>JAZHRO010000055.1:73745000-83745000 GCA_037157565.1 Thalassia testudinum | reverse complement strand
TGATGGTTTACTATAGCAAAATAGGGGAATTTTTCCCCTTTGTCTTGCGCGACGAGGAGCGGATGGCCGGGTGCGGGAAGCTCGGAGGAGGTCCCTTGGACCAAGAGCTTCGAATCAGTGGTGGCGGCGAGTCGTGTGATAGCCGGAGGTGGCCGGACGAGCTCCGGCAGAGGTGCTGCAGCCGGTGAGCTTGCGCGGCTGTTGGCGTGAGATCTGCTCGTGCGCTGCTGCTGACGGCTCTGCAGGCGCTGGAGGATGGGTCTGCAGGCGGTTGAGCGAGTGCAGCTGCAGCTGGCGGGGGTGCGCAGGTTGCAGCAAGCGTGGGCGGAGGGCGCTGCTGGTGGTTCTGCAGGCGCTGGGGTGAATGGCGTGGACTGCAGGAGCTGTTGGAGGGTGCAGGCGCGTGGGCGAAGGGCTCTGCAGGCGCGGGTGAATGGCGCTTGCAAGTGGCAGGCGCGGGCAGAGGCGTGCTTGGTTGTGCGGGTCTGCAGGCGCGGTTGGAGGAGGGCACTGCAGCCGGTGGGTGGAGTGCAGATGGGTACGCAGGCGAGTGGGTGGAGGCGTGCGGGTAGCTTCAGACGTCTGGGAAATTTCCCGGACATCTTAAGTTACTGAAAGGGTGGTTGAATCAGTAGCTCGATGGTGGTGGTCGGCAACGACGGCGAGGGAGATGCACGCTAAGGTGCTCACGGTGATGCGGCGAGCTCTGGATGGCGGTGTGGCCTGTCACACCACACGCCCACGGTGATGGAGACTCCTCGCCACAGTAGAGGCTGGCAGTGTGGAGTGGAAGAGAGAAGTTCTCTCTGCACAGTGGTGGGTCGGTGGCGGAGGCCTCTCGAGCTCAGCTGCCTCCCTCCTCCTTTTGTAGTGGCCTGCACAAGTTTGAAATCAGCCGCCTTACCAGATCCACCACATCTGCTCCCCCTTGAATGGGTCTTCACTGTGGCCGTTCGACGTTGGAGCGGCAGCCAGCCGTTCCTGCAAGGAGAAGAGTAAAGAAAATAATGTTAAAATATTAGGGTCATTTATATACAGACCCTCAACTTCTATGTTAATGAAAACAATGTACCTAATTGGTTGTCTAATTAGATGAATGCTATTCTAAGCTAATTCTAAATGCACTTAAGATATGAATGCAATGTATGGATTATGTAATTAAATTAAAACTATGAATTAATCTATTTACATCCTAATTTATGCTAAATAAATGTTAGAATTAACCTAATGTGTAGGCACTTAAATACTTAAATAACCCACAACTATGGGCTAATCAACTGTGACTACGAGATCATCACAACATCTCATCCTCCTCGACTGCACACCTTCATCCTTGCGACAGCTCCTTCCTGTGCACCTCCACGACATGTTCCTCTTCGATCTTCTTCCTCCTTTAGCTTTCCCAACAGGGAAGAAGACCCATTACCATGCGTCCTCCTCCTGAACACACCAGTAGCAACTCCACCATCGGCCCACGGCATCGATGGTGACCTCCACATCATCGCCAACCCTCTTCTCTGACCACAGGCCATGACACTCCAAGTGCCCATCGGTGCCACCACTCGTCGGTACCACCAGCCCTGACGCCTAGAGTAGTGCGTGCCCTCACGCATGGTAGCCCGTATGTAGCTGCCAGTGCCACCTCGCGTGTACCCACGCCCTCGTGTGCAAATTGCAGACCACACACCTGACCTCCTCCTCCTCATCTTCTTCTCCACTGATAGAGAAGAGGAGCCCAACACTCGTTGACTTCCTCAACTCGTAGCTGCCACCTCTAGCCATGAAACTTTGCACGGTCAACAACACTTCACTTCCCTCGCCCTCACAATCTCTGCTACGCCACCGAGTCACCAATGATAGTCCATGCACTCCCATGAAGGAACCACTACCGATGGCCTCCATCTATCTGACCGGCAAGCTCCGGCCGTCGTTTACCGTGCAACTACCTCCATTGGATTCCTCACTGCATGCTCAACCTCCTTCGACATAGCACGAACGATTGCAACCTCTTCATCCTCGTGTGTGCGTGGGGAGAGTGCGTTCTGACGGAGTAGGGTGAGATTTGCATGATACAAAATAAAATGCGAAAATATAAATAATCAATCTCACAAAAGAATGCAATCACAACTACACAAGATATTTTTAGGTGGAAACCCATATCCGGGAAAAAAGCACGACCTAAGCCTCTCGACTTAGGATTTCCCGATTGACCTAGTCGATCAAATCCACTAACTATGTCACTTAAAATGAGGGTGACTAAACCTCTTAAAACCACGCTACTTAAGCGAGGGTAGTGCACCTCAAAACCCCTCCTCTTCATGAGGAGTATTTTGTCTCTCAAGGGAGATGGGAATTCGCAAAGAGAATACCCAAGAAAAGACAATATTACAATAGTCCTACAGAGGCATAAAGTACGTATTTAATCTAGGTACTATAGGAAAAAGAAACTTCCCTTTGATGGAAGTGTGTTGGCTACCAACACAGGTGCGTGAACCATGTGAAGGCACTACGGTGCTCTCGTACTCGTAGGCTGGAGAGCAGGTTCACAGCAAGGATAGTGCTCTCTAGTGTAGATTGGAAGATCTTGGAGGGAAAAAACACTTCTCTACTTGATAATCTCATCTTTGACACAAATGTGGTGGAAAGGAGTATTGCTTGGTTGTGTAACAAAGCAAAGGTCCTCCTCTATTTATAGAGGCCCTAAGAAGGGTTTAGAAGCTTCTTCTAGTCTTTGGAAGGCTTCTATAGATGTTTGGAATAATCCCAAGGCAAATCAGGCCAGAATCAGGGTCATTAATGATTTTGACAGGGTTATTAGATGTCTGAATCTATTATCAGATGTTTGTGTCATCATCTGACCTAGGGATTGGTCATCTGATCTAGTAAGGTAGAAGATCTGGACTAGGTTAAATCAAGATGAACGTCTAAAGAAGTGTTTTAAGATGTTTGGGAAACTAATCAGACATTTAATTCTAAATGGGTTTCCTTCCTGTTTTGTCAAGATCGAAACAGGGTTCTAAGCTAAGTTGCATAGTGATGAAATGATTTTCGCTTTCGAAAATGATGATTAAGATGAATTGTCATTGTATTTCTAAGTGGTGGAAAATCAACTAATCAAAATAATTAAAATAAACCACTCACAAAGGGAGCGGGACATATCCATAGGGAGGTACTAGCTATTATAAACTCCCAAGGGTCAAAAATCAATGTTCACTATTAATTTCATCAAGAAATAGAGCCAAATCCACATTCAAAATTTGAAAATAACAAGAGATCATGCTAAAATGGTATTTATGAGAATGAGGGAGGTCACTTGCATAAATTAGCCATAATATTTAATTAATAAATCAAAATAAAAAGAGTGGCATTGGCATGTGAATGTAAAAACTAATTCCCTCTTCATTGTAGCCAAACAGAGCACTTTGTGCAAGTGCTCTCAATGCACAAGGGGAAGGGAAGCCGGAGATGAGGAACTTGCCGGAGGGAGAGTAAGCCAACGCGCATCCGATGGTGGTGTTGGCAAGCAGCGAGACGATCGGAGGTGGCGGCCGACCGTTTGGATGGAGGTGGGTTTTGGTGGTGATGGCAGCAACCTGTTGCTGCAGTGAGCACACAGGCATGGGACACGAGCACTCTAGGTGTGCACGGTGCTGATGGAGAGCAGGTCGGCATGTGGCTGGAGGAGAGGAGGGTGCACAGGCACACGTGCACTGTGGAGAGGGTTGCTGCTGCGCTCGCATAGTGTGGGAGACTACTGGAGAGATGCTTGTTGCTGTGAGCGTGGCGGAGGCGCACGAGGGGTTGCATGTGTGGGAGGTGAGGGGGAGTGCATGTCGTGCGTGTTGCTATAGCTACAGCTACTACATAAGCTGGAGGTGTGTGTAGGAGGCGTGCTCGGCTGTGCGTGTAGGCACATTGCTGACTGTGGAGCGCGGGAAGGCGTGGTGATGAGGTTGGTGACTTTCATTGACGTGGACTAACAATAGGGAAAGAAGAAATAGATGATGAAGAAGAAAAATGGAGATGTTGGTGGTGGTGGTGACCGTGGACAGGGGCCTGGACGGGCGTGCACAAGGTGAGAGGAGGTGTGGAGGTGGTTGTTGTAGGTACTTCAGACATCTGGGAACATTCCTAGATGTCTTAATCGGTGGAGAAGATGAAAATGCGTGGTTGCGATGGTGGTTGCTGATGATGGCGGTGAGGGTGGTTCACGCTGAGGTGCTCACGGTAATGCAAATGAGCTCCAGATAGCAGTGTGGCCTATCACGCCACATGCCCACAGTGGTGGAGGCTCGTCGCCATGGTTGAGGCTAGTGGTGGTGGAGCGGATGAGAGATCAACTCTCTGCACAGTGATGAATCGGGGTGGAGGCCCGTCGCGCATGGCAGCCATTCCTCCTCCTTTGTAGCTGTAGCTACATGGATTTGAAATGGTGCATGAGCATTGAAGGCTCCAGATCCACTTTTGACGGAGGATGAATGCTCGTATCTAGCTCGAGTGAATGGCCGCAGGAGGAGGAAGCGAAGCTGTTCCTGAGGGAAGAAGAAGAATAAAATAATAAAATATTAGTATTATTTATGTACAAATCCTTAACTTCTATGTTAATTAAAACAATGCATGTAATGCACCTAATTGGTTACTAATCAAATGCATGCAATTCTAAGTTAATTCTAAATGCATTTAAACATGAATGCGACACATAAATTATGCCATTATGCTAAAAATATGAATTAATTTATTTACATCCTAATGTATGTATCTAAATGTTAAAATTAACTTAATGTCTAGGCACTTAAATACCTAAATAGACCACAAATATAGGCAAATCACATAGACGATAGATCGGACATTTGGCACTAGGTTTGGACGTCTGGAAACACAAATCACAGTGGCTCTAATTTGCCGAGGCTCAAACAGCTTTAAGGTCTGAAGAAGTAATTAGGGTCAGACCTTAGCCCAACGTTTATTTATCAAACGTCTGGGATACAATACGGATGTCTGAAAGTGAATGTGAATCATCTTAAGGGTTAATCCTGAACGATTAGATTTCTCAAGCCAGCGGTCTCTAATTGGACGTTTGGCAAGGTCATCAAACGTCTTTTAACATGTTTGTATTAAGGGCTGGTCCTCTGGAATCAATAGGCAGAAAGCACTAAGTCCAGCCTAAGTGTTTGGATGTCTGATCAAACAGTCAGACGTCTTAAAGTCTAAGACCAGACGTCTGATCTAGATTGGAATCTAATCAGGCTATCGGAAACCAATTTTCGTTTTCTAAGTTCTCTACGAGAAGTCCAAGTGTCCAATGGTTGAGTAAGTCTTCCTAGGACTACTGTTTAGTTACTTTGAGGCTCTTTAGCAAATGATCTATGAAAAATAAAAAGCAAAGAAGAAAAGCAAGTACATAGAAGAAACAAAAAGAATTTCTATCCTATCTTCATCTTCTTCAAGCTCTTGTTCTACGTGAAACTCCTCCTTCATCAAGCTCCTCCAATCCACCATGGATGCGAGCTTGAGCTTCTTCACACTTGTATCCATTTGTAATTTTCCTGAAACTCATAAACTCAAATTGAGTGTTTCGTTATCATAAAATTAACAATTGTGGTGCCCTTGCACCAACAATCTCCCCCTTTTTGATGATGACAAAACCATAAATATAAATCCAAAAAATTCTCCCTCTTTTTGACATTATCTAAAAAGTTTAATCAATTTTAAAAACTTCATCTTATACTGCCCCTTAGAACATGCTCGTCTAATTCTATCTTTCTTGCATAACAAGATAGCTATGTACTTATCTCCCCCTTTCTAATGGAAATATAGCTATGTTATCTTTTGAGATCTCCCATATCTAAATGAAGGAAATCTTTCTCCCCCTTAATGATAGACAAATAGCTGGTGAATTTTATCTCCCCCTATCTAAATGCTACTAACTAAAATTAACATAAAGTAGAGGGTAAAGAATTTACCTCACTTATCAAGGCTAATAGCTTGGCCCAAATGGAGGTTGATGCCATAATGGATAGGGCTCCCATTCGTAGCTTGGAGGTTTGGGCATCGGAGCCGGTCTTCAGTCGAACGGCCGACGCGTGGTCGTTCGATCACCCACTGGTCATCTCATTGATCTTCTCGTCTTCCTCCTTAGTCTTGACGTTGGTCCACCTAATTTGAGTAGACCATCCCTTAGCTTGGAGGTCCAATCCTTCATGCTGTAGTCTCCCTTGAAACCTACAAAACATGATTCTAATTGTTCTTTCGGTATCCAAGTTAGCTTGGATTCGGATTTTTTAGTGGTTCTCCTTGATGGAGATCCTTTCCCAAGCATTTGTTTGGTGCTAACTCCATTGAACTTATCTAATTTTTCTTTAAGGCAAGCAAGATAATTTTCAACAACATGCATCTTGGCTTTTAAATCAGAAATTTCCATTTTTAAACTATTATTCTCCTCAATCAATTTATTATTTTCATTGATTAGGTTATGATTTTCTAACAATAAGACATAATTTTTAGGACTTGAACTAACTTCTAGATCCTTAATTTTAATCACTAATCTTTCATTTTCAAGTTTTTAAAACTAAGATTCCTTTTAATACTTTTGCTTTCTACTTTTAAGGACTTACTAATTGCATAAAGTTCATCAAAAGTATCTTGTAATTCAGAATTTACCTTCTTGTTGTCATCTTCACTTTTGCTATCGCTTGTGATAGGCATGAAGCCCAAGCAAGCGACTTCATTCTTCTCTTCGGGATCTTCTTCTTCCGAGCTCGAGTGGTCCCATGTAGCTTGCAACACCTTTTTCTTGTATTTCTTCTCCTTCTCCTTCTCCTTGAGAAGAGGGCATTCGAGTCAAAGATGCCCTTTTTCATTGCAATGATAACAATGTCTTGGGCTTTCCTTTTCCTTCTCCATCTTCTCTTTTGAGTTCCTAGAAAGCTTAGAAAATTTTTGAAATAAAATTCTAAGATCTATGTCATTGGAACTTACCTCGCTATCTGAAGCGACTTTGAAGGTGAGAGTCTACCTTGGCTTTGGCTCTGGTGTTTCCCTCTTCTTTTGCTTCATCTTTGTCTCATAGGCCATGAGATTGCCTAAGAGATCCTCCATGTTGAGCTCTTCGACTTCATTCACCTCCTCGATAGCGGTGACCTTTTGTTCCCATTTTGGTCCGAGGGAACGAAGAAGCTTTCCTTGAAGCTCTCCCTTGATAAAGGTTTTACCTAAGGCTTTAAGGTTGTTTACTATAAGAGTGAATCTAGTATCCATCTCACTCAAGGATTCATTAGATTTCATAAAGAATGATTCAAATTCTTGAGAAAGTAAATTTATTTTAGAGGATTTTACCTTTGATGTACCTTCATGCGTTATGTCTAGAGTATGCCATATCTCGTATGCGGTGGCGCATTGCGAGATGTGATTGAACTCCTTCGGGCTTAATGCACATACAACGCGTTCATTGTCTTCGCGTTGAGAGAAAAATCCCGAATTTGCTACTGTGAGTATCCTCTCCTGGGTTTCTTCAGGATGTCGAATGGGGTCTCGCACCTAGCACAAATGGTGAAGTCGTTGGCTTGAAGCTAGATCTTCATCTAGAGCTTCCAGTAAGGGTAGTTACTCTCATCGAAGAATGGTGGACGGGTAGTAGACTGCCCTTGGATGTTCTCATCGTGAACATGCTTCCCTCCATTGAATTCTTGCCAGGTTGTGACGCCAAAATGGAAGACCTGCTTTGATACCAAATGTGGGTTCTGACGGAAGGGGGTGAGATTTGCATGATATGAAATAAAATACAAAAATATAAATAATCAATCTCACAAAAGAATGCAATCACAAGCACACAAGGTAATTTTAGGTGGAAACCCAAACCAGGGTAAAAACCACAACCTAAGCCTCTCGACTTAGGATTTCCCGATCAACTTAGTCAATCAAATCCACTAACTAAGTCACTTAAAATGAGGGTGACTCAACCTCTTACAACCACGCTACTTAAACGAGGGTAGCGTACCTCAAAACCCCTCCTTTTCACGAGGAGCATTTTGCCTCGTGAGGGAGATGAGAATTCGCAAAGAGAATACCCAAATAAAGAAAATATTACAACAGTCCTATAGAGCCAGAAAGTATGTATTTAATTTAGCTACAATAAGAAAAAAGCCTTTGATGGAAGTGTGTTGGCTACCAACACCGATGTGTGAACCACGTGATGGCATTTCGGCGCTCTCGTATTCGTAGGCTGGAGAGCAGGTGCACATCAAGGATGGTGCTCTCTAGTGTAGACTAGAAGATCTTGGAGGGCAACAACACTTCTCTACTTGATAATCTCTTCTTTACTACAATGCAGTGGAAAGTAGTATTGCTTGGTGTGTGTAACAAAGAAAGGGTCTGCCTCTATTTATAGAGACCCTAGGAAGGTTTAGAAGCCTCTTCTAGCCGTTGAAAGGTTTCTTTAGTCGTTGGGAATAATCCCAAGGTAAATCAAGTTGGAATCAGGGTCATTAATGATTCTGACAGGGTTATCTGACGTCTAAATCTATTATCAGACGTCTGGGTCATCGTCTGATCTAGGGATTAGTCGTCTGATCTGGTAAGGTAGAAGATCTGGACTTGGTTAAATCAAGATGGATGTCTAAAGAAGTCTTTTAAGATGTCTAGGAAACTAATCAGATGTCTAATTCTATATGAGTTTCCTTCCTATTTTGTCAAGATTGAAACAAGGTTCTAGGCTAAGTTGCATAGATGACTGATCGTATGTTTAGCACTAGGTCTGGACATCTGGAATAATAAATCATTGCGGGAATGGATTTCCAGAGGCTCAAACGACTATAAGGTCTAAAGAAGTAATTAGGGTCAAATCTTAGCCTAACGTTTATTTATCAGATGTTTGGGCTACAATACAGATGTTTGAAAGTGAATGTGAATCATCTTAAGGCATAATCCTCAATGATTAGATTTCTCAAGCCAATGGTCCTCTAGTTGGACATCTGGCAAGGTCCTCAGAGGTCTTTTAACACATCTGCACTAATGGCTGGTCATTTGAAATCAATAGATAGAAAGAACTAAGTCCAACCTAAGTGCTTGGACATCTAATTAAACAATCAGATGTCTAAAAGTCTAAGATCAGACGTTTGATGTCTAAATTAGATGTCAGATCAGGCTATCTGAAACCTATTTTGGTTTTCTAAGTTCTCTACGAGAAGTCTAACTGTCCTAGGGTTGAGTAAGTGTTCTTAGGACTACTATTTAGTTACTTTGAGGCTCTTTAACAAATTATCTAAGAAAAATAAAAAGCAAATAACAAAAAGCAAGTACATAGAAGAAATAGAAAGAATATCTATCATATTCTGCATCTTCTTTAAGCTCTCGTGCCACGCAGAGCTTCTTCTCCTCCATCAAGCTCCTCTAATCCACGATGGATGCGAGCTTGAGCTCCTTCACACTTGTATCCATTTGCAATTTTCCTAAAACTCAAACTCAAATTGCAAATGTTAAATAACAAGTGTTTTGTTATCATCAAAATTAACGATCGTGGTGCCCTTGCTCCAACAATCTCCCCTTTTTTATGATGACAAAACCATAAATATAAATCCAAAAAATTCTCCCCCTTTTTAACATTATCAAAAATGTCTAATCAATTTTAATAATTTCATCCTATACTCCCCCTTAAAACATGCTCTTCTAATTCTATCTTTCTCACAAAACAAGATAGTTATGTAATTATCTCCCCCTATCTATTGGAAATATAGCTATGTTGACTTTTGAGATCTCCCCATATCTAAATGATGGAAATAATGGACAAATAGCTTGTGAATTTTATCTGCCCCTATCTAAATGCTAACAACTAAAATTAACATAAAGTAGAGGGTAAAGAACTTACCTCACTTACCAAGGCCAATAGCATGGCCCAAAAGGAGGTTGACACCACAATGGATATGGCTCCCATCCGTAGTTTGGAGGTCCGAACATTGGAGCCGGTCTCTAATTAAATGGTCGACGCGTGGCGGTTAGATCACCCGCCGGTCATCTCGCCGATCTTCTCGTCTTCCTCTTTGGTCTTGACGTTGGTCCACCTAGTTTGAGTAGACGGTCCATTAGCATGTAGGTCCAATCCTTCATATTGTAGTCTCCCTTGAAACCTACAAAACATGACTATAATTGTTCTTCCGGTATCCAAGGTAGCTTGGATCCAGATTTGTTAGTGGTTCTCCTTGATGGAGATCCTTTCTCAACCTTTTGTTTGGTGCTAACTCCATTGAACAACTTACATGATTTTTCTTTAAGGCAAGCAAGATCATTTTCAATAACATGCATCTTGATTTTTAAATCAGAAATTTTCATTTTTAAACTAGCATTCTCCTCAATCAATTTATTATTTTCATTGATTAGGTTATGATTTTCTAATAATAAGTCATAATTTTTAGGACTAGAACTAACTTTTAGATCCTTAATTTTAATCTCTAATCTTTCATTTTCAGATTTTAGAAAACTAATATTCTTTTCAATACTTTTGTTTTCTACTTTTAATGACTTACTAATTTCATAAAGTTCATCAAAAGTAATCTTGTAATTCAGAATTTACCTCCTTGTTATCGTCTTCACTTTTTTATCGCCTATGATGGCCATGAAGCCCATGCAAGTGACTTCATTCTTCTCTTCGGGATCTTCTTCTTTCGAGCTCGAGTCATCCCATGTAGCTTGGAATGCATGTTTCTTGTGTTTCTTCTCCTTCTCCTTCTTCTTGAGAAGGGGGCATTCGGGTCGAAGATGCCCTTTTTCGTTGCAATGATAGCTATGTCTTGGGCTTTCCTTTTCCTTCTACATCTTCTCCTTCATTGAGTTCCTACAAAATTTAGAAAATTTTTGAAATAAAATTCTAAGATGTTCGTCATCGGAACTTACTTGGCTATCCAAAGCAACTTTGAAGACAAGAGTCTTCCTTGGCCTTGGCTCTAGCATGTCCTTCTTCTACTTCATCTTTGTCCCATAGGCCATGAGATTGCCTAAGAGATCCTCCATGTTGAGCTCTTCAACTTCATTCGCCTCCTTGATGGCAGTGACCTTTTGTTCCCATTCAAGTCCAAAGGAACAAAGAATCTTTCCTTGAAGCTCCTGACGTGCCTTCGTGCGTGTGTGTTAAGAGGTGTCCTTATAGTTGCACTTGATACGTCGGTTTTAAAAGAAGTAAACGGAGGTGAGTCCGAGTGTCGATCTCAGGGAGGCGTGGAAATCGGATTTTGTTTACCACTTGTTGTCACGAAAAAGGCGGAGTTTTGCTTGCGAAAGAGACGGTTTTGAAAAGCGAGAGATAGAGAGAGTTTAGGGTTAGAAAGCTCTTGGTTTTGATCATGCACTTTAAACAGAAATTAAAATGGCAACTAAATGGAAAATAATTTCATTAAACATGCATTCATAGTTCATGGTTTACAATATTAAATACATGCTTCAACAAAAGTAAATGAAAGCTTAAAAGAGAGAGAGAGAGGTAGAGAGAGAGTGGAGAGCGACGAGGTAGCCACGGCGGTGGAGGAGGCTCCGTCGGCGGCTCGTCGTCTCCGGTGATTACAAGAGTGCCTAAGACTAGCTAGGAGAGGAGTGGAGTAGTTGCAAGTGGGAGAGGATGCCTTGAATGGTGGTAGAAGGGGGTTTAAATAGAGTTAAGGGCTTCCTAAAAGAAGAATGTGCTTTAGCGACATCCAGAACGTCGCTAAAACCGCTTCCATATACGTCGGTGAAGGCCTTCTGCCGCCGGTCAGCCGCCCGCCCCTCTCTCTCTTCAGGCGCGATCCGTGGCTGTCGAACGAGAGCCGTCCGATTGATGATCGGACGGCTGAGATCCTCCCGCGCCTGCGCTAGGATCGCGCTTCGGGCGCGCGTGCGCGCGCGCGTTTCCGCCCGGCGTGCGCGCGCGCGTGGGAGGTGGGGCGCTGTCGTCGCGCCGCGTGGCGCAATCCTGGCCGCTCGCTTCTGATCGCGCGGCTCAATTTTGCCGCGCCCTTCGCCCGCAAATGATTTTCGCTCCGCGCGAATCGAACGCGCGTCGCCGCAACGCGGGCGTGCGCGCTAACCGTTGCGCCACGCCCGCGCTTTGTCGCGGCGACCGCGGGCGAGCGCGCGGATCTCGGCCGTTCGATCGAAGATCAACGGCCGAGATGCGTCCTTGGCTGGCTTGGGGGCGTGCGGGCGGCGGGGGTGGGGCGACGTGGCACGTTCTAGGCCGTTGATCTCCAGATCAACGGTCAGGATTTCTTGGGCCCATTGTGGGAGCTCCGGATGTCGGATTTGGCCGATTTTGAGTCCGTTAGACTCCGTTCGTCGTCTTGAATCCATCCGTGCGGTCCGATTGCTCATCTGAGGCCTGCTTTGACAAATGCTTTACACAAATGGCCATTAATACAGTTTATAAGCAATCTTGGTACTTGATGCATGCAATGCTCCTATTCTACTTTATGTTGTGCCTTTTATTCTAAAGATGGGCCATATTCAACCTAATTACTACCCCCTTGCGTGGTGTTATCATACCCCCATGCTTACTCCTTGCTAGTCCCTAGCAAGGTTTATTCTAGCCTTTATTTCTTTGGCGAATTCAAGAAGTAATTGCTTAGGCACTTCGTTACTTGTCAATAAGAGGAACTATACGAAGATCTTAATCTACAAAGACTAAGCAGCGCCCGGGTGTCTGCCAAAATACGAATCGCCTGAATCCTTGCTTTGTATATATAACTATACTTATGTATACGTATATATCTATATATGTCTTTTTAGAATTTTTAGAATTCAGTGTGGGTTGGTAACTTTTTACGGCTACCCAACCCACCCAAAACTCGGTCAAAACCCTAAGTGCTAAGCATCTTGGTGTGAATGTTGTGATAGACTTACTTAACGATAATTGAGACAGGCTTCGAGTTTCTACGCCTCTAGGTGACCGGAAAAGAAAATAAATTTTTGCCTGAAGGTGTATTTGTTCGATTGGTAGCTTTCTCCCTGCGTTCATTTTACTTGGGGTCAACACAAGGATTTTCCAGTGTATATCTCCCCGGCTTGTACTACTTCCCCGCTTCTTCCTTAGGTGTTTTTGGTCTTCTTTTTTTGTGCAATTATTGAGCTGGGCTCTGGACAACCGACCAATGGGCTGTTACCCACGATCACTTGCCAGCCATACTTGTGCGGTGAAGTGTGGTTTATTTTCTTTTCTTTTTTTTTTTTTTTTTTTTTTTAATTATTATTTTTTTTACGTAGGTGGCTTCCCTAATCTCAAATGTACCTAGAGGCAGTGAAAAAGAAATGGCCTGTGGCTGGGTTCTGGACAACCTGCCAATGGGCTGTTACCCACGACAACTTGCCAGCCATACCACCCTAGAGAGTTCATTAGCTACCCAATTTCTATCAAAATCTCCGAGAAGTGAGTCTGTGCAAAAATGTGTGCAGATGCTTAGACTCAAAGTTTTCCTGAGTTAGAGGATGAGTTGATAAGTCGTATACTTATCACCTTATTTAGTAGGTGGATTAGAATAGCTTAAAGTTGCCAGGACTCACCGCTAAATCTATATTTTAACGGACACTAGGGCTGATTAAGCCTGAAGGCCTGAAAAGTCTAAGTGTTTAAGTTCTTTTTGTATTATTTCCCACTATTGACAACTTTCTAATACCTAAGTTTTTCTTCCTAAATTCAATTTTTTTTTTTTATTCATTCAGACTGATTAATTAAGCTCAGGATTATGCAATTTACCATCCCCCCATGCTTAAGTTGGACAATGTCCTCATTGGCAGATTCATGGATGCAGAAGGGTTTAAAAAGATAGTACCTGGGTGACGTAGACTACCAGATCAGTCTGAATCCGCTGGGTTGCCTCCCAGGAAGCACTGAGTTTAACGCCTCCAGCTGGGCGGTGCACAAACAGGAATGACTTGGGTCAAGAAGATATGTTCAAAATTAACCAAACCCAAAATCAGAAGTCCACAGATGCGAATAAGGTTGTGGTGGAGTCCCGTTCCTAAGGGGCGGGAATTCTGTAACAGATATATCATGCATGCCCGTGTCAGATCCTCTCTTAGTTTGTGGGCATGCAAACAAGTTGTTGTAGACGAACGCACCCCAAATATGACTTGCCAAACACTAAAGATGTAGGTCTTATATTCAGCTTGTGTCCCCATAAAATTGTAATCCATCGAAAGTGTATCAATTCTAGTGCATTCGGGTTGCGGGATCTTTATTCTGGTAGGGCAGGTAATAAGGTCCAGAGTTTCAGAATGAGCCTTACAATCAAGCATGAAGCTTCTCTCCAAAGACGAATCCATCTCTTCCGCAACTATGGTTTCATCGCTCATTCCTTCCAAGCCCTTGATCTCAAGAATATTTTCTGCCACCTTCTTTGTATCAGATTCATTGTTTGAGGTTATATTAGAGGTAGGGTCAATTTCATCCTCTAGATCATATTCTTTCTCTCGGCCTTCCTCCAACTTTGTGATGGGGATTCCAACTGATTCATAATCAATTTCTTTAAAATTGTAACTCCATTCTCCATCTATGATGGTGGCTGTTGCTCCCACCGGATTACTTGTCTTGAGCTGATTAGATTCAGATTCCAAGGTCTCTCCCCTCACCTTCTCAGTTTCCTCCTGATGTTTGTTCTCAATGCTCCCCAAATTGTGCTCCAAGGAATCCTTACTTTCCTTATCCACTGAGCTATCCAACTCCTGAGGGGTATCAATGGTGGACTGAACCAAATCAGGATGACTAGGTGTAGTCCAATTGATCATGGTAGGTCCTTGCTTTATGAATTCCATGAATGGCGTTGTATGCAACAGCTTTCTTTGGCCTTCTTCCCCCAATTGTTGGAACAACTCCAACATGGCATGTTGCCCTTTAACCAATTCTTGATTCTGTCTGTGTAGTTCTAACTGGAGGTTATCAAGAATTGACATGGTGTCATTTGGTGTCCTTTGGATTTCCTCCTTGAAATCCAGGTTAAGAGAGTATGGTTGAGGTTGTGGATCAGAATCCATATTGGTGTTTAGGTTCTTGGGTGGGTCCTCTATTCTGTCATGTTCAGGGTCTAGTTCTTCAAGAGGAACCATTCTCTGTTTGGTCCTACTCCAGAATAGTTGAGGTTCTAAGTCCTCCTCCCAGTCAGATTCTTCATCAGGGGACCAAATCAGAGGTTGATGATCCTGGGCTTGCCTAGATTTCTGATCATTTTCTGATTTCCATTTGTCTAGAACTCCTAATCCAAAGGTCAAGTAGGCAAGGTTGTTGAATTCAGATGACCTTTCTTGGTTATTATCTTGAGATGGGTAGGGTTCTTGGTGTTCTCCTAAAGTGTAGGTCCTATCACAGTAGAGCGGGTCGGACCTAAATGAGGAGGCGTCGTGAGGACAATCGAGATATGGAGCCCCATGATTTGAATCGTACCCTTGGGTGGCTATGTTGGGTGTATTCCAATAAGAGGTTGGTGTGGTTTGGTCATAGTTGGGCCAAGAGGGATATTCCAGGTTGCATCCCCAACTTGGTGATTGGTTAGCCCAAGTAGGCTGTGGGTATGGTCCACTTGGGTTAGCATACAAATCCTGTTGGGGGTAGTTTGGGTAAGATGGATAGGCATTGAAATCCATGGTTTGGAAGAAATGGAGGGATGCGGGAAGAACAGATGCGAGAGAGTTGTGTCCTCAACAAAGCAAACAAGCCTAGTCCTTATGGTGTACTCCTTAGGAGACCTGGAAATCTCACAAAGGTTGATTAAGTTCGTAAGCACTGGACTCCCCTTCCCCAGGCTAATCTGGCCAGGTTGATTACGAGGGGATTGCAGGGAAGGTTCTTCCTTTGGCTTGCGCCTCCGGTTCCATAGACCCCACAACCGCGGTCGTTTGACACTGCCCCGCAGCCTAGCCACCAGATTCTACCAAGGGAATGAAAGCCAAGTGCCTAGCGAACAAAACCTCACCTTTTGAGACTTAACTCAGTCCTGCCTAGGGCACGTCTACTCAGTTTTAACGGGTTAGGATAGTGCTTGTGCTTAGGGTAATGTGATGAGGCATTGATTGGGGTGGTGCCTCTTAATTTTCCACTTTTCAAGGTGTGTGCTTCTACAAAACAGGGTTTTAAAGCAAGAATTTTTAGGGTGTGGTGTCCTTTAATGTTTCATCCTTACTTTAGTGTTTTTTAGGGTTGACGTGTCTTAATGCTTTCAGACAAGTTTCAATGGGCACGTCAAGTTCTACACAACTTGGTGAAAGTAGATTTCCTTTTTATCTTGTAGAGGCTCTAAAAACCCTAGTGTACTCATCCTAAAGATCGTGCAGCTACTATTAGATGAGTTAGTTTTTAGGGTTGAGTGATGCGGCCCAGGTCAACTCACGGTGGCTTCGCAAACACCACTCAAGAGAAAAAGAAAAGAACACTCCAAGAATTTGTCCAGTATATTAGAGTGTACATTTTTTTGTAGGGTGGTGTGTTAAGAATGTGGGTCAAGCAATCATTCACCACGCCAATTTTTTTAGTTTTTATGATTTTTTTAGCTTTTTCACGCAAGCAAACAATGAGAGAGAGAGTACTCACTATCGGTCCTCGAGGCGCCTACTTCCTTGCTACCATAGTGGAATGCGTCGCTTCGCCGTCCATGCGCCGAATTCCTGCAACCGTCAAGTAAAAAGGAAAATAGGGCATTAGACGATATGAGAATGAAGGTGGAATGGAGGTGATAAAACAAATCCGTTGCCTCCCCGGCAACGGCGCCAAAAACTGACGTGCCTTCGTGCGTGTGTGTTAAGAGGTGTCGTTATAGTTGCACTTGATACGTCGGTTTTAAAAGAAGTAAACGGAGGTGAGTCCGAGTGTCGATCTCAGGGAGGCGTGGAAATCGGATTTTGTTTACCACTTGTTGTCACGAAAAAGGCGGAGTTTTGCTTGCGAAAGAGACGGTTTTGAAAAGCGAGAGATAGAGAGAGTTTAGGGTTAGAAAGCTCTTGGTTTTGATCATGCACTTTAAACAGAAATTAAAATGGCAACTAAATGGAAAATAATTTCATTAAACATGCATTCATAGTTCATGGTTTACAATATTAAATACATGCTTCAACAAAAGTAAATGAAAGCTTAAAAGAGAGAGAGAGAGGTAGAGAGAGAGTGGAGAGCGACGAGGCAGCCACGGCGGTGGAGGAGGCTCCGTCGGCGGCTCGTCGTCTCCGGCGATTACAAGAGTGCCTAAGACTAGCTAGGAGAGGAGTGGAGTAGTTGCAAGTGGGAGAGGATGCCTTGAATGGTGGTAGAAGGGGGTTTAAATAGAGTTAAGGGCTTCCTAAAAGAAGAATGTGCTTTAGAGACATCTAGAACGTCGCTAAAACCGCTTCCATATACGTCGGTGAAGGCCTTCTGCCGCCGGTCAGCCGCCCGCCCCTCTCTCTCTTCAGGCGCGATCCGTGGCTGTCGAACGAGAGCCGTCCGATTGATGATCGGACGGCTGAGATCCTCCCACGCCTGCGCTAGGATCGCGCTTCGGGCGCGCGTGCGCGCGCGCGTTTCCGCCCGGCGTGCGCGCGCGCGTGGGAGGTGGGGCGCTGTCGTCGCGCCGCGTGGCGCAATCCTGGCCGCTCGCTTCTGATCGCGCGGCTCAATTTTGCCGCGCCCTTCGCCCGCAAATGATTTTCGCTCCGAGCGAATCGAATGCACGTCGCCGCAACGCGGGCGTGCGCGCTAACCGTTGCGCCACGCCCGCGCTTTGTCGCGGCGACCGCGGGCGAGCGCGCGGATCTCGGCCGTTCGATCGAAGATCAACGGCCGAGATGCGTCCTTGGCTGGATTGGGGGTGTGCGGGCGGTGGGGGTGGGGCGACGTGGCGCGTTCTAGGCCGTTGATCTCCAGATCAACGGTCAGGATTTCTTGGGCCCATTGTGGGAGCTCCGGATGTCGGATTTGGCCGATTTTGAGTCCGTTAGACTCCGTTCGTCGTCCTGAATCCATCCGTGCGGTCCGATTGCTCATCTGAGGCCTGCTTTGACAAATGCTTTACACAAATGGCCATTAATACAGTTTATAAGCAATCTTGGTACTTGATGCATGCAATGCTCCTATTCTACTTTATGTTGTGCCTTTTATTCTAAAGATGGGCCATATTCAACCTAATTACTACCCCCTTGCGTGGTGTTATCAGCTCCCAATTGACAAAGGTCTTACCTGAGGCTTTAAGGTTGTTCACTATAAGAGTGAACCTAGTATACATCTCTCTCAAGGATTCATTAGATTAAGTAAAGAATGATTCAAATTCTTGAGAAGGTAAATTTATTTTAAAGGATTTTACCTTTGAAGTACCTTCATGCATTACCTCTAGAGTATGCCATATCTCGTATGTGATGGCACATTGCGAGATGCGGTTGAACTCCTCCAGGCTTAATGCACAATACAATGCATTCATTATCTTCGCGTTGAGAGAAAGCTCCCGAATTTGCTACTGCGAGTATCCTCTTGCGGGTTTCCCTACGATATTGAACCGGGTCTCCCACCTAACCAAAATGGTGTAGTCGGTGGCTTGAATCCAAGTCTTCATCCGAAGCTTTCGGTAAGGGTAGTTGCTCCCGTCGAAGAATGATGGATGGGTAGTAGATTACCCCTCGGATATTCTCATTGTGAACATGCTTCCCTCTATCGAATTCTTGCCGGGTTGTGATGCCAAAATGCAAGACCTGCTCTGATATCGAATGTGGGTTCTGACAGAGGGGGTTGAGATTTCCGTGATATAAAATAAATTGTGGAGATATAAATAATCAATATTATAAAAGATTGCAATCACAAGTAGACAAGATATTTTTAGATGGAAACCCAAACCCAGGTAAAAACCACCACCTAAGCATCTCGACTTAGGATTTTTCGATAGAACTAGTCGATCAAATCCACTAACCGAGTCACTTAAAGCGAGGGTGACTCAACCTCTTACAACCACGCTACTTAAACCAGGGTAGCGTACCTCAAAACCCTCCTCTTCACGAGGAGTATTTTGTCTCTTGAGGGAGACGGGAATTTGAAAAGAGAATACCCAAACAATGACAATATTACAACGGTCTTATAGAGCCACAAAGTATGTAATTAATCTAGCTACTATACGAAAAAGAAACTTCCCTTTGGTGGAAGTGTGTTGGCTACCAACACGGTGCGTAAACCATGCGATGGCACTACTGCGCTCTCGTATTGGTTGGCTAGAGAGCATGCATAGCAAGGATGATGCTCTCTACTGTAGACTAGAAGATCTTGGAGAGAAACAACACTTCTCTACTTGATAATCACTTCTTTGACATAAATGTGGTGGAAAGTAGTATTGCTTGGTGTGTGTAACAAAGCAAGGGTCCTCCTCTACTTATAAAGGCCCTTAGAAGGGTTTAGAAGCCTCTTGTAGCTATTGGAAGGCTTCTATAGCCATTGGGAATAATCCCAAGGCAAATTAGGCTGGAATCAGGGTCATTAATGATTTTAACAGGGTTATTAGATATCTGAATCTATTATCAGATGTCTGGGTCATCGTCTGATCTAGGGATTGGTCATCTGATCTAGAAAGGTAGAAGATCTAGACTGGGTTAGATCAAGATGGATGTCTAAACAAGTGTTTTAAGACATCTAGGAAACTAATCAGAGATCTAATTCTAAAAGGGTTTCCTTCCTATTTTGTCAAGATTGAAATAAGGTTCTAGGCTAAGTTGCACAGACGATAGTTTGGATGTCTGGCACTAGGTCTGGACATCTGGAGACACAAATCACTGTTAGAATGAATTTCCCGAGTCTCAAATGGCTATAAGGTTTGAAGAAGTAATTAGGGTCAGATCTTAGCCTAATGTCTATTTATCAGACGTGTGGGATACAATACGGATGCCTGAAGGTGAATGTGAATCATCTTAAGAGTCGATCATCAACGATTATATTTCTCAAGCCAACGATCCTCTAGTTGGACGTCTGGCAAGGTCCTCAAACATCTTCTACTACGTTTGGATTGAGGGTTGGTTGTCTGAAATCAACAGACAGAAAGCAGTTTATCCAGCCTAAGTGTTTGGATGTCTGATCAAACAGTCAGACATCTTAAAGTATAAGATTAGACATCTGATTCTTGATTGGACATCTGATCAGGCTGTCTGAAACCTATTTTGATTTTCTAAATTCTCTATGAGAAGTCTAGGTATCCTAGGGTTGAGTAAGTGTTCCTAGGACTACTGATTAGTCTATATTTATGGGCTATTTAAGTATGTGGATGCCTAGACATTAAGATATTTATATTAATTTAGTTAGTACGCTTTAGGATGTAAATAAATTAATTTATATTTTTAGCTTTATTGCATAATTCATGCATTGCATTCATATCTAAATGCATTTAGAATTGACTTAGAATAGTATGCATTTGATGAGTTATCCAATTAGGTGCATTGCATGCATTATTTTGGTTTAACATAGAAGTTAAGCGTTTATGCATAAATAACCCTCATATCTTATTTTATTTTATTCTTATTCTTCTTCCATAGGGAACTGCTTTACTTCCTCCTCTTACAGCCATTCACTCCAACCACAGCTGTGAGCATTCATCCTCTGTGAAAAGTGGATCTAGAGCCTTCAATTCTCATGCTCCATTTCAATCCAAGCAGCTGCAACTACAAAGGAGTGCAGGAGTCTGCCATGCGAAGGAGGCCACTACCTCGTCCATTCACCACTGTGTAGAGCTTAGAGCTCACCATTCCACCAGCGTGGGCCTCGACTATGGCAATGAGCCTCCACCATTGTGGGAGTGTGGAGTGACAGGCCACACCGGCTGATAAGCTCATATTTGTGAGCTAATTAAATGTTTAAATGCCTAAACATTAAGGTAACACATCCATTTATTTAGCATGCATTAGGATGTAAACAGATTAATTTATATATTTGACTTAATTACATAATTCATGCATTGCATTCAAAATTAAAGGCATTTGGAATTGACTTAGAATGGCATGTAATTAGGCATTACATGCATTGTTTTAATTAACATAAACTTAAGGATTTGTGCATAAATAATCCTAATATTTTATTTTATTAATCTTCTCCTTCTGTAGGTAACTGCTCCACTTCCTCCTATGCCCATTCAATCTTCACAGATGCCCGCATTCACTTGACGGAAAGAGTGGATCTCCTCCCACCTGTTTGGATTTCAAATCCTTGTAGCCACAGCTACAAAGGACGAGGAATGGTTGCCATTCACCACAGGCCACCCCCTCGTACCATCACCGTGCAGAGCATCAAGCTCCTACCCACTTCACCACCGTGGGCCTCCACCGCGGCGAGAACTTCGCCACTGTGGGCGTGCAGGGTGACAACCCGCGCTGCCGTCCACTGAGTCTTGCACTCCATCACCGTGCTTCTTCTTCACTACCTCCATCACAGTGCCTCACACACTCAACCAACCCATCACCACCACTTGCAGCATACCACGCCCACGCCTCACAACCATATTGGTCGTCGCTACACGCGCACCATGCACAACCATTCGCACGCATAAGCTCCTGCAATGAGCATCACCTTCTCCTCGCCATGCCTCCTCCCGCGTGCAGTAGAGGCCACGTGCAATCCAACGCACACGCCTCCAGTGCACGCGTCCCTGCGCTCCCCCTACCTTCAGCACCTCCGTCACACCCGCACTAGCGTTGGACCACGGCCCACAGACGTAGTAGCGTGCATCCTCCAGTTGCACCTTCGCATGCGCACCACCAGCCTCGCACGCCCTCCCCTTGTTGCACCTTCGCCAGCGTGTAGCAGCGTGCTCGCTCACACAGCAGCCGCACATGCCCTTTCCTCTCCGTGCACACCTCCAGCAGCCACCTCTAGTAGCACATGCCTCCTCGTTGCTCACCCTTACCTCCAGCCTACGTGCAGTTAACAGCCACTTTGTCGCACCTCTCCAGCAGCCACACGCATTCAGCAGCTCCAGCACCTCCAGCAGGCCGCTGGGCACCCACTCCGACCTCCTCTCTAACCAGCCACCTCTGGCCACACTGTGCCTCACCGCCACCGAAAAAGCGGCCTGACAACAGCTACCTCTGATGAGAAGCTCCACTTCGACCTCCACCTCCTCCGTGCATGGAGGAGCTCAAGGCAAACTCCCCTATTTTTGCACAGTAACTCCTTTATTAGTTTTTACAACTCATGCCATTGTGAACTTTCATTTTTCTGATTTCATTATCATGGTGAATTTATGAGAACCTCCTTCACTATTTAGCTTATTAAGAATATCAATTTCTTAACCCTAATCTAAGTGGATTTCCATTCAAATCTTGGAAGACTCTTACTATAGGAGAAGCTTAATTTGTATTTACATTTAAGTGCCATTGTGAGGATTTTATTCTTATTATATTATGGTACACATTTTATTGAACCCTCTCCTATTTGGCTTAAATGCAATTTCAACTTGTGCTTTTATTTAAACTCATATCTACATGATTTTTCGACACAGTTTCTTGAGGAAATCATTTGTGAGCAATAATTTTTAATTATCGTGAGCTTGTAATAGCCATTGCCTCCCTATGGGCATGACCCGCTCTTCTCGAGTGGTTAATTTTTATTATTTTGATTTGCGATTTTCCACCATTTGCATACTACAACACGACATTCTATATGCGAACAATGAAAGCGAAAATCAACTTATCAAATGGTGCCTTTGTAGGGGAGGCAACATGCTTAATTAAATCGCATTCATTCATTTGTTCACATTGATTCAAATTTTTTGAAGTACATTTAACTTTGTATCTTGTTGTTCTGGTGTGAGTGAATACGTTCTACAACACACATTCTATGACTCGCCATCACACCAGCCATCATGAGAGGTGACCCTTGACATCACCAGAGGAGAAATTGTTCAAGCCACCTTGTAAGGAACCAGATTGCCAGGAGAGGAAGGACAAGGATGTGATGATCATCCCCGCACATTTAGTCTCTGATTTGATTAGAGTAGGATTAAGACTTTAGACTTAATTTTCATTGCACATTTTGGTTTGAGACCCTTGTTCTGGGGTATAGTTGAGGGGTTTGTTCCCTGACTTTCTTTTAGGCCCGTGTTGGGTAACTTTTCAAGAGCCTGTTCCCTTTCCTTTAGATCTAGGTTTTCTTTTGTGGATTGATTTTATTTTTTTTCTTGATTGTGCATAAGTAGCTAAAAAAAAAACAAAAACAAAAACACTAGCTGCTTGCTAGAAGCTGCCTGCCTTAGGATGACCATTTAGGTGTGAATGAGTAGCCTCTAGATTTTATTTTGCATTTGCATACATTTCATTGAAGATTGCTAGAGGCAAGGTATGTTTTCTTTTCCTTGCATTCTATATTGTACATGCATTTGCATCTGAATTTAATTGTGAGACCACCTAATTGAATTGAAAAAAAAATCTAAGTGGTCACATAGTTTCTTGAAAAAGGACTTTAAGTAAGGAAGAACACTAAAAAAAAAAAACGAAGAACTTAAGCTGAAAACTTGTCGTGCGTTTCAAAATTCAAACTCAAATCTTTTACGAAGTATGCACACTTGTTTTCTCTTTGCACTGAAGCACATGTTTAGACACTCCTTAGGTTTTGAATTGCTAGGACTAGAGCCTCCTATTACTGGGGTCTAAAGTGACCCGAACTTTAGTTTAGAGGTGAAGTTGCCTCCAAACATTGCGGATTGAGGGCAGTTAAGAAGCACTGTGAAATCAACGCTTCAAAGGAAGGGTTTGACCCTACTTGCATCCCTCTTTGCCATGTTTGGTGGTGACTAAACTTTTGGGCTTTAGGACGATCACCTAAGTCCCAGTTAGGTCTTCTTAGGCATATTGTAGGTCGACAAGTAGGTGCATAATTGTTTAAATAACTTGATTTGTCACCTACAAGTGGAGTTAAAATCTCAAAAGCCTAACTAATTAAAGACCTAAAAAGTCCTTTGATTTGTGTTTGCTTGGGGAATTTGATTGTGGTGTGAGTTAGAATGGACCACATTGACTTTCATCCTTTCACATCTTGCCCACACCCTTACCCCCACTCTGCGATCTTTGATCCCATACGTCGAGATGGTCCATTCATTGATGGACATAATGACAACTAGTGGGATCCCTTTTACTCCTATTATAGGAGTATTGTCCTAGTTAAGCCCCAAATCAGTGAATAGAACCTAGGAGCGGGATTTGCCTTGCCCAATATCCCACACACCAAAGAAATACCCAACCCACCCTCCTTGAATAGTTGTAATGGTTGGATAGACACTCCTAGGTACTATAATCCTGAGCCTGACTTCTCTCCTGAGAGAAATGATGACCTCTCCTCCTTGAAGATGGAAATACAGAAAATGCAAGACGAAATGATTAAATTATTAGGAGAATCTTCGAGAGCAGGACAACAAGAAAAAGATGAAATTAGCCACCCAATCTACCCCATTGATGATGAAGTGCACCCCTCTATGCTAGATGCATCTCCCGTGGGAGAGCCACACCCTAAGTTGGATGGAAATTTTTGGGATTATGTAAGGGAGAATAGCTACTTTTCGAGGATTGATTTTAAAACCTCCCTGCTAGATGACAGTTCCTTGAGAGGTCCACGCCTTAAGTGGGAGGAGGATATGTATGAAAGTAGCTATACATTGGATGAAGAAAGGTGACAACTCGAGGAAGATGATGATCAGGTTGAGTTTCCACCTGAATTATATTGGAGTCAAAAGAGGGGAATGATGGTACCATTGGAAAACCTCGACCTAGATGATAGTATTTCTGTCACATTTGATGAAGTGGGCCGAAGTCAAGTTGTTAATCCCTCCCTCCCTTCTGATGATGAGATGGAACTCAAGCTCACCCTTAGGGAACCTAACCCTGAAGAAATTCACCTATCTGAGGAGTCTGATGTTACCAGTGTAAACCATGTACCCCAAATAGAGTGCCCTAGGGGATCTGCTAAGATTTTAGATGATTCTAGACCTTGGGTATATGGTGAATCATATGATGAGGAGAAGGATGAATTATATGAGGAACCTACATTGAAGATTTGGAGTGACACTAAGGGTGATTATGTCTTATTTGAAGAATTAGCCCCCGAGGATGTCACAAAGTTGACCGAATTAGGTTTCCTTAGCATACCCATTGATGATATCTCTCCTCATGATGAAATAATGGAAAATTTGGAAACAACTTCTAAGATTACTGTGGATTCACATATATACTCCGAGGAGGATTTGAGTAAAGAATAAGAACCTGGGGATGAGATTGATAGGATAATTTCTAGATCTATTGCTTCTAACCTACCTTCATTTGATTCGGAGTACCCTCTGATTCGCCTATGTCTGAAGGTGAAATTTTGACTCCATACCTTGAAATGATCACTAATGAAGAGCAGGTAGATATGTGTGATATTACCAGAGATGCTAGGGTTGCGATTGAAGAACTGGAAAGGTTCTTAGGTATGGGCACTAAGCTGACTGGACCTACCTTAGATCTTTTGGTCATTTCGCAACCTCGACACTTAGACACCCTAGACAATCCCTAGCTTAAAGTTTTGCTCACTACCATTTTGACTAAGGGGCTTAACAGACCAATATCTCTTGTAATGGGAAATTGGGTATGGATTGATGATTTCTATGGTTAGTCCAATACCCTGGGGTTTATTTTTGCACCATTCCTTCACCATTCCTTTTGGAGGATCCTTGTCATCCTTCCCCTACCGATATGGAGGTTGTTATTCCTGCCTATCCTTTAGAACCTCCTCTGGTGACCTGGGACGATTTCATTCCCATCCTGGTTAGGCGAGCATTTGCTATTGGGATTCATCATCAACTCGCCAACATCTTAGGTTACCTATTTTCTAGGCCAGCATTACTCTGCTCATTTTTAGGGCCTATTTCTTTGGTTTTGGAACCTGACTTGCAGGTTCTTTGGCTACTCGACTGGCAACAAAATAACGGTAGCCCAACTCTGACCCAGGTAATACTCTTCTATGCAATGAGGACATTGCAGATTTTTGGCATGGAGGGGTGTACTTGGGGATATATATAGCATTTATACATAGTGCATTCATGCATTTAGTTAAATCATTCTGCATTGCATACATTTGCATTGAGAAAAAAAAAACAAAAAAATAGAAAAACATTTTGCATTGAGCTTAACTGGCTGGGCCCTGCATTCTTAAGCTGACCAAAACTTTAGGTTAGACAAAGTTGACTCTAGGTGTCAAACTTTAGAAGCTAAGTGAGCTACTAGCTTTACACCTTTAGGGTCCTTTGTGGATTTAAAAACTTAAGTAGGAGTTAAGTTGCAGACCATTCCTCAAGAGGTTGAGGAAGGAGAGCTAGGGATTTAGTTAAAGGCTAGGTAGTACTTGGTGTCTTTTTCCTCATTTGGTTTACGGGTCCTCGTAACCTAAGCATCCACATTTCACACACACTTAGTCTTGTGTAAATAGTGATCACCCTAATTCATTTCTTAAAGAAAAGTTGGTTCTCTTAGTTTTGACTTAGGAGAAGCTTGAAAACACAATTTGATTAGAAGAGTTCCTGCCGCAGGAGAGGTGGAGTACATACTCACCTTGAGGATGCAATGATAACATGTCACCTCCTTGGTGCTTGTCTCTTAGGATATCCATCCTACTGGGGGCATGTAAGCGCATTGTGCGGTTGTGGTACCATGAGCGGCCCTATCTCGAAGTGTCAATTGCCATAGGACAGAATTCACTTAAGAAATCCATGAGCGATACTATCTCGAAGTGTCGATTGCCAGGAGTTCTTGGGGTCGCTATGGGCAGTGCTATCTTGAAGCATCGAAAGCCAGGCACCCTTCGAGGTTCGGTGATGGGAACAATGAATCCAACACAGACCGTGCTGATGGTTGATCCATAGTTAGACTTAAAGGAATCAAACAAAAATATATATATTAAAAAAAAAAATACTGGCTTTCTAGGTTGGCAATCATACCAACCTCAAATAACTCAGACCAATGCTCATGCACGGATGCTTTAATCTTCGGGAAAAATAAACCCTAGGGTAGAGTTAGAAATCAGGGAAACTTGTGCCTGTAACTCATCTTTAGCCAACCTAGTCTGTAACTTAGCAACTACTTGGGAACCTTAGGTCTAAAGTTTGAACTTAACATGTTTCTAAAGGAAGATCGATTGGGTTGGCTAGTCTACTTGGAGTGCTAGGTTATTGCTTCGATTTGCTAGGGACTAGCAAAAATTGGGTATGGGCCATTTGATAAGCTCATATTTGTGAGCTAATTAAATGTCTAAATGCCTAAACATTAAGGTAACACATCCATTTATTTAGTAGGCATTAGGATGTAAACAGATTAATTTATATATTTGACTTAATTACATAATTCATGCATTGCATTCAAAATTAAAGGCATTTGGAATTGACTTAGAATGGCATGTAATTAGGCATTACATGCATTGTTTTAATTAACATAAACTTAAGGATTTGTGCATAAATAATCCTAATATTTTATTTTATTAATCTTCTCCTTCTGTAGGTAACTGCTCCACTTCCTCCTATGCCCATTCAATCTTCACAGATGCCCGCATTCACTTGACGGAAAGAGTGGATCTCCTCCCACCTGTTTGGATTTCAAATCCTTGTAGCCACAGCTACAAAGGAGGAATGGCTGCCATTCACTATAGGCCACCACCCCCTACCATCACCGTGCAGAGCATCAAGCTCCTACCCACTTCACCACCGTGGGCCTCCACCGTCATGAGAACTTCGCTACTGTGGGCATGCGGGGTGACAGCCTACACCGTCGTCCGCTGAGTCTCGCAATCCATCATCGTGCTTCTTTACCTGCTCCATCACAGTGCCTCACACACTCAACCAACCCATCACCACCACCTGTAGCATACCACGCCCACACCTAGCAACCATCCAGGCCATCGCTACACATGTGCCATGTGGAGCCATTCGCACACACAAGCTCCTACAACGAGTGTCACCTTCTCCTCGCCACGCCTCTGCCCGCGTGTAGTAGAGACCACGTGCAATCTAGCGCACACACCTCCAATGCACATGTCCCTACGCTCCCCCTGCCTTCACCGCCTCCACCACACCCGCAGCAGTGCTGCACCACAACCTGCAAACATAGCAGCATGCATCCTCTTGCTGCTCCTTCGTAGTGCGCACCACCAACCTCGCACGCCCTCCCAACATTGTGCCTCCACCAGTGTGCAGTAGCATGCTCGCTCGCACAGCAGCTATACATGCCCTTTCCTCTTTGTATGCACCACTAGCAGCCACCTCCGGCGGCGCACGCCTCCTCGCTGCTCACCCTCACCTCTAGCCATGTGCAGTCAGTAGCCACTTCATCGCACCTCTTCAACAGCGACGCGCATTCAGCAGCTCCAACACCTCTAGTAGGTCACCGGGCACCCACTCCGACCTCCTCTCCGATCGACCACCTTCAGCCATGCTGTGACCCACCGCCACCACCAAAAGAAGCGGCCCAACAATAGCTACCTCCGATGAGAAGCTCCACTCCGACCTCCACTTCCTCCTTGCATGGAGGAGCTCAAGGCAAACTCCCCTATTTTTGCACAGTAACTCCTTTATTAGTTTTTACGACTCATGCCATTGTGAACTTTCATTTTTCTGATTTCATTATCATGGTGAATTTATGAGAACTCCTTCATTGTTTAGCTTATTAAGAAAATCAATTTCTTAACCCTAATCTAAGTGGATTTCCATTCAAATCTTGGAAGACTCTTGCTATAGAAGAAGCTTAATTTGTATTTACATTTAAGTGCCATTGTGAGGATTTTATTCTTATTATATTGTGGTTCACATTACATTAACCCCCCTCCTATTTGGCTTAAATGCAATTTCAACTTGCACTTTTATTTAAACTCATATCTACATGATTTTTTGACACAATTTCTTCAGGAAATCATTTGTGAGCAATAATTTTTAATTATTGTGAGTTTGTAATAGGCATTGCCTCCCTGTGGACACGACCCGCTCTTCTCGAGTGGTTAATTTTTATTGTTTTGATTTGCGATTTTCCACCACTTGCATACTACAACACAACATTCTATATGCGAAACAACGAAAGTGAAAACTGACTTATCACTGCCAAACAGAGCTCCTTGCAATACTGTGAGCAAGCACAAGTGCGTACTCACCATGATCCACTTCACCTCTAATAACCACCTAAACAACTCCACACACCACCACTATTCATCTTCTTCCACATCTCTTCTTCTTCCTCTATTTTTCATCCACCAAAAAGAACCCAAATCTCATCCTCTCGCCACCTCCAACAGCTGCCAGCACAACCCCCTTAGCCATGCATGACTACTCTTGCCAAGCGCAACCATCCCCACGAACCACACGTGTACTCGCACAATGATGTACGTGTTTTGTGTGTTTGAAAATCAAGGTTAAGACTAACCCATAGTCATAATGGCAAAACATGTAATAAAAAATAATTTATACTGAAACTCCAAGGGAGTCCTGGGTTGAACACAGGGAGACGACGTTTACTTTGTATGAAACCGCGCTTCGATTTGTTTCTTTTTGGTGTTTTGTGGTTTTGTTTTTTGTTTGTTTTTGAAATAAAAAGACAAGCAATCACAAGAGAGAGAAGGAATCAAATATGATATATTGCATGAATGTCAATTACAATAAACTATGAAAACATAAAAGAGAAAGGGGTGAGAAGAAATCTCCTGAAGAGGCTGTTCGGTGAGACAACAGCACTTGGAGGAAGCTCAGACGAAGGAGTTGGGAACTGGGATGACGAGGTGAGATGTGGGAGGACGTCAGGTAGAGGAAAGCTTTAGCATGGCTCCGGAATGGAGGTGAGAAGGAGGAAATGATCTGCTACTGGAATGGAGGTGGGAGGATGGCTCCAAGGTGACTTATGAATGGTGATGGGAAGATAGAGGAATATTTGGTTGGGCAGAGGTTCGTTACAATAATAGGAGCCTTGGGAGCTTGAGAGTAAGCTCTAACGGAGCATTGGTAGGCTTGCTAGAGCTTAGGAGTAGGTGGGAGTAGAGTAGGTAGAGATGGTTTGGCAAGGGGGTGTGTAGGCCTTTATATGGTGGATGGGAAGAAGAACATTTCACATACAGGCATTCAGCGACAGCTACAAGTGTCACTAAAGGCCGCTCGATCTGTTGCTGAAGATCCATGCCTCTTCATTGCTTGGCTAGAGCACGCACTATGCAAGCCATTTAGTGATAGCTGCAAGTGTCATTAAAGGCCCGCTCTTCTGTTGCTGCAAATCCTACGTCCACTGCTCACGCCTATAGCTGTCTTTGCTCGACGAGATCTCCAGCTATTCATCTTCAATCGTACGGTGTGCACGTAGAGCGCACCTCTCTAAAATTTGAATCGCGTGCCTCGCATGATCAGACGTCGGATGCACCTCCCAAACGTCTTAACTGCGCACGTGAGATGGTGCGTTCTCGAGGTGCGTCAGCGGCCGCGTGCAGCATCTACACTCATCAGTGCATCCATGTAGCTGCTTCCTTCGCTGCCCGATCTTCCATCGGTGGCTTAATTTCCCTCCTGCGTGCGCTTCAGCGAATAAAATCCACACGTGGGGCTTCGAATGCATGGACGTGCGTTGTGAGCTGAGGCTTCCACCACTCCGCCGAGGATCGTAATGTACTCTGGTCAAGAATTAAGTTTCCACGCCTACGACCGTTGGATGAAGATCCAACAGTCGAGATGACTCCTAGCTTGATCTGCTTGAGGCTAGGTGAGATGAGATGCTTCTTCAGCCATGGAGTGCACATCTCAGCCATTGGATTGAGATCCAACGGTTGGGATCTGATCTTATGGTGAGCTTGGGGATGCATTGGCTCAGGTGGGGCGGCCTTGATGGCGCCACGTGGTGCCATCTGAGCCGTCTGTCTTCTTCTTCTTGTAGAGAGTGCTACAGAGCTCTAATCGGGGTGATTCTTGAGTTGATGGACTGCGATCGATGCTCTGAATCCATCTGTATGATCGGATTCTTCATCTGAAGCCTGTAAAGATGTCACACTGCCTCCTGGCCATGTAAAATGATGGAATTAATGTACATAATATACAACTATCCTAAAGCAATGCAATGGATGTTTATGCAATATTTATATCATGATATGCAATGCTAGGCCTAGGAACTATCATAAATAAGAATTTTACAATAAATTTTTGTGCATTTATCATACCCCCATGCTTACTTTTTGCTAATCCCTAGCAAAATTACCCTAAATGCTATTTATAAAAGTAGAATTAGGATTCAATCTCTTAGGCATAATTTGTTGGTTATTTTAGGGACTTTCAACCCAAGACTTGGTTACAAAGACTCAACAATGCTCGGGTGTCTGTCAGAATGCAGACCGCCCAAGTCCTCACTTTATTCGCAAAGGGAAGATACACTTTTTCTATTTTTCTTCTTTTCTTTTTTTTTTTGGATTTTTTTAGAGTTTGACAGTGTTGGGATAACTTTCTATGGCTACCAAACCCGCCTAAGACTTGAAAAGGACTCTAAGTGCTAAACATCTTTATGAAAGGGTGATAAACTCACAGAACGACCGTTAAGTCGGACTTCGGGTTTCTACGACCCTAGGTGACCTTGCCTAAAGATTTATCTTTTCGAATGGTAGCTTTCTCCCTACTTTTATTTATGGGGTCAACACAAGGGCGAACCTAGTGTATATCTCCCCAATTTATTCTACTTCCCCGCCTCTTCCCTAAGTGTTTTGGGAATTATTGGACATTTTTGTGAGCTGGGCTCTGGAAAATCGACCAATGGGCTATTACCCACGACCAATTGCCAGCCATACTCATGTGGTGAAGTGTGGCTTATGTTTCTTTTTTTTATTATTTTCTCCTTTTTCTATTTTTTTCTTTTCTTTTTGTGTGTTTCTTTTTTTCTCTTTTTTTCTAGGTAGGTGGCTTCACTGATCTAAGATTTAACTAAAGGTAGTACAAAGAAAATGGTCTTGTGGCTGGGCTCTGGAATTGGCCAATGGGTTGTTACCCACGATAACTTGCCAGGCATACTACCCTAGTCAGTTCATTAGCTACCCAATTTCAGTAAAAGTCGTCAGAAAGTGAGTCAGTGCGAAAAGTGTGTAGATGCTTAGACTTAAAATCCCCTCAAATCAGAGGGTGGGTTGATAAGTCTTGTACTTATCATCCCAAATTATTTACCAAATTAAAATGAGATTGATGTAGTGAGGACTCAAGACTAAGTCCACATTCTAGTGGACACTCAGGTTAATTAAGCCTAAAGACCTGAAGAGTCTAAGTATTTAGGTCTGAAAGTATCAATTCCTAAAGTTTGCAACTCCTAATTCCTAAGTTCTCGTCTCCTAATTCTAATTTTCTTTTTTAAACTAAAATAACAAGAAATTACTGTTACAGCTGACAAAAGGATTACAAGATATATTCACCCCCCCATGCTTAGCTATTGCAATGTCCTCATTGTTAAAAATGCAGGCATGCAGGAGAGTAGAAGTGGAAGAATAACACTTGGTCTCCATGGGATTCTGGTCAACTTGGAACAGTCTTTACACGTGCTGAGTTTAGTACCTTCAGTTAGGCGATGATCGACCCGCGATGGTTAAGGCAAGGTAAGAGCAACCTTGTCTGAGACGGGTTCAGGGAGCATATGGTAAACAAAGGGTTTGAGATACTGTTCGTTGACCATGAAGATATTACCCATCTTTAGGTCAGCTATTTCGACGACTTCGTTAGGGAAAATCCATTCAATAACCAATGGGCCGTCCCACTTAGACCTGAGTTTGCCGAGGAAAAACTTCAACCGAGAATCGAAAAGCCAGACCTTCTGGTTTCTCTCAAAGCTCTTATGTGAAATCATCTAGTCATGGAGAGCTTTGGTCCTTGCCTTATAGATTTTGGCATTTTCATAAGCATCATTTCGAAGCTCCTTCAACTCAAATAGTTGGAGTTTCCTGGTTTTCCCAGCCAACTCTAGGTCAACATTACATTTCCTGATGGCCCAAAATGCCCGATGTTCAAGTTCTACAGGTAAGTGACATGCCTTACCAAACACCAGATGGAATGGAGACATACCAATAGGCATTTTGTATGCTGCACGGTAGGCCCAAAGAGCATCATCTAGCTTTTGGGTGCAATCCTTCCTATCAGGCCTAACAATTTTCTACAAAATGTTTTTGATCTCCCGATTGGAGACCTCAGCCTGTCCATTCGTCTGAGGGTGGTAAGGTATGGAAATTCGACGATTCACCCCATATTTCCCCAATAAATTCCAAAACTGGGCATCAGTGAAATGTGTGCCACCATCACTGATGATTGCCCGAGGAACCTCGAACCGGCCGAAGATATTTTTTTTCACAAAATCGATGACCACCTTGTGGTCATTGGTCCAGGTGGGAATTTCCTCAATCCATTTATACACATAATAAACAGTCACCAGAATATACAGGTGTCCAAATGAAGAAGGGAAGGGTCCCATAAAATCAATCCCCAAAATGTCAAAGATTTCTATGAAAAGTATTAGGTTTAGGGGCATCATATCTCTCTTAACCATGTTCCTGAGTGTCTGGCATCGAGTGCATGACTTTGAGAATTCCTAGGCATCCTTAAATAATGACGGCCAATAGAATCTGGATTGTAAGATTTTTGCAACCGCCTTTTTCCCGGAAAAGTGTCCACCACACGTAGATGTGTGGCATAACTCAAGTATGCTATGAAACTCAATTTTTGGGACGTCATGAAAGCCTCATCATGAGCCCTAACTAGCTCATTTTGACCTAAGAGTGAGAATAAGAGCTCCTACATAACCTAGAGAAGGGCTTAATTCAAGGAATAATGTTCTAAGAAGAAAACATGAAATAAAGGTTAAAACTACAATTTTACCATTGCAGTGCATAAATGGAATTTCTCAGAGGCAAAACATAGGTCAAATGGTCTGAATAAGATAAAGAGTGGGTTGATTCAGTCAAAAATGGGTTCATGTGCAGTCTAGGAATTAAATGACATCTTGTAACCCTAAAATAGGCCCGCTTAATTCCACAAGGTTCTGGACAGGATAAAAATCAACTAATCCCTCTACAATTCATGGAAAAATATCCCCAAGGGTTTAGAACCTTCAAATTGGCCTTTGGAACCTGTTTTGACCTAGATTGGGGTCCTAGCTAATTAATTGACCTAATTTGGGTTTTTTATGCAAAATATCTGGTCAAACGTGGTCAAACATAAAATCCAACTTCACCATTGGATTCCTTAGGTTCAAATTAGGTTTGTACCAAAATTTGGACTTAAGGGGAGGTCATCTTGACCTACTTTCCAAAATAGTACACCCAATTACATTTTGGCCCCTATCTTTTGAAAACCATTGCATAGACCCCCCTAACTTCCTCCCCACTCTTACAAACAGGTCCCTTCACCATTAATGGGGAGAAATCCTACTCCGATGAGGAATGGTGGGGGAGTACTCCCTAATTCCTCAGAGATCTCCTTCCAGATTTGGAAGGGAGATTCGTTGAGGAATTCCCTTCCATCTGAGCGTGGTCCTAATCTCTGATTCGCACCCAATCTCTCGTGCGAACGCATGGGAGATTTGGGTCTCCAATGGTTTCCATCTCCAGTGAGGTCTCTTGTGCTTGGAAGCTTGTCTTCAAAGCATAAGAGTCCTTGTTAGCATCTATAAAAGGATCCTCAACCCTGACCGCATCTCTTTAGCTCGACTTGGCCAGAGATCCACCCCAATTTCATCTTCTTCTCCACCGGTCAAGAAGACCAGCGAGCTCCAGAGAGCCTCCCTTGTCCTTCTTGTCGCTCTGCCACAATACCAGTGGCAGAGCCACCCTCACCATCTTCCTCCGCATCGCACAACACCCGTGCGAGCACCTCCAGCCCCTTCGTCTTGGCCGCTCTCCCTCCACTGGATGTCTTCTTCTCCGGCGGTAGCAGGAATGGCCAATCGCCTCCTCTCTCCCTTCATCCACTTAGCTAGGTTGGAATTATTTCCCTCTCTCCCCTCTTCATTTCCCCTCTTTCTATTTCCACTTTCGACCCCTCGCAACCGCTGACCACCTCCATCTTCTCCATCTCCAGCCGACCACCGGTGAGGCGCTTCTACCGCTCCGCACCACCACACGCCTCGCCAGACACCTCATCACCTCCGCCATCACCCACTAAGCATCATCCACCCTTCCATCGACCGCCAACACCTCCACACACACCCATTGAACAAACCCATATTCACGGCCACATAGTGACCTAGGCACGCACACCTAGGCCACCCTGCTGCCAGCTAACCACCGCCTCACCTTCACCTTGACACGGTGAAGCTCCTCAGGTGTTTTAATGGGGCCGCAAGGCCGTACTTGTGTGTTTTAGGTCAGGCCACCCTTCCGCCATTGACGCTGAAGCAAGCTTGCTTGAAAGCTTTGCTCCAGGTCATGTGCTCCAAGCATCAGAGTCCCAGAAGGCGCGGGTTGAGCGTGCGAACTCACCCAGCCAAGAGATTGGCTTAGCGAACGACCTAGCAGCAGCAATTGGCAAAGGTTTCCTGCAGGCGTGCAAGTAGAAGCGGGTGGGACTTTAGTCCCACCTCGTAACCTCGTGAGTGCAATGCGTCACTTAAATTGATTTTCTATTTTTATCTCTTCGCCTCTAGTACACGGGGTTAGGTCCCTCGCCCACACGCACTTGCCTCATCCGCGACCTTTGCCCCGCAGTTCTGGCTGACAGACCTGATTACCCCTCGCACTCCTCGCGCACTACACCATGCCGGTGCGCCTGGACCCGGGCATGCGAAACCCGACCCGATTACCTGGCTCTGGGAGAGCGTACCTAAGAGCGAAATAGAGAGAGACGGGGGGGAGGGTAGGGGTAGGTTTTGCTCTTCAGTGTGTGCAGGGAAGAAGAAGGAAGAGGAAGGCACAGTTGAAGCTAAGGCAAGGGAAGCTAGGCTAAGCAGGGAAGGAAGGACTTAGCCGCAGGAAAGAGAAGGAAGACAAGGCAGAAGGAGAGGCAAGCCAAGGAAGGAAGAAGACTGCAGAGGAAGAAGAAGGATAAAGGCACTGTGCAAGAGAAGAAGAAGGAAGAAGAAAAGCAAGGCTAGAGCAAAGATAGGAGCTGCAAAGAAGAGATAAGGAAGAAGAAGCAGATGGCCAAAGTCAAAGAAGAATAGAAGAAAAAGAGCTAAGGAAAGAGGAAAGTCAGAGAAAAGCTTAAAGAAAAATATCTTTTTAAGACGTCTGATCATGGAATCAGACGTCCAATTCTATTTTGCTACAATTTTGACTTTTACATTCTTGCATTTATATTCTAAATTAAGTTTTGAGTAATTCTAAGCGTTCAATTACACTATTGAGATTAGTGAATAAATTCCATTTGCTCCCTATGTTCGACCTCGGATACTTAGGTTTTCGAGTAATAAATTCTTATTTGTTATCAACGCTTGGTCACCTATACTACAATGCGACTGACTTGTACTCATCTAGAAAGCCCGACAAAGCGTTGCAACATTTTGGCACCGTTGCCAGGGAGCAACGCACAATTTATCACTAGTCTCTACATTCTTTTTGACTATATTGAACACTAACTTGCCCTATTTATTTTATTGTGATCTTGCTAGGTATTTCACGAGAGGATCCCTCCTGCAAGTCAATTACTCCAGGGCAGGTAATCTCTTTTCTTCCTTAAACCATCCCCTAATCCTTGAAAGACAAAAGGAAGCAATTAATTTAGGAATCAATTGCCTTCTTTCTATTGTAATCACCATCTCTAAGGCAAACATTTCCTGATTTTGCGAAAAGTTTTCAAATCTTCTTGAAGTTGGAGCGATTTTTTAGATCCTATCCCACAAATTCCTGTGCCTAATAGAAATCACACTTAATCTCCGTGGACAACACATTTCTTGCTTTTAAGTCCAAAGAGAACCTTTTTCAAGAAGAAAAGAGGATTGGAAATAGGACCAAAGTAGGGTTTCTACAGTAGGGTCTTGAAGTGGTAGTCACACATGCCTGTATAAAAAGAAATGAACCCTCCCACATCAGTGTGCTACCCAAGCCCTTGATTGAAGAGATCTAAACAACACAAACCCTAAAAATTGAGCTCTAACAGCACTTGAATCTTAAAAAAATCTTGGAATAAATAAACTTGGAGTCAAATCAGGGTGATCTCTAGGTCCCAAGCCTAGAATCATTCTGTCATCTTTAGGACAGGTCAAGTAAAGTTGACCCCTTGGGTCAACCAACCTCCAAATTAGGTTACAACATCAAAACATCTAAAGTTCAAGTGAAAACCCCAAAGCACCTTTGAAATAAAAGTGGTAGACTTAAGAGGTCAAGGTCCCCATTCTGGTCTACCTGGAATCTCAGTGATAAGAGAGGTCAGGTGGGGGAAACCCTGTAACCCATGGGGACGCTCTACCATGTAGGGGTCTTTGCAGGACTCTCCCTCTCTGGTTGCCCAGGTAATTCTTAGGTTGACGACCTTCTGATCTAGGGGTATCTTCCGCCCCGAACCTCCATAGTCATCCAAGCGTCTTTGGGTGCCTTGATTGGGTCAAAAACATCTCTAGTCCCTCATCTTTTCCCTTTAGAGCACACACATACATTTTCAGTGGGACTCTTTATTTAGATTTAATCGCTTCATAACTTGATTCTACATCTTGATTCCACCACCTGATCCAAATATGCAGCCAAACCACTTAGGACTACCATTCAAGAAACCTAAATATCGGAGATCCATGAGAGATAGGATGATTGAGGATGCCTTGAAATTCTATGAGAAAGAAGACAAAACCTCAACATCAGTAGAAAACATTTAGGTTGATGTCCCAACAACCATAACCTTCATCGTAACTTGTGCCCAAGTACTATTGGCAGAAGCCACAAAAGGATCAACCTGAGACATGCTCATCACAGGATACATTGAGATAGAAAAATTGCATAATCTTGAATACCTTCAATGCATGACAAATCCTATACTTTAAGAGCAACACCAAGATGATCTTGAAAAATGGGAAGAGATAATGAGATTATTAAAACAACTTATCAATCAGAAATACCCGTATATGCCACAAATAGAGGATGAACCATCTTGGGATAACATCGAGGATCAATCTGATCTCAAGTTTGAGGCACAAAATGGTTGTGGATTCCCAACCCAGATAGAGTACAATGTGCCTGATACTGAAGAAGGTTGGGAAGTTTCAATTACAGGAGAACATAATGTTGAGCCAACTCTAGACCATGAATCACCAGGCTTAGAGTCCCAAAACTCCTGCAATAATGAGAGTAGAATTGAACCTCTCGAGGGTGTAAATTCCACCCCTTATTCTGATAAGGTGACCCTCGAAGGTTATTCGGACCTAGATTCTAGTGATTCAACCCACATCCTAAGCCCAGAATCTAGATCTGAAACCTATTGGGAAGATTTCGAGGCCCCATATTAGGAAGATCAATTTTTCAATGAAGAATATGATTTTAGGCCTCTATTTGATGAATATCCCTCGCCAATATCCTCAGAGAAACCAATCAAATTTCAGAAGTCATGCCAATTTACGATACAGAAACTGAGGAGTTGGATGAGTGGGGTTTCAATTGGGTCTATCCTACCAGCTTGGAACCTGAGCCTCTACCAGATAAGGACACCTTTTTAAGCTCAGAATTGACATCTAGGCTAGACACTAGTCAGGCTGCTGAATCTACAGCATATGATTTATTCTATGGTGGAACTCATGATCTTGAATCTCATTCAGATTTTGATTTTCGCAAACTCTCCGACGATTTTGAATCTGACCATAACATTGGAGAAAATCTGCTTCTTGATTATAACAAGCCAATCTACAACCTCAACTAACATGACTCATTCTCTAACTCCGATTCTGAGGTCTCAGTTCCCGAGATCACTAAGTTCAATTTAGGTTCCAGCAACATGGAATCATTTCTTTTCGATCCTCAGGAATCAGAACCAGCAAATGTTGAGAGTGATTGCGACCAAGAATATGAATCTTTTCTCAACTCCGATTTCCAGTATCCCATAGACACTCTCCAGGCATTCGTTTTTTATTTTGAAAGTTACTATGAGGACTCTTTACATGAGACCACCTGTCATTCCTTTCTAGAAGAGCCCTCATACACAACTCTCATTGAAGCCACCTCTTCCACACATACAGAACTAATCAAAACCCATTCTCTACCCCGACCCACAACCGGACTCAATTTCTATTTTGATTCACCTCTCACTGAGCCGTTTGCAGATGATTCATCTCCACATCTATACCGGGCATCAGGTATCGATCAGACTGAAAAACATGATCCATCATTCTCTAATCACCCCTGTAGGGTTTCCACACCATGCACTGATTATTTTTCGGAATCCTACTCTGACCAGGCTAATTTGACTCTGCCTAAACCCAAGTTTTCACTTCCATATCCATCCGAGCCACATTGCATATGGTGGGTTTCGCATCTGTTGATCTACATCTATCAACCCACCAGACTGATTGGGTTTGGGCTGCATCATCAGCCCACTGATCTTAACAAGCACCTGGTTGGACCAACCAGGCTCTTAATCAAGATGCTTGTTTTACAAAATTCTGCTAAGTTGACCACTCCCTCTCCACCCTATGTTCCGCTTGACTGAAGGCATTGAATTTAGCACTTAACGGGAGGCAACCCGTCATTCCAAAAATAGAGACCCGTCTAATTATCTGTCTGTACTCTACGTCCATTGCACCTTGAGTTCAGCCTTAGACAGTTGATCCCACCTCTGGTACATGTACTAGAGCTTGAAATCATTCACATTAGTCATTTCCGACCCATTCACCCACCCGATGTATCTTGTTCTAAGTCCCTGACCTCAACACTATTTCACACCCTCTGTTTACAATGAGGACATTGTAAAACTTAGGCATGGGGGGGTGATAAAGTGCATACATACAGAACCAAGAAAAATTCAGAAGGATTCTCACAAAAAAATTTCACATATGTCAAAAACACAAAAAAATTGAAAAATTATGAAAAAGAACAAAAAAATGGAGGATGGAGGAAATTTTGTGAGCCACATAATCATAAGGAGGAGAAAAAGAGCAAAATGACAAAAAGGAGCATAAAATGAAAAAGAGATAGTCATTAGTAAGAGATTAAGGAATTAATTGAAGTTCTAGACCACATCAAGAAAAGAGAAAAATGAAAGAAAAGTGATAAGGAGACACAAAAAGAGATTAGTAGGAACACTGATCTTAGGCCTTCTGGGCTAGACTCTTAGGCTTAAAAATTCACGTACCTGCTAAGATCTGGATAATCCTCAAGAGGTTGGGGAAAATGCGAAGCTTAAGTATTAGGTCTAAGACTTAGGAAGTATTCGGCCTCGTTAACTGACTTCGATTTGTGGGATTCGGTAACCTAAGCACCCCAATCCACACACAGTCTGGTTCAGTATGCATAACTATCAAAATCACGCAAAAAGTGATTTAATGCTCTAAGAAAGTTGCCTAGATTAGGAGCGACCAATCAACACAAGTTGATTTGGACAAGTTCCCAGCACGGAGAAGCGGGAAATTCTCCTCGAAGAAGCATAACAACATATCATCTCCTCGGTGCTTGTCTCTTAGGATATTTAAATATCCTACTAGGGGCATGTAAGTACTTTGTTGGTTCAGATACCATGTGCGAAATTATCTCGAAATGTCGATTGCCAAGGTCTGGATTCGGCCACAGAATGCCATGGGAGGGATTATCTTGAAATCTCAAAAGCTAGGGTTTTGTGGGTTGCCATGGGCGGTGCTATCACGAAGCATCGATTGCCAGGGACCCTTGAGGATTGATGATAAGAACGAAGAATCCGACACAAACCGTGTTGAGAACTAATCCGAAACTAGAAATAAAAAGAAAAGAGAGAGAAAACTCTCCAAACAAATAAATCCTTTGTCTCTCTCTTACAAAAACACACGGCAAATTGAACCTAGGCTAAAAATGTCTCAAGCTCGGGTGTTTTAACCGTAGAGTCCAATGAACCGTAGGATAATTTCTACGGGCCTTAAAAACCTTTGCAGAGGACTGAGGCTAAAACGGGTCAGGTTCGGATTTTGGTTGATATTTGAGTACCTCTAGGCCTATTGTCAGCATTCTTAACCTAATCAAAAGAAGAAAAAAAGCACTTATCATAACTGGTGATAGAAACTCAAGGTCTGGAACAAAAGTTAAAACCTTAAAATTTTACTAAGGGACTAGCAAAAGCTAGGCATGGGGGTATGATGAGAGCCTTATCATGAGCCCTAACTAGCTCATTTTGACCTAAGAAAGAGAATAAGAGCTCCTAAATAACCTAGAGAAGGGCCTAATTCAAGGAATAATGTTCTGAGAAGAAAACATGAAACAAAGGTTAAAACTGCAATTTTACCATTATAGTGCACAAATGGGATTTCTCCGAGGCAAAACATAGGTCAAATGATCTGAATAAGATAAAGAGTGGGTTCGTTCAATCAGAAATGGGTTCATGTGCAGTCTAGGAATTAAATGACATCTTGTAACCCTAAAACAGAGCCTCTTAATTCCACAAGGTTTTGGACAGAATAAAAATCAACTAAGCCCTCTAAATTTCATGGAAAAATAACCCCAAGGGTTTATAACATTCAAATTGGCATTTGGAACCTGTTTTGACCTAGATTGGGGTCCTAGCTCATTAATTGACCTAATTTGGGTTTTTGTGCAAAATGTCTAGACAAACATGGTCAAACATAAAATCCAACTTCACCATTGGATTCCTTAGGTTCAAATTAGGTTTGTATCAAAATTTGGACCTAAGGGGAAGTCATCTTGACCTACTTTGCAAAATAGTACACCTAATTACATTTTGACCCTTATCTTTTGAAAACCATTGCACAGACCGCCCTAACTTCCTTGCCACTCTTTCAAACAGGTCCCTCCACCATTAATGGAGAGAAATCCTACTCCAGCGAGGAATGGAGGGGGAGTACTCCTTGATTCCTCAGAGATCTCCCAGATTTGAATGGGAGATTCTTTGAGGAATTCCCTTCCATCTGAGCATGGTCCTAATCTCTGATTTGCACCCAATCTCTCGTGCGAATGGACAAGAGATTTGGGTCTCCATTGGTTTCCATCTCCGGTGAGGTCTCTTGTGCTTGGAATCTTGTCTTCCAAGCATAAGAGTCCCTACCAACGTCTATAAAAGGATCCTCAACCCCGACCGCATCTCTTTAGCTCGACTTGGCCAGAGATTCACCCCAATTTCATCTTCTTCTCCTCCGGTCAAGAAGTCTAGCGAGCTCTAGCGAGCCTCCCTCCTCCTTCTCGACGCTCTGCCACAATACCAGTGGCAGAGCCACCCTCACCATCTCCTCCGCATCACGCAACACTTGTGCGAGCACCTCCAGCCCCTTTGTCGTCATCGCTCTCCCTCCACTGGACGACTTCTTCTCCGGTGGCAGTAGAAACGGCCAGCTTCCTCCTCTCTCCCTTCGTCCACTTAGCTAGGTTAGAATTATTCCCCTCTCTCCCCTCTTCATTTCCCTTCCTTCTATTTCCGCTTTCGACCCCTCGCAGCTGCAGATCACCTCCATCTTCTCCATCTCCAGCCGACCACCAGCGAGGCGCTTCGACTGATCTGCACCTCCACACGCCTCACCAGACACCTCATCACCTCTGCCATCACCCACTAAGCATCATCCACCCTTCCATTGATTGCCAACACCTCCACACACGCCCTCTAAACAAACCCATATTCACGGCCACAGAGTGACCTAGGCACGCACGCCTAGGCCACCCCGTGGCCAGCCAACCACTGCCTCACCTTTGCCTTGACATGGCGAAGCTCCTCAGGTGTTTTAATGGGGTTGCAAGGCTGTACTTATGTGTTCAGGTCAGGCCACCCTTCTGCCATTGACGCTGAAGCAAGCTTGCTTGAAAGCTTTGCTCCAGGTTGTGTGCTCTAGGCATCAGAGTCCCAGAAGGCACGGGTTGAGTGCGCGAACTCACCCAGCCAGGAGATTGGCTTAGCGAGCGACCCAGCAGTGGCAATTGGCAAAGGTTTCCTGCAGGCGTACAAGCAGAAGTGGGTGGGACTTTAGTCCCACCTCGTAACCTCGTAAGTGCAATGCGTCACTTAAATTGATTTTCTATTTTTATCTCTTCGCCTCCAGTACACGGGGTGAGGTCCTTCGCCCACACGCACTCGCCTCATCCGCGACCTTTGCCCCGCGGATCTGGCTGACCGACCTGATTACCCCTCACACTCCTCTCGCACTACACCATGTCGGTGCGCCTGGACCTGGGCACGCAAAACTCGACCCGATACTTGGCTCTGGGAGAGCGTACCTAAGAGCGAAATAGAGAGAGAGATGGGGGGGATGGTAGGGGTAGGTTTTGCTCTTCAGTGTGTGCAGGGAAGAAGAAGGAAGAGGAAGGCGCAGCTGAAGCTAAGGCAAGGGAAGCTAGGCTAAGCAGGGAAGGAAGGACTTAGCCGCAGAAAAGAGAAGGAAAGACAAGGCAGACGGAGAGGCAAGCCAAAGAAGGAAGAAGAACGAGAAAGGCACTGTGCAAGAGAAGAAGAAGGAAGAGGAAAGGCAAGGCTAGAGCAAAGAAAGGAGCTACAAAGAAGAGAAAAGGAAGAAGCAGATGGCCAAAGTGAAAGAAGAATAGAAGGAAAAGAGCTAAGGAAAGAGGAAAGTCAGAGAAAAGCTTAAAGAAAAATATCTTTTTAAGACGTCTGATCGTGGAATTAGACCTCCAATTCTATTTTGCTACAATTTTGACTCTTACATTCTTGCATTTATATTCTGAATTAAGTTTTGAGTAATTCTAAGTGTTCAATTACATTATTGAGGTTAGTGAATAAATTCCATTTGCTCCCTATGTTTAACCTCGGATATTTAGGTTTTTGAGTAATAAATTCTTATTTGTTATCAACGCTTGGTCACCTATACTACAATGCGACTAACTTATACTCATCTAAAAAGCCTGACAAAGCATTGCAACAGGATGCATCGACGAATAATCTGGTTTGCGCTGATGTGGTACAGCTCAAGATCGTCTCTGAAATAATATTTGGCCTCAGACACAAGTCTATCCCATTATTTTTTGGTCCAATCCTGGGGATTTAACAAACAGCCAAGTAATTGACGATATCCGCAAACCAGGGGGTTCGGATACCCGAGACTATAAGGATAGTCTCATCTGGAAAAGTGTCAGAAATCGAGATATCCGGATGAGGGGAATCAATTAGGATGCTCGAGAGGTGATCCACCACTACATTTTGTGCCCCGACTTTATCCCTGATTTCAAGATCTAATTCTTGAAGCAGTAGAATCCAGCGAATAAGCTGGGGTTTGGCATCTTTTTTGGCCAAAAGATGTTTCAAGGTCGAGTGGTCGATATAGATGTGATAAACGCAAGTTTATCATCATTCTTATGCATTAAAACAAACCTTGCTCTTAGGATTTTGCTTCGTAAATGGGTTTTTTTGGCAGCATTTAGGCATTAATTAGGTTAGGCATGCATTGCACTTTTTGTTATCTTTTTGATATGTTTTTGTGAGTGCTAAGGATTTACAGATTGTCAGATCCCTAGAACCCTAGCACTCAGGAAGGCAACTGGTGAAGGAGAAGCTCTCACCAGTTGGAACTCAGCTTGATCTAGCTCACCGTAGCTGGAATTCAACTCACCTGAACTAGGGTTAGCTCATCCTAGCTCCATTCAGCTCATCTCATCTGAATGGCAGCTCAAGAAAGCTCATCTTAGCTTACCCTAGCTCAGGTCAGCTTAGATCCAGCTCAACTTAGCTGAGTCTAGCTCATCTTAGCTCCCATTATTCCACAGGGAGCTCTAGCTAGCTCAACTGAGTTGACTGGATTTCACCCCAGCTCAGGTCCAGCTACATCCAGCTCCACTCAACTCTAGCCACCTGAAGATGACTTCATTTCAACTTAGGAAGCTCAAGTCCATCTCCAGGGGATTCAGCTTAGCTCAACTCAGTTGAGCTAAGCTACCTTAGCTACCCCAACCAGCTTGATCCACCCTGGGAGCACCAAACCCAGCTCACCTTAGCTCATTATGGTAGAAGCCAGCTCACTTTAGCTTAGCTTAGCAACTAGCAAAGAACTAGCAAGCTAAGCCAACTAGAGTAGCCCCATCAACCCTCTTCAGCTGCTGCCAGCTCTAGTTTAAGCTCCAGACTTCTCCTCCTCAGCTCCTTTCTTCAAACCCTAGCTTACATTACCTACTCCTCTACTCTATTACTAGCTAAGCTAGCATAGCTTAGCTAAACTCTAGCTCCCTTGGCCATCCACCACCTACAACTTAACCCGAACTAGCTCCACCAAGTAAGCCCACCTAAGCTTCCACCTAAGCTACCCAACTCCACCTCAACTTGGTGCCAACAAGACACACCTCTTCAACCCACACCATCACCAAAAGACACCATGAAAATGGTGCCAAAAACCACCTCCAACCACCTTAGTTTTTGGTGCCAACTCTCCCTTCATCCCAACCATCCATCAACACCTAAACCCATCCTAACCCTTCTTGACTTGGCACCAAAAATGACCTTCTAGAAGACACCCAAGTTGGCACCAATTTGTGGTGTCTCTCCACCACCAAAAGCCACCAACATCACCATAACTACCCCCCTCCCAACCCTTCATTTGGCGCCAGCTAACCTTAGCCCTAGGATCAACCTTACTACCCATAACCACCACCTAAACACATCCTAGCCATCCACCTAACCCATGCCTACTACCCCCCTCTCCACCTCTATAAATACCCATCATATTCCACCAAAAAAATCACCCTTGGCTGCAAATTTTCTTCCTATATTTCCACCTATATAGAAGGTCAAGAGAAGAAGAAGAAGAAGATTAAGGGGATACTCTATCCCCTTGGTTCCTTCCCCTCTTCTCTTCTCTTCTCTCCTGTGCCCACACCAGCTAAGGAAGGAAGCGAATTGGAGGACAACCTAGGGTACACGCCTACCCTAGGAAGTGGAGGATTTGAGGGTGGTACACTACCACCCTTGGAGGAGGAATTAAAGGCGGTCCACGCCACCTTAGGAGAAGCCTTTGAAGGTGGAATTCCATCCACCTTGGAGGAGTCAAGCATGCCCCCCTTGGGCTTGCTAGGAGGAGTTCATCAACTTGGAGAAGCTTTGCAAGAAGAAGGAGCTCTTTTTGATTGCGGGAGTAGCTGCAATTGGAGCAAGAGCCTTGCCATCTTCACCATCATTTTAGAGGATAAATATTTTTATTTTATTTTTTGCACTTTTAATTCTAGTTGTTGAAGCTTTCCTCTACTAGGTTTTGTATAAAGTAATTCCTCATTTTTATTAAAGTTGCCTTCTCTTCAATTTTGTCGCATTTGATTGCTTTTATTCTAGCACTTTTCGCTCCCACTCCCTAATTACTCTAGGCCTCCACGTGCCTAGAGTGAGCTTAGGGAGAGGCTCTACATGTCACCTTAGTAGTAGTATAGTGGATTAGGTGTTAGTTATTTCCAAATCTCTCCAAAATTCGTAGTGATGTTATTTCAGAAATCCATAAAAATTATATTTTTAAAAGGAACAAAAAGAAAGTTGAGTTTCATTTCAGAGCAAGAAACTTGAATTTCGCAAAAAATTACCTCCTTAGATGACCCTAGATACTCCCCTATCTAGGTTACAAATTTTAAAAATGAACGGATTTACACGTTGCAGCGATTTAAGACCCTAATCTTAGAAATTGCGTAATCTTTCGTATCACTTTTTGGCACCGTTGCCTGGGATATGATGCCCCTTAATCCTATTTTAGAGGTTGAAATTTTTGATGTATGTGGCATCGACTTCATGGGACCGTTCATCAACTCTGGTGGGTATTTATGTATACTAGTCATAGTCAACTATGTTTCTAAGTGGATAGAAGTAATATCCACCTGCACTAATGATCACCGTATGGTTGTCAAATTTCTTAAGAATATTTTCTCAAGATTCAGCATTCCTAAGGCCATAATCAGTGATGGAGGCTCACATTTCACTTACAATTCCATCACCTTCTTTCTAAATATGGGGTTAATCACAAATTTTCCACACCTTATCACCCCCAAACAAATGGCCAAGCAGAAGGTTCTAACCGGGAAATCAAAAATATTTTACAAAAGATGGTTAGGCTCGGCCGTAAAGACTAGTCCACCAAATTGGACGATGCTTTATGGACCTACCATACCACTTTCAAAACCCTGCTTGGCATGTCTCCCTTCCATCTGATTTTGGGAAGGCATGCCATCTCCTGGTAGAACTAGAACATAGGGCTTTTTGGGTAATAAAATAATTAAACATGGATTTATCTAACATCGGTATCCATCGAAAACTACAATTAATTGAATTGGAAGAATTACATAATTTTTTGTATGAAACACGTGGATTTATAAAGATCGGACAAAGAAATTTCATGATAAATACATTGTTCAGAAACACTTTGACATTAATCAACACGTTTGGCTTTTTGATGCCAGATTACGCATTTTTCCTGGAAAATTAAAATCCAAATGGACCGTCCCCTTTATTGTCCTCAAAACTTATCCATATGGCGCTGTTGTTCTTTTTGATCCTAAAACTAATACAACATTTCAAGTCAATGGCCAATGGTTAAAGCCTAATTTTGATCATACCCCGAATCTTCTGTTTGAATCTTTCGATTTCCTCGAACCAACCACAGCGGATCACTAATGCACACTATGCCCAGCTAAATGGCGTAAAAGATAGCACTGGATGGGAGGTAACCCATCATTTTCTTTCTACTTCTTTTTCTTTCTTCTCCCCAAGTTTTGACTATCCTAAATCCGATTGCCTTTTACTAAGGTAATCCCTCTTTCCCTCCTAATGCATGAGGACATTGCATATCTTAAGCATGGGGGGGTGTTTTTAAAATTTTGACAATTGATTAGGATTTTCAAAACCTAAAAACATGCATTTTTCTTTAGTCATTTTTATTTTCTTGCATGCATATCCAAAAAAATAAAAATATTGAAAACTTTTTGAGGAAAATTTTGAAATCGATACTAAGGTTGAAAAACTCACTTTTGATACAATGGGATTTAATCTTTAACAAACTAAGGATGAGGATATAGATCTGATCATTAGAATCACAAGGTTTATTTTTAGACTAGATTAGATATCCTTTTCTAGAATTTCACCTGAACTCATGATAGTTCATGTGACTTGATCCTCTTTTGCAATGTGGAAAGTATCTGGCTTAGTTTCTGATTCAAAAACTTGCATTTCTTGCGAAACTTCCTGTGTCAAATTTCACACACAAGCCAACACCTAAAAATCACTAAAAATTAGAAAAATCCCCTTGTTTGGACTTAGTAAAAGTTTGAAGCAGATCATTGGTTTGAGTTCCCACCACCAAGGCGGAAAATACCTCCTTTTAGGATGTAATGTCAACATGTTACCTCCTCGGTGTTGCTCCATATCTATATTTCATATCTTTAGATGAAACATTAAAATGCATTTTAGCAGCTCAAGTGTCTTGGATGGTGCTCTACCTAAAGTGTCGGAGCAAGAGCTTGAATTTGCTTGGAGTGCCCCTTTACGCCGCATTGTGTTTTGGGGTTATGAGCTCCTGGGTGGTGTCATGGACAGTGCTATCTCAAAGTACTAGTGCCAGAGCGCCCTTGAGGATTGGTAATGAAAATAATGATCCCGACACATCTGTTGTAAGACTAAGCTAGAAATAAGCATGGGGGACAAAAAAAAAAAAAGGTTTTAAACCAAAAACACGCCCTTATAAATGTTGGCTTCTCACAAGCATGACACAAAGTTTTAAAGGTTTTTGTAAGTTGCGAATCAGATTCAAGAGCTAGAAAAATCCTAAAAACAAAAGTTTCGAGTCATCTGAATTAACAAGGGGTTAATCTGTGAATTTTTTGAAGGATATATTGATCCCGTTTTTGTCTAATTTTTGGATCCGAAAACAAATCCCAATGTTTATCTTTAACAAATCTCGTAACTCCTATATTTAAACCAACCAAGGTCCCATAATCTTTTTTCTCCTCAAAAGTTAAAAAAATTAGATTTCCCAAAAATTTGATTTTGTAAAAATTAAAGTTTTGCTAAGAGACTAGAAAAAGATAAGCATGGGGGTGTGATAAATGCCAGTTTATCATCATTCTTATGCATTAAAACAAACCTAGCTCTTAGGATTTTTCTCCACAAACGGGTTTTTTAGGCTGCAATTAGGCATTAATTAGGTTAGGCATACATTGCACTTTTTGTTATCTTTTTAATGTGATTTTGTGGCTGTTGGGGATTTATAGATTGCAAGATTCTTAGAACCCTAGCACTTATGAAGGCAATTGGTGAAGGAGAAGCTCTCACCAGCTGGAACTCAGCTTGATCCAGCTCACCATAGCTGGAATTCAGCTCACCTGAACTAGGGTTAGTTCATCCTAGCTCCATTAAGCTCATCTCAGCTGAATGGCAGCTCAAGAGAGCTCATCTTAGCTTACCCTAGCTCAGGTTAGCTTAGATCCAGCTCAACTTAGCTGAGTCTAGCTCATCTCATCTCCTATTAGTCCACAGGGAGCTCCAGCTAGCTCAGCTGAGATGACTGAAGTTCACCCCAACTCAGGTCCAGCTACATCTAGCTCCACTCAACTCCAGCCAGCTGAAGATGACTTCATTTCATCTCAGGAAGCTCAAGTCCAGCTCTCGAGGATTCAGCTTAGCTTAACTCAGTTGAGCTAAGCTACCTTAGCTACCCCAATCAGCTTGATCGTCCTCGGGAGCACCAGACCCAGCTTACCTTAGCTCATTATGGTTGAAGCCAGCTCATTTTAGCTTGGCTTAGTAGCTAGCAAAGAACTAGCAAGCTAAGCCAGCTAGAGTAGCCCCATGCCACCATCTTCAGTTGCTGCCAGCTCTAGTTTAAGCTCCAGACTTCTCCTCCTCAGCTCCTTTCTTCAAACCCTAGCTTACATTACCTACTCCTCTACTCTATTACTAGCTAAGCTAGCATAGCTTAGCTAAACTCCAGCTCCCTTGGCCATCCACCACCTACAACTTAACCCTAACTAGCTCCACCAAGTAAGCCCACCTAAGCTTCCACCTAAGCTACCCTAATCCACCTCAACTTGGCTCCAACAAGACACACCTCTTCAACCCACACCATCACCAAAAGACACCATGAAAATGGCACCAAAAACCACCTCCAACCACCTTACTTTTTGGTGCCAACTCTTCCGTCATCCCAACCATCCATGTAACAACTAAACCCATCCTAACCCTTCCTAACTTGGGGCCAAAAATGACCTTCTAGAAGACACCCAAGTTGGCGTCAATTTGTGGTGTCTCTCCACCACCAAAAGCCACCAACATCACCATAACTACCCCCTCCCAACCCTTCATTTGGTGGCAACTAACCTTAGCCCTAGGGGCAACCTAATGTTGCCAAGGCGAAATCGAGTTTTAAAATAAAGCGTTGTAATATAGTTGAAGTCACTTTTAAAACAAATAGATTTTATTACTCGAAGTTTAAGTCCGAGGTTGAACACAGGGAGCAAATGGAATTCATGCACTAAGCTCAATGAATGCAATTTGAGAACATAATATTGCTAAAAAATCTAATGAAAAATATAAAGCATGAATATATAGATAATAAGAATAAATGTCACTAGAAATGTAATGGACTTATGAAGAATTGGACGTTTGATTATAAAATCAGACATCTTAAAATTATGTGCTACAGTGCTTTCTTTTGATTTTTCTTCTTCTTTCTCTTGCAATCTCTCTTCTTCTCTTTCTTCTTCTTCCTTTCTCTTTCGTTGGCTCTTTCTTCTCTTTGTCTTCTCTTTTCTTTACCTTCTCTGTCTTCTTTCTCTTCTTCTGATTCCTACCTTGAACTTTCTCTTCCTCTGCTTTCTTCTTCAGCCTTTTCCTTCCTTCAGTTCCTTCTTTCTCTTTCTTTGGTGGCTCCTTCTTCTGCCTTCATCTTTCCTTCTCTTTCTTTCTCTTTAGCTCTTTCCTCTTCAGCCTTGTCTTCTCCTTCCTTAGCTTCCTCTTCGACTATTTCCTCTTCAACCTTGTCTTCTCCTTCCTTAGCTTCCACTTCATCCTCCTCCTTCTTCTTTGGCTTCAACCCTTGGCTTCTTCTTCTTCTCCTTTCCTTGCAAAGCAAAACCTACCCCTACCTACGTGCGCTCTCTTCTCCTCTTTCTCTCTTAGGTTCACTCTCCCATAGCCACTATCTTAGGTAATCGGGTCCGGTACGCACCTGGGACTAGGCCCACCAGCGTGCGGTGGTAGGCGAGGAGTGCAGTCAAGTTGGGTCAGGCCAGGTCCGCTGAGGCAAGGTCACGGACGAGGTGGGTGAAGGGTGAGTGGGACCTCATCCTGTGGTAACTGAGGCAATAAGGCATATGCAGAAAAATAATTTATGCAGCTGCGCCCGCTCGCCCACTTTCGAGGTGGGACTAAATGTCCCACCTTCCTTTTGCATGCATCCGCAGAGGTTGAGTGCTTAATTGCAACTGCTACAAAGGTTGTCGACTCTAATCAAGGGACTGAGTGCATGCGTGAGGGGAGTCTGCACACCTAGGACTGTTGGCCTGGAGCGAGCGGACCCTGGAGAGAGCTTGCAAGCAAGCTTCTTGCTGTTCATCAATGGTGGTGACCCTCCGGACCTGCAATTACGCAAACGGCCTCGCGGCCACGTCAGAATGCTCGGGAGGCTTCGCCGAGGCACGGCGAGTATACTGTGGGGTCGATGTGGTGTGGGACTGCTGAGTGCACATGCCTAGGGCAACCTACGGCCACGTGCGTGGGTGTGTTCAGGGGCCCTGTTGGGTGAGTGGTGGAGTGATGGGAGTAGTGGGAGATGATCAGTGGAGTGTTGTGGAGGTTGTAGGGTGGTTTGCGAGGCGGATGGAGGTGCGGAGTGACGGGGACACCTTGCCAGAGGTCTGGTCGGAGATGGAGAAGGTAGTGGTGATTGGTGGCATCGAGGGATATTTTCGAGAAAAAAAGAAGGGGAACGAGAGTAGGGGACCAAGAGAAGTTATCTGACCCAACCTAAGGACAAAGGAGACAGGAGAGGCATTTGGGCTGGTGCGGCCGACGCCAGAGACAAAGATCTCTGTAGGTGAGGTGGTGACGAAGATGAGGGCAGAGGCGGCATCAGCACTGGTATGGCTGACATGGATGAATGAGAGGAAGGCAACCCAACCACTGGTATTATGGTTGGGCGACGAGAGAGAGAGGATAAAGCCATCGGAGCTTGCGAAGGTGTTGTGGCCGGTGAGGAGAGAAGAAAGTGGGGGAACCGGCCCAATTCCAAGCCGAGGAGATGCAGAATGAGTTGGGGTTTCTTAAATAGGTCTTGGAAGTTGGGTTTGTGCTTGGAAGCCAAGCTTCCAAGCATGGCAAGTTCGCCGAAGTTGGAAGCTCAAAAAGGCCGAAATCTCTCATGCATTCGCATGAGAGATTGGGTACAAATTTGGGCTCATCAATGGGTTTAGATTGAAGAGGATTACTCAGAGAATCTCCCTTCCAATTTTGGGAGGGATTCTATGAGCAATCAAGGAGAATCCTTCTTCTAAAGCTTTCCAGAGTAAGATTTCCTCCACTATAATGGTGGAGGGACCTATTTGCAAAGAACGAAGAAGAAGCAAGGGGCCAAATGCAAGGGTTTTCGAAAGATAAGGGTAGAAATGTGACCTATTTGCAAAGTAGTTCAAGATGAGTTTTCCTTAGGTCCAAATTTTGGTACAAATCTAATTTGAACCTAAGGAATCCAATGGTGAAGTTGGATTTTGGGTTTGACCACGTTTTACTAGGAGATTTACGTAAAAACCCAATTTAGGGTAAATATTTGTCTGAGACCCCATTCTAGGTCAAAATAGATTCCAAAGGCCAAATTGAAGGTTGTAAACCCTAGAGAATATTTTTATATGATTTTTAGAGGGTTTAGGTGAATTTTATTCTGACCAAAACCTTGTTAAATCAAGTGGGTTTGTTTTAGGGTTATAAGAAGTCATTTAATTCCCAGAATTCACATGAACCCTTTTCTGTTTGAACCAACCCACTTTTTATCTTGTTAAGATCATTTGACCTATGTTTAGCTCATGAGAGAACCTGTTGTTCTACTGCAATGGTAAAATTCTAGTTTTACCCCTTATTTCTTGCTTTTATCTCAGAATGATTCTTCAGTGAATTAGGACCTCCAGTTGGTTATGTAGGAGCTTTTGTTCTCTTTTATGAGTCAAAATAAGCTAGTTAGGGCTCATGATGGTGTTCCCATCACCTAACTACCCATAACCACCACAAAAACACATCCTAGCCATCCACCTAACCCATGCCTACTACCCCCTCTCCACCTCTATAAATACCCATCATATTCCACCAAAAAAATACCCTTGGATCCAAATTTTCTACCTATATTTCCACCTACATAGAAGGTCAAGAGAAGAAGAAGAAGAAGAAGATTAAGGTGATACTCTGTCCCCTTGGTGCCTTCCCCTCTTCTCTTCTCTATTGTGCCCACGCCAGCTAAGGAAGGAAGCCAGGCATTGGAGGACAACCTAGGGTACACACCTTCCCTAGGAAGTGGAGGATTTGAGGGTGGTACACTACCACCCTTGGAGGAGGAATTAAAGGTGGTCTATGCCACCTTAGAAGAAGCCTTTGAAGGTGGAATTCCATCCACCTTGGAGGAGTCAAGCACGCCCCCTTTGGGCTTACTAGGAGGAGTTCATCAACTTGGAGAAGCTTTGCAAGAAGAATGAGCTCTTTTTTATTGCAGGTGCAATCACAATTGGAGCAAGAGCCTTGCCATCTTCACCATAATTTTACAGGATAAATACTTTTATTTTACTTTTTGCACTTTTAATTCTAGTAGTTGAAGCATTCCTCTACTAGGTTTTTGTGTAAAAAATTCCTCATTTTTATTAAAGTTGCCTTCTCTTCAATTTTGTCGAATTTGATTGCTTTTGTTCTAGCACTTTTCACTCCCTCTCCCTAATTACTCTAGGCCTCCATGTGCCAAGAGTGAGCTTAGGGAGAGGCTCTACTTGTCACCTTAGTAATAGTATAGTGGATTAGGTGTTAGTTGTTTCCAAATCTCTCCAAAATTCATATGTCGTTATTTCAAAAATCCATAAAAATTATATTTTTAAAAAGAACAAAAGGAAAGTTGAATTTAATTTCAGAGCAAGAGACTTGAATTTCGCAAAATATTACCTCCTTTACGCGATTTAGAACCCTAATCTTAAAAACCACGTAATTTTTCGTATCAAGATGATGACACGAGAATCTAACAGATAAGCCTTGAATTTTTCCAAGGCAAAAACTACAACTAGAAATTGTATTTCAGTAACGGTGTAGTTCCTCTGGGCCTCCTCTAGAGTCTTGCTAGCGTAGTAGATCGCAGAGGGCTTTTTCTCAATCTTCTGACCCAAGATAGCCCCGATGGCATAATCAAATGCGTTAGCCATAATCTCAAATGGGACTATCCAGATCGGTGGTTGCAACACCATGGCACAGGTGACTGCCGTCTTTAATAAATCAAATGCCTTGCGGCATGATTCATTGAACTCGAACGGCGTGTCTTTGGCCAGAAGGTTACTCAAGGGCCGAGCAACTTTCAGGAAGTCCTTAATGAATCTTCTGTAAAAACCACATGCCCAAGGAAAGAGTGGATCTATTTTACGGATGTGGGCAGGGGAAGCCTAGAGATAGCATCCACCTTAGCATTATCAACCTCAATACCCCGACTAGAGACCACATGACCCAGGACAATGCCTTCCTGAGTCATAAAGTGGCTCTTTTACCAGCTAAGGACCAACTGTGTCTTGATGCATCTCTGAAGGATCAATTCCAGGTTAGCCAAGTAGGACTCAAAAGAATCTCCAAAAATGGAGAAATCATCCATGAACACCTTAAGAAAATCTCCCACCATGTTAGAAAAGATGGCCAGCATGCACTTTTGAAAAGTCGCAAATGCATTACAAAGCTCGAATGCCATTCTACGGAATGCAAAGGTTCTGTAGGGACATGTGAAGGTTGTCTTTTCTTGGTCTTCGGGATGGATAGGGACTTGGTTATATACCGAATAATCGTCTAGGAAGCAAAGTATTTTTGCCCAGCTAACCTTTCATGTATTTGATCGATGAATGGCAAGGGAAAGTGTTCTTTTTTAGTGGCTGTGTTCAGCTTCCTATAGTCAATATAGACTCTCCAAGCAGAAAGTGAATGAGTGGTGAAGGTTTCCCCTTTCTCATTAGTTGAAATGGTTATCCCCATCTTCTTGGGTACAATCTGAATGGGGCTAACCCATGGACTATCTGAGATTGGGTAAATAATTCTAGCATCAAGCCACTTAATTATCTCCTTTTTGACTAATTCTTGCATATTTGGGTTTAGTCTCCTTTTCATTTCGCGAGAAGGGTGGGATCCATCTTCCATGAAAATACGATGATTACAATAAGATGGCTCAATCCCCCTAGGGTCGTGGATGGTCCAACCAATTGCCTCTTTGTTGTTCTTAAGGACCTTAATTAACCTCGATTCTTGCTTTTTAGTCAAATCAACACTAATAATCATAGGGAGTGTGTTTTCAGGTCCTAAGAACTTGTATTTCAAATTTTTAGGCAATGGTTTCAAATCAAGCTGAGGTGGGTTCAGTATAGAAGGTAGGGAGGATGCTGATGAAGATTCATCAGGACGATCCAAAGGAAGAGGTTGGGAATGAATAAAATCAACAGCCTCTTCGGGTTGTGGGAGGTCTGCCACAGAGGGTTGTGGGTTCAGTTCGCTAAAGCTGGTGGAGTCCTCGAGTGCACTGATTATCATACAAGTCTTAAGATCCTGATCCTCGAGCTCCTCAATGAATCCACAATCCTCAAATCCTCTTATAGCCTTAAAAATATCTAGAGTTAGCTTCTTATCCCCAAAGGCAATCTCCATACTACCACTTTCACAGTTTATGTTGGCCTTGGTAGTAGCTAGGAACGGATGCCCCAGAATGATGGGTGTGTTCCTCAAATAGTTAGGTACATCCAATTCAAGAACGAGGAAATCTACAAGAAAATAGAAATCCTTGACCTTGACAATTACATCCTCAATAACGCCCCTCGGTGTGGTGATCGAACGGTCCGCTAATTGTAGCGTTACTGAGGTTGGCCTGAGTTCACCTAACCCAAACCTCTCAAAAAGAGAAGTTGGGATTAGGTTGATGGATGCACCTAGATCCAATAGTGCTCGATCAAAAGTGTATTCCTCAATAACACATGAGATCAAAGGGGCACCTGGATCTTTCTTCTTTTGAGGAAGGTGATGTAGGATAACAGAACTTGCCTACTTAGAGAGAATCACCTTCCTTGGAGTGGGTTCTCTCGGCTTATGCTTTTGGGTACACAGTTCTTTCAAGAATTTAGGGTAAGTCAGGATGTGCTTAATAGTGTCGAGGAGTAGAATATTGATCTCAACACTCTTGAATAAATTTAGGAGCTCCTCGTTGCTATCTAAGGTTTTCCTCTTCTTGGTTTTCAATAAGGCTTCAGGGAACGGGATGTGGGTAGCGTCTTCAATTTCAGGTCCTCGGGCCTTATTGCCTTCTTTAATCTCCTCCTCCTCTCTCTCAAGCTCCCCAGGGTTTTGGCTTCTAGAAGGTAATTCAAGGTTCTGGGTCTGCTTTCCAGTTCTTAAGGTGACAAAGTTTGTAGAGGCATAAGGGTTTAGGTCTTGAGGTGGGGTAGTGAAGATTGGAGGGCCTTGGTTGGTCATGTAACTAGAAGAAGAGGAAGATGAGGGACCTTGCTAAACCACCTGAGCATGTGCATGTGGGTCTCTTTGATTTCTGTACCCTTGGGCTCTATTACCCTGATTTTGCACATTGCACGAGTTAGGTACAGGTTGGTATGGTAGAGATTCGGGTTGTCGGGTGTTAGCAATAAACCCAGATTGCAAGTTGTCCAATGATGTCTTCTTTTGCTGCACAAGCTGAAGCATGAACCCTTGCATTTCTACCATCTGTTGGTTTAGATCAGCCAGCCCTGCAGATTGTTGGGCATTCAAAGATGGCTGAGTAACCAGTCTCGAGGGCAACTGGGTGTATACTTGACCCTGACCCGTAGGTCTTTGTGATGCATAGTTGCTAGGTTGTGTTTGGGTCAGTTGCCCTTGACTTTTCAAGGAAAAGTTAGGGTGGTTCCTCCAACCCGAGTTATAAGTGTTGGAACACGTGTTGGACCTAACATTTTTCTGCATTGCATACACATCCTCATAAGGCGAGGATGAAGAGATGGAAGGATCAGAAAAACTGGGATCAAAGGCCCCAGTTTGGAACCCATAAGGTTCCGAGGAATCTTGGCTCATAGGTTGAGTCTATTCAAGTTGGTTCACGAACTCCTGCCCCGTGGGAGCTCATGAGGAATGGAATCTGGAATTCTAGGATTAAGTAGGTGAAGAAGTGTTTCTCGAGTTCCCAGACATCCATTCTTCCATTCTTTTTGCAACCAAGTCTATTTTATCAAGTTTATTACAGATCAATTCCATGTCAAATGAATGAGAATCTTGGATCTCATGAACACTTGACCTGGGTTGTTCGGACCGGTTGAATGCATCCATGGAGGCATGATTGATTGAGTTCTCACTCATTTCTTCAAACAGGTCGTATGCGCTATTGATTGGGAGCTTTTTGCTTGCAGAAATATGATGTCAGGAAAATATGCATCGTAGTAAATAATGTGGTTGAGAAAAAACTCGATCAAAGTTACTAAAATACTGAAATAACACCACACTTCAATTCGTATCCACAAGTAGGATTAGATGCAATAAATTCACAAAATATTTTTCCTTTGTATTTGTTTAATCAAGTGCACAATCCATGTTCAAATTTGATGTGAAACAAGGCGAAAAGAAGGAACACGCGATAATTTAAGAATGCAGGGGTTTGTATGTAATTTTCCTTCCATGAAATAAGTTGCAATGACATGTAACATAACTATATTTCAAGAAATTTGGCTTTCTCTTTTAGCTCGTGTGAGTGCCTTGATGAGATTTTTTGTATGTGTCAAACTCAACATATAAGAGTTAAGTGCTTGAAAGAAATAATATAAACCTTAAGTGCATGCATGCAATTTCACTCAAATAGATTAATTAATCAAATATTGCAATAGTGTTTTCGGCAATGGCATGTTTGGTAATTTTTATTAGAAAGCAAAACAGAGGAATTCTTCCTCTTGATGTCACGCGAAGTGGAGTCGATGGCGGAGGCCGAGGAGCTTGAGGAAGGTTGACCACGACGAGAGCTTTCCGATGGTGGTGGTGGCACTCCGAACGGTAGCCGGAGTTGACACCGGCGACGAGGAGGAGCGACAATGGTGGAGCCTCGCCAACGGTCGTGTGGTCTATCATTGGTAGATCTGAGGGCGTGGCCGTGTTCATGAGGGCCTACGAGTTCCATGGCGTCGACAGAGAGAAGGATGATGGTTGAAGGAGGTGGTTGCACATGAGAGGAACTGGTGTTGATGCTGGGTTCCCTTCGGTCTATTGGAGAGGAAGATGAAGAAGAGGAAGACAGGGCTCCCTGCGCGTAAAGGGGGGGCTCGATGCTGCTGGCCGTGCACACGAGGGCGCTGCTACGTGTGTGGGAGGTGTACTGCTGATGGTAGCGTGCATGAGGCAGGTGCCCGCAAGCGCTGTGCGCATGCATGAGGAGGTTGCAGCCACATGCAAGGGTAGCTACGTGCTTGCTGCGTGCGAAGGTGCTATGGTAGGTGGTGCTGCACTTGCTACATGCGAAGGCACGGCTCGAGCGTGGTCTTTGGAGGTTGCTGCCCGCGTAGGATAGGGAAGGAGAGGATAGGGAGGTTGCTACTGTTGTTGCCTTGGCGATGAGTGGTCGTCGCAGTGGGGGAAAGGCACGTAGTTGATTTGGAGTAGGACGATGATGATGGTGGAGAGTAGGCTCATGGTTGGTTGCTGTGGTGGTTCTCCTCCTGTGGAGAGAGTCCAGAAGGGGGGGTGTGGTTCTGTTAGTAGGTTCGTGGAGGCACGCAGTGGCGAATGAAGGAGGCACACGGTGGTGGTGGCTTTAGTCGGTGCAGAGGCTCACGGTGGTGGATGGGTGTGTAATGAGGGTAGAGAGGTGGAGGCCGTGCCCCTCTCGAGAGAAGATGATAATCCTCCCCGTTGCCCGTCCCTTCCTGTTAAATAAGGAGAGAGTGAGAGTCAGATTTTAAGTTACTAAATATAGCGTATAGGAATTTTAGGGAGAGAGAGATTCGTGAGAGAGATAGGGAAATTTGTTGGAACAAATTTGAGAGGTATACAAGGAAACCTCTAAAATTTATTCTTACTATATTTTGCCTATATAAAATCCCACATATCTCCACTCACTTTGATGTGATGCCCTTGCCTTTTAAAGTGTATAATCAATCCTCCCATATAAAGACTAATGCAATTAATACATGAAATGATAAATTTAGCATCCACATGATTTTGTCAATAACATCCATGTTTTAAATTAGGCTCTCATCAAAATAATAATGTACTTAAGCACTAAATTAGTCCACTAAAGTGGACCCATTAGCTATCACCATCGCTATTGAGGAAATTGCCTCCGCAGGAGGCATCCACATGATTACGGAGTTGTTCAACCAACCCGTGATAGAAATCTGCATGAGTTGCCATTTCGGCAACTAGTGGTGTGGACACTTCCTCAAAAGTTCCTGCAATCACTCCCAGGCACCATGAACAGTTCCCCCGGCCACTTGGCGAAAGTGGTAATTGCCCGTCGTAAGGCATTGGTCCTTCTGATAGGGAAGAATTTCTTTAAGAAAGCCAACTTAAGAGCAACCCCCAAGTTTCTATCGGCCTTCCTATGGTCCAGTACCAATGTGTGGGCTTATCCCTGAGAGAGTGGGGGAAGAGCCTCATGATCATTTGCTCTTCATTCACATTCCTTGCTCTGGTTGTCTGAACCAAAGTGGTTAGATCGTTCAGGTGCTGGAATGGGTCCTCCGAGCCAAGCCCATGGAAATGCTTAATTAAACTTAAGGCTTGGGGCTTGATTTCTATGTCTCCGGCGGGAATCATAACGCTGGGACGCTCCCCATAGTTTGAAGGATCATAAAAATCTTTCAAGGGCCGAGCACTTTGACCATGCATACGTTGGAACCATCGTTGCATCTGCTGCAATTCTTCCAACTACCTCTGAATTAGCTCTAGCTGGCTCGAGGGTGTAAGAGGTGGTTGTTGATCAACCATGGGATCTACTTGACTATAGCTCAACCTTCGCCTCTGAGAATGGTCTAAAGGTCCTTCCAATCTAGGGTTCAATGACCTCCTTCCAAGCATACACTAGAAGGAAGTCAGAAGGACGGGGAAGAGGGGGAACCCTGCAGCACAAAAATACAAGCCTGTCCTTAGGTGGGGTAGCCTAAAGGTCTACAGACTCAGAATCTGTCCTAAGATTATGGATGATTTACTCTGCTTATATCCAGGCAATCCAATCAGTTAGGAGGAGGGACTGGGGAAAAGGTTCTTCCTTTGGCTTGCACCTCTAGTTCCTAATGTACCCCCCAGCCACGGTCGTTTGACACTACTCCCCTAGCTAGACATTAGATGGACCAGTATAAGCAGGTTAATCACAAATAATCTCAATCTGGATCCTGACGAGGCAATGAGTCCGTATGGCCAATGTCTAATTGATTTTTGTTAGGCTTGAGGTATTGGTGCCTCTGGAATGTGATGGGCCCTTAATGGGTTTTTCCCTTAATGATTTGTTTGATAATGTGTGAATGTGCACAACCAAGAAGTTCTCAAGCAAGATTATTAATGATGAGGTGAGTTTTAGGGTTCAAATCTTGGTTAATAGCTTTTAGGATTCAAATATTAGGTGTATTCAACAAAGTTTTATGAGGCAAACCAAGTTTTGAAAGCATGTGTTCAAGTATTTTCCTTTAGAAATCAAGAAAATATGGAGTGCCTGGCTTGACCTAGTTATTGAATCCTATGGGGCAGCTACAAAATGAACCTCTTTTAGATTAAGTGGTGCAGCCCAGACAATTCAATCAATCAGCTCAAATGCACCACTGATTAAGGCACATAGAAAAGTGATTAACCTAATATGATTTCTACTCTTTTATGTGTTGAATTAGTGTACCAGGTCCACAGGTCGGAATCCCGGTTAAGTGATGAAAACAAGTCAGGTTATGTGCCTCCGATGTGGGTGTATAAAGTGTGTAAATTGATTCATCCCATAGAAAGTATCTTTTATTTATTTATTTTCTTTTTTATAAAATGTTGGTGAGATGGGTGAAGGTGGCAAACAAGACACACAAAGTCTATCCTAGGGTTTATGCAAACACCTAAGTAGATTAAGTCTTGTTTATGGGTGCGGCGAAATGAAACTAATGGGGGGGATGTGGGGGACACTTACAAAGTACTCTACCCATACTTACTCTGGTCTACTGCACTTGGATCTCCATGCTAGGATACCTGCAAGACAATAGATCAGAGATAAGCAGGGTTAGTGCCATGCAAATACAAGGAAGTGCAGAAAATAATAAAGTAAATTCCATTGCCTCCCCAGCAACGACACCAAAGTGAAGTACACGTTTCGCGTGTTTGAAAATCGAGGTTAAGAGTAACCTATCATCGTAATCAAAAACCCATAATCAAATATAATTTATACCAAAACTCCAAGGGAGTCCCGGGTCAAACACAGGGAGGTGACGTTTACTTTCTATGAAAATCGCACTTCAATTCGTTTCTTTTTGGCGTTTTTTGGTTTTGTTATTTTTTTTGCTTTTGAAATAAAAAGGCAAGCAATCAGAAGAGAGAGATGGAATCAAATATCATATATTACATGAATGTCAATTACAATAAACTATGAAAGCATACATGAGAAAGGGGTGAGAAGAAATCCCCGAAGAAGTTCGGTGAGACGACGGCACCTGGCGGAAGCTTAGATGAAGGAGTTGGGAAGCAGGACGACGAAGGTGAGATGTAGGAGGACGTCAGGTAGAGGAAAGCTACAGCGTGGCTCCAGAATGGAGGTGAGAAGGCGAAAATGATCTGCTACTGGAATGGAGGTGGGAGGACGGTTCCAAGGCAACCTATGAATGGTCATGGGAAGATAGAGGAATATTTGGTGAGGTAGAGGTTCGTTACACTAATAGGAGCCTTGAGAGCTTGAGAGTAAGCTCTAATGGAGCGTTGGTAGGCTTGCTAGAGCTGAGGAGTAGGTGGGAGCAGAGTAGGTAGAGATGGTTTGGCAAGGGGGGTGTGTAGGCCTTTATATAGTCGATGGGAAGAAGAACATCCTACGCACAGGCATTCAGCGATAGCTACAATAGTCACTAAAGGCCGCTCAAGCTGTTGCAGGAGATCCACGCCTCTTCATTGCCTTGGCAGGTGCATGCACTGTGTAGGCCATTTAGTGATAGCTACAAGTGTCACTAAAAGCCTGCTCTTCTGTCGCTGCAAATCCCGTGCCCACCACTCAGAGCAACTGTCTTTGCTCTTCTGTCGCTGCAAAGCCCGCTCTTCTGCAGGCAACTGTCTTTGCTCGACAAGATCTCTAGCTGTTCATCTTCGATCAGGCGGCGCGCACGCAAAGCGTGCCTCTCAGAAAATTGAATCGCGTGCCTCGCATAATCAGACTCGGATGCACCTCCCAGACGTCTTAACTATGTGAGTGAGTTGGTGCATTCTCGAGGTGTGTCGACGGCCGCGTGCAGCATCTGCGCTCATCTGTGCGTCCTCGTAGCTGCTTCCTTCGCCACCCAATCTTCCATCGATGGCGTAATTTCCCTCCCGCGTGCGCTTCAGCGGATAAAATTCGCATGCAGGGCTTCGAACGTATGGCCATGTGTTGTGAGCTGAGGCGTCCACCGTTGTGCTGAGGATCATAATGTGCTTTGCTTAAGAATTAAGCTTCTGCGCCAACGACCATTGGATGAAGATCCAACGGTCGAGATGACTCCTTGCTTGATCTGCTTAAGGTCGGGTGAGATGAGATGCTTCTTCAGCCGTGGAGCGCACATCTTAGCCGTTGGATCTCAATCAAACGGCTGGGATCTGATCTTGGGGCCAGCTTGGGGACACCTTGGCTCAAGTGGGGCAGCCTGGATGGTGCCACATGTCACCATCTGAGCCGTCCATCTTCTTCTTCTTATAAAGGGTACTATAGAGCTTTGATCGGGGTGATTCTTGTGTTGATGGACTGCGATCGACTCTCTAAATCCATCTGTGCGGTCGAATTCTTCATCCGAAGCCTATAAAGATGTCACATTACCTCCTAGCCATGTAAAATGACATAATTAATGTACATAATATACAAATATCCTAAATGCAATGCAATGGATGTTTATGCAATATTTATATCATGATATGCAATGCTGGGCCTAGGAACTATCGTAAATAAGCATTTTACAATGAATTTTTGCATTTTTATCATGCAACAACTGTAGCAATCCACCGCCGTGTGTAGCCAGCATGTCTCCACCAGGTGCACGTGCACCTCCCGCGCACCACCTGCTCGAGCCTCAGCCACACACGCATGCCACACTCCCGTATGTTGCCCCAGCTATGCACATGCGCCCCTCCATCAGCAAGCAGCTACCGCCACCTTTCCCTCTCTCCAACAGTAGCAGTAGGAGGAGGTCCACCACCAAACACCCACATCAGCCACCTCTTCGACCAGACACCTCTGATGCCCTCGCGACTCACCGCCACCACTGCTGTGAAGCCCTCGACCCAACGGACCTCCAGTAAGCTTCACACCTCCAGCTGTGGCCTCCTCCCTACACGAGCACAAGGGGAAGTTTTCCCTTATTTTGGGTGGCATTAGTTATTATGGTCCAAAGCCATTGCCAAACTTAATTTTGCTCATTTATTGAATATTATAATACTGGTTATTTTGTGAAGATAACCTCCCTCCTTTCGTTAAATGCTTTATCAACATATATGAACACTATGAGCTTCATTTGAGAGGGGTTTTGGCATCGATTCTTCACGACTTTAATTGTGAACATTGATTTCTAAATTTTTGCAATTTTAATAGGCACGTTCCTCCCTATGGACACGACGCATTCTTTTGAGTGGTTAATTTTACTTTGTGTTGATTGAGAGCTTTTCATCACGTAATATAGAACAACATTATCATTTTATTGTGATCATCTTGTTTAAGCGAAAACCTCTCGATCAAAAACTATTTAGTTACTTTGAGGCCCTTTAACAGATGATCTAAGAAAAATAAAAAGCAAAGAATAAAAAGCAAGTACATAGAAGAAACAGAAAGAATTTCTATCCTATTCTTCATCTTCTTCAAGCTCTCACTCCACACGAAGCTCCTTCTCCTCCATCTAGCTCCTCCAAAACACCATGGACGTGAGCTTGAGCTCCTTTACACTTGTATCCATTTGCAAATATCCTGAAACACATAAAATTAAATTGCAAACATTAAATAACAAGTGTTTTGTTATCAACAAAATTAACGATTGTGGTGCCCTTACACCAACAATCTCCCCCTTTTTGATGATGACAAAGCCATAAATATAAATCCAAAAAATTCTCCCCCTTTTTGACATTATAAAAAAGGTTTAATCAATTTTAATAATTTCATCCTATACTCCCCCTTAAAACATGCTCTTCTAATTCTATCTTTATCACATAACAAGATAGCTATGTAATTATCTCCCCCTTTGTAATGGAAATATAGCTATGTTATCTTTTGTGATCTCCCCATATCTAAATGAAGGAAATCTTTCTCCCCCTTAATGATGGACAAATAGCTTGTGAATTTTATCTCCCCCTATCTAAATGCTACAAACTAAAATTAACATAAAGTAGATGGTAAAGGATTTATCTTTCTTAACAAGGCCAATAGCATGGCCCAAATTGAGGTTGATACCACAATGGATAAGGCTATCATCCGAAGCTTGGAGGTCTGGGCATCGGAGCTGGTCTCCAATCGAACGATTGATACGTAGCCGTTCGATCACCTGTCGGTCGTCTCGTCGGTCTTCTCGTCTTCCTCTTTGGTCTTGACAGTGGTCCATTGTTGAACGTCGGAAGACTACGCTATCGAAGTTGGTTTTGAAAACCCGTCGTTGTAGTTTGAATTGCGCAGAACTCGGGTTCAACAAATAAAATTTATATCGAAAAGAAATCCCGAGTCAAACTCAAGGAGGCTACGTCGATCAAAATTCGCAATTATATAAATATTTTGCGTTTTTGTTTAAAGAGCAGAATAATCATAATGAAATGAAATAACTATAGACAATAAGAGAAAAAGAGAGTGAGAGAAGAGAGAAAAGATCCACTTGAAGTTGCAAAGTGTTTGTACAACTAAGTGAGAAAAGATTACACTAGAAAGCGAGAAATGATTACACTAGAAAGCAAGAAAAATTCTACTCTAGAAAGTAGGAAAAAGGAATGGGAGAGAGAAGTTATCCTCCTCGACGATCTCTTGGAGGACGAGCTAAATGAGACAACGCCTGGAAGAAATGGAGCGAGAAGAAGGAGGTCGAAGTAGGAGGAATGGGAATGAGGTAGCACGTCATTGTCGTCGCGGGATCTGCTTCCGGAATGGGGGCAAAAAATTGATTTTAGCTCTTGAGGAGCATCCCAGGTGTGAGACAAGCTTCTCTTGAGCTTTGGAATGGGAGAGAAGAGATGGAAGGGATGAGAAATTTGTATGAAGGGGGTCTCCTTTTATAGTTGTAAGGAGTGGGGGCATTTTGGACATTACAATTTGAAAAACATTAATTCAGGACCTTTAGTGACGGAAAAATCCATTACTAAAGGCCTAAACGTGGCCTTCATGCCTGCCTCTCGCGCGCCTCCTTGCCTTCGCATCCTTCAACGCACATGCACGTCCGCGCGCTCACAGCCGTCCGATCAAGAGATCGGATGGCTTAAGACCGCCTACGCTTGTGTCGTGCACCCACTTGCGATCATGCATAAGCGTCGCAAGTCTGATCGCACGTGGGTGCTATCGCTCACTCAACGCCATCCAATCCTCATCGTGCGGCCTCACTCGCTTGTGCACCCCCTCGCCTACTCTTCAATTTGCAGCGCAGTGGGATTAAACTCGTGTCTGATCGCTCACATAACGTGCTCGACCGCTGCGCTATGTGTGGTTTTGTGTCGCGCGGTGGTTTTGAGCGCGCAAGTTTGCAGCCATTGGATGTGCATCCAATGGTGGAGAATCGTTGATCTGATGAAGTGTAGAGGCAGAGGTGAGTCCTTGGGGCCGGTTGGGCGGTTGAGATGGCGCCATGTGGTGTAATCTTGGCCGTCCATCTTCTGAGTATTGTAGATGGTGCCACGGGTGTCAGATTTGATCGATTTTTGCGCTGTTAGGCTATGATCGTCAATTCGAATCCATCCGTGTGGTCAGATTTGTCATTTGAGGTGTAGATTAACACCATCTTAGCCATTGATCTTTATGGTTCCTCGATCTCTATCTTGGTGCTACGGATTTCTGATTTGGGTGATCTTGGAGTCGTTGAACTCCAATCGTCACCCTGATCAGATCCATACGGTTGGATCTTTGATCCGAGGCCCCGGTAAAAAGTCGCCCTGTCCTTGACCATAAAAAGGAGATAATTACTATACAATTTATACAACTTGATCTAAATGCATGATTATGCATGTTATGCACTATTTACAATGTATGATGCTAATGTGACACTAAGAACATGCATTACTAGACATTTTAGGTTAATCAGATGTATGCACATCACACCCCCATGCCTATATTTTGCTAGTCCCTAGCAAAATCTACATGCTATTTATAAAAGAATTAGGTTGGATTACTTGGGCATAAGTTATTTTCAACATTGAGAAATTTTTTTGCTCAGGATCTGAGCTTTCAAAGACACAACAGCACCCAGGTATCTGCCAAAATGCAGTCCGCCTCAAACCTTCTCTTTATTCAAAGAAAAATTTCTTTATCTCTTTTTCTTCTTTTCTAATTTTTTTGGAGTTTTGAGTTTAGGGTTAAAGAGTGGCTTTCTATGGCCATTCAACCCACCCAAGATTTGATGAGAATCCTAAGTTCTAAGCATTTTATTGTGAATGTGATAGACTCGTTGGTCAGCAATTAGAATGGACTTTAGGTTTCTATGCCTCTAGGTGACCTTAAAAAGGGAGTTCTGCCTAAAGGTGTATCTTTACGACCGATAGCTTTCTCCCTACTTTTACTTTTATGGGGTCAACATAAGGGTGAATCCAGTGTATATCTGCCCGGCTTATTCTACTTCTCCGCTTCTTCCTAAGTGTTTTGGAAATTTTTAGTGCATTTCTTGAGCTGGGTTCTGGACAACCGGTCGATGAGTTGTTACCACCGACAACTTGCCAGCCATACTCGTGTGGTGAAGTGTGGCTTATTTCTTTTGTTTTCTTTTTTTTTCTTTCCTTCCTTTCTCCTTTTCGTTTTCTTTTCTTTTTGACTTTCCTTTTTTCTGTTTTTAAGTAGGTGGCTTCCCTAGTCTAAGATTTACCTAAAGGTAGTAGGAAGAGAATGGTCCAGTGACTGGGCTTTGGACAACCTACCTATGGGCTGTTACCCTTGATAACTTGCCAGCCATATCACCTTAGAAGGTTCATTAGCTACCTAATTTCCATTAAAATCACTGGTCAACAAGTCAGTGAAAAGATAGTGTGTAGATGCTTTAGACTTAAAGTTCCCTCAAATCAAAGGGCAGGTTGATAAGTCGTGTACTTATCACCCAAACTTATTTAATCACTTTACAATAGAATTCAAGATGGTGAGGACTCGAAAAATAAATCCACATTTTAGTGGATACCCGGACTGATTAAGCCCAAAGACCTAAAGGGTCTTTACGTTCATATCCTAATGTAATATTTTCTAAGATTGAAAAGTCCTAATGTCCAAGTATTCCTTCTAATTCATTTTTTTTTATTTTTATGTTTATAAAAGAAGAGAAATAGAATTTACAAGAATTTCACAGAGCTGACAAAATGATTCAAAAATGAATCCACCCCCCATGCCTAGCTAATGCAATGTCCACATTGAGAAAAAGAGACATGAAAGGAAGGGTAGAGTACGGAAGATATCACTTGAATATGAAGCTCGAGTCAGCTCTGAGTCATATGTACAACTACTGAGTTTAATGCCGTCAACTAGGTGAAGTCCAGCCAAAGAAGTCGCAACATGGCTAGAGCAACCGTGTTTGAGACAGGTTCTGGAAGAGTACAGTCAATAACAGGCTTCAGACATTGACCGTTGACTTTGAAAGAATTACCCATCTTTGGGTTAGAGATTTGAACAGCTTCATTTGGAAAAGTCTGGTCGATAATGAACGGGCTGTTCCATTTCGACCAAAGTTTGCCGGGAAAGAGTTTAAGTCGAGAACCGAATTACCGGACCTTCTGGTTCGGCTCAAAGCTCTTGCGGGAAATCAATTGGTCATGTAGAGCTTTGGTCTGAGCCTTGTAGATCTTGGCATTCTCATATGCATAATTTCTAAGCTCCTCCAACTCAGATAGTTGGAGTTTCCTGGTCTTCCCGGCTAAACTCAGATCTAGATTGCACTGCTTGATTGCTCAGAATGCCCTATGTTCAATCCCTACGGGTAAATGGTATGCATTTCCATACACTAGACAAAATGGAGACATGCCGATGGGCGTTTTATACACCATACGGTAGGCCTAAAGAGCATCCTCAAGCTTTTGAGTCCAGTCTTTACGATCAGGCCTAACCATTTTCTGCAGAATATTCTTGATCTCCTTATTAGAGATCTCATCCTGTCCATTCGTTTGGGGATGATAAGGTGTGGAGATTCGGTGATTAACCCTGTATTTAGCCAGCAAATTATGGAACTAGGCATTAGTGAAATGAGTGCCACCATCATTGATGATGGCCCTCGGAAGCCCAAACCTACTGAAGATGTTCTTCTTGACAAAATTGATGACCACCTTGTGGTCATTGGTTTGGATGGGAATCGCCTCAATCCATTTGGACATGTAATCAACAACAACGAGAATGTACTAATGTCCGAATGAAGGGAGTAAGGGTCCCATGAAATCGATGCCCCAAACGTCGAAGATTTTGACAGGAAGAATTGGGTTTAGGGGCATGACCTTGAGAAATCCTGGGCATCCTTGAATAAAGATGGCCAATAGAATCTAGATTGCAAAATTTTTGTAGCCGTCTTTTTCCCAGAGAAGTGTCCACCACACACAGATTGTTTACAAGGTGATATTGGTGTTTAAAATGAATGCGTCGTAGTATAGTTGAAATCGCTATGAAAACAAATAAATTTTATTACTCGAAGTTTAAATCTGAGGTCAAACACAGGGAGCAAATGGAGTTCATGCACTAATCTCAATAATAGATGCAATTTGAACACATAAAACTAATCAAAATATAATTGAGAATGTCAAGCATGAGTATATAGAGCATAAAAAGAAATGTAGCCTCAAATAATAGAGATCTGAATCAAAAATTGGGCATCTGATTATAAAATCAGGCGTCTTATGAATGTAAAGCTATAGTGTCTTATTTTTTTCCTTCTTCTTCTTTCTTCTCTGACTTTGGCCCTTTCCACTGTCATTGGCTTCTTTCTTCTTTGTCTTCTTTTGCTTCCTTCCTTCTTCTTCTTCCTTTCTGCCATGGCTTTCTCTATGCTCTAGCCTTCAGGTCTTCTTTTTCCTTCTTTCTTTGGCTTCAACTTCTATTCAGCTTTGCCTTCTCTGTAATCATGCCTTCTCCTTCTTTAGCTTCCTTGCCATAGCTTCCTCTGCAGCTTCTTTTCCTTAGCTTCTCCTTCAACTTCCTCTTTCTTCTTCCTTTCCTTGCAGGTGCAAAACCTACCCCTACCCTCCCCCGTGAACTCTCTCTCTTTTGTCTCTTAGGCTCGCTCTCCAAGAGCCATCTCGGGTAAATGGGTCGGGTCAGTGCTCGGGACCAGGCCCACTGGCGTGGGTGGTGGGCGAGGAGTGCACAGGTAATCGGGTCAGAATACTATGTCCACGAAGCGTGGGAGGCGGACGAGGTGTGAAGGGCGAGTGGGACCTCACCTCGTGTTAGGAGGCAATAAGCCATTGACACATTTTCATCTTATACCGCTCCTCCCGCTCGAAAACAACCGAGGTGGGACTAAATGTCCCACCTGCTTTCTTGCGCGCGCCCGCAGGGGTCGCTCTCAATTGCTGTGGCTGCAAGGGTCTCCAAAGCCAATCTCCTAGTTGATAGTGTGCGTGATACGAATCCACGTCGCCAAGGACATGGAGCATGGAGTGAGGCTACCTGGTTCAAGCTTGCAAGCAAGCTTCACGCCTGCTTCAATGGTGACGGAGGTCTGAACCTGCATTCAAGCAACATGGCCTTGCGGCCTCATTAGAACATGTAGGGGGCTTCACCGCGACACGGCGAAGGTGTCTCAGTGGTTGGCGTGGCGCAGGGCGGTGCATTTCTAGGTCACCCTATGGTCGTGGAGTTGGATTTGTTCGAAGAAAGCGTATGGAGGTTGTGGCGGTTAATGGAGAGGGAGATAGTGATCAGTGGAATGTGGTAGAGCTTCTAAGGTGGCTGGCGAGGTGGGTGGTTGCGTGGAATGACGGGAGCACCTCGTCGATGGTCTGCCAGAGGTGGAGAAGATGGTGGTGGTCTGTGAGCATCGAGGGGAAAATAGAAATAGAGAGGGGAAAAATAAAGAGAAGAGAGGGGGAAAGTATCTGACCTAGTTTAAGGATGAAAGGGGAAGGGATGGCGGATGGCTCGTACCTGTCGCCACCGAAGACGAAAGTCAAGTAGGAGGGGGACGGTGATGACGAGGAGGAGGCAGGCGTGTGTGCAGGTATGGCACGATGCGGATGACGGATTCAAGGGCAACTCTGCCACTGGTATTGTGGCAGAGCGACGAGAGGAGATAGAGGTCACTGAAGCTTGCTGGGTGTCTGGCCAGAGGAGAAGAGAAGAAATTGAGGGGTTATCTCCGGCCAAACTAGGCTGGGGATGATCGGGAGGACCTGGGGTGTCTTTTATAGTCGCAGGCAGACGACGTTGTGCTTGAAAGGCAAGCTTCCAAGCACGGCAACCTCGCTGGACTAGGAAGGTCAAGAGATACCCAAATCTCTCATGTGTTTGGATGAGAGATTAGGTGGAAATTAGAGCTTGAAATTGGGTTCACATGATCGGGAATTCATCAAAGAATCTCCCTTTCAAATTTGAGAGGGATTCTCTGAGGAATCAAGGAGATATCGCCCTTGAATCATTGTCGGAGTAGGATTCCTCTGCTGCAATGGTGGAGGGACCTAATTGCAAAGAATGATGAGGAAGCTAGGGGGATGTCAGCAAGGTTTTCAAAAGCTAGGAGCATAAAAGTAATTGGGTTGGACTATTTTACAAAGTAGGTTAAGGTGAACTCCCTTTAGTTCCAAATTTTGCTATAAACCTAATTTTGCCCTAAGGAATCCAATGGTGAAGTTGGATTTTAGGTTTGACCACGTTTGACTAGGCATTTTACATAAAACCCCAATTTAGGGTAAATATTTGACTAGGACCCCTATTTAGATCAAAATAGGTTTTAGAGGCCAAATTGAAGGTTCTAAATCCTAAAGCATATTTTTCCATGAATTTTAGAGGGTTTAGTTGAATTTTATCTTGACCAAAACCTTGTTAAATTAAGTGGATCTATTTTAGTGTTACAAGAAGTCATTTAATTCCTAGATTTCACATTAACCCTTTTCTGATTGAACCTACCCACTTTTTATCTTGTTAAGACCATTTGACCTATGTTTATCCCCTGAGAAATCTCGTTGTTGCACTGAAATGGTAAAATTGTAATTTTGCCCTTTGTTTCTTGCTTTTCTCTTAGACTGGTTATTCCTTGAGTTAGGCCCTTCATTTGGTTATGTAGGAGCTTTTGTTCACTTTTCTAGGTCAAAATGAGCTAGTTAAGGGTCATGATGGTGTTCCCATCATACCCCCGTGCCTAGCTTTTGTTAGTCCCTTAGCAAAATTTTAAGGTTTTAACTTCTGTTCTAGACCATGAGTTCCTTTGATGTTCACAGATTATGATGAGTGATCTTTCTTTTCTTTTTTATTAGGTTAGAATGCTGACAGTAGGCCTAGAGGTACTCAAGTACCAACCAAGATTCGAACCTGACCAGCTCTAGCCTCAATCCTCCACGAAGGTTTTTAAGGCCCGTAGGAACTATCCTAAGGTTCGTTGGACTCCATGGTTAAAGCACCCGTGCTAAAGACATATTTTAGCCTCGGTTCAGTTTGTAGTGCATTTTTTGTAAGAGGGAGACAATGGATTTATTTGTTTGGAGAGTTTTCTCTCTGTTTTCTTTTTATTTTGAGCTTCGGATTGGCTTCTCAATATGGTCTGTATTGGATTCCTTGTCCCCATCATCAATCCTCAAAAGGTCCCTTGCAATCAATGCTTCGTGATAGCACCACCCATGGCAACTCCCAGAACCCTGGCTTTCGAGATTTTGAGATAATCCTTCCTATGGTATTTTGTAGCTAAATCCAGACCCTGGCAATCGACATTTTGTGATAATGCCGCCCATGGCATTTGATTCAGCACAGGGTGCTTACGTGCCTTCAGTAGGAAATGTAAATATCCTAGGAGACAAGCACTGAGGAGACGATATGTTGTTACGCATCCTCCAGGGGAATTTCCCACCTCTCTGCACCGGGAACTCGTCCAAATCAACTTGTGTTGATTGGCCGCTCCTAATCTAGGCAACTTTTTTTTTAGAACATTTAAACGCTTTTGCGTGATTTTGATAGTTATGCGCACTGAACTAGACTGTGTGTGGTTTGGGGTGCTTAGGTTACCAAATCCCGCAAAACAAAGGTCAGTTAATGAGGCCGAATACTCCCTAAGCCTTAGACCTAATACTTAAGCTTCGCATTTTCCCTAACCTCTTGAGGATTATCCAGATCTAAGCGGATACTTGAATGTTTAAGCCTAAGAGTCTAGCCCAAAAGGCCTAAGATTAGCATTCCTACTAATCTCCTTTTGTGTCTCATTAGCACTTTTTCCTTCATTTTTCTTTTCCTTGATGTGGTCTAGAACTTCGGTTAATCTCTTAATTTCTTAATAATGACTATCTCTTTTTCTTTTCCTTTTGTGCTCCTTTTTTGACATTTTGCTCTTTTCCTCATGTTTATATGGCCTCAAAATTTTCTTCCCTCCAATTTTTTGTTTATTTGTTTTTATCTTTTTTCATAATTTTATTTTATTTTTGGTATTTTTGGCATATGTGAATTTCTTGTGTGAGAATCCTTCTAACTTTTCTTGATTTCTGTATGTTTGCACTTTACCAACCCCCCATGACTAAGTTTTGCAGTGTCCTCATTGTAAACAGCGGGTGTGAAACAGTGTTGGGTTCAGGGACTTAGAATAGGATTTATTGGGTGGGTAACTAGGTCGGGAATGACTGTTTGCAGATGATTTCAAGCTCTAGGCACGTGTCCCAGAGGTGGGATTGACTGTTCTATGACTAAACTCAAGGTGCAATAGACGTGAAGTATAGACGAATAATCAGACAGATCTCAGGTTTTTGGAATGACAGGTTGCCTCCCGTTAAGTGCTAAATTCAACGCCTTCAGCCAAGCGAGAAATGGTATGGAGAGGGAGTGGTCAAATCAGTGGATTTTTGTAAAACAAGCACCTTGACCAAAAGCCTAGTTGGTCCAACCAGGTGCTTGTTCAGATCATTAGGCTGATGATGCAACCTAAACCCAATCAATCTAGTTGGTTGATAAATGTAGATCAAGAGATGTGGAACCCACCATATGCTATGGAGCTCGGAAGGATGTGGAAGTGTGAATTTGAGGTTTGGCTGAGTCGAATCAGCCTGGTCAGAGTAGGGATCCGTGAAGTAGGAAACCCTATAGGGGTGATCAGAGACTGATGGAGCATGGTCTATAGTCTGATCAATGTCCGAAACCCGATATAGATGTGGAGGCGAATCATCTGCAATCGGCTCAGTAAGAGGGGAATCAGAATAGAAATTGAGTTCGGTTGAGGGTCGGGGTTGAAAATGGGTTTGTATCGGTTCTGTATATGCGGAGGAGGTAACTTCAATAAGAATTGTGTATGAGGGCTCTTCTGGAAAGGAGTTACAGGTGGTTTCATTTAGAGAGTCCTCATATTAGCTCTCAAATTCAAAAGTGAATGCCTGAAGAGTGTTTATAGGATGCGGGAAATCGGAGTCAAGAAAAGATTCAAACTCTGGGTTGCAGTCACTCTTAGCATTTTCTGGTTTTGATTCCTGAGGATTGAAAAGAAATGATTCCATTTCATTGGAACCTAAATTTAAATCAGTGATCTCGGGATCAGGGACATCAGGGTCGGAGTCAGAGAATGAATCGTGTGAGCTGAGGTCGTAGATTGGCTTGTCGAAGTCAGAAAATAGAGTTTCTCTGAAATCATGGTCAGATTTGAAATCGTTGGAGAACTTGCGAAACTCAAGTTCTGAATGAGATTTGAGATCAGGAGTTCCACCACTGAGTAAATCACATGATGTAGACTTAGAAGCCTTACTTGGGTCTAGCCTATAGGTAAATTCTGAGCTCAAAAAGGTGTCCTTATTTGGTCTAGGCTCAAGTTCTATGCTTGTAGGAAAGACCCAATCAAAACCCCACTCGTCCAAATCCTTGGTTTTTGTATCGTAGATTGGCGTGACTTCTAAAAAATCGATCTGTATCTCTGAGGATGTTGGAGAGGGATATTCATCAAATAAAGGTCCGGAATCATACTCTTCATTGAAACTTTGATCTTCGTCATACGAGGCCTCGAAATCTTCCCAATAAGTTTTAGATCTAGATTCTAGGCTGAGGATGTGGGTTGAATTACTATAATCTAGGTCAGAATTACCTTTGAGGGTCACCTTATCAAAATAAGGGGCAGGATTTACACCCTTGAGAGGTTCGGTTCCAATCTCATCATTGCAGAAGTCTCGAACTTCTATGCTTGATGACCTAGGATCTAGGGCTGGCTTAAAATCGTGTTCTCTTGCAATTGGAACTTCCTACCCTAATTCCAGCTCAGGCATGTTGTATTCTATCTGGGTTGGGAATCCACAACAACTTTGTGCCTTAAACTTGGGATTTGGGAAATCAGATTAATCCTCGATACTACTCCAAGATGGTTCATTATCTGTTTGGGGCATGTACGGGTATTTTTGATTGATAAGTTGTTTCAATAATCTCATCATTTCTTCCCATTTTTCAAGATCGTCTTGGTGTTATTCCCATAGTACAGGATTTGTCATGCATTGAAGGTATTCAAAGTTATGTAATTTTTCTATCTCAATGTATCTTGTTATGAGAATGTCTCGAGTTGATCCTTTTGTGGCTTTTGTCAATAACACTTGGGCACAGTTTATGATGAAGGTTGTTGTTGTTGGTTGATCACATTTTTGCGCAATTTGTTAAATTATGTTTTTAAGTCATTGCAATGCATAAAAACAGGTTCGCTTTTAAAATTTATAAGACCTAGATGATGGGGTATCTAGGGTCATCCAAGGAGGCAAGTTTGTAAAAATTAAATCTCTTACTTTAAAGATGGAACTCAACTTTCTTTTGATGTTTTTGAATATATAGTTTTTATGATTTTGAAATAACGGCAACATGCGAGTTTTTGTTGATAGCGAGGAAACAACTAAAACCTATTTCAATAAAGCTAACCCTAAGGTGATAGGTAGAGCCTCTGCCTAAGTTCACCCTAGGCACGTGGAGGCCTAGAATAATTAGCGAGGAGTGAAACAAATGCTAGGCAAAAATTGTAAAAAGCTACGCAACAAAAATTGAAAGAAGGCAACTTGAATTAAAATGAACTTGTTCTACACAAAACTCATAGAGGAAAGTTTCTAATCTACTTGAAATGCAAGAAGATAAAAACACAAATCCTCTAAATGAAATGGTGAAGAAGATGGTGGCTTCTTGCTCCAAGCCTGGTAGCTCCCAAACTTGAAAAGAGTCCTCCAACTCCTTCCTTGTGCTCCTCCAAGATGGTGTCCTCCAAGGTGGGAGCTACCACCTTCAATTCTCCTCCTCCAAGGATGGACGTCCACCCTAGGTCTTTCTCCTTTGCTTGGCCATCCTCCTTGAAGTGAGATGCTCCTCCTCCTTGGTGTGGCACAAGGGAGAAGAAAAAGGGGAAGAAGGCACCAAGGGTGCAGGTAGGATGCCCCCTTAATCTTCTTTTCTTCTTACTTGGCCTTGAATTATGGTGGGTCTAAGGTGGAATTAAACACTAATGGAGGATGAAAAAAAATTATAGTAGGTGATGGGTTTTTATAGAGTGGGATGGGGGTAGGGTTGGCATGAATAGGTGGAGGGATAGGATGGAGTTTGGTGGTGGTTATGGGTGGTTAAGTTAATCCTAAGGTGGAGATCACTTGGAGCCACCTTAAAGGGTGAAAGGGGGGTAGTTATAGGTTGAATCCACCCCTTGGTGGACGTCCATGGTGGAGGGGGTGCCTCCATTTTGGTGCCAAAATGGTGTTCTAGATGGGGGGCAATTTTGGAGGGAAAATGGAAGGTGGAGATGGGCTTTAGGCTTAGGTGTAGGGTGGAGATTAGGGCATTTTTGGAGGGAAAAGTTGGCACCAAAAGGGAAGGGTTCTAGAAGGTTATTTTGGAGGGAAAATAGGTGGCTTTTGGTACTGGTGATGAGGTGAAGGTGTGTGATGGTGGTGGTACCAACTTCGAGTAGGATATCTAGCTTAGGTGAGCTTAGTTGATGGAGCTAGCTAGGGTTGAGTTGAAGGTGGTGGATGGCCAAGGAGCTGGATGCTAGCTAAGCTGGAATGAAGTCATCTTCAATAGTCTGGAGTCGAGTGGAGCTGGATGTAGCTAGACCTGAGCTGGGGTGAACTCCAGTCAACTTAGTTGAGCTAGTTAGAGCTCCCTATGGACTAATGGGAGCTGAGATGAGCTAAACTCAGCTAAGTTGAGCTGAATCTGAGCTGACCTGAGTTAGGGTGAGCTAAGATGAGCTTTCTTGAGCTGCCATTTAGATGAGATGAGCTGAATGGAACTAGGATGAGCTGACCCTAATCCAAGTGAGCTGGATTCAAGCTATGGTGAGCTGGATCAAGCTGAGTTCCAACTAGTTTGAGCTTCTCCTTCACCTGTTGCCTTCCTGAGTGCTAGGATTCTAAGGATCTGTTAATTTGTTTATCCCTAACACTCACAAAAACACATTAAAAAGATAATAAAAAATGCAATGCATGCCTAACCTAATTAATGCCTAAATGCAGCCCAAAAATCCATTTGCGGAGTAAAATCCTAAGAGATAGGTTTGTTTTAATGCATAAGAATGATGATAAACTGGTATTTATCATTGGTATATTAACCTGAATGTCTTCTACTGATTTTGAGGTTTTGTATTCAATTTCATAAAATTCATGGGCACCCTTAATCATCCTATCTCTCATAGATCTTTGTGATTCAGGTTTCTTGAATGGCAATCCTAAGTAACCAAGATACATATTTGGATCAGATGGTGGAATCATGATGTAGAATCAGATTTCAAGTCTTAGATTGAAGTGTTCTGAATAGAGAATCCCACTGAAAATCTATGTGTGTGCTCTAAAGAGAAGAGATGAGGGACTGGATGCGTTTTTGACCCAATCAAGGCACCAAAAGATGTTTGGATGACTATGGAGGTTCGAGGCAGATGATACCCCTAGATCGAAAAGTTGTCCACCTGAGAATTACCTGGGCAGTCAGAGACGGAGAGTCTCGCAAAGATCCCTACACTGTAGAGTGTCCCCACGGGTTATAGGGTTTCCCCTACCCGACCTCTCTTGTCACTGAGATTCCAGGTAGACCAGAATGGGGACCTTGACCTCTTAAGTTTACCACTTTTATTTAAGATCAAAGGTGCTTAGGGTTCCACTTGAACTTTAGATGTTTTGAGTGCAAAAGTGACCTAATTTCAAGGTTGGTTGACCCAACAAGGGGTCAACTTCACCTATTTGTCCTTTTAGAGCTTTAGGTCCTTTCTTTTAAGGTTCAAGTGAACTTAAGAGCTTGATTTCTAGGGTTTCTCTTGAATAGATCCTTTCAATCAAGGGCTGGTAGCACACAGATGCGGGTGGGTTTGTTTCCTTTTTATGTAAGCATGTGTGAACTAGCACACCAAAACCCTACTGTAGAAACCCTAATTTGGTTCTATTTCCAATCCTCTTTGATTTTCACAGAAGCTTTCTTTGGACTTCAAACAAGAAGTGTGTAGTCCGCAGAGATTTAGAAATTAAGTGTGATCCGTAATAGGCACAAGAATTTTTGGGGTAGGATCTCAAGAAATTGCTTCAATTTCAATAAGTTTTTTAAAAAAATTTGCAAATTAGGAGACTTTACCATAAAAATGATAATTACTAAAGAGAATAAGGCAGTTGATTCCTAGTTGATTGCTTCTTTTTTGTCTTCCCAAGATTAGGAGATAGATTAGGGAAGAAGAGAGAAGTTATCTACCCTGGAGTGGTTGATTTGCGTGGGAGATCTCCTCGTGAAATACCTCACAAAATCACAACAAAACAAATAAGGCAAGTTAGTGCTCAAATATAATCAAAATAATGCAAAGACTAGTGAAAATTGCACATTGCTCCCCGACAACGATGCCAAAATGTTTACAAGGCGATGTCGGTGTTTAAAATGAATGCGCCATAGTATAGTTGAAATCGCTTTGAAAACAAATAAATTTTATTACTCAAAGTTTAAGTCCGAGGTCGAATACGGAGAGCAAATGGAGTTCATGCACTAATCTCAATAATAGATGCAATTTGAACACATAAAACTACTCAAAATATAATTCAGAATGTCAAGCATGAGTATATAGAGCATAAAAAGAAATGTAGCCTCAAATAATAGAGATCTGATTCAAAAATTGGGCATCTGATTATAAAATTAGACGTCTTATGAATGTGGTGCTACAGTGTCTTATTTTTTTCCTTCTTCTGCCTTCTGCGTCTTCTTCTTTCTTCTCTGACTTTAGCCCTTTCCTTTGTCATTGGCTTCTTTCTTCTTTGTCTTCTTTTGCTTCCTTCCTTCTTCTTCTTCCTTTCTACCTTGGCTTTCTCTATGCTCTGGCCTTCAGCTCTTCTTTTTCCTTCTTTCTTTAGCTTAAACTTCTGTTCAGCTTTGCCTTCTCTGCAGCCGTGCCTTCTCCTTCCTTAGCTACCTTGCCTTAGCTTCCTTTGCAGCTTCTTCTCCTTAGCATCTCCTTCAGCTTCCTCTTTGTTCTTCCTTTCCCTGCAAGTGCAAAACCTACCCCTACCCTCTCCCGTGAACTCTCTCTCTTTTCTCTCTTAGGCTCGCTCTCCGAGAGCCATCTCGGGTAAATGGGTTAGGTCAGCGCACCCGGGACCAGGCCCACCGACGTAGGTGGTGGGCGAGGAGTGCACGGGTAATCAGGTCAGAATGCCAGGTCCGTGAAGCGTAGGGCACGGACGAGGTGTGAAGGGCGAGTGTGACCTCACCCCATGTTAGGAGGCAATAAGCCACTAACACATTTTCATTTTATACTGCTCCTTTCGCTCGAAAACAACCAAGGTTGGACTAAATGTCCCACTTGCTTTCTCGCGCGTGCCCGCAGGGGTCGCGCTCAATTGCTGCGGCTGCAAGGGTCTCCAAAGCCATTCTCCTGGATGACAACGTGCGTGATACGAATTCGCGTTGCCTGGAGCTTGGAGCGAGGCTTCCTGGTTCGAGGTTGCGAGCAAGCTTCACGTCTACTTCAATGGTGACGGAGGTCTGAACCTGCATTCAAGCAACACTTAGAACACGTAGGGGGCTTCACCGTGGCATGGCGAAGGTGTCTCGGTGGTTGGCGTGGCGTGGGGTGTCCTAGGCATGCGTGCCTAGGTCACCTTGTGGCCATCGAGTTGGGTTTGTTCGAGGGAAGCATATGGAGGTTGTGGCGGTTAATGGAGAGGGGGAAAGTGATCAGTGGAATGTGGTGGACTTCTGAGGTGGCTGGTGAGGTGGGTGGTTACGTGGAATGATGGGAGCACCTCGCCAGTCTTCTGCAAGAGGTGAAGATGGTGGTGGTCTGTGATCGTCGAGGGGTGAAAATGGAAATAGAGAGGGGGAAAATAAAAAGAAGAGAGGGGGAAGGTATCTGACCTAGTTTAAGGACGAAAGGGGAAGGGATGGTGGACGGCTCGTACCTGCCATCGCCAGAGACGAAGGTCCAGTAGGAGGGGGACGGCGATGACGAGGAGGAGGCAGGCGCGTGTGCAGGTATGGCGCGATGCAGACGACGAAGGCAAGGGCAACTCTTCCACTGGTATTGTGGCAGAGCGACGAGAGGAGGAGATAGAGGTCACCGAAGCTTGCTGGGTGTCTGGCTGGAGGAGAAGAGAAGAAATTGAGGGGTAATCTCCAGCCAAACCAAGCTGGGGATGAATGGGAGGACCTGGGGTGTCTTTTATAGTCATAGGCAAATGACCTTGTGCTTGGAAGGCAAGCTTCCAAGCATGACAACCTCATCGGACTTGGAAGTTTGAGAGATGCCCAAATCTCTCATGCGTTCGCATGAGAGATTGGGTGGAAATTAGAGCTTGAAATTGGGTTCACATGATCGGGAATTCCTCAAAGAATCTCCCTTTCAAATTTGAGAGGGATTCTCTGAGGAATCAAGGAGATATTCCCCTTGAATCCTCGCCGGAGTAGGATTCCTCTGCTGTAATGGTGGAGGGACCTAATTGTAAAGAATGACGAGGAAGCTAGGGGGTGTCAGCAAGGTTTTCAAAAGCTAGGGGCATAAAAGTAATTGGGTTGTACTATTTTGCAAAGTAGGTTAAGGTGAACTCCCCTTAGTTCCAAATTTTGGTATAAACCTAATTTGGACCTAAGGAATCCAATGGTGAAGTTGGATTTTAGGTTTGACTACATTTGATTGGGCATTTTACATAAAAACCCAATTTAGGGCAAATATTTGACTAGGACCCCTATTTAGGTCAAAATAGGTTCTAGAGGCCAAATTGAAGGTTTTAAACCCTAGATGATATTTTTCCATAAATTTTAGAGGGTTTAGTGGAATTTTATCCTGACCAGAACCTTGTTAAATTAAGTGGGTCTGTTTTAGGGTTGCAAGAAGTCATTTAATTCCTAGATTTCACATTTACCCTTTTCTGATTGAACTAACCCACTTTTTATCTTGTTAAGACCATTTGACCTGTGTTCATCTCCTGAGAAATCCCATTTTTGCACTGCTATGGTAAAATTACAATTTTACCCTTTGTTTCTTACTTTTCTCTTAGAATGGTTATTCCTTGAGTTAGGCCCTTTATTTGGTTATATAGGAGCTTTTGTTCTCCTTTCTAGGTTAAAATGAGCTAGTTATTACTCAATATGGTGTTCCCATCATAGATGCATGGCAGGACTCGAGTATACCGTTGAATTCATTCTCCGAAACACATCGGCGAATAATCTGATCAGAGTCGATGCGGTACAGTTCAGGGTCCTCCCAGAAGTAGTATTTGGCCTCAGATTTGAGTCTATCCCATTGTTGCTTTGTCCAATCCTGGGGATTTGACCAATAGCCAAATAATTAGCAATGTCAGCAAACCACGGGGTTTGGATGCTTGAAACTGTAAGGATGGTTTCGTCCTGAAAAGTATCAGCAATCAGGATGTCCAAACGAGAAGAATCACTCAGAAGTCTCGACAAATGATCTACCACCACATTCTGCACCCCAGATTTATCCTTGATTTCAAGATCAAATTCTTGAAGCAGAAGAATCCAATGAATAAGCCGGGGTTTGGAATCCTTTTTGGCCAAGAGATGTCTCAAGGCCGAGTGGTTGGTATATATAATGATGTGAGACCTTAAGAGATAAGCATTGAATTTCTCTAAAGTAAATACTATGGCTAGTAATTCCTTCTTAGTAGTAGTGTAATTCCTCTAGGCCTTGTCCGGAGTTTTACTAGAGTAGTAGATGACAGAGGGCTTCCTGTCCACTTTCTGACCCAAAATAGCCTTGACCGCGTAATAAGAAGCGTCGGTCATGATCTCAAAAGAGGCTATCCAAATCGGTCATTGCAACATTGGAGCACAAGTGACTGCCATTTTAAGGAAATCAATTGCCTTATGGCATGATTCATCGAAATCAAACAGCTTAGAGGATGAGCAACCTTCAAAAAGTCCTAGATGAATCTCCTGTAGAATCCCACATGACCTAGAAATGATCGAATTTGTTTAATAGATGTGGGAGGAGGAAGTTTAGCGTTAGCATCAACCTTAGCTTTATCCACTTCAATTCCTCATTTAGAGATTACATGACCCAAGACGATGCCTTCTTGTGTCATGAAATGACTCTTTTTCCAGCTAAGGACCAATCTTGTTTTGATGCATCGTTTAAGAATCATTTCAAGATTAGCTAGACAAGAGTCAAATGATTCTCCAAAAATAGAGAAATTGTCCATGAAGACTTCCATAAACTCTCCCACCATGTCAGAGAATATGGCCAGCATACACCTTTGAAAAGTTGTAAGTGCATTGCATAAGCCAAATGGCATCCTACGGAAAGCAAAGGTTTCATAGGGACAAGTGAAAGTAGTTTTTTTTCTGATCCTCAAGATGGATAGGAACTTGGTTGTATCTCGAGTAGCCATCAAAAAAATAGTACTTCTGCCCGACTAATCTTTCCAAGATTTGATCAATGAAAGGCAGAGGGAAATGATCCTTTTTCGTGGCCGTGTTCAGCTTCCTGTAATCGATACAAATCCTCTAAGAGGAAGCTGAATGAGTTGTGATAGTTTCTCCTTTCTCATTAGTCACAATGGTAATCCCAGCTTTCTTGGGAATAATCTGCATAGGACTTACCCAAGGACTATTAGAGATCGGATAAATGATTCCTTCATCGAGCAACTTAATAATCTCCTTCTTGACCACTTCTCGCCTATTTGGATATAATCTCCTCTGCATCTGGCGAGAAGGGCAGGATCCATCTTCTAAAAATATTCTATGATTGCAATAAGATGACTCGATCCCCCTAAAGTCATGAGTGGTCCAACCAATTGCCTCCTTGTGTTCCTTCAGGACCTTAATCAGTTTAATCTACTGCTCCTTTGTTAATTTAGCACTGATAATCACAGGGAGCGTCTTGTGTGGTCCTAAAAATTGATATTTCAGATTGTCAGGCAATGGTTTCAGTTCAAGCTGGGGCAGGCTGATGATTGAAGGTAAGGAAGATGCTGATGGCTCATCAAGAGGAAGAGGTTGAGAGTGAACAAAATCAATAACCTCTTCAGAAGATGGTGGGTATTCCATAGAGGGTTGCGGGTCCAATTCATCATCAAAGGAGGAACTTTCAAATGCAGAAACCATCATACAAGTTTCAACATTCACATTATCGTCAAGTTCCTCAATAAATCTACAATCTTCAAATTTATTAATCATCTTAAAAATATCCAATTTCATTCGTTGATCCCCAAAGGTGATTTCCATGCTACCACTTTCATAGTTAATGTTGGCCTTAGCGGTAGACAGGGACGGATGCCCCAGAATGATGGGCGTGTTCCTCAGATTTTCAGGTACATCCATGTCAAGGACAAGGAAATCTACAGGAAAATAGAAATCCTTAACCTTAACAATAACATCTTCAATAACGCCTCGCAAATTTGTGACCAAATGGTCTGCTAACTGCAACGTTACTAAAGTTGGCCGAAGTTCACCTAATTTAAACTTCTCATAAAGAGAAGTTGGAATTAGGTTGATGGATGCACCCAGATCCAGTAGTGCTCTATCAAAAGTGTAATATCCGATAACACAAGAAATCAAAGGATCACTTGGATCTCTCTTTTACTGAGGGAGGCGGTGCAGGATAACAGAACTAGCCTGCTCGGAGAGTACCACCTTCCTCGGAACAGATTCTCTCGACTTACGCTTCTGTGTACATAAATCCTTTAAAAATCTCACGTAAGTCGGTATATGCTTGATAGTGTCGAGGAGTAGGATATTGATCTCGACATTCTTGAAAGTATTCAGAAGCTCCTCATTACTATCAACAGGCTTCTTCTTCCTTGATCTGATCAAGGCTTCAGGAAAAGGAACATGAGTCGGATCCTTGGAATCAGGTTCTTGAGCCTTGATTTCTTCTCAAGAGTTCTCCTTTCCCTCCTCAGGTACTTCAAGATTTGATAAATCAAAACAGTGTGGTTGTGGATCCTGAGTTTGTTTACCACTCCTCAAAGTAACAGAATTTGCGGATGCATATGAGTTTGGGTCTTGGGGAGGGTTAGGAAAGATTGGAGGGGCTTCATTAGCCAAGAATCATTGATTTGCAGAAGAAGAAGGACCCTACTCAACCACCTGAGCATGTGCGTGTGGGTCCCTCTGATTTGCGTACCCATGGGCTTGATTGCCTGGATTCAAGATATTTTGCGGGTTGGGTATGGGTTGAGATGGTAGAGATCCAGGTTGATGAGAGTTAGCTGTGAGCCCGGTTTGCAAGTTTTCCAGTGAGGTTTTTATTTGCTGCATGAGCTGGAGTATGGATCCTTGCATCTCTACCATTTGTCGGTTCAAATCAGCCTGTCCTACGGGTTAACGGGCATTCCAAGCTAGCTGATTGACCTAATTCAGGGGCAACTGAGTATAAACATGACCCTGACCCATTGGTCGTTGCGGAGCATAGTTGCTGGGTCGGAATTGGGTCTGCTACCTTGGATTTTTCTAGGAGAAGTTAGGGTGGTTTCTCTAACCCGGATTATAAGCAATGGAGTAGGGGTTAGATCTAACATTCTCTTGTACAACACAAACATCCTCATAGGGTGAGGATGGAGAGAAAGAAAGGGAAAGATAAGAGAAACTGGGATCAAAGGCCCCAGTTTGGAACCCGTGGGGTTCTGAATAATGTTGGCTCGTAGGTTAAGCCACATCAAGTTGATTCACGAACTCCCGATTAGAAGGAGCTCGCGACAAATGGAATCCCAAATTCTGGGATTGAGTGGATCGAGAGTTGTTCATTGAATTTCTAGACATCCACTCCTCCATTCTCTTAGCAACCAAGTCCACCTTATCAAGTTTATTACAAATCAATTCCATATCGAATGAATGAGAGTCGTGGACTTCATTAACATTCGATCTGGGCTGCTAAGACCGGTTAAAAGTATCCATGGAGGCATGATTGATCAAATTCTCACTCATTTCCTCAAACAAATGATGCGCGCTATCTGCATCTTTGTTGAGGAAATTGCCTCCGCAAGAAGCGTCCACGTGATTTCTGAGTTGCTCAGTCAACCTGTGGTAGAAGATCTGCACAAGTTGCCATTTTGGCACCTCGTGGTGTGGACACCTTCGCAATAGGTCCTAGAATCACTCCCAGGCCACATGAAATTGCTCCCCCAGCCGCTGGGTAAAGGTAGTGATTGCTCGTCTCAAAGCATTGGTACGTCCGACAGGGAAGAATTTCTTTAGAAAGGCCAATTTCAACTAATTCCAAGTTGCAATTGGTCTTCCTGTAGTCCTGTACCAATGAGAGGCTTTATTCCTAAGAGAGTGGGCGAAGAGCCTCATGATCATTTGCTCCTCATTCATGTTTCGTGCCTTGGTGGTCTGAACCAAAGTGGTCAAGTCCTCCAAGTGCTGAAACGGGTCTTCAGAGCCAAGCCCATGGAAATGTTTGATCAGGCTTAACACTTCGACTTGATTTCTACATCTTCGGCAGGAATCTGGACACCAGGACGTTCCCCGTAATTTGAAGGGTCATAAAAATCCTTCAAGGGCTGAGCGCCTTGCATTCTCTGGAGTCATTCTTGCATTCTCTGCATTTGGTCCAGCTGCCTTCAAAATACCTCTTGTGTATCCTGAGGCAGAGGAGGCTGTTGATCGGCCATGGGATCAATTTGGCCAAAATCCAATCTACACCTACTAGAATACTCTAGTGGTCCTTCCAATCAGGGATTCAATGACCTTCTTCCCAACATAAACTAGGAAAAGGTCGGAAAGATTGGGGATAAGAACCCCACAAGCATGTCGTTAAGTGGGGTTGCCTAAGGATCTACAGACTCCTAGAACCCTCCTTAAGATTATAAACGATTTACTCTACTTGCGTCTGCTCAATCCAACCAGTTAGAAGGAGGGACTAGGGAGAAGGTTCTTCCTTCGGCTTGCACCTCCGGTTCCTAGTGTACCCGCCAGCTGCAGTCATTTGACGCTACTCCCCTACCTAGACATCAGATTGATCAGTACAAGTAGGTTAATTGTAAACAATCTCACACTAGGCCCTGAAGAGCGAATTAGTCCTTAGGGCCAATGTCTACTCGATTTTATTGAGCCCTGGGATTGTAGTGCTTATGGAATGTGGTGGGCCCTTAAAATGGGTTGTGCCCTTAATGATCAATTGAGTATGTGTAAGTGCGTGCACAACCAGGGTTTTCAAGCAAGATTATTTGTGATGAATAGATTTTAATGCTCAAATCTTGCTTTAGTAGCTTTTAGGGTTTAGAATTAGGTTGATTTCAGTCATGTTTGAGGTAAACCAGGTTTTCAAGCACGGGTGAAGATTGCTTTCCTTTTAAAATCAGAAATAAAGTGGAGTGCCTGGTATGAACCTAGATTGAAACCCTAAGAGGAAGCTACTTGGTGGGTTGGTTTTATGTTGAGTGGTGCGGCCCAAACAACTCAAACACTTGGCCACAATTGCACCACTAGGTTAGGCACATAGAAATGATTAACCAAGAATGATTTCTACTCTTTTATGTGTTGATTTGTGTGTACCGGTTCCACAGATCAGAATCTGATTGAGTAGAAGAAAATCAAGTGGGTTAAGTGCCTTGAATGTGGGTGTATGTTGTGTGTATTTTGAATTACCTCAAAAAATTATCTTTTTGTTTTTTTTTTATATGTGATGGTGAAATGAGAGTGAGTGGAAATCGAAACAACCAAACTAATCCTAAGATTTATGCAAACACCTAGGTTAATTGGAATTTGAATTTAATGTGATGAAATGAAATCTATGGAGGGGGGAAGAATGGAGAGCACTTACAGTTATCTTCAATTGCACTTTACTCTGACCTACCACTTGACGATTCTATGATAAAGGTATCTGCAAAACAATAGACATGAGAGAAAGCAAGTTAGAAGATAGTAAAGTGCGTGAAATGCGAAAAGAAGATCGGAAAATCATTGCATCCCCACAATGGTGCCAAAATGTTGAACGTCGGAAGACTACGCTATCGAAGTTGGTTTTGTAAACCTGTCATTGTAGTTTGAATAGCGAAGAACTCAGGTTAAACAAATAAAATTTATATCGGAAAAGAAATCCCAGGTCGAACTCAGGGAGGCTACGTCGATCAAAATTCGCAATTATATATATATATTATGTTTTTGTTTAAAGAGCGGAATAATCACAATGTAATGAAATAACTATAGACAATAAGAGAGAAAGAGAGAGAGAGAGAAAACATCCACTTGAAGTTGCAAAGTGTTTGTACAACTAAGAAAGCGAGAAAAGATTACACTAGAAAGCGAGAAATGATTACACTAGATAGCAGGAAAAATTCTACTCTAGAAAGCAGGAAAAAGGAATGGGAGAGAGATGTTATCATCCTTGACGATCGCTTGGAGGACGAGTCGGATGAGACAACTCCTGGAAGATGAGGAATGGAGTGGGAAGGAGGTCGAAGCAGGAGGAATGGGAATGAGGCAGCACATTGTCGTCGTATCGGGATTCACTTCCGGAATGGGGGTGAAAATTTGATTTTAGCTCTTGACGAGCATCCTGGGTATGAGAGAAGCTTCTCTTGAGCATTGGAATGGGAGAGAAGAAAAGGAAGGGATGAGAAATTCGTATGAAGGGGGTCTCCTTTTATAGTTGCGAGGAGTGGGGGCTTTTTGGACATTACAAATTGAAAAGCATTAATTCAGGACCTTTAGTGATGGATAAATCCGTCACTAAAGGCTTGAACGTGGCCTTTGTGCTTGCCACTCGTGCGCCTCCTCGCCTCCACGTCCTTCAATGCATGCACACGTCCGCACGCTCACAGCCGTCCGATCAAGAGATCGGATTGCTTAAGACTGCCTACGCTTGCACCGCGCATCTATGTGCGATCATGCATACGCACCATGCGTCTGATCGCGCGTGGGCGCTATCACTCGCTCAGCACCATCCGATCCTCATTGCGTGGCCCCGTTCGCTCTTCAATTTAAGGCGCAGCGGGCTCTAACTCGCATCTGATCACTCACATAGCGCTTAACCACTGCACTATGTGTGACTTTGTGTCGCGTGGTGGTTTTGAGTGCGCGGGTCTGCAGCCATTGGATGCGCATCCAACGATGGAGAATCGTCTATCGGATGAAGAGGAAAGGTAGAGGCGGGTCCTTGTGGCCGGTTGGGTAGCTGAGATGGTGCCACGTGGTGCCATCTTGGCCGTCCATCTTCTGAGTATTGTAGACGGTGCCACGGGTGTCGGATTGGACCAATTTTCGCACCGTTAGGCTGCGATCATCGATCCAAATCCATCCATGTGGTCGGATTTGTATCCGAGGTGCAGATTAACACCATGTTGGCCCTTGATCTTTAGGGTTCCTCAATCTCTATCTAGTGCTATGGATATCTGATTAGGGTGATCTTGGAGTCGTTGAACTCCAATCGTCGCCCTGATTAGATTCGTATGATTGGATCATTGATCCGAGGCCCCGATAAAAAGTCATCCTGTCCTTGACCATAAAATGGAGACAATTACTATATAATTTATACAACTTGATCTAAATGCATGATTATGCATGTTATGTAATATTTACAACGTATGATGCTAATGTGACACTAAGAACATACTTTAATAGACATTTTAGGTTTATCAGATGTATGCACATCATCCACCTAGTTTGAGTAGACCATCCTTGAGCTTGTAGGTCCAATCCTTCACGTTGTAGTCTCCCTTGAAACCTACAAAACATGATTCTAATTGTTCTTTCGATATCCAAGTTAGCTTGGATTCAGATTTGTTAGTGGTTCTCCTTGATGGAGATCCTTTCTCAACCTTTTGTTTGGTGCTAACTCCATTGAACAACTTATATGATTTTTCGTTTAGGTAAGCAAGATCTTTTTCAATAACATGCATCATGGTTTCTAAATCAGAAATTTCCATTTTTAAACTAGTATTCTCCTCAATCAATTTATTATTTTCATTGATTAGGTTATGATTTTCTAATAATAAGTCATCATTTTTGGTCTAGAACTAACTTCTAGATGCTTAATTTTAATCTCTAATCTTTCATTTTCAGATTTTAGAAAAATAAGATTCTTTTTAATGCTTTTGTTTTCTACTTTTAATGCCTTACTAATTTCATAAAGTTCATTGAAAGCATCTTGTAATTTGGAATTTACCTTCTTGTCATCTTCACTTTTGCTATCGCTTGTGATGGAATGAAGCCCATGCAAGCGACTTCATTCTTCTATTTGGGATCTTCTTCTTCCGAGCTCGAGTCTTCCCATGTAGCTTGGAACACCTTTTTCATGTATTTCTTCTCCTTCTCCTTCTTCTTCTCCTTCTTGAGAAGGGGGCATTCAAGTCAAAGATGCCCTTTTTCATTGCAATGATAGAAACGTCTTGGGCTTTTCTTTTCCTTCTTTATCTTCTCTTTCTTTGAGTTCCTACAAAACTTAGAAAATTTTTGAAATAAAATTCTAAGATCTTCATCGTCGGAACATACCTTGCTATCCAAAGTGACTTTGAAGGCGAGAGTCTTCCTTGGCTTCACCTCCAGTGTGTCTCTCTTCTACTTCATCTTTGTCTCATAGACCATGAGATTGACTAAGAGATCCTCCATGTTGAGCTCTTCAACTTCATTCACCTCCTCCATGGCGGTGGCCTTTTGTTCCCATTCCGATCCAAGAGAATGAAGAAGCTTTCCTTGAAGCTCCCCCTTTAATAAAGGTCTTACCTAAGGGTTTAAGGTTGTTCACTATAAGAGTGAACCTACTATGCATTTTACTCAATGATTCAAATTCTTGAGAAAGTAAATTTACTTTAGAGGATTTTACCTTTGAAGTACCTTCATGCGTTACCTCTAGAGTATGCCATATCTCGTATGCGGTGGCACATTGCGAGATGTAGTTGAACTCCTCCGAGCTTAATGCACAATACAACGCATTCATTATCTTTGCGTTGAGAGAAAACTCTCGAATTTGCTGCTGTGATTATCCTCCCATACGTTTCTTCAGGATGTCAAATGGGGTCTAGCACCTAGCCCAACTGGTGAATTCATTAGCTTGAAGCCAAGTCTTCATCCAGAGCTTTTAGTAAGGGTAGTTGGTCCCGTCGAAGAATGGCAGACGGGTAGTCAACTGCCCCTCAGATGTTCTCATCGCAAACACGCTTCCCTCCATCGAATTCTTGCGGGGTTGTGACGTCAAAATGCAAGACCTGCTCTGATACCAAATGTGGGTTCTGACAGAGGTGGGTGAGATTTGTATGATATGAAATAAAATATGAAAATATAAATAATCAATCTCACAAAAGAATGCGATCACAATTACACATGGTATTTTTAGCTGGTAACCCAAACCCGGGCAAAAAGCACCACCTAAGCCTCTCGACTTAGTATTTCCCGATCGACCTAGTCGATTAAATCCACTAATTGTGTCACTTAAAACAAGGGTGACTCAACCTCTTACAACCACACTACTTAAATGAGGGTAGCATACCTCAAAACCCATCTTCTTCACGAGGTGTATTTTGTCTCACAAGGGAGATAAGACTTCACAAAGTGAGTGCCTAAACAAAGACAATATTACAATAGTCTTATAGAGTCACAAAGTATGTATTTAATCTAGCTACTATAGGAAAAAAAAACTTCCCTTTGATGGAAGTGTGTTGGCTACCAACACGGGTGTGTAAACTATGGTATGACACTACCACGCTCTTGTATTCATAGGCTTGAGAGCAGGTGCACAGTAAGGATGGTGTTCTCTAGTGTAGACTAGAAGATCTTGGAGAGCAACAACACTTCTCTACTTGATAATCTCTTCTTTGACACAAATGTGGTGGAAAGTAGAATTGCTTGGTGTGTATAACAAAGCAAGGGTTCGCCTCTATTTATAGAGGCCCTAAGAAGGGTTTAGAAGCCTTTTGTAGCTATTTGGAGGCTGATGCGAAAAATGCGTGATTTGTAAAAACTAAGGTTTAGCGTCGTTCCAACACACAAAAATTGCATTCGCTTTTTCAATTTGTAAACCTAGATAGGGAAGAATCTAGGGTTGTCCAAGGAGGCCAAATTATTTGCAAAACAAATCTCTTGCTTCAAAATGGAAACCAACTTTCTTTTTGGTGTTTTTGAATATATAATTTTTATGATTTTGAAATAATGACAAATACACTTATTGTTGGCAGAAAAGATGCTAACACCTATAAGCAAACCTTATAGTGACAAAAATAACCTCTCCTTAAGTTCACTCTAGGCACGTGGAGGCCTTGAGTAATTAGGGGAGGGAGTGAAAAGTGCTAAGAATAAGGAAAGCAAATGTGAAAAAAAAACTAATAAGAAAAGGCAACTTTAATTGATGAGCAAAAGTGTTCTACACAAAACCCTAGTAGAGGAAAGATTCTACCACTAGAATTTATAGTACAAAATAAAGAAACACTAATCCTACAAAAAATGTTGAAGAGGGGAGGCTCCTTGCTCCAAGCTTAGTGGCTCCTGGGCTTGAAAAGGGGCTCTCCAACTCCTTCCTTCAATAACTCCTTCAAGGTGGTGTTGTCTTCCCAGGCAATCCCAAAAAGAGAGGGCGTGCCCTATGCTCCTCCAAGGTGGATGGTACCACCTTCAAGTCTCCTCCAATGCCTAGCCATCCTCCTTGAATGGAATGCTCCTCCTCCTTGGCATGGCACAAGGGGAAGAAGTGAGAAGAAGAAGGCACCAAGGGGGCTGGTGTGTTGCCCCCTTAATCTTCTTCTCTTCTTCTTCTCCTTGGTAGTAGGTTATAGGTGGATATAGGGCGTAATTTACACCAATGGAGGATGATTTTTTTGGTTGTAAATGGTGGGTATATATAGAGGTGGAGAGGGGGGTAGTAGGCGTGGGTTAAGTGGATGGCTAGGATGTATTTAGGTGGTGGTTGTAGGTGGTTATGTTGATCCTAGGGTTAGGAATAGTTGGCGCCAATTGAGGAGTCACATAGGGGGTTAGCTATGGTGTTGGTGTCCCTTGAAGTGGGCGCTAAAATAGGGTTCTATAAGGGGGCTTAGGTGGTACCAACATAGGAAGGGTTGAGAAGAATTTATGGTGGATGGATGGCCATGATGGAGGCTTAGGTTGGTGCCAAAAGGAAGGATTCTAGAAGGGTAGTTTTGGCACCAACTCTTGGTGTCTTTTGGGTGTAGTTGAGGGGCTAAGGGGTGCCTATGTTGGCACCAAAAGAGGGGTGGACTAGGTAGAGCTTAGGTGGACCTAAGTAGGGTTTAGTTGGTGGAGGTGTTTAGCTAGGGTTTTAGGGTGGTGGATGGCCAAGGGAGCTGGAGCATAGCTAAGCTAAGCCAGCTAAGCTAGCTTAGCTAGTAATAGAGTAGAGGAGTAGGCAATTGGAGCTAGGGTTTGAGGAGAGGAGCTAGAGAGGAGAAGTCTGGAGCTAAACTGGAGCCGACAACTGCTGAAGAGGATAGCATGGAGCTACTTTAGCTGGCTTAGCTTGCTAGTTCTTTGCTAGTTGCTAAGCCAAGCTAAAGTAAGTTGGCTTCTGCTGAAATTTGCTAAGGTGAGCTGGATCTGATGTTCCTGGGGAGGACCTAGCTATTTGAGGTAGCTAAGGTAGCTTAGCTCAACTAAGTTGAGTCCCTGGGAGTTGGACTTGAGCTTCCTAAGCTAAGATGAAGTCATCTTTAATTGGCTAGAGTTTAGTGTAACTAAATGCAGTTGGACCTGAGGTGAGGTAAACTCCAGTCAACTCAACTGATCTAGCTAGAGCTCCCAGTGAACTAATGGGAGCTGAGATGAGCTAGACTCAAGTAAGTTGAGCTGGATCTAAGTTGACTTGAGCTAGGGTGAGCTAAGATGATCTCTCTTGAGCTACCATTCAGCTGAGATGAGTTAAATGGAGCTAGAATGAGCTAACCCTAGTCCAAGTGAGCTAGAATCGAGCTATGGTGAGCTGGATAAAGCTGAGTTCCAGCTAGTTTAAGCTTTGTCTTCACCAATTGCCTTCCCGAGTGCTAGGGTTCTGGAGATTTGACTATCTGTCTATCCCTAACGCTAACAAAAACACATTAAAAAGATGACAAAATTGTGTGATGCATGCCTAACCTAGTTTGTGCTAAATGCAACCTGAAAACTTGTTTGCGAAGTCAAAATCCTAAGAGATAGGTTTGATTTAGGGCATAAGGATGATGATAAACTAGCATTTATTAGAGGCTTTTATAGCTGTTGGGAATAATCCCAACGCAATTTAGGCTAGAATCAGGGTCAATAATGATGTTGAAAGGGTTATCAGACATCTGAATCTATTATCAAACGTCTAGGTCATCGTTTAATCTAGGGATTGGTCGTCTGATATAGAAAGGTAGAAGATCTGGATTGGGTTAAATAAAGACGGATATCTAAAGAAGTATTTTAAGACATATGGGAAACTAATCAAATGTCTAATTCTAAACAGGTTTCCTTGTTTTGTCAAGAGCAAAACAAGGTTCTAGGCTAACTTGCACAGACGACAGATCGGATGTCTAGCACTAGGTCTAGACATCTAGAAATACAAATCTCTACAGGAATGGATTTCCCGAGGCTCAAATAGCTATAAGGTCTGAAGAAGTAATTTGGGTTAGATCTTAACCTAACGTCTATTTATCAGACATCTGGGATACAATACGGGCATTTGAAAGTGAATGTGAATCATCTTAAGGGTTAATCCTCAAGGATTAGATTTCTCAAGCCAATGATCCTCTAGTTGGACATCTAGCAAGGTCCTCAGTCGTCTTCTAAGACGTCTGGACTAAGGCTGGTCATCTGAAATCAACAGATAGAAAATACTATGTCCAGCATAAATGTTTGGATGTCAGATCAAACAATCAGACGTCTTAAAGTCTAAGATCAGACGTTTGAGGTCCAGATTGGATGTCTGCTTAGGCTGTCTGAAACCTATTTTGATTTTCTAAGTTCTCTACGAGAAGTCTAACTGTCCTAGGGTTAAGTGTTCCTAGGACTATTATTTAGTTACTTTCAGGCTCTTTAACTAATGGTCTAAGAAAAATAAAAAGCAAAGAACAAAAAGCAAGTACATAGAAGAAACAGAAAGAATTTTTATCTATTCTTCATCTTCTTCAAGCTCTCATTCCACATGAAGCTCCTTCTCCTCCATCAAGCTCCTCCAATCCACCATGGTCGCAAGCTTCAGCTCCTTTGCACTTGTATCCATTTCCAATTTTCCTGAAACTCATAAACTCAAATTACAAATCTTAAGTAACAAATGTTTTGTTATCATCAAAATTAACGATCATGGTGCCCTTGCACCAGTAGATAGAATCCCCTATTTCTCAATGGTAAACCTTCAATTAGTTATTATGCCAAATGCCATTGTAGGATTTCATTTCTTTTACTAACTTAATATTATGGTAAATTTGTCAGAATCCCCTCATCTTTCATTTGAAATGCAAGTTTAGTGAATCCATGCACCTTATTCCTAATTAAAGAGGGGTTTGGCTTGATTTCTTGAGGAACTACTCGGTGAACGATATTTTTAGACAATTGCAATTATGGATATGAGATATTTTGCGATATTATTGGTTCTGTACCTCCCTGTGGATACAACCTAATGCACCGCGGTTAGTTTTCATTGATGTATATTTCTGAACTGAGATTTTTCCACCACGCGATTTTCCTGCGATGACATATTTTTCTGACACATCATCTGATAAGAAAAATCTTTTGTTCACTCCTCCTCTAGAACACACCTACGGAGGACTTGGTCAAGGCTTATCTAAAGAGTTTAGGGTCCTCCCAGTGATAATGCTTAGTGTAAGAAAGAAATCTGTCTCACTTTTGCTTATCCCACGTATTGGGGGTATCGCCAGTGATAAAGTAGTTGGCGACATCAGCATACCAAGGGGTTGTTAGGTGTATAGCCATCATAATTTCATCAGGAAAAGTATCATCAATGTCTCCTGATGGGGTCAAAGCCTCAACTAGGATCTTGGATAAATGATTTGCTACTACATTCTCAAACCCTTTCTTGCCACGGATATCAAGGCCAAACTCCTGTAGTAACAGATTCCATCTAATAAGCCTAGGTTTGGTGTCTTCTTTAGCAAGCAAATGCTTTAAGGCAGAATGATCAATATGCACCACAATCTTAGATTCTAGAAGATATGACCTAAACTTCTCCAAAACAAAAACTACCATTAGAAGTTCTTGTTCCGTTATAGTGTAGTTTTGCTATGGACCAGTAAGGGTCTTACTAGCATAATAAAGCACATGAGGCTTTCTATCAAACCTCTAGCCAAGGACCGCTCCCATAATAAAATCTGAGGCATAGCATATCAACTTAAATAGGAGGGTCCAATCACTACAGGATGGAATGCTTTTCGTGATGGTTGAAAATCATTGCCTAATCAGTCAAAACCGTTGTATTATGTCATCGCAAAAGTGTGTGTCGCGTTAGTATATACATGACGGTTTTGATTTGAAATCGTTATTTTTTAAACGACAGTTTCTAGAACTGTCATGTCTAGTTATAAATGATGGTTATCTTACAAATTGTTGTTAAGTACCATGAAATGGCAATTTTGATGACCATTGTGCATGACGTTATTCTGGAGGCGAGAAGTACACGTGAACCATAAATGATAGTTGTTAAATCGTCATGTACTGGTACTAAACGACGATTTTCAACATAATCATCATGTATATATAAACAATAGTTGTTAACATAACTGTCGTGTGTATATGTGTACTTTTTCTTTCGCTATATATAATGTAGGTATTATAGAATCTTATAACACCTTAAACATGCAACACACAAAACATACAACATACACAATATAAAAATTCCATCAACATACAACATGTAACATAAAACATTCAACATACAACATATATACATATAAACCTAATGAAAAGAGTATGTGATAACATCAAAATATACATATAACAAAACAAAATGCAAAACCTATCTAAGGAAAAGATAAGTATGATGAGTCCATTTTAATGGACTAATATTACGCCTAAGTAACTTTAATCTTACCTTTTAGGTTTGTTAATAACTACATTAAGTTATAGAATGTTTTCATGCATCGTAATTTAAGTTTACATCTATTTTATAGCATTCTATAACTTAATATGTAATGATTTTATGTTTTTATATGCAGGAATGATATTTAGAAAGAACAAGGTGGGGGGAATAAATTTTCCCAACAAACAGCCGGTTCAATCCCTCCCTCATCCTCCGGCCAGCCGCAACTCTTCCCTCAACAAATGCAAACCACCGCCGGCTAAAATTAGAAAAAGGATTTTGAAAATCTCTTGAAGTGCGGAAGAGAGGAGTTAAGAGGAGGGGAGCAAAGGAGAGGAGGTTCTTCTTCATCTTCGGGTTCTTCTTCCTCCCCCTTACAGGGATCCACCTTCTCCCTAGCCACCACCAACACTGTGGTCAGAGCATACACTGTGAACCAAGCACAGCCAAGCGCTCTGCAGGCACTGCACCTGCCCTTGCAAGCCACGCCATCAGTGCCTCCACCTCAAGTGCCCGCTACACCACGCCTGCACCAGTGCCCTGCTAGACTACTTGCAAGCGCCTGCGCCATCTCCACTGCAGGCGCACCCTTGCAAGCACTCGCGCCCCCACCAGCGCTCCCGCCTGCAGCATGCTACCATCGCAGTGCACCCTCCACCGCAATGCACCCTCGCCTCCAGTGCCTTCGCGTGCCCACACGCCAGCTTCTCCACCACGTGCACACACGCCCTTGCAACACCACCCAGCGCCTGCAGGCACTGCGCCTGCAGGAACCGTGCCCTCTCCACTGCAGGTGCTTCACGCCAAGCGCCCACAGGCGCTCGCCACCCTTCATCGTCCTCTGCAGGCACGCCTTCAAGCCTGCAGGCGAACCCACGCCCGCAGGCGCTGCGTCGCCTTCACCCTCCAGTGCCTTGCGTGCCCTCTGTAGGCACTGCAAAACAATCATGCGCCCCTGCAGCCCCCCTCCAGTGCCTTCGCGTGCCCGCACCACCTCTTGCAACTACGCGCCAGCACCTGCAGCACGTGAGGCCAGCTGCAGCTTCTCCACCGCCACCACTCCTCTCCTCCGACAGGCCTACTCTGGCCAACTCACGACGCACCACTGCCATCACCGCGACGGCCTTGCTCCAGCCAACCTCCCGTGGGAGTCTCTCCTCGATTGAACCTCTCTCCCATGCGCAAGGAGGAGAGAGGTGAATCCCCTATTTTCTTCCCCATTAAAAATTACATTCAATGCCATTGCCACCAAAAATCAATTTTAATTTATGATTATTTTATTATGGTGAAATTGTGACTACACACTCATGCTTTCTGATAATTGCACGTTATTAATATTCACATGTTTCAACATTGGTTTAGGGATTAACATGTGCACAAATTTTCTCTAATATATGTCATTGAAAATTACATAAAATCATCACATATTTATTGAATAGTTCAGTGAGGAAAAATTGCACATATACCCTTATATTTTTTAGTTATTGTGCATCTTCTTTCCATCGCATTTCATGTCGGATTTGATTAGGGATTTCGCACTTGATCGAAAGAATACGAAATAATCAAGAGTTTATTGCATCATTGCCTCCCTATGGACACGACTCGCTCTTCTGTGAGTGGTTATTTTTATTGTTGATTAGTCATTTTTTCCACCACTTAAATACTACAACAACGCGTCATTTCATTTGCAAAACTTAATCGAAAGTGGAAAATCGACTTGTCAAAGTAATCTAAACCTATGCCTCAACACCTACCCCCTGTCTTGCTCCACCACCATCGAGTTTGTCATTGTCTTTGCGAGGTGGGTAGTAATAGGAAGTGTTATCTCGACCATTGCCTCGTAATAATGCCATCATCTCTTTCATCTTCGCTCTATGCTACTCCATCTCCTTCCTTTGCTCCTCCATGAATTTCTTAGCATCTTGCCAAGCTTGAGTTTGCTAGTGGAGCTGTGAGGTCCATCATGGAGCTGTGTCTGCATCTACTGGACGATGGGTGTTGTCGCTGACCCCTTCCGCCCATAACAGCTGGAGATCATCTGACTCCTCCCCAACTATGAATAAAGCCTCCATGCTCCGGTGGCATGATGCACCTAAAAGTCTCCTGAGGTGTCATAGGAGGGTACTGCTAAGTGTCGAAAGTGGCATCTGGAGGGGGATTGGTTAAGTTCATCATTTCTCCATACAAATTATAATAATTTAATGTCATATTAAATTAAGTACAAATATTAAAGTAGTTGACAAATAAATGTTACTGATATGCTTTGTCTGGTATGTCTCATGTATCCATGTTCACCCACCGTCGGTGGTGGCTTTGATATGAGTAAACTCATACACACCAACCCGATCGAGCGTGGCACCATCATGTGAATGTGCCTATAAATAAATTTCAAATTGCAGGTAATAGTTATAATTAAAATTTTAATTAAAAACATAAAAGTGACATAATTATAAGGAATTACTTACATATTTTTCCTTAACTCTATCTATATTAGTTCGATCCAAATAATGAGCCTGTGGTGGAGCTTTGGCCGTATTGGCCTTGTTCCTCTTCGCTTAATCCTTACTAATCAAATATTTATCTCCAAATGCCCTTAAAAGTATTTACAATTTCCTCTGTCTCAGGCTTATTCCAATACTCACAGCATTCTTTCCACACATCTGCAGCTATTGTAGGAGTCACGTTCCTCAATTCCACATTAGATGACATTGTATTATAAAAATAAATTATACAAATAAATTGTAAAAATAAATTAATTAAGTAAATAATAAAAAATGAAAAATATTACAAATTTCACCTTTCTCTTCATTGTCATCCTCCAATCTGATGTCGTGCTGTGGCATGATTGAGGATTTACTTGGCGACATTCCCAAATAAAAAATCACCAGTAATATTACAAAATCGTATAAACAAATTAAATATTATTAAATTAAACTTATATATATACATTGATATATAATTATTTACCAACATATTATGAATAAGCTACCTCTTAATCTCGTTGGAGACCCTCCTCCAGTTAAAACAGCAAATGGGGACGAGCTCCTTTACCATCCTAGATTGTCTGCTGGTGAAAGGACAATAGTCTAGATCTTCTCTAGCTTCGTTGATATGCACTTTGATTCTCGTTCCCTCTGGAAGTGCATCTAGATGTGCATTTCTTGTCGGACCACTTCCTCTGTTTTATTACTTGATAAGAAAAATATAATTAAAAATTAAAACAATAGAAGCAAAATTTAGTAAGATATTACTGACAATTCTTACCAGCAGAACTGGTCCCTACCTCAGCTTGAGGGTCCTGTTGAGGTGGCCTCTATACCTCAGCATCGTCCTTACCCTCCTCATCCTCATCCTCATCGCCATTGTCTCCCTCGTCCTCATCCTCGTTGTCATCAGGGTAGTGGGTGGCAACCTCTAGCTCTGGCTCTGGCCCTCGCACTACATATTCTGGTAATCACCCTTTTACCCTTATTCTGGTCTTGTCGGGCAGGATCACCAAGCCGAACATATTCACGATGCCTCGTAAATGTGGGATTAGGTACCATGATAATTGGGTGTGTGTGGGGAGTACATAGAGGGATGTACTCAGGGATGAATGGGGGAGTTTGGGTGCGGGGTGGCTGTGTGCAGGGGGGCTAGGTGCGGGGGGGCTAGATGTGGAGTGGTTGGGTGCAGGGGGGTTGGGTAGGCTGGGTGCAGGGTAGCTGTGTCTCATCCCTACCCACTGAGGTGCCCTGGTCATCTTTACCCCTATGAGCGAATTTCTTGAATTTCACCTGCATATACATTTAAAAAAATTAGTATTTATATAAATATTAAGAAACAAATAAATAAAAGTAAAAAAATCTAAAAAAAATTCGAAGAGTTTCCCCTATATTACAGATATTTTCTCAATTCCTGTATAAAGGAAATGGCATATTCTACATGGTAGAAAGTCATAAATTCTACAATAAAACATAAACATAAACATAATGGAACCTTGGAAACATAAACAAAAGCATAAACATAAGGAATGCGGGATATCTTCACAAGAATAAAAAAGAAAAGTCTCTCTTTTGAACCAAGGTGTCACACTGACCTCCAATAAATCTTAAATCCACATCATAAAATGGAACATGCCACTGCCATTGACTACATCAAACTACCCAAGAAGGTAAGAACACACACACATGCAACCAAAGATCATTAAAACCAGAACAAGTTCACATTTTTAAAAGCCATGCAATTCCAATTCAACTCACAACTCACAACCAAAGATCACAGTACTGGAAAACCCTAGAAAAAACAAGATCGCATTTTTAAAGGTTACATAATTCCATTCAAACACAACAACTGCTAATAAAAAAAAACTACTTCAACGCTTCAACTTTGCTACTATGAGACATATGAGACAATCTATTGCAAGCTGAAGTTATAAAGCAAGGTAGACAAGAGGAATGGTATAGAAAATAATTACACCTTACATGTCAATATCCGTTGCACCTGCACCAACTTCTTGTAAGTGTTCTTGATAAACATCTGCTTCTATTTCATGTTCGACATCCTTTTGTGTGGAAAAATATCACATGGAATTGTTCGTATGGGTATAATCCATTCATTGCTACTGTTGTCAAGGATGTAGAAGACTTAAGATACTTGACATACTAATGTAAACAGTTCTGAAGAATGAAGAATTGGATGATTCTTATTCATGCTTAAAAAAATCATACTTTGTGTCAAGTTTGAAGCCAATGCCTTCTTTAAACACATTGAACCAATTACACTTGAAAAGGACAAGTCTACGATTGTATCAGAATCTCATCTTAACGATTTCTTTGATATGCCCATAATAGCCATCACAACCAGTGTTCAAATCGTAACTGACAATAACACCAGCAAGTTGCGTGGCCTTCGTATCATCTATAGATTTTGTCCTGAATTTGAATCCATTTATAATGTAACCTGAATGGTAATATCCATAACTCAACGGTTGATCAAATATTATGTCAAAGTCCTCCAACCATCATGGGTTATTCTCTTCTTTTATTTGAATAATACGTTGTTTAAACCACTCAAGAAAGTTGACCTCGTGGGTTTCTAGATGTGAACACTCAAATTCATTATAGAATGCATCAACTTCTGGAATCTACTTAAGAATGTACAAGTGATCTAGGAGTCGATTGATTTCAGAGATTGATTTGTACTCTGCGTGAAGGATAGACCTTCCTGGAATATCAAATATGGAAAGATAACCTTCATCATTCTTATTGTACCCACCATCATAATTTTTCTGTAATCGATTAAATCGATTGTCATATACATGGCATAGAAGTTAATGGAATCTTCTACAAGATATCCTTCAACAATAGATCCTTTAAGCTTAGCCTTATTTAACACATAATCTTTAAGTTTGTTCAGAAACTGTTCAATGGGATACATCCATCTGTATTGCATAGGCCCAGCAACTTTCGCTTTATTTGCAAGATGCAGAGTTAAATGAACCATGTCATCATAGAAGGCTTGAGGAAATATCTGCTCCATTTTATATAATGTGATGATTATTTACTTATCCCAGTACTCTAATAAATTAAAATCTACAGTTTTCGAACAAATAACTTTGAAATATCAGCTCATCTTTGTAAATGAATCCACAACAGGATTAGGTGGCACTCTATGAATAACTTGTGGGAACAAGACTTGCATGTAAATGTTACTGTCATGAATCTTTAACCTACTAATTTTCTTTTGAGCCTCATTTACACATCGAGAAGGTTGTGAGAAATAGCCATCTAGCATCCATACTTCTTTCAAGAAGGTGAAAATTTTCTCTCGTTAATCATTATTTAGGCTGTAAATGGTTTCCAGAAACTCATAACTGCAATCTTCTTTTTCAATAACATGTAACTTTGGACAAGTGCCTAAAGTTATCATGTCTTTTCTCATTTTCACTATATCCTTTGGACTATCAATTAAGTTGAACACATCCAAAATGTTGTCCATAACATTTTTCTCAACATACATCACATCAAGATTATGTCGGATAGTTAGATTTTTCCAATATGGGAGTTCCATGAAGAAAATGCTCTTCTTTTTAAAACTCATATGTTTCAAAGCTATTTGATCTTTCTTGAACAGATGACTTAATCGTATGTTGCCAAGTTGTAATTTCTCCATTATTTGAAAACCTGACAACCTTATTGAATTTGTACTTAGCTTATTCCTCGGATTCTTGAAAGAATATCGACAAGCTTTACCATTGAACTTGTCATTAAAACTTACTGTTCACCATCTATGCTCAACAGGCAAGAATCTACGGTGTCCCAAATAACAGAACTTGTTGCTTAAAGGGAGTCGAAGATGATGAGTGTCATCCATACATACTCGACAAGTAGACTTTCCCTTTGTACTTCATCCTAACAAATTTGTATATGTGGGGAAGTCATTAATGGTCCACAATAATGTAGCATGCATATTAAAGGATTCTTTTCTATGTGCATCATAAGTACAAATGCTGTTACACAATAATAGTTTCAGTTCATCTATCAATGGTTGAAGATAAACGTCAATTGCATTTCATGGCTGCTTTAGACCTGGATGAGGAGGGTCAACACCATAAACGATGATCGCATACAAAGCCATGCAAGTAAGTTGTAAGTTACCATCACAACTGGCCAAATTGAATAGGATGGATACAAGTTCTTGAAAGGATTAAACTCATCGCTTGCAAGACCCAATCTGACATTTCTTTCATCCTCTACAAATGCTAAATGAGTATATCAAACATTTTCCACTATTCAAAATCTATGGGATGTCAAATGCAACCATCTCGTGACATGTTATCCTTATGCCATGTCATCAAACTTGCAGTTCCAGTTGAAATAAAAAGACATTGAACCCTAATAATCAATGGAAAGTAATGTAAAACCTTCTCCGACTATTTTTTACCCATTATATTTTGTGAATTTCCCACTTTAAATCTCTCAACATCACACTTTGGACAACTAGTCAACTCTACATATTCATTTCTATATGACACACAATCATTTGGACAAATGTCAATTTTCTCACAATTTAAATGAAGTCCACAAATCTATTTCTTTGCTTCATACCATGTCCTTGGATAACCTTCAAATCATTTAAAAGTTCTCCAATGAATTCAAGCACCTCGGACATTAATTTAGAGGTCGCTCTATTCATAACCTTCATCTAAAATAACTTCAAAAGAAATAACAACTTACAAATGGACATGATATTGGGAGCAATAGGTTCATCCGTTGCCTTATTCGCAACATAAAACTGATTACAAGTTTCCCTAATAGCTGGATCTTTAATTCCTACTCTCATTTTATCAAGCATTTCATTGATGTCATCAGCTTGAATATCAACAACTATGACATCAAAATCTATTAGAGATCGTCTGACTTCCTCTTTAAGATCCTCTCCATGAGCAATCCACTTAGTATAATGCTACCACCAATCGTTGCAAATCGTGTGCTTGTAGACAATATTCCTATCATGTGAATATCCATTTGAGCACCTCCTACATGGGCAAAAAATCCTATCAAACTTGTCTTCTCATCTGAATGATTTCTTATCATCATGAAATGCCCATCAAGGAACTCTTTCACTCCATTCTTGTATTGGGAGTAATCCGAGTTCCTCAAACTAACCCAAGACTTATCCATGATAATCTAGAAAAATGAAATAAAATTCACCCAATAATTATAATTTAATTTTATGACAGTGTTTGTACTTTGATTAGGGTTTTCACTTACTAACTCATCCTTGAAGATTTGATCACAACATTACTTGCTACATGTAACCAGTGTCTGGAGAAATTTCGACAGCATCTCCTCGCACTTCTCCAGTATACCACCCAAGACTAACCTTAACTACATTCCCAATAACTCACATTTAAGGGTGCATTAGGTACGTAGATAAGATCAGTTGGTATACCGGTGAAGAGCGAAAAGATACTACCAAAATTTCTCCAAACATCAGTTCTATGTAATAAGTAACCCTAAGTTGTGAACAAATATTCAAGGACCTCCCTTTGTTCAGAACTTCTCTAAATAAAGGACCATGACTCTTATGGCATGCTATAAAAATAAAGCTTCGTGAATGTAAGTGAGGTATACAAACTCTCTGCATTGTCCATATAACATGATCATGAGTGTCGACGGGCAAGTATTTTGACACGATTATCCCTTTCAAAACCTGTAACTTAGGGGTTAGAATACCTATTGTTTGGCCTTAAGTGCATCTAGATTTGTGCAAGTGTTGTATCTATAAATGCATTAAAATAATAACATCAAATGGACATAAAGTGGGTACATAATAGAATCAAATTCAATTTGTTAAATCAATCAAACATACATAATAGAATCAAATAAACATTTAGAAGAAAGTGGGTACACCCCACAATCAATCAAACGCATTCAATTTACTAAATCAAGTGGGTATACCATACAATCATAAAAAAAATTCACATTCTAAACCTAAGTGGGCACACCCCACATTCATTCACAAATGAATTAAGACAACTTAATTTCATACCTCAACAAAGCACGTGAATCACAGAGAAGGTGTCCGATGACGCAAGATACCTAAATCAAATTATAAACATTTATAGGTAAAAATTGTAACAAATTTAAAAATTTAAGCAAATTTAACATTTAATTGGTAAAAGAAAATTTGGGATTGGGGGGATATCAATTGGCAGAGGAGGAGGAGGAGGGGGTGGCTAATGAGGGGATGGGGTGTTGCAAATGGGAGGAGGAGGAGGGGCACTGAGGATGGGGATGAGGAGGAGGATTGGGGCCTATGGATGGGAGGAAGGAGGAGAAGGGGCTGTGGATGGGAGGAGGAGGGGTTGGGGATGATGAGGAGGAGGGGTAGCTGATAGGAGGAGGAGGAGGAGCTGCGTATGAGAGGAGGAGGAGGAGGAGGGGCGACGGTGGATGGGAGGATGAGGAGGAGGGGTGGCGGTGCATCGGAGGAGGAGGAGGGGTGGCGACGAATGGGAGGAGGAGGAGGGGGGGTTGGGGTTGCGGATAGGATGAGGAGGAGGGGCAGTGATGCATGGGAGGTGGAGGAAGGGGGGTTGCGGATGGGAGGAGGTGGAGGGGGGCTACGGACGGGGATGATGAGGAGGAGGGGCAAGGGATGGGGATGATGAGTAGGAGGGGTAGCGGATGGGAGGAGGAGGAGGAGGGGTGGTGGCGGATGGGAGGACGAGGAGGAGGGGTAGTGGCACATCGGAGGAGAAGGAGGGGTAGTGGCACATCGGAGGAGGAGGAGGGGTGGGGGCCCATGGGAGGAGGAGGAGGGGGTTGGGGCTATGGATAGGAGGAGGAGGAGGGGTAGCGGTGCATGGGAGGTGGAGGAGGGGGGGCTGCGGATGGGAGGAGGAGGAGGGGGGCCAGGGATGGGGATGATGAGGAGGAGGGTTGGTGAAGGATAGGAGGACGAGGAGGAGGGGCAATGATGCATCGAAGGAGGAGAAGGAGGGGTGGGGGAGCATGGGAGGAGGAGGAGGGGGGTTGGGGCTGCGGATAGGAGGAGGGGCAATGGTGCATGGGAGGAGGATGAGGGGGAGGAGGGGCGGTGGCAGGCATGCATAGGGATGAGGAGGAGGAGCACACGGCGAGGAGGCGGTGTAGCGGGGAGTTTGAGGAGGAGAAGGAGGAGAGCCTATGAGGAGGAGGAGAGGTTGACGAAGGAGGATGAGTGAATAGGGCACAAGAGGTTGAGTGCTGGTTGTAGGGCACAGATACTTTACAGGACAGTTTTTGTCAAAACCATCGTGTAAAGTCAGGTAGAGCACGAAGAAATGGTGCCCGACCAAAATTCGGAATCAATATATACGATGGCCTTTGTAAAACCATCATATATATTGAACTAATCATTTTAAATGATGGTTTCAAGATAAAACTGTCGTGTATAATACAACCATTTTCTTCAAAACAGTCGTATATCGTGGGTACTCATTTTAAGATATGCTTTTAACATAAACTATTGTATTAGAAGTGTCGCGAATACCCCATTTTCTAGTAGTGAATCGTGTTCTCTCTAAATAGGCACAATTCTGAGGGCCTCCTTCAAGACTTGGAAGGCCTCGGCACACTTTTCATAAAAAATGAAAGCAGTGTCCTCCAATAAGTCACAAAGTGGCCTAGAAATCTTGCTAAAACCTTTAATGAAGCACCTATAAAAGCCTGGATGTCCTAGAAATGATTGGATTTGCTTGACATTAGTGGGTCGTGGAAGCTTGGAAATGGACTCAACCTTGGCTTTGTCCACTTCTAAACCTTGCTCGGATACCACATGCCCAAGAACAATGCCTTGCTGGACCATGAAATGGCTTTTCTCCCAATTAAGCACCAATCCTATCTCTTCACAGCAAGTGAGAACTTTTTCTTAATGCGAGAGATAGTGGTCAAAGGACATGTCGTAGATGGAAAAGTCATCCATGAAAACCTCTATGAAATTGTCAATCATGTCCGAAAAGATGGACATCATACATCATTGAAATGTTCCTGAAGCATTACAAAGTCCAAATGGCATCCAGCGGAAAGCAAATGTGCCATAAGGACTTGAGAAAGTACATAGTATGCTCCCAGTTGTTCGGAATGATGATTGTACCCAAAATATCCATCGTGAAAACAAAAGTATTTATTCCCTGCCAATTTCTCTAGTATCTGATCAATAAATGGAAAAGGAAAGTGGTCATTCTGGGTCGCGATGCTTAGGCGATGATAATCGATACAGACCCTCCAGCCAGTTGAAGGTCCAGTTGTAACCTTCTCCCTTTTCTCATTTATTTCCACAGTAAATCCCACCTTCTCAGGCACCACGTGTATAGGACTGACCCATTTACTATCAAATATGGGATACATTATTGCAGCATCTAACCACTTCAAAATCTCCTTCTTCACCACTTCCCGCATGTTGGGGTTTAACTGCCTCTGCATATCTTCAAAGGGTTTCAAGGAGTCATCCGTATAAATGTGGTGCATGCAAGAGTCGTGTGAACCCCTTTGATATTAGCTATAGTCCAAGAAATGGCTTTCTTATGTTGTTTTAGGCATTCAATTAAGGCTCCCTCTTGCATCTTAAATAGCACAGTCGAGATGATGACAGGAAGCATATCATTAGTCCCAAGGAAAATGTACTTGAGGGACTCTGGGAGTGGCTTAAGCTCCAAGTCAAGAGCTTTCTGAATCGAGGGAATGAGATTCGATGTCCCTGCCTTTGGTAGCAGATCTACCTTGAATGTCCATGGTGGGGAAAGGGACTTGGCCTTGACACCCAGCAGCTCTTCTAATTCTGACATATCTCCCTCACCTTCTTCAAGAGTCTGGGTATGGCCTTTAGAGATGACCATTTGGAGGGGATCATCACACAAAAGAACTGGTGTCATCTCCTCTACAATCTCGTCGATTATCTCGATCTAGGAACAATCTTCCAATCCAGGATATTTATAGGCATTAAACACATTCAGTTGGATTTTCCAATTTCCGAAGCCCATCTTTAGCAGAGGCACTGGTAGTAGCAAAAAAGGGATGCCCTAAGATAATCAAAGGTTTGGTGGGCTTGTTGGATGGGTTAGTGTCTAATATCATAAAATCAATCGGAAAGAAGACGTCCTCCACTCTCACCAGGACATCTTCTAAAAGCCCACATGGTGTCTTGAGTGATCTGCCAGCTACCTGGAGGATAACAGGACTACGCTTCAACTCACCTCCTCCTAATAGCTCATAGACCAAGCTTGGCAATATATTAAACCCCGCACCCAGATTGAGGAGCGCCTCATCAATGTGTTGGTCTCCAATGACCACATAAATATATGGGGTTCTTGGATCCTTTAGTTTAGGGGGTGTACCATGTTGTAGGACCAAGTTGACTTGGCCGGGTAGGACGACCTTAACTTGGACCTGTTTTAGTGATTTTCTCTTCTATGAGCACAGGTCCTTCAAAAATCTAACATAGGATGGAATTTGCCTAATAGCATCCAATAGAGGCAGGTTGATGTGAACCTACTTGAATGTCTCCATAACTCTTCCCACCTATCTTTAGCTCTAGATAAGCCAACGGAAGATGCCTCAAGGGCGGATAAGTGCTCAGGAAAGGGCACCCTCGACCTTTGGGTGGAGGGGTTGTAATGGTAGGAAAGAGGTGAAACGGTGACATCCTCCTCCTATTGAGTGATTTCAGGAGAGGAGGGGCTGAGTGGCTCTTCCTCAGTGGATATGTAAGTCAATGTAAGGTTGGTAGGAGGGTGACTGTAGGAGTGATTTCAGGTTTGAAAATTTCTTTTCTATTCCTGAGAATGCTCACAGCCTTAGCATGCTCCCTTATAAAGGGCCCTTTACCCCTAGGATTCTCCTTAGATGAGCTAGGCAATTTCCCAGGATCGCATTGCCTAACAGCACAACCTCAACAAGGTGGCCAATTTCAGATTTCATTTCTTGGCTTGCCATATTCTAAGATTTAAAGAGCATACTCTGGCTTTCTTGCATGGTCTTCATCATGGCTTCAAGGTCATCCAACTCAGAATTGTTGGGTTGAGGAGGAGGTTGGAATTATTGTGCATGAAAGGGTTGGGTGGGTTGGGCTCTTGAGTTCCCTAAGTTGGAAGCATTGCTTTGCTTCCATTAGAAATTGGGATGGTTCCTCCATCTATGATTGTAGGTGTTGGTAAAAGGGTTATTCCTGGGAGTTGGACAAAACCCTTAGGAAACATTCAGGTCTTCCTGAACTAACTTGGGAAATTGATTAGCCAAGTGACACTCAACAGTGGCATGAAGAGTGCTTTGGTAAATGGAGCATTCAAAAATAGCCTGGATTGGGAAGTTGACTGTGGGAATGTGCCGGGGTTCGACATGAGCCCCTCAAAATTCTGATTCAACAATTTGATTTGGAAGGCTAAATTTTGAATAGCCTTGGCTTCATTAGCTTCCACTTTCTTTTGGAGGATGGATGGTTTTCTAGTCTAATAGGCTGAGGTCAAGTGGATAGAATTATCACTTAGTGACTCAAATAGTGTCCAGACCTCATTCTTCATTTGGTGAGAAAGGTTCCCACACAAACAGCATCCACTGTTTGCCTATGCCTATCAGAGAGTCTAGTATAGAACCTTTCTACCAATTTCCATTTAAGCACTTGGTGATGGGGACATAACCAAATCAGGTCATTGAAACACTCCCAAGTCTCATGGAATTGCTCCCCATCTAACTAAGTAAAACCGATGATTTTCCTCCTAAAGTGGTTGGTTTTTCTCATCGAGAAATATTTCTTCAAGAATTCTCCCTTAAGGGCATTCCAATCATTCACCCTAGCATCTAAAGTGTGATACCAGTGTTTTGCCTTGTCTTTAAGGGAGAAGGGAAAGAGGGTTCTCATCAGAGCTTCATCAGTAAAGTTCTGAAGTCTTACCTTTGAACAAACCTCGGTGAACTCCTCTAAATGCTGGTAGGAGTTCTCTTTAGTAGTACTATAAAAGGAGGGAAACAAGGATATGGTACTGCTCTTGATCTCATATGGATTTTCCCCTGCCGGTCTCCTCAGTGCTTGAGCAGGTTGGTTGGTTGGAATGAAATAATCTCTCAAAGTTCTCTATTGATTTTCTCCTTGATTAGCCATCTCTTCTCTCCTCTCTTTTTGGTGGGCTCTCCTAAGGATTCTCTCAAGCTTAGGATCAATTACTAAACTACTCTCAAGAGAGAGTCTACCAAGCATATAACAACCACCAAAAACAATTCAAGTTCTTACCAATTTGATTAAGTGCAACCCCTAAACCAATTACACAGATCAGTCAAATAGAGTCAAGGCGACATTCCTCTGTTCCAACTTAAGTGGTATAAGAGGAATGGGGTTACTTGAGATCCTGACCAATTTTGTTTTTAAGAAGGCTGAGGTCAGGTAAGTTGATATAGGTTACCAAACAAGTTATTCAATCCAATTACGCGACCTAATCTAACATTCAAGTGCCCTATGACCAACACCTTGCTTAAATGATATTCTCTAATGATCTAGTGAGAAGTTACTCTAAGGGAGGAATTAAGCGATGCAAGTAAGACAAACCCTTCCTTTCAGGCGATGCATACGTGGTGCCTCTTAACTACCCTTTTGTTCCTTTAAAGGTGTCCTCCTCCTTAGAGTATCAAAACACTTAGTCACAGGATAATACCACCACCACAAATTGAAGTAGGAGGCTTTGCATCGATAAAGAGATCAATGCCTATAGCCTTAAAGGATTGAGACCTAGTGCAGTGCTTAAAGTGTATGCTTAGTGTAAGAAGTGTGCATCACACTGTGAAAATCAAATTTGCTTTGTAAAGAATCGTACACAAATCCTTTTGTCAAGTGTGAATTTGCTTTTAGGTCCCAATCTAATTAGTAGTCCCAATTTTTAGAAGGCGACTACTTAATTAGGTAGATTCAATCACTCAGGTGGTCTTTGAATTTATCCCAAAATGCAATGTGTGATCAAGCATTGGATGCAAAGGTAAGAGAATATACCTAACTCCAACAATCTTCGTGCAGGTAATGTATGCAATGCAGGTAAGTACATCTAACGTGTTGCGTAATTACCCATAAAATGCACTCACCTAAGGGTATGCAACTTCTAAGCAGGAAAATTGAGAGTTCCTTTTTAATACGGCAAGCAAGCAAACAGCTATGTTAAATAATCCTAAGTATACCACAAAATAATCCACACCATAGAGGAATAATCCTATTAGCTAAAGAAAGTGGGGACAGATCCACAAAAACCAACCCCGATGCTACAAGGGCAAGAAAATTGAAACATAAAACTAGTAAACTCAGATCTCTTAATCTGATCAGTGCCTAAGGAGAATCCCTTTGCTATGGGATCTAGGTCTCCTTTCGTCTCCTCGAGTCTTCTAGTGGGTGTGGCTCAAGGTGCATGCTGGGGGTCTAAAGCACTTGTCATCTCAACCCCTAGATTCCTCACACATAAAAATATAAGTGAGTTAAGACATCTTAGAATGAATCAGAAATATAACCAAATAAACCTATTGTGTCGGTTGCCTCCCCAGCAATTACGTCATTTGATGTGGGAGATTTTTGCTTTGCAAATAGCTAATAATAATGATAATAATAATAATGATGATGTGATGATGTTGTCATAGTATAACTCAAGGTGGAAAAATCCTAGATAAACAAATCAATTAATATCATACGTGACTAGTATGAGCTAACAAAATCAAATCAACCTCCAATCAAGAAATAATCAAATGCTCGCATCGAAGATTCAATCAATTCAAATATATATATCATTAAGATGAACCACAAAAATATAATGTCGTCTCTACAGGGACGCAAATATGCATATAGGTTCAGTATATGAATATAAAGATGATAACAATGATTCCAATAGTAAGAAAAAAATGAACTACTAAAATTAAAGCAAATGCACTAAATCACGGTGGATGTGGAATCATTGTGAGAAACGTGGTCGTGGATGGGGTGCGATGGCAAAGATGAGCGTGGTGTCACCATGCTTGTCAGAGAGAATGGCTGAGAAAGTGCACGGTTATAGATGTTACGTAGTGGAAAAATTTGTGCTGTCACACCGACTGCGATGATGGATGGTCACAGACGTGGGCGGAGTCATAGTAGAGGGGCACAGTGTGGAGTGTGCACGCTATCACCATGCATGCTAATGGAAGTGATGAGGGTGAGAGGTGGTAGTAGTCGCTATCAGTACGGTGAGGAGCTCACAATAGTGGGATGCGGGGATGTCCTAGTTGTGGTGAGGAAGAGGAGGGACGCAGTGGTATGGCTACTTGCCAACGACAAGGAGGGAAGTCACATTACTGAAGGTGGAGTCGCAGTAGTGGTGCAGTTTGGTGGTGTGGTACTCTGCTGTATGTGAGCATAGTGGGTGGTCGTAGTTGCTAGAAAGGAGGTTGAGGACCTCACAGTCGAGAGAAAGTTGCGGAGAATAGGAGGCAAGGTCATGGTGGTGTTGTCAGGTGAGGTGAAGGTGCTCTATTGTCAGGCGTCGAGGAGAGAAGCGACGAACAGAGGATGGTGTGGTCGTGGTGGTAAGAAATCGTCGTGGTCGTGGTGGCTAGAGCTGAGGGGCAGTCCGTTGTTCTGAGAGAAGCGAGAAAGAGGTGGAGGGCGCAATGCTGGGTGAGAATGAAGGGGGGTCGGGTGTGTCCTCAAGAGGAGGAAGTTAAGGGGGTGAAATCGTCCTCGATGCTATGTTTCAGTGGACCAAGAAAGGAATAGAGAGAACGGAAATGGTAGGCGGTGGGTTTTCCTAATTTGAGAACATGTCAAGGCATTCAAAAAAATCTTCTCCATGATTTCTTCAAAGGAAATCTCTCTTTCCTAAAATATTTTTGTGTCCATTTAAATCTTCAAGATAGCCTTCTAAGTTTGTACCCTCAATTAATCTTACAAAAACATGTGCACGTAATTAATAAAATAAAATACAAATGTGCATCAAGTGAAGAAATGGAAAACATTAATTACATACAATTTCAAGAACGAAAATTTGAGCTTAACTAATTTTTCAATGCAATACGTGCTCAAAATCTATTTCCAACTTCAAATTAAATACTCTTAGACGTAATTAGAGTCCACTAAAGTGGACCTATCACTTACTGCAAACATGGAATCACAACCCCTGCATAGTATATGTCTATAGATATATATAAGACTAGAATAGGGAAGGCCCTACATTCTGATGCCTTGAGATGACATTGTAAGAGGCTCCTACTTTCCCAAGCCGTACACTCCAACGTCTCGAGATGGCATCGTAAGAGGCACCCGACCTTATTCTACAATACATATGTAGATGTGCACCAAAAATAATGTACTATATATTTTTCTTTGATTTTTATACTTTTTTTTATAGATATATAGGTATATATAGCTATGGGGCTTATCAAAGACTTTGTTTTAAAACATCACCTTAGTGGAGTTAAACATAGAAATCTAGGTATTAGCCTCGGCTCTAAATACCATACATCTGTGGAGCATACATACCTAATCCAACATAACATCCATACCTGGAAAATTAAGTTCTTAATGTATGGTTGCCACAAGTGAAATTAGAGTGTGTGTAAATATGAGATTCTTAGTCTTTGAAAAACTTTCAAACGAAAGGTTGGATGATCAAGCTGATACTTCCCACACAATTGACTTAATACCTAGGCTAACCAATCTTTTTAGGGGCTTAGAAACAAGTTTAAATCTAAGGAAATACATGAGTTTATTAAGTCACCTATGACCTGAAGAGTATAGGCATAAGATAATCTCAAAACACACCCCTAAGGTCAGCAACTGCTTAGTACCTATTTACATCATCATTCCCTAGCTTAGATCACACAACTTATGCTATTTACAAAACACTTTTTTTTTAACATATATATAATGCAAACTAATGGAGACTAGATATATGTAACTTAGCAAAACTTTACCTACCCCTCCATGCTTATTTCATGCAATGTCCTCATTGTACGATTATTAATAGGAAATAAGCATGAGGAAGGGAAGATAACGCTAGAATAGCTCTAAGTTGTTCTTCATAAAAAAGCACTAGCTCCAACCTACAGAAAGGAAATCAACCTAACATGTATAAGTAAAACTAGGTTGGGTTGCCTCCCAACAAGCATTGAGTTTACATCTTCAACTAGACCATGTTCACTAGTATAAAATAGAATAGATGTTAGCCCTAAAAATAAGGATAACAGACCAAGCTTGCAAAAAAGGTAACTGATGAGGGACACATCATGACTCCTAATTCACTAAAATAAACTAGTTTACCTAGTTAATTAATTAGTGATATTATTAAATTAGGGTTAATTATCGACTAAGTCAATATTATATAAGGACCTTAGTTATATGTTAAAATAGCTTTGTTATTGTTTAATAAGGTTCCTTCTATATTTAATTAATAATTTAGACTTAAATCTAAGCATTTAGCTATTTATAATTAAGCTTACAAGTTAATAATATTAGTAATAATGTTAATCATTAAATTAGATGATGCATAAAGGGAAAAAAATGTAATTCCAAGCCATACATATTTTATTTAACATTTATTTAACTTATAATAAAAAGTTGGAAAGGAAATATATTAATTTACATATTTAATATCATGATTTGCATTTTAGTTCCAAGAAACCATTGCATTTAAGTCCTTTTCCTTATGCATGAGTCCTTATTTACATTCCGATCCTCCATTTTGTTTGTCGCTCTGAAATGGGTTTTAAAATCATCGCCTTGTAGTATGCTTGAATCAATGCGAAAACATATAATATTTATTACTCGGATGAAATCTGAGGTCGAACATAAGGAGCAAGTGGCAATTTAATACTCAAGATCACAATCAAAGATGTAAGAATTTGCAATCAATAAAGATATATAAATGAAATCCAATGTTAAGAATACAAAAAGAAGAGAGGGTAAAATGGTGATTTGAATCGCCAAATTACCCTACAATCTTAAGTTTTGCAAGCTACTCAGAGTATATAAGCGAAATGAATCTCAATTTAACCAACAGAACCAAGGTATCATATATCAGACGACAGAATAGGCTCTGACACCTTAACAGAGGCAAAGGCCTCTTCTTCTTTCTTCTTCAAGCCTCAGTGATGAGAGCCTCATCATGAGCCCTAACTAGCTCAGTTTGACCAATAAAAGAGAATAAGAGCTCCTCATAACCTGGAGAAGGACCTAATTCAAGGAATTAATGTTTTGAGAAGAAAATAGGAAACAAAGGTTAAAGCTACAATTTTACTATTGCAGTACATAAATGGGATTTCTCAGAGGCAAAACATAAGTCAAATGGTCTGAATAAGACAAAAAGTGGGTTGGTTCTGTCAGAAATGGGTTATTGTGCAATCCAAGAATTAAATGACATTCTATAACCCTAAAATAGACCCGCTTAATTCAATAAGGTTCTGGTTAGGATAAAAATCAACTCAACCCTCTAAAATTCATGGAAAAATATCCCCTAGCATTTAGAACCTTCAATTCAGCCTTTGGAACCTTTTTTGACCTAGATTGGGGTCTCAGCTCATTATTTGACCAAATTTGAGTTTTTGTGTAAAATATCTAGTTAAATGTGGTCAAACCTAAAATTCAACTTCACCATTGGATTCCTTAGGTCCAAATTAGGTTTGTACCAAAATTTTGACCTAAGGGGAGGTCATCTTGACCTACTTTGCAAAATAGTGCACCTAATTACATTCTAGCCCTTAACTTTTGAAAACTCCTACGTAGACCCCCCTAACTTCCTTGCCACTCTTACAATCAGGTCCCTCTACCATTAATGGGGAGAAATCCTACTCCGGTGAGGAATGGAGGGGGAGTACTCCTTGATTCCTCAGTGATTTACTCCCAGATTTGGAAGGGAGATTATCTGAGGAATTCCCTTCCATCTGAGTGTAATCACAAGATCTGAATCGCACCCAATCTCTCGTGCGAATGCTCGAGAGATTTGGGTATCCCATGGATTTCCTACTCCAGCGAGGACTCTTGTGCTTGAAAGCTTGTCTTCCATGCACAAGAGCCCCTGCCAGTGCCTATAAAAGGATCCTCAACTCCGGCCGTATCTCTTCAGCTCGACTTGGCTGAAGAGTCACCCCAATTTCGTCAGTTTCTCCTTCGATCAAGAGTCCAGCGAGCTCTGGCGAGCCTCCCTCCTCTTTCTTGTTGTTCTGCCACCCTACTAGTGGTAGAGCCACCCTCACCATCTTCCTCTGCATCACGCAACATCCGCGAGAGCACCTCTAGCCCCGTCGTCGTCGCTGTCACCCTTCCCCTGGACACCGTCTTCCCCGACGACAGCAGGTACAACCAGCCACCAACTCTCCCCCTTCATCCACTTAGCTAGGTCAGAATTACTCCTCTCTATCCCCTCTTCAATTCCTCTCTTTCTATTTCCACTTTCGACCCTTCACAACCACTGTCCACAGCCATCTTCTCCATCTCCGGCTGCCCACCGGCGAGGTGCTTCCACCGCTCCGTACCTCCACATGCCTCGCTAGACACCTCACCACCTCCGCCATCGTCCACTGATCTCCTTCCGCCCATCCATTGACCACCATCACCTCCTTAAACGTCCCCCGATCTAACCCATAAGCATGGCCACAGGGTGACCTAGGCACGCACACCTAGGCCACCCTGGAGCCAACCAACCACCGTCCCACCTTCGCCAAGAGATGGCAAAGCTCCTCAGGTGTTTTAATGGGGCTGACATGCCGTATTAAGTGAAATGCAGGTCGACACCCCTTCCGCCATTGACATTGCATCAAGAAGGTTGCAAGGTCGCTCTGGGCCACATCCACCAAGGTGTTGTTCTCCAAGACGTGTGGATTGGTCTTGCGCATCCACGCAGCTAGGCAATTGGCTGGAGAGCAACTGCAGCTGTGGCAATTGAAGGCGACACCTTGCAGCGCATGAGCGAAGCGGGTGGGACACTTTAGTCCCACCTCGAAAATCTTTAGCTTAGGTATGTGATATAAGTTGTTTTTGTGCTTTCAGCTAATCGCCTCCACCACACAGGGGTGAGGTCCCTCGCCCTCACTCATGCCTCGTTCGCGACCTACCCCCATGGATCTGGCACCCGACTCGATTACCTAGACCTAGCACTCCTCGTGCATCACACCCACATCAGTGTGCCTGGACCCGGGCGTGCACCCAACCCGATTACCCAGCTCTGGGAGAGCATATGGAAGAGAGAAATAGAGAGAGAGAGAGATGCAGGGGAGGGTAGGGGATAGGTTTTGCTTCTGTGTGCATGCGCAGGAAGAAGAAGGCATAGCTAAGGCAAGGTGAAAGCAAAGAAGGGATGGAAGAACACTTAACCGCAGAAAGGAAGAAGCAGGGAAGGAAAGCCAAAGCGAAGAAGAGAGTCAGAGGAGAGATAAGGCTGAAGAAGAAAGAAGAAGAGAAGTAAAAGAAGAAGGTCAAAGAACAAGGCAGAAGAAGAAGACCGTAGAGGAAGAAGGAGAAAGGCAAAGGCAGAAGATCTAAAGGAGAAAGAAGATAGAGGAACATAAGAAAGAGAAGAGCCAAAGAGAAAGAAAGATGAAGAAGAAAGAAAACTCAGGAAAGAGAAGGAAATAAAAGCTTAAAGAGAAATATCTTTTTAAGACGTCTGATTATAGGATCAGACGTCCAATGCTATTTTTTGCTATAATTGACCTTTAAATTCTTGCATTTATATTCTGAATTAAGTTTTGAGTAACTCTAAGTGTTCAATTACATTATTGAGATTAGTGAATAAATTACATTTGCTCCTTGTGTTTGACCTCGGATACTTAGGTTTTCGAGTAATAAATTCTTATTTGTTTTCACGGCGATTTCATCTATACTACAACGTGACATCTTTTAAAACACAATTTTGCCTCGTCAACACTCAGGGAGAGGCTTCTCTCCTCTTCTTTTCCTCTTCTCCTATTCTTCTTCTTCCTTTAGCTTCAGAGAAGGCACAACATAGGACTTAGCATGCCAGCAGAGGCAAAGGCCTCTCTCAGATCTCACAAGAGTCAAGAGGAGGGTGGCAAAGCAAAACCCCCCTACTCTCCTCTCCTTTTTCTCTTCTTCCTCTCTTAGAACCAGCAAACCAGACCAGACCCGGGTATCTAGGTAATCGGACCAAGCCCAGACCCGCAGGGTATGAGTGCAGGTGAGGGCGTGCATGGGCACATGCGAGGGGACCTCACCCCGTGCTTACTGAGACGATAAGGATATAATAGGAATTCAATTTATGTGCCTATGCTGCTTCGTCAGCTATCGAGGTGGGACTAAAGTCCCACCCTTTCTTCGCATGCACTGCAGGTAGTGAAGATGCCTCAAATTGAGGAAGTTGCAGGCGCTGATGACCCCAGTCAAGGACCTGGGAAGGATCCAGAGACAACTCCACGTGAACTGGGGCTAAAATCTAGAGCAGATATGGTCAGAGGACTGAAGGGCTAGTCGGTGCAGTCAGAGCGGTGGCATAGCTCTGGTGGAAGACCTACAAGAACAAGAACGGCCTTACGGCCACATCAAATATGCTGAGGAGGATCGCCTAAGGATGGCGAATGTGATGGTGGTCTTGGTGGTGCGCAGGAGTGAGTGAAGAGGTCAGATGACCTCAAGATGATAGTGCTGGTGGAGTCCAGGGGACTCGTAGAGTGGTGAATAGGGTGAATTGGTAGGGGGATTTTGTTGGGTGGAGCATGACGGAGCTGATGGAGGTGATAGTGGCGAGTTTCGAGTAGTGTGGTGGTGTGTAGGCGTCGCCAGAGCTTCGTCGAAGCAAAAGAAGGTGACGACGTTGAGGGAGAATCGGTGGTCGTGTGTGTGTTGTGAGAGTGGGAAAATAGTGTAGAGAGGAAAAGGGAGAGATAGAGGGACTTAGGGATGAGGTAGAGAAGAGGAGGGCTTCGGTGTTGGTTGACTAGAGCCGGAGAAGGAGGTAAAGGCAGTGAGGCGGTGACGATGAACCAGACGGAGGAACGCCCTCCCTTTGGCTTAGGAGGGTCACAAGGAAGATAGTAAGCTAGTCGACCGTCCAATTTGATGGTCAGATGGTCGAAGGAGGAGGGTCAAAGAGGTCACCGGAGCAAGGGTCTACGGTGGTCAGAGATAGGTTTTTAGGGCCTTTTGATGCACCAAGACTTGCTGAAAATCTTGGCCGTGCGACAAGGGTTAATTTTATAGGCCATAGGAAGCCCTTCCAAGCTTGGAAAGAAGCTTCCAAGCTTGAAAATTTTTTGCAAAATAGGATACCCAAACCTTTGAAAGGTTCGTATGGCCTTTTGGGAAAGACTTAGAGCCCAAGGAATGGCTCAAATGGAAGGTAACTTCCCAAGGAATCCCCGTATCAATTTTGGGAGAGATTGATTGAGAATCGAGCGAGAAATCCTTGCTCGAAACTCGATGGTAAAGGTTTAACCTTCCAAAAATGGTGGGGGGACCTGTTTGTGAAAATGATGACAAATTTATTGTTCTTTTTGTAATGATTTTGAAAGTTAAGGGCATATGTGTGATATAAAAGAATCAAATAGGACCAAATTGCAAACTAGGCCAAAACAATCTCAGAGTGGGCTCAAATTTTGGTACAAACCTAATTTGAACCTACGGAATCCAATGGTGAAGTTGGATTTTGGTTTTTACCTAGTTTGATTGGGTAATTTATGTAAAAACCCAAATTAGGGCAAATGTTAGTTTAGGACTCCGTTTTGGGTCAAGACGGGTTCTGATGGTCAAATTGAAGGTACCAAACCTTAGAGAATATTTTTATATGAATTTTAGAGGGTTTAGGTGAATTTTATCCTGACTAGAACCTTAGTTAATTAAGCGGGTCTATTTTTAGGGTTTTAGAAGTCATTTAATTCTCAAAACATACGAAACCCCTTTTATGTCTGTTCTAACCCACTTGTTAGCCTTTTAGGACCATTTGGTCCTTAATTAACCCCTAAGAAAACCCATGGTTATTCTGCATTCAAGATATGATGGTAAAACTACAAATTTAACCCTATTTTCTTGTCTTTCTCTCAAAATGATTATGCAATGAATTACAGTCCTCTGGCAGTTATGTAGGAGCATTTATTCCTTGATAATAACTAAATTGAGCTACTTATGGCTCATGATGGTGTTCCCATCATACCCCCATGCCTAGCTTCTGCTAGTCCCTTGGCAAAATCTCATGGAATTAACTCAAATTCTAGATCGTATACCTTTTTATGCTCAGATTTCTACTGTATGCTTTCTTTTATAAATTAGATCAGAATGCCGATAGTAGGCCTATAGGTAATCAAGTACCAACCAAGATCCGAACTTGACTAGCTCTAGCCTCAATCCACCATGAAGGTTTCTAAGGTCCACTGGAACTAACCTAGGGTTTGTTGAAATCCGTGATTAAAGCACTTGTGCTTAAGACATGTTTTAGCCTAGGTTCAGTTTGCAATAAATTTTTGTAAGAGAGAGAAATAGAAGATTTTTTTATTTTTGGAGAGTTTCTTGCCCTTTTCTTTCTTTATTTCTAGCTTCAGATTGGCTTTACAACACGGTTTGTATCGGATTCCTAGCTCCTACTATCAATCCTCACAGGGTCCCTGGCAATCGATGCTTCGAGATAGCACCACCCATGGAAACCCCCAGAACCTTGGCTTTCATGATTTTGAGATAATCCTGCCCATGGCATTTTGTAGCTAAATCCAGACCCTAGCAATCGACATTTCATGATAATGCCGCCCATGGCATCTGAACTAGCACAAGGTGCTTACATGCCCCCAGTAGGATATTTAGATATCCTAGGAGACAAGCACTGAGGAGATGGTATGTTATTGCACATTGTCGAGGGGAATTTCCTGCCTCTCTGCGTCGAGAACTCTTCCAAATCAACTTGTGTTGATCAGCTGCCCCTAATCTAGGTAGCCTTTTCAGAATAAATTTAACGCATTTGCGTGATTTTGATCATTAAGCACATTGAACCAGACTACGTGTGTTAAGACTTGAGGCATCAAAACACTTTAAGACGTCTGGGAGTTGGTCCAGACGTCTGGATGCCTTCCCAGATGTCTGGAAATAAATTTTTGCATGTGTACGATCGCGAGTCTGTGCGTGTGTCGTGCACAGACTGAAAACTTGCCGACCTGCAGCACCTTCACCCCGCCCCCCCCGTGCGTACTTATATCCTCTCCCCTCTCCCTCGTTCACCACATCCACCCATCTCCTCCTTCCTCTAGTGCGAGCGCGAGAGCAAAAGTGAGAGCGAGCCGCCATTGCTGCCGGGTGCAGTGGTGGAGAGGAGAGGGGCAGCGAGAAGGAAGAGGAGAGAGCACGCGTGTCGTGAGGGAGAGAGCTTGCCGGAGCAGCTCGAGGCCGGCCGGCGGGCGCGCGGAGGAGCGTTGTGCTAGGAGGTTCCCTCGGTGCTACTACAGCTCAGGCAGTGGGTGGACAAGCGCGGCGCAGCCGCGCGCAGCGGGAAGAAGATGAAGGAGGTTCTGATTCTGGGAATTTTTCCCAAAATTAGACGTTTGGACCTACATCCAGACGACGCAGGCGACGTCTGGAGGGAGCTCCAGACGACTGAGAGGTACGTATTTCCTCCTATACCTCCTTTTGCGAATACGGCCATGCAGGCCATTCCGTCGAGGTTCTGAGACATGTCGTGTTGAGGAAGTTTTCATCGCGCGTGCAGGATTCATTTCGGGAAGGCACGGGGACACACCTCCCACGCAGTTCAGACGTCTGGGCAAGGCACCAGATGGCGGAGAGCGTCTCCAGACGCCCAGAGAGGTGGTCGGACGTATGGAACTGGGTCTAGACGGTTCAGCAGGATCCCTGGACGTCTGAGGAGTAGCGCAGAGTGAGGCATGACCTGGACCACTTTTTAAGGTAGCTAGAAGGTATTCCAAACGTCTGATTTGAGTTAGAATTGTCATATTTGACCCGTTTAGGGTCCGTTCGAGGTCCGATTTCCGCGTTTAAGATTCTATTCTTCTCCGAATTAGTTCCTCTACTTATTTGGAATACTTTTATCGTGTTTTGAGTGGTTCCTTGTGATTGATCCTTGTGTTAGGACCTCGTTCTATTGCGGCTTTGGGGGTTGCAGAGGCACGTGGACCTGCCGATCACGCCCCCATTACTCTCGGTTTTGCAGGTAGAGTGGCTCCCCTTAGTTAATTATAAACATTAATGCATCTCTGAAATAAATGATAGATCCCAGGGTATGGCATGAATCCTAGGACCTGAAAACTAGATTGACTAATAGATCCTAGGATATGGCATGAATCTTAGGAACAGGAACACTGAAATGAATGTCTTGAATGCTTGAATTGCAATCTTGGATAAGTAGATAGAATAATGATAATTGCCTGTAATTGGATAACAATTGCCTGTGAAATGTAGAGTACTGTTTCTAGTAACTATTACATGTAATTCTTGTTGTCGGAAAACTAAATTCGAGCTTGTTGTATATAAATTGGAAAAGAAAGATTAAATGTTGGAAACACGTGCTATATGCGAATAAAACGAAAATGATGAAACCTAGTATGGCTTGGCCTGAGAATTATGAGCATGAACCCTACGGGGAATTAGGAGTAGAGCTCATAGAAAATAAATAGAATGGAACTGGGAAAGTGGATGGGGAAGTGAGCTTGCCCTTGAGTACGGAGTACCAAGGAGAGCGACTACCCCCCTGTTTAGTGTAGAGCAGAGCTAGCTACCCTAGGGACTCGAGGTTAGGTCTGGCCACTTTGTATTGACTTTTGGCCCTCGCGTACACTGTACCAGGGAGAGCTACTAGAGTAGGGAGGGAGCTAGCCACCCCACGGGGCCCGGGGTTCAGCTAGCCGTCCTACACCACTTGTTAGGCCCACTGGGCAAACCAGGGTAGTCAGTCGAGGGTGTGCGGACTGTGGAGGGGCAAGACCCCTGTTTGGTTATTGTGGAGGCGCTGGATCCCTGTTACTGAGAGGGCTCTACCCTATACTGGTTCCATGCTGTGCTTTGGGCGCATCCATTAACGGAAATGACTGACTGCGTGCCAGTGCGGGGTAGCTACCCATGCATTTATCACGCGTGTCATAGTCACCGTTACGTCTATCAGCGACCTTGGGGTGGTTGACTGCGGGTAGGACCACCACAGGGGACTCTCCCGGCCAGGAGAGCACCACGTGCTACTTCTACTTTTCAGAAAAGACTGCAATCAAGATCGTTCCCAGGAGGAACATTCAAGATCAAGAAAAAGGACCTAATAAATCAACTAAGTGATGAAAGAAAGAATAATTAGTTATATAAAGAAAGAAATTGAAAATAACAGCTACCTGTCCACCTTTACTGCTTTTCTTAGCTAGCTGGTTGCCACTCTACTCAGCATTTCACTAACGTGTCATACTTGTCACCTTTTTCAGGACCAGGTGTTGAGCAGCCAGAGCCTACGCCTGCGGAGGGTGCTAGGCCTAGTAGAGCCCAGTAGTTGTACTTTTGTTGTACCTATTTTAATTCTCTACTATTGTGGTGGTGTGTACTGTAGTAGTTCTTTTCTTTACTGCTGTACTTTTGTTACTGTTTGTTACTTGCATGGTGAATGTGGTTTATTTTACTGCTTTTTGGTTACTTTCTCATTGGACGACTAGGTCATGGGATCAGTCGAGTCGGTTCGATCTCGTGTCCTGTAGGGATTTGGGAATCGGGTGGTAACAATGTGTGGATTGGGGTGCTTAGGTTACCAAGTCCTACGAACCAAAGGTCAGTTAATGAGGTCGAATAATCCCTAAGCCTTAGACCTAATGCCCCATCCCAACGTGGTTGCTAACGCCTTGAGCCGGAAGGTGCTCGCCCACTTGGCCAATTTGCAGGCGCAGAATTGGAGCCTCATGGAGGAGATGGGCAGTTGGCGACCCCTAGAGTTACGGGGGCACTGTGGGGCAGTGACTGTGACACGACAGACGAGGCCAGAGCTGATAGACCACATCATCACTGGATAGATGGCCTAACCGTACTTGTAGTCATTACGTGACAGGGTACTGTCAGGAGACCCTGGGGACTTCTCTTTTACTGACCAAGTACTGCGCATGAGGGGATGTTTGTGCGTTCCCAGGGACGAGGAGCTGTTGAGAGATCTCCTAACTGAGGCACACGGTTCCAAGTTCACCATACATCCTGGAAACACAAAGATGTACCATGATTTGAGATGCAACTTTTGGTGGAGGGGAATGAAACGGGATGTAGGTGAATTTGTATAGTAGTGTTTAGTGTGACAGCAGATGAAGGCCGAGCATCAGAGGCCTGCAGGGCCATTGCAACCACTTCTAGTGCCAGAGTGGAAGTGGGAGAGCATCACCATGGACTTGGTGGTGGGCTTGCCCGTTACCCAGCGAGGACATGACGTAGTTTGGGTGATAGTTGCCAGATTGACGAAGATGGCATGTTTCTTGCCGATCTGAGTCACCTTGGGACCAGCACAGTTGGTAGAGAGGTATATCCGCGACGTGGTACATCTACACGGAGTTCCACGTGAGATCGTATCCGAACGGGATACACATTTTACGTCCCAATTTTGGGCTGAGTATCAGCAGGCCCTGGGGACACGGTTGAGGTTCAGTATAGCATACCACCCCTAGACAGACGAGCAGTCTAAGCGCACGATACAGACAATGGAGGACCTTTTGCGTGCTTGTGTACTAGACTGGAGGGGCTCTTGCGAGGAGCACTTGCCCATGGTGGAGTTTGCATATAATAACGGTTATCACTCGAGCATCGGCATGGCACCCTATGAGGCTCTGTACGGACGGAGGTGTACGGCACCCTTGAGTTGGGTTGAGGTGGGGACCAAGTGGGAGGTTGGCCCCAGGCTGATCCGGCGGAGTCAGGAGGTGATCAAGTAGATTCACAGGCGACTCCACACTGTTAGGAGTAGATAGAAGAGCTATGCAGATCGGAAATGCAGAGAGGTGCAGTTTGAGGTTGGGGACCACATCTTCCTTCGTGTTTCGCCCATGATGGGCCTGCAGCGGTTTGGGGTGAGAGGGAAGCTTGCACCGAGGTTCGTGGGACCCTTTGAGGTCCTGGAGCAGGTTGGACCCATTGCTTACAGGCTTGCCCTTCCTCCCCATCTTTCTGGTGTGCACGACATGTTCCACGTGTCTAACCTCAGGAGGTACGTCGCTGATCCCAGTCACGTTCTGAGCCACGAGAGTGTCAAGGTAGGTGATGACCTGACCTACCCCGACCGGCTAGTGCAGATTCTCGACAGAGCCATCCAGAGTCTGAGACGGAAGTAAGTACCCCTAGTGAAGGTCTTGTGGAGGAGCTAGCAGTACGAGGAGGCTACCTGGGAGCTTGAGGCGGCGATGCGAGAGCGGTACCCGGAGCTCTTTGAGGGTACATCTTTTCGGACCGGCTTCGATCCTTTTTGAGTTTGTTATGCGTATATTGTTCTTTTTCCTCACCCTAGTTAGCGCAAGTTTCGGGGACGAAACTTCCTTTGACTTTGTTATGTTGTTAAGACCCGAGGCATCAAAACACTTTAAGACATCTGGGAGTTGGTCCAGATATCTGGTCAGACGTCTGGACGCCTTCCTAGACGTCTGGAAATAGATTTTTGCGTGTGTACGATCGAGAGTCTACAGGCATGCTGCGAGCAGACTGAAAACCCACCGACCTGCAGCACCTTTCCCCCACCCCCCTGTGCCTACTTATATCCTCTCCCCTCTCCCTCATTCACCACATCCACCCATCTCCTCCTTCCTCCAGTGCGAGTGCGAGGGCGAAAGTGAGAGCGAGCCGCCGCTGCTGCCGGGTGCAGTGGTAGAGAGGAGAGGGGCAGCGAGAAGGAAGAGGAGAGAGCACGAGTGCCGTGAGGGAGAGAGCTTGCTGGAGTAGCTCGAGGCCGGTCGACGGGCGCGCGGAGGTGCGTTGTGTTGGGAGGTTCCCTTGGTGCTGCTGCAGCTCAGGCAGTGGGCGGAAGAGCGCGGTGCCTCCATGCGTAGCGGGAAGAAGATGAAGGAGGTTCTGATTCTGGGAATTTTTCCCAGAATCAGACGTCAGGACCTACATCCAGACAACGTAGGCGACGTCTAGAGGGAGCTCTAGACGACTGAGAGGTACGTATTTCCTCCTATACATCCTTTTGCGGATACGGCCATGTAGGCCATTCCGCCGAGGTTCTGAGATGTGTCGTGGTTAGGAAGTTATCATCGCACGTGTAGGATTCTTTTCGAGAAGGCGTAGGGACATGCCCTCCCACGCAGTTCAGACGTCTCAGTAAGGCAGCAGATGGCGAAGAGCGTCTCGTGAAGATCGGAGAGGTGGTCGGACGTTTGGAACTGGGTCCAGACTGTTTAGCAGGATCCCTGGACGTCAGAGGAGAAGCGCAAAGTGAGGTATGACCTGGACCACGTTTTAAGAGGTTTGGAAGGTATTCCAGACGTCTGATTTAAGTCAGAATTGCCATTTTTGACCCGTTTAGGGTTCGTTCAAGGTCCGATTTCCACGTTTAAGATTCAGTTCTTCTCCGAATTAGTTCCTCTACTTGTTTGAAATACTTTTATCCTATTCTGAGTGGTTCCTTGTGATTGATCCTTGTGTTAGGACCTCGTTCTGTTGCGGCTATGGGGGTTGCGGAGGCACGTGGACCTACCTATCACGCCCCCATTACTCTCGATTTTGCAGGGAGAGTGGCTCCCCTTAGTTAATTACAAACATTAATGCATCTCTGAAATAAATGATAGATCCTATGCTATGGCATCAATCCTAGGACCTGAAAACTAGATTGAATGATAGATCCCTAGGGTGTGGCATGAATCCTAAGAACAGAAACACTGAAACGAATGTCTTGAATGCTTGAATTGCAGTCTTGGATAAGTAGATAGAATATTGATAATTGCCTATAAGTGGATAACAGCTGCCTGTGAAATGTAGAGTACTGTTGCTAGTAACTGCTACATGTAATTCCTGTTGTTGGAAAATTAAATTCGAGCTGCTTGTATATAAATTGGAAAAGAAAGATTAAATGTTGGAAACACGTGCTATATGTGAATAAAACGGAAATGATGAAACCTAGTATGGCTTGGCCTGAGAAATATGAGCATGAACCCTACGGGAAATTAGGAGTAGAGCACTTGGAAAATAAATAGAATGGAACTGGGAAAGTAGATGGGGAAGTAAGCTGGCCCTTGAGTACAGAGTACCAAGGAGAGCGACTGTTCCCCTGTTTAGTGCAGAGCGGAGCTAGCCGCCCCAGGGACCCGGGGTTAGGTCTGGCCACTTTGTACCAACTTTTGGCCCTTGCATACACCGTACTGGGGAGAGCTACTAGTGTAGGGAGGGAGCTAACCACCCCACGAGGCCCGGGGTTCAGCTAGTCGTCCTACACCGACTTGTTAGGCCCACTGGGCAAACTAGGGAAGTCAGGAGAGGATGCGCGGACTTTGGAGGGGCAAGACCCCTGTTTGGTTACTACGAAGGGACTGGACCCCTGCTACTGAGAGGGCTCTGCCCTATACTAGTTCCGTGCTGTGCTTTAGGCGCACCCGTTAACAGAAATGACTGATCGCATGCTAGTGCAGGGTAGCTACCCGTGCATTTATCGCACGTGCCATAATCACCGTTACGTCTGTCAGCGACCTTGGGGTGGTTAACTGTGGGTAGGACCGCCACGGGGGACTCTCCCATGTGCTATTCTACTTTTCGAAAAAGACTGCAATCAAGATCGTTCCCACGAGGAACATTCGAGATCAAGAAAAAGGACGTAATAAATAAAATAAGTGATGAAAGAAATAATAATTAATTATACAAAGAAAGAAATTGAAAACAACAGCTATCTATCCACCTTTACTGCTTTTCTTAGCTAGCTAGTTGCCACTCTACTCAGCGTTTCGCTGACGTGTCATACTTGTTGCCTTTTTCAGGACCAGGTGTTGAGCAGCCAGAGCCTACGGCTGCGGAGGGTGCTGGGCCTAGTAGAGCCCAGTAGTTGTACTTTTGTTGTACCTATTTTTAATTCTCTACTATTGTGGTGATGTGTACTGTAGTAGTTCTTTTCTTTACTACTGTATTTTTGTTACTGTTTGTTACTTGCATGGTGAATGTGGTTTATTTTACTGCTTTTTGGTTACCTTCTCGTTGGACGAATGGGTCTTGGGATCAGTCGAGTCGGTTCGATTCTCGTGTCCTGTAGGGATTCGGGAATCGGGTCGTAACAATGTGTGGATTGGGGTGCTTAGGTTACCAAGTCCTACGAACCAAAGGTCAGTTAACGAGGTCGAATAATGCCTAAGCCTTAGACCTAATACCTAAGCTTCGTATTGTCCCCAACCTCTTGAGGATTATCCAGATCTTAACGAATACTTGAATTTTTAAGCCTAAACACAAGCCCAAGAGGACTAAAATCAACATTCATACTAATCTCTTTTTGTCTCTTAACACGTTTTGTCTTTCATTTTTTTTCTTTTTGATTTGGTCTAGAACTAAGTAGATTCCTTAATCTTTTACTAATGACTATCTCTTTTTTTCTTTTCAAATTGTGCTCCTTTTTGACATTTATATTACCTCCCATTTTTCTCCTCAAAAATGATATACAAATTGATCTTTCAAAATTTCCACCTCCATTTTTTTCTTTTTCAGTTTTTTGTTTTTTTTGTTTTTGGTTTTTGGAATATGTAATTTTTTTGATGAAACCCTTTTCTTGTGGAGTGATTCTCACAGCGTTTTGCACTTTAATAGCCCCCCATGCTTACTGATAAGTTGCGACTCATCATAGCTAAATAGCCTAAGTTAAGCTAGAAACTAGGTTAAATAATATCAAATTAACACATAAAAATGGTTAAGTGTGGGAATTAAAGAAAAAGACCTAAAACATCAATTATGTGTTAAGAACGCATAATTAGGCCATTAAATGAGATATTCTATTAATAAATGTAAAATGCTGATCTAATTGCAAATTGAACATATAAATGAGCTCAAAAGTTCAAATCAAAAGTATAATTAACTTCTTAAATGTTCAACTAAGCTTAGATAAAAATTTGGATGCATTTAGACATTATTAAGGCCTTGAAATTAAAGATTTACATTTAGGTCCTTAGTGTATTACTTTTCATTCATTAGAAAGCCTCTAGGGTCCTATGTGTAGATCGCAAGGACCTTTTTGTAGGCCCTAAAGGACTATTCTGTTATGCTTTTTAACCACTTATGGGCCTACCTGCAATTGTTCTACCCCTTCATAGAGGGGTGTACCCTGCAATTTCACCAAAAGACCTTCAGCCACCTGTAGTCTCATGCGAACACTGTTCATGCGACGAACACGTGCAATCCCTACCATCCATTCTCTTGATCGCTTGATCTGTAGCTCGATTTGAATCGAACCTTCGCGTGATTCGGCTCGTGTGGTCACCTTTCCACCAAGATCCCATCCAACGATCGCTTTTTGATTTGGCAGCGCACGCGCTCTCTCCTCTCATCCTCATCGCCCATGACCTTTGTGCCTAATTTCACCTGCGTGGTGCTTGGATCCACTGTTCTTCCTACTTAAGCAGCCCCACAGCTGCGTGCGCAAGGGATCGACCTACTCTCCTACTTCCTTGAGGCCGGTCCTTTCATCCTCTCCAGTTTCTTCTCCCCACATTTCCCCATTTTCACGGCCACTGGCTGTGAATTCTTCATCTTCTCTGACTCTCCTTGCTGCTAAGGACCATATAGCACCTGAGGGTGACTTGAAGCTTCACTAGAGGGCTTTTCAATTCCTTGGAGATCCTCCCTCTTTCGTCATTGCAACCACCAGCTGCAGATCTTCTCAAAAGGTCCCATTCTTCCATTTAGACTAGGTTTAATGCTTTTTAGATTAGCTATAGTATAGTTAGATAGATTAGCAGTAGAATTTAGCTGTAGATTAGATCTGATCTGGATGCATGATGGTAGTTTAACTTAGAAGTAGGTTTAGGATAGAAATTCACATTTTCACCTCCTCTGATCACTTCAGATCAGAGGAGACGAATTCCCCCATTCATTGATCATTGTTTTCTCCCCCTACACGTTTCCATTTCGCTTTCTGATTTCCTTATTTTTTAATCCACAATTCACCCATCCATTTGGAGTCAAATCCCCATCCCATTGCTTTCAAGCTTTGAGATGAGGATTTGCACTCAAATCCACCTAGGGGTCTCTTCACTCATGTCATTTTGTTCACAAAGACCCCTGATCTAATTTTGAAAAGAATCGATTCACTTGATTTGATTTCAAGATGGATTTCAAAGTAAAATTGCAAGATTTTGGTCAAATTGGGTTTTCACGGATGTTTGATCAAGTGGATTGATATATTTGTGTTTAATTTAGACCTTGGCTGTGAGTTTGAGATGTCTTGATATTACATTCTTCCTCAAACGAGCTAGGTCTGAATTTAGTATGAACCGAGGCTTTCATGGACTTGAATGTATGGTAGTGCTAAGGAGAATCAACCTTGTTGATTGGAGTTTCTATCAAGAATTTTTATGTGGATTTGTTTATGAGATTTTGATTTTTAACCTATGGGATTCTTAATATCCCTTAAGGTTTTTAGCAAAATGGGATTCAAGCTGAATCCAACATTTTCTACATGCTATCTATAGCATTAGAAAGTGTTAGATCAGTAAGTTTTTGATCTGATTTGAAGTGAAAACACTGACAAGGGATTTGGATTTTTTAAAAAAAAAGAACACCTGTGAATGATTTTTATGCCATCTTTTTAGCCCTTGTCAGATTTGGTTTTAAAGATTTATGTGTCTGTGAATCCCAGCTAGTCATAAAAAAATTGCTGCATGGTGCAGCTACATTTAAATTCAAGTCAGAAAAATATTTCCTGATCAAGTTAATTTGTATCTCTAGTAAAACTTTCTCATGTTTGATTTGAGATATAGATGATAGTATCAGGAGATAATTTACTGATTTGGAGTTTCAAACCTGCTGCAGATTGTCTTCTATGATGTCTAGATTCCATGCAACAAGGTTCTATGAACATGTTAAGATGTCTGGGCCTTGCCTAGATTATCTTGAATTGTTCTACTGTTACTATCAGTTGCTGCTACCGCTAATGGTGGCTACTTTGTAGCTAGCTGCTTCCCATTTCAGCAATTGTTTGATCCGGACTGTTAGGGCTGTAGATGAAGTCTTGACTCTTTTTAAATGGCTGACCTATTTTCTATGTTGTACATCGTTCATGCAAGCTTTCATGTATAGTTAAATGACATTAAATCTTATTTAGATTGCTTGCATCTTGTTTAGAATTCACTGTCACCTAAAGATTTATTGCCTAACTGTCAAAAATCAAAATTAATTGAAATCCAAGTTGAATTTCATGCTTAACTACTTGCATCTTTTCCATATCTTTTGTTGAGCATTTTGGAGGCAGTTCACTACCTATGAAGCCTTTAGAGTCTCATTCTAGGCCTTAGGCTCACTTAAAATACTCTTAAAGTCAAAGAATGTGTTAACTTTGTAAATAAATAAAAAATTTATAAAAAATCCAAAAAAATAAAATAAATCTTTCTTGGTGAAGATCAGGTATCCTTTTAAGTTCATACCAAGTTTTATGGTATTCTGAACCCCCAGCTTGGTAGAACATACCAGCCGACGGTTTAGTATATCATGGAACTTAATAAAAGAAATTTACTATAAAAACACCAAAAACACTCCCTCTTTCTCATCTATTTCCTTCTTTCTCATCCGTTATCTCCACAAAATATACAAAATCCATAAAAAGTGAGAAAAACCTAAAAAATACCTAAAAACCCATTGTATACTATGTATATACTTGTAGATATAAGCTATATAGTAAGCTATATGTGTAAATATTGTAAAATAGATATAAATTAAGTATATATAACTTATCTTAAGTATATAAATTAACTCAAACTGTACATAGCTTATTTATATAACTAATTATTAATTATACTAATTTATATGTATTAATAAGCTATATAAATTAATAAACTCTATAAATAAACATATTTAGAACTGATACTGTACGTACGTATGTATATGTATATAATGAACATAATAAACCTCGTACAATAATTTAATTATATATATAGAATAAATAATTAATTTATTAGTTTAATAACTAAGTTATTAGATTAAATTAAAATAAATTAGTAATTTTAGTTAACACTAAACTAACTTATATTTTATATTTGTACTAATGTATTTTAAGTAAATTAAGCTAATTTAATTGTATTTACAATGTATTATGTTAGTTATATCTAATTTATATATAAAATAGTCCAAAATAAGCTATTTAAATGTAAATAAAATTGAAATAAAACTTGTAAAATACAATAAAGATAATTATTAAATACCTTAATATGTATATTAATATGGTATAAGTTCAATTAGACCATACATTAACTAATTTATACGTAATTAAGAAATAAAACCCAAAATACAGTATGTATAACTGTAGACTTTACTGAATTTATTTATATAGTGAATGTAATTAAATTTATAAATTAATTATATAATTATATAGTACTATGTCAATACTTCAATTTTCCATAATTTATTTTTAATTTATAATAAATTATGGCCCTCAAATCTAGGGCCAAAAACCTCAAATCAGCACAGTTGTGGTGAATTCCAACTCTCAGACCTGGCGCAAATAGCGTCACATCGTTCAGCATTGAGTGCTTCTAGTGCTATAAGTTGAATTTTTGTTATGCCCTCTTCAGTCGTCATGCGCTCGGTGCACAACATTACCTTATCGCTTGAGCATTGATCTGGCATGGTTCTGTGATGGTTTTGAGATGTGTGCGGTGTGGGCTGGGGGCTCGACATTGTGCGAGGGCTTGATTAAGCCTGGTTCTGAGCTTAAACTGATATTAAATGGGAAATTAAACAAACTAGGGTGTCCCTAGTAGAGGCCTGGTCCCACTCGTTAAGGGTGCTGTGTATCCCTCAAAAAGGCTGCCCGCCAACCTTAAAACCTAATTTTTGAACTAATGAAGGGTTAAGGAAGAGAAATTAAGAGAAGAGTGAGGCAGAGCGGCTATGACTAAGTGTTAAGAAGAAAATAAAAGACCCGTAAAACAGATAGAACAAGATATCATCTAAGTATAAGTGCAAAAATAGAGAAGAGAATAGAAAGAGTGAGAGAGGAAGTATGTACGTGTGTATTGTATAATATATATATATATATATATATCTAAGTATATCGTAAATAATAAGTATATGTATAGTAAGTATACGTAGTATAGATGTGTTTGAGCTATATATGTACATAAATAACCATATAGCTTTACTGACAGAATAAACCGTCACTGTAGTTAGAATAAGTGTCGCTACAGACCCTAGTTTCTACCTTAGATTCTGTACATAGTTTTTCTGGGGTTTAGAGACATTTATATTGTCATTGTAGATATTATATATGTTACTGTATATGTTAGTATATTAAGTTAGGATTGTATAGTATATAGTATTACTTATTATTGTATATATATGTAAGTATTAGTATTATAAGTTATAAATAGATAATATAGAGTATATATGTATAGTGTTTGATTCTTGTTTATACTTAGGTGTTTGCAAGCATTTTAGTTGATTCTTTTGTACATAATTAGGCTATTATTTCATTCATTGATTATTCATTAACTCATTCATTTATGATTGTACATAAAATTGATCTTTTTGGAATTAAAGAATAATGTTGGACTTAGAGAGTGATGTATATCATTAACTGCCTCTCAGTGAACGACCTGGAATAAACCAGTAAAAATTGTGTAATTAAATAAAATTGACACAATAATGGTTTGTATTTGTGACATATACTACAACAACAACGACGATCTTTTTTTTATACGAACCATGATCAATCGCTTCATATTATTTTTGAAAATAAAATCAAGGGCCTTTATGAACAAAATGAAGAGAGTGAGAGGCCCCTAAAATGGATTTGAGTGTAAATCCTCATCTCAAAGCTTGAAAGCAATGGGATGGGGATTTGACTCCAAATGGATGGGTGAATTGTGGATTAAAAAATGAGGAAATCAAAAAGCGAAATTGAAATGTGTAGGGGGATAAAATAGTGATCAATGAATGGGAGAATTCATCTACTCTGATCTGAAGTGATCAGAGGAGGTGAAAATGTGAATTTCTGTACTAAACCTACTCCTAAGCTAAACTACCATCATGCATCCAGATCAAATCTAATCTACAGCTAAATTCTACTGTTAATCTATCTAATTATACTACAACTAATCTAAAAAGCATTAAACCTAGTCTAAATGGAAGAATGGGACCTGTTGAGAAGATCTGCAGCTGGTGGCTACAACGACGAAGGAGGGAGGATCTCTAGTGGATTGAAAAGCTCTCTAGTGAAGCTTCAAGTCGCCCTCAGGTGCTATGTGGTCCTTAGCGACGAGAAGAGTCAGAGAAGATGAAGAATTCACAGCCAGTGGCCATGAAAATGGGGAAATGTGGGGAAAAGAAACTGGAGAGGACAAAAGGACCGGCCTCAAGGAAGTAGGAGAGGAGGTCGATCCCTTGTGCGTGCAACTGTGGGGCTTCTTAAGTAGGAAGAGCAGTGGATCCAAGCACCATGCAGGTGAAATTAGGTGCAAAGGTTGTGGGCAGCAAGGGTGAGAGGAGAGAGCGTGCGCACTGCCAAATCAAAAAGTGGCTGTTGGGTGGGATCTGGGTGAAAAGGTGACCACACGTGCCAAATTGCGCGAAGGTTCGATTCAAATCGAGCCACAAATCAAGCGATCAAGAGAATGGACGGCAGGGATTGCGTGTGTTCCTCACGTGAACAGTGTTCGCACGGGACTGCAGGTGGTTGAAGGTCTTTTGGTGAAATTGCAAGATACACCCCTCTACAAAGGGGTAGAACAATTGTAGGCAGGCCCATAAGTGGTTAAAAAGCAATATAGAACAATCCTTTAAGGCTTACAATAAGGTCCCTGCAGTCTACACATAGGTCCCTAGAGGTTTTCTAATGAGTGACATGTAATGCACTAAGGACCTAAATGTAAATCTTTAATTTTAAGGCCTTAATGATGTCCAAATGCATCTAAATTTTTATCTAAGCTTAATTGAACATTTAAGAAATTAATTATACTTTTGATTTTAACTTTTGAGCTCATTTATGTGTTCAATTTGCAATTGGATCACCATTTTACATTTATTAATAGAATATCTCATTTAATGGCTTAATTATGTGTTTTTAACACAGAATTGTTGTTTTAGGTCATTTTCTCTAATTCCCACACTTAACCTTTTTATGTGTTAATTTGATATTGTTTAACTTGGTTTCTAGCTTAACTTAGGCTATTTAGCTATGATGAGTCGTAACTCACCATATCCCTATGCTTAGGTTTTGCTAGTCCCTTAGCAAACAACTCATTAAAGTGCATAGAAATTTAAGTATTAGCAAGGTAGTGTGATGAGATATCTTTACTTCTTTCTTTTCTTACAAAGTTAAGAGTTTCAAGATGATCTTTAAGCTGAAAGATTTTCTAATAAACCAATAGTGTTTATGTTTGGACATTGTGAGAACCTTTTTGCTTAGGAAGACTAACCAGAACTCAAGACTGATATGACATAGACCATCTCTCGACTAACAAGGACTCTTGATATTTAAACCTTTTAGTCGAATTCTAGGACTCAGGGGGTTTTATAGGGACTCAGAATGCTAAGAGGTTATGGCTGTGCTTTGTGCTAAGTCAGGACTGAGAAGGTGAATTTTGAAACTCAATCCTGGGGTTTCACTTCTTTTTAAGTCCAGGTTGGTCCTAGCTTTAGGTCATGTTTTTGGATTGACTCTCAAGAAACGAGGAAAACTCAAGATCAACTTTTATTGCATTTGTGGCTCAAACAATATTTGGTGGAATAGGGTTTTTGTACTGAACCCTAAAAACATTTTCGGTGGAATTTTTGTATTTACAGAATTTCGAGAACATACTTGACTTATTCTAAAGAACTTTCTTTTTGAAACTCTTTTTTTTTTTTTGACTTTGTTAGTATGTCTTTGACAACTTTATTTGGTAGAGTGCTCCTTATTTGGTGGGTAAGTTCTTTGGTGGAAAGAGCTTCTCCTAGACACAAGACTACAGACTTGGACAAAGAGTCTACCTGCACGCATAGGTAAGGACTCCACCTTCCCTAATGAACACGGGTTGAATTTCAAATTCACAAGGTCTTTCCCGACACTGTGTCTTGTAAACCAAGGTTACTTAGACTCCTAAGTCAAAGCAATCTAGTGAATCCTGTACTGGTGACTCAGGTACAAGAATGCGTCCTAAAGTTGGGAGAGATTGTGGTCTATCTTGTCAATGCTCGAAGTTTATTAAGCCAAAGCCCGAACGAATCAGGTTACGGTGGCCTGGAAAGTCAAACCAGCAAAGGTTGAATGTCCATAAACACTTATTCTATTTTTTGTTTTCAACTAGAAGATCATAGTTAAACACTTATATTTCTTCTTTTTAAAACTTTTTCTCTCCTCAAAATGGAGTTCTCCCTCAATAGTAGAGTTCAGGTCCCTTATTATATTTTTGGAATTTTTGTGTTTTGTCATATTTTTTGTATTTTTGGCTTTGTAAATTTTTTTTTTCAAAATTTTTCATGGATTTTTCAATTTTTTTTTGGTATTTTTGATAATACTATACTATAGGTGTGTCTATAATTGCATTTTAGTAAATGGATCACCACCTATGATTTGCAATGTCCTCATTGTAATTTAGGTGGGTTCGATTTTGGCTTATAACGTACATTAGAATAGGTTTTGGGTGGGTGGACGAGTCAGGGTGATTGTTGCAGATGATTTCAAGCTCGGGTACGTGTACCAGAGGTGAAGTCGGCTATTCTAATGGACGAACCCTAAAGTGCAATATGAGTTCAGCATAAGATGTGTCAAGAAGGGTTTCGGGTTTTCAATAAGATGATGGGTTGCCTCCCGTTAATTGCTAAGTTTAATGCCATCAGCCGGGCGCAATCAGCTCAGGAAGAATGGAGGGCAAAAGATATCTCAGCCAAGTTTGAGTTAGTGAGTTCGACGAATGGTTGGAGTCTCTGACCGTTCACGACAAAGGTTTAGAATCAAGGCTGAGTTCGCTAATTTCGATGGATCCATTTCCAAAGATTCGTCTCACCAAGAATGGTCCAATCCATTTTGATCTAAGTTTTCCTGGGAATAGTTTGAGTTTGGCATCAAAGAGTAGAACTTTTTGACTAGGGTGGAAAGATTTTCGTACAATGTGCTTGTCATGGAAGGCCTTAACCTGCTCTTTGTAGATACGCGAATTCTCATATGCATCATTGCATAGTTCCTCGATCTCGCTCAATTGCAACCGGTGGTGTATTCCAACCTTCATCAGATCCATATTGCACTTCTGTACTACATAATAAGCCTTATGCTCCATCTCAATGGGAAGGTGACATGCCTTTTTGTACACTAGTCTGAAGGGAGACATACCTAATTGGGTCTTATGGGTGGTCCTATAGGCCCACAAGGCTTTCGGAAGGCGAGTAGACCAATTATTCCTATCAGGCCGAACAATGACCTGAAGGATCTTCTTGATCTCTCAATTCGACAGTTCTGTTAGTCCATTAGTCTGGGGGTGGTAAGGAGTCGAGATACGATGCGTCACCCTGTAATTTTTCATCAAGGACTAGAAGTGCACATTGTTAAAATGAGACACGCCATTGCTAATGATGGCCTTAAGTACCCCAAATCAAGTAAAGATGTTCTCTTGGATAAATTGGAGGACAACTTTATGATCACCAGTTCTCTTGGGGACGGCTTTGATCCATTTAGAGACAATCAACAGTGAGTAGAATGTACTCAAAGCCGTTAGATCCGAGAAAGGGTCCCATGAAATCACTTCCCCATACGTCAAAGATTTTGCACACAATAATCGGGTTCAAGTGCATCATATCCCGCAGGCCCATGTTGAGGAGGGTCTTACAACGAGCGCATGTGATGAGTCCATTTTTATGGACTATTGTTAAGCCTAAGTTAACTTTATTCTTACATTTTATGTTTGTTAATAACTATATTAGGTCATAGAATTATTGCATACATCATTACCAAGTTTACATATGTTCTATTGTATTTTATAACTTATTGTATATAAATAATTATTTTATAAAATAAATCCTCCTCTCACGCATGCACGCAGCCAGCCGCCGCCCCCTCCTTACGCACCGCCTTCCTCGACGCAACAATCCCCATCCCTTATCCTAACGCACCGCCCACTTCACGCTGCTCTTTTCTCCAACTACAGAACGACTCATACAAGATCCCCCCCTGTGGGGACTGATGTAAACATGTTTACACTACATAAGATGTCTATTTATGCATGTTCTTAAGCATAGAATTGCATTACATACTATAAATATTGCATAGCATGCATCATCTTGCATTTAGATTAGTTTGAATAAAATGGAGGTTAATTGTCTCCTTTTATGTTTAGGGATTGGGCAAAATTTTTATCGGGGTGTCGGATCAAAGATCCAACCATACAGATGTGATCAGGGAGACGATTAGAGTTCAACGACTCCAAGATCGCCGTAATCAGACATTTGTAGCATCAGATAGAGATAGAGGAACCCTAGAATATCAAGGGCCAAGATAGTGTGAATCCGCACTTCAAATGACAAATCCGACTGCACGGATGGATTCAGATTGGCAATCGCAACCTAATGGAGCGAAAATCGACTCAATTCGACACTCGTGGAACCATCTACATCATCTAGAAGATAGACGGCCAAGATGGCACTACGTGGCACCTTCTCGGCCGCCCAACTGGCCACCCTCAACCACTGAAGCTTCTAGCGCCCATGCATCTCTGCTGTTGTATCAAGATCCAACGGTTGAGAGTGGAGCTCAACCGGTGCTTGAAGGCTCTGAAGGATCGCTGGAAGGCGCAACCATGACTGTTGGATCTCAATCTAATGGTCCAGATCGCACATGCATGAGTTAGCCTGCTCGCCCATCCACACTCGTAGCGCAGTTGGTTGAGCGCTCAAACGCGAAGCGCAGGCGCGTGTTCGAGCCTCGTCGCGTAGCAATTGGAGCGGAGGCACATGCCCGATCGACCGCACAATCACGATCCAGCGGTCACGCATGCTCAATCCAGATGATGCACCCACACATGCCCACGCGTAACGCGGGATCGCACGTGTATGCCTGCGCTGAGGAGGTGCAACGAGAAGCACTCTCAGGCGTTTGATCTCACGATCGAATGGCCAAGATTTAAAGAACGTGGAAAGGCGTTGAGAGCGGGGAGATGAGCGGGTGCGCGTGCACCGCCCCACTATAGCCATGTTCAGGCCTTTAGTGACGGATTTATTTGTCACTAAAGGTCCTAAATTAATGATTTTCAACTTGTAATGACAAATTGCCCTCACTCCTTGCAACTGGAAAAGTGACCCCCTCCATACGAAATTCTCATCCCTTCTTTCTCTTCTCTCCCTCTCCAAAGCTCAAGAGAAGCTTGTCCCACACCTGGGATGCTTCTTAAGAGATAAAGTCTAAATTTCATCCCCCTTTCGGAAGTGGATCCTACGACGACGACGACGTGTTGCCTTGTTCCCGTTCTTCCTACTTCGTCCTCCTTCATCCTACTCCATTCCCCGTCTTCTAGGCATCGTCCCGTCCGGCTCATTCTCCAAGCAACAGTCGAGGAGGATAATTCTCTCTCCATTATTTTGAATGCTTTCTAGGGAAGATTTACTGCTTTCTAGTGTAATTGTTTTCTGCTTTCTAGTCGTAATGTTTAGTGTAACGAACAATCTCTTTGATAATGAGTTCCATGTTCATTCTACATCTCTTTTTGGTTTTGTTTGTAATATTCTCTCTCTCATTCTCTCTCTCTTCTATTTAGTGTAAATAGATAAATAGTTTCTAATCAATTAATTTACTTCCTAACAAATAAATTAAATGTATATTTTTAAATCAAACATCTACCTCCTTGAGTTCGACCCAGGATTTCTATTTCGATATAAATTTTATTTGTTGAACATGAGTTCTTCGGTTTCAAAATACAACTACAGGTTTTCAAAACCAAATACGTTAGCGTAGCAACTCACAGTCTCAATAGGGACCTCCTTTATCTCTCTCTCGGCGGGGGGATCACCTCCAAATGCACCACCGTGGGCCTTGCTCGCACCGTGAAGCAAAGCCTACACTGTGGCCCTCTCACCACTCTCACTGCGTGTGTGCCCTCTCACTGCAGCCACAACCACATGCCAAGTGCGCAGCAGCTCCATGCACAGCTGCACCCTCATGTGCACACCCGTCCACCTCCGCGCAGCAAACACCCGCGCACACCCTCTTCTCCTTCTTGTTCTTCTTCTTCTTCCTCTTCTTCCTTCAACCCGCCTACAGCCTCCCGAAAGAACCCAAAGCCACTGCACCCCACCCTCCACGCAACCACCACTGTCGACCACCATCTTCACCACCAATGCCACCGGGGACCTCCACACAGCATGCCAACCCCTTCCACGCTTCCACGTGAGCCACAACAGCCCACGCGTGTGCACACAACGCCCGCCGTCAGCAAGCTTTTCCTACATTGGCCGACCAATTCTGACAACCCCACACCGCGATTCCACCGTCACCGAACTCCCCATGCACCAACCGACCATCCCCCAACGCAACTCCAGCCACTGACCTCCATCGCAAGCGTGAGGAGGAAAGAGGAAGAATCCTTTATTTTTGAAGGAATTAAAATTTACATCTTGCTGCCATTGAAGAGAATTTGAATTTCATTTAATAATTATTTTATTGTGTGAATTGCAACCAGGCCCCTTTAGTCTACGTTAATTATTTTGGCTTATTGAATTACACATTTAGAATATCTCATCATTTAGATAATAGTATGTATCATTGATTACCATGAACAAGGAATCTTTTACTGGAACTTAATATTTACGTTGATTATCATTGCCAAGATTATTACTTAACAGAATATTAAGTTGTGGTGATTTTACATTTAAACACCTATTTCTTTTATCAATTACTTAGAATGATGATTTATGTTGAAAAGAAATTATATGAATTAGCATGCACAACCATTGAGATTCCCAAATAAATGAAGCATGGAGCACTACTTTAATAGGCTAATTCCTCCCTATGGAGACGACCTAACTATTTTCGTGGTTAGATTCTGAGAATTAAAATATTTTGAAATGCGATTTTTTACCACACGATTAAATACGACATGTCATTTTATGTTAAAGTTTTCAACGAAAACGAAGATCGCTCTTTCAAATGGTGCTGTTGCTAAGGAGGAAACACACCTATTAATTTTTTTGGGAATTTTATGTTATTTTTGTGACATTTTGAAAGCTTTCCTGAATTACTAACTGTGGATCTTTTTTTGTGCAAAAACACGTAACGAACTCGGCGGGCACGCATGACGTAGGCGATATTTTTGGTGGACCTTGACGCCACCTGGAGGCTAGCAATGGGTGCTTGTGGGCCTTGATCCCACACACGTAGGCATATGGAGGAGCCTTTTTCTGATTTAGTCATTAGATCTTAGTTTAGATTTTGTTGAGATAGACCTTAGACATTTAATTTTTATCATGTGGACCTTTGTTGGGTATTTTTTGGGAACGTGTTCCCAGTGTTTCTTTATTTCTTATTGCTCTTGTATGTGGGAGCATATTTTCAGGACTGTGTTCCCATTTTATTTAGAGTATAGGATTATTTGAATTATTTGAACTGCATATAGGTTAGTTAGCTAGTTAGTTATATTAGGTTTGATTGCTTAATATTTATTAAAAAAATATATATCGAACTGCCTGCTAGAAGTTGCTTGTCAATAGGGCGATCATCTAGGACTGAATGAGTAGCATCTAGTTTGTCTTAATTGCATTGCAGACATCCCTGCATTGAAGAAAGCTGGAGTAAGGTACATCTTTTCCCTGAGCATCAATTACCTATCATGCATCTGCATTGAACCTAAATCTAAGACCACTAAAGTTCTTGAATTGAATTAATTCAGTGGTCACTTTAAAAATTGGGACTACTAAGAGGTTGGACCTTAAAATCTGTGACTTAAAATTGTGTTCGAAAGGATCTTGTTTGCAAGATTTCAAAACTCAAAACACGAACGTATGATTGCACACTTGAGACACTGTGCACCTCACACATAAGGTCACTAGATAAATTTCTACCTCTCCTCTTTGCACCACAAGGGAAGTTAGTCGGAAATCAACAAGCCTATCCACAAAGTTTGGTTCCTCGTGCGTGGGCTCGATTTGAGACTTCCATCCCTTGTGAGTAGGTTGTAGGCACCAATGAAGGCTGGCCTAAGAAGCATAATTCTTGCAAAGCTTGTTTGGCCACCAACTGAACGCCTATGACCTAGAATCTACTAAAAATAGATCCCAATGTATTTGCGTTTGTTTTGACAGTGGTAGAACTCTCTAGGAAGTTTCTGCTTGTGTCCTGACTTTTTCTAAATCTTAAGAGAGTTAAACCTATTTGGCTTAAAGAAATGGATCACCCTTACTCCTATCATTTAGATTATCAGAGTCAATACTTCCCATCTTTTAACCAGGATCCTATGACTTGAGTGTATCCATCCTTTGATGGGTACATTGATAATTCATGGGATCATTCATATTCCTATCCTGGGAATATTGGCCCAATAACTCCCACTTTTGAGCAGAGCCTAGGAGCAGGATTTTCCAACCCTGGAATCCCTACTACTGTGCAAACACCCAACCCTCCCATCCTTCATTATTTTCCTTATCGAGGTTGGACCGATACCCCTAGGCAACCAGAGCCTGAGATTGACTATCCTCCCCAATTTGATAGTAGTAGCCTCTCCTCTTTTATGATAGAAATGCAAAAACAACAAAAGGAAATGATGGAATCTATGGGAGAGATGTTGAGGAATAGTCAATAATTGAATAAAGAAATTAGACAGCTTAGCTACACTCTTCCTAGTAATTCTGATCCCTACCCATATGACCGTGATCATGAAAATAATTCTGAGGAAACCAATGACAATAGGGATCCCGTTTTACGTAGCTATCACTTAGACTCTCTCAATGAGACACGGCCACTAGAGGAGAACGATCCTAGTAATTATCCACCCGAGCTATCTTGGAGTCAAAAGAAAGGGAAGATGGTACCTCCTGAGAACCTTGACCCTAATGACATTATTTTCCTTATCCCTAATAACATGGGTCAAGGTCGTATTGTTCATATCACTTCCCCTATTAATTATCTGGTGGAACCCCATTTTACCCTTAGTTGGCCTAATCTTGACCTTCCACTTAGGGAATCAACACCTACCATTCAGCATTCTAAGGATTTAAATGCACCCAATGAAGGTGACCCCAAGGGAATGGATGATGAATTTGATCAATTTTGGTCTCAGGATATAAAGAGTCTATTTTAGAGGATGAGGATGACCCAATGGAGGAACTTAGACTGAGAATCTGGAGTGAATCACAGGGGGAGTATGTGTTATTCGAGGACTTACCCCGTGAGGATATAAATAATTTGGTGAAATCTGGACTCCTCCCTACTTTTGATTTTGAAAATCATCCTTCGCAAAATCAGGAGTTGATATTGGAGGAAGACAAACACAATAGTGAGAAGCCTAGAGGAGACTCTCCGGGACAAAACACGTCAATTGAGGATTTATGCCCAGAGAAGAACAAAGAATTCAGCGATATAGGCTTCCTCCATAACATTAAAGATAATAATCCTCTTACAGATATTAAGGATAATGAAGTGGCACACAAAGTCCCTGGAAAGGATGTAATTGACAAGAAAGAACCCAAGGATGGATTTGTTGATAATTCTAATCTTGCTACTTCCCAAGTAACCCAACTATCATCAAAGCATATTGATCATGAGTCTACTGATGAGATATTGAATTCTATTCATGACTCATCTATTGTAGAGGAGCCCTTGGAGGTTCATAAAACAATGAAGCTAGGAAAGGATGTGGAATATGAATTCTTATTGGGAATGGAACCTAAATAGCCTAAGCCCTCTTTGGACTTAATTATTACCACCCAATTACTCAAGCAACTAGTAAATTCCTTACCTAATCCTCGACTCAGGTCTCTGCTCATTTACATTCTTTCTGGAGAACATATCAAGCCAGTACATCCTCAGGTAGAATGGCGAGTGTGGATTGATGCTTCTACTTTTAGTCTCTCCATTCAAGGGTGTGAAATAATTATGTTTACACTTTTAAAACCCTTCCTACTTTGGAGGATCCTCATTATCCTCCACTTATTCTGTTTTGGGAGGTCCCTTTTCATATTCCTTTTTGTATTCCTAGACCTCCCTAGGTAGCCAACGAGGTTCTCTGCTTTCATGTCTTCTGGCAAGCATTTGGAATCACACTGCATCATTAGCTCGCAAACATTTGTGGCTACCTATTTTCTAGGCCCGTGCTATTGCGCATATTTTAGGGCCTAGCTTTTTCTGTCTAGAACCAGACTTATAGGTTCCCTATAAGTCTGGCTGTTGACAGAAAATGCAGCGCTTCTTGGGAGGCAACCCAGCATTCTGAATAACACCATCTTTAGGTGATTTCCTTCCTTTCTCCCCCTATTTTAATTTTACAATGAGGACATTGTAGGATTTAGGCATGGGGAGTACATTTTGCATTTTAGGAAGTATTCATGCATTTAAGTTAGCATATAAAAAAAATTCTTTTCTTGAGATGAATTGGTTAGTCCCTAGCAAAACATCTTTGTCATGGAGGTGTCATTAAAGATTTTTTTTCTTAAATTATTTCTTAAGTTTAGAATCCAGTACATTTACTTCGCTTGCACGTAGACTGGGTAATGGATCTTTGAAGAGAACCAATAAGCATTTTTAGTCTACTGAACCCTTGGACAGTTAATAGGAAGTCAGGCATACTATCTTTTAGTAGATCCACTTCATACTTGTGAGAAAAAAGTAGAGAGATTACTGGTGTGCTAAGTCTAGTGCAAGGACTCTTAAGTTTTGGACAATTAATGATGATACCTCAGAGTTAAGCATAGTTTTCGCTCTCTATTCCTGTGTGCGTACATTGTGTGAATTCCTGAGAGTCACCAAATAAGGCTGATACACAAAGATTGAGTTTTAATAAAGATATGACTATGGTGGATGGTTACGACCATCCTTCATAGAGTCCTCGGTTGAAGGAGGGTAATAGTGTCAAAGGTCAGAAATACGCTTGTCCTATCCATACCTACCTTTCAGTATTTCTAATCTCTCAAATACTGGCTGAGGACTCTAACTTAGTTGTGGAGTTATTAGGACTTTAGTTGAAGTGTGAATGCCATGTGAGGCCACCAAATAGTGAGTACATTTACTAAATCCAGTGAGATTTGTGATCTCATAATGAAAAGAGTGAGCACAAAGGAATATCAAGAGAGCATAGTTATTTAGCCTCTCTCTGAGTTGACTTGTTTAGTAGTCTAGAGATCTAGAGTCTGTAGTACTAGATTACATGTAGCACCAGATGAGTATGTGCCACCAAATACAAATCCATTCAACTCGATATCTCCTACCTAAGCCAAAAAGCCAGGGTTAACTTACAGATTATCTTCTACTTTATCCCCGAGGGAAGTAGTTGCCTATCCCGATAGAATTTTATCAAGGGCTAAGTGCAAACTTCAAATGTAAGTTGGCTTTTCACTTGGATCCGATACTTAGGCTACTATCACTTCACATGAGTTTGGATCTCTAAATTTTTGGAATAAGGAAAGAAGAAATCTTCTGATTACTTCTATTATTCTTCACTTTTGCTAGAGACTAGCAAATCTTAGGCATGGGGGTATTTGATGAGTACATTTTTATGGACTATTGTTACACCTAAGTTAACTTTATTCTTGCATTTTATGTTTGTTAATAACTACGTTAGGTCATAGAATTATTTCATACATCATTACTTAAGTTTACATATGTTCTATTGTATTTTATAACTTATTGTATATAAATAATTATTTTATAAAATAAAACCTCCTTTCGCGCATGTGCGCAGCCAGCCGTCACCCCCCATCCTCATGCATCGTCTTCCCCTGTGCAACAATCCCCATCCCTTATCCTAACGCACCGCCCACTTCACGCCACTCTTTTCTCCAACCGTAGAACAACCCATACAAGATCCCCCCCTACGTGGACCCTGCGCGCACTGTGAAGCAGAGCCTGCACTGTGGCCCTCTCACCGCTCTCACCGCGTGCATGCCCTCTCACCGCAGCCACAACCACGTGATAGGTGCACAGAGCTCCATGTGCAGCTGCACCCTTGTGTGCGCACCCATCCACCTCCGCGCAGCAACCACCAGCGCACACCCACTTCTCCTTCGTCCTCTTCTTCCTCTTCTTCCTTCAACCCACCTGCAACCTCCAGAAAGAACCCAAAGCCACCATGCCCCCTCTCCATGTAGCCACCACCATCGACCACCATCTTCACTGCCAACACCACCGGGGACCACCACGCAGCACACCAACCCGTTCCACACTTCCACGTGAGCCACAATAGCCCACGTGCGTGCGGACAATGCCGTCACTGGCGAGCTTCGCCTACGCTGGCTAGCCAATTCCGACTGCCCTACATAGCGATTCCATCATCATCAAACTCCCCATGCACCGGCCGACCATCCCCAGCGCATCTCCGGTCGCCGACCTCCATTGTAGGCGTGAGGAGGAAAGAGGAAGATTCCTCTATTTTGGAAGGAATTAAAATTTACATCTTGCTGCCATTGAAGAGAATTTGAATTTCATTTAATAATTGCTTTATCATGTGAACTGCAAGTAGGCCCCTTTAGTCTGTGTTAATTATTTTGGCATATTGAATTGCACATTTAGAATATCTCATGATTTAGATAAGAGTATGTATCATTGATTACAGTGAACAAGGAATCTTTTACTGGAATTTAGTATTTACGTTGATTATCATTGCCAAGATTATTACTTAACATAATAGTAGGTTGTGGTGATTTTACATTTAAACACCTATTTCTTTTATCGATTACTTAGAATGATGATTTATGTTGAAAAGAAATTATACGAATTAGCATGCACAACCATTGAGATTCCCGAATAAACGAAGCATGGCGCACTACTTTAATAGGCTAATTCCTCCCTGTGGAGATGACCTAACTATTTTCGTGGTTAGATTCTGAGAATTAAAATGTTTTGAAATGCGATTTTCTACCACGTGATTAAATACAACGACACGTCATTTTATGTTAAAGTTTTCAACGAAAATGAAGATCGCTCTTTCAGCATTCCCTACAAAAGGTTTGTGTGTCTTTGAACAAAGTGGGCCAAAATAACCCACACTAGAGAAATTTCGTTGTAGTTTTACACCTACAGAAATGGCCACCGCAGGCCTGGTCATGACAGAATGATATCAAGTCATTGACCTCGTCGTTAGGTGTTCTCAACGATTTTATGCGGGTTTAAAGTATATCACATTGTAGTACAACCAACAAAACGTTTAAACAAATATAAGGAATTTTATTACTCGAAAAACTAAAGTATCCGAGCTCGAACACAGGGAGCAAGCTCAGTACTTTTTAAAACCAAAGAATACAACTGTTAAATGAAAAGGATTGATTCAAAGAGAGAATTTTAAAAAGGATTTGTGAAATAAAAATAGAATTGGACGTCTAATTTCTGTATCAGACGTCCTAAATGTAATCTCCTTTCTCTCTTCTTCTTCGTTGCTCTTCTCTCTTTCTGCCTTTGCTTCTTGTCTTGTGCAGGCTTCTTCTTCCTGCCTTCGTTTCTTTTCTCTTATTTCTTCTTCTGCCTTGCCTTTCTTCTTCTTCACTTAGCCTCTCTTCGTTCTTCTCTCTCTTCTGCCTTGTCTTCCTTCTTCCTTCTTCTTCTCTACGAAAACTTCTCCTTTCACTGCTACACAGCCTCTTCTTTCTTCTCTTCCTGTTCTATAGCTGCTAAGTGTTCGCTGCCTCTTTTGCTTCTTCCTTCCTGCACACACCACAGTCAAAGCAAAACCTACACCCGTCCCTCTACCCAAGCGTCTCTCTCTCTCTCAAGCAATTCACTCAACGACGCTCTCCCAGAGTCACACGGGTAGTCGGGTCGGATTCGCACCCGGGACCAGGTGCACCGGCAGGTGGTGATGCACGAGGAGTGCATAGGTTTAGGTCTGGTCGGATCCCGCCAGATCCGCGAGGTCAAGCCGCGGACGAGGCGGGTGTGAGGGCAGGTGAGGGACCTCACCCCTGTGCTTACGGAGGCAATGGGCTTAAAACACAAAAATAATTTATATGATACCTGTGTTTTGCAATCCCACGATGTGGGACTATTTGGTCGGTCCTGCTTTCGCACCTGCAGAGCTTTCATCGCGCGATTGCTCCAGCTGCTGGCCTCTCTGTGCGACTTGCTACCCTCACTCACTTCGCGACACTCGCGTGAGTCTGCTGCACCTACAGCCTGGGAGTCCTGGTACCTGAAGCTGCTGCAAGCTCCTTGCTGCTTCGGCTGATAATGGCGGCCGGAGCTTAAACCTGTCACACACAAGAACGGCCTATTGGCCCAATCAGATTGGCGAGAAACCTTCGCCGTGGCACGGCGAAGGCAGTGGGCGGTGCTGTAGGCTGGAGGTCTGGAGTGGCAGTGGTGGGGTGAAGTGAGTTCCTGATGGTGAGGCAGAGCTCACGAGGGGGTTGGCGAGCCGTGTGGAGGGGCGGAGTGGTGTGGGCAGCTCGCCAGAGGGCGGTCGGAGGCGAGGACGATGGAGATGGTTAGGCACTGTCGAGGGGTAATCAGATAAAATAGCAGGGGGAAAAAAGAGAGGAGAAGAGGGAGAAGGTATCTGGAGTGGTCTGGAAGGAAGGGAGGCGGCGGAGAGGACGACGCGTAACTGCCGTCGTCGGGGAAGGACCCTGAGGGAGGAAGCAGCGAGGAAGATGAGGTCAGGGGCACGCGCGCGTGGTACAACGTGACGCGGGAGGAAGTGGCGGAGTTGACTCTGCTACTGGTATGGCAGCAGAGCGACGAGAAGGAGGGGAGGAGGTTGTCGGAGCTTGCGGGTCGTTTGGCCGGAGATGGGAGAGAGGCAATTTGGAGGGGATCTCCGTCAAAATCCAGCTTTTCTCGAGCTGCCGGAGGTGTAGTCTCTTTTGTAGACGCTGGGCCGGGTGTGCAGAGCATGGAGGGCACGCCAGCGTCTGAGGTTGGTCACCGGAGATGGAAAGAAGTTAAGATACCCAAATCTCTCGTGCGTTCGCACGAGAGATTGGGTTCACACCAGCGGTTGTGATCGGCCTTAAATGGAAGGGAATTCCTCAGAGAATCTCCGTTCCATTTCTGGGAGAGAATCTCTGAGGAATCAGAGTGGAATCCCTCTCTAAACCTCGTCGGAGCTCGGTTCTGCCCTAATAATGGCATCAGGATCGGATTGCAAAGGGGGCAAAGAACCTAGGGGGCTCTCTGCAAAGATATTCAAAAGATAGGGACCAAATTGTGATTTAGGTGTACTACATTGCAAAGTAGGTCAAGATGACGTCCAAATTTTGGTACAAACCTAATTTGGACCTAAGGAATCCAATGGTGAAGTTGGATTTTAGGTTTGACCTCGTTTGACTAGACATTTTGTATAAAAACCCAAATTAGGTTAATTGAAGAGCTAGGACCCTATTTTAGGTCAAACTGGGTTCCAAGGGCCAAATTAAGTGTTCCAAACCCTAGAGAATGTTTTTCCATGAGTTTTAGAGGGTTTACTTGATTTTTATTCTGACCGAAATCTTGTTAATTTATGCGGATCTGTTTTATGGTTACCAAGTGTCATTTAATTCTTAGATTGCATAAAAACCCATTTCTGATTGACTCAACCCACTTTTTATCCCATTTAGATCATTTGACCTATGTTTTGCCTCTGAGAAATCCCGTTTATATACTGCAATGGTAAAATTGCAGTTTTAACCTTTATTTCATGTTTTCTTCTCAAAGCACTTGTTCCTTCAGTTAAGCCTTCTTCTAGGTTATGTAGGAGCTTTTATCTTCTTTATTGGGTCAAAATGAGCGAGTTATGGCTCATGATGAGGCTCTCATCATACCCCCATGCCTAGCTTTTGCTAGTCCCTTAGCAAAATTTCAAAGTTTTAACTTCCATTCTAGACCCTGAGTGTCTGTCAACAATGATAAGTGCTTCTCCTTTTGTGATTAGGTAGGAATGCTGACAATAGGCCTAGAGGTACTCAAGTACCAACCAAAATCTGGACCTGTTCTGCTTTAGCCTCAGTCCTCCGCAAAGGTTTCTACGGCCCACAAAAACTAACCTAGGGTTTGTTGGACTTCGCAGTTAAAGCACCCGTGCTTGAGGCATTTTTATCCTAAGTTCAGTTTGCAGTGCGTTTTTGTAAGAGAGAGATAAAAGATTTATTTGTTTGGAGAGCTTTTCTCGCTCTTTTCTTTTTATTTCTAGCTTCGAATTAGCTTCTCAAAACTGTCTGTATCGGATTCCTCGTCCCCATCATCAATCCTCAAGGGTCCCTGGCTTTCGAGATTTCGAGATAATCCCGCCCATGGCAACCCCTAGAACCCTGGCTTTCGAGATTTCGAGATAATTCCACCCATGGCGTTCCATGGCAGAATTCAGCCCCTGGCGATCGACATTTCGTGATAATGCTGCCCATGGTATCTGAACCAGCAGCGTGCTTACCTGCCCCCAGTAGGATATTTAAATATCCTAAGAGACAAGCACCGAGGAGACGATATGTTGTTACGCATCTTCGAGGGGAATTTCCCGCCTCTCTGCGCTGGGAACTCGTCCAAATCAATTTGTGTTGATTGGCCGCTCCTAATCTAGGTGACCTTTTCAGAACATTCAACGCTTTTCACGTGATTTGGATGTTTATGCGCACTGAACCCGACTGTGTGTGAATTTGGGGTGCTTAGGTTACCGAATCCCGCAAACCGGAGGTCAGTTAATGAGGCTGAATACTTCCTAAGCCTTAGACCTAATACTCAAACTTCGCGCTTTCCTCAACCTCTTGAGGACTATCCAGATTTTAATGGATACGTGAATTTTTAAGCTAAAGATACTAGCCCAAGAGGCCTAAGACCAGCGTTCCCGCTAATCTCTTGTTATGTCTCCACAGCACTTTTCTTTTCCTTTTTTCTTGATTTGTCTAGAACTTCAGTTAACCCCTTAATCTTTTACTAATGACTATTTCTCTTCATTTTCATTTTGTGCTCCTTTTTGTCATTTTTCTTTCTTTTCCTCCTCTTAATTGTATGACCCTGAATTGTTCCTCCCCTCTATCAAGTTTTTTTTTTTTTTTAAGTGAAACCCTTTCTTGATATGAATTTTCTGACATTTTGCACATTCATACCTCCCCCCCCCATGCCTAAGATTTGCAATGTTCCCATTGTAAATTAGGTAGGTTCAAATTCAGCTTAGTTCATGCATTAGGACAGGTGTGTGGTGAGTGAATGGGTCGAAGTGACTTGTTGCGAACGATTTCTAATCTCGGGTAGGTACACCTGAGGTGAAGTAGGCTGTTCTAATGGATGAACCCTAAAGTGCAATATGAGTTCCATATAGAGATGTCAGAAAAGGTTTCGGGTTTTTCAAAGAATGACGGGTTGCCTCCCGTTAAGCACTGAGTTTTATGCCATCGGCTGGGCGCAATGAGCTCAAGAGGAATGGAGGGTAAAGGATGACTCAGCCAAATCTATATCAGTCATGCCAATGAACGGCTTGAGTCTCTGACCGTTCACGACAAAGGGTTCAGAATCATGGCTGAGTGGGCTGATTTCAATGGCTCCATTTCCGAAGATTTGTCGGACTAGGTAGGGTCCGACCCACTTGGATCTTAGCTTCCCTGGGAATAGTTTTAGTCAGGCATCAAAGAGTAGAACTTTTTGACCTGGATGAAAGACCTTTCTAGAAATTTGTTTGTCGTGAAAAGCTTTAACCCGTTCTTTGTAAATTCGCGAGTTCTCATACGCATCGTGGCGTAATTCATCAATCTCGCTCATTTGAAGTCTTCTGTGGGTTCCAGCCTTAGAAAGATCAAGATTACAGGTCCGTACTGCCCAATAGTCTTTATGCTCCAACTCGACGGGGAGGTGACATGCCTTCCCGTACACTAGTCTGAAGGGACACATTCCTAATTGGGTCTTGTGGGCGGTCCTATAGGCCCACAATGCTTCTGGAAGCCGAGAAGACCAATCTTTTCTATCAGGTCGAATAGTAACCTGAAGGATCTTCTTGATCTCTCGGTTAGATAGCTCAGCTAGACCATTAGTTTGGGGGTGGTAAGGAGTAGAGATTCGGTGCGACACCCCGTATTTGGTCATCAGTGACCTGAACTGAGCATTTGTAAAATGGGTCCCTCCGTCGGAAATTATAGCATGCGGAATCCCTAACCTTGAGAAAATGTTTTGATGGAGGAATTTTATAACGACTTTATGATTGTTGGTTCGGGTCGGAATGGCTTCTATCCACTTGGAAACATAGTCAACTGTAAGTAAGATGTATTCGAAGCCATCCGAGGTTGGAAAGGGTCCCATGAAATCAATCCCCCAAATATCAAAAATTTCACATACCAAGATCGGCTGTAGAGGCATCATGTCTCGATGGCTCATGTTGCCCAGAGTCTGGCAACGGGAACATGCCTTACAGTGATCATATGCATCCTGGAAAATTGTGGGCCAGTAAAAGCCACACTGGAGGACTTTTGCTGCGATTTTATGTCCTGAAAAATGTCCATCGCATGCCTGGTCATGGCAGAATGAGAGTATGTCTTTGATTTCCACTTTCGCGACGCACCGTCGGATTATCTGATCAGTACCAATGCGGAATAGATACGGGTCTTCCCATAGGTAATACTTGGCATCGGAACGCAATTTGTCCTTTTTGGCCTTCGGCCAATCGGGCGGAATCTGATGTGATGCCAGGTAATTAACTATATCAGCGAACCATGGACGACTTGCACTGATAGTCAAGAGGTGCTCATCAGGGAAATCTTCTGTAATAGGTCCGGAAGGATCAATAATTTCAGAAGGAAGGCGGGACAAGTGATCGGCTACCACATTTTGCTTTCCCGCCTTGTCGCGAATCTCGAGGTCAAATTCTTGCAATAGCAAGATCCATCGGATTAATCGAGGTTTCGCATCCTTCTTAGCAAGGAGATGCCTCACAGCTGTATGATCCGAGTATATGATAACACGGGAACCCAGAAGGTATGATCTGAATTTTTCCAGGGCAAATACTACGGCCAGCAGCTCTTTCTCAGTAACCGTATAGTTACGCTGAGCTTCATCCAGTGTTTTGCTAGCGTAGTAAATGACCACAAGTTTCCCGTAAATTTTCTGCCCCAAAATCGCTCCTACAGCGAAGTCAGATGCATCGCACATGATCTCAAAGGGTTGAGACCAATCAGGGGACTGTAGGATCGGGGCTTGGGTGACTCGATCACGTAGGATCTCAAATGCTTGAGTGCATTCCTTGGAAATTTTGAAAGGCACATCCTTGGAGAGAAGGTTGGTCAGGGGGCACGCAATTTTTGAGAAATCGGGAATGAATCGACGGTAGAAACCGATGTGCCCCAAAAAAAATCGGAAGTCCTTAATCGAGCTAGGCATAGGAAGCTTGGAAATCAGGTTAACCTTAGCTCGATCCACTTGGATGCCTTTCTCCGAGATTAGATGTCCCAGGACAATTCCCTCAGGCACCATGAAATGGCTCTTTTCCCAGGAAAGAACCAAATTCACCTCGATGCACCGCCTGAGTATTTGGACCAAGTGTTGGAGGCAATCGTCAAATGATTGTCCAAAAACTGAAAAGTCATCCATGAAGACTTCCAGATAATCACCTACCATATCTGAGAATATGGCAAGCATGCACCGCTGAAAAGTTGCAGGTGCATTGCAGAGATCGAACGGCATCCTTCAAAACGCGTACGTCCCGAAGGGGCAGGTGAATGTGGTCTTTTCTTGGTCCTCTGGATGGATTGCCACCTGATTGTAACCGGAATACCCGTCAAGAAAGTAGAAGAACCTATTTCCCGCTAGTTTTTCGAGGATTTGATCAATAAACGGTAGTGGGAAATGATCCTTCTTCGTGGAGGAATTGAGTCTTCTATAATCAATGCAGATTCTCCACGAGTTAGCTATTCGAGTAGGAATGACTTCTCCGGTTTCAGTCGTGATGATGGTAAGTCCTGCCTTCTTAGGCACCACTTGTATTGGACTCACCCAACGACTGTCGGAGATCGGGTAGATGATCCCTGCATCTAACCACTTTATGATCTCCTTTTTCACGACCTCCTGTAGGTTAGGGTTTAGGCGTCTTTCCATTTCTCTTGAAGGTCGTGAGCCTTCTTCTGTGTAGATTCGATGTGTGCAGTATGAAGGGCTTATACCAGTCAAATCATCGAGAGTCCATCCAATGGCTCTACGATGTTGCTGGAGAACAGAAATCAAATGGAGTTCCTGGTCAGGTGTGAGTCGAGAATTGATAATCACAGGAAATGTCTAATTTGAATCCAGAAAGACGTACTTCAGATGTTCGGGAAGGGGTTTGAGTTCCATGACAGGGTTGTCAGCAGCAGCAGGTGGTTCGGGGTTTGCATCAGGAGTAATGGTAGGAGTCATAGGTGTATCTAGATCATGTTCGCACTCCTCTGTTAGCGGTTTTTGATTCTCTAGTGGTTGATCAAGAATAATCAGGTTGTCCTCTATATGCAATTCATCAACCACGGTTTTGACATCACACATTTCCTCTATAACCCCGCAATTAATCCCTTGCTGGGCCTTGAAAATGTCAATCTTTATGTTTTGATTCCCAAATTTTAATTCTATCTGGCCTTCTTCGCAGTTAATGTTGGCCCTAGCAGTGGCCAAAAAGGGTCTCCCTAATATGATTGGTGTGTCCCTTGGGTTCTTAGGTGCATCCATGTCTAGTACTATGAAGTCCAATGGAAAATAAAAATATCTTACCCTAACAATGACATCCTCGAGTATTCCTTTGGGTGTCTTGATGGATCGATCGGCTAACTGCAATGTCACCTCAGTGGGTTTAAGTTTAGATTCTTCAAGGTGGTCAAGGAGGGATGTAGGTATTAAATTTATGGAGGCACCTAGATCTAGTAGGGCTCTATCAAATTGGGTTTCACCAATTTTACAAGAAATCAAGGGAGTTCCTGGGTCTTTAGCCTTGGGTGGGAGTTTGCTCAAGATGACAGAGCTGGCTTGCTCTGACAGTACGATTGGGTTCCCATCTTTGGTTCGCGGCTTACGTTTAGGTGTACATATGTCTTTCAAGAATCTTGCGTAAGCCGGTATGTGGCGGATTGCATCCATCAACGGGATGTTTATCTGGACTTGTTCAAAGAGCTTGACCAGATCCTCCTCGGGAGCCACGGGTTTGGTTATTCTTTTTCCTTTGGTCAAGGCCTCAGGAAATGAGATCCTAGCTGGTTCCTCTAGGATAGGTCCAGGTTCTTGATCTGGGACAGTAGTATCTTGGATAACTATCCTAGGGTCTTAGCGATTATCAGGCTTGGAGTGGTTCGGATAGTGTGGGTCTTGGGTTATTTTACCACTACGTGTTGTTACAGAGTTCAACCCGGCCTGATTTGGGTTAGGTAGGAGGGGTGGCTGCTGCTGAAATCCCGCATAAGATGTTGAAGCCTCCATCCCGTCTGGTGATGGAGTAGCGGGGGCCTGATAAATCACATGTGTTTGGCCTGAATTTGGATTCATAACGCGCTTCTGGGTTAGCACGTTATTTGAGTTGGGCAGAGGTTGCGAAGGAAGGGTGCCAGGTTGGCGGGAATTTGCCATCTGGGCCAGTTGGTTGCGAACCTCTGTGATTTTGTCCTTGTGCTGTTTTTGCATTGCCGCATTTGTCTTTTGAATGTCAGCCAGTGCTTGAAGGATAAGAGTCATTTGATCCTGGTTTTGCCCGGATTGGTTGGTGGGATTGGGCCAAGGCTGAGGTAGCTGAAATGGACGAGAGGTTTGTGGATGGGGTTGATATGGTGGTCTTTGAGAATTTCCCGCCCACTGAAAGTTAGGATGATTTTGCCATCCAGGGTTGTAGGTATTGGAGAATGGGTCATTCTGGATGGCGTTGAGGTCCTCGCAGTTCTGAGGAACCTTGGGAAAGTCAGAATACGAGGGTTCAGATTTCCCCCAACTCGAGTAGAATGGATCGGAGGTCACTCCGGTCCGAGAGGCAGACAGGGGTGGATATGGGTCCATCCCCTTGGTAGGTTGGTGATAGATGTTTTGCACAGTTTCCCTTGCCAGAGGAGGTCGTGCAAAAGAGTTTTGCGCAGAGGTGGCTTGCTGCAAATGTCGAGTTAGCTCATCCACCTTCTTTTCTATGATAGAAACCTTGTCCAGCCGACTGGCCATCAGTTCCAAGTCGACGGAAGTGGACAGGTCCTGCATCTCATGTGTCCCTCTTAGATTCGTCGATGTGCGGGCATTCGTCCTGTTGAATAAGCCCATGGAGTCATTATTTATGGAGTTCTCGCACATGTTTTCGAGAATCTCCCACACCGTGTCCTCGTGTTGACCCATGATGTTTCCTCTGCACTTTGCATTGACGAATAAACGAATATCCTCACGGAGTCCCTGGTAAAAAGACTGGACTTGTTCCCACTTAGGAACTCCGTGATGGGGGCACTTTTGCATGAGATCTAGGAATCGATCCCAAGCTTCGTGAAGAGGTTCTCCCGGTTGTTGAGTGAAATGAGTGATCTGGTGGCGCATGGCATTCGTCCGGCCAATGGGGAAGAATTTTTTCAAAAATTCGGACTACAGTTCCTCCCATGTGTTGATCGGACGGGTTTGAGTTTGATACCAACGTGAGGCCTTGTCCATGAGGGAGAACGAAAACATTTTCATGAGTAGGATATCCCGATTTTGTACATCTGACCCGAAGGTCTGGGCCAGATGCTTGAGTTGTTTGATGTGTTGGAATGGATCCTCAGAGTTAAGCCCATGGAACTTCGGTATGGCATGAATCATATTGGGCTTCAGTTCAGAATCAGGTCCTCCAATTAGGATTCGTACTCGGGGTTCGATTGCCACCACAGCGGGATATAGTGATCTCACATCATAGGTCGCTGCGGTGGGTTTACAAAGTTCTGAAAGAGATCGTTCAAGCGTTGAAGTTGGTGTTCAAGGTTATTCTCCTCTTCAATGGGTTGTGCCATGATGGGAGAAGGAGAATCAGGATCTGAATCAGATGAAAGATTTATGTGGTGGGGTTGCTGCACAAACAAGGGCATCAAGGCTTGGCCTCGACGAGAGTGAATTTCTAAAGGAGGTCTTAAGGGTGGTCTTAAGGACCTCCTACCGAACATGCACCGAAAGATGTGATGAGATTAGAAGGTGCTGGACCCAATCAAGACACCCAAAAATTGTTGGGTGACTATAGAGGTTCGGGGCAGATGGACCCCTGGATCAGAAGATCGCCCACCTGAGAAATACCTGGGCAGCCAGAGAGGGAGAGTCCCGCAAAGACCCCTACACGGTAGAGCATCCCCACGGGTTACAGGGTTTCCCCACCCGACCTCTCTTGTCACTGCGGTTCCAGGTAGACCAGAATGGGGACCTTGACCTCTTAAGTCTACCTTTTTTTATTTTAAGATCAAGGTGCTTAATGTTCCACTTGAACTTTTAAGTATTTTGAGTGTAAAAAAGTGACCTAATTTTAAGGTTGGTTGACCCAAGGGATCAACTTCACCTCTTGTTCCTTTGAGAGTTTTTAGGTCCTTTTTTTTATGGTTCAAATGGATTAACAGCCTGATTTGCTTAGGGTTCCTCTTGTATAGATCTTTTCAAACACGGTTTAGGCACACCTCTTTTTGGAAAATTTGTTTCTTTATTTAAGAGAAGATGTGTCTCTAAAAACCCTAGCTTTGCAATCCCTAACTTGGCTCTAGTGGGTCCAATTTAGTTGCTTTAGAAATTAGCACCTAGGGCTCAATCAAGAAAGTTTTAGCCCTAGTTGCCTTAGTTGGATGAACAGACAAAAATATGTTGAAATGAAAATCAGGCAACTTGATGAGTTACTAAATATGAAACAGGTAGCCCTAAGTTGATTTTTCTCTGTTTTTTTTTTTTCTTTTTAGATTTTGAGGGAGTTAAGAGGGAGGGCTTATGGAAATTACCTGTTCCTTGGAGAGTCTATTGTGCAGTTATTGTTCTTTCCTTTTTGTTTTACTTTCCCTGTTTAAACACAACAAAAGAGAGAAATTAAGTCAGATATTAGATAGAAAAGTTGTAATCAAAAGCTTTAAAAGTGTCCGTTGCTCCCCGGCAACGGCGCCAAAATGTTCTCAACGATTTTGTGCGGGTTTAAAGTATATCACGTTGTAGTACAACTGACAAAACGTTTAAACAAATATAAGGAATTTTATTACTCGAAAAACTAAAGTATCCGAGGTCGAACACAGGGAGCAAGCTCAGTACTTTTTAAAACGAAAGAATACAACTGTTAAATGAAAAGGATTGATTCAAAGAGAGAATTTTAAAAAGGATTTGTGAAATAAAAATAGAATTGGACGTCTGATTTCTGTATCAGACGTCCTAAATGTAATCTCCTTTCTCTCTTCTTCTTCGTTGCTCTTCTCTCTTTCTGCCTTTGCTTCTTGTCTTGTGCAGGCTTCTTCTTCCTGCCTTTGTTTCTTTTCTCTTATTTCTTCTTCTGCCTTGCCTTTCTTCTTCTTCACTTAGCCTCTCTTCGTTCTTCTCTCTCTTCTGCCTTGTCTTCCTTCTTCCTTCTTCTTCTCTACGAAAACTTCTCCTTTCACTGCTACACAGCCTCTTCTTTCTTCTCTTCCTGTTCTGTAGCTGCTAAGTGTTCGCTGCCTCTTTCGCTTCTTCCTTCCTGCACACACCACAGTCAAAGCAAAACCTACACCCGTCCCTCTACCTAAGCGTCTCTCTCTCTCTCAAGCAATTCACTCAACGACGCTCTCCCATAGCCACACGGGTAGTCGGGTCGGATTCGCACCCGGGACCAGGTGCACCGGCAGGTGGTGATGCGCGAGGAGTGCGTAGGTTCAGGTCCGGTCGGATCCCGCCAGATCCGCGAGGTCAAGCCGCGGACGAGGCGGGTGTGAGGGTAGGTAAGGGAGCTCACCCCTGTGCTTACGGAGGTAATGGGCTTAAAACACAAAAATAATTTATATGATACCTGTGTTTTGCAATCCCACGATGTGGGACTATCTGGTCGGTCCTGCTTTCGCGCCCGCAGAGCTTTCGTCGCGCGATTGCTCCAGCTGCTGGCCTCTCTGTGCGACTTGCTAGCCTCACTTCGCGACACTCGCGTGAGTCTGCTACACCTACAGCCTGGGAGTCCTGGTACCTGAAGCTGTTGCAAGCTCCTTGCTGCTTCGGCTGATAATGGCGGCCGGAGCTTAAACCTGTCACACACAACAACGGCCTATTGGCCCAATCAGATTGGCCAAAAACCTTCGCCGTGGCACGGCGAAGGCGGTGGGCGGTGCTGCAGGCTGCAGGTTGGCCTAGGCATGCATGCCTTGGTCAACCTGTGGCCGTAGATGTTGGGTTGTTCGGGGGGTGATTGTGGAGGTCTGGAGTGGCAGTGGTGGGGTGAAGTGAGTTCCTGATGGTGAGGCAGAGCTCACGAGGGGGTTGGTGAGCCGTGTGGAGGGGCGGAGTGGTGTGGGTAGCTCGCTGGAGGGCGGTCGGAGGCGAGGACGATGGAGGTGGTTAGGCACTGTCGAGGGGTAATCAGATAAAATAGCAGGGGGAAAAAAGAGAGGAGAGGAGGGAGAAGGTATCTGGAGTGGTCTGGAAGGAAGGGAGGCGGCGGAGAGGATGGCACGTAACTGCCGTCGTCGGGGAAGAAGGACCCTAAGGGAGGAAGCGACGACGAAGATGACGTCAGGGGCATGTGCGCGTGGTACAGCGCGACGTGGGAGGAAGTGGCGGAGTTGACTCTGCTGCTGGTATGGCAGCAGAGTGACGAGAAGGAGGGGAGGAGGTCGCCGGAGCTTGCGGGTCGTTTGGTCGGAGATGGGAGAGAGGGAATTTGGAGGGGATCTCTGTCAAAATCCAGCTTTTCTCGAGCGGCCGGAGGTGTAGTCTCTTTTATAGACGCTGGGCCGGGTGTGCAGAGCGTGGAGGGCACGTCAGCGTCTGAGGTTGGTCGCCGGAGATGGAAAGAAGTTAAGATACCCAAATCTCTCGTGCGTTCGCACGAGAGATTGGGTTCACACCAGCGGTTGTGATCAGCCTTAAATGGAAGGGAATTCCTCAGAGAATCTCCCTTCCATTTCTGGGCGAGAATCTCTGAGGAATCAGAGAGGAATCCCTCTCTAAACCTCGCCGGAGCTCGGTTCTGCCCTAACAATGGCGTCAGGACCGGATTGCAAAGGGGGTGAAGAACCTAGGGGGCTCTCTGCAAAGATATTCAAAAGATAGGGACCAAATTGTGATTTGGGTGTACTACATTGCAAAGTAGGTCAAGATGACCTCCCCTTAGGTCCAAATTTTGGTACAAACCTAATTTGGACCTAAGGAATCCAATGGTGAAGTTGGATTTTAGGTTTGACCTCGTTTGACTAGACATTTTGCGTAAATACCCAAATTAGGTTAATTGAAGAGCTAGGACCCTATTTTAGGTCAAACTGGGTTCCAGGGGCCAAATTAAGTGTTCCAAACCCTAGAGAATGTTTTTCCCTGATTTTTAGAGGGTTTACTTGATTTTTATTCTGAACGGAACCTTGTTAATTTATGCGGGTCTGTTTTAGGGTTACCAAGTGTCATTTAATTCTTCGATTGCACAAAAACCCATTTCTGATTGACTCAACCCACTTTTTATCCCATTTAGACCATTTTACCTATGTTTTGACTCTGAGAAATCCTGTTTATGTACTGCAATGGTAAAATTGCAGTTTTAACCTTTATTTCATGTTTTCTTCTCAGAGCACTTGTTCCTTCAGTTAAGCCTTCTTCTAGGTTATGTAGGAGCTTTTATCTTCTTTATTGGGTCAAAATGAGCTAGTTATGGCTCATGATGAGGCTCTCATCATTAGGAATGCATCTCCGAATCATCTGATCATTGCCAATGTGGAAAAGGTATGGTTCCTCCCAAATATAGTACTTCGCCTTAGTAATCAATTTGTCCCACCTGGAAGTCACCCAATCTAGCGGAACTTTCCCTGTAACCAAGTAATTTACAATGTCAACAAACCATGGTAGACTGTGAATGGCTGGCTGGTGCTCATCTGGAAAATGCTCGGTGATCGGACCAGATGGGTCGATGATGAAAGAAGGAAGATGGGACAAATGGTCAGCTACCACATTCTGTTTTTCCGCTTTATCATAAATCCCGAGATCAAATTCTTACAATAGCAAGATCCAGTGGATTAGTCGAGGTTTTGCATCCTTCTTCACGAGGAGGTGCCTCATTGCAGTGTGATTTAAGTATGTGATAACACGAGAACCCAAAAGATAAGATCTGAATTTTTCTAAGCCAAATACGATGGCTAGCAGCCCTTTCTCAGTAACTTTGTAGTTACACTAAGCCACGTCAAATGTCTTGCTAGTGTAGTAGATGACCATGGGTTTCCCATCAATTTTCTACCCAAGTACTACACCCACAGCATAATCAGATGCATCGCAAATGATCTCAAAGGTTTGAGACCAATCAGGGGACTGTAGGATAGGTGCTTGGGTAACTCGATCATGTAGGATCTCAAATGCCTAAGTGCACTCCTCAAAAATTTCAAAGGAGACAACCTTAGATAGAATATTAGTTAGGGGGTGCATAATTTTTGAAAAATTAGGAATGAATCGACGATAAAAATAGACATAGGAAATCAGCCATTGGATGGACTTTCGATGCTGTTGGAGAACAGAAATCAGGTGTGTTTCCTAATTATGTGTGAGTCGGGAGTTAATAATCATAGGAAACGTCTGATTGGAACCTAAAAAGACGTATTTCAAATGATCGAGAAGAGGCTTTAATTCCATAACTAGGTTGTCAGCAGTAGCAGGTGGTTCAGGGTGGGTGTCGAGAGTAAAGGAAGAAGCTATGGGTGTGTCTAGGTTATGTTTAAGCTCCTCAAATTGCGGGTTTTGATCTTTTTGTGGTTGATAAAAAAAATTCAAGTTTTCCTCGATACATAGGTCGTCAACCATGGCCTTGATATCACAGATTTATTATATAACCCCGCAATCAATTCCTTGTTGGGCCTTAAACATGTCGATCTTCAGCATCTTGCTCCCAAATTTTAATTCAATTTGGCCCTCCTCACAATTAATATTGGGCCTAGCAGTGGCCAGAAAGGGTCTCCCTAATATGATTGGTGTATTCTTTAAGTTTTCAGGAGCATCCATGTCTAAGACAATAAAATTCACATGAAAATAGAAATCATGTACCCTAACTATGACATCCTCGAGAATTCCTTTTGGTAACTTAATAGATCGGTCGACTAGCTGCAAAGTCATTTCTGTCGATTTAAGCTCAGATTCCTCAAAGTAGTCTAGTAGGGATGTGGGTATCAAATTTATGGAGGCTCCTAGGTCCAATAAAGCTCAGTCAAATTGTATATCACTAATTGCATAGGAGATCAGAGGGGTAACTGGGTCTTTTGCCTTAGGCAGGAGTTTGCTCAAAATGGAGTTGGCTTGCTCCGACAATATGATTGGGTTTCTGCCTTTGGTTTGTAGCTTATGCTTAGGTGTACACACGTCTTTCAGGAATCGTGTGTAAGCCGGTACGTGGTGAATTGTATCCATCAAAGGGATGTTTATTTGGACCTACTCAAAGAGCTTAACCAAGTCCTCCTTAGGTTCCATGGGTTTGGTTGTCCTTTTTCCCTTGGTCAAGGCCTCAAGAAATGGAACCTTAGATGCTTCCTCTTGAATTGGCTCAGGCTTTTTATCAGGAATGGGTGTGTCCTGGATGACCAATCTAGGATTAGGGTTTATGGTCTCAGGTGTGTTGTGGCTAGGAAAGGGTGGGTCTTGTGTTGATTTGCCACTATGGTTGGTGACGGAATTTAATCCAACTTGATTTTGGTTTGGGGTTAGGCAAAATAGGTGTTTGCTACTAAAATCTCGAGTATGAAGTTGAAGCATTCATCCCATTAGGTGATGGAGTAGAGGGGTCTTGATAAACAAAGTGGGCTTGGCCTTGATTTGGGTTCATAATGTGCCTCTGGTTCAGCACGTTATTCTGGTTTGGAAGAGGCTAAGAAGGAAGTGCACCAGGCTGGCGAGCACTTGCCACCTGGGCTAGTTGATTTCGTAACTCAGAGATCTCTTCTTTGTGTTATTTCTGCATGTCAACCAAGGTCTGGAGAATCAAAGATGTATGATCTTCTTTAGGTGGCCCAGGTTGGAAGTTTTGAGTAAGCCTTGGTTGGGTGGGTGGATAAGGTCGTTGAGCCTATGGTCGGGGTTGGAATTGAGGTCTTAGATTCTGGTTATTTCCCGACCATGAAAAGTTAGGATGATTAGGCCATCCAGAGTTGCAAGTGTTGGAGAAAGGATTACTCTAGACAGCATGAAGATCCTTGCAGGTCTGAGGAGCTCCGAGATAATATGGGTACGGGGGTTCAGAGTTCCCCCAACTGAGGTAGGCTGACCTGGAGTTGCCTCCAAAGCCAAAATCAAATAGGGGTGGATATGCATCCATCCCCGGGGAGTGGTAGATGTTGTGTGCAACCTCCCTTCCTGTGGGCAGGTGCGCGTATGTGCTTTAAGGTGTAGAGGTGGATTTGTGTAGATGACGAGTGATTTCATCCACCTTTTTTTCGATAATGGAGACCTTGTCCAATTGACTAGCTACCAACTCCAAATCAACGGATGCAGAAAGGCCTTGAGATTCATGTACCCCCTGAATATTTGTCAATGCATGGGTGGACATCTGGTCGTATGCACCCAATGACTCATTGTTAAGGGAGTTCTTGCACATGTTCTTGAGAATTTCCCAGATTGTGTCCTCATGTTGACCCATGATGCTACCACCACAGGTTGCATTGACAAAGAGCTTGATATCCTCATGGAGTCTGTGCCAAAAGGATTGGACTTGTTCCCACTTCGGAGCTCTGTGATGGGGGCACTTATGCATGAGATCCAGAAAGCGATCCCATGCTTCTTGTAGAGATTCTCCTAATCCTTGGGAGAAGTGCATGATTTTGTGCCGCATTGTGTTGGTACAACCAATGGGGTAGAATTTTTGCAGGAAGGAGATTTGAAGTTCTCCCAATGTGTTGATCGTGTGTGGTTGAGTCTGAAACCAGCAAGCAGCTTTGTCAGATGTTTTAGGTTTTTGATGTGCTGGAAAGGATCCTCGGAGTTCAAGCCATGAAATTTTGGGGTCATATGAAGCATGCTAGGCTTGAGATCTACCTTAGGTCCTCCCATGGGAATGTTGATTCGGGGTTCAATCTCCACCGCTGCGGGATTATAGTGATCTCGCATTTGAGGATGCAGCTGTGGGTTGATGATGGCATTGATTCGATTTTGGAAATCATGGAATTGTCACTGAAGATTAGGTTGTTCTTCTTGGTGATCCATAGCTGATGAAGGGGAAGTAGGTTCTGAATCAAAGGATATGTCAATGTGATCAGGTTGTTGCACAAACATGGAAGTTGAGGCTCGACCTCGACGAGAGTGAATAGCTAATGGAGGCCTCAAGGATGGTCTTAAGGACCTCCTCCTAAACATGCATTGATGGAATAGATGAGGGATAGCAGGTGATGGACCCAATCAAGACACCTAAAAAAATTTTTGGATGACTATAGAGGTTCGGGGCGGATGATACCCCTTAGTTAGAAAGTCATCCACCTAAGAATTACCTGGGTAGCCAGAGAGGGAGAGTCCCGTGAAGACCCCTACATGGTAGAGTGCTCCCACGAGTTACAGTGTTTCCCCCACCTGACCTCTCTTGTCACTGATGATCCAGATAGACCAAAATGGGGACTTGACCTCTTAAGTCTACCAGTTTTAATGTTAAGAGCAAGGTGCTTATGATTTCACTTGAACTTTTATGATGTTTTTGTGCAAAGTGACCTAATTTGAAGATTGGTTAACCAAACAAGGTGGGTCAACTTCACCTATTTTGTCCTTTGAAAAATTTTGGTCTCTTTTTTTAGTGTTTAAATGAAATTAAGAGCCTAGTTTTAGGTTATAATTGAATAGATCAATTCAACCATGGCTTAGGCACACATTATTTGGGAAGATCAATTCTTGATTAAGCAAGTGTGTCTCTAAAACCCTAAACTGGAATCCCTAATTGGCTCTGATTGGTCCAATTTAATGTCCAAATGTTGTATCTAGGGCTCAAACAAGAAGGTGATAGACCTAGATACCTTAAGATCTTAAGTAGGTGCATTAATCAGGGTTTGGAAGTTTATCAAGAATGTATCAAATTAGGCAACTTGATGATTAATTTAAGAATAGAATGCAAGTAGCCCTAATTGATTTTTTCCTTTTTTTAGCTTTTTCAGATTCAGGGGCTTAGAAGAGATTGGATTAGTGTTTTACTTGCCCCTGGAGTGGATAATGTGCGGCTAATCTTTCTTCAATGAATCCCTGAAATAGATCAAAGTCAAAAGAGATGTAGCAAGTTAGTACCAAGTCTGATATTGCAATCAAGAGATCTAATTGCCCATTGCTCTTCGGCAACGGCACCAACAAGTTCGTTGCTCTAAAATGGGTTTTAAAATCGTCGCGTCGTAGTATAGCTCGAATCAGTGAGAAAACATATAATATTTATTACTCGAATGAAATCCGAGGTCGAACACAGGGAGCAAGTGGAAATTTAATACTCAAGATCACAATCAAAGATGTAAGAATTTGCAATCAATAAAGATATATAAATGAAATCCAATGTCAAGAATGCAAAAAGAAGAGAGGGTAAAATGTGATTAGAATCACCAAATTATTCTACAATGTTAAGCTTTGAAAGCTACTCAGAGTATATAAGCCAAATGAATCTCAATTTAACCAACAGAACCAAGGTATCAGATATCAGATGACAGAATAGGCTCAGACACTTTAACAGAGGCAAAGGCCCCTTCTTTCTTCTTCAAGCCTCAAGGAGAGGCTTCTCTCTCCTTTTCCTCTTCTCCTCTTCTTCTTCTTCCCTTAGCTTCAGAGAAGGCGCAGCATAGGACTTAGCACGCCAGCAAAGGCAAAGGCCTCTCTTAGATCTCACAAGATTCAAGAGGAGGGCGGCAGAGCAAAACCCCCCACTCTCCTGTCCATTTTCTCTTCTTCCTCCATTAGAACTAGCAAACCAGACCAAACCTAGGTATCCAAGTAATCGGACCAAGCCTAAACCCGCGGGACATGAGCACGAGTGAAGGTGTGCATGGGCACATGCGAGGGGACCTCACCCCGTGCTTACTGAGGCGATAAGGCTATAGTAGGAATTCAATTTATGTGTCTGTGCTACTTCGTCAGCTACTGAGGTGGGACTAAAGTCCCACCCTTTCTTCACGTGCACTGCAGGTAGTGAAGATGCCTTAAATTGAGGCAGTTGTAGGCACTAATGACCCTATTCAAGGACTTGGGAAGGACCCTGAGACCACTCTGCATGAACTGGGGCTGAAATCTGGAGCAGATGTGGTCAGAAGATTGAAGGCGTAGTCGGTGCAGCCGAAGCGATGGTGGAGCTCCGGTGGAAGACCTGCAAGCACGAGAACAGCCTGACAACCACATCAAATATGCTTAGGAGGATCGCCTGAGGATGGCGAACGTGATGGTGGTCTTGGTGGTGCGCGGGAGTGAGTGAAGAGGTCAGACAACCTCAAGATGACAGTGTGGTGAGGGTAGAGTTCGGGGGAGTCATAGAGTGGTAAATAGGGTGAATTGGTAGAGGGCTTTTGTTGAGTGGAGCATGACGGAGCTGATGGAGGTGATAGCGGTGAGTTTCGAGTAGTGTGGCGATGTGTAGGTATCACCGAAGCTTCGCTGGAGTGGAAGAAGGTGACGGCATTGAGGGAGAATTGGTGGTTGTGTGTGTGTTGCAAGAGTAGGAAAATAGTGTAGAGAGGAAAAGGGAGAGATAGAGGGCTTAGGAATGAGGTAGAGAGGTGAGGGCTCTGGTGTTGGTCAACCAGAGCCAGAGAAGGAGGTAGAGGCAGTGAGGCAACGACGACGAACCAAACGGAGGAAAACCCCCCCTTTGGCTGGGGAGGGTCGTGAAAAAAAGAGGAAGCTAGTTGGTGGTCCAATTTGATGGTTGGACTGCCGGAGGAGGAGGGTCGAAGAGGTCACTGGAGCAGGGGTCTACAGTGGTCGAAGATAGGTTTTTAGGACCTTTTGAAGTGCCAAGACTTGCTGAAAAGCTTGGCCTTGCGACAAGGGTTCTTTTATAGGCCATAGGAAGCCCTTCCAAGCTTGGAAAGAAGCTTCCAAGCTTGGAAGGTTTTTGTGAAATCGGATACCCAAACCTTTGAAAGATTCGCATGGCCTTTTGGGAAAGACTTAGAGCCCAAGGATTGGCTCAAATGGAAGGTAACTTCCCAAGGAATCCTCGTATCAATTTTGGGAGAGATTGATTGAGAATTGAGCAACAAATCCTTGCTAGAAACTAGATGGTCAAGGCTTAACCTTCCAAAAATGGTGTGGGGACCTATTTGTGAAAATGATGACAAAGTTAGTGGCCCTTTTGTAAGGATTTTGAAAGTTAAGGGCATATATGTGATATAAAAGAATCAGACAAAACCAAATTGCAAACTAGGTCAAGACAATCTAAGATTGGGCCTAAATTTTGGTACAAACCTAATTTGGACCTAAGGAATCCAGTGGTGAAGTTTGATTTTGGTTTTAACCTAGTTTAACTGGGTAATTTATGCAAAAACCTAAATTAGGGAAAATGTCTATCTAGGACTCAATTTTGGGTCAAGACGGGTACCAAACCCTAGAGAATACTTTTCTATGAATTTTAGAGGGTTTATGTGAATTTTGTCTTGACCAGAACCTCAGTTAATTAACTGGGTCTATTTTTAGGGTTTCAGAAGTCATTTAATTCTCAAAACACGTGAAAAACCTTTTCTGGTTGTTCTAACCCACTTGTTAACCTTTTAGGACCATTTGACCTTTAATTAACCCTTGAGAAAATCTGTAGTTATTCTACTTTCAAGATATGATGGTAAAATTGTAGTTTTAACCCTATTTTCTTATCTTTCTCTCAGAATGATTATGCAATGTATTATAGACCTCTGGCAGTTATGTAGGAACATTTATTCCTTGATAATAACTAAATTGAGCTATTTATGGCTCATGATGGTGTTCCCATCACATTTATCTTCATTTCTTCTCCATCGATGGTCAACAATGACCGAAGATCAAATGACAAAGCTTACTTTCCGTGGATGTCAAACAACGTCCTAACTAGTCACATGTATCTAATGGAGTGGATGTGCCGTTAACGATTTTTGCTGATGTGTACAACCTTCATGTCGTCAAAGACGACAATGGAGGTTCCAATGAACCTACCTTAATTTTCTTCCAGATTCAAGGTCTAGGAGCTTCTCCAAGACTATAAATAACCCCTCATGGACACTGATTTCAAGGATCGAGTCCCCTCCCTCCTCCAACTGAACTAGGTTAGTAGGTTTCCATTCCAACTCTACCGAGTCTTCTCACCCTATTCTCGGGTGTTCTTCGACCGTAAACGCTGTCTCCCTTACCTCCTCTTCCTCTGCTTTACCATACCAACAGCGGAGTTGTGCCTCAGCTTTCTCTAAACACCACTTTCAATTAGTTGGTGTCTTCTCCCACCTAGTCCCTTTCGATCTCAGCTCCAACGACCTCTCACAGAGGCCCCTCTCACCATTTCCTCTAGGTGACAATAGATTTAGCTTAGATTAGCTTAGTTCCCTAGTGTAATTCTAGGAAGTTAATTAGGTAGTTTACCATAGTTTAGAAATCTTTCTTCTTATCTCCTTCTTCGACTTCGGCAAGGCCAATCCAGCCTTGTTCAGTCTTCGTTCGCCAATTCCAGCTACTTTTCACCCTTGTCAACTCTTCGTGATGGTATTCCACTTCTTAATTTCCTCGATTAACCTATATCTATCAAACGCCCAATTTCATTTCAACCTCCGAACTTCGCTATTGTCACCTCTAGCTTAGTTGTCTTCCTCAATTCTGGTGGAGCTATGTAGAGCAGATTCTTTACCTACTAAGCTTAGAATTAGGTCCATTAGCTTCAGAAGCTTATGTTGAGTCTAGAACACCAATTCTACAATTTGTCAAATGATCAAATTATTCTATTGATCAGCCATTCTTTTGAGCTCAAACGATGATTCTGAGAACATTAGGAAATAGCTCAATTTGCCTTCCTTTTGTTTCTAATGAGTTCTTTTGTGTCAGTAAGAGTTCATCTAGGTTATTAATTGGATCATAAAAACTATGAAGCTTAAAGTCAAATCTTGACTTGTTTGGTCAACTGAAGTAGCCATTAGAGCTTAGAAGCTCCTGAGCTTACCTCTAAGGAATGTTGTGAATTTTAGAGATTGTTATAATTCTATTAGAGTTGAATTATGGATGTTTTGAGTCGATTTTAGTATGATATGATTATCTAAGTTTGATGGGTGCTTAAGAGCAGCAGGTGAGCTTTTTTGCACTTTCAATGGGATTCCAGGACTTCCTATAGTGGAAAGTTAGTATTTAAACCTCTTGAAGATATTAAGAACAGATCTGGAAGCTTAAAACTAGCATTTGAGTTGATTTAATCTTCTCCTATCTTTGTCTACTGTGTCAAAGTCTGCATTGTTTCCTCTAGGCTAGCAATTAATCAATGATGCATTCCTCTATGCTTCTTGATCTTTGAAATGGTTTTAGGCACTTTAAGGAATTTAATAGGTTGGTAGAGAGATTAGACCATAGAGCTCAAGAACTGGAGGTGAAATGAACTGCTATTGCTAGCACACAGCCATGGTGAGCTACTCTTGCAAATAAAATCATGGTGTATAATTGAGTATTTGAGGAATCCAATCAAAGAATTGGATCATGCTAGAGTTACTGAGGATGCTGAGGAGATCAATTAGAGAAGGGTTGGTTCTAATTGAAGAGAAATTGGAGAGGAATTGAGAAAAGAAGAATCAGAGCTCACATGCATAGAAGGAGGGGGACTCTTTAGTCCCACCTCAAGTATGGAAAAGCATTTGAAGAGTTACTTAAGAACTACACTCATATGTCGCTTAAGCAACTATGATGCCTATGGGTGTATTGACCATTATTACCTCTTATTAGCATATGCTATGTACATTGTGATCCAATGGCTCTGGGAGAGTAGCCTACAGGCGAGATTAAATGTACTATTGACATGTGGCACACACTAATGTAATTATGGTCTGGCTCATCTGAGTCGTTGATTTAGTTCAGAGTGTTATGTCACAAAAATCAAATTTTTTTTATAAGTAAGGGTGTATGCCTTTATGTTGAGAGTGTAAAGTGTTTAGACAATTAGTGAGAATTGAAGAGGCTTGTACTTAGAGCTTAATTGAGCATTATTTGAGTTTAGTTGTAATAAACATTTTTTTAATATAATGTTTTCAATGCATGTTATTCACCTGGAATTGATTGCTATGCATATTATTTAATTTTTGCAATTAATTCATGTATCTAATGCATTCTAATTATAAAATTAATTTAGTAATTAACTTAGGTACTCTAATTAAGCCAAGTATTTATATAATGTAATAAGTTAACTGAGTAAATTATGTTAAGTAATTATAAGTTAGTTAGTAGAGTAAGTTAGAAATATTCATAGTAATTAAGTAATTATTTATAGGATAATTTAGTCTTAGTTTAGTTAATAAGCTAAGTAGCTAATTTATAGTAGTATTAATTAACTTATTAATAGGTAGTAGTAAATTATATATAGGTAATAACTTAATTAAGTAGTTTAAACTTAAATTATTTATATACTTAAAGTATAATTTAAGCATATAAGTTATATGTATTATAAGTTAAGTAATAAGTATAACTTATTAATTAATAGGTTCTTAGTGTTATTAAGTATAGCTAACTTAATTAACAGAGTAATTAAGAATAATTGGTGAAATTTTTGCTAATTAAGCCTCCCAGCAAATGACCTAGACTCAACCAGTATAAATTAAAAAGTATGTTGACTATCTTGCTCACTATATACTACAACATAGAATGACAATTCATAATAGTGCAAGAAAGCTTAACATCAGTAACCAATACTATTAACAAGCTGATGACGGAGCGTTATACTAGATGCTCGCCAACAAGGATCAGTACAAGAAATTTCTTGGGATCCCCTAAGAGTTCTACCAAGTAAGTAATCATGAGTATCATATTCTCTAATCTTAGACAAATGAGGATAACAAGGATCCTTGAAATCATTTAAGGGTTTAACTGGGTTGTGCAATGTCTTTTCTACCTACCGAGTGGCTCCATCCATAAACCATCCAAATTTAATGCGACCACACCTTCGACCAATATTTTTTTTTTGAAACAGAAAGGAGATCTATCATCCTGCGATAGCAGTCCGGAGTAGTATATTATGTGCAAAGAAGGGAGATTACAAAAAGGATCCCCAAGACTGTATGAGAGACCAGCACTCTCTTACAATATTCTCACAACATACAGGCCTCTCCTGAAAAAGTCTCTCATTCCTTGCCTTCCATACACACCAAATAGAAGCAGCCATGTGGACATGTGGTTTCCCTCTCACCTCAAACCCATGCCACATAGAATCCCACTTTGGTAAAGGCTCCTGACAAATTTTTCTCCAGATGACATCAGTGATAAGGCAAGAAGAGAAGAGGTGATTTACATTATCAGTGCTCATCTCACATAAAAAACACACATGACGATCAGTACCCAATCTTCTGTGGCCTAGATCACTTGTGATTAATCCATCCCTCTTGCACAGCCAAAGGAAGATTTGTACCTTGAGAGGAATTTTTAACAACCATATCTTCTTATCAATGGAATCATGTCTCCATCCCTCTTCAAAATTTAGCATTCTGTTATACCCAGATTTAACACTATAGATCCCATCCCACAGATATCTATCCTTTGTTCCAGGCCTAGGTCTAAAATTTTCAAGGTCTAATAAAATCCTTCTCTTCTCATCCCATAACCAGGTAGTTCTTCTGCTGCTGCTGGATTCCACATCATCCAAAATCCATCTGCTGCTGCTGCAAGAACAGATCTTGCTGATCGTAGCATTCTTGTCAGCTGTTGCATCAAAAGCCCTCGGATAGAGCTCCCTCAAGACCCCCAATTTAGACCATTCCTCCTTCCAGAATCTGAAAGACCTGCCATCTCCAAGTGATGGTTGCAGCAGATGGAAGTGATCAGCCAAAGCCTTAGTTACCGATTTCCAGAAAGGTGATGGACAGTTTGGCTGAAGTCTGGAAAATCTGCTGTTGGAAGCTCCATATCTATATCTGATCAGATCAGACCACGATTTCAGATCACCTTGCAGCAGCTTAACAGCCCATTTGAGCAGCAAGGCATCATTAAAGTGTTGCAAGGACTTGATCCTAAGACCACCCAGCTACTTAGGATAGCAGATTTGATCCCATTTGAGAGGCTGCAAGAAGCTACCCTTGTGTCTAGCTCCCTTCCAAAAAAAATCTCTTCCTCATCACATCCAATCTTTTCCAAACAGATCTTGGTGCTTTGAAAATGGAGAAGTAGAAAATAGGGATGGAGGTGATCACTGAATTGAGCAAGATAAGTCTTCCACCTCTGGATAAGAATCTGCTGTGCCAACCATCAAGTTTCATAGAGATCTTATCAAAAAGGCAATTCCAATCACCTCTCTTCAACCTGGAAAACCTCAAAGGCAGCCCAAGATATCTAATAGGAAGACTGATGCAGGGAGTCATCAGGATGGTTGCTAAGGCCTCTTGCTCCACCTCAGATAAACCAAACCAGACTTGTCCCTATTTAACCTCAGTCCAGAAATCTCACCAAAGATATCAACCAAGTGATGCAAAGCCAACGCTCCATCCATGGATCCTTCAACAAAAAAGACAGTATCATTTGCGTATTGAAGAATGGGAGCCAGACTATTCCTGCAAGAGAGTGAATATCCTCTAACAAGACCCACTTCATAAAGCCTACAAACAAACCAGGCTAGACTATCAACTGCAAATTAAATATCAATGGGGCCAGGGGGCATCCTTGCCTGATGCCACATTGAGGCTGGATCCATGCACCACAAGGTTTCCCATTTATTAGAGGGGTAAAGGAGGCCGTGGTAATACATCTCTTAACCCAAGCTATCCAAGTAGGGGGAATGCCCCTTCTTTTAAGCACATCCCATAAATAAGGCCAACTGATTTAGTCATAAGCCTTACGAAAATCAACCTTCCACATGAAGGCCTTGCATCTCTTATGCCAACCACAAACCATCTCTTGGGCCAATATAAAAGATTCTTGTAGGGATCTACCTGGAAGGAAAGCAGACTGAGCAGGATGGATCAAATCTTACAGTACAAGCCTCAATTTATTAGCCAGGACCTTTCCGATCACTAGATATAAGGAGTTAGAAAGAGCAATGGGTCTAAATTCCTGGAAAGATTCAGCACTCGGAGTTTTAGGCAAAAGAAATAGATAAGATCCATTAATTCTTTCAAAGCCAAAATTGCCACTTTAGAATTCTCTAATTACCCCCATAACCTCTGAGCCCACAATGTCCCATAGTTCTTTGTAGAAGAAAACCTGGATTCCATCAGGACCAAGCGATCCTTCACAATTAAGATCATTAATAGCCATCAATACTTCAGCCTCAGAAATAGATTCAATCAGATTGGCCCCTTGATACTCATTAATCCTGGGCAAATCATTCGTTGTCATTCTCCAGTTGCCCCTACCTGCAGCTCTTGAAGATTCCTTGAAGTATCTGACAGCCTCAGTTATGATATCAGATAAGGAGGTAATTCTCTGCCCCTCTACAACCATTGATGAGATTAGATTTGTTCTCCTCCTAGAGCTAGCAGCCAAATGAAAAAATTTGGTGTTTGCATCCCCCTCACTTAGCCATAGCTGTCTAGATCGCTCCCTTGAATCCATCTCCAATTTCAGGTCTTCTTTAATTACCACCCCCTGCCATCTTCTTCTGTCAGCAAGATCAAGTTTAGATAAATGGTCCATAGCTTCCTTGGTATCCAGTTCCTAAATTTTCAGCGAGGCCTCATGACGCTTCTGATGTCTAAGAACTGAGACAATATCTCCATACTCCTTCAGCATGCCTTTCAGAGCCTTAAGCTTAGAAGCCAGTCTGGAGGTGGCTGTGCCCTTACCCTGCTGTGACCTCCACTAGCTGGCAAGCATGTCTCTAAACCCTATTTCCCTCAGCCAAGATCTCCTAAATTTAAAATAGGAACCAGTCACCACCTGCTCACCATTATCCCACATCAAAGGTGTATGGTCAGAAAATGGGCGTTCAAGACCACATACAAATGACATCTGGAAGAGATCTAATAGCTCAGCATTCCCAAAAAATCTATCAATCTTGGACATGAGCCCATTGCCATTCCTCCAAGTGAATTCAGCCCCCGATGATGGAAATTCGCACATCCCCAAGGCCTAGACCATCAATTGAAATCATGTGGAGGAGTTGTCGACCACCCCATTAGGTCTATCACTCCCCACTAAAGTATAATTAAAGTCACCTCCAACAAGCCAAGCCCCCCCACCTACAAATTCTGCAGCCAGATTCCAGTCCTCCCACAGTTCCTGCCTCCTGTTTGGATCATTTGGCCCATATACACCAGTCACAAAGAAGACACTGTCCCCCTGGCCTCTCGTGAATCGACAAGTCAGAAGGTGCCTAGCCATGGAAACCTCCTGTAAGCACAGCATCTGCTTCCTCCACCAAATGGCAATTCCCCCAGATCTGCCAATGGAATTGACCACCACAAGGTCATTTGCAGATCCTGCCCTGATCTCTTCCCATGCCCTATCAAAAGCACAGTCAGTGTGTGTCTCCTAAAGAATGGCACAGTCGATTTCCCATTCACGCAGATATCTAATTAGCGACCCCCTCCTGCTTCTATCGCGCAGCCCACGCACATTCCAACTCAAGATCTTCATTTGGGAATCAGGTCTGTCCCCTTCACAGCTGCAGAAGTCCTACTAACCTTCATCACAGCTGCAACGACTGATTCATCAACCTTTTGTGTGGGAGTGTGCCTTCTTAATCTCAGCTTATAGGGAGGTTTCCAACTCCTAGCAGAAGAAGGAGTCTTTGACTTTGAATGCACAACTTCAGCCACAGGAGAGCAAGTCTGCAAATTCACAGGACTCACAGAAGGGTCCACCATATCTGAGGTAGCATGCTCATTAATCACATTCATAATCATCCCTTCATCAGACTCACCCAGATGGATTTTCAGATCCTCATTCACAACTTCATTTGATAAACTCATTTCCTTTCCATTAGAATCCATCACTGTAGTTGCCTCTTGGACCAGGGGTACATCATCTACAATGTCCTGAATTTCTGACCTCATCTCCATAATTCCCAGGCACCCCTTCTCATCTATCAGTTCCCTCTCTCCCAAACATTCTGCCACCACCTCCTGACAGTCACCAAGTGGTTGTAGGGAAGGGGCTTTGGACTTCAGCACCTCAGCACAGGAGGGGAGGTCTTGGATCAGAGACACATCAGCCACACCTGCTAGAGCTTCAGTCCTCGTCTCTACATCCCCCAGGTTCCCTACCCCATCCCCCAATTCCCTGCCATTAGAACATTCTGCCATCATATCCTGATTAGCACAATTTGGATGCAAGGGAGGAGTTTTAGATTTCAGCACCATAGCATAAGAGGGCAGATGAAGTTTAGAGATAACCTCTCGATCTGCCATAATAAAATTCAGAAGGAGCATCCAAGAACTGCCCCCACATTTGAGGATCAGTTTATCAGGAATGGCACCAGCCCTGAAGACCTTTACCCTCACATTCAGAACACTGGCATCACCTTCAGTCAGCCCAACAGCAGCATCCACGGCCACAGATGCAAACCCAGCTATCATGTTTCCCACCACCTTCCTAAATCTCAGATGTAGAGGCAGACCTCTGATCTCAAGAACACCAGACCTGGCGGCTGATCTCTGAGGGTGACGTTCAGGCAAAGATCCATCAAAAGGGGATACCAGCCACCAGATCACTGATAGTCCATCCAAAAAACAAGTCTGAAAGCAGTATCTTTCAACATCTCCCGCACCCACATCAAACAAACAGCACAAATCGTGATGGCAAAATAATCGCAATCTTCCAATCATCAGTTGATAAAGAGAGAGATCTCATCATTTGTCGAATTTTGTCCATCGATATGGTGCCTATCATAACTTCTCCAATCAAAGCACTACGTAGAGCCAGTTTCACTACTTTGACATCCTCAGTCAGGGGAACCTCAACATCCAAGGCACAAGGCCCGACCATTTCGGGGGGAGGGGGGAGGGGCATCTGTAGCTTACCCCGAGGCCACGAAGGTGCAAAGTAGTCCCTACCCCCAGAGCCATCACATGTCGCCAGGCAGGCATCCCATTTGTGACCAAAACCTCCACATGCCAGACACAGTAGTGGACGCCAGCAGGTCACCGCTAGGTGCCCTCGAAGGCGACATCGATAGCAGGTCACCTCCCTTCGACCTCTACCCCAACCATCTTGAACATCCCTCCTGCCCATGTTCCCAACACCTACAGGGACACGTAAATCACGCGCCATCCTGCGCCAAGATCGCGAACGCCATACCACCCATCCATCAGAGTCACTAGCACCGGCACCGGACCCCCTCAAGCGGCAGGCCATTCAACAATGGCTTTTCCCGCTCAAAGGGAAATTCAAAATTCCGAGCTCAAAAACCTTCCCTCCGACCAATATTTTACGATGATGTCAAACCTCCTAGTTAGTGACATCATATTTATCCTTAAATCCTCGGTGGTATTGCATTCCCAATCATTTAACATCTGACTCTCATGTATTATGATTGATGGATCATCAACTTCTATAATTTCAACCATAAGATATGGCTGAAATTTATCTACGGATTTAGAAGGGAGTTGGTCATAAGTGACTTATAATAATGCCTCTATTTCATGAATATCATCCTTAAATGGTTTCATAAAATCATTCATAACATAAGAGGCTTATTCATTTTTCACTTCCTCCCTCAAGTGGTCAGATTTTTTGTTCCAAGACTATCTTGAGGCTGGTTCATCCCACTATTTGCTAGGGAATCTAATTCTTCCACTTGCTACTCGATTGTAATTAGATCTAACTCAGGTTCAACTTGTTCAACATCTATTCCCAGCAACTTTTCAATTGTTCAACATCTTTCCTACTAGATCTTGTAGTTGCTTCATAATCTAACTACCTATCCATTGAGTCAAACCTAGAATTTTCACAAATAATCATTGTTTCCAAATGTAGTGTTGGGCATTTCTTCCTCATTCAACCCCAACAATTCCTCTATTTCATGAATATCCTCCTCCCATTGTCATAGGTAGCTAGCATAGTCTTTCTCTGTAACAATAGAGTGGTTTCTTCTATTGATTGCATGGTCATGGCCTCCTTAAGCACCACCTCAACTTTTCTGAGCTCCTCAATCAATCTATGGCTATTAAAATTTTGAGATACCTTAAAAATATTAAGCTACATCCTTTGATCCCCAAAGGCATTGTCCATGTCTTTAGTTCCACAATCAATATGAGCCTTTGAAGTGGCTAAAAAGGGACGACCTAATATGATTGGAGAGTTGCTCAATTGGACTGGTACTTCTATGTCAAGGACTAGGAAATAAATAGCGTAATATAAGTCCTTAACCTTAACTATCACATCTTCCAACACTACTCTCAGGGTTTTAATTGATCGGTCAGCTAACTGAAGTGTGACAAAGGTTAATTTCAAATCACCGAGTTTGAATCTCTTATAAATCAATGTTGCAATATTGATGAGGTGTGACTCATCATGGCTAAAGTGCCAAAGTTAAGCTAGAAACCAAGTTAAAACACTATCAATTAATACAAGAAAGGGATTAACTGTGGGAATCATTGAAATTGACCTAAAACACTCAAATTTTTCTAAAAAAGCAATATTAGGTCATATTTAAGAGATTTCATATCTAAGTGTATAAATGGATGTTTCTATGTCAATTGAACATCTAATTGAGCATAAATTCACAAATCAATGGTTGAAATAACTTATAAAATGTTCAAAATATTTTCTATAAAAACTTCATCAATATTTGACATCAATTAGGCCTCGAAATAAGTGTTTTACATTTGGGTCCTTTATTTATAGCAAGGTCTTCACATTCTCTTCATCCAAAACTAGCATAGGACCTATTTGAAAACTGCCAGGGGCTACTTTGTTAATGTCAAGGACTGCTATGTATTAATTATTACCACTTATGCGCATCATGTACAATGTTTCTACTGCTTCACTTAGAGGGCTTCCTTTGCAAATACACCATTAGACTTGCTGCACTCTCCTGTTCTTCTCCTTAGTTATGAAGACCACAAGGCCTGAGGATCTTCCATTCCATTGCCTTTGGTCCAATGGTGGATCCTCCACCAACTTGCTACAGTCGGTGACCAGAGCTCCGCTTATGCACCCAGATTTCATCTAACAGCCACTTTTCAATCCTAAACCTCACGCGTGCCTCAGATCTCATCATAGCCTTTGATCACCAACGGCCATCACCTATACTTTCCAGTGAGCCCAGCTTTCCATTGCCTATTTAAGGAAAGCTGATGATGTTTTAGAGATTTAGAATGAAAGTTTGAATTAGGGTTTTAGGATTCGATGAGTTGTGATTAAAGTTTTGACAAGTTCCAGATGCTTCTATGAATGTTTGTGACACCTGAAATTGGGTTTCATTTCTAAGGCTTGAAATTAATTTATGACATTTATTAGCCTTTTCCCATACTTTTTGCTATAAAAAGTGAAAAATAAAAAATACTATAAATAAATAATTGGAGAATGTAGTGAGTGAGATTTGAGCATTTAGTTGTGTGTGTGCGCTTAGTTTTAGGTTTCTAATCCTTTAGTTAGGAGAAAAGACCAATAGAAGTTTTAGACTTCTTAGGTTTAGAAATAAAACAATTAAAAACAAAAATACAAAAAGAATTCTTCTTTCCTCTTGGTTAGTTTCACTCCTCTTTCCTTCTTATAAAAACACAAAACAACACAAAACAAAAATTAGAAAACTATAAAAATCCTAAAAACCCCCTCTGTATATAGTGTAAAAGACTTTATATTGCAATATTGTATAGTATATTAAATTATATGTACATATGTATATAAACTATTTATATATATATATATTAATATTTATATGTAAATAAGGTATAATGTATACGATTAAATTATATGTAAATAAGGTATATATGTCTAACTTATCTCATTTATTAAATTATAATGTCTAGTATTATATATTTATGTAAGTAAGTATATAATGTCTAACTTATCTTATTTATTAACAAAGTTGAGGATGTTTCAGAGATTTAGATTGAAAATCTGGGATTATTTTGTAAGTGATTTGAAAGCTTAATTTTGGTTTGTCGTTCATCGCTATCTATAGTAAAGGGAGGTAGATCAAATTGAAAGTTTGCGGCCCTACCAGGAGGGGGTGACGTAATAATTGTGAAATTGAAATAAACAATCTTCACAAATAAGCAATCACATAAAGTACACAAGAATTTTTAGGTGGAAACCCAAACCGGGTGAAAACCATGACCTAACCCTCTCGAGTTACGATTTTTCAATCAACCAAGTTGATCAAAATCCACTAAACCGAATCACTTTAAACGAGGGTGATTCAACCTCAATACAACCACGCTACTTAAACGAGGGTAGCATACCTCAACCCCTTCTCTCCACGAGAAGGATTTTGTCTCACGAAGGAGACGGGAATTCGCAAAGCGAATACCCAACCAAATAACAAAGACAAAATAAACAAGTAATCCTATAGAGCTAACAAAGTAATTATAAACCTAGCTTCTATAGGAATTAGGAAACTCCAATTTTCCAAGGAGTGCGTCGAGTTGATGACGCGGTGCGTGAGCCACGCGACGGTGCAACTTCGCTCTCGTGAACAACGGCGGGAGAGCGGGTGCATAACAGCTTGATGCTCTCAAGAGAATAGAGCTTGACCTTGGAGAGCAAGAGCTAGCTAGGACACAAGAGAGTGGAAAGTGTAATACAAATTGTTTCTTGTGTATCTTGGTGTCTCTAGGTGTTTCTTAGTGTGTCTTGGTGTGTGTTTGTGTTGCAAAGGTTCCCCTCTATTTATAGAGGCCTTAGGAAGGTTTTGGAAGGCTTAGGAAAGGTTCTATAGCCGTTGGGAACAAAGCCTAAGAGAATCAGCCCAAAATCAGGAACAATCATTGCTCTGACAGGCTTATCAGACGTCTAATTCTAGCATCAGACGTCTAGAAGTTCACTTTAAGACGTCTGATTTCAAGGTCAGACGTCTGATTTTGTGCGGGTCTTTTCCTGACTTGGATCAGATCTAAACAGGGTTCTAGTGCAAGTCCATCAGACGACATATAGGATGTCTGGCACTATGTCTGGACGTCTGGAAACCTACTTTTACTATGGGAATGGATTTTCCAAACGTTGCAACGGCTAGAAAATCTCTGAGAAGAGATTTTGGGTCAGCCGAGGCAAAACGATCATTTATCAGATGTCTGGACAGTCTTATGGACATCTGATAAGGCTCTAACGGTCATATTCTTGAGTGTATGCTAAGCAGCCAACGGTCCACTAATTGGACATCTGGCAAATCCATCAGACGTCTCCTAAGACGTCTGGTCTAAGGTCTGGACGTCTGATTTCATCAGACAGAAATAACTATCTCCAGCCTAATAGTTATCAGACGTCTGAAACAACAGTCAGACATCTTAAAATACTTTATCAGACGTCTGATTTGGGAATTAGACGTCTGGAAACTCTGTTTGAACCCTATATTGGTTTTCTAAGTGTTCTACAGAAAACCTAAGTATCCTAGGGTTGTGCAGGTGTTCCTAGGACTACTGTTAGGGTACTTTGAGGCTCTTTAACTTGAATTATCTAAGGAAAAAAAGAGCAACAAAAGAAACGAAAAATACAACAAGTACAAAAGAAGGAAATCTATCCTATTCTTCATTTCCTTCCATCTCTAATATATCGCTCCTCGCGAATCTCTTCTGTTCTCCATCAAGCTCGTCCAATCCGTCCTGGATGCGAGCTCGAACTCCGTCTAATCACGTATCCATTTGCGATTGACCTGAAATCTAGGACTCAAAGCGCAAATATTAAATGACACGTGTTTTGTTATCATCAAAACAAATGATCATGGTGCTCTAGCACCAACAATCTCCCCCTTTTTGATGATGACAAAATCATAAATAATAATGAAAAAAAACCTCCCCCTTTTTGACATTATCAAAAAGGTTTAATTGATTTTACATTTCCTATAACTCCCCCTTAAAACATGCTCTTCTATGAGTTTCTTTTGACAAAGGTAATGTCCTCCCCCCTTTTTTATAACAACAAGATAGCTATTATTTTTCTCCCCCTTTCTAAAGGAAATTTAGCTACCTTATATCTCCCCCTTAAAAATGGACAATTAGCTCATAAATTTTTTAACTCCCCCTATCTAAATGCTTATGATAAAAAAGATAGGGTAAATGATTTTTACCTCACCTACCATGGCCAATAAAATGGCCCAAATGGTGGTGGTGGATGCCACATCGGATCGGGCTCCCATCCGTAGCTTGGAGGCCCAAGCATTGGCACCGGTCTCCAATCTGATGGTCGACGTGCGACGGGTCCGTCGTTTGTTTGCCGTCTCGTCGATCTTCTTGTTCTCCTCCTTGGTCTACTCCTTGGTTCTCCCAACTCGAGTTGACCAGCCTTGAGCTTGTAGGTCCAGTCCTTCGTGTTGTAGTCATCCCTGAACCTTACAAAACAAGATTCTAATTCTTTTTTCGGTATCCAAGTGGGCTTGGATCCGGATCTGTTAGCGGGTCTCCTTGATGGAGATCCTTTCTCAATCTTAGGGCTATACAAATTATCAACTTTGTTGATTAATTTGTTAGAATTTTCCCTAAGACATGCAATTTCTTTTTCTATAATACTCATCTTAGTCTTTAAATCAGAAATTTCTATTTTTAGACTAACATTTTCCTCAATCAATTTATTATTTTCATTGATGAGGTTTTGATTTTCTAATAATAGGTTATCAATTCTAGGACTAGCTTCTATGTCCTTAAGTTATTTTTCTAACCTATCGTTTTCATTTTGAAGAAAACTAAGGTTCTTTTTAATACTTTTGTTTTCTATTTTTAGTGATTTACTAACTTCAAAAAGTTCATTAAAAGCTTCTTGTCGATCGAGATTTACCTCGTTGTCGAAGTCGCTTTCGCTTTCGCTGTCGCCATTGCTTCCTCTGGCCATGAAACCAAAGCAAGCGGTTTCCTCCTTCTTGTGATCTTCTTCCGAGCTTGTATCCTCATGAGTGCCTTCCAACCTCCTCCATATCTCGTGGGCGGTGGTGCACTCTTGGATTTGCTCAAACTCTTTCGGACTCAATGCATAATACAAGGCATTCATTGCCTTTGCGTTGAGGTTGAGATTCCGAACCTGATCTTCTGAGTAACCTCTTGCGGGTTTCTTGGGAATCACAAATGCCGATTCGCATTTTACCCACACCCGAAAGTCGTAGGCCTGCAACCACATAGTCATATGATTTATCCAATAAACGAAATCCATACCTGCAAAGTATGGTGGTCGCGAGGTATCATGTCCTTCGGTGCACACGAATGCTTTTCCCTCCATATCTAGATCCTCGCCGGTTTGTAACGCCGATTTTGCGAGACCTGCTCTGATACCAAATGAAAGTTTGCGGCCCTACCAGGAGGGGGTGACGTAATAATTGCAGAATTGAAATAAACAATCTTCACAAATAAGCAATCACACAAAGTACACAAGAATTTTTAGGTGGAAACCCAAATCGGGTGAAAACCACCACCTAACCCTCTTGAGTTAGGATTTTCCGAGCAACCAAGTTGATCAAAATCCACTAAACCGAATCACTTTAAACGAGGGTGATTCAACCTCAATACAACCACGCTACTTAAACTAGGGTAGCGTACCTCAACCCCTTCTCTCCACGAGTAGGATTTTGTCTCACGAAGGAGACGGGAATTCGCAAAGCAAATACCCAACCAAATAACAAAGATAAAATAAACAAGTAATCCTATAGAGCCAACAAAGTAATTATAAACCTAGCTTCTATAGGAATTATGAAACTCCCCTTTGCAAGGAGTGCGTCGAGTTGATGACGCGGTGCGTGAGCCATGCGACGGCGCAACTTCACTCTCGTGAACAACGGCCGGAGAGCGGGTGCGCAACAGCTTGATGCTCTCAAGAGAATGGAGCTTGAGCTTGGAGAGCAAGAGCTAGCTAGGACACAAGAGAGTGGAAAGTGTAATACAAATTGTTTCTTGTGTATCTTGGTGTCTTTAGGTATTTCTTAGTGTGTCTTGGTGTGTGTTTGTGTTGCAAAGGTTCCCCCCTATTTATAGAGGCCTTAGGAAGGCTTTGGAAGGCTTAGGAAAGGTTCTATAGCCGTTGGGAACAAAGCCCAAGAGAATCAGCCTGAAATCAGGAACAATCATTGCTCTGACAGGCTTATCAGACGTCTAATTCTAGCATCAGACGTCTGGAAGTTCACTTTAAGACGTCTGATTTCAAGGTCAGACGTCTGGTTTTGGGCGGGACTCTTCCTGACTTGGATCAGATCTAAACAGGGTTCTAGTGCAAGTCCATCAGACGACATATAGGACGTCTGGCACTATGTCTAGACGTCTGGAAACCTACTTTTACTGTGGGAATGGATTTTCCAGACATTGCAACGGCTAGAAAATCTCTGAGAAGAGATTTTGGGTCAGCCGAGGCAAAACGATCATTTATCAGATGTCTGGACAGTCTTATGGACGTCTGATAAGGCTCTAACGGTCATATTCTTGAGTGTATGCTAAGCAGCCAACGGTCCACTAATTGGACATCTGGCAAATCCATCAGACATCTCCTAATACGTCTGGTCTAAGGTCTGGACGTCTGATTTCATCAGACAGAAATAACTATCTCCAGCCTAATAGTTATCAGACGTCTGAAACAACTGTCAGACGTCTTAAAATACTTTATCAGACGTCTGATTTGGGAATTAGACATCTGGAAACTCTGTTTGAACCCTATATTGGTTTTCTAAGTGTTCTACAGAAAACCTAAGTATCCTAGGGTTGTGCAGGTGTTCCTAGGACTACTGTTAGGGTACTTTGAGGCTCTTTAACATGAATTATCTAAGGAAATAAAGAGCAACAAAAGAAACAAAAAATACAACAAGTACAAAAGAAGGAAATCTATCCTATTCTTCATTTCCTTCCATCTTTAATATATCGCTCCTCGCGAATCTCTTCTGTTCTCCATCAAGCTCGTCCAATCCATCCTGGATGCGAGCTCGAATTCTGTCAAATCACGTATCCATTTGCGATTGACCTGAAATCTAGGACTCAAAGCGCAAATATTAAATGACACGTGTTTTTCTATCATCAAAACAAATGATTGTGGTGCTCTAGCACCAACAATCTCCCCCTTTTTGATGATGACAAAACCATAAATAATAATGCAAAAAAAACCTCCCCCTTTTTGACATTATCAAAACGGTTTAATTGATTTTACATTTCCTATAACTCCCCCTTAAAACATGCTCTTCTATGAGTTTCTTTTGACAAAGGTAATGTCCTCCCCCCTTTTTTATAACAACAAGATAGCTATTATTTTTCTCCCCCTTTCTAAAGGAAATTTAGCTACCTTATATCTCCCCCTTAAAAATTGACAATTAGCTCATAAATTTTTTAACTCCCCTTATCTAAATGCTTATGATAAAAAAGATAGGGTAAATGATTTTTACCTCACCTACCATGGCCAGTAAAATGGCCCAAATGGTGGTGGTGGATGCCACATCGGATGGGGCTCCCATCCGTAGCTTGGAGGCCAAGGCATTGGCACCGGTCTCCAATCTGATGGTCGACGTGCGGCGGGTCCGTCGTTTGTTCGCCGTCTCGTCGGTCTTCTTGTTCTCCTCCTTAGTCTACTCCTTGGTTCTCCCAACTCGAGTTGACCAGCCTTGAGCTTGTAGGTCCAGTCCTTCATGTTGTAGTCATCCCTGAACCCTACAAAACAAGATTCTAATTCTTTTTTCGGTATCTAAGTGGGCTTGGATCCGGATCTGTTAGCGGGTCTCCTTGATGGAGATCCTTTCTCAATCTTAGGGCTATAAAAATTATCAACTTTGTTGATTAATTTGTTAGAATTTTCCCTAAGACATGCAATTTCTTTTTCTATAATACTCATCTTAGTCTTTAAATCAGAAATTTCTATTTTTAGACTAACATTTTCCTCAATCAATTTATTATTTTCATTGATGAGGTTTTGATTTTCTAATAATAGGTTATCAATTCTAGGAGTAGCTTCTATGTCCTTAAGTTATTTTTCTAACCTATCATTTTCATTTTTAAGAAAACTAAGGTTCTTTTTAATACTTTTGTTTTCTATTTTTAGTGATTTACTAACTTCAAAAAGTTCATTAAAAGCTTTTTGTAGATTGAGATTTACCTCGTTGTCGGAGTCGCTTCCGCTTTCGCTGTCGCCATTGCTTCCTTTGGCCATGAAACCAAAGCAAGCGGTTTCCTCCTTCTCGTGATCTTCATCCGAGCTTGTCTCCTCATGAGTGCCTTCCAACCTCCTCTATATCTCGTGGGCGGTGGTGCACTCTTGGATTTTCTCGAACTCTTTCGGACTCAACGCACAATACAAGGCATTCATTGCCTTTGCGTTGAGGTTGAGATTCCAAACCTGACCTTCTGAGTAACCTCTTGCGGGTTTCTTGGGAATCACAAATGCCGATTTGCATTTTTCCCACACCTGGAAGTCGTAGGCCTGCAACCACATAGTCATACGATTTTTCCAATAAATGAAATCCATACCTGCAAAGTATGGTGGTTGCGAGGTATCGTGTCCTTCGGTGCACATGAATGCTTTTCCCTCCATATCTAGATCCTCGCCGGTTTGTAACGCCGATTTTGCGAGACCTGCTCTGATACCAAATGAAAGTTTGCGGCCCTACCAGGAGGGGGTGACGTAATAATTGCGGAATTGAAATAAACAATCTTCACAAATAAGCAATCACACAAAGTACACAAGAATTTTTAGGTGGAAACCCAAACCGGGTGAAAACCACCACCTAACCCTCTCGAGTTAGGATTTTCCGATCAACCAAGTTGATCAAAATCCACTAAATCGAATCACTTTAAACGAGGGTGAGTCAACCTCAATACAACCACACTACTTAAACGAGGGTAGCGTACCTCAACCCCTTCTCTCCAAGAGAAGGATTTTGTCTCAAGAAGGAGACGGGAATTCGCAAAGCAAATACCCAACCAAATAACAAAGATAAAATAAACAAGTAATCCTATAGAGCCAACAAAGTAATTATAAACCTAGCTTCTATAGGAATTAGGAAACTCCCCTTTGCAAGGAGTGCGTCGAGTTGATGACGCGGTGTGTGAGCCACGCGACGGCGCAACTTCGCTCTCGTGAACAACGACGGGAGAGCGGGTGTGCAACAGCTTGATGCTCTCAAGAGAATGGAGCTTGACCTTGGAGAGCAAGAGCTAGCCAGGACACAAGAGAGTGGAAAGTGTAATACAAATTGTTTCTTGTGTATCTTGTTGTCTCTAGGTGTTTCTTAGTGTGTCTTGGTGTGTGTTTGTGTTGCAAAGGTTCCCCTTTATTTATAGAGGCCTTAGGAAGGCTTTGGAAGGCTTAAGAAAGGTTCTATAGCCGTTTGGAACAAAGCCCAAGAGAATCAGCCCGAAATCAGGAACAATCATTGCTCTGACAGGCTTATCAGACGTCTAATTCTAGCATCAGACGTCTGGAAGTTCACTTTAAGACGTCTAATTTCAAGGTCAGACGTCTAATTTTGGGCGGGTCTCTTCCTGACTTGGATCAGATCTAAACAGGGTTTTAGTGCAAGTCCATCAGACGACATATAGGACGTCTGGCACTATGTCTGGATGTCTGGAAACCTACTTTTACTGTGGGAATGGATTTTCCAAACGTTGCAATGGCTAGAAAATCTCTGAGAAGAGATTTTGGGTCAGCCGAGGCTAAACGATCATTTATCAGACGTCTGGACAGTCTTATGGATGTCTGATAAGGCTCTAACGGTCATATTCTTGAGTGTATGCTAAGCAGCCAACGGTCCACTAATTGGACATCTGGCAAATCCATCAGACGTCTCCTAAGACGTCTGGTCTAAGGTCTGGACGTCTGATTTCATCAGACAGAAATAACTATCTCCAGCGTAATAGTTATCAGACGTCTGAAACAACAGTCAGACGTCTTAAAATACTTTATCAGACGTCTGATTTAGGAATTAGACGTCTGGAAACTCTGTTTGAACCCTATATTGGTTTTCTAAGTGTTCTACAGAAAACCTAAGTATCCTAGGGTTGTGCAGGTGTTCCTAGGACTACTGTTAGGGTACTTTGAGGCTCTTTAACATGAATTATCTAAGGAAATAAAGAGCAACAAAAGAAACGAAAAATACAACAAGTACAAAAGAAGGAAATCTATCATATTCTTCATTTCCTTCCATCTTTAATATATCGCTCCTCGCGAATCTCTTCTGTTCTCCATCAAGCTCGTCCAATCCGTCCTGGATGCGAGCTCGAACTCCGTCTAATCATGTATCCATTTGCGATTGGCCTGAAATCTTGGACTCAAAGCGCAAATATTAAATGACACGTGTTTTGTTATCATCAAAATAAATGATCATGGTGCTCTAGCACCAACACAAATTAGGGTTTTAGCATTCGATGAGTTGTGATTAATGTTCGAACAAGTTCCAGATGCTTGTATGAATGTTCACGACACCTGAAATTGGGATCTGAACACCTTGAACTTGATATGAGAAATTTTGGTCTTAAAGCTCAGGTTTTAATCTAATCTAAATACCTGATTCTTCAATTAAGTTTTTGATGCTTGGAATGCGATTTTAAGAGGATTTTCTATGTTTATGAAACCTGTGTGAGTGATTTCATTGAGTTTTTGAGCTTTCAAAGCAAGTCTGAGATGGTTTTGAACAATTTAGCAGGAATGTTCTGAACAAAATTGTGAATCAGATTTCAACATAGATTTTAAATGAGTTCTAAATGAGCTTTTAGTTATAATTGATCTTTTGGAATGGAATTGGTTTAGAATTACTTATGCTTGAAGAGATTTGGAATGCATAGATCAGGCTTTGTCTGATTGGATAGTAGAGGCAGTTCAAGATTTCTAGAATGGAATGATGGTCTAATCAAAGCTGTTTTTGATGTTGTTTGAGGATTAAATGAGTTTTGCTAAGAGATTTTATTGAAGAAATAGCTTTCATGTACATGGATAAACTTTATTTAGCTTGGAAATAAGTTGGAATTCATTGCAAAACCTTATTTAAATCCTTTATCAGCAAGTCAACAATCTGCAAACTGTCTGAAGTGTGTATCAAATGTGATTTTAATGCTTATATCATATCTAGTATTTGATTTTGATTTCAATTGATTCCTTGATGTTCATAATGATCTATATTTGCTTTCTAAGGCTTGGAATTAATTTCTAACATTTATCAGCCTTTTTCCATCCTTTTTGCTATAAAAAGTATCAAAACTAAAAAAATACTGTAAATATATAATTGAAGAATGTAGTGAGTGAGATTCAAGCATTTAGAAGGTGTGTGTGCATTTAGTTTTAGGTTTCTAAGACTTTAGTTAGGAGAAAAGACTAGTAGAAGTTTTAGACTTCTTAGGTTTAGAAACAAAAGAATTAAAAATAAAAATCCAAAAAGAATTCTTCTTTCCTTGTGGTTAGTTACTCTCCTCTTTCCTTCCTACAAAAACAGAAAATAAAACAAAATGAGAAAACTATAAAAATCCTGAAAACCCCCTATGTATATGGTGTAAATGTGTTTATATTGTAATATTGTATAATATATTAAATTATATGTACATACGTATATAAACTATTTATATATATATATATTATTTATATGTAAATAAGGTATAATGTATACAGATAACTTATGTCTAACTTATCTTATTTATTAAATTATAATGTCTAGGATTATATATCTAAGTATATATTGTCATTAACCTATATATATAGCCTATGCGTGTACACTAGTGTATATATATACATATATCTTAAGATACTAATTGTAGTAATTATTACGAAAAATAACATATTTATAATCATTTATTTCAGTATATATTGTATATGTATATTATTATAAGTTAATGAAATATATTAGTAAATTAAGCTAGTCTATGTTAGTAATTTAATTAACTAATTTACTAATTTATACTATATTCTCATAATTTATATTTTAACTTATTTTAAATACATTTATAATCCTATTTATATTGTATATTATTAAGTTTATGAAATATAAGTAACTTCTATATATATAATATATATACTATATATAATGTGTAAATACATAAATAAATCTAATTAAATTATTGAAATTCTTAATTAAACATTTAAATATGTAAATTATCTTAATTAGACTCTAAATATATAGTTTACAAAGTAATTTATAGTGTACATTAGTGAATATAAACTAATTATAAACGTATAATGTCCTTAAGTTTAACTAATTTAAATAAGTACTTATACACATAATTTACTTAAACTAATTAATCCAAATGATAGCCCTATGTATTAACTTAAATTTTATGTAATTTATTTGTAAATTAGATCCTTAATTAATGGCTAATTAAACCCTTGAACTTCTCCATAAATCATTAACACACAGTGCTAAGCACAGTTATAAGTGCGTTCCAATTAGTCCCACATCATGGGAATAGAAGTGCTTGACTTCGTATTTTAGCAATCGTGCACGTAAGACCTACTGATCGACTATGATGTGAATGCTTCAGCATGCCTTGCGTGTTATGTTTCTAACGTGCGGTGCGTGTGCATGTGTGCATGCATTCGAGCATGTGTGTGTGTGCCTAGGTTTGTATGGGCCTATGTGGGTATATGTGGGCCTAATCTGGAATTGTGTGGGCCCTGTGGGGTAGCCTCCAGGCGCCATGGAGTTATGTCCTTAGTGGGGTGAGCCTAGAAGTGGCTGATCCAGCCTATTGTCGTTGACCTGCGCAAACGTTCACCAATCTTTTTGGGCCACGCATGTATAGGCTGAAACTAACTAAAAAGAACTACGTGTTGAGAACTATTTAAGTTAAGTGTTTGTGTTGTGTGTATTAGTTGAGTACATAAATGTTGTGATTAATATATATGTATACGTAATATATATATATATATATAAGGTTCTGTTATATATATGTATGTATGTTATATCTATATTGTGTGTTGTATATGTGCATGTTATATATTTTATAAATGCATATATGTATTGTGTATATGTTATGTGTTAAGTATATTATTTTTAGATGTTATATAGATAATCTATATCTACATTTGTTAATTAACTTAGTCTTTCTAGCCTTGTTTGTCTATAGATTTTTTTTGTAAGGCTTATATGTATATCTCTTTACATGTATATAGAGATTTAGTGATTCAGTGCTACCTTTATGTCAATGTTTAAGGCAAATTTGCAAATAGGACTTCGTTCATTTAGTATTATTCATACTTGTACGAAATGAGTTGTAAATTACATAGATATAATTAATCTAACCTAAACTCATGTGTTGATGCCTTTACTCTGTAAATACTCTTGAGGCATTAACATAATAACATTCATTCTTTTGATCTAACTTGTGAATAATTGACTTATACTAATTGATTCTTTGATTGTATTACCTTTAATTCATTCTTTGTAAATGAAATTCACATTTTGAAATAAAAGATAGATTTTGGATCTTAGAGAGTGATGTATATCAATAACTACCACCTAGGGAATGACCTGGAATAAAGCCAGTAAAAATTGTAGATAAATAAAATGACATTTACTTGGATTGTGATACTATATTACAGACATGACAGTGACATTAATAACCCTAAATTAACTTGTAGTACGGATAGAACATCAAATATAGAAGCACCTAAATCTAATAGAGCCCTATTAAAGGTCAAATCACCAATAGCACATGAGATCAAGGGAGCACCAAGGCCTTTCTTCTAAGGGGGTGGTTTATTCAAAATCATCATGCTGGCCTATTCTGACAACACTACCCTCTTAAGTGACTTGGTCTTGGCTCTACGCTTTCGAGTGCAAAGTTCCTTCAAGAATTTAGAGTAGGTTGGGATATGTCTAATAACATGAAGGATCAAAATGTTAATCTAATAACATCGAGGATTGAAATGTTAATTTTCACTTGTTTAAACACATCAATAATCTCCTTGTTGTTAGCCTATTTTTTCTTTTTCTTCACTTTCTCTAAAGCTTTAAGGAAGGGTATGTGAATAGTGTTCTGAATTATGGGTTCCTAAGCCTTTTCTACTTTGTTTTCTTTCTCAGATTCTTTAGACTCTACAATCAATTCAGGCTCACCAAGGTCCTTATAGGTAGAATTAGAAGGCCAAGTGGGATCTTGGGTTTCAATACCATTCCTCATGTAGGAGTAGACTCTCCACTACATTAACACAATGTAGCTATGGAAGGCCTACATACACAACCCCAATGAGAGAAGCGGGAACTCTTCCTGCTTCGCAAGTCCAACTTGCTTGTCTACTTGATTTAAGCCTTTGGTGTACCGTACACCATGCATGTTGACCACCACAAAGTGTACGTTGACTATGTATGTGGGCCCTTGGATGCACCTAACCAAGGGGCTAGAAATTACATCCAAGAGATACGCACATACAACTCATCCCTTTTGGGAAACGAGCGGATCCGCTCAATGTGCATGTTATGCCAATGCCCTGCTGGAGGGGAGTGAACTCACTAACATAACCCCATGGTTACTATTCCCTCACCTTGGTAGCCATAAATCATCATCATCATGACTAATTCATTGATGCATTTGAAAATGAGGGAACTAGTCCTACTAGAAATTTGACTAGGTTTTATTGAAGAAATAGTCCAATTTAATCATATTAAATTAACTAATGTGAACATAGTGATACGAAGTTTACGCGATTTTATAAAGATGTGAATTAAGTTGTTGAGACATGTAAATTTGGTCAACTTTTAAAATTTATAAACCTAGATATGGTGAGTATCTAGAGTCATCCAAGGAGGCTAGATTGTTAGTCAAATAGATGGTTCTCTCTCTTGCTTTCTCAAATCAACACTTCTTTTTTTTGTATGAATTTTTAGGGTTGTAAATTACTGGGGCACGAAAAGCTGATTTGACTACACATAGTTAATGAAATGAAATCTACCTTTCTAGGCTCACCCTACGCAAGTGCAGCTAGGGTAATTGAAAGGAGATATGGTTCAATAAAGCTACTGACATAAAGCTAGAATTCAAAGCACATAAAAAGGATGGAAGCGAGATATGGAAAGCACTTGAATTACAAAAAATGTAGTTGAAATTACAAGGTACTTGGGAAGCTCAATTGTGTGAATGGTACCACACAATTAATCCCCAAGTAGAGGAATGCTTAAACTGCTATAGCAAGATGATAGAAAATGAAATGAAGTAAGAAGCTTCTCCCAAAATGTAGAAAGAATCCACACTCTAGACTCAACATCTCCTGGGCCTGAAGAGGATTCTCTTTGCTCCTCGAATGCCTATCCTCCCAAAGCTGATGTCCTCCACCTTAGCTCCTAACTACCTGGCTGTCCTCCTTAGGTGATGTGGTCCTTCGCATGGAGCCAAAGAAGAGGATAGGGGAAGGTGAACACCAAAGAGATAAGGTAGGTGTTGAAGCAGAAAATCTGCGCAATGGCACCAAAATGTTGTTGCGGAAAATCTCCAGCAACGGCGCTAAAATGTTGAAGCAGAAAATGTCGCAAATGGAATTGAGTTTTGAAAACCCATCAATGTAGTATGATTTGCAAAGAAATCCGTCAACAGATAAATTTATCGAAACTTTAAAAGAATTCCGGATTGAACATAGGAAGGCTATGTTTGATTAAAAATCACGTTTGTTTTATTGTCACGAAGCAGATTAGCTGGTCGAATTGAATCTAAACTAGCTATCTTCTTAAAGAATAAAAAATAGTTGAAAAAGAGAGAATATTGCGAATAAAGAGAAAATAGAGAGAGAATGAGCAAGAATTTCATAACTAAAATATCATGTCTATTACAACTACTTGTTACACTAGAAAGCAGGAAATGTACACTAGAAAGTAGAAAATCTACTCTAGAAAGCAGTAAAGAGAAGGTGGAGAGATGTTATCCTCCTCAACGACTGCTTGGAGGACGAGCCGCAACTATGGAGTGCCCAGACGAAGATGGTGAGATGCGGGACGGAGAAGAACAACAAAGGATAATGGAGAATGGGGCAGGATGACATCGCACGAGATCCGCTTCCTGAATAGGGGTGAGAGGACCACCGCGGGATGCTCCACGAAGGAGGTGAGAAGGTGGAAAAATTGTAATTTTAACTCTAATGGAGAATCCCTGCTTTGGGACAAGCTCTTAGAGCTTTGCCGGGGGTGAGAGAAGTGAGGAAGGGATGAAGAATGTGTGGGGGTTGTAGGGCTATTTATAGGTGAAGTTTGAAGGGGTAGAATGGTCTTTTTAAGGCTTTGAATTTCATATAGGTGTTTTTAGTGACGCTTATTCAGATTTAAACGTTGCTAAAGACCCCACATTTCTGAAGAACATGTGCATGCCTTCACCTCTTCTTCCGTGCATGCAATGCATAGGCATAATCACGTGCACTCAGCCATCCATCTTGCATTCAACTTTTTAGATCGCATAATGCTCGTGCCTTCATCTTCTCTTCCTCAATGCTTAATCCCACGATCTCGCAATCTTAGCTGTCTGATCACGAGATTGGATGACTTAAGCTTTGGATCCGTGCCTCATTGTGTGCCAGCTTCAGCCGTTGAGTGCATGACGCGGATGAAGCAGAGTTTTCCACACGAGATCGGGCGATCCTGATTGAAATTGGATCTGCACTCAAGAGGTGAACTGTGGGGATTCGATCCCGCAACCTGGAGGCACTGAAGGTTGTATCCACCGTGCTATGTGTGTGGATAGGCAAGAAGAGCATTCGTGTGCTATATGTTCTCGACTGTCGGATCTTGATTCAACGGTTGAGATCAAATGTATGGTTCTTCTCACATAAGGCATGGCTTGAGGGGGGCAACCTAATCAACTCTCAGCTGTCGGATGAGAAGGCATGGCAGCAAGTGATTTGGAGAGTCTGGATGGCACCATGTGGCATCATCTGGACCGTCCATCTTCTATGAGTTGTAGATGGTGTCATAGATGTCCGATTGGACCAATTTTCAAGCTATTGGGCTGTGATCATCAATTTGAACCCATCTGTATGGTCAGACTTGTCATCTGAAGAAAAAATTTACACCATCTTGTTCCTTTGATCTTTGATCTTTCTTAGACTACATCGGATTGTACGAAAGTTCGATCGGGGTGATCTTGGAGTTGTTGAACTCCAATCGTTGCCCTGATCAGATCCGTATGGTTGGATCTTCAATCCAAGGTCTCGATTAAATGTCGCCTTGTTACCTGACCACAAAAGAGAAAATTAACCTAAACTTTATACAATCTAACCTAAATGCTAGATGATGCATGTTATGCAATATTTATAATGTATGATGCAACTATATGGCTAAGAGCATGCAAAAAAAGATGGTTTATGTGATATAAACGTGTTTACATCACACCCCCATGCGTATCTTTTGCTAGTCCCTAGAAAAACTACATGCCATTTATAAGAGAATTAGGTCAGATTTCTTGGGCAATAGTTATTTTTCAACACTTAAGAGTTTCAACTAAGATTTGAACTACAAAGACACAACAGCGCCTGGGTGATTGCCAAAATGCAGACTGCCTGAAGCCCTCACCTTATTCAAAGAAGGATCTTTTTCTTCTTTTCTTCTTTTCTAATTTTTTTCAATTTTTGAATTTAGAGTTTCGGAGCAGCTTTCTAATGCTACTCAATCCACCCAAGACTCGAAGAGAACCCTAAGTTCTAAGCATCTTTTAGTGAATGTGATAGACTCATTGATCGGCAATTAGAATGGACTTCAGGTTTCTACGCCCCTAGGTGACCTTAAAAAGGAATTCTGCCTAAATGTGTATCTATTTGACTAGTAGCTTTCTCCCTACTTTTATTTTTATGGGGTTACCACAAGGGAGAACCCAGTGTATATCTCCCCAACTTATTCTACTTCTTCGCTTCTTTCTAAGTGTTTAAGAATTATACGTACATTTCTTGAGCTGCGATCTGAACAACCTACCAATGGGCTATTATCCATTATAACTTGCTAGTCATACTCATGCAGTGAAGTGTGGCTTATTTCTTTTTTTCTTTCTTTTCTCCTTTTCTATTTCTTTTTCTTTTCTTTTTGGATATTTTTTTCTTTTTCTTTTTTTTTCTTTAAGTAGGTGGCTTTCCTGATCTAAGATTTACCTAAAGGCAGCAGGAAATGAATGGTCCTGTGGCTGGGCTTTGGACAACCAACTAATGGACTGTTACCCACGATAACTTGCTAGCCATACCACCCTAGAAGGTTCATTAGCTACCCAATTTCCATTAAAATCGCCAAACAACGAGTTTGTGCGAAAAATGTGTAGATGCTTAGACTTAAAATTCCCTCAAATCAGAGAGTGGGTTGATAAGTTGTGTACTTATCACCTCAACTTATTTAATCAAATTAAAAATATATTTAGACTGGCGAGGACTCGAGAAACAAATCCATATTTTAGTGGACACCGGGGCTGATTAAGCTCGAAGACCTGAAGGGTCTAAGTGTTCAAGTCATATAGTTTTATTTCCTAAGATTGAAAACTTTCTAAAGCCCAAGTTCTCTTTCCTAATTCCACTTCCTTTTCAAAAATAAAAAGAAAAATGGCGCTAACAAAATGATTCAGAAATGAATATCCACCCCCCATACCTATCTAATGAATGTCATTGTATTAAAAAGACATGACAAAGAGCGGAGTAGAGAAGAAAGCACCTAAATTGCGTGAATAACATGTTTGCTTCAAGATGAAAAGAAACTGCATATGTGTTGAATTTAGTACCTTCAGCTAGGCACACTATACAAATAAAGATGAAATAAAGGATTCACAGGTGCAGGTTAGAATTAGAATAAAATGATTCACCTCAAGACCTCCCAGCAGATGTCCACAGATGTGGACCAGATTGTGGTGCAGACCCATACCTCATGGTCGAGCATATCTAAGGTTCTGGATAAAAATTATCTGAAACCTGAGATCAGTATTCAAGTGGGGTCGGGCCTACAATTTGTGAGGATGCAACCAAAGCCCAAAAAGTTGGATAATAGAGAAATCAAGCTCAAAAGGATAATCAATGAATGTGCACTTAGGTTGGACATCCTCTGAATCAAAGATGTCATAAGGGTCCTGGTAGAAGGTTGGTGGTTTCAAACAAAAAAGCAACCTTAGACTTGGTCTTTTGCTTCCTCTAGAATTGACTTCCCAAATCAATATTTCCCAACTCCTATCTTCTACAATCAGACTTTCAAATTTTGGGACCTCCTACATATTAATCACCCCATCTGAATTTTCCAAGTCTAAAAGGTGTGACTGAATCAGAATGGACTTTGGTTTAGTGATTTCAAAATCAAAATCTTCAGTAAGCTCAATGGGGTGTGATTGATGATCGGGGCTTTGAATTGAATCCTTCAGAAAGTAAGGATCTGAATCTACCATGTGAGCCCCAATAGGATCAAATTCCTCAGTTATTGGGCCATCATATGATTCATCGAATTCCTCAAGCCCAGTCGTCTCACAGAAATCATGTGCTGTAAACTCAGGTGAGACTTCGCATAATGATTCTTCACCTTCAGAATCAAAGAAATCTAGACTTGCATTAATGTATGTCTCAAAATCACCAATCACTTTCTGATCCATGGAGAATATGTTTCCTCGTACCCTGACTCAGGGATCTCAGGTGAAGAAATTAGTTCATCCTTAATTGGTTGCTCTAGACCAATCTAGTCAATCCCAGTCTCGTAACATGTGTCCCCTCTAATAGGTGCCTGAGTGAGTTCTGACATTGACTCTCCTAAAGGGGGTTCATCCTGCGAATCATCCCAAGATTGAACTAAAGCAACCACAAATCTCATCCTCAATTTTGATAACTTCCCAAGTAAAAACTCACCTGGGCCCTTACCTTAACATCCTAGAGCCAATCCAACAAATACTTGTTTAAATCATCAATCATTTGAATCATAGGCTCCAATTCATCAGTGCGAGGTGTTGGCTGAGCTTCTATGGATTGTATGGTATTTTGTAAGTTAGCCAACACCTTCTCTTGCACTTGGTTAACCTGAACCAAATGGTTTGGTTCGAGGTTGGACGAGTTTGGGTTCAGTGCAGAGGAGTCAACGAATTGAGGATCTTGATACCCTCCCTAATAATAGGTCATTTTAGGTTGTTCATAAGGTGGTGATGACCTAAAGGCAGTGTAGTTTGGGGAGGGGTAAGGATTAGTGTCTCCTTCTTGATTGTAGATCGTATTAGGTTGTCCATAAAAGGGTGGTAATCTATAATCGATGTAGCTCTAAGAAGGATAAAAGTCATGATGATGGTGTCCAGGGTTAGAACCTGAACATGGAGGTCCAGGATTATCCCAACTAAAAGATGGATGAGAATAAGTCTGGTTGGAATAATAATCATTTTGGTAATAAGTAGTGGTAGGAGGGTAGGAGTGGAAGTGTGAATAGAATGTGGAAGGATCCATGACAGAACGTAAGGAAGAAAGGTGCCTTGCAATATAAACAATCAAACATGTGCTTAAGTGGGCTTGCCTAAAGACCTACAAACTCCCAGAACCCATCTTGAGATAAAGAAATGATTTGATCTACTTCTTTCTAGTCAATCCAACCAGTTAAAGGGAGGGGCTGGGGAGAAGGTTCTTCCTTTGGCTTGCACCTCCGGTTCCTAGTGTACCCCCCAACCGCAATCATTTGATTCTGCTCCCCTAGCTAGACATCAGATTAAATAGTAGAAATAGACTAATTGAAAATAATCTCGATCTGGGCTTCGAAGAGCGAGTCCAATCCTTAAGGCCAACGTCTACTCTGTTCTAATTAGGGTTAGGTTTGAATGTGCTTTGGAATGTGACGGGCCATTTATCTGGGTTGTTCCCTTAATGATTGATTGATATGTGTGTGCGTGCACAACCAATGGTTTTCAAGCAAGATTATTTTTGGATGTAGTAAATTTTAGTGTTTAAATCTTGCTTAGTAGCTTTTAGGGTTTAGAATTAGGTAAGTTATATCAAGTTCAAGAGGTAAACTAGATGTTCAAAACACGGGTGAAGATGTTTTCCTTTTTAAATCGAAAGTAAAGTGGAGTGCCAGGTATTGACCTTAATTGTAAACCCTAAGGGGAAGCTACTTGATGAGTTGATTTTAAATGGAGTGGTGCGACCCAAACAACTCAAACAATTGGCCTTAATGCACCACTAAGTTAGGCACACAAGTGGTTACCTAACCTGATTTCTACTCGATTCAGTGTTTGGGTGTGTGTACCAGTTCCAAAGATTGGTTTACCGGTTGAGTTTGAAAATCAGAAGAGGTTGTATACCTTTGTGAGATTTTTTTAATTTTTCTTTTATATACGGAGGGTAAGGTACCAGGGAGGTGAAGGTGACAAACAAACAATAAAAAAGTAGCCTCAGAGTTTATAAGAACACCTAGGTTGATTTTTGTTTGTGTTATTATGTGGTGGAATGAAAACTAGTGGATTGGAGGTGGGGGTAAACTTACAGACCCTTCAATAGCACTTTACTCCAATCTACCACTTTTGCCCGTCTCAAGAGAGTAACTGCAATCACAATAGAAAAGGAGAGAAGTAAGGTAAAAGATAAGTAAGGGGGGAAAGCGTGAAAAATCAAAGAGCGTCGCCTCCCTGGCAACGGTGCCAAAATGTTGAAGTGAAAAATCTACGTAATGGCACCAAAATGTTGCTGCAAAAAATCCCCGACAATGGTGCAAAAATGTTGAAGCAAAAAACATTGCAAATGGAATTGAGTTTTGAAAACCCGTCAATGTAGTATGATTTGCGAATAAATCCGTCAACAGATAAATTTACCAAAACTTTAAAAGAATTACAGGTTGAACATAGAGAGGCTCGTTTGATTAAAAATTGCATTTGTTTTCTTATCACAAAGCAGATTAGTTGGTCAAATTGAATCTAAACTAGCTATCTACTTAAAGAATAAATAATAGAAGAAAGAGAGAGAATATTACAAATAAAGAGAAAATAGAGAGAGAATGAACAAGAATTTCATAACTAGAATATCATGTCTATTACAACTACTTGTTACACTAGAAAGCAAGAAATCTACACTAGAAAGTGGAAAATCTACTCTATAAAGAAGTAAAGAGAAGGTGGAGAGAAGTTATCCTCCTCGACAGCTGCTTGGAGGATGAGCCGCAACGATGGAGCGCCTGGATGAAGGTTGTGAGATGTGGGAAGAAGGAGAACGACGAAGGACAATGGAGAACGGGGCTGGACGACGTCGTAATGGGATCTGCTTCCCGAATGGGGGTGAGAGGACCACCGTGGGATGCTCCATGAAGGAGGTGAGAATGTGGAAAAATTTTAATTTTAACTCTAATGAAGCATCTTGGGTTTGTGATAAGCTCTTAGAACTTTGGAGGGGATGAGAGAATAGAGGAAGGGATGAAGAAAGTGTGGGGGTCGTAAGGCTATTTATAGGTGAAGTTTGAAGGGGTAGAATGGTGTTTTTAAGGCTTTGAATTTAATATAGGGGTCTTCAGTGATGGATTTAAATGTCACTAAAGACCCCACATCACTGAAGAATATGTGCACGCCTCCGCCTCTTCTTCCATGCACGAAATGCCTAGGCACGATCGTGCACTCTCAATCGTCCATCTCACATCCGACAACTTAGATCGCATCGTGCCCATGCCTTCATCTTCTCTTCCTCAACACTTAAGCCCACGATCTCGCAATCTCAGTCGTATGATCGCAAGATTAGATGACTTAAGCTGTGGATCTATGCCTCATCACGTGCCTACTTCAGCCATTAAGTGCATGACGTGGACGAATAAGAGCCGTCCACACGAGATTGGGCGGTCTTGATTCAAATTGGATTTGCACTCGGGAGGTGAGCTGTGGGGATTCAATCCCACAACTTGGAGGCGCTGAAGGTTTTATCCACCATGCTATGCACGTGGATAGGCAAGGAGAGCATTTGTGTGCTATTTGTTCTTGACTGTTGGATCTTGATTCAATGCTTGAGATCAAATGTATGGTTCTTCTCACATGAGGCATGGCTTGAGGGAGGCAACCTGATTAACTCTTAGCCATTTGATGAGAAAGTAGGGCAGTGAGCGATTTGGAGGGTCTGGATGCCACCAGTGGCATCATCTGGACTATCCATCTTCTATGAGTTGTAGATGGTGCCACGGATGTCAGATTGGATCGATTTTCATGTTGTTGGGCTGTGATCGTCGATCTGAACCCATCCGTACAGTCGGATTTGTTGTCTAAAGAATGGATTTACACCATCTTGGCCCTTTGATATCTGATATTTCTCGGACTGCATCTGATGCTACAGAAGTCTGATCGGGGTGATCTTGGAGTCGTTGAACTCCAATCATCACCCTGATCAGGTCCATATGGTTGGATCTTCAATCCGAAGCACTGATTAAATGTCGCCCTGTTACCTGACTAAAAAAAGAGAAAATTAACCTAAACTTTATACAATCTAACCTAAATGCAAGATGATGCATGTTATGCAATAATTATAATGTATGATGCAACTATATGGCTAAGAACATGCAAAAATAGACTTTTTATGTAATATAAACATGTTTACATCAGTAGGTGTTCCCTTTGATCACCTCTCTTCTCCACTTCCTTGGCATGGATATTAGCTAGAATTATAGGAAGAATTGGTGCTCACCAAGGATGAGTACAATGGTAGGATGGGGGGGCCTTTTTATAGGCTAGTATATGTAGTGGTTGGAGGGTTGAATGGGGTTAGTAGGTGGTTGGTTAAGGGATGGAGAGACACCTATGGATGGTGCCAAAATGGAACTTCTAGAAGGTGATGAGTTGGCACCTAAATGTAGGGTTAGGATGGCATATTGGATAGAGTGTACGGTTGAGATGGCAAAGGATTTTGGCACCATGTTGAAGAGGTGCCAAGGAGATGTTTTGGCTATATAATTTAGCGCCATTTGGAAGTGGTTATGAAGATGGTTGATCAGCATGTTTTGTGTAATGAAAATCGGGGTTAAGAGTAATCCCGTCGTCGTAGTTGCAAAACTCGAAATCAAATACAATTTATACCAAAACTCCAAGGGAGTCCTGGGTCGAACATAGGGAGGCGATGTTTACTTTATATGAAAACCACACTTTGATTTCCTTTTTTTTTTTTTGAAATAAAAAGACAAGCAATCACAGGAGAGAGATGGATCAAATATGTCATATTACCTGAATGTCAATTACAATAAACTATGAAAGCATAAAAGAGAAAGGCGTGAGAAGAAATCTCCCAAAGTGGCTGTTCGGTCAGACGTCGGCAGCTAGCGGAAGCTTGGACGAAGGAGTTGGAAAGTAGGATGATGGTGGTGAGATGCAAGAGGACATCGGGTAGGGGAAAGCTTCAGCGTGACTTCGAAATGGAGGTGAGAAGGTGGAGATGATCTACTACCGGAATGAAGGTGGGAGGATGGCTCCAAGGCGACCTATGAATGGTGATGGGAAGATGGAGGAATATTTGGTGGGGCAGAGGTTCGTTACATTAATAGGAGCCTTGGGAGCTTGAGAGTAAGCTCTAGCGGAGCGTTGGTAGGCTTGCTAGAGCTTAGGAGTAGGTGGGAGTAGAGTAGGCAAAGATGAAGAAGAATGAGGGGGTGTAGGGGTGTTTATATAGTGATGGGAGGAAGAGCATCCCACGCACAGACATTCAGCAACAACTACAAGCGTCACTAAAGGCTGCTAGAGCTGTCGTTGAAGATCCGTGCCTCTTCATTGCCTTGGCTGGTGCACGCACTGCGTAGGACATTTAGTGATAGTTGCAAGTGTCACTAAACTCCCGCTCTTCTGTCGCTACAAATCCTACGCCCATCGCTCACGTCCGCCTGCTGTCGCTGAGGTTAAATGTGCCGCAGCTGTTGGATTTAGAAATGAACGGCAAAGATGGTGTGGAGATTGCACCTCTTGATCGCGCGTGACAAAAAAGATGCAAAACCCCGCCTTATCTGTTGGATCCTGCTACTCCAGAAATTTGACTTAGAAATCAAGGATAAGGTGGGATCGCAAAATGTAGTAGCTGACCATCTCTCTCGTCTTATGACAAATGACATGATGACCCCCCTGATTAATTCCTTGATGAAAGCATTTTAGCTGCCAACACCCTCCCTTGGTTTGCACCCATCGCAAACTATTTAGTAGCAGGACGAATCCCCGCTGATTGGCCAAAAACAAAAAGGGATAAGTTCTTTGTTGACTTTAAATACTATTTTTGGGAGGAGCCCGACCTTTTCTGCATTTGTGCCGATCAGGTCATTAGATGATGTGTCCCTGATTCTGAAATCCATGATATTTTGACACATTGTCATTCAATGGCCTGTGGCGGACATTTTTTGGGCAAGAAAACTGCAGCTAAAATCCTTAATGCGGGATTCTTTTAGCCCAGCTTGCACAAAGATGCTCATAATTTTGTTCAGTCCTGTGTGCATTGCCAGAGCATCAGCAACATGACTCAGAAGGATATGAATCCCCTTAATCCTAGTTTAGAGGTTGAAATTTTTGATGTATGGGGCATCGACTTCATGGGACCGTTCATCAACTCTAGTGGGTATTTGTATACACTAGTCACAGTCGATTATGTTTCTAAATGGATTGAAGTAATACCCACCTGCACCAATGATCACCGTGTGGTTGTTGAATTCATTAAGAAAAATATTTTCTCAAGATTCGATATTCCAAAGGCCATTATCAGTGACGAAGGCTCACACTTCACTCACAATTCTGTCACCTTCTTTCTAAATATGGGCTTACTCACAAAATTTCCACACCTTATCACCCCCAAACAAATGGTCAAGCGGAAGTTTCTAATCGGGAAATCAAAAACATTGTGCAAAAGACGGTTAGGTCTGATCGTAAAGAGTAGTCCACCAAATTGGATGATGCTTTATGGCCTACCGTATCGCTTTTGAAACCCTGCTTGGCATGTCTCCCTTTCGTCTGATTTTTGGGAAGGCATGCCATCTCCTGGTAGAACTTGAACATAGGACTTTTTGGGCAATAAAGCAATTAAATATGGACTTATTTGACTTCGGTATCCACAGAAAATTACATTTAACTGAACTGGAAGAATTACGTAATTTTTCATATGAAAATGCATGGATTTATAAAGTTCGAATAAAGAAATTTGATGATAAAAACATTGTTCGGAAACATTTTGATGTTAATCAATGCATTTGGATTTTCGATGCACGATTACGTATTTCTTCTAGAAAGTTGAAATCAAAATGAATCGGCCCCTTTATTATCCTAAAAACATATTCGTACGGTGTTGTTGATCTTTCTGATCCTAAAACTAATACAACTTTTGAAGTCAATAGCCAACGTTTAAAGCCCTATTTTGATCATGCCCCAAATCTTCCATCTGAATCTTTCGATTTCACTGAACCACCTACAGCTGATCACTGATGCACACTACACCTGGCTGAATGACGCAAAAGATGGCAGTAGATGGGAGGTAACCCATCATTTTTTTCTACTTTCTTTTTCTTTCTTTTCCCTAGGTTTTGACCATCCTAAACTTGACCTTCCTTCACTAAGGTGATCCCTTTTCCCTCCTAATGCATGAGGACATTGCATATCATAAGCATGGGGGGGTGTTTTTAAAATTTGATGATCGATTTAGGATTTTGAAAACCTAAAAACATGCATTTTTAGTCATTTTATTTTTTCTACTATCATATCTTTGGATTACACACTGATAGTGCGTCGAATATTTTTTCTTCATTCCTAGTCACAGACAAGCTTTGGAGGAAGATTTGCCAGGAACCTCTACCTACCTGGGACTCTCTTTGGCAGAGGTTCGACACTCCTGGATGGCCGTACAGGTGTATGGCTTCCACCTTGTGGTGTGTGTGGAGGGTGCGAAATGAAAAGTTTTTTCAGGAGAGACCGGTTAGATGTGAGAAAATTGTAAATGAGTGCTGGTCCCTCATACATAGTTGGGGATCTATTTTGTAATGTTTTGTGTGATTTGAAATATAGTACCCTCCGGATTGCTATCGTCTAATTATAGCTTTCCTCACTGTTTCAAAAAAAAAAAATTGAAAACTTTTTGAGGAAAATTTTGAAATCAAGACTAAGGTTGAAAAACTCACTTTTGTTATAATGGGATTTAATCTTTAACAAACTAGGGATGAGGATACGGATTTTATCATTAGAATTTCAGGGTCTACTTTTAGACTAGATCAGATATCCTTCTCCAAAATTTCACCTAAATTAGTGGTAGTTCAGGTGACTTGATCCTCTTTTGTAGTATGGAAAGTATCTGGCTTAGTTTCTGATTCAAAAACTTGCATTTCTTGTGAAACTTCCTGTGTCAAATTTCACACACAAGCCAACACCTAAAAATCAGTAAAAATTAGAAAAACCTCCTTGTTTGGACTTAGTAAAAGTCTAAAACAGATCATTGGTTTGACATCCCATTGCTGAGGAGGAAAATACCTCATTTGAGGATGTGATGTCAACATGTTACTGCCTCGGTGCTGCTCCATATCTATAGTTCATATCTTTAGATGGAGCATTAAAGTGCATTTTAGCAACTCAAGTGTCTTGGATGGAGCTCTACCTATAGTGTCGGAGCAAAGCCTGAGTTTGCTTGGAGTGCCCCTTACACCACATTGTGTTTTGGGGTTGTCAGCTCCTGGGTGATGTCATGGATAGTGCTATCTCGAAGTACTAGCACCAGAGCCCCCCTCAAGGATTGGTAATAGGAATGATGATCCCGACACATCTACTGTAAGACTAAACTTGAAATAAGCATGGGGGACAAAAAAAAAAGTTTTAAACCAAAAACATGCCCATATAAATGTTGGCTTTTCACAAGCACAGGCACAAAATTTTGAAGATTATTGCAAGTTACGAATCAGATTCAAGAGCCAGAAAAATCCTAAAAACAAAAATTTCAAGTCATTTGAATTAACAAGGGATTAATCTGTGAATTTTTTGGGGAATATATTGATTCCATTTTGTCTAATTTTTGGATACGAAAATAAATCCTGATATTTATATTTAACAAATCCCATACCTCTAGTGTTTAGACCAACCAAGGTTCCATAATTCTTTCTCCTCAAAAATAAAAAAATTAGATTTCCCAAAAATTTTGTTTTGTAAAAATTAATGTTTTGCTTAGAGACTAGCAAAAGATAAGCATGGGGGTGTGATAAATGCCAGTTTATCATCATTCTTATGCATTAAAACAAACCTAGCTCTTAGGATTTCGATTCACAAATGGGTTTTTGGGTTGCATTTAGGCATAAATTAGGTTAGGCATACATTGCATTTGTTATTTTATTTTTGATGTGCTTCTTGGAGTGTTAGGGATAAGCAGAGAGTCAGATCCCTAGAACCCTAGTGCTCAAGAAGGCAACTGTTGAAGAGGAAGCTCAAACAGGCTAGGACTCAGCTAATTCCAGCTCATCATGGCTGGATACCAACTCCCTTGGACTAGGGTTAGCTCCATTCAGCTCACCTTAGCTGAATGGTAGCTCAAGAGAGCTCATCTTAGCTCACCCTAGCTCAAGTCAGCTCAGATCTAGCTCAACTTAGTTGAGTCTAGCTCATCTCAGCTCCCACCAGTTCACTAGGAGCTCTAGCTAGCTCAACTAATTTGACTTGAGTCCACCTCAGCTCAAGCTCAGCTCACCTAAGCTCAAGCTCAGGTCTAGCCAGCTCATAGTAGCTTAACTCTAGGCTAGCTGAGCTACTACTTGTCAACTAGTAGCTTAGCTAGCCTCTAGTGTTCTCATCAGAGGTAGTTCCAGCTCAACCTAACTCCTGCTAGGTTAGGGCCAGCTCAACTGAGCTCAACTACCCAAGCTTGGCTACTTGCATAAGAACTAAGTAGCTAAGCTCAGTAGTTGAGCCCCCCCTTGAACCTACCTCAGTAGCCCAGCTCCAGAATACTGTTCCTCAGCTCTCCTCCATGAAACCCTAGCTCATCCAGCTCTACTCTACTAAGCTAGCTTAGCTAAAAAAAATCTCCATGGCCGTCCACTTCACCTTAACCCTAACCAACCCTAACCTAACCCAACCCCTTTTGGTGCAAAACCACCATAACTACCAACCTAAACACCCCTTCAAGTTGGTGCCAAAATACCATAGCCACCCTTTCATTTTGGCACCAACACAAGCCCTTATCCTAGCCCTACACCTCTTCCTTTATCCCCATCTAAACCCTACACCTAACCCCTTCTAGAAGCCCACTAGTGGCGCCAACCTTAGCCACCATAACCAACCCTAAACCACCACTATTTTAGCACCAAAAACACCACCCACACCCTTCCATTTTGTCGCCACCTATATCCACCCTTAATCCCATAACCACCACCATAAAAAGCTATCCTAGCCTTCCCTTATGTCCATGCCAACCCTACCCCTTTAACCACACTAAAGTTGGCACCAACTCTCCCCTAATCACACCTACACACACCCCTTAAGTCCATGCAAATAACCTTAGCCCCTCATCTCATAACCACCACCATATAACTCCATCTCCACCATACAACACACCTAACCAAACCCTTAACACTAGCTACCACTTAGGCTTGGCGCCAACCACCAAGTGCCCCTCCATTTTGGCACCAACAACCCTAGCCCTAGGATCCTATAACCAACATCTAACCCCCATCATAGCCGTCCATCCTATAACTACCCTTAACCCCCTACCATTCCTATATAAACCCCCTACCATCACCATTAAAAATCACCCTTGGCTATAATTTTTCTACCCAAATTTCCACTTACATAGAAGGTCAAGAGAACAAGAAGAAGAAGATTAAGGGGATACTCTGTCCCCTTGGTGCCTTCCCCTCTTCTCTTCTCTCTTGTGCCCACACCAGCCAAGGAAGGAAGCCAGGCATTGGAGGACAACCTTGGGTACATGCCTACCCTAGGAAGTGGAGGATTTGAGGGTGGTACACTACCACCCTTGGAGGAGGAATCAAAGGTGGTCCACACCACCTTCAGGAGGAGTTCTTGGAGTGGGACCCACCCACTCTAGGAAGGAGAATGCACGCCCTTCAAGGGCTTCCTAGGAGGAGACTATTTTTGGTTCAAGAAAAAGGAGGAGGACCCCTTTTTAACTGTGGGAGCAACAGCAGTTGGAGCAAGGAGCCTTCCTTCTTCACCATCATTATCCAGGATTTGTGTTTTATTTTTTGTAGTTTTACTTTTTGTAGTAGAAGCCTTCCTCTACATTTGTAAAATAGAAATCCGCTTAATATTAAGTTGCCTTTTCTACTTGGTGTATCTTCTTCTTTACTTTTGTTTTTTTTTAGCACTTTCACCCCCTCTTCCCAATTATCCTAGTCCTTCACATGCCTAGGGTGAGCTTGAGAAGAGGTCTTTCTTGTCACCTAGTTGTTAAATTAGATTGTCTTTTTCTACCACCAATTTACGATTGCCCCTTTATTTCAAAAACCTAAAAAAAAAATTGCATATTTTAAAAGACAAAAAGAAAGGTGATTTTCGTATTTCCAAGCAAGAGATTGATTTATCAAAAAGTTGCCTCCTTGGACGACCCTAGATACTTCCTTATCTAGGTCTTATAAATTTTAAAAGCGAAAGCGGATTTATGCGTTGCAACGACTAAATTGCCTAATTAACAAACAACGTATTTTCGCGATCAGCACCCATTGTTTGACTTCCCTCTAAGTCTATCACCACGTGTTTCAAAAGGAATTAGGAGCGCTTAGTAATTCTTAAATATTGGATATCAAGCCTAAGTTTAGGTGAAGTCCTTAAATGGTCAAATGACTACTTGTTTTAATTTAGGTTTGGGTGTCTAATTGTGCACGGGAATGTGGAGGGTGTTAATTGGAGTAATGCCCTGTTATTTCTACTTTTTAAAGTGTGTGCAAATTAGGAGTGATTCCAATGCCAATTTCAAGTTGCCACACAATTTGTTGCTTTTCTGCTTTGATGATTTGATTTATTTTAGTGTCTTTTTAGGGTTTTCTTTTTAAGTTTTCAAACAAGTTTGAGATCCACAAACAAAAAGAAATCAAGTTATATTGGTGAATGTAGATTTCCTTTTGAGATGTGAATCTCTAAAAATGAAAAGAAACCCTAATTGAATTGATCCTAAAGTAGAAATGTTACTACTAGTGAATTGCTTCAAGCTTTTCCTTTTAAATAATGCTCTAAACAAAGAAAGAAACACTACTACCTGAAGGAAAATCAAACAAGGATTCTAAAAAATATTTTTTTGTGATTTTAGGAATTTGTTTGATATTTTTTAAAAATTTTTCTTTGTGCTGGTGTCAAAGTTTAGAAATGATACCTATGGGTATTTTAAACTTTTTAGTATCACCACCAGCCACAAATTTTTTTTTTGATTTTACATGATGTGTATAATTTCACAATGATTCCAGAAAGATAATTTTCATAAAAATTGGATAAATAGAAAATTTCCTAAAATTCATGGATAGTAACAAAATAATGAAATCAGAGGAGATGACCCCCTTGTGGCTTGGGAATTTTTAAAATTTTTATACAAATCCAATTGCTCTAAAATTTGGAACTGCCTTAGTTTGAAATACTTGGGTGAAATATCAAGATTTTAGGAGGTCTGTGGTGTCAAGAATTGATTTTAGAAGTCCGGATAGAAGTCTGGACTTGAAAATCAGAACACCAACACTTAAGGAAGAGTGGTGTTAAATCATGCAAACAACCAAACAATTGGTTTTTAAGGTCACCACTCTACCTAATTTTTATGTTTATGATCCTGAAGCCTTGGTAGCTTTTTTGAGCAATTATGTGACAAGTGAGAAATCACTAACCTAACTTCACAGGAAGAAAAGGAACTTCAAGCTCTCGCTTCCAAAATCCTGCCTTCTTACCACAATGCCTGCACACACGAAAGAAGAGAAAGAGAAGGGGATGAGATCAACTTACCAAGCAAGAGAATTAATAAGATGCAAAGCTGTGCCTCCCAGGCAATAATGCCAAAAAGTGATGCAAGGAAAAGCATGATTTGTAATTAGGGGTTTTTTTTTTTGAAAAGGTGAGCAGTGCTATCGTTAACGATAGCAGACCCGGAGCATTTTATTTAAAAACAAATCAATCAAAAAATTACAAAGAATTTAGGTTTTTAAATCCAAAAGTGATGCGAAGAAAAGTGTGAATTGTAGTTAGGGTTTTTAAATCATTGTAGCATGCTAATTCCTAATTGCTTTTACAATTTATAAACCCAGATAGTGGTGGTATCTAGGGTCATCCAAGGAGGTGGGAATCCACTTAAAAAAAAATATTCCTTGACAAAAAGGAAATCAACTTTCCTTTTTAGGTTTTTGGATATAAGATTTTTTTGGGTTTTTAAGTAACGGGCGATTATGCAATTGAAAGTGGGAAAGAGACTACACCTAACTTGCTAAAATTAAAACCTAAGTGACAAGCAATTCTACTCTCTAAACTCACCCTAGGTACGCAAAGACCTAGGGTAATTAGAGAGTGAGTGTGAGTGCACTATGGTAAAAGCAATAATTAAAATGAAACAAGAATTTTAGAAATGGAAACTTTATATTTGGAGTAAAGTGTCTCCAAAAACACAAGTAGAGGAATGCTTCTACTACTATAATTCAAAATACAAAAATTTGAAAATGGAAGCACTAATCCTCTTGTGATGATGGTGATGGGGAGAAGCTTCTTTCTCCAAGCTCAGCTGCTTTTGGGCTTGAAAAGAAGTTCTCCTTCTCATTCCGTGAAAAGCTCCTCCAAGTTGGTGTCTTCCTTGGCAAGCAGTAGGGGGGCATGCCCTTGCTCCTCCAAGGGTGGAAGATCCCAACCTACAAGACTCCTCCTAGGGTAGCATTGGTCGGGTTTTTACGTGGTTTGTCAAATTAGAGTTTTAAAAGTCATTACAACATGGAAAATCGATTCGCTTTTAAATTTGTAATACCTAGATAGTGGAGTATCTAAGGTTGTCCAAGGAGGCAACTTTTGTAAATATAAATCTCTTGCTTGAAAATGGGAAATCACCTTTCTTTTCTAATTTTTAAATATAATGGTTTTAGTGTTTTTGAAATAAGGTGGCAACAACAATTTTTAGAGCAGAAAAGGATAAACCTAACTTAGCAACTAGGTGGCAAAAATGACCTCTTCCCAAGCTCACCCTAGGCACGTAAATACCTAGGATAATTGGAAAGAGGGAGTGAAGGTGCAAAATAATGACAAGAACAAAGATGCATGGAAAATTAGAAATGACAACTTTATATAGAAAGGATTTCTGCTTTACAATTATGTTGTAGAGGAATGCTTCTACTACAAAATAAACTACAAAGCAACTAAAACAAAAATCCTAGATGATGATGGTGAAGAGGATGAAGCCCTTGCTCCAACTATGGCTACTCCCACAATTGAAAAGAGCTCCCCCTTCTCCTTCTTCTTGAATCCAAGGTATGGCCTCCTTCTGGCATGCCGAAGGGGGGCGTGCCTTAGTTCCTCCAAAGGTGGATAGTTTCCACCTTAATTTCTCCTTCAAGGGTGGGCGTGCACCACCCTAGTTTCTCCTACAATGCCTAGCCATGCTCCTTGATAAGAGCCTATTCCTCCTCCTAGAGTGGCGTAAGGAGAAGAATGGAGAGGAAGAAGGAACCAAGGAGGCAAGGGATAGCCTCCTTAGTCTTCTTCCTTCCTCCTCATTCTTGCCTGTGGGTTATAGGTGGGCTTAGGGTAGAATTAAAACTAAGGGGGGATGCCTTTTTTTGGTGGTATATGGTGGGTATATATAGAGGTGGAGAGGGGGGTAGTTGGCATGGACATGTGGAGGGCTAGGATTACGTTTGATAGGCAGTTAGTAGTGGTTATGGGGATCCTAAGGTGTAGGATGTGTGGCGCCACCTTAAGGGGTGTGATGGTGGTGGTATATGGTGGGTATATGTAGAGGTGGAGAGGGGGGTAGTTGGCGTGGACATGTGGAGGGCTAGGATTAGGTTTGGTAGGTGGTTAGTAGTGGTTATGGGGATCCTAAGGTGTAGGATGGGTGGCGCCACCTTAAGGGGTGTGATGGTGGTTGTTATGGTGGTGGAGAGGCACCATAGTTTGGCGCCAACCATGGAGAGGAGCCATGGTTTTGGCACCAACTATGGGGGCTTCTAAAAGGGAATAGGTGGATGGTGGAGATGGATTGTGAGGTTAGTTGTATGGTGGAGATGAAGGGGGAGGTTGGCGCCAATTTTAAGGGTAGTTAAGGGGGCTTTTGGAGCCAACATGATGGTGTCACTTAAAGGTGGTGGTGGTGTGAAGGGTTGTGGTTGAGTTGGCACCAAGTAGGGTAGCTCATGTGTAGCTTAGGTGGGCTTAAAGAGGAGGCTTATGTAGGTGGAGTAAGGGTTAGCTAAGGTGGATGACCAAGGACTGGAGAACTTAGCTAAGCTAGCTTAGCTAGTAGGTGAGTGGAGGAGAAGTAGGAGGAATCAGGGTTTGAAGAAGTGCTGAGGAAGAGCTGTCTGGAGCTGCATAGGAGCTAATAGCTACTGAGGAAAATGGCACGGAGCTACTTTAGCTAGCTTAGCTTGCTAGTTCTTTGCTAGATGCTAAGCCAAGCAAAGGTAAGCTGGCTTCTGCTGAAAGATGCTGAGGTAAGCTGGGTCTGATCATCTCGGGGAGGATCTAGCTAGCTAAAGTAGCTAAGGTAGCTTAACTAAATTAAGTTGAGCTAACTAGAATCCCTGGGAATTGAAATTGAGTTGGCCTGAGCTAGGGTGAAGTCATCTTCAGTTGGCTTGAGTTGAGAAGAGCTGGTGGTGGCTGGACCTGAGCTGAGGTGGACTCTAGTCAACTTAGTCGAGGTAGCTAAAGCTCCCAGTGAACTGACAGGAGCTGAGATGAGCTAGACTCAACTAACTTGAGCTGGATCTGAGCTGACATGAGCTAGGGTGAAATAAGATGAGCTATCTTGAGCGACCATTCAGTTGAGATGGGCTGAATGGAGCTAGGATGAGCTAACCCTAGTTCAAGTGAGCTGGTATCCAGCTATGATGAGCTGGATTAGGCTGAATCCCAGCTAGTTTGAGCCTCTTCTTCACCAATTACCTTCCTGAGTGCTAAGGTTCTAGGGATCTAACTATTTGTTTATCCCTAACAATCAAATAAACATATAAAAAAGACAACAAAATGTGTAATGCATGCCTAACCTAATTTTTGCCTGAATGCAACCCAAAAACCTGTTTGCGGAATAAAAATCCTAAGAGTTAGTTTTGTTTTAAAGCTTAAGAATGATGATAAACTAGCATTTATCACACCCCCACGCTTATCTTTTCCTAGTCTCTTAGGAAAGAATATTTTTTCAAATGGAAGCCTTTGAAAAGCTAATTTTTTTTCAACTTTTGAGAAGAAAGAGTTTACGGGACCTTGGTTAATTAAAACACGAGAGATATGGGATTTGTTAAAGGTAATCATCGTGATTTATTTTTGTATCCAAAAATTAGATGAATTAGGATCAATTTATCCTTCAAAAGTTCTTAAATTAACTCTATTTTAATTTAGATGACCCAAAATTTTTGTAGTTAGGATTTCTCTGGCTCTTGAATCTAAATCGCAACTTGCATTAACCTTTAAAACATTGTGTCCGTGTTTGTGAATGGCAGCATTTATGAGGTCGTGTTTTTGTTTTAAACCCTTTTTTTTCTTTTTTTTATCTCCTCCATGCTTATTTTTAGCTTAATCCTATAATAGATGTGTCGGGATCATCATTCTCGTCACCAATCCTCAAGGGGGCTCTAGCACCGACACTTCAGGATAATATCATCCAAGACACCACCCTAGAACTCACAACCCTAAAACACAATGCGGTGTAAAGGAGTTCTCCTAGCAAACTCAAGCTTTTGCTCAGATGCTATAGGTAGAGCACCGTCCAAGACACTTGAGCTGTAAAATTGCACCTTAATGCTACATCTATGGATATGGAATATAGATATGCAGCAACGCTAAGGCAGTAACATGTTCTAATCACTTCCTCAAAGGAGGCATTTTCCTCCTCAGTGGTGGGAACTCAAACCAATGATTTATTTCAGATTTTACTAACGCAAAACAGGGAGTTTTTCTAATTTCTAAATGTTTTTTAAGTATTGGCTTGTGTGTGAATTGTGACATAAGAATTTTGTCAGAATTGCAAGTTTTTGAATCAGAAGCTAAGCCAAATAATTTCCAAGTTACAAAGGAAGATCAAGTCACTTGAACTATCATGAGTACAGGTGGAATTTAAAGAATACTTGATCTAGTCTACAGGTTGACCCAGAATTTTCTAAAAGTCAAATCCGTATCCTTATCCCTAGTTTGTTAAACATTAAATCCCTTTGTACCGCATGGTGAATTTTCAACCTTAGTCTTGATTTTCAAAATTTTCTTCGAAAGTTTTCAAAATTTTTATTTTTTTGGGTATGCATGCAAGAAAATGATAAAAGAAAAATGCATATTTTTAGGTTTTGAAAATCCTAAATTGACTGTCAAAATTTAAAAACACCCCCCAATGCTTATGGTATGCATTATCTTCATGCATTAGGATGGAAAAGGGATCACCTTAGTAAAAGGCGGTCGGGTTTAGGATGGTCAAAACCTGGAAAAGAAAAGGAAAGTAGGGAAAACTGATGTGTTACCTCCCATCTAGTGCTATCTTTTACGCCATTCAGCTGGCGTGAATGTATGCACGGAAGATGAATTATCTTGTAAGTAGTTGGACACTTAGATGCCCGCATGAAAAGGGTCTTCATCTGGATCCCTAGAAAGGTGAGTGGTATAAAAATGGGGATCAAAATTTGATAGAAAATTTCAAGTACGACCCGAGTCTGGCCACGATTTTAATTCAGAATGAATGCCAAACTCGGGCGGGTTTGGCAGTAGGTCCATTAGAAAGGGGCTGGGGGAGGAATGGTGAAGGTTGGGTGAACTTAGTGTGCAAGGGTGGGGTGAGAGAAAAGTGGGTGGGTTAGGGAAATAATCAGGAATGTATTCTAGTGGATGATAGGTCTCCAAGTCATAGATTTCTCCGACCACTAATTATGAATTAAAGTCCTCGAAAAAACTATGGTCGGGAAGGGTATCTATCAACATTGTCTCCACCAAATTTGATATTTCAGTATTTGAGTCCTCGAAAAGGTTATCATCATGGAATCTCTTAGTGGATTTGGAAATATCAAGGGTGATTGTTTGCCCCGCACAAGTGATCCATTTTGCCTGTATGGCAATTTATATTTGCCTTTGCGGTGGCCAAAAAGGGTCGTCCAAGAATTATTAGGGCATTCATTAAAGATTCATGTACCTCATTGTCGAGGACCAGAAAGTCTACAAGGAAGACACAATTCTAGACCTTAGCCAAGACATCCTTGACAATCCCACAAGGTTTGATTGCAGATTGGTCGATTAATTAAAGGGTAACCTCAACAGGTTTTAGTTCACCGATCTAAAATTCTTCAAATAAACTCATAGGAATGATATTAATTAAGGCACCGAGATCAAGAAGGGTGTGATCGAAAGTAGTGTCATCAATAATTACTTTAATTAAGGGCGTGCTCTGATCTTTCATCTTAGGAGGCAACTTGCTCTGTATGATAGAGCTTACTATCTCCGAAAGATGCACCTGACCTCAATTCTTAGCCTTCCTTTTTGGAGTACAAACCCCCTTCAAAAATTTAGCATTGGTAGGTATATATTTGATTACATCTAGGAGAGGGATATTGATTTGAACTTGCCCAAATAAATCCATGAGTTCCTCAGTTGTGGGCTCAAATTTCTTTTTTCGATTAGTAGTAGGGTGGAGAGCTTGTAGAAAAGGGATAGGAGTAGTGTCCTAAGATTTTTGTATTTCTTTTTCTTTGTGATGTGGGAGTTGAGAGTCAATTTGCATAGGAATGAGGATTTCACCAGGTTATTGTGAAGGCTCGAGATTAGTGGTGGTCTTCCCACTGCTTAATGTAACTGCTTGTACAGTCGGATTAATATTTGGAGGAGGTGGGGGGCCTATTGTTGTGAAAACTTGGGAGGTTGCTGAGGTGAAGGATTAATAGGAGGCTAATTATGATAGTTTTGATTTTTGCCCGGATGCTGGTTCCTCTGATGGTTAGGGTTGGGCATGGGTTAGGAGGGTAGATGTCTTGCAGGTCTTTGAGTTGGAGTAACCCCAATCTGATTATTCAGATTTGTAATAGCATGGGTTACTTTTGTCATATTACTTTGCATTTCCTGTAGGGTTTTCATCATCTGGGCATTGATGTCTTATTGAGATGGCCCAGAATGAAAAGTTGGATTCGACCCATACTCGATAAATTGATTTGATGTTTGGGAAGGAAACAGATTGTTCTAGGAGTGGTTCGTGTAATTCTTCCAAGTGGAAGGATTTCTGAATTGCTCCTGAAGGGCAAAACTATTTTCAGTGGGGTTAGGGTTTGGATAATTGTAATTCCCCAATAAATCATAGAAAGCCTTGAGATATTGCTAATAATCAGCAGGGGTGGTGTTTAGATTGTGCAAATTTTCTCTTCCTGGAATGTTAGGCAGGGTTAGATGTGGAATCTGCGGAGCTTGGGTTGGTGTGGCAAGTCTTTCCTCAATTTTCTTTCGATTTATTTGCATCTAGTCAAGTTTTTGACCGATCATTTGAAGATCGTCTTAGGAGATAGGGATAGATTGAGTGCCTATTTCATGGACAGCAAACTGCAGGTTTGAAGTTCCACCAAAGGTGTTCATGGAAGCTTGATTAAATGAGTTTTCACTCATTTCTTCAAAAAGGTGATAGGCACTCCCAGCATCCTTATTCAAGAAGTTGTCGCCACACGAGACATCGACGAAATGTCGAATTTGATCATGTAATCTGTGATAGAAGATCTGCATGAGCAGCCAAAAGGGAATCTGGTGGTGTGGGCAACTTCTTAGGAGATCTTGGAATCTTTCCCAAAGATCATGAAAAGTCTCGCCAGATTTTTGTTGAAAGGTTGTAATAGATCTTCGCAAGGAATTAGTATGACCTATGGGGAAAAATTTCTTGAGGAAGGCACTCTTGAGCTGAGGCCATGTGGTGATAGGTCGGCTAATGGTTCAGAACTAATAAGTGGCCTTATCTTTAAGAGATAATGGGAATAAATGCATCAGCCAAAGGTCTTCTTGCACATTGTGGGAATGAGTTGTTTGTGCAAGGAGGGTTAGTTCTTCAAGGAGGCTGAATGGGTCTTCCCTAGGAAGGCCATGGAAATGCTTAATTAGATTCAGAACAACCATTTTGATCTCGAAGTCCCCTTCAGGTATGACCACCCCCGGTCTTTCCACATAATAGGAAGGATCATAGAAACCCTTTAGAGAACAACAATTTGCTGACAGGGTGGTGGGTTTGGCCTTTGGTTGGCTAGGTTTGTGATATTCCTAGTCAACAACTGTTGATTGGCTTGAAGTTGAGCAATCTGCTTAGCCATCAAAGAGTAGAGATTAGGTGGGGGGCTTGTTGTTGTGATTGAGGCATGTTAGCATTAGGAAGCTCCAGGTGTGGAAAGTTAAAGGTGGGGGGGTTTTGGGTGGAAGGGTCAGAATTAGGATTAATTGTCAGATTAGAGGTGGAGGTGGATGGGTTAGTGGATCTACTTTGTTGATTTTCCATTTTTTCAAAAGAAGGTAGAGAAAGCAGTCTTTTGGCATAGGGGGCAAAATCAAATGGTCCCTCCAAGTGCGGAGTTTGGGACCATCACCTCTACATAAAATGGAGGAACGTGAGGGAAGGAGAAGATAGAGAGATGAGAGAAAGTGTGCCATTGCAATAAACAATCCTAGTCTTGTCTTAAGGTTGACTCCTTAAACCCTAAGACTTGGGAACCAAATAGCTAAGAAATCAGCAAGTGAACCCAATTCCAAAAAGAGAACTCAGCTAGAATAAAGAGGTGGCTTGGGCCCAAGCATGTCCTGGGAAAATCACTAAGGACTTGTGTAAACCCTTATCCGTCATTTGACTTCCCTCTAAATCTGTCGCCGCATTGTCTAAAGGAAGTAGGAGCGCTTAGTGGACCTTAAATATTAGACATCAAGCCTAATTGAATGATGACCTTAAGTGGTCAAATAACTAGTTTTAAGTTAAGCTTGGGTGTCTAAATGTGCACAGGAATGTGGAGGGCGTTAATTGAGGTAATGCCCTGTTATTTCAAAATTTTTTATGTGTGCATGATTGGAAAAGTGATTCCAAAATCAATCAAGTTGCCACATAAATTTGATGTATTTCTGTTTTTTAGGATCTTATTTAACTCAGTGTATTTTAGTGTTTTCTTTTAAGTTTTCAAAGAGGCTTGAAATCCACAAACAAATAGAAATCAAGCTGTATTTATGAAGGTAAATTTCCATTATATTGTGGGACTACAAATTAAAAAGAAACCTTAATTGAATTAGATCCTTAAACATAAATTTACTACCAACGAATCTCTTTCATGTTTTTCTTTTTATACAGCGGTCTAAACAAGGCAAACAACACCACTACTATATGGAAAATCAAACAAGGATTCCAAAAAATATTTTTTTTGTGATTTTAGGAATTTATTTGATATTTTTTAGAGATTTTTCTTTATGCTAGTGTCAAAGTTCAAAAATGATATCCGTGGGTATTTGGACTTTTCAGTACCACCACTGGCACCAAAGATTTTTGTGATTTTATAGGTTGCGTAGAATTTCACAAGGATTCCAAAAAGCTAAATTTCAAAGAAATTGGATGAGTATAAAAATTTGTAAAATTCGCAGACATTTGCAAAATAGAGAAAATATAGAGGATGATGGCCCTATGGTCAGCAAATTTTTAAACATTGTATACGAAGATAATTGCTCTGAAATTTGGAACAGATATTCCACACTTGATTTGGAATCAATGGGTGAAATTTCAAGATTTCAATAGGCTTGTGGCGCCGGGAATTGATTTTTGAAGTTCGGACAGAAGTCTGGACCAAAAAATCAAAACACCAACACTTAAAGTGACTGGTGTTTAATGATGCAAACAAGCAATCAATGGGTTTTAAAGGACCTCACTCCACTTAATTAAAGTATTTAGGATCCTGAAAGACAATTTTAATATTTTTTCGGTAGTTTGTTATAAGAAATTTTTGTGACAAGCATAGACTACTAACCTAAATTTTCGCGGGAAGAAGTGGTACTTCAAGTTCAAAAATCCTGCTTCCTTCCTGTAACACCTGCACACAATGGAGAAAAAGAGGCAAGGTGATGAGATCCATTTATTAGGCAAGAGGAATACTTCATGCAAAGTCGTGCCTCCCTATTAATGGCGTATAAGACTGATCGGGTTTTTACGCAGTTTGTAAAATTAGAGTTTTAAAGTCGTTGCAACATGCAAAATCGATTCACTTTTAAATTTGTAATACCTAGATAGTAGAGTATCTTTGTTTGTACAAGGAGGCAACTTTTGCAAATATAAATCTCTTGCTTGAAAATGGGAAGTCACCTTTCTTTTTGAATTTCTAAATATAAAGTTTTTAGGGTTTTTGAAATAACGAGGCAACAACAATTTTGAGAGTGGAAAAGGATAAACCTAACTTAGCAACTAGGTGGCAAAAATAGCCTCTTCCCAAGCTCACCCTAAGCACGTGAAGGCCTATGATAATTGGAGAGAGGGAGTGAAGGTGCTAAAAAAGACAAGAACAAAGATGCATGGAAAATTAGAAATGGAAACTTTATATAAAAAGGATTTCTGCTTCACAATTATGTTGTAGAGGAATGCTTCTACTACAAAATAAAACTACAAAGCAACTAAAGCAAAAATCCTGGATGATGATGGTGAAGAGGATGAAGCCCTTGCTCCAACTGCTGCTGCTCTCGTAGTTGAAAAGAACTCCTCCTTCTCCTTCTGCTTGAATCCAAGGTATGGCCTCCTCCTGGCAAGCCTGAGGGGGGGCATGCCTTAACTCCTGCAAAGGTGGGTAGTTTGCAGCTTAATTTCTCCTCCAAGGGTGGATGTGCACCACCCTAGTTTCTCCTCCAATGTGTGGCTGTCCTCCTTGATAAGAGCTTGCTCTTTCTCTTGGCGTGGCACAAGGAGAAGAATGGAGAGGAAGAAGGCACCAAGGAGGCAAGGGATAGCCTCCTTAATCTTCTTCCTTCCTCCTTCTTCTTGGTCGTGGGCTATAGGTGGGCTTAGGGTAGAATTAAAATTGAGGATGCCTTTTTTTGGTGGTATATGGTGGGTATATATAGAGGTGGAGAGGGGGGTAGTTGGTGTGGACATGTTGAGGGCTAGGATTAGGTTTGGTAGGTGGTTAGCGGTGGTTATGGGGATTCCAAGGTGTAGTTTGGGTAGTGCCACCATAAGGGGTGTGATGGTGGTGGTTATGGTGGTGGAGAGGCACCATAGTTTGGCGCCAACCATGGGGTGGTGCCATGATTTTGGAACCAACTATGGGGGCATTTAGAAGGGAACAAGTGGTTCGTGGAGATGGCTTCGGTGGTTAGTTGTATGGTGGAGATGAGCGGGGAGGTTGGCGCCAATTTTATGGGTAGCTAAGGGTGGTTTTGGTGCCAACATGATGTTGTCTCTTAGAGGTGGTGGTGGTGTGAAGAGTTGCGATTGAGTTCGCGCCAAATAGGGTAGTTCATGTGGAGCTTATGTGGACATAAAGAGGAGGCTTATGTAGGTGGAGTTAGAGTTAGCTAAGGTGGATGACCAAGGAGTGGAGAACTTAGCTAGATTTGCTAGTAGGTGAGTAGTGTTGAAGTAGGAGGAATTTAGGTTTGAAAAAGAGATGAAGGAGTGCTGTCTGGAGATACATAGGAGCTAACATCTACTGAAGAAAATGGCAAGGGTCTACTTTAGTTGGCTTTGCTTGCTAGTTCTTCGCTAGGTGCTAAGCCAAGCTGAAGCAAGCTGGCTTTTGTTGAAAGATTTTGAGGTAAGCTGGGTCTGATCTTCCCAGGGAGGACCTAGCTTGCTGAAGTAGCTAAGGTAGCTTAGCTCAACTAAGTTGAGTGAAGTGGAGTTCCCGAGAGCCGGACTTGACCTGGCTTGAGCTAGGGTGAAGTCATCTTCAGTTGGCTTGAGTTGAGTAGAGCTGGAGGTAGTTGGACCTGAGCTGAGGTGGACTCCAATCAATTTAGCTGGGCTAGCTAAAGCTCCCAGTGAGCTGATGGGAGCTGAGATGACCTAGACTCAACTAAGTTGAGTTGGATCTGAGTTGACTTGTGCTATGGTGAGCTAAGATGAGCTATCTTAAGCTACCATTCAGCTAAGATGAGATGAATGAAGGTAGGATGAGCTAACCTTAGTTCAAGTGAGCTGGTATCCAGCTACGATGAGCTTGATTAGGCTGAGTCCCAGCTGGTTTGAGCTTCTTCTTCACTAGTTGCCTTCCTGAGTGCTAGAGTTCTGGGGTTTTGACTATCTATTTATCCTTAACACTCAAATAAGCATATCAAAAAGACAACAAAATGTGTAATGCATGCCTAAGCTAATTTATGCCTAAATGCAGCACAAAATCCCATTTGCGAAGCAAAAATCCTAAGAGCTAGGTTTATTTTAGAGCTTAAGAATGATGATAAACTGGCGTTTATCACACCCCCATCCTTATCTTTTGCTAGTCTCTTAGGAAAACATATTTTCTCAAATGGAATCCTTGGAAAAACTAATTTTTTTCAAATTTTGAGAAGAGATTATGGGACATTAGTTAATTAAAACACGAGAGGTATGAGATTTGTTAAAGGTAAACATCTGGATTTGTTTTTGGATCCAAAAATTAGATGAATTGGGATTAATTTATCCTTTAAAAGTTCCCAAATTAACTCTATTTAATTTAGATGACCTGAAATTTTTGTAGTTAGGATTTCTCTAGCTCTTGAATCCGAATCACAACTTGCATCAAGCTTTAAAACCTTGTGTCCATGGTTGTGAATTCCAGCATTTATGAGGCCATGTTTTTGGTTTAAAACCCTTTTTTTTCTTTCTTTTATCTCCTCCATGCTTATTTTTAGCTTAATCCTATAACCGATATGTCAGGATCATCATTCCCATCACCAATCCTCAAGGGAGCTCTGGCACCGGCACTTCAAGATAGTACTATCAAGACACCACCCAAGAACTCACAACCCCAAACACAATGCGGTGTAAAGGAACTTTCCTAACGAACTCATGCTCTTGCTCCGATGCTATTGGTAGAGCACGTCCAAGACACTTGAGCAGCAAAATTGCACATTAATGCTCCGTATAACGATATGGAATATAGATATGGAGAAGCACTGAGGCGGTAACATGTTCTCATCGCATCCTCAAAGGAGACATTTCCCTCCTTCTCAGTGGTGGAAACTTAAACTAATGATCTATTTCAGATTTTACTCTGGCAAAATAGGGAGTTTTTCTAATTTCTAAATGTTTTTTAAGTGTTGGCTTGCGTGTGAATTGTGATACAAGAATTTTGTCAACATTGTAAGCTTTTGATTCTGAAGCTAAGCCAAATAATTTCCAGGTTACAAAGGAAGATCAAGTCACTTGAACTATCACAAGTTCAGGTGGAATTTAAAGAATACTTTATCTAGTCTACAGGTAGACCCAGAAATTTCTAAAAGTCAAATCCATATCGTTATCCCTAGTATGTTAAAGATTAAATCCCATTGTACAATAAGGTAAATTTTCAACCTTAGTCCCAATTTTGAAAATTTTCTTCAAAAGTTTTCAAAATTTTTATTTTTTGAGGTATGCATGCAGGAAAATGACAAAAGAAAAATGCATATTTTTAGGTTTCGAAAATCCTAAATTGATCATCAAAATTTAAAAACACCCCCCATGCTTATGATATGTAATGTACTAATGCATTAGGAGGGAAAAGGGATCACCTTAGTGAAAGGAAATTGGGTTTAGGATGGTCAAAACTTGGAAAAAGAAAAGGAAAGTAGGAAAAAATGATGGGTTACCTCCCATCCAGTGCTATCTTTGATGCTATTCAGCCAAGTGTGAATGCATGCACGGAAGATAAATTATCATGTAAGTAGTTGGACACTTAGATGCTTGCATAAAAAGGGTCATCATTTGGATCCCTGGAAAGTTGAGTGGTATAAGGATGGGATCAAAATTTGATGGAAAATTGTAAGTATGATCCAAGTCTGGCCACAATTTTAATTCAGAATGAATGCCAAACTCAGGCGGGTTTGGTGGTAGGTCCATTGGAAAGGGGTTGGGGGAGGAATAGTGAAGGTTGGGTGAAGTTAGTGTGTAAGGGTGGGGTGAGAGAAAAGTGGGTGGGTTTGGAGAATAATCAAGAATGGATTCTAGTGGATGACAGGTCTCCAAGTCATAGATTTCGCCGACCACTGATTTTGAATCAGAGTCCTTGAAAAAATTATGGTCGGGAAGGGTATCTATCAACATTGTCTCCTCCACCAAATTTGATATTTCAGTATTTGAGTCCTCAAAAAAGTTATCATCATTGAATCTCTTGGAGGATTTGAAACTATCAAGGGTGATTGTTTGGTCCGCATAGGTGATATCCATTTTGCTTGTATGGTAATTTATATTTGCCTTTGTGGTGGCCAAAAAGGGTTGTCCAAGAATTATTGGGGCATTCATTAAAGATTTAGGTACCTAAATGTCGAGGACCAGAAAGTTTGTGGGGAAGACACGATTTTGGACCTTGACCAAGACATCCTCAACAACCCCACTAGGTTTGATTGTAGATCAGTTAGCTAATTGAAGGGTAACCTCAACAGATTTTAGTTTACTGATCTGAAATTCTTTAAATAAAATCATGGGAATGATATTAACTGAGGCACCGAGATCAAGAAGGGCACGATTGAAAGTAGTGTCATCAATAATTACTGAGTAGGAGGCGGGAAAAACCATGAGAGAGAGAGGAAGAGAGAGCGATCGGCGTCGGGCGGTAGGCGGTGGTGTTGTAGAGGCATTTAGGGCTGGAGAAGGAGGTGAGTAGAGGACGTGGAGGTCGAGGAACTGGATAAGGGAACGTGTCTGGTAGGAGAGGGCTAGTAGGACGTCTGAAAACTTTCCAAAAAGGCCCTAGAGGAGGTTGAACGGTGACGTGCTTTGTTTCAAATATCGACAAAGGGGGCATTTGGTGGTGATATGCAGAAACCCTTTGATCTGCTTGGCATGCAGGGGCGAAGGGCACAAATGCAATTCTTGCCCTAGGAGGAAGCCGCTGTAGACAAAGATGGCATTCTCGTGCCCTATCTGGATGGTGAAGAAAGAGGCTCGACTTCCACCGCCGCTGGCATTTGGCAGGCATTCAATTGAAGTGGAGATCCCAATTTTTGAAGAGATCTCGTCTGCAGAGATCATGCTGAGGGGCACTCTGATTGGCAAGATTATGGTAGGCAAACCATCGATAGAAAGGCTTCAAGATCTGGCATGTTCTCTAAATCTTTTGTCTGCAGGCTAGAAGGTAGTTATGCTATCCCAATCTTGATTTCTAATATATGGCTTGGGCATGATGGATGTTGAGCGACTGAGATTTCGTTCGACCTCATTTGAAGAGTTTATTGTGATTTGGAGAATGGTGTCCCCCTTTGATGGGGCTCTCCCTAATCAGCCTCCTCAAAGAGTGGGTTCTAGGAGGATTCTTCTTGAGATTAATGGACTACCATTACATTTGAGATCTAAGGGGGTTATTACTAAGATGGTAGCAGGCTTTGCATCCATCAGTGGAGGGTCTGAAGTCTTGATTGGAGAAGGGGACATCCGATCTCTTAGAATTAAGGCTGATGTCTTTAATGTTGGCTCGATTCCTGACATGGTCACGATTAGATGTGGGGGCTCCTCATGGCTTATTCAGCTAACAGTGATTGGACAGGTGCCTGGGCAGTTTGAACAAGGGCAGGTTAAGATGTCTGGAGCCAGCACTGAAGTGAGGAAATAGGATGAAAGGATCGGCCGCACTTCACCTGATGAAGCTCCTGAGTCCAAAAAGAGGAAGGATTGCCACCAAGACTATGCTGAGGAGGACCTGATGGAAGAGGTTAATGCAGTAGGAGATTGTAGTCGAGCCCTGGTACTCAAATTGGATGGTTATATGGATGTTGCTGATAATTCTGTGATAGAATCAGAGGCTCTTAGCAGCAAAAAGGAGGGTAGGACAAGAAGGGAGCTGGTACTCAGAAATGGCAGCAGAGCTCTCAAAGAGGTGAACCAGGTGCAGTTCTCAATTCCTACTGATCTGAAATATGGTAGTGGATCCAATCAGAAAAGAGGTGTAGGTAGATCTCCTTATATGCTTAGAAGGAGAAGGAAGGAGAACTTGCCCCATATTGAGGAGCGGACTATTGCAAACTCAATTATGGTTGAGTTTGTGGGCTGTGCGGCTCAAGGGGATTAATCTGGCAAGGAATGAGAGTGATGACTTGGAATGTGTGTGGGTTGTGCAATAAGATGAGGACTTCCTTGTGTAGATGTCTCTCTGAGTGGGAGATTGATTGTGCTCTCATTCAAGAGACACATTTGGAGATGGAGAATGGTTAGGAATGGGATTGCTTTAGGTAATCTAGACGTAGTGATGTTGTGGTAAACGGTGCATCTGGAAGGTTTGGTGGAATGGCCTTTTGGTGGAGAAAGTCTTGCCTTTTGGTAACTGAAGTCATTTGTGATAGGCACATGCTTACTTGCAGATGCCAATCTCCCCAAGGAGGTATGGAATGGTTTGTGTCATGCATTTATGGCCCTTGTGTGGCTACAGACAGGGCTGGTCTTTGGGAGGATCTCTTTGCAATGCACCAAAGAGTGCAGGAGGTCCCTTGGCTTTTAGGGGGTGACTTTAATTGTCATCTCTCAAGTGATGACAGTCCTGGTGGGAGGTTGGACAGCTCAATGGCAGGCTTTCAAATGGTTGTGCAGAATATGGGATTGACAGAATACCCTATTAGTGGAGTGGAGTTTACTTGGAGAAATGGCAGTGGACAGACTTCTAAGTTGGACAGGTTTTTTGGCAGTCCTAGCTTGTTGGAGAGGCATCAGTTATTAGTAGTTATTAGCCTTGATAGGCCTTTCTCTGATCATACTCTGCTTGTATGGGATAGTGGGATGAATTCAGACATTGGATCCTATTTCAAACTCAAGAGATCTTGGTTTAGGGAGGAAGGTTTTGTGCAAATGGTGTCTCAGTGGTGGCAGAACAAGGCTGTGCAGGGGTCTGCTACACAGCAGCTGGCTGTAAAACTATCAGGCCTGTGTGACATGCTAAAAGAATATGGACGGGCAATGGCTTTGATCAGAGAACAGAAGTGGAGAGAGGCTCTGGCAGTGATCAGAGAATTGGATCTGAAGGAATGCAGTCAGTCTTTGAACCTCCAGGAGTAGTAGCAAAGGCAGCAGATGCAGTTTGTAGTGGAAGAGGAGGACCTGAAAATAGAAATGGACTGGCATGAAAGATCTATACAACTATGGCTCAAAGAGGGTGATGCGAACACGAGGTTTTTTCATCTTGTGGCCAATGCTAGGAGGAGATTCAATCTTATCTCATCAGTTAAAGTAGAAGAGAGAACTGTTACTTCTGTTCGTGAAATCAGAACTGAAGCAGGTAAATATTTTAAAGAACTATCCAAGGCTGCACCAAGAGGCTCTTGGAGGATGGCATCCGTGGATTTCCCTTGTGTCAGTTGTGATCAGAGAGACATGTTAGTTACTCCTATATCTGAACAAGAAGTACTAAAAGCAATTAAAGATTTAAACAATGAAGGGGCCCCTGGTCCGGATGGGATTCAGGTTTTCTTTTACAGAGAACTGTGGAGTGTTGCCAAGGTGAATGTATTGAAGGTTATTCATGAATTTGAACTGGGCAACTCTGGTTTTGAGAGGTTAAATAAATCCTATCTGTTTCTGCTTCCAAAAAAATCTGGTGCGGAGAGGTTTTCTGACTACAAACCCATTGCACTGTCTAATTCCATTTACACTATTATCAGTAAGATTATAGCCAACAGATTGTGGGAGGTTTTAAAGGACTTGATAATGCCAGTCCAGTCTACTTTTCTTCCTGGGAGATCACTATAAGAGTCTTTCATTATAGCGTAGGAGATGGTAATGGGTTGGCACAGGAGAAAGACCAAGGCATTTTTATGGAGAGTAGATTTCTCCAAGGCTTATGATTCAATCTCCTGGTCGTATCTGTGGGAAATCCTTAAAATGAGGAAAGTTCCACCTCTGTTGATACAGTGGGTGAAGAGATGCATCACGACAGCCTCTTTTTCCCCATTGATAAATGGGAAACCATGTCGTTCTTGGATTCAGCCCCTGTGTGGAGTTAGGCAAGGATGCCCACTTGCCCCTCTGATTTTCAATCTCGTAGTGGATACTTAGGCAAGATACGCCTGCAAACTGGCAGTGGATGGATTCATAAGGGGGTACTCAATGTCCAATAATAGGGCTTTAGCTCCCATACTCCAATATGCAGATGACACTATTTTTTTTGTGGAAGGGGGAAGAGGGAAGCGCAAGTGCTTTTTCATATGGTAAAGATTTTTTGGGAGATTTCTAGTCTCAGACTTAATGGAAACAAATCTTCCCTGGTTTGTTCTGGGATGAATGGAATGATACAGAATGACATCTCTACCACTCTGGGTACACCTGTGGTCTCACTGTTTATCAAATATCTGGGTTTGCCTTTGAAATGCACTAAAATGAGGAAAGCAGATTGGTCTTTCCTATATGAAAAGGTGGCTACGAAATTGGAGGGCTGGAGCAGTAGATACCTATGAAAAGGGGGGAGGTATATATTACTGAATTCTGTCATCACATCGATTCTAGTTTTCTTTTTCTCTATTCTCAAAGCCCTGAAGTCAATCTGGAAAAAACTTAATGTGATGCGCAAAAGATTCTTCTGGAAAAGGGCCTTTCACCAAGGGGCTTTTCTTCAACCTTTGAAGTGGGATTCAATCTGCAAGCCAAAAAAGATTGATGGCATGGGTGTTAGATCCTTTAAGGAATTTAATGATGCTTTGCTGTTGAAGTGGGCTGTTCGATTGCTGTAGGGGGAAAAAAAATGTGGACAGAAATATTTTAGGACAGTTATGGGACTGCCAATGATGAGAAGAATCATCTAAACCCCCATAAACCATCTCCCTTTTGGTCTTCAGTGGTGCGTGCCCTGAGGGACAATTGGAATTTTTTCAAATCTGTATTAGGTGATGGGAAAAGCTTCAAATTCTGGTTAGAGAATTGGGTACCTGGGGGGTGTTTAAAGATAGGTTCCCCCTCACTTATGCAGTGGCTTCAGATAAAAATGCTGTGGTGTATGATTATTGGGATGTGGAATTTGAGCAGTGGTCTTTTAAAAATGCTTTGTGGAATACTCATGAAACAAGAACACGAGCAAAGAATGAACGTCTCATGCAAGAACTTGCTGCCTTCAAACCCATGCCTCATGAATATGACACATACAAATGGGAGGGTAAGTTTTCTGCTGCCACTGCTTATGACAAGCTGATTAATTCTTCCAGGATGGCAGAATTTGATGAGGTGGGGAAGAAGTTATGGAATTTAAAAATACCATTAAAGATACAAATTTTTTTGTGGCTCTGCAGAAGGGACGGTCTGATTACTAGAGATCTGAGACATAGGAGAATGGGTACTCCCACTCAGTTTTGCCACCTATGTGTGATGCATAATGATTCTAGCATTCATATTTTTTCTTCGTGTGTGATCACTGATTATGTCTGTAGGAGAGTCTGTAATGATTCTCTTCCCACATGGGAGAATCTATGGCGTTATCTTGTGGACGGGAATAAGCCATGTTTACATATGGTGGCCGTGTTATGGTCTATATGGAGGTCTAGGAATGAGTGTGTTTTTCAGGAGACCCTAGTGTATGTGGATAAGATTGTAAATTGTTGCTGGAGTCTCATACAGCATTGGGGTTCGATTATGTAATTGTTTCATTTTTATTAATAAAAGCTCTACTAGTTTGCTATCGGTGAATCGATAGCATTCCTTTCTTTCTCAAAGAAAAAGAAAAATTACTGAAATTAAAGGCATGCCCAGATCTTTCATCTTAGGAGGCAACTTACTCTATATGATAGAGCTTACTATCTCCGAAAGATGCACCTGTCCAGGATTTTTAGCTTGCATTTTTGGAGTAGAGATCTCCTTCAAAAAATTATTGTAGCCAGGTATATATTTGATTGCATCTAGGTGAGGGATATGGATTTGAATGTGCCCAAATAAATCCATGAGTTCTTTAGTTGTGGGCTCAAATTTCTATTTCCGATTATTGGTGGGGTGGAGAGCTTGTGGAAAAGGGATAGGAGTCGTGTCCTAAGATTTTTGTATTTCCTTTTCTTCCTAAAGTAGGAGTTGAGAGTCAATTTGCATAGGAATATGGATTTCACCAGGTTGTTGTGAAGACCCCAGATCAGTGGTGGTTCTCCCACTCCTCAATGTAATTGCATGTGCAGTCGGATTATTATTTGGAGGAGGTGGGGGGGCTTGTTGTTGTGAAAACCTAAGTGGCTGCTGATGTGAAGGATTAATAGGAGGCTGATTATGATAGTTTTGATTTCTACCGGGATACTGGTTCCTCTAATGGTTAGGGTTGGGCATTGGTTAGGAGGGTAGATGTCCTGCAAGACTTCGAGTTGGAGTAACCCCAATCTGATTATTTAGATTTGTAACAGCACGGGTTACTTTTGTCATATTACTTTGCATTTCCTACAGGGTTTTCATCATCTGGGCATTGATGTCTTATTGAGATGGCCCAGAATGAAAAGTTGGATTCGACCCATACCCGATAAATTGATTTGATGTTTGAGGAGGAACTGAGTTATTCTAGGAGTGGTTTAGGTAATTCTTTCAACTGGAAGGATTTCTAGATTGCTCCAGAAGGGCAAAAATATTTTCAGTGGGGTTAGGGTTTGGATAATTGTAATTCCCTAGTAAATCATAGAAAGCCTCGAGATATTGATGATAATCAGCAGGGGTGGTGTTTAGATTGTGCAAATTTTCTCTTTATGGAATGATAGGCTTGGTTAGATGTGGAATCTGTGGAGCTTAGGTTATTGTGTTAAGTCTTTCCTCAATTTTCTTTTGATTTATTTGCATCTGGTCAAGTCTTTGATCGATCATTTGAAGATCGTCTTCGGTGACAGAGATAGATTGAGTGCCTATTTCATGGACACCAAACTGTGGGTTTGAAGTTCTGCCAAAGGTGTTCATAGAAGCTTGATTAAATGAGTTTTCACTTATTTCCTCAAAAAGGTCATAGGCACTCTCAGCATCCTTATTTAAGAAGTTGACACCACACGAGGCATCGACGAAACGTCGAATTTGATCTTCTAATCCATGATAAAAGAACTGCATGAGCTACCATAAGGGAATCTCATGGTGCATGCAACTTCTTAGGAGATCTTGGAATCTTTCCCAAGAATTAGGAAAAGTCTTGCCAGATTTTTGTTGAAAGGTCATAATAGATCTTTGCAAGGAATTAGTACAACCTATGGTGAAATTTTCTTGGGGAAGGTACTCTTGAGCTAAGGCCATGTGGTGATAGGTCGACTAATGATTCTGAACCAATAAGTAGCCTTATCATTAAGAGATAATGGGAATAAACTCATTAGTGAAAGGTCTTCTTGCACATTGCAGGAATGAGTTGTTTGTGAAGGAGAGTCAGTTCTTCAAGGAGGCTGAATGGGTATTCCCTAAAAAGGCCATGGAAATGCTTAATCATATTCAGAGCAACCGGTTTGATCTCGAAGTCCCCTTAAGGTATGACCACCCCTAGTCTTTCCACAAAATAGGAAGGATCATAGAAATCCTTTAGAGAAACGACAGGCTGCTGACGGGGTGGTGGGTTTGGCCTTTAGTTGGCTAGGTTTGTGATATTCCTAATCAACAGTTGTTGATTGGCTTGAAGTTGAGCAATCTGCTCAACCATCAAGGAGTGGAAATTAGGAGGGGGGGCATGTTGTTGTGATTGAGGCATGTCAGCACTAGGAAGCTCCAGGTGTGGAAAGTCAAAGGTGGGGGGTTTTGGGTGGAAGGGTCAGAATTGGGATTAGTAGTGCGATTAGAGATGGGATTAGAGGTGGAGGTGGATGGGTTAGTGAACTTGTTTTGTTGATTTTCCATTTTTTCAGCAAAAGAAAATAGAAAATATGGTCTTTTGGGGTGGGCGGTAAAATCAAATGGTCCCTCCAAGTGCAGAGTTTAGGACCATCGCCCGTGCATAAAATGGAAGAACAGGAGGGAAGGAGAAGAGAGAGAGATGAGAGAAAGTGTGCAATTCGAATAAACAATCCTAGTCTTGTCTTAAGGTTGACTCCTTAAAAACTAAGACTTGGGAACCCAATAGGTAAGAAATCAGCAAGTGAACCCAATTCTGAAAAGAGAGGCCGACTAGACTAAAGAGGTGGCTTGGGCCCAAGCATGTCCTGGGAAAATCACCAGGGGCTTGTGTAAGCCCTTATCCATCGTTTAACCTCTCTCTAAGTCTGTCGCCGCGTTGTCTAAAGGAAGTAGGAGCACTTAATGATCCTTAAATATTGGATATCAAGCCTAATTGAATGAAGTCCTTAAGTGGTCAAATGACTACTTGTTTTAATTTAGGCTTGGATGTCTAAATGTGCACCAGAATGTGGAGGGTGTTAATTGGGGTAATGCCCTGTTATTTCAAAATTTTTTGTGTGTGCAAGATTGGAAAAGTGATTCCAAAAGCAGTCAAGTTGTCACACTAATTTGACCTATTTCTATTTTTTAGGGTTTAATTTAGCTTAGTGTATTTTAGGGTTTTCTTTTAAGTTTTCAAGGAGGTTTGAATTCCACAAACAAAGAGAAATCAAGTTATATTTGTGAAGGTAGATTTCCTTTATATTGTGGGACTACAAATTAAAAAGAAATCCTAATTGAATTGGATCCTTAAAGAGAAATTTACTACCAAAGAATCTCTTTCAGGCTTTTCTTTTTAAGCACCGATCCAAACAAGCCAAATAGCACCACTACTATATGGAAAATGAGACAAGGATTCCAAAAAATACTTTTTTGTGATTTTAGGAATTTGTTTGATATTTTTTAGAGATATTTCCTTATGCTGGTGTCAAAGTCTAGAAATGATAACCGTGGGTATTTGGACTTTTCAGTACCACCACTAGCACCAAAGATTTTTGTGATTTCATAGGTTGTGTAGAATTTCATAAGGATTCCAGAAAGCTAAATTTCAAAGAAATTGGATGAGTATAAAAATTCATAAAATTCACAGACCTTTGCAAAATAGAGGAAATAGAGAGGATGACTATCTTGTGGTTAACAAATTTTTAAACATTGTATGCAAAGACAATTGCTCTAAAATTTGGAACAGATATTCCTCGCTCGATTTGGAATCACTGGGTGAAATTTCAAGATTTTAGGAGGTTTGTGGTGCCAAGAATTGATTTTTGAAGTTCGGATAGAAGTCTGGACCCGAAAATCAAAACACCAACACTTGAAGTGGATTGGTGTTTAATGATGCAAACAAGCAATCGATGGGCTTTAAAGGACCCCATTCCACTTAATTAAAGTATTTAGGATACTAAAAGCCAAGTTTAATATTTTTTTGATAGTTTTTTTTAGAAGAAATTTATGTGACAGGGATAGAGTACTAACCTAAATTTTCGCGGGAAGAAAAGGTACTTCAAGTTCCAAAATCCTGCTTCCTTCTTGCAACACCTGCACACAAGAGAGAAAAAGTGATAAGGGGATGAGATCCGCTTATCAAGCAAGAGGAATACTTAATGCAAAGCCATGCCTCCCCAACAATGGCACCAAAAAGTGATTGGGTTTTTACGTGGCTTGTAAAATTAGAGTTTTAGAAGTCATTGCAACGTGCAAAATCGATTCGCTTTTAAATTTGTAATACCTAGATAGTGGAGTTCCTAGGGTGATCCAAGGAGGCAACTTTTTCAAATATAATTCTCATACTTTAAATTGGGAAAGCACCTTTCTTTTTGAATTTCTAAATATAAAGTTTTTAGGGATTTTGAAATAATGAGGCAACAACAATTTTGAGAGCGAAAAAGGATAAACCTAACTTAGCAGCTAGGTGGCAAAAATGACCTCTTCCCAAGCTCACCCTAGGCATGTGAAGGCGTAGGATAACTGGAAAGAAGGAGTGAAGGTGATAAATAAAGACAAGAATGAAGATGCACGAAAAATTAGAAATGGAAACTTTATATAAAAAGTATTTCTACTTTGCAATTATCTTGTAGAGGGAAGCTTCTACTACAAAATAAAACTACAAAGCAACTAAAACAAAAATCCTGGATGATGATGGTGAAGAGGATGAGGCCCTTGCTCCAACTGCGGCTGCTCCAGTAGTTGAAAAGAGCTCCTCCTTCTCCTTCTTCTTGAATCCAAGGTATGGCCTCCTCCTGGCATGCCCAAGAGGGGTTGTGCCTTAGCTCCTCCAAAGGTGGATAGTTTACACCTTAATTTCTCCTCCAAGGGTGGGTGTGCACCACCTTAGTTTGTCCTCCAATGCCTGGCCATCCTCTTTGATAAGAGCTTACTCCTTCTATTGGTGTGGCACAAGGAGAAGAATGGAGAGGAAGAAGGCACCAAGGAGGCAAGGGATAGCCTCCTTAATCTTCTTCCTTCCTCCTTCTTGGCCATGGGTTATAGGTGGGCTTAGGGTAGAATTAATACTAAGGGAGGATGCCATTTTATTATGGTATATGGTGGGTATATCTAGAGGTGGACAAGGTAGTAGTTGGCATGGACATGTGGAGAGCAAGGATTAGGTTTGGTAGGTGGTTAGTTGTGGTTATGGGGATCCTAAGGTGTAGGATGGGTTGCGCCACCTTAAGGGGTGTGATGGTGGTGGTTACGGTGGTGGAGAGGCACCATTGTTTGGCACCAACCATGGAGAGGTGCCATGGTTTTGGTGCCAACTATGGCATCTTCTAGAAGGGAATAGGTGGATGGTGGAGATGGCTTGGGAGGTAGTTGTATGGTGGAGATGAAGGGTAAGGTTGGCACCAACTTTAAGGGTAGTTAAGGGGGGTTATGGTGCCAACATGTTGGTGTCTCTTGGAGGTGGTGGTGGTGTGAAGGGGTGTGGTTGAGTTGGCACCAAGTGGGGTAGCTCGTGTGGAGCTTAGGTGGACTTAAAGAGGAGGCTTATGTAGGTGGAGTAAGGGCTAGCTAAGGTGGATAACCATGGAGTGGAGAACTTAGCTAGCTTAGCTAGTAGGTGAGTAGAGGAGAAGTAGGATGAATCAGGGCTTGAAGAAGAGCTGAAGGAGTGCTGTTTGGAACTGCATAGGAGCTAATAGTTGCTGAAGAAAATGGGAAGGGGCTACTTTAGCTGGCTTAGCTTGCTAGTTCTTTACTAGCTACTAATCCAAGCTAAAGTATGTTGGCTTCTGCTGAAAGATGCTAAGGTAAGCTAGGTTTGATCTTCCTGGGGAGGACCTAGCTAGCTGAAGTAGCTAAGGTAGCTTAGCTCAACTAAGTTGAGTTAAGTGGTGTCCCCGAGAGTTGGACTTGAGCAGGCTTGAGCTAGGATGAAGTCATCTTCGACTAGCTTGAGTTGAGTAGAGCTGAAGGTAGCTGGACCGAAGTTGAGGTGGACTCCAATCAACTTAGTTGAGCTAGCTAGAGCTCCCAGTAAATCAATGGGAGCTGAGATGAGCTAGGCTCAACTAAGTTGAGCTGGATCTGAACTGACTTGAACTATGGTGAGCTAAGATGAGCTATCTTGTGCTACCATTCAGCTAAGATGAGCTAAATTAAGCTAGGATGAGCTAACCCTAGTTCAAGTAAGCTGGTATCCAGCTATGATGAGCTGGATTAGGCTGAGTCCTAGCTGGTTTTAGCTTCTTCTTCACTAGTTGCCTTCTTGAGTGCTAGGGTTCTAGGGATTTGACTATCTGTTTATACATAACACTCAAATAAACATATCAAAAAGACAACAAAATGTCTAATGCATGCCTAACCTAATTTATCCATAAATGCAGCCCAAAAACCCATTTGTAGAGTAAAAATCCTAAGAGTTAGGTTTGTTTTAGATCTTAAGAATGATGACAAATTGGTATTTATCAGGCGTGCACCACCTTCAAGACCTGTTCCTAAGGTGGCGTGGACCACCCTCAAGACCTCCTAAGGTCCTCCTTACCTCGCTGGCCCTCTGGTTGGTGGGGGCAAAAGAGAGAAGGGAAGAGGGGAAGGCACCAAGGGGACAGAGTGTCCCCTTAATCTTCTTCTCCTTCTTCTCTTGGCCATGGATATGGTGGGATGAAGGTGGAAAATATGAATCCAAAAGATGATGGTATGGTGGTGGTTAATGGGGATATATATAGGAAAGGATGGGGGTTGTAGGTGGCTTTTGAGATGGATGGTTAGGATGGGTTTTTAGGGGAGCTAGTTGATCCTAGGGCTACTATAGGTTGGCACCAACTCAGAGGTGGTGATTACCATCCTTGGTGCCTCTTGAGTTGGCACCAAAAAAGAGGTTCTAGAAGGGGCTTGGTTGGCATCACTTAATGGAGGGCGGAGATGGTTTACGTGATGAGGTGTAGGGCCATGATGTGGCGTAGTTTTGGTGCCAAAACAAAGGACTTCTAGAAGGGTATTTTGGCACCAAAACAAGGTGGCTCTTGGTGGTGGATGAGGGGCTAAGAGGTGTTTAATGTTGATGCCAAAAGGAGGAGCTAGGGTGGACTAAGCTTAGGTCTACTTAGTGGAGCTTAGGTAGATGGGTTCTAGTGTTAGTTATAGGTGGTGGATGGCCATTGGGAGCTAAGGTGTAGCTAAGCTAAGCTTGCTTAGCTAGTACTTGAGTAGAGGAGCTAAGGAAGAAACGTCTGGAGGTGAATTGGAGCAAGTAGTTGCTGAAGGGAATTGCAGGGAGCTACTTTAGTTGGCTTAGCTTGCCAGTTCTTTGCTAGCTACTAAGCCAAGCTGAAGTGAGCTGGCTTCTACTAAATTGTGCTAAGGTGAGTTGGGTCTGATTTTCCTGGGGACGACCTAGCTAGCTGGAGTAGCTAAGGTAGCTTAGCTCAACTAGGTTGAGCTAAGTTGAGTCCCTAGGAGCTAGACTTGAGTTGGCCTGAGCTATTTGAAGTCATCTTTAGCTGACTTGAGTTGAGCGGAGATGGAAGTAGCTAGACCTAAGCTAAGGTGGACTATTGTCAACTTAGTTGAGCTAGCTAGAGCTCCCAGTGAACTGATTGGAGCTAAGGTGAGCTAGACTCAACTAAGTTGAGCAGGGCCTGAGCCAACTTGAGTAAGGGTGAGCTAAGATGAGTTGCCCTGGACTACCCTTTAGCTAAGATAAGCTTAATGGAGCTAACCCTAACCCAAGTGAGCTGGTATCCAGCTATGATGAGTTGGATTTGGCTGAGTTCCAGCTGGATTGAGCTTCCTCTTCACTAGTTGCCTTCTTGAGTGCTAAGGTTTTAGAGATTTGATTTTCTATTCATCCTTAACACTCAAATAAATGTGTCAAAAACACAACAAATTATGCAATGCATGCCTAAACTAATTGATACCTAAATGCAGCCCAAAAACCTGTTTACAGAGTTAAAATCCAAATAGCTAGGTTTGTTTTAGGGCATAAGAATGATGATAAATTGACGTTTATCACACTACCAACAGAAAAAGGAAATCTGAGCCCACTATTGAAGAACTCATGGATTTATTCAGGCAAGTTCAGATTAACAATCCTCTCCTAAACACAATCAAATACATACTTGCCTATGACAAGTTTCTGAAAGATATTTGTTCTTCCAAAAGGCAGACTAAAAGCCTAGGAAAGGTGCATCTTTCGGAGTCAGTAAGCTTTGTCATACAAAGCAAGCTGCCTCTTAAGATGAAAGGCCCAGGTGCACCTTTGATTTTGGTAATTATTGATGACACCACTTTCAACTGCACCCTTCTTAATCTTGGTACTATAGTTAATATCAACCCTACAGTTCTATTTGAAGAATTTAAGATCAGTGACCTCAAACCTATCGATGTTGCCTTACAATTAGTGAACTAATCTACAATCAAACCCTAGGGGATTGTCGAGGATATTCTTGTCAAAGTCTAGAACTGTGTCTTCCTTGTAGACTTTCTGGTCCTTGGCATTGAGGTACCCGAATCTCTGATTAACACCCCTATAATTTCTGGATGACCTTTTTTGGCCATCGCAAAAGCAAATATAAATTTCCATTCAAGAAAAATGGATATCACTTGCGCGGGTCAAACTATGACTTAGATATTTTCAAATCATCCAGGATACTCCATGACGATAAGTTTTTTGAGGACTCAGATACAGAAATATCTAATTTTGTGGAGGAAACAATACCAGTGGATGCTCTTCCCTGTTGGAACCTAGATCCATTTCTCTCCTGTGTTTTGGTGTTAACAAAACCATGGTAAAATCTAATGTGTTTATGAAGCATTACAGGTCAAAAGAACCTATGGAGGCAAGAAACAAGATTGCAAATGAAAGAAGAAGATTAAAAGACTTGTTTCTATTGTATTTATTATTTTTGTAGAATCTTTATACGCCCCGTAACAAGTAAAACAAAATCTAAAAGTTAAAAATAAAGTAGAGATAATTAGGGTTCAAAAAATTGTTCATTCACTCGTTTTAAAACTCAAAATCAATTTTTTCAAAATCAAGTCGTTTAGAGTAAGTTGGTTTTCTCTAAAAACTGACTTAAAACTTACAAAATGTGGTACTTGTAGCAAGTACCAGTACTGGTCATAAGTACCGGTACATGCTAGGCACAGGTTTGGGCCTAAGTCCCAAACTCTGAGCAACAAGTACCGGTACTCATCATGAGTATTGGTACCAAGTGGTCACAGTTTGTGCACTTGGTTTTTGCCTGGACCTTACAAGTACCGGTACTAATCACCAGTACCGGTACATGTAGGTCACTGGACCCAAATTTGTGAGTCACAAGTACTGGTACTCATCATGAGTACCAGTACCTGATGACTTAGTTGGGTTGACTGTAAGCAGTCAGTATCGGTACCAAAAGTTTAGTACCGGTACCAACTAACTGTTGTGACCAACCTGAACAGCTATTTTGCATTTAAACCTCTCCTTAAACTTCCCAAATTACCCCTAATGGAGAGTAAACGTAGGGAAGGTGCCTTGTGGGTTATATAAGCACTCCTTGAGTGTCTTTTGCACACAACAAAGAAGCAAAAAAAAATTTATCTTTGCCTACACCTTCCTTTCTCATATTTCTAGCTGCGAAAGAGCTTCTCATGTTGCAATTCTCTCAAGGCCATTCTCCACTTGCAACAAGTCTTCAAGGCGATCGTGTTCTCTGAAAAATCTATTTGTTTTACGCCTCAATTTTCTCATTAGATCAATTTATATACTCTAATTAAGCTATATAATTGTTGGGAACTTAGGGATTAGTTGTAAGCTCTTATTTGTATTTTTCTTACACCTGTATCTTTATTTCTTTTCTATATCTTGTAATTAGGTTGAGGTAACCCGTTAATTATCTCAGGTTTTAGTAAATTGATTCCCTCCAGTTTGAGGGAATCGGGTTAAAAATCCTAAGTCAGGAGACTTAGGTAGTGGAGTACCCAAGTGAGGGGAACCACTAAATATCTTATGCATTTTGTGGTTTGCTTTGTGTTGAAAATTTTTTTTTACCACACTATTCATCCCCCCTTCTAGTGTGCTTGTGATTTACAGATTCTACAGGTGCTATCAGAGCAGGTTGTGGAAGGAAGAAGTAACAATTCTCTTTCGAAATGGCATCTCCAGTCAAGCTCACCGAAGGACAGTCATCCACACATCCTCCCTACTTTGATGGGACAGACTATGGATATTGGAAGAGGAGGATGCAAATCTTCCTCAAGGCCATAGATGAGGACTCATGGACTCTTATCCAAGAGAAGTACATGGATCCGGAGCCACAAGAAGGTGTTGTTTGGAGTACAAAACAGAAGAAAAGGATCGCGAAAAATGTGAAAGCGATGAACACACTCTATTGTGTGTTATCAAGGGAAGAGTTTAACTATATCTCCGTATGCGAGTCCACATACGAGATATGGAACACATTGCAAGTCACCTATGAAGGTACGAGTAAGGTAAAAGAAACACATATTTCTATTCTAACAGAAAACTATGAGTGTTTTGGGATGCAGAAGGTGAAACAATCAAAGGAATGTACACAAGATTTCGAGAGATCATAAATCCATTGAAGAATCTTGGAGTCAAGCTGAAGGAGAAGCAACTTGTAAGGAAGATCTTAAGATCCCTTACAAGTGATTGGTCTCCAAAGACCATAGCCATCCAAGAGGCAAAAGATCTTTCTACTCTCTCCTTAGATGACTTGATTGGAAGCCTCATGACATATGAAGTCCAAGTGGAAAATATGAAGAAGATTGAAGAAAAGTCCATCAGCAAGAAAAAGGAGCTTGAATTTAAAGCTTTAAAGGAGGAGTCGGACCTCAATGATTCCAACTTTGATGAAGAAGAGGAGCTTGCTCTTCTAGCGAGAACATTCAGAAGATTCATCCGAAAATAAGGTAAAAAAGTGAATAAATTTACAAATGACATTATTTGTTTTAAGTGCAAGAAGAATGGACACATACAAAAGGATTGTCCAATGATCAAAAAGAAGAAGGAAGAAAAGAAGAAATACAAAGCACTCGATCGGAAGAAGATTTCAAGAAAGGCATACAAGGTGACTTAGGATGATAGTGATTCTGACATGGAATCATTTTCTAAAGAATCCGAAGAAACTGAATTTGCACATCTCTGTTTAATGGTGAACAACGATAGTTCAAAAAATGAGGTAGAATCTGAAGTTACTTTTAATGAGTTATTACAAGCATATGAAGATTTGTATCATAAAGCTAGGCTAATCAAAAAGGAAAATAAGGTCTTGTATGAAAGTTGTAAAACCTTAGAAATAGAGAAATCTTGTTTAGAAATAGAGCTAGAAATGTCCAAAGAAATTAATAATCAATTGCATGCTAAAATAGTAGAATTAGAAGATATTTATGAACATTTTGAGGACACTTTGAATAATCTAAAAACAACAACTAGGCTGAATATAGAATTTTGTAATAATTTAAAATCCAAGTTCAATTATAAAAAAAACACACAAAATAAATCACATGTACCTAGACATGCATGGATTTATCAAAAGGTCAAGAATCCTAAGAATTATAGATCTAACACTAAAGTGACCTATAAACCTAAGGATTTGAAGGGTACTAACCATCAAGGACCCAAAAGAAAATGGGTACCAAAAATAGATTTAATAAACTGGTTTGCAAGTCAAGAAGGACAAATGGATCTTAGACAGTGGGTGTTCCAGGCACATGACGAGACACTCCGACCTCTTTATCAAATGGACTAGAATCGAAGATGTACACGTCAAGTTGGGTGACAACAAACGTTGTCGCATTATTGGTGAAGATACAATAGGTAATTCTTCTAAGCAGGTACGTAATGTTCTTTTATTAGAAAATTTCGAACATAACCTACTTAGTGTTGTCAAATATGTGATAATGGATGTGATGTTTTGTTTACTAAAATTGGATTTAAAATATTAAAAGAAGAAACAAATACAATTTTAATTGAAGGCTTTAGATATGAAAATATCTATGCTCTTCATTTCTCACAAGAGAAATTTGTAAAATGTCTGCTTGCATCCCATGTTGAAGTAGATCATTGGCACCGTAGGCTAGGTCACATTAATCACAAACATCTTAATAAGTTAGCCAAAAATGAGTTAGTAAGAGGCCTACCCAAACTAACTTATAAAAAGGACATTTTGTGCAAATATTGTGAACTCGAAACAATGCACAAAGCTTATTTTAAACCTAAAGATTTAGTTTCAACAACATGACTTTAGAATTGTTATATCTTGATTTATTTGGACGAACACGATTTTAGAGTCTAAATGGATCAAAATTTTGCCTAGTTATTATTGATGACTTCTCTAGGTTCACTTGGGTCATCTTCTTGAAACATAAGGATGACTTATTTTATTCCTTCCTAAGTCTTGCTCGAAGACTTCAAAAGAAAAAAATCATCCTCTATTCTTAGACTTAGGACTGATCATAGGGTGAATTTGAAAGTGAAAAATTTTTAAGTTTTTGTGACAATTCTGGCATAACCCATGAATTTTCATTTCCTCAGGCACCATCTCAAAATGGTGTTGTAGAGCACAAGAATTGCACTCTACTAGAATGCACCCGAACTTTACTATTGGAGTCAGGGCTTCAAAAATATTTCTAGGTAGAAGCCATTAATACGCCATGTTATGTTCTAGATAGAACTCTCTTAAGGCCTATTATGAAGAAAGCTCCATATGAACTTTATTATGAGAAGTCTCCTAGGATTTCATATTTTAGGGTGTTTGGAAGTTGATGTTATTTATTAAACACCCGTGATCAGCTTAATAAGTTTGATGCTAAAGTGATGAAGGCATCTTTATTGGCTATTCAACAAGAAGCAAAGCTTATCGAGTCTTTAATAAAAGAACTTTTGTTATAGAAGAATCCCTGAATGTTTCAGTTGATGAAACAAGCTTAGGTGAACCTGAAACAAATCATTTAGATTTTGATGATGAAGATACCCCCTTCATCTATGTATCAAAAATGGAAGATACACGAAATGTACATGATCTTCCAAAAGAATGGGTACACCATAAAGATCGTCCTCAAGAACAAATCATAGGTGATATTGAACAAGGTGTAAAAACTCGATCTCACTTTAGAGCTGATTTTGTCCTTAATGCCTTTGTTTCACAACTTGAACCCAAGAAAGTTGATGAGGCATTAAAGGATGAATCATGAGTTGTAGCTATGCAGGGGGAGCTACTCCAATTTACTAGGAATAATGTATGGAACTTGGTACCCACTCCTGAGGATAATTCCATCATTGGAACCAAGTGGGTATTATGAAATAAATTGGATGAATCTGGTTCAATAATCAGGAATAAAGCCAGACTTGTAGCTCAAGGCTATAACCAACAGGAGGGTATTGACTTTGATGAGACATATGCTCCTGTTGCTCATTTGGAGTCCATATAGATGCCACTTGCCTTTGCAAGTGCAAAGGACTTCAAGCTATATCAAATGGATGTCAAGAGCACCTTTTTTAATGGTTATATTAAGGAAGAAGTTTATGTTCATCAACCTCTCAGGTTCGAGGACCCAGCACACCCAGAGCATGTATACAAGCTCACCAAGCCTTTATATGGACTTAAACAAGCTCCCAGGGCCTGGTATGATAAGCTTATGACCTTTCTTCTTCAGCACGGATATAGGATTGGAGTTGTTGATTCAACTGTAAAAGAAGGAGATGACATCCTACTGTTGGTGCTAGAGCACCACGATCATTTATTTTGATGATAACAAAACACGTGTCATTTAACATTTGCATTTGAGTTCTAGTTTTCAGGTTAAATCGCAAATAGAGACAAGTGTTTGGACGGAGTTCTAGCTCACATCCATGGCAGATTGGAAGAGCTGGATAGAGGCGGAGGTGCTTCGCGAGGAGCGAAAGCTTGAAGATGGAAGGACAAGAAGAATAGGATAGATTTCTATTTATCTTTTTCTATGTACTTTTGTCTTTATATCCTTTCTCTTTTTGTTTCTTAAAATATCTGTTAAAGAGCCTCAAAGGATCCTTGAAGTAGTCCTAGGAACACCTGCACTACCCTAGGGTACTTAGGTTTTCTATAGAGAACTTAGGAAACCAAAATAGGGATCAGATAGCCTTTTCAAACGTCTAATTTGAATTTCAGACGTCTGATAAAAACTTTTAAGACATCTAACTGTTGACTCAGACGTCTGATTATTTAGGCTGGACTTAGTTAGTTCTGTCTGATAAAATCAGACATCCAGACCTTAGTCCAGATGTCATAGGAGACATTTGATGCCTTTTCCAGACGTCCAATTAGTGGACCATTGGCTTGCTTAGCAAACGTTGAGGGAATGACCATTAGCCTCGTATCAGACGTCCGTAGAAGACCCCAGACGTCTGATACATGACCGTTTTGCCTTGACTGACCCAAAATCTTCCTTCAGAGATTTTATAGCCGTTAGACTTGTTGGGAATCCATTTCCAGAGAACAAATAGGTTTCTAGACATCCAGACCTTGTGCTAGACGTCCTGTGTGTCGTCTGATGAACATACATTAGAACCCTGTTTCGGTCTGATTCAAGTCAGGAAGGAAACATGCCTAAAATCAGATGTCTTAAATGGGTTTTCCAGACATCTGATACCAGGACCAAATGTCTGATGACCCTATCAGAATCATGATTAATTCTGACTACGGCCTGATTCTCTTTGGCTTTGCACCCAACGGCTATGGAAGCCTTCTAAGGCCTTCCAAAGCCTTCCTAGGGCCTCTATAAATAGAGGAGGACCCCTTGGCTTGTAAGACACACCAAGACACACTAAGCAAACACCTTTCCAAATCTTTTGTGTCCAAGAGAAGTAGTTAAAGCTCTAGCTCTCCAAGCATCTGTTTCATATCTAGAGAGCTTCATCCCTTTGCGCACCCACTCTCCCTCTATGATTACGAGAGTGACAAAGCACCACCGTGTGGTTCACGCACCTGCATCATCACATCGATGCACTTCCACCAAAGGAAAGTTTCCTAACTCCTATAGAAGCTAGGATTAAATATTTGAGGCTCTATAGGATTGTTGTACTTTATATTGTCTTTGGTTGGGTATTCGCTTTGCGAATTCCTGTCTTCTTCGCGAGACAAATTCCTTCTTGTGAAGAGAAGGGGTGTTGAGGAACACTACCCTCGGTCTAGGTAGTGTGGTTGTAATTGAGGTTCAGTCACCCTCGTTTAAGTGACTGGGTTTAGTGGATTTAATCGACTAGGTCGATCGGGAAATCCTAGCTCGAGAGGGTTAGGTGGCGATTTTCACCCAGTTTGGGTTGCCACCTAAAAATACTTGTTCCTATTGTGTGATTGCTTATTTTTGAGATTGTCTATTTTAATTCCTTTATATTACATCACACATATCTTACCCCCTCCAACTAGAAAATTACACCTACTGGTTTAAATATATGTTGACAATATTATATTTGGATCAACTGAGTCCTTGTGTCAACATTTCTTTGAGACTTTGAAGACTGAGTTTGAAATGAGTATGATGGGTAAACTCAGATTCTTTTTAGGACTCCAAATTCAACAATTAGATACAGACATTTACATTAGTCAAACAAAATATATTCTTAAAATTCTAAAGAAATTTAAATTTGATAATATAAATGGCAAAGAGACTCTGATTGCTCTATCTGCTTCTCTTAGTGAAGATTTATCCGGCAAGAGAGTAGATGAAAAGAAATATCGGGGCATGATAGGTTCACTACTATATCTTACAACTTCTAGACCTGATATTCTTTTTGCTACATGTTTATATGCGAGATTCCAATCTGAACCCAAGGAATCTCATTTTAATGTAGTAAAAAGAATATTTAGATACCTAAACAGCACAAAAGACCTTGGTCTTTTTTATCCTAAAGCACAATCCTTAGATCCATTATCTTATAATGATGCTGACTATGTAGGGAGTCGGACAAACTGAAAGAGCACTAGCAACACATGTCATTTTATTGGAGAATCTCTAGTCTCATGGTTCTCTAAGAAACAGACTTGTGTTTCACTTTCTACAACTAAAGCAGAATATATTGCTACTTCACTTGCTTGCTCTCAAGTCATTTGGATGAGACAGACTTTGTTCGACTTTGGATTGATTTTTGCGCAATCCAAAATTTTTTGTGATAATACAAGCGTAATAAATTTATCCGAAAATTTGGTTCATCATTCATGTACCAAATACATAGATATTAGACATCACTTCCTTAGAGATAATGTGCTTCAAGGATCAATTCAATTAGAATTTATTGACACACAAAACCAATTGGCAGACATCTTTACAAAACCTCTTGCAGCAGAAAGATTTTGCTTTATAAGAAGAAAATTAGGACTTTGTACAATAAAAGAGATTCAAAATTAATAAGTTGATTGTTATAGAACTTATTTGTATTTAAAAATATCTCTAAGGGTCTCACTGCAATTTACCCACATTTAAAAAAAGGAGGTAAACTATAATATTTCCATATGTCTGGAAATATCAGGGTGTTGTTTGCAATATGGCTGCTTAACTTAGGTTGTTGACAGCATTATTTTTTCAACACCTAAGTTATCAATTTCATTTCCTTCAACCAATTTAGTGGTCATGTGACTACCACATGACCCATCCTATATAAAAGAGGCCAAGTGCAAACACTTGCCTCATTTTGTTACTTGCAAACCCTAGCCCTCATCACAAGAGTCTCTTCTCCAAGCCTTAGCCTAGAATAGATAAATCATCTTCAAGTTTCAACTCTAGGTACATTCTTATCTTCCTATCATTTCGTGCTTCCTTAAGTCATCTTGCATCTTGTTTTTCTTTCTCTTCAATTCTTTCTCACTGCTACATTTGTTTTCATTAGGTACTAGGTGGTACTGGTATCCATCACTGGTATCGGTACTAGCTTGACGTAGTGGTGCCTGCTTTTGCGAGCAGGTACTAGTACTCAAGATGAATACCAGTACTAGCTCAAATTTCTGGTTGGAATAGAAACCAACCAGCACTAGTACCTATCACCAGTATCGGTACATACAAGCTGAAATGTGTTTTACTTTATACAAACACATGAAAGGAAATTGTCTATATTTCTAATTGTTTTCCTATTCCTTGTTATTACTTGTTTACAGATGGCACTTAAATCAAAAAGTAAGGGAAAAGCACCTCAAGATGCTTTCCACAAGTTTTGCTTTAATGAGGATGCTAAGTCAAAATTTGATTGGTACAAAGGATTAAAACTCCATCATTGTAGGCCAATTGAGTGGAAAGATTTCTCTCTTCAACTCTTTAGTTTTACCACTCGCCTTTCAAAACAAAAACTCATGCATTTCTTTGATGAGTCATTCTTTGCTGATGTTCCTGGAGTATACCCTGATGTTAATTGTCTATTCTTTGCTAACCTCCAAGAACAAGAAAACCAAGATCACCTTGTCTTAACAACAAATGTTTTCGATCAAAAAATCACCATCACACCTAAATTCTTGTCAACCACACCAAATGTCGTAATGAAGGTCATGCATTTAACACACTTAAGGAGCATTTTCCTACTCATAAAATTCATGAAACTCTTTTGATCCTTAACTGTCAGGGCAAAGCATTAGTTGCCCCAAATATGACCCTTTTTGCTTGCATCCTTTTTCGTATCTTAGCATGGAATTTAAGGGCTAAAAATTCAGGGTTTCACAAAATACCTGTTGATATTTTACCCTTGATTTATGCTATCATTACAAGCTTTCTGGTCAATTGGAACACTATTTTTATTCACTTTGTTGGACCCCATTACCATGCATCAACTTTACCGTTGGATATTTTGGTGTCACACATCCTTCACAAAAATAAAATTGACCTCCCTAATTTTACTCCTCTCAGAAAAGTAGTCTATTTTAAATGGTCCACTCTCTGAAAAAGGGGAGTGAAACCTGCTAGAGAGGAATCCTCTAGTGATGACGAAGAAGAAGTTTATCCAAATGCTCAATATTCTTCTCATCCACCTCCTAAATCATCCTCCACTTTCATTCCTATAACCTACCCATATCCAGAAGTGGAAACACCTTGGGTAAATCTATTTAATGTGTCTGGAACTGATCCTAATTTGATAAATACCTTCAACTACAGTGGTCAAAATTTAACCAACCTAAATTTTGCCTTCCATTACATGGAACACCAATTCCATGATCTTTCTCTTCCTATTGAGTCCTTCCATGTCACTTCTTCCACTCAACAACCTAAATAAAGGAAGTGGACTCAACCAAAAGCACCTCAAGAGTACAGTGAAAGAAGGCAAAAGCATTTTCAAGATCCATCTCATGCATCAATGGCAGAGTAAGAACCTATTCTTCATGATGATGAAGAAGAAGAAGAAGACACGGAATAAGAAGTTTCTTATGAAGAAAGTGATGATGATGATGAAGATGAAGAAGACAACGATGATGATGAAGACAATGATGATGACGACAACAATGATGATGATGATGGTGAACATGTGCAAAGCTAATTAGAAAACGTCCTAGAAATTAGCTTAATTTTCTTATTTTGATGCTTGTTAAATTTGTATGACATTTCAGACAATGCTATGTTAAGTTTGTTTCAAGACTTATCTTTATTAACTTTTTCATGTTATGATTCATGTTTATGAAAAATTGTTGCTTATTCATGTATCATGTTATGTCTCATTCTTGTTATTTGTTTATCTTTTTGCTTGCTTGACAAAAAGGGGGAGAAATAATTGATAATTCATATTTAAAATAGGAAGAGCTTAGTTTGAGGGGGAGTTTTTTTTATTCTTCTCTTATTAAGTCTCCGTTTATTCTTAAATATGAGTATTGTCTTGTTTATTTTGTCAACACCAAAAAGGGGGAGATTGTTGGAACCTAGTTCCATTTCTTTTCTATGTTTTGGTGTTAACAAAACCATGGTAAAATCTAATGTGTTTATGAAGCATTACAGGTAAAAAGAACCTATGGAGGCAAGCAACAATATTGCATATGAAAGAAGATTAGATGACTTGTTTTTATTGTATTTATTGTTTTTGTAGAATCTTTGCATCTCCCAACAAGTAAAACAAAATCTAAAAGATAAAAACAAAGTAGAGATAATTAGGGTTCAAAAAATCATTCATTCACTCGTTTCAAAACTCAAAATCAATTTTTTCAAAATCAAGTCATTTAGAGTAAGTTGGTTTTCTCTAAAAACTGACTTAAAACTTACAAAATGTGCTTCAAAAGAAACTTATAAAATGTGGTACTTATAGCAAGTACCGGTACTAGTCATAAGTATCGGTACATGTTAGGCATAGGTTTGGGCCTAAGTCCCAAATTGTGAGCAACAAGTACCAGTACTCATCATGAGTATCGGTACCAAGTGGTCATAGTTTGTGCAATTGGTTTTTGCCTAGACCTTACAAGTACTGGTACTAATCACTAGTACTAGTACATGTAGGTCACTGGACCTAAATCTGTGAGTCACAAGTACTGGTACTCACCATGAGTACCGGTACCTGGTGACTTAGTTGGGCTGACTATAAGTAGTCATCATCGGTACCAAAAGTTTAGTACAGGTACCAACTAACTGTTGCGACCAACCTGAATGGCTATTTTGCAATTAAACCTGTCCTTAAACTTCCCAAATTACCCCTAACGGCTAGTAAACGTAGGGAAGGTGCTTTGTGGGTTATATAAGCACTCCTTGAGTGTCTTTTGCACATAACAAAGAAGCAAAAAAAAATTCTATCTTTGCCTACACCTTCCTTTCTCATATTTCTAGTTGCAAAAGAGCTTGTCTTGTTGCAATTCTCTCAAGGCCATTCTCCACTTGCAACAAGTCTTCAAGACGATCGTGTTCTCTGAAAAATCTGTTTGTTTGACGCCTCAATTTTCTCGTTAGATCAATTTATATACTATAGTTAAGCTATATAATTGTTGGAGACTTAGGGATTAGTTGTAAGCTCTTATTTTTATTTTGCTTACACCTGTATCTTTATTTCTTTTCTATATCTTGTAATTGGGTTGAGGTAACCTGTTAGCTACCTCAGGTTTTTGTAAATTGATTCCCTCCGAGTTGAGGGAATCAGGTTAAAAATCTTAAGTCGGGAGACTTAGGTAGTGGAGTACCCAAGTGAGGGGAACCATTATATATCTTGTGCATTTTGTGGTTTGCTTTGTGTTACAATTTTTTTTTACCACAATATTCATCCCCCCTTCTAGTGTGCTTGTGATTTACAGATCCTACATTCTCGACCATAATTTTGTTGAGGATTCTGACTCTAAATTAGTGATCAGGAGCATCAATGACTTTGAGCCTTGTCTTTAATCTTATTCTCTTTCTGATTTCTCACCAAAACCACCCACACTAACTTCACCCACCCTTTATCACACTGATTTTTCTCCCCCTCCCTTTCCCTTGGACTTCTTACCCGCCCCACTTGAGTTTGACTTTCATCATGAACTCCACCCACACTAACTTCACCCACCCTTTATCACACTGATTTTTCTCCCCCTTCCTTTCCCTTGGACTTATTACCCGCCCCACTTGAGTTTGGCTTTCATCATGAACTCAAACCATGTCTAGACTCGGGTCATCCTTCCATTTTTACAACCCATTTTGATCCCCATACTTCTATCACTCATCTTTTAGGGGATCCTAAGGATGACATTTTTCATGAGGACATTCAAGTGTCCAAGTTTCTACATGATTGTCCGTCTTCTATGCATCACTTCATGCACGGCTGAATGGTGTAAAGGATAGCACTATTTGGGAGGTCACCCATCATTCTTCCTACTTTCATTTTCATCTTTCTTTTCCAGGATTTAACCATCCCAAATCTGACTGCTTTTTACTAAGGTGATCTCTTTTCCCTTTTATTGCATGAGGACATTGCATATCATAAGCATGGGGGGTGTTTTTAAATTTTGATGATTAATTTAGGATTTTTAAAACTTAAAAATATTCATTTTTTCTTTTGCATGCATTTTAGTAATAGAAAAATCATAAAATTTTTTGAGGAAAATTTTGAAAATTGGGACTCAGGTTGAAGATTCATTTTAAGGTACAATGGGATTTAATCTTTAATAAACTAGAGACTAGGATGTGGATATGATTGCTAGAATTTCTGGGTCTATTTTTTGGACTAGATTAAGTATCTTTCTCTAAATTCCACATGAACTCATGATGATTCAGGTTACTTGATCTCTTTTTGTGACCTAGAAATTACTCAGCTTAGTTTCCAACCCAAAAACTTGCATCTCTTACAAAATTCTTAGGTCAAATTCACACACAATGCCAACACCTAAAAAATATATATATATATAGAAAAATTAGAAAAGCCCTTTATTTAGTCGTAGAGAAATTTGAGGCAGATGATTGGTTTGAGTTCCCATCGCCGAGAAGAAAGAAAATTCCTCCTTTAAGGGTGCAATGTCAACATGTTGCTACTTTAACGCTACTCTATGTCTATATTTCATATCTTTAGATAGAGCATTAAGGCACATTTTGCAACTCAAGTGTCTTGGGCAGTGCTCTACCCACATCGTTGAAGCAAGAGCCTAAGTTCGCTTGGAGCACCCCTTTACACCGTATTATGTTTTGGGGCTGTGAGCTCCTAGGTGGTGACTTGGATAGTACTATCTTGAAGTGCTAGTGCTAGAGCCCTCTTGAGGATTGGTAATAGGAATGATTATCCCGACACATCTGTTGTAGGGTTAAGCTAGGAATAAGCATGGGGGAGACAGAAAAAAAAAGGTTTCAAAAACACAACCTTATAAATATCCCTATAAACATTGGCATTCACAAAGCACTGACACAAGGTTTTAAAAGTTATATGAGTTGCGAGTCGAATTCAAGAGTTAAGGAAATCCTAACTGTGAAATGATTTTAGGCTATTTGAATTAACAAAGAGTTAACTTGTGAATTTTTTGAGGATACATTGATTAATCTAGCTTTTGGATCCAAAGACGAATCCTAATGTTTTATCTCTTACAAATCAAGTGCCTTTCATGCTTTCAAGAAACCAAAGTCAAGTAATCTTCTTCTCCTCAAAACTTAAAAAAAAAAAAGTCTTTCCCAAAATCCATTTTGAGAAAATTAATTTTGCTAAGAGACTAGTAAAAGATAAGAATAAGGATGTAATAAACGCTAGTTTATCATCATTCTTATGCCGAAGAACTTACCTAATTCTCAGGGTTTTAACTGCGTAATCGATTTTGGGGCTGCATTTAGGCATTCCAGTAGGTTAGGCATGCATTACATTCTTTTGTGTTTTTGATATGTTTATTTGAGTGTCAAGGATAAGTAGAGAGTCAGGTCCCACAAACCCTGATACTTTTGAAGGCAGAAGATGAAGAGGAAGCCCAAATTCAGTTGGATCCTAACTGAATCCAGCTCATCACAACTAGATTCCAGCTCCACTTAGTTGAGACTAACTCATTTTAGCTCCATTCAGCTCATTTCAGCTGGTTGGTAACTCAAGCAAGCTCAACTCAATAGACTTCAACTCAATTCCATCTCAACCTAGTTGTGGCTAGCTCATCTCAGCTCCATTCAGTTCACCTTAGCTGAATGGGAGCTCAGGCTAGCGCAACTTAGTTAATCCCAACTTCTCTAAGCTCCATCCAACTCCTGGAAGTACTATCTGACTAGGATTAGCTACTGCCATCAACTAGCTAAGCCTAGTCGACTGAAGAAGTTCTCAACCAGCTCAGGTCACCTCAATGGCAACTCTTGAAGACTCAATTGAGATCAACTTAGTTGAGCTCAACTACTTGACTTAAGCTAGATATCTTAGCTAGCTAGATAGTTTTCGGGAGGACTAGCTCTAGCTCACCTAAGTTTTAGATTAGAAAAAGCTAGCTTAGATTAACTTAGCTTAGCTACTAGCAAAGAACTAGCTAGCTAAGCTAGCTTTTGAGTTCTCAAGCACCTCTACTTCAGCTACTATCAGCTCCAAGAAAATCATGCAGCTCCAACTTCGGCTCCTCATCCAACCCCTAGCTACTCCTCCATTACTCTACTAGCTAAGTTAGCTTAGCTTAGCTCAACCTTGCTCCACTTCAAGGCCTACTACCCTACTACTTAAGCCCCACCCAGAAAGACCACCTACTCCTACTTCATTTTGGTGCCAACTATCCCTTCCATCACCACCCTACATCCACCATCAAAACCCATCTCCACCCTCCATTTTTTCCCTCCAAAATCAACACCATCTAGAAGGTATTTTTCGAGGGAAAACCAAGGCACCTCTTCATTTCGCTCCCATTTTTCCCACCAAAAATATCCAAGCACTCCATTTCTCTCCAAAAAAACACCATAACCACCCCCCTTCCAATTCTATAAATACCCTACCCTACCACCACATAATTCCCATCCTTGGTTAGTTTTTATTCCATCCATATCCACCAAAGTCCATGGCCAAGGAAGGAAAAGAAGAGAAGAAGATCAAGGGGGCAACCAACCTACCCCCTTGGTGCCTTCTTCCTCTCCCTTCTTCCTTGTGCCATGCCAAGGAGAAGCATTCATCTAGGAGGAGGATGGTCAGGCATTGAGGAGGAGCAAGGTGGTGGACGTCCACCTTGGAAGAAAGCCTGGAGGAGTATCAGCTTGGAGGCAAGGAGGAGATCTTTTCAAGCGTAGGAGCTACTATGCTTTGAGCAAGAGCTACCTCCCCCTTCATCATCTTTGGAGGACACTTTTCTTCTCCCTTATTTTCTTTGTATTAGCTAGTGTTGTTTTCATTTTCTCGTAAGAAGAATTCATCTACTTGTCTTCAACTTTGCTAGTAATACAAATATTTTCATTGCCTTCCAATTTCCTGTTTCCTACTTAGCATGTTTTTCTTGTTTCTAGTAGTTTTAGTGCATACACTCTTCTCTTCTAATTACCCTAGGCACACCTACCTTGGGTGAGCTTAGAAGAGAGGATTTATTCTTATCACTTAGGGGCTAGTTTCATAGTTTCATAGTTCTCTATCACATTCTTGCACTTCCCGATTATTTTTGAAAATCCTAAAAACAACAAATCAAAAATATAAAAATATAAGTGTGGAGTTGAGAGGCAAGAGAGAGAATCAATTAGTTGACTAACAATTTAGCCTCAGACAACCCTAGATACTCCGCTATCTAGGTTATAAATTGTAAAAGTTGATTGCAGATTTATGCATTACATCGACACAAATACATCAATTTACAAAACGCATAGCTTTCTGCTTCAACCAGGCTTATCTAGTTGATGGTAGTAGCTAAGTTCAATCAACTAGAGCTTACATGGATTGAATAGAGCTACGAGGAGTTGAAAGGAGCTGGGTTTAGCAGAGTTGAGTTGGCTTGAGCTAACATCCAGCTGAGGTAAGTTGAATGGAGTTGAGATGAGTAGGGCCTAGCTAGGTTGAGTTGGAATGAGCTGGAATCCAGTTGAGTTGAGCTGTATTCAACTGAGATCCAGCTGAATTGAGCTTCTCCTTCATCTTTTGCCTTTCTCAATGCTAGGGTCTGTAGGATATTCTAAATTTGTTCATCCCTGTCACTGAAATATAGATGTAAAAACAATAAAAGCAATGAAATGCATGCCTATCCTAGGAAATGCCTAAATGCAACCTGAAACCCACTTGCAGTTCTAATAACCTAAGAGCTAGATGAGTTTTAAGTCATAAGAATGATGATAAACTGGTGTTTATTTCAACGGCTTGAATTGATGGCACGTAAGAGGGGGGCTACAGGCACTAAGATGGCCTCTAGTGGCGCCACCTGGGTTGTTCATCTTCTTTAGCTTGTGGAGGATGCTATGGATGTCTAATTGAGGAGATTTTGGAGGTGTTTGTCTCTGATTCTCACCTTGATTCCATCCATACAATTGGATTCACCATCTAAGGCCCATTTTGTGTCACCCCCTTATTTTGGTCAATAAAAGAAATAAATTAATATGAAATTATTTTAAATGCATGGATGTGTTATTATGTATTATTTATAGTGCTAGATGCATCTAATTAGCTTAGGAACATGCATAAGCAGGCATTTTCTCATAAATTATCATATGTCTATCACACCTCTATGTCTATCTTTGGCTATTCCATAGAAAAATCAAATAAATTGATATCTACAAAAAAAATCGAGATAGGGTCGGATTACTAAGACATTAGTTCTTTATCAATGGTAGGAAATTTGTACTTAGGACCTAAACTACAAAGACTCAATGGTACCTAGGGTGTCTGTCAAAATACAGACCTCTTAAGTCCTTGCCTTTTTAAATGAATCAATTTTAATTCAGGTGGTATTAGCCTAAACAATGCAACTATGGCCTCCTAAACACCATTTGTTTAGGCACTTACAATATGATTTTTTTAAAAATTTTTAGAGGGATAAAATATTTTTTCAAGAATTTCACAAGAAGATAACAATTTAGCCCAAACTAAACGCTATTGAGTAATTTCCAGAAATAGTTTTGATGTGACCTTTAGAAAATTATACAATTTTTTTCCAAGAAGCTAGATTTGATCAAGAAACCAATGCAACAAATTTTACCAAATTTGAAGTTGTATGAAATTCAGGAAAAATCTGAGAACCTGGATCTTTAGCAGTCAAATTTCAAAAAATCCACTGATAGTAAATGTTTTTTCTAGGATAGCACAAAATGAATTTTTACATGAAAATTTGTGGGTTAGTTTCTGATTTCAAGTGGATCATTTAGTATACATTGTAGAATTTTTTTGTTGCACCAATTGTTTGGAATAAAACTTTTAATTCAATGTGAAAAACCAATTCGAATTTTGTTATAAAGGGATAAGATCTTTGGAGCGTAGATAGAACAAGATAAGAGAATTTTGTTTTTCTTATTTTTATTTCTTTTATAGAGATAATGCAAAAACAAATCTAAACTAACTATCCTAAGGTTCAGAAACAAATCCTAAATAAAAGAATGCATAAACTAACTACACTTTACCCCTCTCACTTTGCAACATAATTTCATGCTTCCACATGGATTCCTACACACAAATAGAGAAAGAAAGAAAGAAAATTAGAAAACTAGAATGCAAATGTAAAAATAGAAATACTAGAATCCGTTGCCTCTTGACAACGGTGCCAAAATCTGATCTGAAGAAATCTACAAAGATAAAAAGAGTGATCATTACAATGCGATTTTTTTCGAAAATAGAAATAATATAACCGAGGCCTTAGTGAGTCTTGGGTTGAACATGGGGAGGCGTAGGACCTATCTAACTAAATTCAAAACATGAAGCAAATGTGAACTAACTACTATTAAGAAAGCGATGAGAAAAGGAAATTAGATTAGGCAAATATATATAGAAGGGGGTTGAGAAGCAGGACTTGCAAATAATAAAAATAGAAATCAAACTTTTGTTGCAACTAAAATAAATGTCAAAGTTACAACTAGAACTAACTAAAACAAGAACAAGAACATGAACTAGAACTACTACTAGAAAAGAACTCGAAAGAGAGAAAGAGATTAGATGGGCTTGGTTCGTTGATGCAGCCACCTTGAAGGTGAGATGGAGATGAAGCAAAGGCAGAGGATGAGGAGGAAGGCCACCAGGAGATGCAATAGAGGTTGGAGGCTTATTAATGGAGGAAGGGTGGTGAGATGGTAGACTAATTAGGACAACTAAGTAGAAGGTGGTGAGATGATGGAATTATTCTATCCTAAGGAGACTTAATTAAGCGAAGGGAGGGGGTAGGCTCCTGTTTGTAGAGTTTCCTAGTGGTTAGATGGAGGGCTAGGATCTAATTAGGTTGGAATCAAGGGTTAGGATCTAATGTAGTAGGCTGCTTTAGTTGCAATAGGTTGGAAGGTTAGGATTATTTTGGAAAGATGATGGATGGTTAAATTTAAAGAAGGGAAAGGATATGCACTTTTGTGCAATAGGTAGGGTTAAGGATAAGATCTTTTGTGTAGGCCTTAGGATTAGCATTTAATGGTGGAAAGGGTTTTTGCTAAGTGTTAATGAAAGGATAGCATAAGGTTGTTTTGGGTTTTTGGGATCTAAATAGGTGTATTTAGCCAACATAAATCGAACTTCAAATAGGCTCTATGTGACAAAATTAGGTTGCTAATTAGACTAGGTGGGTGGGCCCTAGGTTGGAAATTTTGGATTTCTAGATAGGCTAGCCTAATTGCTAATATGTTAAGGTTCACAAAAATAGGCTCATCCTCCATGCATAAGTGAGATCAATCCTAGAAATCTAATCAACAAGGCTCAAAATTGCTCCAAACCTGGTACCTACATATATTATCATAAAGACATCAAGGTACTAGATATAGGTTTGGGAAAAATTGTAGAAAAAACTCAACATTATGTAATATTTATAAAATGTACCTATATGACCAAACTTACCTAGCTAAATGCTTTCTAACCCTTACATTCGCATTAGTTAGGAGGACCTCGGATATCCAATGAGACACTTGAGCATAAACCTTTGGTCATGCTCATCCTTATTTGGAGCCCATGGTTGTAATGGTGCAAGACCTGAACTCTACTTTCTCACCGATGCAACCACCACTAACCTCCCTACAAGTGCAAGATCAGCAAATGTGTTTGCACTTCATGATCATCAGGTATACCCAACTGATTCCTCTCTTCCTCCATATCATTCTTCCCTGCAAGAATCCTCTCCTACAGATGATTCTTTATCTCCTCCACCTGTGATTGAATTGAAGCCCTTACCTAATTCTCTTGAATATGTGTTCTTAGGTGACAGTGATACCCCGGCCCGTTATTATCATTTCACACTTAACCCAAGAACAGGAGCTTCGATTGATTTCTATGCTTCATGAACATAGGGCTGCTATTGGGTGGAGCATTTTGGTCTTCATGGTATTCGCCCTTCCTAGTGCACTCATCACATATATACAGATGAGGGAGTGAAACCATCTCGACAACCTCAAAGAAGGCTAAATCCAAATATATTAGAGGTTGTCTGGAAAGAAATCATCATGCTGATATCATCTATCCTATATCAGGCAGGCAGTGGGTAAGTCTCATTCAGATAGTGACTAAAAAGGTGGAACTCACCGTAATCCAAAATGACCAAGGTGAATACGTCTCGACCCGTACCATGAGATCATGGTGGGTGTGCATTGATTATCTAAGCTTAATTCAGCTACAAAGAAGGACCACTTTCCCTTGCCCTTCATTTATCAAATTCTAGAAAGCCTAGCTGCATGAAGCTTCTTTTATTTCCTAGATGGATATTCCGGGTATAGCTAGGTTACTATTAATCTAGAAGATCAAGACAAGACCACTTTTACCTATTTGTTCTGATCATGTAGATGATTGCGAAAATTTGCTTTTGTCATAGTAAAATCGCATTAGAAACTCTTAAATTTATTTTTAGATCAAACTTGTAAATAAGAAAATCGTAGTTCTAAAAATGGAGTCTAAGTCGTTCTCAGGGAGGCCACTAGACTAGTTTGCTTTCTTAAATAATAAGAAATAGATAAGCAGATTTGAATATGAGGTTTCTACTACTAGATTACAACTAGAATTAATAGCATGCAACTAATATAAATATTAATAGAAGCATACAACTTGAAGGCAAGTTGAAAAGGAGCCACTAGAACTTTTATTTAGTACGATAAGAGTTTTGCACAAGTAGAAATAGAATTACAGCTAGTAGAATGCTTCTAGAAGGAGGAAATTACAACTAGAACAAAATAACTATAATTAGAACTAGACTAAGAGAAATGCAAAATAAGGGCTTTGAAGATGAAGTCCAGAGCGACAACATAGACTTTGATGCAAAGGTCCACCCACAATCTTTGAGAAGAAGAATAGAGGACTATTTCTAGTTGGTGGACTTTCTTTGGAAGTAGGAAAGGTTTCCCCTACTTGGGGTGGCTAAGGTGTTTATATAGAGGTCAAGAAGGTTTGTGATTGGTTGATCGAAGTTGTCTTGGATCACGATGGTAGCACCATCATTGGTGTTAACTAGCCTAATTTAGCCTAATTACAGTGATAAATGGTCCTTGATATACATCAGAAGATCATAATTCTATTCTGAGTTCAATTTGAGAAGAAGAGAAAATAAGTTAATTATGTTGTTTTAACACCTAATCACCAATGTAGACTAACTAAAGGGTTAATCAAGATTTAATCTAAGGTCAAATGAGCTTAATTTCCCAAGTAGTCATCCAGAGTTGACTAAAATAGGATTTTTAGCATTTTAAGGATTATTTTATTAATAAAAGAACCTAATTACCGCCTCACTTCAATTAAGTGAGATTTGGTGGAAATAAATGTAATCTAAACCTCCTAAAAATCATTTAAAAATATTCTAAGAGGTCTGGAACCTTCACATTGACCAAAAGAACCCTTCATGACTAAAATTAAAGACTTAGGCAAGAAGTTATTTTATTTTGGGCTTTTGTGTAACTTTCCTAATCAAACTTGGTCAAAACTCAAATCTGAGGCCACCATTAGACTCCTTTGGTGAAAATTAGGTTCACCGCAAAATTTGATCCTGATCAGAGTCCATCTTAACCTAGTTTGCATTTTAGCCCATAGATTTCTATTTGTTACACATGACACCCTAGGTTTCTGACTTTTATCACAACCAGGCCCCTAGCTTTTGGTTTTTATTCCATCCAGGGCCTTTTCTCCACCTCATCCTTCAGATTTGGAAACCTTCAAAGCTTGGAACCCACTCTTGGGCGAGTTTCAATCAAGGAATTGAGTCCTTAAATCATCTCCAAATCCCACCAAATTTGGTGGGATTCACAATCAGATCCTCCACGATTGTTTGACCACCTCCTCAAGATCTGAGATGGCTGGAATTGTCACTGGCAACTTCAAGAAGGTCAGGTGCAAAAGTCAGCATGAAGGCTTGCCAATTGCACACATCTTGCTTAGTCGGACTAGGATTAGACTCTATATAATGATCCTAGCTTCTACGAATCAAATTTGTGCTAGAATTGACCAAATACCCCCTTTTCTTCCTCCCCTCCAGCTAATACTTGACACACCTCGAAGCTCGTCTATTCTTCCTCCTCTCCCTCTACCACGTACAATAGGTAGAGGGTTCTTCCTCTCCTTCCTCTCACAGAGCTTCACATGATGCTTTGCATCCTAATTTGCCCTTGTACACTCCAACCACGTCTTCTTTTTCATCTCTAGCATACCACTAGTGATATTCTCCTCACTTTCTATCATTAAACTAGGTTAGGGTCTTTGCTCTCCTCCCCTCCAATTAGAGTTCTGGAGCTCTAGAGCTCCAGACATTAGGCCTTTTACCTTCTCTGACTACGACCTCCACCACACCGACCACCCTCTTGGCCTAACCTCTTTTGCCTTCCTTTGACTCAATTAAGCTAGGCAAAAGTTCCCCTCACCCTCACTGACCTTTTGCTTAACTTAATTGGCCTGCATGTCACCTCCATCACCCTCCTTGACTTCGATTTCCAGAGCTTCATAGAGCTTCATCAGCTGGCCGCCTCACACATCCCTCCTTGCAATCACCACCACCATTACCTTCACCTCACTCCAGCAAAGGCTCCTGCCTATTTAATTGGGGCTCTAGGCCCATATTCTTCTTATAGGTCCATCGCCGTCGCTGGTCATCTTCTCGGTTCGCTGTCAAATGGCATCCACTTGCTTAGCTACTACATCCCTTGAGCACGAACGAGAGTCAAGAGTCCCCCTGGACCTTCAATTTGAAGGATGGAAATAGCTGCAACTCCAATTGAGCAAGGCTCATCCATGCAATAGTAGCGAAGAAGTGTGGGAGGATAGTGCCACATTGGAAAAAGATACTTCGGACTAGTACATAAATTGATTCGTGAGCATTAGCTGTTTGCTCGAGAACATAGGGGGTTAGGTCCCCATCACCCTCACATGCATGCCCTCGCTTTCCATTCACACCGAAGCAGTTCTAGGTCAGGTTCGATTCTGATTATAGACAGAAAAGAAAAAGAGGAAGAGGAGGCATTGTTCAGCCTAGAGGAAAGGGTCAATTTTGCTATAAACATCTGATTTCTCACTTTAAGATGTCTAATTGGCTTGGAAATTGACTAAGTGCTGAGACCAACTTTACTTAGTTGACAAACAAATTTTTGTCTCGAACACTTATTTCCTTTTTAGCTTGATATTGCTATTATTTGCCAAATCTATTTGTTTTTGCATCAAGCTATTGTACCTCATTTTATATACTCGACTAGTGGTTTAATTTTGTAGTATTTGCTCCTTGAGACGACCTTGGACTCACATTCTAGCTTATAAATTTAAGTGTTTACATCACTTCAGTCAGGGTACTATGATGTGTATTTCTAAATTGACTTTAGCACGTAATAGATCACAAAATTAAAGGGCTAGGATTAGGAGTCTAGGAATCAAGGGGTAAAATGAAGGAACAGGTGGACAGAATAGGTTAGGTGTTGTTGGAATTGATGGTGGGCTAGGGTGCTTTGAGAGGATGATGGAAGGCTATGATTCTCTCAAATTGTTTCTCTTTCTGTTTCAAATTTCAAGTTGTACATAAAATAAAAGTTGTAGCCCTCAAAATTAGCATTCCAATGCAACTTGGATAACTCAATTTGGATTTGAAATGAAAATGTTATGGCCATAATACTAAAGATGTGTTATGCTATTATGAATTTCAAGATTAAGTTTAGGATTAGGAATATTCTTTGGTTTAGGGTTTTAAGATAGGGATTTAGGTAGGAAATTTAGAACCCTAGGATTTAGATCTAGTGGTGGATAAATTATGTTGTATTTTAACCATCCAAAATAATATTTATTTGAGGATAAAAGGGATGACCAAATAAGGTTTGTAGGGTTAGGGTAATATCTTAGGTTTCTAGGCTTCCGTTGTGATTTTAGGTGGATAGGACTAGGATTTCTAGAGGTCAACCACTATAGGTTTTATGATGAAGTTTTGGTATGTCCTAAAGGGGTTTCTAGGCTAGGTAATTAGGTTCCTAAATTGTCCTAGGATCTAGGGTAATTGGGTTTCCAAATAGGTCCACCAATTAGACTTAGTACTCTTCCAAGTGAGCGCAAATAAAAAAGTCCCTTAAACCTTACTCTGATCAACCTAAAATTTTATATCTGCATATATAAAAATAAGCACATTAATATACCAGATACAATTTCAAGAAAAATTGTATAAAAGCCGAAAAGTATGCATTATTTACAAAATGATCTAAAATGCCTAATCTGACCTAACTAAATGCAATCTAACCCAAATAACCCTCAAACCAACATTAATTAGGCATTAATTACATAAATAATTATAGCAATATTACACCCCCATGCCTATCTTTTGCTAGTCCTTGAGCAAAACACTAAGTGAAAATAGGCAAGAAGATAATATTTATACGAGAAATTGACTTGCGAGTTTTGAGTTATGTCAGATCAAAATCATCAATCTCGATTCTTCACTAAAGCAAAGAAATTATACACAAAACCTTATCATCAAAGACTCAACAGTTCTAAAGTATCGACACAAATCCAGATCCTCTAAATCAAATTGGGAATCTTATTAGCCATCGGACTTAGGTTACTAGAGTAACTTTCTCTGACTAAGTTGACCCACTTACTGTTCGAATCAAATGTGAGAAACAAGAATCTTGTGTGTGAAATAATGTGACTTGCCAAACGGGCACTAAGTTGTTTCTAGGTATTCAATAAAACTTCCAATATTTCTATGCTCTCTCTAGGACAACATGTCTTCAGTTAGGCCACATTAGGATTTGGCAACTTTTTCCTCACCACTTTTCTATCCCGATGTCAACACACAAGGTGTAAATCTCCCCAGCTGGAATCCTAGATCTCTTGTTAGCTATCTCATATTTTGGAATGCTCTCATGTAGGTAAGAGATGAAAGCAATATATAATTTTTTTGCTTTGCTTTTTTGCCTTTTTTCTTTCTTTTTATAACTTCCTTCGACTACTCATTTTTATCTTCTTTGTCACACTCATTTTTCTAGGTGAGTGGATCTCCGTCATCCATTCTAAATGCATCCCCTACAAAGAGCAATAGTCTTAAGAGCTAGAAACACGACAAAAGTCGTTTGGATCTTTTGCCCTAAGAGTAAGTGTTATTAACCACTGAAAACTCAACAAAATCACTTAGAAGTTGAGTTAATGCAATGTGCAAGTGAAGATTCTTAGGACTCAAAGACTATTCAAATCACATGGTGAAAAGATAAGTCATTCACTCGTCACCCTTATGACAATACTTTTAGCCTTTTCAGATCCTTTCAATGACTCAGGAAAACAAATCTAGAGTTAAGTAAATACTTGCGATAATTAAATCGACATACAGCCTGGAGAGTCTGCGAAAAGACTTTGTTCGTACCTTTCCTAAGATTAGTAAACCCTCAAAATCAAATTTTTCAATATTTTTATAGCTGAAACTCTAAAAATCAAGATTTGTTTCTTCTTTTTTTTCTTTTTTGTTCTTTTTTTTGTCTTTTTTTTTAAAAATAACTATTACTTTTCGATGGTACAACTAATTTGAGAAAAACTACTAATACCTATAACTCTGAAGATAAATAAGAATGACTTTGAAAAATATTATCTACTCGTCGCCCATGCTTATTTCATGCAATGTCCTTAATGAATGCAACAAGCATAACCGAAAAATATAGATATTACCTATAACTCAAGAGTTATAAAGAAATGAAGGCTTGATCATCTTTAGACATGATTGAAAAATTTAATGTAAATAACAAGATTATCTACAAATGTTGTGTTGCCAACTAACAAGTATTGAATTTTACATCTACAGCTAGACCTAAACCCTTAAAAAGATGACTTAATAAACAAAGAGGAGAGGGTCAAGAGTAGAATAACAGATTGATCAAGGAAGCTCAAAATCAAATGTTCGTAAATGCATATGAGCTGGTAATGCAACCCCATACCTAAGGGTCGAATACTCAGCAGATGTAGAATCAGCGATGATCGCATCCATCTGTTGTCTAGCAGTTGGTAATGGGGTGCAATTTTTAGCTTAGGTCCATGCAACCCAAGTCTAAAAGATCGGACACACAAGGGATAATTACAATAAGAAGCTTGTGTCCCTTGGCAATGAAACTTGAAAAGATGATTCATGGAATAGCTACACTCAAGTTCACAGGACTTTAGTGAATCAGGAGGATCATAAGGGTCCTCATAGAAGGTCAAGAGTTTAAAATCACAAGGAACCCTTAAATTCTAGTATAATTCTCTCTCTACATTTTCTTCCAAAATGATGATTCCTCTATTCATACCCTTTAAATCATTGAAATCTTTACTTGGGATACTTTGATTTGCTTTCTCAACCCCATCATATTCTATGTTATCAAAATCATATGAGCTTGGAATGTCTCAAATTCAAGGTCCTCAAAGGTAGAAGCAAAGGTGAAGCTAGTCATTAGGTTATCATCAAATTTCGATTCGTTTACTTTAGCTTCACCTATCTCCAAAAAGGGGTCATCCCCAATTTCAAAGATGAAATTTTCATAGTCAGCCTGTACCTATATTTGGTCCTCAAAATAAAATGCCTCATATTCCATTTCTGGTTCAATCGAAAGTTCTTCTTTGAAATCCAAATTATGCAATGAGACATCTTCCTTATTGTTTATAAGATCATAAACCTCTTCTAAATCCTTTAGATCATGCTCATCATTAACACTGCCAAGTTCAATTGAATCTTTCATTATTAGTTCAGTAAAAGAGTCATGAGTCAAATTTATGGCAGGATGGTCTTTATCGGGCTCCTTAGCTTTTGTTTCTTGGTGGTTCATCATTTAGCCAATAAATAAAGCCAGGAATTGGTAGCATTTCCTTTGTAAATTGGAACCTCATGCTTTTCATCTTTTGAAATAATATCTTAGCTTGCCTTTGTTGAGCTTGATTACCCAATTGGTCTATTTGTTGCAAAAATTTATCACTCATGTCATCCAACTCACGTAATCTTTCCTTCATTTGCTCAAATTGATTACTTGGAAGTGTGGATTGAAAGGCTGTAGGTTGATATTGACCTTGATCTTGATTAAACCCAATGTTAGATGTATTTAAGTCAATTTGTCAAGGTTCAATTAGCTAAGGATCAAAATATCCTCCCAGGTTGTGGATCATGGTAGGATAATCATTTGAATCTGCTGACCTAGATTGGAAGTTAAGATTAGGGAGGATAAGAGGCCTGATTATGATATCCCCACTTAGTAGCAGTAGTATCCCAATTGGAACATGAATAGAATTGGGCTAAAGCAGGATTCAGTTAGAATCACTTTGGGGATTTTCTCCTTGATTCCCAACCATATTGAGATAATCATTTTGGGACAATGGCCTAGATTGGAATTAAGCTTGAGGAGGATTAGGGTTCAAATGGTGGTATCCAAGATTAGAATCATATCCCAAATTAGAAGGAGGTCTATCACGATTTGAAGAAGTGGAAGTGAAAGTTGAATCAAGATAAGATTGCGACCATTCTGGGGATTACAAGCATATCCTTGATATTGGTATCCTAGGTTAGATCCCCAATTAAAGGCAGAGTTATCCCAATTAGAAGAACGGTAATGTTGGGTTGAACTGGGATAAAAATCAGATTGGGGATAAAGGAATTTAAAGAATAAAAATTGAAGTTCACAAATACAACTAGAATAGATCAAAGTTAAGAATAGGAGAGAGATGTATGTGTGCACAATTCATGTAGTCAAATCTAGCCCTAAAGGGTTGTGTCTATTGGACCTAGTCCAAATTTCACTAACCCTAGTTAACTAACTTGACCCTTAAATTACTTGGCTGGCAAAAAGGGTGGGACCCCCTAGGACACCCTACACTGTGGGATGTCACTAGAAGTTAACGCGGTTACCGCACCTACCTTTCTTTTCACCAGTTGGTCCAAATAGACAAGGCCTTAGATTCAATCAACTAAGTATAGCTCAAGTTTGAAAATAAAATCCAACCTAATTGGCATGTCTATCATATTAATTAAGGCTTGGGATTTAAAGTACACATGATTAAATGATGGGTGTGAGGAGGGTGGTTGCCAATTAAATCAATTGAATTGTGTGTCTGTGCCAAACAAGGGTCCTCAAACAATGTTAATTGGTGATATAAATTTTAAAGTTCAAGTAATTAATTCACCAATTTTAGGGTTCCAATTTCAAGTTCTTTTCAAACAAGTTCAAGTGGACAGATAATTGTTTTGTAAGCATGAGACCTTGATCTTTTTCCTTTAGAATTTGAATGTGAATCTGGCAACCTTAATGTGGCACCCTAATCATGCAACTTCTAAGTGAATCAATTTTATTTCAAGTGGTGCAGCCCAAATAATGCAAAAAAGGCTTCCCAAACACCACTTGATCGTGCACACACAAAATAATTTTTTCTGAATATTTAGGTGTTTAAAATATTTTTTCAATAATTTGAAATTCAGGATAAAAAAATAGTCCAAATAGAACCCTAATGAGTATTTTTCAGAAATAGTAATGATACAACTGTCATAAAATTTTTTCAATTTTTTTCAGGAAATTATATTTGATCTGAAACCTAATGACAAAAAATTCACTAAATTTGCAGTTATATAGAAATCAGAAAAATTCAGCAAAGATGGACTTGAATTTGCAGTTATAGAGAAATCAGAAAAATTCAGCAAGCCTGAGTCTCCAATAGAAAAATTTTAGGCTGACCCACTAACATTAAACGATTTTTCTAAGATTATCATAGAATGAATTTTCAAATGAAATTTGGTGAGTTTGTTGATTTCAAGTGCATCACACAATAAAAATTTGAGAATTTTTGGAAATACCACTAGTTCAAAATTAAAATTTTAAATTAGCAAGAAAAATAAATCTAAACTTAATTAGGATAAGATATGATCTTGAAAGTGCAAGTTGAACAAGATAAGGTTTTTTTTATTCATTAAACTAGATGTAATTAATCTTAAGATTCATGAATCTACCTAAATCTAAGATACAAATGACCTACCTAGAGATCTTCACCCAGCCTACACTTTTTCTTCTCATTGCTTTGTGATTCATTCTCGTGTGACTGTGTGGTCCTGCACACAAAATGACAAGAAGATAAGAGCAAGTTAGATCTTACAAATGCTATTGAAAGTGAAATAATCATCGTGCCTCCCCGGCAATGGCACCAAAAAGTGTTCTAAACGTGGAGATGATTGCCAAAATTCACTTTCATCGTAGTAAAATCAGGTTAGAAACTCTTAAATTTATATTTAGATCAAACTTGTAAATAAGGAAATCATAGTTATAAAAGTGGAGTTGGAGTCATTTGTAGGGAGGTTACTGGACTAGTTTGCTATTGGCTAGAAAATCTCCATAGTTTAGGAGAGTATCGCATTGCAATATAGCGGTGGAAATCAAATCGACATTTAAATTTGTAATTGTTTAGAAAATCGTGAGTTCCGAGGTCATTCTCAGAGAGCAAATTTGGAATTCAATCCACTAATCAAAATGATAAGTAATGAGCACAACAATCAATCACAAGTATAATATGCAATGAATCAATCAACTAAAAAGATATTCAATTAGAATTAAAAAATGTATCTCAAGAGTTGCATAACAAAAATATAAAGAGAAGCTTAAAAATGGTGGTTGAAACCACTAATAAATCCCCACTAATACTCAACGCAATTCCCAACACAATCTCCAAGACTCATCCAAGTCAGAGCCAATTTCCTTCACAAACCAGACGTCCCCAACAAGCCTCAAATGGCTTAAATATCAAGATCCAAAGCCTCTGAATTTGCCGAAGTGTGGGCACGAATCCTGAGGTAGAATAGTGCAAACCCCCCACCTTCCCTTAGAAATTCCTTCTTTCTCTTTGTTCAGAAATGGGTATTCAGGTAAACGAGTAAACGGATCTAGGGTCCAGGCCCACGTGCGTGGGGCACGAGCGAGGAGGGCACATGGAGAGAGGGACCTCACCTCGTGAATCCTGAGGCAAATGGCTAACGGACCAAAAGATTTAAATATGTAAATAAATTTCAGACAAGCATGATGTAGGACTATCAATTGAAGTTCATCATGCAGTAGCTGTAGATGGGTACTTCCTTCTATTGTTGTTGCTACTGGGGCTCCTTCAATTGCAAGCCTAGGTTGCTCTAGGGTATTCATCCATAGCTATGCGAAGTGGTATTGCGATCGAAGATCGACGAAGGGCGGCGAATGGAGGTGGTGATGGGAGGAGGTCCAGTAAGCACCTGTAGACATGAAAACAAGCTTAATACCCCAATTAAAGGGTTCACAGGGTTTGCCATGGTACGTGGACTGCAATGGGGGTGTTAATTGGGTGAGCGGAGGGGTGAGGTGGTTAGGCAGAGACGGTTGAGGCGGCGGAGTGATGGGTTGTTCAACAGAGGTGTGGAGTAGTCGAAAGCACAAATAAATAGAGGGCTTTTGGTAGGTGAAGGGCGACGAAGTTTGCAGTGGTGGCGATTTGGTGTTTCATGGTGTGCGGCATGTGTATGACCTCCCCGGAGAAGTGGCCGAAGGTGGGGAAGATGAGGGGGAGAAAGTGATTTCGCGGTCGAATCTAGGTTCTAAGGTCTGAATTCTAAGCTAGAGAATAAGCAGGGAGAAGCGGGCCTAGTCTATGGGTCGAAGGGAAGGGGGATCCATGCTGGCATGCCTTGCAAGACATGGAGTGGACAAAGTCCTCCAGTAGGGTAGACGACAAGGAAGAGAGGGGGAGAAATCTCCAGCAATGGTCGGCGAGGAGCGGAGGAAGGCGAGGAAGGAGGACTAGACAATTTGGCAGTTGCTGGCCTGAGGAAGAAGTTGAGGGGCTCACCAAAGCCATGGTCGGAGATGGCTAGAGAAGGAAAGGAAGAAAGATTTTAGGCCTAAACTAGACTAGGAAACACATGGAAGTTCCCAGAGCTTATATAAGGCTAGAATTAAGTCTGAGTCGGCCAAAATTCGTACACAGGATTTGTGATTTTTGGCAACTTCATTCCAAGAATCTCAGAGCTCACTTGAGCTCGTGGGTCAATATCAAGATTCATGACTGAGTTCACTTGATTGGGAATCCTCGAGGGATCAATCCCGCCAAATTTAGATGGATTTAGGTCGAAATTGGAGGAGAATCGAGCAGTCAAAGTTGGTGCTCATGGGTTTCACTCCCTATTTTAGGATTCAGGTGATTTCAAGTAGCAAGCACTTTTATGCAAAGAAGATGAAGAAGTCAGGGGCATTTTGGTAATCAAACATAGAACCTAGTGACGTAGATGTTAAAAAATAGAGTTTTTAGGGGCTAAAATGCAAACTAGGTCAAGATGGACTCTCATTGGGCCCAAATTTTGGTGTTAACCTAATTTGGACCCAAGGAATCTAATCATTATCTTGTATTTGTGTTTTCACCACGTTTGACTAGGAAAATTGCACAGAAACCCAAATCAAGGTAATTTCCTATCTAAATCTTTATCTTTGGTCAAAATGGTTTTAAATGATCAAAGTGAAGGTACTAAACCTCTTAGAATATTTTCCAATGATATTTAGGATGTTTAGATTGAATTTATCCCAACCATAACCATTTCAATTTAACTGTGACTTATAATTAGGGTTTTTAACACTATTTTCATCTTCGAAATGCGTAAAACCTTGATTCAATTAGTGTGAATCCACTTCTTGGATATTAAAGTTCATTTGAACTTAAATTAACCCCTAATCAACCCCTTGGTTAATTTTAATTTGTGTTTGGATGTTAAAATTGCATAATTAACCATGTTTTCTTATCTTCTTAGATCAACTTAATACGAAATTATGATCCTTAGATAGTCATTTAGGAGCATTCATCATTGGACTCTGACTAATTCAGGTTAGTTATGATGAAAGATGGTGTTACCATCATACTACCATGCTTAACTTTTGCCAGTCCCTAGTAAAATCTTATGGAAACAATTAGATCTCTAGACTAGATTTTTGATGTTCAAATGCCTATTTGTGCCACTCTATAGAAATCAAATCAGAATACCAACAATAGGCCTAGAGGTACTAAAGTGCTAGCAAAGATCCAGACTTGACCAACTTTAGCCTTGGGTCTACCGCGAAGGTTTCTAAGGCCTGCAAAAATTACCTAAAGGTTCGTTGACCTCAGTGGTTAAAGCACTCGTGTGTATACGTAGCAAGTCTAGGTTCAATTTTCTAGTGCATTTTTTATAAGAGATATAGGGAGGGATATTTATTTTAAGATTTTTCTCTCTTTTCTTTTTATATTCCCCTAAATCCAACATCAGATTAGCCCTAAACACGGTATGTATCGAATTCCTTGTCCCCACCATCAATCCTTTAAAGGTCCCTGGCTTTCGATGCTTCAGGATAGGACCACCATGGAAACCCCCAGAACCCTAGCTTTCGACACTTTGGGATAGTGCCGCCCATGGCATATTCTAGCTAAATTCAAGCCCTGGCAATCAACATTTCGAGATAATCCCATCCATGGCACCTGAACAAGCAAAAGGTGCTTACGTGCCCCTAGTAGGATATCTAGATATCTGAGGAGACAAGCATCGAGGAGATAATATGTTATTATGATCTTCGAAGGGTGTATTTTTCATTCCGCCTCTCCATGCCAGGAACTCATCTAATCAACTTGTGTCCAATCAACTTGTAAATAGAAATAATCATCTATTTGTAAATGAATGTTTATTACAACTATGAAAGCAGGAAAACTACACTAATAAAGCCATAAAGCTAGAAAGAGGTGAGAGAAATCCCCCTCGATGGTTGCTCGGAGGACGACTCACTCTGACATCGCTTAGAGGAAGGTGGTGAGGAGCGGGACGAATGAGGATGTAGTCGGATGACAAAGAGCGAGGCAAGAGGCGTCGTGGCAAGGATGCTTATCCTGAAGGGAGGTGAGAAGACAGCCACGAGATGCTCCATGAAGGGGGATGAGAGGCAGGAAAATGTTTGGTTCTACTGTAGAGGAGCATCCCAGGCTTGGGACAAACTCTCTCTAGAGCCTTGAAGGGACTGAGAGGAAGAAAGGAAGAGATGGTTTGGAATGGTGGTTGGTAGGTCCTTTTATAGTGCAGGAGGAAGAACATTTATGTATCTGGATCATTAGTGACGTCTGTAAACATTGCTAAAGATCCCTGCAGCTGTCGCTAAAGATCCACCCTTCAATTCCTTTGCTGGCGCACATAGGCCATTAGTGACAGCTGCAAGCATCACTAAAGGCCCACGCAACTATCGCTAAAGACCCACGCATATCCCCGCTAGCGCTGTGCCTACGCACTTCACGCACCCATGTCACGTTGGTGCGCGTGTTGGTGCTTGCGCTACGCTATCACTACACGCGTGGTGTGATTGCGCTGGCTAGTGCGTGCGCATGCACTGGCCGATTCGCTGCTTCATGTGCTCAATTGGGGAGGCAACAGGTTTCGAACCTGCGCCCCTTCATTGAAGGCTCCACCTCCACCACTGCGCCAAGACGTCCAGATCATTGCGTGAACGTCTTAACGTGTGCGGTGAGATGAATCCTCAGCTGTTGGATCTTGATCAAACGGCTATAGTGCGAGATCAGGAATGATGAGGAGGCACCTTCAGTTTTTGCTGGCTGGTGTTAGGCAGCTTGGATGGTGCCATGTGGTGCCATATGGGCTGTCCATTCTTCTTTCCTTTGTAGAGGGTGCCACGGTGCTTAGATTGAGATGATTCTCATGCTGCCGGACTGCAATCGTCACTCTGGATCCATCTGTATAGTCGAATTTTCCATTTGAAACCCATATGGATGTCACATTACCCCCTGGCCATTGATCTTCCTCACACTTCATATGATGCTACGGGTCTCCGATCTAGACTATTTCGGAGGCGTTAGACTCCGATTGTCATCCTGATCAGATCTGTGTGGTCTGATCGTCCATCCGAGGCCCTGAAATTAATCTTCATCTCTCTTGACCATAAAAAGGACTTAATTAACCTAAATTATAAACAACTACTCCAAATGCAGGATGATGCATGTTATGCAATATTTATAACATGAAATGCAAATCTAAGCTTTGGAACATGCATGAATAGGCATTTTAACCTAAATAGATGTGTTACATCATACCCCCAAGCCTATCTTTTGCTAGTCCCTAGAAGAATTAAACTACGTGCTATGTATAAAATCAAAATTAGGATTAGATCGCTTAGGCTTAAGTCGTTTATTAACAATAGAAAATTTCAACTAAGGTCCTAAATAAAGAAAACTCAATAGTACTCGGGTGTTTGCCAAAATGCTGATCGCCTAATTCCTCACTTTATTTGAAAAGGGAAGATACATTTTTTTTTTCTTTTCTTATTTTTTTGGACTTTTTGTATTTTGAGTGTCAGGATAACTTTTTACGGCTACTCGACCCACCTAAGACTCGAAAAGGACTCTAAGTGCTAAGCATCTAATGAAAAGAGTGAAAGACTCATTAAGAGGCCATTAAAATGGACTTCGAGTTTCTGTGACCCTAGGTGACCTTGCCTAAAGGTTTATCTTTTCTATTGGTAGCTTTCTCCCTACTTTTATTTATGGGGTCAACACAAAGGTGAACCCAGTGTATATCTCCCCGATTTATTCTACTTCCCCGCTTCTTCCCTACGTGTTTTGGGAATTATTGTGCATTTTTGTGAGCTGCGCTCTGGACAACTAGCTAATGGGCTGTTACCCACGAGCACTTATTAGCCATACTCGTGCGGTGAAGTGTGGCTTTTTTTATTATCTCCTTTTTCTATTTTTTTTCTTTTTTCTTTTTGGGTGTTTCTTTTTTTTTCTTTTTTCCAAGTAGGTGGCTTCCCTGATCTAAGATTTACCTAAAGGTAGTACAAAGAAAATGGTCTTATGCTGGGCTCTAGACAACCAGCCAATGGGCTGTTACCCACGACAACTTGCCAGCCATACCACCCTAGTCGATTCATTAGCTACCCAATTTCTATAAAAATCGTCGGAAAGTCAGTCAGTGCAAATAGTGTGTAAATACTTAGACCTAAAATCACCTTAAATTAGAAGGGAGGTTGATAAGTCGCATACTTATCATACCAAATTATTTACCGAATTACAACAAAATTGACTTAGCGAGGACTCGAGACTAAGTCCACATTCGAGTGGACACCTGGGATAATTAAGCCCGAAGACCTGAAGAGTCTAAGTATTCAGGTCTCAAAGTATCAATTCCTAAAGTTTGCAACTCCTAATGCCTAAGTTCTCATCTCCTAATTTCTTTTTTTTTTATTTTTTTCAAATTTTCAATTTTTTTATTTTATAGGAAACTAAAAGAAATTCTACGAAGTTAACAAAATGATTTCAGGAATTGATTATCCACCCCCCATTCCTAAATGATGCAATGTCCTCATTGTACAAATATAGACATGAAAAGGCGGAGTAAATAGAATATCACCTAAATATCATGAGAAATCCAATCAGCTCCGTAGGGAACATGAGATATGAACACATGATAAATTTAATGCCTTCAGCTTAGCATAACATACATACAAGGAAGAAATTGAGAATTCACAAGTGCAGGTCAGAATCAAAATCAAAAGATTAATCCTTAGACCAGCTAGCAGAAGATGTCCTCAAACGTGGAATAGATTATGATGCAGAGCCCATGCCCCAGGGTCGAGTGGTTCTCAGGTTTTGGATGAAAGTCACCTAGAACCAAAGATTGTTAAGCTTGCAGGGTCGGGCCTGCGGTTTGGTGGTGTGCAACCCAAGAGCAAATTGTCAGACAATGTGTAAAGATGGTTCATTAGGTGAGGAAGTCCACTTAACGTTCAGCTCAGAAAAATAATTAGTTATTTGGAGATTTGGTTGCACGTGAAAGATATCGTAAGGGTCCTGGCAGAAAGTAGGTGGTTTCAGGTCAATAGGTACCCTTAGATCCAAAATCAAAGTTCCCTCAAAATTAGCCTCCCAAATTTTTATTTCAACAATTCTATCCTCCAACATTAAGATCTTAGGCTTCAGGACCTCTAGCATACCACTCACCCCATAAGATTTACCCAAGTCCAGAAATCATGGCTGAATCAAGATTGACTTGGGCACAATGATCTCATAAGTCAGCTCTTCGGGGTGCAGATGAGGAATGGGATCACTGATTGAATCATCAAGATTCGAATCCTCCAAGTTAACCCTAACTGAATCAGAATCTTCAATAGTCGAGCTATCAAATGATTTATTAGATTCCTCAAGCTCGTTTATCTCACTAAAATCATCTTCCTTAAACTCAAGTGAGACTTCACTAAGAGATTCCTCACCCTCAGAATCAAAGAATCCATGATCCTCATTTGTATATGTCTCAAAATCATATATCATTTCATTATCCAAGGAGACATATTTTTCTCCATTTCCTGGCTTGGGGATCTCGGGTGAATCAATCGGTTCATCCTCAAAGGGTTGCTCTAGATCAATTTGGTCATCTCCAATCTCCGAATATGTATCCCCCCTGATAGGCACCTGAGCAGGTTCAGACATTGGCTCTCCTGAAGAAGGTTCATCTTGAGAATCATCCCAAGATTTGAGTAGTGCAACCACAAATTTCATCCTCAACCTCAACAACTTCCCAAGTAGAAACTCACCCAGGTCCTTATCCTTAACGCTTTGGAGCAAATCCAATAAAGAGCTATTCATCTCATCAATCATTTTTATCGTAGGTTCCAATGCTTCAGTGCATGGTGTTGGCTAAGCTTCTAAAGATTGGATAGTGTTCCTCATGTTAGGCAACACTTTGTCCTAGATCTGGTTCACCTGAACTGACTGGTTTGGTTTTGGGTTGGTTGGGTTCGAGTTAAATCTAGGGGAGTCAAGATATCGAGGTTCTCGGGTCCCTCCGTTATAGTAGGTCATCTTGGGTTGTTCAAAGAATGGTGATGACCTATTTTCAATGGAATACTACGGAGGGTAGGTGTTATAATCAGCATATCCTTCTTGATTGTAGATCGGGTTAGTCTGTTCATCAAAGGATGAAGATCTATAATCATTGTAGCTCTGGGAAGGATAGTAATCATAGTCTTGTTGTCCAGGGTTAGGCCCTGGACACTAAGGTTCAGATTTCGTATCCCCAATCAAAGTTATCCCGACTAGTGGATGGGTAATTACAAGTCAAGTAGCAATAGTAATCATCTTGGGGATAAGTGGTGATAGGAGGATAGGATGTGAAATGTGTGTAGGATGTGGAAGGATACAAGGTAGAATAGGAGGGAAATCAAAAGAGAGGAAGGTGTCCTGCAGTACAATCAACCAAACCTATCCTTATGTGGGTAGCCTAAAGATCTATAGACTTCCAGGACCTATGTTGAGATTATAAATGATTTGGTCAACTTCTATCCAGTCAATCCAACCAGTCAGAAGGAGGGGTTGGGAGAAGGTTCTTCCTTTGGCTTGCGCCTCTGGTTCCTAGTGTACCCCCCAGCCACGGTCGTTTGACACTACTCCCCTAGTTGGACATCAGATGGACCAATAGAATCAGATTAATTGAAAAAAAATCTCAGTCTGAGCCTCGAAGAGTGAATAAATCCTTAAGGCCAATGTCTACTTAGTTTTAATTAGGCTTGGTATGATCATGCTCTTGGAATGTGATGGGCCCTTAATGGGTTGTGCCCTTAATGATCAGTTAAAATGTGTGTGTGTGCACAACCAGGGTTTGCAAACAAGGTTATTTGATGATGTGTCTTTTAGGGTTTAACCTTGTTTAGTAACTTTTAGGGTTTAATCTTTAGGTTTGTTCAATCAGGGTTCGGTAGAACACTCCAAGTTTTACAAACATTGGTGATGATTTATTTCTTTAGAAATCAGAAATATATTGTGGAGTGCCTGGTTCAGCCCTAAAGATCAACCCTAAGTGGCAAGCTACTTGATGGATCAGCTTTAGATTGAGTGGTGCGGCCCAAACAGTTCAAGCAATTGGCCTATTGCACCACTTAGTTAAGGCACACAGAAATGTTTGACCTATTTAGATTTCTACTCACTTATTTATGTGTTGAATTAAGTTTACTGGGTCCACAGGGTAGATCCCGGTTAAGTGGTAGAATCGGTGTGATTGTGTGCCTTAGGGTGAGAAGTTGTGGGTGTTAAGTGTGTAGCTTTCAAAAAATCCCACAAGAGAAGAGTATTTTTTTTAATTTTTTTATATATGTAGGGGTGAGATGAGTGGAGGTGGCAAACAAACAACCAAATCTATCCTAGTGTTTATAAAAAGCACCTAAGTTGATTTGGGTTTGAGTTATTAATGTGGTGAAATGAACTAGTTGGTGCGGGTGGTGGGGGTAAACTTACAAAACCTTCATCCGCACTTTTCTCCGATCTAACCTTCTTGGCTCGCCTCGGAAGAGTACCTGTAATCATAGTAAGATCAGAGAAAAAGTGAGATAAAAGTTAGCTAAGGTGGAAAAAATGCTAGAAAAACCAAAGAGTGTTGCCTCCCCGGCAACAGCGCCAAAATGATGCGTCGGAAATTCTGGCCTAAAGGGTTCGCATTTTGAAAAACCCATCGTCATAATTCGATTCGTGAGAAAATCCATTGATCAAATAAACTTTATAATCAAAACTTGAAAAGTGAGTTCCATGTCGAACATGGGGAGGCGAACATTTGGTTTTATAAAAATCCGTGTTTCGCTTTTATTTATTTTTGTCATTTTTATCTTTTCTAATTTCTTTGTATTTTTATCAAGCAAGAGATTAGGTCAATGAAAACTTTATCTACTTGCAAAAATATAAGAGAGAGAGGGAGAAAGAGAGAGAGAGAAACAATCATCTATTTATAAGCGAATGTTTGTTACAACTACAAAAGTACGAAAGCTACACTACTAAAGCCATAAAGATAGAAAGAGGTGACAGAAATCCCCCTCGACAGTTGCTCGGAGGGCGACTCTCTCTAACGTCACCTGGAGGAAGGTGGTGAGGAGCAGGACGAATGAGGATGGAGCTGGAGGATGGAGGGCGGGGCAGGACGACGTTGTGGCGAGGATCTTCTTCCCGAAGGGAGGTGAGAAGACGGCCACAGGTTGCTCCACGAAGGGGGATGAGAGGCAGGAAAATGTTTGGTTCTACTCTAGTGGAGCATCCCAGGCTTGGGACAAGCTCTCTCTAGAGCCTTGGAGGTGGTGAGAGGAAGAAAGGAAGAGATGGTTTAGAATGGTGGTGGGTAGGTCCTTTTATAGTGGAGGAAGAAGAAATTCATATCTGGGTCATTACTGACGTTCGTAAATGTCACTAAAGATTCCTGCAGCTATCGCTAAAGATCCGCCCTTCAATTTCTTTGCTGACGCACATGGGCCATTAGTGACAGCTGCAAGCGTCACTAAAGGCCTACGCAACTGTCGCTGAAGACTCGTGCATATCCCCATTAGCACTGTGCTTATGCATTTCACGCGCCCGTGTCGCGTGGGTGCGTGCTGGTGCTTACGCTACGCTACTGCTACGAGTGCGCGGTGCGATTAGGCTGGCTGGTGCATGCACATATGCTAGTCGGTGCACTGCTTCATGCACTCAATTGGGGGGGCAGGGGGTTTCGATCCCGCACCCCTTTGTTGAAAGCTCCAGCCTCCACCACTGAGCCAAGACAACTAGATCGTCGTAAGAATGTCTTAACGCAAGTGGTGGAGATGAATCCTCAGCCGTTGGATCTTGATCCAATGGCTGTGGTGTGAGATCAGCAATGATGAGGAGGTGCCTTCAATTACTGCTGGCCGATGTTGGCCGACGTGGAACCATCCAGGCTGTCCATTCTTCTTTCTTTTTCAGAGGGTGCCACGGTGCTTAGATCGAGATAATTCCCACGTTGCTGGACTGCGGTCGTCACTCCAGATCCATCTGTACAGTCGGATTTTCCATGGAAACCCATATGGATGTTGCATTGCCCCCTAGCTGTTGATCTTCCTTAGACTTCATATGATGCTACGGGTCTTTGATCTTGACAATTTCGGAGGCATTAGACTCTGATCATTGTCCTGATCAGATCCGTGTGGTCCGATTGTCTATCTAAGGCCCTAAAATGAATCTTCTTCTCTCCTAACCATAAAAAGGACTTAATTACCTAAATTATAAGCAACTACTCTAAATGAAGGATGATGCATGTTATGCAATATTTATAACTTGAAATGCAAATCTAAGCCAACGAACATGCATGAATAGACATTTTAACCTAAATAGATGTGTCTACATCAGGAGCCCACCAGATGCTTTGTGGGTTAAATAGATGTGGAAATGTGAATCAAAGGTTTGGTTGTATCAACTCAGCCAGATCAGGGTAGGGGTCCTCAAAGGATAGTGGATCTGTGAAAAGTGTAGGAACCCTACTGGTGGGATCAGAGGTGGACAAAAGGTAACTATCTGTCTGATCATTGTTTGATTTGTTGTCGAATCTTGGTGGTGAATCAAGTGTAACCGGATCAAAAAGTGGTGAGTCAAAATAGAAATTGATTTTGGTGGTGGGTTGGGGTTGGGATCGATTTCTGAAAGGCTTTAGTTCGAGAGTAGGAGGTACTTCAAGTTACACATCATTGACCTCAGCATTAGAATCAAAGAATGGATCATGGACTCTGAGGTTGTAAATCTGCTCGTAATCATCTGGAAATAATGATTCTCCAAAATTAGAGTATGATTCAAAATCATCGGAGAATTTGCAACAATCATCTTTTGAACCTGAGTCAAGATTGGGCTTTCCACCACAAAATAAATCAAGATACATGGAGTCATCAACTTGACATTGGTCTAACCTAGCTTCAAATTCTGAGCTCGGAGGGATGTCCATGTTAGGTATATGCTCGGGTTTTGGGCACCTAGGGTAGATCCAATCAAATCCCAACTCTTCCAACTCCTTTAATTATGTGTCGTAAATCAGTTTGACTTCTGACAAATCAATTTGTTTTTCTAAGTATGGAGAGGTATAATCATCAAATATAGGCCCAAGTTCACTGTTCAAATCTAAAATCTTGTTTTCATCATATTGGGCCTGGTGATCATCCCAACTAGGCTTAGATTTAGATTCTAGGTTAGGTGTAGGAACTGGGTCACTAGAATCTGGACTTGGTTCTATTTGGATGTCAGAGTTTCTCTAGAGGATTTGAGAGTTACATCCTCTAGAGATTCTGAGTATAATTCTTCAAGGTGTTTGGAAAATCTAGGCATGATGGACCAGCTTCACAATTTCCTATGTTTAGCTAATAATTGAGAACACCTGTAAATGGATCTGCCCAACCCACATCATGATCAAGTATGTCTTTCTATGCAAAATCAAAATTTGGTTTCATTTGAGTTGGGGGTCCATAACAACCTCCATTTTCGTACTTGGGCTCTGAGAACTTGTATTGATCCTCAAAATTACTCCAAGATGCATCATCAATGTTTAGGTGGGAATCTAGGTACTTTTGATCAATGGCTTGTTGTATCATATTTAGCATATTCCCATTTTTCTCAATGACAACCTAGTGCATTTCCCAAAGTGGTGGATTTGTTAGACATTGTAGGTACTCAGTGTTATGTAATCTCCAATATTCACTGTACTCTGATAAAAGAGCATCCTAAGTTGAACCACATTTCATTTTGTTAACATCATCTTGGTGAGGTCCATAATGAGGTTGTTGTTTCTGGTATATTTACCTGAACTCTGGTAAATGGATTTGATGTTTTGTCAAATTCTTCCATATGCCTAAGAGCATCCTCGATCATTTTCTCTTTTATGCTCATATAGGACTCAGGTTTATTGAACATCTTTCCTATGTCGTCAAGTTGTATCTCCAAATCAAGTGGTGGATCAGGATGAAGAATCAAATTTAGGTCCAAATGGATTTAATCAGATCAGATCGGATTCTACCGACAGGATTGACTCTAATGGAGGCCTCTAGGTTAGACCTAAGGACCTCTTCCTAAGTATGTGAACTAAAGAATTGATGAGAGACTGGATGTGTATTGGACCCAATTAAGGCACCCAAAAATTTTGGATGACTGAGGCTATTTGAGGCAAATGGACCTCTTGATCAAAATCCACACACCCAAGAATTACTTGGGTAGCTAGGAAGGGAGAGTCCCACAAAGACCCCTACATGGTAGAGCATCCCCACGAGTTATAGGGTTTCTTCCACCCGACCTTCCTTGTCACCGCGATTCCAAGTAGATCGGAATGTGTGAATTGTGACCTAAGTCTACCAATTTTAGCCCTACTTGTGCCTTGAATTTCACTTGATTTAGAATTTATTCCAAATTGTGACCTAATTTGTAGGTTGATTGATTCACAAAATGAACCAACTACACCTGACCTGTCCTAAGGTTGAGGATAAAATTTTGGTCAGAGCACCCAAATCACCCTGACTTGGTTCTCAATAGGTTATTAAGTCCCAAGTTTTATGGTTCAAGTGAATTTAGAGCCTTGATTTTAGGGTTCACCTGGTTAGATCAGTTCAAACAAGGGCTTGGGTAGCACACAATGTAGAAAGATCAATTTCCTCAATTGCAGGCACATGTGTGCTAACACTTCAAAACCCTAATGTGAAACCCTAGATTGGCTCTATTTCCAAGTCCAATTTGATTCTAAATAGCACACCTTGGAGTCAAACAAGAAAGTGAGTAGTCCAAGATGTTGAGAAAATTTAGTGCGAATTCCTAATAGTTGCAGGAAGTAAGGATGGGGACTCTCTAATCAAATCGCATCAACTTCAAAATGATTTCAATCAATTTCGCATATAAGGATACTCTTTGCCTTTAAATGATAATTACTAGGAAAGTAAGGCAAGTGGGTCCTAATTGATTTGTTTCTTTTTTATCTTCCCAAGATTAAGAGATGATTAGGGAAGAAGAGAAATTTTACCTACCCCTGAGTGGCTAATTGCGTGGAAGATCTCTTCGTGATTCACCTCACAACAACAAAACAAAATAGAAGGGCAAGTTAGAAATCAGCTGAGTAATAATATGACTAGAGGTGAATTGTGCATTGCTCCTTAGCAATGGTGCCAAAATGTTGGCTTGAAAATCATCATAGTTTAGGAGAGTATTGCGTCATAGTATAGCAATGAAAATCGAATCGACATTTAAATTTGTAATTGCTCAAAAAATTGTGAGTTCCGAGGTCGTTCGCAGGGAGTAAATTTGGAATTCAATCCACTAATCAAAATGATAAGTAATGAGCACAATAATCAATCACAAGTATAATATGCAATGAATCAATCAATTAAAAGGATATTCAATTAGAATTAAAAAATCTATCTCAAGAGTTGGATAAAAAAAATATAAAGAGAAGCCTAAAAATGGTGGTTGAAACCACCAATTAAGGCCTACTAGTACTTAGCACAATTCCCAACTCAATCTCAAGTACTTAGCCAAGTCAGAGCCAATTTCCTTCATAAATCAGACATCCCCAACAAGCCTCAGACAACTTAAATATCAAGCCCTGAAGCCTCTGAATTTGCCTAAGTGTGGGCACGAATCCTAAGGTAGCACAGTGCAAAACCACCCATCCTTGCCTCAAAAGTCTCTCTTCAGAACTAGGTATTCAGGTAAATGGGTAAACGGATCCGAGATCCAAGCCCGCATGTGTGAGGCATGGGTGAGGAGTGTGCATGGTGAAAGGGATCTCACCCCATAAGTCTTGAGGCAAATAGCTAATGGACCAAAAGCGTTAAATATGCAAATAAATTTTAGAGAAGCCCGATGTGGGACTATCAGTTGAGGTTCTTCATGCTATGGTTGCAGATGGGTACTTCAATTACTACTATTATTGGGGCTCCTTCATCAATCACGAGCCCAGGTGGCTCCAGGGTATTCGTCCGTAGCTGTGCGAAGTGGTATAGGGACTGGAGATCAACGAAGGGTGGAAAACAGTGGTGGCGATGGGAGGAGGTCCAATGAGCACATGTAGACACAAAAATGGGCTCAATTCCCCAATTAGAGGGTTCACAGGGTTTGCCGTGGTACGTAGAGTGCAATAGGGGTGTTAATTGGGTGAGCGAAGGTGTGAGGTGGTCGAGTGGAGACAAAGGAGGTGGTGGAGTGATGGGTTGTTCGACAAAGGTGTAGAGTAGTCGAAAACCCAAATAAATAGAGGGCTTTTGGTCAGTGAAGGGCATGGAACTTTTGGTGGTGGCAGTTTGGTGTTTTGTGGTGGTGGCGTTTGTATGACCTCACCCAAGGTGTGGATGGAGGTAGGGAAGATGAGGGGGAGAAAGTGATTTTGCGATCAAATCTAAGTTCTAAGGTCAGAATTCTAAGCTAGAGAGTAAGGTGGGAGAAAAGGTCCTTGTCTATGGATCGAAAGGGGGAGAATCCATGCCAGCATGGCTTGTCGGACATGGATGGGACAAAGTGATTCGGTGGGGTAGACGGCAAGGAAGAGAGGGGGAGAAAGCTCCTACAGTGGCTAGTGAGGAGTAGAGGAAGGTGAGGAAGAAGGAGGACTGGCAAATTTGGCTATTGTTGGCTTAAGGAAGAAATCAAGGGGGCTCCCTAGAGCCGCAGTCGAAGATGGCCCGAGAAGGAGAGGATGAAGGATTTTAGGCCTAAACTGGACTAAGAAACATGTTGGAAGTTCTCATATTTTTTCCTCATGTTTGGTCACAGACAAGTTATGTAGGAAAATATGTCAGGAACCTCTACCTACATGGGAATCCCTTTGGCAGAGGTTTGCTACACCTGGACAACCATATATATGTATGGTCATTACCTTGTGGTGTGTGTGGAGGGCGAGAAATGAAAAGTTACTTCAGGAGAGACCAGTTCGTTGTGAGCTAATTGTAAATGAATGCTGGTCCCTCATATATAGATGGGGATCCAATATGTAACTATCCAGTGTGTTTTATCTGTTTAGTATGAAATAAAATGCCCTCTGGATTGCTATCATATCATGATAGCTTTCCTCATAGTTTCAAAAAAAAAAAATCGTGCATAGGATCCATGATTTTTAGTTACTTGATTCCAAGAATCTCAGAGCTCTCCTAAGCTCGTGGGTCAATATCAGGATTCCTGACTGAGTTCACTTGATTGGGAATCCTTAAGGGATCAATCCCTCCAAATTTGTAGGGATTTGGATCAAAATTGGAGGAGAATTTAGTAGTCAAAGTTGGTGTTCATGGGTTTCACTCCCTGTTTTAGGATTCAGGTGTTTTCAGATGGGAAGGACCTTATTGCAAAGTAGATGAAGAAGTCAAGAGCATTTTGGTATTGAAGCATAGATCCTAGGGGTGTTGATGCGAGAAAGAGTTTTTAGGGGCCAAAATGCAAGCTAGGTTAAGATGGACTCTGATTGGGCCTACATTTTGGTGTTAACCTAATTCAGACCCAAGGAATCTAACAGTGAACTTGGATTTGGGTTTTGACCACGTTTGATTGGGTAAATTACATAAAAATTGAAACTAGGGTAATTTCCCATCTAAATCTCTATAGCTTCAATGGTTAAAGTGTAGGTACCAAACCTCTTAGAATATTTTTCAATGATTCAGTCAGTGGGAATCCACTTCTTCGATATTAAAGTTCATTTGACCTTAAATTAACCCCTGATAAGTTCCTTGGTTAATTTGCATTTGTGATTGGATGCTAAAATGGTAGAATTAACCCTATTTTCTTGTCTTCTCAAATTAACTTGATATGGAATTATGATCCTTAGACGATCATTTAGGAGGATTTATCATTGGATTCTGGCTAATTCAAGTTAGCTATGATAAATGATGGTGCTACCATCATTCGCTTTCTTAAATACTAAGAAATAGACAAGCAGATTTGAATATGAGATTGCTACTTCTAGATTGCAACTAGAACTAATAGCATGCAACTAATATAAATACTAGTAGAAAGCATATAACTTGAAGGCAAGTTGAGAAGGAACTACTAGAACTTTTATTGAATATGATAAGAGTTTTACACAAGTAGAAATAGTAGTACAACTAGTAGAATGCTTCTAGAAGAAGGAACTTACAACTAGAACAAAATAACTACAACTAGAACTAGACTGAGATATGTAGAGTAAGGGCTTCGAAGACAAAGTCCGTAGTGACGATGTAGACGTGGATGCGAAGGTGCACCCACAATCTTCGAGAAGAAGAATAGAGGTCTGTTCTAGTTGGTGGACTTTCTTTGGAAGTAGAAAAGGTTCCTACTAAGGGGCGATGGCTAAGCTGTTTATATTGAGATTAAGAAGGCTTGTGATTTGTTAATCCAAGTTGCCTTGGATCACCAAAATAATAGGCTAAGATTAGTAGTCTAGGAATCAAGGGGTAGGATGAAGGAATAGGTGGATAGAATAGGTTAGGTGTCATTGGAATTGATAGAGGGCTAGGATGGCTTTGAGAGGATGATGGAAGGCTATGATTCTATCAAACTTTTGAACTCTTTTTATTCTGAATTTCAAGTTTCACATAAAAGAAAAGTTATATCTCTTGAAACCAGCTTTCCAATGCAACTTGTATCGCTCAATTTGGATAAAAAAGTTATGGCCAAAATAATAAAGATTTGTCATGCTATTATGAATTTCGAGATTAAGTTTAGGGTTAGGAATAAGATTTGGTTTAGGGTTTTAAGCTGGGGAGTTGGGTAGTCAATGTTGGACCCTAGGATTTATATTAGTGGTGGATAATTTATGGTATATTTTGACCATCCAAAATAGTATTTATTGGAGAATAAAAGATATGGCCAAATAAGGTTTGTTGGGTTAGGATAAGATCTTAGGTTTCTAGGTTTTTGTTGGAGTATTAGGTGGATAAGATTAGGTTTTCTAGCGGTTGACAATTATAGGTTCTAGGACAAGGTTTTAGTCCATCCTAAAGGGGTTTCTAGGCTAGGTAATTAGGTTCCTAAATTGACCTAGGGTTAAGGTTTATTAGGTTTCCAAATAGGTCCACCAATTAGGCTGTCCTCTTCCAACTAAGCTTAGATCAAAAAGTCCCTTAAGCCTTGCTTCGATCAACCTGAAATGTTGTATCTACACATATAAAAATAGCACATCAAGGTACCAAATACAATTTCAAGAAAAATTCTATAAAAGCCTAAAAGCATGCATTATTTACAAAATGACCTAAAATGCCTAATCTTACTTAACAAAATGCAATCTAACCCAAATTACCCTCAGACCAACATTAGTTAGGCATCAATTACATAAATAACTATGGAAATATCATTGTCCCTTTGGCACTTTCGCTTTCAAGGAAATGCCTTTTGGCCTATGTAACAACCAATGACTTTTTAGCGTTTCTTTTCAAATATGATAGGGCACTTTGTAGAGGTGTTTATGGATGACTTCTCTGTCTTCGGAGATGATTTTGATGCTTGTCATGATAACCTCACCAAGATCCTGAAGCGGTGTATAGAAGTCAACCTAGTACTCTTATGGTAGAAAAGGCATTTCATGGTGAGAGATAGCATTGTACTGGGTCATAGGATCTCTAAAGAAGGTCTAGAAGTTGACAAAGTTTGATACTATTTTCCGTTTACCTCTACCGAGCTCGGTCAAGCAAATTAGGTCCTTCCTAGCACACGTTGGTTTTTATAGGAGATTTATTAAAGAATTCTCAAAGATTACTTGTCCCCTAACGAATCTCCTTGTAGTCGATGTCCCATTTAATTTAGATCTTCAAGTCTTAATGCTTTCATGACTTTGCAAAAGGCTGTATCTGACTCACCTATTCTCCAACCATCCAACTGGTCTCTTGACTTCGAGATCATGTGTGATGCCTCCAACTTCGCAGTCGAAGCTGTTTTGGGCCAGCATCGGGTGCGTTGTCCTTTTGTCATCTATTACGCTAGCAAGATGTTGAATGAGGCTTAGAGTAATTACATAATTGCCGAAAAGGAATTGCTAACCATAGTATTCAGGCTGGAGAAGTTCTGTTCATATCTATTAGGGTCAAAAGTCATTGCCTATACAGATCATTCAGGCCTCTAGCACTTGTTAGCCAAGAAGGATGCCAAACCGCATTTGATTAGATGGATCCGTTTGCAAGAATTCAATATTGTGATATGTGATAAGGTCAGAGCACATAATGTGATGGATGATCACCTTTCTCATCTCGACCCAACCCACATCCCTTATTCCCCACCAAACTCTAAGAAATTCTCGGATGAGTCACTCTTAGCCATTGATTCATCGAAGTTCCCCTGGTATGTGAATAATGTGAACTACCTTGCCGGTAGCAAGATACCTTCAAGATTATCCAAGGACCAAAAGCTCAAATTCCTTTCCGAGGACAAATATTATTTTTGGGATGATTCCCTGCTTTTCCGTCTGGGTTCCGATCAGGTGATTAGGAGATGCATCTCGGATTTCAAAATCCTTAGTGTGTTATCTTTTTACAATAGTGAGGCTTATGGGGGACATTTTTCGGGCAGGAAGTCTACTGCAAAGATTCTATAGTCAGGTTTCTTTTGGCCATCCATCTTTTGAGATGCACATGACTTCGCTAAGAGCTACAAGCGATGCAAGTCGGCATCTTCCATGATCAAGAGAGACTTGATGCCCCTTCAACCTATCTTAGTTGTGGAAGTGTTCGACGTCCATAGCATTTACTTTATTGGCCCATTTGCAAACTCGCATGGCTTCGAGTACATACTTCTCACAGTTGACTGTCTTGAAGTGGGTTGAAGCCATCTTGGAGAGGCATGCTGTTCATAAGATTGTTATTTCCTTTTTTAGGAAATATATTTTTCCAAGATTTAGTATTCCTCGTGCGCTGATTAACGATGGGGTAGTCACTTTATTCATGACCAATTTAGAGCTTTATTGAAGAAATCTAGGGTAAATCACCATATTGTCACCCTATATCATCCACAGACCAATGGGTAAGAGGAGGTGTCTAACTGTTAGATCAAACTCATTCTACAAAAGTCGGTTAGACTTAATCAGAAGGATTGGTATGATTAGTTGATCAACCAACTTTGGGCATATCGAATTGCATACAAGGCCCACTTGGAATGTCGTTGTTCTGTTCGCACGTATGATTGCGAGAAATTGCTTTTTGTCATAGTAAAATGTGTACAAGAACTCTTAAATTTATATTCAGATCAAACTCGAGAATAATGAGATGACATTTTCAAACAAAGTTCGACTCGTTCATGTTGATAGGGCCAGATAGGAGATTTAAATGTCATTTTGTTCTAGTAACAATCTCCTATAAAAAAGCTCTCTCAACAAATATAATTTATTACTCGAATTTAAGTCCAAGGTCAAACTCTGGGAGAAAATGAAGAATTCAAGCACTAATCTCAATTAATATATATATGAGTACAAGAAATAAGCCAAATACAAGATATTCAATGAATGAAAACCTATCACATTAACTAAATGAAATCCAATGTATCTCAAGAATGAGGACAAAAAAAGAAAAAAGGATAAAAAACAATGGTGATTTGAATCACCACTTATATCCTCTCAAGTTAAACATGCATCCAACCATTAATTATATCAAATAACCCAATAGTAGCTTGAATGCTATAGTGATCAGACGTCTCTTTGGCAAATTAGATGCCTTAAGTGAACATATGCACAAGGCTTCTCAAAGCCTTTCTTCTTTTCTTCTGCTTCTTCAAAGAAGCCTCTTTCTTTCTTCCTTAAGGCTTCTCCTCGAGCCTTCTCCTTTTCTTAAGGCTTTCGCTTAAGCCTTCACAACACAAGGCTTGTCTCTCAGCGGCTAAGTGTTTGACACAAGGAATGAAAAGAAAAACCCCCCTCCTCTCTTCTCACAATTTCTCCTCTTTTCTCCATGCAGAACCAACTAAGTGGGTAATCGGGAAACTGGGTCATGGGTCCAGGTCTGCGTGTGTGCAGTCGTGGACGATGGTGCAAGGTTGTCAATGTGGGGGACCTCACCCCTCGTGTGTTGAGGCAACAAGGGCTATGCACTTTTTCCTCTTATCTTATAGCATCGTCTTCTATTTGCACGATGTGGGACTAAAAGAGCTACGTTTCTTCTTCACGTAATAGCGGCTAATGGTGCTTCTGATTGGAGGGGTGGATGACTCCTGGAGTCGCAGTAGAGCACCTAGGAAGGAACTTGAAGCTAGGTCGCATCACCTGGGCATGTAAATGAGGCTAAATACGACTGGATCTCAAGGAACAATGCTAGAGATAAAGGTGGCAGCGATGGCTGTCTATCGAACACCTAAGATATGAAGAACGACATTACGACCACATTAGAAGCGTTCAGGAGGATCACTGAGGAAAGGCGAGTGTAATGGTTGAGTCCTCATGGCATGTGATGGTGTTGAGTGGTCGGTCGTGCTCGTAGATGAAGGTCTGGAGGTGTGGTGTTGGCAGGGGGTTTGGAGTGGCGAATAGGTGGAGCTATGTTAGGGCTTTCATTGGTTAGGTCATGGTGGAGCTTGTGGGAGTGGCAGTGGCGCAGTTTGAGCTATGGAGCAACGGATTGGCGTCACCAAAGATTCGTCAGAGCGGAGGAAGGCGATGGGGGAGTTGGTGGAATAGTGGTCAAATTGGAGTATAAAGGGATGAAGAGGAAGTAGAAGGGATATGAAAGCTAAAGAACCTAAAATTACAGATGAAGGAGGTAGGGTGGCATCGACTGTGGTTGGCCGGTGCCGAGGACGAAGAGTTCACTGGTGGAGGAGCAGTGAGGAAGAAGGGGACTTGGGAGCCTCTAATTTGTCCACCGAGAGGCAAACGAAGTCGAAGAGGAAGGTGGCTCTCCCAACATGGCCATTGGGGGGCCAAAGGATGATGAAGGAAGGGAGCTCATCAGAGCTAGGGTGGAGATGGCCGAAGTGGGAGTTTAAAGAGGATTTTTTAGGCCAAATCCTACCTAAGGAAGTAAGGCATGTCTTAGGGGTCCATTTATAGGCCATGGGGAGGGGTTTTAAGCTTGGAAACCAAGCTTGGAACTCCTCAACTTTCTTGCAAGTTGGCTATGTGAACCTTCAAAAGGTTCGCATGAGGATTTGGGAACAAGTTAGGATTCGTGGATGGCCCCATTTGGAAGGGAATTCCTAAGGAATCTCCCTTTCAATTTTGGGAGCGTTTGATTGAGAATCGAGTGAGAAATCCTCGCTCGAAACTTGACGGTGAAGGTCTGTCGTTCCAAAAATGGTGTGAGAACCTTTTTACAAAGAATGATGATAAAGTTAGGGACCTATTTGCAATTATTTCAAAAGTTAGGGGCACATAGAGAGTTAGATAAGACTGAAATGTAAACTAGGTCAAAATGATCACTGATTAGGCCCAAATTTTGGTACAAACCTAATTTTGACCCGAGAAATCTGATGGTGAAGTTGGATTTAGGTTTTGACCAAGTTTGGCTGAGTAAATTGTGCAGAAACCTAAATTAGGGCAACTATTTATCTAAGATTATTTTAGGTCAAAATGGGCTCTGATGGTCAAATCAGGGATGCTAAACTCTAGAGAATATTTTTCTATGATTTTTAAAGGGTTTAGGGGAATTTTATCCTAACCATAACCTCAGTGAATTAAGTGGGTCCTTTTTTAGGGTTTTAGATTCATTTAATTCTCGTAAAGCGTGAAAATCCGTTTATGTTTGCATGGACCCTCTTGTTAGACTTTAATGCATATTTGACCTTTAATAAACCCCTAAGGAAACCCGTGGTTGTTCTGCATTCATGATATGATGGTAAAATTATAGTTTTAACCCTGGTTTCCTATTTTTTTCTCAAAAAGGATGTGCAGTCAGTTACGGTCCTTTGACAGTTTTGTAGGAGCATTTATTATTGGATTATGACTAATTAAAGCTAGATATGGTTAATGATGACGTTATCATTAGTTCATAAGGAGGTAGATGGATTAATTCGCTTTCCTAGATCCTAATTTTTTTGTATTTTTGGCAAGTAGATAGGGAAGTAGAGAAACAAAGTGAAACTTCGGTAACTAAGACTAGAACTAAAGTAAAGAAGCAACTAAAACTAGATCAAATACTTGAAGAAAAGTACCATAGAGCAAAATAGAAATTTTATTGAAAGAATAATGTCAACTAGAACACCTAAAGAACTACTAGAAATAACTATACTAAAGTTACAACTAGAACTAGAACTATAATGTTTAATTAGAATAAGAATAAATCAAAAACTATATAGCGACCTCAAAAATGAAGCCTCAGTGCTAGAGAAGCAACGTGGAATTAGATGCGAAAGTGTACTCGAGAGAATTTCTTAAAGTTGAGAAAGAGACCATCCAACAATGTTGAAGCATGAGAGAGATCTCATCTCCCCTCAACCAGCTATGTATATCCCCCTTTTATAGATTTTTAGTGCACATAAATATAATGGAGAGAGAGATTGAGAGTGCTTGGTGGAGATCGGCTCAAATTCTATGTAGTGAGATAAGAGATAGAATCAGTTTGAGAGATTAATCAAGTGGAGAATGGTGGATTTTCATGTGTACAAGAGTTGTTGAGGGGAGAATGGAGAGGTAGTACGTTCTGTAGAGGTGTTGGGCGGTGCATTACGTTAATGCATGGGAAAGTCGGTCGATGTAAGTGGTTGTGGAGTTGGGTTGTTCGATGGATGGCATGGGGTTTGCATGTGCTTGGGTTATGCAAGGATATAGAGAGGGGATTACATAAGTGCATGGAGTTTTGGTTGGAGGTATTTGGTTGCATGGGAATTTTGGTGTTCCCATGGGGCTAAGGGATAGAGTTACATACAAGATGGAATGGGTGTGCATTAGTTTGGTGAGGTGATATGGGAAGATCTACGTTGGTTTGGTGGATGAGGGGTTAACATAGGGGTTTGTTGGGTGAATAGGAGCGGATTGGCGTGAAGGGATGGGAAGTTATTTGCTGGATGTGGGTGGTTTGAGTGGGTTAATTAAAACGAATGGGAAGGGTTAATGGGTTCTGTAGGTTGGGTTTGGGATTTATTTGGTGGGGAATTTCACTATGTAACTATCCAACAAATGTTGAAAATTAATATACTTAGGCCAGCCACATTAAGGTTAGCTATGATTAGCTATAGGAAATTGGGTTTCCAAATAGGCTAAGGCTAAGGTCTAATTGGGTTAGGGTGTAGGTGGCTTAACCTCAGTACAATTTAGCTCAGACCAATTTCTCTTCTCTGCAATGCTCCCATTAATCTTTTACCTAGCATAGACATATAAACAGAAACATCAATGCACCAGATATAGCTAAAGAAAAATTACATAAAAACCCAAAACTATGCATAGTTACATAATGCTCTAAAATGACTAATCTAACTTATATAGATGTTATCTATCCCAATTTAACCTTAGACTAACATTAGTTAGGCATTAATTAACATAAATAAATATGAAATTATCACATGCCCATGCCTATCTTTTGCTAGTCCTCGACCAAAACACTAAGTGACAAACCCGCAAGAAAATAGTATCTATACAAGAAACCAACTTGCGAGTTTTGAGCTATGTCACATCAAAGTCAACAATCTCAGTTATTCACCGAAACAAAAGAATTATACACAAAATCTTACTATCAAAGACATAGAATTCTGAAGTATCGACTCAAATCTAGACCGTCCAAATCAAATCTGGAATCCTATTAGCCATTGGACTTGGGTCGCTAGAGTGACTTTCTCTAACTAAGTCGACCCACCCAAGGTTCGAATCGAATGTGAGAAACAAGCATCTTGTGTGTGACATAATGTGACTTGCCACATGGGCAACTAAGTTGATTCCTAGTATTCAATAAAACTTAGAATATTTGTATACTCTCTCTGAGACAATCCTGTCTTCGGTTAGGCCATACTAAGATTTGTCAGCTTTCTCCTCACCACTTTTCTACCCTATGGTCAACACACTAGGTGTATATCTCCCTAGTTGTATCCATTGGTCTCTTATTCCTAATTTCTTTTCTTCGCATTTTTTCTTTTTTTTCCTATAGGATAAACATCCGTTTGTAGCGAGGTGTTTTTATTTTGAAAATGGAAAGGGTAGCATCCAAATGTAATGAGATGCTTTTATTTTGTGTAATTGCACCCATTTGTAGCGAGGTGCTTTATTTGGTGGAATTTTTTTTTTCATATTTTTCTCATTTCTTTTCAAGGCTGAATATCTATATATATTTTTTTTTCTCTAAATTATTTTGCTAGGTGAGTGGCTCTCCTTCATCCATTTTAAATGCATTCCCTTACAAATAAGAACAATCTTAAGAGCTAGAAACATGGCAAGGTCCTTTGGATTTGCAAACCCTAAGACTAAATCTTATTAACCACTACAGACTTAACAAAATCGCCCAAAAGATGAGTTAGTGCACTGTGCAAGTGAAGATGCTTGGAACTTCAAGACTATCCAAACCAAACGGCGGAACAATAAGTCATTCACTTATTACTCCTTTGACTTAATACTTCTAGCTTTTTCGGACTCCTTTCAAAGTCTCGAGAAAATAAATCCAAATTTAGGTAAATACTCAAGATAATTAAGTCGACATATGACCTTAAAAGTCTAAGCAAAAAGACTTTGTTTGTACTTTTCCTAAGATCAATAAATTCTCAAAATTGAATTTTCCAATATTTTTATAGCACAAACTCTAAAAACCATGATTTTTTTCTTCTTTTGTCCTTTTTTTCTTTTTTCATAATAACTATTATTTTTTCGATGACACAAGTAATTCAAGAAAAACTACTAATATCTATAATTCGGGACATAAATAAGAATGATTCTAAAAAATATTATCTACACCTCATGCCTATTTCACGCAATGCTGTCAATGCACGTAATAAACATAAAAGAAGAATAGATGTTACCTGGAAATCTAAGAGTTCTAAAGAAATTAGGACTTGATCATCTTTAGACCTAAATAAAAATTTCAAAGTAAATAACAAGATTATTTACAAACGTTAGGTTGCCTCCCAACAGGCGTTGAATTTATGTCTACAGCTAGACATAGACCCTTAAAAGGATGAATCTTTCAATAAAGAAGAGAGGGTCAAAAGTCTAATAATAGATAGTTTAAGGAAGCTCAAAATCATATGTCCAAAAATGTAGATGAGCTGGTGATGCAACACCATACTAGATGATTGGATACAGGATAGATAAATGAAAAGAAGTTGTCTCTAGTTGCATTCAGTGCTAAGGACAAGAGGTGCATTGGGACTGAAGGTTAGTAATCCAAGTATAAAAAATGTGTAATTCATAACGTGTCGAGCCCAATGAAAATGAGATTTAGTGTGAGGGTACATATTTTGGGTTGTCTTGGGTCTACATAAATCAGATTTGATTAAGTCATAAGGGTCCTTGTATAGAGTTGGATGGTTTAAGAGTAGAGGCAACCTTAGATCCTTGGTATTATTTCCCCAAAAATTTTCTCTAAGTTCCACCAACTCCTTTTCTTCCTTGAAGTCCAAGTCTTTAAAATCATCAATGCTAAAATCAAACTTTGTTACATTAGATATGCAATCAAACTCCATAGAAAATTATTCAAGTTTAGGTTCATCCAGATCTAATGTAATGGTGAAGCTAGTCATTGAAGGTTCATTAAGTTCAAATTGAAATCTTTGAGCTTCACGTACTTTAGGTGAGAAATTCTCCTCAAGATCAAATGTGAATTCTTCTATTTCAGACTTATCAGAAATCTCCTTAAATAGAAAGGTCACATATTTAGGTTTATGCTCATTTTCCTCAAATTTAGTTTCAAGATCGAATACAAAGCTTTCCATTTTAGAGTTATCAGAAGCTTGATCCTCAAATAGAAATGCCTTGTATTTAGAATCATCTGTCTATTCCTCAGATTCTAAGACTTTCAAAGAGGTAATTTCAATCAGATGCTCAACTTGCTTGAGTTCTCTAATGAGCCCACAACTATCTTTAGAGTCCTTAATAGCCTTAAAAAGTTGTAATTTCATCGTTTCATCCTCAAAGGCTATTTGTATATTCTCATTTTTAGAGTCAATCAAGGCCTCTACAGTTACTAAAAATGGCCTTCTGAGAATAATCGGGGCCCGTCTCAAATCCTTAGGAGTGTTAAGATCCAAGATAATGAAATCCACGGGCTAGTAAAAATTGTCAATTCGAACAATTGCATCCCCCAAAATCCCTCGTGGATGTCTTGTGAATTGGCCGACCAACTGGATTTGTATTTCAATAGGTTCAAGGTCCCTTAATCCAATCATCTCATAGATCTTAGTGGGCATCAGGTTGATGGAAGCCCCCACATTGATTAAGGCCCTGTCAAAGTCTAGATCATTTAATTTTGCAAGGAATCAAGGGGGTTCTAGGGTCTCTCTTCTTGACAGGTAAATCCTTTAAGAGAATAGAGTTGGCTTGTTCAGAAAGGATTACCTTCTTATGATTACTTGATTCTGGCTTGTGCTTTATAGTAGTCAATTCCTTCAAACACTTGGCGCAAGCCGAGATGTGTTCAATAGCTTCCAAAAGTGGGATATTAATCTGTACTTGTTTGAACACATCCAACTAGGTCTTATTCTTAGGCTCAGGCTTCTTCTTCCAAGGCCTATTCAGGGCCTCGAGAAAAGGGATTTGAATCTTTGGATCCTCAAAATCATGAGCCTAGATCTCTTCCTTAACCTCAGGTGTATTAATCAGAGTTATCTTATCATGATCTTGGGTTGTTTGATTTCGGTGCATAGGGTTCTGAGTGGTCTTGCCACTTCTCAAGATGATGGAATTATTGGTGCAAGGGCACCACGATCATTAATTTTAATGATAGCAAAACACTTGTTATTTAACATTTGCTTTGAGTTTAAGTTTTTAGGATAATTGAAAATGGATACAAGTGTGAAGCTCGCGTCCATGGTGGATTGGAGGAGCTTGTTGGAGGAGAAGGAGCTTTGCATGGAGAGAGAGCTTGAAGATGAAGAATAGAATAGAAGTTCTTTCTATTTCTTCTACATATTTATCTCTTTGGTCTTTTCTTTTTTTTTCCTTAGATCTTTTGTTAAAGTGACTCAAAGTAACAAAATAATAGTCCTAGGATACTTAGACAAACCGATAGAGATTTTGTGGAGATGGCAAGAGAGTGGTGACGAGCGATTGGACGCGAAGGCGAGGGTGTAGCTAGGGTTAGGAATGAAGGTGACTGGAAGACATGGAGATCGAGAAACTAGTGAAGGAGGGAGAGGAGATGGCAGGCTCATGAGGGTGAGGCAATCAGATTTGTTTCGAGAGAGGGTTGGAGGAGGACAAATGGAGAGGTGCTGTGCTATAGGTGCAGACAAAGAGGGAATATGGTGGTGGTGCATCGAAATCCCCTTGTGTGTCTAGCGTGTGGAGGAGACGGACACAAACGTGACTCGTGCACAAGGGAGCGGCTGCAGCGTATGAAGATGAACCCTCCACACTCGAAATAGGAGGTACCGAAGGAGCCTTGGGCCTCCACTGTCAGTGCAAGTTGGCCATACGATTGATGTGGACATCCCCTTCTTTGATGATATTTTATCTGTAGAGATGATGCTAAGGGGCGCACTGATAGGCGAAGTTATGACTGGCAACCCTTTTGTTGAAAAGTTCCATCAACTGGTGAGTTCCTTATCCCCTGTCTCGTCGGGCTAGAAGATTGTTGTGCTATCCTAGACCCACTTTATAGTTTTTGGTCTGGGAATGATTGACGTAGAAAGGCTACGATTTCACCCGAGTACCTTTGAGAACATCAATGTGTTGTGGAGGTTAGTCTCCCCCTTTTATGGGGCACTCCTTGATCGCCCTCCTCAAAGGTCGGGTACCAGGCGGGTGACACTAGCGATCAAGGGATTACCTTTACATTTGAGATCTAAAGGGGTGGCTTCCAAGATGATTGCTGGTTTTGCGTCTATTCATGATGATGCTGAGATTGCTATTGGAGAAGGTGATGCCCGTGTACTACAAATCAAGGCTGAGGTTTTTAGAAGTGGGTCACTGCCTGATAAAATCGTTCTTAGATGTGGTTGTTCATGGCTTATTCGCATGTTAGTGGTTGGACAGGAATTCATACTACTAGAATTGGGTCAGGATAAGTCAACTGTTGAAAAATCTGGAGAGGTACATCAGCAGGAACTGGAGGGTCGTAAGACTTCAGATGATGCACCTGACCCAAAGATGAAAGACTATCACGAGGAGGTCTTAGAGGGGTGGTCTCATGGGTTTCGCATGTTTGAAATCGGGGTTACGAGTAACCCATCATCATAGTTGCAAAACTCCTGCTCAAATATAATTTATACCAAAACTCCAAGGGAGTCTCAAGTCGAACATAAGGAGGCGACGTTTACTTTATATGAAAACCACGCTTCGATTTGTTTCTTTTTGGTGTTTTAGGGTTTTATTTTTTCTTTTTTTTTTGAAATAAAATGACAATCAATCACAAGAGAGAGATGGAATCAAATATGATATATTGCAAGAATGTCAATTACAATAATCTAGAAAACATAAAAAGAGGGGCAGGTGAGAAGAAATCTCCCGAAGCGGCTGTTTGGCGAGACGACGGCACCTAGCAGAAGCTTGGATGAAGGAGTTGGGAAGTAGGATGATGGAGGTGAGATGCAGGAGGATGTCAGGCAGAGGAAAGCTTCAGTGCAACTCTGGAATGGAGGTGAGAAGGCGGAGATAATCTGCTACTGGAATGGAGGTAGGAGGATAGCTCCAAGGTGAATTTTGAATGGGGATGGGAAGATGGAGGAGCATTTGGCGGGGCAGAATTTCATTACACTAATACGTGCCTTAGGAGTTTGAGGGCAAGCTCTAACAGAGCATTGGTAGGCTTGCTAGAGCTTGGGAGTGTGTGGGAGTAGAGTAGGTAGAGATAGCTTGGAAGGGAGGAGGTGTAGGTCCTTTCATAGCGGATGAAAAGAGGCTAGAATAGGCATGAGACCATTAGCGACCTCCAGGACGTCGCTGTAACTGTTGCTGTAGGCAGCTCACGCCTGTTCACGCATGCAGCTAGCCTTGCTGGCGTGCGAACAATTAGTGATGGATGTAAGCATCGCTGAATGTCTGCCAGGCTGGCACCGAAGGCTGGCGCCAACCGAGCACACGCCCACCCATGCGAGATGCGCTGTCCCACCTCATGCATGCAAATTGTGTAGAGACCCTGCTGGCGTGCACACTGGCATGTGCTAGCGTACGTGCGTGTGCATTGCTGGTGCTTGCTGGCACTATGCTGCCACTACTGCTGCATGCGCGCACATCCAATTAATGAAGTGGGGCACTATGGGTCTCGAACCCACATCATGCATCTAAGGAGAGGGTGGCTCACCATTTGGTCAAGTGTAGAGTGCTACTGACGCATGGTTCCGGCACCCCTCAGCCGTTGAATTGAGATCCAACGACTGAGATCCCTCCATGCGGTGAGCTTGAGGATGTGATGGCTCAGATGGGTCGGCCTGGATGGCGCCACGTGGCACCATCTGGGTCGTCCATCTTCTTCTTCTTGTGGAGGGTACTACAGAGCTCCGATTGGGGAGATTCTCACAATGACGGACTGCGATCGCCGCTCTGAATCCATCCGTATGGTTGGATTCTTCATCTGAAGCCCTAAAAGATGTCTCTTTGCCTCATGGCCACGTAAAATGATGGAATTAATGTACATAATATACAACTATCCTAAATGCCATGCGATGGATGTTATGTAGTATTTATAACATGATATGCAATGCTAAGCTAGGAACTATAATAAATAAGCATTTTATCTTGAATTCATGTGTGTTTATCAAGGGGGTTGGACGACTATGGTCAGCGACACTATCATGGGGAGTGTTAGCCAAATTCTTGAGGACCCTGGTAATTACACCAATTGTATGGGGGATAAAATATAAGACAGCAGTGGGAGAAGTGTCCTTAGGGATGTGAATCAAATGCCTTTTCCTATACCTGAAGATCTGAAATTTGGGAAAGGAGTCATCTAAAAGAGGGGGGTTGGGTGTTGTCCTTACATGCTTAGGAGAAGAAGGAAGGAGAACTTGAGTTCCATTGTGGAGGAGACCATTGCAAAGTCCATCATGGTTTAATATGTGGAAAATTTGGCTCAAGGGAATCAGCCATGTAAGGGATGCGGGTGTTAATGTGGAATGTGCGTGGGTTGTGCAACAAAGTGAGAAGAGATTTTCTTATCAGATATCTCATGGAGTGGAAGATTGATTGTGCTGTTATTCAAGAGGCACACTTAGATGATGAAAATGGCCCAGTCTGGGATTTTCTAAGGTAGTCGGGGAGAGTGGACTACATGGGGATGGCTACAAATGGCAGAGGTGGTGGGATGGCAATATGGTGGAAAAGGTCCAGCCTTAAAATGACTGAAATCCATCGGGACAGACATGTGCTTACATGTAGATGTCAGAATCATCAGGGGGACTTGGATTGGTTCATCTTGTGTGTGTATGGACCTTGTGCAGCAGCCAGCCGGGTGGAGCTGTGGTAGGACCTATTAGCAGGGCATTAGAAGGTCCACTAGATGTTGTGGCTTGTCGGTGGAGACTTCAATTGTTCCCTGTCAAGTGGGGACCGACCTGGTAGCAGTGTAGATGGTGCAATGGTAGGGTTTCAACTAACTGTGCAGAGCTTGGGCTTTATTGAATACCCAGTCAGTGGGGTTGAATTTACTTGGAGAAATGGTAGTGGACTCTTATCCAAGTTGGGTAGATATTTTGGCAACTCTAGTCTCTTGGAGAAGTTTCGTTTGTCTTCTGCCATGAGCTTAGCTAGGCCATTCTCTGACCATACACCAATTGTGTGGAATTGTGGGGTGAGCGTTGATGTTGGTTCATATTTCAAACTTAAAAAGTCATGGTTCAGAGAAGGGGGGCTTAAAGACATGCTGTCTAGCTGGTGGAAAAGTAAGATTGTAACAGGCTCCACTACCCAAAAAATATTCATCAAAGTTGGCAAATATGCACACAATGCTCAGGGAGTATGGGTAGACTGTGATGGCTATTAGGGGGCAGAAGAGAGTTGATGCATTGGCAGAGATCCAATGGCTTGACATGAAGGAATGCATGGTGGCTCTTAGTGCCTAGGAGCAGGAATCAAGGAAATTTTGGCAGCAAGTCATTAGTGAGGAGGACTTAAAGAAAGAGATGGATTGGCATGAAAGGTCTAGACAACTGTGGCTCAAGGAAGGGGATGCCAATATAAAATTTTTTCATCTTGCTACCAGTGCTAGGAGATTCAACCTCATTTCTTCTATCAAAGTTGGCAAGAGAATCATTACCTCCTCCCGTGAGATAAGAACTGAAATTGCTCATTATTTTAAGGAAACATCTAAGGCTGTGTCAAGAGGCTCATGGAGGATGGCTTCGGCTGCTTTCCCATGTGTCAGCAATGATCAAGTTGCTATGTTGGTTGCCCCTTTTACTGAACAAGAAATTGTGGAAGCTATCAAATATTTGAATATTGAGGGAGCTCTAAGACTAGATGGGGTACAAGTCCTTTTCTACAAGGAAATGTGAGTGTTCTTAAGGAGGATGTGATGGGGGTTATACATGAGTTTGTAAAGGGTAACTCTAGATTTGAAAGGCTAAACAAGTCTTACTTGTTCTTGTTACCAAAGAAATCGGGTGCGAAGCGTTTCTCTGATTATCGGCCAATTGCATTGTCAAATTCCATATATCTTATCATTAGCAAAATCTTAGCCAACAGAATTCATGGTGTGTTGCAAGACCTGGTTATGCCTATCCAATCCGCTTTTTTACCTGGGAGGTCACTGTAGGAATCATTCATTATGGCTCAAGAGATGGTGGTGGGTTGGCACAGGAGAAAGTCTAAGGCCTTCCTATGAAAGGTAGAATTCTCTAGAGCTTTTGATTCTATCTCCTGGTCGTACCTATGGGAAATTCTTAAAAAAAGAAAATTCCCCCCTCTTTGGATCGAATGGGTGAAATGGTGCATCACGACTACCTCCTACTCCCCATTGATAAATGGGAAGCCTTGTCAGGCCTGGATCCAGCCTCAGTGTGGGGTGCGGCAAGGCTGCCCCTTTGCCCCACTGATCTTTAATTTTGCAGTGGATACTTTAACAAGATATGCATGCAAGTTGGCAGCAAATGGGATGATATGGGGCTATTCGATGACAAATAGAAGGGCTTTGGCCCCCATTCTTCATTATGCGAATGGCACAGTCTTTTTTGTGGAAGGAGGGAAGAGGGAAGCACAGGCGCTATATTATATGGTCAACATGTTTGGAGAAATATTCGGACTGAAGCTAAATGGAAGCAAATCTTCTCTGGTTTGCTTTGGTATGAATGGTAATGATCAGAGTGACGTTTCCAACATTCTGGGTATGCCTGTGGTCTCTTTGCCAATCAAATATCTAGGTCTGCCATTGAAGTGTACAAATATGAAGAAAACTGACAGGACTTCTCTTTGAGAAGGTGGCTACGAAGCTAGAAGGCTGGAGTAGTCGGTATTTATCGAAAGGTGGGAGGTTTATCGTGCTAAATTTTGTTATTCTTCTATTCCAGTCTTCTTCTCCATCTTCCGAGCTCCAAAGTCAATTTGGAAGAAACTTGATGTTATGCGCAAGAGATTCTTCTGGAAAGGGACTTCTCATCAAGCTACCTTCCTCCAACTTGTTAAATGGGATATAATTTGTTCTCCTAAGAAGTATGGTGGCATGTTAATTAGATCTCTCAAAGTGTTTAATGATGCCTTGTTGTTGAAATGGGTGGTTCGACTGCTGCAAGGGGAACAAAAACTTTGGACAGAGCTTATACATGATAGTTATGGGGTGATAAATGATGAGAAGAGTCGTCTGAATCCGCATAAACCATCTCCTTTCTGGACTTCTGTGGTGCATGCATTGGATAATAATTGGAACCTATTCAAATCAGTCTTGGGAGATGGGAGAAGCATCAAATTCTAGTTGGAAAAGTGGCTGCCTGGTGGGGTGATAAAGGATAGGTATCCTCTTGCATATTCGGTTGCTCCTAATAAAAATGCTGTGGTATGTGATTATTGGGACATGGCTTCTAAGAATTGGAAGATTAACAATGAGGTGGGGAAAGGCCATGGAACAAGAATATGGGTAGATAATGAACGCCTCTTGCAGGAACTTGCTGCTTTCAGACCTACACAAGAGGAGTGTGATACATACAAATGGGATGGGACTTTCTCCTCAGGGGCTTCCTATGAGAAACACATCTTCTCATCCAGGACGGCAGAGGTGGATGAGATTGGGAGGAAATTATGGAAATTGAAAGTACCATTGAAGGTGCAAATTTTTTTGTGGCTATGCAGGAGAGATTGTTTGATAACGGGAGATATGCGGCATAGGAGAATGGGCACCCCTGCTCAATTTTGCCAATTGTGTGGGTTACACAATGACTGTAGTCATCATATCTTCTCTACGTGCATGATAACATATTGTGTTTGGAGGAAAGTTTGCAGGGATTTCATTCCCACGTGGGAGGATTTGTGGAGCTCCTCTTTGGTATCAAATAAACCCTATGTGCCCATGGTGGCTATGTTATGGTTGGTGTGGAGAGCTAGAAATGAGAAATTATTTAATGAGAGACCAGTGAGTGTGGATAATATTGTAAACAATTGCTGGAATCGCATAAATATGTTGGGTTCAATTTTGTAATTTCTCTTTTTATTTAATCAATAAAAGCTCTTATGGATTGCTATCGGCAATTTGATAGCTTTCCTTTCTCTTTCAAAAAGGACACTTAGACAAACCTTACTCAACCCTAGGACACTTACACAAACTCTTAGAAAACTTAGAAAACCAAAGTATGCATCAGACAACCTGATTAGACATCCAATCTAGACATTAGATGTATGGTCTTAGACTTTAAGACATCTGACTATTTGATCAGGCGTCCAAAACACTTAGGTTGGAAACTTACTCTATCTCTGCTAGTTTTAGACGTCCAGCCCTTAGTCTAGAAATCTTAGAAGATGTCTGAGGACCTTGCCAGATGTCCAACTAGAGGATCGTTGGCTTGACAAATATAATCTTTGACTATTAACCCTTCATATGATTCACATTCACTTTTAGACGTCCATAGAGCATCCCATACGTCTGATAAATAGACGTTTGGATAAGATCTAACCCTAATTACTTCTTATCAAACCTTATAGCCATTTTAGCCTAGGAAAATCAATTCCTGCAGTGATTTGTGTTTCCAGACATCCAGACCTATTGCTAGACATCCGATCTGTCGTCTGTGCAACTTAACACTAGAACCCTATTTCAATCTTGACAAAATAAGAAGAAAACCCATTTAGTATTAGACATCTGATTAGATTCCCAGATGTCTTAAAACACTTCTTTAGTCATTCATTTTGATCTAACCCAATCCATATCTTCTACCTTTCTAGATCAGACGACCAATCCCTAGATCAAACGATAACCCAGACATTTGATAATAGATTCAAACGTCTGATAACCCTGTCAGAATCATTAATGACCTTGATTTCTACTTGATTTCCCTTGAGGTTATTCCCAACAACTATAGAAGCCTTCCAACGGCTAGAAGAGGCTTCTAAACCCTTCTTAGGGACTCTATAAATGGAGGAGAACCCTTACTTTGTCACATACACCTTGATACACTACTTCCACATTATATTGTGTCAAATTGATCTTGAGAAGAAATCTTCTTCTCCAAACCTCTGTCTACATCTTAAGAACATCATCCTTGCTGTGCACTCTCTATCTCGCCTACGAATACTAGAGAGTCGTAGTGCCATTGCGTGGTTTACACACTCGTGTTGGTAGCCAACACACTTCCATCAAAGGGAAGTTTCCTTTGCCTATAGTAGCTAGATTTAAATACTTACTTTGAGGCTCTATAGGACATTTTGTTATTGTTTTTGTTTGGGTATTCACTTCGCAAATTCCCATCTCCCTTACGAGGCAAAATACTCCTCTTGAAGAGGAGGGGTTTGAGGTATGCTACCCTTGTTTAAGTAGCATGTTTGTAAGAGGTTGTACTACCCTCATTGAAGTAATACGTTAGTGGATTTGATCAACTAGGTCGATCGGGAAATCCTGAGCTGAGAGGCTTTGGTGATGGTTTTTACCTGAGTTTGGGTTTCCACCTAAAATCCCTTGTGTACTTGTGATTGCATTTTTTGTGAGATTGCTTATAATACTTCCACTTTATTTTGGTTATCACGCTTGATCTCACCCCCCTCCATCAGAACCTACAAAAATTAGCAGTGGCAGGTGGGTACTGATTCCCTAGAGGAGGAGTAGGAAGGATAGGTGCAGAAGGATATGGAACTTGTGGTGAATGAAAACTAGGGTGAGTCACAGGAGCTGGTTGAATCACGTGTGCTTAGTTGAACTCTTGAGGATTGTGTGCTTAACTAGGCATGTTTCTAGGGTTCAGAATGGGTTGGGAAGGGGGGGCTCCAATAGGTCTATCATTGGGCTTAGGACTTATATGGTTCTTTAGATCCTTAATGGACTGGGTCAATTGTTGCGTAGCTTGCAACATCAAAGTATTTGTATTCATTAGTTGCTGGTTCTAATTCAAAATAACCAATTTGGTTCCGCTAGGCTGGTTAAGAGGCAAGGCTTGATAGGTCTGACCCTAGTTATAGGTATTAGGCAAGCTAGGGTTCATCTAATAAGGTCCAAGTTGTTCAATTTGTTGGTTTCTTTGCCCCTAGCTTTTCGAAGAGAAATTTGGGTGGTTTCTCCAACCAGGATTATAAGTGTTGGAGAAAGGATTTCTACTATTTCCTTGGATAGCCGACACATCCTCATATCTTGATAATGATGTGGATAAGTGTGCGGAATTAGGATAGTAGGGTCAAAGCTCCCTGCTTGGGTCCCATGTAAAGGGCCCTGGGTTAGTTGGCTCACCTCTTGAGCCATGTGCAGCTTGTTCAAAAACTCCCTTCCTGAGGGAGCTTGGATAGTGGGTGATGGGAGGGTTGGTCCCTTCCAATTTTGACTCATTAGTTCATCGAGTTTTTTATAAACAACCTCAACTTTGTCCAGCTTTTCATAGATCAAGTTCATATCCACATTGCTAGAGCTCTCCTAGACCTCATAAATTCCACCTCTAGGTTGCATGGATCTTCCATAAGTTTCCATGGTGGCATTATTCATGGAATTCTCACTCATATTCTCAAATAAATCAAAAGCACTATTTTCATCTTTTCTCATAAGGTTGCCTCCGTAGGCAGCATCCACAAGGCTTCTCATATGATCATTAAGCCCATGATAGAAGATCTACACTAGTTGCCATCTAGGAACCTCATGATGTGGGCATTTTCTAATTAAATCCATGAATCACTCCCAAGCTTCATGTAATGCTTCTTTAGGGTGTTGGGAGAAGGTGGTAACAGCTCATCTAACTGATTTGATTTTTCTGAATGGGAAAATTTTCTTTAGGAAGGCTCTTCTTAGCTCCTACCATATGTTAACAGGTCATCTTATAGATCTAAACCAATGGCTAACTTTCTCTTTTAAGGCAAAAGGGAGGAGTTTCATTTTAAGCACATCATCATGTAGATTGGGAATTCTAATTATCTCCCTAATGGCTACAAACTCTTCTAAGAATTGGATGGGGTCTTCATCATTATTGCCCTTAAAATGAGGTAGGACTTGTATAGTGGAGTGTTTAATATCAAATTAAACCTCTATAGGTGGGACCCTAACAAAATATTGGTGTTGATACTAGGCAGGGTTGTAAAAATCCCTCAAGGGTCTAGCCTGCAGATGTTGGTTTTGTAAAATCTCAAGCACTTCCTGCATATGGGTCTAATGATTTTGTTGAAACTGATTCGACTAGAGTTTGAGGCTTTTCATCTAAGCCTGAGGATCTATCAGACTTGGTTGTCAATTCAGGTTGGCTGGGTTAGCCATCAAATCAAGGTCAAAGTCCAAGTTAGATGTAGAACTAGATTCACCAATAATCAGTCTCCTCCTTGGTTCTCTTTACAAAGGGGGTACCAGGTGTGGCTTTTGTGATCTAGTTCCATGCATACACTTGGAAGAATGTTATAGACACAGAGACAATAGGGAGAGAAGTGTGAGCATAATACAAGTGATGTAGACACATCTATTTTGCATAAAATGCCTATTTATGCTTGTTCATAGGCTCTTAGATGCATTTGTCACCATAAATATTGCATAACATGCATCATCATGCATTTAGAATAGATTGTATAATTTGTACACTAATTTCCTTATTTTAATGGTTAGGGGACAAGGAGATACATTTCGAAGGCTCAAATTGAAGATCCAACCATACGAATTTGTCCAAAGTGACGATCGGAGTCCAACGCCTCTGAAATTGCCCTAATTGAACTTCCGTAGCATCATATGCAGTCTAAAGAAGATCAAAAGATAAGGAGAAAGGTGACATGATTCAAGACCTCAAATGACAAATCCAACCACATAGATGGATTCAGGTTAACGATCTCAGTCCATCGACGTGAGGATCGGGTCGATCTGACATTCGTAGCACCACCTACAACCCAAAGAAGATGGACAGCTAGGATGGCACCACGTAGTGCCATACCAACCACCCAAACCCTCCAAGGTCCCTCTGCTCAGCTCTGAAGGCATCCTCATCATGCAATCTCAACCGTTGGATTGCAATCCAACGGTTGAGATTAAATCTCATGTGCCTTTGGCTCTGAACAACACCAAAGGGTGGATAAATGAGAGAGAGAGGAAGAGAGAGTGGTTGGCATCAGGCGGTAGGTGACGGCATGGAAGCGGCTAGGGCTGAGGAAGGGGGTGAATGGAAGACGTGGAGGTCGAGGAACTGGAGGAGAAGGGAGCGGGTCTGGTAGGAGAGGGTTGGTAGGACGACCGACAACTACCCAAGAAGGCCTTGGAGGAAAACCAATGGCAACGTCTTGTGCTTCAGATGCCGACAAAGGGGGCATTTGGCTGCGATCTGTAGAAACCCTTTAATCTGCCTGGCATGCAGGGGCGAAGGGTACAAATGCGATTCTTGCCCTAGGAGGAAGCCGTTGCACACAAAGATGGCCTTTTCACGCCCTGGCTGGGTGTTGAAGAAGGAACCCCAAATGCCACCGCCACCAGCTCTTGGCAGACATTCAATTGAAGTGGAGATCCCGCTATCTGAGGAGATCTCTTCTGCGGAGATCATGTTGAGGGACACTCTAATTGGCGAGATTATGGCAGGCAAACCCTCGATAGAAAGATTTCAAGATCTGGTCGGTTCCCTACAACCTTTGTCTGTGGGCTGGAAGGTGGCTATGTTGTCATAATCTCAATTTCTAGTCTATGGTCTGGGGATGATGGATGTGGAAAGGTTGAGATTTCGATCGAGCTCTTTTGAAGATATTAATGTGATCTGGAGAATGGTTTCCCCCTTTGATGGGGCTCTCCCTAACTGACCTCCTCAAAGAGTGGGTTCTAGGAGGGTTCTTCTTGAGATCAATGGGCTGCCATTGCATCTGAGATCCAAGGGAGTTGTTGCTAAGATGGTTGCAGGCTTTGCTTCCATCTGTCAAGGGTCCGATGTCATGATTGGATAAGGGGACATCCGATCACTTAGAATTGAGGCTGATGTCTTTAATGCTAGCTCGGTTCCTGACAGGGTTACGATTAGATGTGGGGGCTCCTCATGGCTTATTCGCCTAACAGTGGTTGGAAGAGTATCTATGCACTTAGAGCAAGGGCAGGTTAAGACGTCTGAGCTAGCACTGAGGAGTTGCAACAGGATGAAAGGGTGGGCAACACTTCACCTAATGAAGCCCCTAAATCCAAAAAGAGGAAGGACTGTCATCAGGGCCATGCAGAGAAGGACTTGATGCATATGGAAGATGTCAGTGCATTAGGAGGTTGCAGCCAATCCTTGGTAGCCAAAGATGATGGTTATATGGATGATGCTAATTCTTTTGAGAAAGATTCAGAGATTCCTAGTAGCAAAGAGGAGGGGAAGACAGGAATGGAACTGGTACTTAGCAATGATAGAAGAGCTCTCAAAGAGGTGAATCAGGTGTAGTTCACAATCCCTACAGATCTGAAATTTGGCAGTGAAGCTAATCAGAAAAAGGGGGAGGGTAGATCCCCTTATATGCTCAGAAGGAGAAGGAAGGAGAACCTAACCCCTATTGTGGAGCAGACCATTGCAAACTTGATCATGTTTGAGTATGTGGGCTGTTTGGCTCAAGGGGATCAACCTGGCAAGGAATGAGAGTGTTAACTTGGAATGTGCATGGGCTACGCAATAAGGTAAGAAGGACTTCCTTGTGTAGATATCTTTCTGAATGGGAGATTGATTGTGCTCTCATCCAAGGGACACGTGGAGGTGGAGGATGGTTAGGTATGGGATTTGTTTAAACAGTTTGGACATACTGATGTTGTGGTAAAGGGTGCATCTGAAAGGTTTGGTGGAATGGCTATTTGGTGGAGAAAATCTTGTCTCATGGTAACTAAAGTCATTCGTAATAGGCATATGCTTACTTGCAGATGCCAATCTCCTCGAGGAGAGCTGGAATGGTATGTCTCATGCATTTATGGCCCTTGTGTGGCTGTAGACAGGGCTAGCCTTTGGGAGGAACTATTTGCAATGCATTAAAGGGTGCAGGAGGTTTCTTGGCTTATAGGGGGTGACTTTAACTGTCACCTATCAAATGATGACAGACCTATTGGGAGGATGGGAAATTCAATGGCTGGCTTTCAAATGGCTATGCAGAACTTGGGAGTCACAGAATATCCTATCAGTGGAGTTGAATTCACTTGGAGAAATGGTAGTGGACAGTCATCTAGCTTGGACAGATTCTTTGGCAATCCAAGCCTGTTGGAGAGGCATCAATTATCAGCAGTTATAAGCCTTGATAGGCCATTCTCTGATCACACTCCACTAGTGTGGGACAGCGAGACAAATTCTGAGATTGGATCGTATTTCAAACTCAAGAGATCTTGGTTTAGGGAGGAGGGCTTTGTGCAAATGGTAGCTCATTGGTGGCAGAATAAGGCAGTGCAAGGATCTACCACACAGCAGCTGGCTTCAAAGCTGACAGGTTTGCACGCCATGTTGAAAGAATATGGTTAGGCAGTGGGAATGATCAGAGAACAAAGGAGGAGGGAGGCATTGGTAGTAATCAAAGAACTAGATTTGAAATAGTGCAGGCAGCCTTTGAATCCCTAAGAGCAGTAGCAAAGACAGCAGATGCAGTCACCAGTGGGGGAGGAGGATCTGAAAAGAGAAGTGGACTGGCGTGAAAGATTTAGACAGCTTTGGCTCAAAGAGGATGATGCAAACACGAAGTTTTTTCACCTCGCAGCCAGTGCTAGGAGAAGATTCAATCTAATCTCATCAATTAAAGTAGGTGAGAGAACTATTAATTCTGTTAACGAAATCAGAAGTGAAGCAAGCAAATACTTCAAAGAACTGACCAAGGCTACACTAAGGGGCTCTTGGAGGATGGCATCGGCTGATTTCCCAAGTGTCAATAGTGATCAGAGAGACATGCTAATTGCTCCTATCTCTGAACAAGAAACATTGAAAGCAATTAAAGACTTAAATAATGAAGGGGCTCCTGGTCCGGATGGGATTCAGGTATTCTTTTACAGAGAACTGTGGAGTGTTGTCAAAATGGATGTAATGAAGGTTATTCATGAATTTGAACTGGGTAATTTTTGTTTTGAGAGATTGAATAAGTCTTATTTGTTCCTGCTACCAAAAAAATCAAGTGCGGAGAAATTTTCTAATTATAGACCCATTGCATTATCAAGTTCTATTTATCTTATTATGAGTAAGATTATAGCCAACAGAATGTGGGAGGTATTGAAGGATTTGATAATGCTGATCCAATCTACCTTTCTTCCTGGGAGATCGCTACAGCAATCCTTCATTATGGCATAGGAGATGGTAATGGGATGGCACAGGCGAAAGACTAAGGCTTTTTTTTAGAAAGTAGATTTCTCCAAAGCTTATGACTCAATGTCCTGGTCGTATCTGTAGGAAATCCTCAAAAGGAGAAAATTTTCACCTTAGTTGATAGAGTGGGTGAAGAGATGCATCATGATTGCCTCCTTTTCCCCATTGATAAATGGGAAATCGAGCTGAACTTGAATCTAGCACCAATGTGGGGTTAGGCAAGGGTGTCCACTTGCCCCTCTGATTTTTAATCTTGCAGTGGAGACACTGGCAAGATATGCATGCAAACTAGCAGAGGATGCGCATATAAGGGGGTATTCAAAGTCTAATAATAGGGCCCTAGCTCCCATCCTCCAATACATAGATGATACTATTTTTTTGTGGAAGGGGGGAAGAGGGAAGCGCAAGTGCTTTTTCATATGGTTAAGATTTTTGGTGAGATTTTTGGTCTTAGACTTAATGGAAACAAATCTTCCTTGGTTTGTTTTGGGATGAATGGAATGATCTAGAATGACATCTCTACCATCTTGGGTATGCCTATGGTCTCATTGCATGTCAAATATCTGGGATTGCCTCTGAAATGCACTAAAATGGGGAAAGCAGATTAGTCCTTCCTATATAAAAAGGTGGCTACGAAATTGGAGAGTTGGAGTAGTCGCTACCTATCAAAAGGGGGGAGGTATATTTTACTAAATTCGGTCATTACATCGATTCTAGTTTTTTTCTTCTCTATTCTCAAAGCCCCGAAATCAATTTGGAAAAAACTTGATGTGATGCGTAAAAGATTCTTCTGGAATGGGGCTTCTCACCAAGGGGCTTTTCTCCAACCAATAAAATGGGATTCGATTTGCAGGCCAAAAAAGATTGGTGGCATGGGTGTTAGATCCCTCAAGGAATTTAATGATGCTCTGCTGTTGAAGTGGGCTATTCGACTGCTACAGGGGAAACAAAATGTGGACAAAGATAGTTTAGGACAACTATGGGACTGCCAATGATGAAAAGAACTGCCTAAACCCCTGTAAACCATCTCCCTTTTCATCTTCGGTGGTGCCGGCCTTGATGGATAATTGGATTTTGTTCAAATCTATGTTAGGTAATGGGAAAAGCTTCAAATTCTGGATGGAGAATTGGTTACCTGGGGGGGTGATTAAAGACAGGTACCCCCTTGCTTTTGCAGCTGCTTCTGATAAAAATGCTGTGGTTTCTGATTATTGTGATGTGGAGTCTGAGCAGTGGTCTTTGAACAATGCTATGTGGAATAATCATGAAACAAGAACACGAGCAGAAAATGAGCGCCTCATGCAAGAACTTGCTGCCTTCAAACCCACGCCTCATGAATATGACACATACAAGTGGGAGGGTAAATTTTCTTCAGCGGCTGCCTATGACAAGCTGATTAATTCTTCCAGGATGGCGGAATTGATGAGAAGGGGAAAAGGTTATGGAAATTAAAATACCATTGAAGGTACAAATTTTTTTGTGGCTCTGTAGAAGAGACGATCTGATTACTGGAGATCTGAGGCACAGAAGAATGTGAACTCCTACTCAGTTTTTCCACTTATTTGGTATGCATAATGATTCCAGTGCTCATATTTTTTCTTCGTGTGTGATCATAGATTATGTCTGCAGGAGAGTTTGTAAAGATTCTCTTCCCACATGGGAGAATCTTTGGAGTTATCTTGTGAGGGGGAATAAGCCATGCTTCCTATGGTGGCTATGTTATGGTCTGTTTGGAGGGCTAGGAATGACTGTGTTTTTTAGGAGACTCCAGTGAATGTGGATAAGATTGTAAATTGCTGCTGGAATCTCATACAGCAATGGGGTTCAAACATGTAATTGTGTTCATTTTTTTATTAATAAAAGCTCTCCTGGTTTGCTATCGGTGACTCGATAGCATTCCTTTCCTTCTAAAAAGAAAAAAAGAATCTCATGTGCCTTCTCATCATCTAAAGGGGAGTCCATCAAGAGATCATGACTGTTGGATCTCCATCGAATGACCACAATTGTGTGGTCACTAGCTGTAGGTATCATTCTTCTCGACACATCCATGCCCTTAGCACAATGGTCCAACGCACACCTCTTAAACAAGAGGCACGAGTTTGAGCTTCCATCTGTCCTCCCTTCAGCTAAAGCCCCATCAAAATTGGACCTCTCGATCGCATTCAAGGGTGCCTTAGGAATGTAGACAAGATTAGCTGGTATACTAGTGAAGAATGGAAAGAAACTACCAAAATTCCTCTAGACATCGATTCCATGTAACAAGTAAACCAAAGTTGTGATCAAATCTTCAAGGACTTCCCTTTGGTCAGAACTTCTTTGAACAAAAGACGACTCTTATGGCATGCTATAAAGATAAAACTTCGTGCATATAAGTAAGGTATGCACACACTCTGCATTGTTCATATAACATAATCATAAGTGTCGATGAGCAAGTATTTTGCCACAATTATCCCCTCTCAGAACTTGTAACCTAGTGGTTAGAATGCCTATTGTTTGGCTTCAAGTGCATTTAGATTTGTGCAAGTGTGTGCAGTACTAGGAGTTGACAATCAAGTATTTAACACAAGCAATAAATGTGGACATAAATAATTAATAACATGCAACATGCAATTGATAAAATTAAGCAAAATTAACATTTCTAACAAGTGAATAATTATAATCAATTACATGTAAATTTAACCAAATTTATTTCACTAGTAAATTTAACAAAATTTCACATGTAAATTTATTTTACAGGTAATTTAATTTCATAGGCAATTTAAATTTAAAAGAATTAGAAGATAAATAAAAAAAAGGGAGGGGTCATAGCTGATAAGTTCACTTTCGTGGACCATTATTTGGCCTAAGTGCTCTTTATTTAATCGTTCTTAGTTGATATTTGATAAGGAATTAAGTGGGAATTCAACGTAGTCGGCATATCATCTTATGCATCAATTTTATGTTTAATAACATATGATATGTTATGATAATCATTTGGTGGATGTAGGCTAGGCACATGACACCTAAAGGTATCAGGCAGACAACCAAATTCACTCTATAAGATGTTTGAAGCTTAATTTGGACGTCTGAGAATCTCCATTGAGAACCACTGCTATCTACACATTTTAAGATGTTCGGAACATCAATCAGACATCTAATAAAGAGCAATCATCCTTTTCTGCTATTCCAACCACTCGCATTCTTCGCAGGTGGTTGGAGAAGCTTTCAATAGAAACAACAAACTGCAGGTGTTCTGATAAGAAGAGCGGCAGTAGGATGAGATCTGAATTCATCCCCTCCCCCCTGGCAGGGACTTCTTCCACCAACACCACCGTGGTCCTTTGGCCTGCACTGTGGTCGTTGCGTCCTCCATTCCTCTCCATCCCCCATGCACCATCGCCTACACTCCATTGACCACCATGACATCCTCTTCGACGGCTCGGTGGTGACAGCACTAAGCCTGCATGCCCTCTAAACCAAGTCCACCATCATCACGCCCATCTGCTTCTTCTTCTTCCTCCTTCTCAACCTGTTACACCAGAGCCAAGCAAACCCAAGTAGCTGCGGCCACCCCTTGCACTACCATGTGGCTACCTCAACGCGCGTGCGACTACCTCCAGCGTGCGCATGCTCTTGTATGTGCACGACCTCCATGACCTTGAGTGGCTACATGCGACATCTGCAGGTGCTTCCCCCTCACACTGAACTTCATCTTCCCCATCATCTTCAACCTCCAGATATGCCCAAAGGAACCCATCACCGGCGTCAAACACCTCTACGTAGCCAACTTTTCTAGACGCTATTCTCCAAGCCGTTGACTTCCTTGCACTTGCCTCGATGCCACAAACTCGTCCACACCATCAGGCGACTTCCGCATAGTCCACGCACAACCGCGAATGCTGCCATCGCCGATGGTCTCTTCTTCTCCGGTAGTAGGCTCTGGCCACCTCTCGTCGTTGAAGCACCATCATCGGAAGCCTCTTCGCATCCTTGACATCCTCCAAGCTCTGCATCGCTAGTTGTGCCTCGCTCTCTACGTGCACACGAGAGGAATGACATCCCGTAGAGGTTATATTAATAATTATATTGCATGCCATTGGTAGTGATTTGAGTTAATGTTAGAGATATTTTATTAAGGTTATTTGCATACGTGGCCCTTGCACTCTTGCATTTTCTCGTATCCTCTTCATAGCTCTCTATTCCATACTCAATTTTGATTGAATAATTTTTGTGACAATACATACCTCACACTTGTGGTGGGGAATGATAAATGCTGGTGATCTTATTGGTTCCACGCCTCCTTGTGATACGACCTAATTTTGTGGTTCATTGTCAGTATATTTTTTATTGGAGATTTTCCACCACATTACACATTGCGGAGATGAATTTTTCTTTTTTTTTTTTTGCAAGCGAAAATCTCCCAATCAATACCTATAGAGGAGGGGGGTTGAGGGAGGAGGAGGAGGAGGAGGGGAAGGGGGTAGGGATGTAGTGGAGGAGGTCATGGAGGGGTGGGAAAGAGGAGGAGAAGGGCTCAGGGGGTGGAGGCGTAGGGGGCAGGGAGTGGCGGCATGGGGAGGAGGGTGCAAGGGGACAGTGTAGGGTTGTGGGGTGGGAGGCAGCTCATGGAGGAGCACACGGGGGGGTGCGAGGGGTGGTAGTTGCTCACCGAAGCAAGAGAGAGTAGACGGTGTACGGGGAAGTAGCGGCAGTACAAGGGAGAGTCGACGATCGCGAGGGAGAACTGTGCTGTTCTCTTGAAACTATATCTATTGGCCCAATTCAGAACAAAGATGTTCTAATCTCCAGCCAGGACCACCCCCTTCCTTCCTATATTCCTTATCATATGCATATACAGGCCCTTTAAATGCACTTGGATGAGAGTCCTGATTCCCCTACTTAGACCTTAACCTCCTCCGGTACCTTTATTGTTGCCTCTGCCTACACCTCTCACTTTCGTTCTATGCAAGTTGACCCTGCGACCAAGGAGTTGTGGAAGCTAAAGATTCCCCTCCGATTTGCCCTTCTTGCTTGGATGGTCCACCTTCTTAAGCTTCTCACTAATGATAGCATTACTAAACTTCGTGTTCCCCTGGCTTCCAAATGTTCATACTGCTGGTCCAATTCTAATACTGAATCAGTCATACATATCTTCACTCAAAGTGATCTCACTTGTCAAGTTTCTAATTGGGCTTTTAGGATGACTCCTCTCTCTCCTGTTAACCATACTTTCTTCTTTCACATTATGAGGACTCCTACCCCCACTATTGAAAAATGTCGTCGCAAATGTCTCATCACTTTTATCTGGTTTAATGTGTGGTGGTTTTGCAATAAAATTAGACATGATCAATTATCCTGGAATAAAATGGAAAGCTTACTTGCTGACAATTAGGGTAAATTTGACCTTTCTACTTGGTTTTGTCAGCAAAGGCCTTCAGTCTACGCTGTTACCTTGATTCAACCTCCCAATGGTATCAAAATTAACATTTCTGTGGTTTCTGTTGAATCTTATTTTTAAGTGGGTTGGGCTACGCATAATCCCAACGGTGACTTCCTGATTGGCGCTTCATGTAGGGCTTCCAATATCTCCAAAGAAGGGGCTATTCCAAAAGCTATTATTTATGCCTTCATTGTTATGCCATCGGTCTCCATTATGCATGTGGAATTAGACTCTTCCTTGCTCCATTATTGGTGGAATGGCAAAGTTTCAGTGGCTTGGTTTGTTAAGAAGTTGTACTCGCAGGTTCAGAAGCTTAAGCCAAAAATTAGATCACTTGCCTTTATTTGTCAGGAGGCAAATGTTTTGTCCTCTTCCCTTGCTTGTATGGCTAGCGACAGCTAGTGTATCTACAACAATTCTGATCTCCCTCTACATATTCAGGGCATCATCAACTTGGACAAAATTCAATTTCCCTACTTTTTTTTTTAGCCTGGTTACTGATGTTTTGGTTTCTCCTACTAGTGTAAAGACCATGAGTCATGGTCCATTTTCTTTTTTCCCTGTATGGACATGTCTTGGTTTGGTCCCCTGCCCTCCTCTTTGAAGCATCCAGGAAGTGGGGGATGAATAAGATTTACTCCCATCTTTATTATAAAAAAATTTATTTATGGGAAAGCCGAAATCTAAGTGGACTGGTCCATTCATCGTGATCCACCCATATTCAAACAGGGAAGTCCAAATTCAAAACCCAAAACTGGCATGTTTCTGTAGTGAATGGGCAATGCTTCAAGCCATTCTTGGCCTATGAAGCTCCTCCTACTAACGAAGACATTAATCTTATTAAGGACTTTTGATCATGCTTTCACCTAGCTGGAGGTGTCAAACTCAGCACTAATATACATATATAAGTAGCTTTTACTTTCCTCTTGTAAATAGCATTTCTCTTCTAATTTCCAACATATGGGTGTTGAATATGCGGAATGCGAACAATTTGGACATCATTCTAGGTGATCTCTACCCTTGTTTTTCCTTCAAGTTTATCTTGATGCATGAGGACATGCAAGAACTTAGGCATGGGAGGTAGTATATTTGATGAATTAATTTTTATCAGGACCTAGAAATTGCTACAATTTTATTCCTGGAAATTTTGTGAAAAAAGCTGCAAAATGACAAAAATAAAGTTTTATCCCTGTAAACAGCATGTTTTTCATGTCTCCAACTAAATTGAGTAGAGAGACTAGGTGCTTAGAGTTAATGAAACAAAGAGACTAGTAAGGAACCTTAGACCATAAGGCCTTGCATGCTATAATTTGTTCAATTAGTCGAGGATGGCCTGCTAGATTTGGGTTGGTCAGATTCTTGATGAATCTGGCTAGTCAAAACCAATGGTATAGGAGTAAGAAGCATAGGGCTTTTAATGTAGAATCTAGAGAGCTTGTTAATTATGGTTAATTAATGCATTGTAGTATAATGTTGCAATGCACACGGTTGTCATTTTATTGATTTTATTTCAGGTCTTTCACTAGGAGGCAATTATTGATATAAATCACTCTCTATTATCCAAAAATCATCTTTTATTTTATTTACAAATGAATCAATCATGAATGAAAGAATCAAAAAATGAGTTAACCTAAGTCAATCATGTATAAGAATGAATGAATTATATTAATGACAATGACTTAAATGTATAAACAGCTATAAAGGCACAAAAAATTAATCTAAACTAATTTAGGTCAATTATATACACTAATATCTAAACAATGCCTTAATATAGGCATAAAAAGACTATCTATACTAACATATACTATATACTATACCAACACATATCTACTATATACACTAACATAAATAAACATCACTAAAAGGCCTTAAAAGCAATTATATACAAACTAAGGCAAAAACTAATATGTATATACTATATATTCTATATTATCCATAAACAAATATACTATACTAATATACACTTACAGCATATACTTTAACACACACATAACATATGCATACAACACATACATAACACAACTACACTTAGTTAAGTCTCTAACACTTAGCGTCACACACATCACTAATACTATACTTAACCCAAGTTAGTTTAACTTAACTAAAAATTTGTTAATTGGTGGGCTCAGCCCTTCGCAAAATCAATAGCCCACTATGGGCTGGATCGACCACTATTAATCTTGGGCCCATAGCTTTTATTAGGTGCTTTTTCATAGTTTCGGGCCAATATCAGCCCACAAGAATCTACTTGGCCTAGCAGGACCACGGGTTCCCAACCCACTCTCACTTCTTAGTATAGTATGGTTTGCTAATGCTATGGGGTCCCACTGCTATTCTTACGGTGGCAAGCTTCAGTGTGTGAAATCTTATATAGCACTGCGAGTGCTCAAATGTTAACAAAGTGGCCCAAATGAAAGTGCCCAAATGTAGCACTTCAACGTGTTTTCCAGCCATCTTTAGCCCTTCATTAAGGTGTTAATTAATTAATTATTTTACAATTAAATTATATGGTTATAAAGCCAATATATAAGGTTACTTATTGGTATAGTTTATTTACAATAATTAAATATATAAATATATTTAAAAATTAGTTAAAGTTATGAATAAATACATGTTTAAGTTAGTGTTTATTTCTTAATTAAAGTATAAATTAATAAATTAATGGTACAATTGACTTATAAATTAGTTAGTTTACATTATTAACTTATTATTACAGATTTTTAATTTAGTTTTATTCATTTATTTCTTATTTATATACATTTAAATACACGATTTACATAGATAAACATATATATATAGTATAAATACTATCCTACAATATAAATAGATTATAAATATATTGAAAATACTTTAAACTATAATATACAACTATACAACATAGTTTATTTCAATAGTTTATTAAATTACTAATTTAAATTATATATATTTTTTGAAACAGAAAGGAAAGCTATCGTCTTACGATAGCAATCTGGAGTGGTATATTTTATAAACAAGTAAGAGAAAATACAAAAGAGATCCCCAAAAATGTATAAGGGACCAGCACTCTCTTACAATTCTTTCACAACACACCGGCTTCTCCTAAAAAAGTCTCTCATTTCTTGCCTTCCACACACACCATAGAGTGACAGCCATGCGTACATGTGACTTCCCTCTCATACCAAACCCATGCCAGATAGAATCCTAATCTGGTAGCGACTCCTGACATGTCCTCCAAATAGCATCAGTGACAAGGCAAGAAGAAAAGAGGTGATTAACATTGTCAGTATTCATCTCACACAAAAAACAAACATGGTGATCAGTTCCCAACCTTCTATGTCGCAGATCACTTGTATCAATCCATCTCTCCTACATATCCAGAGAAATATCTGTACCTTGAGAGGAATTTTTAGAAGCCAGATTTTCTTGTCAATGAAGTTGCATCTCCACCCACTTTCGAGGCTCAAAATTCTGTTATAGCCAGATTGCACATTATAAATCCCCTCCCAAAGGTACTTGTCCTCCACTCCAGGCCTAGGCCTAAATCTCTCAAGGTCTGAAATTAGCCTCCTCCATTCTTCCCACAGCCGGGTAGCTCTCCTGCTGGAATCCTCCTCAATCAGATTCCAGCTGCTACTGCTGCAAGACCAGACCCTGCTGACAGTGGCCTCCTTTTCAGATGCTGCAGCAAAAGCTCTTGGATAGAGATCCTTCAAGACACCCAGCCCTGACCACCCCTCCTTCCAGAAGCTGAAGGTCCTGCCATCCCCAAGAGTCGGCTGCAGTAGGTGGAAGTGATCAACCAAAGCTCTTGTCACTGATTTCCAGAAAGGAGAAGGACTGCTGGGCTGAAGTCTAGACAACACACTATTGGATGCACCATAGCTATCTCTGATCAAGACAGTCCACGGCTTCAGGTCTCCTTGCAAGAGTTTAATAGCCCACTTAAGTAGCAAAGCATCGTTAAAGTGTTTCAGGGACTTAATCCCAAGTCCACCCCTATCTTTTGGACAACAAATCTGCTCCCATTTGAGTGGCTGCAAGAATCTTTCCTCATGTTTAGCTCCCTTCCAAAAGAACCTCTTTCTCAACACATCCAACCTTTTCTAAATGGAGTTAGGTGCTTTAAATATGGAAAAGTAGAAAATAGGGATGGAGGTGATCACAGAGTTGAGCAAGATAAGTCTTCCACCTTTGGAGAGGAAACTGCTATGCCATCCATCCAATTTCATTGAAATCTTGTCAAAGAGGTAGCTCCAATCTCTCTTCTTCATTCTAGAGCACCTCAAAGGCAGCCCCAAATATCTAATAGGAAGACTGATGCGGGGAGTCATCAAAACAGTAGCTAAAGCTCCTTGCTCCTTCTCAGGTAAGCCAAAGCAGACCAAACTAGATTATCCCTATTCAACCTCAAGCCAGAGAGCTCACCAAAGATATCAATCATATGATGCAAAGCCATTGCTTCATCCATAGACCCTTCTACAAAGAAAGCTGTATCATCTGCATACTAAAGAATGGGAGCCAAATTACTCCTGCACGACAAAGAGTGACCTCTAATAAGACCTGGTCCAGAAAGCTTACAAGCATACCAAGCCAAGTTGTCAACTGCCAAGTTGAAAATCAGGGGAGCCAGGGGACATCCTTTCCTGATACCACATTGGGGCTGAATCCATGACCCACAGGGCTTTCCATTTATCAGGGGGGTGAAAGAGGCAGTGGTGATACATCTTTTCACCCAACGAATCCAAGTAGAAGGAAAACCCCTTCTTTTAGGCACATCCCAAAGATAAGGCCAACTGATGGAGTCATAAGCTTTGCGGAAGTCAGCCTTCCAAAGAAAAGCCTTGCATTTTTCTTATGCCATCCACAAATAATCTCTTGGGCCATGATAAAGGATTCTTGTAGAGATCTACTAGGGAGGAAAGCTGATTGAGCAGGATGGATGAAATCTTACAAAACAAGCCTCAATCTATTGGCCAGGACCTTGCCAATCACCAAGTACAAAGAGTTAGAGAGGGAAATAGGTCTAAACTCCTGAAAAGATTCAACACCTGGAGTCTTTGGCAAAAGAAATAGATAGGACGTATTTATTCTTTCAAAGCCAAAATTTCCATTCACAAACTCTCTGATCACTTCCATAACATCAGTGCCCACAATGTCCCATAATTTTTTGTAGAAGAGAACTTGGATTGCATTAGGACCAGGCGATCCTTCACAATTCAGATCCTTAATGGCCTTCAAGACTTCAGCTTCAGACATAGGTTCAATCAGGCTAGACACCTGAACCTCAGTAATTTTTGGGAGATCACTAGTTGCCATCCTCCAACAACCCCTACCTGCAGCTCTTGAAGACTCCTTGAAATACCTGGTAGCCTCAGCCCTGATATCAGAGATGGAGGTAATTCTCTGCTCCTCTTTAACAATTGAAGAGATCATATTAGCTCTTCTCCTAGAATTGGTAGCCAAGTGGAAGAATTTAGTGTTTACATCTTCCTCACTTAGCCATAGTTGCCTTGATCGTTCCCTCCAATCCATCTCCAGTTTCAGGTCTTCTTCAGCCACCACCCCCTGCCACCTTTTTCTGTCAGCAAAGTCCTGCTCAGACAGCTGAGCCACAGCTTCCTTGGTATCCAGTTCCTGAATCTTCATCAAGGCCTCTCGACGTTTCTGATGTCTGAGGACAGAGACAATATCACCATACTCCTTTAGCATTCCTTTCAAAACCACAATCTTGGAAGCCAACCTGAAGGTAGCTGTGCCTTCAACCTACTGGGCCCTCCACCAGCCAGCAAACATATCTCTTAACCTTGGCTCCCTCAGCCATGACTTCCTAAACTTGAAATAGGATCCAGCCAACACCTGTTCACCACTATCCCAGGCCAGAGGTGTATGGTCAGAGAAGGGCCGTTCAAGACCACAAACAAAGGACAATTGGAAGAGAACCATCAGCCCAGCATTGCAAAAAAACCTATCAGTCTTGGACATGAGTCCATTACCATTCCTCCAAGTGAATTCAAAACCTGAAGAGGGAAACTCACACAAGCCCAAAGCCTGGACCATCAACTGGAAGCCAGTGGTAGAGCTATCCACCACCCCATTGGGTTTGTCACTCCCCACCAAAACACAATTGAAGTCCCCTCCAATAAGCCAAACCACCCCATTGACAAAATCTGCAGCCAGGTTCCAATCCTCCCACAGCTCCTACCTCTTGCTAGGGTCACTAGGACCATACACACCTTTCACAAAGAGATCACTGTCCCCCTGGCCTCTTTTGAACCTGCAAGTCAAAAGGTGCCTAGCCATAGAGACCTCTTCCAAATACAGCACATGCTTCCTCCACCAGATGGCAATTCCCCCAGATCTGCCATTGGAATTGATCACCACAAGGTCATTTGCAAGACCAACTCTCATCTCCACCCATGCCCTGTCAGATTCACTATCAATATGTGTCTCTTGGAGGATGGCACAATCAATCTCCCATTCTCGCAGATATCTAAGCAAAGACCCCCTCCTACTTCTATCGCGCAACCCACACACATTCCAAGTAAGAATCCTCATTTGGGAGTCAGATTTGTCCCGTTCTTAGCAGCAGATGCCTTGCCAACCTTCATCACAGCTGCAATGATTGACTCATCAACTTTTTATGTAGGAGCTTGTCTTCTTAGCCTCAATTTGTATGGAGGTTTCCTAAGCCCAGAGGTAGAAGGAGTTTTAGACTTCAATTGCAATTCATCAGCCATAGGAGAGTAGTTCTGCAATTCCAAGGAGTTCACAGAGGGATCCACCAAATCAGAGTCAATAGGATCCCTACTAGGAGCTTTCAGGTCCTCAGCCACAACTTCATTAATCACATTAACTGCCTCCCCTTCTTTAACCATCACTGTAGATTCATCTTGGATTAGATGTAATCCACCCCCATCCTCCAGAGTTTCAGTCCTCATCTCCTCAGCCCTGAAGCTCCCCACCCCATCTACCAAATCCAGGCTTTTAGTGTGTTCTGCCACCAACTCTTGACTAGCACAATTTGGTTGTAAGGAAGGAGCTCTGGTTCGCAGCACCTCAACATAAGAGGGGGGGTGCTGACTCGCCACCACATCCCTGTTTGCCACATGAAATTTCAATAGGATCATCCAAGAGCTACCCCCACACCTGAGAATCAGTTTGTCAGGAATAGACCCAGCCCTGGAGACATTCACCCTAACTTTCAAAACACTGACATCTCCTTCAGTCAGACCAACAACAGTATCCTTAGCCACAGATGCAAACCCAGCAACCATATTTTCCACCACCGTCTTAGTCCTCAAATGCAGAGGTAGGACTCTAATCTCAAGAGAACCAGACCTAGGAGCAGCTCATTGACAGGGACACTCAGGCAATGAACCATCAAAGGGTGATACCAACCGCTAGATCACTGATAATCTACACAAATTGCTAGTCTGAAAATAATATTTCTCAACATCTACCACACCCACATCAAAAAGCACAAACTGCGATGGAGAGAAAGCTGCAATTTTCCAAGCATCAGTCGATAAGGAAAGAGAGCTTACCAGTTGTCGAACTCTCTAGGGAAAGAGTACCCATCATCACATCCCCAATCAGGGCCCCACGCAAGACCATCTCCACCACCTTAACATCCTCAGTCAGGGGAACCTCCACATCCATAGTGTGCCCCCCAAGAGTTGAAGGGGGGGTGAAGAGGTAGCTGTGCCTCACCCTCAGGAAATGAAGGTGCATTGCGCAACCTACCCCCTACCACTGCGAGACGTTAGGCAAGAGTCCTGCTTGTGACCAAAGCCTCCACAAGCAAGACAGAGCAATGGCCGATGGCACATGACCGCCAAGTGCCCCTGAAGTCGACATCTGAAACAAATCACTTCCCTACGGCTTCGTCCCCAACCACCATGAAAGCCCCTCCTGTCCAAAGTCCTGGCTCCACCAGACACCTGGGCACCACACTCATTTCTTCTCCAAGACTGCGAGTGCCATACCGCCCACCCATCAGAGCTGTCGACGCAGGCGTCGGGCCCCCTCAAGCGGCCAGCCATCCTCGCCGGAGCTTCCTACCCAAAGGAGAATTCGAATTTCGCTGGACACCGTAGTCTCCACCGCACTTGTGTTCTTGTGAACATAATTAACTTACTAATATACCTAATTAACTTATGAATATAATTATATACAATATCTAGGTAAATAAATAAATATAAAGGTACAATATTGTACATTATAATTATTTTAAACTATATCTGTAGTTATAATTATGATTCTAAATATATAGATAGCTATTTACAATTACTTATGGATTACATACATATAATATAAATAAATAAATACATAATTATTTAATTATAATGCATACTATATAACTCAATAAAGATATCTAGTTAAGTAAATAGAATAATTACATAAGTTTTTTGTGTACTTTATATACATATAAGTTATTATTTGCACTTAGTATTATTTACAAGTATAATTACTATATACATAGGTATTTTTATGGATTTTTGGAATTTTTCATATTTTGATTTTGCTTTTGTGTTTTATAGAGTTAAGGGAAGAGGGGAGAAAGGTAAGAAGAAAGGAAGCGACACTCTTTGTTTTTTTGTTTTTGGTTCTTTTATTTCTAAACCAGAGAAGTCTAGAGGACTTCTACTAGAATATTATCCTAACTATAAGACTCAAAACCTAACCTAAACTCACAGACTCCTAAAACTAAACCTAATCTAACCAAAAGATACACTTCTTTTATTTATTTACAATTATTTTTTATTTTTTTTACCATTTACAATTTGGGCAAGACTAGGCTTAAATGAATGTGAACATGAAACGAAAGCCATATGGACTCAGTTAAAGCTACTGGAATGAATTGTTCACACTCTAAACACATCCAGACATCCATTTAGATCATATTCAAATTCAATTTTATGAATTTAGCATAAAGATTAGCATGGAGATTGATTTAGACATATATCAGAAATTGCAGTTGCTGACTGAGATTTTAAAGTGATCTACAATTAATTTCAAAACCATGAGAGTCATTCAAAATTGCTGGAAATAAACTATGTAACATTATAAACATCCAAATTTCATTAGAAGCTCAAAAACATGGTTTGTTCATTAAATTGCATCAAATTAAACATTTGGACATAAAATATGCTCATTAGTGCTAACAAAGGATTCTCACAAGTTTAACATGCTTTTTATTCAATTCAAAACCAATCACAAGCACATGAATGCTTCTTTAGACAGTATCTAACATTAGATTAGCTTAGGTGATACAATTGAAACTTTAAAACACTCACTAGAACCAGTTCAACTCTTCAGCTCTAGTTTCTAGTAGGTCCTAACCCAATTACTATCAACTAACGCTACACATCCAATTAAAGTCTAATTTACTCAGTTCAAAGTTTGTTGATCATCTGAAAGCAAGTCTATTCATTCTTCATTCTAGAAACTCGATTTAGTTCTCATTTAATCTAAGATTTAATATAGAATCCTTATAATCAATTCTCTATTATAACTCCATTCAAACAGTTTAGTACATCTATTGATGATAAAATCCATATTCGGTTGACTTAAAATCTCAATTCTTCATTAAAGAACATGTTTACGATCTCAAGAATCATCATTAATCATATTTAAACATTCACCAAGACCTTAACACACTAATTGAGTATTAGAACTGCAAAGCCACTCTAGACCTAGGCGATGCAGCCAAACATCCCAAATATGGAATGAAGCAATTAAAATCCCATTTCAAGGGTCACAAATAGTTAGCAAAAGGTCTGAAACTTCTTGAAAAACAAATCAATGATCATAACGTATTAAATCCCTAATTTAATCCCATCTTTACACTATAGACAACATGAAAGATGGATTCCAAACCATGCATTCAAATCCTTTACAAACTGATCCCAGACCTTCTTTTAAACCTTTCAAACTTCATTTTAACCCCAATTTAGGGATTAGAACCAATGTAAGAGTATCAGATTGTCACCGCAGCTTGGCTTTTGATGTGGCTCTGCCTCAATAAACTAATCATCTAAGCATCCTACACACAATTAATTGGTGTTCAGGGTGTTTAGGCGATGCTTATAAACTAGTTGGGTCATTGCAATGGCCTCAATTCAGTGTTACTGATTCTCATTGGCCTCCACTACCCAGATGAAGGTAGGAAATAGTATCAATGCTAAAATTTGGGTGCGAAGGATTCAAGTAATGAAAATCCAATTAAAGTAGCTCAAATTCATCACAATCAATCCAATCAAACAAATAATAGTTCAATTTAATTGATTAAAATTGATTTAAATGACATTGCTCCAAAAATTCCACAATCATCTTATGAAATCAAATCAGATTCAAATGACCAAATCAAGCCTAATTTGGATCAAGGGAGGGTCCTTGTGATCTATGGAATGAAATGAGAAGACCCTCCGGTGGATTTAAGCACAACTTAAATCTAAAAGCTAGAGAGCTTCAAATCTAAGCTTGCTCTGATGGAGGGGATGAATTATGGATTAAAACATTGAATGAAGTAGTAGAACATGATCGTGATATGATGAGGGACATCAATGAACAAAATGGAAGTGTGAATTGGCCTCTATGATCAAGATTGATTGGAGAGGGTGGATCAAGAGACATTAAGATCTAAATCTAATCTACTCATAATCTAACATAATCAAGTGATGAATTCTAATCTAAACTATCTAATTAAGCTAGGAAAATAGTAAATCTACTCTATAAAAGCTAAAATCTACTCTGATTGGAAGAATGGAATCTTCAGAACCATGACCGGTGGTCAGTGGTGACGAATTGTGGAAGGTCTCCAACAATTGAAAAGCTCGCTATTGGAGCATATGGGATGCCCCCTGGTGTTATGTGATCCAACTCGACATGGACGAAGTGAGGGAGGGAAGGTGGCTGCTAACACCAGCTATGGAGTGAAGAAGAAGGAGAAGCTGGAGAGAGAGGAAAGGACCAACCCAAGGAAGTAGGAGGGGAGTCAATAGCCTCACACAGGCAGGTATGGAGGTTCTTTTATAGGCGTTGGGGAGCTCTGGTCACTACATTAGTGGGTGAGGTCCAATGTGGATGGAGGGCTGAGATGGAGCCTAAGAAACGTGAGAAGATTTTGGAATGAATTACAATCATTGGATGAGATCTGGGTGAGGGCATGAAGGTGTGTTGATGAGAGCCTCATCATGAGCCATAACTAGCTCATTTTGACCCAATAAAGAAGATAAAAGCTCCTACATAACCTAGAAGAAGGCCTAAATGAAGGAATAAGTGCTCTGAGAAGAAAACATGAATTAAAGGTTAAAACTGCAATTTTACCATTGCAGTACATAAACGGGATTTCTCAGAGGCAAAACATAGGTCAAAAGGTCTAAATGAGATAAAAAGTGGGTTGAGTCAATCAGAAATGGGTTTATGTGCAATCTAGGAATTAAATGACACTTGGTAACCCTAAAATAGATCGCTTAAATTAACAAGGTTTCGATCAGGATAAAAATCAAGGAAACCCTCTAAAAATCATGGAAAAACATCCTCTAGGGATTGGAACACTTAATTTAGCCTTTGGAACCCAGTTTGACCTAGATTAGGGTCCTAGTTCATCAATTAATCTAATTTGGATTTTTACGCAAAATGTCCAGTCAAATGAGGTCAAACCTAAAATCCAACTTCACCATTAGATTCCTTAGGTCAAAATTAGGTTTTTTCCAAAATTTGGACCTAAGGGGAGGTCATCTTGACCTACTTTGCAATTTAGTACACCCAAATCATAATTTGGTCCCTATCTTTTGAAAAGCATAACAGAAAGCCCCCTAACTTGCTCGCCACCTTTGCAATCAGGTCCTGCCGCCATTATTGGGGCAGAATCCTGCTCCGGCGAGGATTTGAGAGGGAATCCTCTCTGATTCCTCAGAGATCCCCTCCCAGAAATGGAAGGGAGATTCTCTGAGGAATTCCCTTCCATCTGAGGCCAATCTTGATCCCTGGTGTGAACCCAATCTCTCGTGCGAACGCACGAGGGATTTGAGTATCTAAACTCTTTCCATCTCCGACGACCGACCTCAGACAATGGTGTGCCCTCCACGCCCTGAACGACTGGCCCAGTGCCTATAAAAGAGACTACACCTCCGGCCGCTCATCTTTAGCTTGATTTGGCCGAGTTTCCACCTCCAATTCATCTCCTCCTGCCCGGCCAAAGTTCCCAGCAAGCTCCGGCGAGGCCCCCTCCCCTCCCTCTTCTCTCTGCCACAAAACGAGTGGCAGAGTTATCTTCCTGATTCTCCTCTGCGTCGCGCAATACCCGCACACGCCACCTCAGCCCCGTCGTCGCCGCCGTTCTCCCCCACTGGGCAGCATCTTCTCCGGCGACAGCAGGTACCGCTGTTCGCCTCTCCGTCCCCCTCATCCCTGTACTTAGGCCAAATACCTTCTCCACAGTCCCCTCTCTTTTCTCCCCCTGCTATTTTATCCAATTACCCCCAGACAGTGCCTAACCACCTCCATCGTCCTCGCCTCCAACCGCCCTCCGGCGAGCTGCCCACACCACTCCACCTCACCACCAGGAACTCATTCCACCCCTCCACTGCCACTCCAGACCTCCACAATAAACCCCCGACCAACCCCACACCTTCGGCCACAGGTTGACCTAGGCACGCACGCCTAGGCCATCCCACGGCCTGCAACACCATCCGCCGCCTTCGCCGTGCCACGACGAAGGTCTCTAGCTGGTCTGATTGGGCCGAGAGGCTCGTTTTGTGTCTGACAGTGTTGATGCTCCTACCGCCATGGACGACACTTGAAGAAGCTCCGTAGAAGTTCCAGGCGCCAGGGCTCCTAGGCTGCAGGTGCTACGTATTCGTACGAGTGTCGCGAGGTGCTCTGGTCCAGCAAGGAGTGCTAACAGAGCCAGCAGCTGTGGGGCTGGCACGCAAGTCTGCAGGTGCGTGCGAAATCAAGGTAGAAGCTGTAGTCCCACATTGTGGAGAGACGAGGCACCGCTGCGCCATAAATTGAATTCGTCTTTTATGCTTAACGCCTCCGAGAGCACAGGGGTGAGGTCCCTCACCTGCCCTCACACCCTCCTCGTCCACGGCTTGACCTCGTGGATTTGGCGGGATCTGACTGACCCAAACCTTGAGCACTCCTCGTGCATCACCACCTACCGGTGCTCCTGGTCCCGGGTACGATCTGACCCGATTATCCGCGTGGCTCTGGGAGAGCGTCCTTGAGTGAACTGCTGAGAGAGAGAGACGCGCGGGTAGAGGGAAAGGGGTAGGTTTTGCTCCTATGCAGGCAGACTGAGCATGGAGAGACTTCTCCGCAAGGAGAAGAGAAGAAGCAGAATAAGAGACTGAGCGAAGGAGACCAAGGAAGAGGAAGAAGCAAGGCAGAGAAGAAGAGAAAAGAAGCCTTTGTAGGAGAAGAAAAAAGAGAAGGAAGGCAAGGCAGGAGAAGAAACAAAAGTAGGAAGAAGAAAGACTTCGCAAGACAAGAAGCAAAGCAGAAAGAGAGAAGAGAAAGAAGAAATAAAGCAAAGACAGAAGCCGAAGAAGAAAAAGAGACTGCAGAAGAAGAGGAATAATCAAAAGAAAAGCGAAAAATACTTTTAAGACGTCTGATCACAAGATCAGACTTCTAATTTCATTTCTTTTGTCATAGTTACTTTTAATGGCATACATTCATATTTCAATTAACATTTTGAGTAAAATAGAGTGTTCAATTACATTGATTAGTAGTAAATTCCATTTGCTCCCTGTGTTCGACCTCGGATACTCCGATTTTCGAGTAATAAAATTCTTTATTTGTTTGAACGCTTTGTCGGCTATACTACAACGCGATATTATCTTTTAACAAACCGCACAAAAGTGTCGTGAACATGTGTGTACTAAGGATCGAAGGATGGTGAGAGATCCACCATTGATAAGATGGGAAAAGGGATGGACGGCTCCGAGGAGCTGAGCTCATCGCTCAACGAATAGGAGGTGCCCCAAGTCTTTTGGTGAAATGTCAAGAGAGGCCCAAGTGCTTAAGTGGTAGAAGATTTGCGCTCAAACCCATAAGTGGTGGAAATCAAGTGCAGAGTGTTCCCTGAAGGATTGCAAAGAAGTTCTCATGACTTTTTAGCTGAATTAAATATGAAGAGATGAATATAAGGGAAGGACCTAAATGTAAAACTCTAAATACAAGATTCGAATGGGCTTAGAATGCAATGAAGCTTTTATGGCACAAAAATTGAACATATTAGAATATAATCCCATAGTTGATTTGTGAATTTGCACTCATTTGTGTTCAATTTGGCATTTAGATCATCCATCTACATATTTAATTATAGAATCTCTCAAAAGTAACCTAATTATGCATTTTTAGCACAAATTGAGTGTCTTGGGTCTTTTTCCATAAATCCCACACTTAACCCATTTCTTGTGTTTAATAGAGAGTGTTTTAACCTTGTTTTTAGCCTAACTTTGGCATTTTAGCTATGATGAGCCACACCTCATCAGCTTTGCTATCCACTCTCTATTTTTAGAGCTAATTAACTTAAGTAGTCCAAGCCTCACACACATTAGAATTGATCTTAAGGCATCTGAAATCGTGAAAACACAAATATCACCAGGATCAAATTTGTGTCCTTTTCACCCCAGGGATCTTTGCGGGGCAGTTCTTGAAAAGATGAAGGATGAGCCACTCACCTAGAAAAAGGATTTAGAGAAAAAAAATATGCATATAATAAGCCTACAAAAAAAGTTGAGGAGCTAAAAAGAGAAAAAGAGAAACCCCCACCAAATAAATAAGCACCTCACTATAAATGGATGTCATTCCTCCAAATAAAAGCATCTTGCTACATAGGATGCTTCCCTTTTACTTTTCATATAAACAACACCTCACTACATATGAGCTTTTATCCTAGGAAAAAGAGACCTAGGGATCTAGCTAGGGAGATATACACCTAAAGTAGTGACCTTAGGATAGAAAAGGGTGAAGAAAAAGCTACCAAATTTGAGTAATGGCAAACAAAAGGTGCGATTTGGGTTGACTAGGACTGAAGCTTGATGCCTTGAGATCTGAATTTTTATAACATTGGACGCCTATAGGTCGAATCTACTACACATGCATGGACACTTCAAACTCATAGCTAGCAAACCTTGAGGGGGGAAGTGAAGCCTAAGAAATCTAACTTCGAAAACTTGAGTTTGAAGCTTAAAAGAGTAGAAAGACTTAGCCACCCAGGTCTAGATGTTTGTCCTTGATGCTGTAGGCCTGCTGGAATAAGAGTCCTAACTCACCCTCTGAAGTGCAATTGATAATAAGTGTTTAGTCGATCTACGAAACTCTAGTTTAGAGATAAAGCATTCATAAATTTTTGCTAGGGACTTGCAAAGTTTAGGCATGGGGGCTCTGATTGTACAACAATCATAGGACTTAATTGTATGATCTAAAGGTCACAAGCACTCTAGAAGGGGGGATGAATAGTGTGATAAACAAAAATACTGCAAATAAAGAAAACCACAAAAATAGCACACCAAATATATAGTGGTTCCCCTCACTTGGATACTCCACTACCTAAGTCCCCGACTTAGGATTTTTAACCTGATTTCCCCAACCCGGAGAGAATCAATTTACTATAAACTGAGTTAATTAATAGGTTACCTCAACTAAATTACAAGATCAGATAAAAAGGTGTAAGCAAGAAAAAAATTAGCTTATAACTAAGTTCCTAAGTCTCCAACAATAATTAGCTTAATAGATAGTTCATATATCAATCTAGCAAAAAACACTAAAGCGTAAAAAGTGATTTTACAAAGAAGAATGGATTCACCAGAAAAGCTTGTTGCAAGGTGAGAATATTCTTGAAGAAAAAATGCAACAAGCCAATAACCCTTGCAGCTAGAATTGAGAAATATAGAAATTTGAGCAAGGAGAATTTTTGTGCTTGTGTTGTGTGCAAATGACACAGAAAAAGTGTTTGTTTATATAGGCCACTAAACACCTCTCTTACGATTATTAGGTGTTAGGGGCAAAATGGAAAAATTAGAGATAGGATTAATTGCTAAATAGCCGTTCAAATTAGGCACAACGGTTAGTTGGTATCGATACTGACTACTCATAGTAAACCATCAGCCAACCCAGCAAAGCCTACGTACTGGTACTCATCATAGGTCTGGTACTCAGTGTTTACAGTTGAGTACCAACTAAGTCACCAAGTATCGGTACTCATGAAAAGTATCGGTACTTGTGACTCATAGATTTAAGTCAAGTTAAAAACTGTGACCTACATGTACTGGTACTGGTTATTAGTACCAGTACTTGTGAGATCCAGGCACTACCCATGTCTACAACCTGTGAGCAATTGGTATCGATACTCATGATGAGTACCAATACTTGTTGTTCACAGTTTGGGACTAGGACCCAAACCTGTGACTAGCATGTATTGGTACTGGTGAACAGTATCGGTACTTGCAACAAGTACCTCGAACAAATTTTGTTAATCAATCTTAATGCTATTTGAATGCAAATATATGATTAATATGTCAAAGAAATAATTTTAATTTTTCAAATGAATTATTGAATGAGAATATGATACCTAATTATCTCTATTTTGATTTTAACTCCTAAATCAATTTTTCTTGTTAGGGGACATACAAAAATCTAAATTACAATATATAAAATCAATCTTCATTTTTCATGCCATCAACATTTCTTTCGTATTTCCTAAACCCTATGATTTCCTGTAAATGACATTTCATGAACTCATTAGTTTTTAAATAGTTTTGTTAGTACCAAAACATAAAAGAGAAGTGGAACTAGGTTTCAACAATCACCCTCTTTTTGGTGTTGACAAAATAATAGAAATACCTATGTGTAAAATAATAGAAACCTCCTAAGAGAAGTAATACAAAAAACTCTACTAGGAGTGAAACCTCCCCCTCAAACTAACCTTCTTTATTTTAAATATGAAGTATTTTCCGCTTCTCCCACTTTTTGTCCATGAAACAAAAAAGTATAACAATATGCATAGACAATGACCAAGCATGGGAAAGAAATGTAGAGAAACAAAATGAACAACTTTCAAACAACATCGTAAAAGTCATACATTATAAAGAACATGAACTAAATCATGAACATATTTAAATAGGCATGAACCAAACAAACATATTTAAATTGTCTCATACAACAAAATGTAGACTAAACTAATTTCAATGTCATTTTCTGATTTACCTTTGAACATGTCCATTACTATTTTCACCACCACCACCACCATCATCATTAGCTTCTTCATCTTTGTCATCTTCTTCATTTTCAAGTTCTTCATCATCATCTTCACTTTTGGCATAAGTGATTTCTTTATCACCTTCATTTTCTTCTTCCTCTTCATCATCATGAAGGATAGTTTCTTCTTCCACCATTGGAGAGGAAACATTAGATGGGTCTTGAAAATGCTTTTGTCATCTCTCACTATATTCCTTGGGCGCTTTTGTTTGAGTACGCTTTAGTTGCTTAGGATGTTGAGTGGAAGAAGCAAAACAAGAAGACTCAATAGAAAGTAAAAGATCATGGAGCTTGCACTCCATGTGACGAAAAGCAAAGTTGAGATTTGTAAGATTTTGACCAATATAATTGAAGGTGTTAATCATATTAGGATCGGTTCAAGACACATGAGACAAATTTACCCAAGGCATTTTAGCTTCAGGATATGGATAGGTTATGGGAACAAATGTTGAGGATGAGTCAGGAACTTGATGAGAAGAAGATTAAGCATTTGGATCAACTTAATCTTCTTCTTCATCATCACTTGACGATTCCTCTCTAGTAGGCTTTACTCCCATTTTCCAGGGTGTGGACCAATAGAAGTTGACCACTTTTCTAAGCAGAGTAAAGTTAGAGAGATCAATTCTACTCTTGATAAGTTTATGAGATACAAGAATATCAAGAGGTAGAGTTGAAGCACAGTAATGAGGTCTTAGGAAATGGATGAATATCATGTTCCAATTAACAAGAAAACTTGTGATAATAGCATAGATTAAGGGTAAAATATCTACAGGAATTTTATGGAATCCCGAGTATTTGGCCCTTAAATTCCATGCTAAAATTCTAAATAGAACTCTAGCAAATAAGGTTATGTCAAGGGCAACCAAGGCTTTTCTTTGATAGTTAGGGAGCGAAAGTGTTTCGTGAATTTGTAAAGAAGTGAATTTTTCCTTAAGAGTATTGAAAGCATGACCTTCATTTGGACATTGTGTTATGGTAGATAAGAATTTTGGTGTAACAGTTACTTTTTGAGCAAAAATATTCGATGTTAAGACAAGATGACCTCAATTGTCTTATTCTTGGAGATTTGAAAAAAATAGACAATTAATGTTAGGATAGACTCTCGGAACATTAGCAAAAAATGACTCATCAAAAAAATGCAGGAGATGTTGTTATGATAGACGAGCAGTGAAATTAAAAAGATGTAATGAAAAGTCCTTCCACTCAACAGGCCTACAATGATGAAGCTTAAGGCCCTTATACCAATCAAACTTGGACTTGGCAACCTCATTGATGCAAAATTTGTGAAATGCATCTTGAGGTGCCTTTCCCTTACTTTTGAACTTAAGTGACATCTGCAAACATATAATGATAAGTCCAATTTATTGGACATTTATTTGGCTTAAGTACATATGGAATACATTTCTTTATAGTTTAATGACCTAAGCTAAGAAGTAATTAATCTTAGCTTATGAATATTTTGTATCTGCTTTGCATTCTAATACATACATTTTTATTTGATATGTGCATGCAGAAAATAAAAGTGTAACAGGTGGTTGGACATAATTAGTATTTGAAGAAGGACATGGCCATAATTGTCCACCTCCCATCGTCGTTCCCTCCGCCGACATTCAAATCTAGTAGTTGCGCATGCGAAGGGCAAGGCAGACGTTGTGGATCTGGAGAGGGATAAGAGCCATGGGACTTCCTTGGACGGGGGGATCTCCAACCACACCACCATGGACCCTGCGCACACCGTGAAGCAGAGCCTGCACTGTGGCCCTCTCACCCCTCTCACCATAGCCAAACAGTGTACGAGGCAGCCGCTCCTCACACAGCAACCCCACCGTGTGCACCCTCCCAGTGTGCGCATGCATCCACCCAGTGACAGCCTATGCACGTGCTCCCTCAAGGCTAGCACACCTCTCCAAGTGCTGTAGCAATAGAGCAGCCTATCACCAGCTCCCTCCCCGCCAGCAGCACTCACGCCACACACCCCCTAACATGCTCACAGTAGCACAATCTCCCCTTCACACATCTCCAGCCCCCGCGCGACCTTCCTATTCAGCTACACCAGGTGCGCACAACACCCACACCCAGACGCTTGCGTGCCACGGCCTCTCCATCTTCTTCCTTTGCTTCCTTCAACCCTCCTGCAAACAACCAAAGGAACCCACCACAGCACCTCCGCGCGCAGCCAACCATCTCACCGGCCACGCTCGTGCGCAGCCGCACTCATGCGCAGCTGTGCCCATAGGAAGCCACACCCTTGTTCGTGTGCAGCACCTCCGCGTGTAGCAACCACCCGAGTGCGGTTGCAGTCCCTACCGCTCCTCTCTGCCGCCACCTGTTGTCCAGCCGGCTGCCACCAGCCATCTCCTGCCTCACCGTCATTGTCTATGAGATCCTTTCCTCTTGTGGAACTCCTCCACCCGAGCAAATCAACAACGATGCCTCCTCCAATGTGTAGCGAAGAGAGGGGAAGTTTCCTCTATTTTTGAGTGAATTAAAATTTACATTTTTTGCCATTATCAATTTAATATTTGGATTATTTTATTTAGGTGAAATTGCATGGGTGCACTTACAATTTTGTGAATTGGCTTAACTTATGTTATGTGCATCATTTAACATTGAAATTTAATTTAGATTTGCATGCAATTCAAAATTACATGATATGCCACTACACATGCATCATCTGCATGTTGGTGCTAGAGCACCACGATCATTTGTTTTGATGATAACAAAACACGTGTTATTTAACATTTGCAATTTGAGTCCTAAATTTCAGGTCAATTGCAAATGTGGACGTGTTTAGATGGAACTCGAGCTCGCATCCAGGATGGATTGGAGGAGCTTAATGAAGAACAGAGGAGGTTCGCGTGGAGCGACAGATTGAAGATAGAAGACAAGAAGAATAGGATAGATTCTTTTTAATCCTTTCTTGTATCTCTTGTCTTTATTTTCTTGCTCCTTTTATTTTCCTTAGAATATTGTTAAAGAGCCTCAAAGTACCCTAACAGTAGTCCTAGGAACACCGGCACAACCCTAGGATACTTAGGTTTTCTGTAGAATACTTAGAAAACCAATATACGGTTCAAACAGCACTTCCAAACGTCTAATTCCCAAATCAGACGACTGATAAAGTATTTTAAGACGTCTGACTGTTGTTTCAGATGTCTGATATCTGTTAGGCTGCACATAGTAGTTCTGTCTGATGAAATCAGACGTCCAGACCTTATACCAGACGTCTTAGGAGACGTCTGATGTACTTTGCCAGACGTCCAGATAGTGGACCGTTGGCTAGCTTAGCAGGCACTCAAGAATATGACCGTTAGAGCCTTATCAGACGTCCATAGGACTGTCCAGACGTCTGATAATTGACCGTTTTGCCTCGGCTGACCCAAAATCTCTTCTCAGAGTTTTTATAGCCGTTGCAACGTTTGGAAAATCCATTCCCATAGTAAAAGTAGGTTTCCAGACATCCAGACATAGTGCCAGACATCCTATATGTCACCTGATGGACTTGCGCAAAAACCCTGTTTAGATCTGATTCAAGTCAGGGAGAGACCCGCCCAAAATCAGACGTCTGACCTTGAAATCAGACGTCTTAAAGTGGCCTTCCAGACGTCTGATTACCCTGTCAAATGTAATCATTGTCCTGATTTCGGCCTGATTCTCTTGGGCTTTGTTCCCAACGGCTATAGAACCTTTCCTAAGCCTTCCAAAGCCTTCCTAAGGCCTCTATAAATAGAGGGGAGCCTTTACACACCTAGATACACAAGAGACACACTTGGATACACTTAGCTACACACTTTCACACTTTTTTGTGTCCAGAAAAGATCTTGCTCTCCAAGCTTAAGCTCCATTCCCTTGAGAGCATCAAGCCTTCGCGCACCCGCTCTCCCGTCGTTGTTTACGAGAGCAACATTGCGCCATCGCGTGGCACACGCACCGCGTCATCAACTCGACGCACTCCTTGCAAAGGGGAGTTTCCTATTTCCTATAGAAGCTAGGTTTAAATTCCTTTGTTGGCTCTATAGGATTACATGTTTTATTTTATCTTTGTCTTTTGGTTGGGTATTCGCTTTGCGAATTCCTGTCTCCTTCGTGGGACAAAATCCTTCTCGTGGAGAGAAGGGGTTGAGGAACGCTACCCTCGTACTTGTAGCGTGGTTGTACTGAGGTTGAATCACCCTCATTTTAAAGTGATTCGGTTAGTGGATTTGATCAGCTAGGTTGATCGGAAAATCCTAACTCGAGAGGGTTAGGTGGTGGTTTTCACCCGGTTTGGGTTTCCACCTATAAATTCTTGTGTTCTTTGTGTGATTGTCTTTTTGTGAGATTGCTTTATATTTTATTTCCACATTTATTACGTCATCCCTCCTCGTAGGGCCAAACCTACATTTGGTATCAGAGCAGGTTCTTGCGAGTTCGGAGTAACACTCGGCAAGAAGATCATGGAGGGAAGCTGTTCCACAAGCAGGATTTCTGAGGGGCAGTCCACAACCCATCCGCCACTCTTCGACGGGAGCAACTACCCCTACTGGAAGTTGCGGATGAAGACCTGGCTTCAAGCCACCGACTTCACGATCTGGGCCAGATGCGAGATGCCATTTGAGATCCCAGAAAAACCTGCGGGAGGCTACTCGCAGCTGCATATTCGAGAGATTTCACTCAACGCAAAGGCAATGAATGCCCTGTATTGCGTGTTAAGTCCGAAAGAGTTCGAGAAAATCCAAGAGTGCATTACCGTCCATGAGATATGGAGGAAGTTAGAAGACACTCATGAAGAGATGAGCTCGGAGGAAGAAGAAGAAGAAAAGGAAGAAACCGCTTGCTTTGGTTTCATGGCCAGAGGAAGCAACAGCGACAACGAAAGCGGAAGCGATGACAGCGACAATGAGGTAAATTTTGATTTACAAGAAGCTTTTAATGAACTATTTGAGATTAGTAAATCACTTAAGATAGAAAACAAAAACATGAAGAAGAACCTTAGTTTTCTTAAAAATGAAAATGATAGGTTAGAAAAACAACTTAAGGACATAGAAGCTAGTCCTAAAAATGATAACCTATTATTAGAAAATAAAGACCTCATCAATGAAAATAATAAATTGACCTGAAATCTAGGACTCAAATTGCAAATGTGGACGTGTTTAGACGGAACTCGAGCTTGCATCCAGGATGGATTGGAGGAGCTTAATGAAGAACAGAGGAGGTTCGCGTGGAGCAACAGATTGAAGATAGAAGACAAGAAGAATAGGATAGATTCTTTTTAATCCTTTCTTGTATCTCTTGTCTTTATTTTCTTGCTCTTTTTATTTTCCTTAGAATATTGTTAAAGAGCCTCAAAGTACCCTAACAGTAGTCCTAGGAACACCGGCACAACCCTAGGATACTTAGGTTTTCTGTAGAATACTTAAAAAACCAATATAGGGTTCAAACAGCACTTCCAGACGTCTAATTCCCAAATCAGACGTCTGATAAAGTATTTTAAGACGTCTGACTATTGTTTCAGACGTCTGATATCTGTTAGGCTGCACATAGTAGTTCTGTCTGATGAAATCAGACGTCCAGACCTTATACCAGACGTCTTAGGAGACGTCTGATGTACTTTGCCAGACATCCAGATAGTGGACCGTTGGCTAGCTTAGCAGGCACTCAAGAATATGACCGTTAGAGCCTTATCAGATGTCCATAGGACTGTCCAGACGTCTGATAATTGACCGTTTTGCCTCGGCTGACCCAAAATCTCTTCTCAGAGATTTTCTAGCCGTTGCAATGTTTGGAAAATCCATTCCCACAGTAAAAGTAGGTTTCCAGACGTCCAGACATAGTGCCAGACGTCCTATATATCGTCTGATGGACTTGCGCAAAAACCCTGTTTAGATCTGATTCAAGTCAGGGAGAGACCCGCCCAAAATCAGACGTCTGACCTTGAAATCAGATGTCTTAAAGTGGCCTTCCAGACGTCTGATGCAAGAGTTAGACGTCTGATTACCCTGTCAAATGTAATCATTGTCCTGATTTCCGCCTGATTCTCTTAGGCTTTGTTCCCAACGGCTATAGAACCTTTCCTAAGCCTTCCAAAGCCTTCCTAAGGCCTCTATAAATAGAGGGGAGCCTTTACACACCTAGATACACAAGAGACACACTTGGATACACTTAGCTACACACTTTCACACTCTTTTGTGTCCAGAAAAGATCTTGCTCTCCAAGCTTAAGCTCCATTCCCTTGAGAGCATCAAGCCTTCGTGCACCCGCTCTCCCGCCGTTGTTTACGAGAGCGACATTGCGCCATCGTGTGGCACACGCACCGCGTCATCAACTCGACGCACTCCTTGCAAAGGGGAGTTTCCTATTTCCTATAGAAGCTAGGTTTAAATTCCTTTGTTGGCTCTATAGGATTACTTGTTTTATTTTATCTTTGTCTTTTGGTTGGGTATTCGCTTTGCGAATTCCCGTCTCCTTCGTGGGACAAAATCCTTCTCGTGGAGAGAAGGGGTTGAGGAACGCTACCCTCGTACTTGTAGCGTGGTTGTACTGAGGTTGAATCACCCTCGTTTTAAAGTGATTCGGTTAGTGGATTTGATCAACTAGGTTGATCAGAAAATCCTAACTCGAGAGGGTTAGGTGGTGGTTTACACCCGGTTTGGGTTTCCACCTATAAATTCTTGTGTTCTTTGTGTGATTGTCTTTTTGTGAGATTGCTTTATATTTTATTTCCACATTTATTACGTCATCCCTCCTCGTAGGGCCAAACCTACACTGCATACTTTTGGGAGCTTGATTTCTAACGTAAAATTTACATAAATAGTCCATAACTTCTCATGAAATTGCAAGCTCCATTTAAAGTAGCATATTCATTGAATTGATTTCATGAAGGCGTCTGCGAACATGATGACTCTCTACTCGTGAATTTATTGGATCTATTCCTCTGTGGATACGACATCCTTTTTGTGGTTTAAATTGATATCTCTTTTAATCTTTGACTGAGAGATTTCCACCACATAAATTACAACTACATATCATTCTATTATCTTCTTAATCAAGCGAAATTCTCTCCATCAAATGGTGCCATTGCCGGGGAGGCAATAGACGCAATAGATTCATTTGATTATTTCTGAGTATTCTGAGTTGCACAATTATCTGATCATTCTTTATCTTTTTGTGCGGGGAATCTGACGGGGTGACTAGCGCAGCAGAGCGGCAACATCAACCTTGAGCGATGCCCACACGAGGAGAAGATGTAGGAGGCCTGGATCCCTCTTTCATAGGAGATTCTCCTTTGACACAAATTTTATTTCTATCTTCTCGCCCTTGTAGTAATTGGGACTGAATTTTTGGGTGTCTGTCCCCACATTCTTTAGCTACTAGGTTTACATTTTTCTGCATGCGTGATTCATTTTTCTGCCTGCTTGCCTTTAAATCAAACAAAAAAAAATATCAAGCTGCCTGTTTAGGAGTTGCATGCCCTTAGGTGCGCGTATTTAGGGGTGATTGAGCAGCACATTAGTTCTCATTGTTGCATTGAGAGCATATTGGCATGAAGTTGCTAGAGGTAGGTACACCTTTCTAACTTTTGCATCCTACTCCTGTTCATTCATTTGCATTCAAATTAAAATTCAAAGATCGCGAAGTTGACTGAATTTATTAATTCATTGGTCGCCTAACTGAAAGTGGGACTGATAATCAGATTCAACCTTAAAATCAAATCATACTTGATCTGATTCAAAGGGACTTGTCTACATTTTCAAAAATAAAAAAAGATTTGCGGTGTGATGCACACTTCTGACACTGAGCACGAACATTAGGCGTTGCATTAAGGCTCGATCCCTTAAGGCTATAGGCATCGATCTCTTTATTGGTGCAGACCCTCCTATCGTGCTTTTTGGTGGTGGTACTATCTTTTGACCAAGTGTTTTGATACTTCACGGAGGGGGACACCCCTTAAAAGAACAAAAGGGTAGTTAAGAGGCACCGCATATGCATCACCTCAAAGGAAGGGTTCGCCCTACTTGCATCCCTTTGTTCATCCTTGGAGTAACTTCTCACTTGATCACCTGGGAATATCATCTAAGCAAAGTATAGGTCCTAGGGCACTCGAAGGTTGAATTAGGTCGCGTAATTGCAGTGAATAACCTGTTTGGCCATTTATATTAACCAATTCTACCTCCGCAACAAAGAAGGTTAAGATCTCAAGTCATCACCCCTCTTATACCACTTACGTGGGAATGGAGGGATAAGCCTTGACCTTTTGACCTATCTTTGGAGTGGAGGTTTCACTTACTCAATCAACAAGAACTTGAATTATGATTGATATTGTATGCTTGGTAGATGCTCTCTTGAGGGCAGTCTAGTGTTTGATCCTGAACCTGAGATAATTCTTAGGAGAGCTCACCTAGGAGAGAAAAGAGAAGGCATGGCTGATCAAGGAGCAAATCAACAAAGGACCCTGAGGGACTATTTTATTCCAACCAACCAACCTGCACAAGCACTAAGACGACTGGTAGGGGATAATCCATATGAGATCAAGAGCAATACCATAACTTTGTTGCCCTCCTTTTATGGTACTACGAGGGAGGACCCCTATCGGCATTTGGAGGAATTCTCCGAGGTTTGTTTTACGGTGAAGCTCCAGGGCTTTACTGATGAAGCTCTGATGAGGACTCTATTTCCATTCTCCCTAAAGGATAAGGCCAAGCACTGGTATCATACCCTCAATGCAAGGTAAATGATTGGGCCACCCTTAAGGGAGAATTTTTGAAAAAGTATTTACCTATGAGTAAGACCAATTGATAAGTCCACTTTTGTGGATTATTATTTAGCCTAAGTACTATTTAATTATTTGTTCTTAGTTGTTAATTAATTAGGAGTTATAGGGTAATTCACCTCGGCCTGCATTTAATTTTATGCTTCAATTTTATATTTAATAACATATGTTATGATAATATAATTTAATTGATGAATGCAGGCTAGGCACAAGAATTTGGCGCTCATTTTTACTTCTATAAGACGTCTTGGACATTGATTGGACATCTGGAATTGCTATCATAAATCCTCGGCATTACAATTTTCTTAAAACGTCTGATGCTCTAGTTAGACGTCTGAAGAAGAAACTTCTCGTCCTTATCTGTCGTTCCAACCACTTGTGATCGTCGCGAGTAGTTGGAGACAGTTGCAGCTGAAGGGAAAGGAGGAGGTTTTTGTTTAAAAAGAAGCTGCATCAATCGAGGGAAGAATCTTCTTCTCCCCTTGGCGGGGATCTTCTCCATCTCCACCACTGTGGAACAAGTGCACCCTGTGTTTCAAGCTTGCATCGTGGACTGAAGCTGCCCTCGACCTCCACTCGTCTCAATGAGGTGGTGCTCGGTGACAAAGAGCACCACCACCATCAGTCGCTCCCTCCACTGTTACCACCTTCATATTCTCCACTTTCTTCTTCAACCTCCTGCTACCGCTCCTCCAGTCGAATCCATTAACACCAGCACTCCTCAATGCCACGATCACCACACACACGCAACCATCCCCTTGCACAATACCCACCAGGCAGCAGCATCACCTTCATCTTCCTCGCATGCACAAGTCTCCAATAGCCACACATGGCCATTCTCATCGCGCGTGTGTGCATGCGAGCTTTCCCACCAAGCACTATTCATCTTCTTCATCATCGCCAAAGAACCCAAACAAGCCGCCTCTCCTCTGCTACCAGCCACCTCCACGCACCACAAAGCTTCACTCCAACAAAGCCATTGACTTTACCTTGCCCTCACAAGGTAGCCCACACCCACGGCAGACCTTCTCGCTATCCATGCACACGTGCGTGCAAGTTGCTACCGACAGCATCCAAACCTCTAACCGGCCACCACCAGCCACCTCCGTCGATGCCACGACCACCAATGTGATGCCCGCATCTCGACCGATCTACTCCAAGCACCATGCATTCAGCCATGCCCTCTCCTTCGCGGGAGCACGAGGGGAAGTAATCCCCTGTTTTGCTAAGGTTGTAATTAGTAATTACGAATAATGCCATTGTAGAGAATACTATTCATTTATTTATATCCTTATTATACTAAGACAGAATTGCATGAATGTCCCTCAAGTTTAATTGAATGACGAATGGTGCATTAATCTCTTAACTAAGCAAGTGTGGGATATTGATTATAGGGAATGGGTTCCATTTTGATTTATATTGACGATATTTGTCAGTACTACGATTAAGATTCATGTATGCCATAGTGGTGATTTTAAATAAAACCTCCCTATATTTTTAAGTAATTACATAAATGCTAACTTATGTTGAAAATGAAGTGCAATAACTAGTATGCATACCCACTGATATTCTCGAATAAACGAAGCACAAATGCACTAGTTTAAATAGGCTAATTCCTCCCTGTGGAGACGACTAACTATTTTCGTGGTTAGATTCTGAGAATTAAAATGTTTTGAAAAGTGATTTTCTACTACGCAATCACATACGACATGTCATTTCATGCTAAAGTTTTTATCGAAAACGAAGATCGCTCTTTCAAATGGCATCATTGTCGGGGAGGAAACACACCTATTAATTTTTTCAAGAATTTTATATTATTTTGATGCTATTTTAAAAGCTTTTCTGATTATTGACATTGATTCTCTTTGTGTGCACAAATCGTATGACGAATGCGACAGGAGTGCACAACAAAGACAATCTTTTTGGTCGACCTTGACGCCACCTGGAGGCCAGCAACATGAGCACGTGGGCTTTGATCCCACGTGCATAGGCTTATGGAGAAGCCTGTTTCTGGTTTAGTCAGTAGATCTTAGTTAGATTTAGTTTAGATAGACATTAGAACTTAATTTCTATCTTTTGGACCCTTGTAGGGTATTTTTGGGAACGTGTTCCTAGTGTTTCTTTATTCCTTATCGCTCTTGTATGCGGAAGCATATTTTCGAGAGTGTATTCCCATTTATTTAGATATAGGATTATTCAAATGGTTTGAACTGTATGTTAGTTAGTTAGATTAGGTTTGTTTACTTATTATTATTAAATATATATATATATATATTTGAACTGCCTGCTAGAAGTTGCATATCTATAGGACGACCATCTAGGACTGAATGAGTAGCATCTAGTTTATTTTTATTGTATTGCATACATTCTTGCATGAAGAAACTGGAGTAAGGTACGTCTTCTCTTGAGCATCAATTACCTATCATGCATCTGCATTGAACCTAAATCTAAGACCACTAAAGTACTTGAATCAAATTAATTTAGTGGTCACTTTAAAAAAATTGGGACTGCTAAGAGGTTGGACCTTAAAATCTATGACTTAAAATTGTGTGCAAAAGGATCTTGTTTACGAAATTTCAAAACTCAAAACACAATCGTATGATTGCACACCTGAGACATTGTGCACCTCACACATAAGGTCACTAGATAAATTTCTACCTCTCCTTTTTTGCACCACAAGGGAAGTTAGTCATAAATCAATAAGCCTATCAACCAAGTTACTTCGGTTCCTTGTGTGTAGGCTCGATTCGAGACTTCAATCCCTTGAGAGTAGGTTATAGGCACCAACAAAGGTTGGCCTAGGAAGTGTAATTTGTGCAAAACATGCTTGGCCACCAACTGAACATTTAATTCTAAGACCTAGAATCTACTAAAAATAGATCCCACTAGATTTGCATTTGCATTGACAGCGTTATAACTCTCTAGGAAGTTTCTGCTTGTGTTCTAAATTCTTCTAAATCCTAAGAGAGTTAAAACTATTTTGCTTAAAGAAATGGATCACCCTTACTCCTATCATTTCAATTATTAGAGTAAATACTTCCCATCTTTTAACCAGAATCCCATGCCCCGAGCATATCCATCCTTTGATGGGTACATTGACAATTCATGGGATCATTCATATTCCTATCCTGGGAGTATTGGCTTGATAACTCCCACTTTTGAGTAGAGCCTAGGAGCGGGATTTTCGAACCCTGGAATCCCTACTTCTATGCAAACACCCAACCCTCCCACCCTTCATGATTTTCCGTATCGAGGTTGGACCGATACCCCTAGGCAACCAGAGCATGAAATTGACTATCCTCTCCAACTTGATAATAGTAGCCTCTCCTCTTTTATGCTAGAAATGCAAAAACAACAAAAAGAAATGATGGAATCCATGGGAGAGATGTTGAGGAATAGTGAACAATTAAACAAAGAAATAAGACAACTTAGCTATGCTCTTCCCAGTGATTCTGATCCCTACCCAGACGACCATGATCATGAAAATAATTCTGAGGAAACTAATGACAATAGGGATCAAATTTTATGTAGCTATCACTTAGACTCTCCCAATGAGACACAGCCACTAAAGGAGAATGATCTTAGTGATTATCCACCCGAGCTATATTGGAGTCAAAAGAAAGGGAAGATGGTACCTCTTGAGGACCTTTACCCCAATGATAGTATTTTCCTTACCCCTACTAACCTAGGTCAAGGTTGTATTGTTCCTATCACTTCCCCTATTGATTATCTGGTGGAATCCCATTCTACACTTAGTGAGGCTACTCCTGACCCTCCACTTAGGGAATCAGCACCTACCATTCAGCATCCTGAGGACTTAAATTCACCCAATGAAGGTAACCTAAGGGAATGGAGGATGAATTAGATCAATTTTGGTCTTAGGGATATGAAGAGTCTATTTCAGAGGATGAGGATGCCCCAATATAGGAACCCGGACTGAAAATCTGGAGTGAATAATAGGGGAATTATTTATTATTTGAGGATTTACCTCCAAAGGATATAAATAATGTGGTGAAATCCAGATTCCTCCCTTCTTTTGAGAGTCATCCTCCATCAAAACTGGAGTTGATATTAGAGGACAAACAAAATAGTGAGAAGCCTAGGGGAGACTCTCGGGGACAAAACACATCAATTGAGGATTTATACCTCGACAAGAATAACGAATTCACTGATATAGGCTTGCTTCAAAATATTAAGACTGATCCTCCTTTAGGAATAATTGAGGATACTGACCCAACTCCTTTCTTCATTAATGAATCACATATACACCCCGACAAAAAATTGAGTGAACCAAACGAATTCGGGGATGAGCTTAATGATAATGATTTTGATGTTTTGACCCTGCCATCAAAGAGTTATAATTTGGAGTCTACCCTTGATTCACATATACTGAAAGGTGAAAATATGACTCCGATCATTAATGCTAGGCAGGGTAACGTGAAGTTGTCTACAATTGTTAGGGAGTATACACAATTTGAATCATTGTTGGAATTGGACTTGACATCGACTAAGCCCTCATTGGACTTAACCATTACCTTCTAGCACTACAAACAATCCTGACACTCCCTAACTGATCCTTGGCTCAGATCTCTGCTTATGAACATTCTTTCTGGAGAACATATTAGGCCAATACATCCTTAGGTAGAATGGCGAGTGTGGATTGATGCTTGTACTTTTAGTCTTGCCATTCAAGGGTTTCAAATATTAATGTTTATATCTTTTAAAACCTGTCCTGCTTTAGAGGATCCTTGTTATCCTCCACTTATTCTGTTTTAGGGAGTCCCTTTTCATTTCCCTTTTATTATTCCTAGACCTCCCCAAGTAGCCAACGAGATTTTCTGCTTTCATATCTTCTGGTGAGAATTTGGGATTACGTTGCATCATTAGCTCGCCAACATTTGTGGCTACCTGTTTGCTAGGCCCACGTTGTTACGCATATTTTTAGGGCCGAACTTTTTCTGTCTGGAACTAGACTTACAAGTTCCTTATAAGTCTGGCTGCTGACAAAAAATGCAGCGCTTGTTGGGAGGTAACCCAGCATTTTGAATAACACCGTCGTTAGGTGATTTCCTTCCTTTCTCCCCCTGTTTTAATTTTACAAAGAGGACATTGTAGGATTTGGGTATGGGGGGATGCATTTTGCATTTTAGGAAGTATTCATGCATTTAAGTTATATAAAAAAAAATTCTCTTTTCTTGAGTTGAATGGGTTAGTCCCTAGCAGAATACCTTTATCATTGGAGGTTTTCCTTCTTGAATTATTTCTTAAGTTTAGAATCCAGTACATTTACTTCACATGCACGTAGACTGGGTAATGGATCCTTGAAGAAAACCAATACGCATTTGTAGTCTAATGACAGTTAATAATGAGTCAGGCATACTATCTTCTAGTAGATCCACCTCATATTTGTGAGAAGAAATTAGAGAGATTACTGGTGCACTAAATCTAGTGCAAGGACTCTTAAGTTTTGGACAATTAGATGATGATACTTCAGAGTTAGGCATAGTTTTCACTCTCTGTTACTATGTGCATACTTTGTGTGAATTCCTGAGAGCCACCAAATAAGATAGATACACAGAGATTGAGTCTTAATAAAGCATGACTATGATGGATGGTTATGACCATCCTTCATAGAGTCCTTGGCTGAAGGAGGGTAATAATGTCAAAGGTCAGAAATACGCATGTCCTATCCATTCCTTCCCGGTGCCGAGAATAGGCACTTCCACAAAATATGCCACACAATTTCCTCTTGACCATCATCATCCCTAATAATGACTCATAAATAAAAGTCTGTATCGTGTTGTGTTGATTGAAAATGAAATAAAAAGAAAAAGAAACAAAACAAGAAGAAAAAGAAGAAGAAACAATTATAAAAAAAAAAGAAGAAAAGAGAGAGAGAAAAGAAAAAGAAAAGAGTCTAGGGTTATCGCTGTAACATTATTTCTGAGACAACAAAGCACCTATCGCGATCCACCAAATATGATCCATACCTACCTTCTAGCATTTCTTATCACTCGAATACTGGTTGAGGACTCTAACTTAGTTGTAGAGTTATTAGGACTTTAATTGAAGTGTGGATGCCATGTGAGGCCACAAACAGCGAGTACAATTACTAAATCTGGCGAGATTTGTGATCTCAAAAAGAAAAGAAAGAAAAGAGTGAGCGCTAAGGAACATCAAGAGAGCACAGTTGTTTAGCCTCTCTCCGAGTTGACTTGTCTAATAGTCTAGATATCTAGAGTCTATAGTACTAGAGTACATGTAGCACCAGATGAGTGTGTGCCACCAAATACAAATCCATTCAACTCGATATCTCCTACCTAAGACAAAAGCCAAGGTCAAATTACAGATTATCTTCTACTTTATCCCCGTAGGAAGTAGTTGCCCATCCCAACAGAAATATTTACCATGGGTGAAGTATGAACTCCTAATGCGAATTGGCTTTTCACTTGGATCCGTTACCTCAACTGCTATCACTTCACATTTGTCTAGATCTCTAAATTTTTGGAATAGAAAAAGAAGAAATCTTTTTGGTGACTTTTATTATTTTTCACTTTTTGCTAGGGACTAGCAAAACTTAGGCATGGGGGTATTTGATAAGTCCACTTTTGTCGACTATTATTTAGCCTAAGTACTATTTAATTATTTATTCTTAATTGTTAATTAATTAGGAGTTATAGGGTAATTCACCTTGGCCTGCATTTAATTTTATGCTTCAATTTTATATTTAATAACATATATTATGATAATATAAGTTAATTGATGAATGAAGGCTAAGTACAAGAATCAGGCACTCATTTTTACTTTTATAAGACGTCTTAGACTTTGATTGGACGTCTAGAACTGCTATCACAAATTCACGGCATTACATTTTCTTTTAAAATGTTCGATGCTCTAGTTAGACTTCTGAAGAAGAAACCGCACATGCTTATCTACCGTTCCAACCACTCGCGATCGTCGTGAGTAGTTGGAGACACTTGTGGTTGAAAGAAAAGGAGGTTTTTGTTTAAAAAGAAGCCGTGTCCACCGAGGGAAGAATCTTCTTCTCCCCTTGGCAGGGATCTTCTCCCTCTCCAACACCATGGAACAAGCACACCTTGTGTTTCAAGCTTGCACCATGGACCGAAGCTGCCCTCGACCTCTACTTGTCTCGACGAGGTGGTGCTCGGCGACAGAGAGCACCACCACCATCAGATGCTCCCTCCACCGTTACCACCTTCATCTTCTCCACTTTCTTCTTCAACCTCCTGCTACTGCTCCACCAGTCAAATCCATCAACACCACCACTCTTCAATGCCATGATCACCGCACACACGCAGCCACCCCCTTGTGCAACGCCCACCAAGCAGTAGCATCACCTTCATCCTCCACGCATGCACAAGCCTCCAGTAACCATGCACGGCCATTCTCATCGCGCATGCATGCATGCGAGCTTTCTCACTAAGCACTATTCATCTTCTTCATCACCGCCAAGGAACCCAAACAATCTGCTGCTCCTCCGCTACCAGCCACCTCCATACGCCACGAAGCTTCGCTCCAACAACGCCATCAACTTCGCCTTGCCCTCACAAGGCTACCCACACCCACGGTAGACCTTCTCGCTATCCATGCACATGCGCGCGCAAGCCACCGCTGATAGCATCCAAAGCTCCGACCAGCCACCGCCGGCCACCTCCGTCGATGCCACGACCACCAACGTGAAGCCCACATCCTGGCCGATCTACTCCGAGCACCACACATTCAGCCGTGCCCTCTCCTTTGCACGAGCACAAGGGGAAGTAATCCCCAGTTTTGCTACAGTGAAGGTTGCAATTAGTAATTACGAATAATGCCATTGTAGAGAATACTATTCATTTATTTATCTCCTAATTATACTAAGATAGAATTGCATGAATGTCCCTCAAGTTTAATTGAATGACAAATAGTGCATTTATCTCTTAACTAAGCAAGTATGGGATATTGTTTATAGGGAATGGGTTCCATTTTTATTTATATTAACGATATTTGTTAGTACTACAATTACGATTCACGTATGTCATAGTGGTCATTTTACATGAAACCTTCCTATATTTTTAAGTAATTACATAAATTCTAAACTTTTGTTGAAAATGAAGTGCAATAACTAGTATGCATACCCACTGATATTCCTGAATAAACGAAGCACAAATGCACTAGTTTAAATAGGCTAATTCCTCCCTGTGGAGACGACGTAGCTATTTTCATGGTTAGATTCTGAGAATTAAAATGTTTTGAAAAGCGATTTTCTACCACGCGATCACATACAATGACACGTCATTTCATGCTAAAGTTTTTATCGAAAACGAAGATCACTCTTTCACCAACCATTACAGAAGAGAGATTATGGGTTTTACACAATAGGATGGGGAGAAATTTCATGAGACTTGGGAGTGCTTTAATGACCTTCTTAGGTTATGCCCCCACCATCAGGTGCCAAGATGGCAATTGGTCAAAAGGTTCTATAATGGATTATCTGAAAGACATAGGCAAACCATCGATGCAGCCTATGTAGGAACCTTCATGACCAAAACTGAGGATGAAGCCTAGGCATTATTTGAAACATTAAGTGACAACTCCATCCATTTGTCCTCTGCCTATCACGAAAGAAAACCATCAATCTTGAAGAGGAAGATAGAGGCCCATGAAGCCGGGGCTTCTCAGGATTTGGTTTATTAGATTCAATTATTGAATGAAAACTTTGATAGGCTTTTAGCAAACCCTAGCATGAACTCGCAAGCAGCCTTTGTCTTTTAGGCTTCAAGTGAATGCTCCATTTGCCAAAGCACATCGCACGCCACCGTGGAGTGCCACCAGACAAATCAATTCCCTGAGTTGATTCAGGCCGACTTGAATGCAGCCCAAGGTTTCTGCCCACCTCCTCACAATAACCCTTATTCCAATACCTATAATCCAGGGTGGCGAAACCATCCAAACTTCTCTTGGAAGCAAGGTGATGCTTCTAACTCAGGGAATACATGACCCTTACCTCCCCAACCCATATACCAACCATCCTATGAAAACCCTCCTCAGAATAAGCCCTCTGAGATGGATGAACTTAAAGCCATGATGAAAGCGATGCAAGAGGATCCGAATATGGTCATCCAATCTCAGAATAAGATGATTACTGATATGCAATCCCATATTGGTCATCTTACTGAGGCAGTTAGGCAACGTGATCCGAGGAAGCTGCCTAGCTCTTCTGAGGAGAACCCTAAGGGCAAGGGGGTCGTATTCATGGAACATGCCCAAGGTGTGACTGTGCTGAGGAGTGGAAAGAAGATTGACAAGACTGATAACACTCCTACGATTACGTCTCAAAATTCCCCTTCTACACTCGACCCAACTTCCATCTCCACCGAGGAAGAGCCACACTGCTCTCCTTCGCTTGAAATCACCAACAATGAGGATGTTGCCCTTCCACCACCCCTCTCCCGCCATGACGACCCCTCAACCCAAAAGCTGAGGGTGCCCTATCAAGAGTGCCTATCTGCTTCTAGGGAATTTTCTATTGGCTCGCCTGGAGCCAAGGATAGGACAGAGGAGATTATGGACACTTTTAGGCAAGTCTAGATTAACATGCCTCTACTCGAAGCTATCAAACAGATCTCATCCTATGCCAAGTTTTTGAAGGACCTATGCACCCAAAATTACCGATCTAGGAAATAGGTCCAAGCCAAGGTCATCCTGCCTAACCATGTTAGCTCGGTTCTCCAACATGGAACACCGCCCAAAATGAAAGACCCAGGGGCCCCATATATTTCAGTGGTTATAGGTAACCAACACATTGATGAGGCTCTGCTCGATCTGGGTGCAGGGGTGAACATTTTACCGAGCTCTGTCTATGACCTTTTGGGAGGAGGCAAGTTAAAGCCTAGTCAATCATCCTCCAGGTCGTAGACAGATCACTTAAGACACAATGGGGATTGTTGGAAGATGTCCTTATGAGAGTAGAGGACTTCTTCTTCCCTGTTGACTTTCTGGTGCTAGATACTGACCCATCTAATAAGCCCACAAAGCTGTCCATTATTCTTGGATGCCCCTTCTTGGCCACAGCCAACGCCTCTATCAATTGTAGATCAGGGATATTTAAATTGGCTTTGGGAACAAGAAGATCCGGTTGAATGTTTTTGATACTTACAAACAATCCAAATTTGAAGATTGTTCTCACATTGAGGTCATTGATGAAATAATTGAAGAGACTACTCCAGCACTCCTATGTAGAGATCCCCTTCAAAAGGTCATTTCTAAGGACCATCCTCTGATTATTAAAGAAACTGAAAGGGAAATACCTAAATTAGAAGAGTTGCTGGGGATACACACAGTCTCTGTCCCTACCCTAGACCGTGAAGGTAGACCACTACTTGAGGTAGGGACATCTCAACTTAAACCCTCAATCCAAAAGTCTCCTGAGTTGGAATTGAAACCCCTCTCGAGCACATTGAAATATGCTTTCCTTGACCCTAATGACACGCTCCCCGTTATTATCTTGTTTGCATTATCTAAATCATAGGAGGGAGCTCTGCTTGAGTGTTCACAAAGGCACAAGGAAGCAATTGCCTGGTCAATTGCTGATATTAAGGGTGTTGATCGCTCCCTTTGCATGCATCATATATACACGGATGAGTCCATGAAACCTTTCCGAGACATGCAGAGAAGGCTCAACCTCAATATGTGGGAGGTTGTTAAAAAGGAGATTCTGAAATGACTGGATGTAGGGATTATCTATCCCATTTTAGATAGTAAATGGGTCAGTCCTATTCATTTAGTACCCAAAAAGGTAGGAATCATTGTGGAAGAGAATGACCAAGGAGAGTTGGTGGCCACTAGACCCTCAACTGGTTGGAGGGTCTACATTGATTACCGCTGTTTGAACATGGCTACCCAGAAAGACCATTTCTACTTACCGTTTATCAATCAGATTTTGGAATGACTGGCGGGGAACAAGTACTTTTATTTTCTTGACAGGTACTCTGGGTATAATCAGATAGCTATTTTTCCTGACGATCAGAGGCGTACCACCTTCACAAGTTCGTATGGCACATTTGCATTCCACCGAATGCCATTCAGGTTATGTAATGCTCCTGCCACTTTCCAACGTTGTATGATGGCTATCTTTTCTGATATGATCGACAAGTTTGTTGAAATTTTCATGGATGACTTCTCCATTTATGGCTCGTCATTTTACCTATGCCTTTCGCACCTTGATAAAGTCTTAACTCGTTGTGAAGAGGCAAAGCTGGTGCTTAGCTGGGAGACAAGCCACTTAATGGTCCAGTAGGGCATTGTGTTAAGGTATATAGTTTCTGAGGGAGGATTAGAGGTGGACACCACAAAAATTGATTCCATCTCTCAGCTTTCATTGCCCGCCAATGTTCATCAAGTTAGATCTTTCCTTGCCAATGCTGGATTTTATAGGCTCCTCATTAGAGATTTCAATAAAATCTTTAAGACACTCTGCGACCTGTTAGTGAAGGATGTCTCCTTCGATTTTGATGATAGATGTGGTGAGGCTTTCCAAGTCTTAAATAAAGCCCTTATTACCGCGTCGATTCTCCAAGCACCAGATTGGACCCTCCTGTTTGAGCTATTGTGCGATGCTTTTGATTTTGTAGTGGGGGCGGTCTTAGGTCAAAGGGTTGATGGCAAACATCATGTGCTGCATTATGCTAGCAAGACCCTTATGAATCCTCAGCAAAACTACATGGTCACTGAAAAGGAATTGCTATAGTATTTGCTTTGCAAAAGTTTCGACCTTATCTTTTGGGATCCAAGGTTGTGGTGTTCACTAATCATTCTACCTTAAAGCATCTTCTTGCTAAAAAGGACACCAAACCTCACCTAATTCGTTGGATTCTGCTACTCCAGGAGCTTGACCTAGAAAGTAAAGATAAGAAACGAGTTGAGAATGTTGTAGGAGATCATCTGTCTAGGATCCCTATTGAGGCATCAAACCCTGCTGGCGGTATTGAAGAGACTTTCCCTGATGAGTCTCTGATGGCCGTGGAGGCCAAAACTCCTTGGTTCACTGACATAGTGTACTTGGGACAAGCAAAAGCGAGACAGGTTTCTTACTAACGCTAAAGTTTATCACTAGGAGGAACCTGAGCTTTTTATAGTAGGCCCTGACCAGCTTTTCCGTCATTGTGTCCCTGATGAAGAACAAAGAAATGTTCTGAGTTTCTACCATGACCTCCATTGTGGAGGACATTTTAGGGAAAAAAAGATTGCCCATAAGGTTCTTCAGTCTGGCTTTCTGTGGCCTACATTATTCCTAGATGCACATACATATGTGGGCACATGTCTACGTTGCTAGCAAATGAGAACCATCAGAAAAAGGGATGAGATGCCCCAGCAACCTATCCTCCCTGTTGAGATCTTTGATATTTGGGTCATCGACTTCATGTGTCCCTTTCCTATGTCTTTTGGATATGAGTACATCCTTGTGGCTATGGACTATGTATCGAAATGGATAGAAGCCATACCCATGCGAACCAATGACCATTCCGTGGTCTTGGGCTTTGTTAAGGCTAATATCATTTCTCGGTACGGGTGCCCAAGGACGATCATAAGTGATGGAGGACCTCACTTCAAGAACGTACACTTCACAAGACTACTTCAAAATTTGGGAGTCAACCACATGATAACCACACCTTACCATCCCCAAACGAGTGGACAAGTTGAAGTGTCTAATAGGGAGATTAAGCAAATTTTAGAAAAAACTATCAGGCCCAATTGTAAGGATTGGTCTAAAAACTAAATGATGCTCTTTGGGCCTACAGAATCGCGTATAAGACTCCCTTGGTCATGTCTCCTTTCCATCTTCTATACGGAAAGACGTGCCTTCTTCCCATTGAAATCCAACATAAAGCCTATTGGGCTATTAAAAATGTTAACTTAAATCTGGATAAAGCGGGAAAGGTGAGTATGTTAGAGTTAAGTAAGCTTGAGGAGCTTCGTAATGAAGCCTATGAAACTTCTCAAGCTTACAAGTAATGTACAAAAGTCTTCCATGATAAGCACATCATTAGAAAGACTTTTGAGCCTAACCAGTGGGTCTGCCTTTTCAATTCCAGACTTAAATTATTTCTAGGAAAGCATAAGTCCCGCTAGGATGGGCCATTCATTGTTATCAATACTTTCCCTCATAGAGCTATAGAAATTTGAAACCCTACTTCTGATGCAAGCTTTAAGGTAAATGGCCAGTGACTTAAACCTTATATTACTCTTTCAAGTGGCCAGGTTTTGGATGCACTTCGGCTTAAGGAGCCTTAGCTCCTCCCACTCTCCTCAGGTGATATTCTTCTATGTCTACATTTTTCCAATGAGGTCATTGTCAATCTTAGGCATGGGGGGCTATAACCTGAGAATGTTTATAGCATGTATAAATATTTGCATACATTTAGGATAGTTATAAAGAAAGAAAGAAAAAAAAATCTTTTATTTTCTTGAGCTGAATTGGTTAGTCCCTAACAAAACATCTTTGTCATGGAGGTGTCATTAAAGATTTTTCTTCTTTAATTATTTCTTAAGTTTAGAATCCAGTACATTTACTTCACTTGCACGTATACTGGGTAATGGATCATTGAAGAAAACCAATAAGCATTTTTAGTCTACTGAACCCTTGGACAGTTAATAGGGAGTCAGGCATTCTATCTTCTAGTAAATCCACCTCATATTTGTGAGAAGAAAGTAGAGAGATTACTAGTGTGCTAAGTCTACTGCAAGGACTCTTAAGTTTTGGACAATTAGATGATGATACCTCAGAGTTAGGCATAGTTTTTGTTCTCTGTTCCTGTGTGCATTGTGTGAATTCCTAAGAGTCACCAAATAAGGCAGACACATAGAGATTGAGTCTTAATAAAGCTATGACTATGGTGGATGGTTATGATCGTCCTTCATAGAGTCCTCAACTGAAGAAGGGTAATAGTGTCAAAAGTCAGAAATACGCTTGTCCTATCCATTCCTTCCTGGTGCTGAGGGAGGCATTCCACCAAATAAGCTACACAATATCCTCTTGACCATCATCATCTCTAATAATGCCTCATAAATAAAAGTCTACATCGTGTTATGTTGATTTATAAAGAAAGAAAAAAATAGAAGAAAAAGAGAAAAGAAATAATTATATTTTAAAAAATAAAAGAAGAGAAAAAAAAAGAAAGGAGAGAGAGAAAAGAAAAAGAAAAGAGTTCAAGTTTATAATTTTATCTTCGTGGCGTTGTTTTTGAGGCAACAAAAACACCAATCACGATCCACCAAATATGACCCATACCTACCTTTCAGTATTACTGATCACCCGAATACTGGCTAAGGACTCTAACTTAGTTGCAGAGTTATTAGGACTTTAGTTGAAGTGTGAATGCCATGTGAGGCCACCAAACAGTGAGTACATTTACCAAATCTGGTAAGATTCGTGATCTCGGAAAGAAAACAAAGAAAAGAGTGAGCACAACGGAACATCAAGAGAGCATAGTTGTTAAGCTTCTCTTTGGGTTGACTCATTTGATAGTTTGGAGAGTTAGAGTCTGCAGTACTAGACTACAGGTAGCACCAGATGAGTGTGAGCCTATAAGTATAAATCCATTTGACTCCACCTCTCCGACCTAAGCCAAAAAAGCCGGGGTCAAACTATAGATTATCTGCTGCTTTATCCCCGAGGGAAGTATTTGCCTATCCCGATAGAATTTTATCGAGGGTTAAATGCGAACTTCAAATGTAGGTTGGCTTTTCACTTGAATCCGTTACCTAGGCTATTATTATTATCACTTCGCATTTGTCTGGATCTCTAAATTTATGGAATAAAGAAAGAAGAATTCTCTTAGTTACTTCCATTATTTTCACTTTTGCTCGGGACTAGCAAAACTTAGGCATGGGGGCATTTGATAAGTCCAATTTATTAGACATTTATTTGGCTTAAGTACATATGGAATACATTTCCTTATAGTTTAATGACCTAAGCTAAGAAGTAATTAATCTTAGCTTATGAATATTTTTGTATCTGCTTTGTATTCTAATACATACATTCTTATTTGATATGTGCATGTAGAAAATAAAAGTGTAATAGGTGGCTGGACATAATTAGTATTTGAAGAAGGACATGGCTGTAATTGTCCACCTCCCACTGCCGTTCCCTCCACTGGCATTCAAATCCAGCAGTTGCGCATGCAAAGGGCGAGGCAGAGGTTGTGGATCTGGAGAGGGATAAGAGCTACGGGACTTCCTTGGACAGGGGAAATCTCCAACCGCACCACTGTGGACCCTGCTCACACCGTTAAGTAGAGCCTGCACTGTGGCCCTCTCACCCCTCTCACCACAGCCAGACCATGCGCGTGCAACCACCCAGTGACAGCTTGTGCACATGCTCCCTCAAGGCCAGCATGCCTCTCCAAGTGCTGCAGCAACAAAGCAGCCTATCGCCGGCTCCTTCTCCGCCAACAACACTCACATCATGCACCCCCTCACGCGCTCGCAGTAGCACAATCTCCTCTCTGTGCATCTCCAGCCCCCGCGCGAAATTCTTGTTGAGCCACGCCAGGTGCACACGACACCAGCACACAGACGCCTACGTGCCATGGCCTCTCCTTCTTCTTCCTTTGCTTCCTTCAACCTGCCTGCAAACAACCAAAGGAACCCACCACAGCACCTCCGCGCGCAGCCAACCATCTCGCTGGCCACGCCCTTGTGCACATGCAACACCTCCGTGTGTAGCAACCACCCGAGTGTGGCTGCAGTCCCTGCTGCTCCTCTCTGCGGCCACCTGCTTTCTAGTTGGTCGCCACCGGCCATCTCCCACTTCACCGTCATCATCTACGAGATGCTCTCCACCGATGGAACTCCTCTACCAGAGCAAACTACCGGCGACGCCTCCTCCAATGTGTGTCAACGAGAGAGGAAGTTTCCTCTGTTTTTGAGTGAATTAAAATTTACATTTTTTTCCATTGTCAATTTAGTATTTGGATTATTTTATTCAGGTGAAATTGCATGGGTGCACTTACAATTTCGTGAATTGGCTTATGTTATGTGCATCATTTAACATTGAAATTTAATTCAAATTTGCATGTAATTCAAAATTACATGATATGTCACTACACATGCATCATCTACATACTTTTGAGAGCTTGATTTCTGATGTAAAATTTACATAAATAGTCCATACCTTCTCATGAAATTACAAGTTCCATTTGAAGTAGCATATTCATTGAATTGATTTCACGAAGGTGTCTGCGAACATGATGACTCTCTACTCGTGAATTTATTGGATCTATTCCTCCCTGTGGATACGACATCTTTTTGTGGTTTAAATTGATATCTATTTTAATCTTTGATTGAGAGATTTCCACCACATAAATTACAACGACATATCATTCTATTATCTTCTTAATCAAGCGAAATTCTCTCCATCATATAACAAATGGAGTAGGAAAAGCAATGAGAAAGCCGAAATATTTCCTTTCATGCGTGCATACAAAACCACACATATACCTACATGTACTAGTACTGGGAGTGAGTACTAGTATTGGTTGGCTCCAGTTTCAACTAGAAAATCGAGCGAGTATCGGTATAGATCATTAGTACCGGTACCTGCTGTCAAAAATAGCCTCTGCTACACCTAGCAAGTATCGGTACCGATGATGGGTATCGGTACCATTTGGTACCTGACGAAAAATATTATGCAGTAGCAGGAGTGATTGTTGGAATAAGAAAATAAGGTATAGAATGAACAAGATCTACTAAGGGAAGAAGTGAATACCTTGAATCCTTGAGCAGAGACTTGGAGGAGATCCTCCTTCTTTTTGGCTAGGGTTTGGAGTTCTTGAAGAGAATGGGAACTAGGTTTGGAGAGTGCAAAATAAGGTAAGTGTTTACACTTACCCTCTTTTATATGGGGTGGGTCATGTGCAAGTCACATGACCACTTAAGTGGTTGAGAAGATGTTGATGAACAACTTAGGTATTGAAAAATAATGTAATCAATATCCTAAGTTAAGCAACCATATTGCAAACAACACCCTGATATTTCCAGAAATATGGAAATGTTATATTATACCTCTTTTTAACAAAAGTGGGTAAATTGCAATTAGGTCATCAGGGATTTTTATAATTACAAATAAGTTATAAAGTAGTCAATCTTTTAATTTTAAATTTCTTTAAATGTATAAAGCCCCAATTTTCTTCTTATAAAGCAGAATCTCTCTGTTGTAAGAGGTTTTGTAAAAATGTCAGCCAATTGGTTTTGTATCTATAAATTCTAATAAAATGGCACCTTGAAGCACATTATCCCTAAGAAAATGATGTCGAACATCTATGTGTTTGGTACATGAATGATGTACAGAATTTTTAGATAAATTAATTGTGCTTGTACGATCACATAAAATTTTGGATTGCAGAAAAATTAATCCAAAATTGGACAAAGTTTGTCTCATCCAAATGACTTGAGAGAAAACAAATGAAGCAGCAATATATTCTGCTTCAGTCGTAAAAAGTGAAACACATGTCTATTTCTTAGAGAACAATGAAACCAGAGATTCTCCATTAAAATGACAAGTGCCGCTAGTGCTCTTTCGATTTGTCCAACTCCTTGCATAATTTGCATCACTATAGGATAATAAATCTAAGGTTTATGCTTTAGGATAAAAGAAACCAAGATCTCTTATGCTATTTAGGTATCTAAATATTCTTTTTACTGTGTTTAAATGAGATTCCTTAGGTTTGGATTGGAATCTCACACATAAACATGTAGCAAAATGAATATCAGGTCTCAAGGCTATAAGGTATAGTGGTGAACCTATCATACCTAGGTATTTCTTTTCATCTACCTTCTTGTCGGACAAATCTTCACCAAGAGAAATAGATGGAGCAATTGGAGTCTCTTTTTCATTTACATTTTCAAAGTCAAATTTCTTGAGAATTTCAAGAACATATTTTGTTTGACTAATGTAGAGACTCGTGTCTAATTATTGGATTTCGAGGCCTAAAAAGAATCTGAGTTCACCCAACATACTCATTTTGATCTCAGTATTCATAATCTCACAAAAGAGCTGACACAGGGACTCCTTGGTTGATACAAATATAATATCATTGACATATATTTGAACCAATAGGATGTCATTTCATTCTTCCTTTACAAAAAGAGTTGAATCAACAACTCCAATTCTATATCCATGCTGGAGAAGCAAGGACCTAAGTCTATCATACCAAGCCTTAGGAGCTTATTTAAGTCCATATAATGACTTATTGAGCTTGAATACATGCTCTAGGTGTGCTGGGTCTTCAAACCTGGGAGGCTGATGAACATAAACTTCTTCCTTAATATATCCATTAAGAAAAGTGCTCTTAACATCCATTTCAATAACTTGAAGCCCTTCTCACATATAAAGGCAAGTAGCATCTGAATGGACTCCAAGCGAGCAATAGGAGTAAATGTCTCATCAAAGTCAATTCCTTCTTGCTTGTTATAGCCTTGAGCTACGAGTCTGGCCTTATTCCTGATTATTGAACCAGATTCATTTAATTTATTTCAAAACACCCACTTCATTCCAATAAGGGAATTACAACCAAGAGCGAGTACCAAGTCCCATACATTATTCCTTGTAAATTGGAGTAGCTCCTGCATAGCTACAACCCAAGACTCATCCCTTAATGCGTCTTCAACTTTCTTGGGTTCAAGTTGAGAAACAAAGGCATTAAGGACAAAATCAGCCATAAAATGAGATCAGGTTTTTACACCTTGTTCAATATCAACTATAATTTGATCTTATGGGTGATCCTTGTGGTGTACCCATTCTTTTGGAAGATCATGTACATTTCGTGTATCTTCCATTTTTGATGCATCGATGAAGGGGGTATCCTCATCATCAGACTCTAGTTGATTTGGTTTTGGTTCTCCTAAAGTTGTTTCATCAAATGAAACATGCAGGGATTCCTCTACAACAAAAGTCCTTTTATTAAAGACTCAATAAGCTTTGATTCTTGTTGAATAACCAATAAAGATGCCTTCATCACCTTTAGCATCAAAATTATCAAGTAGGGATTCCTCTACAACAAAAGTCCTTTTATTAAAGACTCAATAAGCTTTGATTCTTGTTGAATAACCAATAAAGATGCCTTCATCACCTTTAGCATCAAAATTATCAAGCAGGGATTCCTCTACAACAAAAGTCCTTTTATTAAAGACTCAATAAGCTTTGATTCTTGTTGAATAACCAATAAAGATGCCTTCATCACCTTTAGCATCAAAATTATCAAGTCGATATCTGATGTTTAATAAATAACATCGACTTCCAAACACGCTAAATTATGAAATCCTAGGAGACTTCTCATAATATAGCTCATATGGAGTTTTCTTAATAATAGGCCATAAAAGAGTTCTATTAAGAACATAACATGTCATATTAATGTCTTTAGCCTAGAAATATTTTTGAAGCCCATACTCTAAGAGCAAAGCTCGGGCGCATTCTTGTAGACTACGATTCTTATGCTCTACAACACCATTTTAAGATGGTGCCTGAGGAAATAAAAATTCATGGGAAATGCCAGAATTGACTCAAAAGTTTGAAAATTTTTCATTTTCAAACTCACCCCCATGATCAATCCTAAGTCGAAGAATTGAAGATGTTTTTTCCTTTTGTAGTCTTCGAGCATGACTTAGGAAGGAGTCAAATGAGTCATCCTTTTGTTTCAAGAAGATGACCCAAGTGAACCTTGAGAAGTCATCAACAATAACTAGGCAAAATTTTGATCCATTTAGGCTCTCAAATCATCTTGGCCAAAATAGATCAAGGTGTAACAACTCTAAAGGACATGTAGTTGAAACTAAGCCTTTTGGTTTAAAAGATGCCTTATGAATTTTTCCGAGTTCACAAGATTTGCACAGTGCATCTTTTTTATAAGTTAGTTTTGGTAGGCCCCTTACTAACTCAATTTTGGCTAGCTTATTTAAGTGTTTGTGATTTATATGACCTAGCCTATGATGCCATAAATCAACCTCAACATGAGTGGCAAGTAGACATTTCACAAATTTCTCTTGTAAAAAATGAAGAGCATAGATATTTCCATATCTAAAACCTTCAATTAAAATTATATTAGTTCCTTGTTTTAGTATTTTAAATCCAGTTTTTGTAAACAATACATCACAACCATTATCACATATTTAACTAACACTAAGCAGGTTATGTTTTAAATTCTCTACTAAAAGTATATTTTGTACATGCTTAGATGAGTTACCTATTGTACCTTCACCAATAATGCGACAACATTTGTTGTCGCCCAACATGATAATGTCCTCCATCTTGAATTCTCGTCCATTGGATAAAGAGGTTAGAATATCCCGTCATGTGCTTGGAACGCCCATTGTCTATGATCCACTTGTCTTGATCTGCAAAACAATTTAATAAATTTAAGTTAGGTACCCATTTTCTTTTGGGTCCTTGATGAGTAGTTCCCTTCAAATCCTTAGATTTATAGATCACTTTTGTGTTATATCCATAATTGTTGGGATTTTTGACCTTTCGGTAAATCCATGCATGTCTTGGTGCATGTGATTTATTTTGTGTGTTCTTTTTACCATGAAATTTTACTTTTAATGAATTACAAAATTTAGTATTCAATCTAGTAGTTGTTTTAAGATTGTTCTTGGTTCCCTCAAAATGCTCCTAAATGTCCTCTAATTCTACTATTTTCGCATGCAATTGTGAATTAGTATCTTTTGCCATATCTAACTCTATTTCTAAACATGATTTTTCTATTTCTAAGGTCCTATAGTTATTATGCAAAACGTTATTTTCTTTGTTAATTAACCTATCTTTGTAATACAAATCTTCATATGCATGCAATAATTCATTAAAAAGTGATTTCAGAATCTATCTCGTTTTTCGAGCTATTGTCGTTTGCCATCAAACATAGATGAGCAACTTCATTTTCCTTGGATTCTTAGAGGAGGATTCCGTGTTGGAATTGCTATCATCCCAAGTGGCTTTATATGCTTTTCTTGAGATCTTTTTACGATCAACTTCTTTGTCTTTCTTCTCTTCTTTCTTTTTCTTCTTGATCATTGGACAATCTTTTCGTACGTGTCCCCTTTTCTTGCATTCAAAATAAACTATATCATTTGAAAATTTATTTACTCTTATACCTTGCTTTTGGATGAATCGTCAAAATCTTCTTGTAGGAAGAGCAAGCTCTTCTTCATCGGAGTCGGAGTCTTTGAGATCTGAGTCTTCCTTTAAAGCTTTGGAAGCAAGCTCTTTCTTCTTACTAATTTCTCCTCATTTTTCTTCATGTTCTCCAGTTGGACTTCATATGCCATAAGGCTTCCAATCAAATCATCAAGAGAAAGGACAGAAAGGACCCTTGCCTCTTGAATTGCCGTTGACTTCAAAAACTAGTCACTTGTAAGAGATCTTAAAATCTTTCTTACAAGTTGTTCTTTAGTGAATTTTACTCCTAAATTCTTCATGGGGTTGACTATATCCCCAAACCTTGTGTACATCGCCTTGATAGTTTCACCTTTCTCCATCCTGAAACACTTATAACTTTCTGTTAGAATAGATATGTGTGTTTCTTTTACCTTGTTAGTACCTTCATAGGTTTAACCCGATCTATTGAGGGTTTATATAATCATCGTCGTAGTTCAAATCCTCAATCGATCGAACAACAAATACAATTTCTAACTCGAATACCTAAAAAGAGTCTGAGGTCGAATACAGGGAGCAAGTATTGCAATTAACGCTCTAATCAAGATGAATATATAAATGAGCATAGGAATTTAAGCACAATAATGATATTCAATGCATAATAATCACTCAAATATGATATTCAATGATAAACATGAGTACTACAAGAGTTTAAGCGGACAAAAAGATATCTAAGACAAAACCTTGGTGATTTAGATCACCACATATTAGTTTAGATACATATATATATTAAATACTTAAGATATGAGGCATAGTGGCTTGAACTACTTAAACTTTAATATTTCCATAGTGTTAGAATCCTGCTTTATTCAATCTGATGTCGCCTTCTCAATATCAGATGACTTAAACGTTGCCTTCATAGCACAACACAAGGCTCTCAAGGCCTCTTCTCTTCAGCCCTTCTTCCTTTAAAAAGCCTCCTTTTCTTGTTCAGATTTTCTCCTTGACAAACACAAGGAAGCCAAGGCCTTCAGCGACTGTCACATAGGGGGAACCAACTCAGAGCAAAATGCCCTCCCCCTCTTTCTCTCTCTTTCTTCCTTTCCTCTCTCAGACAATCGGTCAGTTGATCGAGTATTCGGGTATAAGCAGTATTGAGTCCAGGGCTACCGATGTGGGTAGTAACCAAGGAGTGGATGCTTAGGCGAGTATGGGTGAGTGGGTGTAATGGGTACCTCACCCCCAGTGTTTGAGGCGAAGAGGCATAAACACAAAAAATTAATAAGTGTAGTTGCACGCTTTTCTCCAACCAATGTGGGACTAAATCCCACTCCTTTCTTTGCATGTGGCTGTTGCTATGTGCTTCGCTTAATTTGGCATAGCAGCTAAGGATCTCTTCTAATTTCGATCAAGGGAAAGTGCACTCCTCCAATTGAAGACCTGGGTGCTTTCCTGGGTGAAGTTCGTGCATCCAGGAGCTGAGACTTGGGGCTACCATGGCTAGAACACCATGAATGAATTTAGAGACGGCGACGCAGTGGCAATGCTCTGGTGAAGACCTAAAAATCATCAACATGGCCTCTCAGCCACATTAAAATAGTCCACAAGCATCACTGGAGAGTGTAGAGTGTGATTACGATGGTTGCGTGGCGTGAGGGTGTGTGTGATGGTCAGGCGAAGTCGAAAACGGTGATGCGGTAGTCGGTTGTCAGAGGAGTTTGGAGGGGTGAATAGGCCTAAATAGGAGAGGGCTTTTGAAGGTGGATGAACAGCAGAGCTTTTGGAAGGGTTGGCGAGGCATTTGGTGGTCGTGAGGTGAGTGGAAGACCTCGTTGGAGATGGGAACGAAAGTTGATGGCGGTGGTGTCGAGGGTCGATTGGGAGTTTGGAAGGAGGGAAAAGAACCTAGGGAACTAAAGCAACCTAATTAACCTACTTTAATTGGACAAAAGGGACTGAGAGCTGTCGGCTTTGATTGGCCAGCACCTGTGAAGAGGAGCCCTCTAGTGGTGGAGTGGCAAGGAAGATAGGGAAGGGGCATTCGTCGATATTGCCAGACGTGGAAGAATGTGGGGAAGAAGAATCCAACTACTATTGTCTGTGAGCGTCAATGAAGAAGGTGGATAGTGGGGCTTGCCGGAGAATGTGGAGCTTTCAGCTGGGGAGAAGGGAAGATGGTGGGAAACCAACCAAAAATGGGCTAAAGAGGTGAGGAATGCCATGGGTGTGCTTTATAGCTGCTAGATGGCCATCCCAAGCTTGGAATCCAAGCTTGAAACCATGGCAACTCCATGAAGAAGGAAACCTGAGCCTTTGAAAGGTTCGTATGAGGTTTTGAGTAGGATTTCGAGCCTAAGATGCAGCTCAGATTGAAGAGAATTTTCTTAACAATCTCCCTTCCAATTTTGGAAGGGATTCGTTAAAAAATCAGAGAGAAATCTCTGATTGAAGGTTGCTGGAGTAGGAGTTCCTCCATGATAATTGCGGAGGGACTTTTTTGTCAAGATGATGGCAAACCTATGGGCCTCTTTGCAAGGATTTAAAAAGCTAGGGGTGTATGTGTAAGAAAAAGAGTCAGACTGGACTAGAATGCAAAATAGGTTAAGATAATCTCTGATTGAGCCTAAATTTTTGTACAAACCTAATTTAGACCTAAGGAATATGATGGTGAAGTTAGATTTTGGTTTTGACTAAGTTTGCCTAGGTAATTTGCATAGAAACCCAAATTAGGGCAACTGTTTATCTATGACTATTTTAGGTCAAAATGGGTTTAGATAGTCAAATCAAAGGACGAAACCTTATAAAATATTTTTCTATGATTTTTAGAAGGTTTAGGTGAATTTTATCCTGACAAGAACCTTAGTTGGTTAGGTGGGTCTGAAATTAGGATTTCAGATGTCCATTAATTCTTGAAATGCGTGAAAACCTGTTTCTAACTGCATTACCCTCTTGTTAGACTTTAGTGGACATTTGACCTTTAGTAAACCCCTGGGAAATCCTGTGATTGTTCTGCATTTATGAACTTCTGTTAAAACTGCAGATTTAATCCTATTTTAATGTATTCTTCCTAGAAATGATATGTAATGAATTATGACTCTTCGGTGGTTATGTAGGAGCGTTTGTTAATTGATTAATACTAATTAAAGCTAGTTATGGCTGATGATGATGTTATCATCATACTCCCATGCCTAACTTTTGCTAGTCCCTTAGCAAAATCTCATGAAAAGAACTAGAGTTCTAGACTATGCATTGAAGTTCAGATGCCTTATTCGTTAATTTTTAAAAATTAGGTCAGAATGCTAATAGTAGGCTTAGAGGTACTCAAGTATCAATCAAGATCTAGACTTGACCAGCTTCAGCCATAGTCTACCGTGAAGGTTTCTAAGTCTTGCAAAAAGTATCCAAAGGTTCGTTGGACCCAACGATTAAAGCACCCATGGTTTTAACATGGTTAGTCCAAGTTCAACAGTGCATTTTTGTAAGAGAGATAGATAGGAGAGTTTCTTTGCATTTTTTGGAGAGCTTTCTCTCTCTTTTTCTTGATTATTTTTCTAGCCTCGGATTGGGCGTAAACATCGTCTGTATCGGATTCCTAGTCCCCATCATTAATCCACGCAGGGTCCCTAGCAATCGATGCTTTGAGATAGCATCGCCCATGGCAACTCCCAGAACCCTCACTTTTGGCACTTCGGGATAGTGCTGTCCATGATGTTTTGTAGCTAAATTTAGGCCCTGGCAATTGACATTTTGGGATAATCCCCCCCATGGCACCTAAATCAGCATAAAGTGCTTACATACCCCTAGTAGGTTATTTAGATATCCTAGGAGACAAGCACCGAGGAGACGAAATGTTATTGTCCATCATCGAGGGGAATTTCCTACCTCTCCTCACCGGGAACTCGTCCAAATCAACTTGTGTTTTAAAGGTGTTCCTAATCTAGGTAGCTTTTTCATAACAGAATAAACGCTTTTGCATGATTTTTATTGTTAGTGCACTAAATCAGACTGGTGTGTGGATTAGGGTTCTTAGGTTACCATGTCCCACAAACCAAAGGTCAAGTAACAAGGCCAAATAATCCCTAAGCCTTAGACCTAGTACATAAGCTTCTCAATTTCCTCAACCTCTTGAGGACTGTCTAGATCTTAATGGATATGTGACTGTTTAAGCCCTAAAATAAGCCTAAGAAGCCTAAGATTAGCACTCATACTAATCTCTTTGTCTCTTTGCACTTTTGACTTTATTTTTCTTTCTTTCGATTTGGTATAAAACTTTAAGTAGATTCCATAATCATTTACTAAGACTAACACTTTTTGTTTCAAATTGTGCCTCCTTCTTGACATTTAAACTCTTCCTCTTTTCCTCCTCAAAAATGAAATGCAATGATCCCTCAAAATTTCCTCCCTTTTCCATATTTTTTGTTCTTCTTCAAATTTTTTTATTTTTTTTGGTTTTTTGAATATGTATTTTTTATGAGAACCCCTCATAAACTTTTAATTTCCATATGTCTACACTTTAACACCCCCCCATGCCTAAGTTTTGTAATGTCCTCATTGTAAATTGGAGGGTGTAAAATTAGCTTGGTTCATGGGTTAGAATAGGTTCAAAGGGTGGGTGAATGGGTTGGGATGACTGTTGCAAATAATTTCAAGCTTTGATACGAATACCAAAGGTGGAGTTGGCTGTTCTAACTCTGAACTCTAAGTGCAATAAGAGTGTGGCTCAAAAGATGATAAGAAGGGTCTCGTGTTTTGGATTGACAGGTTGCCTCCCATTAAGCACTAAATTCCATCCCTTTAGCCGAGCAGGAGATGATCATGGAGAAGGAGTGGTCAAATCAGTGGAATTTTGTAGAATAAGTACCTTGATCAATAGCCTGGTTAGTCCAACAGGTGCTTGTTCAGATCAATAGGCTGATGATGCAGGCCAAACCCAATCAATCTGGTGGGTTGATGGATGTGAATCAATAGATGTGGTGCCCATCTGATACTTTGAGGTTCAAGCAGATATGCCAGTGAGAATCGTGAGTTTGGCTGAGTCCAATGATCCTGATCAAAGTAGGGATCCTCAAAAGAGAACAGATCTGTGGATTTTGTAAGAACCCTACAAGAGTGATCAGAAAAGGGTAGGACATGATTTGCATTCTAATCGATGTCCAAAACCTGATGAAAATATGGAGAATAATCATGTGCGATCGAATCATAGAGAGGAGAGTTAGAGTAGAAATGGATTCCGGTGGCAGGTTAGGGTTGGGAACGGGTTTTGTAAGGCTCTGTATGTGGATTAGAAGAGGTGGCTTCTTTGAGAAATGTGTGTTAAGGGCTCCTCTAGAAAGGATTCAAAAGTAGGTTCATCTAAAGAGTCCTCATAATACCCATCAAAATCAAATGTAAATGCTTGGAGAGTGCTTATAAGATCATGGAAATCTGAGTCATTAAAAGATTCGAATTTTGGATTGAAGACACTCTCGGCACTTACTGTTTTTTATTTCTAAAGATTAAAAAGGAATGATTCCATCTTAATGGAACCTAATTTTGAATCAACGATCTCGAGATCAGGGACCTCAGAGTCAGAGTCGATGAATGAGTTATGGATACTAAGGTCGTAAATTGGTTCATAGATGTCAGGAAATAAAGGTTCTCTGAAATCAGAGTAGGATTCGAAATAATCAGAGAATTTACAAAGATTGTGTTCTGATCTCAATTCTAAAATAAAGGTTCCACCAAGAAAAGGATCAAGCTGTGTAGAAGCGACAACCTGTCTTGGATCTAGCCTATTTTCTGATTCCAAGCTCAAAAAGGTATCCTTATTAGGCATAGGCTCTAGTTCTTGGCTCTTAAGGTAGACCAATTGAATCCCAACTATTCCAGCTCCTTGGTTTTTGTATTGTAAATCGATGTGATTTCCAAAAGATTGATCTGTATCTCTAAGGAGTCTAAAGAGGTGCACTCATCAAATACAAGCCCTATATCGTATTTCATATTCGAAATCTGTGTCTCATCATATGGGGCCTCATAATCATCCCAATTAGGCTTAGATCTAGATTCTAGGTCAAAGATAGGCATTGGGTCACTAGGATCTAGTCTAGGCTCTACAGGGATGTCAGAATTGCTCTCGAGAGTCACCATATGAGAATAAGGGTGGAATTTACACCCTCAAGAGGTTCTATTTCAATTTCATCATCATAGGTGTCTGGGAAATCTAGGCTCGATGGACCAGCTTCCTGGTGTCCTAGGGTTGGTTCAAAATCATGATCACCTGCAATTTGATCCTCCCAACCCATCTCAGGATTAGGCATATTAATTTGTATGTGATTTGAATCAAATTCCATTTGGGTTGGGGGTCCATAATAACCTTGATTCTCGACTCCGGGATTTAGGAAATTAGATTGTTTTTAATGTTACTCCAGGATGTCTCATCATAATGGATGTACGTGTATTTTTGATTGATGATAGGTTTCATCATCTGTATCATCTTATCTCTTCTTTGAAGGTCATCTTGGTGTATTTTTCAAAGTGATGGATCAAATCTACATAGGATATAATCACCGTTATGCAATCCCTTAATTTTCCAGTATCCTATCATGAGAACATCCCAGGTCAAACCATTTTCTATTTGTGTCGAAATCAGCTAAGCCCGTTTTACAATAGAAGTTGTTGTGTTTGACACATTAACCTGAGTACCCTCTGGTGCATTAACCTGAATATCCCTAAATGGATTTAAGGGTCTATAATATTCTTCATGATGTTTGTAAGCATCCTCAATTATCTTATCTTTGAGAGTCATTGCGGACATAGGTTTTCTAATCACTTTTCCTAACATGTCAGGTTGCATTTTCGAATCAAGTAATGGAATAGAATCAAGAATCAAACTCAGGTTCAGATTGGAACATATCAAATCTGAAAGAAATTCTCAAGAAGATCTAATTAGGCCCCTTAAGTTAAAAACCTAAGGACCTTCCTATGTGTATGCTCTAGAGAAAAGATGAGGGACTGGATATGAATTGGACCCAATCAAGGCACCCAAAGATTTTCGGATGACTAAGGCTATTTTGAGGTGGTTGATACCTTTGAATCAGAAATTCACGCACTCGAGAATTACTTGGGCAACCAGGATGGGAGGGCCCCACAAAGACCCCTATACAGTAGAGCATCCCCATGGGTTACAGGGTTTCCCCCATCTGACCTTCCTTGTCACTGCGATTCCAAGTAGACTGGAATGTATGAATTATGAACTTAAGTCTACCAATTTTATTCCTTTGTGCCTTGGATTTCACTTGATTTAGAAGTTGAATTGACTTGTGACCTAATTTGGAGGTTAATTGGCCCACAATGTAGGTCAACTTCACCTGACCTACCCTAAAAGATGGAGAATGAAATCTAGGTCAAGATCCATAAATCACCCTGAATTGACTTTTAGGTTATTAGGTCCACAATTGTTAAGGTTCAAGTGAAATTAGAGCCTAATTTTAGGGTTTAAGTGATTAGTTCTTTTGAAACAAGGGTATGGGTAGCACACAAATGCGGGAGGGTTTATTCTCTTTAATGCAAACAAATGTGTACTGATGGAAACACCATCATGAAAAATAAAGTAGCTCAATTTGATCTGATTATGTCTTTAAATGTTCCTACATAACCTTCAAAAGGTCATAATTCATTGCATTAGCATTTTGAGAGAAAGATAAGAAATCAGGGTTAAAACTATAATTTCACTATCATAACTTGAATACAGTATAACCATGAGTTTTCTCAGGGGTTAATTAAGGGTTAAATGGTCCTAAAAGACTAACAAGTGGGGTAGAATAGATAGAAAAAGGGCTTTTGCGTGTTTTGAGAATTAAATAACTTTTGAAGCCCTAAAAATAGATCAACTTAATTCATGAGGTTCTGGTCAAGATAAAATTCACCTAAACCCTCTAAACTTTATATAAAAATATTCTCAAGGGTTTGGTATCTTCAAATTGACCATCGGAACTTGTTTTTGCCTAAAATAGAGTCTCAGACAGACATTTAACCTAATTTAAGTTTTTGAATAAATTACCTAGTCAAACATAGTTAAAACTAAAATCCAACTTCACAATTGGATTCCTTAGGTCCAAATTAGGTTTGTACCAAAATTTGGACCCAAGCTAAAATTCTCTTGACCTAGTTTGCAACTTGGTTCTATCTGATTACATTTATGCCATTAACTTTCAAAATCTTTACAAAAAGACCCTAACTTTGTCATCATTTTCATAAATAGGTCCCTGTCGTCATTAATCCTATTCCTAAAAGCTCTGGCGACCTAAAATTGGCAAGATCTCCTTGATTCCTTGACGAATCCCTTCCAAATTTGAAAGGGAAGTTCGTTAAGGAATTCCCTTCCTTTTTAGCCAATTCCTATGCCCTAAAACCTTCCCAATCTCTCATGTGAACGCATGAGAGGTTAGGGTATCAAAAATCCCAAAATCAGAGAAGATTTCCAAGCTTGGGAAGCTTGCTTCCCAAGCCCAAAACCTCCACTAAAGGCCTATAAAAAGACCTCTAGATCAAATTGTTCTCCTCAAACTCAATTTCAACCGGATCTACTCTGAATTCCTCTCTCCTAATCAGGTCAAAAGGCTCCTTGAGCTCCGGTGACCCCCTCTAACCTCCCTCATCGTCCATCCGCAATACCAACAGCGGATTCATTTTCCTCACCTTCCTCCGCATCACATTGTACCAACGAGCGTCTCTCTCTCTGTCTTCCTCGCCATTTCCTTCTCACTGGAGTCACCTTCATCTTCGGTGCTAGCCATATCGCAACCGACGTCGCTTCTACCACTCTTCGTCCGCCAATCACCTAGATAAGTTCCCTATCTCCTCTACTCCCTTTACACACCAACCACACTTCATTTCGACCGTCGTATAGCACTGACCACCCTCTTCATCCTCAGCTCCGATCATTCCTCCAGTGAGGTGTTTTCCACCGCTACACACCTCCATCCACCTCGCCGACAAGCCCAAAACCTCTGCCTCACCTTCCTACACAAAACCCCTCCCTATTTCATCCTCTCGCTCACCCAAATCAGCCCCGACCAACCAACCTTTCCGTCATCGTTCCCGACCTCGTCCGACCACTGCACCTACTCCCATGCTACAAAACCACCACCACTGCGTTCCTCGTCCACCAACGATCCTATAGAGCATTTTAACTAGGGCTTAGGACCCATATTCTTGGATTTCAGGTATACCCCCTTGCCATCATTAACGAAGAGCTTCAAGGAAGCTTCAAGCTCACTCCAAGTCTTGATAGCCCCAGGTGGAAGTCCCAGGTTGTGTGGATTCGCTTCAGGCACTACCCTAGGTGGTCAATTGGATGCCTTGACCTCATGAGATATGGCAATTCAAGGAAGGACCCTGCTGCTGCACTACACGAAGAAGGATGGGACTTTAGTCCCACCTTGGAATAGAAGGAGAGATTGCACCTGCATAAATTGAGTTTGTATGTGGCTTATCACCTCAGACACAAGGGGTGAGGTCCTGCACACCCCTCACGTGCCTCATCCGCGACACGCTACCCGCGGACCTGGTGCAAACCCGTTTATCACCTAAGCCTTACACTCCTCGGCTGCGACCCACGCTTGCAGCCTTGGACCCAGGAAAGCTCTAGGTCCAGATACCCGATAGCCCAGTACTGTTGGAGGCACTGGGAGAGTGACCCAAAGAGAGAAAGAGAGGATACTGTGCGGGGTAGGGGAGGGTTTTGCTCTCTGGGAAGTTGGCTAACACTTAGCCAAAATACTGAAGACCCTTCTAATGTAAACACATTTATTAAAGGTAAAATGCCTATTCATGCAAGTTCCTAGGCTTAGATTTGCATTTCATGTAATAAATATTGCATAGCATGCATTATTCTGCATTTAGAGTAGTTGTATATAATTTAGGTTAATTGCATCCTTTTTATGGTTAGGAGAGAAGGATATTTATTTTGGAGCCTCGGATTGACGATCCGACCACACAGATCTGATTAAGACAATAATCAGAGTCCAACGCCTCTGAAATTGCCTCTTCGGAGTTCCATAGCACCATATGCAGTCTGAGAAAGATCAATGGCCAAGGGACTAGGAGACAAAATTCAAAGCTTCAAATGATAAATCCAACCACGTGGATGGATTCGGGTTGACGGTGCAGCCTAACGGCGCGATAATCGACTCAATCCGACCTCTGTAGCAGCCCATACAATAAGAAGAAGATGGACGGCCCAGATGGTGCCACGTGGCGCAACCTAGGCCGCCAGCACACGCATGCAGCACCGCATGCGTGCAGCAGCGTGGGTGCACGTGCAGGCACGCATGCGCACAGTGCCAGCATGTGGGTGCACGCATGCGTGCGGTGCGGCAAGGCAAAGCGGTGCTAGTGCAGCGTGAGGTGTACTACAGTGATGCATGAGCTAGACTTATAGTGACGCTTATAGCTGTCGGTAATTCATCGCATGCCAGCAGAGCTAGCTGTGGGCACCAGGGGCCATTAGCTGCCTACAGTGACGTTTCCAGCGACGGCCTAGATGTCACTAATGGTCCCATACTGATTTTTTGCCTTTTCTCCACCACTATAAAAGGACCTACACCCCCTCCCTTCCAAGCCATCTCTACCTACTCTACTCCTACCTACTCCCAAGCTCTAGCAAGCCTACCAACGCTCCATTAGAGCTTGTTCTGAAGCTCCTAATGTGCCTATTAGTGTAGCGAACCTCTGCCCCACCAAATATTCCTCCAACTTCCCATCTCCCTACATAGGTCACCTTGGAGCTGTCCTCCCACCTCCATTCCGGTAGCAGATCAACTCCGTCTTCTCACCTCCATTCCGTAGCTACGTTGAAGCTTTCCTCAACCTGATGTCCTCCAGCATCTCACCTCCGTCGTCCTGCTCCTCACCTCTTTCGTCCGAGCTTCCGCCAAGCTCCGTCGTCTCACCGAATAGCCTCTCACCTCCTACTCTTTTTATGCTTTTATAGTTCATTATAATTCAGACATTGGCTTGATATATATATCATATTTGTTCCATTTCTATCTTGTGATTCATTCTACTTGTCTTTTATTTCAAAAGTACAAAAAAAATAACAAAACCCCAAGATACCAAAAATAAACAAATCAAAGTGCGATTTTCAATAAAGTAAACGTCACCTCCCTGTGTTCGACCCGTGCCTCCCTTGGAGTTTTGGTATAAATTTTATCTGATCGACATGTTTTGCAACTACGACGATGGGTTACTTGTGACCCCGATTTCTAAACACACGAAACACACGCGACCATTTAGGAGCCATTGCCGGGGAAGCAATGGAACTTACTTTATTGTTTATTGTGTTTCTTTACATTTACATGACATTAACTCTACTTGTCTTTGATCTACTGTCTTGTAGGTACCCTAGCATGGAGATCCAAGTGAGGTAGATGGGAGTAAAGTGCAGGTAGAGTGTTTTGTAAGTGCCCCCTACACTACCCCCACCTTAGTTTTCATTCCATAACTGAATAACTCAAACCCAAATCAACTTAGGCGCTTTTTATGAACCCTAGGATAGATTTGGTTGTTTGTTTGCCACCTCCACTCACCTCGCCATCCACATAAATAAAAATAAAAATAAAAAAGTGTTATCTAATCATGGGATTTTCTGTAAGCTACACACTTAACACCCACAACTTCTCACCCTAAGGTGCACAATCACATCGATTCTACCACTTAATCGGGATCTGACCTGTGGACCCATACACTTAATTCAACATACAAATAAGTGAGTAGAAATCTGAATAGGTCAAAAATTTCTGTGTGCCTTAACTAAATGGTGCAATAGGCCAATTGATTGAACTGTTCGGGTCGCACCACTTAAGATTAAAATGATTCATCAAGTAGCTTACCACTTAGGGTTGATTCTTAGGGTTGAACCAGGCACTCCACATTGTTTTTCTTTGATTTCTAAAGGAATATATCATCACCAGTGCTTGCAAATCTTGGAGTGTTTTCCTAAACTTGATTGAATATACCTAAGTTTAAACCCTAAAAGCTACTAAACAAGGTTGAACTCTAAAAGACACATCATCAAATAACCTTTTTTGCAAACCCTGGTTGTGCACACACACACATTTTAACTGATCATTAAGGGCACAACCCATCTAAAGGGCCCATCACATTCCTGAAGCATCATTGTCCCAAGCCTAACTAAAACTGATTAGACGTTGGCCCTAAGGACTGGTTCGCTCATCGGGATCCAGATTGAGATTGTTCACAATTAACCTACTTATACTAGTCAATCTGATGTCTAGCTAGGGGAGTAGCGTCAAACGTCTGCGGCTGGGGGGTACACTAGGAACCGAAGGCATAATCCAAAGGAAGAACCTTCTCCCCAGTCCCTCCTTCTAACTGGTTGGATTGCCTAGACATAAGTAGAGTAAATTGTCTATAATCTTACGATGGATTTTGAGAGTCTGTAGACCTTTAGGTTACCCAAACTAAGGACTGGCTTGTATTTTTGTATTGCAGGGCTCCTTTCTCTTCTGATTTCCCTCCTTACTTCACCATGTACAGTTCCACATCCTACACGCATTTCACATCTTATCCTCCTACCATCACTTACCCCCAAGATGATTACTATCATGACTTAACTTGTAATTATCCATCCACTAGCCAGGATGACTTTGATTGGGGATATGAATCTGGACCTTAGTGTCTAAGGCCTAACCTAGGATGACAAGACTATGATTATTATCCTTCCCAGAGCTATATTGATTATGGATCTCCATCCTTTGATGGCCAAACCAACCTGATCTACAATCAAGAAGGATATCATGATTATAACACCTACCCTCCCCAGTATTCCACTGAATATAGGTCGCCACCATCCTTTGAACAAGCTAGAATGACCTACTTTCAGGGAGGGACCCGAGAACCTTGACATCTTGACTCCCCTAGATTTAACCTGAACCCACCAAAACCAGAACCGAACCAGTCAGTTCAGGTGAACCAGATCTAGGATAGGATGTTGGCTAATTTGAGGAACACTATACAATCTTTAGAAGCTCAGCCAACACCATGCACTGAAGCACTGGAGCCTATGATAAAAATGATTGATGAACTTAATAGTTCTCTATTGGATTTGCTCCAAAGTGTTAGTGATAGGGACTTGGGTGAGTTCCTTCTTGGGAAATTGTCGAGGTTGGGGATGAAATTTGTGGTTGCACTAGTCAAATCTTGGGACGATTCTCAAGATGAACCCTCTTCAGGAGAGCCAATGTCTGAACCCGCTCAGGCGCCTGTCGAGGGGGACACATATTCGGAGATTGGAGATGACCAGATTGGTCTAGAGCAACCCTTTGAGGATGAACCGATTGATTCACCCGAGATCCCCAAGTTAGGAAACGAAAAAAATTATGTCTCCTTGGATGATGGAATGACTTGTGATGTTGAGACATATACAAATGAGGATCATGAATTCTTTGATTTTGAGGTTGAGGAATCTCTTAGTGAAGTCTCACTTAAGCTTAAGGAGAATGATTTTAGTGAGACATACAGGCTCGAGGAGTATGACGCACAATTTGGTAGCCCGACTACTGAAGACACTGATTCGGTTGGGGCTAACTTGGAGGATCCGATACTTGACGACTCAATTAGTAACTTTATTCCTCAACCTTACCCTGAAGAGCTAAATGAACATACTTTTGAGATCATTGTGCCCAAGTCAATCTTGATTCAGCCACATTTGTTGGACTTGGGTACTTTAGATGGGGTGTACAATGATCTGGAGGTCCCGGAAACCTTGATTTCAAAGGATAGGAAGTTGGAAATGAAAATTTGGGAGGTTAATTTTGAGGGAAAAATAAGAATGGATATAAGGGTACCTATTGACCTGAAACCACCTATCTTCTATACGGACCCTTATGATATCGTTCATGTGCTACCCAAGCCTGGAATAACTGATTATTTTTCTGAGCTAGATGTTAATTGGACAACTGCACCTATTGAACCACCTTTACCCATTGTTCGACATTTTGATCTTGGGTTGCACACAACTAAACCGTAGGCCCAGCCCTGCAAACACAACAACCTTCTGTTCTGGGTGATTTTCATCCAGAACCTAAGAACCACTCGACCCTGGGGCATGGGTCTGCACCATAATCTCATCTACGTCTATGGACATCTTCTGCATATGGGTTTCAGGATCAACCTTTTGATTTTGATTCTGACCCGCACTTGTGAATTCTTAATTTCTTCTTTGTATGTATGTTATGCCTAGCTGAAGGCATTAAACTTAGCTCGTGTGTATACACTCTTCTCTTTGCAGAGCTGATCGGATTTTCACGACACTCAGGTGACATTCTATTTACTTCGCCCTTTTCTTGTCATTATTTTTACAATGAGGACATTGCATCATTTAGGCATGGGGGGGCGGATAATAAATTCCTGAAATTATTATGTTAACTCCGTAGAATTTATTTTAGTTTGTTATAAAATTAAAAAAATTTTGAAAATTTGAAAAAAGATAAAAAAAGAAAGAAATTAGGAAAAGAGAACTTAGGCATTTGGAAGTTATTAACTTTAGGAAATGATACGAGAAGACCTAAACACTTAAACTCTTCAGGTCTTCAGACTTAATTAGCCCAGGTGTCCACTCGAATTGGATTTAGTCTTGAGTTCTCGCCAATTAAAATTTATTTTAATTTGGTAAATAATTTGGGATGATAAGTATGCGACTTATCAACCCGCCCTTTGATTTGGGGGGACTGTAAGCCTAAGCATCTACACATTATTTTTGCACTGACTCACTTTCTGATGATTTTTACGGAAATTGGGTAGCTAAGGGACCGACTTGGGTGGTATGGCTGGCAAGTTGTCGGTGGTAACAGCTCATCGGTCGGTTGTCTAAAGCCCAACCACAAGACCATTTTCATTGTACTGCCTTTAGGTAAATCTTAGATCAGGGAAGCCACCTACTTATAAAATAAAGAAAAAAGAACACTCAAAAAGAAAAGAAAACAAAAAAGGAGAAAATAAAAAAACAAATAAAACCATACTTCACCGCACGAGTATGGCTAGCAAGTTGTCGGTGGTAACAACTCATTGGCCGGTTGTCTAGAACCCAGCTCACAACAAAAAAAAAAGCACAATAATTCCCAAAACACCTTGGGAAGAAGCGCCGAAGTAGAATAAACTAGGGAGATATACACTGGGTTCACCCTTGTGTTGACCCTATATAAAAGAAAGTAGGGAGAAAGCTACCGATTGTAAAGATAAACTTTAGGCAAGGTCACCTAGGTTCATAGAAACCTGAAGTCTTTCTTAACGACCGTTTTGTGAGTCTATCACTTTTTCACAAAGATGCTTAGTATTTAGAGTCCTTTTCGAGTCTTAGGCAGGTCGGGTAGCCGTAAAAAGTTATCCTAGAACTCTCAAACTCCAAAAGTACAAAAAAAATTAGAAAAGAAGAAAAGTAAATATATATATATATATCTTTCCTTCTCAAATAAGGTGAGAACTTGGGCGGTCTGCATTCTGGCAGACACGCGGGCACTGTTGAGTTTTCGTCGTTTAGGACCTTAGTTGAAATTTTCTATTGTTAATAAACGACTTAGGCTTAAGCGATCTAATCCTAATTCTGCCTTTATACATACCATATAGTTTAATTTTGCTAGGGACTAGCAAAAGATAGGCATGGGGGTATGATGTAAACACATTTATTAAGGTAAAATGCCTATTCATGCATGTTCCTAGTCTTAGATTTGCATTTCATGTTATAAATATTGCATAGCATGCATCATTCTGCATTTAGAGTAGTTGTATATAATTTAGGTTAATTGCATTCTTTTTGTGATTATGAGAGAAGGATATTTATTTCAGAGCCTCAGATTGATGATCCGACTGTACGGATCTGATCAAGACGACGATCGGAGTCCATCGCCTCTAAAATCGCCTCGATCGGAGTTCCGTAGCACCATATGCAGTCTGAGGAAGATCAATGACCAAAGGACTAGGAGACATAATTCAGAGCTTCAAATGATAAATCAGACCATGCGGATGGATTCGAGTCGATGATCGTAGCCTAGAACATGAAAATCGACTCAATTCGACCACTGTAGTAGCCCTACAACAAGAAGATGGACGGCCCAGACTATGCCACGTGGCGCAGCCCAGGCCTCCAGCGCACGCATGCAGCACCGTAAGCGCACAGCAGCACGGGTGCGTGCATGGTCATGCGCGCGTGGGCATGCGTGCATGTGCGGCAAGGCAGAAGCGACGCCAGCGCAGCGTGAGGTGGACTACAGTGACGCATGAGCCGGACTTACAACGACGCTTACAGCCATCGGTAATTCATCGCATGCCAGCAGAGCCAACTGTGGGCACCAGCAGCCATGAGCTGCCTACAGCGACGTTTCCAGCGACGACCTGGATGTCAATAATGGTCCCATACTGATTTTTGCCTCTTCTCCACCACTATAAAAGGACCTACACCCCTTCCCTTCCAAGCCATCTCTACCTACTCTACTCCCACCTACTCCCAAGCTCTAGCAAGCCTACCAACACTCCATTAGAGCTTGTTCTCAACCTCCCAAGGTGCCTATTAGTGTAGCGAACCTCTGCCCCACCAAATATTCCTCCAACTTCCCATCTCCCTTCATAGGTCACCTTAGAGCTATCCTCCTACCTCCATTCCAGTAGCAGATCAACTCCATCTTCTCACCTCCATTCTGGAGCTACGTCGAAGCTTTCCTCAGCCGGACATCCTCCAGCATCTCACCTCCTTCGTTCGAGCTTCCGCTAAGCGCCGTCGTCTCACCGAACAGCCGATTCGGGAGATTTCCTCTCACCTCCCTCTCTTTTTATGTTTTTATAGTTCATTGTAATTGACATTGGCTTGATATATATATCATATTTTTTCCATTTCTATGTCGTGATTCATTCTACTTGTCTTTTATTTCAAAAATACAGAAAAAATAACAAAACCCCAAAATACCAAAAAGAAACGAATCGAAGCGCGATTTTCAATAAAGTAAACATCGCCTCCTTGTGTTCGACCTGGGACTCCCATGTAGTTTCGGTATAAATTTTATCTGATCGACGTGTTTTGCAACTACGATGATGGGTTACTTGTAACCTCGATTTCTAAACACGTGAAACACGCGCAACCACCTTCCCTCTCTATGTGATAAAGAAGAAGAAGAGCAGACAAAGAAAGAGAAGGAAGAGAAAGCAGCGAAGGAAGAAAGAAGAAGGGCAGAGAAAGAAGAAGAGAGGAAGATTGACCTGCAGAGAGGCAAAGAAAGAAGAAAAGAGTTCTGAAGATGAAGAAAGGAGAAGAGAAAGAGAGCAGTAGAGAAAAGAGACCCTTGAGTCTCTAGGAAGCACTATAGCAATCGGTTGTTTAAGCCATCTGATACATGCCTAGATCATTTGATTGCATACATTCAAGGTTTTATTGATGCTGTTGGTTTTGTTGCTATTACTGTGAGGAGTAATTGGTGTTTCAAATCACCATTTTACTCTATTCCTTTTGGACATTGATACTTGACATTATTCATATTTCAATCTCTTATATGTCTGATTCAAATTGTGATCTTGAGTTTGAAATTTCCATATTACTCCTGTGTTCAACCTTGAACTTTCATTCAAGTTTATTTGTTTGAGTGCTATTTTGGCTATATTACAATGAAGTAATTTTAAACCACTGATTTATCGCTTAAACATTTTGGCGTTGTTGTCGGGGAGCAACACGCAATTCACCGCTATTCTCTGCATTATTTGATTATATTTGAGCACTAACTTGCCCTATTTGCTTTCTTGTGATTTTGCTAGGTACTTCACGAGATCTTCCACGCAAAATAGCCAGACCAGGGCAGAACATCTCCATTTTTCCCTAATCAACCTCCTAATCTTGAGAAAAAAAAAGGGAACCAATCAATTAGGAATCACCAGCCTTATTTTTCATAGTAATCAACATTTAAAGGGCAAGTTTCCTTATTTGCAAAAATTTAAAATTTAATTGAAGATTAAGACAACTTTGTTTAGAATTCCCTACCCCAAATTGCCTGTGCCTATTAGGGACTATGCTTAATTTCTAAATCCTCTTAGACTACGCATTTCTTGTTTGAAGTCCTAGGAGAACATTTTAAAGATCAATTGGACTTGGAAATAGAGCCAATTAGGGTTTCAATTTTTAGGGTTTTGGAGTGCTAGTTCACACTTGCCTGCATAAAAGGAAACAAACCCACCTACATTTGCATGCTACCCAAGCCCTTGGTTGAAAAGATCTAATCAGAAAAACCCTAAAATCAGGCTCTAATCTCACTTGAACCCTAAAATACCTGCACCAAATAAACTGGGAATCAAATTAGAGTGATTTCTAGGTCTTGACCTAGATCTCATTCTGCAATCTTTAGGGTAGGTCAGGTGAAGTTGGTCTACATTATAGGCCAACCAACCTCCAACTTAGGTCACAACTCAAATTAAAATTTAATCAAGTGAAACTCAAGGCACAAATTAGGACATAAAATTGGTAGACTTAAGGTCCTAAGTTCGTACATTCTAGCCTACCTGGACACTCAGTGACAAGGAAGGTTGGGTGGGGGAAACCGTATAATCTGTGGGGATAGTCTACCGTGTAGGGGTCTTTGCGGGGCTCTCCCTTTTTGGCTACCCAGGTACTTCTTGGGTGTGGGAATTTCTGATTCAGAGGTATCATCCACCTTGAAATTGCCTTAGTCATCCAAAAATCATTGGGTGCCTTGATTGGGTCAATATCACATCCAGTCCCTCAGCCCTTCTATTAGAGCGCATACACATTATCTTAGGGAGTTTTGTCAGATCTGATCAACTTCAATTTAACCTGAGTACTGATTCTACATCTTGATTCCACCACTTGATTCACAATGCAACTTGACATTTTACTAGGCTCGTTTGATGGTATACAAGTTAATGTGTCAAACACAACAACATTCATTTAGAACAAGCATAGCTACTTTTGACATAACTAGAAAACAGGGCAACTTGGGATGTTCTTATGCCAAAATACCGAGAAATTGAGAGATGGCATAATGGTGAGTATATCTTGTGTAGATTTGAGCCATCACTATCGAAAGCACACCAAGATGACCAGGAAAAAAGAGATAAGGTAATGTAGACGTTGAAACATGTTATCGATCAGAGGCATCAGTACACCCTTGTGACATCTTGGATTAACCAGCACAATCTCCCAAATCTCGAATTTGATGATCAATCTTGTTATGGACCCCCAAACCAAATGGAACCTGACTCTAATTACGAACAAAACATTCCTAATCTTGAGATGGGTTGGGAGGATCCAATTGTAGAGAACACGAATTCGAGACAACCCTAGAGACATGAAACCCCGATTCGCCAAGCTTAGATTTCCTAGACTCCTGTGATAATGCGATTGACTCAGAACCTCTCGAGGGTGTAAATTCCGCTCCTTATTTTGATAAGGTGACCCTTAAAGACAATTCTGACATCCCTGTAGAGCCCAACCTAGATTCTTGTGATCCAACCCACACCCTTAACCTAAAATCAGTATTTGAGCCTTATTGGGATGATTATGAGGACCCGTGTGAAACAAATCAGATTTCAAATCCAGACTACGAGTCTAGTCCTGTATGTAATGAGTACACCTCTCCAACCTCCTCAGAGAAACAAATTGATTTCTCGGAAGTCACGCCAATCTATGATACAAAAATCGAGGAATTAGAAGAGTGGGGTTTTGATTGGATCTACCCTACAAGCTAAGAACCCGAGACCAAACCTAATAGGGACATCATTAAGAGTTCAGAATCTGAAACAAGGTTAGACCCAAGTCAGGTTGTTGATTCTACATCTTTTGATTTATCCTGTGGTGAAACCTCTGATCCCGAATTAGATTTAGAACATGATTCTTGCAAGTTCTTCGACGATTTCGAATCTTACTCTGATTTCAGAGAACTACTATTTCCTGATGACTTCGAGCCAATTTACGACCTTAGCAACTACGATCCGTCTTTTGATTTTAACACTGAGGTCAATGATTTGAAAGAAAACACCTCTACCACACCATATACAGAGCCTTCCCAAACCCATTTTCAACCCTGACCTGCAACCAGACTCAATTTTTACTCTGATTCTCCTCCACATTCTAATCGAGTTTCAGACTTCGATCAGACTACAAATCATGACCCATCCTTCTCTGATCACTCTTGTAGGGTTTTTACATCCTCCATTGACTCTTTTTCATTTGAGGATCCCTACTCTGATTAGGCTGATTCTACTCAGCCAAACCTCAGCTATACACTTCCACATCCTTTTGAGCTCCACAGCATATGGTGGGTTCTACATCTACTAATTTACATCTATCAACCGACTAGATTGATCAGGTTTGGGCTGCATCATCAGCCTGTTGATCTGAACAAGCACCTAGTTGACCAACCAGGCTATTAATCAAGGTGTTTATTCTACAAAACTCGTCTGATTTGACCACTCCTTCTCCATACCACTTTCCGTTTGGCTGAAGGCATTGAATTTAGAGCTTAACGGGAGGCAACCCATCATTCCAAAAACTGAAGATCCTTCTGATTATCCTTCTGTACTTCACGTCTATTGCACCCTGAGTTCAGTTTTAGAACAGTCGAGCCCACCTCTGGTACCCATACCAGAGCTTGAAATCATACACAATAGTCATCCCAACTAGCTTGCTCACTCGATAATCTTGTTCTAATTCCTGAACCCAAAATGGTTTCACACCCTCCGTTTACAATGAGGACATTACAAAACTTAGGCATGGGAGGGTGGTAAAGTGCAAGCAAACAAAAATTCAAAGTACGGAAGGGTTCTCACAAAAAAATACATATTCCAAAAAATTGAAAAAATAGAAAATTGCAAAGAACAAAAAATGGAGAAGGGAGGAAATTTTGAGTGCATATCATTTTTGAGGTGGAAAAAGGGAGGTGTTATAAATTTCAAAAAGGAGCATAATTTGAAAGAAAAAGAGATAGTCATTAGTAAAAGATTAAGGAATTGACTTAGTTGTAGACCAAATCAAAAAGAAAGAAAATAAAAGACAAAAAGTGCTAAGAAACAAAAGAGATTAGTATGAACGTTGATCTTAGACCTCTTGGGCAGTAATTTTAGGCTTAAAAATTCAAGTATTCATTAAGATCTGGATAGTCCTCAAGAGGTTGAGGAAAATATGAAGCTTAAGTATTAGGTCTAAGGCTTAGGGATTATTTGGCCTCATTAACTGACCTCTGGTTTGTGAGACTCAGCAACCAAAGCACCCCAATCCATACACAGTCTTGTTCAATGTGCTTAATTATCAAAATCATGTGAAGGGGTTAAATCTATTCTGAAAAAGTTACCTAGATTAGGAGTGGCTGATCAACACAAGTTGATTTGGATGAGTTCCCAGCGTAGAGAGGTGGGAAATTTCCCTCAAAGAAGCGCAATAACATATCGTCTCCTCGGTGCTTGTCTCCTAGGATATCTGAAAATCCTACTGGGGGCAATTAAGCACATTGTGCTAGTTCAAATGCCATAGACGGCATTATCACGAAATGTCGATTACTAAGGTCTAGATTTAGCTACAGAATGCCATGGGCGGGATTATCTCAAAATATCGAAAGCTAGGGTTCTGGGGGTGGCCATGGTCAGTGCTATCTCAAAGCATCGATTGCCAAGGACCCTGCTTGGATTGATGGTGGGAACCAGGAATCTGATATGGACTGTGTTGTAAAGCTAATCCAAGGCTAGAAATAAAAAGAAAAGAAAGAGAAAACTCTCCAAAAATAAAGAAAAATTCTGCTATCTCTCTCTCACAAAAACGTATTGCGAGCTGAACCTAGGCTAAAACATGTTACAAGCACGGGTGTTTTAACTGTGCAGTTCAATGAACCTTAGGTTAGTTCTTGTGGGCCTTAGAAACCTTCGCGGCAGACTGAGGCTAGAACTAGTCAAGTCCGAATCTTGGTTGATACTTAAGTACCTCTACGCCTATTATCAACATTCTGACCTAATCTACAAAAGAAAGCACACATTAGAGTCAGAGCATAAAGAAACATGTGGTCTAGAATTCGAGTAAATCCCTTGAAATTTTGCTAAGGGACTAGCAAAAGCTAGGCATGGGGGTATGATGGGAACACCATCATGAGCTATAAAATATCTCAATTTGATCTGATTAAGTCTTTAAATGCTCCTACATAACCTTTAGAAGGTCATAATTCATTGCATTAGCATTATGAGAGAAAGACAAGAAACCAGGGTTAAAACTGTAATTTTACCATCATAACATGAATACAGTACAACCATGAATTTTCTCAGGGGTTAATTAAGGGTTAAATGGCCCCAAAAGGCTAAGAAGTGGGGTAAAACTGACAGAAAAGGATTTTCGCGTGTTTTAAGAATTAAATGACTTTTGAAACCCTAAAAACAGACCTTTTAAATAACTGAGGTTCTGGTCAGGATAAAATTCACCTAAACCCTCTAAAATTCATAGAAAAATATTCTCTAGGGTTTGGTATCTTCAAATTGACCATCAGAACCCATTTTGGCCCAAAATAGTCTCAGACAGACATTTCCCCTAATTTGAGTTTTTGCATAAATTACCCAGTCAAACGAGGTCAAAACCAAAATCCAATTTCACCATTAGATTCTGTAGGTCCAAATTATGTTTGTACTAAAATTTGGACCCAAGATGAAATTGTCTTGACCTAGTTTGCAACTTGGTCCTATATGATTACTTTCAAAATCTTTACAAAAAGACACCTAACTTTATCTTCATTTTTACATATAGGTCCCTACTACCATTAATCCTATTCCTACAAGCTCTGGCGACCTAAAATTGGCAAGATCTCCTTGATTCCTTGACGAATCCCTTTAAAATTTGAAAGGGAAGTTCCTCAAGGAATTTCCTTCCTTTTTAGCCAATTCCCATGCCCCAAAACCTTCCCAATCTTTTATGCGAATGCATGAGAATAGGGTATCGAAAAATTTCTAACTCTGATGAAGCTTTCCAAGCTTCGGAAGCTTTCTTCCCAAGCACAAAACCTCCTTTAAAGGCCTATAAAAAGACCTCTAGATCATACTGTTCTCCTTAAGCTCCATTTTGACCAGATCTACCATAAATTCCTCTCTCCAAATCTGGTCGAAAGGCTCCTCGAGCTTTGACAATCCCCTCCGACCTCCCTCATCATTCGTTCGCAATACTAGCGGCAGATTCATTTTCCTCGCCTTCCTCCTCGTTATGCCATACCAGCTGGCGTCCTTCCCTCCTTCCTCATCGTTTCCTTCTCACCGGAGTCACCTTCGTCTCCATCATCGACCATACTACAACCGACATCACTTCTTCCACTCTTCATCTGCCAATTACCAAGATAAGTTTCCTAGCTTTTCTACTCCCTTTACACACCAACCACACTTCATTTCAACTGCCGTAACACACTAACCACCCTCTTCGTCCTTTGCCCTAGTCATTCCTCCGGCGAGGTGTTTTCCATTGCTACGCACCTCCATCTACCTCGCCGACAAGCCCAAAACCTCCACCTCACCCTCCCGCACAAAACTTCTCTCCTATTTCATCCTCTTGCTCACCCAAACTCACCCTCAAACAACCCACCTTTCCGTCGTCGTTCCCAACCTCGTCTGGCCACTACACCTACTCCAATGCTACGAAACCACCACCACTGTATTCCTCATCGACCAACGATCCTCTAGAGCATTTTCATCCTCAATATTTCCACAGTGTTAGAACCCTGCTTTAGCCAATCTGGCATCGCCTTCTCAATATCAGACAAGTTAAATGTCTCCTTCACAACATAGCACAAGGCTTTCATGGACTTTCCTCTTCATCTCTTCTTACTTTACAAAGCCTCCTTTTCTTGTTTTGATTTTCCCTTCACAAACACAAGGAAGCCAATGCCTTCAGTGACTAAGTGTCGCACAGGGGGAACCAACTCAAAGCAAAACCCCCCATCCCCCACTTTCTCTCTCTTTCCTTCCTTTCCTCTCTCAGGTATAAGCAGTATCGGGTCCAGGGCTACCGGCGTGGGTAGTAGCCGAGGAGTGGAGGCTTAGGCATGTACGGGTGAGCGATTGTAATGGGGACCTCACCCTCAGTGTCTTAGGCAAAGTGGCATAAGCACAAAACTTAATAAACGTGGCTGCATGCTTTTCTCCCACCGATGTGGAACTAAATCCCACTCCTTTCTTTACGTGTGGCTATTGTTGTGTTCTTCGCTTAATTTGGCATAGGGGCTAAGGATCTCTTCTGATTGTGGTCGAGGGAAAGTGCGTTCCTCCAATTGAAGACCTAGGTGCTTTCTTGGGTGAAGTTCATGCATCCTGGATTTGAGACCTAGGGCTACCTTGGCTAGAATACCACGAACGAAGTCGGAGATGACGATGCGACGGTGGTGCTCCAGTGAAGACCTAAAAATCAACAACACAACCTCTCGGCCACATTAAAAAAGTCTGCGAGCATCGTCAAAGGGTGTAGAGTGATGGCGGTGGTTGCGTGGTGTGAGGGTGTGTGTGGTGGTCAGGTGAAGTCAAAAATAGTGGTGCAGTAGTGGGTTGTTCAGAGGAGGTTTGGAGGGGCGAATAGCCTTAAATAGGAGAGGGATTTTGAAGGTTGATGAATGGCAGACTTTTGGAAGGGTTGGCGAGGCATTTGGTGGTGTGAGGTGAGCGGAAGGCTGACTAGCCCATATTTGTGGGCTATTTAAGTATTTAAGTGCCTAGACATTAAGTTAATTTTAACATTTAGATAGCATACATTAGGATGTAAATAAATTAATTCATATTTTTAGCTTAATTGCATAATTAATGTGTGGCATTCATGCCTAAATGCATTTAGAATTAACTTAGAATTGCATGCATTTGATTAGTTAACCAATTAGGTGCATTACATACATTGTTTTAATTAACATAGAAGTTAAGGAGTTATGTATAAATAATCCTAATTATTTTATTATTATTCTTCTTCTCTCGCAGGTAACCACTCTACCTCCTCCTCCTACACCCATTCATTCCTCACAGCTGCCAGCATTTATGAGGATTTGCTCTCGCCTCTTGTGATTTTAATGTATTGGCTACATCTACAAGAGGGGGGTGGAGATGACTGTGTTCGGGAGGTCTCCACCCCGATTTATCACTATGCATAGAATTGACCTCTCATCCGCTCCACCACCACTGACCTCAACGGTGGCGACGAGCCTCCACCACCGTAGGTGTGTGGTGTAACAGGCCACACCGCCATCTAGAGCTTGTTTGCATTATCGTGAGCACCTCAGCATGCACCACCCTCACCGCCATCACCAGCAACCACCACCGCACTCACGCGCCAGCAGCCATTCAAGCAAGTTAAGACGTTCGAGAAGTTTCTCGAACGTTTGAAGTTCCAACTCACTGCCACTATTCATCTTCTTACCCCCGTCTTCTCTTCTTCTGTTTTGCATCACCAAAAACAAACCCAACACAAACGACCATCAGCAGCCACCTTCAATGCCATGCCATCTCCACGTGCACCATGCATGACTGTCTGTGTGCACAAGCACCAGCTACGTACCGCTACCCTCCTTCTTGCCTGCACTCACCCCTCGGCCAGCAGCACACCTGCAGCTGCTGTGCACCACCACCATCTCCGCACGTCCTCCTGTAGTAGCTATGTGCGCGTTCCCCTGTGCCTCCTTGCCTCCATCGCGTGTGCCCCCCTTGCTGTGCCTCCACCACGCCCGCAGTAGCAACCCTCTTCACAGCACGCGCGAGCGTACAACCCCCTTCACCTCCATCCACGCAGCCTGTGTGCCCCCTCCTTGACACCCACGCGGCACCCATCTGCTTGCAACCCTTTAGGAGAGCTGTACCCGCACACTACAGAGCACATGTCCTCCTCCACATGCACCCGCTCCACACTCCGCACGCATGTAGCCCAGTCCGCTCATGCCCCTCACCTTCGTGAGCTTCAACAGCAGCAGTGACAACCACCACCGTCGCTTCTCTCCTCCAACCAGCCACCTCTAGCCACGCCGTGCCTCACCACCACCACCAAAATAAGCAGCCCGGCAGTAGCTACCTCTGGTGAGCTCCTCTCCTCCAGCCTTTGCCTCTCCTCCACGTAAGAGCAAGGGGAAGAATCTCCCCTATTTTGCTACAATAATAGCCACATTAGATATTTCATTCAATGCCATTGCCAGCTTATATTAATATTTTATTATTGTGAGCATTGCCTTGAACTCCTTCTTGATTGTCATAAATATGATTTTAGCTTATGCTTTCAGTTAAACACATATCTAATGCAGTATTTGACAAAATTTTCTTAGGAAATCAATAGTGAGCATTGTTTTTGATTGATGTGAGTTTTAATAAGCCATTGCTTCCTTGTGGATACAACCCACTCCTTCGAGAGTGGTTTATTTAATTATTTTGATTAGTCAATTTTGCACCACTTAAAAATACAATGACAAATCATCTTAATCATCATTTTTGAAAGAGAAAATCGACTCATCAAATGGTGCCATTGCTGGGGAGGCAACGAGCCTGTTAGACTAGCACTTATTTAGTTATTGTTTCACATTTTATTTGAGGGATATTTCAATTCGATTATCTATTTGGTGTGAGGTAAGCATATTTGGAAACGCCTCATCACCCAGCCTCAAAGATCAAGCGATCTTTGACATTGCCAGTGGAGTTGCAACATTGGGAGAAGGAGCATCAAGCCTACCTCAGCAATGCCTTGGTTGACCTTGTTTCCATCGCTGGAGGAGATATCTGGAGGACCACATCTTCATCTCATCCATTTAGATGTAGGTAGTTTTTATTTTTCTTTCTTCTCTTTATTTTAGTACATTCAGTTGGAAAACCCTTGTTCTAGGGTACATTTTTAGTGGTTTGTTCCCCGATTTTGTTTTAGGCTTGTGTTGGGTAATAATTTTTGAGAGTCTATTCCCTTTTTCTTTAGATTTAGGCTTTTGTTTTATTTTGTGGTTATTTATCCTTTGCTTAGTTTATGCACAAGTAGATATATATATATATATATATATAAGAAAAAGAAAGCACGAGCTACCTATTAGAAGCTGCTTACCCCTAGAATGACCATTTAGGTGTAAATGAGTAGCATCTAGACTTGATTTTCTACATTGCATGCATTCTTGCATCGTTGATTGCAAGGGGCAAGGTACATTTTCTAGACTTTGCATCCATATTTGTTCACGCATTGCATGCAGACCTTAATTTCAAAGACCACCAAGTTTGATTTGAATAGATCTAACAAGTGGTCATATTTAATTTTTGGAAAAAGGGCTAATTAAAGGAAGGACATTTAAAAACCAAGGACCTAAATTTCAAACTTGGCATGCAATTCAAAATTCAAAATCTTTTACAGTGTATTCACACTTATATCTCTTGCACCATGGCACATGTTTAGACACTCCTTAGGTTTCAAATAGCTAGGACTAGATCCTCCTATTTCTGGGGTCTAAAGTGACCCGAACTTTAGTTCAGAGGTGAAGTTGCCTCCAAACCTTGTGGATTGAGGGTAGTTAAGAAGCGCCGTGAAAGCAACACTTCAAAGGAAGGGTTTGACCCTACTTGCATCCCTCTTTGCCGTATTTGGTGGTGACTAAACTTTTTGGGCTTTAGGGAGGATCACCTAAGTCCCAGTTAGGTCTTCTTAGGTGTATCGTAGGTTCATAAGTAGGCGCATAACTGCTTAGATAACTTTATTTGTCACCTACAAGTGAACTTAAAATCTCAAAAGCCTAATTGATTAAAGACCTAAAAAGTCCTCTGATTTGTGTTTGCTTGGGGAATCTGATTGTGGTGTGAGTTAGAATGGACCATGTTGACTTTCATCCTTTCACATCTTGCCCACACCCTTACCCCCATTCTGCCATTCTGCAATCTTCAATCCCATACACCATGATGGTCCATTTTTTGATGGAAAAAATGACAACTAGTGGGATCCTTTTTACTCCTATTATAGGAGTATTGGCATAGTTAAGCCCAAATCAGTGAGCAAAACCTAGGAGCGGGATTTGCCTTGCCCAATATCCCACACACCATAGAAATACCCAACCCACCCTCCTTGATTGATTATAATGGTTGGACAGAAACTCCTAGGAACTATAAGCCTGAGCCTGACTTCTCTCCTGATAGTAATGATGACCTCTCCTCTTTGAAGATGGAAATATAGAAAATGCAAGATAAAATGATTGAATTATTAGGAGAATCTTTGAGAGCAGGCCAACAAGAAAAAGAAGAAATTAGCCACCCAATTTACCCCATTGAGGATGAAATACACCCCTCTACGCTAGATGTAGCTCCAGTGGGAGAGCCATACCCTAAGTTGGAGGGAAATTTTGGGGATTATGTAAGGGAGAATAGCTACCTTTCGAGGATTGATTTTGAAACCTCTTCACTAGATGACACTTCCTTGAGAGGTCCACGCCTTAAGTGGGAGGAGGATATGTATGAAAGTAGCTATACATTGGATGAAGAAAGGTGGCAACCGGAGGAAGATGATGATCAGGTTGACTATCCACCTGAATTATATTGGAGTCAAAAGAAGGGAATGATGGTACCATTGGAAGACCTCGATCCAGATGATAGTATTTTCGTCACATTTGATGAAGTGGGCTGAAGTCAAGTTGTTAATCTTGCCCCCCTTCTAATCATGAGATGGAACTCAAGCCCACCCTTATGGAACCTAGACCTGAAGAAATTCACCTATCTAAGGAGTTTGATGTTACCAGTGTAAACCATTTACCCCAGATGGAGTGCCCTATGGGATCTACTGAGATTTTAGATGATTCTAGACCTCAGGTATATGATGAATTCTATGAGGAAACTACATTCAAGATTTGGAGTGACACTAAGGGTGATTATGTCTTATTTGAAGAATTAGCCCCCGAGGATGTCACAAATTTGACCAAATTAGGTTTCCTTAGCACATCTATTTATGATATCCCTCCTCATGATGAAATAATGGAAAATTTGGAAGCAACTTCTGAGATTAATGTGGATTCACATATAGACTTTAGGGAGGATTTGAGTAAAGAATAAGAACCTAGAGATGACATTCATAGGATAATCCCTAGATTTGTTGCTTCCAACCTACCTTCATACAAGTGGGAGTTACCCTTTGATTTGCTTATGTCTAAAGGTAAAATTTTGACTCCATACATTGAAATGATCACCGAAGAAGTGCATGTAGATACTTGTGATATACAAGGGATGCTAGGGATGCGATTGAGGATTTGAAAAGATTATTAGGGATGGACACCGAGCCAACTAAACCCAACCTATATCTTTTGACCATCCTGCAACCTCGAAACTTGGACACCCTAGACAAGCCTTGGCTTAGAGATATGCTCACTTTTATTCTAAGTAGGTGGCTTAATAGACCAATATTTCCTATAATGGGGTATCGAGTATGGATTTGATGTTTTCTATGGTTAGTCCATCACCTTGGGGGTATTTCTTTACACTATTCCTTCCCCATTTCTTTTGGAGGATCCTTATCATCCTCCTCCTACCCCTTTAGAGGCTGCTATTCCAGTATATCCTTTAGAATTGCCTCTGGTGACCTGAGATGATTTCATTCCCATCCTAGTTAGGCGAGCATTTGCTATCGGGATTCATCATCAACTCGCCAACCTCCTAGGTTACCTGTTTTCTAGGCCAGCATTACTTTGCCCATTTTTAGGGCTTATTTCTTTGGTTTTGGAACTTGACTTGCAGGTTCTTTGGTTACTCGGCTAGCAACAAAATAGCGGTAGCACATCTCTGACCCAGGTAATATCCTTCTATGCAATAGGGGCATTGCAGATTTTAGGCATGGGGGGTGTACTTGGGGATATGCATAGCATTTATACATAGTGCATTCATGCATTTAGTTAAAGCTTTGTACATTGCATACATTTGCATTAAAAAAAATTTAAGAAACAAAAAAGCAAAAAACATGTTGTATTTAGATTAACTGGCTGGGCCCTACATTCTTAGGCATAAGACCAAAACTTTAGTTTAGACTAAGTTGACTCTAGTTGTCTGACTTTAGAAGCTAAGTTGAGCTACTAGCTTTAGACCCTTAGGGTCCTTTGTGGACTTAGAAACCTAAGTAGGAGTTAAGTTGCAGACTATTCCTCAAGAGGTTGGGGAAGGAAAGCTAGGGATTGAGTTAAAGGATGGGTAGTACTTGGTGTCTTTTTCAACCTTTTGGTTTGCGGGTCCTTGTAACCTGAGCATCCACATTTTACATACACTTGGTCTTGTAAATAATGTTCACCTTAATTCCTTTCTTGAAGAAAATTTGGTTCTTTTAGTTTTGACTTAGGAGAAGCTTGAAAACACAATTTGATTGGAAGAGTTTGATTGCACAGCAATCATAGGTCTTACTTGTCCAGAATTAGGCTAGGACTTAGCATAAGTTAGGGTAGTTCATGCATGCATAAGCATTATTTGCATCTTTACTGTTCCTCCTATGGCTATTAACAAGCGTGGAAATCGTGCATTTTGAAATCGTCGAAAATCGTAGTATAGTTGCGAAATCCCCTTGACAAAAATATTTATAATATCGAAACTTGATGGATTTCATTCTTTTGAAAACTTGAGTCCCGATCGTTCATCTCTGGGAGGTGTGAAACCAAGTCGAGATTTGGATTAGCTTAATCTAACCTAATATTTTTGTCTTTTTGTGTTTTTGATCTTTATTTTGAAACACGAAATGAAAGCATGCATCAAGGTTGTAAGCCGTGAAGATAATAGCATGCATATAAAACCATTAGACAAGAGTATCATGCATCAAAAATTAAGTCACTATAAAATTCGGATACATGGAAATAAAGCTAAACTTTTTTTCTTTTTTGAAATAGTGAGGAAAGCTATCGTTAGACGATAGCAATCTGGAGGGTACTATATTTCAAATGAAGCTAAACTAATGAAAGGGATCAACCAAGAGAGGCTAAGGAGAAGCCTTCTTGGTCGTCCACTAAAGAGATGAGGATGGGTGTGTGCACCTAAGTTGAAAGAGGAGAGTGTTGCACCCTTTCTCTACTAATGGTCATCCTTGAGAAGACCTTGAGGGGGGTCTTCTCTATGGCAGTCTAAGAGGAAAAGAAAATGGGGGCGTGGATCCTCTATGGTGGAAGAAGAGGGCACGCCCACAAGAAGAAAGGAGAAGGTGTTGCATCCTTATGCTCTGCTTCTTCTTGCCACCTTTGAAGAAGATTGGAGGAGAGCTTCTTCCTAGCCATCCATTGAGGGAGCCTTGGAGGAGGAGGATGGCCTTGAGAGGGATAGGAGGAGGTGTGGTTGCAAGTTGAGAGAGTGGAGAGAATGAATGGAGATGGTGCAATTTCGTGGCTCTCCCTTTGCCCTTATGGAAGGCTCCATTTGGTTGCCACTTTTGGTGGATCCAAAATTAGCCAATGCCACATTTTTAGGATCTAGGTTTGACACAAGTTTTTAGGGTTTCCAAGAGAGTGTGCATGGGTTTGGTAGGGGCAGAATAGGAAGGTGTGTGTGTGTGTTTGTGTGTGTGGGTGTGTATTTTTCATAGGGCTAGGTTGTGGGTTTAGGTAGGATTAGGTGCTAAATAGGTTGGGTTAATCTAGATTAGGTGGGTATGGGCCTAATTAGGCTTAGGAAAGTCTAATTGGATTGGAGTGAAACTAACTAGGTCTAGGTCAAGTGTAATTGGATGTGTGCATGTGATTAGGCTAGGATAGCCCTAATAGGTATGAGTAAATTAGATCTTGGGTGGATCTAATCGGGCTCAGGTGCACCCAATTAACTGTAGATGTACCCAATTAGGTATGGGATGGCTCAATTGGGTTAGGGATAAAATAAGTAGGGTTATGAATAGTGGACTAGGCTTAGGAGGTCTCTAATTAGGTTTCCTAGGGTGTCTGGTGGGGTTCCTAGGTCAAAATAGTCAAGCTAGGGCTTCCAACACCAAAATCAGGAACCAAACAGCAGTATCAGATGTCCAGGATAGTGGTCAGATGTCCTATATTGCAAAATTGGACGTCTGAATATTAAATTGGACGTCCAATTCTGTGTCAGTATGAGTTTTGACTTCCTGGATTGTTATTCTACAGAAATCAGATGTCCAGCCAGATGTCTAGACATCCTAAAAGGTGCTGGAGAGTGGGTTTTAGGTTTTCTAAGGTGGGTATTGGTTCCTAAGTGTTTGGGAGAGGGATAGGGTGGATGAGAACATGGATAGTGCTATCCATGTTTGGGTTTTGAGGCTAAGGTGTCCTAATGGAGGTTGTTTTGGATTTAGGAAGGCTGTCCTAGGGTTTCTAAGGGTAGGGATAAAGCTATCCTCCTCACTCCTCTTATCTGTATCAGTCTTCTTCTTCTTTTATTACTTTATTCCATTATCTCCATCCTGGATCACTTTATTACCTGCAAATAGTAATAAAAACCATTAAATAGCAAGATATTTCAACTTATTCTAAATAGACTAATGCAATGCATGATATGAAAGATATGATTGCAATATCCACAAATTAAGCTAGGTTCAAACATTATTTAGATTGATTAGGACCCATGATTGCTGTATAATTAGCTATGCATAGAATAATGCTATAATATACTAATTAGGCGCATTATATAAATTGTAGGAAATAAGAAGCTCAGGAGCTGGATCTGAAACTGGATCTGAAGCTGGACCTGAAGCTAGAGTTGTAGCAGAGCTGGAGCAGAAGACCTAGAATAAGATGTAGTAGACAATAATGTAAGGGGTTAAGGTATGCTATTCTGTTAAGTAGGAATAAAGTAGTAAATTACGATGAACATAGGTCCATCCTAGCCCTAAGACAACCTAGAAGCTTCCCCAAGCTTTAGCCACCCTTCGATTAGGTCACTGTACCCTAGGAAGTCCTAAAACCCTATTTCTAGCCTCTATCTGGACATCCAGATGAGTTACAAGATGCGCAGAACCCTTAGCCACAACCCGCGGACCTAAAACCCACTTCTGTAGCATTTTAAGACATCCAAACACTTGGTCAGTCGTCCAATTTCTGTAGACAAAACCTTAATTCTTCCCTGACTCTAATTGGACATCCAGACAACAAGTCTAGACTTTTGATTTTTCACTATAAGATGTTTGACACTATTATTTGACGTCTGAAACTACTCTCTAGTTTCTGGTTTTGAATTCAAGCGTGGATCTTGAAGTCTTAGGTCCCAAAACCCAATTCCAACCCCTATAGGAACCTAAATTAAGGTACCCTAACCCTAGTACATCACCTCTAGACCTCCCTAAGGACCTAATTAGGCCCTCACTAAACCTAATTGACTTGGATCATGGTCAATCTCCTCAGTCTATTCAATTAGACTCATTGAGTCCAATTGAGCCCTAATCTCAGCACACAAAGTCCAATTGGACTCAGTGAGAGTCCAATTGACCTAGACCTGACTTAATTGAGTTATTTTACTCTCAATTAGGTTTCCACACACCCAATTAAACTTGTATTAAGTTTAATTGCAATTTACCTTAGTGAATTAGGGTTTACAAACCTAACTTGAGACCTACCTTAACCTAAACCCACTGGAACCTAACCTAATCAACCTAGCCACCTAAGTTTCAACCCACACACACCATCCACATGAAAATACCTAGCCTAGAGTTCCCTAGAACTCTCTACCATGTGTTGTTGTCTTGGTTGGTGTTGAACGTTTACGAACCTACGCTAACGTGTTCGGTTTTGGAAAACCTGTCGTTGTAGTTTGAAAGCGAAGAATTCGTGTTCACCAAATAAAATTTATACCGAAATTAAAATTCCGGGTCGAACACAGGGAGGCAGACGTTTGATTTAAAAACTACGCGTTTCTTTTTATTTGTTACAGAATAATTCAATTTAGAACCATCTAATTATTTACAATAAATAGAAGAGAGAGAGAGTAAGAGAGAAAGAGAATATTACACAGAGAAATCAAAATGAGATGTAGAATAAACAAGGAATTTTTGTATTGAAGAGATTGTTCATTACAACTAGAAAGCATAAAATAGTTACTCTAGAAAGTGATAAATTTACTCTAGAAAGCATTAAAAGAATGGAGAGAGAAATGTCCTCCTCGATGATTTCTTGGAGGACGAGTAGATTAATCTAGAAAGCAGTAAATCTATACTAGAAAGCGGTAAAAAGAATAGGGAGAGAGAAATCCTCCTCGACGGTTGCTTGGAGGACGAGCCGGACGGGACGACGCCTGGACGAAGGAGAACGAAGAGGGACGAAGGAGGACGAAGTAGAAGAACGGGAACGAAGCAACACGTCGTCGTCGTCGCGGGATCCACTTCCGAAGGGGAATGAAAATTGGACTTTATCTCGCGAGAAGCATCCCGGGTGTGGGACAAGCTTCTCTTGAGCTTTGGAGGGGTAGAGAGGAGAAAGAAGGGATGAGAATTTCGTATGGAGGGGGTCTCCTTTTATAGTTGCAAGGAGTGGGGGCAAAATAGACATTACATCTTCAAAATAATAAATAAGGGGTCTTTAGTGACGGATAAATCCGTCACTAAAGGCCGACATGGATGTCGCCGCCGCGCCCACGCGCGCCCGCTCGGCTGCCCGCGTGCGTAACGCCTACGCACGTCCGCGAAGTCTCAGCCGTCCGATCGCGAGATCGGATGGATTAAAATCGCGCCTTCACCGCTGCCGCCCACCCGCCTGTGCGTGCGATCGCGCATTGACGCGTGTGTCCAATCGCTCGTCGGCGCTATCAGGCGCGTGCAGCCGTTGGATCGCGATCATGCGATCGATTGGAGGCGTGCCACCGCTCCAATTTCTGCGGGGCGCGGCTCGAACGCGTGTCCCTGCTTCGCGTTAGAGCGCTCGACCGCTGCGCTGCGGTCGCGTTTGTGTTGAGCGCTTGACTTCAGTGCGGGCGCGTCGCAGCCGTTGGATCGAGATCCAACGACGGAGAGGAGACGGGTGCGCGGTCTTCACAAGATGCAAGCGGCCGTTTGGGCGGCTGAGATGGCGCCACGTGCCATCATCTTGGCCGTCCATCTTCTGGAAGTTGTAGATGGTGCCATGGATGTCGGATTGACTCGATTTTTGTGTCGTTGGGCTGCGATCATCGATCTGAATTCATCTGTGCGGTCGGATTTGTCATCTGAAGTGCGGATTTACATCATCCTAGCCCTTGATCTTCTAGGGTTCCCCGATCTCTATCTGATGCTACGGATGCCTGATTAGGGCGATCTTGGAGTCGTTGAACTCCAATCATCGCCCTGATCACATCCATATGGTTGGATCTTTGATCCGAGGCCCCGATAAAATGTTTGCCCTGTCCAAGCACATAAAAGGAGACAATTAACCTCCATTTTATTCAAACTACTCTAAATGCAAGATGATGCATGTTATGCAATATTTATATCATGAAATGCAATCCTATGCTTAAGAACATGCATAAATAGACATTTTAAGTAGTGTAAATGTGTTTACATCATACCCCCATGCCTATCTTTTGCTTGTCCCTAGCAAAAACTATATGCTATTTATAAATGAATTAAGTTAGATTATTTGGACCTGAGTTATTTTCAATCATTAAAAAAATTGTCTACTTATGAACTGAACTCTCAAAGACACAACAGCGCCCGAGTATCAACCAAAATGCAGACCGCCTCAAGCCCTCGCCTTATTCAAAGAAAAATTTCTTTTTCTCTTTTTACTCTTTTCTAATTTTTTTGGATTTTCAAATTTTAGGGTTTAAGAGTGGCTTTCTACGGCCATTCAACTCACCCAAGATTTGATGAGAACCCTAAGCTTTAAGCATCTTATTGTGATTGTGATAGACTCGTTGACCGGCAATTAAAACGGACTTCGGATTTCTACGACTCTAGGTGACCTCAAAAAGAATTCTGCCTAAAGGTGTATCTTTACAACCGGTAGCTTTCTCCCTACTTTTATTTTTTTAACGGGGTCAACACAAGGGTGAATCCAGTGTATATCACCCCGATTTATTCTACTTCTCCGCTTCTTCCTAGGTGTTTTGGGAATTTTTAGTGCATTTTCTGAGCTGGGTTCTGGAGAACCGGTCGATGAGCTGTTACCACCGACAGCTTGCCAGCCATACTCGTGCGGCGAAGTGTGGCTTATTTCTTTTTGTTCTTTTCTTCTTTTTGATTTTTTTTTTCTCTTTCTTTTTTTTAAGTAGGTGGCTTTCCTGGTCTAAGATTTACCTAAAGGCGGCAAAAAGAGAAAGGTCTAGTGACTGGGCTCTGGACAACCTACCTATGGGCTGTTACCCACGATAACTTGCCAGCCATATCACCCTAGAAGGTTCATTAGCTACCCAATTTCCGTTAAAATCGTCGAACAATGAGTCAGTGCAAAGAAAGTGTGTAGATGCTTAAGACTCAAAATTCCCTCACATCAGAGGGCGGGCTGATAAGTCGTGTACTTATCACCCAAACTTATTTACTCCTATTAAAATAAAATTCAAGTTGGCGAGAACTCGAAAAATAAATCCACATTTTAGTGGATACACGGGCTGATTAAGTTCAAAGACCTGAAGGGTCTTTGTGTTCAGATCTTAATGTAGTATTTCTTAAGATTGAAAATTTTCTTAAACCCAAATTCTCTTTCCTAATTCTGATTTTTTTTTTTTTATATAAAACAAATCTACGGAGCTGACGAATGAATTCAGAGATGAATATCCACCCCCCTATGCCTATCTAATGCAATGTCCTCATTGTATTAAAAAGACATAAAACAGAGTGGAAAAGTGTAGAAAGCACCTGAATTGCGTGAATATCAGGTCCGCTCCAAGATAAAAATGAAAAAGAACTGTATAAGTGCTGAGTTTAGTGCCTTCAGCTAGGCACACTATACAAAGAAAAGAAATGAAGAATTCACATGTGCAGGTCAGAATTAGAATGAACAGAAGAATCCTCTGACCTGTCAGTAGAGGTCCACAGATGCGGACCAGATTGTGGTGCAGACCCACACCCCATAATCGAGAATATCTTAGGTTCTGGATAAAAATTACCCAAAACCTAAAATCAGAATGTAAGCAGGATCAGGCCTGCGATTTCTGAGGATGCAACCCAAGACCAAAAAGTCGGGTTACAGAAAATTGAAGCTCAAAAGGATAATCGTTGAATGTGTGCTTGGGTTGAACATCCTCGAAACAAATGTCGTAAGGGTTCTGATTTGATGGTTTCAACTTAAAAGGAACCCTTCGACTCAATCTTCCATTTCCTCCTGAATTAACTTCCCAAATCAAAACTTCCCAGCTCCTATCCTCCTCATTTAGCATATCAAATTCCAGGACCTCTTGTATATTCATCACCCCGTCTGAAATCTCCAAGTCTAAATGATGTGGCAGAATCAAAATTGACTCGGGTCTAATTATCTCAGAATTAGAATCATCAATAAGCTCAACAGGGTGTAACTGATAATCAGGGCATTGAATTGATTCCTCCAGAAAATGTGATTCTGGATCCGTAATGTGTGCCCTAATATGATCAGTGTTCTCAGTTATTGAGCTATCAATTGATCTATCAGATTCCTCAGGCCCAATCGTCTCACAGAAATCATGTTCAGAAAACTCACGTGAGACTTTGCAACTTGAATCTTCACCATCATGATCCGTATCAATGTATGTCCCAAAATCATTTGTCACTTTGTGTTCCAAGGAGACATACATTTCCTCGTAACTTGGCTTAGGGATCTCAGGCGAAGAAGTCAGATCATCCTTAATTGGTTGTTTTAATTCAATCTGGTCAGCCTCGTAACACGTGTCCCCCCCAACAGGTGCTTGAGCGGGTTCTGTCATTGGCTTTCCTGAAGAGAGTTCATCCTGGGAATTATTCCAAGATTGAATCAAGGCAACCACGAATCTCATCCTCAATTTCGCTAATTTCCCAAGTAGAAACTCACCCAGGTTCTTATCCTTAACATCCTGGAGCCAATCCAACAAAGACTTATTTAAATCATCAATCATTTCAATCAGGGGCTCCAATCTCTCTATGCAAGGTATTGGCTGAACTTCTAAAGATTGAATGATATTCCTCAAGTTAGCCAGAACCTTATCTTGAACCTGATTAACCTGAACCAAATGAGTTGGTTAAGGGTTGGGCGGGTTTGACATCAATGTAGAGGAATTAACGAATTGAGATTCGTTATACCCTTCCTGATGATAGGTCAGTTCAGATTGTTGAAAAGATGGTGATGACCTAAAGGCAGTGAAATCAAAGGATGGGTAAGGATCAGTGTATCCTTCTTGGTTGTAGATCGTATTAGGTTGTTCATGAAAGGAGGACGATCTATAATCGATGTAGCTCTGAGAAGGATAGAAATCAGAATCAAAGTGTTCAGGGTTAGACCCTAAACACGGGGGTCCGGAATTGTATCCCCAATCCGAATTATCCCAACTAACTGATGGTCGATTACAATACGAGTTGGGATAATCGTCATGTTGAGGATAATTTACAACAGGAGGGAAAGAGCGGGAATGCGTGAAATATGTGGAAGGATTCATGATCCACGAGAGGAAGAAAGGTGTCCTGCAATACAAACAATCAAACCTATCCTTAAATAGGTTAGCCTAAAGACCTACAGACTCTGAAAACCCATCTTGAGATAAAGGAACGATTTGATCTACTTCCGTCTGTTCAATCCAACCAGTTAGAAGGAGGGACTGGGGAGAAGGTTCTTCCTTCGGCTTGCGCCTCCAGTTCCTAGTGTACCCCCCAACCGCGATCGTTTGACTCTACTCCCCTAGCTAGACATCAGATTGAACAGTAGAAACAGACTAATCAAAAATAATCTCGTTCTGGATTCTGAAGAGCGAGTACAACCTTAAGGCCAACGACTACTCTGTTTTATTTAGGGCTAGGTTTAATGTGCTTTGGAATGTGATGGGCCCTTTAAATGGGTTGTGCCCTTAATGATTGATTGATTTGTGTGTGAGTGCACAACCAGTGGTTTTCAAGCAAGATTGTTTTGATGTGGTGAATTTTAAGATTCAAATCTTGCTTAGTAGCTTTTAGGATTCAACTTTAGGTGTTTTCAATCAAGTTTCGTTGGCACACCAAGTTTTACAAGCACAGGTGAAGATGTTTTCCTTTAAAGTTTAAAAAGAATGTGGAGTGCCTGTTAAATCCCTAAGAGTTGAACCTAATTGGCAGCTACTTGATGAGTTGATTTTATTTGAAGTGGTGTGGCCCAATCAACTCAAACAATTGGCCTATTGCACCACTTAATTAGGCACACAAATGATTACCTAATCTGATTTCTACTCGATTATGTGTTTGGATGTGTGCACCGGCTCCTAAGATTGGTTTACCAATTGAGTTAGAAAATCAGATGAGGTTGTGTACCTCTGTGAGATTTTTTTATTTTTTTCTTTTTTTAATGTGGGGGTTGGAGTGAGTATGGATGTCAAACAACAAACAATCTGACCTTAGAGTTTTTAAGAACACCTAGGTTGATTGATGTTTGAATTATTATGTTATGAAATGAAATCTAATGGGTGGGAGGTGGGGGATAACTTACAAAACCTTCCACAGCACTTTACTCCGATCTACCGCTTTTGCCTGTCTCGAAAGAGTACTTGCAATTACAATAAGAAAGGAGAAAAGTGAGGTAAATGATTTATAAGTTACAAAACGCGAAGAGAAATCAAAGAGCGTTGCCTCCCCGGCAACGGTGCCAAAATGTTCAACGTTTACGAACCTACGCTAACGTGTTCGGTTTTGGAAAACCTGTCGTTGTAGTTCGAAAGGGAAGAATCGTGTTCAACAAATAAAATTTATACCGAAATTAAAATTCCGGGTCGAACACACGGAGGCAGACGTTTGATTTAAAAACTACACGTTTCTTTTTATTTGTTACAGAATAATTCAATTTAGAACCATCTAATTATTTACAATAAATAGAAGAGAGAGAGAGAGTAAGAGCGAAAGAGAATATTACACAGAGAAATCAAAATGAGATGTAGAATAAACAAGGAATTTTTGTATTGAAGAGATTGTTCATTACAACTAGAAAGCATAAAATAGTTACTCTAGAAAGCGATAAATTTACTCTAGAAAGCATTAAAAAATTGGAGAGAGAAATGTCCTCCTCGACGATTGCTTGGAGGACGAGTAGATTAATCTAGAAAGCAATAAATCTATACTAGAAAGCGGTAAAAAGAATAGGGAGAGAGAAATCCTCCTCGACAGTTGCTTGGAGGACGAGCCGGACGGGACGACGCCTGGACGAAGGTGAACGAAGAGGGACGAAGGAGGACGAAGTAGAAGAACGGGAACGAAGCAGCACGCCGTCGTCGTCGTGGGATCCACTTCCGAAGGGGAATGAAAATTGGACTTTATCTCGCGAGAAGCATCCCGAGTGTGGGACAAGCTTCTCTTAAGCTTTGGAGGGGTAGAGAGGAGAAAGAAGGGATGAGAATTTCGTATGGAGGGGGTCTCCTTTTATAGTTGCACAGAGTGGGGGCAAAATAGACATTACATCTTCAAAATAATAAATAAGGGGTCTTTAGTGACGGATAAATCCGTCACTAAAGCACCGACGTGGCCGTCGCCGCCGCGCCCACGCGCGCCCGCTCAGCTGCCCGCGTGCATAACGCCTACGCACGTCCGCAAAGTCTCAGCCGTTCGATCGCGAGATCGGACGGCTTAAAATCGCGCCTTCACCGCTGCCGCCCGCCCGCCTGTGCGTGCGATCGCATGTTCACGCACGCGTCCAATTGCGCGTCGGCGCTATCGGGCGCGCGCGGCCGTTGGATCGCGATTGTGCGGTCGATTGGAGGCGCGCCACCGCTCCAATTTCTGCGGGGTGCGGCTCGAACGCGCGTGCCTGCTTCGCGTTAGAGTTCTCGACCGCTACGCTGCAGTCGCGTTTGTGTCGAGCGCTTCACTTCAGCGCGGGCACGTCGCAGCCGTTGGATCGAGATCCAACGGCGGAGAGGAGACGGGTGCGCAGTATTCACAAGATTCAAGCGGCCGTTTGGGCGGCTGAGATGGCACCACGTGGCGTCATCTTGGCCGTCCATCTTCTGGAAGTTGTAGATGGTGCCACGGATGTCGGATTGACTCGATTTTTGTGTCGTTGGGCTGCGATCATCGATCCAAATTCATCCGTGCGGTCGGATTTGTCATCTGAAGTACGGATTTACACCATCCTGGCCCTTTATCTTCTAGGGTTCCCCGGTCTCTATCTGATGCTACGGATGCCTGATTAGGGCGATCTTGGAGTCGTTGAACTCCAATCGTCGCCCTGATCACATCCATACGGTTGGATCTTTGATCCGAGGCCCCGATAAAATATTTGCCCTGTCCAAGCACATAAAAGGAGACAATTAACCTCCATTTTATTCAAACTACTCTAAATGCAAGATGATGCATGTTATGCAATATTTATATCATGAAATGCAATCCAATGCTTAAGAACATGCATAAATAGACATTTTAAGTAGTGTAAATGTGTTTACATCAGTTGGTAAAATTAGAAACCAAGATCCATTCAATTTTTTGATCCATATTGGTGGATCTAAAACCCACCATCCATCCTCTCTCTCACTCTCCCACGAGCTCCCGCCATAGTCCTCTCTAGAGAACTCCATAATTCTCTAGAGAGCTTGCCTTAGGTCTATAAAAAGACTAAGGGGTGGCCATTTGGTCCATCTTGGTCTTTTAGCATAGCTCCACCTTCCATAAGCCATCACCACCTCCACCTCCATGTTCATGAGCTCCACCATGATGCCACCACCTCCACACCAAGCCTAGACCAGGATCAACTTCTCCAACCTCTCTCCAAGGGCCAGCCTAAGCACCATTAGCCACCCCTCTTTCTCTTCTCACCCATTCAAAGGCCATTGAAGCCCATCTCTGAATGCCCTTAGTTCTACTAGACTAGATTGTAGTTCTTCATAGATTTAATGCTTTATTTACTACTTAGTAGTGTAGCTCCATATTATCCCTTAATGATGCATGTATAATCCCCCCCATATATTCATGTATGTAGTCATTTTCTACTAGCTAGATTTAAATTTCCCTATACAAGCATTCCGCTACCTATGCTATAACCACCATCATGACTCAATGAAAATATTTATATATATTTATATGTTGAAAATCACCATGTGCCTGATTGTCATCTTTTGGTGTGATTAAAGTTGCATGCTTTCAATTTCTGATATTCTAGCAACAACATGTCGTGCATCAATACGTATTTAGTATAAATCGACATGCGATTTTGAACGAGTAGAGCGAGTGACATCGAATTTGAATTTGCATTTCCAAAATGCCTCCTAGAGACGAATGACCGGGACTCAAGTCTTGTTATCTTAGAAATATTTTTTGTTGATTGTATTTCGTAATTGTTCTATGATGCATTTTTGATCAAATACGCGCTCTACGATCCCAACAGAGTTCTTGCTGCAGGAGAGGTGGAGTATATACTCACCTTGAGGATGCGATGATAACATGTCACCTCCTCGGTGCTTGTCTCTTAGGATATCCATCCCACTGGGGGCTTGTAAGTGCATTGTGCAGTTCTAGTACCATGGGCGGCCCTATCTCGAAGTGCCGATTACCACAGGCCTTAATTTGCTTAAGAAATCCATGGGTGATTGATAAACGATAGTTTATCATCATTCTTATGCTTTAAAACAAACCTAGCTCTTAGAGTTTTGCTCCGCAAATGGGCATTTGGGCTGTATTTAGGCATTAACTAGGTTAGGCATGCATTGCATTTTCTTTTGTTGTTTTAATGTGTTTTTGTGAGTGTTAGGGATGAACAGATATACAGATCCCTAAAACCCTAGCACTCAAGAAGGCAAATGGTGAAGGAGGAGCTTAGACTAGCTGGAACTCTGCTCACCACAGCTGGAACCTAGCTCACGTGAACTAGGGTTAGCTCATCCTAGCTCCATTCAGCTAATCTTAGCTGAATCGCAGCTCAAGAGAGTTCATCTTAGCTCACCCTAGCTCAAGTCAGCTCAGATCCAGGTCAACCTAGTTGAGTCTAGCTCATTTTAGCTCCTACTAGTCCACAGGGAGCTCTAGCTAGCTTAGCTAAGTTGACTGGAGTTCAACCCAACTCAGATCCAGCGACATCCCGCTCCACTCAACTCCAGCCAACTGAAGAAGAATTCATCCCAGCTCAGGAAGCTCATGTCCAGCTCCCGGGGACTCAGCTTAGCTCAACTTCGTTGAGATAAGCTACCTTAGCTATCTCAACCAACTCAGTCCTCCGCGGGATCACCAAACCCAGCTCACCTCAGCTCCATTCAACAGAAGCCAACTCACTTTAGCTTGGCTTAGTAGCTAGCAAAGAACTAGCAAGCTAAGCCAGCTATAGTAGCCCCATGTTGACCTCTTCAGCAGCTGCCAGCTCCACTTCAGCTCCAGATTCTTCAGATCCAGCTCTTCCCTCCAAACCCTAGCTCCAACACCTCCTCCTCTACTCCACCATTAGCTAAGCTAGCTTATCTTAGCTTAGCTTAGCTTAGTTGTGCTCCAGCTTCCTTGGCTTGTACCACCCAAAAACCCTACCTAACAGCTCCACCAACTAGCTCCACCTAAGCTCCACATAAGCTAACCCTACTTGGCGCCAACCTAGCCTACCCACCACCTCCAAAAGACACCAAAAAAGTGGCAGCAAAGCCACCCTAACTACCCCCTTGTTGGCGCCACTTTTCCCTCCAAAAAAACCCCTTCATCTCCACCACACATCTCCTCTTAAACCCATCTCCACCATCCACATAATCCCACCTTCTAGAAGCCTCAAAGTTAGCACCAACCCATGGCACCTCTCCATGGTTGGAGCAACTTTTAGGTGCCCCTTGGCCGCCCATAACTACCCCCCTTACACCCCTTAGGTGGTGCCAACCATCCTTAACCCTAGGATCATCTAACCACCTCCATCCTCCCATCTTAGCCCTCCATTTCAAGAGTCACCTTAACCCCTTATCCTACCCTATAAAAAGACCACTACCCACCACCATTCAAACCATCCTTGGCTAGCAAATTCACTCTCATACTCTACCTAGAGCCCACGCCCAAGAGAGAAGAAGAAGGAGCCCACGCCCATGCCAGCCAAAGGAGGAGCCAGGCAAGGAAGATCTTTAGAGGAGATCTTGAAGGTGGTCCACGCCACCTTGGAGGAGAATTTGAGAGTGGTGCATGCCCACCCTTGGAGGAGAGCATTGAAGGTGGTAGCATCCACCTTGGAGGAGCTCTCAAGGAAGGAGAAGAAGGAGGCCCTCTTTTCAAGCCAAGGAGCAGCTAGGCTTGGTGCAAGAAGACTCCCTTCTTCACCAAATTTTGCAAGAGGATTTATGTTTCTTTTATTGCTTTTAGATTTTTTCATTTCTAGTAGAAGCATTCCTCTACTTGTCTTGAAAAGAACACAAATTCTAGTTAATCAAATTGCCTTCTTTTTTACTTTCTATTGCAATTGTTGTTTTTGTTCTAGCACTTGTTTCACCTCTTCTTCCTAATTACTCTAGGCCTCCACTTGCCCAGAGAGAGCTTAGGAAGAGGATATATCTATCTCTTAAGTTTTAATTAAGTAATTATAGGTGTTACTACTCTCCGCCACAATTCTCATTTTGCCCTCATCTTTTCAAAACAAAAAAAAAATTACATATTTAAAATACCAAAAATGAAAGTTGAGATCTATTTTGTAAGCATGAGAATTGAATTGCAATTTTTCCTCCTTGAACGACCCTAGATACTCCCTTATCTAGGACACAAATTTAGAAGCGTATGCGAATTCGCGTGTTACAACGACATTAAAAGCCCACTTTTACAAATCACGCCAAATTTCGCATCAGTGATACTAGCTCGAAGTGTTAATTGGCAGGAGTTCTTGGGGTCACTGTGGACGATGCTATCTCGAAGCATCGAAAGCTAGGCACCCTTCGAGATTTTGTGATGGGGACAATGAATCCGACATAGATCGTGTTGATAGCTGATCCAAGGTTAGACTTAGAGGAATCAAACAAAAATATATATATTAAAAAAAAATTGTTCTTACTCTCTTTCTAGGTTGGCAATCATACCAACCTCAAATAACTCAGACCAATGCACATGCACGGATGCTTTAATCTCTGGGACCAATAAATCTTAGGGTAGAGCTAGAAATCAAGGAAACTTGTGCCTGCAACTAGACCTTGGCCGACCTAGTCTATAACTCAACAACTACTTGGGTACCTTATGATCTAGGGTTAGATGGTTCAACCTAATTTCCAAGGAAAGGTTGAGTTAGCTTGGATAACTTGGAGTGTTAAGTTATGCTTGAATTTACTAAGGACTAGCAAAAACTAATCATGGGGATATTTGATTAGCCCACATTTGTGGGCTATTTAAGTATTTAGGTGCCTAGACATTAAGTTAATTTTAACATTTCGATAGCATACATTAGGATGTAAATAAATTAATTCATATTTTTAGGTTAATTGCATAATTCATGTGTCGCATTCATATCTAAATGCATTTAGAATTAACTTAGAATTGCATGCATTTGATTAGTTAACCAATTAGGTGCATTACATACATTGTTTTAATTAACATAGAAGTTAAGAAGTTATATATAAATAATCCTAATTATTTTATTATTATTATTATTATTCTTCCTCAGGTAACCGCTCTGCCTCCGCCTCCTACACCCATTCATTCCTCGCAGCTGCCAGCATTTATGAGGATCTACTTCTGCCTCTTGTGATTTCAAATGTATTGGCTGCAGCTACAAGAGGGGGGAGGAGATGATTGTGTTCGGGAGGCCTCCACCTCGATTCATCATTGTGCAAAGAGTTGACCTCTCGTCCGCTGCACCACCACCAGCCTCAACCGTGGCAACAAGCCTCCACCACCGTGGGCGTGTAGTGTGACAGGCCACACCGCCATCTAGAGCTCATTTGCAATACAGTGAGCAGCTCAGTGTGCACCACCCTCACCGTCATCACCACGAACCACCACAGCACTCATGCGCCAGTAGCCATTTGTGCAAGTTAAGACGTCCAGGAAGTTTCCCGTACGTCTGAAGTCCCAACTCAATGCCACTATTCATCTTCTTCCCGCCCCGTCTTCTCTTCTTCCTCTGTTTTTCATCACCAAAAATAGACCCAACACCAACGACCATCAGCAACCACCTCCAATGCCACTCCATCTCCACACGCACCACGTGAAGCCGTCCGCACGGATAAGCATCAACATCACACTAGCAGCTTGCTCGCCACACCCGCAGCTGTTGTGCACCACTAGCATCTCCGCACATCCTTTAGTAGTAGCCACATGCACGTGCCCCTACGGCTCCTCGCCTCAAGCGCACGCACCCCCCTCGCTGTGCCTCCACCACACCCGCAGTAGCAACCCTCTCCACAGCACCCGCAGGCATATGACCCCCTTCTCCTTCATCCACGCAGCCTGCATGCCCCCTCCTTCTCACCCACGCGGTACCTACCTGCATGCAGCCCTTCGGCAGCGCCGCATCGGTGCACTACAGAGCACGCGTCCTCCTTAGCCTCCTTCGCATAACCCCATGCCACACTCTGCACGTGTGCAGCCTAGCACACTCACTCCCCTCACCTTCGTGAGCTTCAACAGTAGTAGCGACAGTCACCGCCGCAGCTCCTCTCCTTTGACTGGCCACCTCCAGCCACACCGTGCCTCGCCACCACCACCAAAAGAAGTGGCTCGACAACTGCTACCTTCGGCGAGCTCCTCCCCTTCGACCTTTGCCTCTCCTCCACGTGTGAGCAAGGGGAAGAATCTCCCTTGTTTTGCTACAGTAATAGCCACATTAGATATTACATTCAATGACATTGCCACTTTATATTAATATTTTATTATTGTGAACATTGCATTGAACTCCCTCTTGATTGTCATAAATACAATTTCAGCTTGTGCTTTCATTTAAACACATATCTAATGTAGTATTTGACATAATTTTCTTGGGAAATCAACAGTGAACATTGATTTTTGACTGATGTGAGTTTTAATAGGCCATTGCCAATATATGGATATGACCTGCTCCTTTGAGAGTGGTTTATTTAATTATTTTGATTAGTCATTTTTCCACCACTTAGAAATACAACGACAAATCATCTTAATCATCATTTTCAAAAGTGAAAATTGACTCATCGAAGACCCTGCTGGAGGTGTGGCCAATGATGGGAATGAAGGTGGATGGTGTTGGTGCTAGAGCACCACGATCATTTGTTTTGATGATAACAAAACACGTGTCATTTAACATTTGCACTTTGAGTCCTAGATTTTAGGTCAATCGCAAATGGATACGTGATTAGACGGAGTTCGAGCTCGCATCCAGGATGGATTGGAGGAGCTTGATGGAGAACAGAGGAGATTCGCGAGGAGCACTAGATTGAAGATGGAAGGATAAGAAGAATAGGATAGAATTTTGTTTAATCCTTTCATGTACTTTTATCTTTATTTTGCTTGCTCTTTTTATTTCCTTAGAACATTATGTTAAAGAGCCTCAAAGTACCCTAACAGTAGTCCTAGGAACACCTGCACAATCCTAAGATACTTAATTTTTCTGTAGAGAACTTAGAAAACCAATATAGGGTTCAAAAAGCATTTCCAGACATCTAATTCCAAAATCAGACGTCTGATAAAGTGTTTTAAGACGTCTGACTGTTGATTCAGATGTCTGATAACTATTACGCTGGACATAGTTAGTTCTATCTAATGAAATCAGACGTCCAGACCTTAGACCAGACGTCTTAGGAGACGTCTAATGACTTTGGCAAACGTCCAATTAGTGGACCGTTGGCTGGTTTAGCAAACACTCAAGAATATGACCGTTGGAGCCTTATCAGACGTCCATAGGACTGTCCAGACGTCTGATAATTGACCATTTTGCCTCGGCTGACCCAAAATCTCTTATCAGAGATTTTCTAGCCGTTGCAACATTTGAAAATCCATTCCCACAGAAAAAGTAGGTTTCCAGACGTTCAGACATAGTGCCAGACGTCCTATATGTCGTCTGATGGACTTGCACTAGAACCCTGTTTAGATCTGATCCAAGTCAGGAAGAGACTCGCCCAAAATCAGACGTCTGACCTTGAAATCAGACGTCTTAAAGTGAACTTCCAGACGTCTGATGCTAGAATTAGACGTCTGATAAGCCTGTCAGAACAATGATTGTTCCTGATTTTGGGCTGATTCACTTGAGCTTTGTACCCAACGGCTATGGAAGCTTTTCTAAGCCTTCCAAAGCCTTCCTAAGGCCTCTATAAATAGAGGGGAACCTTTGCAACAAAAACACACACCAAGACACACCTTGCAATACACTTTCAAACCATTTTGTGTCTCTCTTGCTCTCTAAGCGTTCGTTGCATTCATCTTGAGAGCATCAAGCTTCGCACACCCGCTCTCCCGCCGTAGTTAACGAGAGCGAAGTTGCGCCGTCGCGTGGCTCACACACTGCGTCATCAACTCGACGCACTCCTTTCAAAGGGAAGCATCCTATTTCCTATAGAAGCTTAGGTTAAATATTACTTTGTTGGCTCTATAGGATTACTTGTTTTATCTTTGTTATTTGGTTGGGTATTCGCTTTGCGAATTCTCGTCTCCTTCGCGAGATAAAATCCTTCTTGTGGAGAGAAGGGGTTGAGGTACGCTACCCTCTTCTAAGTAGCGTGGTTGTAATTGAGGTTGAATCACCCTCGTTTTAAAGTGATTCGGTTTAGTAGATTTTGATCAACTTGGTTGATCAGAAAATCCTAACTCGAGAGGGTTAGGTGGTGGTTTTCACCTGGTTTGGGTTTCCACCTAAAAATACTTTGTTCGTTTTGTGTGATTGTTATTTTGTGAAGATTGTTTATTATTTATTTCTGCAATTATTACGTCATCCCTCCTGGTAGGGCGAACCTTCAGTTGGTATCAGAGTAGGTTCTTGCAAGATCGGAGTAACACCTGGCAAGAGATCAAATGGAGGGAAGCACATAAGCGATCAAAATATCCGAGGGGCAGTCCATAGTCCGACCACCCTACTTCGACGGGAACAACTACAGCTACTGGAAGCTGAGCATGAGGATGTGGCTTCAAGCCACGGACTTCGCTCTATGGGGACGTTGCGAAGCCCCATACGAGATCCTGGAGCGACCCGATGCAGGATACTCGTAGTAGCAGATTCCGGAACTCTCGCTCAATGCGAAAATAATGAACGCGTTGTATTGCGTGCTCAGCTCGGAGGAGTTCAATAGAATCTCGCAATGCGCCACCGCATACGAGACTTGGCACACACTTGAGGTAACTCACGAAGGTACCTCTAAGGTAAAAACCTCTAAAATTAATTTACTTTCTCAAGAATTTGAATCTTTTTCAATGAAATCTAACGAATCTTTAAGTGAGATGAACACTAGGTTCACTCTCATTGTAAATAACTTGAAAGCTTTAGGGAAGACTTTTATCAAGGGGGAGCTTCAAGGGAAGCTTCTTCGTTCCCTTGGATCGGAATGGGAATAGAAAGTCACCGCTATCGAGGAGGCAAACGAAGTGGAGGAGCTCAACATGGAAGATCTCCTAGGCAATCTGATGGCCTACGAGACAAAGTTGAAGCAAAAGAAGAAGGATACACTGGAGCCTAAACCGAAGAAGACTCTCGCCTTCAAAGCCATGTCGGATAGCGAGGTAAGTTCCGACGACGAAGACTTTAGAATTTTACTTAAAAAGTTTTCCAAGTTGTGTAGGGAGTCAAAGAAGGAGAAGGAGAGACCGAAACGTTGCTACCATTGCAACGAGAAAGGGCATCTGTGACCAGAGTGCCCTCTTCTCAAAAGGGAGAAGAAGAAGGAAAAGGAAAAGAAATCTAAGAAGAAGGCATTCCAAGCCACTTGGGACGATTCCAGCTCGGAGGAAGAAGAAGAAAAATCCATAGAAGAAGAAACCGCTTGCTTCGATTTCATGGCCAGAGGAAGCGACAGCGAAAGCGAAAGCGACTCAGACAACGAGGTAAGTTACGACTTACAAGAAGCTTTTAATGAACTTTTTGAAGTTAGTAAAGCACTTAAGATCGAAAATAAAAGCATGAAAAAGAATCTTAGCTTTCTTAAATCTAAAAATGATAGGTTAGAAATAAAACTTAAGGATCTAGAAGCTTGTCCTAAAAATGGTAACCTATTATTAGAAAATCATAACCTCATCAATGAAAATAATAAATTGATTGAGGAAAATGTCAGTCTAAAAATAGAAATTTCTGATTTAAAGACTAAGATGAATACTATAGAAAAAGAAATTGCATGTCTTAGGGAAAATTCTAACAAATTAATCAACAAAGTTGATAATTTTTATAGTCCTAAGGTTGAGAAAGGATCTCCGTCAAGGAGACCAGCTAACAGATCCGGATCCAAGCCCACTTGGATACCGAAAAAAGAATTAGAATCTTATTTTGTAGGGTTTAGGGATAATTACAACACATAGGACTAGACCTACAAACTCAAAGCTGGTCAACTCAAGTTGGGAGAACCAAGGAGTAGACCAAGGAGGAGAACAAGAAGACCGACGAGATGGCGGACAAACGATGGACCCGCCGCACGTCGACCACCAAATTGGAGACCGGCGCCAATGCCTGGGCCTCCAAGCTACGGATGGGAGCCCCATCCGATGTGGCATCCACCACCACCATTTGGGTCATTTTATTGGCCATGGTAGGTGACGTAAAAATTCTCGACCCTATCTTTGTTTATTAGTAGCATTTAGATAGGGGGAGTTAAAATTTATGAGCTAATTTTTAAGGAGGAGATGCAAGTTAGCTAAATTTCCTTTAGAAAGGGGGAGAAAAATAATAGCTATCTTGTTGTTATAAAAAAGGGGGAGGACATCACCTTTGTTAAAAGAAATTTATAGAAGAGCATGTTTTAAGGGGAAGTTATAGGAAATGTAAAATCAATTAAACCTTTTTGATAATGTCAAAAAGGGGGAGGATTTTTTTTGCATTATTATTTATGGTTTTGTCATCATCAAAAAGGGGGAGATTGTTGGTGCTAGAGCACCACGATCATTTGTTTTGATGATAACAAAACACGTGTCATTTAACATTTGCACTTTGAGTTCTAGATTTCAGGTCAATCGCAAATGGATACGTGATTAGACGGAGTTCAAGCTCGCATCCAGGACGGATTGGAGGAGCTTGATGGAGAACAGAGGAGATTCGCGACGAGCGCTAGATTGAAGATGGAAGGACAAGAAGAATAGGATAGAATTTTGTTTAATTGTTTCATGTACTTTTATCTTTATTTTGTCTGCTCTTTTTATTTCATTAGAACATTATGTTAAAGAGCCTCAAAGTACCCTAACAGTAGTCCTAGGAACACCTGCACAACCCTAGGATACTTAGTTTTTCTGTAGAGAACTTAGAAAACCAATATAGGGTTCAAACAGCATTTCCAGACATCTAATTCCAAAATCAGACGTCTGATAAAGTGTTTTAAGACGTCTGACTGTTGATTCAGACGTCTGATAACTATTAGGTTGGACATAGTTAGTTCTGTCTGATGAAATCAGACGTCCAGACCTTAGACCAGACGTCTTAGGAGACGTCTGATGACTTTGGCAGACATCCAATTAGTGGACCATTGGCTGGCTTAGCAAACACTCAAGAATATGACCGTTAGAGCCTTATCAGACGTCCATAGGACTGTCCAGACGTCTGATAATTGACCGTTTTGCCTTGGCTGACCCAAAATCTCTTCTCAGAGATTTTCTAGCCGTTGCAACGTTTGGAAATCCATTCCCACAGAAAAAGTAGGTTTCCAGACGTCCAGACATAGTGCCAGACGTCCTATATGTCATCTGATGGACTTGCACTAGAACCCTGTTTAGATCTGATCCAAGTCAGGAAGAGACTCGCCCAAAATCAGACGTCTGACCTTGAAATCAGACCTCTTAAAGTGAACTTCCTGACGTTTGATGCCAGAATTAGACATCTGATAAGCCTGTGAGAACAATGATTGTTCCTGATTTCGGGCTGATTCACTTGGGCTTTGTACCCAACGGTTATGGAAGCTTTTCTAAGCCTTCTAAAGCCTTCCTAAGGCCTCTATAAATAGAGGGGAACCTTTGCAACAAAAACACACACCAAGAAACACCAAGACACACCTTACAATACACTTTCAAACCATTTTGCGTCTCTCTTGCTCTCTAAGCGCTCGTTCCATTCATCTTGAGAGCATCAAGCTTCGCGCACCCACTCTCCCTCCATAGTTCACGAGAGCGAAGTTGCGCCGTCTCGTGGCTCACGCACCGCGTCATCAACTCGACGCACTCCTTTCAAAGGGAAGCATCCTATTTCCTATAGAAGCTTAGGTTAAATATTACTTTGTTGCCTCTATAGGATTACTTGTTTTATCTTTGTTATTTGGTTGGGTATTCGCTTTGCGAATTCCCGTCTCCTTCGCGAGACAAAATCCTTCTCGTGGAGAGAAGGGGTTGAGGTACGCTACCCTCGTCTAAGTAGCGTGGTTGTAATTGATGTTGAATCACCCTCATTTTAAAGCAATTCGATTTAGTGGATTTTGATCAACTTGGTTGATCGGAAAATCCTAACTTGAGAGGGTTAGGTGGTGGTTTTCACCCGGTTTGGGTTTCCACCTAAAAATACTTTGTGGCTTTTGTGTGATTGTTATTTTGTGAAGATTGTTTATTATTTATTTCCTCAATTATTACGTCATCCCTCCTGGTAGGGCGAACCTTCAGATGGCAGTGGCGTCGAGGGTCGATTGGGAGTTTGGAAGGAGGGAAAAGAACCTCGGGAACTAAAGGGACCTAATTAACCTACTTTAATTAGACCAAAGGGAGAGAGAGGCATAGACTTTGATTGGCCAGCATCGGAGAAGAGGAAACCTCCAGTGGGAAGGGGGCATTCACCGGTATTACGAGACACAGAAGAATGTGGGGAAGAAGAATCTACCTGCTATTGTCTGTGAGGGTGGACAAAGAAGGTGGACGGAGGGGCTTGCCGGAGCTGGCGAAGCTTTCGGCTGGGGAGAAGAGAAGATGGTGGGAATCTGGCCAAAAATGAGCTAAGGAGGTGAGGAATTCCTTGGGCATGCTTTTATAGGTGCTAGATGGTCATTCTAAGCTTGAAACCATGGCAACTCGATGAAGAAGGAAACCTAAACCTTTGAAAGGTTCACATGAGGTTTTGAGTAGATTCCGAGGCCAAGATGCGACTCAGATTGAATAGAATTTTCTCAAGATTCTTCCTTTCAATTTTGGAAGGGATTCATCAAGAAATCAGAGAGAAATCTCTGATTGAAAGTTGATGGAGCAGGAGTTCAATTTTGGGCCTGTCCTCTCCTCTTTTGTGTGGCATGTAGACGACTCTAGTAGCTAGGTCTAGCCACCACCACCCTCTAGTGTCAACAGCCCTTATGGCGATCCAAGTGGGTTGGTCTTCTCTTAAAGTAGATCTATTTATAAGTTCAAGCTTTTAGTTATATTTTGATGTTGCTACATTGATGTATTGATGTTGATTAATGTGAATCTATGTGTTAGTTTTTGATTAATAACTGTGCATGCTTGAGTTTTGGAATCATTTGCATGATTGACATCATTTTCGCTATCACCGCCATGATTTTCTTGCCTCCATCTTTATCACCACAACACTCCACCCCTACCACTAAGGTAGGTTGGACATCCACCCTCCACCACCATATCACCATCACATGCCCACCATTTAGCATTTAGGTTTCATGCATTTGTCTTTCCCTTAAAACAAAAAATCAAAAAAGAATCGAAAAGAAGAAAATATAATAAGGATGATAGTCCTTGTTTTTATTATTTCACCAATAATTACCATGACCCGACCAACTCCCAACCCATTCCCTCATCTTACTCATCTCCTGATTCAACCAACCCACCAAATCACATTCCAAATCATGGTTGTCGGATTTTGCTTCACGTAGGATAGCTAGTTGCGATTTGATTCAATTATTGAAAAATTCAAAAAAATAACAAAACAAAAAATCAAAAAAGCATTTGGCAGCACAGATTCACATTAACGATTCCCATGTTTTTCTAAACTCGTTAGGTAGTGTGCACATAATTAAGGGAGGGCATGCAAACAAACATGAACACATTCACTTTCTATATCTTTGTCATGCACATGTTTGTTATGCATGAAAACAACACAATGAGAGAGGTCTACATGAGGGAATTGGAAATAAGATTTCGGGGTTAGGTTTTGTCGAGTTTAGGTTAGAACCAATCGTTAGGTTTGGAGTTAGGTTCGCTTAGGTTAATCTTGTCACAAACATCGCATATTAATCGAGTCAAAAATCAATTTGAAAATGTGTAGCCTCCCTGAGCTTGAGTGGGACTCCCAATTTGAGTTTCATTATTATATTTTATTAGGGTTTTCCGTGCCTATACTATGACGTAATCAAGTTTTAACTATTTTTCGCACGATAAACTACCTAACAACTATGACTAGAAGTTCCTTGTCCGTAACATTGTAATTACACTATGCCTCATTCAATGTCTTGCTAGTGTAGTAAATAACAAACGGATGGTGCTTCCGACATTGGCCCAAAACAACTTCGACTGCAAAATCGAAGGAATCACACATGATCTCAAAATCCAATGGCCAGTCAGTCGACTAGATAATGGGGGAATCAAACACAGCCTTTCGCAGGGTCGTAAAAGCACTGAGACATGAAGAATTGAAGTCAAATGGGGCATTGATGAGGGACTCATCAAGTCTCTTATATCAACAGAATTAACTAGTTTACCAAGTTAAATCATTAGTAAATAATAAATATATAGGGTTAATTATCTACTAAGACAATAATAGCAAGGATTTATGTATATGCTAAAACACTTAAATTAAGGGTTAATAAATGTTTATTTATGTTTATTTGATAAATATGACTTCATTCAATCATTTAGCTACTTATAAGTGTTATATATAAGTTTACAGTAACTAAGTTATTAATTAAGTTAATAATGTTAATCACCTAAATAAATAAAGCTAACAGGGATAAAAATGTACTTTCATGCCATAAATATATTATTTATCATATTTATGTAACATATAAAAAGTTGGAAAAGAACTAATTTAATTTAAACCTTAAAATCCACTATTTACATTTTGGTCCTTAAATTTCATTTCCATTAAGTCCTTTTATTTCAACTCGGTCCTTTATTTACAAAATGGTCTTGTGTACATAACCAGCTAAACCCATCTTTCTCCATGAACGGCTACCATTGGCCGCTAACCACACATCATGATCACCATTAATTTGACATTTAACCACCTCATCTATGGCCATTGTAAATTCACTCACTTCCCTCTTTTCATTCAACAGCTCGAATCAACTGTTCATCAACAAACTTTGATGAGTTAAGCTCACCGTCATCGGAGGCAAAGACCTCCATTTTCATGTATCTGGAGGCAGTTGCGACAACCTATAGCCCCCTACCTCTCTTCACCTATAAATAGACCTCCAGACCTTCAATCTCCAAGAGCAACACCCTACCTTCTTCCCTTACTACAATTGCTCTGTAGGGTTCTTCTCTACTTTGGCGAGTCTTCTCAACCCATTCTGGAGCTCTCTTCGATGAAGAGGCTGCCTCTCATACCTCTTCTTCCTCTCCTCTACCTCACCAATAGCAAAGCAGTGTGACATCTCTCTTTGAGTATGTTTTGATCATCACTAGATCTCCTCTCATCTAAACTATTTCAATCTTGCCTCCAATGAGTGATCTCTGGGCTACTTCCTCATCCTTTCACCAGGTAACAGTAGCTAGGATTTCAATTCTTAATTTAGTTTAATTCTCGATAGTTAATTAGGTTAGTTAGTTAGATCAAGATGTTTTCAAGTCATCTTCTCCAATTTTGGCAAGCCATTTCAAGCTTCGCCAGAGCTTAATTCACATCCATTTCACCTTGATCATCTTCTCTATCACTTCACAATCACAAATCACTTCTTAATTTGCCTTATTAGACATCTAATTGCCTAATTCCTCTTTCACCTTCACCTGAGACCTTAACTATCCATGGCGAAGTCTCAGATCACATTTCACATTCAATTAGGCCCTTCACCATGATCCACATGTTATTAGGGCCTTGATTCACCTATTAATTGATTCTATTAGTTCATATATAGAATATACCTAATTCACTTCAACTCCCGACCCCTGTTGTCAATGGCGAAGGTCAAGAGCATTTTATTGCCTAATTAGTTCATCGATCACCCTCGCAAACATCTACAGATCATTTCTCCTCACTTAATTGAGTGAGATGAGGATTCTTGAGTTCCGACGAACTGAGGATGCGTTTCGTGGGATTTCAAATTAGTGTTCTTGATTTATCTAATATTTTAGTTAATTATTGAAGGCTTAATGATCCTGAGATCATCAAGAGTCTTTTGATCCATTTCTTAAGTGGTTTCATGGTGATCCTGACTCAATAGGCAAAATCCGATCACTAGAGCTCCGGTGAGCTCTGACGAAGTCAATTGTGACTTCCAGACTTTAAAACTCCTTGAGAAGCTCCAGATCAACATATTTTGATTCACTATTCAAATTCCACTTGTCTATTCCTTGATTTATTGATTCAAGCATTCATCTAGCCTTCATCTTCCTCAACACTAGCAAAGTTGAGGAGGTCGATTCAGAGACTCTCAGAGTCTAGTGATCGGTTAATAAGCTTCCTTAGAAGCTACTAAACTTAGATTTATCTTTAGTTTGTTAGTCAGACTTTTAGATTGATCCATTGACCAAACTCAATTTAGTTCTTAAGCGGAAAGCCTGGATCCTGGTGCTCCAGGTATCAAATTATGATTTTTGAGGTTGTAATGTGTTCCTAAGGATTTGGATAGTCAATTTGGATAGTTGATTGAGTGAGAAATACTCTTTTGTTCAAAGTCAAACTTCAAGCTCAAAGTGGTCAACCCTTGGTTATTATGGATTGTCAAGCTTTAAAACTTGGATTTATGTACATTTCTGGAATCCTAAGTTTGTTACGAGTTTTTTTAAATCGAATTAGATGAATTTCATTGAGGATTTCATCAAGATCAGATCTCCACTTGTTTGTGTTCAGTTTGCACTCAATAGGGTTTATAGTGTTTCTGTTGAGATTCTGAGCTTATATTAGCTTGTATAAATCATCTTTAGTTTGAATCTATCTAGATTCTCTCTAAAGGTCTTGAGCTTTCATTTAGGCCAATTGACTCTTTAATCCTTCTGTTATGAGCAATAGTTGGAAGCTCTGCATCAAGCTTTTTAAGCTTTGCAAGACTCCATTTCTTTTCCAGAGGATGCAAAATCATCTTAGACACTGAAAGCATTCTCTAAGCATGTAAGAGAGCAAGAAAACCAAGGCTAATTTGAGATTGGATGCTGAGCTCTACTATGTTGCACACATAGCAACAGACTAACATTGCAAACTTGATTGGAGGAACTCTTGCAATCTATTCATTCAATTAAATGATGGAATCAAGTGATTTATGTTAGATCTAAAGATCTGGAGAGTTGTTGAGTGACCGGAACTCTAAGTTGATTGGAATTATTTCATGAAGTCGACGCTGCTACGCTGAAAGATAGGGGGACTTGATAGTCACACCTCGGAAATGGTCTTCTGCTTGGTGCCATATATAAGCAATCACGACTGTAGCCCAGTTGAGCGACCACGACACAAATGCATGTGCGTTACGTGATATGCACTGCACGTGCATGCGTGTGTGCACATGTGTATGTATCTGAGCATGCGTGCATAGGTGTGTGAGATTGTGATGCGTGGCCTTTGTGGGTGAGCTTGAGTAGCAACTACTCTAGTTAGCCCATTGAGTCTATGCGGAAAAGTCCACTAATTTTTAAAATTGGGCCTAATATGAGGTCTTTACAACACTCAGTCAAATTGTGAAGGCTATGTGTGCATTGTGAAGTGCTTAAATATCCTATGTATTAAATGATATAGAGCCTAAGTGTTAAATAAATAATTATGGTTAATTGTGTTGTTTCAAAACAACATTTTATAAATTTCTTTTTACATTTTAATGCATATATCTTTTTCCTTCTTTATGGAATGATTGCCCACGTTGTAATGTTCATTTTATGCAATTATTCATGTGGATAACATATTATATTAAGTAGTAATTAAGTAATTAAGTTAATTATATAGTTAAGTACTTAGGATAATTATACTCTAATTAATTATATAAATATAATTAAGTAGTAATATAATTAAGTAGTTAGTAAGTTAAGTAACTTATATAGATGTTAAGTTATAATTTATTTTCTTTGAAAAGAAAAGGAAAGCTATCGAATCGTCGATAGCAATCCAGGAGAGCTATTATTGATTATATGAAACAAAAGGATAACAAAATTAAACCCCACATATGTATGAGATTCCAGCAATTGCTTACAATATTATCCACACTCACTGGACTCTCTTGAAATAATTTCTCATTTCTAGCTCTCATACCGACCATAAGACGGCCACCATGGGTTGTTTAAGCGATACTTCTTAGTAGAGTCTGATTCCCATACCACCATACTTCTTAGGAGAACAAATTGTATCCCATTTAACAGTTTGGAAGAAGGTACCTTGGTGAGCATCCCCTTTCCAGAAGAACCTTTTGCATATAACATCAAGTTTTTTCCAAGTTGACTTTGGAGCTCGAAAGACGGAGAAGAAGATTGGAATAGATGATAACTGAATTTAGTAGGATAAGCCTCCCCTTTTTTGATAGGTAATGACTGCTCCAGCCTTCAAGCTTCGTGGCCACCTTCTCAAAATGAAACGTCCAATCAATTTTCTTCATTTTTTTGCATTTCAATGGCAGACCCAGATATTTAATTGGCATTGATACCACAGGAATGCACAAGATGTTAGAAATGTCATTCTGATCACTACCATTCATACCAAAACAAACTAGGGAGGATTTGCTACCATTTAGTTTCAGTTCAAAATTTTCACCAAATATATTGACCATATAATATAACACCTATGCTTCCCTCTTCCCTCCTTCCACAAAAAATACTGTGTCATCTGTATATTGGAGAATGGGGGCCAATGCCCTTGTATTTGTCATCGAGTAACCCATTATCATCCTATCTGCTGCCAACTTGCATGCATACCTTTCTAATGTATCTACTATAAAATTACAAATCAGTGGGGCCAAGGGGCAGCCTTGCCGAACCCCACACTGAGGCTGGATCCAGTCTCGACAAGGTTTCCCATTCAACAAGAGGGAATAGGAGGCAGTCGTGATGCACTATTTCACCCATTGGATCCAAAGGGGAGGAAATTTTCTCCTTTTAAGAATTTCCCAAAGGTATGACCATGATATTGAGTCATACGCTTTAGAAAAGTCTACCTTCCATCGGAAGGCCTTAGTCCTTTGCCTATGCCACCCCATAACCATTTCTTGAGCCATAATGAATGATCCCTGCAATGACCTCTGGTCGGGCGTGTTTCATGTGTTAGAAATCAAGGTTACAAGTAACCCGTCATCGTAGTTGCAAAACACGTCGATTAGATAAAATTTATACTGAAACTCCAAGGTAGTCCCAGGTCAAACACAGGGAGGCGATGTTTACTTTAGTTGAAAACGGCACTTTGTTTTATTTTTTTTTGGTATTTTAGGGTTTTGTTATTATTTTGTATTTTTGTAAGAAGAAAACAAGCAAATGAATCACAAGGTAGAGATGTGGAACAAATTTGATATATATTACTTCCAATGTCAATTATAATAAACTATGAAAGCATAAAAAGAGAGGGGGTGAGAGGAAATCTCCCGAATCGACTGTTCAACGAGACGACAATGCCTAGTGGAAGCTCAGACGAAAAAGGTGAGGAGCGGGACAACAGAGGTGAGATGCAGGAGGACCTCGGGTTGAGGAAAGCTTCGGCATAGCTCTAGAATGCAGGTGAGAAGACAGAGTTGATCTGTTATTGGAATGGAAGTGGGAGGATGGCTCCAAGGCGACCTATGAAGGGGGATAGGAAGTTGGAGGAATATTTGGTGGGGCAAAGGTCTGCTACACTAATAGGAGCCTTGGGAGCTTGAAAACAAGCTCTAATGGAGCGTTGGTAGGCTTACAATAGCTTGGGAGTAGGTGGGAGTAGAGTAGGTAGAGATGGCTTGGAAGGGAGGGGGTGTAGGTCCTTTTATATTGGAAAAGAGGCAAAAATAGGTATGGGACCATTATTAACATCCAGGTCGTCGCTGGAAGCATCATTGTAGGCAGCTCATGCCCGTTCATGCCCAAAGTGGGCTTTCCTGGCATGCAAAGAATTAGCGATGGTTGTAAATGTTGCTGTAAGTCCAGCTCATGCATCGCTGTAGGTCTAGCTCACGTATAGCTAGCGCTGCTCCCCTGCCTTGTCGCGCGCACGCGTGCGCCCATGAGCTGGCGCTGTACTGTGCTCATGCATGCATGCACGCACACATGCGGTAGCACGTGCATGCAATGGGCGGCCTAGACTACACCACGTGGCGTAGTCTGGGCCATCCATCTTCTTCTTATAGTAGGGGCTACTACAGAGGTCGGATTGAGTTGATTTTCATGCCGTTAGGCTGCAATCGTCGACCCGAATCCATCCGTGCGGTTGAATTTGTCTTTTAAAGCTCCAAATTATGTCTTCTAGTCCCTTGGCCATTGATCTTCCTCGGACTGCATATGGTGCTACGGGACTCTGATCGAGGCAATTTCAGAGGCGTTGGACTCCGATCGTCATCATCAATCCAAGGTTCTAAGATTAATATCCTTCTCTCCGAACGGCAAAAAGGATGCAATTAACCTAAATTATATACAACTACTCTAAATGCAGAATGATGCATACTATGCAATATTTATAACATGAAATGCAAATCTACGCTTAGGAACTTGCATGAATAGGCATTTTACCCTCAATAAATGTGTTTACATCATACCCCCATGCCTATCTTTTGCTAGTCCCTAGCAAAATTAAACTATATACTATGTATAAAAGCAGAATTAGGATTAGATCGCGTAAGCCTAAGTCGTTTATTAACAATAGAGAATTTCAACTAAGGTCCAAAACTATGAAAACTCAAGAGTACCCGGGTGCCTGCCAGAATGCAGACCGCCCAAGTCCTCGCCTTATTTGAAAAGGGAAGATACATTTTTTTTATTAGTATTTTTCTTCTTTTCTAATTTTTTTGTACTTTTTTGAGTTTGAGAGTTTCGGGATAACTTTTTACGGCTACCCGACCTACCCAAGACTCGAAAAGGATTCTAAGTACCAAGCATCTTTGTGAAGAAGTGATAGACTCACAAAACGGCCGTTAAGACGGACTTCGGGTTTCTACGATCCTAGGTGACCTTGCCTAAAGGTTTGTCTTTACGATCGGTAGCTTTCTTCCTACTTCTTTTATTTATGGGGTCAACATATGAGCGAACCTAGTGTATATCTCCCCGATTTATTATACTTCCCCGCTTCTTCCCTAAGTGTTTTGGGAATTATTGTGCTTTTTTTTTGTGAGCTGGGTTTTGGACAACCGATCGATAAGCTATTACCACCGACAACTTGTCAGCTATACTCATGCGGTGAAGTGTGGTTTTATTTTTTTTTTTATTTTCTCCTTTTCCACTTTTTTTTTGTTGTTCACTTTTCTTTTTGAGTGTTTTTCTCTTTTTTTTTTCTAAGTAGGTGGCTTCCCTGATCTAAGATTTACCTAAAGACAGTACAACGAAAATGGTCATGTAGCTGGGCTCTGGACAACCTGCCGATGAGCTGTTACCATTGACAACTTGCTAGCCATACCACCCAAGTCGGTCCATTAGCTATCCAATTTCCGTAAAAATTATCGAAAAGTGAGTCAGTGCAAAAGAAATGTGTGTAGATGCTTAAGCATAAAGTCCCCCAAAATCAGAGGGTGGGTTGATAAGTCACATACTTATCATCCTAAATTATTTACCAAATTAAAATAAATTTTAATTAGTGAGGACTCAAGACTAAGTCTACATTTGAGTGGACACCCAAGCTAATTAAGCCCGAAGACCTGAAGAATCTAAGTGTTTAGGTCCTCTTGTATCATTTCCTAAAGTTAATAACTTCCAAATGCCTAAGTTCTCTTTTCCTAATTTCTTTCCTTTTTTTATCTTTTTTCAAATTTTCATTTTTTATTTTATTTTACAAAAAACTAAAAGAAATTCTACAGAGTTAACATAATGATTTCAGGAATCGTTTATCTACCCCCCCATGCCTAAATGATGCAATGTCCTCATTGTAAAGATTAAAACATGAAAAGGGCAGAGTAACCAGAATATCACCTGAGCGTTGTGAAAATCCGGTCAGCTCCATAAAGAGGAGTGTATACACATGCGCTAATTTTAATGCCTTCAGTTAAGCCTAACATACATACAAAAAATAAATTGAGAATTCACAAGTGCGGGTCAGAATCAAAACAAAAATGTTGATCCTGAAACCCGCCAGCAGAAGATGTCCACAAACGTGGACCAGATTATGGTCCAGACCCATGCCCTAGGGTCGAGTGGTTCTCAGGTTCTGGATGAAAATCACCCATAACCAAAGGTTGTTGTATTTGCAGGGCTGGGCCTATGATTTAGTGGTGTGCAACCCAAGACCAAAGTGTCTGACAGTAGGAAAAGATGGTTCAATAGGTGCGATTGTCCACTTAACATCAAGCTCAGAAAAATAATCAGTTATTTCAAGCTTGGGTTGCAATTGAAAGATATCGTAAGGGTTCGCAAAGAAGATAGGTGGTTTTAGGTCAACAAGAACCCTTAAATCCAAAAACAAAGTTCCCTCAAAATTAGCATCCCAAATTTTTACTTCCAACTTCCTATCCTCTGAAATCAAGGTTTTTTGTACCTCCAGATCGTTGTACACCCCATCTAAAGTACCCGAGTCTAACAATTGTGGCTAAATCAAGATTGACTTGGGCACAATGATCTCAAAAGTATGTTCATTCAGCTCCTTGGGGTGTGGTTGAGGAATGGGGCTACTAATTGAGTCGTTAGGTATCGGATCCTCCAAGTTAGCCCCAACCAAATTAGAATCTTCAATAGTTGGGCTACCAAATTGGTCGTCATACTCTTTGAGCCCGTATGTCTCACTAAAATCATTCTCCTCAAGCTTAAGTGAGACTTCACTAAGAGATTCCTCACCCTCAAAATCAAAGAATTCATGATCCCCATTTGTATATGTCTCAACATCACAAGTCATTTCATCATCCAAGGAGACATATTCTTCTCCGTTCCCTGGCTTGGATATCTCGGGTGAATCAATCGGTTCATCCTCAATGGGTTAGTCTAGCCCAACCTGGCCATCTCCTATCTCAAAAAATGTATCCCCCCCGACAGGTGCCTAAGTGGGTTCAGACATTGGCTCTCCTGAAGGGGGTTCATCTTGAGAACCATCCCAAGATTTGACTAGGGCAACCACAAACTTCATCCTTAACCTCGACAACTTCCCAAGTAGAAACTCACCCAAGTCCCTATCCCTAACACTTTGGAGCAAATCCAATAAAGAGCTATTCAGCTCATCAATCATTTTTATCATAGGCTCCAATGCTTCAGTGCATGGTGTTGGCTGGGCTTCTAAAGATTGTATGGTGTTCCTCAAATTAGCCAACACTCTATCTTGGATCTGGTTCACTTGAACCGACTAGTTCGATTCAAGTTTGGGTGGGTTTGGGTTGAATCTAGGGGAGTCAAGATGTCGAGGTTTTTGGGTCCCTCCCTAAAAGTAGGCCGTTCTAGGTTATTCAAAGGATGATGGTGACCTATATTCAGTGGAGTACTAGGGAGGGTAGGTGTTATAATCATCATATCCTTTCTAATTGAATATCGTGTTGGTTTGATCATCAAAGGATCGAGATCTATAATAATTGTAGCTCTGGGAAGGATAATAATCATAGTCTTGTTGTCCAAGGTTAGGCTCTAGACATTGAGGTTCGGATTCATATCCCCAATCAAAGTCATCCTGGCTAGTGGATGGATAATTACAAGTTAAGTCAAGATAGTAATCATCTTGGGGGTAAGTGGTGGTAGGAGGATAGGTTGTGAAATGTGTGTAGGATGTGGAAGGGTACATAGTGAAGTAAGGAGGGAAATCAAAAGAGAAAGGAGCTCTGCAATACAAAAATACAAGCCTGTCCTGAGGTTGGGAAGCCTAAAGGTCTAATGACTCTCAGAATTCGTCCTAAGATTTTGGACGATTTACTCTACTTATGTCCAGGCAATCCGACCAGTTAGGAGGGACTGAGGAGAAGGTTCTTCTTTTGGCTTGCATCTTCGATTCCTAATGTACCTCCCAGCTGCGGTCATTTGACACTACTCCCTTAGCTAGACATCAGATTGACTAGTATAAGCAGGTTAATTGATAAGTCGGTTTTCACTTTCGAATTATGTTATTAAGATGATTTGTCATTGTAGGATCAAAGTGGTGGAAAATCTCTTAACAAAATAATTAAAATTAAAATTAAACCACTCATAGGAGAGAGGGTCATGTCCACAGGGAGGCAATGACTTAGTTAAACTCGCAATTAGGTCAAAATCAAGTTCGCTAAACTATTCGCCAGATCAAACAATGCCATGTAGCTCTGAAAGTAAACCTTAAATTTATAGAGAAGTCAAGGGGTGTTAATGTAATTTCTATGTCAGAAAATTATCCATGTGCAAGAGTATGCCATGTACTAGTCACTTGCATGCATACGAAAATGTCATTCAAAATTAAATTCAATGCACATAGAGATGAATAACAAGGTTTAACAATTCTCTAGAAGCATGAGCATGAAGGCATAAATTCACCATAATAAAATAATGATAAATCAAAATCCATTTTCATGCCAATGGCATGAAATGTAATTATTAATAGAGATGAAATAGGGGATTAGCTTCGGGTGGAACTTGTGCATGGATGGAGAGATGGACGGCGAGTTGGTGACCAGAGATAACCATCCCCAATCCGCACCTAACGGTGGTGCTGGCTTGATGGATGGTGGTCGAAGCCAGCTTGCCGGAGGAAAGAAGTGGCGGTAGTGGAGGTTGCTGCTACTGGCCACGCATGCTGTAGGCACAAGGAGGCACAGTGTGCAGGCACTGGGGGTGCTGCAGGCGAGGTTGGAGCACGTGCGCTTGGCAAGGACGTGCCGATGTGCTGGCAATGGGGTGGAGGCGCACGATGGGGTCTGATGGCGCCGGCTACAGGTGATGCAGGGAGGCGCTAGAGTGTTCTGAAGCAGAGGTGCTTGGGCGTGGTGAAGGCGAAGGGGAGTGGGCACATGGGGTGAAGGCGCTGCTGGAGGACGCGTACTAGGCAAGGGCGCACAGGCACTGGTGTGTGCGCTGGAGGTAAAGGTGCAGGCGTGCAGGCGCTGGCGTGGGTTGCTGGATGAGGTGAGGGCCCACGGTGGGCAGGCGTGCTTGGTAGGGTTGAGGTGCTGGTAGGAGGAGTTGCAAGGACTCTTGGCAGTGTGGGCTATCACCCCACACACCCACGGTGGTGGAGTCGCACTGCCGCGGTGGGAGGTCGGTGGTATGGAATGGATGAGAAGCAAGGTTCTCTAAGCACAGTGAGGAACAAAGGAGTGGTGGCCTCCTCTTGAACGGCAGCCCTTCCTTCTCTTTTGTAGCCACGGCTATAAAGATTTGAAATTCAAAAGCCACTGTAGAATCAATGTGATGCGCAGGAGGCGGAGGCGGAGACGGAGGAGTTACCTACAAAGGAGAAGAAGAAGGAAAAAGAATAAAATAATTAGGATTACTTATACATAACTCCTTAACTTCTATGTTAGTTAAAATAGTGCACCTAATTAATTAACTAATTAAATGTATGCAACCCTAGGTTAATTCTAAATGCATGAATTATGCACTTAAGCTAAAAATATTAATTAATTTATTTACATCCTAATGTATGCTATCTAAATGTTAAAATTAACTTAATGTCTAGATGCTTAAATACTTAAATAGCCCACAAATATGGGCTAATCAAATAACCCCATGCCTATTTATTGCTAGTCCCTAGCAAATCCAAGCAAAACCTAGCACTCTAAGTAGACTAACCAACCCAAATGGTCTTCCTTTAGAAACATGTTAAGTTCAGACTTTAGACCTAAGGTTCCCAAGTAGTTGCTAAGTTATAGACTAGGTCAGCTAAAGATGAGTTGCAGGCACAAGTTTCCTTGATTTCTGACTCTACCCTAAGGTTTATTGATCCCTGAGATTAAAGCATCCGTGCATGTGCATTGGTTTGAGTTATTTGAGGTTGGTATAACTGCCAACCTAGAAAGGAAAAAAGGATATATATATATATATATATTTTTTTTTTTTTTCTTTTTGTTTGATTCCTCTAATCTAACCTTGGATCAGCTATCAATACAGTTTGTGTCAGATTCATTGTCCCCATCACCATACCTCTAAGGGTGCCTATCTTTCGATACTTCGAGATAGCACCGCCCATAATGACCCCAAGAACTCCTAGCAATCGACACTTCGAGATAGTATCGCCCGTCGATTTCTTAAGCAAATTCAGGCCTGTGGCAATCGACACTTCGAGATAGGGCCGCCCATGATACCTAAACTACACAATGCACTTACATGCCCCCAATAGGATGGATATCCTAAGAGACAAGTGATGAGATGCTCATCATGATCTCTAATTACCCTTAATTAACTAGTCTTCCTAGTTAATTAGCTAGGGTTATGAATATATAAGGGTTAATTATAGAATAAGGGATATTTAGTTAAGGACCTTAAAATAAGTTAAAAATGACATTTTATCATTCAATTAACATTATCAATAATTTAGATAATAATTGGACTCGAAATCCTACTAATCATTTCCTTAATTAATAAGATAAGTAACTTAAATATAATGTATACATAACTATGTAATAACTTAAGTAATTTTAATTAATCTAATAAATTAACCTAAAAAAGGTTAAAAATATAAATTCAAGGTGTAAACATAATATTTACCTTATTTACTAACATATATAAAAAGTTGAAAAAGATTTAAGTTAAAATAAACCTTCAAAACCTGGGTTTACATTTTAGTCCTTACTTTTCATTATAGTCGAGTCCTTATTTCTCACATAGGACCTTAAGTTTTATTACTTCTAAGTCCCTCTTCATCTTCTTCTTCTCCTTCTTCTCCAGCCAAACGAACGGCTGGCGGCAGAGAGTCACCCCACCGCACGATCACCCCCCTGTCAACATCATTTCTCTTTGCCCAAGCTCTTGCAGCTTGCACTCACCACCTACACTTCATCCATCGGTCTGGATGAATCAAGAATCCTATTTTTTAGTGGGAGATAACCTCACCGTTGTTGGAGACAAGGACGGAGGTTAAGCTCCTCGAGCTCCTTCTTCGGCCAGACCCCGCCTCTCTCTTCGCCGCAGACTGCTATAAATACCCCCTCACACCTTTGATTTTAGGCAAGTTGGCTCCCTTCCCTCTTCTAACACTGTAGCCGACTTTGATAGGCTATTCTTCCAAACCTCCGGCAACTTCCCATTCCATCTTCCGACTTCCTTTGTCCATCTTAACTAGCTGAGGAGATTCGTCGTGGTCTTCCGCACCTCTGACAAAGGCGCCGACCCTAGGATTCCTCCGCTCCACCTCAAATCCGCCTGCCAGAGATCTTTCTTCAACCCTCTGATTTAGTCATCTACTATGAACCTTCGGCATAACCCTATTGACCCCTTCATCCAGGTAACAGTAGATTAGGAGTTGGAGTAGGAGTAGGGTAGCTTAGTTTGTTAGTTTAGTTAGTTAGGTTAGAGTAATGTTAGAATTTAGCTTCATCTCCTCCAACTTCGGCAAGTTCCTTGAGCTTAGCAGAGCTTTAATTTTGTCTTTTAATTCACTATACACCTTCCTTTAACTTCCATGTTCACTTCTAATTCACGTAATCATTAATTAAATCACCTAAATGGCTAATTCAAATCTCACCTTCACCAATTACTGACACTGTCCATGGTGACAGTAATTGACCTAATTCCACCTTCACTGGGTTCTTTCATCACCTATCATCACTTTAGAACCCTAATCTACATTATATTACCTATTATTATCATCTATAATTAAATGCCTAAATCTTAATTAAGCTCCTGAGCTCGCTGTCCATGGCCGCTCAGGAACATTTCAAACTATAAATTAAATATATATTTATGATTAATAACATCTGTTGACTTGATTTAACTTCTCAATCAAGTAGTTAAATCAAGTCCTGAGCTTAAACCATTCAAATTTTTAGGAAATAAACTTACTGTCAAATCATACATTTTAATGAACAAATGAAGAATTTAATGTGATAATGAGGTACCTTGTAACCTCAAGATCATTTCTGGATCAAAAGTGGTTGATTTTCTTAATCTGTACAAACAATTACATTTTCTGGACTCATCGGAGCTCCGACGAGCTCCGGTGAGCCAAAGTTGTGTTACAGCCTCTTAAACTTGTTAAGTGGCTTCAGAACAGTAAAATAAAGATTACTGATTATTTTAAAGAAATTTGTTTGAGGTTTCAACCACTGGAGCTTTAGATGTAACTTCATCTTCCCCAACTCCGGCGAGTTGGGGAAGTTTGTTGACTGTTCGATCTTTCGCTTTTAAGTCGTTTGTAGTTTAATGTGGTGGAAAAATCAACTAATCAATTTTTAACAAGAAATAACCACTCGCAGAGGAGCGGGTCGTATCCACTGGGAGACAATAACGTATTAAAATTTGCGCCACTTAAAAAGGTTTGTTCGTAGTCAATTTGGACAAGAACCAAGCCAAGATTGCCTTTAGATTAAGGTTTAAGCAAGAAACTATGCTGAAATGGCAATTATGAGAAACTATAGGATATTTTCCTCAATGCAGAGTCAATAAAATATGATTAAAATTTGGCAATGGCAGAAAATGTAAATTTTAATTAAAGGTTTCCTATAGCAAAACAAGGGAATTTTTCCCCGTTGTCTTGCGCGACGAGGAGCCGATGACCGGGCGCGGGAAGCTCGGAGGAGGTCCCTTGGACCAAGAGCTTCGAATCGGTGGTGGCGGCGAGTCGTACGGCGGCCGGAGGTGGCCGGACGAGCTTCGGCGGAGGTGCTGTAGCCGGTGAGCTCGCGCGGCTGTTGGCGTGAGATCTGCTCGCGTGCTGCTGCTGACGGCTCTACAGGCGCGGGAGGACGGGTCTGCAGGCGGTTGAGCGAGTGCGACTGCAGCTGGCGGGGGGGCGCAAGCTGCAGCAAGCGCGGGCAGGGGGGCGCTGCTGGCGGTTCTGCAGGCGCGGGGGTGAACGGCGTGGATTGCAGGCGCTGTTGGAGTTCTGCAGGTGCGGTTGCTGCTGCAGGCGTGGGAGGTGGGTGCTACAGGCTGAGGAGTGCGTGCGCGGTCTAGAGGGCGTGGAGATGGCGAAGGCTGATGGTGGGCGTGGTTGCGCTGGAGGCTGGTGAGTGACGCTGTAGGAGTGGGCGCGCATGGATGAAGGCGCAGGCGCGGGGGTGGTGGTGCGGGCGTGAACGGTGAGATGGGCGGATGTGGCTGTGCGGGTGCGGGTGGAGTTCAGACTGGTACGCAAGCGGGTGATCGCAGGTGAGCGGGTAGCTTCAGACTTTTGGGAAATTCCCCAGACGTCTTAATTTACTGAGAGGGTGGCTGAATCAGTAGCTCGGTGATGGTGGTCGGCGATGGCGGCGAGGAGGATGCACGCTAAGGTGCTCACGGTGATGTGGCGAGCTCCGGATGGCGGTGTGGCCTGTCACACCACATGCCCACGGTGATGGAGACTCGTCGCCACAGTAGAGGCCGGCAGTGTGGAGTGGAAGAGAGAGGTTCTCTCTGCACAGTGGTGGGTCGGTGGCGGAGGCCTCCCGAGCTCGGCTGCCTCCCTCCTCCTTTTGTAGTGTACTGCACAAGTTTGAAATCAGCCGCCCGACGAGATCCACCACATCCGCTCCCCCTTGAATGGCTTCTTCACTGCATCAGCCGGGCGTTGGAGCGGTAGCCAGCCGTTCTGAAAGAAGAAGAATAAAGAAAATATTGTTAAAATATTAGGGTTATTTATGTACAGACTCTCAACTTCTATGTTAATAAAAACAATGTACCTAATTGGTTATCTAATTAGATGAATGCTATTCTAAGCTAATTCTAAATGCACTTAAGATATGAATGCAATGTATGGATTATGTAATTAGATTAAAACTATGAATTAATCTATTTACATCCTAATTTATACTAAATAAATGTTAGAATTAATCTAATGTATAGGCACTTAAATACTTAAATAGCCCAAAACTATGGGCTAATCATCTGTTATAAAGGATTTAAGAAACATTTAATGAGCTCAAAAGCTTTAGTGCGATGCACTGAAGCTATTTTAACTCTCAAAACATTGTAACAAACTCTGATTGATTCTGTCGATCACACACCTATTTTAGTTTAGGCGGTGAACCTGAAATCATAGAAATTAAGGTTGAAACACAAATTTAAAGATCTCAATGAGTTCCAGATGATGAGAAGACTCTGATTGAGGCATTAATTTCTTAGGAGGAAGCTTTAAATAAAAAGTCAATCTTCGAGTTTCCATAGTCAAACCTGAGTCTGATAATGGTGTTCTGAGCTTGAATTGAGGAATTGAGATGTGGAAACTATTTCTGGGTTCTTATTTGATGATCTGAAATTAATTAAAGTAAGCTCCGATGATGTAATTAGTAGAGATTATGTTTCTGCCAATTTCGGTTACTCTCGAACCCAAACCAACAGGAGTACTATTTTGATGAAATTCAAACCTAAAACCTGCCCAGATTGATTAGCTATAACCCTTAGAATTAATATAAATAGATTAGGAACACTTTAAAGTGTCTGTTGCACTTGTTGAAATCTGAAAATCAACCTCTGAAGCTTTCAGAGAAGGGAAAGGCTTCTCTACTGGTTCTGTAGGTCTTGGGAGCTTAAAATCCACTCTAATAGAAGTGGAATTGCTTATATAACATATATAGACCTTTAAATAGATGAGAGAAGTCCATCTGAGGACTCTCCTAAGTTAAAACACTTTCCAGGTTTTTTATAAAACTCGTAGAAACCCCTGATTTCATCTCTTAAATTGAAGAGCCAAACATCATTAAAACATTAAATTGACCCTAAAATTATGTAGATTACCCTTAGAGCTTTCCAACAAACTTGAAATCATCCAATTTGGAGCTCTAGGTAGAAAGTTACGATCATTTGAATTCGGGTCTGGAAGGGTTAGCTTTGTCCCACCTCGGATATTCACGAGCGTGTGCTTGGGAATAAAATTGATTTGTTCCTATGGTTATGCAGTCGTTAGCACTCGGCACACCGGTTCTGATTCCTTCTGATCTGAGCATTGTTCTGAGTGTGCGGGCATATGCCTGCAGGTGTGTGCGCCCTTGGGGGCATGCGAATGTGGTTGTGCCCTGGGAAGGCAAGTGTGGCCTGGGAGGCTGGGTTGAGCCGATGTGGCTCGAGACTGTGAACCGATTAATAATTGAACCAAAACAAACCTAACTGAGATTAGGCGAGGATCGAGTAAACTCTGGTCCCACCCTGGTCTCAGGGTGCTGTGTATCCTCGAAAGGACCTCGTCGCAAATAAAAAAACTTTTGGTTAAAAAAATAAAAAAACCCGGTTCAGCTGAAAGCTTGAGGAAAGAGAAGCCGCTAAAGGAAGCTAAGTGCTAAAGGATGCTAAGTGCTTAAGGAGATGGCACAGACTAAGAAGTGTTAAGGAAAAAGACTAAGGAACAAAGGAGAAAAACTAAGGGAAGAAGAGAAGGCAGGAGATTAAAGGAAGAGAAGGAGGATAAGAAGGCAGGAACAACACAAGAAAAGAAAGAAGAAAGAGAGCTCTAGAGAAGAAAATAAAAGAAAGAAAGAAGAAGATTAGAGGCTGAGAAAATAAAAAGGCATCAATACTTTGTTAAAGAAATAAATGAATTTTCTCTTGCATAATTACTTTTTGTTCTTAAATGTGAAAAGGCATGCTTTAATTAGATAACTTTTTGCCTTAGTTTCTTAGAATAAAATAAAATTGAAAAACTGGCATGTTTACTTGTTAATAAAGTACAACATTTTGAGTAAATATGCTTACATATGGAATTTTGTATGTTCTTTATAGTTTAAATATTTTGACAAAATTCATGTTTTTAAAATTAAACTAGTTTTACCTCCTAAACTTAAAGAGATAAAAGAAAATTGGTGAATTTGGAGAAAATTATTATGCCTCCCAGTGAACGACCTGGACTCAACCAATAAAAATTTCCAAAATGTTAGGTTAATTCGACCCTATACTACACAATCGACACAACTTCGAGTTAACCTAAGTGATTCTTCTACTCTTAATTAAGTGCAATTAACTTAATTACTGAGTTGAGTTGAAAAACACACATCATTTTAATGGCACCGTTGCCGGGGAGGTAATATTTTGACTCACTCCACTCATCAAAATATTCCCTGGTATTGCTTCGTCTAATTATCATTTTAATGGCATCGTTGCCGGGGAGGCAATATTTTGATTCACTAAAATTTAAAAAGGATTAATTGTTTAATTAGGAGGTATTTTGTAAATAGTTTTGTTTTTACTAACTTTTGTTTTAATTAGTGTGTTTTGTTTTGTTTTTGTTTTATTTTCTATCTTCTTTTCAAGTTTACCTTTGTAGGTAATCTCAGGAGAAGGTGGGAATCCATTTTACTGTTTTCATTTTTGTAAGTATTTCTTAATCTTTTATTTTGTTGCATTTAAAAATTAAAAATATAAAAAAATATATCTTTTCTGAGTAGTAGCAGCATAACATAGGCATACACTCTTAGGAGTGCATTTCTTGCTAGTACTAATACGATCTGACTCGGGAAAATTTTTTAAATATTTTTCTTGCATCAGCGGGAAAACACGAGAAAATCCACGTAGATCCCTGTCTTTGAGATTTAAAAAGACCACATATTTTTGTTTGAAAAGATATAAAAAGCAGTCATTGTAGTTTAATTGATATATTTTTGAAAGAAAAAGATTAACTAAAAAGAGGAAGTAAAATTGGTGACTTAAATCTGCTTGTAGAATGCATGCGGGTTTTTATATCGATATCGTCTGTTGCATGCTATCGCGCACATAGCGCGATCACTAGAGTCACACGAGTTTATTTTTCTATCTCTCCTCTTTGCACCTCTTAGGGCTTTGGCCGAAGGTCAACAAGTCTGTCTCACTATTAGAGCCCCGGGGAGCTAGTAGTGAGAGGTCTCGATCCTAGACCTTAGACCTTTGAGCTTTAAGGTACGTACCTGCGTAGTTTCGAATTAGGACGCGTATTTTGATACTGTTACTCTATTTGTTTGCGTCAAATTACTTTGCGTACTTTAGGAATTTCTTCTTTCCTTTGAAAGAAGAGCAAAACCCGCGTCTTTTGCACTATTTTGTAGGTTTTTTATGCCACTGTTTTTTGTATCGGTGGTGTGCGTGTGCTTTTGCACATTTATTTTCCGTTTATGGACAGGAGGCAATCCTTACATCTGCTTCTCGCACCACCGTTGACAGGTGATCCTAGGCCGGTTGCAAATAAGCAACCAATGGTTTTCCCATCTGATCCATCTACTTCTATGGATCCAATGCAGAATCTTAATCCTGAGATTCCTTCTTCTTCTGGTCAGGGGGAGATGCCACCTTTTGATGTTCATGAGGCTCTCCTAAACCAAAACCTTAGGATGTTAGAGCAAATGAGATAAATCAATTTATTAACAGTAGCCTTAAATAATCTACAAACTTCACAAACCCATTCTTCACCTCGACCTAAGGTGAGTTTTGAAAATCTTGATTTACCGATCAATCATCCAAGGCCTCTACTTAGAGATTATGATAACCCATCTAATGCACAAGTAGAGCCTAATGTTAGGATTCCTATTGGGGATTAAAGCAAAACATTATAGGTTTAATCCCCCACTTTCACAGATTTGCATCCGATGATCCATTTCAACACATTGAAGATCTTAAAAATCTATCTCAAACTTTTGGTCCTCGAAATCAAAATAGGGAAATCCTACTAATGAAAATGTTCTCTTTTAGCCTTAAAGATAAAGCAGCTTATTGGTATAGAACTATAGCAAGACCAATCTCAACTTGGGCTGAACTCGAATTTGCATTTTTGAAGAAATTCTTTCCAATTGGTCGAACTATGACTACTTTCAATCAAAATCAAGGAGAACCAATTCATGAAGCATGGGAATGTTTTCATGAATTGCAAAGGAAATGCCCACATCATGACATCCCTCATTGGCAATTCACGCATATCTTTTATTATGATTCACAAGAGGGCATTCGCAATCTAGTCGATGCCTCTTGTGGAGGGAATTTTCTAAATCGCGACACAGAATCCACTTCAGAATTATTTGAAGGGATGGCGGAAAACTCGATCAACAATGAATCTATGTCGCAATTTTTGCGGGGTGTGAATACGAATCACCAAAATCTACATAAGGGCATTCACGAGATCGATAATTCGTCCAGTTCAAAGGATTTAGAGATTATTGTAGAAAAACTGGACAAAGTAGACATCGTAGCAAATCATCTCGATGAGGTTAGAAACACAATGAAGAATCTTACGCCTCTACTTGCTACAAATCCCGTGTATTTACCTGTTTCACAAATTTCCGCGGGGAGGGAATTTGTGAATAATCTGGATTCTAGAGATCCATCTTCCTTGGGTTTTCTATCTACTCCTTCACCAACACAAGGAGGGACCTTTGTCCCATAATCTTACCCACCCTTTTCCCCACCCTTAACTGTTGCAGAAAACATGCCATATCTTTTAGGTTTACACGCTATCCAGGAAAATATTCCAAGACCAAACCCTTATTCAAATTCCTATAATCCTAGATGGAGAAGCCACCCAAATTTTTCTTGGGCTGATCCAAATCAAAATCAAAGACCAAATTATTCAAATCAGACTCATTTTAATCCACCTCCATTGCCCCCTCAGCAATCAAATTTAAGGCCTAGCCCGACGAGTATGCAAAATTACTCTAGGCCTATTAGAGATACACAGCTAGACTAGATTTTGAAAGCTGTGTTAGAGAGTCAGCGACAAAATGCTGAAGCTCTCATTGAGATCCATAGGCAATGTAAGGTCGAATTGGCTGATTTACGAAATCAAATCACGCTTTTGGCTGAGTCACATCAGCCAGGTACTCTTCCATCTCAGCCAATTCCGAATCCGAGGAATCTACCAAATCCTAGGCTAAACCAAGGCCAAGTCCATTTCCTTAATCAGGCCTTTAATTCTAATCATAATCCATCCTCTATATTAGCTGAAAATAACCCATCAAACTCGCATTAGCAACATATTTTGTGTCAAAATGACCCACCTATTATTGGGAACCAAAATTGATTTTGCTGATCTTCTGAACTTGGTAGAATCATCTTTTAAATTGCCTCAATCTTAAATGTTCTACATCTCAACCAAAATCAGATCTATTCTTCTACATAAGACTCATTCTAATCTTTTTGAAATTTTCATGAGAATCTGATTCTAGGATCTACGAGATCTATTCTAGGCAATTTTTGGATGAATTTTGATTGGGTGGTTTAATCTATTTTCTAATTTTTTGATCTAATTCTTTCATAACTCCTCTATTTTTACCATATACCTATTCTTTTTAGGAGTTCTTTACTAGGGTTTACGCCTAGCTGAAGGCATAAAACTTTGCACTTGTATATAGCTGTTTCCTGTTTATCCTTTTTGATTTTCTTATACACTTACTTTTAAAATTTCACTTCATATCTTTTCAACAAGCGCCGAGGAGGTAATATGTTATCATCGCATCCTCAAGGTGAGTATATACTCCACCTCTCTTGGGGCAGGAACTCCTCCAATCAAATTGTGCTTTCAAGCCTCTCCTAAGTCAAAACTAAGAGAACCAAATTTCTTTTAAGAAAGGAATTAAGGTGATCACTTACTTACACAAGACCAAGTGTGTGAAATTTGGATGCTTGGGTTACAAGGACCCGTAAACCAAAAGGTAGAACAAGACTCTAGGTACTGCCCCACCTTTTAACTCAATCCCTAGCTTTCCTTCCTTAACCTCTTGAGGAATGCTCCGCAACTTAACTCCTAGTTAAGTTTTTAAGTCCACAAAGGACCCTAAAGGTCTAAAGCTAGTAGCTCACTTAGCTTCTAAAGTTCGATCCTAGAATCAACTTAGTCTAACCTAAAGTTCTAATCTTATGCCTAGGAATGCTGGGCCAGCCAGTTAAGCTCAATAATACAGAATGTTTTTTTTTCTTTTTCCAATGTAAATGTATGCAATGCAGAATGCTTTAACTAAATGCATGAATGCACTATGTATAAATGCTATGTATATCCCCAAGTACACACCCCCATGCCTAAAATCTGCAATGCCCCCATTGCAAAGAAGAATATTACCTAGGTCAGAGATGGGCTGCCGTTAATTTGCTAGCATCTGAGTAGCCAAAGAACCCGCAAATCAGGTTCAAGGATTGCAGAAATAGGCCCTAAAAATGAGCAAAGTAATGCTAGCCTAGAAAATAGGTAACCAAGGATGTTTGCAAGCTGATGATGAATCCCAATAGCAAATGCTCGCCCAACTAAGATGGGAATGAAACCTTCCCAGGTCACTAGAGGAGGTTCTCAAGGATAAATTGGCATAACAACCTCCAAAGGGGTAGGGGGAGGATGACAAGGATCCTCCAAAAGGAATGGGGAAGGAATGGTGCAGAGATAAACCCCAAGGGCAATGGACTGACTAAAGAAATCATCAATCCATACCCGATACGCCATTACAGGAAATATTGGTTTGTTAAGCCCCTCGATCAGAACAAAGGTGAGCATATCTCTAAGCCAAGGATCGTCTAGGGTGTCCAAGTTTCGAGGTTGCGGGATGGCCATAAGATCTAGGTTGTGTTTAATTAGCTCAGTGTCCATCCCTAACAATCTTTCTAAATCCTCAATTGCATCCCTAGCATTCCTTGCACTTTCACAAGTATCTTCCTGCACTTCATCAAGAGTCAAAATTTTGCCTTCAGACATAAGCAAATCAGATGGTGACTTTGAATCAAATGAAGGCAGGTTGGAAGCAACAGATCTGGGGATTATCCTATCAATGTCATCCCCGGGTTCTTGTTCTTTACTCAAATCTTCCCCATAGTCTATATGTGAATCCACATATATCATAGAAGTTGCTTCCAAATTTTCCATCATTTCATCATGAGGAGAAATATCATCGATGGGTGTGCTAAGGAAACCAAATTTGGTCAAATTTGTGACATCCTTAGGGCCTAACTCTTCAAATAAGACATAATCACCCTTAGTGTCACTCTAAATCTTGAATGTAGGTTCCTCATATAATTTATCCTTTGCCTCATCATATGATTCATCATATACCCAAGGTCTAGAATCATCTAAAATCTTAGCAGATCCCCTAGGGTACTTTATCTGAGGTAAATGGTTTACATTAGCAACATCAAACTCCTCAGATAGGTCAATTTCTTCAGGGTTAGGTTCCCTAAGGGTGGGCTTGAGTTCCATCTCGTGATCAGAAGGGAGGGTAGGATTAACAACTTTACTTTGTCCCACTTCATCAATTGTCACGAAAATACTATCATCTGGGTTGAGGTCTTCCAATGGTACCATCATTCCCTTCTTTTGACTCCAATATAATTCAGGTGGATACTCAACCTTATCATCATCTTCCTTAGGTTGCCACCTTTCTTCATCCAATGCATAGCTACTTTCATATGTATCTTCCTCCCACTTAAGGCGTGGACCTCTCAAGGAAGTGTCATCTAATGGGGAGGTTTCAAAATTGATCCTCGAAAAGTAGCAATTCTCCCTTACATAAACCCCAAAATTTCCCTCCAACTTAAAGTGTAGCTCTCCCACGGGAGATTCATCTAGCCTAGAGGGGTGTACATCATCCTCAATGGGGTAGATTGGGTGGCTAATTTCATCTCTTTCTTGTTGGCTTGCTCTCGAAGATTCTCCTAACAATTCAATCATTTCGTCTTGCATTTTCTGTATTTCCATCTTTAAGGAGGAGACAACATTTCTATCAGGAGAGAAGTCAGGCTCAGGCTTATAGTACCCAGGAGTGTCTGTCCAACCATTATAATTATTCAGGGAGGGTGGGTTGGGTATTTCTTTGGTGTGTAGGATATTGGGCAAAGCAAATCCCGCTCCTAGTTTCTGCTCACTGATTTGGGGCTTAACCAAGCCAATACTCCTATAGTAAGAGTAAAACGGATCCCAATGATTGTCATTATGTCCATCAAAGGATAGACCATCTTGGCGTATGGGATCAAAGAGTGCAGATTGGGGGTAAGGGTGTGGGCAAGATGTGAAAGGATGAAAATCAATGTGGTTCATTCTAACTAACACCTCAATCAGAATTCCCCAAGCAAAACACAATTCAAAAAGGACTTTTTAGGTCTTTCCCAATTTAGGCTTTTGATTTTAAGTCAGATTGTAGGTGACAATACAATTTTTTCAATCAATTTACGCACTTATTGTCGACTTACGGATCGCCTCAGAAGACCTAACTAGGACTTAGGTGATCCTCCCAAAAGCCCAAAAAGTTTAGTCACCCCCAAGCATGGCAAAGAAGGATGCAAGTAGGGTTAAACCCTTCCTTTGAAGCGTTGCTTTCGCGGTGCCTCTTAACTTCCCTCAATCCGCAAGGTTTGGAGGAACTTCACCTCTGAACTAAAGTTTGGGTCACTTTAGACATCAGTAACAGGAGGCTCTAGTCCTAGCGGTTCCAAACCTAAGCAGCGTCTAAAAGCGTGCCGTGGTGCAAGAGATATAAGTGTGCATACACAGCAAAAGATTTTGAATTTTGAATCGCATGCCAGTTTTGAAAATCAAATCCTTGGTTTTTAAATGACCCTCCTTTAATTAGTCATTTTTCCAGAAAATATGTGACCACTTGTTAGATCTACTCAATACAGATTAGGTGGTCTTGAAATTAATCCAAATGCATTTGCATGATAGGTAGAAATGCAAAGTTAGAAGTGCATACCTGATTCCGGCATTCTTCATGCAATATGCAAGACAGGAAATTAGATCTAGATGCTGCTCATTCAATCCTAAATGATACACCTAGGGGCAGGCAGCTTCTAGCAGGTAGCTCGTGTTTTTGCTTTTTTCTTATGCACAATCAAGAAAAATAAAATCAATTCACAAAAGAAAAACTAGATCTAAAGAAAAAGGGAACAAGCTCACAAAAATTACCCAACACAGGCCTAAAACAAAATCGGGGAACAAACCCCTCAACTGTACCCCAGAACAAGGGTTTTCCAAATGAATGTACTAAAATAAAGAGAAGAAAGAAAAAATAAAATCTATATACATCTAAGTGGGTAAGATGAAGATGCAGGTGTGATGCTCCTTCTCCCAATGTTGCAATTCCACCAATGATGTCAAGGATCACCTAATCTTTGAGGATAGTGCAACAAGATGTCTCCAAGTACATGTACCTCACGCCAAATAGAAAATCTAATTTAAATATGCCTCAAATAAAATGTGAACAAATAATTAAATAAATGCGAGTCTAATAGGCCTGTTGCCTCCCCGGCAACAGCGCCATTTGATAAGATGGTTTTCTCTTTCGAATTATGTTATTAAGATGATTTGTCGTTGTAGGATCAAAGTGGTGGAAAATCGCTTAATAAAATAATTAAAATTAAAATTAAACCACTCACAGGAGAGCGGGTTGTGTCCACAGGGAGGCAATGACTTAGTTAAACTCGCAATTAGGTCAAAATCAAGTTTGCTAAACTATTCGCCAGATCAAACAATGCCTGTGTAGGTCTGAAAGTAAACCTTAAATTTATGGAGAAGTCAAGGGGTGTTAATGTAATTTTTACGTCAAAAAATTATCCATGTGCAAGAGTATGCCACGTACTAGTCACTTGCATGCATACGAAAATGTCATTCAAAATTAAATTCAATGCACATAGAGATGAATAACAAGGTTTAACAATTCTCTAGAAGCATGAGCATGAAGGCATAAATTCACCATAATAAAATAATGATAAATCAAAATCCATTTTCGTGGTAATGGTATGAAATGTAATTATTAATAGAGGATGAAATAGGGGATTAGCTTTGGGTTGAGCTTGTGCATGGATGAAGGAGAGATGGACGGTGAGTTGGCGACCAGAGATAGCCCTCCTCGATCCGCACCTGATGATGGTGGCAGCTCGATGGATGGTGGCCGGAGATAGCCTGCAGGAGGAAAGATGTGGCGACGGTGGAGGTTGCTGCTGCTGGTCAAGCATGCTGCAGGCGTGAGGCATGGCGCGCAGGCACTGGGGGCACTACAGACGAGGCCGGAGCGTGCTCGCTAGGCAAGGGCAAGCGGGCGTGCTGGAGCTTGGCTGGAGGTGTGCGGTGGGGTCTGATGGCGCCAGCTACAGGTGCTACAGGGAGGCGCTAGAGTGTTCTAAAGTGGGGGCACTGGGGAGTGGTGAAGGTGAGGGGGGGTGGGCACGTGGGGTGAAGGTGATGCTAGAGGACACGCGCTAGGGAAGGGCGCGCAGGCACTAGCGTATGCACTAGAGGTAAGTGTGCTGGAGGTGAAGGCGTGAGCATGCAGGTGCTGGCGTGGGTTGCTGGCTAAGGTGAGGGCGTGCGGTGGGCAGGCACACTTGGCAGGGTTGAGGCATGGGCAGGAGGAGTTGCAGGGACTTTTGGCGGTGTGGGCTATCACCCCACACGCCTACGGTGGTGGAGTCGCACTGCTGTGGTGGGAGGCCGGTGGTATGGAATGGATGAGAAGTAAGGTTCTCTAAGCACAGTAAGGAACAAAGGAGTGGTGGCCTCCTCTTGAACGGAACCCTTCCTTCTCTTTTGTAGCCACGGCTACAAAGATTTGAAATTCAAAAGCCACCGTAGAATCAATGTGATGTGCAGGAGGAGGAGGCGGAGATGGAGGAGTTACCTGCAAAGGAGAAGAAGAAGAAAAAAGAATAAAATAATTAGGATTATTTATACATAACTCCTTAACCTCTATGTTAATTAAAATAGTGCACCTAATTTGTTAGCTAATTAAATATATGCAACCCTAGGTTAATTCTAAATGCATGAATTATGCACTTAAGCTAAAAATATGAATTAATTTATTTACATCCTAATGTATGCTATCTAAATGTTAAAATTAACTTAATGTCTAGACACTTAAATACTTAAATAGCCCACAAATATGGGCTAATCATTAATCGTGAACAATCTCAATCTGGATCCTGACGAGCGAACTAGTCCTTAGGGCCAACGTCTAATCAATTTTAGTTTGGCTTGGGACAATGGTGCTTCGGGAATGTGATGGGCCCTTTAGATGGGTTGTGCACTTAATGATCTATTAAAATGTGTGTGCATGCACAACCAGGATTTTTAAACAAGGTTATTTGATGATGTGTCTTTTAGAGTTCAACCTTGTTTGGTAGCTTTTAAGGTTTAATTCTTAGGTTGGTTTAATCAAGGTTTAGTAGAACACTCCAAGTTTTGAAAGCACAGGTGATGATATGTTCCTTTAAAAATAAACAATAATGTGGAGTGCCTAGTTCAGCACTAAGAATCAACCCTAAGTGGCAAGCTACTTGATGGATCAGTTTTATTCTGAGTGGTGCGGCCCAAGCAGCTCAATCAATTGGCTTGTTGCACCACTTAGTTAAGACACACAAGAATGTTTAACCTATTCAGATTTCTACTCACTTATGTGTATTGAGTTGAAGTGTACCGGGTCCATAGGTCAGATCCCGGTTAAGTGGTAGAATCAAAGTGATTGTGCACCTTACGATAAGTTGTGGGTGTTAAGTGTGTAGCTTTCAGTTATATCCCACAAGATAAGAATATATTTTTTTATTTTTTTTTATATGCGGGTGGGTGAGGTGAGTGGAGTGACAATCAAACATCCAAAATCTATCGTAGGGTTTATGCAAAGCACCTAAGTTGATTTGGGTTTGAGTTATTAGGTTATGGAATGAAAACTAAGGTGGGGGTGGTGTGGGGGACACTTACAAAACACTCTACCTGCACTTTACTCTGGTCTACCGTACTTGGATCTCCATGCTAGGGTACCTACAAGACAGTAGATCAAAGACAAGAAGGGTTAGTGCTATGTCAATGCAAAGAAACGCAACAAACAATAAAGTAAATTCCGTTGCCTCCCCGGCAATGGCACCAAAATGGTCGGGCGTGTTTCACGTGTTAGAAATCAGGGTTACAAGTACCCGTCATCGTAGTTGCAAAACACGTCGATCAAATAAAATTTATATTGAAACTCCAAGACATGGAGGTGACGTTTACTTTAGTTGAAAACAACGCTTCGATTTGTTTCTTTTTGATATTTTAGGGTTTTGTTATTTCTTTGTATTTTTGTAAGAAGAAAGTAAGCAAATGAATCACAAGATAGAGATGTGGAACAAATTTGATATATATTACTTCCAATGTCAATTACAATAAACTCTGAAAGCATAAAAAGAAAGGGGGGTGAGAGGAAATCTCTCGAATCAGCTGTTCGGCGAGATGACGGTGCCTAGTGGAAGCTCAGATGAAGGAGGTGAGGAGTGGTACGATAGAGGTGAGATGCAGTAGGACCTCGGGTTGAGGAAAGTTTCGTAATAGCTCTAGAATGGAGGTGAGAAGATGGAGTTGATCTGCTACCGGAATGGAGGTGGGAGGATGGCTCCAAGGAGACCTATGAAGGGGGATGGGAAGTTGGAGGAATATTTGGTGGGGCAAAGGTTTGCTACAATAATGGGAGCCTTGGGAGCTTGAGAATAAGCTCTAATGGAGCATTAGTAGGCTTTCTAGAGCTTGAGAGTAGGTGGGAGTAGAGTAGGTAGAGATGGCTTGGAAGGGAGGGGGTGTAGGTCCTTTTATAGTGGAGGAGAAGAGGCAAAAATAAGTATGGGACCATTAGTGACATCCAAGCCATCCCTGGAAGCGTCGCTGTAGGTAGCTCATGCCCGCTCACACCCAAAGTTGGCTTTGTTGGTAGATGAAGAATTACTGATGGCTATAAACGTTGCTATAGGTCCAGTTCATGCATAGCTAGCACTGCTCCCCCTCCTTGCCGCTCATGTGCATGCACCCACGCGCTGGAGCTACGCTTTGCGCATGTGCGCCTATAGGCATGCACGTGCTGTGGTGCGTGCGTGCGCTAAGCGACCTGGATTGCGCCACGTGGCGTAGTCTAGGCCGTCCATCTTCTTCTTGTTGTAGGGGCTACTACAGAGGTCAGATTAAGTCGATTTTCACGCTATTAGGCTGAGATCGTCAACATGAATCCATCCGCGTGGTCGGATTTGTCATTTAAATCTCCAAATTATGTCTCATAGTCACTGCATATGGTGCTATGAGACTTCGATCGAGGCGATTTCAGAGATGTTGGACTCCGATCGTTGTCATGATCAGATTTGTACGGTTGGATCGTCAATCCGAGCTCCGAAATAAATATCCTTCTCTCCTAAACACAAAAAGGATGCAATTAACTTAAATTATATACAACTACTCTAAATGAAGAATGATGCATGTTATGCAATATTTATAACATGAAATGAAAATCTAAGCCTAGGAACATGCATGATTAGGTATTTTACCCTCAGTAAATGTGTTTACATCAACCAGGTAAGAATGCAGACTGGACAGGCATTACCAGATCTTACAACACAACACTAATTATGTTGGCTAGAATTTTGCTGATGATGGGATAAATAGAATTCTACAATGCAATTGACCTATAATATGAAAAATTCTCAGCACCAGACTTCTTTGGTAACAAGAACAAGTAAGACTTGTTAAGTCTTTCAAATTCGATGTTGCCCATTTCAAACTCATGTATAACATCCATCACTTCCTCCTTAAGGGCACTCCACATCTCCTTGTAGAAAAGAACTTGAACCCCATCCGGTCTAGGAGCTCCCTCATTATTCAAACCTTTGATAGCTCCTTTAGCTTCCTGTTCAGTGAAGGAGGCAACCAACATAGCAAATTGTTCAACGCTGACACCTGGGAAAGCAGTCGAAGCCATCATCCATGAGCCTCTTGGTGCTGCCGTAGCTGTTTCTTTAAAATAACAAGCAGCTTTAGTTCTAATCTCACGAGTGGAGGTAATGGTTCTCTTACCCACTTTGATAGAGGAGATGAGGTTGACTCTTCTTCTAGCATTGGCAACAAGATGAAAATATTTCGTGTTTGCATCCCCTTCCATGAGCTAAAGTTGTCTGGACCTCTCACGCCAATCCATCTCTTTCTTTAGATCCTCCTCCCTAACAACCTGCTGCCAAAATTTCCTCAGCTTCTGCTCCTGGGAACTAAGAGCCACCATGCATTCTTTCGAGTCAAGCCTCTGAACCTCAGCCAATGCCTCAACTCTCTTCTGCTCCCTGATAACCGTCACAGTCTGCCTATACTCCTTTAACATTATACGCATATCTGCCAGCTTAGATGCAAATTTTTGAGTAGCCGAACCAGTAACAATCTTGCTTTTGCACCAGCTAGACAACATGTCTTTAAAACCTTCTTCACTGAACCACGACTTTTTGAGTTTAAAGTAAGAACTAACATTAGCACTCACCCCACAATCCCACACAATGGCGTATGGTCAGAGAATAGCTTATCTAGACTCATGGTAGAAGACAGCTGAAACTTATCCAAGAGGCTAGAGTTGCTAAAGAACCTATCCAACTTGGATAAAAGCCTACTTCCATTTCTCCAAGTAAATTCCACCCCACTGACAGGAAATTCAGTGATGCCCAAGCTCTTCACAATCAATTGAAACCCTACCATAGATCCATCTGTGCTACCACTAGATCTGTCCCCACTTGACTGGGAATAATTAAAGTCTCCGCCGACAAGCCATGGCACCTCTTGGACCTTCTAATGTACTGCAGTGAGTTATTCCCACAGTTCCACCCTACTTGCTGCTGAACATGGTCCATAAACACACGAAATGAACCAATCCAATCCACCCTGATGACTTTGAAATCTACAGGTAAACACATGTCTGTCCCAGTATATTTCAGACAATTTAAGACTGGATTTGTTCCACCAAATAGCCATCCCACCAGATCTACCATTTCTGCCATCCCCACGCACTCAGCTCTCCCATATTACCTCAAAGAATTCCAGACTGGGCTATTTTCATCATCTATGTGTGTCTCTTGAATAAGAGCACAATCAATCTCCCACTCCACAAGATATCTGACAAGGGAAGCTCTTCTCACTTTGTTGCACAACCCATGCACATTCCACGTTAAGACTCTCATCCCTTACACTACTGATCTCCCTAAGCCAAATTTTCCACATATTCAACCATAATGGATTTTCCAACTGTCTCCTCCTCAATGGGACTTAAGTTCTCCTTCCTTCTTCTCCTAAGCATGTAAGAAGAGCGCCCAACCCCCCTCTTGTGGCTGGCACCTTTCCTGAATTTTAGATCTTCAAGCGCAAGGAGAGGCATTTGATTCACATCCCTAAGGACCTTTCTGCCACTACTGACTACTATTTGAGTCCTCGTAATCACATCCCTACAATGGGAGGAATTACCAGGGTCCTCATGTGGATGACTTGCACTACCCATAGCAATGTCATTAGGCATAGTCATCTGATCCCCCTCCAAGACTTCCTCATGGTAGTCTTTCCATTTCTTTGACCTAGGCACCTCATCTCAACACTTACGATCCTTCGGTACCTATTATATCTCATCAGATCGTTCGTCAAACACCTTATTTTGACCTAGTTCTGGAAGTGTATATTCCTGCCCTACCACTGACAAACGAATAAGCCACGAACACCCACCACATCTGAGGATGATTTTGTCAGGCATCGACCCATTTCTAAAAACCTCAGCACTGATTTGCAGTATACGGGCATCACCTTCCCCAATTGTGATCTCAGTATCATCAAGAATGGCGCAAAGTCTGCAATAATCTTAGACACCACCCCTCTTGATCTCAAATGCAGAGGCAGACCCTTGATCGCTATCGTCACCTGCCTAGTGCCCAATCTCTGGGGTGCGTGATTAGGGAGTGCCCCATCAAAGGGAGAGACCAGCCTCCACAGCACACTGATGTTCTCAAAGGTACTCAAGTGAAAGCATAGCCTCTCCACATCTAACGTTCCCAAATCGAAAACAAGAAAACGAGTCTGGGATAACATATCAATCTTCCAATCTGATGAGACAGGGGATAGAGAACTCACCAATTGATGGAATTTTCGACAATAGGGTTGCTAGTCATAACTTTGCCAATCAATGCACCCCTTAGCATCATCTCTGCAGATAGAATATCCTTAGCGAAAAGGATCTCCACATTAATCGTATGGCCAGCCTACACTGGCGGCGGTGGTAGCCAAGGCTCCTTCAGTACCTCCTATTTCGGGTGCAGAGGGTCCATCTTCATACACTGCAACTGTACCCTTGTGCACGAGTCACGTTTGTGACCATCTCCCCCACACACCAAACACACAAGGGGATTTCTACACACCATTGCCATGTGCCCTCTTCATCTGCACTTATAGCACAGAACCTCCCCATTCGTCCTATTCCAGCCCTCTCTCAAAACAAATCTAGTTGCCCTACCCTCGTGAGTCTGCCATCTCCTCTCCCTCCTTTGCCAATTTCTTGATCCCCATGTCTTCCAGACCCCCTCATCTCCAGCCCTAGCCACACCCTCGCCGTCGCCTCCCGTCGTCCGTTGCCACACCCTCACCATTTCTCCTCCCACCCTTGATTTCTATTGTTAAGTTATAATTTATGTATAATAAATGTGTTACTAAGTAATCTATTATAAGTTATATAAGTATTATAAGCATAAGTAAGTTTATATTACTTAGTAATTATTATAATAGGGAATAATTTAAGAATAATTGGTGAAATAAATTCTTAGCCTCTCAACAAACGACCTAGACTCAACCCAGCATAAATTTATAAAATATGTGGACTATCTTTCTCTCTCCACTACAACTTAACAATGAAAAATTAGTAAAGTGAGGTAGTTTAGCATCATTTTTTGGCACCGTTGCTGGGGAAGAGATGTGAAATAAACACAGTGAAATAAAATTACGCGTAAGTGACAGGAATTGGATCCCTCTTTCTAAGCTCACCCTAGGCAAGTGCACCTAAGGTAATTAGAAAGATGGAGTGAAGTGCACTAAGATAAACAAAATAGAAACTTGGAATTGAAACATGCAAAATAGAAAGGCAAAAAAGCTTTCGTATTACTAGCTAGAACATGTAGAGTTACAAGTAGCTGTTTTCTTAAACAATAAAACTAGCCAATACAAAAAGATGAAGAAGAAGGATAGATCCTCTAATGGAGCTTGAGATGAGCTTTGCTCCAAGCACGGTAGCTTCGCACCTAAAGAAGATCTTCTTTAGCCTTTTCTGCACTGATGATGATGTGCTCCTTCCTTGAAGTACTCCTCCTCTCTAATTCTCTCCTCAAGGTGGACGTCCACCCTAGCTTCTCTCCTCTTGCCTAGTCATCCCCCTTGATGAAGAGCTCCTTGGCTTGGTCCAAGGAAGAAGGAAGAAGAAGAAGGCACTAAGAGAGCAAGGTAGCTTCCTTAATCTTCTTCTCTTCTCTCCTCCCTTTGGATAGCTATGTAGGATATGGTGTAGGAATTAATGTCCAGCCAAGGGTGAATTTATTTGGTTGTAGGAAGGGGGTATATATAGGATGGGAAGGAGGGAGGCTTGGCTTGGATTAAGTGGATGGTTGGGATGGGTTTATGGTGGCTGTTAATGGATGAATGGCTAGATTTAGGTGGCACCACCTAAGGGAATGACGGGAACGGTTCTCGTGTATTTGAAAGTCATCGGAAATCGTAGTATAGTCGCGCAAAAACGTTCATCAGAAATTAAGTTTGTAAAAATTACGAGACTTGAGTCCCAGTCATTCGTCTCTGGGAGGCATTTGCTTTTACTTCTGAAATCGATCTTCTATTGCTCTACTTTGTTTAGAATTGCATGCCGGTTCGTGATTATTACGTATTTAGGTACGGCATACTTAGTTGCAAGAATATTAGGAGTTAGAAACAGGCAACTTGAATCACGCAAAAGGAATGACAATTATTAAGCTCATGGTGATTTCAAACATATAGAGAGATTCATATATATAAAAATGCCTTTTCATTCATTCCATTGGAGAGTTGTTTGCACAAGAAATTTAGAGGAAAGCTTATACATAAATGCTTGAAATAGAAATCTACCAGAAAATGATTGCATACAAGAATCTACGAGGGGATTTCGCATGCATCATGGAGAAGTTAAAACTATGCTACTAAGTAGTAATAAAAAGCAGTAAACTACAAAGAGCATAAACTAAATCTAGCAGAATGAAAAGGCATTCAGGGATGGTCCCCGATGGCCTTGGAGTGGTCCGGAGGAGAATGAGGGGCAGCCAATGTAGCTTAGGCCAACCCTTGGAGAGAGGTAGGGTTGGTCCAGCATCCCGGCATTATGTCCTCCATGGTGGTGATAGTGAGCTTGTGGAGGTGGAGTGGCTAGCTAAGTGGAAGTAGGCGTGAATGGCACCAATGGAGTGAATTTGCCAAGGAAGTGAATGGTGTCCCTTAGGACTTTTTATAGACCTACGGGAAGCTCTCTAGAGAATTATGGAATTCTCTAGAGATGTCTATGGTGGGAGCTCGTGGGAGAGTGAGAGAGAGAGGATGGATGGAGGTTTTTAGATCCACCATATGTGGATCTAAAAATTGAATGGCTCTTGGCTGCTAATTTTGGCAACCAAGGCAACCACACTTGGTAGAGAGTTCTAGAGAACTCTAGGCTAGATATTTTGGTGTGGATGGTGTGTGTTGGTGTGTGTGGGTCGAAACTTAGGTGGCTAGGTTGATTAGGTTAGGTTCCACTGGGTTTAGGTCAAGGTATGTCTCAAATTAGGGTTATAAACCCTAATTCACTAAGGTAAAGTACAATTAAACTTAATACAAGTTTAATTAGGTGTGTGGAAACTTAATCGAGAGTAAAACAACTCAATTAATTTAGGTCTAGGTCAATTGGACTCTCACTGAGTCCAATTGGATAGTGTGTGCTGAGATCAGGGATCAATTGGACTCAATGAGTCCAATTGAATAGGCTGATGGAATTGGCTAAGATCCAAGTCAATTAGGTTTAGTGAGGACCTAATTAGGTCCTTAGGGAGGTCTAGAGGTGATGTACTAGGGTTAGGGCACCTTAATTTAGGTTCCTATGGGGTTGGAATTGGGTTTAGGGACTTAGAGATCCAAGATCAAGGCTTAAATCTCAAAACAGGAATTGGAGAGCAGTATCAAACGTCTAATAATAGTGTCAGACGTCTTATACTCAAAAATCAGTAGTCCAGAGTTGTTGTCTGGACATCTAATCAGAGTCAGGAGGGATTTTGGGTTCTGTTTTGGGTATTCTGCAGAAATTGGACGTATGACAAAGTGTCTGGACGTCCAATAACACTGCAGAAGTGGGTTTGAAGTGTGCGGGAGATGGCTATGGGTAATGGATGTCCTATAACTTTTTTTGACGTCAAAATAAGGGTTCAAACTAGGGTTTTAGGGCTTCCTAGGGTGTTGTGACCTAATCTAAGGGTGGCTAAGGCTTGGGGAAGTCTCTAGGCTATCCTAGGACTAGGATGGACCTATGCTCTTCACATTTTACTGCTTTATTTCTACTTAGTGGAATAGAAAACCTTTAACCCCCTTACATTATTATTCCTATATCTAAACTAAGTTTTCTACTCCAGCTCTGCTACAACTCCCCTTATTCCAAATCCAGCATCAGATCTTGCTCCAGATCTGCTTATTGCCTGCAATCGACATAATGCACTTAATCAGTACATTATAACATTATTTTATGCATAGCTAAAGTAAAGCAGTAAGGATGCAGATAATGCGTATGCATGCATGAATAACCCTAACTTATGCTAAGCCCTAGCTTAATCTAGGTCAATTAAGACCTACGATTGCTGAGCAATCAGGGATGCATAGGGTGGTGGTTATGGGTTAGGAGCCACCCCTTGGTTGATGTCCAAGGGTGGAAAGGAACCATGTTTTGGCACCAAGTGTAGGTGCTTCTAGAAGGTGGTTTTTGGAGAGAAAAATCAATGGTGGAGATGGCTTTAGGGGGTAGATGTAGGGTGTAGATTAAGGAGCTTCTTGGCACCAAAAGGAGGGCTTCTAGCTCCTTTTGGTGCCAAAATAGATGCCTCTTGGTGGTCATTGTGGTGCTAAAGGATGCCTAGGTTTGCAGCCTAAAGCGAATGGTAGTGGAGGTGGTTTAGGTTAAGTAGTGGTGGAGCTAAGTAGAGAGGGTGGTAAGCCATGGACTAGAGGAGCTAGGGTTAGCTTAGTTAAGCTAGCTTAACTAGTAGATGAGTAGAGGAGAAGCTAGGGTTTATTTAGAGGAGCTGCTCTAAGTCTGCATGGAGCTAGTATATTGCTGCAGAAGATCTTCTAGGAGCTCAACTACTCGGCTTAGCTAGCTAGTTCTTTGCTAGCTACTAAGTTGAGTAGGTTGAGCTGAGTTGAGCTGGTCTCAACTATTCTGGAGCCAAGGGGAGCCGGTTATGATCTTCTTGAAGACTCCTTAGCTAGCTAAGCTGTCTAGCTTAAGTTCAATAGACAAGCTCAACTAAGTTGAGCTAGGGTGAGTCTTCATGAGCTGGTGTTGAGCTGCCTTCAGCTGATTGTGGACTTCTCAGCCAACTTAGCTTAGCTTGTTGAGGACTAGTAGCTATGCTAAGTTGACTGGAGCAACCATGAGTTGAGTAGAGCTGGAATGAGCTGGGTTGAGCTGGAATCCAACTGAGGCAAGCTGAACTGAGCTAAGCTCAGTCTTCATCTTTTTGATTAATATGCCTTTCACATTACCTTGGTTTAAATGATTCTTACTGTGTGATCATCCCTGACAATGACATGAAGTGTATTGATGATAACATCACCATGAGCCATAACTAACTTTAATTAATCAGAATTAATTGATAAAAGCTCCTACATAATTGCCTGAGAGCCATAACTCACTGAATATCTATTCTAAGAAGAGTGCCTTAAATCAGGGTTAATTTGCAGTTTTAACAGCATATCATGAATGTAGAATAATAACGAGGTTTCCTAGGGGTTAATATAAGGTCTAATGAATATTAAAGTCCAATAAGAGGGTCTACACAGACAGAAACAGGGTTTCATGCATTCGGAGAACTAATATAGCTCCCAAAACCCTAATTTTAGACCCACTTAAGTTATTGAGGTTATAGTCAGGATAAATTCATCTAAGACTCCTAAAATTCATAGAAAAATATTCCATGAGGTTTGGTATCTTTGATTTGGCCAATGGAACCTAATTTGATCTTAGACAAAGTCACCGACACAGTTCTACCCTAATTTTGATTTTTATGCAAATTGTCAAGTCAAACTTGGTCAAAACCGAAATACAACTTCACCACTAGATTCCATGGGTCCAAATTAACTTTTTACCAAAATTAGGGTCCAATTAGAGTTTATCTTAACCTAGTTTATATTTTTGTCCAGTCAGACTCTTTTTCTCTCAATTAGACCTCACTTTCAAAATCCTTGCAAATAGGCCCCTAGATTTGTTGTCTTCTTCGCTGATTGGTTCCTGCCGCCATTGGAGGTCAACCAACCTCCAAGCAACCTTTGACCACTCCTAAACCAACTCGAATCCTCTTCAAATCCCACCAGAACTTGTTGGATTGATGTTCACACCATGACGAATCTATTAGGACTATTCTTGAATCCGAAATCACCCTAATTCATGCAAGCAAACACACAAAATCAGTGGGTGTTTTCTTCATTCCAAAAGGAGCCAATCAGAGCTCCTTCTAGTCCTAGAGCTCAGCAATGAGCTCTATATAAGTTCTAGCAACCCTGCCTTCTCAAATTAGCTAGGTTTGGCTACACTTCCTCACCAAAAACTCTCCCCCTCCGTCTTCCTTCTCTCGGGCCAAGCTTCAGCAAGGTCGTGAGCTCACCACACTACACTGCTCGCCACACCATAACTCCCACAAGCATCGTCGTTCTCGCTACTTCAAAAGCCCTCTACCAATTTCATCTTTCATCCACCCAAACACTCCAACCACCAACCCACCTTAACACCTCCACCTCCGACACCGTCACACCTCCATACACTTCCTAACGCTAAGAGAACCCCACCATCATCTTCGTCACCATCCAGCAAAGCTATTGAACCATCTAACTGGGGCAATAAGCTCGTATTCATGTATTCAGGACTTCACTGGACACCGCATGTGCTGCCATCATCCCCATCTCCAATGCAGTGCTCTGACCTATTCCAACCATGCAACCATGCCCAGGTGCTGCGGAAGTAAATCACGAAGCCCCCCAGGTCCTCAATTGAAGATGCGAAGCCACCATCACCTCTAATTGGATGAAGCACCATCTGCCGCTGCACACAAGAAGGGAGTTGGCACTTTAGTGCCACATCATGAACAACTAGGCACACGTAGACGTATAATACGAATCCGTGCTTCTGCCTTATCGCCTAGCACACCAGGGGTCGGGACCCTACGAACACCCGCCTACCCGCTTACCCACCTATGCTTACTCCTCGCTGCGATACATGGCCACAGGCCCGGTCCATGCTCTCGACCCGATAACCCAAGTATATGTCCCAATTACGCCTGGGTTTAAGGTAGAAGAGAAGTGAGACTTCTGTGAGCAAGGGGGAGGTTTTGCTCTTGAGGGCTTTACACTTAGCCACTGAAGGAAGTTGGTTCCCTTGTGCTATGAAGTATGGAAGCCTTGTGAAGAAGCCTTGGTCTCGTGAAGGGTTTGACAAAGAAGAAAGCCTCTGAGGAAGAAGGGTCGTGCCTATGCTTGAGAACGAAGGAGATGCTTTGAAGAAGAAAAGAAGATGAGGGCTCTGAAGAGCCTTGTGCTTGTGACACTTAAGACGTCTGATCTGATTTAGCATTGTTGAATGATTTAAGTACTATAGTTTACATTGAATTCTAATTTGAATAAATTTAGTAATTGAATGCATGCTTAATTAAAGAGAATAAGTAGTGATTCAAATCACCATTATTTTGGTTCTCTTTTCTTTTTGATTCCACGATCTTCTGAGATATTAGATTACAGTGAATATCAATCTGATCAGTTTTATCATTGAATCTCTATTTTTTGATCAAATTAATTTTGCTCATTTTGAAGATTACTGTGTGAATTCCATATTTCCTCCTGGTGATCGACCTAGCACTCTTTTTCTATTCTAAGTTATAAATTTAATTAATTTTGAGCGATTGAGGCTTTGCTACTACGATTACTCCTTAAAACTCCTTGATAGCCTGTTAACATTTTGGCGCCGTTGCTGGGGAGCAATGTGTAATTCTTGCATTAATCTTATCTTGATTTTTTTCTGAGCACTAACTTACCCTGTTTACTTTGTTTATGATTTTGCGAGGTACATCACGAAGAGATCTTCCGCATAGATCAACCACTCCTGGGGCAGGTAAACTTTCTCTTCTTCCCTAATCAACCTCCTAATCTTTGTAAGAGAAAAAAGGAAACAAACAATTAGTAATTGCTTGCCTTATTTTCTTAGTACTTATCATTCTAAGGCAAGTTTCCTGATTTGAGAATTCAAATCAGTATCTGATTGAAGATTGAGATGGTTATGTTTAGAAATCCCTACCCAAATTGCCTATACCTACTAGGGATTTACGCTTAATTTCTGATCATCTTGGACTATGCATTTCTTGTTTGAGTCCAAGCTGTACATTTTGAGATTAAATTGGACTTGGAATATAACCAATTAGGGTTTCTACTCTAGGGTTTTGAAGTGTTAGTTTCACACTTGCCTAAATTAAAGGAAATTAACCCTCCCGCATTTGTGTGCTACCCAAGCCCTTGCTTTCAAAATATCTAATCAAGAGAACCCTAAAATCAGGCTCTAAATTCACTTGAATGCTAAAATTGTGGACCTAATAACTTGAGAGTCTATTCAAGGTGATCTTTGGTTCTTGACTCAGATTTCATTCTTCATTTTTTAGGGCAAGTCAGGTGAAGTTGGTTTGCTTTGTGGGTCAATCAACCTCTAAATTAGGTCACAAATTGAATTAACTTTTAAATCATGTGAAATCCAAGGCACAAACTAGGCTAAAATTGGTAGACTTAAGGTCTCAATTCGTACATTCTGATCTACTTGGAATCGCAGTGATAAGGAAGGTCGGGTGGGGGAAACCCTATAACCCGTGGTGACGCTCTACCGTGTAGGGGTCTTTGCAAGGCTCTCCCTTCTTGGCTGCCCAGGTACTTCTTGGGTGTGTGGATTTCTGATTCAGAGGTATCATTCGCCTCAAAACAAGCCTTAGTCATCCGAAAATCTTTGGGTGCCTTGATTGGGTCCAATTCACATCCAGTCCCTCATCTATTCTTTAGAGCACATACACAGGAAAGGTCCCTAGGTTGTTTACGTAGAGGCCTTCATTAGAATTGATGTTCTTTGGGATTTCTGATCTGATCCAATCACTTCAATCTGAACCTGAATTTAATTCTACATCTTCATCCACCACCTGATTTGAAAATGCAACCTAGCAATTTAGGAAGAATTTGTAGGAAACTTGAATCCCAAATGACCATAAAAGAGAAGATGATCGAGGCTGTTTCTAGATATCATGATGAATATTACAAAACCTCTGATCCATTTAGGCACATGCAGGGCAATGTGACAGAAACAACAACCTTCATTATGAACATTGCTAGAATGATATTTACATAAATGATACATGGTTCAACTTGGAATGAGCTCTTGTCAAAATACAATGAATTGTGGAGACTACACAATATTGGATATATACAATGTTTGTCAATCCACAACATTGGGAAATGCACTAGGGGCTCATGGAGAAATGTGGGTGTTTGCTAAATACGTTACACCAAGCCATTGATTGAAATTTCCCATATCAACATGCAAAGATTGATGAGACACCTTAGAACAACATTGAGGATCAAAATAATCTCCCAGAACCTAGATTTGAGAATAGAGGTTGTTGCGGAGCCCCAACCTAAACGGAATCAGATTGAAACTTCATAATGATTGATGTGCCTCATTTAATGAGGGTTAGGAGGATCCAATTGCAGATGTCCCCAATTTTGAACCAGCCTTAGGAAGCCTTGAAGCTGGTCCATCAAGCCTAGATTCCCCAAACACTTGTGATGATAAACCTAAATCAAAACCTCTCGAGAATGTAATTTCCGAAGCTTATCCTTTTAAGGTAATTCTCGAGAAGGATTCTAACAACCCAATTGAGCCTAGCCCAGATTCTAGTAACGCAAGTCCTACCTTTAACCTAGATCTAGATCAAAACCTATTTGGGATGATCAAGGGGCCCAATTTGAGGAGAATCAGATTTTGGATTTGGACTATGATTATGGGCCTATGTTTAATTATTATACCTATCCAACCTCCTCGAAAATGCGAATTGATTTTTCAGAAGTCAAACCGATCTATGATATAGAAACTGAGGAGTTGGAAGAGCTGGGATTCGATTAGGTCTATCCTTTTTTTTTGAAATTATGAGGAAAGCTATCGTGTTATGATAACAATCCAAGAGAGCATTTTATTGATCAGTAAAGAGAAAAACATGGAGAGTTACAAATCAAATCCCCATCTATGTATGAGGTACTAGCACTCATTTACAATTTTCTCATAGCATACTGGTCTCTCTTGAAATAATCTCCCATTCCTCACCCTCCACAAACAACAAAGTGTCGCAGCCATGCGCGGGTGTGGCCTCCCAGGTATCAGAAAACTATGCAATAAGGACTCCCATGGAGGGAGCGGCTCTTGGCAAGTTCTTCTCCATATCACATCCATAATCAAACAAGAGGAAAATATGTGGCTAAGACTGTCGGTGTGCATTGCACAAAGATGACATTCATGAAGTGCTGCACCCATCCTCTTGTGTTCGAGGTCTCCTGTAATCAAGCCCTCCCTTCTACATAGCCAAAGAAAAATTTGTACCTTGAGGGGAACCTTTAAGAGACAAAGTTTTTTTTATCAATATGATCACTTCCCGTACCACTGCCAATATCCATAATTTTTCCATAAGCACATTGAGCCCTATATATGCCATCCCATGCATAACTGTCTTCCAAGCCAGGCCTTGGTTTAAAGTATTCCAAGTCTGAAATCAAATTGAGTCTCTCCTCCCATAGCCAGGTCCCCTCCCTGATGGATTTGGCCTCATTTAGTTGCCAGCATTCATTTGATTCAGACCAGTAGCTGCACACTGCACCGTCCTTGTCTACAGCTACCGAAAACACCCTCGGGTAGGACTCCTTCAAGGGCCCAACGGAGACCACTCCTCACTCCAAAAGTTAAAGGCCTTGCCATCACTAAGCACGGGCTATAGTAGGTGACAATTGCTCTTAAGAGCATGGATAACAGACTGCCAGAACAGGGACAGTTGGGAAGGACATAATGTCCTCACAGTACTATTAGAATTACCAAAGCTATCTCTAATGAATTCAGTCCACAGCTTCTCTTCCCCATTAAGAATTTTTATAGCCCACTTGATTAGTAGGCTTCATTGAACTCTTTTAGTGCTTTGATCCCCAAACCACCTCCTTATTTGGGGTGACATAGTTACTCCCACTTCAGCGGTTGCATAAATCTACCTTCATGTTGTGCACCCTTCCAGAAGTACCTCTTTTGCATTAGACCCAAGCACTTCCTGATAGACTTTAGGGCTTTGAAAAGGGAGAAATAAAAAATTGGGATCAAGGTAATAACATAATTCGACAAGATGAGCCTTCCACCCTTCGACAAGAACCTGCTATTCCATCCTTCCAACTTGATTGAAATCTTATCAAAGGGAATGTTCTAGTCGCATTTCCTCATTTTTGAACACCTCAGGGGCAACCCCAAGTACCTAATGGGGCAGATTGGTACGTGGAGTTCCCAGGATATCAGAGAGAACACCTTGTTCTTACTCATTAAGGACAAAATAGACAAGAGTATACTTCTCCCTATTCAATTTCAGACTTGAAATGTCACCAAAGATATTAACCATGTGCCCTAGTGCACGGGCTTCAACCTCTATCCCCTCAACAAAAAAGACCGTATCATCTGCGTACTGGAGTATATGGGCCATAGCTCTCTTGTTAGATAAAGAATATCCTCTAATAACACCTGCCTCAAAAAGTTTGCAAGCGTATCTAGCCATACCATCAACTGCTAGGTTAAACACCAGTGGAGCTAGTGGGCATCCTTGTCTAACTCCACACTGTGGCTGGATCCAAGCCTCGCACGGCTTTCCATTGATCAAGGGAGTGAAAGAAGTAGTTGTAATACACCACTTCATCCATTGGACCTAGAGTGGAGGGAACCCTCTTCTTTTAAAAACCTCCCACAAATAAAGCCACGATACAAAATCACAGGCCTTTTGGAAATCCACTTTCCACATAAAGGCTTTACACTTCCTCTTGTGCCAACCACACACCATCTCATGGGCTATGATAAATGATTCTTGCAAAGATTTGTTGGGGAGGAAAGCTGATTGAACTGGATGAATCAAGTCTTGCAAGATTGACCTCAACCTATTCACCAATATCTTGCTTACCACCAAATAAATGGAGTTCGAGAGAGATATGGGTCTGAAATCAGGGAATTTCTCTACTCCTTATGTCTTTGGCAACAGGAAAAGAAAGGATCTATTGATCTTGTCAAAACCAAAGTTACCCCTCTCAAATTCCTTGATAACATCCATCACCTCTTTACCAACCACGCCCCACATCTCCTTATAAAAAAAAACTTGGATGACATTAGGACCAGGAGAGCCTTCATTATTCAAATCTTTAATGGCGTCCATAGTTTCTTTCTTAGTGATGGTTGCCGTCAATCTGGATGCCTGTTCATTGGAGATTCTTGGTGAATCACTTGCTGCCATTCTCCATAAGCCTCTACCTATTGCCCGTGTAGAGTCTCTAAAGTATTTGATGGCCTCAGCTCTAATATCTGACAAAGTGGAAATTCTCCGACCGTCCTTGATTGTGGAGGAAATTAAATTAAACCTTCTACGAGAGCTGGCTGCAAGGTGGAAGAACTTGGTGTTGGCGTCACCATCTTTAAGCCAAAGTTGCCTTGAGTGTTCCCTCCAATCCATCTCCTATTTTAAATCCTCCACCGCCACCACACCTTGACACAGTCTTCTAGCATCAAGCTCCTGAGTGGTTAGGGGACCTATTGCTTCGTTTATATGAAGGCCTTAGATTTCCATCAATGCCTCAAGATGCCTCTGATGTCTCAAAGTGGACACTACAGCCCCATACTCCTTAAGCTTAATGCCCATAGCAGCCAATTTGGAAGCAAGTTTCATTGTGGCCGAACCTTCCACATGTTTGGCCCTCCACCACATCTCAAGCATCTCACAGAATCCAGGCTCTCTCAACCATGACCTTCTAAACTTGAAGTATGAACCTATGTGCACTCGTTCTCCACTGTCCCAAACTAAGGGTGTGTGGTCAGAAAAAGGGCATTCCAACTTAGACACAGAGGACAATTGAAACATGTCCAGAAGACCAGCATTTCCAAAAAATCTATCATTCTTTGACATAAGCCCACTTCCATTTCTCCAAGTGAATTCAGTTCTAGAGGATGGATATTCACTCAATCTAAGAGTCCGAACTGTAAGTTGGAATCCAAGGGATGCACTGTCCACCACTCCATTTGACCTGTCCCTCCTTATCAACACACAGTTAAAGTCTCCACCCACAAGCCATGCAGACCCATTTACATATTCTACTACGGCAGTCCAATCCTCCCACATCTCCTATCTTGTAGAGGCAACACATGGGCCATACACCCCAGTAATGTAAAGTTCCTTATCCCATAGGCTCCATTTATACTTACACGTCAGAATATGTTTGGCTTTAAGGACCTCCAGCATTTGTCAACCACTTTTCCTCCACCACAGAACAATGCCACTTGATCTACCTTGTGAATTGAGCATCATACACTCAGCTGCAGCCCCATTCTTCATATCAGCCCGTGCTCTGTCCTCCTCACTCTCTATTTGTGTATGTTGAATGATAGCACAATCTATCTCCCACTCCCTCAAGTATCTCGAGAGAGAAGCCCTCTGGCTTTTGTCATGCAACCCACACACGTTCTAGGAAAGGACCTTCATTGTGCTTCTTGGGTGCCCCCCTTTTTAGAGTTCTGGGCTTTGCCAACCTTCATAATAGTAGCAATGGCATTTTCATCAAGTTTCACCATGGTGGCCTGACGCCTTTGCCTGAGCTTATACAGAGATCTGCCCATGCCAATCTTGGAAGCTGACCCTGCATCGAATTTTAGTCCTTCCATGGCTGCTAGGCTGGACTGTAGACTCATAGAGTTGGTGGAAATCTCTTGCAGAACCCGCTAATCAGATGTATCTATCATTGGCTCAGCTACTGCCGTTTCTTTAGCCACTGCTTCCTCTACCGATGCCACTTCCATCACTTCCTCCTTCTCCCCCAGGTGGTGGTGATCCTTGCACTTCTTAGGCTTAGGCGCCCCATCAGGAGTCACACGACCCGACTATTGTAAGATGGCCTCATCACACACAGTCTCCGCAAAAATTTCTTTGTTCTGCTTGAAATCCCCATCAGTAACATCCATTATTGAACTCAAGATCAACAGCCATGAGCTCCCCCCACAGCGGAGGATAAGTCTCTCAGGCACAGAACCTGCCTTGAACACATCAAACAAAACATTCAAAACATGGCCATCTCCCTCCAGCAATCCAACCTCAGCATCTTCGGCCAATGTAGCAAAACCTGCTATCATGGATGCCACCACCACTTTGACCTCAGATGTAGTGGTAGGTTCGTAATTTCCAGCCTCCCCTATCTAGATCCTACCCTCTAGGTTGGTCGCTCAGGCAAGGAGCCATCATAGGGGGAAACCAACCTCCAAATCATCATCAATCCATCAAAAGCACTCGATCAAAATCACAGACGTTCTACGTCAATCATCCCCAAAGCAAAAAGCACAAAACAAGTAGGGGAGAGAAACTTAATCTTCCAACAACCAGTCGACAGGGATAGCAAACTTACCAACTGATGGATCTTTTCCAGGGAGGGATTGCCCATCATCACCTCTCCAACCAGAGCCCCTCTCAACACAAGCTTAGCCATCCTGATGTCTTCATTCATAGGGATCTCCAAATCCACCGTGTGCCCCCCATAGGTAAGTGGAGGCAGAGGTGGTGGTGGTGGCACAACAAAATTTGTTTCCCTAGTGCACATGGTAGCCCCTCCCGTCGACGGCCCTTGGATAGTCGTGCAGGAGTCCCGTTTATGGCCATGCCCCCACATGCCAGGCAAACCAGTGGGTGGTGAAACATTATCGCCATATGCCCTCGTAGTTGACATCGGAAACATAATTTCCTTGTTACTCCATGGCCTACCTTCGTAAGCACATCCTCTACCTGTCACCTCTCTCCTAGCTATCATAGGACCTCTTCTTTCCTTCCGCCTCGAAGCCATGGTTTCTCTCTCCTGTTGCCTTAATGTCACCCTCCATTGCCCTCTCCCATGGCTCCACTTTGAAGGCCTGCTTGGTTTTCTTGATTGGGTCTATCCTAGGAGCTAAAAACCTAAACGTATGCCTAATAAGGACATCTCTTTGAGCTCAGAATTTGAGATTAGGTTAGATCCAAGTCAGGTTGTTGATTCTACACATAATGATTCATTCTATGGTGGAAATCCTAATCTGGAATCAGGTTCAGACACTAATCTTCACAAATTCTCCGATGATTTTGAATCATACTCTAATTTCAGAGAACCTTTGTTTCCTGATGATTACGAGCCAATCTACGACCTTAGCAGCTATGACCCATTATTTGATTCTAACTCTGAGATTCTTGTTCTCGAGATCACTAATTCAAATTCTTGTTCCATTGAATTGGAATCATTCTATTATGATCTTCAGGAACCAGAAATAGTAAGTGTCGAGAGTGTCCACACTCCAGAGTTTGAATCTTTTACTGACTCAGAATTCCATGATACTATAAGCACTCTCCAGACATTTACATTTGATTTGAATGAGCATCAAGAAGACTCTCTAGATGACCCTATCTTTGAATCATTTCTAGAAGAGCCTTCTCCACACCTAAATCTTAAAGAAGCCACAACTTCTGATCCACATACTAGGCCTTCCAAAATTTGATCCCAACCCGCCCTGCCATTGGAATCAACTTCTACACTAATTCACCTCTCTCTGATCCAGTTGCATATGATTCTTGTCCATCCTTTGATCGGGTTTCAAACATTGATTAGACTGTTAATCATTTCCTATCCTTTTCTGATCCTACCAGTTGGGGTCCTACATCCTCTACAGATCCTTTTCCTTTTGAGGATCCCTACTCTGACCAAGCTGAACTGACTTAGCCAAACCCTAGATTTCAATTTCCATATCTCTTTGAGCCTCAAAGTATCTGGTGGGCTCCATATCTATTGATTCACATCCATCAACCCACCAAACTGATTGGGTTTGGGCTGCATCATCATCCTGTTGATCTGAACAAGCACCTGGTTGGACCAACCAAGCTATTGATCAAGGTGTTTGTTCTGCAAAACTCTTCTGATTTGACCACCCCTTCTCTTTGACCACTTTCTGCTCAGCTGAAGGCATTAAATTTAGTGCTAAATGTGAGCCAACCCGTCATTCCAAAAACCTGAGACCCTTCTGATCATCTTTTGAGCTACACTCCTACTGCACTTCTGAGTTCAACTTTAGAACAGTTGACTTTTGATACTTGTATCAAAGCTTGAAATCATCCGCAGTAGTCATCCTGACCCGTTCATCCACGCTTTAATCCTGTTCTAATCCTTGAACCAAACTGAATTTGTACCCTCCTTGTTTACAATGAAGACATTGCAAAACTTAGGCATGGGGGGGTGTTAAAGTGCAAACATATGGAAATTCAATTCTTTGAGGGGTTCTCACAAAAAAATACATATTAAAAAATGACAAAAAATGAAGAAAAATGAAAAAAATTTAGAGAAAGGGGAGGAAATTTTGTGAACTCAAATGCAAATCTATCTTGAGGAAAAGAAGAGTAAATAAAAAATCAAGAACAAAAATGATAGTCATAGCATTTGATTGTGGAAGTTACTTAAGTTCTAGACCTAATCAAAAGAAAAATTAAGTCTTGAAATGACAAAAAGGCAAGGAGATTAGTATGAGTGCTGATCTTAGGCCTCTTGAGCTTGTTTTAGGGCTTAAACATTCGTGTATTCATTAAGATCTAGATTAGTCCTCAAGAGGTTGAGGAAAATGCGAAGCTGATGTACTAGGTCTAAGGCTTAGGGATTATTCGGCCCTGCTACCTACCCTCTGGTTTGTGGGACTTCATAACCTAAGCACCCAAAAATAACACACTAAGTGTGGTTTAGTGCGCTTAATAAAGAAAAACCTACCAGAAGTGTTCTGTTCCAAAAAACCATCTTAAAGATCCAGCTTAGGAGCAGCTTGACAACACAAGTTGATTGGATGAGTTCCCAGTGCAGAGAGGTGGGAAATCCCCCTCGAAGATGTGTAATAACATACTGTCTCCTTGGTGCTTGTCTCCTAGGATATCTAAATATCCTACCGGGGGCATGTAAGCACCTTGTACTAGTTCAGGTGCCATGGGCGGGATTTTCCCGAAATGTTGACTGCTAGGGACTGAATTTAGCTACAAAACACCATGGGCGGCATTATCTCAAAGTGTCGAAAGCCAGGGTTCTAGGGTTTCCATGGGTGGTGCTATCCCGAAGCATCGAAAGCAAAGGACCCTTCGAGGATTGATGATGGGGACAAGGAATCTGATACAGATCCTGTTTAGGTCCAATTCAAGGCTAGATCTAGGGAAATGTAAAATGAAAAGAGAGAAACCTCTCCAATTGAAAATCCTTCTCTATCTCTCTCTTATAAAAAATGCACTTGCAAACTGAACTTAGACATGCTACATTCTAAGCACAGGTGCTTTAACTGTTGGGTTCAACGAAGCTCTAGGTAGTTTTCGTGGGCCTTAGAAACCTTCGTGGCAGACTCAAGCTGAAGCTGGTCAAGTCTGGATCTTGATTGATACTTGAGTACCTCTAGGCCTATTATTGTCATTCTAACCTAATTTCTAAAGAGTGACAGAAATCAGGCATCTGAATTTCAATGCGTGGTCTAGAACTCTAGTTCTTTCCATAAGATTTTGCTAAGGGACTGGTAAAAGTTAGGCATGGGGGTATGATGATAACATCATCATGATCCATAACTAACTTTAATTAATCAGAATCAATTGACAAAAGCTCCTACATAATTGCTTGAGAGCCATAATTCACTGAATATCCATTCTGAGAAGAGTGCATTAAATCAGGGTTAATTCTACAATTTTAAGAGAATATCATGAATGTAGAATAATCACAGGGCCTCCCAAGGGATAATGTAAGGTATAATGAGCATTAAAGTCTAATAAGAAGGTCTACACAGATAGAAATAGGGTTTTACGAATTCCAAGAACTGATATAGCTCTGAAAACCCTAATTTCAGACCCTCTTAAGTTACTAAGGTTCCGGTCAAGATAAATTCATCTAAACCTTCTAAAATTCATAGGAAAATATTCCATGAGGTTTGGTATCCTTGATTTGACCATTGGAACCTATTTTGACCTTAGATAGTCACAGACACATTTATGCCCTAATTTGGATTTTTACGCGAATTGCCCAGCTAAACTTGGTCAAAACTGAAATCCAACTTCACCATTAGATTCCTTGGGTCTAAATTATATTTTTTCCAAAATTTGGGCCCAGTCATAGTTCATCTTGACGTAGTTTGCATTTCAGTCCAGTCAGACTCTTTCTCTCTTAATTAGACCCTTAGCTTTCAAAATCCTTGTAAATAACCCCCTAGGTTTGTTGTCTTTGCAAATTGGTCCCTGTCACCATTGGAGGTCAACCGACCTCCAGGCAACCTTTGACCACTCCTAAACCTACTCGAATCCACATCAAATCCCACCAAAACTTGCGGGATTGATGTTCACACCATGACGAATCTATTGGGACCATTCATGAATCCTAAATCACCCTAATTCATGCGTGCGAATGCACGAAATTAATGGGTGTTTACTTAATTCCCAAAGGAGCCAATCAAAGCTCCTTCTTGTTCTAGAGCTCGACCCTGAGCTCTATATACGCTCTAGCAACCCTGCCTTACCAAATTAGCTTGGTTTGGCTGCACTTCCTCACTAAAAACTCTCCCTTCGACCTTCTCCAACTATCTCCGGCAAGCAGTCTCCCCCATCCTCCTACAACCTTGCAACCATCAAATTGGGAGTGCCAAACTCTTCCTCACGCTCATTTGTGCCTAGTGGGCCAAAGCCAGGGCTTCCAACCCCTTTCGTCACATTGTCTACCCCCACCAGAGGCATTCTCTTCCACGGCATCAACCAATCAAGGTCGGCACCCTCCTGCCCCTTTCAATAAGCAAATTAGTTCTCTCCCTCTCCCTCTCTTCCTCTAGTTTAGAATTAGCCCCTTATTCTGTTATTTCTGTCACAGTTCATGCCTCTCCCCTTCTGTCTTCCTTCGCTCTAGCCAAGCTCTGACGAGGTCGTGAGCTCGCTACACCACACCACTTGCCATGCCATGACTCCCACAAGCACCCAAACACTCCAACCACTAACCCACCTTAACACCTCCACCTCTGGCACCGTCACACCTCCATACACTTCTCAACGCCAAGAGAACCCCACCACCATCTTCGTCACCATCTAGCAAAGCTACTAAACCATCTAACTAGGGCATTAAGCCCGTATTCATGTATCCAGGTCTTCGCCGGACTTTGCCTACGCTGCCATCATCCCAAGCTATAACTGCAGTGCTTTGACCTATTCCAACCTTGAAACCACGCCCAAGCGCTATGGAAGTAAATCATAAAGCCCCTTAGGTCCTCAATTGAAGGTGCGAAGCCACCATCACCTCCAATTGGATGAAACACCATCAGCTGTTGCACGCAAGAATGGACTTGGCACTTTAGTGCCACATTGTGAACAACAAGGCTCGTGTAGACGTATAATATGAATTCGTGCTTCTGCCTTATCACCCAAGACACGAAGAGTTGGGTCCCCACGTACACCTGCCTACGCTCACTTCTCACTTGTGATACACGGCTGCAGGCCTAGTCCATGATCTTGACCTAATAATCCAACTATATGACCTGATTATGCCTAGGATTGAGAAAGAAGAGAAGAGAGACTTCTATGTGGTGGAGGAGGGAGGATTTTGCTCTTGAGGGCTTTACACTTAGCCATTGAAGGAAGTTGTCTCCCGTGTGTTGTGAAGAAGGGAAGCCTTGTGGAGAAGCCTTGGTCTCACAAAGGCTTTGACTAAGAAGAAAGCCTTTAAAGAAGAAGGGTTGTGCCTGTGCTTGAGACGGAAGGAAAGGCTTTGAAGAAGAAGAAAAGAAGAAGGCTCTAAAGAGCCTTGTGCTTATGACAGTTAAGACGTCTGATCTGATTTAGCACTGTTGAATGATTTATGTACTATAGTTTACATTGAAGTCTGATTTGCATAAATTGAGTAATTGAATGCATGCTTAATTAAGGAGAATAAGTGGTGATTCAAATCACCATTATTTTGATTCTATGATCTTCTGAGATATTATATTACAGTGAATATCAATCTGACCAATTTTATCAATTGAATCTCTATTTTATGATCAAATTGATTGTGCTCCTTTTGAAGATTACTGTGTGAATTCCATATTTGCTCCATGTGATCGCCCATGGACAGTTTTTCGATTTTGAGTTATAAATTTAATTATTTTCGAGCGATTGAGGCTTTGCTACGACGATTACTCCTCAAAACTCTTCGGTAGCCCATTAACATGTATGAAAACCAAAAATAAGGAAAAATGATGCAATGCATGCCTACACTAAGAAATGACTAAATGCAACCCCATATAAGTTTGCAATGTGACAAACCTAAGAGCTAGATGTGTTTTAGGCATAATAGTGATGATAAATTGGTGTTTATCAATCCACTCTTAGGATTACATATTCTCCACTAGATTTCTTTTGGAGATGTTTTCTATGGAGATAGAGTAGATTTTTTACAGCATAGATCCCTGTCTTGGACTTAAGCAAGGCCATATTTGGATTGAATATACTAAAAAGTGAAACATTTTGTCATCTTCTTTTCTTTTGGAAGATATTTTATAAAAGGAGGAATCAATTAAAACATTTTCTGCATTGCAAACTTGTGTGTGGGTTTTTCATCGCTATCTGTTGCATGCTATTGCTCACATAATGTAATCACTAAAGTCACATGAGTCTGTCCTTCCACCTTTCCTCTTTTCACCTCTTAGGGTCCTAGTTGAAGATCAACAAGTCTATCTCACTACTAGAGCCCTAGGGAGACAGTAGTGAGCCATCTTCATCCTAGACTTTGGACCTTTAAGGTTATAGGGATACGTACTACGTAGACACTTAGGATGCAAGTTTGTATTGATATAGTATTTGTTGTGTCCTTGTATTTTGCACGTACCCTAGGTCTTCTTTTCTCTGGAAAAGAAGAAAATCCGCTTTTGTCACTGTTTGGTTTTGCTTGCTGCAATTTCTCGTTGTGGTGTTGAGTATGACTTTGCACATTTTTCTGGTTATGCACAGGAGACGATCTTTGACACCTTCTCTCATTCCTCCATTGACAGATACTCCATGTTGAGTCTAGAATCGCGCTTTTGGTTAATAATATTGGGTTGTAGTATAGGCGTGAAATCGACTCAAACAACATTTTGTAACAAGACCTGGTGAGTCTCAATTGATCTCAGGGAGGCATGAATGGTGAATATGATCCTAATTTTTCTTTCTACTCAATTAGAATTGCAATCAAGTGTTTAAAGTGCAAATATAAGATTCGCCAGTTGTATTGTTTATGCATAGAACTTGTGCATGCGTAAAAAATATAACAAACGTGAATGTATGAGTTTCTGTTCACACGACTTCAACCAAACAATGGCAATCAATAGAAATTTCCTTTATTACCAAATCTTCGATATCTTCTAGAATTGACATTTTTATTTGCATAGAAAGATGATCCAAATTGAGATAATATGCAAGAAAACATGAGATTTGTAAATTAAGGTTTTTATCATTGTATGCATGAATCTAATCGCTTTTGAAATTTGTAAAAAATGAGTATTTAGCAAGTATTCGGGTTGTCTTAAGGGAGGCGAAAATGCAAATTAGAAGTCTCTTGCTTGAAAAACGAAACTTAACTTTCTTTTTGAATTTTGATATATGTAAATATTTTTGGATTTTTAAATAATAGGAAATATGAAGTGAATATGCGAAATGAAACTATGTCTAATCACTAAAGCCTAAGTGATAGGAAGAATCTCTCTCTATGCTCACCCTAGCTGCATGAAGACCTAGGATAATTAGAGAGAGTGTGAATGCATTAAACTAGAACAAAAGGAAGTAAATAAGTGCAATAAAAATTGGAAAGGCAACTTATATTGAGGAGAAAATTGTTTCACAAAAATCCCATAGTGGAATGCTTCTACTACAAAATTGAAAATAAAAAAGTAATAAAATAAAATCCTCCTGATAGTGATGATGAAGAGGAAGAAATCCTTGCTCCAAGCTTAGCTACTCTTGGGCTTAGCACTCCTTCCTTGAAATGCTCCTCCAAGTTGATGATGGTCCTCCCTGCCAAGCCCTAGATGGGGCATACCTTGCTCCTCCTAGAGTGGAAGAATTCCACTCTCCACTCTCCTCCTTAGGGTGGATGTGGACCACCCTATAATTTACTCCAATGCTGGCCATCCCCTTTGATGTGTCCTACTTGGCTTGGTGATTGCATTGCAATCACTTTCTTTTTTAAGGAAGATTGCACAGCAATCATAAGATTTAATTTACCTAAATTAAGTTAGATCCTAGCTTAACTTTGGAATAATGCATGCATAAGCATCATATTTTGCATCCTAATTGATTTATTAGCTTTGTAAACAATAATGCTATATTATGATCTAATTGATAGGTAATAATAATTGTAGGTAATTCAGGGCCACAGATGATGAATCCGATCATACAATTCTGTTCAGGACGACGATAGGAGTCCAACGCTTCCAAAATCGTCTTGATCGGACTTCCGTACCATCCTATTACGTCCGTGGATGAGAAAAGGCCAAGAAGCAAGGTGGTAAAAATCTGAACCTTGGATGCCAAATCCGACTACACAGATGGATCCGGATCAACGATCCCAGTCTAATTCCATAGGAGCGCCACATCGACACCTACCTAGCACTCCATTAAAGAGAAGATCATCTCAACCGTTGGATATCATTCTAATGGCTGAGGGTAGCCGAGCGAAAAAGCACATGCACGACCATCCGCTCGTGTAGCATTGTGGTTAGCATGCTTGAAGATGAGTATGAGATGTAGGGTTGACACACACACGGAGGGGAAAATTAGAAGGGTGGTGTGCGCGAGCAAAATTGAGTCGTGCGATGGCCATCTAATGGTATGAAAGTGAATCCGTGGTGCGCGGAGGTGCGTCTGATCTGGTGGTGGAGTGAACGCAGGGATGCACGCATGTGTCCACGCGTCGTTGTTTGCAAGTCAGCAAAGGTAGCCACAAGCGCATTTAAGCTGTCGGTCATTTAGATCGAACAGCCGGATTTAAGCGCACGCACTTGCGGGGGATTTCAGTAATGGCGGAAGTGAGGTGTCGATGCAGGACCGTGCGATATGGATCCAAAGGCTCTGAGAGCACCACATTGCGCAATCTTATGCGTTACGCGCATTGAAGGCTATTTTAAGGTGAAATGAAAGACGTTGATCTCCCAATTGACATATTTGATTAATCCAAGACCACTGCATGAGTTGGAGGGCCAATTACCTACTTTGTCCCTTAGTTTGTCTATAAAAAGGACCCTAGAGCCCCCATCTAAAGGCATCTCATCCTCCAGTCAACACATCTCTCCGTCTAGCCATCTCCAGACATCTCTAAGCTCCGTCTTCCTCTGAAGCATCCATCAAGACCACTTTGGTACATCGTAGCTGCTCTTCTCAACCTCTCCAAAGGCCACTAAGGACCACCCTTGGTGCCCTTGTTCTAGTAGAACTAGATAGCTATTTTCATTTCTAGTAGTTCTAGTAATTATTTTTAGTTCTAGTTTTAGTCTGAACAATCTGATCTAAACAATTTTCTTCATATATATATCTGATTATTCTAGCTCTAGTTAGTTCTAAATCGGCATTTACATCAAGACATTTTTCTACCTCCCTAAGTTCGGCTGGGACACACCATCTCGTTATAATTATTTCTTTCAACGTATTTTCGTGCTATACTCCAACTTAATCATCCTAAAATGCACTTTTACGGCCGAACAAATTGGTGCCATTATCAGGGGGCACAATGATTCTTGATTTAATAACTATTTAGTGCACTTATATTTGGTGTGCAAGTACGAAATGAGGATTCGCTCACACATAGAGTGCAGGTGAAGACAATCAGGTGCACACGATTATCTTAGTAGGATTTTATATTACGATTTGATTAGGATAGGAGTTATTTGAAAAAAGAAATTAGGATTGGATTTTTTACGTAGTTAGGAATTGCTTTGATTTGAAATATATATATATATATATAATTTTAGCATTAAAAAAATTGCTACTACCATTTTTAGAAACTCGGCCAGAAAGTGGATATGAATTTGAAAATTAATTTTCCATATTTCTAATGGTTCAAAAATCTTAAAAGTTGAGTAGAAGCTAGATTTTCAAACTCTTTACAATGGCACCATTCCCAAGAAAAATTTCAATTTGTGGATTTTTGAAAATTTTGTACAGTACATAGAGGTTAAACAGAATGAAAATTGGATTTTTTTGAACTTCAAAAATCAATTTCGGATAGCACACTAATCTGATTGATCCAGAAATGGCAAGGTTTGAAAGAGAATCAAGTCAGATTTCATTCCCATATTTTTTCTCAAATTTTTGGATCACATTTGATACTATTTCAAAAAGAAAACAACACGAGGTCGAAATCATAGATCTGACCCCCTGTTAGTTAAAAATTCATATATATTTATTGGAGATAGTAAAAATTCTACAAAAATATTCTTTGAAGAGCTTATTAAAAAAGAAATATTTCCACCAATTTGTACATCATTTGGATTCCAACTATGTCCTTGAGGGTATTTTGAATCTAGCTGTGGTCTGCTTAGTCAAATTGCATGAACCCTAGGCTTAACCTTTAGGGCCACATTTAGAGACCGCATTGGACTAGCCTGGGCTAAATCAAGTCCAGTGATTAGTTGGTGAGTCAAGTCACCTTGTGGACCACTCACCACACATCCAAACAAAAGAAAAGGTTGGAAAATTGCAAAGAATATCTTAATAACCTGCATTTGCCTTTAAACTATTGGATGGTCTCAACCTCTTTAGCCAAACATAGTGTCCAATCCTATAGGGTAGAATCAAATGACCACATCTAAGGGGTACAAAGGAACCGGATGCGAAATCCAAAGGAAGAACCTTCCTCTTAGTCCTCTCATAAACAAACTAGCCAAGTTAGCTTAAGAGGCGTGGATCATTTTCAATCAGTTTCTCGATAAATTTTCTTCAACAATTCAAACCTTAATGAAACATGTGGTCATCTAATTGTAAGGATCAATGTGATTCCAAGGCGTTTGCCTTGTTCTGCCACCAGTCCCTTATAACTGGTGTAAGGTCACTAAGACCCTCCTAGTGTCTTTTGACCATCCTGATCATGGACCTGTATTCTTTCTCATCTTGCCATCATCAGGGTTCCCCTCCTAACCTAACTATGACCCCAACTTCTTAAGGGTGTGAGACTGCTCCTCAGTATGCTGATTATGATTCTTATACTCGTTCTCCTCGGCCTTGGGATATAACCACCTCATCTTCTTGGAGATCCAGACGGATGTCTCAATATCAAGGAACATCACAACCCTTAGAGACACTCTCCATGCAGGATCGGGATCTCATTATGATGATTGATTATCTTGACCGGTCCCACTGAAGGCAAGCTCCTACTCCTCACAAGAACTCCCAAATCGCAAAACTTATCCAAATAGTCCAGGAAGAAAAGGAGGTCAGCAAAAAGGAATCTGAGGACTTGAGAAAAGTAATTCACAACAAGAGACAAAGAACCCAAGAAAACACCACTAGGGACCCTGAATCCAGTGGGAATGTACCACAAGTTGATGGGAAGCCACTAAAGGTTGAGAATTCAACTGCAACCTTTGACTACACTGAACCCACCCACCACCCCTATGATTTTCTAGACCAAATCTATTATAACCCTCCATCATCCTTGAGACTCACATTCTGGGGTGACACCCACACAGATCACCAATGAGGAGCAACCAATGGACTCGCAACTACTTCTTAAATTGTAGTAAACGGTAGCAAAATACAAGAACACAGTTGTAGGATATCTAGATCAAATCTAGACCACTACTTATTTTGGGCAGAGGCAGACTTTGATTGCAATCGAAGAATCTCTAATGGTAGCCCTTAAAGAACTAGAATCCTTGGATAGGATGACTCAACAAACTCACACATTTCAAGACATACACCTTTTGCAGTGCAAAATTTAGACTATCTTGGAGGATTTTAGGGAACTTGACATAGTTGTACTAGAGACTATTTTTAGGGATTCTTTGGGTCACACACCCAAAGTGGATGATGTGATATTGATGATTCTGAAATGAAAGAAAAGACATTTGATGTGGTCAAGGGACATGAGCTAGGAATAACCTGAATGGACTCATCTGAGAGCCCCATTCAGGAAAGAGATGGTACCTTCAACATTAATTTACAATTGTGGGAGACACTTGATGGAATCAAGGAAGAAAATCAACCTATGGATCTTGATCTTAATGAAACCCCTGAGATGCAAACCTTTCATTTTGAGGAATCAGTCAGTCGTGAGCCAGAATATGATTCCTTTCTATTCAAGGATTCCCAAGGTGAAGATTTACAGGATGATTTAGATTTGGATGTCTCAAACAATCTGAGGAAATTGAAGTAAAGACAGGTTGCGTTCAATGAAAATCAGGAGATTATTGCCCTGGACACCACTGGTTAGGCGCACCTAGGTAATTTAGAGATGATTTTGTCTAGGAATTTAGATAATTACATGTGCCTTGATGAATCTATAGTTGACAAGACTACTCGAAGAAATGAATCTGCTTTCACTCTAACATCTTGTGATTCACATTTTTCTCCTCCCACCTACCAAGGGAACGAAGGAAACTCGAAGTTTGCATTCTCTACTCTTAATTCAGATTTCCAATTATCAGAGGGTGCTTCTGATGATTTATCAAGAGAAATAGAAAGAACATTGGAAGCACAAAAAGTTGAGCAACCTGACACTTATGAAGGTGAAATACTGAGCATAATGAATTGGGGACTTACTCATAATCCTAGTCAATCTAATGGATGGCTCAACTCGGAGACTGAGACAGGTTTTGAGGAATATGAGATTAATATCGATGAGGATGAGATGATTTTTTATGAGGATTTCAATGATCTCTATACAGAACTTCCAATTTCACATATACCCTCATATAACCAGGGCTTAGAGAAAGCATGATTTTCAATGTTAATCACCACTATAAGGACCCTTATGATCCAGACTCTGATGCTGACTTGCATTTCAATTTTCATATCAATCCACTTCCTCAGCAACCTCTCATGGACTTTTGGAACATAATCAATGAGCAGGATTGGCAGCATGACCTTCATCCCGATTATACATCATTCTCTGTCCCAATTTCACACTTTCCAATTGAGAGGCTCTTTGGAGTAGGGATGCATCATCAACTAGTTCGCATTTGTGGCAACTAATTCTTGGAGCGAACGAACACATCTTTTTATTAGCCTTGATCATTTCTTCAGCAATCATTAGTCCATCTGATGGAGTTTCACCCAGCTGGAGGTGTTAAACTCAGCATCTAGACATGCATTTGCTTTATACATAGCATATTTCATTTTTGCACATTATTTTGCATATTGTGAATATCATGATTGAGTTGGAATGAGCTGAATGATGTATTAGGAGCAATTCCAGGTGATTTCTATCCACTTATGCTCTGTCTTACTTTATTCTCTCATTCATGCATGAGGACATGCAAGAACTTATGCATGGGTTGGGGGGGGTAGAACATATAAACTGAAAAAAAAAATCTACCAATACCTTAGGAAACAAATTTTTATCATGAGGTTTTATTAGGGATTTATTTTTTAGTTGATTCCTGAATTTAGAATCTAGTACAATTTCACACTTGCACGTAGAATTTGCAATGGATCCATTGTGAAGACCGATAGACATCTTTAGTTTGTCATGAAGAAACATTACTTCTTTTCCTAGACCCTTGGACAGTAATTAGGGAGACAGGCAAACCATCTTCTAGTAGATCCACCAAACAATTGTAAGGTGAGAGTAAAGAGTCTATTGGTGCTTTAAGTCTAGTGCAAGGAATCTTAATTTCTGGATAATTGTACTTGGAGTTAGGTATAGTTTTCACTCTCAACTCCTGTGTACAAATTCTTTTTGTGAATTTTTGTGAGAGCCACCAAATAAGGCAAATACACAAACAGCAGGTTCTAATAAAACTAGCACTAAGGTGGATGGTTACGATTGTCCTTTATGGAATCCTCGACTGAAGGAGGGTATTAATGTCAAGGTCAGAGATACATTGTCCCATCCATGCCTTTCCTAGTGCCGAGAATAGGCACTTCCACCAAATAAGCCACCTGATATCCTCTTGAACTTCACCAATCCAAAATAATGCCTTGTGAATAAAGTGCACATGTCATGTTGCATTGCATTGCGTTAGTACATATATATGTGAAAAAAAAGAAAAAGAAAAAAACTTTTGAAAAAAATATATAGAAAAAAAGAAAAATTCTAAAAAAAAAAGAAGCATTGAGTTGTATCCATTTCATGTCAAGCATATTAAGGCAATTATACCAACTACCTTCATGATCCACCAAATACAGCCTTGACCTACTTTTCGTGTATTTTTGACTACTCGAATACTGGCCGAGGAATTCTAACTTAATTATAGGGTTTTCAAAATGTAATTGAAGTGTTAGTGCCATGAGAGACCACCAAATATATCTAAAAATCTGGTGAGATATGAGCTCAAAAAGAAAAAAAGAAAAAAATAAGAAGAAGAAGAGAGAGAGAGAATGAGTATAAGGAACTAAAGAGAACACAGTTTTTCTACCACTCTATAAGTTGATTTATTTAATAGCCTGGAAATCTAGATTCTGTACTACTAGTCTCTACGTAGCACCAGAGGAGTGTGAGCAACCAAATACATTTCCACTTAACTCAAACATCATCTACCTAAGCCAAAAGTTGGGGCTAAATTAGATATTATTTTATATCCCCAAGAGAAGTTTGCCTATCCCAATAAAGTTTTACTATGGGTGATGATAATTTCATCATCAATCATATATAGCTTTAATTAGTCATAATCCATTAATAAATGCTCCTACATAACCACTAAAAGTCCATACTTCACTACACATCCTTTCTGAGAGAAATACAGTAAAATAGGGGTAAAACTGCAGTTTTAACAACATATCTCAATTGCATTACAATCATGAGTTTTCTCAGGGGTTAATTAAAGGTCAAATGATCTTAAGAGTCTAACAAGTGGGTTAGTACAGACAGGAAGGGTCCTTCACGTGTTTCAAGAACTAAATGACATCTGAAACACTAAAAATAGACTTTCTTAATTAACTAAGGTTCCGATCATAATAAAATTCACCTAAACTCTCTAAAAATCATAGAGAAATATTTTCTAGGGTTTGGTATGCTTGATTTGACCATCAGAACCCATCTTGACCAAGAATAGAGTCTTAGATAGACAATTGTCCTAATTTGGGTAACTACGCAAGTTACCCAGTCAAAGTTGGTCAAAACTAAAATCTGACTTCACCATCTGATTCCTTGGGTCCAAATTAGGTTTCTACCAAAATTTGGGTCCAACCAGAGATCATCTTGACCTATTTTGCAATTTAGTCCTATCTGACTCTTTCTCTCACGTACATGCCCCTAACTTTCAAAATCCTTACAATTAGGCCCTATCTTTCTCATCACTCTTTGCAAATAGGTCCCTTTGCCATTAGCATGGAGGAATCCTTCTCCGACGACCTTTGATTAAAGAGAACTCCTCTAATCAATGAATCCCTTACAAAATTGGAAGGGAGATTGCATGAGAAGTTCTCTTTCCACCACACCCAACTTCGAACTCCATAACCTTCCCAATATCTCATGCGAATGCAAGAGAGATTTGGGTATCTCTTGATTTTCCAACTCCGGTGAGCTTTCCAAGCTCACAAGCTTAATTTTCAAGCTTGAACCAACCCCCTGATAACTATATAATAATGCTCAAGACAAATCATCCATCCCACGCTCGATTTTGGGATGGAATCCCTCTACATCATCTCTCCTCTCCGGCCGAATAACTCCTCAACATCCGGTGACTCCTCTCGATCTCCCTCGTCATCTTTCCATAAAACCAGCGGCTAATTCATCTTCTTCTCGTTCCACGTCGAGCTGTACCAGCGGGCGCTTCCCAACCTCTGTCGTCGTCGCCATTACCACCCACCGTAGTACTTTCTTCCTCGACATCGGTCTACCAACGATGGTGTCATTCTTGCCCTTTCGTCTATTAGTTCTAGGTTAATTAGATTTCTCTAGCTCAGTAGATTAGATTCCCCTCTTTCTATCCTTGTTTCAACCCCTCGACACTGTGAATCACCCTTACCTTCTCATCCGGTGACCACTCCGGCGAGGCGTTTCTACCACTACACAACTTCATCCGCCTTGCCGACAACCCCATAAGCTCCGCCATCCCTTCGCACACAGAACCCCTCTCTCTATTCACCTTCCCATCCACCCAACACACGCACCGAATAAACCCACTTCCTCCAGCCATCTTCGCCTCCGTCAGGCCACCACACGCCTCGCCTCACCACGCAATAGCCTCCACCACCTTTGCCATCATTCAGAGAAACTTATGAGCACTCTAATTGGGGCTTAGCGCCCATATTCTTGATTTCAAGTGCTTCACTGAAAGTTCACCACCGCACTTCCTTCTCTGACATGTTCTTCACCTCCAAGCCTCGAAGCATCCAGCTATAGCTCCAAATCAATGCGAATTTGCTCCAGGTGTGTTCCTAGGAACCCTATTAAAGGTTCTAGCGATTGCAGCTGCCTCAATTAGAGGCATATTTATTTGCAGGCGTGCACGAGCTGAAGGGGTGGGGATAGTCCCACCTCAGAAACGCAGAAGGCGCTGCTACTACTTAAATTGTTTTTGTGTTGGTAGCTGTTCGCCTCAAGACACCTGGGGGGTGAGGTCCCCTGCGCACCTACTCACGCCTCACCCTTGACACCTTGCATGCAGGTCTGGTCTGATTACCCGCCTAAGCCTCACACCTCAGTTGTAACACACATGCACACAGCCCTGGTCCCAGGTGCACTCTAGTCCAAACCCGAATACCTGGTTAACCTTGCAGAAGAGGAAGAAGAAGAGAAAGAGAGAGAGTGCGGGGTAGGGGAGGGTTTTGCTATGGAGAAGAATGGCTAACACTTAGCCATTTGAGAAGTTATTCCCCTATGTGTGAGAAGAAGAAGAAGCTGAAGAAGAAACATAAGAAGTAAGAGGCAAGGCAAATAAGAGGATCGTAGAAGAAGAAGGAAGAGAAGGCAAGGAAGAAGAAGAACAACAGAAGAAAAAGAAAGGAGTACTGTAGCAACGCATTTTATGACGTTTGATTGTAAAATCAGACATCTGATTAACTATTTGTTCATTTGATTCTATTTGAGTAAATGCTTTATATTTTAGACTAATAATTGGTGAACCAAATCACCATTATTTACTCTAGATTTCTTTTTACTCTTCATATACTCATGTTATACATTGCATATTAGTTTTTGAGTAATTAATTATACTCATTTATATTATTTGTTGAGATTAGCACGTGAATTCCATATTTGCTCCCAGCAAACGACCTCAGACTTCATTTCTTGATTCTGAGGTTATAAATTTTAGTTGTTCGATTTATTGCAGATTTCAAACTATGATGACAATACTATGATTTAATTACCTGATATATCGCTCCCAACAAAGGGTCAGGTACGAGCTTTAGATGTCGATTGACTCTTTGCTTGGATCCGTTGCATATGCTACAACACTACACTTTCACAATTATCTAGATTTCAAAATTTTTCGATGAAAACAAAAGAAAAAGATCACTAGTCAAACTCTTGGTAGAATACATTTAGTCTTGCATTTGCTCAGAACTAGCAAGATTGAGTCATGGGGGTATGAATGCGCAGCAATCATAGGACTTAATCTACCTAAATTAAGCTAGATCTTAGCTTAACTTAGGAATAATGCATGCATAAGAATCATATTTTGCATCATAGTTGAATTATTAGCTTTGTAAACAATAATGCTATATTATGTTCTAATTGAGAGGTAATAATAATTGCATGCAATTCAGGGCTGCGGATGATGAATCCAACCATACGATTCTATTTAGGACGATAACAGGAGTCCAACGCTTGCAAAATCTCCTGATTAGACTTCCGTACCATCTTATGAAATCTATGGATGAGCAAAGGCCAGGAAGCAAGGTGGAAAAAATCTAAACCTCAGATGTCAAATCTAACCGTACGAATGGATCCGGATCAATGATCATAGTCCAACGACATGAAAATCAACTCAATTAAAGCCTTGCAGCACCATCTACAAAGTAAAGAAGATGGACGATCACGATGGCCCCACATGGTGCCATCTTAGCCAGATAAGGCTGCCGCCCCCATCCATTAAAGCATATGATACCTGCTTTATGGGACATTGGATTATCATCCAACGACCACAAGAGAGACACGTCGACGCCTACCCAGCTCTCCAACAAAGAGAAGATCATCTCACCCGTTGGATCTCCATCTAATGGCTGAGGGCAGCCAAGAAGAAAAGTAGACGCATGACAATCTGCGTGCATAGCATGGTGGTTAACGCACTTGAAGATGAGTGCGAGATGTAGGGTCGAGATGCGTGGAGGGGAAAATCAGAAAGGTAGTGCTCGCGAGCAAAATTGAGTAGTGCTATGGCAATCAAACGGCGACGAAGGCCCTGAGAGTGCCACGTGGTGCAATCTTATGCGTTATATGCATTGAAGGCATTATGAAGGCTATTTTGTGGCAAAATCAAAGTCGTTAATCTCCCGATCAATAGATCTGATTATTCTAAGACTGTTGCACAAGTTGGAGGGCTAAATACCTACTTTGCCCATCAGTTTGGCTATAAAAAGGACCCTAGAGCCCCCATCTGGAGGCATCTCATCCTCCAGCCAACACATCTCTCCCTCCAGCCATCTCCAGACATCTCCAAGCTCCATCTTCCTTTGAAGCAACCATCAAGTCCACCTTAGTGCACTGCAGCTGCTCTTCTCAACCACTCCAAAGGCCACCAAGGACCACCCTTAGTGACCTTATTCTAGTAAAACTAGATAGCTATTTTCATTTCCAGTAGTTGTAGTAATTATTTTTAGCTTTAGTTCTAGTTTGAATAATTTGATCTGAATAAATTTTCTTTAGATATATATATATAATTATTCTAGCTCTAGTTACTTCTAAATTAGTATTTACATCAAGACATTTGTCTACCTCCGTAAGTTCAGCCAGGACTCACTATCTTGTTATATTTATTTGTTTCGACGTATTTTCATGCTATACTACGACTTAATCATCCTAAAATGCGATTTTATGCCCGAACACTTAGGAGCAAGAGAGAAGGGAAGAGGGGGAAGGCACCAATGAAGCAGGCGTGCTCCCTTGATCTTCCTCTCTTCTTCCTCTTGGCTGAATATAGGTTATAGATATAAGTGGAATTATGCTTGAAATAATGTAGCCAAGGTGAGTATTTAGTGGTGGTTAGATGGCGTATATGTAGGAAGGGTGAAGGGGTTAATGATGGATGGCTGGGATGGATTCTAGATGGGTAGTTAGGGATCCAAGGGCAAGGTTTCTTGGCGCCAAAAGAAGGGGCGTAGGGATGGGTAGTTAAGGCTCCTTGGTGGCTGTCCACCATGGTGGTTAAGTCTACATGTTGGCGCCAACTTGGGAATGGTAGGGTTAAGGTGGAGTGTAGGCTTTATGGATGGTTGAGATGGGTAGGTTTGGTGGTAGTTAGGTGATGGATGGTGGTTGAGTGTTGGTGCCATGTAAAGAGGTGTGAGTAGGTGTAGTTAAACTAAGGTTGGCGCCATATTTGATACGGTTAAAGGGGGCTTGATGGGGACGGCTAGGATTGAGTTAAAGGGTGGTTAAAGGATCCTAGGGTTAAGGTGTTTTGGTAACAACCCAAAGGCCCCCAAGGTGGTGGTTATGGCTGTCCAAGGGTGGTTGTATCCCTTATGTTTTGCACCAAAACATAGCTTCTAGAAGGGGGTTGAGGTGGATGGTGGAGATAGCTTTAGGGTTAGGTGTATGGTTGGGATGAAGGGGTTTTTGGAAGGAGAGTTTGGCTCCAATTAAGGGTAGTTGTAGGAGGTGGTTGGCATGGGTTTTTGGTGGCTTTTGGAGGTGGTGGTGGTGTGAAGGGGTGTGGGTGTGTTGGCCCCAAGTTAGAGTGCATGTAGCTTAGGTTTGAGTAAAGTTAAGGTGGAGCTAGCTTAGGGAGGAGTTTAGAGTTAGGGTTGGTAGCAATGGAGGTGGACTTGGGGTGAGATAAGCTAAGCTAGTTAAGCTAGCTTAGCTAGTAAATGGTTGGAGGTAGTCCTGAACAAGATTTTCATCGAGTTTAGGAAAATGCATTGTGGTATAACTGACAAATGGTTCTTCAACAAATAAAATTTATACTCTAATGGAAGTTCGAGGTTGAACATAGGAAGCAAATAGGAATTCACATGCTAATCTCCAATTAATATATAAATGAGCACAATAAATGAATCACTATAAAGATATTTCAATTTATATTAATCTATGACATTAAGTATTCAATAATTCTCAGTGTATCTCGAGATAAAAAGAATAGAAAGGCCAAAATAATGGTGAATTAGATCACCAATTATTAGCCTTAATTAAGCAAATATCAAGTACTCAAATGTTTGAATAATAACCCTGAATAAGAAATGCCAATGAGGCTAAGTTTCAATAATGTCACAGTACTCTCAACCTGAATCAGTCGTCTGGCTCTTAAGTCAGACAACTTAACTATCGCCTGCTATAGTACTCTTCAAAGCTTTCTTCTATTCTTTTCTTTGGCTTCTTCTTCATCTTTGACACGACTCTCTTGTTGTCTCTTCCTTTCCTTAGCTTCTTCTGCCTTAGCTGCTTCTTTTCTTCCTTTTCTTCCTTCTTCCTTATCTTGTTTCTTTCCTCTTCTTCCCTATACACCTTCCCTTCTTCGGCTTCTTCTTCTGCCTTTCGTGTTTATGAGCCCTCTTCTCTTCTCCTCAAGTTCTTCTCTTCTTTCCTTCCCAGCGACTAAGTGTCGCTTCAAAGCACTGAGAAGCAAAACCTCCCCTCGCCCTCTCTATCTCTTTCCTTACCTTCCTCCTCTCTTAAATAACTTCGTGGTGTAGATCACGTAAAAGATGAATATGTTGGAGTATAGTGCAAAATATGTCTCGACAAATAAAATTAACGGAGCTGGGAGTCCCGATCGATCACAGGGAGGCAGAAAAATGCTTTCGATTCATGCACTTATTCTAAATCTAATTACTAAATAATAGGCACAATGAATCACGATATATATATCACGTTTGAACATGAATTTCATACATGAAACTAAACTAAATGATAACATGAATATAAACTACTTATGGAATAGAAGAAGGGCACCACAGGTAGATCGTGGTGGCCTTGTGGAGAGGTTGAGAGAAGTAGCGACAATCCGACAGGGTGGCCCAATGGATTTTTCAGATGGAGGTAGAGAAGATGGGAGGAAGAAGAAGAAAAAGAATGAAGAGAGAGTTGAGAGTTGTCCCCTCCAATGGGAGGCCCTTAGGTCCTTTTATAGATTTCTTTCTTTTTGTGCAAATCCTTCCCTAGTCGATTTATTCTGGTGCTGCCATGTGGCACTCTATGTGCCCTCAGATGCAGATCGCATGGCTCCCACTCTCTTGTGCCTTCGCGTTTTCGCTTTTGCCGCATGACTTCAAATCCCGCCTTAACATCGACTGTAGCACTATGCCTTTATAAATCATAAGCACAATTCACACGCCTTCCTAATCTCGTTACAACTCGCGCGATCGCACCACGTGGATGCATCTCAGCCCTCTAATCGTACATACCCACCTGCATGCACCCACCCGTGATGCCACATTAATTTTTGCACAGCATAGGGCTCGAACCCGTGTCCCAAGCATATGCGCGTGAGCTAATGATGAGTCCATTAAAATGGACTAATATTAAGCCTAAGTATCTTTAATTGTACAATTTAGGTGTATTAATAATAGCAATTAAGTTGTAGAAGATTTGTACACCTCATGATTCAAGTTATAACATTCTATAACTTAATGATTTTATTATTTTTCTGTAGGTAATAAAATGGACAAAGAGAAAGGGTGGGGGGATAAATTTCCCCAAACAGCTTCCCCCCTCCCCCACCAGACATTGGGGTAATCTTCCTCCACCGTCGCCTTTCTCAACAGCTATGACCGAGGATTTGGGAAAATCCCTGGACTCACGCGGTGAGGGGAGAAGTTAAAAAGAAGAGGTGAGGAGGAGAGAGGAGGATGAGCCGAAAAGAAAAAAAAACAATTCCAGCGTGCACTGTGCCCTTTTTCCCCTCGCAGGGAAAAACCCCCACCATCTGCCGGCGCACCCTCCCCGCACGCGCACACCAACTACAGCCACCTCCAGCCACCAAGCAGCGTGCTCCACCGCCCAACTGCAGGTGTTTCCAGCATGCGCACGCCATCACCAGCGCCCCCTGCTGCAGGGAGTTCTCCAGCCCGCGCATGCACAAGCGCCCTGCAGCCACTGCAGGCACTCCCAACGCGCCTCAGCCCGTGTGCCTTCCAGCACACCAAGCCCTATAGAGCACCATCCCACCTTCTGCTCCAGCCACTGCAGGCGCTCCCAGTGCGCCTCCACCCGCGCACCTTCCAGCACACCAAGCCCTGCAGAGCGCCATCCCACCTTCCGCTCCAGCCACTGCAGGCGCTCCCAGCACGCCTCCGCCCGCGCGCCTTCCTCCTGTCGTTCCAGCTCCCCACAGAGCGCCATCCCACCTTCGTAAACGCCTGCAGGTGCTCCCAACCGCGCGTCCACCGCAGGCACTCTCCGCCTGTGCGCATCCTCACCGCAGCCTGCAAGTGCCTACCCGTGCACAAGCGCGCGCATGTGCATGCTCACCCAGCCGCAGTAGCACCTCTGCCTTCTTGCTTAATAGGCCGGTGCTCCGGCCACCTTCGCCGGCCGCCGGTGGCCACCTCCGGCCATGCCACTTCCACTGTTGCATAGCACTCGTCAAGTCGCACCTCCCTGTCGATTCTCGCAGGAAACCGTGCACTGCCGCACTCGCGAGGAGGAGAGGGGAAGAAAGCTTTGTTTTCCTCTTAATTAAAATTTGCATTCAATGACATTTCCACCAATTTGATTTTCTTTCATTATTATTATATTATGGCAGAATTGCATTCAAACACTCATAGTTCTTTCTAATTGCATGATATTGATATTAACTAGTTTAAAGGTTGATTTTGGGCTTAACTTAAGTACTAATTGTCTTTAGTACACATCACATGAAAACTGCATGAATTCATCCTAAATTTATTGAGGATTTCTGTGAGGGAAAATTGCACTTACACCCTTAACATTTTAGGTTATTGCAAATCTACTTTCTTTCACATTTTAAGCTCGATTTGAAAAGGGATTTCACACTATCTGAAATAACATTAAATAATTAAAGTATTGATTGCATCATTGCCTCCCTGTGGACACGACCCGCTCTTCTATGAGTGGTTATTTTCATTATTTTTTATTATTCGATTTTTCCACCACTTAAATACTATAACGCTAAGCGAAAAGTCATCTATCAAAATTGGTGTCGTTGCCGCGGACGCAATAGATGCAATAGATTTACTTTATTATTTTTGAATGTTTTGAGTTGCGAAATTATCTAATCATTTTTGTTATTGTGCAAGGAATCCGTCGAGACGACGAGGCGCAATAGAGCAGTGACAGCAACCACGAGTTAAGCCACACGAGGAAAAGACGAAGGAGACCAGATCCTATTTCGCAGAGGATTTTCCGTTGTCACAATTTAATTCTATCTTTTCGCCCTTGTAGTAATTTGGGGCTAAATTTTTGGGGGTTTGTCCCTGCATTCTTTAGCTACTAGGGCTTACAATATTTTTGGTGCATGCATGATTATATTTTCTGCTTGCTTGCTTTTAAAAACCAATAAAAAATATCAAGTTGCCTATTTAGAAGTTGCATGCCTTTAGGTGCGCGCATTTAGGGGTGATTGAGTAGCATATTAGATCTTATTATTGCATTGCAAGCATCTTAGCACGAAGATTGCTGGAGACAGGTATATCTTTCTAACTTTTGCATCCAGCTTCTATTCATGCATTTGCATTCCAATTTAAATTCAAGACCACCCAATTTTTTGAATTTACTAATTAAGTGGTCACATAACTAAAAGCGAAACTAATAATTAGATTCAACCCTAAAAGCAATTCACTTTTGATCTGATTCTAAGGGACTTGTCTACGATTTCAAAAGAAATTACAAAGATTTGCGGTGTGTTGCACACTTTTGACACGGAGCATGCACATTAGGCACCACACTAAGGCTCGATCCGTTAAGGCTATAGGCACCGATCTCTTTATTGGTGTAGACCCTCCTATTGTGCTTTGTGGTAGTGGTGATACTATCTTTTGATCAAATGTTTTGATACTCCACGGAGGGGGACACCCCTTAAAGGAACAAAACGGTAGTTAAGGGGCACCGCATACACATCGCCTCAAAGGAAGGGTTCGCCCTACTTGCATCCCTTTGTTCGTCCTTGGAGTAACTTCTCCCTTGATCACCTGGGAGTATCATCCAAGCAAAGTATAGGTCCTAGGGCACTTGAAGGTTGAATTAAGGCACGTAATTGCAGTGAAAAACTTATTTGGCCATTTATTTTAACTAATTCAACATCCACAATAAAGAAGGTTAAGATTTCAAGTCCACACCCCTCTTATACCACTTATGTGGGAACGGAGGGATAAGTCTTGATCTTTTGACTTATCTTTGGAGTGGAGGTTTGACTTACTCAATAATAAAAAAAAATTCTGAATTGTGTTTTGTATGCTTGGTAGAAGCTTTCTTGAGGGTAGTCTAGTGTTTGATCGTGAGCCCAAGAGAATTCTTAGGAGAGCTCACCTAGGAGAAGAAAGAGAAGAAATGGCTGAGCAAGGTGTAAATCAACAAAGGACCCTAAGGGACTATTTTATTCCTACCAACCAACCTGCACAAGCACTAAGACGACCAGCAGGGGATAATCCATATGAGATCAAGAGCAGTACCATATCTTTATTGCCCTCTTTTTATGGTACTACTAGGGAGGACCCCTACCGGCATTTGGAGGAATTCACCGAGGTCTGTTCCACAGTGAAGCTCCAGGGCTTTACTGATGAAGCCCTAATGAGGACTCTATTTCCTTTCTCCCTCAAGGATTAGGCCAAGCACTGGTATCATACCTGAAAGTTCCCTACTTGGAGGGGTGAGATCAGCGTGACAAAAAAAAATGCGTAATTGAAATATAAACAATCTCACAAATAGTCAATCACACAAAGTACACAAGTGATTTTAGGTTGAAACCCAAACCGGGTGAAAACCACCACCTAACCCTCTCGAGTTAGGATTTTCCGATCAACCTAGTTGATCAAATCCACTAAACCGAATCACTTAAAACGAGGGTGATTCAACCTCAATACAACCACGCTACAAGTACGAGGGTAGTGTTCCTCAACCCCTTCTCTCCACGAGAAGGATTTTGTCCCACGAAGGAGACGGGAATTCGCAAAGCGAATACCCAACCAAATAACAAAGATAAAATAAACAATAGTCCTATAGAGCCAACAAAATAATTAAACCTAACTTCTATAGGAAATAGGAAACTCCCCTTTGCAAGGAGTGCGTCGACGATGACGCGGTGCGTGTGCCACGCGATGGCGCTACGTCGCTCTCGTTAACAACACCGGGAGAGCGGGTGCGCAACGCTTGATGCTCTCAAGAGAATGGAGTTTGAGCTTGGAGAGCAAGAGAGTCTTTTCTTTGGACACAAAAGGTTTGAAAGTGTATTGCAAGGTGTGTGTCTTAGTGTGTATCTTGGTGTGTATTTGTGTTGCAAGGGTTCCCCTCTATTTATAGAGGCCTTAGGAAGGCTTTGGAAGGCTTAGAAAGGGTTCTATAGCCGTTGGGAACAAAGTCCAAGAGAATCAGGCCGAAATCAGGACAATGATTACATTTGACAGGGTTATCAGACGTCTAACTATGGCATCAGACGTCTGGAAGGCCACTTTAAGACGTCTGATTCCAAGGTCAGACGTCTGATTCTATGCGGGTTTCTCCCTGACTTGAATCAGATCTAAACAGGGTTTTTGTGCAAGTCCATCAGATGACATACAGGACGTCTGGAACTAAGTATGGACGTCTGGAAACCTACTTTTACGGTGGGAATTGATTTCCAAACGTTGCAACGGCTAGAAAATCTCTGAGAAGAGATTTTGGGTCAGCCGAGGCAAAACGGTCATTTATCAGACGTCTGTAAAGTCCTATGGACGTCTGATAAGGCTCTAACGGTCATAATCTTGAGTGTTTTCTAAGCCAGCCAACGGTCCACTGATTGGACGTCTGGCAAAGTCATCAGACGTCTCCTAAGACGTCTGGTCTAAGGTCTGGACGTCTGAATTCATCAGACATAACTAACTATGTCCAGCCTAACAGTTATCAGACGTCTGAAACAACAGTCAGACGTCTTAAAATGCTCTATCAGACGTCTGATTTGGGAATTAGACGTCTGGAAGTGCTGTTTGAACCCTATATTGGTTTTCTAAGTATTCTACAGAAAACCTAAGTATCCTAGGGTTGTGCCGGTGTTCCTAGGACTACTGTTAGGGTTTTTTTGAGGCTCTTTAACATGAAATATCTAAGGAAATAAAGAGCAACAAAAGAAATGAAAAATACAACAAGTACAAAAGAAAGAATCTATCCTATTCTTCTTTTCCTTCCATCTTCAATCTGTCGCTCCACGCGAACCTCCTCTGTTTTCCTTCAAGCTCCTCCAATCCGTCCTGGATGCGAGCTTGAGTTCCGTCTAAACACGTCTTCATTTGCAATTGACCTGAAATCTAGGACTCAAATTGCAAATGTTAAATAACACGTGTTTTGTTATCATCAAAACAAATGATCGTGGTGCTCTAGCACCAACAATCTCCCCCTTTTTGATGATGACAAAATCGTAAATAATAATGCATAAAAATCCTCCCCCTTTTTGACATTATCAAAAAGGTTTAATTGATTTAAAATTCCTATAACTCCCCCTTAAAACATGCTCTTGTATGAATTTATTTTGACAAAGGTAATATTCTCCCCTTTTTGTAACAACAAGATAGCTATTATTTTTCTCCCCCTTACTAAAGGAAATTTTGCTACCTTATTTCTCCCCCTTAAAAATTGACAATTTGCTCATAAAATTTTTAACTCCCCCTATCTAAATGCTACTGATAAAAAGATAGGGTAAAGGGTTTTACCTCACCTACCATGGCCAATAAAATGGCCCAAATGGTGGTGGTGGATGCCACATCGGATGGGGCTCCCATCCGTAGCTTGGAGGCCTGGGCATCGGCGCCGGTCTCCAATCTGGTGGTCGACATGCGGCGGGTCCGTCGTTTGTTCGCCATCTTGTCGGTCTTCTTGTTCTCCTCCTTGGTCTACTCCTTGGTTCTCCCAATTCGAGTTGACCAGCCTTGAGCTTGTAGGTCCAGTCCTGTGTATTGTAGTTATCCCTGAATCCTACAAAACAATATTCCAAATTTTTCTTCGGTATCCAAGTAAGCTTGGATCTGGATTTGTTAGAGGGTCTCCTTGATGGAGATCCTTTCTCAACCTTAGGGCTATAAAACTTGTCTACTTTGTTGATTAATTTGTTAGAATTTTCCCTAAGACATGCAATTTCTTTTTCTATAATGTTCATTTTAGTCTTTAAATCTGAAATTTCTAATTTTAGACTAACATTTTCCTCAATCAATTTATTATTTTCATTGATGAGGTTATGATTTTCTAATAATAGGTTATCATTTTTAGGACTAGCTTCTATGTCCTTAAGTTATTTTTCTAACCTATCATTTTCATTTTTAAGAAAACTAAGGTTCTTCTTCATGCTTTTGTTTTCTATTTTTAGTGATTTACTAATCTCGAATAATTCATTAAAAGCTTCTTGTAAATCAAAATTTACCTCGTCGTCGGAGTCGCTTTCGCTTTCACTGTCGCTATTGGTTCCTCTAGCCATGAAACCAAAGCAAGTGGTTTCTTCTTCTTTTTCTTCCTCCGAGCTTGTCTCCTCATGAGTGCCTTCCAACCTCCTCCATATCTCGTGGGCGGTGGTGCACTCTTGGATTTTCTCGAACTCTTCCGGACTCAACGCGCAATACATGGCATTCATTGCCTTTGCGTTGAGCGAAAGCTCTCGAATATGCTGCTGCGAGTATCCTCCCGCGGGTTTTTCTGGGATGTCGAAAGGCGTCTCGCATCTGGCCCAGACCGTGAAGTCGGTGGCTTGAAGCCAGGTCTTCATCCGCAACTTCCAGTAGGGGTAGTTGCTCCCGTCGAAGAACGGCGGACGGGTTGTGGACTGCCCCTCGGAGATCCTGATTGCTGATGTGCTTCCCTCCATTTGATCTTTCTGCGGATGTTACTCCTGTCGGCGGAAAACCTGCTCTGATACCAAATGAAAGTTCCCTACTTGGAGGGGTGAGATCAGCGTGACAAAAAAAAATGCGTAATTGAAATATAAACAATCTCACAAATAGTCAATCACACAAAGTACACAAGTGATTTTAGGTGGAAACCCAAACCGGGTGAAAACCACCACCTAACCCTCTCGAGTTAGGATTTTCCGATCAACCTAGTTGATCAAATCCACTAAACCGAATCACTTAAAACGAGGGTGATTCAACCTCAATACAACCACGCTACAAGTACGAGGGTAGCGTTCCTCAAACCCTTCTCTCCACGAGAAGGATTTTGTCCCACGAAGGAGACGGGAATTCGCAAAGCGAATACCCAACCAAATAACAAAGATAAAATAAACAATAGTCCTATAGAGCCAACAAAATAATTAAACCTAGCTTCTATAGGAAATAGGAAACTCCCCTTTGCAAGGAGTGCGTCGACGATGACGCGGTGCGTGTGCCACACGATGGCGCTACGTCGCTCTCGTTAACAACGCCGGGAGAGCGGGTGCGCAACGCTTGATGCTCTCAAGAGAATGGAGTTTGAGCTTGGAGAGCAAGAGAGTCTTTTCTTTGGACACAAAAGGTTTGAAAGTGTATTGCAAGGTGTGTGTCTTAGTGTGTATCTTGGTGTGTATTTGTGTTGCAAGGGTTCCCCTCTATTTATAGAGGCCTTAGGAAGGCTTTGGAAGGCTTAGAAAGGGTTCTATAGCCGTTGGGAACAAAGTCCAAGAGAATCAGGCCGAAATCAGGACAATGATTACATTTGACAGGGTTATCAGACGTCTAACTATGGCATCAGACGTCTGGAAGGCCACTTTAAGACGTCTGATTCTAAGGTCAGACGTCTGATTCTATGCGGGTTTCTCCATGACTTGAATCAGATCTAAACAGGGTTTTTGTGCAAGTCCATCAGACGACATACAGGACGTCTGGAACTAAGTATGGACGTCTGGAAACCTACTTTTACGGTGGGAATTGATTTCCAAACGTTGCAACGGCTAGAAAATCTCTGAGAAGAGATTTTGGGTCAGCCGAGGCAAAACGGTCATTTATCAGACATCTGTAAAGTCCTATGGACGTCTGATAAGGCTCTAACGGTCATAATCTTGAGTGTTTTCTAAGCCAGCCAACGGTCCACTGATTGGACGTCTGGCAAAGTCATCAGACGTCTCCTAAGACGTCTGGTCTAAGGTCTGGACGTCTGAATTCATCAGACATAACTAACTATGTCCAGCCTAACAGTTATCAGACGTCTGAAACAACAGTCAGACGTCTTAAAATGCTCTATCAGACGTCTGATTTGGGAATTAGACGTCTGGAAGTGCTGTTTGAACCCTATATTGGTTTTCTAAGTATTCTACAGAAAACCTAAGTATCCTAGGGTTGTGTCGGTGTTCCTAGGACTACTGTTAGGGTTTTTTTGAGGCTCTTTAACATGAAATATCTAAGGAAATAAAGAGCAACAAAAGAAATGAAAAATACAACAAGTACAAAAGAAAGAATCTATCCTATTCTTCTTTTCCTTCCATCTTCAATCTGTCGCTCCACGCGAACCTCCTCTGTTTTCCGTCAAGCTCCTCCAATCCGTCCTGGATGCGAGCTTGAGTTCCGTCTAAACACGTCTTCATTTGCAATTGACCTGAAATCTAGGACTCAAATTGCAAATGTTAAATAACACGTGTTTTGTTATCATCAAAACAAATGATCGTGGTGCTCTAGCACCAACAATACCCTCGATACAAGGGTAAATGATTGGGCTACCCTTAAGGGAGAATTTTTAAAAAAGTATTTTCCTCTGAGTAAAATCAACCATTACAGGAGAGAGATTATGGGTTTTACTCAACAGGAAGGGGAGCAATTTCATGAGACTTGGGAGCGCTTTAATGACCTTCTTAGGTTATGCCCCCACCATCAAGTGCCAAGATGGCAGTTGGTCGAAAGGTTCTATAACGGATTATCTGAAAGGCATAGGCAAACCATTGATGCAGCCTGTGCAGGAACCTTCATGACCAGAACTGAGGATGAAGCCTGGGCATTATTTGAAGCTTTAAGCGACAACTCCATACATTTATCCTCTGCATATCAAGAAAGAAAACCATCAATCTTGCAGAGGAAGATAGAGGCCCATGAAGCTGGGGCTTCTTAGGATTTGGCTTATCAGATTCAACTATTGAATAAAAACTTTGATAGGCTTTTAGCAAACCCCAACATGAACCCACAAGCAGCCTCTATTTTTCAGAATTCAAGAGAATGCTCTTTTTGCCAAAGCACAACGCACACCACTGCGGAGTGCCATCAGACAACCCAATTCCCTGAGTTGATTCAGGCCGACTTGAACGCGGCCTAAGGTTTCCGCCCCCCTCACAATAACCCTTACTCCAACACTTATAATCTAGGGTGGCGGAACCATCCAAACTTCTCTTGGAAGCAAGCTGATGTTTCTAACTCAGGGAATACAAGACCCTTACCTCCCCAGCCCACATACCAACCTTCTTATGAAAACCCTCCTCTGAATAAGCCCTCTGAGATGGATGAACTGAAGGCCATGATGAAAGCAATGCAAGAGCATCAGAATATGGTTATCCAATCTCAGAATAAAATGATTACTGGTATGCAATCCCAAATTGGTCATCTTACTGAGGTAGTTAGGCAACGTGATCTGGGGAAGCTGCCTAGCTCTTCTGAGGAGAACCCTAAGCGCAAGGGGGTTGTATTCAGGGAGCACGCCCAAGCTGTGACCGTGTTGAGGAGTGGAAAAAAGATTGACAAGCCTGATAACACTCCTACAGTTACATCTCAGAATTCCCCTTCCACACCTGACCCGACTTCCATCTCACTCGAGGAAGAGCCACACCACTCTCCCTCACAAAAAATCACCCACAATGAGGATATCGTCCTTCCACCACCCCTTTCCCGCCATGACGACCCCTCTACTCAGAAGCTGAGGATGCCCTATCCAGAGCGCCTATCTGCTCCTGGGGAATCTTCTGTTGGCTCGTCTGGAGCCAAGGATAGGACGGAAGAGATTATGGATACTTTTAGGCAAGTCCAGATTAACTTGCCTCTGTTGGAAGCAATTAAACAAACTCCATCCTATGCCAAGTTTTTGAATGACCTATGCACCCAGAAGCGTTGATCTAGGAAACAGGTCCAAACCAAGGTCATCCTGCTTGACCACGTTAGCTCGATTCTTCATCATGGAACACCCCCCAAAATGAAAGACCCAGGGGCCCCGTATATTTCAGTGGTTACAGGTAACCAACACATTGACAAGGCTCTACTCGATCTGGGTGCGGGGGTAAACATTCTACCGATCTCTGTCTACGACCTTTTGGGAGGAGGAAAGTTGAAGCCTAGTCCAGTAATCCTCCAAGTTGCAGACAGATCATTTAAGACACCACGGGGATTGTTAGAAGATGTCCTTGTGAGAGTGGAGGATTTCTTCTTCCCCGTTGACTTTCTGGTTCTTGATACTGACCCGTCTAATAAACCCACAAAGCTGTCCATTATTCTGGGATGCCCCTTTTTGGCCACTGCCAATGCCTCTATAAGTTGTAGATCCGGGGCAATTAAATTGGGCTTTGGGAACAGGAAGATCCGGTTGAATGTTTTTGATACTTATAAGCAACCCGGATTTGAAGATTGTTCTTAGATTGAGGTTTGTTGATGAAATAATTGAAGAGACTACTCCAGCACTCTTATGTAGAGATCCCCTTCAGAAGGTCATATCTCAGGACCATCCCTCGATTATTAAAGAAATTGAAAGGAAAATGCCCGAACTAGAAGAGTTGCTGGGGATACACACTAAGTCTCTGTCCCCACCCTAGACTGTGAAGGTAGATCGGCTGCCTGAGGCGGGGACATCTCAACTAAAACCCTCAATCCAAAAGGCTCCTGAATTGGAGTTGAAACCCCTCCCGTGCACATTGAAATATGCTTTCCTTGGCCCTAATAACACGCTCCCCGTTATTATCTTGTCTGCATTATCTGAATTGCAAGAGGGAACTCTACTTGAGTGTTTACAAAGGCACAAGGAAGCAATTGCCTGGACAATTGCTAATATTAAGGGTGTTGATCCCTCTCTTTGCATGCATCATATATACACGGACGAGTCCGTGAAGCCTTTCCGAGACATGCAGAGAAGGCTCAATCCAAATATGAGGGAGGTTATTAAAAAGGAGATTCTGAAATGGCTAGATGCAGCGATTATCTATCCCATTTCAGATAGTAAATGGGTCAGTCTGATTCATGTAGTTCCGAAAAAGGCAGGAATCACTATGGAGGAGAATGACCAAGGAGAACTGGTGACCACTAGACCCTCAACTGGTTGGAGGGTCTGCATTGATTACCGCCGTTTAAACACGGCTACCCAGAAAGACCATTTCCCCTTACCATTTATCGATCAAATTTTGGAACGATTGGTGGGGAACAGGTACTTTTGTTTTCTTGATGGGTACTCTGGGTACAATCAGATAGCCATTTTTCCTGATGATCAGGACCGTACCACCTTCACGAGTCCTTGTGGCACTTTTGCATTCCGTCGAATGCCATTCGAGTTATGTAATTCTCCTGCCACTTTCCAACGTTGTATGATGGCTATCTTTTCTGATATGATCGACGAGTTCGTTTAAATTCTCATGGATGACTTCTCCATTTATGGCTCATCGTTTGACCTATGCCTTTCGCACCTTGATAAAGTCTTAACCCGTTGCGAAGAGGCAAAACTGGTGCTTAGCTAGGAGAAAAGCCACTTTATGGTCCAACAGGGCATTGTGTTAGGGCATGTAGTTTCTGAGAGAGGATTAGAGGTGGACACAGCAAAAATCAATTCCATCTCTAAGCTTCCATTGCCCACCAATGTTCATCAGGTTAGATCTTTCCTTGGCCATGCTGGATTTTATAGGCACTTCATTAGAGACTTCAGTAAAATCTCTAAGCCACTCTGCGACCTATTAGCAAAGGATGTCTCCTTCGATTTTGATGATAGATGTGGCGAGGCTTTCCAAGCTTTGAAGAAAGCCCTCATTACCGTGTCGATTCTCCAAGCACCAGATTGGACCCTTCTGTTTGAGCTTATGTGTGATGCTTCTGATTTTGCAGTGGGAGCAGTCTTAGGTCAAAGGGTTGATGGCAAACCTCATGTGTTGCATTATGCCAGCAAGACCCTTACAGATCCTCAGTAAAACTACACAGTCACAGAAAAGGAATTACTTGCTGTAGTATTTGCTTTGGAAAAGTTTCGGTCTTATCTTTTGGGATTCAAGGTTGTGGTGTTCACTGATCATTCAGCCCTTAAGCATCTTCTGGCTAAAAAGGACACCAAACCTCGCCTAATTCGTTGGATTCTACTACTCCAAGAATTTGACCTAGAAATTAAAGACAAGAAAGGAGTTGAGAATGTGGTAGCAGACCATTTGTCTAGGATCCCTATTGAGGCATCAAACCCTGCTGGCGGTATTCAAGAGACTTTCCCTGATGAATCTCTAATGGCCGTGGAAACTAAAACTCCTTGGTTCGCTAACATAGTGAACTATCTGGTGACGGGCACCACCCCTAGTACTTGGGACAAGCAAAAGCGAGACAGGTTCATCGCCAATGCTAAATTTTTTCACTGGGAGGAACCCAAGCTTTTTAGAATAGGACCTGACCAGCTGTTTCACCATTGCATCCCTGATGAGGAACAAAGAAGTGTTATTAGTTTTTGCCATGACCTCCACTATGGGGGACATTTTAGTGGGAAGAAGACTGCTCATAAGGTTCTTCAGTCTGGTTTTTGGTGACCCACATTATTCTGAGATGCACATACGTATGTGGGCGCATGTCTACGTTGTCAGCAAATGGGAACCATTAGAAAGAGGGATAGGATGCCCCAACAACCTATCCTCCCTGTTGAAATCCTTGATACTTTGGGCATTGACTTCCTGGGTCCCTTTCCTGTGCCCTTCAGATATGAATACATCCTTGTGGCTATTGATTATATATCAAAATGGATAGAAGCCATCCCCACGCAAACCAATGACCATTCTGTGGTCTTGGGCTTTGTTAAGGCTAACATCATTTCTCGGTATGGGTGCCCAAGGATGATCATAAGTGATAGAGGACCTCACTTTAAGAATGTACACTTCACTAGACTGCTCCAAAATTTGGGAGTCAATCACATGATAGCCACACCTTATCATCCCCAAACGAGTGGGCAAGTTGAAGTGTCTAATAGGGAGATTAAGCGAATTTTAGAAAAAACTGTCAGGTCTGATCGGAAGGATTGGTCTAAAAAACTAAATGATGCTCTTTGGGCCTACAGAATTGCATATAAGACTCCCTTGGACATGTCTCCTTTCCGTCTTGTCTACGGAAAAGCATGCCACCTTCTCGTTGAAATCCAACATAAAGCTTATTGGGCCATTAAAAATGTTAACTTAAATCTAGATAAAGCAAGAAATTACATATGTTAGAATTAAGTGAGCTTGAGGAGCTTCGTAATGAAGCTTATGAAGCTTCTCAAGCTTACAAGCAACGTACAAAAGTCTTCCATGACAAGCACATCATTAGAAAGACTTTTGAGCCCAACCAGTGGGTCTAGCTTTTCAATTCTATACTTAAATTATTTCCTGGAATGCTCAAGTCTTGTTAGGATGGGCCTTACGTTGTTATCAATACCTTCCCTCATGGAGCTGTAGAGATCAGGAACCCTATCTCAGGTGAGAACTTTAAAGTAAATGGCCAGCGACTTAAACCGTATATTACTCTTTCAGATGGCCAGGTTTTGGATGCACTACGGCTTGAGGAGCCTTAGCTCCTCCCACTCTCCTCCTCAGGTGATATTCTTCTATGTCTATATTTTTCCAATGAGGACATTGTCAGTCTTAGGCATGGGGGGATATAACCTAGGAGTGTTTATAGTGTTTATAGAATTTATAATTATTTTCATACATATTTATTAAAAAAAAAAAATTCTTTTCTTGAGCTGATTGGGTTAGTCCCTAGCAAAATACCTTTATTGGAGGTTTTTCTTCCAGAATTATTTCTTAAGTTTAGAATACAGTACATTTATTTCACGTGCACGTAGACTTGGTAATGGATCCTTTGGGAAAACCAATAAGCGTTTGTAGTCTACTGAACCCTTGGATAGTTCTTAGAGAGTCAAGCATACTATCTTCTAATAAATCCACCTCATATTTGTGAGAAGTAGAGAGAGTACTGGTGCACTAAGTCTAGTGCAAGGACTCTTAAGTTCTGGATAATTAGATGATAATACTTCAGAGTTAGGCATAGTTTTCACTCTCTGTTCCTGTGTGTGTACTTTGAGTGAATTCCTGAGAGTCACCAAATAAGGTAGATACATAGAGATTGAGCCTTAATAAAGCTATAACTATGGTGGATGGTTATGACTGTCCTTCATAGAGTCCTCAACTGAAGGAGGGTAATAGTGTCAAAGGTTAGAAATACGCCTGTCCTATCCATTCCTTTCCGGTGCCATGAATAGGCACTTCCACCAAATAAGCCACACAACTTCCTCTTGACCATCATCATCCCTAATAATGCCTCGTAAATAAAAGTCCACAGTGTGTTGTGTTGATTGAGAAAGAAACAAAAAAAAAAGGGAGAGAAGAAAAGAGAAAAGAAGTAGAAAAAGAAGAAATAGAAAGAAGAAAAAGAAAAAAAAGTTATATTAAAAAAGAAAACAAAAAAAGTCTAAGTGTATGATGTAACACTGTTTCTGAGGCAGCAAAACACTTATCGCATTCCACCAAATATGACCCATACCTACCTTCTAGTATTTCTGATCGCCTGAATATTGGTTGAGAACTCTAACTTAGTTATAGAGTTTTTAGGACTTTAATTGAAATGTGGATGTCATGTGAAGCCACCAAATAATGAGTGTAATTTCTAAATCTGGCGAGATTCGTGATCTCAGAAAGAAAGAAAAGAGAGTGCCCAGGAACATCAGGAGAGCACAGTTGTGTAGCCTCTCTCAGAGTTCACTTGTCTAATAGACTAGAGAGCTAGAGTCTGCAGTACTAGACTATATGTAGCACTAGTTGAGTGTGCGCCACCAAATACAAATCCATTCAATTTGATATCTCCTACCTACGCCAAATGCTAGGGTGAAATTACAGATTATCATCTGCTTTATCCCCGATGGAGGTAGCTGCCTATCTCAAAAATTTTTGCCAAGGGTGATGTACAAACTCAGCTCTTTCACTTGGATCCATTACCTAGGCTATCATCACTTCACATTTGTCAGGATTTCTACAGTTTTGAAGTAAGAAAAGAAGGAATCTTCTGAGTATTTTTAATTTTTGCTAGCGAGTAGCAAATCTTAGGCATGGGGTTATTTGATGAGTCCATTAAAATGGACTAATATTAAGCCTAAGTATCTTAAATTGTACTATTTAGGTGTATTAATAATAGCAATTAAGTTGTAGAAGATTTGTACACCTCATGATTCAAGTTATAACATTCTATAACTTAATGATTTTATTGTTTTTGTGCAGGTAATAAAATGGACAAAGAGCAAGGGTGGGGGGATAAATTTCCCCAAACAACTTCCCCCTCCCCCATCGGACACTAGGGTAATCTTCCTCCACCGCCGCCTTTCTCAACAGCTATGACCGGGGATTTAGGAAAATCCCTGGACTCACGCGGTGAGGGGAGAAGTTAAAAGAGGCGAGGAGGAGAGAGGAGGACGAGCCGGAAAGAAAAAAAAACAATTCCAGCATGCACTGTGCCCTTTTTCCCTTTGCGGGGAAAAACCTCCGCCATCTGCCGGCGCACCCTCCCCGCACGCCCACACCAACAGCGGCCACCTCCAGCCACCAAGTAGCGTGCTCCACCGCCCAACTGTAGGCGTTTCCAGCGTGCGCACGCCATCACCAATGCCCGCTGTTGTAGGCAGTTCTCCAGCCCGCGCATGCACAAGCGCCCTGCAGCCACTGCAGGCGCTCCCACCATGCCTCCGCCTGCGTGCCTTCCAGCACACAAGCCCTAAAGAGCGCCATCCCACCTTCCGCTCCAGCAACTGTAGGTGCTCCCAGTGCGCCTCCGCCTGTGCGCCTTCCAGCACACCAAGCCCTGTAGAGTGCCATCCTACCTTCCACTCTAGCCACTACAGGCGCTCCTAGCGCGCCTCCGCCCACACGCCTTCCTCCTGCTGTTCCAGATCCCCGCAGATCGCCATCCCACCTTCATAAATGCCCACAGGTGCTCCCAACCACGCATCCACTGCAGGCACTCTCCGCCTACGCGCATCCTCACCGCAGCCTGCAAGTGCCTACCCGCGCACAAGTGCACGTGTGCGCACACTCACCCAGCCGCAGCAGCACCTCCGCCTTCTTGCTCAATAGGCCGGTGCTCCAGCCACCTCCGCCGGCCGCTGGCGGCCACCTCCGGCCACGCCACTGCCACCGTTGCGTAGCACTCGTCAAGCCGCACCTCCCTGCCGATTCTCACAGCAAACCGTGCGCGGCCGCACTCGCGAGGAGGAGTGGGGAAGAAAGCTTTGTTTTCCTCTTAATTAAAATTTACATTCAATGCCATTGCCACCAATTTGATTTTCTTTTATTATTATATTGTGGCAGAATTGCATTCAAACACTCATAGTTCTTTCTAATTACATGATATTGATATTAACTAGTTTAAAGGTTGATTTTGGGCTTAACTTAAGTACTGATTGTCTTTAGTACACATCACGTGAAAACTGCATGAATTCATCCTAAATTTATTGAGTATTTTTGTGAGGGAAAACTGCACTTACACCCTTAACTTTTTAGATTATTGCAAATCTACTTTCCTTCACATTTTAAGTCCGATTTGAAAAGGGATTTCGCACTATCTGAAATAACATTAAATAATTAAAGTATTGATTGCATCATTGCCTCCCTGTGGACACGACCCGCTCTTCTGTGAGTGGTTATTTTCATTATTTTTGATTAGTCGATTTTTCCACCACTTAAATACTATAATGCTAAGCGAAAAATCGTCTATCAGCCAATGCACTGCACAAAGCTTTTATCATATATACGTTCTTAGTTATATTTATACTGACCGAATCTGGGTGGCGATGTGGCACGTTCATGGCCGTTGGATGAAGATCCAATGGCCCACACTACAAGGAGAGGTGCTTTCAGGAGTTGGGGGCGCAGTGAGGGGTGGCTACGATGGTGCCACGTGCACCATTATTGCCTTCCGTCCTTCTCTTTATATCTGATGACGTAGGCCTTCGATTAAGTTGATTTCTATACTATTGGATTGCGAACATCGATCCGGATCCATCCGTGCAGTTGGATTTATCATCTGAGATTTGGATCTTCTTCAATTTTCCCCTTGGCTCTTGCTCTTCTATGGACTCCCTACTATGCTATGCGTTGGACTCTTATCATTATTCCAAATAGATCCATAAGGTTGTTTCAGTCATCTGCAGCCCTAGATTACCTGCAAACATTAATACCTCTCAAATAACATAATTTAATACATAAGACACATATATCAACTACGATGCAGAATACGATGCGTATGCAAGCAGAATGTTCATGTTAAGCTAAGCTCTAGCTTAATTCAGGCGAGTTAAGGCCTATGATTGCTATGCAATCAAACCCCCATGACTAAATCTTGCTAGTCCCTAGCATGTACAAGACTAAATGCATTTTATCAGTAGTTAAACTAGAGATTTATTTCCTTTTGTTTTAACAAAAAAATCAGAATCAAGATAACCATTAATATATAATGTTGTAGCTCCTGCAACGGATTTAGGCGAAGAGTTGATATACATTTAAAGCTTTTACTTAACCCCTAGTAAAATTCTGTCGGGATAGGCAAACCTCTTCCTTCAGGATTACAAAATATTTTCTAATTTTGGCCCTAGCATTTGGTTTAGGTAGGAGATGTCTGAGTTAACTGGATTTGTATTTGGTCGCTCACTCTCTCTAGTGCTTATTACAGACTAGTATTTCAGAATTTAGATTTCCAAATTATTGAATAAATCAACTTAGAGAGGGGTTGGAAAAACTATGCTCTCTTTAATCTTTTCTACTCTTCTCACTTTTTTTCTTTTTCTTCCTGAGCTCACATCTCACCAGATTTGCAAATGTATTTGGTGGTCTCACATGGCATGACACTTTAATTAGGTTCTGATAGCCCTACAACTAATACAGAAGCCCTCAGCCTGTATTCAAGCAGTCAAAAATATAGAAAAATAGGTTTCGGCTGTATTTAGTGATTCGTGAGGGTGGTAGGTGTTTTTCCCTGAAAACATTTTGACTTACATAATTCAAGCTTCTTAACATAACATTTTTTTTTCTCTTTCCTTTTTTTTTTTTTTTTGAAAGCAAATATCCCTTTTGTATGCTTTTCTTTCATTTGTATATATATATATGCTAGCACAATGCCATTACCAACATAACATAACGCAATAATTCAACACAACATACATACTTTTATTCACGAGGCATTATTTGGGATTTTTGGGGGTGACCAAGAGGATCTCGGGTGGCTTATTTGGTGGAAGTTCCTAGTCTCGACACCAGGTAGGGAATGGATAGGACGAGGTATATCTGACCTTGACATCAATACCCTCCTTCAACCGAGGATTCCGTAGAGGATGGTCATGACCATCCACCTCAATCATAGTTTTATCAGAACTCGCTCTTTGTGTTTTTGCCTTATTTGGTGGCTCTCGTATGGAATTTCTCACAGATGTAATACACAAGAACTGAGAGTGAAAACTATGCCCAAATCTAAGTGTCATTATTCAATTATTAAAGATTCCTTATACTAGCCTTAGAGCACTAGTAAACTCTCTGCTCTCACCTCACATATTTTGGTGGAGCTACTAGAAGATAGTTCACCTGAATCTCTGATTGTTGTCCAAGGGTTCAGGAGAAGAAGCGATGCTTCTTCTCGACAAACTAAAGATGTCTATTGACTTTCATAGAGGATCCATTGCAAAATCTACATGCAAGTATGAAATTATACTGGATTCTAAGTCTAGGAATCTACTAAAGAATAAATCTTTAATAAAACGTCTTGATAAAATGATCTATTCCCCCAATTGTTGGCAAAAAATTTTCAGTTTTTATGAACTACCCCCCTTGCCTAAGTGTTTTCATGTCCTCATGCAAGAATAAACGAAATTGGAATAAGGCTGAGTTATGTAGATAGAAATCACCTGGAACTGCTTCCGAGTTATCATTCAGCTCATGCCATCACTGCAATGCCATACACAATATGCAAAACAATATGCAAAACATTATGCAAAAATGAAATATGCTACGTACATATGTATACATGCTGAGTTTAACGCCTCTAGCTGGGCAACTCATCAGTCATACGTCCTCAAGAAGATGTATTATTTCGCCAGCAAGAGGAGATTCCTGGGCAAAGAATGGTTTGAGGCACTGGCCATTAGCCATAAAAACGTGCCCAGATTTTGGGTCTCTAATTTGGACCACCCCCTTAGGATACGAGTGGACCACCAGAAGCAGCCCAGTCCACTTGCAAAGAATTTGAGTCAGGAGTCAAACAACCAAACCTGCTGGTTAGGTGCGAACTCCTTCCTCCGGATGTGTCGATCATGGAAAGCTTTTGTCTTGTTGTTGTATATTTTTGCATTTTAATATGCTTCCTGCCTAATCTCCTCTAACTCATTGAGCTGGAGCTTTCTTTCATAACCTCCAACCTCGAGGTTAAAATTACACTTCTGCACAACCCAAAAGGCATGATTCTCCAACTCCACAAGAAGGTGACAAGCCTTTCCATACACCATGAGGTATGGAGACATTCCGAGCAGGGCCTTGTACACGGTCTGATATGCCCATAGTGCATCGATCAACCGATCGGACCAATCCTTCCTATCAGGTCTAACCGTCTTTCGAAGGATAATCTTGATTTGATAGTTTAATACTTCAGCCTGCCTATTGGTCTTTGGGTGATACGGGGTAGCAATGCGGTGTTGCACACCATATTTCTTCAATAATGACCTAAAATGGGCATGGATGAAGTGGCTGCCTCCATCACTTATCAGGGCATGGGGAACTCTGAATCTCGCAAAAATAAACTCCCGGACAAAGGATATAACAGTCTTATGATTAGCTCGTCTTGCCGGGAAGGCTTCTACCCACTTTAAGACATAGTCTACTGCGAGGAGTATGTACTCAAAGCCATGCAAGTTTAGGATGGGGCCCACAAAGTCGATGTCCCAGATGTCGAACACTTCTACAATGAGAATGGATTGGAGAGGCATCATATCTCTCTGGGTCATAGAACTGACTACTTGGCATCACTTACATCACTTGGCAAACTCGTGTGTATCTCTGAAAATGGTCGACCAGAAAAATCCCTACTACAAAATTTGTGCAATAGTTTTTTGGCCTGAAAATGACCCCTACAAGCATCGCTGTGGCAGAAGGATAGCACACTGGAGATTTCCAAATCAGGGACGCATCTACGGATGATCTGATCAGCCCCAATGCGAAAGAGCAATGGGTCATCCCAAAAATAGAACTTAGCCTCTGATATAAATTTGAGCTTTGGATCCTTGGATAATCTCATAGGTAGTTTGCCTATGACAAGATAATTTACGATATCAGCAAACCAAGGAGACTCAACAGAGTTGATAGATAGCAGAAACTCATCCAGAAATCAGTATGATATCGGCAGGGAGTACAGAATGTAGTCTAGGCCTAGCCAAGAGAAGTGGTCTGCCATGACATTATGTGCTCCAGCATTATTGCGGATTTCGATATCAAACTCCTGCAACAGAAGGATCCATCGATAAGGCAGGGTTTAGCATCCTTCTTTGCCAACAAATGCCAGAGGGCAGAATGGTCAGTGTAGATGATAACTTTGGACCCAAGTAAGTATGACCTAAATTTCTCCAACCTAAATACTACAGCTAGCAATTCTTTCTCAATTACTGTATAGTTACGCTGAGCCTCATTCAACGTTTTGCTAGCATATTATAGACAATTGAATGGCGCTCCCGACACTAGCCAAGAACGGCTCCGACAGTGAAGTCGGAAGCATCACACATCATCATGAAGTCGAGTGACCAGTCGAGTTGTAGAATAGGTGCACTAGAGATAGTGCTTCTCAAGGTCTCGAAAGCACTGAGACATGAGGAGTCAAACTCAAAGGGTGTTGAAAGAGCGATCTTCATTTTCGTTGAAAACTTTATCATAAAATGATGTGTCGTTGTATTTAATCGCATGGTAGAAAATCGCTTTTCAAAACATTTAACTTTTCAAAACTAACCACGAGGAGCTACGTCATCTCCACAGGGAGGAATTAGCCTAATAAATTCATGAGTCAAGGAATGCACAGTTCACAAACTCTTCTACAACTTAAATGCAAGGAAAATGCTATTTTAAATGAACTTTGCAATTTCTTTAAAAGTTTAGGGGTGTTTATGCAATTTTCACTTCAGAAATTAAGCCCCAAAAATATGTGTAAGATGCATGTGTACTGGCTTATCATGTGAATTCAACTTTCATGCAATTCTAATTTGAAATTCAAGATAGAAACATGGACATAACATTAATAAAATAGTTTCAAGAAAATCGGAGTGCATCAGTGCAATGTGGTCAGAATAAAATATTAATATAACTTGAAAATGCCATTTAATGTAATTTTCAATAGAGGTAAAAACAGAGGATCTCTCCTCTCTCCTCCTCTCGTGTGCGACCAGGCACGGTTGGCCGCGAGAATCGGCACGGAGGTGAGGCTTGACGAGAGCTACGCAACGGTGGCAGCGGCGTGGCTGGAGGTGGCCGACGGCGGCCGGCGGAGGTGGCCGGAGACTGCTGCAGCTGCACAGCTAGCGGTGAAGGCACTGGCAGGTGTGGCATATGCCTGCGGGTGCGGGCGAGCGGTGCTACGCCTGAAGGCGCAGGCGTGCTGCAGTGGATGGGCGTGCGCGCTGGAGATGGGAGGAAGGCACGCGGTGTGCTTGCAGAGGCTGGAGCGGGCGCTGCAGGGCGGGCGGCGTGAGCTTGCGGGAGGTGCACCTGCAGTGAAGCACGCAGTTGCTTGCAAAGGCTGGAGCGGGTGCTGCAAGGCAGGCGACGTGAGCACCTGCAGCAGGTGGTGCTGGAGGATGGGCGTGCTAAGGAGCGCGCGGAGGTGATGGAGAGCTGAGGCACACAGCGCCCTTAGGCACTGCTGGTGATGGGGTACGATGTCTGTAGATGGCGCTGTGAGTAGGAGGCGTCCTGCTTGGTGGAGTGCGGGCGCCTGCTGTTGCGTGGGTTCTGTGCGTGCGGTGAAGGCAGGTGTGGTGGGAGCAAGGTCGATTGGAGATGGCACACGCCTGCGGGCGCGCAAGGTGGAGCGGTGTGTGCCTGCGGACACAGTGCATGCAGTGGAGAAGGAACGGTGGAGAAGATAGAGCCTTTCCCCGCAAGGGGGGAGAAAATTCCTTCCCAAGTCCACACCACCTCCTCTCTTTTTAACTCTTCCCTCTCTCCGCGTGCGCCAATCAAGGGATTTGCAAAGCCCTTTTCTATTTTTGGTCGGCGGGTATTGGAGGAGATGACCGAAGGAAAGGGAAAAGTTCCTCCGGTTGTTAGGGAAATTTGCTCCCCAACCCTTGCTCTTTCTAAATATAATACCTGCACATAAAAACAACAAAATCATTACATATTAAGTTATAGAATGTTATAAGCGTAAATCATGATGCATACAATTCTTCTACAACTTAATTGTAATTATTAACACACCTACAATGTACGATTAAAGGTACTTAGGATTAATATTAGTCCATTAAAATGGACTCATCAAATACCCCCATGCCTAAGATTTGCTAGTCCCTAGCAAAAATGAAAAATAATAGAAGTAATAAGAAGATTTCTTCTTTTCTTACTTCAAAACTTTAGAAATCCAGACAAATGTGAAGTGCCGATAGCCTAGATAACAGATCCAAGTGAAAGAGCCGATTCGCATTAGGAGTTTGTACATCACCCTTGGCAAAAATTTCTGTCGAGATGGGCAACTACTTCCCTTGGTGATAAAGCAGACGATAATCTGTAATTTGACCCTGGTGTTTGGCTTAGGTAGGAGATATCAAGTTGAATGGATTTGTATTTGGTAGCACACACTCAACTGGTGCTACATATATTCTAGTACTACAGACTATAGCTCTCTAGACTATTAGACAAGTCAACTCTGAGAGAGGCTACACAATTGTGCTCTCTTGATGTTCCTGGGCACTCTCTCTGTTCTTTCTTTCTGAGATCACAAATCTCGCCAGATTTAGAAATTGTACTCACTATTTGGTGGCCTCACATGGCATCCACACTTCAATTAAAGTCCTAATAACTCTACAACTAAGTTAGAGTTCTCAACCAGTATGCAGGTGATCAGAAATACTAGAAGGTAGGTGTGGGTCATATTTGGTGGAACACGATAGGTGTTCTACTGCCTCAGAAACAGTGTTGCATCATAAACTTGGACTTTTTTTTTTATAATATAACAATTTCTTCTTTTTCTTCTTTCTATTTCTTCTTTTTCTACTTCTTTTCTCTTTTCCTTTTTTTTATTTTTTTATTTTTTCTTCTTATTTTTGTTTCTTTTTAATCAACACAACATAATACAGACTTTTATTTATGAGGCATTATTAGGGACGATAATGGTCCAGAGGAAGTTGTGTGGCTTATTTGGTGGAAGTGCCTATTCTCAGCATCGGGAATGAATGGATGGGATAGGCATATTTCTGACCTTTGACATTATTACCCTCCTTCAGCCGAGGACTCTATGAAGGATGGTCGTAACCATCCACCATAGATATAGCTTTATTAAGACTCAATCTCTGTGTATTTGCCTTATTTGGTGACTCTCAGGAATTCACACAAAATATGCACACAGGAACAACGAGCGAAAACTATGCCTAACTCTGAAGTATCATCATCTAATTATCCAAAACTTAAGAGTCCTTGCATTAGACTTAGCACACCAGTAATCTCTCTACTTTCTTCTCACAAATATGAGGTAGATCTATTAGAAGATAGTATGCCTGACTCCCTATGAACTGTCCAAGGGTTCAGTAGACTTACAAATGCCCATTGGTTTTCCTCAAGGATCCATTACCAAATCTACATACACGTGAAATAAATGTAATAGATTCTAAACTTAAGAAATAATTCTAGAAGAAAAACCTCCAATAACAAAGGTATTTTGCCAGGGACTAACCCATTCAACTCAATTTTTTTTTTATACTAACCTAAATACATAAATACTTCCTAAAATGCAAATGCACTCCCCCATGCCTAAATCCTACAATGTCCCCATTGTAAAATTAAAACAGGAGGAGAAAGGAAAAATATCACTTGACACAGTTTGCTGGGTTGCCTCCCAACAAGCACTGCATTTTCTGTCAGCAGCCAGACTAAGAAGGAACCTATAAGTCTACTTCCAAACAAACAAAGTTAGGCCCTAAAAATATTTGTAACAGTGTAGGCCTAGAAAACAGGTAACCAAGGATGTTGGCAAGCTGATGATGCAATGTAATTCCAAATGTTCACCAGAAGAAATGAAAACAGAAAATCTTGTTGGCTACCTTGGGAGGTCTAGGAATAATAAACGAAAAATGAAAAGAGGCCTCCCGAAATGGAATAAGTGGAGGATAACATGGATCCTCCAAAGCAGGATGGGTTTTAAAAGATATAATCATTATTAGTTCAAACCCTTGAATGGCGAGAGTAAAAGTACAAGCATCGATCCATACTCGCCATTCTATCCTAGGATGTTTTGGCCTGATATATTCTTCAGAAAGAATGTACATGAGCAGAGATCTAAGCCACGGATCAGTTAGGGAGTATAAGGGTTGTTTGTAGTGTTGGAAGGTAATGGTTAAGTCCAATGAGGGCTTAGTTGGTGTTAGGTCCAATTCCAACAATGATTCAGATTGTGTACACTCCCTAATAGTTGTAGACAACTTCAAGTTATCCTACCTAGCATTAATGATCGGAGTCATATTTGAATCAACGGTAGACTCCAAATTACAACTTTTTGATGGTAGGGTCAAAATGTAAGAATCATTATCATTTATCTCATCCCTAGATTCGTTTGGTTCACTCAAATATTTTTCGGGGTGTATATGTGATTCATTAGGAGTTGGATCAGTATCCTCAATTATTTTTAAAGGAGGATCAGTCTTAATATTTTCGAGGAAGCATATATCATTGAATTTGTCATTCTTCTCGGGGTATAAATCCTCAATTGACGTGTTTTGTTCCCGAGAGTCTCCCATAGACTTCTCATTATTTTGTTAGTCCTCCTCTAATATCAACTCCTATTTTGATGGAGGATGACTATCAAAAGAAAGGAGGAATCTGGATTTAATCATATTATTTTTACCCTCTGGAGGTATATCCTCAAATGATAAATAATTCTCCTATGATTCACTCCAGATTTTCAGTCCAGGTTCCTCTATTGGGGCATCCTCATCCTCTGAATTAGACTCTTCATATCCCTGAGACCAGAATTGATCATCCTCTATTCCCTTAGGGTCAACTTCACTAGGTGCATTTGAATCCTCAGAGTATTAAATGGTAGGTGTTGATTCCCTAAGTGGAGGGTCAAGAGTAGGCTCACTAAGAGTAGAATGGGATTCCACTAAATAATCAAGAGGGGAAGTGATAGGAATAATACAACCTTGACCCAGGTTGGTAGGGGTAAGGAGAATACCATCATTGGGGTCAAGGTCCTCAAGAGATACCATCTTCCCTTGCTTTTGACTACAATATAATTTAGGTGGATAATCACTATGATCGTTATCCTTTAGTGGCCATGTCTCATTGGGAGAGTCTAAGTGATAGCTACCTAAAATTGTATCCCTATTGTCATTAGGTTCCTCAGAATTATTTTCATGATCATGGTTTATTGGGTAGGGATCAGGATTATTAGGAAGCGTGTAGCTAAGTTGTCTTATTTCTTCATATAACTGTGGACTATTCCTCAACATCTCTCCCATTGATTCCATTATTTCCTTTTGCTATTTTTGCATTTCTATCATAAAAGAGGAGAGGCTACTATTATCAGGTTGGGGAGGATAGTCAATTTTAGGCTCTGGTTGCCTAGGGGTATTGGTCCAACCTCGATACAGAAAATCATGAAGGGTGGGAGGGTTGGGTGTTTTCTTGGAAGTAGGGATTTCAGGATTGGAAAATCCTACTCCTAGGCTCTGCTCAAAAGTGGGAGTTATCAAGCCAGTACTCCTAGGGTAAGAATGAGAATGATCCCATGAATTGTCAATGTACCCATCAAAGGATGGATACGCTCGGAGCATGGGATCCTGATTAAAAGATGGGAAGTATTGACTCTGATAATCTGAATGATAGGAGTAAGAGTAATCCATTTCTTTAAGCAAAACAATTTTAACTTTCTTAGGATTCAGCAGAAAACTTCCTAAAGAGTCCTATTGTCACAACAAATGCAAATTCAACAAGATCTGTTTTTAGTAGATTGCAGGTCTTAGAGTTATATGTTTAGTTGGTAGCCAAACAAGTTTTACAAAAATTACGCTTCCTAGGCAAACCTTCGCTGGTGCCTATAACCTACTTGCAAGGGATGGAAGTCCCAAATCGAGCCCACACACGAGGAACCGAAGTAACTTGGTGGATAGGCTTGTTGATTTCTGACTAACTTCCCTTGTGGTGCAAAAGAGAAGAGGTAGAAATTTATCTACCGACCTTATGTGAGGTGCACAGTGTCTCAAGTGTGCAAACATACAATCGTGTTTTGATTTTTTGAAATTCCTCAAACAGGCTCCTTTTGCACACAATTTTTAGTCACAGATTTTAAAGTCCAACCTCTTAACAGTCCCAATTAGTTTAAAGTGACCACTGAATTAATTTGATTCAAACACTTTAGTGCTCTTAAATTTAGGTTTAATGCATATGCATGACAAGTAATTAATGCTTAAGAGAAGACGTACCTTACTCTAGCTTTCTTCTTGCAGTAATAAATGCAATGCAATAAAAATAAACTAGATGCTGCTCATTCAGTCCTAGATGGTCGTCCTATCGATATGCAGCTTCGATTTTTTTTTTTATAATAATAGTAAACTGACCTAATTCTACTAACTAACCGAAATGTAGTTCAAAATAGTTCAAATAATCCTGTAATCTAAATAAATGGGAACACTCTCCCGAAAATACGCTCCCGCATACAAGAGCAATAAGAAATAAAGTGGCACTAGGGACACGTTCCCAAAAATACCCAACAAGGGTCCAAAAGATAGAAATTAAATTCTAATGTCAATCTAACTAAATCTAACCAAGATATACTGCCTAAATCAGAAGTAGGCTTCTCCGTAAGCCTATGTGTGTGGGATCAAGGCCCACGTGTTCCTGTTGCCATCCTCCAGGTGGCTTCAAGGTCGACCAAAAAGATCGTCTCCGCCATATGCACCTGTTGCATTCGCCGCGTGTTTTGCACAGAAGAAAATCCACAGTTAATAATTCAGAAAAGTTTTCAAAATAGCATAAAAATAACATAAAATTCCTAAAAAATTAATAGGCATTTTTCCTCCCCGGCAACGACGCCATTTGAAAGAGCGATCTTCGTTTTCGTTGAAAACTATATCATAAAATGATGTGTCGTTGTATTTAATTGCGTGGTAGAAAATCGCTTTCAAAACATTTAAATTTTCAAAACTAACCACGAAGAACTAGGTCATCTCCACAGGGAGGAATTAGCCTAATAAATTCACGAGTCAAGGAATGCGCAGTTCGCAAACTCTTCTGCAACTTTAATGTGAGGAAAATGCTATTTTAAATGAACTTTGCAATTTCTTTAAAAGTTCAGGGGTGTTTATGCAATTTTCACTTCAGAAATTAAGCCCCAAAAATATGTGTAAGATGCATGTGTACTGGCTTATCATGTGAATTCAACTTTCGTGCAATTCTAATTTGAAATTCAAGATGGAAACATGCACATAACACTAATAAAATAATTTCAAGAAAATCTGAGTGCATCAGTGCAATGTGGCAAGAATAAAATATTAATATAAGTTGAAAATGGCATTGAATGTAATTTTTAATAGAGGTAAAAATAGAGGATCTCTCCTCTCTCCTCCTCGCGTGTGCGGCCACGCATGGTTGGCCGCAAGAATCAGCAGGGAGGTGCGGCTTGACGAGAGCTACGTAATGGTGGCAGCGGTGTGGCCGAAGGTGGCCGATGGCTGCCGGCGGAGGTGGCCGAAGACTGCTGCAGCTGCAGGACTGGTGGTGAAGGTGCTGGCAGGTGTGGTGAATGCCTGCGGGCACGAGCGAGCGGTGCTGCGCCTAAAGGCGTAGGCGCACTGCAGTGGATGGGCAGGCGCGCTAGAGATGGGAGGGAGGCACGCGGTGTGCTTGCAGAGGCTGGAGTCGGCGCTGCAGGGCATGCGACGTGCACTTGCGGGAGGTGCGCCTGCAGTGAAGTGCGCGGTTGCTTGCAGAGGCTGGAGCGGGTGCTGTAGGGTGGGCGGCGTGAGCTTGCGGGAGGTACGCCTGCAGTGAAGCACGCGGTTGCTTGCAGAGGCTGGAGCGGGCGCTGCAGGACAGGCGACGTGAGCGCCTGCAGTAGGGTAGGGCGCTTGAGGATGGGCGTGCTGAGGAGCATGTAGAGGTGATGGAGAGCTGAGGCGCACAACACCCTTAGGCGCTGCTGGTGATGGGGTGCGGCGTCTGCAGATGGCGCTGTGAACAGGAGGCGGCCTACAGGCTTGGTGGCGTGCGGGCGCCTGCTGTTGTGTGGGTTCTGTGTGCGCGGTGAAGGCTGGTGCGGTGGGAGCAAGGCCGGCTGGAGATGGCACATGCCTGCAGGCGCGCAAGGTGGACCGGTTTGCGCCTGCGAACACAGTGCATGCGGTGGAGGAGCGGTGGAGAAGATAGAGCCTTTCCCTGCAAGGGGGGAAAAATTCCTTCCCAAGTCCATGCCGCCTCCTCTCTTTTTAACTCTTCCCTCTCTCCGCGTGCGCCAATCAAGTGATTTGCAAATCCCTTTTCTATTTTTGGCCGGCGGGCGTTGGAGGAGACGGCCAGAGGAAAGGGGAAAGTTCCTCTAGTTGTTGGGGAAATTTGCTCCCCAACCCTTGCTCTTTCTGAATATAATACCTGCACCTAAAAACAACAAAATCATTACATATTAAGTTATAGAATGTTATAAATGTAAATCATGATGCGTACAATTCTTGTACAACTTAATTGTAATTATTAACACACCTACAAGGTACTCAGGCTTAATATTAGTCCATTAAAATGGACTCATCAGGCGTGTTAACTACTAGAAGATTCATTAACAGGAGAGCAATTTTTGAGAAATCTCGAATGAATCTTCAATAAAATCCAAAATGCCCTAAGAATGATATGATTTGCCTAACCGAGCTTGGTGGAGGTAATCGCAAAATGATTTCAGACTTAGCTCGGTCGACCTCGAGTCCATTAGAGGAGATCTTGTGACCTAGTACGATGACATCCCTCACCATAAAGTGGCTTTTCTCCTATGAAAGTACAAGGTTAATCTGCTATTTACAAAAGCAAAATTGGGTTTTAAAATAATGCATCATAGTATAGTTGAAATCACATTGAAAATGAATAAATTTTGTTACTCGAAGTTTAAGTCCGAGGTCGAACACAGGGAGCAAATGGAATTCATGCACTAAACTCACTGAATACAATTTGAACACATAATATTACTCAAAAATCTAATGAAAAATGTAAAGCATGAGTATATGGATAATAAAATGTGGCTAGAAAACACATAAAAGAGAACTTAGGAAGAATTGGATGTCTGATTATAAAATCAGATGTCTTAAAAATGATGTGCTATAGTGTATGATTTTCTTTGATTTTTCCTTCTTCTTCTACTTCTTTCTTTGGCTCGTTTCCCTCTTTCTCTTCTTTCTTCTCTGTTCTTCTTCCCTTCTTCTCTGGCTCTTCCCCTTCCTTCTTTCCTTCTTCTTCCTTTCTCTGACTTCAGCTCTTCTTCAGCCTTGCTCCTCTTCAACCGTGCGGTGCCTTCTCCTTCCTTAGCTTCTTTTTTCTCTTCTTTCTTTTCTCCTTCTGTCTCTACCTTCAACTCCTCTTCAGCCGTGCCTTCATCTTCCTTAGCTGCTCAAACTTCTGCCCTTCCTTCCTTGGCTTCTTTCTTTGGCTTCCTCTTTTCCTCCTGAGGGCAAAACCTACCCCTACCCTTCCCTGCGAACTCTCCTCTCCTTTCTTCTCTCTTTGGCTCACTCTCCCAGAGCCTTCTTGGGTTAACAGGCTGGGTTAGCACGCCCGGGACCAGGCCCACCGGCATGGGTGGTGGGTGAGGAGTGCACGGGTAGTCAGGTCAGAACCAGGTCCACGGGGCATGGGTCATGGACGAGGTGATGGGTGAGTGGGACCTCACCTCATGTTAGGAGGCGATAAGCCCCTGACACTTTTTCCTTTCATTCCACAGCTTCCACTCCTGATATTTCGAGGTGGGACTAAATGTCCCACCTTCCTCACAGGCACTCGCACAGCAGGTGTCACATCCAATTGCAGAGCTACGTGAGGCTATGACTCCAATAGCCAGCTGATAGTGTGCACGAGCGAAACCCGCACGTCCTGAAACCTGATGCTTGGAGCCTAGGGTCCTGGAGCAAGCTTGCGAGCTTCTTTGAGCCTGCTTTAATGGTGGCAAAGACCTATACCTTGACCTAATTTACGGATGAAGAGGACAGGGATGGCCGACGGCTCGTGTCTGCCGTCACTGGAGACGAAAGCCCAGTGAGAGGAGGATGGCAATGACGAGAGGGTAGCTGGAGCGTCGGCTAGTATGGTGTGATGTGGACGAAGAAGATAAAGATAACTCTGCCACTGGTATTGTGGCAGAGTGATGAGAGGAGGAGATAAGGGTCGTCGGAGCTTGCTGGGAGGTTGGTCGGAGGAGAAGAGAAGAAATTGCAGGGTATCTCCAACCAATTCAAGCTTGGGAGGAGAGAAATGATCTGGGGACCCTTTTATAGCCCCTAGCAGAGGGTCTTGTGCGTGGAAGGCAAGCTTCCAGGCATGAGCAAGTCGCTGAAGATGGAAGGTCGGAGAGATTATGTGGAAATTAGAGCTCCAAATTAGGTTCACAAGAGAGGGGATTTCTTAGAGAATCTCCCTTTCAAATTTGAAAGGGATTCTCTGAGGAATCAAGCAGTTCTTTCCCTCGATTCCTCGCTGGAGTAGGATTTCCTCCACTGTAATGGCAGAGGGACCTAATTGCGAAGAACGACGAGGATGCTAGGGGGTGTCTGTAAAGGTTTTCAAAAGTTAGGGGTAGAAATGTAATTGGGTTGGACTTGTTTCCAAAGTTGGTCAAGGTGAATTTCCCTTAGGTCCAAATTTCGATACAAACGTAATTTGGACTTAAGGAATCCAATGGTGAAGTTAGATTTTAGGTTTGAGCATGTTTAACAGGGTAATTTACATAAAAACCTAATTTAGGGCAAACATTTGACTGAGACCCCAATTTAGGTCAAAATAGGTTCTAAAGGCCAAATTGAAGGTTCTAAACCCTAGAGAATATTTTTTCATGAATTTTAGAGGGTTTAGGTGAATTTTATCCTGACTAGAACCTTGTTAAATTAAGTGGGTCTATTTTATGGTGACAAGAAGTCATTTAATTCCCAGATTTCACATGAATCCTTTTCTGTTTGAACCAACTCACTTTTTATATTGTTAAGACCATTTGACCTATGTTTAGCCCATGAGAAATCCCGTTGTTGGACTGCAATGGTAAAGTTACAGTTTTACCCCTTATTTCTTACTTTTCTCTCAAACTGGTTATTCCTGAGTTAGGACCTCTATTTGCTCATGTAGGAGCTTTTGTTCTCTTTTCTAGGTCAAAATGAGCTAGTTAGGGCTCATGATGGTGTTCCCATCATACCCCCATGCCTAGATTTTGCTAGTCCCTTAGCAAAATTTTAAGGTTTTAACTTCTATTCTTGACCATGAATTCCTCTGATGTTCAAAGATTATGAGTGCTTTTTCTTTTCGATTAGGTTAGAATGCTGACAGTAGGCTTAGAGGTACTCAAGTACCAACCAAGATTCGGACCTGACCAGCTTTAGCCTCAGCCTTCCGCGAAGGTTTGTAAGTCCTGCAGGAACTAACCTAAGGTTCGTTTGACTCCACGGTTAAAGCACCCATGCTTGCAACGTATTTTAGCATTGGTTCAGTTTGTAGTGCATTTTTTGTAAGAGAGTGACAGAGGATTTATTTGTTTGGAGAGTTTTCTCTCTCTTTTCTTTTTATTTCTAGCTTTAGATTGGCTTCTCAACACGGTCTGTATCGAATTCCTCGTCCCCATCATCAATCCTCTAAGGGTCTCTGGCAATCGATGCTTCGTAATAGCACCGCTCATGGCAACACCCAGAACCATGGCTTTTGAGATTTCGAGATAATCCTACCCATGGTGTTCTATAGCTAAATCTAGACCTTGGCAATCGACATTTCATGATAATGCTGCCCATGGCATCTGAACCAGCATAGGGTGCTTACATGCCCCCAGTAGGATATTTAAATATCCTAGGAGACAAGTGTCGAGGAGACGATATGTTATTACGCATCTTCTAGCGGAATTTCCTGCCTCTCCACGTTGGGAACTCATCCAAATCAACTTGTGTTAATCGACCACTCCTAATCTAGGCAACTTCTTTTTTTAGAACATTTAGATGCTTTTGCATGATTTTGATAGTTATGCGCACTGAACTGGACTGTGTGTGGATTAGGGTGCTTAGGTTATCGAGTCCTGCAAACCAAAGGTCAATTAATGAGGCTAAATACTCCCTAAGCCTTAGACCTAATACTTAAGCTTCGCATTTTCCCCAACCTCTTGAGGACTATCCATATCTTAGCAGATACTTGAATTTTTAAGCCTAAGAGTCTAGCCCAAGAGGCCTAAGATCAGCATTCCTACTAATTTCTTTTGTGTCTCATTAGCACTTTTCCTTTCATTTTCTTTTCCTTGATTTGGTCTAGAACTTAGTTAATCCCTTAATTTCTTACTAATGACTATATCTTCTTTTTTCTTTTCATTTTGTGCTCCTTTTTGACATTTTTCACTTTTCCTCCAATTTTTGTATGGCCTCAAAATTTTCTCTTCTCCAATTTTTTGTTCTTTTTCACAATTTTCATTTTTTTTTTGGTATTTTTGGCTTATGTGATTTTTTTGTGAGAACCCTTCTGAATTTTCTTGATTTCTGTATGTTTGCACTTTACCACCTCCCATGCCTAAGTTTTGCAATATCCAAATTGTAAATGGAGGGTGTGAAACAGTGTTGGGTTCAGGGACTTAGAATAGGATTTATTGGGTGGGCGAACGGGTCAGGAATGACTGTTGCAGATGATTTCAAGCTCTGGCATGTGTACTAAAGGTGGGATTGACTGTTCTCAGACCGAACTCAGGATGCAATGAACATGAAGTACAGATGGATAATCAAACGGATCTTGGGTTTTTGGAATGATGGGTTGCCTCCCGTTAAGCACTAAATTCAACGCCTTCAGTCGAGCGGGAAATGGGATGGAGAGGGAGTGATCAAATCAGTGGAGTTTTGTAGAACAAGCACCTTGATCAAGAGCTTGGTTGGTCCGACCAGGTTCTTGTTCAGATCAATAGGCTGATGATGCAGCCCAAACCCAATCAATCTGGTGGATTGATAAATGTAGATCAAGAGATGTGGAACCTACCATATACTATGGAGCTCGGAATGATGTGGAAGCATGAATTCGAGGTTTTGCTGAGTCGAATCAGCCTGGTCAGAGTAGGGATCCGTAAAAGAATCAGTGGATGATGCGGAAACCCTACATGGGTGATTAGAGGATGATGGATCATGATTTGTGATCTGATCAATGTTCGAAACTCAATATAGATGTGGAGGCAAATCATCTGCAATTGACTCAATAAGAGGTGAATCAGAATAGAAATTGAGTCTGGTTGCGAGTCGGGGTTGAAAATGGGTTTGGATAGTTTCTGTATATGTGGAGGAGGTGGCTTCAAAAGGAATTGTGTATGAGGGCTCTTCTAGAAAGGAGTTACAGGTGGTTTCATTTAGAGAGTCGTCATAGTAACCTCAAATTCAAAATTGAATGCCTGGAGAGTGTTTATAAGATGTGGGAAATCTGAGTCAAGAAAAGATTCGAATTTTGGGTTGCAATCACTCTCGGCATTTTCTAGTGTTGATTCCTGAGGATCGAAAAGAAATGATTCCATCTCATTGGAACCTAAATCTAAATCAGTGATCTCAGGAATAGGGAACTCAGAGTCAGAGTCAGAAAATAAATCATGTGAGCTGAGGTCATAGATTGGCTCATCATATTCAGGAAATAGAGGTTCTACAAAATCATGGTAAGATTCAAAATCATCGGAGATATTTCAAAAACCAAGTTCTGAATAAGATTCGAGATCAGGGGTTCCACCACCGAGTAAATCACATGATGTAGACTTAGCAGCCTAACTGGGGTCTAGCCTATATGTAGATTCTAAGCTTAAAAAGGTGTCCTTATAGGGTCTTGGCTCAGGTTTTAGGCTTGTAGGAGAAATCCAATCAAAACCCCACTCTTCCAACTCCTCGGTTTCTGTATCATAAATTGGTGTGACTTCCAAAAAATCGATCTATATCTCTGAGGATGTTGGAGAGGGATATTCATCAAATAAAGGCCCGGAATCATACTCTTCATTGAAATTTTGATCTTCATCATACGGGGCCTCGTAATATTCCCAATAAGTTTAAGATCCAGATTCTAGGTTGAGGATGTGGGTTGAATTACTAGAATCTAGATCAGAACAACCTTCAAGGGTCATCTTATCAGAATAAGGGGTGGGATTTACACCCTTGAGAGGTTCAGTTCTAATCTCATCATTGTAGGAGTCTCGGAATTCTATGCTTAGTGACCCAGGATCTAGGGTTGGCTCAACATCGTGTTCTCCTACAATTGGGACTTCCTAACCTAATTCAAGATCAGTCATGTTGCATTCTATTGGGTTGGGAATCCACATCAACTTTGTGCCTCAAACCCAGAATTTAGGAAATCAGATTGATCCTTAATACTATTTCGAGATGGTTCATTATCTGTTTGGGGCATGTACAGGTATTTCTGATCGATAACTTGTTTCAATAATCTCATCATCTCTTCCCATTTTTCAAGATCATCTTTGTGTTGTTCCCATAGTACAGGATTTGTCATGCATTGAAGGTATTCAATGTTATGCAATTTTTCAATCTCAATGTATCTTGTTATGAGAATGTCTCAGGTTGATCCTTTTGTGGCTTCTTTCAATAACACTTGGGCACAGTTTCTGATGAAAGTTGTTGTTGTTGGTACACTAACCTGAATGTCTTCTACTGGCTTTGAGGTTTTGTATGCAATTTCATAAAATTCAAGGGCATCCTCAATCATCCTATCTCTCATGGATCTTTGTGATTCAGGTTTCTTGAATGGTAATCCTTAGTAACCAAGCTGCATATTTGAATCAGGTGGTGAAATCAAGATGTAGAATCAGAATTCAGATCTTAGACTGAAGTGATAAGTTTTGAATGGAGAATCCCACTGAAAATCTATGTGTGTGCTCTAAAGAGAAGGGATGAGGGACTGGATGTGTTTTTCACCCAATCAAGGCACCCAAAGATGTTTGGATGGCTATGGAGGTTCGGGAAGGATGATACCCCTGGATTGGAAAGTCATCCACCTGAGAATTACCTGGGCAGCTAGAAAGGGAGAGTCCTGCAAAGACCCCTACATGGTAGAGCGTCCCCACAGGTTACAGGGTTTCCCCCACCTAACCTCTCTGACTTCAGCTCTTCTTCAGCCTTGCTCCTCTTCAATCGTGCAGTGCCTTCTCCTTCCTTAGCTTCTTTTCTCTCTTCTTTCTTTTCTCCTTCTATCTCTGCCTTCAGCTCCTCTTCAACAGTGCCTTCAGCTTCCTTAGCTACTCAGACTTCTACCCTTCCTTCCTTGGCTTCTTTCTTTGGCTTCCTCTTTTTCTCTTGAGAGCAAAACCTACCCCTACCCTCCCTAGCGAACTCTCCTCTCCTTTCTTCTCTCTTCGACTCATTCTCCTAGAGCCTTCTCGGGTTAACGGGTCAGGTTAGCGCACCCGGGACCAAGCCCATCGGCATGGGTGGTGGGCGAGGAGTGCATGGGTAGTTAGGTCAGAACCAGGCCTGCGAGGCATGGGTCACCGACAAGGCGATGGGTGAGTGGGACCTCACCCCGTGTCAGGAGGAAATAAGCCCATGGCACTTTCTCCTTTTATTCCACAACTTCCGCTCCTGATCTTCCGAGGTGGGACTAAATGTCCCACCTTCTTCGCAGGTGCTCGAACAGCAGGTGTTGCATCCAATTGCAGAGCTACTTAGGGCTATGACTCCAATAGCTGGGTTGATAGTGTGCGCAAGCAAAACCCGCACGTCCTGGAACCTGAAGCCTAGGGTCTTGGAGCAAGCTTGCGAGCTTCTTTGAGCCTGCTTCAATGGTAGCAGAGACCTGTACCCTAACCTAATTTAAGGACGAAGGGGGCAGGGATGGCGGACGGCTCATGTCTGCCGTTGCCGAAGATGAAAGCCCAGTGAGAGGAGGACGTCGATGACGAGAGGGTAGCTGGAGTGTCGACTGGTATGGCACGATATGGACGAAGGAGATAAAGGTAACTCTGCCACTGGTATTGTGGCAAAGCGACGAGAGGAGGAGATAGGGGTCGCCAGAGCTTGCTGGGAGGTTGGCTGAGGAGAAGAGAGGAAATTAGGTGGTATCTCTGGCCAATTCACGCTTGGGAGGAGCGGAATGATCTGGGGACCCTTTTATAGCCCCAGGCAGAGAGTCTTGTGCTTGGAAGGCAAGCTTCCAAGCATGGGAAAGTCGCCGGAGATGGAAGTTCGAAAAGACCCAAATCTCTCATGCATTTGCATGAGAGATTGGATGGAAATTAGAGCTCCAAATTAGGTTCACATGAGAGGGGATTTCTCAGAGAATCTCCCTTTCAAATTTGAAAGGGATTCTCTAAGGAATCAGGGAGTTCTTTCCCTCGATTCCTCGTTGGAGTAGGATTTCCTCCATTGTAATGGAGGAGGGACCTAATTGCAAAGAACGACGAGGAAGCTAGGGGGTGTCTACAAAGGTTTTCAAAAGTTAGGGGTAGAAATGTAATTGGGCTAAACTTGTTTGCAAAGTAGGTCAAGGTGAATTCCCCTTAGGTCCAAATTTTGGTACAAATCTAATTTTGACCTAAGGAATCCAATTGTGAAGTTGGACTTTAGGTTTGACCACATTTGACTAGGCAATTTACACAAAAACCCAATTTAGGGCAAACATTTTCCTAGGACCCTAATTTAGGTCAAAATAGGTTCTAAAGGCCAAATTGAAGCTTCTAAACCCTAGAGAATATTTTTCCATGAATTTTATAGGGTTTAGGTGAATTTTATCCTGACCAGAACCTTGTTAAATTAAGTGGATCTATTTTAGGGTTACAAAAATTCATTTAATTCCCAGTTTTCACATGAACCCTTTTCTATTTGAATCAACCCACTTTTTATCTTGTTAAGACCATTTAACCTGTGTTTAGCCCATGAGAAATCCCGTTGTTGCACTGCAATGGTAAAATTGTAGTTTTACCCCTTGTTTCTTGCTTTTCTCTCAAACTGGCTATTCCTTGAGTTAGGACCTCCATTTGGTTATGTAGGAGCTTTTGTTCTCTTTTCTGGGTCAAAATGAGCTAGTTAGGGCTCATGATGGTGTTCCCATCACCTCTATACATCTCCTCAAAATCTTTGTGAGGTTACCGAGACAAGACGAGAAATCGTCTCCAAACATGGAGAAGTCATCCATGAACACTTCTACGTAGTCCCCGATCATGTCTTAAAAGATGGCCATCATGCATCGCTGAAAAGTAGCTGGTGCATTGCAAAGGCCGAAAGGCATCCATTTAAAAGCAAATGTTCCAAAGGGACACATAAAAGTTGTCTTTTCTTGGTCTTCCGAGTTGATTGCAACTTGATTGTACCCAGAGTATCCATCCAGAAAGTAGAAGAAACTATGCCTAGCTAGCCATTCGAGAATCTCATCAATAAAGGGCCAAGGAAAATGATCCTTTTTGGTAGTTGAGTTTAGCTTCCTGTAGTCAATGCAGACCCGCCAGGAAGTCATGGTGTGGGTCAGGATGGATTCACCAAATTCATTTTTGGTTACGGTGAGTCTCGCCTTTTTGGGTACTATTTGAATGGGACTCACCCACTAGTTGTCGGAAATTGGATAGATAATGTCTCCATCCAGCCATTTAATGATCTCCTTCTTGACAACCTACAACATATTTGGATTTAGGCATCTCTGAGGTTGTCTCGACGGTCTTGCGCCTTCATTAGTGTAGATATGGTGAGTGAAATATGAGAGGTGAATTCCGTGGAGATTAGCAATGCCCCAGCTGATAGCGACCCTATGTGCTCGTAAAACGAAGATCAACCGGTGTTCCTGATCTGGAGTCAAGTGAGCATTGATAATCACTGGATATGTCTCACTTTCTCCCAGAAACATGTATTTGAGCGAATTAGGTAAGGGTTGTAGCTCTAGTAGAGGAGGGTGGGGAGGATGGTTATGCAAGGGAGGAGAGGAAACAATAGTAGAAATTTGCTGATCCTGATTCATGAAGAATCTGCCTGCAGTGGTCATGTAATCCTGTCTTAAGATATCAGTGTTGGATAGGACAGGATAGTCAAGATCAGGGGTGTTAGGAGCAGAAGAACACCCATGGCAACCAGATCCATGGGATGAAATGTGTAAATCAGTAGTCTCAGTCCCGTGTGGATCGCAATGAAAGACTCTTGATAGTGAGGATGAATGTGCCATTGGGTCACTGTAGAGGAGCCCAATGTTCCCACAGAAAGCTGAATCTTCGTCGTCTCTATCCTCCTCGATCAAGTCATAATCAAAGTTCTTTGATGCCCTAAAAATGTTCAGTCTAAGCTTTTCATTTCCAAGGGAAATCTCCATGCTCCTTGATGCACAGTTAATGTTTGAGTGGGCGGTTGCCAAAAATGGGTGACCTAGAATAATCGGTGCATCATGGAGATTAGGAGGAACCTCCATATCAAGAACAAAAAAGTCCGCTGGAAAGCAGAATCCTTGGACTTTTACGATCACATTTTCAGCCACCCCCTCGATGTTTTTACAGATCGGTTAACCAATTGTATGGTAACCGAGGTGGGCTTTAACTCCCCAAATCAAAATCAATCAAATACTACAGTGAGAGTTAGGTTGATGGACAACCCCAAATCAAGAAGGGCCCTATTAAAAGGGAATCCTGCAAAAAGCAAGAAATCAGTGGTGTGCCTGGGTCCTTTTTGGGCAGTAAGTTAGCTAAAATGACTTCGCTGGCTTCCTCAGATAATACTGCTTGACATCCAATCCTCTATTGCCGCTTCGGAGTACAATAGTCCTTAAAGAACCTGGCGACAGCTAGGATGTGATGTATCGCTTCAAGGAGAGGGACCTGAATGTGAACTTCCTTGAACATAGATTTTAGGTCCTCGAAATTCCATGTGTCCTTTTTCCATGCTGAATCTCGTGTTAGGGCTACTGGAAAAGGGACGAGAATTTCAGGGTCTAGGGGCTTCTTTCCCTTATCTAATGAAGATGGTTTGTGAGAGGATGAGGGTTGTGAGTCATCTCGTGGTACAACGTAGGGAAAATCGTTACTCACTTGCCTAGGTAGTGGGTCTTGTGTAGTCTTTCCACTCCTTAAGGTGACAGCTTTTGCATCGGTGAGCTGTCCATGCAGGGGCAGAGGAGTGGGTTGGTCTAGATGCACAAGGTTTGGCAACAAAGGTGGCTGATCGAGCCCATAACCAGGAGGTGCGGGAGGTGCTTGCATAATAGCGTGTGCCTGCCCCTATGGTGCTTGGAATCTAGGCGGGGTGCCCTAATTCTGCACATATCTAGGATTTGGGATAGGTTGGGAGGGCAAAGCTCCTTGTGATCTATGCTCTTACATCATTCAATTTGGCGTGTTCTATATGCTCTATATTTGGTAAGCCATTGCCTTCATTATTTGGAGGTTGTCATGAGTAGATTTCTGAATTGATGCCTGTAATTCCTCCTTTAGCGACTCCAAAGGGTCAACCCGCTTTGGAAGGTAGCTTGGTGCAGCGGCTGATAGATAGAACATGTTTGTTGCTGCTAAGATGGGAATGGTTGCTACCTAGGATGCATGTTCTGCACATTCTTGTATTGTTTGTTCTGGAAGTGTGGAACTTGACTCGGTCTCTATGGATTATCAAACCAGGCGAAATTGGGATGCTGGTGCCAACTAGGGTTATATGTTTCAGAATATGGGTTGTTACGCTCGTATCCAAGAATGGCATTAACATCTTCGTAAGCCAAAGATGTCTCAGATGTGAATTCATCAAAAGAAAATGCACTTGCACCATCATGTGGTGCGAAACCCAGATTATATGGTGCCAGATCCATATTGTTCACGGGTTCCTAGTATGCAAAATCCTGAGAAGATGGAGAGAAAACATCTCGAATGACTGGATATATATGAGTAGAGGGGGCTCGGGATGCTTGAGAGGAGTGAGATGGAGCAGTGCTGCCAGAAGATTCGAATCTTGCTTGCATCAATTCATCGAGCTTCTTATCAGGTAGATCCACCTTATCCAGCTTTTTGGTGATAATGTCCATGTCAGCTTGGGCAGATTCGGCTTGAGCTTCGTGGACATTTACTCATTGCTGTCCAGGTCACTGGAACTAGTTCATTGAGGCGGCGTTCATTGAGTTCTCTGCTAAGGATTCTAATAGATCAAATGCATTGTTCTCGTCCTTCGCGAGAAAATTCCCACTGCTAGATGCATCGGCTAGGTACCAATGTGTGTCATCCAGCCCACGGTAAAATACTTGCTTAAGGTGCCATTTGGGTACACCATGGTGTGGGCACTTCCTGAGAAGATCGTGGAATCTGTCCCAGGCATCATGTAGCTTCTCTCCAGGGCCTTGAGCAAAGGTTGTGATTGCGTGCCTCATGGCATTTGTTCAACCGATCAGAAAGAACTTTTGGAGGAATTTGCGACGTAATTCCTCCCAGGTTCCAATTTACCTCCCGATGGTCTTGAACCAATAAGCAGCTTAATCCTTGAGAGAAAAAGGAAAAAGCTTCATGAGAACAATTCCAATATCAATATTCCTGGGTCAAACTGACTCTGCAATCCGACTCAGGTCTTCGAGGTGCTAGAAGGAATCCTCATTCGAGTTTCCATGGAAATGAGTCTGAATTAGACTTATGATATTTGGCTTTAACTCCAATGCATCTCCGGCTGCGGGAATCCAAACCTGAGGTGATATGATTGTTGCCACCAAATCATAGAAGTCCTGCAATTATTCTCTGCATGGTGGATGCTGCATCCTATCGAGTGTCATGAGAATCCAGTCAATGCTCTACTCATATTTTTGTTCCGTTTCCTCAACCCCAGCTTCTAGACGAGCCATTGGGTTTTGATTCTCATGGTTTTGATGAATTTAAGGGTTGGGATTAGCCATCTCGGCTAATCGAGTGGAAGAAGGTTGAGATGAGAGGTCGGGCGAAAATCTCCTCTACCGCCTTGGATTTGGCTCCCAAGATCCCACGAGGTTAGGTCATAATGACCTTCTTCCTTGCATACACCAACTCAAAGGGTTGGTGCAGTCAAGTAGAACATCTGATCTAAGGGACCACTCTGATTAACAAGGCTAAGGCCTTGTTAATCAGAGTGGTCCTTTAGATCAGATGACCTGATTTTTCATTTAAGTTTGTGTTATTAAAAATTTGGCTAGAGACCAACTGTAAGGAGTTCCCACCTCTCAGGCTAACCCGGCCAGTTTGGTTATGAGGGGACTACATGGATGGTTCTTCCTTCGGCTTCTGCCTCTGGTTCCATTACCTCGCAGCCACAATCGTTTGACACTACCCCGCAAGCTTAGTCACCAGGTTTTGCAAGAGAGGTTGGAACTACTCAGTAGTCTCAAGCCAAATACAGGTTATTTGATGTATTTTCATGAATTCTTAAACTATTTCTTTAATGTAATAGATGGTGGGCGGTCCACAAGGTGACTTGCCTCACTAACTAACTTTTGGACTCATCGGGGTACAAGTTAGTCCAATGTGGTTCTATTGGCTCATGAGCTTCTAAGTTGTTTCAAATTAAAGATCACAAATCAAATATAAATTCTCAGGTAAAGATGGAATTCAAATGATTTGAAACTTGGCAAGAAGATTCCTTTTTCAATAAACTTTTCAGAGAGTATTTTGTCAAAATTTTTACTATTTCCAACAAATAGTTATAAATTTTTAACTAGCAAGGGTTAAATCTGGGATTTAGACCCCATGTTGGTTTTTCTGTTGGAAACAATAACAAATATACCCCAAAAATTTTGTAGAGATATGATAATGAAAGCTAATTTGATTATCTTTTAAACCCCACCAGTTGTGAGTAAATCAGATTTGTATGTTGGTCAGAATTGATTTTCAAAGTTCATAAAAGTTCTATTTTTAAGCAATCTGACACATATGTACTCCAAAAATTTTTAAAAATTCCATAAATGGAATTTCTTTTTGGGAATGTTGGCGTTGGAAAGAAACTTTGAAAATCTAGTTGTAGTCTAAATTTCAGGATTTTTGGAGCATTAGAAACACAGCTATTGAATTTTGAAGATAACACTTACTTTCTAGCCAAATTTCTAATAGGAATGTGTGCACCTGATTTTCGCAGTGCCTGCTTCGATTCGTTCACTGCTTCTCTGGTTTAATCTGCACACAAAAATAATATGTTAGAGATGAAATCAAAAGTCGCCTTGCCTCCCCGGCAACGGTGCCAATTTGTTCGCGGTGTAGATCATGTAAAAGATGAATATGTCATAGTATAGTGTGAAATTCATCTCGACAAATAAAATTAACGGAACTTGGAGTCCCAGTCGATCACAGGGAAGTAGAAAAATACTTTTGATTTCATGCACTTATTCTATATCTAATTACTAAATAATAGACACAATGAATGATGATATATATACCATGTTTGAACATGAATTTCATACATGAAACTAAACTAAATGATAACATGAATATAAACTACTTATGGAATAGAATAAGGGCACCACGAGTTGATCGCTATGGCCTTTTGGAGAGGTTGGGAGAAGCATCGACAATTTGACAGGGTGGCTTAGTGGATTTTTTAGATGGAGGCAGAGAAGACGGGAAGAAGAAGAGAGAGAGGTAGAAGAAGGAAGAAGAAAAAGAATGAAGAGAGAGTTGAGAGTTGTCCCCTCCAAGAGGAGGCCCTTAGGTCCTTTTATTACTTTCTTTCTTCTCGTGCAAATCCTTCCCCAGTTGATTTATTCTGGTGCTGCCATGTGGCACTCTGTGCGCCCTCAGAGCAGATAGCACGTCTTTCGCTCTACTGTGCCTTCTCATTTTCGCTTTTGCTGCATTGCTTCAAATCCCACCTTAACGTTGGTCGAAGCACCGTGCCTTCGCAAATCCTAAGCACGATACATGTGCCTTCCTGATCTCGCAACAACCTGCGCGATCGCGTCACATGGATGCATCTCAGCCCCCCAATCGTGCATACCAGCCTGCACGTGCCCGCCAGCGACGTCGCATTAATTTTTGCGCAATACAGGGCTCGAACCCACGTCCCATGCATACGTGCACACGTGCGTGCACGAGCCAACGCACTGCGCAAAGCCCTTATCATATATACGTGCTTATTTATATTTATACTGATTGAATCTGGGTGGCGACGTGGCACGTTCGTGGCTGTTGGATGAAGATCCAATGACCCACACTGCGAGGAGAGGTGCCTTCAGGAGTTGGGGGTGTGGCGAGGGGCGACTACGATGGTGCCACATGGTGCCATCATGGCTGTCCATTCTTCTTCTCTTTATATCTAATGACATAGGGCTTTGATTAAGTTGATTTCTACATCGTTGGACTGCGAACGTCGATCTGGATCCATTCATGCGGTTGGATTTCTCATATATGGTCTGGATCTTCTTCAATTCACCCCTTGGCTCTTGCTCTTCTTCGAACTCTCTAAGGTGCTACGGGAGTCTGATTGATGCGATCTTGGATGCGATGGACTCCTGTCGTTATTCTGAACAGATCCATATGGTTGGATATGTTATCTGCAGCCCTAGATTACCTACAATCATTAATACCTCTCAAATAACATAGTTTAATACATAAGACACATATATCAACTATGATGTAGAATACAATGCGTATGCATGTAGAATGTTCATGTTAAGCTAAGTTTTAGCTTAATTCAGGCGAGTTAGGGCCAATGATTGATGTGCAATCAATAGCCAGGTTATTAGGTGCGTAATCGAGTATTAATAGTAACCGAGTCTAGGGCTACCGACAGTGAGAGGTAGCTGAGGAGTGTACAGGCTGTGTTGAGGGACCTGACCCGTTAGTGATTGGACGAGAGGGTTGATTAGCCCATATTTGTGGGCTATTTAAATATTTAAGTGCCTAGACATTAGGTTAATTCTAACATTTATTTAGAATAAATTAGGATGTAAATAGATTAATTCATATTTCTAATTTAATTACATAATTCATGCATTGCATTCATATTTTAAATGCATTTAAAATTAACTTCGAATGGCATTCATTTAATTAGTTCACCAATTAGGTACATTGTTTAAGTTAACATAAAAGTTGAGGGTTTGTATATAAATAACCATAATATTTTAATAATATCCTTTATTCTTCTTCTTTTCAGCAATGGCTCGGCTGCCGTTGCAACGCCTCCAGCCGCACTAAAGCCACATTCATGGATTAGCGGAGAAGGTGGATCTGCTCCCGCTTCTCCATTCAAATTTGTGCAGGCAGCTACAAAAAGAGGAGAGAGGCTACAGAGCGGAGCAGGCCTCCACCCCCAACCCACACTATGCAGAGAGTCCATCTCTTCCATTCCACACCGCTGGCCTCAACTGCGGCGACGATCCTCCACCACCGTGGGTGTGTGGTGTGACAGGCCACACTGCCATCCGGAGATCGTCCGCATTACCGTGAGCACCTCGCCATGTACCTCCCTCGCCGTCGTCACCAACAACCACCGTCACAGCTACTACAATCAACCCTCAACCAGTTAAGACGTCTGGGAAGTTTCCCGGACGTCTGAAGCATTGACCTCCCCACTCCAGCAGCAACTACACTCGCCCACCTCACCGCCAACCACCTGCCTTCGCCAGCTCACCTGAAGCGCCAGCCCTCACCTGCTCACTCCACGTCCGCATCACACCTCCAGCACCTCCTACAGCATTCCCCCGCACGCCCTCTAGCCGCGCACAAGGCGGGCACGGCCAGCAGCATCCAGTTGTGCCTGCAGCCTTCCCGCGCCTGCAGCCTCCACGCCGCTACCTGCAATGCTACACCAGTGCATGCGCACACTCACCTGCAGTGCCAAGCCCGCACCCGTGCACTCGCCTGCAGTGCCTTCCGCCAACAGCAGTGCACCCCGCTTCCGCACCAGTGCGCGCACTCGCCTGCAGCACCTTCCACCAACAGAAGCGTACCCCTCTTTCAGCTGCAGCACCTCGAGCAGAAGTTGCAGAATCAGTGCGCGCAACAACAGGCCGCACGCATCGCCCGCAAGCCGCCTTCGTGCGTGCATGTGCATCACCTCCAGCAGCTGTAGCACCGTTGGCAGCCACCTTCGCCGAAGCTCTGACCGGCCGACTCTAGCCACCGCGTGACTCGCCACCGCCACCACTGCGAAGCCCTCGATCCAAAGAACTTCCTCCAAGCTTCCCGCCTCCAGCCGTCCACTCCTCTTCACGCATGGCCAAGGGGAATAAATCCCCTGTTTTGCTACAGTATTCATGCCATTAAAAATTACATTTTCTACCATTATCATATTTTAATGATATTTTATTGAATCTGCATTACAACAAATATCCTCTAGTTATTAAGAGTTGCTATTTCAGCATGATTTCTTGATTCAACCTTAATCTGAAGGCAAATTTGGCTTGATTCTCGTCTAAACTAACTATGAACAAATGTTTCTAACCGGTGCGAATTTCAACACGTCATTGCCTCCGTGTGGATACGACCCACTCTTCTGCGAGTGGTTATTTCTTTTTAAATATTGATTAGTCGATTTTTCCACCACATAAAGCTACAAACAACTTTAAAGCGAAAAATCGACAGGTCAAGGGTCCCTTCACAAATTCTCTTTATACGTGGTAGGGAGGCTTGCACTATCCAATGTGGGACCATTAGTCCCAGTTGATCCTTCATGCACAACAGTAGCTTATTTGTTCAATTCACTCGCGAGGGCAGTCAATGCCCCCAATTGCCAGTCCAAGGAGGTTCTTGGGATGTTTTTGCATCGTCTTCAGTTGATACCTAGAGTGGGTGCTTGCTGGAATGAGCTTCAAGAAAGCTCAAAGCTCCTGCGTTAATGGCATCAAGGACCCTGTACTTGAAACCAAAAAGACGGTCTTTCGACCACATTAAACCTATTCAAAAGGTTCGCTGGAGCACGATGAACATGCCAGTGGTGGTTTTGTCATGTAAGAGTGAGTGTGACGGCCGGACGAAGGTAGAGATGGTCGTGCGAAGGTGGGTTGTTTAGTGGGGAGCTAGGGTGAGCAAAATATGAAATTGGTTGAAGGCTTTTGGTCATGGTGATGTGCCGAAGGTTGTGGGCTTGTTGATGAGGCATGTGGGTGTGTGTAGTGAGCGGAGATCCTTGCCAGAGGAGTGGCCAGAGGTGAGGAAGATGAGGGTGAACGGCGACGTCGAGGGCTATTTTTAGGATTTTTGAATAGGAAAACTAACCTAAGGAATTAAAGGGATCTAACTACCTACTTTAAGGGGAGAAAGGGGGGAATTCCACGCTAGTTTTGGCACACCAGCGATGGAGAAGATGAAACCTTTAGGGATGGAGTAGTAAGGAAGATGTGGAAGAACACCCTCGCTGGTATTGCGAGAGGCGGACGAAGTTTGGGAGGAAGAATCCACCTAGTCCTATCTGTGGGAGTGGATGACAAAGGTAGATGGAGGTGCTCGCTGGAGCTCATGGAGGAGGAGGTCGGGGAGAAGGGAAGAGAGGGTGTCCGGCCTCCAAACCAAGCTAAAGAGAATGGTGATGCATCAGGGGTCCTTTTATAGGCCATAAAAGGTCCTTTCAAGATTGGAAACAAAGCTTTGAAGCTTGGGGTTCACAAACATGTAGGATACCCATATCTCTCATGTATTCGCATGAGAGATTGGGAAAGAGTTAGGAATCATGGAAGGTTTTATTTGGAAGAGAATTCCCTAAGGAATCTCTAGTTCAATTTTAGGAAGGTTTGATTGAGAAACGAGCGAGAAAATCTCACTTGAATCTTGCCAGTGGAGGTTCTGTTCACACCTAATGGCGGCAGGGACCTGGACATGAAAAAGATAACAAAGCTAGGGGGTCTCTGCAAAGAATTCTAAAGTTAGGGACATGTGTGAGAGAAAAAGAGTCAAAATGGACCAAATTACAAACTAGGTCAAGATGATCTCTGATTGAGCCTAAATTTTGATACAAACCTAATTTGGACCCAATGAATCTGATGGTGAAGTCGAATTTAAGTTTTGGCTAGGATTGACTGGGTAAATTGCGTAGTTACCCAAATTAGGGCAACAGTCTATTTGAGACTCTATTTTAGGTCAAAATGGGTTCTGATGGTCAATTCAAGGATGCCAAACCCTAGAGAATGTTTTTCTATGATTTTTAGAGAGTTTAGGTGCATTTTATCCTGAATAGAACCTCAGTTAGTCAACCTCAGTTAATCAAGCAACCTCAATTTAGATGTCATTTAATTCTCAAAATGCGTGAAAACTCGTTTCTTTCTTTATGAACCCACTTATTAGATATTTATGAACACTTGAACTTTATTTAACCCCTAAGAAACCCCATGATTACTCTGCAATTAAGATATTCTTTTAAAACTATAGATTTACCCCTATTTTCTTATATTTCTCTCAGAATGAGTATACAGCGAGTTATGGTCTTCTGGCAGTTATGTAAAAGCATTTATCCATTGATTGTGACTAAATAAAGCTAGATATGGCTGATGATGACGTTATCATCAAGTAGAACCTAGGGTTTTGCTGAGGAGAGGCAACTTTGAGCTGCTTTAAAGCTTACGGGAGCTAACAATTACTAAAAAGATCTTCTTAGGAGCTCAGCTACTCTGCTTAGCTAGCCAATTCTTAGCAGCTAAGCTTGAGTAGTAGAGCTACGATAAGTTGGTCTCAACTTATCTAAAGTGGAATTGAGCTGGACCTGCTTCTCTTGAGAACTCCTGAGCTTGCTTAACTACTAAGTTGACAAGTAGTAGCTAAGCTAGAGGGAGTTCAGCTGTCATAACCTGAGTGGAGTAGGAGAGAGCTTGGTTGGAGTTGGAATGAACTCCTATCAACTAAGTTGAGCTAGCTTAAGCTCCCAGTGAACTAATTTGAGCTAGGATAAGCTAGATTCAACTAAGTTGAGCTGGATCTAATCTGAGTTGAGTTGAATTATGCTACCCTGAGCTACCATCCAACTAAGATAAAGCTGAATGGAGTAAGGGAAAGCTAAATCGAACACAGGTGAGTTGGTATCCTGCTGTGATAAGCTTCCTCTTCACCTTGAGTTATAGGGATCTAGCTATCTGCTCATCCCTAACACTCAAACAAACATGTCAAAAACATAAAAAATATGCAATGCATGGTTATTCTAATTATGCCTAAATGCAGTCCGAAAACCTATTTGCAAAGATAAACCTTAAGAGCTAGATCAATTTTAGGGCATAAGAATGATGATAAACTGGTGTTTATCATTCCCCCATGCTTATCTTTTGTTGGTCTCTTAGCTAAAGAATTTCTCAAATCAGGATTTTGGGAAAGACTAATTTTTTCACTTTTAAGGAGAAGATTACGAGACCTTGGTTGATTAGAAACATAGAAGGTACAAGATTTGTTAAAGATAAACATCGGGATTCGTCTTTGGATCCAAAAATTAGATGAATTGGGATCAATGTATCCTTTACAAATTCACAATTTAGCTCCTTGATAGTTCAACCGACCCGAAATCATTTTGCAGTTTGGATTTCCTTGGCTCTTGAATTCGACTCGCAACTTGAATAACTTTTAAAACCTTGTGTTAGTGCTTGTGAATGCCAACATTTATAAGGCCATGTTTTTTGAATTTTTATTTTTTTGACTCCCCATGCTTATTCGTAGCTTAACCTATAATAGATGTGTCAGGATCATCATTCTCGTTACCAATCCTCGAGGGGGCTCTGGCACCAACACTTCAGGATAGTACTATCCAAGACACCACCCAGGAGATCATAGCCCCAAAGCACAATGTAGTGTAAAGAGGCACTCCAAGCAAACTTACGATCTTGCTCCAACACTACGGGTAAAGCATTTTCCAAGACACCAGAGCCGCAAAATTACGCCTCAATGCTTTGTCTAAAGATATGAAATATAGATATAGAGTAGTGCCGAGGAAATAACATGTTGACATCACGTCCTCAAAGGAGGCATTTCCCTCCTTCTTGGATATGGGAACTCAAACCAATCATCTGTCTAGGATTTTACTAAGACTAAATAAGGAGTTTTTATAATTTTTCTAGTTATTTTTAGATGTTGGCTTGTGTGTTGAATTTGACATAAGATTTTTACAAGAGACACATATTTTTGGATCGAAAACTAATCTAAGTAATTTCTTGGTCATAAAAAGGATCAAGTCACCTGAATCATCACGAGTTCAGGTGGAATTTTAGAGAAGGATACTTGATCTAGTCTAAAAATAAACCCAAAGATTCTAGTAATAAGATCCACATCCTAATCCCTAGTTTGTTAAAGGTTAAATCCCATTGTACCTTAAAATGAATCTTCAACCTTAGTCCCGATTTCAAATTTTCCCCAAAAAGTTTTTAAAATTTTAATTTTTTTGGGTATGCATGCAAAAAAGAAACAATTATTTGAATATTTTTAGGATTTGAAAATTCTGAATTGATCGTTAAAATTTAAAAACACCCCCATGCTTAAGATATTCAATGTCCTCATGCAGTGGGAAGGGAAAAGAAATCACCTAGGTGAAGTCAATTCGAATCAAGATAGTTAAAACCTCTGAAAAAGAAAAGAAAAATGAAAAGTAGGAAAAATGATGGGTTACCTCCCATCCAATGCTATCTTTTATGCCATTCAGCCAAGCGTAAAGTGCATCAATGATCATCAGAAGGTAAGTCAATTAAAGCAAGAGCTTCTGTCGGGAGATTCGGGGAATTGTCTAACTAGGGCATTAATCGTTGGCCATTGACTTAAAATGTAGTATTCATTTTTATATCAAAATGGTCAACTGCGCTGTATGGAAATGTTTTAAGGACAATAAATGGGCCGATCCACGTGGATTTAAGTTTGCTTGGAAAAATGCATACGTGTGCATTGAACAGCCAAACATGCTGATTGATATCAAAAAGCTTCCAAACGATGTATTTATACTGAGATTTCTATGTTTGGTCTTTATAAATTCGCGCATTTTCATAAGAGAAATTATGCAATTCTTCCAATTCTATTAATTGTAACTTACTATGTTTGTTGACTTCAGATAAATCTAGATTTAATTATTTGATTGCCCAAAAAGTCATGTGTTCATGTTTTACAAGGAGATGGCATGCCTTTCCAAAAATGAGATGAAAAGGAGACATGTCGTGCGCATCGTCCAATTATCGGACTAGTCTTTATGATCAAGCCTAACCATTTTTCGCAAAATGCTTTAATTTCCTGGTTAAAAACTTCTACCTGGCCATTTATTTGGGGATTGTAAGGAGTGGAAATTTTATGATTAACCCCATATTTAGATAAAAGGTGAAGGAATTGAGAGTGGGTGAAATCTGATCCTCTGTCATTGATGATGGCCTTAGGGATGCTTGATTGGGAGAAATCATAGCTCGCATTTTTGATAAAAGCATCGTAGCATAGTTGCGAAATACGATCCAACAAAGATATTGTTTTGTAAAAAAGTAACGAGACTTTGAGTCCCGATCGTTCGTCTTTGGGAGGCGTTGTTTTTGTTTTTGAAATCGATCTTAAAGCCGCTCTACTTTATTCAAACGACATGCTGGTGTGTAATATATAGGCGGTTAAAGAACAGGCACTTAAACCACGCAAATATGATAATCATTCAGGTCAAGGTGATTTCAAACACATAAGAGATATATATATAAAATGAAATTTCATTCATCATGGGAGAGTTGTTGCACAAGGAAATCTAGAGGAAAGCTTATACATGAATGCTTAAAATTAAATATAACTACCAGAAAACGATTGCATACAAGAATCAACAGGGGGATTTCGCATGCATCATTGGGGGAGAAGTAAGACTACTCTACTAAGTAGTAAATGAAAGCAATAAAAATTATGAAGAGCATGATCTAGAGCTAGAAGAATAGAGGGCATTCAGGGGTGGTCCCCGATGGCCTTGGAGTGGTCGAGAGGAGAATGAGGGGCGGCCAATGTAGCTTAGGCCGACCCTTGGAGAGAAGTAGGGTTGATCTAGCATCCCGGCATGGTGTCCTCCATGGTGGTGGTAGTGAGCTCGTGGAGGTGGAGTGAGTGGCTAAGTGGAGGTGGCATGAATGGCACCAATGGAGAGCAATTGCCATGGGAGTGAATGGGTGCAAATGGCCACCCAAGGGGTCCTTTTATAGACCTAAGGGAAGCTATCTAGAGAATTATGGAATTCTCTAGAGAGGCCTATGGTGGAAGCTCGTGGGAGAGTGAGAGAGAGAGGGTGGATGGTGGCTTTTAGATCCACCAAATATGGATCTAAAAATTGAATGGCTCTTGGTTGCTATTTTTGGCAACCAAGGCAACCACACATGGTAGAGAGTTCTAGAGAACTCTAGGCTAGATATTTTCGTGTGGATGGTGTGTGTGGGTGTGTGTGGGTGTGTGTGGGTCGAAACTTAGGTGGCTAGGTTGATTAGGTTGGGTTCTAGTGGGTTTAGGTCAAGGTAGGTCTCAAATTAGGGTTATATACCCTAATTCACTAAGGTAAAGTGCAATTAAACTTAATAAAAGTTTAATTGGGTGTGTGGAAACTTAATTGAGAGTAAAACAACTCAATTAAGTCAGGTCTAGGTCAATTGGACTCTCACCGACTCCAATTGGACAGCGTGTGCTGAGATCAGGGCTCAATTGGACTCAATGAGTCCAATTGAATAGGCTGATGAAATTGACTAAGATCAAAGTCAATTAGGTTCAGTGAGGACCTAATTAGGTTCTTAGGGAGGTCTAGAGGTGATGTACTAGGGTTAGCGCACCTTAATTTAGGTTCCTATGGGGTTGGAATTGGGTTTAGGGACCTAGAGATCCAAGATCAAGCTTAAATCTCAAAACAGGAATTGGAGAGCAATATCAGACATCTAATAATAGAATCAAACGTCTTATACTCAAAAATCAGAAGTCCAGACTTGTTTTCTGGATGTCCAATCAGGGTCAGGAAGGATTTCGGGTTCTGTTTTGGGTATTCTGCAGAAATTGGACGTCTGACAAAGTGTTTGGACGTCCAATAACACTGCAGAAGTGGGTTTGAAGTGTGCGGGAGTTGGCTAAGGGTCCTGGACATCTTAAAACTTATCTGGACATCTAGAGAAGGGTTGGAACTAGGGTTTTAGGGTTTCCTATGATGTTGTGACCTAATCTAAGGGTGGCTAAGGCTTGGGGAAGTCTCTAGGCTATCCTAGGGCTAGGATGGACCTAAGCTCTTCACATTTTACTGCTTTATTTCTACTTAATAGAATAGAAAACCTTTAACTCCCTTACATTATTATTCCTACATCTAAACTAGGCCTTCTACTCCAGCTCTGCTACAACTCCTGTTATTCCTGATCCAGCTTCAGATCCAACTCCTGATCAGCTTATTCCCTGCAATCGACATAATGCACTTAATCAGCACATTATAACATTATTTTATGCATAGCTAAAGGAAAGCAGTAAAGATGCAGATAATGCGTATCCATGCATGAATAACCCTAACTTATGCTAAGTCTTAGCCTAATCTAGGCCAATTAAGACTTATGATTGCTGCGCAATCATACCCCCATGCCTAAATCTTGCTAGCCCCTAGCAAATGCAAGACTAAATTATTTACAGCAAGGGTCCCTAAGGGACTGGTTATTTTATCAAGTGTTTGCATAGAGATTTTTCTCCTTTTTGTTTTCATCCTATGCTCTAGAAATCCAGACATTCGTGAAGGTGTAGCTATGTAGCTTTTGCAACGGATTCGAGTGAAAACTAATACACCTCTAAAGCCTGTACTTGACCCCTAATAAAAATTCTAGCGGGATAGGTGGATTTCTTCCCTCGGGGTATTCAAGATATTCTATGAATTTCACCTCGGCTTTGGGCTTAGGTAGAGAATCTTTGAGGGAAAGGATTATATATTTGGTGGCTCATTCTCACTTTGTGCTACATAGAGACTAGTACAACAGAATCCAGATTCCCGAATTACTAAGTAACTTAACTTAGAGAAAGACGAGAAAAACTATTCTCTCTTTAATTCCTTTGTATTCATTCTCTCTTGCTCTTTTTCTTTCTTTTTCTTAGAGCTCACAACCTCACCAGATTCACACATATGTTCTGTATTTGGTGGTCTCACTAGGCATTAACACTTTAATTGAGTTCTCATAACCCTAGCACTAAGTCAGAATTCCTCAGCCAGTATTTGGGTGGTCAGAAACACAAGAAAAATAGGTTAAGGCCATATTTGGTGGAGCTCACTTTTATTTGGTGGTATTGCCTCAATGCAAACTAAATATTCACAAACTCTTTTTCTTCTTCGTCAAATTTTTTTTTTTCTTCTTTTTCTTTTTTTCAATTTTTCTTCCTTTTCATCATTCTTCTCTTTTTTTTTTTTTTTTTTTTTAGCATAGCACAACTGGCATACATCCATGAACTTTATTAAGGAGGCATTATTGGGGATTGGTGGTACTCAAGAGACATTGGGTGGCTTATTTGGTGGAAGTGCCTACTCACGGCACCGGGAGAGACGGATAGGACGGTGTATTTCTGACCTTGACATTAATACCCTCCTTCAGCTGAGGATTCCATAAAGAATGGTCGTAACCATCCACCTTAGCCCTAGTTTTATGAAAACTCACTCTCCGCATATTTGCCTTATTTTGTGGCTCTCAAAATTTCGCACAAAAATGTATACGCAGGAACCGAGAGCGAAAACTATGTCTAAACTCAGAGTATCATTACCTAATTATCTAGGATTTCAGATTCCTTGCACTAATCTTAGAGCACCAATACACTCTACCCGCTTCTCACATTGTTTGGTGGATTTTTTTGGAGGAAAATCAGCTTGACTCCCAAAACACTGTCCAAGGGTTCAGGAAAAGAAGCACTGCTTCTTCTCGACAAACTGAAGACATTTATCAGCCTTCACCGTGAATCCATTGCAAATTCTACATGTGTGTGAGAAGTTGTACTGGATTCCAGATTACAGGAATCAACTAAAGGATAGAAATCCCTAATGCATTCTCTTAATAAAATAATCTTATTCATGAATGCAATATGTATATATGTTATAGACATGTAACCTCGCATAATTTGTACTTCGTGAATTTCCCGTATCGGGTTACAATCAGCTTGACCCTAAATTTAGAACAATAGGTGAGTGGATGAGTCGGAAGTGGCTGTTGCGAACGATTTCTAGCTCCAATGCGAGCATTGGAGGTGGGGTCGATTGTTCTTTTCTTTAAGGTCCTAAAGTACATTTTACATGCAGCTCCGAGGTTTTCCTAAATGTTGGCATAAAATTTTTTTCAGTTTTTGCTGTACCTACCCCCGCATGCCTAAGTTCTTGCATGTCCTCATGCATGGATATAAAAGAAAATAAATTCGACAGAGGATGAGTGAGTAGAAGTCACCTGGAGTTGCTCCTGAAATTACATTCAGCACCGGCCAACCTGTTAACATGCAATATACAAAAGGGAAATATGCTAAAACAAAAATATGCTATGTATAAAAATGGCTATGTATAGATGATGGTGAAATGGTATTTATACGTGCTGAGTTTAACGCCTCCAGCTGGGTGAGCACTCAATCAGATGTATCAATTCTTGCATAGGAGCCGGTCAAAATTAAGAGAAAGATGTGCTCGTATGTTCCTAGAATCAGTGGTCCAGAGATCCGGACCAGCTGATTGTGCACCCCTACTCCAAAATGTCTAGCTATAAGAAAGTGTTGAGTGGTGGTGGAAAATAGAGGATAAACAGAGGGGGGATCATGATGTTGATTTAGCTGATTTATCATGTCCCACAATTCAGCAGGAAGTTGCTGAGGGAGTAGATCAAAATGTATCTCAGAGCCAGAATCTGAGTCATAGGGATCCTCATAATGATAATTGACATCAAAGATCCTCTCTAGGCTCTAGGTCATATGGGGGTATCCGTGAAAGTAGAAGATCTGTGGGGAGGTCACTGAAATCCTCGTCAGAAATTAATTCATCCTCATTAGTACCCATCTCTGATTCATCGGAGGCTGACTCTTCAAGCTCGGGGTCCAGCCATCTATTAGATTGACTAGGATGATAGGTGCTTCCCCAGCTCATTCTGCTCGAAGCTTCACCCTCATATGCATTGGGCTCCTCAGTAATTCCTACCTCAGGTAGCATATTTATTTCTTTGTTCGAGTTATCCATAGCTACTTCTAGTTTTCGGATGTTAGGATCAAGGATAGGAAGTGTCGTATGAAAATCTCTAGCATCTGAATTAGGGACATAGGTGAAAGAAGAAGAGTGCAGATCAAAAGATGTTGGCTCTAGTACAAGTTCACCTACAATGGTAAGTGGTCTAGATTGATTAATAGTGTCACATGTAATGTCTGCCTTAGGATCCATATCCTCGATTGGATCTATTTCCCTTATCTCGATTGGGTTATCTAACCCAAAAGGTGTCTCCCAGGATTCAGGATAATCTGATTGTGGCTCAGTCTTGGAGATATCAGTCCTTTCCTCCTCAATTTCAGATGAACCCATTCTGCATACTTCTTGCTCCTGTCTCATATCCATGCTAGATTCTTTTTCCCTTGAGTGGTCTTCGGGCATCTGCTCCCGAGAATCTTCTGTGTGTTCTTCCGGCGTAGTTGTTTCAGATTCTTCGAGGTCTTCAATGCTATTTTCCACTTGATATCCCAAAAGCAATAGTTCTTGAGTTTCCCGATTTTGTCCAATTTGCCTTGTTATCTCTGTTGTTTCCTGAAGGAGCTCCATCATAGCTTGATGCAGAATCCGACTTTGTCTTTGGTTCGGCTAAATGATAGCCTAGATTTCATGTAGATAGGATGCGGCCTTTCCCTTAGCGCTCGCTATAGCTCTCTATATTCTATAATGTGGCTGCATATGCACCGGTAGCTCTTCAGGGGTTCCAGGGGGTGAATCAGGTCTACCCATGTTCCATGGGTGAGAAGCAGGAGTATGAAATCCATATCCTGGGTTATAAGATGCGATCCTTTGAGGGACCGATTGGTATGGGTCATGATATCCAGGGTTAGGATATGGGTTAACCATTTCGGTAACCCGAGGAGAAGGATCAGGTGAAGCGAAAAGTCATCTTCGCCACCTTGGGTTCTGATCCCAAGGTTGAGCTGATTCAGTGGCCCGAGCTCTCAGATAAGCTCGTGGGTCCAGCTCTCCTGGATCCGGATTAGGTCCAGATCCAATGTTAGCCATTGCAGCTCAGCAGATAGAAGTGACTGGCCTCCTTGGGAGTGACTCCCAAGGTCCAATCAGTCGAGGTCTGAGTGACCTCCTTCCTTGCATACACCACCCAACCCCTGGGTTGGTGTAGCTAAGCAGGACAAGGCTAAGGCCTTGTCAATCAAATGGTTCTTATAGATTAGGTGACCAGATTTTTCGTTAGGGATTTGAATTCCTGAAGATAAGTTCGTTGTACAACCGACTGAATGTGAATCCCGCCTCTCAAGCTAACCTAGCCAGTCTGGTTACGAGGGGACTAAGGGGAAGGTTCTTCCTTTGGCTTACGCCTTCGGTTCCGTTGACCCCTGAGCCACGGTCGTTTGACACTACCCTGCAGACTTAGTCACCAGGTTTGGCAAGAGAGATTAAACTCATCCAGTAGTACGACAACGAACTCAGGTTGATTTCATGTTTTAAAATTAGTTTTTAACTCGTTTTCTTAAGTGGGGTTTGTGGTGAGTGGCCCACAAAGTGACAAAGCTCACTGGCTAACTAGACTTGACTAAGTCTAGGTTAGCCAAAAGTGTGGTCTCTATTTGTGACCCTAAAGGTTCAACCTAAGTTGCTTGCACTTCTAGGGTTTTTCTCTATTTCAGCAGACCACAAAAATAATGTTGATTCTCTAATAATAATTAGAATCCAATTAATTTGAAATTTTGCAAGCAGATTCCTCTTTCAATTACTTTTTCATAAAATATTTTTTTGGGATTTTTTACTATTTCAACCAAATTTTAAGGAAATTTTAAATATCAGGGGGTCAGATTTGGAACGTTGACCCCTGGATGGTTTTTCACTTTGGAATAGTATCAAATGATCTTTAAAAATTTAGGAAAATTTTGGAAAATAAATCCAATTAGATCAGCTTTCAAACCCGACCATTTTTAGTCAAAACAGATTCGCGGATTGCTCGGAATTGCTTTTTGAAATTTGAAAAATTTTGAATCTGGGTCAATCTGACCCCTATTCACTTCATGAATTTTCAAAAATTTTATACTTGTAGTTTATTCAAGATAATGGTGGCATTTGAAAGATGGTTTGAAAATGAAGGTTTTGCCCAAATTTTAGAATTTTTCGCTAACAGCTTTTTTGGAAATTGAATTTTTAAGTGAGATTTGAAATCTGGCCGAAAATCAGAAGGCGGTGGAAAAGCTTTTAAAGAGGTTTGAATTTGAAATTCAAGCCTTCCACCAAAAATGCTTTTTTTTTTAATTTTTAATCTTTTGCACTTTTTTTTTAAAAGGAATTTTTTAAAAGATTCAACGAAAATCTCTTTTTTTTTCTCTTTTTTTTAAAACAACCGAGATTCGAAAGAAAACCTAATCTAGATTTTTCTTCAAAATATTTTTTTTCACGAAAATGAGAAAATTTTTTTTCTTTTTTTTCACAAAGAATTTTTCAAAGGAAATTGCAACAAGTAAATCTACTCCTACGGTTCAGAAAGAGAAACCTAATCTAAGATAGATCATGTGCACCTAATTTTTCTTCACTGCGCTCGGTGTGTGCGCAAATCCCATTTTCGTTCCGTGTTGTCCTGCACATAAAAAATGAAGTAGAGGCAGATTTGTCAATGATAAGTAAAAGATCAAAATCAAGAAAAATGACATTGCCTCCCCGACAACGGCGCCATTTTGTTGGGAGAAATTGTAGCTCGCGTTTTTGATAAAAGCGTCGTAGTATAGTTGCGAAATACGATCCAACAAAGATATTATTTTGTAAAAAAGTAGCGAGATGTTGAGTCCCAGTCGTTCGTCTCTGGGAGGCGTTGTTTTTGTTTTTGAAATCGATCTTAAAGCCGCTCTACTTTATTCAAACGACATGCTGGTGCGTAATATATAGGCGGTTAAAGAACAGGCACTTAAATCACGCAAATATAATAATCATTCAGCTAAGGTGATTTCAAACACATAAGAGATATATATATAAAGTGAAATTTCATTCATCATGGGAGAATTGTTGCACAAGGAAATCTAGAGGAAAGCTTATACATGAATGCTTAAAATTAAATCTAACTACCAGAAAATGATTGCATACAAGAATCAACGGGGGGATTTCGCATGCACCATTGGGGGAGAAGTAAGACTACTCTACTAAGCAGTAAATGAAAGCAATAAAAATTATGAAGAGCATGATCTAGAGCTAGAAGAATAGAGGGCATTCAGGGGTGGTCCTCGATGGCCTTGGAGTGGTCGAGAGGAGAATGAGGGGCGGCCTATGTAGCTTAGGCCGACCCTTGGAGAGAAGTAGCGTTGATCCAGCATCCTGGCATGGTGTCCTCCATGGTGGTAGTAGTGAGCTCGCGGAGGTGGAGTGAGTGGCTAAGTGGAGGTGGCGTGAATGGCACCAATGGAGAGCAATTGCCAAGGGAGTGAATGGGTGCAAATGGGAGCTCGTGGGAGAGTGAGAGAGAGAGGGTGGATGGTGGTTTTTAGATCCACCAAATGTGGATCTAAAAATTGAATGGCTCTTGGTTTCTATTTTTGGCAACCAAGGCAACCACACATGGTAGAGAGTTCTAGAGAACTCTAGGCTAGATATTTTCGTGTGGATGGTGTGTGTGGGTGTGTGTGGGTGTGTGTGGGTCGAAACTTAGGTGGCTAGGTTGATTAGGTTGGGTTCTAGTGGGTTTAGGTCAAGGTAGGTCTCAAATTAGGGTTATAAACCCTAATTCACTAAGGTAAAGTGCAATTAAACTTAATACAAGTTTAATTGGGTGTGTGGAAACTTAATTGAGAGTAAACCAACTCAATTAAGTCAGTTCTAGGTCAATTGGACTCTCACTGAGTCCAATTGGATAGTGTGTGCTGAGATCAGGGCTCAATTGGATTCAATGAGTCCAATTGAATAGGCTGATGGAATTGACTAAGATCCAAGTCAATTAGGTTTAGTGAGGACCTAATTAGGTCCTTAGGGAGGTCTAGAGGTGATGTACTAGGGTTAGGGCACCTTAATTTAGGTTCCTATGGGGTTGGAATTTGGTTTAGGGACCTAGAGATCCAAGATCAAGGCTTAAATCTCAAAACAGGAATTGGAGAGCAGTATAAGATGTCTAATAATAGAATCGAATGTCTTATACTCAAAAATTAGAAGTCCAGACTTGTTGTCTGGACGTCCAATAAGAGTCAGGAAGGATTTCGGGTTCTGTTTTGGGTATTCTGCAGAAATTGGACGTCTGACAAAGTGTCTGGATGTCCAATAACACTGCAGAAGTGGGTTTGAAGTGTGCGGGAGTTGGCTAAGGGTCCTGGACATCTTAAAACTTATCTGGACATCTAGAGAAGGGTTGGAACTAGGGTTTTAGGGCTTCCTAGGGTGTTGTGACCTAATCTAAGGGTGGCTAAGGCTTGGGGAAGTCTCTAGGCTATCCTAGGGCTAGGATGAACCTAAGATCTTCACATTTTGCTGCTTTATTTCTACTTAATAGAATAGAAAACCTTTAACCCCCTTACATTATTATTCCTCCATCTAAACTAGGCCTTCTGCTCCAGCTCTGCTACAACTCCTGTTATTCCTGATCCAGCTTCAGATCCAACTCCTGATCAGCTTATTCCCTGCAATTGACATAATACACTTAATCAGCACATTATAACATTATTTTATGCATAGCTAAAGGAAAGCAGTAAAGATGCAGATAATGCGTATACATGCATGAATAACCCTAACTTATGCTAAGTCTTAGCTTAATCTAGGCCAATTAAGACCTATGATTGCTGCGCAATCAATGCTGAATCTCAAAAAAGTGTTTTTCTTAATGAAGTCAACAACAAGCTTGTGATCATTGGTGCATGTGGGTATTGCTTCAATCCATTTCGATACATAGTCGACTGCGACTAGTATATATAAATACCCACAAGAGTTGATGAACGGTCCCATGAAGTCGATGCCCCATACATCAAAAATTTCAACTTCTAATATTGGATTAGGAGGCATCATATCCTTTCTTGTCATGTTGCCGATGCTCTAGCAACGTACACGAGACAAAACAAATGAATGAGCATCTTTATGTAGGTTGGGTCAAAAGAATGCAGAAGTAAGGACTTAGCTGTAAGTTTCTTGCTTGAGAAATGACCGCCACAAGCCATTGAGTGACACTGTGTCAGAATATCATGAAATTCTAATTCGGGAACACACCGTTGAATGACCTAATCCATGTACATGCGAAAACGGTTGGGCTCCTCCCAGAAATAATATTTAATGTCAGTAAGGAACTTATCCCTCTTGGTTTTTGGCCAATCAGAAGGGATTCATTTTGTTGCTAGGTAATTTGCAATTGGTGCAAACTAGGGGAGGGTATTGGTAGCTAAAATAGTCTCATTAGGGAAAACATTTGGAGGGGTTAAACACCTCATTCATCATAAGACAATAGAGATGGTCAGCCACTGTTCTCAACGATTTTGTGCGGATTTAAAGCGTATTACGTTGTAGTATAACCGACAAAACGTTTAAACAAATATAAAGAATTTTATTACACGAACAACTAGAGTATCCGAGGTCGAACACGGGGAGCAATCTCAGTACTTTGTAAAACAAAAGAATACAACTGTTAAATGCAAATATAATTGATTCAAAGAGAGAATTTTAAAAAGGATTTGTGAAAAAAAAGTAGAATTGGACGTCTGATTTCTGTATCAGAAGTCTTAAATGTGATATCTCTCTCTCTTCTTCTCCTTTCTGCTTCTGTATCTTCCTTCTTCTCCTGCCTTGCCTTTCTTCTTTCTTCTTCTTTTTCTTCTGATCTCTTTGCAGTCTTCACTTGGCCTCTTCTTTGTTCTTCTCTCTCTTCTGCCTTGTCTTCCTTCTTCTTCTTCTTCTTCTTCTCGGCGAAGACTTCTCCTTTCACTACTACACAGCCTCTTCTTTCTTCTCTTCCTGTTCTTCAGCTGCTAAGTGTTCGCTGCCTCGGTCACTTCTTCCTTCCTGCACACCACACAGTAGCAAAAACCTACCCTTGTCCCTCTACCCAAGCGTCTTTCTTTTTCTCAAGTAGTTCACTCAAGCACGCTCTCCTAGAGCCACACGGGTAGTCGAGTCGGATTCGCACCTGGGACCAGGCGCACCGGCAAGTGGTGATGCGCGAGGAGTGCATAGGTTTAGGTCAGGTTGGATCCCACCAGATCCGCGTGGTCAAGCCGCGGACGAGGCGTGTGGGGGTAGTGAGGGACCTCACCCCTGTGCTCACGGAGGCAGTAAGAAGAAAACACAAAAATAATTTATATGATACCTGAGTTTTGCAATCCCACGATGTGGGACTATCTGGTCGGTCTTGCCTTCACGCGCGCCCGCAGAGCTTTCGTCACTCGATTGCCCAAGCTGATGGCTCCTCTATGCGACTAGCTAGCCTCGTTCACTTCGCGACCTTCGCGAGAGTCTGCTGCACCTGCAGCCTGGGAAGCCTGATGCCCGAAGCTGCTCCAAGCTCCCTGCTGCTTCGGCTGTTAATGGCGGCCGGAGCGTACACCTGACATCCAACAGAACGGCCTATTGGCCCAATCAGAATAGCTGGAAACCTTCGCCGTAGCACGGCGAAGGCAGTGGGCGATGCTGCAGGTTGCAGGTCGGCCTAGGCGTGCGTGCCTAGGTCAACCTGTGGCCGGAGATGGTGGGTTGGTCGGGGGGTGCTTATGGAGGTCTGGAGTGGCAGTGATGGGGTGGAATGGGTTCTTGGTGGTGAGGCGAAGCTCACGAGGGGGTTGGCGAGCCGTGTGGAGGGGCGGAGTGGTGTGGGCAGCTCGCCGGAGGGCGGTCGGAGGCGAGAACGATGGAGGTGGTTAGGTACTGTCGAGGGGTAATCAAGTAAAATAGTAGGGGGAAAAGAGAGAGGAGAGGATGGAGAATGTATCTGGGGTTGTCTGGAAGGAAGGGAGGCGGTGGAGAGGATGGTTTGTAACTGCCGTCGTCGAGGAAGAAAGACCCTGAGGGAGGAAGCGGCGACGAAGATGAGGTCAGGAGCACGCGCGCGGGGTACAGCGCGACGCGAGAGGAAGAAGCGGAGAGGACTCTGCTGCTGGTATGGCAGCAGAGCGACGAGAAGGAGGGGAGGAGGTCGCCGAAGCTTGCGGGTCGTTTGGCCGAAGATGGGAGAGAGGGAATTTGGAGGGGATCTCCGTCAAAATCAAGCTTGGGTCCTGCGGTAGGGTCTGGGGGGTGTTTTATAGGTGCTGGCCGCTCCTATCAGCGCATCGAGAGCACGCAATTAGATCTGCCGGGTTGCTGGAGTTGGAAGGAAGGTGGATACCCAAATCTCTCTTGCGTTCGCACGAGAGATTGGGTTTACACCAGCAATTGTAATTGGCTTTATAGGGAAGGGAATTCCTCAGAGAATCCCCCTTCCATTTCTGGGAGGGAATCTCTGAGGGATTAGAGAGCAATCCCTCTCTGAACCTCGCTGGAGCTCGGTTTTGCCCTAACAATGGTGGCAGGACCGGATTGCAAAGGGGGCGAAGAACTTGGGGGGCTCTTTGCAAGGATATTCAAAAGATAGGGACCTATTTGTGATTTGGGTGTACTAAATTGCAAAGTTGGTCAAGATGACCTCTCCTTCGGTCCAAATTTTGGTATAAACCTAATTTGGACCTAAGGAATCCAATGGCGAAGTTGGATTTCTTGTTTGACCTTGTTTGACTGGATATTTTGCGTAAAAACCCAAATTTGGTTAATTGAGGAGCTAGGACCCTAATCTAGGTCAGACTAGGTTCCAAAGGCCAAATTAAGTGTTCTAAACCGTAGAGGATGTTTTTCCATGATTTTTAGAGGGTTTACTCAATTTTTATCCTAACCGAAACCTTGTTAATTTAAGTGGGTCTGTTTTAGGGTTACCAAGTGTCATTTAATTCTTAGATTGCACATAAACCCATTTCTGATTGACTCAACCCTCTTTTTATCTTATTTGGACCATTTTACCTATGTTTTGCTTCTGAGAAATCCTGTTTATGTACTGCAATGGTAAAATTATAGTTTTAACCTTTATTTCATGTTTTCTTCTCAGAGCACTTGTTCCTTCAGTTAAGCCTTCTTCTATGTTATGTAGGAGCTTTTATCTTCTTTATTGGGTCAAAATGAGCTAGTTATGGCTCATGATGAGGCTCTCATCATACCCCCATGCCTAGCTTTTGCTAGTCCCTTAGCAAAATTTCAAGGTTTTAACTTCCGTTCTAGACCCTGAATGTCTGTCGATAATGATAAGTCCTTTTGTGATTAGGTAGGAATGCCGACAATAGGCCTGGAGGTATTCAAGCACCAACCAAAATCCGGACCTGTTCTGCTTTAGCCTCAGTCCTCCACAAAGGTTTCTACAGCCCACAGAAACTATCCTAGGGTTTGTTGGACTCCATGGTTAAAGCACCCGTGCTTGAGACATTTTTAGCCTGAGTTCAGTTTGCAGTGCGTTTTTTTTTTGTAAGAGAGAGATAGAAGATTTATTTGTTTGGAGAGCTTTTCTCTCTCTTTTCATTTTATTTCTAGCTTCGGATTAGCTTCTCAACATGGTCTGTATCGGATTCCCCGTCCCTATCATCAGTCCTCAAGGGTCCCTGGCTTTCGAGATTTCGAGATAATCCCGCCCATGGCAAACCCCAGAACCCTGGCTTTCGAGATTTCGAGATAATCCCACCCATGGCGTTCCGTGGCCAAATCCAGACCCTGGCGATCGACATTTCGTGATAATGCCGCCCATGGTATCTGAACCAACAGAGTACCTACATGCCCCCAGTAGGATATTTAAATATCCTAAAAGACAGGCACCGAGGAGACGATATGTTGTTACACATCTTCGAGGGGAACTTCCCGCCTCTCCGCGCTGGGAACTCGTCCAAATCAATTTGTGTTGATTGGCCGCTCCTAATCTAGGTGACTTTTTCAGAACATTAAACGCTTTTCGCGTGATTTGGATGTTTATGCGCACTGAACCAAACTGTGTGTGAATTTGGGTGCTTAGGTTACCGAATCCCGCAAATCGGAGGTCAGTTAACGAGGCCGAATACTTCCTAAGCCTTAGACCTAATACTTAAGTTTCGCATTTTCCTCAACCTCTTGAGGATTATCCATATTTTAATAGATATGCGAATTTTTAAGCTAACAAATCTAGCCCAAGAGGCCTATGACCAGCGTTCCCACTAATCTCTTGTTATGTGTCCATAGCACTTTTCTTTTCCTTTTTTCTTTTTTTTTTTTTTGGTCTAGAACTTCAGTTAACCCCTTAACCTTTTACTAATGACTATTTCTTTTCATTTTCATTTTGTGCTCCTTTTTGTCATTTTTCTTTCTTTTCCTCCTCTCATTTGTATGACCCTGAATTGTTCCTCCCCTCTATCAAGTCTCTTTTTTTTTTTTTTGTGAAACCCTTTCTTGATATGAATTTTCTGACATTTTGCACTTTCATATCCCCCCCATGCCTAAGATTTGCAATGTCCCCATTATAAATTAGGTGGGTTCGAATTCAGCTTAGTTCATGTATTAGGACAGGTGTGTGGTGAGTGAATGGGTCGAAGTGACTTGTTGCGAACGATTTCTAATCTCGGGTAGGTATACTTGAGGTGAAGTCAGCTGTTCTAATGGATGAACCCTAAAGTACAATATGAGTTCCACCTAGAGATGTCAGAAACGATTTCGGGTTTTTCAAAGAATGACGGGTTGCCTCCCGTTAAGCGCTGAGTTTTACGCCATCGGCTGGGCGCAATGAGCTCAAGATGAATGGAGGGTAAAGGATGACTCAGCCAAATCTATATCGGTCATGTCAATGAACGGCTTGAGTCTCTGACCGTTCATGACAAAGGGTTCAGAATCGTGGCTGAGTGGGCTGATTTCAATGGCTCCATTTCCGAAGATTTGTCGGACTAGGTAGGGTCCGACCCACTTGGATCTTAGCTTTCCTGGGAATAATTTGAGTCGGGCATCAAAGAGTAAAACTTTGTGACCAGGATGAAAGACCTTTCTAGAAATGTGTTTGTCGTGAAAAGCTTTAACCTGTTCTTTGTAAATTCGCGAGTTCTCATACGCGTCATGGCGTAATTCATCGATCTCGCTTATTTGAAGTCTTCTGTGGGTTCCAGCCTTAGAAAGGTCAAGATTACAGGTCCGTACTGCCCAATAGGCTTTATGCTCCAATTCGACGGGGAGGTGACATGCCTTCCCGTACACTAGTCTGAAGGGAGACATTCCTAATTGGGTCTTGTGGGCGGTCCTATAGGCCCACAATGCTTCCGGAAGTCGAGAAAACCAATCTTTTCTATCAGGTCGAACAGTAACCTGAAGGATCTTCTTGATCTCTCGGTTAGATAGCTCAGCTAGACCATTAGTTTGGGGGTGGTGAGGAGTAGAGATTCGGTGTGACACCCCGTATTTGGTCATTAGTGACCTGAACTGAGCGTTGGTAAAATGGGTCCCTCCGTCGGAAATTATAGCACGCGGAATCCCGAACCTCGAGAAAATGTTTTGATGAAGGAATTTTATAACGACTTTATGATTGTTGGTTCGGGTCGGAATGGCTTCTATCCACTTGGAAACATAGTCAACTATGAGTAAGATATATTCGAAGCCATCCGAGGTCGGAAAGGGTCCCATGAAATCAATCCCCCAAATATCAAAAATTTTGCATACCAAGATCGGCTGCAGAGGCATCATGTCTCTATGGCTCATGTTGCCCAGAGTCTGGCAACGGGAACATGCCTTACAGTGATCGTATGCATCCTTGAAAATTGTGGGCCAGTAAAAGCCACACTGGAGGACTTTCGATGCGATTTTATGTCCAGAAAAATGTCCACCGCATGCCTGGTCATGGCAGAATGAGAGTATGTCTTTGATTTCCACTTCCGTGATGCATCGTCGGATTATCTGATCAGCACCAATGCGGAATATATATGGGTCTTCCCATAGGTAATACTTGCCATCAGAGCGTAATTTGTCCTTTTTGACCTTCGGCCAATCGGGCGGAATCTGATGTGATGCCAGGTAATTAACTATATCGGCGAACCATGGAAGACTTGTACTGATAGTCAGGAGGTGCTCATCAGGGAAATGTTCTGTAATAGGCCCGGAAGGATCAATAATTTCAGAAGGAAGGTGAGACAAGTGATCAGCTACCACATTGTGCTTTCCCGCCTTGTCGCGAATCTCGAGGTCAAATTCTTGCAACAGCAAGATCCATCGGATTAATCGAGGTTTCACGTCCTTCTTTGCAAGGAGATGCCTCACAGCTGTGTGATCCGAGTATATGATAACACGGGAACCCAGAAGGTATGATCTGAATTTTTCCAGGGCAAATACTACGGCCAGCAGCTCTTTCTCAGTAACCGTATAGTTACGCTGAGCCTCATCCAGTGTTTTGCTGGCGTAGTAAATGACCACAGGTTTCCCGTCAATTTTCTGCCCCAAAACCACTCCTACAGCGAAGTCAGATGCATCGCACATGATCTCAAAGGGTTGAGACCAATCAGGGGACTGTAGGATTGGGGCTTGGGTGACTCGGTCACGTAGGATCTCAAATGCTTGAGTGCATTCCTTGGAAATCTCGAAAGGCACATCCTTGGAGAGAAGATTGGTCAGGGGGTGCGCGATTTTTGAGAAATCAGGGATGAATCGACGGTAGAAACCGACATGCCCCAAAAAGATCGGATGTCCTTAATCGAGCTAGGCATAGGGAGCTTGGAAATCAAGTTAACCTTAGCTCGATCCACTTGGATGACTTTCTCCGAGATTAAATGTCCCAGGACAATTCCCTCAGGCACCATGAAATGGCTCTTTTCCCAGGAAAGAACCAAATTCACCTCGATGCACCACCTGAGTATATGGACCAAGTGTTGGAGGCAATCGTCAAATGATTGTCCAAAAACTGAAAAGTCATCCATGAAGACTTCCAGATAATCACCTACCATATCTGAGAATATGGCAAGCATGCACCGCTGAAAAGTTGCAGGTGCATTGCAGAGACCGAATGGCATCCTTCGAAACGCGTACGTCCCGAAGAGGCAGGTGAATGTGGTCTTTTCTTGGTCCTCTGGATGGATTGCCACCTGATTGTAACCGGAGTACCCGTCCAGAAAGTAGAAGAATCTATTTCTCGCTAGTTTCTCGAGGATCTGATCAATAAACGGTAGTGGGAAATGATCCTTCTTCGTGGAGGAATTTAGTCTTCTGTAATCAATGCAGACTCTCCACGAATTAGCTATTCGGGTAGGAATGACTTCTCCGGTTTCAGTCGTGATGATGGTAAGTCCTGCCTTCTTGGGCACCACTTGCATTGGACTCACCCAACAACTGTCGGAGATCGGGTAGATGATCCCTGCATCTAACCACTTTATGATCTCCTTTTTCACGACCTCCTGTAGGTTAGGGTTTAGGCGTCTTTGCATTTCTCTTGAAGGTCGTGAGCCTTCTTCTGTGTAGATTCGATGTGTGCAATATGAAGGGCTTATACCAGTCAAATCATCTAGAGTCCATCCAATGGCTCTACGATGTTGCTGGAGAACAGAAATCAAATGGAGTTCCTGATCAGGTGTGAGTCGAGAATTGATAATCACAGGAAACGTCTGATTTGAATCCAAAAAGACGTATTTCAGATGTTCGGGAAGGGGCTTGAGTTCCATGACAGGATTGTCAGCAGCAGCGGGTGGTTCGGGGTTTGTATCGAGAGCAATGGTAGGAGTCATAGGTGTGTCTAGATCATGTTCGCACTCCTCTGTTAGCGGTTTTTGATTCTCTAGTGGTTGATCAGGAATAATCAAGTTGTCCTCTATATGCAGTTCATCAACCACGGCTTCGACATCACAAATTTCCTCTATAACCCCGCAATTAATCCCTTGTTGGGCCTTGAAAATGTCAATCTTCAGATTTTGATTCCCAAATTTTAATTCTATCTGGCCCTCTTCGCAATTTATATTGGCCTTAGCAGTGGCCAAAAAGGGTCTCCCTAATATGATTGGTGTGTCCCTTGGGTTGTTAGGTGCATCCATGTCCAGTACTATGAAGTCCACTGGGAAATAAAAATCTCGTACCCTAACAATGACATCCTCGAGTATTCCATTGGGTGACTTGATGGATCGATCGGCTAACTGCAATGTCACCTCAGTGGGTTTAAGTTCAGATTCTTCAAGGTGGTCAAGGAGGGATGTAGGTATTAAATTTATGGAGGCACCTAGGTCTAGTAGGGCTCTATCAAGTTGGGTTTCACCAATTTTACAAGAAATCAAGGGAGTTCCTGGGTCTTTAGCCTTGGGTGGGAGTTTGCTCAAGATGATAGAGCTGGCTTGCTCTGAGAGTACGATCGGATTCCCATCCTTGGTTCGCAGCTTACATTTAGGTGTACATATGTCTTTCAAGAATCTTGCGTAAGCCGGTATGTGGCGAATTGCATCCATCAACGGGATGTTTATCTGGACCTATTCAAAGAGCTTGACTAGATCCTCCTCAGGAGCCACAGGTTTGGTTGTCCTTTTTCCTTTGGTCAAGGCCTCAGGAAATGGAATCCTAGCTGGTTCTTTTAGGATAGGTCCAAGTTCTTGATCTGGGATAGTAGTATCTTGGATGACTACCCTAGGGTCTTGGCGATTATCAAGCTTGGAGTGGTTTGGATAATGTGGGTCTTGTGTTGTTTTACCACTACGTGTTGTTACAGAGTTTAATCCGGCCTGATTTTGGTTTGGGTTAGGTAGGAGGGGTGGCTGCTGCTGAAATCCTGCATAAGATGTTGAAGCCTCCATCCCGTCTGGTGATAGAGTAGTAGGGGCCTGATAAATCAAATGTGCGTGGCCTGGATTTGGATTCATAACGCGCCTTTGGGTCGGCACGTTATTTGGGTTGGGCAGAAGTTGCGAAGGAAGGGTGCCAGGTTGGCAGGAATTTGCCATCTGGGTCAGTTGGTTACGAACCTCTGTGATCTCGTCCTTGTGCTGTTTTTGCATTGCCGCATTCGTCTTTTGAATGTCAGCCAGTGTTTGAAGGATAAGAGTCAGTTGATCCTGATTTTGCCCGGATTGGTAGGTGGGATTGGGCCGAGGCTGAGGCGGCTGATATGGACGACGAGCTTGTGGACGGGGTTGATATGGTGGTCTTTGAGAATTTCCCGCCCACTGAAAGTTAGGATGATTTCGCCATCCAGGGTTGTAGGTATTGGAGTATGGGTCATTCTGGATGGCGTTGAGGTTCTCGCAGTTCTGAGAACCTCAGGAAAGTCAGAATACGAGGGTTCAGAGTTCCCCCAACTCGAGTAGAAGGGATCGGAGGTCACTCCGGTCTGAGAGGCAGACGGGGGTGGATATGGGTCCATCCCCTTAGCAGGTTGGTGTTATATGTTTTGCACTATTTCCCTTGCCAGAGGAGGTCGTGCAAAAGAGTTTTGCGCAGAGGTGGCTTGCTGCAAATGTCGAGTTAGCTCGTCCACCTTCTTTTCTATAATAGAGACCTTGTCCAACCGATTGGCCATCAGTTCCAAGTCGACAGAAGTGGACAGGTCCTGCATCTCATGTGTCCCTCTTAGATTCATCGATGCGCGGGCATTCGTCCTGTCGAATAAGCTCAAGGAGTCATTATTTATGGAGTTCTCGCACATGTTTTCGAGAATCTCCCACACCGTGTCCTCGTGTTGGCCCATGATGTTCCTCCTCATGTTGCATTGACGAATAGACGAATATCCTCACGGAGTCCCTGGTAAAAAGACTGGACTTGTTCCCACTTAGGAACTCCGTGATGGGGGCACTGTCACATGAGATCTAGGAATCGACCCAAGCTTTGTGAAGAGGTTCTCCCGGTTGTTGAGTGAAATGAGTGATCTGGTGCCGCAAGGCATTCGTCTGGCCAACAGGGAAGAATTTTTTCAAAAATTCAGACTGTAATTCCTCCCATGTGTTGATCGGGCGGGTCTGAGTCTGATACCAGTGTGCGGCTTTGTCCAAGAGGGAGAACGAAAACATTTTCATGAGTAGGATATCCCGGTTTTGTACATCTGACTCGAAGGTCTGGGCCAGATGCTTGAGTTGTTTAATGTGTTGGAATGGATCCTCAGAGTTAAGCCCATGGAACTTCGGTATGGAATGAATCATATTGGGCTTCAGTTCAGACTCAGGTCCTCCAATTGGGATTCGTACTCGGGGTTCGATTGCCACCGCAGCGGGATTATAGTGATCTCGCATCATAGGTCACTACGGTGGGTTTACAAAGTTCTGAAAGAGATCGTTCAAGCGTTGAAGTTGGTGTTCAAGGTTATTCTCCTCTTCAATTGGTTGTGCCATGATGGGAGTAGAAGGAGAATCAGGGTCTGAATCAGATGAAAGATTTATGTGGTGGGGTTGCTGCACAAACAAGGGCGTCGAGACTTGGCCTCGACGAGAATGAATTTCTAAAGGAGGTCTTAAAGGTGGTCTTAAGGACCTCCTACCAAACATGCACCGAAAGATGTGATGAGATTAGAAGGTGCTGGACCCAATCAAGACACCCAAGAATTGTTGGGTGACTATAGAGGTTCGGGGCAGATGGACCCCTGGATCAGAAGATCGTCCACCTGAGAAATACCTGGGCATCCAGAGAGGGAGAGTCCTGCAAAGACCCCTACACGGTAGAGCGTCCCCACGGGTTACAGGGTTTCCCCCACCCGACCTCTCTTGTCACTGCGGTTCTAGGTAGACCAGAATGGAGACCTTGACCTCTTAAGTCTACCTTTTTTTATTTTAAGATCAAGGTGCTTAATGTTCCACTTGAACTTTTAAGTATTTTGAGTGCAAAAGTGACCTAATATTAAGGTTGGTTGACCCAAGGGATCAACTTCACCTCTTGTTCCTTTGAGAGTTTTTAGGTCCTTCCTTTTATGGTTCAAATGGATTATCAGCCTGATTTGCTTAGGGTTCCTCTTGTATAAATTGTTTCAAACACGATTTAGGCACACCTCTTTTTGGAAAGTTTGTTTCTTTGTTTTAGAGAAGATGTGTCTCTAAAACCCTAGCTTTGCAATCCCTAACTTGGCTCTAGTGGGTCCAATTTAGTTGCCTTAGAAATTAGCACCTAGGGCTCAATCAAGAAAGTTTTGGCCCTAGTTGCCTTAATTGGATGAACAGATAAAAATATGTTGAAATGAAAATCAGGCAACTTGATGAGTTACTAAATATGAAACAGGTAACCCTAAGTTGATTTTTCTCTTTTTTTTTCCTTTTTAGATTGCGAGAGGGTTAAGAGAGAGGGCTTATGGAGATTACCTGTTCCTTGGAGAGTCTGTTGTGCAGTTATTGTTCTTTCCTTTTTGTTTTGCTTTCCCTGCTTGAACACAACAAAAGAGAGAAGTTAAGTCAGATATTAGATAGAAAAGTTGTAATCAAAAGCTTTAAAAGTGCCCGTTGCTCCCCGGCAACGGCACCAAAATGTTCTCAACGATTTTGTGCGGATTTAAAGCGTATTACGTTGTAGTATAACCGACAAAACGTTTAAACAATTATAAAGAATTTTATTACTCGAACAACTAGAGTATCCGAGGTCGAACACGGGGAGCAATCTCAGTACTTTGTAAAACCAAAGAATACAACTGTTAAATGCAAATATAATTGATTCAAAGAGAGAATTTTAAAAAGGATTTGTGAAAAAAAAGTAGAATTGGACGTCTAATTTCTGTATCAGACATCTTAAATGTGATCTCTCTCTCTCTTCTTCTCCTTTCTGCTTCTGTATCTTCCTTCTTCTCCTGCCTTGCCTTTCTTCTTTCTTCTTCTTTTTCTTCTGATATCTTTGCAGTCTTCACTTGGCCTCTTCTTTGTTCTTCTCTCTCTTCTGCCTTATCTTCCTTCTTCTTCTTCTTCTTCTTCTCGACGAAGACTTCTCCTTTCACTGCTACACAGCCTCTTCTTTCTTCTCTTCCTGTTCTTCAGCTGCTAAGTGTTCGCTGCCTCGGTCACTTCTCCCTTCCTGCACACCACACAGTAGCAAAAACCTACCCCCGTCCCACTACCCAAGCGTCTCTCTTTTTCTCAAGCAGTTCACTCAAGCACGCTCTCCCAGAGCCACAGGGTAGTCGGGTCGGATTCGCACCTGGGACCAGGCGCACCGGCAAGTGGTGATGCACGAGGAGTGTGTAGGTTTAGGTCGGGTTGGATCCCACCAGATCTGCGTGGTCAAGCCGCGGACGAGGCGTGTGGGGGCAGTGAGGGACCTCACCCCTGTGCTCACGGAGGCAGTAAGAAGAAAACACAAAAACAATTTATATGATACCTGAGTTTTGCAATCCCACGATGTGGGACTATCTGGTCGGTCTTGCCTTCACGCGCGCCTGCAGAGCTTTCGTCACTCGATTGCCCAAGCTGATGGCTCCTCTGTGCGACTGGCTAGCCTCGTTCGCTTCGCGACCTTCGCGAGAGTCTGCTGCACCTGCAACCTGGGAAGCCTGATGCCCGAAGCTGCTCCAAGCTCCCTACTACTTCGGCTGTTAATGGCGGCCGGAGTGTACACCTGACATCCAACAGAATGGCCTATTGGCCCAATCAGAATAGCTGGAAACCTTCGCCGTAGCACGGCGAAGGCGGTGGGTGATGCTGCAGGTTGCAAGTCGGCCTAGGCGTGCATGCCTAGGTCAACCTGTGGCCGGAGATGGTGGGTTGGTCGGGGGGTGCTTGTGGAGGTCTGGAGTGGCAGTGATGGGGTGGAATGGGTTCCTGGTGGTGAGGCGAAGCTCACGAGGGGGTTGGCGAGCCGTGTGGAGGGGCGGAGTGGTGTGGGCAGCTCGCCGGAGGGCGGTCGGAGGCGAGAACGATGGAGGTGGTTAGGTACTGTCGAGGGGTAATCAAGTAAAATAGTAGGGGGAAAAGAGAGAGGAGAGGATGGAGAATGTATCTGGGGTTGTCTGGAAGGAAGGGAGGCGATGGAGAGGACGGCTCGTAACTGCCGTCGTCAGGGAAGAAAGACCCTGAAAGAGGAAGCGGCGACGAAGATGAGGTCAGGAGCACGCGCGCGGGGTACAGCGCATCGCGGGAGGAAGAGGCGGAGAGGACTCTGCTGCTGGTATGGCAGCAGAGCGACAACAAGGAGGGGAGGAGGTTGTTGGAGCTTGCGGGTCGTTTGGCCGGAGATGGGAGAGAGGGTATTTGGAGTGGATCTCCGTCAAAATCAAGCTTGGGTCCTGCGGCATGGTCTGGGGGGTGTTTTATAGGTGCTGGCCGCTCCTATCAGCACGTGGAGAGCGCGCAATTAGGTCTGCCGGCTTGCCGGAGTTGGAAGGAAGGTGGATACCCAAATCTCTCGTGCGTTCGCACGAGAGATTGGATTCACACCAGCGATTGTAATTGGCTTTATAAGGAAGGGAATTCCTCAGAGAATCCCCCTTCCATTTCTGGGAGGGAATCTCTGAGGGATTAGAGAGTAATCCCTCTCTAAACCTCGCCGAAGCTCGGTTCTGCCCTAACAATGGCAGCAGGACCGGATTGCAAAGGGGGCGAAGAACTTGGGGGGCTCTTTGCAAGGATATTCCAAAGATAGGGATCTATTTGTGATTTGGGTGTACTAAATTGGAAAGTAGGTCAAGATGACCTCTCCTTAGGTCCAAATTTTGGTATAAACCTAATTTGGACCTAAGGAATCCAATGGCGAAGTTGGATTTCTGGTTTGACCTCGTTTGACTGGAAATTTTGCGTAAAAACCCAAATTTATTTAATTGAGGAGCTAGGACCCTAATCTAGGTCAGACTAGGTTCCAAAGGCCAAATTAAGTGTTCTAAACCCTAGAGGATGTTTTTCCATGATTTTTAGAGGGTTTACTCGATTTTTATCCTGACCGAAACCTTGTTAATTTAAGCAGGTCTGTTTTAGGATTACCAAGTGTCATTTAATTCTTAGATTGCACATAAACCCATTTCTGATTGACTCAACCCTCTTTTTATCTTATTTGGACCATTTGACCTATGTTTTGCTTCTGAGAAATCCCATTTATGTACTGCAATGGTAAAATTATAGTTTTAACCTTTATTTCATGTTTTCTTCTCAGAGCACTTGTTCCTTCAGTTAAGACTTCTTCTAGGTTATGTAGGAGCTTTTATCTTCTTTATTGAGTCAAAATGAGCTAGTTATGGCTCATGATGAGGCTCTCATCAGCCACTACATTTTGCGACCCCGCCTTATCCTTAATTTCTAGGTCAAATTCTTGGAGCAGCAGAATCTAATGAATAAGGTGGGGTTTCGCATCTTTCTCATTTAACAGATCTTTAGTGCTGAGTGGTTGGTATAAACAGTGACATGTGACCCAAATAAATAGGAGTAGAATTTCTCTAGGTCAAAAACTATGACAAGAAGTTCGTTTTCAGTAACAGTGTAATTTGGTTGTGCATCATCAAGGTTTTAACTGGAATAATAGATCACAATGGACTTCTTGTCAATACGTTGCCCTAGAATGGCCCCCACAACAAAATTAGAGGTATCTGTCATTAATCCGAAGGGACAGTTCTAGTTAGATCATTGTAAAATCGGTTCCTTTGTGATATCCTTCTTCAACTGATTGAAACTCTCTAGGCATTATTCTGTGAAATCGAAAGGTTGGTCTTTGGTGAGTAATTGACTTAATGGTTTGGAGATTTAGAAGTTTTTGTTGTAACTGCGGTTGAAGCCCACATGCCCCAAGAAAGATTAGATCTATTTTACAGAGGTGGATAGTGGGAGTCTAGAGATAGCATCAATTTTAGCACGATCTACCAAAATTCCTTGTTTAGAGAGGACATGGCCCAAGGCGATGCCTTCCTAGACCATGAAATGACTTTCTCCCAACTGAGGACTAAGTTAACTTCTATGCATTTTTGGAGCATCCCTTCAAGATTTTTTAGACAAATCAAAGGAATCTCCAAAAATAGAGAAGTCATCCATTAAAACTTCAAGACATTCACCTACCAAGTCTAAAAATATTACAAGCATAAACCTATGAAAAGTCACAGGTGTGTTGCACAGGCCAAAGGGCATCCTCCAAAAAGCGAACGTTCTGAAGGGGTAGGTGAATGGAGTTTTTTCTTGATCCTCAGGATGGACCGCTACTTGATTATAGCCCGAATAACCATCAAGAAAGCAATAGTAATCATGTTTGGCTAACCACTCCAAGATTTAATCAATAGATTAGAGCAGAAAATGGTCCTTCTTGCTGGCAGTGTTTTATTTACGATAATCAATGCACACATGACAAGAAGAAGCGGTTCTAGTGGCTATGTTTTTCCCATGTTCATTTGTGATAATGGTTAGTCTAGCATTTTTACTCACTACTTGCATGGGACTAATTTCTTGGGTCAAAATTAGGTTAATGCCAAAAGTTGAGCATAATCAGAGTCCATCTTGACCTAGTTTGCAATTCAGTCCTCAAAATCTCTATTTTCTACAACCAGACCCTTAACCTTCAAAGTTTCTAGCAAAAAGGGCCCTTTCTTTCTTGTCTTCCTTGCAAATAGGTCCCTTCTACCATGATTAGGTCTAAATAGAACCAAACCCAAACTGCTAAGTTTCAATCCAAAAAATCTCCTTGATATGTTGACAAAATCCCTCTAAAATTGGAGGGATTGTTTATTAAAGGATTCCTTACACGATAATCATGTGTCAAGGGCTGCAATCAACCCTACGATTCAGAAGATCTCAAGATTTTTCCCAAATAAGAGCTTTTTGAAATCCTACTTCGTTGATACAATTCTTCCTAATTGAGCTTAAACCTGAGCTCTATATAAGCTCCCCTATGTTTCTACATCCAAGTTAGTTGATTCTAGGTCGGTTCTTGCCTTCCTCCCTCCTCGTCGGCCAAGAGCCCCATCGACTTTGGCAAGCACCTTCCCCTCCTTCCTTAGGTTGGCCAACGGTCAAATTGATTGGCCCAGTACCTTCACCACCTTCGTCTGCTCCCGCTTACCAACGCAGGACCTACCTACCCCTCTCCTCCTCATTGTTCCTCTTATTGAAGCATTCACCTCCTCCGCCACCAGCAAGTCAAGCTAGTGAGGGTCTCTCCTCCTCTTTGTCCATAATTAGGTTCTCTCTCTTCCTTTCTCTCCATAGCTTCAAATCCAACCCTTAGCTCTCCCAATCAACCATTGTGCCACTCCTTCCCCCTATGTCATCTTCACGACCAGCAAAGCTCTGGTGAGTTTCACCGAACCACTACCAACAGCCAATCACTCCAACACCACCACATCCTTCCTCACCACATAGAGACTAAAAGCCCTAACCTAATTGGGACTATTAGCCATACTACACCCCCACCAAAAAAACCCATAAACCTCTGCTATCTCCGACTTCGTTCCAATACCACAGCCCATGAACTTCCTCGAAACCTCTGTCATGACCTTCCTCTCTATCCTCAAGAGCCTTTTAATTAGGGCAATTGGACCGTATTCTTCCTTACAAGAGTTCACCAAATCGCCGCCATCCATTGCAGTCCTGTCATCATCTTCTCCATTACCACCTCTAAGCAATGCGGACGGACATCAGGGAGAGCTCTAGGCTATCAATCGAGATGTACAATAGTCACAACAACATCGATTTGAAGGAAGATCTCCTTAACACACATGCCAAGGAAATTAGCACTCTTTAGTGCTACATTGTGCACTGCTATTTTGGAAATGCATATATACTGCACTTGTGATCTGTACTGCTTGCCTCTCACAGCAATGTTGAGGTCCCCACCTCACGTGCACACATAGGCCTGGTCACTGTTCACACCTCACGCACACCTCGCCCACTGCACACATAGGCCTGGTCACTGTTCACACCAGATTACCCAACACTATTCCACCTGTTAACCCTATTAAGGAAGGTAGAAGAGATTCTGAGGAGAGTGGGGGCCGATTTTGCACTATTTGGCCTCGGGATGTGTGCCCATGCACCTAACACTTAGCCATTCTGAGATGGCTTTGTACTGAAGCTTTCCTTGAGACTTTGTGTTGGTTTTGTGCCTTATGTTGAGAGTTAGCTACTTAAGTCGTTTGATGCCCTTGGGCTAACGTCTGATTGGTGGGTATTGTTGGCATATTGATCAGACATAGATATTTAAATAAGTGGTTGAGAAACCACTATAGCGAAATTGATTAAATTGGGATGTGGTCAAATGAGGGATCTAGGTGGTGATTCAAATCACTAACTTTAGGGTTTTGATCTTCTTTTTATCCCATCAACTTTTGAGATACAATTGCTATTATTGAACATTATTTTCCATAAATCTCTATTATTCATTGAATATCTTATTGTGCTCATTGTCTAATATTGCAATTAGTGTTGTGAATTCCACATTTGCTCCCTGCGAATGACCTAGGACTCATTTCTTTTCTCAAGATTACAAATTAAAATGTTGATTCACTTTTGTTGACATGCCACAAAATGTATTTTAAAACTCGACGAAAGTGACACAGCACATCAAGCCACTTAATTATCTCCTTTTTTACCACCTCCTGCATATTAGGGTTTAATCGTCTTTGAGGTTGGTTGGAGGGGCGAGATTTGTCCTCAAGATGTATTCTGTGAGTACCATAGGATGGATTGATACCCTTAAGGTCAGAAAGGGTCCAACCAATAGCTTTTTGATTTTTACTAAGAACCTAGAGAAGTTTTTCCTCTTAAGCCCTGGTGAGTTGGGAATTAATAATTAGGGGCATTGTGTGATTAGGTCCTAGGACAACATATTTAAGGGAGTCAGGCAAGGGTTTCAACTCTAGTTGGGGGCTTGACTCTAAAATGATTTCTACTTTTTGTTCCTCAGGTGAAGGGGGAGAGGAGTCTCATGAAGAGTCAGGTGCTAATGGTGTGGTTAGGGAGGGAGGGTGGGTTAAACTAGAAGATGGTTTGGGAACCGTGTTAACTGCAAAGGAAGATCCCACTTGTGAAATTTGCATTGTTTCCTCTACTATATTATCAATTTTAGAATTTGAGTTGTCAAAGAAATCTGGTTCTTGGAATCTCTTAGAAGCTTGAATGATATCTAGGGTGATTGACTTGCCACTGCACATGATTTTCATCTTTCCAGAATCACAAGTAATGTTTGCTTTGGTGGTGGCTAAAAATGGTCATCTAAGAATTATGGGGGCATTTTTCAGTGCTTCCAGTACCTCTATGTCTAAGACCAAAAAGTCTACAGCAAATAGACAATTTTGGACCTAGGCAATGACATCCTCAATGATCCCCTTTGGTTCTATTATAGATTGATCAGCTAATTAAAGTGTAACCTTAATGGGCTTTAATTCATCGATCTTGAATTCTTAAAATAGAACAGTAGGATAAGATTAATTGAGGCACCGAGATCCAATAAGGCACGATCAGAGGAAATGTCATTAATGATCACTTGGATCAGGGGAGCACTTGGATCTTTTCTTTTCAGAGGTAGTTTACTCTACAAAACTATGCTAACTGTCTCTGGGAGAATCACCTTTCCTAAATTTCTTGGCTGCCTTTTGGGGGTACATAGATCTTTTAAAAATTTTACATAGGCAAGAATATATTTTATGGCATCAAGGAGAGGGCTATTTATTTCTATTTGCCTGAAGAGATCCTTCAATTCCTTATCAGTGGGCTCAGGTTTCTTTTTCTTATTATGTGAGGAGTGAAGGGCTCATGGGAAAGGTATGGGATTGTCCTATTTTGTAGTTGAAGGTTACTGACCAAGGTCAGAGGAAGAGGAAGAAGAGTTGATCTACTTTTCTCTAAAGTGTATTTCTTGAGTAGGCGAGGGATAATGAGTAGTTTTCTAGTTACTTAAAGTGACTACATTTGCAATATGGTTGTTTCTGGGAGGTTGGGAAGCCTAGTTTTGATTGAAACTTGGTGGTGCTGAGGTGATGGGTAGATTGGTTGATTGGGAAACCCACTGTGATGCTGGTTTCATTGATTATTAGGGTTAGGCATGGGTTGAGAGGGCAAATTTCTAGTAGGTCTATGATCGGGAGTGACCTTGACTTGATTTTGCAGATTAGTGACCATATGAGTCACTTCTGTCATTCGATTTTGCATGCCCTACAAAGTTTTCATGACCTGAGTATTAATATCCTCTTGAGATGGCCCAGGTTGATACATGTTTTGCCCATAAATCCCAAATTGGTTTTGTTCAGGAAACAAAACTTGATTCAAGGCTTTCCAAGAGAAGTTCATGTTGTTCCTCGAATTTTGATTCTTGGAGGGATTTCTAAAATGCTCTTGGAGAGCCAAGATGTTTTCAATGGATTGAGAAGATTTTAATCCATGTATCATAATTCCCAGTCACAGTTTGTGATAATTCAGATGAATAATATTGCTTAGCAGTAGTAGCCTCAATATTATGCAGATTTTCTCTCCTCAGAAGGTTAAGGGGATTTGGGTAAGGAGCTTGTTTTTAGGTGAACTTTTCTTCCTTTTTTTTTGCTTAATTTGCATTTGATCCAATCATTGAGCTATCATGTGTAGGTCATCTTTTGTGATTAGAATAGATGAAGATTTGGAGTCAATTTCATTTACTCTGAGTCTGGGGTTTGTTGTCCTACCAAATTTGTCCATTGAAGCCAAATTGAATGAGTTTTCACTCATTCCTTCAAACAGAAGGTAGGCACTATCAACATCTTTATTAAAGAAAATTTCCTCCAACTGAAGCATCCATAAATCAATTTAATTGATCTTCTAATCCATGATAGAAGATATGCACTAATTACCATCGTGGAATCTCATGGTGGGGGAAATTCCTTAGTAATTCTTGAAATCTCTCTGAAGACTCGTGGAGAGGTTCACTAGAGTTTTGTTGAAGGTCGTAATTGATCATCTTAAAGCATTTGTATGACCTATTGGAAAAAATTTTTTTAGAATAGCACTTTTTAATTAGGGCTAGGTGGTGATAGGATGCCCAACCATCCTGAACCAATAAGATTCCTTGTCTTTCAATGAAAGAGGAAACAATCTCATAAGCCACAATTCTTCTTGCACATTGCGAGAACGAGTAGTTTGAGCGAGGACAGTTTGCTCCTCGAGGTGGCTAAAAGGATCCTCTCTCAGAAGACCATAGAAATCTTTAATTAGGTTCAAGTGGGTGGGTTTAATTTCAAAATCCCCTTTGGATATAACCACTTTGGGTCTCTCTTCATAATTAGAAGTATCATAAATATCCTTAAGAGGTACAAAAGGTACTTCGAGTGGCTGACCAGGTCTTTGGTTGACTAGGTTCGTGATTGTTCTAGCCAACTGTTGTTGATTAAGTCGAGCCAATTGGTCGACTAACAAGAATAGGGGATTAGAATTTGGATTTGGAAATTGCCCTGGCTGTTTCGGGTTTTAAGGTATCTCCAAACTCGGTAAGTTAGGGATGGGAAAGTCAGCATGCAGGTCAGCTAATGGGTTTTGAACAATGGGGTTAGGGTCAATTTGAGAGGTGGAAGCAGAAGGGTTAGAAGCAGAATTTTTTGGACCTATTTTCCATATTTTCCATGTTTAGGTAAGAGGAATGATGTAATGGAGAAGAAAACAAAGATCTCTTGGTGCGTGGGGCAAAATCAATTGGTTCCTCGAGATGTGGGTTCTGGGACCTTCGACTGTGCATGCACTTGGATGTCAGGGAGGGGCGAGAAGAGAAGAGATGAGGAGAAGTGTGCTAAACAAGCAAGCAAGCCTAAGTCTGCCTTAAGGTTGACTCTTTAATGAAATCTAAGACTTAGGAACCCGGTAAGTAAGGGATCAATAAGTGAACCCCCTTCCCAAAGATCACCCGGCTAGACTAAAGAGGTGGCTTGGGCCCAAGCATGTCCTGGGAAAATCACCAAGGGTTGTGTAAACCCTTACTCATCATTTGACTTCCCTCCAAGTCTGTCGCCACATTTTCTAGAGGAATTAGGAGCGATTAATGATCCTTAAATGCCGAATATCAAGCCTAGTTTTTGTGAAGTCCTTAAGTGCTCAAATGACAACTTATTTTAATTAGGCATGGGTACCTGAATATGCACAGGAATGTGATGGGCATTGATTGGGTTGATGCCTAATTATTTCTTTTTTAATGTGTGTCCGAATTAGTCGGAGTGAGTCCAATACCAAATCAAAGTTGTCACACAAATTTTTGTTGTTTCTCTACTTTTTTGGATTTGATATTGATGATGTATTTTAGGGTTCTCTTATTATATTTTCAAACAACATTAAATTCCACAATCACAAGGAAATCAAGTTGTGTTGGTGATGATGAAATTTCTTTATATATTGTGGGGCTAAGAAATCAAACAAACCCTAATTAAATTGAACCCTAAGCAGAAAATTTGCTATCAGTGAATCTTTTCAAGCTTTTCTTTTTAGGTAGTGGTACAAATAAAGCAATCAATGCCACTACTAGAAGGAAAATCAAACAAGGATTCCAAAAAATATTCTTTTGTGATTTAAGAAATTTGTTTGATATTTTTTCAGGATTTTTCTTTCTGTTGGTGTCAAAGTCTAGAAATGATACCCATTGGTATTTTGGACTTTTCAATTACACCACCGGCCACCAAAAATTTTTGTGATTTTATATTTTGTGTAGAATTTCCCAAGGATTTCAAAATACTAAATTTCACAGAAATTCGACAAGTCAAACAATTCCTAAAATTCATGAACAACAACAAAATAATGAAATCAAAGGAGATGACCCCTTGTAGTCCATGAATTTTTAAAGCATTTGTACAAATACAAATGCTCTAAAATTTGTAATAGATGTTACTGACTTTTTTTGAAACCTTTGGGTGAAATTTCACAAATTTAAGAGGCCTATGGTGTTGGAAATTGATTTTTGAAATATGGACAGAAGTCTATACCCAAAAATTGGAACACCGACACTTTGAGTAGAGTGGTGATAATCAAATCAAACAAGCAACCAATGGATTTTAAAATTCAAAAATCTACCTAATTTAAATGTTTTTTATTTTGAAATCCTATTTTAATAATATTTTTAAAAGTTTTTAAGGAATTTATGTGATAGAAAAAAGTGGTACTAACCCAACTTCGCGGGAAGACAAGGCACTTTGAGCTTTCACTCCAAAATCCCATTTTCTTCCTATAGTACCTGCACACACCAGATGAGACAAAGAGGGGATGAGATCTGTGTATCAAGCAAGAGCAACAAGAGTATGCAAAGCCGTGACTCTCCAGCAATTGTGCCAAAAAGGGATGAGAGAAAACACGTGATTTCTAAATAATGATTTTTATCATTGTATGCGTGAATCCAATCACTTTTAAAATTTGTAAAAACTGAGTACGTAGCAAGTATTCGAGTCATCCCAAGGTAAGATGAAATGCAAATTAGAAGTCTCTCACTTGATAAACAAAACTCAACTTTCTTTTTGAATTTTGATATATATAAATTTCTTTCGATTTTTAAATAACAAGCAATATGAAGTGAATATGCGAAATGAAACTACGCCTAATCACTAAAACCTAAGTGATAGGAAGAACCTCTCTCTAAGCTCACCCTAGGTACACGAAGACCCAGGATAATTAGAGAGTGTGAATGCACTAAACTAGAACAAAAGCAAGTAAATAAGTGCAACAAAAATTGGAATGGCAACTTATATTGAAGAGAAAATTATTTTACAAAAATCCTGTGGTGAAATGCTTCTACTAGAAAAGTGAAAATACAAAAGTAATAAAACAAAATCCTCCTAGCAATGATGATGAAGAGGAAGGAATCCTTACTCCAAGCTTAGCTACTCCTGGGCTTAGAAAGGAGCCTCTAACTCCTTCCTTGAAATGCTCCTCCAAGTTGATGATGGTCCTCCGTGGCAAGCCTGATAAATGCTACTTTATCATCATTCTTATGCCCCAAAACTAACCTAGCTCTACTCTGCAAATGGATTTTTGGGTTGCATTTAGGCATTTAACTAGGATAGGCATACATTACATTTTATTGTATATTTGATGCATTTATCTAAGTGTTAGGATTAGGTAGAATGTCAGATCCCACATATCATGGCACTCAAGAAGGTAGAAGATGAAGAAGAAGCTCCTATCAGCTGGATCCCAGCTTAATCCAGCTCATTGTAGTTGAATCCTAGCTAAATCCACCTCATCCCAGCTGGATCAACTCACCCTTAGCTCCATTCAGCTCATCTCAGCTGAAGGGTAGCTCTAGCTAGTTCACCTTAACTTCATTCAGCTCACCTCATCTGGATGGCAGCTCAAACTAATTGAAGACAGTTGATCCTAGCTCCATTCCAGCACTTCCTGCTCAGAAGAGTTCACTAGAAGTTCAAACTGACTAGGACTAGCTACTACCATCAACTAGCTAGACCTGGTCAGCTGGAGATGACCTTAACCAGCTCAAGCCAGCTCAAGTCCAACTCCTAGAGACCTAACTTAGCTCAACTTAGTTGAGGTAAGCTACCTGACCTAAGTTAGCTACTCCAGCTAGCTAGGTAATCTCCAAGAAGACCACACCCAACTCACCTCAGCTCACATCAATAGAAGCCAGCTCATCTTAGCTTGGCTTAGTAGCTAGCAAAGAACTAGCAAGCTAAGCCAGCTATGGTAGCTCCTTGTAGCTCTCTTCAGCAGCCACTAGCTCCAGTGCAACTCAAGATAACTACTTGGAGCTCTTCTCCCTCAAAACCCTAGGTCCAAGTGCCTCCAACCCTACTCCCTACTAGCTAAGCTAGCTTAGCTTAGCTAGGCATCTCCTTGGCAACCCAACCTAACCCTAAAACCCACCTACCTAAACTCCAGTTAGCAACCCTAAACCTAAGTCCACCTAAGCTAGCTAGTCCTACCCCACTTGGGTGCCAACATAACATACCCTTTCAACCAACCATCACCACAATGGGATGCCATATTTTGGTGCCAAAACTCCCTCCATAACCACCATCAAAATGGTGCGAACCCAACTCCTTATCCCAGCCCTTCATACACCATCAACCATGATCTCCACCATCCATGTTTTGGCGTCAACCAAGCCTTCTAGAAACCCCCTCCTTTGGCTCCAACATGATGTGTCTCTTTACCACCAAAAGCCACCAACACCACCTACATCTCCCCCCTTCACACCCTTAAGTTGGCGCCAACAAGCCTACACCATAGGATTCCCATAAGTACCCTTAACTACCCACCAAACCTATCTACCACCTAAAAAATATCTTCTAGATTAGTTAGGTTCACCATTCCTCTACCCCATCTCCACGACAAGGAAAAAGGAGGAAGGATGAAGATCAAGGGGGAAATCTACCAGCCCCCTTGGTGCCCTCTTCCTCTCTCTTCTTCTTAGCCATTCCAAGGAGGAGATCATCTTCAACATCAAGGGGACAGCTAGGCAAGAGGAGGAGCAAGGTGGTTGACACCTACCTTAGAGGATAGCTTGGAGGAGGACTACATCAAGGAAGAAGGAAGACCTTTTCAAGTGTGGGGCAACTACACTTGGAGCAAGGACCATCCCAACTTCAACTAGAGGATCCCCCTTTCTTCTTTATCTTCCACTCTACTTTTTGTATTAGCTAGTAGTTTAATGTTCTTGTAGAAGCATTCTCTACCTGTATTTCACTTTACTAGTAATACAGAAGTTATTCGCCTTCCAATTTTCATGTTGTTTTTTTATTTGTAGTGCACACACTCTCCTCTTCTAATTACCCTAGGTGCACTTGGAGCAGAAGCTTCAAGTTTCTTTTCTTCCCACGTACTTCAGGTTGGTACCCCAGGCCTTTTCTCATCAAAAATAAAAGTAAAATCTATTAAAAAATCTTTAAATTATCAAAAAAATCAAAAATAAGAAAAATTAAGGGTGGTGGAACCCTAAAATTCATTTTGTTGCTTGTTTGCTTGACTTTTCCACCACCTCCTTCACCTTGTTAGTGTCTGATTTTTGAAAATCTAAACTTCTATCATGAATTTCAAAAATCAGGTTTGGGCACTTAGGAGATTTCTAAAATCACCAAATTTCATCTAGGGAAGGCCCTTTGATTCAGGAACCTTGAGTCCAATTTTCAAGAAATTCGATGAATAGAAAAAGTTAAAAGATTCATGGATTGAACAAGGGTCAGACCTTATTTTCTTACTATTTTAATACTGTCCATGAATTTTATAAATTTTTCTACTCATCATATTTGGGAAAACTTTATATTTCTGGAAACCTTAAGAAATTTCCACATCATATAAAATATCCAGAAATGTTTGAGGCCATTTGAGGTATCTGCAGAATCAATTCCCCCAATCTATCAAATTTGACTTTTCACACTAGTAAAAAAAAAATTCCAAATAAATATTAAATAATTTTCTAAAATCTCAAAAAAAATTATTTTTTGATTCCTTGTTTAATTTTCTATTAGGTGGTGGTGCTGTTTGTCTTGTTTGGACCACCACCACAAAAGATTTTTAAAAAGAAATTCATTTAAAAGTTGCATGAATAGGATTTTTCAACTTTAGGGTTTCAATTTCTGTCTTAGTCACATCAACTCTAAAGAATTGAACTCCACCAACTACAACTTGATTATTATTATTTGTGGAACATCAAAACCTTGTTCGAAATTTTAACAAGAGAGAAGAGAATCCTAAAAGGCACAGATTCTTGATTAAAACCCTAAAACACTTGAACAACAAATCCTTGTTTGCAAACCCCCTATTGACTTGGCTTGGGCATCACTTCCCACCCAATTTGCACACACATAAAAAAGAAATAATTGGGCATTACCCCAACTAATGCCCATCTCATTCTTTATGCACCTTAGCTTCCAAAGCCTAATTAAAATCTATAGCAATTTGACCCCTAAGGTTTCATCAAACTTAGGCTTGCTATCTAGGTCTTAAGTTATCTTTAGTTAATATCAATTCCTTCATCTATATCTGGTGTCAGGCTAAGGGGCCGTGTCAAACGACCAAGCGTGGGTTTGCACAAGCCTCCAGTGATTTTCCTGGGACATGCTTGGGCTCAAACCTCCACTTATTTAGCTTGGCTAGATTTGTTAAGAGAATGGATATCCACTATTGATTTCTTATTTCCTAGGTAGATCAAGTCTTAGGCTAATTTTTAGGGAGTCACATTTAAGTTTGGTCTAGAATTTTGTATTGCTTGATTGCATACTTCTCTCATCTCTCCCTCCTCTCCTCATCATTTCTTGCATTTTGCATAGGTGGTGGTCCAAAAATCCACACTTGGAGGGACCACTTGATTTTTGCCTCCCCAAAAAGACTTTCTCCCGCATTCTTCCACTTCTTTAAAAATATAACATTAAAATAGGTCCTCTAACCTACATGCTAATTTTTCCTTCACCCATCTATCCACCCAGGAGCTACTTAATCTGACCCCCCCACCTAATTTCTACTTCATAATGGCTCAGCTACAAGCTAATCAACAGTAGTTGAATAGGGATGTAGCAAACCTAGACAATCAAGGGAAACCTGCCAAACCTACCCAAGCTCCATGAGTTCCACATTTCACCCCTTCTAACACCCCAAAAAGAAATTTGCATAACCTAAATACTACCCGTGCTGAGTATAAACATTATTCCGAGGCTTTATATGGTTCAATGGGGAATTATACTTATCCAAATCATCACCCCACTCAAAATGTCTCCACCTTCCAGCAGTAATTCAAAAGTTCTTCTAATTGGAGGAATTATCCGACTCACTCCTGGACCAATCCGGTTCCTCACGAACAATAAAACCCGTTTAGAGGGTATGGTTCAAATCAAACTTATCAATCTGGGCCATCTCAAGAAGGCATTAATGCCTAGATGATGAAAACCCTGCAGGGCATGCAAAGAAAAACTACGGAAATCACCTGTGTTGTTAACAATCTCAATGATCAAGTTGGGGTTATTTCGACTCAATGACCTACAAAACATTCACCATCTCAGCCCACACCAAACCTTGTCAATCAAAGGAACCAACACCCAGGTGGAAACCAACATCAGAAGCACACTAATCATCCTCCTATTAACCCGATACCTCAGCACCAACTCGATTTCCACCAACAACAGGTCCCCCCACTTCCTCCCAGTGACAACCAAACTGCATATGCAGATACATTAAGGAGTGGGAAAATTGCCACTGATTTAGGGCCTTTAAATCAAATTGATGAAACCCACTCTCAACCTATGCAATTCAACCCTCCTAACCCCACCCAAGAAGAAGAAAAAGAAACACCAAAAACATTAGATTCAAATCCTATCTCTCACTCTCAAGCATTGCAATCCAATCGTTCTAATCAGAAATTAAAACCCTCTCACTAAGATCTTTTCGACTTATTTGCGCACATCGAAACTAATATCCCCCTCTTAGATGCTACCTCTTGACGCGTGCAGAATGCGTTGGTTTAATTATGTCATTGTAGAATGCGCTCGCGTTGTCGATTTTAAATTAAGATATAGATTTGTGAGTCCAAGTGTCGATCTTAGGGAGGTGTGAAATTAGATTGGTTTTATTGCTTTGAATATCACAAAATGTTCATCATGTTTTTCTTGCAAAAATGATAGTGAGTAAGAGAGGGAGAGAGTAGGGTTAGAACTTTAGTTTAAGACATGATGATCACTTGATGAAGCATGATTTATGATATGAGAAGCAACATCAACACATAACATGTAATTAGAAATCATTTACAAATACAACAATAGGTGAAAGCTTAAAATAGTGCAACATAAAACTAGAGTATAGGAAACTGAGAGGAGGAGGCGAGGCAGCCACAGCGGTGGAGGAGGGCTCCGTCGGTGGCTCAGCAACTCCGGGAGAAGCTATGGAGTGTTTAGTAGAGCTAGGAGAGGGTTAGTCATCAATGTGGAGTAAATGAGAATTGAATTCCTTTGAATGGGGTGGTTCAGGGGGTTTATATAATAGAAAAGGGCTTCCAAAAGAGTTAAGGGTCTTTAACGACGTCTGGAATGTTGCTAAATCCCTTCAAAAGCATCGCTAAAGCCTCGCACCCATCGATCCTTAAGCACTCCCATTCTTCTTCTTCTCAAGCCGTGACCACATATCCTCAGCCATTGGATTAGAGGCGTGGATCGCCATTGAACTGCTGAGGATGCACTGCGTTGACTTACATGCATGTGCCTTCACAGTTCTCTCATCCTTTACACGTTGACAACAGCCCGATCATGCATCAATGGCTAGGATTGCATGCGACTAGGTGCGCTGGATCATGCCTCGTGTGAGATGAGCTCGCATCATCACGTTAGTTTATGTTGAATGCTCGAGATTGCATCATGGGCCTCCATCTGATTCGTCTGCGAGCACATCAGCAACTGAATTTCCAGGGCACGCACGGATGCAGCCAGTGCGAATTGAACATGTGTCGCGCGTTCGTGTGGTGGGGCACTAACCACTACGCTGCCTCCGTGCTTAATCTTAATTGTGCATGAACATTCAGCCATCCGATGCCGATCCAACGGTCGAGATTGAATCTTGGCACGATGAAGAGTGCGTTGGCAAGGCTTGCACGCTTGTTATTCCTCAGCCATCTGATCCTTGGATCGAATGCCTTAGGATGCCTCTACATGATGAAGTGGGGGTGCTGCATCTGTGGGAGCACAGTAGATGGCACCACGTGGCCATTTGTGGGTCGTTGATCATCAGATTAATGGCCAGAACTTCTTGGGCTTATTGGGGGAGCTCCGGATGTTGGATTTAAGTGATTTCGACTCTGTTGGACTTCGTTCGTCGATCTGGATCCATCCGTACAGTTCAATTGCGCATCTGAGGTCTGTTTCAACATGCACTTATACATATGGCCATTAAACATTGATTAGAAGAAATCTTAATTCATAATGCATGCAATGCTCCCACGCCCATCATGGTATGTTATTAGTGCACATATACCCTTAAGATAAACTCCGGTTGATGGAATTATCATCATTGAATGTAGAGTTATCATACCCCCATGCTTATCTCTTGCTAGTCCCTAGTAAGGTTTATCCTAGTCATTATTTTTAGATGGAATTAGGAATTGGTTGCTCAGACATATGTTGGTTGACAAAGGGAGGAAATATATACTACGAGCCTAATTCACAGAGACTAAACAATGCTCGGGTGTCTGGCAAAATGCAAACCACCCCAGTCCTCACTTAAGTAGAGCACACACATATATATATTTTTTCTTTTTCATCTTTTCTAATTTTTTCGCTTTTTGGAGTTGAGGATGTTTAGGTCACTTTTTACGGCTACCCAATCCACCCATGACTCGAAAAGGACTCTAAGTGCTAAGCATCTTGGTGTAAAGATTGTGATTGACTCACACAATGGTAATTAAAATAGACTTCGGGTTTCTATGCCCCTAGGTGACCTGAAAAGAAAAAGATGCTGCCTAAAGGTGTATCGGTTCGATCGATAGCTTTCGCCCTACTTTTATTTTGTGTGGGGTCAACACAAGGGTGTTTTTAGTGTATATCTACCCGGATTATTCTACTTTCCCGCTTCTTCCTTAAGTGTTTTGGAATTTTATGTGCATTTTATGGGCTGGGTTCTGGACAACCGGCCAATGGGCTATTACCCATGACAACTTGCCAGCCATACTTGTGCGGTGAAGTGTGGCTTATTTCTTTTTTTCTTTGTATTCTTCTTTTTCTATTTTTTTTTCTATTTCTTTCTTTTCTTTTTCCCCCTTTTTCTTCCTTGATCTCATATTTACCTAGAGGCACTAATAAAAGTGAATGGTCCCATGGCTGGGCTCTAGACAACCAGCCAATAGGTTGTTACCCATGACAACTTGCCAGTCATACCACCCTAGAAGGTTCATTAGCTACCCAATTTCTGTTAGAATTGCCAAGGAGTAAGTCAGTACAAAGTGTGTGTGATGCTTAGACTATAAGTCCCCTCGAGTCAGAGGGTGGCTTGATAAGTCATATACTTATCACCCTACTTTATTGATCAGATTAATATAAATTAAGGTTGCGAGTACTCGAGAATAAATCCATATTTTAGTGGACACCTGGGTCTATTAAGCTTGAAGGTCTGAAGAGTCTAAGTGTCTAGGTCCTTATCGTATTATTTCCTACGGTTGACAACCTCCTAATGCCTAAGTTTTCCTTCCTTTTTTTTATATGTAATTCAAGCTGATAATATAAACTTAGAGAATGCAAATTACCACCCCCCATGCTTAAGTTAAACAATGTCCTCATTGGCAAAAAAATGCATGCAAGGGTGTACAGAAAGAAATCACCTGAGTGCCGGTATGTACCTGATCAGCCTAAATCTTCTAGGTTGCCTCCTAGGAAGCGCTGAGTTTATTGCCTCCAGCTAAGCGAAGCTCCTTGTCAACCCTCAATGAGGGTGAGAACTTCCTTTGGAGGAACCTAGGCAAGAAAATGTTTTAATCTTTGGCTGTTTACTGTGAAGGTTTGCCCAGTCTTAGGATATGCAATTTCAACCGCCCTATTGAGATAAGGTTTGACCACTTGATATGGTCCTGTCCACTTTGATCTCAGCTTCTCGAGGAAAGATTTTAAGTCTTACATCAAAAAGCCAGACTTGTTGATTGGCCTTGAAGGTTATCCTATGAATGTGTTTGTCGTGGATGGCTTTCATCTTCTCTTTGTAAAGTCGACTGCTCTCATAAGCGTCTCGATAGATTTCCTTGAGCTCGGAGAGTTGGAGTGTCCTTTGTGCTCCTACAAACTGGAAATCCACACTGCACTGCTTAACAGCCTAGTATGCCTGGTGTTCCAACTCGATCGGAAGGTGGCAAGCTTTGCCAAAGACCAATCGATAAGGCAACATACCTATCGGGGTCATAAAAGCGATGCTGTACACCTAAAGGGCATCATCCAATCACGTGGACCAATCCTTCCAGTCAGGTCTCACAGTCTTTTGCAAAATATTCTTGATCTGCCTATTAGAGACCTTAGTTTGCCCATTTGTTTGTAGGTGATATGGGGTGGCAATGCGATGAGTAACCTCGTATTTTCTAAGGCACGAAATTGGGCATGAATAAAGTGACTCCCACCATCACTGATCATGGCTTTCGGTATCCCAAATCGAGAGAAGATATTTATCTTAACAAAGTCCATGAGGGCCTTATGGTCACATCTTTGGGTGGCTATAGCTTCGATCCATTTTGAGACATAGTCCACTAAGACTAATATGTACTCGAAGCCGTTGAATGGTGGGAAGGGACCCATAAAATCAATGCCCTAGACATCGAAAATTTCAACGATCAGAATAGGCTGTAGGGGCATCATATCCTTTCTGGTCATAGTCCCTAATGTTTTGTACTGAGAGCAAGTCTTCACAAAGCTGTGTGCATCCTTGAATAGGGATGGCCAGTAAAAATCAGACTGCAAAACTTTTGTAGCTGTCTGCTTCCCAGAGAAGTGGCCACCACAGGATTGGTCATGACAAAAGTATGGCACACTTTAGAGTTCCTCTTTAGGAATACACCTCCTAATGATCTAGTCAGTACAGAGTCTAAACAGCATAGGATCATCCTAGAAATAGTGCTTGGCTTCAGCCAAGAACTTATCCTGTTGTTGTCTGGACTAGCCATGGGGAGTTTGACCTACCGGTAGATAGTTGACTAAGTTTGCATACCAGTGTAGCCTCCTTCCTTGCATGGCTAGAAGTTGTTCATCAGGGAAGGTGTTGGTTAAGGGTAATGAGGGTCCAATGTGGTCCGGGTGAAGTTTGGACAAGTGGTCGGCTACAACGTTCTTGGATCTGGCTTTGCCGAGTATTTCCAAGTCAAATTCTTGCAAGAGTAGGATTCATCTGATGAGCTTGGGTTTAGTGTCCTCTTTGGACAATAAATGTTGGATAGTCGAGTGGTCGGTGTAAACAGTCACGTGGGATCCTAGAAGGTATGAACTGAACTTTTCTAAACAAAAGACTTTGGCAAGCAATTCTTTTCTAGTGACAGTGTAATTCCGTTGATCCTCATCAATGTTTTGCTCTCGTAGTAGATCACCAAAGATTTCTTCTCTCTTCTTTGTCCTACGACTGTGCTGACAACAAAATCTGATGCATCGCACATTATCTCAAAGTCCTTGGACCAATCTGGGGGTTGTAAAATAGGTGCAGTGGAGACTATTTCCCTAAGGGTGTTGTAGGCCTTGATGCAATCATGTGTCATGTGAAAAAGGTGCATCGTTGGCTAGAAGGTGTCAAGGGCTTGGAAAGTTTGGAACAATCATTAATGAACCTTCTATAGAAGCCAACATGTCCTAGGAAAGATTGGATTTGCTTGACTGAGATAGGGGTGGAAGTTTTGAAATTAAATCAACCTTAAATCTATCAACTTCAATGCCCCTATGTGAGACAATGTGATCGAGACAATCCCTTCCTGAACCATGAAATGGCTCTTTTCCCAACTTAAAACCAAGTTGACCTCGATACATCGCTTCAGGATCTTTTCCAAGTTGCTAAGACAATGGTCAAATGAGTTTTCGAACATGGAGAAATCATCCATAAAGGCCTCCAAATATTCACCTACAATCTCTGAAAAGATGGCTAACATGCAATGCTGAAAGGTAGCGGGTGCGTTGCATAACCCGAATGGTATACGGCGGAATGCAAACGTGCCATATGGGCAAGTGAATGTGGTCTTCTCTTGATCCTCTCGTGCAATAACAAGTTGGTTGTATCCTGAATGTCCAAACAAGAATCAGAAATATTTCTGCCCTGCCAAGCATTCGAGAATTTGGTCAATGTATGGCAGGGGGAAATTATATTTCTTAGTGGCTTCATTAAGCTTCCTATAATCAATGCATACCCACCACACGGTGGCAGTGCTAGTGGGGATGGATTCACCCTGATCATTTGTGACCATGGCGAGCCTGGCCTTCTTAGGTACCACTTGAGTAGGGCTCACCCAGGGGCTATCAAAAATCGAGTAACTGATTCCCACGTCAAACCATTTGATGATCTCATTTTTAATGACCTTTCACATGTTTGGGTTTAACCACCTTTTCATCTGGTGAGAAGGTCGAGCCCCGTCTTCCAAATATATCTTGTGAGTGCAATAGGTAGGGCTAATCCCACTTAAGTCAGAGATTGTCCACCCAATGGCTGGCCAATGTTCAGAAAGGGTAGTAGTCAACCTAAGTTCTTGGTCCTAAGTTAAATGAGCATTGATAATCACACGGAAAGTCTGATCAGGCCATAGGAAGACATACCTGAGGTTCTCAGGCAGGGGCTTCAATTCAGGTATAGGTGGAACAACAATTGATGTGTAAGTGAATGGTGGGAGTTGATCAACATTAATCTCATCAAATGGAGGTTGTCGATGGTAATCAGCTCTACATATGCCAACCTCTATAGACTGGGATGGGTCAGGGTAGTCATCAACTGGTTGAGTCAGATGGTCTCCTAAAGAGCTAATAGTGAGGCATTCTTCAACCAGGGGTTCCACGGGATCGTGCTCCTCAACCCAACCCCAATCAGAAGACTTAGTCACCTTGAAGATATCCAATTGCATCTTCTTATCTCCAAAGGCAATTTCCATACATCCTGTGTCACAAGCAATGTTTGCCTTGGCCATAGCCAAGAAGGCTCTGCCCAGGATGATGGGTGTGTTTTGCAGTTGTTCGGGGACTTCCATGTCAAGGACTAAAAGGTCAACTGGGAAGTAGAAGTCCTTAACCTGAACAATTACATCCTCGACTACCCCTTTTAGGGTTTTCACAGATCGATCAGCCAGTTGGATAGTCACAGGTGTGGGTTTTAATTCCCCAAATCCAAACAGGTGATAAAGGATAGTCGGGATTAAGTTAATTGAAGCACCTAAGTCCAAGAGCGCTCTATCAAATGTCATGTCACTAATATTGCAAGATATCAAAGGCACTCTCGGGTCAGTTCTTTTCAGAGGTAGATTGAGAGCACTACCTTCCTAGATGCTTGGGCTCTTGGCTTATGCTTAGGCGTACAAACATCCTTTAAAAATTTAGCGTAAGTCGGGATATGCTTGATTGCTTCGAGGAGACGAATATTAATCTGAACTTGCTTAAAACTCTCTAGCAACTCCTCATTCTCAGCCACATTTTTCTTTTTCTTCATTTTCTCCAAGAACTCAAGGTATGTTGTTTGGGTTTGCATTGGTTTAGACTCTTAGTCTTTGGGTTCCTCCCACTCATCCTCAGAATTAGGCATCTCGAGAAGTGAGGTCATGGAAGGGGTTGGCCATTTGGGGTCTTTGATTTTAGTGCTGCTTCTCAAGGTAACTGCATTGGTTGAGGCTTTGGGACCATGGGTAGATCCTTAAGAAGAAGAAGAAGAAGCACCAAACCCAGGGGGTGTCTATGGGGCTTGTAGAATCACATGGGCTTACCCCAGATTTTGTTGGAACCCTTGAGTATTATGGCCTCTATTCATAACATTCCTCGTGTTTGGTTGTGGCTGAGATGGAATGGACCCCTACTGTTTGTTATCCAACAACTGGCTCAATTGTCCCTTCACTAAAGCCATCTCCGCCTGATGTTTCTGATTCATATCAACCATCATCTTGATCAGGGTGTCTATTTGGTTTTGTTGTGTAGGGGTTGCCTCATTCTAGTTAAAGGGTGGTCTAGCAGGTGGACCTTGCTGATAGGAAGGAGGGTTTGGCCTGGGTTGGCTCTGGAATTGGTTTGGTTTTTGGTTTCTCCAGGCAAAATTTGGGTGATTGCACCATCTGGCATTGTAAGTGTTGGAGAAAGGGTCAGGTTTGGAGTAGCCTTGGATGGCATTGGCATCTTCCAAGGTAGAAGGTGCCAAAGGTCAGGGGAAAGAATAGTCAGGATAAGAGAGAGCAAAGGTCCCTCCTTGTAACATAAGCAGGGGTTGTTCCAAGGGTGTTTGGTTCATCGAGTGAACTAGGTCAACATTGTGAGCTCCCTTTGCTAAGGAGGATGTCTATAGTGGGGTTCAGGATTGATTTAGAAGCTTGTCAATCTTCATGTCTACCATCTCAACTCGATCCAGCTTCTTAGCTATAATGTCCATGTCAACCATTCCAGAATTGGCTTGCACCTCATAGATCCCACCATGGGGTTGACTGGATCGATTAAATTGGGTCATAAAGGCATTATTGAGTGAATTTTTTCTCATAGATTCAAAGAGTTCAAATGTTCTCTCCTCATCATTGTTCAAAAATTTACCTCCACATGAGGCATCCATGAAATCCTAAGGTTGCTATTCAGACCGTGGTAGAAGATCTGGGCCAATTGCCACCATGGCACCTCATGGTGTGGGTATTTCCTCAAGAACTCGTTAAATCTTTCCCACACCTCATGAAATTGCTCTCCACTTTGCAGGGTAAATGTGGTGACAGCTGAAAGAGCGATCTTCATTTTTGATAAAAATTTTAACATAAAATGACGTGTCGTTATAGTTCGTTGCGTGGTAGAAAATCACTTTCCAAAAGATTTAATGTTCAAAATCTAACCACGAAAATAGTTAAGTCGCCTCCACAAGGAGGAATTTTCCTATTAAACTAGTGAATGGTGTCTCATTTATTCGGGAAACTCAATGCGTGCACATACTAACTGGTGCACTTGTTTTCAACATAAATTCTTGATTTAAATAATTAATCAAGAATACAGGTGTGCATATGCAAAATCACCATTATAGGAATAGAATAATCTTGATATTGGTATAGGTAAAAATGTGTTAATATTTATCTCTTCCAGAGCAGAGCCCAATCATGTAATCAATAACTCATATTCTATATTCTTTATGAGAAGAATGCAACTCAAAGTAATTCAGATAACCAAGAGGGATGTCCATGCAATTCTACCTTAGTATATTAAATCAAGAAAATAAATGAATAGTGCATTCGCAATGGCATACGTTGTAATTTTTAATAAGGCATGCATCGTAAACAAACAGGGGAAAGGTTTCCCCCGCTCACACGTGCGGAGGAGGAGTTCGCTAGCTGTGAGTCTGGACGAAGTAGACATGCGGGAGGAGAGGCTCGCAATGATGGCTATGGCAATTCGGAGGTGGCCGAACGTGGCCAGACAGTGGAGAACACTGGTGACGACGATGGCATGTGGCACTTGCGGTAGTTGTGGAGGGCGGCTAGTGGGCGCACGAAGGTCGTGGGCATGAGATACGGATGACAGCAAGGTTGACGGTGAGTTTGGCAGCTAGGAAGCTCTCCTACCAGTGGTGGGTACGTTGCGTGCTTTGGGTTCTTTGGTGGAGATTGGAGAGGCGTGGAGGTGGAAGAAGGAGAAGACAGAGGATGAGGAGGAAGAACATGAAGAGGAAGGGTGAAGGTGGTTGCGAGCGTGCATGGAGATTGATGAGAGCCTCATCATGAGCCATAACTAGCTCATTTTGACATAATAAAGAGAATAAAAGCTCCTACATAACCTAGAAGAGGGCTTAATTGAAGGAATAAGTGTTCTGAGAAGAAAACATGAAATAAAGGTTAAAACTGCAATTTTACCATTGCAGTACATAAATAGGATTTCTCAAAGGCAAAACATAGGTCAAATGGTCTAAATAAGATAAAAAGTGGGTTGATTCAATCAGAAATGGGTTCATGTGCAATCCAGGAATTAAATGACATTTGGTAACCCTAAAATAGACCAGCTTAAATCAACAAGGTTTCGGTCAGGATAAAAATAAAGTAAACCCTCTAGAAATCATGGAAAAATATCCCCTAAGGTTTAGAACACTTAATTTGGCTTTGGAACCTAGTTTGACCTAGATTAGGGTCCTACCTCATTAATTGACCAAATTTGGGTTTTTATGCAAAATGTCTAGCCAAACGTGGTCAAACCTAAAATCAAACTTCACCATTAGATTCCTTAGGTCAAAATTAGGTTTTTACCAAAATTTGGACCTAAGGGGAGGTCATCTTGACCTACTTTGCAACTTAGCACACCCAATCACATTTTGGTCCCTATCTTTTGAAAATCATCATAGAGAGCCCCCTAGCTTCCTCGTCAACCTTGCAATCAGGTCCTTCTGCCATTATTGGGGTAGAATCCTGCTCCGGCGAGGATTAGAGAGGGAATACTCTCTGATTCTTCAGAGATCCCCTCCCAGAAATGGAAGGGAGATTCTCTGAGGAATTCCCTTCCATCTGAGCCTGGTCATGATCCCAAATTTGCACCCAATCTCTCGTGCGAACGCCCGAGAGATTCGGGTATCCGTCACCTTCCTTCTCCGGTGAAACGTCGGTGACAAGAAAGCTTGTCCTCCATGCACCAGACACACGGCCAGTGCCTATAAAAGAAACCCCAAGCCCGGCCGCTCAATTTCAGCTCGACTTGGCTGGGATTCCACCTCAGATTCTTCTCTTCTTTCCCGACCAAGGTGTCCAGTGAGCTCCGGCGAGCTTTCCTCCCCTTCCTCTTCGCTCTGCCACAAAACTAGTGGCAGAGACATCTTCCTCATACTCCTCCGCATCGCGCAACACCCGCGCGCACTGCCTCAGCCCCATCGTTGCCGCCGTCTTCCTCCACTGGGCGCCTTCTTATCCGGCGACAGCAGGTATTGCTGTCCACCTCTTTGTCCCCTTCGTCCCTGCAACTAGGTTAGAACTACTCCCCATCTTCCCCTCTTTCTTTTCCCCACTGTATTATATTTTGATTAATCCTCGACCGCTCCTGTCCACCGTCACCTTCCATCGCTCTGACCACCCTTCGGCGAGTCGCCCCCGTCGTTCCGCAACCCCACACGACTCACTGACAGTCTCAGAAGCTCCGCCTCACCACACTGAACACTCTCCGCCCACCCACTGCCACTCTACACCTGCACAACACAACCCCAAACTCACCCATCCATCTGGCCACAGGACGACCTAGGCATGCATGCCTAGGCCACCCCACGGCCTGCTGCATGGCTCAACATCTTCGCCGTGCCACGGCGAAGGTCACCCGATGATCTGATTAGGCCGAGAGGCCATCTTTGTGTCTGACAGATTCTGCTGCCCCGACCGCCATTGATGACGACTCGAGGAGCTTTAAGCTGGCTCCAGGAATCAGGACGACTGCGCTCCAGGTGCTGCGCATTAGGGAGGATCTCGTGAAGATTTCTGCCCCAGCAATTGACACCAACAGGGGCTACGACTGAGGCAATTGCGAGAAGGTTTGCTGCGGGCGCGTGTGAGAGGAGGCGAGAGTTTAGTCCCACATCGTGAATTCACAGATGGATGCAGCGATTTAAATTATTTTTGTGAATCTTGCTCTTCGCCTTCGAACACACCTGGGGTGAGGTCGCTCGCCCATCACGCCCGCCTCGTCTGCGGATTCACCTCGTGGACCTAGCAGGATCCAACCCGACCCTATCGAGCACACCTCGCGCATCATATACACGCCGGTGCACCTGGTCACGGGTGCACGATCCGACTCGTTAATTAGGCTCTGGGAGAGCGTCCTGTGAGCGGTTTGTAGAGAGAGAGATGCGCAGGTAGAGGGAGGGTTAGGTTTTGCTGTGACTTGTGTGTAGGAAAGGCAAGGAAGGAAGGATTGCAAAGGAGAAGCCAGCACTTAGATGCTAAGGAGAAGAAGCAGAAGGAAGACTTCGTAGAAGAAAAAGAGAAGAAAAGAAGGTGTGCCAAGGGAAAGAGAACTCAGAAGAAGAAGAAGATGGTAGACAGAATACAAAGAAGAAGAAGACCCGCCAAGGAAGAAGAAGAAGAAGTAACTGCAGGAGAAGAAGAGAAGCAGAAGGGAAAGCAAAGGCTGCAGAGAAAGAAGAAAGAAAGATTAGAAGAAGATGAAAAATAATGGAAGAAGGGAAATACACTTTTAAGACGTCTGATCTTGTGATCAGATGTCCAATTTTCCTTTTTTGTCTCAATTACTTTTTAAACGCATGCATTCATATTTGAATTAAAGTTTTGAGTAATTAAAGTGTTCAATTACATTTTAGAGATTAGTAGTAAATTCCAATTACTCCCTGTATTCGACCTTGGATACTTCGATTTTCGAGTAATAAAATCTTTATTTGTTTTCGCGGAAGGTTGGTCTATATTACAACGCACTAATTAAAACACGATCCAAACGCGTCAACAGAGATGAAGGTGGAGTTCGCTGCAGTCTATGGCAGCTGCGAGTGGCGTGGTGGGGCTACGGTTTAGGTTCCTTTGCGAGGAGCTACAGGTTGCGAAGAAGAAAGAGAAGAGGAAGATGAAGATGAACCATTGATAGTGGTGGGTTGTAGATGTGGTTGCTGCGGTGGTGATGAGGGCCTCACGCTATCACCATGCATGCCTAGAGTTGATGAACGGTGACGAGGGAGTTTGCTTAGGGCCACAGTGCATGCGGGAGTTCCACTGTGTATGCTTGTTGCATGGTGGTGGAGATGGAGAAAAGTCCTTGCCAGGGGGAGAAGATTGGTTCTCTGGATGGTCAGTTGTGCCTTTTCAAAAACTCTCGTCTGTTTCCTTCTAGCGCAACTTCTCTAACCACTCGCAAAGATTGCGAGCAGTTAGAACGGCAAATAAGCATTGGTCGATATTTATCAGATGTTTGACTTCATCATTTGACGTCTTAAAAAATGTAAAGTCAAGGAACTTGTCCTGGCAATTCCCAGACATCCATCCTTAGCTCCATATGTCTTATAAACGTAGAAATGTTGTGTGTACTCTTGTACCTAGCCTGCATTCATAAAATAAATTATATTATCATAACATATGTTATCAAACGTAAAATTAGAGCATAAAATTAAATGTAGGCTAAGGTAAATTGCCATTTAACTCCTACTCAATTAATAATTAAGGACAACTAATTAAAGAGTACTTAAGCCAAATAATGGTCCACAAAAGTGGACTTATCAATGGCTTTCCGAAGAGTGTTAGTCTTTCCTATGGGGAAAAACTTCAAGAATGCATGCCTTAGTTCCTCCCAGGTGGAGATGGGTCTCCCTAAGGTTCTAAGCCAGTGAGAAGCTTTGTCTTTTAGGGAGAAAGGGAACATCTTAATTAAAACAATATCCAAGCTGATGTTCCTTGGTTTCATAGTCTGGGCGATCCAATATAGGTCCTCTAGGTGTTGGAAGGGGTCCTCATTTGAGCTCCCATGAAAGTGGCTTTGAATTAAGCTCAGGACATTAGGTTTTAGCTCAAAATCATCTCCCCCATTGGGGACCCTAAGATGTGGCTCAATCCGGATAGCAGACGGATTGTAAAAATCACGGAGAGGCCTTGGTTGGCCCTCGGGAGGTTGTGGTGGGTTAGGTGGGGGTTGCCCTTGAGGGTTTTGCAATCGGTGTATGGCTTGCATGATGGTTTGCATCTGCTGTTGTTGGAGTTGGTGGTTGGCAAGGATTTGAGCCTGAATGATGGCCATAGTATCGGGTTGTGGTTGGTCCTCAATCTCATCAATTCTTGGGTCAGCCATTTCCCTCGAGGAATCAAGTCTCCTCCTGATTTTCCTCTCTAAAACAGACAGGTCAGGATGAAGTGATCATCTCCCGTGCATACACTAGAGAAGAACAAGGAAGGATGCGAAGATAGATAGGTGTGAGAAGTGTGTGCACAAACAAGCAAGCAAGTCTAGTCCTTATAGTGTATACCTAGGTGACCTAGAAGCCTCAAAGGGAATGATCAAATCTGCAAGTACTTAACCTCCCTTCTCGATGTTAGTCTGGACAGGTTAATTACGAGGGGATTGAGGGGAAGGTTCTACCTTTGGCTCGCACTGCTGGTTCTGTTACCCCACAACAGCAATCGTTTGACACTTCCTCTCAGCCTAGACACTAGATTTTATAAAGGGAATGAAGGGCAAGTGCCTAACAAACCTAGTCACACCTCCATAACTTATACTAGTCCTACCTAGGGCACGTCTACTCCATTTTAATGTGGGGCTAGGTTAGTACTTGTGCTCAAGATATGTGATGAGGCATTGTTTGGGGTTGTGCCTCTTAATTAGTCCAATTGAGAATGTGTGTGCACTCAACAAAACATGATTTTCAAGCAATGTTTTTTAGGATGTGGTGTCTTTTAATGATTCGTCCTTGCTTTAGTGCTTTTTAGGGTTGAAATTCCTTAATGTTTTCAAACAATGTTCAAGTGGGCACACAAGGTTTTGCACACAACGGGAAAAAGTCAATTTCCTTTAGAATGATGTGGCCCTAGAGAAACAACCGTAATGTATTCACCCTAGTGCTCATGCAGTTCTACCAGGTGAGTTGATTATAATTATGGTGAGTGCTACAGCCCAAGTCAAATCATGGTGGCTTCACAAACACCACTCAAAAGAAAGAAGAACACTCTAGAAAAATTATTTCTTCAAGAAAATTAGAGTGTTCTTTTTTTTTTTGGTCGGGTGATGAGTTTGGAATGTAGGTCAAGTAGCCATTCACGACGCCAATTTTGAATTTATATTTTTTTGTATTTTTTAAGCAAGCAAACACTCAATGGGTGGAGTGATACTCACGAAAAGTCTTCGCAGCACTTTACTCCATATCTACCGTCTCGGATCATCCTCCTCCGTCGCCCAAGCACCGAGTTCCTACAATCAACAAGGAAAGAGAGGAAAGCGAGTCAAAAAATGTGAGTATCAATGTGGGATAAAAGTGACAAGAGACATCTGTTGCCTCCCCAGCAATGGTGCTAAAAACTAACGCGTGCAGAACGCGTTGGTTTAGTTATGTCATTGTAGCATGCACTCATGTCGTTGGTTTTAAATTAAGATATGGATTTGTGAGTCCAAGTGTCAATCTCAGGGAGGTGTGAAATCAGATTGATTTTATCGCTTTGAATGTCACAAAATGTTTGTCGTGTTTTTCTTGCAAAAATGATAGCGAGAGAGAGAGAGAGAGAGAGGGTAGGGTTAGAACTTTAGTTTAAGACATGATAATCACTTGATGAAGCATGAACTATGATATAAGAAGCAACATCAACACATAACATGCAATTAGAAATCATTTACAAATACAACAATAGATGAAAGCTTAAAATAGTGCGACATATAACTAGAGTAAAGGAAAGTGAGAGGAGGCGAGGCAACCACGTCGGTGGAGGAGGGCTTCGTTGGCAACTCAGCAACTCCAGGAGAAGCTATGGAGTGTTTGGTAGAGCTAAGAGAGGGCTAGTCTTCAATGAGGAGTGAATGAGAATTGAATGCCTTTGAATGGGGTGGTTGAGGGGCTTTATATGGTAGAAAAGGGCTTCCAAAGGAGGTAAGGGTCTTTAACGACATCTGGGACGTCGCTAAATCCCTTCCAAAAGCATCGCTGAAGCCTCATGCCAATCGGTCCTTAGGCGCACCCATTCTTCTTCTCAAACCCCGCCCATGCATCTTCAGCTGTTGGATCAGAGGCACGGATTAGCTTTGGACGATTGAGGATGCGCCATGTCGACTTATGCGTGCATGCCTTCACAGTTCTCTTGTCCTTCGCACGATGACAACCGCCCGATCACGCATCAACGTCTGGGATTGCACATGACTAGGGTCACTGGATCGCGCCTCGTGCACGCCATCACGTGCATTACGATGGATGGTCGAGATCACGCCACGTTCCTCCATCTGATCCATCTGCGTGCGCATCAGTGGCTGAATTTCCATTGCATGTGCGAACGTAGCCAATGTGAATTGAACATGCATCATGTGTTTGTGTAGTGGGGCACTGACCACTGCATTGCCTTTGCGCTTCGTCTCAGTTGTGTGTGAATGCTCAGCTGTCCGATGGTGATCGGACGGCCGAGATTGAATCTTGGAGTGATGAAGAGCACGTTGGCGAGGCTTGCACGCTTGTGATTCCTCAGCCATTCGATCCTTGGATCGGAAGGCTTAGGATGCTTCTGCGTGATGAAGCGGCAGTGTTGCGTCGATGGGAGCACGGTGGATTGCGCCACATGGCCGTTTGTGGGCTGTTGATCATCAGATCAACGGCCAGAACTTCTTGGGCTTGTTGGGGGAGCTCCATATGTTGGATTTAAGCGATTTCGAGTCCATTGGACTCTGTTCATCGATTTGGATCCATCGATGTAGTCTGATTGCTCATCTGATGCTTATTTCAACATGCACTTGTACCTATGGCCATTAAACATTGATTGTAAGCAATCTTAATTCGTAATGCATACAATGCACCCACGCCTATCATGGTATGTTATTAGTGCACATATACCACTAAAGTAAACTCTGGTTGTTGGAATTATCATCACTGAATGCAGAGTTATCATCCCTTCCTATGCTAAATTGTTAAAAGGAAATATACTCCAAATTGGCAAGCCTAGAATCTAGGAAGGGTGGTCCTTTCTAAGATAGCAAGCTCAGTTTTTCAGAGCAAGTTGCCTTTCACAAAAAAGGACCCAGGTGCATCACTCATCTTGGTTGTCATAAATGACACCACCCTTTTTCATGCCCTTCTCGACTTAGGTACCTCTATTAATATCATATCCTCGGTCTTATTTGAGGAATCTTGATTCTATGATTTTAAACCTACTATGGTTCAATTTCAATTGGAAGACCAATCTGGCATTCAACTGTGGGGAATTGTTGAGGATAGTATAATCAAGGTCCAGAATTATCTATTTTTGATGAATTTTCTAGTCCTTCACATAAAGGTACCTAAGGCTCTCTTTAATGCCATCCATGGAAGACCTTTTCTAATTACTGCAATAGCTAATATCAATTCTCATTCTGGGAAAATGAATATAAGTTGTAGTAACCAGACTTTCCATTAGATTTATTTCAAGCCTCCAAGAGGTCCATTGATCTTGAAATTTTTGAGGACATTGATAATAAAATGGAAGTAATATTTGAGCAGTCTATGTTAATCAAATCCTACTCAGCTTCGACCACCACTGATCTAGATTTTATTGATTCTTATTCTAAGGGTGATTATGTGGTCCAAGACTTTTCAGATCAACTAAGGTTTGACTCTTAATCTTTCAATCTTCCTGATTTTTTACCAAAAACATCCACACTAACTTCACCTACCCTACCTCTTATTGACTCCTTTCCCCCTCCCTTTCCATTGGATCTACCACTTGACCCACTCGAGTTTAGCTTTTTACATGAACTCAAACCATGGCCAGACTGACGTCATTCTTCCATTTTTCCATTTAATTTTGATCCTTATTTCTTTACCAATCATCTTTTCAAGGATCTTGAGGAAGGCATATTTCTTGAGGACATTCAAGTGTACAATTATTTACCTGATTGTCCATTTTCCGTGCATCATTTCGTGCCAGCTGAATAGGCATAAAAGATAGCAGTAGATGGGAGGTAACCATCATTTTTCCTGCTTTCCTGTTCTCTTTCTTTTTGCAGGTTTTCACCATCCAAAACTCGACTGCTTTTCACCAAGATGATCTCTTTTCCCACCTAATGTATGAGGACATTGCATATCATAAGCATGGGTTGTGCTTTTAAATTTTGACGATCTATTTAGGATTTTCAAAACCTAAAAATATGCATTTTCTTTCTTTTGCATGCATCTCATTATGGAAAAATCATAAAACTTTTTAAGGAAAATTTTGAAAAGTGAAACTAATGTTGAAAAATTGCTTTTAAGGTACAAGGGATTTAATCTTTAACAAACTAGGGATTAAGATTAAGATCTGATTGTTATAATCTCTGGGTCTAGTTTCTGTACTAGATCAGGTATCTCTCTTAATTCCACCTGAACTAATGATGATTCAGGTGACTTGATATCTTTTTTGAGACCTAGAAATTACCTGGCTTAGTTTCCAATCAAAAACTTGCAATTCTGACAAAATTCTTGTGTCACAATTCACACACAAGCCAACACTTCAAAAACATTTAGAAATTAGAAAAACTCCTTGTTATGCCTTAGTAAAATCCAAAATAGATCATTGGTTTGAGTTCCCACCACAGAGGAGGAAAATGCTTCCTTTGAGGACATGATGAAAACATGTTACCACCTCAGCGCTGCTCTATATCTATATTCCATAATCTTTAGATGGAGCATTAAGGCATAATTTTGCAGCTCAAGTGTCTTGGACGATGCTCTACCCATAGCGTCAGAGCAAGAGCTTGAGTTTGCTAGGAACGCTCCTCTACACGGCATTGTGTGTTGGGGTTGTGAGCTCCTGGGTGGTGTCCGGGACGGTACTATCTCGAAGTGCCAGCGCCAAAGCTCCCTTGAGGATTGGTGACAGGAATAATGATCCTAACACATCTGTTGTAGGATTAAGCTAAGAATAAGCATAGGGGAGTTTAAAAAAAACAAGTTTTAAACCAAAAACATGACCTCATAAAACTTGGCATTCACAAGCGCAGACACAAGGTTTTAAAAGTTAATGCAAGTTGCAAATCAGATTCAAGAGCCAGAGAAATACTAACTACAAAAATTTTGAGCCATCTGAATTAACAATGAGTTGATTTGTGAATTTTTAAAAGATACACTGATCTCGATTCTTCTAACCTTTGGATCCAAAGATGAATCCTGAGATTTTATCTTTAACAAATCCCGTGCCTTTCAAGTTTTTCAATCAACCAAGGTCTGGTAGTCTTTCTCTCTTCAAAAGTAAAAAAAAAGATTAGTCTTTCCTAAAAAATCTATTTTGTGAAAATAGTTTTGCTAAGAGACTAGCAAAAGATAAGTGATCAAGGCACGCTTCGCGAATTGAAATTGGGGTTTAAAGGACCCTGTCATCGTAGCTCGTAAAATGCATCTGTTAGATAAAATTTATAACCGAAACACAAAATGTGAGTCCCGGGTCGAACACGGGGAGGCGAACATTTGGTTTTGAAAGATACGCATTTCTCTTTTATTTATTTTTGGTCGTTTTTATCTTTTCTAATTTTTTTGGTATTTTAATAGGGCAAGAGATCATATCGACAATTGCTTATCTAGCTAATCTACTTGCGAAAATATAAGAGAGAGAGGGAGAAAGAGAGAGAGAGAAATAATCATCTATTCATAAGCAAGTGTTTGTTACAACTATGAAATTGGAAAAATCTATACTATGAAAGCGAAAAGGATAGAAAGAGGTGAGAGAAATCCCCCTCAACAGTTGCTTGGAGGACGACTAGCTCTGACGTCGCCTGAAGGAAGGTGGTGAGGAGTGGGACAAAGGAGGACAAAGTTGGAGGATGGAGGATGGGGCAGGATGGCGGCACGGCAAGGATCTTCCCAAAGGGTGGTGAGAGGACAGCCTCGGGATGCTCCAAGAATGGGGATGAAAGGTGGGAGAAATATTTGGTTTTTCACCCTAGAGGAGCATCCTGGGATTAGGACAAGCTCGCTCTAGAGCCTTGGAGGTCGTGAGAGAAAGAAAGGAAGAGATGAAGAAAAATGGGAGGGGTAAGGGTCCTTTTATAGTGGAGGAAAGAATCAAATTCGTATACAGGACATTTAGTGACGGTCATAAACGTCGTTGAAAATTCACTGCAAACGTCACTGAAGATAGCCCATGCGCCACACTGCCATTGCACTGCCCCGCACTCCGTGCGCCGTGTCGCGAGCCTCCACGCGATACGTGCTTGCGTGCATTGCTGCTGCGCATGCATGCGGTGGCGCATGCGTGCACATGGGTGGCTTGGGTTACACCACGTGGCATGATTTAAGTCGTTCATCTTCTTTTCATTCTAAGGGCTACTATAGAGGTCGGATTGAGTCGATTTTAGCGTCGTTAGGCTACGATCATCTACCTGAATCCATCCGCGCGGTCGGATTTTTCAGTTGAAGCTCCGAATTATGTCACCTAGCCCATTGGCCGTTGATCTTCCTTGGACTATATATGATGCTATAGGACTTCGATCAAAGTGATTTTAGAGGCGTTGGACTCCGATTGTTGTCTTGATCAGATCCGTATAGTCGGATCATTAGTCCAAGGCTCCAAAATAAATATTCTTCTCTCCTGACCATAAAAAGGATGCAATTAACCTAAATTATATACAACTACTCTAAATGCAGAATCATGCATGCTATGCAATATTTATAACATGAAATGCAAATCTAAGCCTAAGAGTCTGCATGAATAGGCACTTTACCATCAATAATTATGTCTGTATCAATAAGCATGGGGTTGTGATAAACGCTAGTTTATCATCACTCTTATGCACGAAAACTAACCTAGCTCTTAGGGTTTTAACTTCGCAAATAGGTTTTTTGGGTTGCATTTAGGCATTTACCTAGGATAGGCATGCATTGCATTTTAATGTATTTTTCATTTATTTGAGAGTTAGGGCTAGGAAGAATGTTAGATCCCACACATTTTGGCACTCAGGAAGGTAGAAGATGAAGAAGCTATTATCAGCTGGATCCCAACTTAATCCACCATCATTTCAGTAGAATCCCAACTAAATCTAGCTCATCCTAGCTAGATCCCATCTCCTTCTAGCTAGATCAACTCACCCTTAGCTCCATTCAGCTCATCTCAGCTGAACGGTAGCTCTAGCTAGTTCACCTTAGCTTCATTCAGGTCACCACAGCTAGATGGTAGCTCAAACTAGTTGAAGATAGTTGATCCTTGCTCCATTCCAACTCTTCTAGCTCAGACGAGTTCACTGGAAGTTCAAACTAACTAGGACTAGCTACTACCATCAACTGGCTAGACCTGGTCAACTGAAGATGACCTTAACTAGCTCAGGCCAGCTCAAGTCCAGCTCTCGGAGACCTAACTTTGCTTTACTTAGTTGAGCTAAGCTACTTGACCTAAGCTAGCCACTCCAACTAGCTAGGTAATCTCCGGGAAGACCAGACCCTGCTCACATCAGCTCACATCAGCAGAAGCCAGTTCATCTTAGCTTGGCTTAGTAGCTAGCAAAGAACTAGCAAGCTAAGCCAGCTAAGGTAGCTCCTTGCAGCTCTCTTCAGCAGCCACTAGCTCAAGTGCAACTCAGGATAACTACTTCTGGCTCTTCTCCCTCAAAACCCTAGCTCCAAATGCCTCCAACCCTACTCCCTACTAGCTAAGCTATCTTAGCGTAGCTAGGCACCTCCTAGGCAACCCAACCTAACCCTAAAACCCACCTACCTAAACTCCACCTAATAACCCTAAGCCTAGGTCCACCTAAGGTTACTGTCCTACTCCACTTTGGCGCCAACTTCACACACCCTTTCAACCCACCATCATCACCAAGGGACACCATATTTTGGCGCCAAAACTCCCTCCATAACTACCATCAAAATGGCGCCAACCCAACTCCTTATCCCAACCTTTCATCCACCATCAACCATGATCTCAACCATCCATGTTTTGACACCAACCAAGCCTTCTAGAAACCCCCTCCTTTGGGGCCAACTTGATGTGTGTCTTCACCACCAACAGCCACCAACATCACCTACAACTACCCCCCTTCACACCGTTAAGTTGGTGCCAATAAGCTTACACTGTAGGATTCCCATAACCACCCTTAACTACCCACAAAACCTAATCCTAGCCCTACACCCAAGCCCATGCCAACCACCCCTCACCTACTCTATATATACCCCACCTATCTACCATGTAAAAAATATCTTCTTGATTAGTTAGGTTCACCATTCTTGCACCCCATCTCCACCCCAAGGAAAAAGGAGGGAAGAAGATCAAGGGGGCAATCTACCTGCCCCGTTGGTGCCCTCTTCCTCTGTCTTCTTCTTCCTTTGCCACGTCAAGGAGGAGATCATCTTCAACTTCAAGGGGAAGGCTAGGCAAGTGGAGGAGTAAGGTGGTTGATGACCACCTTGGAGGATAGCTTGGAGGAGGACTACATTAGGGAAGAAGGAAGTCCCTTTTCAAGTGCAGGGCAACTGCACTTGGAGCAAGGACCATCCCAACTTCAATTAGAGGATCCCCCTTTCTTCTTTATCTTCCACTCTACTTTTTGTATTAGCTAGTAGTTTAATGTTCTTGTAGGAGCATTCCTCTACCTGTATTTGACTTTACTAGTAACACAAAAGTTATTCACCTTCCAATTTTCATGTTGTAGCTAGTGTGTCTTTCCATGTTGTTTTAGTAGTTGTAGTGCACACACTCTCCTCTTCTAATTACCCTAGGCACACTTTTCTAGTGTGAGCTTAGAAGAGAGGACTCCATTCTTGTCACCTAGGGTTAGTTGTAGTATAATTAAGTCTTCACATTCTGTTGCCTCAAACCTGATTGTTTTTGAAATATATAAAAACAACAAAATCAAAAATCACAAAAAGAAAGTGTGGATTTGAGAGGTGAGAGAGAGAACCATTCATGTGATTAACAAATTGGCCTCCTTGGATGACCCTAGATACTCCACTATCTAGGTCTTATAAATTTAAAAGTGAATCAATTTTTGCAAGTTGCAACGACTTATAAAAGCCGCATTTTACAAACCATGAAAAAACTCAACCAAAGCCCTAGATGGGGCGTGCCTTGCTCTGCCTAGAGTGGAAAATTTCCACTCTCAACTCTCCTTAGGGTAGGCGTGGACCACCCTATTTGTTGAGTGAGTTTTGGAGTGATTTATGTAATGCTCATGGTAATATAGTCGACAAAATCACTTTTACAACATTTAAATTTGTATGACTACTCAAAAACAAAGAAATGAGTATGAGGTGATTTGCAGGGAGGAAATATGGAATTCACGCACTAATCACATAATGAGCACAAGATAAAGATTTGCAATGAATAATCTACTCAAAAATATATTGAATTATAATCAAGAGTATCTCAAGACATAATGGGACAACAATAATTTAGGAATTTAAAAAGAGTGGTGATTTGAATCACTACTTAATCCCACATTTAAGCACATCCAAATATCTCAAAAGTGGTTAGAACCACTTAATCTTTCAATTCCACGTTAGATAAGAGCCAAGATCTCTAAAGCAACCAAGATTAGATCATGCCACAATATCAAAATTCCAAGCCAAATCAGACATCAGGCATAAATCCTAAATGCCTTGAGTATCAAACCACAATAGGCATAGAGGTGCCAAGCTTAGTGTAGAAGCCTCTTAGAGATGCTAAATATCGAGTAAGCATGCACACATCTCAAAGCAAAACCCTCACCCTCTTCCCTCAGTATATCTTCCTTCTCTTCTTAACACCACGTATACAGGTTATAAGCGAGTAATCGGGTTGCACAATACTGAGCAAGGGATCGGACCCACGTGGTAGTGGCAGCGGGCGAGGTGTGTATGGCATGTGGGAAAGGGGACCCAACCCTCGTGTCTTAAAAGAGGGGTTGGGCTCACAAATTTCGCTTGTATGGTGTTATAGAGTTAGAGCTAACCGATGTTGGACTAATGTCCCTTCCTTCTTCATGAGCAACTGCAGGTGAAGTTTGGGTGATGGAAGCTGCTACAGCTGGGTTCTTCACTCAATTGGGAGCCTGGGAAACTACCTGGGAGTGGCCTTCGTTGATTGGAAGTAGAAGCATGGTCAGAGGAGGGCAATTAACAGTGGAGGAGTGGTGGTGATGAATGGCGGCAACACGATGTCCGGCGAAGACCTAAAATGATGAATTTGAGCTCAAAAGCCCTGGTTAAAATGCTCCTGAGCGTCGCCAAGTGGTGGAAAAGGTGATGGTGGTGTTTGTGAGGTGTGAGGTGTGTGGTGGCATGACAATGTCAGGAAAGACCTCGGAGTTGTGGGTTGTTCGGTGGAGTCATGGAGAGGTCACTTCACGCAATAGGTTTAGGGCTTTTCATGGTGGAGTCACGGAGAATCTTTTGGTGGCAGCAACGAGTGATTTGGTGGAGTGTGGCAATGACATGACTTCGCTAGAGTCATCGTCGCCTGTAGGGAAGATGATGGGGTTGAAGGTGATTTTGCAGTTGAATTGCGATTGTAGTGGGTGGAACCTACACTAGGGAGAGAGAGGGAGAAGATAGACCTAATTATGGACAACAAGGAAGGAGATTCATGATGACTTTGATTGGCCAACGCTGGAGGGGACGAAGGCTCTGGTGATGAGAACGACAAGAAAGAAGAGGTCTGGGAGCTCTTGCTTGGTATGGTGAGAAGCGGATAAGGTCGGGGAAGAGGTTCCCTCTGCCTACTGTATGTGGTAGAGGGTGACAAAGAGGGATTGAGAAGCTCATCGAAGCTTGGTCTGACTAGGCTAGAGGAAGAGGAGGAAGACGTGTTTGGGCCTTAAACCTTGCTAAAGAGGATGGCCGAACATGGGGAGGCTTTTATAGGGCCCTGATTTGAGCTCAAATAGGAGAATTCATCATGATTTGATTTGGGCTCCATCGTGGATTTTAAGAACTTCACCTGAGCTCTAGGATGCGAGTTAGGATCCAAGATCCTGATCAATTAATTCCGTATAGTGTGAACACCAATCCCACCAAATTTGGTTGGATTTGGAGTTGATTTGGTGGGGTTTTGGTGCAGTCATACAAGGTGTTTAGATTAGTTGACCTAACAATGGTGGCAAGGACCTGTCTATGAAGAAGATGAAGAAGTTAGGGACCTAAATGCAGGATTTTCGAAAGTTGAAGGTTTGCATGTATGAAAGAGAGATTTTGGAGATTGAAATGCAAACTAGGTCAAGAAGGACTTTGATTGGGCCCAAATTTTAGTACCAACCAAATTTGGACCCAAGAAATTTGATGGTAAAGTTGAATTTGAGTTTTGACCATGTTTGACTAGGCAATTTACACAAAAGTACAACTTAGGGCAAAATCCTATCTAAAGGTCTATCCAAGGTCAAAATGGACTTAGATGGTTAAACCAAAGGCAGTAAACCTCATAGAATATTTTTCTATGAATTGTAGAAGGTTAGAAAAATTTTATCCTGGCCAGAACCTCTTTAATTTAAGTAGGTCTGAAATTAGGGCTTTTGTGTTCTGATTTTGTTCTTGAAACACGTGAAACCCCGTTTCTGTCTGTGTGAATCCACTATTTGGACTTTATGCTCAATTGACCTTTAATTAACATGGGAAATCCCATGGTTATTCTGGATTTGTGATATGATGTTAAATTGCATATTTAACCTTATTTTAATGTTTTCTTCTCAGAATGGATTTGAGTGGAATTACTATCCTTAGGTAATCATCCAGGAGCATCTGTCACTTTATTTCAACTAATTCAAGTCAGTTATGGGTAATGATGGTGTTACCATCACTATCCTCTAATGCCTGGGCATCCCCTTTGATGTGTCCTCCCTACCTTGGACACAAGAGAGAAGAGGGGGAAGTGATGAGTGTGTTTTCGCTAGGGAAAATCAGCGTTTCGGAGAACCCAGTCGTAGTAGCAAAAATCGCTACGAAATAAAATTTGTACTGAAACTCGAGGTGAGTCTTGGGTCGAACACAAGGAGGTGAATGTTTGGTTTTCAAATATGTGCTTTGGTTTTATTTATTTTTGTTCATTTTATCTTTTGCAATTTCTTTGGTATTTTAATAGGCAAGAGATCAGATCGACAAAACTTTATCTAACTAGTCTACTTGCAAATTATGAGACAGAGACAGAGAGAACATCAATGTATATCGAAAAGAGTTTGATACAGATAATTCAAGGTAATTACAACAAGACTAGAAAGCGATAAAAGATAAAGGTGAGAAGAATCCCCCTCGATGGTTGCTTAGAGGACGACTCGCTCTGACGTTGCCAGGAAGACGATGTTGAGGAGATGGAGGAAGGAAAACGGTGGTGGAGGAAGGAGGGCAGGGTAGGATGGAGTTGTAGTGAGGATCGTCTTCCCGAAGGTGGTGAAAGGACAGCCACGGGATGCTCCACGAATGGGGGTGTGAGGTAGGAAAAAATATTTAATTTCTACTCTAGAGGAGGATCCTGGGCTTGGGACAAGCTTTCTCTAGAGCCTTGGAGGTGGTAGGGGAGAGAAAGAAAGAGATGAAGAAGAATGGGAGGGGTAGGGGTCCTTTCAAAGTGGAGAAGAGAATTTTTGTACAATGGAAATTAGTGACGTCCATAAATGTTGCTGAAGACCCACCTTTGATGATGCTGAAGGTCGTTACTCTCCACTACTGGTGTCTGCTCGTTGTGCAAGCTGGATCAAGCATGGATGAATCACAGTCGTTAGATCTTTGATGGACGCTCGAGATCGCGTGCATTGCAAGGTTGAGATCGCACCTACCTGTGCATGCGATTGTGCATTCGTCTACACATCAGATCTAGCATGTATGAATCGCGTGCTCAAGTAGCACCACATAACCACTCTCCCCGCCACTCGATCCCCATCAGATGCTCCAATTTCAATTGGATGCGCTAAGGGGTGTGCAGGGAGTCTCGAACGGGTGCTGGTGGGTTGCGAACCGCTCTTCCAACCACTGCGCCATGGTTGTGGAAGTGTCGCGTTTATGAATTTCTGCAGCATGGTGGAGGCAGCTGCTCGGCCGTTGGATCATGATCCAATGATCGAGATTTCTTCATGAAGATGCTCCTTAGGAGTAAGCGATGGTTGCGGCTGGTCTTAGGCAGCTATGATGGCGCCACGTGGTGCCATCATGGCTGTCCATTTTCTTTGCTTTATAGATGGCACCACAGACATTGAATTGGGTCGATTTTTGCACCATTATGCTGCGATCATCGATTCGGATCCATCCTTGTGGTTGGATTTGTCGTTTGAAGCTCGGAATTGCACCACCTAGCCCCTTGGCCATTGACCTTCCTCGAACTACATAATGTGCTACGGGACTCCGATCAGGATGATTTCGGAGGCGTTAGACACCGATTGTCATCCTGATCAAATCTGTACGATCGGATTGTCTATTCGAGGCCTTGAAATAAATCTCCTCTTCTAGACAAAAATGAACACGAATTAACCTAAACTTTATACAAACTATTCTAAATGCAGAATGATGCATTCTATGCAATATTTATACTATGGAATGCATATCTAAGCCTAGGAACATGCATAAATAGGCATTTTAACCTAAATGGATGTGTATACATCAGGAAGTCACCAAGGAAGCAGGCGTGCTCCCTTGATTTGCCTATCTTCTTCTTCTTCTTGGCTGAATATAGGTGATAGATATTAGTGGAATTACGCTAGAAATAATGCAGCCAAGGTGAGTTTTTAATGGTGGCTAGATGGGGTATATGTAGGAACGGTGAAGGGGTTAGGTGAAATGAATGATGGGTGGCTAGGATGAATTTTAGATGGGTAGTTAGGGATCCAAGGCCCAAGGCTTCTTGGCACCAAATGAAGGGGCATAGGGATGGGTAGTTAAGGCTCCTTGGTAGCTGTCCACCATGGTTGTTAAGTCTACATGTTGGTGCCAACTTAGGAATGGTAGGGTTAAGGTGGCATGTAGGCTTTATGGATGATTGAGATAGGTAGGTTTGGTGGTAGTTAGGTGATGTATGGTGGTTGAGTGTTGGCACCAAGTAGAGAGGTGTGAGTAGGTGTAGTTAAACTAAGGTTGGCACCATATTTGATATGGTTAAAGGGGGTTTGATGGGGAAGGCTAAGATGGAGTTAAAGGGTTGTTAAAGGATACTAGGTTAAGGTGTTTTGGCACCAACCTAAAGGGCACCCAAGGTGGTGGTTATGGCCATCCAAGGCTGGTTGTGTCCCTTAGGTTTTGCGCCAAAACATAGGTTCTAGAAGGGGGTCGAGGTTGATGGTGGAGATAGCTTTAGGGTTAGGTGTATGGTTGGGATGAATGGGTTTTTGGAGGGAGAGTTTGGCACCAATTAAGGGTAGTTAGAGGAGGTGGCTGGAAAGGGTTTTTGGTGGCTTTTGGAGGTGGTGGTAGTGTCAAGGGGTGTGGGTGTGTTGGTGCGAAGTTAGAGTGGAGGTAGCTTAGGTTTGAGTAAAGTTAATGTGGAGCTAGCTTAGGGAGGAGTTTATGGTTAGGGTTGGTAGCCATGGAGGTGGACTTAAGTAGAGCTAAGCTAAGCAAGCTAAGCTAGCATAGCTAGTAGATGGTTGGAGGGAGGCACTAGGGTTTTGCTAAGGAGAGGTAACTTTGAGTTGCATTGAAGCTTGCGAGAGCTGACAATTGCAAAACGGATCTTCTTATGAGCTCAGCTACTCAACTTAGCTAGCCAATTCTTCTACTAGTAGCTAAACTTGAGTAGTAGAGCTAAATGGAGCTTGTCTCAACTTATCTAGCTGAATTGAGCTAGACCTGCTTCTCTTGAGAACTCCTAAGCTCGCTTAGGTACTATGTTGACAAGTAGTAGCTAAGCTAGAGAGAGTTCAACTACCATGAGCTGAGTGGAGTAGGAGAGAGTTGGGCTGGAGTTGGAATGAACTCCTGCCACCTAAGTTGAGCTAGCTTAAGCTCACAGTGAATTGATTAGAGCTAGGATAAGCTAGACTCAACTAAGTTGAGATGGATCTGAGTTGAGTTGAGCTAAGTTAAGCTACCCTGAGCTACCATCTAGCTAAGATGAGCTAAATGGATCTGGAGAGAGTTAAACCCAACCCAACTGAGCTGGCATCCAGTTGTGATGAGCTCCCTCTTCACCTTCTGCCTTCCTGAGTGCTAGGGTTTTAGGGATCTGGGTATCTGTTCATCCCTAACACTCAAACAAACATGTCAAAACATAAAAAAATATGCAATGCATGCCTATCCTAATTATGCCAAAATGCAGCCCGAAAACCCGGTTGCGGAGATAAAACCCTAAGAATTAGATCAGTTTTAGGGCATCAGAATATGATAAACTGGCGTTTATCAGATAACAAGAATTTTATTTCATTAAATCAAGTATTTACAATCAGATCTAGAGGAAAGCTTGTACAAGGAATTTAAAGACTACTAGATCTAATCTATCAGAAGCTCATCCAGCCAGGAATGCTCAAAGAGCCATCGGCACTATAGGAAGAGAGTGATGCAACCTTAGGTATGATGGCTCATCTACACCACTTAGAGAGATGTACGCATGGAACCCATAGAGAGCATATGCGTGCGCTCTAGAAGGAGATAGTACTACACAATGGAATCAGCAAATAATGCAAGAAATTAAAGGAGAAAGAATAATTAAAGCTACATGTAATAGGGACACCAAAGGTGGGCTTTGGTGACCTTGTGGCTGGAGTTGGTGGGAGGGAAGGAGGACAACCATAGGTGGTGGTGGCCAGCCTCTTGATGAGATGGTGGAGGAGCTCATTGAGGAGGGTTGATGGTCGCGGAGGTGGAGATGCTTTGGAGGATGAAATGATGGATTCATGGATCAATTGAGCAGCTACTTGAGGAGGGATTTTTATAGATGTGGGAGGGTCTTGGTGGGAATTGGAAGAAGACTCTAGAAGAAGGCTTAGGTGGAATCAATTGGAGAGGAGAGTGGGTTGATGTAGACACATCTATTTAGGTTAAAATGCCTATTCATGCTTGTTCCTAGGCTTAGATTTGCATTTCATGCTATAAGTATTGCATAGCATGCATCATTCTGCATTTAGAGTAGTTGTATATAATTTAGGTTATTGCATCCTTTTCGTGGTCTGGAGAGAAGGATATTTATTTTGGAGCCTTGAATTAACGATCCGACCATACGGATCTGATCAAGACGACGATCGGAGTCCAACGCCTCCGAAATCACCTCAATCGAAGTCCCGTAGCACCATATGCAATCCAAGGAAGATTAACGGTCGAGGGATTAGGTGATGCAATCTGGAGCGTCAAACGACAAATCCGACCACATGGATGGATTCTGGTCAACGATTGTAGCCCAATGGCGTGAAAATCGACTCAATCCGACCTCTATAACATCCCCTACAAAGGAAAGAAGATGGATGACCTAGATTGCTCCACGTGGCGCAACCCAAGCCGCCCATGCGCATGCATGCGCCACTGCACACGCATAGCAGCGTGGGTGTGCCCGCGCATGGAGGCATGCACGGGCAAGCGCAGTGGCACACGCAACAGCGTAGCACATGTGCGGAGGCAGCGGCACGTACCACGCATCTGCGAGCGACACGGGTGCATGGAGTACGTGCCAGCGCAGCGGCGGGTGGGCACATGGGCTATCTTCAGCGACATTTGCGGCAGATCTTCAGCAATGTTTATGACCATCACTAAATGTCCTGCATACAAATTTTTTTGTTTCCTCCACTATAAATGGACCCCTACCCCTCCCATTTTTCTTCATCTCTTCCTTTCTTCCTCTCACCACCTCCAAGGCTTTAAAGAGGCTTGTCCACAGCCTGGGATGCTCCTCTAGAGTAGAAAATCAAATAGTTTTCCCTTCCCTCATCCCCATTCCTGGAGCATCCCGTGGCCATCCTCTCATCGCCCTTCGAGAAGAAGATCCTTGCTGCGATGCCGTCTTGCCCCATCCTCCATCCTCCAGCTCCATCCTCCTTCGTCCCGCTCCTCACCACCTTCCTCGGGGTGACGTTAGAGCAAGTCGTCCTCCGAGCAATCATCGAGGGGGATTTCTCTCACCCTTTCTATCTTTTTACGCTTTCGTAGTGTAGATTTTTCGCTTTCATAGTGTAACAAATAATTCTTCATGAATAGATGATTGTTTATCTCTCTCTCTCCCTCCCTCCCTCTGTCTCTTATATTTTTGAAAGTAGATAATGTTTTCGTCGACCTAATCTCTTGCTTTTAAAAATACCAAAAAAATTTGAAAAGATAGAAACAACCAAAAACAAATAAAAGTGAAGCACGGATTTCCAAAACCAAATGTCCACCTCCCCGTGTTCGACCTGGGACTCACTTTTCGAGTTTCGGCTATAAATTTTATTTGACCATGAGTTTTGAAACTATGATGATGGGTTACTTGTAACCTTGATTTCAAACACGCGAAACACATCCGATCATTTTGGGGCCGTTACTGGGAAGGCTACGCTCTTTGGGTTTTTCTTTTCCATGTTTTTTCCGCCTTACCTAACTTTTATCTCACTTTTTCTCTGATCTTACTGTGATTGCAGGTACTCTTTTGAGGCGGGCCAAAGCGGTTAGATCCGAGAAAAGTGCGGATGAAGGTTTTGTAAGTGTCCCCCACACCACCCCTACCTTAGTTTTCATTCCATAACCTAATAACTCAAACCCAAATCAACTTAGGTGCTTTATATAAACCCTAGGATAGATTTTGATTGTTTGATTGTCACTCCACTCACCTCACCCACCTGCATATTTAAAAAAAATAAAAAAAATATTCTTCTCTTGTGGGATTTAACTGAAAGCTACATACTTAACACCCACAACTTCTCACCCTAAGGCTCACAATCACATCGATTCTACCAGTTAATTGAGATCTAACCTGTGAACCCGGTACATTTAACTCAACACACAAATAAGTGAGTAGAAATCTGAATAGGTAAAACATTTTTGTGTGTCTTAATTAAGTGGTGCAATAGGCCATTTGATTGAACTGTTTGGGCTGCGCCACTTAAGATAAAAGCGATCCATCAAATAGCTTGCCACTTAGGGTTGATTCTTAGGGCTGAACCAGGCACTCCACATTATTTTTGATTTTTAAACATATCTACACCCGTGCTTTCAAAAGTTGGAGTGTTCTCCTAAACTTGATTGAATATACCTAAGAGTAAACCTTAAAAGCTACTAAACAAGGTTAAACCCTAAAAGACACATTATCAAATAACCTTGTTTGCAAACCCTGGTTGTGCACGCACACACATTTTAACTGATCATTAAGGGCACAACCCATCTAAAGGGCCCATCACATTGTAAGTGCACAATCATCCCAAGCCTAACTAAAACTGAGTAGATGTTGGCCTTAAGGATTGATTCGCTCTTTGGGGCTCAGACTGAGATTTTTTTCGATTAACCTAATTTTGCTCGTCCTTCTGATGTCTAGTTAGGGGAGTAGCGTCAAACGACTGCGACTGGGGGTACACTATGAACTAGAGGCACAAGCCAAAGGAAGAACCTTCTCCATAGTCCCTCCTTCTAACTGGTTGGATTGACTGAATAAAAGTAGACTAAATCATTCATAATCTCAAGATGAGTCCTGGGAGTCTGTAGGTCTTTAGGCTACCCACATATGGACAAGGTTGATTGATTGTACTGCAGAGCACCTTTCTCTCTTCTGATTTCCCTCCTTACTTCACCATGTATCTTTCCACTTCTTACATGCATTTCCCATCCTATCCTCCTACCACCACTTATCCCCAAGATGATTACTATGTCAACTTGACTTGTAATTACCCATCCACTAGCCGAGATGACTTTGATTGGGGATATGAATCCGGATCTCAGTGTCCAGGGTCTAACCCTGAACAACAAGGCTATGATTGCTATCCTTCTGAAACCTATAATGATTATGCATCTCCATCCTTTGATGACTAAACCAATCTGATCTACAATCAGGAAGGATATATTGATTATAACACCTACCATCCCTAGTATTCCGTTGAATATAGGTTGCCACCATCCTTTGAACAACCTAGAATGACCTACTTTCAGGGAGGGACCCGAGAACCTCGACACCTTGAATCCCCTAGATTTATTGCAAACCCACCCAAACCTAAATTGGACCAGTCGGTTCAGGTGAACCAAATCCAGGATAGGGTGTTGGCTAATTTGAGGAACATTATACAATCTTTAGAAGCTCAACCAACACCATGCACTGAAGCACTGGAGCCTATGATCAAAATGATTGATGAACTTAATAGTTCTTTCTTGGATTTGCTCCAAAGTGTTAGGGATAGGGACCTAGGCAAGTTTCTCCTTGGGAAATTATCGAGGTTGAGGATGAAATTTATGGTTACCCTAGTCAAATCTTGGGATTATTCTCAAGATGAACCCCCTTCAGGAGAGCCAATGTCTGAACCTGCTCAGGCGCCTGTTGGGGGGATACATATTCTAAGATTGGAGATCACTAGGTTGGGCTAGAGCGACCCTTTGAGGATGAATTAAGTTTCTTACCTTAGATCCTGGAGCCAGGGAATGACGAAAAATATGTCTCCATGGACCATGAATGGCATATGATTTTGAGACATATATAAATGAGGATCATGGATTCTTTGATTCTAAAGGTGAGGAATCTCTTAGTGAAGTCTCACTTGAGCTTAAGGAAGATGATTCTAGTGAGGCAAATGAGTTTGAGGAGCATGACGAACCATTTGATAGCCTAGTCGTTGAAGATTTTGATTCGGTTGGGGCTAACATGGAGGATTCGAAACCTCATTTATTTGATGATTCAATCAGTGACCCCATTCCTCATCTACACCCCGAAGAGCTGACTTCTGAGATCATTGTGCCCAAGTCAATCTTGATTCAGCCATGATTTCTAGACTTGGGAGAATCATTTGGGGTGAATGATATGCTAGAGGTCTTGGAGCCTGAGCCCTTGATGTTGGAAGATAGCATTGTTGAAATAAAATTTTGGGAGGCTAATTCTGAGGGAACTTTGATTTTGGATCTAAGGTTAGCTATTGACCTGAAACCACCTACTTTCTACCAGGACCCTTACGATGTCCTTTACGTGCAACCCAAGCTCAAAATAACTGATTATTTTTCTGAGTTAGATGTTAAGTGGACAACCGCACCTATTGAACCATCTTTACCCATTGTCCAACACTTTGGTCTTAGGTTGCACACCACTAAATCGTAGGCCTGGCCCTGTAAACACAACAACCTTCGATTCTGGGTGATTTTCATCTAGAACCTAAGATCCACTAGACCCTAGGGCATGGGTCTGCACCATAATCTAGTCACGTCTGTGGACATCTTCTACTGGCAGGTTTCAGGATCAATATTTTTATTTTGATTTTGACCCGCACTTGTGAATTCTTAATTTCTTTTTTGTATGTATGTTATGCCTAGTTGAAGGCATTAAACTTAGCATGTGTGTATACTCTCTTCTCTCTGCGAAGCTGATTGGGTTGTCACAAAATTCAGGTGATATTCTATTAATTTGCCCTTTTCATGTCGTTGTTTTTACAATGAGGACATTGCATGATTTAGGCATGGGGGGTGGATAATCAATTCCTGAAATCATTTTGTTAACTCCATAGAATTTCTTTTAGTTCCTTATAAAATAAAATAAAATAAATTGAAAATTTGAAAAGGAAAAAAAAAGAAAGAAATTAGGAAAAGAGAACTTAGGCATTTGGAAGTTATTAACTTTAGGAAATGATACGAGAGGACCTAAACACTTAAACTCTTCAGGTCCTCAGGCTTAAATAGCCCAGGTGTCCACTCAAATGTGGACTTAGTCTTGAGTCCTCGCCAATTAAAATTCACTTTTAGTTCGTAAATAAATTGGGGTGATAAGTATGCTACTTATCAACCCACCCAATGATTTGGGGGGACTTTAAGCCTAAGCACCTACACACTTTTTTTTTTGCACTGACTCACTTTTCGGTGATTTCTTCAGAAATTGGATATCTAATGAACTATCTAGGGTGGTATGGCTAGCAAATTGTTGGTGGTAACAGCTCATCAGTCGGTTGCCTAGAGCCTAGTCACAAAACCATTTTCATTGTACTGCCTTTCGGTAAACCTTAGATTAGGGAAGCCACCTACTTAAAGAAAAAAAAAATAAACAAAAAGAAAAAATAAAAAAAATTGAAAAGGAGAAAAAAATGAAAAATAAAACCACACTTCACCGCACGAGTATGGTTGGCAAGTTGCCGTGGGTAACAGCTATCTGCCGGTTGTCTAGAAACCAGCTCACAAAAAAATACACAATAATTCCCAAAACACTTAAGGAAGAAGCGAGGAAGTAGAATATACTAGGGAGATATACACTGGGTTCATCCTTATGTTGAACCCCATAAATAAAAGAAGTAGGGAGAAAGCTACCGATCGAAAAGATAAACCTCCAGACAAGGTCACCTAGGGTCATAGAAACCCGAAGTCTATTTTAACAGTCGCCTAGTGAGGCTTTCACTATTTTCACAAGCTGCTTAGCACTTAGAGTCCTTTTCAAGTCTTGGGTGGGTCGAGTAGCCGTAAAAAGTTATCTCGAACTCTCAAACTCCAAAAGTGCAAAAAAAACTAGAAAAGAAGAAAAAAAATGTATCTTCCCTTTTGAAATAAGGCGAGGACTTGGGCGATCTGCATTCTGGCGAGCACCTGGGTACTGTTGAGTTTTCGTTGTTTATGACCTTAGTTGAATTTTCTATTGTTAATAAATGATGTAGGCCTAAGCGATCTAATCCTAATTTTGATTTTATACATAGCATGTAGTTTAATTTTGCTAGGGGCTAGCAAAAGATAGGCACGGGGGTACAATGTAGACACATCTATTTAGGTTAAAATGCCTATTCATGCATGTTCCTAGGCTTAGATTTGCATTTGATGTTATAAATATTGCAAAGCATGCATCATTCTGCATTTAGAGTGGTTGTATATAATTTAGGTTAATTACATCCTTTTCATGGTCAGGAGAGAAGGATATTTATTTTGAAGCCTTGGATTGACGATCCGACCATACGGATCAGATCAAGACGACGATCGGATTCCAATGCCTCTGAAATCGCCTCGATTGAAGTCCTATAGCACCATATGCAATCCAAGGAAGATCAACCGTCGAGGGACTAGGTGACACAATATGGAGTGTCAAATGACAAGTCCTACTGCATGGATGGATTTTGGTCGACGATCGCAGCCCAACGGTGCAAAAATTGACTCAATCCGACCTCTGTAGCATCCCCTACAAAGGAAAGAAGATGGACGGCCCAGATTGCACCACATGGCACAACCTAGGCTACCCATGCGCACGCACACACTATCGCACACTCACAGTAGCACGGGTGTGCGTGCACGCGGAGGCATGCACATGCAACAGCGTGCTGCACGCGTGGAGGCAGCGGCGCATATCACTCGTGCACACAATACACGGGCACGCAGACCGCGCACCAGTGCAGTGGTAGGTGGGTGAGTGGGATGTCTTTAGCAACGTTTCTGGTGGATCTTCAGTAACATTTATGACCGACACTAAATGTCCTATATATGAATTTGTTTCTTTCCTCCACTATAAAAGGACCCCTACCCCTCCCATTTTTCATCTCTTCCTCTCCTCTTCTCATGACCTCCAAGGCTCTAGAGAGAGCTTGTCCCAAGCCCAGGATGCTCCTCTAGAGTAGAAAATCAAATAGTTTTCCCTCCCCTCATCCCCATTTGTGGAGCATCCCGTGGTCGTCCTCTCACCGCCCTTCAGGAAGAAGATCCTCACCACGACTCCGTCCTACGCCATCCTTCGTCCTTCGGCTGCATCCTCCTTCATCCCGCTCCTCAGCACCTTCTTCCGAGCAACGTCAGAGTGAGTCGTCCTCCGAGCAACCGTCAAGGGGGATTTCTCTCACCTCTTTCTATCTTTTTACACTTTCGTAGTGTAGATTTTTCGCTCTCATAGTGTAACAAACAATTTTTCATGAATAGATGATTGTTTCTCTCTCTCTTTCTCTCCCCCTCTCTCTTATATTTTTCCACGTAAAATTTTTCATTAACCTAATCTCTTGCTTGTTAAAAATACCAAAAAATTAGAAAAGACATAAACGACCAAAAACAAATAAAAGTGAAGCATGGATTTCCAAAACAAAACGTTCTCCTCTCCGTGTTTGACCCGGGACTCACTTTTCGAGTTTCGGTTATAAATTTTATTTGACGACGAGTTTTGCAACTATGACGATGGGTTACTTGTAACCTTGATTTCAAACACACGAAACACGTATGATCATGGGTCTTCTGAGATGCATTTTTTGTAGAGGGAGTTGGGTTGCACTTGGACTAAGTAGATGTGGACTATGTGTTGAAGAGTTGGCGCCACTTGTGGGTGTGTGGATGCCAACTTTGGTGGGCTGAGTGGTGGCTAGGTTGGTGGCTAAGGTAGTCCTAGGTTGAGTCAAATAGGTCTAGGAATTGGGTTTATGTAAAGGCCCTAAAAATAGGTTCATACAACCTATTTCTAAGGCGGTAGATCCAATTAAACTTATCACAGGTTTAATTGGGTCAGTGTGTGTGCAATTGGGAGTGAGAATTCCTAATTAGGTTGTGTGTGAGTCAATTGGACTCTGACTAAGTCCAATTAGACTTTCATGGGTTGAAATTAGGGTCTAATTGGGTCCCATTGATCCAATTAGACAGGTAGAGTTCAATTGACTTCTACTGAGTCAATTGGGCTTAGTGAGAACCTAATTAGGTTCTTAGGAAGGGATAGTGATAGTGTATTAGGCTTATGGTGTCTCTAAATAGGTTTCCTAAGGTGTATGGTAGGGTTCCTAGGCCTAAAGAAGCAAGATGTAGCCTCAAATTCCAAATTAGCAATTGGAGGTGGCCTCCAAACATCTAGAAAGTAGGTTAAATGACTTAAACTCCAAAATTAGAAGTTTGATGGTTTGGTCTGGACATCCAATACTGGAATAGTATTGGAGTCAGGTTTTGTTTATGGATTCTGCAGAAATTGGACATCTAGCACATTGTCTAGACATCCAGAGGTGGTTTGGAAAGTGATTTTTGGTTGTTCTAGGCTAAAATGAGCTAATAAGAGGATGGCTTAGATATGGGAAGGTGGATAGGGTTATCCTAAGGACTCTGGATAGGTGCACGGTTGTCCTAAGTTCTTCAAACTTTAATTCTAATATTTAGATCCTACAAGTAGTCTAGTATACCTCTTCCTACTTTCTATCATCAGGTTATTTATAGCTTTATTATGGGCTTCCGCTCCAACTCTATTGTAGCTTCCAGCCTCTATCCAGTTTCTATCCATCTTCTATCCGACTTCAGGCGATCTCCTAAGCTTTTATTAACTATAAACGAAATTATTCACCAATTAGTACATTATTTCATGAATAGCTAAGTAAAGCAATAAGAATGTATGATATGCAACTAATGCATGAATTACTCCTAAGTTATGCTAAGATCTAACTCAATTTAGGTCAATGAAGTCCTATGATTGCTACGTAATCACTCCAAGACCTGCTGCTCTCGTGCAGTACTCTATTCCATCTTATTTTTCAACATTTGATCCCATGGTAGATCAACTGCAGATTCTTGAAAACCTACTAGGTCAGGAGGAGATGCCACCTTTTGATATCCATCAAGCTCTCCTAGTCCAGAATCTTTAGATGCTCGAGTAGAACCATTAGATTAATCTACTGACGACTACTCTTCATAATCTTCAGGCTCGTCCACTTGGGGCAGGTCTTGATCTTGGTCCACGTCCTCCACTTAGGCCACCGCATAGAGACTATTACAATCTTGTAAACACCCAAGTGGAGCTATGCTTTATGTTCCTGTAGGGGAGAACGACCCAAAACTTAAGCCAAATATCATTAGTCTTATACCCTCTTTCACAGGCACAATTTCAAGGACGAATTCCAACACATCGAGGATCTTAAGAACTTATCACAGACTATGGGTCCACGGAATCAAAGTTGGGAAATCCTACTCATGAAGATGTTCTCCTTCAACCTTCAGGATAAGGTCACCTATTGCTATAAAATGATCACACAACCTATCACTACTTGGGCCAAACTCGAATCTTCTTTCCTGAAGAAATTCTTTCCTATAGGCCAAACCAATGCATTAAGGTGAGCTATCACGACATTCTCACAAAATAATGGAGAACCAATTCATGAAGCATGGGAGCACTTTCATGAATTGCAAAGGAAATGCCCACACTATGATATCCCTCATTGGAAACTCATGTATATATTCTATTATGGATTGCAAGAGAGCATTCGCAATCTGATCGACACCTCTTATGATGGAAATTTCTTGAATCACGATGAAGAATCCGCCTTATAACTCTTTGAGTTAATGGCGGAGAACTCGATCAACAATGCTTCCATGACACAATTCACGAGAGGGAATTTGCATCAGAATTCACATCATAAGGGCATTCATGAAGTGAGGGCCAATCCAGTTCATGAGATCTCGAGATAATAGCTGAGAAACTGGATAAGGTCAATATCACAGCCAAGCATCTTGACGAGGTTAGAAACAAGGTAAAAAATCTTACATCTCTACTTGCTACGAATCCCACACATAAACCCATTTTGTAAATTCTTGTGAGGTGGGAATTTGTGAATAATCTAGATTTGCGAGATCCATTGTCGTTGGGTTACCTCCCATCTCCTACACCAACCCAAGGAGGGACCTTTGTCCCATCTTTTCCTCCTTTTTCGCCACTTCCTTTTTACCCTATAGCAGAAAACATGATGTATACAAATGATCTATCCACCATCCAGGGATACATCAAGAGATCGAATCCGTACTCCAACACCTATAACCTTGAATGGAGAAATCATCCCAACTTCCCCTGCTCTGATCATTCACAAAGACCTACTTATCAAAATCAAACCCGTCCAAACCCACCGATGTTGCCTTTTCAGCAACCACAAGTGTGACCCACCTAGCAGAGTACGCAAAATTACTCAGGGCCGAATAGAGATTTGCAGCTCAAGTAGATTTTGTGAGATGTGAATGAAGAACCAACGGAGAAATGCTGAGGCTCTTGTTGAAGTACAAAGGCAATGTGTAGTAGAATTGGCTGACCTTAGGGGCCAAATCACGCAGTTGTCTAAGTCTCGTCAGCTAGGGGCCCTTCCATCCTAGTTAATTCCAAACCCTAGGAACCTCCAAAACCCTAGGTTTAACCAAGGTGGTCACAATCTGAATCAAGGAGAAGCACATTTTGTACATCATGCCAATACGAATCAGAATCCACCATCCACATGACCTTAATTTGAGTTTCTACATCTAAATCAACAACCTATGCTTTTTCAAGAGACTCAATCGATTTTACCTAATCCTTCGATCCTGTAAAACCCACAATCGACTTCGTAATCTTCTTCGCATGGGAGTATTAACTATGGTACAACCCATAGGGGGACTTCTAATAGGGACCCCATTGATCCACGAGTACATCATACAACCCTAGTGCATCCAAAACAACTTCTGTACCTACTCTTATTAGAGCTGATTCACCTGATCCCCCTGATATTCCCTCAAGCTCTTCCAATTTGGTTCATACACCCGTAGAATAGGAAACCCAAGTCCCGTTTCCCGAAGGCTTGCATAAGAAATCTAGGAAACAAAAGAAACCTGTCGCAATTGATGACGACCTAATTAAGGTTTTTGAACAGGTTCATATAAACATTCCACTCCTACATGCCATTAAGCACATCCCAACTTATGTGAGATTTCTAAAAGATTTATGTACTCCGAAGCCTAAGCTGAGAAAAGGAGTCACAATAGTACTTTATGAGCAAGTTAGCTCATTAATCTCAAATTCACTTCCTTTAAAGAAGAAAGATCTAGGTTCTCCTTTAATATCATGTACTATTGGGGACCAGCGCTTTGATAGAGCCCTCCTAGAGTCAGGAGCATCTATTAATCTGATTCCTACTTCCCTAATCAAGCATTTCAATGTTGACACTCTTAAGCCTTCTAATGTAACTTTGCAATTAGCTGATAGATCCATCAAGTCACCTAGGGGAGTAGTAGAAGACATTATAGTGAGAGTTTGAGACTTCTATTTCCCTGTAAACTTTATTGTCTTAGATATGGAAGTCCTTGAACAAATCTGAGACACCCCAATCATTCTATGGAAACCTTTCTTGGCCATTGCTAAGGCCAACATAGATTGCGAATCAGGGTCGATCGAACTAAAGTTTGGGGAGAAGATGTTAAAACTTGATATCTTCAAAGCTTCCAAGGGAATTGATTTCAAATTGATCAAGGAAGTTAGATCTGTTTCAACTCTTGAGGATGAAATCATTTCTTTAGAATTGATTAAATCATCTCTTGAATCAATTATCCCTCGAGATGAAAACCTGCTTTCTGAATCTGTACTTGGTCTAGAGGTCTAATCATTTGACACACCTTTACCTCTCTACTCTATAGAGAATCCTACCCTAAACTTTGTTGTTGATCTTGTACTTAAGATCAAACTCAATCCTTTGCCTGACACACTAAAATACATATATCTTGAACTCGATCAATCTTATCTTATGATTATTAATTCTCATCTTATAAGATTAAGAAACAAAATTGATTGTGGTACTGCGAGATCATAAGAAGGCTATTGGGTGGACTCTTCATGTCCTAACTAGGATAAGTCCTAATTATTGTATTCATCCGATTTATATTGAAGATGGGGCATGACCTTCCTGTGAAGCACAATATAGATTGAATCCTAATCTTTAGGAGGTCATAAAGAAAGAGATCATCAAGTGGCATGATGCAGATATTGTTTATCCCATATCATATAGCCCTTGGGTGAGTCCCATTCAAGTCAAACCTAAAAAGGCCGGGCACACCATAATAAAAATCGAATATAGAGAATCCATTCCCACACAAATTATGAATTTGTGGTGGGTTTTCATCGACAATCAGAGACTAAACTCTATTACAAAGAAGGATTCCTCTACCATTCATCGATCAAATCCTTAAGAAACTAGCTAGCAATAGGTTCTTCTACTTTTTAGATGGTTACTTCGAATATAACCAAGTCACAATTCACCCCGAATATCAAAAGAAAATGACATTCACTTGCCCCTTCAGGACATTTGTGTTCTAAAGCATGCCATTTGGGCCATGTAATGCACCCGCGACTTTTCAAATGTGCATGTTAGCCATATTTTCCGAGATGGTGGGTGATTATACAGAAGTATTCATTGATGATTTTTCAATTTTCAGGGAGAGCTTTTACATGTGTTTATATAATTTGTTAAAGATCTTGAAAGGATGTACAAAAGTTAATCTAGTCCTCAGTTGGGAAAGGAACCACTCTTGGCCACCTCATGTCCTAGCGAGGTATCCAAGTAGACCGAGCCAAGTACAATCAAATCTCTAAACTTGCAAATTGAAAGGTAGACAAGGGTATCAAATACTTCCTAGGTATTTGACTTAACACCTAAGCTTTTTCAAAGACTTAGGAAACAAATCCAAATTTTCAGAAATACCCACAATAATTAAGTCTTAGTAAGACCTGAAAAGTCTAGGTTGAAGGACCCTATTCTACATTTCTGAAATTCAATAAATCCTCAAGATGAACATAATCAATCTTTTCTAGCTTAAATACTCAAAACATTCTATTTTTTTAAACACAAAACACACCTTTTTTTCTTTTTTTCAAAGCATGAATTTTTCAAAAACCCTTTCATTCAAGCAGAAATCGTAAATGCATGTCTTTACAATAGATGCGATTATGAAAAGAAACTAGGTGTTAGTAAATGTATTCTACCCCCCACCCCCATGCCTAAATTTGTGCATGTCCTCATGCATGAAAATAAACATGAAACATATAACAATTGGAAGTGCAGAAAGGGAGAAAAAGGGTAGAAATCACCCAGAAAAGTTCCTAAATATTAACATTCAACATATCCCAACACCTATACAAATGAGAAGACAAATTGCTACATATATAAAAAGAAAATAAGAGCTATGTATATATGTATAAATAGATAAATGCTGAGTTTAACACCTCCAGCTAGGCGAAAACTCCATTACATGTCCTTAAGAAGATGTATCATTTTGTCAACAAGAGGAGGTTCCTGGGCTAAAAATGGCTTGAGGCACTGGCCATTTACGGTAAAAACATGCCTAGCTTTCAGGTCCTGGATCTGGATAGCCCCATTTGGATATGGGTGAAGCACTATGAAGGGTCAAGTCCATTTTGATTTCAACTTCCCGCAAAGAATTTAAATTTTGAATCAAATAACCAAACTTGCTTGTTGCTAGAAAATTATTTTCTTCGGATGTGGTGGTCATGAAAGGCCTTGTTTTATCATTGTAAATTTATGCACTCTCATAGGCCTCCCACTGTATTTCTTGTAACTCATTGAGTTGGAACATCCTTTCACAACATCTCTCATTGAGGTTGAAATTGCATTTACTCACTGCCCAAAAGGCGTCGTGTTCTAGCTAAATTGGAAGATGACAGTCCTTTCCATACACCATTCTTTATGGTGACATTCTGAGTAGGGCCTTGTACGTGATCCGATATACCCAAAGTGTATTGATTAACCGATCAAACCAATCTTTCCAGACAAGTCTAACCATCTTCTGAAGAATGAGTTTAATTTGTCAATTAGATACTTCAGCTTGCCCATTAGGAAATGGGTGATATGGGGTAGCAATGCGGTGATGAACCCCATATTTCTTCAATAAAGCTCTGAAATGGGCATGTATAAAGTGGCTTCCCCCGTCTCTACTCAATGCAGGGGGGACACCAAATCTCTCAAAATACATTCTCGGAGGAAAGAGGTAACAGTCTTATGATCAGCACACCTCACAGGAATAGCTTCCACCCACTTCGAGACATAACCTACCACTAGCAAAATATGCTCGAAGCCATACGAGTTTGGGAACAGGCCATAATCGAAGCCATGTGATGATATATTCCTTTAAAACTAAAAAAGAATGTGCGGTGCCTAGTTAGTTCCTAAGAATTGAACCCTAAGTGGCAAGCTACTTGATGAATCAGTTTTAAATTGAGTGGTGCAGCCCAAGTAGCTCAAACAATTGGCCTTAATGCACCACTTGTTAATGCACCCAAACAATTTTAACCTATTCTGATGTCTAATCACTTATTTGTATAGTGCATTAAGGTGTACCAGGTCCTTAGGTCATTGTTGAAGCTACGAGTTACTACACTAACGTATTTGGTTTTGAAAAATCTATCATCGTAGTTTGAAAGCGAATGCCAGAATAGAAATCCCGGGTCGAACTCAAGGAGGCAGATGTTTGATTTAAAAATATGCATTTAATTTATTTGTCGTGAAGTTGATTAATTGATTAGAAACTATCTACCCATTTACACTAAATAGAAGAGAGAGAGAGAATATTACAAACAAAAACCAAAAAGAGGTGTAGAATGAACATGGAATTCATTATCAAAGAGATTGTTTGTTATACTCAACATTATGACTAGAAAGCAGAAAACGATTACACTAGAAAGTAGTAAATCTACTCTAGAAAGCATTAAAAAGAATGGAGAGAGAATTATCCTCCACGACGGTCGCTTGGAGGACGAGCCGAATGGGATGACGCTTGGAAGATGCGGAACGAAGTAGGTTGAAGTGAGAAGAACGGGAACAGGGCAGCATGTCGTCATCATTGTGGGATCCACTTCCGAAAGGGGGAGGAAAATTTGACTTTATCTCTTTAGAAGCATCCCAGGTGTGACATAAGCTTCTCTTGAGCTTTAGAAAGGTAGAGGAGAGAAGCGATGAAAATTTTGTATGGAGGGGGTCTCCTTTTATAGTTGCAAGAAGTGAGGGCAATTTGGTCATTTTAATCTCAAAATATTAAATAAGGGGTCTTTAGTGACGGATAAAACCATCGCTAAAGCCCCAGTCGTGGGCGACGTGCACCGTCCGCTCGCCTCCCATGCATGAAACGCATGCTCACGTCCATCAATTCTCGACCGTTCGATCGCAAGATCGAATGGTTGAGGTGTGCCCTCGCCGCACCTCAACCGAGTACTCGCACACATCTGATGGCGCGTCTCGCACAAGCGTGTGATAGTGCATGGGCGCTATTGAGTGCCCGCAGCTAACTAATCACGATCCATTGCTCCTTGCTCCTGCTCACCTAATCCTCGCGACTCGATCCCGCGTCTCTCCTTCACGCAAGTGCTCTCACCCACTACGATGTGGAGGGGAAATGGGCACGCGGTTGAATTGAGGTGCGGTTGGCCATGGCTGTTGGATGGTGATCCAACAACCATGATCCAATGTGAGATAGAAGGGTGCGATTGTCTCCAAAATCAGTTGGGCCGATTTGGGCGACCGAGATGGTGCCACATGGCGCCATCTTGGCGGTACATCTTCTGGATGATGTAGATGGTGCCATGGTTGTCAGATTGAGTCGATTTTTGCGCCGTTAGGCTGCGATCATCGATCCAAATCCATTCATGCTGTCGGATTTGTTGTTTGAGGTGTGAATTCACACCATCTTGGCCCTTGATCATCTAGGGTTTCTCGATCTCTATCTGATGCTATAGATGTCTGATTAGGCCGATCTTGGAGTCGTTGAACTCCAATCGTCGCCCTGATCAGATCTGTACAGTTGGATCTTCGATCCGAGGCCCCGATAAAAATTTGCCCTGTCCCTGAACATAAAAGGAGACAATTAACCTTCATTTTATTCAAACTAATCTAAATGCAAGATGATGCATGCTATGCAATATTTATAGTATATAATGCAATCCTATGCTTAATAACATGCATAAATAGACATCTTAAGTCATGTAAACATGTTTACATCATACCCCCATGCTTATCTTTTGCTATTCCCTAGCAAAAACTACATGCTATTTATAAAAGAATCAGGTTGGATTATTTGGGGATGAGTTATTTTCAATCATTAAGAAAATGTTTACTTGGGATCTGAACTTTCAAAGACACAACAGTGCCTGGGCATCTGCCAAAATGCAGATTGCTTCAAGCCCTCGCCTTATTCAAAGAAAAATTTCTTTTTCTCTTTTTCTTCTTTTCTAATTTTTTGGGATTTTTGAGTTTTACTGTTTAAGAGTGGCTTCCTATGGCTACTCAACTCACCCAAGATTTGATGCGAACCCTAAGTTCTAAGCATCTTATTGCGAATGTGATAGACTTGTTGATCGGCAGTAGAAACAGACTTCAGATTTCTACGCCTCTAGGTGACCTTAGAAAGAGAATTCTGCCTAAAGGTGTATCTTTACAATCAGTAACTTTCTCCGAACTTTTATTTTTACAGGGTCAACACAAGGGTGAATCCAGTGTATATCTCCTCGATTTATTCTACTTCTCCGCTTCCTCTTAAGTGCTTGGAAATTTTCAGTGCATTTATTGAGCTGGGTTCTGGACAACCGGTAGATGAGCTGTTACCACTGACAACTTGCCTGCCATACTCGCGCGGCGAAGTGTGGCTTATTTCTTTTTTTCTTTTCACCTTTTCTTTTTTTCTTTTTTTTTTGACTTTCCTTTTCTCTCTTTTTTTCTTATTTAAGTAGGTGGCTTCCCTGGTTTAAGATTTACCTAAAGGTAGCAAGAAGAGAATGGTCCAGTGATTGGGCTTTGGACAACCTACTTATGGGCTATTACCCACGATAACTTGCTAGCCATATCACCCTAGAAGGTTCATTAGCTACCCAATTTCTATTAAAATTGCTGAACAATAAGTCAGTGCAAAGAAAGTGTGTAGATGCTTAAAACTCAAAGTTCCCTCAAATCAGAGGGTGGATTGATAAGTCGTGTACTTATCACCCAAACTTATTTACTCCAATTACAATAGAATTAAGATGGCAAGGACTCGAAAAATAAATCCACATTTTAGTGGATACATGAGTCGATTAAGTCCAAAGACCTGGAAGGTCTTTGTGTTCAAATCCTAATGTAGTATTTCCTAAGACTGAAATTTTTCTTAAATCCAAGTTCTCTTTCCTAATTCCACCATTTTTTTTAATATAAATAAAAGAAAAAATAAAACAAATCTACGGAGCTAATGAATAAATTCAGAGATGAATATCCACCACCCCATGCCTATCTAATGCAATGTCCTCACTGTATTAAAAATACATAAAATAGAGTGGAATAGAGTAGAAAGTACCTGAATTGCGTGAATGCCAGGTCTGCTCTGAGATAAAGAAAAACTGTATATGTGCTGAATTTAATGCCTTCAACTAGGCACACTATACAAAGAAAAAAAATAAAGAATTCATAGGTGTAGGTCAGAATTAGAAAATAAAGAAGAAACCTCTAACCTACCAACAGATGTCCACAAATGTGGACCAGATTGTGGTGCAGACCCATACCCCGTAATTGAGAATATCTTAGGTTTTGGATAAAAATTACCTAAAACCTAAAATCAGTATGCAAGCGGAGTCGGGCCTGCGATTTACTAGGATGCAACCCAAGACCAAAAAGTCAGGTTACAGAGAATTCAAGCTCCAAAGGATAATCAATGAATGTGTGCTTGGGTTGGACATCCTCAGAACAGATGTCGTAAGGGTCTTGGTTTGATGGTTTCAGATGAATTGAAACCCTTAGACTTAGTCTTCTATTTCCTCCTGAATTTGCTTCCCAAATCAAAATTTCCCAGCTCCTATCCTCCTCATTCAGAATGTCAAATTCTAGGACCTCCTGCATATTAATCACCCCATCTAAAACTTCCAAGTCTAAAAGATGTGGCTGAATTAGAATTGACTTGGGTCTAGTTATGTCAAAAACATAATCATCGATAAGCTCAATGGGGTGTAACTGATAATCAGGGCATTGGATTGAATCCTCCAGAAAATGCGATTCTGGATCCATAATGTGAGCCCCAATAAGATCAGTTTTCTCAGTTATTGGGCTATCAAATGATCTATCAGATTCCTTAGGCCCAATTTTCTCATAGAAATCATGCTCTGTAAACTCGCGTCAGACTTCATAACTTGAATCTTCACCATCAGAATCAAAGAAATCCAAATCTGTATTAATGTTTGTCCCAAAATCATCTGTCATTTTCTGGTCCATGGAGACATATGTTTCCTCGTACCCTGGCTTAGGGATTTTAGGTGAAGAAATTAGATCATCCTTAATTGGTTTCTCTAATTCAATTTGGTCACCCTCGTAACACGTGTCCCCCCCCCGACAGGTGCTTGAGCCAGTTATGACCTTGGCTCTCCTGAAGGGGGTTCATCCTAGGAGTCATCCCATGATTGAACTAAAGCAACCACAAATCTCATTGTCAATTTTGCTAACTTCCCAAGTAGAAACTCACCCGAGTTCTTATCCTTAACATCCTGGAGCCAATCGAACAAATACTTATTCAAATCATCAATCATCTCAATCAGAGGCTCCAATTTTTCAATGCAAGGTATTGGCTGAAGTTCTAAAGATTGTATGGTACTCCTCAAGCTAGCCAAAACCTTAATTTGAACCTGGTTAACCTGAACCAAATGGCTTGGTTCAGGGTTGGGCAGGTTTAGGATCAGTGCAAAGGAGTTAATGAATTGAGATTCGTTATACCCTTCCTGATATTAGGTCATTTTGGATTGTTCAAAAGGTGGTGATGACCTAAAGCCAATGCAATCAGAGGATGGGTAAGAATCAGTGTATCCTTCCTGATTGTAGATAGCATTAGGTTGTCCATGAAATGGTGATGATCTATAATCGATGTGGCTCTAAGAAGGATAGAAATCACAATCATAGTGTTCAAGGTTAGACCCTAAACACGGAGGTCTGGAATTGTATCCCCAATCCGAGTTATGCCAATTAACTGATGGTTGATTATAGTATGAGTCAGGAATCATCATGTTGAGGATAATTCAAAACAGGAGGGAAAGAGTAGGAATGCAAATAATATGTGGAAGGATTCATTAGAGATGAGGAAGAAAGGTGCCCTGCAATACAGGCATTCAAACCTGTCCTTAAGTGGGCTAGCCTAAAGACCTACAGACTCCCAAAACCAATCTTGAGATAGAGAAACGATTTAATCTACTTTTTTCTGTTCAATCCAATGAGTTAGAAGGAGGGACTGGGGAGAAGGTTCTTCCTTCAGCTTACGCCTCCGATTCCTAGTGTACCCCCCAGCTGTGATCATTTGATTCTGCTCTCCTAGCTAGACATCAGATTGAATAATAGAAATAGACTAATCGAAAATAGTCTTGTTCTAGGCTCTGAAGTGCGAGTCAAATCCTTAAGGCCAACATCTACTCTATTTTATTTATGGCTAGGTTTGAATGTGCTTTGGAATGTGATGGGTCCTTTATCTGGGTTATGCCCTTAATGATTGATTGATGTGTGTGTGCGTGCACAACCAGTGGTTTTCAAGCAAGATTACTTTTGATGCGATGAATTTTAGGGTTTAAATCTTGCTTAGTAGCTTTTAGGATTTAACTTTAGGTATTTCACACAAGTTTTGTTGGCACACCAGGTTTTGAAAGCATAGGTGAAGATGTTTTCCTTTGAAATTTAAAAGAATGTGGAGTGCCTGGTAAATCCCTAAGAGTTGAACCTAAATAGCAGCTACTTGATGAGTTGATTTTAATTGAAGTGGTGCTGCCCAATCAACTCAAACAATTAGCCTATTCACCACTTAATTAGGCACAAAAGTGATTACCTAATCTGATTTCTACTCAATTATGTGTTTGGACGTGTGTACCAGCTCCAAAGGTTGGTTTACCAGTTGAGTTTGAAAATCAGATGAGGTTGTGTACCTCTGTGAGATTTTTTTATTTTTCCTTTTAAATGTGGAGGTTGAGGTGGGTGTGGGTGTCAAACAAAAAAACTAACCTTAGAGTTTATAAGAACACCAAAGTTGATTGATGCTTGTGTTATTATGTGGTGAAATGAAAACTAATGGGTGGGAGGTGGGGGATAACTTACAGAACCTTCAACAGCACTTTACTCCAATCTACAACTTTTGTTTATCTCAAAAGAATACCTACAATCACAATAAGAAAGGAGAGAAGTGAGGTAAATGATTTGTAAGTTGGAAAATGCGAAAAAAATCAAATAGCGTCGCCTCCCTGGCAACGGCGCCAAAATGTTGAAGCTACAAGTTACTATGCTAATATATTTTGTTTTGAAAAACCTGTCGTCGTAGTTTGAAAGTGAAGAACTCATGTTCAACAAATAAAATTTATACCGGAATAGAAATCCTAGGTCGAACTCAGGGAGGCGGACGTTTGATTTAAAAATAAGCGTTTAATTTATTTATCGCGAAGTAGATTAATTGATTAGAAACTATCTATCTATTTACACTAAATAGAAGAGAGAGAGAATATTACAAATGAAAACCAAAAAGAGAAGTAGAATGAACATGGAATTCATTATCAAAGAGATTGTTCGTTATACTAAACATTACGACTAGAAAGTAGAAAATAATTACACTAGAAAGCAGTAAATCTACTCTAGAAAGCATTAAAAAGAATGGAGAGAGAATTATCCTCCTCGACGGTCACTTGGAGGACGAGCCGGATGGGATGACACCTGGAAGACAGGGAATGGAGAAGGACAAAGGAGGACGATGCAAGAAGAACGGTAATGGGGCAGTACGTCGTCGTCATCGCGGGATCCAGTTCCAAAAGGGGGACGAAAATTTGACTTTATCTCTTGAGAAGCATCCCGGGTGTAAGACAAGCTTCTCTTGAGCTTTGAAGAGGTAGTGGAGAGAAGGAAGGGATGAAAATTTTGCATGGAGGGGGTCTCCTTTTACAGTTGTAAGAGGTGAGGGCAATTTGGTCTATTTAATCTCAAAATATTAAATAAGGGATCTTTAGTGACAAATAAAATCGTTGCTAAAGCCCTAGTTGTGGGTGACATGCATCGCTCGCTCGCCTCCCACCCATGAAATGTGCGCTCACATCCTTTGATTCTCAGTCGTTCGATCGCGAGATCGAACGGCTGAGATGCGCCCTTACCGCGCTGCAATCGCACGCTCTCCCACGTCTGATGGCGCGTCACGCGCAGGCATGTGGTAGCGTGTGGGCACTATTGAGTGCCCGTAGCCGACCGATTGTGATCAAATGCTCCTCGCGACTCGATCCCGCGTCTCTCCTTTACGCAAGCGCTCTCACCCACTACGTTGCGAAGGGGAAATTGGCACGTGGTTGAATCGAGGTGTGGCTGCCTATGGCCGTTGGATGGTAATCCAACAGCCACAATCCAATGCGAGGTAAAAGGGTGCTGTTGTCTCCAAAATCAACTAGCCCGATTTGGGCAGCCGAGATGGTGCCATGTGGCACCATCTTGGCCGTCCATCTTCTGGATGATGTACATGGTGCCACGGTTGTTGGATTGAGTCGATTTTCGTGTTGTTATGTTACAATCGTCGATCTGAATCCATTCGTGCGGTTGGATTTGTCATTTGAAGTGCAGATTCACACCATCTTGGCCCTTGATCTTCTAAGGTTCCCCGATCTCTATCTGATGCTACAGATGTCAGATTAAGGCGATCTTGGAGTCATTGAACTCCAATCGTTGCCCTGATCAAATCTATATGGTTGGATCATTGATTCGAGGCCCCAATAAAAATTTTCCCTGTCCTTGAACATAAAAGGAGACAATTAACCTCCATTTTATTCAAACTATTCTAAATGCAAGATGATGCATGCTATGCAATATTTATAGTATGTAATGCAATCCTATGCTTAAGAACATGCATAAATAGACATCTTAAGTAGTGTAAACATGTTTACATCAGTCATATCCCCGATTAAGTGATTGAATCAGACAAAAGTGTTGAGCTTTAGGTGTGTGCGTTGGGTGTGTAAGTTTTTAAGCAAATCCCATAATCAGATTAAAAATTTATTATTATTATTATTTTTATATACGGGGGTGAGATGAGGTGAAGTGGCAATCCAACAATCAGATCTATCCTAAGGTTTATAAAAGCACCTAGGTTAATTTGAGTTTGAGTTATTTAGGAGATGGAATGAGAATCTAATGGGTGGGTGTTTGGATACACTTACAGAACCTTCATCAGCACTTTTTTCTAATCTAACCACTCTGGCCTGCCTTAGAAGAGTACCTGCAATCACAGTAAGATCAAAGAAAAAGTGAGACAAAAGTTATGGCAAAAAATGCGAGAAAAACCAATGAGCATTGACTCTCCAGCAATGGTGCCAAAATGGCAGGTGAGATTTCGTATGTGAAAAGATTTGAGTTGGGAAACCCATCATCGTAGTGCATAGAAATCCGCTACCAGATAAAATTTATAACCGAAGCTCGAGGTGAGCCTCGGGTGGAACATGGGGAGGCAAACCTTTGGTTTTGAAATTTATGTTTTGATTCTTATTTGTTTTGGGTGTTTTTATCATTTGTGATTTTTTTGGTATTTTATAAGGCAAGAGATCAGGTCGATAATATCTAGCTAACCTACTTGCAAAATGTGGGAGAGAAAGAGAAAGAGAACATATCAATATTTAACGAACCAAAGTTTACTATAGGTAATCAAGGAAGAAATTACAACTACAATAGAAAGAGGTAAAAGATAGAATGGGTTAAGAAGAATCCCCCTTGATAGTCACTTGGAGGACAACTCACTTTGACGGCACCTGGATGGAGGTGGTGAGAGGCTAAATGAAGAAGAATGGAGCCAGAGGATGGAGGGCGGGACAGGACGACATCGTGGTGAGGATCTACTTCCCAAATGTCGTGATAAGGCAGATATGGGATGCTCCATGAAAGGGTGAGAAGCAGGAAAAATATTTCTTTTCTACTCTAAAGGAGCATGCTGGGCTTAGGACAAGCTCACACTAGAACCACGAAGGTGGTGAGGGAGAGAAAGGAAGAGATGATGAAGAATGGGAGGGGTAGTGGTCCTTTTATAGCGAAGAAGAGGAGGCATTTTGTGCATGGGACAATTAGCGACATTCAAGTCATCTCTAAAGACCACTGCAAGCATTACTAAAGCTTCAGGTCACACTGGCGCTCATGCACCCACACTTTCGCGGGCATGGTCGAAGGATATCCATTCAATCGGAGATGGACAATCAAGATCTTGCAGCAGGCTCAGATGGCGCCTTAGTCAGGCATCAGATGGCACATCGGTTACGCGTCGGATCACGCGTCTTCATCGTGTAGCACTCGTCGTGCCACGTCGCCACTCTTTTTGCCACTCGATCACCATAAGATGCTTCAATTTCATCCGCATGCTTCCCTGCTGAGAATTGAATGAGAAGCAGGTCTCGAACTCATGGCAACAGGTTGGGAGCGCCTATCTCCATCGTTGCACCAAATCCACGGATTATCACTTGTAGAGATTTGGTGGCCCGAGCTCGTGACTGTTGGATGGAAATCCAACGGTTAGGATCATGCACTGGAGATGGCAAGATGGAAAGAAAAGAGGCCTGAGTGGATTTGGGTAGATGTGCTGGCACCACATGGCACCATCGTGGTCGCTCATCTTCTATGCTTTGTAGGTAGCACCACAGACCTCGGGTTGGGTCGATTTTTGCACCATTGGGCTACGATTGTCGATCTGGGTCCATCCATGTGGTTGGATTTATCGTCTAAGATTCAGATTGGTGCCACCTTGCCCATTGGCCTTTGCTCTTCCTCGGACTGCATAAGGTGCTACGGGACTCTGATCAAGGAGATTTTGGAGGCGTTAAACTCCAACCGTTGTCTTGATCAGATCCATGTGGTTGGATTGTCAATTCGAGGGCCCAAAATAAATCTGCTTCTCTCCTGGCGACAAAAGGACACGAATTAACCTAAAATTTATGCGAACTATTCTAAATGCAGAATGAAGCATGCTATGCAATATTCATAATATGGAATGCATCTATAAGCTTAGGAACATGCATAAATAGGCATTTTAACCTTAATGAATGTGTATACATGACCCTCCTTTCCTCCACTTGAGACACCCACCTTCTCAAACCCTCAAGATTGTCACTTTCACCTCCTTCCACTACTTGACGGTCTTGAGGGTCTTGCACCATCACTTTCACCTTCTCAAACACTCAAGACGAAAAAAATTAGGTAGATCTAGGATAGCAAATTGGATCCAAGTCTAATCTAAACACTTGCATTTTCATAACATGCCTTCCAGAGACGACTGAGACTCACAAATTAAAAGGATAAGAAAATCAATCAACACTAGTTTCGTAACAAATAGAAATATTTTTTGATTGGGATTTACCACAACCTATACTACGAAAACGACGCATATTTCTAACATTATTTCTCATGCAAATCACGATCAGTGGCATAGGATGATGGTGGTGGAATTAAATGACAATGGATTAGCAATTAAAGGGTGATGGAATGACTCCCTCTCAATGTCTAAAATTTGGACTGAGGTGATTCTTAGGCCTTCCCTTTCTCCCTTGTAGTGCTCAAGAGATGAGCTTGCCAAAGATGGTTTAGAAGGATGGAATGAATCACCTTATATAAAGCTGGAGAGGGGTAAAAAGGAAAGGAAGGAAGGGTGCTCCAATAATTATGGTTATGGGTAGATGTGTTAAGATTTAATGAAAAGGTCCTAGAATTGAGTTGGGTGGCTATTCAATGGTGGAAGGATCTAGATGTGGTGAAATGTGCATCCATAATGAGGGTGAATTTATTGAAATTTGGGGAGAGGGACTTAAAGGTGTCATGGAGGACGTGCAAAAGTGGTTTTAGGTGGTTTTTTGCGTAGAGCCGGAGCTTAATAAATGAACTGGAGGAGCTTATTGATTGTTGATGTGGGATAGCTTTTTACACTGTTGAGATAGATCCAGGGGTTTATGGAACTCTTGAGTTCAACTCTCCAACACAATTTCTTCAATTCTTCCTTTTTTCTTCACTCTTTTTCTCAGCCTTCAATCCTATGGTTATAGAATACCAATAATCAGTGTTGATCATAGAAATTATGTAAAATTGGATGTATGCATATCTAAAATGCAAAACATGCTAAATGTATGTTGTATGATCATGCTTCTAACCTAATTGGCTCAGAAACATAGCAAAGTATATTCATGGGTAATACAAAATGTGGTTTGATCATCACCCCATGCTTATCTTGTTCTAGTCCCTAGCAACACTTAAACAAAAACTCTTTTGGGTTTGAGGGGAATTTTCACGCGGAATTAAGTTGCCTTCCAAAGTCAGAGGGTGTAGAACTTCTTCTCTTGGGGATAGACTTTTTTTATTCTTGGCCTATAATCGAGGCACGTTTTTCTAATTAAAATCAAGGTTTGGAGGACCTATCGTCGTAGCTTGCAAAATGTGTCTATCAGATAAAATTTATAATCGAAACTCGAAAACTAAGTCCCGGGTCGAACACGGGAAGGCAAACGTTTGGTTTTGAAAATCCACATTTATCTTTTATTTATTTTTTTCATTTTTTTTATCTTTTCTAATTTTTTTTAGCTTTTAGCAAGCAAGAGATCAGGTTGAAGAATTCCAGCTAATCTACTTGCAACAATATAAGAGAGAGAGGGAGAAAGAGAGATAGAGAAACAATCATCTATTTATAAATGAATGTTACACTACAAAAGTAGGAAATCTACGCTACGAAAGCATAAAAAGATAGAGAGAGGTGAGAGAAATCCCCCTCAACAGTCGCTCAAAGGACGATTCACTCTAACGTTGCCTGGAGGAAGGGGTGAGGAGCAGGACAAACGGGGATCAAGCTGGACAATGGAGGATGGGGCAGAATGGCATCACGGTGAGGATCTTCTTCCCAAAAGGCGGTGAGAGGATGAGCATGGGACGCTCCATGAATGGGGATGAGGGGAAGGAAAACTATTTGATTTTCTACTCTAGAGGACCATCCCGGGCTTGGGACAAGCTCTCTCTGGAGCCTTGGTGGTGATGGGAGGAAGAAAGGAAGAGATGAAGAAAATGGGAGGGGTAGGGGTCCTTTTATAGTGGAGGAAAGAATCAAATTCGTATGCAAAACATTTAGTGACAGTCATAAACGTCGCTGAAGATCCGCCATAAACATCTCTGAAGACAACCCACGCACCCACCCACCACTATGCTGGTGCGCGCTCCGCGCCCCCGTGTCTCATGCCTCCTCATGCTACGTGCCTGCATGCACTGCCATTGCACGCACGATCGCGGCCGCACTGCCGTGCATGTGTGGTGGTGCATGTGTGTGCATGGGCTGCCTAGGTTGCACCACATGGTGTGATCTGGGTCATCCATCTTCTTTTCGTTGTAGGGGTTACTACAGAGGTTAGATTAAGTCAATTTTCTCGCCGTTGGGTTGCGATCGTCAACTCGAATCTATCCGTGTGGTCAGATTTGTCATTTGAAGTTCCAAATTATGTCACCTAGTCCCTTGGCTGTTGATCTTCCTCAAACTGCATATGTTGCTACGGGTCTTCAATAGAGGTGATTTTGGAGGCATTGGACTCTGATCATCGTCTTGATAAGATCTGTACTGTCAGATCGTCAATCCAAGGCTCTGAAATAAATATCCTTTCTCCTGACTACAACAAGGATGCAATTAACCTAAATTATATGCAACTACTCTAAATGCAGAATGATGCATGCTATGCAATATTTATAACATGAAATGTAAATCTAAGCCTAAGAACATGCTTGAATAGGTATCTTACGCTCAATAATTGTGTTTACATCATACCCCCATGCCTATGTTTTGCTAGTCCCTAGGAAAACTAAACTACATGCTATGTATAAAAACAGAATTAGGATCCGATCGCTTAGGCCTAAGTCATTTATTAACAATAGAAAATTTCAACTAAGGTCCTAAGCAACGAAAACTCAACATTACCCAGGTGCCTACCAGAATGCAGGCCACTCAAGTCCTCGCCTTATTAGAAAAGGGAAGATACAATTTTTTTCTTCTTTCTTATTTTTTTGGACTTTTTGGAGTTTGAGTGTGTCAAGATAACTTTTTACAGCTACCTAACCCACCCAAGACTTGAAAAAGACTCTAAGTGCTAAGCATCTTGTGGCCGTTGAAACAGACTTTGGGTTTTTATGACCTTAGGTGACCTTGCCTAAAGGTTTATCTTTTCGATTGGTAGCTTTCTCCCTACTTCTTTTATTTATGGGGTCAACATAAGGGTGAACCCAATGTATATCTCCCCAGTTTATTCTAGTTCCCTGCTTCTTCCCTAAGTGTTTTTGGAGTTATTATGCATTTTATGAGCTAGGCTCTGGACAATTGGCCAATGGGCTGTTACCCACAACCACTTGCCAGCATACTCGTGTGGTGAAGTGTGGCTTTATTATTTTCTTTTTCTATTTTCTCCTTTTCCTATTTGTTCTATTTTTTTCTTTTATTTTCTTTTTTTTAAGTAGGTGGCTTCCCTAATCTAAGATTTACCTAAAGGTAGTACGATGAAAATGGTCTTATGGATGGGCTCTGGACAACCGACCGAGAAGTTGTTACCACTGATAACTTGCCAGCCATACCACCCTAGATAGTTCATTACCTACCCAATTTTCGAGAAAACCGTCAAAAAGTGAGTCAGTGCGAATAGTGTGTTGACGTTTAGACTTAAAATCCCCTCAAATCAGAGGGCGGGTTGATAAGTCGCATACTTATCATCCCAATTTATTAGCTAAATTAAAATGAATTTGAATTGGAGAGGACTTGAGACTAAGACTACATTCGAATGGACACCCAGGCTAATTAAGCCCGAAGACCTGAAGAGTCTAAGTGTTTAGGTCCTCTCGTATCATTTCCTAAAGTTAATAATGCCTAAAATCCTAAGTTCTCTTCTCCTAATTCTATTTTCTTTTTTTTTGTCTTTTTGAATTTTTTTTGTAAAAAAGAAACTAAAAGAAATTCTATAGAGTTAACAAATGATTTCAGGATAAAGTATCCACCCCCCATGCCTAAATGATGCAATGCCCTCATTGTAAAAATAAAGACATGAAAAGGGTGGAGTAAATAGAATATCACCTGAATTTCATGACAACTCGATCAGCTCCGTAGAGAGAAGAGAGTATAGACATGCGCTAAGTTTAATGCCTTTAGTTAGGCATAATATACATATAAAGAAGTTGATAATTCGTAAGTGCGGGTCAAAATCAAAATCAAAAGGTTGATCCTGAAACCTATCAGCAGAAGATGTCCATAGATGTGGACCAGATTATGATGTAGACCCATGACCCAGAATCGAGTGGTTCTAAGGTTCTGGATGAAAATCACCCAGAACCTAAAGATATTGTGTTTGCAAGGCCAAGCCTACGATTTTGTGGTGTGCAACCCAAGACCAAAGTGTCAGACAACGGGTTAATCTGATTCATTAAAATCGGGTGTCCACTTATAGTTCAGCTCAGGAAGACAGACAATTATTCCAAGATTGGGTCGCACGTGAAAGATATCATAAGGGTCCTAATAGAAGGTTGGTGGTTTTAGGTCAATAGGTACCCTTAGATCAAAAATCATAGTTCCCTCAGAATTAGCCTCCCAAATTTTTATTTCAACAATTCTATCCTCCAACATAAAGAGCTGAGGCTTCGAGACCTCTAGCATATCATTCACCCCATATGATTCCCCCAAGTCCAGAAATCGTGGCTGAATCAAGATTGACTTGGGCACAATGATCTCAGAAGTCAACTCTTCAGGGTGCGGATGAGGAATGGGGCTATTGATTGAATCTTCTAGTAAATGAGGATTCGAATCCTCCAAGTTAGCCCTAATTGAATACAAATCTTCAATAATCAGGCTATCAACTAGTTCGTTAGACTCCTCAAGCCCATTTATCTTACTAAAATCCTCTTTCTTAAGTTCAAGTGAGACCACCAAAAGATTCTTCACCCTCAAAGTCAAAGAATTCATGATCCTCATGTATATATGTCTCAAAATCGATTATCATTTCCTGGTTCAAAGAGACATATTTTTCCTCACTCCCTGGCTCGGGGATCTCGAGTGAGTCAATCGATTCATCCTCAATGGGTTGCTCTAGCCCAACCTGGTCATCTCCAATCTCAGTATATGTATCCCCCCCAACAGGTGCCTGAGTGGGTTCTAACATTGGCTCTTCAGAAGGGGGTTCATCTTGAGAATCATCCCAAGATTTGACTAGGGCAACCACAAATTTCATCCTCAACCTCGATAATTTCCCAAGAAGAAACTCACCCAGGTCCCTAACTGTAACATTTTAGAGCAAATCCAAAAGAGAACTATTAAGTTCATCAATCATTTTGATCATAGGCTCCAATGCTTTAGTGCATGGTGTTGGCTAAGCTTCTAAAGATTGTATAGTGTTCCTCAAATTAGCCAACACCCTATCCTGGATTTGGTTCACCTGAACCGACTAGTTCGATTCAGGTTTGGGTGAGTTTGGGTTAAATCTAGGGCAGTCAAGATGTCAAGGTTCTTAGGTCCCTCCCAGAAAGTGGATCGTTCTAGGTTGTTCAAAATATGGTGGGGACCTATATTCAGTGGAATACTAGGGAGGATAAGTGTTATAATCATTATATCCTTCCTGATTGTAGATCAGGTTGGTTTAGTCATTAAAGGATGGAGATCCATAATCAATGTAGGTTTAGGAAGGATAGTAATCATAGTCTTGTTGTCTAGTGTTAGGCCCTGGAACTGAGGTCCATATTCGTATCCCCAATCAAAGTCATCCCAGCTAGTGGATGGGTAATTACAAGTCAAGTCGGAATAGTAATCATCTTGGGGATAAGTGGTGGTAGGAGGATAGGATCGGAAATGCGTATAAGAAGTGGAAGGACACATGGTAGAATAGAAGGGAAAACAGAAAAGAGAAAGGTGCCCTGCAATAAAATCAATCAACCCTGCCCTTAGGTGGGTTAGCCTAAAGACCTACAGACTCCCAAGACCCATCTTGAGATTATAAATGATTTAGTCTACTTTTATTCAGTCAATCCAACCAGATAGAAGGAGGGACTGGGGAGAAGGTTCTTCGTGTGGTTTGTGCCTCCGATTCCTAGTGTACCCCCCAGCCACGGTCGTTTGACGCTACTCCCCTAGCTAGACATCAGATGGATAAGCAGAAGCAGATTAATTGAAAAATATCTCAGTCTGAGCCCCGAAGAGCGAATCAATCCTTAAGGCCAATGTGTACTCAATTTTTGTTAGGCTTGGGATGATCGTGCTCTTGGAATGTGATGGGCCCTTTAGGTGGGTTGTGCCCTTAATAATTAATTCATATGTGTGTGCGTGCACAACCAAGGTTTTCAAACAAGGATATTTGATGATGTGTCTTTTAGGGTTCAACCTTGTTTAGTAGCTTTTAGGGTTTAATCTTTAGGTGTATTCAATCAAGGTTTAGTAGAACACTACAAGTTTTGAAAACATTGGTGATGATATATTTATTTAGAAATCAAAAATAATGTGGAGTGCCTGGTTCAACCCTAAGAATCAACCCTAAGTGGCAAGCTACTTGATGGATCAGTTTTTGATTGAGTGGTGTGGCCCAAACAGTTCAAGTAATTGGCCTATTGCACCACTTGATTAAGGCATAGAAAAAGTCTTAACCTAATCAAATTTCTACTCAATTATGTGTGTGTTGGGCTAAGGTGTACCGGTTCCACAAGTCAGATCTCGATTAAGTGGTAGAATCAAAGTGGAGTGGTGCACCTTAAGTGGAGAGTTGTGGGTGTTAATGTGTGTATTTTTTAGAAAATCCCACAAGAGAAGAGTTTTTTTTTTTCTTTTTTTATATATGCATGGGTGAGATGAGTGGAGGTGGCAAACAAACAGCCAAATCAATCGTAAGGTTTATAAAAAGCACCTAAGTTGATTTGGGTTTGAGTTATTAGTGTGCTGAAATGAAATAGTGGGTGGGGAAGTGGCGGGAAACTTACAGAACCTTCATCTGCACTTTTCTCTGATCTAACCGCTTTGGCCTACCTCGGAAGAGTACCTACAATCACAGTAAGATCAGAGATAAAGTAAGATAAAAGTTAGGTAAGGTGGAAAAAGTGCAAGAAAAACCAAAGAGCATTGCCTCCCTGGCAATAGTACCAAAATGATGGGGGCACGCTTCATGAATTAGAAATTGGGGTTTGGAGGACCCATCGATGTAGCTCACAAAATGAGTCTATCAGATAAAATTTATAACCAAAACTTGAAAACTGAGTCCCAGGTCGAACACGGGGAGGCAAACGTTTGGTTTTGAAAATCAATGTTTCTCTTTTATTTCTTTCTGTCATTTTTTTTAATCTTTTCTAGTTTTTCTAGTTTTTAGCAAACAAGAGATCAGGTCGATGAATTCTAGCTAATCTACTTGCAACAATATTAGAGAGTGAGGGAGAAAGAGAGAGAGAGAAACAACCATCTATTTATAAACAAATGTTTGTTACACTACAAAATCGGGAAATCTACACTACGAAAGCGCAAAAAGATAGAGAGAGGTGAGAGAAATCCCCCTCGATGGTCGTTCGGAGGACGACTCGCTCTAACGTCACATGGAGGAAGCTGGTGAGGAGTGGGACAAGCAAGGATAGAGGATGGGGCAGGATGGTTTCACGGCCAGGATCTTCTTCCTGAAAGGCGGTGAGAGGATGACCTCGGGATGCTCTACGAATAGGGATGAGGGGAGGGAAAACTATTTGATTTTCTACTCTAGGGATGCTCCATGAAGAGGGATGAGGGATGAGCATCTCTTTAGAGCCTTCAAGGTGTCGAGAGGAAGAAAGGAAGAGATGAAGAAAAATGGGAGGGGTAGGGGTCCTTTCATAGTGGAGGAAAGAATCAAATTTGTGTACAAGACATTTAGTGATAGTCATAAACATCGCTAAAGATTCGCCGCAAACGTCGCTGAAGACAGCCCACGCACCCACCCACCACTGTGCTGGCGCACGCCTCCGCACGCTACGCCCTAACGTGCACTGTCGTTGCACACGCACGCCCATGCTGCTATGGGCGTGCGTGCGCATGGGCGTCCTGGGTTGCGCCATGTGGCACGATCTAGGTTGTCCATCTTGTTTTCGTTGTAGGGGCTGCTACAGAGGTCGGATTGAGTTGATTTTTGCACCGTTGGGTTGCAATCGTCGACTCGAATCTATCCACATGGTTGGATTTGCCATTTAAAGCTCCGAATTATGTCACCTAGTCCCTTGGCTATTGATCTTCCTCAGATTGCTTATGGTGCTACAAGATTCCGAGTGAGGTGATTTCAGAGGCGTTGGACTCCGATCATCATCTTGATCAGATCCGTATGGTTGAATCATCAATACGAGGCTCTGAAATAAATATTCTTCTCTTCTGACCATAAAATGGATGCAATTAACCTAAATTATATGCAACTACTCTAAATGCAGAATGATGCATGCTATACAATATTTATAACATAAAATGCAAATCTAAGCCTAGGAACATGCTTGAATAGCATTTTACCCTCAATAATTGTATCTGCATCAGCCTAGATTTATAGCATCTCAATATCCATCCAAAGTGGAGTGGCCTAACCCTTTTGGATTTTAGTTGAACCAGATCTAGAATCCCAAGAAGGCTTTCCTTGGCCTATTCTTCATCCCACAGTTTGTCTTGTCTAATGATTTTGAGTGTTAGTGCAAAGTGCAAAATGGTTTCACCAACTCATGGTTGAATTTCGCAATGTTAGTGGAATGTTTTTATTTTTCCTTTCTTCTTTTGATTTCTCTCTAGGCTTAACTTCGGATTAACTCTCAACACGGTCTATATCAGGCTCCTTGTTCCCATCACTGATCCTCGAAGGGCTCCTGGTAATTGATGCTTCGAGATAGTACCGCCCATGGCAACCCCAATAGAGCCAAGTAATTAACACTTCCGGATGGTATTGTTGATAAACTCCAGTTTATCATCATTCTTAGGAAATTTCTACACTTAGTTCCAAGGTATTTTGCATCTGGATTATAGTATTAGGGTTGCATTTAGGCATCCACATGCATTTAGGTTTAGTGCATGCATTGCTATGTTCTCCTACAGTTTTGGTACTTATTTATATCATTTGCTTGCCAGGGAATGTGGAGCCATTGAATATCAACTAAACCCTGCACATTGAAAGGCAATAACTCAAGAAGAAGATAGAAGCCCCAGTTAGTTGAATGTCAGCTCATTCCAGCTCATCTTCAACTCTCCCCATCTCCAAATAGCTCAACTCCATTGAGCTTAGCTACTAGTTATGAACTAGCTAGCTAAGCTAGCTGAAGAGTCTACAAGTTGTTCATCTCCAGCACATCTCAACTCCTATCCAACTCAAGGCAACTCAAGTCAACTTCTTCCAGCTCCTCCTAGCTCCTACTAGCTACTAGCTAACTGTAGATAGCAAAGCTAGCTCCAAAGTCCACTTCCTACTCTCCACCTAGCTCCCTACTCTACTCACCTCCAGCATAAAGTGGTGCCACCTTTTTCCCTCCAAAAATCACATAACTGCCACCTAAATGCACCTCTTTTCCTCCCACTTTTCCCTCCAAAAGCATTCATGCAACCCTTCATTTCCCTACAAAAACATCCACACACCTCTTTATTTCCCTCAAAAAATACCATAACCACCACCCTCCTACACTTCTATATAATACCCCCATAACCACTACCTTAGAACCATCCTTGGCTACATTATCTCCACCAAAAATTGTAAACACAAGGCCAAGGAGGAAGAGTCTAGGCATGCACATTAGAAGGGTTCTTTACTATGCCCTTCTAGTCTCTACTCCCTAACTCTTCTTCCTTGGTTCCAAGCCAAGGAGTAGGCTTTTGGAGGACAGCTGATTCATTCACTAATGAAATATAAATAAATCATTGTCAGCATTGAGTGGTTCGTAGCAGAATGAAACAAAAATATTAAAAAGATCAACCATGTATAGAGTAAGAAAAGTCATCCACAAGGAGGCTCAAAAACATAGATATGAGATCTCGTACAATCAAGAAACATTTGAGCACATTTCACAATAAATAGACAAAAAAATAATGAAATAAAGAAAAAGAGAAGGAAGGGTGAGGAAGTCCCTAGCATGGTGAAGGTGGATGGTGGTCCTGGGCATCTCCTTGTGCTATCACAAAAAGGGAGAATGTCCAAGGTGAAGCTCCCGGGTGTGGAGCTAGTGGCTCCACTCTATGAGACGACGGGTGAGATGTACGCGTTGTCACCACGTACACAGGCAATGATGGAGGTGGTGCACATGCAAGAGGGGGCACTTGTAGTAGACCCTCTTCACGTGTGCTAGTTTCACGTGTGTGTGAGGGGAGGCGGTCACGGTAGAGCCTCTCATGTACTGGTGAAGCCATTTGTCAAAAAGAGGTGGGCCACTCCACACCCATGGGAGGCGGTGGTGGAAGGGAAGGAAGGTGGAGGTGGTCGGTCTCCTCTTCTGCTCTTTTTAGACATGAATGGGGAGAGGGTGGTGGTGATTGGTCTCCTTTGCAATGGTGGGTCATGGGATAGTTAAAGTGGTAGGAGTTAATGTCATGTTAATTTTGGGAAGTGGAGCATGAATTGAGGAGGGAATTGTGGAGATGTGTTGGCATGGATTTCAAGTGGAAGGGAGAGGTTGCGTGAAACAAACAAAAAGGAAAGGTGGAGAGATCCTAGGTGGGAGGAGGTTTCATGCACAATTAAGAGAGGAGAGTTATAGAGTTGTCCCCCTTGGGGTTTTTGCAATAGAGTCCACCACCCATGGGAATTAAATTAGAATGTAAAGGGGATTAAAGTAGATAAGGGTGGACTTATGAAATGAGGGTTACATTGCAAAGAAGTCTCCTAACTTCTTTATTACAGTGCCCCTTTTACACTCCTCTTCTTTTTGAATAAGGTGAATGGCACAATGCTTCATCCCCCATATTTATTCCTACAACCAAAGACAGATACACATGATTATTTATACTACATAACAAAATACATAATGGAAGAAAATGCATGCAATCCTAAATTAGAATGTATACAACTATTTTATAACTAAATGCACAAACTAATGTATCCTAAAATGCAAGAACTAACAAACTTAAGCCTAAATATAGTCCTCTAAAATGGACTTATCAATGGCCAGGAAGGAGGAAAGAATGGTGGATGTCCACTCTCAGAGGAGTTAGGAGGAGCATTTCAAGGAGCAAGAAGAAGGCCTCTTTAAGTCCGGGAGCAACCATACTTGAAGCGAGGATCTTCGTCATCTTCATTTGGGACTTCTATTTCTTTTTCTTCTTTGTATTCATATTTTTGTAGTAGATGCATTTTTGTACTTGGGGATTAATTTTGTGGGATCCCTCCACACAATTGAGTTCTCCAAGTATACTTGTAGACATTAGTTCTTCTTTATTATTAAAATCAATTGTCTTTCATTTTATGTGCCTTAACTTCAGCCATCTTTAGTTGCTTTAGTGCTCTCACACTTTGTCTCTAATCACCCTAGGTCACACATTCCTATGATGAGCTTAGGAAGGTCAAGTTTTCAACTCTATCTTATTCACATTTCAATTACTATTTTCACTTTTGTTGCCCCAATTTCAAAACCCAAAAATATCTCAAATCACAAAAAGCCCTAAAAAAAGAGGATTTGAGAGAGCGAGAGAGAGAGATTGTTACTTTGATAACTATCAAATGCCTCTTTCGACAACCGTAGGTACTCCCACTATCTAGGTTATAAATTTTAAAAGTTGATCGGATTTTACGTGTCTCAACGACAAAAACCTGCATTTACAAAATTGTGTAAATTTTGTGTCACTTTTTGGCGCCATTGCCGAGGAGGTATGGCTTAGTTATTATTTATCTCTATCTTGCATTATTGGGTCTACACTGGCTTTCATTTTCTTATTTTGATCAGGTGTGAATCAAGTGGGAGAAGCAGGATTTGGAGTCACTCAGAGCAGAAGCCTCAAGTTATCTTTTCTTCCTGTGGATACCTGGTAAGTACCTCGTCAAAACTCATCCAAAAATCGTAAGAAAATCTCAAAAAAATCTTTAAAATATCAAACCCTACAAAACAAGAAAATTTAAGGGTGTTGGAATGCTTAAATTGATTTGTTTGCTTGTTTGCTTCATTTCTCCACCACCTACTTTACATTGGTGCTTCATTTTTTAAAATCCAGACTTCTATCTTGACTTTCAAAAATCAAGTTCAGCCACAAGGGGACTTCCTAAAATCCTCAACCTCCACCAAAAGAAACCCCTTTGAGTGAAGAACTTGCCAAATTTTAAAAGATTTGACCAAGTAGAAAAAATTAGAAAATTCAGGGACTGAAAGGGGATCAAACCCTAATTCCTTCTTGTTTTCTTACAATTGTTGAATTTAATAAATTTTTGTACTTATCATATTTGGAAAAAAATTATATTTCTAGAATCCACGAGAAAATCTCTACAACATAGAAAAGTTTCAAAAATTTTTGAAATTGTTTAAGAATTCTGCAAAATCAATTTTTTGAATCTATCTTTTCTAGATTTTGACACCAATGTAGAAAAAATATGAAAAAAATATCAAACAAGTTTGAAAATTTCTAAAAAAAATCATTTTCATAATCCTTCTTTGATTTCCCTTCTAGTGGTGGTGTTGTTTGTCATGTTTGGACCACCACATAAAAAGATATTTTAAAAGTGATTCATTTCTTAGGGATTGCCTGCATAGGATTTCACAATTAGGGTTTAATTTTCTATTATCTTAGTAACACATCAAATTTAAAGGGAATTAGACTTCACCAACCCCCAAAACTTGCTTGTGTGACATTCAAACCTGCTAGAAACTTTAAAAAGAGAAAAACTTAAAGCACACAAAAGCTAATCCAAACCATAGAAGACTTTCATTGATATCGTTGTTTGCAAAACCTTCTTGTTTTGGTATTGGGCATCACCCTCTGCCCAATTCATGCACACACAAAAAAAGATTAATTCAGGCAACTACCCCAACAACACCCTTCATAAACTTGTGTACTTTAGTATCCTAAGCCTAAACTAAAATTGGTAGCAACATGACCCCTAAGGATTTTATCCAATTTAGGCTTACTATTTGTTGGGTAAGTTCTTTTCAATTGACCTCAATTCCTTAACCTAACTTGGTTTTAGGTTGAGGGGAAATGTCAAACAACTAGGTGCGGGTTTAAATAAGCCCTCAGTGATTTTCTTAGGACATGCTTGGCCTAATCCCCACTTGTAGCTTAACTTGGCTACTTACAGGTAGGGTGGTTAGTTGTTGATAATTTGGTAAACATATAACCAAGCATTAGGTTTTAATTAAGGAGTCAACCTTAAGGCTAGACTTAGATTTTGTATTGATTGACTGCAAAAAAAAAATTCTCTCCTTTTCCCTTCTCTCCTCCCTCGTTCTTCTAGTATATGCATGGGTGTCGGTCCCAAAAGCCACACTTGGAGGGACAAATTGATTCCGCCCCACGCATAAAACATTCAACTTCCTTGCATTCTTTGTCATCTTCTTCAAAGAAATGGAAAACCAACAAAATAGGTCCAGAAATCCTTCCACCTCCACCTCTCACCCATACAAATCTAACTCACATTCTAGCATCCCCATACCTAACCTCCCTAATCTAGAAATGCCTCAAAATCCTAAGTTGCCAAACGAATAAAATCAGGGTCCCTTGCCTAATCCTTTATTCATGATGGTTGAGCAACTGGCTCAACTTCAAGCTAATAAAAAATAATTAGCTAGGATTGCCACGAACCTAACTATCAAAGGAAAAATCTAGCACCCCACGAGGAGCATGTCATTCCTCTTAAGGACTTTTATGATCCATCTAATTATAAGGAAAAACTAAGGGTGGTTATACCTGAAGGGGACTTCGATATCAAACTTGCCATCTTGAATCTGATCAAACACTTTCACGGCCTAGCTAAAGAAGATCCCTTTAGCCACCTAGAGGAATTAACCATCCTCACTCAGGCTACTCGTTCCTGCAATGTGTGGGAAGACTTGTAGCTAATGAGACACTTTATGTTAAATCTTATGGATAAGGTCGTAGATAAATACACATTTATTTAGGATAAAATGTTTATTTATGCGAGTTCCTAAGCTTAACATTGCATTTCACAATATAAATAATGCAAAGCATGCATCATTCTACATTTAGGATAGATTGTATAAATTATAAGTTAATTTGATATTTTTTATGGTTGATGAGCATTTTTCACGAGGAAAAAGTTAGGGTTTTGGAGAACCCGTCAACGTAGTCGCAAAATTCGCTAACCAAATAAAATTTATACCGAAACTCAAGGTGAGCCCCGGGTCGAACACATGGAGGTGACATTTGGTTTTGAAATCCGCACTTTCCATTTTATTTCTTTTTTGTCATTTTTATCTTTTGCTATATTTTTGTATTTTAATAAGGCAAGAGATTAGGTCAATAATATCTAGCTAATCTACTTGCAAAATAAGATAGACAGAGAATATCAATGTATATCGAAAAGAGTTTGATATAGATAATTCAAGATAATTACAACTAGACTAGAAAGCAATAAAAGATAAAGGTGAGAAGAATCCCTCTCGACGGTCACTTGGAGAATGACTCACTCTGACATCACCTGGAAGATGGTGGTGAGGAGCTGGAGGAAGGAGAATGGTGGTGGAGGAAGGAGGATGGGGCTGGACAGCGTCACGGCGAGGATCTTCTTCTAGAAAGATGGTGAGAGGATGGCCACAGGATGCTGCACGAATGGGGGATGAGAGGTGGGAAAAAATATTTGTTTTCTACTCTAGAGGAGCATCCCAGGCTTGGAACAAGCTCTTTCTAGAGCCTTGAAGGTGATGAGGAAGAGAAAGGATGAGATGAAGAATAATAGGAGGGGTAGGGGTCCTTTTATAGTGGAGGAGAGGAGGCATTTTGTGCATAGGACATTTAGTGACATCCATAAACTTTGCTGAAGACGAGCCCTAAACGTCACTATAGCCTCCAGCTCACACTCACTTGCAACTATGCTGGCATGCTCACTTTCTCATCGTCAAATGCTTGATTGACGGTCACGATCGTTTGAGGCATCAGATGGCACGTTGATTTGAGTGTTGATCTGCATGTTATAACCGCGTTCAGATTGTCCGACACTGATTGTGGCATATCACCCCTTTGGCTGCCACTTATCTTTGATCAGGAGGTCAAATTGACTTGTGACAAGCATGCTCGCTGATGAACACACATAAATTCAAGATAAATTGCTTATTTTTGATAGTTCTTAGACTTAGCATTGCATATCATGTTATAAATATTGCATAACATCCATTGTATGGCATTTAGGATAGTAGTATATTTTATATATTAATTCCTTCATTTTATATGGCCAGGGGGGCAATGCGACATCCATACAGGTTTCGGATGGAAAATCCGACCGTACGGATGGATCCAGAGAGACAATCGCAGTCCGACATCGCAAAAATCATCCCGATCTGAGCACTGTGGCACCCTCTACAAGAAGAAGATGGATGGTCCAGATGGCGCCATGTGGCGCCATCTAGGTCGCCCAAACCTGGCCAGCAGCCACCGCCCACTCTCCCTCATCATCTACACCGTTAATCCTAGCCGTTGGATCAAGATCCAACGGCTGGGAAGCATCTGCACCGATTTCCTCCTTACGACACAAAGGGCAACGTGGCGCATTGGTTGACGTAGCGGCTTGCAAAGGAGAGGCGCGGGTTCGATTCCCCACAGCCCCTCCAATTTGCAATTGGGCGGGCGAGCTCAACGCAGCAGCAGAGGCAGCTGTAGCGCGCGCGGACGCGTGGGCTAGCGCATTGCAAGCGCTCACGCCACCGCACAACACACGCGCACACATCTAGGCACGCGGTCAGCGCGAGTGAAGAGTAGGGTAGGCGGCGCGGGCGCAAGGGGCAGTTGGCGCCAACTTTCAGCGACAGCTGGACTGACCTACAACGACGCTTACAGCCGTCGCTGTTTCATTGCAAGCCAGTAAAGCCAACTATGGGCGTGGGTGGAGGTGAGCTGTCTACAGCAACGTTTCCAGCGACGGTCTGGAGGTCGCTAGAGGTCCATTATCCATTTTTAGCCTCTTCACCACTATAAAAGGGCCTTCACCCCCTCCCTTCCAAGCCATCTCTACCTACTCTACTCCCAAGCTTGAGCAAGCCTACCAACGCTCCATTAGAGCTTGTTCTCAAGCTCCCAAGGTGCCTATTAGTGCAGCGAACCTCTGCCCCACCAAATATTCCTCCAACCTCCCATCTCCCTTCATAGGTCACCTCGGAGCTGTCCTCCCACCTCCATTCCGGTAGCAGATCACCTCCGTCTTCTCACCTCCATTCCGGAGCTACGCCGAAGCTTTCCTCAACACGACGTCCTCCAACATCTCACCTCCGTCGTCCCGCTCCTCACCTCCTTCATCCGAGCTTCCGCCAGGCACCGCTGTCTTGCCGAACAGCTGATTCGGGAGATTTCCTCTAACCTCCCTCTCTTTTTTATGCTTTCATAGTAGATTGTAATAAACATTAGAAGTAATATATATCAGATTCGTTCCTCATCTCTATCTTATGCTTCATTTGCTTGTCTTTATTTAAAAAACACAAAAAAATAACAAAACCTGAAAATACCAAACAGAAACAAAACGAAACGCGATTCTGGAGTAAAGTAAACATCGCCTCCCTGTGTTCGACCCGGGACTCCCTTGGAGTTTTGGTATAAATTTTATCTGATCGACGTGTTTTGCAACTACGATGATGGGTTACTTGTAACCCCTATTTCTAACACGTGAAGCACGCCCTACCATTTTGGCGCCGTTGCCGGGGAGGCAACGGCGCCAAAATGGTAGGGCGTGCTTCACGTGTTAGAAATAGGGGTTACAGGCAACGGAATTTACTTTATTGTTTATTGCGTTTCTTTGCATTTACACAGCACTAATCCTACTTGTCTTTGATCTACTGTTTTGCAGGTACCCTAGCATGGAGATCCAAGTGCGGTAGATCGAAGTAAAGTGCGGGTAGAGTACTCTGTAAGTGTCCCCCATTTCCCCCGCCCTAGTTCATTTCGCCATAATCATAACCAAGACTTAATCTATTTAGGTGTTTGCATAAACCCTAGGATAGACTCTGTCTGTCTTGTTTGCCACCTTCACCCATCTCACCCACATCTTATAAAAAAAAACAAAAAGATATTTCTGTGGGACAAATCAATTTACACACTCTATACACCCACATTTGAGGCACATAATCGGACTTGATTTTTCATCTACTCAACCGGGCTTTCGACCTGTGGACCCGGTACACGAATTCAACACATAAAAGAGTAGAAATCATATTAGGTTAACCATCTTTTTGTGTGCCTTAAACGGTGGTGCATTTGAGCCAACTGAGTGAATTGTTTGGGTCGCACCACCTAATCTAAAAGAGGTTCATTTTCTAGCTGCCCCATAGGATTCAATAATTAAGTCAAGCCAGGCACTCCATATTTTTCTTGATTTCTAAAGGAAAATACTTGAACACGTGCTTTCAACAACAAACTTGGTTTGCCTCACAAAACTTGGTTGAAAACACCTAATATTTGAATCTTAAAAGCTATTAAGTAAAATTCGAATCCTAAAACTCACCTCATCATTAATAATCTTGCTTGAAAACCTCTTGGTTGTGCACATTCACACTTTCTCAAACAAATCATTAAGGGCACAACCCATTAAGGGCCCATTACATTCCAGAGCACCAATTTCCCAAGCCTAACTAAAATCAATTAGACGTTGGCCTTAAGGACTCATTCGCTCATTAGGATCCAGATTGAGATTATTCACGATTAACCTACTTATACTAGTTAATCTGATGTTTAGCTAGGGGAGTAGCGTCAAACGACCGCAGCTGGGGGGTACACTAGGAACTGGAGGTGCAAGCCAAAGGAAGAACCTTCTCCCCAGTCCCTCCTTCTAACTGGGTGGATTGCCTAGACATAAGTAGAGTAAATCGTCCATAATCTTAGGACGGATTTTGAGAGTCAGCAGACCTTAGGCTACCCCATCTAAGGATAGGCTTGTATTCTTGTGCTGTAGGGTTTCCTTTCCCCCGTCCTTCCGACTTCCTTCTAGTGTATGCTTGGGAGGAGGTCATTGAACCCTAGATTGGAAGGACCTTTAGACCATTCTAGGAAGCAGAGGTTGAGCTATAGCCAAGTAGATCCCATGGCTGATCAACCACTACCTCCCCCGCCTCCGAACCAGCAGGAGCTGATTCAAAGGTAGTTGGAAGAATTGCAGCAGATGCAGCAATGGTTCCAACGGATGCATGGTCAGGGCGCTCGGCCCTTGAAGGATTTTTACGATCCTTCAATCTATGGGGAACATCCCGACGTCATGATTCCCGCCAGAGACATTGAAATCAAGCCCCAAGTCTTAAGTTTGATTAAGCATTTTCATGGGCTTGGCTCAGAGGACCCATTCCAGCACCTGGAAGATCTAACCACATTGGTTCAAACCACCAGAGCAAGGAATGTGAACGAAGAGCAAATGATCATGAGGCTTTTCCCCCACTCTCTCAGGGATAAGGCCGCACATTGGTACCGGACTATAGGAAGGCCGATTGAAACTTAGGCTGCTCTTAAGTCGGCATTCTTGAAGAAATTCTTCCCTATCGGAAGGACCAATGCCTTGCGATGGGCGATTACCACTTTCGCCCAGCGGCCAGGGGAACCATTTCATGGTGCCTGGGAGCGATTCCAGGAACTTTTGAGGAAGTGTCCACACCACGAGGTGCCGAAATGGCAACTCGTGCAGATTTTTTATCATGGATTGGTTGAGCAACTCCGTAATCATGTGGATGCCTCCTGCAGAGGCAATTTTCTCAACAGGGATGCAGATAGCACATACGACCTGTTTGAGGAAATGAGCGAGAACTCAATTAATCATGCCTCCATGGATGCTTTCAACTGGTCCCAACAACCTAGGTCAAGTGCTAATGAGATCCAGGACGCTCATTCATCTGACATGGAATTAATTTGTAATAAACTGGATAAAATGAACTTGGTTGCTACGAAAATGGAAGAATGGATGTTTGGGAATTCAGGAAACACTTCTTTACACACTCAATCCCAGAATTCGGGATTCCATTCCTCACGAGCTCCCACGGGGCGGGAATTCATGAATCAACTCGAGTCGGCTCAACCTGTGAGGCAGGATTTCTCGGAACCATATGGGTTCCAAACTGGGGCCTTTGATCCCAGTCTCTCTGATCCTTCCTTCCCTTCATCCTCATTTTATGAGGATGCATATGCAATGCAGGAGAATGTTAGGTCCAACCCGTATTCCAACACTTTCAACTCGGGATGGAGGAACCACCCTAACTTCTCTTGGAAAAATCAAGGGCAACAGACCCAATCTCGACCCAGCAACTATGCATCTCAAAAACCCATGGGTCAGGGTCAAGTATACACCCAGTTGCCCCTGAGACTGGTTAATCAGCCATCTTGGAATGCTCAACAATCCGCGGGGCAGGCTGATTTGAACCGGTAGATGGTGGAAATTCAAGGGTCCATGCTTCAGCTTATGCAACAAATGAAGACATCCTTGGATAACTTATAATCTGGGTTAATTGCAAACACTCGACAACCCGGATCCCTACCATCTCAACCCGTACCAAACCCTCGTAATGTACAAAATCAGGGCAATAGAGCCCAAGGGTATGGGAATCAAAGGGACCCACATGCGCATGCTCAGGTGGTTGAGCAGGGTCCCTCTTCTTCCTCTTCTAGTTACATGACCAACCAAGGCCCTCCAATCTTCACTAATCCACCTCAAGATCCAAACCCTTATGCCTTTGCAAACTCTGTCACCTTGAGAAGTGGGAAGCAGACCCAGAACCCAGAATTACCATCTAGAAGTCAAAATCCTGGGGAGCTTGAGAAACAGAAGGAGGAGGCTGAAGAAGACAATAAGGCCCGGGGACCAGAAATTGAAAATTCCACCCATATTCCGTTCCCTAAGGCCCTATTGAAAACAAAGAAGAAGAAAACCCTAGACAGCAACGAGGAGCTCTTGAATTTATTCAAGAGCGTAGAGATCAATATTCCACTCCTCGATGCTATTAAGCACATCCCGGCTTACGCTAAATTCTTGAAAGAACTGTGTACCCAAAAGCATAAGCCGAGAGAACCCACTCCAAGGAAGGTGATTCTCTCTGAGCAGGCAAGTTCTGTAATCCTGCATCACCTTCCTCAAAAGAAGAAAGATCCAGGTGCCCCCTTGATCTCATGCATTATTGGGGAATACACTTTTGATAGGGCACTATTGGACCTAGGTGCATCCATCAACCTAATCCCCACTTCTATTTATGAGAAGTTTGGATTAGGTGAACTCAGGCCAACCTCAGTAACGCTACAATTAGCGGACCGATCGGTCACCACACTGAGAGGCGTTATTGAGGATGTGATTGTCAAGGTCAAGGATTTCTATTTTCCTGTAGATTTCCTTGTCCTAGACATGGATGTACCTAATGATTTGAGGAACACGCCCATCATTCTGGGGCGTCCATTCCTAGCTACCGCCAAGGCCAACATAAATTGTGAAAGCGGTAGTATGGACATTGCCTTTGGGGATAAGAAATTAACTCTGGATATTTTTAAGGCGATAAGAGGATTTGAGGATTGTGGATTCATTGAGGAACTCGAGGATCAAGATCTTGAGACGTGTATGACAGTCAATGCACTCGAGGACCCCATTAGCTTTAGTGAACCCAACCCACAACCCTCCTCCGTGGTGGACCTGCCATATCCTAAAGAGGCTGTTGATTTTGTTCATTCCTAGCCTCTTCCACTGGATCATCCTGATGAATCTTCTTCAGTATCCTCCCTTCCTTTGATTCTAAACCCACCCCAGTTGGAATTAAAACCATTGCCCAAAAATTTGAAATATGAGTTCTTAGGACCTGAAAACACACTCCCTGTGATTATTAGTGCTGATTTGACTAAGGAGCAAGAATTGAGGTTAATTAAGGTCCTTAAGAACAACAAGGAGGCAATTGGTTGGACCATCCACAACCTTAGGGGGATCAAGCCATCTTATTGTAATCATCGTATTTTCATGGAAGATGGATCCCGCCCTTCTCGCGAAATGCAAAGGAGACTAAACTCGAATATGCAAGAAGTGGTCAAGAAGGAGATAATTAAGTGGCTCGATGCTAGGATTATTTACCCAATCTCAGATAGTCCATGGGTTAGTCCCGTTCAGATTGTACCCAAGAAGGCGGGAATAACCGTTACGACTACTGAGAACGGGGAAACCTTCACCACTCATTCAACTTCTGCTTGGAGAGTCTGTATTGACTATAGGAAGCTGAACACTATCACTAGAAAGGATCACTTCCCCTTGCCATTCATTGATCAAATCCTCGAAAGGTTAGCCGGGCAAAAATATTTTTGCTTCTTGGACGGCTATTCAGGATATAACCAAGTCCCTATCCATCCTGAAGACCAAGAAAAGACAACTTTCACATGTCCCTACGGAACCTTTGCATTCCATAAAATGCCGTTCGGGCTTTGCAATGCGCCTGCGACTTTTCAAAGGTGCATGATGGCCATCTTTTCTGACATGGTGGGAGATTTTCTTGAGGTATTCATGGATGATTTCTCCATTTTCGGAGATTCTTTTGAGTCTTGCCTGGCTAACCTGGAATTGATCCTTCAGAGATGCATCAAGACATGGTTGGTCCTTAGCTGGGAAAAGAGCCACTTTATGACTTAGAAGGGCATCGTCCTGGGTTACGTGGTTTCTAATCGGGGAGTTGAAGTTGATAGAGCTAAGGTGGATGCTATCTCTAGACTTCCTCCACCCACATCCGTAAAACAGATTCATTCTTTTCTTGGGCATGTGGGTTTTTATAGAAGATTTATTAAGGACTTCTCGAAGGTTTCTCGGCCCTTGAGTAACCTTTTGGCCAAAGACGTGCCGTTCGAGTTTGATGAATCATGTCGTAAGGCATTTTATTTATTAAAAATAGCCGTCACCTGTGCCCCAGTATTGCAACCACCGGTCTGGATAGCCCCATTTGAGATTATGGCTGACGCATCTAATTATGCCGTCGGGGCTGTCTTGGGTCAAAAGATTGAGAAAAAGCCCTCTGTGATTTACTACGCTAGCAAAACTCTGGACGAGGTCCAGAGGAATTACACCGTTACTGAAAAGGAATTGCTAGCTGTAGTTTTTGCTCTAGAAAAATTCAGGGCTTATCTATTAGGTTCTCGCGTAATCATCTATACTAACCACTCGGCCTTAAAACATCTCTTAGCCAAAAAGGATGCCAAACCCCAGCTTATTCACTGGATTCTGCTGCTTCAAGAGTTCGATCTTGAAATCAGGGATAAAGCCGGGGTACAAATTGTAGTGTCGGATCACCTTTCAAGAATCCTAATTGATTCCCCTCATCTGGATGCTCCGATCTCTGATACTTTTCCGAATGAAACTATCCTCACAATCTCAGGAATCTGAACCCCCTGGTTTGTGGATATTGTCAATTATTTGGCCATTGGTCAAATCCCCCAGGATTGGACCAAACAACAACGGGGTCGACTTGTATCTGAGGCCAAATATTATTTTTGGGATGATCCTGAGTTGTACCGCATTGGCGCTGATCAAATTATTCGCCGATGCGTCCCAGAAGTCGAGTTCCATAGCATACTTGAGTTCTGTCACACATCCGCTTGTGGTGGACACTTTTCCGGGAAAAAGACGGCCGCAAAAATTTTGCAATCCGGATTCAATTGGTCATCATTATTTAGGGATGCCCATGATTTCTCTAGGTCATGCACCTGATGCCAGACACTAGGGAACATGGCTAAGAGAGATATGATGCCCTTGAACCCAATTCTTTCTGTCGAAATTTTTGACATTTGGGGCATCGACTTTATGGGACCCTTCCCTCCTTCATTTGGATACCAGTATATTCTGGTCGCTGTTGATTATGTGTCCAAGTGGATTGAGGCAATTCCCACCCGGACCAATGACCACAAGGTGGTCATCGATTTTGTGAAGAGAAATATCTTCACTCGGTTCGGGGTTCCTAGGGCAATTATCAGTGATGGTGGCACACATTTCACTCATGCCCTGTTTCGGAATTTATTGGGGAAATACGGGGTGAGCCATCTGATTTCCACACCTTACCACCCTCAGACGAACGAACAGGCCGAGGTCTCCAATCGGGAGATCAAGAACATTTTGCAGAAAATCGTTAGGCCTGATAGGAAGGATTGGACCCAAAAGCTAGATGATGCTCTTTGGGCTGACTGCACGACGTACAAAATGCCTATCGGTATGTCTCCGTTCCGTCGAGTGTTTGGGAAGGCATGTCACTTGCCCGTAGAACTTGAACACCGGGCATTTTGGGCCATCAAGAAATGTAATGTGGACCTTTAGTTGGCCGGGAAAACCAGGAAACTCCAACTATCCGAGTTGATGCTTATGAAAATGCTAGAATCTATAAGGCAAGGACCAAAGCTCTCCATGACCAGATGATTTCACGTAAGAGCTTTGAGCCGAACAAGAAGGTCTGGCTTTTCGAATCTCGATTGAAGCTTTTCCCCGGTAAACTCAGGTCTAAGTGGGGCGGCCCATTCGTTATTGAGCGAATTTTTCCTAATGGGGCTGTTGAAATCTCCGACCTAAAGACGGGTAATATTTTCAAGGTCAATGGGCAGCATCTCAAACCCTTTATTTACCATGTGCTCCTTGAACCCGTCTCGGACAAGGTTGCTCTTACCTTGCCATAACCACTGCAGGCTGATCATCGCCCAGCTGAAGGCACTAAACTCAGCACATGTAAAGACTGTTCCAAGTTGACCTGAGTCTCACGGAAACCAGGTGCTATTCTTCCACTTCTACTCTCTTGCATGCTTTCATTTTTTTTACAATGAGGACATTGCAATAGCTAAGCATGGGGGGGTGGACATAGTTTATAACCATTGTGTCGGCTGTAACAGTGATTTTGTGTTATTTGATTCTTGTTTTAAAAAAAAAAAAAGAAGAAAAAAATAATAAATAATTAGAAAAAAAGAATCAGGAGACGAGAACTTAGGCATTAGGAGGTGTAAACTTTAGGAATTGATTCTTTGAGACCTGAACACTTAGATTCTTCAGGTCTTCAGGCTTAATTAGCCTGGGTGTCCACTCGAATGTGGATTTAGTCTCGAGTCCTCGCTAATAAAAATTTATTTTAACTTGTTAAATAATTTGGGATGATAAGTATGCAACTTATCAACTCGCCCTCTGATTTGGGGGGACTTTAAGCCTAAGCATCTACACACACTATTTTGCACTGACTCACTTTCTGGCGATTTTTACGAAAATTGGGTAGCTAATGGATCGACTTGGGTGATATGGCTGGCAAGTTGTCGGTGGTAACAGCTCATCGGCCGGTTGTCCAGAGCCCAGCCACAAGACCATTTTCGCTGTACTGCCTTTAGGTAAATCTTAGATCAGGGAAGCCACCTACTTATAAAAAAAAAAAGAAGAGAAAAAAAAAGAAGAAGAGAAAAAAAATAAATAAAAAATAAAACCACACTTTACCGCACGAGTATGGCTGGCAAGTTGTCAGTGGTAACAGCTCATCGGCCGGTTGTTCAGAACCCAGCTCACAAACAAATAAATGCACAATAATTCCCAAAACACTTAGGGATGAAGCGAGGAAGTAGAATAAATCGGGGAGATATACATTGGACTCACCCTTGTGTTGACCCCAGAAATAAAAGAAGTAGGGAGAAAGCTACCAATCTTAAAGATAAACCTTTAGGCAAGGTCACCTAGGGTTGTAGAAACCCGAAGTCCATCTTAACGGCCGTTTTGTGAGTCTATCACTTTTTTTCAGAAAGATGCTTAGCACTTAGAGTCCTTTTCAAGTCTTGGGCAGGTCGGGTAGCCGTAAAAAGTTATCCCGTAACTCTCAAACTCCAAAATTACAAAAAAAAAGTAAAAAAATATAATAAAAAAAATTTTTCTCAAATAAGGCAAGGGCTCGAACGGTCGGTATTCTGGTAGGCACCCAGGCACTGTTGAGTTTTTGTAATTAGGTCTTTGGGATGAGATTTTCTAAAGTAATCAATGAATCTTGTCTAATTACTCGAACCCTGATTCTACTTTTATATAGCATTTAGGTTAATTTTGCTAGGGACTAGCAAAAAGTAAGCATGGGGGTATGATGAACACACATAAATTCAAGATAAATTGCTTATTTTTGATAGTTCTTGGACTTAGCATTGCATATCATGTTATAAATATTGCATAACATCCATTGTATGGCATTTAGGATAGTAGTATATTTTATATATTAATTCCTTCATTTTATATGGCCAGGGGGGCAATGCGACATCCATAGAGGTTTCGGATGGAAAATCCGACCATACGGATGGATCCGGAGTGACTATCGCAGTCCGACATCGCAAAAATCATCCCAATCTGAGCACTGTGGCACCCTCTGCAAGAAGAAGAAGACGGATGGTCCAGATGGCACCACGTGACGCCATCCAGGCCGCCCAAACCCAGCCAGCAACCACCGTCCACTCTCCCTCATCATCTGCACCGTTAATCCTAGCCGTTGGATCAAGATCCAACGGCTGGGAAGCGTCTGCACCGATTTCCTCCTCGCGACACAAAGGGTGACGTGGCGCATTGGTTGACGCAGCGGCTTGCAAAGGAGAGGCGCGGGTTTGATTCCCCGCAGCCCCTCCAATTTGCAATTGGGCGGGCGAGCTCAGTGCAGCAGCAGAGGCAGCGGCAGCGCACGCGCGCACGCGCGGGCCAACGCATTGCAAGCGCGCACCCCAGCGCACAGCACACGCGCACACAGCAGGGCACGCGGTCAGTGCGCGTGAAGAGCGGGGCAGGCGGCGCGGGCGCAAGGGGCAGTTGGCGCCAGCTTTCAGTGACAGCTGGACTGACCTACAGCGACGCTTACAGCCGTCGCTGTTTCATTGCAAGCCAGCAGAGCCAGCTATGAGCGTGGGTGGAGGTGAGCTGTCTACAGCAATGTTTCCAGCGACGGTCTGGAGGTCGCTAGAGGTCCATTATCCATTTTTAGCCTCTTCTCCACCACTATAAAAGGGCCTTCACCCCCTCCCTTCCAAGCCATCTCTACCTACTCTACTCCCACCTACTCCCATGCTCTAGCAAGCCTACCAACGCTCCATTAGAGCTTGTTCTCAAGCTCCTAAGTTGCCTATTAGTGCAGCGAACCTCTGCCCCACCAAATGTTCCTCCAACCTCCCATCTCCCTTCATAGGTCACCTCGGAGCTGTCCTCCCACCTCCATTCCGGTAGCAGATCACCTCCGTCTTCTCACCTCCATTCCGGAGCTACGCCGAAGCTTTCCTCAACCCGTCGTCCTCCAACATCTCACCTCCGTCGTCCCGCTCCTCACCTCCTTCATCCGAGCTTCCGCCAGGCGCCGTCGTCTCGCCGAACAGCCGATTCGGGAGATTTCCTCTAACCTCCCTCTCTTTTTTATGCTTTCATAGTAGATTGTAATAAACATTAGAGGTAATATATATCAGATTCGTTCCTCATCTCTATTTTGTGCTTCATTTGCTTGTCTTTTATTTCAAAAACACAAAAAAATAACAAAACCTGAAAATACCAAATAGAAATAAAACGAAACGCGATTTTGGAGTAAAGTAAATGTCGCCTCCCTGTGTTCGACCCGGGACTCCCTTGGAGTTTCGGTATAAATTTTGTCTGATCGACGTGTTTTGCAACTACGATGATGGGTTACTTGTAACCCCTATTTCTAACACGTGAAGCATGCCCTACCATTCGCAGATTTGGAGCACGGATGCATTTCAAACAGGCGCCCAAGACTTGTGAGTGCCTCTCGCGTCCAATTCATTATGAGTGCTTTTGTGTCAACAGGATGCTTTTGTAAGAGTGGCGAGGAGTTGATCTCAACCGTTGGATGGAAATCCAATGATCGAGATTAAGGCTGCTCTGATGAGAGTGTTAAGGTCGACGATGTGGCGAGCTTAGGGCCATTGGATGTCGATCCAACGATCTTGATCTCGTAGTGGAAATGCCTTTGAGGAGGGCCGACTACTGAGGGTGGATTTGGGTGGCTGGGATGGTGCCACATGGTGCCATTCTGGCCATCCAACTTCTACTTTGTAGATGACACCACAGATGTCGGATTGGATTAATTTTCACACCATTAGGCTACGATCATCAATCCAAATCCATCGTGTAGTTGGATTTTGTTGTTTGAATTTTTTAATTACGTCACCAAGTCCCTTGGTCGTTGATCTTCCTCAAATTGCATAAGGTGCTATAGAACTCCAATCAAGACGATTTCGAAGGTGTTGGACTCCGATTATTGTCTTGATCAAATCCGTACGGTCAGATCTTCATTCCAAGGCCCTAAAATAGAACTTCTCTCCTTGACATAAAGGACACCAATTAACCTAAACTTTATACAAACTATTCTAAATGCAAAATGATGCATGCTATGTGAAATTTATACTATGGAATGCATATCTACTCTTAGAAACATGCATAAATAGTCATTTTAACTAAAATGGATGTGTCTACATCATACCCCCATGCCTATCTTTTGCTAGTCCATAGCAAAATCAAACTAAATGCTATGTATAAAAGTTGAACAAGGGAACGTTTAAGGCATTAGTCATTTATTAACAAAAGAAAAATTTAACTAAGGTCCTAAACTACAAAAACTCAACAGTGCTTGAGTGCCTGCCAAAATGCAAACCGCCTGAGTCCTCACCTTATTTTGAAAATGGAAGATACTTTTTTTTGTTTCTTTTCTAATTTTTTTGAATTTTTTGAGTTTAGAGTTTTGGGGCAGCTTTCTACGGCTACCGAACCCACCCAAGACCCGAACAGAACTTTAAATTCTAAGCATCTTAATGTGAAAAAGTGATAGACTTACTAAGTGGCCATTAAAATGAACTTCAGGTTTCTATGACCCTAGGTGACCTTAAGAGTTTCTGCCTAAAAGTTTATCTTTCTGATCGGTAGCTTTCTCCCTACTTTTTTTATTTTTTATGGGGCGAAAATAAGAGTGAACCCAATGTATAACTCCCCAGTTTATTTAACTTTCCCGCTTCTTCCCTAAGTGTTTTGGGAATTATTTATGCATTTTTGTGAGCTGGGCTCTGGACAACCAGCTAGTGGGATGTTACCCACGGCAACTTGCCAGCCATACTCACGTGGTGAAGTGTGTCTTTATTTAATTTTTTTCTCCTTTTTCTATTTTTTATTTTTATTTTTTAGTATAATTTTTTTCTTTTTCTAAGTAGGTGTCTTCCCTGATCTTAGATTTACCTAAAAGTAGTAAAATGAGTATGGTCATGTAGTTGGGCTCTAGACAACCAGCCAATGGGCTGTTACCCATGACAACTTGCCAGCCATACTACCCTAGAAAATTCAATAGCTACCTAATTTCCTTAAAAACAACCGAAAAGTGAGCCAGTGATGCTTTAGACTTCAAGTTCTCTTAAATCAGAGGGTAGGTTGATAAGTCGTGTACTTATCTCCCGAATTTGTTGGCCTAATTAAAGTAAAATTAACATGGCAAGGACTCGAGAATAGGTCCACATTTCAGTGGATACTTGGGCTGATTAAGCCTGAAGACCTGAAGAGTCTAAGTATTCAGGTCCTAAAGTATCATCTCCTAAAGTTAACAACTCTTAATGCCTAAGTTCTCTTGTCCTAATGCTAACTTTTTTTAATTTTTGAATTTGTAATTCTTTTCTATGAAAATAAAAGAAATTCTATGAAGTTAACAAAATAATTTTAGAATTAAGTATCCACCCCCCATGCCTAAATGATGCAATGTCCTCATTGTAAAAATAAAGACATGAAAATTGCAAAGTAAACAGAATATCACCTAAATTTCGTGAAAATCCGGTCAGCTCCGCAGAGAGAAAGAAGTATACACACATGCTAAGTTTATGGCCTTTAGCTAGGCATAATATACAAACAAAGAAACTAAAAATTCACAAGTGCAGGTGAGAATCAGAACTGAAAGATTGATCCTCAAATCCACTAAAAGAAGATGTCCACAGATGTGCACTAGATTATGGTGCAGGCCCATGCCCCAGGGTCGAGTGGTTATAAGGCTCTGGATAAAAAACACCCAGAACCGAAGATTATTGTGCTTGCGGGGCCGGGCCTATGATTTTGTGGTGTGCAACCCAAGTCTAAAGTGGCAGACAATGGGTAGATCTAGTTCGATAGATACGAGTGTCCACTTAGAATTCAGCTCGGAAAGATAGTCAATTATTCCGAGCTTGGGTTGCATGTCAAAGATATCATAAGGGTCCTAAATAGAGGTAGGTGGTTTCAAGTCAATAGGAACCCTTAAATCCAAAATCCTATCTTCCCGAGAGCGAACTTCTTAAATCTTAATTTCCAAATTCCTATCATACAGATCAAGTGTTCAGTTTCCAAGGCCTCATGATCGTTGTACACTGCATCAAAGATATCCAAGTCAAACAATTGTGGCTGAATCAGAATTGACTTGGATTGAGTCATTTCCAAATCAAAATCATTCATCTCATTGGGGTGTGTTTGAAGATTAGGGCTATCGATTGGACCATCTACTATAATAGGATCAGAATCCTCCATGTCAACCCCAATCAGAACATAATCCTCAGTTATCGAGCTATCAAATGGTTCGTCATGCTCCTCGGGCCTATTTGTCTCACTAAAATCATTTTCCTTAACATCAAGTGAGACTTCACCGGGAGATTCCTCACCCTCTGAATTAAAGAATCCTTGATCCTCATTTATATATGTCTCAAAATCATATGTTGTTTGATAAACACACAAGAATTCATGATAAATTGCCTATTTATGATAGTTCGTAGGCTTAGCATTGCATATCATGTTATAAATATTGCATAACATCCATTGCATGGCATTTAGGATAGTTATATGTTTTGTATATTAATTCCTTCATTTTATATGGCCAGGAGGCAATGCAACATCCCTATGGACTTTGGATGCACCAACAGCGTGAGTATGCGCGCACGCCAACGCACACCAGCGGACTGCCACGCAATCCGTGCACATGAACGGGCACAACAAAGGCAACTCTAGGGAAGCATGGGTCGGGCATGTGCTCGGTTGGCGCCAGCCTACAGTGATGCATGAACTGGACGTACACCGATGCTTACAGCTGTCGCTAATTCTTCACATGCCAGCAAAGCCAACTGCAGGCGTGAGTGGGCATGAGCTGTCTACAGTGACACTTCCAGCAACGGCCTGGAGGTCACTAATGGTCCCATACCTATTTTTGCCTCTTCTCCTCCACTATAAAAGGGCTTACACCCACTCCCTTCCAAGCCATCTCTACCTACTCTACTCCCACCTACTCTCAAGCTTTAACAAGCCTACCAATGCTCTGTTAGAGCTTGCTCTCAAGCTCCCAAGGTGCCTATTAGTATAGCAAACCTCTTCCCCACTAAATACTCCTCCAACTTCCCATCCCCATTTATAGGTCACCTTGGAGCCATCCTCCTACCTCCGTTCCAGTAGCAGATCATCTCTGCCTTCTTACCTCCATTCTAGAGCCACGTCGAAGCTTTCCTCAACCTGACGTCCTCCTGCATCTCACCTCCGTCGACTTGCCCCTCACCTCCTTCGTCCGATCTTCAGCCATGCGTAGTCGTCTCGCTGAACAGCTGATTCGAGAGATTTCTTCTCACCCCCATCTCTTTTTACACTTTCATAGTTTATTGTAATTGACATTGGAGTGATATATATATCAGATATGTTCCATATCTCTTGTGATTAATTCTGCTTGTCTTCTTCTTTCAAAAATACAAAAAAAATAACAAAACCCTAAAATACCAAAAACAAACAAAACAAAGCACGATTTTCAATTAAAGTAAACATCGCCTCCCTATGTTCGACCCGAGACTCCCTTGGAGTTTCGGTATAAATTTTAATTGATCACTAGTTTTGTAACTACGACAACCGATTACTTGTAACCCTGATTTCAAACTCGCAAAACCCATGCGATCATTTTGGCACTGTTGTCGGGGAGGCAACAAAATTTACTTTATTGTTTATTGCGCCTCTTTGCATTTACATAGCACTAGCCCCACTTGTCTTTGATCTACTGTCTTGTAGGTACCCTAGCATGGAGATCCAAGTGTGGTAAATCGGAGTAAAGTGCGGGTAGAGTACTCTGTAAGTGTCCCTGACATTTCCCCCCCACTAGTTCATTTCACCACACTCATAACCAAGACCTAACCTACTTAGTTGTTTGCATAAACCCTAGGATAGACTTTGTCTTTTTTGCCACCTTCATCCACCTCACCCTCGCATTTAAAAAAAATAATAAAAAAGATACTTTCTGTGGGACGAATCAATATACACACTTCATACACCCACATTTGAGTCACATAGTCGGACTTGATCTTCATCTACTCAACCGGGCTTTCGACCTATGGACCCGGTACACGAATTCAACACATAAAAGAGTAGAAATCATGTTCAATTAATCACCTTTTTGTGTGCCTTAATCGTTGGTGCATTTGAGCCAATTGATTGAATTGTTTGGGCTGCACCACCTAATCTAAAAGAGGTTCATTTTGTAGCTACCCCATAGGATTCAATAACTAGGTCAAGCTAGGAACTCCATATTTCTTTTGATTTCTAAAGGAAAATACTTGAACACGTGCTTTCAAAAACAAACTTGATTTGCCTCACAAAACTTGGTTGAAAACACCTAATATTTGAATCCTAAAAGCTATTAAGCAAGATTCGAACCCTAAGACTCACCTCATCATTAATAATCTTGCTTGAAAACCTCTTGGTTGTGCACATTCACACGTTCTCAAACAAATCATTAAGGGCGCAACCCATTAAGGGCCCATCACATTCCAAAGCACCAACTTCCCAAGCCTAACTAAAATCAATTAGACCTTGGCCCTAAGGATTCATTCGCTTGTCGGGATCTAGATTGCAATTATTCATGATTAACCTACTTATACTAGTCAATCTAATGTCTAGATAGGGGAGTAGCATCAAATGACCGTGGCTCGGGGGTACAGTAGGAACCGGAGGTGTAAGCCAAAGGAAGAACCTTCTCCTCAGTCCCTCCTAATTGGTTGGATTGCCTGGACATAAGTAGAGTAAATCATCCATAATCTTAGGATGGACTCTGAGAGTCAGTAGACCATATGATACCCTATCTAAGGACAGGCTTGTATTCTTGTGTTGTAGGGTTCCCTCTTTTCCCCATCCTTCTGACTTCCGTCTAGTGTATGCTTCGAAGGAGGTCATTGAATCCTAAATTGGAAGGATCTTTAGACCATTCTAGGAGGCAGAGGTTGAGCTATAGCCAAGCAGATCCCATGGTTGATCAACAACCACCTCCCCCGCCTCCGAACCAACAAGAGTTGATTTAGAGGCAGTTGGAAGAATTGCAGCAGATGCAACAATGGTTCCAACATATAAATGGTTAGGGAGCTCGACCCTTGATCCTTCAAACTATGGGGAACATCCTAGCATCATGATTCTCGATGGAGACATAGAAATCAAGCCCCAAGTCTTAAGCTTGATTAAGCATTTTCATGGGCTTGGCTTGGAGGACCCATTCCAGCACTTAGAGGATTTGACCACTCTGGTTTAGAGCACCAAAGCAAGGAATGTGAACGGAGAGCAAATGGCCATGAGGCTCTTCCCCTACTCTCTCAGGGATAAGGCCGCACATTGGTACCAGACTATAGGAAGGCTGATTGAAACTTGGGCTGCTCTTAAGTTGGCTTTTTTGAATAAATTCTTCCCTATCGGAAGGACCAATGCCTTGCGACGGGTGATTACTACTTTCTCCCAGTGGCCGGGGGAACTGTTTCATGGTGCTTGGGAGAGATTCCAGGAACTTTTGAGGAAATGTCCACACCATGAGGTGCGGAAATGGCAACTCGTGCAGATTTTCTATCACAGGTTGGTGGAGCAACTCCGTAATCTTGTGGATGCTTCCTGCGGAGGCAATTTCCTCAACAGGGATGCAGATAGCACATACGACCTGTTTGAGGAAATGAGCGAGAACTCAATTAATCATGCCTCCATGGATGCATTCAACTGGTCCCAACAACCTAGGTCAAGTGCTAATGAGATCCAGGATTCTTATTCATTTGACATGGAATTAATTTGTAATAAACTGGATAAAATGGACTTGGTTGCTAGGAGAATGGAAGAATGGATGTCTGAGAATTCAGGAAACACTTCTATACCTACTCAATCCCAGAATTTGGGATTCCATTCCTCATGACCTCCCACGGGGCGGGAGTTCGTGAACCAACTTGAATCAGCTCAACCTATGAGCCAGGATTTCTTGAAACCTTATGGGTTCCAAACTGGGGTCTTTGATCCTATTCTTTCTGATCCTTCCTTCTCTCCATCCTCAGCCTATGAGGATGTGTATGCAATGTAGGAGAACGTTAGGTCCAACCCATATTCCAACACTTATAACTATGGTTGGAGGAACCACCCTAACTTCTCCAGGAAAAGTTAGGGGCAACAGACCCAAACTCAACCCAGCAACTATGCATCTCAAAGACCTATTTGTCAGGGTCAAGTATACACCCAGTTGCCCCCGAGATCGGTTACTTGGCCATCTTGGAATGTCCAACAATCTATAGGGTATGCTGAGTTAAACCAGCAGATGGTAAAAATGCAAGGGTCCATGCTTCAGCTTATGTAGCAAATGAAGACATCATTGGATAACTTGCAATCTGGGTTAATTGCTAACACCCGACAACCCGGTCCTTACCATCTCAACCGGTACCCAACCTACGTAATGTGCAAAATTAGGGCAATAGAGCCTAAGGGTATGGGAATCAAAGGGACCCACACGCACATGCTCAGGTGGTTGAGCAGAGTCCCTCATCTTCTTCTTCTGGTTACATGACCAACCAAGGCCCTCCAATCTTCACTAATCCACCTCAAGATCCAAACCCTTATGCCTCTGCAAACTCTGTCACCTTGAGAAGTGGGAAGAAAACCCAGAACCTTGAATTACCTTCTAGAAGTCAAAACCCTGGGGAGCTTGAGAAAGAGAAGGAGGAGGTTGAAGAAGACAATAAGGCTCAGGAATCGAAAATTGAAAATACTACCCATATCCTGTTCCCTGAGGCCCTATTAAAAACTAGGAGGAAGAAAACCACAGACAGCAATGAGGAGCTCCTAAATTTATTCAAGAGTGTAGATATAAATATTCTGCTCCTTGATGCTATTAAGCATATCCCAGCTTATGCTAAATTCTTGAAAAAACTGTGTACCCAAAAGTGTAAGTCGAGAGAACCCACTCCAAGGAAGGTGATTCTCTTTGAGCAGGCAAGTTCTGTTATCCTGCATCACCTTCCTCAAAAGAAGAAAGATCCAGGTGCCCCTTGATATCATGCGTTATTGGGGAATACACTTTTGATAGGGCACTATTGGACCTAGGTGCATCCATCAATCAGATCTCGACTTCTCTTTATGAGAGGTTTGGGTTAGGTGAACTCTGGCAAACCTTAGTAACGCTGCAATTAGCGAACTGATCGATCACCACACCGAGAGGCATTATTGAGGATGTAATTGTTATGGTCAAGGATTTCTATTTTCCCGTTGATTTCCTTGTTCTCGACATGGATGTACCTAATGATTTGAGGAACACGCTCATCATTCTGGGGCATTCGTTCCTAGCTACCGCCAAGGCCAACATAAACTGTGAAAGCGGTAGTATGGAGATCACCTTTGGGGATAAGAAATTAACTCTGGATTTAAGGTGATAAGAGGATTTGAGGATTGTGGATTCATTGAGGAGCTCGAGGATCAGGATCTTGATACTTGTATGACAATCAGTGCACTCGAAGACTCCACCAGCTTCAGCGAACCCAACCCACAACCCTCCATGATAGACCTGCCACATCCTAAAGAGGCTGTTGATTTTGTTCATTCCCAGCCTCTTCCACTGGATCATCCTGATGAATCTTCATCAACATTTTTCCTACCTTCTATTCTAAACCCACCACAACTGGAATTAAAACCATTTCCCAAAATTTTGAAATATGAGTTCTTAGGACTTGAAAACATGCTCCCTGTAATTATTAGTGCTGAGTTGACTAAGAAGCAAGAATCGAGGTTAATTAAGGTCCTTAAGAACAATAAGGAGGCAATTGGTTGGACCATCCACGACCTTAGGGGGATCAAGCCATCTTATTGTAATCATCGTATTTTCATGGAAGATGGATCCCGCCCTTCTCGCGAAATGCAAAAGAGATTAAACCCGAATATGCGAGAAGTGGTCAAGAAGGAGATAATCAAGTAGCTCGATGCTAGGATTATTTACCCAATGTTGCATAGTCTGTGGGTTAGCCCCGTTCAGATTATACCCAAGAAGGTGGGAATAACTGTTATGATTAATAAGAAAAAGGAAACCTTCACCACTCGTTCAGCTTCTGCTTGGAGAGTCTGTATTGACTATAGGATGTTGAACACAGCCACTCAAAAGGATCACTTTCTGTTGACATTCATCGATAAAATCCTTGAAAGGTTAGTTGGGCAAAAATTTTTTTGCTTCCTAGATAGTTATTCAGGATATAACCAAGTCCCTATCCACCCCGAAGACCAAGAAAAGACAACTTTCGCATGTCCCTACGGAACCTTTGCTTTCCATAGAATGTCGTTCGGGCTTTGCAATGCGCCTGCAACTTTTTAAAGATGCATGCTGGCCATCTTTTCTGACATGGTGGGAGATTGTCTTGAGGTGTTCATGGATGATTTCTCCATTTTCAGAGATTCTTTTAAGTCTTGCCTGGCTAACCTGGAATTGATCCTTTAGAGATGCATCAAAACACGACTAGTCCTTAGCTGGGAAAAGAGCACTTTATGACTCAGGAAGGCATTGTCCTGGGGCAGTGGTCTCTAGTCGGGGTATTGAAGTTGATAAAGCTAAGGTGGATGCTATCTCTAGACTTCCAACACCCACATCCGTAAAACAATTCGCTCTTTACTTGGGCATGTGGGTTTTTACAAAAGATTCATTAAGGATTTCTTGATGGTTGCTCGGGCCTTGAGTAACCTTTTTGCCAAAGACATGCCATTCGAGTTTGATGAATCATGCCGTAAGGCATTTGATTTATTAAAAATGGCAGTCACCTATGCCCCGGTGTTGCAACCACCGATTTGGACAGCCCCATTTGAGATTATGGTTGATGCATTTGGTTATGCTGTTGGGGCTGTCTTGGGTCAAAAGATTGAGAAAAAGCCCTCTGTGATTTACTATGCTATCAAGACTCTGGATGAGGCCTAGAGGAACTACACTGTTACTGAAAAAGAATTACTAGCTATAGTTTTCACTTTAGAAAAATTTAGGCCTTATCTGTTAGGTTCTCGTGTCATCATCTATACCGACCACTCATCCTTGAAACATCTCTTGGCCAAAAAGGATGCCAAACCCTGCCTTATTCGCTAGATTCTACTGCTTCAAGGGTACGATCTTGAAATCAGGGATAAAGTCGGGGCACAAAATGTAGTGGCAGATCACCTCTCGAGAATCCTAATTGATTCTCCTCATTTGGATGTCCCAATCTCTGATACTTTTCCGGATGAGACTATCCTCACAATCTCGGGTATCCAAACACCCTGGTTTGTGGATATTGTCAATTATTTGGCCGTTGGTCAAATCTCCCAAAATTGGACCAAACAACAACGGGATAGACTTGTGTCTAAGGCCAAATATTATTTTTGGGATGATCCCTAGCTGTAGCACATCAGCGTAGACCAGATTATTCTTCAATGCATCACAAAAATCGAGTTCCATAGCATACTTGAGTTCTGCCACACATCCACATGTGGTGCACACTTTTCTGGGAAAAGACGGCTGCAAAAATCTTGCAATATTGATTCTATTGGCCATCATTATTTAACGATGCCCAGGAATTCTCAAAGTCATGCACCCGATGCCAAACACTCGGGAACATGGCTAAGAGAGATATGATGCCCCTGAACCCAATTCTTTCCATCGAAATTTTTGATATTTGGGGTATCGACTTTGTGGGACCCTTCCTTCCTTCATTTGGACACCAATATATCCTGGCCGCTATTGATTACATGTCCAAGTGGATTGAGGCAATTCCCACCTGGACCAATGACCACAAGGTGGTCATTGATTTTGTGAAGAAAAATATCTTCAGTTGGTTCGGGGTTCCTAGGGGAATTATCAGTGATGGTGGCACACATTTCACTCATGCACAATTTCAGAATTTACTGGGGAAATACTGTGTGAACCATCAGATTTCCACACCTTACCACCCTCAGACGAACGGACAGGCCGAGGTCTCCAATCGGGAGATCAAGAACATTTTGCAAAAAACCATTAGGCCTAATAGGAAGGATTGGATCGGAAAGCTAGATGATGCTCTTTAGGCTTACCGTACGACGTACAAAATGCCTATCAGTATGTCTCTGTTCCATCTGGTGTTTGGTAAGGCGTGTCACTTACCCGTAGAACTTGAACACCGGGCATTTTGGGCCATCAGAAAATGTAATGTCGACCTTGAGTTGGCCAGGAAAACCAAGAAACTCCAACTAGCTGAGTTGGTGGAGCTTCGAAATGATGCTTATGGAAATGCTAGAACTTATAAGGTAAGGACCAAAGCTCTCCATGACCAGATGATTTCACATAAGAGATTTGAGCCAAACGGGAAGGTCTGGCTTTTTGATTCTCGATTGAATTTTTCCCTGAAAAACTAAGGTCTAAGTTGGACGGCTCATTCCTTATTGAGCGAATTTTCCCTAACGGTGCTGTTGAAATCCCTAACCCAAAGACGGGTAATATTTTCAAAGTCAATGGACAATATCTAAAACCCTTTGTTGACCATGTGGTCCCTGAACCTTTCTCGGACAAGGTCGCTCTTACCCTGCCTTAACCACCGTAGGCCGATCATCGCCCAGCTGAAGGCACTAATCTCAGCACATGTAAAGACTGTTCCAAGCTGACTAGAGTCTCATGGAAATCAGGTGCTATTCTTCCACTTCTACTATCCTGCATGCTTTTATTTTTTGCAATGAGGACATTGCAATAGCTAAGCATGGGGGGGTGGACATATTTTATAACCTTTTTGTCAGCTGTAACAGTAATTTCCTGTTATTTGATTCTTTGAAAAAAAAAAGAAAAATTAGAATTAGGAGATGAGAACTTAGGCATTAGGAGTTGCAAACTTTAGGAATTGATACTTTGAGACCTGAATACTTAGACTCTTCAGGTCTTCTGGCTTAATTAGCCTGGGCGTCCACTCGAATGTGGACTTAGTCTCAAGACCTCGCCAAGTAAAATTCATTTTAATTTGGTAAATAAATTGGGATGATAAGTATGCGACTTATCAATCAACCCTCTAATTTGGGGGGACTTTAAGCATAAGCATCTACACACTTTTTTTGCACTGACTCACTTTTTGGCGGTTTCTTCGGAAATTGTGTAGCTAATGAACTATCTAGGGTGGTATGGCTAGCAAGTTGTCGGTGGAATAGCTCATCAGCAGGTTGTCCAAAGCTCAGTCACAAGATCATTTTCGTTGTACTGCCTTTAGGTAAATCTTAAATCAGGAAAGCCACCTACTTAAAAAAAAGAAAAAAAAGAAGAAAAAGAAAAAAATATATATAGAAAAAGGAGAAAAAAATAAAATATAAATAAAACAACACTCCACAGCACGAGTATGGCTGTCAAGTTGTCAGCGATAATAGCTCATCGGCTGGTTGTTCAGAACCTAGCTCACAAAAAAATGCATAATAATTCCCAAAAACACTTAGGGAAGGAGCGGGGAAGTAGAATAAATCGAGGAGATATACACTGGGTTTGCCCTTGTGTTGACCCCATAAATAAAAGAAGTAAGGAGAAAGCTACCAATCGAAAAGACAAACCTTTAGGCAAGGTCACCTAGGGTCGTAGAAACTCGAAGTCTGGTTTAATGGCCGTCTAGTGAGTCTTCTACTATTTTCACAAGATCCTTCGCAGTTAGAGTTCATTTCGAGTCTTGGGCAAGTCGGGTAGTCATAAAAAGTTATCCTGGAACTCTCAAACTATAAAAGTACAAAAAAAAATTAGAAAAGAAGAAAAATAAGAAAAAAATTTTGTATCTTCTCTTCTCAAATAAGGCGAGGGCTTGGACGATCTACATTCTGGTAGGCACCTGGGCACTATTGAGTTTTTGTAATTAGATCTTGGGGTTGAGATTTTCTAAAGCAATCAATGAATTTTTCCTAAATACTCGAACCCTGATTCTACCTTTATACATAGCATTTAGGTTAATTTTGCTAGGGACTAGCAAAAAGTAAGCATGGGGGTATGATAAACACACATGAATTCATGGTAAATTGCTTATTTATGATAGTTCCTAGGCATAGCAATGCATATCATGTTATAAATATTGCATAACATCCATTGCATGGAATTTAGGATAGTTGTATGTTTTGTATATTAATTCCTTCATTTTATTTGGCCAGGAGGCAATGCAACATCCTTACGGACTTTGGATGAAAAATCCAACCATACGGATGGATCCGGAGTGACAATCGCAATTCGATAACATAGAAATCACCTCGATCTGAGCACCGTGGAATCCTCTGGAAGAAATGAAGTGTGGACGGTCTAGATGATGCCACGTGGCATCATCTGGAGTGCCTAAAAGCACCCACCACATCTTCAAAGGCTGCCCATGAAGTGATCTCAGCCGTTGGATGCAAATCCAGCAGTTGAGAGCTCGCCATGCCACGCAACTGCAAATTCTTCCTCACGATGCGCATGTAGGCTTAGTGCAGCGGGTGGAGCAGCGGTTCACAAGGGAGGGGCATGGGTTCGAATCCTCGCAGCCCTCCCCCATTCTCAATCCAATGCTCACGCCAACGCACACCAGTAGTGCGTGCATGCTAGTGCACACTAGCGGGTTGCCGCACAATCCACACACATGAACGGGCACAGCACAGGCAGCGACAGCAGAGCATGGGGCGGGTGCATGCTCGGTTGGCGCTAGCCTACATCGACGCATGAGCTAGACATACAGCGATGCTTACAGCCGTCGCTAATTCTTCGCGAGCCAGCAAAGCCAGCTGTGGGCATGAGCGGGCAAGAGCTATCTACAGCGACGCTTCCAGCGACGACCTGGAGGTCACCAATGGTCCCATACCTATTTTTGCCTCTTCTCCTCCACTATAAAAGGATCTACACCCCCTCCCTTCCAAGCCATCCTACCTACTCTACTCCCACCTACTCCCAAGCTCTAGCAAGCCTACCAACACTCTGTTAGAGCTTGCTCTCAAGCACCCAAGGTGCCTATTAGTATAGCGAACCTCTGCCCCACCAAATACTCCTCCAACTTCCCATCCCCATTCGTAGGTTGCCTTGGAGCCGTCCTCCCACCTTTATTCCGGTAGCAGATCATCTCCACCTTGTCACCTCCATTCTGGAGCCAAGCTGAAGCTTTCCTCAACCTGACGTCCTCCTGCATCTCACCTTCGCCGACCCACTCCTCACTTCCTTCATCTGAGCTTTAGCCAGGCATCGTCGTCTCGCCGAACAATCGATTCAGGAGATTTCTTCTCACCCCCATCTCTTTTTACGCTTTCATTATTTATTGTAATTGACATTAGAGGGATATATATATCAGATTTATTCCATATCTCTTGTGATCCATTCTGCTTGTCTTCTTCTTTCAAAAATACAAAAAAAGAAATCCTAAAATACCAAAAACAAACAAAATGAAGCACAATTTTCAATTAAAGTAGATGTCACTGACGCGCTCTGGTGCGTGTGTGTTAAGAAGTGTCGTTATAGTCGCACTTTGCAACGTCGGTTTTAAAATAAGTAAACGGAGGTGAGTCCGAGTGTCGGTGTTAGGGAGGCGTGGAAATCGAATTTTGCTTATCACTTATTGTCAAGAAAAGTGCGGAATTTTGCTTGCAAAAGATGCAATTTTGAAAAGCAAGAGAGATAGAGAGAGGGTTTAGGGTTAGAATGTTCTTTGTTTGATCATGCAGCTTGGACGGAAATTAAAATGACAATTGAACTGAAAATAACTTCATTAATCATGCTCTAGTAATTCATAGCTTACAACATTAAATACATGCTTCAAGCAAAAGTAATGGAAAGATTAAAAGAGAGAGAGAGTGTGTGTGTGTGGGAGCGACGAGGCAGCCACGACGGTGGAGGAGGCTCCGTTGGTGGCTCGTTGTCTCCGACGATTACAAGAGGTCCTAAAGCTATCTAAGAGAGGAGTGGAGTAGTTTCAAGGGGAGTGGATGCCTTGAATGAGTGGTTGGAGGGGGTATAAATAGGGTTAAGGGCTTCCTAAAATAAGAAGGGGCTTTAGCGACATCCAGAGCGTCGCTAAAACCACTTCCAGAAGCGTCGCTGAAGCCCTCCAGCCGCTGGTCAGCCGCTCGCCTCGTTTCTTCTCTTCATGCGATCCGCGGCCGCTGAACGAGAGCCATCCGATCGAAGATCGGACGGTTGAGAATCCTCCTCGTCTGCGTTGGGATCGTGCCTCAGGCACGCGTGTGCGCACGCGTCTCCGCCTGGCGTGCGCGCGTGCGTGGACGCTCGTGAGCTGCGGTCGTGCTGCGTGGCAAGATCCCGGCCGCCCGCTGCTGATCGGGCAACCCAATTTCTCCACGCCCATCTCCCATCTTCAATTCCCACTCCGCGCGGCTCGAACCCGCATAACGTGGGTGCGGGCATGCGTGCAAACCGTTGCGCCACGCCCGCGCTTTGTCGCGGCGACCGTGGGCGGGCGCGCAAGTCTCGGCCGTTCGATCGAAGATCGACGGTCAAGATCTAATCTTGGCTTGATGAAGGTGCGGCGTGCGATGGGGCGGGGCTGACGTGGCGCGATATGGGCCGTTGATCTCCAGATCAACGGTCAGAACTTCTTGGGCCCATTATAGGTGCTCCGGATGTCGGATTTGGCCGATCTTGAGTCCGTTGGACTCCGTTCGTCGTTCTGAATCCATCCGTGTGGTCCAATTGCTCATTTGAGGCTTGCTTTGACAAATGCTTACACAAATGCCATTAATATAGTTTTATAAGCAATCTTGGTACATGATGCATGCAATGCTCCCATTCTAGTTATGTTGTGCCTTTTACTCTTAAGATGGGCCATATTCAAGATAATTATCACCCACTTGTGCGGTATTATCATACCCACATGCTTACTCCTTGCTAGTCCCTAGCAAGGTTTATTCTAGCCTTTATTTCCCTTCAGAATTTAAGAAGTAATTGCTTAGACACTTTGTTACTTGTCAATAAGAGGAAATATACGAAGACCTTAATCTACAAAGACTAAGCAGCGCCCGGGTGTTTGCCAAAATACGAATCGCTCGAATCCTTGCTTTAATGTATATAACTATACATATGTATATGTATATATATATTTTTAGAATTTTTTTCGGAATTCAGTGTGGGTTGGTAACTTTTTACGGCTACCCAACCCACCCAAAACTTGGTCAAAACCCTAAGTGCTAAGCATCTTGGTGTGAATTTTGTGATAGACTCACTTAACGGTAATTGAGACAGACTTCGGGTTTCTATGCCTCTAGGTGACCGGAAAAGGAAATAAATTTGCCTGAAGGTGTATTTGTTCGATTGGTAGCTTTCTCCCTACGTTTGTTTTAATTGGGGTCAACACAAGGATTTTTCCAGTGTATATCTCCCCGGCTTGTACTACTTCCCCGCTTCTTCCTTAAGTGTTTTGGTCTTTTTGTGTAGTTATTTAGCTGGGCTCTGGACAACCGACCAATGGGCTGTTACCCACGATCACTTGCCAACCATACTTGTATGGGGAAGTGTGGTTTATTTTCTTTTCTTCTTCTTCTTTTTTTTTTCCGTAGGTGGCTTCCCTAATCTCAAATGTACCTAGAGGCAATGAAGAAGAAATGGCCTATGGCTGGGTTCTGGACAACCTGCTAATGGGCTGTTACCCATGACAACTTGCAAGCCATACCACCCTAGAGAGTTCATTAGCTACCCAATTTCTGTCAAAATCTCCGAGAAGTGAGTATGTGCAAAAATGTGTGCAGATGCTTAGACTCAAAGTTTTTCTGAGTTTGAGGGTGAGTTGATAAGTCATATACTTATTACCTTATTTAGTAGGTGGATTAGAATAGCTTAAGGTTGCAAGGATTCGCTGCTAAATCCATATTTTAACGGACACCAGGGCTGCTTAAGCCCGAAGGCCTGAAAAGTCTAAGTGTTTAAGTTCTTTTTGTATTATTTCCCATTATTGAAAAGTTTCTAATGCCTAAGTTTTCTTCCTAAATTCAATTTTTTTTTTTATTCATTCAAACTGATTAATTGAGCTCAGGATTATGCAATTTACCACCCCCCCATGCTTAAGTTGGACAATGTCCTCATTGGCTAGTTCATAGATGCAAAAGGGATCAAAAAGATAGTACCTGAGTGACGTAAACTACCAGATCAGTCTGAATCCTCTGGGTTGCCTCCCAGGAAGCATTGAGTTTAACGCCTCCAGCTGGGCGGTGCTCGGTGTCAACCCTCAACGAGGGTGACACTTTCCTTTGGGGGAACCTGGGCTAGGAAATGCTTCAATCTTTGTCCATTAACTGTAAAAGTGTGCCCAAGATCAGCGATTTCAACCGCCCCATTAGAGTAGGGCTTAACCACTCGAAATGGTCCTGTCCATTTGGACCTGAGTTTTGCTGGGAAGAGTTTCAGGTGTGCATCAAACAGCCAAACTTGCTAGTTAGGCTCAAAGGTTTTTCTATGAATGAGTCGGTCGTGGATGGCTTTCATTTTCTCCTTATATAGCCGACTATTGTCAAAGGCGTCCCGACGAATTTCTTCGAGCTCAGATAATTGGAGCGTCCTCTATGCACCAGTAACTGGGGATCCATGTTACATTGCTTGACATGCCTATTGTGGTCTTAAAAGCGATCCTGTATGCCCATAGGGCATCATCAAGTCGTGTGGACTAGTCTTTCCTGTCAGGTCTCACAGTCTTTTGTAAAATGTTCTTGATTTGTCTATTGGAGACCTCAATCTGCCCATTTGTTTGTCGATGATACGGGGTGGCATTGTGGTGGCTTAACCTGTATTTTCTAAGTAGGGCACGGAATTGGGAATGGATAAAATGGCTTCCACCATCACTGATCATGGCCTTGGGTATTCCAAATCGGGAAAAGATGGTCTTCTTAACAAAGTCCATGGCAGTCCTATGATCGCATAGTCGGGTGGCGACGGCTTCAATCCATTTGGAAACATAGTCTACCGAGACCAGGATGTACTCAAAGCCGTTGGATGGTGGAAAGGGGCCCATAAAATCGATATCCCAAACGTCGAAGATTTCGACAATCAAAATGGGCTGAAGGGGCAGCGTGAGCAAGTCTTGGCAAAGATGTGTGCATCCTTAAATAGGGACAGCCAGTAAAATCTAGACTGCAAAACTTTTGCAGCTGTTTTCTTTCCAGAGAAGTGGCTGCCACATGCTTGGTCATGACAAAAGGAGAACACACTCTGAATTTTGTCTTCGGGGAGACACCTCCTGATGATCTGATGAACACAGAGGCGAAACAGCATGGGATCATCCCAGAAATAGCACTTGGCCTCAGCCAAGAACCTATCCTGTTGCTGTCTGGACCAGCTGTGTGGGGTTTGTCCTACAACCAGGTAATTGACGTAGTCCGCATACCATGGTATTTTCTTGTCTTGCACGGTTAGGATGTGTTCATCGGAGAAGGCATCAGATAGAGGTAGGGAGGGTCCAATGTGGTCTGGATGAAGTCTCGACAAGTGGTCAGCCACCACATTCTTCGATCCGGCCTTGTCTCGGATTTCCAGGTCAAATTCCTACAAGAGCAGGATCCATCTGATGACCCTGGGCTTTGCATCCTTTTTGGCCAACAGGTGCCGGATGGCTGAATGGTCAGTGTAAATAGTCACGTGGGATCCCAGTAAGTACGATCAGAATTTTTCAAGTCCAAAGACTACAGTGAGCAACTCCTTCTCTATGACAGTATAATTACGTTGGGCCTCGTCCAATGTTTTGCTCGCGTAGTAGATCACCACGGGCTTCTTGTCTTGCCTTTGTTCCAGGATAGCGCCTATGGCAAAATCTGATGCATCACACATAATCTCAAAGTCCTGGGACAAGTCGGGGGGTTGAAATATAGGTGCGGTGGAGACTAAGTCCCGGAGGGTGTGATAAGCTTGGATGCAATCAGGAGACATGTGGAATATGGCGTCGTTGGCTAGAAGGTCGGTCAAGGGTTTGGAAAGATTGGAAAAGTCTTTAATGAACCTTCGGTAGAAGCCAACATGTCCTAGGAACGAGCGAATCTGCTGGACCGAACTAGGTGGAGGAAGTTTGGAAATTAAATCAACCTTAGCTCAATCTACCTCGATGCCCTATGCAAAATGGTGTGACTGAGGACAATTCCTTCTTGAACCATAAAATGGCTCTTTTCCCAACTTAACACCAAGTTAACCTCGATACATCGTTTCAGAATTTTCTCCAAGTTGCTCAGACAATGGTCGAATGAATTCCCGAATACAGAGAAATCATCCATAAAGACCTCTAAGTATTCACCCACCATTTCTGAAAAAATGGCTAGCATGCAAAGCTGGAAGGTCGCAGGTGCGTTGCATAACCCGAACGACATTCGATGGAATGCAAACGTGCCATACGGGCAAGTGAATGTGGTCTTTTCCTGATCTTCCGGAGCAATTGCGACTTGGTTATATCCTGAATATCCATCTAGGAAGCAGAAATACTTCTGCCCTACCAATCTTTCAAGGATTTGGTCAATGAATGGCAAGGGGAAGTGGTCCTTCATAGTAGCTTCATTAAGCTTCCTATAATCAATACACACCCGCCATGCGGTGGTGGTGCGGGTGGGGATGGATTCGCCATGATCATTGGTGACAACCGTGAGCCCAGCTTTCTTTGGAACCACTTGAGTGGGGCTCACCCAGGGGCTATCGGAGATAGGGTAGATGATGTCGGCGTCAAGCCACTTGATAATTTCTATTTTAACGACCTCCCGCACGTTTGGGTTTAAACGTCTCTGCATCTGTCGGGAAGGTCGGGCCCCGTCTTCCAGGTAAATCTTATGGGTGCAATAGGTGGGGCTAATGCCTCTTAAATCTGAAATGGTCCAACCAATGGCGGCCCGATGTTCTGAAAGGGTAGCAATCAACCTAAGTTCCTGATCCTTGGTTATATGGGAATTAATAATCACTGGGAAGGTCTGGTCAGGTCCCAAGAAGACATACTTGAGATTCTCGAGCAATGGTTTAAGTTCAGGTGCGGGTGGGACCACAGTCGATGGGAAGGGAAAGGGCGGGAGTTCATCAACATCAATCTCTTCGAATGGTGTCATGTGATGGTATTCAGCCTTACAGAGGTCCACGGGTAATGATGGTGACGGGTCAGAACAGTCACTACCGGTTTGGTGGTCTAAGACAGAACTGAGGGTGAGGCATTCCTCGATTAAAGTGTCCACGGGATCATGTTCCTCAATATAATCGCAATCAAAAGACTTTGTTGCCCGGAAGATATCCAATTGCATTTTCCTATCTCCGAAGTCGATTTTAATACATCCCATGTCGCAATCAATGTTTGCTTTAGCCGTAGCTAAGAAAGGTCTGCCTAAGATTATGGGTGCATTCTGTAATTTCTCAGGGACGTCCATGTCGAGCACCAAAAAGTCGACCGGGAAATAGAAGTCCTTGACCCATACAATTACATCCTCGACAACCCCCTTTGGGGTTTTCACGGATCTATCAGCCAGCTGGATGGTGACAGGGGTTGGTGTCAGCTCCCCAAAACCAAATTGGTGCTATAGGGTTGTTGGAATCAGATTGATAGAAGCACCTAGGTCCAAGAGCGTTCTATCAAACATCATGTCCCCGATATTGCAGGAAATCAGGGGCACTCCTGGGTCAGTTCGCTTGAGTGGAAGGTTGCTTGATATAACGAAACTTGCTTGCTCAGAGAGTACAACCTTCCTAGGTGCTTGCGGTCTCGGCTTACGCTTGGGTGTACAGGCATCCTTCAAAAACTTGGCGTAAGCAGGGATGTGTTTGACGGCTTCAAGGAGCAGAATATTAATCTGTACTTGCTTAAAAATTTCCAACAGCTCCTCAGTTTCCACAGTATTCTTCTTTTTCTTGATTGTTTCCAAGGCCTCAGGGTAGGGTGTCTGAATGTGGATTGGTTCCATGTCTGGGTCCTTGGTTGGTGCCTCTTCTGAGTTGGGTATTTCATCGGGTGAAGTCTCGGGGAGAGTCGGCCATTTGGGATCCTAGGTTTTAGTGCCGCTTCTCAAGGTCACCGCATTCGCAGAGGCATTGGGGCCGTGGGTTGATCCTTGAGAAGACGAGGATGAAGAGGCACCAAACCCAGGAGGTGTTTGTGGGGCTGGCTGGACCATGTGAGCCTGCCCGGGGTTGCTTTGGAACCCTTGCGAATTGGGGCCTCTGTTAATTATGTTTCGCAGGTTCGGTTGTGGTTGGGATGGTAGGGATCCTTATTGTTTACAGTCCAAGAGTTGGCTTAACTGTCCCTTTATCAAGGCCATTTCCACCTGATGTTTCTGGTTCATGTCAGCCATCATCTTTATTAGGGTATCCATTTGGTTTTATGGGGGAGGGGCCGTCCTATTCTGATTATATTGGGGTCTAACTGGTGGTCCTTGCTGATAGGGCGGCAAGTGTGGCTGCTGGTTTGGCCTAGGCTGGTTTTGGAATTGCGATGGTTTCTGGTTTGTCCAACCGAAGTTGGGGTGGTTATGCCAGCTAGTGTTGTAAGTGTTGGAGAAAGGGTCAGGTTTCGCATAACCTTGGACAGCTTGCACATCTTCTAGGATAGCCGATGTTGATGAAGAAGGAAGGGAGTAATCAGGGGTTAAGGGAGCAAGGGTCCCTCCCTGGAACGTGGTCAGGGGTTGTTCCAGGTTCAGTTGGGTGAAGGGCTGGACCAGGTCAACATTATGTGCTCCCTTTGCTAGGGAGAAAGTCTGCAAGGGGTTCCTGGTCTAGTTCAGTAGCTCATCAATCTTTTTGTTCACCAATTCCACTCGATCCAATTTCTTGGCAATGATGTCCATGTCAACCATTCCAGAATTTGCTTGCACCTCATAAATCCCACCACGGGGTTGACTGGACCTGTTAAACTAGTTCATGGAGGCATTGTTGAGCGAATTCTCGCTCATAGACTCAAAGAGCTCAAATGCGCTCTCCTCATCTTTGTTTAGGAAGTTTCCCCCGCATGAGGCATCGACGAAGTTCTGTAGGTTGCTGTCCAGACCATGGTAGAAGATCTGGGCCAATTGCCACCTTGGAACTTCGTGGTGTGGGCATTTCCTCAAAAGTTCATTAAATCTTTCCCATGCCTCATGAAATTGTTCCCCACCTTGGAGTGTAAAAGTAGTGATTGCTCTTCTGAGGGCATTGGTCTTTCCTATGGGGAAGAATTTCTTTAAAAATGCGTGCCTCAGTTCTTCCCAGGTGGTGATGGGTCTACCTAGGGTTCTAAGCCATTGAGAAGCCTTGTCTCTTAATGAGAAGGGAAACATCTTGATTAGAACAATGTCAAGGCTAATGTTCCTTGGTTTCACAGTTCGTGCTATGCGGTCGAGATCCTCTAGGTGCTGAAAGGGGTCCTCATTTGAGCTTCCATGAAAGTGGCTCTGGATCAAACTTAAGATATTCGATTTTAGCTCAAAATCATCTCCCCCCACGGGGATCCTAAGGTTTGGCTCGACTCTAATAGTAGAGGGGTTATAGAAATCGCGGAGGGGCCTCAGCTGATCCTGAAATGGTGGCAAATCAAGTGGTGGTTGCCCTGGTATGTCTTGGAAAGGTGGTGGTGGTGGTTGTTCTTGTGGGTTCTGTAACCGTTGTATGGCTTGCATGATGGTGTTGATTTGTTGTTGTTGAAGTCGGTGGTTAGCATTGATTTAAGCTTGGATAATGGCCATAGCATCTGGTGGGGGTTGATCTTCAGCCTCATCTATCCTAGGTTCAGCCATGTTAACAAAATTACGTCGCCTAGATTCCTGCCCCAAAACACACAACTTGGGATGCAGTGAGCGTCTCCCGTGCATGCACTAGAGAAGAATAGGAGGGGATGCGGGGGGCGACAGATGCGAGAAATGTGTTTCAATCAAGCACACAAGCCTAGTTCTTATGTTGTATTCCTTAGGAGACCTAGAAATCTCACAAAGGGTGATTAAGTCCATAAGCATTGGACTCCCCTTCCCAAGGCTAATCTGGCCAGGTTGATTACGAGGGGATTGCAGGGAAGGTTCTTCCTTTGGCTTGCACCTCCAATTCCGTACACCCCACAACCGCGGTCGTTTGACACTGCCCTGCAGCTTAGTCACCAGATTCTACCAAGGGAATGAAAGCCAAGTGCCTAGCGAACAAAACCTCACCTTTTGAGACTTAACTCAGTCCTGCCTAGGGCACGTCTACTCAGTTTTAAAGGGTTAGGATAGTGCTTGTGCTTAGGGTTATGTGATGAGTTGTTGATTGGGGTGGTGCCTCTTAATTTTCCACTTTCAAGGTGTGTGCTTTTAGCAAAACATGGTTTTCAAGCAAGGATTTGTTAAGATGTGGTGTTTTTTAGTGTTTCATCCTTTAGTACTTTTTAGGGTTGACGTGTCTTAATGTTTTCAAACAAGTTTCAGTGGGCATGTCAAGTTCTGCACACAATTTGGTGAAAGTAGATTTCCTTTCATTCTGTAGAGGCTCTAAATCCCTAATGTACTCATCCTAATGATTATGCAGCTTCTATTAGATGAGTCAGTTTTAGGGTTGAGTGGTGCGGCCCTGGTCAACTAACAATGGCTTCGCAAACACCACTCAAGAAAAAGAAAAGAACACTCCAAGAATTTATTCAGAATGTCAGAGTGTACATTTTTTTTTGGGGTGATGTGTTAAGGATGTGGGTCAAGCAATCATACACCACGCCAATTTTTTTCAGTTTTTACAATTTTTTTAGTTTCTTTTTACGCAAGCAAATAATCATGAGAGAAAGGTTACTCACTATGAGTCCTTGTAGCACCTACTCCCTTGCTACCGTCGTGGTATGCACCGCTTCGCCATCCATGTACCGAATTCTCACAACCATCAAGTAAAAAGGAAAATAGGGCATTAGACGATGTGAGAATGAATGTGGAATGGAGGTGATAAAACAAATCCGTTGCCTCCCCGGCAATGGCGCCAAAAACTGACGTGCTCTGGTGCGTGTGTGTTAAGAAGTGTCATTATAGTCGCACTTTGCAATGTTGGTTTTAAAATAAGTAAATGGAGGTGAGTCCAAGTGTCGGTCTCAGGGAGGCGTGGAAATCGGATTTTGCTTATCACTTGTCACGAAAAGTGTGGAATTTTGCTTGCGAAAGATGCGGTTTTGAAAAGCGAGAGAGATAGAGGGAGAGGGTTTAGGGTTAGAAAGTTCTTTGTTTGATCAAGCAGCTTGGATGGAAATTAAATTGACAATTGAACTGAAAATAACTTCATTAATCATGCTCTAGTAGTTCATAGCTTACAACATTAAATACATGCTTCAAACAAAAGTAATGGAAAGCTTAAAAGAGAGAGAGAGTGTGTGTGGAGAGCGACGAGGCAGCCACGACGGTGGAGGAGGCTCCGTCGGCGGCTCGTCATCTCCGGCGATTACAAGAGGTCCTAAAGCTAGCTAAGAGAGGGGTGGAGTAGTTGCAAGGGGAGTGGATGCCTTGAATGAGTGGTTGGAGGAGGTATAAATAGGGTTAAGGGCTTCCTAAAGGAAGGGTCTTTAGCGACATCCAGAGCGTCGCTAAAACCACTTCCAGAAGTGTCGCTGAAGCCCTCTAGCCACTGGTCAGCCGCCTGCCTCGTTTCTTCTCTTCATGCGATCTGCGGCCACTGAATGAGAGCCGTCCGATCGAAGATCGGACGGCTGAGAATCCTCCTCGTCTGCACTGGGATCGCGCCTAGGGCACGCGTGTGCGCGCGCGTCTACGCCTGGCGTGCGCGTGCGTGTGGACGTTCATGAGCTGCGGTCGTGCCGCGTGTCAAGATCCTGGCCGCCCACTACTGATCGGGCGGCCCAATTTCTCCTCACCGGACTCCCATCTTCAATTCCCACTTCGCGCGACTCGAACCCGCGTCTCGTGGTTACGGGCGCGCGTGCTAACCGTTGTGCCACGCTCGCGCTTTGTCGCGGCGACCGCGGGTGGGAGCACGAGTCTCAGCCGTTCGATCGAAGATCGATGGCTGAGATCTGATCTTCTCTTGATGAAGGCGCAGCGGGCGGTGGGGCGGGGCTGACGTGGCGCGATATGGGCGGTTGATCTCTAGATCAATGGTCAGAACTTCTTGGGCCCATTATAGGAGCTCCGGATGTCAGATTTGGCCGATCTTGAGTCCGTTGGACTCCGTTCGTCATTCTGAATCCATCCGTGAGGTTCGATTGCTCATCTGAGGCCTACTTTGACAAATGCTTATACAAATGGCCATTAATACAGTTTTATAAGCAATCTTGGTACATGATGCATGCAATGCTCCCATTCTACTTATGTTGTGCCTTTTACTCTTAAGATGGGCCATATTCAACATAATTATCACCCCCTTGTGTGGTATTATCAGTCACCTCCCTATGTTCGACTCGGGACTCCCTTGGAGTTTCGGTATAAATTTTATTTGATCACGAGTTCTGCAACTACGACGACCGGTTACTTGTAACCCTGATTTCAAACTCGCAAAACCCGTGCGATCATTTGCAATGACTCAATTTTCGATGGCTTCTTCAGAAATTGGGTAGCTAATGAACTATCTAGGTTGGTCTGGTTGGCAAGTTGTCAGTGGTAACAGCTCATCAACAGGTTATCTAGAGCCCAGTCAAAAGACCATTTTCATTGAACTACCTTTAGGTAAATCTTAGATCGGGGAAGCCACCTACTTAAAGAAAAAAAAAGAAAAAGAAAAAAATAGAAAAAAATAGGAAAAGGAGAAAAAAATAAAAATAAACAAAACCACACTTCAATGCACGAGTATGGCAAGCAAGTTGTTGTAGGTAACAGCCCATTGGTTGGTTGTCCAAAACCCAGCTCACAAAAAAAGCACAATAATTCCCAAAACTGTTAGGGAAGAAGCGGGGAAGTAGAATAAATCGGGAAGATATACACTGGGTTCACCCTTGTGTTGACCCCATAAATAAAAGTAGGGAGAAAGCTACCAGTCGAAAAGATAAACCTTTAGGCAAGGTCACCTAGGGTCATAGAAACCCGAAGTCCATTTTAACAGCCGCCTAGTGAGTCTTTCACTATTTTCACAAGATGCTTAATAGTTAGAGTCCTTTTCGAGTCTTGGGCGGGTCGGGTAGCCATAAAAAGTTATCTCAGAACTCTCAAACTCCAAAAGTACAAAAAAAAAAGAAAAAAAGAAAAGACAATATATCTTCCCTTTTCAAATAAGGCGAGGACTTGGGCGGTCTGCATTCTGGCAAACACCCAAGTACTGTTGAGTCTTCGTAGTTTAGGACCTTAGTTGAAATTTTCTATTATTAATAAATGACCTAGGCCTAAGAGATCTAATCCTAATTTGATTTTATCCATAGCATGCTATTTAATTTGCTAGGGACTAGTAAAAGATAGGCATTGGGGTATGATATAGACACATCTGTTTAGGTTAAAATGCCTATTCATGCATGTTCCTAGGCTTAGATTTGCATTTCATGTTATAAATATTGCATAACATGCATCATTTTGCATTTAGAGTAGTTGTATATATTTTAGGATAATTAGGTACTTTTTATGGTCAAGAGAGAATAAGAATTATTTCAGGGCCTCGGATGGATGATCGGACTGTACGGATCTAATTAGGACGACGATCGGAGTCTAACGCCTATGAAATCGTTTAGATCGAAGAATCGTAGCATCATACAAAGTCTAAGTAAGATCAACGGCTAGGAGGAAATGCGACATCCATAATGGTTTCGAATGGAAAATCCGACTGTACAGAGGGATTCAGAGTGACAATCACAGTCCAGCAACGTCGAAATCATCTCTATTTTAGCACCGTGGCACCCTCTACAAAAGAAAGAAGAATGGATGGCCTAGATGGAGCAACGTGATGCCATTCAGGTCGCTCAATGCTGTCCAGCAGCAGCGCATGCGCATAGCCGCAGCCACGCGCAGTGCACCATGCATAGCCACAACCGCAGCCACATGCAGCAGCAGCGCAAAGCATACCAGCGCATGCACGTGCATAGTGCAGGTAGCACGGGTGCGTGAAGCACGCAGCACGCAATGCGTGCACCAACGAAGCTGTTTGTTCTAAAGAAAAATCGGGTTTGTAAATATCGCGTTGTAGTATAGTTGAAATCGCTTCAAAAATTAAATAATAATTTATTAATCAAATAACTAAGAATCTGAGGTCGAATACGGGGAGCAAATTGGTATTTAAAAACTAAGAACACAATCTCAATTTGATAAATGTGATGTTTAATTAAATGATGAAGCAATAAACTAGTCCCAATGTATATAAAAGCTCAAAAAATATGGATAAAGATGTGAAAATAAGATGCTGGTAGCTTGGGCTTTCTCTTCTTTCTTCCTCTCTAATGTCTTGTTCTTTCTCTTCCTTTTCTTCCTTCTCTGATTTCTCCTTCCTTCCTCTTCCTTGGCTTCTTTCTCTTTCTCTATCTTTAGCCGAGCCTTCTTCTTCTCTGTCGATTCCTTCTTGTTTAGCCTTCCTTCAGCCTTGACCTTTCCTTCAAAGTCCTCTTCTTTCTTCAGCTATTTCTTCTCTTTCCTTAGTTCTCTCTTTAGCTTTGGCTTCTTCCTTCTTTGGCTTCCTTCCATAGCTTCTTCCTTAGCAGTGCCTTCTTCTTCCTTCAGCTTCCGATCTCCTTCTTTCTCCTTTAGATTTGCCTTCAGGTCCTCAGCTTCAACTTTGGCTCCTCCTGCCCTTAGCCTTCTTCAACTTCCATCTTCCTTTCCCTGCACAGAAGTGCAAAACCTAACCCTACCATTCCCCGCGTACGCTCTCTCTCTTCTTTCTCTTTGGTTCACTCTCCTAGAGCCAATTAGGTAAACGGGTCGGGTCAGTGCACCAGAGTCTAAGCGCACCGGCATGGGTGATGCACGAGGAGTGCAGGGTTATCAGGTCAGGTCAGTTAGGTCTGCAGAGGAGTGAGCGCAGACGAGGTGGGTGCGTGGGCGAGGGGACCTCACCCCGTGTTCAGAGGCAACGAGCCTAAAACACAAAATCAATTTAAACTACTTACTTGCTTCTAAAGTTACCGAGGTGGGATTAAACTCCCACCCACTTCTTCGAGTGTGTTTGCAGGGAGTCAGCACTAATTGCTACAGTTGTAGTGTGCTGTGGCTTCAATTACTAGGTGCAAGAGGATCGCGAAGTGGTTCCGCGCACCTGGGACTCGGTCTCCTAGAGCGGTATTGCCTGGAGTAAGCTTGCAATCAAGCTTTGCTCCTGCTAGAATGGCAGCTGGGGGTCAAACCTGTCAGTCATGAATGCGGCCTCACGGCCCTGTCAAAGTACTTAGAAAGCTTCACTATGTCACGATGAAGGTGGCACTGAGGGTGGCGTGGCACAGGATAGGCTAGGTGTGTGTGCCTAGGTTGAACTGTGGCCATGAAAGTGTGGTTGTTCGGGAGAAGTGTAGGGTGCGTGTGGCGGTCGATGAAGAGGTGGATGATGGTCAGTGGATGATGGTGAAGCTTTTGTGGTAGTTCACGAGGCATGTGGGTGTGTGGAGTGGTGGATGCGCCTTTGCTAGTGGTCGGCCGGAGATGAGGAAGATGAGGGTGGTCTGTGGCTGTCGAGGCGCGAAAATAAAAATAAAGTGGAGGAAAATGAAGAGTAGGGAGAGAGGAACTTATTTGCAAGTGGGTGGATGAAAGGGGAAGTGGAGGGCAAATGGCACGTATTTGCCGTCGCCGAAGACGAAGGCCCTAAGATGAAGAGGTAACGACGACGAGATTGCTGAAGACGCGGGTGCAGGTTTGGCACAACGTGGAAGAATGAGGCAGAGAAGACTCTGCCACTAGTATGGTGGTAGAGCGACGAGAAGAGGGAGGAAGAGTGGCTGGAGATTGCAGGGTACTTGGCCGGAGTGGGGAAAGGAGGAACTTTGGGGGATTCTTCGGCCAAATCAAGCTTGGGATGGCTGAGTGGACTTGGGGCGTCTTTTATAGTCGTGGGTAGAGGGCCTTGTGCTGGGAAGGCAAGCTTCCAAGCACAGCAACCTCGTAGGACTCGGAAGGTCAAGAGATACCCATATCTCTCATGCATTCACATGAGAGATTAGGTGCGAATCAGAGCGCATGATGGGGTTCACACGATCGGGAATTCCTCAGAGAATCTCCCTTTCAAATCTGAGAGGGATTCTCTGAGGAAACAAAGAGATCTCCCTCTTGAATCCTTGTTGGAGTAGGATTCCTCCGCTGTAATGGCAGAGGGACCTAATTGCAAAGAGTGGCAAGGTAGACAGGGGGTCTCTACAAGTTTTTGAAAGTTTGGGGCGTAAAAGTAATTGGGTTGGACTGTTTTGCAAAGTAGGTCAAGGTGAACTCCCCTTTGGTCCAAATTTTGTTATAAACCTAATTTGGACCCAAGAAATCCAATGGTGAAGTTTTATTTTAGCTTTTACCACGTTTGACTGGACATTTTGCATAAAAACCCAATTTAGGGCAAATGTATGACTAGGACCCCTATTTAGGTCAAAATAGGTTCTAAAGGCCAAATTAAAGGTTCTAAACCATAGAGGGTATTTTTGAATGAATTTGAGAGGGTTTAGTTGATTTTATCCTGACCAAAACTTTGTTGAATTAAGTGGGTTTGTTTTAGGGTTATAGGATATCATTTAATTCCTAGATCTCACATTAACCCTTCTCTGATTGAACCATCTCACTTTTCATCTTGTTAAGACCAATTAACCCATGTTTAACCCCTGAGAAATACTATTGTTGTACTGCAATGGTAAAATTACAGTTTTACCCTTTGTTTCTTACTTTTCTTTCAACCCTCTTATTCTCTGAGTTAGGCCCTTCACTTGGTTATGTAGGTGCTTTTATTCGCTTTTCTAGGTCAAAATGAGCTAGTTAGGGCTCATGATGGTGTTCCCATCATACCCCCATGCCTAGCTTTTGCTAGTCCATTAGCAAAATTTTAAGGTTTTAACTTCTATTCTGGACCATGAGTTTCTATCACAATTTATGATAAGTACTTTTTTTCTATCTTTTTGATTAGGTTAGAATGCTGATAGTAGGCCTGGAGGTACTCAAGTATCAACCGAGATCCGAACCTTACCAGCTCTAGCCTCGATCCTCCGCGAAGGTTTTTAAGGCCCGCAGGAACTAACCTAAGGTTCGTTGGACTCTGCAGTTAAAGCACCTGTGCTTGAGACATATTTTAGCCTCGGTTCAGTTTGCAGTGCATTTTTTGTAAGAGAGAGATAGAGGATTTATTTGTTTGGAGAGTTTTCTCTCTCTTTTCTTTTTATTTCTAGCTTCGGCTTGGCTTCTCAACACGGTCTGTATCAGATTCCTCATCCCCATCATTAATCCTCAAAGGTCCCTGGCAATCGATGCTTTGTAATAGCACCACCCTTGGCAACCCCTATAACCCTGGCTTTCGAGATTTTGAGATAATCCCGCCCATGGCATTCCATAGCCAAATCTAGACCCTAGCAATCGACATTTCATGATAATATTGCCCATGGTATCTGAACTAGCAGAGTGCTTACATACCCCCGATAGGATATGTTAATATCCTCGGAGACAAGCACCGAGGAGACAATAAATTGTTACGCATCTTCGAGGGGAATTTCCCGCCTCTCCGCACCGAGAACTCATCTAAATCAACTTGTGCTGATCAGTCGCTCCTAATCTAGGCAACTTTTTTTTTCAGAACATTTAAACGCTTTTGCGTGATTTTGATAGTTATGCACACTGAGCCAAACTTTGTGTGGATTGGGGTGCTTAGGTTATCGAGTCCTGCAAACCAAAGGTTAGTTAATGAGGCTGAATACTCCCTAAGCCTTAGACCTAATACTTGAGCTTCACATTTTCCCTAACCTCTTGAGGATTATCCAGATCATAGAGAGTACTTGAATTTTTAAGCCTAAGAGTCTAGCCAAAAAGGCCTAAGATCAACGTTCCTACTAATCTCTTTTTGTGTCTCATTAACACTTTTTTCCTTCATTTTTCTCTTTTCCTTGATGTGGTCTAGAGCTTCGGTTAATCCCTTAATCACTTACTAATGACTACTCTTTTTCTTTTTCATTTTGTGCTTTTTTGTCATTTTGCTCTTTTCCTCCTCATGTTTTGTATGGCCTTAGAAATTTTCTCTCCCCACCCCTCAATTATTTCATTCTTTTCCAAGTTTTTTTTTCATTTTTTGTTGGTGTTTTCTTTTTTGTGATATGTGATTTTTTTTGTTGAAACCTTTTCTTGTGATATGAGTTTTCATGACGTTTTGCACTTTCATACCCCCCCATGCCTACGATTTGCAATGTCCCCATTGTAAATTAGCTGGGTTCGAATTCCGCTTAGTTCATTCATTAGGACAAGTGTTGGGTGGGCGAATGGGTCAAGGTGACTGTTGTGAACGATTTCTAGACTCGGGTATGGGTACCTGAGGTGGAGTCGGTTGTTCTAATAGATGAACCCTAAAGTGCAATAAGAATTCAACATAGAAATGTCAAGAAAGGTTTTGGGTTTTTCAAGAATGACGGGTTGCCTCCCATTAAGAGCTGAGTTTTACGACATTGGTTGGGCGTAATGGGCTCAGGGATAATGGAGGATAAAGGATATCTCAGCCAAATTTGTATCGGTCACATCAATGAACGGTTTGAGTCTCTGACCGTTCACGACAATGGGTTCAAAATCGTGGCTGAGTGGGCTGATTTCAATGGCTCCATTTCCAAAGATTCGTCAGACTAAGTAGGGTCTGATCCATTTAGATCGTAGTTTTCCTGGGAACAATTTGAGTTTGGCATCGAAGAGTAGGACCTTTTGACAGGGGTGAAAGATCTTTCTAGATATGTGCTAGTCATGAAAGGCTTTAACCCGCTCTTTGTAAATTCTCAAGTTCTCATATGCGTTATGGCGTAAGTCATTGATCTCACTCATTTGAAGCTTTCTATGGGTTCCAGCCTTAGAAAGATCTAGGTTACAGTTCCGTATTGCCTAATAGGCTTTATGCTCCAATTCAACGGGGAGGTGACATGCCTTCCCGTACGCCAGTCTGAATGGAGACAAACCTAATTGGGTCTTGTGGGCGATCATATAAGCCCACAAAGCTTTCGAAAGCCAGGATGACCAATCCTTCCTATCAGGTTGAATAGTAACTTGGAGGATTTTCTTGATCTCCCGGTTTGATAGCTCAGCTAGACCATTAGTTTAGGTGTGGTAAGGAGTAGAGATTCGGTGTGACACCCCATATTTGGTCATCAGTGACCTGAACTGAGCGTTTGTGAAATGGGTCCCTCCATCGGAAATTATCTCACGTGGAATCCCAAACCGTGAGAAGATGTTTTGATTAATGAATTTGATAACAACTTTGTGATCATTGGTTCAGGTCGGAATGGCTTCGATCCATTTGGACACATAGTCAACAATGAGTAAAATGTATTCAAAGCCATCAAAGATAGGGAAGGGTCCCATAAAATCAATCCCCCAAATGTTGAAAATTTCACATACCAAAATCGGCTATAAAGGCATCATATCTCGATGGCTCATGTTGTCCAAGGTCTAGCAACGGGTACAAGCCTTACAATGATTATATGCGTCCTTGAAAATTATGGGCCAATAAAAGTCACACTGGAGGACTTTTGTTGTGGTTTTATGTCCTGAAAAGTGTCCACCGCATGCCTGGTCATGGAAGAAAGAGAGTATGTCTTTAGTTTCTACTTCCGTGACACATCGTCGAATTATTTGATCAGCACCAATGTGGAAAAGATATGGGTCTTCCCAAAAGCAATACTTGCATCGAAAAGCAATTTGTCCTTCTTAGCCTTCGGCCAATTGGATGGGATCTGATATGATGCCAAGTAGTTTACTATGTTAGCAAACCATGGAAGCTCTGTATTGATAGTCAGAACATGCTCATCAGGAACATGTTTCGTGATGAGTCCGAAAGGGTCGATGATCTCAGAAGGAAGGAGGGACAAGGGATCAGCTACCACGTTCTATTTTCCCTCTTTGTTGTGAATCTCAAGGTCAAATTCTTACAACAGCAAGATCCAACGGATTAATCGAGGTTTCACACCCTTCTTTGCGAGGAGATGCCTCACAGTTGTGTGATTCGAGTAGATGATAACATGGGAACCCAGAAGATAAGATCTGAATTTTTCCAGGGAAATACTATGGCTAGCAACTCTTTCTCAGTAACTATGTAGTTTTATGCTGAGCCTCGTCATGTGTTTTGCTAGCATAGTAAATGACCACTAGTTTCCCATCAATTTTCTGCCGTAATACCGCTCCAATAGCGAAATCAGATGCATTGCACATGATCTCAAAGGGTTGAGACCAATTAGGGGACTATAGGATCAGGGCTTGGGTAACTCGGTCATGGAGGATCTTAAGTGCTTGAGTGCATTCCTTGGAGATTTTGAAAGGTACATCCTTGGAGAGAAGAGTGGTCAGGGGGCGTGCGATTTTTGAAAAATCAGGGATAAATCGACGGTAAAAATCGACGTGCCCCAGAAAAGATCAGATGTCCTTGATCGAGCTAGGCATAGGGAGTTTGGAAATCAAGTTCACCTTGGCTCGATCGACTTGGATGCCTTTCTCTGAAATCAGACGTCCCAGGACAATTCCTTCAGGCACCATGAAATGGCTCTTTTCGCAGGAAAGAATTAGATTCAGGTCAATGCACCACCTGAGGATTTGGACTAAGTGTTGGAGGAAATCGTCAAATGATGCTTTGAATACTAAAAAGTCATCCATGAAGACTTCCAAATAATCACCTACCATATCTGAGAATATGGCAAGCATGCACCACTGAAAAGTCGCGAGTGCATTGCAGAGACTGAACAGCATCCTTCGGAATGCGTACGTCCCGAAGGGGTAGGTGAAAGTGGTCTTTTCTTGGTCCTCAGGATGGATTGCCACTTGGTTATAATCGGAGTACCCATCAAGAAAGCAGAAGAACCTATTTCCCACCAGTTTCTCAAGAATCTGATCAATAAACGGTAGTAGGAAATGATCCTTCTTCGTGGAGGAATTGAGTCTTCTATAATCAATGCAGACTCTCCACGAATTAGCCACATGGGTCGGTATGGCTTCTCCGATTTCAGTCGTAATGGCGGTGAGTCCTACCTTCTTAGGCACAACCTGGATTAGACTCACCCACCGACTGTCAGAGATCGGTTAGATGATCCTTGCATCTAACCACTTAATGATCTCCTTTTTTACGACCTCCTGCAAATTAGGATTCAAACGTCTCTGCATTTCTCGCGAAGGTCGTGCACCCTCTTTGGTGTAGATTCAGTGTGTGCAATAAGAGTGACTAATGCCAGTCAAATCATCGAGCATCCATCCAATGGCTATACGATGTTGCTAGAGAATAGTAATCAGATGAGATTCCTGGTCAGGTGCAAGTCTAGAGTTGATAATCATAGGAAACGTCTAATTGGAACCCACAAAGATGTATTTTAGATGGTCAGGAAGAAGCTTGAGTTCCAAGATGGGGTTATCAGCAACAGCAGGCGGTTTAGGGTGTGTGTCTGGAACAAGGGAAGGAGTTATGGGTATATCTAGATCAGGTTCAAACTCCTTTGTTTGTGGGTTTTGACCTTCTAGAGGTTGATCGGGAATAATCAAGTTGTCCTTGATATGCGGTTCATCAACCACAGCTTTGATATCACATATTTGTTCTATAACACCGCAATTAATCCCTTGTTGGGCCTTAAAGATGTCAATCTTTAGTGTTTGGTTCCCAAATTTTAGTTCTATTTGGCCCTCCTTACAGTTTATATTGGTCCTAGAAGTGGCCAGAAAAGGTCTCCCTAGTATAATCAGTGTGTATCCCTTAGGTTCTCAGGTGCATCCATATCCAGGACTATAAAATCCACAGGGAAGTAGAAATCACGTACCCTAACAATGACATCCTCGAGTATTCCTTTAGGTGACTTGATGGATCGATCGTCTAACTACAACGTCACCTTTGTCGGTTTAAGCTCTGATTCTTCAAGGTGGTCAAGGAGGGATGCAGGTATTAGGTTTATGGAGGCACCTAGGTCTAATAAGGCTTTGTCGAATTGGGTATCACCAATAGTACATGAGATCAGGGGAGTACCTGGGTCTTTAGCCTTAGGTGGGAGTTTGCTCAAGATTACAGAGCTGGCTTGCTTTGACAATACGATCGGACTCCCACTTTTGGTTCGCGGCTTATGCTTGGGTGTACACATGTCCTTCAAAAATCATGCGTAAGCTGGTACGTGGTGGATTGCATCCATCAAGGGGATGTTTATCTAGACCTGTTCAAAGAGCTCGACCATATCCTCTTTAGGAGCCACGAGTTTGGTTATCCACTTTTCCTTGGTCAAGGCCTTGGGAAATGGAACCTTGGTTGTTTCCTCTAGAATAGGTCCAGATTCTTGATCTGGGATAAGGGAATCCTGGATAACTATCCTAGGGCTTGGGTTACTACCTTGCTTGGAGTGGTTTGGATAAGGTGGGTCTTGAGTTGCTTGACCACTATGGGTAGTTACGGAGTTTAGTCTTGCCTGGTTTTGGTTTTGGGTTGATAAAATAGGTGGCTGCTGTTGAATTCCCACGTAAGATATCGAAGCTTCCATCCCATCGGGTAATGGAACAAAAGTGGCCTGGATTTGGGTTCATAACGCACCTCTGGGTCGGCACGTTATTTGGATTCGGCAGAGGTTGTGAAGGAAGTGTGCCAGGTTGGCGAGAATTCACCATCTGGGCAAGTTGATTGCGAACCTCTGTGATCTCATCCTTGTGCTATTTTTGTATTACCGCATTCGTCCTTTGAATGTAATTTAGTGTTTGAAGGATAAGAGTCATTTGATCTTCTTTGTTTGGCCCAGATTGATAAGTGAGGTTGGGCCAAGGCTGAGGCGGCTGATATGGACGAGGAGCTTGTGGACGGGGTTGATAAGGTGGTATTTGATTCTGAGAATTTCCTACCCACAAGAAGTTGGGATGATTCCGCCATCTAGGGTTGTAGGTATTGGAGAATGGGTCATTCTAGATGGTGTTGAGGCCCTCGTAGGTCCGAGGAGCCTCAGGAAAATCAGAGTATGAGGGTTCAGAGTTCCCCCAACTAGAATAGAGTGGATCGGAGGTCCCTCCGGTCTTGGAGTCAAATAGGGATGGATACGGATCCATCCCCTAAGAAGATCGGTGATAGATGTTCTACATAGTTTCCCTCGCAAGAGGTGGCTGTGCAAATGAGTTTTGCGCAGAGGTGGCTCACTATAGATGCCGAGTCAGCTCATCCACCTTCTTCTCTATGATAGAGACCTTGTCCAACCGACTGGCCATCAGCTCCAAGTCGACGGATGCGGACAGGCCTTGCATCTCATGTTCTCCCCTAGGATTCGTCGATCCGAGGGCATTCGTCCGGTCGAATAAGCCCATGAAGTCATTACTGATGGAGTTCTCACACATATTCTCGAGAATCTCCCACACCGTGTCCTCATGTTGACCCATGATGTTTCCTCCGTAGGTTGCATTGAAGAACAATCGAATGTCTTCATGAAGTTCCTAGTAAAAAGATTGAACTTGTTCCCATTTAGGAACTCCGTGATGGGGGCACTTTCGCATGAGATCCAAGAATTGGTCCCATGCCTCATGAAGAGGTTCTCCCGATTGTTGAGTGAAGTGAGTGATATGGTGGCGCAAGGCATTCGTCCAACCAATGGGGAAGAAATTTTTCAAAAATTCAAACTGGAGTTCAACCCATGTGTTGATCGGACATGTTTGAGTCTGATACCAATGAGTAGCCTTATCCATGTGGGAGAAAGGAAACATCTTCTTGAGTAGAATATCTCTATTTTGTACATCTGACCCGAAGGTCTGGGCCACATGTTTGAGTTGTTTGATGTGCTGGAAGGGATCCTCGGAGTTAAGCCCATGGAATTTTGGAATGGCATGAATCATATTGGGCTTGAGTTCACAATCAGGACCTCCAGCTAGGATTTGCACTCGAGGCTTGATTTCCACTACAGTGAGATTATAGTGATCTCGCATCATATGATACTGTGGCAGGTTTACAAAGTTTTGGAATAGATCATTTAAGCGCTGAAGTTGGTGCTCAAGGTTGTTCTCTTCTCCAATTGGTTGTGCCATGATGGAAGAAGGAGAACTTTGTTCTGATGAATCAGAGGAGAGATCTATGTGGTGCAGTTGCTGCACAAACACGGGCATCGAGGCTTGGCCTCGACGGGAGTGGATTTCTAAAGGAGGTCTTATGGATGGTCTTAAGGACCTCCTACCAAACATGCACCGAAGGATTAGACGAGATTAGAATGTGCTGGACCCAATCGAGACACCCAAAAAATTGGGTAACTATAGATGTTCGGGGTAGATGATACCCCTTAGTCAGAAAGGCTGTCCACCTGAGAAATACCTGGGCAGCTAGAGAGGGAGAGTCCTGCAAAGACCCCTACATGTTAGAGCGTCCCCATGAGTTACAGGGTTTCCCCGACCTGACCTCTCTTGTCATTGAGATTCCAGGTTGACCAGAATGGGGACCATGACCTCTTAAGTCTACCACTTTTAGTTAAGATCAAGGTGCTTAGGGTTCCACTTGAACTTTAGATCTTTTGAGTGCAAAAAGTGACCTAATTTCAAGGTTGGTTGACCCAAGGGGTCAACTTCACCTCTTTGTCCTTTGAGAGCTTTTAGGTCCTTTCTTTTAGAGTTCAAGTGAGTTAAGAGCTTGATTTTCTTAGGGTTTCTCTTGGATAAATCTCTTCAAACAAGGCTTAGGCACACCTCTTTTGAAAATTTTGATTCTTTGCTTAAAGAAGATGTGTCTCTAAAAACCCTAGATTGGAATCCTTAAGTTGGCTTTATTTGGTCCAACTTAGTTGCCTCAAAGATGGTATCTAGGGCTCAACCAAGAAGGTGCTAGCCCTAGTTACCTTAATTTGATGCACAATTCAAAAATGTGTTGAAATTAAAAATCAGGCAACTTTGGTGAGTTACTAAATAAGGAAAGCAGGTAGCCCTAGATTGATTTTCTTTTTGTTTTCCATTTCAGAATTGAGGGGATTAAGAGAAAGGGCTAATGAGAATTTACCTGTTCCTAGTGTGGTTGTTGTGCGGCTATTTTCTTTTCTTCCCCTGAAACAATCACAACAAAAGAAATAGAGCAAGTAAGTATTGAATCAGAAGATGTGATCAAAGTTTCTAAAATGCCGTTGCTCCCCGGCAACGGCGCCAAATTGTTTATAGAGGGCGAGATCGATGTTTAAAAGATAAATGCTGCGTCGTAGTATAGTTGAAATTGCTTCAAAAAATAAACAAGAATTTATTACTCGAAAAACTAAGAATCCGAGTTCTAACATGGGGAGCAAATTGTTATTTAAAAACTAAGAACACAATCTCAATTTGATAAATGTGATGTTTAATCAAATGATGAAGCAATAGGCTAGTCTCAATGTATATAAAATCTCAAAAAATATGGATAAAGATGTGAAAATAAGATGCTGCTAGCTTGGGCTTTCTCTTCTTCTTTCTTTTTCTCTAATGTCTTGTTCTTTCTCTTCCTTTTCTTCTTTAATTTCTCCTTCCTTCCTCTGCCTTGGCTTCTTTCTCTTTCTCTATCTTCAGCCGAGCCTTCTTCATCTTCTCTGCAGCTTCCTTCTTGTTTAGCCTTCCTTTAGACTTGACCTTTCCTTCAGAGTCCTCTTCTTTCTTCAGTTGTTTCTTCTCTTTCCTTGGTTCTCTCTTTAGCTTTGGCTTCTTCCTTCTTTGGCTTCCTTCCTTAGCTTCTTCCTTAGCCGTGCCTTCTTCTACCATCAGCTTCTAATCTCCTTCTTTCTCCTTTAGAATTGCCTTCAGGTCCCCAACTTCTTCTTTGGCTCCTTCTGCCCTTAGCCTTCTTCAGCTTCCTTCTTCCTTTCCCTACACAGAAGTGCAAAACCTACCCCTACCCTTCCTCGCGTATGCACTCTCTCTTCTTTCTCTTAGGTTTGCTCTCCACAACCAATCAGGTAAACAGGTCAGGTCAGCGCACCCGGGTCCAGGTGCACCGACATGGGTGATGTGCGAGGAGTGCAGGGTTATCGGGTCAGGTCAACCAGGTCCGCGAAGGAGTGAGCGTGGACGAGGCAGGTGTGTGGGCGAGGAGACCTCACCCCATGTTCAGAGGTAACGAGCCTAAAACACAAAATCAATTTAAACTACTTACCTGATTCTAAAGTTACCGTGGTAGGACTAAAGTCCCACTCGCTTCTTGCGTGTGTCCGCAGGGAGTCTCCACTGATTGCTGCAACTACGGTGTGCTGTGGCTTAAATTACTGGGTGCAAGAGGATCATGAAGTGGTTCCTCGCACCTGGGACTCGGTCTCCTAGAGGGGGGCTGCCTAGAGCAAGCTTGTAATTAAGCTTTGCTCCTACTCCAATGGTGGTCGAGGGTCAAACCTGTTAGTCACAAATATGGCCTCATAGCCCTATCAAAGTACTTAGAAAGCTTCACGTGTCACGGCGAAGGTGGCGTGATGGGTGGCGTGGCACGGGATGGCCTAGGCGTGCATGACTAGGTTAGACTATGGCCGTGAAAGTGTGGTTGTTCGGGGGAAGTGTAGGGCACGTGTGGCAATCGATGAAGAGGTGGATGATGGCTAGTGGACGATGGTGAAGCTTTTGCGGTAGTTGGCGAGGCATGTGGTTGTGTGGAGTGGTCGATGCGCCTTCGCCGGTGGTCGGCTGGAGATGAGGAAGATGAGGGTGGTCTATGGTTGTTGAGGTACGAAAGTAGAAATAAAGTGGGGGAAAATGAAGAGTAGGGAGAAAGGAACTTATCTGCAAGTGGGTGGACAAAAGGGGAAGCGGAGGGTGAACGGCACGTATTTGCCGTCGCCAGAGACGAAGGCCCTGAGATGAAGTGGCGGCGACGACGAGAGTGCTGAAGACGCGGGCACAGGTATGGCGCGATACGGAAGAATGAGGTGGAGAAGACTCTGCCACTGGTATGGTGGCAGAGTGGCGAGAAGAGGGAGGAAGAGTCTCCGGAGCTTGCGGGATACTTGGCGGAAGAGGGGAAAGGAGGAATTTTGGGGGATTCTTCGACCAAATCAAGCTTGGGATGGCCGGGAGGACTTGGGGCATCTTTTATAGTCGCGGGCGGAGGGCCTTGTGCTTGGAAGGCAAGCTTCCCAGCACAGTAATGTCACCAGACCTGGAAGGTCGAGAGATACCCATATCTCTCGTGCATTCGCACAAGAGATTAGGTGCGAATCAGAGCGCATGATGGGGTTCACACGATCGGGAATTCCTCAAAGAATCTCCCTTTCAAATCTGAGAGGGATTCTATTAGGAAACAACGAGATCTCCCTCTTGAATCCTTGCCAGAGTAGGATTTCTCTGCTATAATGTCGGAGGGACCTAATTACAAAGAGTGGAGAGGAAGATAGGGGGGTCTCCACAAGGTTTTCGAAGGTTAGGGATGTAAAAGTAATTGGGTTGGACTATTTTGCAAAGTAGGTCAAGGTGAACTCCCCTTAAGTCCAAATTTTGCTATAAACCTAATTTGGACTCAAGAAATCGAATGGTGAAGTTGTATTTTAGGTTTGACCATGTTTGACTGGGCATTTTGCACAAAAACCTAATTTAGAGCAAATGTATGACTAGGACCCCTATTTAGGTCAAAATAGGTTCTAAAGGCCAAATTTAAGGTTCTAAACCCTAGAAGATATTTTTGCATGAATTTTAGAGGGTTTAGTTGATTTTTAGTCTTGACCAGAACCTTATTGAATTAAGTGGGTTTGCTTTAGGGTTATAGGATGTCATTTAATTCCTAGATCTCACATTAACCCTTCTCTGATTGAACCATCCCATTTTTCATCTTGTTAAGAATAATTGACCCATGTTTAACCCCTAAGAAATCCTGTTGTTCTACTGTAATGGTAAAATTGCAGCTTTACCCTTTGTTTCTTACTTTTCTTTTAACCAAGTTATTCTCTGAGTTAGGTCCTTCACTTGGTTATGTAGGAGCTTTTATTCTCTTTTCTAGGTCAAAATGAGCTAGTTAGGGCTCATGATGGTGTTCCCATCAGGAGCGCACGCCAGTGGGGTGGGTAGGTATCTTCAGGGACACTCGCCTTTAGTAATGCTTGCAACTGTCACTAATGGTCAGCATGCACCAGCAAGAGGATTTGAAGGACGGATCTTCAATAATAGCTGCTACGACATTTATGGACGTTAGTAATGACCCAGATGCAAATTTGTTCTTCCTCCTCCACTATAAAAGGACCTACCCGCCACCATTCCAAAGCATCTCTTCCTTTCTTCCTCTCACCACCTCCAATGCTTTAGAGAGAGCTTGTCTCAAGCCTGGGATGCTCCTCTAGAGTAGAAAACCAAATAGTTTTCCCTCCCCTTATCCCCATTCGTGGAGCATCCTGTGGCCATCCTCTCACCGCCATTCGGAAAGAAGATCCTCACCGCAATGCCATCCTACCCCATCCTCCGTCCTTTGGCTCTGTCCTCCTTCATCCCTCTCCTCACCACCTTCCTCCTGGCAACATCAGAGTGAGTCATCCTCCGAGCAACCATCGAGGGGGATTTCTCTCACCTCTTTCTATCTTTTTACACTTTCATAGTGTAGTTTTTCAGCTTTCATAGTTGTAACAAACAGTTGTTCATGAATAGATGATTGTTTCTCTCTCTCTCTCCCTCTCCCTCTCCCTCTTATATTTTTGCAAGTAGATAAAGTTTTCATCGACCTAATCTCTTACTTGTTAAAAAAGCCAAAAAAATTAGAAAAGATAAAAATGACCAAAAAGAAATAAAAGTGAAGCATGGATTTCATAAAACCAAATGTTCACCTCCCCATGTTTGACTTGGGACTCCCTTAGAGTTTCTGTTTAAATTTTATTTGACCACAAGTTTTGCAACTACGACGATGGCTTACTTGTGACCCTGATTTTTAAACTCGTGAAACACGTGTGGTCATTGTTCCTTGGTCTATAGAGACATATTTTTCCTCGCTCCCTAGCTCAAGGATCTCGGGTGAGAAAATCACATCAACCTTGATTGGTTGCTCCAACCCAACCTGGTCATCCCCGGTCTCAGAAAATGTGTCCCCCCTAATAAGTTCACTTTTGTGGACCATTATTCGGCCTAAGTACTCTTTAATTAGTTATTCTTAATTGTTAATTGATTAGGAGTTAAATGGCAATTCACCTTAGTCTGCATATAATTTTATGCATTAATTTTACATTTAATAACATATAATATGATCTATTTGTTGAATACAAGCTAGGTGCAAGGGTTAGACATCCATTTTTCTTATGTAAGACATCTAGAGTTCAAATCATATGTCTGGAAACTTCCAAAACTACCATCATAGACTGTCCTTGAAGTCTACATTTTTTAAGATGTCTGATATTTTTAGTGGATGTCTGATGAATAACGGAAATAACTTATCCTTCTGTTTCAACCACTTGCGATGTTCACGAGAGGTTGGAGAAGTCAGTGGCCGAAGGAAAACAAATCGAAGACCCTTTTTAAACGGAGGTTGGCTATCCACAGAAAATCTATCTCCCTCCCCTCTATGGGGATCTCCTCCCTCACCACCACTATGCAGTAGGCATTCACTGTGACCGGAGCTTACACCTTGGCCAGAGTGTACACAGTGGCCTGAAGCATACCCACCTTCACCCTCCCTATCGTGGTGTGCGAGATGACAGCACGCACACTGATGAAACGCTGGAGGACTGCACTATCGGATTTGGTTTTGAAAACCTGTCGTTGTAGTTTGAATAGTGAAGAACTCGGGTTCAACAAATAAAATTTATACTGGAATAGAAATCCCAGGTCAAACTCAGGGAGGCTACGTCGATCAAAATTCGTAATTATATTCTTTTTGTGTTTTTGTTAAAAAGCGGAGTAATTACAATGAAATGAAATACTATAGACAATAAGAGAAAGAGAGAGAGAGACAGAGAGAGAGAGAACATCTAATTGATATTGCAAAATGTTTGTACAACTAAGAAGGCAAGAAATTACATTTGAAAGCAAGAAAACTGTTGCAAGTAGAAAGCAGGAAAATTCTACTCTAGAAAGCAGGAAAAAGGAATGCGAGAGAGGAGTTATCCTCCTAGACGATCGCTTGGAGGATGAGCAGGACGAGACGATGCCTAGAAGATGAGGAATGGAGCGGGAAGGAGGTCGAAGTAGGAGGAACGAGAACAAGGCAGTACGTCATTGTCGTCGTGAGATCTACTTCCAGAATGGGGGCAAAAAATTGATTTTATCTCTTGAGGAGCATCCCGGGTGTGGGACAAGCTTCTCTTGAGCTTTGGAGAGGGAGAGAAGAGATTGAAGGGATGAGAAATTTGTATGGAGGGGGTCTCCATTTATAGCTGCAAGGAGTGGGGGCATTTTGGTCATTACAATTTGAAAAACATTAATATTGGACCTTTAGTGATGGATTAATCCGTCACTAAAGGCCTGAACATGGCCTTCGTGGGTGCGCACCGCACGCCTCATTGCCTCCGCATCGTGCAACGCACGCACATGTCCGCGCACTTATAGCCATCCGATCAAGAGATCGGATAGCTTAAATGATCCCCACTCGCACCGCGAGCCTACGTGTGATCTACATTAGCATCGCGCATCCAAATGCGCGTGGGCGCTATCGGCTGCACAGCACCATTCTATCTCCATCACATGGCTCCTCTTCCCCGCATGCCCACTCGCCCCTGCTCCAATTTGAAGTGCCTGCAGCTCCAACGGGTGCCTTCTCTTCTCGTGAAGGCGCTCGACCAATGGGCTGAGAGTGCTTTTGTGTCGAGTGCTCGTTTTTGTACGCATAGCTTCGCGACAATTGGTTGAGCATCCAACGGTCGAGATCGAGCGAGTGGGTGAACGAGGAAAGGCTGAGGCAGGTGCTTGCAGCCGGTTGGGCGGCTGAGATGGCGCCACATGGCACTATCTTGGTCGTCCATCTTCTGAGTATTGTAGATGGTGCCACAAGTGTCGGATTGGATCGATTTTCACATCGTTAGGCTACCATCATCGATCCAAATCCATTCGTGCAGTCGGATTTGTCGTCTGAGGTGAGAATTAACACCATCTTGGCCCTTGAACTTTAGGGTTCCTCGGTCTCTATCTGGTGCTATGGATATTCGATTTGGGTGATCTTAGAGTCGTTTAATTCCAATCGTCGCCCTGATTAGATCTGTACAGTTGGATCTACGATCCGAAGCCCCGATAAAAGTCACCTTGTCCCTGAACATAAAAAGGAGACAATTACTGTACAATTTATACAACTTAATCTAAATGCATGATTATGCATGTTATGCACTATTTACAATATATGATGTTAATGTGACACTAAGAACATGCATTAATAGACATTTTAGGTTAATCAGATGCATGCACATCACACCCCCATGCCTATCTTTTGCTAGTCCCTAGCAAAAACTACATGCTATTTATAAAACAATTTGGTTGAATTACTTGGTTATAAGTTATTTTCAACATTAAGAAATTTTTTACCTAGGATCTGAACTTTCAAAGACACAATAGCGCCCGAGTATCTACCAAAATGTAGACCGCCTCAAGCCCTTGCCTTATTCGAAGAAAATTTTCTTTTTCTCTTTTTCTTCTTTTCTAATTTTTTGATTTTTTTTTTTTTGAGTTTAGGGTTAAAGAGTGGCTTTCTACGGCCATTCAACCCACCCAAGATTTGATGAGAACCCTAAGTCTAAGCATCTTATTCCAAATGTGATAGACTCGTTGATCGGTAATTAGAATGGACTTCCAGTTTCTACTCCTCTAGGTGACCTTAAAAAGAGAGTTTTGCCTAAAGGTGTATCTTTATGACCGGTAGCTTTCTCCCTACTTTTATTTTTATGGGGTCAACACAAGGGCGAATCCAGTGTATATCTCCCCAGTTTATTCCACTTCTCCAGTTCTTCCTAAGTGTTTTGGGAATTTTCAGTGCATTTCTTGAGCTGGGTTCTGGACAACCAGTCGATCAGCTGTTACCACCGACAACTTGCCAGCCATACTCGTGCGACGAAGTGTGGTTTATTTCTTTTGTTTTCTTTTTTCTTTTTTATCTTTTCTCCTTTTCTTTTTCTTTTCTTTCTGACTTTCTTTTCTTTTTTAAGTAGGTGGCTTCCCTGGTCTAAGATTTACCTAAAGGCAGTAAGAAGAAAATGGTCCAGTGATTGGGTTCTACAGAACCTACCTATGGGCTATTACCCACGATAACTTGCCAGCCATATCACCCTAGAAGGTTCATTAGCTACCCAATTTCCATTAAAACCACCGATCAATAAGTCAGTGAAAAGATAGTGTGTAGATACTGTAGACTTAAAGTTCCCTCAAATCAGAGGGTGGGTTGATAAGTCGTGTACTTATCACCAAACTTATTTAATCAAATTACAATAGAATTTAAGATGGCAAGGACTCGAAAAATAAATCGACATTTTAGTGGATACTTGGGTTGATTAAATCCAAAGACCTAAAGGGTCTTTGTGTTCAAATCATACAGCTTTATTTCCTAAGATTGAAAATTTTCTAAAGCCCAAATTCTCTTTCCTAATTAATTTATATATATATATATAAATAAAAGAAAATAAAATGAATCTATGGAGCTGACGAAATAATTCAGAGATGAATATCCACCCCCCCATGCCTATCTAATGCAATGTCATTGTATTAAAAAGATATGAAACATAATGGAGTAGAATATAAAGCACCTGAATTACGTGGATAACGGATCCACTCCGAGAAAAATAGAAGTTGTATAAGTGCTGAATTTAGTGCTTCTAGCTAGGCACACTATATAAAGAAGAGAAATAAAGAATTCATAGGTGCAGGTCAGAATCAGAATAAAATGATGAAACCTCTGACCTGCCAACAGATGTCCACTAATGTGAACCAAATTGTGGTGCAGACCCATACCCCATGATCGAAAATATCTAAGGTTCTAGATAAAAATTATCCAAAACCTAAAATCAGTATGCATGTGGGGTTGGGCCTGCGATTTATGAGGATGTAACCCAAGACCAAAAAGTCGGGTTACAGTGAATTCAATATCAAAAGGATAATTAATGAATGTGTGCTTGGGTTTGACATCCTCAGAACAAATGTCGTAAGGGTCCTGGTTTGATGGTCTCAACTTAATTGGAACCCTTAGACTCAGTCTTCTACTTCCTTCGGAATTTGCTCCCAAATCAAAATTTCCTAGCTCCTATTCTCCTTCAAAATGTCAAATTCTGGGACCTTGTACATATTAATCATCCCATCTGAAATTTCCAAGTCTAAAAGATATGGTTGAATTAGAATTGACTTGGGTCTAGTTATCTCAAAAATAGAATCGTCAGTAAGCTCAAAAGGGTGTAACTGACAATCAGGGCATTGGATTGAATCCTCCAGAAAATGCGATTCTAGATCCGTCATGTGAGCCCCAATAAGATCAATTTCCTCAATTATTGGGCTATCAAATGATTTAACCGATTCCATAGGCCCAAACGTCTCACAGAAATCATGTTCTATAAACTCACGTGAGACTTCGCAAATTGAATCTTCACCATCAGAATCAAAGAAATCAAACTCCGTATTAATATATGTCCCAAAATCATCCGTCACTTTTTGGCCCATGGAGACATACATTTCCTCATACCCCAGCTCAAGGATTTCAGGTGAAGAAATTGGATCATCCTTAATTGGTTGCTCTAATTCAATCTAGTTAGCCTCGTAACACTTGTCCCCCCCAACAGGTGCCTGAGCAGGCTCTAACATTGGCTCTCTTGAAGGGGGTTCATCCTGGGAATCATCCGACGATTGAACTTAAGCAACCACAAATCTCATTCTCAATTTTGCTAACTTCCCAAGTAGAAACTCACCTGGTTTCTTATCCTTAACATCCTGGAGCCAATCCAACAAATACTTGTTCAGATCATCAATCATTTCAATCAGAGGCTTCAATTCTTCAATGCAAGGTATTGGTTGAATTTCTAAAGATTGTCTGGTATTCCTCAAGTTAGTGAAAACCTTATCTTGAACCTGGTTGCCCTGAACCAAATGACTTGTTTCAGGGTTGGGCGGGTTTGGGATCAGTGTAGAGGAGTTAACAAATTGAGATTCGTAATACCCTTCCAGATAATAGGTCATTTCGATTTGTTCAAAAGGTGGTGATGACCTAAAGGCAGTGTATTCATGGAATGGGTAAGGATCAGTGTATCCTCCTTGACTGTAGATCGTATTAGGTTGTCCATGAAAGGGTCGTGATCTATAATCGATGTGGCATTGAGAAGGATAGAAATCACAATCATAGTGTTCAGGGTTAAACCCTAAACATGGAGGTTCGAAACTGTATCCCCAATCTGAGTTATCTCGACTAACCGATGGTTGATTACAATATGAGTCGAGATAATCGTCATGTTGAGGATAACTCATAACAAGAGGGAAAGAGTAGGAAAGCGTATAAAATGTGGAAGGATTCATGAAATACAAGAGGAAGAAAGGAGCCTTGCAATACAAACAATCAAACCTATCCTTAAGTGGGCTAGCCTAAAGAACTATAGACTCCTAGAACCTGTCTTGAGAAAAAGAAATGATTTGATCAACTTATGTCCATTCAATCCAACCAGTTAGAGGAACGGACTAAGAAGAAGGTTCTTCCTTCGGCTTACGCCTTCGATTCCTAGTGTACCCCTTAGCCGCGATCGTTTGATTCTATTCCCCTAGCTAAACATCAGATTGAACAGTAGAAATAAACTAATCGAAAATAATCTCGTTCTGGGCTCCAAAGAGCGAGTTGAATCCTTAAGGCCAACGTCTACTCTATTTTATTTAGAACTAGGTTTGAATGTGCTTTGGAATGTGATTGGCCCTTTATCTAGGTTGTGCCCTTAATGACTGATTGATGTGTGTGTGCGTGCACAATCAGTGGTTTTCAAGCAAGATTATTTTTTGATGCGGTGAATTTTAGGATTCAAATCTTGCTTATAGCTTTTAGGATTCAACTTTAGGTATTTTCAAATAAATTTTCTTGGCACACCAAGTTTTAAAAGCACAGGTGAAGATGTTTTCCTTTGAAGCTTAAAAGAATGTGGAGTGCCTGGTAAATCCCGAAGAGTTGAACCCATGTGGCAACTACTTAATGAGTTGATTTTATGTTGAGTGGTACGGCCCAAACAACTCAAACAATTGGCCTCAACTACACCACTAGGTTAGGCACATAGAAATGGTTAACCTAGAATGATTTCTACTCTTTTATGTGTTAATTTGTGTATCGATTCCACAGATCAGAATCCGATTGAGTAGAAGTAAATCAGGTAGGTTAAGTGCCTTAAATGTGGGTGTATGTTGTGTGTATATTGAAAATTACCCCACAAAATTATCTTTTTGTTTTTTTTATATAAGCGAGGGTGAAATGTAAGTGTAAGTGGAAACCCAAACAACCAAACTAATCCTAGGATTTATGCAAACACCTAGGTTAATTGGAATTTGAATTTAATGTGACATATGAAATCTATGGAGGGGGAAGAACGGGGAGCACTTACAGTCATCTTCAACTGTACTTTACTCCAATCTACCGCTTGATGATTCCTTGATAGAGGTCTCTACAAAATAATAGACATAAGAGAAAGCAAGTTAGAAGACAATAAATTGTGTGAAATGTGAAAAGAAGATCAGGAAATCATTGCCTCCCCGGCAACGGCACCAAAATGTTGAAACGTCGGAGGACTATGCTATCGGATTTGGTTTTGAAAACCTGTCGTTGTACTTTGAATAGTGAAGAACTCAGGTTCAACAAATAAAATTTATACTGGAATAGAAATCTCGGGTCGAACTCAGGGAGGCTACGTCGATCAAAAATTTGCAACTATATTCTTTTAGTGTTTTTCTTAAAAAAATAGAGTAATTACAATGAAATGAAATGCTATAGACAATAAGAGAGAGAGAGAGAAAACATCCAACTGATATTGCAAAATGTTTATACAGCTAAGAAAGCGTGAAATTACACTAGAAAGCAAGAAAATTCTATTCTAGAAAGTAGGAAAAAGGAATGGGAGAGAGAAGTTATCCTCCTCGATGATCGCCTGGAGGACAAGCCAGATGAGATGACACCTGGAAGATGAGGAACGAAGCAGGAAGAAGGAGGTCGAAGCAGGAGGAATGAGAACTAGGCAGCACGTCGTCGTCGTCGTGGAATCCACTTCTGGAATAGGGGTGAAAAGTTGATTTTATCTCTTTAGGAGCATCTCGGGTGTGGGACAAGCTTCTCTTGAGCTTTGGAGAGGGAGAGAAGAGAAGGAAGGGATGAGAAATTCATATGGAGGGGGTCTCCCTTTATAGTTGCAAGGAGTGGGGGCATTTTGTTTATTACAATTTAAAAAACATTAATTCAGGACCTTTAGTGACGGATAAATCCGTCACTAAAGGCTTGAAAATGGCCTTCGTGGGCTCGCACCGCATGCCTCCTCGCCTCCACGTCATACAACTCACACAGATGTCCGTGTGCTTACAGTCGTCCGATCAAGAGATCGAACGGCTTAAATGATCCCCGCTTGCACCACGCACCTACGTGTGATCTCGCGTTAGCGCCGTGCGTCCGATTGTGCAAGGGTGCTATTGGCTACATAGTGCCATTCGATCTCCATCGCATGGCTCCTCTTCCCCATGCACCCGCTTGCCTCTACTCCAATTTGAAGTGCTTGGGCTCGAACGGGTGACTTCCCTTCTTGTGAAGGTGTTCGACCAATGCACTGCAAGTGCTTTTGTGCCGAGTGCTAGTTTTTGTGCGCATGGCTTCGCGACCGTTGGATGAGCATTCAACGGGCGAGATCGAGCATGCAAGTGAAGGAGGAAAGGCTGAGGTGGGTGCTTGTGGCTAGTTGGGTGGCTGAGATTGCACCACATGGCGCAATCTTGGCCGTCCATCTTCTGAGTATTGTAGATGGTGCCACAAGTGTCGAATTGGATCGATTTTCTCACCGTTAGGCTGCAATCATCAATCCAAATCCATCTGTGCGGTTGGATTTTTCATTTGAGGTGCGGATTAACACCATCTTGGCCCTTGATCTTTAAGGTTCCTCAGTCTCTATCTGGTGCTACGGATATCCAATTAGGGCGATCTTAGAGTCGTTGAACTCCAATCGTCGCCTTGATCAGATCCATATGGTTGGATCTTCGATTTGAGGCCCGATAAAAGGTTGCCCTATCGCTGACCATAAAAAGAAGATAATTACTGTACAATTTATACAACTTAATCTAAATGCATGATTATGCATGTTATGCACTATTTACAATGTATGATGCTAATGTGACACTAAGAACATGCATTAATAGCATTTTAGCTTAATCAGATGTATGCACATCACACACCAACAACACCACCAACACCATCCAAACTCACCAACACAATCCCATGCCACCACCATCCTCCCTTCCCCGTCGCAGCAGACCTCTCCCAAGCCACCGCTCCCCCTTTTTCTTCCTCGTCTTCTTCAAACAACCCTCTATTTCACCACCATCAAAGATTTCCTCTACCGAACACCACCACCATCATCACCCGACCCATTCTCTGTTCACCTTTTTCAACCAAAGAACCCAAAGTATGCAGCACACCTACCGCTAGCAAGTGATCTTCCCCGCCGCCAACCTTGTTGTCGACCTCGCCAATGCTCCAGCTGACGTCCATCACACCTTCCCCGAGCTCCACGACCGCCAGTTGTCACCAACCCTCTCTTATCAATAGCCACCGTCGATGGCCCCTTCTACGTCGACCGGCCATCGTTGGCTGCCCCACGACAAGCCACCACCACCGGCACGAAGGTCACGACCCTCTGCACCACCACTGAGCTCCAGCCAGCCGGTGCCCCCTCCTTCCCGTGCGCGAGCAAGAGAGAGAGAAAATGCTCTATTTTGAGTGGTATTAAAAATTACAACATATGCCCGTGTAGGATACACTATTCATTTATTTTCCCGATTTAATATATTGCAACAAATTACATGGACATCCCTCTTTTTTATTAAAATTATGCATAGTTGAGTTCTTCAAAATTATGACTTAATGGTTAAAATGAACAAACTCTATGTTGTTCAAGATTCAGATTCACGGTGTTTACCAGTATTAAGATAAAGATTCACATATTTACATGGTATTATATTATGGTAATTTTGCATGCGAACACCTATATTCTTGATTAATTACATAAAATGATGACTTATGTTGAAAAAGAATAGCATGAATTAGCATGCACACTCGTTGAGTTTCTCGAATAAACGAGACACCATTCACTAGTTTAATAGGCTAATTCCTCCCTCTGGAGATAACCTAACTATTTTCGTGGTTAGATTTTGAGTAATTAAATGCTTTGATAGTTGATTTTCCACCACAAAAGATTTCCAACGACATGTCATTTTATGTTTAAAACTTTAACAAAAGTGAAGATCGACTCGTCACCCCCCGACAGGTGCCTAAGCAAGTTCAAACATTGGCTCTCCTGAAGGGGATTCATCCTAGGAATCATCCTAAGATTGGACTAAGGCAACCACGAATTTCATCCTCAATCTTGATAATTTCCCAAGTAAAAACTCACCCATGCCCCTATCATTAATATCTTGGAGCTAATCCAATAAAGAACTATTAAGATCATCAATCATTTTGATCATAGGCTCCAAGGCTTCGGTGCATGGTGTTGGCTAAGCTTCTAAAGATTGTATAGTGTTCCTCAAGTTAGCCAACACCCTATCTTGGACCTGGTTCACCTGAACTGAATGGTTTGGTTCAAGGTTGGATGGGCTTGGGTTAAATCTAGGGGAGTTAAGAAATTGAGGTTCTTGAGGCCCTCCCTGGTAGTAGGTTGTTTCAGGTTGTTCAAAGAATGGTGGTGACCTATGTTCAGCATAATCATGGGGAGGGTAAGAGTTATAATCATCATATCCTTCCTGATTGTTGATCAGCTTAGGTTGATCATCAAAAGGTGGAGATCTATAATCATTGGAGGTGTGAGAAGGATAATAATCATAGTCTTATTGTCCAGGATTAGGCCTTAAACACTGAGGTCCAGAATCATATCCCCAATCAAAGTTATCCCAACTAGGAGATGGGTAATCATAAGTCGAGGAGGGATAGTAATCATCTTGAGGATAAGTGGTGGTAGGAGGGTAGGAATGGAATTATATGCAAGATGTGGAAGCATACATGGTGAAGTAGGAGGGAAAACAGTATAGAGAAAGCTGTCCTACAATACAATCAACCAAACCTATCCTTTGGTGGGTAACCTAAATACCTACAGACTCCCAAGAACCATCTTGAGATGAAATAAATGATTTGGTCTACTTCTATTCGGTCAATCCAACCAATTAGAGGAAGGGGTTGGAAAGAAGGTTCTTCCTTTGGTTTGCACCTCTGGTTCCTTTGATACCCCCAAATCGCGGTCATTTGACACCACTCCCCTAGCTAGACATCAGATAGACCAGTATAAGCAGATTAATCAAAAAAAATCTTAGTTGGAACCCCAAAGGATGAGTTAATCCTTAAGGCCAACGTCTACTCAGTTTTAATTAGGCCTGGGATGATTGAGCCCTTGGAATGTGATGGGCCCTTTAGATAGGTTTGCCCTTAATGATCAATTCAAATGTGTGTGTGTGCACAACTAGGGTTTTCAAACAATGTTATTTGATGTTGTGTCTTTTAGGGTTTAACCTTGTTTAGTAGCTTTTAGGGTTTAATCTTTAGTTGTATTCAATCAAGTTCAGAGAACACTCCAACTTTTTGCAAGCATCGATGATGATGTATTCCTTTGAAAGTCAAAAAGAACATGGAGTGCCTGGTTAGTTCCTAAAAATTGAACTCTAAGTCACAAGCTACTTGATGAATCAATTTCAAATTCAGTGGTGCGGCCCAAATAGTTCAAGTAATTACCTGTTGCACCACTTAATTAAGACACACAAAATGCCTTAGTCTAATCAAATTTTTACTCACTTATGTGTGTGCTGAGTTAAGGTGTACTAGATCCACAGGTCAGATCTCGGTTAACTGGTAGGATCAAAGTGATTGTGCACCTTAGGATGAGAATTTATGGGTGTTAAAGTTCTGTCACTTTTAGCTTAATCCCACAAGAAGAGAAGAGTAATTTTTTTTTCTATTTTTAATTTATGCAGATGGGTGAGGTGAATGGAGTGGCAATCAAGTAACCATGATCTAACCTAGAGTTTATGTAAGCACCTAAGTTGATTTGGGTTTGAGTTATTAGAGTGGCAAAATGAAATCTAGGGTGGGGGTGGTGGGGATACACATACAGAACCTTCATCTACACTTTTCTCTGATCTAACCTCTTTAGCCAACCACAGAAGAATACCTACAATTACTATAGGATCAGAGAAAAAGTGAGATAAAAGTTAAGGTGGAAAAAATGTGAGAAAAACAAAAAAGCATTGCCTCCCAGGCAATGATGCCAAAATGATTAACATGTTTTCGCAAGGAAAAAGTTAGGGTTTTGGAGAACCTGTCGTTATAGCCGCAAAATCAGCTAACTAAATAAAATTTATACCAAAACTCAAGATGAGCACCTGTTGAGCGTGCGGGTTGCTACGCTAACATGTTTGATTTTAAAAACCAGTCGTCGTAGTATGAAAGCGAAGAACTCGTGTTCAACAAATAAAATTTATACCAGAATGGAAATCCCAGGTCAAACATAGGGAGGCAGATGTTTGATTTAAAAACTACGTGTTTGTTTTATTTGTCATGAAGTAATTCAGTTGATTAGAACTATCTAACTATTTACAATAAATAAAAGAGAGAGAGAGAGAGAATATTGCAAACAAAAATAAAAAAGAGATGTAGAATGCAGATGGAATTCATTATCAAAAGGATTGTTCATTACACTAAATATCACGACAAGAAAGCGGGAAAATGATTACACTAGAAAGCAGCAAATCTATTCTAGAAAGCAGTAAAAAGAATGGGGAGAGAGATATCCTCCTCGACGGTCGCTTGGAGGATGAGACAGATGGGATGATGCCTGGATGAAGGAGGACAAAGCAGGACGACGGAGGGCGAAGTAGGAAGAATGAGAATGGGGTAGCACGTCATCATCGTCGCGGGATCCGCTTCCGAAAGGGGAACGAAAAATTGACTTTATCTTGCGAGAAGCATCCCGGGTGTGGGAAAAGCTTCTCTTGAGCTTTGGAGAGGGAGAGAAGAGAAGGAAGGGATGAGAATTTCGTATGGAGGGGGTCTCCTTTTATAGTTGCAACGAGTGGGGGCAATTTGGTCATTACAACTTTAAAAACATTAATTCAGGACCTTTAGTGACGGATAAAACCGTCGCTAAATGTCTAAACGTGGGCATAGTGAGCGGCGCGCCCGCTCGCTTGCTTGTGCATTCAATGCATGCGCACATCTAGCCAATCTCAATCATCCAATCGCGAAATCGGACGGCTTATCTCGCGCCTCTACCCACCTACGCTGCGTGCCCCATCGTGTGTGATTCCCCGTTACGCGCGGGCGTGCGTGGGCACGTCATCTTGAATGAGCGCGCATGGCCATTGGATCGCGATCATGCGGTCGATCGGGCGCGCGCCTCCACTCCAATTGCTATGCGGCGAGGCTTGAACGCGTGCCTGCGCTTCGCGTTAGAGTGCTCCACCAACGCGCTGGGGGCGCATTTGTGTCGAGCGCTTAACTTAAGCGCGAGCACGTCGTAGCCGTTGGATTTTTATCCAATGGCGGGGAAGGGCGGATATGGAGGCCTTCAGCGGGTGCGTACGAATAAATGGGCAGCCGAGATGGCACCATGTGGCATCATCTTGGCCGTCCATCTTCTCGATGATGTAGATGGTGCCACGGGTGTCGGATTGACTCGATTTTTGCATCGTTAGGCTGCGATCGTCGATCCAAATCCATCCGTGTGGTCAGATTTGTCGCTTGAAGTGTGGATTCACACCATCTTGGCCCTTGATCTTTTAGGGTTCCCCGATCTTTATCTGATGCTACAGATGTCTGATTACGGCGATCTTGGAGTCGTTGAACTCCAATCGTCACCCTGATCACATCTGTATGGTTGGATCTTCGATCCGAGGCCCCGATAAAAAATTTTCCCTGTCCATGAACATAAAAGGAGACAATTAACCTCCATTTTATTCAAACTACTCTAAATGCAAGATGATGCATGTTATGCAATATTTATAGCATGTAATGCAATCCTATGCTTAAGAACATGCATAAATAGACATCTTAAGTAGTGTAAACGTGTTACATCATACCCCAAGCCTATCTTTTGCTAATCTCTAGCAAAAACTATATGCTATTTATAAAAGAATTAGGTTGGATTATTTGGGCATGAGTTATTTTCCATCATTAAGACAATGTCTACTTAGGATCTGAACTTTCAAAGACACAACAGTGCCCGAGTATCTGCCAAAATGCAGACCGCCTCAAGCTCTTGCCTTATTCAAAGAAAATTTTCTTTTTCTTTTTTTTTTCATTTTTACCTCTTTTCTAATTTTTTTGTATTTTGAAGTTTTAGGGTTTAAGAGTGGCTTTCTACGGCCATTCAACTCACCTAAGATTTGATGAGAGCCCTAAGTTCTATGCATCTTATTGTGAATGTGATAGACTCGTTGACCAGTAGTTAAAATAGACTTCGGATTTCTACGCCTCTTGGTGACCTAAAAAAGAATTCTGCCTAAAGGTATATCTTTACAACTGGTAGCTTTCTCCCTACTTTTATTTTTTTTACGGGGTCAACACAAGGGTGAATCCAGTGTATATCTCCTCAGTTTATTCTACTTCTCCGCTTCTTCCTAAGTGTTTTGGGATTTTCAGTGCATTTATTGAGCTGGGTTCTGGACAACCGGTCGATGAGCTGTTACCACCGACAACTTGCTAGCCATACTCCTGCGGTGAAGTGTGGTTTATTTCTTTGTTTTCTCCCTTTCTTTTTTCTTTTCTTTTTGACTCTTTTTTTTAAGTAGGTGGCTTCCCTAGTCTAAGATTTACCTAAAAGTAGCAAAAAGACAAAGGTCCAGTGACTGGGCTCTGGACAACCTACCTATGGGCTGTTAGGCACGATAACTTGCTAGCCATATCACCCTAGAAGGTTCATTAGTTACCCAATTTCCATTAGAATCGCCGAACAACGAGTCAATGCAAAGAAAGTGTGTAGATGCTAGAAACTCAAAGTTCCCTCAAATCAGAGGGTGGATTGATAAGTCGTATACTTATCACCCAAACTTATTTACTCAAATTACAATAGAATTAAGGTTGGCGAGGACTCGAAAAACAAATCCACATTTTAGTGGGTACATAGGCTAATTAAGTCCAAAGACCTGAAGGGTCTTTGTGTTGAGATCATAATGTAGTATTTCCTAAGATTGAAAATTTTCTTAAACCTAAGTTCTCTTCCTAATTCCATTTTTTTTCTCTTTTTTTATAATAAAAGAAAATAAATCAAATCTACAGAGCTGACGAATAATTGAGAGATGAATATCCACCCGCCCATGTCTATCTAATGCAATGTCCTCATTGTATTAAAAAGACATAGAACAGAGTGAAATAGAGTAGAAGGCACCTGAATTGCATGAATATCAGGACCACTCTAAGATGAAAACTAAAAAGAACTGTATACGTGCTGAATTTAGTGCCTTCAGCTAGGAACACTATACAAAGAAGAGAAATAAAGAATTCATAGGTGTAGGTTAGAATCAGAATAAACAGAAGAAACCTCTGACCTGTCAGCAGAGGTCCAAAAATGTGGACCAGATTGTGATGCAGACCCATTGATCGAGTCGATCTTTCGCTTTTAAGTCGTTTGTAGTTTAATGTGGTGGAAAAATCGACTAATCAATTTTTAATAAGAAATAACCACTCGCAGAGGAGCGGGTCGTTTCCACAGGGAGGCAATAACGTATTAAAATTCGCGCCACTTAAAAATGTTTGTTCGGAGTCAATTTGGACAAGAACCAAGCCAAGATTGCCTTTAGATTAAGGTTTAAGCAAGAAATAATGCTGAAATGGCAATTATGATAAACTACAGGATATTTTCCGCAATGCAGACTGAATAGAATATGAATAAAATCTGGCAATGGCAGAAAATGTAAATTTTAATCAATGCTTTACTGTAGCAAAACAGGGGAATTCTTCCCCGTTGTCTTGCGCGACGAGGAGCCTATGGCTGGGCGCGGGAAGCTCGGCGGAGGTCCCTTGGATCAAGGGCTTCGAATCGGTGGTGACGGCGAGTCGCGCGGCGGCCGGAGGTGGCCGGACGAGCTCCGGCGGAGGTGCTGCAGGCGGTTGTGCGTGGGCGCGCGGAGGGTCTGCGGAAGGCGCTGGCGCGCGGAGGCGTGGCTGCGGTGGTCTGCAGGCGGGCGCTGGCGCGCGGAGGCGTGGCTTCGGTGGTCTGCAGGCGGGCGCTGGCGTGTGCGGTGGAAGCTGCAGAGGGGGCGCTTGCGCGGTGGTTTGCAGATGGCTGTGCGGTGGAAGCTGCAGAGGGGGCGCTTGCGCGGTGGTTTGCAGATGGCTGTGCGGTGGAAGCTGCAGAGGGGGCGCTTGCGCGATGGTCTGCAGGCAGTTGGCGTGTGCGCTGGAAGCTGCAGAGGGGGCGCTTGCGCGATGGTCTGCAGGCGGTTGGCGTGTGCGCGGGCTGATCTGCAGGCGGGCGCTGGCGCGGTGGTCTGCAGGCGGTTGGCGTGTGCGGTGGAAGCTGCAGAGGGGGCGCTTGCGCGGTGGTTTGCAGATGGCTGTGCGGTGGAGGGCGCAGGCGGTTTGGTGGCCGGTTGGAGAGTGCAGGCTGAGGAAGTGGAGGTGAGCGGGTAACTTCAGACGTCTGGGAAATTTCCCAGACGTCTTAAGTTACTGAGAGGGTGGCTGATCAGTAGCTTGCGTGGTGGTCTGCGACGACGGCGAGGAAGATGCACGCTGATGTGCTCACGGTAATGCGGGCGAGCTCCGGATGGCGGTGTGGCCTGTCACACCACACGCCCACGGTGGTGGAGACTCGCCGCCACGGTAGAGGCTGGCAGTGTGGATGGAAGAGAGAGGATCTCTCTGCACAGTGGTGAGTCGGTGGCGGAGGCCTGCTGCAGCCGGCAGCTTCCGTGCTCCTTTTATAGTGTCTTGAACAATTTTGAAATCAGTCGCCGACCAGATCCACCACATCCGCTCCCCCTTGAATGGCTTCATCACTGCAGCAGCCGGGCGTTGGAGCGGCAGCCAGCCGTTCTGAAAGAAGACGAATAAAGCAAATATTATTAAAATATTAGGGTTATTTATGTATAGACCCTCAACTTCTATGTTAATAAAAACAATATACCTAATTGGTTATCTAATTAAATGAATGCTATTCTAAGCTAATTCTAAATGCACTTAAGATATGAATGCAATGTATGGATTATGTAATTAGATTAAAACTATGAATTAATCTATTTACATCCTAATTTATACTAAATAAATGTTAGAATTAACCTAATGTGTAGGCACTTAAATACTTAAATAACCCACAACTATGGGCTAATCACCCATACCTCATAATCGAGAATATCTCAAGTTCTGGATAAAAATTACCCAAAACCTAAAATCAGTATGCAAGCGAGGTCGGGCTTGCGATTTATGAGGATGCAACCCAAGACCAAAAAGTCAGGTTACAGAGAATTCAAACTCAAAAGGATAATCATTGAATGTGTGCTTGGGTTTGACGTCCTCAGAACAAATGTCGTAAGGGTCCTGGTTTGATGGTTTCAGCTTAATAAGCACCCTTCGACTCAGTCTTGTACTTCCTCTTGAACTTACTTCCCAAATCAAAATTTCCTGGCTCCTATCCTCCTCATTCAGCATGTCAAATTCCAGGACCTCTGGCATATTAATCACCCCATCTAAGATCTCCAAGTCTAAATGATGTGGCTGAATCAAAATTGACTTGGGTCTAATTATCTCAGAAATAAAATCATTGATAAGCTCAACGGGGTGTAACTGACATTCAGGGCATTGAATTGAATCCTCCAGAAAATGCGATTCTGGATCCGTAATGTGTACCCTAATAAGATCAGTTTCCTCAGTTCTTGGGCTATCAAATGATCTATTAGATTCCTCAGGCCCAATCATCTCACAGAAATCGTATTCTATAAACTCGTGTGAGACTTCGCAACTTGAATCTTTACCATTAGAATCAAGATCCGTATTATTATATGTCCCAAAATCATTTGTCACTTTCTGTTCCAAGGAGACATACGTTTCCTCATACTTCGGCTTAGGGATCTCAGGTGAAGAAATCAGATCTTCCTTAATTGGTTGCTCTAATTCAATATGGTCAGCCTCGTAACACGTGTCCCCCCAATAGGTGCCTAAACGGGTTCTGAAATTGGCTCTCCTGAAGAGGGTTCATCCTAGGAATCATCCCATGATTGAATCAAAGCGACCATAAATCTCATCCTCAATTTTGCTAACTTCCCAAGTAGAAACTCACTTAGGTTCTTATCCTTAACATCCTTGAGCCAATCCAACAAAGACTTGTTCAAATCATCAATCATTTCAATCAGGGGTTCCAATCTCTCAATGCAAGGTATTGGCTGAACTTCTAAAGATTGTATGATATTCCTCAAGTTAGCCAGAACATTATCTTGAACCTGGTTACCCTGAACCAAATGAGTTGTTCAGGGTTGGGCTGGTTTGGGGTCAAATCAGGGGAATTAACGAATTGAGACTCGTTATACCCTTCCTGATAATAGGTCATTTCAGATTGTTCAAAAGCTGGTGATGACCTAAAGGAAGTGTAATCAAAGGATGGGTAAGGATCAATGTATCCTTTTTGATTGTAGATCATATTAGGTTGTTCATGAAAGGATGACAATCTATAATCGATGTGGCTCTGAGAAGGATAGAAATCACAATCATAGTGTTCAGGGTTAGACCCTAAACACAGAGGTCCGGAACTGTATCCCCAATCTGAGTTATCCCAACTAACTGTTGGTTGATTACAGTACAAGTCGGGATAATTGTCATGTTGAGGATAATTCAAAACAGGAGGGAAAGAGCAAGAATGCGTGTAATATGTGGAAGGATTCATGAGAGACAAAAGGAAGAAAGGTGTCCTACAATACAAACAATCATACCTGTCCTTAAATGGGCTAGCCTAATGACCTACAGACTCCCGAAACCCGTCTTGAGATAGAGAAATGATTTGATCTACTTCTATCTGTTCAATCAGACCAGTTAGAAGGAGGGACTGGGGAGAAGGTTCTTCCTTTAGCTTGCACCTTCGGTTCCTAGTGTACCCCTCAGCCGCGATCATTTTGATTCTACTTCCCTAGCTAGACATCAGATTGAACAGTAGAAATAGACTAATCCAAAATAATCTCGCTCTGGGCTCTAAAGAGTGAGTCGAATCCTTAAGGCCAATGTCTACTCTATTTTATTTAGGGCTAGATTTGAATGTGCTTTGGAATGTGATGGGCCCTTTATCTGGGTTGTGCCCTTAATGATTGATTGATTTGTGTGTGCGTGCACAACCAGTGGTTTTCAAGCAAGATTATTATTATTATTTTTGATGCAGTGAATTTTAAGGTTTAAATCTTGCTTAGTAGCTTTTAGGATTCAACTTTAGTTGTTTTCAAACAAATTTTGTTGGCACACCAGGTTTTGAAAGCACAGGTGAAGATATTTTCCTTTGAAGCTTAAAAAGAATGTGGAGTGCCTAGTAATTCCCTAAGAGTTGAACCTAAGTGGCAGCTACTTGATGAGTTGATTTTAATTAAAGTGGTGCGGCCCAATCAACTCAAACAATTGCCATGTTGCACCACTTAATTAGGCACACAAATGATTACCTAACTTGATTTCTACTCAATTATGTGTTTGGATGTGTGTACTGGCTCCAAAGATCGGTTTACCGGTTGAGTTTGAAAATCAGATGAGGTTGTGTACCTCTGTGAGATTTTTTTTTATTTTTCTTTTTTAATGTGGGGGTTGGGGTGGGTGTAGGTGTCAAACAACAAACAATCTAACCTTAGAGTTTATAAGAACACCTAGGTTGATTGATGTTTGTGTTATTATGTGGTGAAATGAAATCTAATGGGTGGGAGGTGGGGGACAACTCATAGAACCTTCCACAGCACTTTACTCCAATCTACCACTTTTGCTTGTCTCAAAAGAGTACCTGCAATCACAACAAGAAAGGAGAAAAGTGAAGTAAATGATTCGTAAGTTGGAAAACGCGAAGAAAGAATCAAAGAGCGTCGCCTCCCCGGCAACGACGCCAAAATGTTGAACGTGTGGGTTGCTACGCTAATGTGTTTGGTTTTGAAAAACCTATCGTCGTAGTATGAAAGCGAAGAACTCATGTTTGACAAATAAAATTTATACTGGAATGGAAATCCTGGGTCGAACACAGGGAGGTGGACGCTTGATTTAAAATCTACGCATTTGTTTTGTTTGTCACGAAGTAATTCAATTGATTAGAACTATCTAACTACTTACAATAAATAAAAGAGAGAGAGAGAGAATATTACAAACAAAAATCAAAAAGAGATGTAGAATGCACATGGAATTCATTATCAAAAGGATTGTTCATTACACTAAATATCATGACAAGAAAGTGGTAAATCTACTCTAGAAAGCAGTAAATCTATTCTAGAAAGCAGTAAAAAGAATGGGGAGAGAGATATCCTCCTCGACGGTCACTTGGAGGATGAGCCGGATGAGACGACGCCTAGACGAAGGAGGACGAAGCAGGACGAAGGAGGGCAAAGCAGGAAGAACGGGAACGGGGCAGCACGTCGTCATCGTCGCGGGATTCGCTTCCGAAAGGGGGATGAAAAATTGACTTTATCTCGTGAGAGCATCTCAGGTGTGGGACAAGCTTCTCTTGAGCTTCTGAGAGGGAGAGAAGAGAAGGAAGGGATGAGAATTTCGTATGGAGGGGGTCTCCTTTTATAGTTGCAAGGAGTGGGGGCAATTTGGTCATTACAACTTTAAAAACATTAATTTAGGACCTTTAGTGATGGATAAAACCATCTCTAAAGGTCTGAACGTGGGCGTAGTGGGTGGCGCACATGCGATCACTTGCTTGCCCCCACGTTCGACGCACGTGCACGTCCAGCCAATCTCAGTCGTCCGATAGCGAGATCGGATGGCTTATCTCACGCTTTCGCCCACCTACGCTGGGCGTCCCATCACGTGCTATCGCACGTTATGCGTAGGCATGCGTGGGCACGTCATCTTGATTGAGCATGCGTGACCGTTGGATCGCAATCGTGTGGTCGATTAAGCGCGCACCTCTGCTCCAATTGCTGCACGGCGAGGCTCTAACCCACGCCTACGCTTTGCGTTAGAGCGCTCGACCAATGCGCTGGGGGCACGTTTGTGTCGAGCGCTTAACTTAAGCGCGAGCGCGTCGCAGTCGTTGGATCTTGATCTAATGGCGGGGAAGGGCGGGTGCGGAGGCCTTCAGTGGGTGCGTGCGAATGATTGGGCGGCCGAGATGGCACCATGTAGCACCATCTTGGCCGTCCATCTTCTGGATGATGTAGATGGTGCCACGGGTGTTGGATTGACTCGATTTTGTGTCGTTAGGCTACGATCGTCAATCCGAATCCATCCGTGCAGTCAAATTTATCGTTTGAAGTGAGGATTCACACCATCTTGTCCCTTGATCTTCTAGGGTTCCTCGATCTTTATCTGATGCTACAAATATCTGATTAGGGTGATTTTGGAGTTGTTGAACTCCAATCGTCACCCTGATCACATCTGTATGGTTGAATCTTCGATCCAAGGCCCCGATAAAAAATTTGCCTTGTCCATGAACATAAAAGGAGACAATTAACCTCCATTTTATTTAAACTACTCTAAATGCAAGATGATGCATGTTATGCAATATTTATAGCATGCAATGCAATCCTATGCTTGAGAACATGCATAATAGACATCTTAAGTAGTGTAAACATGTTTACATCAGCCCTAGGTTAAACACAGGGAGAATATCAACGTATATCGAAAAGAGTTTGATACAGATAATTCAAGATAATTACAACTAGACTAGAAAGCAATAAATGATAAAGGTGAGAAGAATCCCCCTCGTCGGTTGCTTAGAAGATGATTCGCTCTAATGTCGCCTAGAAGACCGTGGTGAGGAGTGATTGCACAGCAATCATAGGTCTTAATTGACCTTGATTAGGCTAGAACTTAGCATAAGTTAGGGTTATTCATGCATGCATAAGCATTATCTGCATCTTTACTGCTCTTCTTTAACTACGCATAAAATAATATTATAATGTGCTGATTAAGTGCATTATGTCGATTGCAGGCAATAAGCAAATCTAGTGCTGGATCTGGAGAAGGATCTGAAGTTGGATCAGGAATAATGGGAGTTGCAATACTACTGGAGCAGAAGGCTTAGATTAGATGTAGGAATAATAATGTAAGGGAGTTAAAGGTTTTCTATGCTATTAAGTAGGAATAAGGCTGTAAAATGTGAAGAGATTAGGTCCATCCTAGCCCTGGGATAGCCTAGAGAATTTCCAAAGCCTTAGACACCCTTAGATTAGGTCACAACACCCTAGGAAGCCCTAAAACCCTAGTTCCAACCCTCATCTAGACATCCAGATAAGTTATAGGACATCCAGGACCCTTAGCCATCTCCCACACATCTCAAACCCACTTCTGTAGTGTCATTGGACGTCCAGATACTATGTTAGATGTCCAATTTCTGCAGAATACCCAAAACAGAACCCAAAATCCCTCTTGAGTCTAATTGGACGTCCACACAACAAGTCTGGACTTTTGATTTTTGAGTATAAGATGTCTGACACTATTATTAGACGTCTGATACTGCTCTCCAGTTCCTGTTTTGAGATTCAAGCCTTGCTCTTGGATCTCTAGGTCCCTAAACCCAATTCCAACCCCATAGGAACCTAAATTAAGGTGCCCTAACCCTAGTACATCACCTCTAGACCTCCCTAAAGACCTAATTAGGTCCTCACTAAACCTAATTGTCTTGGATCTTAGTCAATTCCATCAGCCCATCCAATTGGACTCATTGAGTCCAATTGAGCCCTGATCTCAGCACATACTGTCCAATTGGACTCAGTGAGAGTCCAATTGACCTAGACCTAACTTAATTGAGTTGTTTTACTCTCAATTAAGTTTTCACACACCAAATTAAGCTTGTATTAAGTTTAATTGCACTTTACCTTAGTGAATTAGGGTTTATAACCCTAATTTGAGACATACCTTGACCTAAACCCACTAGAACCTAACCTAATCAACCTAGCCACCTAAGTTTCGACCCACACACACCCACACACACTATCCACACGAAAATACCTAGCCTAGTGTTCTCTAGAACTCTCTACCATGTGTGGTTGCCTTGGTTGCCAAAATTAGCAACCAAGAGCCATTCAATTTTTAGATTCACAATTGGTGGATCTAAAAACCACCATCCATCCTCTCTCTCTCACTCTCCCACAAGCTCCCACCGTAGGCCTCTCTAGAGAATTCCATAATTCTCTAGAGAGCTTCCCTTAGGTCTATAAAAAGACCTAAGGGGTGGCCATTGACACCCATTCACATCCCTTGGCTTCATTGGCACCGCTCACCTCATTAGCTCCATACATGCCCACATTCACTTAGGTTAGCTACTCCACCTCCACGAGCTCACCACCATCATGGAGGACATCATGCTGGGATGCTGGATCAACCCTACATCTCTCCAAGGGTAGGCCTAAGCTACATTGGCCACCCCTCATTCTTCTCCTGACCATTCCAAGGCCGTCGGGGACCACCCCTGAATGCCCTTTCGTTCTTCTAGATTTAATTCATGCTCTTCATATTTTATTATTTTTATTACTACTTAGTAGCGTAGTCTTAACTTCTCCCCGAATGATACATGCAAAATCCCCCCGTAGATTCTTGTCTGCAGTCATTTTCTGGTAGTTAGATTTCCATTTCAAGCATTCATGTATAAGCTTTCCGCTAAATTTCCTGTGCAAACAACTCTCCCACTGAATGAATGAAAAATGTTTTTCTATATATATATGTCTATGTGTTTAGAATCACCATGAACTCATTACAATATCTTTTATGTGATTAACGTTGCCTGCTTTTAATTCCTGATATACTAGCAACTAAGCATGTCGTACTTCAATACATAATAATCATAAATCGGCGTGTGATTTTAAATGAAGTAGAGCGGCAAAAAGATCAATTTCAAAAGTAAAAGCAACGCCTCCTAGCGACGAATGACCAGGACTCAAGTCTCATTATTTTTACAAACTTAATTTTTGACGAACGTTTTTGCGTGACTATACTACGATTTCTAACGACTTTTAAATGCAAGAGAACGGTTCAATCAAGGAGCTAGAGGAAGGAGAATGGTGGCAGAGGAAGAAGGATGGGGCAGGACGGTGTTGCGGCAAGGATCTTCTTCCGGAAAGATGGTAAGAGGACAGCGACGGGATGAAGATCCTCGCCGCGACACCATCCTGCCTCGTCCTTCTTCCTCCAACTCCTCACCACCATCTTCCAAGCAACATCAAAGCAGGTCATCCTCCAAGCAACCGTCGAGGGGGATTCTTCTCACCTTTATCTTTTATTGCTTTCTAGTATAGTTACAACTTCTTCCATTGTAGCAAGTACTTGTTTAAGCATGTATATGATTGTTTTTCTCTCTCTTTCTCTCCCTTTTATTTTGCAAGTAAATTAGTTAGATAAATATTTAGTCAACCTGATCTCTTGCCTATTAAAATTCCCAAAAACATATTGCAAAATATAAAAACACCAAAATGAAATAAAATCGAAAGTGCAGAATTCAAAAGTAAACGTTTGCCTCCCTATGCTCGACCTGGAACTTACCTCGAGTTTCATTATAAATTTTATATGGTAGCGATTTTTGCGACTACGATGATGGGTGTTGTATGGTAATTCGTCGCAAAAAGATTGGAGTTTTGAAAACCCATCGTCATAGTGTAATTTCTGAGAACATCCAAACAATCAAATAATTTTTACCGAAACTCAGAATGAGTCCTGAGTTGAACATGGGGTGACGAACTTTGATCAAAAATTGCATTTGTTTTATTGTTACCAAACAAATTAGCTGGTTAATTTAAATCTATGCTAGAAGAGAGAGAAAAAGAATGATACAAATAAAGAGAAAATAGAGAGAGAATAAATAGAAATTTCATAACCACAATTTGATATTCATTACAACTAATCACTATACTAGAAAGTAGGAAATCTAGACTAGGAAAGCGATAAAGGAGAAGGTGGAGAGAGGTTATCCTCCTCGATGGCTACTTGGGGGACGAGCCACGTTGATGGAGCACCTGGACAAGGGTGGTAAGACGATGGACGAGGGAGAATGAAGATGGAAGATGGCGGATGGGACAAGGTGACATCGTAGCGAGATCTACTTCCTAAACGACAGTGATAAGACAACGGCAAGCACTCCATGAACGGGGATGAGAAGGTCAAAAAATTCTATTTTAAACTCTAATGGAGCATCTCAGGCTTGGGACAAGCTCTTAGAGCTTTGGAGTGGGTGAGAGAAGAAAGGAAGAGATGAAGAAAATGTGGTGGGCATAGGCCCTTTTCTAGGTGTAGAGGTTGGGGGCAAAAATGCCTTTTAAGGCTTAGAAGATTAAATGCATCAGCCTTTAGTGACGGATATAAACATCACTAAAGGCTAAACATGGGAGTAGATCCGCGCATGGCCCTGCCTCTTCCTCTTCATTTGCTTTAAGGCACGCATCATGTTCAGACAACCTCAGCCGTTAGATTGTGAGATCGGATGGCTTAGGATGGATTCGCACTGACGCCTTCATCGTGTGCCAACGCATGGGATCACGGGTGCAGTGGTGCGTCTGATTGCACGTGCGTGAATCGTGGCATCTGGGTGCACCATATAGCCTCATCATCAGCCGCCCACTCACTATCCAACGGTACAATTTCGCCGAACCCCGCATGCGCACTTGATTTGAGGTGAATAGCTCTTCGAACCGGCGTTGCTACCTTCGCGAATGAGCACGAGACCAATGTGCGAAGCGACCTCTTTGTTCGCATTTTGATTCCAGGTGCATGCACTCATGGCCATTGGATCAAGATCCAACAACCTAGATCTGATGAGTGCATGAATTGAGAGAGTCGTAGCAAGTGAGCCCTAGGCAGTTTGGGCAACTACGATGGTGCCTCATGGTGCCATCTTGGTCGTCCAACTTCTTTGTCTTGTAGATGGTGCCACAGATGTCAAATTGGATCAATTTTTATGCCTTTGGGCTGTCATCATCGATCTGAACCCATCCGTGCGGTCGGATTTGTCATCTAAAGTACGGATTTACACCACCTAAACCCTTGACCTCTTATCTTTCTTGGACTACATCTGATGCTACGGAAGTCTGATTGAAGCAATCTTTGAGTTGTTGAACTCCAATCATTGCCTTAATCAGATCCATACTATTGGATCTTCAATCCAAGGCCCCGATTAAATATACACATGTCCTTGGCCATCAAAAATAGCAAATTACTATACAATTTGTAGAATCTGACCTAAATGCACGATGATGCATGTTATGCAATATTTACAATGCATGATCCTTCTACAACACTAAGAACATGCATAAATAAACATTTTAGGCTACTTAGATGCATACACATCACACCCCCATGCTTATCTTTTGCTAGTCCTTAGCAAAAACTATATGTTATTTATAAGTAGAATTAATATCAAATTACTTGGGCAAAAGTTATTTTTCAGCATTAGGATCAAATTACTAAGGACCTGAACTATAGAGACAACAATGCCCAGGTATCTACCAAAATGTTGACTGCCCAAGCCCTTATCTTATTCAAAAATAAAAACATTTTTTTTCTTCTTTCTAATTTTTCTACATTTTTAAGTTTAGGGTTTCGAGGTAGCTTTCTACGACTACCCAACCCACCTAAGACTTGAAGAGAACTCTAAGTACTAAGCATCTTTTTGTGTGAAGTGTGATAGACTCACTGATTGGCAATTAGAATGGACTTCGGCTTTCTACGCCCCTAGGTGACCTTGAAAAGAATTCTGCCTAAAGGTGTATCTATATGACCGATAGCTTTCTCCCAACTTATGGGGTCAACACAAGGGCGAACTCAGTGTATTTCTTCCAGGCTTAGTCTACTTCTCCGCTTCTTCCTAAGTGTTTGTAATTAAATGTGCATTTTTGTGAGCTGGGTTCTAGACAACCGGCCAAAGAGCTGTTACCAATGACAACTTGCCAGCCATACTCGTGCGGTGATGTGTGGTTTATTTCTTTTTCTTCTTTTCTTCTTTTCTAGTTCTTTTTCTTTTCTTTTTGGATATTTTTATATTTTTTTTCTTTTTTTTCTAAGTAGGTGGCTTCCCTGAACTAAGGTTTACCTAAAGGCAGCAAGAAGAGATTGGATGTGTGGTTGGGCTCTAGACAACTAACCAATGAGTTGTTACCATTGACAACATGCCAGCTATACCACCCTAGAAGGTTCATTAGCTACCCAATTTCCGTTAAGATCACCGAAAAGTGAGTTGGAGCAAAGAGTGTGCAGATGCTTGGGCTTAAAGTCCCCTCCAATCATAGGGTGGGCTGATAAGTCATGTACTTATCACCCAACCTATTAACCAATTAGAAATTGAATTCAGAATGGTGAGGACTCGATAAACAAATTCACATTTTAATGGACACCTGAGCTGATTAATCCCTAAGACCTGAAGGGTCTAAGTGTTCAGCTCCTATCATATTATTTCTTAAGGTTGAAAGACTCTAGTGCCTAACCTCTCTTTTCCTAATTCAATTTCTTTTTCAAAAATAAAGAGAAAATAAAAAGAATCTACGGAGCTAACAAGATGATTCAGATAATGATTTCCACCCGCATGCCTATCTAATGCAATGTCTCAATATATTAAAAAGACATGAAACAAAGTGAAGTAGAGTAGAAAACACCTGGATTACATGATTACCTGATCAGCTCTGAGAAGAAAATAGAATGTATATGTGTTGAATTTAGTGCCTTCAGCTAGGCACATTATACAAAGAGGAAATAAAGAATTCACAGATGCAGGTTAGGATCAAGATAAGAAAATTTATTTTGGACCTACTAGGGGAAGATGTCCATAGATGTGGACGAGGTTGTTATGCTGACCCATGCCCCATGGTCGAGTATATCTAAGGTTCTGGGTAAAGATTACCCAGAACTTAAGATCAGTATGCATGTAAGGTCGGGCCTGCGATTTGTGAGGATGCAACCCAAGACCAAAAGGTCGAATAATAGGAAAATTAGAAAGATAATCAATGAATTTGTGCTTAGGTTTGACATCCTCGAAGTTGAAAACATCATAAGGGTCCTGGTAAAAGGTTGGTGGTTTCAGGTAAATAGGAACCCTTAGACTCAGCTTTCTACTTCCATCGGAATTAACTTCCCAAATCTTCATTTCCCAATTCCTATCTTCTACATTCAGAATTTCAAACTCTGGGATCTCCTGCATATTAATCACCCCATTTGAAATTTCTAAGTCAAAGATTTTTGACTGAATCATATTTGACTTGGGTTTAGTGATCTCAAAATCAGAATCATCAGTAAGATCAATGGGGTGTGATCGAGGATCAGGGCTATGAATTGAATCCTTCATGAAATCAGGATTTGAATCATCATGCTAGTCCCAACAGGATCAAATTCCTCAATTTTAGGGCCATCAAATGATTCATCGAATTCCTCAGACCTAGTTGTCTCACTGGAATCATGTGCCTCAAACTTAGGTGAGACTTCGCATAATGATTCTTCACCTTCAGAATCAAAAAGATTGAACTTAAGCAATCACAAATCTCAACCTGAAATTCAACAACTTTCCAAGTAGAAACTCACCCGAGTCTTTATCCTTAACATCTTTGAGCCAATCCAACAAATAATTGTTAAGATCGTCAATCATTTCAATCAGAGGCTTAAATCTTTCAGTACCAGGTGTTGGCTGAGCTTCTAAAGATTATATGGTATTCCTTAAGTTAGCCAATACCTTATCTTGGACCTGGTTAACCTAAACCATTTGGGTTGGTTCAAGGTTGGGCGGGTTTGGGTTCAGTGTAGGGGAGCCAATAAATTGAGGTTCGTGATAACCTCCCTGATAATAGGTCATTTCCGGTTGTTCATAAGAAGGTGATGATCCATGTACAATGTAATCTCTGGAAGGGTAAGGATTAGCATATCCTTCTTGATTGTAGATCGTATTAGGTTGTCCATATAAGAGTAGTGATCTATAATCGATGTAGCTGAGAGAAGGATAAGAATCAAGATCATGGTGTCTAAGGTTAGGCCCTAAACATGGAAGTCCGAAACTATATCCCCAATCAGGATTATTCCAACTAGAAAATGGATGAGAATAAGTTTAGTTGGAATAATAATCATCTTGGGAATAAGTAATGGTAGGAGGGTAGGAATGGAAATGCGAATAGGATGTGGAAGGATCCATAATAGAATGGGAGGAAGAAATGTGCCCTGCAGTAAAAACAATCAAACCTGTCCTTAAGTGGGCTAGACTAAAGACCTACAGACTCTCAGAACCTATCTTGAGATGAAGAAGTGATTTGATTTACTTCTTTCCGGTCAATCCAACCAATTGAGGGAGGGGTTGGGGAGAAGGTTCTTTCGTTGGCTTTCACCTCAAGTTCCTTTGATACCCCCCAGCCACGATCGTTTGACTCTACTCCCCTAGTTAGACATCAAATTGAATAGTAGAAGCAGATTAATAAAAAATAATCTCGATCTGGGACCAGAAGAGCGAGTCCAATCCTTAAGGCCAACATCTACTCTATTTTAATTAGTGTTAGGTTTGAATGTGCTATGGAATGTGATGGGCCATTTATCTGGGTTGTGCCCTTAATGATTGATTAATATGTGTGTGCGTGCACAACCAATGGTTTTCAAATAAGGTTTACTGATGATTTATCCTTTAGGGTTCAACCTTGTGTAGTAGCTTTTAAGGTTCAACTTTAGGTACATTCAATCAAGATCAGTTGGCACACTAGGTTTTGAAAGCATGAGTGAAGATGTCTTCCTTCTAAAACTTAAAAGAATATGAAGTGTCTGGTTAATCCCTAAAAGTTGAACCTATGTGGCAGCTACTTGATGAGTTATTTTTAGTTGAAGTGGTGTGACTCAAACAACTCAAACAAGTGGCCTAATGCATCACTTAATTAATTATACAAGTGATTACCTAATCTGATTTCTACTCAATTATGTGTTGATGAGTGCACCGGTTCCAAAGATCGGGTTACCAATTGAGTATGAAGAATCAAAAGAGGTTGTGTACCACTATGGAATTTTTTAGATTGTTATTTTTATATGTGAAGGGTGGGGCAGGTGGAGGTGACAAACAAACAATTAGAACTAACCTTAGGGTTTATGCAAGTTCTTTGGTTAATTAGGGTTTGTGTTATTAGGTGATGAAATGAAAACTAGGGGGTGAGGAGGTGGGGTTACTTATAGACCCTTCAATAGCACTTTACTCCAATCTACTACTTCTACCTACCTCGAGAGAGTACCTGCAATCAGAATAAGAAAGGAGAGAAGTAGCGTAAAAGATAAGTAAGGTAGGAAAATGTGAGAAATCAAAGAGCGTCGCCTCCCCAGCAACGGTGCCAAAATGTTGTATGGGAATTCGTCGCAAAAGAATTTGAGTTTGAAAACCCATCGTCGTAGTGTAATTTGCGAGAAAATCCAAGCAATCAAATAATTTTTACCGAAACTCAAAATGTGTCCCGAGTCGAACATGGGGAGGCAAACGCTTGATCAAAAATCATGATTGATTTATTGTCATGAAGTAGATTAGCTAGTCAATTTAAATCTACGCTAGTTCTCTACTTAAAGAATAAATAATAGAAGAGAGAGAAAATCAATGATACAAAGAAAGAGAAAATAAAGAGAGAGTAAATAGGAATTTCATAACCACAATTTGATGTTCATTACAAATAATCACTATATTAGAAAGTGGGAAATCTATACTAGAAAGTGATAAGGAGGTGGAGAGATGTTATCCTCTTCGATGGCGGCTTGGAGGACGAGCTGCATTGACGAAGTGCCCAGACAAAGGTGGTGAGACAACAGACGAGCAAGAATGAAGATGAAAGATAGAGGATGGGGTAGGGCAACGTCATAGTGGGAACTACTTCCTGAATGGTGGTGAGAAGACAACAGTGGGTGCTCCACGAATGGGGATGAGAAGGTGTAAAAATTCTATTTTAAACTCTAATGGAGCATCTCGGGTTTGGGACAAGCTCTTAGAGCTTTAGAGGGGGTAAGAAAAGAGAGGAAGAGATGAGGAAAATGTGGCAGGCATAGGCCCTTTTATCGGTGTAGAGATTGGGGGCAAAAATGTCTTTTAAGGCTTAGAAGATTAAATGCATCAGCCTTTAGTGACGGATATAAACGTCACGAAAGGCTGAACGTGGGTGTAGATCCGTGCATGCCCCTACCTCTTCCTCTTCCTTTGCTTCAATGCACACATCACGTTCAGACAACCACAACCATCTGATCGCAAAATCAGACGGCTCAGGATGCATCTGCACTTGCACCTTCATTGCGTGCTCTCACGTGTGATCATTTGTGCAACGGCATGTTTGATTGCGCGTGCGTGAACCGTGACATTTGGGCATGCCACATAGCCACATCATCGTCCACTCACTCACCATCCAGCGACATAATTTCGCCGAGCCCTACATGCGCACTTGATTGGAGGCGAATGGAGCTTTGAACCGACGCTGCTGCCTTTGCGAATGAGCGCAAGACCAACATGCCAAGCAGCCCCTTTAGTCACGTTTTGATTCCAGGTGTATGCATTCATGACCATTGGATCAAGATCCAACAACCTAGATATGATGAGCGCATAAGGAGAGAGAGTTACAGCGGGAGAGCCCTAGGCAGTTTGAGCAACTGTGATGGCATCACATGGCACCATCTTGGCCGTCCAACTTCTTTGTCTTGTAGATGGTGCCATGGATGTCTTATTGGATCAATTTTCATGCTATTAGGCTGTGATCATCGATCCGAACCCATCCGCGTGGTCAAATTTGCTATCTAAAGTATGGATTTATACCACCTATTCCCTTGACCTCTAATCTTTCTCGGACTGCATCTGATGCTACGGAAGTCCGATCAGGGAGATCTTGGAGTCGTTGAACTCCAATTGTCACCTTAATCTAATCCATACTGTTGGATCTTCAATCTGATGCCCTGATTAAATATCGCCCTATCCCTGGCCACTAAAAAGAGTAAATTACTATACAATTTGTACAATTTGACCTAAATGCATGATGATGCATGTTATAGAAGTTTTACAATGCATGATGCTTCTACGACACTAATAACTTTCTTAAATATACATTTTAAGCTACTTAGATGCATACACATCAATGGTTTCTCCTAAACCCTAATTGTTCACTCACGAAAAATGCTAATCATTTTGGCTAGTGATTCGCTAACAAAATAAAATTTATACTGAAACTCAAGATGAGCTTCAGGTCGAACATGGGGAGGCAATGCTCTTTGGTTTTTCTTGCATTTTTCCACCTTACTTAACTTTTATCTCACTTTTTCTCTAATCTTACTGTGATTGCAGGTACTCTTCCGAGGCGGGCCAAAGTGGTTAGATCAGAGAAAAGTGCAGATAAGGGTTCTGTAAGTGTATCCCCACCACCCACACCCTAGATTTCATTTCGCCATACTAATAAATCAAACCCAAACCAACTTAATTGCTTGCATAAATCATAGGTTAGTCTTGGTTGTTTGATTGTCACTTCACCTTACCTCACCTACCTACATTAATTCAAAAAAATAAAATACTCTGCTCTTGTGGGATTTAATTAAAAGAGACACACTTAACACCCACAAATCCTCATCCTAAGGCGCACAATTACTTTGATTCTACCACTTAACTAGGATCTAACCTATGGACTTGTACAGTTCAACTCAATACACATAACCGAGTAGAAATCTAAATAGGTTAAACATTCTTGTGTGCCTTAACTAAGTGGTGTAACAGGCCAATTGATTGAACTGTGTGGGCCACACCACTTAAGATAAAAGTGATTAATCAATAGCTTGCCCCATAGGGTTGACTTTTAGGGCTAAACCAGGCACTCCACATTACTTTTTAGTTTGCAAGGAATATATCTACACCTATGTTTGCAAAAAGTTGGAGTGTTCTACTAAACATGATTGAATGAACCTAAAGATTAAACCCTAAAAGCTACTAAACAAGGTTAAACTCTGAAAGACACATCATAAAATAACCTTGTTTGAAAACCTTGGTTGTGCACACACATACATATTAATTGATTTTTAAGTGCACAACCCATCTAAAGGGCCCATCACATTCCAAGAGCACAATCATCCCAAGCCTAATTAAAACTGAGTAGATGTTGGCCTTAAGGATTAACTCGCTCTTTGGGACTCCAATTGGGATTTTTTTCGATTAATTTGCTTCTACTGGTCCATCTGTTGTCTACCTAGGGGAGTAGTGTCAAACGACCGTAGTTGGGGGGTATCAAAGGAACCAGAGGAGCAAGCCAAAGGAAGAACCTTCTCCCCAACCCCTCTCTCTAACTAGTTTGATTGACTGGATAGAAGTAGATCAAATTATTTCTTCCATCTCAAGATGGGTCTTGGGACTCTATAGGTCTTTAGACTAACCCACTTAAGGACATATTTTGTTTATTGTAGTGCAGGGCACCTTTCTTTGTTCTGTTTTCCCTCCTACTTCATCATATATTCTTCCACACCGTACACACAATTTCATTCCTACCCTCCTGCCACCAATTATCCCCAAGATGATTATTATTCTGACCTGGCTTATGACTACCCATCCCCTAATCGGGATAACATTGATTGAGGATATGATTTCGGACCTCAATGTCCAGGACCTAACCTTGGACATCATGATCATGATTATTATCCTTCCCAGAGCTACACTAATTATAGATCACCACCCTCTTATGATCAAACCAACCCGATCTACAATCAGGAAGGATATGATGATTACAACTCTTACCCTCCCCAAGATTATATTGAATATAGGTCACCACCCCTCTTTGAAAAACCCGAAATGACCTATTATCAGGGAGGAGATTAATTTCTTGACTCCCCTAGATTAACCCAAACCCACTAACCCTGAATCGAACCATTCGGTTCAGGTGAACCAGGTCTAGGATAGGGTGTTGGCTAACTTGAGGAACACTATACAATCTTTAGAAACTCTGCCAACAGCATGCATTGAAGCATTGGAGCCTATGATCAAAATGATTGATGAGCTTAATAGTACTTTATTGGATTGGCTCTAATATGTTAAGGATAAGAGGCCCAGGTGAGTTTTTACTTGGGAAATTATCATGATTGACTATGAAATTCATGGTTTCCTTAGTCCAATCTTGGAATGATTCCTAGAACGAATGTTATAGCTGGAGTCCTGCCAACTGACGAGACTCGAGTCGTCTTGTGCTAACAACTAGCACAAAATCCGACAAGATCGCAGTCACCCAACATAAAGTCATAAAACATCCATAACCAACATTCATCTATAAAGCATTAAATGAAAGAAATAAATGTGCAGACAATAAAACTAAGGTTCTCCTAGAGTAGAAATAAATGAGAGTCTGATACAACTACCACAAAAACTGGAAATAAAATTCTACTAGCGTGAAAGATACTACAACTATGAGCCTCTATCTCGGTACGGACCGTCTCCTTAGATAGGACCCGGTTCCGTGGAGATCTGACCAACTACAGCCGTGGCACTCAACTACCCAGCAACAACTGAGTACGGAACCCAAGACAGCGTCAGTGAAAACTGAGTAGAGTAGTACAAGTAACTCAAGTATAGAGTACAATATATAAAGGCACTATCTTGACAGTTTGACTATTTATAATTTATTTTATATCCAATCCTTTTTGTGTAATTTTCCCATGTTCTTATTGTTCTTTAAATTGCTAATCAATGTTTCCAGCATGAGACAATTTTGTGTAACTTCCTATGATGCAAGACTGATATAAGCCACCCTCCTGGTCAGGAGGGGTGCTTATATCCATTGAGTTGCCATGCTCTGTCACCCTAGGGACATCGTGGAAAGGGGTGGCAGCTACGTCGTGTAGCATGAACACATACATGCACTTTGTATGCTGAACTACAGATAGCCAATATCCCACCCATCAACCAAAAGAACTACTCCACACCTCGAGCCTTGCAAATCCGCTATCCTAGTTGGCCGCTAATCCTAACCAAAGTGTCGTAGGGAGGCCAACAACTCCTTAAACTAGCCCCTGACCTGGCCTAAAAAGACCTAAAGCTATGACCGAGATCCCGACAAGTAGCGGGGATAAAACCAGTTATCTAATCCTTTTATTCCTTCTGACATATATGTCGTATTATGCAATCAATTTCCAAATAACTGTATCTTGTACTTTATTGATTTAGAAAGTCCTTAGTAACTTCATATTTCTAATTCCAAGTCTTGTAATTATCCACATTATCCTTATCCTTTTTCAAGTAGTTTCCATCTTGTAATAGTGGCCACTTAGATGTTTCTGGAAATAACAAAACTTATTTTACGGAAAACAGGGTTCATTTCATACATAGGATAACAAGGGTACATTAATCTACATTATTTATATAAAATCTATTATTTCTCATTTCAATGCACAAAAATCAGAGAAATTATTGGAAGGTTTCGAATTCAACAAAAGAAGAATACACGCCGACTGAGGCTGTATACAAAAAGATAACTCATGATGGGTCCATAAGTACTAAAAAAAAATGACTGAATTGAAAGAAGGGTAGACTACTCAAGGTTGGTACACACACCAAGAAGAGAACCTAGTTCAATTGGACCCAAGATGGGGTTAGGGACACCTAATTACATTTCTAACTTTTCAATAAGTACAACATACCCAAAAATGAAAATAAATCATACCAACACGTAATACGCGTCGATACAATTCCAACGGTATCTTATTTATCAAAATCTGAGGTCAGGAAGGCCTTGAGTCGAGCGAAACTACACGAGGGGGTCCACACGCACGCGTCGCCCGACCTCCACACGTGCCACACGTTGCGAGCATACTCGCCCACACGCGCCCACACTGTCTGATCGCACCATGCTACATAAGCTTCCACTTGCTACTTGTGAAAGTGCGTATACACCCAAGTGAAGTCGCACGCACTCCCGCACCACGCATCTCCCTCTAGCGTGTCGCCATTGCCATGTGTCATGCACTCGCTGCTTGCTGCCCCCGTCGTCGCATTTTTCGCAGTGGGAACCTCAGGTTCTGTAAAATCGCACCCAGGTCCATAGGAAATCAATTTTGATTTCGAAGAAAAACTAAGGTTTTTCCTCTCCGTTTCCCTCTTGCTTAGAGAGAGTTGAGGATGAATGATGACCCAAGGGGCCCTTAAATAGGTTTTAAGGGCAGTTTAGAATAGGTTTAGTTGGGTGAAATACCCAAATTGCCCTTAGGGTTGGGTTCACCTTACATTTAGGTTCCTGGTGACTTCTTTTGGCCATAACTTGAGCTATACAACTCAAATCGCGCAAAACAAGCGTCGTTGGAAAGCTTGTGACGAGAGGAATCTAATGATACCACATATGGTACGCTTCTGACAAATTTTGACTAAGGGTTGACCTGAAATATGCATTTTTTTAGCAATTCATGGGGTTCTGACACCAGCACCAAACCCTAACCGAGTTTTCGAGTTTGAACTGACTCGAACCACTTTGAAATGACTCGAAACCCAGATTTTGGGACTTTATAGATATAACAACCTTGAAGGGAGTTCCTTCCCCGAAATTCAAGTGAACGTGAGGGCAAAAGAGAAAATCAGCTAGGTGCATAACAACCTTAAAGAGACACAACCCAGGGAGTCAAAGACTTACCTGTGAAAAGCTTTAGGTACTTCATCATTTCTGCCTTTGGTTCCCAGGTTGCCTCCTCATACTTCTGGCTCCTCAAAAGAACCTTTACCAGAGGGATCTCCTTCCATAACCTCCAAATGTCACAATCCAATATGCATATCAGCTGCTATAACAAGTCAAGTCCTCCACTATCCCCACATTATCGTAGCTGAGAATGTGTCTGGGTCTGACACATACTTCTGCAAACTGGAGGCATGGAAGACACTATGGATGCTGGTTAGTTGAGGTGGCAGAGTAAGTCTGTATGCTACAAGTCCGACCCACTCTAGTATCTCAAACAAGCCTACGAACCATGGGGATAGGTTGCCTTTTACTCCAAATCTCTAAATCCCTTTCAGTGGTGATACTCTGAGGAACACCGAGTCACCAACCTCAAACTGCACATCTTGCCGTCGGTAGTCTACATATCTCTTCTGTCGGCACTGTGTAATAAGGAGTCTCTTTCGAATCTGTTCGATGACCTTCTTACTCTGTCGATCAGTCTGGGATCCACCTCCCACTTCACACCCACCTCATCCCAAGAAAGTGAAGAGGTGCACTTTCGACCATACAACGCCTCATATGGAACCATGTCAATACTGCCGTTGTAGTTGTTATTGTAGGTGAACTCTCCCAGGGGCAGGTGCTCCTCCCAAGACCCTCTCTATTCTAGTACATAGGACCTTAACAAGTCCTCCAGGGTCTAGATGGTCCTCTCGGTCTGTCCATCACTCTGCGGGTGGTAAGATGTGCTCAGGTTCAACTATGTCCCCAATGCCTGTTGGAAACGTCCCCAGAATAGAGAAGTGAAGCATGCATCTCTATCTAAAATGATCTCTTTAGGCACACCATACAATCATACAATCTCTCATACATATAACTCTGCTAGCTGCGAAGGACTATAAGTCACCTTTATCAGCAGAAATCGAGCTGACTTCGTCAAGCGATCCACAATTACCTAGACAGTGTCGTGTCCCCTTTGAGTCAATGGTAATTCAGTCACAAAGTCCATGGATATACTCTCCCATTTCCACTCAGGGAAGGGTAGAGATTGTAACTAGCCAACTAGTCTCTGATGCTCAATATTCACCTACTAGCATACCAAGCACTAGTTCACAAACTCGACTACATCCTTCTTCATACCATGCCACCAAAAGTCCCTTCTCATGTCATGGTACATCTTAGTGTTCCCAAGATGGATGGTAAGCCTGCTGCAATGGGCCTCGGACAACAACTCCTTCTGAAGCACTTGGTTTCTGGGAACACATAATCTGCCACAGAGTTTGAGTGCTCCATCCTCAAAGGTGAACTCACTAGAGTCTCCTGTGAGCATCTAATCTCAGAGAAAATGTAACTCAGCATCATCCATCTACTGGTCAACTATCCAGGATATCAGATTAGGGTGAGTGCACTGTATCACCGTCAAATCCCCCAAATGTCCTCTCACTTGCAAAGGCTTCCACTGGGCTGCATCAACCATATTGGTCCATCTTTGTTCCTGAAGAACTTCCAATCTGGCTGGTGGTTTCCTATAGAGGGTGTCTGCCATGACATTCCCCTTTCCGGGGTGATACACCATCGAACAAGCATAATCCTTGAGGAGCTCCATCTAGCATCTCTGTCTCTAGTTCAATTCTTTCTGATCGCAAAGATACTTTAGGCTCTTGTGGTCTGTGTGGATCTCGAAAGTCTCCCCCTACAAGTAGTGATGCCAAATCGTCAGGGCGAAGACTATGGTTGCTAACTCCAAATCATCTATTGGATAGTTCTTCTCATGATGCTTTAATTGTTTTGAGGCATAGGCAACCACATGCCCATACTGCATTAGAACACAGCCCAGTCCCTGGAGGGAGGCATCTGTGTATACAATAAATTCGCCACCACTGCTCAGAATAGTAAGCACTGGGGCTGAAGTCAACTCCTTGAGCATCTAGAAACTAGTGTCACACTTACTGGTCCATACAAAAGGAGTATCCTTCCTTGTTAAATGGGTTAACAAGAGAGCGATTTGTGAGAAGCTTTGGATGAACCGCATGTAATAACCTGCTAGACCCAGGAAGCAACGAATATCTGTCACTGTCTTAGGTCGCTCCCACATCAGTATTGCCTCAACCTTGGAAGGATCTGCAGAAATCCTTGCGCCTGACACAACGTGTCCCCAAAACTCCACCTGGTGGTGCCAGAACTCACACTTGCTTAATTTGGCATATAGTCGATGCTCCCTTAGTGTCTCCAAGACCATCAGGAGGTGCTGCTCATGTTGCCCCTCGTCGTGGGAATAGATGAGGACATCGTTGATGAATACTGCAACTAAGCAACCCAGATAAGGCCTGAAAATCCAGTTCATCATGTCCATGAACGTGGTAGGGGCATTCGTCAGTCCGAACGACATCACCAAGAACTCGTAATGACCATAACGAGCCTGGAAGGCAGTCTTTGATACGTCCCCTTCTCTTATTCTGAGCTGGTGGTAGCCTGAACATAGATCTATCTTGGAGAAGATCATGGCCCAATGGAGCTGATCAAACAAGTCATCTATTCATGGAAGGGGATATCTGTTCTTGATGGTTACCTTATTTAGTTCTCTGTAGTCGATGCAGAGGCGCAAGGTACCATCCGTCTTCATAAACAACACTAGAGCCCCCCAGGGTGAGGCATTGGGTCGAATGAATCCCTTCTCTAGGAGTTCCTACAGCTACATCTTCAACTCTGCAGGTGCCATCCGATATGGGGTAATCAATATAGGATTAGTCCCCGAAATGAGAGAGATCTCAAACTTGATCTCTCACTCAGGCAGAAGTCCCAGGAGATCCTTGGGGAGCACATTAGTATACTCTCGTATGACAGGTAGACTCCCCATCTCTGATTTCTCTCCAGGGGTTGCAGATACATAGGCAAGATATCCACGGCATTCCCCTTCAGTAGCCTAGTGGCCTGCAAGGTTGAGATACACCTAATCGGTCTACTCTCGAATCTGCCATGATACTCCAACTGAGGTGCTCCAGGAATTGAGAAGACAACCCTCTTCTCAAAATAGTCCACCAATGCATGGTGTCCTGACAACCAATCCATGTCCAAGATGGCATTGAAATCCTCCATCTCTATCTTTATCAGGTCAGCTAACATAATATAACCCCCAATGTCCACCTCACAACCTCTGAAAATCGACTCAGCTACCCATAGCTGCACTGCTGGACCCCTGATGACTAACGGTTCATCTAGCAATATTGGTTGTTTCTTTAGTTTCGTAGAAAACTAAGGTGATATAAAGGAATGGGAAGTGCTAGAGTCAAACAAGGTGAACACCAAATGCTGGTCAATAGTCACCATACCTACCACCATGGATGGTGAAGCCTGTGCATCCCTCAAAGATAGTGCATATACTCATCCTGTGGGTGGGGGTGGAGAGAAGCTGACCACACTCTGAGTAGGCCTCTGGTAAGGAGCATTACTACCTCCATAGGAACTCTGGGGGTCCCCACTACGAGTCTGATACATCTGAGCTGCTCCCCCATTCTGGCCACCCTGTGTCACTGTCTTGGTTGGGCAGTCCTTCTTAAGGTGGCCATGCTGGCCACACTTATAACAAGATCTTAGCTCCTATTCTAATTGCGTTCGCCCCATGGTGCCTTGTGTTTGAGTCGATGCAACACGGTGGGATTGAGCGTACCTCGAAATCACAATCAGTGCCAACTGCTGAGCAACCAGGGGTATAGGTCGTGGTGCTCTGTATGTGTTGATAACATCATCATCAGACATATCTAGCTTTAATTAGTTATAATCCATTGATAAATGGTCCTACATAACCGCTAAAGAGCCATAACTCACTGCATATCCATTCTGAGAGAAATACAATAAAACAGGGTTAAAACTCCAATTTTATTATCCCATCCGAACAACTACAAGGTTTCCCAAGTGTTTATTAAAGGTCAAATGTGCACTAAAGTCTAACAAGAGGGTTCATGCAGAAAAAAATGAGTTTTCACGTATTTCAAGAATTAATGAAAATCTGAAACCCTAATTTCACCAAAACCTTCTAAAAATTATAGAAAAATATTCTATAAGGTTTAGTACCTATGATTTGAAACATTGGAACCCATTTTGACCTAAATCAGAGTCTTAGACAATTGCCTTGATTTGGGTTTCTATGAAAATTACCTAATCAAACTTGGTGAAAACCAAAATCCAACTTCACCATCAGATTCCTTAGGTCAAAATTAGGTTTGTAGCAAAATTTAAGCCTAATCTGAGATCATCTTGACCTAGTTTGCATTTTGGTCTAGTTAGACTCTTTTCTCACACCACATGCCCCTAACTTTTGAATTCTTTGCAATTAACCCCCCATCTTTGTCATCTCTTTCACACAAAGGCCCCTGCTACCCTTGCCGCCATTATGGTTAAACCCAACCTCCACACAAGCATTGACCGACCTAAATCCTACCCAAATAGCAATCAAATCCCACCAAAATTTGTGGGATTGATGTTCACACATAGACAGATCATCTGGAATTATTTTGGAATTCCAAGTCCCCATAGATTGCTCGTGTGAATGCACTTGAATCATGGGTTCTATTTTTCCAAGCCCAAGCCATGGAAATCCTTCTTTCCTGATCTAGAGCTCTCCCTAAAGCTCTATAAAGCCAGGCCATGCGCAACCATACATCCTTAGCTTGGTTTGGAGGCCGAATGCCCCCTCTTCTCCTCTCCCTGACCTCCTTCTCCGCCAACTCCGGCAAGTCCCTCTAACCACCTTCTTCATCCACCCTCATAGACAATAGCGGGTGGATTCTTCTTCACCACCTTCCTTGCCGCTCCATCACTGGAGATTTCATCTTTTTCATTGCTGGCTTGCCAAAATCAGTGCGGATCCTCCCTTTCGTCCAATATATTTAGGTTAGTTAGATTTCTTTGGTCCTGTAGGTTAGCTTAGGACCTCTCAAACTCCAATTTAGTCCCTGACGCCACCGATCATCGTCATCTCCCTCAACTTCAGCCACTCCTCCGATGAGGTCTGCCACATGCTCCACACCTCCAAACTCCTCGCCACCTACTGCAAAAGCTCCACCTCAACTGGCGAGTCAAAAGCCCTCTCTTTATTTGTCCATCCACACACCCAAAACTTCCACCGAACAACCCACCTTCGCATCACCTTCCTCGACCTCGACAGGTCACCACATGCATCCCCACGTCACGAGACCACCACTACCACCTTTACCGTGATATGGTGAAGCTCAAGAGCATTTTGACTGGGGCTCTCAAGCCCGTTTTCTTGTTTCAAACTTACGTCGACCATCGCCCATTGCCACCTCCATCTCCAACGTCATTCAAGCTCCTTCGGCTGTGTTCTTCCCTAATTCGTGCTCCAGGTGCTGCGGATTCATCCCAGGAGTCTTCCTAAGCAATTAATCAAAGGAAGCAATAAGGGAAACACTCAATTGCTCGAAGAAGCTTCACTGCAGCCTCGAGAGGAAGACCAGGACATTTAGTCCCACATCGGAAGTAGAAGAGCATTTGGTAGTGAATAAATTATTTTTCTGCATAGGGCTTTTCTCCTCAGACACCAGAGGTGAGGTCCCCTTCACTCTCTCTCACCCAACCCGCATAAGCCTTCACTTCCTACTCATCACCCACTATCGGTGAGCCTCGACCCGATTATTGTGCATACTCGAATACCTGGTTACGACTTGTATCTGAGAAAGGAGATGCAGGAAAGGGAGAGAGAGAGCGGGGGAGGGGAGGGTTTTGCTCTCTGATGTTTAACTCTATTCAGACACTTAGCTTGTGAAGGATCCTTGGTCTCACAAAGGTTTGAAGAGGAAGGAGAGGTTCTGAGGATAAGGCACTCAAAAGAGAAGAAAAGAGAAGCTCTGAAGGAAGAAGAAGAAAAGAAGAGGAGAACAGAAGAAAGGAAGAGAAGTTCTCTAAAGAGCACTGTAGCAAATGAGGTTTAAGTCATTTGATTTGAGAGCCCGACGTCTGATTTGAGGCTTGATACTGTGGATACATTTGCCTTCTTGGAAATATGGTTTAAGTGATTCTGGTTACTGTTTGTTTATTTGATATTTTTGATATGTATATGCTTAAGACTCATAATTGGTGATTTAAATCACCATTATTTTGTCTTAGATCTCTTTTTGTTTTCTTAAACTCTTGATATACTCATATATTTGGGCATGCGTAATTCATCACTATTCTTTATTTTATTTAATTATATTTGAGCTCTAACTTGTCTTATCTATTTTCTTGTCATTTTGCGAGGTTTTCACAAGGCGATCTTCCGTGCAAAATAGCCACTCCTAGGGTAGGTAATCTCTCTTCTTCCATAATCTCCTACTCCTTGGAAGAGAGAAAAGGAAACAAAACTAATTTGGAATCACCTGCCTTACTTTCTAGTAATTATCGTTAAAGAGGGAAGTTTCTTGATTTATGAAAAATTTTCATATCTGATTGAAGATTGAGGCAATTCTATTTAGAAATCCCTACATTGATTTCTTGTACCTATTAGGGACTACGCTTAATTTCTAAATCACTTTCGGCTAACACACTTCTTGCTTGAAGCCTAAGGTGAACATTTTAAGATCAAATTGGACTTGGAATAGAGCCAATTAGGGTTTCAAGTGCTAGTTCACATTTGCATGAATTAAAGGAAAATTAAACCACCCGCATTTGTATGCTACCCATACACTTGTTTGTAAAGTTCTAAGCAAGAAAAACCTTAAAACCAAGCCCTAATTTCACTTGAACCTTAAAAATCTTGGACCTAACAACCTGATAGTGAAATCAGGGTGCTTTTTGGGTCTTGACCCAGTGTTCATTCTCCATCTTTTAGGGCAAGTCAGGTGAAGTTGGTCTACATTGTAGGCCAATCAACCTCAAATTAGGTCACAAGTCAAATCAACTTCTAATCAAGTGAAACTCACGGTACTAATTAGGCTAAAATTGGGAGACTTAAGGTCTTAAGTTTGTACATTCAGGTCTACTTGGAATCACAGTGATAAGGAAGGTCAGGTGGGGGAAACCCTGTAACCCGTGGGGAAGCTCTACTGTGTAGGGTCTTTGTGGGGCTCTCCCTTCCTAGCTGCCCAGGTAATTCTCAGGTGTGTAAATTTTTGATTCAGAGGTATCATCCGCCTCAAAATAACCTTAGTCATCCAAAAATCTGTGGGTGCCTTGATTGGGTAGAAATAATATCCAGTCCCTCATATTTTCTCTAGAGCACACACACAAGAAGGTCCTTAGGTTTTTAACCTAAGGGGCCTCATTAGATCTTCTTAGGAATTTCTTGCAGATCCAACCAGTTCCAATCTGATCCTGAGTTTGATTCTACATCTTGATTCCACCACTTGGTTGAAAAATGCAACCTGACATGTTAGGAAAGGTGATTAGGAAACCTGTGTCCCAAATGACCATTAAAGACAAAATGATTAAAGATGCTTATAGACACCACGAGGAATATTTTAATAGGGACATTCAGGATAAATTCAAGAAAACAATAAACCACATTTTGAATCGTATGGAGATAATATGGACACGAATAAGCCACGGTTCAACCTAGGATAATCTCTTAGCAGAAAACATTGAATTGGTGAAATTACAAAACAACGATTATCTACAGTTGTTGATATGCAAAATCAATGTTTAAAGATCGTTAAGTTGTAGTACAGACCAAAATCGCTTATCAACAAATACAATTTATTACTCGAATTTAAGTCCGAGGTCGAACATAGGGAACAATTAACAATTTAATAGTCAAGATTGCAATTCAAAGCACAATATAGCAATATAATGGAAATCCCAAGCACAAATGATATAAATGTAGAAGCAAGAATCAATGTTGCAAAAAGATTAGGGTAAAATGGTAATTTAAATTAGCAAATTACCCTAATTACAATGGTATCAATTAGACAATAGTATTAATCAGATTAATGCCACACAAATAAGTGCACAATGCACTCCTATCAGAGATTAGATGGCTGAAACTTCAGCTAGATGGCTTAACCATCCAGATGCTACAGTGCCAAGGGGGTACTCTTCTTCTTCCTCTTGGCTTCTTCTTCTTCTCTTCTTTTCTCCTACCTTAGCCTCTTTTCTTCTTCTCTCTTTTCTCTTCACGCACAAGGGAGGAATTCAAGAATTTTGGCTAAGTGTTGGGGGTTTTCAGGAGCAAAACCCTCCCTTTTCCCCTCTCTCTTTCTTTCTCCTGTCCTCCTCTTCTCTTTCTCAAAACAGGTAGGTAATTGGGTAAGCGGGTATGCAGACACCCAAGACCAGGGCTGCGAGATGCGAGCACAGCTGAGGAGTGGAGGTTATGTGAAGAGGGACTCGAGCCCTCATGTACTAAGCAAGGGGTACGTGTCCCATTTTTCTTTTATTTCGCTGTGGGGGCTCGTACGTTTACGATGTGGGACTAAAGTCCTACGCCGTTCTTCAGGCAATCGTGAAGCTACTCCTTCATTCAATTCGGGCACAAGGGCAGTCAACACCCTCATTCTTTAGTCCATGTGAGCAGCTAGAGTGATTCTACATCCCCTGACACTAAGAACTAGGGCTGCTGACAATGAACGAGCTTTGAAGCTCGCTTTGGAGGAGGTTCTTTAATGGCAATTGGGGTCGGCACCTGAAAATCACAAAAAGGGCCTCACGACTGCGTCAGAGGATTTCAAAAGTGTCACCGTGTGACGATGAGTGCAGTGTAGGTGATTAGGTATAGTGGCATGGTCGTTAACCTTCGGGAGAAGGCCGTGAGTGCGGGTGAAGGCGTGTGTGTTCGGTGGCAGTATAGGGGGATCAATAGTCCTTAGTGAGTTAGGGCTTTTGATCGTGCTATTGAGGTGAAGGTGTGGAGCGTGGAAGCGGAAAGTTTGAGTGTGTGTGGAAGCTGCTAGGGCTCACTGGAGGTATGCCGGCGAGGGAGAAGATGAAGTTGCAGAGGATGGAATTGTGGTCAAAATGGAGTGTTGTTAGTGCGGTTGTGAAGTAGGGAAGCTAGGGAACCTATCTGGGTGGTTAATGGATGATGGGGAGTAGAGGCAACGCCAGTTGCGTTGTGGCCAGCATTGGAGATGAAGACTGCTCTAGTGGAGGTAGGATGGCTAGGAAGATAGAGGCAGAGGCATCCGCTGGTATGGTGCGATGCAGAAGTAGAGTAGAGGAAGAGAAATGCGCTACTGGTATTGCTAGAGGACGAAGAAGGTGGTCGGATTTGGTCGCCAGAGCTTGCAGAGCTTTTTGGCTGGAAAGAAGGGAGGAAAAGGAGGTAATTCTAGCCAAAAACGAGCTTAGGGAGGATGGCGTGTGTCAAGGGTCTTTATATAGGCCGTAGAAGGCAGTTTAAAGCTTGGAAACCAAGCTTTCAAGCTTGGTAAGTTCACGCAAGAAGAAAACCCAAATCTCTCATGCATTCGAATGAGATTGGGAAGGAATTGGAGCCCAAGAATAGGATTGGATCATAGAGGATTCTCCCAAGAACTCCCCTTCCAAATTTGGAAGCAAATGAGAGTGAAATCAGGGTGTAATCCTTGATGGAAGGTCGTCGGCGAAGTAAGGTTAGGAGTTTGAGGCTTTGAAGGCAACAGGGACCTAGATTTGATGAAGATAACAAATTTAGGGACCTTTTTGCAAAAATTTTCAATATTTGAGGGGTGTTTTGTAAGAAAAAGAGTCTGATAGGAGTAAAATGCAAACTAGGTCAAAATGATCTCTGATTGGGCCCAAATTTTGCCACAAACCTAATTTAAATCTAAAGAATCTAATGGTGAAGTAAAATTTTGGTTTTGACTATGATTGGTTGGGGAAAATTGCATAGAAGCCCAAATTAGGGTAACTTTCCATCTCTGACACTATTTTAGGTCAAAATAGATTCTGATGGTCAAATCAACTATGCCAAACCGTAGGAAATATTTTTCTATGAATTTTAGAGGGTTTAGGTTAATTTTATCATTACCAGAACCTCAATGAATTAAGTGGGTCTATTTTTAAGGTTTCAAATGTCCATTAACTCTCGCAACACATGAAAGGCCGTTTCATTTTGCACGGACCCTCTTGCTAGAATCTAAAGCGCATTTGACCTTTAATAAACCCCTGAAATACCCCATGGTTATTCTGTTCCTATGATAAGATGGTAAAATTACATAAATAACCCTATCTTCTTCTTTTCTTCTGAAAACTACTCAACCTACCCAAGAGATCTTCTTACTAATTAGTAGGTGTGCTGTTGACTTTTTCAAACTAAAAAGAGCTAGTTATGGCTCATGATGGTGTTCCCATCATACCCACATGCCTAGATCTTGCTAGTCCCTTAGTAAAACCATATGAATCAAACTAGTTTTCCAGGTTGGATGTAACCGTTAGGATGCCGTACTAAGCTACATCTCTAAGAATCAGATCTTAATACCAACAGTAGACCTAGACGTACTCAAGTACCAACCTCCGCAAAGATTTCTAAGGCCTACAAGAGCTAACCTAAGGTTCGTTGGACCCAGCGGTTAAAGCACTCGTGCTTGAAACATGGTTAGTCTACGTTTAGTTTGCCAGTGCATTTTGTACAAGAGAGATATAAAGCTTTCTCTCTCTTTTCTTTTAATTATATTTTTCCTTAGATCCATCCTCGGATTGGCCCTAAACACGTTTTGTATCGGATTCCTTGTCCCCACCACCAATCCTTGTAGGGTCCCTGGTAATCAATGCTTCGAGATAACACCGCCCATGGCAACCCCCAGAACCCTGGCTTTCGACACTTCGTGACAGTGCTGCCCATGGCATTCTGTTGCTAAATCCAGACCGTGGTAATCAAGATTTCAGGATAATCTTGCCCATGGCATCTGAATCGGCACAAGGTGCTTACGTGCCCTTGGTAGGATATTTAGATATGTTAGGAGACAAGCACTGAGGAGATGATATGTTATTACGCATCTTTGAGGGGAATTTCCTACCTTTGTGCAGGGAACTCGTCCAAATCAACTTGTGTATTCGAGACGCTACTAATCTAGATCTTAAGACCACTTTCAGAATAGATTAAATGCCCTTTGGCATGATTTCATTATTAAAGTACATTGAACCAGACTGTGTGTGATTTAGGATGCTTAAGTTACTGAGTCCCACAAATTGAAGGTTAGTTAATGGGGTAGAATACTCCCTAAGCCTTAGACCTAATATACAAGTTTCGCATTTTCCCCAACCTCTTGAGGACTAATTTGGATCTTGACAAATACGTGAGTGTATAAATCCAAAATAGATCCAAGAGGCCTAAGGTTGATATTCACCACTAATTCCCTAAGTTTTAACCTTTCGGGTCTTATTTCATCATTCGATCCAAACTAGAAGGTAGGTAAGTTTCATATTGTTTTGAGGGCTCAATTTTTTCTTTTTCATTTTGCTCTTTTTCTTTTCTTGTTAATTTCCCTCCTTCCTTTTTTCTTTCAAATGGATCTTTTTCCTTAACCTCCTTTTCTCATTTTTTCTATTTTTCAATTTTTTTTATTTTTTTCTGGTTTTTTGGAATATGTAATTTTTTTGATAAAACCCTTTTTGTGAATTGATTCTCGTGACATTTTGCACTTTAATAGCCCCCATGCCTATGATTTGCAATGTTCTCATTGTAAATTAGGTGGGTTCAAGTTCAGCTTAGATCATACATTAGAACAGTATTAGAGGGTAGCTGAATAGGTTAGGATGATTGTTGCAGACGATTTTAATCTATGGTATGAGTACCAGAGGTGGAGTCAGCTGTTCTAATGCGTGAACCCTAAAATGCAATATGAGTTCAGCAGAAAAAGATGAGTCAAAAGGGTTTCAATTTTTGCAAAAGATGACTAGTTTCCTTCCATTAAGCACTGAGTTTCACGCCATCAGTCGGGTGCAATCAGCTCAGGGAGAATGGAGTTCAAAGGATAACGCAGCCAAGTTGCATCAATAAGTTCGATGAACGGCTTGAGTAGCTGGCCATTCACAATGAAAGGTTCAGAATCAAGGCTACATTGACTGATTTTGATGGCTCCATTTCCAAAGACATGTCACACAAGAAAAGGTCCAATCCATTTTGAACAGAGTTTGCCTGGGAACAATTTGAGTTTGGCATCAAAAAGTAGGACCTTCTGATTGGGATGGAAAGTTTTTCTAGAGATGTACTTGTTGTGAAAGGCTTTCAACCGCTCCTTGTAAAACGCAAGTTCTCGTATGCTTCATTGTGTAGTTACTCGATCTTGGTCATTTGAAGTTGACAGTGGGTTCCAGCCTTAAGCAAATCTAGATTGCACTTCCATACTGCCTAATAGGCTTTGTGCTCCATCTTGACGGGGAGGTGACATGCCTTCCCATACACCAATCTAAATGGAGACATGCCTAATTAGGTCTTCTAGGAGGTCCTATAAGGCCACAAAGCTTCTGAAAGCCAGGCCAACTAGTCCTAACTGTCAGGCCAAATAGTGACCTGGAGTATTTTCTTGATCTCTCGATTAGATAGTTCAGCCAATCTGCTAGTTTGGGAGTGAAAAGGAGTCTAGAATCGATGTGACACCCCATACATTGTCATCAGAGGTCTAAATTATGCATTCGTAAAATGGGTCCCACAATCAGAGATAATAGCACATGGGACATCGAATCGGTAAAAGATGTGTTGATGAATGAACTTGATTACCACATTATGATCATTGGTTCAGGTTAAGATAGTTTCGATCCATTTGGACACGAAGTCCACAGCGAGGAGAATGTACTCAAAGTAGTCTGATTTAAGGAAGGGTCCTATAAAATCAATCCCTCATATATCAAAGATTTCGCACACGAGAATCGGCTGTAAAGGCATCATATTGAGGTGGCTCATGTTGCCTAAGGTTTGGCAACGACTGCATGCCTTGCAGTAGTCGTGCGCATCCTTGAAAATTGTGGGCCAATAAAAGCTGCACTGGAGGACTTTAGCTGCAGTTTTGTGTTCGAAGAAGTGTCCTCCACAAGCCTGGTCATGGCAGAAGGACAGAATGTCCTGAATTTCTACTTACGGAATGCATCGTCTAATGATATGATTAGTACCAATGTGGAAGAGGTATGGGTCTTCCCAGATGTAGTACTTGGCATCAGAAAGCAACTTGTCCTTCTTGGCCTTCGGCCAATCAGACGTGATCTGATGTGATGCCAAGTAGTTAAGTAAATTAGCATACTAGGGAAGTCCTGCACCGATAGTCAGGAGGTGCTCATCAGGAAAGTGCTCTGTGATCGATCCGAAGGGGTTGATAATAGTAGAAGGTAGGCAAAATAAGTGACCAGCTACTACGTTCTATTTACCCTCCTTATCACGAATTTCATTATCGAATTCTTCCAACAGCAAGATCCAGCTGATTAGTCGAGGTTTTGCATCCTTCTTCATGAGGAGGTGCCTCATTGCAATGTGATCTGAGTATATAATAACACGGGAACCCAAGAGATACGATCGAAACTTTTCCAGGCCAAATACTACAAATAGTAGCTCTTTCTCCGTAACTATGTAGTTACGCTGAGCCTCATCGAGTGTCTTGCTAGCATACTAGATGACCACAGGTTTCTCATCTATTTTCTACCCAAGTACCGCACCTATTTCATAGTCAGATGTGACAAGTCAATTTTCACTTTCGAAAATGATGATTAAGATGATTTGTCATTATATTTCTAAGTGGTGGAAAATCGACTAATCAAAATAATTAAAATTAACCACTCACGAAGGAGCAGGTCATATCCACAGGGAGTCACTAGCTATTACAAACTCGCAAGGGTCAAAAATCATTGCTCAATATAAATTTTGTCAAGAAATCAAGCCAAATCTGCCTTCAGATTAAGAAAACAATAAGAGATCATGCTGAAATGGCATTTATGAGAAAGAGGGAGGTCACTTGCATAAATTAGCCATGATATTTAATTAATAAATTCAAAATAAAAAGAGTGGAAATGGCATGTGAATGTAAATATTAATATAACATGAAACAAAACATTTGCTTCCTTTATTTGTGCGTGAAGAGGAGGCCGCGGTCGAGTGTGCAGAACTCAGAGGTGGTTGGCCACGACAAGCGCTACGCATGGGTGGTGATGGTGCATAAAACGACCGTTGATGGTCTATCCGACGACTAGGAAGGCTGGTAATGGTGCTGGCGACTCGTAGGCATGGGCGGGCTGCTGTAGGCCTTTGGAGGGTGTGGCCGAGCTCGTCAGGTCAAGGTGGGTTCGTTGATGTTGATGGCGCGAAGCTTCGAGGCTAGATGAGGCGGCTGCGTGGAGGAGGACCACGATGACTTTGGGTTTCCTTTGGTCTGTTGGTGGAGAAGATGAAGAAGAAGAAGACAGAGGCCGGCTGCATGCGAGTGGCACACTAGTGCTGGGCGGTGTGCGTGGCAGGGGTTCGTGATGCTGTCTGGAGGCGAGCGAGAGGGGATGGTGCTTTGCTGTTGAGCAAACGAAAGCATGTTGGAGGGCCGCACTGGTAGGCAGGCACAGGTGCTGCTGGATCTGGCTAAGAGGCACGTGAAGATAGTGGCTGGGCATCGCCTGTGCGCGTAGTGAGGTGCAATATGTGGCCAGAGGAGTGTGGCTAGTGTGGCTTGAGTTGCTGTGCACGTGGTTGCCCTACTGGCTAAATGTGGAAGGGTAACTGCGAGCGTGAGCAGTGGCGTGGCAGAGGGGCACTGGTCTGCTGCTGGCCGCGAGAGGAGGTTGCAAAGAGGATGTGTGAGCTACTGCAGTTGCAGCTACTGTGTAAGCGCATGGAGTAGATGGGTGCTAGGTGCACTGGTGAAGGAGGTAGTGATGGGTGTGACTAGAGGTGTTTGCAAGGCACGATGAGGCAGCGGATGCATTGGGTTTCCTTGAAGGAAAACAAGAAGACGTGGTTGCACGGCCAGTGTGGCGACGCTCACGGTGAAGTGGAGTTGTGAAGGCTCATGCACGGTGTTGGCACGAATCCACCGGCTTGGCGTAGCGAGCTATCACCTTGCCAGCCCATGGTGTGGTGGAGTTTGATCGTGGAGACCATGGTGGTGGAGTGAAGTGCATGGTGGTGGAGTGGGGCAGCATCTCCCAGAGCACGGTAGCAGCTCGCCCTCTCTTGTAGCCATCGGATGGATTTGAAATGGAGGCGAGAGCAAATTCGCTTCTCACGCTCCTCCTTGATTGCCATCATCAATGGAACGCAGTTGCGATGTATTCTCTATAGAGAAAAGAGAAAAAAATGAATAATAAAAAGATTGGTTTATTTATGTACAGACCCTCACATAAATATTAATTCTAATACATGTATATAATGCAACCTAAAGACTAATGCATGTTATGCTAATGCATGCTAAATAATTTATATATGAATGTAATGCATACAAGCAAATATATGTAAACTAAATTATTTATATCTTAATGCATGCTATGTATACACTAACATTAATCCAATGCCTAGGACTTAAGTAACTAATTAGCCCACAAATATGGCCTCATCAAATGCCCCCATACCTAGTTTTTGTTAGTCCCTAGCAAATTGAAGCATGACTTAACACTCTAAGTTATCCAAGCTAACTCAATTTACCTTTCCATAAAAATTAGGTTGAACCATCTAACCCTAGATCATAAGGTACCTAAGTAGTTGTTGAGCTATAGACTAGGTCAGCTAAGGACGAGTTGCAGGCACAGGTTTCGTTGATTTCTAGCTCTACCCTAGAGTTTATTGGTCCCAAAGATTAAAGCATCCGTGCATGTGCATTGTTCTGAATTATTTAAGGTTAGTTTGATTGCTAACCTAGAAAGAGAGTAGGAAGATTTTTCTTTTATATATATATTTTTTAATTTCTCTAAGTCTAACCTTTGGTCAGCTATCAACACGGTCTGTGTCGGATTCATTGTCCCCATCACTAAACCTCAAAGGGTGCCTAGCTTTTGATGCTTTGAGATAGCACCGTCCTTAGCAACCTGAAGAACTCCTGGCAATCGACACTTCAGGATAGTATCGCCCATGGATTTCTTAAGCGAATTCAGCCCTATGGCAATTGGCACTTCGAGATAGGGCCACCCATGGTACCTAAACCGCATAATGCGCTTACATGCCCCCAATAGTATGGTCATCCTAAGAGACAAGCGTCAAGGAGGTGACATATTATCATTGCATCCTCAAGTTGAGTATATACTCCACCTCTCCTATGGCAGGAACTCTTCTAATCAACTTATATTTTCAAGCTTTTCCTAAGTCAAAACTAAGAGAACCAAATTTTATTTAAGAAATGAATTGAGGTGATCACTATTGACACAAGACCAAGTGTGTGTGAAATGTGGATGCTTAGGTTTCGAGGACCCGGAAACCAAAACGTAGAGAAAGACACCAGGTACTACCCAACCTTTAACTAAATCCCTAGCTTTCCCTCCTCAACCTCTTGAGGAATGGTCCGCAACTTAACTCCTACTTAAGTTTTTAAGTCCACAAAGAACCCTGAAGGTCTAAAGCTAGTATCTCAACTTAGCTTCTCAATTCAGACACCTAGAGTCAACTTAGTCTAACCTAAAGCTCAGGTCTACCTAAGAATGCAGGGCCCAGCCAGTTAAGCTCAATGAAAAATGTTTTTTTTTATTTTTTTTATTTTTTTCAATGCAAATGTATGCAATGCAAAATTCTTTAACTAAATGCATGAATGAACTATGTATAAATGCTATGTATATCACCAAGTACACCCCCCCATGCCTAAAATCTGTAATGTCCCCATGCATAGAAGGATATTACCTGGATCAGAGTTGGGCTACCATTATTTTGTTAGCAGTCGAGTAGCCAAAGAACCTGCAAGTCAGGTTCCAAAACCAAGGAAATAGGCCCTAACAATGACCAAAGTAATGCTGGCCTAGAAAATAAGTAACCTAGGATGTTGGCGAGTTGATGATGAATCCTGATATCAAATGCTCACCTAACCAAGATGGGAATGAAATTGTCCCAAGGCACTAGAGGCAGTTCTAAAGGATATACTGGAATATAGGCCTCTAAAGGGATAGGAGGAGAATGATAAGGATCCTCCAAAAGAAATGGGGAAGGAATAGTGTAAAGATATAACCCCAGGGTGATGAACTAACCATAGAAACATCAATCCATACCCGATACTCCATTATAGGAAATATTGGTCTATTAAGCCCCCCAGTCAAAATAGTAGTGAGCATATGATGAGAACCTCATCATGAGCCATAACTAGCTCATTTTGACCCAATACAAAGGATAAAAGCTCCTACATAACTCAAGGAAAGGCTTAACTCAGAGAATTCTGAGTTTAAGGAGAAAACAAGTCATAAGGGGTAAAAATGCAATTTTACCAGTATAATCTGCATACAGGGTAATTCAGGGTCCAAACATAGGTCAAAGCAACCTAATAAGAATAAAAGTGGGATGAGATGATCTGACAAGGGCTACAGCAATTCCAAGGAACTAAGTGATAATCTGTAACCCTAAAACAACCCACTTCAATTCATGAGGTTCGAGGCAAAGTAAAAATAGAATAAACCCTCTAAAATTCATAGAAAAATAATCTCTAGGGTTTAGAACCTTCAATTTGGCCTTCAGAACCCATTTTGACCTACATTGAGAACCATGCCCAATTAATAACTTAATTTGGGTTTTTGCATAAATTGACCGATCAAACAAGGTTTAATATAGAAATGAAATTCACCATCAGATTCCTTAGGTCCTAATTAATCATGTATAAAAACTTGAGCCTAAGAAGAAACCTCCTTGACCGACTTTACACTTTGGTCCTCATATATTTACTTTTTGGCCCTCAACTTTTGAACCGTCGCATTTTGGCCCCTAACTCTCCTTCGTTCTTTGCATTCAGGTCCCCCCTGCAAAACCGGCCAGCACCATGCTCTGGCGACCTTGCGCGGAGCATGGCACCGCGCAGGGTGAGGGGGAAAGCCTGGCAAGTAAACCGGGGGTGCCCTGCGTCGTCAGCCATCGCAGGGACACCCCCCTGGTCGCTGTAGCCCACCATACCGGCCGTGCGAACGCACGGACGGTATGGGTTTTCGTCTCCGGCCATCCTCCGGCGAGGGAGACACGTCGTCTCCCTCCGCCTCCCTCCCTGTTTTGATCCCTATAAATATCCCCCGTTGCTCCACCGACCGGGGCAGCTCGGATCTGACGGAGAAAACCCCCAACTTTCCTCTCTTCTCTCTCCGGCAGACGCTCACCAGCTCCGGCGGTTCCTCCCCCTCCTCCTCTTCGCTCTGCCGCAATACCAGCAGCAGAGACTTCCTCCCCCTCCTCCTCTTCGCTCTGCCGCAATACCAGCAGCAGAGACTTCCTCCCCTGCTCTTCCCGCGCCACGCCTCACCCAGCTGGCGCCTCTCCGGCTCTCTGCTCACCGCCGCCCCTTTCCCTGAGCATCTTCTTCTCCGGCGACAGTCGATACGACTGTCGCCCTACTGCTCCCCCTTCGTCCCTGCAAGTAAGTTAGAACTACTTCCCTTCCTCTCCTCATTCTTTCCCCGGTTTCAATTTGTTCAATTAAGCCCTCGACCGACCCTGACCATCGTCACCCCCTTCGTCTCCGGCCACCCTCCGGCGAGATGCCCCCATCGCTCCACAGCCTCACACACCTCGCCGACCCTCACCGAACCTCCGCCTCATCACACTGAGCACCCCCCACCCCTCCACTGCCACTCCACACCTCTGTAACGCTCCCCCGAACAAACCCATTCCTTCGGTTGCAGTCCAACCTAGGGCTGCCGCCAGACACCACCTTGCGGCTTGCCGCGCAGCTCCACACCTTCGCCGTGCCACGGCGAAGGTTCCCCAGTGGTTTGATCAGGCCGAGAGGCCATATTCGTGTCCGACAGGTTTTGAGGTTCGACCGCCATTAACGCACATTGAAGCAGCTTCTCCCGCGCTCCAGGCTTGAGGACTCCAGGTCTCCAGCTGCTGCGGATTACGGGGAGTCTTGAGAAGGCAGCCAGCCAGCAACCGACGCAAATCGAAGCCGCAGCTGCAGAAGCTAGGCCGCGGTCTCCCAGCAGGCGCACGCGAGGAGAGGCCTCCGTTTAGTCCCACATCGGTAAGCCTCACAACCTTTTCACCGTTTAAATTGATTTTGTGCATTAGCCTTACTGCCTCAGCACACGGGGTGAGGTCCCCTTCACCCGCCCGGTTACCCGGTCTCGTCCGCGCTCACGCCCCGCGGACCTGACCCGACCTGACTTAGACTGACCTGCACTCCTCGCCTACCACGCACGCCGGTGGGCCTGGACCCGGGCGCGACCCGTAACCGATTACCTGGCAGCTCTGGGAGAGCTTTCCCAAGAGTGGTTTCAGAGAGAGAGAGACGCGGGGGGGAGAGGGTAGAGTAGGTTTTGTCCTCTGACGTAAGCTCTGAAGTGTGCAGGCACAGGTGAAGAAGGACCGCGGAAGAAGAAGGAAGCTGAGGGAGACACTGTAGCAACAGGCAGTTTAAGTCGTCTGATTTGGAAATCAGACGACGTCCTGAAGGGAAAAGAAGAAAGAAGGAGGGGCGACGTCCTGACTGGAAAAAGAAAAAAGAAGAAGATCTGAAGGAAGACAGAAGAAAAAGGAAGAGCAGGAACAGCTAGAAGAAGAAGAAGAGCATCACCACTGCAGAAGAAGAACATCACCTCTGCAGACAAAGAAGAAGAAGATCTGAGACGAGGAGAAAACAAAGAGAAAAGAAGACAACAAATTCTTTCTCTCTCTCTTTCTTTATTTTTGTAAAGGAAACATGTATATCTCTAGAATACAACTTGCTCCCTGAGTTCGACCTCGGGAACTCTTTTATTTTCCGAGTAAAAAATTTTATATTTGAAATGTTGGCAATAACTGGCTATACTACAACGCTATAACAATAAAACCCGGTTGCCCACAGCGTTTCATTTTTGGCGCCGTTGCCGGGGAGCAACGGCTATTCTAGAGGTAAACATTCCTGTTTCTTTTTAATTTCTGATAATCTCCTCTCTTTTGTGCAGAAAACTACAGGAAATCAAGAAGACAAGCAACCGCATGACAACCACTCCGAGGACAGGTAAATTTTTCCTCTCGCTATTAACCCCTAAACTCTAAAGAGGAAGAAAAGAAAAGAACAAGCAATATAGGGCTAACCTGTCTTCCATACTTAGTAACCATAAAGAGTTGCATGTTTTCAACTCATTAGTCCTGCACACTATTAAGGGTATTTAAGGGCTAACACATTCTTGCTTGAGCCCTAATTACCCAACAAAGAACTAACTGGACCAAGTAGAGCCAACATAAGATTCAACATTAGGGTTTTAGAGACACACTACTTAAATCAAGAATGGAGAAAATCCAAAAGAAGTGTGCCTAAACCATTGATTGAAAATACCTAGTCAAAAGAAAACCTAAAACAATTGGCTCTCTAAACACTTGAACCCTAAAAGACAAGACCTAAAAGGTCTCAAAGAAAACAAGAGGTAAAGTTGACCCCTTGGGTCAACCAACCTTAAATTAGGTCACTCTTTGCACTTAAAAGGCTAAAGTTCAAGTGAAACCTTAAGCACCCTGATCTTAAAAATTGGTAGACTTAAGAGGTCAAGATCCCCATTCTGGTCTACCTGGAACCGCAGTGACAAGAGAGGTCGGGTGGGGGAAACCCTGTAACCCTTGGGGACGCTCTACCGTGTAGGGGTCTTCGCGGTACTCTCCCTCTCTGGCTGCCCAGGTAATTCTCAGGTGGACGATCTTTCTGATCAAGGGGTCCATCTGCCCCGCACCTCTATAGTCACCCAACACATTTTTGGGTGTCTTGATTTGGTCCAGCACCTTCTAAACTTACCTCTTCCAACAGTGCATGTACGGAAGGAGGTCCCTAAGACCACCCTTAAGACCTCCTTTAGAAATTCGCTCTCGTCAAGGCCAAGCCTCGACGCCCGTGTTTGTGCAGCAACACCCTCACATTATTCTCTCTTCTGATTCAGAACCAAGTTCTTCTTCTTCCCCCATCATGGCTCAGCCAGTTGAGGAAGAAAATAATCTGGAACACCAGCTCCAGCGACTCAATGACCTCTTCCAAAACTTCGTGCACCCACCACAGCGTCCTATGATGCGGGACCACTACAATCCTGCTGCGGTGGCCATTGAGCCTCGAGTCAGAATCCCGACTGGAGGACCTGATTCCGAATTAAAGCCCAACATGATTCATGCTATACCTAAATTCCATGGGCTTAATTCTGAAGATCCCTTCCAGCACATCAAACAGCTAAAGCATCTGGCCCACACTTTTGGATCAGATGCGCAAAATCGGGATATTCTTCTCATGAAGATGTTCTCCTTTTCTCTTATGGACAAGGCCGCCCATTGGTATCAAACTCAGACCCGGCCGATCAACACTTGGGAAGAACTTCAATCCGAATTTTTGAAAAAGTTTTTTCCCGTTGGTCGGACCAACGCCTTGCGCCATCAGATTACACACTTCACTCAACAATCAGGAGAACCTCTCCATGAGGCATGGGATCGCTTTCAGGATCTCATGAGAAAGTGCCCCCATCACGGAGTTCCTAAATGGGAACAAGTCCAATCTTTTTACCAGGGACTTCGTGAGGACATCCGCCTTTTCGTCAATGCAACTTGCGGAGGAAACATCATGGGTCAACATGAAGACACCGTATGGGAGATTCTCGAAAACATGTGCGAGAACTCCATCAACAATGACTCCATGGGATTATTCGACAGGACGAATACCCGCGCAGCGACGAATCTTAAGGGAGCACATGAGACGCAGGGCCTGTCCGCATCAGTCGACCTGGAATTAATGGCCAGTCGATTGGACAAGGTCTCAATCATTGAAAAGAAGGTGGATGAGCTGACTCAGCACTTGCAGCGAGCCACCTCCGCGCGTAACTCCTTTGCACAACCTCCTTCCACACAGGAAACTGTGCAAAACATCCTCCACCAACCTTCCCCTGGGATGGATCCATATCCATCCCCATCTGATTCTTGGATCGGAGGATCATCCGATCCTTTCTACACCAGCCGGGGGAACTCCATTCCCCCTTTCCCTGATTCTCAGGAGGTTCCTCAGACCTGCGAGGACCTCAACGCCATCCAGAACGACCCATTCTCCAACACTTACAACCCTGGATGGCGAAACCATCCCAATTTTCAGTGGGCGGGAAATTCCCAAACCCAAAGACCACCTTTTCAGGCCCGCCCACAGCCCTCTCGTCATTACCAGCCGCCTCAGCCTCGGCCCAACCCTACTTATCCATTAGGGCCAAATCAGGATCAAATGTCCCTAATCCTTCAGACTCTGGCTGACATTCAAAAAATGAATGCGGCTATTCAAAAACAGCACAAGGACGAGCTTACTGAAGTTAAAACTCAACTGGCCCAGTTGGCAAATTCTCGCCAGCCAGGCACACTCCCTTCCCAACCTCTTCCTAACCCAAATAACGTGCCAACCCAGAAGCGCGTTATGAATCCAAATTTAGGCCACGCTCAATGGATTTATCAGGCCCCTACTGCTCCATCTCCTGACGAGATGGAAGCCTCAACTTCTTATGCGGGATTTCAGCAGCAGCCACCCCTCTTACCAAACCCAAACCAGAATCAGGCCGGATTAAATTCTGTAACAACACGTAGTGGTAAAACAACTCAAGACCCGCACTATCCAAACCACTCCAAGCCTGATAACCATGACCCTAGGATAGTTATCCAAGATACCGCTGTTCCGGATCCACAACCTGGACCTATCCTAGAAGAACCAACCAAGATCCCGTTTCCCGAGGCCTTGACCAAGGGAAAGAAGACCACCAAACCCGTGGCCCCTGAGGAGGACCTGGTCAAGCTCTTTGAGCAGGTCCACATAAACATCCCCTTGATGGATGCAATCTGCCACGTACCAGCTTATGCACGATTTCTAAAGAATCTATGTACACCCCAGCGTAAGCCGCGAACCAAGGGAGGGAGCCCAATTGTTCTGTCAGAGCAAGCCAGCTCTGTAATCCTTAGTAGACTCCCACCCAAGGCAAAAGATCCTGGGACTCCCCTGATTTCCTGTAAGATAGGTGGTACCCAATTTGATAGAGCATTGTTAGACTTGGGTGCATCCATAAACCTGATACCCACATCCTTACTTGACCATCTAGAAGAATCTGAGCTAAAACCAACCGAGGTGACATTACAATTAGCAGATCGATCTATAAAGTCACCAAAAGGGATTCTCGAGGATGTTATTGTAAGAGTGTGGGATTTCTATTTTCCAGTGGACTTTATAGTCTTAGATATGGATGCACCTGAGAACCCTAGGGATACACCAATCATTCTAGGGAGACCTTTCTTGGCTACTGCTAGAGCCAACATCAGCTGTGAGGAGGGCCAAATAGAGCTTAAGTTTGGAGATGAAACACTGAAAATTGATATATTTAAGGCCCAACAAGGAATTAATTGCGGCGTCATCGAACAAATTTGTGACATCAAGACTTTGGTTGATGAATCACACCTCCAGAATGACTCGATTATGCCTCATCAACCACAGAAGGATCTTGACCCGCAAACAGAGGAGTCAAATCCAGATATGAACAACCCAGTAACTCCCACCCTTGAACCTCACATCTATACTGAACCACCTGCTGCTGCTGAAAACCCCATCCTCGAACTGAAACCCCTTCCTGCTCACTTGAAATACGTCTTTTTGGGTTCTAATCAGACCCTTCCTGTGATTATCAATTCCAACCTCAGTCCTGAACAGGAATCCCGTTTGATTGTTGTCCTCCAGCAACATCGCAGAGCCATCGGATGGACTCTCGATGATTTGACTGGAATAAGTCCCTCTTATTGTACTCATCATATCTATTCAGAAGAGGGCACACGACCTTCTCGTGAAATGCAGAGACGCTTGAACCCCAATCTACAGGAGGTCGTGAAAAAGGAGATCATCAAGTGGTTAGATGCCGGGATCATCTACCCGATCTCCGATAGTCGTTGGGTGAGCCCAATTCAGGTCGTGCCCAAGAAGGCAGGACTCACCACTATAACGACTGAGACCGGAGAAATCATTCCTACCCGATTAGCCAACTCGTGGAGAGTCTGTATAGATTACCGCCGACTAAATTCCTCCACAAAGAAGGATCATTTCCCACTACCCTTCATTGATCAAATTCTCGAAAAACTTGCGGGAAATAGGTTCTTCTGCTTTCTTGACGGGTACTCCGGTTATAACCAGGTGGCAATCCATCCTGAGGACCAAGAAAAGACCACGTTCACCTGCCCCTTCGGAACATACGCTTTCCGAAGGATGCCTTTCGGTCTTTGCAATGCACCCGCTACTTTTCAGCGATGCATGCTTGCCATATTCTCTGATATGGTAGGTGATTATCTGGAAGTCTTCATGGATGACTTTTCAGTTTTCGGAGCATCATTCGACGATTGCCTCCAACACTTGGTCCAAATACTCAGGCGGTGCATCGATGTGAATTTGGTTCTTTCCTGGGAAAAGAGCCATTTCATGGTGCCTGAGGGAATTGTCCTGGGACACTCAATTTCGGAGAAAGGTATCCAAGTGGATCGAGCTAAGGTTAATCTGATTTCTCACCTTCCTATGCCTAGCTCGATCAGGGACATCCGTTCCTTTTTAGGGCATGTCGGTTTTTATCGACGATTTATCCCTGATTTTTCAAAAATCACGCGCCCCCTGACCACTCTTCTCTCCAAGGATGCTCCTTTTGAAATTTCCAAGGAATGCACTCAAGCATTTGAAATCCTGCGTGACCGAGTCACCCAAGCCCCGATCCTACAGTCCCCTGATTGGTCTCAACCCTTTGAGATCATGTGCGATGCATCCGACTTCGCTGTAGGAGCGGTTTTGGGGCAGAAAATTGACAGGAAACCTGTAGCCATTTACTACGCCAGCAAAACACTCGATGAGGCTCAGCGTAACTATACGGTTACTGAGAAAGAGCTGCTAGCTGTAGTATTTTCCCTAGAAAAGTTCAGATCGTACCTTCTGGGTTCCCGTGTCATCATATACTCGGATCACACAGCTGTGAGGCATCTCCTTGCAAAGAAGGACGCGAAACCTCGATTAATCCGATGGATCTTACTGTTGCAAGAATTTGACCTTGAGATTCGCGACAAAGCGGGAAAGCAAAATGTGGTAGCTGATCACTTGTCCCGTCTTCCTTCTGAAATAATTGACCCTTCCGGACCCATCACTGAGCATTTTCCCGATGAGCACCTGCTGACTATTGGTACTAGCCTTCCATGGTTTGCTAATGTAGTAAATTACTTGGCATCTCATCAGATCCCCTCCGATTGGCCGAAGGCCAAGAAAGACAAATTACGCTCTGATGCCAAGTATTACATTTGGGAAGACCCGTACCTCTTCCGCATAGGTGCCGATCAGATCATCCGGAGATGTGTCCCGGAAGGGGAATTCAACAATATCCTCTCTTTCTGCCATGACCAGGCATGCGGTGGCCATTTCGCCGGGCATAAAACTGCATCAAAAGTCCTCCAGTGCGGCTTTTACTGGCCCACACTGTTCAAAGACGCATACAATCACTGCAAGGCATGCAGTCGTTGCCAGACTTTGGGCAACATGAGCCATCGCGACATGATGCCTATGCAACCGATTCTAATATGCGAAATCTTTGATGTTTGGGGGATTGATTTTATGGGCCCCTTTTCTGTTTCGGATGGTTTCGAATACATTCTGTTGGCTGTGGACTACGTGTCCAAATGGATCGAAGCCATACCGACCTGAACCTGTGATCACAAAATCGTTCTCAAATTCATTCATCAACACATTTTCTCAAGGTTCGGGATTCCTCGTGCAATAATCTCTGATGGAGGGACCCATTTCACAAATGCTCAGTTTAGGTCACTGATGACCAAATACGGGGTGTCTCACCGAATCTCTACTCCTTACCACCCCCAAACTAATGGTCTAGCTGAGCTGTGTAATCGGGAGATCAAGAAAATCCTGCAAGTCACTGTTCGACCTGACAGGAAGGACTGGTCGTCCCGACTTCCGGAAGCATTGTGGGCCTATAGGACCGCCCACAAGACCCAATTGGGCATGTCTCCCTTTAGACTGGTGTACGGAAAGGCATGCCACCTTCCCGTAGAATTGGAGCATAAAGCCTATTGGGCAGTACGGAACTGTAATCTAGATCTTTCCAAGGCTGGGACCCACAGAAAACTCCAAATCAGCGAGATCGATGAATTACGCCTAGACGCGTACGAGAACTCGCAAATCTACAAGGAGCGGGTTAAAGCCTTCCACGACAAACACATCTCGAGAAAGATCTTTCATCCTGGTCAAAAGGTCCTACTCTTTGATGCCCGACTAAAACTCTTCCCAAGAAAACTGAGATCCAAGTGGGTCGGACCATATTTGGTCCGACAGGTTTTTGGAAATGGAGCAATCGAAATCAGTCCACTCAGCCACGATTCTGAACCTTTCATCGTGAACGGTCAGAGACTCAAGCCGTTCATTGATGTAACTTCTACTGATTTGGCTGAGGCATCTTATATCCTCCTTTCCCCTTGAGCTTATTGCGCCCAGCCGATGGCGTAAAACTCAGCGCTTAACGGGAGGCAGCCCGTCATTCTCTTTGAAAACCTGAAACTTGTTCTGACACCTTTTTGCACTTAAAGTTCACCCTTGTAGACAGCCGACCCCACCTCAAATGCTTGCATCTGGGATTAGAAATCGTCCGCAAAAATTCAACCCGACCCTTCCACTCATCCAAATTTCTGTCTTAAGGAATGAACTAAGTTAAATAAAAACCCCCTAGGTTACAATGAGGACATTGCAAATCTCAGGCATGGGGGGGTATGGAAGTGCAAAACTTGTAAGAAAAGGTTTCAAACAAAAAAAATTCACATATGCAAAAAAAAAAAAAAAAAAAAAAAACCATAAAAATTAAAAAATTTTTTCGAAAAAGAATAAGAGGAAAAGAGGAGAAGGAAATTTTGTGAAGAAGAAGGAGAAAAGAAACAAAATGAAAAAGGAGTACAAAATTATAAGAAAAGGTGATAGTCATTAGTAAGGAACTAAGGAATTAACCTAAGTTCTAGACCTCATTCAAGAAAATAACTGAAAAGTGCATAATGAGATTAGTAAGAACGCAAACCTTAGGCATTCTTGAATAGACTCTTAGTACCCATTAAGATCTAGACACTCCTCAAGAGGTTGAGGAAAATGAAAAGCTGAAGTATTAGGTCTAAGGCTTAGGGAGTATTTGGCCTCGTTAACTAATTTTTGGTTTACGGGACTCAGTAACCTAAGCACCTTAACCTCACACACAGCCTGGTTCAGTAAGCGTAAAAATCAGAATCACGCAAAAGCATCGCAAAATTCTGAAAAGAACACCTAGAATAGGAGCGGCCGATCAACACAAGTTGATTTGGACGAGTTCCCAGCGCGGAGAGGCGGGAAATCCCCTCGAAGATGCGTAACAAAATATCATCTCCTCGGTGCTTGTCTCTTAGGATATTTACATATCCTACTGGGGGCATGTAAGCACTCTGCTGGTTCAGATTCCATGGATGGCATTATCTCGAAGTGTCAATTGCCAGGGTCTGGATTCCGCCACGGAACACCATGGATGGGATTATCTCGAAATCTCAATAGCCAGGGTTCCGGGGGTTGCCATGGGCGGTGCTATCTCGAAGCATCGATCGCCAGGAACCCTTGAGGATTGATGATGGGAGCAAGGAATCTGATACAGACCGTGTTGAAAAGCCAACCCTAGGCTAGAACTAAAAAGAAAAAGAGAGAGAAAACTCTCCAAACTGAAAAACTTTCTATCTCTCTCTTACAAACGCACTGCGAACTGAGCCAGGGCTAAAATCATTTCAAGCACGGGTGCTTTAACCACAAAGTCCAATAAACCTTAGGTTAGTTCTTGTGGACCTTAAAAACCTTTGCTAGAGACTGAGGCTAAGGCTAGACAGATTTGGATCTTGATTGGTACTAGAGTACCTTTTAGGCCTATGGTCAGCATTCTAACCTAATCTAAGCTCAAATAAAAAAGCACTTATCTAAAGCTATTAAGAACTTCATGGTCTAGAACAAGGGTTGAAACCTTAAGTTTTTGCTAAGGGACTAGCAAAAGCTAGGCATGGGGGTATGATGAGAACCTCATCATGAGCCATAACTAGCTCATTTTGACCCAATACAAAGGATAAAAGCTCCTACATAACTCAAGGAAAGGCTTAACTCAGAGAATTCTGAGTTTAAGGAGAAAACAAGTCATAAGGGGTAAAAATGCAATTTTACTAGTATAATCTGCATACAGGGTAATTCAGGGTCCAAACATAGGTCAAAGCAACCTAATAAGAATAAAAGTGGGATGAGATGATCTGACAAGGGCTACAGCAATTCCAAGGAACTAAGTGATAATCTGTAACCCTAAAACAACCCACTTCAATTCACGAGGTTCGAGGAAAAGTAAAAATAGAATAAACCCTCTAAAATTCATAGAAAAATAATCTCTAGGGTTTAGAACCTTCAATTTGGCCTTCAGAACCCATTTTGACCTACATTGAGAACCATGCCCAATTAATAACTTAATTTGGGTTTTTGCATAAATTGACCGGTCAAACAAGGTTTAATATAGAAATGAAATTCACCATCAGATTCCTTAGGTCCTAATTAATCATGTATAAAAACTTGAGCCTAAGAAGAAACCTCCTTGACCGACTTTACACTTTGGTCCTCATATATTTACTTTTTGGCCCTCAACTTTTGAACCGTCGCATTTTGGCCCCTAACTCTCCTTCGTTCTTTGCATTCAGGTCCCCCCTGCAAAACCGGCCAGCACCATGCTCCGGCGACCTTGCGCGGAGCATGGCGCCGCGCAGGGTGAGGGGGAAAGCCTGGCAAGTAAACTGGGGGTGCCCTACGTCGTCAACCGTCGTAGGGACACCCCCCTGGTCGCTGTAGCCCACCATACCGGCCGTGCGAACGCACGGACGGTATGGGTTTTCGTCTCCGGCCATCCTCCGGCGAGGGAGACACGTCGTCTCCCTCCGCCTCCCTCCCTGTTTTGATCCCTATAAATACCCCCCGTTGCTCCACCGACCGGGGCAGCTCGGATCTGACGGAGAAAACCCCCAACTTTCCTCTCTTCTCTCTCCGGCAGACGCTCACCAGCTCCGGCGGTTCCTCCCCCTCCTCCTCTTCACTCTGCCGCAATACCAGCAGCAGAGACTTCCTCCCCAACTCTTCCCGCGCCACGCCGCACCCAGCTGGCGCCTCTCCGGCTCTCTGCTCACCGCCGCCCCTTTCCCTGAGCATCTTCTTCTCCGGCGACAGTCGATACGACTGTCGCCCTACTGCTCCCCCTTCGTCCCTGCAAGTAAGTTAGAACTACTTCCCTTCCTCTCCTCTTTCTTTCCCCGGTTTCAATTTGTTCAATTAAGCCCTCGACCGACCCTGACCATCGTCACCCCCTTCGTCTCCGGCCACCCTCCGGCGAGATGCCCCCATCACTCCACAGCCTCACACACCTCGCCGACCCTCACCGAACCTCCGCCTCATCACACTGAGCACCCCCCACTCCTCCACTGCCACTCCACACCTCCGTAACGCTCCCCCGAACAAACCCATTCCTCCGGTTGCAGTCCAACCTAGGGCTGCCGCCAGACACCACCTTGCGGCTTGCCGCGCAGCTCCACACCTTCGCCGTGCCACGGCAAAGGTTCCCCAGTGGTTTGATCAGGCCGAGAGGCCATATTCGTGTCCGACAGGTTTTGAGGTTCGACCGCCATTAACGCACATTGAAGCAGCTTCTCCCGCGCTCCAGGCTTGAGGACTCCAGGTCTCCAGCTGCTGCGGATTACGGGGAGTCTTGCGAAGGCAGCCAGCCAGCAACCGACGTAAATCGAAGCCGCAGCTGCAGAAGCTAGGCTGCGGTCTCCCAGCAGGCGCACGCGAGGAGAGGCCTCCGTTTAGTCCCACATCGGTAAGCCTCACAACCTTTTCACCGTTTAAATTGATTTTGTGCATTAGCCTTACTGCCTCAGCACACGGGGTGAGGTCCCCTTCACCCGCCCGGTTACCCGGTCTCGTCCGCGCTCATGCCCCGCGGACCTGACCCGACCGGACTTAGACTGACCTGCACTCCTCGCCTACCACGCACGCCGGTGGGCCTGGACCCGGGCGCGACCCGTACCGGATTACCCGGCAGCTCTGGGAGAGCTTTCCCAAGAGTGGTTTCAGAGAGAGAGAGACGCGGGGGGGAGAGGGTAGAGTAGGTTTTGTCCTCTGACGTAAGCTCTGAAGTGTGCAGGCACAGGTGAAGAAGGACCGCGGAAGAAGAAGGAAGCTGAGGGAGACACTGTAGCAACAGGCAGTTTAAGTCGTCTGATTTGGAAATCAGACGACGTCCTGAAGGGAAAAGAAGAAAGAAGGAGGGGCGACGTCCTGACTGGAAAAAGAAAAAAGAAGAAGATCTGAAGGAAGACAGAAGAAAAAGGAAGAGCAGGAACAGCTAGAAGAAGAAGAAGAGCATCACCACTACAGAAGAAGAACATCACCTCTGCAGACAAAGAAGAAGAAGATCTGAGACGAGGAGAAAACAAAGAGAAAAGAAGACAACAAATTCTTTCTCTCTCTCTTTCTTTATTTTTGTAAAAGAAACATGTATATCTCTAGAATACAACTTGCTCCCTGAGTTCGACCTCGGGAACTCTTTTATTTTCCGAGTAAAAAATTTTATATTTGAAATGTTGGCAATAACTGGCTATACTACAACGCTATAACAATAAAACCCGGTTGCCCACAGCGTTTCAGCATACATTTAAGACAAGGATTGTCTAGGGTGTCTAAGTTTTGAGGTTGTGAGATACCATAAGATCTAAGGTGGGCTCAGTCGGCTCAGTGTCCATGCCTAACAACCTTTCCAGTTCATCAATCGCATCCCTACCATATCTGCTAATATCACAAGTATCTACCTGCTCTTCATTAGTGATCATTTTTGCACATGGAGTCAAATTTTCGCCTTCAGACATAAGTGAATCAGAGGATGATTCCGAATCAAATGAAGGCAGGTTGGAAGCAACAGATATAGGGATTATCCTATCAATGTCATCCCTGGGTTCTTGTTCTTTTCTCAAATCCTCCCCAGAGTATATATGTGAATCCACATAAATCTCAGAAGTTGCTTCCACATTTTCCATTATTTCATGAGGAGAGATATCATCAATGGGTGTGCTAAGGAAACCTAACTTGATCAAATTTGTGACATCCTCAGGGGATAATTCTTCAAATAAGACATAATCACCCTTAATGTCACTCCAAATCTTGAATGTAGGTTCCTCATATAATTTATCCTTCTCCTTATCAAACTATTCATCATGTACCCGAGGTCTTGAATCATCTAAAATCTCAGCAGATCCCCTAGGGCACTCTATTTGGGGTAAATGGTTTACACTAGTAACATCAAACTCCTCAAATAGGAGAATTTCTTAAGGGTTAGGTTCCCTAAGGGTGGGCTTGAGTTCCATCTCGTGTTCAGAAAGGAGGGTGGGATTAACAACTTGACTTCGACCCACTTCATCAAATGTCACAAAAATACTATCGTCAGGGTCAAGGTCTTCCAATGGTACCATCATTCCCTTCTTTTGACTCCAATATAATTCAGGTGGATACTCAACCTAATATCTTCTTCCTTAGGTTGCCACCTTTCTTCATCCAATGTATTGCTACTTTCATACATATCCTCCTCCCACTTAAGGAGTGGACCTCTAAAGTGTCATCTAGAGGGGAGGTTTCAAAATCAATCCTCGAAAAGTAGCTATTCTCCCTTATGTAATCCCCAAAATTTCCCTCCAACTTAGGGTGTGGCTCTCCCACGGGAGATGCATCTAGTGTAGAGGGGTGCACTTCATCCTCAATGGGGTAGATTGTGTGGCTAATTGCTTCTTTTCTTTGTTGGTCTGCTCTCGAAGATTCTTGTAATAATTCAATCATTTCGTCTTGCATTTTCTATATTTCCATCTTCAAGGAGGAGAGGTCATCATTTCTATCAGGAGAGAAGTCACGCTCAGGCTTATAGTACCTAGGAGTGTCTGTCCAACCATTACAATCAATCAGGGAGGGTGGGTTGGGTATTTCTATGGTGTGTGGGATATTAGGCATGGCAAATCTCGCTCCAAGGTTCTGTTCACTTATTCGGGGCTTAACCAGGCCAATACTCCTATAATAGGAGTAAAAGGAATCCCAATGATTATCATTATGTCCATCAAAAGATGGACCATCTCGGTGTATGGGATCGAAGATCACAGAGTGGGGGTAAGGGTGTGGGCAAGATGTGAAAGGATGAAAGTCAATGTGATCCATTCTAACTCACACCACAATTAGATTCCCCAAGCAAACACAAATCAAAGGGCTTTTTAGGTCTTTAATCAGTTAGGCTTTTGAGATTTTAAGTCCACTTGTAGGTGACAAATCAAGTTATCTAAACAGTTACGCGCTTACTTGTTGACCTACGATATGCCTAAGAAGACCTAACTAGGACTTATGTGACCCTCCCTAAAGCCCAAAAGGTTTAGTCACCACCAAACACGGCAAAGATGGATGCAAGTAGTGTCAAGCCCTTCCTTTGAAGTGTTGCTTTCGCGGTGCTTCTTAACTACCATCAATCCGCAAGGTTTTGAGGCAACTTCACCTCTGAGCTAAAGTTTGGGTCATTTTAGACCCCAGCAATAGGAGGCTCTAGTCCTAGTGGTTCGAAACCTAAGGAGTGTCTAAATGCGTGCCATGGTGCAAGAGATATAAGTGTGCATACACTGTAAAAGATTTTGAATTTTGAATCACACACCAAGTTTGAAATTCAAGTCCTTGGTTTTTAAATGTCCTTCCTTTAATTAATCCTTTTTCAAAAATAATTAAATATGACCACTTCTTAGATCTATTAAATACAGATTGGGTGGTCTTGAAATTAAACCAAATGCATTTGCATGACAGGTAGAAATGCAATGTTAGAAGTTCATACCTGATTCCAGCATTCTGCATGCAATATACAAGACAAGAAATTAGATCTAGATGCTACTCATTCAATCCTAAGTGATACAACCTAAGGGCAGGGAGCTTCTAGTAGGCAGCTTGTGTTTTGTTTTTTTTTATTTTTAATTTTTATATATATCTACTTATGCACAAACAAAGAGAAGATAAACAACCCACAAAAGAAAACCTAGATCAAAAGAAAAGGGAACACACTCCCAAAAAATTACCCAACACGGGTCTAAAAGAAAGTTGGGGAACAAACCCCTAAAATATACCCCAAAACAAGGGACTTCCAAATGAATGTATTGAAATAAAGAGAAGAAAGAAAAAAAAATAAAAACTATCTACAGCAAAATGGATGAGATGAAGATGTGGTCCTCCCGATATCTCCTCTAGCGGTGGAAACAAGGTCCACCAAGGTGTTGCTGAAGTGGGTGTGATGCTCCTTCTCCCAGTGTTGCAACTCCACCGACAATGTCAAGGATCACCTAATCTTTGAGGCTGGTGCGACAAGATGTTACCAAATACATGTACCTTGCACCAAACAGATAATTGAATTGAAATGTGCCTCAAATAAAATGTGTGAAGCAATAAATAAATGAATGCGAGTTTAATAGGCTCATTGCCTCCCTGGCAATGATACCATTTGACGAGTCAATTTTCCTTTTGAAAATGATGATTAAGATGATTTGCCGTTGTATTTCTAAGTGGTAGAAAATCGACTAATCAAAATAATTAAAATTAACCACTCATGAAGCAACAGGTCATATTCACCGGGAAGCACTGGCTATTACAAACTCATAAGGGTAAAAAATCGATGTTCACTATTAATTTCGTCAAGAAATCGAGCCAAATTCACCTTCAGATTAAGAAAACAATAAGAGATCATGTTGAAATGGCATTTATGAGAAAGAGGGAGGTCACTTGCATAAATTAGCCATAATATTTAATTAATAAATTCAAAATAAAAAGAGTGGCAATGGCATGTGAATGTAAATATTAATATAACATGAAACAGAGCATTTGCTTCCTTTGTGCGTGCGCGAAGAGGAGGCCGCGGTCGGGTGTGCGGAACTTAGAGGTGGTTGGCCACGATGAGGGCTACGCATGGGCGGTGACGGTGCATCGAAAGGCGGCTGGCAATGGTGGCGGTGGCTCGCCGGTGCAGGCGGGCTGCTATCGACCTTCGGAGGGTCTGACCAAGCTTGTGAGGTCAAGGTGAGTTCATTGACGTTGATGGCATGAAGCTTCGAGGCTAGATGATGTAGCTACGCGGAGGAGGACCACGATGACTTTGGGTTTCCTTCGGTCTATTGGAGGAGAAGATGAAGAATAAGAAGACAGAGGTTGGCTGCGTGCAGGTGGCGCACTAGTGCTGGGCGATGTGTGTGGTAGGGGTTCTTGATGCTGTCTGGAAGCAAGCAGGAGGGGATGGTGCTTGGCTGTTGAGCGCATGAAAGCAAGCTGGAGGGCCGCACTGGTAGGCGGGCGCAGGTGCTGCTGGATCTGGTTGAGAGGCACGCAAAGAGAGTGGCTGGGCATCGCCTGCACGTGTGGTGAGGTGCGGTATGCGGCCACAGGAGCATGGCTGGCATGGCTTGAGTTGCTACGCACATGGGTGCCCTTCTGGCACCCTACTGGCTATGCGTGGAAGGGGAGATGCAGGCGTGCATGGTGGTGGGGTGGAGGGGCGCTAGTCTGCTGCTGGCTGTGCGCGGAGGTCTCAAGGAGAATGCATGCGCTACTGCAGCTGCAGTTGCTACGTGAGCACATGGAGTGGATGGGTGTGAGGCGCGTTAGTGAAGGAGGTGGTGATGGGCACGACCAGAGGTGTTTGGAAGGCACAGTGAGGCAGCAGATGCTTTGGGTTCCATTAAAGGAAAACAAGACGATGATGGTCGAGCAGCCGGTGTGGCCACGCTCACGGTGAAGTGGAGCCGTGAAGGCTCACTCACGGTGTTGGCACGAATCAACCAGCTTGGCATAGTGAACTGTCACCTCATTGGCCCACAGTGTGGTGGAGTTCGGCCATGGAGACCATGATGGTGGAGTGAAGCGCATGGTGGTGGAGTGGGGTTGCGTCTCCCCGATCACGGTAGCAGCTCCCCCTCTCTTGTAGCCATCTACATGGATTTGAAATGGAGAGGCGGAAGTAGATCCACTTCTCACGCTCCTCCTTGATTGCCATCTTCAATGGCACGTAGCTGTGGCGTATTCTCTACAGAGAAGAGAGAAAAAAAAAGAATAATAACAAGATTGGTTTATTTATGTACAAACCCTCACATCAAATATTAATTCTAATAGATGGATATAATGCAACCTAAAGACTAATGCATGTTATTCTAATGCAAGCGAAATAATTTATATATGAATGTAATGCATACAAGCAGATATATATAAACTAAATTATTTATATCTTAATGCATGCTATGTATACACTAATATTAATCCAATGCCTAGGCACTTAAGTAACTAATTAGCCCACAAATTTAGGCTCATCAAGATGCATCACACGTGATCTCAAAGGGTTGAGACCAATCAAGGGATTGCAGGATAGGTGCTTGGGTGACTCGGTCACATATGCCCTCAAATGCATGAGTACACTTGGTGATTTTGAAGGGGACATCCTTTGAAAGTAGATTAGTCATGGGGCACGCGATTTCGAAAAATTGACAATGAATTGATGGTAAAAATTGACGTGCCCCAGAAAAGAGCGGATGTCCCTAACCAAGCTAGGCATGGGTAGTTTGGAGATCAAATTAACCTTGGCTTGATCAACCTGGATGCCATTTCCTGAAATAGGATGTCCCAGGACAATTCCCTTAGGAACCATGAAATGGCTCTTTTCCCAGAAAAGAACCAAATTCACGTCAATGCAATGCATGAGGATTTGGACCAAGTGCAAGAGGTAATCATCAAAAGATTCCCCAGAAACTGAGAACTCATCCATGAAGACTTCAAGGTATTCACCTACCATATCTAAGAATATGGCAAGCATGCACTGTTGAAAAGTAGCGAGTGCACTGCAAAGACCGAATGGTATCCTGTGGAACGCGTATGTCCCGGAGGAGCAGGTGAAGGTAGTCTTCTCTTAGTCCTCAGAATGGATTGCCACCTGGTTATAATCAGAGTACCTGTCCAAGAAGCAGAAGAAGCGATTTCCCGCTAGTTTCTCAAGTATCTAGTCAATGAACGGTAGTGAGAAATTATCCATCTTTGTGAAGGCATTCAGTTGTTGGTAATCAATGCAGACTCTACACGAGTTCACTATATAGGTCGGTATAGTCTCTTCGGTCTCAGTCGTAATCACGGTGAGTCCTACCTTCTTAGGCATAACTTGGATTTGACTCATCTAATGACTGTTGGAGATCGGGTAGATGATCCCTGCATCTAACCACTTGATGATCTCCTTCTTCACGACATCTTGCAGGTTCGGATTCAGGCATCTCTGCATCTCGCGGGATGGTCGCAAGCCCTCTTCAGTGTAGATGTGATGTATGCAATACGAGGGGTTGATGCCAATTAGGTCATCGAGAGTCCAACCAATGGCTATCTGATGCTACTGGAGGACAGAAATCAAGCGTGTTTCCTGATTAGATGTGAGTCAACAATTGATAATCCTAGGAAATGTCTGATTGGAACCCAAGAAGATGTATTTGAGATGATCAGGGAAGGGCTTCAACTCCATGGAGCTATAGGTGTGTCTAGGTTATGTTTAGGCTCCACTAATTGTAAGGCTTGATCTTCTTGTGGTTGATCAGAGATAATCAGGTTTTCCTCAACATACGGGTTGTCAACCACAGCCTCGATATCGCAAATTTGTTCGATAACCCCACAATTAATTCCTTTTGGGGCCTTGAAGATGTTGATCTTTAGTGTCTTGTTCCTAAATTTTAACTCAATTTGGCTCTCATCACAATTGATATTGGCCCTAGCTATGGCCAGAAAAGGTCTCCCTAAAATGATCGATGTGTTCTTCAAGTTCTCAGGAGCATTCATGTCTAAGACTATGAAATCCATGGGGAAATAAAACTCTCAAACCCTAACTATAACATCCTCAAGAATTCCTTTAGGTGACTTGATAGATCAATCAACCAACTGCAATGTCACCTCTATTAGTTTTAGCTCGGACTCTTCAAGGTGGTCAAGTAGGGATGTGGGTATTAGGTTTATGGAGGCTCCTAGATCCAACAATGCACGATCAAGCTGAATATCACCAATTGTACAGGAGATCAGAGGGGTACCAGGATCTTTTACCTTAGGTGGGAGCTTACTCAAAATGATGGAGCTGGCTTGCTCCGACAATACGATCAGGTTCCTGCCTTTGGTTGGTGGCTTACTCTTCGGTGTACATATATCTTTTAGGAATCTTGCATAAGCCGGTACATGGCGTATCGCATCCATCAAAGGGATGTTTATTTGGACCTACTCAAACAGCTTGACCAGGTCCTCCTTAAGAGCCACGGGTTTGGTTTTCTTCTTTCCCTTGGTCAAGGCCTCGGGAAATGGAACCTCAGTTGATTCCTCTAGAATTGGCTCAGGCTCATTATTAAGGATTGGGGTGTCCTGGATGACCAATCTAGGGTTAGGATCTACAGTATCAGGCTTGTCATGGCTAGGAAAAGGTGGGTCTTTTGTCGCTTTGCCACTACAAGTGGTGATGGAGTTTAATCCTGCCTGATTTTGGTTCGGGTTAGGGAGGATAGGTGTCTGCTGCTGATATCCAGAATATGAAGTGGAAGCTTCCATCTCATTAGGTGATGGAGTAGAAGGGGCCTGATAAACAAAGTGAGCTTGGCCCTGATTTGGGTTCATAACGCGCCTCTGGTTTAGCACGTTATTCGGATTAGGCAAAGGTTGCAAAGGGAGTGCATCGGGTTGGCGAGCACTCGCTAGCTGGGCCAGTTGATTGAGCAGCTTAGAGATCTCTTCTTTGTGTTGTTTTTGCATGTCAACCAAGGTCTGGAGAATCAAAGATGCTTGATCCACCTTAGGTGGTCCAGATTGGTAGTTTTGATTGGGCCTTAGTTGAGTGGGCTGATATGGTCATGGGTTTTGTGTTCAGGGTTGGAATTGAGGTCTTGGATTTGGGTTATTTCCCGACCACACAAAGTTAAGATGATTATGCCATCCAAGGTTGCTAGTATTGGAGAAAGGATTGTTCTGGATGGCGTAGAGGTCCTCGCAGGTCTGAGGAGCTCCAGAAAAATCAGTATACAAGGGTTCAAAGTTCCCCCAACTAGAGTAGGTTGGTATGGAGTTTCCTCCAAGATCGTAATTAGACGGGGGTGGATACGCATCCATCCCTGGAGAGTGGTAGATATTGTGCGCCACCTCCCTACTTGAGGGCAAGTGCACATATGTGCTTTGTGATGTAGAGGTGGTCTTGTGTAGCTGTTGAGTGATGTCATCCACCTTCTTCTCAATGATGGAGACCTTATCCAATTGACTGGCTACCAACTACAAGCCAACAAATGCGGAAAGGCTCGAGATCATGTACCCCCGATTGTTTGCCAACGCGTAGGTGGACGTCCGGTCGTACGCACCCAATAACTCATTATTCAGGGAGTTCTTGCACATGTTCTTGAGAATTCCCTAAATCACATCTTCATGCTGACCCATGATGCTGCCACCACAGGTTGCATTGACAAATAGCTTGATGTCATCATGGAGCCTGTGGTAAAAGGATTGGACTTGTTCCCACTTCGAGACTCCGAGATGGGGTATTTATGCATGAGGTCCAGAAAATGATCCCATGCCTTGTGTAGAGATTCTCCCACTCCTTGGGAGAAGTGCGTGATTTGGTGCCGCATAGCGTTTGTACGACCAATGGGATAGAATTTTTGTAGGAAGGCAGCTTGAAGTTCTTCCCATGTGCTGATTGCGTGTGGATAAGTTTGAAACCAGTAAGCGGCTTTGTTGGCCAGATAAAAGAAGATCTTTAAGAGCAAGCCGTCTCGATTTTGCATGTCTGCCCCAAAGGTGTGGGCTAGATGCTTCAGGTTCTTGATGTGCTGGAAAGGATCCTTGGAGTTCAAGCCATGGAATTTTGGAGTCATGTGAAACAACTAGGCTTGAGCTCCACCTCAGGTCCTCCCACAGGGATATTGATTCGTGGCTCAATCTCCACCACAGCGGGATTGTAACGATCTCGCATTTGAGGATGCTGCGGTGGGTTGATGTGGGCATGGACTAGATCTCCAAGATCAAAGAATTCATGTGGTTCAAAGTTTGGTTGTTCTTCTTAATGATCCATGGTAGTGGCTGGAGATTTAGGCTCAGAGAAAGAGGAGATGCTGATATGATTAGGTTGTTGCATAAAAATGGAGGTTGAGGTTTGGCCTCGATGAAAGTGAATAACTAATGGAGGCCTTCATGCAAAATACGGGTGATTTGTAAAAGCCAGTTTTTAACGTCGTAGTAACACGCAAATTTGCATACGCTTTTAAATTTATATCCTAGATAGTAGAGTATCTAGGGTCGTCCAAGGAGGAAAAAATAGCAATTCAATTCTCTCGCTAAAATCACATCTCAACTTTCTTTTTGGTATTTTAAATATATATATATTTTAATTTTTGAAATAATACGGGCAAAGTGTGAATTGTGACGAAAGAGTGCTAACACCTAAAATGCTAAGCTGAAACTTAAGAGATTAAAAAGTCCACTACCTAAGCTCACTCTAGGCAAGTGGAGGCCTAGAGTAATCAGGGAGTGGAAGTAGAATAAGTGCTAGAACAACAGTAACAATTGCAATAGAAAATTAAAAAGAAGGCAATTTGATTAACTAGAATTTATGTTCTTTTTCCAAGACAAGTAGAGGAATGCTTCTACTAGAAATGAAAAAATCTAAAAAAAAAAAAAAAAACACAAAACCTCTTGCAAAATTTGGTGAGAAAGGGAGTCTTCTTGCTCCAAGCCTAGCTGCTCCTTGGCTTGAAAAGAGGGCCTCCTTCTTCTCCTTCCTTGAGAGCTCCTCCAAGGTGGGTGCTACCACCTTCAATGCTCTCCTCCAAGGGGTGGGTGTGCACCACCATCAAAAGCTCCTCCAAGGTGGCATGGACAACCTTCAAGATCTCCTCCAAAGATCTTCCTTGCCTGGCTTCTCCATTGGCTGGCGTGGGCACAAGAGAGAAGGGAAGAGGGGAAGGCACCAAGGGGACAGAATATCCCCTTAATCTTCTTCTTCTTCTTCTTCTTCTCTCTTGGGCATGGGCTTCTAGGTAGAATATGAGAGTGAATTTGCTAGACAAGGATGCTTTGAATGGTGGTGGGTAGTGGTCATTTTATATGGTAGGATGGGGGGTTAAGGTGCCTCTTGAAATAGAGGGCTAAGATGGAAGGATGGAGGTGGTTAGGGATCCTATGGCTAAGGACATTTGGCGCCAACCCAAGGGACTCCTAGGGGGTGGTTATGGGTGGTGACACCCCTTGAAGTTGGCACCAAAATAGCTTCTAGAAGGGGGTCTTAGGTGGCTCCAAGAAAGGTTCTAGGAGGGGTTATGTGGAGGGTGGAGATGTGTTTAAGGGGAGATGTGTGGTGGAGATGAAGGGGATTTTTGGAGGGAAAAGTGGTGCCAACAAGGGGGTAGTTAGGGTGGTTTTGGCACCACTTTTAGGTGTCTTTTGGAGGTGTTGGGTAGGCTAGGTTGGTGCCAAGTAGGTGGAGCTTAGGTGGAGCTAGTAGGTGGAGTTGTTAGGTAGGGTTTTTGGGTGGTACAAGCCAAGGAAGCTGGAGCATAGCTAAGCTAAGCTAATCTAGCTTAGCTAATGGAGGAGTAGAGGAGGAGGTGTTGGAGCTAGGGTTTGGAGGGAGGAGCTGGTTCTGAAGACTCTGGAACTGAAGTGGAGCAAGCAGCTACTGAAGAGGTCAGCATGGGGCTACTCTAGCTGGCTTAGCTTGCTAGTTCCTTGCTAGCTACTAAGCGAAGCTAAAGTGACCTGGCTTCTATTGAATGGAGCTGAGGTGAGATGGGTTTGGTGCTCCTAGTGAGGATTGAGCTTGTTGAGACAGCTAAGGTAGCTTAGCTCAATTAGCTTAATCTAAGTTGGGTCCCCGGGTGCTGGACTTGAGCTTCCTTAGCTGGGATGAGTTCTTCTTCAGCTGGCTGGAGTTGAGTGGAGATAAATGTAGCTGGGTCTGAGCTATGGTGAACTCCTGTGAACTCAGCTGAGCTAGCTAGAGCTCCCTGTGGACTAGTGGGAGATGAGATGAGCTAGACTCAGCAAAGTTGAGCTAGATCTGAGCTAACTTGAGCTAGGGTGAGCTAAGATGAACTCTCTTGAGCTACCATTCAGCTAAGATTAGCTGAATGGAGCAGTGATGTGTTAACCCTAGTTCAAGTGAGCTAGGTTCCAACTGTGGTGAGTTGGATCAAGCTGAGTTCCAGCTAGTTTGAACTCCTTCTTCACCAATTGCCTTCTTGAGTGCTAGGGTTTTAGGGATCTGTATATCTATTCATCCTTAACACTCACAAAAACACATTAAAATAACAAAAGAAAATGCAATGCATGCCTAACCTAGTGAATGCCTAAATGCAGCCCAAAAACCCATTTGCAGAGTAAAATCCTAACAGCTAGGTTTATTTTAGTGCTTAAGAATGATGATAAACTAGCGTTTATCGTACCCCCTTGCTTATCTTTTACTAGTCTCTTAGCCAGACTTGAAAATTTTTTTTGGAGAATGGAATTTTTGGGAAATCTATTTTTTTTTCGACTTTTGAGGAGAAAAAGATTAAGGGACCTTGGTTGTTCTAAACACAGGAGGTACGGGATTTGTTAAAGATAAACATCGGGATTTGTTTTTGGATCCAACCATTAGACAAAATGGGATAAATATATCCTCCAGAAAATTCACAAATTAACCCCTTGTTAATTCAGATGACTTCAAATTTTTATTTTTAGGATTTTTCTGGCTCATGAATCTGATTTGCAACTTGCAAAAATCCTTTAAAACCTTGTGTCTGTGCTAGTGAAAAGCCAACATTTATAAGGGTGTGTTAATTTATTTATTATTACTTTTTTTTTTCACCCCCATGTTTATTTTTAGCTTAGTCTTACAACAGATGTGTCGAGTTCATCATTCCCGTTACCAATCCTCGAGGGGGCTCTGGCACCAGTACTTCGGGATAGCACTGTCCATGATACCACCCGGAAGCTCACAACCCCAAAACACAATGTGGTGTAAAGGGGCGCTCCATGCAAACTCAAGCTCTTGCTCCGACACTATAGGTAGAGCACCATCCAAGACACTTGAGCTGCTAAAATGCGCTTTAATGCTCTGTCTAAAGATATGAAATATAGATATAGAGTAGCGTCGAGGCGGTAACATGTTGACATCGCATCCTCAAAGGAGGCATTTTCCTCCTTCTCGGTGGTGGGAACTCAAACCAATGATCTGCTTCAGACTTTTACTAACTCCAAACAAGGAAGTTTTTCAAATTTTTAGTTATTTTTTAAGTGTTGGCTTGTGTGTGAAAATTGACACGAGAAGTTCCCCAAGACATGCAAGTTTTTGAATTAGAAACTAAGCCAAATACTTTCCATATTACAAAATAGGATCAAGTCACCTGAACTATCTTGAGTTCAGGTGGAATTTTTAGAGAAGGATATCTGATCTAGTCTAAAATAGACTCTGAAATTCTAATGATATGATCCACATCCTCTTCCATAGTTTGTTAAAGATTAAATCCCATTGTACCAAAAGTGAAATTTTCGACCTTAGTCCCAATTTCAAAATTTTTCCTCAAAAAGTTTCCAACATTTTTATTTTTTTTGGGTATGCAAGCAGGTAATAAATTGAAGAAAAATGCATGTTTTTAAGTTTTGAAAATCTTAAATCGATCGTCAAAATTTAACACCCCCCCCCATGCTTAAGATATGCCATGTCCTCATGCATTAGGAGGGAAAGGGGATCACCTTAGTGAAGAATGATCGGGTTTAGGATGATGAAAACCTGGAAAAAGAAGAAAAAATGGAAAGCAAGAAAAAATGATGGGTTACCTCCCATCCAGTCCTATCTTTTATGCCATTGAGCCGGGTGTTGTGTGCATTAGTGATCAAGGGTGGCTGGCTCAGTAAAATTAAAAGATTCAGACGGAAAGTTAGGCGTATGATCAAAATAGGGCTTTAAACGTTGGCCATTGACTTGAAAGGTAGAATTAGTTTTCGGATCAAAAAGATCAACAGTGCCATATGGATATATTTTATGGACAATAAAGGGGCCGGTCCATTTAGATTTTAATTTGCCAGGAAAAAGACGTAATCTCGCATCAAAAAGCCAAACGCGTTGATTAACGTTAAAGTGTTTCTGAATAATATATTTATCGTGAAATTTCTTTGTTTGGTCTTTATAAATCCTTGCATTTCCATAGGAAAAATTACGTAATTCTTCCAATTTAGTTAATTGTAATTTTCTATATATACTAACGTCAGATAAATCCATGTTGAGTTGTTTTATTGCCCAAAAAGCCCTATGTTCTAATTCTACCAGGAGATGGCATGCCTTCCCAAAAATCAGATGAAAGGGAGACATGCCAAGTAGGGTTTTAAAAGCGATACGGTAGGCCCATAAAGCATCGTCCAATTTGGTGGACTAATCTTTATGGTTGGGTCTAACTGTCTTTTGTAAAATATTTTTAATTTCCTGGTTAGCAACTTCAGCCTGGCCATTTGTTTGGGGGTGATAAGGTGTGAAAATTTTATGATTAACCCCATATTTAGAAAGAAGGTGACGGAATTGTGAGTGGGTGAAATGTGAGCCTCTGTCACTGATAATGGCCTTTGGTATGCTGAATCTTGAGAAAATATTTTTCTTGAGAAATTCAACAACCACACGGTGATCACTAGTGCGGTGGGTATTGCTTCTATCCATTTTGAAACATAGTCAACTGCGACTAATATATATAAATACCCACCAGAGTTGATGAACGGTCCCATGAAGTTGATGCCCCAAACATCAAAAATTTCAACCTCTAAAATAGGATTAAGGGGCATCATATCCTTTCAAGTCATATTGCCGATGCTATGGCAACGCACACAGGACCGAACAAAGTCATGAGCATCTTTGTGCAAGTTGGGCCAATAAAATCCTGCAATAAGGGTTTAGTTGCAGTTTTCTTGCCCGAAAAGTGTCCGCCACAGGCCATTGAGTGACAATGTGTCAAAATATCATGGATTTCAGAATCGGGTACACATCGTCGAATGACCTGATCGGCACAAATGCAGAAAAGGTCAGGCTCCTCCCAAAAATAATATTTAATATCAGCAAAGAACTTATCCTATTTTGTTTTTAGCCAATCAGCGGGGATTCGTTCTGTTAAGCAGTTTGCGATGGGCGCAAACCAAGGGAGGGTTGTAGCAGCTAAAATGCTTTCATCGGGGAACTGATTTGGCGAGGTCATTATGTCATTCATCATAAGATGAGAGAGATGGTCGGCCACTACATTATGCAATCCCGCCTTATCCTTGATTTCCAGGTCAAATTCTTGGAGCAGCAGAATCCAACGGATAAGGCGAGGTTTCGCATCTTTCTTTGTCAGCAAATATTTAATTGCTGAGTGGTCGATATATACAGTGACATGTGACCACAACAAATAAGATCTAAATTTTTTTAAGGCAAATACAACGGCAAGAAGTTCCTTTTCAGTAATCATGTAATTCCATTGTGCATCATCAAGGGTTTTCCTAGAATAATAGATCACAACGGTCTTCTTGCCAATTCTTTGCCCTAGAACGACCCCTACAGCAAAATCTGAGGCATCCGTCATTAATTCAAAGGGACTATTCCAATTAGGTCCCTGCAATATTGGCACCTCAGTAACCTCTTTCTTCAACTTCAAAAAACTCTCCAAGCACTTATCATTAAAATCAAATGGCTGGTCTTTAGTGAGAAGCTGACTTAAGGGCTTGGAGATTTAGGAAAAATTTTGTATAAATCGACGGTAGAAACCCACATGACCCAAAAAGGATCTGATCTGTTTGACAGTAGTAGGTGGTGGGAGCTTAGATATAGCATCTATTTTTGCTTTATCTACCGCGATTCTTTATTTTGAAATAACATGGCCCAAGACAATACCTTCTTGGACCATGAAATGACTTTTTTCCCAACTGAGGACCAGATTAACTTCTATGCATTTTTGGAGAGTTCTTTCAAGGTTTTTGAGACAATGGTGAAAAGAATCTCCAAAAAAAGAAAAGTCATCCATAAAGACTTCCAAACATTCACCTACCAGGTCTGAAAAAATTGCAAGCATGCACCTTTGAAAAGTTGCAGGTGCGTTGCAAAGACCGAAGGGCATTCTTCGGAAAGCAAAGGTTCCGAAGGGGCAGGTGAAAGTTGTTTTGTCCTGGTCCTTAGGATGAATTGCTACCTGATTATAGCCGGAATAACCGTCCAGAAAATAGTAAAAATCTTGTCCAGCGAACTGCTCCAAGATTTGATCAATAAAGGGGAGCGGGAAATGGTCCTTCTTGGTGGCGGTGTTTAATTTTCGGTAATTGATACACATGCACCAAGAAGAAGCAGTTCGAGTGGCTACATTTTCCCCATTATCATTAGTGATAATTGTTAGTCCAGCCTTTTTGTGTACAACTTGTGTTGGACTAACCCAGGAGCTGTCAGAAATGGGGTAGATGATATCAGCATCCAGCCACTTAATAATCTCCTTTTTAACCACCTCCTACATAATAGGATTCAAGTGCCTTTGTGGTTGGCAGGAGGGGCGAGAATCGTCCTCTAAATATATATGATGCGTACAATAGGACAGATGAATACCCTTATGATCAGAAAGGGTCCAGCCAATAGCTTTCCGATATTTACTCAAAACCTAGAGGAGTTTGTGCTCTTGTGCCCCGGTAAGTCCAGAATTTATAATCAGGGGTAGGGTCTGATTAGGACCCAGGAAGACATATTTAAGGGAGTCAGGCAAAGGTTTTAATTCCAATTGTGGGCCCAGCTCCGAAAGAGTTTTTGCTTTGTGGGTTAGTGGTGAGGTGAGAGTGAATGAGTCAGCTGGAATGTTAGTTGGACATGTGGTTGGGGTGGAAGGGTGGGAAAAAGTGGATTGTTCAAGAACCATATTGATAGCAAAACAGGAACCTAAATGGGAAATCTGCAAAGTTTCCTCCACAATGTTTTCTATTTCTGAATCAGAATCATCAAAGAAATCTGGTTCTTGGAACCGCCTAGAAGCTTGAAAAATGTCTAGGGTTACAGATTCATCGCCACACATGATCTTCATCTTTCCAGAATCACAATCAATATTTGCGCAGGCGGTGGATAAGAATGGTCTTCCAAGAATAATGGGGGCAAACTTTAGTGCTTCTGGTACCTCTATGTCCAGGACTACAAAGTCTACTGCGAATAGACAATTTTTGACCCAGACAAGAACATCCTCAACAATTCCCCTTGGTTTAATCGTAGATCAGCCGGCTAATTGGAGAGTAACCTCAATAGGCTTCAATTCACCGATCTTAAATTCCTCAAAAATAACTGTGGGGATAAGATTAATTGAGGCACCAAGATCCAACAAAGCGCAATCAAATGAGGTATCGTTAATGATAACTTGAATTAGGGGGCGCCAGGATCTTTTCTCTTAAGAGGCAGTCGGCTCTGCACAACTGAGCTGATTGTCTCTGGAAGAATCAACTTTCCTAAATTTCTGGGCTGCCTTTTCGAAGTACATAAATCTTTTAGGAATTTTGCATAGGCAGGGATATATTTAATGACATCTAGGAGAGGGATATTAATTTCTACTTGCCCAAATAAATCCATTAATTCCTTCTCACTGGGCTCGGATTTCTTCTTTTTCCTATTTGAAGAGTGGAGGGCTTGTGGAAATGGGGCAGGGTTTTCCTATTTTGCATGAATTGGTTCCTGAACAATAGGAGGGGAAGAGTTAATATGTGTTTCATTAAGGTGGGTTTCTTTAACAGGCAGGGGATTGTGAGTGGTTTTCCCATTCCTCAAGGTAACTGCATTTGCAGTATGGTTGTTTCCAGGATGAGGACGGGAAGCCTGGCTGTTATTGAAACCCGGTGGATGCTGAGGTGCTGGCTGAATGGGTTGACTAGGATATCCACCTTGGAACTGATTCCTTTGATTATTTGGGTTGGGCATGGGTTGGGAAGGTAAATTCCCAATAGGTCGATGATCAGGAGTAACCTTAACTTGGTGTTGCAAGTTGGTAATCATGCAGGTTACTTCTATCATTGGAGTCTGCATTCCTTGCAGAGTTTTCATGACCTGATTATTAATATCATCATGGGATGGTCTAGATTGATACATAGGTTGCCCATAATTCCCAAAATAGTTTTGTTTGGGAAAAGGAATCGGGTTCGGGTTTTTCAAGGAGTGATTCGAGTTCGACCACTAGTTTTGATTGGAAGTGTTGGAGGGGTTTCTAAATTGCTTCTGGAGAGCATAAATATTTTCCAAGGTGGGATCAAAACTATTTTGATCAAAATTCCTGATCAAATCTTACGGGAAATCAACCGGAAATTGCTGGCCAGCAGATGTGGCATCAATGTTGTGTAGATTTTCTCTTCAGAGAATGTGTGGGGGGTTAGTGTGTGGAGAGTTAACGTGTGGAGCTTGTTTACTTATGAGCTTTTCTTCCATTTTCTTTTGGTGAATTTGCATCTGGTCCAGTCGTTGAGCTAACATATATAGATCATTTTGAGTGACTGGAACATAGGTGGATTTGGAGTCAATTTCATGGGCTCCGTGTCTGGGGTTTTGTGATCTGCCAAAAGTGTCCATTGAAGTCATGTTAAATGAGTTTTCACTCATTTCTTCAAAGAGAAGATAGGCACTTTTGGTGTCTTTGTTAAGAAAATTGCCCCCACATGAGGCATCCACAAATCGTTTCAATTGATCTTCTAATCCATGATAGAAGATCTGCATTAACTGCCACTGTGGAATTTCATGGTGGGCACAACTTCTTAGAAGTTCCTGAAATCTTTCCCAGGCTTCGTGGAGGGGTTCACCAATTTTCTGTTGAAAGGTCATTATGGATCTTCTTAACACATTCGTTCGACAGATCGGAAAAATTTTTTTTAGAAAAGCACTTTTTAATTGGGGCCAGGTGGTAATAGGGCACCCAACCATTCTAAACCAATGAGATGCTTTGTCTTTAAGAGGGAGAGGAAAAAGTCTCATTAACCACATGTCTTCCTGCACATTGCGGGAATGAGTGGTTTGAGCGAGGACAGTTAATTCCTCGAGATGACAAAAAGGGTCCTCTCTTGGAAGACCATGAAAATGCTTGATAAGGTTTAGAATGGCTGGTTTGATCTCGAAATCCCCTTGTGGTATGACCACCCCTGGTCTTTCCTCATAATTGGAAGGATCATAGAAATCCTTAAGAGGAATGACAGGCTGTTGGCGGGGTGGTGGACTTTGTCCTTGATTAGCTAGATCTTCTTGATTTTGTTGTAGTCGAACCAAATGGTCGACCATTAATGCAAAGGGATTTGGATTTTGGGTTATAATTGGAGGGCCACCTGGCCCTGTTGGTATTTCTGGTTGCTCCAGGTTAGGGAGGTGAGGGTGGGTGAAGTCAGCTTGTGGGTCGGCTAACGGGTTAGAAGTGGAAGCAGAATTTTTTTGACGGCTTCCTGGGTTTTCCATTTTTTTTTTAGAAGAGGAGGGGGAAGAAAATAATGACATTTTGCTGCGGGGGTGAAATCAGATGGTCCCTCGAGGTGTGGTTTTTGGAACCGATGCCCGTGCATGCACTACTTGGGACTAATTGGAGGGGAGGAGAAGAGAAAGAGATGAGAGAAAGTGTGCAATTCAAACAAATAAAACTAGACCTAACTTAAATGCGATTCCCTAATAATAAACCTAAGACTTGGTCTATGTAGGAAATAAGTAGTCAATAGTGAATACCCATTCTGTCAACAAATCTAGCCAAGTTTCTTAAGGGGAGGTTTGGGCCCAAACGTTTCCCAAGGAAAACTCTAGGTGCTTGTACAAACCCACGCCTGGTCATTTGACACGGCCCCTCAGCCTGAACACCAGATATAGATGACAGAATTGGTACTAACTAAAGAAAACTTAAGACCTAGATAGCAAGCCTAAGTTGATGAAGCCTTAGGGGTCAAGTTTTAATTAGGTCTAGGATACTACAGTGCACACGGAATGTGGAGGGCATTAATTGGGTTGTTGCCCTATTATTTCAATTTTTTTGTGTGTGTGCAGGAATTGGAGAGTAGCTCCAATGAAAATCAAGTTGTCACACAATTTTTTTGTATTTATGTCTTTTAGGATTCAATTTAATTGAACGTGTTTTAGGGTTTCTCTTGTTAAATTTTCAAACAAGTTTGAAAATCCACAATAAAAGGAAAAACAAGTTGTATGGGTGATTGTATATTTCCTTTAAATTGTGAGACTAGAAAAAAAAACAAGAAAGAAACCCTAATTGGAGTTGAATCTTAATACAGAAAATGACTACCAATGAATTTTGTTAGGCTTCTTAGATAGGTAATGGTCCAAACAATGCAACCAACAACACTACCTTATGTGAAATCAAACAAGGATTCTAGAAAATATTTTTATAAGATTTTAGGAATTTGTTTGATATTTGTTTTGAATTTTTAATTGTACTGGTGTCAAAGTCCAGAAATGATACCTGTGGGTATTTTGGACTTTTCAGCATTACCACAGACCTCAGAAAATTTTGATGATTTTATAGGATCTATAAAATTTCACAAGGATTCCAGAAAACTAAATTTCACAAAAATTGGATGAGTATAAAAATTCTAAAAATTTGTGGATAGTAGCAAAACAGGAAGATTAGAGGGTGTGACCCCTCTGTAGTCTACGAATTTTTAAAAATTAAATACAAAGCCAATTGATCTAAAATTTGGAAACACTGTACGAAATTTTATGATTTTAGGAGGCCTATGGTGTCAGGAATCGATTTTTTAAGTTCGGACAGAAATTTGGATCCGAAAAACAGAACACCAATACTTGCAATGGAGTGGTGTTAAAGAAACATTCAAGCAAACAATGGATTTTATATGGGCACCACTCCACTTAAAGTGTTTAGGGTCCTGAAAGCCAAGTTTAGTTTGTTTTTTTTGGTAGTCTTTTAACCTAAATGTGACAAGAAATGGGGAACCAACCTAAATTTCGCGGGAAGAAAGGGATCTTTGAGCTCTTGCTTCTAGATTCACACTTTCTTCCTGCAATAGTTCCTGCACACACAAAAGAAAAGAAGTAGAAGGGGATGAGATCCACTTCAAGCAAGAGAAGAAAGAATAAGCAAAGTCGTGCCTTCTCGACAACGGTGCCAAAAAGTTATGCGAAATACACATGAGTTGTAAAAGCGGGTTTTTAACGTCGTTATAACATGCGAATTCGCATATGCTTTTAAATTTATATCCTAGATAGTGGAGTATCTAGGGTCGTCCAAGGAGGCAAAAATAGCAATTCAATTTTCTTACTAAAAACACATCTCAACTTTCTTTTTGGTATTTTAAATATATATATTTTTTTGTGTTTTGAAATAATACGGGCAAAGTGCGAATTGTGACGAAAAAGTGCTAACACCTAAAATGCTAAGCTGAAACTTAACAGATTAAAAAGTCCACTACCTAAGCTCACTCTAGGCAAGTGGAGGCCTAGAGTAATCAGGGAGTGGAAGTAGAATAAGTGCTAGAACAACAGTAACAATTGCAACAGAAAATTAAAAAGAAGGTAATTTGATTAACTAGAATTTGTGTTCTTTTACCACGACAAGTAGAGGAATGCTTCTACTAGAAATGAAAAAATATAAAAGCAATAAAAGAAACACAAATCCTCTTGCAAAATTTGGTGATGAAGGGAGTCTTCCTGCTCCAAGCCTAGCTGCTCTTTGGCTTGAAAAGAGGGCGTCCTTCTTCTCCTTCCTTGAGAGCTCCTCCAAGGTGGGTGCTACCACCTTCAATGCTCTCCTCCAAGGGGTGGGCGTGCACCACCCTCAAAAGCTCCTCCAAGGTGGCATGGACCACCTTCAAGATCTCCTCCAAAGATCTTCCTTGCCTGGCTTCTCCTTTGGCTGGAGTGGGCACAAGAGAGAATGGAAGAGGGGAAGGCACCAAGGGGATAGAATATCCCCTTAATCTTCTTTTTCTTCTTCTCTTTTGGGCGTGGGCTTCTAGGTAGAATATGAGAGTGAATTTGCTAGCCAAGGATGCTTTGAATGGTGGTGGGTAGTGGTCTTTTTATAGGGTAGGATGGGGGGTTAAGGTGCCTCTTGAAATGGAGGGCTAAGATGGAAGGATGGAGGTGGTTAGGGATCCTATGGCTAAGGGCATTTGGCGCCAACCCAAGGGACTCCTAGGGGGTGGTTATGGGTGGTGACACCCCTTGAAGTTGGTGCCAAAATAGCATCTAGAAGGGGGTCCTAGGTGGACCCAAGAAAGGTTCTAGAAGGAGGGGTTATGTGGAGGGTGGAGATGTGTTTAAGGGGAGATGTGTGGTGGAGATGAAGGGGATTTTTGGAGGGAAAAGTGGCGCCAACAAGGGGGTAGTTAGGGTGGTTCTGGCGCCACTTTTAGGTGTCTTTTGGAGGTGGTGGGTAGGCTAGGTTGGCGCCAAGTTGGTGGAGCTTAGGTGGAGCTAGTAGGTGGAGTTGTTAGGTAGGGTTTTTGGGTGGTACAAGCCAAGCAAGTTGGAGTATAGCTAAGGTAAGCTAAGCTACAACACCTCCTCCTCTACTCCTCCATTAGCTAAGCTAGCTTAGCTAATGGAGGAGTAGAGGAGGAGGTGTTGGAGATAGGGTTTGGAGGGAGGAGCTGGTTCTATAGAATTTGGAGCTGAAGTGGAGCAAGCAGCTGCTAAAGAGGTCAACATGGGGCTACTCTAGCTGGCTTAGCTTGCTAGCTCTTTGTTAGCTACTAAGCCAAGCTAATGTGAGCTGGCTTCTGTTGAATGGAGTTGAGGTGAGCTGGGTCTGGTGCTCCTGGGGAGGATTGAGTTGGTTGAGACAGCTAAGGTAGCTTAGCTCATTTAGCTTGATCTAAGCTGGGTCCCCGGGAGCTGGACTTGAGCTTCCTGAGCTGGAATGTGTTCTTCTTCAGCTGGCTGGAGTTGAGTGGAGCTGGATGTAGCTGGGGTGAACTCCTGTCAACTCAGTTGAGCTAGCTAGATCTCCCTGTGGACTAGTGGGAGCTGAGATGAGCTAGACTCAGCTAAGTTGACCTGGATCTGAGCTGTCTTGAGTTAGGGTGAACTAGGATGAACTCTCTTGAGCTGCCATTCAGCTGAGATTAGCTGAATGGAGCTGGGATGAGCTAACCATAGTTCAAGTGAGCAAGGTTCCAACTGTGGTGAGCTGGATCAAGTTGAGTTTCAGCTAGTCTGAACTCTTTCTTCACCAATTGCCTTCTTGAGTGCTAGGGTTTTAGGAATCTATATATCTGTTCATCCCTAACACTCACAAAAACACATTAAAATAATAAAAAAAAATGCAATGCATGCCTAACCTAGTGAATGCCTAAATGCAGCCTAAAAACCCGTTTGCAGAGTAAAATCCCAAGAGCTAGGTTTATTTTAGTGCATAAGAATGATGATAAACTGGCATTTATCAGGCCTGAATGGTGGTTTTTAGGAGCTCCTTCCGAACATGCACTGATGGAGAAGATGAGGGATAGAATATTGGATGTATCCAATCGAGGCACCCAAGGATTTTTGGATGACTATAGAGGTTCGGGGCAGATGATACCCCTAGATCAGAAAGTCGTGCACCTGAGAATTATCTGGGCAACCAGGAAGGGAGAGTCCCGCAATGACCCTACGCGGTAGAGCATCCCCATGGGTTACAGGTTTCCCCCACCCGACCTTCCTTATCACTGAGGGTCCAGGTAGACCAAGATTGATAACTTGACCTCTTAAGTCTACCAATTTTAAATTTAGATGAGATGCTTACGACTCCACTTGAACTTTAGAATGAATTTGTGAGTAGTGACCTAATGTGAAGATTGGTTGACCCCACAAGGTGGGTCAACTTCACTTGATTTGTCCTTGATTATTAGGTCCCAACTTTTTAAGATTCAAGTGGATATTTAGAGCCTGATTTTAAGGTTTGCTTGATTAGCTAGATTCAAGCAAGGCTTAGGCACACATTTTTTTGGAAGAATATATTCTTGATTGAGCAAGTGGAGTCCTCAACCCTAGAATGGAAACCCTATTTTGGCTCTGATTGATCCAATTAGTTCTATCCAAATTTGGTACCTAGGGCTCAAGCAAGAAGGTGATAGCCTGTTGAAGCTACGGGCTACTACGCTATCGTATTTGGTTTTGAAAAGCTGCTGTTGTAGTTTGAAAGTGAAGAACTCATGTTAAATAAATAAAATTTATACCGGAATAGAAATCCCAGGTCGAACTCAAGGAGGAGGACGTTTGATTAGAAATACGCGTTTGTTTTATTTGCCACGAAGCAGAATAACTGATTGGAAACTATCTATCTATTTACAATAAATAGAAGAGAGAGAGAGAATATTACAAGCAAAAACAAAAAGGGATGTAGAATGAACATGGATTTCATTATCAAAGAGGTTGTTCGTTACACTACTCATGACGACTAGAAAGCAGAAAATGATTACACTAGAAAGCAGTAAATCTACTCCAGAAAGCATTAAAAAGAATGGAGAGAGAGATATCCTCCTCGATGGTCGCTTGGAGGACAAGCCGGACGGGATGACGCCTAGAAGATAGGGAGTAGAGCAGGAAGAAGGAGGACGAAGTGGGAAGAACGGGAATGGGGCAGCACGTCGTCGTCGTCGCAGGATCCGCTTGAGAAATGGGGGCACAATTTTGACTTTATCTCTTAAGAAGCATCCCGGGTGTAGGACAAGCTTCTCTTGAGCTTTGGAGAGGGAGAGAAGAGAAGGAATGGATACCAATTTCATATGGAGGGGATCTCCTTTTATAGTTGCAAGGAGTGAGGGTAATTTGGTCTTTACAATTTCAAAATATTAATTAAGGGGTCTTTAGTGACGGAATTAAGTGTCACTAAAGCCCAGGTGTGGGTGACATGCGCTGCGCCTGCCTCCTGCTCACCTACCGCGCCACCCACATTCATCAAATCTCAGTCGTTCAATCTTGAGATCGAACAGTTGAGATTTGATAACCGCAGCACCTTAACTGAGCACGCATCCACGTGCAATCCCACATCCGCATAACGTAGCCTCTAAGCGCACCACGTCTCTACCCTTACAACCGCTCATCCAAGATCTGACAACCCAAATAGAGCCATCCCATGCGCCTGCGTTCAATTGAGGCTTGCGGGGTTTCAAACCCACGCCTCTTATTTCCGATAAGGCTTTTACCTACAACGCTACAATAGGGAAATAGGCGTGCGGATGTTTTGAGGTGTGGCTGTCCATGGCCATTAGATGGCGATCCAACGGCCAAGATCCAACATGAGGTGGGAGGGTGCAGTGGTCTCCAAGATTATCTGGGTCAGTTTGGGCGGTCGAGATGGCGCCACATGGCGCTATCTTGGCCGTCCATCTTCTAGATGATGTAGATGGTGCCACGGGTGTCTGATTGAGTCGATTTTTGCGTCGTTAGGCTACAACCGTCGATCCGAATCCATCCGTGTGGCTGGATTTGTCATATGAAGTGTGGATTCACACCATCTTGGCCCTTGATCTTCTAGGGTTCCTCGATCTCTATCTGATGCTACAAATGTCTGATCAGGGCAACGATTGGAGTCGTTGAACTCCAATCGTTGCCCTGATCGGATCTGTATGGTTGGATCTTCGATCCAAGGCACCAATAAAAAGTTGCCCTGTCCCTGAACATAAAAGGAGACAATTAACCTCCATTTTATTCAAACTAATCTGAATGCAAGATGATGCATGCTATGCAATATTTAAAGTATGTGATGCAATTCTATGCTTAAGAACATGCATAAATAGACATTTTATGTAATATAAACATGTTTACATCACACCCCCATGCCTATCTTTTGCTAGTCCCTAGCAAAAACTATATGCTATTTATAAAGGAATTAGGTTAGATTATTTGGGCATAAGTTTTTTTCAATCATTAAGAAAATATTTACTTAGGATCTCAACTTTGAAAGATACAACAGTGCCTAGGTATCTACCAAAATGCAGACTACCTCAAGCCCTCGCCTTATTCAAAGAAAATTTTTTTCTCTTTTTCTTCTTTTCTTTTTTTTTTTTGGATTTTTGAGTTTATAGTTTAAGAGTGGCTTTCTACGGCCATTCAACCCATCCAAGATTTGGTGAGAACCCTAAGTTCTAAGCATCTTATTGTGAATGTGATAGACTCGTTGATCGGCAATTAGAATGGACTTCGGTTTCTACGCCTCTATGTGACCTTAAAAGAGAGTTCTACCTAAAGGTGTATCTTTTCAACCGGTAGCTTTCTCCCTACTTTTATTTTTATCGGGTCAACACAAGGGTGAATCCAGTGTATATCTCCCCAATTTATTCTACTTCTCCGCTTCATCCTAAGTTTTTGGGAATTTTCAGTGCATTTATTGAACTAGGCTCTGGACAACCTACCTATGGGCTGTTACCCATGATAACTTGCCAGCCATATCACCATAGAAGGTTCATTAGGTACCCAATTTCTGTTAAAATCGCTGAACAATGAGTCAGTGAAAAGAAAGTGTGTAGATGCTTAAGACTCAAAGTTTCCTCAAATCAGAGGATGGATTAATAAGTCGTGTACTTATCACCCAAACTTATTTACTCAAATTACAATAGAATTAAGATGGTGGGGACTTGGAAAACAAATCCACATTTTAGTGGGTACACGGGCTAATTAAGTCCAAAGACCTAATGGGTCTTTATGTTCAGATCCTAATGTATTATTTCCTAAGATTGAAAAGTCCTAATGTCTAAATATTCCTTCCTAATTCAAATTTTTCTTTTTTATGTATAAATAAGAAGAGACATATAATTTACAAGAATTTCACAAAGCTGACAAAATCATTCAAACATGAATGCACTCCCCATGCCTAGCTGATGCAATGTCCACATTGAGAAAGAGACATGAAAGGAAGGGTAGAGTATGAAAGATGTCACCTGAATATGAAGCTCGGTCAACTTTGTGTCATATGTACAACTTCTGAGTTTAATGCCGTCAACTAGGCGAAGTCCAGCCAAAGAAGTCACAATATGGCTAGAGCAACCATGTCTGAGACGGGTTCTAGAAGAGTACGGTCAATAACAGGCTTTAGACGTTGACCGTTGACTTTAAATGTGTTACCCATCTTTGGGTCAGAGAATTGAATGGCCCCATTTGGAAAAATCTGGTCAATAATGAATGTGCCATTCCATTTAGATCTAAGTTTGCCAAGAAAGAGCTTAAGTTGAGAATCTAATAACCAGACCTTCTGGTTCGGCTCAAAGCTCTTGCGGGAAATCAATTGATCATGTAGAGCTTTGGTCCAAGCCTTGTAGATCTTGGCATTCTCGTATGCATCATTTCTAAGCTCTTCCAACTCAGATAGTTGGAGTTTCTTGGTCTTCCCAGCTAAATTCAGATCTAAATTGCATTGTTTGATCGCCTAGAATGCCCTATGTTCAATCTCTACAGGTAGATGGCAGGCCTTTCCATACACCAAACAAAATGGAGACATGCCGATGGGCATTTTATACGTCATACGGTAGGCCCAAAGAGCTTCCTCAAGCTTTTGAGTCCAGTCCTTGCGATCAGGCCTAACCATTTTTTGCAGAATGTTCTTGATCTCCTGATTGTAGATCTCAACTTGTCCATTCGTCTGGGGATGGTAAGGTGTGGAAATTCAGTGATTAACCCCATATTTGGCCAACAAATTCTGGAATTGGGCATTAGTAAAATGAGTGCCATCGTCACTGATGATGGCCCTCGGAATCCTGAACCTACTGAAGATATTTTTCTTGACAAAATCGATGATCACCTTGTGGTCATTGGTTCGGGTGGGAATCGCCTCAATCCATTTGGACACAATCAATAGCAACAAGAATATACTGATGTCCAAATGAAGGGAGAAAGGGTGCCATGAAATCAATGCCCCAAACATCGAAAATTTCAACAGGAAGAATTAGATTTAGGGGCATCATATCTCTCTTAGTTATGCACCCGAGTGCCTGACATCGAGAACATGACCTTGAGAAATCCTGGGCATCCTTAAATAAAGACAACCAATAGAAGCCAGATTGCAAAATTTTTGCAACCGTCTTTTTCTTGGAGAAATGTCCACCACATGCAGATGCATGGCAGAACTCGAGTATACTATTGAATTCATTCTCCGGAACACATCGACGAATAATCTGATCAGAGCCGATGCGGCATAGTTCAGGGTCCTCCCAGAAGTAGTATTTGGCCTCATATTTGAGTCTATCCCATTGTTGCTTGGTCAAATCGTGGGGGACGGCCAAATAATTAACAATGTAAGCAAACCACGGGGTTTGGACACTTGAAACTGTAAGGATAACTTCGTCCGGAAAAGTGTCAACAATCAGGATGTCCGGACGAGAAGAACCACTTAGGAGTCTCAACAAATGATCTGCCACCACATTTTGTACCCCAATTTTATCCTTGATTTCAACATCAAATTCTTAAAGCAAAAGAATCCAACGAATAAGCCAGGGTTTGGCATCCTTTTTGGCTAAGAGATGTCTCAACACCAAGCGGTCATTATAGATGATAACATGAGACCCTAAGAGATAAGCCCTGAATTTTTCCAAAGTGAACACTACGGCTAGTAATTCCTTTTTAGTAACAGTGTAATTCCTCTGGGCTTCATCCTAGAGTAGTAGATGACAAAGGGCTTTCTATCTATTTTCTGACCCAAGACAGCCCCAACCGCATAATCAGAAGCATCGGTCATGATCTCAAAAGAGGCTGTCCAAATCGGTGGTTGCACTGGAGCACAAGTGACTGCTATTTTCAAGAAATCAAATGCCTTACGGCATGATTCATCGAAAACAAATGGCATTTCTTTGGTCAGAAGATTGCTCAAGGGACGAGCAACCTTCGAGAAATCCTTGATAAATCTTCTGTAGAATCCCACATGACCAAGAAATGATTGGATTTGTTTAATAGATGTGGGAGGAGGAAGCTTAGCGATAGCATCAACCTTAGAAGATTGCTCAAGGGACGAGCAACCTTCGAGAAATCCTTGATAAATCTTCTGTAGAATCCCACATGACCAAGAAATGATTAGATTTGTTTAACAGATGTGGGAGGAGGAAGTTTAGCGATAGCATCAACCTTAGCTTTATCCACTTCAATTCCCCATTCAGAGATTACATGACCCAAGACGATGCCTTCTTAGGTCATGAAATGACTCTTTTCCCAGCTAAGGACCAATCGTGTTTTGATACATCTCTTAAGAATCATTTCCAGATTAGCCAAACAAGAGTCAAACGATTCTCCAAAAACAAAGAAATCGTCCATGAAGACTTCCATAAACTCTCCCACCATGTCAAAGAATATGGCAAACATACACCTTTGAAAAGTTGCAGGTGCATTACACAAACCGAAAGGCATCCTACGGAAAGCAAAGGTTCCATAGGGACAGGTGAAAGTAGTTTTTTCCTAATCCTCGGGATGGATAGGAACTTGGGTGTATCTCGAGTAGCCATCAAGAAAACAGAAGTACTTTTTCCCAGCTAGTCTTTCTAAGATTTGATCAATGAAAGGCAAGGGAAAATGATCCTTTTTCGTGGCCATGTTCAGCTTCCTGTAATCAATACAAACCCTCCAGGAGGAAGCTGAACAAGTTGTGACAGATTCTCCTCTCTCGTTAGTCACAACGGTAATCTTGACTTTCTTAGGAACAATCTGTACGGGACTTACCCAGGGACTATCAGAGATTGGATAGATAATCCTACATCGAGCCACTTAATGATTTCCTTTTTGGCCACTTCTCGGATGTTTGGATTTGATCTCCTCTGCATTTGGCAAGAAGGGCAGGATCCATCTTCCAAGAATATTCTACGATTGCAGTAAGATGGCTCGATCTCCTAAAGGTCATGAATGGTCCAACCATTTGCCTCCTTACGTTCCTTAAGGACCTTGATCAATTTAATCTCTTGCTCCTTTATTAATTTAGCACTGATAATCACAGGGAGTGTCTTCTGAGGTCCTAAAAATTGATATTTCAAATTCTCAAGCAATGGTTTCAGTTCAAGCTGGGGCTGTTTGATGATTGATGGTAAAGAAGATGCTGAAGACTCAACAAGTGGAAGAGGTTGTGAGTTGATGTAAACACATTTACAATACTTAAAATGTCTATTTATGCATGTTCTTAAGCATAGGATTGCATTTCATGATATAAATATTGCATAACATGCATCATCTTGCACTTAGAGTAGTTTGAATAAAATGGAGGTTAATTGTCTCCTTTTATGTGCTTGGACAGGGCAAACATTTTATCGGGGCCTCGGATCAAAGATCCAACCATATGGATATGATCAAGGTGGCCATTGGAGTTCAACGACTCCAAGATCGCCCTAATCAGGCATCTGTAGCATCAAATAGTGATCGGGGAACCCTAGAAGATCAAGGGCCAGGATGGTGTAAATCCACACTTCAGATGACAAATCCGACCCCACGAATGAATTCGGATCGACGATGGCAGCCCAACGACGCAAAAATTGAGTCAATCCGACATCCGTGGCACCATCTACAACTTCCAGAAGATGGACGGCCAAGGTGGCACCACGTGGCGCCATCTCGACTGCCCAAACGATCGCATGCATTCTACGGAGGTCTTGCACCCGCTTGCACTCCACTGTTGGATCTTGATCCAACGGCTGTGGTCAGCCGTGCTTAAAAGCGTCCGCTCGACCATCCGCGCCTCGTAGCGTAGCGGTCGAGCGTGCTTACGTGGGCGGCGGGCGCGGGTTTGAGCCGCAGCGAAGGGCTGGAAGGCGCAGGCAATCGGGCGCGGGCGGGCGTTGGATCTTGATCGGATGGCCGCGTGCGCCCGATAGCATTCACGCGCGATTAAACGCGTGGCGTAGACGCCCGATCGCACGCGGACGGGTGCACAGTGCAGCGGGCAGAGATGCATCTTAAGCTATCCAATCTTGCGATCGGACGGCTGAGATTCAGAGGACGTGGGCAGGCGTTGCGCGCGCGAGCAGGCGAGCAGGCGTGTGCGAGTCGCCCACGACGTCCACGAAGGAGGCTTTAGTGACGGATTTATCCGTCACTAAAGACCCCTCATTTATTATTTTAAAGTTGTAATGTCCATTTTGCCCCCACTCCTTGCAACTATAAAAGGAGACCCCCTCCATACGAAATTCTCATCCCTTCCTTCTCTTCTCTACCTCTCCAAAGCTCAAGAGAAGCTTGTCCCACACCCGAGATGCTTCTCACGTGATAAAGTCTAAATTTTCGTCCCCCTTCGGAAGTGGATCCCACGATGACGACGGCGTGCTGCTCCGTTCCCGTTCTTCTGCTTCGTCCTCCTTCGTCCTGCTTCGTCCTCCTTCGTCCAGGCATCGTCCCATCCGGCTCGTCCTCCAAGCGACCGTCGAGGAGGATTTCTCTCTCCCTATTCTTTTTACTGCTTTCTAGTATAGATTTACTGCTTTCTAGAGTAGTTCTCTCGTCCTCCAAGCGATCGTCGAGGAGGACATTTCTCCTTCCATTCTTTTAATGCTTTCTAGAGTAAATTTATCACTTTCTAGTGTAATTCTTTTATGCTTTCTAGTTGTAATGAACAATCTCAATGATAAATTCTTTGTTTATTCTACATCTCATTTTGATTTCTTTGTGTAATATTCTCTCTCTCTCTCTTACCCTCTCTCTTTCTTCTATTTGTTGTAAATAATTAGACAGTTTTAAATTGAATTACTTCGTGACAAATAAAAAGAGACGTGTAGTTTTTAAATCAAACGTCTGCCTCCCTGTGTTAGACCCAGAATTTTCATTTCGGTATAAATTTTATTTGTTGAACACGAATTCTTCACTTTTGAACTACAACGACAGGTTTTCCAAAACCAAGCACGTTAGCGTAGCGATTCGTAATCGTTCAACATTTTGGCGCTGTTGCCGAGGAGGCGACGATCTTCGATTTCTCTTCGCGTTTTGTAACTTACAAATCATTTACCTCACTTTTCTCCTTTCTTATTGTAATTGCAGGTACTCTTTCGAGACAGGCAAAAGCAGTAGATCGGAGTAAAGTGCTGTAGAAGGTTCTATAAGTTATCCCCCACCTCCCACCCATTAGATTTCATTCCATAACATAATAATTCAAACATCAATCAACCTAGGTGTTCTTATAAACTCTAAGGTCAGATTGTTTGTTGTTTGACACCCATATTCACCCCAACCCCCACACTAAAACAAAGAAAAAAATTTTAAAAAAATCTCACAGAGGTACACAACCTCATCTGAATTTCTAACTCAACCGGTAAATCGATCTTTGGAGCCGGTACACACATTCAAACATATAATTGAGTAGAAATCAGATTAGGTAATCATTTGTGTGCCTAATTAAGTGGTGCATTTGTGGCTAATTGTTTGAGTTGATTGGGCCACACCACTTCAAATAAAATAAACTCATGAAGTAGCTGCCACTTAGGTTCAACTCTTAGGGATTTACCAGGCACGCCACATTCTTTTTAAGCTTCAAAGGAAAACAGTTTCACCCGTGCTTTCAAAACCTGGTGTGCCAATGAAACTTATTTGAAAACACCTAAAGTTGAATCCTAAAAGCTACTAAGCAAGATTTGAATCTTAAAATTCACTGCATCAAAAATAATCTTGCTTGAAAACCACTGGTTGTGCACGCACACACAAGTCAATCAATCATTAAGGGCACAACCCAATTAAAGGGCCCATCACATTCCAAAGCACATTCAAACCTAGCCCTAAATAAAATAGAGTAGACGTTGGCCTTAAGGATTGGACTCGCTCTTCAGAACCCAGAACGAGATTATTTTCGATTAGTCTATTTCTACTGTTCAATCTGATGTCTAGCTAGGGGAGTAGAATCAAACGATCACGACTGGGGGGTACACTAGGAACCGGAGGCGCAAGCCGAAGGAAGAACCTTCTCCCCAGTCCCTCCTTCTAACTGGTTGGATTGAACAGACGGAAGTAGATCAAATCGTTTCCTTATCTCAAGATGGGTTTTGGGAGTCTGTAGGTCTGTAGACTAACCCATTTAAGGACAAGTTTGATTATTTGTATTGCAGGGCACCTTTCTTCCTCCCGTGTCTCATGAATCCTTCCACATATTTCACGCATTCCCGCTTTCCCTCCTGTTGTGAAATATCCTCAACATGACGATTATCCCGACTCGTATTGTAATCGACCATCAGTTAGCTGGAATAATTCAGGTTGGGGATACAATTCCTGACCCCCGTGTTTAGTGTCTAACCCTGAATACTTTGATTCTGATTTCTATCCTTCTCAGAGCTACATCGATTATAGATCGTCTTCCTTTCATGAACAACCTAATATGATCTACAATCAAGAAGGATACACCGATCCTTACCCATCCTCTAATTTCACTGCCTTTAGGTCATCTTTTGAACAATCTGAAATGACCTATTATCAGGAAGGGTATAATGAATCTCAATTCATTAATTCCACTGCATTGAACCCAAACCTACCCAACCCTGAACCAACTCATTTGGTTTAGGTTAATCAGGTTGAAGATAAGGTTTTGGCTAACTTGAGGAATATCATTCAATCTTTAGAAGTTCAGCCAACACTTGCATTGAGAGATTGGAGCCCCTGATTGAAATGATTGATGATTTAATCAAGTCTTTGTTGGATTGGCTCCAGGATGTTAAGGATAAGAACCCAGGTGAGTTTCTACTTGGGAAATTAGCGAAATTAAGAATGAGATTCGTGGTTTCTTTGATTCAATCTTGGAATGATTCCCAGGATGAACCCTCTTCAGGAAAGCCAATGACAGAACCACTCAGGCACCTATTGGGGGGGACACGTGTTATGACCAGATTGAATTAAAGCAACCAATTAAGGATGATCTAATTTCTTCACCTGAGATCCCTGAGCTGGGTTACGAGGAAACGTATGTCTCCTGGGAACAGAAAGTGACAACTGATTTTGGGACATATATTGATATGGATCCTGATTTCTTTGATGGTGAAGATTCAAGTTGCGAAGTCACACACGAGTTTTCCGAACATGATTTCTGTGAGATGATTGGGCCTGAGGAATATGATAGATCATTTGATAGCCCAATAACTGAGGAAACTGATCTTATTAGGGCACACATTACGGATCCAGAATCGCATTTTCTGGAGGAATCAATTCAATGCCCTGATTATCAGTTACACCCCGTTGAGCTTATCGATAATTCTGTTTCTGAGACAATTAGACCCAAGTCAATTCTGATTCTGCCACATCATTTAGACTTGGAGATTTCAGACGGGGTGATTAATATACAAGAGGTCCTAGAATTTGATATGCTGAATGAGGAGGATAGGAGCTGGGAAGTTATGATTTGGGAAGTTAATTTTGGAGGAAATGGAAGATTGAGTCGAAGGGTTCCTTTTAAGCTAAAACCATCAAATCAGAACCCTTATGACATTTGTTTCGAGGATGTTCAACTCAAGCACACATTCAACGATTATCCTTTTGAGCCTCAATTCTCTGTAACCCAACTTTTTGGTCTTGGGTTGCATTCTCATAAATCGTAGGCCCGACCCTGCTTGCATTCTGATTTTAGGTTTTGGGTAATTTTTATCCAGAATCTAAGATATTCTCAATTATGAGGGATGGGTCTGCACCACAATCTGGTCCACATCTGTGGACCTCTGTTGACAGGTCAGAAGATTCTTCTGTTTATTCTAATTCAGACCTGCAGTTGTGAATTCTTCATTTCTTTTCTTTGTATAGTGTGCCTAGCTGAAGGCACTAAACTCAGCACATATACAGTTCTTTTTCGTTTTCATCTCGGAGCGGACCTGACATTCACGCAATTTAGGTGTTCTCTACGCTTTTCCACTCTATTTTGTCTTTTTAATACAATGAGGACATTGCATTAGATAGGCATGGGGGGGTGGATATTTATCTCAGAATTCATTCGTCAGCTCCGTAGATTTGTTTTATTTTCTTTTATAAAAAAAAATCAAAATTAGGAAAGAGAATTTGGGTTTAAGAAAATTTTCAATCTTAGGAAATACTACATCATGATTTGAACACAAAGACCCTTCAGGTCTTTGGACTTAATCAGCCCGTGTATCCACTAAAATGTGGATTTGTTTTTTGAGTTCTCACCAACTTGAATTTTATTTTAATTTGAGTAAATAAATTTTGGGTGATAAGTACACGACTTATCAACCCGCCCTCTGATTTGAGGGAATTTTGAGTCTTAAGCATCTACACACTTTCTTTACACTGACTCATTGTTCGGCGATTCTAATGGAAATTGGGTAGCTAATGAACCTTCTAGGGTGATATGGCTGGCAAGTTATCGTGGGTAACAGCCCATAGGTAGGTTGTCCAGAGCCCAGTCACTGGACCTTTCTCTTTTTGCTGCCTTTAGGTAAATCTTAGACCAGGGAAGCCACCTACTTGAAAAAAAAAAAAAAAAGAAAGAAAGTAAAGGAAAAAAAAAATTCAAAAAGAAAAGGAGAAAAGAACAAAAAGAAATAAGCCACACTTCACCGCACGAGTATGGCTGGCAAGTTGTCGGTGGTAATGGCTCATCGACCGTTTGTCCAGAACCCGGCTCAGAAAATGCACTAAAAATTCCCAAAACACTTAGGAAGAAGTGGAGAAGTAGAATAAACTGGGGAGATATACACTGGATTCACCCTTGTGTTGACCTCGTAAAAAATAAAAGTAGGGCGAAAGCTATCGGTTGTAAAGATATACCTTTAGGCAGAATTCTTTTTGAGGTCACCTAGAGGCGTAGAAATCCAAAGTCTGTTATAACTGCCGGTCAACGAGTCTATCACAATCACAATAAGATGCTTAAAACTTAGGGTTCTCATCAAATCTTGGGTGAGTTGAATGGCCGTAGAAAGCCACTCTTAAACCCTAAAATTTAAAAATCTAAAAAGATTAGAAAAGAGTAAAAAGAGAAAAAGAAATTTTTCGTTGAATAAGGTGAGGGCTTGAGGCGGTCAGCATTTTGGCTGATACCCAGGCTCTGTTGTGTCTTTGAAAGTTCAGTTCCTAAGTAGACAATTTCTTAATGATTGAAAATAACTCAGGTCCAAATAATCCAACCTAATTCTTTTATAAATAGCATATAGTTTTTACTAGGGACTAGCAAAAGATAGGCATGGGGGTATGATGTAAACACATTTACACTACTTAAAATGTCTATTTATGCATGTTCTTAAGCAATAGGATTGCATTTCATGATATAAATATTGCATAACATGCATCATCTTGCATTTAGAGTAGTTTGAATAAAATGGAGGTTAATTGTTTCCTTTTATGCGCGTGGACAGAGCAAACATTTTATCGAGGCCTCGGATCAAAGATCCAACCATATGGATGTGATCAGGGTGGCGATTGGAGTTCAACGACTCCAAGATCACCCTAATCAGGCATCCGTAGCATCAGATAGTGACCGGGGAACCCTAGAAGATCAAGGGCCAGGATGGTGTAAATCTGCACTTCATATGACAAATCCGACCGCACGGATGAATTCGAATCGACGATCGCAGCCCAACGACGCAAAAATCGAGTCAATCCGACATCCATGGCACCATCTACAACTTCCAGAAGATGGCCGGCCAAGATGGCACCATGTGGCGCCATCTCGGCCGCCCAAACGGCCGCACGCATTCTACGAAGGCCCCGCACCCGTTCGCCCTCCGCCGTTGGATATTGATCCAAAGGCTATGGTCAGCTGTGCTTAAAAGCGTCCGCTCGACCATCCGCGCCTCGTAGCGCAGTGGTCGAGCGTGCTTACAGGAGCGGCAGGCACGGGTTCGAGCCGCAGCGAAGGGCTGGAAGGCGCGGGCAATCGGGCGTGGGCGGGCGTTGGATCTTGATCGGACGGTCGCGTGCGCCCGATAGCGTTCACGCGCGATTGAACGCGGGGCGTGGACGCGCGATCCCACGCAGACGGGCACGCAGTGCCGTGGGCGGAGATGCATCTTAAGCCGTCCGATCTCGCGATCGGACGGCTGAGATTTAGAGGACATGGGCAGGCATTACGCGCGGAGCAGTCGAGCAGGCACGCACGAGCCGCCCACGATGCCCATGAAGGAGGCTTTAGTGACGGATTTATCCGTCTCTAAAGATCCCTCATTTATTATTTTGAAGTTGTAATGTCCATTTTGCCCCCACTCCTTGCAACTATAAAAGGAGACCCCTCCATACGAAATTCTCATCCCTTCCTTCTCTTTTCTACCTCTCCAAAGCTCAAGAGAAGCTTGTCCCACACCCGAGATGCTTCTCGCGAGATAAAGTCTAAATTTTCATCCCCCTTTGGAAGTGGATCCCGTGACGACGATGGCATGCTACTCCGTTCCCGTTCTTCTGCTTCGTCCTGCTTCGTCCTCCTTCGTCCAGGCGTCGTCCCGTCTGGCTCATCCTCCAAGCGACCGTCGAGGAGGATTTCTCTCTCCCTATTCTTTTTACTGCTTTCTAGTATAGATTTATTGCTTTCTAGAGTAGTTCTCTCGTCCTCCAAGCGATCGTCGAGGACATTTCTCCTTCCATTCTTTTAATGCTTTCTAGAGTAAATTTATCGCTTTCTAGTGTAATTGTTTTATTCTTTCTAGTTGTAATGAACAATCTCCTCAATGATAAATTCTTTGTTTATTCTACATCTCATTTTGATTTCTTTGTGCAATATTCTCTCTCTCTTACCCTCTCTCTTTCTTCTATTTGTTGTAAATAATTAGATAGTTTTAAATTGAATTACTTCGTGACAAATAAAAAGAAACGCGTAGTTTTTAAATCAAACATCTGCCTCCCTGTGTTCGACCTGAAATATTCATTTCGGTATAAATTTTATTTGTTGAACACGAATTCTTCGCTTTCGAACTACAACGACAGGTTTTCCAAAACCAAACACGTTAGTGTAGCGATTCGTAATCATTCAACATGAGTGAACAAAATCAAAAACCTCTTCAGAAGATGGCAGTCTGCCATAGAGGGTTGCGGGTCCAATTCATCATCAAAGGAGGAACTTTCAATTGAAGAAACCATCAAACAAGTTTCAATGTTTACATTATCCTCCTTAAGTTCCTCAATAAATCCACAATCCTCAAATTTATTAATTGCCTTAAAAATATCCAATTTCTTTGATCCCTAAAGGCGATTTCCATGCTACTGCTTTCACAATTAATGTTGGCCTTAGCGGTAGCTACGAATGGATGCCCTAGAATGATGGGTGTGTTCCTCAGATTTTCTAGTACATCCATGTCAAGGACCAAGAAATCTATAGGAAAATAGAAATCCTTGACCTTAAATATAGCATCTTCAATAATGCCTCACAGATTTGTGACTGAACGGTCTGCTAACTGTAGCATTATTGAAGTCGGCCAAAGTTCACCTAATCCAAACTTCTTGTAAAGAGAAGTCAGAATTAGGTTGATGGATGCACCCAGATCCAGAAGTGCTCTATCAAATGTGTAATCTCCGATGACACAAGAAATCAACGGAGCACTTGGATCTCTCTTTTTCTGAGGGAGGTGGTGCAGGATAACAAAACTAGCCTACTCAGAGAGTACCACCTTCATCAGAACAAATTCTCTCGACTTATGCTTTTGTGTACATAAATCCTTTAAAAATCTCACATAAGTCTATATATGCTTGATAGCATCGAGGAGCAGGATATTGATCTCAACATTCTTAAATATATTCAGAAGCTCCTCATTGCTATCAACAAACTTCTTCTTTGATTTGATCAAGGCTTCAGGAAAAGGAACATGAGTCAGATCTTTGGAATCAGGTTCCTGAGATTTATTTCTTCTCCATAATTCTCCTCTCTCTCCTCAGGTTCTTCAGGATTCCGTAGATCAAAACGGTGTGGTTGTGGATCCTGAGTCTACTTACCACTCCTCAAGGTGACAGAATTTGCAGATGCATAAGAGTTTGGGTCTTGGGGAGGGTTAGGAAAGATTGGAGAGGCTTGATTAGCCAGGAATTGTTGATATGCAGAAGAAGAAGAAGAAGAGGAGGAGGGACCCTGCTCAACCACCTGAGCATGTGCATGTGGGTCCCTCTAATTTCCATACCCATGGGCCTGATTGCTCAGATTCAGAATATTTCGCGGGTTGGGTACAGGTTGGGATGGTAGAGATCTAGGTTGACAAGAGTTAGTAATGAGCCTAGTCTACAAGTTGTCTAGCGAAGTTTTCATTTGCTGCATGAGCTAGAGCATGGATCCTTACATCTCTACCATTTGCCAATTCAAATCAGCCTACCCTACGGGTTGATGGGCATTCCAAGCTTGCTGATTGACCTGATTTGGAGGCAACTAAGTATACACATGACCTTGACACATTAGTCGTTGCGGAGAATAGTTGCCAATTCAGAATTGGGTCTGTTGCCCTGGGTTTCTCCAAGAGAAGTTAGGGTGGTTTCTCCAACCCAGATTATAAGCATTAGAGTAGGGGTTGGATCTATCGTTCTCCTATATAGCACAGACATCCTCATAGGGTGAGGATGGAGGGAAAGAAAGGGAAGGATAAGAAAAACTAGGATCAAAGGCCCCAGTTTGGAACCCATGAGGTTTCGAAAAATGCTGACTTATAGGTTGAGCCACATAGAGTTGATTCACGAACTCCCATCCAGAAGGAGCTCACGAAGAATGGAATCCTGAATTTTGGGATTTTGTGGATCGAGAGTTGTTCATAGAATTTCCAGCCATCCACTCTCCCATTCTCTTAGCAACCAAGTCCACCTTGTCAAGTTTGTTACAAATCAATTCCATATCAAATGAATGAGAGTCATGGACTTCATTGACATTTGATCTGGGCTGCTGGGACTGGTTAAAGGTTTCTATGGAGGCATAATTGATTGAATTCTCGCTCATTTCCTTAAACAAATCATGTGCACTATCTGCATCTTTGTTGAGGAAATTGCCTTTGCAAGAAGCATCCACGTGATTTCTGAGTTGCTTAGTCAACCCATGATAGAAGATCTACACGAGTTGCCATTTCGGCACCTCGTGGTGTGTACACCTCTGCAATAGGTCCTGGAATTGCTCCCAAGCAACATGAAACTACTCCTCCGACTGCTGGGTAAAGGTAGTGATTGCCTGTCTTAAGGCATTGCTACATCTGACTGGGAAGAATTTCTTCAGAAAAGCCGATTTCAACTCATTCCAAGTTGCAATTGGTCTTCCTATTGTCCTGTACCAATGCGTGTCCTTATCCCTAAGAGAGTGGGGGAAGAGCCTCATGATCATTTACTCCTCATTCACGTTTCGTGCCTTGGTGGTTTGGGCCAAAGTGGTTAAGTCCTCCAAGTGCTGAAACGAATCTTCGGAGCGAAGTCCATGATAATATTTGATCAGGCTTAATACCTAAGGCTTGATTTCTACATCTCCAACCGGAATTTGGATGCTGGGATGTTCCCCTTAATTTGAAGGATCATTAAAAGTTTCAGGGGCTAAGCACCTTGCATTCTCTGGAACCATTCCTGCATTTTCTGCATTTGTTCCAGCTACCTTCGGAATTCCTCCTGTGGATCCTGATGCAAAGGAGGCTGTTGGACGGCCATGGGATCAATTTGACCAAAATCCAATTTGCACCTCCTAGAATACTCTAGTGGTCCTTCCAATTAGGGATTTAATGACCGTCTTCCCAGCATAAACTAGGAGAAAGTCGGAAGGACAGGGGATAGGGACCCTGCAACACAATAAAATAAGGGTGTCCATAAGTGGGGTAGCCTAAGGATCTACAGACTCCCAAAACTTGCCTTAAGATTGTAAATGATTTACTCTACTTATGTCTGCTCAATCCAACCAGTTAGAAGGAGGGACTAGGGAGAAGGTTCTTCCTTCAGCTTTCGTCTCTGGTTCCTAGTGTACCCCCCAGCTGTGGTCATTTGACGCTACTCCCTTAGCTAGACATCAGATTAATTAGTACAATTAGGTTAATCAAAGACAATATCAGACTAGGCCCTGAAGAGCGAATGAGTCCTTAAGGCCAACGTCTACTCAATTTTATTAAGGCCTAGGATTGTGGTGCTTATGGAATGTGATGGGCCCTTAAAATGGGTTGTGCCCTTAATGACTGATTGAGAATTGTGAAAGTGCGTGCATAACTAGGGTTTTCAAGCAAGATTATTTGTGATGTGTGGATTTTAATGTTCAAATCTTGCTTAAGTAGCTTTTAGGGTTTAAAATTAGGTTGATTTCAATCAAGTTTTGAGGCAAACCAGGTTGTCAAACACTGGTGAAGATTGCTTTCCTTTAAAATCAGAAATAAAGTGGAGTGCCTGGAATAGACCTAGATTGAAAACCCTAAGGAGGAGCTACTTGTGTTGATTTTAGGTAGAGTGGTGCGGCCCAAACAACTCAAACAACTGGCCACAATGCACCATTAAGTTAGGCATACAGAGATGGTTAACCTAGAATGATTTCTACTCTTTTATGTGTTGCTTTATGTGTACCAGTTCCATAGATCAGAACCCGATTGAGTAGAAACAAATCAATTAGGTTAAGTGCCTTGAATGTGGGTGTACGTTTTGTGACTGTTGAAAATTACCCAACAAGATTATCATTTTATTTTTTTTATAAATGAGGGTGGAATGAATGTGAGTGAGAATCCAAATAACCAAACTATTCCTTGGATTTATGCAAACACCTAGGTTAATTGGAATTTGGATTTAATCTGACAAATGAAATCTATGGAAGGGGGAAAAAATGGGGAGCACTTACAGTTGTTGTCTTCAACTGCACTTTACTCTGGTCTACCACTTGATGATACCCTGATGGAGGTCTCTGCAAAATAATAGACACAAGAGAAAGCAAGTTAGAAGACAATAAAGTGCGTGAAATGAGAAAAGAAGATCGGAAATCATTGCCTTCCTGGCAACGGCGCCAAAATGTTGAAGCTACGGGCTACTACGCTATCGTATTTGGTTTTGAAAAACCTGTTGTTGTAGTTTGAAAGCGAAGAACTCGTGTTCAACAAATAAAATTTATACCGGAATAGAAATCCCAGGTCGAACTAAAGGAGGCGAACGTTTGATTAGAAATGCGTGTTTGTTTTATTTGTCACGAAGTAGAATAACTGATTGGAAACTATCTATCTATTTACAATAAATAGAAGAGAGAGAGAGAGAGAATATTACAGACAAAAACAAAAAGGGATGTAGAATGAATATGGATTTCATTATCAAAGAGGTTGTTCATTACACTACTCATTACGACTAGAAAGCAGAAAATGATTACACTATAAAGCAATAAATCTACTCTAGAAAGCACTAAAAGAAATGGAGAGAGAGATATCCTCCTCGACGGTCGCTTGGAGGACGAGCCAGACGGGACAACACCTAGAAGATGGGGAATGGAGCTGGAAGAAGGAGGACGAAGCGGGAAGAACGGGAACGGGGCAGGACGTCGTCATCGTTGAGGGATTTGCTTGCAAAATGGGGGCGAAAATTTGACTTTATCTCTTGAGAAGCATCCCAGGTGTGGGACAAGCTTCTCTTGAGCTTTGGAGAGGGAGAGGAGAAGGAAGGGATACCAGTTTTATATGGAGGGGGTCTCCTTTTATAGTTGCAATGAGTGAGGGCAATTTGGTCTTTACAATTTCAAAATATTAATTAAGGGGTCTTTAGTGACAGAATTAAGCGTCACTAAAGCCCAGGTTGTGGGCGACGTGCACCGTGCCTGCCGCCCGCTTACCTCCTGCGCCACCCATGTTCATCAAATCTCGGCCGTTCGATCGTGAGATTGAATGGCTGAGATTTGATAACCGCAGCGCCTTAACTAAGCGTGCCTCTACATGCAATCCAGCATCCACACAACGCAGCCTCTGAGCACGCCACGTCTCCGCCCTTACAGTCGCTCATCCAAGATCTGATAGCCCAAATTTCGCCATCCCATGCACCTACAGTCAATTGAGGCTCACGGGATTTCGAACCCGCGCCTCATGTTCGCGATAAGGCTTTCACCAACTATGCTACAAGGGGAAATAGGCGCTCGGATATTTTGAGGTGCGGCTGTCCATGGCCGTTGTATGGAAATCCAACAGCCAAAATCCAATGCACGGTGGGAGGGTGTGGTCGTCTCCAAGATTAGCTGGGCCAGTTTGGGCAGCTGAGATGGTGCCACGTGGCGCCATCTTGGCCGTCCATCTTCTAGATGATGTAGATGGTGCCACGAGTGTCTGATTGAGTCAATTTTCACGCTATTAGGCTGCGATCGTCGATTCGAATCCATCTGTGCAGTTGGATTTGTCATCTGAAGTGTGGATTCACACCATCTTGGCCCTTGATCTTCTAGGGTTCCTTGGTCTCTATCTGATGCTGCAGATGTCTGATTAGGGTGATCTTCGAGTCATTGAACTCCAATCATCACCCTAATCAGCTCTGTACGGTTGGATCTTCGATCCGAGGCCCTGATAAAATGTTGCCCTATCCCTGAACATAAAAGGAGACAATTAACCTTCATTTTATTCAAACTAATCTGAATGCAAGATGATGCATGCTATGTAATATTTATAGTATGTGATGCAATTCTATGCTTAAGAACATGCATAAATAGACATTTTATGTAATATAAATATGTTTACATAGTAGCCTTAAGGACCTTAAACCCTAAGTAAGTGGAGAAATTAGGGTTAGGGTTTGTCTACAAAAGAATCAAATTAGGCAACTAGTGAGGATTGATCCTAAGAATGAAAAGCAAGTTGTCCCTAATTGATCCTTTTTTATCTCTTCTCAGAATCAGGGGATTTTAAGGGAAAAGGGAATGGAGTTTACCTGCCCCTGGAGTATTTGGTGCGTGTTTGACTTTCCTTGATTGGATTCCCTGCACATATCCCAACAAAAGAGAGAGCAATTTAGTATCAAATCAGAAATCAAAATCAAGAGATAAAATTGCTCGTTGCTCCCCAGCAACGACTCCAAAATGTTGATACGCAAAATCAATGTTTAAAGATCGTTAAGTTATAGTACAAACCAAAATTGCTTGTCAACAAATATAATTTATTACTTGAATTTAACTCCAAGGTCGAATACAGGGAGCAATTAGCAATATAATACTCAAGATTGCAATTCCAAGCATAATATAGCAATATAATGGAAATCTTAGGCACAAATGGTATAAACGTAGAAGCAAGAATCAATGTAGCAAAAAGATTAGGGTAAAATGGTGATTTAAATCACCAAATTACCCTAATTACAATAGTATCAATAAGGCAACAGTATTAATCAGATTAATGCCATGCAAATATGTGCACAGTGAACTCCTGTCAGAGATCAAATGGCTGAAACTTCAGTCTGACGGCTTAACTGTCCAAATGCTACAGTGCCAAGGGGGCACTCTTCTTCCTCTTGGCTTCTTCTCTTCTTTCTTTTGCCTTAGCCTCTTTTCTTCTTCTCTCTTTTCTCTTCACACACAAGGGAGGAATTCAGGAGTTCTGGCTAAGTGTTCGGGCTTGTCAGGGGCAAAACCCCCCTTTTCCCCACTCTCTTTCTCTCTCCTATCCTCCTCATCTCTTTCTCAAATTGGCCGGTAAACGGGTAAGCGAGTACGCGGATACCCAAGACTAAGGCTACGGGGCATGTGTGCAACCGAGGAGTGGAGGTTATGTGAAGAGGGACCTGAACCCTCGTGTACTGGGCGACGGGTACGTGTCCCATTTTGCTTTTATTTCGCTACGGGGACTTGTACGTTTACGATGTGGGACTAAAGTCCCATGTCGTTCTTCAGGCAATCGCAAAGCTGCTCCTTCATTCAATTCGGGCACATGGGTGGTCAACACCCTCAATCTTCGATCCATGTGAGCTGCTGGAGTGATTCTATGTCCCCTGATGCTAAGACCTGGGGTTGTAGATGAAGAATGAGCTTTGATGCTCACTTCGAAGGTGGTTCTTTATTGGCGATGGGGGCCAGCACCTGAAAATCACAAAAAGGGCCTCACGGCCATGTTAGAGGATTTCAAAAGCATCGCCAGGTGATGACGAGTGCAGTGTAGATGTTTAGGTGCAGTGGTGTGGTCGAAAACTTCAAGATGAAGGCCGTGAGTGCGAGTGAAGGCGTGTGTGCTTGGTGGCGCTATAGGGAGATCAATAGCCCTCAATGAGTTAGGGCTTTTGATCCAGGTGATGAGGCAGAGGTGTGGAGCATGGAAGCAATGAGTTTGAGTGTGTGTGGAAGCTGTTAGGGCTTGCCGGAGGTACGTCGGCAAGGGAGAAGATGAAGTTGCAGAGGGTGGAATTATGGTCGAAATGAAGCATTGTTAGTACAGTTGTGAAGTAGGAAAGCTAGGGAACCTATCTAGGTGGTTAACGGATGATGGGGAGTAGAGGCGACGCTGGTAGCGATCTGGTCGACGCTGGAGATGAAGACTGCTCTAGTGGAGGTAGGATGACAAGGAATATGGAGGCAGAGGCATCCACTGGTATGGGACGATGTGGAAGAAGTAGAGGAAGAGGAATCTACTGCTGGTATTGCTAAACAGACGGAAAAGGTGGTCGGATTTGGTCGCCAGAGCTCACAGAGCTTTTTGGTCAGAAAGGAGGGAGGAAATGGGGGTAATTCTGGCCAAAAACAGGCTTAGGGAGGGCGGTGTGTGTCAAGGGTCTTTCCATAGGCCTTAGAGGGTGATTTAAAGCATGGAAACCAAGCTTTCGAGCTTGGTAATTTCACGCAAGAAGGAAACCCAAATCTCTCATGCATTCACATGAGAGATTGGGAAGGAATTGGAGTCCAAGAATAGGATTGGATCATAGAGGATTCTCCCAGGAACTCCCCTTCCAAATTTGGAAGCAAATGAGCATGAATCAGGGCGTAATCCTTGTGGAAGGTTGCTAACGAAGTAGGTTTAGGAGTTTGAGGCTTTGAAGGTGGTGGGGACCTAGATGTGAAGAAGACAAAAAATTTAGGGACCTTTTTGCAAAATGGTTCAAAAGTTGAGGGACATTTTGTAAGAAAAAGAGTTTGGCAGGAGTAAATTACAAACTAGGTCAAAATGAACTTAGATTGGGCCCATATTTTGCTGCAAACCTAATTTGGACCCAAAGAATATATTAATGAAGTCAGATTTTGGTTCTGACCACGTTTGACTGGGAAAAATTGCATAGAAGCCCAAATTAGAGCAACTTTCCGTCTACGACTCTATTTTAGGTCAAAATAGGTTATGATGGCCAAATCAGCTGTGCCAAACCCTAGGGAATATTTTTATTTGAATTTTAGTGTGCTTAGGTGAATTTTATTGTGAACAAAACCTCAGTGAATTAAGAGGGTCTAGTTTTAGGTTTCAAATGTTCATTAGTTCTCGCAATGTGTGAAAAACCCATTTTATTCTGCATGGACCCTCTTATTAGACTCTAAAGTGCATTTGCCTTTAGTAAACCTCTAAAATACCACGTGGTTATTCTGTTTCTATGATAATATGGTAAAATTGCATAAATAACCCTACCATCCTTTTTTCTTCTCAAAACTGCTCAACCTACCCAATAGATCTTCTGACTGATAAGTAGGAGCTGTTGTTGACTTTTTTAGACTAAAAAGAGCTAGTTCTAGCTCATGATGGTGTTCCCATCAGCAGTATTGGTCACTTCAATTTTGGAAGAACTCTAGAATTTTTTGGAAAAATAAGGAGGATTACTGAATAAGTTATATAGAACCATTGATAAAAAATACCTGTCAAAGATTAATGAGACATCTTGGAGTAATTCTAGTGATCAACATAATTTCCCAAATCCCAGGTTTGAGATGAAGGTTGTTATGGACGCCCAACCCAAATGAATTCAGATTCAAACTTCATAGCAATTGACATACCTGATCTTAATGTGGGTTGGGAGGATTTGATTGTTGGAGATCACGGTTTAGAACCAGCCCTAAGGAACCAAGAAGTTGGTCTATTGAGCCTAGATTTCCCAGACACCTATGATGATGAGATTGAGTCAGGACCTCTCGAGGATGTGAATTTCACCCCTTATTCTGATAAGGTGAATCTCGACCATGATTCTGACTTCCCAATAAGGTTCTTATTCTTCTCGAGCATGATGAGCACCTAGTTGGACCAACCAGGCTATTGATCAAGGTTCTTATTCTTCAAAATTCTACTGATTTTACCACTCCTCTAGGACCACCTTTTGCTCGGCAGAAGACATTGAATTTAGCACTTAATGGGAGACAACCCGTCATTCCAAAAACTGAGACCCTTCTGATTATCCTTTCGAACTACACGTTTACTGTACTTAGAGTTCAGAGTTAGAACAGTCAATCCCACCTTTAGTATTCGTACTAGCGCTTGAAATCATCTGCAATGGTCATCCCAGTCCATTCACCCACCCGTTTACCCTATTCTAACCCTTGAACCAAGCTAATTTCATACCCTTTGGTTTATAAAGAGGACATTGAAAAACTTAGGCATGGGGGGTGTTAAAGTGAAAACACATAAAAAATCAAGCTTCTGAGGGGTTCTCACAAAAAAGTTGCATATAGTCAAAAAACCAAAAAATAAGAAATTTGAAAAAGAACAAAAAAATGGAAAGAGGGGAAATTTTGTGAGCTTAATTGCATATCATTCTTAAGGAGGAAAAGAGGAGGTAATTCAAAATGTCAACAAGGAGCCATAATTTGAAACAAAAGTGTTATTCTTAGTAAATGATTATGGGATCTACTAAGTTCTAGACCAAATCAGAAGAAAGAAGAAAATAAAGTCAACAGCGCTAAGAGATACAGAGATTAGTATGAGTGCTGATCTTAGGCGTCTTGGGCATGTTTTACGCTTAAAAATTCATGTATCCACTAAGATCTGGATATTCCTTAAGAGGTTGAGGAAAATGCGAAGCTTATGTATTAGGTCTAAGGCTTAGGGATTATTGAACCTCATTAATTGACCTCCAATTTATGGGACTCGGTAACCTAAGCACCCTAATCCATACACAAGTCTGGTTTAGTGCGCTTAATAATCAAAATCATGTAAAAGTGTTAATTCTATTCTGAAAATGCTACCTAGATTAGGAGCGGCTTAAAAACACAAGTTGATTTCGATGAGTTCCCAGTGTAGAGAGGTGGGAAATTCCCCTCAAAGATGCGCAATAACATATTGTCTCCTAGGTGCTTGTCTCCTAGGATATCTAAATATCCTACCGACGGTACGTAAGTACCTTGTGCCATTTCAATTGGCATGGGTGGCATTATCACAAAATGTCGATTACTAGGGTTTGGATTTAGCTATAGAAGACCATGGGCAGCACTATCCCAAAGTGTCGAAAGCTAGGGTTCTAGGGGTTGCCATGGGTGGTGCTATCTCGAAGCATCGATTGCCAGGGACCCTAGGAGGATTGATGGTGGGGACTAGGAAAATGATACAGATCATGTTTTAAATCCAATCTAAAGCTAGAAATAAAAAAAAGAAAATGAGAGAGAAAGCCCTCCAAAAATGTAAAGAAATTCTTCTACTCCTCTCTCTTACAAAAATGCACTGCAAACTGAACTTGTACCAATCTTGTTGCAAGCATGGGTGCTTTAACCGTGGAGTTCAATGAACCCTTGGATAGTTCTTGTTGGCCTTAGAAACCTTCACGATAGACTGAGGCTATAACTAGTCAAGTTTGTATCTTGGTCGGTATTTGAGTACCTCTAGGCCTATTGCTAGCATTCTAACCTAATCTATAAAAAGGCACACATCAGAGATCTGAGCATCAAGGCATGGTCTAGAATTTGAGTTCATTCCATAAGATTTTGCTAAGGAACTAGCAAAAGTTAGGCATGGGTGTATGATGATAATGTCATCATTAGCCATATCTAGCTTTAATTAGTCATAATCCATTGATAAATGATCCTACATAACCACTAAAGGGCCATAATGCACTGCATATCCATTCTAAGAGAAATACAATAAAATAGGGCTAAAACTATAATTTACCATCCTATCATGAATGCAGAACAACCACGAGGTTTCCCAGAGATTTATTAAAGGCCAAATGTGTACTAAAATTTAATAAGAGGGTCCGTGCAGAAAGAAATAAGTTGTCACACATTTCAAGAATTAATGAACATCTGAAACCCTAATTTTAGACCTACTTAATTAACTGAGGTTTCGGTCAGGATGAAATTCACCTAAACATTCTAAAAATCATAGAAAAATATTCTATAAGGTTCAATACCTTTGATTTGACCATTGGAACCCATTTTAATCTAAATTAGTGTCTCAGATAATTACCTTAATTTAGGTTTCTATGCAAATTACCCAATCAAACTTAGTCAAAACCAAAATCTGACTTCACCATCAGATTTCTTGTGTCCAAATTAGGTTTGTACCAAAATTTGGGCCCAATATGAGATCATCTTGACCTAGTTTGCAATTTGGTCCTAACTCTTTCCTCTCACACACATGCCCCTAACTTTCAAATTCATTACAAATAACCACCCAACTTTGTCATCTTCTTCGCACAAAGGCCTCTACCGCCATTAAGGTCAAACCCGACTTCCATGCAAGCATTAACTGACCTAAATCCTATACAAATGGTAATCACATCCCACCAAAATTGGTGGAATTGATGTTCACACATAGACGGATCATTTAGGATCATTTTGGAATTCCAAGTCCCCATATATTGCTCATGCCAATGCACGAGAATCATGGGTTCTATTTCTTCATGCCCAAGCCATGGAAATCCTTCTTTCCTGATCTAGAGCTTTCCATGAAGCTCTATAAAGCCAGGTCGTGCACAACCTTACATCCTTAGCTTGGTTTGGAGGCTGGATACCCCCTCTTCTCCTCTCCCTGACCTCCTTCTCTGCCAACTATGACGAGTCCCTCTGGCCACCTTCTTCGTCCACCCTCACAGACAATGGTGGGTGGATTCTTCTTCACCACGCTCATCCACGTCTCGCAATACTAGCAGGCATCTTCTACCTCATTTTCCTCGCCGCTCCATTACCGAAGATTTCGTCTTCTCCGTTGCCAGCCTACCAAAACCTATGTAGATCCTCCCTTTCGTCCAATATATTTAGGTTAGTTAGATTTCTTTAGTCCCATAGGTTAGCTTATGGCCTCTCAAACACCAATTTAGCCCTCGACGACTTCGATTACCGTCATCTCCCTCAACTCCAGCCACTCCTCTGGCAAGGTCTCCTGTATGTTCCACAACTCCAAACTCCTCACCACCAACTCCAGAAGCTCCACCTTGACTGACCCTTCAAAAGCCCTATCTTTATTTCTCCATCCACACACCTAAAACTCCCACAGAACAACCCACCTTCGCGTTACCTTCCCCAACCTTGGTAGGTCACCACACGCATCCCCATGTCACGAGACCACCACCACCACCACCTTCGTCGTGCTTTGGCGAAGCTCAGGAGCTTTTTAACTGGGGCTCTCGAGCTTTTTAACTGGGCTCTTGAGCCTATTTTTTTGTTTCAGACTTACGTCGACCACTGCCCATCGCTGCCTCCATCTCTGACGTCATTCAAGCACCTCCGGCCATGTTCTTCTCTAATTCATGTTCCAGGTGCTGCAAATTCATCCCAGGAGTCTTCTTAGGCAATTAATCGAAGGAAGCAACAAGGGAACCACTCTAATTGCTCGAAAAAGCTTCACTGTAGCCTAGCGTGGAAGACCAAGACATTTAGTCCTACATCAGAAGTAGAAGAGAATTTGGCAGTGAATAAATTATTTTTTCTGCATAGGGCTTATTGCCTCAGACACCGGTGGTGAGGTCCCTTTCACCCGATTTCACTCCTTACTCATCACCCACTACTGGTAAGCCTGGAGCCGGTTACTGTGCATACCCAAATACCCGATTACAACCTGTATCTGGGAAAGGAGAAGCAGAAAAGTGAGAGAGAGTGGGGGAGGAGAGGGTTTTTGCTCTCTAATGTTTAACTCTATCCAGACACTTAGATTATGAAGGAGCCTTGGTCTCACAAAGGTTTGAAGAGGAAAGAGAGGCTCTGAGGAGAAGGTACTCAGAAGAGAAGAAGAAGAAGCTCTGAAGGAAGAAGAAGAAAAGAAGAGGAGAACAAAAAGAAGGAAGACAAAAGCTCTCTAGAGAGCACTCAAGCAAACTACGTTTACGATGTCTGATTTGAGAGCCTGACATCTGATTTGAGGCTTGATACTATGGGTACATTTGCCTTCGTGGAATTATGGTTTAAGTGATTCTGGTTACTATTTGTTTATTTGATATTATTGATATGTATATGCTTAAGACTAATGTTGGTGACTTAAATCACTATTATTTTGTCTTAGATCTCTTTTTGTCCTCTTAAACTCTTGATATACTAATGTTATGCATTGAATATCAATTTTGAGTAGAGATTATTCATTGAATATCATTCTTGGCGTATTTCTTATGCTCATATATATACTCATTTCGATTAACACGTGAATTACAATATTTGCACCCTGTGTTTGACCTCAAACTTCATTTCTAGATATTTGAGTTATAAATTATATTTGTTGACAAGCAATTTCGACTGTACTGCAACGTAATAATTTTGAAACCCTGATTTCACACGTCAATAGTATGCTCGTACCTCTGGTCCATCCACTTCTGGAATCTACCCTAAAATTCTGACCTTGGAAACCTACCCTGGATCTCCAACCTTTCTCTTGGTCCTCCGCCAAAACTCCTGTGGGTTTCAACATCTCCCTGCTTATACTTCATAGCCATTTCCATTACCTAGGATAAGGTGTCCAACAGAAGTGGGTTGACATACTGATGGGAACACCATCATGAGCCCTAACTAGCTCATTTTGAACCAAAAAAGAGAATAAAAGCTCCTACATAACCGACTGGAGGTCTTAACTCAATGAATAACAATTCTGAGAGAAAAGTAAGAAATAAGGGCTAAATTTGTAATTTTACCATTGCAATACAACAACAGGATTTCTCATGGGCTAAACACAAGTCAAATGGCCTTAACAAGATAAAAAGTGGGTTGGTTCAAACAGAAAAGGGTTCATGTGAATTCTTGGAATTAAATGACTTCTTGTAACCCTAAAATTGACCCACTTGATTTAACAAGGTTCTGGTCAGGATAAAACTCACCTAAACCCTCTAAAAATCATGGAAAAGTATTCTTTAGGGTTCTGACCCTTCAATTTGGCCATTAGAACCTATTTTGAGCTAAATTGGAGTCTCAGCCAAATATTTACCCTAAATTAGGTTTTTGCATAAATTGCCTTGTCAAACGTGGTCAAACCCAAAATATAACTTCACCATTGGATTCCTTAGGTCCAAATTAGGTTTCTACCAAAATTTGGACCAAAGGTAAATTCATCTTGACCTACTTTGCAAACAGGTCCAGCCTAATTACATTTCTACCACTATCTTTTGAAAACCTCTGTAGAAACCCCCCTATCTTTGTCTTCATTCTTTGCAGTTAGGTCCCTCCGCCATTATAGAGGAGGGAATCCTACTCCGGCAAGACTTTGAGAATAAGATCTCTCTGATTTCTTAGAGAATCCCCTTCAAAATTGAAAGGGAGATTCTCTGAGAAATCTCCTCCAGTTTGAACACAATTCAAGGCTCTATTTGGTACCCGATCTCTCATGCGAATGCATGAGAGATTTGGGTCTCCTTCAACCTTCCATCTCCAACGAGCTTTCCGTACTTGGAAGCTTGGCTTCCAAGCACAAATCCTTCCCCCAAGGCCTATAAAAGCATACCCATATCCCTTCGCATTTTCCATGCTTGAAATTGGCAACAGAATCCCTCACTTTCGTCTCTTCCCCATTCGGCCCATGACTCAGCAAGCTCCGGAGACCTCCCTCTCTTTCCCTCTTCGCTCAGCCACAATACCAGTGGCAAGTTTCTCTTCCTCCTATTCGTCCACGTTGTGACGCACCCACCGACGCCTTTGCAGCCCCTTCATCGTCGCTGTCCTCCCCCCCACTGAGTGTTTCATCTCCGGTGACGGTAATACGAGTCGGCCGCCATCTCTGCCTCCCCCTTCATCTATCTACGTCCAACTAAGTCCTCTCTCCTTTCTAATTCCTTTTCTCTCCTTATTTCTTGAAAATGACCCTTGACGCATGCAATCACCCTCACCTTCTCCATCTCCGGCCAGACCATCGGCGGGGCATCCCCGCCGCTCCACACCTCTATCTGCCTCGCCAACCACCCCAGAAGCATCGTAACACTCCACTAATCATAAAGCCTCACTCCACTCACCGCGCGACACCCCCAAAACACCCCCCGAACACACCCGCTCTCACACACACAGGGTGCCCTAGGCACGCACACTCCGACCACCCCATGCTACGCCGACCCCCACACTACATTCATCGTGTCTCAGTGAATCTTTCTGAGCTTTCTGACGAGGCCGCGAGGCCATTTTCGTGTTGACAGGTGTTGTAGGTCCTCCGCCATTAACACAAGCAAGCAGCATCCTTGGGAGCTCACTCCAGGTCTCCCCGCTCCAGGTGCATAGCCCCAGGTAGCGCAGATTCCCCTCACGCATAGATCCAAGCAAAGAATTAGCTACGAAGACCCACATAGTAGTAACAATCAAGCGTCGTTGCCTACTACGGACACATGCGAAGGAAGGTGGGAAGATAGTCCCACCTCAGATGTGGGTGAGCGAGCGCAGCGGAATAAATTAAAAAAGTGTAGTAGCCTCTTCGCCTCCCGACCACGGGGTATGGTCCCACTCACCTTCTCACCGCCTCATCCATGACCCGATCCCTGTGGACCTGGCTTGACCCGTATACCCGACTTGCACTCCTCGCCCACCACCGCATGTCGGTAAGCCTGGTCCCAGGCGAGTACCCGACCCGATTACCCGAGAAAGTGACTCTGGGAGAGAGAGACTAAGAGGGAAAGAGGAAGAGAGATCGTGGGCGGGTAGGGGTAGGTTTTGGTCTCGCAGGAAAGGAGAAGAAGAAGAAGCCAAGGAAGAAGAGGGTGGAGGACAGAGAAGGCTAACAGAGGAGAAGGCAAGGACTGAAGAGGAAGAGGCTGAAGGGCTAAAGAAAGAGAAAGAGAAGGAGAAGGAACTGAAGGCAGAAGAAAGAGGAGCCATAGAGAAAGAAGAAGAAGAAAGAGAAGAAGGCAAAGGCAAAACAGAAAGGCAAAGGCACAGGCACGAGAGCAGAAGAAAAGAGAGAAAGAAGAAGGAAGGAAGCAGCCAGAGACAGAGATCAGAGAAGAGAAAAAGAGAAATAGAAGCACTATAGAAACCATAAGTTTAAGACATCTGATTCACAATATCAGACGTCCATTTTTTGTGCTTTCTTGATATTGAGTGACTACATTTACATTTTTGCATTACAACTCCAATTTTCATTGCTTATTATATTCAATTTTTCAGAGTTATGCTCTTGATTTTTAAACCCCAATTTGCTCCCTTTGCTCGACCTCGGACTTAAAACTTCATGTAATAAAATCTATCTGTTTTCGAGTGATTTCAACCTATACTATGACGCATCGATTTTAAAACCTGATTTCGCCTTGTGAACATTTTGGTGTCATTATCAAGGAGCAACGAACGATTTAGAAATCTTCATCGCAATTTATGATTTGGTACTGATGTAAACATGCTTACATTGCATAAGATGTCAATTTATGCATGCTCTTAAGCATAAAATTGCATTGCGTACTATAAATATTGCATAGCATGGATCATTATGCATTTAGATTAGTTTGAATAAAATGGAGGTTAATTGTCTCCTTTTAGGTTCAGGGACAGGGCGAAATTTTTATCGGGGCCTCGGACTGAAGATCCAACCGTACTGATGTGATCAGAGTAATGATTGGAGTTCAATGACTCCAAGATCGCCCTAATCAGACATTTGTAGCATCAGATAGAGATCGGGGAACCCTAGAAGATCAAGGGCCAAGATGGTGTGAATTCGCACTTCAAACGACAAATCCGACCGCACGGATGGATTTGGATCAACGATCGCATCCTAACGGCGTGAAAATCGACTCAATCCAACACCCGTGGCACCATCTACATCATCCAAAAGATGGACGGCCAAGATGGTGCCATGTGGTGCCATCTCGGCTACCCAACCGACTGCCCTCAACTTCTGAAGCCGCTAGCACCCACGAATCTCCACCGTTGGATCAAGATCCAAAGGCTGAGATTGCATCCCAACCAGCGTGCTCATCCTCTGAAGCCGCACCTGAAGAGTTGCTTTGATCGTTGGATCTCAATCCAATGGTCTTGATCACACGTGCACGAAAACATCTTCGCGACACAAACGCTACTGTAGCACAAGGGTGCGGGCAAGTAGGCTCCGTGATTGCTCGATCGCGATAGAGTGGCTGCGGGCGCTCAATCCAGACCACGCGCTATTGCACGCTCACGTGTCACGCGAGATCTCATGTGGCGAGCGCACGATGAGGCGGGCGAGGGTGCATCTCAGCTGTTCGATCTCACGATCGAATGGCCAAGATTTAAAGAATGTGGAAAGGCATTGAGCGTGGGGAGATGTGCGGACGTGCGCGTGCCACCCCACTACAGCCACGTTCAAGCCTTTAGTGACGGATTTATCCATCACTAAAGGTCCTGAATTAATGATTTTCAACTTGTAATGACCAAATTGCCCTCACTCCTTGCAACTATAAAAGGAGACCCCTCCATACAAAATTCTCATCCCTTCTTTCTCTTCTCTCCCTCTCCAAAGCTCAAGAGAAGCTTGTCCCACACCTGGGATGCTTCTTAAGAGATAAATCCAATTTTCATCCCCCTTTCGAAAGTGGATCCCACGATGACGACGACATGCTACCCCGTTCCCATTCTTCCCACTTCGTCCTCCTTCATCTTGCTCCGTTCCCCGTCTTCCAGGCGTCGACTTGTCCAGCTCGTCCTCCAAGCGACCGTCGAGGAGGATAATTCTCTCTATTCTTTTTAATGCTTTCTAGAATAGATTTACTGCTTTCTAGTGTAATTGTTTTCTACTTTCTAGTCGTAGTGTTTAGTGTAATGAATAATCTCTTTGATAATGAATTCCATGTTCAATCTACATCTCTTTTTGGTTTTTGTTTGTAATATTCTCTCTCTCTCATTCTCTCTCTCTCTTCTATTTAGTGTAAATAGATAAGTAATTTCTAATCAATTAATTTACTTCGTGACAAATAAAACAAACGCGTATTTTTAATCAAACGTCTGCCTCCCTGAGTTCGACCTGAGATTTCTATTTCGGTATAAATTTTATTTGTTGAACACGAGTTCTGCACTTTCAAACTACAATGACAGGTTTTCAAAACCAAATACATTAGCGTAGCAACTCGTAGCTTCAACAGGTACTAACTTGATATATCTCTTATGTTGTGATTGTTTCAGGGGAGAAGATTCAAAGAAAAACGACTGCACGGCAAACACACCCAGGGCAGGTAATCTCTGATTAGTCCTCTCTCGTATTCCCCTCATTCTAAAAATGAAAAACAACATAAAATCAATTAGGGCTACCTGCTTTCCATCTTTAGCTAAGTCACCAAAGTTGCATGATTTTGATTTCAACAAATATTGATTTATGCATCCATTTAAGGTAACTAGGGCAACCACCGTCTTGATTGAACCCTAGATACCATATTTTTGGCAACTAATTTGGACCAAAATTAGAGCCAAATTAAGGATTCCAATTTAGGGTTTTTAGAGACACATTTTTCTAAGCAAGAATCAACTATCCAAGAAAAGGTGTGCCTAAGCCTTGGTTGAAAAGACTTATTCAAGAGAAACCATAAAATTTAACCTCTTAATTTCACTTGAATCCTAAAAGAAAGGACCTAAAGCTTCTCAAAGGACAAATAGGTGAAGTTGACCTCTTGTTGGGTCAACCAACCTTGAAATTAGGTCACTTTTGCATTCAATGCATCTAAAGTTCAAGTGGAATCCTAAGCACCTTTGCTCTTAAATAAAAGTGGTAGACTTAAGAGGTCAAAGTCCCCATTCTGGTCTCCCTAGAATCTCAGTGACAAGAGAGGTCGGGTGGGGGAAACCCTGTAACTCGTGGGGATGCTCTACCATGTAGGGGTCTTTGCAGGACTCTCCCTCTCTAGTTGCCTAGGTATTTCTCAGGTGGACGACTTTCTAACTAAGGGGTATCATCCGCCCCAAACCTCTATAGTCATCCAAATTTTTGGGTGTCTTGATTAGGTCGAGCACATTATAATCTCATCCAAATCATCGATGCATGTTTGGTAGGAGGTCCTTAAGACCTCCTTTAGCAATTCACTCCCACCAAGGCCAAGCCTCGACATCCATGTTTGTACAGCAACCCCACTACATAGACATCTCCTCTGATTCATCAGAACCAAATTCTCCTTCTTCCATCATCATGGCACAACCAGTAGAAGAAGAGAACAATCTTGAAAACCAACTCCAGTGCTTGAATGATCTATTTCAAGCCTTTGTCAACCCGCCGCAGCGGCCTATGATGCGAGATCACTACAATCCTGCTGCGGTGGCAATCAAACCTCGAGTCCAAATCCTGACTGGAGGTCCTAATTCTGAACTCAAGCCCAACATGATTCATGCTATTCCAAAGTTTCATGGGCTTAATTCCAAGGATCCCTTCCAACACATCAAACAACTCAAACATCTGGCCCAGACCTTCGGGTCAGATGTACAAAACCAGGATATTTTTCTTATGAAGATGTTTTCCTTCTCTCTCATGGACAAGGCAGCTCATTGGTATCAAACTCAAAAGCATACAATCAAAACATGGTTTAACTGCAGTCCGAATTCTCGAAAAAGTTCTTCCCAGTTGGTCGGACGAATGCCTTTTGCCACCAGATCACACACTTCACCCAGCAATCTGGAGAACCTCTTCATGAAGCATGGGATCGTTTCTTGGATCTCATGTGAAAGTGCCCCCATCACAGAGTTCCTAAATGGGAACAAGTCCAATCCTTTTACCAGGGACTCCGTGAAGACATCCGCTTATTCATAAATGTAACTTGCAGAGGAAATATCATGGGTCAACAAGAAGACACTGTGTGGTAGATTCTCGAGAATATGTGTGAGAACTCCATCAATAATGACTCCATGGGCTTATTCGATCGGACGAATGCCGGCTCATCGCTGAATCCGAGGGGAGCACATGAGATGTAGGGTTTGTCTGCATCCGTTGACTTGGAACTGATGCCCAGTCAGTTGGACAAGGTCTCTAACATCGAGAAGGTGGATGAGCTGACTCGACATCTGCAGCGAGCCACCTCTGTGCAAAGCTCGTTTGCACATCTACCTCTTGGGAGGGAAGCTGTGCATAACATCTATCACCGATCTTCTTAGGGGATGGACCTATATCCACCCTCGTCTGACTCTAGGATCGGAGGAAACTCCGATCCAACCTACTCTAGTTGGGGGAACTCTGAACCCTCGTACTCTGACTTTCTTGAGGTTCCTCAGACCTGCGAGGACCTCAATGCCATCCAGAATGACCCATTCTCTAACACCTATAACCCTAGATGGCGGAATCATCCCAACTTCCTGTGGGTGGGAAATAATTAGAATCAAAGACCACCATATCAACCCCATCCACAAGCTCCTTGTCCATATCAGCTGCCTCAGCATTGGCCCAACCCCACCTATTAATCTGGGCCAACCCAAATAGATCAAATGACTCTTATCCTTCAGACTCTGGCTAACATTCAGAAGACGAATGCGGCTATGCAAATATAGCACAAGGATGAGATCACAGAGGTTCGCAATCAACTTGCCAAGATGGTGAATTCTCGCCAACCTGGCACACTCCCTTCGCAACCTCTGCCGAATCCAAATAACATGATGAACCAGAGGTACATTATGAACCCAAATCCAGGCCAAGCCCACATGATTTATTAGGCCCCTTCCATTCCATCACTTGACGGGATGGAAGGTTCGGCATCATATGCAGGATTTCAACAGCAGCCACCTATTTTACCAATCTCGAATCAAAACCAGGCAGGACTAAATTCTGTAACAACCCATAGTAGCAAAGCAACACAAGACCCACCTTATCCAAGCCACTTTCAGCCTGGTAGTAACCCAAGCCCTAAGATAGTTATCCAAGACACCCTTGTCCCAGATCTAGAACCTAGACTTATTCTAGAGGAACCATCCAAGGTTCCATTTCTTGAGGCCTTGACCAAGGGAAAGAGGACAAACAAACCCGTGGCTCTTGAGGAGATCTGGTCAAGCTCTTTGAACAGGTTCATGTAAACATCCCCTTGATGGATGCAATCTACCACGTACTGGCTTACGCACAATTTCTGAAAGACGTGTGTACACCCAAGCGTAAGCCACGAGCCAAAAGTGGGAGTCCGATCATACTATCAGAGCAAGCCAGCTCTGTAATTTTGAGCAAACTCCCACCTAAGGCAAAAGACCTAGGCACTCCCCTGATTTCATGTACCATTGGTGATACCCAATTTGACAGAGCTTTATTAGATTTACGAGCCTCCATAAACCTAATACCTACATCCCTCCTTGACCACCTTGAGGAATCTAAGCTTAAACCGACAGAGGTGACATTGCAGTTAGCTAACCGATCTATTAAGTCACCGAAAGGAGTTCTTGAGGATGTCATCGTTAGGGTACGGGATTTCTATTTCCAGGTGGAATTCGTAGTCTTGGATATGGATGCTCCAGAAAACCCAAGGGATACACTAATTATACTAGGGAGACCCTTTCTGGCCACTGCTAAGGCCAATATAAATTGTGAGGAGGGCCAAATTGAACTGAAATTCGGGAACCAAACCCTGAAGGTTGACAACTTTAAGGCCCAACAAGGGATTAATTGCGATGTTATAGAATAGATATGTGACATCAAGGCTGTAGTTGATGAACCTTATATTGAGGACAACCTAATTACTTTCGATAAACCATAAGAAGATCAGAACCTGCAATCAGAGGAGTCCAAATCTGACTTAGATACACCCATAACTCCTTCCCTTGCTCCTGACACACACCGTGAACTGCCTACTGCTACTGATAACCCCATTCTGGAACTTAAGCCTCTTTTCAACGATCTGAAGTATGTCTTTTTGGGTTCCAATCAGATGTTTCTTTTGATTATCAACTCTAGACTCACACCAGATCGAGAATCCTGGCTGATTACTATTCTCCAGCAACATCTTAGAGCCATTGGATGAACTCTCAATGATTTGATTGGTATCAGCCCTTCTTACTGCACACACCGTATCTACACCAAAGAGGGCACACAACCTTCGCGTGAAATGTAGAGACGTTTGAATCCTAATCTACAGGAGGTCATGAAAAAGGAGATCATCAAGTGGTTAGATGCAGGGATCATCTACCCGATCTCCGACAGTCGATGGGTGAGTCCAATCCAGGTTGTGCCTAAGAAGGCATGACTTACTGTGATCACGACTGAAATAGAAGAAGTCATGCCGACTCGTGGAGAGTCTGCATTGATTACATAAGACTCAATTCCTCCATGAAGAAGGATCATTTCCCACTACTGTTTACTGATCAAATCCTCGAGAAACTAGCGGGAAATAGGTTCTTCTGCTTTCTGGATGGGTACTATAGTTATAACCATGTGGAAATCCATCCTGAGGACCAAGAAAAGACCACTTTCACCTGCCCCTTCGGGACGTATGCATTCCAAAGGATGACGTTCGGTCTCTGCAATGCACCCGCTACTTTTCAGCGGTGCATGCTTGCCATATTCGCAGATATGGTTGGTGATTATCTAGAAGCCTTCATGGATGACTTTTCAGTATTCAGAGAATCATTTTACAATTGTCTCGTACACTTGGTCCAAATCCTCAGGCCGTGCATTGATATGAATCTAGTTCTTTCCTGGGAAAAGAGTCATTTCATGGTGCCTGAAGGAATTGTCTTGGGACATCTCATTTCAGAAAAAGACATTCAAGTCGATCAAGCCAAGGTGAACTTGATTTCCAAACTCCTTATGCCTAGCTCAATCAAGGACATCTGATCTTTTCTGGGGCACGTCGATTTTTACTGTCGATTCATTCTTGATTTCTCAAAAATCGTGTGACCCCTGACCACTCTACTTTCTAAGGATGTACCTTTCGAAATCTCCAAGGAATGCACTCAAGCATTTGAAATCCTCTGTGATCGAGTTACCTAAGCCCTGATCCTACAGTCCCCTAATTGGTCTCAACCCTTTAAGATCATGTGTGATGCATCTGATTTCGCTGTAGGAGTAGTACTTGGGCAAAAAATTGACCGGAAACCTGTGGTCATCTACTACACTAGCACGACACTTGACGAGGCTCAACGTAACTACAGTTACTGAGGAAGAGCTATTAGCTGTAGTATTAGCCATAGAAAAATTCAGATCTTATCTCCTGGGTTCCCATGTTATCATTTACTCGGATCACACAGCTGTGAGGCATCTCCTTGCGAAGAAGGATGTGAAACCTCGATTAATCCACTGGATCTTGCTGTTGCAAGAGTTTAACCTCGAGATTCGTGACAAAGCGGGAAAATAGAACGTGGTAGCTGATCACTTGTCCTGCTTTCCTTCTGAGATCATTGACCCTTTCGAATCCATCACGGAACATTTTCCTGATGAGCACCTCCTGACTATCAATACAAGGCTCCCATGGTTTGCTGATATAGTAAACTACCTGGCATCACATCAGATCTCGTCCGATTGGCCGAAGCCAAGAGGGACAAATTGCTTTCCGATGCCAAGTTTACTTCTGGGAAGACCCATATCTTTTCCCCATCGGTGCTGATCAGATCATTCGACGATGTGTTGCGGAAGCGGAAATTCAAGACATATTGTCTTTCTGCCATGACTAGGCATGCGGTGGACATTTTTCAGGTCATAAAATCGTAGCGAAAGTCCTCCAGTGTGGCTTCTATTGGCCCACAATTTTCAGAGATGTGTACAATCACTATAGGGCATGCACTCATTGCCAGACCTTAGGCAACATGAGCCATCGTGATATGATGCTCTTACAGTCGATTCTTGTATGCGAAATCTTCGACATATGGGGGATTGATTTTATGGGACCCTTCCCTATTTCGGACGGCTTTGAGTACATTCTACTCGCTGTTGACTATGTGTCCAAATGGATCGAAGCCATTCCGACCCGAACCAATGATCACAAAGTGGTTATCAAATTCATTCATCAGAACATCTTTTCACGGTTTGGGATTCCACATGCTATAATTTCTGACAGAGGGACCCATTTCACTAACGCTCAGTTCATGTCACTGATGAACAAATACTGGGTGTCGCACCGAATCTCTACTCCATACCACCCCCTGATTAGCCCATATTTGTGAGCTATTTAAGTATTTAAGTGCCTAGACATTAGGTTAATTCTAACATTTATTTAGCACAAATTAGGATGTAAATAGATTAATTCATAGTTCTAATTTAATTACATAATTCATGCATCTTATTCATATTTAAATGCATTTAGAATTAACTTAGAATTGCATTAATTAACTAATTAGGTACATTGCATGCATTAATTTAGGTTAACATAAAAGTTGAGGGTTTGTATATAAATAACCATAATATTTTATAATTATTTTTTATTCTTCTACGTGCAACGGCTGCATTTCTTCCTCCTACTGCCGCAGTGAAGAACCCAATCAAGGAGCGGATGTGTTGGATCTGGTCGGGCAGCTGATTTCAAAAGAGAGGAGGAGGCAGCCGAGCTCAGTAGGCCTCCATCCCCGACCACCACTGTACAGAGAATTCGTCTCTCATCCATTCCACACCGCCAGCCTCAACCATGGCAACGAGTCTCCACCACCATGGGCATGTGGTGTGACAGGCCACACGGCCATCCGAAGCTTGTCCGCATTACCGTGAGCACCTCAGCGTGCACCTCCCTCGCCATCGTCACCAACAACCACCTCCGCAGCCATTGCAATTTCACTCCTCAGTCATTTAAGACGTCCGGGAAGTTTCCCGGACGTCTGAAGCTCCTACAGCACACCTTCATCTTCCTTCCCTGCACTTAGTTCTTCCAGCCACCAGTCACAGCTACACCGCATGACCCTTCCATCCTCCAACGCCATCCCCAGTCCACACGCGCCTTCCTACCGCACATTTGCAGCAGCAACCTCCATTTCATGCCCAAACCAACCGCACGCGTACGCATCTCTTGCAGAAGCGTGCCCCTACGGCTGTAGCGCCCACCCGCACGCCTGCACCAGGGCCACACCTCTTGCAGCATTCCCCCGTACACCTCCAGCCACACGTAAGGCAGGCATGGCCAGCAGCATCCAGCAGCAGCTGCAGCCTTCCCGCGCCACACCTTCTGCCTACACATGCCCCAGCTACGCCTCACCGCCAGCTTCCAACGCACGCTCGCCAGCACCCTGCAGCGCCCCTTCCGCCTGCAGCGCTCCCTACCATCTGCAACGTGCCCATGCCTTCCAGCAGCAGCTGCAGCCTTCTCGCGCCATGCCTACCACCTGCAGCAACATCACCTCCAGCTTCCAGCATGCGCCCGCCAGCAACCCTCCGTGCACTCAACTCCAGCGCACCCGCAACACCAGTGCATGCACGCACACCACCTGAAGCAGCTCTAAACGTGCGTGCACAGCTGCCCCTCTTCCAGTAGCTGCAGCCACCGTTGACAGCCACCTTCATCGGAGCTCCATCCGGCTGACTCCGGCCACCACTTGATGTGCAGTTGCCACCACCGTGATGGCCTCGCTTTAGCCAACCGCCTATGCGAACCTCTCCTCGATTGTACCTCTCTCCCGATCACGAGGAGGAGAGAGGTAAAATGCTCTGTTATGGAATTAATTAGTTATTACATTTCATGCCATTGCCAGGAAAAAGAATTTTGGTTTATGAATATTTTATTATGGAAAAATTTACAACTTCATACTCAAGTTCTTTTACAATTGCGTGGCTTTTGTAATTAACATTGTTTGACATTGGTTTTGGAATTTAAATGTGCACAAATTTTCTTTAATACATGTTGATGGAAAATTGCATAAAATCATCACATGTTTATTGAATATTTCAGTGAGGAAAAATTGCACATCTACCTTTATGTTTTTAAGATATTGTGCATCTTCTTTCCGTCGCATTTCATGTCAGATTTGACTACGGATTTCTCACGAGATTGAACGAATAAGAAATAATTGAGATATTATTGCATCATTGCCTCCCTGTGGACATGATCCACTCCTAATTGAGTGGTTATATTAGTTGTTGATTAGTCAATTTTTCCACCACATAAAACTACAAACAACTTGAAAAGCGAATTATCGACTCGTCAAAAATGGCACCGTTGCCTGGGAGGCAACAAACACAATAATATTACCTGATTTTATTTTGATTATTTGTCAATTGCACAGTGATTTGACCATTTTTTATTTTCTTTTCTGTGTGAGAAATTTTGTGCGAGGAATCAGCCATTATGAGAGGCAACCCTTGACGTCGCCAGAGGAGAATTGGTCGAGCTACTTTGAAAAGGAGGAGAAGGACGAGGATGTGACGGTCATCATTGCACATTTAGTCGCTAATCTGATTAGAGTAGAATTAAGACTTTAGATTTAATTTTCCATTTCATTTGGTTTGAAACCCTTGTTCTGGGGTATATTTTGAGGGGTTTGTTCCCCAATTTTGTTTTAGGCCCGTGTTGGGTAATTTTTGGGAGCCTGTTCCCTTTTCTTTAGATTTTGGTTTTTAGTTTATTTTGTGGATTGTTTACCTTGATTTGTTTGTGCATAAGTAGTTAAAAAATAATTATAATAATAATAAAAAATGAGCTGCCTGCTAGAAGTTGCCTACCCCTAGGATGAACCATTTAGGTCTGTATGAGTAGCCTCTAGATTTATTTCTCTGCATTGCGTGCATTCCCGCATCGTTGATTGTTGGAAGCAAGGTACGCATTCTCTTACTTTGCATCCTATTCTTGATCACACATTGCATTTGGACTTAATGCGATGACCACCTAATCTGTATTGAATAAATTAAACAAGTGGTCACATATTTTCTAGAAAAAGGACTAATTAAAGGAGGGACATTTTAAAAATCAAGGATTTGATTTTCAAACTTGGCGTGCGATTCAAAATTCAAAATCTTTTGCAGTGTATGCATACTAATTTCGCTTGCACCACAGCATGCTTTTAGACACTCCTTAGGTTTGGAAATACTAGGACAAGAGCCCTCCTATCGTTGGATTCTGAAGTGTTCGGAACTTGAGATCAAAGGTTTTGTAAATCCAAAGAGGGGGATACCTTGTCATGGATTTTTGGGGGTAGTTGAGAAGCACCGCGAAAGCCAAGCTTCAAAGGAAGGCTTAGCCCTACTTGCATCCCTCGATCTTCCATCTTTGGAGTTGCTCTACCATTTGAGATTTAAGGAAGAACACCTAAGCTCCAACTAGGTCTTCTTAAACGAGTCGTCGGTCGGCAATAGGTGCGTAAATTGATTGAACAAATTGTATTGTCACCTGCAATCTGACTTAAAATCAAAAGCCTAAATTGGGAAAGACTTAAAAGGTCTTTTTTGAATTGTGTTTTGCTTGGGGAATTCTGATTGAGGTGTGAGTTAGAATGGATCACATTGATTTTTATCCTTTCACATCTTGCCCACACCCTCAACCCCACTCTACATCCTTCGATCCCAGACGCCGAGATGGTCCATCCCTTGATGGACAAAATGACAATCATTGGGATCCGTTTTACTCCTATTATAGGAGTATTGGCCTGGTTAAGCCCCAAATCAGTGAGCAGAACCTAGGAGCGGGATTTGCTTTGCCCAATATCCCACACACCATAGAAATACCCAACCCACCCTCCCAGAAAAATTATAATGGTTGGACAGACACTCTTAGGTATTATAAGCCTGAGCCTGACTTCTCTCATGATAGAAATGACCTCTCCTCCTTGAAGATGGAAATACAGAAAATGCAAAACGAAATGATTGAATTGTTAGGAGAATCTTTGAGAGCAGGCCAACAAGAAAGAGATGAAATTAGCCACCCAATCTACTCCATTGAGGATGACGTACACTGTTGTCAACGTTTTATGCGTGTTTAAAGTATATCACGTTGTAGTACAACCGACAAAATGTTTAAACAAATATAAAGAATTTTATTACTCGAAAATCGGAGTATCCGAGGCCGATCACAGGGAGCAAATGGAATTTACTACTAGTCAAAATGTAATTGAACACTCTAATTTACTCGAAATATCAATTCAACTATGAATGTATGCGATTAAAAGTAGTTAGGACAAAAAGAAATGAAATTGGACGTCTGATCTTGTGATCAGACGTCTTAAAAGTATGTTCCCTTTTCTTCTTGATTATTCTTCTTCCTCTGCAGTCTCTCTGTTTCTTTTTTTTCTGCCGCTGTGTTTGCTTTCTTTTCTTCTCTTTCTTCTTCTCCTGGGAAGGCTTCTTTCTTTCTTCTTCTTCTCTGCCTTGTTTCTTCTCTGTCTTGCTCCTTCTTCTTCTCCTGCGAAGGCTTCTTTCTTTCTTCTTTGGTCTCTCTGTTCTTCCTACCTTTCCTTCTTCCTTCTTTCTTTTCCTTCTCGTGACCAAGTCTTTCTTCCTCAACGTTCAGCCTATGCCTACACAGAGCAAAACCTATCCTTTCTCCCTCTACCCACGCATCTCTCTCTCTCAAGCAATTCACTCAGGGACGCTCTCCCAGAGCCACAGCCATAATTGGGTCGGATCGTACCCGGGACCAGGTGCACCTGCAGGTGGTGTGATGCGCGAGGAGTGCGTAGGTTTAGGTTGGGTCAGATCCGCTAGATCCGTGTGGTCAAGCCGTGGACGAGGCGGGTGTGGGGTTAGTGAGGGACCTCACCCCTGTGCTTACGGAGGCAGTGAGAGTAAAACACAAATTCAATTTATGGTATGCCCGCACCTCACGATTCCACGATGTGGGACTAAAGGTTCCGCCCTGCCTTTGCGCGCGCCCGCAGACTTGCGTGCAAACGCCACAGCTGCTGGCTCTGCTGGTGCTCCTTGCTGGACTCACTCACCTCGCGACACTCGCGCGAGTATGCAGCACCTGTAGCCTGGGAGACCGGGTGCCTGGAGCTTCGTTGGAGCTTCATCAGAGGTCGTCCATGGTGGCTGGAGCTCAAACACTGTCATGCACAAAACGAGCCTCTCGGCCCAATCAGATCAGCTAGAGACCTTCGCCGTGGCACGGCGAAGGCGGTGGACAATGCTGCAGGCCGCAGGTCGGCCAAGGCGTGCGTGCCTAGGTCAACCTGTGGCCGGAGATGGTGGGTTGTTCGGGGGGTGATTATGGAGGTCTGGAGTGGCAATTGTGGGGTGGAGCGAGTTCCTGGTGGTGAGGCGGAGCTCTCGAGGTGGTTGGCAAGCCGTGTGGGGGGCTGGAATGGTGGAAGCGGCTCGCCGGAGGTCGGTCGGTGATGTGGAAGATGAGGGTGGTCAGCGTCGGTCGAGGGGTAATCAGATGAGATAACAGGGGGAAAAGAGAGAGGAGAGGATGGAGAGGAGTTCTAACCTAATTGTAACGGAAGGCGGACAGCAGTACCTGCTGTCGCCGGAGAAGATGATGCCCAGTGGGGGAGAACGGCGGCGACGACGGGGCTGAGGCGGTGTGCGCGGGTACTGTGCGACGCAGAGGGAAGTCAGGAAGCTAACTCTGCCACTGGTTTTGTGGCAGAGCGAAGAGGGAGGGGAGGGGGACTCGCCGGAGCTTGCTGGGACTTTTGGCCAGGCAGGAGGAGACAAATTGGGGGTGGACACTCGGCCAAATCAAGCTCGGGTCCTACGGTAGGGTCTGGGGGGTGTTTTATAGGTGCTGGCCGCTCCTATCAGCGCGTGGAGAGCGCGCAATTAGGTCTGCCGGCTTGCCGGAGTTGGAAGGAAGGTGGATACCCAAATCTCTCGTGCGTTCGCATGAGAGATTGGGTTCACACCAGCGATTGTAAATGGCTTTATAAGGAAGGGAATTCCTCAGAGAATCCCCCTTCCATTTCTGGGAGGGAATCTCTGAGGGATTAGAGAGCAATCCCTCTCTGAACCTCGCTGGAGCTCGGTTCTGCCCTAACAATGGCGGTAGGACCGGATTGCAAAGGGGGTGAAGAACTTGGGGGGCTCTTTGCAAGGATATTCAAAAGATAGGGACCTATTTGTGATTTGGGTGTACTAAATTGCAAAGTAGGTCAAGATGACCTCTCCTTAGGTCCAAATTTTGGTATAAACCTAATTTGGACCTAAGGAATCCAATGGAGAAGTTGGATTTCAGGTTTGACCTCGTTTGACTAGACATTTTGCGTAAAAACCCAAATTTGGTTAAGTGAGGAGCTAGGACCCTAATCTAGGTCAGACTAGGTTCCAAAGGCCAAATTAAGTGTTATAAACCCTAGAGGATGTTTTTCCATGATTTTTAGAGGGTTTACTCGATTTTTATCCTAGCCGAAACCTTGTTAATTTAAGCAGGTCTGTTTTAGGGCTACCAAGTGTCATTTAATTCTTAGATTGCACATAAGCCCATTTCTAATTGACTCAACCCTCTTTTTATATTATTTAAACCATTTGACCTATGTTTTGCTTCTGAGAAATCCCGTTTATGTACTGCAATGGTAAAATTGCAGTTTTAACCTTTATTTCATGTTTTCTTCTCAGAGCACTTATTCTTTCAGTTAAGCCTTCTTCTAAGTTATGTAGGAGCTTTTATCTTCTTTATTGGGTCAAAATGAGCTAGTTATGGCTCATGATGAGTTTCTCATCATACACCCCTCTACAATAGATGCATCTCCCGTGGGAGAGTTACACTTTAAGTTCGAGGGTAATTCTGGGGAGAATAGCTACTTTTCGAGGATCGATTTTGAAACCTCCCCATTAGATGACACTTCCTTGAGAGATCCACACCTTAGGTGGGAGGAAGATACACATGAAAGTAGCTATGCATTGGGTTTAGAAAGGTGGCAACCCGAGGAAGATGATGATAAGGTTGAGTATCCACCTGAATTATATTGGAGTTAGAAGAAGGAAATGATGGTACCATTGGAAGACCTCGACCCAGATGATAGTATTTTCGTGACATTTGATGAAGTGGGTCAAAGTCAAGTTGTTAATCCTACCCTCCCTTCTGATCACGAGATGGAACTTAAGCCCACCCTTAGGGAACCTAACCCTGAAGAAATTGACCTATCTGAGGAGTCTGATGTTACCAATGTAAACCATTTACCTCAGATAACGCACCCTAGGGGATCTGCTGAGATATTAGATGATTCTAGGCCTCGGGTATATGATGAATTGTGTGATGAGGAGAAAGACGAATTATATGAGGAACCTACATTCAAGATTTGGAGTGACACTAAGGGTGATTATGCCTTATTTGAAGAGTTAGCCATTGAGGATGTCACAAATTTGACTAAATTAGGTTTCCTTAGCACAACCATTGATGATATTTCTCCTCATGATGAAATGATAGAAAATTTCGAAGCAACTTCTAAGATTTATGTGGATTCACATATAGACTCCGGGGAAGATTTCAGTAAAGAACAAAAACCAGGGATGACATTGATAGGATAATCCCTAGATCTATTGCCTTCAACCTGCCTTCATTCATTTCAAAGTCACCCTCTGATTCACTTATATCTGAAAGTGAAATTGTGACTCCTGATGAAGAGCAAGAAGATACATGTGATGGTGCAAGGAATGCTAAGGATGAAATTGAGGATTTAGAAAGAGTGTTAGGGTTGGACACCGAGCTGATTAAACCCAACTTAGATCTTGGCCATTCCGCAACCTCATAACTTGGAAACCCTAGACGATCCTTGCCATAGAGAATTTCTCACTTTTGTTATGACAGGGGGGCTTAACAAACCAATATTTCCCGTAATGGAGTATCGGGTATGGATTGATGATTTCTTTAGTTAGTCCATTACCCTGGAGGTTTATCTTTGCACCATTCCTTCCCCATACCTTTTGGAGGATCCTTGTCATCCTCCCCCTACCCCTTTGGAGGTTATTATACCTGTTTATCCTTTAGAACCTCCTCTGGTGACTTGGGAAGATTTCATTCCCATCTTAGTTGGGTGAGCATTTGCTATCGAGATTCATCATCAGCTCGCCAACATCCTAGGTTACCTATTTTCTAGGCCAACATTGCTTTGCTCATTTTTAGGGCCTATTTTTGCAATTCTTGAACCTGATTTGCAGGTTCTTTGGCTATTCAGCCCAGCTTTGACCCAGGTAATATCCTTCTATGCAATGAGGACATTGCAGATTTTAGGCATGGGTGGGTGTACTTGGGGATATACATAGCATAGTGCATTCATTGCATACATTTGCATAAAAAAAAAAGTGTTTTCAGCTTAACTGGCTAGATCTTGCAGTCTTAAGCAAATCAGAACTCTAGGGTAGACTAAGTTAATTCTAGGGTCAAACATTAGAAGCTAAATGAGCTACTAGCTTTAGACCTTTAGGGTCCTTTGTGGACTTAAAAACTTAAGTAGAAGTTAAGTTGCGGACCATTCCTCAAGAGGTTGAGGAAGGGAAGCTAGGGCTTGAGTTAAAAGGTGGGGTAGTACCTGGAGTCTTGTTCTACCTTTTGGTTTATGGGTCCTTGTAACCCAAGCATCCAAATTTCACACACTTGATCTTGTAATTAACTTAATTTCTTTCTTTTTGAAAAGAGATTTGGTTCTCTTAGTTTTGACTTAGGAGAGGCTTGAAAACACATTTTGATTGGAAGAGTTCCCGCCGTAGGAGAGATGGAGTATATACTCACCTTGAGGATGAGATGATAACATATTACCTCCTTGGTGCTTGTCTCTTAGGATATCCATCCTATTGAGGGCATGTAAGTGCATTGTGCAGTTCAGGTACCATGGGCAACCATATCTCGAAGTGCCGATTGCCATAGACCTGAATTCGCTTAAGAAATCCATGGGCGGTACTATCTCAAACTGTCAATTGCCAGGAGTTCTTGGGGTCGTTATGGGCGGTGCTATCTCGAAACATCGAAAGCCAGGCACCCTTCGAGGTTTGGTAATGGGGACAATGAATCCGACACAGACCATGTTGATAGCTAATCTGAGGTTAGACTTAGAAGAATCAAACAAAAATATATATATATTATTCTAAAAAAAAAAAAAAACTTTTTCCTTTAACTCAAATAACTCTGACCAATGCACAGGCACGGATGCTTTAATCTCAGGGATCAATAAACTTTAAGGTAGAGTCAGAAATCAGGGAAACTTTTGCTTACAACTCGTCTTTAGCCGACCTAGTCTATAACTTAGCAACTACTTGGGAACCTTGGGTCTAGAGTCTGAACTTAATATGTTTCTGAAGGAAGACCAATTGGGTTGACTAGTCTACTTGGAGTGCTAGGTTTCATTTAATTTTGCTAGGGACTAGCAAAAATTAGGAATGAGGGTATTTGATTAGCCCATATTTGTGAGCTATTTAAGTATTTAAGTGCCTAGACATTAGGTTAATTCTAACATTTATTTAGCATAAATTAGGATGTAAATAGATTAACTCATATTTCTAATTTAATTACATAATTCATGCATCTTATTCATATTTAAATGCATTTAGAATTAACTTAGAATTGCTTTAGTTAACTAATTAGGTACATTGAATGCATTAATTTAGGTTAACATAAAAGTTGAGGGTTTGTATATAAATAATCATAATATTTTATCATTATTTTTTATTCTTCTACATGCAATGGCTGCATTTCTTCCTCCAGCTGCCGCAGTGAAGAACCCAATCAAGGAGGAGCGGATGTGTTGGATCTGGTCGGGCAGCTGATTTCAAAAGAGAGGAGGAGGCAGCCGAGCTCAGTAGGCCTCCATCCCCGACCACCACTGTGCAGAGAGTTCGTCTCTCGTCCATTCCACACCGTCGGCCTCAACCATGGCGACGACTATCCACCACCATGGGCGTGTGGTGTGACAGGCCACATCGCCATCCGGAGCTCGTCTGCATTACCGTGAGCACCTCAGCGTGCACCTCCCTCATCATCATCATCGACAACCATCGCCGCAGCCACTGCAATTTCACTCCTCAGTCAGTTAAGACGTCTGGGAAGTTTCCCGGACGTCTGAAGCTCCTATAGCACACCTTCATCTTCCTTCCCTGTCCTTAGTTCTTCTTCTAGCCACCAGTCACAGCTACACCGCACGACCTTTCCATCCTCCAACGACATCCCCAGCCCACACACGCCTTCCTGCCGCACATCTGCAGCAGCAACCCCCATTTCACACCCACACCAATCGCGCGCGTATTCATCTCCCGCAGAAGCGCGCCCCTACGACTGCAGCGCCCGCCCGCACACCTGCAGCAAGGCCGCACCTCCTACAGCATTCCCCCGCACACCTCCAGCCGCGCGCAAGGCAGGCACGGCCAACAGCATCCAGCAGTAGCTACAGCCTTCCCACGCCACGCTTTCCGCCTGCACTTGCCCCTGCTGTGCCTCACCGCCAGCTTCTAGCGCGCACTTGCTAGCACCCTACAGTGCCTCTTCTGCATGCAATGCTCCCTGCCATCTGCAATGCGCCTACGCCTTCTAGCAGCAGCTGCAGCCTTCCCACGCCACGCCTACCGCTTGCAGGAGCATCACCTCCAGCTTCCAGCGCGTGCCCGCCAGCAACCCTCCGTGCGCTAAACTCTAGCGTGCTCGCAACACCAGTGCGTGCGCGCGTACCTCCTGCAGTAGTGCTCAACGCACGTGCACAGCCGCCCCTCTTCCAGCAGCTACAGCCACCGTTGACAGCCACCTTCGCCGGAGCTTCGTCCGGCCGACTTTGTCCACCGCTCGACGTGCGGCTGCCACTACCGCAATGGCCTCACTTCAGCCAACCGCCTGTGCGAACCTCTCCTTGATTGAACCTTTCTCCCGATCGCGAGGAGAGAGGTAAAATTCTCTGTTATGGACTTAATTAGTTATTACATTTCATGCCAATGCCAGGAAAAGAATTTTGGTTTATGAATATTTTATTTTGGTAAAATTTACAACTTCATACTCAAGTTCTCTTACAATTACGTGGCTTTTGTAATTAACATTATTTGACATTGGTTTTGGAATTTAAATGTGCACAAATTTTCTTTAATACATGTCAATGGAAAATTGCATAAAATCATCACATGTTTATGGAATATTTTAGTGAGGAAAAATTGCACATCTACCCTTATGTTTTCAAGATATTGTGCATCTTCTTTCCTTCACATTTCACGTCAGATTTGACTATGGATTTCTCATGAGATTGAACGAATACGAAATAATTGAGATATTATTGCATCATTGCCTCCCTGTGGACACGACCCACTCCTAATTGAGTGGTTATATTAATTGTTGATTAGTTGATTTTTCCACCACATAAAACTATAAACGACTTGAAAAGCGAATTATCGACTCATCACCCCCAACTAATGGTCTAGCTGAGCTATCAAATTGGGAGATCAAGAAAATCCTCCAGGTTACTGTTCAACCTAACAGGAAGGACTGGTCATCCTGACTTTCGAAGGCTTTGTGGGCTTATAAGACCACCCACAAAACCCCATTATGTATGTCTCCCTTCAGATTGGTGTATGGGAAGGCATGTCACCTCCCCATAGAATTGAAGCTCAAAGCCTATTGGGCAGTATGGAACTGTAACCTAGAGCTTTCTAACTCAGGAACCCATAGAAAGCTTCAAATGAGCGAGATCGATGAATTACACCACGATGCGTATGAGAACTCACGATTTTACAAAGAGTGGGTTAAGGCCTTTCACGACAAGCACATATTCAGAAAGATCTTCCACCTTGGTCAAAATGTCTTACTCTTTGATGCCAATCTTAAACTGTTCCCAAGAAAGCTACGATCAAAATGGATCAGATCCTACCTCGTCCAACAAATCTTTGGAAATGGAGCCATTGAGATCAGTCCACTCAGCCACAATTCAGAACCTTTCATAGTGAACTGTCAAAGACTCAAACCGTTCATTGACTTGACTGATACAAATTTGGCTGAGATATCCTTTACCCTCCATTCTCCCTGAGCTCATTGCGCCCAGCCGATGGCATAAAACTTAGCACTTAACGGGAGACAACTCGTCATTCTTGAAAAACCTGAAACCTTTCCTCACATTCCTATGCTGAATTCATATATCACTTTAGGGTTCATCCATTAGAATAGCTGACCCCACCTCAGGTACCCATACCCGAGTTTTGAAATCATTCGTAGCAGTCACCTCGACCCGTTCGCCCACCCAAAACCTGTTCTAAGGAATGATCTAAGATGAACTTGAACTCACCTAATTTACAATGGGGACATTGCAAATCGTAGGCATGGGGGGGTATGAAAGTGCAAAACACCATGAAAACTCATCTCACAAGAAAATGTTTCAACAAAAAAAATCACATATCACAAAAACACCAAAAAAATGAAAAAATCTTGAAAAAGAACAAAAAATTTTTAGGGGAGAGAAAATTTTGAGGCCATACAAATCATGAGGAGAAAAAGGGAAAAGTGAAAAAAGTCAAAAAAGGAGCACAAAATGAAAAGAAAGAAGAGATAGTCATTAATAAGAAATTAAGGGATTAACTAAGTTCTAGACCATATCAAGAAAAAGAAAAGGAAAAAAGTGCTAATGAGACACAAAAGAGATTAGTAGGAACGTTGATCTTAGGCCTCTTGGGCTAGACTCCTAGGCTTAGAAGTTCAAGTATCTGCTAAGATCTAGATAGTCCTTAAGATGTTGGGGAAAATGCGAAGCTTAAGTATTAAGTCTAAGGCTTAGGAGTATTCAGCCTTGTTAACTAACCTTTGGTTTGCGGGACTCGGTAACCTAAACACCCTAATCCACACACAGTCTGGTTCAGTGTGCATAATTATCAAAATTACGCAAAAGCATTTAAGTGTTCTGAAAAAGTCGCCTAGATTAGGAGCGGCCAAACACAAGTTGATTTCGACGACTTCCCGAGGTGGAGAGGTGGGAAATTCCCCTCGAAGATGCACAATAACATATCGTCTCCTCGGTGCTTGTCTCTTAGGATATTTACATATCCTACTGAGGGCACGTAAGCACGCACCCTATGCTGGTTCAGATGCCATGGACAGCATTATCACGAAATGTCTATTGCTAGGGTTTGGATTTAGCTGCAGAATGCCATGGGTGGGATTATCTCAAAATCTCGAAAGCCAAGGTTCTGGGGGTTGCCATGAGCGGTCTACCACGAAGCATCGATTGCCAGAGACCCTTTGAGGATTGATGATGGGGATGAGGAATTCGATACAGACCGTGTTGAGAAGCCAATTTGAAGCTAGAAATAAAAAGAAAAGAGAGAGAAAACTCTCCAAACAAAGAAAATCCTTTGTCTCTCTCTTACAAAAAATGCACTGCAAATTGAACCGAGGCTAAAATACATTATAAGCACGGGTGCTTTAACCGCAGAGTCCAATGAACCTTAGGATAGTTCCTGTGGGCCTTAAAAACCTTCACGGAGGACTGAGGCTAGAGCTGGTCAAGTCCGGATCTTGGTTGGTACTTGAGTAGCTCTAGGCCTACTATCGGCATTCTAACCTAATCAAAAAGAAAAAAGCACTCATCATAATTTGTGAACATCAAGGAACTCATGGTCTAGAACAGAAGTTGAAACCGTAAAATTTTGCTAAGGGACTAGCAAAAGCTAGGCATGGGGGTATGATGGGAACACCATCATGAGCCCTAACTAGCTCATTTTGACCCAGAAAAGAAAACAAAAGCTCCTACATAACCAACTGGAGGTCTTAACTCAATGAATAACCATTATGAGAGAAAAGTAAGAAACAAGGGGAAAAACTACAATTTTACCATTACAGTACAACAACGGGTTTTCTCATGAGCTAAACACAGGTCAAATGGTCTTAACAAGATAAAAAGTGGGTTGGTTCAAACAGAAAAAGGTTCATATGAATTTTGGGAATTAAATAACTTCTTGTAACCCTAAAATAGATCCATTTGAGTTAACAAGGTTTTGGTCAGGATAAAATTCACCTAAACCCTCTAAAAATCATAGAAAAGTATTCTTTAGGGTTTAGACCCTTCAATTTGGCCCTTAAAACCTATTTTGACCTAAATTGGGGTCATAGTCAAATATTTGTGCTAAATTAAGTTTTTGTGTAAATTGCCTAGTCAAATGTGGTCAAACCCAAAATCCAACTTGACCATTGGATTCCCTAGGTCCAAATTAGGTTTCTACCAAAATTTGGACCTAAGGCGAATTCATCTTGACCTACTTTGGAAACAGGTCCAGCCTAATTACATTTCTACCCCTATCTTTTGAAAACCTCTGCAGAAACCCCCTACCTTTGTCTTCGTTCTTTGCAATTAGGTCCTTTCGCAATATAGGGGAGGGAATCCTACTCCGGCGAGACTTTGAGGGCAAGATCTCTCTAATTTCTCAGAGAATCCCCTTCAAAATTGAAAGGGAGATTCTCTGAGAAATCTCCTCCAGTTTGAGCACAATTCAAGGCTCTATTTGGTACCCGATCTCTCATGAGAATGCATGAGAGATTCGGATCTCCTTCAACCTTCCATCTCCAGCGAGCTTTTCATGCTTAGAAGCTTGGCTTCCAAGCATAAATCCTTCCCCCAAGGCCTATAAAAGCATACCCAAATCCCTCTGCATTTTCCATGCTTGAAATTGGCAACAGAATCCCTCACTTTCATCTCTTCCCCATTCGGCACATGACTCAGCAAGCTCTGGAGACCTCCCTCTCTTTCCCTCTTCGCCCAGCCACAATACCAGTGGCAAGGTTCTCTTCCTCCTTTTCATCCACGTTGCACCACACCTGCCGACGCCTCTGCAGCCCCTTCATCGTTGTCATCTTCCCCCCACTAAGTGTTTCGTCTCCGGCGACGGCAATACGAGCCAGCCGCCATCTCTGCCTCCCCCTTCATCTATCTACGTCCAACTAAGTCGTCTCTCCTTTCTAATTCCTTTTCTCTCCTTATTTCTTGAAAACAACCCTCGATGCACGCAATCACCCTCACCTTCATCTCTAGCCAAACCTCCGGCCAGGCATCCTCGTTGCTCCACACCTCCATCCACCTCGCCAACCACCCTAGAAGCACTGCAACACTCCATTGATCATAAACCCTTACTCCACTCACCGTGCCACGTCCCCAAAACACCCCTCGAACACACCCACTCTCAAGCACACAGGGTGCCCTAGGCACGCACACTCCAGCCACCCCACGCTATGCCGACCCCCGCACTATGTTTTCCGTGTCTCGGTAAAGCTTTCTGAGCTTTCTGATGAGGCCGCGAGGCCATTTTCGTGTTAATAGGTGTTGGAGGTCCTACATTAATGCAAGCAAGCAGCATCCTTGGGAGCTCACTCCAGGTCTCCCCGCTCCAGGTGCACAGCCCCAGGCAGGGTGGATTCCCCTCGCGCACAGATCCAAGCAACCAATTGGCTATGAAGAGCCACATGGCAGCTGCAATCAAGCACCGTTGCCTGCTACGGACGCACGCGAAGGAAGGTGGTAAGATAGTCCCACCTTGGAAGAAGGTGAGTGGGCGCAGCGGAATAAATTGAAAAAGTGCAGTAGCCTCTTCTCCTTTTGACCACGGGGTGAGGTCCCACTTACTCTCTCACCTCGTCGTCCGTGACCCGATCCCCACGAACCTAGCTTGACCCGTATGCCCGACCTGCACTCCTTCGCCCACCACCGCACATCGGTGGGCCTGGTCTCAAGCACGTACCTGACCCGATTACTTGGGAAAGCAACTCTGGGAGAGCGAGCCTAAGAGAGAAAGAGGAAGAGAGATCGCTGGCAGGTAGGTGTAGGTTTTGCTCTCACAGGAATGGAGAGAAATAAGCCAAGGAAGAAGAGGGTAGAGGCTAGAGAAGGCTAAGGGAGGAGAAGGCAATGACTGAAGAGGAAGAGGCTGAAGGATGAAGGGCTGAAGAAAGAGAAAGAGAAGGAGAAGGAACTGAAGGCAGAAGAAAGAGGAGCCGCAGAGAAAGAAGAAGAAGAAGAAAGAGAAGAAGCCAAAAGTAAAAGAGAAAGGCAAAGGCACATGCACGAGAGCAGAAGAAAAGAGAGAAAGAAGAAGAAGGAAGGAAGCAGGTAGAGACAGAGATCAAAGAAGAGAAAAAGAGAAATCGAAGCACTGTAGTAACCATAAGTTTAAGACGTCTGATTCACAAAATCAGACGTCCATTTTTTGTGCTTTCTTGATATTCTGTGGCTACATTTACATTTTTGCATTACAACTCCAGTTTTCATTGCTTATTATATTCAATTTTTCAAAGTTGTGCGCTTGATTTTTAAACCCTAATTTGCCCCCTGTGTTCGACCTTAGACTTAAAACTTCGAGTAATAAAATCTATTTATTTTTGAGTAATTTCAACCTATACTACGACCCATCGATTTTAAAACCTGATTTCACCTCGTGAACACATACTTCCGTATCTCCAGCCGGAGTCCCTGGACAAACTTGCAGCGTTTGTCTATCTTCGAACCTACCGTAGTCGGCTCGAAGCGTGAGAGCTCGATGAAACAAGTTCGATACTTGCTAACCGTCATTGAACCCTACCTCAGGTTGTGGAATTCAAGCCTCGTCTGGTCCTGTAAGTTCTTAAGGTAACACTTGTCACTAAAAAGCTCGAGGAAACGACCTTAGGATACCACCTGGGTGCCCTCTTGCTCATGGACAGAGACACCCACCAGCGATGAGTTGCACTAGTCAGCTGGTAGGCCGTGAAGGGTACTCTACAATCCTTTGGTTGGTGGATTGTGTCGAAGGCTTTCTCGATCTACTATAACCTATCCTCCAACCCCGTTGGATCCTCATCCCCTTGAAGGTTGGGGGCTTCAGCTTCCTAAACTTGGTGAAGATTTTCCAGTACTGATGTAGAGGATCCACCTGTTCGTCCTTTGGTGGGGGAGGCCCATAGTTCTCACCGCTCTCCTCTCATAGAGGAACACACACACTTGGAACCGAGGGTTGCACCTGATCCCCACCACCCTTTCTCCTGTCTGAGATGCTGGAGGTAGCCTTTGCTCCGGCATCCTAAAGAAATTCTCCGTAAAGGCCAGAAACTAGGTGGCCAGATCCGGAGCCTGCTGACGGAGGCCCACCTAGTAGTCTTCATCTGCCCAACTAGTAGCACTGGCCTACTTCGACTCACGTGGAGCCATCTCTCTCTGCATGGTGGAGAACCAGTTGTCAGCAATCACAAGTTCGCAAAGTTGTTCAGGATATGCGGAACTCATGTGAATAGGGTTTCCCATTTATCAGAGAATGAGTTACCCATCATTCAATGCATTTCAAATGTTTGTATGGCTCTTTCGGACCATTTTATGACTAAATGGGGTGATTTTGCTCTGATACCATCTGTGACGACCCAAGTCCCTCTAATCGATGAGACCCAAGTCATCTTGTGCTAACAACTAGCACAAAATCCCATAAGATCACAGTCACCCAACATAAAGTCATAAAACATCCATAACCAACATTCATTCATAAAGCATTAAATGAAAGAAACAAAAGTGCTGAAAATAAAAGTAAAGTTCTCTTAGAGTAGAAATAAATGAGAGTCTAATACAACTACCAAGAAAACTAGAAATAAAATTCTACTAGTGTGAAAGAAACTGCAACCATGAGCCTCTGGCTTGGTACGAACTGTCTCCTCAGATTGGACCCGATTCCGTGGAGGTCTGACCAACTACAGGCACGCACCCAACTGCTCAGCAAACCTAAGTACAGAACTTGAGACAGCATCAGTGAAAACTGAGTAGAGTAGTACAAGTAATTCAAGTACAGAGTACAGTATATAACGACACTTTCTTGACAGTTTGTCTATTTATAATTTATTTTATATCCAGTCCTTTTTATGCAATTTGCCCATGTTCTTATTGTTCTTTAAATTGTTAATCAATGTCTCAGGCACAAGATGATTTCATGTAACTTCTGATGGTGCAAGACCGATAAAAGTCACCCTCCTTGCCGAGAGGGCTGCTTATATCCATCGAGTCACCATGCTCCGTCACCCTGGGGTCATCGTGGATAGGGGTGGCGGCTATGTCGTTTAGCGTGAACACGTACATGCATTGTGTACGTTGAACTGCAGATAGCCAATGTCCCACCCACCAGCCAAAAGAACTACTCCAAACCTCGAGCCCTACGAATCCTCTATCCCAGTTGGTTGCTAAGCCTAACCAAAGAGTCTTAGGGAGGCCAGCAACTACCTAAACCAGACCCTGGCCTGGTCTGAAAAGACCTAAAGCTTCGGTCAAGATCCCAACAAGTAGAGGGGCCGAAACTAGTTATCTAATCCTTTTAGTCCTTCCGACATATCTGTTGTATTTTGCAATTAATTTCTAAATAACTGTATCTTGTAGTTTGTTGATTTAGAAAGACCTTAGTAACTTCATATTACTAATTCCAAGTCTTGTAATTATTCACTTTTTCAAGTAGTTTCCATCTTGTAATAGTGGCCCTATGTTACTTAGATGTTTCTGGAAATAACAAAACTCATTTTACGAAAAATGACTGTTTCATACATGCGATAATAAGGATACATTAATCTACATTACTTATATAAAATCTAATATTTATCATTTAAGCACCCATAAATTAGAGAAATTACTGGAAGGTTATGAATTCAACAAAAAGAATACATGCCAATCGAGGTAGTATACAAAAAGATAGCTCATGATGGGTGCATAAGTACTAAAGAAAAAAGACTGAATTGAAAGAAGGGTAGACTACTCTATGCCATCAGAGGGTCACGGTGACTCCGAATCATGCGCACTAGGGTAGGGAATAGTCCCCATGCCCGACTTGAGGTTCATGCATGCACAGAGAAGAAAACTTGGTTCAATTGGACCCAAAATGGGGTTGGGCACACCTAATTATGTTTCTAATATTTCAATAACGAAAACGCACCCAAAAAGTGAAAATAAATCATACCAGCTTGTAGTATGCATCGAAATGATTCCAATGGTACCTCACTTGTCAAAATCTGAGGTCGAGAAGGCCTTGAACTGGACTAAACAGTGCAGGGGGTCCAGAGTCCAATCAAAAGTCCATGCATGCATTGCCCGACATGCCTGCGCACGTGCCTCCACATGCGCCACACGTTGCGCACCTACTCACCTACACACTTGTGAGTGGATCACCGCCTACACGCGCCTGCACCATCTGATCGCTCCAAGCAGCGAAATCTGCCACTTCCCACTCGCAAAAGCATGCGCGTGCCCGTGCGAAGTCGTGCGCACTCTCGCACCATGCGTCGCCCTCTCGCTTGCCGCCGCCGCCACATTTCGCGCACTCACTGCGGGCCACCACCGCCGCCGCATCTTTTGCTGTGGGAACCTTGGGTTTTGCAGAATCGCACGGAGGTCCCTATGAAATAAATTTTTGATTTTGAAAAAGAAAAACTAAGGTTTTTCTTCTCCCTTTCCCTCTTACTTAGGGAGAGTTGAGGATGAATGACGATCCAAAGACCTAAGGGGTCTTTAAATAGGTTTTAGAGGTAGTTTAGAATAGGTTTAGTTGAGTGAAATACCTAAATTTACCTTATGGTTGGGTTCACCTTACATTTAGGTCCCTAGTGACTTCTTTTGTCCATAACTTGAGCTATACAATTCAAATCACATGATACAAGCATCACTGGAAAGCTTGTGATGAAGGGAATCCAATGATACCACATATGGTACCCTTTTGACAAATTTTCACCAAGGATTGACCAGAAATATGCATTTTTCGGTAATTTAATGGGTTCTGACACCAATACCAAACCTTAACTGAGTTTTCAGGTTTAAACTTACCTGAACCACTTTGAAATGACTCAAAGCCTAGATTTGGATGTTACAATGATCCCCCTTTGGGAGAGTCAATGTCTGAACCTGCTCAAGAGTCTGTCAGTGGGGACACATTTTCTGAGATCGAGGATGACCAAGTTAGGTTAGAGAAACCATTCGAGAATGATGTGATTTTCTCACTCGAGATCCTTGAGCTAGGGAGCGAGGAAAAATATGTCTCTATAGACCAAGGAACAACACATGATTTTAAGACATATATAAATGAGGATCAAGGATTCTTTAATTCTGAGGGTGAGGAATCTTTCCTTAGATGGGTATTTCATTAGTCTTCTAGCTTTGATTGGCTTCCCGAACACCCGAACTCATAATTAGAATTGTAATTGGAGTAATTGGAACAAACCTTCATCTTCCTACCTTCCAGACGGGAACTTCACTATATGAGTTCAACCTTGTCCTCTTAACAACCCACTCGGGAATTGATGTAATAACTTGCCTATTAACAACTTGATTTTAGTGACACAAATGGGCTGGAGGAGCATGACGAACCATTTGATAGCCCGATAACTAAGGATTATGATCTAATTGTGGCTGACATGGAGGATTCTGATCCTATTATAACAGATGATCCAATCGGTAGCCCTAATCTTCAAACACACCCTAAAGAGATGAATGATTTTGATTTGGAAATGATTGAATCCAAGTCAATTCTGATTCATCCACAATTGTTTGAATTGGATATCTTTGATGGGGTGTACAACGATTTGGTGGTCCCAGAAATATTGATTTTAGAGGAGAGGAGTTTGGAAGCTAAATTATGGGAAGTGAATTACAGGGGAAATAGAGTTCTTGATCTAAGGGTTCCTTTATTTCTAAAACCACCAACCTTCTACTAGGACCCTTATGATATTTTTGATTTTCAGGATATGCAACCCAAGCTCAAAATAATTGATTATCCTTTCCAGTTGAGCTCTAAATGGACATCCGAACATATTGAACTAGATCTACCCATTGTCCAACACTTTGGACTTGGATTGAACACCACAAAAACTAGGCCCGACCCCACAAACACAACAATCTCCGATTCTGGATGATTTTTATCTAGAACCTTAGAACCACTCGACCTTGAGGTTATGGGTTTGCACCATAATCTGGTCCACATCTGTGGACACCTCCTGGTAGGTCTTGAGATCAATATTTTTATTTTGATTTTGACCTTCACTTGTGAATTCTTAACCTTCTCTTTGTTTGTATAATATGCCTAGCTAAAGGCAATAAACTTAGCACATGTGTATATTCCACGTTCTCTACGAAGTTGACCGGATTTTCATGAAATTCAGGTGCTCTTTTGTTTATTTCGTCCTTTTCATGTCTTTATTTTTACAATTAGAGCATTGCATCATTTAGGCATGGGATTGTGGATACTTAATTATGTAATTATTTTGTTAGCTCTGTGAATTTCTTCCATTTTCTTATGAAAAAAAATTTAATTCAAAAATAGAAAAAAAAATAGAATTAAGAGAAGGAAACTTAGGTATTAGGAGTTGTTAACTTTAGGAAATGATACTTTAGGACCTAAACACTTAGACTATTCAGGTCTTGGGGCTTAATCTGCCCGGGTGTCCACTAAAATGTGGACTTGTTCTCAAGTCCTGGCCACGTTAATTTTACTTTAATCAGGCTAATAAATTGGGTTGATAAGTACACGACCTTAATCAACCCACCCTCAGATTCTAGGAAACTTGAAGTCTAAAGCATCTACACACTATTTGCACTGACTCACTTTTCGATAGTTTTTATGGAAATTAGTAGCTAATAAACTTTCTAGGATAGTATGGCTGGCAAGTTGTCGTGGGTAACAGCCCATTGGCTGGTTGTCCAAGGCCCAACTACATGACCATACTCATTCTAGTACTTTTAAGAAAATATTAGATCAGGAAAGCCATCTACATAGAAAAAGAAAAAATTATACTCAAAAATAAAAAGAAAAAAATAAAAAAAATAGAAAAAGGAGAAAAAAATTAAATAAAGACACTTCACTGCATGAGTATGGTTGGCAAGTTGTCGTGGGTAATAGCCATTTAGCCGGTTGCCCAGAGTCTAGCTCACAAAAATGCACAAATAATTCCCAAAACACTTAGGGAGGAAACAGGGAAGTAGAATGAACCGAGGAGATATACACTGGGTTTTCCCTTATGCTGACCCCATAAAAAATAAAAAAGATAGGCAGAAAGCTACTGATCAGAAAGATAAACCTTTAGACAGAAACTCTTAAGGTCATTTAGGGTCGTAAAAACCTGAAGTCCCTTTTAACAGTTTCTTAGCGAGTCTATCACATTTTGACAATAAGATGCTTAGAATTTAAAGTTTTGTTTAAGCCTTGTGTGGGTTGGTGTTAACGTGCTAAAATGGGTTTTAAGATTGTTGCGTTGTAGAACGAGTCATAATAGCATAGAAATAAATAAAATTTATACACGAATAAAATTTGAGGTTGAACATAGGGAGCAATTTGTAATTTAAGACACAAGATTGCAATTCCAAGCACAATATCATAATATAATACCAATCTTAAGTGCAAATGATATAGAATAAAAGAGTTAGAGTCAATGTAGCAAAAAGATTAGGGCAAAATGGTGATTTAAATCACCAATTTATCCTATTAACAATATACTCAAATAATGTTATAGTATAAACCACACAAATGCCATGTATGATGAGTGCATAGTTCACTCCCTTCAATCTCAGACATCGATCAAGCCAACCAGATGACTTAATTGTCTCCTTGCTATAATGCGTGAGCACGGTTCCTCTTTGGCCGCTTCTTCTTCTTCTCTTCTTTTTCTGCCTTGGCTTTTCTTCTTTTTTCCTTCTTCTCTACACGCACAAGGGGGAACTTTCTCAAATTTTTGGATGTGTTGGAAACTCTCAGGAGCAAAACCCTCTTAACCCCATGCTCTCCCTCTCTCCTGTTCCTCCTCTTTCCTTTGAAATCAAGTGGGTATTCAGGTAATTAGGTACTCGGATATCCACGTACTCGAGACTAGGGCTGTGGGCGTGGGTCGCAACTGAGGTGAGAGAGAGTAGGCGAGTTAGTGAGTGGGTAATTGGGACCCAACCCCCGTGTCTTGGGTGAGGGGTCAGGGTGAGCCTTTCGTATTATATGGCTTGGGCAACTCGTATGCTAACGATGTGGAACTAAGTTCCCATAGTGCTTTTACGTGCGAACAACTGTAGCTTCCATTGTCCAATTGGGGTAGTGCACTTGGTCAACATTACCAATTTACCGACTAGAAGGCTTCCTAGGGTAGATCCGCTTCACCTGGAGAGGATGCCTGGAGCAAACACTGCAAGAACGTCTTCTGGAGCTCAGTCGAGTAGCTGTCAACAATGGCAGCCAGAGGATCAACACCTAAAAGAAGAAAATGGGCTAAAATGCCCCAATCAGATAACTCAGAAGAAGCGCAGTAACACAGCAGAGGCGGTGGTGGTGGTGGCATGCCGTGAATGTGATCGAAGAGGTCTGATGACCCCGTGGAAGGCATACGGAAACGTGTGAGTCGGGTGGCACGATAGAGAGAGCTCAACCCCAAATTTCTTTGTGGATTTTGCTGAGTGAGGTAAGGCGAAGATGTAGAAACTGGTGGTGAGTGAATTGGTGGTGTGTAGTAGTCGGTAGCACTCACCAGAGGTACACCGGTGAGGTGGAAGACGTTGGTTGTGCCGGCACGTGAGGGGTCTAATCGGAGTAGCGGAGTCACGATGCCGACGAGTAGAAGAGAGGGCGTCGATTAGGCTACGTTTTAGATGAAGAGAGGCAGAGGCGGTGTCAGGTCTGGTATGGCCGATGCTGGAGATGAAGGCTACTCTAGTGAGGGTGAGATGGTAAGGTAGACTGAGGGAGAGGCGTTGGTTGGTATGGTGCGATGCTAAAGAAGGAGAGGAAGGAGAGTCCACCACTGGCATTGCTAGGGGACAACGAGAGTGGTTGAAGAGAGTTGCCGGATGTCATGGAGCCTTTCAACCGGAGAGGAGGGAGGAAGGAGGGGGGTTTTCCGGCTAAAAACAAGTGTAGGAGAATGGAAAGGCCTTGGGGATCCATTTATAGCCATCAGGGGAGCAATTCAAGCTTGGAATCCAAGCATGAAAGCTTGAGGTTTTTGCAAAATAGGAAACCCACATCTCTCATGCGTTCACATGAGAGATTGCGAAAGAGTTGGAGCCTACGAATAGGTTCAAACTGTAGAGAATTCTCTTAGGAATCTTCCTCCCAAATCTGGAGGAGATTGAGCGTGAAATCAAGGAGAAATCTCTTATTGAAGGTCACCGGAGTTGTAGGAATAGGAATTCTGGGTACATGGAGGTGGCAGGAACCTTTTGGCGAAGAAGATAACAAAGTTAGGGACCCAAATTTAGATAATTCAAAACTTAGTGGCATAGATGTAAGGAAAAGAGTAAGACTGGATTAAATTGCAAACTGGGTCAAGATGATCTCAAATTGGGTCAAAATTTTAGGTATAACCTAATTTTAATCCAAGGAATCTGATGGTGAAGTCGGATTTTGGGTTTGACCACTTTTTTTGGGGAAAATTGCATAGAAAACCAAATTAGGGTAACTTTCCGTTTGAGACTCTATTTCAGGTTAAAGTGGGTTCTGATGGTCAAATTGAAGGTACCAAACCCTAGATAATATTTTTCTATGAATTTTAGAGGGTTTAGGTGAATTTTATCTTGACCAAAGCCTCAGTTAATTAAGCAAGTCTATTTTTAGGGTTTCAGATGTCATTAATTCTCAAAATACGTAAAATCCCATTACTATCTGCATGGACCCACTTATTAGACATTAATGACCATATGACCTTTAATAAACCCCTTAATTTCCCTGTGGTTATTTTATATTTGTGAAATGCAGTTAACCCTGTCTTCTTTTCTTCTCAAAATAACTTAAACTGGCTAAAAGACCTTCTTTCTAATAAATAGGAGCTTTTGTTGACTTTTTCAGACCAAATTGAGCTAGTTATGACTCATTATTGTATTCCCATCCTACCCCCATGCCTAGCTTTTGCTAGTCCCTTAGAAAAATTTATAGATCAAATCGATTACCTAGGTCGGATGTAACCATCAGGATGACCTACTAAGCTGCATCTCTAGGAATCAGATCTTAATACCAACAATAGGCCTAGAGGTACTCAAGTACCTACCCAGGTCTAGACCTGACTAACTTTCGCCTCAGTCTGCCGCAAAGGTTTCTAAGGCCCGCAGGAACTTACCTAAGGTTTGTTGGGCCTAGTGGTTAAAGCACTCATGCTTAAAACATGGTTAGTCCTAGTTCAATTTTCCAGTGCATTTTGTACGAGAGAGATATAGGAGATTTTTTTTGTGGAGACCTTTCTCTCTCTTTTCTTTTCATTATATTTTTCCTTAGATCCATCCTCAGATTGCCCCTAAACACAGTTTGTATCGAATTCCTTATCCCCACCATCAATCCTAGCAATGTCCTTAGCAATCGATGCTTCAAGATAGCACCACCCTTGGCAACCCCTAGAACCCTACTTTCGACACTTTGAGATACTGCCGCCCATGGCATTCTATAGCTAAATCCAAACCCTGGCAATTGACATTTCGTGATAATGCCGCCCATGGCATTTGAACTAACACAAGGTGGTTACGTGCCCCCAGTAGGATATTTAGATATCCTAGGACATAAGCACCGAGGAGATGATATATTATTGCACATCTTTGAGGGGAATTTTCCCACCTTTTCATGTTGGGAACTCATCCAAATCAACTTGTGTTTTTGAGTCGCTCCTAATCTAGATCTTAGGGTTGTTTTCATAATAGATTAAATTCCTTTTGGCATGATTTCATATTAAAGTGCAGTGTGTCATTTAGGGTGCTTAAGTTACCGAGTCCCTTAAACCAGAGGTCAGTTAATGCGGTCGAATACTCCCTGCAGCTTAGACCTAATAAACAAGCTTTGCATTTTCCCTAACCTCTTGAGGATTAATCTGGATCTTGACAAATACATGAGTGTTTAAATCCAATAGAGATCCAAGAGGCCTAAGGTTGGTATTCGCCACTAATCCCTTAAGTTTTAGCCTTCCAGGTCTTAATTCATCATTTGATCCAACCTAGAAGTTAGGTAAGTTCGACATTATTTTGAAGGGACTCAATTTCCTTCTTCTTTTTGCTTCTTTCTTTTCTTTTTAATTTTCCTCCCTCCACTTTTCTCATTTTTCTTTCAAATGGATCTTCATTTTCCTCACCTTCCTTTTCTCATTTTTTTCTTTTTTCTTTTTTGGAATATGTAATTTTTTTGATGAAACTCTTTTTGTGAATTGATTCTCATGATGTTTTGCACTTTAATACCCCCCATGCCTACAATTTGCAATGTCCTCATTGTACATTAGGTGGGTTTGAGTTTAGCTTAGATCGTACATTAGAACAAGGTCAAAGGGTGGGTGAATGGGTCAAGATAACTGTTGTGGATGATTTCAAGCTCTGGTACGAGTACCAGAGGTGGAGTCGACTGTTTTAATTGATGAACCCTAAAGTGTAATATGAGTTCAGCAAAGTGATGCGTAAAAATGGTTTCAGGTTTTTTTAAAAGATGACAAGTTGCCTCCCATTAAGCGCTGAGTTTAACGCCATCAGATGGGCACAATGAGCTCAGGGAGATGTGATTGACTGCATGAATGATCTTGAGAGAATATATGATCATGATGGATGAGAATTGGATGACCACAGATAAGTGTTAAAGTATGGTGGAGAGTCATTCCAGAATGTCTCTGATACAAGTCAGGCTAATTCGTTTCTGGATGATCTTTCTTGAGTTTTTGCGAAGGAATCATTCGGAAGGTATAGTGGTCATGGGATTTTGCAATAGGATTGTGGTGGTTCTAGGACTCAATAGAGATGGGTCTAGTTAAAGTATCCTTGATGTGTGGTTCCTCTCGTGCTCTATGACCTATCAAATCAATACTTGAGGAGTCATTTTAATTCTTTCCCTCTGGATTTGAGATTATCTTCTCAAGAAATGACTCATAGATTGGGTCTTCTAATGAATCTTCCCTATAATCTTCATCCTAATCAAAAGTGAATTCTTGGAGAGTGCCTTTTGATTAATAAAACTTGAATTTTGTAAAGGATTCATATTCTGGGTGAAGGTCATTCTCAGTATCTGCCAAACCTGATTCCTGGGGGTCCACAAAATAGAATGTCTCCATATCCATAGGATCTGAACCTGTTATGTCACCATGTTTCTTGAAATCCCAAGGTATGTCTCCAAGGTGAAAGGTGAAAGCCTCCACTGTTCTTCTATTATTGTGCTCAGTCAAGTCAGGATCGTCTAAGATGTGAAATGTTTTTATTTCAAGCTCTAGGTTTTCTACCAAGGATATGGTCATGAGGTCTTGGATAAAACCTAGTTGTCCTACAGAGCATTTCCCTTTTGTTGCCTCAAAAATATTAATCTCTGCACATTGATCTCCTGAGGCAGTCATCATATGCCCTGATTCACAATTTATTATGGCTCTTGCAGTAGGCAAGAATGGTCTTCCCAAAATCATCGGCATATTATGTATCTGTTGTGGCATGTCCATGTCGAGAATTAGGAAATCAACTAGGTAGCTGAAATCCTTAACTCTAATTACCACATCCTCTACCATCCCAATTGCTGTGATCAGGGTTCAATCAGCTAGTTGCAAAGTGACATGAGCGGGTTTTAGTTGTCCGATCAGTAATTTCTCAAATAAGGTGGTAGGGATGAGGTTGATTGAAGTGCCTAGGTCTAGTATAGCCCACTTGAAATTTGTATCACCAGATTAGTGGGGTGCCTAGATCAAATTTCTTAGGAGGTAGATTATTTTGGATTATGGCACTTACATTTTCAGACAGTACTACCTGCCCTTGTGTTGGTTCTTCCACCTCTTTTTTGGATAAGTCAGGTGAGGTTGGATTGTGAGTAAGGATATTAAGTAGTGGAATAGTGACTTTCGCATTCCTCAAAGGTCCTGTTATATCAATTTCTGACAATCCTCTAGTGTGGAGGTGGGATACGACCTAGGATAGGGAAATGGATTGGCTATCTTTGGGGATGGGTTTCTGTTTTTCTCTCATAACATTGATCATAGCACAATCATGGTGGGAAGGTGGAGGGGAGAAAGGCAGACCTTGCTGTTGATGTGGGAGTAGGGTTGGGTAAGTCATGGTGTGTTTTGACTCAGCTGAGGTGGATGGAGAAAATACGTAAGTATGAGTTGCTGGGCTAGGTTGGGTATAGCATGCATGACCCTAGATTTGGTTTACAACATGTTTTTGGGTTGACACGCTGTTTGGATTAGGCAGAGGTTGGGAGGGAAATGTGCCAGGGTGGCAGGAATTCGCCATCCGTGCGAGTAGATTACGGACCTCTGTGATCTCGACTTTATGCTATTCTTGAATATCAGCCAGGGTTTGAAGGATCAAGGCCATCTAATCTTTCTTGTTAGGCCCAGATTGGTAATTTGGGTTGGGCTTAGGCTGATTGTGCTGACATGGATGCGGGTTTTGTTCTTAGGGTTGGAATTGAGGTCTTGGATTTGGATTATTTCCCGACCATGCAAAGTTTGGATGATTACGCTATCCAGGGTTGTAGGTATTAGAGAAAAGATTGTTCTGGATGGCATGAAGATCCTCGCAGGTCTAAGGATCCCCAGAATAATCAGGGTATGAGGGTTCAAAGGTCCCCCAACTATGGTAGGATGGCTCAAAGTTTTCTCCCAGACCGAAATCAGATGGAGGTGGATAGGCATCCATCCCTTGAGAGCGGTAGATGTTGTATGCAGCCTCCCTACCTGAGGGCAGGTGTGAGTATGTGCATTGCGGTGCAGTGGTGGTCTTGTGTAGATGTCGAGTGATGTCATCTACCGTCTTCTCAATGATGGAGACCTTATCCAATTGACTGGGTACCAACTCCAAGTCAACAGATGTGGAAAGGCCTCAGGTCTCATGTACCCCCTGATTGTTTCTCAATGCGCAGGTGGAAGTCCTGTCATACGCACCCAATGACTCATTGTTTAGGGAGTTCTCATGCATATTTTCGAGAATTCCCCAAATCTTGTCTTCATGCTGATCCATGATGCTGCCACCATAGGTTGCATTGACAAAAAGCTTGATGTCATCACGGAGCCCGTGGTAAAAGGATTGGACTTGTTCCTATTTCAGGACTTCGTGATGGGGGCATTTGTGCATGAGATCCATAAAATGATCCCATGCCTCGTGTAAAGATTCTCTAGCTCCTCGGGAGAAGTGCAAGATTTAGTGCCGTATTGCATTAGTTCGGCCAATGGGATAGAACTTTTGTAGAAAAGTAGTCTAATGTTCTTCCCATGTGTTGATCTGGTGAGGGTATTTTTGAAACCAGTTGGCGGCTTTGTCGTCTAGAGAGAAGGAGAAGATTTTCAAGAGTAGACTGCCTCGATTATGCAAGTCTGCCCCAAATGTGTGGGCCAGATGCTTCAGATTCTTGCTGTATTGGAAAGGATCCTCGGAGTTGAAGCCATGAATTTTGGGGTCATATGAAGCATACTAGGCTTGAGCTCTACCTCGGGTCCTCCAGTAGGAATGTTTATTGGAGGTTCGATCTCCACCGCAGCAGGATTGTAGTGTTCTCGCATTTGAGGATGCGACAGTGGCTTGATGAAGGCATTGATCTGATCTCTGAAATCAAAGAATTGTTGTGGTTCAAAGTTAGGTTATTTTGGCTGATCCATGGTTGTGATTGGAGGTTTGGGCTTAGAAAAAGAGGAAATGTCAATTTGATCGGGCTGTCACACAAACACAGAGATCGAGGCTTGGCCTCGATGAGAGTGAATAATTAATGGAGGCCTCAAGGGTGGTCTTAAGGACCTACTCCCGTACATACACCGATGGAATAGATGAGGAACAGAAGGTGTGATGGACCCAATCAAGAAATCCAAAGATTTTTGGATGACTATAGATCGAGGTTCGAGGCAGATGATACCTCTAGATTAGAAAGTCGTCCACCTAAGAATTACCTGGGTAGCCAGGAAAGGAGAGTCCCACAAAGACCCATACACGGTAGAGCATTCCCACGGGTTACAGGGTTTCCCCCACCTGACCTTCCTTGTCACCGAGGGTCCGAGTAGACCAGAATGGATAACTTGACCTCTTAAGTCTACCAATTTTAACTTTAGAGAGAGGGTGCTTATGATTTCACTTGAACTTTAAGATGTTTTTGTTGGTGGTGACCTAATTTGAAGATTGGTTAACCCAAAAAGGTCAACTTCAGTTGATTTGTACTTGATTATTAGGTCCCAATTTTTTAAGATTCAAGTAGATATTTAGAGACTGATTTTGGGGTTTGCTTATTAAGGTTGTTTCAATCAAGGCTTGGGACACACACAAGTTGGGAGAATATATTCCTGATTAAGCAAGTGGAGTCCTCAACCCTGTAATGGAAACCCTATTTTGGCTTTGATTGATCCAATTAGCTCCATCCAAATTTGGTACCTAGGGCTCAAGCAAGAAGGTGATAGCCCTAGATACCTTAAATCCTAAGTAGGTGCAGAAAATCAAGATCAGGGTTTTTTCTAGAAATAAATCAACTCAGGCAACTTGTGATGACTGATTCTAAGTAGAGAATGCAAGTTGATCCTAATTGATTTCTTCCCCTTTTTTTTAGCTTTTCTTAGAATCAGGAGCTTAATGGAAAAGGAGATGAAATTACTTGTCCCTGGAGAGTTTGATGTGCGACTGATTTTCCTCCTATGAATCCCTGCATAGATCACAGCCAAAAAGATAAGGCAAGTTAGTACTAGATCAAAATTATAATCAGAGGATCAAATTGCATGTTGCTCCCCAGCAATGGTGCCAAAATGTTAACATGCTAAAACAGGTTTTAAGATTGTTGCATTACATTACGGGTCGTAATAACGCGAAAATAAATAAAATTTATACTCGAATAAAATCTGAGGTCGAACATAGGGAGCAATTGGCAATTTAAGACTCAAGATTGCAATTCCAAGCATAATATGATAATATAATACCAATCTTAAGCACAAATGATATAGAATAAAAGAGTTAGAGTGAATGTAGCAAAAAGATTAGGGCAAAATGGTGAGTTAAATCACCAATTTACCTTATTAACAATATACTCAAATAATGCTATAGCATAAACCACACAAATGCCATGTATGATGAGTGCATAGTGCACTCCCTTCAATCTCAGATGGCTTAACCGTCTCTTTGCTACTATGCATGAGCACGGTTCCTCTTTGGCCGCATCTTCTTCTTCTCTTCTCTTTCTTCCTTGGCTTTTCTTCTTTCTTCCTTCTCTTCACGCACAAGGGGGGAACTTTCTCAAATTTTTGGCTAAGTGTTGGAAACTCTCAAGAGCAAAACCCCCATAACCCCATGCTCTCTCTCTCTCTTGCTCCTCCTCTTTCCTCTCAAATCAGGCCAGTATTCAGGTAGTCAAGTATTCGGATATCCACGTACCCAGGACCACGGCTGTAGGCCTGGGTCGTAGCCAAGGTGTGAGACTAAGCAGGTCAATGAGCAGGTAATGGGGACCTGACCCCCGTGTCTTGGACGAGGGGTCAGGGTGAGCCTTTCATAATATATGTCTTGGGAAGCTCGTATTCTAACGATGTAGGACTAAGTTCCCATAGTGCTTTTGGATGCGAGTAGCTATAGCTTCCGTTGTCTAATTGGGGTAGTGCACTCGGTCAACATCCCCAATTGACCGAGTAGAAGGCTTTCGAGGTTAGATTCGCTTCACTTGGAGCGAATGCCTGGAGCAAACGCTACAAGAACTTCTTTTGGAGCTTAATCAAGCAGTTGTCAACAATGGCGACAGGAGGATCGACACCTAAAATAAGAAAATGGGCTAAAACACCCCAATCAAACAGCTCAGAAGAAGTGCAGTAACACAGCGAAGGCAGTGGTGGTGGTGGCATGCCATGAATATGATCGAAGAGGCCTAACGACCTCGCAGAAGGCATACAGAAACATGTGAGTCAGGTGGCACGATGGAGCGAGCTCAGCCCCAAATTTCTTTGGGGATTTTGATTAGTAAGGTATGGCGATGTTGTAGAAACCGGTGGCGAGCGGATTGGTGGTGCGTAGTGGTCGGTAGAACTCATTGGAGGTACACTGGCAAGGTAGAAGGCGATGGTTGTGTAGCGTGTGAGGGTTCGAATCAGAGTAGTGGAGTCACGGTGTTGACGAGTAGAGGAGAGGGTGTCAACTAGGCTAGGTTTCAAATGAAGAGAGGTAGATGCAGCACCGGGTTTGGTATGGTCGATGCTAGAGATGAAGGCTGCACCAGTAAGGGTGAGATGGCAAGGAAGACTGAGGGAGAGGCATCAGCTGGTACGGCACGACCCAGAAGAAGGAAAGGAAGGAGAGTCCACCGTTGGTACTGTGAGTAGATGACGAGAGTGGTCGGAGAGTCACCGGACGTCGTGGAGCCTTTCAGCTGGAGAGGAGGGAGGAAGGAGGGGGATGTTTTGGCTAAAAACAGGCATAGGAGAATGGAAAGGCCATAGGGATCCTTTTATAGCCATCAGGGGAGCAATTCAAGCTTGGAACCCATGCTTGAAAGGTTGAGGTTTTCGCAAAATAAGAAGCCCACATCTCTCATCCATTCGCATGAGAGATTGGGAAAGGGTTGGAGCCCACGAATAGGTTCAAATTGTAGAGAATTCTCTTAGGAATCTTCCTTCAAAATTTGGAGGAGATTGAGTGTGAATCAGGGAGAAATCTCTGATTGAAGGTCGCCAGAGTTGTAAGAATAGGAATTCTGCATTCATGGAGGCGGTGGGGACCTTTTCGCGAAGAAGATAACAAAGTTAGGGACCCAAATGTAAATAATTTGAAACTTAGGGGCATAGATGTAAGGAAAAGAGTTAGACTACGTTAAATTGCAAACTGGGTCAATATGATCTCTCGTGGTTCCAAATTTTGGTACAAACCTAATTTGGACCGAAGGAATTTGATGGTGAAGTTAGATTTTGGGTTTAGCCACATTTGACTAGGGAAACTTGCATAGAAGACTAAATTAGGGCAACTTTCCATTTGAGACTCTATTTTAGGTCAAAATGGGTTCTGATGGTTAAATTGAAGGTACTAAACCCTATAGAATATTTTTTTATGAATTTTAGAGGGTTTAGGTGAATTTTATCATGACCAGAATCTCAGTTAATTAAGCAGGTCTGCTTTTAGGGTTTCAAATGTCATTTACTTCTCGAAATGCATAAAAACCCATTACTATCTGCATGGACCCACTTATTAGACATTAATGACCATATGACCTTTAATAAACCCCTAAAATATCCCGTGGTTATTCTGTATTTGTGAAATGTAGTTAAAGTTGCAAAAATAGCCCTGTCTTCTTTTCTTCTCAAAACAACTTAAACTACCCAAGAGACCTTCTGAATGATAAATAGTAGCTTTTGTTGACTTTCTCAGACCAAACTGAGCTAGTTATGGCTCATGATGGTGTTCCAAGTAGTTGGGTAGTTATAGAAAGCTGCCCCAAAACTTTAAACTCAAAAGATCCAAAATAATTAGAAAAGATGAAAAAAAAAAGTATCTTCCCTTTTCAAAATAAGGCGAGGACTTGGGCAGTCTGCATTTTGGCAGACACCCGAGCACGGTTGAGTCTTCGTAGTTTAGTTCCCTAGTTGAAATTTCCTTTTGTTAATAATCAACTAACGCCTTAAGTGATTGAGTCCTAATTCTTCTTTTATACAAGCATTTAGTTTGATTTTGCTAGGGACTTGCAAAAGATAGGCATGGAGGTATATGACGTAGACACATCCATTTAGTTTAAAATGCCTATTTATGCATGTTCCTAAACTTAGATATGCATTCCATAGTATAAATATCGCATGCATGCATCATTCTGCATTTAGAATAGTATGTATAAAGTTTAGGTTAATTCATGTCCTTTTATGGCCATAAGGGAAGAACATCTATTTCGGGTCCTCGGATTGTCGATCTGACTGTACCAATCTAATCAAGACGATAATCGGAGTCCAATGCCTTCGAAATAGTCTTGATTGGAGTTCCGTAACACCTTATGCAGTCCGTGGAAGATCAACGCACAAGGGGCTAGGTGATGATACTATCATCATCTGCCATATCCAACTTTAATTGGTCATAATCAATGGATAAATTCTCCTACATACCGGCAAAGGACCATAATTCACTGAATATTCATTCTGAGAGAGAAGCATGAAAATAAGGGAAAAACTGTAGTTTTAACAGTATATCCTAGTTGCAGAACAATCACAGGGTTTCCCAGGGGCTAATTAAAGGTCAAATGTTCATAAATGTCTAATAAGTGGGTTCATGCGAACAAAAATGGGTTTTCACGCATTTTGAGAATTAAATGACATTTGAAACCTTAAAAATAAACTTGCTTAATTAACTGAAGTTTTGGTTAGGATAAAATTCACCTAAACCTTCTATAAATCATATAAAAATATTCTATAACATTTGGTATGCTTTCTTTGACAATTGGAACCCATTTTAATCTAAAATAGAGTCTCAGACGGAAAGTTAGTCAAACTTGGTCAAATCCTAAATCTAACTTCACCATCAGATTTCTTGGGTCCAAATTAGGTTTGTACCAAAATTTGGGCCCAATCAGAGATCGTCTTGACCTAGTTTCCAATTAAGTCTTATTTGACTCTTTTTCTCACATATGCACCCCTAGCTTTTTGAATTCCTTGCTAAGAGCCCCCCAACTTTGCCATCTTATTCGTACTCAAGTCCTTGTAGCCATTGGTGTGAACACACCAAGAACCGACGAGATTCAAGTGAGATTTCTTTGATCGATTCTCAGTCAATCTCTCCCAAAATAGAATGGGGGATTCCTGAGGAAGTTGCCTTTCATTTGAGCCATGTACGAGTCTCTAATTCCTACTCCAAAGCTCATGCGAACCATTTGAAGGTTTGGGTCTTGATTGCACGCGTTTCGTGAGTTTGAAATCAGGGTTACAAGTAACTCGTTGTCATAGTTGCAAAACTCGTGATGAAATAAAATTTATACCGAAACTCTAAGGGAGCCCCGGGTTAAACATTGGGAGGTGATGTTTTCCTTAACTGAAATCTGCACTTCGTTTTGTTTGTTTTTGGTATTTTAGGATTTTTCTATTTTTTTGTATTTTTGAAAGAAGAAGACAAGCAGAATGAATCACAAGAGATATAGAACAAATCAGATATATATATCACTCCAATGTCAATTACAATAAACTATGAAAGCATAAAAAGAGAGGGGGTGAGAAGAAATCTCCAGAATTGGCTATTCGGTTAGACGATGGAGGTGGGATGCAGGAGGATGTCGGGTAGAGGAAAGCTTCAACATAGCTCCAGAATGGACGTGAGAAGGTGAAGGTGATCTGCTATCGGAATGGAGGTGGGAGGATGGCTCCAAGGTGACCTATGAATGGGGATGGAAAGAGGGATGAATATTTGGTGAGGTAGAGATTCACTACACTAATAAGAGCCTTGGGAGCTTGACAGTAAGCTCTAATGGAGCGTTGGTAGGCTTGCTAGAGCTTAGGAGTAGGTGGGAGTAGAGTCGGTAGAGATGGCTTGGATGGGAGGGGGTGTAGGTCCTTTTATAGTGGGGAAGAAGCAAAAATAGGTATGGGACCATTAGTGACCTCCAAGCCATCACTGGCAGTGTTGCTATAGGCAGCTCATGCCAGCTCATGCCCACAGCTGGCTTTGCTAGCACACGAAGAATTAGCGACGGCTGTAAGCATCACTGTAGGTCTAGCTCATGCGTCGCTGTAGGCTAGCACCAACCGAGCACGCACTCGCCCCTTGCTCTGCTAGTGCTGCACTGTGCACCTTCCTTGCCGCACTCATGCATGCTCACATGGTGGCACTGCACTATGCGCATGCGTGACTCCATGCTTGCATGTGCACCTACGCTACTGTGCACGTGCGGTGACGTGTGAGTGCGCATGGGCAGCCTGGGCTGCGCCACATGGTGCAATCTGGGTCGTCCATCTTCTTTCCATTGTAGTGGCTGCTACAGAGGTTGGATTGACTCGATTTTCACACCGTTAGGTTGGGATCATCGACCAGAATCCATCCACGTGGTCAGATTTGTCATTTGAAGCTTCAAATTATGTCACCTAGTTCCTTGGCTATTGATCTACCTCGGACTGCATATGGTGCTATGGGGCTCCGATCGAGGCGATTTTGAAAGTGTTGGACTTCGATTGTCGTCTTGACCAGATCTGTATGATCATATCGTCAATCCGAGGATCCGAAATAAATATCCTTCTCTCCTGACAACAAAAAGGACGTAGTTAACCTAAATTATATACAACTACTCTAAATGTAGAATGATGCATGCTATGCAATATTTATAACATGAAATGCAAATCTAAGCCTAGGAACATGCATGAATAGACATTTTACCCTCAATAATTGTGTCTACATCATACCCCCATGCCTATCTTTTGCTGGTATCTAGCAAAATTAAACTACATGCTCTGTAAAAAATCAAAATTAGGATTAGATTGCTTAGGTCTAAGTCGTTTATTAACAATAGAAAATTTCATCTAAGGTCCTAAACAACGAAAACTCAATAGTACCCAGGTGCTTGGCAGAATATAGACCGCCCAAGTCCTCGCCTTATTTGAAAAGGGAAGATACATTTTTTTTAGTTTTCTTCTTTTCTAATTTTTTTTGTACTTTTGGAGTTTGAGAGTTCTGGGATAACTTTTTACGGCTACCCGACGCACCCAAGACTCGAAAAGGACTCTAAGTGCTAAGCATCTCGTGAAAATAGTGAAAGACTCACTAGGCAGCTATTGAAATGGACTTTGGGTTTCTACGACCCTAAGTAACCTTGCTTAAAGGTTTACCTTTTTGATTGGCAGCTTTCTTCCTACTTATTTTATTTATGGGGTCAACACAAGGGCGAGCCTAGTGTATATCTCCCCTGTTTATTCTCCTTCCCCACTTCTTCCCTAAGTGTTTTGGGAATTATTGTGCATTTTTTTTTTGAGATAGGTTCTAGACAACCGGCCAATGGGCTATTACCCACGGCAACTTTCCAGCCATACTCGTGCGGTGAAGTGTGGTTTTTTTTATTTTTTATTTTTTGTCTTTTTCTTTTTCTTTTTGTAATGTTTTTTTAAGTAGGTGTCTTCCCTGATCTAAGATTTACCTAGACGCAGTACAATGAAAATGGTCTTGTGACTGGGCTCTGGACAACCTGCCAATGAGCTGTTATCACCGATAACTTGCCAACCATACCACCTAGATAGTTCATTAGCTACCCAATTTCCGAAGAAACCGTCGACAAGTGAGTCAGTGCAAAAAAAGTGTGTAGCTGCTTACACTTAAAGTCCCCCCAAATCAGAGGGCAGGTTGATAAGTCGCATACTTATCACCCTAATTTATTTATCAACTTAAAATGAATTGTAATTGGCGAGGACACAAGACTAAGTCCACATTCGAGTGGACACTCGGGCTAATCAAGCTCGAAGACCTGAAGATTCTAAGTGTTTAGGTGCTCTCGTATCATTTCCTAAAGTTAATAACTTCCAAATGCCTAAGTTCTCTTTTCCTAATTGCTTTCTTTTCTATCTTTTTCAAATTTTCAATTTTTTTTTTTAATTTTATATGAAACTAAAAGAAATTTGCGGAGTTAACATAATCATTTCAGGAATTGATTATCCACCCCCCTATGCCCACATGATGTAATGTCCTCATTGTAAAAATAAAGACATGAATATCACCTGAATTTTGTGACAACCCGGTCAGCTCCTTAGAGAGAAGAGAGTGTACACACGTGCTAAGTTTAATGCCTTTAGCAAGGCATAATATACACACACAGAAGAAATTGAGAATTCACAAGTGCAGATCAGAATCAAAATAAAAAGATTGATCCCCAATCCCGTCAGCAGAAGATGTCCACAGATGTGGATCAGATTATGGTGCTGACCCATGCCCCAAGGTCGAGTGGTTCTTAGGTTCTAGATGAAAATCACCCAGAATCGAAGGTTGTTAATCTTGCGGGGTTGGGCTTGCAGTTTTATGGTGTGCAATCCAAGACCAAAATGGCAGACAATAGGTAGATCTGGTTCATTAGTTTCAGATGTCCACTTAACATTCAACTCAGAAAAATAATCAGTTATTCCAGGCTTGGGTTGCACGTGAAAGATATCATAAGGGTCCATATAGAAGATAGGTTGGTTTCAGGTCAATAGGTACCCTTATATCCAAAATCGTAGTTCCCTTAGAATTAGCCTCACAGATTTTTATTACCAAATTCCTATCCTCTAAAATCAAGTTCTCAAGCTCTAAGACCTCCAAATCATTGTATACCCCATCTAAAGTGACCAAGTTCAACAATTGCGGCTAAATCAGGATTGACTTAGGCGTAATGATCTCAGAAGTCAGCTCCTTGGGGTGCAGATGAGGACTAGAGTCACTAATTGAATCATCAAGATTCGATTTCTCCAAGCTAACCTCAACTGAATCCAAATCTTCAATGAATAGGCTATCAAATAGTTCATCAGATTCCTCATGCCTGTTTGTCTCACTAAAATTATTTTCCTTATGCTTAAGTGAGACTTCACCTAAAGTTTCTTCACCCTCAGAGTCAAAGAATTGATGATCCTCATTTATATATGTCTCAAAATCATAAATCATTTCATGATCCAAAGAGACATAATTTTCTTCGTTTCCTGACTTGGGGATCTCAGGTGAATTAATCGGTTCATCCTTAAATGGTTGCTCTAGACCAATCTGGTCATGTCCAGTCTCAGAATATGTATCCCCCCCGACAGGTGCCTGAGCGGGTTTAGACATTGGCTCTCCTGAAGGGGGTTCATCTTAAGAATCATCCCAAGATTTGACTAGGGCAACCACAAATTCCATCCTCAACCTCGACAATTTCCCAAGAAGAAACTCACCCAGGTCCCTATCCCTAACACTTTGGAGCAAATCCAATAAAGAACTATTAAGTTCATCAATCATTTTGATCATAGGCTCCAGTCTTCAATGCATGGTGTTGGCTGAGCTTCTAAAGATTGTATAGTGTTTCGCAAATTAGCCAACACCCTATCCTAGATCTAGTTCACCTGAACCAACTGGTTCGGTTCAGGTTTGGGTGGTTTTGGGTTAAATCTAGAGGAGTTAAGATGTCGAGGTTCTCGGGTTCCTCCCTGATGGTAGGTCGTCTCGGGTTGTTCAAAGAATGGTGATGACCTATTTTCAATGGAATACTGGGGAGGGTAGGTGTTATAATTATCATATCCTTCCTGATTGTAGATCGGGTTGGTTTTGTCATCAAAGGATAGAGATCCATAATCATTGTAGGTTTGGGAAGGACAGTAATCATAGTCTTGTTGTCCAGGGTTAGGCCCTAGACACTGAGGTTCGGATTCGTATCCCCAATCAAAGTTATCCCAGCTAGTTGATGGATAATTACAAGTCAAGTTGGGATAGTAATCATCTTGGTGATATGTGGTGGTAGGAGGGTAGGATGGGAAATGCTTGTAGGATGTGGAAGGGTACATAGTGGACTAGGGGGGAAATCAGAAGAGAGAAAGGAGCCCTACAGTACAAGAAATCAACCCTGTCCTTAGGTTGGTTAGCCTAAAGACCTACAGACTCCCAAGACCCATCATGAGATTATAAATAATTTGTCCTACTTTTATCCGGTCAATCCAACCAGTTAGAGGAGGGACTGGGGAGAAGGTTCTTCCTTTGGGTTGCGCCTTCGATTCCTAGTGTACCCCCTAGCTGCGGTCGTTTGACGCTACTCTCCTAGCTAGACATCAGATGGACCAGTAGAAGTAGATTAATCAAAAAATAATCTCAGTTTGAGCCCTGAAGAGAGAATCAATCCTTAAGGCCAACGTCTACTGAATTTTAATTAAGCTTGGGATTATTGTGCTCTTGGAATGTGATGAGCCCTTTAGATGGGTTGTGCCCTTAGTGATCAGTTAAAATATGTGTGCGTGCACAACCAGGGTTTGCAAACAAGGTTATTTGATGATATCTTTTAGGGTTTAACATTGTTTAGTAGCTTTTAGGGTTTAATTCTTAGGTTGGTTCAATTAATGTTTAGTAGAACACTCCAAGTTTTGAAAACACGAGTGATGATATGTTCCTTTAAAAACAAAAATAATGTGGAGTGCCTAGTTTAGCCCTAAGAATCAACCCTAAGTGGCAAGCTACTAATGAATCACTTTTAATTTGAGTGGTGCGACCCAAACAAATCAATCAATTAGCCCATTCGCACCAAAAATTGAGGCACACAATGTCTTAGCCTAATCAGATTTCTACTCACTTATGTGTTTTGAGTTGAAGTGTACTGAGTCCACAGGTTAGATCTCGGTTAGGTGGTAGAATCAAAGTGGAGTGGCGCATCTTAAGTCGAGAGTTGTGGGTGTTAAGGTGTGTCTCTTTCAGAAAATCCCATAATCAGATAACACTTTTTTCTTTTTTATTTATGTGGATGGCGAGGTGAGTGGAGGTGGCAAACAAACAACCAAATCTATCCTAGGGTTTATAAAAAGCACCTAAGTTGATTTGGGTTTGAGTTATTAGGTTATGGAATCAAAACTAAGGTGGGGGTGGTGTGGGGGACACTTACAAAACACTCTACCCGCACTGTACTCCAGTCTACCGCACTTGGATCTCTATGCTAGGGTACCTGCAAGACAATAGATCAGAGATAAGTGGGGTTAGTGCTATGTAAATGCAAAGAAGCGTAGAAAACAATAAAGTAAATTCCATTTCCTCCCTAGCAACAGTGCCAAAATGATTGCATGTGTTTCACGAGTTTGAAATCAGGGTTACAAGTAACCCGTCGTCATAGTTGCAAAACTTGTGATCGAATAAAATTTATACCGAAACTCCAAGTATCGAAATTAGGTCTCCTTGTAGTGCAAACACCATGTGCTTCCAAGTTTGGTTTCCAAGCTTGGAACGACCTTCTAAGGCCTATAAACGGACCTACATCACATCGCCATTCTCCTGAGCTTAGTTTGGATTAGTTCTCCACCTTCTCCTCTCTCTGGCCAATTCCTTCGCAAGCTCCGACGAGCTACATCAACTCCCTTCTTTACTGGCTGTCACAGACCATAGTTGGCCGGTCTACCTTCCTCAAGTTCCTCCGTTGCTAGCAATACCAGTGAGGGCTATCTTCCCCTCTCTTCCTCTCCATTCTCCCTCATCAAAGGTCTTCACCTTCCACAGCTTCGGCCAGCCAAAGCCGATGCCATCCTCCCCTTTCATCCACATAGAGTAGGTAGATTAAGTTCCCTTACTTCTTTAGGTTCTATTTATCCCCTAAAAACACAAAAAACAAACCCTCTACGACACGACACGCCACCTTCATCCTCATCTCCAGCCACCACTCCGGCGAGGCCCATCTCACACAACAAGCCACCTGCCTCACCACCTACCCCACAACCTTCGCCACAACACCATGAAAAAAACCCCTCTATCTATTTGCCAGTCCACCTACTCAAACCCTTTGTCGACCAACCCACTACCGCACCACTGTCTCTGACTCCATCCAACCTACACACTTCACCAATCACCACAAAACCACTGCCACTACACTCGACGTGGTCCGGCGAAGCTTATGAGCTATTTTAATGCGGTCGTGAGGCTGTATTTGTGATTCTCAGATCTCGCCGATGCTCCACCGCCATGCCATTATTGTCGACGACGTTCTTCATGTTCTTGCGGTTCGAGCTCTAGACGCTACCTCTAGGAGTTGTGGATTTGCTCCAGGAACGATTCCAGGTCCTTGATTGAAGACCACAACCTCAACAGCTACTTTAATTCAACGCATCTTCACCTGTAGGTGCATGCAAAAGAAAGCTATGGGATATAGTCCCACATCTTAGGATTTGGGATCATTGAAGTGGCATATATTATTTTTGTGTCTAAGGTTATTCGCCTCAAGACACAAGGGGTGAGGTCTCTCACACCCTTCACTGACCCGCCCACCTATTGCCTTCACTCCTCGGCTATGACCCAAGCCCGCAACCCTGGACCCAGGTATGTGATCCGATTACCTGATTAAATCATATATTAGAGAAAGAGAAGGAAAGAGAGAGAGAGTGTGGGGGAGGGTGGGTTTTACTCTCTGAAATACATAGTCCAACACTTAGCCATGCTTAAAGATTCAGAAGAAGAGAGAAGAAAAGATGAGGGGCTAAGGGAGAAAGCAGAAAGGAAGGAAGGAAGAGAAGTGGGCTTGTAAAGAGGGAAGGTAGAAAGAAGAAGAGACGTGAAGAGAGGAAGAAGCCAAAGAAGGAATAAGAAGAACAACAGAAGAAAAGCTTTGGAAAGGCACTGTAGCAAACGATTTTAAGTCATTTGATTGCAAAATCGAATGTCTAGTTATTGTTCCTTTGTTTGAGATGATTGAGTATTTGATATATATGTGCTTAGGCTAATAATTGGTGATCTAAATCACCATTATTTCATCTTAATTATCTTTTTGTCCTCTTTAACTTTGAGCTATATTTAATACTTAATGTGATAGATTAATATTCATTGAATATCTTTATAATGCTTCATTTATTATGCTCATTTATATTTTTAATTGAGATTAGCGTGTGAATTCCATATTTGCTCCTTATGTTTGACCTTGGACTTCCATTAGACTTATAAATTGTATATGTTGATGAGCGTTTGAGGATTTACTACAACGAATGCATATTTAACACCCTTCAAAAGCCCGTAAACACTAGGTGATGCAATTCAGAGCTTCAAACAACAAATCCAATCGCACGGATGGATTCAGATTGACAATCATAGTCCGACGACACGAAAATCAATCTAATATGAGATTAGTGGCATCATCTACAAAGTAAAGAAGATGGATAGCCAGAATGGCACCACATGGCACCATCCCAACTACCCAAATCCACCCTCAGCAGTCGCCACTCCTTAAAGGCGTTTCCATCACAAGATCAGGACCATTGGATCGACATCCAACGGGCCTATGCTCTCCACGTCACTAGCCTTGACCCTTTCATCAGAGCAGCCTTAATCTCGGCCGTTGGATTTCCATCCAATGGCTGAGATCAACTCCTCGCCACGTTCGCGAAAGCATCCTCTCGACACAAAAGTGCCCGTAATGCATTGGTCGCAAGAGGCACTCGCAAGCCCTAGGCACCGATTTGAAATGCATTCGTGCTCCAAATCTACGAGCGAGTGCACCACAAGTCAATTCGACCACTCGATCAAAGATCAGCGGCAGTCAAGGTGGCGACGTGGAGGGATCAATGCCGCACGATCTGAACGGGGTGATAATGAATAGATCAATGCTCGAATCGACGTGCCATCTGACGCAATCTAAAGGGCGCGATCCTCGTGCAATTACCGTCGATCAAGAATTTGACGACGAGAAAGCGAGCATGCGAGCGCAATTGTAAGCGAGCGTGAGCTGGAGGCCATAGCAACATTTAGGCCAAGTCTTCAGCGACGTTTATGGATGTCACTAAATGTCCCATGCATGAAATGCCTCCTCTCCTTCACTATTAAAGGACCCCTACCCCTCCCATTCTTCTTCATCTCTTCCTTTCCCTTCCTCACCACCTCCAAGGCTCTAGAGAAAGCTTGTCCAAGCCAAGGATGCTCCTCTAGAGTAGAAAACAGATATTTTTCCCTACCTCTCATCCCTCATTTTTGGAGCATCCTGTGGCCATCATTTCACCATCTTTCCAGAAGAAGATCCTCGTCACGATGCCATCCTACCCCATCCTCCTTCCTCCGCCATCATTCTCCTTCCACATGCTCCTCACCACCATCTTCCAGGCAACGTTAGAGCTAGTCATCCTCCAAGCGACTGCCGAGGGGGATTCTTCTCACCTTTATCTTTTATCGCTTTCTAGTCTAGTTGTAATTATCTTGAATTATCTATATCAAACTTTTTTCGATGTACATTGATATTCTCTCTCTCTTTCTATCCTACTTTGCAATTAGATTACTGGATATTATCGACCTGATCTCTTGCCTTATTAAAATACAAAAAATTGCAAAAGATAAAAACTGCAAAAAAGAAATAAAATTGAAAGCATAGATTTCAAAACCAAACATTGCCTCCCTATTTTCGACTCGAGGCTCATCTTGAGTTTCGGTATAAATTTTATTTGGATAGCGGATTTTGCGACTACGATGACAGGTTCTCTGAAACCTTAACATTTTCCTCGCGAAAACATGCTCATCATCTTGGCACCATTGCTGGGGTTTGAACCTGGGTCACCTGCATGACAAGTAGGAATACTCACCACACGGTGCTCGCACACTTGCTTTATCACCGTCAGATGCTCGATTGACGGTCGCAATCACGTAAGGATCACGCCATTCAGATCGCTCATCAGGTAAGGCATCAGATAGGGCATGATCACACGCGTGTAGATCGTGTGATCCTGATCATGCCACGTCGCCCCCTTGGTTGTCGCTGATCTTTGGTTGGGTGGTCAAATTGACTTGTGGAGCACACGCTCACAAATTTGTAGCACGGATGCGTTTTGAACTAGCACCCAGGGTGTGCAAGTGCCTTTTGCAACCAATGCGTTGTGGGTGCTTTTGTGTTGAGAGGATGCTTTTGCGAGCATGGTGAGGAGTTGATCTCAACCGTTGGATGGAAATCCAACGATCGAGATTAAGGCTGCTCTGATGAGAGGGTTAAGGCCAGTGACATGGCGAGCTTAAGGCATTTAGATGTCGATCCAACAGTTCTGATCTCATGGTGGAAATGCCGTTGAGGTGGGGCGGCTACTGAGGGTGGATTTGGGTGGTTGGGATGGTGCCAAGTGGTGGCATTCTAGCCATCCATCTTGTTTACTTTGTAGATGATGCCACAGATGTTGGATTGAATTGATTTTACATTGTTGGACTATGATTGTCAATCTAAATCCATCCGTTCAGTTGGATTTGTCATTTGAAGATCTGAATTACGTCACCTAGCCCCTTGGTCGTTGATCTTCCTCGAACTACATAAGGTGCTACGAAACTCCGATTAAGACGATTTTGGAGGCGTTGGACTTCAATTGTCATCTTAATCAGATCCGTAAGGTTGAATCATCAATCGAAGTCCCTAAAATAGATCTTCTTCTCTCCTAGCCATAAAAGGAAATGAATTAACCTAAACATTATACAAACTATTCTAAATGCAGAATGATGCATGCTATGTGATATTTATACTATGGAATGCATATCTAAGCTTAGGAACATGCATAAATAGGCATTTTAACCTAAATGGATGTGTCTACATCAGTGGCTTGGACAGGAGATTTATTTTGAGGCTTCGAATTGAAGATCCAGCCATACGAATCTGATCAGCACAATGTTCGAAGTCCAACACCTCTGAAATCATCTTGATCGAACTTTCCTAGCATTATATGCAGTCTAAGGAAGATCAAAGAATAAGGGGGAAGGTGGCTAAAATATAGACCTCATACGACAAATCTGACTACACGAATGAGTTTGGATAGATGATCGTAGCTCGGTAATGTGAAAATCATCTTGATCCAACATCTGTAGTAGCCCTAAGAAAGGAAAGAAGATGAACGGCCCAAATGGTGCCACGTAGTGCCATCCAGGCCACCTAAAGCTAGCCAAGACCCCTACGCAACTTCAAAGGACCATGTGGGACTCAATCTTGATCCAATGGCCAAGAGCAGGCCACGTTGTCATGCCCTCTCTACTCAAAGATCTCCTTCAATCACAGCTGCTAGATCTTCATCCAAAGATTGTGAGCGCACAACCACAGAGTCATCCACGCGACCAACCATGCTCTCAGCATAGCAATTGTGCGCTGCATTTGCAAAGCAGCGATGCATGATCGAGTCACGGCGAGGGGAGAAATCCAGTAGCGGTGGAGCGCAATTGAAATTGAGCCGTTGTAGAGTAATCGGGCGGAAAAGAAGGTGGCTACTAGGCACGATAAGAGATGCGTGATCCAAATGCATGATTTGATGCATAATCTGGCACGTCATCTAATTGCACTTAAGGCATGATCCGTGAGTGAGATCCCCACGTCATCTCAGCCATCCATTTCTAATCCAACAGCTGCAACTCGTCCTCACTGTAGCTAGCAGTGTGCGCACATTAAATGTGCGTGTGCAAGAACAGTAAGCCTTCAGCAACGCATGCGAAGGGTCTTCAGTGACATTTTTAATGTCATTGTTGACCCATACCCATTTCATGCCTTCATACCTCCACTATAAAAGGACCACCACCCCTCCCATTCTTCATCATCTCTTCTTCTTCCGCCACCTCCTCCAAAGCTCTAAGGAGTTGGTCCCAAGCTCGAGATGCTCCTCTAGAGTAGAAAACTAAAAAAGTTTTCTCGCTTTGCAACCCGATTTGTGGAGCATCCTATGGCCATCCTCTCACCTCAATCTGGAAGTAGATCCTCGCCGTGACATAGTCCTACCCCATCCTCCTTCCTCTGACTCCGTCCTTCGTCTAGCCTCTCACCATCTTCGTCTAAGCACCGTCAAAGCGAGTCATCGTCCAAGCAATCGTCGAGGGGGATTTCCTTACCTCTATATATCTTTTATCACTTTCTAATGTAGTCTTATATTTTGAGATTAGTTCTAATAGACTCTAGTTAGATATATATTGATATTCTCTCCCTCTCTCACTCTCACTCTCTCTCTTATTTTGCAAGTAGATTAGTTAGATAACGATATTGTCGACTTGTTCTCTTGCCTTATAAAAATGCCAAAAAAATCACAAATGATAAAAACACCAAAAAGAAAAAACCAAACATGGGTTTCAAAGAAACAAACGTCGCTTCCCTATATTCGACCCGAGACTCACCTCAAGGTTCGATAAATTTGTTTGGTAATGAACTTTTGCAACCACGACGATGGGTTTTCTATAACTCCAATTTTCTTGCAAAAATCTCATTTACCAATTTGGCACCATTGTCGGGGAGGCAACACTCATTGGTTCTTCCTGCATTTTTTGCCTTAGCTAACTTTTATCTCACTTTTTCTCTGATCTTGCTGTGATTGCAGGTACTCTTCCAAGGTGGGCCAGAGCGGTTAGATTGGAGAAAAGTGCTGAAGAAGGTTCTGTAAGTCTTCCCCCACCACCCACCCATTAGATTCTCATTCCATCACCTAAATAACTCAAACACAAATCAACCTAGGTGCTTTTATAAACCCTAGGATAGATTTGATTATTTAATTGTCACTTAACCTCACCTCACCCCCTATATATATATATAAATACTCCTCTTTTTGTGGGATTGAATTAAAAGTTACACACTTAACACACAAATTTCTCAACCTAAGGCACATCACTTTTCTCTGATTTAGTCACTAAATGGGATTCTGACCTATGGACTTGGTACACTCGAACCGATTACACATTAGTGACTAGGATTATTTTGTGTACCTTAATCAAGTGGTGCTCCTAGCCAATTCTCTGACTTATTTGGACTACACCACTAATATTAAAATTAATTCATTTAATAGTTTGCTCTCTAGAGTTGATTTTTAGGGTTGGACCAAGCACTCCACATTATTTCTGAATTTAAAGGGATATATCATCGTTGGTGCTTGCAAAACTTGGAGTGTCCCATTGAACCTTGATTGAATATACCTAAAGATTAAACCCTAAAAGCTACTAAGCAAGATTTGAACTTTAAAATCAACCCCATCTCTAATAATCTTGCTTAAAAACCCTGGTTGTGCACGCACACACATATTAACAGATATTTAAGGGCACAACCCTTCTAAAGGGCCCATAACATTCCCAGAGCACAATCATTCCAAGCCTAATTAAATTGAGTAGACGTTGGCCTTAAGGATTGATTTTCTCTTCGAGGCCTAGATTGAGATTATTTTCGATTAATCTGCTTATACTGGTCCGACTGATGTCTAGCTAGGGGAGTAGCGTCAAATGACCACGGTTGGGGGAATCAAAGAAACCTGAGGCAAAAGCTAAGGGAAGTACCTTCTCCGCACTCCCTCCCTCTAACTGGTTGGATTGACCAGATAAAAGTGAACTAAATCATTTATAATTTTAAGACGAGTTTTGAGAGTCTATAGATCTTTAGGTTAACCCACCTAAGGATATGCTTGATTGTTTGTATTGCAAAACTCCGTTCTTTTCTCTTTTTCCTCCCGCTTTGCCATGTATCATTCCACTTCCTATAAGCATTTCCAATCTTACCCTCCAACCACCTCTTATCCCCAATATGACTATTATTATCCTGACTCAACCTATAATCAACCATCTAGGGTAACTTGGATTGGGGATATAATTCTGGGCCTAAATGTCCAGGGTCTAATCTTAGACATCCATACTGTGATTATTATCCTTCTTACACCTACACTAATTATAGATCTTCACCCTTTGATGAACAACCCAACATGATCTATAATGAAGAAGGATATGATTATTATAACACCTACCCTCCCCTAAATTATGGTGAACATAGGTCACCACCCTTCTTTGAATAACCCGAAATGACCTATTATCAAGGAGGGCCCTAAGAACCTCAATTCCTTGACTCCCCTAGATTGAACCCAAACCTACCCAACCTTGAACCAAACCATTCGATTCAGGTGAACCAAGTACAAGATAGGGTGTTGGCAAACTTGAGGAACACTATAAAATCTTTTGAAGCTCAACCAACACCATGAACTGAAGTATTGGAGCCTATGATCAAATGATTAACGATCTTAATAGTTCTTTATTGGATTGGCTCCAAGATATTGAGGATAAGGGCCTGGATGAAGGCTTACTTGGGAAATTGTTGAGATTGAGGATGAAGTTTGTGGTTGCCCTAGTCCAATCTTAGAATGATTTTCAGGATGAAACCCCTTTAAGAGAGCTAATGTCAAAACCCGCTTAGGCACCTATCGAGGGAGATACATTTTATGAGACCAGGGATGACCAGGTTGGTTTAGAGCAACCGATTGATGATGATGTGATTTTCTCACCTGAGATCCCTGAGCCAGGGAACGAGAAAAAATATTTCTCCATGGACTAGAAAATGATAAATAATTTTGAGACATATAAATGAGGATCAAGAGTTCTTTGATTCTGAGGATAAGGAATCTCTTAGTGAAATCTCACTTGAAGTTAAGGAAAATGATTTAGTGAGACAAGCAGGCCTGAGGAATATGATGAATCATTTGATAGCCTGATAATTGAGGAAATTGATATGATATGGAGGATTCTAATCTTGAGTTATTGGATGATTCAATCAATAGATCCATTTCTCAACCACGCCCTGAAGAATATAGTGATGATATTTAAATCACCAAACCCAAGTTAATTCTGATTCATCCACAAATTTTGGACTTGGATATTTTATATAGGGTTGATAACACTTGCGAGGTCTCGGAAACTATAATTTTGGAGGGTAGGAATTTGGAACTAAAAATTTAGGAAGCCAATTCCAAGGGAAACAAAAGCATTGATCTGAGGGTTCCTATTTGCATCAAACCACTTACTTTTTACCAGGACCCTTACAATATTTTTAATTATAAGGATGTGGAACCCAAATATCTTTGATCTCCCTTTTGTCCACACATCGAGATTTGGGCTGCATGCCCCCAAACTGTGTACCTGACTGATGAGAACCTCATCATGAGCCATAACTAGCTCATTTTGACCCAATACAAAGGATAAAAGCTCCTACATATCTCAAGGAAAGGCTTAACTCAGAGAATTCTGAGTTTGAGAAGAAAACCAGTCATAAGGGGTAAAAGTGCAATTTTACCAGTATAAACTGCATGCAGGGTAATTCAGGGACCAAACACAGGTCAAAACAGCTTAATAAGAATAAAAGTGGGATGAGATGATCTAGCAAGGGCTACAGCAATTCCAAGAGACTAAATCTGTAACCCTAAAACAACCCACTTCAATTCACAAGGTTCGAGGCAAAGTAAAAATAGAATAAACCCTCTAAAATTCATAGAAAAATAATCTCTAGGGTTTAGAACCTTCAATTTGGCCTTTAGAACCCATTTTGACCTACATTGAGAACCATGCCCAATTAATAACTTAATTTGGGTTGTTGCGCAAATTGACCGGTCGAACAAGGTTTAAGATGAAAATAAAATTCACCATCAGATTCCTTAGGTCCTAATTAGTCATGTATAAAAACTTGAGCCTAAGAAGAAACCCCCTTGACCGACTTTACACTTTGGTCCTCATATATTTACTCTTTGGCCCTCAACTTTTGAACCCTCGCATTTTGGCCCCTAACTCTCCTTCGTTCTTTGCAATCAGGTCCCTCCTGCAAAACCCTGCCAGCACCATGCTCCGGCGACCTTGCGCGGAGCATGGCGCCGCGCAGGGTGAGGTAGGGGACCTGGCAAGTAAACCGGGGGTGCCCTGCGTCGTCAGCCGTCGCAGGAGCACCCCCCTGGTCATTGTAGGCCACCATACCGGTCGTGCGAACGCACGGACGGTATGGGTTCATGTTCCGACCATTCTCCGGCGAGGGAGACACGTCGTCTCCCTCCGCCTTCCTCCCTGCTTCATCCCTATAAATACCCCCCGCCGCTCCACCGACGAGGGCAGCTTGGATCTGACGGAGAAATCCCCAACTTCCTTCTCTTCTTTCTCCGGCAGACGCTCACCAGCTCCGGCGGCTCCCTCCCCCTCCACCTCTTCGCTCTGCCGCAATACCAGCAGCAGAGACTTCCTCCCCTGCTCTTCCCGCGCCACGCCGCACCCAGCTGGCGCCTCTCCGGCTCTCTGCTCGCCGCCGCCCCTCTCCCTGAGCATCGTCTTCTCCGGCGACAGTCGATACGACTGTCGCCCTGTTCCTCCCCCTTCGTCCCTGCAAGTAAGCTAGAGTTACTCCCCTTCTCCTCCTCTTTCTTTCCCCGCTTTCAATTTAGTCAATTAAGCCCTCTACCGACCCTCTTCACCCTCACCCTCTTCGCCTCCGACCACCCTCCGGCGAGCCGCTCCCATCACCTCAGCGACCCACACGGCTCGCCGACCACCGCAGAACCTCCGCCTCCTCACCCTGATCCTCTTCCGCCCCTCCACTTTCCACCAAACACCCTCTGCAGATCCACCGAACACACCCACTTCTTCGCTCACAGTTTGACCTAGGACGACCTGTTGGCTCCATCACGCCCCCTGCAGACCCCCTGACCACCTTCGCCGTGCCACGGCGAAGGTCCCCCGCCTGTCTGATTTGGCCGAGAGGCCGTTCTTCTGTGACCAGGTGACTCGCCCGCCGTCGCCATTACTGCGCAGGCAGAGCTGCTTCACCTGCAGGTGCAGGCACGCCTTCGCCCAGGTTTGACTCCCAGGTTGCGCAGGGACTCTCCGCGAAACGTCCCAGGTTCACAGATGGGGCGAAGGCCGCGCGGGAAGCCACGATCGCCCACTGCTCCATCCGCGACGCGCGCTCAATTGGGGTGGGACATTTAGTCCCACCTCGGAACTTTTCGGAGGCGCGCGGACGCATAAAGGCAAAAAGTGCCTTATGCTGTTTGCCTCCTGACCACGGGGTGAGGTCCCTCTCACCCGACCCGGCCTCGTCCGTGACCACGCTCCGCGGACCTGGCCCGACCCGATTAGACCGACCTGCACTCCTCGCCCACCATCGCACGCCGGTGGGCCTGGACCCGGGCCTGACCCGAACCAGATTACCCGGTAGCTCTGGGAGAGCTGTCCCAAGAGCGGTTTCAGAGAGAAAGAGAGACGCGGGGGGGGGAAGGGTAGAGTAGGTTTTGCCTCTTGACGAAAAAAAACTCTGAAGTGTGCAGGCCAAAGAAGAAGAAGAAGACCCGCGGAAGAAGAAGTGCAGGCGAAGAAGAAGGAGCTGCACTGTAGCAAATGCTCAGTTAAGTCGTCGAAGCACCGGGCCAGACGACGGAAAGTCAGCAGCCAGAGCAACACAGAAGGCAGGCTGAGGAAGAAGGAAGGGAGACTTAGTAGCCGAAGGCAGAAGCACCACGATTGCAGAAGAAGAAGAAGAGAGGTCAAGGCAGTAAACCAAAGAAGAAGAACAAGGAGCTCTGAAGAAAGAAAAACATCACCAACGCAGGAACAGCAAGAAGAAGAAGAGCACCACCATTGCAAGAGAAGAATATCACCTGAACAGAGAGAAAGAAGGAGATCTAAAGAAAGAGAGAAAGAAGAGCACCCCCCTCTGCAGAACATCACAACAAATTCTTTCCCTCTCTCTTTATTTTGTAAAAGAAACATGTATATCTCTAGAATACGACTTGCTCCCTGAGTTTGACCTCGGGAACTCTTTCATTTTCCGAGTAAAAAATTTATATTTGAAATGTTGGTAATAACCGGCTTTACTACAACGTTATAACAAAACCCTCAAACCCGGTGAAACCAGACATTTCTCATTTTGGCGCCGTTGCCGGGGAGCAACGGCCATTCTAGAGGTAAACATTCCTGTATCTTTTAATTTCTGATAATCTCCTTTCTTTTGTGCAGCTACAGGAACTCAAGAAGACAAGCAACCACACAACCACTCCGAAGACAGGTAAATCTTTTCTCTCACTATTAACCCCTACACTCTAAAGAGGAAGAAAAGAAAAAAGCAATATAGGGCTAACCTGTCTTCCATACTTAGTAACCATAAAAAGTTGCATGTTTTCAACTCATCACTCCTGCACACTATTAAGGGTATTTAAGGGCTAACACATTCTTGCTTGAGCCCTAATTGCCCAACAAAGAGTTAAATGGACCAAGTAGAGCCAACATAAGGTCAAACATTAGGACTTCAGTAGAGACACACCCCTTAATCAAGAATTGAGGAAATCCAAAAGAGGTGTGCCCAAGCCATTGATTGAAAATAATTAACAAGAAAAATCCTAAACAATTGGCTCTCTCTAAACACTTGAACCCTAAAAGACAGGACCTAAAAGCTCTTAAAGAAAACAATAGGTAAAGTTGACCCCTTTGGGTTAACCAACCTTAAATTAGGTCACTCTTTGCACTTAAAAAGACTAAAGTTCAAGTGAAACCTTAAGCACCCTGATCTTAAAATTGGTAGACTTAAGAGGTCAAGATCCCCATTCTGGTCTACCTGGAACCGCAATGACAAGAGAGGTCGGGTGGGGGAAACCCTGTAACCCGTGGGGACGCTCTACCGTGTAGGGGTCTTCGCGGGACTCTCCCTCTCTGGCTGCCCAGGTAATTCTCAGGTGGACGACCTTTCTGATCAAGGGGTCCATCTGCCCCGCACCTCTATAGTCACCCAACACATTTTTTGGGTGTCTTGATTGGGTCCAGCACCTTCTAAAACTTACCTCTCCCAACTGTGCATGTACGGAAGGAGGTCTCTAAGACCACCCTTAAGACCTCCATTAGAAATTCGCTCTCGTAAAGGCCAAGCCTCGACGCCCGTATTTGTGCAGCAACACCCTCACATTATTCTCTCTTCTGATTCAGAACCAAGTTCTTCTTCTTCCCCCATCATGGCTCAGCCAGTTGAGGAAGAAAATAATCTGGAACACCAGCTCCAGCGACTCAATGACCTCTTCCAAAACTTCGTGCACCCACCGCAGCGTCCTATGATGCGGGACCACTACAATCCTGCTGCGGTGGCCATTGAGCCTCGAGTCAGAATCCCGATTGGAGGACCTGATTCCGAACTAAAGCCCAACATGATTCATGCTATACCTAAATTCCATGGGCTTAATTCTGAAGATCCCTTCCAGCACATCAAACAGCTTAAGCATCTGGCCCACACTTTTGGATCAGATGCGCAAAATCGGGATATTCTTCTCATGAAGATGTTCTCCTTTTCTCTTATGGACAAGGCCGCCCATTGGTATCAAACTCAGACCCGGCCGATCAACACTTGGGAAGAACTTCAATCCGAGTTTTTGAAAAAGTTCTTTCCCGTTGGTCGAACCAACGCCTTGCGCCATCAGATTACACACTTCACTCAACAATCAGGAGAACCTCTCCATGAGGCATGGGATCGTTTTCAGGATCTCATGAGGAAGTGCCCCCATCACGGAGTTCCTAAATGGGAACAAGTCCAATCTTTTTACCAGGGACTCCGTGAGGACATCCGCCTTTTCGTCAATGCAACCTGCGGAGGAAACATCATGGGTCAACATGAAGACACCGTATGGGAGATTCTCGAAAACATGTGCGAGAACTCCATCAACAATGACTCCATGGGATTATTCGACAGGACGAATACCCGCGCAGCGACGAATCTTAAGGGAGCACATGAGACGCAGGGCCTGTCCGCATCAGTCGACCTGGAATTAATGGCCAGTCGATTGGACAAGGTCTCAATCATTGAAAAGAAGGTGGATGAGCTGACTCAGCACTTGCAGCGAGCCACCTCTGCACGTAACTCCTTTGCGCAACCTCCTTCCACACAGGAGACTGTGCAAAACATCCTACACCGATCCTCCCCTGGGATGGATCCATATCCATCCCCATCTGATTCTTGGACTGGAAGATCATCCGATCCTTTCTTCACTAGCCTGGGGAACTCCATCCCTCCTTTCCCTGATTCTCAGGAGGTTCCTCAGACCTGCGAGGACCTCAACGCCATCCAGAACGACCCATTCTCCAACACTTACAACCCTGGATGGCGAAACCATCCCAATTTTCAGTGGGCGGGAAATTCCCAAACCCAAAGACCACCTTTTCAGTCCCGCCCACAGCCCTCTCATCACTACCAGCCGCCTCAGCCTCGGCCCAACCCTACTTATCCATCAGGGCCAAATCAAGATCAAATGTCCTTAATCCTTCAGACTCTGGCTGACATTCAAAAATCGAATGCGGCCATTCAAAAACAGCACAAGGACGAGCTTACTGAAGTTAAAACTCAGCTGGCCCAGTTGGCAAATTCTCGCCAGCCAGGCACACTCCCTTCCCAACCTCTTCCTAACCCAAATAACGTGCCAACCCAGAAGCGCGTTATGAATCCAAATTTAGGCCACGCTCAATGGATTTATCAGGCCCCTACTGCTCCATCTCCAGACGAGATAGAAGCCTCTACTTCTCGTGCGGGATTTCAGCAGCAGCCACCCCTCCTACCTAACCCAAGCCAAAATCAGGCCGGATTAAATTCTGTAACAACACGTAGTGGTAAGACAACTCAGGACCCGCATTATCCAAACCACTCCCAGCCTGATAACCATGACCCTAGGATAGTTAGCCAAGGTACCGCTGTTCCAGACCCACAACCTGGACCTATCCTAGAGGAACCAACCAAGATCCCGTTTCCCGAGGCCCTGACCAAGGGAAAGAAGACCACCAAACCCGTGGCCCCTGAGGAGGACCTGGTCAAGCTCTTTGAGCAGGTCCACATAAACATCCCCTTGATGGATGCAATCCGCCACGTACCAGCTTACGCACGATTTCTAAAGAATATATGTACACCCCAGCGTAAGCCGCGAACCAAGGGAGGGAGCCCAATTGTTCTGTCAGAGCAAGCCAGCTCTGTAATCCTTAGTAGACTCCCACCCAAGGCAAAAGATCCTGGAACTCCCCTGATCTCCTGTAAGATAGGTGGTACCCAATTTGATAGAGCATTGTTAGACTTAGGTGCATCTATAAATCTGATACCCACATCCTTACTTGACCATCTAGAAGAATCTGAGCTGAAACCAACCAAGGTGACATTACAATTAGCAGATCGATCTATAAAATCACCAAAAGGGATTCTCGAGGATGTTATCGTGAGAGTGCGGGATTTCTATTTTCCAGTGGACTTTATAGTCTTAGACATGGATGCACCTGAGAACCCTAGGGATACACCAATCATCCTAGGGAGACCTTTCTTGGCTACTGCTAGAGCCAACATCAGCTGTGAGGAGGGCCAAATAGAGCTTAAGTTTGGAGATCAAACACTGAAGATTGATATATTTAAGGCCCAACAAGGAATTAATTGCGGCGTCATCGGGCAAATTTGTGACATCAAGACTTTGGTTGATGAATCACACCTCCAGAATGACTTGAGTATGCCTCATCAACCACAAAAGGATCTTGACCCGCAAACAGAGGAGTCAAATCCAGATGTGAACAACCCAGTAACTCCCACCCTTGAACCTCACATCTATACTGAACCACCCGCTGCTGCTGAAAACCCCATCCTTGAACTGAAACCCCTTCCTGCTCATTTGAAATACATCTTTTTGGGTTCTAATCAGACCCTTCCTGTGATCATCAATTCCAACCTCAGTCCTGAACAGGAATCCCGTCTGATTGTTGTCCTCCAGCAACATCGCAGAGCCATCGGATGGACTCTCGATGATTTGACTGGAATAAGTCCCTCTTATTGTACTCATCATATCTATTCAGAAGAGGGCACACGACCTTCTCGTGAAATGCAGAGACGCTTAAACCCCAATCTGCAGGAGGTCGTGAAAAAGGAGATCATCAAGTGGTTAGATGCCGGGATCATCTACCCGATCTCCGATAGTCGTTGGGTGAGCCCAATTCAGGTCGTGCCTAAGAAGGCAGGACTCACCACTATAACGACTGAGACCGGAGAAATCATTCCTACCCGATTAGCCAACTCGTGGAGAGTCTGTATAGACTACCGTCGACTCAATTCCTCCACGAAGAAGGATCATTTCCCACTACCCTTCATTGATCAAATTCTCGAAAAACTTGCGGGAAATAGGTTCTTCTGCTTTCTTGACGGGTACTCCGGTTATAACCAGGTGGCAATCCATCCTGAGGACCAAGAAAAGACCACGTTCACCTGCCCCTTCGGAACATACGCTTTCCGAAGGATGCCTTTCGGTCTTTGCAATGCACCCGCTACTTTTCAGCGATGCATGCTTGCCATATTCTCAGATATGGTAGGTGATTATCTGGAAGTCTTCATGGATGACTTTTCAGTTTTTGGAGCATCATTCGACGATTGCCTCCAACACTTGGTCCAGATACTCAGGCGGTGCATCGACGTGAATTTGGTTCTTTCCTGGGAAAAGAGCCATTTCATGGTGCCTGAGGGAATTGTCCTGGGACACTCAATTTCGGAGAAAGGTATCCAAGTGGATCGAGCTAAGGTTAATCTGATTTCTCACCTTCCTATGCCTAGCTCGATCAGGGACATCCGATCCTTTTTAGGGCATGTCGGTTTTTATCGACGATTTATCCCTGATTTTTCAAAAATCGCACGCCCCCTGACCACTCTTCTCTCCAAGGATGTTCCCTTCGAAATCTCCAAGGAATGCACTCAAGCATTTGAAATCCTGCGTGACCGAGTCACCCAAGCCCCGATCCTACAGTCCCCTGATTGGTCTCAACCTTTTGAGATCATGTGTGATGCATCCGACTTCGCTGTAGGAGCGGTTTTGGGGCAGAAAAATGACAAGAAACCTGTGGTCATTTACTACGCCAGCAAAACACTCGATGAGGCTCAGCGTAACTATACAGTTACTGAGAAAGAGCTGCTAGCTGTAGTATTTGCCCTAGAGAAGTTCAGATCGTACCTTCTAGGTTCCCATGTCATCATATACTCGGATCACACGGCTGTGAGGCATCTCCTTGCAAAGAAGGACGCGAAGCCTCGATTGATCCGATGGATCTTGCTGTTGCAAGAATTTGACCTCGAGATTCGCGATAAAGCGGGAAAACAAAACGTGGTAGCTGATCACTTGTCCCGTCTTCCTTCTGAAATGATAGACCCTTCCGGACCCATCACTGAGCATTTTCCCGATGAGCACCTGCTGACTATTGGTACTAGCCTTCCATGGTTCGCTAATATTGTAAATTACTTGGCATCTCATCAGACCCCGTCCGATTGGCCGAAGGCCAAGAAAGACAAATTACGCTCCGATGCCAAGTATTACATTTGGGAAGACCCGTACCTCTTCCGCATAGGTGCCGATCAGATCATCCGGAGATGTGTCCCGGAAGGGGAAATCAACAATATCCTCTCTTTCTGCCATGACCAGGCATGCGGTGGCCATTTTGCCGGGCATAAAACCGCATCAAAAGTCCTCCAGTGCGGCTTTTACTGGCCCACACTGTTCAAAGACGCATACAGTCATTGCAAGGCATGCAGTCGTTGCCAGACTTTGGGCAACATGAGCCATCGCGACATGATGCCTATGCAACCGATTCTAGCATGCGAAATCTTTGATGTTTGGGGGATTGATTTTATGGGCCCCTTTCCTGTTTCGGATGGTTTCGAATACATTCTGTTGGCTGTGGACTACGTGTCCAAATGGATCGAAGCCATACCGACCCGAACCTGTGATCACAAAATCGTTCTCAAATTTATTCATCAACACATTTTCTCAAGGTTCGGGATTCCTCGTGCAATAATCTCTGATGGGGGGACCCATTTCACAAATGCTCAGTTTAGGTCACTGATGACCAAATACGGGGTGTCTCACCGAATCTCTACTCCTTACCACCCCCAAACTAATGGTCTAGCTGAGCTATCTAATCGGGAGATCAAGAAAATCCTGCAAGTCACTGTTCGACCTGACAGGAAGGACTGGTCGTCCCGACTTCCGGAAGCATTGTGGGCCTATAGGACCGCCCACAAGACCCAATTGGGCATGTCTCCCTTTAGATTGGTGTACGGAAATGCATGCCACCTCCCCGTCGAACTGGAGCATAAAGCCTATTGGGCAGTACGGAACTGTAATCTAGATCTTTCTAAGGCTGGGACCCACAGAAAACTCCAAATCAGCGAGATCGATGAATTACGCATAGACGCGTACGAGAACTCGCAAATCTACAAGGAGCGGGTTAAAGCCTTCCACGACAAACACATCTCGAGAAAGATCTTTCATCCTGGTCAAAAGGTCCTACTCTTTGATGCCCGACTCAAACTCTTCCCAGGAAAACTGAGATCTAAGTGGGTCGGACCATATTTGGTCCGACAGGTTTTTGGAAATGGAGCAATCGAAATCAGTCCACTCAGCCACGATTCTGAACCTTTCATCGTGAACGGTCAGAGACTCAAGCCGTTCATTGATGTAACTTCTACTGATTTGGCTGAGGCATCTTATATCCTCCTTTCCCCTTGAGCTTATTGCGCCCAGCCGATGGCGTAAAACTCAGCGCTTAACGGGAGGCAGCCCGTCATTCTCTTTGAAAATCTGAAACTTGTTCTGACACCTTTCAGCACTTGAAGTTCACCCTTGTAGACAGCCGACCCCAACTCAGATGTTCGCATCTGAGATTTGAAATCGTCCGCAAAAATTCAACCCGACCCATCCACTCACCCAAATTTCTGTCTTAAGGAATGAACTAAGACCCCCTAGGTTACAATGAGGACATTGCAAATCTTAGGCATGGGGGGGTAGGAAAGTGCAAAAACTTGTAAGAAAATGTTTCAAACAAAAAATTCACATATGCCAAAAATACCATAAAAATTAAAAATTTTTTTTCGAAAAAGAATAAGAGGAAAAGAGGAGAAGGAAAATTTTGTGAAGGAGAAAAGAAACAAAATGAAAAAGGAGCACAAAATTATGAGAAAAAGTGATAGTCATTAGTAAGGAACTAAGGAATTAACCTAAGTTCTAGACCTCATTCAAAAAAATAACTGAAAAGTGCACAATGAGATTAGTAAGAATGCAAACCTTAGGCATTCTTGAATAGACTCTTAGTACCCATTAAGATCTGGACACTCCTCAAGAGGTTGAGGAAAATGAAAAGCTGAAGTATTAGGTCCAAGGCTTAGGAAGTATTCGGCCTTGTTAACTAATTTTTGGTTTACGGGACTCAGTAACCTAAGCACCCTAATCTCACACACAGCCTGGTTCAGTAAGCGTAAAAATCCGAATCACGCAGAAGCGTCGCAAAAATCTGAAAAGAACACCTAGAATAGGAGCGGCCGATCAACACAAGTTGATTTGGACGAGTTCCCAGCGCAGAGAGGCGGGAAATCCCCTCGAAGATGCGTAACAAAATATCATCTCCTCGGTGCTTGTCTCTTAGGATATTTACATATCCTACGGGGGGCATGTAAGCACTCTGCTGGTTCAGATTCCATGGATGGCATTATCTCGAAGTGTCAATTGCCAGGGTCTGGATTCGGCCACGGAATACCATGGATGGGATTATCTCGAAATCTCAATATCCAGGGTTCCGGGGGTTGCCATGGGCGGTGCTATCTCGAAGCATCGATCGCCAGGAACCCTTGAGGATTGATGATGGGAGCAAGGAATCTGATACAGACCGTGTTGAAAAGCCAATCCTAGGCTAGAACTAAAAAGAAAAAGAGAGAGAAAACTCTCCAAACAGAAAAACTTTCTATCTCTCTCTTACAAAACGCACTGCGAACTGAGCCAGGGCTAAAATCATTTCAAGCACGGGTGCTTTAACCACGAAGTCCAATAAACCTTAGGTTAGTTCTTGTGGGCCTTAAAAACCTTTGCTAAAAGACTGAGGCTAAGGCTAGACAGATTTGGATCTTGACTGGTACTAGAGTACCTTTTAGGCCTATGATCAGCATTCTAACCTAATCTATGAAGGCACTTATCTAAAACTATTGAAAACTTCATGGTCTAGAACAAGGGTTGAAACCTTAAGTTTTTGCTAAGGGACTAGCAAAAGCTAGGCATGGGGGTATGATGAGAACCTCATCATGAGCCATAACTAGCTCATTTTGACCCAATACAAAGGATAAAAGCTCCTACATATCTCAAGGAAAGGCTTAACTCAGAGAATTCTGAGTTTGAGAAGAAAACCAGTCATAAGGGGTAAAAGTGCAATTTTACCAGTATAAACTGCATGCAGGGTAATTCAGGGACCAAACACAGGTCAAAACAGCTTAATAAGAATAAAAGTGGGATGAGATGATCTAGCAAGGGCTACAGCAATTCCAAGAGACTAAATCTGTAACCCTAAAACAACCCACTTCAATTCACAAGGTTCGAGGCAAAGTAAAAATAGAATAAACCCTCTAAAATTCATAGAAAAATAATCTCTAGGGTTTAGAACCTTCAATTTGGCCTTTAGAACCCATTTTGACCTACATTGAGAACCATGCCCAATTAATAACTTAATTTGGGTTGTTGCGCAAATTGACCGGTCGAACAAGGTTTAAGATGAAAATAAAATTCACCATCAGATTCCTTAGGTCCTAATTAGTCATGTATAAAAACTTGAGCCTAAGAAGAAACCCCCTTGACCGACTTTACACTTTGGTCCTCATATATTTACTCTTTGGCCCTCAACTTTTGAACCCTCGCATTTTGGCCCCTAACTCTCCTTCGTTCTTTGCAATCAGGTCCCTCCTGCAAAACCCTGCCAGCACCATGCTCCGGCGACCTTGCGCGGAGCATGGCGCCGCGCAGGGTGAGGTAGGGGACCTGGCAAGTAAACCGGGGGTGCCCTGCGTCGTCAGCCGTCGCAGGAGCACCCCCCTGGTCATTGTAGGCCACCATACCGGCCGTGCGAACGCACGGACGGTATGGGTTCATGTTCCGACCATTCTCCGGCGAGGGAGACACGTCGTCTCCCTCCGCCTTCCTCCCTGCTTCATCCCTATAAATACCCCCCGCCGCTCCACCGACGAGGGCAGCTTGGATCTGACGGAGAAATCCCCAACTTCCTTCTCTTCTTTCTCCGGCAGACGCTCACCAGCTCCGGCGGCTCCCTCCCCCTCCACCTCTTCGCTCTGCCGCAATACCAGCAGCAGAGACTTCCTCCCCTGCTCTTCCCGCGCCACGCCGCACCCAGCTGGCGCCTCTCCGGCTCTCTGCTCGCCGCCGCCCCTCTCCCTGAGCATCGTCTTCTCCGGCGACAGTCGATACGACTGTCGCCCTGTTCCTCCCCCTTCGTCCCTGCAAGTAAGCTAGAGTTACTCCCCTTCTCCTCCTCTTTCTTTCCCCGCTTTCAATTTAGTCAATTAAGCCCTCTACCGACCCTCTTCACCCTCACCCTCTTCGCCTCCGACCACCCTCCGGCGAGCCGCTCCCATCACCTCAGCGACCCACACGGCTCGCCGACCACCGCAGAACCTCCGCCTCCTCACCCTGATCCTCTTCCGCCCCTCCACTTTCCACCAAACACCCTCTGCAGATCCACCGAACACACCCACTTCTTCGCTCACAGTTTGACCTAGGACGACCTGTTGGCTCCATCACGCCCCCTGCAGACCCCCTGACCACCTTCGCCGTGCCACGGCGAAGGTCCCCCGCCTGTCTGATTTGGCCGAGAGGCCGTTCTTCTGTGACCAGGTGACTCGCCCGCCGTCGCCATTACTGCGCAGGCAGAGCTGCTTCACCTGCAGGTGCAGGCACGCCTTCGCCCAGGTTTGACTCCCAGGTTGCGCAGGGACTCTCCGCGAAACGTCCCAGGTTCACAGATGGGGCGAAGGCCGCGCGGGAAGCCACGATCGCCCACTGCTCCATCCGCGACGCGCGCTCAATTGGGGTGGGACATTTAGTCCCACCTCGGAACTTTTCGGAGGCGCGCGGACGCATAAAGGCAAAAAGTGCCTTATGCTGTTTGCCTCCTGACCACGGGGTGAGGTCCCTCTCACCCGACCCGGCCTCGTCCGTGACCACGCTCCGCGGACCTGGCCCGACCCGATTAGACCGACCTGCACTCCTCGCCCACCACCGCACGCCGGTGGGCCTGGACCCGGGCCTGACCCGAACCAGATTACCCGGTAGCTCTGGGAGAGCTGTCCCAAGAGCGGTTTCAGAGAGAAAGAGAGACGCGGGGGGGGGGAAGGGTAGAGTAGGTTTTGCCTCTTGACGAAAAAAAACTCTGAAGTGTGCAGGCCAAAGAAGAAGAAGAAGACCCGCGGAAGAAGAAGTGCAGGCGAAGAAGAAGGAGCTGCACTGTAGCAAATGCTCAGTTAAGTCGTCGAAGCACCGGGCCAGACGACGGAAAGTCAGCAGCCAGAGCAACACAGAAGGCAGGCTGAGGAAGAAGGAAGGGAGACTTAGTAGCCGAAGGCAGAAGCACCGCGATTGCAGAAGAAGAAGAAGAGAGGTCAAGGCAGTAAACCAAAGAAGAAGAACAAGGAGCTCTGAAGAAAGAAAAACATCACCAACGCAGGAACAGCAAGAAGAAGAAGAGCACCACCATTGCAAGAGAAGAATATCACCTGAACAGAGAGAAAGAAGGAGATCTAAAGAAAGAGAGAAAGAAGAGCACCCCCCTCTGCAGAACATCACAACAAATTCTTTCCCTCTCTCTTTATTTTGTAAAAGAAACATGTATATCTCTAGAATACGACTTGCTCCCTGAGTTCGACCTCGGGAACTCTTTCATTTTCCGAGTAAAAAATTTATATTTGAAATGTTGGTAATAACCGGCTTTACTACAACGTTATAACAAAACCCTCAAACCCGGTGAAACCAGACGTTTCTCACTGACCCCACAAGCTAAAATATCCTCAGTTCTGGACTTTTATTATTCAGAGCCTTAAAACCACTCAACCTTGGAGCATGGGTTTACACCATAATCTGGTCCACATCTATGGACACCTACTAGTGCATTTGAGGATCAATCTTTTGATTTTGATCCTGACCTGCACTACTTAATTCTTAATTTCTTCCTTTGTTTGTATAATATGTCTAGCTGAAGGCACCAAATTTAGGACGTGTGTATACTCCACTTTCTCTACGTAGCCAATCGAATTTTCACAAAATTCAGGTGATATTCTATTTATTCCACCCCTTTCATGTCTTTATTTTTACAATGAAGACATTGCATTAATTAGGCATGGGGGGTGGATACTCAATCCTGAAAATATTTTATTAGCTCTGTAGAATTTCTTTTACTTAAAAAAGATCAAAAAATTAAAAAATCCAAAAAGGAAAAAAAATAGAATTTGGAGAAGAGAACTTAGGCATTAGGAGTTATCAACTTTAGGAAATGATACGATAGGACCTGAACACTAAGACTCTTTAGGTTTTCAGTCTCAATCAGCTAGGGTGTCCACTAAAATGTGGACCTACTTCTCGAGTTCCTGCCACATTAATTTTATTTTAATTTGGCTAATAAATTGGGGTGATAAGTACACGACTTATCAACCCACCCTCTGATTTGAGGGAACTTTTAGTCTACTGCATCTACACACTATTTGCACTAACTCACTTCTCGACAGTTTTTACAGAAATTAAGTAGCTAATGAACTTTCTAGGGTAGTATCGCTGGCAAATTGTCGTGGGTAATAACCCATTGGTCTGTTGTCCAGAGCCCAGCTACATGACCATTCTCTTTCTATTGCCTTTAGGAAAATATTAGATCAGGGAAGCCACCTACTCAGAAAAAGAAAAAATATATATACTAAAAAATTTTTAAAAATAGAAAAAGGAAAAAAAAGAGCCACACTTCACCACACGAGTATAGCTAGCAAGTTGTCATGGGTTTGACACTCCATTGGTCGATTGTCCAGAGTCATGCACAAATAATTCCCAAACAATTAGGGAAGAAGTAGGGAAGTAGAATAAATCGAGGAGATATACACTGGGTTCACCCTTGTGTTAACCCCATAAAAAATTTTAAAAGTAGAGAGAAAGCTACTGATCCAAAAGATGAACCTTTAGGCAGAAACTTTTAAGCCACCTAGGGTCATAGAAACCTGAAGTCCATTTGAACGGCCACTTAATGAGTCTATCACCTTTCACAAGATGCTTAGAACATAAAGTTCTTTTCGAGTCTTAGGTGGGTTAGGTAGCTGTAGAAAGCTGCCTCAAAACTTTAAACTCAAAAACAAATCCAAAAAAATTAGAAAAGAAGAAAAACCAGAAAAAAATGTATCTTCCCTTTTCAAAATATGGCGACAACTTGGGCGGTCTGCATTTTAGCAGCCACCTGGGTACTATTGAATCTTTGTAATTAGGTCCTTAGTTGAATTTTTCAAGTGTTAATCAATAAATTTTACCTAAGTAATAGAAACATAATTCAATTCTATAGATAGCATTTAGGTTAATTTTGCTAGGGACTAACAAAAGATAGGCATAGGGGTATGATAAATACACATTTATTCATGATAAAATGTCCATTTTTGTGAGTTTCGAAGATTAACATTGCATTCCTCACTATAAATATTACATAGCATACATCATTCTGTACTTAGGACAGATTGTATAAATTATAGGTTAATTTGCTCCTTTTTGTCGCTAGGAGAGGAGATTTATTTCGGGGCATCGGATTGAAGATCCAATCATATGGATCTAATCAGGACTATATTTGGAGTCCAACACATCCAAAATCATCTTGATCGGACTTTCATAGCATTGTATGCAATTCAAGATAGATCAAAGGCCAAGGGGAAAGGTGGCTTAAATCCAGACCTAAGATGACAAATCCGACCACACTAATGGGTTCGGATCGACGATCATAGCTCGACAATGCAAAAATCATCTCGATGCAACATCTGTAGCTACCCCAACAAAGGAAAGAAAATGAATGGCCCAGATGGCGCCATGTGGCACCATCCAGGCTGCCTAAAGCTGGCCAAGACCCCCTACACAACTTGAAAGGAGCATGTAGGATGCAATTTGGGCCGTTGGATCTTGATCCAATGACCAAGAACAGGCCACATCATCGTGCCCCCTCTTCTCAAAGATCTTCTTCAATCACAACCGTTGGATCTTCATCCAACAGTAGTGAGCGCACAACCACAGAGTCATCCACACGACCATCCAAGCTCTCAGTGCAGCGGTTAGGTGTTGCATTTGAGTAGCTGTGATGCACGATCGAGTCGCAACAAGGGGAGAAATCCAACAGCGGTGGAGCACAATTAAAATTGAGCTATTGATGAGCAATCGGATAGCAAAGAAGGTGGCTGCATGGCACGACGAGCGATGCACGATCTGACGTACACTTGAGGCACGATCTGTGAGCGAGATCCCCCTGCCATCTTAACCTTCCGTTTCCAATCCAACAGCTACCATTCATCCTCATTATAGCCAGTAATGCACATGCACTGCACACATGCATGCGAGCGCCAACAAGCATTCAGCAATGCAAGCGGCGGGTATTCAACGATGTTTTTAATGTCGCTGTTGACCCATACCCATTTTATGCCTTCATACATCCACTATAAAAGGACCACCACCCCTCCCATTCTTCATTATCTCTTCCTCTTCTTCCCTCACCTCCTTCAAAGCTCTAAGGAGCTGGTCCCAAGCCCAGGATGGTCCTCTAGAGTAGAAAAGTAAAAATATTTTCCTACTTCTCATCCCCTTTTGTCAAGCATCCATGTCGTCCTCTCACCTCGATCCAGAAGTAAATCCTCGCTATGACACCATCTTGCCCTACCCTCCTTCCTCCAACTTCATCCTTCATCCAACCTCTCACCATCTTTGTCCAGTCGTCATCAAAGTGAGTCATCCTCCAAGCAGTCGTCAAGGGGGATTTCCTCATCTCTCTATATCGTTTATCACTTTCTAGTGTAGCCTTATATTTTGAGATTAGTTGTAATACACTCTAGTTAGCTATATATTGATATTCTCTCTCTCTGTTATTTTGTAAGTAAATTAGTTAGATAAAGATATTCTCGACCTTATTTCTTACCTTATAAAATACCAAAAAAATCACAAAAGATAAAAACACCAAAAAGAAACAAATCGAAACATGGATTTCAATGAAATAAACATCGCCTCCCCGTGTTCTACCTGGGGCTCACCTCGAGCTTCAGTAAATTTATTTGGTAGCGAACTTTTGCGACTACGACGATATGTTATCTATAACTCCAATTTTTTCACAAAAATCTCATTTACCAGTCGCTTATTAGTTTAGAACTGTTGGTAGATCCATCACAACCTGGCCCCAACTCAAGAGTGCCTTTCTCAGAAAGTTCTTTCCTATAGGTCATACAAATGCCTTGCGAAGATTCATTACGACCTTCCAACAAAAACATGGTGAATCTTTACACGAAGCCTAGGAAAGGTTTCAAGAATTATAAAGAAGTTGCCCACACCTTAAGGTATCACTTTGGCAATTAATAAAAATCTTCTATCATGGACTAGAGATCAATTGAGATGATTTGTTAATGCCTCATGTGGTGGCAACTTCCTTAATAAAGATGTTGAGAGTGCCTATCTGTTATTTTAAGAAATGAGTGAAAACTCATTTAATCACTCTTCCATGATCACCTTTGGTAGAAACACCAACCCACAATTAGGTGTTCATGAAATAGGCACTCACATCAATCTATTCCTATGACTCAAGATGATATCCAAATGATTTCCCAGAGACTAGATCAAATGCAAATTCATCAGAAGAAAATAGAGAAAAGAATAAATTCCCAAAAACTAACTTCGACCACACCTAACTTGATAAAGAGAGGGAGCTTGCATCATATTGGTGCTGTCCCAACTGAGCATAATTACTTTCTCAAGGCTACACCTAAGTTGATTGAGGCATTTGATTTTATGAATCCTAACTCCTATAGCCCAACAACAGAGAACATTTCGGCCCTCCAAGAGCATTTAGAAACTCCCCCAACTCTTACATTGTGAGGAATAACCTGAATTTCTCCTGGAAGGCCCCTAATCCGATTCCTTTTTAAAGACAAAATCTACCTGTGGTTTACGGGAAGAATTAATACCAATCTGGGCCTCCTCAAGATGTCACTAATGCCTAGGTTATCAAAAACCCTATAGGGCATGCAGAACCAAATGTTTGAAGTGACACGCATTGTGAGCACTCTTCAAAATCAAATTAGGGTCACTCCAAACCAAAGGCCTGCAGACAATCTACCCTTTCAACCCATGCCAAACCCCATGTAATGCCCTAAAATATGGGTTCTAAGTCATTTCGAAGTGGTTTGGGTCACTTTGAACCTGTAGACACATTTTTGGTTCGGTGCGAGCACAAGCACCTTGTAAAATGTGTAAAAACATGTATTTTGGGTCAACTCCTAGTCAAACTCATCAAAGGGTACCATGTATGGTACCATTGGATTCCTCTCATTGCAAGATTTCCAGCAACCTTTGTTTCACACGAATCATAGGTGTACAGCTCATGTTATGACCAAAACAAGTTTAAAAGGACCTAAATGTAAGGTGAACCTAGCATAAGGGGTAAATTCAAAAATTTTCCCAACTAATCCTAAACCTAAATCGAATTTGGGTCTATAAATATGACCTCTTGGGTTGGGGGTCATCATTACTTCCTAAACCCCTTCGATTGAGAGAGAAAGAGAGAAAGAAAGGACCTTGGATTTCAAATAGAAATCCTAAATCACTTTCATAGGGACACTTTTGTGATTTTGGAAAGGATGGGATTCCCACCACAAAACTCACGGCAGTGGTGGTGGTGCGCATCGTACGCGCAACGCATGGCAGTGGCAGAACTCGTGGAGGCGACGCTTAGCACTCACAAGTTCGTGCCCGCTAGCTTCAGTGAGCGAAGGCAAAGGCGCAATGCTTAGATGCACGACACATGTAGCGATTTAGCGACTATAGGTGAGCAAGCGGGATCCATGTGCGACTACATGGACCAGTAGCACAGCGACAAATGGCGGGGCGTGGATCGGTTGACCAATTCGCCTGAATAGGTGGGTTTAGTGACCCCCTCATGTTGTTTCAAATGGTTTAAGGCCTTCCTAACCTTGGATTTTGACAAATAAGGTACCATCGGAATTGTCTCAACACGTACTACATGTTGGTACATTTTATTTTAGTTTTTAATTACTTCCTTAGTAAAAAATCAGAAAGTGCCTAAGTGATTCCAACCCGATTTTTTGTCTATTGAAATCAAGATTTTTCCTCGATGCATGAGTAGGTCACTAGGCGGGGTGGCAAGTGTCCCCAGGCCCTTTGCGCATGGTTCGAAGTCACTGTGACCCTCCAATGATGCTAGGTAGAGTAGTCTACTCTTTTGTTGTTTCTGTGTCATTTCCAAGTAACTAAGGATCCATCCTATGTGGTTTTTTGTGTGTACTGCATTGGCTGACCTGAGTTTTCTTTCTTACTGAGTGTGAAATCTTCTTGAGTTTTTAAATCTGATTTTGGATACTTTATTATGAAATAACTTGATGTTAGGTGAATGCTTAAGACTAATTAGCCTAACTTGACCTTATTATCACATTCGTGAAATGAACTCTGATTTAGGTGAAACAAGTTCCATTGTGTTCCTTAATTGATAAATAATATGGGACCACTGTCATAAACTGGAAACTACTTGTAAGCGGATTAAGGTGAATGTCTGGTAATTTTGGAATTAATACATGTAATTGTTAATGTGGTTTGGTTTAGTAACAATTAATTATATAGTTATCTGGAATTGATTAAATAATAAATACGATGGTTTAGTCAGGATTTAGAGGATGGATAATTGGTTTTAGCCCTGCTATTCGCCAGATTTGGTTGTAGCTTTGGTCTTTTATATCGGTTATAGATTGGTTTAGGGAGTTGCTAACTTGCTACAACTCTTTGGTTAGGCTTAGCGACCAACTAGGCTAGCGGGATGCATGGCTCGAGGGTTGGATTTGTTCTTTCTCGACTAGTGGGTGGCGATGTAGTCACAATTATTGAGGGTAAAATGCCTATTCATGCATGTTCCTAGGTTTAGATTTGCATTTCATGTTATCAATATTGCATATCATGCATCATTCTACATTTAGAGTAGTTGTATATAATTTTGGCTAATTACATCCTTTTTTGTGGTCAGGAGAGAAGGATATTTATTTTGAAGCCTCGGATTGACAATTCGAGCGTACGGATCTGATCAGGACAACGATTAGAGTCTAATGCCTCCAAAATCACCTTGATCGGAGTCCCATAACACCATATGCAATTTAAGGAAGATCAACGCCCGAGGGACTAGGTGACATAATTTAGAGTGTCAAATGGAAATCCGATTGCACAAATGGATTCGGGTCTACGATCGCTGCCCAACGGCTCAAAAATCGATTCAATCCAACCTCTGTAGCATCCTCTACAAAGGAATGAAGATGGATGGCCCAAGTTGCGCCACGTGGTGCAACCCAGGCCACCCATGCGCACGCACACGCCACCGCATGCGCACTGCAGTGCGAGCGCACACACGCAAGTGGAGGCATGGACGCGTGCACGCGTAGCCGTGCACATAGCAACTCAAGCATGCACATAGCGCACGGGCGTGTGGAGGCAGCGACATCAGCAGCGCAAGGTGCGTGGGGACGTAGCGCACGTGTGCGGATGACACGGGGTTGTGATGCGCATGCCAGTGGTGCAGTAGCAGGGGTGCGTGAGTGGGATCTTCAAAGATGTTTGTGGCGGATCTTCAGTGACGTTTATGACCGTCACTAAATGTCCTGTATACAAATTTGATTCTTTCCTCCACTATAAAAGGACCCCTACCGCTCCCATTTTTCTTCATCTCTTCCTTTCTTCCTCTCACCACCTCCAAGGCTCTAGAGAGAGCTTATCCCAAGCCTAGGATCCTCCTCTAGAATAGAAAACCAAATATTTTTTTCCCTCCCCTCATCCCATTCATGGAGCATCTCATGGCTGTCTTCTCACCTCCCTTCAGGAAGAAGATCCTCACCGCGATGCCATCCTACCTTGTCCTCCGACCTCTGGCTCTATCCCTGTTCGTCTAGCTCCTTACCACCTTCCTCTAGGCGATGTCAGAGAGAGTCATCCTCCAAGCAACTGTTGAGGGGGATTCTCTCACATCTTTCTATCTTTTTCGCTTTCGTAGTGTAGTTTTTCCGCTTTCGTAGTTGTAATAAACACTTGTTCATGAATAAATGATTGTTTCTCTCTCTCTCTTTCTCCCTCTCTCACTTATATTTTTGCAAGTAGATAAAGTTTTCATCAACCAAATCTCTTACTTGATAAAAAACAAAAAGAATTAGAAAAATAAAAATAACAAAAATAAATAAAAGTGAAATGCAGATTTCTAAAACAAACCAAACATTCGCCTCCTTGTGTTTGACTCAGACTCACTTGTCAAGTTTCAGTTATAAATTTTATTTGATAGACACGTTTTACGAGCTACGACGATGGGTTCTCGAAACCCCAATTTTTACCATGTGCAAACGCAACCATCATTTTGGCCCCATTGCCGGGGAGGCAACACTCTTTGGTTTTTCTCGCATTTTTTTGCCTTAACTTTTTAGCTCACTTTGCTCCTTTCTTTCTGTGATTATCCCCACCACCCCCATCCTAGTTTTCATTCCATAACCTAATAACTCAAACCCAAATAAACTTAGGTGCTTTTTATAAACCCTAGGATAGATTTGGTTGTTCGTTTGCCACCTCCACTCATCTCACCCCTGCATGTATAAAAAAACAAAAAAGAAATATACTCTTCTCTTCTTGTGGGATTAACTTAAAAGAGACACCCTTAACACCCATAATTTCTAATCCTAAGGCACACAATCACTTTGATTCTACACTTAACTTAGGATTTGACCTGTGGGCCCAGTACACTTCAACGTAACACACACATAAGTGAATAGAAATCTAAATAGGTCAAACATTCTTGTGTCCCTTAACAAGTGGTGCAATAGGCCAATTGCTTGAACTGTTTCGGCTACACCATTCATATTAAAAGTGATTCATCAAGTAGCTTGCCCCATAGTGTTGATTTTTAGGGCTGAACTAGGCAGTCCACATTATTTTTGATTTTTAAAGGAACATATCATCAGTTATTTTTCAAAACTTGGAGTGCTTTATTAAATCTTGATTAAACCAACCTAAGGATTAAACCCTAAAAGACACATCACCAAATAACCTTGTTTGAAAACCCTGGTTGTGCACGCACACACATTTTAATTGATCATTAAGGGCACAACCCATCTAAAGGGCCCATCACATTCCAAGAGCACAATCATCCCAAGCCCAATTAAAATTGAGTAGACATTGGCCTTAAGGATTGATTCGCTCTTCAGGGCTTAGACTGAGATTTTTTTCAATTAATCTACTTCTGCTGGTCCATTTTATGTTTAGCTAGGGGAGTAGTGTCAAATGACTACAGCTAGGGGGTACACTAGGAACTGAAGGAGTAAGACAAAGGAAGAACCTTCTCCCCAGCCCCTCGCTCTAACTAGTTGGATTAGCCGGATGGAGGTAGACCAAATCATTTTTATCATCTCAAAACAGGTCCTGGGAGTCTGTAGGTCTTTAGGCTACCTACATAACGACAAGATTGTTTGATTGTACTACAGGGCACCTTTCTCTCTTCTAATTTCCCTCCTTATTCTACCATGTATCCTTCCACATCTTACACTCATTTCCTATCCTACCCTCCTACCACTACTTATCCCCAAGATGATTACTATCCCAATTTGACTTGTAATTACCCATACACTAGCTGGGATAACTTTGATTGGGGTATGAATCCGGACCTCAGTGTCCAGGGCCTAACCCTGGACAACAAGACTATAATTACTATCCTTCCCAGAGTTATAATGATTATAGATCTCCATCCTTTGATGACCAAACCAACTCGATCTACAATCAGGAAAGATATGTTGATCATAACACCTACCCTCCTTAATATTCCACTAAATATAGGCCATCTCCATTCTTTGAACAACCTGAGACGACCTACTATCAGGGAGGGACCCGAGAACCTCGATATCTTAACTCCCCTAGATTTAACCCAAACCCACTGAAACTTGAACTGAACCAGTTGATGAGACACTCATCATGTTCTCTAATTACCCCTAATTAACTAGTCTTCCTAGTCAATTAGCTAAGGTTATAAACAAATAAGGGTTAATTATAGAATAAGGGATATTTAGTTAAGGACCTTAAAATAAGTTAAAAATGATATTTTATCATTCAATTAACATTATTAATAATTCAGTTAATAATTGGACTCGAAATCCTATTAATCATTTTCTTAATTAATAAGATAAGTAACTTAAATATAATGCTTACCTAAGTATGTAATAACTTAAGTGATTTTACTTAATCTAATAAATTAACCTAAAAAGGTCAAAAATGTAAATTCAAGGTGTAAACATAATATTTACCTTATTTACTAACATATATAAAAAGTTGAAAAAGATTTAAGTTAAAATAAACCTTCAAAACCTAGGTTTACATTTTAGTCCTTACTTCTCATTACAGTCGGGTCCTTATTTCTCACACAGGTCCTTAAGTTTTATTATTTCTAAGTCCCTCTTCGTCTTCTTCTTCTTCTTCTCCAGCCAAATGAACGGCCAGCGGCAGAGAGTCACCCCACCGCACGGTCACCGCCCTGCCGACATCATTCCTCTTTGTCCAAGCTCTTGTAGCTTGCACTCACCACCTCCACTTGATCCATCGGTCTGGATTAACCGAGAATCCTATTTTTCAGTGGGAGATAACCTCACCATTGTCAGAGACGACAACAGAGGTTAAGCTCCTTGAGCTCCTTCTTCGGACAGACCCCGCCACTCTCTTCGCCGCAAACTGCTATAAATACCCCCTCACACCTCTGATTTTATTCAAGTTGGCTCCCTTCCCTCTTCTAACACTATAGCCGACCCAATAGGCTATTCGTCCAAAACTCCGGCGACTTCCCATTCCATTTTTCGACTTCCTTCGTCCATCTTAAGCAACCGAGGAGATCCACCGTGGTCTTCCGCACCTCTGACAAAGGCACCAATCCTAGGATTCCTCCGCTCCACCTCAAATCTGCCCGCCGGAGATCTTTCTTCAACCCTCTGATTTCGTCATCTGCCATGAGACTTCGGCGGAACCCTATTGACCCCTTCATCCAGGTAACAGTAGATTAGGAGGAGTAGGAGTAGGCTAGCTTAGTTAGTTAGTTTAGTTAGTTAGATTAGAGTAATGTTAGAATTTAGTTTCAACTCCTCCGACTCCGGCAAGTTCCTTGAGCTCACCAGAGCTTCAATCTTGTCTTTTAATTCACTGTCCACCTTCCTGTATCTTCCATGATCACTTCTAAATCATTTAATCATTAATTAAATCGCCTAAACTCCTAATTGAAATCTCACCTTCACCAACTACTATCACTGTCTATGGTGACAGTAGTCGATTTAATTCCACCTTCACTGGGTTCTTTCATCACCTATCACCACCTATGAATCCTAATCGACATTATAATACCTATTATTATCATCTATAATTAAATGCCCAAATTTAATTAAGTTCCTAAGCTCGCTCTCCATGGCGGCTCAGGAACAGTTCAAACTATAAATTAAATATATATTTATGAATATAAACATCTATTGACTTGATTTTACCTCTCAATCGAGTGGCTAAACAAGTCTTGAGCTTTAACCACTCAAATCTTTTAAGAAAGTAATTTCACTATCAAATCTTACATTTTAATGAACAAATGAGGAATTAAATGTGATACTGAGGTTCCTTGTAACCTCAAGTTCCTTTTTGAATAAAAAATGGTTAATTTTGTCAATCTATACATACAATTTTATATTTTTTGGACTCACCGGAGCTCCGGCAAGCCATTATTGAGTTTCAGCTTCTAGAACATTCTAAGTAACTCCAGAATAGTATAATAAGGATCACTGATTATTTTGAAGAAATTTGTTTGAGGATTTAACCACTGGAGCTATAGATGTAACTTCCTCTTCCCCAACTCCGACGGAGTTGGAGAAGTCTGTTAGGGAAGATCTGAAGAGCATTTAAGGAGCTCAGAAGCTTTAGTGCGATGCACTAAAGCTATTTAAACCCTCAAAACATTGTAACAACCTTCCATTAATTCTGTCGAACACACACCTATTTCAGTTCAAGCGGCGAGCCTAAAACCCTATGAATTAAGGTTAAAACAACTTCCTGAAGATCTAAATAAGTTCTAGATGATGAGAAGACTCTATTTTAGGCAATAATTTCTTAGGAGGAAGCTTTGAACAGAAAGTCAAATTTTCGAGCTTCCACAATCAAACATGAGTCTGTTAATAGAGTTCTGAGCTTGAATTGAGATTCTGAGGAAGTGAAAATTGTTTCTGGGATCTTATTTGATGATCTGAGAGTGATTAAAGTAAGCTCAGATGATTTACCTTGTGAAGATTTAGTTTCTACCAATTTGGGTTACTTTCGAACCCAAACCAACAGGAGTACTATTCTGATGAAATTTAAACTTAAAACCTGCCCAGATTGATCTGTTATAACCCTTAGAATTAATCTAAATTGATTAGAAACACTTTTAAGTGTCTGTTGTACATATTGTTGTCTGAAAAATCAAACTCTGAAGTTTTCAGAGAAGTAAAGAGCTTCTCTAGTTGTTCTGAAGGTCTTAAGAACTTAAAACCTATTCTAACAGAAGCAGAATTACTTATATAACATGTACAGACCTTTAAATAGAAGAGAGAAGTCCATCTGAGGACTCTCCTAACTTAATTTTACTTCCAGGCTAGTAAAAACCCCATAGGAACCCCTGATTTCATCTTTTAAATTGAAAAGGAAAACATCATTAAAACATTAAATTGACCCTGTAATTGTGTAGATTACCCTTAGAGCTTTCCAACAAACTTGAAATCACTCAATTTGAAGCTCTGGGTAGAAAGTTATGAACATTTGAATTCGGGTCTGAGAGGGGTAGGATAGTCCCACCTCGGTTGTTCACGACCGTGCGCCTGGGGATAAAAGTAATTTGTTTCTTTGGCTATGCAGTCGTCAGTGCTTGGCGCACCGGTTACAGATTCCATCCGATCTGAGCATTGCATGTGTTCTATGTGTGCAGGCTTATGCTTGCGGGTGTGTGCCCTTGGGGGCATGTGAATGAGGTTGTGCCCTGGGAGGGCGAGAGTGGCCTAGGAGGCCGAGTTGAGCCGAAATGGCTCGAGACTGTGAACCAATAAACAAATGAACCGAAAATGAACCTAATTGAGATTAGGCGACGACCAAGTAGGGTCTGGTCCCACCCTAGTCTCAGGGTGCTGTGTATCCTCGAAAGGACCTCGCCGCAAATAAAATAACTTTTGGTTAAAAAAAGTAAAAAAACCCGATTTAGCTGAAAGTTTAAGAAAAAGAGAAGCCACTGAAGGATGCTAAGTGTTGAAGCTGAAAGCTAAAGAAGAAAGCACAGGTGCTAAGGAGTGTTAAGAAAAAGAAAAGGCAGGAGACTAAGGGAAAAAGAATAAGAGACAGGAAGAAAAGAAGGCAGGAACATCAGAAGAAAGAGAGTTCGAGAGATAGAGAAGAAAATAAAAGAAGGAAAGAAGAAGATGAGAGGCTGAAGAGATAAATGAAAATAAATGAATTTTTCTTGCATCATTATCTTTTTGTTCTTAAATATAAAAAGGCATGTTTTAATTGGATAACTTTTTAATTGCCTTAATTTCTTAGAATGAAATTGAATTGAAAAACTAACATGTTTACGTATTAATAAAGTATAACATTTTGAGTAAATATGTTTTGCATATGGAATTTTGTATATCCTTTATAGTTTAAATATTTTGACAAAATTCATGTTTAGAAAATCAAACTAGTTTTATCTCCTAAACTTAAAGAGATAAAAGAAAATTGGTGAATTTGGAGAAAAATTATTATACCTCCCAATGAACGACCTGAACTCAACCAGTAAAAATTTCTAAAATATTAGGTTAATTCGACCCTATACTACACAACCGACACAACTTTGAGTTAACCTAAGTGATTTCTTCTACTCTTAATTAAGTGAAATTAACTTAATTACTGAGTTGAGTGGAACCACGCATCACCAGTCGGTTTAGGTGAACCAGGTCCAAGATAGGGTGTTGGCTAACTTAAGGAACACTATCCTTTCTTTAAAAGCTCAGCCAATACCATGCACTGAAGCATTGGAGACTATGACCAAAATGATTGAACTTAATAGTTCTTTATTGGATTTGCTCCAAAATGTTAGGGATATGGACCTAGGTGAGTTTCTTCTTGGGAAATTATCGAGGTTGAGGATGAAATTTGTGGTTGCCCTAGTCAAATCTTAGGATGATTCTCAAGATGAACCCCCTTTAGGAGAGCTAATGTTAGAACCTGCTCAGGCGCCTGTCGGGTGGGATACATATTCTGAGATTGGAGATGACTAGGTTGAGTTAGAGTAACCCATTGAGGATGAACCGATTGATTCACCTGAGATCCCCGAGTCAGGGAATGAAGAAAAATATGACTCCTTGGATCTTGAAATGACATATGATTTTGAGACATAAATACGGATCATGAATTCTTTGACTTTGAGTGTGAGGAATCTCTTAGTGAAGTCTCACTTGAGCTTAAGGAGGATGATTTATTTAAGACAAATGGGCTTGTGGAATTTGATAAACCATTTGATAGCCCGACTATTGAAGATTCTGATTCGATTGGGGCTAACTTGGATGATCTGAATCCTGATGATTCAATTAGTAGCCCCATTCTTCAACCCCACCCCAAAGAGCTGAATGATCATACTTTTGAGATCAATGTGCCCAAGTCAATCCTGATTCAGCCATGATTTCTGGACTTGGGTAAATATTTTGGGGTGAATGGTATGCTAGAGGTCCCGAAGCCTGAGCAATTGATGTTGGAGGATAGAATTGTTGAAATGAAAATTTGGGAGGTTAATTCTAAGTGAAAAACAAGTTTGGATTTAACGGTCCTTGTTGACCGAAAACCACCCACTTTCTACCAAGACCCATACGATATCTTTCATGTACAACCCAAGCTCAAAATAACTGATTATTTTTCTGAGCTGAATGTTAAGTGGACTTCCGCACCTATTGAACCATCTTTACCTGTTGTCTGACACTTTGGTCATGGGTTGCACACCACAAAATCGCAGGCTCGGCCTTGCAAGCTTAACAACCTTCGGTTCTGAGTGATTTTCATCCAGAACTTAAGAACCACTCAACCCTGGGGCATGGGTCTACACCATAATATGGTCCACGTCTATGAACATCTTCTATTGGCAGGTCCTGGGATCAATATTTTTATTTTGATTTAGACCTGAACTTGTGAATTCTCCATTTGTTCCTTGTATGTATATTATGCCTACCTAAAGGCATTAAATTTAGCACATGTGTATACTCTCTTCTCTTTGCGGAGCTGACTAGATTTTCACGTTATTTAGGTGATATTCTGTTATTTCACCCTTTTCATGTATTTGTTTTTACAATGAGGACATTGCATCATTTAGGCATGGGGGGATGGATAATTAATCCTGAAATCATTTTGTTAACTCCGTAGAATTTCTTTTAGTTTCTTAAAAAAAATTGAAAACTTCAAAAAATAAAAAAAAGAAAGAAATTAGAAGAGAACTTAGGCTTTTGGAAGTTATTAACTTTAGGAAATGATACGATAGGACTTGAACACTTAGACTCTTCAAGTCTTCGGGCTTAATTAGCGTGGGTGTCCACTCAAATGTGGACTTAATATCGAGTTCTTGCCAAGTAATTTTATTTTAATTTGGTAAATAAATTGGGATGATAAGTACACAACTTATCAACCCGCCCTCTGATTTGAGGGGATTTTAAGTCTAAGCATTTACACACTATTCTCACTGACTCACTTTCCGATGATTTTTACGGAAATTGGGTAGCTAATGAACTGTCTAGGGTGGTATGACTAGCAAGTTGTTGTGGGTAACAGCCCATTGCCTAGTTGTCTGAAGCCCAACCACAAGACCATTTTTTTTTACTGCCTTTAGGTAAATCTTAGATCATGGAAGCCACCTACTTTGAAAAAAAGAGGAAAAAAAAACACCCAAAAAGAAAAAGAAAAAAATAGAAAAAGGAGAAAATAAAAAAAGAAAAATAATGCCACACTTCACCACACTAGTATGGCTGGCAACAGGTTTTGGGTAATAGCCCATTGGCCGGTTGTCCAAAACCCAGCTCACAAAAATGCACAATAATTCCCAAAACACTTTGGGAAGAAGCGGGGAAGTAGAATAACGTTGGGAGATATACACTAGGTTCGCCCTTGTGTTGACCTCATAAAAAATAAAGTGGGGAGAAAGCTACCATCGGAAAGATAGACCTTTTGGTAGAAATCTTTAAGGTCACCTAGGGTCGTAGAAACCTAAAGTCCGTTTAATGAGTCTATCACCATTTCACAAAGATTCTTAGCACTTAGAATCCTTTTCAAGTCTTGGGTAGGTTGGGTAGCCGTAAAAAGTTATCCTAATACTCTCAAACTCCTAAAGTCAAAAAAAATTAGAAAAGAAGAAAAATAAAAAAATGTATCTTCCCTTTTCAAATAAGGCGAGGACTTGGGTGGTCTGCATTCTGGCAGACCCCCGGGTACTGTTGAGTCTTCATAGTCTAGGACCGTAGTTGATAATTTCTATTCTTAATAAACAACTTAGGTTTCAGTGATTGAATCCTAATTCAGATTTTACACATAGCATGTAGTTTGATTTTGCTAAGGACTAGCAAAAGATAGGCATGGGGGTATGATGTAGCCACAATTATTGAGGGTAAAATGCCTATTCATGTATGTTCTTAGGCTTAGATTTGCATTTCATGTTATAAATATTGCATAGCATGCATCATTCTGCATTTAGAGCAGTTGTATATAATTTAGGTTAATTGCATCCTTTTCTGTGGTCATGAGAGAATGATATTTATTTTAGAGCCTCGGATTGATGATCCAACCATTCGGATCTGATCAGAATGACGATCGGAGTCTAACGCCTCCAAAATCACCTTGATCGGAGTCCCGTAGCACCATAAGCAATCTAATAAATATCAATGGTCGAGGGACTAACCGACATAATCTAGAGCGTTAAATGATAAATTCGACCACACGGATGGATTTGGGTCATTGATTGCGCAGCAATCATGGGTCTTAGTTGACCTAGATTAAGCTAGGACTTAGCATAAGTTAGGGTTATTCATGCATGCATACGCATTATCTGCATCTTTACTGCTTTCCTTTAGCTATGCATAAAATATTATTATAATGTGCTGATTAAGTGCATTATGCCAATTGCAGGGAATAAGCTGATCAGGAGCTGGATCAGGAATAACGGGAGTTGCAGCAGAGTTGGAGCAGAAGTCTTAGTTTAGATGTAGGAATAATAATATAAGGGAGTTAAAGGTTTTCTATTCTATTAAGTAGGAATAAAGCAATAAAATGTGAAGAGCTTAGGTCCATCCTAGCCCTAGGATAGCCTAGAGACTTACCCAAGCCTTGTCACCTTTAGAATAGGTCACAACACCCTAGGAAGCCCTAAAACCCTAGTTCTAGCCCTTATCTGGACGTCCAGATGAGTTATAGGACGTCTAGGACCCTTAACCATCTCCCGCACACCTCAAACCCACTTCTGCAGTGTTATTGGACGTCCAGACACTTTGTTAGACATCCAATTTCTGCAGAATACCCAAAATAGAACCTTGATTTCCCCCTGACTTTGATTAGACATCCAAAACTGAAGTTTGGAGTTCTGATTTTTGAGTATAAGTCGTCTGATCATATTATTGGACATCTGATATTGGTCTCCAACCCCTATTTTGAGATTCAAGTCTTGATCTTGGATCTCTAGCTCCCTAGACCTAACCCCAACCCCATAGGAACCTAAATTAAGGTGTCCTAACCTTAGTACATCACCTCTAGACCTACCTAAGGACCTAATTAGGTCCTCACCAAATCCAATTGACTTAGATCAAAGTCAATAACCTTCACCTAAGCCAATTGGACTCATTGAGTCCAATTGAGCTTAGAGTTCAACCCACACAAGTTCAATTGGACTTAGTGAGAGTCCAATTGACCTAAACCCAACCTAATTGAGTTATTTCACTCTCAATTAGGTTCACACTCATTCAATTAAACTTAGGTTAAGTTTAATTGCATTTTCCCCTTAGCAATTAGGGTTTGTAACCCTAATTCAAGACCTACACCTACCCAAACCCCTTAGGACCTAACCTAAGCCATCTAGCCACATAGAGCACGACCACACACACACACACACACCCATTCATGCACACACACTTCTCTATAGTTCTCTACAACTCTCTTTGAAGTGGCACCACCTCTGGGTTGCCAAAATTAGCAACCAAGAGGCATTCAAAATGAGATACATAATTTTTGGATCTCATAACCTCTTGGCTAGCCACTCTTGGACTCTCTCTAGAGAGTTCCACACCTCTCTAGAGAGAAGACATTGGGTCTATAAAATGACCCCATGGGTGGCCAAGTGACCCCATTCACATTCGCTAGCTTCCATTGGCACCACTCACATCATTAGCTCCATACACGCCCACCTTCACTTAGGTCAGCTACTCCACCTCCACGAGCTCACCACCATCATGGAGGACATTGATAAATGCCAATTTATCATCATTCTTATGCATTAAAACAAACCTAACTCTTAGGATTTTACTCCGCAAACGGGTTTTTGGGCTGCATTTAGGCATTAACTAGGTTAGGCATGCATTACATTTTCTTTTGTTGTTTTAATGTGTTTTTGTGAGTGTTAGGAATGAACAAATATACAGATCCCTAAAACCCTTGCACTCAAGAAGGCAAATGGTGCAGGAGGAGCTCAGACTAGCTAGAACTCAACTTGATCCAGCTCACCATAGTTGGAACCTAGCACACTTGAACTAGGGTTAGCTCATCTCAACTCCATTTAGCTAATCTCAGTTGAATGGCAGCTCAAGAGAGTTCATCTTAGCTCACCCTAGCTCAAGTCAGCTCAGATCCAGCTCAACCAAGTTGAATCTAGCTTATTTTAGCTCCCACTAGTACACAGGGAGCTATAGCTAGCTTAGTTGAGTTGACTAGAGTTCACCCCAGCTCAGATCTAGCTACATCTAGCTCCACTCAACTCTAACCAGCTGAAGAAGAACTCATCCCAGCTCAGGAAGCTCAAGTCTAGCTCTCGGGGACCCAGCTTAGCTCAAGCTAATTGGGCTAAGCTACCGTAGCTATCTTAACCAGCTCAATCCTCCCCGGGAGCACCAGACCCATCTCACCTCAGTTCCATTCAACAAAAGCCAGCTCACTTTAGCTTGTCTTAGTAGCTAGCAAAGAACTAGCAAGCTAACCCAGCTGGTGTAGCCCCATGTTGACCTCTTCAGCAGCTGCCAGCTCCACTTCAGCTCCAGACTCTTCAGAATAAGCTCCTCCCTCCAAACCCTAGCTCCAACAGCTCCTCCTCTACTCCACCATTAGCTAAGCTAGCTTAGGTTAGCTTAGCTTAGCTTAGCTATGCTCCAGCTTCCTTGGCTTGTACCACCCAAAAAACCCTACCTAACAACTCCACCAACTTGCTCCACCTAGGCTCCACATAAGCTAACCCTACTTGGTGCCAACCTAGCCTACCCACCACCTCAAAAAGACACCTAAAAGTGGTGCCAAAACCACCCTAACTACCCCCTTGTTGGTGTCACTTTTCCCTCCAAAAATCCCCCTTCATCTCCACCACACATCTCCCCTTAAACCCATCTCCACCATCTACATAATCCCACCTTCTAGAAGCCTCAAAGTTGGCGCCAACCCATGGCATCTCTCCATGGTTGGCGCCACTTTTAGGTGCCCCTTGACCAACCCTAACTACCCCCCTTACACCCCTTAGGTGGCACCAACCATCCTTAACCCTAGGATCTACTAACCACCTCCATCATCCCATCTTAGCCCTCCATTTCAAGAGTCACCTTAACCTCCCATCCTACCCTATAAAAAGACCACTACCCACCACCATTCAAACCATCCTTGGCTAGCAAATTCATTCTCATAATCTACCTAGATTCCACGCCCAAGAGAGAAGAAGAAGAAGAAGATTAAGGGGATATTCTGTCCCTTTGGTGCCTTCCCCTCTTCCCTTCTCTCTTGAGCCATGCCAGCCAAAGGAGGAGCTAGGCAAGGAAGATCTTTGGAGGAGATCTTGAAGGTGGTCCACGCCACCTTGGAGGAGAATTTGAGGGTGGTGCACGCCCACCCCTTGGAGGAGAGCATTGAAGGTGGTAGTATTCACTTTGGAGGAGCTCTCAAGGAAGGAGAAGAAGGAGGCCCTCTTTTCAAGCCAAGGAGCAGCTAGGCTTGGAGCAAGAAGACTCCCTTCTTCACCAAATTTTGCAAGAGGATTTGTGTTTCTTTTATTGCTTTTAGATTTTCTCATTTCTAGTAGAAGCATTCCTCTACTTGTCTTTGAAAAGAACACAAATTCTAGTTAATCAAATTGCCTTCTTTTTACTTTCCTATAGCAATTGTTACTTTTGTTGTAGCACTTATTCTACTTCCACTCCCTAATTACTCTAGGCCTCCACTTGCCTAGAGTGAGCTTAGGTAGTGGACATTTTAATTTCTTAAGTTTTAGCTTAGCATTTTAGGTGTTAGCACTTTTTCCTCACAATTCACACTTTGCCCATATTATTTAAAAACACAAAAAAATATATATCTCTAAAATACCAAAAAGAAAGTTGAGATTTATTTTTAACAAGAGAATTGAATTGCAACTTTTGCCTCCATGGATGACCCTAGATACTCCCCTATCTAGGATACAAATTTAAAAGCGTATGCGAATTCGCGTGTTACAACAACATTAAAAACCCACTTTTACAAATCATGAAACTTTTCGCGTCACTTTTTGGCACCGTTGTCGACGAGGCATGGCTTTGCATTAGTCACTTTTCTTGCTTGAAGTGGATCTCATCCCCTTCTCTTTCTTTTCTTTCGGTGTGCAGGAACTACAGTGGGAAAGCGGGAATTTGGAAGCGAAAGCTTAAAGTTCCTTTTCTTCCCATGGATTTTCAGGTTGGTTCCCTTTTCTGGTCACATAATTAATTAAAACTACCAAAAAAATATTAAACTTGACTTTCAGGATCCCAAACATCTTAATTAAATGGAGTGGTGTCCATTAAAACTCATTGTTTGCTTGAATGTTTTATTAACACCACTCCATTTCAAGTATTGGTGTTCTATTTTTCGAGTCCAGATTTCTGTCTGGATTTGAAAAATCAATTTCCAACACCACAGGCCTCCTAAAATCAAACAATTTCATACAGTGATTCAAAATTAAGTTAGGAACATCTGTTCCAAATTTCAGATCAATTGGCTTTGTATTTAATTTTTAAAAATTCGTGGACTACAAAGGTGTCACACCCTCTAATCTTCCGACTCCAGTTCATCATTATTCTTTTGCATTAAAATAAGCCTAGCTCTTAGGATTTTACTTCGCAAATGGGTTTTTCGGCTGCATTTAGGCATTAACAGGTTAGTCATGCATTGCATTTTTTATTGTCTTTTTGATGTGTTTTTGTGAGTGTTAGGGATGAACAGATATACAAGTCCCTAAAACCCTAGCACTCAAGAAGGCAACTGGTGAAGGAGAAGCTCTCACCAGTTGGAACTCAGCTTGATCCAGCTCACCATAGTTAGAATTCAGCTCACCTGTATTAGGGTTAGCACATCCTAGCTCCATTCAACTCATCTCAGCTAAATGGCAGCTCAAGAGAGCTCATCTTAACTCACCCTAGCTCAGGTCAGCTCAAATCCAGCTAGCTCCCATTAGTCCACAGGGAGCTCTAGCTAGCTCAACTGAGTTGACTGGAGTTCACCCCAGTTCAGGACTATCTACATCCAGCTCCACTCAACTCCAGCCAGCTGAAGATGACTTCATTCCAGCTTAGCAAGCTCAAGTCCAGCTCCCAGGGACACAGCTTAGCTCAACTCAGTTGAGCTAAGCTACCTTAGCTACCTTAACTAGCCTAATCCTCACCGGGAGCACCAGACCCTACACACCTTAGCTCATTATGGTAGAAGCTAGCTCACTTTAGCTTGGCTTTGCAGCTAGCAAAGAACTAGCAAGCTAAGCCAGCTAGAGTAGCTCCATGCCAGCCTCTTCAGCAGCTACCAGCTCCATTTCAAGCTCCAGACTTCTCCTCCTCAGCTCCTATCTTCAAATCTTAGCTCCAATACCTCCTCCTCTACTCCATAGCTAGCTAAGCTAGCTTAGCTTAGCTTAGCTTAGCTAGCATCCAACTCCTTGGCCATCCACCACATTCAACTCAACCCTAGCTAGCTCCATCAACTAAGCTCACCTAAGCTAGCTATCCTACTCCAAGTTGGCACCACCACCATCACACCCCTTCACCCCATCACCACTACCAAAACCCACCTATTTTCCCTCCAAAATAACCTTCTAGAACCTTTCCCTTTTGGCGCCAACTTTCCCTCCAAAATTCCCTTCGTCTCCACCATACACCTCTCCTTAAAATCATCTCCACCATCCACCTCACCTACTTTCTAGAAGCCCCATAATTGGTGCCAAATATAGGGCCCTGTCACCACCGTAACCACCCCATGGCACCCCTTGGGTTAGCTCCAATTGCCCTTAGCCATAGGATCCCCAACCACCTACATCTTCCCATCTTAGCCCTCCATTTCAAGAGTCACCTTAGCCCCCTCCCTACTCCATATAAACCCACCACCTACCACCATTTTAGAGCATCCTCCATTAGTATAATATTCCGCCTATACGCACCTACACCTATAGCCAAGAAGAAGGAGTACAGAAGAAGATTGAGGGGGCACATCACCCACCCCTTTGGTGCCTTCTTCTCCCCACTCTCTTCAACTTGTGCCATGCCAAGGAGGAGAGCCATTCTACTTCAAGGAGGACGGCCAGGAAAAGGAGAAGGACCTAGGGTGGATGTCCACCCTTGGAGGAGGAAAATTAAAGGTAGTAGCTACCACCTTGGAGGACATCATTTGGAGGAGCATCTCACGCCAAGGAGAAGGAGTTGTCTTTTGAAGTCAAGGAGCTACTTGGCTTGGAGCAAGAAACCCTATTCTTCACCATATATCTAGAGGATTTGTGTTTTATTTTTCTTGTATTTTGAAGTAGAATAGAAGCATTCCTCTATAGGTTTTGTGTGCACAATTTTGATTTAATTCAAATTGCCTTCTTTCAATTTATGTTGCATAGCTTGTTACAAATTTTGCCTAGCAATTGTTTCACTCCCTCTCCCTAATTATTCTAGGCCTCCATGTTCCTAGAGTGAACTTAGGGAGAGGCTCTACCTGTCACCTTAGGGTAGGTTTATTGAATTAGGTATTAGTTGTTTTCTAGCTTTCAACAGAAACTTCCATGTTGCCTTTATTTCAAAAATCTATAAAAAGTATATATTGAAAAGATCAAAAAGAAAGTTGAGTTCCATCTTTAAAGCAAGGGATTTTGATTTGCAAACTTTCCTCCTTGGACGACCCTAGATACCCACTATCTAGGAATATAAATTTAAAAGTGAATCCGTTTTTGTGCATTGCAACGGCTTAAAATCCAAAATTAACAAACTGCGAAAAAATGCGATCACTTTTTGGCACCGTTACCAGGGAGGCATGGCATTGCATTAGTCACTTTTCTTGCTTGAAGTGGATCTCATCCCCTTCTCTTTCTTTTCTTTGGTGTGTGTAGGAACTACAGCGAGAAAGCGAGAATTTGGAAGCGAAAGCTTAAAGTTTTTTTCTTCCCGTGGATTTTCAGGTTGGTTCCCTTTTCTGGTCACATAATTAATTAAAACTACCAAAAAAAATTAAACTTGGCTTTTAGGAGCCCAAACATCTTAATTAAGTGGAGTGGTGTCCATTAAAACACATTGTTTGCTTGAATGTTTTATTAACACCACTCCATTTCAAGTATTAGTGTTCTATTTTTCAGGTCCAGATTTCTATCTGGAATTGAAAAATCAATTTCCAACACCACAGGCCTCCTAAAATCAAACAATTTCATAAAATGATTTGAAATTAAGCTACGAACATCTGTTCCAAATTTTAGATCAATTGGATTTGTATTTAATTTTTAAAAATTCATGGACTGCAGAGGGGTCACACCCTCTAATCTTCCTATTTTGTTACTATCCATGAATTTTTAGAATTTTTATACTCATCCAATTTTGTGAAATTTAGCTTTCTAGAATTCTTGTGAAATTTTACCCATCATATAAAATCATGAAAATTTTCTGAGGTCAGTGGTAATACTCAAAAGTCCAAAATACCCATGGGTATCATTTCTGGACTGTGACACCAGTACAAATAAAAATTCAAAACAATTATCAAATAAATTCCTAAAATCTTACAAAAATATTTTCTGGAATCCTTGTTTGATTTTCCATAAGGTAGTGGTGTTGGTTACATTGTTTGGACCACTACCTATTCGGAAAGCCTAAAAAGAATTCATTGGTAGTAATTTTCTGTATTAGGGTTCAAATCCAATTAGGGTTTCTTTCTTGCTTTCTAGTCCCACAATATAAAGGAAATATACTATCACCCATACAACTTGTTTTTCCTTTGATTGTGGAGTTTCAAACTTGTTTGAACATTTAAAAACGAATAACCCTAAAACACATTCAATTAAATTGAATCCTAAAAGACATAAATGTAAAAAAAAATTGTGTGACAACTTGATTTGCATTGGAACCACTTTCCAATTTCTACACACACACTAAAAATTGAAATAACAGGGCAACAACCCAATTAACGCCCTCCACCTTTCGTGTGCACACTAGTATCCTAAACCTAATTAAAATTGGTAGCAGTTTGATCCCTAAGGATTTTATCAACTTAGGCTTGCTATATAGGTCTTAAGTTTTCTATAGTTAATACCAATTCTGTCATCTATATCTGGTGTTCAGGCTGAGGGGCCATGTCAAACGACCAAGCACGGGTTTGTAAAAGCACCTGCGGATTTTCCTAGGAAATGCTTGGGCCCAAACCTCCCCTTAAGCAACTTGGCTAGATTTGTTGACAGAACGGGTATTAACTGTTGATTACTTATTTCCTAAGTAGACCAAGTCTTAGGTTTATTTTTTTAGGGAGTCACAATTAAGTTAGGTCTAGCATTGTTTTATTGTGTGCACACTTCTCTCATCTCCATCTCTTCTCCTCCCCTCCCATTCTTCCATTTTATGCACGGGCGACGGTCTCAAAAACTGCACTAGGAAGGACCATTTGATTTTGCCCCCCGCGCAAAAAGACCACTTTTTCTGTCTTCTTCTCCTTCTAAAAGAATAGAAAATCAACAAAATGGCTCCACTAACCCTTCCACTTCCACCTCTAATCTTACCTCTAACCCCACTACTAACCTTAATTCTAACCCTTCCACCCAAAACCCACCCACCTTTAACTTCCCGCACTTGGAGCTCCCTAATCTTGAATTGCCCCAAACACAACATCAAGATCCCCTCCTTGATCTTTTAAAATTGATGGCTGAGCAGATTGATAAATTAAATTCCAATCAACAAACATTGACTAGGAACATCCAAAACCTAGCCAATTAAAGGCCAAACCCACTACCCCGTCAGCAGCTTGTTTTTCCTCTAAAAGATTTTTATGATCCATCTTATTATGAGGAATGACCAGAGGTTGTCATACCAGAGGGGGACTTCAAGATCAAGCCTGTAGTCTTGAACCTAATTAAACACTTCCATGGCCTTCCTAGGGAAGACCCTTTCAGCCACCTTGAAGAGCTGACTCTTCTTGCAGAAACAACCCGTTCAAGAAATGTGCAAGAGGACTTATGGCTGATGCGGTTATTTCCATTATCTCTTAAAGATAAAGCCACTTATTGATTCAGGACCAATGGCCTACCCATCACAACTTGGCCTCAGCTCAAGAGTGCCTTCCTCAAGAAATTCTTTCCCATAGGTCGTACTAATTCCCTGCGAAGATCTATTACAACCTTTCAACAAAAATCTAGTGAAACTTTCCATGATTCTTGGGAAAGATTTCAAGATCTCTTAAGAAGTTGTCTACACCACGAGATTCTCTTATGGCAGCTCGTGCAAATCTTCTATCATGGATTAGAAGATCGAATCTGACATTTCGTCGATGCCTCGTGTGGTGGCAACTTCTTAAATAAGGATGCTGAAAGTGCCTATGACCTTTCTGAAGAAATGAGTGAAAACTCATTTAATCAAGCTTCCATGAACACATTTTACAGAACTCAAAACTCACAATTCGGAGTTCATGAAGTAGGCACTCAATCAATCCTTGTCACCCAAGACGATCTTCAAATGATCGCTAAAAAACTCAACCAGATGCATATTAATCAAAAGAAAATTGAGGAAAGACTGGCCACATCAACCCAAGCTCCACACAGTCCACATCTAACCCAACCTAACTTTCCACGAAGAGAAAATTTGCACAATCTCAATACTACTCCTGCTGATTATTACCAATATTCTGAGGTTGCCCATGATTCACTGGGGAATTACAACTATCCAGATCTTAACCCCACTTACAATATTTCTGCCATCCAGGAGCCCTTTAAAAATTCTTCTAATTGGAAAAATTACCCGAACTACTCCTTGAATAATCAAGTTCCTTCCCAGCCAGATCATTTTATGGGGTATGGGTCGAATCCAACCTTTCATCCTGGGCCATCCCAACAAGACATCAATGCTTAGATGATGCGAACCCTGCAGGAAATGCAAACAAAAATGACTGAAGTAACCCTCACTATCACAAATCTAAACAACCAGATTGGGGTTGCTCCCACGCAAAGACCTGCAGGACATCTTCCATCCCAACCCATGCCGATCCCTAATCACCAAAGGAACCAATATCCGGGTAGAACTCCACACTACCCGAATCAGCCTCCTCCTAATCCACCACCTCAGCAGCCTCCCAGGTTTCCGCAATCACAGGCCCCCACCTCCTCCAAATAATAATCCAACTGCATATGCAGTTACTTTGAGGAGTGGGAAAACCACCACTGATCTTGGGCCTTCACACAAACCTCGTGAAATCCCTATGCAAATTGACTCCCCACCTCCCCACCAGGAAGAAAAAGAAATAGAAAAATCTCAAGACAAGATTCCTATCCCTTTCCCACAAGCTCTCCACCCCACCACCAATAGAAAAAGGAAATCTAAGCCCACCACAGAAGAACTCATGGATCTATTTGGGCAAGTTCAAATCAATATTCCTCTCTTAGATGCCATCAAATATATACCTGCTAATGCCAAAGTTTTGAAGGAGATCTATACTCCTAAAAGGCAGGCCAAAAATGTAGGACAGGTGCATCTTTCGAAGACAGTAAGATCTGTCATATAGAGCAAGCTACCTCCTAAGATGAAAGATTCGGGGGCACCTTTAATTTCAGTAATTATTGATGATACTACTTTTAATCGCGCCTTCCTTGATCTTGGTGCCTCAGTTAATATTATTCCCACAATTTTACTTGAAGAATTTCAGATCAGTGAATTAAAACCCGTCGAGGTTACCCTGCAATTAGCTGACCGATCTACAATCAAACCTCGTGGGATTGTCAAGGATGTTTTGCTCAAGGTCCAGAATTGTGTCTTCCCTTCAAACTTTCTGGTTCTTGACATTGAGGTACCTGAATCATTATTGGACTCCCCAATAATCCTTGGACACCCTTTTTTTGGCCACTGCAATGGAAAATATCAACTGCCACACAGGAAAAATGGATATCACTTGTGCCAGCCAAACTATCACTTTAGATATTTTCAAATCCTCCAGGAGATTCCATGATGATAACTTTTTTTAGGACTCAGATACGAAAATTTCCAATATGGTGGAGACAATGTTGATGATACCCTTACCGACCATAATTTTTTTGAGGACTCTGATTCAGAATAAATGGTCGGCAAAATCTATGATCTAGAGACTTGTCTTGACCCCAAATCCATTCCTGATGCACCCCCTGATCACCCTAACCCACCACCCACTATTCCCGCACCCCATTTTTCCACACTAACTTCACCCAATCCTCACCATCCTTTCCCTGACTCCTTTCTTATGGACCTGCCACCAACCCCGCTCGAATTTGGCATCAAACCTGATTTAAAACCATGGCCAGACTTAGGCCACACTTATCATTTTCCATCCAACTTTGATCCCAATATTGCTTCTATTCAAATTTCTAGGGATCTAGAAGAAGACACCTTTTTTGCGGGCATCCAAGTGTCCAACTATTTACATGATTTTCTGTCTTCCGTGCATAACTTCACGCCCGACCGAATGGCGTAAAAGATAGCACTGGATGGGAGGTAACCCATCATTTTTTCCTGCTTTCCTATTTTCTTCTTTTTCTAGGTTTTGATCATCCTAAACCCGACCGTTCTTCACTAAGGTGATCCCTTTTCCATCCAAATGCATGAGGACATTGCATATCTTAAGCATGGGGGGGTGTCTTTAAAATTTGACGATCGATTTAAGATTTTCAAAACCTAAAACATGCATTTTTCTTTAGTTATTTTATTTTCCTACTTGCATACCCAAAAAAATAAGTGTTGAAAACTTTTTGAGGAAAAATTTTTAAAAGTGGGAATAAGGTTGAAAAAATTTACTTTTGGGTACAATGGGATTTAATCTTTAACAAACTAGGGATGAGGATGCGAATCAAATCATTAGAATTTCGGGGTCTATTTTTAGACTAGATCAGATATCCTTCTCTAAAATTTCACCTAAACTCATGATAGTTCAGGTGACTTGATCCTATTTTGTAATATGGAAAGTATTTGGCTTAGTCTCTGATTCAAAAACTTGCATTTCTTGAGGAACTTCTTGTGTCAATTTTCACACACAAGCCAACACCTAAAAAACAACTAAAAATTAGAAAAACTCCCTTGTTTGGACTTAGTAAAAGTCTGAAGCAGATCATTGGTTTGAGTTCCCACCGTCGAGGAGGAAAATGCCTCCTTTGAGGATGCGATGTTAACATGTTACCGCCTCAGCGCTGTTCCATATCTATATTTCATATCTTTAGATGGAGCATTAAAGCACATTTTAGCAGCTTAAGTGTCTTGGACAGTGCTCTACCTATAGTGTTGGAGCAAGAGCTTGAGTTTGCTTGGAGCGCCCCTTTACACCGCATTGTGTTTTGGGGTTGTGAGCTCCAGGGTGGTGTCATGGACAGTGCTATCCCAAAGTACTGGCACCAGAGCCCCCTCAAGGATTAGTAACGGGAATGATGATCCCGATACATCTGTTGTTAGACTAAGCTAAAAATAAGCATGGGGGAGAAAAAAAAATAATAGTAATAATAAATAAATTAACATGCCCTTATAAATGTTGGCTTTTCACAGGCACGGACATAAGGTTTTAAATGATTTTGCAAGTTGCGAATCAGATTCATGAGCCAGAAAAATCCTAAAATAAAAATTTCAAGTCATCTGAATTAACAAGGGGTTAATTTGTGAATTTTCTGGAAGATATATTGATCCTATTTTGTCTAATGGTTGGATACAAAACAAATCCCGATGTTTATCTTTAACAAATCCCGTACCTCCTATGTTTAGATCAACCAAGGTCCCTTAATCTTTTTCTCCTCAAAAGTAAAAAAAAGTTAGATTTCCCAAAAATTTCATTTTCCAAAAAAATTGAAGTTTTGCTAAGAGACTAGCAAAAGACAAGCATGGGGGTGTGATAAATGCTAGTTTATCATCATTCTTCTGCACTAAAACAAACCTAGCTCTTAGGATTTTACTCCGCAAATGGGTTTTTGGGCTGCATTTAGGCATTAACTAAGTTAGGCATGCATTGCTTTTTTTTTTTTGGAACCCTCTAATCTTATTAACAATCTCAATGATCAAATTGGGGATATTCTGACTCAAAGACCTGCAGGACACTCACCATCTCAACCCACACCAAACTTTATTAATCATAGGAACCAACACCCAGGAGGATACCAACATCAGAACCAGATGGTTCAGCCTCCTATTAACCCAATATCGCAGCACCAACCCAGTTTCTATCAACATCAGGCCCCTCCACCTCCTCCCAGTGATCACCAAGCTGTGTATGCATAGACTTTGAGTTTGGAAACCACCATGGATTTAAGGCCTTCACATTCAAATGATGAAACTGATTCTCAACCAATGCAGATTGACTCCCCTAACCTCAATATGGAAGAAGAAAAAGAAATCCCAAAAACACCTGATTCAAACCTTATTTCCCACTCTTAAAAGCTGTAATCCAATAATCCAAAATTAGAGCCCTCTGACCACAATTCTTTGGACTTATTTTAGCAAGTCGAGAGGAATATTCCCTTCCTAGATTCTCCCCATGCCTCTAAAAAATTTACTTCAAAAGGGCATGATCAGAATCTCGAAAGGTTGGTCCTTTCAAAGACAGCCAGCTCAGTTTTTCAAAGCAAGCTACCTTTCACAAAAAAGGACCAGGGCACATCACTCATCTCAGTTGTCATAACTGACACCATTTTTTTTCGTGCCCCTCTTAACTTAGCTACCTCTAGTAATCTCATCCCCTAGTCTTATTTGAGGAATTTCGATTCAATGATTTAAAACCTACTAAGGTTCAATTTCAATTGGAAGACCGATCTACCATTCAACCGCAGGGAGTTGTTGAGGATAGTATTATCAAGGTCCAGAATTGTCTATTTCCCGAAAATTTTCTGGTCCTTGACATAGAGGTACCTAAGGCTCTCATTAATGCCATCCTTGGAAGACCTTTTCTAATTATAGCAGTAGTTAATATCAATTCTCACTCTGTGAAAATGAATATAAGTTGCAGTAACCAGACCTTCATATTAGATTTATTTCAGGCTTCCAAGAGGTCCATTGATCATAAAATTTTTTAGGACACTGATAATTAAATGGAAGCAGTATTTGAGAAGTCTATGTTGATCCAATCTCATTCATCTTTGACCACTATTGATCTAGATTTTATTGATTCTTATTCTAAGGATAATTATGAGGTTTAAGACTTTCCAGATCAACTAGGGTTTGACTTTCCCCCTTTTCATCTTCCCAATTTTTCACCAAAAATATCCACACTAACTTCATCCATCCTACATCTCACTAATTCCTTTCCCCTCCCTTTTCTATTGGACCTACCACCTGATCCACCTGAGTTTAGCTTTCATCATCAATTCAAACCATGGCCAGACCTGGGTCCTTTTTCCATTTCTCTATTTTATTTTGATCCCTTTATCTTTACCACTCATCTTTTTAGGGATCTTGAGGAAGACACTTTTATTAAAGACATTCAAGTGTCCAACATTTTACATGATTTTCCATCTTCCGTGCACACTACGCCTGGCTGAATTGCGCAAAAGATAGCACTGGATGGGAGGTAACCCATCATTTTTTTTTTGCTTTCCTTTTTCCCTTCATTTTCCAGGTTTTGACCATCCTAAACCCGACCGCTCTTCATTAAGGTGACCCCTTTTCCATCCTAATGCATGAGGACATTGCATATCTTAAGCGTGGGGGGGTGTTTTTAAAATTTGACATCGATTTAGGATTTTCAAAACCAAAAAACATGCATTTTTCTTTAGTTATTTTATTTTCCTGCTTGCATACCCAAAAAAAATATAAATGTTGAAAACTTTTTGTGGAAAACTTTTGAAATCAGGACTAAGGTTGAAAAACTCACTTTTGGTACAATGGGATTTAATCTTTAACAAACTAGGGATGAGGATGTGGATCTGATCATTAGAATTTTAGGGTATATTTTAGACTAGATCAGATATCCTTCTCTAAAATTCCACCTGAACTCATGATAGTTCAGGTGACTTGATCCTATTTTGTAATGTGGAAAGTATTTGACTTAGTTTCTTATTCAAAAACTTGTATGTCTTAAGGAACTTCTTGTGCCAATTTTCACACACAACCCAACACTTAAAAACAACTAAAAATTTGAAAAACTCCCATGTTTGGACTTAGTAAAAGTCTAAAGCAGATCATTGGTTTGAGTTTCCACCGCCGAGAAGGAGGAAAATGCCTTCTTTGAGGATGCGATGTCAACATGTTACCGCCTTAGCACTGCTCCATATCTATATTTCATATCTTTAGATGGAGCATTAAAATGCATTTTAACAGCTCAAGTGTCTTGGACGGTGCTCTACCTATAATGTCGGAGCAAGAGCGTGAGTTTGCTTGGAGAGCCCCTTTACACTGCATTGTGTTTTGGGGTTGTGAGCTCCTGGGTGGTGTCATGGACAGTGCTATCCTGAAGTATTGGCGTGGTCGTGCGTGTTCTGTGTGTTAGAAATCGAGGTTACAAGTAACCTGCTGTGTAGTTGCAAAACACGTCGATCAGATAAAATTTATAACAAAACTCCAAGGGAGTCCCGGGTCGAACACAAGGAGGCGACGTTTACTTTACGTGAAAACCACGCTTCATTTCGTTTCTTTTTGGTATTTTAGGGTTTTGATATTTTTTTGTATTTTTGAAATAAAAGAAATAAAGCAAACGTATCACAAGATTGAGATCTAGAACAAATCTGATATATATTACTTCTAATGTCAATTACAAGAAACTATGAAAGCATATAAAGAGAGGGAGGTGAGTGGAAATCTCTCTAATCGGCTGTTCGGTGAGACGACGGCGCCTGGCGGAAGCTCGGATAAAGGAGGTGAGGAGCGAGACGATGGAGGTGAGATGCTGGAGGACGTCAAGTTGAGGAAAGCTTCAGTGTAGCTCCAAAATGAGGTGAGAGGACGAAGTTGATATGCTACCGGAATGGTGGTGGGAGGATGGCTTCAAGGTGACCTATGAAGGGAGATGGGAAGTTGGAGGATTATTTAGTGGGGTAGAGGTTCGCTACATTAATAGGTACCTTGGGAGCATGAGAACAAGCTCTAATGGAGCATTAGTAGGCTTGCTAGAGCTTGGGAGTAGGTAGGAGTAGAGTTGGTAGAGATGCTTGGAAGGGAGGGGGTGTAGGTCCTTTTATAGTGGAGGAGGAGAGGCAAAAATTGTATCTGGGTCATTACTGACGTCCACAACCGTCGCTGCAGCTGTCGCTGAAGATTCCCCCTCAATTGCTCTTGCTGGTGCGTGCGGGCCTTTAGTGACGTCCACAAACATCGCTGTAGCTGTCGCTGAAGATCTGCCCTTCAATTCCTCTTGCTGGCACGCGTAGGCCTTTAGTGACAGCTGCAAGTGTCACTAAAGGCCCTTATAAATGTTGTTGAAGATTTGCGCATCTCCCTACTGGCATGCGCTCTGCTGACGCTGCGCACTTCGCGCACCCGTGTCATGCACGCGCTGGCATGCGCGTCCACGTACGCTTTGCTGCTGCTGCTATGCGTTGTGCGGCTGCTGCTGAGCAGCCGACCAAATTGGAAATTAGGGGGGTTGCGAGGATTCGAACTTGTGCCCCACTCTTGAGTACAGTATGGACCATTGCGTCAAGTGTGTCGATGTGTCGTGAGGAGGAGCTTGGTGCAAAGCTTCCCAGCCGTTGGATCTTGATCCAATGGCTAGGATTCAAGGGCGCGGATGAAGAAGGAATTGGGCGGTGCAGTTGGCCGGTGTTGGGTGGCCTAGATGGTGCCATGTGGCGCCATCTGGATCACTCATCTTCTTCTTGTAGAGGGTGCCACGGTGCTTAGATTGGGATGGTTCTCATGATGCCGGACTGCAATCGTTGCTCCGGATCCATCCGTATGGTCGGATTATCCATCTGAAACCCATATGGATGTCGCATTGCCCCCTTGGCCGTTGATCTTCCTCAGGCTTAATGTGATGCTACGGGACTCCGATCTGGACGATTTCAGAGGTGTTAGTCTCCGATCATCATCCTGATCAGATCCGTATGGTATGATCATCCATCCGAGGCCCTGAAATAAATCCTCCTTTCTCCTGACCATAAAAAGGACCTAATTAACCTAAAATATAAACAACTACTCTAAATGCAGAATGATGCATGCTATGCAATATTTATATCATGATATGCAGTGCTAAGCCTAGGAACTATCACAAATAAGCATTTTACGATGAATTTATACGTGTTTATCATACCCCCATGCTTACCTTTTTGCTAGTCTCTAGCAAAATTAACCTAAATGCTATGTACAACAGTAGAATCAAGGTTCGAGTATTTAGGCAAAATTCATCAATTGCTTTAGAAAATCTCATCCCCAAGACCTAATTACAAAAACTCAACAGTGCCCAGGTGCCTGCCAGAATGCAGACCGTCCAAGCCCTCGCCCTTTTTGAGAAGATAATTTTTTTTTTCTTTTCTAATTTTTTTGTACTTTTGGAGTTTGAGAGTTATGGGATAACTTTTTACGGCTACCTGACCTGCCCAAGACTCGAAAAGGACTCTAGGTGCTAAGCATCTTTGTGAAAAAGTGATAGACTCACAAAATGGCCGTTAAGACGAACTTCGGGTTTCTACAACCCTAGGTGACCTTGCCTACAGGTTTATCTTTACGAATGGTAGCTTTCTCCCTACTTCTTTTATTTATGGGGTCAACACAAGGGTGAATCCAGTGTATAACTCCCTGGTTTATTCTACTTTCTTGCTTCTTCCCTAAGTGTTTTGGGAATTATGGTGCATTTTTTGTGAGCTAGGTTCTGGACAACCGGTCGATGAGCTGTTACCACCAACAACTTGCCAGCCATACCACCCAAGTTGGTCCATTAGCTACCCAATTTCCGTAAAAACAGCCAGAAAGTGAGTCAGTGCAAAATAATGTGTTTAGATGCTTAGGCTTAAAGTCCCCCCAAATCAGAGGGCGGGTTGATAAGTCGTATACTTAAATCCCAAATTATTTACCAAATTAAAATAAATTTTAATTAGTAAGGACTCAAGACTAAATCCATATTCAAGTGGACACCTGGGCTAATTAAGCCTGAAGACTTGAAGAGTCTAAGTATTCAGGTCTTGAAGAATCAATTCCTAAAGTTTACAACTCCTAATGCCTAAGTTCTCATCTCCTAATTCTAATTTCTTTTTTAGCAAGAATCAAATAGCAGGAAATTACTGTTACAGTTGACAAAAAAGTTATAAAATATGTCCACCCCCCTATGCTTAGCTTTTGCAATGTCCTCATTGTGAATAAAAATGAAAGCATGCAAGAGAGTAGAAGTGGAAGAATAGCACCTGGTTTTCGTGAGACACTGGTCAGCTTGGAATAGTCTTTACATGTGCTAAGTTTAGTGCCTTTAGCTAGGAGAGGTTCTCAATCAACAATAACTAAACATTGAGGCCACAACAACACAATTTTCGGGGCCCCAGGTATGGGTCCCGGAGAGTGAAAATGGGCTTACCAAAGAGATGAACAATGAAAGTGGTAAGCTAATGGTGTAGGGAGAGCCCAAATGGTCTCTAATAGGAGTTTTGTTGATTTATTACAGAGGAAGTGTAGTTGGGTATAGAATTTATGCAGTGGTTGGGTGGAAAAGGACGATGAGGGTTTTGTGATGTGCTGGGGATTTGTGGGTACTCTAGAATACCTAATGTTTGAAGATTTCTTCCCCAATGTTCAATTTCATCCTCACACTCTAGGTTCTTAAACCAACCACCCTGATCCTTAGAATTCCCACCCACAAGTTAGATCTCAAACTCTAAGCATTCAGGATAAGGATATTGTTGGATTTTATCTTGATTACGTGAATCATCCAACAATTTTTTTATTTCATGTATATCTTCCTCATCCCGTGTTGCTACAATTGGTTGCATTTTTGCTTTGTCCTCAATTATTTCAGCAAATGTGTGATCTTCTTCCCGAGTTTGGGTTGAGTTGGCCATTAAAAGGTTGTTTAAGGTATGTATAGCCATTACTTCCTCTATTCTACCAAGCTCCTCCATCAAACCACACTTAGTTTTATTCTTCTTTGAGACCTCGAAACTATTGAATCGATTTGTCTTATCCCCTGAGGCCATTTCTATATTTCCCGATTCACAATCAATCCTTGCCTTGGTAGTAGCCAGGAAAGGTCTTCCCAAAATAATCGGGGTATGGTTTAGCTGTTTTGGGTTTCCATGTCCAGTACCATGAAATCAGCAAGGTAATGTAAATCATTAACCTTGACTAAAACACCCTCCAAAATACCCCTTGGTTTTGTAATGGATCTATCAGCTAACTACAAGGTTATGTCAGTGTGTTTTAGGTAGCCTAGGCCCAATTCCATGTCCAGTGAGGTGGGGATCACATTAATGGAAGCACCTAAGTTGAGGAGGGCCTGGTCAGAAGTAACGTTTCCTATTGTGCAAGAAATCAGCGGGGCTCATGGGTCCTACATCTTAGGAGGTAGCTTGTTTATGATCAATGTGCTTGTGTTATTGAACAAAACTACTCTCCTATTGATTTCAGATTTTGCTCTACGCCTTTCTTTATATGCATTCAATAAACCTATGGCGTAGGTAGGGATTGATCCGATAGCCGCGAGGAGTAAAATGATTGTTAATTTGAAAGCCTGAAGTAAGGACATCCTTTCCTCCAATTTCTCCTCCAACTTTTTCTGTTTGCCCATACAACAACATAATACTCCTGAATCAGACCCTAATGTTTTGTTGATCACATTCTTAGTTGGGAGTTTGGAATTCTTGCTACGGGGCCTAATGGGGTTGACATGGGGTTGGGAAGGTCCCTTGCATTTACTACCACTCCTCAAGGTGATGTTGTTTGCCATGGCAAAATGCTGCTAGTTAGTGCCTTGGGGAGGGTTGGGCAAAATAGGAGGCTCCCGGTTGATTATGGTAGGAACTGGGTTAGCCCAGGGAGGGGCTGGGGTAGCCTGATAGAGAGCATGATCTTGAGCATGCGACTCCCCATCATTACCAAACCCTTGAGGCCCAGCACCTCGTGTAACGACCCGATTCCCGAGTCCCTACGAGACACAAGAATCGGACCGACTCGACTAATCCCATGACCTAGTCATCGAACGAGGAAGTAACCAAAAGAGCAGTAAAATAAACCACATTCAGCATGAATATAACTAGCAACCAAAATACAGCAGTAAGAAAAGGAACCACTACAGTATATACCACCACAACAGTAGAACAACATTTATAACATAACATGAACTATAAGTAAAGAAAAGTACAGAGACTAACAAGAACTACTCACTACAGTGGAACAAAAAGGGCACAAAAGAACAGTGGTAACTCTACTTGACCCTACTCGGCCCAGCATCCTCTGCAGCCGCTGACCCTGGCTGCTCAACACCTGGTCCTGAAAAGTAACGAGTGTAACACGTCAGCGGAATGCTGAGTAGAGTGGCAGCTAAAACTAAAGAAGCAGTAAAGTGTACAGTAGCTGTTTTATTTTCTTTCTTCCCTTATTTTACGTCTTTCTATTGTTTCACAATTTATCTATTTCTCAGATCCTTCACTTGATCTCTAATGTACCTCGTGGGAACGATCTTGATTACAGTCTTTTCCGAAAAGTACACGTTGTTCTCTCCTGGCCGGGAGAGTCCCCCGTGGTGATCCTACTCTTAGTCAACCACCCCAAGGTCGCTGACAGATGTAACGGTGACTACGGCACGCGCGATAAACACAAGGGTAGCTACCCCGCACTGGCACGCGGTCAGTCGTTTCCGTTAACGGGTACGCCCAAAGCACAGCACGGAACCAGTATAGGGCAGAGACCTCTCAGTAACAGCGGTCCAGCCCCTCCACAGTAACCAAACAGGGGTCTTGCCCCTCCACAGTCCGCGCACCCTCGCCTGACTACCCTGGTTCGCCCAGTGGGCCTAACAAGTCAGTGTAAGTGAGCTAGCAGCACCCCGGGGCCCGTGGGGTAGCTAGTACTCGCTCTACACTAGTAGCTCTCCTTGGTACTGTGTACACGAGGGCCAAAAGTTGGTACAAAGTGGCCAGACCTAACCCCGAGTCCCTGAGGCGGCAATGCGGGAGCGGTACCCAGAGCTCTTCGCGGGTACGTCTTTCGGACCGGCTTCGGTCCTCTTTGAGTTTGTTATGTTTTTATATGATGTTTTTCCCGCACCCTAGTTAGCGCAAGTTTCAGGGACGAAACTTCCTTTGAGTTTGTTATATTGTTACGAACGCGATTTTAAGACGTCCTTTTAAGACATCTGGGAGGTGGCCCAGACGTCTGACCAGACGTCTGGAACCCCTTCCAGACGTCTGGGATTTAATTTCTATGGCACACAGGATGGCATCTGTGCGCCTACGCGCGTAGACCTGCGAACGCCACTCTTTTTCCCTCTCTCCTCCTGCAGGCGCAGTGCTGCGCTCTCTCTCTCTCTCTCTCCTTGCGCAGCCTTATAAGGCCCTCGCCCTCTCCCTCACTCTCATCTCCTCCACTCCCTTCTTCTCCTTCTTCCAGCCGGTGCAAGAGCGAGCGAGCGGTGGCAGCAGCAGCTCCGGCGAGTTGCAGGAGGAGGTGTTGCGCGAGGAGGAGATGCTCGACCGTGAGGGCTCGAGCTTGCCGGGGCAGCTAGAGCCGGCCGGCGGGGGAGCAGCGGGCGTGGAGTGACGTGGCAGGGCTGCTGCAACTCGAGCAGCAGGCGGATGAGGCGCGGCACGGCCGTGCGTCGCGGGCAGAGAGAGAGTCGAGCTCTGATTCTGGAAGTTTTTCCAGAATCAGACATCTGGGCTTCCAACCAGACGACGGTGAAGACGTCTGGAGGACTGTCCTGACGTCTGGCAAGTAAGCTATTTTCGTCCTTCTTCCTTTTCTGCGACTCGTCGTACTGAGAGCGAGGAGTGGATACATGTAGGTTCTGAGACTCGCCATCCAACGCGAATCGGACGTCTGGCCGCAGTGCCAGATGACGGAGAGGACTTCCAGACATCCGGGGTGACCATCGGACGTCTGGGAACTAAGCCAGACTCCCCCGTAGGCTTCTGGACGTCTGAGGGACTACACAGAACGAAGGTACCATCTGACCCACATTTTAAGACGTCCGGAAGAGGTTCCAGACGTCTGATTTTGGACTGTTTCGTCATTTTCGACCCGTTTAGGGCCCGTTCGGAGTCCGTTTTCCACGTTTCGAGTTGCATTCTTTTCGGAATAAGATCCTCTACCCGTTTCCAGTAATTATATACTATTCTAAGAAACTCCTTGTGTTTGATCCTTATGTTAGGACCTCATTTCATTGCAGTCTTAGGGGTTGCGGAGGCATGCAGGATTTTCGACCACGCCCCCAGTACTCCCGTTGTAGCAGGTAGAGTGGCTTTAAAAATTATTAACATAGTTTGTTACAATTATGGAACAATTAATAGAACTTAGGGCATTGCATGAATCCTAGGAATGAGAAACCAGATTGAATGATAGATCCTAGGGTATTGCATGAATCCTAGGGCTAGAAAACTAGATTGAATGATAGATCCTAGGGTACGGCATGAATCCTAGGACTGGAAAACTAGTGATATCAATATAGATATTGCAGTCTTGGAAAATGTGGAAAGGAAATAATAGCTGCCTGTAAATTGATTTAACAGCTGCCTGTTATGAATAAATGAACATGATTGAGAATATGGGTTGTATGAACGTGAAACTGAAAGGGGTGAAACCTGAATGTGCTGAGTTAAAAGAGCTGGAACCCTATGGGGAATTAGGAGTACAACTCCTGGAAAGAGAATGAAATGGAAGTGAGAAGGAAAGATGTGGAGGTGTGTTGTCTCTTGGGTACGTAGTGCCAAGGGAAGCACCTGTTACCTATTTAGTGTAGAGCGGAGCCAGCTGCCCCAGGGACCCGGGGTTAGGTCTGGCCACTTTGTACCAACTTTTGGCCCTTGTGCACACAGTACCGAGGAGAGCTACTAGTGTAGAGCGAGTACTAGCTACCCCACTAACGTGCCGTAGTGCGTGTGTGTTAAGAGGTGTCGTTATAGTTGCACTTGATACGTCGGTTTTAAAAGAAGTAAACGGAGGTGAGTCTGAGTGTCGGTCTCAGCGAGGCGTGGAAATCGGATTTTGTTTACCACTTGTTGTCACGAAAAAGGCGGAGTTTTGCTTGCGAAAGAGACGATTTTGAAAAGCGAGAGATAGAGAGAGAGAGTTTAGGGTTAGAAAGCTCTTGGTTTTGATCATGCACTTTAAACAGAAATTAAAATGGTGACTAAACGGAAAATAATTTCATTAAACATGCATTCATAGTTCATGGTTTACAACATTAAATACATGCTTCAACACAAGTAAATGAAAGCTTAAAAGAGAGAGAGAGAGGTAGAGAGAGAGTGGAGAGTGACGAGGCAGCCACAGCGGTGGAGGAGGCTCCGTCGGCGGCTCATCGTCTCCGACGATTACAAGAGTGCCTAAAACTAGCTAGGAGAGGAGTGGAGTAGTTGCAAGAGGGAGAGTATGCCTTGAATGGTGGTGGGAGGGGGTTTAAATAGAGTTAAGGGCTTCCTAAAAGAAGAAGGGACTTTAGCAACATCCAGAGCGTCACTAAAACCGCTTCCAAAAGCGTCGGCGTAGCCCTCTCGCCGCCGGTTAGCCGCCCACCCCTGTCTTCCTCTTCGCGCAATCCGTGGCCGCTGATCGAGAGCCGTCCGATAGAAGATCGGACGGCTGAGAGCTTTCGGCGCCCGCGCTGAGATCGCGCCTCGGGCTCGCATGCGCGCGCGCGTTTCCGCTCGACGTGCGCGCGCACGTTTCCGCTCGGCGTGCGCGCGCGCGTGGGCACTCATGCACTGCGGTCACGCCGCGTGGCGAGATAGTGGTCGCCCGCTGCTGATTGGGGGGCCCAATTTTTCCGTGCCCTTCGCCCACCTTCAAATCCAGCTCCTCGAGGCTCGAACGCGCGTCGCGGCGATGCGGGCATGCGCGCTAACCGTTGCGCCACGCCCGCGCTTTGTCGCGGCGACCGCGGGCGAGCGCGCGGATCTCGACCGTTCGATCGAAGATCAACGGCCGAGATTTGTCTTTGGTCGGCTTGAGGGCGTGCGAGCGGTGGGGGCGGGGCGACGTGGCACTCTCTGGGCCGTTGATCTCCAGATCAACGGTCAGAATTTCTTGGGCCCATTGTGGGAGCTCCGGATGTCGGATTTGGCCGATCTTGAGTCCGTTGGACTCTGTTCGTCGTTCTGAATCCATCCGTGCGGTCCGATTGCTCATCTGAGGCCTGCTTTGACAAATGCTTTACACAAATGGCCATTAATACAGTTTATAAGCAATCTTGGTACTTGATGCATGCAATGCTTCTATTCTACTTATGTTGTGCCTTTTATTCTAAAGATGGGCCATATTCAACCTAATTACTACCCCCTTGTGTGGTGTTATCATACCCCCATGCTTACTCCTTGCTAGTCCCTAGCAAGTTTTATTCTAGCCTTTATTTCCTTGGAAAATTCAAGAAGTAATTGCTTATGCACTTTGTTACTTGTCAATAAGAGGAAATATACGAAGATCATAATCTACAAAGACTAAGCAGCGCCCGAGTGTCTGCCAAAATACGAATCGCCCGAATCCTTGCTTTAATGTACATATGTATACATATGTATATTTTCTTAGAAGTTTTTTTCGGAATTCAGTGTGGGTTGGTAACTTTTTACGGCTACCCAACCCACCCAAAACTCGATCAAAACCCTAAGTGCTAAGCACCTTGGTGTGAATGTTGTGATAGACTCACTTAACAGTAATTGAGACAGACTTCGAGTTTCTACGCCTCTAGGTGACCGAAAAAGAAAATATTTTTGCCTGAAGGTGTATTTGTTCGATTGGTAGCCTTCTCCATACGTTCGTTTTACTTGGGGTCAACACAAGGATTTTCCAGTGTATATCTGCTCGGCTTATACTACTTCCCCGCTTCTTCCTTAGGTGTTTTGGTCTTTTTTGTGCAATTATTAAGCTGGGCTCTAGACAACCGACCAATGGGCTGTTACCCACGATCACTTGCCAGCCATACTTGTGCGGTGAAGTGTGGTTTATTTTCTTTTCTTCTTCTTCCCCCTCTATTTTTTTTCTTTTCGTAGGTGGGTTTCCTGATCTCAAATGTACCTAGAGGCAGCAAAAAAGAAATGGCCTGTGGCTGGGTTCTAGACAACCTGCCAATGGGCTGTTACCCACGACAACTTGCCATCCATACCACCCTAGAGAGTTCATTAGCTACCCAATTTCTGTCAAAATCTCCGAGAAGTGAGTCTGTGCAAAAATGTGTGCAGATGCTTAGACTCAAAGTTTTCCTAAGTTAGAGGGTGAGTTGATAAGTCGTATACTTATTGCCTTATTTAGTAGGTGGATTAGAATAGCTTAAAGTTGAAGGATTCGCCGCTAAATCCATATTTTAATGGACACCAGGGCTGATTAAGCCTGAAGGCCTGAAAAGTCTAAGTGTTTAAGTTCTTTTTGTATTATTTCCCACTATTGACAAGTTTCTAATGCCTAAGTTTTCTTCCTAAATTCATTTTTTCATCATTTTTTTTTCTTTTTCTTAATTATTTATTCAGACTGATTAATTGAACTCAGGATTATGCAATTTATCACCCCCCCATGCTTAAGTTGGACAATGTCCTCATTGGCAGATTCATGGATGCAGCGGCATTCAAAAAGATAGTACCTGAGTGACGTAAACTACTAGATCAGTCTGAATCCGCTGGGTAGCCTCCCAGGAAGCGCTGAGTTTAACGCCTCCAGCTGGGCGGTGCACAAATAGGAATGGTTTGGGTCAAGGAGATATGTTCAAAATTAATCAGACCCAAAATCAGAAGTCCACAGATGCGAATAAGGTTGTGGTGGAGTCCCGTTCCTAAGGGGCGGGAATTCTGTATCATGCAGGCCCGTGTCAGAACCTCTCTTAGTTTGCGGGCATGCAAACAAGTTGTTGTGGATGAACGCACCCCAAATATGACACGCCAGACACTAAAGATGTAGGTTTTATATTCAGCTTGTGTCCCCATAAAATTGTAATCCATCGAAAATGTATCAATTCCAGTGCATTCGGGTTGCGGGATTCTTATTCTGGTAGGGCAGGTAACAAAGTCCAGAGTTTCATACTGAGCCCTACAACCAAGCATGAGGCCTCTCTCCAAAGATGAATCCATCTCTCCCGCAACTATGGTTTCATTGCTCATTTCCTCCAAGCCCTTGATCTCAAGAATATTTTCTTCAACCTCCTCTGTATCAAATTCACTGTTTGGGATTACATTAGAGGTAGGGTCAATTTCATCCTCTAGATCATATTCTTTCTCTCGGCCCTCCTCCAAATTTGTGATGGGGATTCTAACCGATTCATAATCAATTTCTTTGAAATTGTAACTCCATTCTCCATCTCCGACGTTGGCTGCTACTCCCACCGGATTACTTGTCTTGGGCCGATTAGATTCAGATTCCAAGGCCTCTCCCCTCACCTTCTCAGTTTCCTCCTGATGTTTGTTCTCAATGCTCCCTAAATTGTGTTCCAAGGAATCCTTACTGTCCTTATCCACTGAGCTATCCAACTCCTGAGGGGTATCAATGGTGGACTGAACCAAATCAGGATGACTGGGTGTAGTCCAATTGATCATGGTAGGTCCTTGCTTTATGAATTCCATGAATGGCGTTGTGTGCAATAGCTTTCTTTGGCCTTCTTCCCCCAATTGTTGGAACAACTCCAACATGGCATGTTGCCCTTTAACCAATTCTTGATTCTGTCTGTGTAGTTCTAACTGGAGGTTATCAAGAATTGACATGGTGTCATTTGGTGCCCTCTGGATTTCCTCCTTGAAGTCCAGGTTAAGAGAGTATGGTTGAGGTTGTGGATCAGAATCCATATTGGTGTTTAGGTTCTTGGGTGGGTCCTCTATTCTATCATGTTCAGGGTCCAGTTCTTCAAGAGGAACCATTCTCTGTTTGGTCCTACTCCAGAATAGTTGAGGTTCTAAGTCCTCCTCCCAGTCAGATTCTTCATCAGGGGACCAAATCAAAGGTTGATGATCCTGGGCTTGCCTAGATTTCTGATCATTTTCTGATTTCCATTTGTCTAGAACTCCTTCTAATCCAAAGGTCAAGTAGGCAAGGTTGTTGAATTCAGATGACCTTTCTTGGTTATTATCCTGAGATGGGTAGGGTTCTTGGTGTTCTCCTAAAGTGTAGGTCCTATCACAGTAGAGCGGGTCGGACCTAAATGAGGAGGCATCGTGAGGACAATCGAGATATGGAGCCCCATGATTTGAATCGTACCCTTGGGTGGCTATGTTGGTTGTATTCCAATAAGAGGTTGGTGCGGTTTGGTCATAGTTGGGCCAAGAGGGATATTCAAGGTTGTACCCCCAACTTGGTGGTTGGTTAGCCCAAGTAGGCTGTGGGTATGGTCCACTTGGGTTAGCATACAAATCCTGTTGGGGGTAGTTTGGGTAAGATGGATAGGCATTGAAATCCATGGTTTGGAAGAAATGGAGGGATGTGGGAAGAACAAATGCGAGAGAGTTGTGTCCTCAACCAAGCAAACAAGCCTAGTCCTTATGGTGTATTCCTTAGGAGACCTAGAAATCTCACAAAGGTTGATTAAGTCCGTAAGCACTGGACTCCCCTTCTCGAGGTTAATCTGGCCAGGTTGATTACGAGGGGATTGCAGGGAAGGTTCTTCCTTTGGCTTGCACCTCCGATTCCATAGACCCCACAACCGCAGTCGTTTGACACTGCCCGCCGCCTAGTCACCAGATTCTACCAAGGGAATGAAAGCCAAGTGCCTAGCGAACAAAACCTCACCTTTTGAGACTTAACTCAGTCCTGCCTAGGGCACGTCTACTCATTTTTAAAGGGCTAGGATAGTGCTTGTGCTTAGGGTGATGTGATGAGGTGTTGATTGTGGTGGTGCCTCTTAATTTTCCACTTTCAAAGTGTGTGCTTCTAGCAAAACATGGTTTTCAAGCAAGGATTTGTTAGGATGTGGTGCCTTTTAGTGTTTCATCCTTACTTTAGTACTTTTTAGGGTTGACGTGTCTTAATGTTTTCAAACAAGTTTCAGTGGGCACGTAGAGTTCTGCACACAATTTGATGAAAGTAGATTTCCTTTTTCTTCTGTAGAGGCTCTAAAACCCTAATGTACTCATCCTAATGATCATGCAACTTCTATTAGATGAGTCAGTTTTAGGGTTGAGTGGTGCGACCCAGGTCAACTCATGGTGGCTTCACAAACACCACTCAAGAAAGAAAAGAACACCCCAAGAATTTATTCAGCATATTAGAGTGTACATTTTTTTGTAGGGTGATGTGTTAAGAATGTGAGTCAAGCAATCATTCACCACGCCAATTTTTTTCAGTTTTCTACAAATTTTTTTAGCTTTTTCATGCAAGCAAACAATGAGAGATAGGTTACTCACTATCGGTCCTCGAGGCGCCTACTCCCTTGCTACCTTCGTGGAATGCGTCGCTTCGCCATCCATGCGTCGAATTCCTGCAACCGTCAAGTAAAAAAGAAAATAGGGCATTAGACGATGTGAGAATGAGTGTGGAATGGAGGTGATAAAACAAATCCGTTGCCTCCCCGGCAACGGCGCCAAAAACTGACGTGCCGTAGTGCGTGTGTGTTAAGAGGTGTCGTTATAGTTGCACTTGATACGTTGATTTTAAAAGAAGTAAACGAAGGTGAGTCCGAGTGTTGGTCTCAGGGAGGCGTGGAAATCGGATTTTGTTTACCACTTGTCACGAAAAAGGCGGAGTTTTGCTTGCGAAAGAGATGATTTTGAAAAGCGAGAGATAGAGAGAGAGTTTAGGGTTAGAAAGCTCTTGGTTTTGATCATGCACTTTAAACAGAAATTAAAATGGTGACTAAACGGAAAATAATTTCATTAAACATGCATTCATAGTTCATGGTTTACAACATTAAATACATGCTTCAACAAAAGTAAATGAAAGGCTAAAAGAGAGAGAGAGAGGTAGAGAGAGAGTGGAGAGCGACGAGCCAGCCACGGCGGTGGAGGAGGCTCCGTCGGCGGCTCGTCATCTCCGACGATTTCAAGAATGCCTAAAACTAGCTAGGAGAGGAGTGGAGCAGTTGCAAGTGGGAGAGTATGCCTTGAATGGTGGTAGGAGGGGGTTTAAATAGAGTTAAGGGCTTCCTAAAAGAAGAAGGGGCTTTAGCGACATCCAGAGCATCGCTAAAACCGCTTCCAAAAGCGTCGGTGTAGCCCGCTCGCCGCCGGTTAGCTACCCGCCCCGGTCTTCCTCTTCGCGCGATCCGTGGCCGCTGATCGAGAGCCGTCCAATCGAAGATCGGACGGCTGAGAGCCTTCGGCTCCCGCGCTGAGATCGCGCCTCGGGCGCGCGTGCGCGCGCGCATTTCCGCCCAGCGTGCGTGCGCGCGTGGGTGCTCGTGCGCTGTGGTCGCGCCGCGTGGTGAGATCGTGGCCGCCCGCTGCTGATCGGGCGGCCCAATTTTTCCGTGCCCTTCGCTCGCCTTCAAATCCCGCTCCTCCCGGCTCGAACGCACGTCGCGGCGATGCGGGCGTGCGCGCTAACCGTTGCGCCACGCCCGCGCTTTGTCGCGGTGACCGCGGGCGAGCACCCGGATCTCGGTTGTTCGATCGAAGATCAACGGCTGAGATTCGTCTTTGGCCAGCTTGAGGGTGTGCGAGCGGTGGGGGCGGGGCGACGTGGCACTCTCTAAGCCGTTGATCTCCAGATCAACGGTCAAAATTTCTTGGGCCCATTGTGGGAGCTCCGGATGTCGGATTTGGCCGATCTCAAGTCCGTTGGACTCCGTTCGTCGTTCTGAATCCATCCGTGCGGTCCGATTGCTCATCTGAGGCCTGCTTTGACAAATGCTTTACACAAATGGCCATTAATATAGTTTATAAGCAATCTTGGTACTTGATGCATGCAATGCTCCTATTCTACTTATGTTGTGCCTTTTATTCTAAAGATGGGCCATATTCAACCTAATTACTACCCCCTTGTGTGGTGTTATCACCCACGGGCCCCGGGGTGCTGCTAGCTCACCTACACCGACTTGTTAGGCCCACTGGGCGAACCAGGGTAGTCAGGCGAGGGTGCGCGGACTGTGGAGGGGCAAGACCCCTGTTTGGTTACTGTGGAGGGGTTGGACCCCTGTTACTGAGAGGGCTCTGCCCTATACTGGTTCCATGCTGTGCTTTGGGCACACCCGTTAACGGAAACAACTGACCGCGTGCCAGTGCGGGGTAGCTACCCGTGTGTTTATCGCGCGTGCCGTAGTCACCGTTATGTCTGTCAGAGACCTTGGGGTGGTTGACTGAGAGTAGGATCACCACGAGGGACTCTCCCGGCCAGGAGAGTACCACGTGTTACTTCTACTTTTCGGAAAATACTGCAATCAAGATCGTTCCCACGAGGAACATTTGAGATCAAGTGAAGGATCTGAGAAATAGATAAATTGTGAAACAATAGAAAGACGTAAATAAAGGAAGAAAGAAAATAAAACAGCTACTGTACACTTTACTGCTTCTTTAGTTTTAGCTGCCACTCTACTCAGCGTTTCGCTGATGTGTTACACTCGTTACTTTTCAGGACCAGGTGTTGAGCAGCCAGGGTCAGCGGCTTCAGAGGACGCTGGGCCGAGTAGGGTCCGATAGAGTTACCACTGTTCTTTTGTGCCCTTTTTGTTCCACTGTAGTGAGTAGTTCTTGTTGCTCTCTGTACTTTTCTTTACTTGTAGTTCATGTTATGTTATAAATGTTGTTCTACTGTTGTGGTGGCATATACTGTAGTGGTTCCTTTTCTTACTGCTGTATTTTGTTACTGCTAGTTATATTCATGCTGAATGTGGTTTATTTTACTGCTCTTTTGGTTACTTCCTCGTTGGACGACCAGGTCTTGGGATTAGTCAAGTCGGTCCGGTTCTCGTGTCTTGTAGGGACTCGGGAATCGGGTCGTTACACCTCTGTTCTGAACATTCCTTAGGTTTGGTACAGAGTGTGATGGTAGAGATCTGGGCTGTCGGTTGTTTGTACTAAGTTTGGATTGCAAGGTGTCCATCGAAGTTTTCATCTGTTGCATGAGTTGGAGCATTGACCCTTGCATTTCTACCATTTTCAGGTTCAAGTCAGCCTGCTCGGCTGGTTGTTGAGCATTCCACATGGGCTGATTAACCTAATTCGAAGGAAACTGAGTATATACATGACCCGACCCATTGGTTTTTGCAGTACATAGTTGTTGGGTCGATATTGGGTCTACTGCCCTTGATCTTTCCAAGAAAAGTTAGGATGATTTTTCCAACCAGAATTGTAGGAATTCGAATAAGGGTTGGACCTAACATTCTCTTGCACAGCATAAACATCCTCATAAGATGAGGATGAAGAAGGATCAGAAAGACTGGGATTAAAGGCCCTAGTTTGGAACCCATAAGGTTTTGAGAAGAGTTGGCTAGAAGATCGAGCCGTCTCTAGTTGGATCACAAACTCCCGTCCCATAGGAGTTTGTGAAGAATGGAATCCCGATCCCTGGGATTGAGCGGATCTAGAAAAACTAGAGTTTCTGAACATCCACTCCCATTTGTTTAGTAACCAGATCCATCTTATCTAATCAATTGCAGATCAATTTCATATCATTTGTACGAGAATCTTGGACCTCATTAGCATTTGATCTAATTTGTTGGGATTGGTTGAAGGTTTCCATGGAGGCGTGGTTTAAAGAATTTTTGCTCATTTCGTCAAACAAATCATACACACTATCTGCGTCCTTGTTGAGGAAATTGCCTCCGCAAGAGGCGTCCACATGATTACGGAGTTGATCATTCAACCCATGATAAAAATTTTACACAAGTTGCCATTTAGGCACCTCATGGTGTGGACACTTCCTCAATAGATCCTGGAATCTCTCCCAGGCCTCATGAAATGGTTCCCCTTACCGTTGGGCAAAAGTGGTAATTGCCCGTCGCAATGCATTGGTTCGCCCAATAGGGAAGAATTTCTTCAGGAAGGCCGATTTCAAAGCTGTCCAAGTAGTAATCGGTCTTCCAATGGTGCGATACCAATGTGTGGCCTTATCCCTGAGTGAATGGGGGGAAAGCCTCATGAGCATCTGTTCTTCATCCACATTTTGTGACTTGGTAGTCTAAACCAGAGTGATTAGGTCTTGCAAATGTTGGAATGGGTCATCAGAGCCAAACCCGTGAAAGTGTTTAATTAGACTCAAAACCTGGGGCTTGATCTCAACACCTTCGGCGGGGATCACAATGTCGGGACGATCCTCATAATTTGAAGGATCATAAAAATCCTTCAAGGATCGAGTGCCCTGACCATTCATTCGTTGGAACCATTGCTACATTTGCCACAATTCTTCCAACTGCCTCTCAATCATCTCCTACTAGTTCGAAGGCGGGGGAGGTGGTTGTTGATCAGCCATGGGATCTACTTGGCTAAAGCTCAACCTCCGCCTCTGGGAATGGTCTAAAGGTCCTTCCAAACAAGGGTTCAATGACCTCCTTGCAAGCATACACTGGAAGGAAGTCGGAAGGACGAGGAAGAGAAGGGATCCTGCAGCAAAAAAAATACAAGCCTGTCCTTAGGTTAGGTAGCCTAAAGGTCTACAGACTCTCAGAATCCGTCCTAAGATTATGGATGATTTACTCTACTTATGCCCAGGCAATCCAACCAGTTAGGAGGGACTAGGGAGAAGGTTCTTCCTTTGGCTTGCACCTCTAGTTCCTAGTGTACCCCACAGCTACGGTCATTTGATGCTTCTCCCCTAGCTAGACATCAGATTGACTAGTACAAGTAGGTTAATCGTGAATAATCTCAATCTGGATCCCGTAGAGCGAACAAGTTCTTATGGCCAACGTCTACTCAATTTTAGTTTGGCTTGGGATATTGGTGCTTTTGGAATGTGATGGACCTTAATGGGTTGTGCCTTTAATGATTGGTTTGATAATGTGTGAATGTGCACAATCAAGAGGTTTTCAAGCAAGATTATTAATGATGAGGTTAGCTTTAGGATTCAAAACTTGCTTAATAGCTTTTAGGATTCAAATATTAGGTGTTTTCAAACAAAGTTTGTGAGGCAATCCAAGTTTTGAAAGCACGAGTTCAAGTATTTTTCCTTTGTAAATCAAGAAAATATGGAGTGCCTGGCTTCACCTAAGTATTGAATTCTATGGGGCAGCTACAAAATGAACCGCTTTTAGATTAGGTGGTGCGGCCTAAACAATTCAATCAATCAGCTCAAATGCACCACCTATTAACGCACACAAAAAGGTGATTAACCTAATATGATTTCTACTCTTTTATGTGTTGAATTCGTGTACTGGGTCCATAGGTCTGAATCCTAGTTGAGTAGATAAAAATCAAGTCCAATTATGTGCCTCAAATGTGGGTGTATAGAGTGTGTATACTGATTCGTCCCATAGCAAGTATCTCTTTTTTTTTTTTTTTAAATGTGGGTTTGAGGTGGATAAAGGTGGCAAACAAGACAAACAATTCTATCCTAGGTTTTATACAAACACCTAAGTAGATTAGGTCTTGGTTATGAGTGTGGCGAAATGAACTAGTGGGGGGGATGTCGGGGACACTTACAGAGTACTCTACCTGCACCTTACACTGATCTACCACACTTGGATCTCCATGCTAGGGTACCTACAAGATAGTAGATCAAAGACAAGTAGGGTTAGTGCTATGTAAATGCAAAGAAATGCAATAAACAATAAAGTAAATTCTGTTGCCTCCCCAGCAATGGCGCCAAAGTGGTCACTCATGTTTCGCGTGTTAGAAATCGAGGTTACAAGTAACCTATCATCGTAGTTGCAAAACTCGTCGATCAAATAAAATTTATACCGAAACTCCAAGGGAGTCCTGGGTCGAACACAGGGAGGTAATGTTTACTTTATGTGAAAACCACGCTTCGTTTCGTTTCTTTTTTGTATTTTAGGGTTTTGATTTTTTTTGTATTTTTGAAATACAAGAAATCAAGAAAACGTATCACAAGATAGAGATCTGGAATAAATCTGATATATATTGCTTCTAATGTCAATTACAAGAAACTATGAAAGCATATAAAGAGAGGGAGGTGAGAGGAAATCTCCTGAATCAGCTGTTCGGCGAGACGACGGTGCTTGGTGGAAGCTCGGACGAAGGAGGTAAGGAGCGAGATGACAGAGGTGAGATGCTAGAGGATGTCAAGTTAAGGAAAGCTTCAGTGTAGCTCCGGAATGGAGGTGAGAAGACGAAGTTGATCTGTTATCGGAATGGAGGTGGGAGGACGGCTCCAAGGTGACCTATGAAGGGAGATGGGAAGTTGGAGGAGTATTTGGTTGGGCAGAGGTTCGCTACCTAATAGGCACCTTGGGAGCTTGACAATAAGCTCTAATGGAGCATTGGTAGACTTGCTAGAGCTTGGGAGTAAGTGGGAGTAGAGTAGGAAGAGATGCTTGGAAGGGAGGGGGTGTAGGTCCTTTTATAGTGGAGGAGAGGCAAAAATCGTATCTGGGTCATTACTAATGTCCACAAACGTCACTGCAACTGTCTCTGAAGATCCACCCTTCAATTGCTCTGCTGGTGTGCATGAGCCTTTAGTGACGTCCACAAACATCGTTGCAGCTGTCGCTAAAGATCCACACCTCAATTCCTCTTACTGGCATGCGCAGGACTTTAGTGACAGCTGCAAGTGTCGCTAAAGGCCCTCATAAATGTTGCCGAAGATCCGCACGTCTCCCTGCTGAAGTGTGCTCCAATGGCGCTACGCGCTTTGAGCACCTGTGTCGCGCACACGTTGGCGTGCGCTGGCATGCGCGTGCGCGTATGCAACGCTCTTGCTACTACGCATTGCGCGGCTGCTGCTAAGCCGCCGGCCAAATTGGAAATTGGGGGGCAGCAGGGATTCGAACTCGCGTCCCACCCTTGAGAATTGTAGTCTGGACCATTGCGCCAAGTGTGTGGATGTGTCGTGAGGAGGAGCTTGGTGCAAAGCTTCCCAGCTGTTGGATCTTGATCCAACGGCTAGGATTCAAGGGTGCAGATGAAGGAATTGGGTGGTGCTACTGGTCAGTGTTGGGTGGCCTGGATGGCGCCACGTGGTGCCATCTGGACCGTCCATCGTCTTCTTCTTGTAGAGGGTGCCACGGTGCTTAAATCGGGATGGTTCTCACGATGCCGGACTGCAATCGTTGCTCCAGATCCATTCGTATGGTCGGATTATCCATCCGAAACCCATATGGATGTTGCATTGCCCCCTTGGCCATTGATCTTCCTCAGGCTTAATGTGATGCTACGGGACTCCAATCTGGATGATTTCAGAGGCGTTACTCTCCGATCGTCGTCCCGATCAGATCAGTATGGTCTGATCGTCCATCCGAGGCCCTGAAATAAATCCTCTTTTCTCCTGACCATAAAAGGACCTAATTAACCTTAAATATAAATAACTACTCTAAATGCAGAATAATGCTTGCTATGCAATATTTATATCATGATATGTAGTGCTAAGCCTAGCAACTGTTGCAAATAAGCATTTTACGATGAATTTATACGTGTTTATCATGGTGCCAAAGCCCCCTCAAGGATTGGTAACAGGAATGATGATCCCAACACATCTGTTGTAAGACTAAGCTAAAAATAAGCATGGGGGAGAAGAAAAGAAAGTTTTAAACCAAAAGCACGCCCTTATAAATGTTGGCTTTTCACAAGCACGGACACAAGGTTTTAAAGGATATTGCAAGTTGCAAATCAGATTCAAGAGCCAAAAAAGTCCTAAAAATAGAAATTTCAAGTCATCTGAATTTATAAGGGGTTAATTTGTGAATTTTCTGGAGGATATATTGATCCTGTTTTGTCTAATTTTTGGATCCGAAAATAAATTCCGATGTTTATCCTTAACGAATCCCGTGCCTCCTGTGTTTAGATCAACCAAGGTCCTTTAATCTTTTTCTCCACAAAAGTCAGAAAAACTAGATTTCCCAAAAATTCTGTTTTCCAAAAAATTAAAGTTTTGCTAAGAGACTAGCAAAAGATAAGCATGGGGGTGTGATAAACTCAAGTTTATCATTATTCTTATGCATTAAAATAAACCTAGCTCTTAGGATTTTACTTCGCAAATGGGTTTTTGGGCTGCATTTAGGCATTAATTAGGTTAGGCATGCATTGCATTTTCTATTGTCTTTTTGATGTGCTTTTGTGAGTGTTAGTGATGAACAGATATATAGATCCCTAAAACCCTAGCACTCAAGAAGGCAATTGGTGAAGGAGAAAATCTCACCAACTAGAACTCAGCTTGATCCAGCTCACCATAGCTGGAATTTAGCACACCAAAATTAGGGTTAGCTCATCCTAGCTCCATTCAGCTCATCTCAGCTAAATGGCAGCTCAAGAGAGCTCATCTTAGCTAACCCTAGCTTAGGTCAGCTCAAATCCAGCACAACTTAGTTGAGTCTAGCTCATCTTAGCTCCCATTAGTCCACAGGGAGCTCTAGCTGGCTCAGCTGAGTTGACTAGAGTTCACCCTAGCTCAGGTCCAGCTACATCCAGCTCCACTCAACTCCAGCCAGCTAAAGATGACTTCATTCCAGCTCAGGAAGCTCAAGTCCAGCTCCCGAGGACTCAGCTTAGCTCAACTCAGTTGAGCTAAGCTACCTTAGCCACCTCAACCAGCTTGATCCTCCCCGGGAGCACTAGACCCAACACACCTTAGCTCATTATGGTAGAAGCCAGCTCACTTTAGCTTGGCTTAGCAGTTAGCAAAGAACTAGCAAGCTAAGCCAGCTAGAGGAGCTCCATGCCAGCCTCTTCAGCAGTTGCCAGCTCCATTTCAAGATCCAGACTTCTCCTCCTCAGCTCCTATCTTCAAATCCTAGCTCCAATACCTCCTCCTCTACTCCATAGCTAGCTAAGCTAGCTTAGCTTAGCTTAGCTGGCATCCAGCTCCTTGGCCATCCACCACCATCAACTTAACCCTAGCAAGCTCCATCAACTAAGCTCACCTAAGCTGGCTATCCTACTCCAAGTTGGCACCACCACCATCACATCCATTCACCCCATCACCACTACCAAAAGCCACCTATTTTCCCTCCAAAATAACCTCCTAGAACCTTTCTCATTTGGCGCCAACTTTCCCTTAGAAATTCCCTTCATCTCCACCATACACCTCTCCTTAAAATCATCTCCACCATCCACCTCACTTACTTTCTAGAAGCCCCATAGCTGGCACCAAATATAGGTGCCGTTTCACCACCATAACCACCCCATGGCACCCCTTGGGTTGGCACCAATTACCCTTAGCCATAGGATCCCCAACCTCCTCCATCTTCCCATCTTAGCCCTCCATTTCAAGAGTCACCTTAGCCCCCTTCCTACTCTATATAAACCCACCACCTACCACCATTTTAGAGCATCCTCCATTAGTGTATTATTCTACCTATATGCACCTACACCTATAGTAAAGAAGCAGTAGAGAAGAAGACTGAGGGGGCACATCACCCGCCCCTTTGGTGCCTTCTTCTCCCCACTCTCTTCAACTTATGCCACGCCAAGGAGGAGAGCCATTCTATCTCAAGGAGGATGGCCAGGCAAAGGAGAAGGACCTAGGGTGGACGTCCACCCTTGGAGGAGGAAAATTAAATGTGGCAGCTACCACCTTGGAGGACATCATTTGGAGGAGCATCTCACACCAAGGAGAAGGAGTTGTCTTTTCAAGTCAATGAGCTACTTAGCTTGGAGCAAGAAGCCCTTTTATTTACCATCTTTCTATGGGATTTGTGTTTTATTTTTCTTGTACTTTCAAGTAGTATAGAGGCATTCCTCTATAGGTTTTGTGTGCACAATTTTGATTTAATTCAAATTGCCTTCTTTCAATTTCTTTTGCATAGCTTGTTACAAATTTTGCCTAGCAATTGTTTCACTCCCTCTCCCTAATTATTCTAGGCCTCCACGTGCCTAGGGTGAGCTTAGGGAGAGGCTCTACCTGTCACCTTAGGGTAGGTTTCTTGAATTAGGTATTAGTTGTTTTCTAGCTTTAAACAAAAACTTGCATGTTGCCTTTATTTCAAATATATATAAAAAGTATATATTGAAAAGATCAAAAAGAAAGTTGAGTTCCATCTTTAAAGCAAGGGATTTTGATTTGCAAACTTTCCACCTTGGACGACCCTAGATACCCCACTATCTAGGAATATAAATTTAGAAGCGAAATCATTTTTGTGCGCTGCAACGACTTAAAACCCTAAATTAACAACTGCGAAAAAATGCGATCAGACATCATGCCGAGATGCTAGATCAATCCTCCCTCTCTCCAAGGGTCGACCTAAGCTACATTGGCCGCCCCTCATTCTCCTCCCGACCACTCCAAGGCCATCGGGGACCACCCCTGAATGCCCTCTATTCTGCTAGATTTAGTTTATGCTCTCCATAATTTCTACTACTTTTATTACTGCTTAATAGCATAGTCTTAGTTCTCCCCCAATGATGCATGCAAAATCCCCCCTTTGATTCTTGTATGCAGTCATTTTCTGGTAGCTAGATTTCCGTTTCAAGCATTTATGTACAGGTTTTCATCTAAATTTCTTGTGCAGACAACTCTCCAATGGAATGAATGAAAAGGCATTTATATATATATATATGTGTCTGAAATCACCATGAGCTTAATAATTGTCATTCTTTTTGCATGATTCAAGTTGCTTGTTTTTCAATTATTTATCTATTCGCAACAAGCATGTCGTTTCCCGAGGACATTGAAAATCTAACAATAGATGCTTTCTCCGTAAATAGTCACCACCTCACTAGAATCGTGCGCACAAAAACTCACACGTTCACCTTTGTAATTTATTTGACGCACGCGCACGTAATCCAAGTTAATAACAGAAGTGGTGAAGTTTTAGTTAGGAGATTGGAAACCACCGTGCATTTTTGAACGAAATAGAACGGCAAAAAGATTGATCTCAAAGGTAAAAGCAAACGCTTCCAAGAGACGAATGATCGGGACTCAAGTCTTGTAATTTTTACAAACTTAATTTTTGACGAACATTTTTGCACGACCATGCCACAATTTTCGATGACTTTCAAATGCGCGAGAACGATTCCCGTCAAATGGCACTGTTGTCGGGGAAGCAACGTCATTTTCTTTGATTTCGATCTTTAAACTATCACTGACAAATCTCTCTCTGCTTTGTTTTTGATGTGCAGGAAAAACGGAAGAAAAACAGGATCTGCACAAACATCGAGCGTAGCAAAGAAAAAGTCAGGTGCACATCATCTCTCCTTAGATTAGTTTTTTTTCCTGAACACTAGGAGTAGATTTACTTTCTGCACTTTCCTTTGAAAAATTCTTCGTGAAAAAAAAAGAGATTTTTCGTGAAAAAGAAAAAAATCAAAAAGAAAAATTTTGAAAAAAAATCTAGATTAGATCTCCTTTCTAATCTAGGTTAGTTTGAAAAAAAAAAGATATTTTCCTTGAATCTTTTGATAAAAATCGATTTTGAAAAAAAAAAATTGCAAAGTTTTGAAGAAAAAAAAAGCATTTTTGGTGGAAAGCTTAGATTTCAAATTCAAACCTCTTTAGAACGCTTTTCCACCATCTTCTAATTTTCAGCCAGATTTCAAGCTTGATTTAAAAATTCGATTGTCGAAAAATTAGCGAAAAATTCTGAAATTCGGGAACCTTCATTTTCAAACCAACTTTCAAACGCTACTGTTATTTTGAAAAAATTCCAAGTATACACATTTTAAAAATTTACGAATGGGGGTCAGACTGACCTAAATTCAAAAACTTTTCAAATTTCAAAAAGTGATTCTAAGCATTCCGCGAATCTATTTTGACTAAAAATGGAGTTTGAAAGCTGATCTAATTGGTTTTATTTTCCATATTTTGCCTGAATTTTTGAAGGTCATTTGATACTGTTTCAAAGCAAAAAATCAACCAGGGGTCAAAATTCTAGATCTGGCCCCCTGATATTCAAAATTCTCTAAAAATTCGATTGAAATAGTAAAAATTTCAAAAAATATTCTCTAGAAAGCTAATTGAAGAAGGAATCTACTCGCAAAATTTCAAATTAATTGGATTCCAATTATTATCAAAGAACAAACATTACTTTTGTGGTCTGCTGAAACAGAAAAAGAAAAACCCTAGAAGTGCATGAAACTTAGGTTGAATCTTTAGGGTGACAAGTAGAGACCACACTTTGGGCTAACTTAGACTTAATCAAGTCTAGTTAGCCAGTGAGCTTGGTCACCTTGTGAGCCACTCACCACAAACCCCACTGAAGAAAATGGGTTAAAATTAATTTTAAAACACGAAATCAACCCGAGTTTGTTGTCATACTACTGGGTGTTTTTAATCTCTCTTGCCAAACCTGGTGACTAAGTCTGCAGGCTAGTGTCAAACGACCGTGGCTTGGGGGTCAACGGAACCTGAGGCATAAGCCAAAGAAAGAACCTTCCCCTTAGTCCCCCTGTAACCAGACTGGCTGGGTTAGCTTGAGAGGCGGGAATCACTTTCAGTCGGTTGAACGATGAACTTATCTTCAGGAATTCAAATTTCTAACGAAAAATCCAGTCACCTGATCCATAAGGACCATTTGATTGACAAGGCATTAGCCTTGTCCTGCTTGGCTACACCAACCTAGGGGTTGGGTGGTGTATGAAAGGAAGGTCACTTCGACCTCACTTGGTTGGACCTTGGGAGCCACTCCCAAGGAGGTGAGTCACCTCGCCTGGACCATCTTCTCCCCTCACTTCTTTTACTCTAAGAGCCACCATGGAAAATCCTAGATCTGGACCTAGACCAGGTCAGGATATCGAGAATCTGGACCCGATGGCTCATCTGGAAGCCCAGGTCACCGAATCTGAGGAGCAGCATCTGCAGAGCATGGATTGCATTCTGACGGCACTTGATAGGATGCATCACCTACTGCGAGGAGAACAACTGCGGGATTTCTACGACCTAGCCACATAAATCGTTGCACCTCTTGTCAGAATTCCCGCAGATGAAGATGTGTTTGAGCTCAAGCCCAATGTGATTGGGTTGATCAACACTCATTTCTACAGGAACTCAAGCGAAGATCTATTCCAGCAACTTGAGGACCTGAGTCAACTTGCTGAAATAATTCGACCTAGGAATATTGATCTCGAGATTGTTCTGATGAAGCTTTTCCCGTTCTCTTTGAGGGACAAAGCTTCATACTGGTTCAAGACTATTGGGAAGCCAATTGGAACCTGACTGAAATTACGACGTGAATTCCTGCAAAAGTTCTTCCCAATCAGTCGAACAAATGCAATGCAGCGTGCAATCATGACTTTCTCCCACGAAGCTGGGGAGAAATTACACGAAGCATGGGACAGATTTCACGACCTTTGCCGAAAATGCATGCATCATGGTATACCCAGATGGCACTTAGCTCAGATTTCTACCATGGGCTGGATGACACACATCGGTATCTGGCCGATGCATCTAGCGGCGGGAATTTTCTCACAAAAGACGAGAACAACGCATTTGGGTTGTTCAAATCATTAGCGGAGAACTCGATGAATGCTACATCTATGAACCAGTTCCAGTGGCCTGGTCAGCAATGGGTTGGTGTCCATGTGGCTCAAACCGAGTCTATTCAAGCTGACATGGATATCATCATCAAGCAGCTAGATAGAATAAACTTAATCGAGAAGAAGATTGACTAGATTAGCCAGGGTCAATCTGACTTGAGCTCTGCTACCTTACGACCCTCCTATGCACCCCGAGCCCCACCTACTCAAGTTAATCTACTCACTCGGGATGCATCTTCTTCGTATTTACAAGATCCCGCATATCAGGATCCCGTAAACAATCCAGATCTAGCATCTTACGACCAGGGTTATGCACCACCCACAGATTATAATGCGTATCCCCTTGACGGATATACGTCTCAGACATCTTCGGCCTATGAGGACGTCAGCGCTATCCAAGGATACGGGCGTAATAACCCGTATTCAGAGATGTATACCCTTGTTGGCGCCAGCATCCGAACTTCTCCTGGTCTGGTAATTCATAGAGACCACATCAAGATCCACACTACCAAACCAGGAAATACAGGAATGTGCAAAACACGTATCCTAGGCAGCGGCCATTCCCATCTCAGCAGCAGCAACCCCTCTCGTTATACTAGCCGCTGCACAAAGCTGCCAACCACCCTCCAAAGTGGGCTAATCCTTTGGAGGTGCTGAAAGAGGAGTTGCAAGAGTCAATGAGGAAATCTAACAAGATAGCTTGCAGATTATGAAGGCAATGGCTGATCATATACAAACCATACAAAACATGTAGAACCAGCTGTTGCAGGAGCATAGGATTCAGGGAGCCTTGCTCTCCCAACCTGTCCTGAATCCCCGATATGTGCAGAACCAGGGTGCCCCACCTAGGTTTCATGTACCGCAGGAACAGGCATATGCCATACTATAGGCTCCTCCTGCACCACCTGGTTACTTGTAAGGCTAGCCGCCTTTGCAGAATCCTGCGTATTCTACCCCTTCCGATCCCCCACCACCTCATGGACAGTAAGCCGATGCACAAGCTGTCTCTTTGAGAAGCGGAAGGAAGACATTCGACCCAGCACCAATGTAGGCGGGTCCTGATTTTTCCCACCCTTCGCCACAAGCGGGTTCGACTTCTTCATCATCTTAGGAGCCACCTGCGATAGATAAGGGTAAGAGGCCACTTAACCCTAAGATTCCTGTCCCTTTTCCTGAGGCTCTAACATGAAATGCATTACAGAAAAAGGACATGTGGAATTTTGAGGACCTGAAATTGATGTTTATGGAAGTACATATTCAGGTCCCCCTCCTCGAGGCTATCGATCACATTCCCGCTATCGCTAGGTTTTTCAAGGACTATTGTACCCCGAAGCGACAGTCGATAATTGGACGACAGGCGGTACTGTCGAAAGAGGCTAGCACCGTGATTCTAGCTGACTTACCGTCGAAGAAGAAAGACCCTGGTACCCCACTCATGTCGTGGTTTTTGCAGGATTCTAAATTTGATCGGGCCCTTCTAGATCTGGGTTAGTCCATCAACCTAACTCCCACTGCCGTATTTGATCGATTTCGATTTAGGGAGTTGAAGCCCACCTCGGTCACAATTCAGCTGGCAGACAGATCAGTCAAAACACCGATGGGGGTGGTTAAGAATGTGATCATGAAAGTCTGTGGGTTCTGCTTTCCCGCAGATTTTTTCGTTCTCGATATGGAAGTTCCACCTAATCTCCGTGATGCATCAATTATTTTGGGTCGCCCATTTCTGGCGACAGCCCGAGCGAACATCGATTGTGCATCCGGGTGTATGGAGATTGCCCTAGGCAATGAGTGACTTCGACTTGACATTTTCATGGCAGCAAAGAATTTTGACTATGATCAAATAGAGGAGGATGGTGAAGACGAAGATTTGGCATACTATGGCAATGTTGGGCTCCTTTGTGATGACCCAATGTCTCATTCGTCTACACTATCTGGGTTCTCGGACCTCTATCCATACGGGACTGAAACCACTGCATTACACATATCTCCCCAAGGATCTGACTTTTTAGGGTGTGCTTCTGACCACAGCACCCCTAAATCCAGCTATCCTGATCCATAAATTACTGAATCTCCCCTATTATTGCAGGAAGACGTGACTACAGCTAACGGGTTTCCCGTTAACGCAGTCACAATTGATCTCACAGGGAGCAACTCAGTGGGAATTCACATGCACAAGGATCAGCAGATTCCCACCCTCGATTCTGCTCCTCCTACTCTCATTTCTGACTCTAACCCACCCGTGATTGAATTGAAGCCCTTACCTGACTCACTCAAGTATGTGTTCTTGGGCGAAAATGAGACATACCCAGTTATTATCAGTGCCCACTTAACCCAAGAATAGGAGCATCAATTGATTTCTACGCTTCAAGATCATTGGGCTGCTATCAGGTAGAGTATTGTTGATCTTCGCGGTATTCGCCCCTCGTATTTCACTCATCACATTTACACGGATGAGGGGGTGAAACCTTCGAGACAACCTCAAAGACGGCTAAACCCGAATATGCTAGAGGTTGTTAAGAAGGAGATCATCAAATGGCTGGATGCAGGTATTGTATACCCAATCTCAGACAGCTAGTGGTTGAGTCCGATCCAGATAGTGCCCAAGAAAGCAGGACTCACCGTCATGAAGAATGATAAGGGCAAATCCATCCCAACCTGTACTATGACATCTTGGCGGGTCTGCATCGACTACAGGAAACTAAACACGGCTACCCAGAAGGATCACTTTCCTTTGCCATTCATTGATCAGATCTTGGAACAATTAGCCAAACGTAGTTTCTTCTGCTTTCTGGATGGATACTCTAGGTATAATCAGGTAGCGATTATCCCAGAAGATCAAGATAAGACGACATTCACATGCCCCTTTGGAACATTCGCCTTCAAGCGACTGCCCTTTGGCCTCTACAATGCACCAGCGACATTTCAGCATTGCATGATGGCCATCTTCTCTGATATGATTGGGGATTATGTGGAGGTATTCATGGATGACTTCTTCATTTTCAGAGATGATTTCGAATCTTGTCTTGATAACCTCACCAAGATCCTAAAATGGTGTATTGAGGTAAACCTAGTACTATCCTGGGAGAAAAGCCATTTCATGGTGAGGGATGGCATAGTACTAGGGCACAGGATCTCCAAAAATGGACTCGAGGTCGACCGGGCTAAATCAGAGATTATCTCCCACTTACCGCCACCTAGCTCAATTAAGTAGATCCGATCATTCTTGGGTCACGTCGGCTTCTATCGGAGATTTATATGCTATTTCTCAAAAATTGCGCAGCCTTTGACGAATCTCCTAGTTGCCGATGTCCCAATTGAATTCGATACCTTATGTCTTAGTGCCTTCGAGACTTTACGGAGCATTGTTTCCGACTCCCTAATTCTCCAACACCTGACTGGTCGCTTGATTTCGAAATGATGTACGATGCTTCTGATTTTGCTGTCGGTGCTATTTTAGGCCAGCGTCGGGAGAAACAACCCTTCATCATATACTATGCTAACAAGATGCTGAATGAGGCTCCGTGCAATTACACTGTCACCGAAAAGGAACTACTAGTGGTAGTATTCAGGTTGGAGAAATTTAGATCATATTTATTAGGGTCCAAGGTCATCATTTTCACTGACCACTCCGCCCTCCGGCATTTGTTGGCAAAGAAGGATGCCAAACCACGGCTCATTAGATGGATCCTTCTATTGTAGGAATTTGATATCTAAATCTGTGACAAAGTCGAAAAATAGAATGTTGTGGCAGATCACCTATCCAGATTGGACCCAGATCACATTCCTTATTCCCTGCCTATCCATGAACAATTTATGGATGAATCTCTTTTGGCTATTCATTCTGTTGAATTCCCCTGGTATGCAGATTTCGCGAACTACCTTGCCGCAGGCAAAATTCCTGTGAACCTATCCAAGGACCAGAAACTCAAATTCATTGCAAAGGCCAAATACTACCTCTGGGATGACCCACTGCTCTTCCGCATTGGAGCGGACTAGATTATCCGAAGATGCATCCTAGACTCTGAGATCCCCAGTGTGTTATCTTTCTGCCACAATGATGTGTGTGGTGGCCAATTCTCAGGACGGAAAACCGTTGCAAAAATTTTGTAGTTGGGATTTTTCTGGCCAACCATCTTCAAAGATACACATGAATATGCCCAACATTGCAAATGATGTCAGTCGGTCAGTTCTATGCCCAGGAGAGATATGATGCCACTCCAACCCATCATGGTCGTAGAGGTGTTCAACGTCTGGGGCATCGATTTTATGGTCCCTTTTCCTAACTCTCATGGCTTCGAGTACATATTGCTATCCGTTGATTATGTCTAGAAGTGGGTCGAGGCCATCTTGGCAAGACGGGCTGACCATAAGATCGTCATTTCTTCCGTACGGCAGAACATCTTCGCGAGATTCAGAATACCCTGCGCTCTGATTAGCGACGAGGGAAGCCACTTCATCCACGCCCATTTCAGGTCGTTATTAAAGAAATACGGGGTACATCACCGCATAGCCACCCCGTATCACCTGTAGACCAATGGGTAGGCTGAAGTGTCTAACCGTCAGATCAAGCTGATTCTCCAGAAGACGGTTATACCAGATAGGAAGGATTGGTCTGACAAATTAATTGATGCACTCTGGACATATCAGAGTGCATACTATTGGTGCTAAAGCACCACGATCATTTATTTTGATGATAACAAAGCACGTGTTATTTAACATTTGCACTTGGAGTCTTAGATTTCAGGTCAATTGCAAATGTAGACGTGATTAGACGGAATTCGAGCTTGCATCCAGGATGGATTGGAGGAGCTTGATGGAGAATAGAGGGGATCCGCGAGGAGCGATAGATTGAAGATGGAAGGACAAGAAGAATAGGATAGAATCCCATTTTATTCCTTTCATGTACTTTTGTCTTTATTTTCTTGCTCTTTATTTCCTTAGAAAATTATGTTAAAGAGCCTCAAAGTACCCTAACAGTAGTCCTAGGAACACCAGCACAACCCTAGGATACTTAGGTTTTCTGTAGAGAACTTAGAAAAATAATGTAGGGTTCAAACAGAGCTTCCAGACATCTAATTCCCAAATCAGACGTCTGATAAAGTGTTTTACGATGTCTGACTGTTGATTCAGACGTCTGATAACATTTAGGCTGGACATAGTTAGTTCTGTCTGATGAAATCAGACGTCTAGACCTTAGACCAGACATCTTAGGAGACGTCTGATGACTTTGCCAGACGTCCAGTTAGTGGACCGTTGGCTCTCTTAGCATACACTCAATAATATGACCGTTAGAGCCTTATCAGACGTCCTTGAGCCCTTCCAGACATCCGATAATTGACCGTTTAGCCTCGACTGACCCGAAAATCTCTTCTCAAAGATTTTCTAGCCGTTACAAATCCATTCCCACGAAAAAGTAGGTTTCCAGATGTCCAGACATAGTGCCAGACGTCCTGTCAGTCGTCTGATGGACTTGTGCTAGAACCCTGTTTAGATCTGATTCAAGTCAGGAAGGAACCCGCACGAAATGAGACGTCTGACCTTGAAATCAGACGTCTTAAAGTGGACTTCCAGACATCTGATGCAAGAATTAGACGTCTGATTGCCCTGTCAGTGCAATCATTGTTCCTAATTTCGGCCTGATTCTCTTGGGCTTTGCACCCAACGGCTATGGAACCTTTCTTAAGCCTTCCAAAGCCTTCGTAAGGCCTCTATAAATAGAGGGGAACCTCTTGCACACTAACACACACCTAGAAATACAAGACACACACAAGCAATACACTTTCAAACCATTTTGTGTCTCTCTTGCTCTCCAAGCTCTAATTCTTCATCTTGAGAGCATCAAGCTTTGCGCACCCGCTCTCCCGCCGTAGTTCACGAGAGCGACGTAGCGCCGTCGTGTTGTTCACGCATCCGCGTCGCCGACGCATTCCTTTCAAAGGGGAGTTTCCTAATTCCTATAGAAGCTAGGTTTAAAATTACTTTGTTAGCTCTATAGGATTATTGTTCTTTTATCTTTGTTATTTGGTTGGGTATTCGCTTTGCGAATACCCGTCACCTTCGAGGGACAAAATCCTTCTCGTGAAGAGAAGGGGTTGAGGAACGCTACCCTCGCACTTGTAGCGTGGTTGTATTTGAGGTTGAATCACCCTCGTTTAAAGTGATTCGTTTAGTGGATTTTGATCAACTTAGTTGATCGGAAAATCCTAACTCAAGAGGGTTAGGTGGTGGTTTTCACCCGGTTTGGGTTTCCACCTAAAAATACTTGTGTACTTGTGTGATTGTCTATTTTATGAGATTGTTTATATTTATTTCCGTAATTATTACGTCACCCCCTCCTTGTTGGGAATTTCAGTTGGTATCAGAGCAGGTTCTTGCTATTCGGAGTAACACCCAGCAAGAAGATCTATGGAGGGGAGCAGTTCCGCGGGTAGGATTTCCGAGGGCCAGTCTACGACTCGTCTGCCGTTCTTCGACGGGAGCAACTACCCTTACTGGAAGCTGCGGATGAAGACGTGGGTTCAAGCCACCGATTTCACGGTCTGGGCCAGGTGCGAGACCCCCTTCCACATTCCAGAAAAACCCGCCGGAGGATACTCGCAGCAGTAGATTTGTGAACTCTTGCTCAACGCGAAAACAATGAATGCGTTGTATTGCGCGCTCAGCTCGGAGGAGTTCAACAGAATCTCGCAATGCGCCACCGCATACGAGATTTGGCACACACTTGAGGTAACTCACGAAGGTACCTCTAAGGTAAAAACCTCTAAAATTAATTTACTTTCTCAAGAATTTGAATCTTTGTCAATGAAATCTAACGAATCTTTAAGTGAGATGAACACTAGGTTCACTCTCATTGTAAATAACTTGAAAGCTTTAGGGAAGACTTTCATCAAAGGGGAGCTTCAAGGGAAGCTTCTTCGTTCCCTCGGACCGGAGTGGGAACAGAAAGTCACCGCCATCGAGGAGGCGAACGAGGTGGAGGAGCTAAACATGGAAGATCTCCTAGGCAATCTAATGGCCTACGAGGCTAAGTTGAAGCAGAAGAAGGATACACCGGAGCCTAAACCAAAGAAGGCTCTCGCCTTCAGAGCCGCGTCGGATAGTGAGGTAAGTTTCGACGACGAAGACTTTAGAATTTTACTTAAAAAATTTTCCAAGTTTTGTAGGGAATTAAAGAAAGAGAAAAAGGAGAAGGAAAGCCCGAGACGTTGCTACCACTGCAACGAGAAAGGGCACCTACGACCAGAGTGCCCTCTTCTCAAAAAGGAGAAGAAGAAGGAAAAGGAAAAGAGATCTAAGAAGAAGACGTTCCAAGCCACTTGGGACTATTCCAGCTCGGAGGAAGAAGAAGAAGAAGAGTCTGTAGAAGAAGAAACCACTTGCTTCGGTTTCATGGCCAGAGGAAGCGACAACGAAAGCGAAAGCGACTCAAACAACGAGGTAAGTTACGACTTACAAGAAGCTTTTAATGAACATTTTGAAGTTAGTAAAGCACTTAAGATAGAAAAAAAAGCATGAAAAAAAATCTTAGCTTTCTTAAATCTGAAAATGATAGGATAGAAATAAAACTTAAGGATCTAGAAGCTTGTCCTAAAAATGATAACCTATTATTAGAAAATCATAACCTCATCAATGAAAATAAAAAATTGATTGAGGAAAATGTTAGTCTAAAAATAGAAATTTCTGATTTAAAGACTAAGATGGATATTATAGAAAAAGAAATCGCATGTCTTAGGGAAAACTCCAACAAATTAATCAATAAAGTAGATAATTTTTATAGCCTTAAGGTTGAGAAAGGATCTCTGTCAAGGAGACCCGCTAACAGATCCGGACCCAAGCTCACTTGGATACCGAAGAAAAATTTGGAATCTTGTTTTTAGGTTTCAGGGATGACTACAACACAAAGGACTGGACCTACAAGCTCAAAGCTGGTCAACTCAAGTTGGGAGAACCAAGGAGTAGACCAAGGAGGAGAACAAGAAGACTAATGAGACGGCGAACAAACGATGGACCCGCTGCACGTCGACCACCAGACTGGAGAATGGCGCCAATGCCCGGGCCTCCACGCTACGGATGGGAGCCCCATCCGATGTGGCATCCACCACCAACATTCGTGCCATTTTATTGGCCATGGTAGGTGAGATAAAACCCTTTACCCTATCCTTTTATCTTAAGCATTTAGATAAGGGGAACAAAAAAAATTATAAGCTAATTGCCAATTTTTAACTGGGAGATATAAGGTAGCTAAATTTCCTTTAGAAAGGGGGAGAAAAATAATAGCTATCTTGTTGTTATAAAAAAGGGGGAGGACATTACCTTTGTTAAAAGAAATTTATAGAAGAGCATGTTTTAAGGGGGAGTTATAAAAAAATTTAAAATTAATCAAACCTTTTTGATAATGTCAAAAAGGGGGAGGATTTTTTGCATTATTATTTATGATTTTGTCATCATCAAAAAGGGGGAGATTGTTGGTGCTAGAGCACCACGATCATTTGTTTTGATGATAACAAAACACGTGTTATTTAACATTTGCACTTGGAGTCTTAGATTTCAGGTCAATTGCAAATGTAGACGTGATTAGACAGAATTTGAGCTCGCATCCAAGACGGATTGGAGGAGCTTGATGGAGAACAGAGGGGATTCGCGAGGAGCGATAGATTGAAGATGGAAGGACAAGAAGAATAGGATAGAATCCCATTTTATTCCTTTCATGTACTTTTGTCTTTATCTTCTTGCCCTTTATTTCCTTAGAAAATTATGTTAAAGAGCCTCAAAGTACCCTAACAGTAGTCCTAGGAACACCGGCACAACCCTAGGATACTTAGGTTTTCTGTAGAGAACTTAGAAAACCAATGTAGGGCTCAAACAGAGTTCCCAGACGTCTAATTCCCAAATCAGACGTCTGATAAAGTGTTTTACGATGTCTGACTGTTGATTCAGACGTCTGATAACATTTAGGCTGGACATAGTTTGTTCTGTCTGATGAAATCAGACGTCCAGACCTTAGACCAGACGTCTTAGGAGACGTCTGATGACTTTGCCAGACGTCCAATTAGTGGACCGTTGGCTCTCTTAACATACACTCAATAATATGACCGTTAGAGCCTTATCAGACGTCCTTGAGCCCTTCCAGACATCCGATAATTGACCGTTTAGCCTCGACTGACCCGAAAATCTCTTCTCAAAGATTTTCTAGCCGTTACAAATCCATTCCCATGAAAAAGTAGGTTTCCAGATGTCCAGACATAGTGCCAGACGTCCTGTCAGTCGTCTGATGGACTTGCGCTAGAACCCTGTTTAGATCTGATTCAAGTCAGGAAGGAACCCGCACGAAATGAGACGTCTGACCTTGAAATCATACGTCTTAAAGTGGACTTCCAGACGTCTGATGCAAGAATTAGACGTCTGATTGCCCTGTCAGTGCAATCATTGTTCCTGATTTCGGCCTGATTCTCTTGGGCTTTGCACCCAACGGCTATGGAACCTTTCCTAAGCCTTCCAAAGCCTTCCTAAGGCCTCTATAAATAGAGGGGAACCTCTTGCACACTAACACACACCTAGAAACACAAGATACACACAAGCAATACACTTTCAAACCATTTTGTGTCTCTCTTGCTCTCCAAGCTCTAATTCTTCATCTTGAGAGCATCAAGCTTTGCGCACCCGCTCTCCCGCCGTAGTTCACGAGAGCGACGTAGCGCCGTCGTGTTGTTCACGCATCCGCGTCGCCGACGCATTCCTTTCGAAGGGGAGTTTCCTAATTCCTATAGAAGCTAGGTTTAAAATTACTTTGTTAGCTCTATAGGATTATTGTTGTTTTATCTTTGTTATTTGGTTGGGTATTCGCTTTATGAATACCCGTCTTCTTCGAGGGACAAAATCCTTCTCGTGAAGAGAAGGGGTTGAGGAACGCTACCCTCGTACTTGTAGCGTGGTTGTATTTGAGGTTGAATCACCCTCGTTTAAAGTGATTCGTTTAGTGGATTTTGATCAACTTGGTTGATCAGAAAATCCTAACTCGAGAGGGTTAGGTGGTGGTTTTCACCCGGTTTGGGTTTCCACCTAAAAATACTTGTGTACTTGTGTGATTGTCTATTTTGTGAGATTTTTTATATTTATTTCCGCAATTATTACGTCACCCCCTCCTTGTAGGGAATTTCACATACAAGGTCCCACTCGGAATGTGACCATATCTCATGGTATATTGCAAGGCCTGTCACCTTCCTGTAGAGCTGGAACACCGTGCCTTTTTGGCGGTGCAAAAATGTAACCTTGACCTTGATTCAGGAGGTCGAGAACTAAAACTCCAGCTCAGTGAATTAGAAGAGATTTAGTGGGAGGCCTATGAGAATGCATTAATATACAAGGACATGACCAAGGCCTTTCATGACCGCCACATCCGGAGGAAAGTATTCATGCCCAACCAGCGAGTCTGGTTGTTTGATTCACTACTAAAATTGTTTGCAGGGAAGCTTATGTCCAAATGGACTGGCCCGCATGTTGTGATGCAGCCAAATCCTAATGAGGTAGTCCACATCAAGGACCTAAAATCTAGGCATATATTCACGGTAGATGGCCAGCGCCTCAAGCCATTTTTGGCCCAGGAACCTCCTCCACCTGACGAGACTGTTCATCTTAGGGAGGACGTGTGATTGAGTGCTCGCCCAGCTGGAGGCGTTAAAACTCAGCACGTATAGATACCATTCACTCCACATTCCACCATCATTCATTTATAACCATTTTTATACATAGCATATTTTTGTTTTAGCATATTTCCCTTTTGTATATTGCATGTTAACAGGTTGACCGGTGCTGAATATAATTTTAGGAGCAATTACAGGTGATTTCTACCCATTCTCTCCCTACAGCATTTATTTTCTTTTATATTCATGCATGAGGACATGCAAGAACTTAGGCATGGGGGTGTAGATACAGCAAAAATAGAAAAATTTTTTGCCAACACTTAGGAAAACCTCGGAGCTGAATGTAAAACGTACTTTAGGACCTTAAATAAAAGAACAACCGACTCTACCTCCAATGCTCATATTGGAGCTAGAAATCGTTCGTAACAGCCACTTCCGACTCACCCACTCACCTTTTATAATAAATTTAAGGTCAAGCTGATTGTAACCCGATACGAGAAATTCACGAAGTACAAATTATATGAGGTTACATGTTTATAGCATATATACATACGACAGTCATGAATAAGATTATTTTATTAAGTGAATGTATCAGGGATTTTATCCTCTAGATGATTCCTATAATCTGGAATCCAGTACAACTTTTCACACACACATAGAATTTGCAATGGATTCATTGTGAAGGCTGATCAATGTCTTCAGTCTGTCGAGAAGAAGCAGTGCTTCTTTTCCTGAACCCCTGGACAATGTTTTGGGAGTCAAGCTGATTTTCTTCTAAAAATCCACCAATTAGTGTGAGAGGAAGAGTAGAGTGTACTGGTGCTCTAAGATTAGTGCAAGGAATCAGGAATCCTTGATAATTAGGTGATGATACTCAAAGATTAGGAATTGTTTCCACTCTCGGTTCCTGCGTATGCATTTTTGTGCGAAATTTTGAGAGCCACCAAACAAGGCAAATACGCGGAGAGTGAGTTTCCATAAAACTAGGGCTAAGGTGGATGGTTATGACCATTCTTTACGTAATCCTCAGCTGAAGGAGGGTATTGATGTCAAGGTCAGAAATACACCATCCTATCTATCTTTCCCGGTGCTGTGAGTAGGCACTTTTACCAAATAAGCCACCCAATGTCTCTTGAGTACCACCAATCCCTAATAATGCCTCCTCAATAAAGTTCATGATTGTGTGCTAGTTGTGTTATGTTGAAAAAAAAAAAGAAAAAGAAGAAAAAGCAAAGAAGAGAATGAATATTTACTGTTTATTTCATCGAGGCAATACTACCAAATAAAATTGAGATCCGCCAAATATGTCCCTAACCTATTTTTCTTGTGTTTCTGACCACTCAAATACTGGCTGAGGAATTCCTACTTAGTGTTAGGGTTATGAGAACTCAATTAAAGTGTCAATGCCTAGTGAGACCACCAAATATAGGTCATATACGTGAATCTGGTGAAGTTGTGATCGCTAAGAAGAAAAGAAAAGGAAAAGAAAAAGAGTAAGAGAGAATAGATACAAAGGAATCAAAAGGGAGCATAGTTTTCTCATCTTTCTCTGAGTTGAGTCACTTAGTAATTCGAGAATCTATATTCTGTAGTACTAGTCTCTATGTAGCACCAAGTGAGAGTGAGCCACCAAATATACAATCTTTTCCCTCAGAGATTCTCTACCTAAGTGTGAAGCCGGGGTGGAATTCATAGAATATCTTAAATACCCTGAGGGAAGAAGTTCGCCTATCCTGCTATAACTTTTTACTAGGGGTCAAGTACAGGCTTTAGAGGTGTATCAGTTTTCACTCGAATCTGTTGCAAAGGCTACATAGTTGCACTTCCATGATTGTCTGGATTTCTAGAGCATAGGATGAAAACAAAAAGGAGACAAATCTCTAGGCATACGCTTGATAAAGTAATCAGTCCCTTAAGGACCTTTACTGTAAATAATTTAATCTTGCATTTGCTAGGGACTAGCAAGATTTAGGCATGGGGGTATGATTGCACAGCAATCATAGGTCTTAATTGACCTAGATTAAGCTAGGACTTAGCATAAGTTAGGGTTATTCATGCATGCATACGCATTATCCACATCTTTACTACTTTCCTTTAGCTATGCATAAAATAATGTTATAATGTGCTGATTAAGTGCATTATGTCGATTGCAAGGAATAAGCTGATCAGGAGCTGGATCTGAAGTTGGATCAAGAAAAATGGGAGTTGCAGCAGAGTTGGAGTAGAAGGCTTAGTTTAGATGTACGAATAATAATGTAAGTGAGTTAAAAGTTTTCTATTCTATTAAGTAGGAATAAAGCAGTAAAATGTGAAGAGTTAGGTCCATCCTAACCCTAGGATAGCCTAGAGACTTCCCCAAGACTTAGCCACTTTTAGAATAGGTCACAACACCCTAAGAAGCCTGAAAACCCTAGTTCCAGCCCTTATCTGGACGTCCAAATAAGTTATAGGACATCTAGGACCCTTAACCATCTCCCGCACACCTCAAACCCACTTCTGCAGTGTTATTGGACATCCAGACACTTTGTTAGACGTCCAATTTCTGCAGAATACCCAAAATAGAACCTTGATTTCCCCCTAACTCAGATTGGACATCCAGAACTGAAGTTTGGACTTCTGATTTTTGAGTATAAGTCGTCTGATCATATTATTGGATGTCTGATACTGGTCTCCAACCCCTGTTTTGAGATTCAAGTCTTGATCTTGGATCTCTAGCTCCCTAGACCTAACCCCAACCCCATAAGAACATAAATTAAGGTGTCCTAACCTTGGTACATCACCTCTAGACCTACCTAAGGACCTAATTAGGTCCTCACCAAATCCAATTGACTTAGATCAAAGCCAATTACCTTTACCTAAGTCAATTGGACTCATTGAGTCCAATTGAGCTTAGAGCTCAACCTGTACAAGTTCAATTGGACTTAGTGAGAGTCCAATTGACCTAAACCCAACCTAATTGAGTTATTTCACTCTCAATTAGGTTCACACTCATTCAATTAAACTTAGGTTAAGTTTAATTGTATTTTCCCCTTAACAATTAGGGTTTGTAACCCTAATTCAAGACCTACACCTACCCAAACCCCTTAAGACCTAACCTAAGCCATCTAGCCACATAGAGCACGACCACACACACACACACACACACCCATTCATGCACACACACTTCTCTAGAGTTCTCTAGAACTCTCTTTGAAGTGACGCCACCTTTTGGTTACCAAAATTAGCAACCAAGAGGCATTCAAAATGAGATCCATAATTTTTGGATCTCATAACCTCTTGGCTGGCCACCCTTGGACTCTCTCTAGAGAGTTCCACACCTCTCTAGAGAGAAGCCATTGGGTCTATAAAAAGACCCCATGGGCAGCCAAGTGACCCCATTCACATCCCTTGGCTTCCATTGGCACCACTCACCTCACTAGCTCCATACACGCCCACCTTCACTTAGGTCAGCTACTCCACCTCCATGAGCTCGCCACCATCATGGAGGACATCATGCTGGGATGCTGGATCAATCCTCCCTCTCTCCAAGGGTCGGCCTAAGCTACATTGGCCACCCCTCATTCTCCTCCCGACCACTCCAAGGCCATCGGGGACCACCCCTGAATGCCCTCTATTCTGCTAGATTTAGTTTATGCTCTCCATAATTTTTACTGCTTTTATTACTGCTTAATAGCGTAGACTTAGTTCTCCCCCAATGATGCATGCGAATCCCCCCATTGATTCTTGTATGCAGTCATTTTCTGGTAGCTAGATTTTCATTTCAAGCATTTATGTACAAGCTTTCATCTAAATTTCTCATGCAAACAACTCTTCAATGGAATGAATGAAAAGGAATTTATATATATATATCTCTATATGTCTGAAATCACCATGAGCTTAATAATTGTCATTCTTTTTGCATAATTCAAGTTTCCTATTTTTCAATTACTTATCTATTCGCAATAAGCATGTCATTTCCCAAGGATATTGAAAATCTAATGATAGACGCTTTCTCCGTAAATAGTCACCACCTCACTAGAATCGTGTGCACAGAAACTCACACGTTCACCTTCATAATTTATTTGATGCATGAGCATGTAATCCGAGTTAATAATAGAAGTGGTGAAGTTTTAGTTAGGAGATTGGAAATCGGCGTGCACTTTTAAATGAAGTAGAGTAGCAAAAAGATCGATCTCGAAGGTAAAAGCAAACGCCTCCCAGAGACGAACGACCGGGACTCAGGTCTCGTAATTTTCACAAACTTAATTTTTGACGAACGTTTTTGTGTGACTATACTACAATTTCCGATGACTTTCAAATGTGCGAGAATGGTTCCCATAAGTTGATGATTGCAGCCCAACGACATGAATATCGACTCAATGTAACCTCTGTATCATCCCCTACAAAGGAATGATGATGGATGGCCCAGGTCACACCATGTGGCACAACCCTAGCCGCCCATGCCCACATATGCGCTGCCACATGCACATAGCAGCGTGGGTGCATGCACGTGCGCGGAGGCATGCACACGCGTAGGTGCAGCGCATGCGTGCATAGTGGTGCGTGCAGCAGCGCAAGCGCGCACGCAACGATGCGCGCGGCGTAGGGGTGCATGGAGGCAGCAACAATAGCAGTGCGGGGTGAGTGGGCACGTAGCATGCGTGCGCACATGACACCGGCGTGTGATGCATGCTCCAGCTGTGCAAGAGAAGTGGTACGTGTACGGGATCTTCTGCGATGTTTGAGCAGTTCTTCAGCTACATTTATTACAATCACTAAATGTCCTGTACATAATTTGGTTCTTTCCTCCACTATAAAAGGACCCCTACCCCTCCCATTGTTCTTCACCTCTTCCTTTCTTCCCCTCACCACCTCCAAGGCTATAGAGAGAGCTTGTCCCAAGTCCAGGATGCTCCTTTAGAATAGAAAACCAAATATTTTTTCCCTCCCCTCATCCCCATTCGTGGTGCATCCCATGGTCGTCTTCTCACCTCCCTTCGGGAAGAAGATTCTCGCTGCGATGTTGTCCTACCCTGCCCTCCATCCTCCAGCTCCATCTCTGTTTGTCTCGCTCCTCACCACCTTCCTCCAGGTGATGTCAGAGTGAGTCATCCTCCAAGCGACTGTCGAGGGGGATTCTCTCACCTCTTTTTATCTTTTTCGCTCTCATAGTGTAGTTTTTATGCTTTCGTAGTTGTAACAAACACTTGTTCATGAACAGATGATTGTTTCTCTCTCTCTCTTTCTCCCTCTCTCTCTTATATTTTTGCAAGTAAATAAACTTTTCATCGACCTAATCTCTTGCTTGATAAAAAAATAAAAAAATTAGAAAAGATAAAAATGACAAAAATAAATAAAAGTGAAATGTGGATTTTTTAAACAAACCAAACGTTTGCCTCCCCATGCTCAATTCTAGACTCACTTGTCGAGTTTTGGTTATAAAGTTTATCTGATAGATGCGTTTTGCGAGCTACGATGACGGGTTCTCAAAACCCTGATTTTTACCACGCGCAAACACAACCATCAGGTGGGTCATTGGCTATCTGTGGTTCAGCATGCGTAGTGCTTGCACGTGTTCACACTACAAGATATAGCCACCACCCCTTTCCACTATGACCCCAATGTAACAGATTGAGGTAATTTGGTGGGTATAAGCCGACTTCAAGGCCAAAAAGACGGCTTATACCTATCTTGCATCTCAAGAAATTATACGAGATTGTCTCGTGCCTAAGGCATTGGTTAACTGATTTTGGACTATAACAGCTTGGGCTTACAACACTTAAATTGAATAGGATAACAAAATGACTACGAAATGAATAAATTGTAATTCATTACCCTTTTCTCTTTCTCCTATCTACTAATGTTTTCCATGAATTGACTCTGCTCTACTAAGTTCTTGCTAACATATTTTCTCGGGTTCCATACTCAGGTGTTGCTAAGCAGCTGGGTACAATGGCTGTTATTAGTCTATCTACTACGGAACTGAATCCTAGTGTACGAGAGGAGCCATTCTAAGCACGTGGCTCTTTAATTATGTTCTTGTTCCACAGTTAAACTTTTCTTCCTTTCTTTTAGTGATTGAACTTGAGCACTTGTTACTTTCTTTCTTTCTGTGGTGAATTTTACTTTATAATTATTAGCACTTTATTTCTTTCATTTAATGCATTATGAATGAATGTTTAACTATTGATGTTCCATGACTATGTGTTGGGTGACTGCGATCTTGTGGTTGATTGTGCTTGTGGTTAGCACTCAATGATTCAGGTTTCGTTGATTGGTGGGACATGGGTCATCACAGATGATATCAAAGAAAGGTTAACCCACTAGTCATAGAACAATCTGGAAGAGTGATATGGATATTCACATTGTGTTAACTGGAGGGTACCCATCCACTACTTAAGGAGAAACCTGATTCACATGATTTTCCACATACTCTAGTCTTATTGCGGATATATGATCGCTAACATTGAAATTTCCACCATACAGAGGGAGATGGCTCTGCATAGGACTAGGAAGACTAGTGCTATTTGTCATATTGATGGTGATTGGTAGGTTGATCCCCCTTGGCATGCTCCGAACTTGGCTGCTCAATTCCAGGCCTTAACGAAGGCCATCTTTAAGATGCTAGAGTAGAGTCTACATCTCTCTTTGCAAGCAAGGGAAGGGGGAGGTGGTGATCAAAGTGTGATGACCCAAGTTTTGCCAACCAACGAGACCCAAGTCATCGTGTGCTAACAACCAGCATGAAAACCCACAAGATCATAGTCACCCAACATAAAGTCATAAAGCATCAATAGCCAAGATTCATTCATAAAGCATTAAATGAAGAAAACTAAAGTGCTGACAATAAAATCAAAGTTCACCTAGAGCAGACATAAAAGAGTCATACAGCTACCAAGAAAATAGGAAATAAAATTCTAATAGCAGAAACTATTCCTATGAGCCATTGACTCAATATAGACCATCTCCTCAAGTAGGACCTAGTTCGTGGGTGTCGGACCAATAGCAACTGTGGCACCCGATTACTCAGCAACACTTAAGTATGGAACTCGAGACAAAATGTCAGTGAAAACTGAGTAGAGTAGTACAACTAAACATGTAACTCAAGTAACATAGTATAGGAACATGGCACTATGTTAATAATTCATTTGTTTTACAATCTATCTCATATCCAGTCCCTTTTATGTAGTTTGCCCATATTCTTATTGCTCCTAAATTGTCAATCAACCTCTCGATCATGAGATGATATCATGTGACTTCCTATGGTGCAAGACCAGTATAAGCCACCCTCCTGGCCAGGAGGACTGCTTATACCCATCGAATTAACACACTCCATCACCCTAGGTTCATCGCGAAAAGGGGTGGCGACTACGTCATGTAGCGTGAACGCATACAATCTTTATGTATGTTGAACCATAGATAGCCAATGACCCACCCACTGGATGAAAAGAACTGCTCCAAACCTCAAACCCTGCAGTCTGCTATCCCTGTTGGGCGCTAAGCCTAACCAAGGAGTCGTAGAGAGACCAACCACTCCCTAAACCAGCCCCTAAACCTGGTCTGAAATGACCTGAAGCTACAGCCAAAATCTCAGCAAGTAGCAGGGCTGATACCAATAGTCCAATCCTTTTATTTTCCTGACATATTTGTTGTATTATCTATCCAATTTCTAGAAAATTGCATTTCTTATGTTGTCAATTACAAGAACACTTAGTAATTTCATATTATTGATACTGAAAAAATGCCTCCACTCAGGTCTTCGGTGAAAATTTGAATTCTCCTTTAGGCAAGAAACTCCAGCGAGGATGGCTGGCCATCTGAGGGGGCTTGGCGACCACGCCGCTGGCTCTGATGGATGGGTGGTATGGCATTCACGATCTTGGAGAAGAAATGAGCGAGGTGCCCAGGCGACTGCTGGAGTTGGGACTCAGGTCAAGAGGGGTTCTCAGGGTGGTCAGGGTCGGAGCCGTATGGAAGTGATATGTTTTAGATGTCGGCTCCGTGGGCACTTGGCGGTGATGTACCATCATCCGGTACTTTGTCTGGCATGTGGGGGCTTTGGTCACAAGCGTGACTCCTGCTTGTCACCTCGTGGTGGTCCTGGGGGCAGGATGCACACTGCAGCTTGGATTCCTAAGGGTGAGGCTCAACTGCCTCTTCCACCCCCCCATCAACTTTTGGGGGGCACACTCTAGATGTGGAGATTCCCCTAAGCGAGGACGTTAAGGTGGCAGAGTTGGTCTTGCGTGAAGCCTTGATTGGGGAAGTGATGATGGATACTCCATCCCTGGAGAGAGTTCGGCAACTGGTAAACTCTCTTTCCCTCTCGACTGATGCTTTGAAAATTGCATTTATCTCTTCATCGCGGTTTGTCCTCTTTGATGTGGGTGTGGTGGATGTCGAGCATCTATGCTTTCAGACTAGCAATTTTGGTGGATTGTCGGTGATGTGGAATTTGGTATCCCCTTTTGATGGATCCTTGCCTGAGCAACCTCCTCAAAGAGCTGATCCTAGAACTGGTTTTCTTGAGATTAAAGGTCTGCCTCTGCACCTGAGGTCTAGGGCAGTGGTGGAAAATATGGTCTCTAGGTTTGCATCTCTGGCTAAGGATACTAAAGTTGGTCTGACTAAAGGAGATGACAGTGTTCTGAAGGTGAGGGTGGATGTCTTCAGGGCTGGATCTGTTCCAGATAAAATGATTCTCAAGTGTGGGGGAAGCTCTTGGATGCTCCTCTTAAAGTTTCATGTGGCAAACAGGGATACGGAGCCGAGTCATCACCCCCCCTCTTATGCTGAGGTGCTGCGTGCCAGAGCAGCTTCTTTACATCCAAATTGTGCTAATCAGCGGTTGGTGGCCGAACACACTGAAAGTGTGGAAATGGAAGATGGGGTGGAGAATTTGAGGGTAGAGGAGGTGACGACTGAAACTCTGGCAGATGGGGGTGGGGTACCTCTGATCCAAGCTGATTCCACAGTGGTGGTTAAAGAAGGGGAGGAGGTAAATGTGTTGAATGAAGTTGTGGCTGAGGACCTAAAAGTTGTGACTTCCCCTGCCAATGCTCCTATTGATTCTTATATGGTAGATCCCCTTGTGAACTCCATTGATTTGCAGTATAGCTCTCCTGTGGCTGATGATCTGCACCTGAAGTCTAAGACTCCTTCTACCTCTGGTCTTGGGAAGCCTCCATACAAGCTGAGGCTAAGATGACTTATTCCTACACAAAAAGTCAATGAGTCCGCTATTGCAACTATGATGAAGGTTGGCAAAATCTCTACTGCTAAGAAGGGGACAGATTAGATGTCCAAATGAGGATTCTTACTTGGAATGTGCATGGGCTGCGCAATAGAAATTGGAGGGGTTCTCTGCTTAGATGTTTGCAAGAATGGGAGATTGATTGTGCCATCCTCCAAGAGACACATATTGATGGTGAATCTGACAGGGCTTCGGTGGAGATGAAAGCTGGTCTTACAAATGACATTGTGATGATCAATCCTAATGGCAGATCTGGAGGAATTGCCATCTGGTGGAAGAAGCATGTGCTGCACTTGAAGGAGGCTTCCTTGGCTAGGCACCTATTGACTTGCAGGTTAAAAAGAGGCCAGGGGGACAATGATTTCTTTGTGACAGGAGTGTATGGTCGTAGTGACCCTAGCAGAAGATAGGAGTTGTGGGAGGATTGGAACTTGGCTGCAGATTTTGTGAATGGGGCGGTCTGAATTGTTGGAGGGGACTTTAATTGTGTGTTGGTGGGGAGTGACAGACCTAATGGTGTGGTGGATAGCTCTGCCGCTAGCTTCCAGCTGATGGTCCAAGCTTTGGGATTGAGTGAATTTCCCTCCTCGAGCTCTAAATTCACTTGAAGGAATGGTAGTAGGCTCATGTCCAAGATTGATAGGTTCTTTGGCAATGCTGGGCTGCTGGATCTCTTCTAGTTGTCCTTTGTTTGTGGTCTTGAACGTCCCTTTTCTGACCATACACCCCTGGTCTGGAACAATGGGGAGCAGGTGTTGGCTGGTTCCTATTTCAAGTTTAGGAAGTCATGGCTGAGGGAGCCAGGCTTCAGAGAAATGATTGCTGGTTGGTGGAGGGTCCAGCAGGTTGAGGGCACAGCTACCTTCAGGTTGGCCTCCAAGATTTTTGCTTTGAAAGGAATGCTAAAGGAATATGGTGATGTTATTTCTATCCCGAGGCATCAGAAACGTCGAGAGGCCTTGATGAAGAATCAGAAACTGGATGCCAAGGAAGCCATTGCTCGGTTGTCTGAGCAGGATACTACTGAAAGAAAGAAGTGGTAGGGGGTGGTGGCTGAAGAAGACCTAAAGCTGGAGATGGATTGGAGGGAACGATCAAGGCAGCTGTGGCTAAGTGAGGGGGATGCAAATGCTAAATTCTTTCACTTGGCTGCCAGTTCTAGGAGATGAGTTAATCTGATCTCATCTATTGGTAGAGAGGGGAAAAGACTTACCTCCATCTTTGACATCAGTGTTGAGGCTGTCAGGTACTTCAAGGAGTCTTCAAGAGTCGCTGGTAGGGGCTGTTGGAGGATGGCAGCTAGTGATATTCCCAAAATTATAGAGATTCAGGGGTCCAGCCTGATTGATTCTGTGTCTGAAGCTGAGGTATTGAAGGCCATCAAGGATCTCAATTGTGAAGGATCACCTGGTCCTGATGGGATCCAAGTTTTCTTCTACAAAGTGTTATGGGATATTGTGGGCATTGAGGTAATGAAAGTGATCAGAGAATTTGACAGTGGCAACTTTGGCTTTGAAAGAATCAATAGATCCTATCTTTTTCTTTTGCCAAAGACTCCAGGTGCTGAATCCTTTTAGGAGTTTAGACCGATTGCCCTCTCTAACTCTTTATGCTTGGTGATTAGCAAGGTCTTGGCCAATAGATTGAGGCTCATTTTTCAAGAATTGATCCATCCTGTTCAATCAGCCGTCCTCCTCGGCAGATCTCTACAAGAATCCTTTATCATGGCCCAAGAGATGATTTGTGGTTGGCACAAGAGGAAATGTAAAGCTTTTCTATGGAAGGTTGATTTCCGCAAGGCTTATATGACTCCATCAGTTGGCCCTATCTTTGGGAAGTGCTTAAAAGAAGAGGCTTTCCCCCTACTTGGATTCAATGGGTGAAAAGATGTATCACCACTGCCTCTTTCACCCCTTTGATAAATGGGAAACCTTGTGGTTCTTGGATTCTGCCCCAATGTGGAATCAGACAAGGTTGTCCCCTGGCACCTTTGATTTTCAACCTGGCAGTTGACAATTTGGCTTGGTATTCTTGTAAGCTCGCTGAAGCAGGTCATATTAGAGGGTACTCATTATCTTGCAGGAGTAATCTGGCTCCCATTCTTCAATATGCAGATGATACAGTTTTTTTTGTGGAAGGTTCTATGGATGAAGCACTAGCTTTGGTTCATATGGTCAATATCTTTGGTGAGCTCTCTGGCCTTAAGTTGAATAGGGATAAATCCAGTTTGGTCTGCTTTGGCCTACCTGAGGAGGAGCGAGGTGCTATGGTTGCTATGTTGGAGACCCCCCACATCAGTCTTCCTATTAAGTACTTGGGGTTGCCTTTGAGATGCTCTAGAATGAAAAAGAAATATTGGAGCTGCCTCTTTGACAAAATTTCAGTGAAATTGGATGGATGGCATAGCAGTTTCCTCCCCAAGGGTGGAGAACTTATCTTGCTCAATTCTGTGATCACCTCCATCCTTATTTTCTACTTTTCCATCTTTAAAGCTCCTAATTCCATTTGGAAAAGGTTGGATGTATTGAGAAAGAGGTTCTTTTGGAAGGAAGCAAAACATGAGGGCAGATTTTTGCAGCCACTCAAATGGGAGCAAATATGCCAACCAAAATAAAGGGGTGGACTTGGGATTAAGTCTTTGAAACACTTCAATGATGCTTTGTTACTTAAGTGGGCAATTAAGATCTTGCAAGGAGACTTGAAACCATGGACTGCCTTGATCAGGGACAGCTATGGTGCTTCCAACAGTGTGTTGTTTAGGCTACAGCCTAGAAGACCTTCTCCTTTCTGGAAATCAGTAACCAGAGCTTTGGCTGATCACTTCCACCTGCTGCAGCCGGCTCTTGGGGATGGCAAGACCTTTAGCTTCTGGAAGGAGGGTTGGTCAGTGCTGGGTGTCCTGAAGGAGCTCTATTCAAGGGCCTTTGCTGCAGCATCTAATAAGGAAGCTACTGTCAGTAGGTTCTGGTCTTGCAGCAGCTACAGCTGGAATCTGAATGAAAAGGAATCCAGCAGGAGGGGCACCCAGTTGTGGGAGGAAAGGAGGAAGCTGCTATCAGACATTGAGAGCTTTAGGCCAAGGATTGGAGTGGAGGATAAGTACCTTTGGGAGGGGATTTACAATGTGCAAAGTGGCTACAACAGAATCTTAAACTATGGAAGTTGGTGGAGCTGTGATTTCATTAACAAGAAGATTTGGCTTCTAAAAATTCCCCTTAAGGTATAAATATTTCTTTGGCTATGTAGGAGAGATGGATTGATCACTGGTGATCTGCGACATAGAAGGATGGGAGCTAATCAACATGTTTGCTACTTATGTGGGTTGCATACTGACAACGCAAATCATATCTTCTCATCTTGCTTTATCACTGATGCTATTCGGAGGAGGACATGTCAGGAGCCACTACCAGATTGGGATTCTATCTGGCATGGGTTTGGTATAAGAGAGAAGCCACATGTACACATGGTTGTCACTCTCTAGTGTGTGTGGAAGGCGAGAAATGAGACTTTTTCAAGAGAGAGAAGTGTGTTGTGAAAGAATTGTAAGAGAGTGCTAGTCCCTCATACATATGTGGGGATCTCATTTGTAATTCCTCTTACTTGTTTATATAATATACTGCTCTTGATTGCTATCGTAAGACGATAGCTTTCCTTTTTGTTTCAAAAAAGAAAAATCGTATTATTAATTCCAGGGTTAACAATTATCCATATTATCTCCCAAATTATTCTTTCACAAGAAATTCCATCTTTTGCTAGTGGTTCCATACTATTTAGACAGTTCTAAAGACAATAGAGCTTGTTTTATGGAAAATAGGTTTCGTTTCATGCGTGCAATAATAGGGGTATATGTACTCATTAATTTTTAATTATCTACATAAACCATTATTTCTTGTTTCTAGTGCCATAATTCAGGAAGACATCGAAGGGTTCCAATTCAGCAAGAAGGAGAATGCACGTGGACCGAGGTACTACATACGAAAATTGCATAGGCCAAGTTCTTGATTACTCAAAAATTGGTTAGATTGAAAAAAGGGATAGACTACTCTACCTAATGTCACGGGAGGGTCATGGTGACTTTGAACTGTGTGCACTGGACGTGGAAACAGTGTCTACGCCTACCTCAGGACCCGCAAATGTACTAAGGAGAAGACCAGATTCAAATAGAGCCATAATGGGGTTGGAGACACCAAATTACATTTCTAATCTTTCAATAAGTAGAATAAAATAAAAAGTGGAAATAAACCATACCAACGCATAGTACGCATTGATACGATTCCAACTGTACCTTATTTGTAGAAATTTGAGGTCGGGAAGGCCTAAAACCAATCAAAACAATGTGAGGGGGTCCAGAGTTAGAGCAGACCCACCCTTGCACGTGCCACTCGACACACCCGTGCATGTGGCATGTGTAGCACGCTCACTGGCACTAGTACCATCCATGACGATTCAGGTCTCATTGGTTGGTGGGACTCGGGTTGTCACAAGGAGCAACGCTCAGTTTCGAGTGTACACATGCCTCCTCATGAGGGAAATGAGGAGAACCATGAGCCTCCCCCACCAAAGGACAAACCAGTGGACCCTCTGCATTAGTACTGATATATTTTCACCGAGTTCCAGAAGTTGAATCCCTCGACCATCAAAAGGGATGAGGACCCGATGGGAGCGAAGGAGAAATATAGCAAATCGAGAAAGCCTTCGACATGATCTGCCCACTGGAGGACTGCAGGGTGCCCTTCATGACCTTTTAGTTGACCAGTGAGGCTCACTGCTGGGGGGTGTTCGTACATGAGTAGGAGGGCACTTAGGAAGTGTCCTGGGGTCGCTTCCTCAAGCTCTTTAGTGGCCAGTACTACCCCAGGACCTGGCAGTACCAAAAGAGGCTCGAGTTTCATAATCTGAGGCAGGGCTTGATGACTGTCAGTGAGTATTGGACCTGTTTCATCGAGCTCTCACCCTTCGAGCTAACTGTAGTAGCCTCCGAAGCTAACAAGCGCTGGATTTTCGCTTTGGGCTTCGGCCGAAGATACAGAAGTACACGAACTTGCTTCCATTGGATACTTTTGCCTAGGTTGTTGACACAACCATGAAGTATGAGCAGGGTGACGTTAAGACTGGCATGATCTTCAATGGAGGATTGAGGTAGAGGTCGGATTTCTCGAACTGTTTCCAGAAGTGAAGGGGCTAGCGGTACCAACCACATAGAGTGCCATCACCTGTACCTCTAGCCTCTCAACAATAGGCGCCGACCTCAACCACAGGATACATTTAGCTCCGTTCTACTACACAGACACATTCTCAGGGGACTATGGGACAGGCACAGTCAAGACTAAAGCTGCGATCTTGCTACAAGTGTGGTCAGTAGGGCCACATTAGGAAGGACTGCCTAACCAAGATGGGGATCCAGGGCGGGATGTCTTTCATCTAGAATGGGGGAGTGGCTCAAACTTATCAAACTCATGGTGGAGGCTCCCCATGATTCCGAGGACGTATGGTCTCCCAGGGTCAAAGACCTAGCCAGAGTGTGGCTGGCTCTTCTGCACCTTCACCTGCGAGGTGAGTTTATGCCCTATGTTTGAGGGACACACAAGTTTCTCCATCAGTAGTGGTAGGTATGGTGACGATTAGCCAGCAGTTGGTTTTCACTCTATTTGATTTTGGCACATCCCATTCATTTATATCCCCTGAGTTTTCTGCGAAACTTAAGAAACAACCAGTGCTACTAGATGAATCGTTGATCATTAAGGGTCTAGTAGGGTAGTTATGGGTAGCTGAGACAATGTTTCTAGTCTACGAAGTGAGCATCGGGGGTTGCACTTTGTTAACTGACCTGATGGAAATTAAGATGGAGTATTTCGATGCCATTCTCTGTATGGATGGACTATCAGGGCACCAAGCGTTAGTTGATTGTTTCAGAAAGAAGGTTGCCTTCTCGATTCTGAGAGTATCATAGTTTGAGTTTCATGGCAGATCCGAAAGTAGAATAGTCAAATGTATCTCAGCTCTATAGGCAGCAAGATTACTGAAGAGGGGGTGCAGTGGATACCTCCCTACGTATCTGCAACCTCAAGAGAGAAGTCGGAGTTAGGGGGTGTGCCTATTGTATGGGAATATGCTGATGTGTTCCTGGATGACCTCTCGGGACTTCCACCTGAGCGAGAGATCAAGTTTGAGATCTCTCTTATTCCCAAGACAAATCCTATATCAATTACCCCATATCAGATGACACTGGTAGACTTGAAGGAGCTAACGACATAGCTTCAGGAACTCCTTGAGAAGGGGTTCATTTGACCTAGTGCCTCACCTTGGGGGGCTCCAATGTTGTTGGTGATGAAGGATGGCACCTTTTGCCTTTGCATTGACCAATAATAGCTGAATAAGGTGACCATCAAGAACAGATATCCATTTCTACAAAACAAGGATTTGTTTGAGGGCCATGGTATTCTCTAAGGTCAATCTGTGATCTAGCTACCACCAGCTTTGGATAAAGAAGGGGATGCATCGAAGACTACCTTTAAAACATGCTATGGCCACTAAGAGTTCTTAGTGATGCCATTTGGATTGATGAAAGCTCATGTTGAATTCATGGACTTAATGAACCCAATTTTCAGGCCATATCTGATCACTTTGTTATTGTATTCATTGACAATGTCCTCATCTATTCCCATGATGAGGTATAACATGAGTAGCATCTTCGGTTAGTTTTGGAGACCTTGGGGAAGTGCAGGTTGTATGCCATGTTTAGTAAGTGCGAATTCTATTTGCGCCAGGTGGACTTTCTAGGACACGTGGTGTCAGGTGTAGGAATTTTAGTGCACCCTACTAGGGTTGAGGTGACAATGAAGTTGGAGCATACCAAGACTATGACAGACATCTGTAGTTTCCTAGGTTTAGCAGGATACCACAGACAATTCATTCAGGGCTTTTCACATATCACTCTTTCGTTAACCAAGTTAACAAGGAAGGATACCCCCTTTGTTTGGACCGGTGATTGTGAGGCTAGTTTCCAAACACTTAAGGAGAAGTTGACATCGACCCCTATACTTACCATCCTTGGCAGTGGTGGTGGATTCAGAGTATACACAGATGCCTCGCTTCAGGGACTGGGTTGTGTTCTGATGCAGCATAGGCATGTGATTGCCTATGCCTCAAAGCAACCAAAGTCGCATGAGAAGAACTATCCAACACATGACCTACAGCTGGCAGCCATGGTCTTCACCCTGAAGATTTGGCACCATTACGTAAATGGTGAGACCTTTAAGATTCACACAGATCACAAGAGTTTGAAGTACTTGTTCAATTAGAAGGAGCTGAATTTACGATAGAGGTGCTAGATGGAACTTCTGAAGGATTATGATTGTTCAATTATCTATCATCCGAGAAAGGGAAATGTCATGGCAGATGCTCTCAGTAGGAAGCCACCGCTTAGATTGGTAGCTCTTCAGGCACAAAGATGGAACAATATAATTGAGGCAACCCTATGGAAGTCATCACGATGGCATGATATTTGGGATAGTTGACACTGATGAGGCACACAAACCTTAACCTGATAACTTGTGTACTGAACAACCAGATGGAGGATTCAAACTTACAGATTCTCCATGATCAGATACTCGTGGGAAACCCTGATGAGTTCACCTTTATAGATAGAGTACTTTGGTTCTGTGACAGGCTATGTGTCCTATGAGATGAAGCACTCTGACGAGAGTTGTTGTCTAAGGCCCAATGCAATAGACTCACTATCCATCCAGGGAACACTAAGATGTATCATGATCTAAAGGACTTCTAGTGGTGTGTCCTAAAGAAGGATGTGGGCGAATTTGTGTAGTTCCTGATTTGTCAATAAGTGAAGGCAGAACATCAGAGACCAGCCAGCCCATTGTAGCCCCTTCCAATTCCAGAGTAGAAGTGGGAAAGCATTTCTATGGACTTTGTGATGGGACTACCCTTGACTTAGAGAGGACATGATGCCGTCTGGGTGATTGTGGACCACTGGACAAAGTCAACATGATTCTTGCCTATCAGAGTGACTTATACAGCTAGCAGAGTTGTATAAGAGGAGATCGCGCGATCATATGGTACCCAAGGAGATCATTTCAAACAGAGATGCCCATTTCACTTTTCTATTCTGGGAAAGCTTCTAACAAGCCTTAGGTAAATAGTTGAACCTGAGCACATCATATCACCCGCAGAGCAATAGGCAGACTAAGAGGACCATTCAGGCATTGGAGGACTTGTTAAGGTCCTGTATACTTGAATAGAAAGGCTCTTGGGAGGAGCACCTACCTTTAGCGGAGTTCACATACAATAATAACTATCATGCCAGTATTGATATGACCACATATGAGGCATTGTATGGTTGAAAGTGCACATCTTCACTTGCTTGTGATGAGGTTGGCATAAAGTGGAAGGCAGGCCTTAGGTTGATCTGATAGAGTAAGGAGGGCATGAAGTGGATCTAAAAGAAACTCACTACTAAACAGAATCGACAAAAGAGTTATGCAGTTCGTCGATGATGGGATGTGCAATTTGAGGTTAGTGACTTTATTTTCCTCAAAGTGTCTACAATGGAGTACAGAGGTTTGGGGTGAGGGGTAAGCTGGCATCGAGATTTGTGGTCTCCTTCGAGATACTTGAGCGGGTCGGACTAGTTGCTTACAAGCTTACTGTGACACCTTAGCTAGCCAACATACATGACATTTTCCACATCTCCAACCTTCAAAAGTATGTGTCAGATCCAAACCATGTTCTTATCTATCAGAACGTGGGGATCGAGGACTACTTGGCCTACCAGGAGCAGCGGTGTAGATCTTGGATCGTGTCGTTTGGAGGCTATGGAACAAAAAGATCACTCTAGTGAAGGTGTTATGGAGGAGTCAACTAGGGAGGTGACCTGGAAACCAGAGGCAAAAGAAGGAGACATATCTGGAGCTTTTCACTGGTGAGTCCATAACAACCTTGGTTGTTTCTCTTTAAGGTTGTTTTTCCTCTTTAAGGTTGTTATGCACTCAACACATTTTTTGCTCTACCCACACCTTCCGTCAAGTTTCGGGGACAAAACTCCCTTTACGGTTGTTATATCTATAACATCCTAAAATGCAGTTTCCAAGTCATTTTGAAGTAGTTCGGGTTACTTCGAACCCGTAGACACTCTTTTGGTTCAATGCGAGTACAAGCACCTCGTACAATGTGTAGAAATTCATATTTTAGGTCAGCCCCTAATCAAATGTCTTCAAAAGGGTACCATGTATGGTACTTCCTCTCATCAAAAACTTTCCAACGATGCTTGTTTCGAGCGAATCTGAGGTGTATAGCTCAAATTATTACTAAAGCAAGTCAAAAAGGACCTAAATGTAAGGTGAACCTAACCTAAGAGGTAAATTCAAAAATTTGATGAACTAATCCTAAACATAAATCGAATTTGGGTCTATGAATATGACCTCTTGCGTTGACGGTCATCATTACTTCCTAAACCTCCTAAGTTGAGAGAGAGAGAGAGAGGATTTAGGATTTCAATTAGAAATCCTAAATCACTTTTGCAGGGACCTTTTCATGATTCCAGAAAGTATGGATTCCACCACAAAACATGCGGCCGTGGTGGCAGCATGCAACATACACGTGACACATGGCAGCAGCAGAATGCGGGGAGGCGACATGTGGCACTCGCGGGTGAAGGCCTGTAGGCTTCAATGCGTAAGGGCGAAGGCATAGTGCTCGGATGGGTGACACTTCTCATGATCGAGCGATTGTGGGCGATTGAGTGGGATCTGTGTGTGAATCGATTGACTGGTTCACCTGAACTGGTGGGTTCAGCTTCCCCTTCACATTGTTTTGAGTGGTTCAAGCCCTTCTCAACCTCGGATTTCGACAAATAAGGTACCGTTGGAATTGTCTCAATGCATGCTACATGTTGGTACATTTTATTTTCATTTGTGAGCAATTTTCCCTTGGTGAAAATTCAGAAGCGTGCCTAATTGATTCCAACCCTATTTTTGGTCCATGGAAGTCAGGATTTTTCCCTGGTGAGTGTGCAGGTCACGAGGTAGGTGTGGCGACTCTCCCTAGGCCCTTTGCTCGTGGTTAGAAATCATTGTAACCCTTCAGTGCCACTAGGTAGAGTAGTCTACTCTTTTCTTGTTTCTGTTTCATTTCTGGGTAATTGTGGGCACGTCTTATGTGTGGTTTTTCGGGTAGACCACATTGGCTACCTGAGTTTTCTTTCTTGCTAAGTTTATATTCTTGTTGAGGTTTTAAATCTGATTTTAGGTACTTTATTATGAAATAACTTGATGTTAAGTGAATGCTTAAGATTAATTGGCCTAATTTGACCTTATTATCTCCTTGCGTGAAATGAACTCTGATTTACGTGAAACAAATTACATTGTGTATGTTAATTAATAAACCATATGGGACCACTGTCGTGAAGTGAAACTACTTTTAAACGGATAAGTTGGAGAATAACATGCATGTCTAGTTCTGAAATTAATAAGTGTAATTATTAGTATGGTTTGGTTTAGTAACTATTAATGATACAATTATCTAGAATTGATTAAATAATCAATACAATAGTTTAGTTGGGATTTAGAGGATTGATAATTGGTTTTAGACCTGCTACTTGCTAGATTTGGTTGTAGCTTTGGTCTTTTAGACTGGTTATGGGCTGATTTAGAAAGTTGTTGGCCTCCCTACAACTCTTTGGTTTGGCTTAGTGGCCAACTAGGGTAGCGGGATGCATGTCTTGAGGGTTGTAGTTGTTCTTTCTCAGCTAGTAGTTGGGTCATTGGTTTTCTATTGTTTAGCGTGTATAGTGCTTGCGCGTGTTCACGCCACATGACATATCTGCCAACCCTTTTCGCTATGACCCCAAGGTGACAGATTGAGGTGATTCAGTGGGTATAGGCCGACTTCAGGGCCAAGAAGATGGCTTATTCCTGTCTTTAGTCTCAAGAAGTTACACATGATTGTCTCATGCTCGAGGCATCGATTAGCAGATTTTGGACTATAACAACTTGGTCTTACAACACTTAAACTAAATAGGATAACAAAATGACTAAGAAATGAATAAATTGTAATACAATACCCTTTTCTCTTGCTCTTGTCTACTGTTGTTTTCGTTGTTGTATTGACTCTACTCAGTTCTTGCTGATGTATTTTCTCAGGTTTTGTACTCAGGTGTTGCTGAGCAGCCAGGTGCAATGGTTGCTATTGATCTATCTATTGTGGGATCAACTACTGTAAGAGATGGTCTGTTCTAAGCACTGTGGCTCTTTAGTTCTGTTCTTTTTTTGCTGTTATACATTTCTTTCCTATCTTTTGGTGATTGTACTCGAGCACTTGTTACTTTCCTACATTCTATGGTACATTTTTCTTTATATTTGTCAGCACTTTATTTCTTTTATTTAATGCATCATGAATGAATGTTTGGCTATTGATGTTTCATGATGATGTGTTGGGTGACTGTAATCTTGTGGTTGGTTTTGCTTGTGGTTAGCACTTGACAATTCAGATTTTGTTGATTAGCGGGACTCGGGTCATCACACCCCAATAATCAAAGGAACCCTTATCGGGGTGGGAATCCCAATCATCCTATCCATCCAACACTTCAGCACCCCCTAGGTTTCAGTCAAAATCAGGCCGCCCGACCTGCTCCTAGAAACAATCATACTGCAAATGCCATCAGTTTGAGGAGAAAAGACCCTGGGCCTTCTACTTTAATACATGAAACCCACCCAACTAAAATGTAAGTTAACTCTACTCCCACCCCAACTCAAGAAGAAAAGAAATAGAAAATGATTCAAAAAGCAAAAATCCCATTCCCTTCCTTCAAACCTTACACTCCACTAAGAACAAAAGAAGAAAGACCAAGCCCACAAATCAGGAACACATGGATTAATTTGGGCCAGTGGAAATCAATATCCCCCTCCTAGATTCCATCAAGTACATTCCTGCCTATGCCAAATTCTTAAAAGATCTTTGTACCCCTAAAAGGCAAACCAAAAACCTAAATAGGGTGATTCTTTCTGAGACAGTAAGCCCTGTGGTCCAGAACAAGCTACCTCTCAAAATGATAGACTTTGTTAATGTTATCCCCGCTAATTTTTGTTGCCATTAATGACAACTTTTGATCATGCCCTACTTGATTTAGGTGCCTTTTTGATTGTTATCCCCACCATGTTATTTGAAGAATTCCAATTCGGTGACCTTAAGCTTCTTGAAGTAACTACAATTGGCAAATCGATCTGTGATCAAACCTAAAGAAATTGTGGTGGATGTGATTGTTCGAGTTCAAAACTATTTATTCCCAGTTGATTTTCTAGTCCTAGACATCAAAGAACCCGAGGCTTTGAAGAATGCCCCTATCATCCTTGGAAGACCCTTCTTGGCCACCGTAAAAGCCAATATTGATTATCATTTAGTAAAAATGGACATTACTTGCTATGGCAAAACAATCACAAGCTTCTAGAAGATTCCATGATCAGGACTTCTTTGACGAATTGGATTTTAAAACAGATAAATTGGTGCAAAAAACAATGCTTATTGGGTCTTGTTTTGCTTTAACCACTATTTAACAAGATTTCTTCGATGATTCGAAGTCAAAAATGGAACAAGTGGTTAAAGATACAATGGATACTTCACATTTGGGGACTTTCCTTAGCTCCACACTTCTTCCTGAATCACCACATTTCTCGAGTCTAATTTCACCTCACCGTCCCACCCTAACATCATCACCCACTTTCACTCCCACCTACTCTAACCTCCACTTCACTTTAGACCTCACGTCTTACCCCTTGAGCCTGGCCTACACTCAAAGTTAAAACCCTGGCTAGACGCAAATCATGTTTCCATTGTTCACACCTATCCCCTCACTATCAATTCTCATCTTTCCATTAATCACACTTGTCCCCTTACTATCAATTCTCATCTTTTTGGGGACCAAGAGGAACACTTGCTTGCAGAGGGCATCCACATTTCCAACTACCACTATGACATTTCTATAGCCCTGCTATACACTATGCCCAACTAAAAAGATGTAAAAGACAACCCTGGTTGGGACGTAACCCAACATCTTTTCCAACTTTTTTTTTTTAAGAAATAAGGAAAGCTATCTAAAACGATAGCCATCTAGGGATTTTATTAATGAAGTAAAGAAAAATCAAATTACATCAACTCCTCCAATGCCGTATGAGGGCCTGACATTCATGTACAATTCAAACCTAATTAATAGGTCTCTCTTGAAAAGGACACTCATTTCTTGCATGCCAAACACATCACAAAATAGCCACCATGGAACAAGGAGGTCTCCTACTCCTAATAAAATCTCCCCACATGTCCTCCCATATAGGTATCCCACCACCATAGACCCTATTCCACATGCAGTCAGTGGCCACACACGAAGAGAAAATGTGTCGCACACTATCTGTCTGAAAACCACATAGGTAACATGTTTGAGCAGCCACACCCATTCTTCAATGTCTCAGGTCACTAGTAATGAGACCATCCCTCCTGTAGAGCCATAGAAAAAATTGTATCTTCAGCGGAATTTTAAGCTTCCATAAACCTACACATATGGCGTCAGCTTCTTCATTTTGTATCCTTGCAACCATGTGTTCGTAGGCCTTAGTAGATGAAAAATTTCCCATCCATCTGTATGTGTCAGTACCCCCCGTTGGTTTGAAAGCTTGTAGATCCTGCATCAGGCATGCTCTCTCCCCCGATCTGTGACTCCCCTCCCTGCAACCTGTTTCCAGTTGCTCCAACCTTTTGCCTCTTCATCCTAGAAATGTACAACTTTAGCCCCTCTATCTCCAGCAATACCATAGACACGTGGGTACTGTTGGTGTAGTAATTTGAAAGATGGCCAATTTTTCAACTAGAAAAGAAAGGACCATCCATCCCCATAGACCAGCTGGAATAGATCCCAATTCTCCTTCATAGCCACTACCACCGATCTCCAGAAAGGTGACGCCTTCATGGGAAAAAGCCTACTCACCACGAAGTGTGATTCACCATAGATCCCTCTGATCACCTTCCCCCATAGTTTATTCTACCCTTCAAAAATTTTTATTGCCCACTTCAACAATAGGGAATTGTTAAACTCCTTCAAGGATCTAACTCCTAGGCCCCCCTGCTTCTTTGGGATTCATAAACTACCACACTTTACTGGTTGAAAGAATCATCCCTCATGTTTTTCCCCTTTTCAAAAGAAGTGTTTCCTCATTATATCCAGGTGCTGTAGGATCTAAAAACATATGGCTATGCACAAAGACTTAAGCAAACAAAATAGTAATAACAAAAATAATTTGATAAATCACATTCAAACCACAAAGGACACAAAATGTATAGTAGTTCCCCTCCCTTGGGTACTCCACTACCTAAGCCTCCCAGCTTAGGGCTTTTAACCCGATTCTCTCAACCCTGAGAGAATCAATTTACTAATCGAGATAATTAATGGGTTACTTCAACCCAATTACAAGAACGGGTTTGTTACAACCCAACAAGCAAATGCTCAAATACAAATGAAAACTGGTGTAAGAAAGAAAACTCTTACAACAAGAACCTAAGCCTCTCAACAATATATAGAATAATATTACTGATTTGAGAGCCTAGAAAGGATGTGAATCGCTTTGACAATGTGTAAAAAAAATCACGTCATTGAGCTTGCAAGAATGTAGAGAGTGAATGACAAGCTACTTCTTTCTCTCTCGAATATGTGGTGAAAATTTGGGAAATATAGCTCTAGGAAAAATTGCTTACATTGATTTTGCAAAGATGCACTTGAGGAAAAATGTAATCGCGATTACAAAAATTGATTAAATTGCAGGTGTATTTTTTGCGGTGCAATCAATGAACAGTACCAATACTTGCTTACAAGTACCTGTTTTAAGCAATTTAATCAATTATGTTCTTTGAAAAACAAATGCCATATAAGTCCTAATTTATCTCTAATTGATTTTACGATCTAAGTTAAGTTCTCTTGTTAAGAGGCATACATAATCTATAAAAATAAAATCTAAACTAAATAAACTAAAGTTGAAGATGATCTTCTTCTCCTTGACACTTCCTTGTCATCTTCTCTTTCTCATCATGATCTTCTCCTCCACTTCTTGTTTGCCTTGCTCCTTCACCTAAATCTGAAAAGAACTCAATTGCAAATATTAATTCATAATAATTTTGTTTACACCAAAACAAGATGTGGAACAAGGTTCCAACAATCTCTCCCTTTTTGGTGTTGACAAAACTATCTTGCAAATAGATAAAATAATTTTTATCAAAGTTATATCAAGGAAAAAATTTTCGTTTTAATCCTCCCTCTCAATATAAGCTCCCCCTAAAAATATTACTATTTTCCCTTTATTTTTCTCCCTCATTTTGTCAATCACAAAAAAAATGAAGAAATATTATACCAAAATGTTTACCAATAGTAAAATGACGAATATGGGTGCCAAGCTCCATTAGGCCATCGTTCTTGATCTTCATTCAACCTATAGAAAGGTTGAAATGTTCTGTTGTGTGCCTTGAACACCCACTGATCTATTTAATCTATTCCTGCAAAACAAATATTTTTTTTAGGTATCTATTTTCTTTTGGGTCCTTGATGGTTAGTACCTTTCAAATCCTTAGGTTTATAGATCACTTTAGTGTTAGATCTATAATTCTTAGGATTATTGACCTTTTGATAAATCCATGCATGTCTAGGTGCATGTAATTTATTTTGTGTGTTCTTCTTATTATTGAACTTGGATTTTAAATTATTACAAAATTCTACATTTAACTTAGTTGTTGCTTTTAAATTATTCAAAGTCCTTTCAAAATGCTCATAAATATCTTCTAGTTCTAATATCTTTACATGCAGCTGATTATTAGTTTCTTTTGACATTTCTAATTCTATTTCTAAACATGATTTATCTATTTCTAATGTTTAATAATTATTCTTTAAAACCTTATTTTCCTTTTTAAATGACCTAGCTTTATGATATAGCTCTTCATATGCTTCTAATAATTCCTCAAATGAAAAATCAGGGTTTACCTCGTTGTCTGTATCTTTTGAAGTTGCCACCAAGCAAAGATGTGCAACCTCGTCTTTGGATTCCGATTCACTAAAGTTGGTGTCTATGTCAGAGTCGCTATCATCCCATGTCGCTTTAAATGCTTTCTTCTTCTTCTTCTTGTCTTCTTCTTGTCTTCTTTTGTGTCTTTCCTTTTGTCTTCCTTCTTCTTGTTCATAGGGCAATCCTTCCACAAGTGCCCCTCTCTCTTGCACTCATATCAAATAACATTAGTTAAAACTTTATTGATTTTCTTACCTTGTTTTTGAAGAAATCTCCGAAACTTCCTTGTAAGTGTCTCCATCTCTTCATCTTCGGATTCTGAGGTTGTTGAGTCGGAGTCCTCCTTAACTGCTCTAAAAGCAATGTTCTTCCTTTTGCTAGACATCTTCTCCTCGTTCCTCTTCATGTTTTCTATTTGGACTTCGTAAGCCATAAGACTACCAACTAGATCATCCAATGGGAGAGTGGAGAGGTCCTTTGCCTTTTGGATGGCTGTGGTCTTTGGAGACCAATCACTTGTAAGAGATCTTAAGATCTTCCTTACAAGCTACTCCTCTTTTAGCTTAACTCCTAGGTTCTTCATGGGGTTAACAATTTCCCTAAACCTCGTATACATATTCTTGATTGTTTCGCCTTTCTTCATCCTGAAACACTCATAATTTTCTATTAGAATAGAGATACGAGTTTCTTTAACCTTATTTGTACCTTCATAGGTGACCACGAGAGTGTTCCAAATTTCGTATGCGGATTCACATGCCGAAATTCAGTTGAACTCTTCCCATGGCAACATACAATAAAGTGCATTCATCGCCCTCACATTGCTGACAATTTTCTTCTTTTGCTCCGCCATCCATGCCACTCCTTCTTGATGCTCCGGATTTGAATATTTCTCTTGAATGAGTGTCCACGACTCCTCATCCATTGCCTTGAGGGAGACTTGCATCCTCCTCTTCCAATATCCATAGTCCATCCCATCAAAGTAGGGAGGACGTGTGGATGACTGCCCTTCGGTACGCTTGACTAGAGATGCCATTGTGAAAGAGAATTGTTACTTCATTTTGCAACCTGCTCTGATACCACTTTGTAGGATCTAAACAGATATGGCTATGCACAAAGACTTAAGCAAACAAAATAGTAATAACAAAAATAATTTGCACAAATCACAATCAAACCACAAAGGACACAAAATGTATAGTGGTTCCCCTCCCTTGGGTACTTCACTACCTAAGCCTCCCAGCTTAGGGATTTTAACCTGATTCTCTCAACCCCGAGAGAATCAATTTACTAATCGAGGTAATTAATGGGTTACCTCAACTTAATTACAAGAACGGGTTTGTTACAACCCAATGAGCAAATGCTCAAATACAAATGAAAATTGGTGTAAGAAAGAAAACTCTTACAACAAGAACCTGAGCCTCTCAACAATATATAGAATAATATTACCGATTTAAGAGCCTAGAAAGGACGTGAATCACTTTGACAATGTGTAAAAAAAAATCACGTCGTTGAGCTTGCAAGAATGTAGAGTGAATGACAAGCTACTTCTTTCTCTCTTGAATATGTGGTGGAAATTTGGGAAATATAGCTCTAGGAATTTCTCCTGTATTTTTAATCTTTCTTATGTGCAAATAAAGAGTCCTAGGGTCTTTATATAGAGTTTAGGACCTCAAGGATTCGTCTAATAGATGTTTGGAATTAATTCCCAACATTCACAATGTTGGAATTAATTTTCTAGCCATTCAGAATTTAGCCAACGGCTACTTGGTACCAGTGCTAAAGTACCTATAACGGTACTTGCAGCTCACTGCCGCCAGTACCTGAGTCCCAGTACCAATACTCATCATAGGTACCGGTACTTGTGACTCACAGGTTTGAGATTACATGGGCACGGTAACCTACCAGTATCGGTACTCATCATGGGTACCGGTACTTGTAAGGTTCAGGCCAGAATAAAGTCTTCAACCTGTGGCCAACCTGTACCGGTACTCATGATTAGTATCGGTACTTGTTCACAGTTTGAGATGAATTCTCAAACCAGTGTCTTGCAAATACCAGTACTGATGAACAGTACCGGTACTTGCTTACAAGTACCTATTTTAAGCAATTTAATCAATTATGTTCTTTGAAAAACGAATGCCATATAAATCCTAATTTATCTCTAATTGATTTTACGATCTAAGTTAAGTTCTCTTGTTAAGAGGCATACATAATCTATAAAAATAAAATCGAAACTAAATAAACTAAAGTTGAAGATGATCTTCTTCTCCTTGACTCTTCCTTATTTTCTCTTTCTCATCATGATCTTCTCCTCCACTTCCTGTTTGCCTTGGTCCTTCACCTAAATCTAAAAAGAACTCAATTGCAAACATTAATTCATAATAATTTTGTTAACACCAAAACAATATGTGGAACAAGGTTCCAACAGGCGCTTCCATATTGCTCTTGGAGCACTGAACACAGAAAACATGAAGACCGGCATCGCTATTATAACAGAGTTCAAGAGAATCAACCTTCCCCATTTTGAGAAATATTTACTGCTCCAACACTCCAACTTTGTAGAAATTTTCTCAAATAGATAGCTCCAATCTCTCTTCTTCATCTTCCCGCTTTTCAATGGCAACCCGAGGTAGGTAATAGGCAAGGAGATGATTGGTGTGTGTAACGTCTCTAATAATTGATGGCTCACATCTCTATTCGGTCCAAAACAGACAAGAGAGGATTTTTCCCCATTCAATTTCATTCTTGATATCTCCCCAAAAATAGTCACCATATGATCGAGGATATGTGCCTCCAACACTCCACCCTTTACAAAAAACACTATATCATCTGCGTATTGGAGCACCAGGGCCAACGCCTGGCTGTTTGAGAGAGCATACCCCTTGATCATCCCCATTTCTGAGAGTTTGAAGGTGAAGCGAGCCAAGGTATCCACTACCAAGTTGAATATCAATGGTGCTAAGGGACACCCCTGTCTAACCCCACATTTGGGCTGAATCGAAACACCACATGGACTACCATTGATTAACGGGGAGGAGGCAAAAGTAGTAATGTATCTTTTCATCCATCTAATCCATAAGATTGGAAATCCTCTTCTTCTGAGTACCTTCCACAAGTATGACCAGGAGATTGAATCGTAGGCTTTGCTGAAGTCAACCTTCCACATGAATGCCTTGGCCTTTCTCCTGCTCCATCCTGCCACCATTTCCTGAGCCACAATAAAAGATTCATGTAGTGATCTATTTGGCAGGAAAGCCGATTGAACAAGTGATATCATGCCTTGGAGCACCCTCTTAGTTGATTTGCTAGGTGATGGGGGTGCGCTTCACGAATTAAAAATCAAGGTTTGGAGGACCCATCATCGTAGGTCACAAAATGCATCTATCAGATAAAATTTATAACCGAAACTCGAAAAGTAAGTCCCAGGTCGAACACAGGGAGGCGAATGTTTGGTTTTATGAAATTCGTGTCTCTCTTTATTTCTTTTTATCGTTTTTATCTTTTCTAATTTTTTTTGGTATTTTTATCGGGAAACATATTAGGTCAATGAAAACTTTATCAACTTGCAAAAATATAAAGGAGAGAGGGGGGAGAAAGAGAGAGAAACAATCATCTATTTATAAAGAATTGTTTGTTATAACTACAAAAGCGGAAAATCTACTCTATGAAAGCGTAAAAGGATAGAAAGAGGTGAGAGAAATCCCCCTTGACGGTCGCTTGGAGGATGACTTGCTATGATGTCGCCTGGAGGAAGGTGGTGAGGAGTGGGATGAAGGATGGAGCTGGAGGATGGAGGGTGGGGCAGGATGGCATCGTGGCAAGGATCTTCTCCCCAAAGGACGGTGAGAGGATGGCCACAGGATGCTCCATGAATGGGGATGAGGGGAGGGAAAACTATTTGGTTTTCTACTCTAGAGGAGCATCCCGGGCTTGGGAAAAGCTCTCTCTAGAGCCTTGGAGGTGGTGGGAGGAAGAAAGGAAGAGATTAAGAAAAATGGGAGGGGTAGGGGTCCTTTTATAGTGGAGGAAAGAATCAAATTCGTATAAAGGACATTTAGTGATGGCCATAAATGTCGCTGAAGATTCACCGCAAACGTCGCTGAAGATAGCCCACTCGCCCACTCTGGCTTATGCTATGCGCCTGCGTGCACTACCACTGCACGCGTGCGCGTGCCCACACTGCTGTGCGCTTGCGGTGGCGCGTGCATGCGCATGGGCGGCCTAGGTTGCGCCACGTGGTGCGATCTGGGCTGTCTATCTTCTTTTCGTTGTAGGGGCTGCTACAGAGGTCGGATTGAGTCTAATTTCACACTGTTGGGTTATGATCATCGACCCGAATCCATCCACGTGGTCAGACTTGTTTGAAGCTCCAAATTATGTCACCTAGTCCCTTGGCCGTTGATCTCTCTCAAACTGCATGTGGTGCTACGGAACTCCGATCAAGGTGATTTCGGAGACGTTGGACTCCGATCGTCATCCTGATCAGATCCGTACAGTTGGATTGTCAATCCAAGGCTCCAAAATAAATATCCTTCTCTCCTGACCACAAAAAGGATGCAATTAACCTAAATTATATACAACTACTCTAAATGCGGAATGATACATGCTATGTAATGTTTATAACATGAAATGCAAATCTAAGCCTAGGAAGATTCATGATTAGACACTTTAACCTAAATAGATGTGTCTATATCACTAGGACTTTGCTTACGATCAGGTAGACAGAGTTTGATAGCACTATCAGTCTGAACTCACTGAATCTCTCAGCCTCAGGCTTCTTAGGAAGCAAGAATAAATATGTCCTACTGAACTTTTCAATGCCACTATTCCCTTATTGGAATTTGTGAACCACCTCCATCACCTCCCCTCTCACCACCCTCAAAAATTCCTTGTAGAACAATACTTGGAACCCATCAGGTCTCAAGGATCCTTCCAAGTTGAAGTCGTTGATAGCATCTATCACTTCTTGTTCTGAAACTGAGGTTACCAATCTATCAACCTGCATGTCATCCACCCTAGGAAATTCCATTGCTGCCATTCTCCATGCACTTTTGATAGGGGCAGCAGAGAGATCAAGAAAGTAGGCAACAGCTGCAACCCAAATATTTGCCATGGAGGTAAGTTGTTGATCACTTGAAATAATGGACAAGATAAGATTGCTGCATCTCCTCGAACAGGCAACCATGTGAAAGAATTTGGTATTGGCGTCACACTCATGCAACCAAAGTTGTCTTGATTTCTCTTGCCAATCCATTTCTCTCTTCAAATCCTCTTCTAGTACCACATCTTGCATTTGTTTCTGCTACTGCAATTCACTTTTAGCCACCTGACCTGCAGCTTCTTTATCATCCAGCATGCACAGCAAAGCAAGTGCCTCCACTCTCCTTTGTTCACGCAATAACCCCACTATCTGTCTAAACTCCTTCAACTTAATTTTCAGACTAGCTAACTTCGCAACAAGCCTCGACGTTGCTGACCCAGACACCTATTTCATTTCTCACCAGTTCGCAATCATATCTTTGCAGCCTGGCTCCCTCTACCAAGACCTTCTGAACATGAAGTATGAGCCCATTGAGTTGCCTTCGCCACAGTCCTAAATCAATGGAGTGTGGTTGGAGAAGGGTCTCTCTTGTCCAGCCAAACTAGAAAGATGAAATCTTTCCAAGACACTCGAGTTTCCAAAGAAATGGTCAAATTTATACATTTGCCCACTGCCATTGCACCAAGTGTAATCCACACAAGATGAAGGGCACTCGCTCAGCCCCATGTTTTGAACCGCTAGTTGAAAGCCAAGTACAGATTGGTCTATGCACCCACTCGCTCTGTCCTAACTAGATAGTGTGTAGTTGAAGTCACCACCTATGAGCCATGGGCTGTCTTCAATCCCATATACTCTCTCCTCTAATTCAAACCATAAAACACTCCTCCTGTTCGCATTACATGGCCCATATACGCATGTAATGAACAAAATACTCCCCGTGTGGATTGCCTAAAATCTACAGGTCATATTGAACTCAGCCTTGATTACCTCTGTCAGCTACAGCTTCGCAACCTTCCACCATACTTTCATGCCTCTCGACCCACCTTGGGCCCTTACAGTAGTGATATCAGAATTCCCATTTTCTATCAGCGGCTTCCACATGCTATGCCCATCCTCTTTGATGTGAGTTTCTTGCAATAACGCACAATCAACATCCCATTCCCGCATATATCTATCAAGAGAGGCTCTTCGGACCCCATCGTGTAGCCCACGTATGTTCCATGATAGGACTCTCATCTTGTTTCAGATTTCCCCCCTCTCAACACCCCATCAGTCCACACACCAAGTGCTCATACAACCACACTCAGTTCCATCCCCACCCTATCATTACCTCTTCTTCTCCACAGTTTGTATGGAGACCTAATAAGCACTCCTTTCCCTTTGCTTTCATCTCCAACATCATACTAAAAATCTTTAGGCGTATCAAAGGAGAATGGGGTGTCCACCATCAGCTTTTCAGTCCCACTTCCAGCAGTCTCCTCCACCGGTACAATCATCTGAGAGCTCATCTCATTTGTTTTATCATCATTCTAGACCGACTAATTTGATTTGGTCATCAGCCCCCCTCCATGTTCCTCAATATGGTGTTCATTCCTCTTCTTTACCACCGACCTCTCCTCTGTAGTGGTTCTGCCTCCTTGTTGTTGGTCCGGGCTATTCTTGACCACTTCTACAAAAGTTTTTGCCATTTGTTGCTCACGCTTCTCCACCTTGTCTAAACAAATTCGAAGTCAAATTAGCCACGAACTTCCTCCACATTGGAGAATGATCTTTTCAGGTAAAGAACCACTGTGTGCAAACATTACGTTCGCCCATATCACCCTCCCATCCCCTTCCCCAGGAATGATCTCCATACCTTCCTCCATGACCGTGAAGCTTTGAATCATCTTCGTCACTACCTCATTGGTTCTCAGATAGAGTGGCAGACCAATAATCTCCAATCTTCCTTGTCTGGAGGCCACCTTTTGTAGGGGACGCTCCGCCAATGCCCCATCAAAAGTTGAAACAAATCTCCACATCACCGTTATGTTCTCAAACGTACTCGACTAAAAACGGAGGGACTCAACATCAATCATACCTAGGCCATATAATAAAAAGAGAGGGGCCCAAGGTTGCAATCTTCAAGTTCAATGATTTTAGGGCTAGGGATCTTACCAATTGATGGAGCCGATCCATGGATGGCACCCTTATCATCACCTCCCCAATCTGGACACCACTTAGAGCCATCTTTGTTGCATGAATGCCTTCAGAGTACAAGACTTCCACAACAAGAAAGTGTCCAGCCAGCATGGGAGGTGGAGGTGGCAGAGCCCTCGGTCCCCTCTGCCCTAAGCGTGGATGAGGGTGCAAGACCTTTCCTCCAGCCTGTTGCGTCCCTCCTCTCATACACACATCACGTTTATGGCCTTCTCCACCACATGCTACACAAATAAGGGGCCCCCTGCATGCCATGACCTTGTGCCCTCTTGCTCTACATTTGAAGCATAGAACCTCCTCGACGTTTGCCCAATGCCTAGTCCTTACAGAAGTCCCCCTTCCTCTCTGATCATCCTTGCGCTTCCATATCTTCAATCTCCATACCTCCCAGCCCTTGTTCTCCCTCCTATTGCAAAAGCCCCATCGCCCCATCGGTAACCCGCAAAAAATCAAAAAACATAGAGCATGAAAGAATCACATCTTTTCCAACTTTTCTTTTTCTTATTTCTTTTCAGGTTTTTCCTATCCTGATCTCAACCTTCTCCTCCTCAGGTGATATCTCATTCCTTATGCATGAGGACATTGCATAACTTTAGCTTGGGGGCAGCTTTAATTTTTGGCAGTCATCTCAGGATTTTCATAACCTAAAATAAAATATTTTTTGCATTTATCTTTGCATTTGCATGAATTTTTCGCATAACTAAAAAGTAAAAAAAAAATTATATATTCAAAAAAAAACTTTTTGAGGACTTTCAAAAATTTGGGACCGAGATTGTGACCTTATTTCTCAAAGATACACATGGGATTTAATCTTTAACAAACTTAAGGACAAATCCAAGTATCCATTGGTTAGACTTTTCAGGTCTAAAAGCTTAGATTCGATCAGTATATCTTCTAAAGCAATCCTACTAAACCCCTGAAGAAACTGATTGTAAATAGTATTTAACTTAGTTCTTGATCTAGAAATTTGAATTTCTTTTAAAACTAAAGTGTCAAACTTATTCACACACAGCCAACAAAAAAAATAAAAGCCCAAAAACATTTAAATAAATAATTTCCCTTGTTTAGTTTAAGATGAAACCTGAAATAATTTTGATTGGATGAGTTCCTACCATGGAGGAGAAAACTTTTCTTCTAGGAAGTGATGCCATACCACCTTGATGCTTGCTCCATATCTATATTCCATATCTATACATACAGTATATAAACACATCTTGCAGTTCAGGCATCTCTGATGGTACTATCCTAAAATATTGAAGTGAGAGCCTGGATTCGCTGGGAGTTCCTCTCATGGTGCCATGAGGTGTCCGAGTGTAAGGCTCCCAGAGGTGCATTAGACGGTGATATTATAGCATCGGAGCAAGGGCAGCTTCAAGGACTAGTGACAGGGATGAGGATTCCAACACAATTCTATTGAAGGCTAATCTGAGGTTAAGCATAGGGTAGAAAACCAATGAAAACACCAAATATAAAAAGAGAGAAAGAAGTTGGCAATAACAAAGCATTGACACTTGAATTTTCATCATCACACAAATCCTAGATTGAGTTTTTAAGTTGAGGAAGTTCTAATTGCGAAAATGAATGACGAGAGAGCTAGAAGCAAAAGGGAGAAATTAGTTGATTTCTTGGGAAGGTATGCAGATCCTACTTATGCTAACTTTTGGATTCGAGGATAAATCCTAATATTTTATTTTAAACAAATCCTATACCTTCCTTATTTTTCAAATCAACCAAAGTCCCATGAAAAATTTTCTCCTCAAAACAAAAAATAAGTAGTTTGCCTTAATACTATTTTACGAAACAAATTTTGCTAGTGACTAGCAAAAGTTAAGCATGGGGGTGTGATAAGCTCTAGTTTATCATCATTCTTAGGCAATTTCTACACTTAGTTCCCAGGTATTTTGCATCTGCATTGCATTATTAGGGTTGCATCTAGGCATCCACATGCATTTAGATTTAGTGGATGCATTGCTATGTTCTCTTATAGTTTTTGTACTTGTTTATATCATTTGCTTGCCATGGAAAGTGGAGCCATTGAATATCAGCTACACACAAAAAGCAATCACACAAATGCATAAAGGATTTCTAGGTGGAAACCCAAACCAGGTGAAAGCCACCACCTAAACCTCTCAGTTTAGGATTTTTTGATCGACCTAGTTGATCAAATCCACTATTCGAACTACTTAAACGAGGGTAGACTACCTCTTACAACCACGCTACAATTACAAGGGTAGCATTCCTCAAATCCCCCTCTTCACAAGGAGTATTTTGTTACTCAATGGAGATGAGAATTCGCAAGGCGAATACCCAACCAAAGACAATAAAAAATACTATCCTATAAAGCCACAAAGATTAAAACCTAGCTACTATAGGAGTTAGGAAACTTCCCTTTGGTGGAAGTGCATCGGCTTGGCAACGCAGGTGCATGAACCATGCAATGGCACGACAAAGCTCTCAAAACTGACGATGGGAGAGTGCATGCATAGCGAATGTAGTGCTCTCAAAGTGTGTGAGATGATCAGAGAGAAACAGCACTTCTAGATGATCTTCTTCTTCTCTAGAACACAATGTATGCAGAAATAGTATTGCTTGGTGTGTCTTGGTGTGTATTAGCAACGGAGGGCTTCCCTTCATTTATAGATGGCCTAGAAAGGCTTAAGAAGGCTTTGGAATCCTTAGGTAGCCGGTAGGGATTATCCCAAGGAAAATCAAGCTGCAATCAGAATCATTAATGATTCTGACAGGGTCCTCAGACGACTAGCTCAAGAATCAGACGTCTGGAAACTAAATCAGACATCTAATTCCAGGTAGGCTTCCTTCCTGACTTGAGTCAGACATAAATAGGGTTCTAGTGTAATTTGGTCAGACGATAGGTTGGACATCTGGCACTAGGTCTGGACGTCTGGAAACCTAATTAATTGTGGGAATTGATTCCTAAGAGTGCTTAACAGCTATAAGATCTGACACAGGCGATTTGGCATCAAAAAGCCTCAACATCTACTTATCAGATGTCAGGGTAGCATGTCGTACATCTGAAATCTAATAATAGGTCAGATTAAGGTTAATCCTCAATGATTAAGTCTGTGAAGCCAACAGTCCACTCTTTTGCCGTCTGGCCAAGACATCAGGTGTCTGATAAGATGTCTGGACTATGGGCTAGTTGGCTGAATTCAACAGACAGAATCTACTAAGTCTAGCCTAAGTGATAGGACATCTGATTCAACATTTAGTCATCTTAAAGTTCACTATTGGATGTCTGTTTCTAGGACTAGACATCTGAAAAGGCTATCTGAAGCCTATTCTGGTTTTCTAAGTTCTCTACAGAAAACCTAGGTATCCTAGGGTTGTGCAAGTGTTCCTAGGACTACTGTAAGGGTACTTTAAGGCTCTTTAACATGTATCTAAGAAAGAAAATAAAGAGCAATAAAAGAAAGATACATAGAACATGATAAAAGGAAATCTATCATATTCTTGTCTTCACGCTTTCTCTCCTCATGAAGCTCCTCCATCAAGCTCCTCCAATCCGCCATGGATGTGAGCTCAAACACTGTCTTTACACTTGTAACATTTGCAATCGACCTGAAAACTAGGACTCAAAAGCAAATGTTAAATAATAAGTGTTTTGTTATCATAAAATAAAATGACTGTGGTGCTCTAGCACCAACACCTTTTCCCTACAAAAATCACGTAGCTACCACCCAAAGGCACCTTTTCATTTCCCTCCCATTTTTCCCTCCAAAAACATCCATGTGCCCCTTCATGTCCCTCCAAAAACATCAACACACCCCTTCATTTCCCTCCAAAATCACTATAACCACCACCCTCCTACACTTCTACAAGATATCCTCATAACCACCACCTTAGAACCATCCTTGGCTACATTTCTCCACCAAAAATTCTAGAGACAAGGCCAAGGAGGAAGAGGGTAGGCATGCACATTAGAAGGGTTCCTTACCATACCCTTCTAGTCTCTACACCTTAATCTCTTCTTCCTTGGGTCCAAGCCAAGGAGCAAGCTTTTGGAGGATGGCCAGGCAGGAGGAAAGAGTGGTGGACATCCACTCTTGATGGAGCTAGGAGGAGCATTTCAAGGAGCAAGAAGAACACCTCTCAAGTCCAGGAGCAGCCACACTTCGAGTGAGGATCTTCTTCATCTTTATTTGGGAGACTCTTCTATTTCTTTTTCTTCTTTGTATTCATATTTTTGTAGTAGAAGCATTCCTCTACTTGAGGATTAATTGTGTGGTATCCCTTCACACAATTGAGCTCTCCAAGTATACCTGTAGACATTAGTCTTCTTTATTATTAAAATCAATTGCCTTTCATTTTATATGCCTTAACTCCAAGCCTCTTTAGTTGCTTTACTGCACTCACACTTCCTTCCTAATTACCCTAGATCACACGTGCCTAGGGTGAGATTAGGAGGGTCAAGTTTTCACCTCTATCTTATTCGCGTTTCAATTACTATTTTTGCTTTTGTTGCCCCGATTTCAAAACCCAAAAAAATCGCAAATCACAAAAAACCCTAAAAAAAGAGGATTTGAGAGAGCAAGAGAGATATTGTTATTTTGGTAACTATGAATTGCCTCCTTGGATGACCCTAGATACTCCCACTATCTAGGTTATAAATTTTAAAAGTTGATCAAATTTTACGTGTCTCAATGACAAAAACTTGCATTTACAAAATCATGTAAATTTTGTATCAGCCACCCATGGCATTCTGAAGGGAATCTGGACCCTAGCAATTGACATTTCGAGATAATGATGCCCATGGCACCCGAACCACGCGATGTACTTTCATGCCCCTTACGATATTTAGATATCCGAAGAAACAAGTGTCGAGGTGGTGAAGTGTTTCCATTGCTTCCTCAAGGGGAGCATAAGCTCCTCCTCTTTTGCAGCAGGAACTCATCTAGTCAAATTATGTTTTTGAGCCTTTCCTAAGTCAAAACCTAATGGTGGAATGGTGAAATAGATGCTTTTGTGGTTTTTTATTTTGTGAGCTTGCTGGTGTACCATGTATGGGAAAAATGTTTGACACTCTAATCCTTAGACTATCTAAATCAAAGGTATTAAAATCAGGCAAGTACTGACAACATCGATCATCTGTTTCTAAAGTCAATTAGTCACCGTAAAGGATCGGAAACCAGATCCAATTTAAGTGATACTTGGACAATTAAGATTGTTTTGGTCCTAATGAATCTAAGCCTAGAATTCTTAAGCCTCACCCTAAAAATGTTGATCTCTTAGCACCGAAAATTCTCCATCCTTAACAACCCAAGCCCTGTTACTCATTTCCCTCAAAAATGTTTTTTTTAATATGTAGGTTTTTTTGTGATTTTTCTAAAATGTATGCATATGTGATGTATGAGTGAATGCATGATGCACAAATTTCCCATAGACATAATATGAATCACATAGCTACTACTCCTACCCCATGGCTAAGATTTGCAATGTCCTCATTGCATAAAGTAAGGAGAAATAGCACCTAATTAAGAAAGTCAAAGAATAAAAGGATCTCAAGACCTGTGATGCAAAATGAGATACAAAAATAAAAGGAAAAATCTGTTAAAATTGGGTTGGCTTGCCTTCCAACAAGGGCTGCATTTGATGCCTACTACTTACTAAGTGATGTGTGATGATGGTGGTGGATCAGTAAGTGGAATCTCGTTAGACACAGGAATAGGTTCATTTGAGAAATATGATTTTAATTGCTACGTGCTCCCTTTGAATTATAGGCCTATTTTCATATCTTTACTTTCAATTGCCTCAAAATTAAAAACATGAACCACGATGTATGGACCCATTCATTTCAATTGTAATTTCCCAAGAAAAAGTTGTAATTGCGCATTAAAGAGCCACACTTTTTGATCAAGGTAGAAGGACATAGGAGCAATGTGTTTGTCTTGGTATGCCTGAACTGAGTCCTTATAAATTCATGCATTCTCGTATGTGTTATTACGTATTTCCTCAACTTCGATTAAGTCCATTTTTCTTTTCTTGCCCGCTTTATCCAAATCAAAATTAAGTTCCTTTATAGATTAATATGCCATGTGTTTCAACTCAACCAGGAGGTGTCATGCCTTTCCATAGACCAATTTGAAGGGTGACATGACAATAGGAGTTTTGAAGGCAGTCTAAAAGGTCCACAAGGCATCATCCAACTTTCTAGACTAGTCCTTGAGATCCAGCTGGACCATCTACTGTAAGATGTTCTTGATTTCCTAATTGGAAACCTCTACCTGGCCATTGGTTTGTGAATGGTATGGGGTAGAGATTTTGTCAGTGACCACTAATGCGAAAAATTATGCGATTTATAAAGACGGGTTTTGACATCGTTGTAACACGTAAAATCAATCAACTTTTAAATTTATAACCTAGATAGTGGGAGTATCTAGGGTTGTCCAAGGAGGCAGATTTTAGTTACAAAATAAATGATCTCTCTCTCACTCTCTCAAATCCTCTTTTGTTTTGTCTCAAATCCTCTTGACCTTCGTAAGCCCACCCTAGGGATGTGTGGCCTAGGGTAATTAGGAAAGAAGTGTGTGTGTGTGCTAAAGAAAATAAAGGAGCAAGAAATCCTATAACAGAAATTGAAAGGCAAATTTTTGTATTGCTTTAAATAGATGAAGTAGTATTCAAACAAATACTTGGAGAGCTCACTTGTGTCAAGGAATCCCACACAAGTAATCCCCAACCAAATGAATGCTTATTACAAAATAAGCAAACACAAAAGAAAGATAAAGAGATAGAAGAATCCTCAAATTGAAGCCTGAGATAATCCTTGCTCCAAATACAGCTACTCCCGCACTTGAAGAAAATTCTTCCTTGCTTTTCTCCTTAGATGAGGTGCTCCAGAGTGTTCCTAAGGGTAGTGGATGTCCACCCTCTTTCCTCCTTGCCTAGATATTCTCCAATAGTTTTCTCCTTGTCCTGTTCCCAAGAAAAAGAAACTAGGGTGTAGAGACTAGAGGGGCATGGTGTAGGGCCCTTCTAATGTGCACGCCTACCTTAGTTCTTCTAGGAACTTGATGTGGATTTTTGCTAGAGAACATATGTAGCCAAGGATGGTTGTAAGGTGGTGGTTAAGGGGGTATTATATAGAAGTGTAGGAGGGTTGTGGTTATGGTACTTTTGGAGGTAAATGAAGGGGTGTGCGGATGTTTTTGGAGGGAAATGAAGAGGTGCTTATGGGTGGTAGTTATGTGATTTTTGGAGGGAAAAGGGTGGCACCATTTAGGTGGAGTTAATGGAGTAGGAAGCTAGGTGGAAGTCATGCATGATGAGAACTGGGCAGCTAGCTAGTAGCTATGGAGAGTTGCATGGAGCTGCCTTAAGCTAGTTTGGAGTTGTAGGGAGCTAGAGGGAGCTGAAGTATAGCTGTCTTGAACTTCATAGCTCAACTTAGCTTGCTAGCTAAGAGCTAGTAGCTATGAGGAGCTAAGTTGAGCTTCCTTGAGCTTGATATAGCTTAACTGAGTTGTCTTGGAGCTGAGGAGAGCTAAAGTGGAGCTTCCTATGGACTCATCAGCTTGTTTAGCAAGATAGCTTACAGCTAGTAGCTAATCAAGGTTGGGTTGAGCAGAAAAGTGCTAAGATGAGCTGGGGTAGAGTTGCTTGTAGACTCTCCAACTAGCTTAGCTAGCTAGTTCACAACTAGTATCTAAGCTCAATGGAGTTTAGCTGCCAGGAGCTGGGGAGAGCAGAAGATGAGCTGATGTGAGCTTCATGAGCTGAAGAGGAGCTGGGATGAGCTGATATTCATCTAACTTGAGCTCTTATCTTCTTCTTCTTGTATTTTTGCCTTTTAATATGCCAGGATTTAGTTAATCTTTGATGTAGACAAAATAATTTAGGATAAAATGCCTATTCATGTATGTTCCTAGGCTTAGATTTGCATTTCATGTTATAAATATTACATAGTATGCATCATCTTGCATTTAGAGTAGTTGTGCATATTTTAGGTTAATTACATCCTTTTTATAGCCAGGAGGGAAGGAGATTTATTTCAAGTCCTCGGATGGACGATCAAACCGTACGAAGCTGATTAGGATGACGATCGGAGTTTAACACCTCCAAAATTATCTAGATCGGAATATTGTAGCACCTTATACAGTCTGAGGAAGATCAATGGCCAGGGGGTAATGTGACATCCTTACGGTCTTCGAATGAAAAATCCGACCGTATGGATAGATCCGGAGCGAAGATCACAGTCCAGCAATGTGGAAATCAACTCGATTAGAGCATCGTGGCACCCTCTGCAACAGAAAGGAAATGGACGACCTAGATGGTGCCACATGGCAAAATCTAGACTGCCTAACATTGGCCAGTAGTAGTTGCTCCTCCTCAAAGGTGCTCCCCCTCACGAGATCTGGGCCGTTGGATGCCCATCTAATGGTTCTTGTGAAGCTACGTTGCTTGCCCATCTTTAAGAGAGCCTCCATCGAGCGATCTTAACCGTTGGATGAAAATCCAACGACTAGGATCTCTTGACCACCGGCCACAGTTAATTCAAAACTGTGACACCTTTTGGTGTAGCAGTCTCCAGTGGTGCTCTCAAACCTTTGTTACCAGTTCGAGCTCTCCCAATCTTCCAATCCAACCGATGATGTGGCGCTCTTGATTTCGACCACCCAATCATGCAAGAGCGACCGGGATGCGGATTTGTGGGTGCACGGATGATCGCGGATTCAACCGAGGAGATCACATGGGTGCTGATGCACCTCTGAGATGCCTTCTTACTCATGATCAAGAGGCGCTATCTTCGTGCCATCTCAGTCGTCCACTTCTGATCCAACGACTACGGCACTTCCAAGCTCAATGACAGAAGGGTGTGCATGTGCGCGAGCACCTACCAACCTTTAGCGACATTTGGGTCATTGGTTGGAGTTGATCTTCAGCGATGCATTTGATGTCGCTATAGCCCTTGGATGGGTTTCCTCCTCTTCCCTTCACCATAAAAGGACCCCTACACCTTCCATTCTTCTTCATCTCTTCCTTTCATCCTCTCACCACCTCTAAGGCTCTAGAAAGAGCTTGTCCCAAGCTCGAGATGCTCCTCTAGAGTAGAAATTAAAGATTTTTTCCCACCTCTCATCCCTCTCCATGGAGCATCCCGTGGCCATCTTCTCACCAACTTCGGGAAGTAGATCCTCTCTGCGATGTCATCCTACCCTACCCTCCATCCTCCATCTCCTTCCTAATTCGTCCCGCTCCTCACCACCTTCCTCCAGGAGATGTCAGGGCGAGTCATCCTCCGAGTGACTATCAAGAAGGATTCTCTCACCTATCTCTATCTTTATTGCTTTAGTAGTGTAATCTTTTCAACTTTCCTAGTTGTAGTAAACATCGGATTCAAAATATGGGATTATTTCTCTCTCTCTCTCTCTCTCTTATATTTTTGCAAGTAGATAAAGTTTTCATTGACCTAATCTCTGGCTTGATAAAAATACCAAAAAGTTTAAAAAAGATAAAAATGAAAAAAAAAATAAACAGAAAGCAAAACATGGAATTTTCAAACAAAACATTCTCCTCCCTGTGTTCGACCCGGGAGTCCTGTCGAGCTTTGGTTATAAATTTTATCTAATCAATGGATTTTCTAGTGAATCAAACTACGATGATGGGTTTTCCAAACACAAATCCTTACGCATGTGAATCCACCCCATCATTTTGGTGCTATTGCCGGGGAGGCAACGATCTTTGGTTTTTTCTCGCGTTTTCCCACATTACTTACATATTTTTCTAACCTATCTTTCTTCTTCGATTTATTGTCTTACAGGAACCCGATCGAGGAGCTGAAGGTGGTAGATTGGAGTAAAGTGTGGGTAGAGACATCTGTAAGTGTACCCTACCACCCCCACCCTAGTTTCCATTTCGCCACACTAATAACTAAAACTCAAATCAACCTAGGTGCTCTTATAAACCCTAGGATAGATCTGATTATTTGATTGCCACTTCGCCTCACCTCACTGTTGAACGATTTTGCGAATCGCTACGCTTACGTGTTTGGTTTTGGAAAACCTGTCGTTGTAGTTCTAAAGCGAAGAATTCATGTTCAACAAGTAAAATTTATACCGAAAAGAATTCCGGGTCGAACATAGGGAGGCTACGTTGATCTATATTCGCAATTATATTTTTTTTAGGATTTTCGATAAGCAAGGCGATATAATTACAATGGAGCTATCAGACTAAAAGAAAGAGAGAGAGAAAGAGAACATGCATTCAATATTTCAATTGTTTATAAAAGTTACACTAGAATGCGGAAAATCAATTACACTATAAAGCAGGAAAATTCTACACTAGAAAAGCTGTAAATAAGAATGGGAGAGAGAAGTTATCCTCCTCGACGATTGCTTGGAGGACGAGCCGGACGGTACGACGCCTGGACGAAGGAGAACGAAGCAGGACGAAGGAAGACGAAGCAGAAGAATGGGAACGGAGTAGCACGCCGTCGTCGTCGCGGAATCCACTTCCGAAGGGGAACGAAAATTGGACTTTATCTCGCAAGAAGCATCCTGGGTGTGGGACAAGCTTTTTTTGAGCTTTGGATGGGTAGAGAGGAGAAAGAAGGGATGAGAATTTCGTATGGAGGGGGTCTCCTTTTATAGTTGCAAGGAGTGAGGGCAAAATGGACATTACAACTTCAAAATAATAAAAGAGGGGTCATTAGTGACGGATAAATCCGTCACTAAAGCCCTCAACGTGGGCATTGTGGCCGGCTCGCCCGCGCCTCCTCGCCTGCTCGCGTGCTCAATGGCTTGCGCACGTTCGCCGCTTTTCAGCCGTCCGATCGCAAGATCGGACGGCTTAAGATGCATCCGCACCTGCTGCGTTGTGCGCCCGCCTGCGCGTCTGATTGCGCATCCAATTGCGCGTCCAATCGCGCGTTGACGCTATCGGGCATGCGCGGTCGTCCGATCTCCATTGGCGCTCCACCCACGCACAATCGCCGCCCCTTCCAGCCCCTCTCCATGGCTCGAACCAGCGCCCTACGCTCGCGAAAGCGTGCTCGACCACTGCCGTTGGATTAAGATCCAACGGCGGAGAGCGATCGGGCGCGGGACCTTCACAAAATGAAGCGGCCGTTTCGGCAGCTGAGATGGTGCCACATGGCGCTATCTTGGCCATCCATCTTCTGGAAGTTTTAGATGGTGCCACGGATGTCGGATTGACTCAATTTTTGTGTCGTTAGTCTGCGATCGTCGATCCGAATTCATCCGTGTGGTCGGATTTGTCATCTGAAGTGCGGATTTTCAACATCCTGGCCCTTGATCTTCTAGGATTCCCCAGTCACTATCTGATGCTACGGATGCCTGATTAGGGCGATCTTAGAGTCGTTGAACTCCAATCGTCCCCCTGATCACATCCATACGGTTGGATCTTTGATCCGAGGTCCCGACAAAATGTTTGCCCGTCCAAGCACATAAAAGGAGACAATTAACCTACATTTTATTCAAACTACTCTAAATGCAAGATGATGCATGTTATGCAATATTTATATCATGAAATGCAATCCTATGCTTAAGAACATGCATAAATAGACATTTTAAGTAATGTAAATGTGTTTACATCATACCCCCATGCCTATCTTTTGCTAGTCCCTAGCAAAAACTATATGCTATTTATAAAAGAATTAGGTTAGATTATTTGGACTTGAGTTATTTTTCAATCATTAAGAAATCGTTTACTTAGGAACTGAACTTTCAAAGACACAACAGTGCCCGGGTATCAGCCAAAATGCAGATTACCTCAAGCCCTCGCCTTATTAAAAGAAAATTTTCTTTTTCTCTTTTTCTCTCTTCTAATTTTTTTGATTTTCAAATTTTTGGGTTTAAGAGTGGCTTTCTACGGTCATTCAACTCACCCAAAATTTGATGAGAACCCTAAGCTTTAAGCGTCTTATTGTGATTGTGATAGACTCGTTGACCGGCAGTTAGAACGGACTTCAGATTTCTACGCCTCTAGGTGACCTAACCAGAATTCTACCTAAAAGTGTATCTTTACAACCGGTAGCTTTCTCCCTACTTTTATTTTTTTTACGGGGTCAACAGAAGGGTGAATCCAATGTATATCTCCCCGGTTTATTCTACTTCTCCGCTTCTTCCTAAGTGTTTTGGGAATTTTTAGTGCATTTTCTGAGCTGGGTTCTGGAAAATCGATCGTTGAGCTGTTACCACCGACAACTTGCCAGCCATACTCGTGCGGCGAAGTGTGGCTTATTTCTTTTAGTTCTTTTCTTCCTTTTTTTTTTTTTTAAGTAGGTGGCTTCCCTAGTCTAAGATTTACCTAAAGGCAGCAAACTAAGAAAGGTCCAGTGACTGGGCTCTGGACAACCTACCTATGGGCTGTTACCCATGATAACTTGCCAGCCATATCACCCTAGAAGGTTCACTAGCTACCCAATTTCCGCTAAAATCGTCGAACAACGAGTCAGTGCAAAGAAAGTGTGTAGATGCTTAAAACTAAAAATTCCCTCAAATCAAAGGGCGGGTTGATAAGTCGTGTACTTATCACCCAAACTTATTTATTCCAATTATAATAGAATTAAGATGGCGAGGACTCAAAAACAAATCCACATTTTAGTAGATATATAGGCTAATTAAGTCCAAAGACCTGAGGGGTCTTTGTGTTCAGATCCTAATGTAAAATTTCTTAGGATTGAAAAGTCCTAATGTCCAACTAATCCTTCCTAATTTTTTTTTTTTAAATAAGAAGAGAGACAATTTATATGGATTTCACAAAGCTGACCAAATAATTCAAGAATGAATCCACCCCCCCATGCCTAGCTGATGCAATGTCCTCATTGAAAAAGAGACATGAAAGAAAGGGTAGAATATGAAAGATGTCACCTGGATATGAAGCTCGTATCAGCCTTGTATCGTATGTACACCTGCTGAGTTTAATGCTGTCAGCTAGGCGAAGTCCAGCCAAAGAAGTCACAGAATGGCTAGAGCAACAGAGTCTGAGACGGGTTCTGGAAGATTACGGTCAACAACAGGCTTTAAACGTTGACCGTTGACTTTAAAGTTGTTACCCGTCTTTGGGTCAGAAATCTGAATGGCACCATTAGGAAAAATCTGATCAATTGTGAATGGGCCATTCCATTTAGATCTAAGTTTACCAGGAAAGAGCTTAAGTTTAGAATCAAATAACCAGACCTTCTGGTTTGGCTCAAAGCTCTTGCGGGAAATCAATTGATCATGTAAAGCTTTGGTCCGAGCCTTGTAGATCTTGGCATTCTCATAAACATCATTTCTAAGCTCCTCCAACTCAGATAGTTGGAGTTTCCTGATCTTTCCAGCTAGATTCAGATCTAAATTGCAATGTTTGATTGCCCAGAATGCCCTGTGTTCAATCTCTACGGGTAGATGGCACGCCTTTCGATACACCAAACGGAATGGAGACATGCCGATAGGCGTTTTATACGCTGTACGGTAGGCCCAAAGAGCATCCTCAAGCTTTTGAGTCCAATCCTTGCGATCAGGCCTAACCATTTTTTACAGAATGTTCTTGATCTCTTGATTGGAGATCTCGGCTTGTCCATTCGTTTGGGAATGGTAAGGTGTGGAAATTCGATGATGAACCCCGTATTTGGCCAATAAATTCTGAAATTGGGCATTAGTAAAATGAGTGTGACCATCACTGATGATAGCCCTCGGAATCCCAAACCTACTGAAGATATTTTTCTTGACAAAATTGATGACCACCTTGTGGTCATTGGTTCAGGTGGGAATTGCCTCAATCCATTTGGACACATAATCAACAGCAACAAGAATGTACTGATGTCCAAATGAAGGGATAAAGGGTCCCATGAAATCGATGCCCCAAACATCGAAAATTTCTACAGGAAGAATAGGGTTTAGGGGCATCATGTCTCTCTTAGTTATGCTCCCGAGTGACTGACATCGAGAACATGACCTTGAGAAGTCCTGGGCATCCTTGAATAAAGACGGCCAATAGAAGCTAGATTGCAAGATTTTTGCAGCTGTCTTTCTCCCAGAGAAATGTCCACCACACCCAGATGCATGGCAGAACTCGACTATATTGTTAAATTCATTCTCCGGTATGCATCGGCGAATAATCTGATCAGAGCCGATGCGATACAGTTCAAGGTCCTCCCAAAAGTAGTATTTGGCCTTAGATTTGAGTCTATCCCATTGTTGCTTGGTCCAATCCTGGGGGATTTGACCAACGGCCAAATAGCTAACAATGTCAGCAAACCATGGGGAGTGGACACCTAAAACTGTAAGAATGGTTTCGTCTGGAAAAGTGTCAGCAATCGGAATGTCCGGACAAGAAGAATCACCTAGGAGTCTCGACAAATGATCCGCTACCACATTTTGCACCCCGGCTTTATCCTTGATTTCAAGATCAAATTCTTGAAGAAGAAGAATCCAACGAATAAGCCGGGGTTTAGCATCCTTTTTAGCCAAGAGATGTCTCAATGCCGAGTGGTCGGTATAAACAATAACATGAGACCCCAAGAGATAAGCCCTGAATTTTTCCAACACAAATACTACAGCTAGTAATTCCTTTTCAGTAACAGTGTAATTCCTCTGGGCTTCATACAGAGTTTTACTAGCGTAGTAAATGACAGAGGGCTTTCGATCAATTTTCTGACCCAGGATAGCCCTGACCGCGTAATCAGAAGCGTCGGTCATGATCTCAAAATGGGCTGTCCAAATTGGTGGTTGCAAAATTGGAGCACAGGTGACTATCGTTTTCAGAAAATCAAATGCCTTTCGGCATGATTCGTCAAAAGCAAACGGCGTTTCTTTGGCAAGAAGATTGCTCAAAGGACGAGCAACCTTCGAGAAATCCTTGATGAATCTTCGATAAAATCCCACATGGCCAAGAAATGATCTGATTTGTTTAACAGATGTGGGAGGAGGAAGTTTAGCGATAGCATTAACCTTAGCTTTGTCTACTTCAATTCCCCGTTCAGAAATTACATGACCCAAAACGATGCCCCCTTGGGTCATGAAATGACTCTTTTCCCAGCTAAGGACTAGTCGTGTCTTGATACATTGCTTAAGAATCATTTCCAAATTAGCCAAACATGAGTCAAATGATTCTCCGAAAATAGAGAAATCATCCATGAAGACTTCCATAAACTCTCCCACCATGTCAGAAAATATGGCTAGCATACACCTTTGAAAAGTCGTAGGTGCATTGCATAACCCAAAAGGCATCCTACGAAAAGCAAAGGTTCCGTAGGGACAAGTGAAAGTAGTTTTTTCCTGATCCTTGGGATGGATAGGAACTTGGTTATATCCCGAGTAGCCATCAAGAAAACAGAAGTACTTCTGCCCAGCTAATTTTTCCAAGATTTGATCAATGAAGGGAAGGGGAAAATGATCCTTTTTAGTGGCTGTGTTCAGCTTCCTGTAATCAATACAAACTCTCCAAGAGGAAGCTGAACGAGTTGTGACAGATTCACCTCTCTCATTAATCACAACAGTAATCCTGGCTTTCTTTGGAACAATCTGAACGGGACTTACCCGGGGACTGTCAAAGATTGGATAAATAATTCCTGCATCGAGCCACTTGATGATTTCCTTTTTGACCACTTCTCGCATATTTGGATTCAGTCTCCTCTGCATCTGGCGAGAAGGGCGGGATCCATCTTCCAAAAATATTCTATGATTACAGTAAGATGGCTCGATCCCCCTGAGGTCATGAATGGTCCAACCAATTGCCTCCTTATGTTTCTTTAGGACCTTAATCAATTTAATCTCTTGCTCCTTTGTCAATTTAGCACTAATAATCACAGGGAGCGTATTCTGCGATTCTAAAAATTGATATTTTAAATTCTCGGGCAATGGTTTCAATTCAAGCTGGGGTGGGGTAATGATTGATGGTAAGGTAGATGTTGAAGATTCAATAAGCGGAAGAGGTTTTGAGTGAACAAAATCAGTAACCTCTTCCGAAGATGTCAGGTCAGAGGGTTGCGGGTCAAATTCATCAACCAAAGAGGAACTTTCAATTGAAGAAACTGTCAAACAAGTTTCAATATTAACATTATCCTCATCAAGTTCATCAATAAATCCACAATCCTCAAATTTGTTGATCGCCTTAAAAATATCCAATTTCATTCGTTGATCCCCAAAGGCGATTTCCATGCTACCGCTTTCACAATTAATGTTGGCCTTTGCGGTAGCCAGGAATGGACGCCCCAGAATGATGGGCGTGTTCCTCAGATTATCTGGTACATCCATATCAAGGACAAGGAAATCTACAGGAAAATAGAAATCCTTGACCTTAACTATAACATCTTCAATAACACCTCGCGGGTTTGTGACCAAACGGTCCGCTAACTGTAGTGTTACTGAAGTTGGTCGAAGTTCACCTAACCCAAACTTCTCGTAGAGAGAAGTCGGAATTAGGTTGATGGATGCACCGAGATCCAAAAGCGCTCTATCAAATGTGTAATCTCCGATAACGCAAGAAATTAAAGGAGCACCAGGATCTCTCCTTTTCTGAGGGAGGTAGTGCAGGATAACAGAGCTAGCCTGCTCGGAGAGTACCACCTTCCTCGGAACAGATTCTCTCGACTTACGCTTTTGTGTACATAATTCCTTTAAGAATTTTGCGTAAGTCGGTATGTGCTTGATAACATCAAGGAGCGGAATATTGATCTCAACATTCTTAAATAAATTCAGAAGCTCCTCATTGCTATCAATAGACTTCTTCTTCTTTGCTTTGGCTAAGGCTTCAGGAAAAGGAACATGAGTCAGATCTTTGGAATCAGGTTCCTAAGCCTTGATTTCTCCTCTAGAATTCTCCTCTCTCTCCTCAGATTCTTCAGGATTCAAAAGATCAGAATAGTGTGGTTGTGGATCCTGAGTCTTCTTACCACTCCTCAAAGTGACAGAATTTGCAGAAGCGTAAGAATTTAGGTCTTGGGGAGGGTTAGGAAAGATTGGAGGGGCTTGATTGACCATGAATTGTTGATTAGTAGAAGAAGAAGACGAGGAACCCTGCTCAACCACCTGAGCATGTGCGTGCGGGTCCCTCTGATTTCCGTACCCTTGGGCTTGATTGCCCGAATTTATAATGTTTCGCGGGTTGGGTACAGGTTGGGATGGTAGAGATCTGGGTTGACGAGAGTTAGCAATGAGCCCGGATTGCAAGTTGTCCAGCGAGTTTTTCATTTGCTGCATAAGCTGGAGCATAGATCCTTGCATCTCTACCATTTGACGGTTCAAATCAGCCTGCCCTACGGGTTGATGGGCATTCCAAGCTGGCTGATTGACCTGATTAGGAGGCAACTGAGTATATACTTGACCCTGACCCACTGGTCGTTGCGGAGCATAGTTGCTGGGTCGGAATTGGGTCTGTTGCCCCGGATTTTTCCAAGAGAAGTTAGGGTGGTTTCTCCAACCTGGATTAAAGGCATTCGAGTAGGGATTGAATCTAACATTCTCTTGTACAGCACAGACATCCTCATAGGGTGAGGATGGAGAGAAAGAAAGGGAAGGATCAGAAAAACTGGGATCAAAGGCCCCAGTTGGGAACCCATGGGGTTCCGAAAAATGTTGACTCATAGGTTGAGTCGCATCAAGTTGATTCACGAACTCCCGTCCAGAAGGAGCTCGTGAGGAATGGAATCCCGAATTTTGGGATTGAGTGGATTGATAGTTGTTCATAGAATTGCCAGCCATCCACTCTTCCATTCTTTTAGCAACCAAGTCCACCTTATCAAGTTTATTACAAATCAATTCCATATCAAATGAATGAGAGTCATGGACTTCATTGACATTTGATCTGGGTTGCTGGGACCGGTTAAAAGTATCCATGGAGGCATGATTAATTGAATTCTCACTCATTTCCTCAAATAAATCATGTGCACTATCTGCATCTTTATTGAGGAAATTGCCTCTGCAAGAAGCATCCAGATGGTTTCTGAGTTGCTCATTCAACCCATGATAGAAGATCAGCACGAGTTGCTATTACGGCACCTCGTGGTGTGGACACCTCCACAATAAGTCCTCGAATCTCTCCCAAGCCACATGAAACTGCTCCCTCGACCGCTGGGTAAAGGTAGTGATTGCCCGTCTCAAAGCATTGGTACGACCGACTGGGAAGAATTTCTTCAGAAAGGCCGATTTCAACTCATTCCAAGTTGTAATTGGTCTTCCTATTATCCTATACCATTGCGCGGCTTTATCCCTAAGAGAGTGGGGGAAGAGCCTCATGATCATTTCCTCCTCGTTAACGTTTTGAGCCTTGGTGGTCTGAACCAGAGTGGTCAAATCTTCCAAGTGCTGAAACGGATCTTCGGAGCCAAGCCCATGATAATGTTTAATTAGGCTTAACACCTGGGGCTTGATTTCTACATCACCGGCTGGAATCTGGACGCTGGGACGTTCCCTGTAATTTGAAGGATCATGAAAATCCTTCAAGGGCTGAGCGCCCTGCATTCTCTGGAACCATTCCTGCATTCTCTGCATTTGTTCCAGCTGCCTTCGAAATTCTTCCTGTGGATTTTCAAGCAGAGGAGGCTGTTGTTCGCCCATGGGATCAAATTCACCAAAATCTAACTTGCTCCTCCTAGAATGTTCTAATGGTCCTTCCAATCGGGGATTCAATGACCGTCTTCCCAGCATAAACTAGGAGAAGGTCGGAAGGACTGGGGATAGGGACCCTGTAGCACAACAAAACAAGGCTGTCCTTAAGTGGGGTAGCCTAAGGATCTACTGACTCCCAAAATCAGCCTTAAGACTGTAAGTGATTTACTCTACCTATGTATGTTTAATACAACCAGTTAGAAGGAGGGACTGGGGAGAAGGTTCTTCCTTTGGCTTTCGCCTCCGATTCCTAGTATACCCCCCAGCCAAGGTCGTTTGACGCTACTCCCCTAGCTAGACATCATATTAATCAGTATAAATAGGTTAATCAAAAGTAATCTCAGACTAGGCCCTGAAGAGCGAATCAAACCTTAAGGCCAACGTCTACTCAATTTTATTAAGGCCTGGGATTGTGGTGCTTATGGAATGTGATGGGCCCTTACAATGGGTTGTGCCCTTAATGATTGATTGAGATTTGTGTAAGTGTGTGCACAATAGGGTTTTCAAGCAAGATTATTAATAATGTGTGAATTTTAGTGTTCAAATCTTGCATAAGTAGCTTTTAGGGTTTCAAATTAGGTGAATTGCAATCAAGTTTCTAGGCAAACCAAGTTGTAAAACACAGGTGAAGATTGTTTTTCTTTAAAATCAGAAAGAAAGTGGAGTACCTGGAATATACCTAGATTGAAAACCCTAAGGAGGAGCTACTTGATGAGTTGGTTTTAAAATAAAGTGGTGTGGCCAAAACAACTCAAACAATTGGCCACAAATGCACCACTAAGTTAGGCACTCAAAAATGGTTAACCTAGAATAATTTCTACCCTGTTATATGTTTCTTTGTGTGTACCGGTTCCACAGATCAGAACCCGGTTGAGTAGAAAACAAATCAAGTTGATCAAGTGCCTTGAATGTGGGTGTGTGTTGTGTGTTTGTTGAAAATTACCCCACAAGATTATCTTTTTGTTATTTTTTTTTTTTTATGGATGAGGTTGGAATGAATGTGAGTGAAAATCCAAACAACCAAACTATTCCTAGGACTTATGCAAACACCTAGGTTGATTGGGATTTGGATTTAATGTGGCGAATGAAATCTATGGAGGGGGAAAGAATGAGGGAGCACTTACAGTTGTCTTCAACTGCACTTTACTCCAGTCTACCGCTTGTTGATTCCTTGATGGAGGTCTCTGCAAAACAATAAACACAAGAGAAAGCTAGTTAGAAAACAAATAAAGTGCAAGAAATGCGAAGAAAAGATCGAAAATTGTTGCCTCCCCGGCAACGGCGCCAAAATGTTGAACGGTTTTGCGAATCTCTACACTTATGTGTTTGGTTTTGGAAAACCTATCGTTGTAGTTCGAAAGCGAAGAATTCGTGTTCAACAAGTAAAATTTATACCGAAAAGAATTCCGGGTCGAACACAGGGAGGCTACGTTGATCTATATTCGCAATTATATTTTTTTTAGGATTTTCGATAAGCAAGGCGATATAATTACAATGGAGCTATCAGACTAAAAGAAAGAGAGAGAGAGAGAGAAAGAAAGAGAACATGCATTCAATATTTCAATTGTTTATAAAAGTTACACTAGAATGCGGAAAATCAATTACACTATAAAGCAGGAAAATTCTACACTAGAAAAGCTGTAAATAAGAATGGGAGAGAGAAGTTATCCTCCTCGACGATTGCTTAGAGGACGAGCCGGACGGGACTACGCCTGGACAAAGGAGGATGAAGCAGAAGAATGGGAACGGAGCAGCACGCCGTCGTCGTCGCGGGATCCACTTTCGAAGGGGAACGAAAATTGGACTTTATCTCGCAAGAAGCATCCTGGGTGTGGGACAAGCTTCTTTTGAGCTTTGGATGGGTAGAGAGGAGAAAGAAGGGATGAGAATTTCGTATGGAGGGGGTCTCCTTTTATAGTTGCAAGGAGTGGGGGCAAAATGGGTATTACAACTTCAAAATAATAAAAGAGGGGTCTTTAGTGACAGATAAATCCGTCACTAAAGCCCTCAACGTGGGCGTCGTGGCCGGCTCGCGCATGCCTCCTCGCCTGCTCGCGCGCTCAACAGCTTGCGCACGTTCACCCCTTTTCAGCCGTCCGATCGCGAGATCGGACGGCTTAAGATGCGTCCACGCCCGCTGCGTTGCGCGCCCGCCCGCGAGTTTGATTGCGCATCCGATTGGGCGTCCAATCGTGCATCGACGCTATTGGGTGCGCGCGACCGTCCGATGTCCATCTGACTCTCCACCCATGCCCAATAGCCGCGCCTTCCAGCCCCTCTCCACGGCTCGAACCCGCACCCTGCGCTCGCGAAAGCGCGCTCGACCACTACGCTATGGGGCGCGGATGGTCGAGCAGACGCTTTCAAGCGCGAGTGCCCACAGCCGTTGGATTAAGATCCAACGGCGGAGAGCGATCGGGCGCGGGGCCTTCACAAGTTGAAGCGGCCATTTGGGCGGCTGAGGTGGCACCACGTGGCGCTATCTTGGCCATCCATCTTCTGAAAGTTGTAGATGGTGCCACGGATGTCGAATTGACTCGATTTTTTTGTCGTTGGGCTGTGATCGTCGATCCGAATTCATCCATTCAGTCGGATTTGTCATCTGAAGTGCGGATTTTCAACATCCTGGCCCTTGATCTTCTAGGGTTCCCCAGTCACTATCCGATGCTATGCATGCCTGATTAGGGCGATCTTGGAGTCGTTGAACTCCAATCGTCGCCCTGATCACATCCATACGGTTGGATCTTTGATCCGAGGTCCCAACAAAATGTTTGCCCTATCCAAGCACATAAAAGGAGACAATTAACCTCCATTTTATTCAAACTACTCTAAATGCAAGATGATGCATGTTATGCAATATTTATATCATGAAATGCAATCCTATGCTTAATAACATGCATAAATAGACATTTTAAGTAGTGTAAATGTGTTTACATCACTCACCCACCCACATATATTAAAAAAAATTAAAAAAATACTCTTCTCTTGTGGGATTTAACTGAAAGCTACACACTTAACAACCACTACTTCTCACCCTAAGGTGCACAATCACATCCATTCTATCACTTAACCGGAATCTAACTGGTGGATCCGATACACTTAACTCAACACACACATAAGTGAGTAGAAATTTGAATTGGTCAAACATTTTTTTTTGCGTGCAAAAACTAAGTGGTGCAATAGGCTAATTGATTGAGCTATTTTGGGTTGCACCGCTTAAGATTAAAGTGATTCATTAGTAGCTTGCCCCATAGGGTTGATTTTTAGGGTTGAACTAGGCACTCCACATTTTTTTTCTGATTTCTAAAGGAATATGTCATCTCCAATGGTTTCAAAACTTGGAATGTTCTACTAAACCTGATTGAAAGAACCTAAAAATTAAACCCTAAAAGCTACTAAACAAGGTTAAACCCTAAAAGACACATCATCAAATAACCATGTTTAAAAACCCTGGTTGTGCACGCACACACATATTAACTGATTTTTAAGGGCACAACCCATCTAAAGGGCCCATCACATTCCAAGAGCACAATCATCCCAAGCCTAATTAAAATTGAGTAGACATTGGCCTTAAGGATTGATTCACTCTTCAGGGCTCAGATTGAGTTTTTTTTTTATTAATCTACTTCTGCTGGTGCATCCGATGTCTAGCTAGGGGAGTAGCGTCAAACGACTGCGGTTGGGTGGTATCAAAGGAACCGGAGGTGCAAGCCAAAGGAAGACCCTTCACCCCAACCCCTCCCTCTAATTGGTTGGATTAACCGGATAGAAGTAGAGAAAATCATTTCTGTTATCTCAAGATAGGCCCAGGGAGTCTGTATGTCTTTAGGCTACTCACATAAGGACAGGTTTGGTTGATTGTATTGCAGGGCACCTTACTCTATCTGTTTTCTTTCCTGCTCCACCATGTATGCTTCACACCATACACACAATTCCAATACTACCCCCCTACCACCACTTATCCCCAAGATGATTACTATCCCGACTTGACTTATGACTACTCATCTCGTAGCCGGGATAACTTTGATTCAGATATGAATCCGGACCTCAGTGTCCAGGGCCTAACCTTAGACAACAAGACTATGATTACTTTCTTTCCCAGAACTACAATGATTATAGATCTCCATCCATTGATGATCAAACCAACCCGATTTACAATCAGGAAGGATATAATGATTATAACACCTACCCTCCCTAGTATTCCACTGAATATAAGTCACCACCATTTTTTGAACAACCTGAAATGACCTACTATTAGGGAGGGACCTGAGAACATCAATATCTTGACTCCTCTAGATTTAACCCAAACCTACCCAACCCTGAATTGAACCAGTCAATTCAGGAGAACCAAATCCAGGAGAGGGCGTTGGCTAATTTGAGGAACACTATACAATCTTTAGAAGCTCAGCCAACACCATACACTGAAGCATTGGAGCCTATAATCAAAATGATTGATGAACTTAATAGTTCTCTATTGGATTGGCTCCAAGATGTCAAGGATAAGGTCCCGGGTGAGTTTCTACTTTGGAAATTATTGAGATTGAGGATGAAATTTATGGTTGACCTAGTCCAATCTTGGGATGATTCTCAAGAAGAACCCCCTTCAGGAGAGCCAATGTCTGAACTTGCTCAAGCGCTTGTTGAGGGGGATACATGTTCTAAGACCGGGGATGACCAGTTTGGACTAGAGCAACCCATTAAGGATGAACCAAGTTTCTCACCCGAGATCCCAGATCATGGGAATGATGAAAAATGTGTCTCCATGGACCATGAAATGACATACGATTTTAAGAGATATATAAATGAGGGTCATGAATTCTTTGATTCTGAGGGTGAGGAATCTTTGAGTGACGTCTCACTTGAAGTTAAGGAAGACAATTTTAGTAAGACAAACGGGTTCGAGAAGTATGACGAACAATTTGATATCCTGACTATTGAAGATTCTAATTCAATTGGGGCTAACTTGGATGATTCGAATCCTGATGATTCAATCAGTAGCTTCATTCCTCAACCATACCCTGAAGAGCTGACTTTTGAGATCATTATGCCTAGGTCAATCCTGGTTCAGCCACAATTTCTGGACTTGGGTAAATTAAATGGGGTGTACAACGATCTGGATGTCCCAGAAACCTTGATTTTAGAGGATAGGAATTTGGAAGTTAAAATCTGGGAAGCTAATTCTGAGGGAACTATGATTTTTGATCTGAGGGTTCCTGTTGACCTGAAATCACCTACTTTCTACTAGGACCCTTATGATATCTTTGACGTGCAACCTAAGCTTGGAATAGCTGACTACCTTTCTGAACTGAATTTTAATTGGACATCTGAACCTTGTAAATCAAATCTACCTTTTGTCTGGCACTTTAGTCTTGGGTTGCACACCATAAAACCGCTGACATGGCCCTGCAAGCACAATAATCTTCTGTTCTAGGTGATTTTCATCTAGAACCTTAGAACCACTTGACCCTGGGGCATGGGTCAGCATCATAATCTGGTCACGTCTGTGGACATCTTCTACTAACAGGTTTAAGGATCAATCTTTTAATTCTAATTATGACATGTACTTGTGAATTCTTAACCTCTTCTTTATTTGTATTTTCTGCCTACCTAAAGGCATTAAGTTTAGCGCATGTGTATACTCTTTTCTCTCTACAGAGCTGAGTAGATTTTCATTATTTTTAGGTGATATTATGTTATTCCATCTGTTTCATGTCTTTGTTTCTATAATGAGGACATTGCATCATTTAGACATGGGAGGGTGAAACTCAATCCTGAAATTATTTCGTTAGCTATGTATAATTTCTTTTATTTTCTTAAAAAAAAGAAAGAAAAGAGAAGAAAATACAATTAGGAGAAGAGAACTTAGGCATTTGGAAGTTAATAACTTTATGAAATGATACTTTAAGACCTGAACACTTAGACTCTTCAAGTCTTTGGGCTTAATTAGCTTGGGTATCCACTCGAATGTGGACTTAGTCTCGAGTCCTCGCTAAGTCAATTTCATTTTAATTTGGTAAATAAATTAGGATGATAAGTACAAGACTTATTAACCCGCCCTCTGATTTGAGGGGATTTAAGTCTAAGCATCTACATACTATTTGCATTGACTCACTTTTCGATGGTTTTTATGGAAATTAGGTAGCTAATGAACTATCTAGGGTGGTATAACTGGCAAGTTGTTAGTGGTAATAGCACATTAGCCAATTATTCAGAGCCCAATCACACGACCATTCTATTCTTACTGCCTTTAGGTAAATCTTAGATTAGGGAAGCCACCTAATTGGGAAAAAGAAAATAAAAGTACCCAAAAAGAAAAAAAATAGAAAAAGGAGAAAATAAGAAAATAAATAAAACCACACTTTACCGCACGAGTATGGTTGGCAAGTTGCAATGGGTAATAGCCCATTAACTAGTTGTCTAGAGTCCAACTCACAAAAATGCCTAAATAATTCCCAAAACACTTAGGGAAGAAGCGAGAAAGTAGAATAAATTAGGGAGATATACACTGGGTTCACCCTTATGTTGACCCCATAAAAAATAAAAAAAAGTATGGGGAAAGCTACTGATCGGAAAGATAAACCTTTAGGGAAAATTTTTTAGGTCACCTAGGGTCATAGAAACCTGAAGTCCATTTTAACAGCTGCTTAGTGAGTCTGTCACCCTTTCACAAGATGCTTAGCACTTAGAGTCCTTTTCGAGTCTTGGGTAGGTTGGGTAGCTGTAGAAAGTTATCCTGAAACTCACAAACTCCAAAAGTCCAAAAAAAATAGAAAAGAAGAAAAAGTAAAAAAAACATATTGATGGGAACACCATCATGAGCCCTAACTAGCTCATTTTGACCCAATGAAGTCAATAAATTCTCCTACATATCCAACTGAAGGTCATAATTCATTGCATAACCATTCTGAGAGAAACATAAGAAATTAGGGTTAAAACCATAATTTTACCAGCTAATCATGAATGTAGCACAACCACAGGTTTTCTCAAGGGCTGACTAAAGGTCAAATGGTCTTTATAAGATAACAAGTGGGTTGGATTAGACAAAAAAGGGTTTGTGAGTGTTCTGAGAATTAAATGACTTTTGAAACCCTAAAAATAGACCCACTTAATTAACCAAGGTTCTATTCAGGATAAAATTCACTTAAACCCTCTAAAAATCATAGAAAAATATTCTCTAGGGTTTAGTACATTCAAATTGGCCATCAGAACCCATCTTGACCTAAAATGGAGCCTCAGATAGATATTTACCCTAATTTAAGTTTTTTCATAAATTACCCAATCAAACATGGTTAAAACAAAAATCCAACTTCACCATTGGATTCATTAGGTCCAAATTAGGTTTGCTTCAAAATTTGTACCCAATGAGAACTTATCTTGACCTAGTTTGCAAAAAGGACCTATCTGGTTACATTTATACACCCAACTTTCAAAAACCCTTGCATATAGCCTGCTAACTTTGTCGTCTTCACAATTAGGTCCCTTCGCCATTATCGCAGAGGAAACCTACTCTGGCGACCTTTGACAAGAAATTTCTCCTTGATTGCTTGGGGAATCTCTTCCAAAATTGGAAGGGAGATTCTTTGAGAAATTATCTCTAGTATGAACCAATCCATGTGCTCTGATTCCCTCCCAATCTCTCATGCGAACACATGAGAGATTTGGATCTCTTGAAAGCTCCCAAATCTGGTGACCTTCCAATCTTGGGAAGCTTGCTTCCCAAGCCTTAACTACCCCTCAGATCCTTATTTAAAGAAGCCCAAATCCTCCCGAATGCTCCACGCTCGAATTCAACCATGAATCCCCTCAATTCATCTCTCCCTCTCATGACCGAAGGCTCCTCGACCTCTGGTGATCCCCTTTGCTCTTTCTCTTCATCTGTCCACCATACTAAGGTGGATTCCTCTTCCTTGCCTCCATTCGCATCTCACCGTACCAGTAGACACTTGTTGCCCTTCATCCTCGCCGTTCCTACCTCATCGGAGTTGCCTTCGTCTTCAGTGTCGGCCACACCAAACCCAACGCCATCGCTACCCCCCTTCGTCCATCGACCTCATAGCTAAGTCCCTATACCCTCTACTTTCTTCCTAGCTATTTATCTTCCAAATCCGACCACCGATAACCCTTCGCAACTCCATCATCTCCATCTCCGGCTACCCCCTCCGACGAGCCCATCCCACCTCCACAAACCACCAAAACCCTCGCCAACCCTCGCGAAACCTTCACCACACCACACTGACCATTTTACCTCTCTTCATTCACCCATCCACTCACTCACACGCACCCCTGAACACACCCACTCACACGCACACTGTTTGACCTAGCCACGCACTTACGACCATTGTCACACCATGCCACCACCCCCATCACATTCGCCATGCTCCAATGATACTCCCTAAATGTTCTAACATGGATGAGAGGCCTTTTCACTAATTGTAGGTACTCGACCTTGTCCGCCATTGCCGGGCAAGCTTCAAGATTGCTTGATGCTCGCTCCAGGTGCCGTTATCCCTGGTTGAAGTCCCAATACGCGCAGAAGTATCTTATGCACAAGCCTAGGTGCTCAATTGAAGATGTGAGCCTCAGCAGCTACTGCAATTGGAAGGAAATCCCCTACTGCAAACGTGCAAAGAGGAGGTGTGTGGATAGTCCCACATCGAGAAGTTCTGAAGTCGCGCACCCGCATAAGTTGAATTTGTGAAAGAGGTTGTTTGCCTCAAATCCACAGGGTGAGGTCCCTCTCACCTTCACTCGTCCTTGTCCGCAACACGCCCCCATGGACCTGGCCTGACCCAACCCAACCTGCACTCCTTGCTTACCATTGCATGCCGGTGAGCCTGGACCCGAGTACATGCCTGACACGATAACCCAGATACCCATGGCTCTGGGAGAGCGGATCGTAAGAGAGAAAAAGAGAGGAGAGTCACGCAGGTAGGGGGAGGGTTTTGCTACAAGAACCTTCGGCCGACACTTAGCTGAATTCTGAAGAGAAAGCAGCTAAGGGCTGAAGAAGAAGAAGAGAAGGAAGAAGAGAAGGCTCGCAGGGTTAAAGGTAGTGGAAAGCCAAAGAAGAAGAAGAAGAGGCAGGTCTGAAGAAAGGAGAAGATAGAGAAAGCACAGAAAAAGAAGAAGAAGAAAGGAGAAGACAGAGATGAAGAAAAGAAGAGAAGAGATCTTAGCATACATTTACATTAAGTTCCTTAGTGATATTGTAGGAGTATTTGGTGATCTAAATCACCATTTTACTCCCATATTTTTTCACATTACTACTGATATTATTGCAATCTCTTTTAATTTTGAAATGTGATCTTGATTTCTAAATCTCATACAGCTCCCTGTGTTCGACCTCGAAACTTATTCGAGTAATATTTGTATTTGTTTGAACGCTATTTCGGCTATACTGCAACGCGACACTTTCTAAGCACCGACTTAGCACAAATAAACACATATCTTCCCTTTTCAAATAAGGTGAGGACTTAGGCAGTCTGCATTCTGGCAGACACCCAGGTACTATTGAGTTTTCATAGTTTAGGACCTTAGCTAAAATTTTCTATTGTTAATAAACAGCTTAGACCTAAGCGATTGAAACCCAATTCTATTTTCATACATAGCATGTAGTTTAATTTTTATTAGGGACTAGCAAAAGATTGGCATGGGGGTATGATGCAGACACAATAATTGAGGAAAAGATGCCATTCATGCATGTTTCTAGGCTTAGATTTGCATTTAATGCTACAAATATTGTGTAGCATGCATCATCCTACATTTAGAGTAGTTGTGTATACTTTAGGTTAATTGCATTCTTTATATGGCCAGGAGGGAAGGAAATTTATTTCAAAGCTTCGGATGGACTATCTGACTGTGCAGATCTGATTAGGAATACGATCGAAGTCTAACACCTTCGAAATCATCTAGATCGGAATCCCGTAGCACCTTATGTGGTCTAAGTAAGATCAATAGCCAGGGGGCATTGCGACATCCTTACAGGTTTTGGATGAAAAATTTGACTGTATAGATGGATCCGAAGCAACAATCGCAATCTAGCAATGCGAAAATCAATTCGATATGAGCACTATGGCACCCTCTGCAATAGAAAGAAAATGAATGACCCAGATGGTGACACATGGCACCATCTAGATCGCCCAACACCAGCCAGCAGTAGCTGCTTCTCCTCAAAGGCGTTCCCCCTCGCGAGATCTGGGCCATTAGATGCCCATCCAACGGTTCTTGTGAAGCCACGTCGCCCACCCATTTTCAAGTGAGTCTCCATCGCACGATCTTAACCATTGGATGAAAATCCAACGGCTAGGATCGCTTGACCACCGGCCATGGTTAATTCAAAATCGCGACACCTTTTGGCGTGTGGCATAGCAATCTCTAGAGGCATTCTCAAAGCTTTGGCACCAGTTTGAGCTCTCCCAATCTTCCAATCCAGTCGGCAGTGAGGTGTGCTTGATTTTGACCACCTGATCATGCACGAGCAGCCGAGATGTGGATACGTGGGTGCACGGATGATCATGGATTTAGCTGAGGAGATCACGTGGGCATCGACACACCTCTAGACATGCCATCCCACGCACAATCAAGAAGCACGATCTCCGCGCCATCTAAGCCATCCACTTTTGTTCCAACGGCTACGACACTTCCAAGCTAAACGACAACAGGGTGCACATTTGCGCGAGCGCCAGCCAACCTTTAGCGACATTTGGGGCATTGGTTGGCACGGATCTTCAGCGATGCATTTGATGTTGCTATAGCCCTTGGACAGATTTCCTACTCTTCCCTTCACTATAAAAGGACCCCTACACCTTCCCTTCTTCTTCATCTCTTCCTTTCTTCCACTCACCACCACCAAGGATCAAAAGAGAGCTTGTCCCAAGCCTGGGATGCTCCTCTAGAGTAGAAATTAAAGATTTTTTTCATCTCTCATCCACCTTTGTGGAGCATCCTCTGCCAGTCTTCTCACCTACTACCGGAAGTAGATCCTCGCCGCGACACCATCCTACCCCGCCCTCCGTCCTCCAGCTTCGTCCTTATTCGTCCCGCTCCTCACCACCTTCCTCCAGGTGATGTTAGAGCGAGTCATCCTCCGAGCGATCATCAAGGGGGATTCTCTCACCTATCTCTATCTTTATTCCTTTAGTAGTGTAATCTTTCCCCCTTTCCTAGTTGTAATAAACATTGGATTCAAAATACATGATTGTTTCCCTCTCTCTCTTTCTCTTATATTTTTGCAAGTAGATAAAGTTTTCATCGACCTAATCTCCTGCTTGATAAAAATACTAAAAATGACAAAAAATAAATAAAAAACGAGATGCAGATTTCTCAAACTAAACATTCACCTCCCCATGTTCGACCTGGGACTCCTCTCGAGTTTCGGTTATAAATTTTATCTAATTTACAGATTTTCTCGAGAATTGAACTACGACGACGAGTTTTCCAAACTCAAACCCTTATGCGTACGAATCCACCCCATCAATCTTCAATGGTTTTCCATTCCCTAACACAAGTGATACATGTATGCACACAAAACTATAAGAAAATCTAATAATGCATGCTCTAACAGTAAATGAAACCCTAATACTACAATGTAGATGCAAATTACCTAGGAACTAAGTGTAGAATTTGCATAATAATGATTATAAACTAGAGTTTATCAATCCCCTACTTGGCCAAGAGGTTTCAGAATTGGGCATTTGTGGAGTGCGCCCATCACTAATTATCACTCTTGGAACACTGAATGAAGAGAAATATGAGTTTTCATGAAATTCAAATCCACCTTCTAATCGCTAGTGTGCGTAGGGATTGCTTTCAACAATTTAGAAACATAAAATACTACAAGAAGAATGAATTGAAATCCAAACAATGGGGGAAACTATCCCAAGAATTCGATACCCAAAACATCCAAAATTTTGATTTCCAGAATTGGGTTCAGGGGCCTCATATCCTTTTAGCTCATGGTGTTAATAGTTTGACATTGTGTACACTTCTGCGTAAAACTGTGGGCATCCTTGTATAGTGAGGACCAGAGAAATCCAGACTGTAAGATTTTGGCAACAGTTTTCTTTCTTGAGAAATATCCCCACAGGTAGAGGTGTGCCAACGATGTAAAATGCTCAGGATCTCAAAGTTAGGCATACACCACCTGATAATTTGGTCTGGCATATCTTTAAAAAGTTACGCTCCTCCCAAAAGAAGTGTTTAATCTTGAAGTAGAATTTGTCTTTCTTGGCCTTGGGCCAATCCCATTGAATTAAATCTGAGACAAGAAAATTCACATGATCAACGTACCAGGAGAGGTGAGTCATAGCCAAAAGGGTTTCATCTGGGAAGGTGTCCTCGACCTAGTAGATCTCTGAGTTGGTTAATCAGGACAAATGGTCAGCCACAACATTTGTGTACCTACCTTGACTTTCATCTCCAAGTCAAATTCCTAAAGAAGTAGAATCCATCGAATGAAAGCCAAGTGGTATGTGTAAATAGTCATTCTAGTCCCGAGGAAATAAGGGTGAAATTTTTCCAAGGCAAAGACCACAGTGAGTAATTCTTTTTCAATTATGGTTGATATTTCAATTTATATTCATTAATTATATCTAACTAATAGTATTCTGAGGGTTGTTTATGGTAGAATGCATTTAGTTAGGTTAGTTTAGTCATATAAGTGTATTTTGTAAATACTGCAAAAGTTTGGGTCTTTCTACAATTTTTCCCAGGCATATATCTGGTATTATTTATGCATGAAATCGGGTTTTAAAATTCTTCATTGCAGTATAGATTGAAATAGCATGAAAATAGATAAGATTTATAACTCGAATGGAAGTTCGAGGTTGAACACAGGGAGTAAGTATAGCAATCAATCTCAAAATCACAATTTAACCACAAAGATAAGTAATATATGATGAAAACTCCAATCACAAATGATGTATATAGAGGAGAAAATGGCAATGATGTAAAAAGATTAGGGTAAAATGGTGATTTGAATCACCAATTTACCCTATTTACAATAATAGCAATATCTCAATTGTATCAATCAGATAATTCCATGCAAATAAGTGCATAATGCACTCCTGTCAGAGTAATTAGACGGATGCAACTTAGATCAGATGGCTTAAACAGCCCCCTGCTACAGTGCTTTCACACTTGTTCACTCCTTCCTTGGATCTTCTCTTCTTTCCTTCCTCCTTCAGCTTCTTTCTTTCTCTCCACACAAGGCACAGCACAGAGGCAAGTGACGGGTAATTTTCGCTTTCGAAAATGATTATTAATATGATTTGTCGTTGTATTTCTAAGTGATGGAAAATCGACTAATCAAAATATTGAATTAAAATTAAACCACTCTTAGAAGAGCGGGTTGTGTCCACAGGGTGGAATAGGCCTATTGAAACTCGCACATGTCTAAAACAGAAGTTCACGATTAATTTCACCTATAAATGGAATCAAAACCACCTTTAAATCAAGATAACAATGATTAGATGATATGGTATTGCATTACTTGAAAGAAGAAGGGGGTTCTCAAAAAATCATCAGATTATAATAATGTTTAATCAAAATTCCAACTCTTCCAAAGGCAAGAAATGTAAATATTAATTCTCATGAAAATAGAGCAACTCCTTCGGGGAGTTACTACTCCCACAAGAGGGTGCGGTCGACCATGACAAGCTCACTAGAGCTTGTCGGCTTCAAGCTGCATCCAGCTTTGGTGGCGTCGCTGCTCGGGGTGGCCAGAGCCGATGGCGGCGAGGAGTGGTCGGCTGTGGGTGTTATTGGCTGATGTAGTGGTGTGTAGCATGCAGCAGCCTCACAAGCGTGTGCTGTATGCGTACAAGATGGGGTGTTGGTGAGGAGGTGAGGGCAGTGGCGATGGACGTGCAAAGAGGTAGCGACGCATGGACATGCGTGGTGAGGAGTAGTCGATGAGGCTCCTCTGTTGTTGCTGGAGTATGCATGGGCACTGCTAGAGGAGTGCGGGCACTACTGGAGGAGTGCAGGCACCCCTTGTTGTGCACGAAGGAGGGGTAAGGCGCGGGTGCACGCGGTGGCATGGCTAGTGGCCGTGCGTGATGATGCTGCGTGCGGCTGAGAGGTTGGGAAATGTTGGGTTATTCTTGATGTTGCAGGTGAAGCACAAGGAAGAAGATGTAGGGGACAGGTGGTGGGGATGATGTTTCTAGTGAAGCACGGTGATTCACGGAGTCTGGTTGGCGGTGTGGGCTGTCACACCACACACCCACGGTGGTTAGTCACGTTGCTGCAGTTGAGGCCAGTGGTGGTGGAGTAGAAGAGAGTGGTGCACTCTCTACATAGTGATGAATCGGGGTGGAGGCCTTCTAAGCACCGTTGTCTCATCCCCCCTCTTATAACTGCAGCCAATTCATTTGAAATCACAAAAGGCAGGAGCAAATCCTCATGAATGCTTGCAGCTATTAAAAATGAATGGGCACAGGAGAAGGAGGCGGAGGTGGAGCGGTTACCTACTGAAGAGAATAATAATAATAATAAAATAATTAGGATTATTTATACATAACTCCTTAACTTCTATGTTAATTAAAATAATGTACGTAATGCACCTAATTGCATGATATTCTACGTCAATTCCAAATGCATGAATTATGTAATTTAGTCAAAAAATATAAATTAATCTATTTACATCCTAATTCATGCTAAATAAATATTAATGAAAGCTTAATGTCTAGGCAGTTAAATACCTAAATAGCCCACAAATATGGGCTAATCAAATACCCCCATGCTTAGTTTTTGCTAGTGCCTAGCAAATTCAAGCATGACTTAACACTCCAAGTTATCCAAGATAACTCAATTGACCTTACCATAGAAATTAGGTTGAACCACCTAACCCTAGACCATAAGGTACCCAAGTAATTGTTGAGTTACAGACTAGGTCAACTAAGGATGAGTTGTAGGCATAGGTTTCCTTGATTCCTAACTCTTTCTTAGGGTTTATTGATCCTAGAGATTAAAGCATCCGTGCATGTGCATTGGTCTGATTTATTTGAGGTTGGTATGATTTCCAACCTAGAAAGAGAGTAAGGAAGAATTTTTTTTTTTGTAATATATAATTTTTTGTTTGATTCCTCTAAGTCTAACCTTGGATTAGCTATCAGCATGGTCCATGTCAGATTCATTATCCCCATCACCGAACCTCGAAGGGTGCCTGGCTTTCGATGCTTCGAGATAGCACCTCCCATAGCGAGACCAAGAACTCTTGGCAATCAACACTTTGAGATAGTATCGCCCATGGATTTCTGAAGCGAATTCAGGCCTGTGGCAATCGGCACTTTGAGATAGGGCTACCCAGGGTACCTGAACCACAAAATGTGCTTACATGCCCCAGTAAGATGGACATCCTAAGAGACAAGTTTCGAGTAGGTGACATGTTATCATTGCATCCTCAAGGTGAGTATATACTTCACCTCTCCTATGGCAGGAACTCGTCCAATCAAATTGTATTTTCAAGCTTCTCCTAAGTCAGAACTAAGAGAACCAAATTTTCTTCAAGAAATGAATTAGGGTGACCACTATTTACACAAGACCAAGTGTGTGTGAAATGTGGATGCTTAGGTTATGAGGACCCATAAACCAAAAGGTAGAAAAAGACACCAGGTACTCCCCAGCCTTTAACTCAATCCCTAGCTTTCCTTCCTCAACCTCTTGAGGAATAGTCTGCAACTTAACTCCTACTTAAGTTTTTAAGTCCACAAAGGACCCTAAGGGTCTAAAGCTAGTAGTTCAACCCTAACTCCTACAATTAGATACCTCGAGTCAGCTTAGGCAAACCTAAAGTCTTGGTCTTATGCTTAATGATGCAGAAACCAGCCGGTTAAGCATAACAAACTTTTCTCCTTTTTTTATTTTTTATTTTTTAAATATGCATGCATGAATGCAAAATGTAGACATGTTATAAACAAATGCCTCAGGTCCTATCCCCCCATGCCTGGTTCAAACAATGTCCTCATTGGAAACAAAATAATTAAAGGAAGATATTACCTAAGGTAGAGAATGATAGGAGCTAAGGCTTCTCTCCGTTGACGGTAAAGGGCATTATTGAAGAGGAAGGGCTCTTTATCTCCACAGCCCCATGTGGAAACACTTTGGTGATTATTTATGGCCCATCCTAACGTGATTTCAATTTTCCTGGGAAAAGCTCAAGTCTAGAATTGAAAAGCCAGACTTGTTGGTTGGGCTCAAAGGTCTTTCTAAGGATATACTTATCATGCAAGACCTTAGTTCTCTCTTTATAAGCTTGAGTGGTGTCATAAACGTCATTCCAGAAGTTGTGCCTTACCCGCCATTTCTAAATCCATGTTGACACTTCAGATAGCCCACAGTGCCCTATGTTCCAACTCAACAGGTAAATGGCATGCTTTCCCGTACACAATACGGAGAGGAGATGTACCCAAAGGGGTCTTGTAGGCCTTTTGATAAGCCCATAAAGCATCATCAAGCTTTTGGGACCAGTCCTTCCTATCAGGTCTTATAGTCTTTTCTAAAATGTTCTTTATCTCCCTATTCGACACTTCAACCTAGCCACTTGTCTGGGGGTGGTATGGGGTACCAATCTTGTGAGTGACCCCTAAACTTTTGAGTAACCGGTTGAAGTGATGATTCCGGAAGTGAGGTCCCCCATCACTAATAATGGTCTTAGGGTAGCCAAATCAGGATATGATATTGGCCTTCATAAATTTCAATACCATTGAGTGGTCATTTGTGCATGTAGGAATGGCCTCTATCCATTTAGAGACATAGTCAACTGCCATTAAGATATATTCATAACCTTGAGATGAAGGGAAGGGGCCCATAAACTCAATTCCCCAAACATCAAAAATTTCAGCAGGTTGAATGGGGTGTTGAGGCATCTCATTCCTCTTCCCAATCATTCCAGTCCGTTGACATCTAATACAGGCCTTAACAAAATTATGAGAATCCTTAAATAACGAAGGCCACCAAAAATCGGAGTGGAGAACCTTAAAAGCAGTTTTCTTAGCACCAAAGTGTCCTCCACAAGGAAGTTCATGGCAAAAACTCAGCACACTTTGTTGCTCCTCTTCAGGCATGCTTCATTTCAGTACTTGGTTTTGTCCAATTCTAAATAATTTCGACCCTTCCCAATGAAAGTATCTAGCTCGAGAAATAAATCTCTTCCTTTTCTACTCATACCAAGAGCCAGGAGACTCTCCAGTGACCAAGTAATTGACGATATCAGCATACCAAGGTGATGTTGGTGTTACTGCCATAAGGGTTTCATCAAGAAATGTCTCGCGAATGTCTAAAGATGGAGAGTCATCAAGTGGAAGATGAGATAGGTGGTCAGGCACTACATTTTCTACTCCTTTCTTTTCTCGTATCTCTAAGTCAAATTATTGAAGGAGTAGGATCCACCTAATCAGATGTGGCTTAGAATCTTTCTTAGAAATGAAATGTTTCACTGTCGCATGATCAGTAAAAATAACCACCTTAGACCCAAGAAGATAAGACCTAAACTTCTCCAAAGCTAAGACTACAGCAAGTAATTCCTTTTCAGTGACGCTATAGTTTTGCTGTGGTTCAGTTAAAGTCTTGCTGGCATAGTGCAACACATGTGGTCTTCCCTCAACCCTTTGTCCAAGGACTGCTCCCACTACATAATCCAAAGCATCACACATCAACTCAAATGGGAGTGTCCAATCAAGAGCTCAGAGAATAGGCACAAAGATCATGGTCTCCTTCAGAGTTTGAAAGGCCTCGCACATTTTGAATCAAAATTGAAGGAAGATTACTTCGCCAACAAGTCACAAAGTGGCCTAGAAATTTTACTAAAATTTTTAATAAAGCACCTATAAAAGCCAGCATGGCCAAGAAAAGATCTAATCTATTTGACATTCGTGGGCAATGGAAGTTTGGAAATAGAATCAACCATGGCTTTATCTAATTCCAAGCCTCGCTCAGACACAACATACCCAAGTACAATTCCTTTCTGTACCATGAAGTGGCTCTTCTCCCAACTGAGGACTAAACCAGTCTCCTTACATCTCTTCATCAAATTCTTTAGATGTAGGAGACACTGGTCGAAAGACAAGCCGTAAATGGAGAAGTCATCCATAAACACTTCAACACACTTGTCAATCATGTCTGAGAAAATGGACATCATACACCATTGGAAGGTTGTCGGTGCATTACATAATCCAAACAGCATATGCCTGAATGCAAAGGTACTGTAAGGACTCGTGAAAGTCGTCTTCTCCTAGTCATCAGGGAAAACTACAACCTGGTTGTACCCAGAATATCCATCGAGAAAGCAATAGTACTTATTCCCCGCCAATTTTTTGAGAATTTGATCAATAAAAGGAAAGGGAAAGTGATCCTTCTAGGTAGTGGTATTCAGCTTGCGGTAATCAATACTGACCCTCCATCCAGTTGAGGGTCTAGTCATAACTTGTTCACCTTGGTCCTTAAATTCCACAGTAAAGCCTGCCTTCTTTTGCATCACATGAATAGGACTTACCCATTTACTATCTGCAATGGGATATATGATCCCAACATCCAACCACTTCAAAATTTGCTTTTTAACCACCTCCCTCATATTAGGGTTAAGACATCTCTGCATGTCCCTAAATGGTTTGATGGAATCATCACTATAAATGTGGTGCATGCAAAGTGTAGAGTCTATACCCTTAATGTCAGCAATGCTCCAAGCAATAGCTTCCTTGTGCCTAGACAAACATTCAATCAGGGCTCCCTCCTATGCTTCAGATAGCACAGCTGAAATGATAATGGGGAGAGTATCATTGGCACCCAAGAAGACGTACTTAAGAGTGTCCAGGAGGGGTTTCAATTTAAGGTCAGGGGCTTGTATGGTTGAGGGTTTCATAATAGATGTCCCCATCTCAGGTAGTAGATCTACCTTAGGCAGAGATGATGGGGAAAGAGACTCAGCAAAAACACCCAGCAACTCCTCAAGTTCTAGTGTATCCCCTTCACATTCCTCTAAGAGATGGGAATGCTCATTTAGCATGACATGCTGAAGGGGGTCATCACATAACATTTCAGGTGTTGTCTCTTTAATCAGGTCATCTATCACCTCAACTTAGGAACAATCCTCAAGCCCAGCTTGTTTATAAGCATCAAACGCATTAAGCCAGATTTTCCTGTTCCCAAATCTCATTTTTAATGCCCCAGTATTGCAATTGATTGAAGCATGCAAAGTTACAAGGAAGGGGCGGCCTAAAATGATGGAGGCCTTGGTTGGCTTGTTGGTAGGGTCAGTGTCCAAAACTAAGAAGTCAACAGGGAAGAAGAAATCTTCTACACTCACAAGGACATCTTCCAGAATTCCCTGCAGTGTCTTGAGTGATCGATCAGCAATTTGGAGGATTATCGGTCTAGGCTTCAGATTGCCTTCCCCAAGTTCATACACGCAGCTCGGAAGGATGTTCACCCCCCACCCAGATCAAGTAGAGCCTCATCTATCTATAAGTCACCAATGACCACCGAGATGTACAGGGCACCTGGGTCCTTAAGTTTCGGGGGTGTGCCATGTTGAACAATTGAGCTAACATAATCAGGTAGGACAACTTTTGATTGGACCTATATTCTAGATTGCCACTTTTTCGTGCACAGATGCTTTAAGAAGCGGGCATAAGACGGAATCTGCCTGATAGCCTCAAGTAAAGGAAAGTTAATTTGCACTTGCTTGAAAGTTTCCATGATCTCATCCATCTTATCTTTGGTTCCAAATGAGCCAGCATAAGTCTACCCAAAGGTGGATAAGCACTCTGGAAAGGGCACTCATGGTCTCTGGATGGAAGGGTTGTCATGTCAGGTAAGGGGTGGAACAGGGGCAACCTCTTCCGGTGAGGTGATTTCAAGTGGAGGAGATTTGGGCAATTCTTCTCCGTCGGGGCGAAAGTCGAGATGGATGGTTTTTCAGAAGGTGAGAATATAGGAGTGTCGGGTTTGGAAATTTCTTTCCCACTCCTCAGAATAGTCACTGCTAGGGCATGCTCCCTAAAGACAATCCCTTTTCCATTAGGATTCTCCTCAGAAACACTGGGAAGCTTCCCAGTTTCCCTCTGTCAAATGGCCTCGACAAGGTATCCTATCTATGATTTCATTTCCTATATAACCTTGTCATGAGATTGGATGATGGCACTTTGACTTTCTTGCATAGCTCTCAACATTGCCTTCAATTCATCCATCTCAGAGGTCTTTGGTTGTGCAAAGGTCTGAGGTTGGTTCATTTGTTGGCTTTGAAAGGGTTGTGGTTTATAATTCCCTGAATTTGAGACATTCCCTTGTCTCCATGAAAAGTTTCGGTGATTCCTCCATCCCTCATTATAAGTGCTGGAAAAAGGGTCATTACGAGGTCTAGGACGGAACCGTTGAGCGGCATTCAGTTCCGCTTGTACAAGCTTAGGGAATTGGGAAGCCAAGTGGCAATCCACAGTGGCGTGTGTATTGCCTTGGCAAATGGAGCATTCTGAAGATTGAGATGTGGAGGTGCTAGATGTGAATTGGCCTGGGCTCAACATATGCCTTTCCATATTTTGATTCAACAATTGAATCTGATAGGCTAAGTTCTAGGCGTCCCTTGCCTCATTTGCCTCCAACTTTCTTTGCATGAGAGTGGGTTTTCTATCCAAGTAGGCATAATTCAAGTGAATAGAATTCTCACTCAAAGTATCAAAAAGGTTCCAAGCTTCATCCTCCGTCTTAGATAGAAAGGTTCCTGCACAGGTACCATCCACAGTCTGCCTATGCGAATCATTAAGTCTAGTGTAGAACCTTCAACCAGTTGCCACTTGGGAACCTAGTGATGTGGGCAATGTCTCAAAAGGTCATTAAAGTGCTCCCACGCATCATGGAAAGCTTCCCCATCCTTCTGAGCAAAACTCATAATTTCCCTCCTAAGGTGATTAGTTTTGCTCATGGGGAAGTACTTTTTCAGAAACTCCTTCAAGGCATCCCAAGTGTTAATATCATCTAGGGTATGATACCAATACTTGGCCTTGTCCTTGTGGTAGAAAGGAAAGAGGGTCCACATTTGAACATCATCAGTAATGCCCTGCAGCTTCACCGTGGAACAGACCTCAGTGAATTCCTCTTTATGCCTGTAAGGGTCTTCCCTAGCAGTACCATAAAAGGAGGGCAACAAGGATATGGTACTGCTTTTGATCTCATAAGGATTGTCCCCTCCAGGTTTACGTAGTGCAGGGCCAGTTTGATTGGTCGGAATGAAATATTCCTTAAGGATCCTTTGACCACCCATTTCTTCCCTTGGGTGGTCCCTTCTTAGGATTCTTTTAAGTTCAAGATCAAACACAAGTTGTTTCCTAAGTGATCGCCTACCAAGCATGCACTATAAACACAATTCAAAAGGACTTGTTAGGTCTTTACAAATTTAGGCTTTTGACATTAATTCAAATTGTAGGTGACAAAGCAAGTTGCCCAATCAATTACGCATCTATTGTCGACCTACGAAATGTCTAAAAGACTGACGGGAAGCTTTTTCGACGTTTTGAAAGTCGTCGGAAATCGTAGTATAGTCACGCAAAAATGTTCGTCAAAAATTAAGTTTGTAAAAATAATGAGACTTGAGTCCCAGTCGTTTGTCTCTAGGAGGTGTTGCTTTTACTTTTGAAATCAATCTTTTTGCCACTCTACTTCATTTAAAATCATGCACCGGTTTATGATTATTACGTATTGAAGTACGACATGCTTAGTTGCAAGTATATCAGGAATTAAAAGCAGGCAACATTAATCACTCAAGATATTGCAATAAGCTCATGGCGATTCTCAACACATAGACATATATATAAAAATATATCTTCTATTCATTCAAGAGAGTGTTTGCAACATAGAAGGTAGAAGAAAGCTTGTACATGAATGCTTAAAAATGTAAATCTAGCTACCAGAAAATGATCGAATACAAGAATCTACGGGGGGATTTTGCATGCATCATTGGGGGAGAAGTAAGACTACGCTATTAAGCAGTAATAAAAGCAATAAAATTATGAAGAGTAGGAATTAAATCTAGAAGAATAGAGGACATTCAGCAGTGGTCCCCGATGGCCTTGGAATGGTCGGGAGGAGAATGAGGGGCAGGCAATGTAGCATAGGCCGACCCTTGGAGAGAGGTAGGGTTGATCTAGCATCCCGGCATGGTGTCCTCCATGATGGTGGTGAGCTCGTGGAGGTGGAGTACCTAACCTAAGTGAGGGTGGGTGTGTATGGAGCTAATGAGGTGAGTGCTTCCAATGAAGCCAAGGGATGTGAATGGGTGCAAATGGCCACCCAAGGGGTCTTTTTATAGACCCAATGGCTTCTCTCTAGAGAGGTGTGGAACTCTCTAGAGAGAGTCCAAGAGTGACCAGCCACATGGGTTGGAGGTGGTCTTTGAGATCCAAAAATTATGGATCTCAATTTGAATGCCTCTTGGTTGCTAAATTTGGCAACCAAGAGGTGGCACCATCTCAAGAGATCTCTAGAGAATTCTAGAGAAGTGTGTGCGTGAATGGGTGTGTGTGTGTGTGTATGTGGTCATGCTCTACATGGCTAGGTGGCTTAAGGTAGGTCCTAAGGGGTTTGTGTAGGTGTAGGTCTTGATTTTAGGGTTACAAACCCTAATTGCTAAGGTGAAAATGCAATTAAACTTAACCTAAGTTTATTTGAATGAGTGTGAACCAAATTGAGAGTGGAATAACTCAATTAGGTTGGGTTTAGGTCAATTGGGTTCTCACCATGTCCAATTAAACTTGTGTGGGTTGAAATCTAATCTTAATTGGACTCAATGAGTCCAATTGACTTAGGTGAAGGTAATTGCCTTTGATCTAAGTCAATTGGGTTTGGTGAGGACCTAATTAGGTCCTTAGGTAGGTCTAGAGGTGATGTACTAGGTTTAGGACACCTTGGTTTAGGTTCCTATGGGGTTGGGATTAGGTCTAGGGAGCTAGAGATCCAAGATCAAGACTTGAATCTCAAAACAAGGATTGGAGACCAGCATCAGACGTCCAATAATAGGATCAGACGACTTATACTCAAAAATCAGAAGTCCAGACATCAGTTCTGGACATCCAATTTGAGTCAGGGGGAAATCAGGGTTCTGTTTTGGGTACTCTGCAGAAATTGGACATCTGACAAAGTGTCCGGACGTACAATAACACAGCAAAAGTAGGTTTGAGGTGTGCGGGAGGTGGCTAAGGGTCCTGGACGTCCTATAACTTATTTGGACATCCAGATAAGGGCTAGAACTAGGGTTTTAGGGCTTCCTAGGGTGTTGTGACCTAATCTAAGGGTGGCTAAGGCCTGGGGCTCTAGGCTATCTTGGGGCTAGGATGGACCTATGCTCTTCACATTTTACTATTTTATTTTTACTTAATAGAATAGAAAACTTTAACCCCCTTGCATTATTGTTCCTACATCTAATCTAAGCCTTCTGCTCCAGCTTTGCTGCAACTCCCGTTATTCCAGATCCAGCTTCAGATCCTGCTCTAGATCCAGCTCTAGATCTACTTATTGCCCGCAATCAACATAATGTACTTAATTAGCACATTATAACATCATTTTATGCATAGCTAAAGTAAAGCAGTAAAGATACAGATAATGCTTATGCGTGCATGAATTTCCCTAACTTATGCTAAGTCCTAGCCTAATCTAGGTCGATTAAGACCTATGATTGCTGTGCAATCATACCCCCATGCCTAAATCTTGCTAGTCCCTAGCAAATGCAAGACTGAATTATTTACAGCAAGCGTCCCTAAGGGACTGATTATTTTATCAAGTGTATGCATAGAGATTTGTTTCCTTTTTGTTTTCATCCTATGCTCTAGAAATCCAAACAATCGTGAAAGTGCGGCTATGTAGCTTTTGCAACGGATTCGAGTGAAAAACTAATTCACCTCTAAAGCCTATAGTTGACTCCTAGTAAAAATTCTAGCAGGATAAGCGGACTTCTTCCCTCGGGGTATTCAAGGTATTCTATGAATTTCACCCCAACTTTAGGCTTAGGTAGAGAATCTCTGAGGGAAAGGATTATATATTTGGTGGCTCATTCTCACTTGGTGCTACATAGAGACTAGTACTACAGAATCTAGATTCCCGGATCACTGAGTGGCTCGACTCAGAGAAAGATGAGAAAAACTATGCTCTCTTCCGATTCCTTTGTATTCATTCTCTCTTTCTCTTTTTCTTTTTTTCTTTTTTTCATTTTCTTAGAGCTCGCAACTTTACCAGATTCACGTATATGACCTGTATTGGGTGGTCTCACTAGGCATCAACACTTTAATTGAGTTCTCATAACCTGATGTAAACACATTTACACTACTTAAGATGTCTATTTATGCATGTTCTTAAGCATAGGATTGCATTTCATGATGTAAATACTGCATAACATGCATCATCTTGCATTTAGAGTAGTTTGAATAAAATGGAGGTTAATTGTCTCCTTTTATGTGCTTGGACAGGGCAAACATTTTATCGGGGCCTCGAATCGAAGATCCAACCATATGGATGTGATCAGGGCGACGATTGGAGTTCAACGACTCCAAGATTGCCCTAATCAGGCATCCGTAGCATCAGATAGTGACCAGGGAACCCTAGAAGGTCAAGGGCCAGGATGGTGTAAATCCTCACTTCAAATGATAAATTTGACTACACGGATGAATTCGGATTGACGATCGCAGCCCAACGACGCAAAAATCGAGTCAATCCGACATCCGTGGCACCGTCTACAACATCCAGAAGATGGACAGGCAAGATGGCACCACTTGGCACCATCTCGGCAGCCCAAATGGTCGCATACAATTTCTGAAGCTCCCACACCCCCTCCTTCTCCGCCGTTGGATCTCGATCCAATGGCTGTGGATGCGACACTTTGATGTCGTTCGCGCGACCTTTCGGCTTAGGTAGCGCAGCGGTCGAGAGCATTTGCGCGAGCTGCGGACGTGCGTTAGTGCCGCAGCGAAGGGGGGAAAGCCGCGGGCGAGCGGGCACGAGCGAGCGTCGGATCGCGATCGGATAGCTCTACGTGCCCGATAGCGCTGACATGCTACTGCATGCACGGCAAGGACGCGCGATCGTACGCGCTGGGCGGTCGCGCAGTAGCGGGTGAAGACGCATCTTAAGCCGTCCGATCGCGAGATCGAACGGCAGAGAATTAGAGAACGTGGGCAGGCATTTTGAAAGAGCACAGCTGAGGAGGCTTGCGTGGGCACGGGTACTACGCCCATGTTGGGGCTTTAGTGATGGTTTTATCCGTCACTAAACACCCCTCATTTATTATTTTAAAGATGTAATGACCATTTTGCCCCCACTCCTTGCAACTATAAAAGGAGACCCCCTCCATACGAAATTCTCATCCCTTCTCCTCTATACCTCTCCAAAGCTTAAGAGAAGCTTGTCCCACACTCGGATGCTCCTCGCGAGATAAAGTCTAAATTTTCATCCCCCTTCGGAAGTGGATCCCTCGACGATGACGGCATGCTGCTCCATTCCCGCTCTTCTGCTTCGTGCTCCCTCGTCCTGCTCCATTCTCCTTCGTCCAAGCGTCATCTTGTCCGGCTCGTCCTCCAAGCAATCGTCAAGGAGGATAACTTCTCTCTCATTCTTATTTATAGCTTTTCTAGTGTAGAATTTTCCTGCTTTATAGTGTAGCTGATTTCCTGCTTTCTAGTGTAACTTTTATTTAGTTTGACTGTATAGACAATTTTGGAATATTGAATGAATGTTCTCTTTCTCTCCCTCTCTCTCTTTCTTTTAATCTGATAGCCCCATTGTAATTATATCGCCTCGCTTTTCAAAAATTCTAAAAAAAATATAATTGCGAATATAGATCAACGTAGCCTCCCTGTGTTCGACCCAGAATTCTTTTCTGTCTAAATTTTATTTGTTGAACACAAATTCTTCGCTTTCAAGCTACAACGACAGGTTTTCCAAAACCAAACACATTAGCGTAGCTATTCGACTGTTCAACATAACCCTAACACTAAGTCAGAATTTCTCAGCCAGTATTCGGGCGGTCAGAAACACAAGAGTGGGTTAAGGCCATATTTGGTGGATCTCAATTTTATTTGGTGGTATTGCTTCGATGAAATAAACACTAAATATTTTTTTTTTTGCTTTTTCTTCTTTTTCTAATTTTTTTTTCAGTTTTTCTTTCTTTTCATCATCATTTTTTTGCCTTTTTCTTTTTCAACATAACACAACTAGCATACATCCATCAACTTATTGAGGAGGCATTATTACGGATTGGTGGTACTCAAGAGACATTAGGTGGCTTATTTGGTGGAAGTGCCTACTCACGGCACCAGGAGAGACGAATAGGATGATGTATTTCTGACCTTGACATCAATACCCTCCTTTCAGCTGAGGATTCCGTAGAGAATGGTCGTAACCATCCACCTTAGCCCTAGTTTTATGAAAACTCGCTCTCTAGGTATTTGCCTTATTCGGTGGCTCTCACAATTTCGTACAAAAATGTATATGCGGGAACGGAGAGTGAAAACTATGTCTAAACTCAAAGTATCATCACCTAATTATCTAGGATTCCAGATTCCTCGCACTAATCTTAGAGCACCAGTAAACTCTACTCACATCACACTATTTGGTGGATTTTTGGAAGAAAATCTATCTGACTCCCAAAACACTATCCAGGGGTTCAGGAAAAGAAGCACTGCTTCTTCTTGGCAGACTGAAGATGTTTATCAGCCTTCACCATGAATCCATTGCAAATTCTACGTGTGTGGGAAAAGTTGTACTGGATTCCAGATTACAGGAATCAACTAGAGGATAAAATCCCTAATGAATTCTCTTAATAAAATAATCTTATTCATGAGTGCAATATGTATATATGCTATGAACAATTAACCTCGTATAATTTGTACTTCGTGAAATTCCTGTATCGGGTTACAATCAACTTGACCCTAAATTTAGAACAATAGGTGAGGGGGTGAGTCAGAAGTGGCTGTTACAGATGATTTCTAGCTCCAATGCGAGCACTGGAGGTGGAGTCGATTGTTCTTTTATTTAGTGTCCTAAAGTACGTTTTACATGCAGCTTTGAGGTTTTCCTAAATGTTGACATAAAAATTTTTAGTTTTGTTGTATCTACCCCCTCATGCCTAAGTTCTTGCATGTCCTCATGCATTAGTATAAAAGAAAATAAGTACTACAGGGAGAGAATGGGTAGAAATCACCTGTAGTTGCTTCTAAAATTATACATTCAGCACTGGCCAACCTGTTAACATGCAATATACAAAAGGGAAATATGCTAGAACAAAATATGCTATGTATAAAAATGGTTATTTATAAATGATGGTGGAATGTGAAGTGAATGGTATCTATACGTGCTAAGTTTAAGGCCACCAGTTGGGCGAAAACTCAATCAGATGTGTCATTTCTAGCATAGGAGTCGGCTAAGATTAAGAGAAAGATATGCTCATATGCTCCCAGAATCAGTAGTCTGGAGATGCGAACTAGTTGATTGTGCACCCCTACTCCAAAAAGTCTAGCTATAAGAAAGTGTGGAGTGGTGGTGGAAAATAGAGGATAATCAGGGGTGGGATCATGATGTTGATTTAGCTAATTTATCATGTCCCATAATTCAGCAGGAAGTTGCTGAGGGAGTAGATCAAAATGTATCTCAGAACCAGAATTTGAGTCATAGGGATCCTCATAATGATAATTGACATCAAAGATCATGCCCTTTCCAGGCTTTGTGCGTCCCCATCTCATTTTGTTCGAAGCTTCACCCTCATATGCATTGGGCTCCTGATAATGAAATACGCGTGATTTGTAAAAGTGGGTTTTTAATGTCGTTGTAACATGCGAATCCGCTTTCGCTCTTAAATTTATAATCCTAGATAGGGAAGTATCTAGGGTCGTCCAAGGAGGCAATATGGTTGCAAAATTGATTCTCTTGCTAGGAATATAAATCTCAACTTTCTTTTTGGTATTTTTTTTCAATATATCATTTTTTTGTTTAACTGATGGCGGGAAAAGTGATTTACACTTCAATTTAAATACTACTTCCATGTGGCAAGTAGAGCCTCTCCCTAAGCTCACTCTAGGCAAGTGGAGGCCTAGAATAATTAGGGAGAGGGAGTGAAGAATGCTGAAAATAAGCTAATAGAAATGCAAACAAAAAAAATTGCAGAGAAGGCAACTAGATAATTGATAAAGTGTTTTACAAAAGGCCTAGTAGAGGAAAGCTTGTACTACTAGAAAAATGCAAATAAGAAAAGAAAACACAAATCCTCTAGATAGATGGTGAAGAAGAGGGCTTCTTGCTCCAAGGTTGGTGCTCCCAATCTTGAAAAGAGTCCTTCAACTCCTTCCTTGCAGTGCTCCGCCAAGGTGATGTCCTTCAAGGCAAGCCCTAGGGGGGCGTGCCCTAAGTTTCTCTCCAAGGGTGGACATCCACCCTAGGTCCTTCTCCCTTGCCTGGCCGTCCTCCTTGAAGTGGAAGAGTCCTCCTCCTTGGCATGGCTCAAGTTGAAGAGAGTGGGGAGAAGAAGGCACCAAAAGGGCCGGTGATGTGCCCCTTTAATCTCCTTCTCTACTCCTTCTTCTTGGCCGTAGGTATAGGTGGTTTAGGTAGCAAAATACACAAATGGAGGATGCCCCCAAATTGTGGTAGGTGGTGGGTTTTCATAGAATAGGAAGGGGGCTAAGGTGTCCCTTGAAATGGAGGGCCAAGATGGAATGATGGAGGTGGTTAAGGATCCAATGGCCAAGGTTGTTTGGCGCCACCTTAAGAGGCACAAAGGGGGTAGTTATGGGGGTTGACACCCCTTGATATTGGCGCCAAAATGGCTTCTAGAAGAGGGTCTAAGTTGGCGCCAGGAAGGATTCTAGAAGGGGGGGTTAGGTGGATGGCTAGGATGTCTTATGTGGGTAGGTGTAGGGTGGATTAAGGGCTGAAAGTTGGCGCCAATATAGAGGTGGTTAGGGGTAGTTTTTGGCGCCAACTTAAGGTGTCTTTTGGTGGAGATAATGGGGTAAGGGATGGCTAGGAGGTGGCGCCAACTTGAGTAGAGTAGCTAGCTTAAGTAGGCTTAAGTTGGTGAAGCTAGCTAGGGTTGACTTTGAAGGTGGTGGATGGCCAAGGAGCTGGTTGTTAGCTAAGCTAAGCTAAGCTAAGCTAGCTTAGCTAATGGAGGAGTAGAGGAGAAGGTGTTGGAGCTAGGGTTTAGAGGGAGGAGCTGAGGAGGAGAAGTCTGGAGCTGGAGCTGGAGCTGGCTGCTGCTGAAGAGGCTGGCATGGGGCTACTCTAGCTGGCTTAGCTTTCTAGTTCTTTGATAGTTGCTAAGCCAAGCTAAAGTGAGCTAGCTTCTACCAAAATAAGCTGAGGTGAGCTAGGTCTGGTGCTCCCGGGGAGAATCAAGATGGTTGAGGCAGCTAAGGTAGCTTAGCTCAACTGAGTTGAGCTAAGCTGAGTCCCCGGGAGCTGGACTTGAGCTTCCTGAGCTGGGATGAATTCTTCTTCAGCTGGCTGGAGCTGAGTGGAGCTGGATGTAGCTGGATCTGAGCTGGGGTGAACTCCTGTCAACTTAGCTAAGCTAGCTAGAGCTCCCTGTGGACTAGTAGGAGCTGAGATGAGCTAGACTCAGCTAAGTTGAGCTGGATCTGAGCTGACTTGAGCTAGGGTGAGCTAAGGTGAACTCTCTTGAGCTGCCATCCAGCTGAGATTAGCTGAATGGAGCTGGGATGAGCTAACCCTAGTTCAAGTAAGCTAGGTTCCAGCTGCGGTGAGCTGGATCAAGCTGAGGTGAGCTGGATCAAGCTGAGGTGAGCTGGATTAGGCTGAGTTCCAGCTAGTCTGGGCTTCTCTTTCACCATTTGCCTTCTTGAGTGCTAGGGTTTTAGGGATCTATATATCTGTACATCCCTAACACTCACAAAAACATATTAAAAAGACAATAAAAAACGCAATGCATGCCTAACCTCTTTTATGCAAAAGTGCAGCCCAAAAACCCGTTTGCGGAGTAAAATCCTAAGAGCTAGGTTTGTTTTAATGCATAAGAATGATGATAAACTGGCGTTTATCACACCCCCATGCTTATCTTTTACTAGTCTCTTAGCAAAATAGAATTTTTGGGAAATCTAATTTTTTCGACTTTGGAGGAGAAAAAGAGATCAATGGACCTTGGTAGATTAAAAACACTGGAGGTACGGGATTTGTTAAAGATAAACATCGGAATTTGTTTTTGGATTCAACCATTAGATAGAACGGGATCAATATATCTTCCAAAAAATTCTCAAATTAACCCCTTGTTAATTCAGATGACTTGAAATGTTTGTTTTTAGGAATTTTTTTGGCTCATGAATCTGATTTTCAACTTGCAAAATCCTTTAAAACCTTGTGGTTGTGCTTGTGAAAAGCCAACATTTATAAGGGCGTGTTAATTTATTTATATATATATATATAATTTTTTTTTCTCCCCTATGCTTATTTTTAGCTTAGTCTTACAACAGATATGTCGGGATCATCATTCCGTTACCATTCCTCGAGGGGGCTCTGGCGCCAGTACTTCGAGATAGCACTGTCCATGACACCACCCAGGAGCTCACAACCCCAGAACACGATGCGGTGAAAAGGGGCGCTCCAAACAAACTTAAGCTCTTGCTCCGACACTATAGGTAGAGCACCGTCCAAGACACTTGAGCTGCTAAAATGCGCTTTAATGCTCCGTCTAAAGATATGAAATATAGATATGGAGCAACGCCGAGGCGGTAACATGTTGACATCGCATCCTTAAAGGAGGCATTTTCCTCCTTCTTGGCGGTGGGAACTCAAACCAATGATCTGCTTCAGACTTTCACTAAGTCCAAACAAGGGAGTTTTTCAAATTTTTAGTTATTTTTAAGTGTTGGCTTGTGTGTGAAGAGTGACACAAGAAGTTTCTCAAAACATGCAAGTTTTTGAATCCGAAGCTAAGTCAAATAATTTCCATATTGCAAAATAGGATCAAGTCACCTGAACTATCATGAGTTCAGGTGGAATTTTATAGAAGGATATCTGATCTTGTCTAAAATAGACCCTGGAATTCTAATGATCAGATCCATATCCTCATCCTTAGTTTGTTAAAGATTAAATCCCATTGTACCAAAAGTGAATTTTTCGACCTTAGTCCCGATTTCAAAATTTTTCCTCAAAAAGTTTTGAACATTTTTATTTTTTTGGGTATGCAAGCAGGAAATAAATTAAACAAAAATGCATGTTTTTAGGTTTTGAAAATCCTAAATCGATCGTAAAATTTAAAAACACCCCCCATGCTTAAGATATGCCATGTCCTCATGCATTAGGAGGGAAAAGGGATCACCTTAGTGAAGAATGGTCGGGTTTAGGAGGAACAAAACCTGGAAAAAGAAGAAAAAAAAAAAGGGAAAGCAAGAAAAAATGATGGGTTACCTCCCATCCAGTGCTATCTTTTACGCCATTCAGCCGGGCGTGAAGGTATGCACGGAAGACGTAAGATCATGTAAATAATTGGACACTTGGATGCCCGCAAAAAAGGTGTCTTCTTCTAGATCCCTAGAAAATTGATTAGAAATAATATTGGGATCAAAGTTGGATGGAAAATGATAAGTGTAGCCTGAGTCTGGCCATGGGTTTAAATTAGGTTGGGTGCCAAACTCAGGCGGGGTTGGTGGCAGGTCCGTAAGAAAGGGGTCGGGGAAGGAATAATGAGGATTGGGTGAAGTTAGTGTGGAAAAGTTAGGTGCGTGAATAGTGGGTGGGTTAGGGGGGGTATCAGGAATAAATTTGGGGTCAAGACAAGTGTCCGGATCACAGATTTCGCTGACCAATGATTCTGAATCAGAGTCCTCAAAAAAATTATGGTCGGTAAGGGTATCTATTAACATTGTCTCCTCCACCATATTGGAAATTTCAGTATCTGAGTCCTCAAAGAAGTTATCATCATGGAATCTCCTGGAGGATTTGAAAATATCTAAAGTGAGAGTTTGGCCTGCACAAGTGATATCCATTTTTCCTGTGTGGCACTTGATATTTGCCTTTGCAGTGGCTAGAAAAGGGCGTCCAAGGATTATTGGGGAGTCCAGTAATGATTCAGGTGCCTCAATGTCAAGAACCAGAAAGTCTGCAGGGAAGACACAATTCTGGACCTTGACTAAAACATCCTCGATAATCCCACGAGGTTTGATTGTAGATCGGTCAGCTAATTGCAAGGTAACCTCGGTGGGTTTTAATTCACCGATTTGAAATTCTTCGAATAAACTCGTGGGAATAATATTAACTGAGGCACCAAGATCAAGGAGGGCACGATTAAATGTAGTGTCATCAATAATTACAGAAATTAAAGGCACCCCCGGATCTTTCATCTTAGGAGGCAGCTTACTCTGTATGACAGAGCATACTGTCTCTAAAAGATGCACCTGTCCTAGATTTTTAGCCTGCCTTTTAGAAGTACAAATCTCCTTCAAAAATTTAGCATAGGCAGGTATATATTTGATGGCATCTAGGAGAGGAATATTGATATGAACTTGCCCAAATAGCTCCATGAGTTCTTCTGTAGTGGGCTCAGATTTCTTTTTTTTGTTGGTGGTGGGGTAGAGAGCTTGTGGGAAAGGGACAGGAATCTTGTCTTGAGATTTTTGTTTTTCTTTTTCTTCCTGATGGAGAGGTGGGGAGTCAATTTGCACAGGTATCTTACCAGGTTCGTGTGAAGCCTGGGGTCAGTGGTGGTTTTCCCACTCCTCAAAGTAACTGCATGTGCAGTCGGATTATTATTTAGAGGAGGTGGGGGGGCCTGTGATTGCAAAAACCTGGGTGGCTGCTGAGGTGGTGGATTAGGAGGAGGCTAATTTGGATAATGTGGATTTCTGCCCATATAATGGTTTTCTTGGTGATTAGGGTTTGGTATGGGTTGGGACGGAAGATGTCCTACAGGTCTTTGCGTGGGAGTAACCCCAATCTGATTGTTCAGATTTGTGATGTTGCGGGTTACTTCCGTCATTTTTGTTTGCATATCCTGCAGGGTTCGCAGCATCTGGGCATTGATATCTTGTTGGGATGGCCAAGGATGGAAGTTTGGATTCGACCCATACCCATTAAAATGATATGGTTGGGAGGAAACTTGATTATTCCAGGAGTAGTTCGGGTAATTTTTCCAATTGGAAGAATTTTTAAAGGGTTCCTGGATGGTAGAAATATTTTGAGTGGGGTTAAGATCTGGATAGTTGTAATTCCCCAGTGAATCATGGGCAACCTCAGAATAATCAGCAGGGGTAGTGTTGAGATTGTGCAAATTTTCTCTTCGTGGAAAGTTAGGTTGGGTTAGATGTGGGTGTGGAGCTTGAGTTGATGTGGCCAGTCTTTCCTCAATTTTATTTTGATTAATATGCATCTGGTCAATTTTTGAGCAATCAATTGAAGATCGTCTTGGGTGACAGGGATAGATTGAGTGCCTATTTCATGAACACCGAACTGCGGGTTTTGGGTTCTGCAAAATGTGTTCATGGAAGCTTGATTAAATGAGTTTACACTCATTTCTTCGAACAGGTCATAGGCACTTTCTGCATCTTTATTTAAAAAGTTGCCGCCACATGAGGCGTCGACAAAATGTCGAATTTGATCTTCTAATCCATGATAGAAGATTTGCACGAGCTGCCATAAAGGAATCTCGTGGTGCGGGCAACTTCTTAAAAGGTCTTGAAATCTTTCCCAAGAATCATGGAAAGTTTCACCAGATTTTTGGTGAAAGGTCGTAATAGATCTTCGTAAGGAATTGGTACGACCTATGGGAAAGAATTTCTTGAGGAAGGCGCTCTTGAGTTGAGGCCATGTTGTGATGGGTCGGCCAATGGTCCTGAACCAATAAGCGGCCTTATCTTTAAGAGATAATGGAAAAAGCTGCATTAGCCATATGTCTTCTTGCACATTTCAGGAACAGGTTGTCTGTGCAAGAAGAGTTAGCTCTTCAAGGTGGCTGAAAGGCTCTTCCCTAGGAAGGCCATGAAAGTGTTTAATTAGGTTCAGGACCGCAGGCTTGATCTCAAAGTCTCCCTCCGGTATGACCACCCCTGGTCGTTCCTCATAATAAGACGGATCATAGAAATCTTTTAGAGGAACAACAGGCTGCTGACGGGGTGGTGGGTTTGGCCTTGGAATGGCTAGGTTTTGGATGTTCCTAGTCAATGTTTGTTGATTGGAATTTAATTTATTAATCTGATCGGCCATCAATTTTAAAAGATCAGGTAGGGGGTCTTGATGTTGTGTGTGGGGCAACTCAAGATTAGGGAGCTCCAAGTGTGGGAAGTTATTGGTGGTTGGGTTTTGGGTGGAAGGGTTAGAATTATGGTTAGTGGTGGGGTTAGAGGTGGACGTGGAAGGGTCAGTGGACCTATGTTGTTGTGTTTCCATTTTTTCAGGAGAAGAAGACAGAAAAAGAGGTCTTTTTGCGTGGGGGGCGAAATCAAATGGTCCTTCCAAGTGCGGATTTTGAGACCGTCGCCCGTGCATAAAATGGAAGAACGGGAGGGGAGGAGAAGAGAAAGAGATGAGAGAAAGTGTGCAATTCAAACAAATAAAACTAGACCTAAATTAAATGTGACTCCCTAATAATAACCTAAGACTTGGTCTATATAGGAAATAAGTAGTCAATAGTGAATACTCGTTCTATCAACAAATCTAGCCAAGTTGCTTAAGGGGAGGTTTGGGCCCAAACGTTTCCCAGGGAAGACCCTAGGTGCTTGTACAAACCTGCGCCTGGTCGTTTGACACAACCCCTCAGCCTGAACACCAGATACAGATGATAGAATTGGTATTAACTAAAGAGAACTTAAGACCTAAATAGAAAGCCTAAGTTAATAAAGCCTTAGGGGTCAACTTGCTACAAGTTTTAATTAGGTCTAGGATACTATAGTGCACACGGAATGTGGAGGGTGTTTATTGGGTTGTTGCCCTGTTATTTGATTTTTTGTGTGTGTGCAGGAATTGGAGAGTGGTTCCAATGAAAATCAAGTTGTCACACAATTTTTTTTGTATTTAGGTCTTTTAGGATTCAATTTAATTAAATGAGTTTTAGGGTTTTTCTCTTTAAGCTTTCAAACAAGTTTGAAAGTTCACAATCAAAGGAAAGACAAGTTGTATGTGTGATTGTATATTTCCTTTTAATTGAGTCTCTAAAGAGAAAGAAGAAACCCTAAGCTAATTATCCTTAAGACAGAAATTTAACTACCAATGAATTATTTTTAGCTTTCTGAATTAAGTAGTGGTCTAAATAAGTCAAACAATACCACTACTTTGAATAAAATCAAACAAGAATTCCAGAAAAGATTTTTTTAAGATTTTAGGAATTTGTTTGATAATTTTTTTGAATTTTTAATTATACTGGGGTCAAAGTCCAAAAATAATACCCGTGGGTATTATGGACTTTTCAGTATTACCACCGACCTCATAAAATTTTTATAATTTTATATGATGTGTAAAATTTCACAAGGATTCTAGTAAGCTAAATTTCTCAAAAATTGGATGAGTATAAAAATTCTGAAAATTTGCAGACAGTAGCAAAATAGGAAGATTAGAGGGTGTGACCCCTCTTCTATCCACGAATTTTTAAAAATTAAATACAAATCCAATTGTTTTGAAATTTGGAACAGATGTTCCTAACTTAACTGGGAATCACTCTATGAAATTTTATGATTTTAGGAGGCCTGGGGTTTTAGGAATCGATTTTTCAAGTCTAAAAAGAAATCTAGACCCGAAAAATAGAACACCAATACTTGCAATGGAATGGTGCTAAAGAAGCATACAAGCAAACAAGGGATTTTATAATGCACCACTCCACTTAATTAAAGTGTTTAGGGTCCTGAAAGCCAAGTTTAGTGTATTTTGGTAGTTTTTTTAGCCTAAATGTGACAAGAAAGGGGAACCAACCTGAATTTCACGAGAAGAAAAGGATCTTTGAGCTCTCGCTTCCAGATTCCCAGCTTCCCGCTGTAGTTCCTGCACACACAAAAGAAAGAAAGAGAAGGGGTTGAGATCCACTTCAAGCAAGAGCAAATTAATTAATGCAAAGCCGTGCCTCACCGGCAACGGCTCCAAAAAGTGATAACGAAATACGCGTGATTTGTAAAAGCGGGTTTTTAACGTCGTTGTAACACACGAATCCGCTTTCGCTCTTAAATTTATAATCCTAGATAGGGAAGCATCTAGGGTCGTCCAATGAGGCAATATGGTTGCAAAATTGATTCTCTTGCTAGGAATATAAATCTCAACTTTCTTTTTGGTATTTTTTTTCAATATATTATTTTTTTGTTTTTAAGCTAAGGCAACATGCGAACTGATGGCGGGAAAAGTGATTTACACTTCAATTTAAATACTACTTCCATGTGGCAAGTAGAGCCTCTCCCTAAGCTCACTCTAAGCAAGTGGAGGCCTAGAATAATTAGGGAGAGGGAGTGAAGAATGCTGAAAATAAGCTAATAGAAATGCAAACAAAAAAAATTGCAAAGAAGGCAACTAGATAATTAATAAAGTGTTTTACAAAAGGTCTAGTAGAGGAAAGCTTGTACTACTAGAAAAATGCAAATAAGAAAAGAAAACACAAATCCTCTAGATATATAGTGAAGAAGAGGGCTTCTTGCTCCAAGGTTGGTGCTCCCAATCTTGAAAAGAGTCCTTCAACTCCTTCCTTGCAGTGCTCCGCCAAGGTGATGTCCTTCAAGGCAAGCCCTAGGGGGGTGTGCCCTAAGTTTCTCTCCAAGGGTGGACATCAACCCTAGGTCCTTCTCCCTTGCCTGGCCGTCCTCCTTGAAGTGGAAGAGTCCTCCTCCTTGGCGTGGCTCAAGTTGAAGAGAGTGGGGAGAAGAAGGCACCAAAAGGGCTGGTGATGTGCCCCTTTAATCTCCTTCTCTACTCCTTCTTCTTGGCCGTAGGTATAGGTGGTTTAGGTAGCAAAATACACTAATGGAGGATGCCCCCAAATGGTGGTAGGTGGTGGGTTTTTATAGAATAGGAAGGGGGCTAAGGTGTCCCTTGAAATGGAGGGCCAAGATGGAATGATGGAGGTGGTTAAGGATCCAATGGCCAAGGTTGTTTGGCGCCACCTTAAGAGGCACCAAGGGGGTAGTTATGGGGGTTGAAACCCCTTGATATTGGCGCCAAAATGGCTTCTAGAAGAGGGTCTAAGTTGGCGCCAAGAAGGATTCTAGAAGGGGGGGTTAGGTGGATGGCTACGATGTCTTATGTGGGTAGGTGTAGGGTGGATTAAGGGCTGAAAGTTGGCGCCAATATAGAGGTGGTTAGGGGTAGTTTTTGGCGCCAACTTAAGGTGTCTTTTGGTGGAGATAATGGGGTGAAGGGATGGCTAGGAGGTGGCTCCAACTTGAGTAGAGTAGCTAGCTTAAGTAGGCTTAAATTGGTGAAGCTAGCTAGGGTTGACTTTGAAGGTGGTGGATGGCCAAGGAGCTGGTTGTTAGCTAAGCTAAGCTAAGCTAAGCTAAGCTAGCTTAGCTAATGGAGGAGTAGAGGAGAAGGTGTTGGAGCTAGGGTTTGGAGGGTGGAGCTGAGGAGGAGAAGTCTGGAGCTGGAGCTGGAGCTGGCTGCTGCTGAAGAGGCTAGCATGGGGCTACTCTAGCTGGCTTAGCTTGCTAGTTCTTTGCTAGTTGCTAAGCCAAGCTAAAGTGAGCTAGCTTCTACCAAAATAAGCTGAGGTGAGCTAGGTCTAGTGCTCTCGGGGAGAATCAAGCTGGTTGAGGCAGCTAAGGTAGCTTAGCTCAACTGTGTTGAGCTAAGCTGAGTCCCCGGGAGCTGGACTTGAGCTTCCTGAGCTGGGATGAATTCTTCTTTAGCTGGCTGGAGCTGAGTGGAGCTGGATGTAGCTGGATCTGAGCTGGGGTGAACTCCTGTCAACTTAGCTGAGCTAGCTAGAGCTCCCTGTGGACTAGTAGGAGCTGAGATGAGCTAGACTCAGCTAAGTTGAGCTGGATCTGAGCTGACTTGAGCTAGGGTGAGCTAAGGTGAACTCTCTTGAGCTGCCATCCAGCTGAGATTAGCTGAATGGAGCTGGGATGAGCTAACCCTAGTTCAAGTAAGCTAGGTTCCAGCTGCGGTGAGCTGGATCAAGCTGAGGTGAGCTGGATCAAGTTGAGGTGAGCTGGATTAGGCTGAGTTCCAGCTAGTCTGGGCTTCTCTTTCACCATTTGCCTTCTTGAGTGCTAGGGTTTTAGGGATCTATGTATCTGTACATCCCTAACACTCACAAAAACATATTAAAAAGACAATAAAAAATGCAATGCATGCCTAACCTATTTTATGCATAAATGCAGCCCAAAAACCTGTTTGCGGAGTAAAATCCTAAGAGCTAGGTTTGTTTTAATGCATAAGAATGATGATAAACTGGCGTTTATCAGCTCCTCAGTAATTCTTGCCTCGGGTAGCATATTTATTTCTTCGCTCAAGTTATCCAAAGCTACTTCTAGTTTTCGGATGTCTGGATCAGGGATAGAAAGTGCCATCTCAGAATCTCTAACATCCGAATTAGGGATGTAGGTGAAAGAAGAAGAGTGCAGATCAGAAGATGTTGGCTCTAGCATAGGTACACCTACAATGGGAAGTGGCCTAGATTGATCAGTATTGTCGCATGTAATGTCTGCCTTAGGGTCCATATCCTCAATTGGATCTGCTTCCCTTATCTCGATTGGGTTATCTAACCCAAGAGGTGTCTCCCAGGATTCAGGATAATCTGATTGCGGCTCAGTCCTGGAGATATCAGTCCTTTCCTCCCCAATTTCAGATGAACCCATTCGGCATACTTTCTGTTCCTATCTCATATCCATGCTAGATTCTTTTTCCCCTGAGTGATCTTCCAGTATCTGCTCCCGAGAATCTTCTGTGTGTCCTTCCTGCATAATCGTTTCAGATTCCTCGAGGTCTTCAAGGCTATTTTCTACTTGATATCGTAAAAGTAGTAGTTCTTGAGTTTCCCGATTTTGTCTCATTAGCCTTGTTATCTCTGTTGCTTCCCGAAGAAGCTCCATCACAGCTTGTTGATGTGGAATCTAGCTTTGTCTTTGGTTCGGCTCAATGATAGCCTAGATTTCATGTAGATAGGATGTGGCCTTTTCCTTAGCGCTCGCTATATCTCTCTGTATTCTATAATGCGGTCGCATATGCACCGGTAGCTCTTCAGGGGTTCCAGGGGGTGAATCAGGTCTGCCCATGTTCCATGGGTGAGAAGCAGGAGTATGAAATCCATATCCTAGGTTATAAGATGTGGTCCTTTGAGGGACCGACTAGTATGGGTCATAATATCCAGGGTTAGGATATGGGTTAACCATTTCGGTAACCCGAGGAGAAGGATCAGGCGAAGCGAAAAGTTATCTTAGCCACCTTGGGTTCAGATCCCAAGGTTGAGCTAATTCAGTGACTCGAGCCCTCAGATAAGCTTGTGGGTCTAGCTCTTCTGGATCCTGATTAGGTCCAGGTCTAGTTAGCCATCGCGGCTCAGCAGATAGAAGAAGTGACTCACCTCCTTGGGAGCAGCTCCCAGGGTCCAATCAGTTGAGGTCTAAGCAACCTCCTTCCGTGCATACACCGCCCTACCCCTGGGTTGGTGTAACCATGCAAGACAAGGCTAAGGCCCTGTCAATCAAATGGTCCTTATAGATCGGGTGACTAGATTTTTTGTTAGAAGTTTGAATTCCTAAAGATAAGTTCGTCGTTTAACCGACTGAAAGTGATTCCCGTCTCTCAAGCTAACCCAGCCAGTCTGGATACGAGGGGACTAAGGGGAAGGTTCTTCCTTTGGCTTACGCCTCCAGTTCCGTTGACCCCCGAACCATGGTCATTTGACACTACCCCACAGACTTAGTCACCAGGTTTGGCAAAAGAGATTAAAAACCCCCAATAGTACGACAACAAACTCGGGTTGATTTCGTGTTTCAAAATTAGTTTTAACCCATTTTCTTCAGTGGGGTTTGTGGTGAGTGGCCCACAAGGTGACCGATCTCACCTGCTAACTAGACTTGATTAAGTCTAGGCTAGCCCAAAGTGTGGTCTCCAATTGTAACCCTAAAGGTTCAACCTAAGTTGCGAGCACTTCTAGGGTTTTCTTTTTTTTCCAGCAGACCACAAAAGTAAAGTTGGCTCTCTGATGATAATTGGAATCCAATTAATTTGAAATTTTGCGAGTAGATTCCTTTTTCAATTATTTTTTCAGAGACTATTTTTTTAAATATTTACTATTTCAACTGAATTTTTAGGGAATTTTGAATACCAAAGGGTCAGATTTGGAATTTTGACCCTTAGTCGATTTTTCACTTTGAAATAGTATCAAATTACCTTCAAAATTTTGGGAAAAATATGAAAAATAAAGCCAATGCGATAAGCTTTCAAACCCCACCATTTTTAGTCAAAACAAATCCACGAATTGCTCGAAATCGATTTTTGAAATTTGAAAAACCTTGAATCAGTGTTAGTCTGACCCTCTTGCACTTCACGAATTTTTAAAAATTGTATACTTGGATTTTTTTCAAAATAACGGTGGCATTTCAAAGACGGTTTGAAAATGAAGGTTTATCCCAAATTTTAGAATTTTTCTTTTACTATTTTTTTGGCAATCGAATTTTTAAATCAAGCTTCAAATCTGGCTGAAAATTAGGAGATGGTGGAAAAGCTTTTTAAAGAGGTTTGAATTTGAAATCTAACCATTCCACCAAAAATGCTTTTTTTTTTCAAAACTTTTGCACTTTTTTTTTTCAAGGAATTTTTCAAAGGATTCAAAGAAAATATCTTTTTTTTTTCAAACTAGCCTAGATTCGAAAGGAAACCTAATCTAGATTTTTTTTTCAAAATTTTTCTGATTTTGATTTTTTTTTCATGAAAATAAGAACATTCACTTTTTTTTTTTCAAAGAATTTCTCAAAGGAAATTGTAGAAAGTAAATCTACTCCTAGGGTTCAGAAAAAAGAAACCTAATCTAGAGAGAGATGATGTGCACCTGATTTTTCTTCACTGCACTCGATGTGTGCGTAGATCCCGTTTTCCTTCTGTGTTGTTCTGCACATCAAAAATAAAGTTGAGGCAGATTCGTCAGTGATAGATTAAAAGATCGAAATCAAGAAAAATGATGTTGCCTCCCCGGCAACGGTGCCATTTGACGGGAAGTGTTTTCACACATTTTGAAAGTTGTCGGAAATCATAGTATAGTCATGCAAAAACGTTCGTCAAAAATTAAGTTTGTAAAAATAACGAGACTTGAGTCCCTGTCGTTCGTCTCTGGGAGGCGTTGCTTTTACTTTTGAAATCGATCTTTTTGCCACTCTACTTCATTTAAAATCACACGCCGATTTATGATTATTAAGTATTGAAGTACGACATGCTTAGTTGCAAGTATATCAGGAATTAAAAGCAGGCTACATTAATCACTCAAAAGATATTGCAATAAGCTCATGGTTATTCTCAACACATAGACATATATATAAAAATATATCTTCTATTCATTCAAGAGAGTGTTTGCAACATAGAAGGTAGAAGAAAGCTTGTACATGAATGCTTGAAAATGTAAATCCAGCTACCGAAAAATGAAAGCATACAAGAATCTACGAGATGATTTTGCATGAATCATTGGGGGAGAAGTAAGGCTACGCTATTAAGTAGTAGTAAAAGCAATAAAATTATGAAGAGCATGAATTAAATCTAGAAGAATAGAGGGCATTCAGGGGTGGTCCCCGATGGCCTTGGAGTGGTCGGGAGGAGAATGAGGGGCGGCCAATGTAGGTTAGGCTGACCCTTGGAGAGAGGTAGGGTTGATCCAGCATCCCGACATGGTGTCCTCCATGATGGTGGTGAGCTCGTGGAGGTCGAGTAGCTAACCTAAGTGAAGGTGGGCGTGTATGGAGCTAATGAGGTGAGTGGTGCCAATGAAGCCAAGGGATGTGAATGGGTGCAAATGGCCACCCAAGGGGTCCTTTTATAGACCCAGTGGCTTCTCTCTAGAGAGGTGTGGAACTCTCTAGAGAGTGTCCAAGAGTGGCCGGCCACATTGGGTTGGAGGTGGTTTTTGAGATCGAAAAATCGTGGATCTCAATTTGAATCCCTCTTGGTTGCTAAATTTGGCAACCAAGAGGTGGCGCCATCTAAAGAGATCTCTAGAGAATTCTAGAGAAGTGTGTGCGTGAATGGGTGTGTGTGTGTGTATGTGGTTGTGCTCTACATGGCTAGGTGGATTAGGGTAGGCCCTAAGGGGTTTGTGTAGGTGTAGGTCTGGATTTTAAGGTTACAAACCCTAATTGCTAAGGTGAAAATGCAATTAAACTTAACCTAAGTTTAATTGAATGAGTGTGAACCTAATTGAGAGTGGAATAACTCAATTAGGTTAGGATTAGGTCAATTGGACTCTCACCAAGTCTAATTAAACTTGTGTGGGTTGAGATCTAAGCACAATTGGACTCAATGAGTCAAATTGACTTAGGTGAACGTAATTGACTTTGATCTAAGTCAATTGGGTTTGGTGAGGACATAATTAGGTCCTCAGGTAGGTCTAGAGGTGATGTAATAGGGTTAGGACACCTTAGTTTAGGTTCCTATGGGGCTGGGATTAGGTCTAGGGAGCTAGAGATCCAAGATCAAGACTTGAATCTCAAAACAGGGACTGGAGACCAGCATCAGACGTCTAATAATAGGATCAGACGACTTATACTCAAAAATCAGAAGTCCAGACATCAGTTCTGGACATCTAATTTGAGTCAGGGGGAAATCAGGGTTCTGTTTTGGGTACTCTGCAGAAATTGGACGTCTGACAAAGTGTCTAGACGTCTAATAACACTGCAAAAATAGGTTTGAGGTGTGCGGGAGATGGCTAAGGGTCCTGGACGTCCTATAACTTATCTGGACATCCAGATAAGGGCTGGAACTAGGGCTTTAGGGTTTCCTAGGGTGTTGTGACCTAATCTAAGGGTGGCTAAGGCTTGGGGAGTTCTCTAGGCTATCTTAGGGCTAGGATGGACCTATGCTCTTCACATTTTACTATTTTATTTCTACTTAATAGAATAGAAAACTTTAACCCCCTTGCATTGTTGTTCCTACATCTAATCTAAGCCTTCTGCTCCAGCTTTGCTGCAACTCCCGTTATTCCAGATCCAGCTTCAGATCCTGCTCCAGATCCAGCTCCAGATCTACTTATTGCCTGCAATCAACATAATGTACTTAATTAGCACATTATAACATCATTTTATGCATAGCTAAAGTAAAGCAGTAAAGATACAGATAATGCTTATGCGTGCATGAATTTCCCTAACTTATGCTAAGTCCTAGCCTAATCTAGGTCGATTAAGACCTATGATTGTTGCGCAATCATACCCCCATGCCTAAATCTTGCTAGTCCCTAGCAAATGCAGGAATGAATTATTTACAGCAAGCGTCCCTAAGGGACTGATTATTTTATCAAGTGTATGCATAGAGATTTGTCTCCTTTTTGTTTTCATCCTATGCTCTAGAAATCCGGACAATCGTGAAAGTGCGGCTATGTAGCTTTTGCAACGGATTCAAGTGAAAAACTGATTCACCTCCAAAGCCTGTAGTTGACTCCTAGTAAAAATTCTAGCAGGATAGGCAGACTTCTTCCCTTGGGGTATTCAAGGTATTCTATGAATTTCACCCCAACTTTAGGCTTGGTAGAGAATCTCTGAGGGAAAGGATTATATATTTGGTGGCTCATTCTCACTTGGTGCTACATAGAGACTAGTACTACAGAATCTAGATTCCCGGATCACTGAGTGGCTCGACTCAGAGAAAGATGAGAAAAACTATGCTCTCTTACGATTCCTTTGTATTCATTCTCTCTTTCTCTTTTTCTTTTTTTCTTTTTTTCTTTTTCTTAGAGCTCGCAACTTCACCAGATTCACGTATATGACCTGTATTTGGTGGTCTCAGTAGGCATCAACACTTTAATTGAGTTATCATAACCTGATGTAAACACATTTACACTACTTAAGATGTCTATTTATGCATGTTCTTAAGCATAGGACTGCATTTCATGATGTAAATACTGCATAACATGCATCATCTTGCATTTAGAGTAGTTTGAATAAAATGGAGGTTAATTGTCTCCTTTTATGTGCTTGGACAGGACAAACATTTTATCGGGGCCTCGGATCGAAGATCCAACCGTATGGATGTGATCAGAGCGACGATTGGAGTTCAATGACTCCAAGATTTCCCAAATCAGGCATCCGTAGTATCAGATAGTGATCGGGGAACCCTAGAAGATCAAGGGCCAGGATGGTGTAAATCCTCACTTCAAATGATAAATCTGACTGAATGGATGAATTCAGATTGACGATAGCAGCCCAACGACGCAAAAATCGAGTCAATCCGACATCCGTGACACCATCTACAACATCCAGAAGATGGACAGCCAAGATGGCACCACGTGGCACCATCTCGGCTGCCCAAATGGCCACATACAATTTCTGAAGCTCCCACACCCCCTCCTTCTCCGCCGTTGGATCTCGATCCAACGGCTGTGGATGCGACACTTTGATTTCGTCCGCGCGACCTTTCGGCTTATGTAGCGCAGTGGTCGAGAGCGTTTGCGCGAGCTGCGGACATGCGTTCGTGCTGCAGTGAAGGGGAGAAAGCCGCGGGCGAGCGGGCACGAGCGAGCGTCGGATCACGATCGGACAACTCTGCGCGCCCGATAGCTACCGGAAAATGATCGCATACAAGAATCTACAGGAGGATTTTGCATGAATCATTGGGGGAGAAGTAAGACTACGCTATTAAGTAGTAGTAAAAGCAATAAAATTATGAAGAGCATGAATTAAATCTAGAAGAATAGAGGGCATTCAGGGGTGGTCCCCGATGGCCTTGGAGTGGTCGGGAGGAGAATGATGGGTGGCCAATGTAGCTTAGGCTGACCCTTGGAGAGAGGTAGGGTTGATCCAGCATCCCGACATGGTGTCCTCCATGATGGTGGTGAGCTCGTGGAGGTCGAGTAGCTAACCTATGTGAAGGTGGGCGTGTATGGAGCTAATGACGTGAGTGGTGCCAATGAAGCCATGGGATGTGAATGGGTGAAAATGGCCACCCATGGGGTCCTTTTATAGACCCAATGGATTCTCTCTAGAGAGGTGTGGAACTGTCTAGAGAGAGTCCAAGAGTGACCGGCCACATTGGGTTGGAGGTGCCTTTTGAGATCGAAAAATCGTGGATCTCAATTTGAAAGCCTCTTGGTTGCTAAATTTGGCAACCAAGAGGTGGCGCCATCATAAGAGATCTCCAGAGAATTCTAGAGAAGTGTGTGCGTGAATGGGTGTGTGTGTGTGTATGTGGTTGCGCTCTACATGGCTAGGTGGATTAGGGTAGGCCCTAAGGGGTTTGTCTAGGTGTAGGTCTGGATTTTAGGGTTACAAACCCTAATTGCTAAGGTGAAAAGGCAATTAAACTTAACCTAAGTTTAATTGAATGAGTGTGAACCTAATTGAGAGTGGAATAACTCAATTAGGTTAGGATTAGGTCAATTGGACTCTCACCAAGTCTAATTAAACTTGGGTGGATTTAGATCTAAGCTCAATTGGACTCTATGAGTCAAATTGACTTAGGTGAAGGTAATTGACTTTGATCTAAGTCAATTGGGTTTGGTGAGGACCTAATTAGGTCCTTAGGTAGGTCTAGAGGTGATGTAATAGGGTTAGGACACCTTAGTTTAGGTTCCTATGGGGCTGGGATTAGGTCTAGGGAGCTAGAGATCCATGATCAAGACTTGAATCTCAAAACCGGGACTGGAGACCAGCATCAGATGTCCAATAATAGGATCAGACGACTTATACTCAAAAATCAGAAGTCCAGACATCAGTTCTGGACATCCAATTTGAGTCAGGGGGAAATCAGGGTTCTGTTTTGGGTACTCTGCAGAAATTGGACGTCTGACAAAGTGTCTGGACGTCCAATAACACTGCAAAAATAGGTTTGAGGTGTGCGGGAGATGGCTAAGGGTCCTAGACGTCCTATAACTGGACATCCAGATAAGGGCTGGAACTAGGGTTTTAGGGTTTCCTAGGGTGTTGTGACCTAATCTAAGGGTGGCTAAGGCTTGCGGAGTTCTCTAGGCTATCTTAGGGCTAGGATGGACCTATGCTCTTCACATTTTACTATTTTATTTCTACTTAATAGAATAGAAAACTTTAACCCCCTTGCATTGTTGTTCCTACATCTAATCTAAGCCTTCTGCTCTAGCTTTGCTGCAACTCCCGTTATTCCAGATCCAGCTTCAGATCCTGCTCCAGATCCAGCTCCAGATCTACTTATTGCTTGCAATCAACATAATGTACTTAATTAGCACATTATAACATCATTTTATGCATAGCTAAAGTAAAGCAGTAAAGATACAGATAATGCTTATGCGTGCATGAATTTCCCTAACTTATGCTAAGTCCTAGCCTAATCTAGGTCGATTAAGACCTATGATTGCTGCGCAATCACACCCCCATGCCTAAATCTTGCTAGTCCCTAGCAAATGCAAGACTGAATTATTTACAGCAAGCGTCCCTAAGGGACTGATTATTTTATCAAATGTATGCATAGAGATTTGTCTCCTTTTTGTTTTCATCCTATGCTCTAGAAATCTGGACAATCGTGAAAGTGTGGCTATGTTGCTTTTGCAACGGATTCGAGTGAAAAACTGATTCACCTCTAAAGCCTGTAGTTGACTCCTAGTTAAAATTCTAGCAGGATAGGCGGACTTCTTCCCTCGGGGTATTCAAGGTATTCTATGAATTTCACCCCAACTTTAGGCTTAGGTAGAGAATCTCTGAGGGAAAGGATTATATATTTGGTGGCTAATTCTCACTTGGTGCTACATAGAGACTAGTACTACAGAATCTAGATTCCCGGATCACTGAGTGGCTCGACTCAGAGAAAGATGAGAAAAACTATGCTCTCTTCTGATTCCTTTGTATTCATTCTCTCTTTATCTTTTTCTTTTTTTCTTTTTTGCCTTTTCTTAGAGCTCGCAACTTCACCAGATTCACGTATATGACCTGTATTTGGTGGTCTCAGTAGGCATCAACACTTTAATTGAGTTATCATAACCTGATGTAAACACATTTACACTACTTAAGATGTCTATTTATGCATTTTCTTAAGCATAGGACTGCATTTATGATGTAAATACTGCATAACATGCATCATCTTGCATTTAGAGTAGTTTGAATAAAATGGAGGTTAATTGTCTCCTTTTATGTGCTTGGACAGGACAAACATTTTATCGGGGCCTCGGATCGAAGATCCAACCGTATGGATGTGATCAGCGCGACGATTGGAGTTCAACGACTCCAAGATTTCCCAAATCAGGCATCCGTAGTATCAGATAGTGATCGGGGAACCCTAGAAGATCAAGGGCCAGGATGGTGTAAATCCTCACTTCAAATGATAAATCTGACTGAATGGATGAATTCAGATTGACGATAGCAGCCCAACGACGCAAAAATCGAGTCAATCCGACATCCGTGACACCATCTACAACATCCAGAAGATGGACAGCCAAGATGGCACCACGTGGCACCATCTCGGCCGCCCAAATGGCACATACAATTTCTGAAGCTCCCACACCCCCTCCTTCTCCGCCGTTGGATCTCGATCCAACGGCTGTGGATGCGACACTTTGATTTCGTCCGCGTGACCTTTCGGCTTAGGTAGCGCAGCGGTCGAGAGCATTTGCGCGAGCTGCGGACGTGCGTTCATGCCGCAACGAAGGGGAGAAAGCCGCGGGCGAGCAGGCACGAGCGAGGGTCGGATCGCGATCGGACAGCTCTGCGCGCCCGATAGCGCCGACGCGCTATTGCACGCACGGCAAGGATGCGCGATCGTACGCGCTGGGCAGGCGCGCAGTAGCGAGTGAAGACGCATCTTAAGCCGTCCAATCGCGAGATCGGACGGCTGAGAATTAAAGAACGTGGGCGGGCATTTTGAAAGAGCACAGCTGAGGAGGCTCGCATGGGCACGGGTACTACGCCCATGTTGGGGCTTTAGTGATGGTTTTATCCGTCACTAAAGACCCCTCATTTATTATTTTAAAGATGTAATGACCATTTTGCCCCCACTCCTTGCAACTATAAAAGGAGACCCCCTCCATACGAAATTCCCATCCCTTCTCCTCTATACCTCTCCAAAGCATAAGAGAAGCTTGTCCTACACCCGGGATGCTCCTCGCGAGATAAAGTCTAAATTTTTGTCCCCCTTCGGAAGTGGATCCCTCCACGATGATGGCATGCTGCTCCATTCCAGCTCTTCTGCTTCGTCCTCCCTCATCCTGCTCCGTTCTCCTTTGTCCAGGCATCGTCTTGTCCTGCTCGTCCTCCAAGAAATCGTCGAGGAGGATAACTTCTCTCCCATTCTTATTTACAGCTTTTCTAGTGTAGAATTTTCCTGCTTTATAGTGTAGCTAATTTCCCGCTTTCTAGTGTAACTTTTATTTAATTTGTTTGTATAAACAGTTTGGAATATTGAATGCATGTTCTCTTTCTCTCCCTCTCTCTCTTTCTTTTAATCTGATAGCCCCATTGTAATTATATCACCTCGCTTTTCAAAAATTCTAAAAAAAATATAATTGCGAATATAGATCAACATAGCCTCCCTGTGTTCGACAAAGAATTCTTTTCGGTCTAAATTTTATTTGTTGAACACGAATTCTTCGCTTTCAAGCTACAACGACAGGTTTTCCAAAACCAAACACATTAGCGTAGCTATTCGACCGTTCAAGATAACCCTAACACTAAGTCAGAATTTCTCAGCCAGTATTCGGGCGGTCAGAAACACAAGAAAGGTGGGTTAAGGCCATATTTGGTGGATCTCAATTTTATTTGGTGGTATTGCTTCGATGAAATAAACACTAAATATTTATTTTTTTTTTGCTTTTTCTTCTTTTTCTAATTTTTTTTTCAGTTTTTCTTTCTTTTCATCACCATTTTTTTTCCTTTTTCTTTTTCAACATAACACAACTAGCATACATCCATGAACTTATTGAGGAGGCATTATTAAGGATTGGTGGTACTCAAGAGACATTAGGTGGCTTATTTGGTGGAAGTGCCTACTCACGGCACCAGGAGAGACGAATAGGATGATGTATTTCTGACCTTGACATCAATACCCTCCTTTCAGCTGAGGATTCCGTAGAGAATGGTCGTAACCATCCACCTTAGCCGTAGTTTTATGAAAACTCGCTCTCTAGGTATTTGCCTTATTCAGTGGCTCTCACAATTTCGCACAAAAATGTATATGCGGGAACCGAGAGCAAAAACTTTGTCTAAACTCAAAGTATCATCACCTAATTATCTAGGATTCCAGATTCCTCGCACTAATCTTAGAGCACCAGTAAACTCTACTCATATCACACTATTTGGTGGATTTTTTGAAGAAAATCTGTCTGACTCCCAAAACACTATCCAGGGGTTCAGGAAAAGAAGCACTTCTTCTCGGCAGACTGAAGATGTTTATCAGCCTTCACCATGAATCCATTACAAATTCTACATGTGTGGGAAAAGTTGTACTAGATTCCAGATTACAGGAATCAACTAGAGAATAAAATCCCTAATGCATTCTCTTAATAAAATAATCTTATTCATGAGTGCAATATGTATATATGCTATGAACAATTAACCTCGTATAATTTGTACTTTGTGAAATTCCTGTATCGGGTTACAATCAGCTTGACCCTAAATTTAGAACAATAGGTGAGGGGGTGAGTCAGAAGTGGCTGTTGCAGATGATTTCTAGCTCCAATGCGAGCACTGGAGGTGGAGTCGGTTGTTCTTTTATTTAGGGTCCTAAAGTACGTTTTACATACAGCTTCGAGGTTTTCCTAAATGTTGGCATAAAAATTTCTAGTTTTGTTGTATCTACCCCCTCATGCCTAAGTTCTTGCATGTCCTCATGCTTGAGTATAAAAGAAAATAAGTACTACAGGGAGAGAATGGGTAGAAATCACCTGTAGTTGCTTCTAAAATTATACATTCAGCACCGACCAACCTGTTAAGATGCAATATACAAAAGGGAAATATGCTAGAACAAAATATGCTATGTATAAAAATGGTTATATATAAATGATGGTGGAATGTGGAGTGAATGGTATCTATACGTGCTAAGTTTAAGGCCTCCAGCTGGGCGAAAACTCAATCAGATGTGTCATTTCTAGCATAGGAGCCAGCTAAGATTAAGAGAAAGATATGCTCGTATGCTCCCAGAATCAGTAGTCTGGAGATGCGAACCAGTTGATTGTGCACCCCTACCCCAAAAAGTCTAGCTATAAGAAAGTGTGGAGTGGTGGTGGAAAATAGACGATAATCAGAGGGGGGATCATGATGTTGATTTAGCTGATTTATCATGTCCCATAATTCAGCAGGAAGTTACTGAGGGAGTAGATCAAAATGTATCTCAGAACCAGAATTTGAGTCATAGGGATCCTCATAATGATAATTGACATCAAAGATCATGCCCTTTCTAGGCTTTGGGTCATATGGGGGTATCCGTGAAAGTAGAAGATCTGTGCAGAGGTCACTGAAATCCTCGTCAGAAATTACTTCATCCTCATCAGTACCCATCTCTGATTCATCGGAGGCTGACTCTTCAGGCTCGGGATCGAGCCATTGACTAGGATGGTAGGTGCGTCCCCATCTCATTTTGTTCGAAGCTTCACCCTCATATGCATTGGGCTCCTCAGTAATTCTTGCCTCGGGTAGCATATTTATTTCTTCGTTCAAGTTATCCAAAGCTACTTCTAGTTTTCGGATGTCAGGATCAGGGATAGAAAGTGTCATCTCATAATCTCTAACATCCGAATTAGGGATGTAGGTGAAAGAAGAAGAGTGCAGATCAGAAGATGTTGGCTCTAGCATAGGTACACCTACAATGGGAAGTGGCCTAGATTGATCAGTATTGTCGCATGTAATGTCTTCCTTAAGATCCATATCCTCAATTGGATCTGCTTCCCTTATCTCGATTGGGTTATCTAACCCAAGAGGTGTCTCCCAGGATTCAAGATAATCTGATTGCGGCTCAGTCCTGGAGATATCAGTCCTTTCCTCCTTAATTTCAAATGAACCCATTCGGCATACTTCCTGCTCCTGTCTCATATCCATGCTAGATTCTTTTTCCCCTGAGTGATCTTCCAGTATCTGCTCCCGAGAATCTTTTGTGTGTCCTTCCTACATAATCGTTTCAGATTCCTCGAGGTCATCAAGGCTATTTTCTACTTGATATCTCAAAAGTAGTAGTTCTTGAGTTTCCCGATTTTGTCTCATTAGCCTTGTTATCTCTGTTGTTTCCCGAAGAAGCTCCATCACAGCTTGTTGATGTGGAATCTAGCTTTGTCTTTGGTTCAGCTCAATGATAGCCTGGATTTCATGTAGATAGGATGTGGCCTTTTCCTTAACGCTCGCTATATCTCTCTGTATTCTATAATGCGGTCGCATATGCACCGGTAGCTCTTCAGGGGTTCCAGGGGGTGAATCAGGTCTGCCGATGTTCCATGGGTGAGAAGCAGGAGTTTGAAATCCATATCCTAGGTTATAAGATGCGGTCCTTTGAGGGGCCGACTAGTATGGGTAATAATATCCAGGGTTAGGATATGGGTTAACCATTTCGGCAACCCGAGGAGAAGGATCAGGCGAAGCGAAAAGTTATCTTCGCCACCGTGGGTTCTGATCCCAAGGTTGAGCTGATTTAGTGACTCGAGCTCTCAGATAAGCTTGTGGGTCTAGCTCTTCTGGATCCTGATTAGGTCCAGGTCCAGTTAGCCATCACAGCTCAGCAGATAGAAGAAGTGACTCGCCTCCTTGGGAGTAGCTCCCAAGGTCCAATCAGTTGAGGTCTAAGTGACCTCCTTCCGTGCATACACCGTCCTATCCCTGGGTTGGTGTAACCATGCAAGACAAGGCTAAGGCCCTGTCAATCAAATGGTCCTTATAGATCGGGTGACTAGTTTTTCATTAGAAGTTTGAATTCCTGAAGATAAGTTCGTCGTTTAACCGACTGAAAGTGATTCCCGTCTCTCAAGCTAACCCAGCCAGTCTGGATACGAGGGGACTAAGGGGAAGGTTCTTCCTTTGGCTTACGCCTCCAGTTCCGTTGACCCCCAAACCACGGTCATTTGACACTACCCCGCAGACTTAGTCACCAGGTTTGGCAAAAGAGATTAAGAACCCCAATAGTACGACAACAAACTCAGGTTGATTTCGTGTTTCAAAATTAGTTTTAACCCGTTTTCTTCAGTGGGGTTTGTGGTGAGTGGCCCACAAGGTGACCAAGCTCACCTGCTAACTAAACTTTATTAAGTCTAGGCTAGCCCAAAGTGTAGTCTCCAATTGTAACCCTAAAGGTTCAACCTAACTTGCATGCACTTCTAGGGTTTTCTTTTCTTTTCAGCAGACCACAAAAGTAAAGTTGGTTCTCTGATGATAATTGGAATCCAATTAATTTGAAATTTTGCGAGTAGATTCCTTTTTCAATTATTTTTTCAGAGACTATTTTTTTGAAATATTTACTATTTCAACAGAATTTTTAGGGAATTTTGAATACCAGGGGGTTAGATTTGGAATTTTGACCCTTGGTTGATTTTTCACTTTGAAATAGTATCAAATGACCTTCAAAATTTTGGGAAAAATATGAAAAATAAAGCCAATGCGATCAGCTTTCAAACCCCATCATTTTTAGTCAAAACAAATTCACGAATTGCACGAAATAGATTTTTGAAATTTGAAAAACCTTGAATCTGGGTTAGTCTGACCCTCATGAACTTCACGAATTTTTAAAAATTGTATACTTGGATTTTTTTCAAAATAACGGTGGCATTTCAAAGATGGTTTGAAAATGAAGGTTTATCCCAAATTTTAGAATTTTTCTCTTACTATTTTTTTGGCAATCGAATTTTTAAATCAAGCTTGAAATCTGGCCGAAAATTAGGAGATGGTGGAAAAACTTTTTAAAGAGGTTTGAATTTGAAATCTAAGCATTCCACCAAAAATGCTTTTTTTTTCAAAACTTTTGCACTTTTTTTTTTCGCAAAGAATTTTTCAAAGGATTCAAAGAAAATATCTTTTTTTTTTTCAAACTAGCCTAGATTTGAAAGGAAACCTAATCTAGATTTTTTTTTCAAAATTTTTCTGATTTTGATTGTTTTTTCATGAAAATAAGAACATTCTCTTTTTTTTTTTCAAAGAATTTCTCAAAGGAAATTGTAGAAAGTAAATATACTCCTAGGGTTCAGAAAAAAGAAACCTAATCTAGAGAGAGATGATGTGCACCTGATTTTTCTTCACTGCACTCGATGTGTGCGTAGATCCCGTTTTCCTTCTGTGTTGTTCTGCATATCAAAAACAAAGTTGAGGCAGATTCGTCAGTGATAGATTAAAAGATCGAAATCAAGGAAAATGATGTTGCCTCCCCGGCAACGGCGCCATTTGACGGGAAGTGTTTTCACACGTTTTGAAAGTTGTCGGAAATCATAGTATAGTCACTCAAAAACGTTCTACAAAAATTAAGTTTGTAAAAATAATGAGACTTGAGTCCTAGTCGTTCGTCTCTGGGAGGCATTGCTTTTACTTTTGAAATCGATCTTTTTGCCACTCTACTTCATTTAAAATCACACGCCGGTTTATGATTATTACGTATTGAAGTACGACATGCTTAGTCGCAAGTATATCAGGAATTAAAAGCAGGCTACATTAATCACTCAAAAGATATTGCAATAAGCTCATGGTTATTCTCAACACATAGACATATATATAAAAATATATCTTCTATTCATTCAAGAGAGTGTTTGCAACATAGAAGGTAGAAGAAAGCTTGTACATGAATGCTTAAAAATGTAAATTGAGCTACCGGAACATGATCGCATACAAGAATCTACGAGAGGATTTTGCATGCATCATTGGGGGAGAAGTAAGGCTACGCTATTAAGTAGTAGTAAAAGTAGTAAAATTATGAAGAGCATGAATTAAATCTAGAAGAATAGAGGGCATTTAGGGGTGGTCCCCGATGGCCTTGGAGTGGTCGGGAGGAGAATGAGGGGCGGCCAATGTAGCTTAGGTTGACCCTTGGAGAGAGGTAGGGTTGATCCAGCATCCCGACATGGTGTCCTCCATGATGGTGGTGAGCTCGTCGAGGTCGAGTAGCTAACCTAAGTGAAGGTGGGCGTGTATGGAGCTAATGAGGTGAGTGGTGCCAATGAATCCAAGGGATGTGAATGGGTGCAAATGGCCACCCATGGGGTCCTTTTATAGACCCAATGGCTTCTCTCTAGAGAGGTGTGGAACTCTCTGGAGAGAGTCCAAGAGTGGCCGGCCACATTGGGTTGGAGGTTGTTTTTGAGATTGAAAAATTGTGGATCTCAATTTGAATGCCTCTTGGTTGCTAAATTTGGCAACCAAGAGGTGGCGCCATCTCAAGAGATCTCTAGAGAATTCTAGAGAAGTGTGTGCGTGAATGGGTGTGTGTGTGTGTGTATGTGGTTGTGCTCTACATGGCTAGGTGGATTAGGGTAGGCCCTAAGGGGTTTGTGTAGGTGTAGGTCTAGATTTTAGGATTACAAACCTTAATTGCTAAGGTGAAAATGCAATTAAACTTAACCTAAGTTTAATTGAATGAGTGTGAACCTAATTGAGAGTGGAATAACTCAATTAGGTTAGGATTAGGTCAATTGGACTCTCACCAAGTCTAATTAAACTTGTGTGGGTTGAGAACTAAGCTCAATTGGACTCAATGAGTCAAATTGACTTAGGTGAAGGTAATTGACTTTGATCTAAGTCAATTGGGTTTGGTGAGGACCTAATTAGGTCCTTAGGTAGGTCTAGAGGTGATGTACTAGGGTTAGGACATCTTAGTTTAGGTTCCTATGGGGTTGGGATTAGGTCTAGGGAGCTAGAGATCCAAGATCAAGACTTGAATCTCAAAACAGGGACTGGAGACCAGCATCAAACATCCAATAATAGGATCAGATGACTTATACTCAAAAATCAGAAGTCCAGACATCAGTTCTGGACATCCAATTTGAGTCAGGGGGAAATCAGGGTTCTGTTTTGGGTACTCTGCAAAAATTAGACGTCTGACAAAGTGTCTGGACCTCCAATAACAGTGCAAAAGTAGGTTTGAGGTGTGTGGGAGATGGCTAAGGGTCCTTGACGTCCTATAACTTATCTGGACATCTAGATAAGGGCTGGAACTAGGGTTTTAGGGCTTCCTAGGGTGTTGTGACCTAATCTAAGGGTGGCTAAGGCTTGGGGAGTTCTCTAGGCTATCTTAGGGCTAGGATGGACCTATGCTCTTCACATTTTACTATTTTATTTCTACTTAATAGAATAGAAAACTTTAACCCCCTTACATTATTGTTCCTACATCTAATCTAAGCCTTCTGCTCCAACTTTGCTGCAACTCCCGTTATTCCAGATCCAGCTCCAGATCTACTTATTGCCTATAATCAACATAATGCACTTAATTAGCACATTATAACATCATTTTATGCATAGCTAATGTAAAGCAGTAAAGATGCAGATAATGCTTATGCGTGCATGAATTTCCTTAACTTATGCTAAGTCCTGGCCTAATCTAGGTCGATTAAGGCCTATGATTGCTACACAATCAGAGACCTAGTTGGAGCTTAAGTACTCTTCCGTAAATCTCAAATGGTAGAGCAACTCCAAAGATGGAAGATCGAGGGATGAAAGTAGGCTTACGCCTTCGTTTGAAGCTGTGCTTTCGCGGTCGTTCTTAACTACCCCCAAAAATCCATGACAAGGTATCCCCCTCTTTGGAGTTACAAAACCTTTGATCTCAAGTTCTGAACACTTTAGAATCCAACGGTAGGAGGGCTCTTGTCCTAGTAGTTCGAAGAATTAGGAGTGTCTAAATGCATGCTTCGGTTCAAAGAGAAAACAAGTGTGCATACACCGTAAAAGATTTGAGTTTGAATTTTGAAACGCTTGGCAAGTTTTCAGCTCAAGTTCTTACTTTTTTTTTAGTGTTCCTCCCTACTTAAAGTCTTTTTTCAAGAAAATATGTGACCATTTGTTAGATTTTTTTCAATTCAATTAGGTGGTCTTGCAATTAAGTCTAGATGCAAATGCGTGAACAATATAGAATGCAAGGAAAAGAAAATGTACCTTGCCTCCAGCAATCTTCAATGGAATGCATGCAAATGCAAAATAAAATCTAGAGGTTGCTCATTCACACCTAAATGGTCTTCCTAAGGTAGGCATCCTCTAGTAGGCAGCTCGTGTTTTTTCCTTTTGTTTTTGTTTTTCTAGCTACTTATGCACAATCAAGAAAAATAAAATCAATCAACAAAAGAAAGTAAAAACCTAAGTCTAAATAAATGGGAACAGACTCACGCAAAAATTACTCAACACTAGCCTAAAAGAAAGTTGGGGAACAAACCCCTAAAATGTACCCCAAAACAAGGGTCCCAAATAATGAATGCAAGAAATATTAAGTCTAAAGTCTAAATCCTACTCTAATCAAAGACTAAATGTGTGGAGATGATCATCACGTCTCGTCCTTCCTCTCCTAGCAATCTAGTTCCGTGTAAGGTGTCTCGAACAATTTCTCCTCTTGTGACGTCAAGGGTCACCTCTCACGATGGCTAGTGTGATGGCGAGTAGTAGAATGTGTGTCGTAGAACGTCGGAACTCGCACCAGAACACAAAGATCCAGAGTTAAATATGCTTCCAAAATTTAAATCAATGTGAACAAACGAATGAATGTGATTTAATTAAGCCTATTGCCTCCCCAGCAACGACACCATTTGACGGGTCAATTTTCGCTTTCAAAAATGATGATTAAGATGATATGTCGTATTTCTAAGTGGTTGAAAATTGACTAATCAAAATATTGAATTAAAATTAAACCACTCATAGAAGAGCGGGTCGTGTCCACAGGGAGGAATAGGCCTATTGAAACTCTCACATGTCTAAAACAGATGTTTACGATTAATTTCACCTATAAACTGAATCAAAACCACCTTTAAATCAAGATAACAATGATTAGATGAGATGATATTGCATTACTTGAAAGAGGAAGGGGGTTCTCACAAAATCACCAGATTAGAATAATGTTTAGTCAAAATTCCAACTCTTCCAATGGCAAGAAATGTAATATTAATTCTCATGAAAACAGAGCAACTCCTTTGGGGAGCTACTGCACCACAAGAGGGTGCGGTCGGCCGTGAGGAGCTCACCGGAGCTTGTCAACTTCGAGCCGCATTTAGTAGTGGTGGCGTCGCTGCTTGAAGTGGCCGGACCAAACGGCGGCGAGGAGTGGTCGGCGGTGGGTGTTGTTGGCTGCTACAGTGGCATGTAGCACACAACAGCCTCGAGAGCGCATGCTGTGTGCTCGCGAGATGGGGGTGTTGATGAGGAGGCAAGGGCGGTGGTGGTGGATGCACGAGTGCGCATGCAAAGTGGCAGTGATGTGCAGAGATGCATGGTGAGGAGTAGCCGGTGAGGCTCCTCTGTTGCTGCTGGAGTATGCGCGGCATTTCTGGAGGAGTGCGGGTAATAAACACACATGAATTCATGATAAAATGCTTATTTATGATAGTTCCTAGGCTTAGCATTGCATATCATGTTATAAATACCACATAACATCCATTGCATGGCATTTAGGATAATCGTATGTTTTGTATATTAATTTCTTCATTTTATATGGCTAGGAAGCAATTCGACGTCCTTACGGACTTCGAATGAAAAATCCGACCGTATGGATGGATTCGGAGTGATGATCACAGTTCGACAACGTAGAAATCACCACGATCCGAGCACCGTGGCATCCTCTCAAGCAATGAAGGGTGGACGGTCCAGATGGTGCCACGTGGCACCATCGGAGTGCCCAAAGCCACCCTCCACTTCTCCAAGGGCCACCCATCAAGTGTTCTCAGCCGTTGGATGAAAATCCAATAGCTAAGAGCCCACCCTCATCATGCGGCCGCAACTCCTCTTCGCGACACACTTATGGACATGGAGCAATGGTGGGAGCATTGGATCACAAGGGAGGGACACAGGTTTGAATCCCCGCAGCCTTCCCATTCTCAATCCAGCCAACGTATGTGCGTGCATGCAGCAGCAGCGATAGTGCAGCGCCAGCACGCACCAGCAGTGTGCGTGCGCGCGCACGCCAATGCATGCCAACACGCATGCTAGGCTGGACCTCCGCGCAATTTGCACGCATGGGCCAGGTGCATGCTCGGTTGGTGCCAGCCTTCAACGACTACTTAACAAACATATAGCGACGCTTACTGCCGTTGCTAATTGTGTGCAAGCTAGCAAGGCCAACTGTGAGTGTAAGCAGGTGTGAGTTGCCTACAACGACACTTCCAACGACGACTTGGAGGTCACTAATGGTCCCAAGCCTATTCTAGCCTCTTTTCATCCACTATAAGAGGAGCAACACCCCCTCCCTTCTAAGCCATCTCTTCCTACTCTACTCCTACCTACTCCCAAGCTCTAGCAAGCCTACCAATGCTCTATTAGAGTTTGCTCTCGAGCTCCCAAGACACCTATTATTGTAATGGAACTTTGCCCCACCAAATACTACTTCAGCTTCCCATCCCCATTCATAGGTTATTTTGGAGCCATCCTTCCACCTCCATTCCAGTAGTAGATCACCTCTGCCTTCTCACCTCCATTCTAGAACTGAGCTAAAGCTTTCCTCTACCCAACGTCCTCCCTCTTATCACCTCTGTCGACTTGCTTCCCAACTCCATCTAAGCTTCCGCCAGGCGTCGTCGTCTCACCGAACAGTCGCTTCAGGAGATTTCATTTCACCTCCCTCTCTTTTTATGTTTTCTATATTATTGTAATTGACATTCATGCAATATATCAGATTTAATTCTATCTCTCTCTTGTGATTGATTGTCATTTTATTTCAAAAATAAAAAAAAATAACAAAACCCTAAAACAACAAAAAGAAACAAATCAAAGCGCGGTTTTCATACAAAGTAAACGTCGCCTCCCTGTGTTCGACTCGGGACTCCCTTGGAGTTTTGATATACATTATATTTGATCATTAGTTTTGCAACTACGACGACGGTTTACTCGTAACCCCGATTTCAAACACACGAAACCCGTGCGATCGTTTTGGCACCGTTGTCGAGGAGGCAACGAAATTCACTTTTTTGTTTTCTATGCTTATTTGAATTTACATAGCACTAACTCCACTTGTCTTTGATCTACTATCTTGTAGGTACCTTAGCATGGAGATCCAAGTGCGATAGACTAGAGTAAAGTGTGGGCAGAGTGTTTTGTAAGTGTCCCCACATTCCCCCCCACTAGTTCATTTCACCACAATCATAACCATGACCTAATCTACTTAGGTGTTTGCATAAACCCTAGGATAGACTTTGTTTGTCTTGTTTGCCACCTTCACCCATCTAACCCACATTTTATAAGAAAAAAACAAAAAGATACTTTTTGTGGGACAAATCAATTTACACACTTTATACACCCACATCAGAGGCACATAACTTGACTTGATTTTTATCTACTCAATAGAGATTCCGACCTGTGGACCCGGTTCATGAATACAACACATAAAAGAGTAGAAATCATGTTAGGTTAACCAACTTTTTGTGTGCCTTAATCTGTGGTGCATTTGAGCTGATTGATTGAATTGTTTGGGCCACACCACCAAATCTAAAAGACGTTCATTTTGTAGCTGCCCATAGGATTCAATAACTAGGTCAAGCTAGGCACTCCATCTTTTTCTTGATTTCTAAAGGAACATACTTGAACACATGCTTTTGAAAAAGCAAATTTGGTTTGTCTTACAAAACTTGGTTGAAAACACCTAATATTTGAACCCTAAAAGCTATTAAGCAAGATTCGAACCCTAAAACTCACCTCATCATTAATAATCTTGCTTGAAAACCTCTTGGTTGTGCACATTCACACATTCTCAAATAAATCATTAAGGGCACAACCCATTAAGGGCCCATCACATTCCAGAAGCACCATTTTCTCAAGCCTAAGTAAAATTTAGTAGACGTTGGCCTTAAGGACTGGTTCACTCTTCGGGATCCAGATTGAGATTATTCACGATTAACCTACTTATACTAGTCAATTTGATGTCTAGATAGGGGAGTAGATTCAAACGACCACTGCTGGGGGGTACGCTAGGAACCGGAGGTGCAAGCCAAAGGAAGAACCTTCTCCCCAGTCCCTCCTTCTAACTGGTCGGATTGCCTGGACATAAGTAGAGAAAATCTTTCCTAATCTTAGGATGGATTCTGAGAGTCTGTAGACCTTTAGGCTACCCAACCTAAGGATAGGCTTGCATTTTTGTGCTGCAGGGCTCCTTCTCTTCCCCATCCTTCCAACTTCCTCCTAGTGTATGCTTGGAAGGAGGTCATTGAACCCTAGATTGGAAGGACCTTCAGACCATTCCCAGAGGTGGAGGTTGAGCTTTAGCCAAGCAGATCCCATGGCTGATCAACAACCACCTCCCCCGCCCCCGAACTAGCAGGAGCTGATTCAGAGGCAGTTGGAAGAAATGCAGCAGATGTAGCAATGGTTCTAACGTATGGATGGTCAGGGAGCTTTGGCCCTTGAAGGATTTTTACAATCCTTCAAACTATGGGGAATGTCTCGGTGTCATGATCCCCACCGGGGTCATAGAAATCTAGCCCCAAGTCTTAAGCTTGATTGAGCATTTTCATGGACTTGGCTCGGAGGATCCATTCCAACACTTGGAGGATATGACCACTTTGGTTCAGACCAAGCAAGGAATGTGAACGAAGAGCAAATGATCATGAGGCTCTTCCCCCACTCTCTCAGGGATAAAGCTGCACATTGGTATCGGACAATAGGAAGGCCGATAGAAACTTGGGCTGCTCTTAAGTCGACTTTCTTGAAGAAATTCTTCCCTATCGGAAGGACCAATGCCTTGCGACTGGCTATTACCACTTTTGCCTAGCGGCCGGGGGAACCGTTTCATGGTGCCTGGGAGCGATTCTGAGAACTTTTGAGGAGGTGTCCACACCACGAGATGCCAAAATGGCAACTCATGTAGATTTTCTATCATGGGTTGTTTGAGCAACTCCGTAATCATGTGGATGCTTCCTACGGAGGCAATTTCCGCAACAGGGATGCAAATAGCACATACGACCTATTTGAGGAAATGAGTGATGGGAACACTATCATGAGCCCTAACTAGCTCATTTTTGACCCATAAAAGAGAACAAAAGCTTCTACATAACCAACTGGAGGTCCTAACTCAATGAATAACCATTCTGAGAGAAAAGTAAGAAATAAGGGGTAAAACTATAATTTTACCATTACAGTACAACAATAGGTTTTCTCATAGGCTAAGCACAGGTCAAATGGTCTTAACAAGATGAAAAGTGGGTTGGTTCAAACAGAAAAGGGTTCATGTGCATTCTAGGAATTAAACGACTTCTTGTAACCTTAAAATTGACCTACTTAATTTAACAAGGTTCTGGTCAGGATAAAATTCACCTAAACCCTGTAAAAATCATGGAAAAATGTCCTCTAGGGTTTAGAACTTTAAATTTGGCCTTTAGAACCTATTTTGACCAAAATTGTTGTCTCATTGAAATGTTTGCCCTAAATTAGGATTTTATGTAAATTTCCTAGCCAAACGTGGTCAAACCTAAAATCTAACTTCACAATTGGTTTCCCTAGGTCTAAATTAGGTTTATACCAAAATTTGGGCCTAAGGGGAATTCATCTTGACCTACTTTGCAAATAGGTCCAGCCCAATTACATTTCTACCCTATCTTTCGAAAACCTCTGTAGAAACCCCCTACTTTTGCCTTCATTCTTTGCAATTAGGTCCCTTCACCATTATAGCAGAGGGAATCCTACTATGATGAGGTTTCGAAGGAAAGATCTCTCTGATTTCTCAGAGAATCCCCTTCAAGATTGAAAGGGAGATTCTCTGAGAAATCTCCTCAAGTTTGAACACAATCAGAGGCTCGATTTGGTACCCAATCTCTCATGCAAATGCATGAGAGATTCAGGTCTCCTTCCAATTTCCATCTCCAATGAGGTTTCCATGCTTGGAAGCTTGGCTTCCAAGCACAAAACCTTCCTCCAGGGCCTATAAAAGCACACCCAGATCACCCCGCATCCTCCATGCTTAAAATTGGCCAGAGAATCCCTCACTTTCGTCTCTTCCCCCTCTTGCCAGTGATTCAGTAAGCTCCGGCGACATCCCTCTCTTTCCCTCGTTGCTCTGCCACAATACCAGTTGTAGGGTTCTTTTCCTCCTGTTCGTTCGCGTCATGCCACACCCGTCGACGCCCCTGCTGCCCCTTCATCATCACCATCCTCCCCCCACTAAGTGCTTCGTCTCTGGCGACGGCAATACAAGCCAACCGCCATCTCTGCATCCCCTTTCATCTATCTACATCAAGCTAGGTCCTCTCTCTGTTCTAATCATTTTTCTCTCTTTATTTCTTCAAAACACGCCTCGACGTACGCTATCACCCTCACCTTCTTCATCTCTGGCCAGACTTTCGGCGAGGCGTCCCCACCACTCCATGCCTCCATCCACCTCGCCAACCACCCCATAAGCATCACAATACTTCACTAATCCTAAACCCTCACTCCATTAACCACACCATGCCCCTAAAACACCCCCCGAACACACTCACTTTCATGCACATAGGGTGCCCTAGGCATGCACTCTCCGGCCACCCGACGCCACGCCGACCCCCTCACTATGTTCGCCGTGTCTTGGAGAAGCTATCTGAGCTTTTTGACAAGGCCATGAGGCCATTTTCCTGTTGACAGGTGTAGGTGTCTCCACCGCCATTGATGCACGTGAGGAGCTTGCTTGCAAGCCTCCTCCAGTCCTCCTCACTCCAGGCTACAAGTACCAAGTTGTGTGGACTCCTCTCGAGCACAACTCCAGACGAGCGATTGGCTTCAAAGACCCAGTAGCTACTGCAATCAAGGAAGCCTCCTGCTACGGGCGCATGAGAAGGAAGGTGGGACGTTTAGTCCCACTCAGAGGCTGTCAAGCGGGTACAGCGGAATAAAGTGAAAAAGTGAATAAGGCTCTTCGCCTCCTGACCATGGGGTGAGGTCCCACTTATTTCTCACTGCCTCATCCATAACCCGATCCTTGCAGACCTGGCTTGACCCGTATACTCGACCTGCACTCCTTGCCCACCACCTCACGCCGATGGGCCTGGTCCCAGGCACGTACCTGACCCGATTACCCAAGAAACAACTCTGGGAGAGCGAGCCTAGGAGAGAAAAAGGAAGAGAGATCACGAGGGCAGGTAGGGGTAGGTTTTGCTCTCTCATAGGCAAGGAGAAGAAGAAGCCAAGGAAGAAGAGGGCGGAAGGCCAGAGAAGCTAAGGGAAGAGAAGGCAAAGACTGAAGAGGAAGAAGTTGAAGGCTAAAGGGATGAAGAGAGAGAAAGAGAAGAAGGAACTGAAGGTAGAAGAAAGAGGAGTCACCAGAAGGAAAGAAAAAGAAGAAGCCAAAGGCAAAGGCACAGGCATGAGAATAGAAGAAAGAAGAAGGAAGGAAGCAACCAAAGACAGATAAGAGAAGAGAAATAGCACTGTAGCAATCACAAGTTTAAGATGTTTGATTCACAAAATCAGATGTCCATTTTTGTGCTCTCTTCATATACATTGCTATCCAATGTTCACTTTTACATTTTTGCACTATAACTCTGATTTTCATCGCATATTATATTCAATTTTAAAGTTGTGCTCTTGATTTTTAAACCTCAATTTGCTCCCTGTGTTCGACTTCGGACTTAAAACTTTGAGTAATAAAAAATTCTATTTATTTTTGAGCGATTTCAACTATAGTACAACGCATCAATTTTAATACATTGATTTCACCCATCAAACATTTTGGCACCGTTGCCAGAGAGCAATGGGCGATTTAGAAATCTTGATCACAATTTCTGATTTGGTACTAACTTGATATATCTCTTTTGTTGTGATTGTTTCAGGGGAAAAGTTTCAAAGGAAGACGGCCGCACAGTAAACACACTCAGGGAAGGTAATCTCTTATTAGCCCTTTCTCTTAATCCCCTCGTTTTGAACAGGAAAAATGAGATAAAAATCAATTAGGGCTACCTGCTTTCCATCTTTAACTAAGTCACCAAAGTTGCCTGATTTTGATTTCAACAAATATTGATTTGTGCATCCATTTAAGGTAACTAGGGCTACCACCTTCTTGATTGAGCCCTAGATACCATATTTTTGGCAACTAAATTGGACCAAAATTAGAGCCAAGTTAAGGATTCCCATTTAGGGTTTTAGAGACACATCTTTCTAAGCAAGAATCAACTATCCCAAAAGAGGTGTGCCTAAGCCTTGGTTGAAAACTTATTCAAGAGAAACCCTAAAATTCAAGTTCTTAATTTCACTTGAATCCTAAAACAAAGGACCTAAAGCTTCTCAAAGGACAAATAGGTGAAGTTGACCTCTTGTTGGGCCAACCAACCTTGAAATTAGGTCACTTTTTCACTAAAAACATCTAAAGTTCAAGTGGAATCCTAAGCACCTTTGCTCTTAAAATAAAAGTGGTAGACTTAAGAGGTCAAAATCCCCATTCTGGTCTACCTAGAATCTCAGTGACAAGAGAGGTTGGGTGGGGGAAACCCTGTAACTCGTGGGGGCTCTCTACCATGTAGGGGTCTTTGCAGGACTCTCCCTCTCTGGCTGCCTAGGTATTTCTCTGGTGGACGACTTTCTGACTAAGGGGTATCATCTGCCCCGAACCTCTATAGTCATCCAAATTTTTGGGTGTCTTGATTGGGTCCAGCACATTCTACTCTCATCCAAACCTTCAGTGCATGTTCGGTAGGAGGTCCTTAAGACCTCCTTTAGTGATTCACTCCCGCCGAGGCCAAGCCTCAACGTCTGTGTTTGTGCAGCAACCCCACCACATAGACATCTCTGATTCATCAGAACCAAATTCTCCTTCCATCATCATGGCACAGCCAGTAGAAGAGAATAATCTTGAAAACCAATCCAGTGCTTGAATGATATATTTCAAGCCTTTGTAAACCCGCTGTAGCGTCCTATGATGCGAGATCACTACAATCCCGCTGCGGTGGCGATCAAACCTCGAGTCCAAACCCCGACTAGTGGTCCTGATTCTGAACTCAAGCCCAACATGATTCGTGCTATTCCAAAGTTTCAAGGGCTTAATTCCATGGATCCCTTTCAACACATCAAAAAACTCAAACATTTGGCCCTGACCTTTGGGTTAGATGTACAAAATTGGGATATTCTTCTTATGAAGATGTTTTCCTTCTCTCTCATGGATAAGGTAGCTCATTGGTATCAGACTCAAATGCATCCAATCAACACATGGGTTGAATTGCAATCCAAATTCTTGAAAAAGTTCTTCCCAGTTGGTCGGACGAATGCCTTATGCCACTAGATAACACACTTCACCCAGCAATCTAGAGAACCTCTTCATGAAGCATGGGACCGTTTCCTGGATCTCATGCGAAAGTGCCCCCATCATGAAGTTCCTAAATGGGACCAAGTCCTGTCTTTTTACTAGGGACTCCATGAAGATATCCGCTTATTCATCAATGCAACCTGCGGAGGAAATATCATGGGCCAACACGAAGACACTGTGTGGGAGATTTTGGAGAATATGTGTGAGAACTCCATCAATAATGACTCCTTGGGCTTATTCGACCAGACGAATGCTTGTGCATCAACGAATCCGAGGGGAGCACATGAGACGTAGGGCCTGTCTGCATCCGTCGACTTGGAACTGATGGCCAGTTGGTTGGACAAGGTCGCTATCATCGAGAAGAAGGCGTACGAGCTAACTCGACATCTACAGCGAGCCATCTCTGTGCAAAACCCGTTTGCACAGCCGCCTCTTATGAGGGAAGCTGTGCATAACATGTATCACCGATCTTCTCAAGGGATGAACCCGTATCCACCCCCGTCTGACTTTAGGACCATTGGAAACTCCAATCCAACCTACTCTAGTTGGGGGAACTCTGAACCCTCGTACTCTAACTTTCCTGAGGTTTCTCAGACCTACGAGGACCTCAACGCCATCTAGAATGACCCATTCTCTAATACCTATAACCTTGGATGGCGAAATCATCTGAATTTCCTGTGGGTGGGAAATAATCAGAATCAAAGACAACCATATCAACCCCGTCTACAAGCTCCTCGTCCATATCAGCCTCCTTAACCTCCGCCCAACCCCACCTATCAATCTGGGCCAACCCAAGCAGATCAAATGACTCTTATCCTTCAGACTCTGGTTGACATTCAAAATATGAATGCAACTATGCAAAAATAGCACAAGCACGAGATCAGAGGTTCGCAATCAGCTCGCCTAGATGGCAAATTCCTACCAACCTGGTACACTCCCTTCGCAACCTCTGCCGAATACAAATAACATGCCAAATCGGAGGCGCATTATGAACCCAAATCAGGGCCAAGCCCACATGATTTATCATGCCCCTTCTGTTCCATCACTCGACTGGATGGAAGCTTCAACATCGTATGCAGGATTTCAGCAGCAGCCACCTATTTTACCAACCCTGAACCAAAACCAGGCAGGACTGAATTCTGTAACAACTCGTAGTGGCAAAGAAACACAAGACCCACCTTATCCAAGCCACTTTCAGCCTGGTAGTAACCCAAGCCCTGGGATAGTAATCCAAAACACCCCTGTCCCAAATCAAGAAACTAGACCTATTCTAGAGGAACCATCCAAGGTTCCATTTCCCGAGGCCTTGACCAAGGGAAATAAGACAAACAAACCCATGGCTCCTGAGGAGGATCTGGTCAAGCTCTTTGAACAGGTCCATATAAACATCCCCTTGATGGATGCAATTCGCCACGTACCTACTTACGCACGATTTCTGAAAGACATATGTGCACCCAAGCATAAGCCGCGAACCAAAAGTGGGAGTCCGATCGTATTGTTAGAGCAAGCCAACTCTGTAATTTTGAGCAAACTCCCACCTAAGGCAAAAGACCCAGGTACTCCCCTGATTTCATGTACCATTGGTGATACCAATTTGACATAGCTTTATTAGATTTAGGTGCATCCATAAACCTAATACCTACATCCCTCCTTGACCACCTTGAGGAATCTGAGCTTAAACCGATAGAGGTGACATTGAGTTAGCTGACCGATCTATTAAGTCACCTAAAGGAATACTCGAGGATGTCATCATTAGGGTACGGGATTTCTATTTCCTGGTGGATTTCGTAGTCTTGGATATGGATGCTCCAGAAAACCCAAAGGATACACCAATTATACAAGGAAGACCCTTTCGGCTACTGCTAAGGCCAATATAAATTGTGAGGAGGGCCAAATTGAACTGAAATTCAGGAACCAAACACTGAAGATTAACATCTTTAAGGCTCAACAAGGGATTAATTACGGTGTTATAGAACAAATATGTGATATCAAGGTCGTGGTTGATGGACCGTATATTGAGGATAACCTAATTACTTCCGATCAACCACAAGAGAATCAAAACCCACAATCAGAGGAGTCTGACCCTGATCTAGATACACCCATAACTTCTTCCTTTGCTCCTGACACACACCCTGAACTGCCCGCTGCTGCTGATAACCTCATTCTGGAACTCAAGCCTCTTCCCGACCATCTGAAGTACGTCTTTTTGGGTTCCAATCAGACTCTTCCTGTGATTATCAACTCTAGACTCTCACCTGACCAGGAATCCCATCTGATTAATGTTCTCCAGCATCATCGTAGAGCCATTGGATGGACTCTCGATGATATGACTGGTATCAGTCCTTCTTGCTGCACACATCGTATCTACACCGAAGAGGGCACACGACCTTCCTGTGAAATGTAGAGACATTTGAATCCTAATCTGCAGGAGGTCATAAAAAAGGAGATATCAAGTGGTTAGATGCAGGGATCATCTACCTGATCTCCGACAGTCGGTGGGTGAGTCTAATCCAGGTTGTACCGAAGAAGGCAGAACTCACCGTGATCATGACTGAAACTAGAGAAGTCATACCGACCCGTGTGGCAAACTCATGGAGAGTCTGCATTGATTACAGAAGACTCAATTCCTCCACGAAGAAGTTTCATTTCCCGCTACTGTTTATTGATTAGATCCTCAAGAAACTAGCGGGAAATAGGTTCTTCTGCTTTTTGGACGGGTACTCCGGTTATAACCAAATGGCAATCCATCCTGAGGACCAAGAAAAGAGCACTTTCACCTGCCCCTTCGGGACGTACACGTTCTGAAGGATGCCGTTCGGTCTTTGCAATGCACCCACTACTTTTCAGTGGTGCATGCTTGCCATATTCTCAGATATGGTAGGTGATTATCTGGAAGTCTTCATGGATGACATTTCAGTATTTGGAGAATCATTTGATGATTGTCTCTTGCACTTTGTCCAAATCCTCAGGCGGTGCATTGACGTGAATCAGGTTCTTGGGAAAAGAGCCATTTCATGGTGCCTGAAGGAATTGTCCTAGGACATCTAATTTCAGAAAAAGGCATCCACGTCGATCGAGCCAAGGTGAACTTGATTTCCAAACTCCCTATGCCTAGCTCAATCATGGATATCCGATCTTTTTTGGGGTACATCGATTTTTACCATCGATTCATTCCTAATTTCTTGAAGATCGTGCGGCCCCTGACTATTCTATTTTCTAAGGATGTACCTTTCGAAATCTCCAAGGAATGCGCTCAAGCATTTGAAATCCTCCATGATCGAGTTACCCAATCCCTAATCCTACAGTCCCCTGATTGGTCTCAACCCTTTGAGATCATGTGTGATGCATCTGATTTCGCTATAAGAGTGGTACTTGGGTAGAAAATTGACGGGAAACCCATGGTCATCTACTATGCTAGCAAGACACTTGACGAGGCTCAGCATAACTACACAGTTACTAAGAAAGAGCTGCTAGCCATAGTATTTACACTAGAAAAATTCAGATCTTATCTCTTGGGTTCCCATGTTATCATTTACTCGGATCACACAGCTGTGAGGCATCTCCTTTCGAAGAAGGATGCGAAACCTTGATTAATCCACTAGATCTTACTGTTGCAAGAATCTGACCTCAAGATTCGTGACAAAGAGGGAAAACAGAATGTGGTAGTTGATCACCTGTCCCGCCTTCCTTCTGATATCATTGACCCTTCCGGACCCATCACGGAACATTTTCCTGATGAGTACCTACTGACTATCAATACAGGTCATCCATGGTTTGCTGATATAGTAAACTACCTGGCATCACATCAGATCCCGTCCGATTGGCCGAAGGCCAAGAAGGACAAATTGCTTTTCGATGCCAAGTATTACTTTTGGGAAGACCCGTATCTTTCCCGCATCGATGCTGATCAGATCATTCGACGATGTGTCACAGAAGCAGAAATTCAAGACATATTATCTTTCTGCCATGACCAGGCATGCGGTGGACATTTTCAGGTCATAAAACCATAGTGAAAGTCCTCCAGTGTGACCTCTATTGGCCCACGATTTTCAAAGACACATACAACCACTATAGGGCTTTCACTCATTGCCAGACCTTAGGCAACATGAGCCATCGTGATATGATGCCCTTGCAGTCGATTCTTGTATGCGAAATCTTCTACATATGGGGGATTGATTTTATGGGATCCTTCCCTGTTTTGAATGGCTTCGAGTACATTCTTCTCGCTATTGACTACATGTCCAAATGGATCAAATCCATTTCGACCCGAACCAATGATCATAAAGTGGTTATCAAATTCATTCATCAGAACATCTTTTCACAATTCAGGATTCCACGTGCTATAATCTTTGATGGAGGGACCAATTTCACTAATGCTCAATTTAGGTCACTGATGACTAAATACGGGGTGTCGCACCGAATCTCTACTCCATACCACCCCCAAACTAATGGTCTAGCTGAGCTATCAAATCGGGAGATCAAGAAAATCCTCCAAGTTACTATTTGACCTGATAGGAAGGACTGCTCATCCCGACTTCCAAAAGCTTTGTGGGCTTATATGACCACCCACAAAACCCAATTAGGTATGTCTCCCTTCAGATTGGTGTACGGGAAGGCATGCCACCTCCCCGTAGAATTGGAGCACAAAGCCTATTGGGCAGTACGGAACTGCAACCTAGATCTTTCTAAGGTGGGAACCCACAGAAAGCTTCAAATGAGCGAGATCGATGAATTACGCCATGACACGTATGAGACCTCATGAATTTACAAAGAGTGGGATAAGGCCTTTCATGACAAGCACATATCCAGAAAGATCTTCCACCCTGGTCAAAAAGTCTTACTCTTTGATGCCAAGCCTAAACTGTTCCCAGGAAAGCTACAATCAAAATGGATCGGACCCTACCTCGTCTGATGAATCTTTAGAAACGGAGCCATTAAGATCAGTCCACTCAACCATGATTCAGAACCTTTCGTCGTGAACGGTCAGAGACTCAAACCATTCATTGACTTAATCGATACAACTTTGGCTGAGATATCCTTTACCCTCCATTCTCCCTGAGCTCATTGCGCCTAGCCAATGGCATAAAACTCAGTGCTTAACAGGAGGCAACCCGTCATTCTTGTAAAAACCTGAAACCTTTCTTGACATTCCTATGCTGAATTCATAGTGCACTTTAGGGTTCATCCATTAAAACAGCCAACTCCACCTCAGGTACCTATACCCGAGTTTTGAAATCATTTGCAACAGTCACCTCGACCTGTTCGCCCACCCAAAACCTGTTCTAATGAATGATCTAAGCTGAACTCGAACCCACCTAATTTACAATGGGGACATTGCAAATCGTAGGCATGGGGGGATATGAAAGTGCAAAACACCATAAAAACTCAACTCACCAGAAAAGGTTTGAACAAAAAAATCACATATCACAAAAACATCAAAAAAAAGATGAAAAAATCTTGAAAAAGAACAAAAAAATTCTGAAGGGAGAGAAAATTTTGTGGCCATACAAATCATGAGGAGAAAATGGGGAAAAGTGAAAAATATCAAAAAAAAGGAGCACAAAGTGAAGAAAAAAAGAAAGATAGTCATTAGTAAGAAATTAAGGGATTAACTAAGTTCTAGACCACATCAAGAAAAAGAAAATAAAAGAAAACAAGTGCTAATGAGACACAAAAGGGATTAGTAGGAATGCTAATCTTAGGCCTCTTGGTCTAGATTCCTAGGCTTAAAAATTCAAGTATCCGCTAAGATCTGGATAGTCCTCAAGAGGTTGGGGAAAATGCGAAGCTTAAGTATTAGGTCTAATGCTTAGGGAGTATTTAGCCCCGTTAACTGACCTTTGGTTTGCGAGACTCGGTAATCTAAGCACCTCAATCCACACACAGTCTTGTTTAGTGCGCATAATTATCAAAATCACGCAAAAGTTTTTAAGTGTTCTGAAAAAAGTCGCCTAGAATAGGAGTGGCCGATCAACACAAGTTGATTTGCATGAGTTCCAGGCACAGAGAGGCTGGAAATTCCCCTCGAAGATGCGCAATAACATATCGTCTCCTCGGTGCTTGTCTCCTAGGATATCTACATATCCTACCAGGGGCATGTAAGCACCCTGTGCTGGTTCAGATGCCATGGGCAGCATTATCACGAAATGTCGATTGCCAGGGTCTGGATTTAGCTACAGAATGCCATGGTGGGGATTATCTCAAAATCTCGAAAGCTAGGGTTCTAGGGGTTGCCATGGGCAGTGTTATCACGAAGCATCGATTGCCAGGTATCCTTTGAGGATTAATGATGGGGACGAGGAATCCAATACAGACCGTGTTGAGAAGCCAATCCGAAGCTAGAAATAAAAAGAAAAGAGAGAGAAAACTCTCCAAACAAGAAAATACTCTGTCTCTCTCTTACAAAAAATGCACTGCAAACTGAACCGAGGCTAAAATAGGTTATAAGCACGGGTGCTTTAACCATGGAGTCCAACGAACCTTAGGATAGTTCCTGTGGGCCTTAAAAACCTTCGAGGAGGATTGAGGCTAGAACTAGTCAGGTCTGGATTTTGGTTGGTACTTGAGTACCCTCAGGCCTGCTATCCGCATTCTAACCGAATCAAAAAGAAAAAAAGCACTCATCATAATTTGCGAGCATCAAGGAACTCATGGTCTAGAACAGAAGTTAAAACCTTAAAATTTTGCTAAGGGACTAGCAAAAGCTAGGCATGGGGGTATGATGGAAACACCGTCATGAGCCTTAACTAACTCATTTTTGACCCATAAAAGAGAACAAAAGCTCCTACATAACCAACTGGAGGTCCTAACTCAATGAATAACCATTCTAAGAGAAAAGTAAGAAATAAGGGGTAAAAGTGCAATTTTACCATTACAATACAACAACGGGATTTCTCATGGGCTAAACACAGGTTAAATGATCTTAACAAGATAAAAAGTGGGTTGGTTCAAACAGAAAAGGGTTCATGTGAAATCTGGGAATTAAATGACTTCTTGTAACCCTAAAACAGACCTACTTAATTTAGCAAGGTTCTGGTCAGGATAAAATTCACCTAAACCCTCTAAAATTCATGGAAAAATATTCTCTAGGGTTTAGAACCTTCAATTTGGCCTTTAGAACATATTTTGACCTAAATTGGGGTCCTAGTCAAATGTTTGCCCTAAATTAGGTTTTTGTGTAAATTGCCTAGTCAAACATGGTCAAACCTAAAATCCAACTTCACCATTGGATTCCTAGATCTACTGTCTTGTAGGTACCTTAGCATGGAGATCCAAGTGCGGTAGACCGGAGTAAAGTGCGAGTAGAGTGTTTTGTATGTGTCCCCCACATTCCCCCCACTAGTTCATTTCACCACAATCATAACCAAGACCTAATCTACTTAGGTGTTTGCATAAACCCTAAGATAGGCTTTGTTTGTCTTGTTTGCCACCTTCACCCATCTAACCCACATTTTATAAAAAAAAAACAAAAAGGTACTTTCAATGAGACTAATCAATTTACACACTTTATACACCCACATTAGAGGCACATAACCTGACTTGATTTTTATCTACTCAATCGGGATTCCGACCGGTTGTCCCAGTTCAAAATACAACACATAAAAGAGTAGAAATCGTACTAGGTTAACCACCTTTTTGTGTGCCTTAATCGGTGGTGCATTTAAGTCGATTGATTGAATTGTTTAGGTCGCACCACCAAATCTAAAAGACGTTCATTTTGTAGCTACCCCATAAGATTCAATAACTAGGTCAAGCCAGGAACTCCATATTTTTCTTGATTTCTAAAGGAAATACTTGAACACATGCTTTTAAAAAAACAAATTTGGTTTGCCATACAAAACTTGGTTGAAAACACCTAATATTTGATTCCTAAAAGCTATTAAGCAAGATTCGAACCCTAAAACTCACCTCATCATTAATAATCTTGCTTGAAAACCTCTTGGTTGTGCAAATTCACACATTCTCAAACAAATCATTAAGGGCACAACCCATTAAGGGAATATCACATTCCAGAAGCACCATTTTCTCAAGCCTAACTAAAATTGAGTAGACGTTGGCCTTAAGGACTGGTTCACTCTACGGGATCTAGATTGAGATTATTCACAATTAACCTACTTATACTAGTCAATTTGATGTCTAGCTAGGGGAGTAGCTTCAAACGACCGTGGCTGGGGGGTACACTAGGAACCGGAGGCGCAAGCCATAGGAAGAACCTTCTCCTCAGTCCATCCTTATAACTGGTCAGATTGCCTGGACATAAGTAGAGTAAATCGTCCCGAATCTTACGATAAATTCTAGGAGTCTGTAGACCTTTAGGCTACCCAACCTAATGACAGGCTTGCATTTTTGTGCTGTAGAGCTCCTTCCCTTCCCCATCCTTCCAACTTCCTCCTAGTGTATGCCTGGAAAGAGGTCATTGAACCCTAGATTGGAAGGACCTTTTGACCATTCCCGGAGGTGGAGGTTGAGCTTTAGCCAAGCAGATCCCATGGCTGATCAACAACCACCTCCCCCACCCCCGAACTAGCAGGAGCTGATTCAGAGGTAGTTGGAAGAAATGCAGTAGATGCAGCAATGGTTCCAATGTATGAATGATCAGGGCGCTTGGCCCTTGAAGGATTTTTACGATCCTTCAAACTATGGGGAATGTCTCGGCGTCATGATTCCCGCCGGGGAAATAGAAATCAAGCCCCAAGTCTTAAGCTTGATTAAGCATTTTCATGGGCTTGGCACGGAGGACCCATTCCAGCACTTGGTGGATCTGACCACTATGGTTCAAACCACCAAACCAAGGAATGTGAACGAAGAGCAAATGATCATTAGGCTCTTCCCCCACCATCTCAGGGATAAAGCCACACATTGGTACCAGACCATAGGAAGGCCGATAGAAACTTGGGCTACTCTTAAGTTGGCTTTCTTGAAGAAATTCTTCCCTATCGGAAGGACCAATGACTTGCGACTAGCTATTACCACTTTCGCCCAGCGGTCGGGGGAACCATTTCATGGTGCTCGAGAGCAATTCCAAGAACTTTTGAGGAAGTGTCCACACCACGAGACGCTAAAATGGTAACTCGTGCAGATTTTCTATCATGGGTTGGTTAAGCAACTTCGTATCATGTGGATGCTTCCTACGGAGACAATTTCCGCAATAGGGATGCAAATAGCACATACGACCTATTTGAGGAAATGAGTGATGGGAACACCATCATGAACCCAAACTAGCTCATTTTTTACCTATAAAAGAGAACAAAAGCTCCTACAAAACCAACTGGAGGTCCTAACTCAATGAATAACCATTCTGAGAGAAAAGTAAGAAAGAAGGGGTAAAACTACAATTTTACCATTGCAGAACAATAATAGGTTTTCTCATGGGCTAAACGCAGGTCAAATGATCTTAACAAGATTAAAAGTGGGTTGGTTCAAACAGAAAAGGGTTCATGTGAATTCTATGAATTAAATGACTTCTTATAACCCTAAAATAGACCTACTTAATTTAACAAGGTTCTAGTCAAGATAAAATTCACCTAAACCCTCTAAAAATCATGGAAAATATTCTTTAGGGTTTAGAACTTTCAATTTGGCCCTTAGAACCTATTTTGACAAAAATTGGTGTCTTAGTCAAATGTTTGCCCTAAATTGGGATTTTGTGTAAATTGCCTAGCCAAACGTTGTCAAACATAAAATCCAACTTCACCATTGGATTCCTTAGGTCCAAATTAGGTTTATACCAAAATTTATACCTAAGGGGAATTCATCTTGACCTACTTTGCAAATAGGTCCAACCTAATTACATTTCTACTCCTATCTTTTGAAAACCTCTATAGAAAATCCCCTACTTTTGTCTTCGTTCTTTGGAATTAGGTCCTTCCACCATTATAGCGGAAGGAATCCTACTTTGGCGAGGTTTCGAAGGAAAGATCTCTCTGATTTCTCAAAGAATCCCCTTCAAAATTTAAAGGGAGATTCTCTGAGAAATCTCGTCCACTTTGAACACAAACAAAGGCTCGATTTGGTACCCAATCTCTCATGCGAATGCATGAGAGATTCGGATCTACTTCTAATTTCCATTTCCGGTGAGGTTTCCATGCTTATAAGCTTGGCTTCCAAGCACAAAACCTTCCTCCAGGGCCTATAAAAGCATGCCCAGATCACCCCGCATCCTCCATGCTTGAAATTGTTCAGAGAATCCCTCACATTCGTCTCTTCCCCCTCCAGCCAGTGACTCAGCAAGCTCCGGCGACATCCCTTTCTTTCCCTCGTTGCTTTGCCACAATACCAATGGCAGGTCTCTCTTCCTCCTGTTCGCCCACGTCGGGCCACACTCGCCAACGCCCCTGTAGCCACTTCATTATCACCGTCCTCCCCCCACTAAGTGCTTTGTCTCTAACGATGGTAATACGAGCCAACCGCCATCTCTGCATCTCCCTTCATCTATCTACATCAAGCTAAGTCCTCTCTCTGTTCTAATCATTTTTCTCTCTTTATTTCTTCAAAACACGCCTCGACGCACGCTATCAGCCTCACCTTCTTCATCTCTGGACAGACCTCTAGTGAGGCGTCCCCACTGCTCCATGCCTCCATCCACCTCGCCAACCACCCCATAAGTGATGAGAACCTCATCATGAGCCATAACTAGCTCATTTTGACCTAATACAAAGGATAAAAGCTCCTACATAACTTAGCAAAGGGCTTAATTGAGGAATAAGTGTTCTGAGAAGAAAACATGAAATAAAGGTTAAAAATTGCAATTTCACAATTGCAGTACATAAACGAAATTTCTCAGAGACCGAACATAGGTCAAATGATCTAAATAAGATAAAAACTAGGTTGAATCAATCAGAAATGGGTTCATGAGCAATTTAAGAATTAAATGACATTCTGTAACCCTAAAATAAATCCACTTCAATTCACGAGGTTCGAGGCAAAGTAAAAATGGAATAAACCCTCTAAAATTCATAGAAAAATAATCTCTAGGGTTTAGAACCTTCAATTTGGCCTTGGGAACCCATTTTGACCTACATTGAGAACCATGCCCAATTAACAACTTAATTTGGGTTTTTGCATAATTTGACCAGTCAAACAAGGTTTAATCTAGAAATAAAATTCACCATCCGAATCCTTAGGTCCTAATTAGTCATGTATAAAAACTTGAGCCTAAGAAGAAACCTTCTTGACCAACTTTACGCTTTGGTCCTCATATATTTACTTTTTGGCCCTCAACTTTTGAACCCTCACATTTTGGCCCCTAACTCTCCTTCGTTCCTTGCGTTTAGGTCCCTCCTGCAAAACCTGAGCAGCACCATGCTCTGGCGACCTTGCGCGGAGCATGGCGCCGTGCAGGGTGAGGGGGGGGCCTGCCAAGTCAAATGGGGGTGCCCTGCGTCGTCAGCCGTCGTAGGAGCACCCCCCTGAGTGCTGCAACCACCCATACTGGCCGTACGAATGCACGGACGCGTCCTCCGGCGAGGGAGGCACTTCACCTCCCTCCGCCCTCCTCTCCGTCTCTACCTCTATAAAAACCCCACAAGCTCTGCCGTTCTCCTAAGCTCGGATTTGACGGAGAAACCCCCCCTTTCCTCTCTTCCCACTCCGGCAGAAGACCTCCAGCTCCGGCGGTTCTTCCTCCTCCTCCTCGTCGCTCTGTTGCAATACCAGCAGCAGAGCCACCTTCCTGATCTTCCTCCGCGTCGCGCAATACCAGCGCGCGCTGCCTCTGCCCCATCATCGCCACCGTCCTCCCCCACTGGGCACCTTCTTCTCCAGTGACAGCAGGTACAGCCGTCCGCCTCCTCGCCCCCTTCGTCCCTTTAGTTAAGTTAGAACTACTTCCCTGCCTCCTCTCTCTCTTTTCCCCCTGCTATTTTTATCTAATTACCCCTCGACCGCGCCTAATCACCCTCACCTTCTCCATCTCCGGCCAAACTCCGACGACCCGCTCCCGTCACTCCAGCACCCCACACGGCTCGCCGACCCTCACAGAACCTCCACCTCCTCACCCTGATCAACCTCCGCCCTTTCACTTCCCACCAATCGCCCTCTGCAGACCCACCGACCAAACCCATCTCCCAACCTGCAGTTTGACCCAGGGCGGCCCTTAGGCTCTGCCCCACCACCTGCAGACCCCCCGACCACCTTCACCGTGCTACGACGAAGGTCCTCCGCGTATCTGATTAGGCCGAGAGGCCATTTCTCTATGAGCAGGTACTTCACTCGCCGCCGCCATTGCTGAGTGAAGCAGCTTCTTCGACCTGCTCCTCCAGGCACGCCACGCCCAGGTTAGACTCCCAGGCTGCGCGGGGCATCTCCGCAAAGAAGTCCCAGGCTGCAGTTGGGGCAAAGCCTTCGTGTGGAGCCTCGATTGTGCGCTGCCTCCTCCACGCGAGCGTCCAATTGGGGTGGGACATTTAGTCTCACCTCGAAAACTCACTGAGGCGAGTGGGCGCTTAAAGGCAAAAAGTGCCTTAAGCTATTCGCCTCAGATCACAGGGTGAGGTCCCCTTCACCTGCCCGATTACCCGGCCTCATCCGCGCTCACGCCTTGCGGACCTGGCCCAACCCGATTAGCCCGACCTGCACTCCTCGCCCACCACCGCACGCTGGTGGGCCTAGACCCGGGCGCGACCCACGTACCCGATTAATCGGTTGCTGTGGGAGAGCTTTCCTAAGAGCGAATTCTGAGAGAGAGAGACGCGGCGGAGGGTAGATTAGGTTTTGCCCTCTGATCGAACTTTGAGTGTGCAGGCACAGGTGAAGAAGAAGAAGAAGAGAAGGCAGGAAGAAGAAGAAGAAAGCCACAGAGGAAAGAAGAAAAGACGCACTATAGCAGCAGCTACTTAAGTCGTCTGATTGAGAAATCAGACGACGCTCTGAAGGCAAAGAAGGAGAAGAAAGGAGAACAGGACTGCAAGGAAGAAGGAAAAGAAAGAGATGGAAAAAAAGAAGAAGAACAGAAGGAAGAAGACAAAGAAGAGAAGCAGAAGACGAAGAGAAAGAAGAATGCACTTGGCCGAGAAAAGAAAGAGCAGAAGAAGAGGAAGCAGACCGCAAGAGAAGAGAAGGAAAAAGAAGAAGAAGAAGGCCAAGAAAGGACTGCGAGAAGAAGAAAGAAGAAAAAAAAGAGAAGAGAAAAGAAGACAGACGAGAAAGAAGAAGGAGAAGCCAACAAATTCTCTCTCTCTCTCTCTCTTTATTTTTGTAATAGAAATACTGTACTTCTAGAATACAACTTGCTCCCTGAGTTCAACCTCGGGAGAACTTTATTTTTCGAGTAAAAAATATCTGTAATGATGGCAATAACTAGCTGTATTACAACGCTATTTCTTTAACAAAACCTAGTCATAAGTTATCGGCCACTCATCAATAAGCATCACAACACTTCATTGATCCTAAACCCTCACTCCATTCACCGCTCCAGACCCCCAAAACACCCCCCGAACACACCCACTTTCATGCACACAGGGTGCCCTAGGCATGCACTCTCCGACCACCCTACGCCATGTCGACACCCACACTACGTTCACTGTGTCTTGGAGAAGCTATCTGAGCTTTTTGATGAGGCCGTGAGGCCATTTACATGTCAACAGGTGTAGGTGTCTCCGCCGTCATTGATGCACGTGAGGAGCTTACTTGCAAGTCTCCTCCAGTCCTCCTCGCTCCAGGCTATGAGTCCCAGGTTGTGCGGACTCCTCTCGTGCAAAACTCCAGACGAGTGATTGGCTTCGAAGACCCAGTAGCTATTGCAATCAAGGAAGCCTCTTGCTGTGGGCACACAAGAAGGAAGGTGGGACGTTTAGTCCTATCTCGAAAGTTGTCAAGCCGGCGCAGCGGAATAAAGTGAAAAAGTGAATAAGGCTCTTCACCTCCTGACCACGAGGTGAGGTCCCACTCACCTCTCACTACCTTGTCTGTGACCTGATCCCTGCGGACCTGCCTTGACCCGTATACCCAACCTGCACTCCTCGCCCACCACCTCATGCCGGTGGGCCTGGTCCCAGGCGCATACCCGACCCGATTACCAGAGAAGCGACTCTAGGAGAGCAAGCCTAAGAGAGAAAAAGGAAGAGAGATTGTGGGGATAGGTAGGGGTAGGTTTTGATCGCTTGCAGGCAAGGGGAAGAAGAAGAAGACAAGGAAGAAGAGGGCAGAAGGCCAAAGAAGCTAAGGGAAGAGAAGGCAAGGACTGAAGAGGAAGAAGTTGAAGGCTAAAGGGCTGAAGAAAGAGAAAGAGAAGGAGAAGGAATTGAAGGTAGAAGAAAGAAGAGTTCCCAGAAGGAAAGAAAAAGAAGAAGAAGCCAAAGGCAAAGGCAAGAGAAGCTAAAGATAGAAACGCAAAGGCACAGGCACGAGAACAGAAGAAAGAAGAGAAAGAAGGAAGGAAGCAACCTAAGACTGATCAGAGAAGAGAAATAGCACTGTAGTAATCACAAGTTTAAGACATCTGATTCATAAAATTAGACATCCATTTTTTGTTCTCTCTTCATATACATTGATATCCAGTGTTCACATTTACATTTTTGCACTATAACTCTGATTTTCATCACATATTATATTCAATTTTGAAGTTGTGCTCTTGATTTTTAAACCCCAATTTTCTCCCTCTGTTCGACCTCGGACTTAAAACTTCGAGTAGTAAAAAGTTCTATTTATTTTCAAGCGATTTCAACTATACTACAATGCATCATTTTTAAAACATTGATATCGCCCGTCAAACAATGAGCGAGAACTCAATTAATCATGCCTCCATGGATGCATTCAACCGGTCCCAACAACCTAGGTCTAGTGTTAATGAGATCCAAGATTTTCATTCATTTGACATGGAATTGATTTGTAATAAATTGGATAAAATGGACTTGGTTGCTAAGAGAATGGAAGAATGGATGTCTGGGAATTCAGGAAACATTTCTGTACCTACTCAATCACAAAATTCAGGATTCCATTCTTCACGAGCTTCCACAGGGTGGCAGTTCATGAACCAACTTGAATCGACTCAACTTGTGAGCCAGGATTTCTCGGAACCTGATGGGTTCCAAACTGGGGCCTTTGATCCTAGTTATTCTGATCCTTCCTTCTCTCCATCCACGCCATATGAGGATGCGTATACAATGCAGGAGAATGTTAGGTCCAACCCGTATTCCAACACTTATAACTTGAGTTGGAGGAACCACCCTAACTTCTCCTGGAAAAGTTAGGGGCAACAGACCCAAACTCGACCCAGCAACTACCCATCTCAAAGACCTATGGGTCAGGGTCAAGTATGCACCCAGTTGCCCCTAAGACCGGTTACTCAGCCATCTTGGAATGCCCAACAATCTGCAGGGTAGGCTAAGTTAAATCGACGAATGGTAGAAATGCAATGGTCCATGCTTTAGCTTATGCAGCAAATGAAGACATCATTGGATAACTTGCAATCCGGGTTAATTGCTAACACCCAACAACTTGGATCTCTACCATCTCAACCCATACCCAACCTGTGTAATATGTAAAATCAGGGAAATAGAGCCCAAGGGTACGGGAATCAAAGGGACTGACATGCACATGCTCAGGTGGTTTAGTAGGGTCTTTCATCTTCTTCTTCTAGTTATATGACCAACCAAGGCCCTCCAATCTTCACTACCCCACCTCAAGACCCGAACCCATATGCCTTTGCAAACTCCATCACCTTGAGAAGTGGGAAGCAAACCCAAAACCCTGAATTACCTTCTAGAAGTCAAAACCCTAGGGACCTTGAGAGAGAGAAGGAGGAGGTTGAAGAAGACAATAAGGCCTAAGGACCTAAAATTGAAAATACCACCCGTGTCCCGTTCCCTGAGGCCCTATTGAAAACCATAGACAGCAATGAGAAGCTCCTGAATTTATTCAAGAGGATAGAGAAATATTTTGCTCCTCGATGCTATTAAGCATATCCCAACCTATGCTAAATTCTTGAAAGAACTGTGTACCCAAAAGCGTAAGTCGAGAGAACCCACTCCGAGGAAGGTGATTCTCTCTGAGCAGGCAAGTTCTGTTATCCTACATCACCTTCCTCAAAAGAAAAAAGATCCAGGTGCCTCCTTGATCTCATGCATTATTGGGGATACATTTTTGATAGGGCACTATGGGACCTAGGTGCATCCATCAACCTAATCCCGACTTCTCTTTATAAGAGGTTTAGGTTAGGTGAACTCAGGCCAACCTCAGTAATGCTCCAATTAGCAGACCGTTAGGTCACCACACCGAGAGGCATTATTGAGGACGTAATTGTCAAGGTCAAGGATTTCCATTTTCCCATAGATTTCCTCATCCTTGACATGGATGTACCTAATGATTTGAGGAACACGTCCATCATTCTGGGGTGTCCGTTCCTAGCTACTGCCAAGGCCAACATAAACTGTGAAAGCGGTACTATAGAGATCGCCTTTGGGGATAAGAAGTTAGCTCTAGATATTTTTAAGGCGACAAGAGGATTTGAGGATTGTGGATTCATTGAGGAGCTCAAGGATCTGGATCATGAAACTTGTATGACAATCAGTGCACTTGAGGACTCCACCAGCTTTAGCGAACCTAACCCACAACCCTACGTTGTAGACTTGCCACATCCTGAAGAGGCTATTGATTTTGTTCATTCCCAGCCTCTTCCACTAGATCATCATGATGAACCTTCGTCAGCATCCTCCCTACCTTCTATTCTAAACCCACCTCAGCTAGAATTAAAACCATTGCCCAAAATTTGAAATATGAGTTCTTAGGACTTGAAAACACACTCCCTGTGATTATTTTTGTTGATTTGACTAAGGAGCAAGAATCAAGATTAATTAAGGTCCTTAAGAACAACAAGGAGGCAATTCGTTGGACCATCCATGACCTCAGGGGGATCAAGCCATCTTATTGTAATAATCGTATTTTTATGGAAGATGGATGCTGCCATTCTCACTAGATGCAAAGGAGACTAAACCCGAATATGCGAGAAGTGGTCAAGAAGGAGATAATCAAGTGGCTCGATGCTAGGATTATTTACCCAATCTCAGATAATCCGAGGGTTTGCCCTATTCATATTGTACCCAAGAAGGCCGGAATAATCGTTACAACTAACAAGAAAGGGGAACCCTTCACCACTCGTTTAGCTTTTGCTTGCAGAGTCTGTATTGACTATAGGAAGCTGAACACAGCCACAAAAAAGGATTACTTTCCCTTGCCATTCATTGATCAAATCCGTGAAAGGTTAGCTAGGCAAAAATACTTTTGCTTCCTAGACGGTTATTCGGGATATAACCAAGTCCCTATCCATCCCGAAGACCAGGAAAACACAACCTTCACATGTCCTTATGGAACCTTTGCATTCCTTAGAATGCCTTTTGGGCTTTGCAATGCACCTGTCACTTTTCGAAGGTGCACGCTGGCTATCTTTTCTAACATAGTGGGAGATTGTCTTGAGGTGTTCATGGATGATTTCTCCATTTTCGATGATTCTTTTGAGTTCTACCTAGCTAACTTGGAATTGATCCTCTAGAGATGCATCAAAACACGGCTGGTCCTTAGCTGGGAAAAGAGCGACTTTATGACTCAGGAAGGCATTGTCCTGGGTCATGTGGTCTCTAGTCAGGGTATTGAGGTTGATAAAGCTAAGGTGGATGCCATCTCTAGAATTCCTCCACCTACATCCGTAAAACAAATCCACTCTTTTCTTGGGCATGTGGGTTTCTATAGAAGATTCGTTAAGGACTTCTCGAAGGTTGCTCGACCGTTGAGTAACCTTCTGGCCAAAGACACACTGTTCGAGTTTGATGAATCATGCCGTAAGGCATTTGATTTATTAAAAATGGCAGTCACCTGTGCCCCAATGTTGCAACCACCAGTTTGGATAGCCCCATTTGAGATTATGGTTGACGCATCTAATTATGCCATCGGGGATATCTTGAGTCAGAAGATTGAGAAAAATCTCTCTGTGATTTACTATGCTAGCAAGACTCTAGACGAAGCCCAGAGGAACTACACTGTTACTGAAAAAGAATTGGTAGCTGTAGTTTTCACTTTAGAAAAATTCAAGGCTAATATTTTAGGTTTTCGTGTCATCATCTATACCGACCACTCGGCCTTGAAACATCTCTTGGCCAAATAGGATGCTAAACCTTGGATTATTCGTTGGATTCTACTGCTTCAAGAATTCGATCTTGAAATCAGGGTAAAGTCGACGCACAAAATGTAGTGGCAGATCACCTCTCGAGAATCCTAATTGATTCTCCTCATCCGAATGTCCCAATCTCTGATACTTTTTCGAATAAAACTATCCTTACAATCTCAGGTATCCGAACCCCCTAGTTTGTAGATATTGTCAATTATTTGGTTGTTGGTCAAATCCCCCAGGATTGGACCAAACAACAATGGGATAAACTTATGTCTGAGGCCAAATATTATTTTTGTGATGATCCTGAGCCGTACTGTATCGGTGTAGACCAGATTATTCATCGATGCAACCTAAAAATCGAGTTCCATAGCATACTTGAGTTCTGCCATAAATCTACGTGTGGTGGACACTTTTCTGGGAAAAAGACGGCAGCAAAAATCTTGCAATCCAGATTTTATTGCCTGTCATTATTTAAGGATGCCCAGGAATTTTCAAAGTCATGCACCCGATGCCAGACACTGAGGAACATGGCTAAGAGAGATATGATGCCCCTTAACTCAATTCTTTCCGTCAAAATTTTTGACATTTGGAGCATCAACTTTATGGGACCCTTCCCTCCTTCATTTGGACACAAGTATATTCTGGTCGTAGTTGATTACGTGTCCAAATGGATTGAAGCAATTCCCACCTAGACCAATGACCATAAGGTGGCCATCGATTTTGTGAAGAAAAATATCTTCAGTTGGTTCGGGGTTCCTCGAGCAATTACCAGTGATGGTGGCACACATTTCACTCAAGCCCAGTTTTGGAATTTACTGGGGAAATATGGGGTGAATCATTGGATTTCCACACCTTACCACCCTCAGACGAACGGACGGGCTGATGTCGCCAATTAGGACATCAAAAATATTTTGCAGAAAACCATTAGGCCTGATAGGAAGGATTGGACCCAAAAGCTAGATGATGCTCTTTGGGCCTACCATACGATGTACAAAACGCTTATCTGTATTTCTTCATTTCGTCTGGTGTTTGGTAACGCATGTCACTTACCCATAGAACTTGAACGCCAGGCATTTTGGGCCATCAGGAAATGTAATTTTGACCTTGAGTTGGCTGGGAAAACAAGGAAACTCCAACTATCTGAGTTGGAGGAATTTCAAAATGATGCTTATGAAAATGCCAGAATCTATAAGGAAAGGACCAAAGCTCTCCATGGCCAGATGATTTCACGTAAGAGCTTTGAGCTGAACCAGGAGGTCTGGCTTTTTGATTCTTGATTGAAGCTCTTCCCCAGAAAACTCAGGTCTAAGTGGGACGACCCATTCGTTATTGAGTGGATTTTCCCTAATGGGGCCGTCGAAATCTTTAACCCAAAGATGGGTAATATCTTCAAGGTCAACGGGTAGCGTCTCAAACCCTTTGTTGACCATATGCTCCTCAACCCATCTCAGACAAGGTTGCTCTTACTTTATCTTAACCACCATGAGCTAATCATCGCCTAGCTGAAGGCACTAAACTTAGCACATGTAAAGACTATTCCAAGCTTACCAGAGTCTCATGGAAACCAGGTGCTACTCTTCCACTTCTACTCTTCTGCATGCTTTCATTTTTCACAATGAGGACATTGCAATAGCTAAGCATCGGGGGCTGGATATATCTTATAATATTTTTGTCAGCTGTAACATTAATTTCCTATTATTTGATTCTATCAAAAGAAAAAATAGAATTAGGAGACGAGAACTTAGGCATTAGGAGTTGCAAACTTTAGGAATTGATACTTTGGGACCTAAGTACTTAGACTCTTCAGGTCTTCGGGCTTAATTAGCCTGGATGTCCACTTAAATGTGGACTTAGTCTCGAGTCCTCGCCAATTAAGTTCATTTTAATTTGGTAAATAAATTGGGATGATAAGTATGCGGCTTATCAACCCGTCCTCTGATTTAGGGGACTTTAAGCCTAAGCATCTACACTTTTTTTTGCACTGACTCACTTTTCGATGGTTTCTTCAGAAATTGGGTAGCTAATGAACTATCTAGGGTGGTATGGCTGGCTAGTTGTCAGTCGTAACAGCTCATCGGCCAATTGTCCAGAGCCCAGTCACAAGACAATTTTCATTGTACTACCTTTAGGTAAATCTTAGATCAGGAAAGTCACCTACTTAAAAGTAAAGAAAAGAGAAAAAAATATAGAAAAAGGAGAAAAAAATAAATAATAAAAATACCACACTTCACCGCACGAGTATGCCTGGCAAGTTGTCGTGGGTAACAGTCCATTCGCCGGTTGTCCAAAACCCAGCTCACACACAAAAAATGCACAATAATTCCCAAAACACTTAGTGAAGAAGCAGGGAAGTAGAATAAACTAGGGAGATATACACTGGGTTCTCCCTTGTGTTGTACTCATAAATAAAAGAAGTAGGGAGAAAGCTACAGTTCGAAAAGATAAACCTTTAGGCAAGGTCACCTAGGGTCGTAGAAATCCGAAGTCTGTTTTAACGGCCACCTAGTGAGTCTTTCACTCTTTTCACTAAATGCTTAGCACTTAGAGTCCTTTTCGAGTCTTGGGTGGGTCGGGTGATGAGAGCCTCATCATGAGCCATAACTAGCTCATTTTAACCTAATAAAGAGAATAAAAGCTCCTACATGACTAAGAAGAGGGCTTAATTGGAGGAATAAGTGTTCAGAGAAGAAAACATGAAATAATGGTTAAAACTGCAATTTTACCATTGCAGTACATAAACAGGATTTCTCAGAGACAAAACATAGGTCAAATGGTCTAAATGAGGTAAAAAGTGGGTTGATTCAATCAGAAATGGGTTCATGTGCAATCCAGGAATTAAATGACATCTGATAACCCTAAAATAGACCTACTTAATTCAACAAGGTTTCAGTTAGGATAAAAATCAATTAAACCCTCTAAAATTCATGGAAAAATATCCCATAGGGTGTAGAACATTCAATTGGGCCTTTGGAACCTAGTTTGACCTAGATTAGGGTCCTAGCTCATCAATTGACCTAATTTAGGTTTTTATGCAAAATGTCCAGTCAAACATGGTCAAACCTAAAATCCAACTTCACTATTGGATTCCTTAGGTCTAAATTAGGTTTGTACGAAAATTTGGACCTAAGGGGGGGTCATCTTGACCTACTTTGCAAATTAGTACACCCAATTACATTTTGACCCTTATCTTTTGAAAACCATCACATAAACCCCCCTAGCTTCCTCAAAAATCTTACAATCAGGTCCCTCCACCGTTAATGGGGAGGAATCCTTCTCCGACGAGGAAGGCAGGGGGATACTCTCAGATCCCTCAGAGATCTCCTCCCAAAATTGGAAGGGAGATTCTCTAAGGAATCCCCTTCCATCTGAGCCCGATCATAATCTCTGATTCCTGTCCAATCTCTCGTGCAAACACACGAAAGATTTGTATCCCAACCACCTTCCTTCTCCAGTGAGACGATGGTGGCCTAAGGCTTGCCCTCCACGCACCAGAAGCTTGGCCAGCACCTATAAAAGGACCTCCGACCCTCTACGAATCTCTCAGACTTGTTTTGGCCGGAGAATCCTCCAAATTTCATCTCTCCTCTCTCTGTCCAAGAAACCCGCAAGCTCCGGCGATTACCTCCCCTCCTTCTCGTCGCTCTGTTGCCATACCAGCAGAGTCCATTCCGCCTCATCTTCCCATGTTGCGCCGCACCAAGTGCACGCCTCCCTGACCTCCTCCTCGTCGCCGTTATCTCCCCTCAGGGTTGTCTTCTCCGACGACGGCATAAACGAGCCGTCTGACTCTGCTGCCCCCTTTCACTCCCAACAGTCCAGATAAGTTCCCCATCTTCCACTCTTTCATTTCCCTCACTTTATTTCACACAACCGCCCCTCGACCATCCCTATCCACAGCCACCTTCCTCATCTTCGGCCACCCTCCAGCGAGATGCTCCCGTCGCTCCGCAGCCCCACACGTCTCGCCGACCATCGCATAACCTCCACCTCACCTCACTGAGTACCCTCCACTCATCCATAGTCCCTCTACACTACCACAACAGCCCCCCAAACACACCCATTCATCCAGCCACATAGCGACCTAGGCATGCACGCCTAGGCCGCCCTACGGCCTACCACCTAGCGCCTCACCTTCGCCGTGACACAGCGAAGGTCCCCCGGTGATTTGATTAGGCCGCGAGGCTCTTTTTTTGTGTTAGACAAATTTCAAGCTCCGCCACCATTAGCAACAACTCGAGGAAGCTTCTTGCTTGCTCCAGGTCACAAGACTACAGGATTCCAGGTGCTGCAAACTTGGGCAAGTCTTGCGATGATAGTCGACCTAGCGAGTGACGCCACAGAGCCTGCAGTTGTGGGAATTGAAGGAACGGTCTGTTATGGGCGCACGAGAGAAAGCGGTGGGCATTAGTCCCACATCGGTAAGTCATAAAGCGCGTGTATCCTTTATATTGCTTTTGTGATATGAGCCGGTTGCCTCCAATCACACTTGGGGTGAGGTCCCTCACCTAACCACTGTGCCTCATCCGTGAGTTCACCATGCGGATCTAGTGTGACCCGACCCGACCCTATCATGAGCACTCCTCGCGCACCACACCCACGCTGGTGCGCCTGGACCTGGGCACACGACTCGACCCGTTTACCCGGCTCTGGGAGAGTGTGCTGAAGAGTGATATATAGAGAGAGAGATGCGCGGGAAGGGTAGGGGAGTAGGTTTTGTTGTGCGTGGTTGTGTGCAGGACGTAGGGACTTAGCTGCTGCAAGCGAAGGAGAAGGAAGGAGGCTCTGCAGAGGAGAAAGAAAGGCAAGGCAGAGAAGAAGAAGCGAGGCCAAGGAGAATAGAACTAAAGAAGAAAAAGACAAGGGGCAAACAAAGATTCAAGGAAAAGAAAAGGAAGAAGAAAGAGAAGACCACTTAAGAAGAGGAAAGCCAGACCTTGGTCGCAAATCAAGAAGAAAAGAAATAAAGAAGTGGAACAGAAGCAGCAAGGGAAGAGAAGAAAAGGAGCTCTACTTTAAGACGTCTGATATTGTATCAGACGTCCATTTTCTTTCCCCTTAAGTAATTTCTTTCTATATCACTCTCCTTGAACTAGTCATTTCTCCTCATTTAAAAAGTTGTGTTATCAAGTTTTGGAATACTTAGATTGCTCCCTGTGTTCGACCTCGGATACTCTAATTTTTGAGTTATAAATCTTTATTTGTTTTCGCGGAAAGTTCGTCTACATTACAACGCAATATTTGTTAAAACATGATCTAGTCGCGTCAACATCGGGTAGCCGTAAAATGTTATCTTGGAACTCTCAAACTCCAAATCTACAAAAAAAATTAGAAAAGAAGAAAAGCAAGAAAAATTTTTTGTATCTTCTCAAATAAGGCGAGGGCTTGGACGGTGTGCATTCTGGCAAACACCTAGGCACAGTCAAGTCTTTGTAACCAGGACTTGGGTTGAAAGCTCCTAAAATAACCAAAAAATTATGCCTAAGAGATCGAATCCTAATTCTACTTTCATAAATAGCATTTAGGCTAATTTTGCTAAGGACTAGAAAAAAGTAAGCATGGGGGTATGATAAACACACATGAATTCATGATAAAATGCTTATTTATGATAGTTCCTAGGCTTAGCATTGCATATCATATTATAAATACCGTATAACATACATTGCATGGCATTTAGGATAGTTGTATGTTTTGTATATTAATTTCTTCATTTTATATGGCCAGGAGGCAATGCGATGTCTTTACGGACTTCAGACGAAAAATCCGACCATACAGATGGATCTGGAGCGACAATCGCTATCCGACAACGTAGAAATCACCTCGATCCAAGTACCGTGGCATCCTTTGCAAGCAATGAAGGGTGGACAGTCCAGATGGTGCCATGTGGCACCATCTAGAGTGCCCAAAGCCACCCGACACATCTCCAAGGGTAGCCCATCAAGTGATCTCAGTCATTGAGAGCCAACCCTCACCACGTAGCCACAACTCTTCGCGACGCACTTGCGGACGTGGCACAACGGTGGGAGCGTTGGATCGCAAAGGAGGGGCACGGGTTCAAATCCCTATAGCCCCCCCATTCTTAATCCCTATAGCACCAGCAGCATGCGTGCACGCACATGCTAGCACATGCGAGTGTGCATGCCTGGCTGGACCTCCACGCAATCTACGTGCATGGGGCGGGCGTGTGCTCTGTTGGTGCCAGCCTTCAGCGACAGCTTGGCAAACATACAACGATGCTTACAACCATCGCAAATTGTGCACACACCAGCAAGGCCAGCTGTGAGTGTGAGCGGGTGTGAGCTGGCTACAGCGACACTTCCAGCAGCAACTTGGAGGTCACTAATGGTCCCATGCCTATTCTAGCCTCTTTTCATCCACTATAAATGTACCAACACCTCCTCCCTTCCAAGCCATCTCTATTTACTCTACTCCCACTTACTCCCAAGCTCTAGCAAGCCTACCAACACTCTGTTAGAGCTTGCTCTCAAGCTCCCAAGGTGCCTATTAGTGTAACGGAACTCTGCCCCACCAAATACTCCTCCAGCTTTTCATCCCCATTCATAGGTCGCCTTGCAGCCATCCTCCCACCTCCATTCTGGTAGCAGATCACCTCCGCCTTCTCACCTCCATTCCGGAGCTGCGCTGAAGCTTTCCTTTACTTGACGTCCTCCTTCTTCTCACCTCCATCGACCTGCTTCCCAACTCCTTCCTCTTAGCTTCCGCTAGGCGCCGTCATCTCACTGAACAGCTGCTTTGGGAGATTTCTTCTCACCTCCCTCTCTTTTTATGTTTTCTATATTATTGTAATTGACATTCATGCAATATATCAGATTCAATTCTATCTCTCTCTTGTGATTGATTGTCATTTTATTTCAAAAATAAAAAAAATAACAAAACCCTAAAACACCAAAAAGAAACAAATCGAAGTGCGGTTTTCATATAAAGTAAACGAAGCCTCCCAGTGTTCGACTCGAGATTCCTTGGAGTTTTGGTATAAATTATATTTGATCACGAGTTTTGCAACTACGACGATGGGTTACTTGTAACCCCAATTTCTAACACGCGAAACCCGTGCGGCTAGCGGGCATTGCTGGAGGAGCGTAGGTGTGCACGGGGGGTGCCCTGTTGCGTGTGAAGGAGGAGAAAGGCATAGGCACATGCGGTGGCGTGGCTGGTGGCCATGTGTGATGACGCTTCGTGCGGCAGAGAGGTTGGGAAATGTTGGGTTTGTTCTTGATGTTGCAGGTGAACCACAAGGAAGAAGATGCAGGGGACAGGTGGTGGGGATGATGTTTCTACTGAAGCATGGTGATGCACGGACTTTGGTTGGCAATGTGGGCTATCACACCACATGCCCACGGTGGTGAGTCGTGCTGCCGCAGTTGAGGCCGGTGGTGGTGGAGCGGATGAGAGTGGTGAACTTTTTGCACAGTGATGAATTAGGGTGGAGGCCTCCTGAGCACCATCATCTCCTCCCCCCTCTTGTAGCTACAGCCAATTCATTTGAAATCACAAGAGGCGAGAGCAGATCCTTGTGAATGATGGCAGCTGTTAAAAATGAATGGGCGTAGGAGGAGGAGGCGGAGGAGGAGCGGTTACCTACCGAAGGGAATAATAATAATAATAAAATAATTAGGATTATTTATACATAACTCCTTAACTTCTATGTTAATTAAAATAATGTATGTAATGCACCTACTTGCATGGTATTCTAACTAATTCCAAATGCATGAATTATGTAATTAAGTCAAAAATATAAATTAATCTATTTACATCCAAATGCATGCTAAATAAATGTTAATGAAAGCTTAATGTCTAGGCACTTAAATACCAAAATAGCCCACAAATGTGGGCTAATCAGGAAGGATGCCTCTCAACGACTAAGTATTGAGAGAGGGTTAGTCGAAGCAAAATCCAACCACAAATGACGTATATAGAGGAGCAAATGGCAATGATGCAAAAAGATTAAGGTAAAATGGTGATTTGAATCACCAATTTACCCAATTTACAATAATAGCAATATCTTAATAGTATCAATCAGATAATTCCATGCAAATAAGTGCATAATGCACTCCTGTCAGAGTAATCAGATGGCTGCAACTCAGATCGGACGGCTTAAATAACCCCCTGCTGCAGTGCTTTTACACTTGTTCACTCTTCTTCCTTGGCTTCTTCTTCTTTCTTTCTTCCTTCAGCTTCTTTCTTTCTCTCCTTCTTCGCACAGAGGCAAGGATGCCTCTCAACGGTGAAGTGTTGAGAGAGGGCTCGCTGAAGCAAAATCCCCACTCTCTCTCTTTTTCCTCTTTCTTTCTCCTCTTCTTTCTCTCAAAGACCCAGTGTTAACCTGGTAATCGTATATATGGTCCGAGTTCCAGACCCACCGGTGTGGTGTAGCGGGTGAGGGTGCGTATGGAGGTGAGAGGGGACCCGACCCCTAGTGATCTTGGGCGATAAGCTTAGAACAAGAATTCAATTTATGCACCTGCTGAAGCTTTCCCACTTCTGATGTGGGACTATCTTTTCTCAAGTTCCCCACGTAAACGGTAGCTGAAGGATGCTCCTAATTGAAGCAGCAGGAGTGCTTGGTGCTCCCAATTAGAAGCCAAGATGTGCACCTGGAAGTGATCCGCGCAACCTGGAGCTGAGACCTGGAGCGAATGTAACCAGAGAACACGAAGTATGGTTGGAGAGTGCGAGAGCGGAGGTGGAGCTCTGACCTGGAGCCTGAAAAAAGAAATGTGGGCTAAATACCCCAATCAGAATGCTCAGGGAGATCGCCTGAAGATGGCGAAGGTGATGGTGGTCGTGGCATGGTGAATAGTAGAGTGAAAAGGTCGTATGAGCTAGGAATTGTGCTGTGGAAGTGCGTATGTCGAGTGAGATGTTTGGCATAGCAATCCCCTCAATTTCTTGAGGGGTTTTGCTCACGTGGACACAACGGAGTTGTAGGGACCAGAGGCGGGTGATTTGGTGGAGTGTAGTGGCTTATCAAGGTCACCGGAGGTATGTCGAAGATGGGGGAGATGACGATGATTCGGGCGAGTCGGTGGTCGAATCGGAGGTTGAATGATGTTAAGGATATCAATGAACAAAGAGGCGTCGAGATGAGTAGCTAACGGACGAAGGGGATGGGATAAGCACTGGTCTAGTATGGCCAATGCCAGAGAAGGTGAAGGCTCTGATGTGAGGGAACGGCGACAACAGAGTGTTAGGAAGCTCCTCGCTAGTATGGAAAGGTGTGAAAAGAAGAGGGGAGTTGGAACCGACCACTTATGGTATGTGGAAGCTGGCGAAGAGGCCGATGGAAGGAGGTTACCAGAGACGAACCTGGAGCAGGCCGGAGGTAAGGAAGAGAAGGTATTTTTGGCCCAAAAGTTAGCTAAGGAGGTGAGGAATGTCGTGGGAGGTCTTTTATAGGCCAAAGGGTGAGCTTTCAAGCTCAGAAGCAAGCTTGAAAGCTCTGCAAATTAGGGAGAAGAATTCTTGAAATCCTCAGTTTCACACAAGTGGTAGAGACGGATTTAGAGCTTGGGAATGGGTTTGATCGATCAGGAAACTCTTCAGAATCATTCCTTCCAAATTTGGAAGGGATTAATCAATTAATCACAATAGAATCAGAGATTAAAGGTATGGGTTTCATGGCTTCACACTTCCATGGCTGCAGGGACCCAACTGCGAAGAAGATGAAAAGACTAGGGGCATTTTTGCAAAGATTTCGAAAGCTGGGGGTATGAATGAGAGAAAAAGAATCAGGTGGACCAGAATGCAAACTAGGTCGAAATGATCTCTGATTGAACCTAAATTTTGGTACAAACCTAATTTTAACTAAAGGAATCTGATGGTGAGGTTGAATTTTGGTTTTGACAAAGTATGACTACGTAATTTGCGTAGTTACCCAAATTAGGGTAAGTTTCCGTCTAAGACTCTATTTTAGATCAAAATGGGATCTGATGGTCAAATTAAAGGTACCAAACCTTATAGAATAATTTTCCATAAATTTTAGAATGTTTAGGTCAATTTTATCCTGAGCAGAACCTCAGTTAATTAAGCGGGTCTATTTTAAGTGTTTCAGATGTCCATTAATTCTTGAAATGCGTGAAAACCCTTTTATTCTGCATGAACCCACATATTAGACATTAATGACCATTTATTCTTTAATTGTCCCCTGAAATACCCTGCGGTTATTCTGTATTTATGGAATACTCTTAATTTTGCAGAAATAACCCTATGTTCTTTTCTTCTCAAAACAACACCATGTGCCCTTAAGACCTTATGGTGAACATGTTGGAGCTTTTATCAATCTAATCAGATCAAATTGTGCTAGTTAAGGCTCATGATGGTGCTCCCATCATATCCCCACACCTAGCTTTTGCTAGTCCCTTAGCAAAACCTTATAGATCATAGCAGTTATCTTGGTCGGATGTAACTATCAGGATGCCCTAGTAAGCCACATCTCTAGGAATCATATCTTAATACCAACAATTGTCCTAGAGGTACTTAAGTACCATCCCAGATCCAGACCTTTTGCCTCAATCTTCTGTAAAGGTTTCTAAGGCCCATAGGAACTATCCAAAGGTTCATTGGACCTAGCGGTTAAAGCACCCGTGCTTGTAACATGGTTAGTCCAAGTTCAGTTTGCTAGTGCATTTTTTTTTTAAGAGAGAGGAATAGAAGAAGATTTTTATTTGTAGAGATCTTTCTCTCTCTTTTTCTTTTCATTATATTTTTCCTTAGATTTGACCTCAGATTGGCCCTAAACACGTTCTGTATCGGATTCCTTGTCCCCACCATTAATCCTCACAGGGTCCCTGGTAATTGATGCTTCGGGATAGCACCGCCCATGGCAACCCCCAGAACCTTAGCTTTTGACACTTCAGGATAGTGCCACCCATGGCATTTTGTAGCTAAATCCAGACCCTGGAAATCGACATTTTGTTATAATGCCACCCGTGCATCTGAACCAGCATAAGGTTCTTACGTACCCTCGGTAGGATATTTAGATATTCTAGGAGACAAGCACCAAGGAGATGATATGTTATTGCACATCTTCGAGGGGAATTTCCCACCTCTCCATGCTGAGAACTCATCCAAATCAACTTGTGTTTTCGAGCCGCTCCTAATCTAGATCTTAGGACCATTTTCAAAACAGAATAAATGCCTTTTGGCATGATTTTATGATTAAAGCATACTGAACCAGACTATGTGTGATTTAGGGTGTTTAAGTTACTTAGTCCCACAAACCAGAGGTCAATTAACAGGGTCTAATACTCCCTAAGCCTTAGACCTAATACACAAGCTTTGCATTTTCCCCAACCTCTTGAGGATTAATCCAGATCTTGACAAGTACGTAAGTGTTTAAATCTCATAACAGATCCAAGAGGCCTAAGGTCAGTATTCGCCACTAATCCCTTAAGTTTTAGCCTTCCAGGTCTTAATTCATCATTCGATCCAACCTAGAAGGTAAGTAAGTTCCATATTGTTTTGAAGGGACTCAATTTCTTTCATATCTTTTTGCTCCTTTCTTTATCTTTTTTTATTTTTCTCTTAAAAGGATCTTTTTCCTCAACCTCCTTTTTTCCATTTTTTCCAAATTTTTTATTTTTTTGATTTTTTTGAAATTTTTTGATGAAACCCTTTCAGTGAATTGATTCTCATGGCATTTTGCACTTTAATATCCCCCCATACCTACGATTTGCAATGTCCTCATTGTAAATTAGATCATACATTAGAATAGGGTCAAAGGGTGGATGAATGGGTCAGGATGACTGTTGCAGATGGTTTCAAGTCCTAGTACGAGTACCAGAGGTAGAGTTGGTTGTTCTAATGGATGAACCCTCAAGCACGATACGAATTCTTTGATGAGGTATGTAAAAAGGGTTTCAGGTTTTCAAATGATGATGGGTTGCCTCCCATTAATAGCTAAGTTTAACGTCATCAGCTGGGCGTAATAAGCTCGAGGAGAATGGAGATCAAAAGATAACTTAATCAAATTTGTGTCAATGAGTTCAATGAACGGCTTGAGTCACTGACCGCTCATGATAAATGGTTTAGAATCAAGGCTGAGTTCACTGATTTCGACGGCTCTATTTCCAAAAACACGTCCGAGAAGAAACGGTCCAATCCATTTTGATCTCAGTTTTCCTCGGAAAAATTTGAGTTTGTCATCAAAGAGTAGGACCTTCTGACCAAGATGGAAAGTTTTTGTTGATATGTGTTTGTCATGAAAGGCTTTCACCCATTCTTTGTAAATTCGCGAGTTCTCATACACGTCATTGTGTAGTTCCTCGATCTCGCTCATTTGAAGTTGATGGTGGGTTTCAAACTTTAGCAATCTAGATTGCACTTCCGTACTACCCAATAGGCTTTGTGCTCCATTTCAATGGGGAGGTGACATGCCTTCCCGTACATGAGTCTGAATGAAGACATACCTAATTGGGTTTTGTGGGCGATCTTATAGGCCCACAAAGCTTCCAGAAGTTGGGTCAACCAATCCTTCTTATGAGGTCGAATAGTTACCTGAAGGATTTTCTTAATCTCCCAATTGGACAATTCAACTAGTCCATTGGTTTGGGGGTGATAAGGAGTCGAGATGTGACACCTGATACTTGGTCATCAGGGATCTAAACTATCCATTTGTGAAATGGGTCCCTCCATCAGAGATAATAGCATGTGGGACACCTAACCGGGAAAAGATGTGCTGATGAATGAACTTGATTACCACCTTATGATTGTTGGTTTGGGCCAGGATAGCTTCGGTCCATTTAGACACATAGTCTACAACGAGGAGATTGTATTTGAAGCTGTTTGATTTGGGAAAGAGGCCCATGAAATCAATCCCGCAAATGTCGATGATTTCACACACGAGAATCGGCTGTAAAGGCATCATATCGCAGTGGCTTATGTTGCCCAAGGTTTGGCAACTAGTACATGCCTTACATTAATTGTGTGTGTCTTTGAAGATCGTAGGCCAATAAAAGCCTCAGTAGAGGACTTTAGCTACGATTTTATGTCTGGAGAAGTGTCCACCACAGGCCTAGTCATGGTAGAAGGACAAGATGCCTTGAATTTTTGCTTCTGGGATGCATCATCTAATGATCTAATCAACACCAATTCAAAAGAGGTACAGGTCTTCCCAGATGTAGTACTTGGTATTGGAAAGCAATTTGTCTTTCCTGGCTTTCAGCCAATCAGAAGGGATCTGATGACATGCCAAGTAATTAACCATATCTACATGCCAGGGAAGTCCTGCACCAATAGTCAAGTGGTGCTCATCAGAAAAATGTTTTGTGATCGAGCAAGAAGGATAGATAATAGCAGATGGAAGGCGAGATAAGTGATCAGCTACCATATTCTGTTTTCCCGTCTTGTCACAAATCTCGTTGTCAAATTCTTGCAACAGCAAAATCCAGTGGATTAATCAAGGTTTTGCATCCTTCTTCATGAGAAGGTGCCTCACTGCAGTGTGATCCAATATATGATAATGCGAGAACCTAAGAGATACGATCAAAATTTTTTCAAGCCAAATACTACGGCTAGCAGTTCTTTCTCAGTAACCGTATAGTTACGCTAAACCTCTTTAAGTGTCTTGCTAGTGTAGTAGATGACCATAGGTTTCCCATCTATTTTCTGCCCAAGCACTACACCTACTGCATAGTTAGATGCATCACACATGATCTCAAAGGGTTGAGACCAATCAGAAGCATCTAAGTCACATAGGCTTTCAAATGCACGAGTGCACTCCTTAGTGAGTTCAAAGGGGATATCTTTGGATAGAAGATTAGTTAGGGGGTGCAAGATTTTTGAGAAATCGAGAATGAATCGACCATTAAAATAGGCATGCCCTAGAAAAGATCTGATGTCCTTGACCGAGCTAGGCATAGGTAGCTTGGAAATCAAATTTATCTTAGCCCGATCGACCTGGATGCCTTTCTTAGAGATTAAATGCCCCAAGATAATACCCTTAGGAACCATGAAGTGGCTCTTTGCCAGGATAGAACCAGATTCACATCGATGCAATGATTAAGGATTTGGACCAAATGCAGGAGGCAATCATCGAAAGATTCCCCAAATACCGAGAAGTCGTCCATGAAGACTTCAAGGTAATCACCTACCATATTAGAGAATATGGCAAGCATGCACAGCTGAAAGGTGGTAGGTGCATTGCAGAGCCCGAATAGCATTTTGCGAAACGCGTACATCCCATAGGGGTAGGTGAAGGTGGTTTTCTCTTGGTCCTCAGGATGGATTGCTACCTAATTATAACCGAAGTACCCATATAAAAAGCAGAAGAATCTATTTCCCACTAGTTTCTTGAGTATCTGATCAATGAACGGTAGTAGGAAATGATCCTTCTTCATGGTGGCAGTCAGTCTTCTGTAATCAATGCAAACTCTCCACGAGTTTGCTATATGGGTTGGTATGGTCTCTCTGGTTTCAGTCGTGATTACGATGAGCCTTGCCTTCTTAGGCACAACCTAGATCGAACTCACCCAACTGTCGGAGATCGGGTAGATGATCCCAACATCCAACCACTTAATGTTCTCCTTTTTCATGGCATCCTGCAGGTTCAGATTCAGACAACTCTGCATTTCACTGGATGGTCGTGAGCCCTCTTCAGTATAGATGCGATGTATGCAATACAAAGGGCTAATACTGGTTAGGTCATCAAGGTATAACCAATGCCTCTCTGATGCTGCTGGAGGACAGAATCAAATGTGTTTCCTCATCAGTGGTTAGTCGGGAATTGTTGATCACAGGAAACGTGTGATTGGAACCCAAAAAGATGTACTTTTGATGATCGGGAAGAGGTTTCAATTCCATAATGGGAATATCAGCAACAAAAGGCGGTTCGGGATGAGCCTCAGAAGAAATGGTGGGAGATGTGGGTGGGTCTAGATTGGTGCTAGGCTCCTCTATTTGCAGGGTATGATCCTCTTGTGGTTGAATATCAGGGATAAGTGGGTTTTCCTCAATAAATGGATCTTCAACCACGGATTCGATATTCCAAATCTACTCGATAGCCCTATAAGCACTTCTGTTTTGATGCACCAAAATTATGTTTATTGCTAAGACTGACATTTCAGGACTATCTTGGATTAAAAAGCCTCTATTCAAGACAAAGTTCAGATAGTTGCTGATGTGCATCTTTTTCATTTATGTGAGTCTAGGACATTATTGTAAGGAACCTCAAATAAAACTCAAAAATGATCTTGTTCATGTATCTTTTCAAAACCATATTTTAGGGTTATTGGTCGACCAAACTTCTTCACTGATTGACCATCATAATTAATTGACCGATCAAATCGACCCATTTTAGGAAGTTGAGAAAAATCCTCTTGATTGACCAACCAAGCTAATTGATCGACCAACATTCTTAATTGGTCAACCCAAGTACTTTTTATTCAACCAATTAACCTTAATTGTTCGACAAATTTTGTTTCCTATTCAAGCAAAACATTTTCTATAAATAGAGGTCGTACTCAACCCTTTCATTAACAACTTTGAAGAGAAAAACACCTCACATAGTTAGAGCTTCTCGTGCTTATTTCCAAAGGTCATTGAACCCTATTCTTCATGTTCATCAAAAAGCACGACACCTCAAACCTCTGCGAAAATTGATTTGATTATTTATTGAGGTTCCATAGAAGTTATTCTTGTTATTTTATATTATTGTTTTTTATTTACGAATCCTAAGCCTATTTGAAAGATCCATAGTTGTTTTTGCTTCTCTTTAGGATAAAAGAGAAGTGGTTTGTAGGAGGTTGTGCCACCCTCATTCGAGTGGTGTGGATAGTGGATTGACTAGCTTGTACTAGTCAGAAAAATCCTGAGCTGGGAGGCTTTGGAGTGGTTTTTACCCGGTTGGGTTTCTACTATAAATCAGGTGTACACTGTGCGTGAATCTCTATTGTCTTTTTTTTTAATTTAACTCATATTTTTAAAGTAATACTATTCACCCCTCCCCTCTAGTATTTAGTTGTGATCCACAGGATATTCTCCAACCCTCATTTGGTATTAGAGCCTAGTTGTCAAGAAGATGTCAAAGTCGTCTAACTATACATATGCTAAGGGGCAATATGTTGTTCGTCCTCCTCTCTTTGATGGGATGAACTATGGCTATTGGAAGACAAGGATGCAAATCTTCCTAGAGTCCATGGATTTCTAGGTGTGGGACGTCATCGCCTCCAAGTATACTCGTCCTGAGATCAAGGAAGGAGTGGTGGTGACACTAGACCAAAAGAAGATGGCAGCCTACAATGCCAAAGAAATGGACGCAATCTTTTGCGAACTTTCAAAAGCCGAATTCAGCCACGTCTCTGCATGCAAAACATCATATGAGATCTGGAACATACTAGAAGTCACACATGAAGGAACAACTAAGGTAAAGGAAATTAGAGTGAATTTGCTAATGCAAAATTATGAGCTTTTCAGGATGAAGAAAGGAGTGTCCATCAAGGAGATGTTCACACGATTCATGGACATCATAAACTCCCTACGGAATCTGGATCAAGACATAAAGAATGAAGCTCTGGTAAGAAAGATTCTTCGTTCACTTACCAGTAATTGGGAAACTAAGACCATAGCCATATAAGAATCGAAAGATCTATCTACCCTCAAATTAGACGATCTTATCAGAAGCTTGATGGCCTATGAAGTTCAACTTCAACACATGAAGGAGCATGAAGGCGAAGGAGTAAAGAAGAAAGCCATAGCCCTTGAAGCTACTCAAGAATCTAAAGAAACTTCAAGTGGAGAAGAAGAGGAAGACATATGATGAGAACCTCATCATGAGCCATAACTAGCTCATTTTGACCTAATACAAAGGATAAAAGCTCCTACATAACTCAAGGAAAGGCTTAACTCAGAGAATTCTGAGTTTAAGGAGAAAATAAGTCATAAGGGGTAAAAATGCAATTTTACCAGTATAATCTGCATACAGGGTAATTCAGGGTCCAAACATAGGTCAAAGCAACTTAATAAGAATAAAAGTGGGATGAGATGATCTAGAAAGGGCTACAGCAATTCCAAGGAACTAAATGATAATCTGTAACCCTAAAACAACCCACTTCAATTCACGAGGTTCAAGGCAAAGTAAAAATAGAATAAACCCTCTAAAATTCGTAGAAAAATAATCTCTAGGGTTTAGAACCTTCAATTTGGCCTTCAGAACCCATTTTGACCTACATTGAGAACCATGCCCAATTAATAACTTAATTTGGGTTTTCACATAAATTGACCGGTCAAACAAGGTTTAATATAGAAATGAAATTCACCATCAGATTCCTTAGGTCCTAATTAGTCATGTATAAAAACTTGAGCCTAAGAAGAAACCTCCTTGACCAACTTTACACTTTCGTCCTCATATATTTACTTTTTGGCCCTCAACTTTTGAACCCTCGCATTTTGGCCCCTAACTCTCCTTCGTTCTTTGCGTTCAGGTCCCCCCTGCAAAACCTGCCAGCACCATGCTCCGGCGACCTTGCGCGGAGCATGGCGCCGCGCAGGGTGAGGGGGAGAGCCTGGCAAGTAAACCGGGGGTGCCCTGCGTCGTCAGCCGTCGCAGGGACACCCCCCTGGTCGCTGTAACCCGCCATACCGGCCGTGCGAACGCACGGACGGTATGGGTTTCCATCTCCGGCGTCCTCCGGCGAGGGAGACACGTCGTCTCCCTCCGCCTTCCTCCCTGATTCGGTCCCTATAAATACCCCCGTCGCTCCACCGTTCTTCCCAGCTCGGATCTGACGGAGAAAACCCCCAACTTTCCTCTCCTCTCACTCCGGCAGACGCCCACCAGCTCCGGCTGTTCCTCCTCCTCCTCTTCGCTCTGCCGCAATACCAGCAGCAGAGACTTCTTCCCCTGCTCTTCCCGCGCCACGCCGCACCCAGCTGGCGCCTCTCCGGCTCTCTGCTCGCCGCCGCCCCTTCCCCTGGGCATCTTCTTCTCCGGCGACAGTCGATACGACTGTCGCCCTGGTCCGGCCCCTTTCGTCTCCGTAGCTAGGTCAGAACTCCTCCCCATCTCCCCGTCTTTCTTTTCCTCACTGTCTTTTATTTGATTAAACCCTCGACCGCTCCTGTCCACCGTCACCCCCTTCGTCTCCGGGCAAACTCCGGCGAGACCCCCCCCATCACCCCAGCAACCCACACGGCTCGCCGACCACCGCAGAACCTCCGCCTCCTCACCCTGATCAACCCCCGCCCTTCCACTTCCCCCACATCACCCTCAGCAACCCCACCGAACAAACCCATCCTCCGACCCACAGTCCGACCTAGGGCAGCCCTTGCACGTCGCCCCACGGCTCGCCACCACCCACACGAGCTTCGCCGCACTCTGGTGAAGCTCCCGGCACCTTCTGATTAGGCCGAGAGGCCGTTTTGCTGTGAACAGGTCACCCGACCTCCGCCGCCATTGCCGTGCAGAAGGAGCTGCTTCCGCCTGCAGCTGCAGGCGCGCCACGCCCAGATTCGACTCCCAGGCCTTGCGAGGCATTTCGACAAAGCATCAGGCTCGCAGCTGGGGCGAAGGCCTCGCGTGAAGCCGCGATCGCCCGCTGCTTTCTCTGCTGCGGGCGCTCAATTGGGGTGGGACATTTAGTCCCACCTCGGAAAACTCTGAAGAGGCGCAGCGGTATAAAGCGAAAAAGTGCTGGAGGCTTACTGCCTCAGCACACGGGGTGAGGTCCCCTTCACCCGCCCGGTTACCCGGTCTCGTCCACGCTCACGCCCCACGGACCTGACCCGACCCGACTTAGACTGACCTGCACTCCTCGCCCACCACTCACGCCGGTGGGCCTGGACCCGGGCGCTACCCGTACCCGGCTACCCGGCAGCTCTGGGAGAGCTATCCTATGAGCGGATTCTGTGAGAGAGAGACGGGGGGCGGGGGGTAGAGTAGGTTTTGCCCTCTGACGTAAACTCTGAAGTGTGCAGGCACAGGTGAAGAAGAAGGACCGCGGAAGAAGAAGGAAGCTGAGGGAGACACTGTAGCAACAAGCGGTTTAAGTCGTCTGATTAGAAAATCAGACGACGTCCTGAAGGAAAAGAAGAAAGAAGGAGAGACGACGTCCTGACAGGAAAAAGAAAAGAAGAAAGAAGGAGATCTGAAGAACAAAAGAACAAGGAAGAACAACAGAAGAAGGCGAGGCAGAGGAGAACACAGAGAGGCCAAGGGAAGAACTGAAAGAAGAAGAGCACGAGAAGAAGATCTGAAGAAAGGAAAAGAAGAAAGAAAGGAAAAGAAGAAGAAGAACATCACCACTGCAGATAAAGAAGAAGAAGATAACAGAAGATCTGAGACGAGGAGAAGCAAAGAGAAAAGAAGAAAAGACAACAAATTCTTTCTCTCTCTTTCTTTATTTTTGTAAAAGAAACTTGTACCCCTAGAATACAACTTGCTCCCTGAGTTCGACCTCGGGAACTCTTTTATTTTCCGAGTAAAAAATTTATATATTTGAAATGATGGCAATAACTGGCTATACTACAACGCTATAACAATAAAACCCGGTTATCTCTCGAAGCCACAACGTTTCATTTTGGCGCCGTTGCCGGGGAGCAACGGCTATTCTAGAGGTAAACATTCCTGTTTCTTTTTAATTTCTGATAATCTCCTCTCTTTTGTGCAGAAAACTACAGGAAATCAAGAAGACAAGCAATCGCACGACAACCACTCCAAGGACAGGTAAATTTTTCCTCTCGCTATTAACCCCTAAACTCTAAAGAGGAAGAAAAGAAAAGAACAAGCAATATAGGGCTAACCTGTCTTCCATACTTAGTAACCATAAAGAGTTGCATGTTTTCAACTCATTAGTCCTGCACACTATTAAGGGTATTTAAGGGCTAACACATTCTTGCTTGAGCCCTAATTACCCAACAAAGAACTAACTGGACCAAGTAGAGCCAACATAAGATTCAACATTAGGGTTTTAGAGACACACTACTTAAATCAAGAATGGAGAAAATCCAAAAGAAGTGTGCCTAAACCATTGATTGAAAATACCTATTCAAAAGAAAACCTAAAACAATTGGCTCTCTAAACACTTGAACCCTAAAAGACAAGACCTAAAAGCTCTCAAAGAAAACAAGAGGTAAAGTTGACCCCTTGGGTCAACCAACCTTAAATTAGGTCACTCTTTGCACTTAAAAGACTAAAGTTCAAGTGAAACCTTAAGCACCCTGATCTTAAAATTGGTAGACTTAAGAGGTCAAGATCCCCATTCTGGTCTACCTGGAACCGCAGTGACAAGAGAGGTCAGGTGGGGGAAACCCTGTAACCTGTGGGGACGCTCTACCGTGTAGGGGTCTTCGCGGGACTCTCCCTCTCTGGCTGCCCAGGTAATTCTCAGGTGGACGATCTTTCTGATCAAGGGGTCCATCTGCCCCGCACCTCTATAGTCACCCAACACATTTTTGGGTGTCTTGATTGGGTCCAGCACCTTCTAAACTTACCTCTTCCAACAGTGCATGTACGGAAGGAGGTCCCTAAGACCACCCTTAAGACCTCCTTTAGAAATTCACTCTCGTCAAGGCCAAGCCTCGACGCCCGTGTTTGTGCAGCAACACCCTCACATTATTCTCTCTTCTGATTCAGAACCAAGTTCTTCTTCTTCCCCCATCATGGCTCAGCCAGTTGAGGAAGAAAATAATCTGGAACACCAACTCCAGCGACTCAATGACCTCTTCCAAAACTTCGTGCACCCACCACAGCGTCCTATGATGCGGGACCACTACAATCCTGCTGCGGTGGCCATTGAGCCTCGAGTCAGAATCCCGACTGGAGGACCTGATTCCGAATTAAAGCCCAACATGATTCATGCTATACCTAAATTCCATGGGCTTAATTCTGAAGATCACTTCCAGCACATCAAACAGCTAAAGCATCTGGCCCACACTTTTGGATCAGATGCGCAAAATCAGGATATTCTTCTCATGAAGATGTTCTCATTTTCTCTTATGGACAAGGCCGCCCATTGGTATCAAACTCAGACCCGGCCGATCAACACTTGGGAAGAACTTCAATCCGAGTTTTTGAAAAAGTTTTTTCCCGTTGGTCGGACCAACGCCTTGCGCCATCAGATTACACACTTCACTCAACAATCAGGAGAACCTCTCCATGAGGCATGGGATCGTTTTCAGGATCTCATGAGAAAGTGCCCCCATCACGGAGTTCCTAAATGGGAACAAGTCCAATCTTTTTACCAGGGACTCCGTGAGGACATCCGCCTTTTCGTCAATGCAACTTGCGGAGGAAACATCATGGGTCAACATGAAGACACCGTATGGGAGATTCTCGAAAGCATGTGCGAGAACTCCATCAACAATGACTCCATGGGATTATTCGACAGGACGAATACCCGCGCAGCGACGAATCTTAAGGGAGCACATGAGACGCAGGGCCTGTCCGCATCAGTCGACCTGGAATTAATGGCCAGTCGATTGGACAAGGTCTCAATCATTGAAAAGAAGGTGGATGAGCTGACTCAGCACTTGCAGCGAGCCACCTCCGCGCGTAACTCCTTTGCACAACCTCCTTCCACACAGGAAACTGTGCAAAACATCCTCCACCGATCTTCCCCTGGGATGGATCCATATCCATCCCCATCTGATTCTTGGATCGGAGGATCATCCGATCCTTTCTACACCAGCCGGGGGAACTCCATTCCCCTTTCCCTGATTCTCAGGAGGTTCCTCAGACCTGCGAGGACCTCAACGCCATCCAGAACGACCCATTCTCCAACACTTACAACCCTGGATGGCGAAACCATCCCAATTTTCAGTGGGCGGGAAATTCCCAAACCCAAAGACCACTTTTTCAGTCCTGCCCACAGCCCTCTCGTCATTACCAGCCGCCTCAGCCTCGGCCCAACCCTACTTATCCATCAGGGCCAAATCAGGATCAAATGTCCCTAATCCTTCAGACTCTGGCTGACATTCAAAAAATGAATGCGGCTATTCAAAAACAGCACAAGGACGAGCTTACAGAAGTTAAAACTCAACTGGCCCAGTTGGCAAATTCTCGCCAGCCAGGCACACTCCCTTCCCAACCTCTTCCTAACCCAAATAACGTGCCAACCCAGAAGCGCGTTATGAATCCAAATTTAGGCCACGCTCAATGGATTTATCAGGCCCCTACTGCTCCATCTCCAAACGAGATGGAAGCCTCAACTTCTTATGCGGGATTTCAGCAGCAGCCACCCCTCTTACCAAACCCAAACCAAAATCAGGCCGGATTAAATTCTGTAACAACACGTAGTGGTAAAACAACTCAAGACCCGCATTACCCAAACCACTCCAAGCCTGATAACCATGACCCTAGGATAGTTATCCAAGATACCACTGTTCCGGATCCACAACCTGGACCTATCCTAGAAGAACCAACCAAGATCCCGTTTCCCGAGGCCTTGACCAAGGGAAAGAAGACCACCAAACCCGTGGCCCCTGAGGAGGACCTGGTCAAGCTCTTTGAGCAGGTCCACATAAACATCCCCTTGATGGATGCAATCCGCCACGTACCAGCTTACGCACGATTTCTAAAGAATATATGTACACCCCAGCGTAAGCCGCGAACCAAGGGAGGGAGCCCAATTGTTCTGTCAGAGCAAGCCAGCTCTGTAATCCTTAGTAGACTCCCACCCAAGGCAAAAGATCCTGGGACTCCCCTGATTTCCTGTAAGATAGGTGGTACCCAATTTGATAGAGCATTGTTAGACTTGGGTGCATCCATAAACCTGATACCCACATCCTTACTTGACCATCTAGAAGAATCTAAGCTAAAACCAACCGAGGTGACATTACAATTAGCAGATCGATCTATAAAGTCACCAAAAGGGATTCTCGAGGATGTTATCGTAAGAGTGCGGGATTTCTATTTTCCAGTGGACTTTATAGTCTTATATATGGATGCACCTGAGAACCCTAGGGATACACCAATCATTCTAGGGAGACCTTTCTTGGCTACTGCTAGAGCCAACATCAGCTGTGAGGAGGGCCAAATAGAGCTTAAGTTTGGAGATCAAACACTGAAAATTGATATATTTAAGGCCCAACAAGGAATTAATTGTGGCGTCATCGAACAAATTTGTGACATCAAGACTTTGGTTGATGAATCACACCTCCAGAATGACTCGATTATGCCTCATCAACCACAGAAGGATCTTGACCCGCAAACAGAGGAGTCGAATCCAGATATGAACAACCCAGTAACTCCCACCCTTGAACCTCACATCTATATTGAACCACCCGCTGCTGCTGATAACCCCATCCTCGAACTGAAACCCCTTCCTGCTCACTTGAAATACGTCTTTTTGGGTTCTAATCAGACCCTTCCTGTGATTATCAATTCCAACCTCAGTCCTGAACAGGAATCCCGTCTGATTGTTGTCCTCCAGCAACATCGCAGAGCCATCGGATGGACTCTCGATGATTTGACTGGAATAAGTCCCTCTTATTGTACTCATCATATCTATTCAGAAGAGGGCACACGACCTTCTCGTGAAATGCAGAGACGCTTAAACCCCAATCTGCAGGAGGTCGTGAAAAAGGAGATCATCAAGTGGTTAGATACCGGAATCATCTACCCGATCTCCGATAGTCGTTGGGTGAGCCCAATTCAGGTCGTGCCCAAGAAGGCAGGACTCACCACTATAACGACTGAGACCGGAGAAATCATTCCTACCCGATTAGCCAACTCGTGGAGAGTCTGTATAGATTACCGCCGACTCAATTCCTCCACGAAGAAGGATCATTTCCCACTACCCTTCATTGATCAAATTCTCGAAAAACTTGCAGGAAATAGGTTCTTCTGCTTTCTTGACGGGTACTCCGGTTATAACCAGGTGGCAATCCATCCTGAGGACCAAGAAAAGACCACGTTCACCTGCCCCTTCGGAACATACGCTTTCCGAAGGATGCCTTTCGGTCTTTGCAATGCACCCGCTACTTTTCAGCGATGCATGCTTGCCATATTCTCAGATATGGTAGGTGATTATCTGGAAGTCTTCATGGATGACTTTTCAGTTTTCGGAGCATCATTCGACGATTGCCTCCAACACTTGGTCCAGATACTCAGGCGGTGCATCGATGTGAATTTGGTTCTTTCCTGGGAAAAGAGCCATTTCATGGTGCCTGAGGGAATTGTCCTGGGACACTCAATTTCGGAGAAAGGTATCCAAGTGGATTGAGCTAAGGTTAATCTGATTTCTCACCTTCCTATGCCTAGCTCGATCAGGGACATCCGTTCCTTTTTAGGGCATGTCGGTTTTTATCGACGATTTATCCCTGATTTTTCAAAAATCGCGCGCCCCCTGACCACTCTTCTCTCCAAGGATGTTCCTTTCGAAATTTCCAAGGAATGCACTCAAGCATTTGAAATCCTGCGTGACCGAGTCACCCAAGCCCCGATCCTACAGTCCCCTGATTGGTCTCAACCCTTTGAGATCATGTGCGATGCATCCGACTTCGCTGTAGGAGCGATTTTGGGGCAGAAAATTGACAGGAAACCTGTGGCCATTTACTACGCCAGCAAAACACTCGATGAGGCTCAGCGTAACTATACGGTTACTGAGAAAGAGCTGCTAGCTGTAGTATTTGCCCTAGAAAAGTTCAGATCGTACCTTCTGGGTTCCCGTGTCATCATATACTCGGATCACACAGCTGTGAGGCATCTCCTTGCAAAGAAGGACGCGAAACCTCGATTAATCCGATGGATCTTGCTGTTGCAAGAATTTGACCTTGAGATTCGCGACAAAGCGGGAAAGCAAAATGTGGTAGCTGATCACTTGTCCCGTCTTCCTTCTGAAATAATTGACCCTTCCGGACCCATCACTGAGCATTTTCCCGATGAGCACCTGCTGACTATTGGTACTAGCCTTCCATGGTTTGCTAATGTAGTAAATTACTTGGCATCTCATCAGATCCCGTCCGATTGGCCGAAGGCCAAGAAAGACAAATTACGCTCCGATGCCAAGTATTACATTTGGGAAGACCCGTACCTCTTCCGCATAGGTGCCGATCAGATCATCCGGAGATGTGTCCCGGAAGGGGAATTCAACAAAATCCTCTCTTTCTGCCATGACCAGGCATGCGGTGGCCATTTCGCCGGGCATAAAACCGCATCAAAAGTCCTCCAGTGCGGCTTTTACTGGCCCACACTGTTCAAAGACGCATACAATCACTGCAAGGCATGCAGTCGTTGCCAGACTTTGGGCAACATGAGCCATCGCGACATGATGCCTATACAACCGATTCTAGTATGCGAAATCTTTGATGTTTGGGGGATTGATTTTATGGGCCCCTTTCCTGTTTCGGATGGTTTCAAATACATTCTGTTGGCTGTGGAATACGTGTCCAAATGGATCGAAGCCATACCGACCCGAACCTGTGATCACAAAATCGTTCTCAAATTCATTCATCAACACATTTTCTCAAGGTTCGGGATTCCTCGTGCAATAATCTCTGATGGGGGGACCCATTTCACAAATGCTCAGTTTAGGTCACTGATGACCAAATACGGGGTGTCTCACCGAATCACTACTCCTTACCACCCCCAAACTAATGGTCTAGCTGAGCTGTCTAATCGGGAGATCAAGAAAATCCTGCAAGTCACTGTTCGACCTGACAGGAAGGACTGGTCGTCCCGACTTCCGGAAGCATTGTGGGCCTATAGGACCGCCCACAAGACCCAATTGGGCATGTCTCCCTTTAGACTGGTGTACGGAAAGGCATGCCACCTTCTCGTAGAACTGGAGCATAAAGCCTATTGGGCAGTACGGAACTGTAATCTAGATCTTTCCAAGGCTGGGACCCACAGAAAACTCCAAATCAGCGAGATCGATGAATTACGCCTAGACGCGTACGAGAACTCGCAAATCTACAAGGAGCGGGTTAAAGCCTTCCACGACAAACACATCTCGAGAAAGATCTTTCATCCTGGTCAAAAGGTCCTACTCTTTGATGCCCGACTAAAACTCTTCCCAGGAAAACTGAGATCCAAGTGGGTCGGACCATATTTGGTCCGACAGGTTTTTGGAAATGGAGCAATCGAAATCAGTCCACTCAGCCACGATTCTAAACCTTTCATCGTGAACGGTCAGAGACTCAAGCCGTTCATTGATGTAACTTCTACTGATTTGGCTGAAGCATCTTATATCCTCCTTTCCCCTTGAGCTTATTGCGCCCAGCCGATGGCGTAAAACTCAGCGCTTAACGGGAGGCAGCCCGTCATTCTCTTTGAAAACCTGAAACTTGTTCTGACACCTTTTTGCACTTGAAGTTCACCCTTGTAGACAGCCGACCCCACCTCAGATGCTTGCATCTGGGATTAGAAATCGTCCGCAAAAATTCAACCCGACCCATCCACTCATCCAAATTTCTATCTTAAGGAATGAACTAAGTTAAATAAAAACCCCCTAGGTTACAATGAGGACATTGCAAATCTTAGGCATGGGGGGGGTATGAAAGTGCAAAACTTGTAAGAAAAGGTTTCAAACAAAAAAATTCACATATGCCAAAAACACCATAAAAATTAAAAATTTTTTGAAAAAGAATAAGAGGAAAAGAGGAGAAGGAAATTTTGTGAAGGAGAAAAGAAACAAAATGAAAAAGGAGCACAAAATTATGAGAAAAGGTGATAGTCATTAGTAAGGAACTAAGGAATTAACCTAAGTTCTAGACCTCATTCAAGAAAATAACTGAAAAGTGCATAATGAGATTAGTAAGAATGCAAACCTTAGGCATTCTTGAATAGACTCTTAGTACCCATTAAGATCTGGACACTCCTCAAGAGGTTGAGGAAAATGAAAAGCTGAAGTATTAGGTCTAAGGCTTAGGGAGTATTTGGCCTCGTTAACTAATTTTTGGTTTACGGGACTCAGTAACCTAAGCACCCTAACCTCACACACAGCCTGGTTCAGTAAGCGTAAAAATCAGAATCACGCAGAAGCGTCGCAAAATTCTGAAAAGAACACCTAGAATAGGAGCGGCCGATCAACACAAGTTGATTTGGACGAGTTCCCAGCGCGGAGAGGCGGGAAATCCCCTCGAAGATGCGTAACAAAATATCATCTCCTCGGTGCTTGTCTCTTAGGATATTTACATATCCTACTGGGGGCATGTAAGCACTCTACTGGTTCAGATTCCATGGATGGCATTATCTCAAAGTGTCAATTGCCAGGGTCTGGATTCGGCCACGGAACACCATGGATGGGATTATCTCGAAATCTCAATAGCCAGGGTTCCGGGGGTTGCCATGGGCGGTGCTATCTCGAAGCATCGATCGCCAGGAATCCTTGAGGATTAATGATGGGAGCAAGGAATCTGATACAGACCGTGTTGAAAAGCCAATCCTAGGCTAGAACTAAAAAGAAAAAGAGAGAGAAAACTCTCCAAACAGAAAAACTTTCTATCTCTCTCTTACAAAACGCACTGCGAACTGAGCCAGGGCTAAAATCATTTCAAGCACGGGTGCTTTAACCACAAAGTCCAATAAACCTTAGGTTAGTTCTTGTGGACCTTAAAAACCTTTGCTAAAGACTGAGGCTAAGGCTAGACAGATTTGGATCTTGATTGGTACTAGAGTACCTTTTAGGCCTATGGTCAGCATTCTAACCTAATCTATGCTCAAATAAAAAGCACTTATCTAAAACTATTAAAAACTTCATGGTCTAGAACAAGGGTTGAAACCTTAAGTTTTTGCTAAGGGACTAGCAAAAGCTAGGCATGGGGGTATGATGAGAACCTCATCATGAGCCATAACTAGCTCATTTTGACCTAATACAAAGGATAAAAGCTCCTACATAACTCAAGGAAAGGCTTAACTCAGAGAATTCTGAGTTTAAGGAGAAAACAAGTCATAAGGGGTAAAAATGCAATTTTACCAGTATAATCTGCATACAGGGTAATTCAGGGTCCAAACATAGGTCAAAGCAACTTAATAAGAATAAAAGTGGGATGAGATGATCTAGAAAGGGCTACAGCAATTCCAAGGAACTAAATGATAATCTGTAACCCTAAAACAACCCACTTCAATTCACGAGGTTCAAGGCAAAGTAAAAATAGAATAAACCCTCTAAAATTCATAGAAAAATAATCTCTAGGGTTTAGAACCTTCAATTTGGCCTTCAGAACCCATTTTGACCTACATTGAGAACCATGCCCAATTAATAACTTAATTTGGGTTTTCGCATAAATTGACCGGTCAAACAAGGTTTAATATAGAAATGAAATTCACCATCAGATTCCTTAGGTCCTAATTAGTCATGTATAAAAACTTGAGCCTAAGAAGAAACCTCCTTGACCAACTTTACACTTTGTTCCTCATATATTTACTTCTTGGCCCTCAACTTTTGAACCCTCGCATTTTGGCCCCTAACTCTCCTTCGTTCTTTGCGTTCAGGTCCCCCCTGCAAAACCTGCCAGCACCATGCTCCGGTGACCTTGCGCGGAGCATGGCGCCGCGTAGGGTGAGGGGGAGAGCCTGGCAAGTAAACCGGGGGTGCCCTGCGTCGTCAGCCGTCGCAGGGACACCCCCCTAGTCGCTGTAACCCGCCATATCGGCCGTGCGAACGCACGGACGGTATGGGTTTCCATCTCCGGCGTCCTCCGACGAGGGAGACACGTCGTCTCCCTCCGCCTTCCTCCCTGATTCGGTCCCTATAAATACCCCCGTCGCTCCACCGTTCTTCCCAGCTCGGATCTGACGGAGAAAACCCCCAACTTTCCTCTCCTCTCACTCCGGCAGACGCCCACCAGCTTCGGCGGTTCCTCCTCCTCCTCCTCTTCGCTCTGCCGCAATACCAGCAGCAGAGACTTCTTCCCCTGCTCTTCCCGCGCCACGCCGCACCCAGCTGGCACCTCTCCGGCTCTCTGCTCGCCGCCGCCCCTTCCCCTGGGCATCTTCTTCTCCGGCGACAGTCGATACGACTGTCGCCCTGCTCCGGCCCCTTTCGTCTCCGTAGCTAGGTCAGAACTCCTCCCCATCTCCCCCTCTTTCTTTTCCTCACTGTCTTTTATTTCATTAAACCCTCGACCGCTCCTGTCCACCGTCACCCCCTTTGTCTCCGGCCAAACTCCGGCGAGACCCCCCCCATCACCCCAGCAACCCACATGGCTCGCCGACCACCGCAGAACCTCCGCCTCCTCACCCTGATCAACCCCTGCCCTTCCACTTCCCCCACATCACCCTCTGCAACCCCACCGAACAAACCCATCCTCCGACCCACAGTCCGACCTAGGGCAGCCCTTGCACGCCACCCCACGGCTCGCCACCACCCACACGAGCTTCGCCGCACTCTGGCGAAGCTCCCGGCACCTTCTGATTAGGCCGAGAGGCCGTTTTGCTGTGAACAGGTCACCCGACCTCCGCCGCCATTGCCGTGCAGAAGGAGCTGCTTCCGCCTGCAACTGCAGGCGCGCCACGCCCAGATTCGACTCCCAGGCCTTGCGAGGCATTTCGACAAAGCATCAGGCTCGCAGCTGGGGCGAAGGCCTCGCGTGAAGCCGCGATCGCCCGCTGCTTTCTCCGCTGCGGGCGCTCAATTGGGGTGAGACATTTAGTCCCACCTCGGAAAACTCTGAAGAGGCGCAGCGGTATAAAGCGAAAAAGTGCTGGAGGCTTACTGCCTCAGCACACGGGGTGAGGTCCCCTTCACCCGCCCGGTTACCCGGTCTCGTCCGCGCTCACGCCCCGCGGACCTAACCCGACCCGACTTAGACTGACCTGCACTCCTCGCCCACCACTCACGCCGGTGGGCCTGGACCCGGGCGCTACCCGTACCCGGCTACCCGGCAGCTCTGGGAGAGCTATCCTATGAGCGGATTCTGTGAGAGAGAGACGGGGGGCGGGGGGTAGAGTAGGTTTTGCCCTCTGACGTAAACTCTGAAGTGTGCAGGCACAGGTGAGGAAGAAGGACCGCGGAAGAAGAAGGAAGCTGAGGGAGACACTGTAGCAACAAGCGGTTTAAGTCGTCTGATTAGAAAATCAGACGACGTCCTGAAGGGAAAAGAAGAAAGAAGGAGAGACGACGTCCTGACAGGAAAAAGAAAAGAAGAAAGAAGGAGATCTGAAGAACAAAAGAACAAGGAAGAACAACAGAAGAAGGCGAGGCAGAGGAGAACACAGAGAGGCCAAGGGAAGAACTGAAAGAAGAAGAGCACGAGAAGAAGATCTGAAGAAAGGAAAAGAAGAAAGAAAGGAAAAGAAGAAGAACATCACCACTGCAGATAAAGAAGAAGAAGATAACAGAAGATCTGAGACGAGGAGAAGCAAAGAGAAAAGAAGAAAAGACAACAAATTCTTTCTCTCTCTTTCTTTATTTTTGTAAAAGAAACTTGTACCCCTAGAATACAACTTGCTCCCTAAGTTCGACCTCGGGAACTCTTTTATTTTCCGAGTAAAAAATTTATATATTTGAAATGATGGCAATAATTGGCTATACTACAACGCTATAACAATAAAACCCGGTTATCTCTCGAAGCCAGCGTTTCAACATAGCACTCCTATCTAGACAATTCAAAAAGTTTCTTAAGGATAAGAAGAACTGGAGGAAGAAGACAGAAGGAAAAAACAATGACGCAGTCATCTGTTACAATTGCAAGAGAAAGGGACACATCAAGAAGGATTGTCCACTTCTCAGGAAGGAATCTGAAAAGAAGAAGAAGCACTTTAGAAAATATGAAAAGAAGAAAGCCTTTACTGCAACCTAGGATGAGTCGGACTCAAGTTCAAAAGAAAAAGAAACATAAGAAGAAGAAGCACTTCTTGGTCTTATGGTGCTAGAAGATGAGGTAAGCTCCTTTACTCAAGATTTTGAATTGCATGATATAGCTGCATCATTAAAATTAGAAAACAAAAACCTGGTAAAGATACTAGATAAAGAGAAAGCACAAAAAGCACTTGACAATCAAAACAAAGAGCCATCTGTTGAAATTACAACACTAAAATCACAGAAAAACCACTTAAAAATAGTCATAGACAAATTGAAAGAAAACTCTGCTATTATGCTAAATGACCTGACTAAATTCACAAACGGAACTAGAAATCTACACAAGTTGTTAGGAACACAAACCCAAAGAACCACAAAGTTTGGATTAGGCTAGATACCAAAGAATAGCCATGAAGCATCTAGTTCCAGCCAAAATAAAGAAAAAAGTTGCTTGCCAAAATAGGCAATGCAAACGAACCACCGTGGACCCAAGCAAAAATGGGTACCAAGGAGCATTTTGCAATCTTGTTTTGTAGGCTCAGTAGATTATAAGAAGTGGACTTTCCAACAAATCAATGGAACATTGAAGGCACTATACCAAACGAAGTCTCACAATCGTAAATCAATGATAGGAAAGAGAAGAAAGAAGATGGATTATGGATAGTGGTTGTTCCAAGCACATGACCGGTGAAGAAGACCTATTCCTACAACTTAACCGTCAGGAAGGTGGTACGGTCACCTTTAGGAACAACCACAAGGGCCGTATTATTGGTACTGGCCAAATTGGTAATTCTTCTACCTCTCTTGAAAATGTGCACTTAGATAAAGGTTTCAAACATAGTCTACCATGTGTAAGTCAAATATGTGATAAGGGAAATAGAATTACATTTACATCAAATGGTTTTAAAATTCGTGATGAAGAAACAAATCAAGTTATTCTTGAAGGAAATAGACACAAAGATATTTACACCATAAGCTTTGACAAATACAATTGTCTTGAATGTCTAGTCGTATCTGACGAAGAAGCAACTCTTTGGCATAAAAGATTAGGTCATGTTCACATGGGAAACATTAGTAAACTTGTGAAACATGAACTTGTCAAAGGTCTACCAAGAATCGACTTCAAGAAAAGCAAAGTCTACAATTCTTGTCAAGTTAACAAACAAACAAAAAACTCTTTTAAACCAAAAAGGATGGTTAGCACTTTTCAACCCCTGGAGATACTTCACTTAGACTTGTTTGGACCAACCAAATCCAAAAGCCTTAGCAAGTGCATGTAGTGTTTAGTCATAATTGACGACTTCTCTAGATTTACTTGGGTATCTTTCTTAAAGAGTAAGGACTTAACCATAGATGCCTTTAGCAAACTAGTTAAGAGATTACAAAATGAAAAAGGATTTGAAGTAATCAAAATCATAAGTGATCATGGTGGAGAATTTGAAAATGAATCTTTCTCGAACTTTTGTGATCAATATGGAATCAAACATGAGTTTGCCTTTCCTAGAGTTGCACCTCAGAATGGTGTAGTTGAGAGGAAAACTAGAATCTTACAAGACTGTGCTCGCACAATGCTGTGCGAGTCAAAGCTGCCTCGATATTTTTGGGTTGAGGTTATAAACACTACTTGTTATATCCAAAATAGAACCCTGATCAGACTGATTCTAAAGAAGACACCCTTTGAACTCTATCATGAAGGAACACCTAGAATTTCCTACTTCAAGATTTTCGAATGTCGATGTTTTATACTTAACACTAAAGATAATCTTGATAAGTTTGATGCAAAAAGCTCAGAAGGGATTTTCCTAGGTTATTCAACCAGAAGTAAAGCCTATAGAATCTTTAATAAGAAGAATTCTATTATTGAAGAAACCATGCATGTATCATTTGATGAAACATTAGTTCAACCTAAATCTTCTACTATTGATGATGATGATACAATAGATGATCCTTTAAACATTCCAGAAGATATTATTTCTAATGAACTACCTAAAGATATCTCATTTGTGAAAGATCATCCCAAAGAACTAGTAATAGGAGATTTATCAAAAGGAGTTCAGACTAGATCTTCCCTTAACACATTAGCATTTACAGCTTTTGTATCTCAATTAGAACCTAAAAATATTAAGGAAGCCTTCTTAGATAATTATTGGATTATTGCTATGGAAGATGAGCTAAACCAATTTAGGAAAAATCAAGTGTGGGAAATTGTTCCAAAACCTGACCAACAAACTATTATTGGAACCAAGTGGATTTTTAGGAACAAACTTGATGAATCAGGAAATGTAGTTAGCAACAAAGCTAGACTTGTGGCTCAAGTATATAATCAAGAAGGAATAGATTTTGATGAAACATATGTACCTGTTGCTCGACTTGAATCTATTAGTTGTTGCTAGCTTTTGCAGCCAATATGGAATTCATGCTTCTCTAAATGGATGTTAAAAGTGCCTTTTTAAATGGATTCATTAAGGAGGAAGTCTTTGTTAGACAACCTCCAGGATTTGAAGATCCAAACCATCCCGAACACGTATAAAAATTAAACAAAGCATTATATGGATTAAAACAAGCTCCACGAGCCTGGTATGAAAGATTAAAAACATACTTAATTGACAATGAGTTTAAAATTGGTCAAATAAATCCAACTTTATTTACAAAATGAAAACAAAATGACCTCCTAATAATTCAAATATATGTAGATGATATTATTTTCGGTGCTACTAATGATCTACTTTGCCGAGAATTTGCAAAGGTTATGCAGGATCAATTTGAGATGAGTATGATGGGAGAACTTAAGCTCTTCCTAGGTCTTCAGATTGATCAACTATCCTCTAGAATCTTCATATCTCAAACAAAATACATAACAAAGATATTGAAGAAATTCTCAATGGACAAAGTCAAAGGTAAAGAAACACCGATGGCAGCATCTACCCAATTAAAAACTGATGACACAGGTAAGTCAATAGATCAAAAACTTTATAGGAGCATGATAGGATGTCTATTATACTTAACTGCAAGTAGACCTAACATTCTATTTTGCACTTGTTTATGTGCTCATTTCCAAGTAAACCCTAAGGAAACAAATCTAAATGCTATTAAAAGAATCCTTAGATATCTAAACAACACACATGACTTAGGACTCTTCTATCCAAAGTCAGACACATTAGAATTATATTCCTTTTGTGATGTTGACTATGCAGGTAGCTTCACAGACCGAAAGAGTACTAGTGGAACTTGTCGATTTCTCGAAAATTCCCTAGTCTCTTGGTTCTCTAGAAAACAAAATTTTGTATCTCTATCCACAACTGAAGCAGAATATGTAACAGCATCTTTAGCATGTTCACAACTATTGTGGATGAAACAAACTTTAAAAGACTTTGGATTAACTTTTAGAAATAACAAAATTCTATGTGACAACACCAGTGCCATCAATTTATCCAAGAATCTAGTACAACACTCTAGGACTAAACATATAGATATTAGGCATCACTTTCTTAGAAATTATGTCTTAAGAGGGGATATCAACTTAGAATTTATTAACATAGAAAAATGGCTTGCTGATGTATTCACAAAACCTTTATCAAAATATAGGTTTAATCAAATTTGCCATTCAGGAGGTTTATCTAGATTAAAAGAGTTTAATTAAGTGGCCTAAGAAAAGACTTGTTTTTCTTTTTTTGATCGATCAATTTAAAAAATTGATCAACCAACCTTTGATCAATCAAAACTATTGTTTGATCGACCAACACTTGAATTTGCCTGGTAGGAATTTTCCCTCCACTGTTTTCTCTTTTTGATTGATCAACGAAAATTTTTCATCGACTAATCTGTTTGGGCAGGAATTTTCCCTTCAAACCTTCAAACTCTGATCGACCAAATACTTATTTTGATCGATCATTTCTTGTTTTGATCGACCAAAATCAAATTTTGATCGACCAAAACTAGGCGAATTCTCTTTTGCGATTGCAATCCTTTTACCTCGCTTTCCATTCGCAATCATCATTTACCGTACCTAATTTACATGATTAGTTGCCTTAAGGGTTCTTACCTATTTTTCTAATCATGTTCTCTTAAAAAACTCCTCATTTTTACCTCTAAACTTATTTCTTTTACCCATCATATATGGTCCCCACTTCTTCCAAACGATACCCCACAATATCCATCCCCCTCTGATCGACCAACATGCCACCACAGCCGACCACCTTGCACATGGCCTCCCCTGTGCATGGGTCCCTCATGCACCGAACCTCGCAAGTGCGGGCCCGATTGTCGCCTCCTCACACCTCCGTGCTCCTGTGACCTCGACCTCCTTGCACGCCCTCCATCCAGCCTCTGTTTTGATGGACCAACTTTGGTTTGATCTTGGTACATTCTAAACCTTGAATACATCCATTCCTTTGGATTTATCTTGTCTTTATAATCTGCTTTGACTTACTCTCACTTGTTTGATTTTGTTTTTGTATATTTCTTGCATAATCATGTAGCATGAGTGAGTTTATCATCCGGTCAAACACCTTGTTTTCCGATCTCAGGTCTTTTGGTCGACCAAACCCTTTGGTTGATCGACCAATCGTCTAGTTCTTTTTTGGTTGACCAATCCACATTTTTAATCGACTAACCATGTTTTTCCAGCACCTCACAATGGCACCCAAGTGTGCTTGAGGCTCTTCTAGTCATCATGATGATACTTTCAATCACTTTTTTTTTACCAAGGCTACTCATGATTGATTTTCTTTGTTTGCTAAGTTCTCTCCACACATTGAATGACCTGTTGATTTCACCTATTTTGAGTGTATTTTCCTTGGGATTTGAGAAAAATTTGCAAACCATCAAATTTTGCGCTTACTTGAGCGAAACTTTTATGTGGGTTCCAAGCATAACCACATTCCCGATGTTGATCCCATGGCCTGACACCTACTTTATGCCAATCTCAAAGATATAGGTGAAGGCTCCAACATCGAGTTGACCTTGAACGTCTACGAGATTGAGGTTCTGGTCAATGCAGACGTTTTGACGGAGATTCTTGGTTGTCCTTCTGTTGGACTTACTTTTCTTGAGTTGCATCAATAGACTCAGTCCGATACTATCAGGGAGACCCTGTTCACTCCCTCAAATTTTGACTTGGGTCATCTTGCCAAGTCACCCTTTTTCCATCATTTGCCTCACTTTTTGAATTGTCTTTTTGTGGAACTCTTTTGTCCAAGTCCACATCTTTTGAAAACTGCCCTGGTATAATGCTGATCACCCTCTGTGCCTTTATGAAGAACAAACGGTTCAATTGGAACCATTTGATTCTTTATCTTATGAGTAAACTGATGTGCATACATCTAAATAGCCAAAAATGTCTATTAATGCATGTTCTTAGTGTCATATTAGCATCATACATTGTAAATATTGCATAACATGCAAAATCATGCATTTAGGTCAAGTTGTATAAATTGTATAGTAATTATCTTCTTTTGTGGTCAGAGAAAGGGCAATTTTTAATCGGGGACTCGGATCGAAGATCCAACCGTACGGGTCTAATTAGGGCGACGATTGGAGTTTAACGACTCCAAGATCGCCCTAATCGAACATTAGTAGCACCAGATAGAGACTGAGGAACCCTAAAGATCAAGGGCCAAGATGGTGCCAATCTGCACTTCAAACGAAAAATCCGACTGCACGGATGGGCTCAGATTGATGATCGCAGCCTAATGGCATGAAAATCGGCTAAATTCGACATCCGTGGCACCATCTACAACATGCAGAAGATGGACGGCCAAGATGGTGCCACGTGGCACCATCCCAGCCACCTAATCAGCCCTCAGGACCGCCGTTGCATCTCCAAAGGACTTCCAATGCACTGTATGGGCCATTGGATCTTGATCCAATGGCCAGGAGCACATGCTTCTAAAATCAAAAGCGCAACTCAAAGTTGGCCATAGTGTAGTGGGCGGCCGCTCTTTCGCGAGTGCAAGGCATGCGTTCGAAATGCAATGCGCCTCAAATCAGATAGGGGTGCGGGTGCGGGCGCAATTCAATAGTCAGATAATGATCAGGTGGTCGAGGGGGGGAGACGTGGTACGCGGAGGAACCTTGGATCGCCACGTGCACGATGACGCGCTTGCGCACGCCTAATCGCACATGATCGTGCGGTGAAGGCGTAGACGAAGGCGCGCAAGGAGAAATCTAAGCCATCTGATCTCGTGATTTGAAAGACGTGCGCGGGCATTTTGAGCATGGAAATTGGGGAGGTGTGTGTGGCGCATGCACATTAGCCATGATCAGACCTTTAGTGATGGATAAATCCGTCACTAAAGACCTGATATTAATGTTTTAAGCTTGAAAAGACAAATTTGCCCTCAATTCCTACAACTATAAAAGGAGGCCCGACCTCCACTTCTTCTTCATCCCTTCCTTCACCTCTCCCCCTATCCAAAGCTCAAGAAAAGCTTGTCCCACATCCGGGATGCTAATTTAAAGCCAAATCCAATTTTCTCGCCCTCGTTCTGGAAGTGGATCCCGCGATGACGACAATGTGCTACCCCATTCCTGCTTCTTCCCGTTCCATCCCCCATCTTCCAAGCATCATCCCGTCCAGCTCGTCCTCCAAGCAGTCGTCGAGGAGGATAACTTCTCTCTATCTTCTCTTTTATTGCTTTCTAAAATAGATTTCCTGCTTTCTAGTGTAGATTTCTTGCTTTCTAGTATAGTGGATAGTTGTAATAGTAATGGACATCAACTTGTGATAATGAATTCCATGTTTATTCTATCGCTCTTTTGCCTTTATTTGTAATATTCTATCTCTGTCTTCTATTCTTTATTCTTTAAGTAGATAGTTAGTTTAGATTCAATTTGACTAGCTAATCTACTTCGTGACAATTAAACAAGCATGGTTTTAAATCAAACGTCTGCCTCCCTGTGTTCGACCCAGAATTCTTAGAGTTCGGTATAAATTTATCTGTTGAAGGTTTTCTTCGCAAATCAAACTATAACGTAGGGTTTTTTCGAAACCAACTTTGATCCTGTAGTTTTCCACATGCAACATAAACCACCCAGCAGCTCCTTCCAATTTGGGACACTTTTATCCCATATTTTTCTTCATTTCAGTGTACCAAGGACATCAATCATAAACAGTTTATCACTCGTGTCTCCATTTTTGATAAACTCACTTATGCAAAGATAGAGCAAGCACAGGGAGCTTGTGATGAGGGTGCACCATAGGAGCAGCAGCAGCAGCAGGAGCATACCATAGTACCTCCTTCATTCTATCCTTATGATCACTTCACTGTGACATGTCCATCTCCAATCGGACCTTCACCCTCTTTCTACGATCAGGACTGGAGCCTCTTGGACAGACAGATTTCAGGCAAGGACTTTATCACTATTCAGGATGTGACCAGTGGTATTTCTTTGATGATGCATAGGCAGAGAGAAACAAACATGGCTATGATGAGGCACGCGCATGAGGTATCAGATTACCTGAATGCTCAGAGTCAGTTTTTGGACAGACTTGGAGAGTCTATTCATAGCATTCAGCAGCAGCTTCACCGACCTCCTCGACCTCGTCGTTCGACTACCATGTCTTCTACAATACCTCTTCCTCCTTGCAGGACCATCAGCACCATCAGCACCAGCAGGATCAGCTGACCAGCAGATTACTCCTCCTTGCAGGACATCCAAGCATTCGTCACCACGTTCGTCAGCTCAGTGATGCCTTTGCCTTGGTCAGCCTACATCTTATGAGAGATCAGACTCACTAGATCTCGAGTTAGATACTGATCTTCAGAGCTCCATGGATGCCATTATGGCAACTTTAGATGATTAGTTATTATATTTGCTTTCATTTTGGCATGTATCAGTTTATTCTAGACCCTGTTATATGTTATCTTTCCTAGGCATTTTGTTATGATGTTGCGTGAATATTATCTCCTTCAGTTGTATATTACTAGCTCTCTCAATGCATGATCTTATATTGATGCTTATATTACTTGTTTAAGGGGGAGTTAATTGTGAAATACCTAGCAACACGATTAGTTTTTGCTAAAACAAAAAGGGGGAGATATTATGCAAAGTTATTTTGAAATTAATAATTATAATTTTGTTGTTATCAAAAAGGGGGAGAATGTAAGCACCTCTATTTTGATGCACCAAAATTATGTTTATTGCAAAGACTGACATTTCAGGACTATCTTGGATTGAAGCCTCTGTTCAAGACAAAAGTTCAAATAGTTGCTGATGTGTGTCTTTTTCATTTATTTGAGTCTACGACATTATTGTAAGGAACCTCAAATAAAACTCAAAAATGATGTTTTGAGTATCTTTTCAAAACCATATTTTAGGGTAATTGATCGACCAAACTTCTTCATTGATTGACCAAATCACATTGATCGACCAACTTAATTAATTGACTGATCAAATCAACCCATTTTAGGAAGTTGAGAAAAATCCTCTTGATCGACCAACCAAGCTAATTGATCGACCAACAAGTGATCGACCAACATTCTTAATTGATTGACCAAAGTACTTTTTGATAGACCAATTTTGTTTCCTATTCAAGAAAAACTTTTTGTATAAATAGAGGTTATACTCAACCCTTTCATTAACAACTTTGAAGAGAAAAACACCTGACATAGTTAGAGCTTCTCGTGCTTATTTCCAAAGGTCATTCCACCTCGTTCTTCACGTTCTTTGAAAATCACGACACCTCAAACCTCTGCAAAACTTGGTTTGATTATTTATTGAAGTTACATAGAAGTTATTCTTGTTATTTTATATTGTTGTTTTTTATTTACGGATCCTAAGCTTGTTTAGAAGATCCGTAGTTGTTTTTGCTTCTCTTCAAGATAAAAGAGAAGTGGATTGTAAGAGGTTGTGCCACCCTCATTCAATTGGTGTGGATAGTGGATTGACTAGCTTGTACTAGTCAGAAAAATCCTAAACTGGGAGGCTTAGGTAGTGGTTTTTCCCTGGATTAGGTTTCCACTATAAATCAGGTGTACACTGTGCATGAATCTCTGTTGTCTTACGTTTTAATCTGACTCATTTTTAAGGCAATACTATTCACCCCTCCCCTCTAGTATTTAGCTGAGATCCACAGGATATTCTCCAACCCTCAACCCCCACAGTTGATTCCTTTTTGGGCCTTAAATATATCAACCTTCAAAGTTTTGTCCCTAAATTTCAACTCAATCTGGCCCTCTACACAATTTATGTTGGTCCTAGCTGTGGCCAAGAATGGTCTCCCTAATATGATCAGTGTATTCTTCAAATTCTCAGCAGCATCCATGTCTAGCACAATGAAATCCACTCGAAAATAGAAGTCATGTATCTATTGACGAGCGAAATCGGTGTTTAAGATCGTTGCATTGTAGTACAGACCAAAATCGGTTGTCAACAAATATATTTTATTACTCAAAAATCTAGAAATGAAGTCCGAGGTCGAAACAGGGAGCAAGTAGGAATTCACATGCTAATCTTAATCAAAATATAATTAAGCATAATCAGTCAAGCCAAGAATGATTATCAATGAATAACAATTACTCAAAACTAAGATTCAATGTAGCACATGAGCATTTTAAGAGTTTCATGAGCTAAAAAGATATCTAAGATAAAATAATGGTGATTTGAATCACTGTTGGACGTACGAATTGCTATGCTAACGTGTTTGGTTTTAAAACCTTGTCGTTGTAGCTTGAAAGCGAAGAATTCGTGTTCAACAAATAAAATTTATACCGAAATTGAAATTCCGGGTCGAACACAGGGAGGCTACGTCGATCTATATTCGTAATTATATTTTTTTAGAATTTTTCTTGAAAAGTGAGGTGATGTAATTACAATGAAGCTATCAGACTAAAAGGAAGAGAGAGAGAGAGAGAGAGAACATGCATTCAATATTTCAAAATGTTTATACAATAAAACCAAATAAGAATTATACTAGAAAGTGAGAAATCAGCTACACTAGAAAGTAGGAAAATTCTACACAAAAAAGCTGTAAAGAAGAATGGGAGAGAGAAGTTATCCTCCTCGACGATCGCTTGGAGGACGAGACAGACGGGACGACACCTGGACGAAGGAGGACGAAGCAGGATGAAGCAGAAGAATGGGAACGGGGCAGCACGTCATCATCATCGCGAGATCCACTTCCGAATGGGGACGAAAATTTGGACTTTATCTCGCAAGGAACATCCCAGGTGTGGGACAAACTTCTCTTTAGCTTTGGAGAGGTAGAGAAGAGAAGGAAAGGATGAGAATTTCGTGTGGAAGGGGTCTCCTTTTATAGTTGCAAGGAGTAGGGGAAAATTGGTCATTACATCTTTAAAACATTAAATAAGGGGTCTTTAGTGACGGATAAAACCATCGCTAAAGCCCCATCGTGGGCATAGTGGGCGCTGCCTACGCGGTTGCTAGCTTCCACGCACGCTTAATGCTTGCGCACGTTCACTGAACCTCAGCCGTCCGATCGCGAGATCGGACGACTTAAGATGCACCTTCCCCGCTCCTCACCGCGCGCCCGCCCGCGTGCGATGCCGCATAAGGTGTGGGCATGCAATAGCCCTTGGGAGCTATTGAGCGCCCACAGCCACCCGATCAAGATCTGACGCTCACCAGCTCGCGTGATTCCGCGCCGCTCGCCCTCTCACGCGATTCGATCGATCATGCATCGCTTGCTCATGAAAACACCCTCGCCCACTACGCTGTGGAGCGTGGATGGGCGCGAGGATGTTTTAAGGCACGTGTATCCACAGCATTTGGATTGAGATCCAATGACCCAGATCGTGCACCAAAACTTCTTTGAAAAAGCAACGGCGGTCTTGAGGGTCGGTTGGATGGCTGAGATGGCACCATGTGGCGCCATCTTGGCCATCCATCTTCTGGATGTTGTAGATGGTGCCACGGGTGTCAGATTGAGTTGATTTCCATGCCATTAGGCTGCTATCATCGATCTGAATCCATCCGTGTGGTTGGATTTGTCATTTGAAGTGTGGATTTACACCATCTTGGCCTTGATCTTCTAGGGTTCCCTGGTCACTATTAGATGCTGCAGATGCTTGATTAGGGCGATCTTGGAGTCGTTGAACTCCAATCGTCGCCCTGATCACATCTGTATGGTTGGATCTTCGATCTGAGGCCCCAATAAAAAGCTTGCCCTGTCCAAGCACATAAAAGGAGACAATTAACCTCTATTTTATTCAAACTACTCTAAATGCAAGATGATGCATGTTATGCGATATTTATATCATGCAATGCAACCTATGCTTAAGAACATGCATAGATAGACATCTTAAGTATTGTAAATGTGTTTACATCATACCCCATGCCTATCTTTTGCGAGTCCCTAGCAAAAACTATATGCTATTTATAAAAGAATTAGGTTGGATTATTTGGGCATGAGTTATTTTCAATCATTAAGAAACTGTCTACTTAGGATTTGAACTTTCAAAGATATAATAGTGCCCAAGTATCTGCCAAAATGCAGACCGCCTCAAGCCCTTGCCTTATTCAAAGAAAAATTTCTTTTTCTCTTTTTCCTCTTTTCTAATTTTTTTTTGGATTTTCAACTTTTAGGGTTTAAGGGTGGCTTTCTACGGCCATTCAACTCACCCAAGATTTGATGAGAACTCTAAGTTCTAAGCATCTTATTGTGAATGTGATAGACTCGTTGACCGGCAATTAAAACGGACATCGGATTTCTATGCCTCTAGGTGACCTAAAAAGAATTCTGCCTAAAGGTGTATCCTTACAACCGGTAGCTTTCTCCCTACTTTTATTATTTTTACGGGGTCAACACAAGGGTGAATCTAGTGTATATCTCTCTGGTTTATTCTACTTCTCTTCTTCCTAAGTGTTTTGGGAATTTTCAGTGCATTTATTGAGCTGGATTCTAGACAACCGATCGATGAGCTGTTACCACCGACAACTTGCCAGCCATACTCGTGCGGGAAGTGTGGTTTATTTCTTTTTTTTCTTTTCTCCTTTTCTTTTTGATTTCTTTTTTCTTTTTTTTTTCTTAAGTAGGTGGCTTCCCTCATCTAAGATTTTCCTAAAGGCAGCAAAAAGAGAAAGGTCCAGTGACTGGGCTCTGAACAACCTACCTATGGGCTATTACCCACGATAACTTGCCAGCCATATCGTCCTAGAAGGTTCATTAGCTACCCAATTTCCGTTAGAATCGCCGAACAACGAGTCAGTGCAAAGAAACTGTGTAGATGCTTAAAACTCAAAAATTCCCTCAAATCAGAGGGTGGGTTGATAAGTCATGTACTTATCACCCAAACTTATTTATTCCAATTATGATAGAATTAAGATGGTGAGGACTTGAAAGACAAATCTACATTTTAGTGGATACACGGGCTAATTAAGTCCAAAGACCTGAAGGGTCTTTGTGTTCAGATCCTAATATAAAATTTCCTAAGATTGAAAAGTCCTAATGTCCAACTAATCCTTCCTAATTTTGATTTTTTTTTATGTATAAATAAGAAGAGAAAAACAATTTACATGAATTTCACAAAGCTGACAAAATGATTCAAAAATGAATCCTCCCACCCATGCCTAGCTGATGCAATATCCTCATTGAAAAAGAGACATGAAAGAAAGGGTAGAATATGAATGATGTCACCTGAATATGAAGTTCATATCAGTCTTGCGTCATATGTACAACTCTTGAGTTTAATGCTGTCAGCTAGGCGAAGTCCAGCCAAAGAAGTCACAGAATGGCTAGAGCAACTGTGTCTGAGACAGGTTCCAAAAGAATACGGTCAATAACAGGCTTCAGACGTTGACCGTTGACTTTAGCTGTGTTACCCGTCTTTGGGTCAGAAATCTGAACGGCTCCATTTGGAAAAATCTGGTCAATTATGAATGTGCCATTCCATTTAGATCTAAGTTTGCCTAAAAAGAGCTTAAGTTTAGAATCAAATAACTAGACCTTTTGGTTCGACTCAAAGCTCTTGCAGGAAATTAGTTGATCATGTAGAGCTTTGGTCTGAGCCTTGTAGATCTTGGCATTCTCATAAGCATCATTTCTAAGCTCCTCAAACTCAGATAGTTGGAGTTTCCTGGTCTTCCCAGCTAAATTCATATCTAAATTGCATTGTTTGATCGCCTAGAATGCCCTGTGTTCAATCTCTATGGGTAGATGGCAAGCTTTTCCATACACCAAACGGAATGGAGACATGCCAATGGGCATTTTATACGCCGTACGATAGGCCTAAAGAGCATCCTCAAGCTTTTGAGTCCAATCCTTGCGATAAGGCCTAACCATTTTTCTGCAGAATGTTCTTGATCTCTCGATTGGAGATCTTAGCTTGTCCATTCGTCTGAGGATGGTAAGGTGTGGAAATTCGATGATTAACCCTGTATTTAGCCAATAAATTTTGGAATTGGGCATTAGTAAAATCAGTGACACCATCACTGATGATAGCCCTCGAAATCCCGAACCTACTGAAGATATTTTTCTTGATAAAATCGATGACCACCTTGTGGTCATTGGTTTGGGTGGGAATCACCTCAATCCATTTAGGCACATAATCAACAGCAACAAGAATGTACTGATGTCCAAATGAAGGGATAAAGGGTCCCATGAAATCGATGCCCCAAACATCAAAAATTTTGATAGGAAGAATAGGGTTTAGGGGCATCATATCTCTCTTAGTTATGCTCCTGAGTGCCTGACATCGAGAACATGACCTTGAGAAATCTTGGGCATCCTTGAATAAAGACGGCCAATAGATGCCAGATTGTAAGATTTTTGCAACCGTCTTTTTCCCGAAGAAATGTCCACCACACCTAGATGCATGGCAGAACTCGAGTATACTGTTGAATTCATTCTCTGATATACATCGGCGAATAATCTGATTAGAGCCGATGCGATACAGTTCAGGATCCTCCCAGAAGTAGTATTTGGCCTCAGATTTGAGTCTATCCCATTGTTGCTTGGTCCAATCCTGGGGGATTTGACCAATGGCCAAATAGTTAGTAATGTCAGCAAACCATGGGGTATGGACACCTAAAACTGTAAGAATAGTTTCGTTCATAAAAGTGTCAGCAATCGAAATGTCCGGACAAGAAGAATCACCTAGGAGTCTCGACAAATGATCCGCTACCACATTTTGTACCCCGATTTTATCCTTGATTTCAAGATCAAATTCTTGAAGAAGAATCCAATGAATAAGCCGGGGTTTAGCATCCTTTTTGGCTAAGAGATGTCTCAAGGCCGAGTAGGTGGTATAGATGATAACATGAGACCCTAAGAGATAAGCCCTGAATTTTTCCAAAGCAAACACTACAGCTAGTAATTCCTTTTCAGTAATAGTGTAATTCCTTTGGCCTTCATCCATAGTTTTACTAGCGTAGTAGATGACAGAGGGCTTTCTAATAGTTTTCTGACCCAGGACAGCCCTGACCGCGTAATCAGAAGCATCGGTCATGATCTCAAAAGGGGCTGTCCAAAATTGGTGGTTGCAAAACTGGAGCACAGGTGACTGCCATTTTCAGGAAATCATATGCCTTTCGGCATGGTTAGTCAAAAACAAACGGCGTTTCTTTGGCAAGAAGATTGCTCAAAAGATGAGCAACCTTCGAGAAATCCTTGATGAATCTTCGATAAAATCCCACATGGCCAAGAAATGATCAGATTTGTTTAACAGATGTGGGAGGCAGAAGTTTAGCGATAGCACCAACGTTAGCTTTATCCACTTCAATTCCCCGTTCAGAGATTACATGACCCAAAATGATGCCTTCTTGGGTCATGAAATGACTCTTTTCCCAGTTAAGGACCAATCGTGTTTTGATACATCGCTTAAGAATCATTTCCAGATTAGCCAAACAAGAGTGAAATGATTCTCCGAAAGGAGAGAAATCATCCATGAAGACTTCCATAAACTCTCCCACCATGTCAGAAAATATGGCTAGCATACACCTTTGAAAAGTCACAGGTGCATTGCATAACTCGAAAGGCATCCTACGAAAAGCGAAGGTTCTATAGGGACAGGTGAAAGTAGTTTTTTCCTTATTCTCAGGATGGATAGGAACTTGGTTGTATCGATAGTAACCATCAAGAAAATAGAAGTACTTCTTCCTAGCTAATTTTTCCAAGATTTGATCGATGAAGGGCAAGGGAAAATGATCCTTTTTAGTGGCTGTGTTCAGCTTCCTATAATCAATACAAACACTCCAAGAGGAAGCTGAATGAGTTGTGATAGATTCTCCTCTCTCGTTAGTCACAACGGTAATCCCAACTTTCTTCGGAACAATCTGTACGAAACTTACCCAGGGACTATCTGAGATTGGATAAATAATTCCTGCATCGAGCCACTTGATGATTTCCTTTTTGACCACTTCTCGCATATTTGGATTCAATCTCCTTTGCATCTGGAGAGAAGGGCGGGATCCATCGTCCAAAAATATTCTATGATTACAGTAAGATGGCTCGATCCCCCTGAGGTCATGAATGGTCCAACCAATTGCCTCCTTATGTTCCTTTAGGATCTTGATCAATTTAATCTCTTGCTCCTTTGTCAATTTAGCACTGATAATCACAGGGAGCATCTTCTGAGGTCCTAAAAATTGATATTTCAAATTCTCAGGCAATGGTTTCAATTCAAGCTGGGGCAGGTTGATGATTGATGGTAGGGTAGATGCTAAAGATTCAACAAGAGGAAGAGTTTGTGAGTGAACAAAATCAATAACCTCTTCCGAAGATGTCAGGTCAGCCATAGAGGGTTGTGGGTTAAATTCATCATCCAAAGAGGAACTTTCGATTGAAGAAGCCATCAAACAAGTTTCAATGTTATCATTATCCTCATCAAGTTCCTCAACAAATCCACAATCCTCAAATTTGTTGATCGCCTTAAAAATATCCAATTTCATTCGTTGGTCCCCTGGGGCGATTTCCATGCTACCACTTTCACAATTAATGTTGGCCTTAGCGGTAGCCAGGAACGGATGCCCCAGAATGATGGCCGTGTTCCTCAGATTATCAGGTACATCCATGTCAAGGATAAGGAAATCTACAGGAAAATAGAAATCCTTGACCTTAACTATAACATCTTCAATAACGCCTCGCAGGTTTGTGACTGAGCGGTCCGCTAACTGTAGCATTACTGAAGTTGGCCGAAGCTCACCTAACCCAAACTTCTCATAAAGAGAAGTCGGAATTAGGTTGATGGATGCACCCACATCCAAAAGTGTCCTATCAAATGTATAATCTCCGATAACGCAAGAAATTAATGGAGCACTAGGATCTCTCTTTTTCTGAGGGAGGTAGTGTAGGATAACAGAACTAGCCTGCTCGGAGAGTACCACCTTCCTCGGAACAGATTCTCTCGACTTACGCTTTTGTGTACATAATTCCTTTAAAAATCTTGTGTAAGCCGGTATGTGCTTGATAGCATCAAGGAGTGGGATATTGATCTCAACATTCTTAAATAGATTTAAAAGTTCCTCATTGCTATCAACAGACTTCTTCTTTGATTTTGTTAAGGCTTCAGGAAAAGGAACATGAGTCAGATCTTTGGAATCAGGTTCCTGAGCCTTGATTTCTGCTTCAAGATTCTCCTCTCTCTCCTCAGGTTCTTCAGGATTCAAAAGATCATAATAGTGTGGTTGTGGATCCTGAGTCTTCTTACCACTCCTCAAAGTGACAGAATTTGCAGATGTATAAGAATTTGGGTCATGGGGAGGGTTAGGAAAGATTGGAGGGGCTTGATTAACCATGAATTGTTGATTTGCAAAAGAAGAAGAAGACGAGGAACCCTGGTCAACCACCTGAGCATGTGTGTATGGGTCCCTCTGATTTCCGTACCCATGGGCTTGGTTGCTCGAATTCATAATATTTCGCGGGTTGGGTACAGGTTGGGATGGTAGAGATCCAGGTTGACGAGAGTTAGCAATGAGCCCGGATTGCAAGTTGTCCAGCAAGTTTTTCATTTGCTGCATGAGCTGGATCATGGATCCTTGCATCTCTACCATTTGACAGTTCAAATCAGCCTACCCTGCGGGTTGAAGGACATTCCAAGCTGGCTGATTGACCTGATTTGGAGGCAACTGAGTATATACTTGACCCTGACCCATTGGTCGTTGCGGAGCATAGTTGCCGGGTCGGAATTGGGTCTGTTGCCCCAAATTTTTCCAAGAGAAGTTAGGGTGGTTTCTCCAACCTGGATTATAGGCATTCGAGTAGGGGTTGGATCTAACATTCTCTTGTATGGCACAGACATCCTCATAGGGTGAGGATGGAGAGAAAGAAAGGGAAGGATTAGAAAAACTAGGATCAAAGGCCCCAGTTTGGAACCTGTGGTGTTTCGAAAAATGCTGACTCACAGGTTGAGCTGCATCGAGTTGATTCACGAACTCCCGTCTAGAAGGAGCTCGTGAGGAATGGAATCCTGAATTTTGGGATTGAGTGGATCGAGAGTTGTTCATAGAATTGCCAGCCATCCACTCTTCCATTCTTTTAGCAACCAAGTCCACCTTATCAAGTTTGTTACAAATCAATTCCATATCAAATGAATGAGAGTCATGGACTTCACTGACATTTGATCTGGGCTGCTGGGACTGGTTAAATGTATCCATGGAGGCATGATTGATTGAATTCTCACTCATTTCCTCAAAAAAATCATGTGCACTATCTTCATCTTTATTGAGGAAATTACCTTCGCAAGAAGCATCCACATGATTTCTGAGTTGCTTAGTCAACCCATGATAGAGGATTTGCACAAGTTGACATTTCGGCACCTCGTGTGTGGACACCTCTACAATAAGTCCTGGAATTGCTCCCAGGCCACATGAAATTGCTCCCCCGGCCGCTGGGTAAAGGTAGTGATTGCCTGTCTCAAAGCATTGGTACATCCGACTGGGAAGAATTTCTTCAGAAAGGCTGATTTCAACTCATTCCAAGTTGTAATTGGTCTTCCTATTGTCCTATACCAGTGCGCGCTTATCCTTAAGAGAGTGGGGGAAGAGCCTCATGATCATTTGCTCCTCGTTTATGTTTCGAGCCTTGGTGGTCTAGACCAAAGTGGTCAAGTCCTCTAAGTGCTGAAACGGATCTTCAGAGCCAAGCCCAAGATAATGTTTAATCAGACTTAACACCTGGGGCTTGATTTCTATGTCACTGGTTGGAATCTGGACATCGAGACGTTCCCCGTAATTTGAAGGATCATAAAAATCCTTCAAGGGCTGAGCGCCCTACATTCTCTGCATTTGTTCCAGCTGCCTTCAAAATTCTTCCTGTGGATTTCCAAGCAGAGGAGGCTGTTGATCGGTCATGGGATCAATTTCACCAAAATCTAACTTGCGCGTCCTAGAATGTTCTAATGGTCCTTCCAATCAGGGATTCAATGACCGTCCTCCCAGCATAAACTAGGAGAAGGTCGGAAGGACTGGGGATAGGGATCCTGCAACACAACAAAACAAGGCTGTCCTTAAGTGGGGTAGCCTAAGGATCTACTGACTCCCAAAACCTGCCTTAAGACTATAAATGATTTACTCTACTTGCGTCTGTTTAGTCCAACTAGTTAGAAGGAGGGACTGGGGAGAAGGTTCTTCCTTCGGCTTTCGCCTCCGATTCCTAGTGTACCCCCCAGCCGCGGTCATTTGACGCTACTCCCCTAGCTAGATATCAGATTAATCAGTACAAGTAGGTTAATCAAAAACAATCTCAGACTAGGCCCTAAAGAACGAATCAGACCTTAAGGCCAATGTCTACTCAATTTTATTAAGTCCTGGGATTGTGGTGCTTATGGAATGTGATGGGCCCTTAAAATGGGTTGTGTCCTTAATGATTCATTGAGATTTGTGTAAGTGCGTGCACAACCAAGGTTTTCAAGCAAGATTATTTGTAATGCATGGATTTTAATGTTCAAATCTTGCTTAAGTAGCTTTTAGGGTTTCAAATTAGGTGGATTGCAATCAAGTTTCTAGGCAAACCAAGTTGTAAAACACGGGTGAATATTATTTTCTTTTAAAACCAAAAAGAAAGTGGAGTGCCTAGAATAGACCTAGATTGAAAACCCTAAGGAGGAGCTACTTGATGAGTTGATTTTAAGTAGAGTGATGCAGCCCAATCAACTCAAACAATTGACCACAAATGCACCACTAAGTTAGGCACTCAAAGATGGTTAACCTAGAATGATTTTTACTCTTTTATGTATTTCTTTGTGTGTACCGGTTCCACAGATCAAAATCCGGTTGAGTAGAAACAAATCAATTTGATTAAGTGCCTTGAATGTGGGTGTATGTTGTGTGGTTGTTGAAAATTACCCCACAAAATTATCTTTTTATTATTTTTTTTTATAAATGAGGATGGAATGAATGTGAGTGAGAATCCAAACAACCAAACTATTCCTAGGATTTATGCAAACACCTAGGTTAATTGGAATTTGGATTTAATGTGGCGAATGAAATCTACAGAGGGGGGAAGAATGGGGAGCACTTACAGTTGTCTTCAACTGCACTTTACTCCAATCTATCGCTTGATGATTCCTTGATGGAGGTCTCTGCAAAATAATAGACACAAGAAAAAGCAAGTTAGAAAATAATAAAGTGCAAGAAATGCGAAAAGAAGATCGAAAAACATTGTCTCCCCGGCAACGGCATCAAAATATTGGTCATACGAATTGCTACGCTAACGTGTTTGGTTTTAAAACCTTGTCGTTGTAGCTTGAAAGCGAAGAATTCATTTTCAACAAATAAAATTTATACCGAAATTGAAATTTCGGGTCGAACACAGGGAGGCTACGTCGATCTATATTCGCAATTATATTTTTTTAGAATTTTTCTTGAAAAGCGAGGCGATGTAATTACAATGAAGCTATCAGACTAAAAGGAAGAGAGAGAGAGAGAAAACATGCATTCAATATTTCAAAATGTTTACATAGTAAAACCAGATAAGAATTACACTAGAAAGCGGGAAATCTGCTACACTAGAAAGCAGGAAAATTCTACACTAGAAAGTTGTAAAGAAGAATGGGAGAGAGAAGTTATCCTCTTCGACGATTGCTTGGAGGACGAGCCGGATAGGACGACGCCTGGACGAAGGAGGACGGAGCAGGATGAAGGAGGACGAAGCAGAAGAACGGGAATGGGGCAGCATGTCATCGTCGTCGCGGAATCCACTTCCGAATGGGGACAAAAATTTGGACTTTATCTCGCGAGGAGCATCCCAGGTGTGGGACAAGCTTCTCTTAAGCTTTGGAGAGGTAGAGAAGAGAAGGAAGGGATGAGAATTTTGTGTGGAGGGGGTCTCCTTTTATAGTTGCAAGGAGTGGGGGCAAATTGATCATTACATCTTTAAAACATTAAATAAGGGGTCTTTAGTGACGGATAAAACCGTCGCTAAAGCCCCATCGTGGGTGTAGTGGGCGCTGCCCGCGTGGCTGCTGGTTTCCACGTGCGCTTAACGCTTGTGTACATTCACTGAACCTCAGTCGTCCGATCGCGAGATCGGACAGCTTAAGATGCACCTTCCCCACTCCTCAGCACGCACCTGCCTGCGTGCGATTAGATCTGACTCTCGCTCGCTCGCGTGATTCTGCGCCGCTCACCCTCTCGCGCGATTTGATCGCACGTCGCCTGCTCGCGATAACACCCTCGCCCACTACGCTGCGGAGCGTGGATGGGTGCGAGGATGTTTTAAGGCGCGTGTATCCACAGCCATTAGATTGAGATCCAACGACCCAGATCGCGTGCCAAAACTTCTTTGAAAAAGCAACGGCGGTCTTGAGGGCCGGTTGGACGGCTGAGATGGTGCCATGTGGTTCCATCTTGGCCGTCCATCTTCTAGATGTTGTAGATGGTGACACGGGTGTCGGATTGACTTGATTTTCGTGTCGTTAGGCTGCGATCGTCGATCCGAATCCATCCGTGTGGTCGGATTTGTCGTTTGATGTGCAGATTTACACCGTCTTGGCCCTTGATCTTCTAGGGTTCCCCGGTCACTATCAGATGCTATAGATGCCTGATTAGGGCGATCTTGGAGTCGTTGAACTCCAATCGTCGCCCTGATCACATCTGTATGGTTGGATCTTTGATCTGAGGCCCTAATAAAAAGTTTGCCCTGTCCAAGCACATAAAAGGAGACAATTAACCTCTATTTTATTCAAACTACTCTAAATGCAAGATGATGCATGTTATGTGATATTTATATCATGCAATGCAATCCTATGCTTAAGAACATTAATAAATAGACATCTTAAGTATTGTAAGTGTGTTTACATCAATCACCCATTATTAGTTTAGACACATATATACTATTTACTTAATGAATCAAATAAATAAACAGTTCTTCAGACGTCTGATTTGGAAATCAGATGACTTAAATGTTCTGTGCTACGTTTTCTTCTGCTGTCTTATTCTTGTTTCCTTTTTCCTCTTTTGAAGCACTGCCAAGGTTCCCTTTTCTCTTCTAAGTCTTTCTTCTTCAACCTCAGCCTTCTTCTCTCTTCTTTTTCTTCCTTATGCTTTAGCTTCTTTTCCCTTCTCTGCTCGCGAGCCTTCTTCTTCCTCTACCTCTTCTCTTCTTCTTTCTTTCTTTCTCTTCTCTTCATAAAGCCTTAGCTGCTTCACAATGACTAAGTGTCACTCAAATCCTTCAGAAGCAAAACCCACCCCTCCCCCACTCTCTCCTTCCTTCTCTCTTTCCTTCCTCCTCTTTTCTTTCTCTAAAACCAGGGTAATCGGGTACTTGGATAAGTGTACCCATGTCCAGGGCTGCATGCGTGAGTGTTGCAGCTGAGGAGTGCTAGGTCTAGGTTGGGTCAGGTAGACAGGTGAGCGGGGACCTCACCCCCTATGTTTGAGGCAAAGAGGCCTTGGCAATAAAGTAATTTATGCACTGTCGTGGTTTTGTCTTCTTACGATGTGGGATATTCCCACAGCTCTCCTTTTTCCGCACGGCCGTGACCTGCTAGAGGGTTGGTTTGTCAAATTGGGGTAGAAGATGTGGTCAACAGCCTCAATTGACTGACTGCGTATGATCTTGATCCAAGTCTGCTTCGCCTAGGCATAAGACCTGGGGCTGGCAACTGAAGAACAAGCTTTAAGCTTGCTTGATGCTCCTCTGTTAATGGCGTTGCACGCTCGAGACCTGAAAAAGAAGAATACGAGCTAAGTGCCCCAGTTAAACGTTCAGGAGCTTTGCCCTGGTGATGTGAAGTCAACGGCAATGGTTTCGTGGCGTAGGAATGGGTGTAGTGGCCAGACGGTGACGGAGATGGTCGTGTGAAGGTGCGATGTTCGGTGGATGGTTTGGGAGGTCAAGAGGATGAAATAGGAGAGGGCTTTTGTTGGTGGAGTGATGGTGAAGGTTATGGAGTGGGTAGCGAGGTGGCTGGAGGTGTGAGGTGATGGAACCACCTCACCAGAGGTGTAGCCGGATGTGGGGATGAAGGTGGATGGCGGCGGTCGTCAAGGGATATTTTTGAGTTTTGAATAATGGAAACTAACCTAAGGACCTAACTAAACCTAACTAACTTAGTCTAGATGGACAAGAGGGGGGAAGTGGCGTCGATTTTGGTAGGCCGACACCGTGGAAGATGAAATCTCCGTTGAGGTGGATGGTGAGGAAGAAGGGTTCTGAGGGGCGCTCATCGGTGTTGCAAGATGCTGAGGAATGAGATGAAGAGGAATCCACCGGCTATTGTCTGTGACAGAGGACAAGGAAGGAGGTCAAAGAGTTGACCGAAGCTCACGGAGCTTTTGGCCAGGAAGAAGGGAAGATGGTGGGGAACCATCCAAAAATGAGCTGAGGAGAACTGTAAGGCATTAGGGGTTCTTTTTATAGGCCATAGAAGGTCCTTCCAAGCTTGGAAGCTTGGGGTTTATGCATGAGTATGGTACCCATTCCATCAAAATGTTTGCACCAGCTTTTGGGAAAGAAGTAGAGCCCAAGGAATGACTCAAATGGAAGGAGATTCTCTCAGGAATTCTAATAAATTTTGATAGAGATTGGTTGAGAATCGAGCGAGAAAATATCGCTCAAATCTCACCGGTGCTTGGTGTGTTCACACCAATGGTGGCAAGGACTTGCATGTAAAGAAGACAACGAAGTTAGGGGGTATTTGCAAGGATTTTGAAAGTTAGGGGCATGTGTGTGAAAGAAAAGAGCTAGAATGGACCAAATTGCAAACTAGGTCAAGATGATCTCTGATTGAGCCCAAATTTTGGTACAAACCTAATTTGGATCCAAAAAATCTGATGGTGAAGTCAGATTTAGGTTTCAACCAGGTTTGACTGGGTAAATTGCATAGTTACCCAAATTAAGGCAACTACCTATCTGAAACTATTTTAGGTCAAAATGGATTCTGATGGTAAAATAAAAGGTGCCAAACCCTAGATAATATTTTTTAATGATTTTTAGAGCATTTAGGTGAACTTTAACCTGACAAGAAACTCAGCTAATCAAGTGGGTCTATTTTTAGGGTTTCAGATGTCTTTTAATTCTCTAAATGCTTGAAAACCATTTTCTGTCTGCATGAACCCACTTATTAGACATTTATGATCATTTACCTTTATTTAACCTTTACGAAACCCCATGATTATTTTGCAATTAGGATATTCTGTTAAAACTGCAGATTTACCTTTATTTTCTTCTTAAACTCTCAGAATGGATATGCAATGAGTTATGACCTTCTGGCGGTTATGTAGGAGCATTTATCCATTGATATCATCAGTATCCAAACTATAAAATCCTCAAGAATTCCTTTAGGTGACTTGATGGATCGATCTGCTAATTGCAAAGTCACTTCTATCGGTTTAAGTTCAAATTCTTCAAGATGGTCTACTAGCAATGTGGGTATCAAGTTTATGGAGGCTCCTAGGTCTAGTAAAGGTCTATCGAACTGAATATCACTGATTGTACAGGAAATTAGAGGGGTACCGGCATCTTTTGCCTTAGGCAGGAGTCTGCTCAATATGATGGAGCTGGCTTGCTCCGACAGTATGACTAGATTCCCACCTTTGGTTCTTGGTTTACTCTTAGGAGTACATACATCTTTCAAAAATCTTGCATAAGCTGGTACATGGTGTATCACATCTATCAAGAGGATGCTTATCTGGACCTTCTCAAAGAGCTTGACCAGGTCCCCCTCAAGTGCCACAGTCTTGGGTTTCCTCTTTCCCTTGGTCAAGGCCTTAGGAAAAGGAACCTCAGTTGGTTCCACTATGATTGGCTCAAGCTCTTTATCTGGGATAGGGGTGTCGTAGATTACTAATCTAGGGTTGTGATTTGCAATATCAGAATGTCATGGCTAGGAAATGGTGGGTCTTGTGTCGCTTTGCCACTACGGGTGGTAACGGAGTTTAATCTTGCCTGACTTTGGTTTGGGTTAGGCAAAATAGGTGTCTGCTACTGAAACCCAAAATATGAGGTTGAAGCTTCCATCTCGTCAGGTGATGGAGTAGAAAGGGCCTGATAAACAAAGTGAGCTTGGCCCTAATTTGGGTTCATAACGTGCCTCTGGTTTGGCACGTTGTTTGGGTTAGGAAGAGGCTAAGAAGGAAGTGCACCAGGCTGGCAAGCACTTGCCAGCTAGGTCAATTGATTGCAAAGCTCAGTGATTTCTTCTCTGTGTTGTTTCTGCACATCAACCAAGGTTTGAAGAATCAAAGAAGTCTGATTTTCCTTAGGTGGTCTAGATTGAAAATTTTGATTGGGCCTTGTGTGAGTGGGCTGATAGGGTCATGGGTTCTGTGGTCAAGGTTGGAATTGAGGTCTTGGATTTGAGTTATTTCCCAACCATGCAAAGTTGGGATGATTTCGCAATCTAGGGTATAGTTATTGGAAAATGGATTATTCTGGATGTCATGGAGATCCTCACAAGTTTGAGGAGCTCTAGAAAAATCAGGATACGAGAGCTCAGAGTTCCCCCAACTAGAGTAGGTTGGTCTGGAGTTTCCTCCATAATCGAATTCAGATGGGGGTGGATAGGCATCCATCCCCTAAGAGTGGTAGATGTTGTGTGTAGCTTCCCTACTTGAGGGCGGATTCACATATGGACTTTGTGGTGCAGAGGTGGTCCTGTGTAGATGTTGAGCAATGTCATCCACCCTTTTACTAATAATGGAGACCTGATCCAAGCGATTGGCTAACAACTCCAGATCAATGGATGTGGGCAGGCCTTGGGTCTTGTGTACCCCTCAGCTGTTTGTCAATGCATGGGTGGTCGTCCGGTTGTATGCACCCAATGACTCATTGTGTAGGGAGTTCTCGCACATATTCTTGAGAATTCCTCAAATCTCGTCTTCATGCTGTCCCATGATGCTGCCACCATAGGTTGCATTGACAAAAAGCTTGATGTCTTCACAGAGTCCATGGTAAAAGGATTCGACTTGTTCCCACTTCAGGACTCTATGATGGGGGCATTTACACATGAGATCTAGAAAACGATCCCATGCTTCATGTACAGATTCTCTCGCTCCTTGCGAGAAGTGTGTGATTTGGTGCCGCATTGCATTAGTCTGAGCAATGGGATAGATTTTTTGTATGAAAACAGTCTCAAGTTCTTCCCATGTGTTGATCTAGTGAGGATATGTCTGAAACCAATGGGTAGCTTTATCAGCTAGAGAGAAGGAGAAGATTTTCAAGAGTAGACCATCTCGATTGTGCATATCTGCCCCGAATTTGTGGGCCAGATGCTTTAGATTCTTGATGTGCTAGAAAGGATCCTCGGAGTTCCAGCCATGAAATTTCGGAGTCATATGAAGCGTACTAGGCTTGAGCTCCACCTTGGGTCCTCTCGTAGTGATGTTGATTCAGGGTTTGATCTCCACCGTAGTAGGATTATAGTGATCTCGCATTTGAGGATGCGGTGGTGGGTTGATGTAGGCATTGATCCGATCTTTGAAATCAAAGAATTGTTGTGGTTCAAAGTTAGGTTGTTCTAGATGATCCATGGTTGTGACTGGAGATATAGGCTCAGAATGAGAGGAGATGTCGATTTGATCGGGCTTTTGCACACACAAGGATGTCGAGGCTTGGCCTCGATGAGAGTGAATAACTAATGGAGGCCTCAAGGGTGGTCTTAAGGACCTCCTCCAAAACATACACTGATGGAGTAGATGAGGGACAGAAAGTGTGATGGATCCAATCAAGACACCCAAATATTTTCAGATGACTATAGAGGTTCGAGGTGGATGATACCTCTAGATCAAAAGGTCGTCCACCTGAGAAATACTTGGGTAGCTACGAAGGGAGAGTCCCACAATGACCCCTACATGGTAGAGCATCCCCACAGGTTATAGGGTTTCCCCCACCTGACCTTCCTTGTCACTGCGAATCCAGGTAGACCAGAATGGATAACTTGACCTCTTAAGTCTACCAATTTTAGTTAAGATGAGGTGTTTAGGATTTCACTTGAACATTAGAATGAGTTTATGAATGGTGACCTCAAGTGAAGATTGGTTGACCCTACAAGGTGGGTCAACTTCACCTATTTTGTCCTTGGTAATTAGGTCCGAATTTTATGATTCAAGTGGATGTTTAGAGCTTGCTTTTAGGGTTTGCTTGATTAGGTAAGTTCAACCAAGGCTTAGGAAACACACAATTTGGGGAGGTAGATTCTTTTTTAAGCAAGTATGGCCCTCTACCTTAGCAGAGAAACCTTAATTTGGCTCTAATTGGTCTAATCAATTTCGTCCAAATTTGGCACCTACGGCTCAATCAAGAAGGTGAGTAGCCCTAGGTGTCTTAAATCCTTAATAGGTGTAGAAATCAGGTTTGGAATTTTTCTAATCAAATCAGGCAACTTGGTGATTAATCCTAAGCAGAAAATGCAAGCTGATCTTGATTGATTTCTTCCTTTGTAGCCTTTCTTTGAATCAGGGGATTTAATGGAAGACAAGACAATATTACCTACCCCTAGAGTGTTTGATGTGCAATTGATCTTCCTTCAATGAATCCCCCTGCACAAATCACAGCCAAACAGATAGAACAAGTCAGTACCAAGTCAGAAATTGTGATCAAAGAGATCAAATTGTGCGTTGCTCCCCAGCAACGGCGCCAAAATGTTTACGCACGAAATCGAGCTTTAAAATTCTTCATTGTCGTATAGATTGAAATCGCAGGAAAACAAATAAGATTTATAACTCGAATGGAAGTTCGAGGTCGAACATAGGGAGCAAGTATAACACTCAATCTCAAAATCACAATTTAACCACAAAGATAAGCAATATATGTTGAAAAATCCAAGCACAAATGATGTATATAGAGGAGCAAATGTCAATGATGCAAAAAGATTAGGGTAAAATGGTGATTTGAATCACCAATTTACCCTATTTACAATAATAGCAATATCTAAATAGTATAAATCAGATAATTCCACAGAAATAAGTGCACAATGCACTCCTATCAAAGTAATCAGATGGCTGCAACTCAGATTAGACGGCTTAAATAGCCCTTGCTACAGTGCTTTCACACTTGTTCACTCTATTCTTCCCTGGCTTCTTCTTCTTCTCTCCTTTCTTTCCTACTTCAGCTTCTTTCTTTCTCTCCTTCTTAGCACAAGGTACAACATAGACGGAAGGATGCCTCTCAACAGCTAAGTGTTGTGAAAGGGTCAGCCGAAGCAAAAACCCCCCCTCTATCTCTCTCTTTTTCCTCTTTCTTCCTCCTTCTCTCAAAGACCCAGGGTTAATCAAGTAATCAGATATACAATCAAAGTTCCAGACCCACCAGCATGGTGTAGCAGGTGAGGGTGCATATGGAGGTGAGAGGGGACCCGACCCCCAGTGATCTTGGGCGATAGGATTAGAATAGGAATTCAATTTATGCGCCTGCTGAAGCTTTCCCACTTCCGATGTGGGACTATCTTGTCCCTAGTTCCCCACATAAACAGTAACTGAAGGATGCTCCCAATTGAAGTAGCAAGAGCACATGGTGCTCCTAATTGGAAGCCTGGACGTGCACCTGGAAGTGACACGTGCAACCTGGAGCTGAGACCTCGAGCAAATGTAATTGGAGAACATGAAGCATGGCCGGAGAGTGTGAGGGTGGAGGCGGAGCTCCGACCTGGGACCTAAAAGGAGAAATACAGGCTAAATGCCCCAATCAGAATGCTCAGGGTGATCGCTTGAAGATGGCGAAGGCAATGGTGGTCAAGGCATGGCGAATGGTCGAGTGAAGAGTGTTGGAACCTTGTTCCACATCTTGTTTTGGTGTTAACAAAATTATTATGAATTAATGTTTGTAATTGAGTTCTTTTTAGATTTAGGTGAAGATCAAGGCAAACTGGAAATGATAGAGGCATGATCATGTCATGGAGGATGGCAAGGATGAGTCGAGGAGAAGAAGATCATCTTCGACCTTTAGTTTATTTAGTTTAGATTTCATTTTTATAGATTGTATTTGCCTCTTAACAAAGAATCATAACTTAGATCATAAAATCAATTAGAGATAAATTAGGATTTATATTGTGATCATTTTCAAAGAACGTAATTGATTAAATATATTAAAAAAGGTACTTGTTAACCCACAAAAATCGGTACTAAAGTTTAGTACCGATACATGTGAGTTACAGGTTTGGGTTTTGTCAAGAAACAAACCTGTACCCTGCAAGTACCGGTACTCATGATCAGTACTGGTACTGGAGGTAACGAGTACCGGTACTAATGATCAGTACCGGTACAAGTGGGTTACAGATTTGTGTTAAGAGTTTGAAACCTAAATCTGGAAGCAATGAGTACCGGTATAGGTACTTTAGTACCGGTACCAGGTAGCCGTTGGCTCAATTTTGAACGGCTAGAAAATTAATTCCAACAATGTGAACATTGGGAATTAATTCCCAATGTCTAGTAGACGAGTATCCTAGGTCCTAAACTCTATAAAATGGCCCTAGGACTCTTTGTTTGCATACAAGAGACACAAGAAAAGAGAAGAGAAAATCCTAGAGCTAGAATTTCAAATTCCCACCATATTCACAAGAGAGAAAGAAGAAGCTTGCCATCCACTCTCATAGTATTGTTGCAAGCTCAACGACGCATTTTTTTTTATGCATCTACGAAGTGAATCACATTCTTTCTAGGCTCTCAAATCGATCCTCTATCAATTAGTATCAGAGTAGGTTGCGAGAAGATGTAACAAATCAACTCGCAATGGCATCTACAACAAGGCGCATGGAAGGACAATCATCCGCCCGTCCTCCCTATTTCGATGGGATGGACTATGGGTATTGGAAGAGGAGGATGCAAGTCTTCCTTAAAGCCATGGATAAAGATTCGTGGACTCTCATTCATGAGAGGTACATGGATCCGTAGCTGTAAGAAGGAGTGTCATGGGTGGCAGATCAAAAGAAGAAAATTGTCAACAACGCGAAGGCGATGAACGCACTCTATTGTGCGTTATCAAGAGAAGAGTTCAACCGGATCTCTGCATGCGAGTTCGCCTACGAGATTTAGAACACTTTGCAAATCACCTATGAAGGTACAAGTAAGGTTGAAGAAATAGAAGTTGCACATCTTTCCTTATTGGCAAACAACGACAACTCGAAAAATGAGGTAGATTCTGAAGTCACTTTTAATGAATTAGTACAAGCATATGAAGATTTATATAATAAGGCTAGGATGATTAAAAGGGAAAATAAGGTTATGCATGATAGTTATAGAACTCTAGAAATAGAGAAATCTTATTTAGAAATAGAATTAGATATGTCCAAAGAAACTAACAATCAGTTACATGCAAAAATAGTAGAATTAGAAGATATTTACGAACACTTTGAAGACACTTTCAATAATTTAAAAACAACAATTAGGTTGAATATGGAATTTTGTAATAATTTAAAAGCTAAGTTCAATAATAATAACACAGAAAATAAATCACATGCACCTAGACATGCATGAATGTATCAAAAGATTAAAAATCCCAAGAATTATAGATCTAATACTAGAAAGGTTTATAAATCAAAGGATTTAAAAGGTGATAACTCTAAAGGACCCAAAAGAAAATGGGTACCTAGAAAAGATATTTATTTTGTAGGAATAGATCAAAGAGATCAGTGGGTGTTCAAGGCACACAACGGAACATTTTAACCTTTCTATTGGTTGAATGAAGACTAAGAATGATGGCCTAACGGAGCTTGGTACCCACATTCATCATTTTACTATTGGTAAACTTTATGTTATGATATTTCTTCATTTTTTGTGATTGACATAAAGGGGGAGAAAAATAAAGGGTAAATAGTAATATTTTTAGGGGGAGCATATATTGAGGGGGAGGATTAAAATGAAAATTTTTTCCTTGATATAATATTGTTAAATTTTTTTTAGTTATCTATTTTCAAGATAGTTTTCTCAACACCAAAAAGGGTGAGGTTATTGGAACCTTGTTGCACATCTTGTTTTGGTGTTAACAAAATTATTATGAATTAATGTTTGCAATTGAGTTCTTTTCAAATTTAAGTGAAGATCAAGGCAAACAGGAAATGGAGGCATGATCATGTCATGGAGGATGACAAGGATGACTCGAGGAGAGGAAGATCATCTTCAACCTTTAGTTTATTTAGTTTAGATTTTATTTTTATAGATTATACTTGCCTCTTAGCAAAGAATCATAACTTAGATCATAAATCAATTAGAGATAAATTAGGATTTATATTGTGATCATTTTCAAAGAACGTAATTGATTAAATATATTAAAAAAGGTACTTGTTAACCCACAAAAATTGGTACTAAAGTTTAGTACCGATACATGTGAGTTACAGGTTTGCGTTTTGTCAAGAAACAAACCTGTACCTTGCAAGTACCGGTACTCATGATCAGTACCGGTACTGGAGGTAACGAGTACCGGTACTAATGATCAGTACCAGTACAAGTGGGTTACAGATTTGTGTTAAAAGTTTGAAACCCAAATCTGGAAGCAACGAGTACCGATACAGGTACTTTAGTACTGGTACCAGGTAGTCATTGGCTCAATTCTGAACGGCTAGAAAATTAATTCCAACAATGTGAACGTTGGGAATTAATTCCCAACGTCTAGTAGATGAGTATCCTAGGTCACAAACTCTATAAAATGAGCCTAGGACTCTTTGTTTGCATACAAGAGACACAAGAAAAGAGGAGAAAATCCTAGAGCTAGAATTTCAAACTCCCACCATATTCGCAAGAGAGAAAGAAGAAGCTTGCCATCCACTGTCATAGTATTCTTGCAAGCTCAACGACACATTTTTTTTTTACTCATCTACGAAGTGAATCACATTCTTTCTAGGCTCTCAAATCGATCCTCAATCAAGGAGGTCGTACGAGCTCGAATTCGCATTATGGAAGTGCATGAGTCGGATGAGATGTTCGGCGTAGCAATCCCCTTAATTTCTTGAGGGGTTTTTCTTGCGTGGACACAATAGAGTTGTAGGGACTAGAGGCTGGCGATTTGGTGGAGTGTAGTAGCTTGTTGAGGTCGCCAGAGGTATGCTGCAGATGGGGGAGATGACGATGATTCGGGTGAGTCGGTGGTTGAATTGAAGATTGAATGATGTTGAGGATATCAATGAATGAAGAGGCATCGAGATGAGTAGCTAACAGATGAAGGGGGATGGGATTGGCGCCGGGTCTAGTATGGCAGACGTCAGAGAAGGTGAAGGCTCCAATGAGAGGGAACGGCAACGACGGAGGGTTAGGAAGGACCTTGCTGGTATGGTGAGGTGTGAAAAGAAGAGAGGAGTTGGAACCAGCCGCCTATGGTATGTGGCAGCTGGCAAAGAGGTCGGAGGAAGGAGGTCGCCGAAGACGAACTTGGAGCAGGCCAGAGGTAAGTAAGTGAAGGTATTTTTGGCCCAAAAGTTAGCTAAGGAGGAAAGGAATGTCATGGGAGGTCTTTTATATGCCAAAGGGTGAGCTTTCAAGCTTGGAAACAAGCTTGAAAGCTCCACAAATCAGGGAGAAGGATTCTTGAAATCCTTGGTTTTGCACAGGAAGTAGAGACAGATTTGGAGCTTGGGAATGGGTTTGATCGATCAGGAAAGTCTTCAGGATCATCCCTTCCAAATTTGGAATGGATTGACCAATTAATCATGATAGAATCAAAGATTGAAGGTATGGTTTCGTGGGTTCACATTGCCATGGCAGCAAGGACCCAGCCACGAAAAAGATGAAAAACTAGGGGCATTTTTGCAAATATTTCGAAAGTTGGGGGTATGAATGAGGGAAAAAGAATCAACTGGACTAGAATGCAAACTAGGTCGAAATGATCTTTGATTGAACCAAAATTTTGGCAAAAACCTAATTTGGAGTCAAGGAATTTGATGGTGAAGCTGTATTTTGGTTTTGACCAAGTTCGATTGGGTAATTTGCGTAGTTACCCAAATTAGGGCAACTTTCCGTCTGAGACTTTATTTTAGGTTAAAATGGGTTCTAATGGTCAAATTAAAGGTACCAAGCCTTATAAAATAATTTTTAATGAATTCTAGAAGGTTTAGGTGAATTTTATCCTGACCAGAACCTTAATTAGTTAAGTGGGTCTATTTTTAGGATTTCAGATGTCCATTAATTCTTGAAATGCGTGAAAACCTATTTTGTTCTGCATGAACCCACTTATTAGACATTAATGACCATTAATTATTCCCTGAAATACCCTACGGTTATTCTGTATTTGTGGAATACTATTAATTTTTCATAAATAACCCTATGTTCTTTTCTTCTCAAAACAGCACCATGTGCCCTTAAGACCTTATGATGAACATGTAAGAGCTTTTATCAATCTAATCAGAATAAATTGAGCTAGTTAGGGCTCATGATGGTGTTCCCATTAGGTACCTTGATGTCCTTTGTGCAATATGTGCAGGTATCAGGTTTGGAGCAATTTGGAGCCTTATAGATAGAAGATTCAAGATTAAGCTCATTTATCAAGAGGTCAAGTCAATTTCTACATCTAGACCCTAACCTGTTTAACCCTAGAGCTAACCTAATTAGGAACCTAATTTTTCTGAACCTTGGACCCACCAACCTAGCCTAATTACCAACCTATTTGGTTGACCATGAACCTATATGGAGATCCATATATGGCTGGCTAAAGGGACCGATTTAAATCCCAAAAGCCAACCTTATCCTAACCTTATCCCTTCCTTAAAACTGAAGTGCAAAAAACTAGATCTTATCTTTACCCTTTCCTAATGCACAAAAGTGCATATCCTTTCCCAATTAATCCTATCCCTCAAAACCTCAACTAAAGGTCTTAAACCGCCCTATCCTTAGCTACCCCTCTTCCTCCAATCTAGACCATCCATCATCCTCCCTATTAAATCCTAGCCTTCCATCCTATTCCAATAAAAAGAACCACCTAGAATTAATCCTAACCCTCGATCCCAACCTAATGAAATCCAAGCCCTACATATCATCGATCCTAGGCTCTAGAAAACAACCAATAAAAACCCACCTAGGCTTTTATAAAAGCATATGAACAACCCACCAGATGTTAATTCTTCCTCCACCTTCAATCCACCTTACATTCTTCCACCACATCCATGGCCTTCCTAATTAGAGTAGAAACCCTAGTCGTCGCCCCTTAGGCTCCTTTACCTCTAGTCCTCTTCTACATCTACTCCAGCTTCGTCAACAGACATCTCCATTGCTGTGACTCTACTCCGGACTCTTCTTCTTCCACTATTTCGTTCTTCCTTGTTATTTGTTCTAGTTAGGTTTGTTTATTTTCTTTGAAAGAACTCTATTTGTAAGCATTCATCTATTGAAATAAAAGTCTTTCTTTCTAATCTCTATCCATTTCCCTCTCCCTCCTTCTATGTTAATTTCTGCAATTAGGCTAGATTAGTTCATATTTGTTTTCGATTGCAAACACAAATTCCTACACTTGTCTCCCTGTGTTCAACCTAAACTCCCAATCTGGTTATTTTAGAATTGTTAGCAAACTTACATGCTACAATGAATGCTTTTTACATATTGTGTAGATTCGCTATCAATGGTATAATTTCATTGGGCCTCATCCAGGGTTTTGCTTGCAAAATAAATCACATGTGGCTTCTTGTCTATTCGCTACCCTAAGACTGCCCTGTTAGTGTAATTGGAAGGATCAATCATCAGCTCGAAGGGCTCATTCGAATTGAGGGGTTGGAGAATTGGTGCTTGAGTCAAAACCTATTTCAAGATTTCAATAGCATCCATACAGGCTTAATCAAAATCAAAGGGTTGGTCTTTAGCAACGAGGTTACTAAAGGGATGAGATATTTTCAAGAAATCTTTTATGAACCTTCAGTAGAAACCCACATGCCCTAAGAATGATCGAATCCGTTTGACAATAGTGGGTGGTGAGAGGTGAGAGATAGCATCAATTTTTTCTTTAGCTACCAAGATTCCATGCTTAGAAATGATGTGGACTGAGATGATGCCCTTTTGAACCATGAAATGTGATTTCTCCCAACTTAAAACCAAATTAACATCAATGCATTTCTAGAGAGTCTTTTCTAAGTTGGCTAGGCATGAATCAAATGAATCCCTAAAGATTGAAAAGTCATCCATGAATACCTCTAGACATTCGCCTACCAAATCTGAAAAATTGCAAGCATGCACCGCTGAAATGTAGCGGGAGCTTTGCATAATCCGAAGGGCATCCTTTGGAAAGAAAATGTTCCAAAGGGCCAAGTGAATGTAATCTTCTCTTGATCTCCAGGATGAATTGCAACATGATTGTAGCCAGAATAACCATCTAAGAAATAGTAGAACTTCTATCCGGCTAACTGCTCCAAGATTTGGCCAATAAATGGGAGCGGTAAGTGGTCCTTCTTCATGGTGGTGTTCAATTTCCAATAATCCATGCAAGTGTGTCGTAAAGAAGCGGTTCAAGTCGGAACCAATTCTCTCTTTTCACTTAAAATCACGTCAATCCTACATTATTGGGCACCACCAAGATGGGGTGATGATAATGTCATCATCAGCCATATCTAGCTTCATTTAGTCATAATCAATGGATAAATGCTCCTACATAACCGCTAGAAGATCATAATTCACTACATATCCATTCTAGGAGAAAAGCATTAAAATTGGGGTAAAACTGTAGTTTTAACAGTATATCTTAACTTCAGATCAATCACAGAGTTTCTGAGGGGTTAAATAAAAGTTAAATGATCATAAATGTCTAATAAGTGGGTTCACGCAGATAGAAACGGGTTTTCACGCGTTTCGAGAATTAAATGACATCTGAAACCCTAAAAATTGACCCACTTGATTAAGTGAGGTTTCGATCATGATAAAATTCACCTAAACCCTCTAAAAATCATAGAAAAATATTCTCTAGGGTTTGGTACCCTTGAATTGACCATCAGAACCTATTTTGACCTAAAATAGAGTCTCAGAAGGATAATTGCCCTAATTTGGGTAACTACACAATTTACCCAGTCAAACTTAGTCAAAACCTAAATCCTACATCACCATCAGATTCCTTGGGTCCAAATTAGGTTTGTACCAAGATTTGGGCCCAATCAGAGATCATCTTAACCTAGTTTGCATTTTGGTCCTATCTGATTCTTCTCTCACTTAAACCCCTAGCTTTCAAAATTATTTGCAAATACCCTCCTAACTTCATCATATTCTTTGCAAATAGGTTCCTACCACCTTCAAACTCTTAAACCCAACTACGAAAACCTACAATCAAGGAGTTCTCCCTGATTTCTCACCCAATCTCTTCCAAATTTGGAAGGGAGACTCCTGAGAGATTTCCTTATGATCTGAACCTATTCTTGGGCTCCAATTCTTTCTCAATCTATCATAAGAGCACATGGGAGATGTGGGTTTCCTTCTTGCGTGAAACAACCAAGCTTGAAAGCTTGGTTTCCAAGCTTTAAACTACCCTCTATGGCCTATATAAGGACCCCCAATGCAAACCATAGATCCTAAGCTTGTTCTTGGCTAGAATCCCACCATCTTCCCTCCTCTCCAAGTAGAGATTCTCCACAAGCTCCGGCGAGCTCTCCGACCTCCTTCCTCACCCGCTCCCACAAACCATAGTGAGTGGATATTTCCTAAGATTCTTCTGCGTTGCGCCATACCAGCAAACGGCTTCTCCACGTGTTCCTCGCTGCTTCTACCCCACAGGAGGATTCTTCTTCTCCGACGCTGACGTACCACTGGCAAGGAGATCTCTCCCCTTTTGTTCGATTAGCTCTGGTTAGATTAGTTCATTTAGCATCTTAGGTTAGTTCCCTATTCAAAAACCCTAAAAACATCCCTCGACAACACCGTTCACCTTCGCCTTCTCCATCACCGATGATCACTCTGGAAAGGTGCTTCCGCCACTACACACCTCCATCTACATCGCCGACAAGCCCATCGCCTCCGCCGTGCACCCACGACTAAAGGCCCTAAACCTATTGGGACGATTGCTCATCCATTCGCTCACTGAACAACCCATCGTTCTCTGACCAACTTCGCTTCCATTCGGCCACCATACACCCTCTCACACCACACCACAACCGCCATTGCATTCGCCACCTTCAAGCGATCACCCTGAGCATTCTAATTGGGGCATTTGGCTCGTACCTTCTATTTCAGGTGTTTGCCCTTCTAGTTGCCATTGACAAGCATCTCCAAGCAACCTTGAAGCATGTTCTTGAGGCTTCAGCACCAGGCACTAGCACCAGACATTGCAGAATCACTCCAGGAGCACAAGTGGACCAGCAATTGGGGGCGTTGACCACCCCCTAAATGGAATTGGACGAAGACTTCCACCTCCAACTGCTACCTGCTATGCACGAAGGAAGGAGTGGAACTTTGTCCCACATCGTACGTTGAAGAGAAACTGCTATGGTATAAGTGTTAAAAGTGTTTGTGGCTTATCGCCTCAGACACGAGGGTGAGGTCCCCATTACCCGACTCACCTGGTTACCTACCTAAGCCTTATCACACCTTGGCTGCCATTCACGGCCGGCTGCCCTAGTCTCGAGTATGCGCTAACCCGATTACCCAATTACCTGTCTGATTGAGAGAAGGAGAAGAGGAAGAAGAGAGAAAGAGAGAGAGTGTAGAGTAGGGGAGGGTTTTGCTCTCTTGAGAGTTGGCCTAACACTTAGCCACTGAGGGATTACTCCCCTTTGTGTGTGAGAAGAGAGAAGGAAAGAAGAAAGAACTGTGAAGGGGAGAAGAGTCGTGCTAGAGAAAGAAGAGAAGATGCCAGAGAAGGAAAGAAGTAGAAAGAGAAGAGGAAAAGAGAGAACAGAAGAAAAAGAAGCCGTGCAAAGAGAAGACAAGAACAAAAGTAGAAGAAGAGTACTATAGCACAGCAAATTTATGTCGTCTAATTGATAAATCAGATGTCTGAGGCATTGGTTATTTATTTGATTCATTTACTAATTAGTATATACTTGTATCTACACTAATAATTGGTGATTCAAATCACCATTATTTTGCTTTAGGCATCTTTTTGCCTCGTTAGATTCTTGATATACTCATGTGCAACATTGAATATTAGTTTTGAGTAATTGCTATCATTGATTGTGCTCATTCATATTATTAATTGAAATTAGCATGTGAATTTCTATTTGCACCCTGTGTTCGACCTCAGACTTAAATTTGAGTAATAAATTGTATTTGTTGAGAGAGCTATTTAGGAGATTGTTACTACAACAAAACGACATTTAAACCTCCTACCTAGCCCTATCAACATGGGGCTAACCTAAGGACTGTCAGAAATAGGTTAAATGATATCAACGTCGAGCCACTTAACAATCTCTTTCTTTATGACCTCCCACATGTTTGGGTTCAACCTCCTATGAAACTCTTGAAAGGTCGTGAGTTCTCTTCAAGAAATATACGATGTGTACAAGAGGATAAATTTATCCCCTTGAGATCAGCCAAAGTCCAACCCAAAGCTTTTGAATTTCATCTCAAGACTTCAAGCAACTTTGTTTCTTATTCCAAAGTCAGGTGAGCATTGATAATGGCAAGCATGGCTTCGTTTGGGCCCAGGAAAATGTATTTGTGGGAGTCCAATAGTAGTTTCAAATCTCAAGTTGTGGGTCAGGTTCCAAGATAGGTTCTGCGGTAAAATTAGAAGTCGCGTCCACCATGAACATGGGTTGTGTGTCAAGGGTAGACAAGTCAGATGGTGGCTTAGCAGATGAAAGTCCAATGGTCCCAATTGAATTCATCGACATAGACTCCTCAACCTAGTATTCGTCCAAATCCTTTATCCCATTGCAATCCTTAAATCTATGGGAGGCCTTCAAAACATCCAGATGGGCCTTTTTCTCTCCATAAGTAATCTCTAGAGACCCAATCTTGCAGTCAATGTGTGCCTTCACCATGGCGAGAAGGTCAACCCAAGATAATAGGGGTATCCTTCAAGGCTTCAGGTACTTCCATATCCATCACAAGAAAATCAACAGGGAAGTAGAAGTCCCGAACCTTAATCACTACGTCCTCAATGATCCCTCTTGTCTTGACCGAAGTGCGGTCAACTAGTTGTACAGTCACATCAATCAGCATCAACTTGCCAAAATTAAATTCATCATATAGTACGGATGGAATCATGTTGATGGATGTACCTAAGTTTAGGAGGGTACGGTCAAAAGTTTTGTTGTCAATGGCACAGGAAATCAGGGGTGCACCTGGGTCCTTTTTTTTAATGGGAGCTTGCTCGAAATGATCGAGCTCACCTGTTCAGACAAGATCACTCTCTTGGAACCCTGTGCATGCCTTTGGGAGTACAAAGCTCCTTAAGGAACTTTACATAGGTTAGTATGTGTTTAATGGCATCTAGTAGGGGAATGTTTACCTAGACTTGCCTAAATAATTCCTTTAATTCATCAACACTGGGCTTACTTTTCTTTTTAGGCTTCTTGCTTTGAAAGGCCTCAAGAAATGGAATTAGTATCTTACCCATGTCTATAGGTGGTGCGGTCTCTTAGTCCTCTTGGTTGAAGATGTCAACGTGTTCAGGTGCTTGGTCCAAAGTCTGTCAAATGATGATGGTTCAAGGTCTTCGATTTGCTTACTGCTTCTCAAAGTCACAACGTGCACGTAGCACTCTGGCTGGTTTGTCCCTAGGTTTAGTTTTGTGCCTGATTCGAGTTTTCAAAATCGAGGGGAAATTGAGGTGCAAGTTGGGAAGGCCTCTGGTTTCTAAGATTGGGGACCAATTGTGATGGCAAGGTACCTGGCTGGCACAGTTTAGGGGTGATAATTACATAAGAGGGCAGGTGAATTGCATAATTCAAGCATTTAATAAAAATAATGCCAACGACAAAAATTTAACCACAGATAACACTAAGATTTATAGAGCAAACCCAAACTAGGAAAACCCTCTACCTAGTTGATCCCTAACCAAGATTTTCCTCTTGCTCTCTAGGCAAGAAATCCACTAAACTTCACTACTTCAACCGAGGGTAGTAGGCCTTTATCACAATCCCCTTCTATTACAACCCACAAGAAGGTATTTTATTCTTCACTCACCAAAAGAATGAGAAGCCAACAACCCTAGTACCCAAATTACAAGTAGAAAGATAGCAAAAAATTGATACAAATCCTATTGATCCAATGTACAAATATTTTAATCAAATGTATAGGACTTAGAAATATTCTTTTCCAATTCCCTTTGAATATATCTTGATGTAAGGAAACAGAATTTTATGCAATTGATATATAAGTAGAACTTTGATAAATATTTTCTTACAACTTTCTTTTGATAGAAAAATAAATTTTATATTGTGGAAGTGTATTTGAAAATGTTTAGAATCAATAATATGTTCAAAGATGTAATCACAAGATTCTAATATCAACAATTTTTAATGATCAATTTTGCTTCTAAAGATATCAAGATATGTATATGAAGCAAGATCAAATGATCAAAAAATAATACTCTCTTAAACTTCCTTCTCAAAAGTATGAAGTAGGCTTGGAGGAAGTACAGAAGAAGATCCTCTTCAAGGATCACCAATGTTGGCGCACACAAGGAAGTAGAATCTCGAAGACCTTTTGTTGAAGCACTAAGTTAGTGTGGAGCATGCTTCAATCAAAGCATAAAATGGCTTGTAGTATTTTTCTTTGAAGGAACAAAAATGGCGTGGAGGCTTGAAGCAATTTCTCAAGATTGTATTCGTAAGTAGAGAGTATTTGCTTTTGATAATTAATGTTATTGTAAGAATGAATAAACCCATGTAGGGTATATATAGAATAATGATAGGAAAGAATGAATAAACCCATGTAGGGTATATATAGAATAATGATAGGAAGTTATGATCTCATGAAAGGGTGTGAATCCAAGAGATGCCAAGTTAATAGCAGTTTGCAGATGTCAAAATTTGAGTATAACCATTTGGAGTCAACTTAGTCGATTAGTTGATTGATTAATATACTTAGATTTGTCCTTAGAAAAAAATCACAGAAAACTAACAAGTGAAATTAATGGGTTAACAAATTGATTAATTCTACAGCTGGCAGAATCAATAATTATTTGGGTAGTTTTTCTTCTTTAGAAAGGTGTAAACTACACATGTAACTTTCTATATGAAGGGATGTGGCATTTCATTTAAAATGGATAACCACCCTTTTAGAAAGTGTAATCCATTGTAAAAGAATAATTATTATTTTAAGATATATTTTAAATGCATTTTACACATTTTTAGTAATTTCAATATTCTAGAAGTTATAACTACCATCCTAGAAGATTGATTTAGTATTATAGTGTATTTTAGAGCATGTTATACACATGGGATTTATTTTATGCACATGTAATACATTAGAAATATTGCATTTAAGTAATATATTTTAGAGCGTGTGCATAAATGTTTTTGGTTCTTAACAAAATATATAATAAACAATACAACATCAAATTGAATGCTGGAGTAGCTAGGAATCATCAACTTGAATTTTCTAGTATCTTCTTTTACTGTAATCAACATCTTTTAAGCTATCTTTCAACATAATTGTGATCTTCAACTTAATATTTGCAACAACTTTTTGACATGATATGATAATGCATAAAACATCAAAATAAATGTAATTAGAACCTAAGTACTAACAAGGGGCGCGTCCACCTTGGGCCCATAAGCCTTGGACAGCTTGTGTCATTTGTGCCATGTCCTGCTGCATGGACTGCATCATTAAATTCTGTGTCTCAATCATTTTCAATAGTAAATCAGTTTGTGAGGTCTGGAAGGGTTGAGTCATCTAGGGAGGTCCAAGTTGAGTGTAAGTCTGGGTGTTTTTCTTTAATCCTCCAAATTGATCCTGTCCTTGGAATCTACCCTAGTTTAGCCCTTAATTTTGGTGTCCTTGATAAGGTCTTTGGGTTTCGATCTAATGGGTGTCCTGATTTCTTCATGAGAACTCAGTGTGATTCCTCCATCTTATGTTGTAAGCATTCTACGCCTGAGTGTAGGGTGGAGCATTGGGCTGAGCCTGGCCCAGCCCGGCTTAGGCTCGAGAAAGCTCATGTTTTTTTTCAGGTTGTGAGTCAGGCCAAAGGCCCAAAATTTTTACAAAATCAAGGCCTAGGCCTGCCCCAATGTCCATGTTTATGGGCCTAGGGCCATGCTCGATTTCGATTTTCTAGCCAAGTTTTCGGGTTAGGTCCAAAAAAGCCCATTAAGGCCCATAAATTTTATTAGGGTCTTTTGTTTTTGCAACTTGGTAGTGATGGACAGGTAATTGATGTTTCTAACTGTTAGAAGACATAAGACTTGACATAGTCTAATTCCTTTATTTTTCAACACTTAAATGGGATCTTCCTGATGACATTTTATGGTGGGAGTACTATTGTAGGTTGCCAGAATATTTTATGCAATATGCTCAATAGGTGTTACTTCAACTCAGAGAAAATACGCAAATAGTTAGTTTAGCACTACAATCAACTAGAATTGATATCTTCGGTCCTTGAGGATCCAACTTATTCTTTGACTTCAGCTTAAGATTACTAGGTGCCACCTTTTATATTTAACCCATCTACCTTTATATATATATGTATATATATATATATATCTATATATATATGTATATGTATATATGTATATCTATATATATATATGTATATGTATATATGTATATCTATATATATATATATTTATATACATACATATATATATATATATATATACATACATATATATATATATACATACATAGATATATATATATATATATATACATACATATATATATATACATATATACATACATATATATATATATACATACATAGATATATATATATATATATATATATATATATATATATATATATATTTACCCCATCTTCTCCCAAGCAGCCTCATGTTAGAAATCAAGATCCTTGAAAAGCTCAATAATATATCTAGGAATTTGGTAACTATTCTTGAAGTATCAATATTCCAAAAAATTCAAATAATTTATAAAACTAGTAAGCCAGTAAAAGCCAGCTATGAGCTGGTTATCACTTAGCCAACACATAATCAGCTTCAAGGTAAAATTTGCGATCTCCAACCAAGTGGAAAAGGAGCTAATTTGCTAGTTATAAGTTCATTCCAGCTTAATGAACAATTATAGCAATCTAACTAAACCACAACAAATAAGAGATTCCTACAAAAAATTCATCACACTACTTAATAAAATAGCATAGTTATTGTACATATAAGTGTAAAATAACATGCTTTCGTATTGCATTCCTTAAATAAGATAAAATGAACATGCCAAGACTGGAAAGTAATCAATTTCATTGCCACTTAAAGTTTCATCTTCGTGCATTCACTCGTTAAAAAATCATGGTCATCAAAACTGGCGAGCAAAATTGAAGTATTCCCATTGTGTTGTTACCTCTGGGCCCCATAAGTTTTCCTGCATGACATAGCACAAAAATGAAGTGACATCTGAAGTTAACGTCGAGGAAAAAAAATTGTCAATGTAAGCAAAAAAAAAAAGACATGCGAAGGGCCTGAACACAAGGTTTAAAATTTCCAAGTTCTGTTGTACTTTCACAATAGTTTAGTCTACAGTACATTGGCACAAGGTATTAGAATTATGTGTTAGAATCATTTCAAAAAATAATAATATAGCTTCATCAAAAAAATTCCCTAACCACCTCCTCAGTCATTCAAAGTTGATAAAATAATAATAGGATAAATATAACAAATGGATGTTAGTTTCTAAAACATATATATGGTTTCAATTCCATAATTAAAAGAAAAATATAAAGTAAAAATTGCATAAAAGAAGTCAAAGTGAAAATATTACCTTCTAATGTCTACCTCAAGCATTCTAACTCTTAGTTTCTTCTCCTTCATTAGTATGAAGACCTGAAAATGAGAAATCAAATTACCCATTAAGTTCTCAAATATTATTAAGAGTAGACAAATATAAAGTAAATAGCAACCTGAGAAAAGTTCTTCAAGCTCATTTATCTTTGAACTTGAACTCTTAGGGTCACGCAACTAGTCTTAAGTGCATATCAATGCTTAAATTGTGGAGGGATCCAACCTACTGCAGTATTGATCAAGAACTCATCCACCAATACTAAACATAGACTCTGAAGCAACCATGGAGACTGGAATGGCCAAAATATCTCGTGCCATTTTTTATAGGATGCGATATTTTCTTGAGTTTATTTTCCACCAAACCAATATGTCAAACTCATCATTCTCATCATCATCATCCCCACCAAACTCAGCTGAGCTATCTGCTAAATAAATCTCAATCTCTGATCTTCCAGCCTCTATACTGACCATCTCCTTTTACTTTTTTCAAAATTCACTTTTAAAATTTTCTCTTATTTTTCCTTTGGATGTTCCCTCCTTTTCAACAATTTGTGTAGCATTTTGAGAGCTTTCACTAATGACAATAGATTGGTATTGTGCAGCATACTCATCAAAAAGGCGGAACATAGCCACTTCAACATCTTACATGATGTCATCAACCTCAAAATCACAATAAACCTTAGACAAGCAAAATCAAAGATATTTAAACTTGTATCTAGGATCCAATGCAACAGCAATAAATAATGGTAGATTACAAGTCCTTTCATTCAAGTACTTTTCAAACTTCAAATTCATCTTTGTTGCCATATTCCTTATGGATGTATCAACAATATCCATAAGAGTTTGTAGCTCACTTTTGATCTCACGAATCTAATTAAAGAATAAATTTGAGGTTGAATAACAAGTTCCTAAAAATATTTTGGTTGCATTATAAAACAGCTCCAAAACTCCACAAAGATTTTCTACCTTTCTCCACTTACCAAAGGTAGGAGCGTCAAATAAATTTGGATCAAGTGTTTTTAGGCAAGTGAAAACTTTCTGATAATGCAATGCACTACACAACATTAGATAAGTGGAATTCCATCTTGTAGGCACATCAAGTGCCAAGCCTTTCTCTATGCTCACTTTTTCCAATGTAGCAATTTCCTCAAATTCTTGAATTCGACGTTGAGAACATTTAACATATTTGATAAGAATTCTGATCTTCACAATAATTTCTTTAATTTCACTGAGACCATCTTAAACAACCAAATTCAAAATATGTGCCCAACAACGAACATGAAAGAATTTTCCATCAAGCAACAAGCCAGATGTCAAAGAGAAACGATCAATGAGGTTTTTTACAACCACATCATTTTATGTTGCATTATCTACTATGATTGTGCACAACTTCTCTATGTTCCAAGTTGCCAGACAATTGACTAACATGTTGGCAATAATATCTCCAGTGTGTGGAGATGGGAGAATGTAAAAATTAAGAATTCTTTTCTGAAGAGTCCACTTCTCATCAATGAAATGTGTAGTTATAAACATATACCTGATAGTTTGAATAGATGTCCACAAGTCAGTTGTGATGCATATTCGTTGTGCTTTTTGTAGAACTTCCTTTAATTTTTCTCTTTCATGCTGATACATCTTCAAACAATCTCTCTTAAGTGTGAAGTGAGAGAAAACCTTAAATTTAGGTTGTAAATTTGCAACCCAAGTTCGAAATGAAGCTTTATCAATGAGTCGAAATGGCAATTCCTTCAAGATAAATAATTAAATCAAGTCCTCTCTACTTCTTTCTTGATCAAATTTCCAACATTTAACTAGATTATTGGTATGATCAAATGAGACCATTATTGCCCTTTCCCACTTGCCTTAATTTCTCGCACCAAAAATTTATCTTTTTAAATGACTACTTGCAACAATACTTGCACATGTGAAATGTTTACCACATTGCTTGTAATCACATTGTTCAATCCCATCCTCTCCAACATCCAAAATAATATATTCATTCCAAATATCAGATTTGCATCTCCTCTGTCATTTTCTCTTGTTTACATTGCCTACTTTAGGCACATCTTCAACAACTTCATTACAAGTTTCTTGTTGTGACATCTAGTATGACAATAAATAACATTATTTTAGAAAACAACACAGATAAACATAAATTTACATGTAAGTTTGTAAGCATATTTTTAAAATTCATATACATAATCTAAACATTCAAAGGACAATCACTTTCCCAGAAACACATGTCACATAAACACACATTCAGATAAAAAACATATAAACACACATTGAGATAAAAAACACATAAACACACGTTACATTGTCACATAGACACACATAAACACACATCATCATTTCTCATATCCCACCTCTGATTTCTGCCCTCCCCATGAATTCCTACCCTCCACACCGCTCATTTCTCATGTCCTGCATATGGAAGTTTGTTCGCACCACTATTGGACACTAGAATATGTGATATATGTGTAGGTGCATCTGGAGTTGGATTAACTACTCGGTGGAACCATGGATGGAGGGCAAGGGGAAAAGGGCGGTGGTGGTGGTAAGGGCGGGCCGCAGCCACAAGGGAAGGAGGGGGCAATGGAGGTAAGGAGGAGGATGGGTGCAGTGAAGGAGAGGGCCTGCCAAGTTGAGATGGGAGGAGGGGTGCTGTTGAAGGGAGGCCAAGGAGAAGAGGGGGGCGATGGAAGGGAGGGCATGTTACAAGGGGAGGAGGGGGTGCTGACCAATGGAGGGAGGGAAGGGGGAGGAAAGGGATGGTGGAGGTGAGGCCAAGCTGCAAGGGAAGGAGGGGGGTTGTGGAGGTGAGGAGGAGGGGCATGATGGAGGGGAGGGCAGGGGGACAAGGGGCCATTAAAGGGGAGGAGGAGGAGGGGGTGGTGTAGGGGAGGTCAGGGGGAGGAGGAGGAGACTAACCTTAGTCAGAGATGACATCGGTGAGAGATTAGTTAGACCGTTAGAGAGGAGAGGAGACTCAACAGCACTACAGTAGGACTCATTATCGTCATCGATGTTGGAGAGGAGAGGAGACACCAGTCTTGATGTTGAAAGGAGAGGACATGGTCACACGGTCTTGATGTCGAAGGAGTGTTGATTCTATTCATGTGTGTATTCCGCAAAATTAAGGGGGATTTGGGAGGTAACGGCTGGAATTCTTTTTTAAAGGAAAAAAGGTTGGGAACTTGGGTGGGGAGGGTTGGCCCAACAGACCTTTTCGGGTTCAAGTCGGGTCAGGCTTAAACAAAAATTTTTTTAAAAATTAAGGCCTGGGCCTGGCCCATTGATGATAACGTCATCATATGCCATATCTAGCTTTAATTAGTCATAATCAACAGATTAATGCTCCTACATAACCGCCAAAGGATCGTAATTCACTACAAATCCATTCTGAGAGATAAACATGAAAATAGGGATAAATATGCAGTTTTAATAGAATATCCTAATTGCAAAACCATCGCGTGGTTTTTAAGGGGTTAAATAAAGGTAAATGTTCATTAAAGTCTAAAAAGAGGGTCCGTGCAGAACGAAACAGGTTTTTACGAGTTACAAGAATTAATAGACATTGAAAATCCTAAAAATTGACCTGCTTAATTTATTGAGGTTCTGATCAGGATAAAATTCACCTAAACCCTCTAAAAATAATAGAAAAATATTCTCTAAGATTTGGTACCTTCGATTTGACCATCAGAACCCGTTTTGACCTAAAATAGTCTTAGACAAAAAGTTACCCTAATTTGGATTTCTACATAAATTTCCTAGTCAAATGTGGTCAAAACCAAAAGCCAACTTTACCATTAAATTCTTTGGATCCAAATTAGGTTTGTACTAAAATTTAGGCCCAATCAAAGATCATCTTGACCTAGTTTGAAATTTAGTCTAGTCTGACTCTTTCTATTTCATAAATGCCCCTAACTTTTGAAAGATTTGCAAAAAGGTCCCTAACTTTATCGTCATTCTGTGGAAATTAGTCCTTCCGCCAATTTTGTGGAGAAGTCCTAATCCAGCGAGCTTTGTTTGGAAAGAACTCATTAATTACATGACGAATCTCTCTCAAAATTGAAAGGGAGATTCGTCAAGAAATCTCCTTTCTAATGAGCCTTGTATGAGTCTCCAAATCTCTCTCAAACTCTCATGTAAATCAATCAAAGGATTAGATCTCCACGATTTTCGTATCTTGGAATCTTCCAAGCTTGGTTTCCACGCTCAGAAGGCTTCCTTGAGCCCTATAAATGACTCCCTAAGGATAAACCGTACTCCCCAACTTGGTTTGGAGGTCGATTCTACCTTCTTCCCTTCTCCCCAACCTCCTCCACGAGCTCTGATGTAAACACATTTACACTACTTAAAATGTCTATTTATGCATGTTCTTAAGCATAGGATTGCATTTCATGATGTAAATATTGCATTACATGCATCATCTTGCATTTAGAGTAGTTTGAATAAAATGGAGGTTAATTGTCTCCTTTTATGTGCTTGGACAGGGCAAATATTTTATCGGGGCCTCGGATCAAAGATCCAACCGTATGGATATGATCAGGGCGACGATTGGAGTTCAACGACTCCAAGATCGCCCTAATCAGGCATCCGTAGCATCAGATAGAGACCGGGGAACCCTAGAAGATCAAGGGCCAGGATGGTGTAAATCCGCACTTCAGATGGAAAATCCGACCACACGGATGAATTCGGATCGACGATCGCAGCCGAACGACACAAAAATCGAGTCAATCCGACATCCGTGGCACCATCTACAACTTCCAGAAGATGGACGGCCAAGATGGCGCCACGTGGCGCCATCCCAGCCGCCCAATCGACCGCAGGAGTCCTGTGAAGACTGCGCAACGTCTCCTCTCCGCCGTTGGATCTCGATCCAACGGCTGCGGTCGCGCGCGTTTAAAAACGTCCGCGCGACCATTTCGCCCGCGTAGCGTAGCGGCGACGCAGCTGCGGGCGAAGCGGAGGTCGCGGGTTCGAGCCGCGGAGAGGGGGGTCGAAGGCGCGGGCGAGCGGGCGCGCACGAGCGTTGGATGAAGATCCAACGGCCGCGCACGCCCGATAGCGCCGACGCGCAATTGGACGCTCTGGTGGGCGCGCGATCGCACGCGGGCGGCGCGCTACGCAGCGGGCGCGGACGCGATCTAAGCCGTCCGATCTCGCGATCGGACGGCTGAGACGACGCGGACGTGCGTCTGCGTTACGCGCGCAGGCCAGCCGAGCGGGCGCGCGTGGGTGCGGCGGCGACGGCGACGGCGGGGCTTTAGCGACGGTTTTATCCGTCACTAAAGACCCCTTATTTATTATTTTGAAGATGTAATGTCCATTTTGCCCCCACTCCTTGCAACTATAAAAGGAGACCCCCTCCATACGAAATTTTCATCCCTTCCTTCTCCTCTCTACCTCTCCAAAGCTCAAGAGAAGCTTGTCCCACACCTGGGATGCTTCTCGCGAGATAAAGTCCAAATTTTCGTTCCCGTTCTTCTGCTTCGTCCTCCTTCGTCCCGCCTCGTTCTCCTTCGTCCAGGCGTCGTCCCGTCCGGCTCGTCCTCCAAGCGACCGTCGAGGAGGATAACTTCTCTCTCCCATTCTTATTTACAGCTTTTCTAGTGTAGAATTTTCCTGCTTTATAGTGTAATTGATTTCCCGCTTTCTAGTGTAACTTTAATTTCGTTTGCTTGTATAAACAATTGAAATATTGAATGCATGTTCTCTTTCTCTCTCTCTCTCTCAATTTGATAGCTCCATTGTAATTATTTCGCCTTGTTTATCAAAAAATCCTAAAAAAAACATAATTGCGAATATAGATCAACGTAGCCTCCCTGAGTTCGACCCGGAATTCTTATTTCGGTATAAATTTTATTTGTTGAACACGAATCCTTCGCTTTCGAACTACAACGACGGGTTTTCCAAAACCAAACACGTTAGCGTAGATCCTCGCTCAACATTTTGGCGCCGTTGCAGGGGAGGCAACGATTTCCGATTTTTTTCTTCGCATTTCTTGCACTTTATTTGTTTTCTAACTAGCTTTCTCTTGTGTCTATTGTTTTGCAGAGACCTCCATCAAGGAATCAACAAGCGGTAGACTGGAGTAAAGTGCAGTTGAAGACAACTGTAAGTGCTCCCCCATTCTTTCCCCCTCCATAGATTTCATTCGCCACATTAAATCCAAATTCCAATTAACCTAGGTGTTTGCATAAATCCTAGGAATAGTTTGGTTGTTTGGATTTCTACTCACACTCATTTCACCCTCATTCATAAAAAAAAAATAATAACAAAAAGATAATTTTGTGGGGTAACTTTCAACAAACACACAACACACACCCACATTCAAGGCACTTGATTAACTTGATTTGTTTTCTACTCAACCGGGTTCTGATCTGTGGAACCGGTACACACAGAGCAACACATAACAGAGTAGAAATCATTCTAGGTTAACCATCTTTGAGTGCCTAACTTAGTGGTGCAATTGTGGCCAATTGTTTGAGTTGTTTGGGCCGCACCACTTTATTTAAAACCAACTCATCAAGTAGCTCCTCCTTAGGGTTTTCAATCTAGGTATATTCTAGGCACTCCGCTTTCTTTCTGATTTTAAAGGAAAACTATCTTCACCCGTGTTTTACAACTTGGTTTGCCTAGAAATTTGATTGCAATTCACCTAATTTGAAACCCTAAAAGCTACTTAAGCAGGATTTGAACATTAAAATTCACACATTATAAATAATCTTGCTTGAAAACCCTGGTTGTGCACGCACTTACACAAATTTCAATCAATCATTAAGGGCACAACCCATTATAAGGGCCCATCACATTCCATAAGCACCACAATCCCAGGCTGTAATAAAATTGAGTAGACGTTGGCCCTAAGGTTTGATTCGCTCTTCAAGGCCTAGTCTGAGATTGTTTTTGATTAACCTACTTGTACTGATTAATCTGATGTCTAGCTAGGGGAGTAGCGTCAAACGACCGCGGCTGGGGGGTACTCTAGGAACCGGAGGCGAAAGCCAAAGGAAGAACCTTCTCCCCAGTCCCTCCTTCTAACTGGTTGGATTATACAGACGCAAGTAGAGTAAATCAGTTACAGTCTTAAGGCTGGTATTGGGAGTCAGTAGATCCTTAGGCTACCTCACTTAAGGACAGCCTTGTTTTGTTGTACTGCAGGGTCCCTATCCCCGGTCCTTCCGACCTACTCCTAGTTTATGCTGGGAAGATGGTCATTGAATCCCAGATTAGAAGGACCATTAGAACATTCTAGGAGGCGCAAGTTAGATTTTGGTCAATTTGATCCCATGGCCGAACAACAGCCTCTTCTGCCTGGAAATCCACAGGAAGAATTTCGAAGGCAGCTGGAACAAATGCAGAGAATGCAAGAATGGTTCCAGAGAATGCAGGGCGTTCAGCCCTTGAAGGATTTTTATGATCCTTCAAATTACGGGGAACGTCCCGGCGTCCAGATTCCAGCCGGTGACGTAGAAATCAAGCCCCAGGTGTTAAGCCTGATTAAACATTATCATGGGCTTGGCTCCGAGGATCCGTTTCAACACTTGGAGGACTTGACCACTTTGGTCCAGACCACCAAGTCTCGAAACGTAAACGAGGAGCAAATGATCATGAGGCTCTTCCCTCACTCTCTTAGGGATAAGGCCGCGCATTGGTATAGGACAATAGGAAGACCAATTACAACTTGGAATGAGTTGAAATCGGCCTTTCTGAAGAAATTTTTCCCAGTCGGTCGTACCAATGCTTTAAGACGGGCAATCACTACTTTTACCCAGCGGCCGGGGGAGCAGTTTCATGTGGCCTGGGAGCGATTCCCGGACTTATTGCGGAGGTGTCCACACCACGAGGTGCCGAAATGGCAACTCGTGCAGATTTTTTATCATGGGTTGACTGAGCAACTCAGAAACCATGTGGATGCTTCTTGCGAAGGCAATTTCCTTAATAAAGATGCAGATAGTGCACATGATTTATTTGAGGAAATGAGTGAGAATTCAATAAATCATGCCTCCATGGATACTTTTAACCGGTCCCAACAACCCAGATCAAATGTCAATGAAGTCCATGACTCTCATTCATTTGATATGGAATTGATTTGTAATAAACTTGACAAAGTGGACTTGGTTGCTAAAAGAATGGAAGAGTGGATGGCTGGCAATTCTATGAACAACTCTCAATCCACTCAATCCCAAAATTCGGGATTCCATTCTTCACGAGCTCTTTCTGGACGGGAGTTCATGAATCAACTTGATGCGACTCAACATATGAGTCAGCATTTTTCGGAACCCCATGGGTTCCCAACTGGGGCCTTTGATCCCAGTTTTTCTAATCCTTCCTTTTCTTTCTCTCCATCCTCACTTTATGAGGATGTCTGTGCTGTACAAGAGAATGCTAGATCCAACCCCTACTCGAATGCCTATAATCAAGGTTGGAGAAACCACCCTAACTTCTCTTGGAAAAATCCGGGGCAACAGACCCAATTCCGACCCAGCAATTATGCTCCGCAACGACCAATGGGTCAGGGTCAAGTATATACTCAGTTGCCTCCGAATCAGGTCAACCAGCCAGCTTGGAATGCCCGTCAACCCGCAGGGCAGGCTGATTTGAACCATCAAATAGTAGAGATGGAAGGATCTATGCTCCAGCTCATGCAGCAAATGAAAAACTCACTGGACAACTTGCAATCCGGGCTCATTGCTAACTCTCGCCAACCCGGATCTCTACCATCCCAACCCGTACCCAACCCACGAAACATTACAAATTCGGGCAATCAAGCCCAAGGGTACGGAAATCAGAGGGACCCACACGCGCATGCTCAGGTGGTTGAGCAGGGTTCCTCATCTTCTTCTTCTGTAAATCAACAATTCATGGTCAATCAAGCCCCTCCAATCTTTCCTAACCCTCCTCAAGACCCAAATTCTTACGCTTCTGCAAATTCTGTCACTTTGAGAAGTGGTAAGAAGACTCAGGATCCACAACTACATTATTCTAATCTTTTGAATCCTGAAGAATCTGAGGAGAGAGAAGAGAATTCTAAAGGAGAAATCAAGGCTCAGGAATCCGATTCCAAAGATCTGACTCGTGTTCCTTTTCCTGAAGCCTTAACCAAAGCAAAGAAGAAGAAGTCTGTTGATAGCAATGAGGAGCTTCTGAATTTATTTAAGAATGTTGAGATCAATATCCCGCTCCTTGATGCTATCAAGCACATACCGACTTACGCAAGATTTTTAAAGGAATTATGTACACAAAAGCGTAAGTCGAGAGAATCTGTTCCGAGGAAGGTGGTACTCTCCGAGCAGGCTAGTTCTGTTATCCTGCACTACCTCCCTCAGAAAAGGAGAGATCCTGGTGCTCCTTTAATTTCTTGCGTTATCGGAGATTACACATTTGATAGAGCACTTTTGGATCTCGGTGCATCCATCAACCTAATTCCGACTTCTCTTTACGAGAAGTTTGGGTTAGGCGAACTTCGGCCAACTTCAGTAACGCTACAGTTAGCGGATCGTTCGGTCACAAACCCGCGAGGCGTTATTGAAGATGTTATAGTTAAGGTCAAGGATTTTTATTTTCCTGTAGATTTCCTTGTCCTTGACATGGATGTACCAGATAATCTGAGGAACACGCCCATCATTCTGGGGCGTCCGTTCCTGGCTACCGCAAAGGCCAACATTAATTGTGAAAGCGGTAGCATGGAAATCGCCTTTGGGGACCAACGTATGAAATTAGATATTTTTAAGGCGATCAATAAATTTGAGGATTGTGGAGTTATTGAGGAACTTGATGAGGATAATATTAATATTGAAACTTGTTTGACAGTTTCTTCAATTGAAAGTTCCTCTTTGGTTGATGAATTTGACCCGCAACCCTCTGACTTAACATCTTCAGAAGAGGTTACTGATTTTGTCCACTCACAACCTCTCCCTCTTGTTGAATCTTCAGCATCTACCCGACCATCAATCATCACCCCACCCCAGCTCGAATTGAAACCATTGCCCGAGAATTTGAAATATCAACTTTTAGGACCTCAGAATACGCTCCCTGTGATTATCAGTGCTAAATTGACAAAGGAGCAAGAGATTAAATTGATTAAGGTTCTAAAGGAACATAAGGAGGCAATTGGTTGGACCATTCATGACCTTAGGGGGATCGAGCCATCTTACTGCAATCATAGAATATTTTTGGAAGATGGATCTCGCCCTTCTCGCCAGATGCAGAGGAGATTGAATCCAAATATGCGAGAAGTGGTCAAAAAGGAAATCATCAAGTGGCTCGATGCAGGAATTATTTATCCAATCTCTGACAGTCCCTGGGTAAGTCCCGTTCAGATTGTTCCAAAGAAAGCCGGGATTACTGTTGTGACTAATGAGAAAGGAGAATCTGTCACAACTCGTTCAGCTTCATCTTGGAGAGTTTGTATTGATTACAGGAAGCTGAACACTGCCACTAAAAAGGATCATTTTCCCCTGCCCTTCATTGATCAAATCCTGGAAAAATTAGCCGGGCAGAAGTACTTCTGTTTTCTTGATGGTTACTCGGGATACAACCAAGTTCCTATCCATCCCGAGGATCAGGAAAAAACTACTTTCACCTGTCCCTACGGAACCTTTGCTTTTCGTAGGATGCCTTTCGGGTTATGCAATGCACCTGCGACTTTTCAAAGGTGTATGCTAGCCATATTTTCCGACATGGTGGGAGAGTTTATGGAAGTCTTCATGGATGATTTCTCCGTTTTCGGAGAATCATTTGACTCTTGTTTGGTTAATTTGGAAATGATTCTTAAGCGATGTATCAAGACACGATTGGTCCTTAGCTGGGAAAAGAGTCATTTCATGACCCAAGAGGGCATCGTTTTGGGTCATGTAATCTCTGAACGGGGAATTGAAGTGGATAAAGCTAAGGTTGATGCTATCGCTAAACTTCCTCCTCCCACATCAGTTAAACAAATCAGATCATTTCTTGGCCATGTGGGATTTTATCGAAGATTCATCAAGGACTTCTCGAAGGTTGCCCGCCCTTTGAGCAATCTTCTTGCCAAAGAAACACCGTTCGTTTTTGACGAATCATGCCAAAAGGCATTTGATTTCTTAAAAACGGCAGTCACCTGTGCGCCAATTTTGCAACCACCTATTTGGACAACCCCATTTGAGATCATGACCGATGCTTCTGATTACGCAGTCGGGGCTGTCCTGGGTCAGAAAATTGATCGAAAGCCCTTTGTCATTTACTACGCTAGTAAAACTTTGGATGAAGCCCAGAGGAATTACACTGTTACTGAAAAGGAATTACTCGCTGTAGTATTTGCGTTGGAAAAATTCAGGGCTTATCTCTTGGGGTCTCATGTTATTGTTTATACCGACCACTCGGCCTTGAGACATCTCTTGGCTAAAAAGGATGCTAAACCCCGGCTTATTCATTGGATTCTTCTTCTTCAAGAATTTGATCTTGAAATCAAGGATAAAACCGGGGTACAAAATGTGGTGGCGGATCATTTGTCGAGACTCCTAGGTGATTCTTCTTGTCCGGACATTCCGATTGCTGACACTTTTCCGGACGAAACCATTCTTACAGTTTTAGGTGTCCACACCCCATGGTTTGCTGACATTGTTAACTATTTGGCCGTTGGTCAAATCCCCCAGGATTGGACCAAGCAACAACGGGATAGACTCAAATCTGAGGCCAAATACTACTTTTGGGAGGACCCTGAACTGTATCGCATCGGCTCTGATCAGATTATTCGCCGATGCATACCGGAGAATGAATTCAACAGTATACTTGAGTTCTGCCATGCATCTGGGTGTGGTGGACATTTCTCCGGGAAAAAGACGGCTGCAAAAATTTTGCAATCTGGCTTCTATTGGCCGTCTTTATTCAAGGATGCCCAGGAGTTCTCACAGTCATGCCCTCGATGCCAGGCACTCGGGAGCATAACTAAGAGAGACACGATGCCCTTAAACCCTATTCTTCCTGTCGAAATTTTCGATGTTTGGGGCATTGATTTCATGGGACCCTTTATCCCTTCATTTGGACATCAGTACATTCTTGTCGCTGTTGATTATGTGTCTAAATGGATTGAGGCAATTCCCACCCGAACCAATGACCACAAGGTGGTCATCAACTTTGTCAAGAGAAATATCTTCAGTAGATTCGGGATTCCGAGGGCTATCATCAGTGATGGTGGCACTCATTTTACTAATGCCCAATTCCGGAGTTTATTGGCCAAATACGGGGTTAATCATCGAATTTCCACACCTTACCATCCCCAAACGAATGGACAAGCCGAGATCTCTAATCGAGAGATCAAGAACATTCTGCAAAAAACGGTTAGGCCCGATCGCAAGGATTGGACTCAAAAGCTTGAGGACACTCTTTGGGCCTACCGTACGGCGTATAAAACACCTATCGGCATGTCTCCATTCCGTCTAGTGTATGGAAAGGCGTGTCATCTACCCGTAGAGATTGAACACAGGGCATTCTGGGCAATCAAACAATGCAATCTAGATCTAAATCTAGCTGGGAAGACCAGGAAACTCCAATTATCTGAGTTGGAGGAGCTTAGAAATGATGCTTATGAGAATGCCAAGATCTACAAGGCTCGGACCAAAGCTCTACATGATCAAATGATTTCCCGCAAGAGCTTTGAGCCAAACCAGAAGGTCTGGTTATTCGATTCTAAACTTAAGCTCTTTCCTGGTAAACTTAGATCTAAATGGAGTGGCCCATTCATAATTGATCAGATTTTTCTAAATGGTGCCATTCAGATTTCTGACCCAAAGACGGGTAACACCTTTAAAGTCAACGGTCAACGTCTGAAGCCTGTTGTTGACCATAATCTTCCAGAACCCGTTTCAGACTCTGTTGCTCTAGCCATTCTGTGACTTCTTTGGCTGGACTTCGCCTAGCTGACGGCATTAAACTCAGCAGTTGTACATATAACACAAGGCTGATACGAGCTTCATATCCAGGTGACATCTTTCATATTCTACCCTTTCTTTCATGTCTCTTTTTCAATGAGGACATTGCATCAGCTAGGCATGGGGGGGTGGATTCATTTTTGAATTAGTTGGTCAGCTTTGTGAAATCCATATAAATTGCTCTCTTTCTAAAAAAAAAAAAAAAATTAGGAAGGATTAGTTGGACATTAGGACTTTTCAATCCTAAGAAATTTTACATTAGGATCTGAACACAAAGACCCCTCAGGTCTTTGGACTTAATTAGCTTGTGTATCTACTAAAATGTGGATTTGTCTTTGAGTTCTCGCCATCTTAATTCTATTATAATTGGAATAAATAAGTTTGGGTGATAAGTACACGACTTATCAACCCGCCCTCTGATGTGAGGGAATTTTGAGTCTTAAGCATCTACACACTTTCTTTGCACTGACTCGTTGTTTGGCGATTTTAACGGAAATTGGGTAGCTAATGAACCTTCTAGGGTGATATGGCTGGCAAGTTATCGTGGGTAACAGCCCATAGGTAGGTTGTCCAGAGCCCAGTCACTGGACCTTTCTCTTTTTGCTGCCTTTAGGTAAATCTTAGACCAGGGAAGCCACCTACTTAAAAAAAAAAAAAAAAAAAAAAAAAATCAAAAAGGAGAAAAGAACAAAAAGAAATAAGCCACACTTCGCCGCACGAGTATGGCTGGCAAGTTGTCGGTGGTAACAGCTCATCGACCGGTTGTCCAGAACCCAGCTCAGAAAATGCACTAAAAATTCCCAAAACACTTAGGAAGAAGCAGAGAAGTAGAATAAACCGGGGAGATATACACTGGATTCACCCTTGTGTTGACCCCGTTAAAAAATAAAAGTAGGGAGAAAGCTACCGGTTGTAAAGATACACCTTTAGGCAGAATTCTTTTTGAGGTCACCTAGAGGCGTAGAAATCCGAAGTCCGTTTTAATTGCCGGTCAACGAGTCTATCACAATCACAATAAGATGCTTAAAACTTAGGGTTCTCATCAAATCTTGGGTGAGTTGAATGGCCGTAGAAAGCCACTCTTAAACCCTAAAATTTGAAAATCTAAAAAAAGAGAGTAAAAACAGAAAAAGAAATTTTTCTTTGAATAAGGCGAGGCTTGAGGCGGTCTGCATTTTGGCTGATACCCGGGCACTGTTGTGTCTTTGAAAGTTCAGTTCTTAAGTAGACAATTTCTTAATGATTGAAAATAACTCAGGTCCAAATAATCAAACCTAATTCTTTTATAAATAGCATATAGTTTTTGCTAGGGACTAGCAAAAGATAGGCATGGGGGTATGATGTAAACACATTTACACTACTTAAAATGTCTATTTATGCATGTTCTTAAGAATAGGATTGCATTTCATGATGTAAATATTGCATTACATGCATCATCTTGCATTTAGAGTAGTTTGAATAAAATGGAGGTTAATTGTCTCCTTTTATGTGCTTGGACAGGGCAAATATTTTATCGGGGCCTCGGATCAAAGATCCAACCGTATGGATATGATCAGGGCGACGATTGGAGTTCAACGACTCCAAGATCGCCCTAATCAGGCATCCGTAGCATCAGATAGAGACCGGGGAACCCTAGAAGATCAAGGGCCAGGATGGTGTAAATCCGCACTTCAGATGGAAAATCCGACCACACGGATGAATTCGGATCGACGATCGCAGCCGAACGACACAAAAATCGAGTCAATCCGACATCCGTGGCACCATCTACAACTTCCAGAAGATGGACGGCCAAGATGGCGCCACGTGGCGCCATCCCAGCCGCCCAATCGGCCGCAGGAGTCCTGTGAAGACTGCGCAACGTCTCCTCTCCGCCGTTGGATCTCGATCCAACGGCTGCGGTCGCGCGCGTTTAAAAACGTCCGCGCGACCATTTCGCCCGCGTAGCGCAGCGGCGACGCAGCTGCGGGCGAAGCGGAGGTCGCGGGTTCGAGCCGCGGAGAGGGGGGTCGAAGGCGCGGGCGAGCGAGCGCGCACGAGCGTTGGATGAAGATCCAACGGCCGCGCGCGCCCGATAGCGCCGACGCGCAATTGGACGCTCTGGTGGGCGCGCGATCGCACGCGGGCGGCGCGCTACGCAGCGGGCGCGGACGCGATCTAAGCCGTCCGATCTCGCGATCGGACGGCTGAGGCGACGCGGACGTGCGTCTGCGTTACGCGCGCAGGCCAGCCGAGCGGGCGCGCGTGGGTGCGGCGGCGACGGCGACGGCGGGGCTTTAGCGACGGTTTTATCCGTCACTAAAGACCCCTTATTTATTATTTTGAAGATGTAATGTCCATTTTGCCCCCACTCCTTGCAACTATAAAAGGAGACCCCCTCCATACGAAATTTTCATCCCTTCCTTCTCCTCTCTACCTCTCCAAAGCTCAAGAGAAGCTTGTCCCACACCCGGGATGCTTCTCGCGAGATAAAGTCCAAATTTTCGTCCCCCTTCGGAAGTGGATCCCGCGACGACGACGGCGTGCTGCTTCGTTCTCGTTCTTCTGCTTCGTCCTCCTTCGTCCCGCCTCGTTCTCCTTCATCCAGGAGTCGTCCCGTCCGGCTCGTCCTCCAAGCGACCGTCGAGGAGGATAACTTCTCTCTCCCATTCTTATTTACAGCTTTTCTAGTGTAGAATTTTCCTGCTTTATAGTGTAATTGATTTCCCGCTTTCTAGTGTAACTTTAATTTCGTTTGCTTGTATAAACAATTGAAATATTGAATGCATGTTCTCTTTCTCTCTCTCTCTCTCAATTTGATAGCTCCATTGTAATTATTTCGCCTTGTTTATCAAAAAATCCTAAAAAAAACATAATTGCGAATATAGATCAACGTAGCCTCCCTGAGTTCGACCCGGAATTCTTATTTCGGTATAAATTTTATTTGTTGAACACGAATCCTTCGCTTTCGAACTACAACGACGGGTTTTCCAAAACCAAACACGTTAGCGTAGATCCTCGCTCAACAAGCTCCAACGAGCACCTCCATCTACCTTCTTCGTCTACCCTCACGGAAGATAGCGGGTAGGATCATCTTCCACTCCTTCCTCCGCATCTTGCAACAATGGCAAACGCCATCTCCCTCCTATCCTTGTCGCTCCTATCACCAGAGGCTTCTCTTCCATGGTGTTGACGAGCCACAACCAGTGCCAATCCTACCCCCTTCAACTGTTAGAGTAGGTTAGTTACATTTATTTAGGTCCTTAGGTTGTTTCCAATATTCAAAACCCAAAAATAATCCTCGACCTACATGCAACCCACCTTCATCCTCCGCTGTGGCCGAACCTTTGGTGAGGTCCTCCACACACTCCACACCTCCAAACACCTCACCGACAAGCCCACGACCTTCGCCTCTCCACCCTGCACAAAAGCCTTCAACCTATTTCACCAATTGCTCACCCAAACGAACCCCCGAACAACCCATTTCCACACCACCAACTCTGCCTTCGCAAGCCACTTACGACGACAATCGCCGCATGCCACCACCACCAACGCCCTCACTGCCCCCTTGCGAATCTTCTGAGTGCATTTAATGTAGTCGTGAGGCCATTTGTGTGTTTTCTGGTTCAAGACCTTCGAACGCCATTAACGAGCTACTTTGACCGAGCTCAGGGCTGTGTTCTATCCACGAAAGCCCCAAGTGCCTACCCCAGGTGATGCAGAATCATCCCAGGCAGCTGCCCAATTGATCAATTGGGGACGTTGACCGCTCTCTTGACTTCAATTGGAGAAGGTTGCCGCTACAGCTTCGCACGAGAAGAAGACTATAGGATTAGTCCCACATTGGCGAGGGACGAAGCACCAACCACGTATAAGACGATTTTGTGAAAGAGGCTTATCGCCTCAGACATCGGGGTGAGATCCCCTTCACACCCGCACACCCGACCCACCTAGACCTGTACACTCCTTGGCTACGACCCACGCCCGCAGCCCTGGACTCAAGTATGTGATCCGTTTACCCGATTAAGTCAATTATCTGAGAAAGAGAATGAAGGAAAGAGAGAAAGAAAGAGAGTGCAGGGGAGGGTGGGTTTTGCTTTTCAGAGAGGAAACCCAACACCTAGTCGCTAAGGCTTTGTGTTCCCCTTGTGCGTGCAAAAGAAAGAAAGAAGAGAAGTGGAAGCTCAGAGGGAAGCCAAGGAAGAAAGAAACAAAAAGAGAAGCGGAAAAGAGAGAAGAATCCATAGAAAGAAAGAAGGCCGTGCCAAAGGCAGGAGAAGACAGGAAGAAAAAGAACAGAAGAAGAGTACTGTAGCATAGAACTTTAAGTCATCTGATTTTCAAATCAGACATCTGACTACTATTCATATATTTGATTTATTATAAAGTAATTTCTATACATGTGCTTAGGCTAATAATTGGTGATCAAAATCACCATTATTTTGTTCTAAGTTTATTTGTGTTTGTTGATATACTCATGTTCTTATTGCATATTAGATTTGAGTAGAGATTATTCATTGCAAATCATTATTATTGGCTTCATTTATTATGCTCATTTATATATTAATTGGAGATTAGCGTGTGAATTCCATATTTGCTCCCTGTGTTTGAACTCGGACATAAATTCAAGTAATAAATTGTATTTGTTGAAGAGCTATTTGTCAGTTATACTACAATGTATTTTCCTAAACTCGACGAAAAGCTCCTTCAACACCAATGTAATATTCGACCTCAGGCTTGGTTGAGCTTTTTCGGGTCAGATTGGCTCAATGCTCCACCCTACTTGAGTGTAGAGAATTTGATGGGTCATGTCATCTAAGGAAGGGTTTGGATCCAGCTAATCCAAAATCTCAGTTTGAAAGGGTGACATAAAGTGGGTCTGGCTCCCAAATGGAGCTTGGTGCATGAAATCCTATTCCTACCTTGAGTGGGAGGGAAGAGGTGAAGATTATCTCTCAAGAACACGAGGGTGTTGTGATGCAGGTCCTGATCCCGATTAGCCTTGCTTGGCTATCAATTCGTTTAGCTTCTTCTTCACCAAATCCACTTGGTCCAACTTTTTATGGATTAGTTCCTTGTCATACTATTAGGAGGTCAAGGATGATGACAGTTGATGAGTGATCTCATGGACATCGGTGCGAGGTACAATGATTCATCCAAACAAGTCCATGGAAGCATGAGTGAATTCTCACTCATCTCGTCAAATAATTCATATGCACTCTTCGGGTCCTTATTGAGGAAATTGCCTCCACATGAGGCATCCATGTAATTCCTGAGTTGGTCATCTAACAAGTGGTAAAAGGTCTGCACGAGCTGCCATCGTGGCACCTCATGATGTGGGCACTTCCTTAGCAAGTCTTGGAATCTCTCTCAAGCCTCACGTAGAGGCTCCCCTAGTTTTTGGGCAAAACTGGTGATGGCTCTCCTAAGGGCATTTATTCTTCCAATTGGGAAGAACTTCTTTAGGAAGGCTCACTAGAGCTTAGTCTAGGTGGTGATAGGTCTACCTATTATGTGGTACCAATGGGAAGGGTTATCCTTTAGAGAATGTGAAAAAATCCACATCAACCAAACCTTAATGGGGACATCTCTAACCCGGGTGATTTGGGCTACTAAAATCAACTCTTCCAAATGCTGGAAGGGGTCCTCTTTGGTAAACCCATGAAAATGTGGAATCAAGCCCAACACTTGGGGCTTGATTTCAAAGTCAACCATTAGAATCCTCACTCTAGGTCTATCTTGATAATATTAGAGATCATAGAAATCCCTCAAAGGCCTAGGTTAGGTTCTAATTTCTCTCATTCAATTTCTCCATCAAAATGTTTTGCATTCAGCACATTTGCTCCATCTATTGGTTCAACCTATCCTAGATTAGGAGTGGGTTCAGGTTGGGGTTCTCAGGTGGGTTCTCTAGATTCTCATCATTCCTCAATGGGGGTGGAGGGAAATTTCCAAGAAAATTGAGATTGTGTGGATTGTTCATAAAATTGAAATCCCCCCCAAATGATTCATTTGCTAAATTTAAGTCATCATTATGTTCATTGCCCATATTTCCCACCATTTTGAAAAGTGAATCAGATTAAAAATTAAATAAATTAAAATGAAGAACACTGAGGTCATGTTTAGAACCGCAATGTGGTGGGTCACAATCACAAAACTTAAGTCATCTTATGGAGATGGAACCAAGACCACTCAACATTGTGGATGCTGATATTTATGACTATGCATAAAAAGATGAGAAGAAACGAAGGAGATGAGAAGGGAAGGGGATGAGAGAAAGTGTGTTCAACCAAGCGAATCAAGTCCTCTATTCCTTAGGGTGTGACCCTAAGACCTAAGACTTAGAATAAGAAGATCAAAATACACTAGAGTCAATCAACGTCTCTTTGGACATGAATTGAGCTAGGCTTTTTGATAGAGAGAGTTTCGCTTAATTAAAATAGCAATAGAATGATGTGCCATTGTAATTTATGTGGTAGAAATCTCTCAATCAAAGATTAAAATAAATATCAATTTAAACCATGAAAGGAATGTCATATCCACAAGGAGGAATAGGACCAATAAATTCATGAGTAGAGGATTATAATGTTTGCAGACACCTTCACGACTTCAATTCGATGAATATGCTACTCTAAATGGAACTTGTAATTTCATTAAAAGTTTAGGGCTATTTATGTAATTTCACATTAGGAATCAAGCTCCAAAAGTACGTATATGATGCATGTGTTGTGGCATATCATGTAAGTTTGAATTGCATGCAAATTTGAATTGAATTTCAATGTTAAATGATGCACATAACACAAGTTAAGTAAATTCACAAAATTATAAGTGCACTCATGCATTGTTGCCTGAATAAAATAATAAATATTAAAATGACAATGGCATGCAATGTAATTTTTAATGTGAGCAAAAACAGAAGAAACTTCCTTTCTCTTCTTTGCACGTGCGAGGAGGCTTTGTAGGAGGAGCTGCTCTGTAGGAAAGCACGTCTCGACGAGGGCTACGTGATGGTGGTGACGCGGTGGCCGGAGGTGGTTGGATGTGGTCGGACGGCGGAGGAGAACGCCAGCCTGACGATGGTGGGTAGCATTTGCGAGCTGCTATGGCTGCGCGTACGGGCCACGCATGGCTGCGCGGTAAGGGCACTACACTCGCATGTGTTGTGGCTACAGTGCTGTGTGCATGGGCGCTGCACGCTACAAAAGGCAGTGGCTGCTTTGGGTTCTTCCTGCTACTGGAGAGGAAGAAGGTGATGATGAGGAGGAGAACGCGCGGTCTGCAGTGAGGCTTCATTACTGCGCAGTGAGGGCACTGCATGCTGTAGAAGGCAATGGCTGGCGGTGTTGGGTCTTTTGCGCGCGGTGAGGGCGCTACGCACGCTTGCAGGGTGCGAAGGCTGTGGTGATGGCACGCTTGCAACGACTGTGGTGGGAGAATGGAGAGTGCTTGCAGGGCTGCGGCTACGCGCTTGTAGGGGTGCAAACATGCTGTGGAGGCTGTGGCAGTGCACTTGTAGGGCACGCTTGCAGGGCTGCGGGCGCACGGTGGAGAAGATGGAAGCACCGCTACTGCGTGGAGGTTGTGGTGGAGGTGCGCGTTGGTTGGAGAGGGTGAAAGGGTCCATAATGCATGCCTTCTTCACGATGCACGCAGGATCTTTTCCAGTGGTGCTTGCTGGTTCCACAGTGCACGCCTTCTCCATGTTGAGGAAGGTGGAGATGATGAGGGAGGGAATCCCTGCAGGGGGGAAGGAAGATGGCCCCCTCCTCTCACCAAGGGCACCTTCTTTTATCTCCTCCCCCCCATCCACAAGTCAAGGGATTTTTAAATCCCTTACTAAACTTGGCCGGTGGCTATTTTGGATTTGTTGAGGCTGGCAAGAGGTTGAGGGAGGCTTTGTTGAGGCCAACCGGCTGTTGGGGGAGAAGAAATTTCTTTTTACCACCCTTTTCTTTGCAAAATTGTTCCTACAATATTGAAACATAAAATAATTACATAATATGTTATAGAATGCGATAGAATGGATGTAAACTTAAGTAATGATGCAGGCAATCATAAAATGACCTAATGTAGTTATTAACAAACATCAAATGTAAGAATAAAGTTAACTTAGGCATACCAATAATCCATTAAAATGGACTCATCAAATACTCTCACGCCTAAGATTTGCTAGTCTCTAGCAAAAATGAAAAATAATAGAAGTAATCATAAGATTTTTTCTTTTCTTATTTCAAAACTTTAGAGATCCAGACAAATGTGAAGTGATAATAGTCTAGGTAATGGATCCAAGTGAAAATAACCAACTTACATTTGCAGTTCATACTTATCCCTTAGTAAATATTTCTATCGGGATAGGCAACTATTTCTCTCGCGGATAAAGTAGAAAAAGAATCTGTAAATTGACCCCGGCTTTAGGCTTAGGTAGGAGATATCAAGTTGAATGGATTTGTATTTGGTGGCACACACTCATCTGGTGCTACATGTAATCTAGTACTATAGACTCTAGATCTCTACACTATTAGACAAGTCAACTCGGAGAGAGGCTAAACAACTGTGCTCTCTTGATGTTCCTTAGCGCTCACTCTTTTCTTTCTTTTCTTTCTGAGATCACAAATCTTGCCAGATTTAGTAAGTGTACTCACTGGTTGGTGGCCTCACATGGCATTCACACTTCAATTAAAGTCCTAATAACTCTACCACTAAGTTAGAGTCCTCAGCCAGTATTCGGGAGATCAGAAAAACTGAAAGGTAGGTATGGGTCGTATTTGGTGGATCGCGATAGGTGTTTTTGTTGCCTCAGAAACAATGTTACAAAGATAAAATTATAAACATGGACTCTTTTCTTTTTCTTTTCTCTCTCTCCTTTCTTCTTCTCTATTTTTTTTTAAATATAATTGTTTCTTCTTTTTTTTTCTTTTTCTTCTTTATAAATCAACATAACTTGGCATACTTTTATTTATAAGGCATTATTAAGGATGATGATGGTCAAGAGGATATTGTGTGGCTTATTTGGTGGAAGTGCCTATTCTCGACATCAGGAAGGAATGGGTAGGACAGGCGTATTTCTGACCTTTGACACTATTACCCTCCTTCAGTCGAGGACTCTATGAAGGACGGTCGTAACCATCCACCCTAATCATAGCTTTATTAAGACTCAATCTCTGTGTATCTGCCTTATTTGGTGACTCTCAGAAATTCACACAAAGTATGCACACAGGAACAGAGAGCGAAAACTATGCCTAACTCTGAAGTATCATCATCTAATTGTCCAAAACTTAAGAGTCCTTGCACTGGACTTAGCGCACCAGTAATCTCTCTGCTTTCTTCTCACAAATATGAGGTGGATCCACTAGAAGATAGTATGCCTGACTCCCTATTAACTATCAAAGGGTTCAGTAGACTAAAAAGGCTTATTGGTTTTCTTCAAAGATCCATTACCCAGTCTACGTGCAAGTGAAGTAAATGTACTGGATTCTAAACTTAAGAAATAATTTAAGAAGAAAAAACTTTAATGACACCTCCATGACAAAGATATTTTGCTAGGGACTAACCAATTCAGCTCAAGAAAAGAAATTTTTTCTTTTCTTATATGCTAACCTAAATGCATACATACTTTCTAAAATGTAAAATGCACCCCTCCATGCCTAAATCCTACAATGTCCTCATTGCAAAATTAAAATAGGGGGAGAAAGGAAGGACATCACCTGATAACGGTGTTATTCAAAATGCTGGGTTACCTCCCAACAAGCACTACATTTTCTATCAGCAACCTGACTTATAAGGAACCTGTAAGTCTGGTTCTAGACAGAAAAAGCTAGACCCTAAAAATATGCGTAACAACATGGGCCTAGAAAACAGGTAGCCATGGATGTTGGCGAACTGATGATGCAACATAATCCCAAATTCTCGCTAGAAGGTATGAAAGTAGAAAACCTCGTTGGCTACCTGGGGAGGTCTAGGAATAGCAAAAGGAATATGAAAAGGGACCTCCCGAAATGGAATAAGTGGAGGATAACAAGGATCCTCCAAAGTAGGATAGGTTTTAAAAGATATAAACATTACTATTTCAAATCCTTGAATGACGAGACTAAAAGTACAAGTATCAATCCACACTTGCCATTCTGCCCGATGATGTACTGGCATGATATGTTCTCCAAAAAGAAAGTACATGAGCAAAGATCTGATCCAAGGATTGGTTAGGGAGTGTAAAGGTTGTTTGTAGTATTGGAAGGTAATGATTAAGTCCAATGAGAGCTTAGTCGGTGTTAGGTCCAATTCCAACAATGATTCAAATTGTGTATTTTCCCTAACAATTGTAGACAACTTCATGTTACCCTACCTAGCATTAATTATTGGAGTCATATTTTCACCTTTCAGTATATGTGAATCAATGGTAGACTCCAAATTATATTTCTTTGATGGCAGGGTCGAAATAGCAGAATCATTATCATTAATTTCATTCCCAGATTCATTTGGTTCACTTGAGTTTTTGCCGGGGTGTATATGTGATTCACCAGTAACGGGAGGAGTTGGATCAGTATCCTCAATTATTCCTGAAGGAGGATCAGTCTTAATGTTTTGGAGCAAGCCTATATCACTCAATTCTTTATTCTTCTCGGGGCATAAATCCTCAATTGACATGTTTTGTCCCCGAGAGTCTCCCCTAGGCTTCTCACTATTGTGTTTGTCCTCCTTTAATATCAACTTCTGGTTTGATGGAGGATGACTCTCAAAAGAAGTGAGGAATCTGGATTTCACCATATTATTTATGTCCTCTAGGGGTAAGTCCTCAAATAACAAATAATCCCCCTGTGATTCACTCTAGATTTTCAGTCTGGGTTCTTCCATTGGGGAATCCTCATCCTCTGAAATAGGCTCTTTATATCCCTGAGACAAAAATTGATCTAATTCATCCTCCATTCCCTTAGGGTCGCCTTCATTGGGTGCATTTAAATCCTCAGGATGCTGAATGGTAGGTGTTGATTCCCTAAGTGGAGGGTCAGGATTAGGCTTACTAAGGGTAGAATGGGATTCCACCAGATAATCAATAGGGGAAGTGATAGGAACAATGCAACCTTGACCCGAGTTAATAGGCGTAAGGAAAATACTGTCATTGGGGTCAAGGTCCTCAAGAGGTACCATCTTCCCTTTCTTTTGACTCGAACATAGCTCGGGTGGATAATCACTAGGATCATTCTCCTCTAGTGGCCATGTCTCATTGGGAGAGTCTAAGTGATAGCTACGTAAAAATGAATCCCCATTGTCATTGGTTTCCTCAGAATTATTTTCATGATCACAGTTGTACAGGTAGGGATCAGAATTATTGGGAAGAGAGTAGCTAAGCTGTCTTATTTCTTTGTTTAATTGTTGACTATTACTCAACATCTCTCCCATGGATTCCATCATTTCCTTTTGTTGTTTTTGCATTTCTATCATAAAAGAGGAGAGGCTACTACTACCAGGTTGGGGAGGATAGTCAATTTTAGGCTCTGGTTGCCTAAGGGTATCAGTCCAACCTCGATATGGGGAATCATAAAGGGTGGGAGGGTTGGGTTTTTGCATAGAAGTATGGATTCCAGGGTTGGAAAATCCCGCTCCTAGGCTCTGCTCAAAAGTGGGAGTTATCGGGCCAGTACTCCTAGGATAAGAATAAGAATGATCCCATGGCTTATCAATGTACCCATCAAAGGATGAATACACTTGGGGCATGGGATCCTAGTTAAAATGATAGGAGTAAGGGTAGTCCATTTCTTTAAATTGATCAGGTTAAATCTCTTAGGATTTAAAAGAATTCAGAACACAAGCAGAAACTTCCTAGAGAGTTCTATCGTTGTCAAAACAAATGCAAATTCAGTGGGATCTATTTTTAGTAGATTATAGGTCTTAGAATTAAATGTTCAGTTGGTAGCCAAACAAGTTTTGCAAGAATTACGCTTCCTAGGCCAACCTTCGTTGGTGCTTATAACCTACTCGCAAAGGATGGAAGTCTCAAATCGAGCCCACGCACGAGGAACCGAAGTAACTTGGTGGATAGGCTTGTTGATTTCCGACTAACTTCCCTTGTGGTGCAAAGAGGAGAGGTAGAAATTTATCTAGTGACCTTATGTGTGAGGTGCATAGTGTCTTAGGTGTGCAATCATACGTTCATGTTTTGAAATCTCGTAAACAAGATCCTTTTGCACACCATTTTAAGTCAGATTTTAAGGTCCAACCTCTTAGCAGTCCCAATTTTTAAAGTAACCACTGAATTAATTCAATTCAAACACTTTAGTGGTCATAGATTTAGGTTCAATGTAGATGCATGACAAGTATTTGATGCTAAAGAGAAGACGTACCTTACTCCAGCTTTCTTCATGCAAGAATGTATGCAATGCAGTAAAGATAAACTAGATGCTGCTCATTCAGTCCTAGATGATCGTCCTATAGATATGCAGCTTCTAGCAGGCAATTTGAATATATATATATATATTTTTAATAATAATAAGAAAACAAACCTAATCTAACTAACTAACCAACATGTAGTTCAAACAATTCGAATAATCCTATAATCTAAATAAATGGGAACATGCTCCTAAAAATACGATCCCGCATATAAGAGCGATAAGAAATAAAGAACACCGGGAACACATTCCCAAAAATACTCGACAAGGGTCCAAAAGATAGAAATTAAGTTCTAATGTTTATCTAAACTAAATCTAAACTAAGATCTAATGACTAAATCAGAAAAAGACTCCTCCATAAGCCTACGTGCGTGGGATCAAGACCCATGTGCTCCTATTGCTCGCCTCAGGTGGTGTAAAGGTCCACCAAAAAGATCATCTCTGCCGTGCACGCCCGCCGTGTTCGTTGTTCAAGGTCGATTTCGTCGCTCTGTTGTGCCTGTCGCCCCATCAGATTCCTTGCACAATAAGATAAAGAATGATCAGATAATTGCGCAACTCAAAATACTCAATAATAATAAAGTGAATCTATTGCATCTGTTGCCTCCTTGGCAATGGCGCCATTTGATAGAGAGAGTTTCGCTTAATTAAAATAGCAATAGAATGATGTGCCGTTGTAATTTATGTGGTGGAAATCTCTCAATCAAAGATTAAAATAAATATCAATTTAAACCATGAAAAGGATGTCGTATCCACAAGGAGGAATAGGATCAATAAATTCATGAGTAGAGGATTATAATTTTTTCAGACACCTTCGCGACTTCAATTCGATGAATATGGTACTCTAAATGGAACTTGCAATTTCATTAAAAGTTCAGGGCTATTTATGTAATTTTCACATCAGGAATCAAGCTCCAAAAGTATGTATATAATGCATGTGTAGTGGCATATCATGTTAGTTTGAATTGCATGCAAATCTGAATTGAATTTCAATATTAAATGATGCACATAACACAAGTTAAGTAAATTCACAAAATTATAAGTGCACCCATGCAATGTTTCTTGAATAAAATAATCAATATTAAAGTGAAAATGGCATGCAATGTAATTTTTAATGTGAGCAAAAATAGAGGAAACTTCCTCTCTCTTCTTTGCGCATGCGAGGAGGCTTCGTAGGAGGAGCTGCTCTGCGGGAAGGCACGTCTCGACGAGGGCTACGTGATGGTGGTGACGCAGCGGCCAAAGGTGGTCGGACATGGTTGGATGATGGAGGAGAACACTAGCCTGATGACGGTGAGTGGCATTCACGGGCTGCTGTGGCTGTGCGTACAAGCCGCGTGTGGCTGTGCGGTGAGGGCGCTGAGCGCGCGTGCTATGGCTGCACACTACAGAAGGCAGCGGCTGCTTTGAGTTCTTCCTGCTGCTGGAGAGGAAGAAGATGTCGAAGAGGACGAGAATGTGCAGTCTGCAATGCAACTTCGCTACTGCATGGTGAGGGCGCTACACGCTACAGAAGGCAACAGCTGGCGGTGTTGGGTCTTTTGCACGTGGTGGGGGCGCTACGCAAGCTTGCAGGGCACGGAGGCTATGGCGGTGGCACGCTTGCAAGGGCTGCAGTGGGAGGATGGAGAACGCTTGCAGGGCTGCGGGCGTGCAGTGGAGGCTGTGGCAGTGCGCTTGCAGGGTGTGTTTACAAGGATGCGAGCACGCAGTGGAGAAGATGGAAGTGCCGCTGCTACGTGGAGGTTGGGGTGGAGGCATGCGCTGGTTGGAGAGGGTGAAAGGGTCCATAGTGCACGCCTTCTTCACGGTGCATGCAGGATCTTTTCCAGTGGTGTTTGCTGGTTCCATAGTGCACACCCTCTCCATGGTGGGGAAGGTGTAGATGATGAGGGAGGGAATCCCTGCAGGGGGAAGGAAGACGGCTCCCTCCTCTCGCCAAGAGCACCTTCTTTTATCTCCTCCCCCCATTGGCAAGTCAAGGGATTTTCATATCCCTTACTAAACTTGGACAATAGCTATTTTGGATTTGTTGAGGCCGGCCGGAGGTTGAGGGAAGTTTTGTTGAGGTCAACCGGCTTTTGGGGGAGGAGAAATTTCTTTTTACCACCCTTTTCTTTGCAAAATTGTTCCTACAATAATGAAACATAAAATAATTACATAATAAGTTATAGAATGCGATAGAATAGGTGTAAACTTAAGTAATGATGCTTGCAATCATTTTATGACCTAATGTAGTTATTAACAAACATAAAATGTAAGAATAAAGTTAACTTAGGCATAACAATAGTCCATTAAAATGGACTCATCACTTTCGCATGTGAGAGAGGTTGGCCCAAGTGCTTCCCAGCTTAGTACAAGGTGCCTATGTAAACCCCCTCTAGCCATTTAGCACTGTCCACTCAGCCTAACACTCGATTTGACCAAGAGAAAATAACCTTTCCAAGATAGATCAACCCCTTCAACCAAGCCTCACTCAATCTAGTCCTTAGATCAATCAAGTTACTACCAATTTTAGTTAAGGCTTTGGATAAGTGAAGTGCTCAAGGATCATGTGAAGGGTGTTAGGGGGTTAGTGCCCTTAATTTTTTAATTGAATTGAGTGCATGCAATTGAGTGTAAGGACCCAAGCCAACCTAAAGTATTTTCAAGCTTTTTTATTTGTGGACCTCTTTTATGGTTTAAGTTCACATAGGTTGGCTTGTAGAGTTTGAATTTTTTACCAGTTCAACCAAGGGCAATAATTGTAGCACACAATGTGTTTGATCAATTTCCTTTAGACATAAACCCTAAGCATACACTTCTGCGCTATTCTTCCAATTTTTCCAAGGTTTGAATAGGTGATCCAAGTAAGGCAAACATAGCACCTCTTAGTGTAGCACTCAAATCCAATTACATGTAAAAACAAGGTAAACTTATTCCAGATGGAGAATTACACTCTTGGAAATGATAGTGATTGCGACAAACAACATCCAATCAATTTTAACTGGTCACTTAAAATATTTTTGGGTTTCATTTTAGGTTTTTTTTCTTTTTCTTTTTTTTCTTCTTTTGTTTTGAAAAGCTTATAAGGGATTAAGGCTTACCTGTTACCCTAGAATGAAAAGATACTTGAAGCTTTTGCTCCAAAGTTTCTCGCCCCCTATTGATCTTTGATAATTTCCTGCGAGACAAAATTCAAGACAAGTAGGTAAGCTTTATAAAGTGGCAAACAAAGGGAAATAAATCAATGTAACCGTGACTTCCTGCAATGACGCCAAAAAGCGAACGGGTCAAACGTGATTTAAAAAAGATGTGATTTTTATGTCATTGCAATTATTGATGAAAGTTAACTTTTAAGGATTTTTTTCCAGCTTGTGCAGTGGCAAGTTGAGTCAATTCACGAGGTGAGGTGTCGATTTAAGGACCTAGTGTTTAATGTCTTATTTCTTTTTCATATTTTTTTGCCTTTTTCGATAAGAAGAAAGTAAAATACAAATTGAATCCTTTTTTTTGTCACGAGAGATAATATCAACTACAACTACTTTCAACCAACTAACGAAGCTAAATGATATGAAGATGGCTTAGCAATTGAACTCAAAAGCACCACAGTGGGTGGCTTGTAATCAACTTCCAAGTAAATTCACACACCCAATAAAATCAAAGATGGAATAGAAATATAACTTCCTTGCCATAATATTCCAAGTTTAACAAAAAAGATGCTTCATTTAGAAAATTCATAAAAGCAAAAAACTACCAACTATTAAAAACAAACAAGAAACTAATTAAAGGGGAAGGAAGCTTATGAAAGAAGATAATTGGATGATGGAATAGATGATGGTGGCCCTTCTCTCCTCCTCGGCATGGAGGAGAGCTTTCTCCGAGAAGGTGACATGCTCCTCCCTACTCCTTGGCGTGGAAGAACTCCAACCCAATTTCTTCCAAGATGGTTGTATGGGATGATAGTGGTAGATTGAAATGATAGTGGATTGACAATTAAAGGGTGGTAGAATGACTCCCTCTCAATGCCTAAAATTTGGACTTAGGTGTTCCTTAGGCCTTCCCTTTCTCTCTTAGAGTGATCTAGAGACGGGCTTGCTAAAGATGGTTTGGAAGGATGGAATGGATGGTGTTATATAGAGGTAGAGAGAGGTAAAAAGGGAAGGAGGGAGGGGTGTACCAACAATTATAAATTTTTTTTTGAAAAGCCAAAGGGTGGTTATCCAAATGATAACCACCCAAAATCATCTCATTCCAAAAAGTGGATTACATCATATTACATAATAGATCTCCAGAACACCACTACAGAGGAAATCAAGGAAACAAAATTCTCAACATAGGGCCTCTCTCCCCTAAAAAGCACACCATTCCTCCCCAGCCAAACACCCCACAAGACCACTAGAATTTTGGCCCTATCCTTCTTGGATCTAAAGGTGATCCCTCCGCCACATACATTACCTCTGTGAAATGAGGACTGATGAGAGCCTCATTTTGACCTAATAAAGAGAATAAAAGCTCCTACATAACCTAGAAGAGGGCTTAATTGAAGGAATAAGTGTTCTGAGAAGAAAATATGAAATAAAGGTTAAAACTGCAATCTTATCATTGCAGTACATAAACGGGATTTCTCAAAGGCAAAACATAGGTCAAATAGTCTAAATAAGATAAAAAGTGGGTTGATTCAATCAGAAATGGGTCCATGTGCAATCCAGGAATTAAATGACATTTGGTAACCCTAAAATAGACCCGCTTAATTCAACAAGGTTATGGTCAGGATAAAAATCAAGTAAATCCTCTAAAATTCACAGAAAAATATCCCCTAGGGTTTAGAACATTCAATTTGGCCTCTGGAACCTAGTTTAACCTAGAATAAGGCCCTAGCTCATCAATTAACCTAATTTAGGTTTTACGCAAAATATCCAGTCAAACGAGGTCAAACCTAAAATCTAACTTCATTGAATTCCTTAGGTCCAAATCATATTTTTACCAAAATTTGGACCTAAGCGGAGGTCATCTTGACCTACTTTGCAATTTAGTACACCTAATCACATTTTTGTCCCTATCTTTTGAAAACCATCACGAAGAACCCCATAGCTTCCTCGCCAATCTTGCAATCAGGTCCTTCTACCATTATTGGGGCAGAATCCTACTCCGGTGAGGTTGACAGGGGGGATTCACTTAGATCCCTCAGAGATCTCTTCCCAGAAATGGAAGGGAGATTCTCCGAGGAATCCCCTTCCATCTAAGCCTAATCTTGACCTCTGATTCCTTTCCAATCTCTCGTGCGAACGCATGAGTGATTTGGATCCCAACCACCTTCCTTCTCCAGCGAAGACAACAGTGGCTAGAATCTTGCCCTCCACGCACCAGACGCACAGCCAAGCACCTATAAATTAAACCCCAACTCCGGCCGCACCTCCTCAGACTTGTCTTGGCGGCAGAATCCCTCAAATTTCTTCTCTCCTCTCTCCCGCCAAGAAACCCACAAGCTCCGATGATTACCTCTCCTCCTTCTCGTCACTCTGCTGCCATACCAGCAGCAGAGTCTACTTCACCTCATCTTCTCGCGTCACGCTGCACCAAGCACACGTGTCCCTGACCTCTTCCTCATCGCCGCTATCTCCCTCAGGGTTATCTTCTCTGACAATGGCAACTACGAGCCGTCTGACTCCGCTGCCCCCTTCTCTCCCAAAAAGTCGAGATAAGTTCCCCATCTTCCCCTCTTTCAATTCCTCACGTTATTTCACTCAATCGACCCTCGACTGTTCCTGTCCACCATCACCTTCCTCATCTCCGACCACCCTCCGGCGAGGCACCCCTGTTGCTCTGCAGCCCCACACGCCGACCATCGCATAATCTCCACCTCACCTCATTGAGCACCCTCCACTTATCCACAGTCCCACTACACCTCCACAACACTCCCCCGAACACACCCACCCGTCCGGCCACAAAGCGACCTAGGCACGCACGCCTAGGCCACCCCGCGGCCTGCCACATAGCGCATCACCTTCGTCGTGACACGGCGAAGGTCTCCTGGTGATTTGATTAGGCTGCGAGGCTATCTTTGTGTCTGATAGGTTCTACGCCCGGCTGCCATTGACATCAAATTGAAGAAGCTCCACACTCGCTCCAGCCTTCAGAACTTCAGGGCTCCAGGTGCTGCAAATTCGGGAGGGTCGTGCGAAGGTAGCTAACCCAGCAAGCGAAGCCGACAGTGTCTGCAGTTGAGGAAGTGAAGGTGCGGTCTACTACGGGCGCACGAGAGAAGGCTGAGAGCTTTAGTCCCACATCGGTGAGCCATGGAACATGCATACCATTTATATTGATTTTGTGAAATCTGCTGTTTGCCTCCAGTCACTTGGGGTGAGGTCCCTCACCTATCTCACGCTCGCCTCGTCAGCGGTTTCACCTCGCAGATCCGGCGAGTCCAACCCGACCCTACCCTACCCTAAGCAGACCTCGTGCATCATCCTTGTTGAACGTGTTTTCGAATGCTACGCTTTCGTGTTTGGTTTTGGAAAACCTGTCGTTGTAGTTCGAAAGCGAAGAACTCATGTTCAACAAATAAAAATTTATACTGAAAGGAATTCCGGGTCGAACACAGGGAGGCTACGTTGATCTATATTCGCAATTATATTTTTTAAGATTTTTGTTAAGCAAGGCAATATAATTACAATGGAGCTATCAAACTAAGAGACAGAGAGAGAGAACATGCATTCAATATTTCAATTGTTTATAAAAGTTACACTAGAATGCGGAAAATCAATTACACTATAAAGCAGGAAAATTCTACACTAGAAAAGCTGTAAATAAGAATGGGAGAGAGAAGTTATCCTCCTCGACGATTGCTTGGAGGACGAGCCGGACGGGACGACACCTGGACGAAGGAGAACAAAGCAGGATGAAGGAGGACGAAGCAGAAGAACGGGAACGGTGCAGCACGCCGTCGTCGTCACGGGATCCACTTCCGAAGGGGAACGAAAATTGGACTTTATCTCGTAAGAAGCATCCTGGGTGTGGGACAAGCTTCTTTTGAGCTTTGGAGGGGTAGAGAGGAGAAAGAAGGGATGAGAATTTCGTATGGAGGGGGTCTCCTTTTAAAGTTGCAAGGAGTGGGGGCAAAATGGACATTACAACTTCAAAACAATAAATAAGGGGTCTTTAGTGACGGATAAATCCGTAACTAAAGCCCCGACGTGTGCGTCGCTTCCGTGCCCACGCGCGCCTCCTCGGCTGCCCGCTCATCAATGTCTCCGCACGTCCAGCGCTCCTCGCGATCGGACGGCTTAAGTCGCGTCCGCGCCCGCTGCGTTGCGTGCCCCCCGCGCGTCTGATTGCACGTCCAATCGCGCGTCGACGCTATCGGGCGCGTGCGGTCGTCCGATCTCCATCTGACCATCCACCCGCGCCCAATCGCTCGCGCCTGCCGCTTCTCGCCACGGCTCGAACCTGCGCCCCACGCTCGCGATGGCGCGCTCGACCACTGCGCTTTGGGGCACGGATGGTCGAGCAGGCGCTTTTAAATGCGAGCGCCCACAGCCATTGGATTAAGATCCAACGGTAGAGAGCTATCGCGAGCGCGGGGCCTTCACAAGATGAAGCGACCGTTTGGGCGACTGAGATGGCGCCACGTGGTGCTATCTTGGCTGTCCATCTTCTGGAAGTTGTAGATGGTGCCACGGATGTCGGATTGACTCGATTTTTGTGTCATTGGGCTGCGATCGTCGATCCAAATTCATCCGTGCAGTCGAATTTATCATCTGAAGTGCAGATTTACACCATCCTGGCCCTTGATCTTCTAGGGTTCCTGGGTCACTATCTGATGCTACGGATGCCTGATTAGGGCGATCTTGGAGTCGTTGAACTCCAATCGTCGCCCTGACCACATCCATACGGTTGGATCTTTGATCCGAGGCCCCGATAAAATGTTTGCCCTATCCAAGAACATACAAGGAGACAATTAACCTCCATTTTATTCAAACTACTCTAAATGCAAGATGATGCATGTAATGCAATATTTATATCATGAAATGCAATCCTCTGCTTAAGAACATGCATAAATAGACATTTTAAGTAGTGTAAATGTGTTTACATCATACCCCCATGCCTATCTTTTGCTAGTCCCTAGCAAAAACTATGTGCTATTTATAAAAGAATTAGGTTAGATTATTTGGACTTGAGTTATTTTTCAATCATTAAGAAATTGTCTACTTAGGAACTGAACTTTGAAAGACACAACAGTGCTCGAGTACCAACCAAAATGTAGACCGCTTCAAGCCCTTGCCTTATGAAAAGAAAAATTTCTTTTTTTTCTCTTTTTCTCTTTTCTAATTTTCTTGATTTTCAAATTTTTAGGTTTAAGAGTGGCTTTCTACGGCCATTCAACTCACCCAAAATTTGATGAGAACCCTAAGCTTTAAGCATCTTATTGTGATTGTGATAGACTCGTTGACCGGCAATTAGAACGGACTTCGGATTTCTACGCCTCTAGGTGACCAAACCAGAATTCTATCTAAAAGTGTATCTTTACAACCGGTAGCTTTCTCCTTACTTTTATTTTTTTTACGGGGTCAACACAAGGGTGAATCAGTGTATATCTCCCCGGTTTATTCTACTTCTCCGCTTCTTCCTAAGTGTTTTGGGAATTTTTAGTGCATTTTCTGAGCTGGGTTCTGGACAATCGGTCGATGAGCTGTTACCACCGACAACTTGCCAGCCATACTCGTGCGGCGAAGTGTGGCTTATTTCTTTTTGTTCTTTTCTCCTTTTTTTTTTTTTTTTAAGTAGGTGGCTTCCCTAGTCTAAGATTTACCTAAAGGCAGGAAACTAAGAAAGGTCCAGTGACTGGGCTCTGGACAACCTACCTATGGGCTGTTACCCACGATAACTTGCCAGCCATATCACCCTAGAAGGTTCATTAGCTACCCAATTTCCATTAAAATCGTCGAACAATGAGTCAGTGCAAAGAAAGTGTGTAGATGCTTAAGACTTAAAATTCCCTCAAATCAGAGGGAGGGTTGATAAGTCGTGTACTTATCACCCAAACTTATTTACTCCAATTACGAATGAATTAAGATGGGGAGGACTCAAAAACAAATCCACATTTTAGTGGATACACAGGCTAATTAATTCCAAAGACTTGAGGGGTCTTTGTGTTCAGATCCTAATGTAAAATTTCTTAGGATTGAAAAGTCCTAATGTCCAACTAATCCTTCCTAATTTTTTTTTTAAATAAGAAGAGAGACAATTTACATGGATTTCACAAGGCTGACCAAATAATTCAAGAATGAATCCACCCCCCCATGCCTAGCTGATGCAATGTCCTCATTGAAAAAGAGACATGAAAGAAAGGGTAGAATATGAAAGATGTCACCTGGATATGAAGCTCGTATCAGCCTTGTGTCATATGTACAATTGCTGAGTTTAATGCCATCAGCTAGGCGAAGTCCAGCCAAAGAAGTCACAGAATGGCTAGAGCAACAGAGTCTGAGACGGGTTCTGGAAGATTATGGTCAACAACAGGCTTCAAACGTTGACCGTTGACTTTAAAGGTGTTACCCGTCTTTGGGTCAGAAATCTGAATGGCACCATTAGGAAAAATCTGATCAATTATGAATGGGCCATTCCATTTAGATCTAAGTTTACCAGGAAAGAGCTTAAGTTTAGAATCAAATAACCAGACCTTCTGGTTTGGCTCAAAGCTCTTGCGGGAAATCAATTGATCATGTAGAGCTTTGGTCCGAGCCTTGTAGATCTTGGCATTCTCATAAGCATCATTTCTAAGCTCCTCCAACTCAGATAGTTGGAGTTTCCTGGTCTTTCCAGCTAGATTCAGATCTAAATTGCATTGTTTGATTGCCTAGAATGCCCTATGTTCAATCTCTACGGGTAGATGGCATGCCTTTCCATGCACCAAACGGAATGGAGACATGCCGATGGGCATTTTATATGCCGTACGGTAGGCCCAAAGAGCGTCCTCAAGCTTTTGAGTCCAATCCTTGCGATCAGGCCTAACCGTTTTTTGCATAATGTTCTTGATCTCTCGATTGGAGATCTCAGCTTGTCCATTCGTTTGGGGATGGTAAGGTGTGGAAATTCGATGATTAACCCCGTATTTGGCCAATAAATTCCGGAATTGGGCATTAGTAAAATGAGTGCCACCATCACTGATGATAGCCCTCGGAATCCCAAACCTACTGAAGATATTTTTCTTGACAAAATTGATGACCACCTTGTGGTCATTGGTTCTAGTGGGAATTGCCTCAATCCATTTGGACACATAATCAACAGCAACAATAATGTACTGATGTCCAAATGAAGGGATAAAGGGTCCCATGAAATCGATGCACCAAACATCAAAAATTTCTACAGGAAGAATAGGGTTTAGGGGCATCATGTCTCTCTTAGTTATGTTCCCGAGTGATTGACATCGAGAACATGACCTTGAGAAGTCCTGGGCATCCTTGAATAAAGACGGCCAATAGAAGCCAGATTGCAAGATTTTTGTAGCTGTCTTTCTTCCAGAGAAATGTCCACCACACCCAGATGCATGGCAGAACTCGAGTATACTGTTGAATTCATTCTCCGGTATGCATCGGCGAATAATCTGATCAGAGCCGATGTGATACAGTTCAGGGTCCTCCCAAAAGTAGTATTTGGCCTCAGATTTGAGTCTATCTCGTTGTTGCTTGGTCCAATCCTGGGGGATTTGACCAACGGCCAAATAGTTAACAATGTCAGCAAACCATGGGGTGTGGACACCTAAAACTGTAAGAATGGTTTCGTCCGGAAAAGTGTCAGCAATCGAAATGTCCGGAAAAGAAGAGTCACCTAGGAGTCTCGACAAATGATCTGCTACCACATTTTGCACCCCGGCTTTATCCTTGATTTCAAGATCAAATTCTTGAAGAAGAAGAATCCAACGAATAAGTCGGGGTTTAGCATCCTTTTTAGCCAAGAGATGTCTCAAGGCCGAGTGGTCGGTATAAACAATAACATGAGACCCCAAGAGATAAGCCCTGAATTTTTCCAAAGCAAATACTACAGCTAGTAATTCCTTCTCAGTAACAGTGTAATTCCTCTGGGCTTCATCCAGAGTTTTACTAGCGTAGTAAATGACAGAGGGCTTGCGATCAATTTTCTGACCCAGGATAGCCCTGACCGTGTAATCAGAAGCGTCGGTATGATCTCAAAAGGGGCTGTCCAAATTGGTGGTTGCAAAATTGGAGCACAGGTGACTGCCGTTTTTAGAAAATCAAATGCCTTTCGGCATGATTCATCAAAAACAAACGGCGTTTCTTTGGCAAGAAGATTGCTCAAAGGACGAGCAACCTTCGAGAAATCCTTGATGAATCTTCGATAAAATCCCACATGGCCAAGAAATGATCTGATTTGTTTAAGAGATGTGGGAGGAGGAAGTTTAGCGATAGCATCAACCTTAGCTTTGTCTACTTCAATTCCCTGTTCAGAGATTACATGACCCAAAAAATGCCCTCTTGGGTCATGAAATGACTCTTTTCCCAGCTAAGGACCAGTCGTGTCTTGATACATCGCTTAAGAATCATTTCCAAATTAGCCAAACAAGAGTCAAATGATTCTCCGAAAATAGAGAAATCATCCATGAAGATTTCCATACACTCTCCCACCATGTCGGAAAATATGACTAGCATACACCTTTGAAAAGTCGCAGGTGCATTACATAACCCAAAAGGCATCCTATGAAAAGCAAAGGTTCCGTAGGGATAGGTGAAAGTAGTTTTTTCCTGATCCTCGGGATGGATAGGAACTTGGCTATATCCTGAGTAGCCATCAAGAAAACAGAAGTACTTCTGCCCAGCTAATTTTTCCATGATTTGATCAATGAAGGGCAAGGGAAAATGATCCTTTTTAGTGGCTGTGTTCAGCTTCCTGTAATCAATACAAACTCTCCAAGAGGAAGCTGAATGAGTTGTGACAGATTCACCTCTCTCATTAGTCGCAACAGTAATCCCAGCTTTCTTTGGAACAATCTGAATGGGACTTACCCAGGGACTGTCAGAGATTGGATAAATAATTCCTGCATCGAGCCACTTGATGATTTCCTTTTTGACCACTTCGCGCATATTTGGATTCAATCTCCTCTGCATCTGGCGAGAAGGGCGGGATCCATTTTCCAAAAATATTCTATGATTACAGTAAGATGGCTCAATCCCCCTAAGGTCATAAATGGTCCAACCAATTGCCTCCTTATGATCCTTTAGGACCTTAATCAATTTAATCTCTTGCTCCTTTGTCAATTTAGCACTAATAATCACAGGGAGCGTATTCTGCGATCCTAAAAATTGATATTTTAAATTCTCAGGCAATGGTTTCAATTCAAGCTGGGGTGGGGTAATGATTGATGGTAGGGTAGATGCTGAAGATTCAACAAGAGGAAGAGGTTTTGAGTGAACAAAATCAGTAACCTCTTCCGAAGATGTCAGGTCAGAGGGTTGCGGGTCAAATTCATCAACCAAAGAGGAACTTTCAATTGAAGAAAGTGTCAAACAAGTTTCAATATTAACATAATCCTCATCAAGTTCCTCAATAAATCCACAATCCTCAAATTTGTTGATCGCCTTAAAAATATCCAATTTCATTCGTTAGTCTCCAAAGGCGATTTCCATACTACCGCTTTCACAATTAATGTTGGCCTTTGCGGTAGCCAGGAACGGACGCCCCAGAATGATGGGCGTGTTCCTCAGATTATCTGGTACATCCATGTCAAGGACAAGGAAATCTACAGGAAAATAGAAATCCTTGACCTTAACTATAACATCTTCAATAACGCCTTGCAGCTTTGTGACTGAACGGTTCGCTAACTGTAGCATTACTGAAGTTGGCTGAAGTTCACCTAACCCAAACTTCTCGTAGAGAGAAGTAGGAATTAGGTTGATGGATGCACCGAGATCCAAAAGTGCTCTATCAAATGTGTAATCTCCGATAACGCAACAAATTAAAGGAGCACCAAGATCTCTCTTTTTCTGAGGGAGGTAGTGCAGGATAACAGAGCTAGCCTGCTCGGAGAGTACCACCTTCCTCGGAACAGATTCTCTCGACTTACGCTTTTGTGTACATAGTTCCTTTAAAAATTTTGCATAAGCCGGTATGTGCTTGATAGCATCAAGGAGTGGAATATTGATCTCAACATTCGTAAATAAATTCAGAAGCTCCTCATTGCTATCAACAGACTTCTTCTTTGCTTTGGCTAAGGCTTTAGGAAAAGGAACATGAGTCAGATCTTTGGAATCAGATTCCTGAGCCTTGATTCTCCTCTAGAATTCTCCTCTCTCTCCTCAGATTCTTCAGGATTCAAAAGCTCAGAATAGTATGGTTGTGGATCCTGAGTCTTCTTACCACTCCTCAAAGTGACAGAATTTGCAGAAGCGTAAGAATTTGGGTCTTGGGGAGTGTTAGGAAAGATTGGAGGGGCTTGATTGACCATGAATTGTTGATTAGCAGAAGAAGAAGACGAGGAACCCTGCTCAACCACCTGAGCATGTGCGTACGAGTCCCTCTGATTTCCGTACCCTTGGGCTTGATTGCCCAAATTTATAATGTTTTGTGGGTTGGGTACGGGTTGGGATGGTAGAGATCCGGGTTGACGAGAGTTAGCAATGAGCCTGGATTGCAAGTTGTCCAGCGAGTTTTTCATTTGCTGCATAAGCTGGAGCATAGATCCTTGCATCTCTACCATTTGACGATTCAAATCAGCCTGCCCTGCGGGTTGACGGGCATTCCAAGCTGTCTGATTGACCTGATTCGGAGGCAACTGAGTATATACTTGACCCTGACCCATTGGTCATTGCGGAGCATAGTTGCTGGGTCGGAATTGGGTTTGTTGCCCCAGATTTTTCCAAGAGAAGTTAGGGTGGTTTCTCCAACCTGGATTATAGGCATTCGAGTAGGGGTTGGATCTAACATTCTCTTGTACAGCACAGACATCCTCATAGGGTGAGGATGGAGAGAAAGAAAGGGAAGGATCAGAAAAACTGGGATCAAAGGCCCCAGTTGGGAACCCATGGGGTTCCGAGAAATGCTGACTCATAGGTTGAGTTGCATCGAGTTGATTCACGAACTCCCGTCCAGAAGGAGCTCGTGAGGAATGGAATCCTGAATTTTGGGATTGAGTGGATTGAGAGTTGTTCATGGAATTGCCAACCATCCACTCTTCCATTCTTTTAGCAACCAAGTCCACCTTATCAAGTTTATTACAAATCAATTCCATATCAAATGAATGAGAGTCATTGACTTCATTGACATTTGATCTGGGTTGCTGGGACCGGTTAAAAGTATCCATGGAGGCATGATTAATTGAATTCTCACTCATTTCCTCAAATAAATCATGTGCACTATCTTCATCTTTATTAAGGAAATTGCCTCCGCAAGAAGCATCCACTTGGTTTCTGAGTTGCTCATTCAACCCATGATAGAAGATCTGCACGAGTTGCCATTTCGACACCTCGTGGTGTGGACACCTCCGCAATAAGTCCTGGAATCGCTCCCAGGCCACATGAAACTGCTCCCCCGGCCGCTGGGTAAAAGTAGTAATTGCCCGTCTCAAAGCATTGGTACGACCGACTGGGAAGAATTTCTTCAGAAAGGCTGATTTCAACTCATTCCAAGTTGTAATTGGTCTTCCTATTGTCCTATACCAATGCACGGCTTTATCCCTAAGAGAGTGGGGGAAGAGCCTCATGATCATTTGCTCCTCGTTAACGTTTCGAGCCTTGGTGGTCTGGACCAAAGTGGTCAAATCTTCCAAGTGCTGAAACGGATCTTCGGAGCCAAGCCCATGATAATGTTTAATCAGGCTTAACACCTTGGGCTTGATTTCTACGTCACCGGCTGGAATCTGGATGCCGGGACATTCCCCGTAATTCGAAGGATCATAAAAATCCTTCAAGGGCTGAGTGCCCTGCATTCTCTGGAACCATTCTTGCATTCTCTACATTTGTTCCAGTTGCCTTCTAAATTCTTCCTGTGGATTTTCAAGCAAAGGAGGCTGTTGTTTGGCCATGGGATCAAATTGACCAAAATCTAACTTGCGCCTCCTAGAATGTTCTAACGGTCCTTCCAATCGGGGATTCAATGACCGTCTTCCCAGCATAAACTAGAAGATAGTCGGAAGGACTGGGGATAGGGACCCTGCAGCACAACAAAACAAGGCTGTCCTTAAGTGGGGTAGCCTAAGGATCTACTGACTCCCAAAACCAGCTTTAAGACTATAAGTGATTTACTCTACTTACGTCTGTTTAATCCATCCAGTCAGAAGGAGGGACTAGGGAGAAGGTTCTTCCTTTGGCTTTCTCCTCCAGTTCCTAATGTACCCCCCAGCCGCGGTCGTTTGACGCTACTCCCCTAGCTAGACATCAGATTAATCAGTATAAGTAGGTGTTCGTCACACTTTTGTGCGGTTTGTTAAAAGATAATATCACGTTGTAGTATAGCCGCTAAAGCGTTCAAAACAAATAAAGATTTTTATTACTCGAAAACCGGAGTATCCGAGGTCGAACACAGGGAGCAAATGGAATTTACTACTAGTCAAAATGTAATTGAACACTTTAATTTACTCAAAATATCAATTCAAATGTGAATGTATGCAATTAAAAATAATTAGGACAAAAATATGAAATTGGACGTCTGATCACAAGATCAGACGTCTTAAAAGTATTTCTCCTTTTCTTCTCGTCTTGCGAAGCCTTCTTCTTTTGATCTTCTAATCTTTTCTTTACCTCTCTTGTTCTCTGTGTCTTGCTCTTTCTTCTTCTGCTTTCCTTCTTCTCGTGCGAAGGCTTTCTTTCTTTCTTCTTCTCTGTCTTTGCTCCTTCTTTCTTCTCTTCTTCGCCTCGCCTTTCCTTCTTCTTCTTCTGTAGCGGCCAAGTCCTTCTCCTGCGTTCAGCCTGGCCTGCACAGGAGCAAAACCTAACCCTTCTCCCTCTACCCACGCATCTCTCTCTTTCATGCAATTCACTCAGGAACGCTCTCCCTGAGCCACAGCCATTATCGGGTCGGATCGTACCCGGGACCAGGCGCACCTGCAGGTGGTGTGATGCGCGAGGAGTGCGTAGGCTTAGGTCGGGTCGGATCCGCCAGATCCGCGTGGTCAAGCCGTGGACGAGGCGGGTGTGGGTTCAGTGAGGGACCTCACCCCTGTGCTTACTGAGGCGATAAGGGTATATCACAAAACCAATTTATAGTGTACCTGAGGTTTGTAATCCCACGATGTGGGACTAAAGGTTTCGTCCTTCCCTCACGCGCACCCGCAGACTCTCGTGTGCAATTGCCCACGCTGAAGGCCCTGCTGGTGCTCCTTGCTGAACTCAGTCACCTCGCAACACTTGCGAGAGTCTGCTACACCTGCCGCCTGGGAAGCCTAACGCCTGCTGCTGCTCCAAGCTTCCTGCTGCTTCGGCTGTTAATGGCGGCCGGGGCGTTCACCTGAGATTCCACAGAACGGCCTATTGGCCCAATCAGAATAGCTAGAAACCTTCGCCGTAGCACGGCGAAGGCGGTGGGTGATGCTGCAGGTTGCCGGTCGGCCTAGGCGTGCGCGCCTAGGTCAACCTGTGGCCGGTGATGGTGGGTTGTTCGGGGGGTGGTTATGGAGGTCTGGAGTGGCAGTTGTGGGGTGGAGCGAGTTCCTGGTGGTGAGGCAGAGCTCCCGAGGTGGTTGGCGAGCCGTGTGGAGTGCTGGAATGGTGGAAGCAGCTCGCCGGAGGTCGGTCGATGATGTGGAAGATGAGGGTGGTCAGCGTCGGTCGAGGGGTAATCAGATGAGATAACAGGGGGAAAAGAGAAAGGAGAGGATGGAGAGGAGTTCTAACCTAATTGTAAGGACGAAAGGGGACGGAAGGCGGATAGCAGTACCTGCTGTCGCCGGAGAAGATGACGCCCAGTGGGGGAGAACGGCGGCGACGACGAGGCTGAGGCGGCGTGCGCTGGTCCTGCGCGATGCGGAGGGAGGTCAGGAAGCTAACTCTGCCACTGGTTTTGTGGCAGAGCGAAGAGGGAGGGGAGGGGGGCTCGCCGGAGCTAGCTGGGACATTTGGCCGGGCAGGAGGAGAGGAATTGAAGGGGGAAACTCGGCCAAATCAAGCTCAGCCTCTTCGGCCGGAGTTGTGGGTTCTTATATAGGCGCTAGACTGGGTGTGCAGGGCGTGAAGGGCACGTAATTGCCTGAGGTTGGTCGCCGGAGATGGAAAGGAGTTAGGATACCCAAATCTCTCGTGCGTTCGCACGAGAGATTGGGTTCACACCAGCGATTGTAATTGACTTTATAAGGAAGGGAATTCCTCAGAGAATCCTCCTTCCATTTCTGGGAGGGAATCTCTGAGGGATTAGAGAGCAATCCCTCTCTGAACCTCGCCGGAGCTCGGTTCTGCCCTAGCAATGGCGGCAGGACCGGTTTGCAAAGGAGGCGAAGAACCTAGGGGGTTCTCTGCAACGGTATTCAAAAGATAGGGACCAATTTGTAATTTGGGTGTACTAAATTGCAAAGTAGGTCAAGATGACCTCTCCTTAGGTCCAAATTTTGGTACTAACCTAATTTGGACCTAAGGAATCCAATGGTGAAGTTGGATTTTAGGTTTGACCTCGTTGGACTGGACATTTTGCGTAAAAACCCAAATTAGGTTAATTGAAGAGCTAGGACCCTAATCTAGGTCAAACTAAGTTCCAAAGGCCAAATTAAATGTTCCAAACCCTAGACGATGTTTTCCCATGATTTGTAGAGGGTTTACTTGCTTTTTTTTCTGATCGGAACCTTGTTAATTTAAGCGGGTCTGTTTTAGGGTTACCAAGTGTCATTTAGTTCTTAGATTGCACATGAACCCATTTCTGATTGACTCAACCCTCTTTTTATCTCATTTATACCATTTGACCTCTGTTTTGCCTCTGAGAAATCCCGTTTACATACTGCAATGGTAAAATTGCAGTTTTAACCTTTATTTCATATTTTCTTCTCAGAGCACTTGTTCCTTCAGTTAGGCCTTCTTCTAGGTTATGTAGGAGCTTTTATCTTCTTTATTGGGTCAAAATGAGCTAGTTATGGCTCATGATGAGGCTCTCATCAGTAGGTTAATCAAAAATAATCTCAGACTAGGCCCTGAAGAGCAAATCAAACCTTAAGGCCAATGTCTACTCAATTTTATTAAGGCCTGGGATTGTGGTGCTTATGGAATGTGATGGGCCCTTACAATGGGTTGTGCCCTTAATGATTGATTGAAATTTGTGTAAGTGCGTGCACAACCAGGGTTTTCAAGCGAGATTATTGATAATGCGTGAATTTTAATGTTCAAATCTTGCTTAAGTAGCTTTTAGGGTTTCAAATTAGGTGAATTGCAATCAAGTTTCTAGGCAAACCAAGTTGTAAAACATGGGTGAAGATTGTTTTCCTTTAAAATCAAAAAGAAAGTGGAGTGCCTGGAATATACCTAGATTGAAAACCCTAAGGAGGAGCTACTTGATGAGTTGGTTTTAAAATAAAGTGGTGCAGCCCAAACAACTCAAACAACTGGCCACAAATGCACTACTAAGTTAGGCACTCAAAGATGATTAACCTAGAATGATTTCTACTCTGTTATGTGTTGCTTTGTGTGTACCGGTTCCACAGATCAGAACCCGGTTGAGTAGAAAACAAATCAAGTTGATCAAGTGCCATGAATGTGGGTATGTGTTGTGTGTTTGTTGAAAATTACCCCACAAGATTATCTTTTTGTTATTATTATTATTTTTTTTTTTTTATGGATGAGGGTGGAATGAATGTGAGTGAAAATCCAAACAACCAAACTATTCCTAGGATTTATGCAAACACCTAGGTTAATTGGGATTTGGATTTAATGTGGCGAATGAAATCTATGGAGGGGGAAAGAATGGGGGAACACTTACAGTTGTCTTCAACTGCACTTTACTCCAGTCTACCGCTTGTTGATTCCTTGATGGAGGTCTCTGCAAAACAATAGACACAAGAGAAAGCTACTTAGAAAACAAATAAAGTGCAAGAAATGCGAAGGAAAGATCGAAAATCGTTGCCTCCCCGGCAACAGCGCCAAAATGTTGAACGTGTTTTCGAACGCTACGCTTTCGTGTTTGGTTTTGGAAAACCTGTCGTTGTAGTTCGAAAGTGAAGAATTCGTGTTTAACAAATAAAAATTTATACCGAAAAGAATTCCGGGTCGAACACATGGAGGCTACGTTGATCTATATTCGCAATTATATTTTTTAGGATTTTTGTTAAGCAAGGTGATATAATTAGAATGGATCTATCAAACTAAGAGAGAGAGAGAGAGAGAGAAAGAGAACATGCATTCAATATTTCAATTGTTTATAAAAGTTACACTAGAATGCGGAAAATCAATTACACTATAAAGTAGGAAAATTCTACATTAGAAAAGCTGTAAATAAGAATGGGAGAGAGAAGTTATCCTCCTCGACGATTGCTTGGAGGATGAGCCGGACGGGACGATGCCTGGATGAAGGAGAACGAAGCAGGATGAAGGAGGACGAAGCAGAAGAATGGGAACGGAGCAGCACGCCGTCGTCGTCGCGGGATCCACTTCCGAAGGGGAACGAAAATTGGACTTTATCTCGCAAGAAGCATCCCGGGTGTGGGACAAGCTTCTTTTGAGCTTTGGAGGGGTAGAGAGGAGAAAGAAGGGATGAGAATTTCGTATGGAGGGAGTCTCCTTTTATAGTTGCAAGGAGTGGGGGCAAAATGGACATTACAACTTCAAAACAATAAATAAGGGGTCTTTAGTGACAGATAAATCCGTCACTAAAGCCCCGACGTGGGTGTCGCTTTCGCACCCACGTGCGCCTCCTCGGCTGCCCACTCATCAACGTCCACGCATGTCTAGCGCTCCTCAGCCGTCCGATCGTGAGATCGGATGACTTAAGTCGCGTCCGCGCCCGCTGCGTTGCGCGCCCCCCGCGCGTCTGATTGCGCATCCAATCGCGCATCGACGCTATCGGGCATGCGCGGCCGTCCGATCTCCATCTGATGATCCACCCGCGCCCAATCGCTCGTGCCTGCCGCTCCTCGCCACGGCTCGAACCCGCGCCCTGCGCTCGCGATAGCGCGCTCGACCACTACGCTATGGGGCGTGGATGGTCGAGCGGGCGCTTTTAAATGCGAGCGCCCACAGCCATTGGATTAAGATCCAACGGCGAAGTGCTATCACGAGCGCGGGGCCTTCACAAGATAAAGCGGCCATTTGGGCGGCTGAGATGGCGCCACGTGGTGCTATCTTCGCCGTCCATCTTCTAGAAGTTGTAGATGGTGCCACGGATGTCGGATTGACTCGATTTTTGTGTCGTTGGGCTGCGATCATCGATCCAAATTCATCCGTGCGGTAGAATTTATCATCTAAAGTGCAGATTTACACCATCCTAGCCCTTGATATTCTAGGGTTCCCGGGTCACTATCTGATGCTACGGATGCCTGATTAAGGTGATCTTGGAGTCGTTGAACTCCAATCGTCGCCCTGACCACATCCATACGGTTGGATCTTTGATCCGAGGCCCCAATAAAATGTTTGCCCTGTCCAAACACATAAAAGGAGACAATTAACCTCCATTTTATTCAACTACTCTAAATGCAAGATGATGCATGTAATGCAATATTTATATCATGAAATGCAATCCTATGCTTAAGAACATGCATAAATAGACATTTTAAGTAGTGTAAATGTGTTTACATCAACCCTCACGCTGGTGTGCATGGTCACGAGCGTGTGATCCGACTCGTTAACCCGGCTCTGGGAGAGTGTCCTGAGAGTGGTTTACAGAGAGAGAGAGATGTGCGGGTAGAGGGTTAGGTTTTGCTTGCTATGGCTTGTGCAGGAAAGGTAAGGCAGAAAGAAGAGAGAAGGAAGGAAGGACTGCCAGGGAAGAAAGCCAGCACTTGTCCGCCGCAAGAAAGAAGGAACGAAGCTCTGCAAGGCCGAGCAGAAGAAGCGAGGCAAGGAAGTTCTGCATAGGAAGGCAAGGCAGAGAAGAAGAACAGAACCAAGAAAGAAGGGGCAGAGAAGAAGAAGCAAGGAGAATAGAACTGAAGAATAAGAAGATAAGGGGCAGACGAAGACACAAGGAGGCAAAGGAAAAGAAGGGAAAGGAAAGCCAGACTTTAGCCGCAGGAGGAAAAGAAATAGAGAAAGAAAAATAAAAGAAATAAAGGAAGAAAAGGAGCTATACTTTGAGACGTCTGATATTTGTATCAGACGTCCAATTTTGTCCCTTTTAAGCAATTTACTTTTATAACACTCTCATTGAACCAGTTGTTTATTTTCAAAAAGTTGTATTCTCAAGTTTTGAAAGTACTTAGATTGCTCCCTGTGTTCAACCTCGGATACTCCGATTTTCGAGTTATAAATCTTTAGTTGTTTTCACGGAAAGTTCGTCTATATTACAACGCATTAATTGTTAAACCACGATCAAGCCACGTCAACATTTTGGCACTGTTGCCAGGGAGCAACAGGCACTTCTAAAGCTTTTGATTACAACTTTTGATCCAATATTTGACCTAATTCCTCTCTTTTATTGTGCTTATCTCAGGGAAAGCAGAGAAAAGAAGGGTAGCTGCACAAAAGACACTCCAAGGAACAGGTAATTTTCATTAGCCCTCTCTCTTAACTCCCTCAAAGTCTGAAAAGGAAAAAAAAAAAAAAGAATCAACTTAGGGCTACCTGTTTCATACTTAGTAATTCATCAAGTTGCCTGATTTTCATTTCAACACATTTTTAACTGCTCATCCAACTAAGGTAACTAGGGCTAAAACTTTCTTGATTGAGCCCTAGATACTAAATTTTGAGGCAACTAAATTAGACCAACTAAAGCCAATTTAAGGATTGAAAAGCTAGGGTTTTTAGAGACACATCTTCTCTTAAACAAAAAAAAAAGTTTTTCCAAAAGAAGTGTGCCTAAACCTTGTTTGAAAAGATCTATACAAGAGGAACCCTAAGCAAAGCAGGCTTTTAAATCCATTTGAACCTTAAAAGAAAGGACCTAAAAGCTCTCAAAGGAACAAGAGGTGAAGTTGATCCCTTAGGTCAACCAACCTTAAAATTAGGTCACTTTTTCACTCAAAAGACCTAAAAGTTCAAGTGGAACCTAAAGCACCTTGATCTTAAAGTAAAAAAGGTAGACTTAAGAGGTCAAGGTCCCCATTCTGGTCTACCTGGAACCGCAGTGACGAGAGAGGTCAGGTGGGGGAAACCCTGTAACTCGTGGGGATGCTCTACCGTGTAGGGGTCTTTGCGGGACTCTCCCTCTCTGGCTACCCAGGTACTTATCAAGTGGACTACCTTTCTGACTAAGGGGTATCATCCGCCCCGAACCTCTATAGTCACCCAACAATTTTTGGGTGTCTCGATTGGTTCCAGCACCTTCTAATCTCATCACATCCTTCGGTGCATGTTCGGTAGGAGGTCCTTAAGACCATCCTTAAGACCTCCTTTAGAAATTCACTCTCGTCGAGGTCAAGCCTCGACGCCCTCGTTGTGCAGCAACCCCACCACATAAATCTTTCATCTGATTCAGAACCAAGTTCTCCTTCTCCCATCATGGCAAAAACCATTGAAGAGGAGAACAACCTTGAGCACCAACTTCAACGCCTGAATGATCTCTTTCAAAACTTTGTAAACCCACCGCAGCGACCTATGATGCGAGATCACTATAATCCCACTGCGGTGGCGATCGAACCTCGAGTCCGAATCCTGATTGGAGGTCCTGATTCTGAACTAAAGCCCAATATGATTCATGCCATACTAAAGTTTCATGGGCTTAACTCTGAGGATCCATTCCAACACATTAAACAACTCAAGCATCTGGCCCAGACCTTCAGGTTAGATCCACAAAATCGGGATATCCTACTCATGAAAATGTTTTCGTTCTCCCTCTTGGACAAGGTCGCCCATTGGTATCAAACTCAGACCCATCCGATCAACACATGGGAGGAACTTCAGTCCGAATTTTTTAAAAAATTCTTCCCCGTTGGCTGGACGAATGCCTTGCACCACCAGATCACTCATTTCACTCAACAACCGAGAGAACCTCTTCACGAAGCATGGGATCGATTCTTAGATCTCATGCGAAAGTGCCCCCATCACGGAGTTCCTAAGTGGGAACAAGTCCAGTCTTTTTACCAGGGACTCCGTGAAGACATTCGTTTATTCATCAATGCAACGTGCGGAGGAAACATCATGGGTCAACATGAAGACACGGTGTGGGAGATTCTCGAAAACATGTGCGAGAACTCCATAAATAATGACTCCATTGGCTTATTTGACAGGATGAATGCCCGCGCATCGACGAATCTGAGAGGGGCACATGAGATGCAGGACCTGTCCACTTCCATCGACTTGGAACTGATGGCCAGTCGGTTGGACAAGGTTTCTATCATAGAAAAGAAGGTGGACGAGCTAACCCGACATTTGCAGCAAGCCACCTCTGTGCAAAACTCTTTTGCACGACCACCTCTGGCAAGGGAAACTGTGCAAAACATCTACCACCAATCTACCAAGGGGATGGACCCATATCCACCCCCGTCTACCTCTCGGACCGGAATGACCTCTGATCCATCCTACTCAAGTTGGGGGAACTCTGAACCCTTGTATTCTGACTTTCCTGAGGTTCCTCAGAACTGCGAGGACCTCAATGCCATCCAGAATGATCCATTCTCCAATACCTACAACCCTGGATGGAGAAATCATCCTAACTTTCAGTGGACGAGAAATTCTCAGACTCAAAGACCACCATATCAACCCCGTCCACAAGCACCTCGTCCATATCAGCCACCTCAGCCTCGGCCCAATCCCACCTACCAATCCAGGCCAAACTAGGATCAACTAAATCTTATCCTTCACGCACTGGCTGACATTCAAAAGACGAATGCAGCAATGCAAAAACAACACAAGGACGAGATCACAGAGGTTCGCAACCAACTGGCCCAGATGGCAAATTCCCACCAACCTAGCACCCTTCCTTCGCAACCTCTACCCAACCCAAATAACGTGCCGACCCAGAGGCACGTTATGAATCCAAATTCAAGCCACGCACATTTGATTTATCAAGCCCCTACTGCTCCATCACCAGATGGGATGGAAGCTTCGACATCTTATGCGGGATTTCAGTAGCAGCCACCCCTCTTACCAAACCCAAGCCAAAATCAGGCCGGATTAAACTCTGTAACAACATGTAGTGGTAAAACAACCCAAGACCCACATTATCCGAACCACTCCAAGCCTGGTAATAGCCAAGACCCTAGGACAGTTATCCAAGACACCACTATCCCAGATCAAGAACCTGGACCTATTCTAGTGGAACCAACTAGGATCCCATTTCCTGAGGCCTTGACCAAAGGAAAAAGGATAACCAAACCCGTGGCCCCTGAGGAGGATCTGGTCAAGCTCTTTGAACAGATCCAGATAAACATCCCATTGATGGATGCAATTCGCCACGTACCGACTTACGCAAGATTCTTGAAAGACGTATGTACACCTAAACGTAAGCCATGAACCAAGGATGGGAATCCAATCGTACTGTCAGAGCAAGCCAGCTCTGTCATCTTGAGCAAACTCCCACCCAAGGCTAAAGACCCAGGAACTCCCCTGATTTCTTGTAAAATTCGTGAAACCCAATTTAATAGAGCCTTACGAGATCTAGGTGCCTCCATAAATTTAATACCTACATCCCTCCTTGACCACCTTGAAGAATCTGAACTCAAACCAACTGAGGTGACATTGCAATTAGCCGATCGATTCATCAAGTCACCTAAAGGAATACTTGAGGATGTCATTGTTAGGGTACGAGATTTCTATTTCCCAGTGGACTTCATAGTACTAGACATGGATACACCTGAGAACCCAAGGGACACACCAATCATATTAGGGAGACCCTTTTTGGCCACTACTAGGGCCAACATAAACTACGAAGAGGGCCAGATAGAATTAAAATTTGGGAATCAAACCCTAAAGATTGACATTTTTAAGGCCCAACAAGGGATTAATTGCGGGGTTATAGAGCAAATATGTGATATCAGAGTCGTGGTTGATGAATTGCATATAAAGGACAAACTGATTATCCCTGATCAACCACTAGAAAATCAAAACCCGCCAATAGAGGAGTGTGAACATGATCTAGACACACCTATGACTCCAACCCTTGTTCCTGATACAAACCCTGAACCACCCGCTACTGCTGACAATCCTGTCATGGAACTCAAGCCCCTTCTCGAGCATCTGAAGTATGTCTTTTTGGATTCCAATCAGACGTTTCCTGTGATTATCAACTCTCGACTCACACCTGACCAGGAAGTCCGTTTGATTTCTGTTCTCCAGCAACATCGTACAGCCATTGGATGGACTCTCGATGATTTGACTAGCATAAGCCCTTCATACTGCACACATCGAATCTACATAGAAGAAGGTGCACGATCTTCAAGAGAAATACAAAGATGCTTAAACCCTAACCTACAGGAGGTCGTGAAAAAGCAGATCATAAAGTGGTTAGTTGCAGGGATCATTTACCCGATCTCCAATAGTCGTTGGGTGAGTCCAATACAGGTGGTGCCCAAAAAGGCAGGACTTACCATCATCACGACTGAAACCGGAGAAGTCATTCCTACCCGAATAGCTAACTCGTGGAGAGTCTGCATTGATTACAGAAGACTCAATTCCTCCACAAAGAAGGATCATTTCCCACTAACGTTTATTGATCAGATCCTTGACAAACTAGCGGGAAATAGGTTCTTCTACTTCCTTGACGGGTACTCCGGTTATAACCAGGTGGCAATCCATCCAAAGGACCATGAAAAGACCACATTCACCTACCCCTTCGGGACGTATGCGTTTCGAAGGATGCGTTTCGGTCTCTGCAATGCACCTGCAACTTTTTAGCGGCGCATGCTTGCCATATTCTCAGATATGGTAGGTGACTATCTGGAAGTCTTCATGGATGACTTTTCAATTTTTGGAGCATCATTTGACGATTGCCTCCAACACTTGGTCCAAATACTCAGGCGGTGCATCGAAGTGAATTTGGTTCTTTCCTGGGAAAAGAGCCATTTCATGGTGCCTGAGGGAATTGTCCTGGGACATTTAATCTTGGAGAAAGGCATCCAAGTGGATTGAGCTAAGGTTAACCTGATTTCCAAGCTCCCTATGATTAAGGACATCCGATCTTTTTTGGGGCACCTCAATTTTTACCGTCGATTTATCCCTGATTTTTCAAAAATCGTGCGCCCCCTGACCACTCTTCTCTCCAAGGATGTGCCTTTCTAAATTTCCAAGGAATGCACTCAAGCATTTGAGATCCTACATGACCGAGTCACCCAAGCCTCGATCCTATAGTCCCCTGATTGGTCTCAACCCTTTTAAATCATGTGCGATGCATCTGACTTTACTGTAGGAGCGATTTTGGGGTAGAAAATTGACAGGAAACTGTGGTCATTTACTACGCCAGCAAAACACTGGATGAGGCTCAGCGTAACTATACGGTTACTAAGAAAGAGCTGCTAGCTGTAGTATTTGCCCTAGAAAAATTCAGATCATACCTTCTAGGTTCCCGTGTTATCATATACTCGGGTCACACAGCTGTGAGGCATCTCCTTGCAAAGAAGGATGCGAAACCTCGATTAATCCGAAGGATCTTGCTGTTGCAAGAATTTGACCTTGAGATTCGCGATAAAGCGGGAAAGTAAAATGTGGTAGCTGATCACTTGTCCCGCCTTCCTTCTGAAATAATTGACCCTTCTGGACCCATCACAGAACATTTTCCTGATGAGCACCTCCTAACTATCAGTACAAGTCTTCCATGGTTCGCAGATATAGTAAATTACCTGGCATCAAATTAGATTCTATCAGATTGGCCGAAGGCCAAGAAGGACAAATTGCGTTCCGATGCCAAGTATTACCTATGGGAAGACCCGTATCTATTCCGCATTGGTGCTGATCAGATAATTCGACGGTGTGTTGCAGAAGTGGAAATCAAAGACATACTCTCATTTTTCCATGACCAGGCATGCGGTAGACATTTCTCAGGACATAAAACCGCATCAAAAGTCCTCCAGTGTGGCTTTTACTGGCCCACAATTTTCAAGGATGCATACGATCACTGTAAGGCATGTTCCCATTTCCAGACTTTGGGCAACATGAGCCATTGAGACATGATGCCTCTACAGCTTATCTTGGTATGCGAAATTTTTGATGTCTGGGGGATTGATTTTATGGGACCCTTCCCTATCTCGGATGGCTTCGAATACATCTTACTCGCAGTTGACTACGTGTCCAAGTGGATAGAAGCCATTCCGACCCGAACCAACAATCATAAAGTTGTTATCAAATTCATTCATCAAAACATTTTCTCAAGGTTCGGGATTCCATGAGCAATAATTTCCAACGGAGGGACCCATTTCACAAACGCTCAGTTCAGGTCACTGATGACCAAATACAGGGTGTCACACCGAATCTCTACTCCTTACCACCCCCAAACTAATGGTCTAGCTGAGCTATCAAACCGAGAGATCAAGAAAATCCTTCAGGTTATTGTTCGACCTGATAGAAACGATTGGTCTTCTCTGCTTCCGGAAGCATTGTGGGCCTATAGGATCGCCCACAAGACCCAATTAGGAATGTCTCCCTTCAGACTAGTGTACGGGAAGGCATGTCACCTCCCCATTGAATTGGAGCATAAAGCCCACTGGGCAGTACGGAATTGTAATTTCGATCTTTCTAAGGCTGGAACCCATAGAAGACTTCAAATAAGCGAGATCGATGAATTACGCCACGACATGTATGAGAACTTGCGAATTTACAAAGAATGGGTTAAAGCTTTTCACGACAAACATATTTCTAGAAAGATCTTTCATCCTGGTCAAAAGGTTTTACTCTTTGATGCCCGACTCAAATTATTCCCAGGAAAGCTACGATCTAAGTGGGTCGGACCCTACCTAGTCCAATAAATCTTTGGAAATGGAGCCATTGAAATTAGCCCACTCAACCATGATTCCGAACCCCTTTGTTGTGAACGGTCAGAGACTCAAGCCGTTCATTGACATGACCGATACAAATTTGGCTGAGTCATCCTTTACCCTCCATTCCCCTTGAGCTCATTGCGCCCAGCCGATGGCATAAAAATTAGCGCTTAACGGGAGGCAACCCGTCATTCTTTGAAAAATCCAAAACCTTTTCTGACATTTCTATGCGGAATTCATATTACATTTTATGGTTGGTTCATCCATTAAAACGGCTGACTTCTCCTCAGGTACCCCTACTCGAGATTAGAAATCATTTGCAACAAGTCACTTCGACCCATTCACTCACCACACACCTGTCCTAATGCATGAACTAAGCTAAAATCGAACCCACCTAATTTAAAATGGGGACATTGCAAATCTTAGGCATGGGGGGGTATGAAAGTGCAAAATGTCAGGAAAATTCATATCAAGAAAGGGTTTCAATATAAAAAAAAAAGAAGAAAAAGAGACTTGAAGGAGGAGAGAAACAATTAAGGGTCATATAAAATGAGAGGAGGAAAAGAGTAAAATGCCAAAAAAGGAGCACAAAATGAAAAAGAAAAAATAAATAGTCATTAGTAAAAGATTAAGGGATTAACTGAAGTTCTAGACCAAGAAAGGAAGAAAAGTGCTAAGGAGACATAACAAGAGATTAGCGGGAATGCTGGTCTTAGGCCTCTTGGGCTAGATTCTTCAGCTTAAAAATTCACGTATCCGCTAAAATCTGGATAATCCTCAAGAGGTTGGGGAAAATGCGAAGCTTAAGTATTAGGTCTAAGGCTTAGGAAGTATTCGACCTCGTTAACTGACCTCCAGTTTGCGGGATTCGGTAACCTAAGCACCCCAAATTCACACACAGTCTGGTTCAGTGTGCATAAACATCCAAATCACGCAAAAGCATTTAATGTTCTGCAAAAGTCACCTAGATTAGGAGCAGTCGATCAACACAAGTTGATTTAGACGAGTTCCCAGCACGGAGAGGCAGGAAATTCCCCTCGAAGATGCGTAACAACATATCATCTCCTTGGTGCTTGTCTCTTAGGATATTTAAATATCCTACTGGGGGCATGTAAGCACTCTGCTGGTTCAGATACCATGGGTGGGATTATCTCGAAAGCCAGGGTTCTAGGGGTTGCCATGGGCGGGATTATCTTGAAATCTCGATAGCCAGGGACCCTTGAGGATTGATAATGGGGACGAGGAATCCAATACAGACTGTGTTGAGAAGCTAATCCGAAGCTAGAAATAAAAAGAAAAGAGAGAGAAGCTCTCCAAACAAATAAATCTTCTATCTCTCTCTTACAAAAATGCACTGCAAATTGAACCTAGGCTAAAAATGTCTCAAGCACGGGTGCTTTAACCGCGGAGTCCAACAAACCCTAGGTTAGTTTCTGTGGGCCTTAAAAACCTTTGCGGAGGACTGAGGCTAAACCGGGTCAGGTCCGGATTTTGGTTGGTACCTGAGTACCTCTAGGCCTATTGTCGGCATTCTAACCTAATCACGAAAGAAAAAGAAAAGCACTTATCATAACTGTTGACAGACACTCAGGGTCTAGAACAGAAGTTAAAACCTTGAAATTTTGCTAAGGGACTAGCAAAAGCTAGGCATGGGGGTATGATGAGAGCCTCATCATGAGCCATAACTAGCTCATTTTGACCTAATAAAGAGAATAAAAGCTCCTACATAACCTAAAAGAGGGCTTAATTGAAGGAATAAGTGTTCTGAGAAAAAAATATGAAATAAAGGTTAAAACTGCAATCTTACCATTGCAGTACATAAACGAGATTTCTCCGAGGCAAAACATAGGTCAAATAGTCTAAATAATATAAAAAGTGGGTTGATTCAATCAGAAATGGGTCCATGTGCAATCCAGGAATTAAATGACATTTGGTAAACCTGAAATAGACCCGCTTAATTCAACAAGGTTTCGGTCAGGATAAAAATCAAGTAAACCCTCTAAAATTCATGGAAAAATATCCTCTAGGGTTTACAACATTCAATTTGGCCTTTGGAACCTAGTTTGACCTAGAATAGGGCCCTAGCTGATCAATTAACCTAATTTAGGTTTTTACGCAAAATATCCAATCAAACTTGGTCAAACCTAAAATCCAACTTCACCATTGGATTCCTTAGGTCAAAATTAGGTTTTTACCAAAATTTGGACCTAAGGGGAGGTCATCTTGACCTACTTTGCAATTTAGTATACCCAATCACATTTTGGTCCCTATCTTTTGAAAACCATCATGAAGAACCCCCTAGCTTCCTCGCCAATCTTGCATTCAGGTCCTTTCGCCATTGTTGGGGCAGAATCCTGCTCCGACGAGGTTGATAGGGGGGATTCGCTTAGATCCCTCAGAGATCTCTTCCCAGAAATGGAAGGGTGATTCTCTGAGGAATCCCCTTCCATCTAAGCCCGATCTTGACCTCTGATTCCTTTCCAATCTCTTGTGCGAACGCATGAGAGATTTGGATCCCAACCACCTTCCTTCTCCGACGAAGACAACGGTGGCTAGAAGCTTACCCTCCACGCACCAGACACACGACCAAGCGCCTATAAATTAAACCCCAACTCCGGCCGCACCTCCTCAAATTTGTCTTGGCGGCAGAATCCCTCAAATTTCTTCTCTCCTCTCTTCGGCCAAGAAACCCGCAAGCTTCGGCGATTACCTCTCCTCCTTCTCGTCGCTCTGCTGCCATACCAGCAGCAGAGTCTACTTCGCCTCATCTTCCCGCGTCGTGCCGCACCAAGCGCACGTTTCCCTGACCTCTTCCTCGTCGTCGCTATCTCCCTCAGGGTTATCTTCCCCGACGACGGCAACTACGAGCCGTCTGACTCCGCTGCCACCCTTCTCTCCCAAAAAGTCCAGATAAGTTCCCCATCTTCCCCTCTTTCAATTCCTCACGTTATTTCACTCAATCGACCCTCGACCGTTCCTGTCCACCGTCACCTTCCTCATCTCCGGCCACCCTCCGACGAGGCACCCCCATCGCTCTGCAGCCCCACACGACTCGCCGACCATTGCATAACCTCCGCCTCACCTCACTGAGCACCCTCCACTCATCCGCAGTCCCACTTCACCTCCACAACACTCCCTCGAACACACCCACCCGTCCGGCCACAGAGCGACCTAGGCAGTCACGTCTAGGCCGCCCCGCGGCCTGCCACATAGCGCATCACCTTCTCCGTGACACGGCGAAGGTCTCCCGGTGATTTGATTAGGCTGTGAGGCTATCTTCGTGTCTAACAGGTTCTACGCCCGGCCACCATTGACGTCGAATTGAAGAAGCTCCACGCTCGCTCTAGGCTTCAGAACTTCAGGGCTCCAGGTGCTGCAAATTCGGGAGGGTCGTGCGAAGGCAGCTAACCCAGCAAGCGAAGCCGACAGAGTTTGTAGTTGAGGAAGTGAAGGCGCGGTCTGCTGCGGGTGCGCGAGAGAAGGCCGAGAGCTTTAGTCCCACATCGGTGAGCCACGGAACACGCATACCATTTATATTGATTTTGTGAAATCTGTTGTTCGCCTCCAGTCACTTGGGGTGAGGTCCCTTACCTATCTCATGCTTGCCTCGTCCATGGTTTCACCTCGCAGATCCAGCGAGATCCAACCCGACCCTATCCTGAGCACACCTCGCGCATCACCCTCACGCCAGTGCGCATGGTCACGGGCACGCGATCCGACCCGTTAACCCAACTATGGGAGAGCGTCCTAAGAGTGGTTTACAGAGAGAGAGACGCGCGGGTAGAGGGTTAGGTTTTGCTTGCTGTGGCTTGTGCAGGAAAGGTAAGGCAGAAAGAAGAGAGAAGGAAGGAAGGACTGCCAGGGAAGAAAGCCAGCACTTGTCCACCGCAAGAAAGAAGGAAGGAAGCTCTGCAAGGCCGAGCAGAAGAAACGAGAAAAGGAAGTTCTGCAGAGGAAGGCAAGGCAGAGAAGAAGAACAGAACCAAGAAAGAAAGGGCAGAGAAGAAGAAGCAAGGAGAACAGAACTGAAGAAGAAGAAGATAAGGGGCAGACGAAGACACAAGGAGGCAAAGGAAAAGAAGGGAAAGGAAAGCCAGACTTTGGCCGCAGGAGGAAAAGAAATAGAGAAAGAAAAATAGAAGAAATAAAGGAAGAAAAGGAGCTATACTTTAAGACGTCTGATATTTGTATCAGATGTCCAGTTTTGTCCCTTTTAAGCAATTTACTTTTATAACACTCTCATTGAACCAGTTGTTTATTTTCATAAAGTTGTATTCTCAAGTTTTGAAAGTACTTAGATTGCTCCCTGTGTTCGACCTTGGATACTCTGGTTTTCGAGTTATAAATCTTTATTTGTTTTCGCGGAAAGTTCGTCTATATTACAATGCATTAATTGTTAAAACACAATCTAGTCGCGTCAACAAGGACCAAAAGGCAGCCTCATCCTGAAAGCGATAAAATCAGTCCCCAATCTTTGCCAAATCTATACCATAAAAGGGCATTGGAAGAAGAGGTGTTAGATGTCCTCGTTGGCTCTGCCACAAAGAGGACATGTCAGGTCATTCGTGTTGTTCCATCTCTCTCTCCATCGCTTCATCATGATTCCCCCTTTCTCAACAACCAGGCAAAGATTTTCATTTTCAAAGGGCACTCTACTACCCAGGGCAACCTACAGTCCCGCAAGAGATCAACGTTTGAGCTGGCCATGTCACCCCTCAATCTGCGAAAGACCTTCGCCACTGAAAAATCTCCTTCTTCCTAGGATAAAGCATCTTGGCCATCCTCTGGTGCCCAACCTTCTAGCTCCTACAACATTTGCTGAAACTCCTCACATCTCTGGTCTGAGAAACCCCCTAAAAGTAGGACACCAAGCTCTATCCCAGCAACTTCCCACCGTGGCTAACGGGTTGACAACACTCCCAAAATGATGGGGGAACCTGTTGCCAAGGGTATAGCCATCCCCTTGCCAACCGTCCTACCAGAAATGAAATGTATCCCCTTCCCCAAAAGTGGGAGAGAAAAAACCATGCACCTCCCCTGTCACCGTCACCAGACCCCTGAGAGAGTGAGAAGCTCCTGAGGGAGGGGAGACCAATGACCCCCACGACGGAAAGGGTCCATGCCATCACCGCATAACATCCCTGAACAGCCCCTGCTCCTACCCCACCAACCTGGCTATCCACTTTGTGAGGAGGCTGATGTTCACCTTGCCCACATCTTTGACCCCCATCCTGCACTGGTCTACAGACCTCCTCCCAAGCCACCAACCTCACCCCCTACCTATAGACTCCACATTGGCTCAGAAGAAATCCCTCATCAATCCCGAGATCTTCCTCTCAATCTGGCGCGGTAGTCTGAATATCGAGAGGAAGTACGAAGGCATGGATGCCATAACCACTTTCACGAAGGTTAGTCTTCCACCTCTAGAAAGGATCTTGGAAGACCACCCCACCGACTTCCCCCCCATCCTCTCCAACAGAGAAGCCAATCCTATACCCTAAGCCTCCAATTTGATAAAGGAAGACCCAAATACACCAACAGCAAGGAATCGAAATCTGTCCCCAAGGCATCACCCACCCTCTCTGTATCTGTGACTGACAAGTTAAATGAGACAAAACTTGACTTTCAATAGTTTATCTGTAGCCTGGATGCCTCACGAAAAAGCTCCAGAAGAATTCTCATCCTTCTAGCCTCCAGCATCGTACCCTTGACTAGAAATAATGTATCATCAGCATACTACAGGACCACTATTTCCCTATCTTCACCAACCATAAAACCTCTTATCAGACCCCTATCACAGGCCCTATGTGTTGCCCGTGCCAAAGCATCTGCTGCAAGGACAAATAACATGGTCTAGGGGGAAACCCTGTCTGACCCCATCTTGGGTTGTATCCAACCTCCTGCAAGGTTCCCATTGATCAGGACCGAAAAGGAAGTCATCATCACACACCTCTTCATCCAATCAATCCAAACCATGAGAAAACCTCTCCTCAACAAGAAAGTCCATAGAAAATCCCATTGTATCGAATCGTATCCCTTACTAAAATCCACCTTCCACAAAAAGACTCTTTTCCCTATTCCAAGCTGCCAGAGCCACCAAGGCAACCACAAAACCATCCAAAATTCCTCTCCCTGGAATGAAGGCCATCTACACTGGGGATATCAAGTTACCAAGAAGATCCTTGAGCCTATTGGCTAGGAGCTTAGCAATAAAAAGGTATACAGCATTCGACAACATAATCGATCTAAAATCCTGAATCACCTCTTCCCCTTCCTTCTTGGGTGGCAAGAACAAATAATATCTATTTATTTTATCAAAACCTTTGTTTCCAACCGTAAACTCCTCTATCATCTGCATTGCTTCCATCCCCACCAGGGGCCAAAACTCCCTAAAAGAGAACATTGGAAAAGCATCTAGGCCAGCACACCCTTCCATGTTCAAGCTCCAAATCGCCTGTCTCACCTCATCCTATGAGAAACCAGTAGTGAGACCCTCTGTCTAAGCCTCCGTGATGCGCTATCCATTCTCCCCTCTCCACCTCCAGCACCCCCTGACACGCCTCCCTACGAAGTCCCTAAAGTAATTTGCTACTGTCGACCCATCTTCTCCCTGCCTATGAAAGAATCCCCATGTATAATCAACTTCTCTATCCAATTCATCCTCCTCCTAGTAGAAGCCATTTGGTGGAAGAACCTAGTGTGGAGTCGCTTACTTTCAACCATCTCTGTTGTGACTTCATCTTCCACTCCACCTCTTCCTTCCTGTCCTCCTCCTTTACTATCTGCTGCATCCTCCCCCTCGCCTCCCTATCTTCCGTTGAGATAAGGCCTACTCCTCCTATCTATCTAACCTGCCAATCTCTGCTAGAGCTTCCTCCTTCCTACCCCTCCTAGACGCCTTGATTTCTCTCCTGTACACCCTCAAGTGGTCTCACAACGCACTTAGTTTTTTCACCAGGCGACATGCTACCAAACACTCCACCTTTATCGATTTCCATTTCTCCTCCCATAATTATAATTATAGGTAGATGTGTTGAGATTTAATGATAAGGACTTGGAATTGGGTTGAATAACTATTAATTGGTGGAAGGATCCAGGTGTGTTGAAATGTACATTCATAATGAGGGTGGCTTTGTTGGAATTTGGGGAGAGGGACTTAAAGGTGTCACTACAATAGTTTGCATCTACACCAATGGTCAAAATCCATCAATGTAGAGCCAAAAACCATCAGTGTAGTTCATCATACCTATTCTTATAGTTAAAATAGGTGTTCCCCTAAAACACATAGCTATAAGGTACACCAATGATAAAAACAGTCGGTGTTGAACCAAGTGCAACAACGATGGTCACTTTGTTAAGAACCTGCAATTTGGTAATCACATAATTGATGGGAACACCATCATAGGCCTTAACTAGCCACTTTTGGTTAGGATTGAAAGATAAACGCTACTACATAACCATCTGAGGGTTACAACTCCACATCATTCTGTTTTGAGAAGAGAACAAGAAACTAGGGTTAATTATGTAATTTTAATAGCATATCATGAACATAGAATAACCAAGGGGTTTGTTAGGGGTAAACTAAAGGTCAAATGAGCATTAAAGACTAATAAGTGGGTCCATGCAGATAGAAACGAGATTTCACGCATTTCGAGAATCATTACAGCACATAAAATCCTAATTTCAGACCCGCTTAAATTGAAGTGGTTCTAGTCAAGATAAAAATCATCTAAACCTCCTAAAATTCATATAAAAATATTCCTTGAGGTTGGTATCTTTGATTTGACCATTTGAACCTATTTAGACCTTAAATAGAGTCATAGCCAGATTTCTACCCTAATTTGGGTTTCTATGCAAATTGCTTAGTCACACTTGGTCAAAACTAAAATCCAAGTTTGCCATTAAATTCCTTGGGTTCAAATTAGCTAGGTAATAAATTTTGGGCCCAATCAGAATCCATCTTGACCTAGTTTTCATTTTTGTCCATTTAAACTCTATTTTTCACACCTAAGCCCCTAACTTTTGAAATATTTACATTTAGCCCCCTATCTTTTCATCATTTTCTTCAAAATGGTCCTTGCTGCCACTAACGATGTGAACCCAAACACACTAACCTTCAATCTAGGATTTCTCTCTGATTTCTCGACCAATCCCATCCAAAATTGGAAGGAATGATCTTGAGAGATTCCCCAATCATCTAAACCATGTCTTGGACCTCAATCCACGTCCAAGAGCTTGTGCGAACTCCTCAAGATCAGGGATCTTCTTCCCTAAAAATCTGAGCTCCTCGAGATTGTTTCCAAGCTTGGAGCATGCCCGAAGACCTTTAAAAGGTCCCCCCTCGCAAGGCCTTACTCTTTAGCGAAGTTTAAAGCTGGAATCACCCTCTCTTCCTCTTCTCCAGCCATCCGCACGTTTGTCTCTAGTGACTCTCTCCTTCCTCCTCTTATGGCCATCCAACCATCAAATTGGACAACCCTCTACCTTCCTCCTCTTCCGCGTCTCTCCGGCCAAAGAGGGACTACTCTCCACCTCTTCATCGTCGTCGCCATCTCACCAAACTTCATCACCTTCTCCAGCTCTGGCCCATCACAGTCAGATGCCTCCGTCCACTCTCTCCCTCTCTAATTTCCCCTTTATCTTCCCCTCTCTTTCCTGATCTCCTGTAACCAGTTAGACCTTAGGTTCACCCACACCACTACCCTCGATCACAGCCTCTTCTCTACATCTGACACGAGCTCCGGTGAGCTCGCACTAGCACCACAGACCACCAAATCTACTAATACTACTTTCAAACATCTGCCAAACCTTCTCCATTAAAACCCCTAAAGAAATTGAAGGATTCATCCACTCCAAACCCTCACCAAACACACACACTCCTACGCTCCTTCATCGACCTCGATAGAGCTCCACTGAGCTCACCACGCTATGAAACCATCACCGACGAACTCACCGTGGTCTGACAAACCTTCTAAGCATACTAATTGGGTTTAGCCCGTGTTCTCTATTTCAGGTTGCCGCCGAAGCTCCATCGCCGCCACCACCTTCTCCAGCTTCATCCAACGTCTTCAAGCCGAGTTCTTTCTCGTTGATACTCCCAGGCCCTACAGGCCATCCCCAGGAGTCTTCTCAGGTCCTCAATTGAAGTTGCAAGGGTCGTCTTCTACTCCAACCAGAGGCAACATCGACTGCAGCAGCCACACAAAGAAGATGTGGGACATTAGTGCCACATCGTTGATTGATGGAGTTTCAGCTACACGTATAAGGAAAAAGCACTTATGGCTTATCGCCTCAGCATGCACAGGGGATGAGGTCCCCGCTCATGCACGCCCTCGCCCACGGTCATTCCACATGGGTCTGGACTGATCCATTTACCCAGCTACTCAGGTCTAGTCTGTTCTGAGCTGTGAAGAGAAGAAAGAGAATCTGAGAGGGAGGAGGGGGTTTTTGCTGCCTTGGGATTTGAACCCTCTCCTCTCTCAACACTTAGTGAAACTCTAAAGAGGGCCTTGAGCCTCTGGGAAATCTCTATTGTGTCGTGCCTTTGCTCTTAAGGTTTGAAGAAGAGAAGCCCTTATGCTTCTAGAGGTTGATTCTGCTGGTTAGTATTGAAACATTTAAGTGTCTGACGTGGATTAATGATTATGGTTTACTGTTCAAATATTTGAGTAGATTAACAGCTTAACATTGAGGGTTAATTTGGTGATTAAAATCACCATTTTAACCTGATCTTTTTGCATTATTCATCTCATTCTTATTGAAATATCATTTTAAGCATCTTATTGATTTCAATTGCATATTCTTTTGATAAATTGTGATTGGTGAATTAAATTGCACAATTGCTCCCTGCAAACAACCTCAGACTCCACTTTTGATTTTGAGTTTACAAATTTAAATGTTTTGAGCTATTTTGTCAACTATACTACGACGTATATCTTAAATAACGACAATTTCACGCAAACAATAATCAATGACAATTTTGACCATTGGTGTAGACTGTACCAATGAAAAAACATCTGTCAGTGTAATGCAAAAATTAATTAAAGAACCGTTGGCAAAATCATCATGGTAGACAATCTGGGCAAACCTTTCATAGTACATATATCGATGATTGTTTCTATCAGCATAACCATCGGTGTAGGTCGAATGAGCAACAAAGAAAGTAACCACCACAAATGTATCTTTGATAGGCCATCCCTACAATTAATGTCTGATAAACAAACATGAATTCATGATAAAATGCTTATTTATGATAGTTCCTAGGCTTAGCATTGCATATCATGTTATAAATACTGCATAACATCCATTGCATGGCATTTAGGATAGTTATATATTAAGTACACTAATTCTTCCAATTTACATGGCCAGGAGGTAGTGCGACACCTTTATGGGCTTCGGATGAAGAATCCGACCGTACGGATGAATCCGGAGCAAAGATCACAGTCCGTCAAAGCAAAAATCACCCCGATCGGAGCTCCGTAGCACCCTGTACAAGAAGAAGAAGACGAACGGCCCAAATGGTGCCAAATGGCACCATCCAGGCCACCCCACTGATAAGAAGCTCATAATGATCTCTAATTACCCCAATTAACTAGAAATATGTGAATATATGAGTTAATTATTAAATAAGGGATAAATAGTAAAGGACCTTAAAATAAGTTTAAAATGTCATATTATCATCCAATTAATATTATTAATAATCTAATTAATAATTGGACTATAAATATTATCAATAATTCATCTAATTAATGTGTTAACTAACTTAAGTCTAATATATACCTAAGTTTGTAATAACTTAAGTAACATTAAATAAATTAATCTAAAAAGGTCAAAAATGTAAATTCAAGGTCTAAATATAATAATTTCCTTATTTACAATCATATATAAAAGGTTGAAAAAGATCTAAATTAAAATAAACCTTGAAAACTTGAGTTTACATTTTGGTCCTTACATTTTATTTCAATCGGGTCCTTCTTTTTCCACGTAGGTCCTTAGGTTTCATCATGAACAAGTCCCTGGAATTCTTCTCTTCTTCACCCGTCTAGACGGTTGACGACTGAAGGTGTAGCCACCGCTTGATCATCACCAATCCGACGTCATCCCTTACTCTCCAAGCTCTTGGAGCTTGCGCTCACCATCCCTTTTCATCCATCGGTCTGGATGATGCCTAAATCCAATTTTAGGGTTGGAGATAACCTCATCGGCATCGGAGAAGACGCCGGTGGTTATCCCCCTCCTACCCACAAATCCGTCCAGATTCCACCTCCTTCTCAGTCGTCGTCAACTATAAATACCCCCTCACACCCTCGATTTCCACCAAGTTGGCTCCCTTCCCTCTTCTTCACTGAAGTCGACTTCGATAGGCTATTCTTTCCAAAACCCAGGCGAACTTCCTTCGCCTCATCCGACTTCCTCCATCCATCTTCAATAACTCTAGAACTTCGCCGAAGTCAGCTGCATCTTCTGACAAGTGCTGACTAGGAATAATCCTCTGCTTCACCTCACAACCGCCGCTACAGATCTTTTGACAGCCCTCTGATTTCCTCCTCCATTATGAGCCTTCGACAAAGATCCTCTCTCCCCTTCGTCCAGCTAATAGTAGACTAGGTAGGTAGGTTAGTTTAGTTAGTTAGTTGGTAGCTTAGGTAGCTGTAATGTTAGATTTAGAACTCATCTTCCTCAACTCCGGCAAGCTCCTTGAGCTTGTCAGGAGCATTAATTTCATCTTTTTAAGTCATTTTCCACCTTCTTCCATCTTCCACAATCATTTCTATCATCATTAATTACTAATTTGATCACTAAATCACCTAAACCACTTCCACCTCCACCAACTACTTCTGTTGTCCATGGCAGCAGTAGTTGCCCTATTTTCCACCTTCATTGGATCCTCCATCACCTATTCATCACTAAGGATCCTAATTCTCACTTTAATTCAAGTAAATACCACATATAACCTAAACACCCAAATTTAATTAAGCTCCTGAGCTTGTAGTCAATGGCAGCTCAAGTGTAGTTGAAATCCTTAATTATATATATTTATTTATGATCGCAGTCAATTGAGTGGGAAAACAAGTCTTGAGCTTAATCCAACTCAAACTTTTAAAAAAATGAATTTACTGATAAATCTTTGTTCTAATGATCAATTGAAGGAATTAACTTGTTCCTGAGGCTCCTTGTGACCACAGGAACCTTTTCAAATCACTAATGGTATATTTTCATATTCTGTACACAATTTTGCCTTTCTCTGGACTCACTGGAGCTCCGGTGAGCTCCAATGAGTCAAAACTAGTCTTCGACCTGTTGAATAGAGTGAGAAGCTCCAGGTCAATGATTTGAGGTTCATTGATTTTGTTGAGGTTGTTTATTTGAGATTTGAATGCTTGGAGCTTGAGATAGGTCTTTTTCTTCTCCAACTCTAGCAAAGTTGGAGAAGTCTGATAGTTAGGATTAAGTTGCATTTAAGGGGTCTAGAAGCTTCAGTGTTGTGCACTGAATCCATTTCTATGATCCGATCACTGTAACAACCCTTAAGTTGTTCTGACGAACAAACACCTTTAGAGGCTCAGGTGACGATCTTGAAACCCTAGGAACTTCAATTAAAACACCTATCTAAGGGTCTAAGCAAGTTCCTGAGATTGAGGAGATGTCATTTAAGGTGTTAATTTCCTGTGAAAAGGTTTAAATTAGAAAGTCAAAACTGGAAGCTTATTAGTCAAACCTGAGTCTAATTCTTAGGTTCTGAATTCAATTGATGAATTGATGAGTTTAAGTTGTTTCTATAATGCTTGTGAATGATTTTAAAGAGATTTGAGTGAGCTCTGATAGATAATTTGATTGGATTCAATTTCTACCAGTTTGGGTTGTTTTTGAACCCAAACTGATGGCAGTGGATTTTAGATGAAATTTGAATGCAAATTCTACCCAGATAAATTGGTAACAACCTCTAGAAGTTGTTTTAATCAACGAAAAAAATCTATAGTTATCTGTTAGGTCTTTTCAGAGTATAAATCAAGGTCCTAAAGCTTCCAGAGATGCTTTGAGCCCCTGCACACCTTCTGAAGCTCCTGAAAACTCAAAACATACACCAGTAGTTGAGGAAATAACTTTCTAACCCATTTAACACTTCAACTAGAGGTGAAAATCAAGTCTGTGGGCTTTAGCACCAATAACTCATTTTCCAGGCCATAATGAACGTAGAAAACCAATATCTTTGCCCTTCAAATCGAAGAGCAAAACTTCCTCTTCACATTAAATTGACACTTCAATCCTGTAGAGCAACTCAAGAGCTTTCCAACAAGATTTTATTTGAATGGCTCTGAGCCATTAGGAATCGACGCTTGAAGTTTAGTCTAGGAAGGGATAAGATAGTCCCACCTCGGTAATTTCTGAATGGCCACCTAGGAATAAAAGTGACTTGTTGTAAAGCCACTTTAGTCGATAAGCACAGGGCGCAAATGGAAACCAAGCATGTGTGTGTGTCTGTGGGCGCGTATGTGCCTGCGAGTGTGTGCGCCTGTGGCATGCTAGTGTGGGCCTTAGGAGGGTGTGTGCAAGGCCTGGGAGGCCATGAGCCGGTTTGGCTCGAATTTGTGGATCAGAAATAAATCGAAGATAATGAATCAGGCTTGGACCTAGTAGGGTCTAGTCCCACCCTGAGAGGGGTGTTGTTTATCCCCGAAAGGTCCAAGCCGCCAATAAATAAACCTAATTTTTGGTTGAAGAGAAAAAAAAACCCAGTTCGGCTCAGAAGGTAAAGACAAAGAGAAGGTAGTGAAGGATGCCAAGGAAGAAAAGGAAAGATGCTATGGAAAGGCTAAGGAAGGATGGCAAGAAAGAGAAGGATAGATGCTAAGGAAAGGCTAAGGAAATATGCTAAGGAAAAAAAAGGAGCAAAGGAAAGAAAGAGAAGGAAGACAGGGAGAGTTTGTAAGAGAAAGAAAGGAAGACAGGCACTAAAGAGAAGAAAGAAACAAAAGAAAGGAAGAAGAAAGAGAGCTCGATAAAATTAAGAGAAAGTTAAGAAAAAGATTAAAAGAAGATTAAAAGATAAGTAAAAAGAGAAAGAGAGAAGAAAGAGAAAGGTAAAAGAAGAAGAGACAAAGGCTGAAGATGAAGATAAAGAGAAGAAAAGAAATGGTTTTTCTTGCATTATTTTTTAATTCCTTTTTGCTTTTAATGTTGTAATAAGGAATACTTTTATTAATTGTACTTTCTATTGCCTTAATCCTTTGAAATAAAAAGAAATAAACATGTTTACTTGTTGTTAAAGAAGATTATTTGTGTAAATATGTTTTTTTATGGAATTTTGCATATTTCTTAAATTCAAAATCATTAGGCAAAGTTCATGTTGTTAAAATTAAACTTAATTATACCTTCTATGAGTGGCTTAGACTTTGGTGAATTCTAAATAATCTATACCTCCTAGCGAATGACCCAGATTCAACCAGTTAAAAGAAATAAAATCTAAAATGTTAAGTTAACTTGACCCTATACCACTCAATCGACACAAATTCAAGTTAACCTAAGTTACTTTCTTCTACAAATAATTAAGCAAAATTAACTTAATTAGTTGTGTTGAGGACGGAACACATCATTTTAATGACGCCGTTGCCGGGGAGGTAATCTTTTATTTCATTTCAATTCACCAAAATATTCCGTGGCATAGTTTTCTCTAAGCATCATTTTAATGGCGCCGTTGCCGAGGAGGTAATCTTTTGTTTCATCTCAATTCACCAAAACATTCCCTGGTATAGCTTTGTCTAAACATCATTTTAATGGCACTGTTACCGGGGAGGTAATCTTTTGCTTCACTAAAACATTCCCTGGTATAAATTTTGTCTAATCATTTTGGTGCCATTGAAGGTAACTATAATTATATTCACCACTTTTACTGTTTTGTTTTGTTTTCTGTCTTCTTTTCAGGTTTACCTTTGCAGGTAATCTCAGGAAGAAGGTGGGTTTTCATAGTTCTGTTTTCCATTATAAATACCATTGTAAGTATTTCTTTTCTTAGTCTTTAGTTAGTTTGAATTGTTGCATTTAGTTAGTTAAAAAATTAAAAAATACAAAAATACATAACTTTCTGACTAGCAGCAGCATGATATAGGCATACACTCTTACGAGTACATTTTATCTACTAGTTTCTTGTCGATCTGACTCGGGAAATTTTTACTATTTTTCTCGCATCAGCAGGAAATCATGCGAAAAAAATCATGTAGATCCCTATCCTGGAAACAATAACAAGACCACATATTCTTTGAAAATGCTTAAAAAGCGGTCACTTTAATTCTTTCTATCATATTTTTGAAAAGATTAAGTAAAAAAGAGGAAAATAAAAATTGTGACTTAATCTATTTGCAGAATGCATGCGGGTTTTATCGCAATCGTCTGTTACATGCTATCGCGCACACAACACGATCACTAGAGTCACATGAGTCTGAATTTTCTATCTCTCCTCTTTGCACCTCTTAGAGCTTTGGCCGAAGATCAACAAGTCTGTGTCACTACTAGCCCAGGGAGCCAGTAGTGAGCGGTCTCGATCCTAGACCTTAGACCTTTGAGCCTTAAGGATATGAACTGGCATAGACATGGGTTTAGGATGCATATTTTGATACTATTACTATACTTGTTTGCATCCAAAGTATTTTTGCATATTCTAGGAATCTCTTCTTTCCTTTGAAAGAAGAGCAAAACCCACGTTTTTTGCACTATTTTGCGGGTTTTTGTGCCATTGTTTTTTGGTGGTGTGAGTGTGCCTTTGCACATTCTTTTCATTTTATGGACAGGAGGCGATCCTTGCATCCGCCTCTTGTAACTCCTTTGACAGGTGATCCTAGGCTGGTTGTAGATAAGCAACCATTGAAATTCCCATCTGGTTCATCTATTCTATGGAATAATTGCAAAATCAGAATCCTGAGATCCCTTCTTCTGGTCAGGGGGAGATGCTGCCTTTTGACGTTCATGAGGTGCTCCTGAACCAGAATCTTAGGATGCTTGAAAAAAATAGACAAATTAATCTTTTAACAGTAGCCTTAAATAATCTACAGAATCTTCAAACCTGTCCTCCACCTTAACCTGAGGAGGGTTTCGATCTTCTCGATTTACCGATCCCTCATCCAAGGCCTCTACTCAGAGACTACTGCAATCCATCTAATGCATAAATAGAGCTTAATGTTCGGATTCCTATTGGGGAAAATTATCCTGAATTAAAGCCAAACATTATAGGTCTAATCCCTCATTTTCACGGATTTGCATCTGAGGATCCATCCCAACATATTGAAGATCTTAAGAATCTATCTCAAACTCTTGGACCTCGAAATCAAAATAGGAAAATCCTACTTATGAAAATGTTTTCTTTTATCCTTAAAGATAAAGCAGCTTATTGGTATAGAACTATAGCAAGACCAATCTCAACTTGGGCTGAACTCGAATCTGCATTTTTAAAGAAATTCTTTCCTATTACTTGAACAAATGCTTTAAGGTGAGCAATTACAACATTTAATCAAAATCAAGGAGAACCAATTCATGAAGCGTGGGAATGCTTTCATGAATTACAAAGGAAATGCCTACATCATGACATCCCTCATTAGCAACTAATGCATATCTCCTACTATGGATTGCAAGAGGGCATTCGCAATCTAGTCAATGCCTATTGTGGAGGGAATTTTCTAAATCGCAATGCAGAATCCGCTTCAAAATTATTTGAAGGGATGGCAGAAAACTCGATCAATAATGCATCCAAGTCGCAACTTATGCGGGGAACGAATACAGCACATCAAAATCCGCATAAGGGCATTCATGAGATCGGTAATCCGTCTAGTTCAAAGGATTTGGAGATTATTGCAGAGAAACTGGACAAAGTCGACATCGTAGCAAAGCATCTCGATGAGGTCCGAAATACGATGAAAACTCTTACACCTCTACTTGCTATGCAAAATCCCATGCATTCACCTATTTCACAAATTCCCACGGAGAGGGAATTTGTGAATAATCTGGATTCTAGAGATCCATCTTCCTTAGGTTTTCTATCTACTCCTGCACCAACCCAAGGAGGGACCTTTGTCCCACAATCTTTCCCACCATTTTCCCCATCTCCTGTTTTTGTGGAAAACACACCCTATCCTTTAGATTTGAACGCCATTTAGGGATACACACCAAGATCAAACCCATATTCAAATTCCTATAATCCTGGATGGCATAATCACCCCAATTTCTCTTGGTCTGACCATTCACAAAGACTATCATATCCGACTCAGACCAGGCAAAACCCACCTACATTGTCGTTTCAGCAACATAATGTGAGGCCATTTTACGTGGGTTTGCAAAACCCTATAGGGCCAAATAGAGATTCACAACTTGACCAGATTTTGAGAGCTGTGACTAAGAGCCAGCGACAAAATGCTGAAGCTCTTGCTGAAGTCCAATGGCAATGTTCGGCAGAGTTAGCCGATCTTAGGGGCCAAATCATGTAGTTAGCTAAATCTCGTTAGCTAGGGGCCCTTCCATCCCATCCAATTACAAACCTTAGGAATATCTAGCAGAGACAACACCTGGGAGTGCAAAATCCGAATCACGAACATGCCCATTTCCTTAATCAATTACCCCTGTATCCAAATCTGAATCAAAATCCGAATCCACCCTCTTCTAATAATGATTTTGAGTATCTTAATCAACAGAAATCATTTTCAAATCAACCTTTAATATCTAATTCATCTTTCCCAAATCAACAAGCATCTTCTTCTTCATCAGCTTCCTCTTCTCATGCAGGTATTAACTCTGTTATAACCCACCGTGGAACTTCCACTAGGGATCCAGTTTATCCAAGGAACCTATCCCAACAACCTAGTACATCAAGAATGACCCTTGTTTCTACACCTGAAAGAGGTGCAGAACCTTGTAATTCCCACTAATTCACGAGATCCGGGAAATACCTCAGTAGAACAGGAAATCCACGCCCCATTCCCTGAAGCTTTGAAGAAGACTAGGAAACAAAAACAACCTGTTACATTAGATGAAGATTTAATTAAAATTTTTGAACAGATACACATTAATATTCCACTCCTAGATGCTATCAAACACATTCCGACTTACGTGAGATTTCTTAAGGAGTTGTGTACTCCTAAGCGTAAGCTGAAGAAAGGAAGCACTGTGGTACTTTTAGAGCATGTGAGCTCTATAATTTCAAGTTTGCTTCCTTTGAAAAAAAAAGACCTAGGATCTCCATTTATTTCCTGTATAATTAGGGGTCAGTGTTTTGATAGAGTCCTCCTAGATTTAGGAGCATTTATTAACCTCATTCCTTTATCTTTGGTAAAACATTTCAAAATAGAAAACCTTAAGTCTACCAACGTGACTTTACAATTAGCCGATAGATCTATTAAGTCACCTAAAGGAATGTTGGAAGATGTAATTGTAAGAGTTCAGGATTTTTATTTCCCAGTAGATTTTATTGTCATTGATATGGAGGTACCCGAACACATTAAAGATACCCCAATTATCTTAGGGAGACCCTTTTTGGCTACTACAAAGAACAACATTGATTGTGAATCTGGAAAGATTGAATTGAAATTTGGGGAGAAGACAATTAAGTTAGATATATTTAGAGCTTCTAGTGGATTGGATTGTGATTGGATTGAGGAAATCAAATCTATTACTACTTTTGAGGATGACATTAGTTCCTTTGAACTAGAGAGCACACCTTTTGATATCCCATACCCTTAAAGCAATGAGATCCTTTTGTTAGAATCTTTACTCAATCCTGAATCTAAATTTTATGAATCATCTAACTCACTTCTCGCAATCGAAAATCCCACCCCAAATCCTACTATTGATTCTACTCCTGTACTAGAATTGAAACCATTGCCTGATAATCTTAAATATTTCTATCTCAAATTAGATCAAACATATCCTGTAATCATCAACTCTCATCTTTCTAAATCATAAGAATCCAAATTGATCAAGGTTCTTCGAGATCACAAGAAGGCAATTGGGTGGAATCTACATGATCTCATCGGGATTAGCCCCAATTTTTATACTCATCGCATCTATATTGAAGATGGGGCACGACCTTCAAGCGAAGCTCAAAGACATCTAAATTTGAATTTAAAGGAGGTCGTTAAGAAAGAAATAATCAAGTGGCTAGGTGCTGATATTATCTATCCCATATCTGATAGCCCTTGGGTGAGTCCAATTCAAGTGGTACCTAAAAACCTAGGGCTCACCGTAATTAAGATTGAATATGGAGAAACCATTCCCACACGAATTGCGAATTTGTGGTGGGTTTGTATTGATTATCATAAGCTGAATATTGTTATAAAGAAGGACCATTTTCCTTTGCTATTCATTGATCAAATCCTTGAGAGATTAGCTAGTAATAGGTTCTTCTGCTTTTTAGATGGTTACTCCGGATATAATCAAGTAGCAATTTATCCCGAAGATCAAGAGAAAATGACTTTCACCTGCCCCTTTGGAACTTTTTCTTTCTGAAGAATGCCATTTGGGCTTTGCAACGCACCTGTGACTTTTCAGCGTTGCATGTTAGCCATTTTTACCGAAATGGTGGGTGAATATATGGAGGTTTTTATGGATGATTTTTTAGTCTTCTAGGAAACATTTGATATTTGTCTGGATAATTTGTCGAAGGTTCTTAAGAGATGTATTGAAGTAAACCATATCCTCAGTTGGGAGAAGAGCCATTTTATGATTCCAGAGGGCATCGTACTTGGCCACCTCGTGTCTGAGCAAGGTATCCAAGTAGATTGAGCTAAGATCAATCAAATTGCAAATCTTCCAATTCCTGACTCGATTAAAGGAATTAGATCATTTCTCGGGCATGTGGGATTTTATAGGAGATTTATACCTAATTTTTCAAAAATTGCCCGACCACTCACAAACCTCCTCACAAAGAATGCTACTTTTGAGATGAATGAGTGTATTTCAGCATTTGAAACATTGAGAGACAGAGTTACACAGGCTCCGATCTTACAACCACCTAATTGGGATTTACCATTTGAAATCATGTGCAATGCATCATATTATGCAATAGGAGTTATTTTGGGACAGAAATTTGAGAAGAATCTGATAGTAATTTACTATGCTAGTAAAACTTTAAATGAGACACAAAGGAATTACACAGTTACAGAGAAGGAATTACTAGCAATAGTATTTGGATCAAAAAAGTTTATATCTTATATACTCGGATCTCAAATCATTGTGTACTCTAATCACTCAGCTATCTGACACCTTCTATCCAAAAAGGACATGAAACCTAGGTTGATCAGATGGATCTTGCTTTTGCAAGAATTTGACCTAGAAATTTGTGACAAGGCTGGTCGACAGAATGTTGTTGCCGACCATCTTTCCCGCCTTCCTTCTGATACTATTGAATCATCTCCAATTACTGAACACTTTCCTGATGAACATCTTTTGACTATATCCTTAGATCTTCCTTGGTATGCAAATATTGTTAATTATTTGGTTACATATCAATTCCTACCAGACTGGGACGGGAATCGCAAATCACGACTCAAAGCAGAAGCCAAAAATTATTTCTGGGAAGATCCATATCTTTTTCAACTCTGTAATGATCAAATCATCAGGTGTTGTGTCACTTCTTCTGAGATTGATTCTATCCTATCTTTTTATCATGACCAGGCCTATGGTGGTCATTTTTTTGGTCGAAAGACCGCTGCAAAAATTCTGCAATGCAGGTTTTATTGGCCCACATTATTTGCTGATTCACAAATATATTGTAAGGCATGTAGTTACTGCCAAAGTCTTGGTGGCATGTCACGAAAAGACATGATGCCTCTAAACCCGATTATTGTTTGTGAAATCTTTAATATTTGGGGCATAGACTTTGTGGGTCTGTTTCCCTCCTCTTTTGGCTTCGAATACATTTTACTTGTTGTTGATTATGTTTTCATTGGATTGAAGCCATACCCACACGCACAAATGATCATCAAGTTGTCATTCCTTTTATGCAAAGTCATATTATCGCTCGTTTTGGGGTACCTCATGCCATTATTTCTGACGACAATTCCCATTTTATTAATGCCCAGTTTAAACATCTACTTAGAAAATATGGGGTTACACATCGTATTTCTACACCTTATCATCCCCAAACTAATGAGCAAACTGAGGTCTCTAATCGAGAGATCAAAAAGATCCTTCGAATGACAATCCGACCCAATAGGAAGGATTGGTCTTCCCATTTAGATGAGACTTTGTGGGCTTGTAGGACTGCCCACAAAACACCAATAGGCATGTCACCATACATACTTGTTTATGGGAAACCCTATCATCTTCCCGTAGAAATTGAACACAAGGCCTATTAGGCAATTAAAGCCTATAATTTAGACCTCACGAAGGCTGGTGAACATCGTAGGTTGCAGCTTAGTGAACTTGAGGAATTGCGTCATGATTCCTATGAGAGTTCAAAGCTGTATAAGGAAAAACTTAAAGCCTTCCATGATAGTTATATTTCCCGCAAATCTTTTACACCTAGTCAAAAGGTGTTGCTTTTTGATGCCCGTTTGAAGCTCTTCCCTGGGAAACTTAGGTCTAAATGGCAAGGGCCATTTATTGTTGTTAGAGTCTTCGACAACGGAGCTGTCAAAACACTGAACCCAACAAGGATCAACCCTTCATAGTTAATGGTCAACGTTTAAAACCTTTTTTGGAATCACATCCTTTGGGTCTTATTGGAGAATGTTACACGCTCCACTAGGGTTTACCACTATCCATCCATTTTGTTCATAGTTGTTTCCTGCTTTCTACACTTTTATTTCCCCATACACTTTTCTGATTTTTTACTTCATTTTATACTAATTATGTTTATTTAGTCCAACTGACCACTCTAACCTTTGGTCAGACTTGAAATCGTCCACACAGAGATCTGTGATCTCCTCTATCCGACTCTTTCCATCACCCTATACTAAATGAAGTGTAATATCTTTTCACCCTTCTTATAATGAGGACATTGTAAAATATTGGTTTGGGGGGGTGTGAAGTGAAATTTTCACTTCAAGTGTATGTGTAAAGAAAAGATATAAAAAAAACACATAAAAATTAAATATCCATGAAAATTTAAAAAAATATAAAAATACAAAATTTATAAAAATTTCAAAATAAAAAATTTCTTAAAAATTGAAAAATTTTGAAAAAATTCATAAACATAAAAATGGAAATATATAAATAAAAAAATTTGAAAATTGAGAATTTAAAAAAATAATAAAAGTGGTATATTCATCTAGAATAAAGAAGAAAAGAAGAAAATATATATATATATATTAATATTAAGAGCTTAATTTTTCTTTTAGGTTAAAAACTAAAAAATATATAAAGAATATATAGAGCATATGTATTTAAGAGCATTAAATTCTTGTTTAGATTTTTAATTATAACATTTTTTAAAAACACACTTTTATTTTCAAATTTTTTCTAATGCAAGATTTGATTTGAATTAGAATCTTTAAATCTTTAAGCTTTGTTTTTCTATTCTTACCCTGAAATTAAGAAACTAAGGTGCATTAAGTTTTAAACTTAAGTTTTGAAATTAAATTGTAACTTTTTAATCAATTAGATTAATTAATCCTTTTGCTTCTTTTGAATATTTGATTTTATCATAAAGTTAAGTAAAAGGCTAGATATTCAGAGTTAATTAAGTAGATTGTTAGTAGAACCTTAGTCTTTCAAGTCTATCAGACTATAGACATTTGGCTAGACTTGGTAATTTTTGTCTTGACAAATCCTATAGGAGGAAACTAAAAATTTAAAGAACTTGAGAGTGAAGAGCTTTGTTGTCCAAGCTCTAGTTTAAGAGCTAAGTAACCTAAACATCTAAAATTCACACACATAGAATTGTCTTGTTGGCATCTGAGACCGCAAAAACATAGAGGTTAAGAGATCGATTCTGAATCCTCTTTAGTCTATGGATTTCCGCGGGGCAGTTCTTGAAAGGGTGAAGGATGCACCACTCACCTAGAAAAAGGATTTGGAGAATAAAGTTAGTAAGAAAAATGAGAACGGGGAGAAAAAGTAAAAAAAAATAAAATAAAACACCCTGCATTTAAGTGCCTTGTTACAAATGGGTACTTTGCAATTTTTCCATAAAAATAAATCATCTCAATATAAATAGATGCTACCCTTCCTTCCATCAAATAAAAGAACACCTCGCTACATATGGGTGTTCTACCTATAGAAAAAGGTGAAAAAAAAATGGAGATAAAAAAAATTTCGGAAAAAGAGACCTAGTGGTCCACCGGGGAGATATACACAAAAAGTGTTGACCTCGAGATAGAAAACTGGTGAGGAGAAAGCAACCAAACCTGAGTAAGGCCAAGCCAAAGGCTTGAATTGGAATAATCTGGATTGGAAATTGATGTCTTAAGATCTAGATTTTTGCAAATTTGGATGCCTTTAGGACAACTCTCTTCACAAAGCATGGATGTTTTAAAATCATAGCTACTGAACCTTAGTATTAGGTAATGAAGCCTAAGAAATCAGGTTTTGAGGATTTGCAGTTGAGACCTAAAGGAGAAGAATTGACAAAATCCTAGGTCTAGAAAGTTGTCCTTAGTGCTGTAGGCTAGTAGATTAGAGTTTTACTACTCTAAGTTCGATTAATAATGAATATCTAGTTAATTTTCTTAAACTTAGATTGATAAAAATCAAATATCTTAAACAAAGGATTAACTTAAGCCTATTGAGTGTTTGAGTTAAAATTTAATTTCCAACTCTTAGGTTTTGTTTTCTTAAAACACTTTGAATTCTAAGTCTTAAGGGTTAAGAATGGTTACAAAGAATAAGAGATTTTTGAGATTCTAATTTTTGATAAAATTCTTGTTAACAACACTATTTTTAATAAAGTGTGTTTTGAAGATGTTTTGAGTTTAAGTCTAAGTAAGAAAATTTTCACAAAATGCTATGTATACCAATTATTTATATTAAATCTAAAAAAATTCTCTAACCTAAGCTTTCCTCAACTTGCTTCTTATTTATATTAATTTAAACCCAAGTGCTTTAAATCATCATATTCTTAGTTAATTTTGCTAGGGACTAGCAAAACTTTGGCTTGGGGGTATGATGAGAAGCTCATCATGATCTTTAATTACCCCTAATTGACTAGTCTTCCTAGTTAATTAGCTAGAAATATGTGAATATATGGGCTAATTATTAAATAAGAGATAAATAGTAAAGGAACTTAAAATAAGTTTAAAATGCTATATTATCATCCAATTAATATTATTAATAATTTGATTAATGTGTTAACTAACTTGAGTATAATATATACCTAAGTTTGTAATAACTTAGGTAACATTAAATAAATTAATCTAAAAAGGTAAAAAATGTAAATTGAAGGTTTAAATATAATAATTTCCTTATTTACAATCATATATAAAAAGTTGAAAAAGATCTAAATTAAAATAAACCTTGAAAACCTGAGTTTACATTTTGGTCCTTACATTTTATTTCAATCGGGTCCTTATTTTCCACTTAGGTCCTTAGGTTTCATTGCAAACAAGTCCCTGGAATTCTTCTTCTTCTTCTTTTCTTCACCCGTCTGAACGGCTGACGACTGAAGGTGCAGCCACCACTTGATCACCGCCAATCCGACGTCATCCCTTCTCCAAGCTCCTGGAGCTTGCTCTCACCATCCCCTTTTCATCCACCAGTCTGGATGATGCCTAAATCCCATTTTAGGGTTGGAGATAACCTCACCAGCATTGGAGAAGACACCGGTGGTTATCCCCCTCCTAGCCACAAATCCGTCCAGATTCCACCTCCTTCTCAGTTGCCGTCAACTATAAATACCCCATACACCCTCTATTTCCACCAAGGTGGCTCCCTTCCCTCTTCTTCACTGAAGTCAACTTCGATAGGCTATTCTCCCTAAAACTTCAGCGAACTTCCTCTGCCTCATCCGACTTCCGCCATCCATCTTCAATAACTCTGAAACTTCACCGAAGTCAGCCGCGTCTTCTGACAAGCGCTAACTAGGAGTTATCCTCTACTTCACCTCACAACCGCCACCGGAGATCTTTTGACAACCCTCTGATTTCCTCCTCCATTATGAGCCTTCGACAAAGATCCTCTATTCCCTTCGTCCAGGTAATAGTAGACTAGGTAGGTAGGTTAGTTTAGTTAGTTAGTTAGGTAGCTTAGGTAGCTGTAATGTTAGATTTAGAACTCATCTTCCTCAACTCCGGCAAGCTCCTTGAGCTTGTCAGGAGCATTAATTTCATCTTTTTAAGTCATTTTCCACCTTCTTCCATCTTCCACAATCATTTCTATCATCATTAATTACTAATTTGATCACTAAATCACCTAAACCACTTCCACCACCACCAACTACTTCTGTTGTCCATGGCAGCAGTAGTTGCCCTATTTTCCACCTTCATTGGATCCTCCATCACCTATTCATCACTAAGGATCCTAATTCTCACTTTAATTCAAGTAAATACCACATATAACCTAAACACCCAAATTTAATTAAGCTCCTGAGCTTGCTGTCAATGGCGACTCAGGAGTAGTCGAAATCCTTAATTATATATATATTTATGATTGCAATCATCTGTTGACTTATTTCCTCCACTCAATTGAGTGGAAAAATAAGTCCTGAGCTTAATCCAACTTAGCCTTTCGAAAAAATGAATTTACTGATAAATCTATATTTTAATGATCAATTGAAGGAATTAACTTGTTCCTGAGGTTCCTTGTGACTTCAGGAACCTTTTCAAATCACTAATGGCATATTTTCACATTCTGTACACAATTTTGCCTTTTTCTGGACTCATTGGAGCTCCGGCGAGCTCCAACGAGTCGAAACTAGTCTTCAGCTTGTTGAACAGAGTGAGAAGCTCCAGGTCAATGATTTGAGGTTCACTGATTATGTTGAGGTTGTTTATTTGAGATTTGAATGTCTGGAGCTTGAGATAGGTCATTATCTTCTCCAACTCCGACAGAGTTGGAGAAGTTTGATAGTTAGGATTAAGTTGCATTTAAGGGGTCTAGAACCTTCAATGCTGTGCACTAAATCCATTTCTATGATCCAATCACTGTAACAACCCTTAGGTTGTTCTGACGAACAAACACCTTTAGAAGCTCAAGCGACAATCTTGAAACCCTAGGAACTTCAGTTAAAACACCTATCTAAGGGTCTGAGCATGTTCCTGAGATTGAGATGTCATTTAAGGTGTTAGTTTCCTGTGAAAAGGTTTAAATCAGAAAGTCAAAACTGGAAGCTTATTAGTCAAACCTGAGTGTAATTTTTAGGTTCTGAATTCAATTGATGAATTAATGATTTTAAGTTGTTTCTGTAATGCTTGTGAATGATTTTAAAGAGATTTGAGTGAGCTCTAATAGATAATTGATTGGATTCAATTTCTACCAGTTTGGGTTGTTTTTGAACCCAAACTGATGGTAGTGGATTTTAGATGAAATTTGAATGCAAATTCTACCCAGATAGATTGGTAACAAACTCTACAATTTGTTTTAATCGATTAAACAGGTTTTTTCATAATATAAATCAAGGTCTTGAAGCTTCCAGAGAAGCTTTGAGATCTTGCACACTTCCTGAAGCTCTTAAAACCTCAAACATACACCAGTAGTTGCGGAAATAACGTTCTAACCCATTTAACACTTCAACTGGAGGTGAAAATCAATTCTGTGGGCTTTAGCACCAATAACTCATTTTCCAGGCCATAATGAACGTAGAAAAAGAGTATCTTCACCCTTCAAATCGATGAGCATAACTTCCTCTTCACATTAAATTGACACTTCAATCCTATAGAGCAACTCAAGAGCTTTCCAACAAGCTTTTATTTGCTTGGAACGAAGCTCTGAGCTGTTAGGAACCGACGCTTGAAGTTTGGTCTGCTAGGGGATAAGATAGTCCCACCTCGGTAATTTCTGAACGGCTGCCTAGGAATAAAAGTGATTTGTTGTATAGCCATTTCAGTTGACATGCACAGGGCACAAATGGAAACCCAGCATGTGTGTGTGTGTGGGCACGTATGTGCCTGTGAGTGTGTGTGCCTGTGGCGTGTGAGTGTGGGCCTTGGGAGGGCATGTGTGGGGCCTGGGAGGCCGTGAGCCAGTTTGGCTCGAATCTGTAAACTAGAAATAAACCGAAGCTAATGAATTAGGCTTGCACCTAGTAGGGTCTGGTCTCACCCTGAGAGGGGTGCTTTGTATCCCTGAAAGGTCCAAGCCACCAATAAGTAAACCTAATTTTTGGTTGAAGAGAAAAAACAAAACCCGGTTTGGCTCAGAAGGTAAAGATAAAGGGAAGGTAGTGAAGGATGCCAAGGAAGAGAAGGAAAGATGCTTAGGAAAGGCTAAGGAAATATGCTAAGGAAAAAGAAGAAGGAGCAAAGGAAAGAAAGAGAAGGAAGATAGGAAGAGTTTGTAAGAGAAAGAAAGGAAGATAGGCACTAAAGAGAAGAAAGAAAGAAAAGAAAGGAAGAAGAAAGAGAGCTCGAGAAAATTAAGAGAAAAATAAGAAAAAGATTAAAAGAAGATTAAAAGATAAGTAAAAAGAGAAAGAGAGAAGAAAGAGAGAAAGATAAAAGAAGAAGAAGAAAGAGCAAAAGGCTGAAGATGAAGATAAAGAGAAGAAAAGAAATGGTTTTTCTTGCATTATTTTTTTAATTCCTTTTTGCTTTTAATGTTGTAATAAGGCATATTTTTATTAATAGTACTTTCTATTGCCTTAATCTTTTGAAATAAAAAGAAATAAACATGTTTACTTGTTGTTAAAGAAGATTATTTGTGTAAATATATTTTCTTATGGAATTTTGCATATTTGTTAAATTCAAAATCATTAGGCAAAGTTCATGTTGTTAAAATTAAACTTAATTATACCTTCTATGAGTAGCTTAGACTTTGGTGAATTCTAAATAATCTATACCTCCCAGCGAATGACCTCGACTCAACCAGTTAAAAGAAATAAAATCTAAAATGTTAGGTTAAGTTGACCCTATACTACTCAATTGACACAAATTCTAGTTAACCTAAGTTACCTTCTTCTACACATAATTAAGCAAAATTAACTTAATTAACTGTGTTGAGGAAGGGACACATCACCCACCTGTGCCGATGTGTTCTCAAGGTCACCGCAAGATGAGATCTCAACCGTTGGATCTTAATCCAACGGTTGAGGGACACCCCAATCGCTCAGCTGCACCAACACTCCAATCGACAAACTACAGTCGTGGCATAGTGGTGAAGGCAGGGGTTTCCAACAAAAGGGTGAGGGTTCAAAACTCGCTGCCCTCCCCCGCCCCAATTGAGTGCATGAAGTAGTGAATGGCCAACCACAACGTAGCATAAGCACACACATGCACAGGCGTGCGCACAGCCAACCGTAGTGCTAGCTTGCGAGTGCGCACGTGCGACCAGGGGCACGTGATGCGCAGACCAGCTGTGTGTGTGAGTGAGCGAGTGCTTGGATGGCACCAGCCTTCAGCGACAACCTGGTGCACATTTAGTGATGCTTATAGCCATCGCTAATTGTTCATAGGTGCAAGGCCAACTATGTGCGTGAGCGGGCGTGAGTTGGCTACAGCGACACTTACAGCGATGTCTTGGAGTTCGCTATTGGTCTCTGCCTATTCTAGCCTCTTCCCATCCACTATATAAGGACCTACACCCCCTCCCTTCTAAGCCATCTGTACCAACTCTACTCCTACCTACTCCCAAGCTCTAGCAAGCCTACCAACGCTCTGTTAGAGCTTACTCTCAAGCTCCCAAGGTGCCTATTAGTGTAACAAAACTCTGCCCCACCAAATACTCCTCCATCTTCCCATCCCCATTCATAGGTCGCCTTGGAGTCGTCCTCCCACATCCATTCCAGTAGCAGATCATCTCCGCCTTCTCACCTCAATTCTGGAACCATGCTAAAGCTTTCATCTACCTGACATCCTCTCACTTCTCACCTCCGTTGTCCTACTTCCCAACTCCTTCGTCCGAGCTTCCGCCAAGCGCCGTCGTCTCACTGAACAGCTGCTTTGGAAGATTTCTTCCCACCCCTTTTCTCTTTTACACTTTCATAGTTTATTGTAATTGACATTCATGCAATTATCATATTTGATTCCATCTCTCTCTTATGATTGCTTGTCATTTTATTTCAAAAACAAAAAAAATAACAAAACCACAAAACACCAAAAAGAAACAAATCGAAGTGCAATTTTCATACAAAGTAAATGTCGCCTCCCTGTGTTTGAGCTGGGACTCCCTTGGATTTTCGGTATAAATTATATTTGATTATGAGTTTTGCAACTACAACAACGGGTTACTCATAACCCCGATTTCAAACACGCGAAACCCGTGTGATTATTTTCTTGCCATTGCCAGGGAGGCAATGAAATTTACTTTCTTGTCTTATGTGTTTCTTTGCATTTACATATCACTAACCCTGCTTATCTCTGATCTATTGTCTTCCAGGTACCCTAGCATGGAGATCCATGTGCGGTAGATAGGAGTAAAGTGTGGGTAGAGTGCTTTGTAAGTTTGTCCCCACTACCCCCACCCACTAGTTCATTTCACAACACTAATAACTCAAACCCAAATAAACTTAGGTGCTTTTTATAAACCTTAGAATAGATTTGGTTGTTTGTTTGCCACCTCCACTCATCTCACCCCCGCATATATATAAAATATATATATATAATCTTCTCTTGTGGGATTTTCTAAAAGCTGCACACTTAACACTCACAACTTCTCACCCTAAGGCACACAATCACATCAATTCTACCACTTAACCGAGATCTGACCCGTGGACCCAATACACTTAACTCAGCACACAAATAAGTGAGTAGAAGTCTAATTAGGTGAAGACTTTTTGTGTACCTTAATCAAGTGGTGCAATTGGCCAATTGCTTAAACTGTTTGGGCCGCACCACTCAATCTAAAACTGATCCATCAAGTAGCTTGCCAGTTAGGGTTGATTCTTAGGGCTGAACTAGGCACTCCACAATATTTTTGAATATTAAAGGAACATATCATCACCCGTGCTTTCAAAACTTGGAGTGTTCTACTAAACCTTGATTGAACCAACCTAAGAATTAAACCCTAAAAGCTACTAAACAAGGTTAAACCTTAAAAGACACATCATCAAATAACCTTGTTTAAAAACCTTGGTTGTGCATGCACACACATTTTAGCTGATCATTAAGGGCACAACCCATCTAAAGGGCCCATCACATTCCAAGAGCACAATCATCCCAAGCCTAACTAAAATTGACTAGACATTGGCCCTATGGACTGGATCTCTTGTTGGGATCCAGATTGAGATTCTTCATGACTAAGCTACTTATACTAGTTAATTTGATGTCTAGCTAGGGGAGTAACGTCAAAGGACTGTGGCTGGGCGGTACACTAGGAACTGGAGGCATAAGCCAAAGGAAGAACCTTCTCCCCAATCCCTCCTTCTAACAAGTTGGATTGCTTGGATATAAGTAGAGTAAATTGTCCATAATCTTAGGACAGATTCTGAGAGTCTGTAGAGCTTTAGGTTACCCAACCTAAGGACATGCTTGTATTTTTTGTGCTGCAGGGTCCCTTCTCTTCCTCGTCCTTTGACTTCCTTACAGTGTATGCTTTGAAGGAGGTCATTAAACCCTCATTTGGAAGGACCTTTAGACCATTCCCAAAGGTGGAGGTTGAGCTATAGCTAAGCAGATCCCATGGTTGATCAACAACCACCTCCCTCGCCCTCGAACCAGCAGGAGCTGATTCAGAGGCAGTTGGAAGAATTGTAGCAGGTGCAGCAATGGTTCCAATCAATGAATGGTTAGGGCACTCTACCCTTGAAGGATTTTTATGATCCTTCAAATTATGAAGATCGTCCCGACGTTGTGATCTCCACCAGTGATGTTGAGATCAAGCCCCAGGTTTTGAGTCTAATTAAACACTTTCACGGGCTTTGCTCAGAGGACCCATTCTAACATTTAAAGGACATGATCACTATGGTTTAGACCACCAAATCATGGAATGTGGATGAAGAACCAAAGCTCATGAGGCTTTTCCCCCATTCACTCAGGGATAAGGCTACACATTGGTATCGTACCATTGGAAGACCGATTACTACCTAGACAGCTTTGAAATCGACCTTCCTAAAGAAATTCTTCCCAATTGGTCGAACTAATGCATTGCGTCAGCCAATTACCACTTTTGTGCAGCGGCAGGGGGAGCTGTTTCATGGGGCCTAGGAGAGATTCGAGGATCTATTGCGGAAGTGTTCACACCACGAGGTGCCTAAATGGCAACTTGTGCAGATTTTTTATCACGAGTTGAATGATCAACTCCGTAATCATGTGGATGCTTCTTGCATAGGCAATTTCCTCAACAAAGATGCAGATAACGTGTATGATTTATTTGAGGAAATGAATGAAAATTCTTTAAACCACGCCTCCATAGAAACCTTCAACCGATCCTAATAAACTAGATCAAATGCTAATGAGGTCCAAGATTCTCATACATCTGATATGGAATTGATCTGCAATAGATTAGATAAGATGGATCTAGTTGCTAAATGAATGGAAGAGTGGATGTCCGGAAAATATAATTCTTCTAGATCCACTTAATCCTATGGATCGGGATTCCATTCTTCGCAAGCTCCTACGGAACATTATCTTGTGAACCAGCTGGAGTCAGCTTGACCTTTGGGCCAACTCTTCTCAGAACCTTATGGGTTCCAAACTGAGGTCTTTGATCCCAATTTTACTGATCCTTCTTCATCCTCGTCTTATGAGGATGTTCAGGTTCTGCAGGAGAATGTTAGGTTCAACCCTTGAATTCCTATAATTCTGGTTAGAAAAATCATCCTAACTTCTCTTGGAAAGATCAGGGGCAGCAGACCCAATTTTGACCCAACAACTACGTACCGCAAAAACCAATGGGTCAAGGTCATGTATATACTCAGTTGCCCTTGAATCAGGTTAATCAGTCCATTTGGAATGCTCAACAACCCATTGAGCAGGCTGATTTAAACCTGAAGATGGTAGAAATGCAAGGGTCAATGCTCCAACTCATGCAACAAATGAAAACTTCGCTGGATACCTTGCAATCTAGACTTGGTGCAAACAACCGATAGCTCGGATCTCTACCATCACAACCTATACCAAACCCAAGGAATGTACAGAATCGAGGCGCTGGGCCTCAAGGGTTTGGTAATAATGGGGAGTCATATGCTCAAGCTCATGCTATCTATCAGGCTACCCCAGCCCCTCCCGAAGCAAACCATGTTCCTACCATAATCAACCGAGAGCTTCCTGTTTTGCCCAACCCTCCCCAAGACACTAACCAATAGCATTTTGCCACTACAAACACCATCACCTTGAGGAGTGGTAGTAGACACAAGGGACCTACCCAATCCCATGTCAACCCCATTAGGCCCCGTAGCAAGAATTCCAAACTCCCAACTAAGAATGTGATCAACAAAACATCAGAGTCTAAGTCAGGAGTATGTTGTTGTTGTATGGGCAAACAAAAAAAGTTAGAGGAGAAATTAGAGGAAAGGATGTCCTTACTTTAGGCTTTCAAATTGACAATCATTTTACTCCTCGCAGCTATCGGATCAATCCTTGCCTATGCCATAGGTTTACTGAATGCATATAAAGAAAGGCGTAGAGAGAAATATGAAAACAATAGGAGAGTAGTTTTGTCCAATAACATAAGCACACTGATCCTAAACAAGCTACCTCCTAAGAAGTAGGACCTGGGAGCCCAGCTGATTTCCTACACAATAGGAAACATTACTTCTGCTCGGACCCTCCTTGACTTGGGTGCTTCCATTAATGCGATCCCCACCTCACTGCACATGGAATTGGGTCTAGGCTACTTGAAACACACTAACATAACCTTGCAGTTAGCCGATAGATCCATTACAAAACCAAGTGATATTTTGGAGGATGTTTTAGTAAAGGTTAATGATTTGCATTACCTTGCTGATTTCATGGTCTTGGACATGGAAGCCCCAAAATAGCTCAACCACACCCCGATTATTTGGGAAGACCTTTCCTGGCTACTGCCAAGGCGAGGATTGATTGTGAATTGTGAAATATAGAAATGCCTCAGGGGATAAGACAAATCGATTCAATATTTTCGAGGTCTCAAAGAAGAATAAAATTAAGTGTGGTTCGAGGGAGGAGCTTGGTAGAATAGAGGAAGTAATGTCCATACGTACCTTAGACAACCTTTTAATGGCCAACTCAACCCAAACTTGAGAAGAAGATCACACGATTGTAGAAATAATTGAGGACAAAGTAAAAATGTGACCAATTGTACCAACACGGGATGAGGAAGATATAGATGAAATCGAAAATTTTTTGGATGATTCATGTGATCAAGTTAAAACCCAACAACATCCTTATCCTGAATGCTTAGAGTTTGAGGTCCAACTTGAGGGTGGGAATCCTGAGGATCAGGATGGTTGGTTTAAGAACATAGAGTGTGAGGATGAAATTGAACAATGGGGAAGAACTCTTCAAACATTAGGTATTATAGAGTACCCGCAAACCCCCATCACGTCACAAAACCCTCATCATCATTTTACACCCAACCATTGCAAAAATTCTATACCCAACCACACTTCCTCTATAATAAATCAACAAAACTCCTATTGGAGACCATTTGGGCTCTCCCTACACCACCAGCTTGCCACTTTCATTAATCATCTCTTTGTCAAGCCCATTTTCACTCTCTGGGACCCATACTTAGGGGCCCGAAAATTGTGTTATTGTGGCCTCAATGTTTAGTTATTTTTTATTAAGGACATTGCCTAGCTGAAGGCACTAAACTCAACATGTGTAAAGACTGTTCCAAGCTGACTAGAATCCTACGGAAACCAGGTGCAATTCTTCCACTTCTACTCTCCTGCATGCTTGCATTTTTAACAATGAGGACATTGCAATAGCTAAGTTATCTTATAATCATTTTGTCAGCTATAATAGTAATTTCCTGTTATTTAATTCCAAAAAAAAAGTTAGAATTAGGAGATGAGAACTTAGGCATTAGGAGTTGCAAACTTTAGGAATTGATACTTTGAGACCTGAATACTTAGACTTCAGGTCTTCGAGCTTAAATAGCCCAGGTGTCCACTCGAATGTGGACTTAGTCTCGAGTCCTCACCAATTCAAATTCACTTTAATTTGGTAAATAAATTGGGATGATAAGTATGCAACTTATCAACCTGCCCTTTGATTTGGAGGCACTTTAAGCCTAAGCATCTACACACTTTTTCGCATTGACTCACTTTTCGGCTGTTTCCTCGAAAATTGGGTAGCTAATGAACTATCTAGGGTGGTCTGGCTGGCAAGTTGTCAGTGGTAACAGCTCATCGGCAGGTTGTCCTAAGCCCAGCTGCAAGACCATTTTCATTGTACTTCCTTTAGGTAAATCTTAGATCATGGAAGCCACCTACTTAAAAAAAAGAAAAGAAAAAAATAGAAAAAGGAGAAAAAAATATATAAATAAAAAATAAACAAATAAAACAACACTTCACTACACGAGTATGGCTGGAAAGTTATCGTGGGTAATAGCCCATTGGCAGGTTGTCTAGAGCCTAGCTTACAAAAATGCACAATAATTCCCAAAACACTTAGGGAAGAAGCGGGGAAGTAGAATAAACCGGAGGGATATACATTGGGTTCGCCCTTGTGTTGACCCCATAAATAAAAGAAATAGGGAGAAAGCTACCGTTCGTAAATATAAACCTCTAGGTAAGGTCACCTAGGGTCGTAAAAACCCGAAGTCCGTTTTAACGGCTGCCTAGCAAGTCTTTCCCTCTTTTCACTAGAGGCTTAGCAGTTAGAGTCCTTTTCAAGTCTTGGGTAGGTCGAGTAACCATAAAAGTTATCCCGAAACCCTCAAGCTCTAAAAGTACAAAAAAAAAGAAAATAAGAAAAATAAGAAAAAAATGTGTATCTTCTCTTTTCAAATAAGGTGAGGCTTGGACGGTCTACATTTTGGCAGACACCCGAGCACTGTAGAGTCTTTGTAACCAGGTCTTGGGTTGAAAGTTCACCAACAAATTATGCCTAAGAGATCGAATCCTAATTCTACTTTTATAAATAGCATTTAGGTTAATTTTGCTAGGGACTAGCAAAACCTAAGCATTGGGGCATGATAAACACACATGAATTCATGATAAAATGCTTATTTGACTTAGCATTGCATATCATATTATAAATACTGCATAACATCCATTGCATGGCATTGAGGATAGTTGTATATTATGTACACTAATTCTTCCATTTTACATGTCCAGGGGGTAGTGTGACACCTTTACAGCCTTTAGATGAAGAATCCGACCATATGGATGAATCCGGAGTGATGATCGTAGTCCATCAACGCAAAAATCACCCCGATAGGAGCTCCGTAGCACCCTCTACAAGAAGAAGATGGACGGCCCAGATGGCCCCACGTGGTGCCATCTAGGCTACCCCACCTGAGCCGATGCATTCTCAAGGACACCGCAAGAGGACATCTCAGCTGTTGGATCTTAATCCAATGCTGAGGGGCACCCAACCGCATGGCCGCACCAACACTCCACTCGACAAATCGGAGCAGTGGTGCAGTGGTGAAGGCAAGAGTTTTCAACGAAGGGGCGCAGGTTCGAAACCCCCTACCCCCCAATTGAGTGCATGAACCAGCGCATAACCAGCTGCAACACAGCACAAGCACGCACGCGCACAAGTGCACGCACAACCAACCTCAGTGCTAGCACGTGCTCACAGGCTAGCGCGCGACTAGGGGCACGTGATGCGTAGACCTACTACGTGTGTAAGAGGGCATTGGCTTGGTCGGCGCCAACCTTCAGCGAAAGCCTGGCAGACAATTAGTGACGCTTACAACCATCGCTAATTCTTCGCAGATGCAAGGCTAGTTGTGTGCATCAGCGAGCATGAGCGGGTGTGAGCTAGTGGTGTAAACCCAGATAGGTTATGTTATTATGGTGATTTTATCATTGAAATGCTATAGTGGTTAACCTAAATCAAGCCTAACCATCTCTTTACAAAATTTTTAACCTGGCCTACTTGATTTTATCTTGGTCACTTTTAGGCCCAAGGTCGAACTCAAAGAAGTGGGATTAGAAGTGAATAAGTTTCTACGCCTTTCCTACAATGAATCTCTTCCGTTTGTTTATTGTGTTTTTGGTGTTTTTCTATTTAAGATTTTTTCTGATAACTTTTGTCCTTGAGGTACACCCTCAAAATCAAGTTCTTGGCTTTGAGCCAAATTAGGGTTCCAAAACTGGTCTTGCTATTAGCAAGACTGGGTACTTGCAAGTCAAAGATTATCTTTTCTCTTTTGTGTATTTTTTTTTTATCTTTTTAATGGCAGGAAAGAGAAATAGAAATAAAGCAAATATAGTATATATATGTATAAAGGGGTGGTGGTGGAGGTGGAGTTGGCGTGTAGCATGGTGTCGAATCGGTCGTCATCTAGGAAGACGCAACCAATAAGACGGAGTGCCATGTGGAGTGTAGGATGGATTGGTGGAAGATGAGTGCGAACACGCTTTCTGTATGTGTGTATCGGGGAATATCAGCAACTGGTGCAAATATTCCCGCGATACAACGTACGGTAAGTGATATGAAAATATATATATATCTGTAAATATATATGGTTATAGATATATAGGTATATATGTAGTTATATGTATATATATATATATATATGTATATAGATATGTAAATATATGGATAGATAGATATATGTATATATATATATAAATATATGTATATGTATGTATATATAACTATATAGATATATATATATATATGTATATATATATATAGTAATATATGTATATAGATATATGTAGATAGATATGTATATATGTATATATATATGTATATATAGTTATATATATATATGTATATATGTATGTATACTTGTATATATATATATATATATATATATATATATATATATATATATATGTATAAGTATATGTGTATATATATGTATATATCTATATATATGTATCTATACTTATACTTAGTTATATAGGTAATAATATATATATATTTATATATTTATAAATATATGTATATATGTAAATATATATGTGTATATATATATATATATATATATAAGTATATAGATGTATATATATATATGTATGTATGTAGACTAATACATAGTTATATAAGTACCAATATATGTATAGATATATGTATATATATATATATATGTATGTATATAAATATATATATGTACGTATATATATCTGTATATAGTAGAGTGTAGGTGTGTGTACGATAGTGTGAGTGTGTCTGTGTATGTGTGTGCAGAGAGTGTGAGAGAGTGCTGTGAGAGAGAGAGAGAGAGAGCACCTGCTGTGAAGAAGGCGTTTAAGTCGTTTGCAGCCGTGGGCGTCGTCTGATAGCGCACGCGCACGCACAGGTGCGTAGGCACGCGAAGAGGCACGCACGCAGGAAGGAGTGAGCGCGAGGGAGAGACCGCAACACACTGCGCTGCGCAAAGAGGCGGGTGCGGGTAGATGCAGGCACTGGGAGCAGGTGAAGACGCGGGCGGGTGTGGGCGCTGGCAGACGCGGGTGCGGGGCGAGACGCGAGCACAGGCTAGGATCGATTTTGGTGCGTCGGGTGACCAGATAAGTGAGAAATTTACTGGTCACCACATTGTAGCCACAGTGTTCCACTGACTAGCGTGAACAGTGGCTACAGTGCCACTCGGCTCCGCGCGACCGGGTGTGTCCAGTTCTGTGAGTGCGGGAGGTGTGGAGCGGCTGGCGCGCACGTGGAGAAGCTGCGCCTGCTGCTGGCTTGCGCGGAGAGGCAGGTGAAGATGTGAAGAAGCAAAAGGCGAGGGCGGCCTACAGGCATGCGCGGTGGAGGTCTACGGCAGGGCGCGCATTGGCCAGCGCCTTGCTGCTGCTGCTGCGGAGCTTGAGCTTCAAAGCTTGAAGCTCCTGTGGCAATGGCGGAAATGCTAAACGTCAAAATAGGGAAGAGAACCACCACGCCCACCGGCTCTTTGATGAGCTGGGTGGTGGTGGACTCACGGTGGTGGTTTGTGCACCACAATTAGGTACTCCTGCCTACAGAGTGGCTCCTTAGAGGAGGAGAGGCTGCGTATGGAGGGAGAGGGGAGGAAATGGCCTGGAAGGGAAGAAGGCTGCTGTAGGTGTGTGGACCAGGCTCCTCTTGCAAAGAAGAAGCCGCGCTCTTTTAAAGAGGAAGAAGGCATGCATAGCCATGCTTTGGCTATGCATGGCTGTGCATGTGGCTGCAGGGCAAGCTGCTGTGCAGAGCATGGCGTGAGGAAGAAGAGGCCATGTCTTGCAGCCGCAGGAAGAATTTCAAAGTCAAATTGAAATAGAAAATAAAGATGGAGATTTTGCAAGGTAGCACTTGAGGAATTTGTCAATTACATGGCCATTTATTTCGCTTTCCTCCCCTCTCAAATAAATGCATGCATTCGTTTATTTTTACAAATGCAACTATGGCTACCTAATATGCACTGGCAATGCTAGGAAATAGCATAAGATGGCACAGTTGTTGGTGTATTTTTGCTGTGTAATCATACCCCCATGCCCATCTTTTGCTAGTCCCTAGCAAAACATTTTTGTATTATATTTAGAAATGATCTTAAGCTGAAGATCTTCTTCTGAGGCGACATAGGTGTGTTTATTTGTTGGATATTGTGAGAACCAATTGCAGAGAAGACTACCAGTACTTAAGTCTTATGTGACATAGACCATCTCTCGACTAACCAGGACTCTTGATATTTAAACCTTAAGTACGATTTCCAAGACCCAAGAGGTTTCTGCCGTACTCGAGAGCTCAAGAGATTATGGCTTGTGCTTAGTGAAGGATCAAGACTGATTAAATGAACATTAAGACTCAAGCCCAGGGTTTCATGAATTTTTAAGTACAGGTTGGTCCCAATTTCAGCTCGTTCTTCGGATTGACCCTTAAAAAGTTGACAGAAAACTCAACTCCCATTTTCTGACATTTGTGGCTCAAAGAAAATAGGGTATTTGCCTTGAAGAACTTTTTGTAGGGGGAAGACTTTACAGACATTTGTGAGATATATTGACTTATTTGCTTTTCTTCTTTTTTTTTTTTTTTGAAACACATGTCAGTATATCTCTTACAACATTATTTGGAGGAGCACACTTTTCTTTTTAGTGGGAGGGTTCCTTTTTGGTGGAAAGGGTCTCTCCTAAACACAAGACTAAAGCCTGGGATAAAAAGTCTACCTGCGCGCACAGGTAAGGACTCCACCTTCCCTAATGAACACTAGGGTTGGATCTTATCTTCACCTGATCTTTCTTGATATGTGTAGTGTGAACCAAGATTACTTAGGCTCTCGAGTAGAAGCAAACCAACGGATCCTGAACTGGTGTCTCAGGTACAAGAATACGTCCTTAGTTAGGAGAGATTTCTATCTATTTTGTCAATGCTCAAGTGAATTAAGCCGAGCCTGAGCGAATCAAGCTTCTGTGGCCTAGAAAGTCTTCAAAACAGTGGTTGAATATCCATAAACACTTATTGTATTTTTGTTTCAGTCTTCAGATCATTACTAAACACCATTTTCTTTTTTTTTTTTTACATATTTATAGATAGGTGAAAACTGTATGATACCCTAAAATACCCAGATCCTATGGATGCCTATCCACCCCCCCATGCCAAACGATGCTATGTCCTCATATGCATGCAGGGAAGGGTAGAGGAAGGACGAAAGATCGGGTAACGAGAGCTGAGGTGCAGGGTATACAGCAGGGTGGTAGGGTGGGTGGATGGTGCCGGTGGTGAAGTGAAAAGTGAAGTGATCGTGACAGTGGCATGAAAAGTGTTGGTGGATGGTGAGTGTTGTTGGGGTGACTCCCAACGAGCGCTGAATTTAACATCCCCAACTGGACTCAGGATGAGGCACAACGTTAGTTACCCTCTAGCAGGGCAACAGTTTCTCCAATGGGGTTAGGTTCATGAGTAAGATAGGGTTTCAAACGCTGCCCATTGATCGTAAATTTACACCCAGATTTGGGATCTTCAATCTCAATGGCCCCGTTGGGAAATGGTCTCGAGACCAGAAAAGGACCAGTCCATTTGGACTTCAATTTCCCAGGAAAGAATTTGAGCCGAGCATTATAGAGCCAAACTTGCTGAGATGGCTCAAATTCCTTCCACTGAATACGGCTGTCGTGAAAAGCCTTAGTGCGTTGCTTGAAAGTTAAAGCAGAATCATAGGCTTCACGACGGAGCTCTTCCAGCTCCTGGAGTTAGAGTTTCCTTTCTCGACCACATAGGTCTGGGTCGAGGTTACATTGGCGAACCGCCCAATAAGCGCGTGCTCCAACTCCACGAGCAAATGACAAGGCTTCCTGTAAATGATTCTGTAAGGCGACATACCAAGGGGAGCCTTGAAGGTGGTCCGATACTCCCAAAGTGCATCAATCAGCTTGTCGGACCAATCCTTACAGTCAGGCCGAACCATTTTCTGGAGAATTTACTTGATTTGCCAGTTCGACACCTTTGCCTGGCCGTTCATCTGAGGATGAAACAGGGATGCAATATGATGGTGGACTCCGTATTTCCTCAAAAGTGCCCGAAAAGAAGAATGGGTAAAGTGGCTTCCACCATCCGAGATAATGGCTCGAGGGATCCCAAAGCACGCAAAGATGTGGTCTTTGACAAATCGAGTGGATATAACATGGTCAGCACGGTGCATGGGAATAGCCTCGATCCATTTCGAAACATAATCAACAGCCACAAGAATGAATTCGAAGCCGTTGGAAGGAGGAAAGGAACCCATGAAATCAATTCCCCAAATGTCGAAGATTTCTGCAGCTAGGATGGGTTGTAAGGGCATCATGTCACGACGTGACATTGACCCTAATGACTGGCACCTAGTGCAATGTTTGGCATACTTGTGTGCATCCTGGTGAAGGGAGGGCCAAAAGAAACTGCATTGCAACACCTTGGCTGCAGTTTTCCTCCCAGAGAAATGGCCTCCGCAGGCCTGATCGTGGCAGAAGGATAGCACACTGGGGAACTCGTTGTCAGGAATACAGTGACGAATGATCTGATCAGCACCTATTCGAAAGAGAAGTGGATTATCCCAGAAATAATACTTTGCTTCTGCCATGAGAGGGATCCAGAAGCAAGGTAATTGGCAATGTCAGCATACCAAGGTCCACTTGCCACATTAATTGCCAATAGGTGCTCATCAATAAAAATCTCATTAATCGGCAGAGTAAGTCTAATATGGTCAGGGTCCAGTCTGGAAAGATGGTCAGCCACAACATTCTGGGCTCCGACCTTATCGCGGATCTCAATGTCAAATTCTTGGAGCAAAAGGATCCAACGAATCAGTCTAGGCTTGGCATCCTTCTTGTGCATGAGATGGCAAATGGCCGCGTGATCAGTGAAAACAATAACATGTGAGCCCAGAAGGTAAGAGCGAAATTTCTCTAGCCCAAAGACGACCGCCAGTAGTTCTTTCTCAGTGGTAGTATAATTACGTTGGGCCTCCTCCAACGTCTTACTGGCTAGTACACCACAAAGGGGTGTCTATCGCGTCTTTGTCCCAGGATGGCTCTGACTGTGAGGTCGGAAGCGTCACACATGAGTTCAAAGTCGAGGGACCAATCAGGTGGCTGGAGAACAGGGGCCTTGGTGACAGCATTACACAGCTGCGTGAATGCTCGTATGCAATCGGGGCCCATATCGATGGGTACGTCGGTTGATAGGAGACGAGTTAAAGGTCCAGAAATCTTGGAGAAATCTTTGATGAATCTCTTATAGAAACCGACGTTCCCTAGGAAGGAGCGGATTTGCTTGACAGAGCCAGGCACAGGTAAATTAGCAATAACATCAAGCTTAGCTCTGTCAACCTCGATACCCCTATCGGAGATGATATGTCTGAGAACAATTCCCTCGTGTACCATAAAATGACTTTTTTCCCAGGAAAGCACGAGGTTTACATCAATACATCTCCTAAGGATATGGGTCAGGTTAGCAAGACATTCATTGAAAGATGGTCCAAAGACCAAAAAGTCGTCCATGAAGACCTCAAGAAAGTCACCCACCATGTCATGAAATATTGCCAGCATACATCTCTGGAAAGTTGCTGGCATGTTACAGAGTCCGAACGGCATCCTTCTAAATGCAAAGGTGCTGAAGGGGCAGGTAAAAGTGTTTTCTCTTGGTCCCGGGGGTCAATTGCCACCTAATTATATCCTGAGAATCCATCAAGGAAATAGAAAAATTTATTTCCCGCTAACCGCTATAGGATTTGGTCAATGAAAGGTAGCGGAAAGTGATCTTTCATAGTTGCAGCATTGAGTTTCCTATAATCTACACACTCTCCAGGATGTAGGAGTGCGTGTAGGGATGGATTCGCCCCTGTCATTGACATGGATGGTGAGCCCCGCCTTTTTGGGTACGACGTGAATCAGACTCACCCAGGGGCTATCGCTGATTGGGTAGATTATACCTGCATCCAGCCACTTAATAATTTCCTTCTTAACGACCTCCCACATGTTAGGGTTGAGATGTCACTGCATCTCGCAGGAAGGTTGAGCCTCCTCCTCCGTACATATACGGTGAGTGCAGTAGGAGGGGCTAATGCCAGATAAGTCTGATAAAGACCATCCAATGGATGCCTTGTGTTCCATAAGGACCTTCGTTAGTTTACACTCTTGCTCCCTGGTCAATTTTGAACTGATGATTACAGGGAGTGTTTCATTTGGTCCCAGGAAAACATACTTAAGTGTACTAGGTAGCTCTTTCAGCTCGGGAGTGAATGGTGAAAGATCTGGCATTTCTTGGGATGAGAGTTTCCCAGATGGATCAGAAAATAAGTCAGGAGGAAGAAATTGGCCCTCAGATTGGCTAAGAGGAGGGGCTTCTTGGATAAATGGATCCAATAAGGAATAGCCCCAGTGAGAAGTATATGGGCTCAAGGTCCTAGTGTGGAGTTGCAAATCCACCTGATTTGGCGGGAAAGAAAGGGCAATCCAGTCTTCAAGAGTGTGGACCGGCGGTGAGTAGCCCGGATATGACTCAGACATGAGGTATGGGAAGCGGAGAAAACCTCGTCAGAAGTCTGGTTAGGAGAAGGTCCGAGACTAGGGAGGAATGGGGGAACGTCACAGTATGTGTTGGTCAGGCAGTCGTCAGTGTTTACAGGTAATCCGTAGTAGTTAGAATAAGTCCCAATTAGTCCGATACACGAGCTGACGGCCATGTCCTCGTCAGACGTGTCATCCTCGATACAATCGCAATCAAAGTTCTTGGCTGCCTTGAAGATGTTAAGCTAGATCTTTTCAGATCCAACGGTAATCTCAATACAGCCTGACTCGCAGTCGATATGGGTGCGGGCTGTGGCCAAGAAAGGTCGACCAAGGATGATCAGACAATCAAAAAGTGAGCTAGGAACTTCCATATCTAAAACAAGAAAGTCAACAGGAAAACAGAGACTGTTGACCCTAACCATCACGTCTTCCACCACACCCTTTGCAATTTTGATAGAACGATCTACCAAATGTAATGTGACAGGGGTGGGTTTCAGATTTCCCAAGGAAAATTTTTCGAGCATGATGGTTGGTATAAGATTGATGGAAGATCCTAGATCAAGCAGGGCACGGTTAAAATTGCAGCCTTGGATGCTATAGGAAATGAGCTGTGTGCCCAGATCTTTCTGCTTTGGTGGTAGATTTGACAGTATAGCACAACTCGCATGAGGCAAGAGAACCACCGGATTCTTAGTTTTCTTTGACTATCACCTGGGTGTTGTGTAGTCTTTGAAAAATCGGGCGACAGTAGGTATGTGGTCGATAGCCTCGAGCAGGGGTACCTTGATTTTGACATCCCTGAATAAATTATGCAGGTTATCAAAGGCCTGTGTATCTTTCTTCTTGCCTTTTGGCTCCCTCAGTAGAGCCTCAAGGAATGGGACTGATTTTGGCACCAATTTGGGTGTATCGTCCTCTCGCAAATGCGGTGCGCATCCTGAATGAGAGGGCGATGAAGAAGATGGGCCAGGATCAGGTCGAGGTGGATCAATGGTCTATTTGCTGCTCCTCATAGTGATTGCATTAGACGATGCGGGTCTAGTGGAATCATAAGCCGGAAGAGGGTTCGTAATAGGGACATAAGAGTGAGGTGCTACAGCGAGATTAGCCTGAAATCCCGGTGCAATGCTCGGAGCCTGTAGAATTTGATGAACCTACCCCTGAGAAGGTCGTACCTGTTGTTGAGGACCACGGGGCACGAAATTTCACGGGTTCGGAACAGGTTGGGCTGGAAGAGTGCCATGAGATCGAGTCACCATACATAGTTGACTGATCTCAGCATTCTGCTGCACCAATTGGTGCTGAAGGGAGGTCATGCTCTCTTCATGGTGCTTTAACATTTCCGTCATCATTCGCATCAATTTATCAAGAGGACTTGATGCGTGTTCTGTTTGTGATACGCAAGGACCCGATGGTGGATTTGCCAAAGGATTAGACTGGGCCCTTGGGATGACGGGTGCAGACGGTCGCATTGGTACACCAGTGGGGTTTTGGCACTGCGGGTTGTTGGATCATGCGAAGTTCGGATGATTGCGCCACCCTGGGTTATAAGTGGCAGAGAACAGGTTGTTCCCCAGGGCGCAAGCATCTTCTATGCCAGAAGACGTGTCCGCATGTAAATATGCATCCGAGCACACGGAGGCTTGGTCCTCCGTGTCAAAATACTGGCTCGTAGAGGCCAAATCCACATGGCTTACCAAGTCACTCGGCGTGACACTTGGTACGGAAGGTCTTACGGGGTTTCTCGGGATAAGCCTGGTGTTGGAAGAATTGGGGTTGTGACGAAGTGGTGAAGTGGGGGTGTTTGCCATAGAACAGGTAGGGTTGGCCAGAAGCTCGTCCAGCTTCTTGTGCATGACGGAGACATCATCCAATTTTTGTGCGATAAGACTGAGATCTGTGGATGAATGGGAGGGTCTCGTGTCAACTTTGTGGACATTTCGGGGTAGGCTGGTACGATTAAAGGCGACAATGGAGGTATTGTTCATTGAGTTTTCACTCATATTTTCAAATAATTCGAATGCTCCATTCTCGTCTTTATTCATGAAATTCCCTCCGCAGGAAGCGTTTGCTATCTACTTCAAAGTCTCATTTAGCCCATAATAGAAAATCTAGGCTATATGCCACTTAGGCAAACCGTGGTGCGGACACTTCCTGAGGAGGTCATTATATCTCTCCCATGCCTCATGAAACTGTTCGCCGTTTTGTTGCGTAAATGAAGTGATAGCATGGCGAAGCGCATTGGTTTGCCCGATTGGGAAGAAATTCTTGGGAACGCTGTTCACATCTCTTCCCAAGAGTGGATGGTTCTCCCAAGGGTGCGTAACCACTGCGATGCTTTATCCTGCAATGAAAACGGGAACATTTTCATGAGGACTATAGGTAACCCGATATTTCTCGGTTTAACTGTTTCAGCCAATCGGGTTAAGTCTTCCAAGTGGTGAAAAGGATCTTCACTTGCAAGACCATGGAAGTGAAAATTTATCAGGCCAATTATATTAGGTTTCAATTCAAAGTCATCCCCGCCCATGTGGACCAGAATTTGTCCTATGGTCTCTGTAGCAGTGGGATTCTAATAGGAGCTAAGAGACCTAGGCTCCTCCCATTCGGGAGATTCTACATTCCCTCCAATGTTTCCCTTATCGCTTCAATTTGCTCATTATACATTTCCATTTGGGCTTGGAGGCGGGTTATGGGATCTAAGGCTCCACCACCTGGTGGGTTCTGAGGGCGGTTTCCTCCCTCGGGATTTGGGGGTGGGCATGCAGCCATGTTTGTGGAGGAGGAGGATGATTCGGCTTCTTTTCTAAATTTATCAGACAATTCACACAGTTCAGGGTTTTGTGACCTCCTCCCAAATATGCACTACCGCAAGAAGAATTGGGGAGATAAGAAGGGAAAAGAGATGAGAGAAATGACGTCGCAAAGGTACACTTGATGACAAATCAATACAATCAAATTCCTAACGTCTACAGTGTGCCCTTAGACTTAAAGATCTAAGTTACCTGCTATCACAACCTACGGAACCGAATTCGAGCACCGCTTAACCACCGGGCCAGATTGAAAGGCCGTTTGCCCCAGTCTTAGATACCCGATAGCACGCGGGAACCCTCACCAGCACGTAGGCGCTACACGTAGGTAGTTAGACCTCCAATCCTTAATAAGGGTCAAGTTGCTACCAGTTTTAGTTAGAGGTTTAGGATCAAATGCTTCTGAAATGTGAAGGGCATTATTTACGGGTAATGCCCAAGTGATTGATTTTAGAAAGTGTGTAAAACAAGCATGCAACAGGGAAATCTCCCCGAATTGAAATTTTAATTGGTGAATGGTTTTTAGAGTTCAGCCTTAAGTAGTATGGATTTTAGGATTTCTCTGATTTACCAATTCAACCATTCTCCGGGTTTTGAGAGAATACAAGCTTTCTTCTAAGCCCAACAAACCCTTTTTCAATGTCTATTGGTTAATCCATGCTAAAATGCAATGGGCTTCCCTAGATGGAGATTTCTATGTGTGGATGCACGAATCAATTTTAGATTAGTGTGAAAGGGAGCCAAAGCACTTCAATTCAAGTGCTCCCAATCACCAAAATGATTTCACACACAAGGCTCAACCAAAAGATAAAGAAAATCAAATTGTTGGGGTTGAAGTATTCGGGATCGAATCTTAGGCACGTGAAAGGTTGTGGTGGGGTTGGAATCAATTCAATTGCAAGTCTCCCCACCAAAAATGTGATCCCGAATTTACAGATAAGTGAGGCAAAGAGGGGTGCAATCAATCTTTTTATTTTTGCCTCAAAGAATACTTCACACGGCGAAAAATTCAAGAATCAAGATTCTTGGATTTTCGCTATGCGAAGTTTGGCAGGAAATCTCATGGCGGTGGGAGTAATGACAAACAATCAAACAAGTGGTTTTTAATCCACTTGCCCCAAGAGATCCCAAGAAGTTTTTCTAGTTTTTTAGTTTTTTTTTTTTTTTATTAAGGTTACAAGTTAACCTAGGTTGCTAAGAAAGAAATACCTACTTGTTCGGCAACGTGTGCGAAGCTCCAGTGCGGTACCGGTGTTTTTACGCTCTCGTTCCCGCCTTGGATCTGCCCACGTCTCCGACTTCGTCTGCCTGTCTTCCCCTTGCAACAGGTTCACCTGCACTGCAACAAACAAAAACACCTGCGAAGAGAAGGGTGTGAGAAGAGAAAAATTAAAGGAATGGAGTAGAAACTTACTTGAATGCGCACTTCCCCGGCAACGGCTCCATGAAAAGATTATGGTGTAAACTCGGATAGGTTATGTTATTATGGTGATTTTGTCATTGAAATGCGCATAATGGTTAACCTAAATCGAGCCTAACCATCTCTTTACAAAATTTTTAACCTGGCCTACTTGATTTTATCTTGGTCACTTTTAGGACCAGGGTCGAACTCAGGGAAGTGGGATTAGAAGTGAAAAAGTTTCTACGCCTTTCCTACAACGAATCTCTTCCGTTCGTTTATTGTGTTTTTGGTGTTTTTCTATTTAAGATTTTTTTTCTGATAATTTTTGTCCTTGAGGTACACCCTCAAAATCAGGTTCTTGGCTTTGAGCCAAATTAGGGTTCCAAAACTGGTCTTGCTACTAGGAAGACTGAGTACCTGCAAGTCAAAGATTATCTTTTCCCTTTTGTGTATTTTTTTTATCTTTTTAGTGGCAGGAAAGAGAAACAGAAATAAAGCAAATATAGTATATATATGTATATAATATATATGTATAAAGGGGTGGAGGTGGAGGTGGAGATGGCGTGTAGCACGGTGTCGAGTCGGTCGTCGTCTAGGAAGACGCAACCAATAGGACGGAGTGCTGCGTGGAGTGTAGGATGGATTGGGGGAAGATGAGTGTGAACATGCTTTCTGTATGCGTGTATCGGGGAATATCAGCAATCGGTGCAGATATTCCCACTATACAACGTATGGTAAGTGATATGAAAATATATATATATATCTGTAAATATATATATGGTTATAGATATATAGGTATATATGTATTTATATGTATATATATATATGTATATGTATATAGATATGTAAATATATGTATAGATAGATATATGTGTATATGTATATATATATATATATATAAATATATCTAAATGTATGTATATATAACTATGTAGATATATATATATATATATATGTATATATATGTATAGTAATATATGTATATAGATATATGTAGATAGATATGTATATATGTATATATATGTGTATATATAGTTATAGATATATATGTATATATGTATGTATATTTTCATATATATATATATATATGTATAAGTATATGTGTATATATATGTATATATCTATATATATGTATCTATACTTATACTTAGTTATATAGGTAATAATATATATATATTTATATATTAACAAATATATGTATATATGTAAATATATATGTGTGTGTATATATATATATATATAAGTATAGAGATGTATATATATATATGTATATATATAAACTAAAACATAGTTATATGAGTACTAATATATGTATAGATATATGTATATATATATATGTACGTATATATATATATATGTATATAGTAGAGTATAGGTGTGTGTACGATAGTGTGCGTGTGTGCAAAGAGTGTGAGAGAGTGTTGAGAGAGAGAGAGAGAGAGAGGGAGAGCGCCTGCTGTGAAGAAGGCATTTAAGTCATCTGTAGCCGCGGGCGTCGTTTGATAGCGCACGCGCACCCTCACATGCAGGCGCGTAGGTGCGCAAAGAGGCGTGCACGCAGGAAGGAGTGAGCGCGAGGGAGAGACCGCAGCGCACTGCGTTGTTTTAATAGGCGGGTGCAGGCAGACGCAGGTGCTGGGAGCGGGTGAAGATGCGGGTGGGTGTAGGTGCTGGCAGACACTAGCGCACGCTGACGCGTAGGCGGGTGCTGGAGCGGGCGCGGGGTGGGACGCGGGCGCGGGCTAGGACCGGTTGTGGCGCATCGGGTGACCGGATAAGTGAGAAACTTACCAGTCACCGCACTGTAGCCACAGTGTTCCACTGACTATCGTGAACTGTGACTACAGTGCCACTCTGCTCTACGCGACCGGGCGTGTCCGGTTCTGTGAGTGCGGGAGGTGTGGAGCAGCTGGCGCGCGTGTGGAGAAGCTGTGCTGGCAGCTGGCTTGCGCGGAGAGGCAGGTGAAGACGCGAAGAAGCGGGAGGCGAGGGTAGCCTGTAGGCGCGCGCGGTGGAGGTCTGCGACAGGGCACGCGATGGCCGGCACCTTACTACTGTTGCTGCTTAGCTTGAGCTTCAAAGCTTGAACCTCCTGTGGCAATGGTGCAAATGCTAAACGTTGAAACAGGGAAGAGAACCACCACGCCCACTGGCTCTTTGATGAGCTGGGCGGTGGTGGACTCACGGTGGTGGTTTGTACACCACAGTGAGGTACTCCTGCCTGGAGAGTGGCTCCTTAAAGGAGGAGAGGCTGCGTATGGAGGGAGAGGGGAGGAGACGGCCTGGAAGGGAAGAAGGCTGCTATAGGTGTGTGGACCAGGCTCCTCTTGCAAAGAAGAAGGCATGCACAGCCATGCCCTACCTGTGCATGGCTATGCATGTGGCTGCAAGGCAAGCAGCTGTGCAGAGCATGGCGTGAGGAAGAAGAGGCCATGTCTTGCAGCCGCGGGAAGAATTTCAAAGTCAAATAGAAATAGAAAATAAAGATGGAGATTTTGCAAGGCAGCACTTGAGGAATTTGTCAATTACAAGGCCATTTATTTCACTCTCCTCCCCTCTCAATTAAATGCATGCATGCACGTATTTTTACAAATGCAACTTTGGATACTTAATATGCACTGGTAATGTTAGGAAATATCACAAGATGGCACAATTGTTGGTGTATTTTTGCAGTGCAATCAGCTGGCTACAATGACACTTACAGCGACGTCCTAGAGGTCGCTTTTGGTCTCATGCCTATTCTAGCCTCTTCTCATCCACTATATAAGGACCTACTGATGAGACCACAATTGTGGGCTAAGTAAATGCTTAAATGCTTAATTATTAAATTAATATTTGCATATACATAGCATACTTGAATATATAAATAAATTACTTTATAAGTAAAGGCTTGCATGCATATTTATCCATTCCATTCTAGTAACATGCATTTCATACATTATTTGGGATAAATTGTATAAATAACCTAATTTATTTTTTTCCTTCCAGCAGGATGCGCAACTCCTCAATGTGTCGCACATGCCTCTTCGCACTTCCACCAGTGGCCAACAGCGAACTCTTCAAACTGCCCCATCTGTTGGAGAGGATCTCTGCAGAAGAAACAAACTCAGAAGAGTTAAAAAGAGGCATAGCCGACCCCGGGGGGAGGTTTTTCCCCTTCCTTTCAACCGTGAAGGAGAGCTTGCACCGTGCATGCTGCCCGCACCATGGCCCTCTTCGTGTGCACAAGGGCACCACCGCGAACCCCCTCACTGCGCAACTGCATCAACCACCACACACCCGCCTGTATTCCAAGCACTGCCCACACGTTCAGCAGCACCGCGTAGCACGCAACCTTGCAGTGCACCACCACGCCCGCCTATGCTCCAGCAAGCAGGCGCCCGCCTGTGTTCCACGAGCTGCCCACGGGTTCAGCAGCACTGCTCAGCGTGCAATTTCTCCACGCAGCTGCATGCATCTCCACCCGCACTCCAGCCGCTTGCGTGCTCCATTCCCTCTTCCTCTTCTTCTTCCCATGCCTCCCCTGTTGTAGAAAAGAACCCAAAATGCAAGTCCTTCTCCCACGCCATCCACCCTCTTCCAACCTCCTCGACTCACGCCGGTAGTCCCTATGCACTCACCATGCCCTCACCGTTGAAGCTTCCACCTCCATGCAAGGTCACAACTACCCACGAGAGATCACCATCTCTCCCACGCACTGCCACCGAAGACCGTTCCTACGACTGACCACCACCGACCACCTCCGGCCATGCCTCCACCGCCGTCGCGACCGTTCTCTCCCATGCACCACCGCTGGGCTTCAGTCAGCCGGCCGCCACGCCTCCACGCAAGTAAAGAGAGAGGAAGTTTCCTTTATTTTTGGAAGAATTAAAATTTACATTGCCTGCCATTGTCACTTGAATATTGGATTATTTTATTGAAGCAAAATTGCATGGGTGCACTTACAATTTCATGAATTTGCTTAACTTGTGTTATGTGCATCATTTAACATTGAAATTTAATTCAGATTTGCATGCAATTCAAACTTACATGATATGCTACCACACATGCATCATATACATACTTTTGGGAGCTTGATTCCTGATGTGAAAATTACATAAATAGCCTTGAACTTTTCATGAAATTGCAAGTTCCATTTAGAGTAGCATATTCATCGAATTGATTTTGCGAAGGTGTCTACGAACATTATAACTCTCTACTCGTGAATTTATTGGATCTATTCCTCCCTGTGGATACGACATCCTTTTCGTGGTTTAAATTGATATCTATTTGAATCTTTGATTGAGGGATTTCCACCACATAAATTTCAACGACATATCATTCTATTATTTTCTTAATCAAGCGAAATACTCTCACATCAAATGGCACCATTGCCGGGGAGGTAATAGGCGCAATAGATTCACTTTATTATTTATGAGTATTTTTAGTTGCGCAATTATCTGATCATTCTTTATCTTTTTGTGCAAGGAATCTGACGGGGCGACAGGTGCAACAGAGCGGTGACATCAACCTTGAGCTAAGCCCACACAAGAAGACGTAGGAGACCTGGATCCCGCTTTCACAAGGGATTCTCCTTCGTCACAAATTTTATTTCTGTCTTCTCGCCCTTGTAGTAATCAGGGTTGAATTTTTGGGGCTTTGTCGCCACATTCTTTAGCTACTAGGGTTTACATTTTTCTGTGTGCGTGATTCCATTTTCTGCTTTCTTACCTTTAAAACAAACAAAAGAAAATATCGAGCTGCCTGTTTAGGAGTTGCATGCCCTTAAGTGCGTGCATCTAGGGGTGATTTAGTAGCACATTAGATCTCATTGTTTCATTGCAAGCATTTTGGCACAAAGATTGTTGGAGACAGGTACACCTTTCTAACTTTTGCATCCAACTCCTGTTCACGCATTTGCATTCAGATTAAAATCCAAGATCACCAAGTTGATTGAATTTACTAATTCAGTGGTCGCCTAACTGAAAGTGGGACTAATAATCAAATTCAACCTTAAAATTAAATCACACTTGATTTGATTCAGGGGGACTTGTCTGCATTTTCAAAAATAAAAAAAGATTTACGGTGTGATGCACACTTCTGACACTGAGCACGCACATTAGGCACCGCACTAAGGCTCGATCCCTTAAGGCTTTAGGCACCGATCTCTTTATCAATGCAGACCCTCCTATCGTGCTTTGTGGTGGTGGTACTACTTTTGACCAAGTGTTTTGATACTTCACGGAGGGGGACACCCCTTAAAGGAACAAAAGGGTAGTTAAGAGGCACTACATACGCATCACCTCAAAGGAAGGGTTCACCCTACTTGCATCCCTTTGTTCGTCCTTGGAGTAACTTCTCACTTGATCACCTAGGAGTATCATCTAAGCAAGGTATAGGTCCCAAGGCACTCGAAGGTTGAACTAGGTCGCGTAATTGCAATGAATAACTTGTTTGGCCATCTATATCAACCAATTCTACCTCTGCAACAAAGAAGGTTAAGATTTCAAGTCGTCATCCCTCTTATACCACTTACGTGGGAATGGAGGGATAAGCCTTGACCTTTTGACCTATCTTTGGAGTGGAGGTTTCACTTACTCAATCAATAAGAACTTGAATTGTGATTGATATTGTATGCTTGGTAGATGCTCTCTTGAGGGCAGTCTAGTGTTTGATCCTGAGCCCGAGAGAATTCTTAGGAGAGCTCACCTAGGAGAGAAAAGAGAAGGCATGGCTGATCAAGGACCAAATCAACAACAGACCCTGAGGGCTATTTTATTCCAACCAACCAACCTGCACAAGAACTGAACTGACCGGCAAGGGATAATCCATATGAGATCAAGAGCAGTACCGTATCTTTTTTTCCCTCCTTTAATGGTGCTACTAGGGAGGACCCCTACCGGCATTTTGAGGATTTCACTGAGGTCTGTTCCACGGTGAAGCTCCATGGCTTTACTGATGAAGCCCTGATGAGGACTCTATTTCCATTCCCCTTAAAGGATAAGGCCAAGCACTAGTATCATACCCTCCATGCAAGGGTAAATGATTGGGCCACCCTTAAGGGAGAATTTTTGAAAAAGTATTTTCCTATGAGTAAGACCAACCATTACAGAAGAGAGATTATGGGTTTTACTCAACAAGAAGGGGAGTAATTTCATGAGACTTGGGATCACTTTAGTGACCTTCTTAGGTTATGCCCCACCATCAGGTGCCAAGATGGCAGTTGGTCGAAAGGTTCTATAATGGATTATCTGAAAGGCATAGGCAAACCATCAATGCAGCATATGCAGGAACGTTCATGACCAGAACTGAGGATGAAGCCTGGGCATTATTTGAAACATTAAGCGACAACTCCATACATTTGTCCTCTGCCTATCAAGAAAGAAAACCATCAATCTTGCAGAGAAAGATAGAGGTCCATGAAGCCAGGGCTTCTCAGGATTTGGCTTATCAGATTCAATTATTGAATAAAAACTTTGATAGGCTTTTAGCAAACCCCGGCATGAACCTGCAAGTAGCCTCTATCTTTCAGGCTTCAAGTGAATGCTCCATTTGCTAAAGCACAATGCACGCCACTACGGAGTGCCATCAGGAAAATCAATTCCCTAAGTTGATTCAGGCTGACTTGAACGTGGCCTAAGGTTTTCGCCCACCTCCTTGCAACAACCCTTATACCAATACCTATAATCCGAGGTGACAGAACCATCCAAACTTCTCTTGGAAGCAAGGTGATGCTTCTAACTCAGGTGTTGAACGTACGGGTTGCTATGATAACGTGTTTGGTTTTTAAAACCTTGTCGTTGTAGCTTGAAAGCGAAGAACTCGTGTTCAACAAATAAAATTTATACCGAAATTGAAATTCTAGGTCGAACACAGGGAGGTGAACGTTTGATTTTATTTGTCACGAAGTAATTCAATTGATTAAAACTACCTAACTATTTACAATAAATAGAAGAGAGAGAGAGAGTAAGAGAGAGAGAGAATATTACAAATAGAAATTAAAACGATATGTAGAATGAATAGGTAATTCATCATTAAAGAGATTTTTTGTTTCACTAAACATTACAACTAGAAAGTAGAAAATAATTACACTAGAAAGTAGTAAATTTACTCTAGAAAGCATTAAAAGAATGGAGAGAGAAATATCCTCCTCGACGGTCGCTTGGAAAATGAGCTGAACTACTCTAGGAAGCAGTAAAAAGAATGGAGAGAGAAATATCCTCCTCGAGGTCGCTTGGAGGACGAGCCAAACAGGACGACGCCTGGACGAAGCAGAAGAACAGGAACGGGGCAGCACGTCGTCATCGTCGCGTGATCCACTTCCGAAGGGGGACGAAAATTTGACTTTATCTCGCGAGAAGCATCCCGAGTGTGTGACAAGCTTCTCTTGAGCTTTGGAGAGGGAGAGAAGAGAAGGAAGGGATGAGAATTTCATGTGGAGGGGGTCTCCTCTTATAGTTGCAAGGAGTGAGGGCAATTTAGTCATTTAAATCTCAAAACATTAAATAAGGGGTCTTTAGTGATGGATAAAATCATCACTAAAGCCCCATCGTGGGCATAGTGGGCGCTGCCTGCGCGGCTGCTCGCTCTCTCACGCGCTCAACGTACACTCAACATTCGCTTTCACCCACATACGATCCTGCGTGAGGCGCGGGCGTGCGATAGCGCGTGGGCGCTATCGAGCGCCTGAAGCCACTCAATCGAGATCTGATGCTCGCCTGTGCCCGCTCATCCGCGTTGCTTGCCCTCTCACGTGATTCGATCGTGTGTCGCCTGCTCACGATAAAACTCTCGCCCGCTGCGCTATGGAGCGTGGATGGGCACGAGGATGTTTTAAGGCATGCGTATCCACAGTAGTTGGATCGAGATCCAACGGCCCAGATCGCGCGCCAAATCTTCTTTGAAAAAGCAGCGGCAGTCTTGAGGGCCAGTTGGACGACTGAGATGGCGCCACGTGGTGCCATCTTGGTCGTCCATCTTCTGGATGTTGTAGATGGTGCCACGGGTGTCGGATTGAGTCGATTTTCACGTCGTTAGGTTGCGATCATCGATCTGAATCAATCCGTGCAGTCGGATTTATCATTTGAAGTGTGGATTTACACCATCTTGACCCTTGATTATCTAGGGCTCCCCGATCTCTATCTGATGCTACAGATGTCTGATTAGGGCGATCTTGGAGTCGTTAAACTCCAATCGTCGCCCTGATCACATCTGTATGGTTGGATCTTCGATCCGAGGCCCCAATAAAAAGTTTGCCCTATCCAAGCACATAAAAGGAGACAATTAACCTCCATTTTATTCAAACTACTCTAAATGCAAGATGATGCATGTTATGCAATATTTATAGCATGCAATGCAATCCTATGCTTAAGAACATGCATAAATAGACATCTTAAGTAGTGTAAACGTGTTTACATCATAACCCCATGCCTATCTTTTGCTAGTCCCTAGCAAAAACTATATGCTATTTATAAAAGAATTAGGTTGGATTATTTGGGCATGAGTTATTTTCAATCATTAAGAAAATGTCTACTTGGGATCTGAACTTTCAAAGACACAACAGTGCCCGAGTATTTGCCAAAATGCAGACCCCCTCAAGCCCTCGCCTTATTCAAAGAAAAATTTGTTTTTATCTTTTCCCACTTTTCTAATTTTTTTTGAATTTTCAAGTTTTAGGGTTAAAGAGTGGCTTTCTACAGCCATTCAACTCGCCCAAGATTTGATGAGAACCCTAAGTTCTAAGCATCTTATTGTGAATGTGATAGACTCGTTGATCGGCAATTAAAAAAGACTTCGGATTTCTATGCCTCTAGGTGACCTAAAAAGAGAATTCTGCTTAAAGGTGTATCTTTACAACTGGTAGCTTTCTCCCTACTTTTATTATTTTTTTACGGGGTCAACACAAGGGTGAATCCAGTGTTTATCTCCTCAATTTATTCTACTTCTCTGCTTCTTCCTAAATGTTTTGGGAACTTTCAGTGCATTTACTGAGCTGGGTTCTAGATAACCGGTCGATGAGCTGTTACCACCAACAACTTGCCAGCCATACTCGTGCGGGAAGTGTGGTTTAATTCTTTTTTTTTTCTCCTCTTCTTTTTGATTTTTTTTTTAAAGTAGGTGGCTTCCCTGGTCTAAGATTTACCTAAAGGCAACAAAAAGAGAAAGGTCTAGTGACTGGGCTCTGGACAACCTACCTATGGGTTGTTACCCACGAAAACTTGCCAGCCATATCACCCTAGAAGGTTCATTAGCTATCCAATTTCCATTAGAATTGCCGAACAATGAGTCAGTGCAAAGAAAGTGTGTAGATGCTTAAAACTCAAAAATTCCCTCAAATCAGAGGGTGGGTTGATAAGTCGTGTACTTATCACCCAAACTTATTTACTCCAATTAAAATAAAATTTAGGTTGGCGAGGACTCGAAAAATAAATCCACATTTTAGTGGATGCACGGGCTAATTAAGTCCAAAGACCTGAAGGGTCTTTGTGTTCAGATCATAATGTAGTATTTCATAAGATTGAAAATTTTCTTAAACCCAAGTTTTCCTTCCTAATTCCACATTTCTTTTAATAAAAAGAAATAAATCTACAGAGCAGATGAATAAATTCAGAGATGAATATCCACCCCCCCATTCCTATCTAATGCAATATCCTCATTATATTAAAAAGACATAAAATAGAGTTGAATAACGTAGAAAGCACCTGAATTGCGTGAATGTCAGGTCCACTCTGAGATAGAAACTAAAAAGAACTATATAAATGTTGAGTTTAGTGCCTTCAGCTAGGCACACTATACAAAGAAGAGAAATGAAGAATTCACAGGTGCAGGTCACAATCAGAATAAACAGAAGAATCCTCCGACATGTCAGCAGAGGTTCACAGATGTGGACCAGATTGTGGTGTAGACCCATACCCCATAATCGAGAATATCTTAGGTTCTGGATAAAAATTACCCAAAACCTAAAATCTATATGCAAGCGGGGTCGGGCCTGTGATTTATGAGGATGCAACCCAAGACCAAAAAGTCGGGTTATAGAGAATTGAAGCTCAAAAGGATAATTGTTGAATGTGTGCTTGGGTTTGACATCCTCAAAACAGATGTCGTAAGGGTTTTGGTTTGATGGTTTCAGATTAAAAGAAACCCTTCGACTCAATCTTCTATTTCCTCCAAAGTTAACTTCCCAAATCAGAACTTCCCAACTCCTATCCTCCTCAATTAGAATGTTAAATTCCGAGACCTCTTGCATGTTAATCACCCCGTCTGAAATCTCCAAGTCTAAATGATGTGGCTGAATCAGAATTGACTTGGGTTTAGTTATCTCAGAAATAGAATCATCGATAAACTCAATGGGGTGTAACTGATAATCAGGGCATTGAATTGAATCCTCCAGAAAATGCGATTCTAGATCCGTAATGTGTGCCCTAATAAGATCAGTTTCCTCAGTTCTTGGGCTATCAAATGATTTTTTAGATTCCTCAGGCCCAATCGTGTCACAAAAATCGTGTTCTGTAAACTCGCGTGAGACTTCGCAACTTGAATCTTCACCATCAGAATCAAGGAAATCAAGATCCGTATTAATGTATGTCCCAAAATCATCTCACTTTCTGGTCCATGTAGACATATGTTTCCTCGTACCCCGACTCAGGGATCTCAGGTGAAGAAATCAGATCACCCTTAATTGGTTGCTTTAATTCAATCTGGTCAGCCTCGTAACACGTGTCCCCCCCAACAGGTGCCTGAGCGGGTTCTGTCATTGGCTTTCCTAAAGGGAGTTCATCCTGGGAATCATCCCATGATTGAATCAAAGCGACCACGAATCTCATCCTCAACTTCGCTAATTTCCCAAGTAGAAACTCACCCGGGTTCTTATCCTTAACATCTTGGAGCCAATCCAACAAAGACTTGTTCAAATCATCAATCATTTCAATCAGGGGCTCCAATATCTCAATGCAAGGTATTGGCTGAACTTCTAAAGATTGAATGATATTCCTCAAGTTAGCCAGAACCTTATCTTGAACCTGATTACCCTGAACCAAATGAGTTAGTCCAAGGTTGGGTGGGTTTGGGATCAAAGTAGGGGAATTAATGAATTGAGATTCGTTACACCCTTCCTGATAATAGGTCATTTCAGATTGTTCAAAAGGTGGTGATGACCTATAGGCAGTGTAATCAGAGGATGGGTAAGGATCAGTGTATCCTTCTTGATTGTAGATCGTATTAGCTTATCCATGAAAGGTTGAAGATTTATAATCGATGTGGCTCTGAGAAGGATAGAAATCACAATCAAAGTGTTCAGGGTTAGACCCTAAACACGGAGGTTCGGAACTGTATCCCCAATCCGAGTTATCCCAACTAACTGATGGTTGATTATAGTACGAGTCAGAATAATCATCATGTTGAGGATAATTCAAAACAGGAGGGAAAGAGCGAGAATGCATGTAATATGTGGAAGGATTCATGAGAGACGGGAGGAAGAAAGGTGCCCTGCAATACAAACAATCAAACCTATCCTTAAGTGGGTTAGCCTACAGACCTACAGACTCCCAAAACCCATCTTAAGATAAAGGAACGATTTGATCTACTTCTGTCTGTTCAATCCGACCAGTTAGAAGGAGGGACTAGGGAGAAGGTTCTTCCTTCGGCTTGTGCCTCCAGTTCCTAGTGTACCCCCCAGTCGTGATCGTTTGATTCTGCTCCCCTAGCTAGATATCATATTGAACAGTAGAAACAGACTAATCGAAAATAATCTCGTTCTAGGCTCTGAAGAGCGAGTCAAATCCTTAAGGCCAATGTCTACTCTATTTTATTTAGGGCTAAGTTTGAATGTGCTTTGGAATGTGATGGGCCTTTTAAATGGGTTGTTCCCTTAATGATTAATTGATTTGTGTGTGCATGCACAACCAGTGGTTTTCAAGCAAGATTATTTTTGATGTGGTGAATTTTAGAGTTCAAATCTTGCTTAGTAGCTTTTAGAATTCAACTTTAGGTATTTTCAAACAAGTTTCATTGGCACACCAGGTTTTTGAAAGCACAGATGAAGATGTTTTCCTTTGAAGCTTAAAAAGAATGTGGAGTGCTTGGTAAATCCCTAATAGTTGAACCTAAGTGGCAGCTACTTAATGAGTTGATTTTAATTGAAGTGGTGTGGCCCAAACAACTCAAACAACTGGCCATAAATGCACCACTAAGTTAGGCACACAAAGATGGTTAACCTAGAATGATTTCTACTCTTTTATGTGTTGCTTTATGTGTATCGGTTCCACAGATCAGATCCCGGTTGAGTAGAAACAAATCAATTTGGTTAACTGCCTTGAATGTGGGTGTACATTGTGTGTTTGTTGAAAATTGCCCCACAAGATTATCTTTTTGTTATTTTTTTTTTGTATAAATGAGGGTGGAATGAATGTGAGTGAAAATCCAAACAATCAAACTATTCCTAGGATTTATGCAAACACCTAGGTTAATTGGAATTTGGATTTAATGTGGCGAATGAAATCAATGGAGGGGGAAAGAATGGGGATAACTTACAAAACCTTCCACAGCACTTTACTCCAATCTACCACTTCTGCTTATCTCAAAAGAGTACTTGCAATCACAATAAGAAAGGAGAGAAGTGAGATAAATGATTCGTAAGTTGTAAAAACGTGAAGAAGAAATCAAATAACATTGCCTCCCCGGCAACGACGCCAAAATGTTGAACGTATGGATTGCTACGTTAAAGTGTTTGGTTTTTAAAACCTTGTCGTTGTAGCTTGAAAGCGAAGAACTCGTGTTCAAAAAATAAAATTTATACTGAAATTAAAATTCCGGGTCGAACACAGGGAGGCGGACGTTTGACTTAAAAACTAAGCGTTTGATTTTATTTGTCATGAAGTAATTCAATTGATTAAAACTATCTAACATTTACAATAAATAAAAGAGAGAGAGAGTAAGAGAGAGAGAATATTACAAATAGAAATCAAAATGAGATGTAGAATGAACAGGGAATTCATCATTAAAGAGATTGTTTGTTTCACTAAACATTACAACTAGAAGCAGAAAATAATTACACTAGAAAGCAGTAAATTTACTCTAGAAAGCATTAAAAGAATGGAGAGAAATATCCTCCTCGACGGTCGCTTGGAGGAAGAGCCAAAATACTCTAGAAAGCAGTAAATCTATTCTAGAAAGTAGTAAAAAGAATGGAGAGAGAAATATCCTCCTAGATGGTCACTTGGAGGATGAGCGAGATGGGATGATGCCTGGACTAAGGAGGATGAAGCAGGACGAAGGAGGACGAAGCAGAAGAACGAGAATGGGGCAACACGTCGTCGTTGTCGTGGGATCCACTTTCGAAAAGGGACGAAAATTTGACTTTTTCTCACGAGAAGCATCCCAGGTGTGGGACAAGCTTCTCTTGAGTTTTGGAGAGGGAGAGAAGAGAAGGGATGAGAATTTCGTGTGGAGGGGGTCTCCTTTTATAGTTGTAAGGAGTGAGGGCAATTTGGTCATTTAAATCTCAAAACATTAAATAAGGGGTCTTTAGTGATGGATAAAACCGTCGCTAAAGCCCCATCGTGGACGTAGTGGGCACTGCCCGCGCGACTGCTCGCTTTCTCACGTGCTCAACGCACGCTCACGTTCGTTGAATCTCAGCCGTCCGATAACGAGATTGGACGGCTTAAGTTGCGCCCTCCCCGCTCCTCAACGCACGCCCGCCCGCGTACGATCCTGCGTGACGCTCGGGCGTGCGATAGCGCGTGGGCGCTATCGAGTGCCCGCAGCCACTCGATCGAGATCTGATGCTCGCCCAAGCCCGCTCGTCCAGGCCTCTCACCCTCTTGCGCGATTCGATCGCACGTCGCCTGCTCGCGATAAAACTCTCACCCGCTGCGCTGCAGAGCGTGGATGGGCGCGAGGATGTTTTAAGGCACGCGTATCCACAGCCATTGGATCAAGATCCAACGGCCCAGATCGCATGCCAAATCTTCTTTGAAAAAGCAGAGGCGGTCTTGAGGGCCGGTTGGATGGCTGAGATGGCACTACGTGGTGCCATCTTGGTCGCCCATCTTCTGGATGTTGTAGATGGTGTCACGGGTGTCGGATTGAGTCGATTTTTGCGTCGTTAGGTTGCGATCGTCGATCCGAATCCATCCGTGCGGTCAGATTTGTCATTTGAAGTGTGGATTTACACCATCTTGGCCCTTGATTGTCTAGGGTCCCCGATCTCTATCTGATGCTGCAGATGTCTGATTAGGGCGATCTTGGAGTCATTGAACTCCAATCGTCACCCTGATCACATCTGTACGGTTGGATCTTCGATCCGAGGCCCTGATAAAAAGTTTGCCCTGTCTAAGCACATAAAAGGAGACAATTAACCTCCATTTTATTCAAACTACTCTAAATGCAAGATGATGCATGTTATGCAATATTTATAGCATGCAATGCAATCCTATGCTTAAGAACATGCATAAATAGACATCTTAAGTAGTGTAAACGTGTTTACATTATCAGGGAATACAAGACCCTTACCTCCCCAACCCATATACCAACCATCTTATGAAAACCCTCCTCAAAATAAGCCCTCTGAGATGGATTAACTTAAAGCCATGATGAAAGTGATGCAAGAGCATCAGAATATGGTCATCCAATCTCAGAGTAAGATGATTATTGATATGCAATCCCAAATTGGTCATCTTACTGTGGCAGTTAGGCAACATGATCCGGGGAAGCTGCCTAGTTCTTCTAAGGAGAACCTTAAGGGAAAGGGGGTAGTATTCAGGGAGCACGCCCAAGCTGTGACCATGCTGAGTGGAAAGAAGATTGACAAGCCTGATAACACTCCTACGGTTACGTCTCAGAATTCCCCTTCTACACCTGACTCGACTTCCATCTCCACCAAGGAAGAGCCACATTGCTCTCCCTCGGTTGAAATCATCCACAATGAGGATGTCGTCCTTCCACCACCCCTCTCCTGCCATGACGACCCTTCTACCCAGAAGCCGAGGGTGCCCTATCCAGAGCACCTATCTGCTCCTGGGGAATCTTCTGTTGGCTCGCCTGGAGCCAAGGATAGGATGGAGAAGATTATGGACACTTTTAGGCAAGTCTAGATCAACTTGCCTCTGTTGGAAGCTATCAAACAGATCCCGTCCTATGCCAAGTTTCTGAATGACCTATGCACCCAAAAGCGCCAATCTAGGAAATAGGTCCAAACCAAGGTCATCCTGCCTGACCATGTTAGCTCAATTCTCCAACATGGAACACCCCCCAAAATGAAAGACCCGAGGGCCCCGTATATTTCAGTGGTTATAGGTAACCAACACATTGACGAGGCTCTACTCGATCAAGGTGCCGGGGGGGAACATTTTATCGAGCTCTGTCTATGACCTTTTGGGCGGAGTCAAGTTAAAGCCTAATTTAGTCATCCTCCAGGTCGCAGAGAGATCACTTAAGGCACCACAGGGATTACTAGAAGATGTCCTTGTGACAGTGGAGGACTTCTTCTTCCCTGTTGACTTTCTGGTGCTAGATACCGACCCATCTAATAAGCCCACAAAGTCATCTATTATTCTGGGATGCTCCTTCTTGGCCACAGCCAAAGCCTCTATCAATTGTAGATCAGGGGCACTTACAATGAGCTTTGGGAACAAGAAGATCCAGTTGAATGTTTTTGATACTTACAAGCAATCCAGATTTGAAGATTGTTCTCAGATTGAGGTCGTTGATGAAATGATTGAAGAGACTACTCCAGCACTCCTATGTAGAGATCCCCTTCAAAAGGTCTTATCTAAGGACCATCCTCCAATTATTAAAGAAATTAAAAGGTAAATACCCGAATTAGAAGAGTTGCTGGGGATACACACAGAGTCGCTGTCCCCACCCTGGACCATGAAGGTAGATCTGCTACCTGAGGTGGGGACACCTCAACTTAAACCCTCAATCCAAAAGGCTCCTGAGTTGGAGTTGAAACCCCTCCCAAGCACATTAAAATATGCCTTCCTTGGCCCTAATGACATGCTCCCCATTATTATATCATCTGCATTATCTGAATCGCAGGAGGGAGCTTTGCTTGAGTGTTTACAAAGGTGATGAGCGTGGAAATCGCGTATTTTGAAATCGTTGGAAATCGTAGTATAGTCGCAAAAACCACTCATCAAAGATATTTGTGATAACAAAACTCGCATAGATCTTTATTCCTTTTAGAACTTGAGTCTCAGTTGTTCGTCTCTGGGAGGCGTGAAAACGAATCGAGATTTGGATCGGCTTTTATAACTCAAATCTAGCATAAGCTACTATTTTTATCTTTTTGTGTTTTTAATTTTTTATTTAGAAAAGCGAATTGAACCTAGATCTAGATAAACTAGCAAAAACCTAAGTGACTATGTGCATCTAAATGAGGCCATAGTGGCCGTGCATGGTGTGAACAAACCAAAGTGTCATATAGGCAAGCAAACATGAGGACAATCAATCACAGAAACATCATGAAATTATTTATGCATAAACAAATTATCACATATCATCTACACTAGAAAGCATATAAATAGAAGAAAATCCCTCACACCGGAAAGTTGCCACTAAGGCCATCGGCCTTGTGCGAGGATGTAGGCTAGACCTTGTGTATGCAAACCCATCTACACGCCTACCAAAAGAGATGGCCAGCCACAAGAGGCTATGGATGAGCCTTCATGGTCGTCCAAGAAGAGGAAGAAGATGGGGGCGAGTGCACCCAAGTGGAGAGAGGAGGGTGTTGCTCCCTTTCTCTACCAATGGCCATCCTTGAAGCTTTGGACAGAAGCTTCTCTAGCTAGCCATCCATGGAGCCTTGGAGGAGGATGAGGAGGATGGCCTCAATGTTTTGGAGGGTGGAAGCAAGTTTTGAGTGGAGAGTATGGATGGGAGAGTGTATGGAGATGGTCCAATTTCGTAGCTCTCTCTTTGCCCTTATGGAAGGCTCCATTTGGTTGCCACTTTTGGTGGCTCCAAAAATATCCAATGCCACAATTTTTGGATCTAGGTTTGACACAAGTTTTTAGGGTTACCAAGAGAGTGTGCATGGGTTTGGTGGGAGTAAAATGGGAAGGTGTGTGTGTGTGTGTGGGTGTGTGTTTTTCGTAGGGCTAGGTTGTGGGTTTTGGTAGGATTAGGTGCTAAATAGGTTGGGTCAATCTAGATTAAGTGGGTGTGGACCTAATTAGGCTTAGGAAAGTCTAATTGGGTAGGAGTGAACCTAATTAGGTCTAGGTCAAGTCTAATTAGATGTGTGCATGTGATTAGGCTAGGGTAACCCTAATAGGTATGAGTTAATTAGATCTTGGGTGGATCTAATTAGGCTCGGGTGCACCCAATCAATTGTAGATTCACCCAATTAGGTATGGGATGGTTCAATTGGGTTACGGATAGGACAAGTAGGGCTATGGATAGTGGACTAGGATTAGGAGGTCTCTACTTAGGTTTCCTAGGGTGTCCGGTGGGGTTCCTAGGTCAAAATAGGCAAGCTAGGGCTTCCAACACAAGAATCAAGAACCAGACAGCAATATCAGGCGATCAGGATAGTGGTCAGATGTCTTATACTACAAAATTGGATGTCTGGACACTAAATTAGACATTCAATTCTGTGTCAGTATGAATTTTGGCTTCCTGGATTATTATTATGCAGAAATTAGATGTCCAGCCAGATGTCTGGACGTCGTAAAAGGTGATGGAGAGTGGGTTATAGGTTTCTGAAGGTTGGTTTTGGTTCCTAAGTGTTTGGGAGAGGGATAGGGTGGATAAGAACATGGATAGTGCTATCCATGTTTGGGTTTTGAGGCTAAGGTACCCTAATGGAGGTTGTTTTGGGTTTAGGAAGGTTGTCCTAGGGTTTCTAAGGGTAGTGATAAGGCTATCCTCCTCACTCCTCTTATCTGGATTAGTCTTCTTCTTCCTTTATTGCCTTATTCCACTATCTCCATTTTGGATCACTTTATTATCTGCAAATAGCAATAAAAACCATTAACTAGCAGGATATCTCTTCTTATTCTAAATAGACTGATGCAATGCATGATATGCAAGATATGAGTGCAATATCCACAATTTAAGCTAGGTTCAGACATTATTTAGGTTGATTAGGACCCATGATTGCTGTGCAATCATACCCCCATGCCTAAACTTTGCTAGTCCCTAGCAAATGCAAGACTAAATTACTCACATAAGGGTACCTAAGGGATTGATTATTTTATCAAGTGTATGCTTGGAGATTTTTCTCCTTTTTGTTTTCATCCTATGTTCTAGAAATCCAGATAAATATGAAAGTGCAGCTATGTAGCTTTTGCAACGGATTCGAGTGAAAAACTGATTCACCTCTAAAGCCTGTGTTTGACCCCTAGTAAAAATTTTAACAGGATAGGCGAACTTCTTCCCTCGGGGTATTCATGATATTCTTTGAATTCCACTCGACTTTAAACTTAGGTAGAGGATCTTAAAGTGAAAAGATTATATATTTGGTGGCTCACTCTCGACTGGTGCTACATAGATATTAGTACTATAGAATCTAGATTCCCAAATTATTAAGTAACTCCACTCAGAGCAAGATGAGAAAGACTATGCTCTCTTTTGGTTCCTTTGTATTCATTCTCTCTTTTTCTTTTTCTTTTCTTTTCTTTTCTTTCTTTTTCTTAGAGCTCACAATCTCATTAGATTCACACATATGATCCGTATTTGGTGGTCTCACTTAGCATTAACACTTTAATTGAGTTCCCATAACCCTAACACTAAGTTGGAATTCCTCAGCCAGTATTCGAGCGGTCAAAAACACAGAAAAATAGGTTAAGGCCTTATTTTGTGGGTCTCAAATTTGTTTGATGGTATTGCCTCAATGCAAATGAAATAAATACTAAATATTCACAAACTCTTTTTCTTCTTCTTCCAAATTTTTTTCTTCTTTTTCTTTGTCTTTCTTCTTTATTTCTCTCTTCTCTCTCTCTCTTTAATTTATTTATTTTTTTCAACACAACACAAGCTAGCATACATTCATGAACTTTATTGAGGAGACATTATTAGGGATTGGTGGTACTCAAGAGACATTAGGTGGCTTATTTGGTGGAAGTGCCTACTCATGGCATCGGAAGAGATGGATAGGACAATGTATTTCCGACCTTGACATCAATACCCTCCTTCAGCCGAGGATTCCGTAAAGAATGGTCATAACCATCCACCTTAGCCCTAGTTTTATGAAAACTCGCTCTCCGCGTATTTGCCTTATTTGGTGGCTCTAAATATTTCACACAAAAATGTATACGTAGGAACCGAGAATGAAAACTATGCCTAATCTCTAAGTATCATCACCTAATTATCTAGGATTCTAGATTCCTTGCACTAATCTTAAAGCACCAGTACACTCTACTCTCATCTCACACTATTTGGTGGGTTTTTGGAGGAAAATCTGCCTGACTCCCAAAACACTGGCCAGGGGTTCAGGAAAAGAAGCACTGCTTCTTCTTGACAGACTGAAGACATTTACCAGCCTTCACCATGAATCCATTACAAATTCTTTGTGTGTGTGAAAAGTTGTACTGGATTCCAGATTACAGGAATCAACTAGAGGATAAAATCCCTAATGCATTCTCTTAATAAAATAATCTTATTCATGAGTGCAATATGTATATATGCTATGTATAACCTTTCAAAAGTTGCTCTTCGAAGATTTCCCTAATTCAGGTTACATTCAGCTTAGCCCTAAATTTAGAACGAAAAGGTGAGTGGATGAGTCGAAAGTGGTTGTTGCAGACGATTTTTAGCTCCAATGCGAGCATTGGAGATGGAGTCGGTTGTTCTTAATTTAAGGACCCTAAAGTGCAATTAGCATGATGTACGAAAGGTTTTTCCTAGGTGTTGGTAGAAAACTTTTCAGTTTACAATTACTACCCACCCATTCCTACTTTCTTGCATGTCCTCATGCATGAATATAACGAAAAATAAATTAAGATAGGGAGTAAATGAGTAGAATTCACCTAGAATGGCTCCTGAATTTTGACGTTCCACTTATTCCAACACCTAAAATTGAATATGCAGGCAAATATGCCAAAAAAGATATGCTATATATAAGTGCTGAGATTAATGCCTCCAGCTAGGCGTACACTCAAAAAGGATATAACAATACAGTATTGAGAATGGCGAGTAAAATGATAAGAATTTTAGTCTCATTCACCAACAGCGCACAGCAAATGCGAACTAGCTGTCCATGAATTCCAAGTCCAAATAATCGGGAAAATATGTAGACGGGGCTTGGGATTATTTACAGGCAGATGCTACAAAAGAAAGATAGCTAAATACGAGTGCCTGGAAGGAATGAATGTGAAGGCATCCCGAAGAGGTGATGGAGAATGTGGGTGGTAGGGGTATGGGTGGAGTCGTGTGGGGTGAAATCATATGGGTCCTGATAATGGTGATGAATGGAAGGCATGACCCAAGTAGTGTGGTCAGATCTGGAAATCAAGGTCCAGTGATCAGTCTCTGTCTCTACCAAAGATGTTTGGGTCTCATCTTCTTTTATCTCTTCCAAATTTTCCAATGCCAATTCCCAATTATCACATGATTCCCCAAAATTCTTAGCTTCCTCTGATAACTCATCATATGTTATCCCCAATAATCTTTCAATTTCTTGAATATCTATTTCATAAGGGGATATTTCCTTCTTCTCACTTAGATGAAGTTGGGCATTAGATTTAGTAGTGAGTCCCTCCATGAAAGTGGAATGGGTTGAATCATTGATTGAGGAGTTGTTATAGTCTTTTTTATTTTGTTGCTCCGTGTATGAGATCATTTGAATTAATTTATCAATGTCTCCATGGGTATTCTCAAATACAACAAAATCATATTCAGGTCCCTTAATACTTGGTTCCTCAAAATGAAATGATTGGTACTCAGGCCCTAAATCAAGATCAAGATTCTCAAATAAATCTCCATTCTTGACTTTAATAAGATTATCAATATCATCCACATTGGGTGTTTGATTAATAGAATCCTGCATGACCACAACCGAATCACAAATCAGTTGTGACACACCTGACCCAAATTCAAACATTTTCTATTTTTGTTGCTCGTCCCGGATTTTATGAAGCTCTTTCTTTATATCATCATATTCTCTTACACTAGCTTCTTTTATTTCATGAATCATTTTGATCAATTGAGTAATCCAGGATTCATTGCAAGGGGCAGGGGTTTGAATTGGGCTAGGTAGATCAAGATGGTCAACCATACTATCAATGATTTGATCTGGTATTGAGGGTGACTTATGTGATCTAGTGGATTGTCGATTCGGGTCAAGTGGTTCTACCCAGGTGTCAATTGTCATAGTTTCTTCTGAATTACCCTCCGCATCACTTTCCGTGTCATCCAAAAAATACCCTAACTTTGTTTTCTTAGCAGCTGCATAAATATCAAAGTGAATCTTCTCATTGTCGCTACTCATCTCCATACATCCTAAGTAACAGTCAATCCGTGCATTGGCCGTAGCCAAGAAAGGTCGACCTAGAATGATTGGTGAATTACTTAGCTTTTCCGGTATATCCATGTCCAAAACAATAAAATCGACCGGAAAGCTAAGACCTTGCACTTTAATAATCACATCCTGAACTACCCCCTTAGGTAGTTTGATGGAGCCATCTACCATTCTAATGGTGAAAGGTGTGTGATGCAGATCTCCAAGTCTGGTGCGGTCAAAAAGGGCTGTAAGAATCAAGCTAATGGAAGACCCTAGATCCACATGGGCTTTGTTGAAGGTGAATCCCTTTATGGCACAAGATATGAAGGGTTTTCCTGGGTCAGTCATTTTGGGTGGTAGAGTGCCAGAAACAAATGCACTTATGTTAGCTGATAAAACCACCTCTTTAGGTGTGCAAGTCATTTTTTTCTTTTGTGACTCTTTCTTTAAGGCCTCAGGAAAGGGTAAATAGATCAAATCAACTTCAGAAGCCTTTTTCTTCTTTTTGTCCCTTGAGTCTGAGTCAGAGCTGGATGTGGGTTTGGTCTTATGATTTTTGGTTGAGCCTAAATCAGGTCGTTCGGGTGGGCTCTTAGCTTTTCTCTTCCTTTTAGAGGCCACAGATTTGACCCCCGCACAAGGGCATGTATGATAGATTGGAGGAGGGGTCAAAAGAATAGGTGGAGAATAGGAGTGAGGAGGCATTTGCATCTAGGGATAAAGTGATTCTTGAAGTCTCTTGATTTGATCCCCTTGAGATTTCACTTGATTTTCCAACTTAGTCAGCCTTTCTTCATTTTTCTTGTCAAACTCCAGCAAAATGTTCATGATATCTTCAAGGGTGGTTGTGGGTTGGGCTGGACTAGATGGTTGCCCTAAAGTGGATTGAGTGGAGTATTGGGCTGGCCTAGATTGATGTTCAGTCTAAGTCAGTCTCTGTGGTGGCCATGAAAGATCAGGATTGTTTCTCCACTCAGGGTTATACAAATTTGGATATGAATCAATAGGTGTATCGCCCTGAGTGGGGCTAACTATAGAGGGAGTTGATTGAGAACCTATTATGTGGTCCTATACTTGTGATCCATTATTCCAATTCCTTAGAGATATCTCATTAGGTACAGGTGTATCAGAAATAGTGCATTCCTCAATTGATCTACCCAACTCACAGATTAGGTCCAAAGGTGCCTTTTGGGTTGGCTGAGTCCAGGATGCCTCCCCATGGTAGCAAGAATCAGTAGAATAGCTAGTGGATCCAAAATATGGGTCACTAGACCCACTAGGCTGGGTTGTTCCAAGTCTCTTATTCCTGGGAGGAGTGATAAGATTGAGATTGTGCCTGAGATCGTCTAATTTGCTCCAGAAGATTGGCACATTGATTTGTATAGTCCTTGTTATATTCACAAAATTCAGCAACTATGGCTTTCAATTGGTTCTGATCTGGATAAGTGTTAGATCCATGAGATTTAGGTTCTAAATACACTGGGGGATAAGGATAATCATATCTCAGCTGGTTAGGATGAGTCTCCCAACCAGGAGTAATCGAAATCATGGTTGGGTTGGGAGATGGAGGACCCCGGGGGTCAAAAGAATGATATGGGTTCATGCATATTTGAGAGAAGATGCGAATAGAGATAAGAGATAGTCTTCCTTAGGAAGACACAACCAGCTACAAGGGGCTGGTGGAATTAAGGCAAAGGCCTAGGAAGAAAGATGAGAGAGCCCCAAATCAAGCAAACAAGCTAGCCTTAAATTGTATACCCTAATTGGATCTAAACCTGGTATCCTGAGATGGAACTAGGTTAAACCAACCCTTGAATTACTTGGCTGGCCAGATTGGTGGGACCCCCTAGGACACCCTGCACGGCAGGACACTACTAAAGGTTAACGCGGTTACCGCACCGACCTTTCTTGTCACCAGTTGATCCAAATAGACAAGGCCTTGATTTTTGCCCAATTAAATTTCAGTTACCAAGTAATTTAGTCTTGCCTAGGGCACGTCTACTTAGTTTTAAGATTGGGCTTAGAGTGCTCTTGGAATGTGATTGGGCGATTGGGGGTGATGCCCTTAAAATTGGATTTAGAGTGTAAAGTGCACAGACAAAGGATTTTCAATACAAGCTTTAGTTGGTGTGGTGGATTTTATGGTTCAAGTACTTGTATTAATTTTTTTGTTTTAGGGTTTCCTTGTTTAAGTCAATTCAAACAAGGTTGTGGTGGAGCACGCAATAGTTTTTGCAAGTCCCAATTGTTATATGAATTTCCTTTTAGTATGGCATGCAAATGTGCTCTACCTTAGTGTGGAAACCCTAATATCAGATAGGTCTATATGATGCTTTTAAGTCCAATAAGGTAGAACTGGTGCGACCCAATCAAGGAAAACAATGGTCCTAAAGCACCACTACTAAGTGAAATAGACCTAATTGGTTGCCTAAGTTGAAATGTAGATCAATTTTAATTCAAGTGGGTGAGGGGAAGACAACGAATCACAGCAAATCCTTTCTCATGCAATCACACCCAAATCAGGCTCAAAAAGGTTTGTTTTGAGTCTCCAAATTTAAACCCTAATGTGAATTACCTATGGTTTGTGCCTCTAAAATCTGCAGTCAAACCTTAGTCTGACTTGAAATCACTCCCCAAATCAATAACTAAAGAAAAATAATATGAAATTTGGTAGAGATATTTTTTTTTCAATAGGTTTTTCAGAGAATATTTTTTTAATATTTTTTACTATTTTTTGTAATTTTTCACGAATTTTTATGTTCCAGGGGGTCAAATAGAATAGATGGACCCCCTGCGAGAAGTGCAGTTTGAAATAGTACAAAAAAAAATCCAAAAATTCTTGAAAATTCAAAGGAAAAGCTAGGTTTCATTGGCTTTTCAACCAGAAAAATTTCAAAGAGATATGATTTATGTAGAGGTCATAATTAATGTTTAAAGTTATAAAAAATCATAGTACAGACTGTTCTGACCCCCTTCCACTGTGCGAATTTTTAACATTTGTACAATGAGAATTTTTCCAAATAAAAGGTGGTGCTGGAAAGCTAGTTTTAAATAATAATGTCAGACCAAATCCCAAGATTTTTGGGCCCCTAATTTCACAGCAATAAATTTTTGAAAATCATCAATATTTGCTGGCTGAATTTCCAAATATGATTTTGGTGTATTTAAATAGTTTCCAAGTTAAAACACACACCAAAGAAAGAATTTTTTTTTTTTAATTCAGATCCGAAAATTTGAATTTGAATTTATATATATATATATATATTTGTTTTTTTAACCTAAGGAAGCAACAAACTAGAGGATGAAGAAAATACCTACGATCTCCACCACAAGTCCATGTGTCCGTGGATCTTCATCTTGACATCTACAATCAAAACAAACAATAGTTAAGCAAATCCAAATCTAAACTCGCGTGTTGCCTCCCCAGCAACGGCACCATTTGACGAGTGTGGAAATCGCGTATTTTGAAATTGTTGGAAATCGTAGCATAGTCGCAAAAACCACTCGTCAAAGATATTTGTGATAATGAAACTCGCATAGATCTTTATTCCTTTTAGAACTTGAGTCCTGGTTGTTCGTCTCAGGGAGGCGTGAAAACGAATCGAGATTTGGATCGGCTTTTACAACCTAAATCTAACCTAAGCTACTATTTTTGTCTTTTTGTGTTTTTGATTTTTTATTTTGAAAAGCGAATTGAACCTAGATCTAGATAAACTAGCAAAAACCTAAGTGACTATGTGCATCTAAATGAGGCCATAGTGGCCGTGCATGGTGTGAACAAACCAAAGTGTCATATAGGCAAGCAAACATGAGGACAATCAATCAGAGAAACATCATGAAATTATTTATGCATAAAAAAATTATCACATATCATCTACACTAGAAAGCATATAAATAGAAGAAAATCCCTCACACCGGAAAGTTGCCACTAGGGCCATCGGCCTTGTGTGAGGGTGTAGGCTAGACCTTGGGTATGCAAACCCATCTACACGCCTACCAAAAGAGATGGCCAGCGACAAGAGGCTATGGATGAGCCTTCATGGTCATCCAAGAAGAAGAAGAAGATGGGGGCGAGTGCACCCAAGTGGAGAGAGGAGGGTGTTGCTCCCTTTCTCTACCAATGGCCATCCTTGAAGCTTTGCAGAGAAGCTTCTCTAGCTAGCCATCCATGGAGCCTTGGAGGAGGATGAGGAGGACGGCCTCAATGTTTTGGAGGGTGGAAGCAAGTTTTGAGTGGAGAGTATGGATGGGAGAGTGTATGGAGATGGTCCAATTTCGTAGCTCTCTCTTTGCCCTTATGGAAGGCTCCATTTGGTTGCCACTTTTGGTGGCTCCAAAAATATCCAATGCCACAATTTTTGGATCTAGGTTTGACACAAGTTTTTAGGGTTACCAAGAGAGTGTGCATGGGTTTGGTGGGAGTAAAATGGGAAGGTGTGTGTGTGTGTGGGTGCGTGTTTTTCGTAGGGCTAGGTTGTGGGTTTTGGTAGGATTAGGTGCTAAATAGGTTGGGTCAATCTAGATTAAGTGGGTGTGGACCTAATTAGGCTTAGGAAAGTCTAATTGGGTAGGAGTGAACCTAATTAGGTCTAGGTCAAGTCTAATTAGATGTGTGCATGTGATTAGGCTAGGGTAACCCTAATAGGTATGAGTTAATTAGATCTTGGGTGGATCTAATTAGGCTCGGGTGCACCCAATCAACTGTAGATGCACCCAATTAGGTATGGGATGGTTCAATTGGGTTAGGGATAGGACAAGTAGGGCTATGGATAGTGGACTAGGCTTAGGAGGTCTCTACTTAGGTTTCCTAGGGTGTCCGGTGGGGTTCCTAGGTCAAAATAGGCAAGCTAGGGCTTCCAACACAAGAATCAAGAACTAGACAGCAATATCAGACGTCCAGGATAGTGGTCAGATGTCTTATACTACAAAATTGGACGTCTGGACACTAAATTAGACATCCAATTCTGTGTCAGTATGAATTTTGGCTTCCTGGATTGTTATTATGCAGAAATCAGACGTCCAGCCAGATGTCTGGACGTCGTAAAAGGTGATGGAGAGTGGGTTATAGGTTTTCGAAGGTTGGTTTTGGTTCCTAAGTGTTTAGGAGAGGGATAGGGTGGATAAGAACATGGATAGTGCTATCCATGTTTGGGTTTTGAGGCTAAGGTGCCCTAGTGGAGGTTGTTTTGGGTTTAGGAAGGCTGTCCTAGGGTTTCTAAGGGTAGGGATAAGGCTATCCTCCTCACTCCTCTTATCTGGATCTGTCTTCTTCTTCCTTTATTGCTTTATTCCACTATCTCCATCTTGGATCACTTTATTATCTGCAAATAGCAATAAAAACCATTAACTAGCAGGATATCTCATCTTATTATAAATAGACTGATGCAATGCATGATATGCAAGATATGAGTGCAATATCCACAATTTAAGCTAGTTTCAAACATTATTCAGGTTGATTAGGACCCATGATTGCTGTGCAATCAAAAGGTACAAGGAAGCAATTGCCTGGTCAATTACTAATATTAAGGGTGTTGATCCCTCCCTTTGTATGCATCATATATACATAGACGAGTCTGTGAAACCTTTCCGAGACATGCAGAGAAGGCTCAACCCAAATATGCGGGAGGTTGTTAAAAAAGAGATTCTGAAATGGTTGGATGCAGGTATTATCTATCCCATTTCAGATAGTAAATGGGTCAGTCCTATTCATGTAGTACCCAAAAAGGCAGAAATCACTGTGGAAGAGAATGACCAGGGAGAGTTGGTGACCACTAGACCCTCAACTGGTTGGAGGGTCTGCATTGATTACCGCCGTTTGAACATGGCTACCCAGAAAGACCATTTCCCCTTACCGTTTATTGATCAAATTTTGGAACGACTGATGGGGAACAAGTGCTTCTATTTTCTTGATGGGTACTCTGGGTATAATTAGATAGCCATGTTTCCTGACTATTAGGATCGTACCACCTTCACGAGTCTTTATGGCACATTTGCGTTCTTCCGAATGCCATTCGGGTTATGTAATGCTTCTGCCACTTTCCAATGTTGTATGATGGCTATCTTTTCTAATATGATCGACGAGGTCGTTGAAATTTTCATGGATGACTTCTCCATTTATGGCTCATCATTTGACCTATGCCTTTCGCACCTTGGTAAAGTCTTAACCCGTTGTGAAGAGGCAAAGCTGGTGCTTAGCTAGGAGAAAAGCACTTTATGGTCTAGTAGGGCATTGTGTTAGGTTATATAGTTTCCAAGAGAGGATTAGAGGTTGGCACCGCAAAAATTGATTCCATCTCTAAGCTTCCATTGCCCGCCAATGTTCGTCAAGTTAGATCTTTCCTTGGCCATGCTAGATTTTATAGGCACTTCATTAGAGATTTCAATAAATCTCTAAGTCACTTTACAGCCTGTTAGCGAAGGATGTCTCCATCAATTTTTATGATAAATGTGGTGAGGCTTTCCAAGTCTTAAAGAAAGCCCATATTATCGCACCGATTCTCCAAGCACCAGATTGGACCCTCCCATTTGAGCTAATGTGTGATGCTTCTGATTTTGCAGTGGGAGCGGTCTTAGGTCAATGGGTTGATGGAAAACCTCATGTGCTGCATTATGCCAGCAAGACCCTTACGGATCCTCAGCAAAACTACACGGTCACTGAAAAGGAACTTCTTGCTGTAGTATTTCCTTTGGAAAAGTTTTAGTCTTATCTTTTGGGTTCCAAGGTTGTGGTGTTCACTGATCATTCTGCCTTAAAGCATCTTCTTGCTATAAAGGACACCAAACCTTGCCAAATTCGTTGGATTCTGCTACTCCAAGAGTTTGACCTGGAAATTAAAGATAAGAAAGGAGTTGAGATGTGGTAGCAGATCATCTGTCTAGGATCCCTATTGAGGCATCAAACCCTATTGGCGGTATTCAAGAGACTTTCTCTGATGAGTCTCTGATGGCTGTGAAGGCCAAAACTCCTTGGTTCGCTGACATAGTGAACTATCTGGTCACGGGCATTACCCCCAGTACTTGGGACAAGCAAAAGCATGACAGGTTTCTTGCTAACGCTAAATTTTATCACTGGGAGGAACCTGAGCATTTTAGAGTAGGCCCTGACCAGCTTTTCCGCCGTTGTGTCCCTGATGAAGAACAAAGAAGTGTTCTGAGTTTTTGCCATGACCTCCATTGTGGGGGACATTTTAGTGGGTACCCAGAAAATTCTTCAGTCTACCTTTTGGTAGCCGACATTATTCCGAGATGCACATACATATGTGAGCACATGTCAACATTGCCAGCAAACGGGAACCATTGGAAAAAGGGATGAGATGCCCCAGCAATCGATCCTCCCTGTTGTGACCTTTGATATTTGGGGATCGACTTCATGGGTCCCTTTCCTGTGTCCTTCGGATATGAGTACATCCTTGTGGCTGTGGACTATGTATCGAAATGGATAGAAGCCATACCCACTCAAACCAATGACCATTCCGTGATCTTGGGCTTTGTTATGGTTAATATCATTTCTCAGTACGGGTGCCCAAGGACGATCATAAGTGATGGAGGACCTCACTTCAAGAACATACACTTCACAAAACTACTCCAAAATTTGGAAGTCAACCACCTGATAGCCACACCTTACCATCCCCAAACAAGTGGACAAGTTGAAGTGTCTAATAGGGACATTAAGCGAATTTTAGAAAAAACTATCAGGCCGGATCGTAAGGATTAGTCAAAAAAACTAAATGATGCTCTTTGGGCCTACAGAACCATGTATAAGACTTCCTTGGGCATGTCTCCTTTCCATCTTGTCTATAGAAAGGCATGCCATCTTCCCATTGAAATCCAACATAAAGCCTATTGGGCTATTAAAAATATTAACTTGAATCTCGATAAAGCAGGAAAGGCACGTATGTTAGAGTTAAGTGAGCTTGAAGAGCTTCGTAATGAAGCCTATGAAACTTCTCAAGCTTACAAGTAATGAACAAAGGTCTTCCATGATAAGCATATCATTAGAAAGACTTTTGAGCCCAACCAGTGGGTTTGGCTTTTCAATTCTAGACTTAAATTATTTCCAGGAAAGCTCAAGTCCCGCTGGAATGGGCCATACGTTATTATCAATAATTTCCCTCATGGAGATGTAGAATTTGGAACCCTACTTCTGGTGCGAGCTTTAAGGTAAATGGCCAGTGACTTAAATCTTATATTACTCTTTCAGATGACCAGGCTTTGGACACACTTCGACTTGAGGAGCCTTAGCTACTCCCACTCTTCTCCTTAGGTGATATTCTTCTATGTCTACATTTTTTCCAACGAGGACATTGTCAATCTTAGGCATGGGGGGTATAACCTGAGAATGTTTATAGCATTTATAAATATTTGCATACGTTTAGGATTTTTTAAAAAAAAAAATTTCTTATTTTCTTGAGCTGAATTGGTTAGTCCTTAGCAAAACATCTTTGTCATGGAGGTGTCATTAAAGATTTTCCTTCTTTAATTGTTTCTTAAGTTTAGAATCCAATACATTTACGTCACTTGCACGTAGACTAGGTAATGGATCTTTGAAGAAAACCAATAAGCATTTTTAGTCTACTGAACCCTTGGACAGTTAATAGGGAGTCAGGCATACTATCTTCTAGTAAATCCACCTCATATTTGTGAGAAGTAGAGAGATTACTAGTGAACTAAGTCTAGTGCAAGGACTCTTAAGTTTTGGACAATTAGATGATGATACCTCAGAGTTAGGCATAATTTTCGCTCTCAGTTCCTGTGTGCATTGTGTGAATTCCTGAGAGTCACCAAATAAGGTAGATATATAGAGATTGAGTCTTAATAAAGCTATGACTATGGTGGATGGTTACGACCGTACTTCATAGAGTCCTCGGTTGAAGGAGGGTAATATTGTTAAGGGTCAGAAATATACTTATCCTATCCATTCCTTCCAGGTGCCAAGAGTAGGCACTTCCACCAAATAAGCCACACAATATCTTCTTGACCATCAAAATCCCTAATAATGCCTCATAAATAAAAAGTCTGCATCATGTTATGTTGATTTATAAAGAAAAAGAAAAAAGAAAAAGAGAAAAGAAATAATTAGATTTAAAAAAAAAGAAAGAAAAAAAAAAGAAAAGAGTCCAAGTTTATAGTTTTATCTTCTTGACAATGTTTCTGAGGCAACAAAAACACCCATCGCTATCCACCAAATATGACCCATACCTACCTTTCAGTATTTTTGATCAGCCGAATACTAGCTGAGGACTCTCTTCAAGGCGTAGATCGTGTAAAATATGAATACGTCGTATTATAGCGTGAAATACGTCTCAACAAATAAAATTAACTGAACTGGGAGTCCCGGTCGATCATAGGGAGGCAGAAAAATACTTTTGATTTCATGCACTTATTCTAAATCTAATTACTAAATAATAGACACAATGAATCACGATATATATATGTCACATAGAGTGTTTGAACATGAATTTCATACATGAAACTAAACTAAATGATAACATGAATATAAACTACTTATGGAATAGAACAAGGGCACCACGGGTGGATTGTGGTGGCCTTTCGGAAAGGTTGAGAGAAGCAGCAACAATCGACAAGTTGGCTAAATGGACTTTTCAGATGAAGGCAGAGAAGACAAGAAGAAGAAGAGAGAGAGGTAGAAGAAGGAAGAAGAAAAAGAATGGAGAGAGTTGAGAGAGTTATTTTTCCAAAGGATGGGGCCATTCAAATCCTATGCACAGTTCTCATGCCTTCCAGATCTTGTGACAACCCCGCGCGATCACGCCACATGGACGTGCCTCTAGGCCCCTCCAATCGTCATGCCCGCCTATATGCACACGCCTACAACCAGCACCAATTTTTGCGCAGCGTAGGGCTCAAACCCGCGCCCCACGCATGCGTGGGCACGCACGTGAGCTAATGCGCTACATAGAGCCTTTGTAATATATACTTAATTATATTTATATTAATCTACTTTGGGTGGCGATGTGGCACATTTGTGGCCGTTGGAGGAAGATCCAACAGCCCATACTACAAGGCGAGGCACCTTCAGGGGTTGGGGGCGCAGCGAGGGGCGGTTGTGATGGTGCCACGTGGTGCCATCGTGGCCATCTGTTCTTCTTCTCATTATATCTGATGACGTAGGCCTCCGATTAAGTTTATTTCTACACCGTTGGACTACAAACGTCGATTTGGATCCATCCGTATGGTTGGATTTGTCATCTGAGGTCTGGATCTTCTTCAATTTTCCCTTTGGCTCTTGCTCTTCTATGGACTCCCTGGGATGCTACGGGAGTCTGATTGATGTGATCTTGGATGCATTGGACTCTCGTCATTATTCTGAATTGATCCATAAGGTTGGATCGGTCATCTGCAGCACTGGATTACCTGCCATCATTAATACCTCTCAAATAACATAGTTTAATACATAAAACACATCTATCAACTATGATGTAGAATACAATGCGCATGCATGCAGAATGTTCATGTTAAGCTAAGTTCTAGCTTAATTCAGGCGAGTTAGGGCCTATGATTGCTGCGCAATCATACACCCATGCCTAAATCTTGCTAATCCCTAGTAAGTGCAAGACTAAATACATTTTACCAAGAGTTAAACTAGAGATTTATTTCTTTGTGCTGCATCCAAAAATTCAGAATCCAGATAACTATGAATATATAATGTTGTAGCCTCTGCAATGGATCCAAGCAAAGACTCAATATACATTTAAAGATTGTACTTGACCCCTAGTAAAATTCTGTCAGGACAGGCGAACCTCTTCTCTCAGGATTATAAAATATTTTCTGATTTTTGCCTCGGTGTTTGGTTTGGGTAGGAGATGTCTGAGTTAACTGGATTGTATTTGGTGGCTCACTCTCTTCTGGTACTTCTTAGAGACTAGTATTTCAGAATTTAGATTTCTAAATTATTGAATAAATCAACTTAGAGAGGGGCTGGAAAAACTATGCTCTCTTTAATCTTTTGTACTCTTCTCTCTTTTTCTTTTTCTTCCTGATCTCACATCTCACCATATTTGCAAATGTATTTGGTGGTCTCACACGGCATGACACTTTAATTAGGTTCTGATAACCCTATGACTAAGTTAGACTTTTCAGCTCATATTTAGGCAGTGAGAAATACAGAAAAAGTAGGTTAAGGCTGTATTTGGTGGTTCTTGAGGGTGGTAGGTGTTTTTGCCTCAATACATTTCAAAACAACTGACTCACATTACACAACTGCTTTACATAACACCCCTTTTTTTTTCTTTTGTTTTTTTTTCTTCTTTTTTTTTTCAAGCAAACAACTCTCTTGTATGCAAATCTATTGGCACAATGCCACAGCACGACATATTGCAGTATTTATCAGCACAACATAACACAACATGCGTACTTTTATACGTGAGCCATTCTTGGGGAATTTTGGGATGACCAAGAGGATTTTGGGTGGCTTATTTGGTGGAAGTGCCTCTTCTTGGCACCGGGTAGGGGATGGATGGGACGACGTATTTTTGACCTTGACATCTGTACCCTCCTTCAGCCGAGGATTCCGTAGAGGACGGTCGTGACCATCCACCTCAGCCATAGTTTTATTAGAACCCTCTCTCTGTGTTTTTGCCGTATTTGGTGGCTCTCGTATGGAATTTCTCACAAATTTAGTACGCAAGAACTAAGAGAAAAAACTATGCCCAACTTCAAGTGTCATTATTCAATTATTAAAGATTCTTTATACTAGCCTTAGAGCACCAGTATTCTCTACTCTCACCTCACATATGTTTTGGTGGATCTACTAGAAGATAGTTCACCTGACTCCCTGCTTGCTGTCCAAGGGTTCAGGAGAAGTGATGCTTCTTTTCAACAAACTAGAAATGTCTATCGATTTTCACAGAGGATCCATTGCAAAATCTACATGCAAGTATGAAATTACACTAGATTCTAAGTCTAGGAACTCACTAAAGAATAAATCTTTAATAAAACCTCTTGATAAAACAATCTAATCCCCCCAATTGTCCTCATGCATGAATAAAAGAAACAAGGCTGGGTGTATGTGGATAGAAATCACTTGGAATTGCTTCTGAGTTATCATTCAGCTCACGCCATTGCTGTAATGCCATACACAATATGCAGAACAATATGCAAAACATTATATGAAAATGAAATATGCTATGTATATATGGTATGCATATATGTATACGTGCTGAGTTTAATGCCTCCAGCTGGGCAACTCATCAGTCATACGTCCTTAAGAAGATGTATTATTTCGTCAGCAGGAGGAGGTTCTTGGGCAAAGAATGGTTTGAGGCGCTGGCCATTAACTGTAAAAATGTGCCCAGATTTTGGGTCTCTAATTTGGACCTCCCCATTAGGATATGGGTGGACCACCAGAAACGGCCCAGTCCACTTGGACTTGAGCTTTCCTGCAAAGAATTTGAGTCAGGAGTCAAACAACCAAACCTGTTGGTTAGGTGCGAACTCCTTCCTTCAGATGTGTTGATCATGGAAAGCTTTTGCCTTGTCCTTGTACATTTTTGCATTCTCATATGCTTCCTTCCTAATCTCCTCTAACTCACTGAGCTGGAGCTTCCTTTCATAACCTCCGATCTCGAGGTTAAAATTACACTTCTGCACTGCCCAAAAGGCATGGTGCTCCAGCTCCACAGGAAGGTGACAGGCCTTTCCATACACCATGTGGTATGGTGACATTCCAAGCGGGGCCTTGTACGTGGTCCGATATGCCCATAGTGCATCGATCAACCGATCAGACCAACCCTTCCTATTAGGTCTAACCATCTTTTAAAGGATAAGCTTGATTTGACAGTTTGATACTTCAGCCTGCCCATTGGTCTGTGGTGATACGGGGTAGCAATGCGGTGCTGCACCCCGTATTTCTTCAATAATGATCTGAAATGGGCATGGATGAAGTGGCTTCCCCCATCACTTATCAGGGTGCGGGGAACTCTGAATCTCGTAAAAATAAATTCCTGGACAAAGGATATAATAGTCTTATGATCAACTCGTCTTGCTGGGATGGCTTCTACCCACTTTGAGACATAGTCTACTATGAGGAGTATGTACTCAAAGCCATGTGAGTTCGGGAAGGGGCCCATAAAGTTGATGCCCCAGACATCAAACACATCTACAACCAGAATGGATTGGAGAGGCATCATGTCTCTTTATGTAAAAGAACTGACTACCTGGCATTGCTTACAACACTTAGCAAACTCGTGTGTATCTCTGAAAATGGTCGGCTAGAAAAATCCCGACTGCAAAATCTTTACAGCAATTTTTCGGCCCAAGAAATGACCCCCACAAGTGTTGCTATGGTAGAAGGATAGCACACTAGAGATTTTCGAATCAGGGATGCATCTACAGATGATCTGATTAGCCCCAATGCAAAAGAGCAATGGGTCATCCCAAAAATTGAACTTAGCCTCTGATATAAATTTGAGCTTTTGATCCTTGGATGATCCCACAGGTAGCCTGCCTGCGACAAGATAGTTTGCTATATCAGCATACAAAGGAAACTCCACAGAGTTGATAGATAATAGAGACTCATCTGGAAATCGATCTGATATTGGCGGGGAGTACGGAATGTAGTCTGGGTCTAACCAAGACAAGTGGTCCGCCAAAACATTATGTGCTCCGGCTTTGTCGCGGATTTCAATATCAAACTCCTGCAATAGAAGGATCCATCTGATAAGGCAGGGTTTGGCATCATTCTTTGCCAACAAATGCTGAAGGGCGGAATGGTAAGTGTAGATGATAACTTTGGACCCAAGTAAGTATGACCTAAATTTCTCCAACCCGAATACTATGGCCAGCAATTCTTTCTCAGTGACTGTATAGTTACGTTGAGCCTCGTTAAGCATTTTTCTTGCGTAGTATATTACAAATGGATGGCATTCTCGATACTGGCCAAGAACAGCTCCAACAGTGAAGCCGGAGGAATCACAATCATCTCAAAGTCTAGCGACCAGTCGGGGGGTTGGAGAATAGGTGCACTGGAGACAACATTTCTTAAGGTCTGGAAAGCGCTGAGACATGAGGAGTCAAATTCAAAAGGCGTGTCAGTTATCAGAAGATTCGTTAATGGATGAGCAATTTTTGAGAAATCTCGAATGAATCTTCGATAAAATCCAACATTCCCTAAGAATGATCTGATTTGCCTAACAAAGCTAGGCGGAGGTAATCACGAAATGATTTCAGACTTAGCTCGGTCAACCTCGAGTCCATTAGAGGAGATCCTGTGATCTAGTACGATGCCATCCCTCACCATAAAATGTCTTTTTCCCATGAAAGTACTAGCTTAACTTCTATACATCTCCTCAGAATCTTTGTGAGGTTATCGAGACAAGACGAGAAATCATCTCCAAGCACGGAGAAGTCATCCATGAACACTTCTACGCAATCCCCGATCATGTCTAAAAAGATGGCCATCATGCATCGCTGAAAAGTAGCTAGTGCATTGTAGAGGCTGAAAGGCATCTGCTTAAAAGTGAATGTTCCAAAGGGACACGTAAAAGTCATCTTGTCTTGGTCTTCCGGGTTGATTATGTTGGGCGCGAATCTACGCTAACGTGTTTGGTTTTGGAAAACCCGTCATTGTAGTTCGAAAGCGAAGGATTCGTGTTCAACAAATAAAATTTATACCGAAATAAGAATTCCGGGTCGAACTCAGGGAGGCTACGTTGATCTATATTCGCAATTATGTTTTTTTTTAGGATTTTTGATAAACAAGGCGAAATAATTACAATGGAGCTATCAAATTGAGAGAGAGAGAGAGAGAGAAAGAGAACATGCATTCAATATTTCAATTGTTTATACAAGCAAACGAAATTAAAGTTACACTAGAAAAGCGGGAAATCAATTACACTATAAAGCAGGAAAATTCTACACTAGAAAAGCTGTAAATAAGAATGGGAGAGAGAAGTTATCCTCCTCGACGGTCGCTTGGAGGACGAGCCGGACGGGACGACGCCTGGACGAAGGAGAACGAGGCGGGACGAAGGAGGACGAAGCAGAAGAACGGGAACGAAGCAGCACGCCGTCGTCGTCGCGGGATCCACTTCCGAAGGGGGACGAAAATTTGGACTTTATCTCGCGGGAAGCATCCCGGGTGTGGGACAAGCTTCTCTTGAGCTTTGGAGAGGTAGAGAGGAGAAGGAAGGGATGAAAATTTCGTATGGAGGGGGTCTCCTTTTATAGTTGCAAGGAGTGGGGGCAAAATGGACATTACATCTTCAAAATAATAAATAAGGGGTCTTTAGTGACGGATAAAACCGTCGCTAAAGCCCCGCCGTCGCCGTCGCCGCCGCACCCACGCACGCCCGCTCGGCTGGCCTGCGCGCGTAACGCAGACGCACGTCCGCGTCGTCTCAGCCGTCCGATCGCGAGATCGGACGGCTTAGATCGCGTCCGCGCCCGCTGCCGAGCGCGCCGCCCGCGTGCGATCGCGCGCCCACCAGAGCGTCCAATTGCGCGTCGGTGCTATCGGGCGCGCAGGGCCGTTGGATCTTCATCCGACGCTCGTGCGCGCCCGCTCGCCCGCGCCTTCGACCCCCCTCTCCGCGGCTCGAACCCGCGACCTCCGCTTCGCCCGCAGCTGCGTAGCCACTGCGCTACGCAGCGAAATGGTCGCGCGGACGTTTTTAAACGCGCGCGACCGCAGCCGTTGGATCGAGATCCAACGGCGGAGAGGAGACGTTGCACGGTCTTCACAGGACTCCTGCGGCCGATTGGGCGGATGGGATGGCGCCACGTGGCGCCATCTTGGCCGTCCATCTTCTGGAAGTTGTAGATGGTGCCACGGATGTCGGATTGACTCGATTTTTGTGTCGTTCGGCTGCGATCGTCGATCCGAATTCATCCGTGTGGTCGGATTTTCCATCTGAAGTGCGGATTTACACCATCTTGGCCCTTGATCTTCTAGGGTTCCCCGGTCTCTATCTGATGCTACGGATGCCTGATTAGGGCGATCTTGGAGTCGTTGAACTCCAATCGTCGCCCTGATCATATCCATACGGTTGGATCTTTGATCCGAGGCCCCGATAAAATATTTGCCCTGTCCAAGCACATAAAAGGAGACAATTAACCTCCATTTTATTCAAACTACTCTAAATGCAAGATGATGCATGTAATGCAATATTTATATCATGAAATGCAATCCTATGCTTAAGAACATGCATAAATAGACATTTTAAGTAGTGTAAATGTGTTTACATCATACCCCCATGCCTATCTTTTGCTAGTCCCTAGCAAAAACTATATGCTATTTATAAAAGAATTAGGTTAGATTATTTGGACCTGAGTTATTTTCAATCATTAAGAAATTGTCTACTTAAGAACTGAACTTTCAAAGACACAACAGTGCCCGGGTATCAGCCAAAATGCAGACCGCCTCAAGCCTCGCCTTATTCAAAGAAAAATTTCTTTTTCTGTTTTTACTCTCTTTTTTTAGATTTTCAAATTTTAGGGTTTAAGAGTGGCTTTCTACGGCCATTCAACTCACCCAAGATTTGATGAGAACCCTAAGTTTTAAGCATCTTATTGTGATTATGATAGACTCGTTGACCGGCAATTAAAACGGACTTCGGATTTCTACGCCTCTAGGTGACCTCAAAAAGAATTCTGCCTAAAGGTGTATCTTTACAACCGGTAGCTTTCTCCCTACTTTTATTATTTTTTTTAACGGGGTCAACACAAGGGTGAATCCAGTGTATATCTCCCCGATTTATTCTACTTCTCCGCTTCTTCCTAAGTGTTTTGGGAATTTTTAGTGCATTTTCTGAGCTGGGTTCTGGACAACCGGTCGATGAGCTGTTACCACCGACAACTTGCCAGCCATACTCGTGCGGCGAAGTGTGGCTTATTTCTTTTTGTTCTTTTCTCCTTTTTTTTTTTTTTTTTTTTTTTTTTTTTTTTTAAGTAGGTGGCTTCCCTGGTCTAAGATTTACCTAAAGGCAGCAAAAAGAGAAAGGTCCAGTGACTGGGCTCTGGACAACCTACCTATGGGCTGTTACCCACGATAACTTGCCAGCCATATCACCCTAGAAGGTTCATTAGCTACCCAATTTCCGTTAAAATCGCCAAACAACGAGTCAGTGCAAAGAAAGTGTGTAGATGCTTAAGACTCAAAATTCCCTTAAATCAGAGGGTGGGTTGACAAGTCGTGTACTTATCACCCAACCTTATTTATTCCAATTATAATAGAATTAAGATGGCGAGAACTCAAAGACAAATCCACATTTTAGTAGATACACAGGCTAATTAAGTCCAAAGACCTGAGGGGTCTTTGTGTTCAGATCCTAATGTAAAATTTCTTAGGATTGAAAAGTCCTAATGTCCAACTAATCCTTCCTAATTTTTTTTTTTTTTTTTTTTGAAAGAGAGCAATTTATATGGATTTCACAAAGCTGACCAACTAATTCAAAAATGAATCCACCCCCCCATGCCTAGCTGATGCAATGCCCTCATTGAAAAAGAGACATGAAAGAAAGGGTAGAATATGAAAGATGTCACCTGGATATGAAGCTCGTATCAGCCTTGTGTTATATGTACAACTGCTGAGTTTAATGCCGTCAGCTAGGCGAAGTCCAGCCAAAGAAGTCACAGAATGGCTAGAGCAACAGAGTCTGAAACGGGTTCTGGAAGATTATGGTCAACAACAGGCTTCAGACGTTGACCGTTGACTTTAAAGGTGTTACCCGTCTTTGGGTCAGAAATCTGAATGGCACCATTTAGAAAAATCTGATCAATTATGAATGGGCCACTCCATTTAGATCTAAGTTTACCAGGAAAGAGCTTAAGTTTAGAATCGAATAACCAGACCTTCTGGTTTGGCTCAAAGCTCTTGCGGGAAATCATTTGATCATGTAGAGCTTTGGTCCGAGCCTTGTAGATCTTGGCATTCTCATAAGCATCATTTCTAAGCTCCTCCAACTCAGATAATTGGAGTTTCCTGGTCTTCCCAGCTAGATTTAGATCTAGATTGCATTGTTTGATTGCCCAGAATGCCCTGTGTTCAATCTCTACGGGTAGATGACACGCCTTTCCATACACCAGACGGAATGGAGACATGCCGATAGGTGTTTTATACGCCGTACGGTAGGCCCAAAGAGCGTGCTCAAGCTTTTGAGTCCAATCCTTGCGATCGGGCCTAACCGCTTTTTGCAGAATGTTCTTGATCTCTCGATTAGAGATCTCGGCTTGTCCATTCGTTTGGGGATGGTAAGGTGTGGAAATTCGATGATTAACCCCGTATTTGGCCAATAAACTCCGGAATTGGGCATTAGTAAAATGAGTGCCACCATCACTGATGATAGCCCTCGGAATCCCGAATCTACTGAAGATATTTCTCTTGACAAAGTTGATGACCACCTTGTGGTCATTGGTTCGGGTGGGAATTGCCTCAATCCATTTAGACACATAATCAACAGCGACAAGAATGTACTGATGTCCAAATGAAGGGATAAAGGGTCCCATGAAATCAATGCCCCAAACATCGAAAATTTCGACAGGAAGAATAGGGTTTAAGGGCATCATGTCTCTCTTAGTTATGCTCCCGAGTGCCTGGCATCGAGGGCATGACTGTGAGAACTCCTGGGCATCCTTGAATAAAGACGGCCAATAGAAGCCAGATTGCAAAATTTTTGCAGCCGTCTTTTTCCCGGAGAAATGTCCACCACACCCAGATGCATGGCAGAACTCAAGTATACTGTTGAATTCATTCTCCGGTATGCATCGGCGAATAATCTGATCAGAGCCGATGCGATACAGTTCAGGGTCCTCCCAAAAGTAGTATTTGGCCTCAGATTTGAGTCTATCCCGTTGTTGCTTGGTCCAATCCTGGGGGATTTGACCAACGGCCAAATAGTTAACAATGTCAGCAAACCATGGGGTGTGGACACCTAAAACTGTAAGAATGGTTTCGTCCGGAAAAGTGTCAGCAATCGGAATGTCCGGACAAGAAGAATCACCTAGGAGTCTCGACAAATGATCCGCCACCACATTTTGTACCCCGGTTTTATCCTTGATTTCAAGATCAAATTCTTGAAGAAGAAGAATCCAACGAATAAGCTGGGGTTTAGCATCCTTTTTAGCCAAGAGATGTCTCAAGGCCGAGTGGTCGGTATAAACAATAACATGAGACCCCAAGAGATAAGCCCTGAATTTTTCCAATGCAAATACTACAGCGAGTAATTCCTTTTCAGTAACAGTGTAATTCCTCTGGGCTTCATCCAAAGTTTTACTAGCGTAGTAAATGACAAAGGGCTTTTGATCAATTTTCTGACCCAGGACAGCCCCGACCGCGTAATCAGAAGCATCGGTCATGATCTCAAATGGGGTTGTCCAAATAGGTGGTTGCAAAATTGGCGCACAGGTGACTGCCGTTTTTAAGAAATCAAATGCCTTTTGGCATGATTCGTCAAAAACGAACGGTGTTTCTTTGGCAAGAAGATTGCTCAAAGGGCGGGCAACCTTCGAGAAGTCCTTGATGAATCTTCGATAAAATCCCACATGGCCAAGAAATGATCTGATTTGTTTAACTGATGTGGGAGGAGGAAGTTTAACGATAGCATCAACCTTAGCTTTGTCCACTTCAATTCCCCGTTCAGAGATTACATGACCCAAAACGATGCCCTCTTGGGTCATGAAATGACTCTTTTCCCAGCTAAGGACCAATCGTGTCTTGATACATCGCTTAAGAATCATTTCCAAATTAACCAAACAAGAGTCAAATGATTTTCCGAAAACGGAGAAATCATCCATGAAGACTTCCATAAACTCTCCCACCATGTCGGAAAATATGGCTAGCATACACCTTTGAAAAGTCGCAGGTGCATTGCATAACCCGAAAGGCATCCTACGAAAAGCAAAGGTTCCGTAGGGACAGGTGAAAGTAGTTTTTTCCTGATCCTCGGGATGGATAGGAACTTGGTTGTATCCCGAGTAACCATCAAGAAAACAGAAGTACTTCTGCCCGGCTAATTTTTCCAGGATTTGATCAATGAAGGGCAGGGGAAAATGATCCTTTTTAGTGGCAGTGTTCAGCTTCCTGTAATCAATACAAACTCTCCAAGATGAAGCTGAACGAGTTGTGACAGATTCTCCTTTCTCATTAGTCACAACAGTAATCCCGGCTTTCTTTGGAACAATCTGAACGGGACTTACCCAGGGACTGCCAGAGATTGGATAAATAATTCCTGCATCGAGCCACTTGATGATTTCCTTTTTGACCACTTCTCGCATATTTGGATTCAATCTCCTCTGCATCTGGCGAGAAGGGCGGGATCCATCTTCCAAAAATATTCTATGATTGCAGTAAGATGGCTCGATCCCCCTAAGGTCATGAATGGTCCAACCAATTGCCTCCTTATGTTCCTTTAGAACCTTAATCAATTTAATCTCTTGCTCCTTTGTCAATTTAGCACTGATAATCACAGGGAGCGTATTCTGAGGTCCTAAAAATTGATATTTCAAATTCTCGGGCAATGGTTTCAATTCGAGCTGAGGTGGGGTGATGATTGATGGTCGGGTAGATGCTGAAGATTCAACAAGAGGGAGAGGTTGTGAGTGGACAAAATCAGTAACCTCTTCCGAAGATGTTAAGTCAGAGGGTTGCGGGTCAAATTCATCAACCAAAGAGGAACTTTCAATTGAAGAAACTGTCAAACAAGTTTCAATATTAATATTATCCTCATCAAGTTCCTCAATAACTCCACAATCCTCAAATTTATTGATCGCCTTAAAAATATCTAATTTCATACGTTGGTCCCCAAAGGCGATTTCCATGCTACCGCTTTCACAATTAATGTTGGCCTTTGCGGTAGCCAGGAACGGACGCCCCAGAATGATGGGCGTGTTCCTCAGATTATCTGGTACATCCATGTCAAGGACAAGGAAATCTACAGGAAAATAAAAATCCTTGACCTTAACTATAACATCTTCAATAACGCCTCGCGGGTTTGTGACCGAACGATCTGCTAACTGTAGCGTTACTGAAGTTGGCCGAAGTTCGCCTAACCCAAACTTCTCGTAAAGAGAAGTCGGAATTAGGTTGATGGATGCACCGAGATCCAAAAGTGCTCTATCAAATGTGTAATCTCCGATAACGCAAGAAATCAAAGGAGCACCAGGATCTCTCCTTTTCTGAGGGAGGTAGTGCAGGATAACAGAACTAGCCTGCTCGGAGAGTACCACCTTCCTCAGAACAGATTCTCTCGACTTACGCTTTTGTGTACATAATTCCTTTAAAAATCTTGCGTAAGTCGGTATGTGCTTGATAGCATCAAGGAGCGGGATATTGATCTCAACATTCTTAAATAAATTCAGAAGCTCCTCATTGCTATCAACAGACTTCTTCTTCTTTGCTTTGGTTAAGGCTTCAGGAAAAGGAACACGAGTCAGATCTTTGGAATCGGATTCCTGAGCCTTGATTTCTCCTTTAGAATTCTCTTCTCTCTCCTCAGATTCTTCAGGATTCAAAAGATTAGAATAATGTGGTTGTGGATCCTGAGTCTTCTTACCACTTCTCAAAGTGACAGAATTTGCAGAAGCATAAGAATTTGGGTCTTGAGGAGGGTTAGGAAAGATTGGAGGGGCTTGATTGACCATGAATTGTTGATTTACAGAAGAAGAAGATGAGGAACCCTGCTCAACCACCTGACCATGCGCGTGTGGGTCCCTCTGATTTCCGTACCCTTGGGCTTGATTGCCCGAATTTGTAATGTTTCGTGGGTTGGGTACGGGTTGGGATGGTAGAGATCCGGGTTGGCGAGAGTTAGCAATGAGCCCGGATTGCAAGTTGTCCAGTGAGTTTTTCATTTGCTGCATGAGCTGGAGCATAGATCCTTGCATCTCTACTATTTGATGGTTCAAATCAGCCTGCCCTGCGGGTTGACGGGCATTCCAAGCTGGCTGATTGACCTGATTCGGAGGCAACTGAGTATATACTTGACCCTGACCCATTGGTCGTTGCGGAGCATAATTGCTGGGTCGGAATTGGGTCTGTTGCCCCGGATTTTTCCAAGAGAAGTTAGGGTGGTTTCTCCAACCTTGATTATAGGCATTCGAGTAGGGGTTGGATCTAGCATTCTCTTGTACAGCACAGACATCCTCATAAAGTGAGGATGGAGAGAAAGAAAAGTAAGGATTAGAAAAACTGGGATCAAAGGCCCCAGTTGGGAACCCATGGGGTTCCGAAAAGTGCTGACTCATATGTTGAGTCGCATCAAGTTGATTCACGAACTCCCATCCAGAAAGAGCTCGTGAAGAATGGAATCCCGAATTTTGGGATTGAGTGGATTGAGAGTTGTTCATAGAATTGCCAGCCATCCACTCTTCCATTCTTTTAGCAACCAAGTCCACTTTGTCAAGTTTATTACAAATCAATTCCATATCAAATGAATGAGAGTCATGGACTTCATTGACATTTGATCTGGGTTGTTGGGACCGGTTAAAAGTATCCATGGAGGCATGATTTATTGAATTCTCACTCATTTCCTCAAATAAATCATGTGCACTATCTGCATCTTTATTAAGGAAATTGCCTCCGCAAGAAGCATCCACATGGTTTCTGAGTTGCTCAGTCAACCCATGATAAAAAATCTGCACGAGTTGCCATTTCGGCACCTCGTGGTGTGGACACCTCCGCAATAAGTCCTGGAATCGCTCCCAGGCCACATGAAACTGCTCCCCCGGCCGCTGGGTAAAAGTAGTGATTGCCCGTCTTAAAGCATTGGTACGACCGACTGGGAAAAATTTCTTCAGAAAGGCCGATTTCAACTCATTCCAAGTTGTAATTGGTCTTCCTATTGTCCTATACCAATGCGCGGCCTTATCCCTAAGAGAGTGAGGGAAGAGCCTCATGATCATTTGCTCCTCGTTTACGTTTCGAGACTTGGTGGTCTGGACCAAAGTGGTCAAGTCCTCCAAGTGTTGAAACGGATCCTCGGAGCCAAGCCCATGATAATGTTTAATCAGGCTTAACACCTGGGGCTTGATTTCTACGTCACCGGCTGGAATCTGGACGCCGGGACGTTCCCCGTAATTTGAAGGATCATAAAAATCCTTCAAGGGCTGAACGCCCTGCATTCTCTGGAACCATTCTTGCATTCTCTGCATTTGTTCCAGCTGCCTTCAAAATTCTTCCTGTGGATTTCCAGGCAGAAGAGGCTGTTGTTCGGCCATGGGATCAAATTGACCAAAATCTAACTTGCGCCTCCTAGAATGTTCTAATGGTCCTTCTAATCTGGGATTCAATGACCGTCTTCCCAGCATAAACTAGGAGTAGGTCGGAAGGACCGGGGATAGGGACCCTGCAGTACAACAAAACAAGGCTGTCCTTAAGTGAGGTAGCCTAAGGATCTACTGACTCCCAATACCAGCCTTAAGACTGTAACTGATTTACTCTACTTGCGTCTGTATAATCCAACCAGTTAGAAGGAGGGACTGGGGAGAAGGTTCTTCCTTTGGCTTTCGCCTCCGGTTCCTAGTGTACCCCCCAGCCGCGGTCGTTTGACGCTACTCCCCTAGCTAGACATCAGATTAATCAGTACAAGTAGGTTAATCAAAAACAATCTCAGACTAGGCCTTGAAGAGCGAATCAAACCTTAGGGCCAACATCTACTCAATTTTATTACAGCCTGGGATTGTGGTGCTTATGGAATGTGATGGGCCCTTATAATGGGTTGTGCCCTTAATGATTGATTGAAATTTGTGTAAGTGCGTGCACAACCAGGGTTTTCAAGCAAGATTATTTATAATGTGTGAATTTTAATGTTCAAATCCTGCTTAAGTAGCTTTTAGGGTTTCAAATTAGGTGAATTGCAATCAAATTTCTAGGCAAACCAAGTTGTAAAACACGGGTGAAGATAGTTTTCCTTTAAAATCAGAAAGAAAGCGGAGTGCCTAGAATATACCTAGATTGAAAACCCTAAGGAGGAGCTACTTGATGAGTTGGTTTTAAATAAAGTGATGCGGCCCAAACAACTCAAACAATTGGCCACAATTGCACCACTAAGTTAGGCACTCAAAGATGGTTAACCTAGAATGATTTCTACTCTGTTATGTGTTGCTCTGTGTGTACCGGTTCCACAGATCAGAACCCGGTTGAGTAGAAAACAAATCAAGTTAATCAAGTGCCTTGAATGTGGGTGTGTGTTGTGTGTTTGTTGAAAGTTACCCCACAAAATTATCTTTTTGTTATTATTATTTTTTTTTTATGAATGAGGGTGAAATGAGTGTGAGTAGAAATCCAAACAACCAAACTATTCCTAGGATTTATGCAAACACCTAGGTTAATTGGAATTTGGATTTAATGTGGCGAATGAAATCTATGGAGGGGGAAAGAATGGGGGAGCACTTACAGTTGTCTTCAACTGCACTTTACTCCAGTCTACCGCTTGTTGATTCCTTGATGGAGGTCTCTGCAAAACAATAGACACAAGAGAAAGCTAGTTAGAAAACAAATAAAGTGCAAGAAATGCGAAGAAAAGATCGGAAATCGTTGCCTCCCCGGCAGCGGCGCCAAAATGTTGGGCGCGAATCTACGCTAACGTGTTTGGTTTTGGAAAACCCGTCATTGTAGTTCGAAAGCGAAGGATTCGTGTTCAACAAATAAAATTTATACCGAAATAAGAATTCCAGGTCGAACTCAGGGAGGCTACGTTGATCTATATTCGCAATTATGTTTTTTTTTAGGATTTTTGATAAACAAGGTGAAATAATTACAATGGAGCTATCAAATTGAGAGAGAGAGAGAGAGAGAAAGAGAACATGCATTCAATATTTCAATTGTTTATACAAGCAAACGAAATTAAAGTTACACTAGAAAAGCGGGAAATCAATTACACTATAAAGCAGGAAAATTCTACACTAGAAAAGCTGTAAATAAGAATGGGAGAGAGAAGTTATCCTCCTCGACGGTCGCTTGGAGGACGAGCCGGACGGGACGACGCCTGGACGAAGGAGAACGAGGCGGGACGAAGGAGGACGAAGCAGAAGAACGGGAACGAAGCAGCACGCCGTCGTCGTCGCGGGATCCACTTCCGAAGGGGGACGAAAATTTGGACTTTATCTCGCGGGAAGCATCCCGGGTGTGGGACAAGCTTCTCTTGAGCTTTGGAGAGGTAGAGAGGAGAAGGAAGGGATGAAAATTTCGTATGGATGGGGTCTCCTTTTATAGTTGCAAGGAGTGGGGGCAAAATGGACATTACATCTTCAAAATAATAAATAAGGGGTCTTTAGTGACGGATAAAACCGTCGCTAAAGCCCCGCCGTCGCCGTCGCCGCCGCACCCACGCACGCCCGCTCGGCTGGCCTGCGCGCGTAACGCAGACGCACGTCCGCGTCGTCTCAGCCGTCCGATCGCGAGATCGGACGGCTTAGATCGCGTCCGCGCCCGCTGCCGAGCGCGCCGCCCGCGTGCGATCGCGCGCCCACCAGAGCGTCCAATTGCGCGTCGGCGCTATCGGGCGCGCGGGGCCGTTGGATCTTCATCCGACGCTCGTGCGCGCCCGCTCGCCCGCGCCTTCGACCCCCCTCTCCGCGGCTCGAACCCGCGACCTCCGCTTCGCCCGCAGCTGCGTAGCCGCTGCGCTACGCGGCGAAATGGTCGCGCAGACGTTTTTAAACGCGCGCGACCGCAGCCGTTGGATCGAGATCCAACGGCGGAGAGGAGACGTTGCGCGGTCTTCACAGGACTCCTGCGGCCGATTGGGCGGATGGGATGGCGCCACGTGGCGCCATCTTGGCCGTCCATCTTCTGGAAGTTGTAGATGGTGCCACGGATGTCGGATTGACTCGATTTTTGTGTCGTTCGGCTGCGATCGTCGATCCGAATTCATCCGTGTGGTCGGATTTTCCATCTGAAGTGCGGATTTACACCATCCTGGCCCTTGATCTTCTATGGTTCCCCGGTCTCTATCTGATGCTACGGATGCCTGATTAGGGCGATCTTGGAGTCGTTGAACTCCAATCGTCGCCCTGATCATATCCATACGGTTGGATCTTTGATCCGAGGCCCCGATAAAATATTTGCCCTGTCCAAGCACATAAAAGGAGACAATTAACCTCCATTTTATTCAAACTACTCTAAATGCAAGATGATGCATGTAATGCAATATTTATATCATGAAATGCAATCCTATGCTTAAGAACATGCATAAATAGACATTTTAAGTAGTGTAAATGTGTTTACATCAGTAACTTGATTGTACTCGGAGTATCCATCCGGAAAGTAGAAGAAACTATGCCCGGCTAGCCGTTCAAGAATCTGATCAATAAAGGGAAAAGGAAAATGATCCTTTTTGGTAGCTGAGTTTAGCTTCCTGTAGTCAATGCAGACCTGCCAAGAAGCCATGGTGTGGGTCGAGATGGATTTGCCCAATTCATTTCTGATTACAGTGAGTCCCGCCTTTTTGGGCACTATCTGAATGGGACTCACCCACTGGCTATCGGAAATCGAATAGATAATGTTTGCGTCTAGCCATTTAATGATCTCCTTCTTGACAACCTCCAACATATTCGGATTTAGGCATCTCTGAGGTTGTCTCGATGGTCTCACCCCTTCATCAGTGTAGATAGGGTGAGTGCAATATGAGGGGCGAATTCTGTGGAGATCAGCAATGCCCCACCCGATAGTAGCCCTATGTGCTCGAAAAATGGAGATCAACCGGTGTTCCTAATCTAGAGTCAAGTGAGCATTGATAATCATTGGATATGTCTCACTTTCTCCTAGAAACGCGCATTTGAGCGAATCAGGTAAGGGCAGTAGATCTAGTAAAGGAGGGTGGGGAGGAGGGTTATGCAGGGGAGGAGAGGAAACAATAGCAGAAATTTGCTGATCCTGATTTATGAAGAATCCGCCCGTAGTGGTCATGTAATCCTGTCTTAAGATATCAGTGTTGGATTGGACAGGATAGTCAGGATCAGGGGTGTTAAGAGCAGATGAGCACCCATGACAACCAGATCCATGAGATGAAATGTGTATATCAGTAGTCTCAGGCTCGTGTGGATCATGATCAAAGACCCTTGATAGTGAGGATGAATGTGCCATTGGGTCGCTGCAGAGGAGCCCAATGTTCCCACAGAAAGCTGAATCTTCATCGTCACTATCCTCCTCGATCAAGTCATAATCAAAGTTCTTTGATGCCCTGAAAATGTCCAGTCTAAGCTTTTCGTTTCCCAGGGCAATCTCCACGCACCCTGATGCACAGTCAATGTTTGCGTGGGCGATTGCCAAAAATGGGTGACCTAGGATAATCGGTGCATCAAGGAGATTAAGAGGAACCTCCATATCAAGAACAAAAAAGTCCACTGGAAAGTAGAATCCTTAGACTTTTACGATCACATTTTCAACCACCCCCTTTGGTGTTTTTATAGATCAGTCAGCCAACTGTATGGTAGTCGAGGTGGGCTTTAACTCCCCAAATCGAAATCGATCAAATACTGTGGTGGGAGTTAGGTTGATGGATGATCCCAAGTCAAGAAGGGCCCTATCAAAAGGGAAATCTTGCAATAAGCAGGAAATCAATGGTGTGCCTGGGTCCTTCTTCTTGGGTTGTAAGCTAAAATAACTGCACTAGCTTCCTTAGATAATACCGCTTGTCATCCGATCCTCTACTGCCTCTTCGGAGTACAGTAGTCCTTAAAGAACCTAGTGACAGCTGGTATGTGATCTATCGCTTCGAGGAGAGGGACCTAAATGTGAACTTCCTTGAACATAGATTTCAGGTCCTCGAAATTTTTCGTGTCCTTTTTCCTTGCTGAATCTCGTGTTAGGGCCACGGGAAAAAGGACGGGAATTTCAGGGTCTAAAGGCTTCTTTCCTTTATCTAATGAAGATGGCTTGTGAGAGGAAGAGGGTTGTGAGCCATCTCATGGTATGGTGCAGGAAAAATCGTTACCTGCTTGCCTAGGTAGCGGGTCCTGTGTAGTCTTTCTACTCCTTAAGGTAATAGCTTTTGCATTAGCGTGCTATCCATGCAAGGGCAGAGGAGTAGGCTGGTCTGGATACATAGGGTTTAGCAACAGAGGTGGCTAACCAAGCCCATAACCAGGAGGTGCGAGAGGTGCTTGCATAACCGCGTGTGCCTGCCCCTGTGGTGCTTGGAATCTAGGCGGGGCACCCTGATTCTGCACATATCTCAGGTTTGAGACAGGTTGGGAGGGTAAAGCTCCCTGTGATCTATGCTCCTGCAACATCTGGTTCTACGTGTTTTGTATGCTCTGTATTTGGTCAGCCATTGCCTTCATTATTTGGAGGTTGTCATGAGTAGATTTCCAAATAGATGCCTGCAGTTCCTCCTTTAGCGACTCCAAAGGGTCGGCTCGCTTTGGAGGGTAGTTGGCAGCTTGGTGCAGCGGCTGATAGATAGAGCGTGCCTGTTGCTGCTGAGATGGGAATGGCTACTGCCTAGGATACATGTTCTGCACATTCCCGTACTGTCTGGTCTGGTAGTGTGGAACTTGACTCGGTCTCTGTGGATTACTAGACCAAGCAAAATTGGGATGCTGGCGCCAACCAGGGTTATATGTTTCAGAATACAAGTTGTTACGCCCATATCCCTGAATGGCATTGACATCTTCATAAGCCGAAGATGTCTCAGATGCGAATTCATCAAAAGAATACGCACTTACATCATCATGTGGTGCGAAATCCTGATTGTCCGATGCCAGATCCATATTGTTCACAGGTTCCTGGTATGCAGGATCCTGAGAAGATGGAGAGAAAACATCTCAAGTAATCGGATATGTACGAGAAGAGGGGGCTCGAGATGCTTGAGAGGAGTAAGATGGAGCAGTGTTGCCAGAAGATTCGGATCTCGCTCGAATCAATTCATCGAGCTTCTTATCGAGTAGATCCACCTTATCCAGCTTTTTGGTGATAATGACCATGTCGGCTTGGGTAGATTCAGCTTGAGCTTCATGGACATTAACTCATTGCTGTCCAGGTCACTGGAACTGGTTCATTGAGGTGGCGTTCATCGAGTTCTCTACTAAGGACTCGAACAGTTCAAATGCACTGTTCTCATCCTTCGCAAGAAAATTCCCACCGCTACATGCATCGGCCAGGTACCGATGTATGCCATCCAGCCCATGGTAAAATACTTGCACAAGGTGCCATTTGGGTACACCATGATGTGGGCACTTCCTGAGAAGATTGTGAAATCTATCCCAGGCATCATGTAGCTTCTCTCCAGGGCCTTGAGCAAAAGTCGTGATTGTGCGCCTCATGGCATTTGTTCGACCGATCAGGAAGAACTTTTGGAGGAATTCACGACGTAATTCCTCACAGGTTCTAATTGGCCTCCCGATGCTCTTGAACCAATAAGCAGCTTTATCCTTGAGAGAAAAAGGAAAAAGCTTCATGAGAACAATTCCAATATCAATATTCTTGGGTCAAACTAACTCTGCAATCTGACTCAGGTCTTCGAGGTGTTGGAAGGGATCCTCATTCGAGTTTCCATGGAAATGAGTCTGAATTAGACTTATGATATTCGATTTTAACTCGAATGCATCTCTGCCTGTGGGAATCTAGACCAGAGGTGCTATGATTGTTGCTGCTGGATCATAGAAGTCCCGCAGTTGTTCTCCGTGTGGTGGGTGCTGCATCCTATCGAGTGTCGTGAGAATCCAGTCGATGCTCTGCTCATATTTTTGTTCCGTTTCCTCAACCTTTTCTTCCAGACGAGCCATTGGGTCTTGATTTTCAAGGTCCTGACAAATTCGAGGACTGGGATTAGCCATCTCAACTAATCGGGTGGAAGAAGGTTGAGACAAGAGGTTGGGCAAAATTCGCCTTTGCCGCCTTGAGTTTAGCTCCCAAGGTCCTATGAGGTTAGGTCATAATGACCTTCCTTGCATAACCAACTCAAAGGGTTGGTGTAGTCAAGCAGAACAAGGCTAAGGCCTTGTTAAACAGAGTGATCCTTAAAATTAGATGACTATATCTTTTGTTCAAGTTCAAGTTGAAGAAAATTTGATAAGAGACTGACTGCAAGGAATTCCTGCCTCTCAGGCTAACCTGGCTAGGCTGGTTACGAGGGTACTACGAGGAAGGTTCTTCCTTCGCCTTTGGCCTCTGGTTCTGTTACCCCGTAGCCACGGTCGTTTGACGCTACCCCGTAACCTTAGACACCAGGTTTTGCAAAAGAGGTTGAAACTTAAAATTCACAAAGAACACATCAAATAACCTGCATTTGGCTTGAAACTACACAGTAGTTTCAAGCCAAATGCAGGTTATTTGATGTGTTCTTTGTGAATCTTAACTTGTCTTTTCAATGTAGTATTTATGGTGGCGGTCGACAAGGTGACTCGCCTCACCGACTAACTTTTGGACTCATCAGGGTCCAAGTTAGTCCAATGTGGTCCTATTGGCTCATGCGCTTCTAAGTTGGTTCAAATTAAAGACCACAAATCAAATATAAACTCTCAAGTAAAGATGGAATTCAAATGATTTGAAACTTAGTAAGAAGATTCCTTTTTTAATAAGCTTTTTAGAGAGTATTTTTTCAGAATTTTTACTATTCCCAGCAATTAGTTATGAATTTTTAACTAACAAAGGGTCAAATCTAGGATTTAGATCCTGTGTTAGTTTTTCTGTTGAATATAGTATTAAATGTGCTCCAACAATTTTGTAAAAATATGATAATGAAAGCTAATTTGATTATATTTCAAACCCCACCAGTTGTGAGTAAATTAGATTTGTATGTTGGTCAGAATTGATTTTCAAAGTTCATAAAAGTTCTATTTTTAAGCAATTTGACACATATGTACTCTACAAATTTTTAAAAATTTCACAGATGAAATTTCTTTTTGGGAATGCTGGCGTTGGAAATATAATTTGAAAATCTAATTCCAGTCCAAATTTCAAGGTTTTTGGAGCAATAGAAACACGACTATTGAATTTTGAAGATAACACATACTTTTTGGTCGAATTTCTAATAGCAATGTGTGCACTTGATTTCCGCAGTGCCCGCTTTGATTCGTTCGCCGCTCCTCTGGTTTAATCCTGTACACAAAAATAGTATGTTACAGATGAAATCAAAAGTCGCCTTGCATCCCTAGCAATGGTGCCAATTTGTTCGGGGTGTAGATCGCATAGAAGATGAATACGTTGTAGTATAGCGTGAAATACATCTCGATAAATAAAATTAACGGAACTAGGAGTCTCGGTTGATCACAGGGAGGCAGAAAAACACTTTTGATTTCATGCACTTATTCTAAATCTAATTACTAAATAATAGACACAATGAATCATGATATATATATCACATAGAGCGTTTGAACATGAATTTCATACATGAAACTAAACTAAATGATAACATGAATATAAACTACTTATGGAATAGAACAAGTGCACCACGGGTAGATCGTGGTGGCCTTTTGGAGAGGTTGAGAGAAGCAGTGACAATGTAATAGGGTGGCCTAACGGATTTTTCAGATGAAGGCAGAGAAGACAAGAAGAAGAAGAGAGAGGTAGAAGAAGGAAGAAGAAAAAGAATGAAGAGAGAGTTGAGAGAGTTATTTTTCCAAAGGGGGGCCTTTGGTTCTTTAATAACTTTTCTTCTCGTACAAATCCTTCCCCAAATCCTTCTTCTTGGTTGGTTTATTCTGGTGCTACCATGTGGCGCTCTCTGCACCCTCAGATCTGCATCGCATGACTCCTGCGCGCCCGCACCACTTCTTCGCATTTTCGTCTTCAAATCCTGCCTCATCATCTCAGCCATCCAATCTTGCAATCGGATGGCCTAAACGTGCGCTCATCACGCCACTCAAATCCTATGCACAGTTCTCGTGCCTTCTAGATCTCGCAACAACCCCATGCGATCGCACCACGTGGATGCACCTCTGGCCCCCTCCAATAGCGCATGCCTGCCTGCACGCACATGCCCGCCGAGTAGATCATGGTAGCCTTTTGGAGAGGTTGAGAGAAGCAGCGAAAATATGATAGGGTGGCCCAACGGACTTTTCAAATGAAGGCAGAGAAGATGAGAAGAAGAAGAGAGAGCAGTAGAAGGAAGAAGAAAAAGAATGAAGAGAGAGTTATTTTATCAGGGGGGGCATTTGGTCCTTTTATAACTTTTTCTCTCATACAAATCCTTCCCTAAATCTTTCTTCTTAGTCGATTTATTCTGGTGCTGCCATGTGGTGCTCTCTGCGCCCTTAGATCCGCATCGCACGGCTCCCACGCGCCCGCACCGCTTCTTCACGTTTTCGTCTTCAAATCTCGCCTCATCATCTCAGCTGTCTGATCTTGCAATCGGATGGCCTAAATGTGCGCTCATCGCGCCACTCAAATCCTACGCGCAGTTCTCGCGCCTTCTAGATCTCGCAACAACCCCGCGCGATCATGCCATGTGGACACGCCTTTAGGCCCCCTCCAATCGCGCATGCCCGCCTGCATGTGCACGCCCACAACCCGCACCAATTTTTACACAGCGCAAAGCTCGAACCTGCGCCCCGCGCATACACGGGTGCACGTGCAAGCAAATACACTACGCAGAACCTTTGTAATATATACTTAATTATATTTATATTAATCTATTCTGGGTGGCGATGTCGCACATTTGTGGCCATTGGATGAAGATCCAAAGGCCCACACTGCGAGGCGAGGCACCTTCAGGGGTTGGGGGTGCGGCGAGGGGCAACTGCGATGGTGCCACATGGCACCATCGTGGCAGTCCATTCTTCTTCTCTTTATATCTGATGACATAGGCCTCCAATTAAGTTTATTTTTGCACCGTTGGACTGTGAACGTCAATCCGAATCCATCCATACGGTTGGATTTATCATTTGAGGTTTGAATCTTCTTCAATTTGCCCCTTGGCTCTTGCTCTTCTACGGACTCCCTGGGGTGCTACGAGAGTCTGATTGATGCGATCTTGGATGCGTTGGACTCCCATCATTATTCCGAATAGATCCATAAGGTTGGATCGATCATCTACAGCCCTAGATAACCTGCCATCATTAATACCTCTCAAATAACATAGTTTAATACATAAAACACATCTATCAACTATGATACAGAATACGATGTGTATGCATACAGAATATTCATGTTAAGCTAAGTTCTAACTTAATTCAGGTGAGTTAGGGCCTATGATTGCTGCACAATCAGACTCTAACTTAGTTGTAGAGTTATTAGGACTTTAGTTAAAGTGTGAATGCCATGTGAGGCCACCAAACAATGAGTACATTTACTAAATCTGGTGAGATTTGTGATCTCAGAAAGAAAAGAAGAAAAAGAGTGAGCACAAAGGGATATCAAGAGAGCACAGTTATTTAGCCTTTCACCGAGTTGACTTGTTTAATAGTCTAGAGATCTAGAGTCTGTAGTACTAGATTACATGTAGCACCAGATGAGTGTGTGCCACCAAATACAAATCCATTCAACTCGATATCTTCTACCTAAGCCAAAAAGTCATGGTCAAATTACAGATTATCTTCTACTTTATCCTTGAGGGAAGTAGCTGTCTATCTCGATGGAAATATTTACCAAGGGTGATGTACAAGCTCCCAATGCGAATTGGCTTTTCACTTGGATCTATTTTCTTGGCTATTATCACTTCACTGGATCTCTAAATGTTTGGAATAAGAAAAGAAGAAATCTTTGTCACTTCCATCACTTTTTACTTTTGCAAGGGACTAGCAAAAACTAGGCATGGGGGCGTTTGATGAGACCACAATTGTGGGCTAAGTAAATGCTTAAATGCCTAATTATTAAATTAATATTTGCAAATACATAGCATACTTGAATATATAAATGAATTAGTTTATAAGTAAAGGCTTGCATGTAAATTTATACATTCCATTATAGTAAATTGCATTTCATACATTATTTGGGATAAAGTGTATAAATAACCTAATTTATTTTTTTCCTTCCCGCAGGATGCGCAACTCAGTGCATCGCACACGCCTCTTCGTGCTTCCACCAGCGATCAACAGCTATCTCTTCAAACTGCCCCATCTGTTGGAGAGGATCTCGGCAGAAGAAACAAACTCAGAAAAGTTAAAAAGAGGCATAGCCGGCCCCGGGGGTAGGTTTTCCCCCTTCCTTTCAAACATGGAGAGCTTGCACCATGGACGCCACTAGCACCGTGGCCCACTTAGTGAGCACAGGGGCACCATTGTGAACCCCCTCACCGCGCAACCGCATCAGCCACCACGTGCCCGTCTGCGTTCCATACGCTGCCCGCGCGTTCAACAGCGTCGCGCAGCACGCAACCTCGCAGCGCACCACCACGCCCGCCTGCGCTCCAGCAAGCACACGCCTACCTGCGTTCCACGCACTGCCTGCGTGTTTAGCAGCGTCGCTTAGCGCACAAAAGAACCCAAACGCTGGTCCTTCTCCCACACTATCCACCTTCTTCCAACCTCCTTGACTCACACCGGCAATCCCTACACACTCACCACGCCCTCACCGTTGAAGCCTCCACCTCCACGCAAGGCCGTAGCTACCCACGAGAGATCACCATCTCTCCTACGCACCGCCGTCGAAGACCGTTCCTCAGGCTGACCGCCACCGGCCACCTCCGACCGTGCCTCCACCACTGTTGCGACCGTCTCTCTCCCACACATCGCCGTCGGGCTTCAGTTGGCCGGCTGCCATGCCTCCACGCGTGCAAAGAAGAGAGAGGAAGTTTCCTCTACTTTTGGAAGAATTAAAATTTACATTGTCTGCCATTGTCACTTGAATATTGGATTATTTTATTCAGGAAAAATTACATGGGTGCACTTACAATTTCATGAATTTGCTTAACTTGTGTTATGTGCATCATTTAACATTGAAATTTAATTTAGATTTGCATGCAATTCAAACTTACATGATATGCTACTACAAATGCATCATATACATACTTTTGGGAGGTTGATTCCTAACATGAAAATTACATAAATAGCCTTGAACTTTTCATGAAATTGCAAGTTCCATTTAGAGTAGCATATTCATCGAATTGATTTCGCGAAGGTGTCTGCGAACATTATAACTCTCTACTTGTGAATTTATTGGATCTATTCCTCCCTATGGATATGACATCCTTTTCGTGGTTTAAATTGATATCTATTTTAATCTTTTATTGAGAGATTTCCACCAGATAAATTACAATGACATATCATTCTATTATTTTCTTAATCAAGCGAAATACTCTCACATCACCTACACCCCCTCCCTTCCAAAACATCTCTGCCTACTCTACTCCCACCTACTCCCAAGCTCTAGCAAGCCTACCAACGCTCTATTAGAACTTACTCTCAAGCTCCCAAGGCACCTTTTAGTGTAACTAAACTCTGCCCCACCAAATACTCCTCCATCTTCCCATCCCCATTCATATGTCGCCTTAGAGCCGTCCTCCTACCTCCGTTCCAGTAGTAGATCATCTCCGCCTTCTCACCTCCATTCTGAAACCACGTTGAAGCTTTCCTCTACTTGACATCCTCCCGCTTCTCACCTCCTTCATCCTGCTTCCCAACTCCTTTGTCTGAGCTTTCACTAGGCACCGTCGTCTCACTGAACAGCCGCTTCAGAAGTTTCTTCTCACCCCTTTTCTCTTTTACGCTTTCATAGTTTATTGTAATTGACATTCATGCAATATATCATATTTGATTCCATCTCTCTCTTGTGATTGCTTGTCATTTTATTTCAAAAATAAAAAAAGTAACAAAACCATAGAACACCAAAAAGAAACAAATCGAAGCGCGATTTTCATGCAAAGTAAATGTCGCCTCCCTATGTTCGACCTGGGACTCCCTTAGAGTTTCGTATAAATTATATTTGATTACGAGTTTTACAACTACGATGATGGGTTACTCGTAACCCCGATTTCAAACACACAAAACCTGTGCGATCAATGTCCAATTTTATTTTTTTATTATACATTAAGCATAGATAGAACTTTCTCCAACAATTAACTACGTTAATGATACATACAACCAACATAAAACCATCAAATATTCTTAAGTGTAGTTATCCTAAACAAGTAGATAGTAGCTATGATTGAATAACAAATTACACATCTAAAAGCTTATTCATAAAAATAAATAGAAACAGAGACAAAATTCAGATAAAAATTTAGTAATATTTTAGTTTAATCAATAGAAATGCAAATAAATAAACATATAACAACTATGAAAGTACACAGTGTTTTCAATTAAGAAGGCAGCAACATTAACTTAGTCATTAGTCCAGATTGAACTAGGGACAAAAGTCTTTGGAATATGCACAAACAAATTGTGTGACAACAATACAACCACAAAGGATAAAGATGTAGATATCCTATGCTATTTGCACTTTTCTACCAATAAGACCAAAGAAGATTCCAGCTCTATGTTTGATTTTACATAATGAAAATTCACTTGGAATCATATCCACTTGTTGGTTGCAAAATAACCAGTGTCATCCTGCACAATGTGCCATCTGATCCAAGTCATATGAATAAAGTGGAGCAAACCAACTTCAGAATCAACTAAGAGAATACGATGATGGAGTATGATAACAAAGAAGACATAAATACCTAATACTGTTAAAAACAAAAGGTATGAGTTCTAACTAGTAGGACATGCCTACAAATGTATTTCATGAATGTTGTCTATTATCCATGTCAAACAAGCAGGCAAACATGCCAAAATCACCAAGGTTGACCACACCAGTGGAGCGTAAGAGGATATTGCCAACCCAAAAAATAGCAAATTCCATGAAATAAAATACAAAATAGCTGTTGAACAGTAATAAGGAACTCTAAGAGCTTGGATCCTTTTGTAATTATATCTGCCTAACACTTTATAAAGTATGAATAAAACATTAAATTATGAAATAATTAAAGAAAGTATCATGCATTACCCAATCTAGTTTGTAGTTGTGTTGTTTAGAATAGATATATGTTTTCTAGTTGTGTGGGTATCATATGGGCCAATGAGGGGACGTTAGGTGAGTATTGGGGGTTTCTTCTAGCTCAAATTTTGCTTAAGAGAAGTATTTTGGCCAGGAAGAGCTAAAAGGGAGAATATTATGAATATCTAGAATATGAACCAGCCAGAGTATGCTCCAAGAGATCCATGAGGATGCTCATCCAAAGTTGAAGGGAGGACTGAGAGCTGAAAGAGAGAATTGTGGCATTCTGTAGATCGAAGAAGCAGTAAAAGATTGGTGGCTGGGTAATGCTCAATGCTCAGCAACAATGGAAGAAATAATAATAATAATAATAATAATAATAATAATAAAGGAAGAGGAAGCTTTACACATACAAGTACAATGAGCTCCAAAAAGCTCAACAATTCCATTGTAGCTTGAAGGACTAAATAAGAACTGTATATGGTCCATGGCTCTTGGTTTTTACTTCTCATGTATCAACAAATCTAATCTAATCAACTCATAGGAGTCTATTCCTTGTCACAAGTGCTTCATTCTTTTATGTTTGGAGGTTGAATGGTGCTAATATCGTATGAGATAGCAGTAGAGGAATGATTATAATTTGTCATTTTGCTGCAATGTTTATGTGTAGCATTGTTAATCAAATGGTACATCAGCATCCTATTTCCATGGTTTGTGGTTCAACCAGAAGAGTAGACACATGTTTGTTTTCATTTATTTTCACCTCCATTTTGATGATTAACTATTCTAAAAAATGTAGAAATACTCCACCTTAAACAAATAAAATTTGTTCTAAATTGTAGGCAACTGATAGCGATTTTACGCGGTTTGTTAATTAGGCAATTTAGTGTCGTTGCAGCGCGTAAATCCGCTTTCGCTCTTAAATTTATAAACCTAGATAGGGGAGTATCTAGGGTCATCCAAGGAGGCCAAATGTTTGCAATAGTGATTCTCTTGCTTGGAATAAATCTCAACTTTCTTTTTGGTATTTTTCAATATATCATTTTTTTGTTTGTTTTTCAATTAAGACAACATGCGAAATGGTGGCAGGAAGGTGATTTACACTTCAATTTAAAATACTACTTCTAAGTGGCAAGTAGAGCCTCTCCCTAAGCTCACTCTAGGCAAGTGGAGGCCTAGAATAATTAGGGAGAGGGAGTGAAGAATGCTAAAAACAAGCAAGTAGAAATGCAAAATAGAAAATTGCAAAGAAGGCAACTTAGATTGATGAAAAGTGTTTTACAAAAAAAACCTAGTAGAGGAATGCTTCTACTACTAGAAAAATTAAAATAAAGAAAAGCAAACACAAATCCTCTAGATAGGTGGTGAAGAAGAGGGCTTCTTGCTCCAAGGTTGGTGGCTCCCAAGCTTGAAAAGAATCCTTCAACTCCTTCCTTGCAGTGCTCTGCCAAGGTGATGTCCTCCAAGGCAAGCCCTAAGGGGGCGTGCCCTAAGCTTCTCTCCAAGGGTGGACGTCCACCCTAGGTCCTTCTCCCTTGCTTGGCCATCCTCCTTGAAGTGGAAGAGTCCTCCTCCTTGGCATGGCCCAAGTTGAAGAGAGTGGGGAGAAGAAGGCACCAAAAGGGCTGGTGATGTGCCCCTTTAATCTCCTTCTCTACTCCTTCTTGGCCGTAGGTATAAGTGGTTTAGGTAGTAAAATACACTAATGGAGGATGCCCCAAAATGGTGGTAGGTGGTGGGTTTTTATAGAATAGGAAGGGGGCTAAGGTGTCCCTTGAAATGGAGGGCCAAGATGAAGAGATGGAGGTGGTTAAAGATCCTATGGCCAAGGTGAGTTGGCGCCACCTTAAGGGACACCAAGGGGGTAGTTATCGGTGTTGACACCCCTTGATGTTGGCGCCAAAAAGGGTTCTAGAAGGTGGTCTAAGTTGGCGCCAAGAGGGATTCTAGAAGGAAGGGTAAGTGGATGGCTAGGATGGCTTATGTGGGTAGGTGTAGGGTGGATTAAGGGCTGAAAGTTGGCGCCAACTTAAGGTGTCTTTTGGTGGTGATAATGGGGTGAAGGGATGGCTAGGAGGTGGCGCCAACTTGAGTAGGGTACCTAGCTTAGGTAGGCTTAAGTTGGTGGAGCTAGCTAGGGTTGTCTTTGAAGGTGGTGGATGGCCAAGGAGCTGGTTGCTAGCTAAGCTAAGCTAAGCTAAGATAAGCTAGCTTAGCTAATGGAGGAGTAGAGGAGAAGGTGTTGGAGCTAGGGTTTGGAGGGAGGAGCTGAGGAGGAGAAGTCAAGAGCTGAAACTGGAGCTGGCTGCTGCTGAAGAGGCTGGCATGGAGCTACTTTAGCTGGCTTAGCTTGCTAGTTCTTTGCCAGCTGCTAAGTCAAGCTAAAGTGAGCTGGCTTCTTCCACAATAAGCTAAGGTGAGCTGGGTCTGGTGCTCCCGGGGAGGGTCAAGCTGGTTGAGGTAGCTAAGGTAGCTTAGCTCAACTGAGTTGAGCTAAGCTGAGTCCCCGGGAGCTGGACTTGAGCTTCCTGAGCTGGGATGAGTTCTTCTTCAGCTGGCTAGAGTTGAGTGGAGCTGGATGTAGCTGGATCTGAGCGGGGGTGAACTCCTGTCAACTCAGCTAAGCTAGCTAGAGCTCCCTGAGGACTAGTCGGAGCTGAGATGAGCTAGACTCAGCTAAGTTGAGTTGGATCTGAGCTGACTTAAGCTAGGGTGAGCTAAGATGAACTCTCTTGAGCTGCCATTCAGCTGAGATTAGCTGAATGGAGCTGGGATGAGCTAACCCTAGTTCAAGTGAGCTAGGTTCCAGTTGCGATGAGCTGGATCAAGTTGAGGTGAGCTGGATCAAGCTGAGGTGAGTTGGATCAGGCTGAGTTCCAGCTAGTCTAGGCTTCCCCTTCACCATTTTCCTTCTTGAGTGCTAGGGTTTTAGGGATCTATATATCTGTACATCCCTAACACTCACAAAAGCATATTAAAAAGACAATAAAAGATGCAATGCATGCCTAACCTATTTTATGCCTAAATGCAGCCCGAAAACCCATTTGCGGAGTAAAATCCTAAGAGCTAGGTTTGTTTTAATGCATAAGAATGATGATAAACTGGCGTTTGTCAGCAACAAAATCATATAATTCTTTTATGTCGTTGAAAGAAGACAACATAACAAGTAGGATCTTATCACCTCCTTACCTACACCAAAGCTACATGTTTAGGTTCAAAATCAGGTTCAGTTCTGGGTTGAAGGCATTATTCCACAAAATTAATCTCCATAAGTTCTTATCATTTAAACTGGATCTTTGACTTTTTTAGAAATTAGTGATATATGAACTTGCTATGTGGCCCTTACACATGACTTCATCCTACCTGCTTTGGTGAATTCACATTAACTTCTTTGTCCTCTAATCTCTATATTGTAGTCAAATTTCCTTCTTGGAGCAAAATGCTATGCTGGTTTTGTGTAATGGGCCTTTTGAGTTGCCACTCCATGCAATGTTGTGTTTGGTATCCTTTGGCACTGCTAAATAGCTAGCTACAAGAGTCCTGACAAAAAAACAAAGAGTAAATAGCATAAAAAGATGGCAAATGCATTTGTAGCTATATAAATAAAAGGAATTCCAAAATTAAATGCAAATAACATAGTGGTTTCTCAACTAGGACTTTATTTCCTGTATGTATTTTAAATACTATATAGAAACCAATTTCTCCAAATGGATTTTTAAGGAATAAATGAGCTTATTGGTGTCAACCTATAATTGCAACTAGAGCTTTGCTTTCCCTTAACCAATATCTCATTCCTAAAATTAGCGGACATTATGGAATTGCTAATCTAGTGGGCTTTAAAAAGCAAATCACCATAGAAATGGCTGGATAATTGACTCCACTTGCTTCCTAACATACAAGTGGCTAGCTATATTTTTGCATTTCACTCTCAACGTCTAGGAGTTCAATAAAACCTATAGAAGTTACATCCCATTTGGAATGCCCATAAGAAGTTCTCATGTGTCTAAGTACCAAAAAGGACCAGCATATAAATTTTCCACAAAAACAATCATGAAATATGCTCAAACAAAATATGGACATGTTTGGTTGCAAGATAAGAATGAAGAAAAAACATAAAATCTCCTTAAATCAAGTTTGATTGGAGTTTATGCCAAGATAGTCCAATATAAATATATAAATTAATCTTTAAATTGTCTAATTTGAAACTATTTTTGTTACACAACTAAATACTGCATTGGCAAACTAAACAACTATCAGAAATTGTAATTAATCCAAATTCAAGAAGCCAAATTCAAGACAAGTTGCTCCTTTCTTCACATGCAAATCTCCAAGAAAAGTAGCTGCTCTACAATCAAATTGAACCTGAGCTAAAATCATACTGCAACCATGTTAGATGTTGCTATCGTAACCTAGACATTCCGCTTCCTTAAGGCACATACACATATGTATAGTGTCATAATCATGTAGAAACATCAAAATGAAAGATATCTACTGGATGGAAATAGATGGTACCAATATGTGTCAGTTTGGGTTCAAAGCATCAAAATCAAAAGCAATGTAGTGCAAGGGGTAACAAAGAGTCTGCATCATGCCGCTTTATGTGGTGGAACTCTGGATGTGCCCACTGAGACAATCCTATATTAGTATGCCCTTTTGATTTCACACATATGCTTCTTATTTTTATTGTTTCCCATACTAGATCTTTCAATCCCTTGTAGGTAGTGCCACTCTCTCTGCTTTATTGTAAGCCCTTTCTTTTCTCTCTACCCTTTTGATTGAACTAGTTGCCATTCTCAAGACTTCCCTACATACCAAGCCTCATCTAGAAGGGAAATAATCCTCTTGGCTTTTGAGAGATGAGAAAAATTACTTGTCAAAAAGACAAATGACAAAAGTTTCCAATTGTGCAATAAATATCAGGAAAAATATCAATGATCATTTAATATTTTGTATTGTCAACTTGTTGGGCACTAGTTTCAAAAAAAAAAATCTTGTTTGCCGTTATTCATAGATAGATTGTAATTCTATTTAGAAAGAAAGATATTAAAGTCATTATTGATCATTAATCCTCAACATTGTAACCAATAAATTGGATGTAGAAGAAACTACCTATGTCATAGCCATGTCAAGGTAAAAAGCTCAATGATCATCTAGCAAGATAGAAAAGTGAACCTTTTTAATAAGATTGAGGACATCTTGGTTATCAACAAAGTCAATATAACTCCATTCATTATGTTCCTTTCTGTATTCCTCTTGCTCCATCTGGGCATCAAAATAATGTAAGTTGGAATTCCTCTAGACCATCAAGTGCAATGACATATACTATCAGTTACGATGCCAGAGATCAACTAATGGTTGAAAAGTGCTAAACCATCATATGGAATCCTCATAACAATCTTACTAATATGCTTCCAGTTCAGCAGTCCGGCCTCTTGTTACTGCACACCCTTCTGAACCCAACCAATTTGCTTTAGGATTAACTAATGGGCAAGTCTATATCATTGAGCCCCCGAAATCATGAGGAAAATTGTGAATACCTTCACAAAAAATGTAGCAGTTTTAGTTTATCAATCCTCAAGGTACCGGTTTCTTTGATTCAAATCCATTCAGCTTGTGAGGAAAATAAGTCAGACTCTGCTAATCAATAAAATGAGTACTTTCTCTTTTTAAAAGAATGACTACTTTTTGAAGAATCCTCACAGGGGGAAGTTAATTGATAGAAGATAGAATAACAAGTTAATTAATAGAAGATAGAATGACAAACTTATGCAAAGGCTCCAAAATTCTTCGTGTAATTCCATATGGAACTTAAAGAACTTTCTTCTTGTTAATATCTAATTTCTATGCTTTTGCATGTCACTTGTACCTGAAAACTTAAAAATTCTATAAATATGTAGGAAGCAAACTCACAAATGTCCGATTTCTTAATATATAGAATTGAAGATTGTTACTTGTCCAAAAGTAAGGATAAATACAAGTAATTATATGAGACAAGGAAAACCATATTAAGAACATAATTTAGAAATCCATAATTCAAAACGAAAAACACAACTACAAATCATAGAATTTTCATGAATATCACCACATATAATTAGATCACTTGCTACTTCTTAACCCAACTTAGTACCAATCAAATCTCACCACACATTTTGTCACATTTTGGCACATACCATCAATATTTTTATTTATTCAGAACACCTAATGTATACATGGATAGAATGGGTGGGTAGAGTTAATGTTAGCATTACATTGATCTCAGCATCTAATGTTGCAACATATATCCAAACCAACCAACCTCTTTTTAAATCCATGATATGGGAATGATCAAGAAAGAGCACTCTAGAAAGTTCACGAATGACATACTTGATTTGTCTGATACAATGTAGCAACGGTTACTAGTTAAATGCTAAATTCAAATTCCCAAACCTGGATTTAAATATGAGCATCAATCTCCCTTGCCATGGGAGGTAGATTGGAACTTCAAATGGCAGAAGCAGCTGATATGCCCTCTGATAATATAAAAGGAAATCCTTAAATCCATGATATGCCCTTTGATGATATATTAAGGATGATCTATAATGTCATTGTGACTCTATATGTTCCTTTTTATGGAATTGAATTCTAGTGTATGATTTTGACATAATATATACTTTAGCCGAAGCATGGAAGATTTTTATGGTGACATTATTTGAAAGCCACATTCTAAAACAAGTCTTTGCATATACTAGGGGAAGAGGGTGGAGAGGATGCTGAGTAGGAGTCTGATCTCGTTATAGCTCTACAATCTTTGAAGAAAATCCCAACATAATGACACCTATATATATAACATATAAAGGATGATATTCTACACACCTACATAAAACAAAAATACAAGAATTAGTTTTGGATATATAGCTAAGCCCAAGACCCTATTACATGAAATGCACTTGATGGAATAGCTTAAGTAGTGAATTTATTGATTTCCTATTGGATTGATCAAATATTTCTTGTGATTTTTAAAATCTCAATTTGACCCAATCTATTAGAGCTTAATATTAGGTCCAATCTGATCTACAAGCCTGAAATGAAATTAAATCACAAATTCATTGCCAGACTCTTATGCTGACTTAGACATTTTGACAAATAGGTGGTGGACATTGGTATTTTAGACACATGTAAAACAACACCACAAACATCAATGGTGATTACAAGGGAAGGCACAAGGGACTCACAAATTGCTGGCCAACACTTCCTCAGCTTATTGAAATCCTCTTCGTGGCTATAAATTCCACAATCTCCTTACAAAACAAAAAACAAAAATATAGCAAAGAGATGAGTAGATCATCATCATAACCACATGAGAAGGAGGCATAGAAAGATTGCCACAAACCAATCCTTAAACCTAATCATTGCTAGCAATCCCAAACTCTAACCAAAATTAATATCCAACCTAATCCCAATCGAGTATAGATTTAGCATAGATCCAAGCATAGTAATAGAATAGTAGAAAAAGATCTAGAGCATAGATCTAGGCTCAGATTTAATCTATCACTAATGCTAACCCTAAAATGACCAACAAATCTGTGGAGATTAAGCCTAAATCTGATCGCAAGAAGGAGAAAGAGAGATCTAATCACAGGAGCAAGTGAAATGATTGTTAACACGTGAAATCGATGTTTTAAAGGATGTAATTGTCGTAGCAAGTCAAAATCACTCGAAAACACTTAAAATTTATAACTCACAAGTATGAGGTCATTCACTGGAAGAAATTCAAGAGTAATTCATTCTCACATATTACAATTATAAGAAAAATGTAAGAAATTGAGATTAGAAGAACAATTCAGAATAATATATCAATAGATCCAAATACCAATGTGCAAAACGTTTAGGGTAAAATGATGATTTAAACCAACAAATTACCCTTTAAGTTTAAATCATACAAATACTCAAATATATGAATAGTAATCAAAATCAAATCAAATGCCAAGTATCAGACGTCAGAAATTAGCCCAGACGACTTAACCAGCACAACCACAAGTCTCCTTAGATAGAGCCTTCTCTTCTTCTTGAGCCTCAAGAAAGAGACTTCAGTAACCACGTACAATAGAGGTGCAAAGCCACTAAAGTTCTTCTAAGTGTTGAGAGTTAGAGAGTGAGGCAAACCCCCCACTCTCTCTTTCTTCTCTTTCTCAGAAACCCATGAAATCGGGTCTATAATTGGGTATCTAGGCGAGTATTTGGATCTGGGCAGGGGACCAGGGTCACCGCCCTGGGGTAGTGATGAGGAGTGAGGAGAGCGTGATGAGGGACTCAACCCCTCATGTACTGGGCAAGGGGTCGTGGGCACAAAATCAATTTATCTTGCGCTGTGAGCTCGTAAGGCACCGATGTGTGACTAAAGTCCCTGTAATTCTCCACGTGAAGCTGCTGCTGATGAACCTTCTGATTGCGGTCAAAGGAGAGGTAGAATCCTCAAGTGGAGACCTGGGCACACTCTTGGAACAGAGCCGCAGCACCTGGAAGGGTTGGTGATGAAGAACACTACTAGAACATGATAACCGAGGTCGAGGAAGATGACCTATAGTGGCAGACAGCCAGCGAGCACCTGAAAAGGATAAAATGGCCTCTTGGCCCTGTCATAATAGCTCAGGAGCTTTGCTCGAGTGTAGCAAATGTGGTGGTGGCAGTGGTGTGCGGTGAGAGTGGTCGAGGTAGGCTGGCAAAGGTGGAAGGTGAGTGTGGTGGTGGAGGTGTCCAGGGAGGTGATGGGGGCAGCAATCCCCTCAATTTCTTGAGGGGTTTTGCTCACGTGGACACGGCAATGGTGTAGGAGTTAGAGGTGAGTGGTTTGGTGGCGTGTAGCGGGTTATCGGGGTCGCCGGAGGTATGCAGGAGACAAGGGCGACGACGGTGGAGCGGGCAGATTTGTGGTCAAAAATGAAGTCTGGAGGTGCTGGGGTGATCAATTGATGAAGAGGAGACGAGAAGAGGTGCTAGCAGACGATGAGTATATGGAGGAGGCGTCGGTCATGATGAACCGGCATCGAAGAAGGTGAATGCACCAAGGAGGGGTACGATGATGAGGAGGGGACCGGAGAGTGCCATGCTGGTATTGTAAGATGTAGATTGAAGAGGGGAGTCAGAACCTGCCGCCTATTGTTTGTGGTGGCCAGTGGGGGAGTTAGAGGTAGAGGGTCGCCAAAGTGGAGCTTGGAGCAGGTCGAAGAGGGAGAGGAAGAAGGTTTTATGGCCCAAAAACTCGCTAAGGAGGTGAGGTTGTCCATAAGAGTCTTTTATAGGCCTTCAAGCAAGCTCCTAAGCTTGGAAACAAGATTGAAAGGCTCATTTTTTCAGAAACAAGGATTCTTGAAAATCAAGGATTCACATGAGCTTCTTAGGCGGATTTAGGATCTAGAGTTAGGTTTAATTATTTAGGGATGACCTCAAGATCATCCCTTCCAATTTTGGAAGGGATTAATCGAGAAATCAGGGAGGTATTCCTGATTGAAGCTCAGCACCTTTGGGTTCACACCTACCATGGCAGCAGGGACCTATTTGAAGAAAATGAAGAGAAGTTAGGGGCTCTTTGTAAGGATTTCAAAAGTTAGGGGTATGAATGAGAGAAAAAGAGTCAAACTAGACAAAAATGCAAACTAAGTCTTGATTGGGCCCAAATTTTGGTACAAACCTAATTTGGACCCAAGGAACTTGATGGTGAAGTCGGATTTTGGTTTTGACTAAGTTTAACTGTATAAGTTATTCAAAAGCCCAAATTACCGCAACTTATTGTATGAGACTCTGTTTTAGGTCAAAATAGGTTTAAATGGTCAAATCAAGGATAACAAATTTTATAGAATATTTTTCTATGAATTTTATAAGGTTTAGGTGAATTTTATCCTGAACAGAACCTCTATTAATAAGCAAGTTTAAAATTAGGGTTTCAAGTTACTGTTAATTCTCGAAATGCGTAAAAACCCATTTCTGTCTGCATGAACCCACTTATTTGACTTTAATGTTCATTTGACCTTTAATTCAACCCTAGTCAACCCCTTAGTTATTCTATGTTCATGATTTGTTGTTAAAACTACAGAATTAACCCTGGTTTCTTGTTCTCTTCTCAAAACACAACATCATGCATATAGAACCCTCTGATGGTGATGTAAGAGCTATTATCATCCTTTTCAGACCAAAATAGGCTAGTTAGGGCCTATGATGGTGTTCCCATCATACCCCGATGCGTAACTTTTGCTAGTCCCTTTGCAAAAATCTTATGTATCAGACCAAACCTCTAGGTCGGATGTAACTGTCAGGATAACCTACTAAGCCGCATCTCTAGGAATCAGATCTTAATACCAAAAATGGGCCTAGAGGTACTCAAGTATAAACCAAGATCCAGACCTGCCCAGCTTTAGCCTGAGTCTGCCATGTAGGTTTCTAAGCCTACAAAGACAGCCTAGAGGTTCGTTGAACCCAGCAATTAGGGAACCCGTAAGTATAATAGAATGAGTCCAGGTTCAGTTTGCCAGTGCATTTTTTAAGAGAGAGATAGAAGAAGGTTTTTCATTTGGAGAGTTTCTCTCTCTTTTCTTTAGCTTATTCCTTAAATCTAGCCTCATATTGGTCCTAAACACAATCTGTATCGGATTCCTTGTCCCCACCATCAATCCTCGAAGGGTCCCTGGCTTTCGATGTTTCGGGATAACACTACCCATGGCAACCCCTAGAACCCTGCCTTTCGACACTTCGAGATAGTGCCACCCATGGCATTCTGTAGCTAAATTCAGGCCCTAGCAATCTTCATTTCTGGATAATCCCACCCATGGCACCTAAACTAGCAAAAGGTGCTTACATGCCCCTAGTAGGATATTTAGATATCCGAGAAGACAAGCATCGAGGTGGCGCTATGTTATTACATGTCTTCATGGGGAATTTCCCACCTTTCTGCTCTGGGAACTCGTCCAATCAACTCTTGTTTTCAAGCCACTCCTAATCTAGATTTTAGGACCAATTTTTAGAATAGAATGAAAGCTTTTTGCATGATTTTCATAATTAAGTGCACTGAACCTAACTGGTGTGTGATTTTGGGTGCTTCGGTTACCAAGTCCCGCAAACCAAAGAGCAGGCAACAGGGTCGAATACTCCCTAAGCCTTAGACCTAATACATAAGCTTTGCACTTTCCTCAACCTCTTGAGGATTAATCCGAATCTTAACAAATACTTGAGTGTTTAAACCCTAAAATAGATCCAAGAGGCCTAAGGTCGGTATTTGCCACTAATTCCCTAAGTTTTAGCCTTCGAGGTCTTAGTTCATCATTCAATCCAACCTAGAAGTTAGGTAGGTTCCATATTAATTTTGAAGGAACTCATTTTTTTCTTTTTGATTTGCTCCTTTTTTCTTTCTGCTTTTTCCTTCCCTTTTTTCATTCAGCTCAAATAATCTTCTCCCTCTCTTTTTTTTATTAAGTGAAACCCTTCTCTAAATTGATTTTCATGATGTTTTGCACTTTAATACAACTCATGCCTATGATTTGCAATGTCCTCATTGTAAATTAGGTGAGTTCAAATTTAGCTTAGATCGTATGTTAGAACAGTGTCAAAGGGTGGGTGAATGGTTTGGGATGACTATTGCGAAGATTTCAAGCTTTGGTATGAGTATTAAAGGTGGAGTCAGCTGTTCTAATGGACGAACCCTAAAGTGCAATTTGAGTTCAACAAAGAGATATGTCATATGGGTTTTAGGTTTTTCAAAAGATGACGGATTGCCTCCCGATAAGCACTAAGTTTAACACAATCAACCGAGCGCAATGAGCTCAAAAGGTTATGTCAACTGACGCATTATGATGAGTGATAGGGGAAACTATGTGATCATGGTGAATGAGAATCAAATGGCCATAGATGAGCATCAAATTATGATGAAGAGTCCTTCCAGAAGATCTATGATATGGGTCAGGTTGATTCATTTCTGGATGGCTCTTATGGAGTTTCTGCAGAGGAATCACTCGGAAGATGTATTGATCTTGGAGTTCTAAAGTGAGGCCATCGTGGGTCCAGAATCCAATAGAGGTGAATCTAATCAGCATATCCCAGATGTGTGGTTCCTCTTGTGCAATGTGGCCTAACGGATCAATATCTAATGAGTCATCTTGATTCTTTTCTACTAAATGTAAGATCATCTCTTCAAGAAAGGACTCAAAGATTGAGGCTTCCAATGAATCTTCACTATGAGTTTCATCCCAATCAAAAGTGAATGTTTGGAGAGTGGCTTTTGGATTATCTATGTCGAATTCTGTAAAGGATTCATACTCTGTGAGGAGGTCACTCTCAATATCTGCCAAGCCCGATTCCTGGAGATCCTCAAAACAACAAAATGTCTACAAATTCATGGAATAAATATCTAAACCTGATGAGTCAAATTTCTCTTAACAAGATGATAGTTAAAATGATTTGTTGTTGTATTTCCAAGTGATGGAAAATTGACTAATCAAAATAATTGAAATAAACCACTCACAGGAGAGCGGGTCGTATCCACACGAAAGCAATGGCCTATTTAAAACTTGCTACTATTGAAATCAAAAGTTCACTATTTGCTTCTCCCAAAAATCCATCAAAAATCCCCTTTAGTTTAAGAAATCAATGTAAGATAAAATTGGAATCATATTTATGAGAAAGATGAAGGATATGATTATAAATTTAACATAATAAAATATTCATAAAACAAAAATCCCCTCTTGCAAATCTATCACTGCTAGACATTTGCTCACTAATATAGTATAACATTTAACTTAGGTGAGACTAATAAGATGAAGGAAGAGATATAAAAAGGATGCAGGAGTAAAGAAGAGTAGAGGGGTAGGCCAGCAAATGCCACAATATATCTTCCAATATTTAACTAGAAAAATGAAGTTCTCAATGGAATATAAATGTAATAACTAATGCCCCATTTACTATTGCAAAACAAGGGAATGGCTTCCTCTTGTCCATGCACGAGGAGGAGATCAAGGTCGACAGTGTGAAGCTCAGAGGAATATCTCTAGACTGAGGGCTTCACGATGGTGGTCGTGGCGAAGTGAGAGGCGACCCAAGGTGGCCGGATGGATTTGTGGAAGATGATGGGTTCCGGCGACTTGTTCAGCTCTTGAGGTGGCTGCTCCATGCACGAGCGTTTCTGCTATAGCCGCATGAGGAGATGGAGGTGGCGTTGGCTACTGATGGTGCATGCGGTCGTGTGCGTGGCCGAGGAGAAGATGTGGCTGCTACTGTGCATGCTAGAGGCACTGTTAGCTGTGAGAGGGGAGAGATGGAATGCATCAGTTGCATGGGCCAAGAGGTGCGCAAGATGGTTGCTGGTTGTGCGATGTGAAGCACGTAGGGGTGCGGAGGCATGTTGCTGAAGGAGCGTAGCTGCAAGGGTACTGCACGAGAACACGAGGCCGCATGCATGTTGCTGTAGGCATGGTGGAGGCGCAGCTGAAGGGCACGCAGGTGCTGGAGGTGAGGGGAAGGGTAGGGGCACGCGCACACGACTGCCGCACACTGGGTTGCGTGTGGCCTTTGCTGAAGGTGGTGAGCTACTACAAGCTGGGTAGCACGCTGATGAGAAAGAGGGCAGTGGCACTCTGTTGGAGATGATGGTGGTGGGTTTCATTGAAGTGGAGGAGAAACAGAGGAAGAAGAAACGAAGGTGAAGAAGGTGGTAAAGTGGCTTCAGACATCCGGGAAACTTCCCGGACTTCTTAAAATTGTGAGAATGGTTGCTAGAGTGTGGCTGCAGTGGTGGTTGCTGGTGATGTTAATTCTTGCGAAGCATGGTGATGGTTGCATGGCCATCAGAGACACATGTGCACGGTGTTGGCATGAGTCCACCGGCTTGGCGTGGTGAGCTGTCACCTCACTGCCCACGGTGTGGTGGAGCTCGGCCTTGGAGATGCATGGTGGTGGTGATTGACAGGGGTGGAAATCGCGTATTTTGAAATCATCAAAAATCGTAGTATAGTCGCAAATTCCCCTTGACAAAAATATTTATAATAACGAACCTCGCATAGATTTCTTTTCTTTTTAGAACTTGAGTCTCGGTCGTTCGTCACTGGGAGGCATGAAAACAAGTCGAGATTTGGATCGGCTTAATCTAACCTAAATCTAATCTAACTTAATATTTTTGTATTTTTGTGTTTTTGATCTTTATTTTGAAACACGAAATGAAAGCATGCATCAAAGTTGTAAGTCATGAAGATAATAACATGCATATAAAACAATCAGACAAGAGTATCATGCATCAAAAATTAAGCACTATAAAATACGGATACATAGAAATAAAGCTAAACTAAAGAAAGGGATCAACCGAGAGAGGCTAAGGAGAAGCCTTCTTGGCCGTCCACTAAAGAGAGGAGGATGGGTGTGTGCACCCAAGTGGAGAGAGGAGGGTATTGCACCCTTTCTCTACCAATGCTGTCCTTGAGAAGACCTTAAGGGTGGTCTTCTCTATGGCTGTCTAAGAGGAAAAGAAAATGGGGGCATGGATCCTTTATGGTGGAAGACAAGGGCACGCCCACAAGAAGAAAGGAGAAGGTGTTGCATCCTTATGCTCTTCTTCTTCTTGCCACCCTCATGAAGATGCCTTGGAGGAGCTTCTTCTTTAGCCATCCATGGAGGGAGCCTTGGAGGAAGAGGATGGCCTTGAGAGGGAGAGGAGGAGGTGTGGTCACAAGTTGAGAGGAAGAGAGTGGTGGAGATGGTGCAATTTCATGGCTCTTTCTTTGCCCTTATGGAGGGCTCCATTTGGTTGCCACTTTTGGTGGCTCCAAAATTAGCTAATGCCACATTTTTAGGATCTAGGTTTGACACAAGTTTTTAGGGTTTCCAAGAGAGTGTGCATGGGTTTGGTAGGGGTAGAATGGGAAGGGGTGTGTGTGTGTGTGGGTGTGTATTTTTCGTAGGACTAAGTTGTGGGTTTTGGTATGATTAGGTGCTAAATAGGTTAGGTCAATCTAGATTAAGTGGGTATGGACCTAATTAGGCTTAGGAAAGTCTAATTGGATAGGAGTGAACCTAATTAGGTCTAGGTCAAGTCTAATTGGATGTGTGCATGTGATTAGGCTAGGGTAACCCTAATAGGTATGAGTCGATTAGATCCTAGGTGGATCAAATTGGGCTCAGGTGCACCCAATCAACTGTAGATGCACCTAATTAGGTATGGGATGGTTTAATTGGGTTAGGGATAGGATAAGTAGGGCCATGGATAGTGGGCTAGGCTTAGGAGGTCTCTAATTAGGTTTCTTAGGGTGTCCGGTGGGGTTCCTAGGTCAAAATAGACAAGCTAGGACTTCCAACACCAAAATCAGGAACCAGACAACAGTATTAGACATCCAAGATAGTGGTCAGACATCTTATACTACAAAATTGGACGTCTAGACATTAAATTAGATGTCCAATTTTGTGTCAATATGAGTTTTGGCTACCTGAATTGTTATTCTGCAGAAATCAGACGTCATCTGGACGTCCTAAAAGGTGCTGGAGAGTGGGTTTTAGGTTTTCTAAGGTGGGTTTTGGTTCCTAAGTGTTTGGGAGAGGGACAGGGTGGATAGGAACATGGATAGTGCTATCCATGTTTGGGTTTTGAGGCTAAGGTGCCCTAATGGAGGTTGTTTTGGGTTTGGGAAGGCTGTCCTAGGGTTTCTAAGGGTAGGGATAAGGCTATCCTCCCACTCCTCTTATCTGGATAAGTCTTCTTCCTTTATTGCTTTATTCCACTATCTCCTTCATGGATCACATTATTACCTGCAAATAGTAATAAAAACCATTAAATAGAAGGATATCTCATCTTATTCTAAATAGACTGATGTAATGCATGATATGCAAGATATGAGTGCAATATCCATAAATTAAGCTAGGTTCAAACATTATTTAGGTTAGTTAGGAGCCATGATTGCTATGCAATCAGTGATGGAGGTGAGCTCGTAGCTCCTCACAGTGGTGGAGTTAGAGCAGAGTCTCCACAAGCATGGTAGCAACTGCTCCCCTCTTGTAGCCGTCTGCATGGATTTGAAATGGAGAGGTGGGAGCAAATCCACATTCTCCACTCATCTTCACTGCAGCCACTATTTCATGCGTTGTGCACAGCTGCAGCAACCGTTGAAGTAGAAAAATAAATTAATAAAATAAGAAATGAAATGATGCCTTATGATGAGAGCCTCATCATGAGCCATAACTAGCTCATTTTGACCCAATAAAGAAGATAAAAGCTCCTACATAACTTAGAAGAAGGCCTAAATAAAGGAATAAGTGCTTTGAGAAGAAAACATGAAATAAAGGTTAAAACTGCAATTTTACCATTGCAGTACATAAATGGGATTTCTCAGAGGCAAAACATAGGTCAAATGGTCTAAATAAGATAAAAAGTGGGTTGAGTCAATCAGAAATGGGTTCATGTGTAATTTAGGAATTAAATGACATTTGGTAACCCTAAAATAGACCTGCTTAAATCAACAAGGTTTCGATCAGGATAAAAATCAAGTAAATCCTCTAAAAATCATGAAAAAATATTCCTTAGGGCTTAGAACACTTAATTTGGCCTTTGGAACGTAGTTTGACCTAGATTAAGGTCTTAGCTCATCAATTAACCTAAGTTGGGTTTTTACGCAAAATATCCAGTCAAACGTGGTCAAACCTAAAATCTAACTTCACCATTGGATTCCTTAGGTCCAAATTAGATTTGTACCAAAATTTGGACCTAAGGGGAGGTCATCTTGACCTACTTTGCAATTTAGTACACCTAAATCACAATTTGGCCCCTATCTTTTGAAAATCATTGCAGAGAGCCCCCTAATTTCCTCGCCACCTTTGCAATCAAGTCCTGCCGCCATTGTTCGGTGCAGAATCGACCTCCGGCGAGGTTTAGAGAGGGAATACTCTCTGATTCCTCGGAGATCCCCTCCCAGAAATGGAAGGGAGATTCTCTGAGGAATTCCCTTCCATCTAAGGCCAATCACGATCTCTGGTGTGAACTCAATCTCTCGTGCGAACGCACGAGGGATTTGGGTATCCACCCTCCTTCCTTCTCCGGCGAGCCGTTGGAGATGATTGCGCGCTCTCCACACACTAGAAAGTTCGGCCAGCACCAATAAAAGAATCCCCAAACCCGGCCGATGAGATTCAAACTTGTTTTGGCGGAGATTCCCCCAAATTTTCCTCTCTTCCATCTCCGGCCAAGGAACCTGCAAGCTCCGGCGACCTCCTCCCCTCCTTCTCATCGCTCTGCTGCCATACCAGCAGCAGAGTCCACTTCGCCTCTTCCTCCCACGTCGCACCGTACCAAGCGCGCATTCCCCTGACTTCGTCCTCGTGGCCGCTCCCTCCCTCAGGGTTCTTCTTCTTCGACGACGGCAGCTACGAGCCATCCACTCCGCTGCCTCCCTCCTTCTAGAACACTCCAGATACATTCTCCATCTTCCCCTCTCTCTTTTCCCCCTTACATTTCATTCAATTGCCCCTTGACACTGCCTGACCACCCTCATCTTCCATGTCATCGGCCGACCTCCGGCGAGCCGCCCCCATCATTCTGCCCCTCCACATGGCTCGCCAACCGTCTCATAAGCTCCGCCTCACCACAAGGAACAATCTCCGCCCATCCACCATCCCTCTACGCCTCCACCACAGCCCCCCGAACACCCCCACACTTCCGGTCACAGGACGACCTAGGCACGCATGCCTAGGCCGTCCCACGACCTGTGGCACCGTGCACCACCTTCGCCGTGCCACGGTGAAGGTCCCCAACTGGTCTGATTAAGCCAAGAGGCTTCTTTTGTGTGTGACAGTATTCCAGCCCCTGCCGCCATTGATGGTTGAAGCAGCTTCGGAGCAGCTCTAGGCTTTAGGACCTCCACCCTTCAGGTGCAGTGGACTCGGGCGAGCAGTGCGAAGACATCTGGTCCAGCAAGGAGCACAGCGACGTCCGTAGCCTTGGCAATCAAAGAAGAATCTTCTACGGGTGCGTGCGAGAGCGGGGCAGGACTAATAGTCCCACATCGGCGAAATGCGAAGCGTAGGTATGATTTAAATTACTTTTGTGTTACTGTCTATTCGCCTCCGAACGCACAGGGGTGAGGTCCCTCACCTTACCCACGCTCGCCTCATCCGCGGTTTTACCTCGCGGATCTGGTGGGCTCCGACCCGACCCAATCTGAGCACACCTCGCGTATCACCCACTCGCCGGTGCACCTGGTCCCGGGTGCGAAATCTGACCCGATTACCCGTGGCTTTGGGAGAGCGTCCTTGAGTGAATTGCAGAGAGAGAGAGACGCGCGGGTAGAGGGGCAGGGTAGGTTTTGCTTCCACCTCTCTGTGCAGGCAGGCTGAGTGAAGAAGAGAGACTTGGCCGCAAGGAAGAGGAAGAGAAGAAGCAGAAGAAGAGGCTGAGCAGAGAAGAGAAGGAAGAAAAGAGGGACTACAGACAAAAAGAAGAAGAGGACAGAAGAGAAAAGAAGCAAAGGCAGGAAGAAGACCAAGGAAGAAGAAGCCTTCGCAGGAAAGAGAGAAGAAGAGAAAGAGGTTCAAGGAAGAAGAAGCCCTGTAGATCAGAAGAAAAGAAAAGAAGAACCTAAGAAGAAGAAGAAGAAGGCAAAAGAGAGAAGTAAGGAGGAAGACTGCAGAGAAAGCAAAGACCAAGAAAGAAGGCCAAACAGGAAGACTACATTTAAGACGTCTAATAAAGAAATCAAACGTCCAATTCTGTTCTCTCTCTTAGCAACTATTTTTTTAAATCTCTTTGTGAATCAATTATCTTTCATTTAAAAGTTGTATTCTTTGGTTTTTAAAAGTATTCAGATTGCTCGCTGTGTTCGACCTCGGATACTCCGATTTTCGAGTAATAAAATTCTCTATTTGTTTGAACGCTTTTTCGGCTATATTACAACGTGTTATTCTTTAAAACCCGATCGAGAGCGTCCCAAACAACTTATTTATCTTCAAACCCTCACATAAAATGTTAATTCTAATGTATGCATATAATGCAACCTAAAGACTAATGCATGTTATTCTAATGCATGCTAAATAATATATATATGAATGTAATGCATACAAGCAATTATATATAAACTAAATTATTTATTTCTTAATGCATGTTATGTATACAATAATATTAATCTAATGCCTAGGCACTTAAGTAACTAATTAGCCCACAAATGTGGGCTCATCAAATGCCCATGCCTAGTTTTTGCTAGTCCCTAGCAAATTCAAGCAACAACCCAACTCTTCAAGTGGACTAGACAACCCAATCAGTTTTCCTTTAGAAACATGTTAAGTTCAGACTTTAGACCTAAGGTTCCCAAATAGTTGTTAAGTTACAGACTAGGTTGGCTAAAGATGAGTTGCAGGCACAGGTTTCCCTGATTTCTAATTCTACCCTAGGGTTTATTAGTCCTAAAGATTAAAGCATCCGTGCATGTGCATTGATTTGAGTTATTTGAGGTTGGTTTGATTGCCAACCTAGAAAGTGAGAGTTTTTCTTTTTTTGTAATATATATATTTTTGTTTGATTCCTTTAAGTCTAACCTTGGATCATCCATCAACACGGCCTGTGTCAGATTCATTGTTCCCATCACTGAACCTCGAAGGGTGCCTGGCTTTCTGTTCGAACGCTAGATCGGTGTTTTAAGAATGTCGCATTGCAGTATAGCCAAAATAGCATTTAAACAAATAAATTTTATTACTCGAAAAAGTTTCGAGGTCGAACATAGGGAGCAATGTGGAATTTAAATCTCAAGAATTGCAATTTAAATGTAATATAACCAATTTATAATAATACTCCAAACAATAATGATATAGAAGTGAAAGCAGATGTCAATAGTGCAAAAAGAATGAGGTAAAATGGTGATTTGAATCACCATATACCCCTCACAATTATAGTAAATTTCTCAATAGTATCAATCAAATAAAGCTTAGAAATTAGTTATCAGATGGTTGAATGGTTAATCAGACGGCTTAAATGTCTGATGCTACAGTGCACAGCCTTCTTTCTCTTCTCTCACCTCTTCTTCTTTCTCTTCTTTCTCTGCTGCTGCTCCCTCTTCTCTTCTTCTTCTTCTTCTTCTTCTTCTGTTCCTTCTTCTTCTCACAGGGGAGGGGAACTTCTCAAATTGGCTAAGTGTCAGCTAATGTCTTCAGCAGCAAAACCCTCCCCCTACCTCGCGCAATCTTTCTCTCTCTCTAGGTCACTCTCTCCCAGAGCCTTCAACAGTATCAGGTATATGGGTAATCGAAGCTAGAGCATACCCGGGACCAGGGCTACGGACGTGGGTCACAGCCGAGGAGTGTAGGGCTTAGGCAGGTTATCAGGCGCACCATATCCACGAGGGAGATGTCATGGACAAGGCACAAGAGGGGGGCATGCGGGGACCTCACCCCCTGTGTGTGTTGAGGTGATAAGCCTATAGCATAAATACAATTTATGCTATGGTAGGCTCTCCTCAGCAACCGATGTGGAACTATCTGCTCTTGCTTCTTCGCGTACGCCTGCAGCTGATGCCTTCGTCTAATTCTCGTGCAAGGAACGGTCAACAGCTCCAATTGACCAGGCGAAAGTGTTCCTGGAAGTGTTCCACAATGCCTGGAACCTTGCCTAGGGTCTGTAGGTGCTTGAAGCGAGCTTTGAGCTTTGCTTGAAGCTTCAATATTGGCGGCGGAGACCTAGGACCTACAAAAATGAAAATGGGCTAAAAGCCCCAGTTAAAATAGTTCATAAGCTTCACTTGTGGTGGGGAATTGAACGACGACGTTCGTGAGGTGTGGGAATGTGTGAGGTGGTTGGACAGTGATAGAATGTAAGGTGCAACAGTGTGGTGTTCGGTGGAGTAGTGGGGAGGCCAATAGCCTCGAAGACCAGAGGGCTTTTGCTCTCTGGAACACGGTGGAGGTGTGGACATGAACAGCGGTAGGATTGGTGGAGTGTAGTGGCTGTGCGATCTCGCCAGAGGTACGCTGGTGAGGTGGAAGATGGAGGGCGACAGGGTGAGTCAGCAGTCGAAACGAGGCAGCGAGGGTCAGAAAATAAAGAAGGGAAGTTGAGGAGTTATTTAGGAGGGGAGGTAGATGAAGGGGAGCGGAGTTGGCACCAGGTGAGGTGCAGCCGGCGCCGGAGACGAAGCTACTTAGAGAGAGGTGATCAACGAGGATGAAGGGGGAGGCAGGCACACCGACGAGTGCTGCGCGACGCGGAATAAGACAAGGAGGAAGAGTCTGCCACTGGTATTGTGGTCGGATGATGAGGGAAAGTAGGGAAGGTCGCCGAAGCTTGAAGAGCAAATCGGCCAAAGGAGGGGAGAGGAATTTGAGGGAATCTCTGGCCGAATTCAAGCTTGGGAAATCTGTTGTGATCTGCGGAGTCTTTTATAGGTCATCAGAAGTCGATTAGAGCTTGGGAAGCTCACTAGAGTTGGAAGTTTCTTGATACCAAAATCTCTCATGCATTCGCATGAGAGATTGGGCAGGTTTCAGGGCTTAGGATTAGGTCCAAAAGGAAGGGAATTTCTTGACGAACTTCCCTTCCAAATTTGAAAGGAATTCATCAAGAAATCTTGGAGTTCTTTCCTTTTTAAGGTCACCGAAGCAAGTAGGAATAGGTTTAATGGCGGCATGGAGTTAGTTGTAAGAACGACGACAAAGTTAGGAGCCTATCTAAAAGGATTTTGAAAGTTAAGGGTAGAAATGAAATTAGACAGGACCAATTCGCAAACTAGGTCAAGAAAAATTCATTCTGGGTCCAAATTTTGGTACAAACCTAATTTGGACCTAAAGATTCCAATGGTGAAGTTGGATTTTTATTTCGACCATGTTTGACTGGGTAATTTATGCAAAAACCTAAATTAGGGCAAATGTCTATCTGTGGTTCTGTTTTGGGTCAAAATGGGTTCTGATGGTCAAATTGAAAGTTATAAACCTTGGAGAATATTTTTCTATGAATTTTAGAGGGTCTAGGTGAATTTTATCTTGATCAGAACCTTAGTTAATTAAGTGGGTCTATTTTTAGGGTTTCAAAAGTCATTTAATTCTTAGAACACGTGCAAACCCTTTTCTATCTGTCTTATCCCACTTGTTATCCTTTTAAGACAAATTGACCTTCATTCAACCCCTGAGAAAACCTGTGGTTGTATGGCATTCATGATGAGCTGGTAAAATTACAGTTTTAACCCTAGTTTCTTTTTTTTTTCTTTCAGAATGATTATGTAATGACTTGTGACTCTCTGGTGGTTATGTAGGAGTATTTATTGAATTAATTGGGTCAAAATGAGCTAGTTATTGCTCATGATGGTGTTCCCATCACTTTCAATGCTTTGAGATAGCACCGCCCAAAGCGACCCCAAGAACTCCTAGCAATCGACACTTTGAGATGGTATCGCCCATGGATTTCTTAAGTGAATTCAGGCCTGTGGCAATCAACACTTCGAGATAGGGATGCCCATGGTACCTGAACTGCACAATGTGCTTACATACCCCTAGTAGGATGGATATCCCAAGAGACAAGCACCGAGGAGGTGACATGTTATCATCGCATCCTCAAGGTGAGTATATACTCCACCTCTCCTGTGGTAGGAACTTTTCCAATCAAATTGTGCTTTCAAGCTTCTCCTAAGTCAAAACTAAGAGAACCCAATTTTCTTCAAGAAATGGAACTTTTCCAATCAAATTGTGCTTTCAAGCTTCTCCTAAGTCAAAACTAAGAGAACCCAATTTTCTTCAAGAAATGGATTAGGTGATCACTATTTACACAAGACCAAGTGTGTGTGAAATGTGGATGCTTAGGTAAACCAAAAGATAGAAAAACACACCAGGTACTATCTAGCCTTTAACTCAATCTTAGCTTTCCTTCCTTAACCTCTTGAGGAATGGTCTGTAACTTAACTCCCACTTAAGTTTTCAAGTCAACAAAGGACCCTAAATGTCTAAAGCTAGTAGCTCAACTTAGCTTCTAAATTCAAACACCTAGAGTCAACTTAGTCTAACCTAAAGCTCTGGTCTGCCAACGAATGCAGGGCCTAGCTAGTTAAGCTCAATACAAAATGTTTTTTTTTTTTCAATGCAAATGTATGTAATGCAAAATGCTCTAACTAAATGCATGATTGCACTATATATAAATGCTATGTATATCCCCAAGTACACCCTCCCATGCCTAAAATCTGCAATGTCCACATTGCATAAAAGGATATTACCTAGGTCAGAGTTGGGCTACCATTATTTTGTTGGCAGCCAAGTAGCGAAAGAACCTGCAAGTCAGGTTCTAAAAATAAAGAAATAGGCCCTAACAATGAGTAAAGTAATGCTGGCCTAGAAAATAGGTAACCTAGGATGTTGGTGAGCTGATGATGAAATCCGATAGCAAACGCTCACCCAACCAAGATGGGAATGAAATCTTCCCAGGTTACTAGAGGAGGTTCTAAAGGATAAACTGGCATAACAAACTCCAAAGGGGTAGGGGGAGGATGACAAGGATCCTCCAAAAGAAATGGGGAAGGAATGGTGCAGAGATAAACCCCCACGTAATGGACTGACCATAGAAATCATCAACCCATACCCAATACCCCATTACAAGAGATATTGGTTGTTTAAGCCCCCTAGTCAAAATAGAAATGAGCATATCTCTAAGCCAAGGATTGTCTAGGATTTCCAAATTTTGAGGTTGCGGGATGGCCATAAGATCTAGGTTGGGTCTAATCGGCCTGGTGTCCATTCCTAACAACCTTTTTAATTCCTCAATTACAACCCTAACATCCGTTGTACTATCACAAGTATCTTCCTGCACTTCATCAGGAGTCAAAATTTCTCCTTCAGACATAGACGAATCAGAGGATGACTCCGAATCAAATGAAGACAGGTTGGAAGTAACAGATCTAGGGATTATCCTATCAATGTCATTCCCGGGTTCTTGTTCTTTACTCATATCCTCCCCATAGTCTATATGTGAATCCACATTAATCTCAGAAGTTGCTTCCAAATTTTCCATTATTTCACCATGAGGAGGTATATACAAATAAATGTGCTAAGGAAACCTAATTTGGTCAAATTTGTGACATCCTCAAGGACTAATTCATCAAATAAGACATAATTACCCTTATTGTCACTCCAAATCTTGAATGTAGGTTCCTCACATAATTCATCCCTCTCCTCACCATACATTCATCATTCACCCGAGGTCTAGAATCATCTAAAATCTTAGTAGATCCCCTAGGGCACTCTATCTGGGGTAAATGGTTTACACTGGTAACATCGGACTCCTTAAATAGGTGAATTTCTTCAGGGTTAGGTTCCCTATGGGTGGGCTTGAGTTCCATCTCGTGATTAGAAAGGAGGGTGGGATTAACAATTTGACTTCAACCCACTCCATCAAATGTCACGAAAATACTGTCATCTGGGTTGAGGTCTTTCAATGGTAGCATCATTCCCTTCTTTTGACTCCAATATAATTCAGGTGGATACTCAACCTGATCATCATCTTCCTCGGGTTGCCACCTTTCTTCATCCAATGTATAGCTACTTTCATACATATCCTCCTCCCACTTAAGGCGTGGACCCCTCAAGGAAGTGTCTTCTAGCGGGGAGGTTTCAAAATCAATCCTCAAAAAGTAGCTATTTTCCCTTACATAATCCCCAAAATTTCCCTCCAACTTAGGGTGTGGCTCTCCCACGGGAGATGCATCTAGCGTAGAGAGGTGCATTTCATCCTCAATGGGGTAGGTTGGGTGGCTAATGGCTTCTTTTTCTTGTTGGTCTGCTCTTGAAGATTCTCCTAATAAATCAATCATTTCATCTTGCATTTTCTATATTTCCATCTTCAAGGAGGAGAGGTCATCATTTCTATCAAGCGAGAAGTCAGGCTCATGCTTATAGTACCTAGGAGTTTCTGTCCAACCATTATAATCATTTAGAGAGGGTGTGTTGGGTATTTCTATGGTGTGTAGGATATCGGGTAAGGAAAATCCCACTCTTAGGTTCCGCTCACTGATTTGGGACTTAACCAAGCCAATACTCCGATAGTAGGAGTAAAAAGGATCCCAATGATTGTCATTATGTCCATCAAAGGATGGACCATCTCGATGTATGGGATCAAAGATCGTAGAGTGGGGGTAAGGGTGTAGGCAAGATGTGAAAGGATGAAAGTCAATGTGGTCCATTCTAACTCACACCACAATTAGATTCCCCAACCAAACACAAATCAGAGGACTTTTTAGGTCTTTAATCAGTTAGGCTTTTGAAATATTAAGTCCACTTGTAGGTGACAAATCAAGTTATCTAAATAGTTACGTGCCTACTTTTCGGCCTACGATATGCCTAAGAAGACCTAACCGGGACCTAGGTGATCCTCCCTAAAGCCCAAAAAGTTTAGTCACCACCAAACATGACAAAGAGGGATGCAAGTATGGTCAAATCCTTCCTTTGAATCATTGCTTTTGTAGTGCTTCTTAACTACCCTCAATCCACAAGGTTTGGATGCAACTTCACCTCTGAACTAAAGTTTGGGTCACTTTAGACCGTAGTAATAGGAGGCTCTAGTCCTAGCAGTTTGAAACCTAAGGAGTGTCTAAACGCGTGCTGTAGTGCAAGAGATATAAGTGTGCATACATCGTAAAAGATTTTGAATTTTGAATCACACGCCAAGTTTGAAATTCAAGTCTTTGGTTTTTAAATGTCCTTCCTTTAATTAGTCCTTTTTCAAAAAATTAAATATGACCACTTGTTAGATCTATTCAAATCGAACTTGATGGTCTTTGAAATTAAGGTCCACATGCAATTCTTGAACAAATATGGATGCAAAGTCCAGAAAAAGTAACTTGCCTCCTGCAATCAATGATGAATTCACACAATGTAGAAAATCAAGTCTAGATACTACTCATTCACACCTAAATGGTCGTCCTACAGGCAGGCAACTTCTAGCAGGTATCTCATGCCCTTTATATATAAATATATGCGCAAGCAAAGAAAAGGCTAAACAACCACAAAATAAAATAAAAACCTAGATCTAAAGGGAAAATACTCCCAAAAATATTACCCAACATGGGCCCAAAACAAAATCGGGGAACAAACCCCTAAAAATGTACCCCAGAATAAGGGTTTTCCAAATGAATGTACTAAAATAAAGAGAAGAAAGAAAAGTAAAAAATATCATAGCTAAATGGGTGAGATGAAGATGTCATCCTCCGAATATCTCCTCCAATAGTGGAAACACGGTCCACCAAAGCATTGCTGAGGCGGACATGATGCTCCTTCTCCCAGTGTTGCAACTCCACCGATGATGTCAAGGATCGCTTGATCTTTGAGACTGGTGTGACAAGATGTCTCCAAATATGCATACCTCACACCAAACAGATAATCGAATTGAAATATGCCTCAAATAAAATGTGAACAAATAATTAAATAAATGTGAGTCTAACAGGCTTGTTGCCTACCTGGTAACGGCACCATCTGACGAGTCAAATTTCACTTAACAAGATGATAGTTAAAATGATTTGTCGTTGTATTTCCAAGTGGTGGAAAATCGACTAATCAAAATAATTGAAATCAACCACTCACAGGAGAGTGGGTCATATCCACATGGAAGCAACGGCCTATTTAAAACTTGCTACGATTGAAATCAAATGTTCACTATTTGCTTCTCCCAGAAATCCAGCTAAAATCCCCTTTAGATTAAGAAATCAATGTGAGATAAAATTGGAATCATATTTATGAGAAAGATGAAGGATATGATTATAAATTAACATAATAAAATATTCATAAAACAAAATCCCCTCTTGCAAATCTATCACTGCCAGACATTTTCTCACTAATATAGTATAACATTTAACTTAGGTGAGACTAATAAGATGGAGGAAGAGATATAAAAAGAATGCAAGAGAAATAGAGAAGAGTAGAGGGACAGGCCAGCAAATGCCATAATATATCTTCCAATATTTAACTAAAAAAATGAAGTTCTCAATGGCATGTAAATGTAATAACTAATACCCCATTTACTGTAACAAAACAGGGGAATGGCTTCCCCTTGTCCATGCGCGAGGAGGAGACCAAGGTCGACGGCGCGAAGCTCGGAGGAAGATCTCTAGACCGAGGGCTTCGTAATGGTGGTCGTGGCGAAGTGCGAAGCAACCCGAGGTGGCCGGATGGATTTGTGGAAGATGATGGGTACCAGTGACTTGTTCAGCTCCTGAGGTGGCTGCCCCACATGCGAGCGTTTCTGCTACAACTGCACGAGGAGTTGAAGGTGGCGTTGGTTGCTGATGTGCATGCGGCCGTGTGCGCAGCCATGGAGAAGGTGCGGCTACTGCTTTGCACACTAGGGGCGCTGTTGGCTATGCGAGGGGAGAGGTGGTGTGTGTCAATTGCATGGGCTGAGAGGTGGGCGAGATGGCTGCAGGCTGTGCGAGGGGAGGCACGTGGGTGCGTGGGGGCATGCTATTGAAGGAGGGCAACCACAAGGGCATTGCACGATAACACGTGGCCGCACGCGTGTTGCTGCGGGCATGGCGGAGGCACAGCTGAAGGGGGCACGGGTGCTGGAGGCGAGGGGGAGCGCAGGGGCACACGCACATGGCTACTGCACGTTGGGTTGCGCGTGGCCTCTGCTGATGGTGGTGTGCTACTGTGGGCTGGGTAACGCGCGAGTGAAAAGGAGGGTAGTGGTGCTCTGTTTTTGTTGATGGTGGTGGGTTTCGTTGAAGTGGAGGAGAAATAGAGGAAGAAGAAATGAAGAAGAAGGTGGTTGTAACGACCCGGTTCCCGAGTCCCTACGAGACACGAGAACCGGACCGACTCGACTAATCCCAAGACCCAGTCGTCCAACGAGGAAGTAACCAAAAGACAGTAAAATAAACCACATTCAGCATGAATATAACTAACAGTAAGAAAGTACAGCAGTAAGGAAAGAAACTACTACAGTAGGCACCACCACAACAGTAAAACAACATTTATCATATAACAAAAACTGCAGGTAAAGAAGGTACAGCGGAAACAAAACTACTCACTAGAACAGAAACTAAAGAAGGTACAAAGCTGTGGCAACTCTACTGGACCCTACTCGGCCCAGCGTCCTCTGCAGCCGCCGACCCTGGCTGCTCAACACCTGGTCCTGAAAAAGGTAACAAGTGTAACACGTCAGCAAAACGCTGAGTAGAGTAGCAAACTAACTAAAGGCAATAGTAGAGTGTACAGTAGCTGTTATGTTCTATTACTTCCTTTATTTACATCTTTCAATTTTTCTCACTATTTCATTTACTTCTCAGATCCTTTACTTGATCTCGAATGTCCTCGTGGGACGATCTTGATTGCAGTCTTTTCCAACAGTAGAAGTAGCACGTGGTGCTCTCCTAGCCGGGAGAGTCCCCCGTGGTGATCCTACCCTCAGTCAACCACCCCAAGGTCACTGACAGACGTAACGGTGACTACGGCACGCGCGATAAACGCACAGGTAGCTAGCCCGTACTGGCACGCGGTCAGTCGTTTCCGTTAACGGGTGCGCCCAAAGCACAGCACGGAACCAGGGCAGAGCCCTCTCAGTAACAGGGGTCCAACCCCTCCACAGTAACCAAACCGGGGCCTTGCCCCTCCACAGTCCGCGCACCCTCGCCTGACTACCCTGGTTTGCCCTAGTGGGCCTAACAAGTCGGTGAAGGAGGCTAGCAGAACCCCGGGGCCCGTGGGGTAGCTAGTACTCTCCTAACACAACTAGCTCTCCTCGGTACTACGTACACGAGGGCCAACAAGTCGGTACAGAGCGGCCAAGCCTAACCCCAGGTCCCTGGGGCGGCTGGCCCCACTCTGCACTAAAATAGGTACAGGTACTTCCCTTGGTACTGCGTACCCAAGAGACAGTACAAACTACATCTCAGTTCCATTCCTTTTCTTTCCAGGAGTTCCACTCCTAATTCCCCGTAGGGTTCCAGCTCTTTATCTCAGAACATCATAAGTCTCACTTTCCAGATTCTCGTTCTCACATTCCATGATCTCAACATGATTCTTTATGCATAACAGGCAGCTGTTAATTAAATTTACAGGCAGCTTTATATATTCCTTTCCATTTTTCCAAGACTGCAGTAATGTACATTCCACTAGTTTTTCCATCCTAGGATTCATGCCATATCCTAGGATCTATCATACAATCTAGTTTTCCGGCCCTAGGATTCATGCAACACCTAGGAGCTATCATTCCATATATTTCTCATTCCTAGGATTCAGGCAATGCCCTAGGTTCTAGTTATGGTTCCATACTTTAACAGATTTTATTAATACTTAAAACCACTCTACCAGGTACAACGGAAGTAATGGGGGCGTGGTCGGGAATCCCGCACGCCTCCGCGACTCTCAAGACTGCAACCGAACAAGGTCCTATCACAAGGATCAAACACAAGGAGTGTCTCAAAACAGTGTATAGCTACTGTAGGCGGGTAGAGGAATAAATTCTGAAACGAACGCAACTCGAATCGCGGAAAACGGAGCCCAAACGGGCCCTAACGGGTCGAGAAAGACAATACTGTGCAAAATCAGACGTCTGGAACTCCTTCCAGACGTCTTAAACGGTGGATCAGAGAATTACCTGTTCGGCTTGGTTCCCCGGACGTCCAGAAGTCTGTGGCGACGTCTCTCCTAGATCCCAGACGTCCGATGGTCTCTCCGGATGTCTGGAGGTCACTCCCGCCGTCTGGTACAACTTCCAGACGTCGGATTCGCAAAGGATGACGAATCCGAACACCTGCGCACAGCCAACCCTCCTCCCTCAGTACGGTCAGTCGACAAAAAAAGAAGGAGAAAGCGGAACTCACCTTTCAGACGTCTGTATGATCACACAGACGTCGACCTTGCCGTCTGGATATCAGTCCAGACGTCTGATTCTGGAGATTTTTCCAGAATCAGAACCTCGCTCGGCCTCCGCTCGCGACGCCGCCCGCGTCGCACCTCGCGCGTCCGCTGCTCCGCCCGCAGCAGGTCCCTCTTCGCGACGCTCTGCGCCCCCTGCGCCCTCCGCCGGCCGGCCAAGCCGCTCCCGGCGAGCTCGCCCTCACGGCAGAGCCCCGCCCTCGCACGCCGCAGCTCCTCCGCGCCTACTGCGGCCGCCGCTGCCGCTGCGCCCTCGCGTCCGCTCGCTCTCGCGCACAGGCAGGAGAGAAGGAGGAAGATGGTGGAGACGGGAGGGGAGGCGCGCCCCCTCCCCCTTTTAACGCCGCGCGGAGAGGAGGGAGAGACGGTCGCAGTCGCCTGCAGCCGCAGAGAAGATGCGGATCGCAGGTCTGCGCGCACAGGCGCGCAGACGAATATCCCGTGCGAGCATAACTGTTCGTCAGACGTCTGTAAACTATCTCGGACGTCTGGTCAGACGTCTGGATGTGATCCCAGACGTCTTTACAGACGTCTGGGCCACCTCCCAGACGTCTTAAAAGACGTCTGGGGCACGCGCTCGTTACAATATAACAAACTCAAAGGAAGTTTCGTCCCCGAAACTTGCGCCAACTAGGGTGCGGAAAAAAGGATGTCCAAATAACCATAACAAACTCAAAGAGGGCCGAAGCCGATCCGAAAGGACGTACCCGCGAAAAGCTCTGGGTACCGCTCCCGCATTGCCGCCTCAGGCTCCCAGGTAGCCTCCTCGTACCGCTGGCTCCTCCACAAAACCTTTACCATGGGTACTTGCTTTCGTCTCAACCTGCGGACGGCTCGGTCTAGGATCTGCACTGGCCGCTCGGGGTAGGTCAGGTCGTCGCTCACCTCGACGCTCTCGTGACTCAGTACGTGGCTGGGATCGGCTGCGTACTTCCTGAGGTTGGACACGTGGAACACGTCGTGCACACCAGAAAGCTGCGGGGGAAGGGCAAGTCTGTAAGCAACGGGTCCAACCCGCTCCAGGACCTCGAAGGGCCCCACGAACCTCGGCGCAAGCTTCCCTCTCACCCCAAACCGCTGTAAGCCCTTCATGGGCGAAACACGAAGAAAGACGTGGTCCCCAACCTCGGACTGCACCTCTCTGCGTCTGCGATCTGCGTAGCTCTTCTGTCTGCTCCTGACAGTGCGGAGTCGTCTGTGGATCTGTTCAACTACCTCCTGACTCTGCCGAATCAACCTGGGGCCAACCTCCCACTTGGTCCCCACCTCAACCCAACTCAAGGGTGCCGTGCATTTCCGTCCGTACAGAGCCTCGTAGGGAGCCATGCCGATGCTCGAGTGATAACTGTTGTTGTATGCAAACTCTGCCAGGGGCAGGTGTTCCTCCCAAGAGCCCCTCCAGTCTAGTACACAGGCACGCAAAAGATCCTCAAGTGTCTGTATCGTGCGTTCCGACTGTCCGTCCGTCTGGGGGTGGTAAGCCGTGCTAAACCTCAACCTCGTCCCCAAAGCCTGCTGAAACTCAGCCCAAAACTGGGACGTAAAGCGGGTATCCCGGTCGGATACGATCTCCCGCGGAACTCCGTGTAGTCGCACCACATCACGGATATACCTCTCTGCCAACTGTGCTGGTCCCAAAGTGACTCGGATCGGCAAGAATCGTGCCGTCTTCGTCAACCTATCCACTATTACCCAGACCGCGTCGTGTCCTCGCTGGGTAACAGGTAAACCCACCACCAAGTCCATGGTGATGCTCTCCCACTTCCACTCTGGCACTGGAAGCGGCTGAAGCGGCCCTGCAGGCCTCTGATGCTCGGCTTTCACCTGCTGGCACACTAAGCACTGCTGCACGAACTCACCCACATCCCGCTTCATCCCTCTCCACCAGAACTCGCGTCTCAAGTCATGGTACATTTTCGTGTTTCCGGGATGTATGGTGAATCTGGAACCGTGTGCCTCAGTCAGGAGCTCTCTCAACAGCTCCTCGTCTCTGGGGACGCACAGCCGTCCCCTCAAGCGTAACACCTGGTCTGTGAAAGAGAAGTCCCCTGGGTCCCCTGACAGTACTCTGTCGCGCAAAGACTGCAAGTACGGATCGGCCATCTGTCCCGTGATGATGCGGTCTATCAACTCTGGTCTGGTCTGCCGTGTCACCGTCACTGCCCCACAGTATCCTCGTAACTCTAGAGGTCGCCAACTGCCCACCTCCTCCAAAAGGCTCCAACTCTGTAACTGTAGACTGGCCAAGCGTGCGGGCGCCTTACGGCTCAAGGCGTCAGCCACCACATTGGCCTTTCCCGGGTGGTAGGAGATGCTGCAGTCGTAGTCCTTCAGGAGCTCCAACCAACGTCTCTGTCTCATGTTGAGCTCCTTCTGGTCAAAAAGATATCTGAGGCTCTTGTGATCGGTAAAAATCTCGAAGGTCTCACCGTACAAGTAGTGCCTCCATGTCTTCAGCGCGAAGACAACAGCTGCCAACTCTAGGTCGTGGGTAGGGTAGGTATGCTCATGGGGCTTCAGTTGCCGCGAAGCGTAAGCGACCACGTGACCCCTCTGCATGAGCACACCTCCTAACCCCTGCAAGGAAGCGTCCGTGTACACAACGAACCCGCCACTACTGTCAGGAATGGTGAGCACGGGAGCCGAGGTCAACCTCTCCTTCAGCTCCAGAAAACACGCCTCACAGGCGTCTGTCCAAGTGAAAAGCACATCCTTCCGAGTCAACTGTGTCATAGGACGTGCAATCTGCGAAAACCCTCTGATGAACCGTCTGTAGTAACCTGCCAGTCCCAGGAAACTGCGAATCTCAGTGACTGAACGCGGTCTCTCCCACCTGAGCACTGCCTCGACCTTGGCGGGATCCACCGCCAGGCCGTCTCCAGAGATCACATGACCCAAAAAGGTCACCTCCCTCAACCAGAACTCGCACTTGCTGTATTTGGCGTACAGCCTGCGTCGTCTCAGAGTGTCCAGAACCATCCGCAAGTGCTGTCCGTGCTGCGTCCGATCTCTAGAATAGATGAGTACATCATCTATGAAAACCACCACAAACTGGTCCAAGTACGGTCTGAACACCCGGTTCATCAGGTCCATGAAAGCAGCGGGGGCATTGGTCAGCCCAAACGGCATGACCAAAAACTCGTAGTGTCCGTACCGGGTGCGGAAAGCTGTCTTGGAGACGTCGGTCTCCCTGATCCTCAACTGGTGGTATCCAGACCTCAAGTCGATCTTGGAAAACACCGTGGCACCCCGCAACTGGTCAAACAAATCGTCAATCCTCGGCAGCGGATATCTGTTCTTGATGGTGACCCTATTCAGCTGTCTGTAGTCCACACAAAGGCATAGGGTCCCATCCTTCTTCTTCACAAACAGTACCGGGGCTCCCCAGGGAGACGCACTGGGCCTCACGAAACCCTTCTCCAAAAGGTCCTGCAACTGAGACTTGAGCTCTCGCAGCTCAAGCGGTGCCATCCTGTATGGCGCGGTGGAGATGGGGTTGGTCCCTGGTACTAGTGAGATCTCAAACTCGATCTCACGCTCGGGCGGTAGTCCTGGTAACTCGTCTGGAAACACGTCGGGGTACTCTCTGACCACCGGGATGCTCTGGAAGTCTGCCACGGGGCTGTGCTCTGCCACCACACAAGCTAAGAAGCCCTCACACCCCTGGCTCAAAAGTCTCGCCGCCCGAAGTGCCGAAATGCACCTGAAACCTCCGTCCACTGGCTGCCCGTGAAACTCGAAGGAAGGCAACTCCGGAATGGAGAAGACAATCTTCCTCTCAAAGCAGTCTACCAATGCGTGGTAAGCGGACAGCCAATCCATCCCCAGGATCACCCCAAAGTCCTCCATCTGTATCATAATCAGGTCAGCTGGCAGGCTGTGTCCCCCGATGCTGACCCCGCAACCCGTGTACACCTCCTCAGCTACAAACAGCTGACCACTCGGACCTCTGATTACGAACGGGTTCTCTAACAATGTATAATCCTGGTCCAAACTAACTGCGAAACTGTCTGCGACAAACGAGTGCGTAGCGCTGGAATCGAAAAGCGTGTAAACGAGTCTGCCAGAAACTGAAACCATACCTGCTACCACGGATCCAGAAGCTCTGGCGTCCCTGTGTGTTAGGGCGTTGATACGCCCCTCAGCTCTAGGTGCGGACGAAGCAGCCACACTCTGCGTCGGACGGGTAGGTGCTGGCCGGTACCCTCCTCGCGACTGCGGTCCTCCTCCTCGCGCCTGGAAACCGCGGCCTCCTGCGCGCCCTCCAGTGCTCTGCGCGGGAAGTATCTGCTGACCTCCTGCCCTAGATGGGCAGTCCCTCCTGACGTGGCCCGGCTGGCCACACTGGTAGCAGAGGGGAACCCGACTCCCGCCCTCAGTGAGTCCCTGCTGTTGGCTAGGCGGGGGTCCGGTGCTGGGGACTGGCCCCTGTCGAGGGCCCCCAAAGGCCACTGATGGCCCTGCACAACGTGACGGCTCTCCTGCGGACGCCACGTGTCTCCGTTCTCGCCGGCCCTGTGAGAAGTCTGGCTGAAAGGGCCTCTTCCGCCCGCCGTCGGTCTCTCGCGCGGACGGGTTGGTCTCCTCGTAAGTCATGGCTGCCTCTACCACCCTCGAAAACGTCGGCAGCTTCAGGGGTTTGACATACCCCCGGATCGCAGGCCGGAGCCCCTCGGTGAACCTCCAAAGGCGCTCCTCCTCAGTGGCTACCGCTGTCGCTGCAAAGCGGGACAGCTCCAAGAAACGCGTGCGGTACGCGCTCACGGTCATCGTCCCTTGGCGGAGAGTGTGGAACTCCCGCCTCCTCTGGTCCTGCCACGTCTGGGGAAAGTACTGCTCGCAGAAGAGGGTGACGAACTGGTCCCACGTCGGCTCGTCCCTCTCCTGTCCCCGGACCGCCCTCCACCACCGGTGTGCCGCACTCTCCAGCTGGTACGTGGCAAAGGCCACGCGGCACTCCTCCGGGGGGCGAAGGGTGTCGAAGATCTTCTCCAGCTGCTCAAGCCAGTCCTCTGCCTCGGTCGGGTCCTCATCCCCCTTGAAGGAGGGGGGCTTCAGCTTCCGGAACTGTCCGAAAAGCTCGAAGTGGTGCTGTAGGGGAGGTGCTGGTGCGCCTCCAGGCGAAGGTGTCTCGTGTACAGAAGTGTCGGAGGAAGGTGGGGGCGGCAGGGGCCCATCCCCTCCCTCGTGTCCGGCGCCGCGTCCGTCGCGTGGTCCCACAGAGGACTCCCCCTCTGCAACCCCAGGAGGAGGTGCTCGGGGCGGTGGGTGGAGCTCCTCTCGTACAATATCCCGTATCAGTCTGGCGAGGTCCTGGGCCTGGATGCCAGGGAGTGGTGGCTGGTCCACCGAGACGTCAACGACAGCACGTCCACCTCGCCGTCCTCGCCCACGGCCGCGCCCGCGGCCAGTCTCGCCAGTCCCCCGACGAGGCATCTCCTGCAAGGAGACGCGAAACAAAACGGAAACGTCAAAACAGACGGGTACCTAACAACACTTCTAAGAGCTCAAGTCAAGAGATATGTTGTGGTGGCTACTCTAGCTATAAACATGTGAATTGGTTATTTTCCAGTCAGTTGATTCACTTCTCGGGATGACCTTGCTCTGATACCATCTTGAAACGACCCGGTTCCCGAGTCCCTACGAGACACGAGAACCGGACCGACTCGACTAATCCCAAGACCCAGTCGTCCAACGAGGAAGTAACCAAAAGACAGTAAAATAAACCACATTCAGCATGAATATAACTAACAGTAAGAAAGTACAGCAGTAAGGAAAGAAACTACTACAGTAGGCACCACCACAACAGTAAAACAACATTTATCATATAACAAAAACTGCAGGTAAAGAAGGTACAGCGGAAACAAAACTACTCACTAGAATAGAAACTAAAGAAGGTACAAAGCTGTGGCAACTCTACTGGACCCTACTCGGCCCAGCGTCCTCTGCAGCCGCCGACCCTGGCTGCTCAACACCTGGTCCTGAAAAAGGTAACGAGTGTAACACGTTAGCAAAACGCTGAGTAGAGTGGCAAACTAACTAAAGGCAACAGTAGAGTGTACAGTAGCTGTTATGTTCTATTACTTCCTTTATTTACATCTTTCAATTTTTCTCACTATTTCATTTACTTCTCAGATCCTTTACTTGATCTCGAATGTCCTCGTGGGACGATCTTGATTGCAGTCTTTTCCAACAGTAGAAGTAGCACGTGGTGCTCTCCTGGCCGGGAGAGTCCCCCGTGGTGATCCTACCCTCAGTCAACCACCCCAAGGTCACTGACAGACGTAACGGTGACTACGGCACGCGCGATAAACGCACAGGTAGCTAGCCCGTACTGGCACGCGGTCAGTCGTTTCCGTTAACGGGTGCGCCCAAAGCACAGCACGGAACCAGGGCAGAGCCCTCTCAGTAACAGGGGTCCAACCCCTCCACAGTAACCAAACCGGGGCCTTGCCCCTCCACAGTGCGCACCCTCGCCTGACTACCCTGGTTTGCCCTAGTGGGCCTAACAAGTCGGTGAAGGAGGCTAGCAGAACCCCGGGGCCCGTGGGGTAGCTAGTACTCTCCTAACACTACTAGCTCTCCTCGGTACTACGTACACGAGGGCCAACAAGTCGGTACAGAGCGGCCAAGCCTAACCCCGGGTCCCTGGGGCGGCTGGCCCCACTCTGCACTAAAACAGGTACAGGTACTTCCCTTGGTACTGCGTACCCAAGAGACAGTACAAACTACATCTCAGTTCCATTCCTTTTCTTTCCAGGAGTTCCACTCCTAATTCCCCGTACGGTTCCAGCTCTTTATCTCAGAACATCATAAGTCTCACTTTCCAGATTCTCGTTCTCACATTCCATGATCTCAAAATGATTCTTTATGCATAACAGGCAGCTGTTAATTAAATTTACAGGCAGCTTTATATATTCCTTTCCATTTTTCCAAGACTGCAGTAATGTACATTCCACTAGTTTTTCCATCCTAGGATTTATGCCATATCCTAGGATCTATCATACAATCTAGTTTTCCGGCCCTAGGATTCATGCAACACCTAGGAGCTATCATTCCATATATTTCTCATTCCTAGGATTCATGCAATGCCCTAGGTTCTAGTTATGGTTCCATACTTTAACAGATTTTATTAATACTTAAAACCACTCTACCAGGTACAACGGAAGTAATGGGGGCGTGGTCGGGAATCCCGCGCGCCTCCGCGACTCTCAAGACTGCAACCGAGCAAGGTCCTATCACAAGGATCAAACACAAGGAGTGTCTCAAAACAGTGTATAGCTACTGTAGGCGGGTAGAGGAATAAATTCTGAAACGAACGCAACTCGAATCGCGGAAAATGGAGCCCAAACGGGCCCTAACGGGTCGAGAAAGACAATACTGTGCAAAATCAGACGTCTGGAACTCCTTCCAGACGTCTTAAATGGTGGATCAGAGAATTACCTGTTCGGCTTGGTTCCCTGGACGTCCAGAAGTCTGTGGCGACGTCTCTCCTAGATCCCAGACGTCCGATGGTCTCTCCGGACGTCTGGAGGTCACTCCCGCCGTCTGGTACAACTTCCAGACGTCGGATTCGCAAAGGATGACGAATCCGAACACCTGCGCACAGCCAACCCTCCTCCCTCAGTACGGTCAGTCGACAAAAAAAGAAGGAGAAAGCGGAACTCACCTTTCAGACGTCTGTATGATCACACAGACGTCGACCTTGCCGTCTGGATATCAGTCCAGACGTCTGATTCTGGAGATTTTTCCAGAATCAGAACCTCGCTCGGCCTCCGCTCGCGACGCCGCCCGCGTCGCACCTCGCGCGTCCGCTGCTCCGCCCGCAGCAGGTCCCTCTTCGCGACGCTCTGCGCCCCCTGCGCCCTCCGCCGGCCGGCCAAGCCGCTCCCGGCGAGCTCGCCCTCACGGCAGAGCCCCGCCCTCGCACGCCGCAGCTCCTCCGCGCCTACTGCGGCCGCCGCTGCCGCTGCGCCCTCGCGTCCGCTCGCTCTCGCGCACAGGCAGGAGAGAAGGAGGAAGATGGTGGAGACGGGAGGGGAGGCGCGCCCCCTCCCCCTTTTAACGCCGCGCGGAGAGGAGGGAGAGACGGTCGCAGTCGCCTGCAGCCGCAGAGAAGATGCGGATCGCAGGTCTGCGCGCACAGGCGCGCAGACGAATATCCCGTGCGAGCATAACTGTTCGTCAGACGTCTGTAAACTATCCCGGACGTCTGGTCAGACGTCTGGATGTGATCCCAGACGTCTTTACAGACGTCTGGGCCACCTCCCAGACGTCTTAAAAGACGTCTGGGGCACGCGCTCGTTACAGTGGTAAAGAGGCTTCAGACGTCCGGGAAACTTCTTGGTTGTCTTAAAATTGTGAGAATGGTTGCTAGAGCGTGGCTACGGTGGTGGCTGCTGGTGATGTTGATTCTGGCGAATCACAGTGATGGTTATGTGGCCGTCAGAGACACACGCGCACGGTGTTGGAACGAGTCCACTGGCTTGGCGCGGTGAGCTGTCACCTCGTCGGCCACGGTGTGGTGGAGCTCAGCCTTGGAGATGCATGGTGGTGGTGATGGAGGTGAGCTCGAAGCTCTTCACAGTGGTGGAGTTGGGGCGGAGTCTCCATGAGCACAGTAGTAGCTACCCCTCTCTTGTAGCCATCTGCATGGATTTGAAATGGAGAGGCGGGAGCAGATCCACATTCTCTGCTCGTCTTCACTACAACCATTATTGCATGCGTTGGGCACAGCTGCAGTAGCCATTGAAGAAGAAAAATAGATTAATAAAATAAGAAATGAAATGATGACTTATTTATCTTCAAACTCTCACATAAAATGTTAATTCTAATGCATGCATATAATGCAACCTAAAGACTATTGCATGCTAAATAATATATATATGAATGTAATGCATACAAGCAATTATATATAAACTAAATTATTTATTTCTTAATGCATGCTATGTATACGATAATATTAATCTAATGCCTAGGCACTTAAGCAACTAATTAGCCCACAAATATGGGCTCATCAGAACCCACTGTGTCATCATGTTCCCCAACATCGCTTGGTATGTCCTCAAGATCAAAGGTGAAGGCCTCCACTACTCTCATGTCATTTGAATTATGCTCGGTCAAATCAGGATCATCCATTATGTGAAAAATTCCCAGTTGTTGTTCTAGGTTTTCTACTAATGATATGGCCATGAGGTCTTGAATAAAACATAGCTGTTTTACCGAGCATTTTCCTTTTCCTTTAGCTGCCTCGAAAATATTAATCTCAGTTCGTTCATCTCCAAAGGTAATTATCATGTGCCCAAATTCACAATTGATTATATCTCCTGCAGTAGCCAAGAATGGTCTCCCCAAAATCAAAGGCATATCTTGTACCTACTGTGGCATCTCCATGTCAAGAACTAGGAAATTGACTAGGTAGCTGAAGTCCTCGACTCTAACTACCACATCTTCAACCAACCCAATCAGGGTGATTACGGTTCAGTCAGCTAATTACAGAGTAACATCAGTGGGCTTTAGCTATCCAATCCATAGTTTTTCAAATAGGGTGGTTGGAATTAGGTTGACCGAAGTGCCAAGATCCAGTATAGCTCGCTAGAAATTTGTACCACCAATCTTTCAGGGGATCAACAGGGTGCCTACATAGGATTTCTTAGGAGGTAGACTATTTTGGATTATGGTACTCACATTTTCAAACAGTACTACCTTCCCTTGTGATGGTTCTACCACCCCTTCTTTGGATAAGTTAGGTGAGGTGGGATTCAGAGTGAGGATATCAAGTAATGGAATAGTGACTTGTGCATTCCCCAATGGTCCCGTTACATCAAATTCCGATAGTCTTCTAGTGTGGAGGTGGGATAAGATCTGGGATAGGGGAATGGATTGGCTATCTTTGGGGACGGGTTTCTGTTTCCACCTCTTGGTTCTGTCCTTGACTTTATTATGTTGATCATAGGTTGGGTGAGATTTGGGAGATGGGCCTCAAGGCTTGGGTTTGTGATCTTTTCTCATGCCCACAACATTGATCATAGTACAATCATGATGCGGAGGTGGACGAGAGAGAATTGGTCCTTGTTGCTGAATGGTAGGATAGGTCATGGTGTGATTCAGATCAGCTGAGGTGGATGAGGTAAACACACAAGTATGAGTGGATGGTCCTAGTTAAGAGCAGCTTGTTTAACCTTGGATGATTCACTACGTGCTTCTGAGTGGACATGTTGTTTGGATTTGGTAGAGGTTGTGAGGGAAGTGCGCCAGGCTAGCAAGCATTTGCCAGCTGGGTCAGTTGATTGCGAACCTCTATGATCTCTTCTTTGTGTTGTTTTTGCATGTCAACTAGGGTTTGAAGAATCAGGGACATTTGGTCTTTCCTTAGGTGGCTCGGATTGGAAATTTAGATTGGGCCTTGGTTAAGCAGGCCGATAAGGTCATGGAGCTTGTGGTTGGGGTTGGAATTGAGATCTTGGATTTGGGTTATTTCCTGACCATGCAAAATTGGGATGATTGTGCTATCCAAGGTTATAAGTGTTTGAAAATGGATTATTTTGGATGGCGTGGAGATCCTCGCAGGTCTGAGGAACTCTAGAAAAATCAGAGTAGGAGGCTTCAAAGTTCCCCCAACTAGAGTAGGCTGGCCCAAAGTTTCCTCCAAGATCATAATCAGACGGGAGTGGATAGGCATCCATCCCCTGAGAAGAGTGGTGATAGATGTTATGTACTGCCCCCTTCCTGAGGGTGGGTGCACATATGGGCTTTGTGGTGTAGCGGTGGTTCGGTGTAGATGTCAAGTCAAGTCATCCACCTTCTTTTCAATGGTTGAGACCATATCCAAGCGACTGGCTATCAACTCTAGATCGACGGATGTGGAAAAGCCTGGGTTTTGTGTACCCCTCAATTATTTGCCAATGCACAGGTGGTCATCTGGTTGTACACACCCAATGACTCATTGTTTAGGGAGTTCTTGCACATGTTCTCAAGAATCTCCCAAATCATGTCTTCATGCCGACCCATGATGCTGCCACCACAGGTTGCATTAAAGAAGAGCTTGATATCGTCATAGAGCCCATTGTAAAAGGATTGGACTTGTTCCCATTTTGGAACTCCGTGATGGGGGAACTTGCGCATGAGATCCAGAAAATGGTCCCATGCCTCATGAAGAGGTTCTCCCGCTCCTTGCGAGAAGTGTGTGATCTGATGTCGCATAGCGTTCGTCCGACCAATGGGAAAGAATTTTTGTAAGAATTTGGTCTGAAGTTCTCCCCAAGTGGTGATCGGACGAGTCAAAGTCTAAACCCAATCAGTGGCTTTATCCAAGAGATAGAAGAACATTTTCATGACTAAGCCATCCTGATTTTGCATAGATGGCCCAAAGTTCTAGGCTATATGCTTCAGATGCTTGAAGTGCTGGAAGGGATCCTCGGAGTTCAAGCCATGGAATTTCGAGATCGTGTGAATCATACTTGGCTTGAGCTCCACCTCAGGTCCTCCCGCAGGGATTTGTACCCTAGGCTCGATTTCCACCGCGGTGGGATTGTAGTGATCTCGCATTTTAGGGCACTGTAGTGGGTTGATGTATGCATGGACTAGATCTCTAAGGTCATCGAATTGAAGCTAAAGGTCAGGTTCTTCTTCTTGATGCTCCATGGCTGTGACTAGAGATTCAGGCTCTGAAATGGAAGAGTCAGAGGAGATATCGATCTAATCAGGAAGTTTAACAAATAAATGGGTTGAGGCTTAACCTTGACAAGAGTGGAAAGCTAATGGAGGCCTTAAGGGTGGTCTTAAGGACCACCTCTCGAACATGCACTAAATAGAGCAGATCAGGGATAGAATGTCTAATGGACCCAATCAAGGCACCCAAATAAGTTTGGATGACTAAGGAGGTTCAAAGCGAATGATACCTCTTGATCAGAAAGTTGTCCACCCGAGAATTACCTGGGCAGCCAGAAAGGGAGAGCCCTGTGAAGACCTCTACATGGTAGAGCATCCCCATGGATTACAAGGTTTCTGTTGCAACGCTTTGTCGGGCTTATAAGTTAGTCACGTTGTAGTATAGGTGACCAAGTGTTGACAATAAATAAGAATTTATTACTCGAAAACCTAAGTATTCGAGGTCGAACACAGGGAGCAAATGGAATTTATTCACTAATCTTAATAATGTAATTGAACACTTAGAATTACTCAAAACTTAATTTAGAATATAAATGCAAGAGTTTATGAATTAAATTTATAGCAAAAATAGAAGAGTTGGACATCTGATTCTATGATCAAATGTCTTAAATGATGGCCTCTTATTTTCTTCTTGTAGCTTTCTCTTCTTCTTCCTTCTCTTTCTGTCTCTGCTTCAGTTGCTTCTCTTTAGCTTTTGCTTTCCTCCTTATCTTCTGCAAAGTGTCTTTCTCCTTCTTCTTCCTTTAGGGTCTTCTTCTTCTTTCTTGCTTCTTCCTTCTTCCTTCCTTAGCTCTGCTTCCCTTGGCTTCAGCCTTTCTCCTTCTTCCTTTTGCAGCTAAGTCTGCTTAGCTGCTTCACCGTGCCTTAGCTTCAGCTGCGCCTTCCTTTTCCTTCTTTCCTGCACACACTGAAGAGAAAAACCTACCTCTACCCTCCCCCTGCATCTCTCTCTCTATTTCCCCCTTCGATACGCTCTCCCAGAGCCGGGTAATCGGGTCGGTTGCATGCCCGGGTCCAGGCGCATCGGCGTGGGTGTGGTGTGCGAGGAGTGCTCGGTTAGGTTAGTCGGGTCGGGTGCCAGGTCCGTGGGGGAGTGTCGTGGATGAGGCATGGCGAGTGAGGGTGAGGGACCTCACCCCTGTGTGTCTCGAGGCGAACATCATAAAACACAATTTCAATATAAGCGACGCACCTCACTCCTGCTTTTCCGAGGTGGGACTAAAAGTCCACCCGCTTCTACACTTTCGCCCGCAGGAATCCTTCTTCGATTGCTACTGATCGGTCACTCGCCAACCAATTGCTTCGCTGCATGAAGTCGCACACTCATCCCGCTTCACCTGGGACCCTGACACCTGGAGCGTGTAGCCTGGGATGAAGCTCGCGACCTTCTCGCTGTGTGCGTCAATGGCGGCAAGTGCTCAGATCTGTCACACACGAATATGGCCTGGTGGCCCCATTAAATCATATGGGAAGCTTCGTCGTGTCAAGGCGAAGGTGGGATGGTAGGTGGCAAGCCGCGGGGTGACCTAGGCATACGTGCCTAGGTCGCTCTGTGGCCAGGTTTATGGGTTAGGTCAGGGGCCATTTATGGCGGTGTGGGCGGTCAATGGATAGGTGGAAGATGTTCAATGGTCGATGGCAGAGGAGAAGAGGTATCTCGCGAGGCATGTGGAGGTGCGGAGCGGTGGAAGCGCCTCACCGGTTGGTGGCCGGAGATGGAGAAGATGGCGATGGACAGTGGCAGTCAAGGGGTAATTTGTGAAATAGATTGAGGGGAATTGAAGAGGGGATAGAGAGGAGTAAGTATAACCTAATTAAGTGGATGAAGGGGGAGAGGTGGCAACTGGCAGTACCTGCTGTCGCCGGAGAAGACGGTGTCCAGTGGAGGGAGACAGCGGCGACGACGGGGCTAGAGATCCTCGCACGGGTGTTGCGTGATGCGGAGGAAGATGGTGAGGGAGGCTCTACCACTGGTATTGTGACAGAGCGATGAGAAACAGGAGGGAGGCTCGCTGAAGCTCGCTGGACTACTTGACTGGAGGAGAAGAAGATGAAATTGGGGTGGATCTCTGGCCAAGTCGAGCTAAAGAGGTGCAGCTGGGATTGAGGATTTTTTTATAGATGCTGGCAGCAGCTCCTGTGCTTGGAATACACGCATGAATCCTCACCAGAGAAGGAAGTAGTTAGAGACCCAAATCTCTCGTGCATTTGCATGAGAGATTGGATGCAAATCAGAGATTGCAATTGAGCTCAGATGGAAGGGAATTCCTCAGAGAATCTCCCTTCCAAATCTTGGAGATCTCTGAGGAATCAGGGAGTACTCCCCCTCCATTCCTCGCCGGAGAAGGATTTCTCCCCATTAATGGTGGAGGAACCTGTTTGTAAGAGTGGCGAAGAAGTTAGGGGGGTCTGTGCAATGGTTTTCAAAAGATAGGGGCCAAAATATAATTGGGTGTACTATTTTGCAAAGTAGGTCAAGATGACCTCCCCTTAGGTCCAAATTTTGGTAAAAACCTAATTTGGACCTAATAAATCCAATGGTGAAGTTGGATTTTAGGTTTGACCACGTTTGACTAGACATTTTGCATAAAAACCCAAATTAGGTCAATTAACGAGCTAGGACCCCAATATAGGTCAAAATAGGTTCCAAAGGCCAAATTGAAGGTTCTAAACCCTAGGGAATATTTTTCCATGAATTTTAGAGGGTTTAGTTGATTTTTATCCTGACCAAAACCTTGTTTAATTAAGCAGGTCTGTTTTAGGGTTATAGAATGTCATTTAATTCCTAGACTGCATATTAACCCATTTCTGACTAATCCAACCCATTTTTTATCTTATTCAGATCATTTGACCTATGTTTTGACTCTGAGAAATCCCATTTGTGTACTGCAATGGTAAAATTGCAGTTTTAACCTTTATTTCCTATTTTCTTCTTAGAACACTTATTCCTTGAATTAAGCCCTTCTCCAGGTTATGTAGGAGCTCATATTTTCTTTCTTAGGTCAAAATGAGCTAGTTAGGGCTCATGATGAGGCTCTCATCATACCCCCATGCCTAGATTTTGCTAGTCCCTTAGCAAAATTTTAAGGTTTTAACTTCTGTTCTAGACCCTTAGTGTCTGTCATCAGTTATGATAATTGCTTTTCTTTTTCTTGTGATTAATTTAGAATGCCGACAATAGGCCTAGAGGTACTCAAGTACCAACCAAAATCCGGACCTGACCCGCTTTAGCCTCAGTCCTCCGCAAAGGTTTTTAAGGCTCGAAGAAACTATCCTAGGATTTGTTGGACTCCGTAGTTAAAGCACCCGTGCTTGAGACATTTTTAGTTTAAGTTCAATTTGCAGTGCATTTTTTGTAAGAGAGAGACAGAGGATTTATTTGTTTGGAGAGCTTTCTCTCTCTTTTCTTTTTATTTCTAGCTTCGGATTGGCTTCTCAACACGGTCTGTATCGGATTCCTCGTCCCCATCATCACTCCTCAAGGGTCCCTGGCAATCGATGCTTCATAATAGCACTGCCCATGGAAACCCCCAAAACCCTGGCCTTCAAGATTTTGAGATAATCCCGCCCATGGCATTCCGTGGCTGAATCCAGACCCTAGCAATCGACATTTCGAGATAATGCCCCAATGGCATCTGAACTAGCAGAGTGCTTACATGCCCTAGTAGGATATTTAAATATCCTAAGAGACAAGCACTGAGGAGACGATATGTTGTTACGCATCTTCGAGGGGACTCATCCAAATCAACTTGTGTTGATCGTCCGCTCCTAATCTAGGCAACTTTTTCAGAGCATTGAAATGCTTTTTGCGTGATTTTGATAGTTATGCGCACTGAACCAGACTGTGTGTGGATTGGGGTGCTTAGGTTACCGAATCCCGTAAATCGAAGGTCAGTTAACGAGGCTGAATACTTCCTAAGCCTTAGACCTATTAGTTAAGCTTCTCATTTTCCCCAACCTCTTGAGGATTATCCAGATCTTAGTGGGTACCTGAATTTTTAAGCCTAAGAGTCTAGCCCAAAAGGCCTAAGATCAGTGTTCCTGCTAATCTCTTTTTGTGTCTCCTTAGCACTTTTCTTTCATTTTTCTCTTTTCTTGATGTGCTTTAGAACTTCGGTTAATTCCTTAATCTCTTACTAATGACTATCTCTTTTCCTTTTTCATTTTGTGCTCTTTTTTGTCATTTTTACTCTTTTTCACCTTATAATTATGTGGCTTACCAAATTTCCTCCCTCCATTTTTTTGTTCTTTTTCATAATTTTTCAATTTTTTGTGAGAATCCTTATGACTTTTTCTTGGTTCTGTGTGTATGCACTTTATCACCCCCCCATGCCTAAGTTTTGTAATGTCCTCATTGTAAACAAAGGGTATGAAATAGTGTTGAGGTCAGGGACTTAGAACAGGATACATCGGGTGGGTGAATGGGTCGGAAATGACTGATGCGGATGATTTCAAGCTCTGGTACATGTACCAGAGGTGGGATCAACTGTCTAAGGCTGAACTCAAGGTGCAATGGATGTGGAGTATAGACGGATAATCAGACGGGTTCTGTTTTTGAAATGACGGGTTGCCTCCCGTTAAGCACTAAATTCAACGCCTTCAGCCGAGCGGAACATAGAGTGGAGAGGGAGTGGTCAACTCAGCAGATTTTTGTAAAGCAAGTACCTTGATTAAGAGCCTGGTTGGTCCAACCAGGTGCTTGTTAAGATCAACAGGCTTATGATGCAGCCCAAACCCAATCAGTCTAGTGGGTTGATAAATGTAGGAACCCACCATATGCAATGTGGCTCCGATGGATATGGAAGTGAAAACTCGGGTTTAGGCTAAGTTGAATCAGCCTGGTTAGGGTAGGGTTCCGAAAAATAATCAGTGCATGGTGTGGAAATTCTACAAGGGTGATCAGAGAATGATGGATCATGTTTTTCAGTCTGATTGATATATGACGCCTGGTATAGATGAGGAGTTGAATCATCTACAAACGGCTCAGTGAGAGGTGAAGTAGAATAGAAATTGAGTCCGGTTGCGGGTCGGGGTAGAGAATGGATTTTGATCAGTTCTGTATGTGTGGAAGAGGTGGCTTCAATGAGAATCATGTATGAGGGCTCTTCTAGAAAGGAATGACAGGTGGTCTCATGTAGAGACTCCTCATAGTAACTTTCAAAATCGGAGTTAGAGAATGAGTCATGTGAGCTGAGGTCGTAGATTGGCTTGTTAGAATCAAGAAGTATATTTTCTCCGAGGTTATGGTCAGATTCGAAATCGTTGGAGAGTTTACGAAAATCAAAATCTGAATGAGATTCAAGATCATGAGTGATGAGAACCTCATCATGAGCCATAACTAGCTCATTTTGACCCAATACAAAGGATAAAAGCTCCTACATATCTCAAGGAAAAGCTTAACTCAGAGAATTCTGAGTTTGAGAAGAAAACAAGTCATAAGGGGTAAAAGTGCAATTTTACCAGTATAATCTGCATACAGGGTAATTCAGGGCCCAAACATAGGTCAAAACAGCTTAATAAGAATAAAAGTGGGATGAGATGATCTAGCAAGGGCTACAGCACTTCCAAGGAACCAAATGATAATCTGTAACCCTAAAACAACCCACTTCAATTCACAAGGTTCGAGGCAAAGTAAAAATAGAATAAACCCTCTAAAATTCATAGAAAAATAATCTCTAGGGTTTAGAACCTTCAATTTGGCCTTTAGAACCCATTTTGACCTACATTGAGAACCATGCCCAATTAATAACTTAATTTGGGTTTTTGCGCAAATTGACCAGTCAAACAAGGTTTAATATGAAAATAAAATTCACCATCAGATTCCTTAGGTCCTAATTAGTCATGTATAAAAACTTGAGCCTAAGAAGAAACCTCCTTGACCGAATTTACACTTTGGTCCTCATATATTTACTCTTTGGCCCTCAACTTTTGAACCCTCGCATTTAGGCCCCTAACTCTCCTTCGTTCTTTGCAAACAGGTCCCTCCTGCAAAACCCCTGCCAGCACCATGCTCCGGCGACCTTGCGCGGAGCATGGCGCCGCGCAGGGTGAGGTGGAGGACCTGGCAAGTGTACCGGGGGTGCCCTGCGTCGTGAGCCGTCGCAGGAGCACCCCCATGGTCACTGTAGCCCCCCATACCGGCCGTGCGAACGCACGGACGGTATGGGTTCGAATTCCGACCATGCTCCGGCGAGGGAGACACGTCGTCTCCCTCCGCCTTCCTCCCTGCTACAACCCTATAAATACCCCCCGCCGCTCCACCGACCAAGGCAGCCTGGATCTGACGGAGAAAACCCCCAGCTTTCGTCTCTTCTTTCTCCGGCAGACGCTCACCAGCTCCGGCGACTTCCTCTCCCTCCACCTCTTCGCTCTGCCGCACTACCAGCAGCAGAGACCTCCTCCCCTGCTCTTCCCGCGCCACGCCGCACCCAGCTGGCGCCTCTCCAGCCTTCTGCTCGCCGCCGCCCCTCTCCCTGAGCATCATCTTCTCCGGCGACAGTCGATACGACTGTCGCCCTGTTCCTCCCCCTTCGTCCCTGCAGTTAAGTTAAACTTACTCCCCTTCTCCTCCTCTTTCTTTCCCCGCTTTCGATTTAGTCAATTAAGCCCTCTACCGACCCTGTTCACCCTCATCCTCTCCGCCTCCGACCACCCTCCGGCGAGCCGCTCCCATCACCTCAGCGACCCACACGGCTCGCAGACCACCGCAGAACTTCCGCCTCCTCACCCTGATCCTCTTCCGCCCCTCCACTTCCCACCAAACACCCTCTGCAGACCCACCGAACACACCCACTCCCTCGCTCACAGTCTGACCTAGGACGACCTAACAGCTCCATCACACCCCCTGCAGACCCCCTGACCACCTTCGCCGTGCCACGGCGAAGGTCCTCCGCCTGTCTGATTTGGCCGAGAGGCCGTGCCATTGGTTTCAGGTTCCAGGCCTTGGCCGCCATTGGCGAGGAAGCTCGAAGCCTGCTCGAGGTTGCTCCAAGCCGAGATGTCCCAGATTGAATAGCTACGGCCAGCGCGGAAGAGACTCACGCACACACCCTGGCCCTCGATTGGAGCTGTACGCCTCAACAGCCGACGCAATTGGGAGCATCATCCCTGCTGCAGGCGTAAGAGAATTGGGGTGGGACATTTAGTCCCACCTCGGAATCTCTCAAAGGCGCGCGGACACATAAATTGAAAAACTGCCGTATGCTGTTTGCCTCAGTTACCACGGGGTGAGGTCCCTCTCACCCGACCCGACCCGACTCGGCCTCGTCCGTGACCACGCTCCGCGGACCTGGCCCGACCCGATTAGACTGACCTGCACTCCTCGCCCACCACGCACGCCGGTGGGCCTGGACCCGGGCCTGACCCGAACCCGATTACCCGATAGCGCTCTGGGAGAGCTTCCGAAGAGTGATTTCAGAGAGAGAGAGATACGCTGGGAAAGGGGGTAGAGTAGGTTTTTGCCTTCTGATGAACTCTTGAGCGTGCAGGCACAGGTGAAGGACTGCGGAAGAAGAAGCAGCTGCACTGTAGCAACTGCTCAGTTAAGTCGTCGAAGCTCCGGGCCAGACGACGGACAGCCAGCAGCCAGAGCAACACAGAAGGCAGGCTGAAGAAGAAGGAAGGGAGACTTAGTAGCCGAAGGCAGAAGCACCACGATTGCAGAAGAAGAAATGAAAAGAAGCAAGAAGCAAGAAAAGAAGAAGATGATCTGAAGAAAAAGAAAGAAAGGAAACAAGGAAGAACAGAAGAAGAAGAGCACGAGGGGAAAATCTGAAGAAAGCAGAAGAAAAAGAAGAAGAAGAAGAAGAACAGGAAGAACCAAAGACAAAGAGGAAGAAAGAAGAAAAGAAGCAGAAGCCAATTTTTCATCTCTCTCTCTCTCTTTATTTTTGTAATAGAATTTGTATATCTCTAGAATACAACTTGCTCCCTGAGTTCGACCTCGGGAACTCTTTTATTTTTCCGAGTAAAAAATTTTTATATGAAACGTTGGTAACAACCGGCTTTACTACAACGAATTAACAACGAAAACCGACGTCCCATCATTTTGGCGCCGCTGCCGGGGAGCAACGGCTATTCTAGAGGTAAACATTCCTGTATCTTTTAATTTCTGATAATCTCCTCTCTTTTATGCAGCTACAGGAACTCAAGAAGACAAGCAACCACACGACAACCACTCCAAAGACAGGTAAATCTTTTCTCTCACTATTAACCCCTACACTCTAAAGAGAAAGAAAAGAAAAGAACAAGCAATATAGGGCTAACCTGTCTTCCATATTTAGTAACCATAAAAGTTGCATGTTTTCAACTCATTATTTCTGCACACTATCAAGGGTATTTAAGGGCTAACACATTCTTGCTTGAGCCCTAATTACCCAACAAAGAATTAACTGGACCAAGTAGAGCCAACCTAGGGATTTAGAGACACACTACTTAACCTAAGAATTGAGAAAACCAAATGGAGTGTGCCCAAGCCCTTGTCTGAAAATACCTATACAAGAAAAATCCTAAACAATTGGCTCTCTCTAAACACTTGAACCCTAAAAGACAGGACCTAAAAGCTCTTAAAGAAAACAATAGGTAAAGTTGACCCCTTGGGTTAACCAACCTTAAATTAGGTCACTCTTTGCACCTAAAAAGACTAAAGTTCAAGTGAAACCTTAAACACCCTGATCTTAAAATTGGTAGACTTAAGAGGTCAAGATCCCCATTCTGGTCTACCTGGAACCGCAGTGACAAGAGAGGTCGGGTGGGGGAAACCCTGTAACCCGTGGGGACGCTCTACCGTGTAGGGGTCTTCGCGGGACTCTCCCTCTCTGGCTGCCCAGGTAATTCTCAGGTGGACGATCTTTCTGATCAAGGGGTCCATCTGCCCCGCACCTCTATAGTCACCCAACACATTTTTGGGTGTCTTGATTGGGTCCATCACCTTCTAAACTTACCTCTCCCAACTGTGCATGTACGGAAGGAGGTCTCTAAGACCACCCTTAAGACCTCCTTTAGAAATTCACTCTCGTCAAGGCCAAGCCTCGACGCCCGTGTTTGTGCAGCAACACCCTCACATTATTCTCTCTTCTGATTCAGAACCAAGTTCTTCTTCTTCCCCCATCATGGCTCAGCCAGTTGAGGAAGAAAATAATCTGGAACACCAGCTCCAGCGACTCAATGACCTCTTCCAAAACTTCGTGCACCCACCACAGCGTCCTATGATGCGGGACCACTACAATCCTGCTGCGGTGGCAATTGAGCCTCGAGTTAGAATCCCGTTTGGAGGACCTGATTCTGAACTAAAGCCCAACATGATTCACGCTATACCTAAATTCCATGGGCTTAATTCTGAAGATCCCTTCCAGCACATCAAACAGCTTAAGCATCTGGCCCACACTTTTGGATCAGATGCGCAAAATCGGGATATTTTTCTCATGAAGATGTTCTCCTTTTCTCTTATGGACAAGGCCGCCCATTGGTATCAAACTCAGACCCGGCCGATCAACACTTGGGAAGAACTTCAATCCGAGTTTTTGAAAAAGTTCTTTCCCGTTGGTCGGACCAACGCCTTGCGCCATCAGATTACACACTTCACTCAACAATCAGGAGAACCTCTCCATGAGGCATGGGATCGTTTTCAGGATCTCATGAGGAAGTGCCCCCATCACGGAGTTCCTAAATGGGAACAAGTCCAATCTTTTTACCAGGGACTCCGTGAGGACATCCGCCTTTTCGTCAATGCAACCTGCGGAGGAAACATCATGGGTCAACATGAAGACACCGTATGGGAGATTCTCGAAAACATGTGCGAGAACTCCATCAACAATGACTCCATGGGATTATTCGACAGGACGAATACCCGCGCAGCGACGAATCTTAAGGGAGCACATGAGACGCAGGGCCTGTCCGCATCAGTCGACCTGGAATTAATGGCCAGTCGATTGGACAAGGTCTCAATTATTGAAAAGAAGGTGGATGAGCTGACTCAGCACTTGCAGCGAGCCACCTCTGCGCGTAACTCCTTTGCACAACCTCCTTCCACACAGGAGACTGTACAAAACATCCTGCACCGATCCTCCCCTGGGATGGATCCATATCCGTCCCCATCTGATTCTTGGACTGGAAGATCATCCGATCCTTTCTTCACCAGCCGGGGGAACTCCATTCCCCCTTTCCCTGATTCTCAGGAGGTTCCTCAAACCTGCGAGAACCTCAACGCCATCCAGAACGACCCATTCTCCAACACTTACAACCCTGGATGGCGAAACCATCCAAATTTTCAGTGGGCGGGAAATTCTCAAACCCAAAGACCACCTTTTCAGTCCCGCCCACAGCCCTCTCATCACTACCAGCCACCTCAGCCTCGGCCCAACCCTACTTATCCATCAGGGCCAAATCAAGATCAAATGTCCTTAATCCTTCAGACTCTGGCCGACATTCAAAAATCGAATGCGGCCATTCAAAAACAGCACAAGGACGAGCTTACTGAAGTTAAAACTCAGCTGGCCCAGTTGGAAAATTCTCGCCAGCCAGGCACACTCCCTTCCCAACCCCTTCCTAACCCAAATAACGTGCCAACCCAGAAGCGCGTTATGAATCCAAATTTAGGCCACGCTCAATGGATTTATCAGGCCCTCACTGCTCCATCTCCAGACGAGATGGAAGCCTCTACTTCTCGTACGGGATTTCAGCAGCAGCCACCCCTCCTCCCAAATCCAAACCAAAATCAGGCCGGATTAAATTCTGTAACAACACGTAGTGGTAAGACAACTCAGGACCCGCATTATCCAAACCACTCCCAGCCTGATGATCATGACCCTAGGATAGTTATCCAAGGTACCGCTGTTCCAGACCCACAACCAGGACCTATCCTAGAGGAACCAACCAAGATCCCGTTTCCCGAAGCCCTGACCAAGGGAAAGAAGACCACCAAACCCGTGGCCCCTGAGGAGGACCTGGTCAAGCTCTTTGAGCAGGTCCACATAAACATCCCCTTGATGGATGCAATCCGCCACGTACCAGCTTACGCACGATTTCTAAAGAATATATGTACACCCCAGCGTAAGCCGCGAACCAAGGGAGGGAGCCCAATTGTTCTGTCAGAGCAAGCCAGCTCTGTAATCCTTAGTAGACTCCCACCCAAGGCAAAAGATCCTGGAACTCCCCTGATCTCCTGTAAGATAGGTGGTACCCAATTTGACAGAGCATTGTTAGACTTAGGTGCATCTATAAATCTGATACCCACATCCTTACTTGACCATCTGGAAGAATCTGAGCTGAAACCAACTGAGGTGACATTACAATTAGCAGATCGATCTATAAAGTCACCAAAAGGGATTCTCGAGGATGTTATCGTAAGAGTGCGGGATTTCTATTTTCCAGTGGACTTTATAGTCTTAGACATGGATGCACCTGAGAACCCTAGGGATACACCAATCATTCTAGGGAGACCTTTCTTGGCTACTGCTAGAGCCAACATCAGCTGTGAGGAGGGCCAAATAGAGCTTAAGTTTGGAGATCAAACACTGAAAATTGATATATTTAAGGCCCAACAAGGAATTAATTGCGGCGTCATCGAGCAAATTTGTGACATCAAGACTTTGGTTGATGAATCACACCTCCAGAATGACTTGAGTATTCCTCATCAACCACAGAAGGATCTTGACCCGCAAATAGAGGAGTCCAATCCGGATGTGAACAACCCAGTAACTCCCACCCTTGAACCTCACATCTATACTGAACCACCCGCTGCTGCTGAAAACCCCATCCTCGAACTGAAACCCCTTCCTGCTCATTTGAAATACATCTTTTTGGGTTCTAATCAGACCCTTCCTGTGATCATCAATTCCAACCTTAGTCCTGAACAGGAATCCCGTCTGATTGTCGTCCTCCAGCAACATCGCAGAGCCATCGGATGGACCCTCGATGATTTGACTGGAATAAGTCCCTCTTATTGTACTCATCATATCTATTCAGAAGAGGGCACACGACCTTCTCGTGAAATGCAGAGACGCTTAAATCCCAATCTGCAGGAGGTCGTGAAAAAGGAGATCATCAAGTGGTTAGATGCCGGGATCATCTACCCGATCTCCGATAGTCGTTGGGTGAGCCCAATTCAGGTCGTGCCTAAGAAGGCAGGACTCACCACTATAACGACTGAGACCGGAGAAATCATTCCTACCCGATTAGCCAACTCGTGGAGAGTCTGTATAGATTACCGTCGACTCAATTCCTCCACGAAGAAGGATCATTTCCCACTACCCTTCATTGATCAAATTCTCGAAAAACTAGCGGGAAATAGGTTCTTCTGCTTTCTTGACGGGTACTCCGGTTATAACCAGGTGGCAATCCATCCTGAGGACCAAGAAAAGACCACATTCACCTGCCCCTTCGGAACATACGCTTTCCGAAGGATGCCTTTCGGTCTTTGCAATGCACCCGCTACTTTTCAGCGATGCATGCTTGCCATATTCTCAGATATGGTAGGTGATTATCTGGAAGTCTTCATGGATGACTTTTCAGTTTTCGGAGCATCATTCGACGATTGCCTCCAGCACTTGGTCCAGATACTCAGGCGGTGCATCGACGTGAATTTGGTTCTTTCCTGGGAAAAGAGCCATTTCATGGTGCCTGAGGGAATTGTCCTGGGACACTCAATTTCGGAGAAAGGTATCCAAGTGGATCGAGCTAAGGTTAATCTGATTTCTCGCCTTCCTATGCCTAGCTCGATCAGGGACATCCGATCCTTTTTAGGGCATGTCGGTTTTTATCGACGATTTATCCCTGATTTTTCAAAAATCGCACGCCCCCTGACCACTCTTCTCTCCAAGGATGTTCCCTTCGAAATCTCCAAGGAATGCACTCAAGCATTTGAAATCCTGCGTGACCGAGTCACCCAAGCCCCGATCCTACAGTCCCCTGATTGGTCTCAACCCTTTGAGATCATGTGTGATGCATCCGACTTCGCTGTAGGAGCGGTTTTGGGGCAGAAGAATGACAAGAAACCTGTGGTCATTTACTACGCCAGCAAAACACTCGATGAGGCTCAGCGTAACTATACAGTTACTGAGAAAGAGCTGCTAGCTGTAGTATTTGCCCTAGAGAAATTCAGATCATACCTTCTGGGTTCCCATGTCATCATATACTCGGATCACACGGCTGTGAGGCATCTCCTTGCAAAGAAGGACGCGAAACCTCGATTGATCCGATGGATCTTGCTGTTGCAAGAATTTGACCTCGAGATTCGCGATAAAGCGGGAAAACAAAACGTGGTAGCTGATCACTTGTCCCGTCTTCCTTCTGAAATGATAGACCCTTCCGGACCCATCACTGAGCATTTTCCCGATGAGCACCTGCTGACTGTTGGTACTAGCCTTCCATGGTTTGCTAATATTGTAAATTACTTGGCATCTCATCAAACCCCGTCCGATTGGCCGAAGGCCAAAAAAGACAAATTACGCTCCGATGCCAAGTATTACATTTGGGAAGACCCGTACCTCTTCCGCATAGGTGCCGATCAGATCATCCGGAGATGTGTCCCGGAAGGGGAAGTCAACAATATCCTCTCTTTCTGCCATGACCAGGCATGCGGTGGCCATTTTGCCGGGCATAAAACCGCATCAAAAGTCCTCCAGTGCGGCTTTTACTGGCCCACACTGTTCAAAGACGCATACAGTCATTACAAGGCATGCAGTCGTTGCCAGACTTTGGGCAACATGAGCCATCGCGACATGATGCCTATGCAACCGATTCTAGTATGCGAAATCTTTGATGTTTGGGGGATTGATTTTATGGGCCCCTTTCCTGTTTCGGATGGTTTCGAATACATTCTGTTGGCTGTGGACTACGTGTCCAAATGGATCGAAGCCATACCGACCCGAACCTGTGATCACAAAATCGTTCTCAAATTCATTCATCAACACATTTTCTCAAGGTTCGGGATTCCTCGTGCAATAATCTCTGATGGGGGGACCCATTTCACAAATGCTCAGTTTAGGTCACTGATGACCAAATACGGGGTGTCTCACCGAATCTCTACTCCTTACCACCCCCAAACTAATGGTCTAGCTGAGCTGTCGAATCGGGAGATCAAGAAAATCCTACAGGTCACTGTTCGACCTGACAGGAAGGACTGGTCGTCCCGACTTCCGGAAGCATTGTGGGCCTATAGGACCGCCCACAAGACCCAATTGGGCATGTCTCCCTTTAGATTGGTGTACGGAAAGGCATGCCACCTTCCCGTCGAACTGGAGCATAAAGCCTATTGGGCAGTACGGAACTGTAATCTAGATCTTTCTAAGGCTGGGACCCACAGAAAACTCCAAATCAGCGAGATCGATGAATTACGCACAGACGCGTACGAGAACTCGCAAATCTACAAGGAGCGGGTTAAAGCCTTCCACGACAAACACATCTCAAGAAAGATCTTCCATCCTGGTCAAAAGGTCCTACTCTTTGATGCCCGACTCAAACTCTTCCCAGGAAAACTGAGATCTAAGTGGGTCGGACCATATTTGGTCCGACAGGTTTTTGGAAATGGAGCAATCGAAATCAGTCCACTCAGCCACGATTCTGAACCTTTCATCGTGAATGGTCAAAGACTCAAGCCGTTCATTGATGTAACTTCTACTGATTTGGCTGAGGCATCTCATATCCTCCTTTCCCCTTGAGCTTATTGCGCCCAGCCGATGGCGTAAAACTCAGCGCTTAACGGGAGGCAGCCCGTCATTCTCTTTGAAAACCTGAAACTTGTTCTGACACCTTTCAGCACTCGAAGTTCACCCTGAACTAAGACCCCCTAGGTTACAATGAGGACATTGCAAATCTTAGGCATGGGGGGGTAGGAAAGTGCAAAAACTTGTAAGAAAAGGTTTCAAACAAAAAAATTCACATATGCCAAAAATACCATAAAAATTAAAAAAATTTTTTCGAAAAAGAATAAGAGGAAAAGAGGAGAAGGAAAATTTTGTGAAGGAGAAAAGAAACAAAATGAAAAAGGAGCACAAAATTATAAGAAAAGTTGATAGTCATTAGTAAGGAACTAAGGAATTAACCTAAGTTCTAGACCTCATTCAAGAAAATAACTGAAAAGTGCACAATGAGATTAGTAAGAATGCAAACCTTAGGCATTCTTGAATAGACTCTTAGTACTCATTAAGATCTGGACACTCCTCAAGAGGTTGAGGAAAATGAAAAGCTGAAGTATTAGGTCTAAGGCTTAGGGAGTATTCGGCCTCGTTAACTAATTTTTGGTTTACGGGACTCAGTAACCTAAGCACCCTAATCTCACACACAGCCTGGTTCAGTAAGCATAAAAATCAGAATCACGCAGAAGCGTCGCAAAAATCTGAAAAGAACACCTAGAATAGGAATGGCCGATCAACACAAGTTGATTTGGACGAGTTCCCAGCGCGGAGAGGCGGGAAATCCCCTCGAAGATGCGTAACAAAATATCATCTCCTCGGTGCTTGTCTCTTAGGATATTTACATATCCTACGGGGGGGCATGTAAGCACTCTGCTGGTTCAGATTCCATGGATGGCATTATCTCGAAATGTCAATTGCCAGGGTCTGGATTCGGCCACGGAATACCATGGATGGGATTATCTCGAAATCTCAATAGCCAGGGTTCCGGGGGTTGCCATGGGCGGTGCTATCTCGAAGCATCGATCGCCAGGAACCCTTGAGGATTGATGATGGGAGCAAGGAATCTGATACAGACCGTGTTGAAAAGCCAATCCTAGACTAGAACTAAAAAGAAAAAGAGAGAGAAAACTCTCCAAACAGAAAAAAACTTTCTATCTCTCTCTCTTACAAAACGCACTGCGAACTGAGCCAGGGCTAAAATCATTTCAAGCACGGGTGCTTTAACCACGAAGTCCAATAAACCTTAGGTTAGTTCTTGTGGGCCTTAAAAACCTTTGCTAAAAGACTGAGGCTAAGGCTAGACAGATTTGGATCTTGATTGGTACTAGAGTATCTTTTAGGCCTATGGTCAGCATTCTAACCTAATCTATGCTCAAATAAAAAAGCACTTATCTAAAACCATTGAAAACTTCATGGTCTAGAACAAGGGTTGAAACCTTAAGTTTTTTTTGCTAAGGGACTAGCAAAAGCTAGGCATGGGGGTATGATGAGAACCTCATCATGAGCCATAACTAGCTCATTTTGACCCAATACAAAGGATAAAAGCTCCTACATATCTCAAGGAAAAGCTTAACTCAGAGAATTCTGAGTTTGAGAAGAAAACAAGTCATAAGGGGTAAAAGTGCAATTTTACCAGTATAATCTGCATACAGGGTAATTCAGGGCCCAAACATAGGTCAAAACAGCTTAATAAGAATAAAAGTGGGATGAGATGATCTAGCAAGGGCTACAGCACTTCCAAGGAACCAAATGATAATCTGTAACCCTAAAACAACCCACTTCAATTCACAAGGTTCGAGGCAAAGTAAAAATAGAATAAACCCTCTAAAATTCATAGAAAAATAATCTCTAGGGTTTAGAACCTTCAATTTGGCCTTTAGAACCCATTTTGACCTACATTGAGAACCATGCCCAATTAATAACTTAATTTGGGTTTTTGCGCAAATTGACCGGTCAAACAAGGTTTAATATGAAAATAAAATTCACCATCAGATTCCTTAGGTCCTAATTAGTCATGTATAAAAACTTGAGCCTAAGAAGAAACCTCCTTGACCGAATTTACACTTTGGTCCTCATATATTTACTCTTTGGCCCTCAACTTTTGAACCCTCGCATTTAGGCCCCTAACTCTCCTTCGTTCTTTGCAAACAGGTCCCTCCTGCAAAACCCCTGCCAGCACCATGCTCCGGCGACCTTGCGCGGAGCATGGCGCCGCGCAGGGTGAGGTGGAGGACCTGGCAAGTGTACCGGGGGTGCCCTGCGTCGTGAGCCGTCGCAGGAGCACCCCCATGGTCACTGTAGCCCCCCATACCGGCCGTGCGAACGCACGGACGGTATGGGTTCGAATTCCGACCATGCTCCGGCGAGGGAGACACGTCGTCTCCCTCCGCCTTCCTCCCTGCTACAACCCTATAAATACCCCCCGCCGCTCCACCGACCAAGGCAGCCTGGATCTGACGGAGAAAACCCCCAGCTTTCGTCTCTTCTTTCTCCGGCAGACGCTCACCAGCTCCGGCGACTTCCTCTCCCTCCACCTCTTCGCTCTGCCGCACTACCAGCAGCAGAGACCTCCTCCCCTGCTCTTCCCGCGCCACGCCGCACCCAGCTGGCGCCTCTCCAGCCTTCTGCTCGCCGCCGCCCCTCTCCCTGAGCATCATCTTCTCCGGCGACAGTCGATACGACTGTCGCCCTGTTCCTCCCCCTTCGTCCCTGCAGTTAAGTTAAACTTACTCCCCTTCTCCTCCTCTTTCTTTCCCCGCTTTCGATTTAGTCAATTAAGCCCTCTACCGACCCTGTTCACCCTCATCCTCTCCGCCTCCGACCACCCTCCGGCGAGCCGCTCCCATCACCTCAGCGACCCACACGGCTCGCAGACCACCGCAGAACTTCCGCCTCCTCACCCTGATCCTCTTCCGCCCCTCCACTTCCCACCAAACACCCTCTGCAGACCCACCGAACACACCCACTCCCTCGCTCACAGTCTGACCTAGGACGACCTAACAGCTCCATCACACCCCCTGCAGACCCCCTGACCACCTTCGCCGTGCCACGGCGAAGGTCCTCCGCCTGTCTGATTTGGCCGAGAGGCCGTGCCATTGGTTTCAGGTTCCAGGCCTTGGCCGCCATTGGCGAGGAAGCTCGAAGCCTGCTCGAGGTTGCTCCAAGCCGAGATGTCCCAGATTGAATAGCTACGGCCAGCGCGGAAGAGACTCACGCACACACCCTGGCCCTCGATTGGAGCTGTACGCCTCAACAGCCGACGCAATTGGGAGCATCATCCCTGCTGCAGGCGTAAGAGAATTGGGGTGGGACATTTAGTCCCACCTCGGAATCTCTCAAAGGCGCGCGGACACATAAATTGAAAAACTGCCGTATGCTGTTTGCCTCAGTTACCACGGGGTGAGGTCCCTCTCACCCGACCCGACCCGACTCGGCCTCGTCCGTGACCACGCTCCGCGGACCTGGCCCGACCCGATTAGACTGACCTGCACTCCTCGCCCACCACGCACGCCGGTGGGCCTGGACCCGGGCCTGACCCGAACCCGATTACCCGATAGCGCTCTGGGAGAGCTTCCGAAGAGTGATTTCAGAGAGAGAGAGATACGCTGGGAAAGGGGGTAGAGTAGGTTTTTGCCTTCTGATGAACTCTTGAGCGTGCAGGCACAGGTGAAGGACTGCGGAAGAAGAAGCAGCTGCACTGTAGCAACTGCTCAGTTAAGTCGTCGAAGCTCCGGGCCAGACGACGGACAGCCAGCAGCCAGAGCAACACAGAAGGCAGGCTGAAGAAGAAGGAAGGGAGACTTAGTAGCCGAAGGCAGAAGCACCACGATTGCAGAAGAAGAAATGAAAAGAAGCAAGAAGCAAGAAAAGAAGAAGATGATCTGAAGAAAAAGAAAGAAAGGAAACAAGGAAGAACAGAAGAAGAAGAGCACGAGGGGAAAATCTGAAGAAAGCAGAAGAAAAAGAAGAAGAAGAAGAAGAACAGGAAGAACCAAAGACAAAGAGGAAGAAAGAAGAAAAGAAGCAGAAGCCAATTTTTCATCTCTCTCTCTCTCTTTATTTTTGTAATAGAATTTGTATATCTCTAGAATACAACTTGCTCCCTGAGTTCGACCTCGGGAACTCTTTTATTTTTCCGAGTAAAAAATTTTTATATGAAACGTTGGTAACAACCGGCTTTACTACAACGAATTAACAACGAAAACCGACGTCCCATCAATGAGTTCCACCATAAAATAAATCATATGCTGTAGATTCAACAGCCTAACTGGGGTCTAGTCTAGATGTCAGTTCTAAGCTTAAAAAGGTGTCCTTATCTGGTAGAGGCTCAGGTTCCAAGCTGGTAGGACAGACCCAATTGAAACCCCACTCGTCCAACTCCTCAGTTTCTATATTGTAAATTGGCATGACTTCCGAAAAATTGATTGGTTCCTCTGAGGATGTTGGCGAGGGATATTCATCAAATAGAGGCCCAAAATCATATTCTTTATTGAAAAATTGATCTTCCTCATATGGGGCCTTCAAATCTTCCCAATAGGTTTCAGATCTAGATTCTGGGCTTAGGATGTGGGTTGAATCACTAGAATCTAGGTCCGAATAACCTTTGAGGGTCACCTTATGAGAATAAGGGGTGGAATTTACACCCTCGAGAGGTTCAGTTCTACTCTCATTATTGCAGGACTTTTGGGATTCTAAGCCTAGTGATTCATGGTCTAGAGTTGGCTCAACATTGTGTTTCCCTGCAGTTGGAGCTTCCCAACCTTCTTCAATATCAGGCACATTGTACTCCATCTGGGTTGAGAATCCACAACCTTTTTGTGCCTCAAACCCGAGATCAGATTAATCCTCGATGTTGTCCCAAGATGATTCATCCTCAGTTTATGGCATATACGGGTATTTCTGGTCAATAATTTGTTTTAATAATCTCATTATCTCTTCCCATTTTTCAAGATCATCTTGGTGTTGCTCCCAAAGTCTAGGATTTGTCATGCATTGAAGGTATTCAGTATTGTGCAATTTTTCTATCTCAATGTATCCTGTGGTGAGCATGTCTCGGGTTGATCCTTTTGTGGCTTCTGCCAAGAGTACTTGGGCACAAGTTATGATAAAGGTTGTGGTTGTTGGGACATCAACCTGAATGTTTTCTACTGGTGTTGAGGTTTTGTCTTCTTTTTCATAGAATTTCAGGGCATCCTCAATCATCCTATCTCTCATGGATCTTCAATATTCAGGTTTCTTGAATGGTAGTCCTAAGTGGTTTGGCTGCACATTTGGATCAGGTGGTGGAATCAAGATGTAGAATCAAAGTTTGAATCAAGATATACAATCAAGTTATGAAGCGATTAAATCTGAATAAAGAGTCCCATTGAAAATGTACGTGTGTGCTCTAAGGAGAAAAGATGAGAGACTGGAGATGTTTTCTTTTTTTTTGACCCAATCAAGGCACCCAAAGGCGTTTCGATGACTATGGAGGTTCTGGGTAGATGATACCCCTAGATCAAAAGATCATCCACCTGAGAATTACCTGGGCAGCTAGAGAGGGAGAGTCCCACAAAGACCCCTACACTGTAGAGCATCCCCACGGGTTACAAGGTTTCCCCCACCTGACCTCTCTTGTCACTAAGATTCCAAATAGACCAAAATAGGGACCTTGACCTCTTATGTCTACCACTTTTATTTCAAAGGTGCTTTAGGGTTCTCACTTGAACTTTAGATGTTTTGATGTTGTAACCTAATTTGGAGGTTGGTTGACCCAAGGGGTCAACTTCACCTGACCTGTCCTAAATATGGTAGAATGATTCTAGGCTTGGGACCTAGAGATCACCCTGATTTGACTCCCAGTTTATTAGGTCCAAGATTTTAAGATTCAAGTGATTTTAGACCTTAATTTTTAGGGTTTGTCTTGTTTAGATCCCTTCAATCAAGGGCTTGGGTAGCACACTATTGCGGGAGGGTTCATTTCCTTTTATACAGGCATGTGTGAACTAGCACTCCAAGACCCTACTATAGAAACCCTAATTTGGTTCTATTTCCAATCCTCTTTTCTTCTTGAAAAAGGTTCTCTTTTAGACTCAAAAGCAAGAAATGTGTTGTCCGCGGAGATTAAGTGTGATTTCCATCAGGCATAGGAATTTGTGGGATAGGATCTAAAAAAAAATTGCTCCAACTTCAAGAAGATTTAAAAAATTTTTGCAAAATCAGGAAATGTTTGCCTTAAAGATGGTGATTACTATAGAAAGAAGGCAATTGATTCCTAAATTAATTGCTTCCTTTTGTCTTTCAAGGATTAGGGGATGGTTTAAGGAAGGAAAGAGATTACCTGCCCTGGATATCACCCGAGAATTATCTGGGTAGCCAGAAAGGGAGAGCCCCGTGAAGACCTCTACACGGCAGAGCGTCCCAATGGGTTACAGGGTTTCCCCCACCCAACCTCCCTTGTCACCGCGGATCCAAATAGACCGAAATGAGAGACTTGACCTCTTAAGCTTATCAAATTTTAAATTTGAATTGAGATGCTTAGAATTCCGCTTGAAAATTAGAGTTGATTTGTGCTTGGTGACTTAATTTGAAGATTGGTTAACCCACAAGGTGGATCAACTTCACCTAACATGTCCTTATTATTAAGTCCCAATTTTAAGATTCAAGTGGATGATTAGAGCTTGATTTTAGGGTCTCCTTGATTAAGTAACTTCAAGCAAGGCCTTGGGTAGTACACGATGCAGGAAAGTCAGTTCTTGTTATTTCAGGCACGTGTGTTTCACAACCCTAAGATGAAAACCCTAATTTGGCTCTTTCTAAACCAATCAATTTCTTCCAAATTTGGCACCTAGGGCTCAATCAAGAAGGTAAGTAGCCCTAAGTACCTTAAATGCTTAGTAGGTGCAGGAATCTTGGAGAGGGGTTTCTAAATAGATCAAGTTAGGCAACTCAGAAGTGATTAATTCTAAATAAGGAATGCAAGTTGACCTAATTGATTTTTCCTTTTTTAATCCTTCCAGAAATAGGGGTTCACGAAGAAGGAAACGAGGTTACCTACCCCTGGAGTGGCTGTCGTGTGGCCAATCTTCTGTGTATGAACGATTGATTTTTGCTTAAGAAAATAAGTTCTCGAAGTAGAAATTGAGTGATGAAAAATCAATCATCAATAATTAAAGTAAACCACTCACAAGACACTGGGTTGTATCCATAGGGAGGCAATGGCTTATTAAAACTCGTTATTATGAAAATCCATGGTTCACTATTTGTTTCCCTCAAAAATCAAGTTAAAATTCCCTTTTAAATAACCAATCAATGACAACATATGCTAGAATAGTATTTAGGTAGAACAAGAGGGATATGCTCATAAATATGCCACAATAAAATATTCAATAAATCAAAAATCTTCTCATGGCAATGGCATTGAATGTAATTTTTAATGTTAACCAAAATAGAGGATTATTGGTGGCTACTCGTGCGTGAGGGAGGATCTACAGTTGGCCCTACTGTGTTTGAAGGTGGTCGAGGATGCGAAGAGGAATCCGATGGTGGTGGTGGCTCGACAAATGGCGGTCGAAGCTCTCGCCAGCGATAAGGGTGGCCAGTGTAGGTCGAGTGCCGCCGGCGTGGAGGGGCTATCCATTGGTGTTTTGGGGTGGAGAGGAGCCGCGGTAGAGCACGAGCATCGCACCGATGATGTTGGCACCGAAGATGGCTGCTAGAGTTGGCTGAATGGAGGTGCTACTCGATGGTGATGTTGGGTTCTTTTGAGGTCGAAGAAGGTGAAAAGGGAAGGGGTTGGGTGGAGAAGAAAAAGAAAATGAAGGAAAAGAAGAGGAACTGGAGTAGGTGGTGGGTTTGGTTGGTGTTGGGATGGCTGTGGAGAGGGGGTGAGTGCGGCTAACGGCTACTGATGGTGTTTGTAGGCGGTGGTGGGATTGGGTTCTCTATTGGATGGATAGAATAGTAGGACAAAAGGAAGAAGAAGGTGAACAGGGAGGGGTCACTGATGGTTTCTGGCCGTAAGGGAGAGGAGAGGTGGTATGGGTGCTTGATGAGTGCACGCTGTCACCGTGCACTCGTCGGTGATGAAGGCAGCAGGACGGAGGTGGAGAAGCTCGCAAATTTCTCATGGTGTATGCTCTTGATCATAGTGCACGCTGCTTCCACTGTGGCGGCTAGGGAGGAGGTCCCCGCAAGGGGAGGAAGAGATCTGATAGCCCTCAAAAGAGAAGAGCCTTTCATTTTAAATTCTCTGTGATTCATTTCTCCTCTCCCCTTCTCATGGCTGCAGTTAACCTGCCCCATAAAAATAGCCATGATCACGTCTTATTCCCTGTATCCAACACAAAAGATAATTATTTATAAAATATGTGAAAATACATGAGCAATATTTCTTCACAATTTAAATAAATGCATGTAACATATATCAACTCATCTTATTTATTAAATAATAAGATGCTTAAACTAAGAACTATAAATAATCGAGACTATTATTCTTAGGCCTAATAATAGTCCAGCAAAATGGACACATCAATGTACCTTGCACAACCGCAACAAATTAGATAAAGCAAGTTAGATTCAAATCAGAAATTGTAATCAGTGAAACTGAACTGCGCATTGCTCCCTGGTAACGACGCCAAAATGTTAACGTGTGAAATTGATGTTTTAAAGGATGTAATCATCGGAGCAAGTCAAAATTGCTCAAAAACACTTAAAATTTATAACTTGCAAGTACGAGGTCATTCACTGGGAGCAATTCAAGAGCAATTCAAGAGCAATTCATTCTCACATATTACAATTATAAGTAAAATATGAGCAATTGAGATCAGAAGAACAATTTAGAATAATATATCAATAGATCCAAATGCCAATGTGGAAAAAGATTAGGGTAAAATGATGATTTGAATCACCAAATTACCCTTTAAGTTTAAACCTCACAAATACTCAAATATATGAATAGTAATAAGAATCAAGTCAAATGCCAAGTATCAGATGTCAGAAATTAGCCCAGACGGCTTAACCAACACAACCATGAGGCTCCTCAGATAGAGCCTTCTCTTCTTCCTCTTGAGCCTCAAGAGAGAGACTTCAGCAGCCACGCATAATAGAGGTGCAAAGCCTTTGAAGTTCTTCTAAATGTTGAGAGTTATAGAGCAAGGAAAAAACCCCCCTCTCTCTCTTTCTTCTCTTTCTCAGAAACCCACATAATCGGGTCTATAATCTGGTATCCAGGCGTATATTCAGATTCGGGTAGGGGACCAGGGTCACCGGCGTGGATTAGTGACCGAGTGATAAGAGCATGAGGAGGGACCCGACCCCTCGTGTACTAGGCGAGGGGTCGTTAGCACAAAATCAATTTATCCTACGCTGTGAGCTCATAAGGCACCAATGTGGGACTAAAGTCCCTGCAGTTCTCCGCGTGAAGCTGCTAATGATGAACCTTTTTTATTACAATTGAAGGAGAGGTAGACTCCTTCAATTGGAGACCTGGGCATGCGCCTGGAGCAAAGCCGCAGCACCTGGAGGTGTTGGTGATGAAGAACACGACTAGAACAAGGCAGCCAAGGTCGAGGAAGATGACCTGTAGTGGCAGAGAGCCGGCGAGCACCTGAAAAGGATAAAATGGCCTCTCGACCCTATCAGAATAGCTCAAGACCTTCGCACGAGTGCAGCAAATGTGGTGGTGGGGGTCGCATGCGGTGAGAGTGGTCGTGGTGGGCTGGCAAAGGCAAAAGGTGAGTGTGGTGGTGGGGGTGTTCAAGGGGGTGATGGGCACAGCAATCCCCTCAATTTCTTGAGGTGTTTGCTTGTGCGGACACGGTGATGGTGTAGGAGTCGGAGGTGAGTGGTTTGGTGGCGTGTAGTGGGTTGTCGAGGTTGCCGGAGGTATGCTGGAGAAAGGGGAGACGACGCTGGAGCAGGTGGATTCGTGGTCAATAACGAAGTTTAGAGGTGATGGGGTGATCACTCGATGAAGAGGAGCTGAGAAGAGGTGCTAGCAGACGAGGAGGATACGGAGGAGGCGTCGGCCATGATGAGCCAGCATCGGAGAAGGTGAATGCTTTGAGGAGGGGTACGACAACGAGGAGGGGATCGGAGAGCACCACGCTGGTATTTCGAGATGCAGATTGAAGAGGGGAGTCAGAACCTATTGCCTATTGTATGTGAAGGCTGGAGAGGGAGTCGAAGGTAGAGGGTCGTCGGAGCAGAGCTTGGAGCAGGTTGAAGAGGGAGAGGACGAAGGTTTTATCACCAGAAAACTCGCTAAGGAGATGAGACAGTCCATGAGGGTCTTTTATTGGCCTTTAAGCAAGCTCCCAAGCATGGAAACAAGCTTGAAAGGCTCAATTTTTTAGGAAGAAGGATTCTTGAAAATCAAGGATTTTCATGAGCTTATTTGGTGGATTTAGGATCTAGAGTTTGGTTTACTTATTTAGGGATGACCTCAAGATCAACCCTTCCAATTTTGGAAGTGATTGATCGAGAAATCGAGGTATCCCTAATTGAAGCTCAGCACCTTTGGGTTCACACCTGCCATGGTGAAAGGGACCCATTTGAAGAAAATGAAGAGAGTTAGGGGGCTTTTTGTATGGATTTTGAAAGTTGGGGGTATGAATGAGAGAAAAAGAGTCAGACTGGACCACAATGCAAACTAAGTCAAGATGGACTTTAATTGGGCCCAAATTTTGGTACAAACCTAATTTGGACCCAAGGAATCTAATGGTGAAGTCAGATTTTGATTTTGACCAATTTTGTCTAGTAATTTATGCAGAAACCCAAATTAGGGCAACTTCCTATCTGAGACTCTATTTTAGGTCAAAATAGGTTCAAATGGTCAAATCAAGGATGCCAAACCTTATAGAATAGTTTTCTATGAATTTTAGAAGGTTTATGGGAATTTTCTACTAACCATAACCTCTGTTAATTAAGCGATCTGAAATTAAGGTTTCAGGTTGCTATTAATTCTCAAAATGCGCAAAAACCTGTTTCTATCTGCATGAACCCACTTATTTGACTTTAATGTTCATCTGACCTTTAATTCACCCTTTGCCAACCCCTTGGTTATTCTACGTTCATGATTTACTGTTAAAATTATAGAATTAACCCTGGTTTCTTGTTCTCTTCTCAAAACACAAGATCATGCATATAGGAACCTCTGATGGTGATGTAGGAGCTTTTATCATCTTTTTCAGACCAAAATAGGCTAGTTAGGGCCTATGATGGTGTTCCCATCAATGATCAAGTGTGATGATCAATGGAGAAGATTAAGTCAGAGAAATGATAAATGATTGACTAAGATCTGATAAGAGAGGAGAGAGGCGATGATAACTCTGACCCTGATTAACGTCGTTGAGCTTTGAGAGCTCAGCGAATGATCTTTATAGAGAGATTGAGGAGGATGCTTGGGGCGACCATGAGGCACCTCACCCCCCTCTCCAACCTGGCAAAATAGTTCATTAGGGATGGTAAGAGCACCATGCCTCCTTGCATCTTGAGCCCCAACCTTGATAGCTCCCTACCCTGATCTTGCTTGTGTTTAAGCATAGGTCAAACCCAGATCTTGTCACTCACAATAGCCTCAATCGCCTCATCATCCCTACGAACACCCACTAGTATGCCTCCTTGGGGAGGAGGGGAGGGCAATGCCATGTCGATGACTATGCCATCGACATGGAGAGAGAAGACATCAAGATCAATGGTGAAATGGGTATTGTCGATCTCGACATTGTCGATGAAGAGGTAGTGAAGAGGGGGCGAAGGGTACATGGACGTGTGATTGTGGCTCCAACAAAGAGATTGGGGAGGGCTGGGCAGCTAGAAGGAGGTGTTTAATTTGTTTATGTCGGGGGGTGGGGGAGGGAGGGAAGGGGGGTTCTAGTGTTTAGTGCTGGGTTACATTAGGATTATGGCCGTTGATCCAAAACATTAAAAAAAATGCAATCATTGGTATAGGATAATAGGATTATTGATATTTATATAGAACTATAACAACATCTAGTTATTGTTATTATAACTCTGTTATCAGTATAGGTAATTTGTTTTGTAGTGTGTCACGGAGGACATGCAAAGGTGGCTCTAGGTGGATTTTTTGTGTGGAACTGGAGCTAATAAATGAAGTAGAGGAGCTCATTGATTGATGATGCAAGATAGGTTTTTGCTTTGTTGACTTAGAGTCTGGGGTTTGTAAAGATTTTGAGTTCAACTCTCCAGCCAATTCTTTAATTCTTCCTTTCTTGTTCTCTCTTTTTCTCAACCTTCAATCCTGTGGTTGCAAAATATCATTAATCAATGCAAATCATAGAAATTATGCAAAATTGGATGCATACCTATCTAAAATGCAAAACATGCTAAATGTATGTTGTATTATCATGCTTCTAACCTAATTGGCTTAGAAACCTAGCAATGTATATTCATTGCAATATAAAATGTGGTTTGATCACATATGTAGCTGCATAGTCCCAATGGAGAGGAGAGTCTGGTCCCACTTGACGCATTAGGGTTATCATGCCTCTTGGTTTGAGTGTTAGAGTGGGAATGACATTAAAATTTAAGTGATCACCTTCGTTTTCAATATTCTAAAATAAAATTTTTGTCATTAAACTAGAATGTAATCAAAAGGTTTTTTGAAAATTCCTTTTTAGATGTCAAACCTAAATCCGCTCAATTGCTTACTCGAAAAGAACCAATTGACGGGCCCCAACTACATGGATTGGATCCGTAAGTGATAAGTGCATAATTTAAAGGGATCACATGCTTAATTATGTTAGGTACTTAGCATTATTGCATTATATATGATGCATTTTAGGTTGCAATTGCACGCAGGTACTTGAGAATTAAGAAGAGATATTTGACCTTGATGTATTATATTTATTCATGTGGAGCTATTTTATGTGCTTAGATTGGCTTTATACCATTTGATTTTACATTAATTAAATACCCATCTAATTATGCATTATTTTGTTCTCTCGCAGAACATATTCAATATTGATCTCTAATGGAAGAGCACAATACGAGGAGGCCAGTCATGAAGGTAGAATTCAGAATGGATGTATGTACTGAACGCTATGCAAGAAATACAAAAATAAGAAAAAAATATACATGCACACCCTCTCCCTCTTATTTCCATGTTTCCAATAAGGTCAAATATTTACAACTCCTAATCCTAGGGTTGCCTTTCCTAATTCCTAATTCATATGAGTCCACTTCCCTTCCAAATTTTTGATTATTTACAAACCCTCTCTCTCCTCTTCTCTATTTAACTAGTGTTTGTCCTGTGCTTTACATAAATGTAAGATTGTATTATGTAGCACATATTTAGACTAATAGTGTAAAAGTAAAGTTCTTATGAAATTTGTAGAAAAAAGTTGATATATTTAGTAATATTTTTTTTAAGAAAGGAAGAAGAAATAAAATCTTATAATAATTATTATTTATTGGATTATAAAGAAGTATCCCTATAATCATCTATCCTTATACTTTAATAATTATTATCAAGAAGTATCCTTGTAATTATTCTCAAGAAGAATCCCTATAATAAATTTATAGATTGTATTATAAGAATTGGTCCTTATACTTTTAGCATAAAAGAAATAAAAAAGATTACTTATAGATTGCAAATAAAGAATATTATGATTATTATCTATAAAAGTATAGAAGAAATAAAAGATTATATAATTAATAAGGATAAATAGAAAAATTATAATAAATGCACTAAAAAGGAATAAAGTTATTTATTCAACAAATAAAAAAATAATGTTCCCAAAAATAAGTGAATAGTTCCATAGATAAAAGCATAGAAAAAATAAAAGATTATATAATTAATAAGGATAAAAATGGTTATCCTTTACAATTGATGTCTATCAAATATTCACAGCAACATAGGCCATCAAGATTAGCCAACGAAGTCTTAAACCTACGTCAAATGTTAGAGTGAGATCATTTGTAACCAAATGCACTAAGAAGGAGTACATTTCCCTTTGGTTAACATTTATTTAAACAATGTTCTCAAAAATAGGTAAGCAATGCAGTGAACAGTTCCATACCCACGCTAGTTCAGTGATATTATAGATTGACGACTGCATGTCTCTTTGGAGGCAACTAATCACCATTGCCCCCTCTCTATTTCGGTCCCTCTCTCTTTTCTCTCTCTCTCACGATCACATGCTCATAGCGATCACCTCTCTCTCTCTTTTTCTTCCTCATCCGCTCATGCTTCCCCAACTCCTCCACTCTCCTTCCCTCTAGCATTCTCTTCTCCCTCGACCGTATGCATTTCCTCACAACACACCTATGGCTCTTTACCTCCTCCAGCCTCGTTTTTCTTACAAGCTAGACAATTGCCCAACCGCAACTCTCGACTTCCACCTCCTCTCCTCTCCGACGAACTTTTTCCAACCTCAGCACGAATGCCCTCTCCTCTTCTCAATGTAATTCCTTCTCCCTCTGTGCCCTCTGATTCCCTACTTCGTGCATACCCATAGCTCTGTCCTCTAGTGACCACTCCCTCCCCTCTTCTTCCTCTTTATCTTCTCTCTCTCCTCTTCTTGTTCTCCTTTATGACCTTCTTTTCCTTCTCCTTCTTCACCTTCTCTTCTTCCTCCTTGTCCTTCTCTTTTTCCACACCCACTCCTTTCTCTTCCTTTCTTCTTCTTCTTCTTCTTCTTCTTCTTCTCCTCCTCCTCCTCCTCCTTTTACATCTCTCTCTTCTTTCTCTCACCTCCACATTCTCTCTCCTTCTCTCTCTTCTGTGCACCACCACCATCTCTTCTTGCTTCTCCTTCTCTTCTTCCTCTCACACCCCTCCTTCCTACACCATAGTGTTCTTTTTCTTCTCATCTTCCTCCACCACCTTCGCTTTTTCTTTTTCTCTTCTTTCTCTCTCTCTCTTTACACCATCTTCTCCCTCCTTTCTCATTGTCTATCTCTACATGCTCTTTCTCTCTCTTCTTAAGCATTTTCTTTTGGTGCTTTCTTTCTCTTTTTAGGTTGCTCGGCAATTCTCGCACTCTTATTATGTCTTCTCTGCAACTTCACAAATGGTTTGCATCTGCACACATTTTCACTAATGATCGTCAACGACACTCTCTACCCTCATCACAATCTCACTAGCCTTCTTCCTAAGCCTCTTCACACTCATTATTTTTTTTGTTCAGTACTTTACATATTATTGTGAACTCTCAATAGTAATAAAAATTCCTATTTTATTTCTGTGTTCTCTTTGTATTTGTCTCTATGTTTGATTTGTTTATTTACTTTTATTATATAATTTTTTTTTTAAAAGTTGGCTAAGTTAGGATAGAAAATATCTAGATATGTCTGCCTCCCTGTAAGATGACCCGTACTCCCGACATTACTCTCGTATTTCTTAGAGACGGTTTCATAAATTATAAATGACATGTTTTCCCAACTACGACGACAATTTATCATCTACGCAATTTCACAATTAGTAACCTTCAGCTGGTTCTCGCCACTAATTGCATCATGCATGTGATCAAGCAAAACAAGCACAAGGCACCTAAGAATGTTCAGAAGAGGGAGTTTAATGTAAACTGGGATAAGGACAATGCACTCGCTCAGTGTTATGTGCTTGGGTTGCTCTCTAATGTGCTTCAAAAGCAACATGAAGAGATGCAGATTGCATCTAAGATCCTAATCATCCTAAGGGAGATGTTCAGGGATGTGAACCGAACTCAATGCTATAATGTACTCAGAGAGTTGCTTTCTTGCAAGATGAAGGCAAAGATTATGGTGAGGGAGAATGTTCTAAAGATGAACGGACATATTTCAGAATTTTAAAGGTTAGGGATGAAGATTGATGATGAGACTCTTGCAAATATCATTTTGCAATTTCTTTTAAACTACTTCACCAACTTCATCATCTCATTTCACATGGAAAAAATGAAAACGATACATGTTAAGCTTATCTCCCTACTTAAGTCATCAGAGAACATCATTAAGAAGGAGAACCCACCTAAGGCAATGGTTGCCGAGACCAATGGGAGGTTTAATCCGAAGAAGCAGGGCAAAGTGAAAGGTTCCCAAAGGAGGAGTAAGGCTTTAGCTCATTCCACACATCTCACTTCTTCCAAGCCAAAGAAGGATAAGGTAGCAGACAAGTGGCTACTACTGCAAGAAGCTTGACAACTAGAAATAGAATTGTCTGGAGTACTTGAAGTTCTTAGAGAAGGGTAAGGGCAAGGTCATTGCAGGTATGGCATCTCTTCTCATCATTTAAAGCCAACTTGTTGGATGAGTTGGAAGTTGGGTTTTGGATTCTAGATCATCTGTTCATGTTTGCAATTTGTTGCATGTGTTTCACGTGACTAGAAGGCTTAAGGAGGGAGAAGTGCAAATCATGATGGGATCTAAGGCAATGGTTGCAACGAAAGCTGATGAATTCATATTCAATTAGATAAATCATGCTTAACTTATGTTGGTTTGAGGGCATTTTAGGCATAATTTCATTAGGTTAGTACATTATAGATATTAATGTATCATAATGTAAATAATGCATTTTTAGGTCAATTATTATATTTCGTAGCTTAGCCTTATGATTGTGCATTCATCTACACTTCTTTATTCTTCCATAAACCAAATCCAGGTCTTAAATGGAGCTCCACATCAACATCAAATCAATTGGGCTCAACTATCCTCAATTGGACTCACTTAAACTCATCCAAGCTAACCCTAAACCACTCTACATGCCCAACCTAAGCCACCTAAACCTGTGCCTCCTTTAGTTGCACTCAAGAAATAAACCTTAAGTCTAACCAAAAAGAACCTACAACCACCTTTCTCTAATCACCACCATCTATTCTTTATCTAAGGGCCTCAAAAACTCAACTTAAATCCAACCCTAATAACCCCATGGCCAGCCATTAATCCTTTCTGTCATGGTTGGCCAACATAGCCTTCATATCCATCCTCCATTTCCTTCCATCTTCAATCTTAACCCTTCATCATTTAAGATCCAATAACCCTAGCCTATCCAAACAATCCCACACCACCTTAGCACACATCTTGGTCATCCACTTCCTACCCTTCCATCATAACCTTCTACTCTTCTTGATCCATGGCAACCCTCATCCACCAATCAAATTAATTCCTTTCTATATATACTACCCTATGAACAACCATATGGAGATATCTTCTCTCCCCTTGGACGTCCCCTCCTTGGGGCTACCATCATCTTCACCAATTACTCTCCACCTCCCCACTCCATCTCTACCTCTGTCTCCATCTCTACAGGATCTCTGCTTCTCTACACTCCAACTACTTTCTTCTTCTCCAAGGATAAGAGAAATGGGTGGACTCTTCCACCACCATCCTAGAGCTTCTGCACATGCTCTAGCACTCCGATGATTTCTTCTTCTCTCATTCACTCTCTTTCTATATTTTGTTCTAGTTATTTCTTATTCTAGTCATTTTTTCTAGTTGTATGCTTTACTCTATTAGATCTTTATTAGTTATAATCAGAATTTTTGGTAGTAATAAAAGTTTGTTTGTCCAATTCATTTTTCTTTCCATGTTCTTCTAGTAGTACCTGCAACTTTTAGATCATAGATGTCATTTTCTATTTTTGCATCTTGCACCTTGTTTTATTCAAAAAGCCAAAAAATCACAAAATAAAAAATCCAAAAAAGTAGAATACTAGAGCATTTTGAAAGTGATGAAAACTCCGATTGCATCCCTGAGACATCCCGAACTCACGGTTTTATTTGCAAACATCTTTTGAGTTTGGTTTTATAAAAATTAAAATGATTCCGACTTTCGCACTGCAACAACATATTATCCATTGTGATTTTCAATGATTAGAAGCCATAAGGATCTATAGACTCAGAATTGCCTAGCAAGCACATTCTAGTTTTGAGAGATTGCCTCTTTGCACCTTCCATTAGGATGAACTTTTTATCCATTTCTAAACTTGTTATATTTGGATACGTATTTCATTTTGAGCAAACTCTTATTATAAGTCATTTTTGAAAAGATATTACTTTTGGGTCCCTTACTCTTAGTGGTTTGTATGTGCTAGAGGATTGTGAGCCTATTTTGAACACTTCTGATGTTGTGATTGAGAATCAAACATCTTCCAGCCATGCCATCGTGATCTGGTATCAAAGATTGGGACACATATCTACTGATAAAATCAATAGACTCGTCAAGGATGGACCCTTAGATTTCCCAAAGGTCCAACCCTTTCCTACTTGCGACCACTGTATTCATGGGAAGATGTCCCAATGCCCTTTCCAAGAAAGGGGGTCAGACGTGAGGGCTTGCTAGACCTCATACATATTGTTATATGTGGACCATTTATTACAGTGAATAGGAATGCTCAATAGTATATTGTGGCATTTACTGATGACTATTCATGGTACGGATTCATTTACCTAATGTATCACAAGTCTGAAACATAAGAAAACTTCAAAGAGTATCAGGCACTAGTTGAGAACTGATAAATATGCATTTATTCATTATAAAATGCCTACTTATGTTAATTCCTAAGCTTAACATTGCATTTAACATCATGAATACATTACATAACATTCACCATATTGCATTTAGGATAATTTGTACAAATTGCATAATAATTTGTATACTATTATGGCCAAGAGATAGGGTGATATATTTTGGAGATTTAAATGAGGAATCCAACCATATAGATGGATCTGGATCGATGATCGCAGCCCAACAGCATGGAAATCAATCCAATCCGATTCCCGTAGCACTTTCAAGAAGCATTTGAAGATGGACGACCCAAATGACACCATGTGTCATCATCCAAACTACCCAAGGCCAACCACAAGCTCTCCTCATCATCCACACCCTTACATCCTAGCCATTTAATCATCATCCAATGGCTAGGAAGCACTCGTGCCCTTGGTAGCCATAATGTCCACTTGACATAGTGGGACTCTTGGCATAGTGGTCGAAGTGCACACTCTCAAAGGAGGGGCACAGGTTCGAGCCCTGCAAGCCCCCCCTCAAATTTCTCAATTGAAGTAGCAAAGATAGCAGTAGTGAGAATAGTGCGCGCCCGGCGCACGTGCGCGATGCAAAGCACCAGCAACAGTAGTGCGTGCGGGTGGGCAGAGCGGAGCTAGCGCGTGCTCACAACACGGGTGTGAGGAGTGCACGTGCAGAGGGCGTACGTGAGCTAGTCTTCAGCGATGTTTGAGGCGAAGTTTTAGCGACGGCCTGGATGTTGCTGTTGACTCAAGAATGGATTTTAAACATGTTACTACATTATAAAAGGGCCCATCCTCCTCCACTTTTGATCATCTTTTACCAAGCAACTCCACCGCTCCATAGAGCATCCAAGCAAGGTCCTGAAGACACCGAGCTACTGATGGAAGACTCTCCACCACCGTGGCTGCTTCACCTCTCCGTTTAGCTGCTAATTTCCTCAGTTTAATATTTTTTTTTCTTTAAGCTTTCATCTATTATTATAGTTGTACAACTATTCCGCTTATGCAATATATTATCATTCTCTATCATCATGTTTTTGTTTCTCTCATAGTTAGTAATCATCACATCTTCAGCCTGAATTTCTAACCCTATCTCTCTCTCTTAATCGAATAAAATGAAATATTCTGTGACAATGAGCGATTAAATGATTCAGATTTCCACCTCCCTATGTTCGACACTAATACCCACTTTTGATTAAAAATTGATGTCGTACATGCACTCTACAATGAACGAATTATCTAAATGCATTTCGCAACATCAGTTTTTGGCACTGTTGCCAGGGAGGCAACGAATCTTTTATTCACTTTCATTTCCTTAGGCATTGTTCGTACTTGTGTTTCTAACTTTCTTTTCTCTCCTCTGATTAGTTGCATGAATCTCATGCATCGGCAACGGAAGGAGAGTGGATTTGATTAGATCAAAGGAAGCACAAGAGAAGACCGCCATCAACCTAAAGGTTTGATATCTTGTCTTCCCATGATCCAAAGGTAACCCTTCATCTTTGGACCAAGGAAAAGATCTAAGTGGTGGTGCTATAAAAGAAAACCCTCTGTTGTGTTTGTCGAAGGAAACACCACCATGAAGTTCTCAACACATTAATTTCGCAACACTGTTTTCTAGACTCGGGTTGAGCACATGATTACAGGACCCTTAACACCTCTAAAAATTCTTAAAAATATCTCAGAGGTGTTCCTTCCAGTGATCAAACTCCACCTAAAAGTTTATAGCCAAAATCTTTGTGGATTAGTTGTGAAAAATTCTCTATTGGACGTCTGCAAGGTTGTCCTGATTTCTAGAGACCTGCAGATTGTTTCTTTTGCTGCGAACTCCATGTAGCTTGGATTTGTGAGAGATTTATATTTTTGGAAAGATCTTAAAATTCCATACATTTCTTATGAATACTATTTTTGTATTTGAAAAATATTAGTGCACGTTCTGATTCAATTCCTAAACTCGCACAGTGATCTAAAGGTTCTCGATAGATTGACCCCCTCTTGGAAAAATGTAAATTTGGGTGGTCTACCATCCTCTAAAAATTCTGAAATTAATTTTGTTGAAAATCTCGTTCGATTTTGGTCAAGATAGGGTCATTGCCTACTTTGATTGGACCAGTCTTGATAAAGCCTAAATAAGATTCATTAGAAGTTGCATGGCCTAGGATCTTCCACATTAGGGTGCTTTTAACTTCATAGTCACACAAAAGGCCCTAAAGAAAATCAATCTTAACCAACCGTGTAACTACATCTTTTTTCCTTGATTAAACATGTAAACAAGTGAAATCCTAAAATCCAATAAAGCAAAGTTCAAATTCTAAAAGCTGCTCAACACAATCTTGCTTGATAAAGAAAACACTAGTTTTGGCATTGGGTCCTTGCACCCAATTGTGCACACAGCCTAACTGGACTTTTTAAGGGCATCAAACCCCCCTAATGCCCTTCACTTAATCCCTGAGCACAAGCACTGACCTAGCCCTAAAATTGAGTAGACATTGGCCCTAGGATTCATTGAGTTCGTTTCAAGGCATTTTCCTAAACGCATTGCGAATTAGTGACGTCTGCTTACTCCAAAAGGTGCTAGGTTGGGAGGCCCGATTGTCAAACAACTTAAGTAAGCAGGGGTTGGCATAATTAGTGGACCTCGAGACACGCTCTTCCTGCTTCGCCATCCCAACTTTACCACCTTCGGGAGTAAGGACAACACCGAATTCATCGTGTGGTCAAAATTTATTTCTGAAGTGTAGGTCACCTAGGTCTACACTATAGGGCCTAGATTTGTTTTCTTGGTTGTGCACACACTATTCTCTCATCTATTCGTCCCTCATCCCTCCACTTCTTCCAAACCATGGATTTCAATGCCTATCCTTCCTTCCCAAACTATCCCCAACATGATTTGTATTCTAGCCCAAGTAGACTATATCCATAGTTTACTTGGGATAACCAGCCACCTAATAGGGGATATGACCTAGGACCTGAGAACCCCGAATACTCCTCTTATCCCAACTATCCCAATTTTACCCAACCCACATCAACCTCCTATTGGGATACACCAACCCAACCACTCAGGGGCATGATCCAAACCTTGGGGATCCTTATCTTGATTCACCTCATGATGACTCCTCTTTTAGGTCCCACCCACCCACTAATCAATTTGATAGGACGTACATTTTAGGAGAACACCAAGACTCCTACCCTTCCGAGGACAATGACCATGATAGTTCATCTGAATTCAAGGATCTCTCCTACTTGACCTATGGATTGGAAGGGATTTTAGAAAAATGGAAATCAAATGATGATAATTATAAACCTGGGCAAACCAAGTATGATCAACACCCATTGTGGACCTCTGATGAAGAATCCAACTGGGAGGAGGACTTAGAACCTCAATTATTCTGGAGCAAAACTACAGAAAAAATGGTGCCCCTTGAGGAATTAAACCCTAAAAATGACAGAACAGAGGACCCACCCAAAAACTTAAACCCCAGTACAGACTCTAATACACATCCTTAACCATACCCCCCTAACCTTGAGTACAATATGAAAGAAACCCAAGGGAAACCCAATGACACTCAACCAACTCTTTGCGATATCCAGTTGGATCTATATAACCAGAACCAAAGATTGGTTGAGATGAAATAAAGAATGCTTAACATGTTCAAACAATTGGATGAAGAGGGTCAACAAAAGTGATCAAAGAAACTTATTTCTTGGAGACAATTGAATAAGGCCCTGTGATAATTGATTAGACCACACCTAGTTGCCCAAAATTGATGCAGTCCACTATCAACACTCCCCCAATTTTGGAAAGCATTGAGGATCCTTTGGAACACAAACAAGTAGAAAATGAGGGTGAATATGAAAATTTGAAGGATAATATTGGGGTCGATATCCCTAAATTTAATGATAATAATTTAGTAATAGGGACATCAAGATTTAGGGATAGGGAATCTGACACTGAACACTTTGATTGTGAAATACTTAAGGACCCCATCATGGATTAAAAGGAAAGGCAACAGAAAGAACTGGAGCATGAAATGAATGATGGAATTAGCTCCACCACAAGTTCTTCCCTGATGGTTGACTGTGATTTTGAAGAAATGAATAAGATTTTAGGCTCCAATGGTTATGAGGAATTAGACAGAGAAATCATGATTGAGGATTGGGAGGATTTTCACTTAGAGCCACTTGAATCAATCATGATTGATCAGACACATTCCTTCGTAGCTAACTAAAGTCTTAAAGATGTTAATGCAATTAATGTGGAGTTAACTAAACCTTTGGATTTCAAACTTCTAGAGGAAGAAGAGAATATTTTGTTGGAATCAAGCTTTTGGATGGATACAGAAATGAACCCCCCTAAGGATAATGAAATCAAAGAAGGAAATGTTGACTGCAGGGGTCCTGAGTTGATCAAGCCACCAACCTCTTATTAGGACCCCTATGACCTTTATGACTTAGTTCCAGGGAGGAATAAAGACCATATTCTTCATCATCACCTCAAACCTAATTTTATAAGGACAAGAGCTGCTTATCTGACAATCTAAATGTTTGACATTATAGATTAGGGTTACATCCATCCAAGCAAACTTCTGGTCTGCAGGCCCAAAAGGAAAGAGACGAATGGACTAAGGCATGCATGACCAAAGACTTTCTGAGTTCCCATCCCTTGGGGATGGGACTTCACCATAATCTAGTCCGCATCTACAGACTTCTGACTCTATGTCTAGCTGATTATGTCTTCCCCTTCTTCACCCTAACCATTCAACTGGTTGATCCTTAGTTGTCTATGTACTATGCCTAGTTGAAGGCACTAATCTCAATGATTCATCCTGGCACTAACCCAGAGGTTTCAAGCTGACTGAATACATGATTACAACTCAGATATTTCTTTCCTTACCCTCTGTTGAAGCTATGGGTTACTACACTATCGAATTTCTCTTTGAAAAACCTATCGTTGTAGTTTGAAAGGAAGAACTTGTGTTCAACAAATAAAATTTATACCAAAATAGAAATCTTGGATCGAACTCAGGGAGGCAGACATTTGAATAGAAATACGTGTTTGTTTTATTTGTCACGAAGCAGAATAGATGATTGGAAACTATCTATCTATTCACAATAAATAGAAGAGAGAGAGAGAGAATATTACAAACAAAAGCAAAAAGGGATGTAGAGTGAACATGGATTTCATTATCAAAGAGATTGTTCGTTACACTACTCATTACGACTAGAAAGCGCAAAATGATTACACTAGAAAGCAGTAAATCTACTCTAGAAAGCATTAAAAAGAATGGAGAGAGAGATATCCTCCTCGACGATCGCTTGGAGGACGAGCCAGACGGGACAATGCCTGGAAGACGGGAAATGGAGTAGGAAGGAGGACGAAGTGGGAAGAACAGGAATGAGGCAGCACATCGTTGTCGTCTTGGGATCCGCTTCTGAAATGGGGGCGAAAATTTGACTTTATCTCTTGAGAAGCATCCCGAGTGTGGGACAAGCTTCTCTTGAGCTTTGGAGAGGGACAAAAGAGAAGGAAGGGATGAGAATTTTGTATGGAGGGGGTCTCCTTTTATAGTTGCAAGGAGTGAGGGCAAGTTGGTCTTTTTAAGTTGAAAATCATTAATTTAGGACCTTTAGTGACGGATAAATTCGTCGCTAAAGGTCCCAACGTGGGCGTAGTGGGCAACGCGTGTGCGTGCCCGCTTGCCCCCTCTCCTTAAATGCATGCCCACGATCTTCAAATCTCGATCGTTCAATCGTGAGATCAAACATCTGAGATGCATCCCCGCCGTGCCTCCTCAGCGCACGCCTCCGCGTGTAATCCAGTGTTCTCGCCATGCATCCGATTGTGTGTTGGCGCTATCGGGCGCACACAGCTGCTCGATCGCGATCATGCGTTCCTCACGCTTGCTCACCTGCATCCCCCTCACCTGCTCCTCGCGACTCAACCTCGCGCCTCTCCTTCTCGCAAGCACGTTCGACCAATGCGCTACAAGTGCGTCTGTGTCGTGCCCTTGATACGTGCGTGCACTCCCCGCAGCCATTGGATGAGCATCCAACGGCGAAGAAGCAACGCTCAGATGAAGAAGAGAAGATGCGGCGGGTGCATGCATCCGGTTAGGGGGCTGAGATGGTGCCACGTGGTGCCATCTTGGCCGTCCATCTTCTAGATGATGTAGATGGTGCCACGGTTGTCGGATTGAGTCGATTTTTGCACCGTTAGGCGGCGATCATCAATTTGAATCCATCCGTGTGGTCGGATTTGTCATCTGAAGTGTGGATTCACACCATCTTGGCCCTTGATCTTCTAGGGTTCCTCGGTCTCTATCTAATGCTACGGATATCTGATTAGGGAGATCTTGGAGTCGTTGAACTCCAATCGTCGCCTTGATCAGATCCATATGGTTGGATCTTTGATCTGAGCCCCGATAAAAAGTCGTCCTTGTCCCTGAACATAAAAGGAGACAATTAGCCTCCATTTTATTCAAACTAATCTAAATGCAAGATGATGCAGGCTATGCAATATTTATAGTATGTAATGCAATTCTATGCTTAAGAACATGCATAAATAGACATTTTATGTAATATAAACATGTTTACATCACCCTCTTGCATACATTTAATTTCCAATGAGGACATTGTCCAAGATAGGAATGGGCAGGTGGTAATTCTCATGATTTGAGTACAAAAAATTGTTAGCTTGAACTAATTTTTATATCTTTTTATTCACAAAAAAGAAATTAGGAAAAGAAAACTTAGGTATTAAAAGCTTGTCAACTTTAGGAAATGATATGTTAGGGACCTGAACTCTTCAGGTCTTCGGACTTAATCAGTCCGGGTGTCCACTAAAAGTGGAATTGGTCTCGAGTCCTCACTACCATAATTTATATTAATCTAGTCAAAAAGTAGGGTGACAAGTATATGACTTATCAACCTACCCTCTGATTTGGGGGGATTTTTAGTCTAAGCAAATACATACGTTTTGTACTGATTCACTCATTAGGGATTCTAATGGAGATTGGGTACATAATGAACCTTCTAGGATAGTATGGTTGGCAAGTGGTCGGTGGTAACAGCTCATCGGCTGGTTGTCCAAAACCCAGCCATTGGACCATTCTCTTTTATTGCCTTTAGGTAAATCTTAGATCAGGGAAGCCACCTACTTTAAAAAAATATATATGTATATATGATGATAACGTCATCATCAACCATAACTAGCTTTAATTAGTCATAATTAATAGATAAATGCTCCTACATAACCGCCAAAGAGCCATAACTCACTACATATTCATTCTGAGAGATGCATTAAAATAGGGGTAAAACTATAGTTTTAACAGAATATCTTAAATGCAAAGTAATCATGGGTTTTCCTAAGGGTCTATTAAAGGTCAAAGGTGCACTAAAGTCTAACAAGCAGGTCCATGTAGAAAGAAATAGGTTTTTACGCATTTCAAGAATTAATGAACATCCGAAACCCTAATTTCTGACCTGCTTAATTAACTGAGGTTTCGGTCATGATAAAATTCACCTAAACCTTCTAAAAATCATAAAAAATATTCTATAAGGTTTGGTACCTTTGATTTGACCATTGGTACCCATTTTAACCTAGAACAGAGTCTCAGACAAATAGTTACCCTAATTTGGGTTTCTATGCAAATTACCCAGTCAACTTGGTCAAAACCAAAATCTAACTTCACCATCAGATTCCTTGAAATTAGGTTTGTACCAAAATTTAGGCCCAATCAAAGATCATCTTGACCTGTTTTGCATTTTGGTCTAGTCTGATTCTTCTTCTCTCACTTAAACCCCTAGCTTTCAAAATCTATTACAGGTACTCCCCTAACTTTGTCATCTCCTTCACATCTAAGTCCCTTCCGCCATTAGAAGTAGCTATAGCTCACCAGCAAGATTCGAGCGATATTTTCTCGCTCGTTTCTCAATCAAACAATCCCAATTTTGAACCAAAGATTCCTTGAGGAATTCTCTTCCGATTAAGACCAGCCATGAATCTTAACTCCTTACCAAAAGCTCATGTGAATCATTTGAAGTCGAGGGTTTCCCTTTTTTGCGTGATTCCCAAGCTTTCAAGCTTGGAATGCTCTCCTATGGCCTATAAAAAGACCCTCATCGACTGCCTTACCTCCTTAGTAAGGTTTTGAGGCCAAATACCCCTTCTTCCTCCATCTTCGGCCAGGCTATGACCTAGCTCTGGTAGCCCTTCATCCCCATCTTCCTAGGGATGGCCAACGACCAAATTGGCTCGTCTATCATCTTCATCACCTTCCTCCACACCTCGCCAGCCAAAGCGATGGTTGTCTCCCTCTTTCTTCGTCGTCGTCCACCTCAACGGAGAATTCATCTCCTCCGACACCCGCCAATCAAAGCCAGTGCAGATCCTCCCCTTTCATCCATAATTTTAGGGTTAATTACGTTCCTTTAGTTCTCTAGGTCCTTTTCCCTTCTTATAACCTAATTTCGACCTATGCTACCGCTGTTCATCGTCATCGTTCCCATCTTTGGCCACACCTCCGACGAGGTCTCCCCATCGCTCCACCCCTTCACACGCCTCGCCAACACCCTCACGACCTCTACTACACCACCATGACCAAAAGCCCTCTCCTAATTCCATCAATCATCTACTCACATGACTCACTAACCAACCCACCTTCGCACCTTCATTTCCAACATCGCCACACGCACACATGATCTCCCATAGCACACCACAGCCAACAACGCCCTCGCCACATCCTTGCGAAGCTTCTAAGCTAATTTACTTAGCCGCAAGGCTGTATTCATGTTTTCAAGGTTCTCGCAGTTGCTGCCCATAGCCACCCTCATCTCCACCCTCGGTTGTTGTCCTCCGATGAGCTCAAGACCTGGTCTCACTTCCAGGAGACACGGATCACCTTCACATTCCCAGTTAGAGCACTAATTGGAAAACCAACACCAGTAGCAGCTTCAATTAGAGAGAAAACCACTTGCTACTTCCCACAAGAAAAGGGTTGTGGGATAGTCTCACATCGTTCTTGGAAAGAGGTCCTACAGCACATAAATGTGTCTTGTGCCTAAGGCTTATCTCCCCAGACACTGGGGATGAGGTTCCCTTTACCCACGTACCCTCGTCTGTGCCCACATGCACGTGGACCTGGACTCATGACTAGATAACCCGTAACCGTATCTGACTATGCTCTGGGTTTGTGAGAAGAGAAGAGAAAAGGAAGGCAAGAGAGAGAGAGCGGGGGAGGGGGGGTTTTTCTCTAAGTTGGTTTCCCCTACTCCACACTTAGCTGTAAGAAGAAGAGAAGAAAGTAGCTCTTGTGCATTGTGAAGGAAAAGAGAAGCTCTGAAGGAAGAACAAGAAAAGGAGAACAGAAGAAGAAGAGAAAAGCTCTCTAAAGAGCACTGTAGCAAACGACGTTTAAGTCATTTGATTTGAGAGCCTGACGTCCGATTGGCTTTGACATTATGCATTGCTGGCATGGAATTATGGTTTAAGTGGGTCAGGCCATTGTTTATTTATTTCATATTTTGAGTAATTGATATATATGCTTAGACTAATAATTGGTGATTCAAATCACCATTATTTTATCTTAGATCTCTTTTTTCTTTATCAAACCTAGATATACTCATGTTATGCATTGAATATCAATTTTGAGTAGTTATCATTCATTAAATATCATTATTGATTTGATTTCTTGTGCTAATATATATATTCATTTCAATTAGCACATGAATTACAATACTTACTCCCTGTGTTCGACCTCAGACTTCATTTTAGATATTCGAGTTATAAATTTTATTTGTTGAGAGAGCTATTTAGGAGATTTTTACTACAACGAAGCATATATAAACTCCTCGATAGATCACTCCAACAATATATATATATAGAAAAAGAAGAAAAATAATAAGGCCACACTTCACCTCACAAGTACGGTTAGCAAGTGGTGGGTGGTAACAGCTCATTGGCTTGTTGTCCAAAACCCAACTTATGAAATGCACAAAAACCCCAAAACACTTTGGGAAGAAGCAGGGAAGTAGAATAAACTGGAGAGATATAAACTGGGTTCACCCTTGTGTTGACCCCATAAAAAAAATATATAAAAAGGTAGGGAGAAAGCTATCGATCAGAAAGGTAAATCTTAAGGCAGAATTTTTAGGTCACCTAGGGATGTAGAAATCCAAAGTCCATTTTAATTGTTGTTGAGTGAGTCTTTCACAATTTTCATGACAAGATGCTTAGCACTTAGAATCCTTTTCGAGTCTTATGTGGGTTGGGTAGCATAAAAAGTTACCCCAAAATCCTCAACTCCAAAAATCCAAAAAAATTAGAAAAGATGAAAAATAAAAAAATATATTTGCTTCTATATAGAATAAGGCGAGGACTCATGCAATCTACATTTTGGCAGGCAACTCAAGCACTGTTGAGTCTCTGTGGGTAAGGTTCTTGGTAGAAATTTCCTCCTATTGACAAGTAACTTATGCCCAAGTGATCGATTCCTAGTTTTAGTTATTAATAACATTTAGGGTAATTTTGCTAGGGATTAGCAAAAGGGGGTATGATAAATATGCATTTATTCATGATAAAATGCCTACTTTTCTTAATTCCTAAACTTAACATTGCATTTAGCATTCTAAATAATGCATAACATTCCTCATATTGCATCTAGGATTGTACAAATTGCATAATAATTTGTACACTATTGTGGCTAGGAGACAGGGAGATATATTTCAAAGATTCAAATGAGGAATTCAACCATACAGATGGATCCGGATCAATGATTGCAACCCAACAACACGAAAATCGGTCCAATCCGATATCCAAAGCACTTTCAAGAAGCATTCGAAGATGGACGACCCAGATGACACCACATGGCATCATCCGAACCACCCAAAGCCAACCACAAGCTCTCCTCATCATCCACGCCCTTACATCCTAGCCGTTGGATCATCATCCAATGGCTGGGAAGCACTCGCGCCCTTGGTAGCTATAGTGTCCACTTGATAAAGTGGGACTCTTGGCATAGTGGGTGTTAGAGGACTGTTGAGGGGTTTTAAATATTCATTTGTTGTAGTAATGCCTCAATCACTATCAAACAAATAAGATTTATTACACGAATTTATGTCCGAGGTCAGACACAGGGAACAAATATTGCATTCACGCGCTAATCTCAAATAATATGTAAATGAACACAAGAAATAAGCCAAATACAAGATATTCAATGAATGATAACCTGTCATATTAACTATTCAATGAAATCCAATGAAATCCAATGTATCTCAAGAATATGAGGATAAAAAGAAAAAGAATAAAAAACAATGGTGATTTGAATCACCACTTATATCCTCTAAAGTTTAAGCATGCATTCAACCATCAATTATCTTAAATAAACCAATAGTAGCTTGAATGCTATAGTGATCAGACGTCTCTTTGACAGATCAGACACCTTAACAGAAGGCAAGCACAAGCCTCCTCTTCTTCTTTAGAACCCCCTCAGCCTTGTTTCTACTTTCCTTCTTTAAAGGCACGGCTCTTCAAAGTCTCCTTTTCTCTCTCCTCAACCTCTTCTTCTTCTCTCCAAGCACAAGGGAAACTCACCTCCAAAATCAATTAAGTGTCAAGAACACTGAAGAGCAAAACCCCCCTTCCTCCTCTCTCTTCCTTCCTCCTCTTCTCTTTCTCAAGGATAACCAGGTATTCGAGTATTTGATCAGAGCATACTCAGGACCAGGGCTGCCTATAGTGGGTAGCAGCCGAGGTGTGTATAGGTTTAGGCAGGTCAAGTGCGTGCGGGTAAAGGAGACCTCACCCCCAATGTCAAGCAACGAGCCCTATTCACAAAATTGTCTTATACACTTGAGGGGCTCCTTCCTTCCACGATGTGGCACTAAGGTGCTTCCTTCTTCTTCTCACGTAGCAGCTGAGGATGCATCGTCAATTAGAGCAACAATTAGCATTGATACTTTCAATTGTTGGTGCTGCTGTGTTCCTAGGTTGAGTTTGCTACACCTAGGGGTGATAGCTGGGTCGAAGTAAGCCGGAGCAGGGTGAACGAAGTCGGAATTTATGGCGGCGATGGCACTACCTTGATCAACACTTGCAAGTCATAAACACAACCTCTCGACCACATTAAAATAGCTCACGAGCATTGTTGGTGGATGAGAAGTGCGATGATGGTGTTTGCATGGCATGTAGATGTGTGCAGAGAGTGGCAAGGTTGAAAATGAGGTGCGAAGGTGGTGAGTTCGGGAGGGCTTGTGAGTGTTCGAGCGGGGCAATTATGTTGGGGCTTTTATTGGTGGAGTCACGGTGGAGCTTGTGGGGGTGAGAGTGTCAAGAAGCGAGCGGTGTAGCGATGGATTGGCATCACCGAAGCTTCAATGGAGTAGGAGAAGGCAATGGGGGAGACGGTGGAATAGCAGTCAAAACAAGAGTTGAGGGAGAGAGAAATAAAGTATAGAAGAAGAGGGAGTTAGATGACCTAAGATTATGGACGAAAGGAGAAAGAATCCCACGTCGGTGTGATTGCTGGACGTAGGGAAGATGATCCTCCTTATGGGAGACAATGGCGAAGAAAGGGTCTGGACAACCTGGCTTTGGCCCACCAAGCGCGGACGAAGATGAGGAAGAAGGAGGATGGGCCAATTTGGCCATTGGCCATCCGTAGGAGGATGGGGGAGGAGCTCACTGGAGCTAGGTCGGAGGAGGGCCACAGGTGGAGTTTCGAAGAGGTTTTTTGCCCTAAAACTACCTAAGCAGGACAGTTTGTCCTCAGGGATCCTTATATAAGCCTCTAGAGAGCTTTCCAAGCTTAGAAACCAAGCTTGGAGCCTTCACAAGAATAGGAAACCCGAACCTTTGAAAGGTTCACATTAGCATTTGGGTGCAAATCAGAGCCTAATGCATGGTTCAGATTAAAGGAAATTCTCTCAGAAGCTCTCCTTCCAATTTTGGAAAAGATTGGGCGAGACATTAGGGAGATCTCTTTGATTGTAGGTTGTCAGAATTGGGTTTTAGGAAATTGTAGGTAGCGGAGACCTAAATGTGAAGAAGTAGATGAAGTTAGGGCAGTAAATGCAAATATTTTCAAAAGCTAAGGGCACAGGTGTGAGAGAAAGAATCTGACTAGAATGAATTGCAAACTAGGTCAAGATAATCTCTGATTGGGTCCAAATTTTGGTAGAAACCTAATTTGGACCCAATGAATCTGATAGTGAAGTCAAATTTATGTTTCGACCAAGTTGGACTAGGTAAATTGTGTAGTTACCCAAATTTGAGCAACTGTCCATCTGAGACTCTATTTTAGGTCAAAAAGGGTTCTGATGATCAAATCAAGCATACTGAACCCTAGAGAATATTTTTCTATGATTTTTAGAGGATCTAGATGAATTTTATCTTGACCAAAACCTTATTTAATTAAGTAGGTCTGTTTTTAGGATTTCAAATGTCATTTAATTCTCGATACACGTGAAAACCCATTTCTGGCTGCACGAACACACTTATTAGGCATTTATAATCATTTGACCTTTAATTAACCCCTGAGAAACCCCGTTATTGTTTTACAATTAAGATATTCTATTAAAACTATAGTTTTACCCCTGTTTTACTATATTTCTCTCAGAATGATTATACAGTGAGTTATGGCCTTCTGGTGGTTATGTAGGAGTATTTATTCTTTAACTATGACTAATTAAAGCTAGATATGGCTGATGATGATGTTATCATCAGTGGTCGAAGCACACACTCAAAAAGGAGGGGCGCGGGTTTGAGCCCTACAACCCCCCCCAAATTTCTCAGTTGAAGCGACAGTGGCAATAGTAGCGTGCATAGCACCCATGCGGTGCGCATGCGTAGCGCAAGGCACCAACAACAGCAACGGATATGCATAGGCAACACGAAGCCAGCGCATGCGCATGACATGGGTGTGAGGAGCACGTGCGTAAAGGGCATGCGTGAGCTAGTCTTCAGTGACGTTTGAGGTTGAGTTTTAGCGATGACCTGGATGTCATTGTTAACCCAAGAATGGATTTTGGCCCTTTTCCTCCATTATAAAAGGGCCCATCCTCCTCCACTTTTGATCATCTTCTACCAAGCAACTGCACCACTCCATAGAGCATCCAAGCAAGGTCTCGGAGACATTAAGCTGCCGACAGAAGCCCCTCCACTGCCGTGCCTACTTCGCCTCTCCATTTAGCTGCTAGTTTCCTTAGTTTAATATTTTTTTGTTGCTTTGAGCTTTCATCTATTATTATAGTTGTACAACTATTCTGCTTATGCAATATATTATCATTCTCCATCATCATGTTTGTGTTTCTCTCATAGTTAGTAATCATCACATCTTTAGCATGAATTTCTAACCCTATCCTCTCTCTATCTCTCACTCTCTCACTAAAGAGAACAAAACGAAATATTTTGTGATAATGAGCGATTAAATGATTCGGATTTCCACCTCCCTTTTTTTGACACTCATACTCACTTTTTATTAATCTCTTTAAAATTGATGTCGTAAGCGTACGCTACAACGAACAAATTATCTAAACGCATTTTGCGACGTCAAGAACCAAATGGGTAAACGAATTAAGCTAATACGGTTAGACTGAGGAGGTGAATACCTTTTTGAGGAATTACAAGACTACCTTAAGGAGAAAGGAATCATCTCTAAATGCACACCCCCTAGTACTCCATAATTAAGTGGTGTATCTGAAAGATGCAATTGCACCTTGTTGTATGGCTCATGTTAACAACATGAATCCTGCTAAAATGGAATCCCATACTATCGATTGTGTAGCAGTCATAGTTCCTAAAATGACTAAATTAGGCTAAATACCTAGCTTACATTGTAAATAGGGCATGCATTTCATGCATATCATGAATTTGCATTCTTGTATATTCCTAGTCTATTTACTCCATTTTATGGGCCTGTTAGTGATCGTTGTCATTTCATGAATGCAGGTTCATAAGAGAGGAGATGGAGTTGCACTGCTACGAAGATGCGAGAAGATGCGCAACAGAGTCATCGCAAGCTTCCCGCAACCAACTGAAAGGGAGACAAAGCCATGAACACTCAAACGCACCAAACCCGAACACAAAACCTCTTAATTACCTACCTAATTGACACACACCTTCACCAATTGACTCAACCATTTGAACCCACACCAAATCAAACCAATTTACATAGCCAATTTTCCTCCCATTTACCTACCACACAAACCTAATTATCTACCCAATCAACCACCTAAGATCTTTCCTAAAAGCCTCACCCTCGTCTCAATTCATGTGGCACTCACTCCTCCATTTCACTCAATTGCACCCTTTCCATATTCCCTCACCTCTCAATTCCCACAATTGGACCCATTCCATTTTTCCCATCGACCGACCGATCCCATTCCAATAACACCACCCTCTCCCATTATTTTCCTATCTCCACTGGACGTAACCCTCATTCCCATCTACTATTGCATGGCCAATATTTCCATTAATTCCACTGGATATTTTCCTACCATTCCCTCACATAGGCTCCCCTCATCTCTTGATAATTCCCTCACACGACCTCCACCTCTTCTCACACTCATTCCTCACCATTCCAGAACCTAGAGACAGCACCCCCCATCACTATAAATTATAGCCTTCCCACTCCAGCGACTAATTAATCCCCCCCACTATCACTGACCACTTCCATTTCAGCACTTCCCGAATGCCTCCTCTCATCATCTCATCCCTTTCTAGCCTGAGTACAGCCACCTCTCCATTTTTTCACCAAATAACCTGCACCCCACCCTCCCGTTTCTCTCCTCTCATCTCTAGTCTCTTCTCTACTCACCACTCTCATTTGCTCATGGTTGCCTTCCTCCCTTCTCCTCTCTAGTGGGCAATGGCCTCCTTATGCCTCCACCGGCCACTATCAACAAGGTGGTGCAAGGGCTTCAAACCATGTGCACACCACCTCTCCCACCAAGTGATAGCTGCTGCTACTAGATTGAGCTTGAGGTTGAGCTCTAGTAATGGCCAACTTGGAGAAATTAGTTCAATCTAGTTGACTGTGTTAATAGAAAAAGTACTAGAGAAAGTAAGAAGAGAGGAGAAGGAATAGAGAATGGCAAGAGGAAAACTTAGGAGATTAATTCCCTAAGCTTCCTACCCATTAAGTTGTATTTATAAAGGCATAACAACCCCATGGTCAGTTGGTTCTAACAACCAATAATTATATCTAAACATTTACAGTTATTACCCTGTGTTCAATATACTTCCTATCAACTCCCCACCCCTACCCGCCCCCCCAAAATCGACCTTGTCTTCAAGGTTGGAAGTCAGGGTACTCTGTAGCAAATATATCATAGTCCACCCATTGAGCCTCTTCAATGTCCTGTCCCTCCCAGTGAATGAGCCATTGAGTGATTGCCACATTATTATGTTTAATCATCCTTCTGCCAAGGAGAGCCTAGGGCTTTTGGGAAGGATGTAACTATTGTGGAAGTTGCCATGGTTGTATTTGACCTATTCCCATTCGTGGCTTTAATTGAGACACATGAAATGTATGACAAATTTTTGAATCAGGAGGAAGGGCTACCTGATACGCTACAGAGCCAATCTTCTTCACAATCTGATATGGGCCATAATATCTTGCTCTTAGTTTATAATTATATCCCTTTTCCAAGGAATTCTAGCGTAAGGTTATAGCTTCAGGAAGACCCAATCATCAGTTTGATATTCCTTCTCTCATCATCATTTATCAATTTAAGACTTCATTCCTTCATGTGCATGTAAAAGATGCTGGCACAATTCCTTTAAAAGTTATTATTGTCGAAGTGGAAGTTCTTGAATGCCTTGGATGGTTGTTGTTGGGACCACTGATGATAACACTATAATGAGCCATAACTATCTCTAATTATTCATAATCAAGTGACAAATGCTCCTACATAATCGCTTGAGAGACAATTCCATTTAAATCCATTTTAAGAGAAAAACATTAAATCAGGGTTAATTCTGTAATTTTAACATCACATCATGAAAGCAAAGTAACCACAGGATTTTCCAGGGGTTAATATAAGGTCAAATGATCATTAAAGTTTAATAAGTGGGTCCACACAAACAGAAACAGGGTTTCACGTGTTTCGAGAATCACATCAGCACCTGAAACCCTAATTTCAGACCCGCTTGAATTACAGAGGTTCTTGTTAGGATGAAAATTTTCTAAACTCCTAAAATTCATAGAAAAATATTCCTAGAGATTTGATACCCTTAGTTTGATCATTTGAACCTATTTTGACCTTAAATAGAGTCATAGATAGATTTCTACCCTTATTTAGGTTTCTACGCAAATTGGCCAGTCAAACTTGGTCAAAAATGAAATCTGACTTCACCACTAGATTCCTTGGGTTCAAAATAGGTTGGTACCAAAATTTGGCCCCAATCAAAGTCCATCTTGACCTAGTTTGCATTTTAGTCCATTTAAACTCTATTCCTCTCTATTAAGCCCCTAACTTTCGAAATATTTATGATAGGGTCCCTAATTTTATCATCATTTTTGCAAAAAGGTCCCTACAGCCATTAGTGAGAATGGAGCTCCTCTACCGAGATTCGAGCAAGGTTTTCTCACTTGATTCTCAGTCAAATCCTCCCAAAATTGGAAGGAGCAATCCTCAGCAGATCCTCTTACGATTGAACCAAGTCATGGACCTCGGTTCACGTCCAAAAGCTCATGCGAACTCTGCGAAGTCAAGGATCCTTCTCCTTGATTTTTCAACCCAATTGAGCTCTCTTTCCTTGTCTAGAGTTTGCCTTGAGATCTATATAAGCTCTCATGGCTCAAGCTGTTCAAAACTAGTCCGGTTTGGCCTCAGAAACCTTCTTCCTTTCTCCCTTCAACCAGCTCCAACCGACTCCGATGGCTTCCTCATTTCCCCCTCGTCCATGCCTCCAACCATCAAAATTGAAGCACCACCGTCTTCCTCGCCTTCTTCCGACGTTGGATAGCCAAAGCCCCCTTCATCGTCGTCCCCTCACCGGAGAACTTCCCTTCTTCGACGTAGGCCAATCAAAGTCGATGCCTCCTTATCCCCCTTCATCCTTAATTGGGTTCTAAATCTCTCTCTCTCTCTATAGGTTAGACTAGGACCCTTAGCTCCCTACTTCGACCGTCGAATCACCTCCTTCCTTATCATCTTCCTCTGCTCTAGCCAAGCCTCCGGCAAGGCCATCCACACTCCACAAACCACTTAACGACCCACCATTACCTCCAGAAGCTCCCTCACCCTCTGCCGACCAAAAGCCCTCTACTAACTGGAAGCTTCAACCTCCACACACCTCTACCGAAAACTGCACCACGCCGTGACCTTCCCCGACTCTGTCAGCCCTCCTCAAACCTCCTTATGCTACGCGACTCCCACCCCTACACTCAGCACTTCACAGCGAACCTTCCGAATGCTTTTGACAAGGCTGTAAGGTTGTATTCTTGGTCTCAGGTGCTGACTAGATGACTATCGCCACCACCTCCTTCTCCATCTCCGTCCACCATCTCCCACCTGCATTCTCCAGTGCTTCCATGCCCAGGTGATGTGGAACATCTCTAGGATTCATCCCAACTCCTTAATTGCGACAGCAAGCTACATTCTCCACTTCAATCAGAAGTAGCATCAACTACTGTAGCCCGAAAGAGGAGCACCTCACTTTATTTCCCCATCGTGGGTTGAGGTCTCGTAACTAGATACAAAAGGAAAAAGTGACATTAGCTTTCAGCCCAACAACACGAGGGGTCAGGTCCCTCCCATGCATGCCCTCACACACTCACTTGCAATCATGCCCGCAGGTCTGGGCCCTATACGCAACCCGTTTACCTACCTGTATACCCGATTAGGCCCAGTTCTGAGAGAACTAAGAAGAGGAATTTGTGAGAGGAGGGGAGAGGGTTTAGCTTCTAGGTAATCTCCCTCGGGGTGTGATTAGCCCATATTTGTGGGCTATTTAAGTATTTAAGTGCATAGACATTAAGTTAATTCTAACATTTATTTAGCATAAATTAGGATGTAAATAGATTAATTCATATTTCTAATTTAATTACATAATTCATGCATTGCATTCATATTTAAAAGCATTTAGAATTAACTTAGAATTGCATTCATTTAATTAGTTAACCAATTAGGTGCATTGCATGCATTATTTTAAGTTAACATAAAAGTTGAGGGTTTGTATATAAATAATCATAATATTTTATTATTATTTTATTCTTCTTCTATGAGCAATGGCTGCATTTCTTCCTACAGCTACCACAGTGAAGAGCCCAAGCAAGGAGTAACAGCAAAAGTGGATCAGGTCTCCTCGACGAGGATAAGGAAGAGAGGGAGGCTGCCATGCACTTGGAGACATCGCCCCACTCCACCAGCATGTACTCCATTCCATCACCGTGGTCTCCAAGGCCAAGCTCCACCACACCGTGGGAGGGTAGGGTGACAGACCACCGCGCCAACAGGATGGAGTTGGTCGCCACCATGTACGAGCTCCTTGAAGCTCGCCTACCGTGAGTGCATCTATTGATGCACGACGGCCACCACTTCATCAGACACCACCGCGCATGCCCTCACTTCATTTCCAGCCATCAAACCCTACCCACCACACGCCAGCTGCTCACCGCACCTTCGCCTTCACCACGCCAGCACCAACCTACGCGCACGTGAGCTCTCACACCCGCTACACGCAGCACACAAGTAACGTGCCTCCAGCACCTCCCATGCCCACTACTGTTGTGAGCACACGCCACCCGCAGCAAAGTTCCCATGCACCCAAGCGACCTGCAGTGCACTCAAGCACCCATGCACCCAGCAGCAGCACTTGGCCTCGCCACCAGCAACGCACGCACAACGTGCTTCACTCCAGCAGGCTCCTCCTTCTTCTTCTCTATTGACGAAGGTACCCAAGGCACCCACAAACACAACCATCAAATCCGGCCTCGAAACTTCGCATTGGGAACTCTATCGGACTTGCTCTGACTTCCCAAGCACAACCACGCTTCCGGCAGCACTAATCGACCACCCGACAATCGACCGGAGAGCCTCATTGCCGACGGCCTCTTCCACTTCGGCCGGTGACCACCGGTAACCATTCGGAGCACCACCACCACCATCGGATAGCTCTCGTCGTGCTTAGCCTTCTCCGAGCTTCCTGTGAGCTGCCATCGCCTCTTCTTCGCGCATGCACAAGGGAACGAAATCCTCTGTTTTTGGGTCAATTAATAATTACATTTGAATGCCATTGCCATCGAAATGAATTTTAGTTTATGATTATTTTATTGTGGTGAAATTGTGACTTCATACTCATGCCTTCTAATAATTGTGTGGCTATTGTTATTTACATGTTTTAACATTGGTTTTGGATTAAAATGTGCACAAATTTTCTCTAATGCATGTCAATTGGAAATTACATAAAATCATCACATATTTATTGAATATTTCAGTGAGGAAAAATTGCACATCTACCCTTATATTTTTTTGAGTTATTGTGCATCTTCTTTCCATCGCATTTCATGTCAGACTTGACTATGGATTTCGCGCTTGATTGAACGAATATGAAATAATCGAGATTTTATTGCATCATTGCCTCCCTATGGACACAACCTGCTCATAAGTGAGTGGTTATATTAATTATTGATTAGTCGATTTTTCCACCACATAAAACTACAAACGACACATCATTTATGTGACAAATGACTTTAAAAGTGAAGAATCGACTTGTCAGGGTGCGTGCCAGCTAACACTTAATTGCAAAAGAAGGAAGGTTCACCCTTATGAGAATTGAGAAAAGGCTCTATGCCTTGGTGAAAGTTAAGTCGTTTGGCTCTGATGAGCGACATCTGATTTAGCCTTTGGCTCTAATACTGAAGAAACATTTAAGTGCTTAAGTTGATGTGGATTATCTGATTAAGGCACTGTTAATTTATTTGAATGATTTGAATAAGTTGGGATATATGCTTAATTAAGAAGAATAATCGGTGATTCAAATCACCATTGTTTTATCTTTCTAATTCCTTTTGACCCAAGGATCTTTTGAGATAAATTGATTATCAATCTGACAAGTTTTATTCATTGCATATCTTCTATTATGCTCAATTTATTGTGCTCATTTCTTTTGAATTGAGATTAGTTCGTGAATTCCACATTTGCTCCCTACGAACAACCTCAGACTCCAACTAGATTTTGAGTTTATAAATTTAAGTGTTTTGTTGTGCAATTTGTTTGTGTGCTATCCAAGCCCTTGGTTGAAAAGGAAAACCCTAAAATCAAGCTCTAAATTCACTTGAATCCTAGAATTTTGGACCTAGTAACCTGAGAGTCACTTCAGGGTGAATTCGTGGGTATTGACCCAAATTTCATCCTCTATCTTTAGTGCAGGTCAAGTGAAGTTGGTCTACTTTGTGGGCCAACCAACCTCCAAATTAGGTCACAAATTGAATCAGCTTCTAATCAAATGAAATCCAAGGTGCAAATTAAGACTAAAATTGGTAGACTTAAGGACTTAATTAATGCATTCCGGTCTACTTGGAACTGCAGTGACAAGGAAGGCCGGGTGGGGGAAACCCTATAACCCATGGAGACGCTCTACCGTGTAGGGGTCTTTACGGGGCTCTCCCTTCCTGGTTGCCCAAGTACTTCTTGGGTGTGTGGATTTTTGATTCAGAGGTATCATCCACCTCGAAACAACCTTAGTCATCCAAAAATCTTTGGGTTCCTTAATTGGGTCCAATTCATATCTAGTCCCTCATCTATTCTTAGAGCACATACACAGGAAAGGTCCCTAGGTTGTTGACTTAGAGGACTCATTAGAGTTGATCTTCTTGGGGGTTTTTGATATGATCTGATCGATTCAATCTGAACCTGAATTTGGTTCTACATCTTGATCCACCACATGATTTGAAAATGCAACCTGACAATTTAGGAAGAATTTTTAGGAAACCTAAATCCGAAATGAGCATGAAAGAAAAGATGATTGAGAATGCTCGTAGACATCATGATGAGTATTATAAAACCTCCAATCCATCTAGGCACATTCAAGTTAATGTTTCAAAAGCAACAACCCACATTGTGAACCGTGTTGCAATGATATTGACACAATTGATACATGGTTCAACCAGGGATGATCTCTTATTAAAATATATTGAATTGGGGAAATTACATAGCAATGAGTATCTACAATGTTGGTCAAATCCCCTACTTTTGGAAAAACACCAAGGTCTCATGGAGAAGCTTGGAAAATTGCTAAATATGGTGTATGAAGTTGATGGATGGGTTTCGCGTAGTGAAAATCGAGGTTAAGAGTAACCTGTTGTCGTAGTCATAAAACTCATTATCAAATACAATTTTACCAAAACTCCAAGGGAGTCCCAGGTCAAACACAGGGAGGTGACATTTACTTTGTCTGAAAATCGTGCTTTATTTTGTTTGTTTTTGGTGTTTTGGGGTTTTGTTCTTTTTTTCTTTTGTTTTTTAAAGGAAGAAAACAAGATGAATCATAATATAGTTGGAATCAAGTATGATATATTGCATAAATGTCCATTACAATAATTTCCAAAAGCATAAAAGAGAGTGGGGTGAAAAGGAATCTCCCAAATCTATTTTTTGATGAGACAACGGCGTCTAGCGGAAGCTTGGATGAAAGAGGTGAGGAGTGGGATGTTGGAGGTGAGATGCAAAAGGACGTCGGGTAGAGGAATGCTTCACTGAGGCTCTGGAATGGAGGTGAGGAGGCGGAGGCAATCTACTACCAGAATGGAGGTGGGAGGACGGCTCCATGGCAACCTATGAAGATGATGGGATGAGGGACGAATATTTAGTGGGGCAAAGGATCATTACACTAATAGGAAGCCTTTGGAGCATGAGAGTAAGCTCTAATGGAGCTTTGGTAGGCTACTAGAGCTTAGGAGTAGGTGGAAGTAGAGTAGGTAGAGATGAAGAGGAATGAGGGTGTAGGGGTCCTTTTATAATGGAGGGAAGAAGAAGAAATTCGTGTAAAGGGCTGCAGTGATAGCTGCAAGCATCACTAAAGACCCCTACAATTGTTGCTGAAGATCGTGCCCCCACCACTCATGCCTGTAGCTATCCTCGTGCCTATGGCCAATTAGTGACGGCTGCAAGTGTCACTAAAGGCTCGCCAGGCTGTCACTAAAGGTCAGCACCAACCAAGCACATGCCCGCTCACACTGCTAGTGCACGCATGGATGAAGCATGATCGTTGCATCATGACCTTGCAGCTGAAGATTGCGTAGAGATCGCACCTTTGGAATTCGCGTTGGATGGTGCGTGAGACTTGCATTGACGCCCACGTGATCGCATCAGGTCATCCGCTACACCACGTGGAAGCACACGTACCATCGATCGCCGATCGTGCAGTTGGATTTGCACATGCCTTGCCGAAGAGCTGGATTTGAGGCTTGGGGGGGATTTGAATGTGTGCCATGAGTTTGAGAGCACCCATTGCGACCAATGCACTGCAGGCACCTTTGTGTCTCAAGGATGAATTGAGTGCTACAGGTGTGAAGGAACCTAAGCCGTTGGATCTTGATCCAACGACTATGGCACGAGATCTCCAATGATGAGGGGGCACCTGTGGATCCTACTGGCCAGTGTTGGGCAGCCAAGATGGCACCATGTGATGCCATCTGGGTCGTCCCTTCCTATTTCTGTTGCAGAGGGTGCCATGGTGCTTAGATCAACATGATTCCTGCATTGTCGGACTACGATCATCGCTCCACATCCATTCGTATGGTCAGATTTTCCATTCGAAACATGTATGGTTGTCTCATTGCCCCCCAGGCCATTGATCTTCCTCGGACTTCATATGATGCTACGAGATTTCGATTAAGATGATTTTAGAGGCATTAGACTCCAATCGTCGTCTTGATCAAATCCATACAATCAGATCATCCATCCAAGGCCCTGAACTGAATCTCCTTCTCTCCTGACCATAAAAAGGACCTAATTAACCTAAAATATATACTACTCTAAATGCAGGAAGATGCATGCTATGCAATATTTATAACATGAAATGCAAATCTAAGCCTAGGAACATGCATGAATAGGCATTTTAACCTAAATAGATGTGTCTACATCATACCCCCTTGCCTATCTTTTGCTAGTCTCTAGCGAAATTAATCTACATGCTATGTATAAAATCAGAATTAGGATTAGATCACTTAGGTTTAAGTTATTTATTAACAATAGAAAATTTCAACTAAGGGTCCTAAACTGCAAACACTCAACAGTACTCTGGTGTCTGCCAAAATGCAGATCGCCCAAGTCCTCTCCTTATTTGAAAAGGGAAGATTCATTTTTTTGTTTTTTTCTTCTTTTCTTATTTTTTTGGATTTTTGGAGTTTGAGAGTGTCGGGATAACTTTTTACAGCTACCTAACCCACCCAAGACTCGAAAAGGATTCTAAGTGCTATGCATCTTTGTGAAATGGTGATAGGCTCACTAAACGGCTATTAAGATGGACTTTGGGTTTCTATGACCCTAGGTGACCTTAAAGATTTCTGCCTAAAGGTCTATCTTTCTGATGGTAGCTTTCTCCCTACTTTATTTTTTATGGGGTCAACACAACGACGAACCCAGTGTATATCTCCCTGGTTTATTCTAGTTCCCCGCTTCTTCGATATGTGTTTTTGGAATTATTGTGCATTTTTGTGAGCTGGGCTCTGGACAACCGGCCAATGGGCTATTACCCACGACCACTTGCCAGCCATACTCATGCGGTGAAGTGTGGCTTTATTTTTCTTCTTTGTATTTTCTCCTTTTTGTATTTTTTTCTTTTTCCTTTTAGGCATTTCTTTTCCTCTTTTTTTTTCTATGTAGGTGGCTTCCCTAATCTAAGATTTACGTAAATGCAATATAAAGAAAATGGTCTTGTGGTTAGGCTGTGGACAGCCAGCCAATGGGCTATTACCCATGACAACTTGTCAACCATACCACCCTAGACAGTTCATTAGCTACCCAATTTTCGTGAAAACTGCCGGAAAGTGAGTTTGTGTGAATGGTGTGCAGATGCCTAGATTTAAAATCCCCTCAAATCAGAGGGTGGGTTGACAAGTTGTGTACTTATCATCCCAATTTATTTCCAAATTAAAATAAAATTACTTGGCGAAGACTCGAGACTAAGTCCACGTTCGAGTGGACACTCGGGTTAATTAAGCCCAAGGACCTGAAGAGTCTAAGTGTTCAGGTCCTATTGTATCATTTCCTAAAGTTAAAAAGTTCCAAATGCCTAAGTTCTCTTTTCTAATTTCTTTCTTTTTTATCTTTTTGAATTTTCTTTTTCTTTTCTAACAGGAAACTACTGTCACGGCGGACAAAATGATTATTCAAAAGATATCCACCCCCCCATGCTTAGCTAATGCAATGTTTTCATTGTTAAAATGTAAGCATGCAAGAGAGTAGAATTGGAAGAATATCACCTTGTTTCCATACGATTTTGGTCAGCTCGAAACAGCCTTTACATGAGCTGAGTTTAGTGCCTTTAGCTAGGCGATTCCCTCAATCAAAAATAACTATCATTGAGGCTGCAATAACATAGTTTTCGGGACCCCTGCAGCTGTCGCTGAAGATAGCATCGCCATCGCTCACGCCCGCAGCTGTCCTTGCTTCTACAGGCAATTAGTGATGGCTACAAGCATCACTAAAGTCTCGGCAGGCTATCACTGAAGGTCAGCACCAACCAAGCACACGCCCGCTCACAGCTGCTGGCGTGCACATGGATGAAGCACGATCGTTGGATCATGATCTTGCGGCTGAAGATTATGCAGAGATCGCACCATTGGAATTCGCGTTGGATGGTGTGTGAGAATCGCGTTGTCGCCCTTGTGATCTCATCCGGTCATCCACTACCCTACGTGGAAGCACACGTACCGTCGATCACCGATCATGTAGTTGGATTTGCACGCGCCTCACCACGGAGCTCGATTTGAGGCTTGGGGGTGGATTCGAATGGGTGCCATGCATTTGAGAGCACCTCTCATGACCAATGCACTGCGGCCACCTTTGTGTCTCAAGGATGAATTGAGTGCTGCGGGCGCGAAGGAAACTCAGCTTTGGATCATGATCAAACGACTGTGGTACAAGATCTCCAATGATGAGGGGGCACCTGTGGATACTACTGGCTGGTGTTGGGAAACCTAGATGGTGCCATGTGGTGCCATCTAGGCCGTCCATTCTTCTTTCTATTGCAGTGGGTGCCACAGTGCTCAGATCAACATGATTCCCACGTTGTCGGATTGCGATTGTCGCTCTGGATTCATTCGTATGGTCGGATTTTCCATCTGAAACCTATATGGATGTCGCATTGCCCCCCAGGCTGCTGATCTTCCATGGACTTCATATGATGCTACGAGATTCCAATTAAGATGATTTCGTAGGCATTTGACTCCAATCGTCATCTTGATCATATCCGTACAGTCAGATCATCTATCCGAGGCCCAGAAAGGAATCTCCTTCTCTCCTGACTATAAAAAGGACCTAATTAACCTAAAATATATACAGCTACTCTAAATGCAGGATGATGCATGCTATGCAATATTTATAACATGAAATGAAAATCTAAGCTTAAGAACATGCATGAATTGACATTTTAACCTAAATAGATGTGTCTACATCATACCTCGATGCCTATCTTTTGCTAGTTCCTAGCAAAATAATCTACATGCTATGTATAAAATCAGAATTAGGTTTAAGTCATTTATTAACAATAGAAAATTTCAACTAAGGGTCCTAAACTATGAAGACTCAACAGTACCCGAGTGTCTGCCAGAATGTAGACCACTCAAGTCCTCACCTTATTTTAAAAGGGAAGATTCATTTTTTTGTTTTTTTCTTATTTTCTTATTTTTCTGGATTTTTGGAGTTTGGGAGTGTCGGGATAACTTTTTATGGCTACCCAACCTACCTAAGGCTCGAAAAGGATTCTAAGTGCTAAGCATCTTTGTGAAATGGTGATAGACTCACTAAACGGCTGTTAAGATGGACTTCGGGTTTCTACGACCCTAGGTGACCTTAAAGATTTATGCCTAAAGGTCTATCTTTCCGATGGTATCTTTCTCCCTACTTTATTTTTTATGGGGTCAACACAACGGTGAACCCAGTGTATATCTCCCCGATTTATTCTACTTCCCCACTTCTTCGGTACGTGTTTTGGGAATTATTGTGCATTTTTGTGAGTTGGGCCACTTGCTAGCCATACTTTTCGGTGAAGTGTGGCTTTATTTTTCTTCTTTTTATTTTCTCCTTTTTGTATTTTTTTCTTTTTCCTTTTGGGTGTTTCTTTTTCTCTTTTTTTTTTCTATGTGGGTGGCTTCCCTGATCTAAGATTTACCAAAACGTAATATAAAGAAAATGGTCTTGTGGCTAGGCTCTGGACAACCGGCCAATGGGCTATTACCTATGACAACTTGCCAACCATACCACCCTAGACAGTTAATTAGCTACCCAATTTCTGTAAAAATCACTGGAAAGTAAATCAGTGTAAATAGTGTGTAGATGCTTAGACTTAAAATTCCCTCCAATCAGAGGGTGAGTTGATAAGTCGTGTACTTATCATCCCAATTTATTTACCAAATTAAAATAAAATTACTTAGCGAGGACTCGAGACAAGTCCACATTCTAGTAGACACCCGAGCTAATTAAGCCCGAAGACCTAAAGTGTATAACTATTCAGGTCCTATCGTATCATTTCCTAAAGTTAAAAACTTCCAAATACCAAAGTTCTCTTTTCCTAATTTCTTTCTTTTTTATCTTTTGGAATTTTCTTTTTTTTTTTAAGAGGAAATTACTGTACGGCTGACAAAATGATTATTCAAAAGATATCCACCCCCCCATGCTTAGCTAATGCAATGTCCTCATTGTTAAAATGTAAGCATGCAAGAGAGTAGAATTGAAAGAATATCACCTAGTTTCCGAACGATTCTGGTCATCTCGAAACAGCCTTAACATGTGCTAAGTTTAGTGTCTTTAGCTAGGTGATTCACTCAATCAAAAATAACTATCATTGAGGCTGCAATAACATAGTTTCTGAGACCCCTGCAGCTGTCGCTGAAGATTGTGCCCCCACCGATCATGCTTGCAGCTATCCTCGTGCCTACAGGTAATTAGTGATAGCTGTAAGCATCACTAAAGGCCCTCCAGGCTATAGCTAAAGGTCGACGCCAACCAAGCATATGCCCGCTCACAACTACTGGAACGCACATGGATGAAGCATAAACATTGGATCATGATCATGAGGCTGAAGATTGCGCAGAGATAGCACCTTTGGAATTCGCGTTGGATGGTGTGTAAGACTCGCGTTGACGCCCGCGTGATCGCATCAGGTCATCCGTTGCGCCACGTGGCCCTGAAATGAATCTCCTCTCTTGACCATAAAAAGGACCTAATTAACCTAAAATATATACAACTACTCTAAATGCAAGATGATGCATGCTATGCAATATTTATAACATGAAATGCAAATCTAAGCCTAAGAACATGCATGAATAGGCATTTTAACCTAAATAGATGTGAATACATCAGAAGCCATCAATCAAAAATACCCATATATCCCCTCAGAAACTGATGGGACATCTTGGAACAACATTGAGGGTCAACATGATTTCCCAAAACTCAGGTTTGAAAATAGAGGTTGTTATGGACCCCCAACCCAAATCGAATCAGATTCAAACTTTGTGCAGATTGACATACCTGATCTTAATTTTGGTTGGGTGGATCCCATTGCAAGTGTTCTTGATTCTAAACCAGCCTTAGAGAGCCATGAAGCTGGTCCATCATGCCTTGATTTCCCAAACACCTGTAGTAAGCTTGAGTCAGAACCTCTCGAGGATGTAATTTCCAAACCTTATCCTATTAAGGTAATCCTCAAGAGTGATTCTAACATCCCAATAGAACAAAGTCCAGATTCTAGTGACCCAAATCCTACCTTTAACCTAGAATCTAGATCTAAACCTATTTGGGATGATCAAAAGCCCCAATTTAATGAGAATCAGATTTTAGATCTGTTCTATGATTCTGGGCCTATATTTGATGATTTCACCTCTCCAAACTCCTCAGAAATGCAAATTGATTTTTTGGAAGTCACACCAATTTATGATATAGAAACAGAGGAGTTGGAAGAGTTGGGATTTGATTGGGTCTACCCTAGAAGCCAAGAACCCAAGCCTATGCCTAATAAGGACACCTCTTCAAGCTTAGAATTTGAGATTAGGTTAGATCCAAATCAGATTATTGATTCTATGCATGATGACTTATCTTGTGGTGGAAATCCCGATCTGGAATCAAGTTCAGAAACTGATTTTTGCAGATTCTCCGATGATTTTAAATCACACTTTGATTTCAGAGAACCTTTGTTTCCTGATGATTATGAGCCAGTTTACGACCTCAGAATCCATGACTCGTTCTTTGATTCTGACTCTGAGGTCCCTGATCCTAAGAACATTGATTTAAAATCTTGTTCCATTGAGTTGGAATCATTCTGTTATGACCTGCAGAAATTAGAAATAGTAAGTGTCGAGAGTGTCCATAATCCAAAGTTTGAATCTTTCACTGAATCAGAATTCCATGATCCTATAATCACTCTCTAGGCATTTACATTTGATTTGAAAGAGCATCAAGAAAACTCTCTAGATGAACCTATCTTTGAATCATTTCTAAAAGAGCCCTCTCTGCATCCAGATTTTGAAGTAGCCACACCTTCCTATCTACATACAGAGCTTTCCAAAATCTAATCCCAACCCTGACCCGCCATCAAAATCAACTTTTATTCTGATTCACCTCTCTCAGATCCGGTTGCATATGATTCTCCTCCATCTTTAGATAAGGTATCAAACATTGATTAGAATGAGAATCACTTCTTATCCTTCTCTAATCTCACCCATAGGGTTCTTACATCCTCTACAGATCCATTTTCTTTTGAGGATCCCTACCTGATCTGGTTGAATCGATTCAGCCAAACTCGCGATTTTCATTTCCACATCATTTTGAGCCTCAAAGTATCTGGTGGGCTCCATACTTATTGATTAACATCCATCAACCCCCCAGACTGATTGGGTTTGGTCAGCATCATCTGACTATTGATTTGAACAAGCACCTGGTTGGATCAACCAGCTACTTATCAAGGTGCTTGTTCTACAAAATTCCTCTTATTTGACCACCCCTTTCTCCTTGACCACCTTCTGCTCGGCTGAATGCATTGAATTTAGCGCTTAATGGGAGGCAACCTGTGATTCCAAAAACCTGAGACCCTTCTAATCATCTTTTAAGCTACACTCCTACTACACTTTTGAGTTCAATTTTAGAATAGTCGACTCCACCTTTGGTACTTGTATCAAAGCTTGAAATCATCCGCAACAATCATCTCGACCCGTTCACCCACCCTTTGACCCTGTTGTAAACTTTGAACCAAGCTGAATTTGTACCCTCCTAGTTTACAATGATGACATTGCAAATCTTAGGCATAGGGGGTGTTAAAGTGAAAACATTTTGAAATTCAATTCTCTAAGGGGTCCTCACAAAAAATATATAAAAAATATAAAAATATATAAAAAATGAAAAAGAAAAAAAATGAAGGAAGGGGAGGAAATTTTGTGAATTGATTGCAAAATCTTTCTTGAGGAGAAAAAGAGGAGGAAATTCAAATGTTAAAAAGGAGCAAAATCAAAAACAAAAATGATAGTCATAGCAAATGATTATGGGATTTACTTAAGTTCTAGACTTAATAAAAAAAAATTAAGTCCTAAAATGATAGAGACAAGGAGATTAGATTGAGTCCTGATCTTAGGCCTCTTGGGTTTGTTTTAGGGCATAAACATTCACATATTCATTAAGATCTAGATTAATCCTCAAGAGGTTGAGGAAAGTGAGAGGCTGATGTAGTAGGTCTAAGGCTTAGGGATTATTCGACCCCATTACTTGCCCTTTGGTTTGCGAGACTTGGTAACCTAAGCACCCAAAATCACACACTAAGTCTAGTTCAGTGCTCTTAATAAAGAATATCATGCCAAAAGTATTCTGTTCTGAAAAGCCGTCTCAAAAATCTAGCTTAGGAGCGGCTCAACAACAAAAGTTGATTGAATGAGTTCCTGGCATGCAGAGGTGGGAAATTTTCCTCAAAGAAGCATAATAACATATCATCTCCTCGGTGCTTGTCCCCTAGGATATCTAAATATCCTACCGGGGCCATGTAAGCACCTTATGCTAGTTCAGGTGCCATGGGCGAAATTATCCTGAAATGTCGATTGTCAGGGCCTGAAATTAGCTACAGAACACCATGGGTGGCACTATCCCAAAGTGTCGAAAGCCAGGGTTCTGGGGGTTGCCATGGGTGGTGCTATCCCAAAGCATCGAAAGTTAAGGACCCTTCGAGGATTGATGGCGGGGACAAGAAAACCGACACAAACTGTGTTTAGGGCTAATCTGAGGCTGAATTTAGGGAAAAATAAAAAGAAAAGAGAGAACTCTCAAAATGAAAAATCCTTCTATCCCTCTCTTATCAAAAATGCACTAGCAAACTGAACCTGGACATATTACGTATATGCACAAGTATGCACTAGCAAACTGAACCTGGACATATTACGTATATGCACGGGTGCTTTAACCACTGGGTTCAATGAGCCTCTGGTAGTTTTTGCGAGCCTTAGAAATCTTCGCAGCAGACTTAGGCTAAAGCTGGTCATGTCTGGATCTTGATTGGTACCTGAGTACCTCTAGGCCTATTGTTGGCATTCTGACCTAATTTCTAGAGAGTGTCACAAATTAGGCATTTGAACTTAAAAGCATGGTCTAGAGATTTAGTTCTTTCCATAAGAATTTGCTAGGTACTAAGTTATGCATAGGGGTATGATTATAACACCATCATGAGCCAGAACTAGCTTCAATTAGTCATAATCTAGTGACAAATGCTCCTACATAATCGCTTGAGAGACATAATTCCATTCAAATCCATTCTGAGAGAAGAACATTAAATCATGGTTAATTCTAAAATTTTATCACATCATGAAAGCAGAGTAACCACGGGGTTTGCCAGGGGTTAATATAAGGTCAAATGAGTATTAAAGTCTAATAAGTGGGTCTACACAGATAGAAAGAGGGTTTCACGCATTTTGAGAATCGCATCAGCACCTAAAACCTTAATTTCAGACCTGCTTGAATTATAGAGGTTCTGGTTAAGATAAAATTCATATAAACTCCTAAAATTCATAGAAAAATATTTCTAGAGTTTTGGTACCCTTGGTTTGACCATCTAAACCTATTTTGACCTCGAACAGAGTCACAGACAGATTTCTACCCTAATTTGGGTTTCTACTCAAATTGCCTAGTCAAACTTGGTTAAAAATGAAATTTGGCTTCACCACTAGATTACTTGGGTCCAAAATAGGTTGGTACCAAATTTTGGGCCCAATAAAAGTCCATCTTGACCTAGTTTGCATTTTAGTCCATTTAAACTCTATTAATCTCAATTAAGCCCCTAACTTTATCACCATTTTTGAAAAAAGATCTCTACATCCATTAATGTGAATGGAGCTCCTCTGCTGAGATTCGAGTGAGGCTTTCTCGCTCGATTCTCAGTGAAATCCTCCCAAAATTTGAAGGAGCAATCCTCAGGAGATCGTCTTTCGATTGAGCCATGTCTTGGACCTCGATTCGTGTCCAAAAGCTCAAGCAAACTCTATGAAGTCAAGGATCCTTCTCCCTGATTTTTTAACCCAACTGAGCTCTCTTTCCTTATTTAGAGTTTGCCTTGAGCTCTATATAAGCTCTCCTAGCTCAGGTTGTTCAAAACTAGTCAGGTTTGGCATCAGAAACCTTCTTCCTTTCTCCCTCCTACCAGCTCCAACCGACTCTGGCAGCTTCCTCATTTCCCTCTTATCCATGCCTCCAACCATCAAATTTGAAGCACCACCTTCTTCCTCGCCTTCTTCTGATGGTGGCCAACCAAAGCCCTATCGCATTTGATCCCTTCTTCGTCGTCGTCCCCTCACTGGTGAACTTCCCTTCTCTGACATGGGCTAATCAAAGCCAGTGCCCCCTTCGTCCGTAATTAGGTTCTAAATCTCTCTCCCTCTCCGCAGCTTAGATTAGGACCCTTAGCTCCCTACTTCGACCGCTGAATTGCCTCCTTCCCCATCATCTTCTTCTGCTCCGACCAAGCCTCCAGCGAGGCCATCCACACTCCATAGGCCACCTAACGACCTGCCATTACCTCCAGAAGATCCCTCACCCTCCACCGATCAAAAGCCCACTACTAATTGGAAGCTTCGACCTGCATACACCTCCACCGAACACTACCCCTCGCATTCACCATCCCCGACTCCGTCAGCCCAGGTCTTACCTCATGCCACACAACTGCCACCACTACATTCGTTGCTTCACGGCAAACCTTCTGAACACTTTTGACGAGGTTGTAAGGGCATGTTCTTGGTTTCAAGTGCTGATCGGACAACCGTTGCTGCAACCTCCTTCTCTAACTTCGTTCACCATCTCCCAGTCGCATTTTTCAGTGCTTCCATGCCCAAGTGATGCGGAACATCTCCGGGATTCATCCCAGCTCCTTAATTGCAACTGCGGGCTACATTCTCCACTACAATTAGAAGCAGCATCAGCTACTATTGCATGAAAGAGGAGCACCTCACTTTAGTCCCACATCATGGGCTGAGGTGCTCACTAATGAGTCAATTTTTGCTTTCGAAGATGATGATTAAGATGATTTATCGTTGTATTTTTAAGTGGTGGAAAATCGAATAATCAAAGTATTAAATTGAAATTAACCACTCACAAGAGAGCGGGTAGTATCCATAGAAAGGCAATGGTCTATTAAAACTCGCAAAAGTCTTTCGCAAAAGTTCACAATTGAAATCGCAAAAAATTGATATCAAAACCACTCTCATATGAGGCTTATAAGGTTCACATATGTTGACAAAGTAATTAAAGCAAAGAGGAGGGATCTCTTTATAAAATGGCCAACATTATAATAATAATAACCTTAAATCCATGAAATCCAAATGGCACGGCTATGTAAAATTTAATTGAAAGCGAAACAGGGGAAGTTGTTTCTCTTTACCTCGCGCGTGGAGTAAGGGATGGCTAGAGGTGAGGCTGCAGTCGGAGGTTGAGTGGGTTGAGCCACTTCCAATGGTGGCTCTCTCGTGGCCAATGGTGGTCGGAGGCGGCAGCTAGAGCAAATGAAGGTGAGTGGCAGCGGTGGCTGTTGCTACTACTTCTGTGCGTGGCGTGGAGCTGCTGAAGGGCCACACGTGCATGGAGGATGTGCGGGCACGTGCGAAGAAGACTAAGGATGTGCAGGTGCATGTGGGCACGCATGGGTTGAGGTCGATGGTGCACGAAGACGGCACGGTGAGGAGTAGCCGGTGAGGCTCCTCTGTTTCTGCAGAAGTACGTGCGGTACTGCTGGAGGAGCGTGGACGCACTTGTGGAAGCTGCTGGAGGATGCATGGGTGTGCGCGGGGGTGCCCTGTTGGGCGCAAAGGAGGGGCAAGGCACGGGCGCATGTGGTGGCATGGCTAGTGGCCATGCGTGATGATGCTACATGGGGCTGTGAGGTTGGGAAATGTTGGGTCCTTTGTGGAGAAGATGAATAGTGGAGAGGAAGATGGAGATGTTGGTGAACGTGGTGGTGACCGTGGAGATGGGGATGTGGTGTTGGTGGTCAGGCAGTGGCACGATGAGGTTATGGATGTTGGGTTTATTCTTGATGTTGCAGGTGAAGCACGAGGAAGAAGATGCATGGGAAAAGTGGTGGGGATGGTGTTTCTAGTGAAGCATGGTGATGCAGGGACTCTGGTTGGTGGTGTGGGTGGTCACACCACACGCCCATAGTGGTGGAGTCGTGCTGCCGCAGTTGTGGCCGGTGGTGAGGAGGTGAAGCACAGTATTGGGTCGAGATGGAGGCCTGCATGCGACTCTCCTTCTCCTTTGTAGTTGTGGCTCCAAGGATTTGAAATGGAGCGTGCGCATTGAATGCTCCATATCCACTTTTCATGGAAGAGGAATGCTTGCAACTATGGCTGAAGTGAATGGCCGCCAACGAAGTGGAGCCGTTCCTGCAAAAGAAGAAGAATAACAATATAATAAAATATTAGGATTATTTATTCACAAATCCTTATATTCTATGTTAATTAAAACAATGTATGCAATGCACCTAATTGCATGCTATTCTAAGTCAATTCCAAATGCATGGATTATGTAATTAAGTCAAAAATATAAATTAATCTATTTACATCCTAATGCATGCTAAATAAATGTTAATGAAAGCTTAATGCCTAGGCACTTAAATACCTAAATAGCCCATAAATATGGGCTAATCAAATACCCCCATGCCTAGTTTTTGCTAGTCCCTGGCAAATTCAAGCATGACTTAACACTCCAAGTTATCCAAGCTAACTCAATTGACCTTTTCGTAGAAATTAGGTTGAACCATCTAGCCCTAAATCATAAGGTACCCAAGTAGTTGTTGAGTTACAGACTAGGTCAGGTAAGAACAAGTTGTAGGCACCGGTTTCCTTGATTTCTAACTCTACCCTAGGGTTTATTGATCCCAGAGATTAAAGCATCCATGCATGTGCATTGGTCTAATTTATTTGAGGTTGGTATGATTGCCAAAGAGAGTAAGATATATATATATATTTTTTGTTTGATTCCTCTAAGTCTAACGTTAGATTAGCTATCAACATAGTCTATGTCGGATTCATTGTCCCCATCACCGAATCTCGAAGGGTGCTTGGCTTTCCATGCTTCGAGATAGCACCGCCCATAGCGACCCCAAGAACTCCTGGCAATCGATACTTCGGGATAGTATCACCCATGGATTTCTTAAGCGAATTCAAGCCTGTGGCAATTGGCACTTCGAGATAGTGCCGCCCATGGTACCTGAACCACACAATGCACTTACATGCCCCTAGTAGGATGGACATCCTAAGAGACAAGCACCGAGGAGGTGACATGCTATCATTGCATCCTTAAGGTGAGTCTATACTCCACCTCTCCTATGGCAAGAACTCTTCCAATCAAATTGTGTTTTCAAGCTTCTCCTAAGTCAAAACTAAGAGAACCAAATTTTCGTTAAGAAATGAATTAAGGTGATCACTATTTACACAAGACCAAGTGTGTGAAATATGGATGCTTAGGTTACGAGGACCCATAAACCAAAAGGTAGAAAAAGACACCAGGTACTACCCAGCCTTTAACTCAATCCCTAGGTTTTTTTCCTCAACCTCTTGAGGAATGGTCTGCAACTTAACTCCGACTTAAGTTTTTAAGTCCAAATGGACCCTAATGTTCTAAAGTCAGTAGTTCAACCCTAGCTCCTATAATTAGATACCTAGAGCCAGCTTAGGTAAACCTAAAGTCTTCATCTCATGCCTAATGATGTCGAGCCCAGCCGGTTAAGCATAACTTCTTTTTTTTTTAATGCAATATGCATGCATGAATGCAAAATGTAGACATGCTATAAACAAATGCCTCAGGTCCTATCTCCCCATGCCTAGTTCAAAAAATGTCCTTATTGGAAACAAAATAGTTAAGGGAAGATATTACCTAAGGCAGAGAATGACAGGAGCTAAGGCTCCTTAAGAGTGACCTCGTCAACCAGATGACCATCCAAAGTAATGTACGGTTTTAATCGTTGGTCATTGACGATAAAAGGTATTGCTGAAGAGGAAGGGCTCTTGATCTCCACAGCCCCATGCGGAAACACTTTGGTGATTATGTATGGCCCATCCCAACGTGATTTCAATTTTCCTAGGAAAAGCTTAAGTCTGGAATTGAAAAGCCAGACTTGTTGGTTGGGCTCAAAGGTCTTTCTAAGGATATAATTATCATGCAATACCTTAGTTCTCTCTTTATAAGCTTGAGAGGTGTCATAAACACCATTCCTCAATTCCTCAAGCTCAGTTAATTCCAGAAGTTGTGCCTTACTTGCCTTTTCTAAATTCATGTTGACACTTCGGATAGCCCAAAGTGCCCTATGTTCTAGCTCAATGGGTAAATGGCACACTTTCCCATGCACAATCCGGAAAGGAGATGTAGCCAAAGGGGTCTTGTAGGCCGTTCGATAAGCCCATAAAGCATCATCAAGCTTTTGGGAGAAGCCCTTCCTATCAGGTCTTACGGTCTTTTCTAAAATGTTCTTTATCTCCCTATTCGACACTTCAACCTAGCCACTCATTTGGGGGTGGTATGGGGTAGCAATCTTGTGAGTGACCCCTAAACTTTTGAGTAATCGATTGAAGTGATGATTCCGGAAGTGAGGTCCCCCATCACTACTAATAATCTTAGAGCAGCCAAATCGGGATATGATATTGGCCTTCACAAATTTCAATACCACTGAGTGGTCATTTGTGCATGTAGGAATGGTCTCTATCCATTTAGAGACATAATCAACTGCCACTAAGATATATTCATAACCTTGGGATGAAGGGAAGGGGCCCATAAAGTCAATTCCCCAAACATAAAAAATTTCAATAGGTTGAATGGGGTATTAGGCATCTCATTCCTCTTCCCAATCGTTCTAGTCCATTGACATCTAATATAGGCCTTAACAAAATTATGAGAATCCTTAAATAATGAAGGCCACCAAAAATCAGACTGGAGAACCTTAAAAGCTATTTTCTTAGCACCAAAGTGTCCTCCACAATGAAGTTCCTGGCAAAAACTCAGCACACTTTGTTGCTCCTCTTCAAGCATACATCATCTCAGTACTTGGTCTTGTCCAATTCTAAATAATTCAGGCTCTTCCCAATGAAAGTATCTAGCTTGGGAATGAATCTCTTTCTATTTTGCTCATCCCAAGAGTTAGGAGTCTCTCCAGTGACCAAGTAATTGACGGTATCAGCATACCAAGGTGAAGTCGGTGTTACCACCTAAGGGTTTCATCAGGAAATATCTCGCGGATGTCTCCAGATGGAGAATCATCAAGTAGAAGGTGAGATAGGTGGTTAGCCACAACATTTTCTACTCCTTTCTTTTCACGTATCTCCAAGTCAAATTCTTGAAGGAGTAGGATCCACCTAATCAGGTGTGGCTTAGAATCCTTCTTAGTAATGAGATGTTTCACTACTACATGATCAGTGAAAATAACCACCTTAGACCCAAGAAGATAAGACCTAAACTTTTCTAGAGCAAAAACTACAGCAAGTAATTCCTTTTCAGTGACAGTGTAGTTTTAATGTGGTTCGGTTAAAGTCTTGCTGGCATAGTGCAACAATGAGGTCTTCCCTCAACCCTTTGTCCAAGGACTACTCCCACTGCATAATCCGAAGCATCACACATTAGCTCAAATGGGAGTGTCCAATCAGGAGCTTGAAGAATAGGCGCAGAGATCAAGGCCTCCTTCAATGTTTGAAAGGCCTCGGCACACTTTGAATCAAAACTGAAGGAAGATTCCTTATCCAACAAGTCACAAAGTGGCCTAGAAATTTTACTGAAAATTTTAATAAAGCACCTATAAAAGCTGGCATGGCCCAGAAAGGATCTAATCTGTTTGACATTCATGGGCAATGGAAGTTTGGAAATAGAATCAACCTTGCCTTTATCTACTTCCAAGCCTTGCTCAACACAACATGCCCAAGTATAATTCCTTTCTATACCATGAAGTGGCTTTTCTCCCAACTGAGGATTAAACCAGTCTCCTTACATCGCTTCAGCACATTCTCTAGGTGCAGGAGACACTAGTAGAAAGACAAGCTGTAAATGGAGAAGGCATCCATAAACACTTCAACACACTCGTCAATCATGTCCGAGAAAATGGACATCATACACCGCTGGAAGGTTGCAGATGCATTACATAGTCCAAATAGCATACGCCTGAATGCAAAGGTACCGTAAGGACTCGTGAAAGTCATCTTCTCTTGGTCATCAGGGAAGACTGCAAACTGGTTGTACCCAAAATATCCATCGAGAAAGAAATAATACTTATTCCCCGCCAATTTTTTGGGAATTTGATCAATAAAAGGCAAGGGAAAGTGATCCTTCTGGGTAGCAATGTTCAGCTTGCAGTAATCAATACAGACCCTCCATCCAGTTGAGGGTCTAGTCACAACTTGTTCACCTTGGTTATTAAATTCCACAGTAAAGCATGCCTTCTTTGCCACCACATGAATAGGACTTACCCATTTACTATCTGCAATGGGATATATGATCCCAGTGTCCAACCAATTCAGAATTTCCTTTTTAACCACCTTCCTCATATTAGGGTTAAGACATCTCTGCATGTCCCTAAATGGTTTGATGGAATCATCAGTATAAATGTGGTGCATGCGAAGTGTAGAGTCTATACCCTTAATGTCAGCAATGCTCCAAGCAATAGTTTCCTTGTGCCTAGACAAACATTCAATCAGGGCTCCCTCCTGTGCTTCAGATAGCACAGCTAAAATGATAATGGGGAGCATATCATTGGCACCCAGGAAGAAGTACTTGAGAGTGTCCGAGAGGGGTTTCAACTCAAGGTCAGGGGCTTGTATGGTTGAGGGTTTCATAATAGATGTCCCCATATCAGGTAGCAGATCTACCTTGGGCAAAGATGATGGGGAAAGAGACTCAGCAAAAACACCCAGCAACTCCTCAAGTTCTAGTATATCCCCTTCACATTCCTCGAAGAGATGGGAATGCTCATTTAGCATGACATGTTGAAGGGGATCATCACATAACATTAAAGGGGTTGTCTCTTCAATCAAGTCATCTATCACTTCAACTTGGGAACAATCCTCAAGCCTGGCTTGTTTATAATCATCAAACACATTAAGCCAGATTTTCCTGTTCCCAAAGCCCATTTTTAATGCCCCAGTATTGCAATTGACTGAAGCATGAGAAGTTGCAAGGAAGGGGCAACCCAAAATGATGGAGGGCTTGGTTGGCTTGTTGGTAGGGTCAGTGTCCAAAACTAAGAAGTCAACGGAGAAGAAGAAATATTCTACTCTCACAAAGACATCTTCCAGAATTCCCTGTGGTGTCTTGAGTGATCGATCAACAACTTGGAGGATTACCGGGCTAGGCTTCATATTGCCTCCCCCAAGTTGTTCATAAACGTAGCTTGGAAGGATGTTCACCCCCTCACCCAGATCAAGTAGAGCCTCATCAATTTGTAAGTCACTAATGACCACCGAGATGTTAAGTTTCTGGGGTGTGCCATGTTGAACAATTGAGCTAACTGAATCATGGAGGACAACTTTTGATTGGACCTATTTTCTAGATTGCCGTGTTTTCATGCACAGGTCCTTTAAGAAGCAAACATAAGACGAAATCTGCCTGATAACCTCAAGCAAAGGCAAGTTAATCTGTACTTGCCTGAAAGTTTCCATGATCTCATCCGTCTTATCTTTGGCTCTAAATGAGCCAGCAGAAGTCTGCCCAAAGGTGGATAAGCTCTCTGGAACCTCAAGCAAAGGCAAGTTAATTTGTACTTGCTTGAAAGTTTCCATGATCTCATCCATCTTATCTTTGGCTCTAAATGAGCCAGCAGAAGTCTGCCCAAAGGTGGATAAGCTCTCTGGAAAGGGCACTCTCAGTCTCTGGGTGGAAGGGTTGTCATGTCAAGTAAGGGGTGGAACGGGGGCAACCTCTTCCGGTGAGTTGATTTCAAGCAGAGGAGAGTTGGGTAATTCTTCTCCAGTGGGGACGAATGTTGAGGTGGATGGGTTTCAGAAGGAGAAACTATAGGAGCATCGGGTTTGGAAATTTCTTTCCCACTCCTTAGAATAGTCATCGTCTGGGCATGCTCCCTAAAGACAATCCCTTTTCCTTTAGGATTCTCCTCAGTAACACTGGGAAGCTTCCCAGTTTCCCTCTATCTAATAGCCTCAACAAGGTGTCCTATCTGTGATTTCATTTCATGTATAGCCTTGTCATGAGATTGGATGATGGCACTTTGACTTTCTTGCAAAGTTCTCAACATTGCCTTCAATTCATCCATCTCAGAGGTCTTAGGTTGGGCAAAGGTCTTGTTGGTTTTGAAAGGGTTATGATTTATAATTCCCTGAAGTTGAGACATTCCCTTGTCTCCAGGAAAAGTTTGGGTGATTCCTCCATCCCTCATTATAAGTGTCGTAAAAAGGGTCATTATGAGGTCTAGGATGGAACCCTTGAGCGGCATTCAGGTCCACTTATACAAGCTTAGGGAATTGGGAGGTCAAGTGGCAATCCACAGTGGCATGTGTACTACCTTGGCAAATGGAGCATTCTGAAGCTTGGGATGTGGAGGTGCTAGATGTGAATTGACCTGGGGTCGACATAAGCCTTTCCATATTTTGATTCAACAATTGAATCTGATAGGCTAAATTATGGGTGTCCCTTGCCTCATTTTCCACCAAGCTTATTTGCATGAGAGTGGGTTTTCTTTCCATGTAGGTAGAATTCAAGTGAATAGAATTCTCACTCAAAGTATCAAAAAGGTTCCAAGCTTCATCCTCAATCTTAGATAGAAAGGTTCCTGCATAGGCACCATCCACAGTCTACCTGTGAGAATCAGTAACCCTTGTGTAGAACCTTTCAACTAGTTGCCACTTGGGCACCTGGTGATGTGGGAAAAGTCTCAAAAGGTCATTAAAGTGCTCCCATGGATCATGGAAAGCTTCCCCATCCTTTTGAACAAAACTCATAATTTCCCTCCTAAAGTGATTAGTTTTGCTCATAGGGAAGTACTTTTTCAGAAACTCCTTCAAGGCATCCCAAGTGTTAATAACATCTAGGGTATGATACCAATACTTGGCCTTGTCCTTGAGGGAGAAAGGAAAGAGGGTCCGCATTTGAGAATCATCAGTAACGCCCTGCAGCTTCACCGTGGAACATACCTCGGTGAATTCCTCTATATGCCTATAAGGGTCTTCCCTAGTAGTACCATAAAAGGAGGGCAACAAGGATATGGTACTGCTCTTTATCTCATAAGGATTGTCCCCTCCAGGTCTACATAGTGCAGGGCCAGTTTGATTAGTCGAAATGAAATATTCCTTAAGGCTCTTTTGACCAGCCATTTCTTCCCTTGGGTGGTCCCTTCTTAGGATTCTTTCATGTTCAGGATTAAACACAAGTTGTCTCCTAAGAGATCGCCTACCAAGCATGCACTACAAACACAATTCAAAAGGACTTGTTAGGTCTTTACAAATTTAGGCTTTTGACTTTAATTCAAATTGTAGGTGACAAAGCAAGTTGCCCAATCAATTACTCATCTATTGTCAACCTACGAAATGCCTAAAAAGACCTAGTTGGAGGTTAAGTGCTCTTCCCTAAATCTCAAATGGTAAAGCAACTCCAAAGACAAAAGATCAAGGGATGCAAGTAGGCCTAAGCCTTCCTTGAAGCTGTGCTTTCGCGATGCTTCCTAACTACCCCCAAAAATCCATGATAGGGTATTCCCCTCTTTGGAGTTACAAAACTTTTGATCTCAAGTTCTGAACACTTCAGAATCCAATGGTAGGAGGGCTCTTGTCCTAGTAGTTCCAAGACCAAGAAGTGCCTAAATGCATGCTTCGGTGCAAAGAGAAAACAAGTGTGCATACACCGTAAAAGATTTGAGTTTGAATTTTGAAACGCATGACAAGTTTTTAGCTCAAGTTCTTGGTTTTTAGTGTTCCTCCTTAACTTAAAATCCATTTTTTTAAGAAAATATGTGACCACTTGTTATATCTTTTCAATTCAATTAGGTGGTCTTGCAATTAAATTTAGATGCAAATGCGTGAACAATATAGAATGCAGGGGAAAGAAAATGTACCTTGCCTCCAGCAATCTTTAATGAAATGCATGCAAATGCAAAATAAAATCTAGAGGTTGCTCATTCACGCCTAAATGGTTGTCCTAAGGCAGGCAGCTTCTAGTAGGCAGCTTGTATTTTTGTTTTTGTTTTTTTTTTAACTACTTATGCATAAACAAAGTAAGGATAAACAACCCACAAAAGAAAACCTAGATCTAAAGAAAAGGGAACAGGCTCCCAAAAAGTTTCCCAACACGGGCCTAAAAGAAAGTCGGGGAACAAACCCCTAAAACTGGCCCCAAAGTACAAGGGCGAGAAAACAAATAACTAAACTAAACCTAAAGAGTCTACTCTCAAATGCTGAGTCAAAAGTCTAAGAGGAAGACTCCTCCAAGATGGTCCTCCGTGCGTCTCTATACGTGTGGGGTCAAGGCTCACAAGCTCCTGTGATTATCTCGGATGTGGCTGCAAGTTCCACCAAGATGCGAAGCTCAGTCCCTCCTCCAAGTGGTGGAAACAAGGTCCATCAAGTGTTGCTGAGGCCAGTGCGACGTACCTCATGCCAAATCAGATAAAATAGGTTAAATATTGATGGGAACACCATCATGAGCCATAACTAGCTCATTTTTGACCCAATTAAGTCAGTAAATGCTCCTACATAACCACAAGAGAGTCACAAGTCATTGCATAATCATTCTGAAGGGTTAAAACTGCAATTTTACCAGCTTATCATAAATGTAGTATAACCATGGATTTTCTCAGGGGTTGAATGAAGGTCAATTAATCTTAAAAATATAACAAGTGGGTTAGAATAATCAGAAAAGAGTTTGCACGTGTCTTGAGAATTAAATGACTTTTTGAAACCCTAGAAATAGACTCTCTTAATTAACTGAGGTTATGATCAGGATAAAATCTACCTAAACCCTCTAAAATTCATAGAAAAATATTCTCTAGGGTTTAGAACCTTCAATTTGACCATCAGAACCTATTTTAACCCAAAATAGTCACAGATAGATATTTGCCATAATTTAGATTTTTGCATAAATTACCCAGTCAAACGTGGTCAACACTAAAATCCAACATCACCATTGAATTACTTAGCTCAAAATTAGGTTTGTACCAAAATTTGGACCTAAGATGAGTTTTTCTTGACCTAGTTTGCAAATTGGTCCTCTCTAATTACATTTCTACCCTTAACTTTCAAAACCCTTTCAAACAGGTCCCCAACTTTGTCACTATTCTCACAAAAAGGTCCCTACCACACAGAACTCCTAATCCTACAACTTCGGAGACAATCAATTGAGAATTTCTCCTTGATTGATTGATGAAACCTCCTCAAAATTGAACCGGAGATTCCTCTTGAAATCCTCTTTCAATCAGACCGATTCTTGTGCTTCAATTCTTTCCCAATTTCTCATGCAAACGCATGAGAAATTTAGGTTTCCAACTCCAATGACCTTCCTAGCCTGAAATCTTGGCTTCCAAGCTCTAATCGACCCCCTAACACCTATATAAAGACTCCCAAGGCCTGCCCGATCCTCCAAGCTTGAATTCAACCCGAGAAACCCTCAAATTCCTCTCTCCCCTCCTCCAGCCGATTTGCTCTTCAAGCTCTGGTGACTCTCCCTACCTCACCTTGTCATCTGACCACAATACTAGTGGCAGACTCTTCCTCCTTGCCTTCTTCCACGTCGTGCAGCACCCGTCGGTGCCCCTATCTCATTCATCCTCGTTGTCCACCTCTCATCAGAGTAGCTTCGTCTCCGACGTCGGCCATACCTCAACCGGTGCCAACTCTGCTCCCCTTCATCTGCCTCCTTTCCTAAACTACTCCTTATCTTCCACTCTTCATTTCCAGACATCTGCAACTTCGTTTTGACTGCCGACCCGACCCACCATCCTCCGTCTTCCACCTCGCCAGTGTACTAATGGCGAGCTCGTACGGCCACCACGCTCCACCAATCCTGCCGCCATTCATCCCTACACCTCCACCTTGTCCTCAAGAGCAAAAGCCCTAACTTAGTTAGGTCGATTGCTCCTCCACAACCTCCATCGAACACCGCACTTTCGCATTTCACCTTCCATCACCGTCCTACCACCTCACGCACTCTCACACCTCACGAACACTGTCGTTCACTTCCTTGCCTCACGACGATGCTATTGAACCTTTTAACCAGGGCTTTTAGCCTATATTTCATGTTTTAGGTAGCAGGTCCTTTGACCTCCATTGACGAAGCTTCGACCAAAGCTTGAAGCTTGCTCCAGCACCTGCAGGTTCCAGGCATCGACTCCAGTTCACGCAGAATCGCTCCAAGAGTCTAAGTGGACTAGCAATTGATGCCTTTGACTGCCATCTTGCGTAAATTGAATGAAGAAGCATCTGCAGCTGCACACAGAAGAAAGGCGGTGGGATTAGTCCCACCTCAGAAGCTAAGGAGCACCCGCAGACGAATAAGTTGAATTCCTGCCACGGGCTGTTTGCCTCAACACGCACAGGGGGTGAGGTCCCCGCACGCACGCCTCACGCACCTCATCCGCGACTCTGACCCCATGGACCTGGTGCGCCTGATAACCCGCTTAACACTAAGTACTCCTCGGTTGTGACCCATGCCTGCAACCCTGGTCCCGGGTACACTCTAGGTCCAATTACCTGTATACCCTGTACTGTTGAAGGCTCTGGGAGAGCATGACCTACATAGAGAAAGAGAGGAGAGAGCTTGTGTGGGGAAGGGGGAGGGTTTTGCTGCAGATGAAGTTGGCTGACACTTAGCCATTTCAAGAAGTTCCCCCTCCCTATGTGAAGAGGTTGAATAGAAGAAGAAGAAGGAGAGGAGCCACAGTAGAGGAGGAAGAAGAAAAGAAGAAGAAGAAGCTGAGGAGAAAGAGAGGGCTATACACTGTAGCTCGAGATGGTTAAGACGTCAGATTAAACACTTAGCTATCTAATACTTGATTGCTAAGCTTTATTTGGTTGATATTAGCTATTATTGTGAGGGGTAATTGGTGATTCAAATCACCATTTCACCCCTTTCTTTTTGCACTATTGACATTTGTTTTCATTGTTTGGAGTTCTATTATATATTGCTTATATTGTGTTTAAATTGCAATTCTTGAGATCTAAATTACATATTGCTCCCTGTGTTCGACCTCAAAACCTTTTCAAGTAATAAAATTTATTTGTTTAAGTGCTATTTTGGCTAGACTACAACATGACAATCTTAAAAACCGATTTAGCATGCGAGCATTTTGGCGTCGTTGCTGGGGAGCAATGGTTAATTTAGAACTCTTGATTGCAATTCCTGATTCAGATTCTAACTTGCTATATCTCTTTTGTTGTGGTTGTTTTAGGAGGGGAGAGATACATTCAAGGAAGATCAGTCTCACAGTAAACACTCTAGGGGCAGGTAAGTTCTAACCACTCTCTCTCTTAAGCCCCTCATTCTAAAAAGGATAAAAGGAAAAAATCAATTAGGCCTACTTGCATTCTATCTATAGATAATTCATCAAGTTGCCTGAGTTGATACGTTTTATTTGGACAACAAATCCTGATTTGTGCACCCAGTTAAAGCTTAAGGTATCTAGGGCTATCACATTCTTGTTTGAGCCCTAGGTACCACATTTGGACAAATTAAAGTGGACCAAATTAGAGCCAATTAGGGATTCCAGTTTAGGGTTTATAGAGACACACTTGCTTAAGAAAGAAATCATCTTTTTTTTTTTGATATGGAAAGGAATGCCATCGAATCACCGATAGCAAACCAGGAGAGCTTTTTTTTTTTTTTTTTTGAAATAGAAAGGAGAGCTATCATCTTGCGATAGCAGTCCGAAGTAGTATATATGTGCAAAGATGGGAGATTACAAAAAGGATCCCCCAGACTGTATGAGGGACCAGCACTCTCTTACAATATTCTCACAACATACCGGCCTCTCTTGAAAAAGTCACTCATTCCTTGCCTTCCATACACACCAAATAGAAGCAGCCATGTGGACATGTGGTTTCCCTCTCACCTCAAACCCATGCCACATAGAATTCCACTCTGGTAAAGGCTCCTGACAAATTTTTCTCCAGATGACATCAGTGATAAGGCAAGAAGAGGAGAGGTGATTTACATTATCAGTGCTCATCTCACATAAAAAACACACATGATGATCAGTACCCAATCTTCTGTGGTGTAGATCACTTGTGATTAACCCATCTCTCCTGCACAGTCGATCCTTCACAATTGAGCTCATTAATAGCCTTCAATACTTCAGCCTCAGAAATAGATTCAATCAGGCTGGCCCGTTCAGACTCATTAATCCTGGGCAAATCATTTGTTGTCATTCTCCAGTTGCCCCTACCTGCAGCTCTTGAAGATTCCTTGAAGTATCTGACGGCCTCAGCTCTAATATCAGATAAGGAGGTAATTCTCTACCCCTCTACAACCATTGATGAGATCAGATTTGTTCTCCTCCTAGAGCTAGCAGCCAAATGAAAAAATTTGGTGTTTGCATGCCCCTCACTTAGCCATAGCTGTCTAGATCGCTCCCTCCAATCCATCTCCAATTTCAGGTCTTCTTCAATTACCACCCCCTACCATCTTCTTCTATCAGCAAGATCAAGTTCAGATAGAAGGTCCACAGCTTCCTTGGTATCTAGTTCCTGAATTTTTAGCAAGGCCTCATGACACTTCTGATGTCTAAGAACTGAGACAATATCTCCATACTCCTTCAGCATGCCTTTCAAAATCATAAGCTTAGAAGCCAGTCTGGAGGTGGCTGTGCCCTCACCCTGCGGTGACCTCCACCAGTTGGCAAGCATGTCTCTGAACCCTGTTTCCCTCAGCCAAGATCTCCTAAATTTAAAATAGGAACCAGCCACCACTTGCTCACCATTGTCCCACACCAAAGGTGTATGGTCAGAAAATGGACGTTCAAGACCACACACAAATGACATATGGAAGAAATCCAACAGCTCAGCATTCCCACAAAATCTGTCAATCTTGGACATGAGCCCATTACCATTCCTCCAAGTGAATTCAGCCCCTGATGATGGAAATTCGCACATCCCCAAGGCCTGGACCACCAACTGAAATCCTGTGGAGGAGTTGTCGACCACCCCATTAGTTCTGTCACTCCCCACTAAAGTACAATTAAAGTCACCTCCAACAAGCCAAGCCCCCCCACCTTCAAATTCTGCAGCCAGATTCTAGTCCTCCCATAGTTCCTGCCTCCTGTTAGGATTGTTTGGCCCATATACACCAGTCACATAGAAGACACTGCCCCCCTGGCCTCTTGTGAATCTGCAGGTCAGAAGGTGCCTAGCCATGGAAACCTCCTGTAAGCACAGCATCTGCTTCCTCCACCAAATGGCAATTCCCCCAGATCTACCAATGGAATTGACCACCACAAGGTCATTTGCAGATCCTGCCCTCATCTCTTCCCATGCCTTATCAAAATCATAGTCAATGTGTGTCTCCTGAAGGATGGCACAGTCGATTTCCCATTCATGCAACCCCCCTACTTCTATCATGCAGCCCACGCACATTCCAGCTCACGATCTTCATTTGGGAATCAAGTCTGTCCCCTTTACAGCTGCAGAAGTCCTGCTAACCTTCATCATAGCTGCAACGACTGATTCATCAACCTTTTGTGTGGGAGTGTGCCTTCTTAACCTCAGCTTATAGGGAGGTTTCCAACTCCTAGCAGTAGAAGGAGTCTTTGACTTCCAGGAGAGCTTTTATTGATAAAAAAATAATGAAATGATTACATGAATGAACCTCAATGATGTATGAGATTCCAGCAGCTATTGACAATTTTATCCACATTCACTGGACTCTCCTGAAACAAGCGCTCATTTCTAGCTCTCCAAATAGACCATAAAACAGCCACCATAGATAAACATGGCTTATTCACCCTCAAGAAAGAGCTCCAGAGATTCTCCCATGTGGGAAGAGATTCTCTACACACTTTCCTCCAAACATAATCTGTGATCACACAAGAAGAAAAAAATATGAATGCTAGAATCGTTATGCATCCCACATAAGTGGCAAAAATGGGTAGGAGTTCCCATTCTCCTGTGCCTCAGATCTCCGATAATCAGGCCATCCTTTTTGCATAACCACAAAAAAATTTGTATCTTCAGTGGTACCTTCAATTTCCATAACATTTTCCCCACCTCATCTACTTCCACCATCCTGGATGAGTTGACAAGCTTGTCGTAGGCAGCCGTTGAGGAAAACTTACCCTCCCACTTGTATGTGTCATATTCCTCAGGTGTGGGTTTGAAGGCAGCAAGTTCTTGCATGAGACGCTCATTTTCTGCTCGTGTTCTTGTTTCATGATCATTCCACATTGCATTATTGAAAGACCACTTTTCAGAAGCCGTGTCATAAACCACAGCATTCTTATCAGAACTAGCTGAAAAGGCAAGGGGGTACCTGTCTTTAATCACCCCACTAGGCAACCAATTCTCCAGCTAGAATTTAAAGTTTTTCCCATCACCCAAAACAGATTTGAACAAGTTCCAATTATCCGCCAAGGCACGCACCACTGAAGACCAAAAGGGAGAAGGTTTGTGAGGATTTAGGCGGTTCTTCTCGTCATTGGTAGCCCCATAGCTATCCTGAACAATCTCTACCCACATTTTTTTTCCCCTTTAGTAGTCGAACAACACACTTCAACAGCAGAGCATCATTAAATTCTTTGAGGGATCTAATTCCCATGCCACCAATCTTTTTTGGCAAACAGACCGAATCCCATTTTACTAGTTGAAGGAAAGCCCCATGATGAGAAGCCCCTTTCCAGAAGAATCTCTTGTGTAACACATCGAGTTTTTTCCAAATTGATTTTGGGGCTCTAAGAACAAAGAAGAAAAAAATTGGAATCGATGTAATGGCCGAGTTCAATAAAATATACATCCCACCTTTTGGTAAGTAGCGACTACTCCAACCCTCTAATTTCGTAGCAACCTTTTCATTTAGGAAGGACCAATCTATTTTCCTCAGCTTAGTGCACTCCAGAGGCAACCCCAGATATTTGACAGGCAGTGAGACCACAGGCGTGCCCAAGATGGTGGAGATGTCATTCTGGATCATTCCATTCATACTAAAGAAGACCAAGGAAGATTTGCTTCCATTAAGTCTAAGACTAGAAATCTCGCCAAAAATCTTTACCATATAATATAGCACTTGTGCTTCCCTCTTCCCCCCTTCCACAAAAAAGACAGTGTCATCCGCGTATTGGAGAATGGGAGCTAAGGCCCTATTATTAGACATTGAATACCCCCTTATCAACCCATCAGCTGCTAGTTTGCATCATATCTTGCCAATGTATCCACTGCAAGGTTGAAGATTAGAGGGGCAAGTGGACACCCTTGCCTTACCCCACATTGGGGCTAAATCCATGTTTGACATGGTTTCCCATTTATCAAAGGGGAATATGAGGCAGTCGTGATACATCTCTTCACCCATTGTATCAACCGAGGGGGAACTTTTCTCCTTTTAAGGATTTCCCACAGGTACTGCCAGGAGATTGAATCATAAGCTTTGGAGAAGTCAACTTTCCATAGAAAGGCCTTGGACTTTTGCCTGTGCCATCCCATCACCATCTCTTGCGCCATAATGAAGGATTCCTATAAAGACCTCCCAAGAAGAAAGGCAGATTGGACATGCATCATCAAATCCTTTAGTACATCACACAATCTACTGGCTATAATCTTACTGATAATAAGGTAAATAGAATTTGACAAGGCAATGGGTCTATAATCAGAAAAGTTCTCCGCACTTGACTTCTTTGGTAGCAAGAACAAGTAAGACTTATTCAATCTCTCAAACCAGAGTTGCCCAATTCAAATTCATGAATAACCTTCATTACATCCTTTTTTGACAACATTCCACATTTCTCTGTAAAAGAATACCTAAATCCCATCCGATCCAGGAGCCCCCTCATTATTCAAATCTTTAATTACTTTCAATGTTTCTTACTCAGAAATAGGAGCAATTAACATGGCCATCTGATCATTACTAACACTTGGGAAATCAGCCGATGCCATCCTCTAAGAACCCCTTGGTGTAGCCTTGGCAAGTTCTTTGAAATACTTGCCAGCTTCACTTCTGATTTCATTGATAGAAGTAATAGTTCTCTCACCCATTCTAATTGATGAGATGAGATTGAACCTTCTCCTAGCACTGGCCGCTAGATGGAAGAACTTCGTGTTGGCATCATCTTCCTTGAGCCACAGTTGTGTAGATCTTTCACGCCAGTCCACTTCTTTTTTCAAATCTTCCTCCCCAACTACCTGCTGCATCTGTTATCTTTGTTGTTGTTCTTGAGAGCTCAATGGCTGCCTGCACTCCTTCAAATCCAGATCTCTGATCACTGCAGTGCCTCCACCCTCCTTTGTTCCCTGATCAATGCCACTGTCTGCCCATATTCTTTCAACATGCAGCGCAGACCTGCCAGCTTAGAAGCCAATTGTTGTGTGGCAGATCCCTACACTTCCTTGTTCTACCACCAATTAGTTAACATCTCAACAAAGCCCTCCTCCCTAAACCAAAACTTCTTGAGTTTGAAATACGACCCAATGTCAAAATTCACCCCACTATCCCACACAAATGGAGTGTGCTCAGAAAAGGGCTGGTCAAGGCTCATAACAGATAACAATTGATGTCTCTCCAGCAAGCTTGGATTACCAAAGAACCTATCCAAGTTAGAGGACTGGCCACTACCATTTCTCCAAGTGAATTCAACTCCACTGATAGGGTACTCAGTGATACCCAAATTCTGCACAGCCATCTGGAAGCCAGCCATAGAACTATCATTCCTACCCCCAAGTCTATCATCACTTGAGAGATGACAATTGAAGTCGCCTCCTATTAGCCAAGGCACCTCCTGCACTCTTTGGTGCATTGCAGACAATTCCTCCCACAGATCTGCCCTATCTGCAGCAGCACATGGGCCATAAGTGCAAGAGACATACCACTCCAAATTTCCTTGGAGAGTTTGGCATTTGCAGGTGAGCACATGCCTATCACGAAAGACTTCAATTACCATGAGACAGGACTTTCTCCACCATATGGCCATTCTACCAGACCTTCCAGCTGCACCCTTCACCACACAATCTGCATATCCTGACTGCCTAAAGAAGTCCCATACCTGACCATTCTCCTCCTCCACGTGTGTCTCTTGAATGAGAGCACAATCAATCTCCCACTCAAAGAGGTATCTACATAGAGAAGCCCTTCTCACCTTATTGTGCAACCCACACACATTCCAAGTTAGCACTCTCATTCCTTGCCTGATTGATCCCCTTGAGCCAAACAGCCCACATACTCAACCATGATCGAGTTTGCAATAGTTTGCTCCACTATGGGGGTCAGGTTCTCCTTCCTTCTCCTTCTGAGCATGTAAGGAGGCGACCCACCCCCCTTTTCTGGTTTGATCCACTTCCAAATTTTAGATCACCGGGAACAGTGAACTGCACCTAGTTCACCTCCTTGAGGGCCCTGTTGTCACTGCTGAGCACTATTTCCATACCTGACTTCCCCTCATCTTTAGTACTAGGAATATCTGAATCTCTCTCAAAGGCATCAGCATCCTCCATAGAACCATTACCTTTGGCCACTACGACTTGGCTGCTACATCCCAAGACATTAACATCTTCCATAGGCATCAACTCCTTTTCTACATAGCCCAGGTGACAATCCTTCCTCTTTTTTGAATCAAGGGCTTCATCTGATGAAATACAACCCAACCTTTCAGCCTGTTGCACCTCCTCATAACTAGCCACAGATGTCTTAACATACCCCTGTTCTGGTAGCACAGAAACTTGTCCAACCATTGCTAGGTGAATGAGCCATGAAAAGCCCCCACATTTGATAGTAATCCTGTCAGGTATTTATCCAGTTTTAAGGACATCAGGCTCAATTCTAAGTGATCGAATATCACCTTCTCCAATCATCACTTCAAAACCTTCACAGATAGATGCAAAGCCTGCAACCATCTTGACAACAACTCCCTTAGATCTTAAGTGTAGTGGCAGTCCCTTGATCTTGAGAAGCACCCTCCTAGAACCCATTCTTTGGGGAGGTCGATCAAGGAGAGCCCCATTGAAGGGGGAAACCATTCTCTAGACCATATTGATATCTTCAAAAGAACTCGACCGAAATCGCAACCTTTCCACATCCATCATCCCAAAACCAAATACTAGAAAACGAGACTGAGAAAGCATTGCAACCTTCCAGCCCACAGACAAAGGTTGTAGGAAACTTACCAAATTTTGAAATCTCTTGATCGAGGGTTTTCCTATCATAATCTCACCAATCAAAGCACTCCTCAGCATGATCTCCACAGAAGAAATCTCCTCAGATAATGGGATCTCCACTTCAATTGAGTGACTGCCAACCGTCGACAGTGGTGGCAGTCGGGGCTCCTTCATCGCTTCCCAGCCTGGATGTAGAGAGGCCATCTCTGTGTGCGGCGGCTTCATCCTAGGGCAGGAATCACGCTTGTGTCCTTCACCCCCACACACTAGCCAGACTAGAGGGTTTCTACAGATCACAGCCATGTGCCCCCTTTGTCTGCATCTGAAGCACAAGATCTCGCCATTAGCTCTCCTCCAGGGCCTTCTTGGGTTGATATTGGCCATCCTCCATCACGCGCTTGCCAACCCCTCTCCCTTCTCCTCCAGTTCCTCGACCTCCATGTCTTCCACTCACCCCCTTCCTCAGCCCTAGCCGCTTCCACGCCACCACCGCCTGCCGCCTGACGCCAACCACCCTCTCTCAATCATTTTTTTTCACCCCGTCTGTTTAGCCAGCAAGAAATCATCTTCCCAAACAATGTGTGCCTAGACCTTTATTGAACTGATCTATTCAAGAAAAACCCTAAAATTAGGCTCTTAAAGTCATTTTAACACTAAAAGAGGGACCAAAATTTTCAAGGACAATACAGGTGAAGTTGACCCACCTTGTTGGGTCAACCAATCTTCAAATTAGGTCTCTTTTGCACTCAACACATCTTAAAGTTCAAGTGAAATTCCAAAGCACCCTTGCTCTTAATTAAAATCGGTAGACTTAAGATGTTAAGTCCCCATTCTCGTCTATCTGGAACATAGTGACAAGAGAGGTGATGAGAACCTCATCATGAGCCATAACTAGCTCATTTTGACCCAATACAAAGGATAAAAGCTCCTACATATCTCAAGGAAAAGCTTAACTCAGAGAATTCTGAGTTTGAGAAGAAAACCAGTCATAAGGGGTAAAAGTGCAATTTTACCAGTATAAACTACATACAGGGTAATTCAGGGACCAAACACAGGTCAAAACAGCTTAATAAGAATAAAAGTGGGATGAAATGATCTAGCAAGGGCTACAGCAATTCCAAGAGACTAAATCTGTAACCCTAAAATAACCCATTTCAATTCATGAGGTTCGAGGCAAAGTAAAAATAGAATAAACCCTCTAAAACTCATAGAAAAATAATCTCTAGGGTTTAGAACCTTCAATTTGGCCTTTAGAACCCATTTTGACCTACATTGAGAACCATGCCCAATTAATAACTTAATTTGGGTTTTTGCGCAAATTGACCGGTCAAACAAGGTTTAAGATGAAAATAAAATTCACCATCAGATTCCTTAGGTCCTAATTAGTCATGTATAAAAACTTGAGCCTAAGAAGAAACCTCCTTGACCGACTTTACACTTTGGTCCTCATATATTTACTCTTTGGCCCTCAACTTTTGAACCCTCGCATTTTGGCCCCTAACTCTCCTTCGTTCTTTGCAATCAGGTCCCTCCTGCAAAACCCTGCCAGCACCATGCTCCGGCGACCTTGCGCGGAGCATGGCGCCGCGCAGGGTGAGGTGGGGGACCTGGCAAGTATACCGGGGGTGCCCTGCGTCGTCAGCCGTCGCAGGAGCACCCCCATGGTCATTGTAGCCCCCCATACCGGCCGTGCGAACGCACGGACGGTATGGGTTCATGTTCCGACCATTCTCCGGCGAGGGAGACACGTCGTCTCCCTCCGCCTTCCTCCCTGCTTCATCCCTATAAATACCCCCCGCTGCTCCACCGACCAGGGCAGCCTGGATCTGACGGAGAAAACCCCCAGCTTTCTTCTCTTCTTCCTCCGGCAGACGCTCACCAGCTCCGGCGACTTCCTCCCCCTCCACCTCTTCGCTCTGCCGCAATACCAGCAGCAGAGACTTCCTCCCCTGTTCTTCCCGCGCCACGCCGCACCCAGCTGGCGCCTCTCCAGCCCTCTGCTCGCCGCCGCCCCTCTCCCTGAGCATCGTCTTCTCCGGCGACAGTCGATACGACTGTCGCCCTGTTCCTCCCCCTTCGTCCCTGCAAGTAAGTTAGACCTACTCCCCTTCTTCTCCTCTTTCTTCCCCCGCTTTCAATTTAGTCAATTAAACCCTCGACCGCTCCTGTTCACCCTCACCCTCTTCGCCTCCGACCACCCTCCGGCGAGCCGCTCCCATCACCTCAGCGACCCACACGGCTCGCCGACCACCGCAGAACCTCCGCCTCCTCACCCTGATCCTCTTCCGCCCCTCCACTTCCCACCAAACACCCTCTGCAGATCCACCGAACACACCCACTTCCTCGCTCACAGTTTGACCTAGGACGACCTGTTAGCTCCATCTCGCCCCCTGCAGACCCCCTGACCACCTTCGCCGTGCCACGGCGAAGGTCTCCCGCCTGTCTGATTTGGCCGAGAGGCCGTTCTTCTGTGACCAGGTGACTCGCCCGCCGTCGCCATTACTGCGCAGGCAGAGCTGCTTCACCTGCAGGTGCAGGCACGCCTTCGCCCAGGGTTGACTCCCAGGTTGCGCAGGGACTCTCCGCGAAACGTCCCTGGTTCACAGACGGGGCGAAGGCCGCGCGGGAAGCCACGATCGCCCACTGCTCCATCCGCGACGCGCGCTCAATTGGGGTGGGACATTTAGTCCCACCTCGGAACCTCTCGGAGGCGCGCGGACGCATAAAGGCAAAAAGTGCCTTATGCTGTTTGCCTCCTGACCACGGGGTGAGGTCCCTCTCACCCGACCCGACCCGGCCTCGTCCGTGACCACACTCCGCGGACCTGGCCCGACCCGATTAGACTGACCTGCACTCCTCGCCCACCACGCACGCCGGTGGGCCTGGACCCGGGCCTGACCCGAACCCGATTACCCGGTAGCGCTCTGGGAGAGCTTCCGAAGAGTGATTTCAGAGAGAGAGAGATACGCGGGGGAGGGGGGTAGAGTAGGTTTTTGCCCTCTGATGCTGAACTCTTGAGTATGCAGGCACAGGTGAAGGACTGCGGAAGAAGAAGAACCGAAGCGGCACTGTAGCATCCGCGGGTTAAGTCCTGAAGACAGGTGAAGACAAAGAAGAAGAAGAAATGAAGAGAAGCAAGAAGCAAGAAAAGAAGAAGAAGATCTGAAGAAAAAGAAAGAAAGAAAACAAGGAAGAACAGAAGACAGAAGAAGAAGAGCACGAGGGGAAGATCTGAAGAAAGCAGAAGAAGAAGAAGAAGAACAGGAAGAACAAAAGCCAAAGAGGAGATAAGACAAAGAGGAAGAAAGAAGAGAAGAAGAAGAAGCCAAATTTTCATCTCTCTCTCTCTCTCTCTCTTTATTTTTGTAATAGAACTTGTATATCTCTAGAATACAACTTGCTCCCTGAGTTCGACCTCGGGAACTCTTTCATTTTTCCAAGTAAAAAAATTTTTATATGAAACGTTGGTAACAACCGACTTTACTACAATGTTATAACAAACCCGGTTGCCGCTATACGCTTTCATTTTTGGCGCCGTTGCCGGGGAGCAACGGCTATTCTAGAGGTAAACATTCCTGTTTCTTTTAAGTTCTGATAATCTCCTCTCTTTTGTGCAGCTACAGGAACTCAAGAAGACAAGCAACCACACAACCACTCCGAAGACAGGTAAAATCTTTTCTCTCACTATTAACCCCTACACTCTAAAGAGGAAGAAAAGAAAAGAACAAGCAATATAGGGCTAACCTGTTTTCCATACTTAGTAACCATAAAAAAGTTGCATGTTTTCAACTCATCACTCCTGCACACTATTAAGGGTATTTAAGGGCTAACACATTCTTGCTTGAGCCCTAATTGCCCAACAAAGAGTTAAATGGACCAAGTAGAGCCAACATAAGGTCAAACATTAGGATTTCAGTAGAGACACACCCCTTAATCAAGAATTGAGGAAATCCAAAAGAGGTGTGCCCAAGCCATTGATTGAAAATAATTAACAAGAAAAATCCTAAACAATTGGCTCTCTCTAAACACTTGAACCCTAAAAGACAGGACCCAAAAAGCTCTCAAAGAAAACAAGAGGTAAAGTTGACCCCTTTGGGTTAACCAACCTTAAATTAGGTCACTCTTTGCACTTAAAAAGACTAAAGTTCAAGTGAAACCTTAAGCACCCTGATCTTAAAATTGGTAGACTTAAGAGGTCAAGATCCCCATTCTGGTCTACCTGGAACCGCAGTGACAAGAGAGGTCGGGTGGGGGAAACCCTGTAACCCGTGGGGACGCTCTACCGTGTAGGGGTCTTCGCGGGACTCTCCCTCTCTGGCTGCCCAGGTAATTCTCAGGTGGACGATCTTTCTGATCAAGGGGTCCATCTACCCCGCACCTCTATAGTCACCCAACACATTTTTGGGTGTCTTGATTGGGTCCAGCACCTTCTAAACTTACCTCTCCCAACTGTGCATGTACGGAAGGAGGTCTCTAAGACCACCCTTAAGACCCCCATTAGAAATTCGCTCTCGTCAAGGCCAAGCCTCGACGCCCGTATTTGTGCAGCAACACCCTCACATTATTCTCTCGTCTGATTCAGAACCAAGTTCTTCTTCTTCCCCCATCATGGCTCAGCCAGTTGAGGAAGAAAATAATCTGGAACACCAGCTCCAGCGACTCAATGACCTCTTCCAAAACTTCGTGCACCCACCGCAGCGTCCTATGATGCGGGACCACTACAATCCTGCTGCGGTGGCCATTGAGCCTCGAGTCAGAATCCCGATTGGAGGACCTGATTCCGAACTAAAGCCCAACATGATTCATGCTATACCTAAATTCCATGGGCTTAATTCTGAAGATCCCTTCCAGCACATCAAACAGCTTAAGCATCTGGCCCACACTTTTGGATCAGATGCGCAAAATCGGGATATTCTTCTCATGAAGATGTTCTCCTTTTCTCTTATGGACAAGGCCGCCCATTGGTATCAAACTCAGACCCGGCCGATCAACACTTGGGAAGAACTTCAATCCGAGTTTTTGAAAAAGTTCTTTCCCGTTGGTCGAACCAACGCCTTGCGCCATCAGATTACACACTTCACTCAACAATCAGGAGAACCTCTCCATGAGGCATGGGATCGTTTTCAGGATCTCATGAGGAAGTGCCCCCATCACGGAGTTCCTAAATGGGAACAAGTCCAATCTTTTTACCAGGGACTCCGTGAGGACATCCGCCTTTTCGTCAATGCAACCTGCGGAGGAAACATCATGGGTCAACATGAAGACACCGTATGGGAGATTCTCGAAAACATGTGCGAGAACTCCATCAACAATGACTCCATGGGATTATTCGACAGGACGAATACCCGCGCAGCGACGAATCTTAAGGGAGCACATGAGACGCAGGGCCTGTCCGCATCAGTCGACCTGGAATTAATGGCCAGTCGATTGGACAAGGTCTCAATCATTGAAAAGAAGGTGGATGAGCTGACTCAGCACTTGCAGCGAGCCACCTCTGCGCGTAACTCCTTTGCACAACCTCCTTCCACACAGGAGACTGTGCAAAACATCCTACACCGATCCTCCCCTGGGATGGATCCATATCCATCCCCATCTGATTCTTGGACTGGAAGATCATCCGATCCTTTCTTCACCAGCCGGGGGAACTCCATTCCTCCTTTCCCTGATTCTCAGGAGGTTCCTCAGACCTGCGAGGACCTCAACGCCATCCAGAACGACCCATTCTCCAACACTTACAACCCTGGATGGCGAAACCATCCCAATTTCCAGTGGGCGGGAAATTCCCAAACCCAAAGACCACCTTTTCAGTCCCGCCCACAGCCCTCTCATCACTACCAGCCGCCTTAGCCTCGGCCCAACCCTACTTATCCATCAGGGCCAAATCAAGATCAAATGTCCTTAATCCTTCAGACTCTGGCTGACATTCAAAAATCGAATGCGGCCATTCAAAAACAGCACAAGGACGAGCTTACTGAAGTTAAAACTCAGCTGGCCCAGTTGGCAAATTCTCGCCAGCCAGGCACACTCCCTTCCCAACCTCTTCCTAACCCAAATAACGTGCCAACCCAGAAGCACGTTATGAATCCAAATTTAGGCCACGCTCAATGGATTTATCAGGCCCCCACTGCTCCATCTCCAGACGAGATGGAAGCCTCTACTTCTCGTACGGGATTTCAGCAGCAGCCACCCCTCCTACCAAATCCAAACCAAAATCAGGCCGGATTAAATTCTGTAACAACACGTAGTGGTAAGACAACTCAGGACCCGCATTATCCAAACCAATCCCAGCCTGATAACCATGACCCTAGGATAGTTATCCAAGGTACCGCTGTTCCAGACCCACAACCTGGACCTATCCTAGAGGAACCAACCAAGATCCCATTTCCCGAGGCCCTGACCAAGGGAAAGAAGACCACCAAACCCGTGGCCCCTGAGGAGGACCTGGTCAAGCTCTTTGAGCAGGTCCACATAAACATCCCCTTGATGGATGCAATCTGCCACGTACCAGCTTACGCACGATTTCTAAAGAATATATGTACACCCCAGCGTAAGCCGCGAACCAAGGGAGGGAGCCCAATTGTTCTGTCAGAGCAAGCCAGCTCTGTAATCCTTAGTAGACTCCCACCCAAGGCAAAAGATCCTGGAACTCCCCTGATCTCCTGTAAGATAGGTGGTACCCAATTTGATAGAGCATTGTTAGACTTAGGTGCATCTATACATCTGATACCCACATCCTTACTTGACCATCTGGAAGAATCTGAGCTGAAACCAACCGAGGTGACATTACAATTAGCAGATCGATCTATAAAGTCACCAAAAGGGATTCTCGAGGATGTTATCGTGAGAGTGCGGGATTTCTATTTTCCAGTGGACTTTATAGTCTTAGACATGGATGCACCTGAGAACCCTAGGGATACACCAATCATTCTAGGGAGACCTTTCTTGGCTACTGCTAGAGCCAACATCAGCTGTGAGGAGGGCCAAATAGAGCTTAAGTTTGGAGATCAAACACTGAAAATTGATATATTTAAGGCCCAACAAGGAATTAATTGCGGCGTCATCGAGCAAATTTGTGACATCAAGACTTTGGTTGATGAATCACACCTCCAGAATGACTTGAGTATGCCTCATCAACCACAGAAGGATCTTGACCCGCAAACAGAGGAGTCAAATCCAGATGTGAACAACCCAGTAACTCCCACCCTTGAACCTCACATCTATACTGAACCACCCGCTGCTGCTGAAAACCCCATCCTCGAACTGAAACCCCTTCCTGCTCATTTGAAATACATCTTTTTGGGTTCTAGTCAGACCCTTCCTGTGATCATCAATTCCAACCTCAGTCCTGAACAGGAATCCCGTCTGATTGTTGTCCTCCAGCAACATCGCAGAGCCATCGGATGGACTCTCGATGATTTGACTGGAATAAGTCCCTCTTATTGTACTCATCATATCTATTCAGAAGAGGGCACACGACCTTCTCGTGAAATGCAGAGACGCTTAAACCCTAATCTGCAGGAGGTCATGAAAAAGGAGATCATCAAGTGGTTAGATGCCGGGATCATCTACCCGATCTCCGATAGTCGTTGGGTGAGCCCAATTCAGGTCGTGCCTAAGAAGGCAGGACTCACCACTATAACGACTGAGACCGGAGAAATCATTCCTACCCGATTAGCCAACTCGTGGAGAGTCTGTATAGATTACCGTCGACTCAATTCCTCCACGAAGAAGGATCATTTCCCACTACCCTTCATTGATCAAATTCTCGAAAAATTAGCGGGAAATAGGTTCTTCTGCTTCCTTGACGGGTACTCCGGTTATAACCAGGTGGCAATCCATCCTGAGGACCAAGAAAAGACCACGTTCACCTGCCCCTTCGGAACGTACGCTTTCCGAAGGATGCCTTTCGGTCTTTGCAATGCACCCGCTACTTTTCAGCGATGCATGCTTGCCATATTCTCAGATATGGTAGGTGATTATCTGGAAGTCTTCATGGATGACTTTTCAGTTTTCGGAGCATCATTCGACGATTGCCTCCAACACTTGGTCCAGATACTCAGGCGGTGCATCGACGTGAATTTGGTTCTTTCTTGGGAAAAGAGCCATTTCATGGTGCCTGAGGGAATTGTCCTGGGACACTCAATTTCGGAGAAAGGTATCCAAGTGGATCGAGCTAAGGTTAATCTGATTTCTCACCTTCCTATGCCTAGCTCGATCAGGGACATCCGATCCTTTTTAGGGCATGTCGGTTTTTATCGACGATTTATCCCTGATTTTTCAAAAATCGCACGCCCCCTGACCACTCTTCTCTCCAAGGATGTTCCCTTAGAAATCTCCAAGGAATGCACTCAAGCATTTGAAATCCTGCGTGACCGAGTCACCCAAGCCCCGATCCTACAGTCCCCTGATTGGTCTCAACCTTTTGAGATCATGTGTGATGCATCCGACTTCGCTGTAGGAGCGGTTTTGGGGCAGAAAAATGACAAGAAACCTGTGGTCATTTACTACGCCAGCAAAACACTCGATGAGGCTCAGCGTAACTATACAGTTACTGAGAAAGAGCTGCTAGCTGTAGTATTTGCCCTAGAGAAGTTCAGATCGTACCTTCTGGGTTCCCATGTCATCATATACTCGGATCACACGGCTGTGAGGCATCTCCTTGCAAAGAAGGACGCGAAGCCTCGATTGATCCGATGGATCTTGCTGTTGCAAGAATTTGACCTCGAGATTCGCGATAAAGCGGGAAAACAAAATGTGGTAGCTGATCACTTGTCCCGTCTTCCTTCTGAAATGATAGACCCTTCCGGACCCATCACTGAGCATTTTCCCGATGAGCACCTGCTGACTATTGGTACTAGCCTTCCATGGTTTGCTAATATTGTAAATTACTTGGCATCTCATCAGACCCCGTCCGAGTGGCCGAAGGCCAAGAAAGACAAATTACGCTCCGATGCCAAGTATTACATTTGGGAAGACCCGTACCTCTTCCGCATAGGTGCCGATCAGATCATCCGGAGATGTGTCCCGGAAGGGGAAGTCAACAATATCCTCTCTTTCTGCCATGACCAGGCATGCGGTGGCCATTTTGCCGGGCATAAAACCGCATCAAAAGTCCTCCAGTGCGGCTTTTACTGGCCCACACTGTTCAAAGACGCACACAGTCATTGCAAGGCATGCAGTCGTTGCCAGACTTTGGGCAACATGAGCCGTCGTGACATGATGCCTATGCAACCGATTCTAGTATGCGAAATCTTTGATGTTTGGGGGATTGATTTTATGGGCCCCTTTCCTATTTCGGATGGTTTCGAATACATTCTGTTGGCTGTGGACTACGTGTCCAAATGGATCGAAGCCATACCGACCCGAACCTGTGATCACAAAATCGTTCTCAAATTCATTCATCAACACATTTTCTCAAGGTTCAGGATTCCTCGTGCAATAATCTCTGATGGGGGGACCCATTTCACAAACGCTCAGTTTAGGTCACTGATGACCAAATACGGGGTGTCTCACCGAATCTCTACTCCTTACCACCCCCAAACTAATGGTCTAGCTGAGCTGTCTAATCGGGAGATCAAGAAAATCCTGCAAGTCACTGTTCGACCTGACAGGAAGGACTGGTCGTCCCGACTTCCGGAAGCATTGTGGGCCTATAGGACCGCCCACAAGACCCAATTGGGCATGTCTCCCTTTAGATTGGTGTACGGAAAGGCATGCCACCTTCCCGTCGAACTGGAGCATAAAGCCTATTGGGCAGTACGGAACTGTAATCTAGATCTTTCCAAGGCTGGGACCCACAGAAAACTCCAAATCAGCGAGATCGATGAATTACGCATAGACGCGTACGAGAACTCGCAAATCTACAAGGAGCGGGTTAAAGCCTTCCATGACAAACACATCTCGAGAAAGATCTTTCATCCTGGTCAAAAGGTCCTACTCTTTGATGCCCGACTCAAACTCTTCCCAGGAAAACTGAGATCTAAGTGGGTCGGACCATATTTGGTCCGACAGGTTTTTGGAAATGGAGCAATCGAAATCAGTCCACTCAGCCACGATTCTGAACCTTTCATCGTGAACGGTCAGAGACTCAAGCCGTTCATTGATGTAACTTCTACTGATTTGGCTGAGGCATCTTATACCCTCCTTTCCCCTTGAGCTTATTGCGCCCAGCTGATGGCGTAAAACTCAGCGCTTAACGGGAGGCAGCCCGTCATTCTCTTTGAAAACCTGAAACTTGTTCTGACACCTTTCAGCACTTGAAGTTCACCCTTGTAGACAGCCGACCCCAACTCAGATGTTCGCATCTGAAATTTGAAATCGTCCGCAAAAATTCAACCCGACCCATCCACTCACCCAAATTTCTGTCTTAAGGAATGAACTAAGACCCCCTAGGTTACAATGAGGACATTGCAAATCTTAGGCATGGGGGGGTAGGAAAGTGCAAAAACTTGTAAGAAAAGGTTTCAAACAAAAAATTCACATATGCCAAAAATACCATAAAAATTAAAAAATTTTTCGAAAAAGAATAAGAGGAAAAGAGGAGAAGGAAAATTTTGTGAAGGAGAAAAGAAACAAAATGAAAAAGGAGCGCAAAATTATGAGAAAAAGTGATAGTCATTAGTAAGGAACTAAGGAATTAACCTAAGTTCTAGACCTCATTCGAGAAAATAACTGAAAAGTGCACAATGAGATTAGTAAGAATGCAAACCTTAGGCATTCTTGAATAGACTCTTAGTACCCATTAAGATCTGGACACTCCTCAAGAGGTTGAGGAAAATGAAAAGCTGAAGTATTAGGTCTAAGGCTTAGGGAGTATTCGGCCTCGTTAACTAATTTTTGGTTTACGGGACTCAGTAACCTAAGCACCCTAATCTCACACACAGCCTGGTTCAGTAAGCGTAAAAATCAGAATCACGCAGAAGCGTCGCAAAAATCTGAAAAGAGCATCTAGAATAGGAGCGGCCGATCAACACAAGTTGATTTGGACGAGTTCCCAGCGCGGAGAGGCGGGAAATCCCCTCGAAGATGCGTAACAAAATATCATCTCCTCGGTGCTTGTCTCTTAGGATATTTACATATCCTACGGGGGGCATGTAAGCACTCTGCTGGTTCAGATTCCATGGATGGCATTATCTCGAAATGTCAATTGCCAGGGTCTGGATTCGGCCACGGAATACCATGGATGGGATTATCTCGAAATCTCAATAGCCAGGGTTCCGGGGGTTGCCATGGGCGGTGCTATCTCGAAGCATCGATCGCCAGGAACCCTTGAGGATTGATGATGGGAGCAAGGAATCTGATACAGACCGTGTTGAAAAGCCAATCCTAGGCTAGAACTAAAAAGAAAAAGAGAGAGAAAACTCTCCAAACAGAAAAACTTTCTATCTCTCTCTTACAAAACGCACTGCGAACTGAGCCAGGGCTAAAATCATTTCAAGCACGGGTGCTTTAACCACGAAGTCCAATAAACCTTAGGTTAGTTCTTGTGGGCCTTAAAAACCTTTGCTAAAAGACTGAGGCTAAGGCTAGACAGATTTGGATCTTGACTGGTACTGGAGTACCTTTTAGGCCTATGATCAGCATTCTAACCTAATCTATGAAGGCACTTATCTAAAACTATTGAAAACTTCATGGTCTAGAACAAGGGTTGAAACCTTAAGTTTTTGCTAAGGGACTAGCAAAAGCTAGGCATGGGGGTATGATGAGAACCTCATCATGAGCCATAACTAGCTCATTTTGACCCAATACAAAGGATAAAAGCTCCTACATATCTCAAGGAAAAGCTTAACTCAGAGAATTCTGAGTTTGAGAAGAAAACCAGTCATAAGGGGTAAAAGTGCAATTTTACCAGTATAAACTGCATACAGGGTAATTCAGGGACCAAACACAGGTCAAAACAGCTTAATAAGAATAAAAGTGGGATGAAATGATCTAGCAAGGGCTACAGCAATTCCAAGAGACTAAATCTGTAACCCTAAAATAACCCATTTCAATTCACGAGGTTCGAGGCAAAGTAAAAATAGAATAAACCCTCTAAAACTCATAGAAAAATAATCTCTAGGGTTTAGAACCTTCAATTTGGCCTTTAGAACCCATTTTGACCTACATTGAGAACCATGCCCAATTAATAACTTAATTTGGGTTTTTGCGCAAATTGACCGGTCAAACAAGGTTTAAGATGAAAATAAAATTCACCATCAGATTCCTTAGGTCCTAATTAGTCATGTATAAAAACTTGAGCCTAAGAAGAAACCTCCTTGACCGACTTTACACTTTGGTCCTCATATATTTACTCTTTGGCCCTCAACTTTTGAACCCTCGCATTTTGGCCCCTAACTCTCCTTCGTTCTTTGCAATCAGGTCCCTCCTGCAAAACCCTGCCAGCACCATGCTCCGGCGACCTTGCGCGGAGCATGGCGCCGCGCAGGGTGAGGTGGGGGACCTGGCAAGTATACCGGGGGGGCCCTGCGTCGTCAGCCGTCGCAGGAGCACCCCCATGGTCATTGTAGCCCCCCATACCGGCCGTGCGAACGCACGGACGGTATGGGTTCATGTTCCGACCATTCTCCGGCGAGGGAGACACATCGTCTCCCTCCGCCTTCCTCCCTGCTTCATCCCTATAAATACCCCCCGCTGCTCCACCGACCAGGGCAGCCTGGATCTGACGGAGAAAACCCCCAGCTTTCTTCTCTTCTTCCTCCGGCAGACGCTCACCAGCTCCGGCGACTTCCTCCCCCTCCACCTCTTCGCTCTGCCGCAATACCAGCAGCAGAGACTTCCTCCCCTGTTCTTCCCGCGCCACGCCGCACCCAGCTGGCGCCTCTCCAGCCCTCTGCTCGCCGCCGCCCCTCTCCCTGAGCATCGTCTTCTCCGGCGACAGTCGATACGACTGTCGCCCTGTTCCTCCCCCTTCGTCCCTGCAAGTAAGTTAGACCTACTCCCCTTCTTCTCCTCTTTCTTCCCCCGCTTTCAATTTAGTCAATTAAACCCTCGACCGCTCCTGTTCACCCTCACCCTCTTCGCCTCCGACCACCCTCCGGCGAGCCGCTCCCATCACCTCAGCGACCCACACGGCTCGCCGACCACCGCAGAACCTCCGCCTCCTCACCCTGATCCTCTTCCGCCCCTCCACTTCCCACCAAACACCCTCTGCAGATCCACCGAACACACCCACTTCCTCGCTCACAGTTTGACCTAGGACGACCTGTTAGCTCCATCTCGCCCCCTGCAGACCCCCTGACCACCTTCGCCGTGCCACGGCGAAGGTCTCCCGCCTGTCTGATTTGGCCGAGAGGCCGTTCTTCTGTGACCAGGTGACTCGCCCGCCGTCGCCATTACTGCGCAGGCAGAGCTGCTTCACCTGCAGGTGCAGGCACGCCTTCGCCCAGGGTTGACTCCCAGGTTGCGCAGGGACTCTCCGCGAAACGTCCCTGGTTCACAGACGGGGCGAAGGCCGCGCGGGAAGCCACGATCGCCCACTGCTCCATCCGCGACGCGCGCTCAATTGGGGTGGGACATTTAGTCCCACCTCGGAACCTCTCGGAGGCGCGCGGACGCATAAAGGCAAAAAGTGCCTTATGCTGTCTGCCTCCTGACCACGGGGTGAGGTCCCTCTCACCCGACCCGACTCGGCCTCGTCCGTGACCACACTCCGCGGACCTGGCCCGACCCGATTAGACTGACCTGCACTCCTCGCCCACCACGCACGCCGGTGGGCCTGGACCCGGGCCTGACCCGAACCCGATTACCCGGTAGCGCTCTGGGAGAGCTTCCGAAGAGTGATTTCAGAGAGAGAGAGATACGCGGGGGAGGGGGGTAGAGTAGGTTTTTGCCCTCTGATGCTGAACTCTTGAGTATGCAGGCACAGGTGAAGGACTGCGGAAGAAGAAGAACCGAAGCGGCACTGTAGCATCCGCGGGTTAAGTCCTGAAGACAGGTGAAGACAAAGAAGAAGAAGAAATGAAGAGAAGCAAGAAGCAAGAAAAGAAGAAGAAGATCTGAAGAAAAAGAAAGAAAGAAAACAAGGAAGAACAGAAGACAGAAGAAGAAGAGCACGAGGGGAAGATCTGAAGAAAGCAGAAGAAGAAGAAGAAGAACAGGAAGAACAAAAGCCAAAGAGGAGATAAGACAAAGAGGAAGAAAGAAGAGAAGAAGAAGAAGCCAAATTTTCATCTCTCTCTCTCTCTCTTTATTTTTGTAATAGAACTTGTATATCTCTAGAATACAACTTGCTCCCTGAGTTCGACCTCGGGAACTCTTTCATTTTTCCGAGTAAAAAAATTTTTATATGAAACGTTGGTAACAACCGGCTTTACTACAATGTTATAACAAACCCGGTTGCCGCTATACGCTTTCAAGAGGTCAGGTGGGGGAAACCCTGTAACCCGTGGGGGTACTCTACCATGTAGGGGTCTTTGCAGGACTCTCCCTCTTTGACTGCCCAGGTAATTCTAAGGTGGATGGCTTTCTGACTAAGGGGTATCATCCGCCCCGAACCTCTATAGTCATCTAAAATTTTTGGGTGTCTTGATTGGGTCCATCACATTCTACCTCTCATCTACTCCATCGGTGCATGTTCGGGCGGAGGTCTCTAAGACCATCCTTGAGGCCTCCTTTAGTCACTCATTCACGTCGAGGTCAAGCCTCAACCTCCTTGTTTGTGCAACAACCCAATCCTATTGATATCTCTTCCTATTCTTCTGAACCTGATTCTCCTTCATCCATCATCATGGCACAACCCGTAGAAGAAAATAATCTCGAAAATCAACTTTAGTGCCTCAATGATCTATTCCAAGCCTTTGTGAACCCACCGCAGCGTCCAATGATGCAAGATCACTACAATCCTACTGCGGTGGCAATCGAACCTCGAGTACAAATCCTCGCTAGAGGTCCTGATACTAAACTCAAGCCCAACATGATTCATGCCATTCCTAAATTCCATGGGCGTAACTCTAAAGATCCTTTCCAGCATATCAAACAGCTTAAGCATCTGGCCCAGACCTTCGGGTCAGAAGCTCAAAATTGGGATGTTCTACTCATGAAAATGTTCTCCTTCTCTCTCACGGATAAAGTTGCTCACTGGTACCAATCCCAAACGCGTCCAATCACACCGGGGTGGACCTTCAATCTGAGTTTCTGAGAAAGTTCTTCCCTGTTGGTCGGACAAATGCTTTACAACACCAGATCACACATTTCACACAACAAACAGGAGAACCTCTTCACGAAGCATGGGATAGTTTTCTGGATCTCATGCGAAAGTGCTCCCGTCACTAAGTTCCTAAATGGGAACAAGTCCAGCCATTTTACCAAGGACTCCGTAAGGATACTAGATTATTCGTCAATGCGACTTGCGGAGGAAACATCGTGGGTCAACACGAAGAACCATGTGGGAGATTCTCGAGAATATGTGTGAGAACTCCATCAATAATGAATCCATGGGCATGTTCAACAGAACGAATGCCCGTGCATTGATGAATCCAAAGGGAGCACATGAGACGTAGGGCCTATCCTCTTCCATCGACTTGAAACTGATGGCCAGTCATCTGGACAAGGTCTCTATTATTGAGAAGAAGGTGGATGAGCTAACTCGACATTTGCAGCGAGCCACCTCTACGCAAAACCCGTTCACACAACCACCCTCTGGTAGGGAGGCCGTGCACAACATCTATCACTGACCTTCTCAAGGGATGGATCCATATCCACCCCCGTCTGATTTTGGCTATGGAGGAAACTCTAGATCCACCTACTCTAGTTGGGAGAACTCTAAACCCTCATATTCTTATTTTCCTGAGGTTCCTCAGACCTGCGAGGACCTCAACGCCACTCAGAATGATCCATTCTCAAACACCTACAACCCTAAATGGTGCAATCATCCCAACTTCACATGGTCAAGCAATAATCAAAATCAAAGACCTCAATATCCACCCTGACCACAAACTCCTCGTCCATATCAACTGCCTCAGCCTCAGCCTAACCCAACTTATCAATCTGGGCCGACTTAGACAGATCAAATGACTCTTATCCTTCAGACTCTAGCTGACATTTAGAAGACAAATGTGGCTATGCAAAAATGGCATAGAGACGAGATCATAGAGGATCGCAATCAACTTGCCCAGATGGCAAATCCTCGCCAACCTGGTGCACTTCCTTCACAACCTCTGCCTAATCTAAATAATGTGTCAAACCAGAGGCACGTTATGAACCCAAATCTGGGCCAAGCTCACTTTGTTTATCAGGCCCCTTCTACTCCATCACCCGATGGGATGGAGGCTTCAACATCATATATGAGTTACCAGCAGCAAGCACCTCTTCTACCCACTCCAAACCAAAACCAAGCTGGATTAAATTTTGTTACTACCCGCACTGGCAAAACAACATAGGACCCACCATATCCAAGCCAAACCCAGCCTAGTAATACAAACCCAAACCCAAGGATAGTCATCCAGGACACCTCTATCCCAGATCAAGAACCTAGACCCATTCTAGAGGAACCATCTAAAGTTCCATTTCCTGAGGCCTTGACCAAGGGAAAAAGGATAACCAAAACCGTGGCACCTGAGGAGGACCTGGTTAAGCTCTTTGAGCAAGTCCAAATAAGCATCCCCTTGATGGATGCAATATGCCACATACCGGCTTACACATAATTTTTGAAAGATGTATGTACACCTAAGCATAAGCCGCGAACCAAAGATGGGAATCCAATTGTACTGTCGGAGCAAGCTAGCTCTGTCATTTTGAACAAACTCCTACCTAAGGCAAAAGACCCAGGCACCCCTTTGATCTCCTGTGAAGTTGGTGATATACGATTTGACCAAGCTTTATTAGACTTAGAGCCTCCATTAATTTGATACCCACATCTCTACTAGACTACTTCGAGGAATTTGAACTTAAACTAACTAAAATGACTTTACAACTAGCAGACCGATTAATTTAGTCACCAAAAGGAATTCTCAAGGATGTCATAGTTAGGGTGCATGATTTCTATTTCTAGTGGATTTCATCATTTTAGACATGGATGCTCCTGAGAATGTGAAGAATACACCGATCATACTAGGGAGACCATTTCTAGCCACCGCCAAGGCCAATATCAATTGTGAGGAGGGCCAAATTGAATTGAAATTTGGGAGCAAAACACTAAAGATCGATATCTTTAAGGCCCAATAAGGAATTAATTGCGAAGTCATAGAACAAATTTGTGATATTGAAGTAGTGGTTGACGACTTCATCGAGAACCTGACTATTTCTGATCAACCACAAGAGGATCAAAACCCGTAATTAGAGGAGCCTGAACTCAACCTAGACATACCCATAGCACCTTCCTTTGCTCCTAGCACCCATCCTGAATTACCCGCTACTGCTGAAAACCTGATTTTGGAATTAAAGCCTCTTCTTGATCATATCAAGTACACCTTTTTGGGTTCCAATCAGACGTTTCCTATGATTATCAACCCCCGACTCACACCTGATCAAGAAACATGCCTGATTTCTGCTCTCCAGCAACATTGAAGAGCCATTGGATGGACTCTCGACGATCTAACTGGTATCAGCCCCTCATACTGGACACACCACATCTATACTGAAGAGGGCTCACGACCATCCCGTGAAATGCAGAGACGTCTGAATCCCAATCTATAGGATGTCGTGAAAAAGGAGATTATCAAGTGGTTAGATGCAGGGATCATCTACCTGATCTCCGACAGTCGGTGGGTGAGTCCAATCCAGGTTGTGCCTAAAAAGGTAGGGCTCACCATCATCACGACTGAAACCAGAGAAGCCATACCGACTCGTATAGCAAACTCATGGAGAGTCTGCATTGATTACAGAAGACTCAATTCTTCCACGAAGAAGGATCATTTCCTATTGACGGTGGAAAACTACACGTTCACAGTTGGATTCGAAACCCGTCGTTGTAGTTCAAGTTGCAAAGAAATCCATTTAACAGATAAAATTTATATAGAAAATTCGTAAAAAAGTTTCGGGTCGAACACAGGGAGGCCACGTCGATCTCAAAATATGCAGTTATATTTTTTTTGTATTTTTGTTTAAAAGGAGAAATAATCACAATAGAAGTAATATAAATAATAAGAGAGAGAGAAAGAACAATCACTTGATATTTGAATAATGTTTTACAACTGAGAAAGAGGGAAATGATTACACTAGAAAGCAGGAAATTGTTACAACTAGAAAGTAAGAAATTTCTACTCTAGAAAGCAGAAAAAGAAGGGAGAGGGAAGTTATCCTCCTTGACGATCGCTTGGAGGATGAGCCAGATGGGACAACATCTGGAAGATGGGGAACGGAGCGGGAAGGAGGACGAAGGAGGAATGGGAATGAAGCAGCACATCTTCATCGTCGTGGGATCTGCTTCCGAAACGGGGGTGAAAACTTGGTTTTAGCTTTTGGGGAGCATCCCGGGTGTGGGACAAGCTTCGCTTAAGCTTTGGAGAGGGAGAGAGAAGGAAGGGATGAGAAATTCGTAGGGTAGGGGTCTCCTTTTATAGTTGCAAGGAGTGGGGGCATTCTAGTCATTACAACATCAAAAACATTAATTCAGGACCTTTAGTGACGGATTTATCCGTCATAAAGGCCTGAACGTGGCCGACGTGTGCGCACCGTGCGTTCCTGCTCGCCTTCGGTTGCCTAAACACCCGTGCACGATCTAAGTCTCCCAGCTGTCCAATCAAGAGACTAGAAGGCTTAAAAAGCATGCACCCACTCCTCTTCAGTGCCTCTACCACCTCCGCATTTGATCATGCGTCCGAAGCGATGTTTGATCACGCGTGGGCATTGGACACATTGAGATTGTGCCATGTTGTGCCTTTCAGAGTCACTCGATGAAGATCGTGTGGTGGAATTGTGCCCACACCCGTGCCCATCTTGATTTGGAGGCTAAGCACAATTCGAACATGCGCCTATCAGAGCTCGTAGGGCACTAGACCAATGCGCTAAGGGGGCTTCTTTGCCTCGCTTAGGAATTAGGCGTGTGAGATCTGTGGCCATTGGATGGAGATCCAATGGCCCAGATCGTCCACGCCTTTACCTTCAGAAGTTGAACGAAGGAGGGGTGGCTGGGTGCAAATGGTTGGGATGGTGTCACGTGGCACCATCCTGACCGTCCATCTTCTTTGTGTTGTAGACGGTGCCACGGGTGTCGGATTGGATCTATTTTTGCACCGTTAGGCTGAGAACATCGATCCGAACCCATCCGTGTGGTCGGATTTGTCATCTGAGATGCGGATTAACACCATCTTGACCCTTGATCTCTAGGGTTCCTCGGTCTCTATCTAGTGCTATGGATGTCTGATTAGGGTGATCTTGGAGTCATTGAACTCCAATCGTCACCCTGATCAGATTCGTATGGTTGGATCTTCGATCTAAGGCCCCGATAAAAAGTCACTTTATCCCTAACCATAAAAGGAGACAATTACTATACAATTTATACAACTTGACCTAAATGCATGATTATGTATGTTATGCAATATTTACAATGTATGATGCTAATATGGTACTAAGAACATGCATTAATAGACATTTTAGGTTAATCAGATGTATGCACATCACACCCCCATGCTCTTTTGCTAGTCCCTAGCAAAAACTATATGCTATTTATAAAAGAATTAGGTTGGATTACTCGAGCACAAATCATTTTCAACATTAAGAAATTATTACTAAGGGCCTGAACTTTCAAAGATACAACAGCACCCAAGTATCTGCCAAAATGCAAACCGCCTCATGCCCTCGCCTTATTCAAAGAAAGATCTCTTTTTCTCTTTTTCTTCTTTTCTAATTTTTTTGGATTTTTGAGTTTAGGGTTACAGAGTGGCTTTCTACTGTCACTCAACCTACCCAAGATTTGATGAAAACCCTAAGTTCTAAGCATCTTTTTGTGAATGTGATAGACTCATTGATTGGCAATCAGAACGGACTTTAGGTTTCTACGCCCTTAGGTGACCTTAGAAAGAAATCTGCCTGAAGGTGTATCTATACGACCGGTAGCTTTCTCCCTACTTTTATTTTTTATGGGGTCAACGCAAGGGTGAATCCAGTGTATATCTCCCCAGCTTGTTCCACTTCTCCACTTCTTCCTAAGTGTTTTGGAATTTTTAGTGCATTTCTTGAGCTGGGATCTGGACAACCGTTTGATGAGCTGTTACCATCGACAACTTGCTAGCCATACTTGTACAATGAAGTGTGGCTTTTTTTTGTTTCTTTTTCTTTCTTTTCTCCTTTTCTTTTTCTTTTTCTTTTCTTTTTGAACTTTCTTTTTATTTTCTTTTTGAACTTTCTTTTTCTTTTTAAGTAGGTGGCTTCCCTAGTATAAGATTTACCTAAAGGCAGCAAGAAGAGAGTGGTCCTGTGACTAGGCTCTGGACAACCTACCTATGCGCTATTACCCACGATAATGTGCCAGCCATATCACCCTAGAAGGTTCATTAGCTACCCAATTTCCGTTAAGACCGCTGAACAATGAGTCAGTGACAAATAGTGTGTAGATGCTTAGACTTAAAGTTCCCTCAAATCAGAGGGCGGGTTGATAAGTCATGTATTTATCACCCAAACTTATGTAATCAAATTAAAATAGAATTCAGAATGGTGAGGACTCGATAAACAAATCCACATTTTAGTGGATACCCGGGTTGATTAAGCCCAAAGACCTGAAGAGTCTTAGTGTTCAGATCCTACTGTAATATTTCCTAAGATTGAAAGTTCCTAATGTCCAAGTATTCCTTTCTAATTCAATTTTTTTTATGTATATATAAGAAAATAAGTAGAATTTACAAGAATTTCACAGAGCTGACAAAATGATTCAGAAAGGAATCCACCCCCCCATGCCTAGCTGATGCAATGTCCGCATTGAGAATAAAAGACATAAAAGGAAGGATAGAATGCAGAAGATATCACCTGAATATGAAGCTCGGGTCAGCTCTGAGTCAGACTGTACAGCTGCTGAGTTTAATGCCGTCAGCTAGGTGTAGTCCAGCCAAAGAAGTCACAACAAAGCTAGAGTAATCATGTCTGAGACGGGATCTAGAATAGTATGGTCAATAACAGGCTTCAGACATTGACCATTGACTTTGAATGAATTACCCATCTTCGGGTCAGAGATCTGAAGAGCCCCATTTGGAAATATCTGATCGATAATGAATGGGTCGTTCCATTTCGACCTAAGTTTGCCAGGAAAGAGCTTAAGTCGAGAATCAAAGAGCCAGACTTTCTGGTTCAGCTCAAAGCTCTTTCAGGAAATCAATTGGTCATGAGGAGCTTTGTTCCAAGCCTTGTAAATCTTGGCATTCTCGTACACATCATTTCTAATCTCCTCCAACTCAGATAGTTGGAGTTTCCTAGTCTTCTCGGCTAAACTCAAATCTAGATTGCACTACTTGATTGCTTAGAATGCCCTATGTTCAATTTCTACGGGTAAATGGCATGCCTTTCCATACACCAAACGAAATGGGGACATGCCGATGGGCATTTTATATGCCGTACGGTAGGCCCAAAGAGCATCCTCAAGCTTTTGAGTCCAGTCTTTGCGATTAGGCCAAACCAATTTCTGCAGAATATTCTTAATCTCCCAATTGGAGATCTCGGCTTGTCCATTTGTCTGGGGATGGTAAGGTGTGGAGGTTCTGTGATTAACCTTGTATTTTGCCAGCAAATTACGAAACTGGCCATTAGTGAAATGTGTGCCACCATCGCTAATGATGGCCCTTGGAATCCTGAACCGATTGAAAATGTTCTCCTTGATGAAATCTGTAACCACCTTGTGGTCATTGGTTCAGGTGAGAATAGCCTCGATCCACTTGGACATGTAATCAACAGTGATGAGAATGTATTGATGTGAGGAAGGGACCCATGAAATTGATGCCCCAAACGTCAAAAATTTCGACGAGAAGAATCAGGTTTAGAGGCATCATATCTCTCTTAGTTATGCTCCCAAGTGTCTACCATCAGGAACACGACCTCGAGAAATCCTGAGCATCCTTGAATAAAGACGACCAATAAAATCCAGATTACATAATTTTTGCAACCGTCTTTTTCCCGGAGAAGTGTCCACCACATGCAGATTCATGGCAGAACTCGAGTATACTCTTGAATTCGTTCTCCGGAATGCATTAGCGAATAATCTAATTAGAGTCTATGTGGTACAGTTCAAGGTCCTCCCAGAAGTAATATTTGGCCTCAGATTTGAGTCTATCCCATTGTTGCTTGGTCCAATCCTGAGGGATTTGACCAACAGCCAAATAATTAATAATGTCAGCAAGCCACGGGGTTTGGACACCTAAAACTATAAGGATGGTCTCATCCTGAAAAGTATCAGCAATCAGAATGTTCGGACGAGAAGAATCACTCAGTAGCCTCGACAGATGGTCCGCCACCACATTCTGTACCCTGGATTTATCCTTGATTTCAATATCAAATTCTTGAAGCAGAAGAATCCATCGAATAAGCTAGGGTTTGGCATCCTTTTTGGCCAAGAGATATCTCAAGGCCGAGTGGTCGGTATATATGATGATGTGAGACCCTAAGAGATAAGCCCTAAATTTCTCCAAAGCAAACACTACAACCAGTAATTCCTTCCCAGTAACAGTATAGTTCCTCTGGGCCTCGTCCAGAGTTTTACTAGCATAGTAGATGACAGAGGGCTTCCTGTCAATCTTCTGACCCAAAACAGCCCCGACCGAGTAATCAGAAACATCGGTCATGATCTCAAAAGGGGCTATCCAAACCAGTGGTTGCAACACTGGAGCACAAGTGACTATTGTTTTAAGAAAATCAAATGCCTTCTGGAATGATTCGTCAAAATCAAATGGCATTTCTTTGGCGAGAAGATTGCTCAAAGGATGAGCAACCTTCGAAAAATCCTTGATGAATCTCCTGTAGAATCCCACATGACCAAGAAATGATCGAATTTATTTGACAGATGTGGGAGGAGGAAGTTTAGAAATAGCATCAACCTTAGCTTTGTCCACTTCGATTCCCCATTTAGAGATTACATGACCCAAGATGATGCCTTCTTGTGTCATGAATGACTCTTTTCCCAGCTGAGGACCAGTCATGTTTGGATGCATTGTTTAAGAATCATTTCAAGATTAGCTAGACAAGAGTCAAACAATTCTCCAAAAATAAAGAAATCATCCATGAAGACTTCCATAAACTCTCCCACCATGTCAAAGAATATGGCCAGCATACACCTTTGAAAAGTTGCAGGTGCATTACATAAGCCAAATGGCATCCTACGGAAAGCAAAGGTTCCGTAGGGACAGGTGAAAGTCATTTTTTCCTAATCCTCAACATGGATAGGGACTTGGTTGTAACCTAAGTAACCGTCAAGGAAACAGATGTACTTTTGCCCGGCTAGTCTTTCAAGGATTTGATCAATAAAAGGCAAATGGAAATTATCCTTTTTCGTGGTTGTGTTCAGCTTCCTGTAATCAGTACAAACTCTCCAAGAGGAAGCGAATGAGTTGTGATAGATTCTCCTTTCTTGTTAGTCACAACGGTAATCCCGACTTTCTTGGGAACAATTTGCATGGGACTTACCCAAGGACTATCAGAGATCAGATAAATGATTCCTGCATCAAGCCACTTGATAATCTCCTTGACCACTTTTCGCATATTTGGATTTAATCTCCTCTGCATCTGGTGAGAAGGGTGGGATCCATCTTCCAAAAATATTCTGTGATTGCAATAAGATGGCTCAATCCCCCTAAGGTCATGAATGGTCCAACCAATTACCTCCTTGTGTTCCTTTAGGACCTTAATCAGTTTAATCTCATGCTCCTTTGTTATTTTAGCACTGATAATCACTGGGAGCATCTTATGTGAACCTAAAAACTGATATTTCATATTCTTAGGCAATGGTTTCAGTTCAAGTTGGGGTGGGTTGATGATTGAAGGTAAGGAAGATGCTGATGAAGACTCATCAAGAGGAAAAGGTTGAGAGTGAACAAAATCAATAACCTCTTCAGAAGGTGGCGGGTTTGCCATAGAGGGTTACGAGTCCAAATCATCATCAGAGCAAGAACTTTCAAATGCAGAAGCCACCATATAAGTTTCAATATTCACATTATTGTTCTCAAGTTCCTCAATAAATCCACAATCCTTGAATTGTTAATCACCTTAAAAGTATCCAATTTCATTCTTTGATCCCCAAAGGCGATTTCCATGCTACCGCTCTCATAGTTAATGTTGGCCTTGGCGGTAGCTAAGAATGGATGCCCTAGAATGATGGGTGTGTTCCTTAGATTTTCAAGTACATCCATGTCAAGGACAAGGAAATCTACAAGAAAATAGAAATCGTTAACCTTAACAATAACATCTTCAATAACGCCTCATGGATTTGTAACCGAACGGTCCGCTAATTGCAACGTTACTAAAGTTGGCCGAAGTTCACCTAATCCGAACTTCTCGTAAAGAGAAGTCGGAATTAGGTTAACGGATGCACCCAGATCCAGTAGTGCTCTATCAAAGGTGTAATCTCTGATGACACAAGAAATCAAAGGAGCACCTGGATCTCTCTTTTTCTGAGGGAGGTGGTGCAGGATAACAGAACTAGCCTGCTCGGAGAGTACCACCTTCCTCAGAACAGATTCTCTCGACTTACGCTTCTGTGTACATAAATCCTTTAAAAATTTTACGTAAGCCGATATATGTTTAATAGCATCGAGGAGCGGGATATTGATCTCGACATTCTTGAAAATATTCAGAAGCTCCTCATTACTATTAGCAGACTTCTTCCTTGATCTAATCAAGGCCTCAGGAAAAAGAACATGAGTCGGATCTTCGGAATCAAGTTCCTGAGCCTTAATTTCTTCTCTAGAGTTCTCCTTTCTCTCCTCAGGCTCTTCAGGATTCAGTAAATCAGAACAATGTGGTTGTGGATCTTGAGTTTGTTTACCACTCCTTAGGGTAACAAAATTAGCAGAGGCATACAGGTTTAGGTCTTGAGGAGGGTTAGGAAAGATTGGAGGGGCTTCATTAGCCAAGAACCATTGATTTAAGGAAGAAGAGGAAGGACCCTGCTCAACCACCTGAGCATGTGCGTGTAGGTCCCTCTGATTCCTGTACCCACGGCCCTGATTGCCTGGATTCTGGATATTACGTAGGTTGGGTATGGGCTGAGATGGTAGAGATCTGGGTTGACGAGAATTAGCAATGAACTAGTTTTACAAGTTGTCCAGCAAGGTTTTCATTTGCTGCATGAGCTGGAGCATAGATCCTTGCATCTCTACCATTTGTCGATTCAAATCAGCCTGCCCTACGGGTTGATGAGCATTCCAAGCTGGCTAATTGACCTGATTCGGGGGTAGCTGAGTGTAAACATGACCCTGACCCATTGGTCTTTGCAGAGCATAGTTGCTAGGTCGGAATTGGGTTAGCTACCCTAGGTTTTTCCAGGAGAAGTTAGGGTGGTTCCTCCAACCTGGATTATAAGCATTGGAGTCAAGGTTGGACCTAACATTCTCCTGTAAGCATAAATGATTAGACCGCATTTGCGGGCTAATCGAATGCATAAATACCTAGATATTAGAAGGATTTCTACTTGTACATAGCATACTTAGATTTATAAATAGATTAGTTTATAAATATGATGGCATGCTTGTTTTATACATCACATTCACATGTAATAGAAGGTAATATAAATTATTGTGGCATGTACGCATTACATGCATCATTTTGGAATAACTCTGTAAATAACCCATTTTCTTTTTATTTTATTTTTTTCCCTGCAAAGCAAACCATCGACGCCTGCGCCGCTCTGCGTGCAACAGCATCACCTCATCGCACGGGCGTTGTTGAAGTAGATCTCGTAAGGCCCAAATGAGATGAGGGAAAGTCAGGGGAGATTTGTTAAACCAAATGCCCGCACGTTGGGTTCAAAAATGAGGAGAACTACGGTGGTGGAAAAGCATCATCCCCCTGGCGGAGACTTCTTCTCTATCTCCACCACCGTGCAATAGGCAAACACCGTGGGACTTCCGTGTGCACTGTGGGACCTTTGGCGAGCTTCTTCTTCCTTCCACCTTTGCCAGCCCTCGACCACCTACACACGGTGATAGCAGCAACGCACCAGCTTCATCGCACCCGCCCGCCCTACGCACGCCCGTGCGTGCACCAGCTTCATCATGCAACCACGCATCTATGCACCACCACCGTCCATCATGCCTCCACTCGCAAGTGCATCCCCTACACGCACGGCCAGCAGGCACGTGCAACAACAGCAGTGCACCACCCACGCACTGGCGCCGATAGAGGCACTACCTTCGCCACGCCCAATGCCTGCCTTCTCCTCTTCCATAGCACGAGCTCACACCCACGTGCCATAACCGCGCATATGCTGTGCGCCATCCGCAGCAGGCCGATCACTCCCTTTCCTCTCCTTCTTCTTCTTCTCCATCAACCAATAGAGAAGGGGAACCCAAACAACCCATAATGCAGCCACCTCGATAAGCAACGGTTCTCCACGCCATTGACTCCCCTACGCTCGCCTCAACCCCACGACGGTAGCCACGTCCTCAGAACCACCCACGACAGCCTGCGTGCGACAGTGACCTGCCACCATCGCCACCAATCTTCCTCGTCACCAACGTCAACTCCAGCCGCCGTTCGGAGTGCCACCACCACCATCGGAAAGCTCTCGTCAGGGGCAACCTTCCTCGAGCTCCTCGGCCTCCGCCATCAACTCCTCTTTGCGTTCAAGAGGAAGAATTCCTCTATTTTTGGTTACATTAAAAATTGCCAAACATGCCATTGCCAAAAACACTATTTCAATATTTGATTGATTAATATATTTGAGTGAAATTGCATGCATGCCCTTAAGTGTTATATTATTTCTTTCATGCACTTAACTCTTATATGTTGAGTTTGATACATGCATAAAATCTCATCAAGACACTCACATGACCTAAAAGAGAAATCCCAATGTCTTAAAATACAATTATGTTACATGCCATTGCAAGTTATTTCATGAAAGGAAAATTACATTCATACCCCTGCATTTCTAAATTATTACATGCTCCTTCTTTTCACCTTATTTCGCATTAGATTTGAACATGGATTGTGAACTTGATTGAACAAATACAAAGGAAAAATATTTTGTGAATTTATTGATCTATTCCTCCCTATGGATACGACCTAATCCTCCGTAGTTAGTTTTATTGATAAATACTTTTGTTCAGGGTTTTTCCACCACATTATTTACTATGATGTAGTATTTTTTTGACATTATTTCTGCAAGCAAAAACTCTCGATCAAATGGCGTCGTTGCCGGGGAGGCAACAGACACAATAGATTTACTTTATTATTTTTGAGTATTCTAAGTTGCGCAATTATCTGATCATTCTTTATCTTTTTGTGCAAGGAATCTGACGGGGCGACAGGCACAACAGAGCAGCAACATCAACCTTGAACTAAGCCCACACGAGGAGAAGACGCAGGAGACCTGGATCCTGCTTTTACAGGGGATTCTCCTTCGTCACAAATTTTATTTCTATCTTCTCACCCTTTGATGAGTCTATTTTAATAGACTATTGTTACGCCTAAGTTAACTTTAATCTTACCTTTTAGGTTTGTTAATAACTACATTAAGTTATAGAATGTTTGCATGCATCATTATTTAAGTTTACATCTATTTTATTGCATTCTATAACTTAATATGTAATGATTTTATGTTTTTATGTTGAAGGAATGATATTAGGAAAGAACAAGGAGAGGGGGAATAAATTTCCCCAACAAACAGCTGGTTGAATCCCTCCCTCATCCTCCCACCAGCCGCAACTCCTCCCTCACAAACATCTAATCTCCCGCCACCCTCCCTCAACAAATGAAGCCATATTTAGAAAGGATTTTGAAAATCCCTTAAAGGGTAGAAGAGAGGAGTTAAGAGGAGGCAAAGCAAAGGAGAGGAGGAGGATCTTCAGGTTCTTCTTCCTCCCCCTAGGGGGATTTCCTTCCTCTCCATTGTGGAGAGAGTATGCACTGTGGAGAAAGTGTGCATGGTGAACACCTTGCATTACCCACAGCTAAGACCTTCCACGCACTGCAGGCACAACACAATTGCCCTCGCCACACCACCGCGCCATCGCCCTCCCAAGAGCCCGCAGGCACTGCCTTGCGCACCCCCCGTAGGCTCACCGCCCTTGCGCTTCCCCCTCTCCAGCGCCATCACTGCCTGCAAGCCCGCACCCTTCCAGCACCACCCCATCCTGCACCTGCCTTGCATGCCTGCAGGCACCGCGCCCCGCCAGCCCACGCAGGTGCTGCACTTCACCTCTGCAGGTGCCCGTGCCCCTTCAGTGCCCTCGCCATCACCACATGCTCTCCACCGCTACAGTCGCGCCTGCCTCTAGCACCCTCCTGCACTACGCGCCCGCACCCCTGCGCTCCTCCAGCAACATCACAGGCAATCCTTGCTCCACCATCGCATGCGTGCACCCCCAACACTTTCCGCTCCACCACCACTACAGGCACGCCCACCTCCAACGCCCTCCTGTACTGCTCGCAGAACCACCGCCTGCCACCTTCCTCTCCTTCTTACAGCCACCACAGGCTTCCATTAGCTGCGCTGTCACCACCGTCGAGTGCGGCCCGAGGAGGGTGACCTTCAGCTGTAGCCTCGACGCCCGTCTCTCCTCCTCCTGTGTGCACAAGCCGCTGCAACAAATCCCTATTTTAAAGTTAATTAAAATTTACATTCTCTGCCATTGATGGGGAAGGTATTTTTAGTTAATAATATTCTATTCGGTTGATTTTATGAGCATCTCCCTCTTATTTTGCATAACTACAATATCAGCATGATATTATCTTATTATCTTAATTGAAAAGCAATTTCAATCCAATTTCTTGACGAAACTAATCATGAACATATGTTTTTAACCAATGCAAGTTTAAATAGGTAATTGCCTCCATGTGGACACGACCTGCTCTTCTACGAGTGGTTATTTTAATTGTTGATTAGTCGATTTTTCCATCGCTTACATACTACAACAATGCATTATTTCATTTGCGAAACTTAATTAAAAGCGAAAAATCGACTTATCACCCTTGTAGTAATCGGGGCTGAATTTTTGGGGGTCTGTCCCCACATTCTTTAGCTACTAGGGTTTACATTTTTCTACGTGCGTGATTCCATTTTCTGCTTACTTGCCTTTAAAACAAACGAAAGAAAATATGAGCTGCCTGTTTAGTAGTTGCATGCCCTTAGGTGCACACATTTAGGGGTGATTGAATAGCACATTAGATCTCAATTGTTGCATTGCAAGCATATTGGCACGAAGATCGCTGGAGACAGGTACACCTTTCTAACTTTTGCATCCAGCTCCTATTCATGCATTTGCATTCAGATTAAATTCAAGACCACCAAGTTGATTGAATTTACTAATTCAGTGGTCGCCTAACTAAAAGTGGGACTGATAAACAGATTCGACCTTAAAACCAATTCACATTTGATTTGATTCAAAGGGACTTGTTTGCGTTTTCACAAATAAAAAATAAAAAAAGATTTGCAATGTGATGCACACTTCTGACACTGAGCATGCACATTAGGCACCACACTAAGGCTTGATCTCTTAAGGCTATAGGCACTGATCTCTTTATCGGTGCAAACCCTCATATCGTGCTTTGTGGTGGTGGTATTATCTTTTGACCAAGTGTTTTGATACTTCATAGACCCCCTTAAAGGAACAAAAGGTGATGAGAGTCTCATCATGAGCCATAACTAGCTTAGTTTGACCTATGAAAGAGAATAAGAGCTCCTACATAACCTGAAGAAGGACCTAATTCAAGGAATTAATGTTTTGAGAAGAAAACATGAAACAAAGGTTAAAACTATAATTTTACCATTGCAGTACATAAATGGGATTTCTCAGAGGCAAAACATAAGTCAAATGGTCTGAATAAGATAAAAAGTGGTTTGGTTCAGTCAGAAATGGGTTATTGTGCAATCCAAGAATTAAATGACATTATGTAACCCTAAAACAGATCTGCTTAATTCAACAAGGTTTTGGTTAGGATAAAAATTAACTAAACCCTATAAAATTCATGGAAAAATATCCCCTAGGGTTTAGAACCTTCAATTCTACCTTTGGAACCTCTTTTGGCCTAGATTAGGGTCTCAGCTCATTATTTGACCTAATTTGGATTTTTATGTAAAATGTCCAGCCAAATGTGGTCAAACCTAAAATACAACTTCATCATTAAATTCCTTAGGTCCAAATTAGCTTTGTACCAAAATTTTGACCTAAGGGGAGGTCATCTGGACCAACTTTGCAAAATAGTCCACCCAATTACATTCTGGCCCCTTTTGAAAACTCTTGCGCATACCCCCCTTACTTCCTCGCCACTCTTACAATCAGGTCCCTCTGCCATTAATGAGGAAAAATCCTACTCCGACGAGGAATGGAGGGGGAGTACTACCTGACTCCTCAGAGATCTCCTCCCAGATTTGGAAGGGAGATTCTCTGAGGAATTTCCTTCCATTTGAGCATGATTTCAATCCCTGATTTGCACCCATTCTCTCGTGCGAAGGCTCGAAAGATTTGGGTATCCAACGGATTCCTTCACCAATGAGGACTCTCGTGCTTGGAAGCTTGCCTTCCAAGCACAAGAGCCTTTGCCAACATCTATAAAAGGATCCTCAACCTTAGCCACATCTCTTCAGCTTGACTTGGCCGGAGAATCACCCCAATTTCGTCTTCTTCTCCTCTGATTAGGAGTCCAGCGAGCTCTGGCGAGCCCCCCTCCTCTTTCTCGTCGCTCTGCCACCATACCAGTGGAAAAGCCTCCTTCACCACCTTCCTCCGCGTCACGCAACACCTATGCCCGCACCTCTAGCCTCGTCGTCGTCACCGTCACCTCTCCACTAGACAACATCTTCTCCGGTGACAGCAGGTACAGCAGTAGCCACCTCTCTCCCTTCGTCCACTTAGTTAGGTTAGAATTACTCCTCTCTATCCCCTCTTAAATTCCCCTCTCTCTATTTTCCCTTTCGACCCCTCACAGCCGCTATCCACCGCCGTCTTCTCCATCTCCGGCCGCCCACCGGCGAGGTGCCTCCACCACTCCACACCTCCACACGCCTCGCCAGATACCTCACTACCTCTGCCATAGTCCACTAATCACCTTCCATTCATCCATCGACCACCATCACCTCTCTAAACTTCCCCCGACCAAACCCATAAGCACAGCCACAAGGTGACCTAGGCACGCCCGCCCAGGCTGTCCTACAGCCTGCCACCTACCGTCCTACCTTCACCTCGACACAGCGAAGCTTCCCATGTGTTTTAATGGGGCCTCTAAACCGTATTTGTGTATGTCAAATTTAAGCACCTGCCGCCATTGGAGCACGCAGCAAGAAGGTCGCAAGCTTCGCTCCAAGCTGTGCACTCCAAGTGTCAGGGTCCTAGGTGAAGCGGGTTGGTCTTGCGCATGTACGCAGCTAGGCAATTAGCTTGGCGAAGCAACCCAACAGCAGCAGCAATTGGCGAAGGTCTCCTACAGGCGTGAGCGAAGAAATAGGTGGGACATTTAGTCCCACCTCGTAAACTCACAGGTGAGTGGCAACACTTAAATTAATTTTGTGCCTTCAGCTATTTGCCTCAAGTCACACAGGGGTGAGGTCACTCGCCCTCACACCTCGTCTGCAACCTGCCCCCGCGGATCTAGCACCCGACCCGTTTACCTAAACCTAGCACTCCTCACGCACCAAACCCACGCTGGTGCACCTGGACCTGGGCGTGCACCAGACCCGATTACCCAGCTCTGGGAGAGCGCACCGAGGAGAGAGAGAGAGAGACATAGGGGAGGGTAGGGGATAGGTTTTGCTTCTGTGTGTGCATGCATAGGGAAGAAGCATAGAAGAAGGAAGAGGAAGGTGTAGCTAAGGCAAGGTGAAGCTAAGACACTTAGCTGCAGAAAGGAAGAGGAAGGAAGGCCAAAGAGAAGAAGAGAAAGTCTGAGGAAAGCTAAGGCTGAAGGAAATCAAGGTAGAAGCCAAGGAAGGAAAAGGAAGAAGAAGAAAGGTTGAAGCCAAAGGAAGGAGCAGCACTGTAGCAGAGGTGCAGCTGAGGAAGAAAGAAGACCGCAGAAGGAGAAAGGCACTGTGCAAAAGAAGAAAGAAAGAGACAAGGAAGAAGAGCTGCAGATGGCCAAACTCAGAGAAGAATAGAAGAGCTGAGGAAAGCCAAAGATAAAGAAAGAAGAAGAGAAGGCAGAAAGAAGGGCCATCATTTATGACGTCTGATCATAGAATCAAACATCCAATTCTTCTATTTTTGCTATAATTTTAGTTCATAAACTCTTGCATTTATATTCTGAATTAGGTTTTGAGTAACTCTAAGTGTTCAATTACATTATTAAGATTAGTCAATAAATTCCATTTGCTCCATGTGTTCGACCTCGGATACTTAGGTTTTCAAGTAATAAATTCTCATTTGTTATCAACGCTTGGTCACCTATACTACAATGCGACTAACTTATACTCATCTAAAAAGCCCGACAAAGCATTATAACAAAAGGGTAGTTAAGAGGCACCGCATATGCATCGCCTCAAAGAAAGGGTTCACCCTACTTGCATCCCTTTGTTTGTCCTTGGGGTAACTTCTCACTTGATCACCTGGGAGTATCATCTAAGCAAAGTATAGGTCCTAGGGCACTCAAAGGTTGAACTAGGTCACGTAATTGCAGTGAATAACTTGTTTGGCCATCTATATCAACAATTCTACCTCCACAACAAAGAAGGTTAAGATTTCAAGTCATCACCCCTCTTATACCACTTACGTGGGAACGGAGGGATAAGCCTTGACCTTTTGACCTATCTTTTGAGTGGAGGTCTCACTTACTCAATCAATAAGAACTTGAATTGTGACTGATATTGTATGCTTGGTAGACGCTCTCTTGAGGGTAGTCTAGTGTTTAATCCTGAGCCCAAGACAATTCTTAGGAGAGCTCACCTAGAAGAGAAGGCATGGCTGATCAAGGAGCAAATCAACAAAGGACCCTGAGGGACTATTTTATTCCAACCAACCAACCCGCATAAGCACTAAGACGACCGGCAGGGGATAATCCATATGAGATCTAGTGCAGTACCATACCTTTGTTGCCCTCCTTTTATGGTACTACTACGGAGGACCCCTACCAGCATTTGGAGGAATTCACCGAGGTCTGTTCCACGGTGAAGCTCCAGGGCTTTACTGATGAAGCCTTGATGAGGAGTCTATTTCCATTCTCCCTAAAGGATAAGGTTAAGCACTGGTATCATACCCTCGATGTAAGGGTAAATGATTGGGCCACCCTTAAGGGAGAATTTTTGAAAAAGTATTTTCCTATGAGTAAGACCAACCATTATAGAGGAGAGATTATGGGTTTTACTCAACAAGAAGGGGAGAATTTCATGAGACTTGGGAGTGCTTTAATGACCTTCTTAGGTTATGCCCCCACCATCAGGTGCCAAGATGGCAGTTGGTCGAAAGGTTCTATAATGGATTATCTGAAAGGAATAGGCAAACCATCGATGCAACCTGTGCAGGAACCTTCATGACCAGAACTGAGGATGAAGCCTGGGCATTATTTGAAACATTAAGCGACAACTCCACACATTTGTCCTCTACCTATCAAGAAAGAAAACCATCAATCTTGCAGAAGAAGATAGAGGCCCATGAAGCCAGGGCTTCTCAGGATTTGGCTTATCAGATTCAATTATTGAATAAAAACTTTGATAGGCTTTTAGCAAACCCCGGCATGAACCTGCAAGCAACCTCTATTTGTCAGGCTTCAAGAGAATGTTCCATTTGCCAAAGCACAATGCATGCCACTGTGGAGTGCCACCAGGCAAATCAATTCTCTGAGTTGATTCAGGCCGACTTGAATGCAGGCCAAGGTTTCCACCCACCTCCTCGCAATAACCCTTATTCCAATACCTATAATCTGCGATGGCGGAACCATCCAAACTTCTCGTGGAAGCAAGGTGATGCTTCTAACTCAAGGAATATAAGACCCTTACCTCCCCAGCCCATATACCAACCATCTTATGAAAACCCTCCTCAGAATAAGCCCTCTGAGATGGATGAACTAAAGGCCATGATGAAGGCAATGCAAGAGCATCAGAATATGGTCATCCAATCTCAGAATAAGATGATTACTGATATGTAATCCCAAATTGGTCATCTTACTGAGGCAGTTAGGCAACGTGATTCGGGTAAGCTGCCTAGCTCTTCTGAGAACCCTAAGGGCAAGGGGGTCATATCAGGGAGCATGCCCAAGTTGTGACCGTACTGAGGAGTGGAAAGAAGATTGACAGCCTGATAATACTCCTACGGTTACGTCTTAGAATTCCCCTTCTACACTCGACTCGACTTCCATCTCTATCGAGGAAGAGCCATACTACTCGCCCTCACTTGAAATCACCCATAATGAGGATGTCGTCCTTCCACCACCCCTCTCCCACCATGACAACCCCTCTACCCAGAAGCCAAGGGTGCCCTATCCAAGGCACCTATCTATTCCTGGGGAATCTTCTGTTGGCTCGCCTGGAGCCAAGGATAGGATGGAGGAGATTATGGACACTTTTAAGCAAGTCCAAATCAACTTGCCTCTGTTGGAAGCTATCAAACAGATCCCATCCTATGCCAAGTTTCTAAAGGACTTGTGCACCCAAAAGCATCAATCTAGGAAACAGGTCCAAACCAAGGTTATCCTACCTAACCTTGTTAGCTCGGTTCTCCTACATGGAACACCCCCCAAAATGAAAGGCCCAGGGGCCCCGTATATTTCAGTGGTTATAGGTAACTAGCACATTGACGACGCTCTGCTCGATCTTGGTGTGGGGGTGAACATTTTACCAAGCTCTGGCTATGACCTTTTGGGAGGAGGCAAGTCAACGCCTAGTCCAGGCATCCTCCAGGTCACAGACAGATCACTTAAGACACCATGGGGATTGCTGGAAGATGTCCTTATGAGAGTGGAGGACTTCTTCCCTGTTGACTTTCTGCTGCTAAATACTGACCCATCTAATAAGCCCACAAAGCCATCCATTATTCTAGGATGCCCCTTCTTGGCCACAGCCAACGCCTCTATCAATTGTAGATCAAGGGCACTTAAAATGGCCTTTGGGAACAAGAAGATCCGATTGAATGTTTTCGATACTTACAAGCAATCCAGATTTGAAGATTGTTCTTAGATTGAAGTCGTTGATGAAATAATTGAAGAGACTACTCCAGCACTCCTATGTAGAGATCCCCTTCAAAAGGTCATATCTAAGGACCATCCTCCGATTATTAAAGAAAGTCAAAGGGAAATACCCAAATTAGAAGAGTTGCTGGGGATACACACAGAGTCTCTGTCCTTACCCTGGATAGTGAAGGTAGATCCGCTACCTGAGGCGAGGACATCTCAACTTAAACCCTCAATCCAAAAGGCTCCTGAGTTGGAGTTGAAACCCCTCTCAAGCACTTTGAAATATGCTTTCCTTGGCCCTAATGACACACTCCTCGTTACTATCTCATCTACATTATCTGAATCACAGGAGGGAGCTCTGCTTGAGTGTTTACAAAGGCACAAGGAAGCAATTTCCTGGTCAATTGCTAATATTAAGGGTGTTGGTCCATCCCTTTGCATGCATCATATATACACGGACGAGTCCACGAAACCTTCCGAGACATGCAGAGAAGGCTCAACCCCAATATGCGGGAGGTTGTTAAAAAGGAGATTCTGAAATGGCTGGATGCAGCGATTATCTATCCCATTTCAGATAGTAAATGGGTCAGTCCTATTCATGTAGTACCCAAAAAGGTAGGAATCACTATGGAAGAGAATGACCAAGGAGAGCTGGTGACCACTAGACCCTAAACTAGTTGGAGGGCCTGCACTGATTACCGCCGTTTGAACATGGCTACCCAGAAAGACCATTTCCCCTTACCATTTATCGATCAAATTTTGGAACGACTGGCGGGGAATAAGTACTTATGTTTTCTTGACGGGTACTCTGGGTATAATCAGATAGCCATTTTTCCTGACAATCAGGAGCGTACCACCTTCATGAGTCCGTATGGCACATTTGCATTCCGCCAAATGCCATTCGGGTTATGTAATGCTCCTACCAATTTCCAATGTTGTATGATGGCTATCTTTTCTGATATGATCGAGGAGTTCGTTGAAATTTGAATGGTTGACTTCTCCATTTATGGCTTGTTGTTTGACCTATGCCTTTCGCACCTTGATAAAGTCTTAACCCGTTGCGAAGAGGCAAAGCTGGTGCTTAGCTAGCAGAAAAGCCACTTTATGGTCCAGCAGGGCATTGTGTTAGGGCATATAGTTTCCGAGAGAGGATTATAGGTGGACATCGCAAAATTGATTCCATCTCTAATTTTCCATTGCTCGCCAATGTTCGTCAAGTTAGATCCTTCCTTGGCCATGCTGGATTTTATAGGCGCTTCATTAGAGATTCCAATAAAATCTCTAAGCTACTCTGCAACCTGTTAGCGAAGGATGTCTCCTTCGATTTTGATGATAGATGTGGCGAGGCTTTCCAAGTCTTAAAGAAAGCCCTTATTACCGCACCGATTCTACAAACACCAAATTGGACCCTCCTATTTAAGCTAATGTGTGATGCTTCTAATTTTGCAATGGGAGCAGTTACAGGTCAAAGGGTTGATGGCAAACCTCATGTGTTGCATTATGCCAGCAAGACCTTATGGATCCTCAGCAAAACTACACGGTCACTAAAAGGGAACTTCTTGTTGTAGTATTTGCTTTGGAAAAGTTTCGATCTTATCTTTTGGGATCCAAGGTTGTGGTGTTCACTGATCATTCTGCCTTAAAGCATCTTCTTGCTAAAAAGGACACCAAACCTCGCCAAATTCGTTGGATTCTGCTACTCCAAAAGTTTGACTGGGAAATTAAAGATAAGAAAGGAGTTTAGAATGTGGTAGTAGATCATTTGTCTAGGTTCCCTATTGAGACTTTAAACCCTGCTGGTGGTATTCAAGAGACTTTCCTTGATGAGTCTCTAATGGCCGTGGAGGCCAAAACTCCTTGGTTCGCTTACATAGTGAGCTATCTGGTCATGGGCATCATTCCCAGTACTTGGGACAAGCAGAAGTGAGACAGGTTTCTCGCTAACGCTAAATTTTATCACTGGGAGGAACCCAAGCTTTTTAGACTAGGCCCTAACCAGCTTTTCTACTGTTGCATCCCTGATGAAGAACAATGAAGTGTTCTGAGTTTGTGCCATGACCTCCAATGTGGGGGGCATTTTAGTGGGAAAAAGACTACCCATAAGGTTCTTCAGTCTGGCTTTTGGTGGCCCACATTATTCCGAGATGCACATCATATGTGGGTGCATGTCTATGTTGCCAGCAGATGGGAACCATGGGAAAAAGGGATGAGATGCCCCAGCAACCTATCCTCCCTGTTAAGATCTTTGACATTTGGGGCATCGACTTCATGGGTCCCTTTCCTGTGTCCTTCGAATATGAGTACATTCTTGTGGCTATGGACTATGTATCGAAATGGATAGAAGCCATACCCACGTGAACCAATGACCATTCCGTGGTCTTGGGCTTTGTTAAGGCTAATATCATTTCTCGGTACGGGTGTCCAAGGATGATCATAAGTGATGGAGGACCTCACTTCAAGAACATACACTTCACAAGACTACTCCAAAATTTTGGAGTCAACCACATGATAGCCACACCTTACCATCCCCAAATGAGTGGACAAGTTGAAGTGTCTAATAGGGAGATTAAGCGAATTTTAGGAAAAACTGTCAGGCCCGATCATAAGGATTAGTCTAAAAAACTAAATGATGCTCTTTGGGCCTATAGAACCGCGTATAAGACTCCCTTGGGCATGTCTCCTTTCCATCTTGTCAACGGAAAGGCATGCCATCTTCTCGTTGAAATCCAACATAAAGCCTATTGGACTATTAAAAACATTAACTTGAATCTGGATAAAGCGGGAAAGGCATGTATGTTAGAGTTAAGTGAGCTTGAGGAGCTTCGTAATGAAGCCTATGAAACTTCTCAAGCTTACAAGCAACGTACAAAGGTCTTCCATGATAAGCACATCATTAGAAAGACTTTTGAGCCCAACCAGTGGGTCTGGCTTTTCAATTCTAGACTTAAATTATTTCCAGGAAAGCTCAAATCCCGCTGGAATGGGCCATACGTTGTTATCAATACTTTCCCTCATTGAACTGTAGAAATTCGAAACCCTACTTCTGGTCCAAGCTTTAAGGTAAATGGCCAGTAACTTAAACCTTATATTACTTTTTCATATGGCTAGATTTTGGGTGCACTTCGGCTTGAGGAGCCTTAGCTCCTCCCATTCTCCTCCTCAGGTGTCTGCTTTTTTTCCAAAGAGGACATTGTCATTCTTAGGCATGGGGGGGTATAACCTGAGAATGTTTATAGCATTTATAAATATTTGCATACATTTAGGATATAAAAAAAAACTCTTTTTTTCTTAAGCTGAATTGGTTAGTCCCTAGCAAAACAATTTTGTCATGGAGGTGTCATTAAAGATTTTTCTTCTTAAATTGTTTCTTAAGTTTAGAATCCAGTACATTTACTTCACTTGCACATAGACTGGGTAATGGATCTTTGAAGAAAAACCAATAAGCATTTTTAGTCTACTGAACCCTTGGATATTTAATAGGGAGTAAGGCATATTACCTTCTAGTAGATCCACTTCATATTTGTGAGAAGAAAGTAGAGAGACTACTGGTGCACTAAATCTAGAGCAAAGACTCTTAAGTTTTGGATAATTAGATGATGACACCTCAGAGTTAGGCATAGTTTTCACTCTTTGTTCCTGTGTGTGTACATTGTGTGAATTCTTGAGAGTCACCAAATAAGGCAGATACACAGAGATTGAATCTTAATAAAGCTATGACTATGGTGGATGGTTACGACCGTCCTTCATAGAGTCCTCGGCTGAAGGAAGGTAATAGTATCAAAGGTCAGAAATACGCTTGTCCTATCCATTTCTTCCGGGTGCCAAGAGTAGACACTTCCACCAAATAAGCCACACAATATTCTCTTGACCATCATCATCCCTAATAATGCCTCATAAATAAAAGTATGCGTCGTGTTATGTTTATTTATACAAAAAAAAAGAAGAAAGAAAGAAACAATTATAAAAAAAAAAGAGAAGAGAGAAAAGAGAGAAAGAAAAGAAAAAGAAAAGAGTCCAAGTTTATAGTTTTATCTTCGAGACGATGTTTCTGAGGCAACAAAAACACCCATCGCGATCCACCAAATATGATCCATACCTACCTTTCAGTATTTTTGATCACCCAAATACTAGCTGAGGACTCTAACTTTGTTGTAGAGTTATTAGCACTTGAGCTGAGGTGTGAATGCCATGTGAGGCCACCAAATAGTGAGTACATTTACTGAATCTAGTGAGATTTGTGATCTCAAAAAGTAAAGAAGGAAAAGAGTGAGCACAAAGGAATATCGAGAGAGCACAGTTATTTAGCCTCTCTCCAAGTTGACTTGTTTAATAGTCTAGAGATCTAGAGTCTGTAGTACTAGATTACATGCAGCACCACATAAGTGTGTGCCACCAAATATAAATCCATTTAACTCGATATCTCCTACCTAAGCCAAAAAGTCAGGGTCAAATTATAGATTATCTTCTGCTTTATCCCCAAAGGAAGTAGTTGCCTATCCCAATAGAAATATTTACCAAGGGATAAGTACAAACTATAAATGTAAGTTAGTTATTTCACTTGGATCCATTACCTAGGCTATTATTATTATCACTTCACATTTGTCTGGATCTCTAAATTTGTGGAATAAAGAAAGAAGAATTCCCTTGATTACTTCCATTATTTTCACTTTTGCTCGGGACTAGCAAAAACTAGGCATGTGGGCATTTGATAAGACTGCATTTGTGGGCTAATCGAATGCATAAATACCTAAATAGTAGAAAGATTTCTACTAGTACATAGCATACTTAGATTTATAAATAGATTAGTTTATAAATATGATGGCATGCTTGTTTTATACATCACTTTCACATGTAATAGAAGGTAATATAAATTATGGTGGCATGTATGCATTACATGCATCATTTTGGAATAACTTTGTAAATAACCCATTTTCTTTTTATTTTATTTTTTTCTCATAGAGCAAACCATCGACGCCTGTGCTGCTCGTGCAATAGCAGCACCTTATTGCACGGGTGTTGTTGGAGATCTCACAAGGCCCAAACGAGATGAGGGAAAGTCAAGGGAGATTTGTTAAACCAAACGCCCATGCGTTGGGTTCAAAAATGAGAACTACGGTGGTGGAGAAAAGCATCATCCCCCTTGCGGAGACTTCTTCTCTATCTCCACCACCATGCAACAGGCAGACACCGTGGGACTTTCGCGTGCACTGTGGACCTTTGGCGAGCTTCTTCTTCTTCTTCCTTCCACCTCCGCCCACCCTTGACCTCCTACGCATGGTGACAACAGCAACGCACCAGCTTCATCACGCCCGCCTGCAGTTCGCACGACCGTGCACGCACCAACTTCATCGCGCAACCACACATCTGTGCACCACCACCGTCCATCACGCCTCCATTGCGCAAGCGCATCCCCTCCACGCACGACCATCAGGCACGTGCAACAGTAGCAGTGCACCACCCATGCACTGACGTCGATAGAGGCGCTACCTTCACCACGCCTGTGGCCTACCTTCTCCTCTTCCATAGCACATGCTCAGGCCCATGTGCCATAGCCGTGTATATGCTGTGCGCCATCTGTAGCAAGCAGGTCACTCCCTTTCCTCTCCTTCTTCTCCGTCAACCAACAGAGAAGGGGAACCCAAACCACCCATACCGCAGCCACCTCCACAGGCAACGGTTCTCCATGCCATCGACTCCCCTACGCTCGCCTCAACCCCACGAAGGCAGCCACGTCCTCAGAACCACCCACGATAGCTCGCATGCGACAACGACCGGTTGCCATCGCCGTCGGTCTTCCTCATCGCCGACGTCAACTCCAACCGCCGTTCGAAGTGCCACCACCACCATCGGAAAGCTCTCGTCGGGGGCAACCTTCCTCGAGCTCCTCAGCCTCTGACATCAACTACTCTTCGCGCTAGATTAAGAGGAAAAAATCCTCTGTTTTTGGTTACATTAAAAATTACCAAACATGCCATTGCCAAAAACACTATTTCAATATTTGATTGATTAATATATTTGAGTGAAATTGCATGCATGCCCTTAAGTGTTATATTATTTCTTTCGTGTACTTAACTCTTATATGTTGAGTTTGATACATGCATAAAATCTCATCAAGACACTTACATGGCCTAAATTAGAAAGCCCAATGTCTTAAAATACACTTATGTTACATGCCATTACAAGTTATTTCATGAAAGGAAAATTACATTCATACCCCTACATTTCTAAATTATAACGTGTTCCTTCTTTTCACCTTGTTTTGCATCAAATTTGAACACGGATTGCGCACTTGATTGAACAAACACAAAGGAAAAATATTTTGTGAATTTATTGATCTGTTCCTCCTTGTGGATATGACCTAATCCACCATGGTTAGTTTTATTGATAAATATTTTGTTCAGGATTTTTCCACCACATTATTTACTATGACGTAGTATTTTTCTGACATTATTTCTACAAGCAAAAAACTCTCGATCAATAAACATCCTCATAGGGTGAGAATGGAGAGAAAGAAAGGGAGGGATCCAAGAAACTGGGATCAAAGGCCCCAGTTTGGAACCCGTAGGGTTCAGAATAATGCTGGCTCGTAGGTTAAGCCGCATCAAGTTGATTCACGAACTCCTGTCCAGAAGGAGCTCGCGATGAATGGAGTCCCAAATTCTGGGATTTAGTGGATTGAGAGTTCATTGAGTTTCCAGCCATCCACTCCTCCATTCTTTTAGCAACCAAGTCCACCTTATCAAGTTTATTACAAATCACTTCCATATCGAATGAATGAGAGTCGTGGACTTCATTAACATTCGATCTGGGCTGCTGGACAGGCTAAAAGTATCCATGGAGGCATGCTTGATCTAATTCTCGCTCATCTCCTCAAACAAATCATGCATGCTATCTGCGTCTTTGTTGAGGTAATTGCCTCCGCAAGAAGCATCCACATGATTTTTAAATTGCTCAGTCAACCTGTGGTAGAAGATCTGCATGAGTTGCCATTTAGGCACCTCATGGTGTGGACACCTCCGCAATAAGTCCTGGAATCACTCCCAGGTAACATGAAACTGCTCCCCTGACCACTGGGTGAAGGTAGTAATTGCCCATCCCAAAGCATTGGTATGTCCAACAGGGAAGAATTTCTTCAGGAAGGATTATTTCAACTCATTCCAAGTTGCAATTGGTCTTCCTATAGTCCTGTACCAATGAGCAACTTTATCCCTAAGAGAATGGGGGAAGAGCCTCATGATCATCTGCTCCTCATTCATGTTTCGTGCCTTGGTGGTCTGAACCAAAGTGGTCAAGTCCTCCAAGTGCTAAAACAAGCCTTCAGAGCCAAGCCCATGAAAATGTTTGATCAGGCTTAACACCTAGGTCTTGATTTCTACGTCTCCAGCAGGAATTTGGATGCAAGGACGTTCCCCGTAATTTTAATGATCATAAAAATCCTTCAAGGGCTGAGTGCCCTGCATTCTCTGGAACGATTCTTGCATTCTCTGCATTTGTTCGAGGCGCCTTTAAAATACCACCTATGGATCCTGAGGCAGAGGAGGTTGTTGATCGGCCATGGGATCAATTTTGCCAAAATCCAATATACGCCTCCAAGAATACTCTAGTGGTCCTTCCAATCGGGGATTCAATGACCTTCTTCCTAGCATAAATTAGGAAAAGGTCGAAAGGACTAGGGATAAGAACCCTACAGCACAACAAAACAAGACTATCCTTAAGTGGGGTAGCCTAAGGATCTACAGACTCTCAGAACCTGCCTTAAGATTATAGATGATTTACTCTACTTGCGTCTGCTCAATCCAACCAGTTAAAAGGAGGGACTGGGGAGAAGGTTCTTCCTTTAGCTTGTGCCTCCGGTTCCTAGTGTACCCCCCAGTCACTGTCGTTTGACACTACTCCCCTAGCTAAACATCAGATTGATCAGTACAAGTAGGTTAATTGTAAACAATCTCAGACTAGACCCCAAAGAGCAAATCAGTCCTTAAGGCCAACATCTACTTGATTTTATTTAGGCCTGGGATTGTAGTGCTTATGGAATGTGATGGGCCCTTAAAATGGGTCATGCCCTTAATGATCAACTGAGTATGTGTGAGTATGTGCACAACCAGGGTTTTCAAGCAAGATTATTTGTGATGAGTAGATTTTATGGTTCAAATCTTACTTAAGTAGCTTTTAGGGTTTAGAATTAGATTTAATTCAATCAAGTTTGAGGCAAACTAGGTTTTCAAGCACGGGTGAAGATCACTTTCCTTTTGAAATAAAAAATAAACTGGAGTGCCTGGTATGAACCTAAATTGAAAACCCTAAAAGGAAGCTACTTGGTGAGTTAATTTTATATTGAGTGGTGTGGCCCAAACAACTCAAAAAATTGGCCACAATTGCACCACTGAGTTAGGCACAAAAAATGATTAACCTAGACTGATTTCTACTCTTTTATATGTTGATTTTTGTGTATCGGTTCCACAGATCAGAATCCGATTGAGTAGAAGAAAATCAATTTGGTTATGTGCCTTGAATGTGGGTGTATGTTGTGTGTATGATTTATCCCACAAAAGTATCTTTTTATTTTTTTTTCTTTTATATGCGAAGGTGAAATGAATGTAGGTGGAAATCCAAGCAACCAAACTAATCCTAGGATTTATGCAAACACCTAGGTTAATTGGAGTTTGAATTAATGTGATGAAATGAAATCTATGGAGGGATAAGAATGGGGAGCACTTGCAGTCGTCTTCAACTGCACTTTACTCCGATCTACCGCTTGATGATTCCTTGATAGAGGTATCTGCAAAACAATAGACAAGAGATAAAGCAAGTTAGAAAATAGTAAAGTGTGTGAAATGCAAAAAGAAGATCGAAAAATCGTTGCCTCCTCGGCAACGACGCCAAAATGTTGACGACGAAAAACTACACGTTCGCAGTTGGATTCGATAACCAGTTGTTGTAGTTCGGGTGAAGAAATATGTTCAATAGATAAAATTTATACTGAAAATTCATAAAGAAGTTCCAGGTCGAACACAGGGAGGCTATGTCGATCTCAAAATTTGCAGTTATATTTTTTTTGTATTTTTGTTTAAAAGGTGAAATAATCACAATGGAAGCAATATAAACAATAAGAGAGAGAGAATGAACAATCACTTGATATTTGAATAATGTTTTAGAACTAAGAAAGCAGGAAATGATTACACTGGAAAGCGGGAAACTGTTACAACTAGAAAGCAGGAAATTTCAACTCTAGAAAGTGGAAAAGCAAGGGAGAGAGAAGTTATCCTCCTCGACAATCGCTTGGAGGATGAGCCAGATGGGACAACACCTAGAAGACAGGGAATGGAGCGGGAAGAAGGAGGATGAAGCAGGAGGAACAGGAATGAAGCAGCACGTCATTGTCGTCGTGGGATCCGCTTCCGGAATGGGGGCGAAAACTTGGTTTTAGCTCTTGAGGAGCATCCCGGGTGTGAGATAAGCTTCTCTTAAGCTTTGGAGAGGGACAGAGGAGAAGGAAGGGATGAGAAATTCATAGGGTAGGGGTCTCCTTTTATAGTTGCAAGGAGTGGGGGCATTCTGTCATTACAACATCAAAACATTAATTCAGGACCTTTAGTGACGGATTTATCTATCACTAAAGGCCTAAACGTGGCCAACGTGCACGCGCCGTGCGCACCCTCAGCTACCTCAATGCCCATGCATGATCTAAGGCTCTCAGCTGTCCGATCAAGAGATCGGACAACTTAAAAAGCATGCACCTGCTCCTCTTCAGCGCCTCTATCACCTGGGCGTTCGTCCGGAGTGGCGTGTGATTGCGCGTGGGCGTTGGACGCATTGAGATAGCACCATGTTGTGCCTTTCAGAGCCGCTCAATGAAGACAGTGTGGCGGAATTGCGCTCACGCCCACGCCCACGCCCATCTTGATTTGGAGGTCGGGCGCAATTCAAATGTGCGCCTATCAAAGCTCATAGGGTGCTAGACCAACATGCTTAAGGGGCTTCTTTGCTTCGCTTAGGAATTAGGCATGCGTGATTTGCGACCGTTGGATGGAGATCCAATGGCCCAGATCATCCGCGCCTTTTCCTTTAGAAGTTGAACGGAGGGGGGGCGGCCGGGTGTGGATGGTTGGGATGGTGCCACGTGGCACCATCCTGACCGTCCATCTTCTTTGTGTTGTAGACGGTGTCACGGGTGTTAGATTGGATCGATTTTTGTGCCATTAGGTTGCAATCGTCGATCCGAACCCATCCATGCAATCGGATTTGTCATTTGAGGTGTGGATTAAACCATCTTGGCCCTTGATCTCTAGGGTTCCTCGATCTCTATCTAGTGCTACGGATGTTCGATTAAGGCGATCTTGGAGTCGTTGAACTCCAATCGTCGCCCTGATAAGATCCGTATGGTTGGATCTTCGATCCGAGGCCCAGATAAAAAGTCATCTTGTCCCTGACCATAAACAGAGACAATTACTATACAATTTATACAACTTGAGCTAAATGCATGATTATGCATGTTATGTAATATTCACAATGTATGATGCTAATATGATACTAAGAACATACATTAATAGACATTTTAGGTTAATCAGATGTATGCACATCATTTCCCACTACCGTTCATTGATCAAATTCTCGAGAAACTAGTGGGAAATCGATTCTTCTGCTTTCTGGACGGGTACTCCGGTTACAACCAAGTTGCAATCTATCCCGAGGACCAAGAAAAGACTACCTTCACCTACCCCTTCGGAACTTATGCATTCCAAAGGATGCCATTCGATCTCTACAATGCACCCGCTACATTTCAGTGGTGCATGCTTGCCATATTCTCAGATATGGTAGGTGAGTACCTTGAAGTCTTCATGGACAACTTCTCAGTATTTCATGAATCATTTGACGATTGCATCCTGCACTTGGTCCAAATCCTCAGGCGATGCATCGGCGTGAACTTAGTTCTTTCCTAGGAAAAGAGCCACTTCATGGTACCTGAGGAATTGTATTGGGACATCTTATCTCTAAAAAGGACATCCAGGTTGATCGAGCCAAGGTGAATTTGATTTCCAAACTCCCTATGCCTAGCTCGGTCAAAGACATCCAATCCTTCCTGGGGCACATTGATTTTTACCATCGATTCATTCCTGATTTCTCAAAAATCGCGTGTCCCCTGACTAATCTTCTATCTAAGGATGTCCCTTTTGAAATCACCAAGGAGTGTACTCAAGCATTTGAGATCTTGCGTGATCGAGTTACCCAAGCACCTATCCTGTAGCCCCCTGATTGGTCTCAACCCTTTGAGATCATGTGCGATGCATCTGATTACGCTGTAGGTGCGGTACTCGGCCAGAAAATAGATGGGAAACCCGTGGTTATTTACTATGCTAGCAAGACACTTGACGAGGCTCAGTGTAACACATAGTTACTGAGAAAGAGTTGCTAGCTGTTGTATTTGCCCTGGAAAAATTCAGATCATATCTTTTGGGTTCCCATATTATCATTTACTCAAATCATACTACTGTGAGGCATCTCCTTGTGAAGGACACGAAACCTCAATTAATCCGCTGGATCTTGCTATTGCAAGAATTTGACCTCGAGATTCTCGACAAGGAAGGGAAATAGAATATGGTAGCTGATCACTTATCCCGCATTCCTTCTGATATTATCAACCCTTCCGGATCCAATACTGAACATTTTCCCGATGAGCTCCTCCTGAATATCAGTACAGGACTTTCATGGTTTGCTAATCTAGTAAACTACTTGCCATCACATCAGATACCGTCTGATTGGCCAAAAGCCAAGAAGGACAAATTACTTTTCGATGCCAAGTACTACTTTTGGGAAGACCCGTATCTCTTCCGCATTGGTGCTGATTAGATCATCCGACGATGTGTTCCGGAAGCAAAAATTCAGGACATTTTGTCCTTCTGCCATGACCAGGCATGCGGTGGATACTTCTCTGGTCATAAAACTGCAACAAAAGTCCTCTAGTGCGGCTTCTATTGGCCCACGATTTTCAAAGATGCATACAATCACTGTAAGGCATGCACTCGTTTCCAAACCTTAGGCAACATGAGCCACGTGATATGATGCCCTTACAGTCGATTCTCGTATGCGAAATCTTCAATATCTTGGGGATTGATTTTATGGGTCCCTTCCCTACTTCGGGCAACTTTGAATACATTCTTCTCGCTATTGACTACGTTTCCAAATGGATCGAAGCCATTTCGACCCAAATCAATGATCATAGGGTGGTTATCAGATTCATTCATCAGAACATCTTTTCTCGGTTCAAGATTCCACGTGCCATAATCTCTGATGGAGGGACCCATTTCACGAATGCTCAATTCAGATCACTGATGACCAAATACGGGGTGTCGCACCGAATCTCTACTCCTTGTCACCCCCAAACCAACGATCTAGCTGAGCTATCGAATCAGGAGATCAAGAAAATCCTCCACGTCACTATTCGACCTGACAGGAAAGATTGGTCATCTCGACTTCCGAAAGCTTTGTGGGCTTATAAGACCGCCCACAAAACCCAATTAGACATGTCTCCCTTTAGATTAGTGCACAGGAAGGCATGTCACCTCCCCGTCAAATTAGAGCACAAAGCCTATTGGGCAGTACGGAACTGCAATCTCGATCTTTCTAAGGTAGGAACCCATAAAAAGCTTCAAATGAGTGATATCGATGAATTACGCCACGATGTGTATGAGAACTCGCGAATTTACAAAGAGCAGGTTAAGGCCTTTCACGACAAGCACATATCTAGAAAGATCTTTTTCTCTGGTCAAAAAGTCCTACTCTTTGACACCAAACTCAAATTGTTCCCAGGAAAACTCAGATCAAAATGGATTGGAACATACCTTGTCCGACGAATCTTTGGAAATGGAGCTGTCAAAATCAATCAACTCAGCCACGATTCAGAACCTTTTGTATGGTCAGAGACTCAAACTGTTCATTGAACTCACCGATACAAATTTGGCTGAGATATCTTTTACCCTCCATTCTCCCTGAGCTCATTGCACCTGATTGATGTCATTAAACTCAGCGCTTAACAAGAGGCAACTTGTCATTTTAAAAAACCTAAAACCCTTCCTGACACATCCTATGCTGAACTCATATTGCACTTTAGGGCTCATCCATTAGAACAGCTGACTCCACCTCTGGTACCTGTACCCGAGCTTGAAATCATCCACAATAATCACCCCTATCCCATTCACCCACCCAACACCTGTTCTAATGAATGACCTAAGCTGAACTCGAACCCACCTAATTTACAATGAGGACATTGCAAATCGTAGGCATGGGGGGTATTAAAGTGTAAAACACTGTGAAAATCACCTCACAAGAAAGGGTTTCATCAAAAAAATTACATATTACAAAAATACCAAAAATAAAAAAATTGAAAAAAGAACAAAAATATGAGAGGAGAGGAAATTTTGATGGCATATCAGATTTTAAGGAGAAAAGGGGAGGATATAAAAATGTCAAAAAGGAGCACAATTTGAAAAGAAAAGAAAAAGAGATAGTCATTAGTAAAAGATTAAGGAATTGACTTAGTTCTAGACCAAATCAAAAGAAAGAAAATGAAAGGAAAAAAGTGCTAAAAGAAGAGATTAGTAAGAACGCTGATTTTAGGCCTCTTGGGCTACAATCTTAGGCTTAAAAATTTAAGTACCCGTTAAGATCTAGATAGTCCTCAAGAGGTTGAGGAAAATACGAAGCTTAAGTATTAGGTGTAAGGCTTAGGGATTATTCGACCTCATTAACTAACCTCTGATTTGCGGGACTCAGTAATCTAAGCACCCCAATCCACACACAGTCTGGTTCAGTGTGCCTAAGTATCAAAATCACGCAAATGTGTTAAATTTGTTCTAAAACAGTTACCAAGATTAGGAGTGGCTAATCAACACAAGATGATTTGGATGAGTTCCCAATGCGGAGAGGCGGGACATTCCCCTCAAAGATGAGCAATAACATATCGTCTCCTCAGTGCTTGTCTCCTAGGATATCTACATATCCTACCGGAGGCATGTAAGCACCCTGTGCTGGTTTAGATGCCATGGGCGACATTATCTCGAAATATCAATTGCCAAGGTTTGGATTTAGCTATAGAACGCCATGGGTGGGATTATCTTGAAGGCCAGGGTTTTGGGGGTTGCCATGGGCGGTGTTATCTCGAAGCATCGATTTCCAGGGACCCTGCGAGGATTAATGGTGGAGACTAGGAATCCGATACAGACCGTGTTGTAAAGCTAATCCGAAGCTAGAAATAAAAAGAAAAGAGAGAAAACTCTCCAAAAAAAAAAGAAAAATTTTTCTATCTCTCTCTGACAAAAATGCACTACAAACTGAACCTGGGCTAAAACATGTTACAAGCATGGGTGCTTTAACCGTGAAGTTCAATAAACCTTAGGATAGTTCCTGTGGGCCTTAGAAACCTTTACGGAAAACTGAGGCTAGAGCTGGTCAGGTCTGGATCTCGGTTGGTACTTGAGTACCTCTAGGCCTACTATCGACATTCTAACCTAATCTACAAAAGAAAGCACACAGCAAAGTTTTTAAGCATCAAAAGGTTTTATGGTCAAGAATCAAAGTTAATACCTTGAAATTTTACTACGGGATTAGCAAAAGCTAAGCATGCGGGTATGATGGGAACACCATCATGAGCCATAACTATCTCATTTTTGACCCAATTAAGTCAGTAAATGCTCCTACATAACCACCAGAGAGTCACAAGTCATTGCACAATCATTTTGAAGGAAAAATAAGAAACTAGGGTTAAAACTACAATTTTACCAGCTTATCATGAATGCAGTACAACCACGAATTTTATCAGGGGTTGAATGAAGGTCAATTGGTCTTAAAAAGATAACAAGTAGGTTATAACAATCAAAAAAGGATTTGCACATGCCTTAAGAATTAAATGACTTTTTGAAACCCTAGAAACAGACCCGCTTAATTAATTGAGGTTTCAATTAGGATAAAATCCACCTAAACCCTCTAAAATTCATAGAAAAGTATTCTCTAGGGTTTAGAACCTTCAATTTGACCTTCAGAACCTATTCTAACCCAGAATAGAGTCACAGATAGACATTTGCCCTAATTTTCATTTTTACATAAAATACCTAGTCAATCGAGGTCAAAACCAAAATCCAACTTCACCATTGGATTCCTTAGATCCAAATTAGGTTTGTACCAAAATTTGGACCCAAAATGAGTTTGTCTTGACCTAGTTTGCAAATTGGTCATGTCTAATTACATTTCTACCATTAACTTTCAAAATCCTTTCAAACAGGTCCCTAACTTTGTTGTCATTCTCACAAAAAGGTCCCTGCCACACAGAACTCCTAATCCTACAACTCCAGCGACAATCAATCGAGGATTTCTCCTTGACTGATTGATGAAACCTCCTCAAAATTGAACCGGAGATTCCTCTTGAAATCCTCTTTCAATCAGACCGATTCTTGTGCTTCAATTCTTTCCTAATTTCTCATGCGAACGCATGAGAAATTTGGGTTTCCAACTTTGGAGACCTTCCAAGCTCTAATCAACCCCCTGACACCTATATAAAGACTCCCAAGGCCTACCCGATCCTCCAAGCTTGAATTCAACCCGAGAAACCCTCAAATTCCTCTCTGCCCTCCTCTGACAGATTTGCTTTTCAATCTTCGGCGACTCTCCCTACCTCCCCTTGTCGTCTAACCATAATACTAGTGGCAGACACTTCCTCCTTGCCTTCTTCCCCGTCGTGCAGCACCAACTGGTGCCCCTATCTCATTCATCCTCGTCGTCCACCTCTCATCAGAGCAGCTTCGTCTCCAATGTCGGCCATACCTTAATCGACACCAACTCCGCTCCCCTTTATCTGCCCCTTTTCCAAAATGACTCCTAATCTTCCACTGTTCATTTCCAGACATCTGCAACTTCGTTTCGACCGCTGACCCGACCCATTGTCCTCATCTTCCACCTCGCCGGAGTACCTCTGGTGAGCCTGTACGGCCACCACGCTCCACCAATCTAGCCATCGTTCATCCCTACACCTCCGCTTTGACCTTAGGAGCCAAACCCCTAACTTAGGCCAATTGCTCCTCCACAACCTCTACCAAACACCGCACTTTCGCACTTCACCTTCCATCAATGTTCAGCCACCTCACACACTCTCACACCTCACGAACACTGTCGTTCACTTCCTTGCCTCATGGCGATGCTATTGAACCTTTTAACTAGGGCTTTTATCCCATATTTCATGTTTCAGGTAGCAACTCCTTTGACCGCCACTGATGAAGCTTCAATTGAAGCTTGAAGCTTGCTCCAGCACCTGTAGGTGCCAGGCGTCAACTCCAGTTCACGCGGAATCGCTCCAGGAGTTTGAGTGGACCAACAATTGAAGCCTTTGACTGCCATCTTGCGCGAATTGAATAAAGAAGCATCTGCAGCTGCACGCAGAGGAAAGGCAGTGGGATTAGTCCCAACTCAGAAGCTGAGGAGCGCCCATAGACAAATAAGTTGAATTCTTGCCACAGGTTGTTTTCCTCAACATGCATAGGGGGTGAGGTCCTCACACACACACCTCACATGCCTCGTTCGCGACTCTAACCCCGCGGACCTAGTGTGCTCGATATCCCGCCTAACCCTAAGCACTCCTCGGGTGTGACCCACGCCCGCAGGCCTAGTCCCAGGTATGCTCTAGGTCCGATTACCTGTATACCCGATACTATTGAAGGCTCTGGGAGAGCATGACCTACATAGAGAAAGAGAGGAGAGAGCTTGCACGGGGAAGGAAGAGGGTTTTGCTGCAGAGGAAATTGGCTGACATAGCCAATTTAAGAAGTTCCCCCTCCCTGTGTGAAGAAGTTGAACAGAAGAAGAAGGAGAGGAGCCACAACAGAAGAGGAAGAAGAAAAGAAGAAGAAGAAGCTGAGGATAAATAAAGGGCTATACACTGTAGCTCGAGACAATTAAGCTGTCTGATCAAACACTCAGCCATCTAATACTTGATTGCTAAGCATTATTTGGTTGATATTTGCTGTTATTGTGAGGGGTAATTGGTGATTCAATTCATCATTTTACCCCATTCCTTTTGCACTATTGACATTTGTTTTCATTGTTTGGAGTTCTATTATAAATTGCTTATATTATGTTTAAATTACAATTCTTGGGATTTAAATTCCATATTGCTCCCAAGTTCGACCTCGGAACCTTTTCAAGTAATAAAATTTATTTGTTTAAGTGCTATTTTGGCTATACTACAACACGACAATCTTAAAACACCAATTTAGCGCACGAGCATTTGCCTTAATTTAAATCGGCATGAACAAATGAATGAATGCGATTTTATTAAGCCTGTTGCCTCCCTGGCAACAATGCCATTTCATGAGTCAATTTTCACTTACTAAGATGATGATTAAGATGATTTATCGTTGTATTTTTAAGTGGTGGAAAATCAAATAATCAAAGTATTGAATTGAAATTAACCACTCACAAGAGAGTGGGTCGTATCCACAGAGAGGCAATGGTCTATTAAAACTCGCAAAAGTCTTTCACAAAAAATCACAATTGAAATCGTAGAAAATTGATATCAAAACCACTCTCATATGAGGCTTATAAGGTTCATATATACTGACAAAGTAATTAAAGCAAAGAGGAGGGATCTCTTTATAAAATGGCCAACATTATAATAATAATAGCCTAAATCCATGAAATCCACAATGGCACAGCAATGTAAAATTTAATTGAATGCGAAACAGGGGAAGTTGTTTCTTTGACCTCGCGCGTGGAGGAAGGGATGGCCGGAGGTGAGGCTGCTGCCGGAGGTTGAGTGGGTTGAGCCGCTTCCAATGGTGGCAGTCTCGTGGCCAACGGTGGCTGGAGGCGGTAGCTAGAGCAAATGAAGGTGAGCGGCTGTGGTGGCTATTGCTGCTACTTCTATGCGTGGCGTGGAGTTGCTAAAGGGCTGCACGTGCATGGAGGATTCGTGAGCGCGCCCGAAAAAGGCTGAGGATGTGTGGGCGCACACAGGAGCACGCGTGCTGAGGTCGATGGTGCACGGAGATGGCACGGTGAGGGGTAGCCTGTGAGGCTCCTCTGTTCCTGCTAGAGTACGCGCGGCACTGCTGGAGGAGCACGGGCACGTGCAAGGAAGGTGCTGGAGGATGCGTGGGTGCGCATGGGGGTACTCTGCTACACGTGAAGGAGGGTGAAGGCATGGGCACACATGGTGGTGTGGCTAGTGGCTATGCATGATGACGCAGCGTGCAACTGTGAGGTTGCGAAATGTTAGGCCCTTCGTGGAGAAGATGAATAGTGGAGAGGGAGAGGAAAAAAAAAAGAGGAAGATGGAGATGTTGGTGAACGTGGTGGTGACCATGGAGATGGGGATATGGTGTTGGTGGTCAGGCAGTGGCACGGTAAGGTTATGGATGTTGGGTTTGTTCTTGATGTTGTAGGTGAAGCACGAGGAAGAAGATGCAAAAAGTGGTGGGGATGATGTTTCTAGTGAAGCACGGTGATGCAGGGACTCTGGTTGGCAATGTGGGCTGTCACACCACACACCCACGATAGTGGAGTCGTGCAGTCGCAGTTGAGGCCGGTGACGAGGAGGTGAAGCACAGTATTGTGTTGGGATGGAGGCCTACGCAAAGATGGCAACTCTCCCCCTCCTTTGTAGCTGTGGCTCCAAGGATTTGAAATGGAGCATGCACATTGAAGGCTCTAGATCCACTTTCCATGGAGGAGGAATGCTTGTAGCTATGGCTGGAGTGAATGGCCATCGACGAAGTGGAGCCGTTCCTATGGAAGAAGAAGAATAACAATATAATAAAATATTAAGCTTATTTATGCACAAATCCTTATCTTCTATGTTAATTAAAATAATGTATGTAATGCACCTAATTGCACGCTATTCTAAGTCAATTCCAAATGCATGAATTATGTACTTAAGTCAAAAATATAAATTAATCTATTTACATCCTAATGCATGCTAAATAAAATGTTAGTGAAAACTTAATGTCTAGGCACTTGATGTGAAATTTAGCGTGATTTGTAATTAGGGTTTTTAGAGTCGTAACATGCGAAATCGCATACGCTTTTAAAATTTATAACCTAGATATGGGAGTATCTAGGGTCATCCAAGGAGGTCAAATGTTTGCAAAATTATGTCTCTTGCTTGGAAATCGAACTCAACTTTCTTTTTGGTATTTTATATATATGATTTTTATAGGTTTTGAAATAACAGGAACAATATGGGTTTGTTGATAGGAAGAAAATTCTCTATAGTAATCCACTACACTACTATTATAGTGACAAGTAGAGCTCTCCCTAAGCTCACTCTAGGCACGTGGAGGCCTAGAGTAATTAGGGAGAGGGAGTGAAAAAAGTTAAACAAGAATTCTACAAGACTATGCAACAAAAAGATTAAAGAAGGCAACTTTGATTGAAAGAGAGTGTTTTACAAAAACCCTAGTAGATGAATGCTTCTACTACTAGATAATTGCAAAAAATAAAATAAAACACAAGTCCTCCTGAATTGTTTGTGAAGAGGGGAAGCTCCTTGCTCCAAGCTTAGTGGCTCCTAGGCTTGAAAAAGGCTCCTCATTCTCCTTCCTTGAGATGCTCCTCCAAGGTGGAAGCTACCACCTTTAATGATCTCCTAAAAGGGTGGGCATGCACCACCCTTGCTCCTCCTTGCCTGGCCATCCTCCTAGTGGGGGAGTGCTCCTCCTCCTTGGCATGGCATAAGGGAGAAGAAGGGGAAGAAGGCGCCAAGGGGGCGAGTAGGATGCCCCATTAATATTCTTTTCTTCTTCTTCTTCTTCCTTGGACTTAAATTACGGTGGGTATATGGTAGACTAAACTAATGGAGGATGGGAATTATGTGGTGGTAGGGTAGGGTATTTATAGGATGGGAAGGGGGCTAGTTATGGTGTTTTTTTGGAGGGAAATGAAGGGGTGCTTGGATATTTTTGGGGGGGAAAATGGGAGGGAAATGAAGAGATGCCTTGGTTTTCCCTCCAAAAAATACCTTCTAGAAGGCATTGATTTTGGATGGAAAAAATGGAGGGTAGAGATGGGTTTTGATGGTGGACATAGGGTGGTGATGGAAGGGATAGTTGACACCAAAATAGAGTAGGTGGTCTTTTTGCTGGAGCTTAGGTAGTAGGGTAGTAGGGTAGTAGGTTTTGGTGCCATAGAGGTGGACTAGCAAAGCTAAGTTAGCTTAGCTAGCTTATCTAGTAGGGAGTAGGGTTGGAGAAATTTGGAGCTAGAGTTTTCAGGGAGAAGAGCTAGAGGTAGTCATCTTGAACTTCACTGGAGCTGGCGGCTACTGAAGAGAGCTGCAAAGAGCCACCTTAGCTGGCTTAGCTTGCTAGTTCTTTGCTAGTTGCTAAGCCAAGCTAAAGCAAGCTAGCTTCTGCTGAAAGGAGCTGAGGTGAGCTAGTTTTAATTCTCCTAAGGAGGACCTAGCTAGTTGAGGTAGCTAAGGTAGCTTAGCTCAACTAAGTTGAGCTAAGCTGAGTCCCCAGGAGCTAGACATGAGCTTCTTGAGATAAGATGAAGTCATCTTCAGCTGCCTTGAGTTGAGTGGAGCTGGATGTAGCTGGTCCTGAGCTGAGGTGAACTCCAGCCAACTCAGCTGAGCTAGCTAGAGCTCCCTGTGAACTAATGGGAGCTGAGATGAGCTAGATTCAGCTAAGTTTAGCTGGATCTAGCTCATCTTTAGCTGGATCTGAGCTGACTTGAGCTAGGGTGAGCTAAGATGAGCTCTCTTGAGCTGCCATTCAGTTGAGATGAGCAAAATGGAGCTAGGATGTGCTAACCCTAGTTTAAGTGAGCTAGAATCCAGCTATGGTGAGCTGGATCAAGCTGACTTCCAGTTAGTCTGAGTTTCTTCTTCACCAGTTGCCTTCCTGAGTGCTAGGGTTTTGGAGTTCTGACAATCTATATATCCTTAAGACAAAAAAACACATTAAAAAGACAATAAAAAATTCAATGCATGCCTAACCTAATTGATGCTTGAATGTAACCCAAAAACCCGTTTGCGGAGCAAAATCCTAAGAGCTAGGTTTGTTTTAATGCATAAGAATGATGATAAACTAGCGTTTATCACACCCCCATGCTTATCTTTTGCTAATCTCTTTGCAAAACTTTAATTTTTACAAAACGAAATTTTTGGGAAATCTAATTTTTTCAACTTCTGAGGAGAAAGAGATTACAGGACATAGGATGATCCAAATATAGGAGGAATAGGATTTATTACGGATAAACATCAGGATTTATTTTCAGATCCAAAAACTAGACAAAAAGGGGATTAATATATCCTCTAAAAAAATTCACAGATTAACCCCTTAATTCAGATGACTTGAAATTTTTGTTTTTAGGATTTTTCTGCCTCTTAAATATGATTCACAACTTGCAACAACATTTAAAACCTTGTGCCTGTGCTTGTGAAAAACCAACATTTATAAGGGTGTGTTTTTGGTTTAAAACTTTTTTTTCTCTCCCCCATGCTTATTTTTAGCTTAATCTTACAACAGATGTGTTGGGATCATCATTCCCATTACCAATTCTCGAGGGGGCTCTGGCACCAGTACTTCGAGATAGCATTGTCCATGACACCACCCAGGAGCTCACAATCCCAAAACACAATGCGGTGTAAAGGGGCGCTCCAAGCAAACTCAAGCTCTTGCTCCGACACTATAGGTAGAGTATCGTCCAAGACACTTGAGCTACAAAAATGCGCTTTAATGCTATGTCTAAAGATATGTAATATAGATATAGAGCAGCGCCGAGGCAGTAACATGTTAACATCGCATCCTCAAAGGAGGCAATTTCCTCCTCGCGGTGGGAGCTCAAACCAATGATCATCTTCAGACTTTTACTAAGGCCAAACAAGGGGGTTTTTCCTAATTTTTAGTTGTTTTTAGGTGTTGGCTTTTGTGTGAAATTTGACACAAGAAGTTTTGCATGAAATGTAAGTTTTTGAATCAGAAACTAAGCCAGATACTTTCCATATTACAAAAGGGGATCAAGTCACCTGAACTATCATGAGTTCAGGTGGAATTTTAGAGAAGGATATATGATCTAGTCTAAACAAAGACCCTGAAATTCTAATTATCAGATCCATGTCCTCTTCCCTAGTTTGTTAAAGATAAAATCCCATTGTACCAAAAGTGAGTTTTCAACCTTAATCCCGATTTGAAATTTTTCCTCAAAAAGTTTTCAACATTTTTATTTATTTTTTTAAATTTTTTTTAGCTTTTTGGGTTTGCATGCATGAAATTAAAATGTCAAAAGAAAATGCATGTTTTTAGGTTTTGAAAATCCTAAATCGATCGTCAAAATTTTAAAAACACCCCCCCATGCTTATGATATGCAATGTCCTCATGCATTAGGAGGGAAAAGGGATTACCTTAGTGAAGGGTGGTCAGGTTTAGGATGGTCAAAACCTAGAAAAAAAAAAGGAAAAAGGAAAGCAGAAAAATGATCGGTTACCTCCCATCCAGCGCTATCTTTTACGCCATTCAGCAGGATGTGAAGGTATGCACAGAAGACGGACAATCATATAAATAGTTGGACACTTGAATGTCCTCAGGAAATGTGTCTTCCCGAAGATCCCTAAAAAGATGATTGATAAAGAAATAAGGATCAAAATGAAATGAAAAAATGGAAAAATGACTCGGGTCTGGCCATGGTTTAAGTTCATGTAAAATGCCAAACTTGGGTGGATCGGGTGGTAGGTTGAATAGAAAGGGAGGGAGAAAGTAGTCTGTGAGATGTAGGGTGGGTGAAGTTAGTGTGGATGTTTTTGGTGAAAAATCAGGAAGATTGAAAGAGTAAAAGTCAAACCCTAGTTGATCTGAAAAGTCTCAGACCACAAAATCATCCTTAGAATAGGAATCAATAAAATCTAGATCCATGGTGGTCAAAGCTGAGTAGGATTTGATCAAAAAAGATTTCTCACAAATTGCTTCCATTGTATTATCAGTGTCCTCGAAAATTTTATGATCAATGGACCTCTTGGAAGTTTGAAATAAATCTAATGAGAAAATTTGGTTACCGCAACTTATATTCATTTTCGCATAATGAGAGTTGATATTAGCTATTGTGGTAATCAGAAGGGGTCTTCCAAGAATGGTATTAGTGAGAGCTGCAGGTACCTTTATGTCAAGGGCCAGAAAATTTATCAGATTTAGACAATTTCGGACCTTGACAATATGATCCTCAATGATTCCCCGCGATTGAATGGTAGATCGATCTCCCAATTGAAATTGAAGCTTAGTAGGTTTAAAATCACCAAATTGAGATTCCTCGAATAAGACCAGGGAATGATATTAATGGAGGTACCTAAGTCGAGAGGGGTGTGAAAAAAAATGGTGTCATTTATGACAACTGAGGTGAAGGATGCGCCCGGGTCCTTTTTTGTGAGAGGCAGCTTGCTCTAAACAACTGAGCTTGCTATCTTAGAAAGGACCACCCTTCCTAGATTCTGAGCCTCCCCTGGTGGAGTAAACTTTTGTTTCACAAATTTAGCAAATGTAGGGGTGGCATCTAGGAAGGGGATATTCTTCTCGACTTGCCCAAATAAGTCCAAAAGATCTTGGTGAGAGGGCTTTGATTTCTGATAAAAAAGATTGGATGGTAGTGTTTGAGAGTGAGAAATAGGATTTGAATCAAGTATTTTTTGTATTTCTTTTTCTTCATCCTAAGTGGGGTTAGGAGAGTCGATTTGCATAGGTTGAGAGTGGGTTTCATCCATCTGATTTGAAGACCCTAAATCAGCAGTGTTTTCCCACTTCTCAATGTAACTGCATGTGCAGTTTGGTTATCACTGGGAGGAGGTGGGGGGACCTGTTGTTGATAAAAACCAGATTGGTGCTAAGATATCGGGTTAATAAGAGCTGAATAGTGTGGTTCTGATGTTGGTGTCCACCTAGGTGTTGGTTCCTATGATTGACAAAGTTTGGTGTGGGCTGCGATGGTGAGTGTCCTGCAGGTCTTTGGTTTTAAATAACCCCAAATTGATCATTGAGATTATTAATAGCACGGGTTTTTTTTATTGTTTTTCTTTACATATCCTGTAGGGTTTTCAACATCTAGGCATTAATGTCTTCTTGAGATGGCCCAGATTGATAACTTGATTTTGAACCATGCCTTCCAAATGGGTTTTGTTGTTGGTGAGGAATCGGATTGGTCTAGGATTGAGTTGGATAATTCCTCCAATTAGAGGAATTTTGCAATTGCTCCTGGAAGGTGGAGATATTTTGAGTGGGGTAATGATTTGGATAAGTATAATTCCCCGTTGAACCATAGTAAGCCTCAGAATAATGATTATACTCAGCAGAGGTCGTATGCAAATTTTGTATCTTTGGGATGTGAGGAGGGGTGAGATGTGGAATGTGGAGCTTGGGTAGATGTGGCAGTACTCCTTTGGTTGGCTAGGTTTGTTAAATCCTTATGCAACTGTTGTTGCTTAACTTGTAGCTGAGCCATAATGGAGTAGAAATTAGGTGGGGGGGCCTGATTAAGAAGCTCTTGGGTGGAAGGATTGGGGAAAGAATAATTAGCATGTAGGTTAGAGGACAAATTTTGATTTTCCATTTTTAAAGAAGAGGAAAAATGCAGGAAAAGTCTTTTTGTGGAGGCAAAAATCAAGTTGTCCCTCCAAGTGTGGAGTTTTGGACCACCGCCTGTACAAAATGGAAGAAATAGGAGGGGAGGAGAAGAGATGGAGATGAGAGAAAGTGTGCAAACAAGCAATCAAAATTCTAGACCTAACTTAAATATGACTCCCTAAAAATAACCTAAGACTTGGTCTACCTAGGAAATAAGTAATCAATAGTAAATACCCATTCTGTCAACAAATCTAGTTAAGTTGTTTAAGGGGAGGTTTGGGCCCAAGCATTTCTCAGGAAAATACCCAGGTGCTTGTACAAACCCACACCTGGTCATTTGGCATGGCCCCTCAGCCTAAACACCAGATATAGATAATAGAATTGATATTAACTAAAGAAAACTTAAGACCTAGATAGCAAGCCTAAGTTGATGAAACCTTAGGGATCAAATTGCTACATATTTTAATTAGGTCTAGGATACTAAAGTTCACATGGAATGTGGAGGGCGTTGATTAGATTATTGCCTTGTTATTTCAATTTTTTTGTGTGTGTGTGCGGGAATTGGAACTTGATTCCAATGAAAAGCAAGCTGTCACACAATTTTATGTATTTCTGTCTTTCAGGATTTGCTTTAAATTAATGTGTTTTAGGGTATCCTTTCTTAAGACTTCAAACAAGTTTTGAGATCCACAAACAAGAGGAAATCAAGTTGTACAGGTTGAGATCAATTTCCTTTTAGTTGTTTGTCTCTAAAAATGAAAAAGAAACCCCTAATCCAATTGATCCTAGGATAGAAATTTAACTATCAATGGATATTTTTTAGGCTTTCTACATTAATTAGTGCCAAACTGATCAAACAACACCACTACTTTATGGAAAATCAAACAAGGATTCTAGAAAAGATTTTTTTAGGATTTTAAAATTTGTTTAATATTTTTAAATAGTTTTTCTTTGTACTGGTGTAAAAGTCCAAAATTGATACTCATTGATATTTTGGACTTTTCAGTACCACTACCAGCAATAGAAAATTCTGGTGATTTTTTTAAATGTGTAGAATTTCACAAGGATTCCACAAAGCTAAATTTCACAAAAATTAGATGAGTATAAAAATTTTAAAAATTCACGAATAGTAGCAAAACATGAAGACTAGAGGGTGTGACCCCTCTTCAATCCATGAATTTTTAAAAATTAAATACAAACCTAATTAGTCTGAAATTTGGAGTAGATATTTCTAGCTTGATTTGAAATCTCTGGGTGAAATTTAAGGATTTTACAAGGCTTGTGGAATTAAAATTGATTTTTCAAATTCGGATAGAAGTCTAGATCTGAAAAATAAAACACCTGCACTTAAGGTAGAGTGGTGTTTATAGGAGCAATCAATCAAATAATGGGTTTTAAAGGTACCACTCTACCAAAATTTGATGTTTAAGATCCTAAAAGCCAAGTTTAGTGTATTTTAGTAGTCTTTTAGACTAAGTGTAACAAGAAAGAAGAAACCAACCAAGAATCGTGGGAAGAAAAGGAACTTTGAGCTCTCGCTTCCAAATTCCCGCTTTCTTCCTGTAGTTCCTGCACACACAAGAAAGAAGAGAGGCAAGGGGATGAGATCCACTTCAAGCAAGAGAAAAAAATTTGCAAAGCCGTGCCTCCCAAGCAACGACGCCAAAAAGTGATGCGAAATTTAGCGTGACTTGTAATTAGGGTTTTCAGAGTCATTGTAACACGCAAAATCGCATACGCTTTTAAAATTTATAACCTAGATAGGGGAGTATCTAAGGTCGTCCAAGGAGGCCAAATGTTTACAAAATTCTATTTCTTGCTTAGAAATCGAACTCAACGTTCTTTTTGGTATTTTATATATATGATTTTTATAGGTTTTGAAAGAATAGGAACAATGCAGGCTTGTTGATAGCAAGAAAATTCTCTATACTAAACCACTACACCACTATTATAGTGACAAGTAGAGCCTCTCCCTAAGCTCACTGTAGGTGTGTGGAGGCCTAGAGTAATTAGGGAGAGGGAGTGAAAAAAGTTAAACAAGAATTCTACAAGACTATGCAACAAAAAGATTAAAGAAGGCAACTTTGATTCAAAGAGAGAGTGTTTTACAAAAACCCTAGCAGATGAATGCTTCTACTACTAGATAATTGCAACAAATAAAATAAAACACAAGTCCTCCTAAATTGTTGGTGAAGAGGGGAAGCTCCTTGCTCAAGCTTAATGGCTCCTAGTCTTGAAAAGGGCTCCTCCTTCTCCTTCCTTGAGATGCTCCTTCAAGGTGGAAGCTACCACCTTCAATGATCTCCTTCAAGGGTGAGCGTGCACCACCCTTGCTCCTCCTTGCCTGGCCATCCTCCTAGTGGGGGAGTGCTCCTCCTCCTTGGCATGGCACAAGGTAGAAGAAAAAGGGGAAGAAGGCACCAAAGGGGCAGGTAGGATGCCCCCTTAATCTTCTTTTCTTCTTCTTCTTCTTCCTTGGCTTTGAATTATGGCGGGTATATGGTAGACTAAACTAATGGATGATGGGAATTATGTAGCAGTAGGGTAGGGTATTTATAGGCTAGGAAAGGGGGTGGCTATGGTGTTTTCTTGGAGGGAAATGAAGGGGTGCTTGGATATTTTTGGAGGGAAAAATGGGAGGGAAATGAAGAGGTGCCTTGGTTTTCCCTCCAAAAATACCTTCTAGAAGGCATTGATTTTGGAGGGAAAAAATGGAGGATGGAGATGGGTTTTGATGGTGGATGTAGGGTGGTGATGGAAGGGATAGTTGGCACCAAAATAAAGTAGGAGTAGGTGGTCTTTTTGCTGGAGCTTAGGTAGTCGGGTAGTAGGGTAGTAGGTTTTGGTGCCATGGAGGTGGACTAGCTAAGCTAAGCTAGCTTAGCTAGCTTGGCTAGTAGGGAGTAGGGTTGGAGGCATTTCAAGCTAAGGTTTTTAGGGAGAAGAGCTGGAGGTAGTCATCTTGAGTTGCACTAGAGCTGGTGGCTACTGAAAAGAGCTGCAAGGAGCTACCTTAGCTAGCTTAGCTTACTAGTTCTTCGCTAGCTGCTAAGCCAAGATAAAGCAAGCTGGCTTCTACTGAAAGGAGCTGAGGTGAGCTAGGTCTAATGCTCCCAGGGAAAACCTAGCTAGTTGAGGTAGCTTAGCTCAATTAAGTTGAGCTAAGTTGAGTTCCTGGGAGCTGGACTTGATCTTCTTGAGCTAAGATGAAGTCATCTTCAGCTGCCTGGAGTTGAGTGGAGCTGGATGTAGCTAGTCCTGAGATGAGGTGAACTCCAATCAACTCAGCTGAGCTAGCTAGAGCTCCCTGTGAACTAATAGGAGTTGAGATGAGCTAGATTCAGCTAAGTTGAGCTGGATCTGAGCTGACCTAAGCTAGGGTGAGGTAAGTTGAGCTCTCTTGAGCTGCCATTCAGCTGAGATGAGTAGAATGGAGCTAGGATGAGCTAACCCTAGTTCAAGTGAGCTAGAATCCAGCTATGGTGAGCTGGATCAAGCTGAGTTCCAGCTAGTCTGAGCTTCTTCTTCACCAATTGCCTTCCTGAGTGCTAGGGTTTTGGAGTTCTGACAATCTATATATCCCTAACACTCACAAAAACACATTAGAAAGATAAGAAAAAAGGCAATGCATGCCTAACCTAATTGATGACTAAATGCAGCACAAAAACCCGTTAGCCCCAAGTTGGAGGTAGGTGTCTTCTTCTTAGCAATTTAGGTCCTTCTTAGCAATGATGCCTAACCTAATTGATCGAATCCTCCAAGTTAGCCCCAACCGAATCAGAATCTTCAATAGTCAGGCTATCAAATTGTTCGTCATACTCCTCGAGCCCGTTTGCCTCACTAAAATCATTTTCCTTACGCTCAAGTGAGACTTCACCTAAAGATTCTTCACCCTCAGAGCCAAAGAATTGATGATCCTCATTTATATGTCTCAAAATCATATGTCATTTCATGATCCAAGGAGACATATTTTTCTTTGTTTCCTGGCTCAGGGATCTCGGGTGAATCAATCGATTAATCCTTAAAGGATTGCTCTAGCCCAACCTCGTCATCCCCGTTCTCAGAAAATGTATCCCCCCCAACAGGCGCCTGAGCAGGGTCAGACATTGGCTCTCATGAAGGGGGTTCATCTTGAGAATCATCCCAAGATTTGACTAGGGCAACCATAAATTTCATCCTCAATCTCGATAATTTCCCAAGTAAAAACTCACCCAGGTCCCTATCCCTAACATGCTGGAGCAAATCCAATAAAGAGCTATTCATCTCATCAATCATTTTTATCATAGGCTTCAATGCTTCAGTGCATGGTTTTGGCTGAGCTTCTAAAGATTGGGTGGTGTTTCTCAAGTTAGCCAACAACCTATCTTGGACCTGGTTCACCTAAACCGACCGGTTCAGTTCAGGGTTGGGTGGGTTCGGGTTAAATCTAGGGGAGTCGAGATATTGAGGTTCTCGGGTCCCTCCCTGATAGTAGGTCATTTCAGGTTGTTGAAAGAATGGTGGTGACCTATTTTCATTGGAATACTAGGGAGGGTAGGTGTTATAATCATTGTATACATCCTGATTATATATCGGGTTGGTTTGGTTATCAAAGGATAGAGATCTATAATCATTGTAGCTCTAGGAAGGATAGAAATCATAATCTTATTGTCTAGGGTTAGGCCCTGAATACTGAGGTCCAGATTCATATCCCCAATGAAAGTTGTCCCAGCTAGGAGATGGGTAGTCATAAGTCAAGTCGGGATAGTAATCATCTTGGGGATAAGTGTTGGTAGGAGGATAGGATGGGAAATGCATGTAAGATGTGGAAGGATACATGGTAGAATAGGAGGGAAATCAAAAGAGAGACAGGAACCTAGCAATACAAGCAATCAACCCTGTCCTTAGGTGGGTTAGCATAAAAACCTATAGACTCCCATGACCCATCTTGAGATTATAAACAATTTGGTCTACTTCTATTTAGTCAATCAACCAGTTAGAGGGAGGGGCTGGGGAGAAGGATCTTCCTTTGGCTTGTGCCTCCGGTTCCTAGTGTACCCCCAGCCACAATCGTTTGACGCTACTCCCCTAGCTAGACAACAGATGGACCAATAGAAGCATATTAATCGAAAAAAATCTCAGTCTGAGCCCCGAAGAGTGAATAAATCCTTAAGGCCAATGTCTATTTAGTTTTAATTAGGCTTGGGATGATCGTGCTCTTGGAATGTGATGGGCCCTTTAGATGGGTCGTGCCCTTAATGATCAATTAAAATGTGTGTGTGTGCACAATCAAGGTTTGCAAACAAGGTTATTTGATGATGTGTCTTTTAGGGTTTAACCTTGTTTAGTAGCTTTTAGGGTTTAATCTTTATGTGTATTCAATCAAGGTTTAGTAGAACACTCCAAGTTTTGAAAGCACTGGTGATGATATATTCCTTTAGAAATCAAAAACTAATGTAGAGTGCCTAGTTCAGCGCTAAAGATCAACCCTAAGTGACAAGATAAACCCTAAGTGACAAGATACCGATGGATCGCTTTCAATTTGAGTGGTGCAGCCCAAACAGTTCAAGCAATTGGCCTGTTGCATCACTTATTAAGGCACACAAAAATGTTTTACCTATTCAGATTTCTACTCACTTATGTGTATGTTATGTTGAAGTGTATCGGGTCCACAGGTCAAATTCCGATTAAGTTGTAGGATGATGTGATTGTGAGCCTTAGGGTGAGAAGTTGTGGGTATTGTGTAGCTTTCAGCTAGATCCCACAAGAAGAGAAGAGTATTTCTTTTTGTTATTTTTTTATATATGAGGGTGGGTAATATGAGTGGAGGTGACAAACAAACAACCAGATCTATCCTAGGGTTTATAAAAAGCACCTAAGTTGATTCGGGTTTGAGTTATAAGGTTATGGAATGAAAACTAGGGTGGGGGTGGTGGGGGAAAACTTACAAATGTCTCTACCCACACTTTACTCCAATCTATCACCTTTGGCTCCTTGATCGGGTTCCTGCAAGACAATAAATCGAAGAAGAAAGATAGGTTAGAACAATATGTAAGTAATGCGGGAAAACGTGAGAAAAACCAAAGAGTGTTTCCTCCCTAGCAACGACGCCAAAATGATCGCGTCGTATTTTGCACGCGAAAAGGTTCAAGTTTGGAAAATTCGTCGTCATAGTTCGATTCACAAGAAAATCCGTAGATCGGATAAAATTTATAACTAAAACTCAAAAGGTGAGTCCCAGGTCGAACACGGGGAGCCGAATGTTTGGTTTGAAAAATCTGCGTTTCGCTTTTATTTGTTTTTGTCATTTTTATCTTTTGTAATTTTTTTAGTGTTTTTAGCAAGCAAGAGATCAAATCGATGAAATTTTATCTAGCTAATCTACTTGCAAAAATATAAGAGAGAGAGAATCACATATATTTCTAAAATGTTTGCTACAACTAGGAAAGTGGGAAAGATTATACTACAAAAGTAATAAAGATAGATGTAGGTGAGAGAATCCCCCTCGACGGTCACTCGTAGGACAACTCGCTCTGACATCGCCTGGAGGAAGGTGGTGAGGAGCAGGATGAACAAGGATGAAGCTAGAGGACGGAGGGCGAGGTAGGACGACGTCGTGGCAAGGATCTTCGTGAAGGAAGGTAAGAAGCCGGCCACGGGATGCTCAAAGAATGGGGATAAGAGGTAGAAAAATATTTGATTCTACTCTAGAGGAGCATCCCGAGCTTGGGACAAGCTCTCTCTAGAGCCTTGGAGGTGGTGAGAGGAAGAAAGGAAGAGATGGTTTGGAATGGAGGGGGTAGGTCCTTTTATAGTGGAAGAGAGAAAAAATTGTCCATGGGCAATTAGTGACAGATGTAACCGTCGCTGAAGATCCTCCCACCTGTCGCTGAAGATCCGCGCCAACCCTGCCCCTACGCGTGCTAGCATTGCGCTGTGTGTGCACTGTGGTGTGTGCACATATGCGCACGTGCGCTGCGATGCGCTCTCGGCGTCCAATTAGAGGATTAGAGGGCATTATGGGTTTCAAACTTGCACCCCTCCTATGAAGATTAGTTCTTCAACCAATGCAGCAAGCTGATTTTTGTGATGACTAGACATCTTATGGGCTACGCGAGGGAGAAAGCTTCTCAGCCATTGGATCAAGATCCAACGGCTGGGAATGGAGGTGAAGATGATGAGGGGGCGCCTTCCAGTTGCTGCTGGCCAGTGTTGGGCGGCTTAGATGGCACCACGTGGTGCCATATGGGTCGTCCATCTTCTTTCTATTGCAGAGGGTGCCACTGTGCTCAGATTGAGATGATTTTTGCATTATTGTACTGTGATGGTTGCTTTGGATCCATCCGTATAGTCAGATTTTTCATCCAAAGCCCGTAAGGATGTTGCATTGCCCCCTGGCCATTGATCTTCCTCGGATCGCATAAGGTGATACGAGATTCCAATTAGGACATCTCGGAGGCGTTGGACTCCAATCGTCGTTCTAATCAAATCTGTATGGTCAGATCATCCATCCGAGGCCTTGAATAAATCTCCTTCCCTCCTTGCCATAAAAAGGATGTAATTAACCTAAAATATACACTACTCTAAATGCAGGATGATGCATGCAATGCAATATTTATAACATGAAATGCAAATCTAAGCCTAGGAACAAGCATGAATAGGTATTTTAACCTAAATAGATGTGTCTACATCACCCATGTTATGAACACCCTGCAGGTGATGCAAAATCAGATGTCGGAGGTAACCCATGTTGTTACAAACCTCCATAATCAGATTGGGGTTACTCTGACCCAAAGGCCTATAGGACATCTGCCTTCCCAACCCATACCCAACCCTATCAATTAGAGGAACTACTACCAGGGTGGGCACTCAAATCAAAACCATACTAACCAGCCTCCAATCAACCTAGCATCATAGCACTCACCAGGTTTCCCGCAACATCAATCCCCACAACCCCCTCTCAAGAACAACCAAACTGCCAATGCAGTTACTTTGAGGAATGGGAAAATAATCACTGATCCTGGGCCTTCACACCAACCTAATGAATCCCACACTACCCCAGTGAAAGTCCACTCTCCTAACACCATCACTCAGGGAGAAAAAGCAATTGATTATCACGACACGACTCCTATCCCTTTCCCCCAAGATCTCCACTCTACCACCAATAGAAAAAAAAACTGAGCCCACAAATGAGAACTCATGGAATTATTTGGGCAAGTTCAGATTAACATCCCTCTCCTAGATGCAATCAAATATATCCCTGCCTATGCAAAGTTTTTTAAGGATATCTATACTCCAAAAAGGTAAAATAAAAACATAGGAAGAGTGCTTCTTTCGGAGACAATATGCTCTGTCATATAGAGCAAGCTGCCTCCTAAGATGAAAGACCCAAGCACGCCTTTGATTTCTGTGATTATTGATGATACTACATTTAACCTCACCCTTCTCAATATCGGTGCCTCGGTCAATATGATCGCCACAATTCTATTCAAGGAATTTAAGATCGATGATCTCAAGCCTGTCGAGCTTACCTTACAATTAGCTGACCAATCTGCGATCAATACTCGGGGGATTGTCGAGGATGTCCTTGTCAAGGTTCCGAACTATGTCTTCCCCGTAGATTTTCTAGTCCTTAACATTGAGGTACCTGAATCTCTAATCAATGCCCCTATCATTCTTGGATGACCGTTTTTGGCCATCGTGGAAGCAAATATAAATTGTCATACCAGTAAAATGGATATCACTTGCGCAGGCTAAACAATTACTCTAGATATTTTCAAATCCTTCAAGAAATTCCATGATGATGATGACTTCTTCAAGGACTTAGATACCAAAACATCTAATTTGGTGGAGGAAACAATGCTGATAGATTCTCTTCCTGGCCACAATTTTTTCAAGGATTCTGACTATGAATTGGTGGTCAATGACAACAAACACTTGGATCCTTGTATTCACTCAAAATCTATTCTTGACTATTCACCAGACCCTCCCACTCTAATTTCACCTCACCCACCCACTCTAACTTCAATTCAACCTCCCACCCTAACTTCACCCACCCTTTGTCTTATTAACTTTGCTCCTAGTCCCTTTCCCCTGGACCTACCATTTGATCCCCCCGAGCATGGCCTTCTTCCTAAACTAAACCCTTGGCTAGACTCTAATATTTCTTCCATTTTTCATACTCATTTTAGTCCCCCTATTTCCACCATTTTCTCTTCAAGGGACCAAAAGGAAGATTACATTTTTACAAGGCATTCACATGTCCAACTATCTTCACAATTGACCATCTTCCATGCATCACTTGACGCCCGAATAAATGGAGTTAAAGACAGCATTGGTTGTGAGGTAACCCAACAACATTTTCCTTTTCGCTTTCATTTTCTATTTTAGGTTCTGCAAAACTTAGCCTCTATCCTAACTTCCTCTCTCAAGTGATATCTTCTCCTACTCTTTTCCTTTTGTAAAAGACTTGCAAACCTTAAGCATGGGGGGGTAGTTTCAATTTTGTCAAGCATTTCATTATTTTCAGAACCTAAAAACATTAAAATATTTTGCATTCACAACATCTCCATCTGCATATGCACTCTATTTGTATAACTTCTAAAAAAGATGTTTTGAGAATTTTTAGTGAAAGAAAGGACCAATGGTTGAACTTTAATTCAAATTAGGTCCACCTAGGGTTTAATCACTAACAAACTAAGGATGAGGTCGCCGAATCATTTTAGACATTTTAGGTCTAGAAACCTAGACTAGATCAACTATCCTGCAAAGAATTCCATCCTAACACTTGATGATTCAAGTAACCTGACTTTATTTAGCAACCTAAATAGTACCTGACTTAGCTCTCAATCCAAAAATTTGCTTTTCTTTTTGAAAAACCTTGTGTCAAACATTTCACACACAAAACCAACAATACTCAAGCCCTAAAACATATAAATAATTAAAAAAAACTCTTGCAAAATCTTAGTAAAAGATTGAGATAAATGATTGGTTTGAGTTCCTACCGTCGAGAAGGAAAAATACTTCCTTTGAGGGCACAATGTTAACGTGTTACCGCCTCGGCGCTGCTCTATATCTATATTTCATATCTTTACAGCCAATCCTAGCCCCCCAGCCAATTGACAATCCAGATGGGAGAGTGGACAGCTCAATGGCAGGCTTTTAAATGGCTGTGCAGAACATGGGATTGACGGAATACCCCATTAGTGGTGTGGAGTTTACTTGGAGAAATGGCAGTGGACAGGTTTCCAAATTGGATAGGTTTTTTGGCAGTCCTAGCTTGTTGGAGAGGCATCAATTATCAACAGTTATGAGCCTTGATAGGCCTTTCTCTGATCACACTCCGCTTGTATGGGACAATGGGATGAGTTCAGACAATGGATCATACTTCAAACTCAAGAGATCTTGGTTTAGGGAAGAAGGTTTTGTGCAAATGGTGTCCCAGTGGTGGCAGAACAAGATTGTGCAAGGTACAGTAACCCAGCAGCTGGCTGCAAAATTGTCAGGCCTGTGTGATGTGCTTAAAGTATATGGGCAGGCCGTGGTTTTGATCAGAGAATAGAAGAGGAGGGAGGCTCTGGCAATAATCAAGGACTTGGATCTGAAAGAGTGCAGGTAGTCCTTGAACCATCAGGAATAGCAGCTGAGGCAGCAGATGCAAGCTGCAGTGGGGGAAGAGGATCTGAAAACAGAAATGGATTGGCGTGAAAGATCAAGATAGCTATGGCTCAAAGAGGGTGATGCGAACACAAAGTTTTTCCATCTTGCGGCCAATGCTAGGAGGAGATTAAATCTTATCTCATCTGTTAAAGTGGAAGAGAAAACTGTTACCTCTGTTAGTGAAATCAGAATTGAAGCAGGTAAATATTTTAAAGAAATATCCAAGGCTACTCCAAGAGGTTCTTGGAGGATGGCATCGGTGGATTTCCTTGTGTTAGTGATGATCAGAGAGACATGCTTGTCACCCCTATATCTGAACAAGTACTAAAAGCTATTAAAGATTTAAATAATGAAGGTACTCCTGGTCCGGATGGATTTCAGGTGTTCTTTTACAGAGAACTATGGAATGTTGTTAAGGTGGATGTTTTAAAGGTTATTCATGAATTTGAACTGGGCAACTCTGGTTTTGAGAGATTGAACAAATCCTATCTGTTTCTGCTTCCTAAGAAATCAAGTGCGGAGAGATTTTCTGATTACAAACCCATTACACTATCTAATTCCATCTATCTTATTATTAGTAAGGTTATAGCCAACAGATTGCGGGAGGTTTTAAAGGACTTGATAATGCCTGTTCAGTTAGCTTTTCTTCCTGGGAGATCTTTACAAGAGTCCTTCATTGTTGCATAGGAGATGGTAATGGGTTGGCACAGGAGAAAGACTAAGGCCATTTTATGGAAAGTAGATTTTTCCAAGGCCTATGATTCAATCTCCTGGTCATACTTGTGGGAGATTCTTAAAAGAAGGAAGTTTCCATGGGTGAAGAGGTGCATTACAACAGCCTCTTTTTCTCCATTGATAAATGGGAAACCATGTCGCTCTTGGATTCAGCCCTAGTGTGGAGTTAGGCAAGGCTGCCCAATTGCTCCTTTGATCTTCAACCTTGCTGTGGATACTTTGGCAAGATACGCCTGCAAACTGGCAATGGATGGTTTTATAAGGGGATATTCAATGTCTAATCATAGGGCCCTAGCCCCTATACTCCAATATGCAAATGATACTATTTTTTTTGTGGAAGGGTGGGAGAGGGAAGTGCAAGCACTTATACACATGGTAAAGATTTTTGGAGAGATTTCAAATCTCAGATTGAATGGAAATAAATCCTCCCTGGTCTGCTTTGGGATGAATAGTGTGTTACAGATGACATCTCTACCATTCTAGGTACACCTGTGGTTTCATTACCTATTAAATATCTAGGTCTGCCTTTAAAATGTTCTAAGATGAAGAAAGCATATTGGTCTGTCCTTTATGAAAAGGTAGCTATGAAATTGGAGGGCTGGAGCAGTAGATACCTATCAAAAGAGGGGAGGTATATATTACTGAATTCTGTCACCACTTCGATTCAAGTATTCTTCTTCTCTGTCCTTAAAGCTCTGAACTCAATCTGGAAAAAACTAGATGTGATGAGCAAAAGATTCTTCTGGAAAGGGGCCTCTCATCAAGGGGCTTTTTTTCAACCTTTGAAGTGGGACTCAATTTGCAAGCCAAAAAAGATGGGAGGTATGGGTGTTAGATCCCTTAAGGAATTCAATGAAGCTTTGCTATTGAAGTGGGTTATTCGGTTGCTGTAGGGAGAAAAAAAAATCTGGATGGAAATTATTCTGGATAGCTATGTGACTGCCAATGATGAGAATAATCATCCAAACCCCCATAAACCTTCCCCCTTTTGGTCTTCAGTGGTGCGAGCTCTGAGGGATAATTGGAATTTTTTCAAATCTGTATTGGGTAATGGGAAAAGCTTCAAGTTTTGGCTAGAAAGTTGGGTACATGGGGGGGTATTTAAAGACAGGTTCCCCCTTGCTTATGCAGTGGCTTCGGATAAAAATGTTGTGGTGTCTGATTATTGGGATGCAGAATTTGAGCAATGGTCTTTCAATAATGCTGGGTGGAATAATCATGAAACAAGAACACGAATAGAGAATGAACGCCTCATGCAAGAACTTGCTGCCTTCAAACCCTTGCCTCATGAATATGATACATATAAATGGGAGGGTAAATTTTCTATTGCGACTACTTATGACAGATTGATAATGTCCTCCAAGATGGCAGAATTTGATGAGATGGGGAAGAAGCTATGGAATTTAAAAATACCATTGAAGATACAAATTTTTTTGTGGCTTTGCAGAAGGGACGACTTGATTACTAGAGATCTGAGACACAAGAGGATGGGCACCCCCACCCAATTTTGCCACCTATGTGGGATGCATAATGATTCTAGCATCCATATCTTTTCTTCATGTACGATCACTGATTATGTATGGAGGAGAGTATGTAATGAGTCTCTACCCACATGGGAGAATCTGTGGCATTGTCTTGTAGATGGGAATAAGCCATGTTTACATACGGTGGCTATGTTATGGGCTGTATGGAGGGCTAGAAATGAATGTGCTTTTCAAGAGACCCTAGTGTGTGTGGATAATATTGTAAATTTTTGTTGGAGTCTCATACAGCATTGGGGTTCGATCATGTAATTATTTCATTCTTATTAATAATAGCTCTCTTGGTTTGCTATCGGTGATTCGATAGCATTCCTTTCTTTCTCAAAAAAAAAAAAAGAATTAATAGACATTCGAAACCTTAATTTTAGACCTTCTTAATTAATTGAGGTTATGGTCAAGATAAAATTCACTTAAACCTTCTAAAAATCATATAAAAATATTCTATTAGGTTTGGTACCTTTGATTTGACCATTAGAACTCATTTTGACCTAAAATAAAGTCTCAAACAGATAGTTACCTAAATTTATTTTTCTATACAAATTACCCAATCCAACTTGGGCAGAACCAAAATCCAACCTCACCATTAGATTTCTTGGGTCCAAATTAGGTTTTTACAAAAATTTGGGCCCAATCAGAGATCATCTTGACCTAATTTGCATTTTGGTCCAGTTTGATTCTTCTTCTCTCACTTAAACCTCTAGCTTTCAAAATCTATTGTAGGGACCCCCCTAACTTTTTCATATCCCTCACATCTAGGTCCTTACCGCCATTAGGAATAGTTGCAGCTCACCAGCGAGATTCGAACAAGATTTTCTCGCTCATTTCTCAATCAAATAATCCTAAATTTGAATGGAAGATTCCCTGAGGAATTCTCTTCTAAATGGGACCAGCCATGAATCCTAATTCGTGCCCAAATCCTCATGCGAACCTTTCCAAGTGATGATAACATCATCATCAGCTATATCTACCTTTAATTAGGTAAAATCAATAGATAAATGTTCCTACATAACCACCAGAAGATCGTAATTCACTGCATATCCTCTCTAAGAGATTAACATAAAACCAGGGTTAAATCTGTAATTTTACCATCATATCATGAATGCAGAGCAACCATGATTTTTTCCTAGGGGTTAATCAAAGGTCAAATAGCCATAAAAGTCTAACAAGATGGTCCGAGTAGACAGAAATGGGTTTTCATGCATTTCAAGAATTAATGGACATCCGAAACCCTAAAAATAGATCTGCTTAATTAACTGAGGTTATGGTTAGGATAAAATTCACCAAAACCTTATAAAATCATATAAAAATATTCTATAAGGTTTGGTACCTTTAATTTGACCATTGAAACCTATTTTGACCTAAAATAGAGTCTCAGACAAATAGTTACCCTAATTTAGATTTCTACGTAAATTACCTAGTCAAACTTGGTTAAAACCAAAATCTGACTTCATCATTAGATTCCTTAGGTCCAAATTAGGTTTTTACCAAAATTTGGGCCCAATCTGAGATCATCTTGACCTAGTTTTCCATTTAGTCCAGTCAGATTCTTTTCTGTCTCACTTAAACCCCTATCTTTTGAAATCCTTGCAAGGACCCCCCTAACTTTGTTGTCTTCTTCGAACACAAGTCCCTACCTCCATGGCCATGTGAACCCATCAAGAGATAAGTTTCAATTAAGGTTTTCTACCTGATTTCACAGAGAAACCCTTCCAAAATTGGAAGGGAGACTCCTAAGGAGGTCCCCTTCCATCTGAGCTCTTTCATGGCCTTCCTAATTTGTCCAAGAGTTAATGCGAACTCTTGGAAATCCTAAACCTATTCATTAATTTTAAAATCTCTCAAGCTTGTTTACAAGCTTGAAAGTTTGCCCATGCACCTATAAAAGCACGCCCATTGCACGGCTGATCTCCTTAGCTTGGTTTGGAGGCCGGATACCCCGTCTTCCCTTCTCCCCAACCTCCTTCTCTACCAACTCCTGCGACCTTCTCTGACCACCTTCCTCGTCCACCCTCATAGACCATAGCGGGTGGATTCTTCTTCCTTACCTTCTTCGCACGTCGAAATACCAGCGGTCGTTGCCTACACCCTCTCATCGTCGTCACTTCTACCACCAGAGGTTTCATCATCCCCACATCTAGCATACCACTGACATGGGAATCCTTCCCTTTCATCCATTAGAATAGGGTTAGTTAGGTTCCCTTAGATCCTTAGGTTAATTCCCTCTATTCAAAACCCAAAAACAAACCCCCGATGCTGCCGTTCACCACCTTCGTTTCCACCTCTAGCCGCACCTCCGGCAAGGTCAATCTCACACCACACATTTCCAAACACCTCACCACCTACTCCACAACCTCCACCACTCATCCTCGCACAAAACCCCTCTCCTATTTCACTCTATTCACCATCTAAACCACCCACCAAACAACCCACCATCACAGCTTCTTCTCTATCATCGGCACACATTCTCCGGCCACCATACACCCTCCACTTGCCACCGTTGAGTTCGCTTTCCCACGGCGAAGCTATTGAACATTCTAATTGGGGCTTAGCGCCCATATTTTGCATTTCAGGTGCTTCATTGGAGCTTCGCCACCGTGTTGTTTGCTTTGGCTACGTTCATGTTGTTCTAACCATGGTAGCCCCAGGTTCTACCTCCAAGCACTGCGGAAACATCCTAAGTACACATCCAGGTCTTCAATTTGGAGAGAGGATTGCAACTGCTGCTCCAATCAACGAAGCCTCACCTCAGCTGCATGCACGCGAAGAGGAGGTGGGATTAGTCCCACATTGGTGGGAGATAAGCCATCGCACATGCTTATTACGATTTTGTAAATAGGGTTGTTTGCCTCGGACACTGGGGGTGAGGTCCCTGCTTCACCCGCACACCCGACCCGCCTAAGCCTATTCACTCCTCGACTGTGACACCATGCACATAGCGCTGGACCTGATACTACATGATCCGAATACCTGATTGGTTACCAGTTATCTGTGGAAGAGGAGAAGGGGAAGGAAAGAGAGAGTGAGCGAGGGAGGGGAGGGTTTTGCTCTTGCAAGCATTGCGTGACACTTAGTCGCTTAGAGAAGAAGGAGAAAAGAGAAGAGGAAAGGCTGAAGGAAGAGAGAAGACTCTGAGAAGGAAAGGAAGGAAAGAAGAAGAAGGCAAAGGCCCTGAGAAGAAGTTGAGATAGAAGAAGAAAGGAAGAAGAAGAGAGAAAGAAGAGGAGCTGAAGAAGAAGGCTCTTTACAGAGCACTGTAGCAATGACATTTAAGTCATCCGATTTGCCAGAAAGCTGTACCATTCAAGCTACTGTTGATTTATTTGATATTATTGATAGTTGGATGCATGCTTAACTTAAGGGAGATATAAATGATGATTCAAATCACCATTGTTTTTTATCCTCTTATCTTTTTGTCCTTACAATCTAACAATACATTGATCTTCACTGAATATTTATTGTGACAGATTATTATTCGTTGAATATCTTGTACTTGGTTCCATTATTGTGCTCATTTATGTTTTAATTGAGATTAGCACGTGAATTACAACACTTTCTCCCTGTGTTCGACCTCAGACATCATTTAGATATTCGAGTTATAAATTGTATTTGTTGAAAGATCTATTTAGGAGATTTTACTACAATGAAGCATATTTAACACTCCTCAATAACTCCCCCTCAACACTAAGGTTCGCATCTCCTTGCGAAAACCATGGAGTTGTAAGCTTGGTTTCCAAGCTTGGAATTCCTCCTTAGGGCCTATGAAAGAACCCAGGACACCTGCCTTACCTCCTTAGCTCATTTTTGGTCGGTTCCCCACCGTCTTCCCTTCTCCCCGGTAGAAAGCTCCGCGAGCTCCAGCCAGCCTCTCTGTCCACCTTCCTCATTTGTCGTCACGGACAATAGCCGGCAGATTTCTCTTCGTCTCCCTCATCAGTGTCTCACAATATCGGCAAGCGCCTCTCAAACCCCCTCTTTCCTCACCATTCGTCCCCCGGAGACTTCCCTTCTCTGACATCGGCCAATCAAAGCCAGCACCTTCCCTTCCCTTTCAACCATTAGTTTAGGGTTAGTTAGGTTCCTTTAGATCCTTAGGTTAATTCCCCCTATTTAAAACCCAAAAATCAACCCTCGATGCCACCGCACACCACCTTCATCTTCACCTCCAGGCATACCTCCGGCAAGGTCCATCTCACACAACACACCTCCAAACACCTCGCCACCTACTCCACAACCTCTGCCACATCACCACAAAGAAAAGCCCTAACCTATTCCACCCTATTGGCCACCCAAAACCTCTGCCGAACACCACCTGCAGCCAATGCCATTCCTGACTCTGACACACCCCTACACGCACTCCCATGCCATGTGAAGCACACGACCACGTTTGCCATCCTCCAGCAAAGCTCCTAGACCTTCTAATTAAGGCTTTTGAGCCCATATGCTTGATTTCAGGTCTCGCAATCTGCCGTCATCACCGCCATCATCTTCAACCTCATCCTCAATTCTCCGACCATGTAGCTTCCAGACAACGCACCCAAAAGATGCGGCTTCATTCCAAGACCCCTCCTAGGTCCTTGATTGAGGACGTCAACCTCAGCAGCTGCCACAATTGGAAGCATCCTCATAGCAGTAGACCCATGCGAGGAGGCTGTGGGATTAGTCCGACATCGATGGGAGAAGAACGCTTGGCAACGCATAAATGGAATTTGTGCCTAAGGCTTATCGCCTCAAACATCAGGGATGAGGTACCCTTACCCACACACACCCGACCCACCTAAGCCCTTCACTCCTCGCTCATCGCCCACTGTCGGTGAGCCTAGACCCAATATTGCTCTGATCCGAGTACCCGATTAGCTTGGATATCTAAGAGAGAAGAGGCGAGAAGGAAAAAGAAAAAGAGAGAGCAGGGTAGGGGAGGGTTTTTCTCTTCAGGGCAACCTCCTAGCACTTAATTGTTGGGAAGCTTATGAACACTCTTGTGAGTAAGAAGAGGAGGAGGAAAGGAAGAAAAGAAGAAGGAGAGCTCTTGTGTTTGTGAATGAGAAGAGAAGAGGAAAGGCTGAAGGAAGAAATAAGGAGTTGAAGAGAACAGGAAAAGAAGAAGCTCTCTAAGGAGTACTATAGCAAGTAGTGTTTAAGTTATGTGATCCAAGGAGCCGACATCTGATTGGCTCTGACATTGTGCATTGCTGGCATGGAATTATGGATTAAGTGGTTCAGGCCACTGTACATGTATTTGATTCATTGAGTAATCAGTATATATGTGTGTTAGGCTAATAATTGGTGATCTAAATCACCATTATTTTGCCTTAAGTTTTCTTTTTGTCATATTTAACTCTTGAAGTACTCATGCTTGTCATTGAATACTAGATTTGAGTAGTTGTTATTCATTGAAATATCTTTATTGTGCTTCAATTATGGTGATCATTTATATATTCATTTCGATTAGCGCGTGAATTACAACACTTACTCCCTGTGTTCAACCTCAAACTTTATTTTAGATATTCGAGTTATAAATTGTATTTATTGATTGAGCTATTTAGGAGACTTTACTACAACGAAGCATATCTAAACTCCTAGCTAACTCGCTTCAACAAACATCTCCTAATTGATGTTCTTGAATGGAGATTTGAGAACTGTCACTTAGGTTGGTTTAAGGAGTTAACCTAATGAGAAAGGTGATAGCAGAAGGCCTTCTCCAATGCTATCATAGAGAAGGCGTATCCTTAGACTTGAGATAGGTATGCGCCTCTATTCACAAACACATACATTTGGCAAACCAGCAGGTTGATGCACCCACCTTGGTGCTGGCACTAGAAAGCTAGTGTCTGTGGAATGGGATAGGAGACACATGATCTCTCAAAGGGATCACACAAATCTACTGTCATAGTGTGCATAGCAAATCGAGAGACTCAAGCTCACTCTATGTATATTAGGAAGTATGAAATTCGATGCATGGTTGTACGAGTCATGATCAGACCTTGATTACACATCAATCATAGGTCCTAAGTCACCTAAAATGGGGTAGAAACCTAGCTATATTGTTTATATTGCATTTATATCTTGCATAGAATGCATTGCATTTTTTCTATATAGTTGTACATAAAATAATGTTTGGAACATATTGGTATTTGATTTTTTAACTCTATAATTCAAGTTAATAGGTGAATGAGAAAGGCATGCATGGATGTAGATGTAGAATAATGTAGTAGAGAAAACTTATGAAGTCCAAATAGAAGAATAAAGTGCAAGGAAATGAGAGGAGAAGAAAAGAAAAGCAAAAGGCAAAAGAAAAGAGGAGGAAAAACCCTAAACCCATGATCCTTGTCCCATAAGACATCGTAAGCCCTATTCCCATATCCCTAAGCCTAACCACCCTTCTTTCCACCTCAATTAACCTATCACCAGCACAATTGCCCATTACTACCCTTAATTGACCTGATAGGTTCTAATCGGGTCTAGTGGCCATCCAATTAGACTTGATTTGGACTCAATTAGGTTGGAACCACCCAATTAGACCCACCTAAATCCAATTAGACTCAACCTTAACCTAGTCCACCAATTAGACCTAAGATGTACCCTCCTTAACCTAGTCCTATGACATACCTAAGGTACAACTTAACCAAATCCACTTCGATAAAAAGCCACCAACACAAGTCTCTTCCTTTCCTTAATTTTCTTCTATCTTCTTCCTCTCAACTTTCAAAGGCTGACCACCCTCCTCCACCTTGGTGGTTAGCCACCACTACCATCACCACTAAGGCTGCTGGCCTCCTACCCCCCAGGAGAGGACTGGTAGCCTCTACCCCTAAGAGAGGACCACTGATTGCACAATAATCATAAATCTTAAAATGCTAAAATTAAGTTAGAAACCTAGCTTGCCCTGTAAATAGGGCATGCATTTCATGCATATGCATCCATGTATATTCTTCGCCTATCTTCTTTATTTTACGGCTCAATATTAACACTATCACTTCATGTGCGTAGGCCCACAGTGGAGGAGAGTTGCATTGAAACAAAGATGCGAGAAGACACGCAAAGGAATCATTATTAGCTTCCCACAATAGAATGAGGGAGACAAGCCCATTCAAACCAAGACAAGTCCATGCAGACTTGGATAGTGCCATGAAAATTTAGACACACCCATGCACATGCACAACCAAACCCACTCAACCCAACCCCACCACATTCTAAGTAGCCAACACACCCATGTGCATACAAGTGTCCACATTACAATTTGCATACAAATATACACGTGCACAAAAAAATGCACACACCTGATTGCACAGCAATTCACGCTTCTAATTTTGCCATCTTATGCTATTTTCTAACATTAGGCAACTAGATTAGATAGTTATGCATGCGCTATGTAAATATTTGCATTTGTGCATCTTATGGAGAGGAAGAGAGAGAGAGATTGAGAATCCATTCATCCATTTGATCCCTTCCATTTCCACCTTATTACCATTTAAATCCTACCATTTATTCCTCCTAATAACAAGCTAAATTAATTTCCATGACACTTCAAGTACCTACATGCAATAACCCTAAAACAAGTCCCACACCTCGACAAACTCCCTTGTCATCTTCTGCCCCCCCTCATCTGTACAAACCCATTCACTTCACTCCGCAAAAGTTGTCGGCAACCCATCACTCACCACACCTTAAGCCATTCCCTCCACCTCCACTCCCTGAGACGCACACATAGCCATCACACATCCCTCTCAGCCGACCACACACACACCTCCCTACTCTTCTCTCTCCCTTTCTTCCCCTCCTCACACTCAGCACCCTCTCACAAGTTGAGAGGGATGTTGAGAATAGAGTTCTCTCCTGTGGCTACATCCACCACAGTGAGAGAGCACCACCGTTTCTAACGCGTGAAATCGATGTTGTAAATATGTATTGTAGCATAGATTGAAATCATACGAAAATAGATAAGATTTATAACTCGAATGGAAGTCTGAGGTCAAAGGCAGGGGCAAATATGGTATTCACATGCTAATCTTCAATTAGAATATAAATGAGAATAAGAATAAGCCAAGAATAATGATATGCAATGAATAATCTCTACTCAAATCTAATATTCAATAAGAACATGAGTATAGCAAGAGACAAAAAGAAACCTAGCCAAAATAATGGTGATTTCGATCACCAATTATTAGCCTAAGAACATGTATATCAAATACTCAATAGAATCAAATAAGTAAATAGTACTCAGACGTCTGATTTGATAATCAGACAACTTAAACTCATTTGCTACAGTATTCTGTCAAAGCTTTTCTTCTTCTCTTCTCCTTTGGGTTCTTTCTCTTCCTCTTGTCATGACTCTTCTTAGCTTCTTCTCAGAGCCTTCAGAGGCACAGCCTTTTTTTTTTCTCTTCTTCACAAAGCCTCCTGCCTTTCCTCTTCTCTCCCTTTCTACCCTTCTTCTCACAACGGCTAAGTGTTTAGAGGTCTCCAGAGCAAAACCCCCCATACCCCACTTTCTCTCTCTTTCCTTTCTCCTCTTCTCTTTCTCTGATAACTAGCTTAATCGAGTAATCGGATCGCGTACCTGGGTCCAGGCTCATCGGGGGTGGTGATGAGCGAGGAGTGATAAGTTTAGGTAGTCAAGTCGGGTGCAGGTAAAGAGCACCTCACCCTCGAGTTTGGAGGTGACAAGCCCCAAACACAAAAATAATATATTCGCGGTTGAAGGTTGTTGAACGGTTTTGCGAATCGCTACGCTTACGTGTTTGGTTTTGGAAAACCTGTCGTTGTAGTTCGAAAGCGAAGAATTCGTGTTCAACAAATAAAAATTTATACCGACTCGAGGGGATCCACTTCCGAAGGGGAACGAAAATTGGACTTTATCTCGCAAGAAGCATCCTGGGTGTGGGACAAGCTTCTTTTGAGCTTTGGAGGGGTAGAGAGGAGAAAGAAGGGATGAGAATTTCGTATGGAGGGGGTCTCCTTTTATAGTTGCAAGGAGTGGGGGCAAAATGGACATTACAACTTCAAAATAATAAAAGAGGGGTCTTTAGTGACGGATAAATCCGTCACTAAAGCCCCGACGTGGGCGTCGTGGCCGGCTCGCGCGCGCCTCGTCGCCTGCTCGCGCGTTCAACTGCTTGCGCACATCCGTCGCTTTTCAGCCGTCTAATCGCGAGATCGGACGGCTTAAGATACATCCGCGCCCGCGCGCCCTGCGCCCGCCCGCGCGTCCGATTGCACGTCCAACCGCGCATCGATGCTATCGGGCGCGCACGGCCGTCCGATCTCCATCTGACGCTCCACCCACACCCAATCGCCGCGCCTTCCAGCCCCTCTCCATGGCTCGAACCCGCGCCCCGCGCTCGCGATAGCGCGCTCGACCACTACGCTATGGGGCGTGGATGGTCGAGCAGGCGCTTTTAAATACGAGCGCCCACAGCCGTTGGATTAAGATCCAACGACAGAGAGCGATCGGGCGTGGGGCCTTCACAAGATGAAGCGACCGTTTGGGCGGCTGAGATGGTGCCACATGGCGCTATCATGGCCGTCCATCTTCTGAAAGTTGTAGATGGTGCCACGGATGTCGAATTGAATCGATTTTTGTGTCGTTGGGCTGCGATCGTCGATCCGAATTCATCCGTGCGGTCGGATTTATCATCTGAAGTGCGAATTTACACCATCCTAGCCCTTGATCTTCTAGGGTTCCCGGGTCACTATCTGATGCTACGGATGCCTGATTAGGGCGATCTTGGAGTCGTTAAACTCCAATCGTCGCCCTGACCACATCCACACGGTTGGATCTTTGATCCGAGGCCCCGATAAAATGTTTGCCCTGTCCAAGCACACAAAAGGAGACAATTAACCTCCATTTTATTCAAACTACTCTAAATGCAAGATGATGCATGTAATGTAATATTTATATCATGAAATGCAATCCTATGCTTAAGAACATGCATAAATAGACATTTTAAGTAGTGTAAATGTGTTTACATCAAAGGTTCTGCTATATCTGATGTGGAACTATTAGTCCAGCTCCTTCCGCGTGTAGCTGCTGCTGATGATTTTGTCCAATTCACGTGCAAGGAGCAGTCAACGACTCCAATTGACTAGGCGAGCATGTTCCTGAATCGAGTCCATGTCGCTTGGGGATATCACCTGGGGCGTGCATGACTTGGAGCTCGAAGAATAGTGTGGAAGATAAGGTGCAGCGGCGGAGCTCCAGTGGAAGACCTGAAATGAAGAATACGAGCTAAAAGCCTTTGTTAAATGGCTCAAGAGGATCGCCGTGAGTCGTGGAGTGTGATGGCGGTGTCCATGTGGTGTGGGATGGTGTGGAGTGGTCGAACGGAGGTGGAGACAGCGTACAAAGGATGGGTTGTTGGCAGCGATCTGGAGTGGATATCTGGGGGATTTGAGTGAGGGGTTTTGTTGGCAAAGGAACGGTGAAGGTTGTGGAAGTGGTGGTGAGTTGTTTGGTGGACTATGGAGGTGGGGCAGACTCACCGAAGGAGTGGCCGGAGGTGGAGACAAAGGTGGCTTGTGTGGTGGTCGAGGGGTGTTTTTGGGTTTTTGATAAAGGAAACAAACCTAGAACTTAAAGGGAACTAATCTAACCCTAGACTAATGGATGAAAGGGGGGAATCCGCACCAGTTTTGGCACGTCGGCGACGAAGAAGATGAAGCCTCTGGGGATAGGATCGGCAATGATGAGGGGAGATAGGTGGCGCTCACCAGTATTACGATACGCGGAGGAATGTGAAGGAGAGAAATCCACTCGCTATGGTCTATGAGAGTAGACAAAGAATGTGGTCGAAGGAGGTTGCCAGAGCTCATGGAGAATTCAACCGGAGAGGAGGGAAGAAGGAGATTCTTCGGCCAAAAACAAGCTGGGGAACTCGGGTGTGCATCAGGGGTCCTTTTATAGGCCATAGGTGGTCCATCCAAGCTTGGAAACCAAGCTGGGAATTTGATTGCACAGCAAAAATACACCAACAATTGTGCCATCTTATGCTATTTCCTAGCATTACGAGTGCATAATAGGTAGACATAGTCACATTTGTGAAAATACACTCATGCATGCATTTATTTGAGAGGGGAGGAGAGTGAAATAAATGGCCTCGAAATTTACATTTTCCTCAAGTGCTGCCTTGCAAAATCTCCATCTTTATTTTCTATTTCTATTTGACTTTGAAATTCTTCTCCGCATGGCTGCAATGCATGGCAGCCTCTTCCTCATGCCATTCCCTATAGCAACTTGCCTTGCAGCCGCATGCACAGCCATGCACAGCCAGAGCATGGCTGTGCATGCCTTCTTCTTTAAAAAGGCACGGCTTCTTCTTTGCAAAGGGAGCCTGGTCCAAACGCCAAAAACACAGTAGCTCTTCCCTTCCAGGCCATCTCCTCCCCTCTCCCTCCATACGCAGCCTCTCCTCCTCTGAGGAGCTACTCTGCAGGCAGGAGCATCTCACTGTGGTGCACAACCACCATTGTGAGTCCACCACCACCCAGCTAATCAAAGAGCCGGTGGGCGTGGTGGTCTTCTCTCTCTATTTCGACGTTGAGCCACTTCCGCCATTGCCGCAGGCTTCAAGGTTTGAAGCTCCGCGGCAGCAGTAGCACAGCCCTCCAGCGTGCGCCTGCAGGCCGCCCTCGCCTCCAACGCGCGCCTGCAGGCTGCCCTTGCCTCCCGCTTCTTCGCGCCTGCACTCGCCTTTCCACCCACAGCCCAGCTGGCGCAGACCTTCCACGCTCGGGCCAACTTGCGCAGCAGCTCCGCACTCACAGCACCGGGCGCACCTGGTCGCAGGGCTTGACCATGCACTGTAGCCACAGTTCATGCTAGTCAACAGAACACTGTGGCTACAGTGCGGTGACCGGTAAGTTTCTCACTTATCCTGTCACCCGGTGCGCTACTACCGGCGCCAGCCCACACCCGCGTCTCTCCCACGTACGCCAGCGCCTGCCCGCGTCTTCACCCACTCCCAGTGCCTGCGTCTACCCACACCCACCTCTTCACGCAGCTCGGTGTGCTGCAGTCCTCTCCCCACTCCCACTCCCTCCAGCGTGCGCCTCTTAGTGTGCCTACGCACCTGCGCGTGCGCGTGCACGCTCCTGCACATGAAACATTAGACGACGGCTCAGAGGCTGCGGACGACTTAACTCTCCCGACCTTCTTCATAGCAGGCGCTCTCTCTCTCTCTCTCTCTCAACACTCTCTCACTCCCTCAACAAACACATACACACACACACTCTCATACACACACCCACTCACTTATACACTAATATATACTTATATATATATATACATATATATATTTATATCTATATATAGTTATATACATATATATATATACATATATATACACATATATTTATACATATATATATATACATATATATACATACATATATACATATACCTATAACCATAAATACATTTATATATATATATATATATATATATATATTTATATATCTATCTACATATACCTATATACATAAATACTTATACTAATATATATATATACATATACACATATATATAACTATGTACATATATTACTATATATATACCTATATATATACCTATATATATATACATATCTATATCTATATATATAGTTATATATACATACATATATATACAATTATAAATATATATATATACATATACATACATCTATCTATACATATATTTATATATCTATATATATACATGTAGATATATATATTTACATATATATACATATATTTTCATATCACCTACCATATGTTGTATCGCTGGAATATCTGCACTAGTTGTTAATATTCCCCGATACACAAATACAGAAAGTGTGTTTGCACTCATCTTCCATCAATCCATCTTACACTCCATGCGGCACTTCGTCTTATTGGTTGCGTCTCCCTAGACGACGACCGACTCGACACCGTGCTACATGCCATCTTCGCCTCCACCCCCACCCCTTTATACATATATAATATATACACATACATATATACTATATTTACTTTATTTCTATTTCTCTTTCATGCCAGTAAAAAGATAAAAAAATATATATAAAAGAGAAAAGATAATCCTTGACTTGCAGGTACTCAGTCTTGCAAAGACTTGTTTTGAAACCCTAACTTGGCTCAAAGCCAAGAACCTGATTTTGTGGGTGTGCCTCAGGGACAAGAATTATCAGAAAAAATCTTAAAGAGAAAAAACACCAAAAACATAATAAGCGAACGGAAGAGATTCGTTGTAGGAAAGGCGTAGAAACTCATTCACTTCTAATCCCAGTTCCCTGAGTTCAACCCTGGGCCTAAAAGTGACCAAGATAAAATCAAATAGGCCAGGTAAAAAATTTTGTAAAGAGATGGTTAGGCTCGATTTAGGTTAACCACTATACACATTTCAATGATAAAATCACCATATTAACACAACCTGTCCGGGCCCGACCACACCATCCTTTCATGGCGCCGTTGCCGGGGAAGTGCGCATTCAAGTAAGTTTCTACTCCATTCCTTTAATTTTTCTCTCACACCCTTCTCTTCACGGGTTCTGTTTACTGCTGTGCAGGTGAACCTGTTGCAAGGAGAAGGCAGGCAGACGAAGTCAGAGACGTGGGCAGATCCAAGGCGGGAACGAGAGCGTGAAGACGCCGGCACCGCACTGGAGCTTCGCACATGTTGCTGCACAAATAGGTCTCCCTTTCTTAGCAACCTAGGTTAACTTGTAACCTTAATAAAAATAAAAATAAAAAAACTAAAAAACTAGAAAAACTTCTTGGGATCTCCTGGGGCAAGTGGATTAAAAACCACTTGTTTGATTATTTGTCATCACTCCCACCACCCCAGGATTTCCAGCCAAACTTCGCATAGCGAAGATCCAAGAATCTTGATTCTGGAATCTTTCGCCGTGTGAAGTACTCTTTGCGGCAAAAATAAAAGATTGATTGCACCCTCTTTGCCTCATTTATCTACAAATTCGGGATCACCTTTTTGGTGGGGAGACTTGGAATTGAGTCGATTCCAACCCCACCACGACTTTTCACGTGCCTAAGATTCGATCCCGAATACTTCAACCCCAACAATTTGATTTTCTTTATCTTATGGCTGAGCCTTGTGTGTAGAAATCATTTTGGTGATTGGGAGCACTTGAATTGAAGTGCTTTGGCTCCCTTTCACACTAATCTAAAACTGATTCGTGCATCCACACATAGAAATCTCCATCTAGGGAAGCCCATTGCATTTTAGCATGCATTAACAAACTGACATTGAAGAAGGGTTTGTTGGGCTTAGAAAGAAAACTTGTATTCTCTCAAAACCCGAAGATTGGTTGAATTGGTAATTCAAAGAAATCATAAAATCCATACTACTTAAGGCTGAATTCTAAAAACCATTCACCAATTAAAACTTCAATTCGGGGAGATTTCCCCGTTGCATGATTGGTTTACACACTCTTTGTAAAATCAATCACTTGGGCATTACTCGCAAATAACGCCCTTCACATTCCAGAAGCACTTGATCCTAAGCCTCTAACTAAAACTGGTAGCAACTTGACCCTTCTTAAGGATTTGAGGTCTAACTACCTGCGTGTAGCGCCTACATGCTGGTGAGGGTTCCAGCGTGCTATCGGGTGTCTAAGACTGGGGTAAACGGCCTTTCAATCTGGCCCGATGGTTCCGTAGTGCTCGCATTTGGTTCCGTAGTTCGTGATAGTAGGTAACTTAGATCTTTACGTCTAAGGGCACACTGTAGAGGTTAGGAATTTGAATGTATTGATTTGTTATCAAGTGTACCTTTGCGGCGTCTTTTCTCTCATCTCTTTTTCCTTCTTATCCCCCCAATTCTTCCTGCGGTAGTGCATGTTTGGGAGGAGGTCACAAAACCCTGAACTGTGTGAATTGCCTGATAATTTTATAAAAGAAGCCGAATCGTCCTCCTCCACAAACATGGCTACACGCCCACCCCCAAATCCCAAAGGAGGAAATCGCCCTCAAAACCCACCAGGTGGTGGAGCCTTGGATCCCATAACCTGCCTCCAAGCCCAAATGGAAATGTACAATGAACAAATTGAGGCCATTAGGGAAACATTGGAGGAAATGCAGAACCCTCCTGAACGGGACGAGCCTAGGTCTCTTAGCTCCTATCAGAATCCCACTGCTACAGAGACCATAGGACAAATTCTGGTCCCCATGGGCGGGGACGACTTTGAACTGAAACCTAACATAATTGGCCTAATAAATTCTCACTTCCATGGTCTTGCAAGTAAAGATCCTTTTCTCCACTTGGAAGACCTAACCCGATTGGCTGAAATAGTTAAACCAAGAAATATCGGGTTACCTATAGTCCTCATGAAAATGTTCCTATTTTCATTGCGGGATAAAGCGTCGCAGTGGTTACGCACCCTTGGGAGAACCATCTACTCTTGGGAAGAGATGCGAACAGCATTTCTCAAGAAGTTCTTCCCAATCGGGCGAACCAATGCACTTCGTCGTGCTATCACTTCATTTACGCAACAAAACGACGAACAATTTCATGAGGCATGGGAGAGATATAATGGCCTCCTCAGAAAGTGTCCGCACCATGGTCTGCCTAAGTGGCGTATAGCCCAGATTTTCTACTATGGGCTAAATGAGACTTTGAAGCAGATTGCAGATGCTTCCTGCGGAGGGAATTTCATGAATAAAGAAGAGAATGGAGCATTCGAATTGTTTGAAAATATGAGTGAAAACTCAATGAACAATGCCTCCATTGTCGCCTTTAATCGTACCAGCCTACCCCGTAATGTCCACGAAGTTGACACGAGACCCTCCCATTCATCCACTGATCTCAGCCTTATTGCACAGAAATTGGATGAAGTCACCGTCGTGCACAAGAAGCTGGGCGAGCTTCTGGCCAACCCCGCCCGTTCTATGGCAAACACCCCCACCTCACCACTTCGTCACAATCCCAATTCTTCCAACACCAGGCTTATCCCGAGAAACCTTGTAAGACCTTCCTTACCGAGTGGCACGCCTAGCGATTCGGTAAGTCATGTGGATCTGGCTTCTGCGAGCCAGTATTTTGACACGGAGGACCAAGCCTCCGTGTGCTCAGACTCATATTTACATGCGGACATGTCTTCTGGCATGGAAGATGCTTGCGCCCTGGGGAACAACCCATTCTCTGCCACTTATAACCCAGGGTGGCGAAATCATCCGAACTTCGCATGGTCCAACAACCCGCAGCGCCAAAACCCCACGAGTGGACCAATGCAACCGTCCGCACCCGTCATCCCAAGGGTCGAGTCTAATCCTATGGTGAATCCGCCATCGGGTCCTTGCGTACCGCAAACAGAACACGCATCAAGTCCTCTTGATAAATTGATGCAAATGATGACGGAAATGTCAAAGCGCCATGAAGAGAACATGACCTCTCTTCAGCACTAATTGGCGCAGCAGAAAGCTGAGATCAGTCAACTACACATGGCGACTCGATCTCAAGGCACTCTTCCAGCCCAACCTATTCCCAACCTGCGAAATTTCGTACCCCACGGTCCTCAACCACAGGTACGACCTTCTCTGGGGTAGGTTCATCAAATTCTGCAGCTCCGAGCATTCCATCAGGATTTTAGGCTAATCCCGCTGCAGCACCACACTCTTATGTCCTTATTGTGAACCCTCCTCCGCCTTATGATCCCATTGGACCCGCATCGTTCAATGCTATCACTACGAGAAGTGGTAAGCAGACCGTCGATCCACCTCGACCTAATCCTGGCCTGTCTTCTTCATCGCCCTCTCATTCGAGATGCGCACCGCATTTGCGAGAGGACAATACACCCAAATTGGTTGCAGAATCAGTCCCATTCCCTGAGGCTCTACTGAGGGAGCCAAAAGGCAAGAAGAAGGATACGCAGGCCTTTGATAACCTGCATAATTTGTTCAGGGATGTAGAAATCAAGGTACCCCTGCTCCAGGCTATCGACCACATACCTACTGTCGCCCGATTTTTCAAAGACTACACAACACCTAGGCGACAGTCAAAGAAAACTAAGAATCTGGTGGTTCTCTCGCCTCATGCAAGTTGTGCTATACTGTCAAACTTACCACCAAAGCAGAAAGATCCGGGCACACTGCTTATTTCCTGTAGCATCCAAGGCTGCAATTTTAACCATGCCCTGCTTGATCTAGGATCTTCCATCAATCTTATACCAACCATCATGCTCAAAAAAATTTCCTTGGGAAATCTGAAACCCACCCCTGTCACATTACAGTTGGCAGATCGTTCTGTCAAAATTCCGAAGGGTGTGGTGGAAGACGTGGTGGTCAGGGTCAACAGTCTCTGTTTTCCTATTGACTTTCTTATTTTAGATATGGAAGTTCCTAGCTCACTTTCTGATTGTCTAATCATCCTTGGTCGACCTTTCTTGGCCACTGCCCGCTCCCATATCAACTGTGAGTTAGGCTGTATTGAGATTGCCGTTGGATCTGAAAAGCTCAAACTTAACATCTTAGAGGCAGCCAAGAACTTTGATTACGATTGTATCGAGGATGACAAGTCTGACGAGGACATGGCCGTCAGTGCATGTATCGGACTAATTGGGACCTATTCTGACTGCCGCAGATTACCTGTAAACACTGATGATTGCCGATCGACACATATTGTGACATTCCCCCATCCCTCCCTATTCCCGTACCTTCTACTGACCAGACTTCTGACGAGGTTTTCTTCGCTTCCCATACCTCGTGGTCTGAGTCATATCCGGGCTACTCACCGCCGATCCACACTCTTGAAGATCGGATTGCCCATTCTTTCCCGCCAAATCAGGCGGATTTGCAAATCCACACTGGGACCTTGAGCCCACATTCTACTCACTGGGGCTATTCATTTTTGGATCCATCTATCCAAGAAGCCCCTCTTCTTGGCCAATCTGAGGGCCAACTTCTTCCTCCTGACTTGTTTTCTGATCCTCCTAGGACACTCTCGTCCCAAGAAATGCCAGATCTTTCACCATCCACTCTCGAGCTGAAAGAGCTGCCTAGTACACTTAAGTATGTTTTCTTGGGACCAAATGAAATGCTCCCCGTAATCATCAGTTCAAAATTGGCCAGGGAGCAAGAGTGCAAACTAACGAAGGTCCTTATGGAACACAAGGCAGCCATTGGATGGTCTTTATCAAACTTATCTGGCATTAGCCCCTCCTACTGCACTCACTGTATATATACGGAGGAGGAGTCTCGACCTTCCCGCGAGATGCAGCGACGTCTCAACCCTAACATGTGGGAGGTCATTAAGAAGGAAATTGTTAAGTGGCTGGATGCGGGTATAATTTACCCGATCAGCGATAGCCCCTGGGTGAGTCCGATTCACGTTGTGCCCAAAAAGGCAGGACTCACCATCCGTGTCAATGATAAGGGCGAATCCATCCCTACACGTACTACATCTTGGAGAGTGTATAGATTATAGGAAACTCAATGCTGCAACTAAGAAAGATCACTTTCCACCACCTTTCATTGACCAAATCCTGGAGCGGTTAGCGAGAAATAAATTTTTCTATTTCCTGGATGGATTCTCAGGATATAACCAGGTGGCAATTGACCCCCGGGACCAAGAGAAAACCACTTTTACCTGCCCCTTCGGCACCTTTGCATTTAGAAGGATGCCGTTCGGACTTTGCAACGCGCAAGCAACTTTCCAGAGATGTATGCTGGCTATATTTCATGACATGGTGGGTGACTTTCTCAAGGTCTTCATGGATGACTTTTTGGTCTTTGGACCATCTTTCGATGAATGTCTTGTCAACCTTACCCATATCCTTAGGAGATGTATTGATGTAAACCTCGTGCTTTCCTGGGAAAAAAGTCATTTTATGGTGCACAAGGGAATTGTTCTCAGACATATCATCTCCGATAGGGGTATCGAGGTTGACAGAGCTAAGCTTGATGTAATTGTTGATTTACCTGTGCCTGGCTCTGTCAAACAAATCCGCTCCTTCCTGGGACATGTCGGTTTCTATAGGAGATTTATCAAAGATTTCTCCAAGATTTCTCAACCTTTAACTCATCTCCTATCGACCGACGTACCCTTCGATATGGGCCCCGACTGCATACGAGCATTCACGCAGCTGCGTAATGTTGTCACTAAGGCCCCTGTTCTCCAGCCACCTGATTGGTCCCTTGACTTTGAACTCGTGTATGACGCTTCCGACCTTGCAGTCGGAGCCATCTTTGGACAAAGATGCAATAGACACCCCTTCGTGGTGTACTACGCTAGTAAGACGTTGGACGAGGCCCAGCGTAATTATACTACCACTAAAAAAGAATTACTGGCGGTCGTCTTTGGGCTGGAGAAATTTCGCTCTTACCTTCTGGGCTCACATGTTATTGTTTTCACTGGTCACGCGGCCATTCGCCATCTCATGCACAAGAAGGATGCCAAGCCTAGACTGATTCGTTAGATCCTTCTGCTCCAAGAATTTGACATTGAGATCCGCGATAAGGCCGGAGCCCAAAATGTTGTGGCTGGCCATCTTTCCAGATTGGACCCTGACCATATTGGACTTACTCTACCGATTAATGAGATTTTTCCCGATGAGCACCTATTGGCAATTAATGTGGCAGGTGGACCTTGGTATGCCGATATTGCCAATTACCTTGCTTCTGGATCCCTTCCATGTGGCTAGCCTAAAAACCAGCGTGAGCACCTCATGGCAGAAGCAAAGTATTATTTCTGGGATAATCCACTTCTTTTTCAAATAGGAGCTGATCAAATCATCCGTCACTGTATTCCTGATAGCAAATTCCCCAGTGTGCTATCCTTCTACCACGATCAAGCCTACGGAGGCCATTTCTCTGGGAAGAAAACTACAGCCAAGGTGTTGCAATGCGATTTCTTTTGGCCCTCTCTTCACCAGGATGCACACAATTATGCCAAACATTTCACTAGGTGCCAGTCGTTAGGGTCAATGTCACGACGTGACATGATGCCCGGGACGTGACATGATGCCCTTATAACCCATCCTAGCTGCGGAAATCTTCGACATTTGGGGAATTGATTTTATGGGTCCCTTCCCTCCTTCCAACAGCTTCGAATTTATCCTCGTAGCTGTTGATTATATTTCGAAATGGATCAAGGCTATTCCCACGCGTCGTGCTGACCATGTTATATCCACTCGATTTGTTAAAGACCACATCTTTGCGTGCTTTGGGATCCCTCGAGCCATTATCTCAGATGGAGGAAGCCACTTTACCCATGCTTCTTTTCTGGCACTTCTAAGGAAATACGGAGTCCACCATCGTATCGCATCTCCGTATCATCCTCAGATGAATGGCCAGACAGAGGTGTAGAACTGGCAAATTAAGCAAATTCTCCAGAAAATAGTTCGGCCTGATCGTAAGGACTGGTCCGACAAGCTGATTGACGTACTTTAGGCGTATTGGACCGCCTTCAAGGCTCCCCTTGGTATGTCTCCTTATAGAATCATTTACTGGAAGCCTTGTCATTTGCCCGTGGAGCTGGAGCACCGCGCTTATTGGGTGGTTCGCCAATGTAACCTCGACCTAGACCTGTGTGGTCGAGAAAGGAAACTCCAACTCCAAGAGCTGGAAGAGCTCCGTCGTGAAGCCTTTGATTCTGCTTTAACTTTCAAGCAACGCACTAAGGCTTTTCACGACAGCCGTATTCGGCGGAAAGAATTTGAGCCATCTCAGCAAGTTTGGCTCTATAATGCCCGGCTCAAATTCTTTCCTGGCAAACTGAAGTCCAAATGGACTGGTCCTTTCCTGGTCTCGAGACCATTTCCCAACGGGGCCATTGAAATTGAAGATCCCAAATCTGGGCATAAATTTACAGTCAATGGGTAGCGTTTGAAACCCTATCTTACTCATGAACCTGCCCCCATTGGAGAAACGGTTGCCCTACTGGAGGGTAACTAATTTTGTGCCTCATTCTAAGTCCAGTTGGGGACGTTAAATTCAGCGCTCGTTGGGAGGCACCCCAACAACACTCACCATCCACCATCACTTTTCACTTCACTGTCATGCTCACTTTACTTTTCACTTCACCACCCACCATACACCTACCCTACCACCCTGCTATATACCCTGCACCTCAGTTCTCGTTACCTGATCTTTCGTCCTTTCTCTACCCTACCCTGCATGCGTATGAGGACATAGCATCGTTTGGCATGGGGGGGTGGATAGGCATCCATAGGATCTGGGTATTTTATGGTATCATGCAGTTTCCACCTATTTATAAATGTGCAAGAAAAAGAATATATATATATATAGTGTTTAGTAATGATCTGAAGGTTGAAACAAAAATACAATAAGTTTTTATGGATATTCAACTACTATTTTGAAGACTTTCCAGGCCACAGAAGCTTGATTCACTCAGGCTTAGGCTTAATTCACTTGAGCATTGACAAGATAGATCAGAATCTCTCCTAACTAAGGACGTATTCTTGTACCTGAGACACCAGTACAGGATTCGTTGGTTTGCTTCTACTTGAGAGCCTAAGTAATCTTGGTTCACACTACACATATCAAGAAAGACCAGGTGAACATAAGATCCAACCCTAGCGTTCATTAGGGAAGGTGGAGTCCTTACCTGTGCGCACAGGTAGACTTTTTATCCTAGGCTTTAGTTTTGTGTTTAGGAAAGACTCTTTCCACCAAGAAGGAACTCTCCCACCAAAAAGAAAAGTGTGCTCCTCCAAATAATGTTGTAAGAGATATACTGACATGTGTTTCAAAAAAAAAAAAAAAAAGTTAGTATATCTCACAAATGTCTATAAAATATTCCTACAAAAAAGTTCTTCAGGGCAAATACCTTATTTTCTTTGAGCCACAAATGTCATAAAAAGGGAGTTGAGTTTCCATCATCTTTTTAAGGGTCAATCCGAAGACATGAGTTGAAACTGGGACCAACCTGTACTTAAAAATTCATGAAACCCTGGGCTTGAGTCTTAATGTTCATCTGGTCAGTCTTGATCCTTCACTAAGCACAAGCCATAACCTCTTGAGCTCTCAAGTACGGTAAAAACCTCCTGGGTCCTGGAAATCGTACTTATGGTTTAAATATCAAGAGTCCTGGTTAGTTGAGAGATGGTCTATGTCATGTGAGACTTAAAGTACTGGTAGTCTTCTCTACAATTGGTTCTCACAATATCCAACAATAATCACACCTATGTTACCTCAGAAGAAAATCTTCAGCTTAAGATCATTTCTAAATACAATACAAAAAAAATGTTTTGCTAGGGACTAGCAAAACGTAGGCATGGGGGTATGATTGCACAGCAAAAATACATCAACAATTGTGCCATCTTGTGCTATTTCCTAGCATTACCAGTGCATAATAGGTAGACATAGTCACATTTGTGAAAATATACGCATGCATGCATTTATTTATTTGAGAGGGGAGGAGAGTGAAATAAATGGCCTCGAAATTTATGTTTTCCTCAAGTGCTACCTTGCAAAATCTCCATCTTTATTTTCTATTTCTATTTGACTTTGAAATTCTTCTACGCGTGGCTGCAATGCATGGCAGCCTTTTCCTCACGCCATTCCTTGCAGCAGCTTGCCCTGCAGCCGCATGCACAGCCATGCATAGCCAGGGCATGGCTGTGCATGCCTTCTTCTTTAAAAAGGCATGGCTTCTTCTTTGCAAATGAAGCCTGGTCCAGACGCCAAAAACACAGCAGCTCTTCCCTTCCAGGCTATCTCCTCCCCTCTCCCTCCATACGCAGCCTCTCCTCCTCTGAGGAGTACCCTGCGGGCAGGAGCACCTCACTGTGGTGCACAACCACCACTGTGAGTCCACCACCGCCCAGCTCATCAAAGAGCCGGTGGGCGTGGTGGTCTTCTCTCTTTGTTTCGACGTTGAGCCACTTCCACCATTGCTGCAGGTTTTAAGGTTTGAAGCTCCGCGGCAGCAGCAGCGTAGCCCTCCAACATGCGCTTGCAGGCCGCCCTCGCCTCCAGTGCGCACCTCCACGCCGCCCTCGCCTCCCGCTTCTTCACGCCTGCACTCGCCTTTCCGCCTGCAGCCCAGCCGGCATAGACCTTCCACGATCGCGCCAGCTCGCGCAGCGGCTCCGCACTCACAGCACCGGGTGCACCTGGTCGTGCGGCTCTACCATGAACTGTAGCCACTGTTCACGGTAGTCAGCGGAACACTGTGGCTACAGTACGGTGATCGGTAAGTTTCTCACTTATCCGGTCACCCGACGTGCCGCTACCGGCCCCAGCCCGCGCTCGCGTCTCTCCTGCGTATGCCAGTGCCTACCCATGTCTTCGCTCGCGTCTTCACCCACTCCCAGTGCCTGCATCTGCTCGCACCCGCCTCTTCACGCAGCACGGTGCACTGCGGTCCTCTCCCCGCACCCACTCCCTCCAGCGTGCGCCTCTTCACGCACCTACGCGCCTACGCGTGCATGCTCCTGCGCGTGAAACATCTGACGATGACTCAGAGGCTGCGGACGACTTAACTCTCCCAGCCTTCTGGTGGTCGGGCCTGGATAGGTGTGTTAATATGGTGATTTTATCGTTGAAGTGTGTATAGTGGTTAACCAAAATCGGACCTAACCATCTCTTTACAAAATTTTTAACCTGACCTACTTGATTTTATCTTGGTCACTTTTAGGCCCATGGTCGAACTCAGGGAAGTGGGATTAGAAGTCAAGTTTTTACGCCTTTCCTACAATGAATCTCTTCTGTTTGTTTATTGTGTTTTTGGTGTTTTTCTATTTAAGATTTTTTTTCTGATAATCTTGGTTCTTGGGGCACACCCTCAAAATTAGGTTCTTGGCTTTGAGCCAAATGAGGGTTCCAAAATGGGTCTTGCTATTCGCAAGACGGAGTACCTGCAAGTCAAGGATTAACTTTTCTCTTTTATATATTCTTTTTATCTTTTTATTGGCAGGAAAGAGAAGCAGAAATAAAGTAAATATAGTATATATATATAAGTATATATTATATATGCATAAAGGGGTGGGGGTGGAGGCGGAGATGGAGTGTAGCACGGTGTCGAGTCGGTCGTCGTCTAGAAAGACGCAACCAAAAGGACGAGGTGCTGCGGGAGTGTAAGGTGGATGGTGGAAGATGTGTGTGACCATGCTTTTTGTACGTGTGTATCAAAGAATATCAGCAACTGGTGCAGATATTCCTGCGATACCACGTATGGTAAGTAATGTGAATATATATATATATGTATATATGTAAATATATCTATATGTATATATATCTATGGTTAAAAATATATAGATATATATATATGTAGTTATATATGTATATATATATGTGTATATATATATGTATATATATATATAAGTATATGTATAGATAGATATATGTATAGATATATATATATATATAGGTATAAGTATGTGTATATAACTATATAGATGTAAATATATATATATAGTAATAAATGTATATAGATATATGTAGATAGATATGTATATATGTATGTATGTATGTATATATATATATAAGTATATGTGTGTGTATATGTATATATATATGTATACGTATATAAGTATATGTATATATGTAGATATATATATGTGTATATATATATGTATGTATATATGTATAATAATACTTAGTTATATAGGTACTACTATATATATAGATATAAGTATATATATATATGTATATAAATATATGTATATATATCAATAGATATATGTATACGTATATATATATGTATATAATAGTGTATAGGTGTGTGTGTATGAAAGTGTGAGTGTAAGTGTCAGTAAAGAGAGTGAGAGAGAGAGAGAGAGAGATGCCCTGCGCTTCCTGCTGGAGTGAAGGAGGCGAGCGTTAAGACGTCTGAGGCAGCCAGGCGTCGTCTGGAGTCCACGCGTGCACGTGCAGGCTAGTATGCGCGTTGGGAGGCACGCGCACGCAGGGGAGTGGGCGCGGAGGAAGGAATGCAGCGCACCACGCTGCGCAAAGGGCTGGAGCAGACACTCGCAGGCGCACAGGGGCGAAGACGCTAGCGAGAGAGGGAGCTGGCAGAAGACTGCACGTAGACGCGCAGGTGGGCGCTGGAGTGGGACACAGGGCGGAACTGTGCATGGGCAAAGGCCGGTTGCGGCTCGCCAGGTGACCGGATAAGTGAGAAACTCACCGGTCACCCCACTATAGCCATAGTGTTCCGCAGAAACGTGTGAATAGTGGCTATAGTGGCTGGGCGACCCGCACAACTAGGAGCAGACGGTGCTGTGAGTGCAAGCGGCTTGCGGCTGGCGTGCGCAGGTTGGTGCGCGCATGGCAGAGGAATGCACCGGTTGGTTGCGGGCGGAAGAGAGAGAGTGACAGGGCATGCAAAGAGGGAGGCATGGGCTCCTGCAGGGGCACGCGGTGGCCTGCGTGCACTACTGCCACCTTGCTGCTGCTGCTGTGGAGCTCAACTGGCTGCTACAAGGGCATGCGGTGGCCGGTTGAGCTTCACAGCTTGAAGTAAGGGCTTCAGACGGAAAAACAAGGAAAGAGCCACCACGCCCATCGGCTCTTTGGTGAGCTGGGCGGTGGTGGACTCACGGTGGTGGTTGCTCACCACCGTGAGGTGCTCTTATCCGCCGAGTGTCTCCTCAGAGGAGGAGGACCTACATATGGAGGGAGATGGGGAGGAGGCGACCTGGAGAAGAAGTTGCAGTGTTGGGTTTTTTTTTTTTTTTGGTGTGGACGACCAGGCTCCCTTACAAAGGAGGAGCCGTTCTCTTTTTAAAGAAGAAGAAAGTATGCACAGCCATGCCCTAGCTGTGCATGCAGCTGTGCATGGCTTGGCTGGGTGAGGCTCCAGCAGGGCAAGCTTAGCAGGGAATGGTGCGAGAAAGAGGCTGCCATGCATGGCAGCCACAGAGAAGAAAGTCAAAAATCAAATAGAAATAAAAATAATGGAGATTTTTACAAAGCAGCACTTGAAGAAAATGTGAATTGCGAGGCCATTTATTCACTCTCCTCCCCTCTCAAATAAATGCTTTCATGCATGTATTTTTACAAATGAACTATGGATACCTAATATGCACTGGTAATGCTAGGAAATAGTACAAGATAGCACAATTGCAGGTGTATTTTTGCGGTGCAATCATACCCCCATGCCTACCTTTTGCTAGTCCCTAGCAAAACATTTTTTTGTAATGTATTTAGAAATGATCTTTAAGCTGAAGATTTTCTCCTGAGGCAACATAGGTGTGTTTATTGTTGGATATTGTGAGAACCAATTGTATAGAAGACTACCAGTACTTTAAGTCTCACATGACATAGATCATCTCTCGACTAACCAGGACTCTTGATATTTAAACCTTAAGTACAATTTCCAGGACCCAGGAGGTTTTTGCCATACTCGAGAGCTCAAGAGGTTATGGCTTGTGCTTAGTGAAGAATCAAGACTGATCAGATGAACATTAAGACTCAAGCCTAGGGTTTCATGAATTTTTAAGTACTGGTTGGTCCCAGTTTTACCTCATGTCTTCGGATTGACCCTTAAAAAGATGACGGAAATCTCAACTCCCATTTTCTGATACTTGTGGCTTAAAGAAAATAGGGTATTTGCCTGAAGAACTTTTTTGTAGGAAGACATTTGTGAGATATACTAACTTATTTGCGTCTTTTTTTTTTCAAACACATGTCAGTATATCTCTTACAACATTATTTGGAGGAGCACACTTTTCTTTTTGGTGGGAGAGTTCTTTTTTGGTGGAAAGAGTCGCTCCTAAACACAAGACTAAAGCCTAGGATAAAAAGTCTACCCATACGCACAGGTAAGGACTCCACCTTCCCTAATGTACACTAGGGTTGGATCTTATGTTCACCTAGTCTTTCTTGATATGTGTAGTGTTGAACCAAGATTACTTTGGCCTTCGAGTAGAAGCAAAACAACAGATCCTGTACTGGTGTCTCAGGTACAAGAATACATCCTTAGTTAGGAGAGATTCTGATCTATTTTGTCAATGCTCAAGTGAATTAAGCCGAGCCTGAGCGAATCAAGCTTCTGTGGCCTAGAAAGTCTTCAAAACAGAGGTTGAATATCCATAAACACTTATTGTATTTTTGTTTCAGCCTTCAGATCATTACTAAACACTATATATATATATATATTTTTTCTTTTTCTTGCATATTTATAAATAGGTGGAAACTGCATGATACCATAAAATACCCAAATCCTATGGATGCCTATCCACCCCCCCATGCCAAACGATGCTATGTCCTCATATGCATGCAGGGAAAGGTAGAGAAAGGACGAAAGATCGGGTAATGAGAGCTGAGGTGCAGGGTATACAGCAGGGTGGTAGGGTGGGTCGATGGTGGGTGGTGAAGTGAAAAGTGAAGTGATCGTTATAGTGGCGTGAAAAGTGATGGTGGATGGTGAAAGGTCTGGCATTTCTTTGGACGAGAGTGTCCCAGGTGGATTGGAGAACAGGTCAGGAGGAGGAAATTGGTCTTCAGATTGGCCAAGAAGGGGGGCTTCTTAGATAGATGGATCCAAAAGAGAATAGCCCCAGTGAGTAGGATATTGGCTCAAGGTCCCAGTGTGGATTTGCAAATCCACCTGATTTGGCAGGAAAGAAAGGGCAATCCGGTCTTCAAGAGTGTGGACCGGTGGTGAGTAGCATGGATATGACTCAGACCACGAGGTATGGGAAGCGGAGAAAACCTCGTCAAAAGTCTGGTCAAGAGAAAGTACGGGAGAAGGGAGGGATGGGGGAACGTCACAATATGTGTCGGTCAGGCTATCGTCAGTGTTTACAGGTATCTGCAGCAGTCAGAATAGGTCCCAATTAGTCCGATATATGCACTGACGGCCATGTCCTTTCAGACGTGCCATCCTCGATACAATCGCAATCAAAGTTCTTGGCTACCTTGAAGATGTTGATCTTGATCTTTTCATATCAAACGACAATCTCGATACAGCCCGACTCACAGTCGATATAGGGGTGGGCTGTGGCCAAGAAAGGTCGACCAAGGATGATCGGACAATCAGAAAGTGAGCTAGGAACTTTCATATCTAAAACAAGAAAGTCAACAGGAAAACAGAGACTGTTGACCCTAACCACCACGTCTTCCACCACACCCTTCGAAATTTTGATAGAACGATCTACCAACTGTAATGTGATAGGGATGGGCTTTAGATTTCCCAAGGAAAATTTTTCAAGCATGATGGTCGGAATAAGATTTATGGAGGATCCTAAATCAAGCAGGGCACAATTAAAATTGCAGCCTTGGATGCTGCAGGAAATGAGCGGTGTGCCCGGGTTTTTCTTCTTCGGTGGTAGATTTGACAGTATAGCACAACTCGCATGAGGCAAGAGAACCACCGGATTCTTGGTTTTCTTTGACTATCGCCTGGGTGTTGTGTAGTCTTTGAAAAATCGAGCGACAGTAGGTATGTGGTCGATAGCCTCGAGCAGGGGTATCTTGATTTCTACATCCCTGAACAAATTACGTAGGTTATCAAAGGCCTGCATATCTTTCTTTTTGCCTTTTGGCTCCCTCATTAGAGCCTCAGGGAATGGAACTAATTCTGGCACCAATTTGGGTGTATCGTCCTCTCGCGAATGCGGTACGCATCTCGAATGAGAAGGCGATGAAGAAGATGGGCCAGGATCAGGTCAAGGCGGATCGACGGTTTGCTTACCACTCATCGTAGTGATCACATTGGACGATGAGGGTCCAGTGGGATCATACGGCGGAGGAGGGTTCGCAATAGGGACATAAGAGTGAGGTGTTACAGTGGGATTAGCCTGAAATCCCGGTGGAATGCTCGGAGCTTGCAGAATTTGATGTACCTGCCCCTGAGAAGGTCGTACCTGTGGTTGAGGACCACAGGGTATGAAATTTCGCGGGTTTGGAACAGGTTGGGCGGGAAGAGTGCCCTGAGATCGAGTCGTCATGCATAGTTGACTGATCTCAGCATTCTGCTACGCCAATTGGTGCTGAAGAGAGGTCATGTTCTCTTCATGGCGCTTTGACATATTCGTCATCATTCGCATCAATTTATCAAGAGGACTTGATGCGTGCTTGGTTTGCGGTACACAAGGGCCTGATGGCGGATTCGCCATAGGATTAGACTGGGCCCTTGGGATGACGGGTGCGGACGGTCACATTAGTCCACCCGCGGGGTTTTGGTGCTGCGGGTTGTTGGACCATGCGAGGTTCAGATAATTTTGCCACCCTGGGTTATAAGTGGTAGAGAACGGGTTGTTCCCCAGAGCGCAAGCATCTTCTATGCCAGAAGACATGTCTGCATGAAAATATGCCTCCGAGCACATGGAGGCTTGGTCTTCCATGTCAAAATACTGGCGTGCAGAAGCCAGATCCACATGACTTACCGAGTCGCTCAGTGCGACACTCGATAAGGAAGGTCTTACGGGGTTTCTGAGGATAAGCCTGGTGTTGGAAGAATTTGGATTGTGACGAAGTGGTGAAGTGGGGGTGTTTGCCATAGAATTGGTGGGGTTGGCCAGAAGCTTGTCCAGCTTCTTGTGCACGACGGAGACTTCATCCAATTTCTGTGCGATAAGGCTAAGATCTGTGGATGAATGGGAGGGTCCCGTGTCAACTTCGTGGACATTTCGGGGCAGGATGGTATGATTAAAGGCGACAGTGGAGGCATGGTTCATTGAGTTTTCGCTCATATTTTCAAACAATTCAAATGCTTCATTCTCGTCTTTATTCATAAAGTTTCCTCCGTAGGAAGCGTCTGCAATCTACTTCAAAGTCTCATTTAGCCCATGGTAGAAAATCTAAGCTATATGCCACTTAGGCAGACCATGTTGCAGACACTTCCTGAGGAGGTCCTTATACCTCTCCCATGCCTCATGAAATTGTTCGCCATTTTGTTGCGTAAATGAAGTGATAGCACGGCGAAGCGCATTGGTTCGCCCGATTGAGAAGAACTTCTTGAGAAACACTGTTCGCATCTCTTCCCAAGAGTGGATGGTTCTCCCAAGGGTGCGTTACCACTGCGACGCTTTATCCCGCAATGAAAATGGGAACATTTTCATAGGACTATAGGTAACTCGATATTTCTTGGATTAACTGTTTCAACTAATCGACTTAGGTCTTCCAAGTGGAGAAAAGGATCTTCACTTGCAAGACCATGGAAGTGAAAATTAATTAGGCCAATTATGTTAGGCTTCAATTCAAAGTCGTCCCCGCCCATGGGGACCTTAATTTATCCTATGGTCTCTATAGCAGTGGGATTCTGATAAGAGCTAAGAGACCTAGGCTCCTCCCGTTTGAGAGGGTTCTGCATTTCCTCCAATGTTTCCCAAATGGCTTCAATTTGCTCGTTATACATTTCCATTTAGGCTTGGAGGCAGGTTATGGGATCTAAGGCTCCACCACCTCGTGGGTTTTGAGGATGGTTTCCTCCCTCGGGATTTAGGGGTGGGCGTGCAGCCATGTTTGTGGAGGAGGACAATTCGGCTTCTTTTCTAGATTTATTAGGCAATTCACACAGTTCAGGGTTTTGTGACCTCTTCCCAAACATGCACTACCGTAGGAAGAATTGGGGGGATAAGAAGGGAAAAGAGGTGAGAGAAATGACACCGCAAAGGTACACTTGATGACAAATCAATTCAATCAAATTCCTAACCTCTATAATGTGCCCTTAGACCTAAAGATCTAAGTTACCTACTATCACGAACTACGAAACCGAATACGACCGCGGAACCATCCGGCCAGATTGAAAGGCCGTTTGCCCAGTCTTAGAAACCCGATAGCACGCAGGAACCCTCACTAGCACATAGGCGCTACACGTAGGTAGTTAGACCTCCAATCCTTAATAATGGTCAAGTTACTACCAATTTTAGTTAGAGGCTTAGGGTCAAGTGCTTTTGGAATGTGAAGGGCGTTGTTTACGGGTAATGCCCAAGTGATTGATTTTTCAAGTGTGTAAAACAAGCATGCAATGGGAAAATCTCCCCAAATTGAAGTTTTAATTAGTGAATGATTTTTAGAGTTCAGCCTTTAGTAGTATGGATTTTAGGATTTCGCTGAAATACCAATTCAACCAATCTCCGGGTTTTAAGAGAATACAAGTTTTCTTCTAAGCCCAACAAACCCTTCTTCAATATCAGTTGGTTAATGCATGCTAAAATGCAATGGGCTACCCTAAATGGAGATTTCTATGTGTGGATGCACGAATCAGTTTTAGATTAGTGTGAAAGGGAGCCAAAGCACTTCATTTCAAGTGCACCCAATCACCAAAAATGATTTCCACACAAGGCTCAACCAAAAGATAAAGAAAATCAAATTGTTAGGGTTGAATTATTCAAGATCGAATCTCAGGAAAGTTGAAAAGTCATGGTGGGTTGGAATCAACTCAATTCCAAGTCTCCCCCCCTAAAAAGGTGATCCCGAATTGCAAGTAAATGAGGCAAAGAGGGGTGCAATCAATCTTTTTATTTGCCTCAAAGAATACTTCACACGGCGAAAAATTCAAGAATCAAGATTCTTGGATTTTCGCTATGCAAAGTAGGGTGGGAAATCCTGGGGCGGTGGGAGTAAAGGCAATCAATCAAACAAGTGAATTTTAATCCACTTGCCCCAAGAGATCCCAAGAAGTTTTTCTAGTTTTTTTAGTTTTTAGTTTTTTTTTTTTTTTAAGGTTACAAGTTAACCTAGATTGCTAAGAAAGAAGGACCTACTTGTGCAGCAATGTGTGCGGAGCTCCAGTGCGGTGTCGACATCTTCACGCTCTCGTTCCCGCCTTGGATCTGCCCACGTCTCCGACTTTGTCTACCTGTCTTCTCCTTGCAATAGGTTTACCTGCACACCAAAAACAGAGACACCTATGAAGAGAGAAGAGAAAAATGAAAGGAATGGAATAGAAACTTACTTGCAAGCGCACTTCCTCGGCAACGGCCCCAGAAAGGATGGTGGTCAGGCCCGGATAGGTGTGTTAATATGATATTTTATCGTTGAAGTGTGTATAGTGGTTAACCTAAATCGGACCTAACCATCTCTTTACAAAATTTTTAACCTGGCCTACTTGATTTTATCTTGGTCACTTTTAGGCTCAAGGTTGAACTCAGGGAAGTGGGATTAGAAGTCAAGTTTCTATGCCTTTCCTACAACGAATCTCTTCCGTTTGTTTATTGTGTTTTTGGTGTTTTTCTATTTAAGATTTTTTTCTAATAATCTTTGTTCTTGAGGCACACCCTCAAAATTAGGTTCTTGGCTTTGAGCCAAATCAGGGTTCCAAAATGGGCCTTGCTATTCGCAAGACGGAGTACCTACAAGTCAAGGATTAACTTTTCTCTTTTATATATTTTTTTATATTTTTATTGGCAGGAAAGAGAAGCAGAAATAAAGTAAATATAGTATATATATATAGGTATATATTATATATGTATAAAGGGGTGGGGGTGGAGGCGGAGATGGAGTGTAGCACAGTGTCGAGTCAGTCGTCGTCTAGAAAGACGCAACCAACAGGACGAGATGCTGTGTGGAGTGTAAGGTGGATGGTGGAAGATGTGTGTGACCATGCTTTTTGTACGCGTGTATCGGGGAATATCAGCAACTGGTGCAGATATTCCCGCGATACCACGTATGGTAAGTAATGTGAAAATATATATATATGTATATATGTAAATATATCTATATGTATATATATATATATGGTTATAAATATATAGATATATATATGTAGTTATATATGTATATATATATATATGTGTATATATATATATGTGTGTGTGTATATATATATATATATAGATATATATATATGTATATATGTATAATAATACTTAGTTATATAGGTACTACTATATATATAGATATAAGTGTATATATATATATATGTATATAAATATATGTATATATATCAATATATATATGTATACGTATATATATATATGTATATAATAGTGTATAAGTGTGTGTGTGTGTGTATGAAAGTGTGAGTGTAAGTGTGTAAGTGTCGGTAAAGAGAGTGAGAGAGTGTTGTGTGTGTGAGAGAGAGAGAGAGAGATGTCGCGCGCTTCCTGCTGGAGTGAAGGAGGCGAGCGTTAAGATGTCTAAGGCAGCCAGACGTCGTCTGGAGTCCACGTGTGCACGTGCAGGCGATTATGCGCGCTGAGAAGCGCGTGCACGCAGGGGAGTGGGCGCAGAGGAAGGAACGCAGCGCACCGCGCTGCGCGAAGGGCTGGAGCGAGTGCTCATAGGCGCAGCAGACGTAGATGCAGACGGGAGCGGGCGCTAGCAGAGGACCACACGCAAACGCGCGGGTGGGCGCTGGAGCGGGATGCGAGGCGGAACGCGTGCATGGGCGAAGGCCAATTGCGACACGCCGAGTGACCAGATAAGTGAGAAACTCACCGGTCACCCCACTGTAGCCACAGTGTTCCACAGAAACGCATGAACAGTGGCTACAATGGCTGAGCGAGCCACACAACCGGGAGCGGACGGTGCTGTGAGTGAGGGAGGCTTGCAGCTGGTGCGCGCGGGCTAGCGCGCGCGTGGCAGAGGAATGCGTCGGTTGGTTGCGGGCGAAAGAGAGAGCGTGACAGGGTGCACAGAGAGGGAGGCAAGGGTGCCTACAGGCGCACGCGGTGGCCTACGTGCACTGCTGCCGCCTTGCTGTTGCTGCTGTGGAGCTCGACCGGCTGCTGCAGGGGCGTGCGGTGGATGGTTGAGCTTCACAGCTTGAAGCTTTGTGGTAATGGCGTAAGGGCTTCAAACGGAAAAACAAGGAAAGAGCCACCACGCCCATCGGCTCTTTGGTGAGCTGGGCAGTGGTGGACTCACGGTGGTGGTTGTGCACCACCATGAGGTGCTCCTGTCCGCCGGGTGTCTCCTCAGAGGAGGAGGGCCTGCGTATGGAGGGAGACGGGGAGGAGGCAGCCTGGAGAAGAAGTTGCAGTGTTGGGTTCTTTTTTTTTTTTTGCATAGAGGACCAGGCTCCCTTGCAAAGGAGGAGCCGTTCTCTTTATAAAGAAGAAGAAAGCATGCACACCATGCCCTGACTGTGCATGCGGCTGTGCATGGCTTGGCAGGGAGAGGCTGCAGTAGGGCAAGCTTAGCAGGGAATGGTGCGAGGAAGAGGCTACCATGCATGGCAGCCGTGGAGAAGAAAGTCAAAAATCAAATAGAAATAAAAATAAAGATATAGATTTTTGCAAAGCAGCACTTGAAGAAAATGTGAATTGTGAGGCCATTTATTCACTCTCCTCCTCTCTTAATTAAATGCATGCATGCATGTATTTTTACAAATGAAACTATGGATACCTAATATGCACTGGTAATGCTAGGAAATAGAACAAGACGGCACAATTGCAGGTATATTTTTGCGGTGCAATCACCTTCTTCACAGCAGGCGCTCTCTCTCTCTCTGTCTCTCTCACAACACTCTCTCACTCCTCAACAGACACACACACACACACTCTCGTACACACACCCACTCACTTATACACTAATATATACTTATATATATATATATACATATATATATTTATTTATTTATATCTATATATAGTTATATACATATATCTATACATATATTAGTGCGTATATAACTAAGTATAAGTATATATACATATATATACATACATATATACATATATATATATTTGTATATCAATCTACATATACCTATATAAATAAATACTTATACTAATATATATATATACATATACACATATATATAACTATATACATATATTACTATATATATACCTATATATATATATATATACATATCTATATCTATATATATAGTTATATATACATGCATATATATACAATTATAAATATATATATATACATATACATACATCTATCTATACATATATTTACATATCTATATATATACATATAGATATATATATTTACATATATATACATATATTTTCATATCACCTACCATATGTTGTATCACGGGAATATCTGCACCAGTTGCTAATATTCCTCGATACACGCATACAGAAAGCGTGTTCGCACTCATCTTCCATCAATCCATCTTACACTCCACACGGCACTTCGTCCTGTTGGTTGCGTCTTTCTAGACGACGACCGACTCGACACCGTGCTACACGCCATCTCCGCCTCCACCCCCACCCCTTTATACATATATAATATATACACATACATATATACTATATTTACTTTATTTATGTTTCTCTTTCATGCCAGTAAAACGATTAAAAAATATATATAAAAGAGAAAAGATAATCCTTGACTTGCAGGTACTCAGTCTTGCAAAGACTAGTTTTGAAACCCTAACTTGGCTCAAAGCCAAGAACTTGATTTTGAGGGTGTGCCTCAAGGACAAGAATTATCAGAAAAAAATCTTAAATAGAGAAAACACCAAAAACATAATAAGCGAACGGAAGAGATTCGTTATAGGAAAGGCAAAGAAACTCATTCACTTCTAATCCCACTTCCCTGAGTTTGACCCTGGGCCTAAAAGTGACCAAGATAAAATCAAATAGGCCAGGTAAAAAATTTTGTAAAGAGATAGTTAGGCTCGATTTAGGTTAACCGCTATACACATTTCAACGATAAAATCATCATATTAACACAACCTGTCCAGGCCCGACCACACCATCCTTTCAGAAGCACGTGGTGCTTGTGCTACAAGGAGACCCATTCCTTTAAATGGTTTGCACGAGCTTTTGGGAAAGAAGTAGAGCCCAAGATGCGGCTCAAATGGAAGAGGATTTTGCAAGGAATTCTCCTTCCATTTTTGGAAGGGATTCGTCAAGAAATCAGAGAGAAATCTCTGATTGAAGGTCGTTGGAGTAGGATTTCCTCTGTGATAATGGTGGATGAACCTTTTTGTGAAGACGATGACAAAGTTAAGGGGGCATCTACAAAAAATTCGAAAGCTGAGGGGCCTAAATGAGATAGAAAGAGTCAGATTGGACTGAAATGCAAAATAGGTCAAGATGATCTCTGATTAGGCCCAAATTTTGCTACAAACCTAATTTGGACCCAAGGAATCTGATGGTGAAGTCGGATCGGTTTTAACCATGTTTGACTGAGTAATTTGCACAGTTACCCAAATTAGGGCAACTTTCCGTCTAAGACTCTATTTTAGGTAAAAATGGGTTCTAATGGTCAATTCAAGGATGCCAAACCCTAGAGAATATTTTTATATGATTTTTAGAGGGTTTAGGTGAATTTTATCGTGACCAGAACCTCAGTTAATCAAGCGAGTTTGTTTTTAGGGTTTCAAATATCATTTAATTCTTAAAATGCATGAAAACTCGTTTCTGTCTGCATGAACCCACTTATTAGACATTTATGACCATTTGACCTTTATTTAACCCTTAAGAAACCCCGTGATTGTTCTGCAATTAGGATATACTGTTAAAATTACAGTTTTAGCCTTGATTTCATGTATTCTTCTCAGAAAGGATATTCAGTGACTTATGGTCCTTTAGTGGTTATGTCGGAGCATTTATCCATTGACTATGACTAATTAAAGCTAGATATGGATAATGATGACTTATCATCAACCGTCCAGCTCATCGCGAGCAGGTGGGGTGGTGTATTCTGTTTTGGTTAGTTTTGTTATTTTATTTTTTTTGTTATTTTGTGTTTTTACTGTCATCACCATTTCTTAGAGAAAGAAGCTCTGAAGCTCCTTCCCGCACCACCGTGCTCTCCAGCCCCTTCCACGCGCACCACCGCACGCCTCACCGCCCATCCCAACGCCTGTGGGTTCTTCCCAACTATGCAGATCACCTTCTCCACCCGTGTGCACACAGCGCTTATGCACGCACCAGCCAGTGACCACGCACGGGAGCCGGTTGCACTTTTTCCCCTACACTATAGCTGCAACCTCACGTGGCTACAATGCGCGATCGAGGAGCTTCTCACTTATCTGGTGACCGTGCGTGCTTGCTCTCCTCCCGTGACTTGCTCCAGCTGGTTGCAGCACCCCCGCCTGCACTTCTGTGGAAGCAGTTCCCCTTCCCAGCACCTTAGAGCGCTACACGCCCCTGCCCTTGCATGCCTATGCACTGAGCACATCACTCCCCTTCGCAGTGCCTTAGCACGCTACATGCCCTACCCCTCTTGCTCCTTCCTACGTAGACACACTCACGCACATACATCCATACGCATATATACATATATAAATACATATGTACATATATACATGTATATATACATATATATATACACATATACATATATATATATATATCTATACATATACATATATATATATACATATGTATACATATATATAAATGTACATATACATATATATACATACTTATAAGTATAAACTTATACAAATATACAATACATATATATATAAATCTATATATATATATATATACTTATACATATACATATATACCTATGTATATATACTTATATGTACTTATACAGCAACCATATATATACATATATACATACACACATATATTTCACTTCCTCTTTTACACACTTCCATCTCCCACCTACAATATCATGCACGTATCCATTCACCGCACATCATATCGCAGGAATATTTGCACCAGTTGCATATATTCCCCGATATTCCCTGATATTCGTGCATATCAAGCTTTCCACCCACACGTCCACTCCACACCTACACGCGGCATGTAGCTAGGTTAATCCTGTCTTTCTAGATGATGGTTAACCTAGCTTTGTGCTACATTTCTATTGAATCCTAGATTCAATATTCAATATTCTCCTATCTAGTTATATATACTTATGCCTAGATATATATATATATGTATGTATGTATGTATATAGATTCTACATATATATAAGCAAGTATTTCCATTCTTTTCTTTTATTTTGTTGATAAAGAAATGGCCAAAAAAAAACCTAAAATAGAAAAGATAACTCTTGTCTCTGCAGATACACGATCTTGTGTGTAGAATGATTCATTTTGAACTTTATTTTTGGCGAATCGCCAAGGACCAATTTTTGGCAGTAGCGAAGGATAATTTTTAAGGTTGTGCCTCAAGGACAAGACTATCCAAACAAATTATAAAACCAAGAAAAACCTAAAAATATAATAAGTGAATGGAATTGATGCGAGTCATAGGAATCATGTAGAAACAAATTAAGCCCAAACCCACCTCCCTGAGTTCGACCCTGGCCTAAAAGTGACAATCTTAAAATCTGATCTAGCCAGGTTAAAAGATTTTGATAAACTGTGTAGATCTGCCTGTAGGTTAACCACTTCCACTAGACATAATTTCACGCTAATATCACCATATTAAATCACCCTACCCGTATTCTAACACGACTTTTCTAGCGTCGTTGCTGGGGAGGCTCTATCTGGAGTAAGTTTCTACTCTCTTCCTTTGATTTTCTCTTCTCCCACCCTTCTCTTCACGGGTGTTTTGTTTGTTTTTGCGCAGATGTACCTGTTGCAAGGAGGAGACGCGTAGAGGAGGTCGAAGATGTGGGCAAACCTAAGGCAAGCACGAGACCGTGAAGTGGCCGGCGCCACTTGGAGCTTCACCCATGTTGCTGAGGAGGTTGGTGTCTTCTTCTTAGCAATTTAGGTCCTTCTGTCACATTGAAAAATATAAAAACAAAATTTAAAAAAAGCAAAAAAACCTAAAAAGAAATCTTCTTGGGATTTCTTGGCTGAGTGGATTAAAATCAACTGTTTGCTTCTTTCTATCACCACCACCACCCTTGATTTTACACCTTTTCGTGCACGAAAAATTCAAGAATCTTGATTCTTGTATATTTCGCGATGTGAAATTATCATTGAGGCAATTTAAAAATCAATTGTTTGCCACATTTTTTCGCCTCATTATTTTGCATTCGGGATCCAAACTTTGGTTGGAGAGTCTTCGAGTTGATTTGACTCCAACTCCACCATGACCCTAAACTTGCCTTGATTTGATCCCGAATCTCAACCCCCAACATATTCATTTTCATTTTTCACATTTTTTGGTGGTTAAGCCTTGTGTGGATTATCATTTTGGTGATTGGGAGCACTTGAATTGAAGTGCTTTGGCTCCCTTTCATATTGAATTAAAATTGACTCATGAATCCACACTTAGAAATTTCCAATTAGGAGCCCATTTGCATTGTAGCATGCATTAACCAAGTCAAATTGAAGAAGGGTTGTTTGGGCATAGAAAACTTATATTTCTTGAAAACTCGGAGATTAGTTGAATTGGTAATTTAGTGAAATCATAAAATCCATACTACCTATGGTTGAAATCCTTAAAGCTGTTCACCATCTAAAACTTCAATTCGAGGAGAGTTCTGATGAGACAACATTTGTAGGTTAATCATATGCATAAATACCTAGTTTTTTTTTTAAACAGAAAGGAAAGCTATCGAATCACCGATAGCAATCCAGGAGAGCTTTTATTTATATAAAGGAAAAGGTTACAAAATCAAACCCCACATATGTATGAGAGTCCAGCACATATTTCAATATTATCCACACTCACTGGTCTCTCATAAAATAATTTCTCATTTCTAGCTCTCCAAACCGACCATAACACTGCCACCATGGACACATGAGGCTTATTTGTAACTAAAAAGGAGTTCCACAGACTTTCCTATGTGGGGATCAAACCCCTGCAAACCTTTCTCCAAACACAATCTATAACCATGCAAGAAGAGAAGATGTGGCGGCTACAGTCATTATATAACCCACAAAGCTAGCAGAACTGAGCAGGGGTGCCCATCCTCCTATGCCACATGTCACTCGTAATTAGGCCATCCCTTCTACATAGCCACAAAAAAATTTTCAACTTTAATGGGACTCTCAACTTCCTTAAGTTCCTCCCAATCTCATCCACCTTTGCCAATTTGGATGATCTAATGAGCCTTTTATATGCAGCCACTGGGGAAAAAATCCCTTCCCATCTGTAAGTATCACACTCTTCTGGCTTGGGTTTGAAAGCATTCAGTTCTTGTAATAGGCGTTGATTCTTCATCCATGTCCTGGTTTCATAGCCATTCCCCTCGTCAATATTTATCTTCCACTTTTCTGATTCTATATCCCAATAATCACCCACTACCGCATTTTTATCTGAAGCAGCCTAGTATGCAAGAGGATATCTATCCTTTAGCACCCCATTTGATGCCCATTTTTCACTCCAAAATTTGAAACTTCTTCCGTCCCCCAAGACTGATTGGAACAAATTCCAATTTTCAACCATAGCACGCACCATAAAGGCCCAAAAAGGAGGGGGCTTGGTTAGATTTAGATGACTTTTCTTATCATTTGCCACTCCGTAGCTGTCAAGCACAATCTTTGTCCAAGGCTTTTGTTCCCCTTGCAACAACCTAACCGCCCATTTTAAGAGCAAGGCTTCATTAAATTCTTTAAGAGATCTTATTCCCATGCCACCATACTTCTTTGGAGAGCATATTGTATCCCATTTAAGAGGACGTAAAAATTTACCTTGGTGAGAGGCTCCTTTCCAAAAAAATCTCTTATGCATAACATCAAGTTTCTTCCAGATTGACTTTGGAGCTCTGAGAACGGAGAAAAAGAAGACTGGAATAGATGTAATCACAGAATTCAGCAGTATAAGCCTCCCCCCTTTCGATAAGTACCTACTACTCTAGCCTTCTAACTTTGTAGCCACCTTCTCAAAGAGAAAGTTCCAATCAATCTTCTTGATCTTTGTACACTTCAGTAGTAGGCCCAAGTATCTAATTGGCATTGAGACCACAGGCGTGCCTAAGATAGAAGAGATATCACTCTGATCATTACCATTCATGCCAAAACAAACCAAAGAAGATTTACTTCCATTTAGCTTTAGACCTGAAATTTCTCCAAAGATGTTAACCATATAGGAGAGCGCTTGTGCTTCCCTTTTCTCACCTTCTATAAAAGAGACTGTGTCATCTGCATACTAAAGAATGGGGGCTAGAGCCCTTCTATTTGTCATCATGTAGCCCCTAATCAATCCATCTCCTGCCAACTTGCATGCATATCTGGCTAAAGTATCCACAGCAAAATTAAAAATCTACAAAGCCAGGGGACAACCTTGCCTCACCCCACACTGAGGTTGAATACAAGTTTTACAAGGTTTCCCATTTATCAATGGGGAATAGGAGGCAGTCGTGATACACCATTTCATCCACTGGATCCATAGGGTAGGGAACTTTCTTCTTTTAAGGATTTCCCATAGGTATGACCACGAAATTGAATCATATGCTTTAGAGAAATCTACCTTCCATAGGAAGGCCTTAGACTTCCTTCTATGCCAACCCGTCACCATCTCTTGAGACATAATAAATGATTCCTGTATAGATCTCCCAGGTAAGAAAGCAAACTAAACTGGCATATCAGACCTTGCAAAACACCATGGATTCTGTTGGCAAGGATTTTGCTAATGATTAAGTATATGGAATTCGACAACGCAATAGGCCTATAGTCAGAGAAACATTCCGTTCCTGACTTCTTTGGTAAGAAGAAGAGGTATGATTTGTTTAGCTAATAGAATCCAAAATTTCCCTTTTCAAATTCATGTATAACCCCCATCACTTCCTCTTTAAGAACACTCCACATCTCTTTGTAAAAGAAGACTTGAACCCTATCTGGCCCTGGAGCTCCCTCATTATTTAAATCTTTGATGGCATCCATAGCCTCCTTCTCAGTAATAGGCACAACCAGCATTGTAGCTTGCTCATCACTGACACATGGGAATGCAGTCACAGCCATCCTTCACATACCTCTTGGCGCAACCTTTGATTTTTCCATGAAGTATCACACAGCTTCCTGCCTAATTTCATGAGTGGAAGAGATGTTTCGCTCACCAATTTTGACAATATCAATGAGGTTGAATCTCCTTCGAGCACTGGCTGCAAGGAGAAAAAAAGTCATATTTGCATCCCCTTCCTTGAGCCACAATTGTCTAGACCTCTCACGCCAATCCGTCTCTTTCTTTAAATCCTCCTCAGCGATGATCTGTTGCCAATATTTCCTATCTTCCTGATCTTGAGTGTTCAGACCCACTGTGCTTTCCTTCATATCAAGCTGTTGTACCTCAGCCAATGCCTCAAGTCTCTTCTGCTCTCTAATAGCTGTTACTATCTGCCGAAACTCCCTTAGCAATATACGCATGTCTGCTAGCTTCGGAGCCAAACTTTGGGTAGTAGAGCCTGCAGTCTTCTTTTTCTACCAGCTAGTCAGCACATCTTTAAACCCTTCTCTAAACTAGGATTTTTTGAACTTGAAGTATGACCCAACATTCGCATTCACCCCACTGTCCCACACAATTGGCGTATGGTCTGAAAAAGGCCTATCAAGGCTCTTGCCTGAGGACAATTGAAATTGCTCCAAAAGACTAGAGTTACCAAAGAATCTATCTAATTTGGACATGAACCCACTGCCATTTCTCCAAGTAAACTCAATACCATTGACTGGATATTCATTGATAACTAGATTCTGCACAACCAGTTGGAAGCCTGGCTCTACACCATTTGTGTTACCCCGAGGACGGTCCCCACTTGATAAGGTACAATTGAAATCTCCACCCACAAGCCAAGGTAGCTCTTGGACCTTCAGATGTGCTGCTGATAAATCCTCCCATAACTCCAATCGGCTAGCTGCTATACAGGGACCATACACACACGATACAAACCAGTCCAACTCCCCCTGGTGACTCTGGCATCTACATGTAAGTATATGCCTGGCCTAATGAACTTCAATCACTTTAAAGCTGGACTTTCTTTACCAAACAGCCAACCCACTAGATCTGCCATTTACAGCCATCCCCACACAATCTGCTCTCCCAGATTGCCTCAGGGTGTCCTAGGTAGGATTATTATCTTCCTCTAGATGTGACTCTTGAATAAGAGCACAATCAATATCCCACTCCATAAGATATCTGATTAGAGAAGCTCTTCTCACATTATTGCGTAACCCACGCACATTCCATGTAAAATTCTCATCCCTTAACAAGGATGATCCCCTTGCACCTGGTTATCCACATATTCAACCATGATGGACTTTGCAATGGTTTCTTCCTCAATGGGGCTCATATTTTCCTTTCTCCACCTCCTAAGCATATAAGGGGGTCGCCCAATCCCTTTCTTTTGACCAGACCCTTTCCTAAATTTCTGATCTTCAGGAGTAGGGAGTGATAATTGATTCACATCCCTGAGTATATTTCTCCCACTGCTTCCTTCAATTCTTTCCTCCGTACAATTATTGATAATAACAAGGTCCTTATGCCTTTCTTTATCACCCCTCATGGTAGTGTCACTCACCACCAGCATCATACTCCCCTTTAAATCCTCCTCATGGCATTCTTTCCTCTTCTTTGGCCCTAGAGCATCCTCTGATGGCTTACGAACATCCAGTTCCACCTATTGCACCTCCACAGGATTTTCTTCAGATGTCTTAACCTGTCCTAGTTCTAAGCTTATGACTTCCTACCCAATCACTAACACATGAACAAGCCAAGAACTTCCTCCGCATCTAAGAATAATTCTATCAGGAAGTCACCCACTACTGAAGATTTCGGCTGTAATTTTCAGTATCCGTGCATCTCCTTCCTCAATTGCAACCACTGTGTCATCAAGGATGGACGCAAACCCCGCAATCATCTTCGAGACCACTCCTTTCGATCTTAGGTGCAGCGGCAGACCCTTGATTGCTAATGTCACACGTCGAGTACCCATCCTCTGAGGTGGATGATCAGGAAGTGCCCCATCAAAGGGAGAGACCAGCCTCCATAACACATTAATGTTTTCAAAAACACTCGAGCGAAATCTTAGCCTCTCCACATCCATCATCCCCAGACCAAAAATAAGAAAACAGGTCTAGCGTAACATAGCAACCTTCCAGCCCAGCGAGACAAGTGACAGGGAACTCACCAGTTGATGGAGATTTTCAGCAGATGGTCTTCCAGTCATGACCTTGCCAATCAATGCACCTCTCAACATCATCTCCGCAGATAGAATATCCTTGGAGAAAGGAAATGCCACATCGATCATGTGGCCAGCCTGTGCCGGCGGTGGGGGTAGCCGTGGCTTAGGTACCTCTATTTTTGGGCGTTGAGGGATCTTCCTCACATACTGAAGCCACATCCTGCTACACGAGTCGTGCTTGTGCCCTTCACCTCCACACGCAAGGCACACAAGGGGGTTCCTACATATCACCGCCATATGCCCTCTTCTTCTGCATCTATAGCATAGGACCTCTCCGTTCGTCCTCTTCCATCCTACCCTCGACCCAACTCTGACAATCCCACCCACATGAGATGGCCGTCTCCTCTCCATTCTCCTCCAATTCTTTGATCTCCATGTCTTCCAGTCACCCTCATCCCCAACCCTAGCCACGCCCTCGACATCGCCACCCGCCACCCTTCTCCTCTCTCTCGCCATCCTCCTTCCAAATCGATTAGCTTATAAATAGATTAGAATAGGCGGCTCCCCAATGTGGGCGACGGCAGGCAATTCAGGGACGGCGGTTGGTGGTAGTAGGGATGATGAAGGATGGCATACTTGGAGGTCGAGGGTTTGGAGGCGGAAGGAGCGGAGGGAGTTTGATGCTTACGGCAAAAGGGGGTTGGAGGCAAGGTGGTCTGACAGAAGGGGAACAAAGGTTCCCGGCAAGTCCTTATGCTTTCGCTACTGGCGGCGGGGACATATGGCGGCCACTTGCCGATCTCCCGTGGTGTGCTTGGGCTGCAGGAGATTTAGTCACAAAAGGGATTCGTGTAGGAGTTTTGGGGGACAGATGAAAGAACTTCCTTTCCCGCACTCTGGAAATTTGAATTTTAGGGTTGTGTAGAGGCTGCCTCCGCCCCCATCTCTACGCAAACCGGGGGGACTTACGGTTGATGTGGAGGTTCCTGTAATAGAGAACATCAAAGCAGCAGAGATGGCCTTGCGTGGAGCTCTGGTCGGGGAGGTTATGGTTGGAAGACTGACGGCGGAAAATGTTCTCACCCTGGTAAACTCTCTATCCCTCTTGACCAACTCCTGGAAGGTTTCTTTTCTGTTAAATACACGTTTTGTCCTCTTTGGCTTGGATATGGTGGATCTTGAGAAGCTACTATTTCAAACGTCCTGCAACGATGGCTTCATGGTGATCTGGAGACTGGTTTCTCCATTTGATGGAGCCTTGCCGGAGAGACCACCCCAGAGAGTGGGATCCAGATCGGGAAAACTTGAGATCGAGGGACTGCCTTTACATCTAAGGTTGAAGGAGGTCGTGTCATCAATGAACTCAAGATTTGCATCAGTGGCAAAGGATGCGGTCATCGGACTGCTTGAGGGCGACAGGCACCTGCTAAATGTGATGGTTGATGTATTTATAGCTGGCTCTGTACCTAAGAATCTGATTCTGAGATGTGGTGGGAGTTCCTAGATGCTGAGACTGAGGTTCCTGGTGGGGGACACTGTAGCAAAGCAACTTAAGTTGTCTGAACATGCAGCTGGTGAGGAGGCGGTTGTGCAAGAACTGTGCACGGTTCGCGGCGATGACCCCCGTACTGTCGAAACTCGTAAGGACCTCCATGTGGGGGAGATGGGGGAGGTTCAGAATGAAGAAAAGGAGGAATTAGGTGGGGGGGAAATGGTTGGACCAACGCCCACGATGACAGGGGATGTATTGTCAGGTGACATGGAGACTGAGGATCAGGGGAGGCATGTGATGAGTCCATTTTAATGGACTAATATTACGCCTAAGTAACTTTAATTATATCTTTTAGGTTTGTTAATAACTATATTAAGTTATAGAAAGGTTGCATGCATCATGATTTAGGTTTACATTTATTCTATAACTTAATATGTTCTTTTTATGTGCAGGAAAAATAATTGGCAGAAGTATGACGGGAAAAGGATAAATTACCCTTTTTCAAATCACCGACAACTATTCTTTTCCCCATTCTCCAGGGAACCCTCAACAGCCACCGGCCAAAAATGGTTAAAGGATTTGAAAATCCCTTAACTCTCGCAGGCGCAACGGAGGAGAAGTTAAAAAGAGGAATCCATCCAGGGAGAGAGGGAGGAATCCATCCAGGAAGAGAAGAAGCGTGCACTGTGGTCCATCTTCCCCCTTGCCAGAAAAAACCTCACCACAGCACCCGCACCCTCCAGCCTCTCCAGCCAGCCGAGGGTGCACACCCACGTGCCCATCCCTCTGGAAGGCCCTGCAGCAGACACCCGCACACCTCACTGCTCACCTCCCTTCAGCGCCACCTGCAAGCGCCCGCACCGCATCACCAACTACAGGCACCTGCACGCCACCAACCGCAGGTGATTCATGCAAAGTGCCCACACCAAGCCGCTACCTCCGCCCACCTGCAGATCGCCTCCCCCTCACAGTGCCTCTCCACTCCGCCGGCGCCTGCACCGCACCAAGCCTGCAGCTGTTCACCCTTGCTCCTCTGCAGACTCGCTTCACTGCAGGCGCGCCCGCACGTCCCATCGCTCACCCGTGCCATCTGCAAGCACACCTACTTCCTGCTCCTGCACCGCACTGCAGCAACGCACCCACACGCCCATCTCCCTTCCACGCGTGCTCCAGCATCTGCATCACCTGCCTCGCCTGTACGCCTCACTGCAGCCGCTCCAACCTTCAGCGCACCAAGCCTGCAGCCGTTACCTTACCCGCTAGCTCCTTCCACCACTCTGCAGGTGCACCCACAGGTGCTACCTCCGCCCACCTACAGACTGCCTCACCCGCACGCCTTCCTTCGCGCTCCAGCCTCTGCTCACCACCTCACCGCAAGCGCACGCACGCCAATGCCACCTGCCGCTAGCACCTTCATCCTTCAACAGAGCCAACTGGCCAGCACTCCTTCTCCGTCCACCGGCCACCTCTGATCGCCTCTGTCACTGCCGCTGTCACCATTGGAGAGCCCTCGTCCTCGCCGTCCTCCTTAGCCTCTCCAAAGCCCCACCGGTTCTCTCTTTCCATCGCGAGGAGGAGAGAGCAAAAAAGCTTTGTTTTCCCACCAATTAGTATTTACATTCAGTACCATTGCCACATAATTTGATTTTATTTATTATTATATTATGGCAGAATTACGCTTGAGCACTCATATTTCCTTATAATTGCATGTTATTGATATTCACTAGTTTGAAGATTGATTTTTGGGCTTAACTTAAGTACTAATTTTCTCCAGTACACGTCACGTGAAAATTGCATAAATTCATCATAAATTTATTGAGGATTTCTGTGAGGGAACTGCACATATACCCTTATCTTTTTAAGTTATTGCAAATCTACTTTCCTTCACATTTCATGTCAGATTTGAATAGGGGTTTCGCACTATCCAAAATAATATTAAATAATTAAGTATTTATTGCATAATTGCCTCCCTGTGGACACGACCCGCTCTTCTACGAGTGGTTTTCATTATTTTTTATTAGTCAATTTTTCCACCACTTAAATACTATAACGCAAAGTGAAAAGTCGTCTTTCAGCATGACACGCAGATTGAATCTCTGAAGGCTAAACAGGATATGCAGGAGAAAGAAGGCCTTAAATGTGAAGGTGGCTCTCAATCAAAGACTGGTAAGGGCAGATCACCATATAGCCTCTGACAGAGAAAATCAAAGGCTATCATTCTGATGGATGAAGACGAGGTTGCGAAAGTTATGCAGGTATTCAAATGTCAGACCCTCAGAGGGGAGGGGTCCAGTGACGATAGATGAGAATCCTCACTTGGAATGTGTGTGGACTACGCGAAAAAAGCCAGAGGGCTTCTTTGATGAGGTATTTGAGAGAATGGGGAATTAAATGTGCGCTCATTCAAGAGACACACATTGAAGGCAATTCTAACAGGATTTGGTCTGACTTGCTAGCTTCAGGGCTGAATGATTGTGTGCAGATTGATGCATAGGGGAGGTCGGGGGGTATTGCTATATGGTGGAAGAAGGGGTGGGCTCAATGCTTGGAAGTTCACAAAGCCAGGCATATGCTGACATGCAAATTCTAGATTCACCAGGGGTAGGAGTGTATCTGGATTACTGAGGTATATGGACCATGTGCTGCATCTGCCAGGCAGGAGCAGTGGGAGGATTGGTCTGCTATGGCTGAGTTGGTGCAGGGGGGAATGTGGTTGACGGGTGGGGATTTCAATTATGTGCTAACAGGGGCAGATAGGCCTAGTGGTAACACAGACAGTTCGGCTATTGGCTTCCAGATGATGGTTCAGTCTCTGCAGTTGAGTGAGTACCCATCATCTGGTGTGGAATTTACTTGGCTCCCTGTGTTTGACCTGGAATTCTTTTCAGTATAAATTTTATTTGTTGAACACGAATTCTTCGCTTTCAAGCTACAACGACAAGTTTTCTAAAACACGTTAGCGTAGTGATTCGTAACGTTCAACATTTTGGCACCGTTGCCGGGGAGGCAACGATTTCTGATCTTTTCTTCGCATTTCTTGCACTTTATTTGTTTTCTAACTAGCTTTCTCTTGTGTCTATTGTTTTGCAGAGACTTCCATCAAGGAATCAACAAGCGGTAGACTGGAGTAAAGTGCAGTTGAAGACAACTGTAAGTGCTTCCCCATTCTTTCCCCCTCCATAGATTTCATTCGCCACATTAAATCCAAATTCCAATTAACCTAGGTGTTTGCATAAATCCTAGGAATAGTTTGGTTGTTTGGATTTTCACTCACATTCATTCCTCCTTCATTCATAAAAACAAAAAAAACAAAAGATAATCTTGTGGGGTAATTTTTAACAAACACACAATACACACCCACACTCAAGGTACTTAATCAACTTGATTTGATTCTACTTAACCGGGTTCTGATCTGTGGAACCGGTACACACAAAGCAACATATAACAGAGTAGAAATCATTTTAGGTTAACCATTTTTGAGTGTCTAATTTAGTGGTACAATTGTGGCCAATTGTTTGAGTTGTTTTGGCCGCACCACTTTATTTAAAATCAACTCATCAAGTAGCTCCTCAAGGTTTTCAATCTAGGTATATTCCAGGCACTCCACTTTCTTTTTGATTTTAAAGAAAAACAATCTTCACCCGTATTTTACAACTTGGTTTGCCTAGAGACTTGATTGCAATTCACCTAATTTGAAACCTTAAAAGCTACTTAAGCAAGATTTGAGCATTAAAATTCACGCATTATAAATAATCTTGCTTGAAAACCCTGGTTGTCCACGCACTTACACAAATCTCAATCAATCATTAAGGGCATAACCCATTTTAAGGGCCCATCACATTCCTTAAGCACCACAATCCCAGGCCTTAATAAAATTGAGTAGACGTTGGCCTTAAGGTTTGATTCGCTCTTCAGGGCCTAGTCCGAGATTGTTTTTGATTAACCTACTTGTACTGATTAATCTGATGTCTAGCTAGGGGAGTAGCATCAAACGACCACAGCTGGGGGGTACACTAGGAACCGGAGGTGAAAGCCGAAGGAAGAACCTTCTCCCCAGTCCCTCCTTCTAACTGATTGGATTAAACAGACGCAAGTACAGTAAATCATTTACAGTCTTAAGGTGGGTTTTGGGAGTCAGTAGATCCTTAGGCTACCCCACTTAAGGACAGCCTTGTTTTGTTGTGCTGCAGGGTCCCTATCCCCAGTCCTTCCGACCTTCTCCTAGTTTATGCTGGGAAGACGGTCATTGAATCCCCGATTGGAAGGACCATTAGAACATTCTAGGAGGCGCAAGTTAGATTTTGGTCAATTTGATCCCATGACTGAACAACAGCCTCCTCTGCTTGGAAATCCACAGGAAGAATTTCGAAGGCAGCTGGAACAAATGCAGAGAATGCAGGAATGGTTCCAGAGAATGCAGGGTGCTCAACCCTTGAAGGATTTTTATGATCCTTCAAATTACGAGGAACGTCCGGTGTCCAGATTCCAGCCGGTGACGTAGAAATCAAGCCCCAGGTGTTAAGCCTGATTAAACATTATCATGGGCTTGGCTCCGAAGATCCATTTCAGCACTTGGACGATTTGACCACTTTGGTCCAGACCACCAAGGCTCGAAACGTAAACGAGGAGCAAATGATCATGAGGCTCTTCCCCCACTCTCTTAGGGATAAGGCCGCGCATTGGTATAGGACTATAGAAAGACCAATTACAACTTGGAATGAGTTGAAATCGGCCTTTCTGAAGAAATTCTTCCCAGTCGGTCGTACCAATGCTTTGAGACGGGCAATCACTACCTTTACCCAACGGCCGGGGGAGCAGTTTCATGTGGCCTGGGAGCGATTCCAGGACTTATTGCGGAGGTGTCCACATCACGAGGTGCCGAAATGGCAACTCATGCAGATCTTCTATCATGGGTTGACTGAGCAACTCAGAAACCATGTGGATGATTCCTGCGGAGGCAATTTCCTCAATAAAGATGCAGATAGTGCACATGATTTATTTAAGGAAATGAGTGAAAATTCAATTAACCATGCCTCCATGGATACTTTTAACCGATCCCAGCAACCTAGATCAAATGTCAATGAAGTCCATGACTCTCATTCATTTGATATGGAATTGATTTGTAATAAACTTGATAAGGTGGACCTGGTTGCTAAAAGAATGGAAGAGTGGATGTCTGGCAATTCTATGAACAACTCTCAATCCACTCAATCCCAAAATTCGGGATTCCATTCCTCACGAGCTCCTTCTAGATGGGAGTTCGTGAATCAACTCGATGCGACTCAACCTTTGAGTCAGCATTTCTCGAAACCCCACGGGTTCCAAACTGGGGCCTTTGATCCCAGTTTTTCTTATCCTTCCCTTTCTTTCTCTCCATCCTCACCTAATGACGATGTCTGCGCTGTACAAGAGAATGTTAGATCCAACCCCTACTCGAATGCCTATAATCCAGGTTGGAGAAACCACCCTAACTTCTCTTGGAAAAATCCGGGGCAACAGACCCAATTCCGACCTGGCAATTATTCTCTGCAACGACCAATGGGTCAGGGTCAAGTATATACTCAGTTGCCTCTAATCTGGTCAATCAGCCAACTTGGAATGCTTGTCAACCCGCAGGGCAGGCTAATTTAAACCGTCAAATGGTAGAGATGCAAGGATCTTTGCTCCAGCTCATGCAGCAAATGAAAAACTCGCTGGACAACCTGCAATCCGGGCTTATTGCTAACTCTCGTCAACCCGGATCTCTACCATCCCAACCCGTACCCAACCCGCGAAACATTATGAATTCGAGCAATCAAGCCCAAGGGTACGAAAATCAGAGGGACCCGCACGCACATGCTCAGGTGGTTGAGCAAGGTTCCTCGTCTTCTTCTTCTTTTGCAAAGCAACAATTTATGGTCAATCAAGCCCCTCCAATCTTTCCTAACCCTCCCCAAGACCCAAATTCTTACGCTTCTACAAATTATGTAAATTTGAGGAGTGGTAAGAAAACTCAGGATCCACAACCATACTATTCTGATCTTTTGAATCCTGAAGAACCTGAGGAGAAAGAGGAGAATTCTAGAGGAGAAATCAAGGCTCAAGAACCTGATTCCAAAGATCTAACTCATGTTCCTTTTCCTGAAGCCTTAATCAAATCAAAGAAGAAGTCTGTTGATAGCAATAAGGAGCTTCTGAATTTATTTAAGAATGTTGAGATCAATATCCCGCTCCTTGATGCTATCAAGCACATACCGGCTTACGCAAGATTTTTAAAGGAATTATATATACAAAAGCGTAAGTCGTGAGAATCTGTTCCGAGGAAGGTGGTACTCTCCGAGCAGGCTAGTTCTATTATCCTGCACTACCTCCCTCAGAAAAAGAGAGATCCTGGTGCTCCTTTGATTTCTTGCGTTATCGGAGATTACACTTTCGATAGAGCACTTTTGGATCTCGGTGCATCCATAAACCTAATTCCGACTTCTCTCTACGAGAAGTTTGGGTTAGGTGAACTTCGGCCAACTTCAGTAACGCTACAGTTAGCGGATCGTTCGGTTACAAACCCGCGAGGCATTATTGAAGATGTTATAGTTAAGGTCAAGGATTTCTATTTTCCTGTAGATTTCCTTATCCTTGACATGGATGTACCAAATAATCTAAAGAACACGCATCATTCTGGGGCGTCCGTTCTTGGCTACCACAAAGGCCAACATTAATTGTAAAAGCGGTAGCATGGAAATTGCCTTTGGGGACCAACGAATGAAATTGGATATTTTTAAGGCTATCAACAAATTTGAGGATTGTGGATTTATTGAGGAACTTGATGAGGATAATGATAATATTGAAACTTGTTTGACAGTTTCTTCAATTGAAAGTTCCTCTTTGGATGATGAATTTGACCCGCAAACCTCTTTGGCCAACCTGACATCTTCAGAAGAGGTTACTGATTTTGTTCACTCACAACCTCTTCTTCTTGAATCTTCAGCATCTACCTTACCATCAATCATCACCCCACCCCAGCTTGAATTGATACCATTGCCCGAAAATTTGAAATATCAATTTTAGGACCTCAGAATATGCTCCCTATGATTATCAGTGCTAAATTGACAAAGGAGCAAGAGATTAAATTAATCAAGGTCCTAAAGGAACATAAGGAGGCAATTGGTTGGACCATTCATGACCTCAGGGGGATCGAGCCATCTTACTATAATCATAGAATATTTTTGGAAGATGGATCCCGCCCTTCTCGCCAGATGCAGCGGAGATTGAATCCAAATATGAGAGAAGTCGTCAAAAAGGAAATCATCAAGTGGCTCGATGTAGGAATTATTTATCCAATCTTTGACAGTCCCTAGGTAAGTCCCGTTCAGATTGTTCCAAAGAAAGCCAGGATTACTGTTGTGACTAATGAGAGAGGAGAATCTGTCACAACTCGTTCAGCTTCCTCTTGAAGAGTTTGTATTGACTACAGGAAGCTGAACACAGCCACTAAAAAGGATCATTTTCCCCTGCCCTTCATTGATCAAATCTTGGAAAAATTAGCCAGGCAGAAGTACTTCTGTTTTCTTGATGGCTACTCAATATACAACCAAGTTCCTATCCATCCCGAGGATCAAGAAAACACTACTTTCACCTGTCCCTACGGAACCTTTACTTTTCGTAGGATGCCTTTCGGGTTATGCAACCTGCGACTTTTCAAAGGTGTATGCTAGCCATATTTTCCAACATGGTGGGAGAGTTTATGGAAGTCTTCATGGATGATTTCTCTATTTTCGGAGAATCATTTGACTCTTGTTTTACTAATTTGGAAATGATTCTTAAGCGATGTATCAAGACACGACTGGTCCTTAGCTGGGAAAAGAGTCATTTCATGACCCAAGAGGGCATCATTTTGGGTCATGTAATCTCTGAACGGGGAATTGAAGTGGACAAAGCTAAGGTTGATGCTATCGCTAAACTTCCTCCTCTCACATCTGTTAAACAGATCAGATCATTTCTTGGCCATGTGGGATTTTATCGAAGATTCATCAAGGATTTCTCGAAGGTTTCTCATCCTTTGAGCAATCTTCTTGCCAAAGAAACGCCGTTTGTTTTTAACGAATCATGCCGAAAGGCATTTGATTTCCTGAAAACAGCAGTCACCTGTGCTCCAATTTTGCAACCACCAATTTGGACAGCCCCTTTTGAGATCATGACTGACGCTTCTGATTACGGGGTCGGGGCTGTCCTGGGTCAGAAAATTGATCGAAAGCCCTCTGTCATCTACTACGCCAGTAAAACTCTAGATGAAGCCCAGAGGAATTACACTATTACTGAAAAGGAATTACTAGTTGTAGTATTTGCTTTGGAAAAATTCAGGGCTTATCTCTTAGGGTCTCATGTTATCGTTTATACTGACCACTCGGCCTTGAGACATATCTTGGCTAAAAAGGATGCCAAACCTCGGCTTATTCGTTGGATTCTTCTTCTTCAAGAATTTGATCTTGAAATCAAGGATAAAACTGGGGTACAAAATGTGGTGGCAGATCATTTGTCGAGACTCGTAGGTGATTCTTCTTGTCCGGACATTCCGATTGCTGACGCTTTTCCGGATGAATCCATTCTTACAGTTTTAGGTGTTCACACCCCATGGTTTGCTGACATTGTTAACTATTTGGCCGTTGGTCAAATCCCCCAGGATTGGACCAAGCAACAACGGGATAGACTCAAATCTGAGGCCAAATACTACTTCTGGGAGGACCCTGAACTGTATCGTATCAGCTCTGATCAGATTATTCGCCGATGCATACCGGAGAATGAATTCAACAGTATACTCGAGTTCTGCCATGCATCTAGGTGTGGTGGACATTTCTCTGGGAAAAAGACAGCTGCAAAAATCTTGCAAGCTGGCTTCTATTAGCCGTCTTTATTCAGGGATGCCCAGGATTTCTCAAGGTCATGTTCTCGATATTAGGCACTCGGGAGCATAACTAAGAGAGACATGATGCCCCTAAACCCTATTCTTCCTGTCGAAATTTTCGATGTTTGGGGCATCGATTTCATGGGACCCTTTATCCCTTCATTTGGACATCAGTATATTCTTGTTGCTGTTGATTATGTGTCCAAATGGATTGAGGCGATTCCCACTCGAACCAATGACCACAAGGTGGTCATCAATTTTGTTAAGAAAAATATCTTCAGTAGGTTTGGGATTCCGAGGGCTATCATCAGTGATGGTGGCACTCATTTTACTAATGCCCAATTCCAGAATTTATTGGCCAAATACGGGGTTAATCATCGAATTTCCACACCTTACCATCCCCAAACGAATGAACAAGCCGAGATCTCCAATCAAGAGATCAAGAACATTCTGCAAAAAACGGTTAGGCCTGATCGCAAGGATTGGACTCAAAAGCTTGAGGACGCTCTTTGGGCCTACCGTACGGCGTATAAAACGCCTATCGGCATGTCTCCATTCCGTTTGGTGTATGGAAAGGCGTGTCATCTACCCGTAGAGATTGAACACAGGGCATTCTGGGCAATCAAGCAATGCAATCTAGATCTGAATCAAGCTGGGAAGACCAGGAAACTCCAACTATCTGAGTTGGAAGAGCTTAGAAATGATGCTTATGAGAATGCCAAGATCTACAAGGCTCGGACCAAAGCTCTATATGATCAATTAATTTCCCGCAAGAGCTTTGAGCCAAACCAGAAGGTCTGGTTATTCGATTCTAAACTTAAGCTCTTTCCTGGCAAACTTAGATCTAAATGGAATGGCCCATTCATAATTGATCAGATTTTTCCAAATGGTGCCGTTCAGATTTCTGACCCAAAGACGGGTAACACCATTAAAGTCAACGGTCAACGTCTGAAGCCTGTTGTTGACCGTAATCTTCCAAAACCCGTCTCAGACTCTGTTGCTCTAGCCATTCTGTGACTTCTTTGGCAGGACTTCGCCTAGCTGACGGCATTAAACTCAGCAGTTGTACATATGACACAAGGTTGATACGAGCTTCATATCCAGGTAAAATCTTTCATATTCTACCCTTTCTTTCATGTCTCTTTTTCAATGAGGACATTGCATCAGCTAGGCATGGGGGGGTGGATTCATTTTTGAATTATTTGGTCAGCTTTGTGAAATCCATATAAATTGTTTTTCTTATAAATTTAAAAAAAAATCAAAATTAGGAAGGATTAGTTGGACATTAGGACTTTTCAATCCTAAGAAATTTTACATTAGGATCTGAACACAAAGACGCTACAGGTCTTTGGACTTTTAATTAGCCCGTGTATCCACTAAAATGTGGATTTGTCTTTGAGTCCTCGCCATCTTAATTCTATTGTAATTGGAATAAATAAGTTTGGGTGATAAGTACATGACTTATCGACCCACCCTCTGATTTGAGGGAATTTATAAGTTTTAAGCATCTACACACTTTCTTTGCACTGACTCGTTGTTCGACGATTCTAACGGAAATTGGGTAGCTAATGAACCTTCTAGGGTGATATGGCTAGCAAGTTATCGTGGGTAACAGCCCATAGGTAGGTTGTCCAGAGCCCAGCCACTGGACCTTTCTTTCTGCTGCCTTTAGGTAAATCTTAGACCAGGGAAGCCACCTATTTAAAAAAAAAAAAAAGGAGAAAAGAACAAAAAGAAATAAGCCACACTTCGCCGCACGAGTATGGCTGGCAAGTTGTCGGTGGTAACAGCTCATCGACCGGTTGTCCAGAACCCAGCTCAGTAAATGCATTAAAAATTCCCAAAACACTTAGGAAGAAGCGGAGAAGTAGAATAAACCGAGGAGATATACATTGGATTCACCCTGGTGTTGACCCCGTAAAAAAATAAAAGTAGGGAGAAAGCTACCGGTTGTAAAGATACACCTTTAGGCAAAATTCTTTTTGAGGTCACCTAGAGGCGGAGAAATCCGAAGTCCGTTCTAACTGCCGGTCAACGAGTCTATCACAATCACAATAAGATGCTTAAAACTTAGGGTTCTCATCAAATCTTAGGTGAGTTGAATGGCCGTAGAAAGCCACTCAAACCCTAAAATTTGAAAATCCAAAAAAATTAGAAAAGAGAAAAAAAAGAAAAAGAAATTTTTTTTGAATAAGGCGAGGGCTTGAGGCGGTCTGCATTTTGGCTGATACCCGGGCGCTGTTGTGTCTTTGAAAGTTCAGTTCCTAAGTAGACAATTTCTTAATGATTGAAAATAACTCAGGTCCAAATAATCCAACCTAATTCTTTTATAAATAGCATATAGTTTTTGCTAGGGACTAGCAAAAGATAAGCATGGGGGTATGATGTAAACACATTTACACTACTTAAAATGTCTATTTATGCATGTTCTTAAGCATAGGATTGCATTTCATGATATAAATATTGCATAACATGCATCATCTTGCATTTAGAGTAGTTTGAATAAAATGGAGGTTAATTGTCTCCTTTTATGTGCTTGAACAGGGCAAACATTTTATTGAGACATCGGATCAAAGATCCAACCGTATGGATGTGATCAGGGCGGCGATTGGAGTTCAACGACTCCAAGATCGCCCTAATCAGGCATCCGTAGCTTCAGATAGTGACCGGGGAACCCTAGAAGATCAAGGACCAAGATGGTGTAAATCCGCAACTCAGATGACAAATTCGACCTCACAAATGAACTCGGATCGACGATCATAACCCAACGACGTAAAAATCGAGTCAATCCGACATCCGTGGCACCATCTACAACTTCCAGAAGATGGATGGCCAAGATGGCACCAAGTGGAGTCATCTCAGCCATCCAACCGGCCCTCAGCATCGCCGCACCTTTTCTTCTTCAATCAGAGCGTCGATTCTCCACTGTTGGATCAAGATCCAACAGGTGTGGATGCGGCTGGCAGATTCGTCCGCGCGACCATTTCAACCGCGTAGCGCAGCGGAGATGAAGTGGCGAGCGAAGCAGAGGTCGCGGGATCGAGTCCCGCGAGCCTCAAATCAGGCGCAAGCGAGCGGCTCGTGGAGCGTTAGATTACGATCCAACGGCTGCGCACGCCCAATAGCGCCAACGAGCAATTGGACGTGCGGCGTGGACGCGCGATCGCACGCGGGCGGGCGCGCAGCGCAGCAGGCGGAGATGCATCTTAAGACGTCCGATCTCGCGATCGAACGGTTGAGGCTCAGCAGACATGCGCAGGCGTTGCGCGTGCGAGCAGGAGGTAGGCGCGCGCGAGCCGCCCACGACGGCCACGAAAGAGGCTTTAGTGACGGATTTATCCGTCACTAAAGACCCCCATTTATTATTTTTGAAGTTGTAATGTCCATTTTGCCCCCACTCCTTGCAACTATAAAAGGAGATCCCCTCCATACGAAATTATCATCCCTTCCTTCTCCTCTCTACCTCTCCAAAGCTCAAGAGAAGCTTGTCCCACACCCGGGATGCTCCTCGCGAGATAAAGTCTAAATTTTCGTCCCCCTTCGGAAGTGGATCCTGCGACAACGACGGCGTGCTGCTCCGTTCTCACTCTTCTGCTTCATCCTCCCTCGTCCTACTCCGTTCTCCTTCATCCAGGCGTCGTCTCGTCCGGCTCATCCTCCAAGCATTCGTCGAGGAGGATAACTTCTCTCTCCCATTCTTATTTACAGCTTTTCTAGTGTAGAATTTTCTTGCTTTATAGTGTAATTGATTTCCCGCTTTCTAGTGTAACTTTTATTTAGTTTGATTGTATAAACAGTTGAAATATTGAATGCATGTTCTTTTTTTTCTCTCTCTCTTTTTCTCTCTCTCTCTCGCTCTCTTTCTTTTAGTCTAATAGTTCCATTGTAATTATATCGCCTTGCTTATCAAAAATCCTAAAAAAAATATAATTGCAAATATAGATCAACGTAGCCTCCCTGTGTTCGACTCGGAATTCTTTTCGGTATAAATTTTATTTGTTGAACACGAATTCTTCGCTTTCAAGCTACAACGACAGGTTTTCTAAAACACGTTAGCGTAGCGATTCGTAACGTTCAACAGGTCCAAATATTCTTGTGGCTTTGCAGATGGGAAGGTTTGATCACTGGTGATCTGAGGCACAGAAGGATGGGGATTGTTTTGATGCCTGCCCTCTTTGTGGTTTACACTCTGATAGTGCAACACACATATTCTCGTCCTGCCTGGTCACCGACAAGATTTGGAGGATGGTTTGTTTAGGACCTCTTCCCTCTTGGGATTCATTGTGGCAAAGGTTCATCAGTCCCGGTCAGCCATTAAGGGCCATGGCAGCTGCTTTGTGGTGTGTGTGGAGGGTGCATAATGATAAGCTTTTTCAGGAGAGACCGGTGAGATGTGAGAGCATTGTAAAGGAATGCTGGTCCCTCATACATAGTTGGGATTCTCTTTTGTAATGCTTTTTTTATTAGAAATATACTACCCTCCGGATTGCTATCGGTTCGTGATAGCAATCCTCACTTGTTTCAAAAAAATAAATTAGAATAACATCTACATGTAAATAGCATACTTAAATTTATAAATAGATTAGCTTATAAAAATGATTGCATGCATATTTTATACATTGCATTCACAAGTTTTAGAAGGTAATGTGCATTATGGTGACATGCATGCATTACCTGAATTGTTGTGGAGTACCTTTGTAAATAACCCATTTATTTTTTTTCTTTCTTTTCTTCTTTTCTCCTGCAAAAGTTGGTGCAACAGTCGCAACGCATCCACCATCGCCAGGCTTCTCGCAACTCTCGCCGAGTGGTTGGAGAAGATGCTGTCCACAGAGAAACTGACGGGGGATTTGTTTTTAAAAAAAGAGCCCGCTCCAACCCTCCAGAGGAAGAACTACGCACGCTCGCTTTCCATCTGCTCCCTCTCTCCTGCACCGTGTACCAAAGCGCGCACCGTGGATCAGTGCAAACTCCATCGGCCTTGCACATGCACCAGGCCTCACGCAGCCACAAGCCCTTACGCGCACACCCTTACGCACACATCTCCAACCCCTGCAGCCTCCTCCTCTTCCTCTTCTTCCTCTTCATCAACGGCCAACAGAGAAGGAACCCACTAGTCATTGCACCGCCTCATCCTCGCACAGCAGCCATCATGCCATAGCCCTGCACCCCCGCGTGCCCTCATCTTCTCGTAGCAGCCCCTCACTCACCCGCAGCAGCTCTTGCGCAGCGCGTAGTCCAGGAGGCCCATCCTCTCCTTCTCCGTCAACTGACAGAAGGAGAGGAACCCAACAAACCACCGTCATCCCCCACACGCAGCCCACACATCCGGCTCCCATTTGCCACACCGTCGACTCCTACGAACTCACTGCATGCTCACGAATTCGGCCACGCCTTCAAAAGCGGCAACCACAGCCCACTCACGCTGATGAGCCATCATCGTCAATGAGTGCCTCATCTCCGACGACCATCCCCAGTCACCGTTCATCAATCCGCGACCATCATCACGCTCCCCTTGTTGTAGCCGACCTTCCTCGAGCTTCCCACCATCCGTCGCGGCTCCACAAGCATGCACGGCAAGAGGAAACTAATCCTCTATTTTGGGATTGAATTCTTAATACATTTAATTCCATTGAAGAAGATAGTATTTTGTGGATTTTGATTATTATATTGCTGGATATTTTGCAAAGAAGACCTCCATTATTTACTTAAATGTTTTATCAACACTTGTGAATGCTATAAGTCTCATTTGAAAGAGGTTTCAGTGTCAATTCTTCATGATTTTAATTGTGAACATTTGTGGAAGAGTCTAGCAAGTTCTAATAGGCTCCTTGCCTCCCCGTGGAAAGGACCCACTCTTCTGTGAGTAGTTTTTATCTTAATTATTGACAATTGATTTTCCATCGCTCAATTTTTACTTCGACAACTTATTTTCTTAAGCGAAAATTGATTATTCAAGTTCCCAATTGCATGCTTGCTTTACACACTCAAAAGTCGACACACTTGAGCATTACCCGTATACAACGCCTGTCACATTCCAAAGCACTTGTATCCTAAGCCTCTTAATTAAAACTGGTAGTAACTTGACCCCTATTAAGGTTTGGAGGTTTAACTACCTACGTGTAGCGCTTACGTGCTGGTATAGGTTCCCACATGCTATCGGGTGTTTAAGATTGGGGAAAATGGCCTTTCAATCTGGCTCGGTGGTTCCACGATGATTATATTCTGTTTCGTAGGTTGCGATAGTAGGTAACTTAGATCTTTACGTCTTAGGTCACCTTTAGAGGTTATGACCTTGATTGATTGATTTGCCATCAAGTGCACCTATTCGGCATCCTTTCTCTTATCCCCTTCTCTCTTCTCATCTCCCCAATTCTTCGTGCGGCAGTGCATGTTTGGGAAGAGGTCACAAAACCCTGAACTTGTTGAATTGTCTGGTCACTCTAGAAGGGAAGAATCCAGTGAATCATCCTCCTCTATAAACATGGCTACTCTCCCACCCCTAAATCCTGAGGGAGGAAATTGCCCCCTCGAAATCCACGAGGTGGTGGAGCCGTTGACCCATTAACCTGTCTCCAAGCCCAAATGGCATTGTATACTCAGAAAATCGAAGCCATTAAGGAGACATTGGAATAAATACAAAACCCTCCTGAATAGGAGGAGCCCAGGTCTCTTAGCTCCTATTAGAATCCCACTGCGACAGAGACCCGTGGGCATATTCATGTCCATGTGGGAGGGGAGGATTTCAAACTAAAACCAAATGTAATCAACCTAATCAACTTTCATTACCATGGATTGGCCAGTGAAGACCCTTTTCTTCACTTGGAGGACTTAACCCGCTTAGCTGAAATAATTAAAGCAAGAAATATAGGGATGCATATCATCCTCATGAAAATGTTCCTGTTTTCGTTACGAGACAAAGCAGCGCAATGGTTGCACACCATTAGGAAACCTCTCCGAACTTGGGAAGAGATGCATACAGCATTTCTCAAGAAATTCTTCCTAATCGAGTGCACCAATGCTCTTCACCGTGCTATTACTTCTTTCATGCAACAAAATGGCAAGCAATTTCATGAGGCCTGGGAAAGGTATATTGACCTCCTCAGGAAATGTCCACACCACAGTTTGTCCAAGTGGCATGTAGCCCAGATTTTCTATTATGGGCTAAATGAAACTTTGAGGCGGATTGTTGACGCTTCCTGCAGAGGGAATTTCATAAACAAAGACGAGAATGGAGCGTTTGAACTGTTTGAAAATATGAGTAAGAATTCTATGAATAATGCTTCCATCATTGCCTTTAATCTGACCAACACACATCGTAGCAGAGCACACGGGTTTGACACGGGACCTTCCCACTCATCCACCAACTTAAATGTAATCGCTCAAAAATTGGATGAAGACTCCCTCGTTCACAACAAGCTGGATGAATTTTTGGCCAACCATACTCGTCCTATGGCTCACACATCGACTCCTTCACCACGTCATAAAACCAATCCTTCCTGCAAGACCTACACCAACCTTACCGAGTATTGCACCAAGCGACTCAGTAAGTAATGTGGATCTAGCTTCTGCTAGCCAATATTATGACATGGAGGACCAAGCCTCCATGTACTCAAATGCAGTACTGTATGCAAACTCATCTTCAGAATTTGAAGATATGTGCGCCCTGGGGAACAACCCATATTCTACTACTTATAACCCAGGGTGGCACAACCATCCAAATTTCGCATGGTCCAACAACCCTCAGTGCCAAAACCCTACTGCTGGACCAATGCGACTGTCCACTCCCATCATCCCAAGGGCCTAATATAATCCTTCAGCAAATCCGCCGCAGGGCCCTTGCATGCCTCAAATGGATCATGCATCAAGCCCTCTTGATAAATTGATGTGAATGATAAGGTAAATGTTCAAGCACCATGAAGAAAACATGACCTCTCTTCAACACCAATTGGCGCAACAGAATGCTGAGATCAGTCAACTACGCATGACAACTTGATCTCAAGGCACTCTTCCTGCCCAACTTGTCCCAAACCCGCGAAATTTTGTACCTCATGGTCTGCAACCACAAGTAAGTCCTTCTCAGGGGCAGGTTCATCAAATTCTACAAGCTTCGAGTGCTCCACAAAGATTTCAAGCTACTCCCACAGCAACACATCAACCATATGTCCCTATTGTGAACCCTCCTCTGCCTTATGATCCTACTGGACCTGCGACATCTAATGCGATTACTACGACGAGTGGTAAACAAATTGTCGATCTGCCTTGACCTGATCCTAGCCCATCTTCTTCATCATCCTCTCATTCGGATTGCGCACCGCATTCTCGTGAGGATGATACGCCCAAACTGGTGCCAAAATCAGTCCCATTCCCTGAGACTCTACTGAGGGAGCCAAAAGGCAAGAGAAAGAACATGCAGACCTTTGATAATCTACGTGATTTATTCAAGGATGTTGAAATCAAGGTTCCCTTATTAGAGGCGATCGACCACATCCCTACTGTCACCTATTTCTTTAAAGACTACACTACTCTCAGGAGACAGCAAAAGAAAACTAAGAATCCAGTGGTTCTCTTGCCTCATGCGAGTTGTGCTATACTATCAAAACTACCACTGAAGCAGAAAAATCCATGCACGCCTCTCTTTTTTCATGTAGCATCAAAGGCTGCAATTTTGATCATGCCTTGCTGGATTTAGGATCTTCCATTAACCTCGTACCAACCAACATGTTTCAAAAATTTGCATTGGGAAATCTAAAACCCACCCTTATTACATTGCAATTGGCAGATCGCTCTGTCAAAATCCTGTAGGTTGTGGTGGAAGACGTGGTGGTTAGAGTCAACAGTCTCTATTTTCCTATTGACTTTCTTGTATTATAAATGGAAGTTCCTGATTAACTTTCCGATTATCCGATAATCCTTGGAAGACCTTTCTTGGCCACAGCCCGTGACCATATTGATTGTGAATTGGGCTGTGTTGAGATTGCCATGGACTCTAAAAAGCTCAAACTTAATATTTTTAAGGCAGCCAAGAATTTTGATTGCAATTTTATCGAGGATGCCACGTCTGATGATGACATGTCTATCATTGCATGTATCGGATTGGTTGGGACCTATTCAACTTGCTGCGACATGCCCCTAGAAAATCAAGACCTGACTAACCTATACTGTGACACTTCCCCATCCCTTCCCTTACCCTTATCTCTCCATGACCAGACCCCTGACGAGGTCCACTCCACCTCTTATGCCTTGTGGTCTGAGTCATATCCAGGCTACTCACCTCCGGTCTACCCCCTTGAAGATCGGAGTGCCCTTTCTTTCCCACCAAATCAGGTCGAAGCGACATTCCACACTAGGACCTTGTTCTCAAATGTTGATCTCTGGGGTACTCCTTTCTTGGATCCATCAATCCAAGATGCCCCTCTCCTTGGCCAACCTGAGGGCCAATTCCCTTTTCCCATTATTCCTTCTCCTGGTCCTTTTGGGACACTCTCATCCCAAGATTTGCCAAATCTTTCACCATCCACTCCTGAGCTTAAAGAATGCCTGACATGCTAAAGAATGAAATTATCAAGTGGCTTGATGCAGGCATCATTTACCCGATCAGTGACAGCCCCTCAGTGAGCCCGATTCATGTTGTGCCTAAAAGGCAGGTCTCACCATCCGTGTCAATGATAGGGGCGAATTCATTCCTACACGCACTCCTACATCTTGGAGAGTGTGTAGACTATAGGAAACTCAATACTGCTACCAAGAAAGACCATTTTTCGCTACCTTTTATCAACCAAATCCTAGAGTGGTTGGTGGGAAATCAGTTCCCTTTTTTCCTGGATGGATTCTTAGGCTATAACCAGGTGGCCATTAACCCTCAGGACCAAAAGAAAACCACTTTCACCTGCAACTTCTGCGCCTTCGCTTTCAGAAGAATGCCATTCGGACTTTGTAATGAGCCAGCTACTTTCCAAAGATGCATGCTGGTGATATTCCACGATATTGTGGGTGATTTTCTCGAAGTATTTATGGACGACTTTTCTATCCTCGGACTGACTTTTAACAATTGCCTAGCCAACCTAACCCACATCCTTCGGAGATGTATTGATGTTAACCTTGTGCTTTCCTAGGAGAAAAGTCATCTTATGGTGCACGAAGGTATTGTTCTGGAACATATCATCTCTAAAAGGGGTATTGAACTAGACAAAGCTAAGCTTGATGTGGTTGCTAATTTGCCCATTCCTAGCTCTGTCCGGCAAATCGATGTGGGCACGTCGATTTTTATAGGAGATCTATCAAGGATTTTTCAAAGATTTCCAAACCTTTGATGCATCTCCTATCGACCGATGCACCCTTCGACATGGGCCACAACTGTATTCGAGCATTCATGTAGCTACGTGAGGCTGTCACCAAGGGCCCTCTTCTCCAACCGCCTGATTGGTCCCTTGACTTTGAGCTGATGTGTATGCTTCTAACCTAGCTGTCGAAGCCATATTGGGACAAAGATGCGATAAACACCCCGTCATGGTGTATTACGCCAGTAAGACGCTGGATGAGGCCCAGTGTAATTACACGACCACTAAAAAAGAGATGCTGGCAGTCATCTTTGGGCTAGAGAAATTTCGTTCATATCTTCTAGGTTCTCATATTACCATTTTCACTGACCACATGGCCATTCGTCATCTCATGCATAAGAAGGATGCAAATCCTCGACTAATTCGTTGGATCCTTCTGCTTCAAGAATTTGATCTTGAGATACGAGATAAGGTCGAAGCCTAGAATGTTGTTGCAGACCACCTGTCAAGACTAAACCCGGACCATACTAGACTTACATTGCATTTAAATGAATCTTTCACTGATGAGCACCTTATACGATAGATGTGGCAACTGGACCTTGGGATGCCGATATCGTTAATTACCTTGCTTCTAGATCTCTTCCACAAGGCTGGCCTAAAAACCAACATAAGCGTCTCATTACAAAAGCAAAGTATTATTTCTGGGATAATTCACTACTTTTTAGAGTGGGTGCTGATCAGATAATCTGTCGCTGTGTTCCGGACAGTGAGTTCCCCAGTGTGCTATCCTTTTGTCATGATCAGGCCTATGGAGGCCATTTTTCTGGGAGGAAAACAGCAGCCAAGGTGTTGCAACGCGGATTCCTTTGACCCTTCATCAGGATGCACACAATTACACTAAGCGTTGCATTAGGTGCCAGTCGTTTGGGTCAATGTCACGTCGCGACATGATGTCCTTGCAACCCATCCTAGCTACAGAGATTTCCAACATTTGGGGAATCAACTTTATGGGTCCCTTTTCGCCATCCAACGGTTTCAAGTACATTCTTGTTGTCGTTGATTATGTCTCAAAATGTATTGAGGCTATTCCCACATGCCGTGCTGACCATGTCATTACCACCAAGTTCATCAACGGCCACATCTTTGCTCACTTTGGGATCCCTCGAGCCATCATTTCGGACAGAGGAAGTCATTTCACCCATACGTCATTTCAAGCACTTTTGAGGAAATACAGAGTCCACCACTGTATCATCTTCAAACGAACAGCCAGGATGAGGTTTCAAACCAGCAGATCAAGCAAATCCTCAAGAAAATAGTTCGACTTGACCATAAGGATTGGTCCAACAAGCTGATTGACGCTTTATGAGCGTATCAGACCGCCTTCAAGGCTCCCCTTGGTATGTCTCCATATAGGATCATTTTCAGGAAGCCTTGTCACCTACCCGTGGAGTTGTCGCATTGCACTTATTGGGTGGTTCGCCAATGTAACCTCAACCTAGACCTGTGTGGTTGAGAAAGGAAACTCAAACTCCAGGAATTAGAAGAGCTACGTCGTGAAGCCTATGACTCTTCCCTAACCTTTAAACAACGTATGAAGGCCTTTCATGACAGCTGCATTAAGCAGAAGAAATTTGAGCCATCACAACAGGTTTGGCTTTACAATGCCTAGTTCAAATTCTTTCTTGGAAAACTGAAGTCCAAATGGACTAGTCCTTTCCTGGTCTCAAGACCTTTTCCCAATAGAGCCGTCAAAATTGAAAATCCCAAATCTGGGCATAAATTTATGGTTAATGGCCAACAGTTGAAACCATATCTTGCTCATGAGCCGCCCCCATTGGTGAAACAGTTGCCCTGCTAGAGGGTAACTAACCTGAGCCTCACTCAGAGTCCAGCTGAGGACGTTAAATTCAGCTCTCGTTGGGAGGCACCCCAACAATCCCTTTCACTCTGTGCTCTACATCACATTTCACTCACCTCACTTCACGTCATTTCGCTTCACCACCGACCATCCACCCACCCATCCACCCTACTTTATACCCTGTACTCACCCTTACACTTAAACCTTTACCCCTGTCTAACCCCTTTTGCATGCATATGAGGACATAGCATGATTTGGCATGGGGGGTGGATAAGCATCCATAGGATCTGGGTATTATATGGGTATTTTGCAGATTCCTAACCATTATACATATCCATCTATAGTATGTATATATATAGCCTAACTGAAAAATCCCTAAAAATTGAAAAAAAAATTTACAAAACACAAAAAGTTCATAAAAATGGAAAATTCAAAAAATTTCAAAAATGTTTTCAAAAGTGTTTAGCTATGATCTAAAAGCTAAAGCAAAAATAAAATAAGTGTTTATGGACATTCAGCCTTTGCTTTGAAGACTTTCCTGGCCACAGAAGCTTGATTCGCTTAGGCTTTGGCTTAATACACTCGAGCAATGACAAGATAGACCAGGGTCTCTTCTAACTTAGGACGTATTCTTATACTTGAGTCACCAGTACAGGATTCGTTGTTTTGCTTCTGCTTGGGAGTCTAAGTAACCATGGTTCACACTACACGGAGTCAGGAAAGACCAGATGAACGTAAGATCCAACCCTAGTGTTCATTATGGAGGGCGCAATCCTTACCTGTGCATGCAGGTAGACTCTTTATCCCAATTTTTAGTTTTGTGTTTAGAAGAAACTCTTTTCATCTAAGTTCTCACCCACCAAATAAGTGTGATCTACCAAATAAATCTCACCAGACATTTATTTGAAAAAAGAAAAAAAGAAAGAGAAAACGTCAAAAAGAATTTGTAGAAAAAGATGTTCTTTATAATAAGTCAGTATGTTCTGCATCCTGTAAATTCCTCCACCAAAAGTTTTTCAAGGTGCATTACAATGACCCTGTTTCTACCAAGCATTCTTTGAGCCACAACCCAATAAGAGCTGGGTTGAGTCTTTTCTCATTTTTGAGAGTCAGTTTGAAGACATGAGTTAAAGCTGGGATCAACCTGGACTTAAAAAGGCATGAAACCCTAGGATTGAATCTTAATGTTCATCTAGTTAGTCCTGATCAATCACTAAGTACAAACCATAACCTCTTAGATTTTCAATTTTTCAAAACCTCTGAGTCCTGAAAATCACACTTAAGGTTTAAATATCAAGAGTCCTTATTAGTCGAGAGATGGTTTATGTTATGTAAGACTTAAGTTCTAGTAGTCTTCTTTGCAGTTAGCTCTCACAATGTCCAACTGATAAACACATTAATGTTGCTTTAGAAAAATCTTCAACTTAAGATCTTCTAAATACTAATACCCCATGGAATAAGTATTTTGCTAGGGACTAGCAAAAAATAGGCATGGGGGTGTGATTGCACAGCAATTCACGCTTTTAATTTTGCCATCTTATGCTATTTTCTAACAGTAGGCAACTAGATCAGATAGTTATGCATGCATTATGTAAATATTCGCATTTGTGCATCTTATGGAGAGGAAGATAGAGAGAGAGAGATTGAGCATCCACTCATCCATTTCATCCCTTCCATTTCCACCTTATTACCATTTAAATCCCACCACTTATTGTTGGAACCAAGTTCCATCTCTCTTCTGTGTTTTGGTGTTAGCAAAACCATTTTAAAATCTAATGTGTTTATGAAGTATTACAGGTCAAAAGAATCTATGTATGCAAGCAACAAGATAGCATATGAAGGAAGAAGACTAGAAGACTATAGATTTTGTTGTATTAATTATATTTTTGAATCTTTGTATGTCTCCTAACAAGTAAAACATAATCTAGGAGTTAAAATTAAAGTAGAGATAATTAGGGTTCAGAATATCATTCATTCACTCATTTCAAAACTCAAAATCAATTTTTTCAAAATAAAGTCGTTTAGAGTAGGTTGGATATCTCTAAAAATTAACTTACACTTACAATATTTGGTACTTGTAGCAAGTATCGATGCTGGTCATAAGTACCGATACATGCTAAGCACAAGTTTAGGCCTAAGTCCCAAACTGTAAACAACAAGTACCACTACTCATTGTGAGTACCGAAACCAAGTGGTCACAGTTTGTGCACTTGGTTTTTGCCTGGACCATACAAGTACCAGTACTAATCACTAGTACCGATACATGTAGGTCACTAGACCCAAATTTGTGAGTCACAAGTACCGGTACTCATCATGAGTACCAGTACCTAGTGACTTAGTTGGGCTGACTATATGCAGTCAGTACCAGTACCAAAAGTTTAGTACCGGTACCAACTAACCATTGTGACCAATCTGAATGGTTATTTTGCAATTAAACCTATCTCTAATCTTCCCAAATTACCCTTAACGGCTAATAATTGTAGGGAAGGTGCTTAGTGGGTTATATAAGCACTCTTTGAGTGTCTTTTGCATACAACCAAGAAGCCAAAATTCTATCTTTGCCTACACTTTCAATTCTCAATTTACTAGTTGAAAAATAGCTTGTTTTGTTGTAATCCTCTCAAGGTCACTCTCCACTTGCAATAAGTCATCAAAGGCAATCGTGTTCCTTTCTGATAAATCGTTTGTTTTACACCTTAGTATTCTCGTTAGATTAATTTACATACTCATATTGAGCAATATACTTGTTGAAGACTTAGGGATTAGTTGTAAGCTTTTATTTGCATTTTGCTTACACCTGTATCTTTATTTCTTTTTAATATCTTATAATTGGGTTAAGGTAACCTGTTAATTACCTCAAGTTTTAGTAAATTGATTCCCTCTAGATTGAGGAAATCAGGTAAAAATCCTAAGTCGGGGGACTTAGGTAGTGGAGTACCCAAGTGAGGGGAACCACTATATATCTTGTGCATTTTGTGGTTTGCTTTGTCTTGCAATTTTTTTTATCTACCACACTATTCATCCCCCCTTCTAGTGTGCTTGTGATTTACAGATCCTACAGGTGGTATCAGAGCGAGTCGCGAATAGAAGAAGTAACTATTCTCTCTCGCAATGGCATCTTCAGTCAAGCGCACAGAAGGACAGTCATCCACACATCCTCCCTACTTTGATGGGACAGACTATGGATACTGGAAGAGGAGGATGCAAATCTTCCTCAATGCCATGGATGAGGACTCATGGACTCTTATCCAAGAGAAGTACATGGATCTGAAGCTGCAGGAAGGTGTTGTTTGGACTATAGAACAAAAGAAAAAGATCGCGGGAAATGCGAAAGCGATGAATGCACTCTATTGTGCGTTATCAAGGGAAGAGTTTAACCGTATCTCCGCATGTGAGTCCATATACGAGATATGGAACACACTGTAAGTCACCTATGAAGGTACAAGTAAGGTAAAAGAAACACATATTTCTATTCTAACAGAAAGCTATGAGTGTTTCAGGATGCAAAAAGGTGAAACAATCAAAGGAATGTAGACAAGATTTGGAGAGATCATAAATCCAATGAAGAACCTTGGAGTCAAGCTGAAGGAGTAGCTTGTAAGGAAGATCTTGAGATCCCTTACAAGAAATTGGTTTCCAAAGACCACAACCATCCAAGAGGCAAAAGGCCTTTCTACTCTCTCCTTGGATGACTTGATTGGAAGCCTCATGGCATATGAAGTCCAATTGGAAAATATGAAGAAGCTTGAAGAAAAATCCATAAGCAAGAAGGAGCTTGCTTTTAAAGCTATAAAGGAGGAGTCAGACCTCGATGATTCCAACTCCAACAAAGAAGAGGAGCTTTCTCTTCTAACAAGAAGATTCAGAAGATTCATCCAAAAATAAGGTAAGAAAGTAAATAAATTTACAAATGACATTATTTGTTTTGAGTGCAGGAAGAACAGGCACGTACGAAAAGATTGTCCAATGATCAAGAAGAAGAAGGAAGAAAAGAAGAAAGACAAAGAACTCAATCGGAAGAAGAAGATTTCAAGAAAGGCATACAAGGTGACTTAGGATGATAGTGATTCCAGCACGAAATCATCTTTTGAGGAATCTAAAGAAACAAAAGTTGCACATCTTTGTTTAATGACGAACAACTATAATTCAGAAAATGAGGTAGACTCTAAAGTCACTTTTAATGAGTTATTACAAGCATATGAGGATTTGTATCACAAACCTAGGTTGATTGAAAAATAACATATGGTCTTGCATGATAGTTATAAAACTCTAGAAATAGAGAAATCTTATTTAGAAATAGAATTAGAAATGTCAAAAGAAACTAACAATCAATTGCATGCAAAAATAGTAGAATTAGAAGATATTTATGAACACTTTGAGAACACTTTGAATAATTTAAAAACAACAACTAGGCTAAATACAGAATTTTGTAATAATTTAAAATCCAAGTTCAATAATATAAAGAACACACAAAATAAATCACATGCACCTAGACATGCATGGATTTATCAAAAGGTCAAGAATCCTAAGAATTATAGATCTAACACTAAAGTGATCTATAAACCTAAGGATTTGAAGGGTACTAACCATCAAGGACCCAAAAGAAAATGGGTACCTAAAATAGATTTAATAAACTATTTTGTAGGTCAAGAAGGACAAATGGATCCTAGACAGTGGGTGTTCCAAGAACATGACCGGACACACTGACCTCTTTATCAAGTGGACCAGAATCGATGGAGGACATGTCAAGTTGGGCGACAATAAACGTTGTCGCATTATTGGTGAAGGTACAATAGGTAATTCTTCTAAGCAGGTACGTAATGTTCTTTTAGTAGAAAACTTAAAACATAACCTACTTAGTGTTAGTCAAATATGTGATAATGGATGTGATGTTTTGTTTACTAAAGTTGAATTTGAAATATTAAAAGAAGGAACAAATATGGTCTTAATTGAAGACATTAGATATGAAAATATCTACGCTCTTCATTTTTCACAAGAGAAATTTGTAAGATGTCTGCTTGCCTCCCATGTTGAAGTAGATCTTTAGCATCGTAGGCTAGGTCACATTAATAATAAACATCTTAATAGGTTAGCCAAAAATGAGTTAGTAAGGGGCCTACCCAAACTAACTTATAAAAAGTATGTTTTATGCAAATCTTGTGAACTCGGAAAAATGTACAAAGCATCTTTCAAACCTAGACTTAGTTTCAACAACATACCTTTAGAATTGTTACATCTTGATCTATTTGGACCAACACGATTTGAGAGTCTAAATGGATCAAAATTTTACCTAGCTATTGTTGATGACTTCTCTAGGTTCACTTGGGTCATCTTTTTGAAACATAAGGATAACTCATTTGATTCCTTCCTAAGTCTTGCTCAAAGACTTCAAAAGGAAAAATCATTCTTTATTCTTAGACTTAGGACTGATCATGGGGGTGAATTTGAAAATGAAAAATTTTCAAGTTTTTGTCTCAATTTTGGCATAACCCATGAATTTTCATTTCCTCGGGCACCATCTCAAAATGGTGTTGTAGAGCGCAAGAATCATACTCTACAAGAATGCACCCGAACTTTACTCTTGGAGCCTGGGCTTCAAAAATATTTCTGCGGAAAAGCCATTAATACCACATGTTATGTTCTTAATAGAACTCTCTTAAGGCCTATTATTAAGAAAACTCCATATGAGCTTTATTACGAGAAGTTTCCTTGGATTTCATATTTTAGGGTGTTTGGAAGTTGATGTTATTTATTAAACACTCGTGATCAGCTTGACAAGTTTGATGCTAAAGGTGATGAAGGCATTTTTATTGGCTATTCAACAAGAAGCAAAGCTTATTGAGTCTTTAATAAAAGAACTTTTGTTAGAGAAGAATCCCTTCATGTTTCATTTGATGAAACAAACTTAGGTGAACCTAAACCAAATCATTTAGATTCTGATGATGAAGATAGCCCCTTCATCGATGTGTCAAAAATGGAAGATACACGAAATGTACATGACTTTCCAAAAGAATGGGTACACCATAAAGATCACCCTCAAGAACAGATCATAGGTGATATTGAACAAGGTGTAAAAACTCGATCTCACTTTAGAACTGATTTTGTCCTTAATGCCTTTGTTTCATAACTTTAACCCAAGAAAGTCGATGAGGCATTAAAGGATGAATCATGAGTTGTAGCTATGTAGGAGGAGCTACTCCAATTTACTAGGAATAATGCATGGAACTTGGTACTCGCTCCTGAGGGTAATTCCATCATTGGAACCAAGTGGGTGTTCCAAAATAAATTGGATGAATCTGGTTCAGTGATCAGGAATAAAGCCAGACTTGTAGCTCAAGGCTATAACCAATAGGAGGGTATTGACTTTGATGAGACATATGCTCCTGTTGCCCGTTTGGAGTCCATACAGATGCTACTTGCCTTTGCAAGTACAAAGGACTTCAAGCTATATCAAATGGATGTTAAAAGCACCTTTCTTAATGGTTATATTAAGGAAGAAGTTTATATTCATTAGCCTCCTGGGTTCAAGGACCCAGCACACCCAGAGCACGTATTCAAGCTCAATAAGGCATTATATGTACTTAAACAAGCTCCTAAGGCCTGGTATGATAGGCTTAGGACCTTTCTTCAGCACAAATATAGGATTGGAGTTGTTGATTCAACTCTTTTTGTAAAAGAAGGAAATGACATCCTACTGATTCAAATATATGTTGACAATATTATATTTGGATCAACTAAGGAGTCCCTGTGTCAACATTTCTGTGAGACTATGAAGACTGAGTTTGAAATGAGTATGATGGGTGAACTCAAATTCTTTTTTGGACTCCAAATTCAACAATTAGACACACGAATTTACATTAATCAAACAAAATATGTTCTTGAAATTCTCAAGAAATTTGACTTTGAAAATGTAAATAGCAAAGAGACTCCGATTGATCTATCTGATTCTCTTGGTGAAGATTTACCTGGCAAAAGGGTAGATGAAAAGAAATACTGGGGCATGATAGGTTCACTATTATATCTTACAACTTCTAGACCTAATATTCTTTTGCTACATGTTTATGTGCGGGATTCCAATCCGAACCCAAGGAATCACATTTTAATGCAGTAAAAAGAATATTTAGATACCTAACAAGCACAAAAGATCTTGGTTTTTTCTATCCTAAAGCACATTCCTTAGATCTATTATCCTATAGTGATGCTGACTATGTAGGGAGTCAAACAAGCCAAAAGAGCACTAGTGGCACGTCATTTTATTGGAGAATCTCTAATCTCATGGTTCTCTAAGAAACAGACTTATGTTTCACTTTCTACGACTGAAGCAGAGTATATTGCTGCTTCACTTGCTTGCTCTCAGGTCATTTGGATGAAACAGACTTTGTCCGACTTTGTATTGATTTTTGCATAATCCAAAATTTTATGTGATAATACAAGCACAATAAATTTATCCAAAAATCCAATTCATCATTCACGTACCAAGCACATAGATGTTTAACATCATTTTCTTAAAGATAATGTGCTTCAAGGATTAATTCAATTAGAATTCATTGACACATAAAATCAATTGGCAGACATCTTTACAAAACCTCTTACAACAGAGAGATTCTGCTTTATAAGAAGAAAATTATTACTTTGAATAATAAAATAGATTCAAAACTAATAAGTTGATTGATATGGAATTTGTTTGTATCTCTAAGGGTCTCACTGTAATTTACCCATGCTTTTTTTTAAAAAAAAGAGGTAAACTGTAATATTTCCATATGTCTGGAAATATTTGGGTGTTGTTTGCAATATGGTTGCTTAACATAGGTTGTTGACTACATTATTTATTCAACACCTAAATTATAAATTTTTCTTCTCTCAACCACTTAAGTGGTCATGTGACAAGCACATGACCCATCCCATATAAAAGAGGCCAAGTGCAAACACTTACCTCATTTTGTCTCAAGAAAACCCTAGTTCTCTCCACAAGTGTCTCTCCAAGCCCTTGCCAAGAAGAAGAAGGATCACCTCCAAGCTTCTACTCTAAGTATATTCTTATCTCCTAAGTAGATCTTGCTATTATAAGTCATTCTACATCTTGTCTTTTTCTTTCTCTCAAGTCCTTTCTCGCTGTTGCATTTGTTTCTCGTCGGGTACCAGGTGGTACCAGTACCCATCACTGGTACCGATACTAGCCTGGTGCAGCAATGCCTCCTCTAGTGAGTAGGTACCGGTACTGAAGAATAATACCGGTACTAGCTCAAATTTCTAGTTGGAACAGAAACCAACCAGTACCGGTACCAATCACCAGTACCGGTACATGTAGGCTTAAATGTGTTTTTTTGTACAAACACATGAAAGGAAGTTTTCTATATTTCTAATCATTTTTCTATTCCTTGTTATTGCATGTTTACAGATGGCACCTAAATCAAAAAGTAAGGGAAAAGCACCTCAAGATGCTTTTCACAAGTTTTGCATTAATGAGGATGTTAAGTCAAAATTTGATTGGTATAAAGGACTAAAACTCCATCATTGTAGGCCAGTTGAGTGGAAAGATTTCTCTCTCCAACTCTTTAGTTTTACCACTCGCCTTTCCAAGCAAAAACTCATGCATTTCTTTGATGAATCATTCTTTGCCGATGTTCCCGAAGTATACCCTGATGTTAATTGTCTATTCTTTGCTAATCTCTAAGAATAAGAAAACTAAGGTCACCTTGTCTTAACAACAAATGTTTTTGGTCAGAAAATCACTATCACACCTAAATTCTTGTCAACCATTACTGAATGTCCTAATGAAGGTCATCATTTAACACACTTAAGGAGCAATTTCGTACCCATACAATCCATGAAACTCTTTTGCTCCATAACTACCAGGGCAGAGCATTGGTTGCCCCAAATATGACCCTTTTGCTTGCGTCCTTTTTTTGATCTTAGAATGGAACTTAAGGGCTAAAAATCCAGGATTTCACAAAATACATGTTGATATTTTACCCTTAATTTATTGGTCGCACGTGTTTCACGAGTTTGAAATCAGGGTTACGAGTAACCTGTCATCATAGTTGCAAAATGCGTGGTCAAATGAAATTTATACCGAAACTCGAAAAGTGAGTCCTGGCTCGAACACAGGGAGGCGAACGTTCGGTTTTGAAAACTTGTGTTTCTCCTTTTATTTGTCTATTTCATTTTTGTCTTTTCTAATTTTTTTGGTATTTAATCGGGCAAGCAAGAGATTCGGTCGATGAAAACTTTATCTACTTACAAAAACATAGGAGAGAGAGAGAGAGAGAAACAATCATCTATTCATGAAGAATTGTTTGCTACACTATGAAAGCAGAAAATCTACACTACGAAAGCGTAAAAAGATAGAATGAGGTGAGAGAAATCCCCCTCGACAGTTGCTCAAAGATGACTCACTTTGACATCACCCGAAGGAAGGTGGTGAGGAGTGGGATGAAGGAGAATGAAGCCGGAGGACGGAGGATGGGGTAGGATGGTGTCGCTGCGAGGATCTTCTTCCCGAAGGGCAGTGAGAAGACGGCCACGAGATGCTCCACGAAGGGGGGTGAGGGGAGGGAAAACTATTTGGTTTTCTACTCTAGAGGAGCATCCCAGGCTTGGGACAAGCTCTCTCTAGAGCCTTGGAGGTGGTAAGAGGAAGAAAGGAAGAGATGAAGAAAAATGGGACAGGTAGGGGTCCTTTTATAGTGGAGGAAAGAATAAAATTCGTATACAAAACATTTAGTGACGGTCATAAACATCGCTGAAGATCCACCACAAACGTCGCTGAAGACAACCCACACGCCGACGCTACCGTTGCGTTGGCACGTGCTATACGTGCCCTTGTCGCATGAGCATGCGTGATACATGCTACTACTGTCGCGCCCGTGCACACCCGCGCTACTGTGCGCGTACGATGGCACATGCGTGCGCATGGGCAGCCTGGGTTGCGCCACGTGGCATAATCTGGGTCGTCCATCTTCTTTCCTTTGTAGGGGTGCTACAGAGGTCAAATTAAGTCGATTTTTACGCCATTGGGTTGTAATCGTCGACCCGAATCCATCCATGCAATCGGATTTGTTGTTTGATGCTCCAGATTGCGTCACCTAGTCCTCGGCCGTTGATCTTCCTTGGATTGCATATGGTGCTATGAGACTCCGATCGAGGCGATTTCGAAGGCGTTGGACTCCAATTGTCGTCTTAATCAGATCTGTACGGTCGGATCGTCAATTCAAGGCTCCAAAATTAATATCCTTCTCTCCTGACCACAAAAAGGATGCAATTAACCTAAATTATATACAACTACTCTAAATGCAGAATGATGCATGCTGTACAATATTTATAACATGAATTGAAAATCTAAGCCTAGGAACATGCATGAATAGGTATTTTACCCTTAATAAATGTGTTTACATCATGCCCCCATGCCTATCTTTTGCTAGTCCCTAGCAAAATTAAACTATATGCTATGTATAAAAGCAAAATTTGGATAAGATCGCTTAAGCCTAAGTCATTTATTAACAATAGAAAATTTCAACTAAGGTCCTAAACTACGAAGACTCAACAGTACATGGGTGCCTGGCAGAATGCAGACCGCCCAAGTCTTCGCCCTATTTGAAAAGGAAATATACTTTTTTTTTTCTTTTTTCTAATTTTTTTGTACTTTTGGAGTTTGCGAGTTCTGAGATAACTTTTACGGCTACCCGACCCACCCAAGACTCGAAAAGGACTCTAAATGCTAAGCATCTTGTGAAAATGGTAAAAGACTCACTAGGCGACCGTTAAAATAGACTTCGGATTTCTACGACCGTAGGTGACCTTACCTAAAGGTTTATCTTTTCAAACGGTAGCTTTCTCCTTCTTTTATTTATGGGGCCAACACAAGGGCGAACCCAGTGTATATCTCCCCTGTTTATTCTACTTCCCCGCTTCTTCCCTAAATGTTTTGGGAATTGTTGCACATTTTTATGAGCTGGGCTTTGGACAACCGGCCAATGGGCTATTACCCACGACAACTTGCCAGCCATACTCGTACAGTGAAGTGTGGCTTTTTTTCTCTCCTTTTTCTATTTTTCCTTTTTCTTTTTCTTTTTTTTATTTTTTTATTTTTTTGTTTTTTAAGTAGGTGGCTTCCCTGCTCTAAGATTTACCTGAAGGCAATACAATGAAAATGGTCTTGTGGTTGGGCTCTGGACAACTAGTCGATGAGTTGTTACCACCGACAACTTGCCAGCCATACCACCCTAGATAGTTCATTAGCTACCCAATTTTTGAAGAAACCACCGAAAAGTGAGTCAGTGCAAAAAATGTGTGTAGATGCTTAGGCTTAAAGTCCCCTGAAATCAGAGGGCGGGTTGATAAGTCGTATACTTATCACCCTAATTTATTACCGAATTAAAATAAGATTGACTTGGTGAGGACTTGAGACTAAGTCCACATTCGAGTGGACACCTAGGCTAATTAAGCCCGAAGACCTGAAGAGTCTAAGTATTCCGATCCTATCGTATCATTTCCTAAAGTTAATAACTTCCAAATGCCTAACTTTTCTTCTCCTAATTCTTCTTTTTTTATCTTTTTGAATTTTCAATTTTTTTTTAAGAAACTGAAAGAAATTCTGAGTTAACAAAATGATTTCAGGATTAAGTATCCACCCCTCCATGCCTAAATGATGCAATGTCCTCATTATAAAAATAAAGACATGAAAAGGGTGGAGTAAACAGAATATCACCTGAGTATCGTGAAAATCTGGTCAGCTCTGCAGAGAGAAGAGTGTATACACATGCACTAAGTTTAATGCCTTCAGCTAGGCATAACATACATACAAAGAAGAATTTGAGAATTCACAAGTACGGGTTAGAATCAAAATAAAAAAATTGATCCTCAGACCTGCCAGCAGAAGATGTCCACAGACGTGGACCAGATTATGATGCAGACCCATGCCCCAAGGTCGAGTGGTTCTAAGGTTCTAGATGAAATCACCCAGAACTGATGATTGTTGTATTTATGGGGTCGGGCTTGTGGTTTGGTGATGTGCAACCCAAGACTAAAGTGTTGGACAAAAGGTAGATTTGATTTACAAGGTTCAGATACCCACTTAACGTTCAGCTTAGAAAAATAATCAGTTATTTCAAGCTTGGGTTGCACGTGAAAGATATCGTAAGGGTCCTGATAAAAAGTAGGTGGTTTCAGGTCAATAGGTACCCTTAGATCCAAATTCAAAGTTCCCTCAGAATTTGCCTCCTAAGTTTTTATTTCAACATTCATATCCTCCAACATCAAATGCTCTGGTTCCAAGACCTCTAGCATACTGTTCACCCCATAAGATTTACCCAAGTCTAGAAATCATGGCTGACTCAGAATTGACTTGGGTACAATGATTTCCAAATCAAAATCAATCCCTTTGGGGTGTGGTTGAGGAATGGGGCTATTGATTGAATCTTCTAGTAAATGAGGATTTGAATCCTCCAAGTTAGCCCCAACTGAATCCAAATCTTCAATAATTAGGTTATCAAACGGTTCGTCAGATTCCTCAAGCCAGTTTGTCTCACTAAAATCATCTTCCTTACGCTCAAGTGAGACTTCACTAAGAGATCCTTCACCCTCAAAATCAAAGAATCCATGATCCTCATTTATATATGTCTCAAAATCGATTCTCATTTCCTGGTTCAAAGAGACATATTTTTCCTCGCTCCCTAGCTCAAGGATCTCGGGTGAATCAATCGGTTCATCCTCAATGGGTTGCTCTAGCCAAACCTGATCATCTCCAGTCTCAGAATATGTATCCCCCTCGACAGGCGCTTGAGCAAGTTCAGACATTGGCTCTCCTGAAGGGGGTTCATCTTGAGAATCATCCCAAGATTTGACCAGGGCAACCACAAATTTCATCCTCAACCTCAACAATTTCCCAAGAAGAAACTCACCCAAGTCCCTATCCCTAACACTTTGGAGCAAATCCAATAAAGAAATATTAAGTTCATCAATCATTTTGATCATAGGCTCCAATGCTTCAATGCATGGTGTTGGCTGAGCTTCTAAAGATTGTACAACGTTCCTCAAATTAGCCAACACCCTATCCTGGATCCGGTTCACCTGAACCGACTGGTTTGATTCAGGTTTGGGCAGGTTTGGGTTAAATCTAGGGGAGTCAAGATGTCGAGGTTCTTGGGTTCCTCCCTGAAAGTAGGCCATTCTAGGTTGTTTAAAGGATGGTAGCGACCTATATTCAGTGGAATACTGGGGAGGGTAGGTGTTATAATCATTATATCCTTCCTGATTGTAGATCAGGTTGGTTTGGTGATCAAAGGATGAAGATCTATAATCATTGTAGCTCTGGAAGGGATAATAATCATAGTCTTGTTGTCTAGGGTTAGGCCCTGGACACTAAGGTCTGTATTCATATTCCCAATCAAAGTCATCCCAGCTAGTGGATGGGTAATTGCAAGTCAAGTCGGAATAGTAATCATCTTGGGGATAAGTGGTGATAGGAGGATAGGATTGGAAATGCGTGTAAGAAGTGGAAGGATACATTGTAGAATATGAGGGAAAATGAAGAGAGAAAGGTGCCCTGCAGTACAAGCAATCAACCCTGTCCTTAGGTGGGTTAGCCTAAAGACCTACAGACTCCCAGGACCCATCTTGAGATTATAAATGATTCAATCTACCTTTATCCAGTCAATCCAACCAGTTAGAAGGAGGGACTAGGGAGAAGGTTCTTCCTTTAGCTTGCGCTATCGGTTCTTAGTGTACCCCCCAGTCGCGGTCGTTTGACACTACTCCCCAGCTAGACATCAGATGGACCAACAAAACCAGATTAATCGAAAAAAATCTCAATCTGAGCCCCAAAGAGCGAATCAATCCTTAAGGCCAACGTCTACTCAATTTTAATTAAGCTTGGGATGATTGTGCTCTTGGAATGTGATGGGCCCTTAGGATGGATTGTGCCCTTAATGATCAGTTAAAATGTGTATGCGTGCACAACCAAGGTTTTCAAACAAAGTTATTTGATGATGTGTCTTTTAGGGTTCAACCTTGTTTAGTAACTTTTAGGGTTTAATTTTTAGGTTCGTTCAATCAAGTTCAGGAGAACACTCCAAGTTTTGCAAGCACTGGTGATGATATATTCCTTTAGAAATCAAAAACAATGTGGAGTGCCTAGTTCAACCCTAAAAATCAACCCTAAGAGGCAAGCTAATTGAAGGATTAGTTTTAAACTGAGTGGTGCGGCCCAAACAGCTCAATTAATTGACCTGTTGCACCACTTAGTTAAGGCACACAAGAATGTTTAACCTATTCAGATTTCTACTCACTTATTTGTGTGTTAAGTTAAGTGTACCAGGTCCATAGGTTAGATCCTAATTAAGTGGTAGAATCGATGTGATTGTGCGCCTTAGGATGAGAAGTTGTGGGTGTTAACTGTGTAACTTTCATAAAATCCCACAAAGTTCACTATTCACTTATTTAATGAATTAACAATTACCATATATGCCATTACAAAGTTCACTATTCACTTATTTAATGAATTAATTTATTGATGTGAATTTGCATAGATATCCTTCTACTCAGTCGAAATTACTTGTGGTTGAAAGTCTCTCATGAATGAGATAGATCATGTCATGTTGATTATAGTAAACAAGCTTTATTCTATTAGAGATTAATATTTACGTGATTGCCATTACCAAGATCACTAATTAACAGGATATTATTATGTGGTGAGTTTGCATATAAATACTTATATTCTTGATTAATTACATAGAATGATAACTTATGTTAAAAATGAATTGCACGAATTAGTATGCGCACCTGTTGAGTTTCCCGAATAAACGAGGCACCATTCACTAGTTGAATAGGTTATTCCTCCCTGTGGAGATGACATAACTATTTTCATGGTTAGATTTTGAATATTAAATGTTTTAAAAAGTGATTTTCTACCACGCGACTACATACGACACAACATTTTATGTTAAAATTTTTATCGAAAACAAAGATCGCTCTTTCAAATGGCACCATTGCCGGGGAAGAAATACACCTATTAATTTTTTCGGGAAATTTATATTCTTTTTATGCTATTTCTAAAGCCTTTCTTAATTACTAACCTTGTTTCTACTTAAGTGCAAAAATGAACTGATGAATGCTACAAGCGCATATGACGGAGAGGATATTTTTGGTGGACCTTGACACCACCTAAAGAGCAGCAAAAAGAGCATGAGGGCCTTGATCTCACATGCATGGAGGAAGGATCGGCGACCAGAGACATTTGTTTGCTTCTTTTAGATTTAGATCAAACTCGATAGACATTAGCATTTAATTTCTGTCTTGTGGACCCTTGTTGAGCGTTTTTGGGAACGTGTTCTCAATACTTTTATTGCCTATCGCTATTGTATGCGGGAGCATCTTTTTGGAAGCGTGTTCCCAATTTATTTAGATTATAGGTTTATTTGAATTATTTGAACTGCATGTTAGTCAGATAAATTAGATTAGGTTTGTTTACTTATTATCATTAAAAAAAAAATTAAAAATTTCGTACTGCCTTCTAGAAGATGCATATCTATAGGGCTACCATCTAGGATTGAATGAGCAACATCTAGTTTATATTTCTATATTGCAAACATCTTACATGAAGAAAGCTAGAGTAAGGTACGTCTTCTCTTGAGCATCAATTACTTATCATGCATCTGCATTGGACTTAAATTTAAGACCACTAAAGTCTTTGAATCTAATTAATTCAGTGGTCACTTTAAAAATTGAGACTTTTAAGAAGTTGGACCTTAAAATCATTAACTTGAAATTGCATGCAAAAGGACTTGATTGCGAGATTTTAAATACAAAACGCGCACGTGTGTTGCACACCTGAGACACTGTGCACATCACACATAAGGTCACTAGATAAATTTCTACCTCTCCTCTTTTGCACCATAAGGGAAGTTAGTAGGAAATCAACAAGCCTATCCACCAAATTACTTCGGTTCCTCGTGTGTGGGCTTGATTCGAGACTTCCATCCCTTGTGAGTAGGTTGTAGGCACCAACAAAAGTCGGCCTACGAGGCGTAACTCTTGCAAAACTTGTTTGGCCACCAACTAAACACTTAATTATAAGACTTAGAATCTACTAAAAATAGATTCCACTGTATTTGTGTTTGTTTTGACAGTGGTAGAACTCTCTAGGAAGTTTCTGCTTTTGTTCTAATTTCTTCTAAGTCCTAAGAGAGTTAAACCTGATTGACTTAAAGAAATGGATTATCCTTACTCCTATCATTTTAATCAGGATCCCATGCCCTGAGCATATCCATCCTTTGATGGGAGTAATAACAATTCATGGGATCAATCATATTCCTATCCTAGGAGTACTGGCCCGATAACTCCCACTTTTGAGCAGAGCCTAAGAGTAAAATTTTCCAATTGGCAAACACCCAACCCTCCCACCCTTCATGATTTTCCTTATCGAGGTTGGACCGATACCCCTAGGCCACCAGAGCCTGAGATTGACTATCCTCCTTAATCTAATAGCAGTAGCCTCTCCTCTTTTATGATAGAGATGCAAAATCAAAAAAAAGAAATGGAGTTTGTGGGAGAGATGTTGAGGAATAGTTAACAATTGAACAAGGAAATGAGACAGCTTAGCTACTCTCTTACTATTGGTTCTGATCCCTACCCGTACAACCGTGATCATCAAAATAATTCTGAGGAAACCAATGACAATAGGGATCCCGTCTTGAGTAGCTATCACTTAGACTCTCCCCATCAGACATGGCCACTAGAGGAGAATGACCCTAGCAATTATCCACTCGAGCTATATTGGAGTCAAAAGAAAGGGAAGATGGTACCTCTTGAGGACCTTGATCCCGATAACAGTATTTTTCTTACCCCTGATAACCTGGGTCAAGGTTGTATTGTTCATGCCACTTCCCCTATTAATCATGTGGTGGAACCCCATTCTACCCTTAGTGAGCCTAATCCCAACCCTCCACTTAGGGAATCAACACCTACCATTCAGTATTCTAAAGATTTACATGTGCCTAATGAAGGTGACCCTAAGGGAATGGAGGATGAATTGGATCAATTTTTGTCTTAGGGATATAAAGAGTCTGTTTTAGAGGATGAGGATGACCCAATGGAGGAACTCGGCCTTAGAGTTTGGAGTGAATCTCGAGGGGATTATGTGTTGTTTGAAGACTTACCCTCCGAGGATATTAATGATTTGGTGAAATATGGATTCCTTCCTACTTTTGATTTTGAAAATCATTCTCCGCAAAATCAAGAAGATATGGTGGATGAACACAATAATGAGAATCTAGAAGAGACTCTCAAGGACAATACATATCAATTGAGGATTTATGCCCTGAGGAAAATAAAGAATTAATCGATATAGGCTTACTCCATAACATTGAGACTATCCTCCTTCAAAAATAACTGCGGATAATGAAGCAACTCCTCCCTTTACTAGTGAATCACATATGCACCTTGACAAAAACTTAAGTGAATTAAAAGAATTCAGGGATGAAATTGATGATAGTGATTCAGTTGCTTCAACCCTATCATGAAAGGAATTTGATTTGGAGTCCACCATTGATTCACATATGTTGGAAGGTGAAAATATTACTTCAATACTTGAGGAAATCATTAATGATAGCTAGGGTGACGTGAATTTTTCTGCAATAACTATTAGGGAGAATACACAATCTGAATCATTGTTGGAATTGGACTTAACACTAACTAAGCCCTCATTGGACTTAATCATTACCTCCCAACACCATAATCAACCCTTACACTCCCTAACCAATCCATAACTCAGGTCCATGCTCACATACATTCTTTCTGGGGAGCATATCAAGCCAGTACATCCTCGGGTAGAATGGTGAGTGTGGATTGATGCTTGTACTTTTAATCTCGCCATTCAAGGGTTTAAAATTATTATGTTTATATCTTTTAAAACCATTCCTGCTCTGGGGGACCCTTGTTATCCTCCATTTATTCTGTTTCAAGAGGTCCTTTCTTCTATTACTCTTTTTCCTAGACCTCTCCAGGTAGCTTGCAAGATTGTTTCCTATCTTGTCTTTTGGCAAGCATTTAAAATCACACTGCATCATCAGCTCGCCAACATCCATGGCTACCTGTTTTCTAGGCTCGCGCTGTTATGCATATTTTTAGGGCCTAGTTCATTTTGTTTGGAACTAGACTTACAGGTTCCCTATAAGTTTGGTTGCTGATAGAAAATGCAACGCTTGTTGGGAGGCAACCCAACATCTAAAATAACACCTTCATCAGGTGATTTCCTTCCTCTCTCCCCTTGTTTTAATTTTACAATGAGGACATTGTAGGATTTACACATAGGAGGTGCATCTTGCATTTTTAGGCAATGTTCATGCATTTAGGTTAGGTGCATTAGCATAAAAAAAAAATCTCTCTTTTCTTGAGCTGAATTGGTGGCCCTAGAAAATTATCTTTATCAAGGAGGTTTCATTAAAGATTTTCTTCTTAAATTATTTTTGAGTTTAGAATCCAGTACAGTTACTTCACCTGCACATAAACTGGGTAATGGATCTTTGTAGAAAACCAATAAATATTTTTTTTTAGTCTGCTAAATCCTTGGACAGTTTGAAGAGAGTCAGGCATACTATCTTCTATTAGATCCACCTAATATTTGTGAGAAGAAAGTAGAAAGACTACCAGTACGCTAAGTCTAGTACAAGGACTCTTAAGTTCAAAATAATTAGATGATGATACCTTAGAGTTAGGCATAGTTTTCGCTCTCTGTTCCTGTGTGCAAACATTGTGCGAATTCCTGAGAATCACTAAATAAGACAAGTACACAAAGATTGAGTCCTAATAAAACTATGACTATGGTAGATGGTTACGACTGTCCTTCATAGAGTCCTTGGCTGAAGGAGGGTAATAGTGTCAAAGGTCAGAAATACATTTGTCCTATCCATTCCTTCCCAATGTCGAGAGTAGGCACTTTCACCAAATAAGCCACACAATATCCTCTTGAACATCATCATCCCCAATAATGCCTCATGAATAAAAGTTTACATCATGTTGTGTGGGTAGTTATAAAAAATTTTTAAAAAAAAGGAAGAAGTAGGAAAAAAAAGAGAAAATATATATATAGAAAAAGAATATATGAAAAAAAAAAGAGAAAGAAAAAAAAATGTTCGAGTTTATAGCATGTTTTCGTGTCGATTTCATCATATGTCAATGTCTTTGAGGCAACAAAACACCCAATGTGATTCACCAAATATGACTCATACCTACCTTTCAGTATTTCTGATCGCTCGAATACGACTGAGGACTTCTAACTTAGTTGTAGGGTTATTAGGACTCTAATTAAAAGTGTGAATGCCATGTGAGGCCACCAACAGTGACTACATTTACAAAATCTGGTGAGATTTGTGATCGCATAAAGAAAAGAAGGAAGTGAGTGAGCGTAAAGGAACACAAAGAGAGTGCAGTGTTTAGCCTTTCTCTGGGTTGACTTGTTTGATAGTCTAGAGATCTAGAGTCTACAGTACTAGATTACATGTAGCACTAGATGAGTGTGAGCCACCAAATATAAATCCATTCAACTCAGTATCTCCTACCTAAGCCAAAAAGCTAGGGTCAAACTACAGATTATTTCCTGCTTTATCCCTGAGGGAAGAAGTTGCCTATCCTAATAGAAGTTTTACCAAGGGTTAAGCACAAACTTCAAATATATGTTGGATTTTCACTTGGATTCGTTACCTAGGCTACTATCACTTCACATTTGTCTGAATCTCTAAATTTTTGGAATAAGGAAAGAAGAAATCTTTTGGTTACTTCTATTGTTTTTCATTTTGTCTTAGGACTAGCAAAACTTAGGCATGGGGGCATTTGATAAGTCCACTTTCGTGGACCATTATTTGGCCTAAGTACCCTTTAATTAGTTGTTCTTAGTTGTTAATTGATTAAGAATTAAATGGAAATTCAATTTAGTATACGTATAATCTTATGCACCAATTTTATGTTTAATAACATATGATATGATATGATAATCATTTGGTGGATGCAGGCTAGGTACAAGACACCTGAAGGCATCAGTCAGACAATCAAAATCACTCTACAAGACGTCTGGAGCTTAGTTTGGATGTCTGAGAATCTCCATTGAGGACCCACTGCTATCGACACATTTTAAGATGTCTGTAGAATCAATCAGACGTCTGATGAAGAGCTACCATCCTTATCTGCCATTCCAACCACTCGCATTCTTCGCGAGTGGTTGGAGAAGCTTGTAGTCGAGGAAACAAATAGGCGAGTCATTGTTTTTAAAGAGGAGGATCATCTTCTTCATCGTGCTCCATATCTTCCCCCCTAGCGAGAATCTTCATCGCCTCAACCACCGGCACTGTGGCTGGAGCAAACATTGTGGCCAAAGCATGCACGGTGGCTAGAGAATACTTTCAATGCTACGTCCATCCTGGTGGTTCTCGATGACAACGAGTATCATCACCATCTTCCTCCTCTTCCACCTACACCTTCTCCACCAAAAATATCTCCCTTGACAACATAACCCACACCCATCATCGCGTCCATCACCGTGACCACCACCTTCGTTCCTCTCTTCTTTGACGAGAACATCACCACCATTGCCATGCAGACCACCACCACCAACTTTTCCTCTCCACTATCAACAGGGAGAAGCCTCAGCACTCCTCTTCATTTTCTTCTTCACCTTCTTCTCCACCACACCACCTACAACCCCCACCCCCCGACCACAAAGACGCCGCAGGAGTCCATGCAGCCAGCGTAGGAGGCCGACCAAGCTTCACCATCACTCTTATGCTCTCCCCCAGTCCCTACTGTCACCGACCTTCCAATGCTCTGGCGGTTTGCCCCGACCGTCATCTCCGATGCCAACACCACCTACGACCACCATCGCCACCAGCACACCCGCTGCATGCTCGCCGTCGAGGCTCTGCCTCCACGTGTAACCCACAGTTGCCCGCAGCAACCCATCTCCAATCAGCCAACCTCCTCATCGTCTGGTCTTCGGCAACCACCTCCAACAGTGCCTCCTACGTCAACATGAAGCCCTCGTCAAGATGCGTCTTCCCTAAAGTAGCTCCTCGGACGAAGCTCCCCCACGCGTGCACGAAGGAGAGAGAAGGATTCCTCTATTTCTCATCTCATTAATAATTACCATATATGCCATTGAAAAGTTCACTATTCACTTATTTAATGAATTAATTTATTAATGTGAATTTGCATAGATATCCTTCTACTCAGTCGAAATTACTTGTGGTTGAATGTCTCTCATGAATGAGATAGAGCATGTCATGTTGATTATAGTAAACAAGCTCTATTCTATTAGAGATTAATATTTACGGTGATTGCCATTACCAAGATCACTAATTAATAGGATATTATTTGTGGTGAGCTTGCATATAAATACCTATATTCTTGATTAATTACATAGAATGATAACTTATGTTAAAAATGAATTGCATGAATTAGTATGTGCACCCGTTGAGTTTCCTGAATAAACGAGGCAGCATTCACTAGTTTAATAGGTTATTCCTCCCTGTGGAGACCACCTAACTATTTTCGTGGTTGGATTTTGAATATTAAATGTTTTGAAAAGTGATTTTCTACCACGCGACTACATACTACGACACAAGATTTTATGCTAAAATTTTTATCGAAAATGAAGATCAATCTTTCAATGCTCATCTTCTTGGTAGGGTGTGTTGTCGGTCCACGTGACCATGGACTAGCTCTCCCCATCACAAAAAGTCAATGGCTATTCATGAGCAGTCCCGACGTGGTGGATTTAATTTCCATTGCTAGCGCTTTTTTATGTTGTTCTAGTTGTTAATCTCTTTGATTTAGATATTTCTTTGTATGCACATTTGATGATAATAATTTAATAATGGTAGATGCGATGTTTTGATATCTTATTCATTGTTCTAATGCTTTATCTTCCTTCTTCTTCATTTTCATGCCACCTTCTCTCTATCTTCTTGTTGCCCCCTAGATTCATCTCCTCCACATGCATATTCTCTAGAAACCCTAGGTCATCTTTTAATTAGGTTTTTCCTGTAGTTAAAAATCATTTCGCAAAAGTTTTTCCATATCTGATTAGTTATTTGGTTTTGCAAATAGGAAAAAAAAGTCAAAAAATATAAAAACAAAAAAGCAAAAAAAAAATGGCATCCAACCTCTGCATCATACTCGTGGATTTCTTAACATGATAGGTAGTTGATGAACACATATTTATATATCTAACTAAGGCCTAAATAATGTTAGTTTCCCAGTAGTAAAGGCAAAATTGCATTTAGATACCTTTATGCATTTCTGCATTTAGGCCAAACAGCATGCATTGCGAGTTATATCTTTATTTTTTGGATCAGGTTGATAACTTACAATTTTAATGTAGGTTGAGTCAGGATGACAGAGAGAAATGCAAGCTAGATGCAAGCTAGAGTAGAGAAATGGATAGAAATAGGTCAAAAATGGACTCTATAGCTCAGCAATGGTCAGCAATGGGCTGAAATGGAAGTGGAACCCTGAAACTCTAATCCTAATTGCATGTGGCCCACGCCTAATTATTTTTCTCCACCAAAAATTTATATATTATCATTTGGATGGAAGAAAATCAATCAACAAAATTCCATATCCAACTAAATACTTGATTGCTTTCCTTTCCTAAGATTTATCAAATATGAACATAGCACTTGACCATTCTTGTGTTCAAGCTTGAAGGCACTGGTAGCACGTGTTTCGCATGTTAGAAATCGGGGTTACAAGTAACCCGTCGTCGTAGTTGCAAAATACATCGATCAGATAAAATTTATACCGAAACTCCAAGGGAGTCCCAGGTCGAACACAGGGAAGCAACATTTACTTTAACTAAAAATCACACTTTGATTTGTTTCCTTTTGGTATTTTAGGGTTTTGTTATTCTTTTTTGTATTTTTGTAAGAAGAAAACATGCAAAGAAATCACAAGATAGAGATGGAACGAAAATGATATAGATATCACTTCAATGTCTATTACAATCTACTATGAAAGCATAAAAAGAAAGGGGGGTGGGAGGAAATCTCCCGAATCGGTTGTTCGGTGAGACGATGGCGCATGGCGGAAGCTCGAATGAAGGAGGTGAGGAGCGAGACGACGAAGGTGAGATGTAAGAGGATGCTAGGTAGAGGAAAGCTTTGACATATTTTCGGAATGGAGGTGAGAAGGCGGAGATGATCTGCTACTGGAATGGAGGTGGGAGGACGGCTCCAAGGAGACCTATGAAGGGGGATGGGAAGTTGGAGGAGTATTTGGTGGGGCAGAGGTTCGCTATACTTATAGGTGCCTTGGGAGCTTGAGAACAAGCTTTAATGGAGCGTTGGTAGGCTTGTTAGAGCTTGGGAGTAGGTGGGAGTAGAGTAGGTAGAGATGGCTTGGAATGGAGGGGGTGTAGGTCCTTTTATAGTGGAGGAGAAGAGGCAAAAATAGGTATGGGACCATTAGTGACATCCAGGACATCGTTGGAAGCGTTGCTGTAAGCAGCTCATGCTCGCTCATGCCCGCTCACACCCATAACCGGCTTTGCTGGCACGCGAAGAATTAGCGACGGCTGTAAGCATCGCTATAGATCCAGCTCATGCATCGCTGTAGGCCAACTCATGCGTTGCTAGCACGCGCTATCCCCTCCTCTCTTTGCCACGTGCGAGCGCATGCTCCCACACTGGCACTGCACTGTGTGCATGCACGCCTGTGCGCACGTAAGCGCACCTATGCTGCTACGCTCGTGCGGTGGCGTGTGCGTGCGCCAAGTGGCCTAGGCTGCGCCACATGAGGCAATCTAGGTCGTCCATCTTCCTTTTGTTGTAGGGGCTGCCACAAAGGTCGGATTGAGTCGATTTTTGCGCCGTTAGGCTGCGATAGTCGTCCTGAATCCATCTGTGCATTCGGATCTGTCATTTGAAGTTCTAAATTATGTCACATAGTCCCTTGGCTATTGATCTTCCTAGGACTACATATGGTGCTACAGGACTCCGATCGAGGCGATTTCGGAGGTGTTGGACTCCGATCATCGTCTTGATCAGATCCGTATGGTCGGATCCTCAATCTAAGGCTCCAAAATAAATATCATTCTCTCCTGACCACAAAAAGGATGTAATTAACCTAAATTATATACAACTACTCTAAATGCAGAATGATGCATGCTATGTAATATTTATAACATGAAATGCAAATCTAAGCCTCGGAACATGCATGAATAGACATTTTACCCTTAATAATTGTGTCTACATCATATCCCCATGCCTATCTTTTGTTAGTCCCTAGCAAAATTAAAGTACATGCTATGTATAAAAATAGAATTAGGATTAGATCGCTTAGGCCTAGGTCGTTTATTAACAATAGAAAATTTCAAAGTCCTAAACTATGAAAACTCAACAGTACCTGGGTGTCTGCCAGAATGCAGATCGCCCATGTCCTCGCCTTATTTGAAAAGGGAGGATACATTTTTTTATCTTTCTGCTTTTCTAATTTTTTCATACTTTTGGAGTTTGAGAGTTCCAGGATAACTTTTTACGACTACCCGACCCACCCAAGACTCGAAAAGGACTCTAAGTGCTAAGTATCTTGTGAAAATAGTGAAAGACTCACTAGGCGGTCGTTAAAATGGACTTCGGGTTTCTACGACCCTAGGTGACCTTGCCTAAAGGTTTATCTTTTCGATTGGTAGCTTTCTCCCTACTTTTATTTATGGGGTCAACACAAGGGCAAATCCAGTGTATATCTCCCTGGTTTATTCTACTTTCCCGATTCTTCCCTAAGTGTTTTGGGAATTATTGTGCATTTTGTTTTTTGTGTGAGCTGGGTTCTGGACTACGGGCCGATGAGCTGTTACTGCCAACTTGCCAGCCATACTCATGCACTGAAATATGGTTTTGTTTATTTTTTTATTTTTTTCTCCTTTTTCTATATATATATTTTTTTTCTTTTTCTTCTTTTTCTTCTTTTTTTTTAAGTAGATGGCTTCCCTGATCTCAGATTTACCTAAAGGCAGTAAAACAAAAATGGTCTTATGATTGGGCTCTGGACAACCTGCCGATGAGCTGTTACCACTTATAACTTGCCAGCCATACCACCCTAGATAGTTCATTAGCTAGCCAATTTCTAAAGAAACAGCTGAAAAGTGAGTCAGTGCAAAAAATGTGTGTAGATGCTTAAGCTTAATGTTCCCCCAAATCAGAGGGCGGGTTGATAAGTCGCATACTTATCACCCTAATTTATTAACCAAATTAAAAATGAATTTGAATTGGTGAGGGCTCGAGACTAAGTCTACATTCGAGTGGACACCCAGGCAAATTAAGCCTGAAGACCTGAAGAGTCTAAGTATTCAGGTTCTATTGTATCATTCCTAAAGTCAATAACTTCCAAATACCAAAGTTCTCTTTTCCTAATTTCTTTCTTTTTATATCTTTTTCAAATTTTCAAAATTTTTTTTTAATTTTATAAGAAACTAAAAGAAATTCTATGGAGTTAACATAATGATTTCAGGAATTGATTATCCACCCCCCCATGGCTAAATGATGCAATGTCCTCATTGTAAAAATAAAGACATGAAAAGGGCGGAGTAAACAGAATATCACCTAAGTGTCGTGAAAATCTGGTCAGCTCTGCAGAGAGAAGAGTGTATACACACGCGCTAAGTTTAATGCCTTCAACTAGGCATAACCATACATACAAAGAAGAAATTGAGAATTCACAAGTGCGAGTCAGAATCAAAATCAAAAGGTTGATCCTGAAACACGTCTGCAGAAGATGTCCATAGACGTGGACCAAATTATGGTGCAGACTCATGCCCCAGGGTCGAGTAGTTCTCAAGTTTTGGATGAAAGTCACCCAAAATTGAAAATTGTTAAGCTTGTGGGGTCGGGCCTGCGGTTTTGTAGTGTGCAACCCAAGACCAAAATGGTGGACAGTAGGTAGATCTGGTTCACTAGTTTCATAAGTCCACTTAACATTCAGCTCAAAAAAATAATCAATTATTCCAGGCTTGGGTCACACATGAAAGATATCGTAAGGGTCCTCGTAGAAAGTAGGTGGTTTCAAGTCAATAGGTACCCTCAGATCTAAAATCAAAGTTCCCTCAGAATTAGCCTCCAAAATTTTTATTTGAACAATTCTATACTCCAACATCAAGAACTCAGGCTCCGAGACCTCCAGCATATCATTCACCCCATATGATTCTCCCAAGTCCAGAAATTGTGGCTGAATCAAGATTGACTTGGGTTTGGTGATCTCAAAAATATCATCATTCAATTCTTTAGGGTGTGTTTGAGGAATGGGGCTACTGATTGAATCATCAAGATTCGAATCATCCAAGTTAGCCCCAACATGATCATAATCTGCAATGATCGGGCCATCAAATAGTTCGTCATATTCCTCGAGCCTGATTGTCTCACTAGAATTATCTTCCTTGAGTTCAAATGAGACTTCACCAAAAGATTCTTCACCCTCAAAATCAAAGAATTCATGATCCTCATTTATATGTCTCAAAATCGATTGTCATTTCTTGGTTCAAGGAGACATATTTTTCCTCGCTCCCTAGCTCGGGGATCTCGGGTGAATCAATCGGTTCATCCTCAATGGGTTGCTCTAGCCCAACCTGGTCATCTCCAGTCTCAGAATATGTATCCCCCCCGACAAGCACCTGAGCAGGTTCAAACATTGGCTCTCCTGAAGGGGGTTCATCTTGAGAATCATCCCAAGATTTGACGAGGGCAACCACAAATTTCATCCTCAACCTCAATAATTTCCCAAGAAGAAACTCACCCAGGTCCCTATCCCTAACACTTTGGAGCAAATCCAATAAAGAACTATTAAGTTCGTCAATCATTTTGATCATAGGCTTCAGTGCTTCAATGCATGGTGTTGGCTGAGCTTCTAACAATTGTATAATGTTCCTCAAATTAGCCAACACCCTATCCTAGATCTGGTCCACCTGAACTGACTGATTCGATTCAGGTTTGGGTGGGTTTGGGTTAAATCTCGGGGAGTCAAGATGTCGAAGCTCTCAAGTCCCTCCCTGAAATAGGTCATTCTAGGTTGTTCAAAGGATGGTGGCGACCTATATTCAGTGGAATACTACAGAGGGTAGGTGTTATAATCATTATATCCTTCCTGATTGTAGATCGAGTTGGTTTGTTGATCAAAGGATGATGATCTATAATCATTGTAGCTCTGGGAAGGATAATAATCAGTCTTGTTGCCCAAGGTTAGGCCCTAGACACTGAGGTCCGGATTCATATCCCCAATCAAAGTCATCCCGGCTAGTGGATGGGTAATTACAAGTCAAGTCAGGATAGTAATCATCTTGGGGATAAGTGGTGGTAGGAGGATAGGATGGGAAATGCATGTAAGAAGTGGAAGGATACATTGTAGAGTAGGAGGGAAAATAGAATAGAGAAAGGTGCCCAGTAGTACAATCAACCAAACCTGTCCTTATGTGGGTAGCCTAAAGACCTACAGACTCCTAAGACCCGTCTTGAGATTTTAAACGATTTAGTCTACTTTTATCTGGTCAGTCCAACCAGTTAGAAGGAGGGACTAGGGAGAAGGTTCTTCTTTTGGCTTGCACCTCCGGTTCCTAGTGTACCCCTCAGCCGTGGTCATTTGACACTACTCCCCTAGCTAAACATCATATGGACCAGCAAAAGCAGATTAATCGAAAAAAATCTCAGTCTGAGCCCCGAAGAGCGAATCAATCCTTAAGGTCAACGTCTACTCAGTTTTACTTAGGCTTGGGATGATCATGCTCTTGGAATGTGATGGGCCCTTAAGATGGGTTGTGCCCTTAATGATCAGTTAAAATGTGTGTGCATGCACAACTAGGGTTCTCAAACAAGGTTATTTGATGATGTGTCTTTTAGGATTTAACCTTGTTTAGTAGCTTTTAGGGTTTAATTCTTAGGTTGGTTCAATCAAGGTTTAGTAGAACACTCCAAGTTTTGAAAGCACTGGTGAGGATATATTCCTTTATAAATCAGAAATAAAATGTGGAGTGCCTAGTTCAGTCCTAAAAATCAACCCTAAGTGGCAAGCTACTTGATGAATCACTTTTATCTTAAGTGGTGTGGCCCAAACAGTTCAATCAATTGGCCTATTGCACCACTTAGTTAAGGCACACAGAAATGTTTGACCTATCAGATTTCTACTCACTTATTTGTGTGTTAAATTAAGTGTACTGGGTCCACAGGTCAAATCCCGGTTAAGTGGTAGAATCGATGTGATTATGCGCCTTACGGTGAGAAGTTGTGGGTGTTAAGTGTGTAGCTTTCAGAAAATCCCACAATCAGATAGCACTTTTTTTTTTAATTTATGTGGATGGCGAGGTGAGTGGAGGTGGCAAACAAACAACCAAATCTATCCTAGGGTTTACAAAAAGCACCTAAGTTGGTTTGGGTTTGAGTTATTAGGTTATGGAATGAAAACTAAGGTGGGGGTGGTGTGGGGGACACTTACAAAACACTCTATCTGCACTTTACTCCGATCTACCGCACTTGGATCTCCATGCTAGGGTACCTGCAAGACAATAGATCAGAGATAAGTGGGGTTAGTGTTATGTAAATGCAAAGAAGCACAGGAAACAATAAAGTAAATTCCATTGCCTCCCCGGCAACGACTCCAAAATGGTCACGCGTGTTTCGCGTGTTAGAAATCAGGGTTACAAGTAACCCATCATCGTAGTTGCAAAACATGTCGATCAGATAATATTTATACCGAAACTCCAAGGGAGTCCTGAGTCGAACATAGGGAGGCGACGTTTACTTTAACTTAAAACCGCGCTTTGATTTGTTTCTTTTTGATATTTTAGGGTTTTGTTATTCTTTTTTGTATTTTTGTAAGAAGAAAATAAGCAAACGAATCACAAGACAGAGATGGAACGAAAATGGTATAGATATCACTTCAATGTCTATTACAATCTACTATGAAAGCATAAAAAGAGAGGGGGGTGGGAGGAAATCTATCGAATCGACTGTTCGGAGAGACGACGGCACCTGGTGGAAGCTCGAATGAAGGAGGTGAGGAGCGAGACGATGGAGGTGAGATGCAGGAGGACGTCGGGTAGAGGAAAGCATCGGTGTAGCTCCAGAATGGAGGTGAGAAGGTGGAGATGATCTGCTACCGAAATGGAGGTGGGAGGACGGCCCCAAGGCAACCTATGAAAGGGGATGGGAAGTTGGAGGAGTATTTGGTGGGGCAGAGGTTTGCTATACTAATAGACACCTTGGGAGCTTGAGAACAAGCTCTAATGGAGCGTTTGAAGGCTTGCTAGAGCTTGGGAGTAGGTGGGAGTAGAGTAGGTAGAGATGGCTTGGAAGGGAGGGGGTGTAGGTCCTTTTATAGTGGAGAAGAGGCAAAAATAGGTATGGGACCATTAGTGACATCCAGGCCATCGCTGGAAGCATCGTTGTAGGAAGCGCATGCTCACTCATGGCCGCTCATGCCCATAGTCAACTTTGCTGGCGTGTGCTGTCCCCGCCTCTCTTTACTGCGCACGAGCACGCTCACGCGCTGGCACTACGCTGTGCGCATGCACGAGTGCACACGCGTGTGTGCACCCACATTTCTGTGCGCATGCAGTGGCGCGTGAGTGCACCGGGCGGCCTGGGCTGCGCCATGTGGCGCAATCTGGGTCGTCCATCTTTTTGTTGTAGGGGCTACTATAGAGGTTGGATTGAGTTGATTTTCGTGCCGTTAAGCTGCGATCATCGAATTGAATCCATCTGCCTGGTTAGATTTGTCATTTGAAGGTCCAAATTATGTCACATAGTCCCTTGGCCGTTGATCTTCCTCGAACTGCATATGGTGCTATGGGACTCCGATCGAGGCGATTTCAGAGGCATTGGACTCCGATCGTCATCTTGATCAGATCCGTACGATCGAATCCTCAATCTAAGGCTCCAAAATAAATATCTTTCTCTCCTGACCATAAAAAGGATGCAATTAACCTAAATTATATACAACTACTCTAAATCCAGAATGATGCATGCTATGCAATATTTATAACATGAAATGCAAATCTAAGCCTAGGAACATGCATGAATAAACATTTTACCCTCAATAATTGTGTCTACATTAGGCACCGTTAGAAACCTTAGGACACCCTTTTCCACACCAACTAACATTCCAAAAAGGCTCTAGAACATCCACCATCAATTCCAAGACCACCTTTCAAAAATCATGTTTCTACTCCCATATACTAGAATCCTAATCCCAAACCTTTACTATTTTGGCCATAACATTTTCATTTCAAATCAAAATTGAGTTATTCAAGTTGCATTTGAAAGATGATTTTAAGGGATACAACTTTCCTTTTATATTCAAATTGAAATTCAGAACATCGGGTAGCAAACATTCCAGACAATTAAGAGAAATCCTAAAAAGTTGTTGCAACACCCTCTATAAATACTCCCTTCCTCAACTTCCACCACCAACTTCCTTCCACCACCCTAGGCCATCCACCACCATCTTTCCAACCCCTTAGACATCCACCCTCCTCTTTACTACCATCTCCATCCTCCACATCAAAAAGAAGAGGAACACCTACTTGCGAGGAGGAACAACTTCATGGAGGAGGACTTACAAGAAGATTTTGCAACAAGATTATGGGATTTGGAGCACATGAGGATATCATAAGGAGTCTCACATCACCACATGGAGAGTCCATCATCATCATGTCAAGGATTCAAGGGTTGTACTTATTCTTCTTACTTTTATTCTCGTGAAACTCTTGATTTGCACATCAATGAATGTCTTTATTTCTTTTGAGATGATGTGCTTTACTTTCCTATCCATGAGTGGCTAATTTTCTTTCACATCCTAGTGAGGGGTAGGATTGACATGTTTTAATTGCAGATAGATTTTTATCACTCTTATGTGGTTGTTAGAAAATCGAGTTGTTTCATGCGCATGTAAATTCGCATAGGATAGTCAAGCCTAGGATCTCGTATCCGAGTTACTTTTATAGCTTTAGTAGGTTTGTGTGGGATGAGACAAACCTAATGGAGAGCAATCATCATCAATTTTGACCTACCTAATCATCTTTTATTAGTCAATTCTATTTCCCAAAACCCACCGCGAAGTTTTTCATCGATTGGAGTTCATTTCACATTTTGTCGCTTAATTGATTTCACACTGATTCTTATTTATATTTCTAAAATTTTTGCAATAGGTTCTAGGAGTCCAAAATTCATCTAATTTCATCTGAAGTTAGGTGTTAAAGTAGGGAAGAACTTTACCAAATTTCAAAGCCTAGTTCATTATAGAAAAAATGATAAAATTTGCACATTAACTAGGGGCACACTTAAAATAGAACCTAAAACTTCTAACTTGTAATATTTTTAAAGAGTTATCTACAACTCTAATCTGTTAAAAATTTATGGCTATTTATTTTTTATAAGTCTAGTGTTAGGGATAAATTCAACATATTTTTATGGGGTCATTAGATTTAATGTTTGCTCTGCACATTAGAAGGGGATTAGAATAGTTTTTCTGACCCACCTACTTTAGGAAGTCCCAAAAAAATCATAAAATACTTCAAAAAATATCAAAAAAATTCCTAAACTTTTCTAACTCATCAAAGAACACAACCATATAATCTCCTTAAGGATTCAACCCGACTCGTAGTTTATGTAAGTATCTAAATTGATTATTAATTTCGATGTGCTAATTTCTTGATTTGAGCACAACACACACTAATAATCATCAAATCATTGAGGTCGTGCACACATCACATTATGCATATACTTTCTCTATGTTCCTTGATATTATGTACGTTCTTCGCAAAAACAACGAAACTAGCGAGGTGTTGATGCGTGAATTTGTTATCATCCAATAAATCATTTCATGCAAAGTTGCGAATATTTGAAAAACACAAAAAAATGAAAAAGCGAAAAGCATAAAAAAAATGCAAAAGGAGATATCACGCAACGATAGATTTCAATACGATATTAACCAAATCAACGAATCAACCCCTTGCCTCCCTATGGACTTACATGATCGAAACTCTCACTATATATAAAGAGAAAAATATACTTAAGAGTTTCATCAATCAAAAAAGCAATTTACATTTTGGCGTACAACAGTGAGATTTAACACTTTAAAAATTGCCGCAAGTGGGTTCTTTTCAAACCCATTTATGAAGAGAAGACAATCCTTAGGGAAAGGATTTGGTCTTCGCTCTTGTCATAATGATACAAAGAGAATGTGAAAAGTATGTAACCCATTATGGGATGGGCAATGAATTTGAGATTTCATCCTATAGGTTACATATGTCTACCAATGTGAAAGATTCATGGGTATTTGGAATTCCTGAGGGTGGTGTAGCACTATAATTCCACTAATACTAAACCCTTGATTATTTGCATGATTAAACCAATAATCATTTTGGTAGGTTGGATTGATTGAATTAATTTAACGAGTTAAGTCAAATTTAATTTGGAGATTACTTACGTTGCAATGTTTCGCATCGATTGGAGTTCATTTCACATTCTGCCACTTTTCTAATTTCTCACTGATTTTGATTTCTATTTTCTAAAATTTTTGCAATAGGTTCTTGGAGTCGAAAATTCATCAAATTTTGTCTAGGGTTAGGTATGAAAGTATGGAAGAACATTACCAAATTTCAGAGCCTAATTTATGCCTGTCGCGAAATGCGTTAAAAGATTTTGTATCATTGTATTTGCGAATTACATCGAAATAAATAAAATTATAAATGTTTCGATAAGTACCGAGTCATTCGCAGGGAGGCAAAACACGATTTTTAAAGCTCTTCGTACTAGCTAATCTAACCTAATGGAAGCATGAAAGAAGATATCAGATATTCAAAGAATCAGATTTCTACTATTATTTGCAAATAGTTCTAAACTAAGAATCTAAACAAATGTGCTAAAGAATAGAGAGAGAAAAGTAGATGATGGAAGGCGTCGCTTGTGGGATGCTTGTGAGAAGTACGGCAGCACTTTGGATCCAGAGCACCAGGAGGCAGATAAGAGAGAAGTTGCAGAGAGAGGCTGGAGATGTGTCTGGTGGAAGTTGCCTCTCAACTGGGGGCCTTGGGTCTCTTTATATAGCTTCAATGAGGGGCAAAGTGGGTATTTAAGCCCCTAAACCGTGCAACAACTTAGGTACGATCAGATCCATCGATCGAAAGATCAACAGACCAAATCGGGCCTCAAAACAACCTCTATCGTGCCTTAAACACACGGAATGCATCGGATGGTGACACGTGGCAGCAGCTGGGCCCTTCGATCACGATCACGCTACACCAATCTTACTTCACGCGCACACGTGTGTTCATTTGATCTCACGATCGGATGGCTTATGTCACACATCACACCGCCTCTGTCCCTGTGATAACGGGGTGTCAGGTTGGGTGTTCAACCACGCGTGCATCCGCGTTGCCTCATCTAACACGCCTCTGTGCCCCATGCAATCGCGTCCTCGCCACTGGATCTGATCTGACGACTCTATTTCGTCCTCGCTCCACCGCCTCTTTTATTTCACCCGCCGCACGATTCGAACTCGCCCCCACGCTTGCGTGTGAGCATGCTGACCAATGCGTTGCAGGCGCATTTGTGTCACAGTTTGGAAATCAAGTGCAGCCACTCTCAGCCGTTGGACGAAGATCCAACGGCTAAGATGAGTTCTTCTTTGATGAGGGGTGTGCAGAGAGGGTGATGTGGCTCCTTCATGGCCATTGGATGACGATCCAATAGCCCACATTTTTCCTTCAGTAGTTGGGGTGCGGCGATGGGCTGCTGGGATGGTGCCACATGGAACCATCCTAACTATTCATCTTCCCACCTTTGTTGTTAATGCTACAAGGCTCCGATTGAGCCAATTTTTGTGCCGTTGGACTCCCATCGTCGTCCTGATCAAATCCGTACAATCTGGTCTATCATCTGTAGCCCCAAATCATCTGCAAATAATATCATCTCTGCTTTAGAGCATACAATGACAGTATTATCTATAAAGCTACCAAACTAACTATGATGCAAATTATGATGCTTATGCATGCATCGTTCCTAAGTTAAGTTAGTATCTAACTTAATTCAGGTAAATTAGGTCCTATGATTGTTGTACAATCACACCCCCAAGCCTGAATCATGCTAATCCCTAGCAAATGCAAGACTAAATGCAAAGTGATCCTAAATGACTAATTTCTATCAAGAGTTTAACTAGAGATATATTTCGTTTGGTTCATCCGAAACTTTAGAAATCCAGACAATCATGAAAGTGTAGTGTTGTAGCCTATGCAATGGATCCAAGTGAAAAATCAATCTACATCTAAAGCTCGTACTTGACCCTTAGTAAAATTCTATTGGGATAGGCAAACTTCTCTCAGGGTTTTAAAATAATCTTTACTTTTAGCCCCAACTTTTGGCTTAGGTAGAAGATGTCTGAGTCAAGTAGGTTTGTATTTGGTGGCTCACACTCTTCTGGTGCTACACATAGACTAGTACTACAGAACCTAAATTTTTGAATTTATTAAATAATTTAACACAAGGAGAGGCGTAGAAACTATGCTCTCTTTAGTTCCTTTGTACTCATTCTCTCTCTTTTTTCTTTTTTTCTCTTTTTCATCTATTTTCTTTTCTTTTTATTTTCTAGCTCACAATCTCACTAGATTTGTCAATATATTTGGTGGCCTCGCATAGCATTGACACTTTGATTAAGTTCTGATAATCCTATGACTAAGTCAGAATTCCTCAACTCGTATTCAGGCGGTCAGAAATATAGAAAAGTAGGTCAAGGCTGTATTTGGTGGATTGTAAATGGAATGGGTATTGTTGCATCAATGTGCTTGACACAACTTAATTAACACACTTTTTTTCTATTTTTCTATTGTTTTCTATATATATATATATTCTACTTTTCTCTTTTTTTCTCTTTTTTCTCTTATATATTTATTTCTACCAACACAACATACTGCAGCCCCCATGCACATTTTTGTTCACGAGGACTATTAGGGATTGGGGTTGTTCAAAAAGATATTAGGTGGCTTATTTGGTGGAAGTGCCTACTCTCGGCACTGGGAAAGGAATGGATGGGATAGCGTATTTTTGAGATTGATATTAATACCCTCCTTCAGCCAAGGATTCCATAAAGGACAATCGTAACCATCCACCTTAATCCTAGTTTTATTAGAACCCCGTCTCTGCATATTTGCCTTATTTGGTGGCTCTCCCAAAAAAATTCGCACAAAGAATTTATACGTAGGAACCGAGAGCGAAAACTATGCCTAACTCCAAGTATCATTATTCAATTACCCAAAAAATTAAGATTCCTTATACTTACCTTAGAGCACCAGTAGATTCTCTACTCTCACCTTGCACTTGTTTGGTGTATCTACTAAAAGATGTTTGCCTGACTCCCTAATTACTGTTCAAGGGTTCAAGAGGACAAGCAATGCTTCTTCTCGACTAACTAAAGATGTCTATCGATCTTCACAGAGGATCCATTGCAAATTCTACGTGTAAGTGTGAACATGTACTGGATTCTAAATTCAAGAATCAACTTAAGAATAAACCCTTAACGAGACCTTCTAAAATTTTTTTTTCTTTTTTTTTGACATAATAAGACATGCAATGTCTACCCCCCCCCCCCCATGCCTATTCATTACAATGTCCTCATTGAAATGTATGTAGCAAAATCAAAATGTAATAAGCAAGAGGAGGGGATATCACCTAACTGGGCTTGTTAATCCAGGTTAATTTGGATAGAGAAATACCTATACATAATACTAGGTTGCCTCCCAGCTAGCGCTAAGTTTAACATCATTTGCCAGACCTAAACCCAAAAGAAATATGTATTTCAATATTGTGGGTCAAGAGAAGGAGTCATACTTGTTGCTGAGAGATTCAGGATTAATATAAAGATATGATCATGTGGTCCCAGAATCAGTGATCCACAAATGCGGACTAATTGATGATGCAATCCTACTCTGAAGAGTTTGAACAATAGAATAGGGTCAAATAGATGAGGTTCATGATGTAAAGCTTGTTCATTAATCCAATTCCATAATTCAAGAAGAGGTGGTGGAGGGTCTGGATTGAAATCATGATTGAAATTTAGATCTAGTTCTGAATTAGAATCATAAGGATCTTCATAATGGTACTTCATGTCAAAAATCATGAATTCTCCAGGCTCCAGGTCATACAAGGATAAAAATAGAGTTGTGTTGAATTCCTGGAAATCCTCATCAGAAATTACCTCTTCCTCGCCAAAAACCAATTCCTCCTCCGAATCAAGCCATCCATTTGAACTAGTTGGATTATAAGTTATTCCCTAGTCCATAATGCCTTGAACTTCTTTTTCTAAGGTTGTTTCATTATTTTCCTGGTTCATGTCCTTTGGTTGTCCAATGTCTCGAACCCCCTCAAAATCCAATAATTCTTGAATTTTAAGGTGGGTATACTGAGGATTCTTTATATCGTCATCTAATTCATCATAAGATACTCCCAATAGTTCCTTGATCTCACGAATGTCTTTTTCAATTTGATTATCTATGGGAGGTTGTAAATCAAAAACATCCTCAAGTACATCACTTGCTTGCCTCTCTTGTTGATCTAGAGATTTGGCAAAATTCGAATTATCCTTAGTGTGAATTGCCAAAACCTCTTCAATTCTTCCCGTGACCTTAATAGAACCACAATTCACTTTATTCTTTTGGGAAGCTTTAAAGATATTGAGTTGACAAGTTTTCCTCCCAGAAGTGATTTGCATAGTCCCTGTCTCAGTTGATTAAAGCCTTGGCTATGGCCAAGAAAGGTCTTCCTAAGATTATCAGGGTGTGGTTCAAGCTTTCTGATGCCTCCATATCTAAAACTAGAAAGTCCACAAGGTACTCAAAATCCCTCACTTTTATAATCACATATTGTAAGAGTCCCTTTGGAATCTTGGTTGACCTATCAGCAAGCTTAAGGGTAACATCAGTGTGTTGCAAGGGACCTAAATCCAACTCTTCATATAATTCCGTGGGGATTAGATTAATGGAGGCACCAAGGTCTAGTAAGGCTCGTTCCAAGATAAAACTATCTATCTCACATGAAATTAAGGGGGTCCTGGGATCTTTCCTTTTAGGAGGGAGCTTATATAAGATGATGGCACTGGCTTGTTCAAAAACTATGACCTTTTTTTATGATTTGGCCTGGCATTTCGGTGTGCACAATTTCTTAAGAAATTTTGCACAGGCTGGGATGTTCTCAATGGCTTCAAGGAGTGGTATATTCACTTGGACTTACTTTAAAATCTCAAGCCACTCCTTAAATTGATTGGTTTTCTTTCCCCTAGATTTGTTTAAGGCTTTAAGAAACAATGCTTGAGAGAAATCATGAGTGTTGAAATCCTGAGTCTTGTTTTCTAGATTAGCTTGGTCCCCCAGGTCAGATTCGGGCTCCTCAAGATCTTGGTAAGATTTGGATGTAGAAGGATATGGGTCTTGGATTTATTTCCCACTTTTCAAGGTGACAGCACAGGCATAAGCATTAAGGTTGGAAGGGTGAGGTGGGTTTTGCAAAATAGGTTGAGCCTGAGTTGCATTGGGGTTAACATAGCCAAGTGGGTGCTGAGGAGCAAGTTGAATTATGTGTGCTTGTTGCTCCCATGTGTTGTTTTGGTTAACCCTATTGAGGTTCCTTGGGTTAGGGACAGGTTGGGATGGCAGCAACCCGTGTTGTCTAACATCTACCAATTGGTCTAATCGTCCCGTCAATTCTATCCTCAATTGATTCATTTCCCGCATTTCTTTGAGGACCAAACTCAGATCAGAAGGTTGGGTTTCCTGAGTAGGTTGTGGCTAATATGTGCATAGTTGTGTGTACCTACTGGGTTGCCCATAAGTGCTTAGCTTAGTCAAGTTAGGACCCTAGGCGAATTTCTGACTTGACCAAGCAAACGTAGGATGGTTACGCCATCCAGGGTTGTATGTGTTTGAATATGGATCATTTCTAGTGTATCCCTAGAGTGCATACACATCCTCAAGATAATTAAGCATTGGGATGCCTAATTCAAAATTTGAGGGCATTAAGGTCCCTCCTCGGTACCCAAAAAGAGATGGGTCCAAGTAAAGTTGGCTCATGGCTGGAGCCATGGTTAGGTCATTAATATTGTGCACTACTTCCTAACCTAGAGGATTGGGGAGTTGGGTATGGGTTAGCATAGAAGTTCCTTGGGTAGGCATAGGGTTTATTCTGGAATGTGTACCTAAGGAATTCCTGCCCTTCAGAAGTTTGTCCAATTTCTTATCCAAACTCTCTACATTTTTCCCAATGAGTTCCACCTTATCCAGTCATTGTGCAATCAGTTCTAAATCAACCAAGTTTGAATTATCCTTAACTTCATAGACTTCACTCCTTGGTTGATTTGATCTGTTGAAGGCAAACATTGAGGCATTGTTGAGGGAATTCTCACTCATATTCTCAAATAATTGAAAGGGTCCCTCAGCATCTTTACTTAGGAAATTACCCCCACATGCTGCATCAACGAAATTCTTCAAATTGTCACTTAACCCATAATATAAATATGAGCCAAGTGCCACTTTGGAATCCCATGATGAGAGCATTTCCTAGCGAAGTGATGATAACATCATCATCAGCCATATCTAGCTTTATTTAGTCACAATCAATGGATTAATGTTCTTACATAACTGCTAGAAGACCATAACTTACTGAATATTCATTCTGAGAGAAAAGCATGAAAATAGGGGTAAAACAACAGCTTTAACAGTATATCCTAATTGTAGAATAATCACGGGGTTTCTTAGGGGTTAAATAAAGGTCAAATATCATTAATGTCTAATAAGTGGGTTCATACAAAAGAAATGGATTTTCGAGCGTTTCGAGAATTAAATGACATCTGAAATCCTAAAAATAGACCCGCTTGATTAACTGAGGTTTTGATTAGGATAAAATTCACCTAAACCCTCTAAAAATCATAGAAAAATATTCTCTAGAGTTTGGCATTCTTGAAATGACCATCAGAACCTATTTTGGCCTAAAATAGAGTCTCAGACGAATAATTGCCCTAATTTGGGTTTCTACGTAATTTACCCAGTCAAATGTAGTCAAAGCCTAAATCTGACTTCACCATCAGATTCCTTGGGTCCAAATTAGTTTGTACCAAATTTGGGCCCAATCAGAGATCATCTTGACCTAGTTTGCAATTTGGTCCATTCTAACTCTTTTTCTCTCACACATGCCCCTAACTTTTGAATTCTTTGCAGAGACCCCCCTAGCTTTGTTATCTTCTTCACGTCCAAGTCCCTACCACCATTAGGTGTGAATAGAAGCTCCACCAGCAAGATTCGAGCGAGGATTTCTCGCTCGATTCTCAATCAAACCTTCCCAAAATTGAACCAAAGATTCCTTAGGGACTTCTCTTCCAAATAAATTCGGTCATGATTCCTAACTCTTTTCCAATCTCTCATGTGAACGCATGAGAGATGTGGGTATCCTACATGTGCGTGAACCCCAAGCTTCCAAGCTTGGTTTCCAAGCTTGGAAGGACCCCCTATGGCCAATAAAAGGACCCCTTATGCAAAGTCGTACTCCTCAACAAGGTTTGGGGCCAAAACCCTCTTCAAATCCCTACCTCTGGCCCCTCTCCAACCGAGCTCTAGTGAGCTTCTTCAACCTCCTTCTTCTGGCCATTAGATGATCAAATCCAGTGGCCTATCATCGTCCTCATCTTCGTCCGCTCCTGGTGGGCCAAAGCCAGGGCATCTAGATCCCTTCTTCCTCACCGTCTCCCTCATTAGAGAATTCATCCCCTCCGACACTGGCAATCACATCGGCACCAATTCCTCATCTCTTTCATCCGTAGTTCGGTTCTATAACTCCCTCTCCCTCTCTACTTTCTTTCCCTCTCTTTAAACTCTTGTTTTAACCCCTCAACTACACTACCCACCACCTTCGTTTCCACCTCTGGCAACATCTCTGGTAAGGCTCTCCATCCACTCCACCACACCACAAGCCTCGCAACCTACCTCAAAAGCTCCACCATCCTTCCACCAACCAAAGCCCTCTCCTAATTTCACCAATCTCTCACCCTGACCCTCCGTCGAACAACCCACTACTGTACGTTGTTTTCCGTCACCAACCGACCACCTCCATGTACGAAACACCACGAATCCACCCCCTTTACACTCATCGCCGTCCGGCGATTCTTCTGAGGTGATTTGATACAGCTGAAAGGCCCTCTTTTGTATTTCAAGTACAACACTTCGAACGCCAATGGTGGAGCTACTCAACCAAGCTCCAACACGCGTTCTTGAGGTTTCAGCCCCAGGCTCCAGCTCCAGGATGCGGGACAAAGTTCAAGAATATGTCTAGGTCTTTGATTGAGGGCATAAGCCTTAGTAGATGCCTCAATTGGACGCACCTTCCTAGCCGATGCAACGAGTCTTCACAGGCAATTGCATGCGGAAGGAGCTATGGGATTAATCCCACATCGTAAAGAGACAAGCATCCGTGTGCATATAAATTGATTTTGTGTTTAGGGCTTATTGGATCCAAACACGGGGTGAGGTCCCTTCACCTTACCTGCACCCAACCTAACTACCTAGACCTATCACTCCTTACTCATCACCACCCCCAGTGAGCCTAGACCTGATTATGCAAGCCCGTTTACCCGACCAAGATTGGATTTGTGAGAGAGAAGGAAGGAAAGGAAGAGAGAGTGGGGGAGGGTGGGTTTTGCTTCAAAAAGAAAGCTTGACACTTAGCCAATTTGAGGGAAGGTTGCTCCCCTTGTGCGTGAGAAAGAAGGAAGAGAAGAGGAAAGGTAGACGTTGAAGGACTTAGAAGAGAAAAGGAAACCTTGGCCGTGCTTTAGAAGAGGAAGGAAAGAAGAAGAAGAAAGAAACCAGGCAAAAAGAAGAAGAAGAGAAGAATAGACGAAAATCAGAAGAACACTATAGCATCTTGACATTTAAGTCATCTGATTATCAAATCAGATGTCTAAGTATTGTTTACTTATTTGATTCTATTGAGTATTTGATATATATGTGCTTAGTCTAATAATTGATGATCTAAATCACCCTTATTTTGTCTAGGATTCTTTTTGTCTCTTGATATACTCATGTTCTTATTGAATATTAGATTTGAGTAGAGATTATTCATTGCATATCATTATCTTGGCTTCATTTATTGTGCTCATTTATATATTAATTGGAGATTAGCATGTGAATTCCATATTTGCTCCCCATGTTCGACCTTAGACTTTCATTCGAGTTATAAATTTTATTTGTTGATGAGCGATTGAGGATTTACTACAACAAACGCATATTTAAAACCCCTCAATTCGTCCGTTAGCGCTAAGTCATTAAATCTATCCCAAGCCTCATGCAGTTGTTCCCCAAGGTTCTACTTGAAGGTTGTAATGGCACATCTAAGGGCATTGGTTTTTCCTACGAGAAAGAATTTTTTCAAAAATGTGCTTCTCAATTTTTTCAAAAATGTGCTTCTCAAATCTTCCCAAGTTAGGATTGGTCTACCAATAGTCCTCAACCATTGAGCAGCTTTATCTTCAAGGAAAATGGGAATATTTTCATCATTAAGGTACCTTCATTCATGTTCCTAGGGCCAAAGTCCTTCCTATGTGTAGAAGCTCTTCAAGGTGGTGGAAGGGGTCATCGAAAACACGGCCATGGAAGTAGGGAATCATATTGATGATTTATGGTTTGAGTTCAAAATCATCCCCATCCTGATGTACCCTAACAAAAGGTTCTGGTTGGGCATCAAGAGGATTATAAAAATCTTTGAGAGGTTGTCAGCTCTCCCATTTTGGAGTCGGGTAATGGCCTGCACTATGACCTGCATCTGTCTATCATGATGCCGGCCCTGCTTAGTAATCTAGCTCTGTAAAAGAGCCATTGGATCCAAATTTTGTTCCTCCTCTTCAATCTCATCTTCCTCGTGGTGACTAGCCATTGAAGAAGGTTTAGATTCAAATTTTGGACAATTAGGTCTTCTCCTAGGATTTCTTTCTAAGGGTGGTAGCCAATCAGGATGTAGAGATCTTCTACCTTGCATGCACCAGAAGAATGTCTGTAGATGAGAGAGAGAAGACAGATGCGAGAATGCCCCACCCTCTCAGTACAAGCAATCAAGCTAGTCCTTAGAGTGTAAACCCTAAATGGACCTAATCCTGTCTCCCCAAAACACAACTAGGTTAAATTAACCCTTGAATTACTTGGCTAGCCAGAAGGGTGGCACCCCCTACGACACCCTGCACGGTGGGACACCACTAAGGGTTAATGCGGTTATCGCATCGACCTTTCTTGTCACTAGTATGTACAAGTAGACAAGGCCTTGACCTTAGCCTAATCTAATTTCAAGTTACCAAGAAGATTTGTCCTGCCTAAGGGCACGTCTACTCAATTTTAGGCTTAGGCTTGAGGTGCTTTTGGAATATGATGGGCATTAAGGGGGTTTTTCCCTTACAACTGATTTCAGAGGTGCGAACTGCATAGGCAAGGGGTTTATAAGCAATTTTTATGATGATGTGAATTTTAAGGTTCAATTGCTTGTATTAGTGAGTTTTTGGGTTCACTTGAGTGAATATCTTCAAGAAATGATTCTGATGAGGCACACAAGAGGTTTTACAAGTTCCACTTGTTTGATAGATTTCCTTTAAGTATGGAAATGCAAGTGTGCTCTACCTTAGTGTGAAACCCTAAAAGCAAATAGTGTTAAATGATTCAGTTTAAGTCTAAAGCAAGTAAGGTAGTGTGACCCACTCAATGTAATCAATTGGTCCTATTACAGCACCAACTAGGCACTCAGACAATTCTTTTTCAAGAATTTTAATGCACTTTTATTTTTTTTCATATTTAAAGTGTACTTGGGGTTTTATAGTCTATTTTGAACCCCAATTGGTGATTGAATAGTACGTGAAACCAAACATGCATAAAATATTTTTTTCATATTTTTCCTAAATTCTCAATTTTCACAGAAATTTAGTGCCATAAATTTCCAATCAATCAGAGTTGTACAAAAATTCATGTGATTTTTTAAATTCTAAAAAGCAGGAGCAATAACAAATTAGATATCAATTTAGTTCATTAATTTTTAGAATTTTTATATAACTTAGAATGGTACGAACTTTGAATATGTTGTTCTTGACTTCAAACCTAACGTCTAGTAAAAATTTTAGAATTTTTGTATATGTAGATTTTTAGGAATTGAATTTTTATAAAGAGAGTTTATTTCAACCCAAAAATATAAGAGGTGGTTATGTTGATTCCCACCAACAAGAGAATTTTTCTATTTTTTTAAATTTTTTTAATTAATTTTTTTAGAAAATTAAGAAAATTCTAACCTAAGGATCAAACAAGCACCTTTCTTTTTTCAAAAAGAAATCTAACATAATCTAAGATACGAGTACTTACCTGAGATTCGAACCCATTTTTATGCATTTCTTCTCGTAATTCTATGATTCCTGTGCACATGATGATAACGCCATCATCAGCCATATCTAGCTTTATTTAGTCATATTCCATCATTAAATGCTCCTACATAACCACCAGAAAAGCCCTAATTCACTGTAAATCCATTCTGAGAGATAAACATGAAAACAAGAGTAAAACTGTAGTTTTAACAGCACATCTCAATTGTAGAACAATCATGGGATTTCTCAAGGATTAATTAAAGGTCAAATGGTCTTAAGAGTCTAACAAGTGGGTTAGTGTAGACAGAAACGGGTTTTCATGTGTTTCGAGAATTAAATGACATCTAAAACCCTAAAAATAGATCTGCTTGATTCACTGAGGTTTCTGTCAGGATAAAACTCACCTAAACCCTCTAAAAATCATATAAAAATATTCTGTAGGATTTGGTACCTTCAATTTGACCATTGGAATCGATCTTGACCTAAAATAGAGTCTGAGACAAACAATTGCCCTAATTTGTGTAACTACACAATTTACCCAGTCAAACTTTGTGAAAACCTAAATTCGACTTCACCATCAGATTTTTTGGGTCTATATTAGGATTTTACCAAAATTTGGGTCCAATCAAAGATTATTTTGACCTGGTTTGCAATTTAGTCCTGTTTGACTCTTTTTCCTACACATATGCCCCTAACTTTTGAAAGAATTGCATTTGGGTCCCCAACTTTATCGTCTTCTTCATCAAATGGGTCCCCGCTGCTCAGAACTCCTACTCCCAAACTCTCCTACGACAATCAATCAAGGATTTCTCCGTGATTGATTGATGAAACTTTCCCAAAATTGAACCGAAGATTCTTTAGGAAATCTTCCTTCCAATGGATCCGGCCTTATGCTCCAAGCTTCTCCCAATCTCTCATGCGAACGCTTGAGAGATGTGGGTATCCTAGCGTATGTGAGCCTTCCAAACTTGGAAGCTTCTTTCCAAGCCTAGAATGGCTTCCTTTGGCCTATATAAGCACGCCCAATGCAAGGCCATGCCCCCTAGCTAGGTTTACAACCAAAATCCCTTTCCATTCTCCCCTATGGCCAGCTCCCCCTAGCTCCGACAAGCTACTCCCCTATCTTCCATGAGGCAGCCAAAGGCCAAATTGGCTTGTCAATCCTCCTCCTCGACTTCTTTGCGCCTCACCCGTCAAAGCAAGGGTCATCCTCCCCGTTCTTCGCCGTCGTCCATCTAAGGAGGTTCTCATCATCCACAGTGCTGGCAATCACACCGATGTCGTGTTCCTTCCCCTTTCATCCCTAAACTAGGTCTCTTAGCTTCCTCTCTTCCCCTACTTCCTTTTCCTTCTCTTTATCTCTCAAAACAACCATCGATCACACCTCTCCCTCTCCGTCTTCTCTCTCTCCGGCGATGCCAATCCGCCGCTCCACCATACAATTCTCGCCTCTCTCGCCCCCACAAGCTCCGCCACGACTCCACCAACAAAAGCCCCAACATAATTTCCCTACTCGACCTCTCATTCATGCCCCCAAACACCACACCTCCAGACCTTCATCTCTACCTTCACTCCACCTCCACACTTCACAAATCACCATGAAACCACCACCAATGCATTCCACGCCCTACGGCGAAGCACCTGAGCTGGTTTAATGTGACTGTGAGCTTGTTTGTGTGTTTTCAGGTTAAGGCCCTTCGCCACCATTAACGAGCTGCTTCAGAGGAGCTTGAGGATGTATTCTTGCCACTGAAGCTCCAGGCATGACTTCCAGGATGCACGAACAAGTCCCTGGACCAATTCCAGTTGGTCAATCAAAAGCCATACCTTCAGTTGTTCTGCCGATTTGATGAAGACACATCTGCAGGCGCATGCGAAAAGGAGGCCTAAAGATAGTCCCACATTGTGTGTGACAAAGCAGCTGAAGGCATATAAGTTGAAACAGTGAAGAGGCTTTATCGCCTCGACACTTGGGGGTGAGGTCCCCCGCACCCCTGCCCTACACGCCTCTCCCGTGACACCTGCACGTGGGTTTGGCCAATGCTCTAAACCCAATTACCCGCCTAAGCCTCTATCACACCTCGGCTACTACCCACGCCTGGTAGCCCTGGTCCTGGGTGCGCATACCCAGATACCTGATCACCTGGATATTAAGAAAGAAACCAGGAGTGAAAGGAGAAAGAGAGCAAGGTAATGGGGGTTTTGCTCTTCATTATTCTCAACACTTAGCTAAATTCACAAAGTGTTACCCCCTTTGTGCGTGAAGAGGATAAGAGAGGAGACATGCTATAAAGGAAGGTGGAAGCCAAAGAAGAAGAAAGAAGAAGACTGAAAGAGAAAGGAAGAAAGACAAAGGAAAAGAAGAAGAGCCATGCTTCAAGAAGAGAAAGGGCTGAAGGAAGAAGCTAAAGAAGAAGAAGGCTCGTGAAGGAAAGAAAGCCAAAAGCAAAGAAGAAGAACAGCAGAAGAAGAAGAATCACTGTAGAAATGACATTTAAGTTGTCTAATTGAAAAATCAGACATCTAATTAGCTATTCATTGATTTGATTATATTCAGTAAATGCTATATATATGTTAGACTAATCATTGGTGATCCGATTCACCATTATTTTGTGCATATTTCTTTTTGTCTCTTCATATACTCATGCCATACATTGAATATTAGTTTTTGAGTAATTATTCATTGCATATCATTTATTAAGCTTAATTTATTGTGCTCAGTTATATTATTTGTTGAGATTAGCACTTGAATTCCATATTTGCTCCCTGTGTTCAACCTCGGACTTAAATTTGAGTTATAAATTCTATTTGTTTGATGCGATTTTGTCCTATACTACAACACATATCTTAAACAACAACGATTTCGCGTATCAACATTTTGGCACCGTTACCGGGGAGCAACGCACAATTCATCGCTATTCTATATTTTATTTTATTATATTTAAGCACTAACTTACCCCATTTGTTTCTTGTGATTTTACGAGGTACTTCATGAGGAGATCTTCTGCGCAAATCAACCACTCGTGAGCAGCTAACTTTTCTATTCTTCCCTAATCAACCTCCTAATCTTGGGAAGATAAAAATAGGAAACAACCAAATTAGGATTCACCTACCTTATTTTCATAGAAATCATCATTTTAAAGGCAAGTTTTCTGATTTGCGAACAAATTTCACATCTAATTGAAGATTGAGATGTTTCTGATTAGAAATTCCCTACCTTGAGCTCCTGTACCTATTAGGGATTATGCTTAATTTCTAATCTTCTTGGACTACGCACTTCTTATTTGAGATCCAAGGTGAACATCTTAAGATCAAATTGGACTTGGAAATAGAGCCAATTAGGGTTTAAAAAATTTTGGGTTTTGGAGTGTCAGTTCACACTTTCCTGCATAAAAGGAAACAAACTCGCTCGCATTTGTGTGCTACCCAAGCCCTATTTGAAAAGTTCTAATCAACAAAAACCCTAAAATCAGGCTCTAAGATTCACTTAAACCCTAAAATTGTGGACCTAATAACCTGAGAGTCTAATCAGGGTGATTTCTGGGTCTTGACCTAGATTTCATTCTGCCATCTTTAGGGCAGGTCAGGTAAAGTTGGTCTACATTATAGGCCAACTAACCTCCAAATTAGGTCACAAGTCAAATCAACTATTAATCAAGTGAAATTCAAGGCACTAATTAAGCTAAAAGTGGTAGACTTAAGGTCTTAAGTTTGTACATTCCAGTCTACGTGGAGCCGCAATGACAAGGAAGGTCGGGTAGGGGAAACCCTGTAACCTGTGGGGACGCTCTACCGTGTAGGGGTCTTTACGGGGCTCTCCCTTCCTGGCTGCCCAAGTACTTCTCGGGTGTCCGAATTTCTGATTCAAAGGTATCATCCACCTCGAAATTGCCTTAGTCATCCAAAGATCTTTGGGTGCCTTGATTGGGTCCAATAACATCTAGTCCCTCATCTTTTCTCTAGAACACACACAGGAAGGTCATTAGGTTGCTAACCTAAGAGACCTCATTAGATCGTCTCAGGGAGTTCTAATTTGATCTGATCAACTTCAAATCTGAACCTGAGTCTGATTCTAAAATCCTGACTTCACCACTTGATTTTGAAGATGTGGCCTGGCAATTTTGGAAGACCATTTAAGAAACCTAAATCCCGAATGTCCATGACAAATAATATGATTGAGAATGCCCATAGATTTTATGAGATTAACGACAAAATCTCAAATCTAGTTGACAACATTCAGGTTAATGTACCAATAACAACAACCTTCATCATAAACTATGCCTAATTAATATTGACACAAGCAACAAATGGATCAACCTAGGATATTCTCATGATAGGATACATTGAGTTAGAGAAATTGCATAACTTTAAATATCTCCAATGCATGACAAATCTTGTACTTTGGGAAAGACACTAAGATGATCTTGAAAAATAGAAAGAGATGATAAGATTATTAAGACAGATTATCAATCAAAAATACCCATATATTCCCCAGGAAATTAATGAAACATCTTGGAATAAGATTGAGGATCAATTTGATTGCCCAATCCCGAGTTCGAGAATCAAGGTTGTTGTGAATCCCCAGCCCAGATGGAATATGATTTAACTTATGTGCAGACTGATATGCCTGATCTTGAGTTGGGTTGGGAAGATCCAATTGCAAGTGTTCCCGATTTCGAGCCAGCCCCAGAGATACGAGAACCTGGTTCGCCTAGCTTTGAATTCCCAGACACCTGCAATGATGAGCTTAAAACAGAACTCCTCGAGAATGTAAATCCTGAGCCTTATCCTAGTAAGGTAATTCTCGAAGATGATTCTGACATCCCAATAGAGCCCAGCCTAGATTTTAGTGATCCAACCCACACCCTTAACCTAGAATCTGGGTGCGAGCCTATTTAGGATAATTATGAGGCCCCGTGTGATGAGACTCATTTTCGAGTTGAACTACAATTCTAGGCCTATGTTTGTTAACTACACCTCTCCAAACTCCTCCAAGATATAGATCTATTCGACACAGAAACCAAGCTGGAAGAGTTGGGATTCGATTGGATCTCTCCTAGGAGCCAAGAACCCAAGCCCATGCCTAATAGGGACACCTCTTTGAGTTCGAACTCTAAGCTTAGGTTAGATCCAAGTCAGGTTGATACTTCTCCACATCTCAATTCACTCTGTGGTGGACATTCGATCTTGAATCAGGTTCAAAACACGATCTTCGCAAATTCTCCGACGATTTCAAATCTTACTCTGATTTCAAAGAATCTTTGTTTCCTGACGACTACAAGCCAATTTATGACCTCAGCATCCATGACCCATTCTTTAACTCTGACTCTGAGGTCCCTGATCCTGAGATCATTGATTCAAAATCAAGTTCTATTGAATTGGAATAATTTGTTCTTGATCTACAGGATTTGAAAACCGTAAATGCCGAGAGTTACTACAATCCAGAGTTCAAATATTTTCTTTACTCAGATTTTCTTGATCCTATAAGCACTCTCTAGGCATTTACATTTGATTTTGATGGGCTCTATGAGGACTCTCTAGATACACCTACCTTTGATCCTTTTCTAGAGGAGCCCTCACATACAGTTATTCTTAAAGCCACCTCTTCTACAGCACATACAAAACCCGCTCAGATCCGAACCCAACCCCAACCCGCAACCGGACTCAATTTCTACTATGATTCTCCTCTTGATGATCCGGTTACATATGATTCTTCATCTTTTAATCGAGTTTCGAACAACGATCAAACTATAAATCATGCCCTATCCATCTCTGATCTCTCTCGTAGGGATCTCACATACTCCACTGATTCATTCTCTTTTGAGGATCCCTACTCTGACCAGGCTGATTGGACTCAGCCAAACCCATGATTTTCATTTCCATATCTGTTTGAGCCTCAAAACACCTGGTGGGCACCGCATCTACTGATTCACATCTATTAACCTGCCAGATTGATTGGGTTTGGACTACATCATTAGCCTACTGATCTGAACAAGCACCTAGTTGGACCAACCAGGCTATTGATCAAGGTGCTTATTCTACAAAAGTCTGCTGATTTGACCACTCCTTCAACATGACCACTTCCGTTCGGCTGAAGGCATTGAATTTAGCGCTTAACGGGAGGCAACCCGTCATTCCAAAAACTCGAGATCTTTCTGATTATCCTTTTGTACTTCACGTCTATTACACCCTGAGTTCAGTTTTAGAATAGTCGATCCCACCTTTGGTATTCGTACCAGAGCTTGAAATCATCCGCAACAATCATCCTGACCCGTTCGCCCACCCGCTTATCCTGTTATAATCTCTAAACCCAAACTGATTTCATACCCTTCGATTTATAATGAGGACATTGCAAAACTTAGGCATGGGAGGGTGTTAAAGTGCAAACACATAAAAATTCAAAGTTCTGAAGGTTCTCATAAAAAATATATATACATATTCTAAAAAACAAAAATAAATAAAAATAAAAATAAAAAATTATTTGAAAAAGAACAAAAAATAGGAGAAGGGAGGAAATTTTGAATGAATTAAATGCGTATCATTCTTGAGGGGGGAAAAATGGAGGTGATTTAAATGTCAAAAAGGAGCAACAATTTCAAATAAAAAGTGTTAGTCATTAGTAAAAGATTAAGGAATCTACTTAGTTCTAAACTAAATCAAAAGAAAGAAATAAAAGTCAAAAAGTGCTAAGAGATACAAGATTAGTATAAGTGCTGATATTAGTCCTCTTGGGCTTGTTTTAGGCTTAAAAATTCAAGTATCCGTTAAGATCTAGATAGTCCTCAAGAGGTTGAGGAAAATGCGAAGCTTAAGTATTAGGTTGAAGACTTTGGGATTATTCAGCCTCGTTAACTGACTTCTAGTTTATGAGACTCGGTAACCTAAGCACCCTAATCCACGCACATTCTGGTTTAGTATGCTTAATATCAAAATCACACAAATTCATTAATTTTGTTCTGAAAATGTCACCTAGATTAGGAGCTGCTTATCAACACAAGTTGATTTAGACAAGTTCCCGGCGTGAAGAGGTGGGAAATTCCCCTCGAAGATGCACAATAACATACCGTCACCTCGGTGCTTGTCTCCTAGGATATTTAAATATCGTACTAGGAGCACGTAAGCACCTTGTGTTGATTCAGGTGCCATGGATGAGGTTATCTCGAAACGTCAATTGCTAGGGCCAGAATTTAGCTACAAAATGCCATGGGTGGCACTATCTCAAAGTGTCAAAAGCCAGGGTTCTGGGGTTTGCCATGGGCAATGCTATCTCAAAGCATCGAAAGCCAAGGACCCTGCGAGGATTGATGGTGGGAGCAAGTAATCCGATACAAATCATGTTTTTAAGCCAATCCGAAGCTAGAAATAAAGGAGAGAACTCTCCAAAAATACAAAAATTCTTCTATCCTCTCTCTTACAAAAATACACTACAAATTAAATCTAGACTAAACATGTTTTAAGCACGAGTGTTTTAACTGTAGAGTTCAACAAACCTTAGGTTAGTTCCTGCGAGCCTTAGAAACCTTAGTGGCAGACTGAGGCTAAAGCTGGTCAAGTTTGGATCTTGGCAGGTACTTGAGTACCTCTAGGCCTATTATTAGCATTCTAACCTAATCTACAAAAGAAAGCACACATCAGAGAATTGAGAATTAAAAGGCATGGTCTAGAATTTGAGTTAATTCCGTGAGATTTTGCTAAGAGACTAGCAAAACTTAGGCATGGAAGTACGATGATAATGTCATCATCAGCCATATCTAGCTTTATTTAGTCATATTCCATCATTAAATGCTCCTACATAACTGCCAGAAGAGCCCTAATTCACTGCAAATCCATTTTGAGAGATAAAAATGAAAATAGGGGTAAAACTATAGTTTTAACAGTACATCTCAATTGCAGAATAGTCACGGGGTTTCTCAGGGGTTAATTAAAGGTCAAATGATCTTAAGAGTCTTAACAAGTGGGTTAGTGTAGATAGAAACAGGTTTTCACGCATTTCGAGAATTAAATGACATCTGAAACCCTAAAAACATACCTTCTTGATTCACTGAGGTTTCGATCAGGATAAAATTCACCTAAACCCTATAAAAATCATACAAAAATATTCTATAGGGCTTGGTACCTTCAATTTGACCATTGGAATAGATCTTGACCTAAAACAGAGTCTGAGACAAAAAGTTGCCCTAATTTAGGTAACTGCTCAATTTACCTATACAAATATGGTTGAAACCTAAATCCGACTTCACCATCAGATTCCTTAGGTCCATATTAGGTTTGTACCAAAATTTGGGTCCAATCAGAGATCATTTTGACCTAGTTTGCAATTTAGTCCTATCTGACTCTTTTTCCTACACATATGCCCCTAACCTTTGAAAGAATTACATTTGTGTCCCCAACTTTATCATCTTCATCAAACGGGTCCCCGCCACTCAGAACTCCTAATCCTAAACTCTCTGGTGACAATCAATCAAGGATTTCTTCGTGATTGATTGATGAAACTTTCCCAAAATTAAACCGAAGATTCTTTAGGAAATTCTCTTTCCAACGGATCTAGCCTTGTGCTCGAGGCTTCTCCCAATCTCTCATGCGAACGCTTCAGAGATGTGGGTATCTTGACATACGTGAACCTTCCAAACTTGGTAGCTTCTTTCCAAGATTGGAATGGCTTCCTTTGGCCTATATAAGCATGCCCAATGCAAGGTCGTGCCCCCTAGCTAGGTTTACGACCAAAATCCCTTTCCATTCTCCCCTATGGCCGACTCCACCCTAGCTCTGATGAGCTACACCCCCATCTTCCTCAAGGCAGCCAACGTCCAAATTGGCTTGCCAATCCTCCTTGTCAACTTCCTCCGTGCCTCACCCGTCAAAGCAAGGGTCGTCCTCCCCGTTCTTCGCCGCCATCCATCTAAGGAGGTTCTCATCTTCCATGGTGCCGACAATCACACCGGCATGTGTTCCTTCCCCTTTCATCCCTAAACTAGGTTCCTTAGCTTCCTCTCTTCCCCTACTTCCTTTTCCCTCTCTCTATCTCTCAAAACAACCACCGATCATGACTCTCCATCTCCGTCTTCTCCCGCTCCGGCGATGCCAATCCACCGCTCCATCGCACGATTCTCGCCGCTCTCACCCCCACAAGCTCCGCCGCTACTCCACCAACAAAAGCCCCAACATAATTTCCCCGCTCGACCTCTCACTCGCGCCCCCAAACAACACACCTCCAAACCTTCATCTCCACCTTCGCTCCACCTCCACACTTCACAAATCACCACGAAACCACTGCCAATGCACTCCACGCCCTACAAAGAAGCACCTGAGCCAGTTAATGTGTTTGTACGGCCGTTTGTGTGTTTTCAAGTTAAGGCCCTTCGCCGCCATTAACGAGCTGCTTCGGAGGAGCTCGAAGATGTGTTCTTGCTGCTAAAGCTCCAGGTGTGACTTCCAGGATGCACGGACGAGTCCCAAGACCAATTCCAATTTGTCAATCGAAGGCCATACCATCAGCTGCTACACCGATTTGGTGAAGACACATGATGAGAGCCTCATCATGAGCCATAACTAGCTCATTTTAACCCAATAAAGAAGATAAAAGCTCCTACATAACCTAGAAGAAGGCCTAACTGAAGGAACAAGTGCTCTGAGAAGAAAACATGAAATAAAGGTTAAAACTGCAATTTTACCATTGCAGTAGATAAACGGGATTTCTCAGAGGCAAAACATAGGTCAAATGGTCTAAATGAGATAAAAAGTGGGTTGAGTCAATCAGAAATGGGTTCATGTGCAATCTAAGAACTAAAAGACACTTGGTAACCCTAAAACAGACCCGCTTAAATTAACAAGATTTCGGTCAGAACAAAAAGCAAGTAAACCCTCTACAAATCATGGAAAAACATACTCTAGGGATTAGAACACTTAATTTGGCCTTTGGAACCTAGTTTGACCTAGATTAGGGTCCTAGCTCTTCAATTAACCTAATTTGGGTTTTTACGCAAAATATCCAGTCAAACGAGGTCAAACCTGAAATCTAACTTCTCCATTGGATTCCTTAGGTCCAAATTAGGTTTATACCAAAATTTGGACCTAAGGAGAGGTCATCTTGACCTACTTTGCAATTTAGTACACCCAAATCACAAATTGGTCCCTATCTTTTGAATACCGTTGCAGAGAACCCCCTAGGTTCTTCGCCTCCTTTGCAAACCGGTCCTGCCGCCATTGCTAGGGCAGAACCGAGCTCCGGCGAGGTTCGGAGAGGGATTGCTCTCTAATCCCTCAGAGATTCCCTCCCAGAAATGGATGGAGAATTCTCTGAAGAATTGCCTTCCATTTAAGACCGATATCGATCCCTGGTGTGAACCCAATCTCTCGTGCGAACGCACGAGAGATTTGGGTATCCTAACTCCTTTCCATCTCCGGCGACCAACCTCAGGCAATTACGTGCCCTTCACGCCCTGCACACCAAGTCCAGCGCCTATATAAGAACCCACAACTCCGGCCGAAGAGGCTGAGCTTGGTTTGGCCGAGGTTCCACCCCCAATTCCTCTCCTCCTGCCCGGCCAAACTCCCAGCAGGCTCCGGCGAGGCCCCCTCCCCTCCCTCTTCGCTCTGCCACAAAACCAGTGGCAGAGTTAACTTCCTGACCTTCCTCCGCGTCGCGCAGTACCAGCGCACGCCGCCTCAGCCCCGTCGTCGCCGTCGTCCTCCCCCACTGGGCGTCATCTTCTCCGGCGACAGCAGGTACTGCTGTTCGCCCTCCGTCCCCTTTCGTCCTTACAGTTAGGTTAGAACTCCTCTCCATCCTCTCCTCTCTCTTTTCCCCTGTTATCTCCCTTGATCGACCCTCGACAGACGCTAACCACCTCCATCGTCTTCGCCTCCGACCGCACTCCGGCGAGCCGCCCACACCACTCCAGCCCTCCACACGGCTCGCCAACCACCTCGAAAGCTCCGCCTCACCTCCAGGAACACACTCCACCCTACCACTGCCACTCCAGCCCTCCACAATCACCCCCCGACCAACCCACCATCTCCGGCCACAGGTTGACCTCGGCACGCACGCCTAGGCCGACCTGCGGCCTGCAGCACTGCCCACCGCCTTCGCCGTGCCACGGCGAAGGTCTCTAGCTATTCTGATTTGGCCGAGAGGCGCGTTTTGTGTATGACAGGGTTCGAGCCACTGCCGCCATGGACGACCTCTGATGAAGCTCCCACGAAGCTCCAGGCACCCGGTCTTCCAGGCTACAGGTGCTGCATACTAGCGCGAGTGTCGCGAGGTGAACGAGTCCAGCCAAGGAGCGCTAGCAGAGCCAGCAGCTGCGGGGCAATCGCACGACGAGGCTTCTGCAGGCGCGCGTGAAGGTGAGACCAGATAGTCCCACATCGTGGGATTGCAACCTTCAGGGACCATATAAGTTGTTTTTGTGTTTTACTCTTATCGCCTCAGTAAGCACAGGGGTGAGGTCCCTCACTGACCCCACCCGCCTCGTCCGCGGCCTGACCACGCGGACCTGGCGGATCCGACCCGACCTAGACCTACGCACTCCTCGCGCATCACACACCTGCAGGTGCGCCTGGTCCCGGGTACGATCCGACCCGATTATGGCTGTGGCTCTGGGAGAGCGGTTCGAGTGAATTGCTTGAGAGAGAGAGATGCGCGGGTAGAGGGAGAAGGGTTAGGTTTTGCTCCTGTGCAGGCAGGCTGAACGCAGGAGGAGAAGGACTTGGCCGCGAGAAGGAAAAGAAAGAAAGAAGAAGGAACGACAGAGAAGAATAGAAGAGGAAGAAACAAGGCAGAGAAGAAGCAGCAAGAAAGAAGCCTTCGCAGGGGAAGAAAGAAAAGAGCAAGCCAGAAGCAAAGGCACAGAGAAGCCAAGTGAAGAACTTTGCAGAGATCAGAAGAAGAAAAGACAGAGCAAAGACTGCAGCAGAAGAAGAAGAAGAAGAATAATCAAGAAGAAAAGGAGAGATGCTTTTAAGACGTCTGATCACAAGATCAGACGTCCAATTTCATATTTTTTTGCCTTAACTCCTTTTAATCGCATACATTCATACCTGAATTGATATTTTGAGTAAATTAGAGTGTTCAATTACATTTTGATTTAGTGGTAAGTTCCATTTGCTCCCTGTGTTCGACCTCGGATACTCTAGTTGTTCGAGTAATAAAATTATTTGTTTAAACGTTTTGTCGGTTCTACTGCAACGTAATACGCCTTTAAATCCGCACAGAAACGTTGACAACAACACATCTGTAGGCGCATGCGAAAAGGAGTCCTAAAGATAGTCCCACATCATGTGGGATAAAGCAGTTGAAGGTGTACAAGTTGAAAATGTGAAGAGGCTTTATCATCTCGACACTTGGAGGGTGAGGTCCCCTCCACCCCTGCCCTACACGCCTCACCCATGACACCTGCACGTGGGTCTGGCCAACGCTCTAAACCAGATTACCCACCTAAGCCTCTATCACACCTCGGCTACTAACTACGCTCGGTAGCCCTGGTTCTAGGTGTGCATACCCGGATACTCAATTACCCGGATATTGAGAAAGAGAGCAAGAGAGAAAGGAGAGAGAGAGCACGGGTAAGGGGGGTTTTGCTCTTCATTATTCTCAACACTTAACTGAATTCACAAAGTGTTACCCCCTTTGTGCGTGAAGAGGATAAGAAAGGAGCCATGATGTGGAGGAAGGTAGAAGCCAAAGAAGAAGAAAGAAGAAGACTAAAAGAGAAAGGAAGAAAGACAAAGGAAAAGAAGAAGAGCCATTCTTCAAGAAGAGAAAGGGTTGAAGGAAGAAGATAAAGAAGAAGAAGGCTCGTAAAGGAAAGAAAGCCAAAAGTAGAGAAGAAGAACAACAACAAAAGGGGAAGAATCATTGTAGAAATGACATTTAAGTCATCTGATTGAAAAATCAGACATCTGATTAGCTATTCATTCATTTGATTATGTTCAATAAATGCTATATATATGTTAGGCTAATCATTGGTGATCCAAATCACCCTTATTTTGCCTAGATTTCTTTTTGTCTCTTCTCATGCTATACATTGAATATTAGTTTTTGAGTAGTTATTCATTGCATATCATTTCTTAAGCTTAATTTATTGTGCTCAGTTATATTATTTGTTGAGATTAGTGCGTGAATTTCATATTTGCTCCCTGTTTTGACCTCAGACTTAAATCTGAGTTATAAATTCTATTTGTTTGATGCGATTTTGTCCTATACTACAACACATATCTTAAACAACGATGAGTTCGCGTAAGCAGCACACGCAATCAAAAAGAATAGCAAGTTAGAATCTCAAATAAGCACTAGAAAGAAAAGCTTCAAAAATTTCCATTGCCTCCCTGGCAACGGTGCCAAGTTGTCCGTCGCGAAACGCGTTGAAAGATTTTTTATCGTTGTAGTTGCGAATCACGTCGAAACAAATAAATTTATAAATGTTTGGGTAAGTACCAAGTCATTTGTATGGAGGCAAAACATGATTTTTAAAGCTCTTCGTACTAACTAATCTAACCTAATGGAAGCATGAAAGAAGAGATCAGATATTCAGAGAATCAGATTTCTATTATTATTTGCAAATAGTTCTAAACTAAGAATCTAAACAAATATGCTAAAGAATAGAGAGAGAAAAGTAGATGATGGACGGCGTCGCTTCTGGGATGCTTGTATGAAGTGCGGCAACACTTCGGATCCAAAGCGTCAAGAGGAAGACCGCAGAGAAGTTGTGAAGAGAGAGAGGCTAGAGATGTGTCTGCTGGAAGTTGCCTCTCAATTAGGGGCCCTGGGGCGCTTTTTATAGCTTTAATGAGGGGCAAGTAGGCATTTAAGCCCCCAAAATTGTGCAACAATTTAGGTGCGATCAGATCCGTCGATCGGGAGATCAACGGACCAAATCATTCCTCAAAACAACCTCTATCATGCCTTAAACACACGGAATGCACTGGATGGTGACACGTGGCAGCCGTTGAGCCCTTCGATCACGATCGCACCACATCGATCTTGCTTCACGCATGCACGCACGTTCATTTGATCTCACGATCAGACGACTTATGTCGAGAGCCGCACTGCCTCTATCCCTGCATACTAGGGTTGGGCGTCCAACCGCACGTGCATCCGCGCTGCCTTATCCAACATGCCTCCGCACGCCACGTGGTCGCTTCCTCGCCGCTCGATCTAATATGACGGCTCTTTTTCATCCGTGTTCCATCATCTCTTTAATTTCATGCACCGCGTGATTCAAACTTGCACCTGCGCTTATGTGCGATCGTGCTGACCAACCCACTGCGGGCGCGTTTGTGTCACGGCTTGGAAATCAAGTGCGGCCACTCTCAACCGTTGGATGAAGATCCAATAGCTGAGATGCATTTTTCTTTGATGAGGGGAGCGTGGAGAGGGTGATGTAGCTCCTTCGTGGCCATTGGATGATGATCCAACGGCCTACATTTTTCCTTCAGTAGTTGGGCCGTGGTGATGGGCTACTGGGATGGTACCATGTGGCACCATCCTGGCCGTTCATCTTCCCATCTTTGTAGTTGATGCTATAGGGCTTCGATTGAGCCAATTTTTGCACCATTGGACACCTGATATCATTCTGATTAGATCCGTATGATCTGATCTATCATCTATAGCCCTGAATCATCTGTAAATAATATTATGCCTCCTTTAGAGCATAAAATGGTAGTATTATCTATAAAGCTACCAAACTCACTTTGATGGAAATTATGATGCTTATGCATGCATCATTCCTATGTTTAGCTAGTATCTAACTTAATTCAGTAAATTAGGTCCTATGATTGCTCTGTAATCAATTTACTATAGAAAAAAAGGTAAAATTTGCGCACTGACTAAGGGTCGCACTTAAAATAGAACCTAAAATTTCTAACTTGCTTGATTTTCAGTGAATTATCTACAACTCCGATTTGTGTGAAATTAGTGGCTATTGCTTCCTTACTAAGTCTAGTGTTAGGGAAAAATTTAACATATTTTTCTATAGTTTTATCTTTAGAGTTTGGTTTACACATTAGAAGGGGGTCAAAATAGCTTTTCTGACCCATTTACTTTAGAAGATCCCAAAAAAATCATGAAATACTTCAAAAAATACCAAAAAAAATTCCAAACTTGTCTAACTCATCAGAGAACACAACCATATAATCTCATTGAGGATTTAACCTAAGTCACACTTTATGTAAATATCTAAGTCGATTATTAATTTCGATGTGCTATGTTCCTTATTTGAGCACGACACACATCAAATTCTAGTGTCGTTTCCAAGGAGGTTTTGTGTGGTGTTTCTTTGATAGTTAGCAAGTATTTTTGTTCATAGCATTCTAGTTGCATTCATCTTGCATTTGTGAGCCTCACTTTAGGTTCGCAAGATTCGTTGCGACAAGCGAGAGCGGGTTTCATAGATATCGTGGGTTCGCACACAAGGAGGCTTTGTAGATTAGGTTTAGTTTAGATTTTTTTTTTGGTGAGATAGTGACTATTTTTGGTATTGTAATAGCTTAGACTCAAGACTCATTCTACTTAGACCTGGACTCATTCTCTCTCTCTATCTATTTCTATCTCTAATTACCTATCTAATTGATTGCTGGATTATATGTGCATTAAAAGCAAATATTTGCACATAAAAGTGACTAATCAATATTTAGAAGCAACATATGCTAGGCATTCATATTAGGATTAATTGAGCTACCTCTAGATTTCAATTTCTTATGAAATTGCATAATTGAAGGGAGCAAGTATGCATCTCTAAACCCTCTCAATTGCCTATTCATTCATTTGCATAGATGTGGACTTGTGCTTAAAGGAAAGGAATCTCACTTTGATTTCATTAAAAATTATTCTTAATTGAGAACATCTAAAAGACCATTAACTAAAGGGGGAACCCAAAAAGGATCACAGTTTGATAAAGGCCTTGCTTGTGTTTTCTATCACTTTGTGTTGCTTGACATGTATTGTTCTCACAAGCACTACACATAAGGTCACTTAGGTTTGTCTACCTCACCTCTGTGAACCAAAGGAAGAGGTTGGTTGGAGGTCAATAAGTCTATCTCATCCGCACCTCAAGAAGTTTGGTGGTGAGCGAGCTTGACTTGAGACCTTCCTAGCCTTGGTAGTAGGTCCTCCTAGGGCGCTTCATAGGTCAGCTTGTAGGCACGTAACTATTTGAGAACTTGTTTGATCATTTACAAATCATATAAAGTTCCAAAAGCCACAAAAAACTAAGCTCTTTGTTTTATGTTTGCTTGCAGGTTCTATGCTTGTGTATGTTTGGTCAACATTCTTTAGAACCTAAGTTGACCTACACATCACATCCTGAGAAGCTTCTGAGGAAACCTTACCTAGGTTTATCAACAGTTGAAAGAGAGGAAGAGGAAGAAGTTGAGATACCTCCTGTTGAGGAAGAAACGAGAGCTCTGAAAGACGACTTCCTTCATAATGATTACCTAAATGCACATCTTAGCAGACCTCAAGGAAACCTTCCACCCTACAAGATCAAGAGTAGTACTATTTAGTTGCTCCCATCCTTTTATGGGGTGAATTATGAAGACCCTTATAGGCACTTGGAAGATTTTTCAGAGGTTTGCTCCACTATTAATATCCAAGCCTTTACTAATGAAGCCTTGATGAGAAGCCTATTCCCTTTCTCCCTTAAAGACAAATCCAAGAACTGGTACCACACATTAGATGAGAGTTGTGCTACATGGCCAACCCTTAGAGTTGAATTCCTAAAGAAATACTTTCCAATTAGCAAAACCAATCATTACAGAAGGGCCATCATAGGGTTCTCACAACATGAGGGAGAACAATTTCACAAGACTTGGGAGAGATTCAAAGACCTATTGAGGATGTGCCCACATCACCAAGTCCCTAGATGGAAGTTAGTTGAAAGGTTCTACACTAGATTATCTGATAAGCACAGGCAGAACATCAATGCTACGTGTGCAGGAACCGTTTTAACTAAAATCAAGGATGAGGCTTGGAACCTCTTTAAGACCCTCAACAAGAACTCTATCCACTTGACATCTTCCTACGAGGATAAGTCTCAAACTATTTTACAAATGAAAGAGGATGTGAATGAATTGAGTGCGAACCGAGATCTTGTTTATCAATTAGAAATGTTGAATCAAAAGTTTGATAGACTTCTAATTAACGAGATTTAGTTGTAGTGCATAAAAATCCGCTATCAAATAAAATTTATCGAAACTCTGGTGAGTCCCAGGTCAAACACGAGGAGGCAAACATTTGATTAAAAATCGCCTTTATAATTATTGTCGCGAAGCAAATTAGTTGGTCGAATTAAATCTACACTAGCTATTCTACTTACAGAATAAACAATAGAAGAAAGAGAAAGAATACTACAAAGAGAGAGAGAATAATACAGAGAAAAAGAGAGAAAGGGAACCAATATTTGATAATCATATGTTCATTACAACTAATTTGTATAACTAGAAAGCTAGAAATCTACACTACAAAGTAATAAAAAGAGAAGGGGGTGAGAAGTTATCCTCCTCGACAGCTGCTTGGAGGATGAGCCGCGTTGATGGAGTGCCCAGATGATGGGGATGAGATGCTGGATGAAGGAGAATGAAGCTAGAGGATGAAGGACAGAACAAGGCGACGTCACAACGGGATTCGCTTCCCAAATGGCGATAAGAGGACAACTGCAGGATGCTCCACGAAGGAGGTGAGAAGATGGGAAAATTATTTTACTCTAGCTCTAATGGAGCATCTCGGGTATGGACCAGCTCATAGAGAGCTTTGGAGGGGGTAAGAGAAGAAGAGAAGGGATGAGAAAATATGTGGGAGGGGTAGACCTTTTATAGTTGTAGGAATGGGGGCCATAAAGGTATTTTACCAAGCTTAGAATTTAATATAGGACCTTTAGTGATGATTATGTGCATCACTGAAAGCAAGCGTTGTTGAAGCCACGCCTCACTCTCTGTCGTTCTCCTCTGATCTGAGTGCCCATGCAGTGCCACGTGACCGCCGATCAACCTTCAGCCGTTGAGCCACACTCACCAAGCACCGCGCTGAGTGATCTCAACCATCTGATCATATGATCAGATGGCTTAAACACCGCGGTTGCTTCCCCTTCATGCATTAAGTGGCGACATAACCTCTCTTCCCACTGTCAGATGAAGATCGGACGAGCGAGGAAGGCACTAGCCCATGCGCCCCATCGCGTCAAATTGGGCATTCAGTTGGCCGTCAGATCGCGTATGGGCGTGCTTGCTCATCCGTGCTGCCACGTAGCCGCTTCTGCTACCGCTCGATGTTGATTGTGTGGTGGAATTTTGCCACGCCCGCCTCTTCAGTGAATTTCACCCCTCGCCGCAATTCGATCACGCGTCGTGCGTCGTGCATAAGGCGCACGACCGCTGTGCTACTCTCGAAAGTTTGTCATGTTTACATTATAAGGGTCGAGAGCTCATGACCATTGGATGGCAATCCAACGGTCGAGATCACTCAAGCCCTTGACTTCATAAGAACTGAAGCGCTAGAGCGGGATGACGTGGCACGTTCTCAACCGTTGGATCAAGATCCAACGGCTAAGATCAAGGCTTCTTTGATGAGGAGGAGGAGCGCTATGGGGAGCTTGGGCCATTTTGGGTAGCTAGGATAGCGCCACGTAGCGCCATCCTAGCCATCCATTTTTTCTGACTTGTAGATGGTGCCACAAATGTCAGATTGGATCGATTTTTGTGTCGTTGGGCTACGATCGTTGATCTGAACCCATCCATACGATTGGATTCTTCATCTGAGGTATAGATTTAACACCACCTTGTCCCTTGGCCTTTGATCTTTCTCAAACTGTATCTGATGCTACGAAGGTCCGATCAAGGCAATCTCGGAGGTGTTGGACTCTGATAGTCTCCCTGATCAGATCCGTATAGTTGGATCTTCAATTCGAGGCCCCGATAAATATCGCCTTGTCCCCTAGCCACAAAAAGGGCTAATTACTATACAATTTATACAAATTAACCTAAATGTACGATGATGCATGTTATGTAATATTTATAATACATGATGCTTCTATGACACAAGGAACATGCATAAATAGACATTTTAGGCTAATTAGATGTGTGCACATCAACTTCTTTCATTGGGATCTCAACCCATGTGCCCAACTATTGCCCAAGTCCAACCCTTAATAGAATGCTCTTTGTGCCAAAGTACCTACCACTCTACTCTTGATTGTCACTTGGCACACCAATTTTCTAATATGATCCAGGAGCAAGTCAATGTTGCCTAAGGTTATTCTCGACCCAGGAATAATCCTTATTCCAACACTTAACAACCTAGGATAGAGGAACCATCCAACCTACTCTTGGAAGTAACCTAAAGCTTCTTCCCTTCCAAACCAACACTTCCAAAATCCTTAACCTAATGCTCCTTCAATCTCATTCTAAGATTATAGCTGACATGCAATCGCAAATAGGACATTTGATGGATGCTATAAGGAGAAGAGAAGATGGGAAATTGCCTAGTCAACCTAAGAAAAATCCAAAAGGGAAGAATGTGATTTTTAAGGAGGAAGCTCATGTGATAATTGTGTTAAGAAGTGGGAGGAAACCCTAAAACCTGATTCTCCTCAACAACCACCTAAATCTGAGACTAAGGAAGAGGAGAGAGAGATGAGATTCCTAAAGCCTCTCCCTTATCCTATAAGCCTAATCCCCTTTCCTTGAAAGACTCAAAGATTCAAACAATACAAGGCCTTACTATAATAAACAAAAAGCTAAGATGAATGAGAATTTGGAGACAATCAAACAAGTCCATATCAACCTCCCCCTCCTTGATGATTTGAAGCAAATTTTGTCTTATGTTGAATTCATTAAGGACTTGTTCACCCAAAAGAGAAAATCTAAGAGACAAGTCCCTACCAAGGTTGTTCTGCCAGATCTTGTGAACTCAAAAGTGCAACATGGGACCCCACCCACACTTAAGGACCCAAGAGCCCCTTACATCTCTGTGATAATTAGTAATCAAAGAATGGATGAGGTGCTACTTGATTTGGGTGAAGGGGCGAATATTTTACTAAGTTATGTGTATGAATTGCTAGGAGGAGATAAGATAAAGCCTAGTCCTATGATCCTCCAAATAGTTGATTGATCATTAAAGAGACCAAGAGAACTACTTGAGGATGTGTTAGTCATAATAGAAAAATTTTACTTCCCTATAGACTTTTTGATTTTGGATATAGACCCCTCTAATCGACCCTCCAAATTAATAAGTCGGAAAATTACGAGAAAAATCGGAGTTCGAAAAACCCATCGTCGTAGTCACAAAAATCCGACTATCAAATAAAACTTATAACCGAAATCGAAACTCAAGTGAGTCCTTGGTCAAACACGGGAAGGTGAACGTTTGATTTATCAAAGTCCACATTTTTTATTTATTTTTGGTGATTTTATCTTTTGTAATTTTTTTGGTATTTTTTAGGGCAGAAGATAAGGTCAGAGAAATATCTCAACTATTATACTCTACTTGCAACATAAAAGAGAGAGAGAGAGAGAGAAAGATAGAGAGAGTAAGAGAGAGAGAGAAACATATATTATAGATAATCTAAATGTTTATTACAAGTGCAGAAATCAAAATCTACACTAGAAAGCTGTAAAAGAGAAGAGGTAGAAGAGTCCCCCTTAACGGCTACTTGGAGGACGACTTGCTTCGCCGGTGCCTAGACAAAGGAGGTGAGAGGCTAGAGGAGGGAGGACAAAGTTGGAGGAAGAGGGACAGGGTAGGATGGCATTGCAGCAAGGATCCACTTCTGCAATGGGGGTGAGAGGATGGCCACGGGAGTTCCATGAATGGGGATGAGAGAGGGAGTAAAAATTATTTTCTACACTCTAGTGGAGCATCCCGACTTGGGACAAGCTCATAGAGCTTTAGAGAGGGTAAGGAGAGAGTAGGAAGGGACGAGGAGGAAGGAGAGCGGTGTAGAGGGTATTTATAGGTGAGAAAGGGGGCATGACAAATGATTTAGCACATAAAGCCATTGAATGCCCATGTGGGACATGGTCACCGTGTGCAATGGTTGCACCCACCCATACGCAACTATGCACAACCGCGCGCAGCGCATCGTGCATGTTATGCTGGCGAGATGGGGACGCGTCCTCGGCTGTCAGATCAAGAATGGAGGGCTTGGATCACGTGAGGAGGCACACTTGAGTTCACGCCTGAAGTGCATGTGATGGCACGTTATCTTGGGCCTTTCCATCTAGATTTCCACGTGGTGCTCCTACCGCCATCCAATTGCAATCCAACAGCATCGAGCACGCACCTTTTGTGCACTGAGGAGAAGAGAAGGGCTAAAGGTAGGCATGGCTGCATCAAGGTTGCACGATCAAGATCATGCGGTCCAATTTTTCACTCCATGCGAGGGGATTGAGGTGCTAAGGGTGTTTCGAACACGCAACCTCCTTGTTGAGAGGTGCATGCCTTCTCTACTGTGCTACAATCGTCAAAGGCATACATGGATCGTTGGATTGAGATCCAATAGCTGCAACCTCCTGATAAGTTGCCCCTTTGAGAGTATGAGGCATGTGGAGAAGGGCAACGTAGTAGCTTTACAACCATTGGATCATGGATCCAACGGCCTAAATCATTCCTTATGTGCACTCTAATGCTAAGCAAGGGATTTAGGTGACCTTGGATGGTTTGGATTGCGCCACGTGGCGCCATCTAGATCGTCCATCTTCTTCTCTTTGTAGGCGATGCTACGGATGTCAGATCAGGTCGATTTTCGCACCATTGGGATGTGATCATCGATCCAAACCCATCCATGAGGTCGGATTTGAAGTCTGAGGTCCAGATTCGCATCACCTTGCCCTTTAGCCTTTGTTCTTCTTTGGACTACATATGATGCTACAGAGGTCCGATCAGGTGATTTCAAAGGCGTTGGACTCCGATCGTCGCCCTAATCAGATCTGTACAGTTGGATCGTCAATCTGAGGCCCATAAATGTGTCACCCTTTCCCCTTGCCATTAAAAAGAGTAAATTACTATACAATTTATACAATTTATTCTAAATGCTTAATGATGTATGTTATGCAATATTTATAATGTACATGCTTCTATGAGCCTAGGAATACACATAAATAGGAATTTTATCGCAAATAATTGTGTATTTATCACACCCCCATGACTATCTTGTTCTAGTCCCTAGCAAAACTAAACTAAATGCTATTTATAAATAGAATTAGAATTTGATTACTGAGGCATCAGTTGTTAACCAACAATAAGAAATTTTAACTAAGGACCTAGACTCTAAAGACGTAATAGTACCCAGGTGACTGCCAAAATGCAGACTACCCAAGTCCTCGCCTTATTCCATACAAAAGAGAAGAAATATTTTTTTCTTTTTGTTCTTTTTTAATTATTTTGGACTTTTTGAGTTTAGAGTTTTGGGGCAGCTTTCTATGGCTACTCAACCCACACAAGACTCGAGAGAACTCTAAGTAGTAAGTATCTTATTGTGCGGAGGTGATTAATTCACTAAACGACAAGAGAAATAGGCCTTAGGTTTTTATAAACCCTAGGTGTCCCTAAAGAAAGTTTTCTGCCTAAAGGTTTATCTTTCAAATCGGTAGATTTTTCCCTACTTTTATTTTTATGGGATCAACACAAGGGAAAACCTAGTGTATATCTCCCTAGTTTATTCTACTTCCATGCTTCTCCCCAGGTTTAGGGATTATTTATGCATTTTTGTGGGCTGGGCTCTGCACAAACGGCAATGGGGGGTTACCCACGGCAACTTGCCAACCATACCTGTCCGATGAAGTTTGGCTTATTTTTTTTCTCCTTTTTCTATTTTTCATCATTTTTCCTTTTCTTTTTTGATGTTTTTCTAAATTTTGTTCTTTTTTTTCTAAGTAGGTGGCATCCCTAATCTAAGATTTACCTAAAGACAATGGCCAAAGAGATTGAGTCACATGGGTGGGCTCTAGGCACCTGCCTATGAGCTGTTAATCACAATAATGTGCCAGCCGTACCACACTAGCATGTTCATTAGCTACTTAATTTCCGTTAAGACCGCTTGAGTAGTGAGTCAGTGTGAGATGTGTGTAGATGCTTAGACTATAAGTCCCCTCAAATTAGAGGGTGGGTTGATAAGTCGTGTACTTATCACCCCAACTTATTAACTAATTAAAATAGGCATAGCATTGGCGAAGACTCAAGAAACAAGTCCACATTTTAGTGAACACATGGGCTAATTAAGCCTGTAGACCTAAAAAGTCTAAGTGTTCAGGCCCTACTTATATTGTTTCTTAAAGTTGAAAACTCCTAATGCCTAAGTTCTCTTTTCCTAATTCTCATTTTTTTTGTATTTTTGAAAAAAAAATTATAAGGAAAATAAAAAGAAATAAATTCTATAGAATACAGAGCTAAAAAAATAGTTCAGAGATGAATATATCCACCCCCCATGCCTAACTAATGCAATGTCCTCATTGTTTTAAATAGGCATGAAGTAGAGATGGAATAAAAGGGATAACACATGAATTATGTGATGATTTCAGTCAACTCCGAATAAAATATAAACAGGTACTGAATTTAGTCCCTTTAGCTAGGCATAGTATACAAACAAAGAAGAAATTAAAAGATCAGAATGGAGGGTCAAAATTAGAAAGAAACGATTGATCTTTAGACCCCGCAAGAAGAATGTGTCCACATATGTGGACCAAAGTGTAATGCAGACCCATGCCTAAGGCTCTGAATAATAAAAATCCAGAACCGAAGACTTTTCAGCTTGTGTGGCTGGGTCTGCTGTTTAGAAACATGTAACCCAAGTCTAAAGTGTCAGACAATGGGTAGGTCTAGATCAATAGATGTGTTTGTGCTCTCAGAGTTCAGCTCACAAAGATAATTAATTACTCTATACTTAGGTTGTACATCCTCAATGTCAAAAATATCATAAGGGTCCTGGTAGAAAGTCAGAGGTTTGAGGCAAAAAGAACCCTTAGATCCACCATTCTGTTTCCCCTGGAATTAGCTTCCCATAATTTCACTTCCAGACTTCTATCCTCCAAAATCAAAGTTTTCAAGACCTCCATATTATTACACACCCCATCTAAATTTTCCAAGTCCAAAAATTGTGGCTGAATCAGAATTGACCTGGGTATGGTGATTTCAAAAACAAAATCATTGTACTCTTTGGGGTGTGGCTAAGGACTGGGGCTACTAATTAAATCATTCATTAAGTTAAGATTTGGATCCTCTAGCTTAGCCCCAACTAAATCATAATCCTCAATTATAGGCCCTCAAATGATTCATCATATTCCTCAGGCCTGTATGTGATGAGGTATCACTCATCATAGCTAAAATGCATAAGTTAGGCTAGAATCTAGGTTAAACACTATCAAATTAACATGATAAATGGGTTAAGTGGGGGAATTAATGAAAATGGCCTCAAACACTCAATTTATTTTAAAAATGCATTATTAGGTCAATTTAGAGATATTCTATGTAGTAAATATGTAAATGGTTGAGCTGAATGCCAATTGAACACAATGTGAGCTCAAAAGTACAAATCAAGGGTTGCAATTGGTTCTAATATGCTCAATTAACTTCCCATAAAAGTTTCATGCAGTTTTGACATCAATAGTGTCTTAGAATTGAGATTGTCATTTAGGTCCTCCCTTTACATTTAAGCATTCACATTTTATTCACTCAAAAGTTACTGAGGACCTACTTGAAAATCACTAGGGGGTACTTTGTAACTTTCCAGGGACGTGGGTGCATTGTTTCTTATCACTTATGGGTTATTTTATAATTGTCACATTGTTTCACTATAAAGACATTGCTACAATTGCACTAATACACTTGCAGCTACTCTTCTCCTCGACACAGTTCACCATGAAGAACTCGTGGCACCAGAGCCATTCATTTGCCTTCCCGTTGATCCAACGGTGGATCCACTACCATCCTCAAATAGCTGGTGTGAGCACCTTCTCACCCTCACCTAAGTTTGATCCAATGGCCACACTTCATTCCAAAACTTTTCTGCATTCCTCATCCTCCTCATCCACCATTGATACCCTACGGCCCTAATCCTCTAATCCAGTCACCTGATCCCTCTCGTGCTTATATAAACACCCACAGGGACCCCTGCACGAGGGATCGAGTCCTCTCTAACTTTCTTGGGTCGATCGTTCCTCCCTCCATCTCTTCTTCCTCCTTCGCTCTCTGCCTATGACAAAGGTGGAATTCAGCTCCCTTCAACCCTCACTGCTACAGATTTCCTAACACCTGAGGGCGATCTTAAGCTTCACTAGCAATCTTTCATCTACTGGAGTTTCTTCCTTCTTTCTTCACTGCAACCACCAACTACAGGTCTTCTCAAAGGTCTCTTCCCTCTGTTAGATTAGGTTTCAATGCTTTCTATATTAGATTTAATCATTTTGCTAGTTAGTTTAGAGTAGAATTCACTATTTGATTGTTTAGTTTAGGAGCATATTAGATTTTAGTGTTAGTATCCCTAAATTTGAGCCTCTCTGACCAATTTAGATCAGAGAAGCAAATTCACTTGTTCATCTCGATCCACTTTTCTTCTTCCTCATTTCATGATCATTTATGATTGTTTTCCTTGATGCTTTATCCATCAATCACCCATTCACTTAGGCAACCTTGAGATCTAAAGCTTCTTAGCTCTTAGAACTCTTGGTGCGCCCAATCATTAGAGGGTCTTTCCATTCATACCATAGAGTCACAAGGACCCTCCATCTGAGCTGAATTGCATTATTTTAATCAATTGATTTGGATTTAGTTCTCATGTTTGATCGGCTGATTTAAACTGTAATTCGATTTGTATCTTATTTAATCATGAGAATTGTGTTGATAGAAGTTTTTTTGGGCTAATGGTGATGGATTTAAGTTGCTTTAATTTGATTTTGCTTGGTGATCTCGTGCCTAATTTTGATCTTAAGTACTATGTTTGAGCATCGCCTCGGTAGCATGGCCTATGAAAATCCTTAGATGGATTGGAGGTCATTATTGTTATCTTAGTGTCTCTAAAGGGTTGCCCAAAACACTTGTACACTACACAATAGTGTGCAAATGCTTTAGATGATCATATCATCATGGTGATTCAAGATTAAAAGCTTAGGTGGGCGACAATGTTCTTCTTATTTGAATTGTTTTAATCTGTTAATCAAAGAGTGATTGATGTTTGAAAGGTTTCAATGAAGGTCTGAGAGTGTTTTGAAATGAATTTCATGACCTGAATTGCATTCTCTTATTTATGCTATCTAAAGCATATAATGGAGAATCAATTAGGGTTTTTGGAAGTTCTTCAACTGTTGATTCGATTGCACTAAGTTTTAAATTCCTTAGGAAACATTTACGATGACTTAGTTTGCTTTTTGATGGATTTGAAAATGTTCTAGAGCTTTAATTCCTTTCTGAGAAGGGTTTTCAGTTGAGTTTAATGCCTAGTTGATCTCTTCTCTTCATGTTGTCTATGGAATAAGAAAGGGATTAATTAGGCTTTCTCAAATTTATTGAGATTTAATCTGATTTGTGAAGAGTCTCAAATCTATTAGAGAATGAATGTGATAAAATAGAATGGTGTTTTATTGATCTAAAAGTTACCTAGGATCTTTAGCTTCTAAGCTCAGTTCATTCTTGAACTTGAGTCTAATTCTTCTAGAATATAATTTCAGAGCCTGAAAGAGAGTTTGGAAAGATTCAAATTGTAAATACAAACGTGTGTGATTGTTTTATCTCTTATTTCACTGCAACACTAATTTGGAATTTTTTTCTGTCAGAGCATTATAGCTAATACAGCAACTAAATCAATAGAGTTTGACCTGGAATCTTAATGCTTGAAATGTAGTTTTTGAGTTGTTCTAAGTGATGAACTTGTTTTGGATCAATGAAGTAGCCTCATACATATCAAAGGTTTGTAAGAGTAAAGAATTATACTAATGTGATCTTAGACAACTAATTCTAAGTTGACAGTAGCATCAAATCAGAAATAATCAAATCTAGATGAATGAAGAGATGAGTGGTTTCTGAGGGAAATGGAGTTAATCTGAGCTTCTTAAAAGATATACTGTCAGAGCAAGTATTCATATATATGTTTAGTTTTCACTTGGCTTTGAAACAGATTGGAATGAATGTTAAAATCTTGTTAGAATTATTTGTTAGTAATGCCATATCTAAAATATGGTTAGAATAGGTTTTGAATGCTAATTCAATGAGAAAATTAAAGTTTCTATGTTTAAAGTTGATTGTAACAATGTTTAGATGAGTACAATGTTATATCATGAATCTCCAGCAATTTCAGATGAATTTATTGACTTATATTCATGTCTTAACCTTCATTAAGTCCATTCTAAGTTTTAATTGTAAATACATGAAAAATACAAAAATAATTGTAAATAAATAAAATAAAACTATCTTGAGTGAGAAACTAAGGTGTTTTAGGTGTATGTTGAGTTAGATTAGGTTTTGAGTCTTCTAGTTAATAAAACATATCGGTAGACACTTAGGTCTTCTCTGGTTTTGAAATAAAGCAAAACATATAAAAATACCAAAAAGAGTCTTCTTCCCTCTCTTCTCACCTTTCCTCCGTCTTCCCTTATCTCTATAAATCATAAAAAGAAAATAAAAATCTGAAAAATATCAAAAATCCATAAAAATACCTATTTATATAGTATTTATACTTGTAAATAATACTAAGTTAATTGTATATAGTATCTTATATGTACATAACATGCGTATAACTAACTTATATATCTATTCTATTTACTTAAGTAGGTAATTATATTGAGTTATATGGTATGTATTATAATCATATAATTATGTATTTATTTATTTATATTATATGTATGTAATCTATATGTAATTATAAATAGATATGTATATACTTGTAATTATAAATATAACTTTATATATAACATAAGGGAATTATAATGTATCGTAATGTAGCCTTATATTTATTTATTTACCTATATATTGTACAGAATTATATTCATAAGTTAATTAGGTATATTCGTAAGTTAAAATAATTTAAATTAGTAATTTAAGAAAATATTGAAGTAAATTATGTTGTATAGTTGTATAGTGTAATTTAAAATAATTTTAGTATATTTATAACTTAGTATACTATAGAATAGTATTTATAATGTAAGTATATGTATATATGTATAAATCATGTATTTAAATATATATAAATTGAAATAAATCAATAAAAATAAATTAAAAATATATAATAATAAGTTAATAATGTATATTAACTAATTTATAAGTGAATTAAACAATTAATTTATTAATTTATACTTTAATTAAGGAATTAACCATAAAATCAATGTGTATTTTTCACCAACTTTAAGGAATTTTTAAATATATTTATATATTTAATTATTGTAAATAAACTATACCAATAGAAAGTCCTATGTATAGGCTTCATGTATATATAATTTAATTTGAAAATAATTATTAATTAAGCATCTTAATTAGGCCATGAAATTGGCCTTAATCCATGCACTGAGCACCACATTTAGGCACCTCACTTACTCCCACGTCATAGGCTATCGATAAATGCCAGTTTATCATCATTCTTATGCATTAAAACAAACCTAACTCTTACGATTTTGATCTGCAAATGAGTTTTTGGGTTGCATTTAGGCATAAATTAGATTAAGCATGCATTGCATTTGTTATTTTATTTCTTTGATGTATTTCTTGGAGTGTTAGGGATAACCAAAGAGTCAGATCCCCAGAACCCTAACACTTGGGAAGGCAACTGATGAAGAGAAAATCTCAATCAGGTTAGGACTTAGCTAATTCCAGCTCATCATGGCTGGATACCAGCTCCCTTGGACTAGGGTTAACTCCATTCAGCTCACCTTAGCTCAGACTAGCTCAAGTCAGCACAAATCCAGCTCAACTTAGCTAAGTCTAGCTCATCTCAGCTCTCATTAGTTCACAAGGAACTCTAGCTAGCTTAGCTGAGTTGACTGGAGTTCACCTTAGCTCAGCCCCAACTCATTCCAACTCCACCCAGCTCATGGCAGCTGGACTCCAAGCTAGTTGAGCTACTACTTGTTAACTAGTAGCTTAGCTAGCTCTAGAGTTCTCATCAGGGGCAGTTCCAGCTCAACCTAGCTCCGACCAGGTTGAAGTCAGCTCAACTGAGCTCAACTACCCAGGCTTGGCTACTTGCATAAGTACTAAGTAGCTGAGCTAAGTAGTTGAGCTCCCCTTGAAGCTGCCTCAGCAGACCCAGCTCCAACATAGCTTCCATCAGCTCCAGAGTCTTCTCTCCCAACTCCTCCTTCATGAAACTCGACTCCTTTACCTCCACTCTACTAGCTAAGGTAGCTTAGCTAGCTTAGCTAAGCCCTTAGCTCCACCAAAAACTCCATGGCCATCCACTCTTCAACCCTTAACCCTAACCAAACCCTAACCCAAGCTATCCTTGGTGCCAACCCACACCAACCACCACCACTCACACCCCCTCATGTTGGCGCCAAAAATGCCCTAGGCATCCCTTCATTTTGGTGCCAACATGTGCCTAATTCCTAGCCCTACACCTCATCAACCAAGGCCATCTAAACCCTACACCTAGCCCCTTCTAGAATCCCTCTTCTTCACCATTTTATCTAGAGGATTTGTGTTTTATTTTTCTTGTATTTTCAAGTAGAATAGAAGCATTCCTCTATAGGTTTTGTGTAGACAATTTTCATTAAATCAAGTTGCCTTCTCTTAATTTTTGTTACATAGCTTTTTACAAGTTTTGCCTAGCATTTGTTTCACTCCCTCTCCCTAATTACTCAAGGCCTCCACGTGCTTAGGGTGAGCTTAAGGAGAGGCTCTACCTGTCACCTTAGGGTTAGCTTTATTAAAATAGGTATTAGTTGTTTTCCCGCTATTAGCAAAACTCGCATATTCCCGTTATTTCAAAACACATAAAAATCATATATATAAAACACCAAAAAGAAATTTGAGTTCCCTTAAAGCAAGAGATTTGATTTACCAAACAAATTGGCCTCCTTGGATGACCCTAGATACTCTACTATCTAAGTTATAAATTTAAGAGTTGATCGGTTTTACGTGTTACAACGACATCTTTTAACAAACCACGTAAAATCTATATCACTTTTTGTCATCGTTGTTGGGAAGGTACGACTTTGCTTAATCAATTTTTCTCTTGCTTGAAATGGATCTCATCCCCTTCTCTTTCTTTTCTCTTATGTGTGTACAAGGTTTGCAGGAAGGAAGCGGGAATTTGGAAGCGAGAACTCAAAAGTTCCTTTTCTTCCCACGATTTCAGGTTGGTTCTTCCTTTCTTGTCACATTTATCCTTAAAAACTGCCAAAAGAAATTAAACTTGGCTTTCAAGATCTTAAATATCTTAATTAAGTGGAGTGGTGCAATTTAAAATCCATTGTTTGCTTGCTTTCATCATTAAACACCACTCCACCTCAAGTGTTGGTAATCTGATTTTCAGGTCCAGACTTCTGTCCAGATTCCAAAAATCAATTCCTGACACCACTGGCCTTCTAAAATCATAAAATTTCACCCAGTGATTCCAAATCAAGTTGGGAACATCTTTCTCGAATTTTAGAATAATTAGATTTGTAATTAATTTTTAAAAATTCGTGGACTGCATATGGGTCACACCCTTTAATCTTCCTATTTTGCTACAATCCATGAATTTTTAGAATTTTTATACTCATCTAATTTTTGTGAAATTTACTTTTCTGGAATCCTTGTAAAATTCTACACAACTCATAAAATCATCAAAATTTTTTGAGGCCGATGGTGGTACTAAAAAGTCAAACAACCCACAGATATCAATTCTGGACTTTTACACCAGCACAAAGAAAAATTTTTTAAAAATATCAAACAAATTCCTAAAATCCTAAGAAAATCTTTTTTGGAATCTTTGTTTGATTTTTCCTAAATTAGTGGTGCTTTTTAATTTATTTGGACCACTACTTAGTACAGAAAGCCTAAAAAATATCCATTGGTAGTTAAATTTCTATCCTAGGATCAATTGGATTATGGTTTCCTTTTCATTTTTTAGAGACAAACAACTAAAAGGAAATTAATCTTCACCCATACAACTTGATTTTTTCTTGTTTGTGGAATCTCAAACTTGTTTGGAAACTTAAAAAGAAAATCCTAAAAATACACTAAGTTAAATCCAATCCTAAAAGCAAAAATACAAAAACTTTTGTGTGACAACTTGTTTGAATTAGAACCACTTTCCAATCTTGCACACACTATAAAAATTGAAATAATAGGGAAATAACCAAATCAACGCCCTCCACATTTTGTGTGCACTTTAATATCCTAAACATAATTAAAATATGTAGCAATTTGACCCCTAAGGTTTCATCAACTTAGGCTTGCTATCTAAGTAATAAGTTTTCCTTTAGTTAATATCAATTCTGTCATCTATATCTAGTGTTCAGGCTGAGGGGCTATGTCAAACGACCAGGTGCAGGTTTGTACAAGCATCTGGGGATTTTCCTAGGAAATGCTTGGGCCCAAACCTCCCCTTAAACAACTTGGCTAGATTTATTGACAAAACGGGTATTCACTATTGATTACTTATTCCCTAGGTAGATCAAGTCTTAGGTTATTTTTAGGGAGTCACAATTAAGTTAGGTCTAGAATCTGTTGTTTGAATTGCACACTTTCTCTCATCTCTCTCTCTTCTCCTCCCCTCCAATTCTTCTAAAAAAGTGCATGCACAGGCGAAGGTCCCAAAAACCACATCTTGAAGGACCATCTGATTTTGCCCCCCGCACCAGAAAATCTTTGTTTTCTTCTCCTTCCTCTTCTAAAAATATGGAAAACTCGGGAAACCGACAAAAAAATTCTGCTTCCGCTTCTAATCCGTCAATCGACCGATAAGCTGACTTCCCCATCCCTAACCTCCCTCATCTGGAGCAACCAGAAATTCCTGCAGGGCCAGATGACCCTCAAATCCAAACTGAAAATACAAACCCCTTTGCCTTTATGGCTGACCATTTGGTTCAACTACAACAAAACCAAGAGAATTTGGCTAGGACTGTGACGAACCTAGCCAACCAAGGGAGAAACCCGCCACCCCGCCAGTAGCCTGTCATTCCTCTTAAGGATTTTTATGATCCTTCCAACTATGAGGAAAGACCCGGGGTGGTCATACCACAAGGGGATTTTGAGATCAAACCAGTTATTCTGAACCTGATCTAGCATTTCCATGGTTTTCCAAGAGAGGACCCTTTTTGTCATCTCGAGGAAGTAACTGCCCTCGCTCAAACCACTCGTTCCTGCAATGTGCTGGAAAACATGTGGTTGATGAGACATTTTCCTTTCTCTTTAAAAGATAAAGCTTCACACTGGTTTAGAACGGTTAAGCGCTCGATCACCACCTGGCCCTAATTAAAGAGCACTTTTCTAAAAAAAAAATTTCCGATCGGTCGAACTAACGCTTTAAGAAGATCCATGACCTTTCAACAAAAAATTGGTGAACCCTGCCATGAAGCTTGGGAAAGATCCCAAGAACTTTTAAGAAGTCCCCACCATGAAATTCCGCAATGGCAGTTAGTACAGATCTTCTATCATGGATTAGAAGATCAATTGAAGCGATTTGTGGATGCCTCATGTGGGGGCAATTTCCTTAATAAAGATGTCGAAAGTACCTATCTCCTCTTTGAAGAAATGAGTGAAAACTCATTTAATATGACTTCAATGGACACTTTTGGTAGAACTCAAAACCCCAGACACGGAGTCAATGAAATTGACTCCAAATCCACCTCTATTCCAATCACTCAGGATGATCTATATATGTTAGCTCAATGATTGGACCAGAGGCAAATTCACCAGGAAAAGATGGAAGAAAAGCTCACTCACAAACATGCTCCACACCTTAATTCTTCATACTTTAACTCTCCACACACTAACACTCCACATTTTCTTCGAAGAGAAAATCTGCACAACATTGATGCCACACCTGCTGGTCAGCAGTTTTCTGCTGATTTTCCACAAGACTTGACAAGGAATTTTGATTATCTGAATCAGAATATTCTTGATCCCACCACGGAAAATATTTATGCTCTCCAGGAGCAATTTAGAAACCCCTCCAACACTTGCAATCAAAACTGGAGGACCAACCCGAATCACTCTTGGAAAGCCCCGAACCTGATTCCGTTTCCCAAACAAAATCACTTTGGGAATTATGGGCAACCTGCATGTCAACATGGACCATCCCAGGAAGATATCAATACCCAGGTCATGAAAAATTTGCAAGGTATGCAGAACCAAATGACAGAAGTAACCTACATGATTACCAACTTGCAACACCAAGTTAAGGTTATTCCTGATCATCGACCTACTGGGAATTTACCTTCTCAACCCATGCCCAACCCGAATGATCAACGGAATCAGTTCCAAGGTGGATATCCCAATCAACCCATTCAACCAGCACCTCAGCATCCCCCGGGTTTCAATAACAGTCAGGCTTCCCATCCTCATCGTAGAAACAACCAGACTGCAAATGCAGTTACTTTGAGGAATGGGAAAACCACTCAAAACCCCCTGCCTATTAAAGAAACTTGATTCAATGAAAAATAGATCAACTCTTCCCCATCTTCCTCTAACACTATTCAGGAACCTAATAATGCAAAATAGGAAAACCCTACACCATTTCCACAAGCCCTCTATTCTTCACAAAATAAGAAAAAGAAGAAATCTGAGCCCACTGATAAGGAATTGATGGATTTATTTGGGCAAGTTGAAATTAACATCCCTCTCCTAGATGCCATAAAGTACATTCCTGCCTATGCAAAATTTCTAAAGGACTTGTGTACCCCAAAAAGGTAGCCTAGAAATTTAGAAAAGGTGATCCTTCCTGAGACAGTCAGTTTAGTTGTGCAAAGCTGATTGCCTCTTAAGAGAAAAGATCCAGGTGTTCCCCTGATTCAAGTGATCATTAATGACACTTCTTTTGATCGCACCTTATTGGATCTCGGTGCCTCAATTAATCTTATCCTCACAATTGTTTTTGAGGAATTTAAGATCGGTGAATTAAATCCTGTTGAGGTTACTCTTCAATTAGCTGACCGATCTACAACTAAACCAAGGGAAATTATTCAGGATGTCTTTTTTTGGGTCAAAAATTATCTATTTGCAGTAGACTTTTTAGTCCTGGACATAGAGGTACCAGAAGCTTTAAAGTTTGCCCTTATAATTCTTGGAAGACCATTCTTAGCCACTGCCCATGCAAATATTGATTATGATTCTGGCAAAATGAAGATCATGTGTGGCGATGAATCTGTAACCTTAGATATTTTCCAAGCTTCTAGGAGGTTCCAAGAACCTGATTTCTTTGATGACTTGGATTCAGAAATGGAAAATATAGTGGAGGAAACTTTGCAGATTTCACATTTGGGTTCCTGTTTTGCCATTAACACAATTCCTGAACAATCCACTTCATTCCACTCCCTGACCCTAGCCACACATTTAGCTAACACTCCAGCTGACCCTTTCACTCTCACTTCACCACTAAGACAAAAAGCAAACATTCTTTCAGAGCCGGGCCCACAACTGGAGTTAAAACCTTTGCCCAACTTCTTTAAATATGGTTTCCTGGGTCCAAATCAGACCCTGCCCCTGATTATAAATTCTGGACTTACTGGGGCACAAGAACACAAACTTCTCTAGGTTTTGAGTAGATATAGAAAAGCTCTTGGCTAGACCCTTTCTGATCTTAAGGGTATTCATCTGGCCTACTATACACATTGTATATATCTAGAGGACGATTCTCGCCCCTCCCACCAACCACAAAGGCACTTGAACCCTAATATGCAGGAGGTGGTAAAAAAGGAAATTATTAAGTGGCTTGATGCAAATATCATCTACCCCATTTCTAACAGCTCCTAGGTTAGTCCTACACAAGTAGTGTCAAAAAAGGCTGCACTAACAATTGTCACAAATGACAATGGGGAGAATATAGCCACTTGAACCCCCTCTTCTTGGCACATGTGTATTGATTACAAAAAATTAAACACTGTCCCAAGAAGGACCATTTTCCACTCCCCTTTGTTGATCAAATCTTGGAGCGGTTAGCCGAACGGGACTTTTACTATTTTTTGGATGGTTATTCCGGCTATAATCAAGTAGCAGTTTATCCTGAGGACCAGGACAAAACAACTTTCACCTACCCTTTCGGAACCTTTGCTTCCCGAAGAATGCCCTTCGGTCTTTGCAACGCACCTATGACTTTTCAAAGGTGTATGCTTGCAATATTTTCAAACCTAGTAGGTGAATGTTTAGAAGTCTTTATGGACTTCTCTGTTTTTGGAGATTCTTTTGACCATTGTCTCAAGAACCTTTAAAGAACTCTCCAAAACTGCATAGAAGTCAATCTGGTCCTTAGCTGGGAAAAAAGTCATTTCATGGTCCAGGAAGGTATTGTCTTGGGCCATGTTATATCAAAACAAGGAATTGCGGTAGATAAAGCAAAAATAGATGCTATATCTAAGCTCCCACCACCCACTACTGTAAAACAGATCAGATCCTTTTTGGGTCATGTGGGTTTCTACCGTAGATTCATACAAAGTTTTTCCCAAATCTCCAAGCCCTTAAGTCAGCTTCTTACTAAAGACCAACCATTCGATTTCAATGATAAATGTTTGGAGAGTTTTTTGAGGTTGAAGAAGGAAGTTACCAAGGCACCAATTTTGCAAGGACCTAATTTAAATAGTCCCTTTGAATTAATGACAGATGCCTTAGATTTTGCTGTGGGGGTTGTTCTTAGGCAAAGAATTGACAAGAAGCCCGTTGTGATCTATTATGCTAGCAAAACTCTTGATGATGCACAACGGAATTACACGATTACTTAAAAAGAACTTGCCATTGTATTTGCCCTAGAAAAATTTAGATCTTATCTTTTGGGGTCACATGTCACTGTATATACTGACCACTCAGCACTTAAATATTTGCTGACAAAAAAAGATGTGAAACCCCGCCTTATCCGTTAGATCCTGCTGCTCCAAAAATTTGACCTGGAAATCAAGGATAAGGCAAGATCGCAAAATTTAGTGGTCGACCATCTCTCTCGTCTTATGACAAATGACATAATGACCCCACCTGATCAATTCCCTAATGAAAGCATTTTAGCTGCCACCACCCTCCCTTGGTTTGCACCCATCGCAAACTATTTAGCAACAAAATGAATCCCCGCTGATTGGACAAAAATAAAAAAGGAAAAGTTCTTTGCTGATATTAAATACTATTTTTGGGAGGAGCCCGACCTTTTCCGCATTTGTGCCGATCAGGTCATTAGACGATGTGTCCCTAATTCAGAAATCCATGATATTCTGACACATTATCATTCAATGGCCTGTGGCGGACATTTTTCTGGCAAGAAAGTTGCAGCTAAAATCCTTAATGTGGGATTCTTTTGGCCCAGCTTGCACAAAGATGCCCATAATTTTGTTCGGTCCTGTGTGCGTTGCCAGAGCATCAGCAACATGACTCGGAAGGATATGATGTCCCTTAACCCGATTTTAGAGGTTGAAATTTTTGATGTATGGGGCATCGACTTCATGGGATCGTTCATCAACTCTAGTGGGTATTTATATATACTAGTCGCAGTTGACTATGTTTCTAAATGGATTGAAGCAATACCCACCTGCACCAATGATCACCGTGTGGTTGTCGATTTCATTAAGAAAAATATTTTCTCAAGATTCGACATTCCGAAGGCCATTATCAGTGATGGAGGCTCACACTTCACTCACTCACAATTCCGTCACCTTTTTAAATATGGGGTTAATCACAAAATTTTCACACCTTATCACCCCCAAACAAATGGTCAAGAGGAAGTTTCTAATCGAGAAATCAAAAATATTTTACAAAAGATGGTTAGGCCCTATCGTAAAGACTGGTCCACCAAATTGGACGATGCTTTATGGGCTTACCATACCGCTTTCAAAACCCCACCTGGTATGTCTCCCTTCCATCTGATTTTTGAGAAGGCATGCCATCTCCCGGTAGAAATTGAACATAGGACTTTTTGGGCAATAAAGCAATTAAATATGGACTTAGCTGATGCTGGTACCCACAGAAAATTACAATTGACTGAACTAGAAGAATTACGTAATTTTTCGTATGAAAACACGTGGATTTATAGACCGAATAAAGAAATACATTGTTTGGAAACATTTTGATGTTAATCAACACGTTTGGCTTTTCGATGCACGATTATGTATTTTCCCTGGAAAGTTAAAATCAAAATGGACCGACCCCTTTATTATCCTAAAACCATATCCGTACGGTGCTATTGATCTTTTTGATCCTAAAACTAATACTACTTTTCAAGTCAACGGCCAATGTTTAAAACCCTATTTTAATCATGCCTTGAATCTTCCATTTGAATCTTTCGATTTAACCAAACCAACCATGACTAATCATTGATGCACACTACGCCTAGCTGAATGGCGTAAAAGATAGCACTAGATAGGAGGTAACTCATCATTTTTTTTCCCTGCTTTCTTTTTCTTTCTTTTCCCCAGGTTTTGACCATCCTAAATCCGATCGCCTTTTACTAAGGTACTCCCTCTTTCCCTCCTAATGCATACGGACATTGCATATCTTAAGCATGGGGGGTGTTTTTAAATTTTGACGATCGATTTAGGATTTTCAAAACCTAGAAACATGCATTTTCTTTTGTCATTTTCTTATTTTCTGCTTGCATACCCAAAAAAATAAAAATATTGAAAACTTTTGGAGAAAAATTTTGAAATCGAGACTAAGGTTGAAAACTCAATTTTGATACAATGGGATTTTATCTTTAAAAAACTAGGGATGAGGATATGGATCTGATCATTAGAATTTCAGTGTCTATTTTTAAACTAGATCAGATATCCTTCTCTAAAATTCCACCTGAACTCATGATAGTTCAGGTGACTTGATCCCCTTTTGCAATATAAAATGTATTTGGCTTAGTTTCTAATTTAAAAACTTGCATTTCTTATGGAACTTCCTATGTCAAGCCAACACCTAAAAGCTGCTAAAAATCAGAAAAACCCCTTGTTTGGCCTTAGTAAAAGTCTGAAGCAGATCATTGGTTTGAGTTCCCACCACCAAGGAGGAAAATGCCTCCTTTAAGGATGCGATGTCAACATGTTACCGCCTCGGTGCTGCTCCATATCTATATTTCATATCTTTAGACGAAGCATTAAAGTGCATTTTTGCAGCTCAAGTGTCTTGGATGATACTCTACCTATAGTGTTGGAGCAAGAGCTTGAGTTTGCTTGGAGCGTCCCTTTACACCACATTGTGTTTTGGGGTTGTGAGCTCCTAGGTGTGTCATGGACAGTGCTATCTCGAAGTATTGGCGCCAGAACCCCCTCGAGGATTGGTAACGAAAATGATGATCCCAACACATCTGTTGTAAGACTGCGGTAAAAATAAGCATGGGAGAGAAAAAAAAATTTAACCACAAACACGCCCTTATAAATGTTGGCTTTTCACAAGCATGGACACAAGGTTTTAAAGGTTATTGCAAGTTGCGAATTTGATTCAAGAGCCAGAAAAGTCCTAAAAACAAAAATTTCAAGTTGCAAATCTATGAATTTTTTGGACGATATATTGATCCCGTTTTGTCTAATTTTTGAATCCGAAAACACATCCCAATGTTTATCATTAACAAATCCCATACCTCCTGTGTTTGGATCAACCTATGTCCTATAATCTTTATCTCCTCAAAAGTCAAAAAAATTAGATATCCCAAAAATTCCATTTTGTAAAAATTAAAGTTTTGTTAAGAGACTAGCAAAAGATAAGCATTGGGGTGTGATAAATGCTAGTTTATCATCATTCTTATGCATTAAAACAAACCTAGCTCTAAGGATTTTGACCCACAAATGGGTTTTTGGGTTGCATTTAGGCATAAATTAGGTTAGGCATGCATTGCATTTGTTATTTTATTTCTTTGATCCGTTTCTTGGAGTGTTAGGGATAAGCAAAGAGTCAGATCCCCAGAACCCTAACACTCAGGAAGGCACCTGATGAAGAGGAAGCTCAATCAAGCTAGGACTCAGCTAATTCCAGCTCATCATGCCTGGATACCAGCTACCTTGGACTAGGGTTAGCTCCATTCAACTCCATTCAACTCACCTTAGCTGAATGGTAGCTCAAGAGAGCTCACCTTAGCTCACCCTAGCTCAGATCAGCTCAAATCCAGCTCAACTTAGTTGAGTCTAGCTCATCTCAACTCCCATTAGTTCACAGGGAGCTCTAGCTAGCTCAGCTGAGTTGAGTGGAGTTCACCTTAGCTCAGCCCCAGCTCATTCCAATTCCACCTAGCTCATGGCAACTGGACTCCAAGCTAGCTAAGCTACTACTTGTCAACTAGTAGCTTAGCTAGCTCTAGAGTTCTCATCAGGGGCAGCTCTAGCTCAACCTAGCTCTGGCCAGGTTGAAGTCATCTCAACTGAGCTCAACTACCCAGGCTTGGCTACTTGCATAAAACTAAGTAGCTGAGCTCAATAGTTGAGCTCCCCTTGAAGCTGCCTCAGCAGACCTAGCTCCAACATAGCTTCCATCAACTCCAGAGTCTTCTCTCCCAGCTCCTCCTTCATGAAACCCTAGCTCCTCCACCTCCACTCTACTAGCTAAGCTAGCTTAGCTAGCTTAGCTAAGCCCTTAGCTCCACCAAAAACTCCATGGCTGTCCACTCTTCAACCCTCAACCCAAACCAAACCCTAACCCAACCTATCCTTGGTGCCAACCCACACCAACCACCACCACTCACACCCCCTCATGTTGGCGCCAAAAATGCCCTAGACATCCCTTCATTTTGGCGCCAAAAATGCCCTAGGCATCCCTTCATTTTGGTGCCAACATGTGCCTAATTCCTAGCCCTACACCTCATCAACCAAGGCCATCTAAACCCTACACCTAGCCCCTTCTAGAATCCCTCTTCTTCACCATTTTATCTAGAGGATTTGTGTTTTATTTTTCTTGTATTTTCAAGTAGAATAGAAGCATTCCTCTATAGGTTTTGTGTAGACAATTTTCATTAAATCAAGTTGCCTTCTCTTAATTTTTGTTACATAGCTTTTTACAAGTTTTGCCTAGCATTTGTTTCACTCCCTCTCCCTAATTACTCAAGGCCTCCACGTGCTTAGGGTGAGCTTAAGGAGAGGCTCTACCTGTCACCTTAGGGTTAGCTTTATTAAAATAGGTATTAGTTGTTTTCCCGCTATTAGCAAAACTCGCATATTCCCGTTATTTCAAAACACATAAAAATCATATATATAAAACACCAAAAAGAAAGTTGAGTGTTGACGTGTTCTCGATTGTGTTTTAACAGTTAGTTACGTTGTAGTATAGGTGATTAAGCATTGTCAACAAATAAAAGTTTTATTACTCGAAAATTAAAGTATCCAAGGTCGAACACAGGGAGCAATTGGAATTTACTACTAATCTCAAGAATGTAATTGAACACTATAATTACTCAAAACTTAATTCAAATATAAATGCATGAGTTTGAAAAGTAATTGTGGCAAAAAGAAGAATTTGGATGTCTGATCATGGGATCACACGTCTTAAAAGATGTTTCCCTTTCTCTTATTCTTCTTCTTCTGATTTTATTCCTTTCTTCTTCTCTGCAGTGCCTTGCTTCTTTTCTTTCTATTTTCTTCAGTCTTCTTTTCTCTGTAGTTTCTTTCTCTCTGTGGGTCTTCTTCTTCTTCCTTGGCTCTGCTTCCTTTGCTTCCTTCCTTGTTCTGTTTGCCTTCAGTTCCTCTTCTTCTTCTGCTTGTCTTTACCTTTCTCTATTTCTTCTTTTCTTCTTCAGTTCTTCTCTTTTTCCTTCGCCTCTTCCTTTCCTTCTCTTTTTCCTCTGCAATGGCTTCCTTCCTCCTTCTTATTTTCCTTTTCTAGTAGCAGCTAAGTCTTAGCTTCACTTCCTCCTTCTGCCTTCCCTGTAAAAACCACAGCAAAGCAAAACCTATACCTCTCCCTACACCTGCGCGTCTCTCTCTCTATGTAAACCACTCTTCAGCAAGCTCTCCCAGAGCCGGGTAAACGGGTCGGATCTCGCGCCCGGGTGCAAGCGCACCAGCGTGACGATGGTGCGCGAGGAGTGCTCAAGGTAGTGTCGGGTCGGGTCGCCAGATCTGTGTGGTGAACTCACAGACGAGACGGTGATAATAGGTGAGGGACCTCACCCCAAGTGCATTCAGAGGCAACGAGGCTATAACACAAAAACATTATAAATCACTCCAGCACTTTGTGACTTCACGATGTGGGACTAATGTTCCACCTCTACTTCGCGCGTGCCCGCAGGAGTCCATCCTTCAATTGCCACTGCTGCAGACTTTGCAGTGCCTCTTGCTGGAATAGAAGCCTTCGCGATACCTCCCTAAGCTAGCTGGACCTGGAGCCCTGCAGTCCTGCAAACTGGAGCAAGCTTGGAGCTTCTTCAAGTTGTCGTCAATGGCGGCCGGGGCGTGAAACCTGTCAGACACGAAAAGAGCCTCGCAGCTTAATCAGATCACCAGGGGACCTTCGCCGTGTCAAAGCGAAGGTGAGGAGCTAGGTGGCAGGCCGCGGGGCGGCCTAGGCATGCGTGCCTAGGTCGCCCTGTGGCCGGATGGATGGGTGTGTTCGGGGGACTGTTGTGGAGGCGTAGAGGGACTGTGGATGAGTGGAGGATACTCAGTGAGGTGAGGCGGAGGTTATGTGATAGTCGACGAGGCGTGTGGGGCTGCGGAGCGATGGGAGTGTCTCGCCGGAGGGTGGCCGGAGATGAGGAAGGTGGTGGTGAATAGCGACGGTTGAGGGATGTTAGATGAAACAAAATGAGGGAGATGAAAGAGGGGATAGAGAAGAATAGTTTTAACCTAACTAAAGGGACGAAGGGGACAAGAAGGCAGTCGGCAGTACCTACTGTCGCCGGAGAAGAAAGTGTCTAGTGGAGGAAGACGGCGGCGACGATGGGGCTAGGGCAATTCGTGCGGGTGTTGGGCGACGCAGAGGAGGATGAGGAAGATGGCTCTGCCACTAGTTTTGTGGCAGAGCGACGAGGAAGAGGAGGGGGGCTTACCAGAGCTCGCTGGACCCCTTGGCCAGAGAAGGAGACAAATTTGAGGTGGAATCCCGGCCAAGTCGAGCTGAGGAGATGCGGCCGGAGTTAGGGTTTAATTTATGGGTGCTGGCCGTGCTTCTGGTGCGTGGAGGGCACGCCTTTTGCCACCGACGTCTCACCGGAGATGGAAGGTAGTTAGATACCCAAATCTCTCGTGCATTCGCATGAGAGATTGGATGCAAACCAGGGGTTGTGATCAGGCTCGGATGGAAGGGCATTCCTCAGAGAATCTCCCTTCCAATTCTGGGAGGGGATCTCTGAGGGATCTGAGAGTATCCCCTCTCTAATCCTCGCCGGAGTAGGATCTCTCCCCAATAATGGCGGAGGGACCTGATTGTAAGAGGGTGAGAAAGCTAGGGGGTTTTATGTGATGGTTTTCAAAACATAGGGACCAAAATGTGATTGGATGTACTAAATTGCAAAGTAAGTCAAGATGACCTCCCCTTAGGTCCAAATTTTGATACAAACCTAATTTGGACCTAAGGAATCCAATGGTGATGTTGGATTTTAGGTTTGACCATGTTTCACTTTACATTTTGCGTAAAAACCCAAATTAGGTCAATTGATGAGCTAGGACCCTAATCTATGTCAAACTAGGTTCCAAAGGCCAAATTAAATGTTCTAAACCTAGGGGATATTTTTCCATGATTTTTAGAGGGTTTACTTGATTTTTTTTCTGACCGAAACCTTATCGAATTAAGCGATCTATTTTAGGGTTACCAAATGTCATTTAATTCCTGGATTGCACATGAACCCATTTCTGATTGAATCAACCCATTTTTTATCTCATTTAGACCATTTGACCTATGTTTTGCCTCTGATAAATCCCGTTTATGTACTGCAATGGTAAAATTGCAGTTTTAACCTTTATTTCATGTTTTCTACTCAGAACACTTATTCCTTTAATTAAGTCCTCTTCTAAGTCATATAGGAGCTTTTATTCTCTTTATTAGGTCAAAATGAGCTAGTTATGCCTCATGATGAGGCTCTCATCATACCCCCATGCCTAACTTTTGTTAGTCCCTTAGCAAAATTTCAAAGTTTTAACTTCCATTCTAAACCCTGAGTGTCTGTCAACAATTATGATAAGTGCTTCTCTTTTTCTTTTGTGATTAGGTCAGAATGCTGACAATAGGCCTAAAGGTATCAAGTACCAACCAAAATCCGGACCTGACCCGCTTTAGCCTCAGTCCTCCGTAAAGGTTTTTAGGGCCCATAGAAACTAACCTGGGGTTTGTTAGACTCCACGGTTAAAGCACCCGTGCTTGAGACATTTTTAGCCTAGGTTCAATTTGTAGTGCATTTTTGTAAGAGAGAGACAGAAGATTTATTTGTTTGGAGAGCTTTCTCTCTCTTTTCTTTTTTATTTCTAGCTTTGGATTAGCTTCTCAACACGATTTGTATCGGATTCCTCGTCCCCATCATCAATCCTCAAGGGTCCCTGGCTATCGATGCTTCGAGATAGCACCGCCCATGGCAACCCCCAGAACCCTGGCTTTCGAGATTTCGAGATAATCCCGCCCATGGCATTCCGTGGCCGAATTCAGACCCTGGCGATCGACATTTCGTGATAATGCTACCCATGGTATCTGAACAAGCGGAGTGCTTACATGCCCCCAGTAGGATATTTAAATATCCTAAGAGACAAGCACCGAGGAGATGATATGTTGTTACGCATCTTCGAGGGGAATTTCCTGCCTCTCCATGCCAGGAACTCATCCAAATCAACTTGTCTTGATCGGCCTCTCCTAATCTAGGTGGCTTTTTCAAAACATTGAAACACATTTTGCGTGGTTTGGATATTTATGCGCACTAAACCAGACTGTGTGTGAATTTGGGGTGCTTAGGTTACCGAATCCCGCAAATCGAAAGTCAGTTAACGAGGCCGAATACTTCCTAAGCCTTAGACCTAATACATAAGCTTTGTATTTTCCCCAACCTCTTGAGGATTATCCAGATCTTAGCAGATACGTGAATTATTAAGCTAAAGAATCTAGCCCAAGAGGCCTAAGACCAGCGTTCCCGCTAATCTCTTGTTATGTCACCTTAGCACTTTTTTCTTCATTTTTCTCTTTTCTTGATTTGGTCTAGAACTTCAGTTAATCCCTTAATCTCTTTCTAATGACTACCTCTTTTTCTTTTTCATTTTATGCTCTTTTTGTCATTTTTGCTCTTTTTATCCTCCTTATAATTATGTGGCTCACAAAATTTCCTCCCTCCATTTTTTTGTTCTTTTTCATAATTTTTTAATTTTTTTTGTTTTTGACATATGTGAATTTTTTTGTGAGAATCCTTCTGACTTTTTCTTGGTTCTGTATGTATGCACTTTATCACCCCCCCATGCCTAAGTTTTGCAATGTCCTCATTGTAAATGGAGGGTGTGAAATAGTGTTGAGGTCAGGGACTTAGAATAGGATACATCGGGTGGGTGAACGAGTCGAAAATGACTGATGCGAACGATTTCAAGCACTGGTACGTGTACCAGAGGTGGGATCAACTGTCTAAGGCTAAACTCAAGGTGCAATGGATGTGGAGTACAGACGGATAATCAGACGGGTCTCTATTTTTGGAATGACAAGTTGCCTCTCATTAAGCACTAAATTTGATGCCTTCAGCCGAGCGGAAAATGAGGCGGAGAGGGAGTGGTTAAATCAGTGGAATTTTGTAAAACAAGCACCTTGAGTAAGAGTCTGGTTGGTCCAACCAGGTGCTTGTTAATATCAGTAGGCTGATGATGCAGCCTAAACCCAATAAGTCTGGTGGGTTAATAGATGTAGATCAACAAATGCGGAACCCACCATATGCAATGTGATTCAGATGGATATGGAAGTGAAAACTCGGGTTCGGGCTGAGTCGAATCAACCTGGTCAGAGTAAGGTTCCGAAAAATAATCAGTGTATGGTGTGGAAACCCTACAGGGGTGATCAAAGAATGATGGCTCCTGATTTTCGATCTGATTAATACCCGATACCTGGTATAGATATGGAGTTGAATTATCTACAAATGGCTCAGTGAGAGGTGAATCAGAATAGAAATTGAGTTCGGTTACGGGTCGGGGTAGGGAACGGGTTTTGATTAGTTCTGTATATGTGGAGCAGGTGGCTTCAAAGAGAATTGGCTTGTTATAATCAGGAAGCAGATTTTCTCTGATGTTATGGTCAGATTCGAAATTGTCGAAGAGTTTGCGAAAATCAAAATCTGAATGAGATTCAAGATCATGAGTTCTACCACCATAAAATAAATCATATGCTGTAGATTCAGCAGCCTGACTGGGATCTAGCCTCAATGTTAATTCTGAGCTTAAAAAGGTATCCCTATCTGATAGAGGCTCAGGTTCTAAGCTAGGGCAGACCCAATTGAAACCCCACTCGTCCAATCCTCTGTTTCTGTATCGTAAATTGGCATGACTTCCGAAAAATTGATTAGTTCCTCTGAGGATGTTGGCGAGGGATATTCATCAAATAGAGGCCCAAAATCATATTCTTCATTGAAAGATTGATCTTCTTCATATGGGGCCTTGAAATCTTCAAAATAGGTTTCAGATCTAGATTCTGGGCTTAGGATGTGGGTTGAATTACTAGAATCTAGGTCCGAATAACCTTCGAGGGTCACCTTATCAGAATAAGGGACGGAATTTACACCCTCGAGAGGTTCAATTCTACTCTCATTATTGTAGGAGTTTTGGGATTCTAAGCCTGGTGATTCATGGTCTAGAGTGGGCTCAACATTATGTTTTCCTGCATTTGGAGCTTCCCAACCTTCTTCAATATCAGGCACATTGTACTCCATCTGGGTTGGGAATCCACAACCATTTTGTGCCTCAAACCCGAGATCAAATTGATCCTCGATGTTGTCCCAAGATGGTTCATCCTCTGTTTGTGGTATATACGGGTACTTCTGGTCAATAATTTGTTTTACTAATCTCATTATCTCTTCCCATTTTTCAAGACTATCTTGGTGTTGCTTCCAAAGTCGAGGATTTGTCATACATTGAAGGTATTTAAGATTGTGCAGTTTTTCTATCTCAATGTAACCAGTAATGAGCAAGTCACGGGTTGATCCTTTTGTGGCTTCTGCCAATAGTACTTGGGCACAAGTTATGATAAAGGTTGTGGTTGTTGGGACATCAACCTGAATGTTTCCTACTTGTGTTGAGGTTTTGTCTTCTTTTTCATAGAATTTCATGGCATCCTCAATCATTCTATCTCTCATGGATCTCCAATATTCAGGTTTCTTGAATGGTAGTCCTAAGTGGTCTGCCTGCATATTTGGATCAGGTGGTGGAATCAAGATGTAGAATCAGAGTTTGAATCAAGATGTAGAATCAAGTTATGAAGCAATTAGATCTGAATAACGAGTCCCACTTAAAATGTGCGTGTGTGCTCTAAAGAGAAAAGATGAGGGACTGGAGATGTTTCTTGACCCAATCAAGACACCCAAAGACGTTTGGATGACTATAGAGGTTTGGGGCGGATGGTACCCCTGGATCAGAAGATCGTCCACCTGAGAATTACCTGGGCAGCCAGAGAGGGAGAGTCCCGCAGAGACCCCTACACGGTAGAGCGTCCCCACAGGTTACAGGGTTTCCCCCACCCAACCTATCTTGTCACTGAGATTCCAAGTAGACCAGAATGGGGACCTTGACCTCTTAAGTCTACCACTTTTATTTCAAAGGTGCTTTAGGGTTCTCACTTGAACTTTAGATGTTTTGATGTTGTGACCTAATTTGGAGGTTGGTTGACCCAAGGGGTCAACTTCACCTAACCTGTCCTTTAGATGGCAGAATGATTCTAGGCTTGGGGCCTAGTGATCACCCTGATTTGACTCCCAGGTTATTAGGTCCAAGATTTTAGGATTCAAGTGATTTTAGAGCTCAATTTTTCTTAGGGTTTGTCTTGTTTAGATCTCTTCAATCAAAGGCTTGGGTGGCACACTGATGCGAGAGGGTTCATTTCCTTTCATACAGGCATGTGTGACTAGCACTTCAAGACCCTACTGTAGAAACCCAAATTTGGTTCTATTTGCAATCCTCTTTTTCTTTTTGAAAAGGTTCTCTTTGGACTTAAAAACAAGAAGTGTGTTGTCCGCCGAGATTAAGCGTGATTTCTATTAGGCACACGAATTTGTGGGATAGCAAAATCGTTCCAACTTCAAGAGGATTTGAAAAATATTTTCAAAAAATCAGGAAACGTTTGCCTTAAAGGTGGTGATTACTATAGAAAGAAGGCAATTGATTCCTAACTTAATTTTCTTCCTTTTGTCTTTCAAAGCTTAGGGGATAATTTAAGGAAGAAAAGAAATTACTTGCCCTGGAGTGGTTGACTTGCGGGAGGGATTTTCTCGTGAAATACCTTCAAGATCACAACAAAGCAAAGTAAGGCAAGTTAGTGTTCAATATGATAAAAAGAATGTAGAGACTAGTGATAAATTACGCATTGCTCCCCGACAAGGGTGCCAAAATGTTGACGTGTTCTCGATCGTGTTTTAGCAGTTAGTTACATTGTAGTATAGGTGATCAAGCGTTGTCAACAAATAAAAGTTTTATTACTCGAAAATCAAAGTATCCGAGGTCGAACATAGGGAGCAATTGGAATTTACTACTAATCTCAAGAATGTAATTGAACACTTTAATTACTCAAAACTTAATTCAAATATAAATGCATGAGTTTGAAAAGTAATTGTGGCAAAAAGAAGAATTTGGATGTCTGATCATGGGATCACATGTCTTAAAACATGTTTCCCTTTCTCTTATTCTTCTTCTTCTGATTTTATTCCTTTCTACTTCTCTGCAGTGCCTTGCTTCTTTTCTTTCTATTTTCTTCTATCTTCTTTTCTCTACAGTTTCTTTCTCTCTGCGGGTCTTCTTCTTCCTTGGCTCTGCTTCCTTTGCTTCCTTCCTTGGTTCTGTTTGCCTTTAGTTCCTCTTCTTCTGCTTGTCTTTACCTTTCTCTATTTCTTCTTTTCTTCTTCAGTTCTTCTCTTTTTCCTTCCCTTTTTCCTCTTCAATGGCTTCCTTCCTCCTTTTCCTTTGCTAGCAGCGGCTAAGTGTTAGCTTCACTTCCTCCTTCTGCCTTCCCTGTACAAACCATAGCAAAGCAAAACCTATACCTCTATCCACACCTGCGCGTCTCTCTCTCTGTGTAAACCACTCTTCAGCAAGCTCTCCCAGAGCCGGGTAAACGGGTCGGATCTTGCGCCCAGGTCCAGGCGCACCAACGTGACGGTGGTGCACGAGGAGTGCTCAAGGCAGTGTCGGGTCGAGTCGCCAGATCCGTGTGGTGAACTCACGGACGAGACGGTGATAATAGGTGAGGGACCTCACCCCAAGTGCATTCAGAGGCAACGAGGCTATAACACAAAAACATTATAAATCACTCCAGCACTTTGTGACTTCACAATGTTGGACTAATGTTCCACCTCTACTTCGCGCACGCCCGCAGGAGTCCATCCTTCAATTGCCACTGCTGCAGACTTTGCAGCGCCTCTTGCTAGAACAGAAGCCTTCGCGATACCTCCCTGAGCTAGCTGGACCTGGAGCCTTGCAGTCCTGCAAACTGGAGCAAGCTTGGAGCTTCTTCAAGTTGCCGTCAATGGCGGCCGAGGTGTGAAACCTGTCAAACACGAAAAGAGCCTCATGGCTTAATCAGATCACTAGGGGACCTTCGCCGTGTCACGGTGAAGGTGAGGAGCTAGGTGGCAGGCCACGGGGTGGCCTAGGCGTGCGTGCCTAGGTCGCCTTGTGGCCAAATGGATGGGTGTGTTCGGGGGACTGTTGTGGAGGCGTAGAGGGACTGTGGATGAGTGGAGGATACTCAGTGAAGTGAGGCGGAGGTTATGCGATGGTCGACAAGGCGTGTGGGGCTACGGAGCGATGGGAGTGTCTTGCCAGAGGGTGGCCGGAGATGAGGAAGGTGGTGGTGAATAGCGACGGTCGAGGGATGTTAGATGAAACAAAATGAGGGAGATGAAAGAGGGGATAGAGAAGAATAGTTTTAACCTAACTAAAGGGACGAAGGGGACGAGAAGGCAGCCGGCAGTACCTGCTGTCACCGGAGAAGAAAGTGTCCAGTGGAGGAAGACAGCGGCGACGACGGGGCTAGGGCAGCTCGCGCGGGTGTTGTACGACGCAGAGGAGGATGAGGAAGACGGCTCTGCCACTGGTTTTATGGCAGAGCGACGAGGAAGAGGAGGGGGGCTCGCCGGAGCTCGCTGGACCTCTTGGCCAGAGAAGAAGGAGATGAATTTGAGGTGGAATCCCAGCCAAGTCGAGCTGAGGAGATGCGGCCGGAGTTAGGGTTTAATTTATAGGTGCTGGCCGTGCTTCTGGTGCGTGGAGGGCACGCCTTCTGCCACCGACGTCTCACCGGAGATGGAAGGTAGTTAGATACCCAAATCTCTCGTGCATTCGCATGAGAGATTGGATGCAAACCAGGGGTTGTGATCGGGCTCGAATGGAAGGGGATTCCTCAGAGAATCTCCCTTCCAATTCTAGGAGGGGATCTCTGAGGGATCTGAGAGTATCCCCTCTCTAATCCTCGCTGGAGTAGGATCTCTCCCCAATAATGGCGGAGGGACCTAATTGTAAGTGGGCGAGAAAGCTAGGGGGTTTTATGTGATGGTTTTCAAAAGATAGGGACCAAAATGTGATTGGATGTACTAAATTGCAAAGTAGGTCAAGATGACCTCCCCTTTGGTCCAAATTTTGGTACAAAGCTAATTTGGACCTAAGGAATCCAATGGTGATGTTGGATTTTAGGTTTGACCATGTTTCACTTTACATTTTGCGTAAAAATCCATATTAGGTCAATTGATGAGCTAGGACCCTAATCTATGTCAAACTAGGTTCCAAAGGCCAAATTGAATGTTCTAAACCTTAGGGGATATTTTTCAATGATTTTTAGAGGGTTTACTTGATTTTTTTTCTGATCGAAACCTTGTCGAATTAAGCAGGTCAATTTTAGGGTTACCAGATGTCATTTAATTCTTGGATTGCACATGAATCCATTTCTGATTGAATCAACCCACTTTTTATCTCATTTAGACCATTTGACCTATGTTTTGCCTCTGATAAATCCCGTTTATGTACTGCAATGGTAAAATTACAGTTTTAACCTTTATTTCATGTTTTCTACTCAAAACACTTATTCCTTTAATTAAGCCCTCTTCTAAGTCATATAGGAGCTTTTATTCTCTTTATTAGGTCAAAATGAGCTAGTTATGGCTCATGATGAGGCTCTCATCATTGAGTTCCCTTAAAGTAAGAGAATTGATTTAGCAAACATATTGGCCTCCTTGGACAACCCTAAATACTCCATTATCTAGGTTATAAATTTAAGAGTTGATCAGTTTTACATGTTACAACGACGTATTTTTACAAACTGTGTAAATTCTGTATCAGCTACAAAGTACCTACAATGCTATAAGTTAATCGTACCTATAACCCCATCGGTCATCAGCGTTAGGCGCACAATTGAACATGTGTATGGGTGTGTGTGTACATGTATGAGTTGGGAGCCCGATCTGATGGGGTCATGTGTGATCTATATGTGGGCTTGTATTGGCCAGAAAGAATGCACTAAAAATCACCTAATAAAAACTAGAGCTCGACTTAGTAGTGGTCGATTTGACCCCTAGTGGGCTGTTGATTCCGTGAAGGGTTGGGTGATAAATTTTGGTTAAGTGAAGGTTAAACTTGGGTTAAGTTAAGTTATTAATAGCTAAGTGTTAAGAGGTAAGTGTTATTAGTGTAAATTTGGCTAAGTGTTAGTGAGTGCTGTGAGTGTTAAGTGTTAGTGTAGTATTTGCGTGTGTTGTGTATATATATGTTAGTAAATATATTTGTTTTATATATTAAGTATAGTATATACGTATAAGATTAATATAGTATGTAGGTGTATATATATATATATGTATACATATCCTTTTTTCCTTATTTTGCATACGTGTTTTTAAGGCCTTTAGTGACATTTAGAGATGTCAGTGTATATAGTTACATATGTTAGTATAGTATATAGTATATAGCTGTTTAGATATTCTTTTTATGCCTATATTAAGGCATTACTTAGTTATTAGTGAACATAACTAACCTATATTAGTTTAGATTAACTTATAATGCCTTTCTACCTATTTTTATGCTTGCAACATTATCATTAACATTAATTAATTCATTCTTGGACATAATTAACTTAGATTAGTTCATGCTTTGATTCTTTCATTCATTATTCATTTATTTGTAAACAAACTTAACATTTTTGGAATGAAAGATGATTTTTGGATAATAGGGAGTGATGTATATCAATAATTGCCTCCCAATGAACGATCTGGAATAAACCCAATAAATATTCTATATAGTTAAAATGACATCCATCTGGATTGCGACACTCTACAACAACGCCTTAATTAGCCCAAATTACCAAGAGATCCAAATAATACATCAGTATGTCTCACTAAAACCATTCTCCTTAAATTCTAATACATCAAGTGAGACTTCTCTTATAGATTCTTCACCCTCACAATCAAAGAATTCTTGATCCTCATTTATATATGTCTCATAATCATATATTATTTCTTGGTCCATAGAAACATTTTCTTCGTTTCCTGGTTCAAGGATCTCGGGTGAAGAAATCAGTTTATCCTCAATTGGTTACTCTGAATCAACCTTGTCATCCCATGTCTTATAAAATGTGTACCCCTACAAGCGCTTGAGTGGATTCTAGCATTGGCTCTCCTAGAGGGTGCTCATCCTAAGAATCATCCCAAGATTGAACTAGTGCAACCACATATTTCATCCTCAATCCTGACAACCTCCTAAGTAAAACCTCACCCAGGTCCTTATCCTCTACGTCTTGGAGCCAATCCAATAAAGAACTATTAATATCTTCAATCATTTTGATCAGAGACTCCAATGCTTTAATATAGCATGTTGGATGAACTTCTAAAGATCGAATGGTGTTCCTCAAATTAGCTAGCACCCTGTCTTGGACCTGGTTAACCTGAGCCGAATAGTTCAATTCAGGGTTGGGTGGGTTTGGGTTCAGTCTGTGAGGGTCAAGAAATTGAGGTTCTTGAGGTCCTCCTTGATAATAGGTCATTTTTGGTTATTCATTAAAGGAAGGTGACCTATATGTAGTGGAATCCTTGGGAGGGTAGGTGTCGTAATCATCATATCCCTTTTTATTGCAGATCGTATTGGGTGGTTCATAAGAAGGCAATGATCTATAATCAGTGTAGCTCTGAGAAGGATAATAATCATAATTTTGGTGTCTAGGGTTAGGCCTTGAATACTGAGGTCTGGAATCATATCCCCAATTAGAGTTATCCCAACTAGTGGATGGGCGGTCATAGGTCGAGTCGGGATAATAATTACCTTAGCTAGACATCAGATGGACTAGTAGAAGCAGATTAATCAAAAATAATCTCAGTCTGAGCCCCAATGAGTGAGTCAATCCTTAAGCCCAACGTCTACTCAATTTTAATTAGTCTTACGTTTAAATGTACTTTTGGAATGTGATGGACCCTTTTAATGGGTTGTGCCCTTAATAATCAGTAAAATAGTGTGTGCGTGCACAACCAGGGTTTTCAAACAAGGTTATTAGAATATATGTCTTCTAGGGTTCAACCTTGTTTACTAGCTTTTAGGGTTCAATCGTTAAATTCGTTCAATCAGGTTCAATGAAGCACACCAAGTTTTGAAAGCATAGGTGAAGATATATTCCTTTACAAATCAAAAATAATGTGGCATGCCTAGTTTAATCCCTAGAAATTGAACCCTATGGGGCAGCAACTTGATGAGTGAATTTTATAATTAGTGGTGCAACCCAAGCAAATCTACCAATTGGTTGTTCGCACCACTAAACAAGGGACACAGAATAAATAGTCACTAATGTGTGTATTTAGTTCAAGTGTACTAGGTCCACAAGTTGGAGTCTTGGTTAGAGACTAAATCAATTAAGGGTTGTGCGCCTTAAGCCAGAAATTGTGGGTGTTTAATGTGTGTAGATTTCACTTATGTCCCACAATCAGAGAGAAATTTTTTTTTCTATTTTTTTATAAGCGGGTGGGAAAGGTGGGTGGAGTGACAATCAATCAACCAATTATAACCTAGGGTTTATACAAGCTCCAAGGTTGATTCAGGTTTGATTTATTAATGTAGCAAAATGAATCTAGTGGGTGGGAAAGTGGGGGCACTTAAAACTTATCTACCCGCACTTTACTCCTATCTACTACTATAGCGCACCTTGGTCAGGTACCTGTAAGATAATAGATCAAAGAGAAGAATAGTTAGAGAATAAATAAGTGTGGAGAAAATGCAGGAAAAAAATCAACGACCATTGCCTCAGGGAAATAAATAATTCAAAGATAAAGTATCCACCCCCCCATGCCTAACTAATGCAATGTCCTCATTGTAAAAATAAAGGTATGAAAAAGGGTGAAATAAACAAGATATCACCTGAATTTCCGTGATGAGCCAGTCAGCTCCGAGATAACAGCAGAGTATACACAAGTGCTAAGTTTATTGCCATCAGCTAGGCACAGTCCTCAAATAGTAATTATAGACATTGAGGCTACAAGAGTGGAGTTTCCAAACCTCAAGATATGGGTCCCGGAGGGTGAGAGTAGGCATGCCAAAGAGATGATCAATGAAAGTGGCAGCTAGTGATGTAGGGAGAGCCCGAATGGTCTCCAATAGAAGTTTTGTTGGATAAGCATAAAAGTGGTTTAGGTGGATGCAGGAATGGTGTAATGGTTGGGTGAAAGAGGAATATGAAGCTTTTGTGAGGTGGTGGGGCTTTGTAGTAGTGTGTGTGTACTCTAGGATGCTTATGTTGATGTTCATAATTAAACCAGGCTTCCTAAGAGTTTCACCCCAAATCTTTTTAATTCCATCCTCACAATTGGGGTTCTTGATCCAACCATTTTGATCATTGCATTTTCCACCAACTACTTGAACCTCAAACTCTAAAAATATAGGACAGGGTTCTTGTTAGGTTTTTAATTGATAAAGAGAATTTCCAACAAGCTTTCAATTTCAAGAATATCTTCCTTGTAAGTAAAATCCTCATCCCAGAATTCTACAGTTGGTTGCACATTGTTATTATCCTTAGTTATTCTTGCAACCTTGTGATCTTCCTCCTGAGTTTGGGTTGAGTTGGACATTATGGGGTTTTCTCTTATGTGCATGGCCATCACCTCCTCGATTCTACCAAGCTCCTCCATCAAACCATTCTTAAGTTGATTCTTCTTTGATGCCTCAAAAATATTAAATCAATTCATTTTATTCCTAGAGGCAATCTCTATATCTCCTAATTCACAATCAATGCTTGCCTTGGTGGTGACTAAGAAAGGTCTTCCCAAAATGATCGGGGTGTGGTTGAGCTATTTTGGTGCTTCCATGTCAAGGACCATGAAATCAACAAGATAATGCAAATCATTGACCTTAACTAAAACGTCTTCCAAAAGACCCCTCGATTTTGTAATTGATCCATTAGCCAACTGTAAGGTTATGTCAGTGCATTTCAGGTGGCCTAAACCCAGTTTCCTATAAAGTGTGGTAGGGATCACATTAAAGGAAGCACCCAAGTCGAGGAGGGCCCAATTAGAAGTAATGTTTCCTAATGTGCAGAAATCAGCAGGGCTCCTGGGTCCTGCTTCTTGGGGGGCAGCCTATTTAGGATTAGTGTCCTTATGTTATCAAACAAGACTACCCCCCTAGTGTTTTCAGATTCTACCTTACGCTTTTCCTTATAAGAACTCAATAAAGACCTAGCATTGGTAGGAATTGATCCAATAACCGTGAGGAGTAAAATGATTGTCAACTTAAAAGCTTGTAACAATGAAATTCTTTCCTCTAATTTCTCCTTCAACTTTTTCTGTTTTCCCATACAACGACAACATACTCCTAAATTAGGCTCTAATTTTCCATTGATCACATTCTTAGTTGGGAGTTTAGATTTTTTATTATGCATCCTAATGGTATTGACTTGGGGTTGGGTGGGACCCTTGTGTCTACTACCACTCCTCAAGGTGATTGTGTTTGCAGTAGCAAAGTGTTGTTGGTTTGTGCCTTGGGGAGGGTTGGGCAAAACAGAAGACTCCTAGTTAATTATGGTGGGCATTTGGTTAGCTTCGAGAGGGGCTGGGGTAGCCTGATAGATATCATGAGCTTTAGCATGTGGCTCGCCACCATTACCAAACCCTTGAGGCCCAGTGCCTCGGTTCTGCACATTTCTCAAGTTTGGTACTATTTGAGATGATAGAGATCCAGACTGCCGGTTGTTTGCACTATGTGGAAATTGCAAGGTGTCCAGCGAAGTCATTTGCTGCATGAGTTGGAGCATTGACCCTTGCATTTCTACCATCTTCAGGTTCAAATCAGCTTGCCTTGCAGGTTGTTGGGCATTCCACATGGGCTGATTAACCTAATTTGGGGCCAGCTGAGTATATACATGACATTGACCCATTGATTTTTGTAGTACATAGTTGTTGGGTCAATATTGGATCTGTTGTCCCTAATCTTTCCAAGAGAAGTTAGGGTGATTTTTCCACCTAGAATCATGGGAATTCGAGTATGGGTTGGACCTAACATTCTCCTATACAGTATAACCATCCTCATAAGGTGAGGATGAAGAGAAATAAGACTCAGAAAAAATGGGATCAAAGGCCCTAGTGTGGAACCCATACCGTTCCAAGAAGTGCTAGCTCAAAGGTTAAGCTGACTCAAGTTAATTCACAAACTCCCATCCTATAGGAGCTTGTGAAGAATGGATTCCCTAGATTTGGGATTGAGTGGATCTAGAAATATTAAAGTTTCTGGCCATCCACTCTTCCATTCATTAAGCAACCAAATCCACCTTATCTAATTTATTGCAGATCAATTCCATATCAAATGTATGAGAATCTTGAACCTCATTAACATTTGATATGGTTTGTTGGGATCGATTGAAGGTTTCCATGGAGGCATGATTTATAGATTTTTTGCTCATTTCCTCAAATAAATCATACATGATATTTACATCTTTGTTGAAGAAATTGCCTCTGCAAGAATTGTCCACATGATTACAGAGTTGATCATTCAACCCGTGATAGAAAATCTGCATGAGCTGCCATTTAGGCACCTCGTGGTGAGGACACTTCCGCAACAAATCCTGGAATCGCTCCCAGGCTCCATGAAATGGTTCCCCCAGCCATTGAGAAAAAGTAGTAATTGCCCGTCGTAGAGCATTGGTCTATCCAATTAGGAAGAATTTCTTCAGGAAGACCGATTTTAATTCTATCTAGGTAGCGATCAATCTTCCAATGGTGCGGTACCAATGTGAGGCCTTATCACTAAGTGAATGGGGGAAAAGCCTCATGAGCATCTATTCTTCATCCACATTCCATGATTTGGTGATCTGAACCAGAGTGATCAGATCCTCCAAATGATGGAATGGGTCCTCTGAGCCAAGCCCATGAAAGTGTTTAATCAAACTCAAAACCTGGGGCTTGATCTCAACATCACCAGTAGGTATCACAACACTGGGATGATCCTCGTAGTTTGAAGGATCGTAAAAATCCTTCAAGGGCAGAGCACCCTGACCATTCATTTGTTGGAACCATTCTTGCATCTGTCGCAATTGGTCAACTACTTCCAAATCAGTTCTTACTGGTTCGAAGGTAAAGGAGGTGGTTGTGGGTCTTCCATGGGGTCTGCTTAGCTAAAACTCAACCTAAACCTCCGTGAATGGTCTAAAGGTCCTTCTAATCAGGGATTCAATGACCTCCTTCCATGCATGCACTGGAAGAAAGTCGGAAGGATGGAAAAGAAGCCCTGTGGCACAAGCAAACAACCATATCCTTAAGTAGGGTAGCCTAATGACCTACAAACTCTCGGAACCTATATTAAGAATAAAAATGATTCAGTCTACTCCTCTCCAGTCAATCCAACCAGTTAGAGGGAGGAATTCAGGAGAAGGTTCCTCCCTTGGCCTTCGCCTCAGGTTCCTTTGATACCTCCCAACTACTGTCATTTGATGGCATTCCCCTAGCTAGACATCAGATGAACTAGCAGGAGCAAATTAATTGTAAATAATCTCAATTTAGGCTTCGAAGAGCGAGTCCAATCCTTAAGGCTAACATCTACTTGATTTTAATTAGTCTTAGGATTGAATGTGCTCTAGAATGTGATGGGGCCTTTTAATGGGTTGTGCCATTAAGAATCAATTTCAACGTGTGTGCGTGCACAACCAGGGTTTTCAAGCAATATTATTATGGACGTGGTGTATTTTAGGGTTTGCATATTGCTTAGTAGATTTTAGGGTTCAACTTTAGGTCTATTCAATCAAGTTCTGTGAGGCAAACCACATTTTGAAAGCACTAGTGAAGATGTATTCTTTTAAAAATCAAAATAATATGGAGTACCTGATTTAAACCCTAAGAATTGAATCCTACAGAGCAGCTACTTGATGAATTAATTTTAACTTAAGTGGTGCAGCCCAAATAAATCAATTAATTGGCCTTTTGCACCACTAGTTAAGGCACACAAAATAATCCTAGTCACTAATGTGTATAATCAGTTCAGGTGTACCCGATCCACATATCAAATTCCCAATTAGTGACTAAATCAGATAAAAGCGATGCGCCTTAGATGGAGAAATTATGGGTGTTAATGTGTGTAAATTTTAGATAAATCCCACAGTCAAGGAAGAAGAAGAAAAATTTTGTATATATTTTTTTTAATAAATGTAGGTGGGTGAGATGAGTGGAGTGACAAACAAATAACCAATTCAATCCTAAGGTTTATAAAAGCACCTAGGTTGATTTGGGTTTGAGTTATTTAAGTGGTGAAATGAATCTAGTGGGTGGGGTGAAGTGTGGACACACTTATAGATCTTATACCCACACTTTACTCCAAACTACCGCCTTTGGCCTACCTCGATCAAGGTCATGCAAGACAATAAATCAAAGAAAAGAAAGGTCAGAAAATGTGTAAGTGCAGGAAGAACGCGAAAAAATCATAGTCCGTTGCCTCCCCAGTAACGGCGCATTAATGACAAGTTGGAGAATAATGAGAAAAATCGAAGTTTGGAAAACCCATCGTAGTAGTCATGAAAATTCAGCTATCAGATAAAATTTATAATCGAAACTTAGTTGACTCCCAGGTCAAACATGGGGAGACGAACGTTTGATTTATTAAAATTCGCATTTGTTAATTTGTTTTTGGTGTTTTTATCTTTTGTAATTTTTTTCTTTCTAGGGTAGAAGATTAGGTCATAGAAACATCTCAGCTATTCTACTCTACTTGCAACATAAAAGAGAGAGAGAGAGTAAGAGAGAGAGAGAAACATATATTATAAATAATTCAAATGTTTATTACAACTAAGTGCAGAAATCAAAATTTACTCTAGCAAGCTATAAAAGAGAAAAGGTAGTAGTGTCCCCCTCGACGGCTGCTTGAAGGACGACTCGCTCCAGTGGTGCCTAGATGGAAGAGGTGAGAGGCTAGAGGGAGGACGAAGCTGGAGGAAGAGGGATGGGGCAAGATAGCATTGCAGCGAGGATCTACTTCTAGAATGGGGGTGAGAGGATGGCCACGGGTGCTCCACGAATGAGGATGAGACAACAAGTAAAAATTATTTTCTACACTCTAATGGAGCATCCCAGGCTTAAGACAAGCTCACAAAGCTTTGGAGAGGATGAGGAGAGAGTAGGAAGAGATGAGGAGGAAGGAAAGGGGTGTAGGGGGTATTTATAGGTGAGAAAGGGGGCATGCCAAATGATTTGGCACATAAGGCCATTGAATGCCCGTGTGGAACATGATCACAGCACACAATGCTTGCACCCAACCACACACAGTTGCATATAGTCACGTATACCACACGCAACACATCGCTCATGCTGTGTTGGCAAGATGGGGATGTGTCCTCAGCCGTTAGATTAGGAATGGAGGGCTTTGATCGCGTGAGGAGGCACGCTTGAGATTGCGCCTCAAGCGCGTGTGATGGCACGTTATCTTGCGCCTTTCCATCTAGTGCTCCATGTGGCGCTCCTACCACCATCTGATCGTGATCCAATGGCATTGAGCACACACCTTTTGCTAATTGAGGAGAAGAGAAGGGCTGGAGGCTAGCGTGGCTATATCAAGGCTGCACGATCAAGATTGTGTCATCCAATTTTGCTCTCCGCGTGAGGGGATTGAGGTGCTGAGGGCTTTTCAAACACACAACCTCCTTGTTTAGAGGCGCATGCCTTCTCCCCTATGCTACAATGGTCGAAGGCAAACGTGGACCGTTGGATTGAGATCCAACAGTTGTGAATGCTTGATGAGCTACCCCTTTGAGAGTATGAGACACATGGAGAAGGGTGACGTGGAAGCTCTATGGTCATTGGATCCACGACCCAGATTGTTTCTCGTGTGCACTCTAACACTGAACAGGGGCTTTAGGCAACTTGGGATGGTCTGGATTATGCCACATGGCACCATCTAAACCATCCATCTTCTTCTCTTTGTAGGTGATGCTACAAATGTCAGATTAGGTCGATTTTCGCGTTGTTGGGCTGTAATCGTCAACCCAAACCCATCCATACGATCAAATTTGGTGTATGAGGTCCATATTCACATCACCCTGCCCCTTGGCCTTTATTCTTCTTCAAACTGTATATGATGCTACAGAGGTCTGATCAGGTAATTTCAGAAGCATTGGACTCCAATCGTAGCCCTAATCAGATTTGTCCAGTTGTATCTTCAATCCGAGGCCCATAAATGCGTCGCCCTTTCCCCTCGCCATTAAAAGGAGTAAATTAATAGACAATTTATACAATCTATTCTAAATGCGTGTTGATGTATGTTATGCAATTTTATAATGCTGGATGCTTCTATGAGCCTAGGAACATGCATAAATAGGCATTTTATCATAAATAATTGTGTATCTATCACAAACCCTCTATTATCTTAGGTTGACCTTCCTAGCTACTGCAAATGCCTCTATCAATTATAAGTCTGGAGCTCTAAAAATGGGATCCTGAAACAAGAAGATATCACTCAATATTTTCAAGGATTGTGATGGAAACACCATCATGAGCCATAACTAGCTCAATTTGATCTGATTAAGTCAATAAAAGCTCCTACATATCCATCAGAAGATCTTAAGGGCACAAAACATTGATTTAAGAAGACAAGAATACAAGGTTATTTCTGGAAATTTATCATTCTATTACTATGGGTTCTCTCAGGGATTAAACAAAGGTTAAATGGTCTTAAGAGTCTAATAAGTGGGTTAGAACAGATAGAAAAGGGTTTTCATGCATTACAGGAATTATGGACATCTAAAATCCTAAAAATAGATCCTGTTAATCTACTGAGGTTCTGGTCAAGATAAAATTCACCTAAACCCTCAAAAATTCATATAAAAATATTCTCTAGGGTTTGGTACCTTCAATTTGACCATTGGAACCTGTCTTGACCCAAAATAGTCTCAGACAGATATTTACCCTAATTTGGATAATTATGCAAATTACCCAGTCAAAATAGGTCAAAACTAAAATCCAACTTCACCATTGAATTTCTTATGTCCAAATTAGGTTTGTACCAAAATTTCCCAATTTGAGATCATCTTAACCTAGTTTGCAATTTGATCCTGTCTGACTCTTTTATCTCACACACATGCCCCTAACTTTGGAATCCTTTACAAATAGGTCCCTATCTTTATCATCATTTTCACAAACAAGTCCCTTCCTCCATGAAATCCTAATCCTACAACTCCATCAAGCTTGATGTGGCATTTTCTCCTTGATTCCTTGGCAAATCCCTCTCAGATTTGAAAGGGAAGTTCATCAAGGAATTCCCTTTCTTTTGAGCCAGATCTGAAGCCCTACAACCTTCCCAATCTCTCATGTGAACACATGAGAGATTCGGGTATCTTTCAAGCTTCCATCTTCGATGCACATTCCAAGATTAGGAAGCTTGCTTCCCTAGCTCAAATCATCCTCCAAAGGCCTATAAAAGAAGCCCCATTGCATACCGTCGATCCCAAGCTCAATTTTGGCTGGAAATTCCCTACGTTCATCCCTCCTCTTCGGGCCGAAAGGCTCCTCCAGCTCCGGTGATTCCCTCTGAGCTCCCTTGTCATCTGACCGCAATACCGGCGGTGGATTCTCCTTCCTCGTCTTCCTCCGCGTCGTGCCATACCAACGAACGTCTCTCCCTCCGTAGTCCTTGCTGTCTTACCCCCACAGGAGCCACCTTCGTCCCCAGCGCCGACCACACCACAACCGACACCGCCTCTACCTTACTTCATCCGCTATCTAGCCCTATTAACACCTCATCTTCCACTTGTCATTTCCGTGCATTCGCAACTCCGATTCAATCGCCGACTCGCCCTAATGCCCTCCGTCTTCCACCTCGTTGGCATCCTCCGATGAGCCCTAGCGGCTTCCACACTCACCCAACCACGTCGCTTCCACGCTCCTCATTGTCGCCTCGACCCATCGACCAAAACCCCTCAAGTAATTGAGGGGATTGGCCTCTCTATCGCCTCCCCCGACTCATGCTCTTTCACACACATTCTGCAAGGTCGACAGGCCTCCACATCCACTCACATGCGACGCCACCTCCACCGTTACATTCGTCAACGTCCGGCGATCCTCCTGAGCATTTCTGACAGGGCCGAGAGGCCTTATCTTGGATTTCAAGTACCTAGGGTGCAGCCACCATTACCAGGAAGTTTCAAGCTCACTCAAAGCTCACTTCAGGTCTCACAAATCCCAGGCAGCATCCTCAGGATGTGCGGAACTCTCCCAGGATCACAACCAGCTGATCAGTTGGATTTGCTAACTGCATCTTCATCCACAATTGACAAAGCTCCTCCCTACTGTTGTGAGAGAAAAGGAAGGTGGGAATTTAGTCCCACCGCGAAAGCCACCAAGTAGTCGAAGTTTCATAAGATAATTTTGTGCTATCCGTTCTCTGCCCAGTACACGAGGTCGGGTCCCCATTACCCGCTCACCGCTTACCCGCCTAACCTATTCTCACACCTCGGCTGCGATATCACACCCACAGCCCTGGTCCCAGGTGCGTGAAACCCTGAATACCCGATTACCCAATAGATTGCATTGACCCTGGGAGGGTGTGAAAGAGGAGGAACCTAAGAGAGAAAGGAAAGAGAGAGAGAACACGGGGTTGGGGGGTTTTTCTCTGAAAATCAACGACTGACACTTAGCTGTTTAAAGAAGAAACCCCCCTCTATATGTGAAGAGAAAAAGAAGAAGAATAGAAGGCTGGAGAAGAGACAAGGCAAAGAAAGAGAAGAGAAGGAGCTGAAGAAGGAGAAAGAAGAAGAGTAGTGCCAACAGAAGTGCAGTGCACTTATTGCGTGACATTTGATCATCTGATACTGATTGCTTCATTGAATATCATTGTGAATAGGATAATTTGGTGATTCAAATCACCATTTTATCCTGACATTTTTGCTACATTGATTCTTGCTCTTATATATTCATCTTATTAGTGCTTCAATTTGATATATTCTTGTTTAGAATTGTGATCTTAAGATTTATATTTGCGGATGACCTCAGACTTCATTTCTGATATTCGAGTTATAAATTTTATCTATTTTTCACACTAATTCGACCTATACTGCAACGTTACAATTTTAAAACCCATTTCAGAGCAACAAATGATTGTAAATAAACTAATCATGAAGAATATTCCCTAATTGATGTGATAGAGGAAAATGACGAAGTGATTCTTCTCAACGTACTTCGGAGGGATCCTTTGAAAAGAGGTTTTAAGGATGACTATTTTGACTATCCTTTACAAGAGGATATGGATGATGTGGAAAAATTATTGGAGGTTAAAGCATATATTGATTATGAGACTTTTATTTTTGAGGGAGTCTCACTGGAGATGTTGAATTATAAGGAAGATCTTGAGAGAGGAAGTGATTTTGAATATGAGGCATTCTATTTAGAGGATCAAGCCCTTAGAATTGACTACGAGAAATGTATTATTTGAAGCCCCTTCCTTGATCTAGGTGAAGATGAAGCAAAACAAGTAAATTTTGAACTAAATGACTCTTGGATGACCAGCTTCACCTTTACATCAACCAATGATAAACCTGAATTTGAATTATTCATTATGTAGTGTGATTGCAAGGTTGATGTAACCAAGTTTGAACCGCCATTTCTTGATTCAAAGGACTTGGATTTCATCAAAAGGGTTAATGAATTTGAAATCAAATTTAGTGGAAGAACGAAGGATATGGAAGGTGTTAGTGAGGTGATCACTTTTGGAGAGAGTCAAAAGAGAGACAACTCATTGGATTTAAGGGTTCCTTTACATTTGAAGCCACCAAAGAAACAAGGTCATAAAAAGGTAGAATGGCATATGTAGATTGATGATTGTAATCTCGCCATTCAAAGCATGAATCTGAATAGAATTCTGACTATTTGCAAGGATCCTTGTTATCCTCAAATTTCTTACTCTTATGAGCTTCATTTTAATTCCTTATTTCTTATACCTCTTAGGTTGGCCCATGAACCGTCACTACAGTTAAGGGTGCGATTTGCGATGGTTGTCAACTGTCGCCAATGACTATCGTGATATGTGTTGTCACTGTTTTGAATTTGCGATGGTGTAATTTTGTTGTCATCGCCTTTTTGTCACGCACGGGTGCAAACAAATCCAATAAATGGTGATGGTTATTAAACCATTGTTGAATGAAATTAGTGATGTTTTTTGTATAACATTCACCAACTCTTAAAGCGCGAGATGGAAAAGCACGCCAAAATTTTCCACAATTTTGGCGACGGTTATTTATGAAACCATTCTAAAAAGTCATTAGCGACAGTTTATAAAACAGTTGCCAATGGTATATAACTGTTGCGAAATAAGATGCTATATCACACGAGAAAAATTAACGTGCGGGGTATGGTGTGGCAACGGTTTCCAAATCGTCGCTAATTCCTTTTGAGGATCATTTCATAAATAACCGTCACTAATACTATGTAATTTTTTTCAAAAGAAATTGATTTTTTTAGTGTGATAATTACTAACATGGTGGAAATAGAAAGCCATAAAGAAAATATTCAATCACAAAATAATTTATATATATATAGGATGTTCAAATATTACAACAACAAAAAGAAATAAAATATGAAAACATAAACACTATGCTGGGGCACCTATGCTACCAGCCACAGATCCACCCCCACCATCGTCATCGTCATGCCTCAGTATGTGGAAGGTCGAATGATCAGGTCCAGATCCTCGAAGATAAGACAAGACCTCCTCCTACTGCTTGTGTGTTGCTCCAATAACTCTTCTTGCCACTCCATTCTACGAGTGGCAGCCTATAGCTGTACAGTTGTGAGGTGACCTCATCCAACCTCTTCGCCTGCTCCACACCTTGACGTTGTAATGTCTCAAGTTTTCTGGTTGAGATTGTCGACATGGATGGATGAGGAGGATCCTTTCCTACCATACAAAGAGGAGATCGTGGAACTCCTTCCATCGCTACGGACAAAGCCTCCATGCTCTAGAAGCATCATGCTCCTAAAGGCCCCCTCTAGTGTCAAAGGAGTCTACAAAATGATCTCGGAGTTCTCATCCACGACTTCAAGAGGATGGATCAAATCCATGATATGACCCTGTAAATATATATATTTGTAACTTTTTTATCTATTCTGAAATTAATGTAACTTGTAATTACTTACATGTCTCTCCTGGTATGTCTAATGTATCCATGCTCGGGGGTCGTCGAGTGTTTCTTTATTATGAGTCGCTCATAGACTCCCACTCAACCTAGCTCAACACCCTCATCCACATCCGCCTGAAAATGAAGTAAAATTTTAAACTTGTCTCAATGTAACTAAATTTCTTTATTTAAGTATACAACATTGATTTAAAAAACTTACACATTTGTATTTTAACGAGTCAATACTCATTCGACCGAAGTAGTGGGTCTGTGGAGGAGCTTAGGCCCTCTTGGCCTTATTCTTCCTAATTTGTTCCTGTAAGAAATATAATTTTTATTACTAAAAGATTATGTAATTAGTTGTTATAAACTGAAATTAATAATCAAATTCAAAACTATTTATTTACATCTGTCGCTAGATCTCTCCAATGCTCGAACAATCTCTCCCAATGTTAAGTGCTATCGTAGGAGGCACATTTCTCGATGCCTCCTCATGCGACCTATTGTTAAAAAACTAAAATATTTTTACAAATTATTATTAGAAATGGTAGATTTTATATAAATAATTAAAGAAATTGACTAGAGGAATTTCATACCTTACTCTTCATCTCCTCTCTTCATCCATGATGTATCGAGACTAAATGCTGGAGGATAGCCTTGGGTGCATTGGGATTCTCGCCCCAATCATAAGTGCCATGTATTCAATAATATATAAATCAATTATAGTTGATATAATTTTAAAAAATGATTTCAAAATTTATGCCTGTAACTCTTGAATAATGGAGGACTTCGGCTCCTTGGCAACCCTCCTCCAGTCGAAGTAGGAAAGTAGCACGGTTGCCCTAACAATCGTGGCTAACCAACTAGTAAACCTATAGTAGTTCTTCGCTTCCGCAGCTGCAGTAATCGTCACCACAATCCTGGTGCCCTCAAATAGCCTGTCGAGGTCCGACATATTTTAATAGATAAAATAGGAAATGAAATAAAATAAACTTTTAAAAAATTACTTATAAATTTTACCAGCACTGGTGCCTGCCTGAGTAGCAGGCTCCTGTGACGTGCCAGATTGAGTAGCAGACTGCTGTGACGTGCCAACCTCAATATATGGCTGCTGGAAGGGATGCTCTACCTACTCAACCCCCCCGTCTGACGAACTCCTCAGGTTAGGTCTCATATTAAGGATTCACCTCAACATAATAGGTATGTGGGTCAGGTGGTGGGGAGCTAAAGATTGACGCCAAACCCCTACTATGTAGGTGACAACCTTGGGATATAATATGTGGAGGTATGTACTCGATATATTGGGAGGGAGTTTGGATATACTGGGACAGTAGCTGAGAGGTCGACACAGGTGGAGGCTAGGAAACATGTGGCTGCTAAGTATCAGGAGGAGGCTGAGAGACAAGAGGCAAGGACTATGCCTCCTCCCTAACCTCATAGGTAGGCAGATGTCTCCCCCTATCAACTAGCTTCTTCTGTGGCCTCATCTTCACATAAATTAATAAAAATTAATTAAACATATATTACAAAATTTATATGAAAAAGGAGAAAAAATTTAACAATGAATTTTAAGAAAGTAAATAAATAATTTTAACTTCATTAGAAAGTAAAAGTGATTATACCTTAAACATCAGTATCTATTTCACTGAGACCCATTCCTACTTCTTCTAGAAAATCTTGATATGCTTCAAATAGAACAGAATTTTCACTATCCTTTTTTGCACCAAAGAAATTACGAGGCACGATTTTTATAGGTATGATCTATCCATTCCTACTATTATCGGGCACATAGAAAACTTGTGATACTTGACAGGCTAGTGTAAATGGTTCAGCTATTTGAAGAATTCGAGTGTTCTAATTTAAACTGATAAAACCATGATTGTTATTTTTTTAAAACTAATCCCTTCCTTGAAAACATCAAACCAATCACACTTAAATAAAACCACACTACGGTTGTATGTGACTCATCTCAACAATCTATATTATTTACTCATAGTAACCATCACAACCTATTCCAATATCACAACTCACAAAAACTCCAGCCTGTTGCGATGCCTTAGCATCATCGATTGACTTTATTCTAAATTTGAATCCATTAATTATGTACCCAAAATGATAATTTCAATAAGTCAACAGAGTTTCACATATTACATCAAAGTCATCCACCCAATGCGAGTCATTGTTGTCTTTCATCAGATATACACGCTGCTTAAACCAACCAAGGAACTATAGCTCCTGGATAGAATGAGGTGAGGATTGTTTAAATTCAGCGAAAAATGAATCTACCTCAGGAATTTGTTTCAAGATATACAAGTGAGGTAATTGTCGATCCTTTTTTTTTTTTTTTGAAACATTGAGGATTGCTATCAAGGTCTGATAGCAATCCGGAAGGCACTATATTCCATAACAAAAAAGCAATTACAGGTATGAAGCCCAACTATGTATGAGAGACTAGCACTCCTTTACAATAATCTCACACCTCACTGATCTCTCCTAAAAATGCTTAACATTACGTGCCCTCCATACACACCACAACACAGCTACCATAGCTCCCACGGGTCGACCAAGAGTGATGAACCTCTGCCACACTGAGTCCCAAGAAGGAAGGGGTTCTAAGAAAACCATCCTCCAAATCTTATCCGTGACCAAACAGGAGGAAAAAATGTGTCATGCACTATCAGAGTGAAATCCACAAAGAGGACAGACATTTAGCACAATCCCCATCCTCCTGTGTCGCAGATCACCAGTGATCAACCCATCATGCCTGCATAGCCACAAGAAGATCTGACCCTTCAGAGGAACTTTTAGGAGCCAAATCTTTCTATCAATGGGGTCCCATTCCACCTCATTATTTGCTCTAATAATTTTCTCATACGCTTACTTCACTGAGAAAGCACCCTGCCAGCAGTAAGTGTCTGTCCCACTGTTCATAGGCTGCAGCCGTTTTAGACTCGCCATCAATTTCTGCCTCTCCCCCCATAGTCGGGTGCCCGGCCTGCACTACTGTAGACCTTCCAGCTACCAGCATCCTTCCTCCTGAGACCACCTGCGGCAAACTGTGGCTACCTTATCTGCATCAGCACCAAACACCCTTGGATAGACCTCTTTCAGCAGGCCCAATTCTGACCACCGCTCATTCCAAAAGCTAAAGCCTCTGCCATCCCCTAGCTTAGGTTGCAGCAACTGCCAATAGCTGGTGACAGCAGCAATAACTGAATGCCAAAATGGAGAAGGCTTCTTCGACTGAAGCCTCTTCAGACTGCTATTAGATTCCCCGTAACAGTCCCTGATCAGGTCCTCCATCAATCCCTCCTTGCCATCAAGAATCCTGATGGCCCATTTCAACAACAGGGCTTCATTGAACTCCTTAAGAGCTTTAATTCCTAGCCCTCCGATCTCCTTAGGTCTGCAGACTCCCTTCCATCTGATGGGCTACATGAATCCGCCCTCATGTCCTGCACCCTTCCAGAAGAATCTCTTCCTCATAGTATCCAATCTCTTCCAAATACATTTAATTGTCGATCCTTTAAATCGATCATTATGTATTCTGTGCGAAGGATCGACCTTCCCCTCGTATCAAAAATTGATAGAGAATCATCATTCATTTTGTTGTATCCCCCATTGAAATTCCTCTCCAGTCAATTGAACCTGTTGTCAATATTATCCATGTACATAGCACATAAATTATGCGTTCTTCTAGAAGATAACCCTCAACAATTAACCGTCAGACATCACTTTATTTAAGACGTAATCCTTGGGCTTCTTCAGAAACTGTTCAATTGGATACAACCATCTATATTGTACAAGACCACCAACTCTTGCTTCATTTGCTAGATGTAGTGTTAGATGCACCATGACATCAAAGAAAGCCGGGGGGAAATTTTGTTCCATTTTGTAAAGTGTGATGACAATTTGATCATTCCAATACTCTAACATTTCACAGTTCAAAGTCTTAGAGCAAACAACTTTAAAAAATTAACTCATCTCCGTGAATGAGTAGACTACTAGATCTGGCAACACTCCACGAATAGCTAGTGAGAATAAAATCTGCATGTAAACATGTGAATCATGGCTTTTCACTCCACTAAATTTCTTTTGAACTCCATTCACACAGCACGAAAGCTGTGAAGAATACCCATCTGGGACCCAAATTCCTTTTAAAAAGGAGAATATCCTATCCCTCTGTCCTTAATTTAAACTATATATTGCTGGTGGCATTTTCTCTCCGTCGGTGACATGTAGCTCAGGATGAATATCCAATTTCGTTATGTCATTTCTCGATGTTAACGTGTCTTTTGGATTATTTGTTAAGTTTAACATGTCTAAAATGTTGTCCATGACATTTTTCTCAATATGCATCACATCAAGGTTGTGACGTATTGTAAGATCTTTCCAATACGAAAGCTCCATCAAGAAGATACTCTTCTTCTTAAAATCGAAGTCCTTTAAAGTTGTCAGAACTTTTTTAAATGGATGATTGAGGCATACGTTGGCAAGCTTTTATAATTTCACAAACACTTCGAACCCTGACAATCTAATGGAATTTGTGCTCAACTTATTTCTTGGATTTCTACTTGAAAATCGACAAGCTTTACCGTTAAATCTATCCTTGAACTGTGAACTCCGCCATCTGTGCTCAATGGGAAGAAATCTACAGTGCCCTAAATAAGAAAACTTCTCACTTTCAAGAAGATGCAAATGATGTGTGTCATCCCTACATATTGGGCAGGCAAACTTCCCTTTTGTACTATATTCAGAAAGGTTTTCATACACTAGAAAGTCATTTGTGGTCCACAACAAAGTCGCGTACATCTGAAAGAATTCTTTCTTATTTACGTCAAACATCTTAATGCCATCGTCCCAAAGTTGCTTTAAATCATCTACTAACGGTTGTATGTAGATGTCAATTGCATTTCGTGGTTGCTTTTGACCTGAGATTAAGAGGGTTAACATCATAAACGAGGATTGCATGCAAAGCCAGGGAGGTAAGTTGTAAGTAACCATCACTACTAACCAAATAGAATATGACGGGTACATGTTTTTGAAGGGTTAAATATGTCACTTGCAAGACCCAATCTAACATTATGAGAATCTTGTATAAAATGTAAATGTCTGCTGTCAAAATTTTTTCACTCTTATGAATCAGTTGGATGGCGAATAAGGCCATCTTATGACTTGTTTTCTTGATGCCATGTCATCCACGGAAAATAACGAAGAACCTTTTTGGCTTATTTCTTCTCTCCTATATATCTTTCCTTACACATTCCAAGCAGGAAGTCAAGTTAGCGTACTCATTTCTATATAACACCTAGTCATTCAAACATGTGTGAATCTTCTCATAATTCATACCAAGTACTCGTATTTGTTTTTTTGCTTCATACCATGAATCTGGAATACCATTGGGATTATTTAACAACTCCCGCATAAACTAAAGTACCTCTGACATCAACTTTGTTGTAGCTCTATTCAAAACTTTCATATGAAATAATTTCAACAGAATAGACAGCCTCGTTAAGGAACTGATTCCAAGTGCAATAGGCTCCTCAATTGCCTTCATTGCATCATAAAACTGATTACAGTTATTAAATTCTTCCTCATTTGCAATATCAAGATAAACCTCTCTCATCTCATGCAGCATCTCATCAATTTGATTATCATCGACTTCATCATCAGACTCATCCATTTCCATTGTATTTCGTGTGTCATCCTATGTTGGTTCCTCTCCATGTGTGGTCCATTTCATGTAATGCTGCCACCAACCATTACAGATCACATGCTCTAGAATTGTTTTCCTATATTGGACAAATCCATTACATGGACATAATATTTTCTCAAAAAATTCTCCACATATGTATTATTTCCTATCTTCATGAAAGGCACAATCCAAGAATGAGATCACTCTACTTTTATATTGAATGTAATCCAAATTTCTCAAACCAATCTAAGACTTGCCTATGATAACCTAAAATTTTTAGTAAACCACCTGTAAGTTAAGAGAAAGTCTATGGAAAATATTTGTATTTTGAAGAAGGTTTTCACTTGATAGCCCATCCTTGAAGATTTGATCACAACATTATTTGTTACATGCAACTAGTGTGTGGAGAAATTTCAGCAGCATCTCCCCACACTACTCCAGTATACCCCCTAGGACTAACCTTAACTATATTTCCAATAATGTATCTTTCATTTCTTCGGATCCTTGGATGAAAAATGAGAGAGAGGAGGCAAGCGGTGGGCGATCGGCGTCGGGCGGAGGGCAGCAGTGGGGCGGAGCCATCCAGGGCTAGAGCAGGAGGCGAATGGAGGATGTGGAGATCGAGGGCTTGGAGGAGAATGGAGCGGGTCTGGCAGGAGAGGTTCCTTAGGTCGTATGAAAATGCTCGAAGATGACCCTGGAGGAGGACGAATGGTGACGTTCTCTGCTTTAGATGCAGACAAAGGGGACATGTGGCGGCGATTTGTAAAAACCCTCTGATCTACTTAGAGTGCAGGAGTGAAGGGCATAAGCACGAGTCGTGCCCTAGGAAGATTCCTTTGCAGACAAGGAGGGTAGTCTCGCACCCTATCTGGAGGGTTAAGAATGAAACTCGACCGTCACCGCCGCTGGCTTTGGGCAGGCACTCAATCGAAGTTGAGATCCCATCTTCTAAAGAGATCTCGTCTGCAGAGATCATGCTGAGGAGGGCTTTGATTGGCGAGATCATGGCAGGTAAACCGTCGATAGAAAAGCTTCAGAACCTGGTATGTTCCTTAGATCTCCTATCTGCGGGCTGGAAGGTAGCCATGTTATCCCACTCATTTCTTGGTATATGGTTTGGGCATGTTGGATGTAGAACGACTGAGATTTCGTTCAAGCTCTTTTAAAGATTTCATTGTGATTTGGAGAATGGTTTCTCCATTTGATGGGGCTCTTCCTGATCGGCCTCCACAAAGAGTGAGCTCTAGGAGGATTCTTCTTGAGATTTCTAGACTGCCGCTACATCTGCAATTAAAGGGGGTTGTCTCTAAAATGCTAGCAGGCTTTGTATCCATCTGTGATGGTTCTGAAATTTTGATTGGAGAGGGGGACATTAGATCTCTACGAATTGAGGTGGATGTCACCAATGCTGGTTCAATTCCTGATTTGGTCACAATCAAATGTGGGGGCACTTCTTGGCTAGTTCGGCTAGCAGTACTTGGATAGGTGCCTGGGCAGGCTGAATGTGGGCAGGTTAAGTTGTCTAAGGAAGGACTAATGTCTAGAGCCAACACTGAGGTGAGAAAATAGAGTGATAGATGTGGTCGCACTCCTCCTGCTGATGCTCCTAAGCCTAAAAAGAGGAAGGACTGTCACCTGGTCTATGCTGAGGAAGATCAGATGGAAGAGGTTGCTATAGTTGAAGATTGCAGACAAGCTATGATAATCAAAGATGATGGCTGTCTGGAGGTTGTTGAGAATACAATGACAGATTCAGAGATGAACTGCAGTAAAGAGGTGGGCAGGATAGGAAGAGATCTGGTGCTTAAAGAGCCAGACCAGTTGCAGCTTTCTATTCCTACTGATCTGAAGTATGGCAGTGGTTCCAATCAGAAAAGAGGTGTGGGTAGATCTCCCTACATGTTGAGAAGGAGAAGGAAGGAGAACTTGCCCCCCATTGAGGAGCAGAATATTGCTAAATCTATTATGGTTGAATTTGTGGGTTGTATGGCCCAAGGGAGTCATTCCAATGAGGAATGAGAGTGTTGACTTGGAATGTGAGTGGGTTGTGCAATAAACAGAGGACTTCATTATGTAGATATCTCTCTGAGTGGGAGACTGACCGTGCTCTTATACAAAAGACACACATGGATATGGAGAATGGTCAGGAATGGGATTATTTTAAGCAATTTGGCCGTAGTGATGTTGCGGTTAAGGGTGCCTCTGGAAGGTCTGGTGGTTTGGCCTTTTGGTGGAGAAATTCATCCATATCAGTAACTAAAATTATTCGCGACAGGTACTTGCTTTCTTGTAGATGTCAATCTCCCCAAGGTGATATGGAATGGTTTATATCGTGCATTTATGGTCCTTGTGTGGCTGCAGACAGAGTTGGCTTATGGGAGGAACTCTCTGCAATGCATCAAAGAGTGCAAAAGACCCCATGGCTGCTAGGGGGTGATTTCAATTGTTATCTCTCAGGTGATGACAACCCAAATGGGAGAGTGGACAGCTCTATGGCAGGCTTCCAAATGGTTGTGCAGAACATGGGATTGACTGAATACCCCATCAGTGGTGTGAAATTTACTTGGAGGAATGGCAGTGTACAGGTTTCCAAATTGGACAGATTTTTTGGCAATCCTAGTCTGTTGGAGAGGTATCAATTATCAGCAGTTATGAGCCTTGATAGGCCTTTCTCTGACCACACTCCTCTTGTTTGGGACAGTGAGGTGAATTCAGACACGGGATCATATTTCAAACTCAAGAGATCTTGGTTTAGGGAAGAAGGTTTTGTGCAAATGGTATCCCAGTGGTGGCAAAACAAGGCAGTGCAAGGCACTGCTACACAGCAGCTGGCTGCAAAGTTGTCAGGACTGCGTGAAGTGCTAAAGGAATATGGGCAGGCTATGAACCTGATCAGAGAACAAAAGAGGAGGGAAGCCTTGGCAGTAATCAGGGACCTGGATCTGAAAGAATACAGGCAAGCTTTGAACCATCAGGAGCAGTAGTCGAGGCAGCAGATGCAAGCAGCAGTGGGGGATGAAGATCTGAAAACAGAAATGGATTGGCGTAAAAAATCCAGACAGCTATGGCTCAAAGAGGGTGACGCGAACACGAAATTTTTCCATCTTGCGGCCAGTGCTAGGAGGAGATTCAATCTTATTTCATCTATTAAAGTTGAAGAGAGAACTATTACCTCTATTAGAGAAATCAGAACTGAAGCAAGTTTTTTAAAGAAATTTCCAAGGCTGCTCCAAGAGGTTCTTGGAGGATGGCATCAATGGACTTCCCCTGTGTTAATGATGATCAGAGAGACATGCTTGTCACCCCTATATCTGAACAAGAAGTACTAAAAGCTATTAAAGAGTTAAATAATGAAGGTGCTCCTGGCCTAGATGGATTTCAGGTGTTCTTCTACAGAGAGCTATGGAGTGTTGTTAAGGTGGATGTTTTAAAGGTTATTCATGAATTTGAACTAGGCAACTCTGGATTTGAGAGGTTGAACAAATCCTATCTGTTTTTGCTTCCTAAGAAATCAAGTGCGGAGAGTTTTTCTGATTACAGACCCATTGCACTATCTAATTCCATCTACCTTATTATTAGTAAGGTTATAGCTAATAGATTGCAGGAGGTTTTAAAGGACTTAATAATGCCTGTTCAATCAGCTTTTCTTCCTGGGAGATCATTACAAGAGTCCTTCATTGTTGCGCAGGAGATGGTAATGGGTTGGCATAGGAGAAAATCCAAGGCTTTTTTATGGAAAGTTGATTTTTCCAAGGCCTATGATTCAATCTCCTGTTCATAGTTGTGGGAGACTCTTAGAAGAAGGAAGTTTCCACCTTTATTGATACAATGGGTGAAGAGATGCATTACGACAGCCTCTTTTTCCCCACTGATAAATGGTAAACCGTGTCGTTCTTGGATTCAGCCCCAGTGTGGAGTTAGGCAAGGCTACCCAATTGCTCCTCTGATTTTCAACCTTGCTGTGGATACTTTGGCTAGATTCACCTGCAAACTGGCAATGGATGGTTTTATAAGGGGGTACTCAATGTCTACTCATAGGGCTCTAGCCCCTATACTCCAATATGCAGATGATACTATTTTTTTTGTGGAAGGGGGGAAGAGAGAAGCGCAAGCACTTTTACATATGGTTAAAATTTTTGGAGAGATTTCTGGTCTCAGACTGAATGGAAATAAATCTTCCCTGGTCTGCTTTGGGATGAACAGTGGGTTACAGAATGACATCTCCACCATTTTGGATACACCTATGGTTCCACTGCCTATTAAATATCTGGGTCTGCCTTTAATATGTTCTAAGATGAAGAAAGCAGATTGGTCTTTCCTTTTTGAAAAGGTAGCTACGAAATTGGAGGGCTGGAGCAGTAGATACTTATCAAAAGGGGGGAGGTATATATTACTGAATTCCGTCATCACTTCGATTCCAGTATTCTTCTTCTCTGTCCTTAAAGCCCCAAATTCTATCTGGAAAAAGCTAGATGTGATGCAGAAAATATTCTTTTGGAAAGGGGCCACTCATCAAGGGGCCTTTTTTCAACCTTTGAAGTGGGAATCAATTTGCAAGCCAAAAAAGATGGGTGGTATGAGTGTTAGATCCCTTAAGGAATTCAATGAAGCTTTACTATTGAAGTGGGTTGTTCGGTTGCTGCAGGGAGAAAAAAAATCTGGACAGAAATTATTCAGGACAGTTATGGGACTACCAATGATGAAATTAATCATCTAAACCCCCGTAAACCTTCCCCCTTTTGGTCTTCTGTGGTACGCGCCCTAAGGGCCAATTGGAATTTTTTTAAATCTGTATTAGGTGATGGAAAAAGCTTCAAGTTTTGGCTGGAAAATTGGGTACATGGAGGGACGTTTAAAGACATGTTCCCCTTGCTTATGCTGCGGCTTCAGATAAAAATGTTGTGGTATCTGATTATTGGGACGCGGAATCTGAGCAATGGCTGTTCAATAATGGTGGGGGGAATAATCATGAAACAAGAACATGTGTAGAGAATGAACATCTCATGCAAGAACTTGCTACCTTCAAACCCATGCCCCATGAATATGACACTTACAAATGGGAGGGTAAATTTTCTACTGCGGCTACTTATGACAGATTGATAATGTCCACCAGGATGGCGAAAGCCGATGAGATGGGGAAGAAGCTATGGAAGTTAAAAATACCACTAAAGATACAAATTTTTTTATGGCTCTGCAGAAGGGACGGCTTGATTACTAGAGATCTGAGGCACAGAAGGATGGGTACCCCCATCTAGTTTTGTCATTTATGTGGGATGCATAATGATTCTAGCACTCATATCTTTTCTTCTTGTGCGATCACTGATTATGTATGGAGAGTATGTAATGAGTCTTTACCCACAAGGGAGAATTTGTGGCGCTATCTTGTGGATGGGAATAAGCCATGCTTACATATGGTGGCTGTGTTATGGGCTGTATGGAGGGCTAGAAATGAGTGTGTTTTTCAGGAGACCCCAGTGTATGTGGATAATATTGTAAACTTTTGCTGTAGTCTCATACAGCATTAGGGTTTGATCATGTAATTATTTTTTTTATTATTATCAATAAAAGCTCTCCTGGTTTGCTATCGATGATTCGATAGCATTCCTTTCTTTCTCAAAAAAAAAAACTATATTTCCAATAGCCCCCACTAAAGGACACTTCAAAAATGGAGCTAAAATTAGTTGGTGTACCAGAGAAAAGCAAGAAAATGCAACCGAAATTTCTCTACACACTAGTTACATGTAACAAGTAACCCTAAGTTGTGATCAAATCTTCAAGGACCCTCTTTAGCCTGATACTTCACCGAATTAAAGATGATCGACACTTAAGATATGCTACAATGACAATGCATTGAGCATGTAAGTAAAGTATACACACACTCTGCATTGTCCATATAACGTGATCATAAGTCTCAACGGGCAAGTATTTTGACACAATTACATCCCTTCCACAACCTGTAACCTAGGGGTTAGAATTCCTATTGTTTGTCATGAAGTACTTCTAAATTTGTACAAGTGTGTAAGACTAATCTAAAAATTGAAAATAAAACATTTAACAATTTTAATTTACTTTTTTATATTAATAAAGGGAAACAATAACCTAAAAAAGCTAGCTAAACCATAACCTAAACTCAAAACTTAAAACCCTAAACCCTTAATAGAAAACCATAACCTTAAAATGCTAGAAGCCTAAAAAAAAAATCCTAAATGAAAAATTAAAAACCCTAAATTGAAAACCATTAATTCATAACCAAAAACCTAAAATCTTAATCGAAAACCTGACTTCGTAAACTTTAAACTCAAAACCCTAAATCAAAAACCTATAATTGTAAACTCAACTTAAAGCATTAAAACTCATGACTCTAAATTTCAAAACCTTATGAGCCAATTTCCTAAACTCTAAAGTCAAAAAGTTAAACCCAATGCCCTAAACTCTAAAGCCAATATATACCATATAACTTAAGACTCTACTCTCACAACCCTAAAATCAAATATCCTAAACTCTAAACCCAAAGGTCATAAATCAATATCCTAACCTAAATCAAAGAGCTTAAACCCTAAACCCTAAACTTAAAATCGTAAATGATAAATTTAAGTACCATAAACCCTAAACCTAAGCTCAAAGCTGAAAAAATTCAGGAGAGTTTCCCTTATAATATTAGACATTTTCCACCTCCTACAAAAAAAATTACAAGAAATTATTCTATATATGTGGACACACCACACATTTAACACAATAGATTTAACATGAAAAAATTAAATATGTGGGCATACCCCCATATTTAAATCAAACACAAATAATAGAAACATGTGGGCACAACGCACAATTCACATACCACAAGTATACATGCAATTCACTTAATATCATAAAATTATAAGTTCAAAATTTTTCATTTATTAAAATAAAAGAAAGAAAAATTAATTTTCTTAAATTTACATGCAAATTTCTTCTAACTTAATTAGAAGCAAATTATTTTCACATACAATTTACTTTAAACTTAATTGCATGTAAATTTAACAAAAATAAATTTATAGGCAAATTAACTCGTACTCTACAAATTAACAACTGCACAAATTTACTGGAAAATATATTGAAACATATAATTAATTTCTAACATTAACTAAATGAAAAAAAAGGAGGAAATTGTTGGGTGGGTGGGGGGAACGGCAGGGAGTGGGAGGGGGACCTGCAAGGGGTGGAGGGGCACTAGAGCAGGGAGTGGCAGGGGGTGGCAGGGCAGTTGCAGGGAGGGGAAGGGAGGCTGCAAGGGGTGGAGGGGCGGTGGGGGGTAGCAGGGGGTGGAAGGGCAGTGGGGTGGGGGGTGGCAAGGGGTGGAGGCGTAGTGGGGAGAGAGGGGGTGGAGTGACAATAAGGGGTAACTATGTGGGGAGGCAGAGGGGGCGAGCGTGCAGGGAGGCAGAGGGGGAGGGAGGCCGGTGATCATCAAAGGGGAAGACGGGTGGAGGAGGGACCGCACACAATTGCGGTGCTCGTCAGGGAGGGGGCTGGGGAGCAGGGTGTGGGGAGGAGGGGCTAGGAGACTACCTTACCGCACGGCGAGGTCAACAATGGGGCAAGGAGGAGCAACAGTTGCAGGTGCAGTTTAGCGGCCGAGGGTGGAAGGTCTGCTGGTGAGGAGGAGAGAAGGGTAGGGGAAAAGCTATTGGCATCGTGCCTATCATAAATATCTCAATTTTAGCGACGACTATCTACAAAATCATCGCTAAATATCGTAAATGGGCACACTTAGCGACAATTTTTTGATTACCATCACTAATTCAATTGCTTTTACACCATCCACCAACACTAAGTGGGACGCGCTTAGCAATAGTTTAATTGATAACAGTCTTTAGTTGAGCTAAAATTTCACCCACAGGAAAAAAAGAGCAAGCTACAATTCATCCATTAAAGACTGTTTCTTAAACAACCATTGCCATTTGGCGAATATTTCACTTATGAGGAAAAAGAGCACACTCTAATCCATCCATTTGCGACGATTATTTAATTAACCATTGCCAAAACATATCCCATGATCTGTTAACACTTGGCATGAGTGTAGGTACAATGGATGTGACTTTAGGCGATGTTTTTGTATAAAACCATCGCTAAATCTTGCCATTAGCGACAGTGAACTAACCGTCACTGACTAACCATCGCAAATTGCAGTTTTTGTGCTAGTGCTTATTGTATTAATATTTATTGGCGAGAGTTTGGTTTAACTCTACATCATCAACTAGCTAATATTCTTGGCCATCTTTTGTGTAAGCCCACTCTTTTATACTTACTTATACGTCTTACACATGTATTCATTGAGTATGATGTCAAGGTTCTGTATGTCTAGCTATCAATGTAAATGCAATGCTTGTTGGGAGGCAACCCAACAAAGGCTACTAATGCTGAGTAACCTAAGTTGTTTCTTTCCTTACTCCCATTGCTTCTTTTTACAATAAGGATACTGTAGCATTTAGGCATGGGGGAGGATTCATTTTTAGCATATCATGCATTACATTAGATCATGTGCCATGTGCAGTAAGGTCAGATTGAAAAGAATTGACACCTTATCTATTTGGAACCACCAGTGATAAGACGGAATGATGTGGTAACTACGTTAACCTTTAGGGGGAATCGTCGTGCAGATTTTCCTAAGGGGTCCCTTCCATTTGGCCAGCCAAGTAATTCAAAGATTGGGGATGTTTGATATAACTCTAGTTATATATATTTACGATTACATATATATGTGTGTGTGCACTATATATACAAAAAAAAAAATCTACAAAAATTTTAGAATTAAAGAAAGAATGAAGATTTTAGAGTACTATGAGTCTTAAATTTTGTATTCGTGTGAGATCTTCTGCTTAGATCTTTAGGTCGGGTGATGTGCACACATCTAATTGGCCTAAAATGACTATTTAAGAATGTTCCTAGGTCTATAGAAGCACCACACATTATAAATATTGCATAACATACATCATCGTGCATTTAGATTAGTTTGTACAAATTATAGGTTAATTTTCCCTTTTTGTGGTAAGGGGACAAGGCAATTTCATTTCAGGGCCTCAGATTGAAGATCCAACTATATGGATCTGATAAGGGCGACAATCGGAGTTCAACGCCTCTAAGATCACCCCGATCAAATTTCCGTAACATTAGATACAATCTGAGAAAGATTAGAGGTCAAGGAGCAAGGTGGTGTAAAATATGTACCTTAGACAACAAATCCAACAGCACGGATGGGTTCGGATCAACGATCGCAGCCCAACAGCATGAAAATCGGTCCAATCCGACATCTATGGTACCACCTACAAAGTAAAGAAGATGGACGGCCATGATGGCGCCACGTGGCGCCATGGCGCCATCACAACCGCCCAACACCGGCCGCAGCACTCCTCTTCGCCCGCACAATCACTCCCAGCCCTTGGATCATCGATTCAATGGCTGAGACATGCCTCACCTCTCACTGAAGACAAAGTTCGCACATCCTCAGATGTTGGATCTTCATCTAATGACCAAGGATGTGCGAGCGTTAAAAATAAAACATGACAAAGGGATGGTAGTGCAGCAGTCAAGTGATGTCCGAGAGAGATGAGCGTGCGTGTTCGACTCTCCGCTCGCCTCAAATCTGCAGCGCAGGCGGGTGGGGCTAAAATTTGATCACTCGATCGCAATCGAGTGGTGTTAGTTGCTCTGAATCAGATTTTAAAATCAATGTGTTGTAGTATAGATTGAATCAACGTGAAAAACAAATAAAATTTATACTCGAATGGAAGTCCGAGGTCAAACACAGGGAGCAATTGGCAAAATAGTTTTTAAGATTGCAATTCAAACAAATATATGAGCAATTTATAATAGAATTCCAAGCAGTAATGATATATAAATGAAAGCATATGTCAAATAGTGCAAAAAGAATGGGGTAAAATGGTGATTTGAATCACCAATTACCCCTCACAATAATATCAAATATTTCAATAGTACTAAGCAATCTAAATCCGCGTAGGATAAGTGCACAGTGCACTTCTGCTGCTCTACTGTCCTTCTTCTCTTCTTTCTCTTCTCTAGCTTCCTCTTCTCTTCTTCTTTCTCTTCACTGGCTGCCTCTCCTTCTTCCTTCTCTTCTCACACAAGGGGAAGGATTCCTTCTTCAAACGGCTAAGTGTAAGCCGTTGAACCTCAGAGCAAAATCCCCCTCGCCCCTGTGCGCTTTCTCTCTTGCTCTCTCTGAGATCCGCTCTCCCAGAGACTCGGGTAATCGAATTCGGATCTAAGTGTACCCGGGACCAGAGCTGCGAGTGTGATATCGTAGCCGAGGAGTGAATACGGCTTAGGCAGGTCGGGTCTACGCCAGGCTTGTGGGGGACAAGTCACGGGTGAGACGCAAGTGAAGGGGTGTACGGGGATCTCACCCCCTATGTTTAGTTGAGGCGATAAGCTCGTATGACAAAATTCTCTTATGCGGTGCCACACGTCTTTCTGTGCCCGATGTAGGACTAATCCCACAAGGCTTCTTCACGCAGCTACAGTTGGCTTCCTTCGTCGAATTAGAGCAACAGTAGTGGATGTTGATGCCAATTGAAGGCCTGGAGACCTACCTGGAGTGTAGCAGCGTCTCCTGGAGATGTCGCCTAGAGCTGCAAGTGCTGAAGATATCTTCAAGCTTCCTTCGAAGCTTTGAGATAATGGCACGGTACCTGGAGGCCTGAAACTCAAGAAAAGGGGCCTCACAGCCACATCAGATAGCTCAGTAGGTTCGTCATGGAGTGGCGAGTGCGGTGGTGGGTGCAGCGTGTGGTGTGAGTGAGGGTGGAGGCCTGCCGGTGACGGAGATGGCCGTGCGAAGGTGGGGTGTTTGGTGGCACTGAGGAGAGGCCAATAACCTCAATAACTAGAGGGCGTTTGCTCTCTGGGACACAGCGGAGCTTTTGGATTCGGTGGCAAAGCGGATGGAGGTGTGGAGTGATGGAGATGCTTCGCCGAAGATGTGGCCAAAGCGAAAGAAGGTAAAGGTGGTTGGGGTGATACGACGATCGAAATGAAGTGTGGTTGGTGTGTGAATGAAGTATGGGAGTGAGGGAATTTATCTAAGTACTCGGCGAATGAAGAGGGGCAGAGGCGACGTCAGTTGCAGCGTGGTCGGCGCCAGAGAAGAAGGCACTCCAGTGAGGGTAGGACGACGAGGATGAAGGAGATAGAGGCACCCGCTGGTATGGCGCGACGTAGAGGAAGGCAGGGAAGGAGGATCTACCGTCGATATTGCGGTCAGATGAAGGAAGGAGTTGTAGGAGCTCTCCAGACGTCGAGGAGCTTCAGCAGGATGAGGGGAGATGAAATTAGAGGGGAATCCGATCGAATTCGAGCGTGAAGAGAACAGCGAGGTCTAGGGAGTCTTATATAGGGCTCTAGAGGTCGACTTGAGCTTGGGAAGCAAGCTTCCCAAGCTAGGAATGCCCGCCAAAGTTTGGAAACTCTATGATACCCGAATCTCTCATGCATTTGCATGAGAGATTGGGGAGGTTTTAGGGTTTAGGATCTGGCTCAAAAGGAAGAGAATTCCTTAACGAACTTCATTTTCAAATCTGAGAGGGATTCATCAAGGAATGAAGGAGAACATGCCAAAACAAGCTCGCTGGAGTAATAGGATTAGGATTTCATGCAGGTAGGGACCTATATGAGGAAAATGGTGAAAATATAGGGACCTTTTTGTAAGAAATTCAAAAGCTAAGGAGGCATGTGAAATAAAGAAAATCAGACTTGGACCAAAGTGCAAACTAGGTTGAAACAATCTCAGATTGGGCCCAAATTTTGGTACAAACCTAATTTGGACCTAAGGAATCCAATGGTGAAGTTGGATTTTGGTTTAGACCTAGTTTGACTAGGTAAATTGCATAATTACCCAAATTAGAGCAAATGTCTGTCTGAGATTCTGTTTTAGATCAAGACGGGTTCTAATGGTTCAATTGAAGGTACCAAACCCTAGAGAATATTTTTCTATGAATTTTATAGGGTTTAGGTGAATTTTATCCTGACCAAAACCTCAGTTAATTAAGTGAGTCTGTTTTAGGGTTTCAGAAGTCATTTAATTCTCAAAACACACGAAAACCCTTTTCAGTCTGTACTAACCCACTTGTTAGACTCTTAAGATCATTTGACCCTTAATTGACCCCTGAGAAAACCCATGATTGTACTGCATTTGAGATATACTGTTAAAACTACAGTTTTACCCCTATTTTACTGTATTTCCCTCAAAATGGATTTACAGTGAATTACGTTTCTCTGGCGGTTATGTAGGAGCATTTATTAATGGAAATTGACTAAATAAAGCAAGATATGGCTGATGATAACCATATCATCAAGTGGCAGCAGAGGGCGCTATATAGCGCGCTAGATGGAGGTGAAGCTGCACACCTGATCAGACGCCAAATCATACGCCCAATCTGACATGATGAGGCGCACGGGCGAGCGCGCTCATCAACCCTCCGATCTTCATTTGATGGCAGGAAGAGGGGCTATGTCACTTCTTAACGTCCGAAGGTGAAGCAATAAAGGCACGATCTAGGTCGTCCGATCGTGATCAAACAGTCGAGATTAAGCCTTCAAAGCAACGCTTGAAGGTGAGAAGGTGCTACTAACGTGGTCGCACGGCATGCATCTGATCAGAAGTGAACGGCAGAGATGGAACGTGGTCTTCACCGACGTTTACCTTCAGTGATAGATACGTCTGTCTCTAAAGGGCCTGCATTTGATTTTCAACATTTTAAAGGACCTTTTTGCCCTTGTGCCTCAACTATATAAAGGACCCTACACCCCCCTTTGTAAATCATTCCTTCTCTTCTACTCTGACCTCCTCCAAAGCTCTGTGAGCTGGTCCCATACCCAGGATGCTCCATTAAAGCTAGAGTAAAATAATTTTCCCATCTTCTCACCCTCTTCATGGAGCATCCTACGATTGTCCCCTCACTACCATTCGGGGAAGCGGATCTTGCTGCGATGTCGCCCTGTTCCGTCCTCCGTCTTCCAGCTTTGTCCTCCTTTGTCCAGCATCTCACCACCCTCATCCGGGTGCTCCATCAATGCAGCTCATCCTTCAAGTAGTCGTCAAGGAGGATAACTTCTCACCCCCTTCTCTTTTTATCGCTTTCTAGTGTAGATTTACAGCTTTCTAGTGGAGCAAGTAGATGTAATGAACATGATGTTATGGTTATGAAGCATTTGTTTATTCTCTCCCTATTTTCTCTTTATTTGTATTATTCCTTCTCTCTCTTTTATTAATTATTCTTTAAGTAGAATAGTTAGTAGATTAATTTCAACCAACTAATCTGCTTTCATGACAATAATCCCAACGTAATTTTTGATCAAACGTTTGCTTCCCCGTGTTCGACCCAGCACTCACCGAAATTTAGGTAAAAATTATCTAATTGATGAATTTTTATGCAACTATAAAGAGGGGTTTTCAAACTCAAAACTTTTAGCGTAGAAATCACATTCAACATTTTGGCGCCGTTGTCGAGGAGGCGACGTTCTTTGATTTCTCGCATTTTCTGCCTTACTTATCTTTCACCTCACTTTTCTCTTTTCTTACTATGATTGCAAGTACTCTTTTGAAGCGAGCCAAAGCTGTAAGATTAGAGTAAAGTGCTATTGAAGGGTTTGTAAGTGTACCCTACCACCCACCCCTTAGATTTCATTCCACCACCTAATAACACAAACCCTAATCAACCTAAGAGCTTGCATAAACCCTAAGGTTAGTTCTGGTTGTTTGTTTGCCACCTCCACCCACTTCAACCCACATATATAAAAAAAAAAATTGATTGTGGGATTTATTAAAACTTACACATCACATACACCTACAGAGGTACATGACCTCTTCTGATTTCAATCACTTAACCAGGAACCAACCTAAGGACTCGGTACACCTGCACGACTTATACAAATAAGTGATTAGAAATCTGATTAGGCTAACCATTTTGTGTGCTTTAATTAGTGGTGCATTAGGCCACTTGTCTGATTTGTCTGGGCCGCACCACTTAACATAAAAATCGATTCATTAAGTAGCTTGCCACATAGGATTCAACTTTTAGGAATTAACCAAGTACTCCACATTGTTTTAAGTTTTAAAGGATGACATCTTCACCTGTGCTTTCAAAACTTGGTGTGCCAATTGAACCTGGATTGAATAAACCTAAAGTTGAACCCTAAAAGCTACTTAAGCAAGAATTGAACTCTAAAATCCACTCATTCAAATAATCTTGCTTAAAAACCCTGGTTGTGCACTCACTTACACATATTAATCAATCATTAAGGGCACAACCCAGATAAAGAGCCCATCACATTCCCAAGCACATTCAAACCTAAGCCTAGTTAAAATAGAGTAGACATTGGCCTTAAGGAATTTACTCACTCTTCGGGGCCCAGATCGAGATTATTTTCGATTAAACTATTTCTACAATTCAATCTGATGTCTAGCTAAGGGAGCTGAGTCAAACAACCATGGTTGGGGGTATCAAAGGAACTTGAGGTGAAATCCAAGGGAAGAACCTTCTCCCCAATCCCTCCCTCTAACTGGTTGGATTGACCAAAAAGAAGTAGATCAAATCATTTCTTTCACGGGTTCCGGGAGTCTGTAGATCATTATACTATCCCACTTAAGGATAGGTTTGATTGTTTGTACTGTAGGGCACCTTTCTTCCTCCCATTTTGTCATGGATCCTTCCACATCCTACATACATTTCCACTCCTACCCTCCTGACATTTCTTATCCTCAATATGATGATTATTCCGACCCATGTTGTAACCAACCATCTACCAGTTGGGATAACTCGAATTGGGGATACAATTCTAGACCTCTCTGTTCAGGGTCTAACCCTGGACACCATGATTTTGATTTTTATCCTTCTTCGAGTTACATCGATTATAGATCACCGCCCTCCTATGGCCAACTTAATACGATCTACAATCAAGAAGGATATCCTAGTTACAACTATTACCCTCCCCCAGATTACACTACACATGGGTCACCACACCGTTATGAACAATCAGAAATGACCTATTATCAAGGAGAGTACCAAGAACCTCAATTCCTTGACTCCCCCGGACTGAACCCAAACGCACCCAACCCTGAACCAAACCATTTAGTTCAGGTGAACCAGGTCCAAGATAAGGTGTTGGCTAACTTAAGGAATACCATTCAATCCTTAGAAGATCAACCAACACCTTACACTGAAGAATTGGAGCCTTTAATTGAAATGATTAACGATCTTAACAAGTATTTGTTGGATTGGCTCCAAGATGTTAAGGATAAGGACCCGGGTGAGTTTTTACTTGGGAAGTTACCAAAATTGAGGATGAGATTTGTGATTGCTCTAGTACAATCTTGGGATGATTCCCATGATGAAACCCCTTCATGAGAGCTAATGTCAAAATACACTTAGATACCTGTAGGGGGAACACATTTTATGAGGCCAGGGATGACCAAGTTGGTCTAGAGCAACCAATTGAGGATGAATTAATTACTTCACCTGAGATCCTTGAGCCAAGGTACGAGGAAAAGTATGTCTCCATGGACCAAGAAATGATTGATGATTTTGAGACATATATAAATGCGGATCCAGAATTCTTTGATTCTGAGGATGAAGAATCTTTATGTGAAGTCTCACTTGAGTTTGAGGGAAATGATTTCAGTGAGGCAACTGGGCCTAAGGAATTCGATGAATCATTTAATAGCCCAGTAATTGAGGAAATTGATCCTGTTGGGGCTAGCTTGGAAGATACAAATCCTATTTTCATGGATGATTCAATTCATAGGCCCATTCCTCAATCACACCCCATTGAGTATAATCATGATTATCTTCTTGAGATTATCAAACCCAAGTCAATTTCTAAATAAATTGACTTGGATATTTTACACGGGGATGATGACATTTGTGAGGTCCCAGAAATCTTGATTGTGGAGGATAGGAATCTAGAAATGAAAATATGGGAAGCCAATTTCAGAGGAAGCAAAAATTTGAGTCTAAGAGTTCCTATAGACCAAAAATCGCCAACCTTCTACCAGGACCCTTATGACATTTTCAACTCAAAGGATGTCCAATCCAAGCACAAATTAACTAATTATCTTTTTAATACAAATTTTCCCATTCTCCAACTTTTTGGACTTGGGTTGCATCCTTACAAATCGCAGGCCGACCCTGCTTGCATACTGATCTCCAGTTCTGGGTAATTTTTATCCAGAACCTTAGATACACTCAACTGTAGCGCATGGGTCTGCACCACAATCTGGTCCACATTTGTGGACACTTGCTGGCAGGTCCTGAGGTGAATATTTTTCTTTTGATACTAACCTGCAATTGTGAATTCTTTATTTCTTCTCTGTTTGTATAGTGTGCCTAGCTGAAGTCACTAAATTCAGCACGTATATAGTCTGTTTTTATCTCAAAGCCGATCAGGTAATCACGAAATTTAGGTACTTTCAACTCTATTCCGCTCTTTTTCATGTCTTTTTAATACAATGACGACATTGCATTAGATAGGTGTTAACCAACTAGATAGAAGTTTAATGTTTCGTCGTCGTAGCACACTCCTAAATAGCTCAATCAATAGATAAAATTGATAACTCAAAATCTATAATGGAGTCCAAGGTCGAACACAGGGAGCAAATATGGAATTCACAACATTAATCGCACTTAGAATCAATAAGCATAATTAATTAAGCATAAATAGAAATACAAAATATTCAAAGAATCACAATATACTCAAATGATATTCAATACTAAGTAAGAGTATTTCAAGAGTTCACTATGATAAAAAAAGATCAAGGCAAAATAATGGTGATTTGAATCACCAATTATTAGCCCTAATCAAACATGCATATCAAACATCTCAATTAAACCAAATAACCCAACAGTAGCTTGAATGCTACAGTGATCAGACGACTGAGATAAGCTATCAAACGGCTTAAATGTTCATCAGTAAGCATAAAGCCTTCTCAAAGGCTTTCTCTTCTTCAGCTCTTCTTCTTCAAGTTCTCTATCTCTTCTTCTTCTTTCCTTCTTCAAAGACCTTCTTCTCTTTCTCACATTCAGCATAGGGGAACCAATTCCCTCCAGTGACAAAGTGTCTTACAAGGGACAAGTCTCAGAGAGCAAAACCCTCCCTCGCTCTCTCACAATTCCTCTTCCTCTTCTCTCTCACAGACCTAGAGCATATTTGGATCCAAGTACGAGTAAACGGGTCTCGAACAGTGTCCAGGGTCACCAGCGTGTGTGGTGATCGAGGAGTGAATAGGAGAGTTATCGGGTGAAAGGGGTAAGAGGGACCCGACCCCTCAGTGCTTAGGCGATAGAGCCTATGCACAAAATCAATATATCCTGCAACTGCTACTCCTAATCCCACTATGTGGGACTAATGCTACTACTCTCTTCTCGTGTGCCTGCAGCTTCTGATGCTTCACCAATTGGAGTAGTTGCTGCAGCTAGGATCCTTAATTGAGGACTTGGAAGTCTTCCTGGGATGGTTCCGCATGGCCTGGGGGTGGATTTGATGAAGAACATGGTCGCGACTCGATGAACAAGGCCGGAGAAGATGGCGTAGCGATGGAGCTCCGACAGGGGACTTGAAATATGAAATATGGGCTATAAGCCCTTGTTAAAATGCTCAAGAGGATCGTCGTAGGGCGTGGAAGGTGATGGCGGCATCCATGGGGTGTTTCGTGCATGGATGAGGGTGAACAGTGATGGAGAAGGTGGTAGGAAATGGATGTGTTCAGGGGGTCGTGTGAGTGAGTAATCCCCTCAATTTCTTAACTGGTTTGGTGCAGGTGGATGAGGCGATGCTTGTGAAGGTGTTGGCATAGCGAACAAAGGTGTGTAGCATGCTCGCGGCCTCACCGGAGCTTGGTTGGAGCAAAAGAAGATGGAGGGGGAGAACGGTGATCGTGGGTCGAATTGAAGGTTTAAGGGGATGAAAGGAAAGTAGGGGGAGAGGGAAACCTAACTACACTAACCTAGTTGGACAAAAGGGGAGGATTCCTACACTGGTGTGATGGCCAGACGTGGGGAAGACGAAATCTCCGGTGAGTGAAGCGACAACGACGAAGGGGTATGGATGGCGCTCGCGGGTATTGCGACGCACGGAGAAGCTTAGGGAAGATGCTCCTGCCAACTATTGTCTATGGCTGAGGTTGAAGAAGTCAGACAAAGAAGGTCGCCTAAGCTCGTGGAGGATTCGGCTGAAGAGAAGGGAAGAAGGAGGGAAACTGGCCAAAAACAAGCTAAGGAGAAGGGAAGTTGGTCAGGGTCCTTTTATAGGGCTAGAGTCGAGATTCCAAGCTTGGAAACAAGCTTGAAAGCTCGAAAAATCAGGGATTAGGACTTGGAAACTTCCAAGAGTTTTCATGAACACTAGGGCGAGAATCGGAAGGCAAGATCGGGTTCAGATTGAAGGGCATCGCTTCATGAATCTCCCTTCCAATTTTGGAAGGGTTTGGCCACGAAATCAGGGAGCAATCTCTGATTGAAGGTCGGTTGCTGATGGGTTTAGGAGTTCTGCATACATGAAGGCAGCGAGGACCGGTTGGTGAAGAAGATGATGTTAGGGGGTAATTGTAATCTTTTTGAAAGTTGAGGGGCTGATTGAAAGAGAAAGAATCAAACTGGACCAAAATGCAAACTAGGTCAGGATGGACTCTGATTGGGTCCAAATTTTGGTAAAAATCTAATTTGGACCCAAGAAATCTGATGGTGAAATAGGATTTTGATTTTGACCAAGTTTGACTAGGTAATTTACGCAGAAACCCAAATTAGGGCAACTATCCATCTGAGACTATTTTTGGTCAAAATAGGTTCAGATGGTCAAATCAAGGATACCAAACCTTATGGAATATTTTTATATGATTTTTATAAGATTTAGGTGAATTTTATCCTGATCAGAACCTCTGTTAATTAAGCGGGTCTGAAATTAGGGTTTCGGGCACTATTTTGACTCTCAAAGTGTGCAAAAACCCGTTTCTGTCTGCATGAACCCTTTTGTTAGTCATTAATGGTCATTTGACCTTCATTTAACCCCTGGGAAAATCCATGATTACTCTGCATTTATGATATATTGTTAAAACTACAGATTTATCCCTATATTAATGTATGTCTCTCAGAATGGATGTTCAGTGAATTACGACTCTCCGACGATTATATAGGAGCCGTTGTCAATTGATTCTAACTAATTAAAGCTAGTTATGGCTGATGATGATGTTATCATCATGCCCCCATGCCTAACTTTTACTAGTCCCTTAGCAAACTCTTATGAAAAGAATTAGAGTTCTAGACCATGCATTGAAGTTCAGATGCCTGATTCTTATTACTTTTTAGAAATTAGGTCAGAATGCTAATAGTAGTCCTAGAGGGACTCAAGTATCAATCAAGATCCAGACTTGACCAGCCTCAGCCTCAGTCTACCGCGAAAGTTTCTAAGGCCTGCAAAAACTACTTGGAGGTTCGTTGAACATAGTAGTTAAAGCACCCGTGCATAAACGTAACATGTCCAGGTTCAGTTTGCTAGTGCATTTTTTTGTAAGAGAGAGGGATAGAAGTAGATTTTTCATTTGGAGAGTTTTCGCTCTCTTTTCTTTTTAGATTTCCCTAGATCCAACCTCGAATTGGCCCTAAACACGGTCTGTATCGGATTCCTTATCTCCATCATCTATCCTCGAAGGGTCTCTAGCCTTCGATGCTTCAGGATAGCACCACCCATGGCAACCCCCAGAACCCTAGCTTTCAACACTTCGAGATAGTGTCATCCATGGTGTTCTGGAGCTAAATTCAGGCCCTAGCAATCGACATTTCAGGATAATCCTACCCGTGGCACTTAAACCAGCAGAAGGTGCTTAGATGCCCCCGGTAGGATATTTAGATATCCTAGGAGACAAGCACCGAGGAGATGATATGTTAGTACGCATCTTCAAGGGAAATTTCCCACCTCTCCACACCGGGAACACATCCAATCAACTTGTGTTGTCGAGCCACTCCTGAGCCAAATCTTCAAGATGACTTTTCATAACAGAACACTTTTTTGGCAGATTTTTCTTTGTTAAGCATACTGAACTAGAATAAGTGTATGATTTTTGGGTGCTTAAGTTACCAAGTCCCACAAACCAAAGGGCAGGCAACGAGGCCAAATAATCCCTAAGCTTTAGAGCTAATACATCTGCTTTGCACTTTCCTCAACCTCTTGAGGACTAATCTAGATCTTAACAGATACGTGAATGTTTAAGCCCTAAAACAAGCCTAAGAGGGCTAAGATCAGCACTCATATTAATCTCTTTGTCTCTCTATTATTTCAGGACTTAATTTTTTTTCTTTTGATTAGGTCTAGAACTTAAGTAATCTCCATAATCAAGTGCTAATGACTATCAATTTTGTTCTTGATTCTTGCTCCTTTTTGACATTTGAATTTTCTTTTCCTCTTTTCCTCATGAATGATATGCAATCAAAATTCTCAAAATTTTCCTCCCTTTCCATTTTTTGTTCTTTTTCAATTTTTTATTTTTTTGGTTTCTTGAATATGTATTTTTTTGTGAGAACCCCTCAAAAACTTTAATTTCCATGTGTTTGCACTTTAACACCCCTCATGCCTAAGTTTTGCAATGCCATCATTGTAAATCGGTGGATATGAAATCATCTTGGTTCAAAGGTTAAAACAGGGTCAAAGGGTGGGTAAACGGGTCGGGATGACTGTTGCGAATGATTTCAAGCTTTGATACAAGTACCAAAGGTGGAGTCAGCTGTTCTAAAACTGAACTCAAAAGTACAATAGGAGTGTAGCTCAAAAGATGATCAGAAGGGTCTCGGGTTTTTGGAATGACGGGTTGCCTCCCGTTAAGCATTAAATTCAATGCCTTCAATCGAGTAGAAAGTGCTCAAGGAGAAGAGGTGGTCAAATCAGATGAGTGTTGTAGAACAAGCACCTTGATCAATAGCCTGGTTGGTCCAACTAGGTGCTTGTTCAAATCTACGGGCTGTTGATACAGCCCAAGCCCAATCAATCTAGTGGGTTGATAGATGTGAATCAAAAGATGTGGAGCCCACCAGATACTTTGAAGCTCAAATGGATATGGAAGTGAAAATTCAGGGTTTGGCTGAGTCGGTTCAGCTTGGTCACAGTAGGGATCCTCAAAAGAAAATGGATCTGTAGAAGGTGTAGGAACCCTACTGATAGGATCAAAAAAGGATGAGAAATGATTATCGATATGATCAATGTTCGAAACTAGATCAAAAGAAGATGTAGAATCACATGCGACAAAATCAGAGAGTGGTGAATCGGAGTAGAAGTTGATTCTGGTGGCAGGTAGGGGTTGGGAACAGGTTTTGGAAGGCTCTGTATGTGGATCAAAAGGTGTGGCTTCTTTAAAGACCAAATCATTGACCTTAGGATCCGAATCAAAGAATGGATCATTGATACTGAGGTCGTAAATTGGTTCATAATTGTCAGGAAATAAAAGCTCTCCGAAATCAGAGTAAGATTCGAAATCATCGGAGAATTTGCAAAGATTAGTGTCTGAACCTAATTCCATATCAGGATTTCCACCATTGAATGAATCAAGATGTGTAGAATCAATAACCTGACTTGGATCTAACCTAATTTTAAGTTCTGAGCTCAAAGAGGTATCCTTATTAGGCATGGGCTCAAGTTCTTGGTTCCTAAGGTAGATCCAATCAATTCCCAACTCATCCAACTCCTCGATTTCTGTATCATAGATTGGTAGGACTTTCAAAAAATCAATTTGTATCTCTGAGGCAGTTGGAGAGGTGTAATCATCAAATATAGGCCCACAATCATAATCTAGATTCAAAATATAATTCTCATCGCATTGGGCCTCATGACTATCTGTATCTAGATTCTAAGTTAAGGGTAAGGGTTGGATCACTAGAATCTAGGCTGGGCTCTATTGGGATGTCAGAATCATTCTCGAGAATCACCTTATCAGAATCAGGAGCGGAATTTACATTCTTGAGAGGTTCTGACTACATCTCATCATCACAAGTGTCAGGGAAATCTAGGCTTGATGGGCCAGCTTCATGATTTTCTAGGGCTAATTTGGAGTTGAGAACACCTGCAATCTGATCCTCCCAACCCATCTCAAGATCAGGCGTATCAATCTACTCATAATTTGAATCAGATTCCATCTGGGTTGGGGGTCCACAACAACTCTGATTTTCTAACCTAAGCTCTGGGAAATCAGATTGATTCTCAGTCTTACTCCAAGATGTCTCATCATCTTCTGAAGGAATGTATGGGTATCTTTGATCAATTGTTTTCTGTAATGTGTTTAGCATATACCCATGTTTCTCAATGAGACATTGGTATATTCCCCAAAGTTGTGGGTCAGACACACATTGTATATACTCATTACTGTGCCATCTCCACAATTTACTCTATTCTGATAAAAGATCATCCCAAGTTGAACCATGCAAGATTTGTGTAAATAGCATTTTAGCACGATTCGTTATGTGGGTTGTTGTTTTTGGTACATTAATCGAAATCTCGATAATTGAATTTGAGGTTCTTTAAGGGCATCCTCAATCATTCTATCTTTCATGGACCTTCGAGATTTCCTAATTAGTCTTCCTAAATTGCCAGGTTGCATTTTCAAATTAGGTGATGGATCAGGATGTAGAATCAAATTCAAGTTCAGATTGAAGTAATTAGATCAGATCAGCAATTCCTATAGAAGATCTAATGAGGTCTCTTAGGTTAAAAACCTAAGGACCTTCCTATGTATGTGCTCTAGAGAAAGGATGAGGGACTGGATATGAATTGGACCCAATCAAGGCACCCAAAGATTTTTGGATGACTAAGGCTGTTTCGAGGTGGATGATAACTCTGAATCAGAAATCCGCACACCCGAGAATTACCCGGGCAGCTAGGAAGGGAGAGCCCCACAAAGACCCCTACACAATAAAGCATCCCCATGAGTTACAGGGATTCCCCTACCCGACCTTCCTTGTCACAATGGTTCCAAGTAGACAAGTATGTGTGAATTGAGACCTTAAGTCTACCAATTTTATTTCCAATTTGTGCCTTTAATTTCACTTGATTAGAAATTGATTTGTGCTTGGTGACCTAATTTGAAGATTGGTGGACCCATAAGGTGGATCAACTTTACCTGACATGTCCTTGTTATTAAGTCCCAATTTTAAGATTCAAGTGGATGATTAGAGCTTGATTTTAGGGTTTCCTTGATTAAGTAACTTCAAGCAAGGGCTTAGGTAGCACACGATGTGGGAAAGTCAGTTCTTGTTATTTCAGGCACGTGTGCTTCTCAACCCTAAGATGAAAACCCTAATTTGTCTCTTTCTGGTCGAATCAATTTCTTCCAAATTTGTCACCTAGGGCTCAATCAAGAAAGTGAGTAACCCTAAGTATCTTAAATGCCTAGTAGGTGCAAGAATCTTGAAGAGGGGTTTCTAAATAGATCAAGTTAGGCAACTTAGAAGTGATTAATTCTAAATAAGGAATGCAAGTTGATCTAATTTATTTTTCCTTTTTATTTTTAAATCCTTCCAGAAATAAGAGTATATGAAGAAGGAAATGACGTTACCTGCCCCTGGAGTAGCTGTCTTGCAGCGAATCTTCTCCTTTGTGCCTTACACAACTACAACAAATCAGATAAAGTAAGTTAGATTCAAATAAGAAATTGTAATTAGTGAAACTGAACTGCACGTTGCTCCCCAGCAACGGTGCCAAAATGTTAACCAACTAGATAGGAGTTTAATGTTTCATCATCGTAGCACACTCCTAAATAGCTTGATCAACAGATAAAATTTATAACTTAGAATCTATAATGGAGTCCAAGGTCGAACGCAGGGAGCAAATGTGGAATTCACAACATTAATCTCACTTAGAATCAATGAGTACAATTAATTGAGCATAAATAGAGATACAAGATATTCAATGAATAATAATATACTCAAATGATATTTAATACTAAGCAAGCTAAGGAGTGAGGGAAGTTGGTTAGGATCCTTTTATAGGGCTAGAGTCGAGCTTCCAAGCTTGGAACAAGCTCAAAAGCTCAAGAAATCAGGGTTAGGACTTGGAAACTTCTAAGATTTCACATGAACCCTAGGGAGAGAATCAGAAGGCCAGACCGAGTTTAGATTGAAGGGCATATCTTCATGAATCTCCCTTCCAATCTTGGAAGGTTTGGGCCACGAAATCAGAGAGCAATCCCTAATTGAAGGTCGGTTGCTGATGGGTTTAGGAGTTCTGCATGCATGAAGGTGGCAAGGACCGGTTGGTGAAGAAGAAGATGAAGTTAGGGGGGTAATTATAATCTTTTCAAAAGTTGAGGGGCTGATTGAAAGAGAAAGAATCAGATTGAACCAAAATGCAAACTAGGTTAGGATGGACTCTGATTGGGTCCAAATTTTGGTACAAACCTAATTTGGATCCAAAGAATCTAATGGTGAAGTTGGATTTTGATTTTGACTAAGTTTGACTGGACAATTTACGCAAAAATCTAAATTAGGGCAACTATCCATTTGAGACTATTTTAGGTCGAAATATGTTCAAATGGTCAAATTAAGGACACCAAACCTTGTGGAATAATTTTCTATGATTTTTAGAAGTTTTAGGTGAATTTTATTCTGACCAAAACCTCTTTTAATTAAGTCTGAAATTAGGGTTTCAGGTGTTGTTTTGACTCTCGAAGTATGCGAAAACCCATTTCTGTCTACATGAACCCTCTTGTTAGTCATTAATGCTCATTTGACCTTCATTTAACCCCTCGGAAACCCCATGATTACTCTGCATTTATGATATACTATTAAAACTGCGTATTTATCCATGTTTTAATGCATGTCTCTTAGAATGGATGTTCAGTGAATTATGACTCTCCGGCAATTATATACAAGCAGTTGTCAATTAAAGCTAGTTATGGCTGATGATGATGTTATCATCAATAGGTATGGGGGGTGGATATTCATCTCTGAATCATTTTTTTAGCTCCATAAATTCTTTTTATTTTCTCTTTATTTAAAAAAAATTGAATTAGGAAAAGAAAACTTGGGCTTTAGAAATTTGTCAACCACAGGAAATAATGCGATAGGATCTGAACACTTAGATCCTTCACGTCTTCGGGCTTAATTAGCCTAGGTGTCCACTAAAATGTGGATTTGTTTCTCGAGTCCTCGTCATTCTGAATTCATTTCTAATTGGTTAATAAGTTGGGGTGATAAGGACATGACTTATCAACCCACCCTCTAATCTGAGGGGACTTATAGTCTAAGCATCTTGTTAACGGGGCAATTGAGGGAGTTTTAGATATGCTTCATTGTAGTAGAATCTCCTAAATAACTCTCTTAACAGATACAATTTATAACTCAAATATCTAGAAATGAAGTCCAAGGTCGAACACAGGGAGCAAGTATTGTAATTCACATGCTAATCTTAAGCAAAATATATAAATGAGCACAATCAATGATATTCAATGAATAATCTCTACTCAATTCTGATATTCAATGCATAATATGAGTATATCAAGAGTTTAATGAAGCAAAAAGATGTTTAAGATAAAATAATGGTGATTTAGATCACCAATTATTAGCCTTAATTAAGCACATATCAATTACTCAAATGAATCAAATAAATGAACAGTGATCAAACGTTTGGCTCTCAAGTCAGATGACTTAAGTGATGCCTTGTTACAATGCTTCTTCAAAGCTTTCTCTTCTTCTTCTCTTCACAGAACCTTCTCTTTCTTCTTCTCAGCTTCTTCGTTAGAGATTCTTCTTCAACTTTCTTCTTTTAGCCGAAAGGGGAGCAAACCCCTCACAGCGGCTAAGTGTTGGGATCTCTGAAGAGCAAAACCCCCTACCTCTTTCTCACTTTCCTTTCCTCCATTCCCTTCCTTTCTCTCAAACCCAGGTATATAAGTGGGTAAATGGATCTGGGTAGTCGAGTTTGTGTGCATGGGTGAAGGGAGCTTACCCCATGTGTTTGGAGGCAAATAGTTGTATTAAGAAAATCAACTTATGCGGCTGTAGTGGTATGCAAATCCACGATGTGAGATTATTGAGTCCCCTTGTTATTTGCATGCGCCTACAGCTAGGAATTCTCTCTTATTGCAGCAGCTGCAGAGGGTGTGGTCTTCGATTGACCACCTGGGCGAGTTCCTGGAATGAAGGTGCATGTCTTGGAGGTAGCACATGAGACTTATGTGGCTTGGAGCTCGAAGAACATAGACGGAGATGACGATGGTGGTGGAACTCCGACAAACTACCTGAAATAGAGAATACAGCCTCTCGACCTTGTTAGAAGCACTCAGAAGCTTCGCACAAATGCAGCGAAAGTTTTGGTGGCAATGGCATGCTGTGAAGGTGGTCGGAGATGGCTGGTGAAGGTGGAGGAGGTCACGTGAAGTGGGTTTGTTCGATGGGTGGTTTGGGTGGTCGATAGGTTGGAATAGATTAGGGCTTTTGTTCATGGTGACATGGCAAAGCTTTTGGAGTAGGTGGCGAGGTGGTTGAAGGTGTGAGGTGACGAGTAGACCTCACCAGAGGTGTGGCCAGAGTGGAAGACGAATGTGGTGTGCGGTCAGGTTGAGGGGTTATTTTTGGGTTTTGGATAAGAAGAATTAACTTAATAACCTAAGGGAACCTAACTACCTACTCTAATTGGACGAAAAGGGGCGATCCATGATGTTTTGGCAGGCTGGCAACGGAGAAGATGAATTCTCCAGTGGGGGACGGCGAGGAAGAAGGAGGTCTGAAAGCCTTCACTTTGGCCAGTGAGAGGAGGAGGAAGGTGAGGAAGATGATGGGCCACTCAATTTGACCATCTAATGGCTGGAAGAAAGGGGTTGAAGAAGCTCACTGGAGCTCGGCTGGAGAGGAGTCGAAGGTAGGGATTTGAAGAGGTTTTTGGCCCTAAACCTTGCTAAGGAAGTGCAGAATTTCTCATGCATGTATTTATAGGCCATAGGGAGGAGTTTCAAGCTTGGAAACCAAGCTTGCAACTCCATGATTCTCATGCAAGTTTGATACGCTTCCATTCAAAGCATTCACATGAGGATTCCAGAGAGTTCTAGGATTCGTGGAGGGTCCCATTTGAAAGGGAATTCCTCATGGAATCTCCCTTTCGATTTTTAGAGTGTTTGATTGAGAATCGTGCGAGAAATCCTTACTCAAATCTCAACGGTGGAGCTTCCATTCACACCTAATGGCGGAAAGGGCCTCTTTGTGAAGACGATGACAAAGCTAGGGTGTTATTTGCAAAGAATTCAAAAGTTATGGGCACAAGTGTGAGAGAAAGAGTCAGACAGGATCAAAATGCAAACTAGGTAAAGATGATCTCACATTAGGTCCAAATTTTGGTACAAACCTAATTTGGAACCAAGGAATCTGAAGGTGAAGTCAGATTTTGGTTTTGACCAAGTTTGACTAGGAAAATTATGAAGAAACCTAAAATAGGGTAGCTTTCCATCTGAGACTCTAGTTTAGGCTAAAATGGGCTCTGATGGTCAATTCAAGGATACAAACCTTATAAAATATTTTTCTATGATTTTTAAAAGGTTTAGGTGAATTTTAACCTAGCCAAAACCTCAGTTAATTAAGCAAGTCGGAAATTAGGGTTTCAGATGTCCATTAATTCTTGAAATGCGTGAAACCAATTTTTTTCTATATGAACCCACTTATTAGACATTTATGACCATTTGAACTTTAATAAACTAATAAGAAACCCCATGATTACTCTACATTCAAGATATTTTATTAAAACTGCAGTTTTACCCCTATTTTAATTCATTTCTCTTAGAATGAATATGCAGTGAGTAATGGCTCTTTGGCGGTTATGTAGGAGCATTTATATTTTGATTCTGACTAATTAAAGATAGATATAGCTAATGATGACGTTATCATCATACCCCCATGCCTAACTTTTGATAGACCCTTAGCAAAATCTTATGGAATGAACTCCAATTCTAGACCATGCCTTTGATGCTCAGATTTCTAATGTGTGTTTTTTGTAGATTAGGTTAGAATGCTAAAAATAGGCATAAAGGTACTCAAGTATCAACCATGACCCAAACCTGACCAGCTTTAGCCTCAATCTGCCGCAAAGGTTTCTAAGGCCCAAAGAAACTATCCTAAGGTTCGTTGAACCCAGCGATTAAAACATTGATGGGAACACCATCATGAGCCATAAATATCTCAATTTGATTTGATTAGATTTATAAAAGCTCCTACATGTTCATCATAAGGTCTTAAGGGCACATTGTGTTGTTTTGAGAAGAAAAAAACACTAGGTTATTTCTGCAAAATTAATAGTATTCCACAAATACAGAATAACCATGGGGTATTTCAAGGGACAATTGAAGGTTAAATGATCATCAATGTCTAATAAGTGGGTTCATGTAGTACAAAATGGGTTTTCACACATTTCAAGAATTAATGGACATCTTAAACCCTAAAAATAGACCTACTTAATTAATTGAGGTTATGATCAGGATAAAATTCACCTAAACCTTCTAAAATTCATGGAAAAATATTCTATAAGATTTGGTACCTTTAATTTGACCATCAGAACCTATTTTGACCTAAAATAGAGTCTCAGACGGAAAGTTACCCTAATTTGGGTAACTATGCAAATTACCCAATCAAACTTGGTCAAAACCAAAATATGACTTCACCATCAGATTCCTTGAGTTCAAATTAGGTTTTTACCAAAATTTGGGCCCAATAATAGATCATCTCAACCTAGTTTGCTGTTTAATCCAATCTGATTCATTTTCTCACATCTGCACCCCTAGTTTTCGAAATCTATTGCGAAAAGGTCCATAACTTCATCGTCTCCATCACCAACAGGTCCATACCGCCATTGGTGTGAACACACCAAGCACTGACAAGATTCAAGCAAGATTTTCTCGCTCGATTCTCATTCAATCTCTTCCAAATTTGGAAGGGAGGTTCCTGAGAGAATCCTCTAGATCTAAAGCTAGTCTTGGGCTCTAATTCTTTCCCAATATCTAATGCGAATGCATGAGAGATGTGGGTTTCCTTATGCATGAAACTTCCAAGCTTCCAAGCTTGGTCTTCAAGCTTGGAAGGCCTCCTTGAGCCCTATAAATGAACCCCTATCGCAATGCCGACCTCCTTAGCGAGAAATTGAGCCAATTTAGACCCTTCTTCCTCTCCTCCTCAGCTCGCTCCACCTCGCTCCGGAGAACTTCCTCCCCCAACTTCTTCATCGGCCGTCACAAACCATAGCCAGCTGGTTCTGACTCCCCAACTTCCTCCGCACCTTACAATACCAACGAGGCACTTCTTCCCCCTTCGTCATCGCCGATATCTCCTACCGGAGCTTCCTTCGTCTCTGACGCCGGTAATACCATTCCTGGTGCCTTCTCTACTCCTCGTTGTCAGCTACCTAGCCAAATCAATTCCTCAGTCCTTACTCTTCATCGCAATATCTAGGCCACTCCAATTCCACCACCGCACCACCTTCCACAACTCCATTGTCCACCTTGCTAGCACACCTCTGGCGAGCCCTAGCGGCCTCCACAGACCACCAACTCGTCTGCTCTCATGCTCCTCACTTCCGCCTCATCACCATGATCAAAAGCCCTGACATAATTAGGGTTATTGATCACTCAAACTCCCTTCCGAATATGCGTGTCTCCACACTCACTCACTGACCACAAAAGAGGTCTTCCGACCACGAAACTCCACCACACCGCCACCATTACATTTGTTGCCTTCTAGCAACTCTTCTGAGGTACTCTGACGTGGCCGAAAGGCCCTCTTTCGTGTTTCAGGTACAGGACCCTCCACGCCATTGTTGGAGCTTCTTGCCGCATCTCCAACCTATGCTCTTGAGGTCCCAGCTCCAGGCATCTACGTCAAGTGTTGTGGAATCACCCCAAGAACACACTTGGACCATCAATTGGGGGCGTTGATCGCTCCTTTGAGAGAATTAAATGAGGATAACCACTACAGCAACACGAGAGGAGGGGACTCAATAGTCCCACATCGATAGCTGCGGACCTACTGAAGCCAAATAAGAAGAATTCTTGCCATAGCCTCTTCGCCCAGTCATAGGGATTGGGTCCCCATACGCACTCACCCTCACCCGCTTAACCCGCCTAGCTCCACTACTCACCTACGACCAAGCCCGTAGGCCTGCACCCAGATCAGGTTACTATTCCAACTTGATTACCCTGTTAACCCCATGTCTTTGAGAGAAAGAAGAGAAGGAAAGAAACGGAAAAGAGAAGGGGGGGTTTGCCTCGCTCTCAACTCTCTAACACTTAGAAGATTTCAGAGAGGCCTTTTCCTCTGCGTGACTTGAGAAAGAGCAAAGCAGAGAAAGAGAGAAGAAGCTAAGAAAGAAGAGAAGTGCTCTTTATAGAGCACTATAGCAATTGGTTGTTTAAACCGTCTGATCAGAGCATCTGACGTCTGATTTCATCAATTTGTCTTTTAAGGCTATACTGCTTATTTACTTGCGTGGCTTTAATCTGGTTGATACTGTTGGGATATTTGCTATTATTGTGAGGGGTAATTGGTGATTCAAATCACTATTTTACCCCATTCTTTTTGTATCTTGACATTTGCTCCTATATATACATCATTTGTGCTTTGATTTCTCATCATACATTGCTTATCTCTATAGTTAAATTGTGATTTTGATTTTGATTGCTATACTTGCTCCCTGTGTTCGACCTCGAACTTCCTTTCAAGTTATAAATCTTATCTATTTTCGTGCGATTTCAATCTATACTGCAACGAAGTATTTTAAAACCCGATTTCGTGCGTTAGCATTATGGCGCCATTACTGGGGAGCAACGCGTAATTTGATCTCTTTGATCACAAATTCTGACTTAATACTAATTTGTTCTATCTGTTTGGCTGTGATCTGTGCAGGGATTCATTGGAAGAAGATCAACCGCATAACAGCCACACCAGGGGTAGGTAATCTCGTTTTCCCCATCTTCATTAAGCCCCTGATTCTGAAAAGAGTTAAAAAAGGAAAAAAATCAATTAGGATCAACTTGCATTCTATATTTAAACTCAATCATCACAAGTTGCCTGATTTGATACATTTCTAGAAACATCCCAAACCTAATTTCTGCACCTATTTAGGGATTTAAGACACCTAGGGCTACTCACCTTCTTGATTGAAGCCCTAGGTACCAGATTTGGAGTTAATTGATTGAACCAATTAGAGCCAATTAGGGTTTCCATTTCAAGATTTTTAGAGACACTTGCTTAAAAATGAATCTACTTCCCCAAACTGTGTGTTTCCTAAGCCTTGGTTGAATTTACCTAATCAAGCAAACCCTAAAAAGCAAGCTCTAAACATCCACTTGAATCATAAAATTGGGACCTAATAATCTCAGGACAAATCAAGTGAAGATGACCCCCCCTTGTGGATCAACCAATCTTCACATTAGGTCACCATTCACAAATCCATTCTAAAAGTTCAAGTGAAATCCTAAGCACCTCATCTTAACTTGAAATTGGTAGACTTAAGAGGTCAAGTTATCCATTCTAGTCTACCAGGATCCGCGATGACAAGGAAGGTTGGGTGGGGGAAACCCTGTAACCCATGGGGATGCTCTACCGTGTAGGGGTCTTTGCAGGACTCTCCCTTCCTAGCTACCCAGGTATTTCCAGGTGGACGGCTTTCTGATCTAGAGGCATCATCCGCCTCAAACCTCTATAGTCATCCAAAGATATTTGGGTGTCTTGATTGGGTCCATCACACGTTCTATCCCTCATCTTCTCCATCAGTGCATGTTCAAGAGGAGGTCCTTAAGACCACCCTTGATGCCTCCATTAGTTATTCACTCTCGTCAAGGCCAAGTTTTGACATCCTTGTGTGTGCAACAACCCGATCAGATTGACATCTACTCTGATTCTGAGCCTACTTCTCCCTCATCAACCATGGATCGTCCAAAACGACCTAACTTTGAACCACAACAATTTTTTGATTTCAGAGATCGGATCAATGCCTTCATCAATCCACCACCGCGTCCTCAAATGCAAGATCACTACAATCCCGCTGCAGTGGAGATCAAACCTTGAATCAACATTGTTGACGCGGCTAGATCGTATTTTAATTAATGCGTTGTAATATAGACGAACTTTCTGCGAAAACAAATAAAGATTTTATTACTCGAAAATCGGAGTATCCGAGGTCGAACACAGGGAGCAATCTAAGTACTTTTAAAACTTGAGAATACAACTTTTTAAATGGAAAACAACTGGTTCAATGAGAATGATATGAAAATAAATTGCACAAAAAAAGGGATGGAATTGGACGTCTGATATCTGTATCAGACGTCTTAAAATGAAACTCCTTTTCTTCTTTCTCTACTTCTTTTCCTCCTGCGTGCCTTCGTCTACCCCTGATCTTCTTCTTCTTCTCTGCCTTGCCTTCCTTGGTTCTGTTCTTCTTCTTTGCCTTTTCTTCCCCTGTAGAGCTTCTTCCTTTGCTTCTTCTGCTCGGCCTCTCTTCTTCTGCAGAGCTTCTTCTCTCTTGCGGTTAAGTGCTGGCTTTTCCTTCTTCGGCAATCCTTCCTTCCTCCTTTCCTGCACAAGTCACAGCAAAACCTAACCCCCCTCTACCTGCACGTCTCTCTCTCTGTAAACCACTCGTAGGACGCTCTCCCAGAGTTGGGTTAACGGGTCGGATCGCGTACCCGTGACCAGGCACACCGGCGTAAGGGTGATGCGCGAGGTGTGCTCAGATAGGGTCTGGTCGGATCCCACCAGATCTGCAAGGTGAAACAGCGGACGAGGCGAGTGTGTGATGTGTGAGGGACCTCACCCCAAGTGACTGGAGGCGATAAGCAGAATTCACAAAAACAATATAAACTGTGTGTGTGCTGTGTGGCTTACCGATGTGGGACTAAACCCGTTGCTCTTCTTCGCGCGCCCGCAGCAGACTGCAGCTTCGCTTCCTCAGCTGCAGGCTCTATTCGCTTCAATTGCTGGGTTAGCTGCCTTCGCACGACTCTCCTGACTTCGCAGCACCTGGAGCCCTGGAGTTCTGAAGCCTGGAGTGTGCGTGGAACTGCTTCAATGCAACGTCCATGGTGGCCGGGCTTCGAACCTGTTGACACAAAGATGGCCTCGTGGCCTAATTAAATCATCTAGAAACCTTCGCCGTGGCACGGCGAAGGTGATACGCTATGTGGCAGGCCGCGGGGCGGCCTAGGAGTGCATGCCTAGGTCGTCCTGTGGCCGGCGGGATGGGTGTGTTCGGTGGCATGTTGGGTAGGTGCAGAGGGATTGTGGATGGGCGGAGGGTGCTCAGTGAGGTGAGGCGGAGCTTATGAGACGGTCGGCGAGTCGTGTGGAGCTGCGGAGCGACGGGGGCACCTCACCGGAGGGTGGCCGGAGATGAGGAAGGTGATGGTGGACAAGGACGGTCAAGGGTCGATTGAATGAAATAATGTGAGAAAATGAAAGAGGGGAATATGGGGAACGTATCTGGACTGTTTGGGAGAGAAGGGGGCAGCGGAGTCAGACGGCTCGTAGCTGCCATTGTTGGAGAAGAAAAACCCTGAGGGAGATAGCGACGACGAGGAAGAGGGCAGGGAGATGTGCGCTTGGTGCGGCGCGACGCAGGAAGATGAGGCGAAGTAGACTCTGTTGCTGGTATGGCAACAAAGCGACGAGAAGGAGGAGAGGTAGTTGCCGGAGCTTGCGGGTTCCTTGGCCAGAGAGAGGAGAGAGGAAATTGAGGGATTCTACTGCCAAGACAAGTCTGAAAATGAGTGGCCGGAGTTGGGGTTTCTTTTATAGGCGCTGGCCGTGCGTCTGGAGCGTGGAGGGCAAGCTTCTGTCCCCGACGTCTTGTCGGAGATGGAAGGTGGCAAGATACCCAAATCTCTCATGCGTTCTCACGAGAGATTGGATCCAAATCAGAGATTGTGGCCAGGCTCAGATGGAAGGGAATTCCTCAGAGAATCTCCCTTCCATTTCTGGGAGGGGATCTCTGAGGGATCAGAGAGTATTCCCTCTCTAATCCTCGCCGGAGCAGGATATTGCCCCAATAATGGTGGAAGGACCTGATTGCAAGATTGGCGAGGAAGCTAGGGGGTTCTCTGTGATGGTTTTCAAAAGTTAGGGACCAAAATGTGATTGAGTGTACTAAATTGCAAAGTAGGTCAAGATGACCTCCCCTTAGGTCCAAATTTTGGTACAAACCTAATTTGAACCTAATAAATCCAATGGTGAAGTTGGATTTTAGGTTTTCCCATGTTTGACTGGACATTTTGCGTAAAAACCCAAATTAGGTCAATTGATGAGCTAGGACCCTATTCTAGGTCAAACTAGGTTCCAAAGGCCAAATTGAGTGTTCTAAACCCTAGGGAATATTTTTCCATGAATTTTAGAGGGTTTACCTGATTTTTATCCTGACCAAAACCTTGTTGATTTAAGCGGGTCTGTTTTAGGGTTACCAAATGTCATTTAATTCCTGGATTGCACATGAACCCATTTCTGATTGAATCAACCCACTTTTTATCTTATTTAGACCATTTGACCTATGTTTTGCCTCTGAGAAATCCCGTTTATGCACTGCAATGGTAAAATTACAGTTTTAACCTTTATTTCATGTTTTCTTCCCAGAACACTTATTCCTTCTATTAAGCCCTCTTCTAGGTTATGTAGGAGCTTTTATTCTCTTTATTAGGTCAAAATGAGCTAGTTATGGTTCATGATGAGGCTCTCATCAAACATCCCTACGGGAGGACCCAAGGTGGAGCTCAAGCCTAGTATGCTTTATATGACTCCAAAATTTCATGGCTTGAACTCTGAGGATCCTTTCAAGCACATCAAGAATCTAAAGCATCTAGCCTACACATTCGGGGCAGATATGCACAATCGAGATGGTCTACTCTTGAAAATCTTCTCCTTCTCTCTAGCTGACAAAGTTGCCCATTGGTTTCAGACATGCCCTCACCATATCAACACATGGGAAGAACTTCAGACTGGTTTCTTACAAAAATTCTATCCCGTTGGTCGAACTAATGTAATGCGGCACCAAATCACGCACTTCTCGCAAGGAGTGGGAGAATCTTTACACGAGGCATGGGATCGTTTTCTGGATCTCATGCACAAATGCCCCTATCACAAAGTCCCGAAGTAGGAACAAGTCCAATCCTTTTACCATGGGCTCCGTGAAGACATCAAGATTTTTGTCAATGCAACCTGCAGTGGCAGCATCATGGGTCAACATGAAAACGAGATTTGGGGAATTCTCGAGAATATGTGCAAGAACTCTCTGAACAATGAGTCATTGGGTGCGTACGACCGGCGACCACCCACACATTGACAAACAATCGAGGGGTACATGAGACTCAAGGCCTATCCACATCCGTCGATCTTGAGCTATTAGCCAGTCGCTTGGATCAGGTCTCCATTATTAGTAAAAAGTGGACGACATTGCTCAACATCTACACATGACCACCTCCGCACCACAAAGTCCATATGTGCACCCGCCCTCAGGTATGTGCTCTCCACGACCAGCCTAATACTACAAATTCCAACCCTAGATTGGTAATCCAGGACACCCCTATCCCAGATAAAGAGCCTGAGCCAATCCTAAAGGAACCAACTGAGGTTCCATTTCCTGAGGCCATGACCAAGGGAAAGAGGAAACCCAAAACCGTGGCACTTGAGGATGACTTGGTCAAGCACTTTGAGCAGGTCCAAATAAACACCCCCTTGATGGATGTGATACGCCACGTACCGGCTTACACAATATTTCTGAAAGATGTATGTACACCTAAGCGTAAGCTGCAAACCAAAGGTAGGAATCCAATCGTACTATCGGAGCAAGCCAGCTCCATCATTTTGAGCAAACTCCTACCTAAGGAAAAAGACCTTGGTACCCCTCTGATTTCCTGTACAATCAGTGATATTCAGTTCTGATGGGACGCGCTTCGTGTGTTTGAAATCAGGGTTAAGAGTAACCCGTCGTCGTAGTCACAAAATTCATAATCAAATACAATCTATACCGAAACTCCAAGGGAGTCCTAGGTCAAACACAGGGAGGCGACATTTACTTTGTATGAAAATCGCACTTCGTTTTGTTTGTTTTTGGTCTTTTGAAGTTTTGTTTCTTTTTTTTTCTGAAATAAAAAGACAAGCAGTCACAAGAAAGATGGAATCAAATATGATATATTGCATGAATGTCAATTACAATAATCTAGAAAACATAAAAAGAGAGGGAGGTGAGAAAAAATCTCCTGAATCAGCTATTCGGTGAGACGACGATGCTTGGCAGAAGCTCGAACGAAGGAGTTGGGAAGCAGGACGATGGAGGTGAGATGCGGGAGGACGTTGGGAAGAGGAAAGCTTCAGCACAGCTCCAGAATGGAGGTGAGAAGGCAAAAATGATCTACTATCGGAATGGAGGTAAGAGGACGGCTCCAAATGACCTATGAATGGGGATGGGAAGATGGAGGAATATTTGGTGAGGCAGAGGTTTGCTACACTAATAGGAGCCTTGGGAGCTTGAGAGTAAGCCCTAACAGAGCGTTGGTAGGCTTGTTACAGCTTAGGAGTAGGTGGGAGTAGAGTAGGTAGAGATGAAGAGGAATGGGGGGTGTAGGGGTGTTTATATAGTGATGGGAGAAGAATCCCGTGCACAGTCATTCAGCGACAGCTACAAGAGTCACTAAAAGCCGCTCAAGCTGTCGCCAAAAGATCCGTGCCTCTTCAATGCCTTGGCTAGCACACGCACTGCGTAGGCCATTTAGTAATAGCTGCAAGTGTCACTAAAGGCCCGCTCTTCTCACACTACAAATCCCGTGCCCATCGCTCATACTCGCAGCTGTCCGCTTGAAGAGATCTCCACTGCTGGATTTGTCATCGTGCGACTATCATGTAGCCTCAGTTCACGCCCTCGTGGATTCAAATGCGCGTGTATCGTGCCATCAAGGAGATATGACAATTAAGAGTGCATCCGATCGTCTTAAACGAGCGCACCTGATTGCACGCTTGAGATGGCATGTTCTCGAGGAGCATCGATGGCTGCATGCAGCATCCGCACTCATCCAATGGTGCCACGTGGTGATGACTCCGCCACTTGATTGTGCCCGTGCTCATCCAACGGGCGCAATTCGATTGCGCCCGCTCTTCGGGAAATAGCCTCCCCCTACCTCGACTCGAACTCGCGCTTTGCATGCAGCATCCGCACTCATCCAATGGTGCCACGTGGTGACGACTCCGCCACTTGATTGTGCCCGCGCTCATCCAACGGGCGCAATTCGATTGCACCCGCTCTTCGGGAAATAGCCTTCCCCTACCTCGACTCGAACTCGCTCTCGCGGTTTGCAAGTGCGTGTCTTCACCAATGCACCAAGGCCACGGTTTGTCGAGTGGAGGCAGTGGTGTAGTCGCGCATCTCAATCGTTGGATGAAGATCCAACGACCGAGATGAGGCCATCCTTAACCTGCCTGAGGCCGAGTGAGGAGTTCAGCCGTGGAGCGCACATCTCAGCCGTTGGATTGAGATCCAACGGCTGAGATCTCATCTTGCGATGGCCTCGGAGATGCCTTGGCTCAGGTAGGGCAGCCTGGATGGCGCCACGTGGCACCATCTGTGCCGTCCGTCTTCTTCTTCTTGTGGAGGGTGCTACAAAGCTCTGATTAGGGTGCTTCTTGCATTGACAGACTGCGATCGTCACTCTGAATCCATTCGTACAGTTGGATTCTTCATCTGAAGCCTATAAAGATGTCTCACAGCTTCCTGGCCATGTAAAATGATAGAATTAATGTATATAATATACAACTATCCTAAATGCAATGAAATGGAGGTTTATGTAATATTTATATCATGATATGCAATGGTAGGCCTAGGAACTATCGTAAATAAGCATTTTAGGATGAATTTATATGTGTTTATCAAGTTCAATAAATACGATGAATTTATACGTGTTTATCAAGTTTGATAAAGCTTTACTGGACCTAGGAGCCTCCATAAACTTGATACCCACATCCCTACTAGACCACCTTCAAGAATCTGAGCTCAAACCAACAGAGGTGACTTTGCAACTAGCAGATTGATCCATCAAGTCACTGAAAGGAATTCTCGAGGATGTTATAGTTCTGATAAGTGATTTCTATTTTCCTGTGGATTTTATCATCCTAAACATGGATGCCCCTAAGAATTTCAAGAATACACCGATCATTTTAGGGAGACCATTCTTGGCCACAACTAGGGCCAACATCAATTGTGAAGAGGGCCAAATTCAGTTAAAATTTGGGGACAAAACTTCGAAGATTGATATCTTTAAGGTCCAAAAAGGAATCAATTATGGGGCTATCGAGCAAATTTGCAATATTGAGTCCATGGTTGAAAACCCATTTGTTGAGGAAAACCCACTTACCCCTGATATTCAACCACAAGAAGATCAAGCCCCACAGTCAGAGCCCGGACCAAACCTAGACACACCTACAGCTCCTACCTTTGCTCCCGAATTCCACCCTGAACTGCCTGCTGCTGCTGACAATCTCGTCATGGAGTTGAAGCCCCTCCCTGATCATCTTAAATAAGTCTTTTTGGGTTCTAATCACACATTTCCTGTGATCATCAATTCCCAGTTCACATATGATCAAGAAACACGATTGATTTCTATCCTCTAACAACATCAGAGAGCCATCGGCTAGACTCTTGATGACTTGACTGGTATTGGCCCTTCATATTGCACACACTGCATCTACACTGAAGAGGGCTCACGACCATCCCGTGAAATGCAGAGATGTCTGAATCCTAATCCGCAGGATGTCGTTTCAGCTTTGCAATGTACCCGCCACTTTTCAGTGGTGCATGCTTGCCATATTTTCTGATATGGTAGGTGATTACCTTGAAATCTTCATGGACGACTTCTCGGTATTTAGGGAATCTTTCGATGATTGCCTCTTGCATTTGGTCCAAATCCTCAAGCGTTGCATCGACGTGAATCTGGTTTTGTCCTAGGAAAAGAGGCACTTCATGGTTCCTAAGGGTATTTTCTTGGGGCATTTAATCTCTGAGAAAGGCATCCAGGTCGACCGGGCTAAGATAAATTTGATTTCCAAGCTACCTATGCCTAGCTCGGTCAAGGACATCAGATCTTTTCTGGGGCACGTCAATTTTTACCATCGATTTATTCTCGATTTCTAAAAAATCACGTGCCCACTGACTAATCTACTGGCAAAAGATGCCCCCTTTGAAATCACTAAGGAGTGCACTCATGCACATGAAAGTCTACCTGACCGAGTCACCCAAGCACCTATTCTGCAATCCCCTGATTCATCTCAACCCTTTGAGATCATGTGCAATGCATCTGACTATGCAGTAGGTGTGGTGCTTGGGCATAAAATTAATGGGAAACCCGTGGTCATCTACTACACTAGCAAGACACTTGACGAGGCTCAGCGTAACTATACGATTACTGAGAAAGAGCTACTAGCCGTAGTATTTGGACTGGAAAAATTTTGATCTTATCTCTTGGGTTCCAGCATTATCATATACTCGGATCACACCGCAGTAAGGCACCTTCTCGCGAAGAAGGATGCGAAACCTCAACTAATCCGCTAGATCTTGCTGTTGCAAGAATTCGACATCAACATTAGCGACAAGGCGAGAAAACAGAATGTGGTAGTTGATCACTTATCCCGCCTTCCTTCCACTATTATCGACCCTTCTGGCCCAATTACGAAACATTTTCCTGATAAGCACCTCTTGACTATTAGTGCGAGACTTCCCTGGTACACTGATTTGGTTAATTACTTGGTATCTCATCAGATCCCATTTGATTAGCCAAAGGCCAAGAAAGACAAATTGCTTTCCGATACCAAGTACTACATCTAGAAAGACCTATACCTCTTTCACATTGGTGCTGATCAGATCATCAGACAATGCATCCCGAAAGTGGAAATTCAAGACATCTTGTCATTCTGCCATGACCAAGCCTGCGATAAACACTTCTCCGGACATAAAATCGCAGCTAAAGTCCTCCAGTGCGACTTTTATTAGCCCACAATCTACAAAGATGCACACAATTACTGTAAGGCATGTACTCGTTGCCAGACCTTGGGCAACATGAGTCACCGCAATATGATGCCTTTACAATCGATTCTTGTGTGCAAAATCTTCGATATTTGGGGGATTGATTTCATGGGCCCCTTCCCTAAATCGGACGACTTCGAATACATTCTCCTTACTGTGGACTACATGTCCAAATGGATTGAAGCCATCCCGACCCAAATCGATGATTACAAGGTGGTAATCAAGTTCATACATCAGCACATCTTTTCCTGGTTTGGTGTCCCAGGTGCTATTATCTCTGACGGAGAGACCCATTTCACGAATGCACGGTTCAGATCCCTGATGACCAAGTATGGGGTATCTCACCGAATCTCGACTCCTTATCACCTCCAAACCAACGAATTAGTTGAACTATCTAATTGAGAGATCAAGAAAGTCCTTCAGGTCACTGTTCGGCCTGAGAGGAAGGATTGGTCAACTTGACTTCCAAAAGCTTTGTGGGCCTATAGGACCGCCCATAAAACCTAATTAGGTATGTCTCCATTCTGACTCGTGTACGGGAAGGTGTGTCACCTCCCCATTGAAATGGATCACAAAGCCTACTGGACAGTATAGAAGTGCAATCTAGATCTGCTACAGGTCGGAACCAACCATCAGCTTCAAATGAGTGAGATCGAGGAACTACGCAATGATGCATACAAAAACTCACGAATTTACAATGAATGGGTGAAGGCCTTTCATGACAAGCACATATCAAGAAAAACTTTCCATCCTAGTCAAAAGGTCCTACTCTTTGATGCCAAACTCAAATTATTCCCAGGAAAACTCAAATCAAAATGGATTGGACCATTTCTGGTCCGACGTGTTTTTGAAAATGGAGCCATCGAAATCTATGAACTCAGCCTTGATTCTGAACCATTTATCATGATCGATCAAAGACTTAAACTGTTCATTGAGCTCACTGACACGAACATGGTTGAGTTATCTTTTGATCTCCATTCTCCCTGAGCTTATTGCACCCAGCTGATGGCATTAAACTTAGTGCTTAACGGTAGGCAACCCATCATCTTTTGAAAAAACCCGAAACCCTTTTTGACACATCTCTTTCCTGAATTCCTATTGTACTTTAGGGTTCATCTATTAGAACAGCCGACTCCACCTTTGGTACTCATACTAGAGCTTGAAATCGTCCGCAACAGTCATCCTGACCCATTCACCCACCCTTTGACCCTGTTCTAATGTATGATCTAAGCTAAACTCAAACCTACCTAATTTACAATGAGGACAATGCAAATCGTAGGAGTAGGGGGTATTAAAGTGCAAAACGTTGTGAGAATCAATTCACTAAAAAGGTTTCATAAAAAAGAATCCAAAAAAATCAAAAAAAAATTGAAAACAAAAAAATGGAGAAAAGGAAGCTGAGGAAAAAGAAGATCCATTTGAGAGAAAAATGAGAAAAAGGAGGGAGGAAAATTGAAAAGAAAAGAAAGGAGCAAAAAGATAAAGAAAGAAATTGAGTCCCTTCAAAATAATATGGAACCTACCTACCTTCTAGGTTGGATCGAATGATGAATTAAGACCTGGAAGGCTAAAACTTAAGGGATTAGTGGCTATTGATAGGGCTACTGATAGGTTTTAAATGTCATTTTGTTGTAGTACAAATCTCCTAAAAATAACTCTCTCAACAAATAAGATTTTATTACTCGAATTTAAGTCTAAAGTCGAACACAGGAGCAAGTATTGCATTCACATGCTAATCTTAAATAAGATGTAACTGAGCACAAGAACTTAAAACAAATAATGATAATCAATAAATACTAATCTGTCACATTAGATATTCAATGAATTCTCATGTATATTAAGAGTATGAGGGAAAAAGGAAAAGAGAATAAAAAACAATGGTGATTTGAATCACCACTTAAATCCTCTAATTAAGCATATCAAGCATTCAGCTAATTTAAATAACTCAACAATAATTCTAAATCAATTGTTCAAAGTATCAATCTTAAATCAGACATCGAGTCTGATGACCAAACGAGTGATTGCATAGCAATCATAGGTCTTAATTGACCTAAATTAGGCTAGGACTTAGCATAAGTTAGGATAATTCATGCATGCATAAGCATTATTTGCATCTTCACTGCTTTCTTTTAGCTATACATAAAATAATGCTATAATGTACTGATTAGGTGCATTATGTCAATTACAGGTAATAAGCTGATCAGAAGCTAGATCTAAAGCTGGATCAGAAGAATAGAAGAATAATTGGTGTTGCAGCAGAGCTGGAGTAGAAGACCTAGAATAAGATGTAGTAGGCAATAATGTAAGGGAGTTAAGGTATGCTATTCTATTAAGTAGGAATAAAGCAGTAAAATGTGAAGAACTTAGGTCCATCCTAGCCCTAGGATAGCTTAGAAGCTTCCCCAAGCCTTAGCCACCCTTAGATTAGGTCACCACACCCTAGAAAACCTTAAAACCCTAATTCCACCCTTTATCTAGACGTCCAAACGAGTTATAGGACGTCCAAAACCCTTAGCCAACTCCCGCACACCTTAAACCTACTTTTGCAGTGTTATTGGACGTCCAGACTCTTGGTCAGACGTCCAATTTCTACAGAATACCCAAGATAGAACCTACAATCCCTCTTGACTCTGATTAGACGTCCAGGATTGAAGCCTGGACTTCTGATTTTTGAGTATAAGTCGTCTGATACTATTATTGGACATCTGGAACTGCTTTCCAGTTCCTGTTTTGAGATTCAAGTCTTGATCTTGGATCTCTAGCTCCCTAAACCCAATCTAACCCCCTAGGAACCTAAATTAAGGTACCTTAACACTAGTACATCACCTTTAAACCTCCTTAAGGACCTAATTAGGTCCTCACTAAACCTAATTGACTTAGATCATAGTCAATTGGACTCATAGGGTTCAATTGAGCTCAGATCTCAACCCATACAATTCTAATTGGACTCAATGAAAGTCCAATTGACCTAATCCCAATCTAATTGAGTTATTTCACTCTCAATTAGGTTCATACTCATTCAATTAAACTTCTGTTAAGTTTAATTGCATTTCCCCCTTAGCAATTAGGGTTTGCAACCCTAATTTAAGACCTACACCAACCTAAACCCCCGTAGGACCTAATCTAGATCACTTAGACACCTAGGGCACGACCACACACACACACACACACACACCCACTCACGCACTCCCACACAACCTAGAGTATTCTAAGTTCTTCCAAAGGTGGCGCCACTCTTGGTTACCAAAATTAGCAACCAAGAGCCATTCAAATTGAGATCCACATTTGGTGGATCTAAGAACCACCTCTCTCTCTCCTTGGCCGGCCACTCTTGGAGCTCTCTCTAGAGAGTTGCACACTTCTCTAGAGAGCTTCCCTTAGGTCTATAAAAAGACCTAAGGGGTGGCCATTTTCACCCATCCATCTGTTGGCATTATTCACTTCCATTTAGGTTAGCTACATTCACTTCCACTCCACCTCCACGAGTTGCTCACCATGGCTACCACCATCTCTATGCCAAGATGCTGGATCACTTCTCCAACCTCTCTCCAAGGGCCAGCCTAAGCACCATTGGCCACCCCTCCTCCTCTCAACCACTCAAAGGCCATCGGAGACCACCTCCGAATGCCCTTATTTCTGCTAGATTAGTAGCTAGTTCTTCATATTTACTTGCTTTTATTTACTGCTTAATAGTGTAGATCTTTATTCTCCCCCAATGATGCATGAAAAATCCCCCCATAGATTCCTGTATGCGATCATTTTCTATTAGCGAGTTTTATGTTTTCAAGCTTTCCTCTATAAGCTTTCCTCTAATTCCATGTTGCAATCACCCTCCTAAATGAATGAATGAAAGAAATATTATATATATATATATGTTAAGAATCACCATGAGCTTATTGATTGCAATATATTTTGTGTGATTCAAGTAACCTGCTCTTCATTATTATCTATTGCAACCAGCATGTCGGTACCAGAAAATATTAAGGATTTAACTATTAATGCATTTTCCGTAAACAGCCACCACAAAATAGAATCGTGCATACTGAAACTCACACTTTCACCTTCATCATCTATCTAACACATGTGCATGTAATCAGGGTTCATAATGAAAGTGGCAAAACTTTGATCTGACACTTAGAAATCGGCATGCGATTTTAAACAAGTAGAGTAGGAAACATCAATTTCATATGTGCATAAACGCCTCCCAGAGATGAACGACCGGGACTCAAAGTCTCATTATTTTTACAAAATCATTTTTTTGATGAATGTTTTAGAGCAACTATACTATAATTTCCGACGACTTTAAAATGCGTGAAAATGGTTCTGTCAACGACTTAAACATCACAGCACAAGGCTTCTCAAAGCCTTCTTTTCCTTCCTTTCTTCTTTCACGAGCCCTCTCTTTCTTCTCTAAGTCTCTTCCTTTTCTTTTCTTCAGCCTTTCTTCCTCTTCTCTTTTCCTTCATACACAAGGGGAACCAATTCTTACCAGTGGCTAAGTGTTAAGAACAATGAAGAGAAAAACCCCCTACCCCACACACTCTCTCTCTTCCTTTATCCTCTTCTCTTTCTCAGGGATAACCAGGTATTCGGGTATCGGATATGTGGTCAGAGTTCTAGGTCCGCGTGCATGTGGGCACGGACGAGCGTGCGTGGGCTCGTGTGAGGGGACCTGACCCCCTGGTGTCACGGGCAAACAGTCCAGGTCAAAATTGCTTAATATCCCACTTCAGAGGGTTCTCTACTTCCGAGGCGGGGCTATGTCCCACTTCTTCTCCTTTGCGTGATTTGCATGAGCTACAGCGAGTTTCTTCAACCAATTGGAGCAGCTGCTGATGCGTGCTGCTTCAATTGAGTGCTTGGGAAACCTCAAGACCTGGAGCCATGTTGAGTGGAAGTTGCAGCAGGGAGTTTGAAGGTTGGAGGGGCCCTGCCATGGTCGAAGAAGACGAGGGCGACGACAGCAAATCGGCGGGACCTGAAATAAGAAAACACGGGCTAAACACCCCAGTCATAGCACTCAGCAGGGTCACCAAAGGTTTGCGAATGCAGTGGTGGTGGTTAGAGGGTGTCTAAAGGTCGAATGGTGGCTATCAATGACGGAAAAGGCGAGCAAAGGGAGCTGCATTAGAGGAGGTGAGTGCTTGGTCAAAAGTCCCAATAAAGTTGGGGCTTCTGATCAGTGGTTCATGGAGAAACTAATGGAGGCGGTGGTGTTGTGTTTGGTGTAATGTAGTGCCAACGGAGCTTACTGGAGCTCGTGCTGGACGTGGGGAAGATAATGGGGGAGAGATGTGATCAGCAGTCGAAAGTTGAGTGTGAGTGAGGGAAAAGAAAGTAGGGAGAGATAAAAGTAGATAGTCTTAGAAAAGAGAGAGAAGGCCGGAATGGTCTGGTCGTGGCTGACCAGAGCTAGAGAAGGTGAAGAAGATGACGAGGCGACGATGACGAACGAGATGAAGGAACAACCTACCTTTGACTGGGGAGGATCACAAGGATGAGGGGAAGAAGATAGGGCCTTCAATTTGTCTGTTGGAGGTCTGAGAGAGAGTGGGATAGAGGGTCGCTGGAGCTATGGTTGTTGTTGGCCGGAGAAGGAGAGTGGGTTTTAAGGCCTCGAACCTAGCTGAGGACCTGCGGAAAGCAATAGGGGTTCTTTTATAGGCCATAGGAAGCCCTTCCAAGCTTGGAAAGAAACTTCCAAGCTCGAAAGGTTTTTGCAAAATAGGATACCTGAACCATTGAAAGGTTCGCAATACCTTTTGGGAAAGGAGTAGAGCCTAAGATGCGGCTCAAAAGGAAGGCAATTTCATAAGGAATCCTCATATCTATTTTAGGAGAGATTGGTTGAGAATTGTTAATCGCACTTGATCGGGTTTTAAAGAATAACACGTTGTAATATAGCCAAAAAAGCCTTCAAAACAAATAAAGATTTTATTACTCGAAAACCGGAGTATCCGAGGTAGAACACAGGGAGCAATTGAAATTTACTACTAATCTCAAATGTAATTGAACACTCTAATTTACTCAAAACATTAATTCAAATGCGTTTAAAAAGTAATTATGACAAAAGAGTAAAATTGGACGTCTGATCTTGTGATCAAACGTCTTAAAAGTATTTTCTCCTCTTCTTTGAATATTTTTCTTCTTCTTCTGATTCTGCTTTCTTTCTCTGCAGTCTTTCTCTTCTGTCTTCTTCTTCTTTGTATCAACGGGTCTTATTCTTCTTCCTTGGTTTTCTTCTTCTTCTTCTTTGGATTCTCTTCTTCCTTCTCTTTTCTTCTGCAAAGGCTTCTTCTTCCTTGGTCTTCTTCCTGCCTTGCCTTTTTCTTCCTTCTTTCTGCGTTCTCTTCTTCCTTTGCTCTGCTGTACTTCTTTCTCTGCAGCCTTTCTTCTTCCTCTTCTTCTCTGCCTTGCTCAGCCTCTTCTTCAGAGCTTCTTCTTCTTCTGCTTCTTCCCTTCTCCTTCCTGCGGCTAAGTGCTGAGCCCTTCTCCGCCGGCGCTCCATTCGCTTGCACACAAGGGGGAAGAAAAACCTATCCCCTCCCCCTACCCGCACGTATCTCTCTCTCTCTCTCTGCAAATCGCTCACAGGAAGCTCTCCCAGAGCCGTGGGTTAATGGGTCGGGCTGCGTACCCGGGACCAGGCGTACTGACGTGTATGGTACGCGAGGTGTGCACAAGTGGTGTATCAGGTCGGATCCGCCAGGTCCGCGAGGTGAAACCGCAGACGTGGCGTGTGATGGGCCGCGGGACCTCACTCCAGATGTGTCGAAGGCAACGAGCCGTATGCACAAAAGCAATTTAAATCAGTGCGTTGCGTTGTGAACTTACAATGTGGGACTATCTTTTGCTTCTCCTCACGCGCGCCCACAGGAAACCCTCCTCGCAATCTGCTCAGCTGCTGCCGCTATTGGTGCCAAGTGCTGAGGCAAAAGTCTTCACAGACTTCACCCCAGTCCACAACACCTGGAGCGCAGCTGCCCCGACGCCTGGAGCCTGCTTGGAAGCTGCTTCAATCATCGACAATGGCGGCTAGGCTCAAAACCTGTCAGACATGAATACGGCCTCTCGGCCTAATCAAACTACCGGGAAACCTTCGCCGTGGCACGGCGAAGGTGGTGCGATGTGCAGCAAGTTGCGGGATGGCCTAGGCATGCGTGCCTAGGTCGTCCTGTGACCGGAAAGGTGGGTATGATCGGGGGTGAGTTGTGGAGGTGTGGAGTGGAAGTGGAGGGGCAGAGGATGTTCCTTGTGGTGAGGCGAAGCTTCTGGGACAGTCGGCGAGTTGTGTGGAGTGGCGGATCGACGGGGACAACTCGCCAGAGGGTTGCCGGAGGCGAGGAAGGTGAAGGTGGACAGGCGTTGTCGAGGGGCAATCAATTGAAATAGAGTGGGGAAAATAAAGAGGGGAACTTGTGGAGTAGTTCTAACCTAATTACAGGGACGAAGCGGGCCGGAGAGGCGGACAGTCGTATTGACTGTCGCCGGAGAAGAAGCTGCCCAGTGGAGGAGGACGGCGGCGACGACAGGGCTGAAGCGGCGTGCGCAGGTGTTGCGCGACGCGGAGGAGAATCAGGAAGAAGTCTCTGCCACTGATTTTGTGGCAGAGCGAAGAGGAAAGGACGGAGAGCTCACCGGAGCTCGCTAGGTACCCTGGCTGGGAGGAAGAGACGAATCTGAGGTGAAACCCCGGCCAAGTTGAGCTGAAATTGAGCGGCCGGGTTTGGGGGTTCTTTTATAGGCATTGGGCCAGGTGTTCAGAGCGTGGAGGGCACGCCTTCGTCACTGACGGCTTCGCCGGAGAAGGAAAGTGAGTAGATACCCACATCTCTCGTGCGGTCACACGAGAGATTGGGATCACATCAGGGATCAAGACTGGCCTCAGATGGAAGGGAATTCCTCGGAGAATCTCCCTTCCATTTCTGGAAGAGGATCTCTGAGGAATCAGAGAGGATTCCCTCTCAAATCCTCGTCGGAGCAGGATTCTGCCCCAATAATGGTGGAAGGACCTGATTGCAAAGGTTGCGAGGAAGTTAGGTGGCTCTCTGCAATGATTTTCAAAGGATAGGGACCAAAATGTGATTTGGGTGTACTAAATTGCAAAGTAGGTGAAGATGACCTCCCCTTAGGTCCAAATTTTGGTAAAAACCTAATTTGGACCTAAGGAATCCAATGGTGAAGTTGGATTTTAGGTTTGACCACGTTTGACTTGACATTTTGCGTAAAAATCCAAATTAGGTTAATTGATGAGCTAGGACCCTAATCTAGGTCAAATTAGGTTCCAAAGTCCAAATTGAGTGTTCTAAACCCTAGAGGATATTTTTCTATGAATTTTAGAGGGTTTACTTGATTTTTATTCTGACCGAAACCTTGTTGATTTAAGCGGATCTTTTTTAGGGTTACCAAATGTCATTTAATTCCTAGATTGCACATAAACCCATTTCTGATTGAATCAACCCACTTTTTATCTTATTTAGACCATTTGACTTATGTTTTGCCTCTGAGAAATCCCGTTTATGCACTGCAATGGTAAAATTGTAGTTTTAACCTTTATTTCATGTTTTCTTCTCAGAATACTTATTCCTTCATTTAGGCCTTCTTCTAGGTTATGTAGGAGCTTTTATTCTCTTTATTAGGTCAAAATGAGCTAGTTATGGCTCATGATGAGGCTCTCATCATACCCCCATGCCTAGCTTTTGCTAGTCCCTTAGCAAAATTCAAGGTTTCAACTTCTGTTCTAGACCCTGAGTGTCTGTCAACAATTATGATAAGTGCTTTTCTTTGTCTTTTGTGATTAGGTTAGAATGCCGATAAGAGGCCTAGAGGTACTCAAGTACCAACCAAAATCCGGATCTGTTCCGCTTTAGCCTCGGTCCTCCGCAAAGGTTTTTAAGGCCCTCAGAAACTAACCTAGGGTTTGTTGGACTCCGCGGTTAAAGCACCCGTGCTTGAGACATTTTTAGCCTAGGTTCAGTTTGCAGTGCATTTTTGTAAGAGAGAGATAGAAGATTTATTTTTTTAGAGAGCTTTTCTCTCTCTTTTCTTTTCATTTCTAGCTTCGGATCAGCTTCTCAACACGGTCTGTATCGGATTCCTCGTCCCCATCATCAATCCTCAAGGATCCCTAGCTTTTGAGATTTCGAGATAATCCCACCCATGGCAACCCCTAGAACCCTGGCTTTCGAGATTTTGAGATAATCCCGCCCATGGCGTTCCGTGGCCGAATTCAGACCCTGGCAATCGACATTTCGTGATAATGCCACCCATGGCATCTGAACCAGCAGAGTGCTTACATGCCCCCAGTAGGATATTTAGATATCCTAAGAGACAAGCACCGAGGAGACGATATGTTGTTACGCATCACCGAAGGGAATTTCCCACCTCTCCGCATTGGGAACTCGTCCAAATCAACTTGTGTTAATCGGCCGCTCCTAATCTAGGTGACTTTTGCAGAACATTAAACGCTTTTGCATGATTTGGATGTTTATGCACACCGAACCAGACTATGTGTGAATTTGGGGTACTTAGGTTATCAAATCCTGCAAACCGGAGGTCAGTTAACGAGGCTGAATACTTCCTAAGCCTTAGACCTAATACTTAAGCTTCGCATTTTCCCCAACCTCTTGAGGATTATCCAGATTTTAGCGGATACGTGAATTTTTAAGCTAAAGAATCTAGCCCAAGAGGCCTAAAACCAGCGTTCCCGTTAATCTCTTGTTATGTCTCCTTAGCACTTTTTCTTTTATTTCTTTTCTTGATCTGGTTTAGAACTTCAGTTAATTCCTTAATCTTTTACTAATGACTATTTCTTTTTCTTTTTCTTTTTGTGCTCCTTTTTGTCATTTTTGCTCTTTTTCTCCTCCTTATGATTATGTGGCTCACAAAATTTCCTCCCTCCCCCCATTTTTTTGTTCTTTTTTCATAATTTTTCAAATTTTTTTGTGTTTTTGACATATGTGAATTTTTTTTGTGAGAATCCTTCTGATTTTTTCTTGGTTCTGTATGTATGCACTTTATCACCTTCCCATGCCTAAGTTTTGCAATGTCCTCATTGTAAACCGAGGGTGTGAAATAGTGTTGAGGTCAGGGACTAAGAACAGGATACATCTGGTGGGTGAATGGGTCGGGAATGACTGATGCGAACGATTTCAAGCTCCGATACGTGTACCAGAGGTGGGATCGACTGTCTAAGGTTGAACTCAAGGTGCAATAGATGTGGAGTACAGACAGATAATCAAACGAGTCTCTATTTTTGGGATGACGGGTTGCCTCCCATTAAGCGCTAAATTTGATGCCTTCAGCCGAGCGGAAAATGGGGTGGAGAGGGAGTGGTCAAATCAATAGAGTTTTGGAAAACAAGCACCTTGATTAAGAGCCTGGTTGGTCCAACCAGGTGCTTGTTAAGATCAGTGGGCTGATCATGCAGCCCAAACCCAATAAGTCTGGTGGGTTGATAAATGTAGATCAACAAATGTGGAACCCACCATATGCAGGAAGTTCTTATGGATATGGAAGTGAAAACTCGGGTTCGGGCTGGGTCGATTCAGCCTGGTCAGAGTAAGGTTCTGAAAAATAATCAATATGAGGTGTGGACTCCCTACAGGAGTAATCAAGGAATGATGGCTCCTGTTTTTCGGTCTGATCAATACCCGGTACCTGGTGTAGATATGGAGTTGAATCATCTGCAAACGGCTCAGTGAGAGCTGAATCAGAATAGAAATTGAGTCCGGTTGCGGGTCGGGGTAGGGAATGGGTTTTGATTGGTTATGTATATGTGGAGCAGGTGGCTTCAAAGAGAATTGGCATGTTATAATCAGGAGGTAGATTTTCTCTAATGTTCTGGTCAGATTCGAAATCGTCGGAGAGTTTGCGAAAATCATAATATGAATGAGATTCAGGATCATGAGTTCCACCATATTCTGTATCAGCAGCCTGATTGGGGTCTATCCTTAATGTTAATTCTGAGCTTAAAAAGGTGTCCCTATCTGGTAGAGGCTCAGGTTCTAAGCTAGTAGGGCAGACCCAATTGAAACCCCACTCGTCCAACTCCTCGGTTTCTGTATCGTAAATTGGCATGACTTCCGAAAAATCGATAAGTTCCTCTGAGGACGTTGGCGAGGGATATTCATCAAATAAAGGCCCAAGATCATATTCTTCAGTGAAAGATTGATCTTCTTCATGTAGGGCCTGAAAATTTTCCCAATAGGTTTCAGATCTAGATTCTGGGCTTAGGATGTGGGTTGAATCACTAGAATCTAGGTTTGAATAACCTCTGAGGGTCACCTTATCAGAACAAGGGACGGAATTTATACCCTCAAGAGGCTCAGTTCTACTCTCATACTTGCAGGAGTCTTGGGATTCTAGAATGGGTTCAACATTGTATTTTCCTGCATTTAAAGCTTCCCAACCTTCTTCAATATCAAGCATATTGTATTCTATCTGGGTTGGGAATCCACAACCATTTTGTGCCTCAAACCCGAGTTCAGATTGATCCTCGATGTTGTCCCAAGATGGTTCATCCTCTGTTTGTGGTATATACGGGTACTTTTGGTCAATAATTTGTTTTACTAATCTCATTATTTCTTCCCATTTTTCAAGACTATCTTGGTGTTGCTTCCAAAGTCGAGGATTTGTCATACATTGGAGGTATTCAAGGTTGTGCAGTTTTTCTATCTCAATGTATCCATTAATGGGCAAGTCACGGGTTGATCCTTTGTTGGCTTCTGCTAATAGTACTTGGGCACTAAATATGATAAAGGTTGTGGTTGTTGGGACATCAACCTGAATGTCTCCTATTGGTGTTGAGGTTTCTTCTTCTTCATAGAATTTCAAGGCATCCTCAATCATTTTGTCTTTCATGGATCTTCGAGATTCAGGTCTCTTGAATAGTAGTCCTAGGTGGTTTGGCTGCATGTTTGGATCAGGTGGTGGAATCACGATGTAGAATCAGAGTTTGAATCAAGATGTAGAATCAAGTTATGAAGCGATTAGATCTGAATAATGAGTCCCACTGAAAATGTATGTGTGTGCTCCAAAGAGAAAAGATGAGGGACTGGAGATGTTTTTGACCCAATCAAGACACCCAAAGATGTTTGGATGACTATGGAGGTTCGGGGCGGATGGACCCCTGGATTAGAAGATCGTCCACCTGAGAATTACCTGGGCAGCCAGAGAGGGAGAGTCCCGCAAAGACCCCTACACGGTAGAGCGTCCCCATGGGTTACAGGGTTTCCCCCACCTGACCTCTCTTGTCACTGAGATTCCAGGTAGACCAGAATGGGGACCTTGACCTCCTAAGTCTACTGCTTTTATTTCAAAGGTGCTTTTAGGGTTCTCACTTGAACTTTAGATGTTTTGATATTGTGACCTAATTTAGAGGTTGATTGACCCAATGGGTCAACTTCACCTGACCTGTCCTATAGATGACAGAATGATTCTAGGTTTGGAGCCTAGAGATCACCCTGATTTGACTCCCAGGTTATTAGGTTCAAGATTTTAAGATTCAAGTGATTTTAGAGCTTCTTTTTTTCTTAGGGTTTGACTTGTTTAGATCTCTTCAATCAAGGTCTTGGGTAGTACACTGATGCGGAAGGTTTATTTCCTTTTATACAGGCATGTGTGACTAACACTTCAAGATCCTACTGTAGAAACCCTATTTGGTTCTATTTCCAATCCTTTTTTTCTTTTTCACAAAAATTCTCTTTGGACTTGAAAGCAAGAATTGTGTTGTCCGTAGAGATTAAGCGTTATTTCTATTAGGCACATGAATTTGTGGGATAGAATCTAAAAAATCGCTCCAACTTCAAGAAAATTTGAAAAATTTTCGCAAAATCAGGAAATGTTTGCCTTAAAGATGGTGATTACTATATAAAGAAGGCAATTGATTCTAAATTGATTTTCTTCCTTTCGTCTTTTCAGGATTAGGGGATAGTTTAAGGAAGAAAGGAATTTACCTGCCCTGGAGTGATTGACTTGCGGGAGGGATTTCCTCGTGAAATACCTGCAAGATCAAAACAAAGCAAAGTAGGGCAGGTTAGTGTTCAATATGATAAAAAAAATGTAGAGACTAGTGGTAAATTGCGCGTTGCTCCCCGGCAATGGCACCAAAATGTTAATCGTGCTTGATCGGACTTTAAAGAATAACACGTTGTAATATAGTCGAAAAAGCGTTCAAAACAAATAAAGATTTTATTACTCGAAAATCGGAGTATCCGAGGTCGAACACAGGGAGCAATTGAAATTTACTACTAATCTCAAATGTAATTGAACACTTTAATTTACTCAAAACTTTAATTCAAATGCGTTTAAAAAGTAATTATGACAAAAGAGTAAAATTGGACGTCTGATCTTGTGATCAGACGTCTTAAAAGTATTTTCTCCTCTTCTTTGAATATTTTTCTTCTTCTTCTGATTCTGCTTTCTTTCTCTGCAGTCTTTCTCTTCTGTCTTCTTCTTCTTTGTATCAACGGGTCTTCTTCTTCTTCCTTGGTTTTCTTCTTCTTCTTCTTTGGATTTTCTTCTTCCTTCTCTTTTCTTCTGCGAAGGCTTCTTCTTCCTTGGTCTTCTTCCTGCCTTGCCTTTTTCTTCCTTCTTTCTACGTTCTCTTCTTCCTTGGCTCTGCTATACGTCTTTCTCTACAGCCTTTCTTCTTCCTCTTCTTCTCTGCCTTGCTCAGCCTCTTCTTCAGAGCTTCTTCTTCTGCTTCTTTTCTTCTCCTTCCTGCGGCTAAGTGCTGAGCCCTTCTCCGTCGGCGCTCCATTCGCCTGCACACAAGGGGGAAGCAAAACCTATCCCCTCCCTCTACCCACACGTATCTCTCTCTCTCTGCAAATCGCTCACAGGAAGCTCTCCCAGAGCCGCGGGTTAACGGGTCGGGTTGCATACCCGGGACCAGGCGTACCGGCGTGTATGGTACGCGAGGTGTGCGCGGGTGGTGTATCGGGTCGGATTCGCCAGGTCCGTGAGGTGAAACCGCAGACGTGGCATGTGATGGGGCGCTGGACCTCACCCCAAATGTGTCGAAGGCAACGAGCCGTATGCACAAAAGCAATTTAAATCAGTGCGTTGCATTGTGAACTTACGATGTGGGGCTATCGTTTCCTTCTCCTCGCTCGCGCCCGCAGGAAAACCTCCTCGCAATCTTCTCAGTTGCTGCCGCTGTTGGTGCCAAGTGCTGAGGCAAAAGTCTTCACAGACTTCACCCCAGTCCACAGCACCTGGAGCGCAGCTGCCCCGACCCCTGGAGCCTGCTTGGAAGCTGCTTCAATCGTCGACAATGGCGGCTGGGCTCAAAACCTGTCAGACATGAATACGGCCTCTCGGCCTAATCAAACTACCGGGAGACCTTCGCCGTGGCACGACGAAGGTGGTGCGATGTGCAGCAGGTCGCGGGACGTCCTAGGCGTGCATGCCTAGGTCGTCCTGTGATCAGAAAGGTGGGTATGATCGGGGGTGAGTTGTGGAGGTGTGGAGTGGCAGTGGAGGGGCGGAGGATGTTCCTTGTGGTGAGGCCAAGCTTCTGGGACAGTCGGCGAGTTGTGTGGAGTGGCGAATCGACAGGGGCAACTCGCCAGAGGGTTGCCGGAGGCGAGGAAGGTGAAGGTGGACAGGCGTTGTCGAGGGGCAATCAATTGAAATAGAGTGGGGAAAATAAAGAGGGGAAGTTGTGGAGTAGTTCTAACCTAATTAGAGGGACGAAGGGGGCCAGAGAGGCGGACAGTCGTATTGACTGTCGCCGGAGAAGAAGTTGCCCAGTGGAGGAGGACGGCGGCGACGACGGGGTTGAAGCGGCGTGCGCGGGTGTTGCGCGACGTGGAGGAGAATCAGGAAGAAGTCTCTGCCACTAGTTTTGTGGCAGAGCAAAGAGGAAAGGACGGAGAGCTCACCGGAGCTCGCTAGGTACCCTGGCCGGGAGGAAGAGACGAATCTGAGGTGAAACCCCGACCAGGTCGAGCTGAAATTGAGCGGCTGGGTTTGGGGGTTCTTTTATAGGCATTGGGTCGTGTGTTCAGAGCGTGAAGGGCACGCCTTCGTCACCGACGGCTTCGCAAGAGAAGGAAAGTGGGTAGATACCCACATCTCTCGTGCATTCGCACGAGAGATTGGGATCACATCAGGGATCAAGACTGGCCTCAGATGGAAGGGAATTCCTCATAGAATCTCCCTTCCATTTCTGGAAGAGGATCTCTGAGGAATCAGAGAGGATTCCCTCTCAAATCCTCGCCGGAGCAGGATTCTGCCCCAATAATGGCGGAATGACCTGATTGCAAAGGTTGCGAGGAAGTTAGGGTGCTCTCTGCAATGATTTTCAAAAGATAGGGGCCAAAATATGATTTGGGTGTACTAAATTGCAAAGTAGGTGAAGATGACCTCCCCTTAGGTCCAAATTTTGGTACAAACCTAATGTGGACATAAGGAATCCAATGGTGAAGTTGGATTTTAGGTTTGACCACGTTTGACTAGATATTTTGCCTAAAAATCCAAATTAGGTTAATTGATGAGCTATGACCCTAATCTAGGTCAAACTAGGTTCCAAAGGCCAAATTGAGTGTTTTAAACCATAGAGGATATTTTTCTATGAATTTTAGAGGGTTTACTTGATTTTTATCCTGACCGGAACCTTTTTGATTTAAGCGGGTCTATTTTAGGGTTACCAAATGTCATTTAATTCTTAGATTGCACAGAAACCCATTTCTGATTGAATCAACCCACTTTTATCTTATTTAGACCATTTGACTTATGTTTTGCCTCTGAGAAATCCTGTTTATGTACTGCAATGGTAAAATTGCAGTTTCAACCTTTATTTCATGTTTTCTTCTCAAAATGCTTATTCCTTCATTTAGGCCTTCTTCTAGGTTATGTAGGAGATTTTATTCTCTTTATTGTGTCAAAATGAGCTAGTTATGGCTTATGATGAGGCTCTCATCAAGAATCGAGCGAGAAATCTTTGCTCGAAACTCAACGGTAAAGGTTAGACCTTCCAAAAATGGCTCAAGGACCTATTTGCAAGGAATGATGATAAAGTTAGGGGGCATTTTTCAAGAATTTAGAAAGTTAGGGGCATGTGTGTGAGAGAAAAGAGTTAGAAAGGACTAAAATGCAAACTTGGTCAAGATGATCTCAGATTGGATCCAATTTTTTGTACAAATCTAATTTGGACCCAAGAAATCTTATGATAAAGTTGGATTTAGGTTTTGACCAAGTTTGATTAGGTAAATTACGTAGTTACCTAAATTAGGGTAACTTTTCGTCTGAGACTTTGTTTCAGGTCAAAGCAGGTTCTGATGCTCAATTCAAACGTGTCAAACCCTAGAGAATATTTTTCTATGATTTTTAGGGGGTTTAAATGAATTTTATCCTAACTAAAACCTCAGTGAATCAAGCAGATCTATTTTTAAGGTTTCAGATGTCATTTAATTCTCGAAACGCGTGAAAACCCATTTCTTCTGCACGGACCCACTTATTAGACATTTATGACCATTTGACCTTTAATTAACCCCTGAGAAATCCCATGATTGTACTGCAATTGAGATATACTATTGAAACTACATATTTACCCTTATTTTAGTACATTTCTCTCAGAATGATTATGCAATGAATTATGGTCCTCTAGTAGTTATGTGGGAGCATTTATTCATTGATTATGACTAATTAAATCTAGATATGGCTGATGATGACATTATCATCAGTGGAAAATACCGACTTTAGGCCTCTTGGATAAGTTTTGAGATTTAAACACTCACATACTTGTCAAGATCCGGATTAATCCTCAAGAGGTTGAGGAAAATGCAAAGCTTGTGTATTAAGTCTAAGTGTTAAGGAGTATTCGATCCTGTTAACTGACCTCTGGTTTGTAGGACTCGATAACTTAAGCACCCCCAATCACACACATTCTAGTTCAGTGCGCTTTAAAGATAAAATCATGCCAAAAGGGCATTTATTATGTTCTGAAAATGGTCCTAAGATCTAGATTTGGAGCGACTCGAAAACACAAGTTGATTTGGATGAGTTCTCGACACAGAGAGGCGGGAAATTACCCTCGAAGATGCGTAATAACATATCATCTCCTCACTGCTTGTCTCCTAGGATATCTAAATATCCTACCAGGGGCACGTAAGCACCTTGTGCTGGTTCAGATGCCATGGGCGACATTATCACAAAATGTCAACTGCCAGGGTCTAGATTTAGCAGCAGAACTCCATGAGCGGCACTATCCCAAAGTGTCGAAAGCCAGGGTTCTGAGGGTTGCCATGGGTGGTGCTATCTCGAAACATCGATTTCTAGGGACCTGTGAGGATTGATGGTGGGGACAAGGAATCCGATACATAATGTATTTAGAGCCAATCCAAGGTTAGATCTAAGGAAAAATATAATGAAAAGAAAAAGAGAGAGAAAACTCTCCACAAATAAAAATCTTCTATTCCTTTCTCTTACAAAAAGATGCACTGGCAAACTGAACCTGGACTAACCATGTTACAAGAACGGGTGCTTTAACCACTAGGTTCAATGAACCTTAGGTTAGTTCCTGCGGACCTTAGAAACCTTCGCGGTAAATTGAGACGAAAGCTACTCAAGTCTGGATCTAGGCTGGTACTTGAGTACCTCTAGGCCTATTATTGGTATTAAGATATGATTCCTAGAGATGCAGCTGAGTATGGCATCTTGATGGTTACATTTAACCTAGATAACTAGTTTGATCCATAAGGTTTCGCTAAGGGATTAGCAAAACCAGAGTTCATTCCTTTGGAATTAGTTGAGTTCCTCCTGCATGGCCATCATCCAAGGTTCTTCAGAGCACGCTTCCTCGACACTCTTGGGTTCAACTTGAGATACAAAGGCGGAGAGACCAAAAGAGCAACTAAAATGAGATCAGGTTTTAACGCCATCAGAAACACTTCCAATGACTTGACTTTCGGGATGATCCCTTTGATATATCCAATCTTTTAGAAGATTATGGATATTGGAGTTTGGAATGTTAGACACATCAATGTAGAATCATCTTCATCATCCATATTGACTCGGTCAATGGAGGAGTGAGGAGATTCATCGAAGGAAACATTGAGGGTTTCCTCCACTATTAATGTGGTCTTGTTAAAAACCCGATATGCCTTACTACGTGAGAAATAACCAATAAAGATGGCTTCTTCACCTTCGGCATCAAATTTATCTAAATTAGATTGGGTATTCAAAATAAGATATCGACATCAAAAAACTTTAAAATAACTAATTTTGGGTATTTTCCCATAATGTTGTTCAAAACAAGTTTTTCATAACCCGGATCGAATTAAGGTGCGATTCAACACGTAACAAGCCGTGTTAACCGCCTCAACCCAAAAGTACTTCGGTAACCCCGAGTCTAAGAGCAATGTTCGAGCACACTCTTGAAGAGTACGGTTCTTTCTCTCAAGCACCCCATTTTGTTGAGGTGTTCGGGGAAAAGAAAACTCATGAGCAATACCATGCTCTTGATAAAAATCATCAAACAAGGAATTTTCAAACTTGCCCCCATGATCACTACGGATACAAGTGATTTGGTAGCCATTTTCAGTTTAAACTTTCCTACAGAAAATAGAAAAGACGGAAAACACTCCTTCTTTGGATCTCAAGAAGGAGACCCATGAAAACCTCGAAAAATCATCTACAATTACAAGGTAATATTTGCATCCACTGAGGCTCTCATATTTTGTAGGTCCAAACAGATCTAGGTGAAGTAGTTCTAAAGGTCTTGATGTGGATATAACTTCTTTGCTTTTAAAATTAGATTTCATAATTTTACCTAATTTACATGAATCACAGATAAGCTCATTTAAATATTTTCCTTTAGGAAGACCTCAGACTAGTTCATGTTTAGCTAGTTTTTGAACTAGCTTCATATGAACATGTCCTAGTCTTCTATGCCATATACTTAACTCATCATTTGCTATAAGACATTCATAAGTGCCATTTTTATCAAATTCTACGACATAAATGTCTTTAAATCTAGTTCCCTTAAGAAGGGTTTCATTGGTTAATGCATGCATAATTTCAAACATTTTATAAGTGCACACTACTTTAAAGCCCTTATCACATATTTGATTGACACTTAAAAGATTATGTTTTAGTCCTTTAACTAGAGAAACATTTGAGATGGGAGAGAGAGGGTTACCTATTTTACCAAGGCCAATAATATGGCCCTTGTGGTTGTTGCCAAATGTAACCGTTCCTCCATCCGTAGGTAGGAGGTCCAAAAATAGGTGCTTGTCTCCCGTCATATGTTTGGAGCATCCAGAGTCCATCACCCATCGACCTCCTTGGTGGTGGTGGTCTCCTTGTCTTCTTTCTTGTAGACCTCCTTCCTCCTACAAAAGATCTTCGTTGGTGACTTGGTGTTTCTATAGGTCTTTCTAATTTTAGTCGTCCATCCTTCATTTTGTATATCCAATTTTTGACATTATGATGTCCCTTCATCCCTACAAAACAAAGTGAGAGTTGTCTTTTCGGTATCCATTATAATGTGGATCCGTATTTGTTAGTGGTCTCCTTTAGAGGAGGGTCCTTTTTTGGCTCACTTTGACTAGGTTCATAAAAGCCTAGACCAAATTTACTTGAGGAAGGTTTTTGATGGGCAATGAGCTTGTCCAAGTTATCTTTCCCCTTTGTAAATTTGGCTAGGTCCTCAAGAAGTTGATTTGATTTTTCTTTGAGGTGATTTATCTCTATTTTCATTATGTCCAGTTTATCTTCTAGTGCCCTAATCTCTACTCCAAGTAAGCTATTTTCATCCTTTTTAAAGGAGTTTGATTTTTCAAGCACATGGATTTTGTCGAGTAATTCTTCTCTATCTAGAAATTTTTGTTCACTCATTGCCGTATACAAATTTGTTAATGACTCTTTCTCAATCATTAGATTTCTTATTTGCATATTTAAGGCAGTGGTTTCTTTTGTAAGAATTAGATTCTTGTCTTCAAGATCATTGATTAATTTCTTATTTTCTAAGTTTTCTTCTTTTAAAACCTTACTTTAGGTTTTTGTTTTCTTAAGATCTACATATAGTGAATCAAAAGCATCTTGTAATTCATCTAAAGAGTAGAAGTTTACCTCAGGTTCCTCAGATTCAAACTCAGAAGCATCATTTGTTACCATTAATCCCAAGCATGTCGTTTCTTCATTTGTTTCCTCCTCTTCTTCGGAGGTGGAGTCATCCCACGTTGCTTGAAACGCCTTCTTCTTGAAACCCTTCGGCTTGGAGATCTTCTTGTAGTCGAAAGGCTTCTTGGGTTTCTTCTCATCATCCCTTTTGAGTAAGGGACAATCTTTCCTTATGTGACCTCTCTTTTTGCAATTATAGAAAATTAGAGGTTCTTCCTCTCTTTTACTTCCCTTGATCTACTTTCTATTTCTGAGAAACTTTTTAAATTTTTTAGCTAATAAAATGAATTCTTCGTCATCAATACTTACCTCATCATCCGAAGTAGCTTTGAAAGCTAAAGTCTGCTTCTTTGGCTCTGATGAGATTGATTTCTTCTTTTTCTCCACTATGTATCCTGTTTCTGGTTTCTCGGGAATGATGTATGCGAATTCGCATTTCTCCCAAATGGAGAAATCGTTGGCTTGAAGCCACATCTTCATTCTCAGCTACCAGTAAGTGTAGTTTGTTCCTTCGAAGAGTGGTGGTCGAGTGGTGGATTGCCCCTCCAATCTGCCTATGGAAATGACCTTCCCCTCCATGTGATCTTTCCGCGGATGTTACTCCTGTAGGCGAAAAACCTGCTCTGTTACTAAATGAAATTGCACTAGAGGGGGGTGAATAGTGAAATTATAAAATATTGTAATACAAAAAATTCAATCACAAAAGGTGGCACCAGATTTTTAGGTGGAAACCCAAGATGGGTGAAAACCACCACCTAAGCCAATCCCTTGACTTAGGATTTTTGATCACAAGGTGATCAATCCACTAACCACACTACTCAAACGAGGGTAGTGTACCTCAATTACAAATCCCACCTCCGATCCCTAAACGGAGGTTTCTCCCTTCAAAATGAAGAGACGAGGACCCGACAAGCCGGATACCCAAAGTACAAAAATAAGAAGTGAGACAACACCTATAGAGCACCCCAATACTTTAATTACTTTCTTATCTACTAAACATGAAAAGAACTCCTTGAGGATTTGCAGAACGGAGTGAGTCGGGAGTATGGATTTGCCCTTTGATCAGAGTGTTGGCACAGCACAAGGGCAAGATGAAGCTTAGAGTAGTGAGCAAGTGATTTTTCTAAGGGAATTGTATCTCAAGAGGTGTGTATTTTGCCTAAGAGGAGTTGTAGTCTATTTATAGGCAAGTTTGGAACCTTCAAGAACACTTGGGAGAGTTCTCCTAGCCGTTGGAGACAAATTCCAAGAGATTAGGACGAAATCCACCACAAATCAGGGTAATGATGAGTCTGACAGCAATATCAGACGTCTAATTTTAGGATCAGACGTCTTATAGGACGTCTGATTATAATTTTGGTCGTCTAACACCGTAGGCCATCCTAAACTGACTCCATTGGATCAAAAGAAGGATGTCTGATATTTTCACATAAGACGCCTGATTATGTTATTGGACGTCTAATAAAGGGTGGATTCGTTCCTATTTTCATCAGATCCAAACATGGTTCTAGATTTAAAGGATTAGACGTCGTTATGGATGTCTGAAGGAATCACCAGACGTCTTGAAACCAAAAAAGACTTCGCTACGATTTCTGACAAAAGATTTTATGGCCGTAATGAGATACGCACAGAAATATATGGACAACGGCCCAAAGGTAGATGTCTGGAAGCGTGTCTAGACATCTGGAAATACATTTTTACCTATGAAGATAGGTGTTTAGTCTAACGGTTAGTCTGAGGACATCCAGGTAAAGTATCAGACGTTTGGATAAGGTTATGGACATCTGATAGAAAAGTGCTTCGACTGATGTTTATGAAGACACAAACTAAAGGCAGAATTATAGGAAGTTAGACGTCTGAGACACTTGTCAGACGTCTTAAAGTGGAAAATCAGACGTCTGACCATTGTTCTAGACGTCTGATAAGAGTATAAGTGTTAAGTTTTTATTTCTAATTTATCCTAAGTGTAGAGAGCCTAAGTTAGCTATTTATAAGTTATGTTTGGGGGCTCTTTACAATATTTTTAGACTCAAATAAAATGAAAATTTCAACCTTTGAAAGTTTACATGAAAAAGCCTAGGATCTAATACTTATGCTACTTGTCTTCACGCTTTTAATCTCCCGTCTTGGAAAACTTTATGAAACCTGCAAATATGTTATTACAGAGAGAAACAATATGCTATGCTTATTTTTTATTTCATTTTCTTCATTTTGTAAAATCATCAAAATACCATATATGAGTAGTTGAACTAACAAAAGCCACACAAGTAAATATGCAGTATAGCCTTAAAAGCATAAATTGATGAAATCAGACATCGGATGCTCTGATCAAATGGCTTAAACAGCCAGTTGCTACAGTGCTCTATAAAGGGCACTTCTCTTCTTCCTTGGCTTCTTCTTCTCTCTTTCTCTACTTTGCTCTTTCTTAAGTCACGCAGAGGAAAAGGCCTCTCTGAAATCTTATAAGTGTTAGAGAGTTGAGAGCGAGGCAAAACCCCCCTCTCTCTTTTCTGTTTCTTTCCTTCTCTTCTTTCTCTCAAAGACCCGGGGTTAACCGGGTAATCAGGTAGGAATAGTAACCAGATCCGGGTGTAGGTTTGCGGGTGTGACCGCAGGCGAGCAGTGGAGTTAGGTGGGTTAGGCGGGTTAAGAGGGTGAAGGTGTGTGCGTTTGGGGACCCGACCCCCGTGACTGGGTGAAGAGGCTATGGCAAGAATTCTTCTTATTTGGCTTCAGCAGGTCCGCAGCTATCGATGTGGGACTATTGAGTCCCCTCCTTCTCGTGTGTTGCTGCAATGGCTATCCTCATTCAATTCTCTTAGGGGAGTGGTCAATGCCCCCAATTGATGGTCCAAGTGTGTTCCTGGGGTGATTTCGCAATTCCTGAAGTAGAAGCCCGGAGTTGGGACCTCAAGAGCACGGGCTAGAGCTGCAGGAAGAAGCTCCAACAATGGCGTGAAGGGTCCCGTACCTGAAACACAAAAGAGGGCCTTTCGGTCGCGTCAGAGTGCATCAGAAGAGTCACAGGAAGGTGACGAATGTAATGGTGGTGGAATGGTAGAGTTTTGTGGTCGGAAGATCTCTTTCGAGATTGGTGAATAAGTGCAGAGACACGTGTGTTTGGGGGTGCATTTGAGTGATCAATATCCCTAATTATGTTAAAGCTTTTGATAGTGGCGATGAGGCGGAAGTGAGGAGCGTGAGAGCGGCCGAGTTGGTGGTCTGTGGAGGCCACTAGGGCTCATCGGAGGTGTGCTGGTGAGGTGGAACACGGAGTTGCGGAAGGTGGTGCGATGGTGGAATTGGAGTGGCAAAGATACTATGATGAAGAGTAAAGACTAAGGAATCGATCTAGATAGGTAGCTGACGATGAGAAGTAGAGAAGGCGCCGGCGGGTATGGTATGGCCGACGCTGGAGACGAAGGAAGCTCCAGTGGGAGATATCGACGACGACGAAGGGGGAAGAAGCACCTCGTTGGTATTGCGAGGTGTAGAGGAAGTCAGGGAGTCAGGATCGACCGGCTATGGTCTATGAAGGCCGGTGAGGAAGCTGGGGGAGGAAGTTCACCAGAGCGAGGTGGAGCGAGCCGAGGAGGAGAGGAAGAAGGGTCTAAACTGGCTCAATTTCTTGCTAAGGAGGTCGGCATTGTGACAGGGGTTCATTTATAGGGCTCAAGGAGGCCTTCCAAGCTTGAAGACTAAGCTTGGAAGCTTGGAAGTTTCACGCATAAGGAACCCACATCTCTCATGCGTTCACATTAGAGATTGGGAATGAATTAGAGCCCAAGACTAGGCTTATATCTAGAGGATTCTCTCAGGAACCTCCCTTCCAAATTTGGACGAGATTGAATGAGAATCTAGCAAGAAAATCTTGCTCAAATCTCGTCGGTACTTGGTGTGTTCACACCAATGGTGGTAGGGACCTGTTGGTGAAGGATAGGAAGAAGTTAGGGACCTTTTCGCAATATATTTTGAAAACTAGGGGCACATATGTGAGAAAATGAATCAGACTAGACTAAACTGCAAACTAGGTCAAGACGATCTATGATTGGGCCCAAATTTTGGTACAAACCTAATTTGGACTCAAGGAATCTGATGGTGAAGTCAGATTTTCGTTTTGAGCAATTTTGAATGGGTAATTTGCATAGTTACCCAAATTAGGGTAACTTTCCTTCTAAGACTCTATTTTAGGTCAAAATGGGTTCTGATAGTCAAATTAAAGGCATTAAACCTTATAGAATATTTTGGCATGAATTTTAGAAGGTTTAAGTGAATTTTATCCTGACCAGAACCTCAATTAATTAAGTGGGTCTATTTTTAGGGTTTAAGATGTCCATTAATTCTTGAAATGCGTGAAACCCATTTTATTCTGCATGAACCCACTTATTAGACATTAATGACCATTTAACCTTCAATTGTCCCCTGAAATACTCTATGGTTATTATGTATTTGTGGAATACTGTTAATTTTGTAGAAATAACCCTATGTTCTTTTCTTCTCAAAACAACACCATGTGCCCTTAAGACCGTATGATGAACATGTATGAGCTGTTATCAATCTAATTAGACCAAATTGAGCTAGTTATGGCTCATGATGGTATTCCCATCATACCCCCATGCCTAGCTTTTTCTAGGTCAGATGTAACCATCATAACCTTATGGATACGACAAAACTAAAAATTTTTATGCCAACATTTAGTAAAACCTCAGAGTTGCATGTCAAACGTACTTTAGGACCCTAAATAAAAGAATAATCAACTTCACCTCCGATTAAAAATCATCTGCAACAGCCACTTTCGACTCACCCATTCACCTTTTGTTCTAAATCTAGGGTCAAGCTAAATATAACCCAAAAGGAAAATTTCATGAAGTACGAATATAAGAGGTTACTTATTTATAGCATATATACATAGTACATCCATGAATAAGATTATTTTATTAAGAGAATGCATTAAGGATTTTATCCTCTAGTTGATTCCTATATCTGGAATCCAGAATAATTTTTCACACACATGTAGAATTTGCAGTGGATTCACAGTGAAGGCTGATAAACGTCATTAGTCTATCGAGAAGAAGCAGTGCTCTTTTTCCTGATCCCTTGGACAGTGTTTTGGGAGCTAGGTAGATTTTCCTCCAAAAATCAACCAAATAGTGTGAGATGAGAGTAGAGTGTACTGGTGCTCTAAAATTAGTGCAAGGAATCCGGAATCCTAGATAATTAGGTGATGATACTCAGAGATTAGGCATAGTTTCCGCTCTCGGTTCCTACATATACATTTTTGTGTGAAATATTGAGAGCCACCAAATAAGGCAAATATGCGGAGAGAGAGTTTTCATAAAACTAGGGCTAAGATGGATGGTTATGACCATTCTTTACGGAATCCTCAGCTGAAGGAGGGTATTGATGTCAAGGTCAGAAATGCACCATCCTATCCATCTCTCCTAATGTCGTGAGTAGACACTTCCACCAAATAAGCCACCCAATGTCTCCTGAGTACCACCAATCCCTAATAATGCCTCCTCAATAATGTTCATGAATGTGTGCTAGCTTGTGTTGTGTTAAAAAAATTATACATAGAAAAAAAAAGAAGAAAAAGGAAAAAATGAAAAAAAAGAAAAAAATTTAGAAAAAGAAGAAAAAGCAAGGAAAAAAGAGGGTGTGAATATTTAGTGTTTATTTCAGTTGCATTAAGGCAATACCACCAAATAAATTTGAGATCCACCAAATAAGGCCTTAACCTATCTTTCTATGTTTCTGACCACCCGAATACTAGTTGAGGAATTCTGACTTAGTGTTAGGGTTATGGAACTCAATTAAAGTGTTAATGCCAAGTGAGACCACCAAATACGGATCATACGTGAGAATCTGGTGAGATTGTGAGCTCTAAGAAAAAAAAATAGAGAGAGTAAGAGAGAATGAATACAAAGGAACCAGAAAAGAGCATAGTTTTTCTCATCTTTCTCTGAGTTGAGTTACTTGATAATCTAGGAATCTAGATTCTGAAGTACTAATCTCTATGTAGCACTAAGTGAGAGTGAGCCACCAAATAAAAAAAAAACACCCGCATCCCTCAGACATTCTCTACCCAAGCTTAAAGCCTGGGTGGAATTCAATTAATATCTTGAATACCCCGAGGGAAGAAGTCCGTCTATCTCGATAGAATTTTTTTACTAGGGGTCAAATACAGGCATTAGAGGTGAATCAGGTCTTTCACTCAAATCCGTTGCAAAAGCTATATAGCTACCCTTTCACATTTGTCTGGATTTCTAGAGCATAGGATGAAAACAAAATGGAGAAAAATCTCTAGGCATACACTTGATAAAATAATCAATCCCTTAGGGACCCCTCTATGAATAATTTAGTTTTGCATCTGCTAGGGACTAGTAAGATTTAGGCATGGGGGTATGATTGTGCAGCAATCATAGGTCTTAATTGTCCAGAATTAGGTTAGGACTTAGCATAAGTTAGGGTAGTTTATGCATGCATAAGCATTATTTGCATCTTTATTATTCCTCCTATAGCTATGCATAGAATAATGCTATAATGTACTAATTAGGTGCATTATATAAATTGCAGGAAATAAGAAGCTCAAGAACTGGATTTGAGACTAGATCTGAAGCTAGACCTGAAGCAAGAGTTGCAGCAGAGCTAGAGTAGAAGACCAAGAATAAGATGTAGTAGACAATAATGTAAGGGGTTGAGGTATGCTATTCTGTTAAGTAGGAATAAAGTAGTAAACTACGAAGAACTTAGGTCCATCTTATCCCTAGGATATCCTAGAAGCTTCCTCAAGCCTTACCACCCTTAGATTAGGTCATTGTGCCCTAGGAAGCCCTAAAATCCTATTTCCAGCCTCTATCTGGACGTAAAGATGAGTTACAGGACATCCATAACCCTTAACCACAACCTGCGCACCTCAAACCCACTTCTGCAGCATTTTAAGGATGTCCAATTTCTGCAGATAGAATCTTAATTCTTCCCTAACTTTGTTTGGATGTCCAGACTTCTAACTTTTCATTTTAAGACATCTGTCACTATTGTCAGACGTCTGGAACTGCTCTCTAGTTCCTGTTTTTGAATTCAAGCTTGGATCTTGAATTCCTAGGTCCCTAAACCCAATTCCAACCCCATAGGAACCTAAATTAAGGTCCTCTAACCCTAATACATCACCTCTAGATCTCCCTAAGGACCTAATTAAGTCCTTACTAAACCTAATTGACTAGGATCTTAATCAATTCCATCAGCCTATTCAATTGGACTCATTGAGTCTAATTGAGCCCTGATCTCAACACACACTATCTAATTAGACTCAGTGAGAGTCCAATTGACCTAGTCCTACCTTAATTGAGTTGTTTTACTCTCAATTAAGGTTTCACACATCCAATTAAACTTGTATCAAGTTTAATTGCACTTTACCTTACTGAATTAGGGTTTACAACCCTAATTTGAGATCTACCTTGACCTAAACCCACTAGAACCTAACGTAATCAACCTAGCCACCTAGGTTTCGACCCACACACACCATCTACACGGAAATACCTAGCCTAGAGTTCTCTAGAACTCTCTACCATGTGTTGTTGCCTTGGTTGCCAAAAATAGCAACCAAGATGCATTCAATTTTTAGATCCACCAAATGTGGATCTAAAAACCACCCATCCATCCTCTCTCTCACATCTCCCATGAGCTCCCACCATAGGCCTCTCTAGAGAGTTCCACACTTCTCTAGAGAGGCTCCCTTGGGTCTACTTAAAGGACCTTTGGGTGGCCATTTGCACCCATCTAGCCTTCTATCTAGTTTTAGCTTCATTCCACCTCCATTACTCCACCTCCATCTCCACGAGCACACCATGGCATCCCCATCACCTCCACACCAGGCCTAGATCACCTCCAACCTCTCTCTAAGGGGCAACCTAAGCACCATTGGCCACCCCTCCTTCTCCTCTCAACCAAGTCAAAGGCCATAGGAGCTACCTCCGAATGCCCTTCATTCTGTTAGCTAGATAAGTAGCATAGTTCTTCATAGGTTAATGCTTTATTACTGCTTAGTAGTGTAGCTCCATATTCTTCCCCAATGATGCATGCATAATCCCCCCATAGATTCATGTATGCAGTCGTTTTCTGTTAACTAGTTTATTGCTTTCAAGCTTTCTTGTACAAGCTTTCCGCGAGCTTCACTTTGTAGCCACCATGTTGCAATCAATGAAATCATCTTTTATATATCTCTATGTCTATGTGTGAAAATCACCATGAGCTGATTGCCATATTTCCTTGTGATTAAAGTTGCATGTGTGAAATTTGTATTCTCTTGCAACTAAGCATGTCGTGCATCAATACAAATTATTGTAAACTGGAAAGCATTTCTGAATAAGTAGAGAGAGCTAAATTGAATCCAAATCTGCATTTTCTAAATGCCTCCCAGAGATGAACGATCGGGACTCAAGTCTCGTAATTTTATAAATTATTTTTGACGAGCATTTTCGCGCACTATACTACGACGAGATCTCTATTTTCAAAACATGCGCAAGAACTGCCTCTTGTCACCTAAGGACCTTCCTGTGTGTGCTCTAGAGAAACGATGAGGGACTGGATATGAATTGAACCTAATCAAGGCACCCAAAGATTTTTGGATGACTAAGGTTGTTTCAAGGCGGATGATACCTCTAAATTAGAAATTCGCACATCCAAGAATTACCTGGGTAGCCAGGAAGGGAGTGCCTCGCAAAGACCCCTACATGGTAGAGTGTCCCAATGGGTTACAAGGTCTCCCCCACCTGACCTTCCTTGTCACTACGGTTCCAAGTAGACCGAAATATATGAACTTAAGACATTAAGTCTACAAATTTTAGCCTAATTAGTGCCTTGAGTTTCACTTAATTAGAAATTGATTTGACTTGTGACCTAATTTGGAGGTTGGTTGGCCTACAATATAGGTCAAATTCACCTGACCTGTCCTAAAAGATGGAGAATGAACTCTAGGTCATACCCAAAGACCACCCTAATTTGACTCTCAGGTTGTTAGGTCCAAGATTTATGTAGTTCAAGTGAAATTAGAGCCTGATTTTTAGGGTTCTTGATTAGCTTTTTTCAATCAAGGGCTTGGGCAGTACACAAATGCGAGAGGGTATGTTTCCTTTTATGCAGGCAAAATGTGAACTAGCACTTCAAGCCCTAATGTTGAAAACCCTAATTGGCTCTATTTCAAGTCAAATTTGATCTTAAAATGTTTACCTTGGGCTTCAAGCAAGAAGTGTGTTAGCCCAAAGTTATTTAGAAATTAAGCGTAGTCCCTAATAGGCACAGTAGCTCAAGGTAGGGAGTTTCTAATTAGAATCGTCTCAATCTTCAATCAGATATGAAATTTTTTTTCAAATCAGGAAAACTTGCCTTTTAAATGATCATTTACTAAGAAAATAAGGCAGGTAGTTCCTAATTGATTATTTCCTTTTTATCTTCCCAAGATTAGGAGGTTGATTAGGGAATAACAGAAAAGTTACCTGCCCTAGAGTGGTTGAATTACGCGAACGTTTGCCTCGTGAAGTACCTCGCAAAATCATAAGAAAAAAACAAGGCAAGTTAGTGCTCAGATATAATCAAATAGATCAAAGAATGGTGATGAATTGTGCGTTGCTCCCCTGCAACAGTGCCAAAATGTTGAACGGGTTTTCAGGAAGTTTTTGATATGCTTCGTTGTAGTAGAATCTCCTAAATAGCTCTCTCAACAGATACAATTTATAACTCGAATATCTATAAATAAAGTCCAAGGTCGAACACATGGAGCAAGTATTATAATTCACGTGCTAATCTTGAGAAAAATATATAAATGAGCACAATCAAAGATATTCAACGAATAATCTCTACTCAGTTCTGATATTCAATGCATAACATGAGTATATCAAGAGTTTAATGAAGCAAAAAGATGTCTAAGACAAAATAATGGTGATTTAGATCACCAATTATTAGCCTTAATTAAGCACATATCAATTACTCAAATGAATCAAATAAATGAACGGTGATCAGATGTCTACCTCTCAAGTCAAACAATTTAAGTGATGCCTTGCTACAGTGCTTCTTCAAAGCTTTCTCTTCTCTTCATAGAACCTTCTCCTTCTTCTCAGCTTCTTCGTTAGAGATTCTTCTTCAGCTTTCTTCTTTCAGCCGTAAAGGGAGAAACCCCTCATAGTGGCTAAGTGTTGGGATCTCTGAAGAGCAAAACCCCCTACCGCTTTCTCTCTTTCTTTTCCTCCTTTCCCTTCCTTTCTCTCAAACCCAAGTATATAAGTGGGTAAACGGATATGGGTAGTCGGGTTTGTGTGCATGGGTGAAGGGACCTCACCCCATGTGTTTGGAGGCGAATAGCTGTATTGAGAAAATCAACTTACGCAGTTGTAGTGGTATGCAAATCCACGATGTGGGACTATTGAGTCCCCTTGTTCTTCGCATGCGCCTATAGCTAGGAATTCTCTCTTATTGCAGCAGCTACAGAGGGCGTGGTCTTCGATTGACCACCTAGGCGAGTTCCTAGAACGAAGGTGCATGTCCTGGAGGTATCACCTGAGACTTGTGTGGCCTGGAGCTCGAAGAACACAGGCGGAGATGACGATGGTGGTAGAACATCGGTGAACTACATGAAATAGAGAATATGGCCTCTCGACCTTGTCAGAAGTGCTCAAAAGCTTCGCACAAGTGCAGCGAAAGTGTTGGTGGAGGTGGCATGCTGCAAAGGTGATCGGAGATGGCTGGCAAAGGCGGAGGAGGTCGCGTGAAGTGGGTTTGTTCGGTAGGTAGTTTGGGTGGTCGATAGGGTGGAATAGGTTAGGGATTTTGTTCGTGGTGATGTGGCGGAGCTTTTGGAGTAGGTGGTGAGGTGGTTGGAGGTGTGAGGTGACGAGTAGACCTTGCCGGAGGTGCGGCCAAAGTGGAAGGCGAAGGTAGAGATTAGGTCGAGGGGTTACTTTTGGGTTTTAGATAAGGTGAATTAACTTAATAACCTAAGGGAACCTAACTACCTACTCTAATTAGATGAAAAGGGGGGATCCGCACTGATTTTGGCAGGCCGGCGACAGAGAAGACGAATTCTCCGGTAGGGGACGACGAGGAAGAAGGAGGTCTGGAAGCCTTCGCTTTGGCCGGCGAGAGGTGGAGGAAGGTAAGGAAGATGATGGGCCACTCAATTTTACCATCTAATGGCTGGAAGAAAGGGGTTGAATAAGCTCACTGAAGCACAGTTGGAGAGGGGTCGGAGGTAGGGATTTGAAGAGGTTTTTGGCCCCAAACCTTGCTAAGGAAGTGCGGAATTTCTCATGCATGTATTTATAGGCCATAGGGAGGAGTTTCAAGCTTGGAAACCAAGCTTGCAACTCCATAATTCTCACACGAGTTTGATATGCTTCCATTCAAAGCGTTCACATTAGGATTCTAGAGACTTCTAGGATTCGTGGAAGGTTGCATTTGGAAGGGAATTCCTTAAGGAATCTCCCTTTCAATTTTGAGAGTGTTTGATTGAGAATCAAGCGAGAAATCCTCGCTCGAATCTCAACGATGGAGCTTCTCTTCACAACTAATGGCGGTAGGGGCCTCTTTATAAAGACAATGACAAAGTCGGGGGGTTATTTGCAAAGAATTCAAAAGTTAAGGGCACAGGTGTGAAAGAAATAGTCAGACAGGATCAAAATGCAAACTAGGTCAAGATGATCTTAAATTGGGCCCAAATTTTGGTACAAGCCTAATTTGGACCCAAGGAATCTAAAGGTGAAGTTGGATTTTGGTTTTGACCAAATTTGGTTGGGAAAATTATGTAGAAACCCAAAATAGGGTAACTTTTTATCTGAGACTCTTATTTAAGTCAAATGGGTTCTGATCGTCAATTCAAGGATAATAAACCTTATAGAATATTTTTTTATGATTTTAGAAGATTTAGGTGAATTTTATCCTAATCGGAACCTCAGTTAAATAAGCAGGTCTAAAATTAGGGTTTCGGATGTCCATTAATTCTTCAAATGCGTGAAAACCCGTTTCTTTCTGCATAAACCCACTTATTAGACATTTATGACCATTTGACCTTTAATAAACCCCTAGGAAACCCTGTGATTACTCTATATTCAGGATATTCTGTTAAAACTATAGTTTTACCCTTATTTTAATGCATTTCTCTTAGAATGAATATGTAGTGAGTTATGGCTCTTTAGCAGTTATATAGGTGTATTTATCTTTTGATTCTGACTAATTAAAGCTAGATATGGCTGATGATGACGTTATCATCACATCTACACATTATTTGCACTATCTCACTTTTCGATAATTTTAACGGAAATTGTATAGCTAATGAACCTTCTAGGGTGGTATGGCTGGCAAGTTATCGGTGATAACAGCTCATTAGCCAGTTGTCTAGAACCCAGCCACACAACCATTTTCTTCCTACTACCTTTAGGTAAATCTTAGATCAGGGAAGCCACATACTTAAAAGAAAAATAGAGAAATAACTAAAAAATGATAAGAAGAAGAAAAGAAAAAAAAATAAGCCACACCTCACTGCATGAGTATGGCTGGCAAGTTGTCGTAGGTAACAGCCAATGGCCAGTTGTTTAGAACCTAGCTCACAAGAAATGCACAAATAATTCCTAAACACTTAGGAAGAAGCGGAGAAGTAGAATATGCCGGGGAGATATACACTGTGTTCACCCTTGTGTTGACCCCATAAAAATAAAAAGCAGGGAGAAAGCTACCGGTCGGATAGATACACCTTTAGGCAGAACTTCTTTACAAGGTCACCTAGGGGCGTAGAAACCTGAAGTCCATTCTGATTGCCAATTAATGAGTCTATCACAGTCACAAAAGGATGCTTAGCACTTAGAGTTCTTTTCGAGTCTTGGGTGGGTTGAGTAGCCATAGAAAGCTATCCCGAAACTCTAAACTTAAAAATCCAAAAAATTAGAAAAGAAGAAAAAGAAAAAAAATGCTTTTGCTTTTGAATAAGGTGAGGTCTTGAGCGGTTTACATTTTGGCAGACATCCTGGCACTGTTGAGTCTTTGTAGGTCAGGTCTTAGTAGAAATTTCTCAATATCGAAAATAACTATTGCCCAAGTAAGTTTATCTTAATTTTATTATAAATAGCATGTAGTTTTGCAAAGGACTAGCAAAAGATAGGCATGGGGGTGTGACGTGCACACATCTAATTGGCCTAAAATGCCTATTTAAGTATGTTCATAGGTCTATAGAAGCATCACGCATTATAAATACTGCACAACATGCATCATCATGCATTTAGATTAGTTTGTACAAATTATAAGTTAATTTTCCCTTTTTGTGGTCAAGGGATAGGGAAATATCATTTTAGGGCCTCAAATTGAAGATCCAATTATACAGATCTGATCAAGGTGACGATCAGAGTTCAACGCCTCCGAGATCGCCCCGATCGGATTTTCGTAGCATTAGATACAGTCCGAGAAAGATCAAAGGTTAAGGGGCAAGGTGGTGTCAAATCCATGCCTCAGATGACAAATCCAATTGTACGGATGGGTTCAAATCGACGATCGCAGCCCAACGGTGTGAAAATCGATCCAATCCAACATCTGTGGCACCACTTACAAAGCAAAGAAGACGGACGGCCATGATGGCACCACGTGGCACCATCACAACCACCCAACACCGACTGCAACACTCCTCTTCGCCCGCACAATTAATTCGAACCGTTGGATCATCTATCCAACGACTGAGATGCACCTCAACTCTCACTGAAGACAAAGCTCGCACATCCTCAACTGTTGGATCTTCATCCAATGGCCAAGGGCGTGCGAGCATTAAAAACAAAATGTGACTAAGAAGGGGTGGTAGAGCAGCGATCAAGTGACGTCTACGAGAGATGAGCGCGCGAGTTCAACTCTCCGCTCGCCACAAATTCGCAGCATAGGCGGATGCAGTTGAAATTGGACTGCTCGATCACGATCGAGCAGCAACAAAGGTCACTACGTGGTGCACTAGATGGAGGAGAACCTGTACGCCCGATCAGATGCCAAATCGCATGCCTAATCTGACGCGATTAGGCGCGCGGGTGAGCGCACTCATCAGCCCTCCGATCTTCATCTGACAGTGGGAAGAGTGGCAACATCACCTCTTAACGCGCGGAGGCGAAGCGATAGAGGTGCGATCTAAGACATACTAGGCCATCCGATCATGATCGAATGGTCGAGATTGAGTCTTCAACGCAATGCTTGAAGGCAAGAAGGTACAGCCATGTCTAATCAAAGGCAAACGGTGGAGATGGAACACGATCTTCACCAACGTTTACCTTTAGAAATAGATATGTTTGTCACTAAAGGGCCTACATTTAATTTTCAACATTTTAAAGAACCTTTTTGCCCTCGTGCCTCAACTATATAAAGGACCCTACACCCCCCTTTGTAAATCATCCCTTCTCTTCTACTCTCACCTCCTCCAAAGCTCTATGAGCTGGTCCCACACCCGAGATGCTCCATTAGAGCTAGAGTGAAATAATTTTCCTATCTTCTCACCCCTTCGTGGAGCACCCTACAATTATCCTCTCACCGCCATTCAGGAAGCAGATCCCACTGCATCATCGCCATGTTTCGTCCTCTAGCTTCGTCCTCCGTTCACATCTCACCACCCTCGTCCGGGTGCTTCGTCAATGTGGCTCATCCTCCAAGCAGCTATCGAGGAGGATAACTTCTTACCCCCTTCTCTTTTTATCACTTTCTAGTGTAGCAAGTAGATGTAATGAACATGATGTTATGGTTATGAAGCATTTTTTTATTCTGTCCCTATTTTCTCTTTATTTGTATTATTCTTTCTCTCTCTTCTATTAATTATTCTTTAAGTAGAATAGCTAGTAGATTAATTTCAACCAACTAATCTACTTTCGTGACAATAATTCCAATGCGATTTTTAATCAAACGCTTGCCTCCCTGTGTTTGACCCGGGACTCACCAGAGTTTTGATAAAAATTATCTGATTGATGGATTTTTACACAACTACGACGGATTTTCAAACTCAACTTTTAACATAGAAATCACGTTCAACATCGGGTAGACTTAATCAACTAGAGTATTTACTAAGATTTAAACTTGTCTTTGAGTCCTAGAAGAAACTAATTAGACTGAGGTATTAACTCGATTTTATGGGAAGTGTTTCATATTGCCCCCAGCCTAAGGAGTTGATGGAATTTTTGAGATATGAGTTTCTCACACTTGCACTTGCACTCTTAAACGACTTGTGGTATCCAAAAGAATATAAGTCATGAGTCTTTATGTTCTCCTATTAAGAAAAGCTTGGATATTAATAGAGAGGAGTGCTATACTTATGAAAAGCTATGCTTAAGTGATAAATACATTATTGCTAAATGGAAGATAACAAGATATCCATTGTAACAGGTTGGGTGCCTCTTAAGGTGTCATCCCAAGACCTTGGAGTGCAGGGCCTAGCCTAGAGGGTGTCTCTTACAGTGTCATCCCGAGGCATTGGAGTGAAAGACCCTCAATATATATGTGTGTATCAAAGGAAATGCAATGAAAGAAATAAAAAGGGATAGTGATTGTTGTAGTTTGATTAACGAGATTCGTATGCGTAAAATTTGAGTTTGAAACCCATCGTTGTAGGTGCGTAAAAATCCACTAACAAATAAAATTTATTGAAACTCTGGTGAGTTCTGAGTCGAACACGGTAGGCGAACGTTTGACTAAAAACCGCGTAGGAAGTATTGTCACGAAAGCATATTAGCTGGTTGAAATTAATCTACGCTAGCTATTCTCTTAAAGAATAATTAATAGAAGAGAGAGAAAGAATAATACAAATGACAAGAAAATAGGAAGAGAATAAACAAATGTTTCATAATGATAGAATCATATCCATTACATCTACGTGCTACACTAGAAAGCGATAAAAAGAAATGGATGAGAAAATCCTCCTCGACAGTTGCTTAAAGGATGAACCGTGTTGATAGAGTGCCCGGATGAGGGTGGTGAGATGCTGGAAGAGGGAGAATGGAGCAAGAGGACAGAGGATGAAGCAAGGTGACGTCGTGGCGGGATCCGCTTCCCGAACAACGGTGAGTGGACAATTGCAAGATGCTCCATAAAGGGAGTGAGAAGATTGAAAATTATTTTACTCTAGCTTTAATGGAGCACCCCGGGTATGGGACCAACTCATAGAGCTTTGGAGGGGGTGAGAGAAGAAGAGAAGGGATGATTTACAAAGAGGGGAGTAGGGTCCTTTATATAGTTGAGGTACAAGGGTAGAAAGGTCCTTTAAAATGTTGAAAATTAAATGCAGAGACTATAGTGACGGACGTATTTGTCGCTAAAGGTAAACATCGATGAAGACGCACATTCCATCTCCGTCATTCGCCTTTGATCGGACGCACGCTGTGTGGCCACGTCAGTGCCTTCTTGCCTTCAAGCATTGCATTGAAGGCCCAATCTTGACCGTCTGATCACGATCGACAACCCAGATCGTGCCTCCATCTCTTCACCTTCACACATTAAGAGGCAACGTAGCCTCTCTTCCCACTGTCAGATGAAGATCGGATGGTCTGATGCGGAAGACTACGCTATTGGAATTGGATTTGAAAATCCATTGTTGTAGTTCAAGTCGTGAAGAAATCTGTTCAACGAATAAAATTTACACAAAAAAATCTGTAAAGAAATTCTGGGTCAAACGCAGGAAGGCTATGTCGATCTCAAAATCCATAGTTATATTTTTTTGTATTTTTGTTTAAAGGGCGAAATAATCACAATGGAAGCAATATAAACAATAAGAGAGAGAGAGAACAATCACTTGATATTGAATAATGTTTTTACAACTAAGAAAGCGAGAAATGATTACACTAGAAAACGTGAAATTGTCACAACTAGAAAGCAGGAAAATTCTACTCGAAAAAGCGGAAAAAGGAGAGAGAAGTTATCCTCAACGATCACTTGGAGGACGAGTCAGATGGGACAATGCCTGGAAGACAGGGAACGGAGCAGGAAGAAGGAGCACAAGGCAGGAGGATCGGGAACGAAGCAACACGTCGTCGTCGTCCTGGGATCTGCTTCCAGAATGGGGGTGAAAACTTGGTTTTAGCTCTTGAGGAGCATCTCAGGTGTGAAACAAGCTTCTCTTAAACCTTGGAGAAGGAGAGAGGAGAAGGAAGGGATGAGAAATTCGTAGGGTAGGGGTCTCCTTTTATAGTTGCAAGGAGTGGGGGCATTTTGGACATTTCAACATCAAAAACATTAATTCAGGACCATTAGTGATGGAAAAATCTATCACTAAAGGTCTAAACGTGGCCAACGTGTGCACACCGCCCACGCGCCCCCTTGCCTTCGCTCTCTCAATGAATGCACAAGTTCGCGCATGCTCAGTCGTCCGATCAAGAGATCAGACAACTTAAATTGCTCCTCGCCAACGCCGCGCGCCCGTGTGCAATTGGGCATTCGCGCTACGTGTCTGATCACGCGTGGGCGCTATCGGCTGATCCGTGCCGCTCGATGCCAATCGCACAGCCGCGATGGTGTGCCCGCACGCGAGGAGGCGACGCTGCGCGTGATTTGAACCTTCGTCTCCTGCCTACGCAGCGCCTTAACTGCTGCGCTACGCATGCGGTTAAGGCACGACGATGATTTTATGCACGGCCGATCTCGGCCATTGGATCTTCATCCGACAATCAAGATCAAGCGTTGGTTGAAGAGCTACGGCCGATGCTGGGTGGCTATGATGGCACCACGTGGCGCCATCTAGGCCATCCATCTTTTGAGAGTTGTAGATGGTGCCACAGATGTCGGAATGGATCGATTTTCGTGCCATTAGGCTGCGATCGTCGATCCGAACCCATCCATGCAGTCAAACTTGTCGTCTGAGGTCTGGATTAACACCATCTTGGCCCTTGATCTTTAGGGTTCCTTGGTCTCTATCTGGTGCTACGGATGTCTGATCAGGGCGATCTTGGAGTCGTTGAACTCCAATCGTCGCCCTAATCAAATCCGTACGGTTGGATCTTTTATTCAAGGCCCTGATTAACAAGTTGCCCTATCTTTGGCCATAAAAAGGAGATAATTACTATACAATTTATACAACTTGATCTAAATGCACGATTATGCATGTTATGCACTATTTACAATGTATAATGCTAATGTGACACTAAGAACATGCATTAATAGACATTTTAGGTTAATCAAAAGTATGCACATCAACGGTCGAGGAATGCGCTCACTTGTGCACCTCATCGCATCAGATCGGGCATGCAATTGGGTGTCAATTCGTGAGTGGGCACGCTCGCTCATCCGTGCCGCACGTAGTCGCATCCGCTGCCGCTCGATCTCGATCATGCGGTAGAATTTCGCCACACTCACTTCTTTGCAGATTTAACCCACTCACACAGATTCGAGCGCGTGTCTCGCTCTTCGCAAAAGGTGATTCACCGCTACACTACACAACCATTTGAGGCGAGTTTTTAATTTTCTCCACATGCACTCTCGGCTGTTGGATCTCAATCCACATGCTCTCTTAGCCGTTAGAAGTGAAGGGACGCGGCTAGGACACATCTCAGCTGTTGGATGGAGATCCAACAACTGAGATTGATCATGCAATCGAGGAGGAGGCACTACAGGCAATGTTGGGTGTTGGGATCGTAGAGCATGTATTTGATCAGAAATACGTCGTAGTACAGTTGCAAAATACGATCAACAAAAGTAATTTCTCAGATAATGAGACTTGAGTCCCAGTCGTTCATCTCTAGGAGGCATTTTGGAAATGCAAATTCAAATTCGATCTCGCTCACTCTACTCGTTCAAAATCGCATGTCGATTTATACTAAATACGTATTGATACACGACATGATGTTGCCAGAATATCAGAAATTGAAAGCATGCAACTTTAATCACACCAAAAGATGATAATCAGGCACAAGATGATTTTCAACATATAAATATATATAAATGTTTTCATTGAGGCATGGTGATGGTTACAGCACAGGTAGCGGAATACTTGTACAGGGAAATTTAAATCTAGCTAGCAGAAAACGACTGCATACATGAATCTATGGGGGGATTATGCATGCATCATTGGGGGAGAATATGGAGCTACACTACTAAGTAGTAAATAAAGAATTAAATCTATGAAGAACAATAATCTAGTATAGCAAAACTAAGGGCATTCAGAGGTGGGCTCCGATGGCCTTTGAATGGGTGAGAAGAGAAAGAGGGGCGGCCAATGGTGCTTAGACCGACCCTTGGAGAGAGGTTGGAGAAGTTGATCCTGGTCTAGGCTTGGCGTGGAGGTGGTGGCATCATGGTGGAGCTCATGAACATGGAGGTGGAGGTGGTGATGGCTTATGGAAGGTGGAGCTATGCTAAAAGACCAAGATGGACCAAATGGCCACCCCTTAGGTCTTCAAAAAGACCTAAGGGAAGCTCTCTATAGAATTATGGAATTCTCTATAGAGGCCTATGGTGGGAGCTCGTGGGAGAGTGAGAGAGAGGATGGATGGTGGTTTTTAGATCCACCAAATGTCAATCTAAAAATTGAATGGCTCTTGGTTGCTAATTTTAGCAACCAAGACAACAACACATGGTAGAGAGTTATAGAGAACTCTAGGATAGATATTTTCATGTGGATGGTGTGTGTGGGTATGTGTGGGTGTGTTTGATTAGGTTAGGTTCTAGTGGGTTTAGGTCAAGGTAGGTCTCAAATTAGGGTTGTAAACCCTAATTCACTAAGGTAAAGTGAAATTAAACTTAATACAAGTTTAATTGGGTGTGTGGAAACCTAACTGAGAGCAAAATAGCTCAATTAAGTTAGGTCTAGGTCAATTGGACTCTCACTAAGTCCAATTGGACAATGTGTGCTGAGATCATGGCTCAATTGGACTTAATGGGTCCAATTAAATAGATTGAAGAGATTGACCATGATCCAAGTCAATTAGGTTTAGTGAGGGCCTAATTAGGTCCTTAGGGAGGTCTAGAGGTGATGTACAAGGGTTAGGGCACCTTAATTTAGGTTCCTAGGGGGATAGAATTGGGTTTAGGGAGCTAGAGATCCAAGATCAAGGCTTGAATCTCAAAACAGGGTCTGGAGGGCAGTTTTGTACGTCCAATAAAGTTATCAGACATCTTATAATGAAAAATAAAAAGTCCAGATTTATTGTCTAGACGTCCAATCAGAGTCAGGAGGGATTCTAAGTTCTATCTTGGGTATTCTGCAGAAATTGGACATCTGACCAAGTGTCTAGACATCCAATAACACTGTAGAAGTGGGGTTAAGGTGAGCGGGAGTTGGCTAAGGGTTCTAGGCGTCCTATAACTCATCTGGATGTCCAAATAGAGGCTAGAATTAGGGTTTTAAGGTTTCCTAGGGTGCAGTGACCTAATCTAAGGGTGGCTAAGGCTTGGGGAGGCTTCTAGGCTGTCCTAGGGCTAGGATGGACCTAAGTTCTTCACAATTTATTTCTTTATTCCTACTTAATAGAATAGCATACCTTAACTCCATTACATTATTATCTACTGCATCTAATCTAGGTCTTCCGCTCCAGCTCTGCTGCAACACCAGATATTCTTTATTCTCCAGATCCAGCTTTAGATCCAGCTTTCAGATCTAGTTTCTGATCAGCTTATTACCTGTAATTGACATAATGCACCTAATCAGTACATTATAGCATTATTTTATACATAGCTAAAAGAAAGCAGTAAAGGTGCTAGTAATGCTTATGCATGCATGAATTACATTAACTTATGCTATGTCCTAGCCTAATTTAGGTCGATAATGACCTATGATTGCTACGCAATCTTACCCCCATGCCTAAATCTTGCTAGTCCCTAGCAAATGAGAGACTAAATTATTCACAGAAGGGTCCCTAAGGGATTGATTATTTTATCAAGAGTATACCTAGAGATTTTTCTCCTTTTTGTTTTCATCCTATGTTCTAGAAATCCAGACAGATGTGAAAGTGCAGCTATGTAGCTTTTGTAACGGATTCGAGTGAAAAACTAATTCACCTCTAAAGCCTATACTTGACCCCTAGTAAAAATTCTAGCGGGATAGGCGAACTTCTTCTCTCAGGGTATTCAAGATATTCTATGAATTCCACCCAGCTTTAAGCTTTGGTAGACAATCTTAGAGGGAAAAGATTATATATTTGGTGGCTCACTCTCTACTGGTGCTACATAGAAATTAGTATTATAGGATCTAGATTCCCAAATTATTACGTAACTCAACTCAAAGAAAGACGAGAAAAACTATGCTCTCTTTTGGTTATTTTGTATTCATTCTCTCTTTTTCTTTTCCTTTTTCTTTTCTTTTCTTTTCTTTCTTTTTCTTAGAGCTCCCAATCTCACCAGATTCACACATATGGCCTGTATTTAGTGGTCTCACTTGGAATTAACACTTTAATTGAATTCTCATAACTCTAACACTAAAGGAACCGGGATATTCCCATAACTCTAACACTTTAATTGAATATTGGCATTCATAGAATTCCTCAGTCAATATTCGGGCGATCAAAAACACAAGAAAGGTGGGTTAAGGCTATATTTGGTGGATCTCAAGAGACATTGGGTGGCTTATTTGGTGGAAGTGCCTACTCAAGGCACCGGGAGAGACGGATAGGATGATGTATTTCTGACCTTAACATCAATACCCTCCTTCAGCTGAGGATTCCGTAAAGAATGGTTTAACCATCCACCTTAGCCCTAGTTTTATGAAAACTCGCTCTCCGCGTATTTGCCTTATTTGGTGGCTCTCAAAATTCACACAAAATGTATACGTAGGAATCGAGAGCGAAAACTATGCCTTATCTCTGAGTATCATCACCTAATTATCTAGGATTCCAGATTCCTTGCACTAATATCAGAGCACCAGTACACTCTACTCTCATCTCACACTATTTGGTGGATTTTTGGAAGAAAATCTGCCTGACTCCCAAAACACTATCCAGGGGTTTAGGAGAAGAAGCATTACTTCTTCTCGACAGACTAAAGACATTTATCAGCCTTCACTGTGAATCCATTGCAGATTCTATGTGTGTGTGTGTGAAAAATTGTACTGGATTCCAGATTACAGGAATCAACTAGAGGATAAAATCCCGAATGGATTCTCTTAATAAGATAATCTTATTCATGGATGCACTATGTATATATGCTATAAACAAGTAACCTCTTTTATTTGTACTTCATGAAATTTCCCTTTCGGTTACATTCAGCTTGACCCTAAATTTAGAACAAGAGGTGAATGGGTGAGTCGTAAGTGGCTATTGCGGATGATTTTTAGCTCCAATGTGAGCCTTGGAGGTGGAGTCGGTTGTTCTTTTATTTAAGGTCCTAAAGTACGTTTGACATGCAGCTCCGAGGTTTTCCTAAATGTTGGCATAAAAATTTTTAGTTTTGTCATATCTACCCCCCATGACTAAGTTCTTGCATGTCCTCAATCATGAATATAAAAGAAAATGAATACAGCATGGAGTAAGTGGGTAGAGATCACCTGGAATTGCTCCTGAAATTTTAACATTCAGCACCAACCGACCTGACAGTATGCAATATGCAAGAGAAAAATGCTTAAAAGAAAAATATGCTATGTATAAAAATGGTTATGTATAGATAATGGTAGAATGTGGGATATGCTATCTATACGTGCTGAGTTTAACGCCTCAAGCTGGGTGAGAACTTACTAAGATATCCTCAATAAGATGAATGAGTTCGTCAGCTAGAGGAGGTTCCTGGGCCGTGAATGGCTTGAGGCGCTGACCATTTACCGTAGATCCATGCCCAGATTTTGGGTCCCTGATTTGGACCGCCCCATTAGGATATGGGTGAATCACAACATATGGGCCAGTCTGCTTGGACTTGAGCTTCCCCGAAAAAAGTTTCAGTCGCGAATCAAACAATCAAACTTGCTGGTTGGGTGTGAATGCTTTCCTCCGGATGTGGCGGTCATGAAAGGCCTTGGTCTTGTCCTTGTATATCAATGCATTCTCATAGGCCTCCAGCCAGATCTCTTCTAATTCGCTGAGCTAGAGTTTCCATTCTTGAGCTCCCGCATTGAGGTCAAGGTTACATTTTCGCACCGCCCAAAAGGTGCGGTGTTCCAGCTCTACAGGAAGGTGACAGGCCTTGCCATATACCATACGATATGGTGACATTCCGAGTGGGGCCTTGTACGCGGTCCGATATGCCCAGAGTGCATCAACTAACTTATCGGACAAGTCCTTCCTATCTGGTCTAACTATCTTCCGGAGAATCAACTTGATATGATGGTTAGACACTTCAGCTTGCCCATTGGTCTGCGGGTGATACAAGGTAGCAATATAGTGATGTACCCCGTATTTCTTTAATAATGACCTAAAGTGGGAGTGGATGAAGTGGCTTCCCCTGTCGCTAATCAGAGCGTGGGATATTCCGAATCTCGCGAAGATGTATTCCCATACGAAAGAAATGACGGTCTTATGATCAGCCCGCCTCGCCGGGATGGCCTCGACGCACTTCGAGACATAGTCAACAGCTAGTAATATGTACTCAAAGCCATGCGACTTTGGAAAAGGGTCCATAAAATTGATGCCCCAAACGTCTAACACTTCTACAACCATGATGGGCTGGAGTGGCATCATGTCTCTCCTGGTCATAGAATAGATTGATTGGCATCGTTTACAGTGCTAGGTGTATTTGTGTGTATCTCTAAAAATAGTTGGCCAGAAAAATCCTGACTACAAAATTTCTGCAGTGGTTTTCCATCCTAAGAAATGACCACCACAAGCATCGTTGTGGCAAAAAGATAACACACTAGGGATCTCAGAATTTGGGATGCATCTTCGAATAATCTGATCTGCTCCAATGTGGAAGAGCAGTGGGTCATCATAGAGGTAGAATTTGGCCTCCACAGTAAATTTGAGTTTCTGGTCCTTGGATAGGTTCGCGGGAATCTTGCCTACGGCAAGATAGTTTGTGATATCTACGTACTAGGGGAACTCAATAGAGTGAACTGCCAAAAGGGATTCATCCGGAAATTGGTCGTGGATAGGCAGGGAATAAGGAATGTGGGCTGGGTCCAATCTGGATAGGTGATTCGCCACAACATTCTGCTTTCCGGCTTTGTTGTAGATTTCAATATCAAATTCTTGCAATAGAAGGATCCATCTAATGAGCCAGGGTTTGGCATCCTTCTTTCCCAACAAATGCCGGAGGGCGGAGTGGTCAGTGAAGATGATAACTTTGGACCCTAATAGATAAGATATGAATTTCTCCAACCCGAATATTACTGCTAGCAGTTCTTTTTCGGTGACAATATAATTGCGCTAAGCCACATTCATTGTCTTGCTAGCATAGTATATAACAAAAGGTTGTTTCTCCCGACACTAGCCTAAAACAGCATCGACGATGAAATCAGAAGCGTCGCACATCATCTCGAAATCAAGCGACCAATTAGGTGGTTGGAGAACCGGGGAATCAGAGACAGCTCTTCGTAAAGTCTCAAAGGCGCTGAGACACGAGGTGTCGAATTCGAATGGGGCATCGGCAACAAGGAGATTCATCAAAGGTCGTGCAATTTTCGAGAAATCACATATAAATCTCTAACAGAAGCCGATGTGACCCAAGAATGATCTGATCTGCTTGACCGAGCTAGGTGGCGGTAAGTGGGAAATAATCTCAGATTTAGCTCGATCGACCTCAAGTCCATTTTTAGAGATCCTGTGCCCTAATACTATGCCATCCCTCACCATGAAATGGCTTTTCTCCTAGGATAGTACTAGGTTTACCTCAATACATCGTTTCAAGATTTTGGTAAGGTTGTCAAGACAAGATGTGAAACCATCTCCGAAAACGGAGAAGTCATCCATGAACACCTCCACATAGTCCCCAATCATGTCAGAGAAGATGGCCATCATACAACACTAAAATGTTGCTGGTGCGTTGCAGAGGCCAAAAGGCATCCACTTGAAAGCGAATGTTCCAAAGGGGCATGTGAATGTGGTCTTGTCTTGATCTTCCGAGCTAATCTCTACTTGATTATACCCGAAGTATCCATCTAGAAAGTAAAAGAAACTATGTCTGGCTAACCATTCCAAGATCTGATCAATGAAAGGCAAAGGAAAGTGATCCTTTTGGGTAGCCATGTTCAGTTTCCTATAGTCGATGCAAACCTGCCATGATGTCGCAATGCGGGTCGAGATGGATTCACCTTGATCATTTTTCACTATGATGAGTCCTGCTTTCTTGGGCACTATAAGGATCGGACTCACCCATTGGCTATCAGTGATTGGGTATACCATACTTGCAGCTAGCCATTTGATGATCTCATTCTTAATAACCTCTAGCATATTTGGGTTTAGCCGTCATTGAGGTTGTCTTGAAGGCGTCACCCCCTCATCCGCGTAAATGTGATGGGTGCAATATGAGGGGCGAATACCACGAAGATCAGCAATGCTCCACCCTATAGCAGCCCTATGGTCTTGTAAAATCGAAATCAGTTGATGCTCCTGTTCTTGGGTTAAGTGAGCACTAATAATGACTGGGTATGTCTCACTTTCGCCCAAGAACACATACTTAAGTGAGTCAGGTAAGGGCTTCAATTCAATCACGGGTGGGTGAGAGTCAGAAATGGGAATAGGAGGAGCAGACTCAAAGGTGGGAATCTAATGATCCGGATGCATGTGACCTGTTGATTCGCTACCTATGAGATAATCGGTTGTGACTGCATTAACGGGAAACCCGTTAGCTATGGTCACATCTTCTTGTAACAACAGGGGAGATCCAATAGTGTATGGATCAGGATAGCTAGATTCAAGGGTGCTATGGTCAAAAACACACCCTAAACAATCAGATCCTCGGGGAGATATGTGCAGTGCAGTGGTCTCTGTCCTGTGTGGATCGAGGTCCAAGAACCCTAATAGTGTAGACGAATGAGACATTGGATTGTCACAAAGGAGCCCAATGTTACCATAGTATGCCGAATCTTCATCTTCACCATCCTCCTCTATGTGATCACAGTCAAAATTCCTTGATTCCCTAAATATGTCAAGTCGAAGTCGCTCATTACCTAGGGCTATTTCCATACACCCGGATGCACAATCAATGTTTGCTCGGGCTGTCGCTAGAAATGGGTGACCCAAAATGATCGATGCATCTCAGAGATTAGGAGGAACCTCCATATCGAGAACAAAAAAGTCTGCGGGTAAGCAGAATCCATGGACTTTTACGATCACGTTCTCAACCACCCCCTCAGTGTTTTTACTGATCTATCAGCCAGTTGAATCATGATCGAGGTTGGCTTTAACTCCCAAATCAAAATCGATCAAATACGATAGTGGGAGTCAGGTTGATGGACGAACCCAGATCTAGAAGGGCCCGATCAAATGGAGAATCCTGCAAGAAGCAGGATATGAGTAGGGTATCAGGGTCTTTCTTTTTCAACGATAAGTCAGCTAGAATCACGACACTAGCCTCTTTTGACAGTACCGCCTGTCGTCCAATTCTAGGTTGTCGCTTCGGGGTATAATAGTCCTTGAAGAACCTAGTGACAGCGGGGATGTGATTAATTGCCTCGAGGAAAGGGACCTGAATATGTACTTCCTTGAACATTGACTTCAGGTCCTCAAAATTCCTCGTGTCCTTCTTCCGTACTACATTTCGCATCAGAGCCTCAGGAAAAGGGACGGGAATCTCAGGGTCAAATGGCCTCTTACCTTTATCTACCGTAGGTGGCTCCTGTGATGGAGTCGAACCTGCCTGCGGCGAAGGGTGAAAAACATCAGGACCCACCTGCCTATGTGGTGAATCAAATGTCTTCCTTCCACTCCTCAATGAGACAGCATTTGCATCGGCTTGCTGTCCATGAGGTGGTGGGGGAGTGGAAGGGGTAGAGTATGCGGGGTTTGCATCAAAGGCGGTTGGCCTTGAGCGTAACCAAGTGGTGTAGGAGGCACTTGTAATATAGCGTGTGCCTATCCCTGTGGTGCTTGAAACCTAGGCAGGGCACCTTGGTTCTACACATTCCGAGGGTTCGGAACAGGTTGGGAGGGCAAGGCTCCCTAAGTCCTATGCTCCTGCAACAACTATTTTTGCGTGTTCTTTATAGTCTGTATCTGGTCAGCCATTGCCTTCATTATCTGCAAGCTATCCTGCGTAGATTTCCTCATCGATTCTTGCAGCTCCTCTTTCAGTGCCTCCAGAGGGTTAGCCCACTTTGGAGGGTGACTGGTAGCTTAGTGCAGCGGCTGGTATATGGAACGGGGTTGTTGCTGCTGAGATGGGAATGGCTGCTGAAGAAATGGTGGCCAGAGATAACTAGGTTTTATTATAGCGTTGTAGTATAGCCAGTTATTGCCATCATTTCAAATATATAATTTTTTACTCGGAAAATAAAAGAGTTCCCGAGGTCGAACTCAGGGAGCAAGTTGTATTCTAGGGGTACAAATTCTTATTACAAAAATAGAGAGAGAGAGAGAGAGAGATGAGAATTTGGCTTCTTCTTCTCTTCTTTCTTTCTCTTTGGCTTTTGGTTTCTTCTTCTTTGTTTATCTCCTTGTGGTCTTCTTCTTCTGCCTTCTGTTCTTCAGATCTTCTTTTTACTTCTTTCTTCTGATCTTCTTCTCGTGCTTTTCTTCTGCTTTTGCTGTCAAGACGTCGTCTCTCCTTCTTTCTTCTTTTTCTTTCTGTCTTCTTTATCTGCAGCAGTGGTGATGTTCTTCTTCTTTCTTTTCTGCCTTCAGAGCGTTGTCTGATTTTCCACTCAGACGACTTAAGTCGCCGCTGCTACAGTGCCGCTCGGTGCTCCTTCCTTCAGTCTTCTTCTTCTCTTCAGCCCTTCCGCAGTCCCTTCACCTGTGCCTGCACACTCAAAGTTCCAATCAGAGACGGCAAAACCTGCTCTACCCTCCCCCCCCCCCCCCCGCGTTTCTCTCTCACAGAATCCACTCTTAGGAAAGCTCTCCCAGAGCTGCTGGGTAGTCGGGTACGGGTCGCGCCCGGGTCCAGGCCCACCGACGTGTGTGGTGGGCGAGGAGTGCCAGACAAGTCAGGTCAGGTCGGCCGGATCCGCGTGATGAGCTCGCGGATGGGCCCGGTGAGACGGTGTGAGAGGAACCTCACCCCGTGTGCTGAGGCGATAAGCCTCCAGCACGTTTTCAATTTGTATTGCTGCGCCGCTCCAGAGCCTTCCGAGGTGGGACTAAATGTCCCACCCCAATTTGGCGCCTGCGCGGAGGAACCAGCTGGTACTTGCGGCTTTACGCGAGGCCCTCGCCCCTGCTGCGGACCTGGGATTCTTCGCGAAGACACCCCACGCAACCTGGGAGCCTGATCTGGGCGTAGCGAGGCCGCAGCTACAGGCGGAGGCAGCTCCTTCTGCGCAGCAATGGCGGCGGAGGACGGGTGACCTGTTCACAGCAAAACGGCCTCTCGGCCTAATTAGAAGGTGCCGGGAGCTTCGCCAGAGTGCGGCGAAGCTCGTGCGGGTGGTGGCGAGGCGTGGGGCGGCGTGCTGGGGCTGCCCTAGGTCGGACTGTGGGTCGGGAAGTGGGTGTGTTCGGTGGATTTGCAGAGGTCGGGTGGCGGGAATTGGAAGGGCGAAAATGGATCAGGGTGAGGAGGCGGAGATTCTGTGCAGGTCGGCGAGCCGTGTGGGGTGCTGGAGTGATGGGAGCGGGTCGCCGGAGTGTGGCCGGAGGTGGAGAAGGTGAGGGCGATTGGTCGGAATCGAGGGCGACAGTAAGGGTTTAAAGTAAGGAAAAGGAAGAGGGGAGAAAGGTGAGAAGCTATACCTACCTAGCAGGACAAGGAGGGGCCGGAACAGGCGACAGTCGTATCGACTGTCGCCGGAGAAGAAGCTGCCCAAAGGAAGGAGCGACGGCGAGGAGAGGGCTGGAGAGGCGCGCGCTGGGTGCGGCGCGGCGCGGGAAGAGCAGGGGAAGGCAGCCCTACTGCTGGTAGTGCGGCAGAACGACGAGGAGGAGGAGGGAAAAACCGCCGGAGCTGGAGGGCTTCCTGTCGGAGTGGGAAGAGAGTGAAAAGAGGGTGTTTCTCCGTCAGGACCGAGCTGCCAAGAACGGCGGAGCGACGGGGGTATTTATAGGGGCGGAATCAGAGAGGAGGGCGGAGGGAGACGACGTGTCTCCCTCGCCGGAGGACGCCGGAGGAAGGAGACCCATACCGTCCGTGCGTTCGCACGGCCGGTATGGTGGGTTGCAGCGACCAGGGGGGTGATCCTGCGACGGCTGACGACGCAGGGCACCCCCATTTGACCTGGCAGGCCCTCCCCCTTACCCTGCGCGGCGCCATGCTCCGCGCAAGGTCGCCGGAGTGTGGTGCTGGCAGGTTTTGCAGGGAGGACCTGAATGTAAAGAACGAAGAAGAGTTAGGGGCCAAAATGCGAGGGTTCAAAAGTTGAGGGCCAAAAAGTAAATAGATGAGGACCAACATGTAAAGTTGGTCAAGAAGGTTGCTTCTTAGGCTCAAGTTTTTATACGTGACTAATTAGGACCTAAGGATTCTGATGGTGAATTTTATTTCTAGATAAAACCTTGTTTGATCGGTCAATTTACGCAAAAACCCAAATTAAGTTATTAATTGGGCATGGTTCTCAATGTAGGTCAAAATGGGTTCCGAAGGCCAAATTGAAGGTTCTAAACCCTAGAGATTATTTTTCTATGAATTTTAGAGGGTTTATTCTATTTTTACTTTGCCTCGAACCTCGTGAATTGAAGTGGGTTTGTTTTAAGGTTACAGATTATCATTTAGTTCCTTGGAATTGCTGTAGCCCTTATCAGATCATCCCACTTTCCTTCTTATTCGGTTTGTTTGACCTATGTTTGGACCATGAATTACCCTGTATGCAGATTATACTGGTAAAATTGCATTTTTACCCCTTATGACTTGTTTTCTCCTTAAACTCAGAATTCTCTGAGTTAAGCCTTTCCTTGAGTTATGTAGGAGCTTTTATCCTTTGTATTAGGTCAAAATGAGCTAGTTATGGCTCATGATGAGGTTCTCATCATACCCCCATGCCTAGCTTTTGCTAGTCCCTTAGCAAAAACTTAAGGTTTCAACCCTTGTTCTAGACCATGAAGTTCTTAATAGCTTCAGATAAGTGTTTTTTCATTTAAACCTAGATTAGGTTAGAATGCTGACCATAGGCCTAAAAGGTACTCTAGTACCAATCAAGATCCAAATCTGTCTAGCCTTAGCCTTAGTCTTTAGCAAAGGTTTTTAAGGCCCACAAGAACTAACCTAAGGTTTATTGGACTTTGTGGTTAAAGCACCCGTGCTTGAAATGATTTTAGCCCTAGCTCAGTTCGCAGTGCGTTTTATAAGAGAGAGATAGAAAGTTTTTCTGTTTGGAGAGTTTTCTCTCTCTTTTTCTTTTTAGTTCTAGCCTAGGATTGGCTTTTCAACACGGTCTGTATCAGATTCCTTGCTCCCATCATCAATCCTCAAGGGTTCCTGGCAATCGATGCTTCGAGATAGCACCGCCCATGGCAACCCCCGGAACCTTGGCTATTGAGATTTCGAGATAATCCCATCCATGGTGTTCCGTGGCCGAATCCAGACCCTGGCAATTGACACTTCGAGATAATGCCATCCATGGAATCTGAACCAGCAGAGTGCTTACATGCCCCCAGTAGGATATGTAAATATCCTAAGAGACAAGCACCGAGGAGATGATATTTTGTTACGCATCTTCGAGGGGATTTCCCGCCTCTCTGCGCTGGGAACTCGTCCAAATCAACTTGTGTTGATCGGCCGCTCTTACTCTAGGTGTACTTTTCAGAATTTTGCGACGCTTCTGCGTGATTTTGATTTTTACGCTTACTGAACCAGGCTGTGTGTGAGGTTAGGGTGCTTAGGTTACTAAGTCCCGTAAACCAAAAATTAGTTAACGAGGCCAAATACTCCCTAAGCCTTAGACCTAATACTTCAGCTTTTCATTTTCCTCAACCTCTTGAGGAATGTCTAGATCTTAATGGGTACTACGAGTCTATTCAAGAATGCCTAAGGTTTGCGTTCTTACTAATCTCATTATGCACTTTTCAGTTATTTTCTTGAATGAGGTCTAGAACTTAGGTTAATTCCTTAGTTCCTTACTAATGACTATTACTTTTTTCTCATATTTTGTGCTCCTTTTTTCCTTTTGTTTCTTTTCTCTTCTCCTTCACAAAATTTCCTTCTCCTCTTTTCCTCTTATTCTTTTTCGAAAAAATTTTTTTAATTTTTATGGTGTTTTTGGCATATGTGAATTTTTTGTTTGAAACCTTTTCTTACAAGTTTTGCACTTTCATACCCCCCCATGCCTAAGATTTGCAATGTCCTCATTGTAACCTAGGGGGTTTTTATTCAACTTAGTTCATTCCTTAAGACAGAAATTTGTATGAGTGAATGGGTCGAGTTGAATTTTGCGGACGATTTCTAATCCCAGATGCAAGCATCTGAGGTGGGGTCGGCTGTCTACAAGGGTGAACCTTAAGTGCAAAAAGGTGTCAGAAAAGGTTTCAGGTTTTTAAAGAGAATGACGGGCTGCCTCCCGTTGAGCGCTAAATTTGATGCCTTCAGCCAAGCGAGAAATGCGATGGAGAGGGGATGGTGAAATCAGCAGAGTTTTGTAATACAAGCACCTTGATTAAGAGCCTGGTTGGTCCAACCAGGTGCTTGTTCCGATCAACAGGCTGATGATGCAGCCCAAACCCAATCAATCTGGTGGGTTGATAGATGTGGATAAAAATGTGTGGAACCCACCATATACTATGAAGCTCAGATGGATGTGGAAGTGAAAATGCAGGGGTTGGCTGAGTTGAAACAGCCTGGTCAGAGTAGGGACCCGTAGAATAATCAGTGATTGATGCAGGAACCCTACAGGGGTGATCAGAGAATGATAGAGCATGGTATGTAGTCTGATCAATGTTCCAAACCCGATGTGGAAATGCAATCGGCTCGGTGAGAGGTGAATCTGAATAGAAATTGAGTCCGGTTGCGGGTCGGGGTTGGGAAGAGGTTTTGATTAGTTCTGTGTGCGCAAACGAGGTGGCAACTGTGTGTGAGGGCTCTTCTAGAAAGGAATGACAGGTGATTTTCTGTAAAGAGTCCTCTGGGTAACTATCAAATGCCTGAAGAGTGTCTGTAGGATGAAAGAAATCTGAATTGAGAAAAGATTTGAATTCTGGGTTGCAATCACTCTTGGCATTTTCTATTTTTGGTTCCTGAGGATCGAAAAGGAATGATTCTGTGTTATCAGTGATCTCGGGAATCAGGACCTCAGAGTCGGAGTCAGAGTCATGTGAACTGAGGTCGTAGATGGGCCTGGAGTGTTCAGGAAGGAAAGTCTCTCCGCAATTATAGTCAGATCTGAAATTGTCGGAGAGTTGGCGAAAATGAGATTCATGATCATGAATTCCACCACAGCAAAAATCATCAGATGTGGAATTAGCAGCCTGACTGGGTTCTAGCCTATATGTCAATTCTGGGCTCAAAAAGGTGTTCTGTTCAAGCTCGAAGCTGGTAGGATAGACCCCATTAAAACCTTGCTCATCCAACTCCTCAGTTTCTGTATCATAAATTGGCATGTTTTCTGAAAAATCGATCAGATTTCCTGAGGATGTTGGAGAGGGATATTCATCAAATAGAGGCCCGGAATCATACTCTGTAAAAATTTGATCTTTCTCATAAGGGGCCTCATAATCTTTCCAATAAGTTTCAGATCTAGGTTCTAGGCTTAGGATGTGGGTAGAGTTACTAGAACCTAACTCTGAATAACCTTCGAGGGCCACCTTATCAAAATAAGGGGCGAAATTTATACCCTCAAAAGGTTCAGTTCTGATCTCATTATTGCAGGAGTTTTGGAATTCTAGGCTTGGCAATTCATGGTCTACGTTTGGCTCATCATTGTGTTCCCCTGCAATATTCCAACCTAATTCAACATTGTCTTCTATCTGGGTTGGGATTCCACAACCACTTTGTGCCTCAGTCCCGAGATCTGGGAAACTGGATTGTTCCTTAATACTGTTCCAAGATGGTTCATCCTCTGTTTCTGGTATATACGGGTATTTTTGGTTGATAATTTGTTCTACTGATTTCATCATTTCTACCCGTTTTGTAAGGGCATCTTGGTGTTGTTCCCAAAGTACAGGATTTGTCAAGCATTGAAGGTATTCAGATTGGTGTAATTTTTCTATCTCAATGTATCCTGTCATGAGCATATCTCGGGTTGATCCTTTTGTAACTTTTGTCAAAAGAATTTGGGCACAGTTTATGATGAAAGTTGTGGTTGTTGGGACATCAACCTGAATGTTTTCTATTGGTGTTGAGGGTTTATATTTGATTTCATAGAATTCAAGGGCATCCTTAATCATCTTATCTTTCATGGATCTCAGATATTCAGGTTTTTTACATGGTAGTCTGGCTAGGTAATTAGGCTGCATCTTCGAATCAGGTGGTGGAATCAAGATATAGAATCAGAAGTTTGAATTAATGGAAGAAGGGGACTTTGTTCAGAATCAGAGGAAAGAGGGGCTATGCGAATGATTTCTGCAAAAACAAGGGAGCCGAGGCTTAGCCTCGGAGAGAGTGAATTTCTATAGGAGGTTTCAAGGACCTCCTGCAAAATACTGAAGGACTGGATGAGATAAGCAGGTGCTGGACCCAATCAAGACACCCAAAAATGTTGGGTGACTATAGAGGTGCGGGGCAGATAGACCCCTTGATCAGAAAGATCGTCCACCTGAGAATTACCTGGGCAGCCAGAGAGGGAGAGTCCCGCGAAGACCCCTACACGGTAGAGCGTCCCCACGGGTTACAGGGTTTCCCCCACCCGACCTCTCTTGTCACTGCGGTTCCAGGTAGACCAGAATGGGGATCTAGACCTCTTAAGTCTACCAATTTTAGTTTAAGATCAGGGTGCTTAAAGTTACACTTGAACTCTTAGGTATTTTGAGTGAGAAAGTGACCTAATTTTAAGGTTGGTTGACCCAAGGGGTCAACTTTACCTCTTGTTCCTTTGAGAGCATTTGGGTCCTTTCTTTTAGGGTTCAAGTGTTTAGAGAGCCAATTGTTTTAGGTTTTCTTTGAATAGGTATTTTCAAACAAGGGCTTGGGCACACTTCATTTGGTTTTCTCAATTCTTGCTTAAGGAGTGTGTCTCTAAATCCCTAGTGTTGGATCCTAGGTTGGCTCTACTTGGTCCAGTTAGCTCTTTGTTGGGTAATTAGGGCTCAAGCAAGAATGTGTTAGCCCTTAAATACCCTTAATAGTGTGCAGGAATAATGGGTTGAAAACATGCAACTTTTTATGGTTACTAAGTATGGAAGACAGGTTAGCCCTATATTGCTTATTCTTTTCTTTTCTTCCTCTTTAGAGTTTAGGGGTTAATAGCGAGAGGAAACAAAAAAAAAATTACCTGTCCTCGGAGTGGTTGTCGTGCGGTTGCTTGTCTTCTTGATTTCCTGTAGCTGCACAAAAGAGAGGAGATTATCAGAAACTAAAAAGAAACAGGAATGTTTACCTCTAGAATAGCCGTTGCTCCCCGGCAACGGCCCAATGAAGAAATGGTGGCCAGAGATAACTAGGTTTTATTATAGCGTTGTAGTATAGCCAGTTATTGCCATCATTTCAAATATATAATTTTTTACTCGGAAAATAAAAGAGTTCCCGAGGTCGAACTCAGGGAGCAAGTTGTATTCTAGGGGTACAAATTCTTATTACAAAAATAAAGAGAGAGAGAGAGATGAGAATTTGGCTTCTTCTTCTCTTTTTTCTTTCTCTTTGGCTTTTGGTTTCTTCTTCTTTATTTATCTCCTTGTGGTCTTCTTCTTCTGCCTTCTGTTCTTCAGATCTTCTTTTTACTTCTTTCTTCTGATCTTCTTCTCGTGCTTTTCTTCTGCTTTTGCTGTCAGGACGTCGTCTCTCCTTCTTTCTTCTTTTTTCTTTCTGTCTTCTTTATCTGCAGCAGTGGTGATGTTCTTCTTCTTTCTTTTCTGCCTTCAGAGCGTCGTCTGATTTTCCACTCAGACGACTTAAGTCGCTGCTGCTACAGTGTCGCTCGGTGCTCCTTCCTTCAGTCTTCTTCTTCTTCTCTTCAGCCCTTCCACAGTCCCTTCACCTGTGCCTGCACACTCAAAGTTCCAATTAGAGATGGCAAAACCTACTCTACCCTCCCCCCCCCCCCCCCCGCATTTCTCTCTCACAGAATCCGCTCTTAGGAAAGCTCTCCCAGAGCTGCCGGGTAGTCGGGTACGGGTCGCGCCCGGGTCCAGGCCCACCGGCGTGCATGGTGGGCGAGGAGTGCCAGACAAGTCGGGTCGGGTCGACCGGATCCGCGTGATGAGCTCGCGGATGGGCCCGGTGAGACGGTGTGAGAGGGACCTCACCCCGTGTGCTGAGGCGATAAGCCTCCAGCACGTTTTCAATTTGTATTGTTGCGCCGCTCCAGAGCCTTCCGAGGTGGGACTAAATGTCCCACCCCAATTTGGCGCCTGCGCGGAGGAACCAGCTGGTACTTGTGGCTTTACGCGAGGCCCTCGCCCCTGCTGCGGACCTGGGATTCTTCGCGAAGACACCCCACGCAACCCGGGAGCCTGATCTGGGCGTAGCGAGGCCGCAGCTGCAGGCGGAGGTAGCTCCTTCTACGCAGCAATGGCGGCGGAGGACGGGTGACCTGTTCACAGCAAAATGGCCTCTCGGCCTAATCAGAAGGTGCCGGGAGCTTCGCCAGAGTGCGGCGAAGCTCGTGCGGGTGGTGGCGAGGCGTGGGGCGGCGTGCTGGGGCTGCCCTAGGTCGGACTGTGGGTCGGGAAGTGGGTGTGTTCGGTGGATTTGCAGAGGTCGGGTGGCGGGAATTGGAAGGGCGGAAATGGATCAGGGTGAGGAGGCGGAGATTCTGTGCAGGTCGGCGAGCCGTGTGGGGTGCTGGAGTGATGGGAGCGGGTCGCCGGAGTGTGGCCGGAGGTGGAGAAGGTGAGGGCGATTGGTCGGAATCGAGGGCGACAGTAAGGGTTTAAAGTGAGGAAAAGGAAGAGGGGAGAAAGGTGAGAAGTTATACCTACTTAGCAGGACAAGGAGGGGCCGGAACAGGCGACAGTTGTATCGACTGTCGCCGGAGAAGAAGCTGCCCAGAGGAAGGAGCGAAGGCGAGGAGAGGGCTGGAGAGGCGTGCGCTGGGTGCGGCGCGGCGCGGGAAGAGCAGGGGAAGGCAGCCCTGCTGCTAGTAGTGCGGCAGAACGACGAGGAGGAGGAGGGAAAAACCGCCGGAGCTGGAGGGCTTCCTGTCGGAGTGGGAAGAGAGTGAAAAGAGGGTGTTTCTCCGTCAGGACCGAGCTGCCAAGAACGGTGGAGCGACAGGGGTATTTATAGGGGCGGAATCAGAGAGGAGGGCGGAGGGAGATGACGTGTCTCCCTCGTTGGAGGACGCCGGAGGAAGGAGACCCATACCGTCTGTGCGTTCGCACGGCCGGTATGGTGGGTTGCAGCGACCAGGGGGGTGTTCCTACGACGGCTGACGACGCAGGGCACCCCCATTTGACCTGGCAGGCCCTCCCCCTTACCCTGCGCGGCACCATGCTCCGCGCAATTTCGCCGGAGTGTGGTGCTGGAAGGTTTTGCAGGGAGGACCTGAATGTAAAGAACGAAGAAGAGTTAGGGGCCAAAATGCGAGGGTTCAAACGTTGAGGGCCAAAAAGTAAATAGATGAGGACCAACATGTAAAGTTGGTCAAGAAGGTTTCTTCTTAGGCTCAAGTTTTTATACGTGACTAATTAGGACCTAAGGATTCTGATGGTGAATTTTATTTATAGATAAAACCTTGTTTGACCGATTAATTTACGCAAAAACCTAAATTAAGTTATTAATTGGGCATGGTTCTCAATGTAGGTCAAAATGGGTTCCGAAGGCCAAATTGAAGGTTCTAAACCCTAGAGATTATTTTTCTATGAATTTTAGAGGGTTTATTCTATTTTTACTTTGCCTCGAACCTCGTGAATTGAAGTGGGTTTGTTTTAAGGTTACAGATTATCATTTAGTTCCTTGGAATTGCTGTAGCCCTTATCAGATCATCCCACTTTCCTTCTTATTCGGTTTGTTTGACCTATGTTTGGACCATGAATTACCCTGTATGCAGATTATACTGGTAAAATTGCATTTTTACCCCTTATGACTTGTTTTCTCCTTAAACTCAGAATTCTCTGAGTTAAGCCTTTCCTTGAGTTATGTAGGAGCTTTTATCCTTTGTATTAGGTCAAAATGAGCTAGTTATGGCTCATGATGAGGTTCTCATCAGCTGCTGCCTAGGGTAAGTGTTTTGCGCATTCCCGTATTGCCTGGTCTGGTAGTGTAGGTCTTGATGTGGTCTCTGTGAGTTACCAAACCAGGAGAAGTTCGGATGCTGGCACCAACCAGGGTTATACGTCTCTGAGTATAGGTTATTACGGCCATATCCTTGAATAGCACTGACATCTTCATAGGCCAAAGACGTCTGAGACGTATATCCATCAAGGGGATATGTATTATAGTCATCGGGTGGTGCGTAACCCTGGTCATATGGTGCCAGATCGGGATTGTTTATCGGATCCTGATATGCAGGATCTAATAAATAAGGAGAGGATGCATCCTGAGTGAGTAGATTAACTCGAGCAAGAGGAGCTCGGGGTGCATAGGAGGGTCTTGGAGCAGCAAAGTTCTGGTCAGATTGACCCTGACTAATTTGGTCAATCTTTTTTTCGATCAGGTTCATTCTACCCAGTTGCTTGACGATGATATCCATGTCAGCTCGAATAGACTCGATGTGAGCCTCATGGACACCAACCCACTACTGACCAGGCCGCTGGAACTAGTTCATGGATGCATCATTCATCGAGTTCTCCGCCAAAGATTCAAACAACTCAAATGCACTGTTCTCGTCTTTCGTGAGGAAATTCCCGCCACTAGATGCATCAGCCAGATACCGATGTGTGTCATCCAGCCCAAGGTAAAAGATCTGAGCTAAGTGCCATCTGAGTACACCATGGTGCAAGCATTTCCGGAGAAGGTCGTGAAATCGGTCCCAGGCGTCATGCAACTTCTCCCCAGCTCCTTGGGAGAAAGTTGTGATCACATGCCTCATCGCGTTCATTCGACCGATCAAGAAGAACTTTTGCAGGAATTCACGTCGTAATTCTGGCCAGGTTCCAATCGGCTTCCCGATGGTCTTGAACCAGTACGAAACTTTGTCCCTTAGAGAAAATGGGAAAAGCTTCATCAGAACAATCCCAAGATCAACAGTCTTGGGTCAAACCGTTTCTGCAAGTCAACTTAGGTCCTCTAAGTGCTGGAACGGATCTTCGTTTGAGTTTCCATAGAAATGACTATTGATCAAACCAATCACATTAGGTTTAAGCTCAAACGGGTCTCTGCCTATGGGGATTCAAACTAAGGGTACGACAATCGATGCAATTGGATCATAGAAATCCCGAAGTTGTTCTCCTCACGGTGGATGCTGTATTCTATCAAGAGTTGTCAAGATACAGTCCATGCTCTGCTGATGCTGCTCCTTTGATTCAACAACCTGGGCCACCAGACGAGCGATCGAGTCCAGATTACCTGCATCCTGACCAGGTCTAGGTCTAGGTCCAGGATTAGGGTTAGCCATCTCGGCTAAGGGAGTAGAAGTGGGGGAGAAGATGGTCCTAGCGAGGTAACTCGCCTCCTTGGGAGCGGCTCCCAAGGTCCAACCAGTCAAGGTCTGAGTGACCTCCTTCCTTGCATACACCACCCAACCCCTGGGTTGGTGTAGCCAAGCCAGACAAGGCTAAGGCCTGGTCAATCAGATGATCCTTATGATCGGATAACCAGATTTTTCATTTTAAGTTTGAATTCCTGAAGAAAAATCCGTTGTACAACCGACTGAAAGTGATTCCCGCCTCTCAAGCTAACCCATCCAATCTGGTTACAAGGGGACTAAGGGGAAAGTTCTTCCTTCAGCTCATGCCTCCGATTCTATTACCCCCGAGCCACGGTCGTTTGACACTGGCTCGCAGACTTAGTCACTAGGTTTGGCAAGAGAGGTTGAAGCCACCCAGTAATACGACAACGAATTCGGGTTTGCTTACATGTTTTAAAATTAATTTCAACCCTTTTTTCTTCAAGTGGGGTTTGTGGTGAGTGGCCCACAAGGTGACCAAGCTCACTGGCTAAACAGTAGACTTGACTAAGTCTAGGTTAGCCCAAATGTGATCTCTAGAATGTAACCCTAAAGGTATAACCTAAGGCTCATGCAATTCTAGGTTCTTTTTTTCTTTTTCAGCAGACCACAAAATAAAAAAACTTCTCTAACAAAAATTGGAACCACAATAAGTTAAAATTTGGCAAGTAGATTCCTTTTTCAATTTTATTTTCAAAGAATATATTTTTTGTAATTTTTACTATTTCAACCGAATTTCTAGAGAATTTTAAATGTTAGGGGGTCAGATCTGCAATTTTGAACCCTAGTCGATTTTCTGCTTTCAAACAGTATCAGATGACCATCAAAAATTTGGGGAAAATATGAAAATTAAAGCTAATGAGATCCGCTTTAAAACCCCACCATTTTTAGTCAAAACAGATTCATGCATTACTCAGAATTGCTTTTTGAATTTTGAAAATTTTCAAATTTGGGTCAGTCTGATCCCCTTTCACTTCGCAAATTTTTAAAAATTTTGTACTTGGAATTTTTTCAAATGAACAATGCTGTTTGAAAGGTGGTTTAAAAATGAAAGTCCAGCCTGAATTTCAGAATTTTTCGCTCATTAATTTTTCGACAATTGAATTTTTAAATCAAAATTTGAAACCTGGCTAAAAATCAAAGGGTTGTGGGGAAGCTTTTGAAAAGGTGTTTGAATTTGAAATTCAAACTTTCCACCAAAATGATTCTTTTTAACAAAGATTTTTTTTTAAAGATTTTCAAATTTTCTTTTTATTTCTTGCTTTTTTTTTCAAAACTAACTAACTAATCCGAAGATTCAAAAAGGAAAACCTATTCTAACTACCTAAGTTTTTTTATTTTTCTTTTTTTCACGAAAATAAATAGGCTTTTTTTTCAAATGAAATTGCTAGAAGGAAATCTAACCTAAGGCTCAGACAAACCTAGACTAAGAAAGATATGATGTGCACTTGGTATTTTTTTCCACGCTTTTTGTGTGCGCAGATCCCATTTTCCCTGCTTTCCTGCACATCAAAAGAGGAAGATTTATTAGTGATAATTCTAGAGATCGAAATAAAAAATGATGTTGCCTCCCCGACAATGGCGCCATTTGTTGGGATCGTAGAGTGCGTATTTGATTAGAAATGCGTCGTAGTACAGTTGCGAAATACGATCAACAAAAATAATTTCTAAGATAACAAGAGACATGAGTCCCGATTGTTCGTCTTTGGGAGGCGTTTTGGAAATGCAAATTCAAATTCATTCTCGCTCACTCTACTCGTTTAAAATCGCATGTCGATTTATACTAAATACGTATTGATACACGACATGTTATTACCAGAATATCAGAAATTGAAAGAATGCAACTTTAATCACACCAAAAGATGATAATCAGGCACATGGTGATTTTCAACATACAAATGTATATAAATGTTTTCATTGAGGAATGATGGTGGTTACAGCACAGGTAGCAGAATGCTTATACAGGGAAATTTAAATCTACTTAACAGAAAATGACTGCATACATGAATCTATGGGGGGATTATGCATTCATCATTGGGGGAGAATATGGAGCTACACTACTAAGTAGTAAACAAAGCATTAAATCTATGAAGAACTATAATCTAGTCTAGCAGAACTAAGGGCATTCAGAGGTGGGCTTCGATGACCTTTGAATGGGTGAGAAGAGAAAGAGGGGCGGCCAATGGTGGTTAGGTCGACCCTTGGAGAGTGGTTGGAGAAGTTAATCCTGGTCTAGGGTTGGCGTGGAGGTGGTGGCATCTTGGTGGAGCTCGTGAACATGGAGGTGGAGGTAGTGATGGCTTATGGAAGGTGGAGCTATGCTAAAAGACCAAGATGGACCAAATGGCCACCCCTTAGGGAAGCTCTCAAGAGAATTATGGAATTCTCTACAGAGGCCTATGGTGGGAGCTCGTGGGAGAGTGAGAGAGAGGATGGATGGTGGTTTTGAGATCCACCAAATGTGGATCTAAAAATTGAATGGCTGTTGGTTGCTAATTTTAGCAACCAAGGCAACAACACATGGTAGAGAGTTCTAGAGAACTTTAGGCTAGGTATTTTCGTGTGGATGGTGTGTGTGGGTGTGTGTGGGTGTGTGTAGGTCGAAACTTAGGTGGCTAGGTTGATTAGGTTAGGTTCTAGTGGGTTTAGGTCAAGGTAGGTCTCAAATTAGGGTTGTAAACCCTAATTCACTAAGGTAAAGTGCAATTAAACTCAATACAAGTTTAATTGGGTGTGTGGAAACCTAATTGAGAGTAAAATAACTCAATTAAGTCAGGTCTAGGTCAATTGGACTCTCACTGAGTCCAATTGGACAGTGTGTGCTGAGATCAAGGCTCAATTAGACTCAATGAGTCTAATTGAATAGATTGAAGAGATTGACCATGATCCAAGTCAATTAGGTTTAGTGAGGACCTAATTAGGTCCTTAGAGAGGTCTAGAGGTGATATACTAGGGTTAGAGCACCTTAATGTAGGTTCCTAGGAGGTTAGAATTGGATTTAGGGAGCTAGAGATCCAAGATCAAGGCTTGAATCTCAAAACAGGGTCTGGAGGGCAGTTTTGTACGTCCAATAAAGTTATCAGACATCTTATAATGAAAAATCAAAAGTCCAGACTTATTGTCTAGACGTCCAATCAGAGTCAGGAGGGATTCTAAGTTCTATCTTGGGTATTCTGCAGAAATTGGACATCTGACCAAGTGTCTAGACATCCAATAACACTGCAGAAGTGGGGTTAAGGTGAGAGGGAGGGCTATAATTAGGGTTTTAAGGTTTCCTAGGGTGCAGTGACCTAATCTAAGGGTGGCCAAGGCTTGGGGAGGCTTCTAGGCTATCCTAGGGCTAAGATGGACCTACGTTCTTCACAATTTATTTCTTTATTCCTACTTAATAGAATAGCATACCTTAATTCCCTTACATTATTATCTACTGCATCTAATCTAGGTCTTCCGCTCTAGCTTTGCTGCAACACTAGATATTCTTTATTTTTCAGATCCAGCTTTAGATCCAACTTTAGATCTAGCTTCTGATCAGCTTATTACCTGCAATTATCATAATGCACCTAATCAGTACATTATAGCATTATTTTATGCATAGCTAAAAGAAAGCAGTAAAGGTGCTAGTAATGCTTATGCATGCATCAATTACCCTAACTTATGCTAAGTCCTAGCCTAATTTAGGTCAATTAAGACCTATGATTGCTGAGGAATCATTGGGTGACTATGATAATGCTACGTGGTGCCATCATGGCCTTCCATCTTCTTTGACTTGTAGATAGTGCCACAGATGTCGGATTGGACCGATATTTGCGTCGTTGGGCTACGATCGTCGTTCTGAACCCATCCGTGCGATTGGATTATTCGTCTGAGGTATGGATTTTACTCCATCTTGCCCCTTGTCCTATAATCTTTCTCAGATTGCATCTAATGCATCTTGCCCCTTGCCCCTTGTCCTATGGAGGTCCGTTCGAGGCGATTTCGAAGGCGTTGGACCCCGATCATCACCCTAGTTAGATCCGTACAGTTGGATCTTCAATCCGAGGTCCCGAAATGATATCACCCTGTCCCCTAGCCACAAAAAGGGAAAATTAACCTAAAATTTGTACAAACTAATCCAAATGAAAAATGATGCATGTTATGCAATATTTATAATGCATGATGCAATGATAGACCTAGAAACATGCATAAATAGGCATTTTGGGCCAATTAGGTGCGAACACATCATGGTTTATAAAGCAAATCTGAGTAGGAGACATAGAGAGATGGATAAATATTAAGGAAAATGTCACTTGTTAGATCAACCAAACACACACGAGTACTCAATCTTTTTTAGACCTATCAAATCGGTAGGTGGATTTTTGAGCCTCAGAACCCTGTATTTAAGACCCAGGTCCAAAGCTTGTTAGCATCTTATGGGACAAAGTGGTTATTATCTTGGTCGGTACTTTAGTGCTATTGAGTCTATGTGGTGAAATGTTTACATATTTCTAGTGTTTTTTATGATTATTACCTCTGAATTTTGAAATCCAAACTCGAATTCTACTACTTTTTTTAGTACATTTTACTCAGGAATAGCAAAACCTAGGCATGGGGTGTGATGAACACATTTATACATCTAAATAATGCCTAAATAATGTTAGTTTCATAGTAGTAAAGGAATAATTGCATTTAGATACCTTATATTATGCATTTCTGCATTTAGGTCAAATAGCATACATTGCAGGTTATTTCTGTACTAATAACCCTATTTTTGGATCAGACTAGTAATTTATGGTTTTAATGCAGGATAGAGAGAAATGAGAGTTGGATGTAAGCTAGAGTAGAGAAATGGATAGAAATGGGTCAAAAATGACTCTATAGCTAAGAAATGGTTAAAAATGGGTTAACCTTGAAACCCTAATCCTACTTGCATGTGGCCCACACCCAATTATTTTTCTCCACCAAAAATTCATATATTATCATTTGGAGAGAAGAAAATCAATTAAGAATATTCCGTATCCAATTAAATACTTGATTGATTTCCTTTACTTAGATTTCTAAAATGTGAACATACCTCTTGATTATTCTTCCTATGTTCACACTTGGAGACACCTTTAGTAATCGTAAGAGACCTTTTCCTCCCCAACTAATAATCCAAAAAGTCTCTTGAACGCCCACCATCAATTCCAAGATCCACCTTCCAAAAATCATGTTCCTACATTCCATATTCTAGGATCTTAATCCCAAAATTCGTGACAACCTGACACATCTTTAGCACTTTGGCCATAACGTTTTTATTTTAAATACAAATTGAGTGATTCAAATTGCATTTAAAATATGATTTTAATGGATACAACTTTCCTTTTATATTCAAATTGAAATTCAAAACATAGAGCAACCAAACATTCCAGACAATTAAGGGAAATCCTAAAAGGCTATTGCTACACCCTCTATAAATACCCCTTTCCTCAACTTCCACCACCAACTTCCTTCCACCACCTAAGGCTATCCACCACCATCTTCCCAACCTCTTGGACATCCACCCTTCTCTTTGCTACTATCTCCATCCTCCATGCCAATAAGAAGAGGAACATCTACTTGCAAAGAGGAACAACTTCACGGAGGACTTGCGAGAAGATTTTGCAAGAAGATTGCCAAATTTGGAGCACACAAGGATATCACAAGGAGTCTCGCATCACCACATGGAGAAGCCATCATCATCATCTCAAGGGTTCAAGTGTTGAACTTATTCTTCTGGTTCTTATTCTCATGAAACTCTTGATTTGGACTTTAATGAATGTCTTTACTTCTTTTGAGATGATGTGCTTTACTTTCTTATCCATCAGTGGCTAATTTTGTTTTGCGCATGAGGGGTAGGATCGACATGTTTTAATCATAAATGGATTTTTATCGCTTTTGTATGGTTATTAGAAAATCAAGTTGTTTCATGTGCGTGTAAATTTGCATAGTATAGTCCAAGCCTAGGATCTCGTATTCGAGTTGGTTTATAGCCTTAGCAGGTTTGTGTGGGATGAGACAAGCCTAGGGGAGAGCAATCATGATCAATTTTGACCTATCTAATAATCTTTTATTAGTCGATTCTATTTCCTAAAATCGACATGTTTAACGCGAAATCATCGATGTTAAGATATATGCACTGTAGAATAGGATGAAAATCGCACAAACACTTAAATTTATAAACTTGAAATCAGAGAATGTGAGTCTGAGGTCATTCGCAGGGAGCAAATATGGAATTCACACACTAATCGCAATATAAAATAGATGAGTACAATAATTAATTGTCACAAAGATATGTAATGAATAGATTACTCAGAATGATATTCAATGATAAACAAGAGTATCTCAAAAAATAGAGGGATAAAAAGAATAGAAGAGCTCAAGAATGGTGATTTAGATCACCACTTAACTCAATTTTAGGCATACATCCCAAGTAATTAATGCAATCAAATATCTCAATAGTATCTCAAATCAAGCATCAATTAAGAATCACATGAATCTATAGTATTCCTTAAGCATACGTCGCCATCCTTTACATTCGACTTAACTATCAAAACCTCAAAATAAGGCACAAGGCCTTTATCAACTCAGAAGTAGCCTTAGCACAAGGCTCCTTTCTCAAGCACAGCACAAGAGCACAGAGCCAACACAGGGTCAGAACTTCAAATTCTCGTGGAGAGTAGGCATGCATATCAAGGCTACATGACATAGATCCTGAAGCAAAACCCTCCCCCCTCCTCTTCAGGAATTCTCCTCTTCTCTCATAATCAGGTTCATAACGGGTAAATGGATTCGAGTATTGGGTCTAGGCTTGTGTGCATGTGTGCACGGGCGAGGAGTGAGAGAGAGGAGGTGCATATGAAGGAGGACCCGACCCCCCGCGTACTCAGCAAGGAGCCTTATTCACAAATTCCTTATATGTATAGCTAGCAACTCTTCCTCTTATGAGGTGGGACTAAATGTCCTGCCTTGCTTCCTTGTGCAGCAGCAGATGTGAGCGTCGTCAAATTGAGGTAGAGGACATTTCCTACTACTTTGATTGAGAGCCTAGAGCTCTTCTTGGCTTTAGAACCGTAGCGCCTGGAAGTCGCAACGAGGTCAGAGGAGGTTGGAGCACGGTGGTCAGAGCTGGAGATGATGACACAAGCTCAAAAGCCCAAATCAGACGGTTCAGAAGAGCAACCGGTGTGTGAGGAGTATGGTGGTGGTGTTCTTTCAATGAGTAGAGGTGTGTAGTGGCCTAACAGAGTTGGTGATGGAGTCCAGTGATGGGTTCGTCCGGTGGGTGTGTGGAGTGGATGAAAGGCGAAATAGATAAAGGGCTTGTGAAGTGGGGAGCACGGAGGTGCTAATGGTGGCGGTAGTGTGGAGTTTGGATGCGCGTGTTGCGCAAAAGGCCACACCAAAGCATGACTGGAGCCGAAGAAGATGGAGGAGAGTAGTGGTCGTTGGTCGACACAAGCTGGGAAGGAGCTAATCCTAATCTAGAGAAGGAGGGGAGTGACAAGTCAGGAAAATCGCGCGTGTTTTGAAAACAGAGATCTCATCATAGTATAGTGCACGATATCCCCTTGACAAAAATATTTGTAATAATGAAACTCGATTGATTTTATTCTTTTGAAAACTTGAGTTCCGGTCGTTCATCTCTGGGAGGCATGAAAATAAGTCGAGAATTGGGCTAGGTCGATCAAGATAGATAAGGGTCGGATCCATGAGGTTCAGGCTCTAAATAAGCTGGGGGATAAGGATGATCATATCCTAGCTGGTTAGGATGAGTCTCTCAACCAGGAGGAGTCGAAATCATGGTTGGGTTGGGAGATGGAGGACCCTGAGGGTCAAACGAATGTTATGGGTTCATGGATATTTGAGAAAAGACGCGGATAGAGATAAGATATAGTCTTCCTTAGGAAGACACAATTAGCTACAAGGGGCTGGTGGAATTAAGGCAAAGGCCTAGGAAGAAAGATAAGAGAGCCCCAAATCAAGCAAACAAGCTAGCTATAAATTGTATACCCTAATTGGACTTAAACCTGGTATCCTGAGATTGAACTGGGTTAAACTAACCCTTGAATTACTTGGCTGGCCAAATTGGTGGGACCCCATAGGACACCCTGCACGGCGGGACACCACTAAAGGTTAACGCGGTTACCGCACCGACCTTTCTTGTCACCAGTTGGTCCAAATAGACAAGGCCTTGATTTTTACCCAATTAAATTTTAGTTACCAAGTAATTTAGTCCTACCTAGAGCACGTCTACTTAGTTTTAGGCTTGGGCTTAGAGTGCTCTTGAAATGTGATTGGGCGATTGGGGGTGTTGCCCTTAAAACTGGATTGAGAGTGTGAAGTGCACAGACAAAGGATTTTCAATACAAGCTTTAGTTGGTGTAGTGGATTTTATGGTTCAAGTGCTTGTATTAATTTTTTTCTTTTAGGGTTTCCTTGTTTAGGTCAATTCAAACAAGATTGTAGTGAAGCACGCAACAGGTTTTGCAAATCCCAATTGTTATATGAATTTCCTTTAAGTATGACATGCAAATGTGCTCTACCCTAGTGTGGAAACCCTAATATCAGATAGGTCTATATGATGCTTTTAAGTCCAATAAGGTAGAAATGGTGTGACCCAATCAAGGAAAACAATGGTCCTAATGCACCACTACTAAGTGAAATAGACCTAAGTGGTTGCCTAAGTTGAAATGTAGATCAATTTCAATTCAAGTGGGTGAGGGGAAGACAACCAATCACAGAAAATCTCTTCTCAGGCAATCACACCCAAATCAAGCTCAAACAGGTTTGTTTTGGGGTCACTAAATTTAAACCCTAATGTGAATTACCTAGGGTTTGTGCTTCTTCTAAAATCTGTAGTCAGACCATAGTCTGACTTGAAATCACTCCCCAAATCAGTAACTGAAAAAAATAATATGAAATTTTGTAGAGATCTTCCTTTTTCAACAAATTTTTCAGGGAATATTTTTTTGAGATTTTTACTATTTCATGTAATTTTTCATGAATTTTTATGTTCCAGGGGATCAAACAAACCAGATGGACCTCCTGCGAGAAATGCAGTTTGAAACTGTATCAAAAGAAATCCAAAAATTCTTTAAAATTTACAGAAACAACTATGTTTCAATGGCTTTCTAACCCCACAAATTTCAAAGAGATCTGATTTATGTAGAGGTCAGAACTACGTTTAAAGTTATAGAAAATCAGAGTGCAGACCGTTCTGACTCGCTTCCACTGTATGATTTTTTAAAATTCATATAGTGCGAATTTTTCCAAATAAAAGGTGGTGCTGGAAAGCTGATTTGAAAACCTAATACCAGACCAAATCCCAAAATTTTTGGACTCCTAATTTGACATCAATAAATTTTTGAATATCATCAATATTTGCTGGCAGAATTTCCAAATCTTACCTTAGTGTGTTTAAATAGTTTTCAAGTTAAAACACACACCAAAGAAAGAAATTTAAAAAAAAAAAATTCGAATCCAAAAATTTGAATTTGAATTTATATATATATGTATTTTTTTTTCTTAACCTAAGAAAGCAACAAATAAGAGGATGAAGAAAGTACCTGCGATCTTCACCGCAGGCCGATGTGTGCGCGGATCCTCGTCTTGACACCCTACAATCAAAATAATAAAAAGTTAAGCAAATCCAAATCTAAACTCGCGCGTTGCTTCCCTGGCAACGACGCCATTTGACAAGTCAGGAAATCGCGCGTGTTTTGAAATAGAGATCTCGTCGTAGTATAGTGTGCAAAATCCCCTTGACAAAAATATTTGTAATAACAAAACTCGATTGATTTTATTCTTTTGAAAACTTGAGTCCCAGTCGTTCGTCTCTGGGAGGCGTGAAAACAAGTCAAGATTTGGATCGGCTTAATCTAACTTAAATCTAATCTAACCTAATATTTTTGTCTTTTTGTGTTTTTAACCTTTATTTAAAACACGAAATGAAAGCATGCATCAAAGTTGTAAGCCATGAATGTAATAGCATGCATATAAAACCATTAGACAAGAGTATCATGCATCAAAAATTAAGTCACTATAAAATATGGATACATGGAAATAAAGCTAAACTAAAGAAAGGGATCAACCAAGAGAGGCTAAGGAGAAGCCTTCCTGGCCGTCCACTAAAAAGAGGAGGATGGGTGTGTGCACCCAAGTGGAGAGAGGAGGGTGTTGCACCCTTTCTCTACCAATGACCGTCCTTGAGAAGACCTTGAGGGGGGTCTTCTCTATGGCCATCTAAGAGGAAAAGAAAATGGGGGCGTGGATCCTCTATGGTGGAAGAAGAGTGCACTCCCACAAGAAGAAAGGAAAAGGTATTGCATCCTTATGCTCTTCTTCTTCTTGCCACCCTTGAAGAAGCTTGGAGGAGCTTCTTCTTTAGCTACCCATGGAGGGAGCCTTGAAGGAAGAGGATGGCCTTGAGAGGGAGACGAGGAGGTGTGGTCACAAGTCGAAGGAAGAGAGTGGTGGAGATGGTTCAATTTCGTGGCTCTTTCTTTGCCCTTATGGAAGCTTCATTTGGTTACCATTTTTGGTGGCTCCAAAATTAGCTAATGCCACATTTTTAGGATCTAGGTTTGACACAAGTTTTAGGGTTTCCAAGAGAGTGTGCATGGGTTTGGTAGGGGTAGAATGGGAAGGGGTGTGTGTGTGTGTGTGTGGGTGTGTGTGGGTGGGTGTGTATTTTTCGTAGGACTAGGTTGTGGGTTTTGGTAGGATTAGGTGCTAAATAGGTTGGGTCAATCTAGATTAAGTGGGTGTGGACCTAATTAGGCTTAGGAAAGTCTAATTGGATAGGAGTGAACCTAATTAGGTCTAGGTCAAGTTTAATTGGATGTGTGCATGTGATTAGGCTAGGGTAACCCTAATAGGTATGAGTCAATTAGATCCTGAGTGGATCCAATTGGACTTAGGTGCACCCAATCAACTGTAAATGCACCCAATTAGGTATGGGATGGTTTAATTGGGTTAGGGATAGGATAAGTAGGGCTATGGATAGTGGACTAGGCTTATAAGGTGTCTAATTAGGTTTCCTAGGGTGTCTGGTGGGGTTCCTAGGTCAAAATAGGTGAGCTAATGCTTCGAACACCAAAATCAGGAACCAGACAGCAGTATCAGACGTCCAGGATAGTGGCCAGATGTCTTATACTACAAAATTGGATGTCTGGACATTAAATTAGACGTCCAATTTTGTGTCAGTATGAGTTTTGGCTTCCTGGATTGTTATTCTGCAGAAATCAGACGTCCAGCCAAATGTCTGGACGTTCTAAAGGTGCTAGAGAGTGGGTTTTAGGTTTTCTAAGGTGGGTTTTGGTTCCTAAGTGTTTGGGAGAGGGATAGGGTGGATAAGAACATGGATAGCATTGGATAAGAACATGGATAGTGCTATCCATGTTTGGGTTTTGAGGCTAAGGTGCCTTAATGGAGGTCGTTTATCTGATGTCCAGGATAGTGGTCAGACGTCTTATACTACAAAATTGGACATCTGGACATTAAATTAGATGTCCAATTTTGTGTCAGTATGAGTTTTGGCTTCCTGGATTGTTATTCTATAGAAATCAGACGTCCAGCTAGATGTCTGGACATCCTAAAAGGTGCTAGAGAGTGGGTTTTAGGTTTTCTAAGGTGGGTTTTGGTTCCTAAGTGTTTAGGAGAGGGATAAGGTGGATAAGAACATGGATATTGCTATCCATGTTTGGGTTTTGAGGCTAAGGTGCCCTAATGGAGGTCGTTTTGGGTTTGGGAAGGCTGTCCTAAGGTTTCTAAGGGTAAGGATAAGGCTATCCTCCTCACTCCTCTTATATGGATCAATCTTCTTCTTCCTCTATTGCTTTATTCTACTATCTCCTTCACGGATCACTTTATTACCTGCAAATAGTAATAAAAACCATTAAATAGTAGGATAACTGATCTTATTCTATATATACTGATGCAATGCATGATATGAAAGATATGAGTGCAATATCCACAAATTAAGCTAGGTTCAAACATTATTTAGGTTAATTAGGAGCCATGATTGCTGCATAATCAGGGAGTTGAAGGAACCTAGCTGACGGATGAAAGGGAGGGAAATTACGTTGGGTTTGATTGGTCAATCGCGGAAGGGATGAAGACCTCCGGTGAGAGGAGTGGCGAGGAAGAAGGGGTCTGGGGAGCTCTTACTGGTATTGCGAGAAGCGGATGAAGGAGAGGGGATTCCCCCTGCCTATTGTATGTGGCAGAGGGCGAAGACAGAGGTTGGAGGGGTTCGCCGGAGTTGTGGCGGAGGTGGCTGAAGAGAGGAAAATTTCAAGAAGTTAAGGCCAAACCGAGCTAAGGAGCACGACCTTGCAATGGGGGTTCTTTTAAAGGTCCAAGGATGGCTTCCAAGCTTGGGAAGAAGCTAGAAAAATTGGAGATTTCAGGGAAAAGAATCCCTAAAAATCTTGAGCTCGCCTGAGCTTAGGAGCTTGATTTGGAGGTTGGTATGCAATTTGGCAGATCTGGAAACTCCTCACGGATCTTCAATCCAAGTTTGGAGGTGATTAGATCTGATTTAAGGGAGAAACGCTCCCTCGATCTTCATTGTGGATGTGTTCCCACCACCAATGGCGGAACAGACTAAATGTGAGAAATAGAATTTTAAAGGGCTAAATTACAAACTAGGTCAAGATGGACTCTGATTAGGCCCAAATTTTGGTAAAAACCTAATTTGGACCCAAGAAATCTAACGGGGAAGTCATATTTTAGTTTTGACCACATTTAACTGGGTAATTTGCATAGAAGCCTAAATTAGGGTAAAATCCCGTCTGAGACTATTCAAGGTCAAAATAGGTTCAAATGGTCAAACCAAGGGTACCAAACCACTCAGTATATTTTTCTATGAATTTTAGGAGGTTTAAATGAATTTTATCTTCACTAAAACCTCTTTAATTTAAGCAGGTCTGAAATTAGGATTTTGGGTTTTGATTTAGTTCTCGAAATGTGTAAAACCCTGTTTCTGTTTGTGTAGATCCACTCTTTTGACTTTAATCCTTAATTGACCTTAGATTAACTCCTGGCAAACCTCGTGGTTACTTTGCTTTTAAGATGTGATGTTAAAATTGTAGAATTAACCCTTTTTTAGTGTTTTCATCTCAGAATGGATTTGCATAAAATTACACCTCTCAAGCGATTATGTAGGACATTTGTCACTTGATTCTAACTAATTAAAGTTAGTTAAGGCTCATGATGGTGTTACCATCATGCCCCCATGCCTAACTTTTGCTAGTCACTAGCAAAATCATATGTGAAGGACTAGATCTCTAGACCATGCTCTGATATTTAGAAGCCTAATTTGTACCTCTCTCTAGAAATTAGATTAGAATGCCAACAATAGGCCTATAGGTACCCAAGTATCAATAAAGATCCAAACCTAACCAACTTCAGCCTGGGTTTGCAGCAAAGGTTTCTAAGGCCCGCAAAAACTGCCTAGAGGTTTGTTGAACCCAACGGTTAAAGCACCATGCATGAGATGTATTGAGTTCAGGTTCAGTTTGCCAGTGCATTTTAAGTAAGAAAGAGATAGAAGGATTTTTCATTTTGAGAGTTTTCTCTCTTTTCCTTTTATATTTCCCTCAAATCTAGCCTTAGATTGGCCCTAAACACGGTCTGTATTGGATTCCTTGTTGTCACCATCAATCCCTGAAGGGTCCCTGACTTTCGATGCTTTGGGATAGCACCACCCATGGAAACCCCCAGAATTCCTGGCTTTCAACATTTCGGGATAGTGTCACCCATGGTGTTCTATAGCTAAATTCAGGCCCTAGCAATCGACATTTCGGGATAATCCCACCCATGGCACCTGAACCAGCACAAGGTGCTTACATGCCCCCGATAAGATATTTAGATATCCTAGGAGACAAGCACCGAGGATATGATATGTTAATACGTATCTTCGAGGAAAATTTCCCACCTCTCCGCACCGAGAACTCGTCTAATCAACTTATGTTATCGAGCTGCTCCTAAGCTAGATCTTCAAGACGACTTTTCATAACAAAACACTTTTGGCATGATTTCTTTATTAAGTGCACTGAACCAGACTGGTGTGTGATTTTGGATGCTTAGGTTACCAAGTCCCGCAAACCAAAGGGCAAGCAATGGGGTCGAATAATCCCTAAGCCTTAGACCTACTACATCAACTTTGCACTTTCCTCAACCTCTTGAGGACTAACCCGGATCTTAACGAATACATGACTTTTTAAGCCCTAAAACAAGCCTAAGAGGCCTAAGATCAGCACTCATTACTAATCTCCTTGTCTCTAGCACTTTAGGACCTAATCTTTCTTCTAATTTGGTCTAAAACTTAAGTAGATCCCATAATCAATTTCTATGACTATCATTTTTTCTTGATTTTTGCTCCTTTTTGCAGTCTACATTTCCTCCTCAAGAAATATTTTCAATCATTTCATCAAAATTTTCCTCCCTTTCTCCATTTTTTTTAATGTGTATTTTTTTGTGAGAACCCCTTAGAGAATTGAATTTCGATTTGACTTGCACTTTAACACCCCCCATGCCTAAGTTTTGCAATGTTCTCAATGTAAACTAAGAGGGTATGAATTCAACTTGGTTCAAAAATTAGAACAGGGTCAAAGGACGGGTGAATGGGTCGGAATAACTATTGCGAATGATTTCAAGCTTTGAAACAAGTACCAAAGGTAGAGTCAGTTATTCTAAAGTTGAACTCACAAGTGCAGTAGGAGTGTAGCTAAAAAAGATGATCAGAAGGGTATTGATTTTTTGGAATGACAGGTTGCCTCCTGTTAAGCACTAAATTCAATGTCTTCAGCCGAGTAGAAGGTGGTCAAGGAGAAGGGGTGGTCAAATCAAAGGAATTTTGTAGAACAAGCACCTTAATAAGTAGCCTGGTTGGTCCAACCATGTGCTTGTTCAGATCAACGGGCTAATGATGCAGACCAAACCCAATCAGTCTGGTGGGTTGATGGATGTAAATCAATAGGTGTGGAGCCCACCAGATACTTTGTGGCTCCGAAAGATTTGGAAATGCAAATCGCGAGTTTGGCTGAATCGGTTCAGCCTGATCAGAGTAGGGGTCCTCAAAAGTTAATGGATCTGTAGAGGATATAGGAACCCTACAGGTGAGATCAGAGAAGGATAAGACGTGACTAATGGTCTGATCAATGTTCGATTCCCAATCAAAATATGGAGGTGAATCATATGTCACCGGAACAGAGAGAACTAAGTTAGAGTAGAAATTGATTCTGGTGGCGGGTGACGTGAGCTGGACGCATTTGCCTAAATAGGTCTTTGTAGCTCGCATTCGCAATGTCAGTTTTAAATGTAGAAACAAATGTGAGTCCGAGTGTCGAACACTGGGAGGCATGAAATCGACTTTTTCTGTGACTTAGTTGTCATGGAAATGGCAGGTTTTACTTGTGCATGAGAAAACACGGGAGAGAAAAGAGAATAAGAGAGAAAGAGAGAGAGAGAGAGAGAGAGTAGGGTTAGAGTCTTTTGATCACAGCATTCATGCAAATCAAGATAAGAAAAAACCAGTAAAAAGAGAGAGACAATAGCTATATAAGAAACAACATCATTTAACATGAAACTTGAGTTTTACAGATACAACAATAGCTAAATGATTAAACAAAAGTAAAGTAAAGCTATAGTAAAGGGAGAGAGAAAGAGAGGGAAGAGGGCGAGGCAGCCACGGCTGTGGAGGGCTCTGTCGGCGACTCGTCAACTCCGGCGAGTACAAAGTGTGCTAAGGGAAGCTAGAAGTGGGGTAGAAGAATTGCAAGTATATTCAATGCCTTTACATGGGTAGTTGGAGGGGGTTTATATAGGAAGAAGGGGTTTCTAAATTAAGTGGGGGCTTTAGTGACATCCAGGACGTGCTAAAACAGCCCCAGAAATGTTAGTGAAGGCCCCTGCTTGCCATTCTTCCGTGCGTGCCTTGGGGGTCGTTTGATCAAAGAACGGACGGCTGAGATTGCGTGCGGAGCGCGCTTGCGGATCGCTTGCTGAGACACTGCGCTTGATCGCTTGCATCTGTGGGTGCCACGTAGCGTTATCTCTGTCGTCTGCATGCTCATCAATGGTCCAATTTCTCTCCCGCGTGCCTTCGCCTCGGATTCGATACACGGTGCAGTTCGATCCTGCATCGGATGTGCGGGGAAGGAGCATCGACCGCTACGCTACGTTCCACGGATGGTCATGAAGAAGAATTTGCGCTCAACTGCTGCCAACCATTGGATGAAGATCCAATGGTCGGATCTTCGTGCTAGGTCTCGGTGATGGTAGAGAGTGAGGGTGATGCGTGGCTCTCAACTGTCCGATCAAAGATCGGACAGCTTAGAGCATCTCTCCACGGTGCTGTGCGGTGAAGGCGTGCTACGAGAGCCATTCTCAGCCGTTCGATCGAAGATCGAATGGCTAAGATACATCCTGCAGATGATGGAGGAAGTGAGGCGGTGGCTTGTACGCGCTAATCTCGTGCCACGTGGCAACTTTGTGGCCATTAATCATCAGATCAACAGTCAAAACTTCTTGGGCTAGTTGCGGGAGCTCCGAATGTCAGATTTGGTTGATGTTGAGTCCATTGGACTCCATTCATCGTTTTGAATCCATTCATGTGGTCCGATCGCTCATCTGAGGCCGGTTTTGACATGAACTTGTACAAATGTCCATTAACATTGATTATAAGCAATCTCAATGTGCAATACATGTAATGCTCCCATGCCCATTTATGATGTGTTATTTGTGCATGTTACCCTTAAGATAAACCCTGATTGATAGAATTATCGCCATAAAATGTAGAGTTATCGTGCCCCCATGCTCATTTCTTGCTAGTCCCCAGCAAGGTTCATCCCAGCCATTATTCTCAGTCAGAATTCATGAATTGATTACTTAAACATTTTGTTACTTGCCAACAGGAGGAAATATACTAAGAGCCTGATCTATAGAGACTAAACAGCACCCAGGTGTCTGCCAAAATATGAATCACCCGAATCCTCGCTTTAAGGCATACATATATATTTTTTTCTTTTTCATCTTTTCTCTTTTTTTTTTTTTGGATTTTTGGAGTTGAGAGTGTGTCAGTAACTTTTTAAGGCTACCCAACCCACCCAAAACTCGAAAAAGACTTTAAGTGCTAAGCATCTTGGTGTGAAGATCGTGATAGACTCACTCAACGGTAATTCAAATAGACTTCGGGTTTCTACACCCCTAGGTGATCAAAAAAGGAAGTGTTTGCCTGAAGGTATATCTATCAAATCAGTAGCTTTCTCCCTACTTTTATTTTATTTGGGATGAACACAAGGGTGTTTCCAGTGTATATCTCCCCTGATTGGTCTACTTCCCCGCTTTTTCCTTAAGTGTTTTGAATTTTTTTGTGCATTTAGTGAGCTGAGCTCTGGGCAACCAGCCAATGGGCTGTTACCACACGACCACTTGCTAGCCATACTCGTGCAGTGAAGTATAGCTTATTTTGTTCTTTTTTTTTTTTTTAGTAGGTGGCTTCCCTGATCTCAAATTTACCTAAAGGCAATAAAAAAAAATGGTCTTATGGCTGGGCACTGGATAATCAACGAATGAGCTATTACCCACGACAACTTGCCAGCCATACCACCCTAAAAGGTTCATTAGCTACCCAATTTCTGTCAGAATCTCCGAGGAGTGAGTCAGTGCAACAATGTGTGTAGATGCTTAGACTAAAAGTCCCTCTGAGTCAGAGGGTGGGTTGATAAGTCGTATACTTATCACCCTATTTTATTGATGAATTAAAATAAATTAAGGTTGCAAGGATTCGAGGCTAAATCCATATTTTAACGGACATTAGGGCTGATTGAGTCTAAAGGCTTGAAAAGTCTAAGTGTTCAGGTTCTTTTCGTATTATTTCTCACTGTTGACAAGTTCCTAATGCCTAAGTTTTGCTTCCTAAATTCATCATTTTTTTTATTCTATTCAGACTGATAAAATGAACTCAGAACATGCAAATTACCACCCCCCCATGCTTAAGTTGGACAATGTCCTCATTGACAAATAAATGGATGCAAAGGGAGTTCAGAAAGAAGTCACCTGAGTGATGCCATGTACCCGATCAGTCTGAATCTTCTGGGTTGCCTCCCAGGAAGCATTGAGTTTAATGTCTCTGGCTGGGCCATGCTTCGTGTCAACCCTCGATGAGGGTGACAACCTCCTTTGGGGGAACCTGGGCAAGGAAATGCTTTAATCTCTGACTGTTTACCGTGAAGGTGTGCCCAGTGTTCAGATCTACAATTTCAACCACCCCATTGGAAAAAGGTTTGACCACCCGATATGGTCCTGTCCACTTGGATCTGAGCTTCCCAGGAAAAAGTTTAAGTCGGGCATCAAAAAGCCAGACTTACTGGCTAGGCTTGAAGGTCTTTCTATGGATGAGTCGGTTGTGGACGACTTTCATCTTTTCCTTGTAAAGTCGACTGTTCTCAAATGCGTCCTAATGAATTTCCTCGAGCTCGGAGAGTTGGAGCATCCTCTGTGCACCGACTAACTGAGAGTCCATGTTACACTGCTTAACAGCCCAGTAAAATCGATGTTCCAATTCGACCGGAAGGTGACAAGCTTTTCCAAAGACCATGTGATACGGTGACATGCCTATCGGGGTCTTAAAAGCGATCCTGTATGCCCACAGGACATCATCCAGTCATGTGGACCAATCCTTCCTGTCAGGTCTCACAATCTTTTGCAGAATATTCTTAATCTGCCTATTGGAGGCCTTAGTCTAACCATTGGTTTGCAGATGATACGGTGTGGTAATGCGATGAGTAACCCCGTATTTTCTGAGTAGGGCTCGGAACTGGGCATGGATAAAGTGACTTCCACCATCACTGATCATGGCCTTCGGTATTCCAAACCGAGAAAAGATGTTTTGCTTAACAAAATCCATGACAGCCTTATGGTCACATCTGCGAGTGGCGATGGCTTCAATCCATTTTGAGACATAGTCTACTGAGACTGAGATGTACTCAAAGCTGTTGGATGGTGGGAAGGGGCCTATGAAATCGATGCCCCAAACGTCGAAGATCTCGACAATCAAAATGGGCTGGAGGGTCATCATGTCTTTTCTGGTCATGGTCCCTAAAGTCTGGCAGCAAGAGCAACTATTCGCAAAGCTATGTGCATCCTTAAATAAGGAAGGCCAGTAAAATCCGGACTACAAAATCTTTGCAGCCGTCTTCTTCCCTGAAAAGTGGCCACCACATGCTTAGTCATGATAAAAGGATAGCATACATTGAACTTCTTCCTTCGAAATACACCTCCTGATAATCTGGTCAGCACAAAGGCGAAACAGCATGGGATCCTCCCAGAAATAATGCTTCGCTTTAGCCAAGAACTTATCCCGTTGCTGTCTGGACCAGTTGTGTAGGGTCTGTACTACTACCAGATAGTTGACGAAGTCGGTATACCAGGGTAGTTTCCTTTCTTGCACAGCCAGAAGTTGTTCATCAAGAAAGGTATCAGTCAAAGGCAAGGAGGGCCCAATGTGGTCCAGGTGTAGTTTGGACAAGTGATCGGCCACAACATTCTTGGACCCGGCTTTGTCGCGAATTTCTATGTCAAATTCCTGCAAGAGTAGGATCCATCTGATGAGCCTGGGTTTAGCGTCCCTTTTGGACAACAAATGTCGGATGGTCGAGTGGTCCGTATAAATGGTCACGTGGGATCCTAGGAGGAAAGATCGAAACTTTTCAAGTCCAAAAACTATGGCAAGCAGCTCTTTCTATGTGACTGTTTAGTTCCGTTGGGCCTCATCCAACGCCTTGCTCGTGTAGTAGATCACCACGGGTTTCTTTTCTCGTCTCTATCCCAGGACTGCGTCGATGGCAAAGTCTGATGCATCACACATAATTTCAAAATCCTGGGACCAGTCTAGGGGCTGTAACATAGGTGCGGTGGAGACTGATTCCCTGAGGGTGTTGTAAGCCTGGATTCAATCAGGTGTCATGTGAAACAGGGCGTCGTTGGCCAGAAGGTCGGTCAAGGGTTTAGAGAGTTTGGAGAAGTCTTTAATGAACCTTCGATAGAAACCAACGTGTCCTAGGAAAGATCGGATTTGTGGGACCGAGCTAGGTGGTGGAAGTTTGGAAATCAAACCAACCTTAGCTCGATCCACCTCAATACCCCTATGCGATACGATGTACCCAAGGACAATCCCTTCTTGAACCACGAAATGGCTTTTTTCCCAGCTCAAAACTAAGTTAACCTCGATACATCACTTCAGGATTTTCTCCAAGTTGCTCAGACAATGGTCAAATGAGATCCCAAACACTGAGAAATCATCCATAAAGACCTCCAGGTATTCACCCACCATCTCTGAAAAGATTGCTAGCATGCAACGCTAAAAGGTAGCGGGTGTGTTGCATAACCCGAATGGCATACGACGAAACGCGAATGTGCCATACAGGCAAGTGAATGTGGTCTTCTCTTGATCTTCGGGAGCAATCGCAACTTGGTTGTATCCTGCGTATCCATCCAGGAAGCAAAAATATTTCTGCCCTGTCAATCGTTCAAGAATCTGGTCAATGAATGGCAGAGGGAAACGATCTTTCTTGGTTGCCTCATTGAGCTTCCTATAATCAATGCACACTCACCATGCAGTGGTGGTGCGGGTGGGGATGGATTCGCCACATTCACTGGTGACAACGATGAGCCCAGCTTTCTTGGGGACCACTTGATTGGGGCTCACCCAGGGGCTATCGGAGATTGGGTAGATGATGTTAGCGTTAAGTCACTTGATGATTTCCTTTTTAACGACCTCCCGCATATTCGGGTTTAATCGTCTCTGCATCTGACAGGAAGGTCGAGCCCCATCTTCTAGATAGATCTTGTGGGTGCAATAGGTGGGGCTAATTCCTCGCAACTCCGAGATGGTCCATCCAATGGCTGGCCGATGTTCTGATAAGGTCGCGGTCAACCTGAGTTCCTGATCCTTGGTTAGATGGGCGTTGATAATCACCAGGAAGGTCTGATCAGGTCCAAGGAAGATGTACTTTAGCTTTTCGGGTAGCGGCTTCAACTCGGGTGTGGGTGGAACAACACTTGATGGGTAGGGGAAAGGCAAAAGCTGATCAGCATCAATCTCCTCGAACGATGGTTGCTGAAGGTAATCAGCTCTACAGAGGTCAGTATGCACAGACAGGGATGAGCCAGAACAATCGTCACAGGGTTGGTTCTGATGGCCTGATACAGAACTAAGGGTGAGGCATTTCTCAACCAGAGGCTCCATGGAATCGTGCTCCTCAATCCAGTTGTAATCAAAAGACTTAGTCGCCATGAAGATATCCAACTACATCTTCCTATCTCCGAAGGCGATTTCCATGCATCCCATGTCACAATCGATGTTCTCCTTAGCCATACCTAAGAAAGGTCTGCCTAGGATGATGGGTGTGTTTTGTAGCTATTCGGGGACTTCCATGTCGAGCACTAAGAAGTCGACCAGGAAGTAGAAGTCCTTGACCCGAACAATTACGTCCTCGACAACCCCCTTCGGGGTCTTCACAGATCGATCAGCCAATTGGATGGTCACAGGTGTGGTTGTCCATTCCTCGAATCTAAATTGGTGAAACAGGATTGTTGGGATCAGATTGATCAAAGCACCTAAATCTAGGAGCGCTTACAACATATCAGGGGTGCTCCTGGGTCTGCTCATTTGAGCAGAAGGTTGCTCGATATCACGGAACTCGCTTGCTCTGAGAGCACAACCTTCCTAGGTGCTTGGGGTCGTGGCTTATGCTTTGGCGTACAAGCATCCTTTAGGAACTTAGCATAAGCCAGAATGTGCTTGACTGCCTCAAGGAGTGGGATATTAATCTGAACCCCCTTGAAAATTTCCAAAAGCTCCTCATTTTCCACAACCGCTTTCTTTCTCTTCATCTTCTCCAAGGCCTCGGGGTATGGTGTCTGGATTTGAACTGGGTCAGTCTCCAGGTCCTTGGGTGTTTCCTACTCATCTTCAGAGTGGGGTATCTCAGGGAGTAAGGTCATAAGAGGAGTCGGCCACTTGGGATTCTGGGTTTTAGTGCCACTTCTCAAGGTCACCGCATTTGCAGAGGCATTAGGACCATGGGTTAATCCTTGAGAAGAAGAGGAACAAGAAGCACGAAACCCAGGGGGTGTTTGTGGGGCAGGCTGAACCATGTGGGCTTACCCGAGATTGCCTTGGAACCATTGCGAATTGGGGCCTCTGTTAATCACGTTTCGCAGGTTCGGCTGTGGCTGAGAAGGAAGGGATCCCTATTGCTTACAATCCAACAGCTGGCTCAACTGTCCCTTCACTAATGCCATTTCCTCCTGGTGTTTCTGGTTCATGTCAGCCATCATTTTCATCAAGGTATCCATTTGGTTTTGTAGGGGAGGGGCCGCCCTATTTGGATTATAAGGGGGTCTAACCGGTGGACCTTGCTGATAGGAGGTCAGATTTGGCTGATGGTTTGGCCTGGGCTAGTTCTGAAATTGATTCAGTTTCTGGTTCGTCCAAGCGAAGTTTGGGTGATTATGCCATCCGACATTGTAGGTGTTGGAGAAGGGGTCAAGTTTGGAATAACCTTGGATAGCCTGGACATCTTCAAAGATAGAAGGTGCCGAGGGGGGGGGAAGAGAATAATCAGGGGTTGAGGGAGCAAAGGTCCCTCCCTGAAACATGGTCAGGGGTTGTTCCAGGTGCATCTGGCCTAGTGGCTGAACTAGGTCGACATTGTGAGCTCCCTTTGCTAAGGAGAGAGTCTGTAACGGGTTCCTGGTCTGGTTCAATAGTTCATCTATCTTCTTATCCACCAATTCCACTCGATCCAACTTCTTGGCAATAATATCCATGTCAACCATTCTAGAATTTGCTTGTACCTCATAGATCCCACCACGGGGTTGACTGGATCGACTGAACTGGGTCATGGAGGCATTGTTGAGAGAATTTTCACTCATAGACTCGAAAAGCTCAAATGCTCTTTCCTCGTCTTTGTTCAGAAAGTTTCCTCCGCATAATGCATCAACAAAGTTCCGAAGGTTGCTGTCCAGACCGTGGTAGAAGATCTGGACCAATTGCCACCTTGGAACCTCAAGGTATGGGCATTTCCTCAACAATTTGTTAAATCTCTCCCACGCCTCATGGAATTGTTCCCCGCCCTGGAGTGTAAAGGTGGTAATGGCTCTTCTGAGGGCATTGGTCTTTCCTATGGGGAAGAATTTCTTTAAGAATGCATGCCTTAGTTCTTCCCAGGTGGAGATAGGTCTTCCTAAAGTTCTAAGCTAGTGAGATGCTTTGTCTCTCAGTGAGAAGGGGAACATCTTAATGAAAACAATGTCTAAGCTGAAGTTCCTTGTCTTAACAGTTTGGGCGATCCAGTCAAGGTCCTCTAGGTGTTCGAAGGGGTCCTCATTTGAGCTCCCATGGAAGTGGCTTTGAATCAGGCTCAGGACATTAGGTTTTAGCTCAAAATCATCTCCCCATTTGGGGACCCTAAGATGTGGTTCGATCCGAATAGTAGACAGATCGTAAAAGTCACGGAGGGGCCTAGGTTGGTTCTGGAATTGTGGTGGATCAGGTGGTGGTTGCCCCTGCGGGTTCTATAAAGGTGGTGGGGTTGCCCCTGTGGGTTCTGCAACCGATGTATGGCTTGCATGATAGTGTGGATCTGCTACCATTGAAGCTGGTGGTTTGCATTAATCTGGGTTTATGGCCATTGTATCTGGTGGAGGTTGGTCCTCAACCTCATCTACTCTAGGTTCGACCATATCTCTAGCAAGATCAAGTCTCCCCTGGGTTTCTCATCCCAAAACAAATAGCTCAGGATGAAGTGATCATCTCCCATGCATACACTAGAGAAGAACGGGGAGGGATGCGGAGAGAAACAGATGCGAGAAGCGTGTATGCTCAAACAAGCAGACAAGAATAGTCCTTATAGTATATTCCTTAGGGGACCTAGAAATCTCAAAAGGAACAATCAAGTCTGTAGGCACGTAACCGCCCTTCCCAAGGCTAATCTGGCCAGGTTGATTACAAGGGGATTGTGGGGAAGGTTCTTCCTTTGGCTGTGCGGCCGATTCCGTAGACCCCACAACCGCGGTCGTTTGACACTTTCCCACAGCCTAGTCACCAGATTTTACGAAAGGAATGAAGGCCAAGTGCCTAGCAACCGAAAGCATGCCTTTCAAGACTTAAACCAGTTCTGCCTAGGGCACGTCTACTCTGTTTTAATTAGGGCTTAGGTCAGTGCTTGTGCTCAAGACATGTGATGAGGCAGTGATTGGGGTGGTGCCTCTTAGTTATCTGATTCAAATGTGTGTGCACCTAACAAGACATGATTTTCAAGCAAGGCTTTAAGATGTAGTGTCTTTTAACGCTTGTCCTTACTTTAATATCTTTTAGGGTTGAAGTGCCTTAGTATTTTCAAACAAGTTTCAAGCGGGCACGCTAAGTTTTACACACAACGGGTGAGAGTGAATGTCCTTTAAAATGAGGAGGCCCTAGAAAATATCCCTAATGTTCTCACCCTACTGTTCATGCAATCTACCAGGAGAGTCGATCTTAAGGTGAGTGATGCGGCCCAAGTCAAGTCATGGTGGCTTTGCAAACATCACTCAAAAAGAAAAAGAACACTCCAAAGAGATTGTCTTTAAGAATGTTAAAGTGTATTTTTTTTTGTTGGGTGATGAGTTTAGGATGCGGATTAAGCAATCATTCACCACGGCGATTTTTACTTTGATTTTATTTTTTTTTAGATTTTTTTAGGCAAGCAAACAACAACGGGTAGAGCGGTACTCACAATCAGTCTTTGCTACGTTCACCCCATCTCCACTGTCACGAGTTGCGCTCTTTCGCCGCCCAGGCATTGAGTTCCTACAACCAATCAAGTAGAGGGAGAAAATAAGTTAGACGATGTGAGTATGGATGAAAAATGAAAGTGATAGAATAAATCCGTTGCCTCCCCGGCAATGGCACTAAAAACTAATGTGAGCCAGACGCATTTGCCTAAATAGGTCGTTGTAGCTCGCGTTCGCAACGTCAGTTTTAAATGTAGAAATGGATGTGAGTCCAAGTGTCGAACATAGGAGGCGTGAAATCGGCTTTTTCTGTCACTTAGTTGTCACAGAAATGGCGAGTTTCGCTTACGCACGAGAAAATGAGGGAGAGAAAAGAAAGTAAGAGAGAAAGAGAGAGAGAGAGTAGGTTTAGAGCCTTTTGATCACAACATTCATGCAAATCAAGATAAGAAAAACTCGGTAAAAAGAGAGAGACAATAGCTATATAAGAAACAACATCATTTAACATGCAACTTGAGCTTTACAGATACAACAATAGATAAATGCTTAAATAAAAGTAAAGTAAAGCTAGAGTAAAGGGAGAGAGAGGGGGGAGAAGGCGAGGCAGCCACGATGGTCGAGGAGGGCTCTGTCAGCAGCTCGTCAACTCTGGTGAGTACAAAGTGTGCTAAGAGAACCTAGGAGTAGGGTAAAAGAATTGCAAGTGTATTCAATGCCTTTACATGGGTAGTTGGAGTGGGTTTATATAGGAAGAAGGGGTTTCTAAATTAAGTAGGGGTTTTAGCGACGTCCAGGACATCTCTAAAACTACCCCAGAAATGTTGGTGAAGGCCCCTGCCTGCTGGTCTTCCGCGTGCGCCTGTTCTTCTTCCCACATGATCTGTGTGCGTGCGTTGAGGGTCGTCCGATCAAAGATCGGACGGCTGAGATTGCGCGCGGAGCGCGCTTGCGGATCGCTTACTAAGACGCACGCGCTCGATCGCTTGCATCTGTGGGCACCACGTAGCGCTATCTCCACCATCCACGTGCTCATCGACGATCCAATTTCTCTCACACGTGTCTTCGCCTCAGATTCGATACGCGGTGCAGTTCGATCCTACGTCAGGTGCGCGGGGAAGGAGCGTCGACTGCTGTGCTACGTTCCACGGATGGTCGCAGAGAAGAATTTGTGCTCAGTTGCTGCCGACCGTTTGATGAAGATCCAATGGTCGAATCTTCGTACTAGGTCTCGATGATGGTAGAGAGAGAGGGTGATGCGTGGCTCTCCGTGGTGCAGCGAGGTGAAGGCATGCTGCGGGAGCCGTTCTCGACCGTCCGATCGAAGATCGAACGGCTGAGATTCATCCTGCGGATGATGGAGGAAGCGGGGTGGTGTCGTGTATGTGCTAATTTTGGGTCACGTGGCAGCTTTGTGGCCGTTGATCATTAGATCAACGGTTAGAACTTCTTGGGCAAGTTGCGAGAGCTCCGGATGTTGGATTTGGTTGATTTTGAGTCCGTTGGATTCTGTTCGTCATTCTGAATCCATCCATGCAGTCTGATCGCTCATCTGAGGCCTGTTTTGACATGAACTTGTACAAATGGCGATTAACATTGATTTATAAGCAATCTCAATGTGCAATGCATGTAATGCTCCCATGCCCATTTATGATGTGTTATTTGTGCATGTTAACCTTAAGATAAACCCCGATTGATAGAATTATCGCCACAAAATGTAGAGTTATCAGCAAGTCAGGGTTGGGATCGAATTTTGGTAGGCTCTGGCTCTGTGATGGAAGGTGTGGCTTCTTCAAAATCTGAGTGTGGTGGGGGCTCTTCTAGAAATTATTCAAAGATAGGTTCATCTAGAGAGTCTTCATGATGCTCATCCAAATCAAATGTAAATGCCTGGAGTGTGGTTATAAGATCATGGAAATCTAAGTTAGTGAAAGATTCGAACTCTAGACTGTGGACACTCTCAGCACTTACTATTTCTGATTCCTACAGATCATAACAGAATGATTCCAACTCAATCGAACATGATTTCGAATAAATGATCTCAGGATCAAGGACCTCAAAGTTAATATCAAAGAACGAGTCATGGATGCTGAGGTCATAGATTGGCTCGTAATCGTCAGGAAACAATGGTACTCCGAAATCAGAGTATGATTCGAAATCATCGAAGAATCTGTGACAATCAGTTTCTGAACCTGATTCTGGATTGGGATCTCCACCACAGAACAAATCATGATGCATAGAATCAACAACCTGACCTGGATTTAACCTAATCTCAAGTTTTGAGCTCAAAGAAGTATCCTTACTAGTCATAGGCTCGGGTTCTTGGCTCCTAGGGTAGACCCAATTAAATCCCAACTCTTCCAACTCCTTTGTTTCTGTATCGTAAATCAATATGACTTCCGATAGATCAATTTGCACCTCTAAGGAGTCTAGAGAGGTATAACCATCAAATATGTGCCCAAGATTATAATTCAAATCTAAAATCTGATTCTCATCACATTGGGCCTCATGATCATCCCAAATAGGCTTAGATCTAGATTCTAGGTTAGGGGTAGGAATTGGGTCACTAGAATCTGGACTTGATTCTATTGGGATGTCATAATTACTCTCGAGAATTACCTTAACATGATAAGGTTCAGGAATTACATCCTTGAGAGGTTCTGATTCAAGCTCACTACAGGTGTTTGGGAAATCAAGGCATGATGGACTAGCTTCATGGAGCTCTAAGGCTAGTTCAGAATCAAGAACACCTGCAACTGGATCCGCCCAACCAACATCAAGATCAGGTATGTCATTCTGCACAAAGTTTGAATTTGATTCCATTTGGGTTGGGGGTCCACAACAACGTTGATTTTCTAACCTGGGCTCTGGGAAATCATATTGATCCTCAATGTTGCCCCAAGATGTCTCATCAACTTCTGAGGGGATATAGGGGTTTTTTTATTGATGGCTTCAAACACAATATTCAGCAACTTTCCACATTTCTCCATGAGATCTTGGTATTTTTCCAAAAGTAGGGGATTTGAGCAACATTGTAGATACTTGTTGCTATGTAATTTCCCCAATTCAATATAATCTAATAAGAGATCATCCCAAGTTGAATCATGTATCATTTGTGTCAATATCATTTCAACACGGTTCAAAATGTGGGTTGTTTTTGAAACATTAACCTGAATTTTGTTAAATGGATTCGAGGTTTTGTAATATTCATCATGATGTCTAAGAGCATCCTAGATCATTTTCTCTTTCATGATCATTTGGGATTCAGGTTTCATGATCATTTGGGATTCAGGTTTACTAAACAGTCTTCCAAAATTGTCAGGTTGCATTTTCAAATCAGGTGGCAGATAAAGATGTAGAATCAAATTCAGGTCCAAATCGAATTGATTAGATCAGATCAGAAATCCCACAGAAGATCAACTCTAATGGAGGCCTCTAGGTCAGACCTAAGGACCATTCTTATGTATTGCTCTAAAGAATAGATAAGGGACTAAATGTGAATTGAACCCAATCAAGGCACCCAAAGATTTTTAGATGACCAAGGCTATATCAAGGCGAATGATATCTCTGAATCAAAATCCACACACCTGAGAATTACTTGGGCAGCCAAGATGGGAGAGCCCCGCAATGACCCCTACATAGTAGAGTGTCCCCACGGGTTACAGGATTTCCCCCACCGAACCTTCCTTATCACTACGGTTCCAAGTAGACCGAAATTTATAAATTGAGACCTCAAGTCTACCAATTTTAATCCTAATTTGTGTCTTGAATTTTACTTGATTTAGAAGTTGATTCAATTTGTGACCTAATTTGGAGGTTAGTTGGTCCATAAAGTAGACCAACTTCACCTAACATGCCCTAAAGATGGAGGATGAAATTTGGGCCAAAACCTAAAAATTCACCCTGAATTGACTCTCAGGTTATTAGGTCCAAAATTTTAGAGTTCAGGTAAATTTAAAGCCTGATTTTAGGGTTTTTCTTGAATAGATCTTTTCAACCAAAGACTTGGGTGGCACACAAATGCGGGAGGGTCGATTTTCTTGATTGCATGCAGGTGTGCACTAACACTTCAAAACCCTAATTGGCACTAATTCAAGTCTAATTTAATCTCAAATGTAACACCTTGGAATCAAACAAGAAAGTGAGTAGTTCAAGATGTTTAGAAAATTAAGCGTAAATCCCTAATAGGTATAGGAAATTAGGATAGGGATCTCTAATCAAATCGTCTCAATCTTCAATTAGATATAAATTAATTTTGTAAATCAGGAAACTTTGCCTTTAAATGATATGCCCTAATTGATTTTGTTTCCTTTTTCTCTTTCCTAAGATTAAGAGGTTGATTAGGGAAGAAGAGAAATTTTACCTGCCCCTGGAGTGGTTGATTGCGTGGAAGATCTTCTCATGATGTACCTCGCAAAAACACAAACAAAGCAAAATAGGGCAAGTTAGTAATAAGCTCAATCAAATAAGATACAACTAGTGGTGAATTACGCATTCTCCCCAGCAACGGTGCCAAACCGTTTAACGCAAAATCGTCGATGTTAAGATATATGCACTGCAGTATAGGATGAAAATCACACAAACACTTAAATTTATAAACTCGAAATCAGAGAATGTGAGTCTGAGGTCATTCTCAGGGAGCAAATATGGAATTCACACACTAATCGCAATATAAAATAGATGAGTACAATAATTAATTGTCACAAAGATATGCAATGAATAGATTACTCAGAATGATATTCAATGATAAACAAGAGTATCTCAAGAAATAGAGGGACAAAAAGAATAGAAGAGCTAAAAAATGGTGATTTAGATCACCACTTAACTCCCTTAGTTTTAGGCAGACATCTTAAGCAATTAATGCAACCAAATATCTCCATAGTATCTCGAATCAAGCATCAATTAAGCATCAAATGAATCTATAGTACTCCTTAAGCAGACGTCGCCAATCCTTCACATTCGACTTAACTATCAAAACCTCAGAATAAGGCATAAGGCCTTTATCAACTCAGAAATAGCCTTAGCACAAGGCTCCTTTCTCAAGCACAACACAAGAGCATAGAGCCAACACAGGGTCAGAGCTTCAAATTCTCATAGAGAGTAGGCACACATCTCGAGGCTACAGGACACAGATCCTGAAGCAAAACCCTCCCCCCTCAGAAAATTTCCTCCTCTTCTCTCATAATCGGGTTCATAGCAGGTAAATGGATCCGAGTATTGGGTCCAGGCCTGTGCGCATGTGTGCACAGGCGAGGAGTGAGAGCGCAAGGAGGTGCGTGCGAAGGGGGACCCGACCCGCCGTGTACTGGGCAAGGAGCCTTATGCACAAATTCCTTATATGTGTAGCTGGCAGCTCTTCCTCTTACGAGGTGGGACTAAATGTCCTGCCCCACTTCTTCACGCAGTAGCAGATGCGAGCTTCGTCAAATTAAGGCAGAGGACATTGCCTGCTGCTTTGATTGAGAGCCTATAGCTCTTCTTGCTTGGAACCGCAATGCCTGGAAGTCACAACGAGGTCAAAGCAAGTCGGAGCATGGCGGTCAGAGCTGGAGATGAAGGTGGCGACAGGTGAAGATGGGGAGGACCTGAAAAGATGAACATAGGCTCAAAAGGCCTAATTAGATGGTTTAGAAGAGTCACCGGTGTGTGAGGAGTACGGTGGTGGTGTTCTTTTGATGAGCGGAGGCATGTAGTAGCCTGATGGAGTCGGTGATGAAGTCCGATGATGGGTTCGTCCGGTGGGCATGTGGAGTGGATCAAAGGCGAAATAGATAGAGGGATTTTGAAGTGGGGAGAGCGACAATGCTAATGGTGGCGGTAGCGTGGAGTTTGGATGCGTGTGTTGTGCGAATGGCCACACCAGAGCATGACTGGAGCTGAAGAAGATGGATGGGGAGAGTGGTGGTTGTTTGTCGAAATGAGCGGGGAAGGAGTTAATCCTAATCTAGAGAAGGAGGGGAGTTGAAGGAACCTAACTAACGAACGAAAGGGAGGGAAATTGCATCGGCTATGATTGGCCGGTCGTGGAAGGGATGAAGACCACGGGTAAGAGGAGCGGCAAGGAAGAAGGGGTCTGGGGAGCTCCTACTGGTATTGCGAGAAGCAGACGAAAGAGAGGAGGGGGTTCCCTTTGCCTATGGTATGTGGCAAAGGGCAAAGACAGAGGTTGGAGGAGTTCGCCGGAGTTACAACAGAGGTGGTCGGAGAGAGGAAATTTTGAAGAAGTTAAGGCCCAGCTGAGCTAAGGAATACGGCCTTGCAAAAGGGGTTCTTTTAAAGGTCCAAGGATGGTTTCCAAGCTTGGGAAGAAGCTAGAAAAATTGGAGATTTCAAGGAAAAGAATCCCTAAAAATCTTGAGCTCGCCTGAGCTTAGGAGCTTGATTTGGAGGTTGGTATGTAGTTTGGCAGATCATGAAACTCCTCGCGGAAATTCCCTCCAAGTTTGGAGGTGATTGGATCTGATTTGAGGGAGAAACGCTCCCTCAATCTTCGTTGTGGAAGTGTTCCCACCGCCAATGGCAAAAGGGACCAAAGTGAAGAAATGATGAGAAGTTAGGGGCCTTTTTGCAAATAATTCAAAACCTAAGGGGATGAATGTAAGAAATAGAGTTTTAAAGGGCCAAATTACAAACTATGTCAAGATGGACTCTAATTAGGCCTAAATTTTGGTAAAAACCTAATTTAGACCTAAGGAATCTAATGGTGAAGTCAGATTTGAGTTTTGACAATGTTTGACTAGGAAATTTGCATAGAAGCCCAAATTAGGGCAAAATCCCATCTGAGACTCTATTCAAGGTTAAAATAGGTTCAGATGGTCAAACCAAGGGTACCAAACCACTCAGTATATTTTTCTATGAAATTTAGGGGATTTAGATGAATTTTATCTTGATCAAAACCTCTTTAATTTAAGCGAGTCTGAAATTCGGGTTTTAGGTTTTGATTTAGTTCTCGAAATGTGTCAAACCTTGTTTCTGTTTGTGTGGACCCACTATTTTGAATTTAATCCTTAATTGACCTTAGATTAACCTCAGTCAAACCCCATGGTTACTTACTTTTAAGATGTGATGTTAAAACAGCAGAATTAACCCTTTTTTAGTGTTTTTATCTCAAAATGGATTTACATGGAATTACGCCTCTTAGGAGAATATGTAGGAGCATTTGTCACTTGATTCTGACTATTAAAGCTATTTATGGCTCATGATGGTGTTACCAACACCGCCATGAAGTTTTGCAGCTATTAGAGTTCGTTTCGCATTCTGCTACTTAACTGATTTCGCATTGATTCATATTTCTATTTTCTAAAATTTTTTCAATAGGTTCTAGGAGTCCAAAATTCATCTAATTTTGTCTAAAGTTAGGTATTAAAGTAGGGAAGAACTTTCCAAATTTCAAAGCCTAGTTCTTTATAGAAAAATTGATAAAATTTGCACATTGACTAGGGTTCGCACTCAAAACAAAACCTAAAACTTCTAACTTGTCAGATTTTTAAAGAATTATCTACAACTCTGATTTGTGCGAAATTTATGGGTATTTCTTCTTTATTAAGTCTAGTGTTAGGAATAAATTTGAGATATTTTTATGGGGTCTTTAAATTTAATGTTTGGTCTACACATTAGAAGGGGGTTAGAATAGTTTTTCTGACCCACTTACTTTAGGAAGTCCCAAAAAAATCATAAAATACTTCAAAAAATACCAAAAAAACTCCTAAACTTTTCTAACTCATCAAAGAACATAACTATATAATCTCCTTGAGGATTCAGCCTAACTCGAACTTTATGCAAGTATCTAAATTGATTATTAATTTTAGTGAGCTATTTTCTTGATTTAAGCATGACACACACTAATAGTCATCAAATCATCGAGGTTGTGTACACAATGCAATATACATATACTTTCTATATGTTCCTTGATATTATGTACGTTCTTCGCAAAAACAACAAAACTAGAGAGGTGTTGATGTGCGAACTTGTTATCTTCCAATAAATCATTTCATGTAGGGTTGCAAATATTTGGAAAACACAAAAAAAATACAAAAGAGAAAGCATAAAAAAGTGCAAAAAGAGAGATCACGCAATGACGGATTTCAATGCAACATTAACCTAATCAACGAATCAACCCCTTGCCTCCCTATGGACTTACATGACCGAAACTCTCCTTATATATAAAGAGAAAAATATACTTTAGAGTTTCGTCAATCGAAAAAGAAATTTGCATTAGGCATACAACAATGAGATTTAACACTTCAATTGTCGAAAGGGAGTTCTTTTCAAACCCATACATGAAAAGAAGACAATCCTTTGGGAAAGGATTTGGCCTTCGCTCTTGCCCTAATGATACAAAGAGAACATGAAAAGTATCTAACCCATTATGGGATGGACAATGAATTTGAGATTTAATCCTAGGAGTTACATATTTCTTCCAGTGTGAAAAATTCACAAGTATTTGGAATACTTGAGGGTGGCGTAGCACTATAATTCCACTAATCCTAAACCCTTGATTATTTGCGTGATAAAACCTTATAATCATTTTGGTCGGTTGGATTGATTGAATTGATTTAACGAGTTAAATCGCATTCAATTTGGAGATTGATTATGCCTAATTTGATGAAGTCTAAAATCCAAGGGTTGGATTACAATTAATTTATGTTTTGATAGTAGATCAAAACATCCCATAAGTTGTTATGGTCCAATCCTATAAAAATCTAATAGTATTACCTCCCAAACCTTGGATGGAAATCCAAGGGCCTCCATCATATTAGGTTTGGCATTTGGAAGCCTATATATATATCTCCCTAAACCTACATAGGCTTCCTAACTGATCTCTAGTGTGTGCATCCAATTCCACCATCAAGAAGAGGAAAGGCATCTTGTAGAGGAATCTCCAATTGTAGGGACAAACTCAACCTGTTACACCTTGGTTGGCTTTCCAACCAAGAAAGGAGATGACCTCCTTGATCTTGCTTCCCTCTTCTTCCTCTTCTTCCTTTTCCTAATCTTGCAAGGAGGTCATCCAGGGGAAAGTCTAGCAAGCCCCCTCCTCTCCTTTCATTCTCTAGGGCACCGTCCAAGGCCCCTTTAGGATGACCTGCTTGTAATGGCTGAGGGGATTTGACCCCTGAAGTGCATTAGGTACTTTTGATCTTGATCCTCAAGTGTTGGGGGGTCAACAAAAGAAGAATTTTGGATGGCCTGCTAGTACTTGGCTGAGGTGAGGATCACCTCTTGGTCTACGAAGAAGTTTGCGTAGCATGAAGAGTTTGCGCCACACACAGAGAATCATGATTTCTCAATGCAAAGGGTCTCATTTGCATGCCAAGAAGGAAGGAGTCCCTATAGGTGGGACTTACAGCAGGAGGCACAACACATGGGGTGCTATGCTACATCACCCACAAGTATAACTTCTTACTCGTGGGGACCTAAAAGCGAAGAGATGCTAGATCTCCATTTAGTTTCAGCCGCATAGGCAGTTATATGTTTTCTCGATTTTTGTTATTCGGGTTTGCAGACATCAACCTAGTATGTTATTTGATAAAAATAAAATTTAACACTTGTGTTTTCAAGCCTCCGCAAAGCCATGGGATTCAAGATTGAATTGTTCAAGTCCCCATTGCCCCTTGACTACCGCGTGAGCTCAAGACTACATTTCCCAATAGTGGTATGATGGGAACACCATCATGAGCCCTAACTAGCTCATTTTAACCTAGAAAAGAGAACAAAAGCTCCTACATAACCTAGAGAAGGGACTAATTCAAGGAATAACTATTCCGAGAAAGAAACAAGAAACAAAGGGTAAAATTGCAATTTTACCATTGCAGTACATCAACGGGATTTCTTAGGGGCTAAACATAGGTCAAATGGTCTGAAGAAGATAAAAAGTGAGTTGGTTCAATCAAAAATGGGTTCATGTGTAATCTAAGAATTAAATAAAATCTTGTAACCCTAAAACAGACTCACTTAATTCAACAAGGTTCTGGTCAGGATAAAAATCAACTAAATCCTCTAAAATTCATGAAAAAATACCCCCTAGGGTTTAGAACCTTCAAATTGGCCTTTAGAACCTATTTTGACCTAAGTAGGGGTCCTAGTTAATTATTTGACCTAATTTGGGTTTTGTGTAAAATGCCCAGTCAAACGTGGTCAAACCTAAAATCCAACTTCACCATTGGATTCCTTAGGTTCAAATTAGATTTGTACCAAAATTTTGACCTAAGGAGAGGTCACCTTGACCTACTTTGCAAAATAGTCCACCCAACTACATTTTCACCCCTAGCTTTTGAAAACCATTGCGCAGACCACCCTATCTTCCTTGCCACTCATTGTAATTTGGTCCCTCCACCATTAAAGCAGAGGAGTCCTACTCCGGCGAGGATTTAAGGAGGATTTCTCCCTGATTCCTTAGAGATCTCCTCTCATATTTGAAAGGGAGATTCTCTAAGGAATTCCCTATCATCTGAACGCAATCCCAAGATTTGATTTGCACCCAATCTCTCGTGCGAACGCTCGAGAGACATGGGTATCCTTCTCACATTTCTACTCCGACGAGGATTCTTGCACTTGGAAGCTTGCCTTCCAAGCACAAGAGCCTCTGGCAGATGCTATAAAAGGAACCCTTGTCCCTGCCACTCAGAATTAGTTATGCTATAAAAGTTTTCTCAACTCTTGTTTAATAGGCCTCAAAGAAGATGAACAAGTAGATTATAGATAGTGGTTGTTCAAAGCATATGACAGGAGACTCAACGCAATTTTTAAAGCTTAAGAAAATCGATGAAGGACAAGTGGCTATGGGTAACAATCAAAAATGTCATATTATTGGTAAGGGTACGGTAGGCAATTCATTTAAGCAAGTTAGAAATGTTGCTTTGGTAGATGATTTTAAAATTATTGATAAAGAAACTTTAGAAGTTCTTTTGAAAGGAAGAAGAGAAAAAGATATCTATGTTCTTGAAATTTGATAAGGAAGAAATGGTTGATTGCTTCTTGCCTCTAATGAAGAAAATAACTTATGGCATAGAAGATTAGGGCATGTCAATATGAGACTCATTGATAAAATTGTTAGGCACCACTTCCTTAGAGATAATGTAATTAAAAATGAAATGAAATTAGAATTTATCTCTATGGAATATCAATTAGTGGACATATTCACTAAACCGCTCAATTATGAGAGATTTGGTAAAAGTAGGAGAAAAATGGGTCTATGTAAGATTAGTGACATCGAGGCCTAATAGGATTGCATTTAACTTAGAAATATACTTCAAATAGGACCATTAGGCATAAGTTGGAGATATGGCACCTTAGTCTTGTTACATTTGATTTTGAGATTCCTTGAGTACATGGTTGCAATTGTTTCAGTATATTATTTTTCTATTCCTCTTAACCTTTGCAACCCATATCATCTCATCAACTTCGCCTTCATTTTTTTCACTTTCCCATCTCATTTCACCCAAAAGAGAACCCAAAGAGAGAACCCAAGAGCTCCTCCACATTCTCCCTCTCCTTACCATTTTTGGAGAAGCAAATCTTGATTTTGGAAAGATCTAATGTTAGATCTAGATCTTCCAAGGAGAGCACTTGAGGTATACATCCTTTCCTCTCAATTCATTGTGATTTCTACCTTGATCTAGGTCAAAAATTAAGGTTTTTGTTTGGATTGATGTTTAGACTTATGTGGGATGCTGTATGTGATGTTTCTTATAGGTTTGCGTCATCATTCATCTTCAATCCTTGTTTTGTGCAAAACCCTTATTTTCTAGTCGTGACCTGCTTTCTGCCCTCTATCTAACGTTAGGTACCATCCACCTAACGTTAGTTCGTGTCTATGTTACTAATCTGCAGCAATTAGCAAACCTAACATTATATCTAATTAACCTAATGTTAGGTGGTCTATCTTGACCCTTTCATAATCTATTTCACTTCTTCACCCAAGGGCATTGCTACTTATTCCTATGGCACCCATATCTCGAAGGGAAAGAGGAAAGGACCAACATCTTCTAGTGATGCGCCCTCCGACCCGTTCCAATCGAAGCTCCTTAGGTATGCCCATTATGATGAGGCAAAGGAGCGTCTTACTAAATTTGGATCTTTTACTGCTTATCTAATTCGATTCATCTTTTGAGATGATTTTCGAAATTCGATTTAAAATCGATGTTTGATGTGAATGGCCTTTCAACCTACTTTGATTATAACCAAAATGTCATCCACTACCCATTTTTGACAAAAGTCTGGTGTGCCAATATGACCTAGTCTAGCCATCCCTCATATAGAAAAATTCTTAAGACCTATCTTTTTGGCAAAAACATCTTTCCAAGATTTTCGGGAGCTCTTGTTCTTGAAGTCCACCTTCCTTGGAGATTAGCCTCAACTCCCTGCTTGGTCACCTTCATACAATCACTATGGGAGTTCATTTTAGTCTCCTTGATAGCTATTTCATAAGAACTATTGCATATCTTTTTACGCTATCCATAGGAGCTAAATTTTATTTTTATTTCAGTCTTATTCTATCATTTACTTGTAATCTGAGGACCTGGGTTATGGATTCCTCTCCTCTCAAGTGAGAGGGGTTACTCTTGATTGGGAATATCAAGAAGATTCGTAAAAGGGTTTGGTACCCCAGAAGTACCGTCTACTATTCCAAGTTTGACTCGGGGTAAAATCCTAGATTGGGAGATCTAGGTACTGGTTTTTACCTAGGGTTGGGTTTCCACTATATAGACGATGTTGTGGTTGATATATTTGTGTAATGCTTGATTATCTTTTATATCTGCATTAATTTTAATTAGCATTATTTTTACCGCCTTTAGCACTAATCACCCTCATCTAGTGCTTTCATTTGGTATCGAGCTTAGGTTGGTGATTTTGGAGTAAAGTCCATGCATCGATGACAATGGCGGAATCGAGCAACTCAAAGACTGAGGGGTTGTCGACCTACCAACCTCCTTACTTTGACAAAAATGGCTACACACATTGGAAGAGGAAGATGGTAATCTACCTCAAATCAACCACCGGAGATCTCTCACTATGGAAGATGGTAGAAAAGAAATTCAAGATGCTGGAAGTAGACGCCACCACTGGAGACTACAAGCTGAAAGATGAAAAGAAGATATCAATCAATTGTAAGGCTATGAGCATACTATATTGTGCCCTCTCTAATAATGAGTTTAATAGAATTTTGTAGCTAGAGACGACACATGAGATTTGGAAATGCCTTAAAGTGACCATGAAGGAATCTTAAGGGTGAAGGAGACAAAAATTGGTGTCTTAACCCAAGAGTATGAGATGTTCAAGATGAAGTCAGGTGAAAGCATAAAGGAATTGAGCACAAGGTTCACTAACATCATCAACCCCCTCAAGGGGCTTAGGAAGAGTCATCCTTCAAATGAGATGGCATCCAAATTCATAAGGTCTCTAATCAAGGAATGGGGACCAAAGTCACTGTAATTGAGGAAGTTAAGGAGCTAAAGAGTATTATCACAGATGAAATACTTGGAAGTTTAACGGATCATGAAGTGAAGCTTGAGCTATCCAAGAAGGAGGAAAATAAAGCTTCTAGCTCCAAGAAGAAGAGTTTAGCATTCGAAGCCCAAATTGAGAGTAATTTTGATCTCGATGACAAGGATCAAAATGAAGATGATGAAGAGATGGTTGATGATAACGTCATCATCAACCATATCTAGTTTTATTTAGTCATATTCCATCATTAAATGCTCCTACATAACCACCAGAAGACCATAATTCATTGCACATCCTTTCTAAGAGAATAACAAGAAACCAGGGTTAAAACTATAATTTTACCATCATATCATGAATGCAGAAAAATCGCGGGTTTCTCCAGGGGTTAATTAAGGGTTAAATGATCCTAAAAGTCTAAATAAGTGGGTTAGTACAGATGAAAAGGATTTTCGCGTGTTTCGAGAATTAAATGACATTTGAAACCTTAAAACAGACCCGCTTGATTAACTAAGGTTTTGGTCAGGATAAAATTCACCTAAACCCTCTAAAAATCATAGAAAAATATCCTCTAGGGTTTGGTACCTTCAATTTGACCATCAGAACCAGTCTTGATCTAAAATAGAGTCTCAGAAAGATATTTGCCAAATTTAGGTTTTTGCATACATTCTTAGTCAAACTAAGTCAAAACAAAAGTCTAACTTCACCATTGGATTCCTTAAGTCCAAATTAGGTTTGTACCAAAATTTGGACCCAATCTGAGATCATCTTGACCTAGGTTGCATTTTGGTCCTATCTAACTTTTTTCTCTCACATACATACCCCCAACTTTTGAAATCCTTGCAAAATGGTCCTAACTTTTGTCATCTTCTTTGCATGCAGGTCCTCATGCCATTTTTGGAAGGTTGAACCTTCACCGTTGAGTTTCGAGCGAGGATTTCTCGTTCGATTCTCAATCAATCTCTCCCAAATTTGAACCGAAGATTCCTTAGGAAGTTACCTTCCATTTGAGCCATTCCTTGGGCTCTACTTCTTTCCCAAATTCTCATGCTAATCTTTTGAAGGTACGTATGTCAAATGTGCGCAAGAAACATGGAGTTTGCAAGCTTGTTTCCAAGCTTGAAACCCCTCCCCTTGGCCTATAAATGGATCTCAGAGGTCAAGCTGACCTCTTGAACAAGGTTTTGGGGCAAAAACTTCTTCAAATCCCTATCTCCGGCCTTCTCTGACCTACGCTCTGGCGAACCTTCTCAACCTCTTTCCTTTGCACCTCCAATGGCCAAATTGGAAGCACAACAACCTTCCTTGTCTTCCTTCGCGCCTCGCCAGTCAAAGCGAGGGATGTCCTCCTCATTCTTCGCCGCCGTCTCCCTCCACGGAGTATTCACCTTCCACGGCATCGGCGAGCCACAACTAGTGCCAATTCTACCTCCTTCGTCCCCCTAGAGTAGGTAGTTAGGTTTAGTTAGATACTTAGGTTAGTTTCCCCCATTCAAAAATAAAAAACAAGTCCTCGACACCACTGTTCACCCCCGTCTTCTCCGCGTCTGGCCACACCTCCGACGAGGCATCCCCGTCGCTACACCCTTCCATCCTCCTCGCCACCTATCCCAAAAGCTTTGCCTCATCCACGCAAGCAAAACCCCTTAAGAGATTAAGGGGTCTGATCGCCCTAACCACCTACCGAACACCAATTAGTCCCATATAGGACAATAAAGGAGCCGGTCCATTTAGATTTTAATTTGCTAGGAAAAAGACGTAATCTCGCATCGAAAAGCCAAACGCGTTGATTAACGTCAAAATGTTTCCGAACAATATATTTATCGTGAAATTTCTTTGTTCGATCTTTATAAACCCTTGCATTTTCATAGGAAAAATTATGTAATTCTTCCAATTCAGTTAATTGTAATTTTCTATGGATACCGACGTCAGATAAATCCATGTTGAGTTGTTTTATTGCCCAAAAAGCCCTATGTTCTAATTCTACCGGGAGATGGCATGCCTTCCCAAAAATCAGACGGAAGGGAGACATGCCAAGTGGGGTTTTAAAAGTGGTACGGTAGGCTCATAAAGCATCGTCCAATTTGGTGGACCAATCTTTAAAGTCGGGCCTAACCGTCTTTTGTAAAATATTTTAAATTTCCTGGTTAGAAACTTCAACCTGGCCATTTGTTTGGGGGTGATAAGGTGTGGAAATTTTATGATTAACCCCATATTTAGAAAGAAGGTGACGGAATTGCGAGTGGGTGAAATGTGAGCCTCCGTCACTGATAATGGCTTTTGGTATGCCGAATCTTGAGAAAATATTTTTCTTAAGAAATTCGACAACCACACAGTGATCACTAGTGCGGGTGGGTATTGCTTCTATCCATTTAGAAACATAGTCGACTGCGACTAATATATATAAATACCCACCAGAGTTGATGAACGGTCCCATGAAGTCGATGCCCCAACCATCAAAAATTCCAACCTCTAAAATAGGATTAAGGGGCATCATATCCTTCCGAGTCATGTTGCCGATGCTCTGGCAACGCACACAGGACCGAACAAAGTCATGAGCATCTTTGTGCAAGCTGGGCCAATAAAATCCCGCATTAAGGATTTTAGCCGCAGTTTTCTTGCCCAAAAAATGTCCGCCACAGGCCATTGAGTGACAATGTGTTAAAATATCATGGATTTCAGAATCGGGTACACATCGTCGAATGACTTGATCGGCACAAATGTGGAAAAGGTCGGGCTCCTCCCAAAAATAATATTTAATATCAGCAAAGAACTTATCCCATTTTGTTTTTGTCCAATCAGCGGGGATTCATTCTGTTGCTAAGTAGTTTGCGATAGGCGCAAACCAAGGGAGGGTAGTAGCAGCTAAATTGCTTTCATCGAGGAACTGATCTGGTGGGGTCATTATGTCATTCGTCATAAGACGAGAGAGATGGTTGGCCACTACATTGTGCGATCCCGCCTTATCCTTGATTTTCAGGTCAAATTCCTGGAGCAGCAGAATCCAATGGATAAGGTGGGGTTTCGCATCTTTCTTTGTCAGCAAATATTTAATTGTTGAGTAGTCGGTATATACAATGACATGTGACCCCAACATATAAGATCTAAATTTTTTTAAGGCAAATACAATGGCAAGAAGTTCCTTTTCAGTAACCGTGTAATTCCATTGTGAATCATCAAGAGTTTTGCTAGCATAATAGATCACAACGGGCTTCTTGCCAATTCTTTGCCCTAGAACGGCCCCTACAGCAAAATCTGAAGCATCTGTCATTAATTCAAAGGGACTATTCCAATCAGGTCCCTGCAATATTGGTGCCTCAGTAACTTCTTTATTCAACCTCAAAAAACTCTCCAGGCACTTATCATTAAAATCAAATGGCTGGTCTTTAGTGAGAAGCTGACTTAAGGGCTTGGAGATTTGGGAAAAATTTTGTATAAATCGACGGTAGAAACCCACATGACCCAAAAAGGATCTGATCTATTTGACAGTAGTGGGAGGTGGGAGCTTAGATACAGCATCTATTTTTGCTTTATCTACCGCGATTCCTTGTTTTGAAATAACATGGCCCAAGACAATACCTTCTTGGACCATGAAATGACTTTTTTCCCAGCTGAGGACCAGATTAACTTCTATGCATTTTTGGAGAGTTCTTTCAAGGTTTTTGAGACAATGGTCAAAAGAATCTCCAAAAATAGAGAAGTCATCCATAAAGACTTCTAAACATTCACCTCCCAGGTCTGAAAAAATTGCAAGCATGCACCTTTGAAAAGTCGCTGGTGCATTGCAAAGACCGAAGGGCATCCTTCGGAAAGTAAAGGTTCCAAAGGAGCTAGTGAAAGTTGTTTTGTCCTGGTCCTCAGGATGAACCGCTACCTGATTATAGCCGGAATAACCGTCCAGAAAACAGTAAAAATCCCATCTGGCTAACCGCTCCAAGATTTGATCAATAAAGGGGAGCGAGAAATGGTCCTTCTTGGTGGTGGTGTTTAATTTTTGGTAATCAATACACACGCGCCAAGAAGAAGCGGTTCGAGTGGCTACATTCTCCCCATTATCATTAGTGACAACTGTTAGTCCAGCCTTTTTGGGCACAACTTGTGTTGGACTAACCCAGGAGCTATCAGAAATGGGGTAGATGATATCAGCATCCAGCCACTTAATAATCTCCTTTTTTACCACCTCCTGCATAATAGGCTTCAAGCGCCTTTGTGGTTGGCGGGAGGGGCGAGAATCGTCCTCTAAATATATACAATGCGTACAATAGGATGGATGAATACCCTTAAGATCATAAAGGGTCCAGCCAATAGCTTTTCGATATTTACTCAAAACCTGGAGGAGTTTGTGCTCTTGCGCCCCAGTAAGTCCAAAATTTATAATCAGGGGCAGGGTTTGATTAGGACCCAGGAAGACATATTTAAGGGAGTTGGGCAAAGGTTTTAATTCCAATTGTGGGCCCGGCTCCGAAAGAGTTTCTGCTTTGTGGGTTAGTGGTGAGGTAAGAGTGAAAGGGTCAGTTGGAAGGTTAGTTGGACGTGTGGTTGGGGTGGAAGGGTGAGAAAAAGTGGATTGTTCAGGAACTGTATTGATAGCAAAATAGGAACCTAAATGGGAAATCTGCAAAGTTTCCTCCATAATGTTTTCTATTTTTGAATCTGAATCATCAAAGAAATCTGGTTCTTGGAACAGCCTAGAAGCTTGAAAAATGTCTTGGGTTACAGATTCACCGCCACACATGATCTTCATCTTTCCAGAATCACAATCAATATTTACGCGGGAGGTGGCTAAGAATGGTCTTCCAAGAATAATGGGGGCAAACTTTAGTGCTTCTGGTACCTCTATATCCAGGACTAAAAAGTCTACTGCGAATAGACAATTTTTGACCCGAACAAGAACATCCTCAACAATTTCCCTTGGTTTAATTGTACATCGGTCGGCTAATTGGAGAGTAACCTCAACAGGCTTTAATTCACCGATCTTAAATTCCTCAAAAACAACTGTAGGGATAAGATTAATTGAGGCACCAAGATCCAACAAAGCACGATCAAATGCGGTATCATTAATGATAACTTGAATTAGGGGGGCACCAGGATCTTTTCTCTTAAGAGGCAGTCGACTCTGCACAACTGAGTTGACTGTCTCTGGAAGGATCACCTTTCCTAAATTTCTGGGCTGCCGTTTTGGAGTACATAAATCTTTTAGGAATTTAGCATAGGCAGGGATGTATTTAATGGCATCTAGGAGAGGGATATTAATTTCTACTTGCCCAAATAAATCCATTAATTCCTTCTCAGTGGGCTTGAATTTCTTCTTTTTCTTATTTGAAGAGTGGAGGGCTTGTGGAAATGGGGCAGGGTTTCCCTGTTTTGCATTAATTGGTTCCTAAACAATAGGAGGGGAAGAGTTAATCTGTGTTTCATTAAAGCGGGTTTCTTTAATAGGCAGGGGATTGTGAGTGGTTTTCCCATTCCTCAAGGTAATTGCATTTGCAGTCTGGTTATTTCTAGGATGAGGACGGGAAGCCTGGTTGTTACTGAAACCCGGTGGATGCTGAGGTGCTGGTTGAATGGGTTGACTGGGATATCCACCTTGGAACTGATTCCTTTGATTATGTGGGTTGGGCATGGGTTGGGAAGGTAAATTCCTAATAGGTCGATGATCAGGAGTAACCTTAACTTGGTGTTGCAAGTTGGTAATCATGCGGGTTACTTCTGTCATTTGAGTCTGCATTCCTTGCAGAGTTTTCATGACCTGATTAGTAATATCATCCTGGGATGGTCCAGGTTGATACATAGGTTGCCCATAATTCCCAAAATAGTTTTGTTTGGGAAAAGGAATCGGGTTCGAGTTTTTCCAGGAGTGATTCGGGTTAGTCCTCCAGTTTTGATTGGAAGTGTTGGAGGGGTTTCTAAATTGCTCCTGGAGAGCATAAATATTTTCCGAGGTGGGATCAAAAATATTTTGATCAAAATTCCCAGTCAAATCTTGCGAGAAATCAATCGGAAAGTGCTGGCCAGCAGATGTGGCATCAATGTTGTGTAGATTTTCTCTTCTGAAAATGTGTGTGGGGTTAATGTGTGGAGAGTGAACGAGTGGAGCTGGTTTATTTATGAGCTTTTCTTCCATTTTCTTTTGGTGAATTTGCATCTGGTCCAGTCTTTGAGCTAACATATATAGATCATCTTGAGTGATTGGAATAGAGGTGGATTTGGAGTCAATTTCATGGACTCCATGTCTGGGGTTTTGTGATTTGCCAAAAGTGTCCATTGAAGTCATGTTAAATGAGTTTTCACTCATTTCTTCAAAGAGGAGATAGGCACTTTCGGCGTCTGTGTTAAGAAAATTGCCCCCACATGAGGCATCCACAAATCGTTTCAATTGATCTTCTAATCCATGATAGAAGATCTGCACTAACTGCCATTGTGGGATTTCATGGTGGGGACAACTTCTTAGAAGTTCCTGAAATCTTTCCCAAGTTTCGTGGAGGGGTTCACCAATTTTCTATTAAAAGGTTGTTATGGATCTTCTTAATGCATTCGTTCGACTGATCGGAAATTTTTTTTTAAGAAAAGCGCTTTTTAATTGGGACCAGGTGGTAATAGGGCGCCCAACCGTTCTAAACCAATGAGATGCTTTGTCTTTAAGAGAGAGAAGAAAAGGTCTCATTAACCACACATCTTCCTGCACATTGCAGGAACGAGTGGTTTGAGTGAGGACAGTTAATTCCTCGAGATGACAAAAAGGGTTCTCTCTTAGAAGACCATGAAAATGTTTGATAAGGTTTAGAATGGCTAGTTTGATCTCGAAATCCCCTTGTGGTATGACCACCCCTGGTCTTTCCTCATAATTGGAAGGATCATAGAAATCCTTAAGAGGAATGACAGACTGTTGGCGGGGTGGTGGATTTTGTCCTTGATTAGCAAGGTTCGTGACAGTCCTAGCTAAATCTTCTTGATTTTGTTGTAGTCGAACCAAATGGTCGACCATTAATGCAAAGAGATTTGGATTTTGGGTTATAGTTGGAGGGCCACCTGGCCTTGCTGGTATTTCTGGTTGCTCCAAGTTGGGGAGGTGAGGGAGGATGAAGTCAGCTTGTGGATTGGCTGATGGGTTAGAAGTGGAAGCATAATTTTTTTGACAGCTTCCTTGGTTTTCCATTTTTTTAGAAGAGGAGGGGGAAGAAAACAATGATTTTCTGCAGCGGGGGGCAAAATCAGATGGTCCCTCAAGGTGTGGTTTTTGGGACCGTCACCCGTGCATGCACTATTTGGGAAGAATTGGAGGGGAGGAGAAGAGAAAGAGATGAGAGAAAGTGTGCAATTCAAACAAACAAAGCTAGACCTAACTTAAATGCGACTCCCTAATAAGAAACCTAAGACTTGGTATATGTAGGAAATAAGTAATCAATAGTGAATACCCGTTCTGTCAACAAATCTAGCCAAGTTGCTTAAGGGGAGGTTTGGGCCCAAACGTTTCCCACGGAAAACCCCAGGTGCTTGTACAAACCCGCGCCTGGTCGTTTGACACGACCCCTCAGCCTGAACACCAGATATAGATGATAGAATTGGTACTAACTAAAGAAAACTTAAGACCTAGATAGCAAGCCTAAGTTGATGAAGCCTTAGGGGTCAAGTTGCTACAAATTTTAGTTAGGTCTAGGATACTACAGTGCATACGGAATGTGGAGGGCGTTAATTGGGTTATTGTTTTGTTATTTCGATTTTTTTTTGTGTGTGTGCAGGAATTGAAGAGTGGCTCCAATGAAAATCAAGTTGTCACATAAATTTTTTTTTTGTATTTGTCTTTTAGGATTCAATTTAATTGAATGTGTCTTAGGGTCTCTTGTTAAATTTTCAAACAAGTTTGAAACTCCACAATCAAAGGAAAAACAAGATGTATGGGTGATTTATATTTTCTTTAAATTGTGGGACTAGAAAAAAAAGCAAGAAAGAAAACCTAATTGGAATTGAATCCTAATACAGAAAATGACTACCAATGAATTTTTTTTTTTAGGCTTCCTGAATAGGTAGTGGTCCAAACAATGCAACCAACACCACTACCTTATGTGAAATCAAACAAGGATTCCAGAAAAGATTTTTTGTAAGATTTTAGGAATTTGTTTGATATTTGTTTTGAATTTTTAATTGTACTGGCGTCAAAGTCCAGAAATGATACCTGTGGGTATTTTGGACTTTTCAGTATTACCACCGACCTCAAAAAATTTTGGTGATTTTATATGATGTGTAAAATTTTACAAGGATTCCAGAAAGCTAAATTTTACAAAAATTGGATGAGTATAAAAATTCTAAAAATTCGCAGACAGTAGCAAAACAAGAAGATTAGAGGGTGTGACCCCTCTGCAGTACACGAATTTTTAAAAATTAAATACAAAGTCAATTGATCTAAAATTTGGAACAGATGTTCCTAACTCAATAAGAAGAAGAGAAGGAAGAAGGCATGTGCACGCAGAGAAAGAAGAAGAGGAAGAGAAGAGAAGCCAAAGAATAAGAAGAAGAAGAGCAACAATAGTAGAAGAAAAAGAATCAAAGAGCACTGTAGAAACATCTTTTAAGATGTCTGATCATATGCTCCTTCATATTAATTGTGTTGAGTGGTTGTTTGATGTGAAATATCATGTGATTTGTAAAGGCAGGTTTTTGATGTCGTTGTAACACGCGAATTTGCATACGCTTTTAAATTTATATCCTAAATAGGGGAGTATCTAGGGTCGTCCAAGGAGGTAAAAATTGTAATTCAATTCTCTTGCTAAAAATAAATCTCAACTTTCTTTTTGGTATTTTAAATATATATATATATATTTTTGTGTTTTGAAATAATACGGGCAAAGTGTGAATTGTGACGAAAAAGTGCTAACACCTAAAATGCTAAGCTGAGACTTAAGAGATTAAAATGTCAACTACCTAAGCTCACTCTAGGCAAGTGGAGGCCTAGAGTAATTAGGGAGTGGAAGTAGAATAAGTGTTAGAACAATAGTAACAATTGAATAGGAAATTAAAAAGAAGATAATTTGATTAGCTAGAATGTGTGTTCTTTTCCAAGACAAATAGAGGAATGCTTCTACTAGAAATAAAAAATTCTAAAAGCAATAAAAGAAACACAAATCCTCTTGCAAAATTTGGAGAAGAAGGGAGTCTTCTTGCTCCAAGCCTATTTGCTCCTTGGCTTGAAAAGAGGGCCTCCTTCTCCTTCCTTGAGAGCTCCTCCAAGGTGGATGCTACCACCTTCAATGCTCTCCTCCAAGGGGTGGGCATGCACCACCCTCAAAAGCTCCTCCAAGGTGGCGTGGACCACCTTCAAGATCTCCTCCAAAGATCTTCCTTGCCTGGCTTCTCCTTTGGCTGGCGTGGGCACAAGAGAGAAGGGAAGAGGGGAAGTCACCAAGGGGACAGAATATCCCCTTAATCTTCTTCTTCTTCTTCTCTCTTGGGTGTGGGCTTCTAGGTAGAATATGAGAGCGAATTTGCTAGCCAAGGATGCTTTGAATGGTGGTGGGTAGTGGTCTTTTTATAGGGTAGGATGAGGGGTTAAGGTGCCTCTTGAAATGGAGGGCTAAGATGGAAGGATGGAGGTGGTTAGATGATCCTAGGGTTAAGGGTTGTTGGCACCACCTAAGGGGTGTAAGGGGGGTAGTTAGGGTTGGTCAAGAGGCACCTAAAAGTGGCGCCAACGATGGAGAGGTGCCATGGGTTGGCGCCAACTTTGGGGTTTCTAGAAGGTGGGATTATGTGGAGGGTGGAGATGGGTTTAAGGGGAGATGTGTGCTGAAGATGAAGGGGATTTTTGGAGGGAAAAGTGGTGCCAACAAGGGGGTAGTTAGGGTGGTTTTGGCCCCACTTTTAGGTGTCTTTTGGAGGTGGTGGGTAGGCTAGGTTGGCGCCAAGTAGGTTTAGCTTATGTGGAGCTTAGGGGGAGCTAGTTGGTGGAGTTGTTAGGTAGGGTTTTTGGGTGGTACAAGCCAAGGAAGTTGGAGCATAGCTAAGCTAAGCTAAGCTAGCTTAGCTAATGGAGGAGTAGAGGAGGAGGTGTTGGAGCTAGGGTTTGGAGGGAGGAGCTGGTTCTGAAGAATCTGGAGCTGAAGTGGAGCAGGCAGCTGCTGAAGAGGTTAACATGGGGCTACTCTAGCTGGCTTAGCTTGCTAGTTCTTTGCTAGCTACTAAGCCAAGCTAAAGTGAGCTGGCTTCTGTTGAATGGAGATGAGGTGAGCTAGGTCTGGTGCTCCTGGGGAGGATTGAGCTGGTTGAGACAGCTAAGGTAGCTTAGCTCAATTAGCTTGATCTAAGCTGGGTCCCCGGGAGATGGACTTGAGCTTCTTGAGCTAGGATGAGTTCTTCTCCAGCTGGCTGGAGTTGAGTGGAACTGGATGTAGCTGGATCTGAGCTGGGGTGAACTCCAGTCAACTCAGCTGAGCTAGCTAGAGCTCCCTGTGGACTAGTGGGAGCTGGGATGAGCTAGACTCAGCTAAGTTGAGCTGGATCTAAGCTGACCTGAGCTAGGGTGAGCTAAGATGAGCTCTCTTGAGCTGCCATTCAGCTGAGATTAGCTGAATGGAGCTGGGATGAGCTAACCCTAGTTCACGTGATCTAGGTTCCAGCTGTGGTGAGTTGGATCAAACTGAGTTCCAGCTAGTCTGAGCTCCTTCTTCATCAATTGCCTTCTTGAGTGCTAGGGTTTTAGGGATCTGTATATCTGTTCATCCCTGACACTCACAAAAACACATTAAAACAACAAAAGAAAATGCAATGCATGCCTAACCTAGTCAATGCCTAAATGCAGCCCAAAAACCCGTTTGCGAAGTGAAATCCTAAGAGCTAGGTTTGTTTTAGTGCAGAAGAATGATGATAAACTGGCGTTTATCATTGTTCTATGTATTAGGCTTATAATTGTTGATCCAAATCACCATTATTTTGTCCAGAATTCTTTTTATCTCTTCATATACTCATATGTTACATTACATATTAGTTTTTGAGTAATATATTATGCTCATTTACATTGAGATTAGCGTGTGAATTCCTATTTGCTCCCAGTGAACGACCTTGGACTTCATTTATGACATTCGAGTTATAAAGTTTATTTGTTGTTCGAGCTATTTTTGAGAATTTATTACTATAACGAACACATTTTTTAAAAACCCCCAGCTTAGCTCTTCAAATAATGACCATGTTCTCTAGAAGATTTGAAAAATATATGAGAATGAGGAAACAATTCAAAAGAAGAAAAGATGACGAGACCCTCACTTGCTATGGATGCAAGAAGAAAGGTCATATAAAAAATGTCCTCTACTCAATGAGGATAAGAAAGACAAGAAGGAAAGAAAGGACAAGAAAGAGAAGGAGAGAAGGATGAATCAAGAAGGAAGTTTTTCAAGAAGAAGAAGAAGCCATTGGTGGCAACTTGGGATGACTCAAATCAAAGTGCAAGCGATAACACTGACTCCGACTATGACTCAAGGAAGGAGGAAGTTGCACGCGTGTGTCTCATGGCAAATGAGACCGAGGTACAAGACTCTACTTCTCTTGATGAGCTACTTGATGCATATGATGAGCTTGTTCATGAATGCAAGAAAATTAAATATGAAAATAAAGTCTTGAAAAAGCTTAGAGTAGAAGAAAATGACTTGTTAAACAATTATGACTTCTTGTCAATGAGAAATTGGATTTAGAAAAGGGAAATGCAAATTTGAAAACTGAATGTTTGAACTTAACTAAATTGAATGAAGATCTTATTGCTTCTAACACTAACTTCCTTATTAAAAAAGACATAGTGTTGGAAGAGACTATTGAATTGAAAAATAAAATTGCTTGCTTAAAGAAAGATGCGGAAGGGCTTACGATAAAACAAATAGGTTGATTAATGACTTGACTAAGTTTACTAATGGTAGCAAGAATTTACAAAAGATGCTTGTAAGTCAATTGCCATCTATCTCTAGGCATGGTCTTGGTTATATTGAATCTTCCTCTACAACCAAGAAATCAATGAACTTTGTGAAGCACAAAGGTAAAAACACCTTTGTGCCACCCAAGACTTAAAAGCCAACCTATCATGCATAAATTAAGAAGATAGAAGATTCAAGTGTGAAAGATGTAAAGAAGATTGTGGCCAAGATAGTCCTTATAAAGGATTTCCTTTGTAATATTTTTCTTCCATTTATTTGTCTAGAGGTTCAATTATAAGGAGCCCTCAGATCCCTAGTTCAACCTAAAAACCAAATAGACCAAAACCAACCTAGGAAAAAACTCTTACAAAATCAATTCAAGTCATTACATCCAATATAGGACGTCTATTCTAAGTTATCAAACATTTGTTAGTCACTACAGTCGTGGCACATGGCAACCAAACAACCCAATCTCAACTTAAGGAAACAAGCCTTCTCATCTTTATTATTAACAACGACTAACCACACTATTAGACATCTGACATTACCCTTAGATGTCTCATTCATAGATGTTATTTTTGAAATTTGAGCCATTCTGATTGAACAAACTTGCAAAGACACTTTCCTACTTTTGCAAAAGACTGAACCCTCTAATATATGTGTCTTCTAGACATCTAATCACGTCATCAAACATCGCACAAGATGTTTGGTAACCTAGCACATGAACCTTTTATGAGATCTGATCTAATAAGGAACTACAAGGGAACTCAACCCACCAAATCAAGCGGCTGATCAAAATATCAGACATCGCTTATTGAGATATATGTCGTCTGATCTGTATGTGTGTCGTGTAGTGGTCTCTCCAAATTTTTCCCCCTTTTCATGTACTTTGAAATCCTAATGTCTAAAGTTATCAACATACGTCTGATATTAAGTTAGACATCTGTTATTGGCTATCAGTTAGGCAATCTTTTTTGTCCGAGATCTGCCCTAACAAGCTTGTGTCTAGCGGACATGAGACCTTGTATAAGCATACTATGACCATCCTATGACCTATAAAAACATAGCACAACAAACTTCAAGTCCATACTGAACAAATTTCTTTACTCTCTCATTTGTGATCTCTTCACTATGCTTCCAGTCATCCTCAAGCCATCTTATCAAGGAGTATAACTTAGAACCTTAGTAGCCTATTAGTTTATTCTTTAGGCTCTTTAGGTTCTTAGGTGTATTTAATTTCTTTCTTATTTGTTATTGTAATTGGATATTTGGCCTATCAGATCTCCATCTCTTCCATTTAGAAGGGTAAAACTCTCTAGTTGGGATTGGAGAGGGGCTTGCAATCTGAGGTACACCAACCACGTTGAAGTGGTGTGGTTAGTGAGTTGTTGATCGCCTTAGCGATCCGGAAATCCCAAGTTGAGTGACTTAGGTAGTGGTTTTTCTCTATTAGGAGTTTCCATCTAAAAATTATTGTCCACTGTGGTGTGCATCTTGTGTGGTATTTATTTAGCTTGAAAAATTTTATATTTTTAATAGATTGTACTAATCTTGGTCTTTTTCAAGAAAAAGATTGCACTAATCACCTCGCCTCTGGTGCATTCTCACATTTTCCATCTCATCATTTGTTGTATGAGTGATCCTATGGAATCTATCTTTAGCATGCATCTACTCATCATGGCTATCATTCACGTCAACATCAATAGAATGATGTGAAACTATTACATTAAACCACACTCCACATGTGCCCACATTAGTGGTGGGTCGAATCAATAACAACTGAGAAGGATCACCAACAACTTCATTCACTTGATGTGTGTGAGAATGAGTCAGAATCTAGACTAGTGACGAATGTGTATGAGTGTTACTTGTAATGTGATGTGATAAAGATTGAGATGCCTCACCAACATCATCATGTAGCACCATAGGCACATGGACTATATGAGGTTGTTCCCTATCCATAGGAGATGCATTGACTATATGAGGTTGTTCCATGACCACGGGAGACACATAGGCAACTTTATAGGGACTTGTACACCTCTCATGAGACTCAATATATTGCTCTATAGAATCACTTGTAGTTTCACTAAAGTATATGAGTGCCTTTAAGGAATAATCTTCAATGATATGTGTCAACACATATTGGATGACCTGTTTGTTCTCTTGGTTTACCCAAAACAATGGAAACCTATGCTGAATCTTGACTTCTTAGACAGATTAATGCCAAATATTGTGCTTATATGGCCATGGAATTGGTCACAATTTCACTCACTATGGACCATTATAGTTTTGATTGATCCTCTGTCATAACCAATGCCATGATCACTATCTTCAACATTTCCATTTGCATAACACAAACAAAAGCATATTGAAGACCATTGTAATCAGCCTAATAGGACACCATGAATGTATTACATAGCAAAATCATTTGTAATAAACAAGGAACTCAACATAATTTTAACTTATGATCACAAGTAGTCTCACCTTAGATAATATTGGGACTGCAGACAAAAAAATATGTAGACTAATGTACTCATCACCATAAGCACGACCTTAATTAACCAACTCAGTGGAATAAATAAAATTTTATACAAAGTTAAATTCAATCAAATTTACTAGTTTTATGCCATACGCATCACTTTGGCACCATCACACATATTTTTAGCAAAGAATAAAAATGGAACTAAAGGGTTTGCAGATAGAAAGGTACTAAGAAATCTTATGCGTGAAGGGGTGGCGACGGGTGATGAGGGGTTACAGAGAGAGGGGCGTTGAGGGAGTTTGATGAGGGGTGGCAAGGGGTCTCGTGTATGGGTGAAGAAGGGGTGCAGGGAGGAGCAGCAAGCCTCAGTGAGGGAGGTCGAGGAGGGTTTGGTGATGAAAGGGTGCGAGGAGGGGTAGCAAGGGGGTTTAGGGAGGGCCTATGAGGGGGGGTGATGAAGGGCAGTGAGGGGCTATGGGTAGGGCTGGTGAGTTGTTGTGGGGAGGGTCGTGAGTAGGAGGTGAATGTGGGAGGTGTATAGAAGTAGGGTGCGGGGGGTGGTAGGAGGCGCGGAGGGGATTTTTCCGAGGGTTATCACACCTACATCACCTTTAGTAAAGGCAAGTTATATGAAAATGCTCCCCAACCAAACTCGCCTTGTCGTTATTACTATAATACTTAATAAAAAAAGTATCTAAACCTATTCAATGACTTAATTTCCAAAATAATTATTTTTGTTGAGACTTGACCTAATAACTTATTGAGGTTAGGCCACGAACTCTTATTGATTAAAAAAGTATATTTAACAAATAAAATATCAAAAGTAGAAAAATTACATTAAATTTAAATAACATTATTTATGATGTATCACATAGGACACTAAATAAAGACACCATTATACATTATGGAACAAGCATAACTAATCATAAGTCACAATTTAATTATCTTTGATTAGTCTTCCAAAAGCCCAACTTTTATCATAGCATGAGAACATTGTGAAGAAAATGATTTGGTCAACTTCATATATGGGAGAAGAAGGGAAGGGGTGGGAATAATGTGATTTAAGAGAAATTTATATACATATGCATGCCTACAATTTATTTTATTTTATTTAATTTATTTACTTTTTATCTCACCAAACCCTAACGTAATAACCTATCAATATATATATATATGTATATCTATTGAAACGATGTGTGAGTTTTGGTGGGGGCAATCATTGGAGCAAGGACTGTTCACTTATTATTTTTCTTTTGATTGATTTATTTATTTTTAAACTTTGGTTGGCAATAGCTAGTGAAATAAGGACTCTTTTTGTATACTTTTAATTGTTGTTGGTGCAAATAAGTGTGGCTCATTTATTTATCATTTTTTTGAACTTTGTAGTTTTTTCACTCTAATCTCTCTCTCACTCATAGCCTAAATCTCTATTTATATATCTATAATATATATATGAATGTCTTTATTTAATGAACATACCGATGTATTTAGATTTTTAATTAGTATATTTTGATTTTCCATCACTAGAAATTTAAAATACAACAGTTGAAAATCAAAATATACTAGGGTATTTTGATTTTCAATCATTTTTACACTTATGCAAAGTACAAAGTGATTTTTATCATAAACCTAAAACTCATAAGTGAAAAAGTATTTTCCACTTTTCAAGTGAAAACTCATTTTCCATCACTATAAATTGAAAACACATTGGTGTGTTTTCATTTTCAACTGTGTATTTTGATTTTCAACTGATGAAAAATCAAAACAAATTGGTTGAAACCACCACGTATTGAATTTATGTTTCTCTACTTTTTTGTTATGGATTGTAGTAGTTTTGAGCAATAGAGTTTTACTATGATTTTAACTTTTGTACTCCTGTAGCAAAGCGTGAGTTAAAAAATAGTGGAGTTTGAATTTCTGTTACGAACGCGTGCCCCGGACGTATTTTAAGACGTCTGGGAGGTGGTCCAGACGTCTGACCAGATGTCTGGGATGGTTTACAGACGTCTGAAAATCATTATTCGCCCACACCCGCGAGTCGTCTGCGCGCCTGCGCGCGCAGACCGCATATTCGTTATTCCCTCTTTTTCTTCTGCGGCTGCAGACGACTGCCGCGGCTTCTCTCTCTCCTCTCCGCGCGGCCTTAAAAGGGCCACGCCTCCCCTCCCGTCTCCACCGTCTCCTTCTTCTTCTCCTTCCTGTGCACGAGAGCGAGCGCGAGGGCTGCAGCGGCGGCCGCAGTGAGCGCGGAGGAGGCGTGGCGTGCGAGGGCGGAGCTCTGCCGTGAGGGTGAGCTCGCCGGAGCGGCTTGGCCGGCCGGCGAAGGGCGCAAGGGGCGCGGAACGACGCGGAGAGGGACCTGCTGCAGTCTGAGTAGCAGGAGCACGAGGTGCGACGCGGGCGGCGTCGCGAGCAGAGTCCGGGTCGCGCCCTGATTCTGGAAAAATTTCCAGAATCAGATGTCTGGGTTGATAGGCAGACGGCGAGGACGACGTCTGGTAGCTCATACCGACGTCTGAAAGGTGTGTATTCCGCTTTCTTCTTCCTTCCTGTCGACCGACCGTACTGAGGGAGGCAGTTGGCTGTGCGCAGGTTCGCTGATTCGCCATCTTTTGCGAATCAGACTTCTGGAAGTTGTACCAGACGGCGGGAGTGACCTCCAGACGTCCGGGGTGACCATCGGACGTCTGGGAGCTAGGACAGACGTCCCCGCAGACTTCTGGACGTCTGGGAAACCACACTGAACAGGTAATTCTCTGATCCACTGTTTAGGACGTTTGGAAGAAGTTCCAGACGTCTGATTTTGCACAGTATCGTCTTTTTCGACCCGTTTAGGGCCCGTTCGGGCTCCGTTTTCCGTGATTCGAGTTGCGTTCTTTTCAGAATTAATTCCTCTACCCGTCTACAGTAGCTATACACTGTTTTGAGACACTCCCTGTGTTTGATCCTTGTGATAGGACCTCGTTCAGTTGCAGTCTTGGGAGTCGCGGAGGCACGCGGGATTCCCGATCACGCCGCCATTACTCCCGTTGTACCTGGTAGAGTGGCTTAAGTTTATTATTAAAATCTGTTAAAGTATGGAACCATAACTAGAATCTAGGACATTACATGAATCCTAGGAATGAGAAATGTATGGAATGATAGCTCCTAGGTGATGCATGAATCCTAGGGCTGGAAAACTAGTTGTATGTTAGATCCTAGGATGTAACATGAACCCTAGGATGGAAAAACTAGCGGAATGCATAATATTGCAGTCTTGGAAAAATGGAAAGGAATATAAAGCTGCCTGTAAATTGAATTAATAGCTGCCTGTTATGAATAAAGAAACATGATTGAGATCATGGATTGTGAGAATGTGAAACTGGAAAGTGAAACATATGATGTTCTGAGATAAAGAGCTGGAACCCTACGGGGAATTAGGAGTGGAACTCCTGGAAAGAAAAAGGAACGGAACTGAGATGTAGTTTGTACTGTCTCTTGAGTACGCAGTACCAAGGGAAGTACCTGTACCTGTTTAGTGCAGAGTGGGGCCAGCCGCCCCAGGGACTCGGGGTTAGGATTGGCCGCTCTGTACCGACTTGTTGGCCCTCATGTACGTAGTACCGAGGAGAGCTACTAGTGTTAGGAGAGTACTAGCTACCCCACGGGCCCCGGGGTTCTGCTAGCCTCCTTCAGCGACTTGTTAGGCCCACTAGGGCAAACCAGGGTAGTTAGGCGAGGGTGCGCGGACTGTGGAGGGGCAAGGCCCCGGTTTGGTTACTGTGGAGGGGTTGGACCCCTGTTACTGAGAGGGCTCTGCCCTGGTTCCGTGCTGTGCTTTGGGCGCACCCGTTAACGGAAATGACTGACCGCGTGCCAGTGCGGGCTAGCTACCTGTGCGTTTATCGCGCGTGCCGTAGTCACCGTTACGTCTGTCAGTGACCTTGGGGTGGTTGACTGAGGGTAGGATCACCACGGGGGACTCTCCCGGCCAGGAGAGCACCACGTGCTACTTCTACTTTTGGAAAAGACTGCAATCAAGATCGTTAACACGAGGACATTCGAGATCAAGTAAAGGATCTGAGAAATAAATGAAATAGTGAGAAAATTGAAAGATGTGAATAAAGGAAGTAATAGAACATAACAGCTACTGTACACTCTACTGTTGCCTTTAGTTAGTTGCCACTCTACTCAACGTTTTGCTAACGTGTTACACTCGTTACCTTTTTCAGGACCAGGTGTTGAGCAGCCAGGGTCGGCGGCTGCAGAGGACGCTGGGCCAAGTAGGGTCCAGTAGAGTTTACCACAGTCTTTTGTACCTCTTTTGTTTCGATTCTAGTGAGTAGTTTTTGTTTCCGCTATACTTTCTTTACCTGCAGTTCTTGTTATATGATAAATGTTGTTCTACTGTTGTGGTGGTATCTACTGTAGTAGTTTCCTTCCTTACTGCTGTACTTTCTTACTGTTAGTTATATACATGCTGAATGTGGTTTATTTTACTGCTCTTTTGGTTACTTCCTCGTTGGACGACTAGGTCTTGGGATTAGTCGAGTCGGTCCGGTTCTCGTGTCTCGTAGGGACTCGGGAACCGGGTCGTTACAATTTCTGTTAAGGCTCGACTTAATAGCTTATTGGGTTGAGGCTATAAACTCTAACCGATGTTGAGTAGAGGCTACTGGGGATGTCAATGATGTGGGTTTGTGTCGGATTTTGGTAATACCAAACCCATCTCTATTTAGAAATCCCTTTTTCATACTCGCTTCATTTACTTTGTGGGGGGGAAAACAGCTCTATATTCATTTATCCATCAAATACTCATTTTCCCAAAGGATACCCATTAACATATCTTATATGACTATTGATATAATTAAGAGATATTTGACAAAATTTATATAAAAATTATTAATATATATCAAGAAATAACTAAAAAGAAATATACTTTTATATTATAAAAGTGTATTATTTATTAAGTTATCAAGTAACTCATTATATAAGAGATAATTTAGTGAGTGAATATAAGTAATTTTTTAAAAAAGTTATATTATTGTATAAAATTTAATAAAATATAAATATTACATCTAATTGAATATACACATTTAAGAATATCTTTTTCCATATTCAAACTCAAATCAAATTGAGAAAATTTAAGTAAATTTAAATCTAACCACCTTTTATTAAATAGGGCGGACGAAATCGACCGTGATCGGATTCAGTTGTCTGAGAACACTAAATTGATAACCGTGGAGGCTACCGAGTTGAAACCGCACAGTCCAACCTGTGACTGCAATTCTCTGTTCACCCGTTCCAATCTCACCCTAATAAGTCACGACACCCCCATCACCGCCGTCCGCACTCTTCCCAAAATCACCCTCCACCGTCACCACCGACCACCACCTCGGTCATCACCGCCCACCACAGCAGTGCGCACCGACCACGACCTCCCAGCCGCGCGCAGTTCACATAGCCATCGAAAGCTCCGCGCTGTCCCCGCCCAAATCTGCCCCGCAGCCTCACCAACGTCGCACATCCCTACAGCCGTGCGCCACCGCCTCGCAGCCTTGCCTAACGCTTCCCCAGCTTCTCCCCTCCACCATCCGCCGCGACCCGCTCTTCCGAGGTTGTTGCACCTTTCTCTACAGGGTAAGACCGAAGATAGTCCATCTTCTATTTTCCTTTTTCTCCAGTTGGCCGTTGGAAATTGTGGGCATAACTCAGATTTGAGTTGGGAATTGCTTGCGACAAATTTACGTTGAGTACTTTACCCGAATTACCGTTCTAGTCGCAAGCCATTCAGATGGCTATTTGGACTTCCAAGCAGTAAGATTCTTAAACAGTATATGTATTATTTTTCAAACTAGGTTGCTCCTCAGTCATTAGTAACATAGCAATTGGTTAGGAATTTCTCTCGCAGCTCTGTTCTGCATGAACAGGTTAACCTAGTTGAAGGGATTGAGGCAAAGACATTGGCAAAGAAGACCACTTTCGGAGGACAGTGGCATTGAGGAAAATTTTGATTGCTAACAGGTGGAGCTTGTAGTTGGTGGTGTTAGGGATGTCTAGGGTGGGACATGCAGCAGACGCAATGTCAAAGCCTGTTTTCATGTCACTTTGGAGACCGAGGAGTCTCCACAGTATTTTTGTATTGAAGGACAGAAGTGTTCTTCACTCATGTTGCTTGCCATGTCAATGGGAATTACTGAAAATAAGAATGGCTTGATATTTGGATATAATGTATTTTTTTTGAAAAGGCTATAATGTATATTTATGCATAAAGGAAAATGCAACTAGTAGAACATTGTGGTGGAGATGGGAGAATTGTTAGATTGTGGTGAGGATGGCAGTGGTAGAGGGACGAACAAATAGGGTGAGATTTCTTGGAAAAGGAATTGCCTGTGAGAAAGAGGGGGAGATAGAGAAACCATGTGAGCTAGAATAACAGAAATAGTAAGCAAGGAGAGGAGATAAATATTGAGAGAAAGAGAAGACTCAAGGACAAATAAGTGCCTAAATAAGAACCTTTTTTCTTAAAAAGTGCCTAAATAAGGAGGAAGTAAATACAACTAAACTAGGAGTAGGACTAAAAAGAAGGAAAGAACATGAATCGTGATGTTTTATAAAAAGAAAACAAATAATTGGAGGGCTCTATTGTGGAAGCTAGGAGGTTGAAGTTCAAGTTGCTTTTGGAATGATTTGGGGAAGCTTTGGGACTTGCAATTAATTTTGGAAAATCCACCTTCATACCTATGGGGGATGACAAATGAAGAACCTGAAGAGTGTAGCACTGGTCTTAGGATGACAAAGGGATATCTGCCAATATCATATTTGGGGTTGCCACTATTTGATAAGCCGCTATCTTTGTTGGAGTGGATTCCTCTGGTTGAGAGATTGGAGAAGAGATTGGTAGGTTACTAGGTTGGGCCATAAAACTTTTATCTAGAGGTGGTCTGTTGATGTTATTGAAATTGGTCTTGCCAGCACTCCCAGTGTACTATCTCTCAATTTTTTGTTTGCCACAAAAAAAAGAAAAAAGATCAGTTGGTTATGTGGGATTTCTTTTGGACAAATTATGGTTTAAATGGTGGCTTGGGAAGAAGTTTGTAGATGAGTAAAGGAAGGTCTTCTGGGAGTTAGAGACTTGAGAATAGCAAATGATGCATTCCTAGCAAAATGGGCAACAAAAATAGTGGGGCTTGACCATGATATTTTGACCATTGTTTTCTTTATTTGCCATGGGAAAGCTTTAAATTGGGAGTAGTAGATCATCTTACAAAGAGGAGCTTCATCTTTCTCAAGGGGGACTTGCGGCTATGTATCCAAAAGTGCATCACTTTTTCACCCCAAAGCTTGGTTTTGGTGAGTGCTTTTCTTTTTGGAATGATAGTTGGATGGAACAGGGTGCTTTGAAGGTATCATTTTGGAGATTTTATGCCTTGGCAAGGATAAGGAGGCTACAGTTGGTTCATGTTGAGTTGATGGGTGGGGCCACACTTTGTAAGCCATCTTTCTAATTAAGGGACGATATACACAAATGTTGGAAATCCTCTCTAATTTTTAGCTAGATAATCAACATGATGTTTTCTTTTGGGATATTGGCGAATTTACAGTTTGTGAAGCTTATAGAAAATTATGAGTATGTGCACAACTTGACGTTGACTTGTTGCGGGATTGTATATTGATTTGTTATGTTGCATGCCCATTGAAAATAAAAATTTTTGTTTGGCTTTTGTGAAGTGGAAGAATCGTGATAAGTGGAGGCCAATATAGGTTCCATAATCGGATACCACCTGTCTTCTTTGTGGAATGAGGTAGGAAGACACCACCACCACCACAACAACAACATTAATATCAAAGTCTTTTCCTATACTAAGCGCGGTCAACTACATGGATTCTTTGCCTCCATTTAGATCTACTTTGAGCTATTTTTAGGCTTAAGTTAAAGTAATTGAGATTATACTTAATAGTTCCCTTCCAACATTTCTTTGGCCCTCTTTGATCCCTCCTAAGAGGTTTAATATCTAACTCCTTACATCTTCTGATTGGGGCATTAACCAACCTTCTCTGAAAATGTCCAAACTATAGGGATCAAGAAACAACATTGAGCTAGATAACCAGGATTACATGGGAAAATTTAGTATCTCCTTGTTCTGGGATCCCCACGACTATTGAGGTATACCTAATGGAGTGGCATAGCATAGCACTCCAAGTGTTATACCTCCTTAAATAAGTCATAGTTTCGTGGGGCCTTTTGCATTGAAAACACTTGATCTTGCATGCGTCGTGCAAACACTTCACATGCCATGAAATCCTTTGCGATCCTTGAGGCATCCAATGCCTTGAAATTCCTCTAGAGATTCCCCCTCAGATTAAGGATTGGGGCTAATTAGATATTGGACGTCTAGAACTCTTTCTAGATGTCTAGATGTCGCTCTGGATTTCTTGCCAAGATCTTGGATGCCCAAAACAAGGTGGATCTGGACGTCCAATGGAGTTCCTCTTCGTCCTTTAAAAGCCTCAAGACTTCTTTAGAGGTGCTTGGTTCGGAACTTGGGAAAGAAGGGTGGCGGCGACTCTCTTTCTCCTTTCTCTTTTAATCTCTCGATGGAGGCTTTTTTGGACGCACATCAATTAAGAGGATTGATTGGATCAATTAGGGTCTCCCACTTGTCTTGGAAGATATTTATAGGAAATCCTTTGATTCCTAATATGACAGGGACCATTGGATCCAACCCAATGGTTGGGACCTAATCTTAATTGAATTTTGCCACATAAGCCCTCTAATTAATTTGGGCTATTTGGGTTTAAGTACTCAAAGGGATTTTATTTGCATCCAAACTCTTTGGATCAAGGCCAAATCATATTTGGCTCAATTAAATGCCAAATCAAATACTTATTTGACTTCTTAAATGGTATTTGATTTCTATTCAATCAGGAACCCATCAAAACCATCATTGGTTTCATCATGCCAATAATGAAGGATTTTAGAATAAGGGTTTTTAGAGTTATTACGTGCTTGGGGCTTTCCATATTTTTGATTTCTTGTGGGTTATTTATGTAATTTACCCGAAGGCTCTCTTTATATAAAGAGGGCTAGGGTTTCTTGCAATAATAAGCAATCCTTATTCTCTCTCAACATGGTATTAGGGTGAGGTGAGTCTTAGGCTCTTCGCACTTAAGTACCCTTCTCTACCACCATAACCCTAATGAAGAAAGAGAATCCTTTCTCTTTCTTCTTTCTTCTCCTCTCTACTGGTGTCAATCACCTTCGTCGACCCTCTCTGCCCTTGTTAATCCTTTAGCTCCAGTTTCTCTCCACCGTCGCTGGCCTTGCCCATTGTTGACATTGCTGTAGCCTGCAGGGGTAGCGGCGGCACCCTAGTGCCCCCACTAGCACCGGGAAGGTTTCTAGGACCCCATCTAGACCTACAGTAGTGTCGCCCTTGGTTGCTGTACGTCCTAGCATTGCTGCTAGGGGTCTCCTTGGCTTGATGAGACCTTTGTGGTTGCTTAAGGGGTACTCTACGCTCTCCGTGTCCCTGTTCTTGTTTCTTGGTTGCGTATCTTTTCTGATATGGTTTGAGGCACATGTTGCTGAACTCCTTGACTGATGTTAGAAGAAGTATTACATGATTTGGTGTAGTTTTCATATCTGAGTTTGTGATTTTCTCCTTGTTTTTGTCCCAACATAGCAACGTGTCGACCTTCTACCTCTCTTAAAGTCAAACCTATGGCTTCCTCGGCCTCTATGGTGATCCAAGGCACCACTATAAAACTCAATGGTGTTCAAAATTACCTGCTTTGGTCACAGGCATTCAAGATTTTTGTTGGTTGCCAGAATAAGCTATACATATTAACCAAGGATCCTCCTAGTTCCCAGTTTGCAGACTTTGAGATGTGGGAACAGGATAATTACTTAGTTATGAACTGGATGATGAATAGTATTGAACCTTAGATTTCAACGAGCTTGCTTTATAAGAAGACTGCCAAGGTGATATGGAATAGCTTGGCGAAGAAATATTCACAGAAATCCAATCATGCATGACTTGCCAACATTTATCGTCAGGTTTGGTCCACATCTCATGGTGATTGTTATCTGGTTGATTACTACACTGAGATGAAGGGCCTATTTAAGGAGTTGAACGTGTTTGAGCCTTTTTGCTGCGACATGCAGATATGGTAGGTGTCTCTTTTTGGATGGTTTGAGTTCCAGATACTTGTTCTTGGGATTAGATTTTGGCCTTGGAAGATATCCCTGATTTGGAAACCATGTATGGGAGGTTATAAACGATCTCTCCTGACATAGGGATGTCTACACCATCTACTGCTACACCTGGTACTCCTCCTTTAGAGACATCTGCTTTTGTTGTCTTTGGAGGACATGATGGCATTGGAGCTGGTTGTAGTCATGGCTGAGGGTGAGGTTGAACATATGAGCCATGCATTTATTGCCAGTGGATGAACCATCCTTTTGATAAATGTTTGGCTAAGTTTAGCCGATTTGGTCGGGCCAACTCTGCTATGGTTTAAGGGGAGTCTGCCTCCCTTGGACTACAATCTCTGACTGCAGATGACTACACACATGTTATGCAGCTCCTCCGACAAGCAATTGGACCATTTACTCCTTAGGATACTACTGCGTCTCTTGCTGTTGCGGGTACCTTTGCCAATTTGGTCGCTACTACGTCCACCTCTTCTTGGGTGGTCGATTCAGGTGCTTCCAACCATCTTACCAGTAAGAAGGATGCACCTTTATTTATGCGGTAGGCATCTACAGTTACTTCTGTTTCTTTGGCAAATGATTCTCATTCCCCTGTCACTGTAGTAAGGGAGGTCTACTTCACTGAGTCTTTGCGACTATTAGATGTTTACTGTGCCCTTGAGTTTCCTTTGAGCTTGCTTTTTGTTTATAGATTGTGTAAATAACTTTCTTGTTGGATGATTTTTAACGAGTACTTTGTCTTTTTCAGGACATCTGGATGGGGAAGATGATTAGTAGGGGTATTGAGAGAGTTGGCGCCTACTTCATCAGTACTCAGGTTTTTGCAGGTGCCGTGTCTATCTCTACTGATCCTATACTTTGGCATCATCGTCTTGGTCACCTGTCGGTCTTTAGGCTTCGTCATATGTTTCTAGAATTGTTTGTTCCTGCTACACTTGACTGTGGGGCCTACAACTTGGCAAACATCTTCAGGTGTCCTTTTCTTCTAGACAAGATAAGAGGAGTCTGTTGCTTTTCCAGTTGGTCCACTATGATATTTGGGGCCCTTGTTGAATAAGTCTCATCGGTCTCTTTATTGGTAATTTGTGATCTTTATTGATGATTATGGTCGTCTTTCTTGGACATTTTTGTTAAAGGATCAGTCAGAGGTTGTTTCTATTATTTCAAAATTTTTTAATGAAGTTTAAAATTTTTATTCCACGCACATTAAAATTTTTCGCAATGATAATGCCCTTGAATTTATACAAAAAGGTGTTGAGGAGTTCTTGGCTACAAATGGCAGCATCCATTAGACATCATGTGCCCATATGTCCCAACAGAATGGTGTTGCTAAGCGTAAATTGTGCCATCTCCTTGACGTAGCTTGTACCTTGATTCCCATGAATATCCCCAAGCATTTTTGGGGGGATGCTATTCTTACTACCATATATTTGATTAACAGGTCCCCTGGCCTATTCTTAATGGAGATACACCTTCTTACTTTTGTAGCATGATGCTACTCTTTTTGCATTGCCACTGCAGATATTTGGATACACGTATTTTGTCCATCTCTTTGGGTTGCTGACAAACTCTCACCTAGATCTATCAAATGTGTGTTTCTGGGATATTCTAGATCTTAAAAAGGTTACCACTGTTTTGATCTTATATGGAGGTATTGTGTCTGCTAATGTCTCCTTTGTTGAGAAGGTCCCCTTCTACTATGAGGAGGGATCTTCTCTTGGCTGGTTTACCCACATATATGAGTGTCGCCATAAGGACCTTGTCCTTGTTCCTTTACCTTCCATGCAGGTTGAGGTTCTCGAGGAGATACCTTTTGATCAATCGTTCCCGTCAGCATCGGATCCGGATGTTCATATTTAGCTGTCAGAGGATTTGCCAATTATTATCAGGAAGGCTATAAAAAGCTGCACTTTACATCCTATATCTCATTACACTATCATTGACCATTTGAGTTCTGCATTATAGAAGTTTTCCATAGTTCTGTCGGCCATGGTAGTTCCTACAACCTACCATGAGGCAGTGTAAGATCTTGGTTGGTGGAATGCCACGGATGAAGAGTTGGCAGCTTTTACCACCTCGGTACTTAGGAGTTAACTGACTTCCTAAGGGTGCCAAGGTGGCTGATTACAGATGGGTTTATACTGTGAAGTATAAACTGGATGGGACAATTGAGCGATTGAAGGCTAGGCTTGTTGCAAAGGGTTATACTCAAACTTATGAGGTGATTACTTTGATACTTTCTCCCCAGTTGCATGCCCCAACTCTGTTCGGGTTATTCTTTCTATGGCAGTCAATAATGTGTGGCCATTATACTAGCTTGATGTGAAGAATGCCTTCCTCTACGACGACCTTAAGGAGGAAGTCTATATGATGCAACCACCAAGATATGTGGTTGAGGGGGAGAAGGTTTGTAGGCTTCGGAAGGCTATATCTATGGTTTGAAGTAGTGCTTAATGGATTGGTTTGAGCGGCTTAGCTTAGAAATTCAGAAGATTGGCTTTCTTAGATCCAGCGCTGTTGAGGTGGTCACCTTAGATGACGAGGCGATTGAGGAGGTCATCGCCTCGAGGAAGACCTAGGCGAGGCCCTTCGAACAGGCGATGTGCCTCCTCGCCTCACTGCCTCATCGCTTGAACCCTAGATCAATTGCAATGTTTTTTTTTTTTTTTTTGAAAAAGTAAGAAATGGACTTATCATTCTTGGCCTCAATGATCTCTCACATTCCATACAAGAGTATTTACGTGTGTCTCATCTCCATGCTAACCCTCACCACCTCACGCCATTATTTCCTTTGCGACGGAACAGCTGGAGCTTCGTCGACCATCATCTCTGCCTGAGCTTCACCGCTTGCCATCTGCGACGCCTCCTCGACCTCGATCGCCCAGGTATCTCCTCCGCTCAAGCTTCTTCGAGTTCGACACCGCCACTTCTTCGAGCTTTGACTCTGAGTTTATATGTTAAAAAGGTGTATAACCCTAATTCGAGAATAACTTATATGTTACTGAGAGTTTAATGTTAGGGTTATAAACATATCTCATCAACTAAGATATGTTATACATTATATATATATATGTTACTGATCATTCATTTGATAATGTTATGCATACGTTATATATATATGTTATATGTTATATATACTCTGTCTGATACATATACATATATATGCTATATGTTATATACATATATGTGTTGTATGTATACTGTTATATACTGTTATATATATATAACATAAGTATTATATGTATGTATAAGTTATAACATAACTATTAGTATATATAAGTATGTATATAACATAAGTATGTTATTATATTATATATGTATGTAACATTGTAACTATATATTTATGTATAAATCATATATATATTATTATATTTTTATGTAACTATGTATATAACTAACAACTTTACATGTGTTTGCATGTGTATATTGTTATATTAACTAGCAACTTTGGATGTGCATTGTAAGTTTGTAACTATGTATAGAACTAGCATGTGTTTTGAATTATGTAGATGGTTGAAACAAGGAGAAGCACCCATGTTGGAAGTATGTCACATTGGAGGATCTAAAAAAGACTAATGATATGAAGTGTATTTTCCGTTGTAGGATAGTGAAAGGGGGATTCATAGAGCTATTGGACATATTACTGGTGGTGATAAGAACACAGCAATATATCCAAAAGCTCCACAACATGTGAGAGAGGAGTTAAGAGAATATCGACAATCTAAAAAGGAAGAAAAAGAAAAGTTCATGAAAGATTTCGTTTACGATGAGCTGCTTAACGATGATGATGATGATGGAGATGAAATAGAAGTGAATGTCTTACGAGGACTCATGGATAGATTCACAACTAAAAGAATAGTAGAAAATCCTACACAGTCACATGCAAAGAAGGCTCGAATCATGATGGGTGCTGGTGGAAGTGGAAGTGGTGGACTTCCTCTAATGAAGAAGTTTCATGGATCAATAGATAAGTTTATGAAGGTTGATCTTGAGAAGGTGGTTCGGGAACGAAAAAGGAGATTGTTGACAAGACATTATAATTTCTGAGGTTTTCAAAAAGGAGGGAAGAGATGCAGTTGTACGGATCATTGCAAAATGGATGTACTGGAACAATATTGCATTTAATGCTGTTAAAGATATCTGATTTGAGATAATGATTGAGGCAATTGGTCGTTTTGGCTTTGGATTGAAGCCTCCTTACCATGAAGTGAGAGTTCCTTTATTGAGATATCATTTGAATGAGACTCAGGATTTCATCACCAAACATCATGATGCTTGGAAGAAATATGGATGCACATTGATGACAGATGGTTGGACAGATAGGCAAAGTAGAATACTTATAAATTTTCTCGTTAATTCTCCTATGGAAATTATTTTCTTGGAGTCCATTGATGCCTCAAGCTACGTAAAGACAGGGGAGAAGCTTTGCGAGTTGATAAGTGGCATGATCGGTCACGTCGGGGAGGAATATGTGATGCAAGTCATCAGTGACAACGCATCGAATTATGTTCTTGCTGGTAATAAATCTTTATTTATTTTAACATACGTTTTTTCTTTAATATTGTAAGCAATGTAAAATATAAAAAATATCATTTTTCTTTTCCATAGGAAAATTACTGGAGGTTAAGCATCCTCAAGTTTATTGGACTCATTATGCTGCACACTGCATTGATCTGATGTTGGAAGATTTTGGGAAGTTAAAGGATGTAAAAAAGATACTCAAGCATGCAATGCAACTGAGTAGTTATATATACATACATCCTTCAGTCTTAAATTTGATGAGATAATTCACAAGTAGGGAGTTGTTGAGGCCTGCAGTTACAAGATTTGCTACATCTTTCCTCACCTTACAGAGCATTCATATATAAGAGGTAAATTTAAGGAAGATGTTCACTTCCGATAAGTGGATCACTTCTAAAAATGTAAAAGAAGAGAAGGGAAAGGTGGCAACAATCATCATGATGCCTTCATTTTGGAATAAGGTTGTATACATTCTCAAGGCTACGTCTCTTCTCGTGAGAGTGCTTCGTCTTGTTGACTTAGAGAAAAGGCCTGCAATGGGATACATATACGAAGCAATGGATAGAGCTAAGGAAGCTGTTATGAAGGCTTTCAACAATAATGCTGAAAAGTTTGAACTTATTTGCGACATCATTGATAAGAGATGGGATTATCAGCTTCATAGGCCTCTACATGCAGCAGGATATTTCCTCAATTTTGATTTCTCTTATGAAAATTAAAATCTTGATTTTGATTCAGAGGTTATGAATAGATTCTACAATGTCTTGGCAAAATTGGAGTCGGATGAGGGTGTGCAAGACAAAATAACATGAGAAATTTCCATTTATAGAAATGCACAAGGATTCTTTGGAACACCTATGGCTATTAGACAAAGAAAGACCATTGCCCCAGGTAGTCAAGTGGTATAAATTTTTTATAGTAACATTCCATTTCCAGTTTCTTATTAATATTATATAACTTATTATCTTTTTATAGTGGAGTAGTGGAATCTCTTTGCTAGGTTTACACCTAACTTGGCAAAATTGGCACTGAAGGTGCTAGGTCTTACTTGTAGTGCCTTGGGATGCGAAAGGAATTGGAGTGTATTTGAAAATGTAAGTCATAAACCAATTCATAATATGCATAGCATTAATTTTATTAAGTAATTTTATATTAGTCCTTTTATTTTGGAAATCTACATAGGTTCTCTCAAAGAAAAGGAATCCATTGGCGCAACAAAAGTTGAATGATCTTGTATTTGTTAAGTACAACGAAGCTTTGAGGGATTGATATGAAGATAAGGATTATCTTGATCCTATTTCCCTTTAGGAAATTGATGATTCAAATGAATGGCTATTAGGGAGAATGGAGGAAGATGGGGAAAATGCAGGTGATGATCTTGTGTTTGGTGATGATAATCTCACTTGGGGCATGGTTGAGCTTGCATCGGGAATTAATGAGCAAGAGGCTATTCGACGTACTCGGGCTCGTGTTACTACAAAGAAAAATGATCCTAAGAAGGCTAAGGGAAAAGGGAAAGCTCCAATAGTTATTGAAGAAGAGGAAGAGTATGTGGATAGTGATGAGGAAGAGGAAGAGGAGATTGAAGAAGTTGTTGGTAACGATGACAAATTGAATCTTGAAGATGATTCTGATGACTGATGTGTTTTATTATTTGAGAATCGACAATTGTTCACTTCAATGACAATTTTGGTTTTTATGCTTTTCTACCTTAATTGTGTAGAAGCTTTTCTTTCTTTACCATTTGAAATTATGTGAAACAGTTTTTGGTAATATAATTGTTATCATTTTCTTCTACTTAAAGTCTCCAACATTGTTATTAGACATGTTTTTATAAACTTAGTGCTATTAAATTAAGTTAATAAGACATATGTATGCCAACAAAAGACGATCACCTCAATTCACTCGGGCTGTCGCCATTTTGTCGCCTCTCGCCTCGGGCGATTTTGAGCCGTGTCGCCTTGCTATCGCCTTTTGCATTGACAGCTTTGCTTAGATCCACTTTTGACTATTCTATTTTTGTAAAGCATAAGATGTTAGGTGTTGTTATATTGGCATTTTATGTTGATGACATGATCCTTGTAGGTGTGATGATGTCCTAGGCATATAGGAGACAAAGGATTTCCAATAGATGACATTTTTTACTAAGGGCTTGGGCACATTGAGATATTTTCTAGGTATTGAGGTTGTCAGAAACTCCAATTGGATGGTTCTTTTACAAAGGAAGTATGTTCTTGAGCTTCTAGAAGAGATAAGTCAGCTAGGAGCAAAATCTTCTTTTATTCTAGTAGAACACTATGGAAGACTTAAAGAGGACGATGATTTGCCTTTCAAGGACAAGAAGAGATATTGAAGTATTGTTTGTAAGCTCTTGTATGTGATTGTCACCAGGCCATATATTAGTTTCATTCTGAATAGTGTAAGTCAATTTATGGAGAATTCATGCTACAATCAAGAAAAGCCCTGGAAAGGATCTTTATATGAACAATGGACATGTGGATCTGCATTTGTACTCTAGTGTAGACTATGCAAGTTATATAGAAGACAGGAGATTTACTATTGGCTATGCTACCATTCTTGGTGGTAATCTCATTACCTAGCGAAGTAAGAAACATATAGTTATTGCTAGATCTAGTGTAGAGGTTGAATATCGTGCTATGACGCATATAACATGTGAAGTTATGTGGCTTGTTCATTTTTGGACGATGTGGGTATTCAGGTTTCTCTTCCTGTGCCTATGTTCTGTGATAATCACTTGGCCACATTCCTGGCTTCTAATCTTGTCTTTTATGTGTATTAAGTATATTGAGGTAGATTGTTATTTTGTCAGAGATATTGTTACTAGAGGAAAGATTTATATCCTACTACTACTTTAGAGCAGTAGCTTGCAGATATCTTCACTACGGAAGCGTCATGAGTTTCTATAAATCAAGCTAGGCATGCATGATATATGTGCTCCAACTTGAGGGAGTGTTTATTATGTGTTTAGGGCTTCTTTCCATGTTTTTTCATTTCTTATGGGTTATCTCTGTAATTTACCTTAAACTTCTTTTTATATAAAGAGGGTTAGGATTTCTTGGAATAAGAAGAAATTCTTATTCTTTCTCAACAATGATTTATGGTATTATGCCTCCCTCAGGTATTTCAAATACCCGTGAATCTTTCACACTGGATGACATATGTAACTAGGAGGATTAAATCCTAGATCTGCCATCCATCTTACTAAGGGTTAACGTATATTTAAGTTCTTGTATCATTGGGATAAGAATGAAGACCAATTACTTTCCAAAAGGAATTGTCTTCTCTTTCATGTATAAGTCTGATTAGGACCTATATGATCATGCATGGAATTACGTACATCCTCATATGCATGAAGTGAGCCTGTGCATTCCAATCTACTAGGTACACATACAATAGTAGATTTGTTTGATTCTTATGCTCTTATATACACACCAGCTTTTTAGTCTCAACACTAAGATAGGTGCATCGATCATCGATTCATCGAATGTGCATATTCAAGCATAGAGACATCTGACCATTAAATGTGCTTTCATATATACGCCTTTTCGGTGATAGTGATAAGAGGACTTCTACATCTCCATCTTGTCAAATCAACTCCTTGACTCAATGTGCGTGACAATCTCGAATCTTCATTTTTATGTAGAGGATGTGTATTAAGGGCATCAGTCATGCAATAGTTTCTTGAGAAGATTGCCATTTCTTCACAGACTCATTTAATGGAATGACTTATCTAAATCCTCGATCCAAACTATTTGGATCTTCGATACTCATCATTGGTATATCCAATAAGGCTATAGTACATTATCTCAATTGTATTAAGGGACCCATCTAACCATTCTAGTGTGTCCATGTGATTTGACATTCAGATCTTAATCACTGATCTAGTTGTTTTACTTATGTTGGCTCACCCATGGCATAACTTCAACAGACTCCTACTTACCCTAAGAGTCATTCTTGAACTATCTTTTCTACCTATGATGTCATTTTGACACTCAAGCACTTCAAATCATGTTATCATATGTGGCAATCAGCTTGTAATGACTTTTCTCAATACAGACATGCTCTTTTAAGAAACTATTTTTCAACAGGAGAATTGTTATCATTACAACAATGGGAATTTCAGTAAAGGAAACTACGTTAAGTCATTCTAAAGGCCTTACATACCTGCATCATTTATGTCGTAGCTTTATAAGCTACAACATTGTTAGGAGATGTGTAATAAGCTTTTTATTATGCTTTTCTTATTTCTTAAGGGCTTTTTTGTACTTTACCCACATCTCTATATATTGAATTGTAAGGTGATGAAATAAATGACTTCGCTCATTTTTTTGAACATGATATTGGAGCTGCGACCCTAGGCCAATGTCTGGTTCTCACCTTGATTCTTATACTTCTTTCTTTCTTCCACAAAAAAAACCTTAACCCTAGCTTCGAGAAGAGACCTTTGTAGCCATTACCATTGCCATTGCCATTGCCACAGGCCTTTAAATCGGCCAGTGGCCTCGGTTGCGACGGTGACATCTACCTAGTGCCTCAATTAGCCAAAGCTCTCTCCCCTGGCGGAGATCTATTATGAGGGAGGGCATTACTACCCCGTAACATGATTGGAAGCTCGTCCTTTTCACTCTCTGCCTTTTGCGCTGCTTGGGAGGCCCTTGTAGCATTGCTAAGCACTCCTAAGTAGCCTAGTGGTAACATTAAGCTCCATCAAGGGCTCTCATGCATGGTTGCACCATTGCTAGAGGCTGCACAATCCCCTAGTCTGCCTCTGCTATCTTCCAGTGCTGCTTGAAGGCTATACTATCTTCCGGTGCTACTCCTTTGAGTAGCTTGATTTGACCTACAAGGTTTGCTTGGCCGTGAATGGGGCGTAGGCAACTACATCTTGTTCTTTTTGATATATGAATATGAATCTTATAGTTTCGGATTGATTTGGATTCTGGTTGAAGGCACGATGGCGTTTGAGAATTTTTCGGAGGTGACATTGGAGCATGCCATAGAGGTAGGGGCTTACAAGAGCTCCTTTGGTCTTTTGGTAAAACTGAATGAAATCAATTATGCCTAATGGTCATAGACCTTCCTTATGATTGTAGAGGGTTATGACAAGGAACGTGTGCTACTTCAGTCGGAATCTGAGGTGAAGGGTAGCATGAATGTCACATGGAAGAGAGATAATGTCATGGTCCGTGATTGGATCATGAACTTAGTCATTCTTAGGATAGGGGATGAGATTATGTACTATAGGATGGCTAAGGAGATGTGGGACAGCTTGAGAGATACCTACTTGAATGGGAGAATTTCATTTGAGTCTTCTAGATCTATAGTGAGATGACACACCTTAGATATGAAGGTTACACTTTGTCATAGTATTACTCGACCCTTAAGGCACTCTTTGAGAAGTACAATGCGTGTCACCCAGTTTACCTTGTGACACATAGAGGGCGTATTACAAGGAGGCTACTATTATACAGTTCCTAGTCGATTTGGGGTTTGAGTATTTGGTTGCTCGTTTTTAGATGCTCACCCTGGCAGAGTTTCCTAGTCTTGAGGAAGCATACAATAGGCTGAGTAGTATTTGGGTTTCTTTCACATCTGAGGAGCCCTCCGGTTAAACATTTGCCTTAGTTGCTACCCAACGTCGTTGATGTGGTATGCCCTCCTTGGGGGAGGGGTAGCGGACGTGGTGCTCAAGGCATAGGACACTTGTCATGCATGTATTGCGAGAAGCTTGGTCATATTGAGAGCTCTTGTTGGGCTAAGCATGAATGACTACCATCTACCAATTAGGCTATTGTACAGTATCCCATAGAGATTGTTTCGATACCACGATCTTACTATGATATGATGAGCTCCTTCAGCGATTCTCAGATTTCTCAGGATACTTTTGCTATTGACACTACTGCCTTGGCCACCACTTTTGTCTCTGATGCAGCTGCTTTGGCCAACTCTTCAGGTATATTTCTTGCAGTCACTATACAGAGTGATGATCTATGGAACACAATTGGTTAGTAGATTTTGTCACATTATGTCACTTGAGTGGAAATCGATGACATTTCTGTTCTATTTGCTCAGTTCCTCCTAGGCGCACAAGATAGGTTGCAGACAGAAGGCATTCTCTTATTACTGGTCAGGGGGAGGTCACTGTTATCCCCAACATGAGATTGGCTGATGTTCTACTTATTTTTGATTTTCCTGTTAGTTTACTTTCAGTTAGTAGAATTACTAAAGAGTTGAACTTTCGAGCCATATTTAATGCTACTACTTGCACTTTTTAGGGTATCCTGATGGGGAGGACAATTGGTGGTAGTCATGAAGAAGGGGGCTTTATCGCTTATTTCAGTCTCCTTTTGCTGCAGCAAGTTTTGGTGGTGCCACTTCCGCTGCTTGATCTCCTCTTCAGTGTTATCTCTATTTGGGTCACTTATCTTTGGACATGCTTTGTCGTGCCATAGCTCATATATCTCCCACTGTTGTCATTACTTGTGATGCTTGTTAGCTTGGAAAGCATTATTGGAGTACCTATTCCACTAGTCAGAGTCCTAGGTTATAGGAGTTATTTCAGTTAGTCGGGGGTCCCAGTTGTTTTCTTAATAGACAGGGTCACTGATACTATTTGGTGATTGTGGATGACTTTTCAAGATTGTTAGGGTTTTTCTTTTAAAGAAGAAGTTTGATGTTAATTTTGTTTTGATACCTTATTAAATTTCGCTTTAATAATGGCTTGGAATTTTGTAATCAATATTTTCTTGTTTTCTTCAAGTCACAGGTTATTGTCCATCATATTACTTGTCTCTACACTTCTAAACAGAATGAGGTTGTAGAGCGAAAGTATCGTCATCTCTTGGATGTCGCTAGAACTTTGCTAATTCACAGTAGTGTGCCATCTACTTATGGGTGATGTGGTCTTGCCAGCCTGCTATCTCATTAATCGCATGCCCTTTTTGCTCTCCATGAGCAAATTGCCTTGTAGATTCTATATCCTAATGGGAATTTGTTTCATGTACTACCTCATGTCTTTGGGTGTGTTGCCTTTGTTCACTTCTTTGCTCCTGGTCGTGACAAGCTTGCTCCCCAGGCTACTAAGTGTGTTTTCCTGAGGTACTCCTGTACCTAGAAAGGGGTATTGTTGTTATGATCCTATTCATTGGGATCATTATGTCAGTGCTGATGTGATCTTCCATGAGTCTGTATCATAGTTTTCCATTGCTAGGAGACGTGTTTATGATATTCCTAACGTGGCAACTATGATTATAACTTTTTTTGGAGTCCATTCCAATCCCTGAGCTAGCTAGGTTTCGTGATCCACCTCTTGTGTATAGACTTTGTCCACCCCTTTCTGAGCCTGCACCAACCTCATCTCATGTGAGCACAAAGGTTTTACAGTTTGACGATGTGGTGCCTAGTGATGTTCTAGGTGCTCAACTGGAAGATGATAGTGCTCCGCATCAAGAGCCCTCTTGATATTTAGCTACAGTTGTCTATAGATTTGGATTTGCCCATTGCAATAAGGAAGGTTCCCAGGAGTTGAATCGGGCATCCTTTCTTTAACCTGATCTCAACAACGTGCCTTGGAATGTCTCATAGACAATTATGTAGTGCTCTATCTACCACTTAGATTTTAGCTTCCCATTAGGAGGCACTTCATGATTCAAAATGGAAACAAGCCATGGAGGTTGAGATGGTAGCACTTATCTCTCGTCATACCTAGGATCTTACAGCCCTTCCTTTTGGAGTGGCTGTGATTGGTTACAAGTGGGTATTTACACTCAAGTACAACTTAGATGGTATAATGGCCTGCTACAAAGCTCGCTTGGTCGCCAAAGGCTTCATGTTGACATATGGAGTAGACTTCCATGACACCTCCATAGCAGCACATGTCGATTGTCAGAATTCTTGTCTTTGTGGCCGTCTAGCGTGACTGGTCACTCCATCAGTTGGATGTCAAGAATGGCTTCCTGTATGGAGATTTATAGGAGGTAGTTTATATGCAGCAACTGCTGGGCTACGAGTCTAAGGGGGAGTGTTCCACGGTTTGTTGTCTACGCAAGGCGATTTATGACTTGAAGCAAAGCCCCATGGCTTGGTCTCAGAAGCTGTTATAGGCGGTTGAGACACTAGGATTTCATAGATTTTTGTCTGATCACTCTTTGTTTGTACATAAGCTGCGGGGACTGGTTCCTATGTTGGTATATGTTGATGACATCATTCTTACGAGGGATGATAAGGCATCACTGATATGAAGTGCCTTGTAGAAAATTTTGTTATCATAGACTTAGGGTTGCTATGCTATTTTCTTCGGATAGAGGTTGCTCGCAACATACAAGGGATTGTTCTATCACAAAGGAAATATGCTACTGATTTGCTACAGGAGATAGGCATGTTGGGAGCCAAGCCAGTAGATATTCTTATGGATCTGAAGGCACATTTGCATGATGAGTAGCTTGAGCTAGTTGACACTTCTCAGTATAGAGGCTTAGTTGGGAAGCTTCTCTATCTGATTGTCACACGACCTGATATTCCTTTAGCTGTTGGAAAGCTAAGTTAGTTTATGGACAGACCCACCAAGTAGCATTAGGATGCTGTCATGATGGTATCGAGTTACCTAAAAAATTCCCTAGGGAAAGGGATTCTGTTTACAAAAGGCACCTTCTTAGATATTGTGGCATACAAAAACGTTGACTATGCTGGTAGCATTGCAGACAAGAAGTCTACTACAAGGTTTTATACCTATGTGCCTAGGAATTTGGTAATTTTGAAAAGTAAGAAGCAAGCTATTGTCTTTAGGTTCAATGCAGAGTTTGAGTATCAGGCAATGGCCTAAACAACTATTGAGATGATCTGGATATGATCCCTCCTGTCAGATCTACACATTCCTATTGAGGCTTTTGTGGAGATGAGATGCGATAATAGAGTAGCCACCTACATAGGAAATTATCCTATATTTCATGAGAGGACAAGCATGTAAAAGTTGACTGTCACTACACGTGACTTGATCTAGTGTGGACTTATTCATGCTAATGTGGCTTTTGAGGACTAGGCAGCTAACATCTTCACTAAGGTACTTCCACGGACTTTCTTTGGCAAATGTTCCAAGCTGAGCATGATTGATATCTCTGCTCTAACTTGAGGGGGAGTGTTGAGAGATGTATAATAAGCTTCTTATTATGTTTTTCTTATTTCTTAGGGCTTTCTTGTACTTTACTCACATCTCTATGTATGATGTAGGATTACGGAATAAGCGATTTCACTCGTTTTTTTGAACAAATATATTTCACTTTAGCACCCATATTGTGCTCTATATGCTTCCAAAGTAGATACCAAATGAAATATAAGTAGCTCTTATGTGGACCATCTATAATAGACCACAGATATCGCATCTTAACTCATTGAGATCGACTGAATTACTGCATCTTAATTCATTCAGATCACTTTTTCATTGTTTCATTCCTTTCACAAGAAATGTTAGGACAACTTGATTTCATTGTGGCTTGTGGATTAATAAGACATTATCCTCCTACTGCATCGGACATCTCTTTTCAAAATTATGCTTGGTTTGTGTGCATCGTACATGCATCTTATTTTCTCTCTAAACCCTTTGATTTGACATATTCTTCACAAGGAGATATTAGAAAACATGTGTATTGGTTTTCATCGTACGAAAATCCATCAAGCATTTCATATTCCATAAATCTTCAATTTGATCATTGAAAATAATTTTCGATCAAACTTTTATATTCATTTTCTGGATATTATCATTCACCAAGGATTTCATGTTTTGAAAATCTTTAATTTGATCATTGACAATAATTTTTGATCAAACTTTCATATTCCATTTTCTGGATATTATTATCTTATGAGCACAACGATTATCTACATATGGTACTATCATTATGTTATGCTCCCACTAACACTTACACGAGCTTAGGCGTCATTGAGATTTGAATGTGCCCATAATCCCTTGTAGGCCTTTTGAATCTAGGTGCTAGTTTGGATTATGATTGGATTCATGCCTATAACCTTTTCCTAATCTCTTATGTTCTGATCCTCCTTAATGCTTCATTATATGAAGGTGGATCACTCTCAAACTCATTTGAGTCATGACATCCAAAATTTCATTATTACTTTAAAATCTTTTCAAGTGGTTGAGCATTTTGGCTAGAATTGATTCCCTTTAGATTTGGTTTTGGATCTAGACTAGGTTCTAGCAATCTTACAAGATTCCTTTCTTTCGATTTGATTCTCATTTCAAGTATCTATTTCGTGGAATCCAATATCCTACAATTTGAATATTTGAGAATTCTTTTTTAGAAATAAGATCATATCCATGCTCCGTAAAACCATTGAAACTAGTAATTCCCTCCATACTCAACTAGCTTGGATATATTGTAGGCTTAACCATTGATTTGTATGGCTTGTTCGGGATGAGTTCCATAACTCTCTTGTCATGAATATTTTTGGATAGAATCCCAGATGGATATTCATCATTATGGAATCTGGCATTTCATAAGTCAAATTTACCCGTTTGGGATTCTTATCTCATCGATGACAACTGATCTCACGTGTGAGGTTTAGGAATATTACAATCTATTGTAAAACCAACTCACTTGGATAGGACATGAGCCAAACATATTCAATTTTGGTAGCCTTGTCTTAGTCGAGTTAAAGTAACTCTTCAAGATTCATTCCTTGGGTTAGATTATGAGTAAAGCATTTGTCATTTTGAGAACATGATATTCCATAAATAAAGAATGCCTCGTTAATTTGTTTCACAATGTCGATAACCATTGTCATATTTGTGATGTCTAAAGAATTGTTCTACAATCCAACTCATTCAGGCAATCAATACCAAAGCTGAAAATTTAAATCCTTGTCCACATCACATGTGATCAAAGGAACTAGACTTGATTTGAACCCATAGAGGACATCCCTTCTCATTCTCCAATGTGAATCACCATTGGATTAAGAGAACCCGACATTCATCATCATTTGAACTTCTTTAGGTTTAATCTCATTTTTAAGAAGACATGATCAAGTTGAGGTGTGCTAAGAGGCACAAGTTTGAAACAATTTCTTACTCTGGGATATTCCTTTTAGCTTCCTTCGATTAAGATCCCTTATCTAAATCAGATCAAATCTTTCATGATGTGTCCATGATTTTCATAGTTCATTAATTCCATAATCAACCATGTGGGAGTCATTGAACTTTCCAAAAGTTCTATGCATCTTTTCATATTTGGACACTATCATAATTGGAATGATTATTAGTGAATGTCGCCATCCATCAAATATTCTTTCCACAATGCATACATTACAACATGTCATTCTTGTGGCATCTCCCTGACAAAGGTCCTTTTCATAAAGGGATTGGACATAAATTGTCTTAGCTTCCTTGATTATTGGGTCAAAAGAGATTGTACTCAATTGTCCTTTTAATTTCACTCATGGACATGTTCTGACATGAAACATCTCATAGAGGTGGAGTGTCATCTTTGCACTTATTTAGAATTCTCATCAATGATCATATCATTAAAGAAATCTGATTGTCTAAAAATAGATTCCAAAACATTCAAGCATCCAATGGTTGAAACTTTACAATAAATTTTATTCATTACATGAATGATTTAGTTGCAAATAGTTTGGAAGTGGAAATAATTTCTATAGATGGATAATTATAAAGTCAATCTTTACAATCTGGAATTTTAATTTCAGATAACGAGCTTTTTTCTCCTTTGCAATTCCCACTACAATAGTTCACCTTGGGTTTCATCTACAAAGCTTCTTTGTCCTCAACTTTATCTTGATCACCTTGAGGAACTTTTCCTTTGACCTTCTAACGAGTAACGATGTCTATAGATCTCTAGGGACAGATTCACATATCATGTGAGACCTTCTTGTCTATATGTTAGTTGTCCTTTCTTTAGCTCTTATGGTTGAGGAACGGTTCCTCTTCCTTGAGATGTTGCACACTCCATCAAAATGATCCAATATGTTAGGCAAATGTTCTACCAACTCATGGGTTGCCCCTTTAACATTTTCTTGTTGAGGGTTCGAGTGTAAAAGGTTGGGAGAGAAGTGTGATCATATTGAGCTTTTCATTTTCATGTAAGATCCTTTCATACACTTCATTTTCTAAAAATAATTTTTGTTTCGAGAATACTTGTTCTTCCAAAGAACATTCCAAACTCATTATGGCAATATTTGGCTTGAAGTAGAGTACTACGACATGGTTCTAGAAGTTATTCGAGGTGCTTGGTGTATAAACACCATGATTATTGATTTTGATGATAACAAAATGGATTTGTTTCACATTGTCTTTGGAGATTAATATTTCAAGTTTAGCAATTAGTTGCTTAAAGATGAAGATTTAAGTTTGAAGCAAATGGCATCCAAGCTCAAGCTCCATGCTCAAGGGAAGGATCTCAAAGAAGGATGAAGCCTTGAAGAAAAGAGATTAGATTTAGTTTTCATGTGTTGTAATAATTGTTTCATCTCTTTATTTTATTTTGTAGAGTACTTATTAAAGAGCCTAAAAATATATTTAATAAACCTTGCTAGCCATTAGAACACTTAGGGAACCTAAACCCACATAAGAGGTCTTCAAAACAACAAATTGCAACTCTAAAGTGTCGACTAATTCTTTAACCTGTTGACCAATTATGTTATAGCTAGTTGACTAACTACCCAATTTGCCGACCATTGCCTTAGTGACTCGTCGACCAATTTAGTAAACGTTGAGTGCTTAACATCCAAATTCCTTATAAATTATTGACTATTAATTACCCTAATTAACTTGGCTAATTAGCTTTGTAGGCCTCTCTAACTGATCATCAACCAATCATATATTAGGGTGTCGCCTGATGCTGAGAATCCTACGACTAATGGCCAATAATACCCAAGTTCAGAAAGACTAGACCCAAAAGCCCTTTAATAGCCAGTCGACCAGCTGTTGACAAACTGTAATAGTGTTGGACGATCGATGATCGACCAACTAATGAAGACCTAGCTTGGCACTTAACACCCTTTGTAGGGCATTGACCAAGAAATAGTTTTGGTCGACTAAACCAATTGTGGGGTGCTGACTAGGTGTCATTTATCTTGCATTGTCTTTTGGATTTGTTCTGACATCCAGAAATCTAACCAAACTTTTGATAGCCTTTAATTGTTATTGTTGGAACATGGAATAAAGAACCACATGGATTGTCCACGTGGCAGTTAGTAGGCCATGTGGACAGTCCATATGGTAGCATTTGAGGAGCCCAATAGGGCAGTCGGTCATGGGTTCTAGAACTCGAGTTGGAGTCCTTTTCTTAAGAGTAAAGTTTTCTATTTTTAGTAAATGTGTTTTAGGAAAATTAATTATGATTTGATTTAATTAGAGAGATAAGATAATTCCTTATGGGATAAGACCTTTGGTTTCTAAGAATAGGGATATGTACTCTCTATAAAAGAGGGCTTTCCTTCTTTGCAATCTTTGGAGTCAATAATAATATTTCTTATTCTACTACTCCAATCCTTCTCTCTTCCAACAACATCACCACTGGCTACCATCAAGGCCCACGACCTCCTGCGCCAACACCACATAGGCCGTTGACCATCGTGCTCCTCCTTGATTTGCGTGCCACAGTCCACGTGGGGTTATTCTCTCCCATGCCACAGTCCACAATCCTGGCATGGTATCAGAGCATTCGGTCTAAGCTCCTGTGTGTAGGATATTTGACTACATGGTGATATTTGCATCCAGAAAGTTCTCGACAAATTCAACGCCTTACGTGGAGAAGGAAGACCATAGAAGATGGCAGAGTCAACCATGAAGTCGGAGATGTCACACTTGGTCTAGGAGAAAGAAAGGTGGTTGTTTCTAGGACAATCGTCAAGCTCTATGGGGCATCCAATAAGAAGAAAAAGAAGCTTGAGGATGAGATTTATTAGAAGATATTTCAGGTCATATGATATCTTTGTATTCGATTTCTTACTCTTCAAAAGAAGAGGTTTTTTCGAAACAAAGGATACTAAATATATCAAATGAGTGGAGAATGAGCACCATGGCGATCGCTTTGGCTCCGACTCAAAAGGAAGAAGAGGCATAGTGTAGCCTTTAGAAGAGCACCACGACTGCATCAACTTCTCCACTTTTTCTTGGTGACCTTGGCTCGAAGAAAAGTCGAGGGTCTTTTCTGGCTCACAAGCAAGGCACTATACTTTTCGAGGAGGCACGTGAAACCCTCTAACCAATCAGGGAACGTCGAGATGAAGGGTTCGACTCTTGAGCGTAGAAGAGGCACAAAGATCATCCTCAACTGTTATTACCCGTGACATCAAAACACTTTAAGACGTCTGTTCAGACGTCTGGACGTCTTTTCAGATGTCTGGAAATTAATTTTTACGTGCGTACGATCGCGAGTCTACGTGCGTGCCGTGCGCAGATTGAAACCTGCCGCCCTCGTCTTTTTCTTTCCCCTCGCCGACCTGCAGAAACCGCCCCCCTGTGCCTATAAATACCCTCCTCTCCCTCACGCTACCCACTGCCATCTGTCTCCTTCCCTAGCGCGAGTGCGAGAGCGAGAGCGAGAGCGAAGGCAACAGCTGCTGTCGGGTGTTGTGGCGGAGAGGAGAGGTGTAGCGAGAGGGAAGAGGAGAGAGCGCGCGCGAGAGAGAGAGCTCGTCGGAGCAGTTTGAGGCTGGCAAGTATGTGCGCGGAGGAGTGTTGTGCTGGGGAGGGTTCCCCGGTGCTGCTGCAGCTCGGGCAGCGGGCAGACGAGCGCGGCGCGGCCGGGCGCAGCGGGAAGAAGACGGAGGAGGTTCTGATTTTGGAAATTTTTCCCAGAATCAGACATCTGGACCTACATCCAGACGACGCGGGCGACGTCTGGAGGAAGCTCCAAACGACTGAGAGGTACGAATTTTCCCTCCTTTGCTTGCATTTGCAGATGCGGCCATGCAGGCCATTCTGCTGAAGCTCTGTCACGTGCCTTGCTGATGGATTTTTGCGTGCGTGTGCAGGTTTAGCTTCGGGAAGGCACGGGATGGCCTCCCACGCGGTTCAGACGTCTGGGTGAGTCACCAGACGGCGGAAAGCGTCTCCAGACATCCGGAGAGGTGGTCGGACGTCTGAAACTGGGTCCAGACGGTTCAGCAGGACCTCTGGACGTCTGAGGAGCAGCGCAAAGTGAGGTATGACCTAGACCCCTTTTTAAGACGTCTGGAAGATGTTCCAGACGTTTGATTTGAGTCAGAGTTGTCGTTTTTGACCCGTTTAGGGTCCGTTCGAGTTCTGATTTCCGTGTTTAAGATTCCGTTCTTCTCAGAATAAGTTTCTCTAGTTTGAAATACTTTTATCCTGTTCTGAGTGGTTCCTTGTGATTGATCCTTGTGTTAGGACCTTGTTCTGTTGCGGCTTTGGAGGTTGCGGAGGCACGTGGACCTGCCGATCACGCCTCCATTACTCTTGATTTTTCGGGTAGAGTGGCTTCCCTTAGTTAATTACAACATTAATGCATATCTGAAATAAATGATAGATCGTAGGGTATGACATGAATTCTAGGACTAGAAAAGCTAGATTGAATGATAGATCTTAGGGTATGGTATGAATCCTAGGACCTGAAAACTAGATTGAATGATAGATCTTAGGGTATGATATGAATCGTAAGACCTGAAAACTAGATTGAATGATAGATCTTAGGGTGTGGTATGAATCATAGGAACAGAAACACTGAAACGAATGTCTTGAATGCCTGAATTGCAGTCTTGGATAAGTAGATAGAATAATGATAATTGCCTAAAATTGGATAGCAGCTGCCTGTGAAATATTGAGTACTGTTGCTAGTAACTGCTACATGAAATTCCTGTTGTTTGGAAACTAAATTCGAGCTGCTTGTATATAAATTGGAAAAGAAAGATTAAATGTTGGAAACACTTGCTATATGCGAATAAAACTGAAATGATGAAACCTATTATGGCTTGGCCTGAGAAATATGAGCATAAACTCTATGGGGAATTAGGCGTAGAGCTCCTGGAAAATAAATAGAATGGAATTGGGAAAGTGAATAGGGAAGTGAGCTGGCCCTTTAGTACAGAGTACCAAGGAGAGCGACTGTCCCCTTATTTAGTGTAGAGCGGAGCTAGCCGCCCTGGGGTTGGGACCTGGGGTTAGGACTGACCACTTTATACCGACTTTGTGGCCATCGCGTACACAGTACTGGGGAGAACAACTAGTGTAGGGAGGGAGCTAGCCACCCCATGGGACCCGGGGTTCAGCTAGCTGTCCTACACTGACTTGTTAGGCCCACTGGGTAAACCAGGATAGTCAGGCGAGGGTGCACGGACTGTGGAGGGGCAAGACCCCTGTTTGGTTACTATGGAGGGGCTAGACTCCTGTTACTGAGAGGGCTCTGCCTTATACTGGTTCCGTGCTGTGCTTTGGGCGCACCCGTTAATGGAAACGACTGACCGCGTGCTGATGCGAGGTAGCTATCCGTGCGTTTATCGCGCGTGCCGTAGTCACCGTTACGTCTATCAGCGACCTTGGGGTGGTTGACTGAGGTAGGACCACCACAGGGGACTCTCCCGGTCAAGAGAGCACCACGTGCTACTTCTACTTTTCAGAAAAGACTGCAATTAAGATCGTTTCCACGATGAACATTCGAAATCAAGAGAAAGACCTGGGAAATAAACCAATAGTACAATAAAGAAATTAAAACAACAGCTACTTGTTTACCTTTACTATTTTTCTTAGCTATCTGGTTGCCACTCTACTCATCGTTTCGCTGACGTGTCGTACTTACCACTCTTTTCATGTCTAGGTGTTGAGCAGCCAGTGCTTATGGCTACGGAGGGTGTTGGGCCTAGTAGAGCTCAGTAGTTGTACTTTTGTTGTACCCATTTTTCTGTAGTAGTGAGTATTCTGTTACACCTTTGTACTCTTTTATTGTAAACTTTATATTTCTGTACCTGTTTTTAATTCTCTACTGTTATGGTGGTGTGTACTGTAGTAGTTCTTTCCTTTACTGCTGTACTTTTGTTACTATTAGTTGCTTGCATGGTGAATGTGGTTTATTGTACTGTTTTTTGGTTACTTTCTCGTTGGACGACTGGGTCTTAGGATCAATCGAGTCGGTCCGATTTTCGTGTCCTGTAGGAATTCGAGAATCGGGTCGTAACAAAATGGTATTAGAGCAAAGTCATCCCATGAAGTGAACCAACTGGCTGGAAAATAACCAATTCACGTGCTTGTAACTAGAGTAGCCACCATAACGTACCTTTTGACATCTGTTTTAAGGTTCCTTTGTTGAATATCGATTAGTGTGGACATCTTTTCTGTTCCGAGTTCGTGTCTCCTTGCAGGAGATGACTTGACGAGCAGGTAGCGAGGCGGGTCGCGGACGCGACCGAGGACGAGGTCGGAGAGGTGAGCACGTTGAGCCCGACGCCTCAGTGGACCAGCCACTGCTCCTGGGCATTCAAGCTCATGACCTTGCCTAGCTGATACGGGATATCGTGCGAGAGGAGCTCCACCCGTCGCCATGATCGCCTCTCCCTGGGGCTGCGGAGGGGGAGTCCTCTGTGGGACAGCGAGACGGACACGGCGCAGAACGCGGGGGGGGGATCAGCCTCCATCGACCCCACCTTCCTCTGGCACTTCTGAGCACGAGGCCTCTTTACTGGGAGGTGTACCAGTGTCTCCCTTTCAGCGCCACTACGAGCTTTTCGGACAGTTCCGGAAGCTGAAGCCCCCTTTTCAAGGGGGATGAGGATCTGACCGAGATGGAAGATTGGCTCGAGCAGATCGAGAAGGTATTTGACATCCTTCGCTCTCCTGTGGAGTGCCGCGTGACCTTTGACACGTACCAGCTGGAGAGCGCGGCACACAGGTGGTAGAGGGCGGCTAGAGGTCAGGAGAGGGACGAGCCGACTTGGGACCAGTTCGTCACCCTCCTCTGTGAGCAGTACTTCCCCCAGACGTGGCAGATCCTGAGGAGGCGGGAGTTCTACTCTCCGTCAGGGGACGATGACCGTGAGCGCGTACCACACGCGTTTCCTGAAGCTGTCTCGTTTTGCAACGACAGTCGTGGCTACTGAGGAGTGCCTTTGGAGGTTCACCGAGGGGCTCCGGCCTGGTATTCGGGGGTATGTCAAATCCCTGAAGCTGCCTACGTTCTCGAGGGTGATGGAGGCAGCTATGACGTATGAAGAAACCAACCCGTTCGCACGTGACACTGACAGCAGGCGGAAGCGGCCCTACCAACCAGACTTCTCACAAGGCCGACGAGAGAGGAGACACGTGGTGCCCGCATGAGAGCCTTCATGCTTTGCGGGGCAGTCAGTGGCCTTTGGGGGCTCCCGACAGGGGCCAGCTGCTAGCACTAGACCCCCGCCTAGCCGTTAGTAGGGACCCACTGAGGCGGGAGTCGAGTCTCCCTTTGCTACCAGTGTGGCCAGCCGGGACACATCAGGAGGGACTGTCCGTCTAGGGCTGGAGGTCAGCAGATGCTCTCTACGCCGAGCACTGGAGGGCGAGTAGGAGGACGCGATTTCCAGGCGCGAGGACAGCAGTCGCGGGGAGGGTATTGGCCGGCAGCTACACGTTCGACTCAGAGTGTGGCTGCTTCGTCTGCACCTAGGGTTGAGGGGCGTATCAACGCCTTGACACGCAGGGATGCCAAAGCTTCAGGATCAGTAGTGGCAGGTATAGTTTCAGTTTTCGGCAGACTTGTTTACACGCTTTTCGATTCCGACGCTACGCACTTATTTGTCATTGCCAGTTTTGCTCTTAGTTTGGGGCATGACTGTATGTTAAAGGATTCGTTCGCGATTAGAGGTCTGAGTGGTCAGCTGTTTGTAGCTGAGGAGGTTTACACGGATTGTGAGGTCAGTGTTGGGGGACACAGCCTTCTCGCTGACCTAATTATGATCCAGATGGAGGACTCAGCCTGAGCGTGGGATCGAGTTTGAGATCTCACTGGTACTGGGGACCAGCCCCATCTCTACAGCACCGTACAGGATGGCACTCCTTGAGCTGCGAGAGCTCAAGTCTTAGTTGCAGGACTTTCTGGATAAGGGTTTTATGAGGCCCAGCGCGTTTCCGTGGGGAGTCCCGGTACTGTTCGTGAAAAAGGATGGTACCCTACGCCTTTGTGTGGACTACAGACAGCTGAATAGGGTTACCATCAAGAACAAGTATCCGTTATCGAGGATTGACGACTTGTTTGACTAGTTGCGAGGTGCCACGGTATTCTCCAAGATAGACTTGAGGTCTGGATACCACCAGTTGAGGATCAGGGAGGCAGACGTCTCCAAGACGGCTTTCCGCACCCGGTACAGACACTACGAGTTTTTGGTCATGCCGTTTGGGCTGACCAATGCCCCTGCTGCCTTCATGGACTTGATGAACCGGGTGTTCAAATCATACTTGGACCAGTTTGTGGTGGTATTCATTGATGATGTGCTAATCTATTCTCAAGATCAGACGTAGCACGGACAGCACTTGCGGATAATTTTGGACACACTGAGACGACGTAGGCTGTACATCAGATACAAGTGCGAGTTTTTGTTGAGGGAGGTGACCTTGAGCCATGTGATCTTTAAAGATGGCTTGGCGGTGGACCTAACCAAGGTTGAGGCAGTGCTCAGGTGGGAGAAATCGCGTACAGTTACTGAGATCTGCAGTTTTTGGGACTGGCAGGCTACTACAGGCGATTTTTCAGGGCTTCTCGCAGATTGCACGTCCTATGACAGTTGACTCGGAAGGACGTGCCTTTTACTTGGACAGATGCTTGTGAGGCGTGTTTTTAGGAGGTGAAGGAGAGGCTAACTTCGGCTCCCGTGCTCACCATCCCAGACAGTAGTGGCGGGTTCGTTGTGTACACGGACGTTTGCAGGGGTTAGGGAGGGGGTGTGCTCATGCAGAGGGGTCACGTTGTCGTTTACGCTTCGCGGCAACTGAAGCCTCATGAACATAGCTACCCTATCCACGACTTGGAGCTGGCAGCTGTCGTTTTCGCGCTGAAGATTTGAAGGCACTACTTGTACGGTGAGACCTTTGAGATTTTCACAGATCATAAGAGCCTCAGATACTTGTTTGATCAGAAGGAGCTCAACATGAGACAGACGCTGGTTGGAGCTCCTGAAGGACTGACTGCAGCATTTCCTACCACTCGGGAAAGGCTAACGTGGTGGCTGATGTCTTGAGCCGAAAGGCGTACGCCTATTTGGCCAGTTTACAGGCGCAGAGTTGGAGCCTCATGAAGGAGATGGGCAGTTGGCGACCCCTAGAGTTACTGGGGCACTGTGGGGCAGTGACTGTGACACGACAGACGAGGCCAGAGCTGATAGACCGCATCATCGTAGGACAGATGACTGACCCGTACTTGCAGTTATTGCGTGATAGTGTTGTCAGGAGATCCTGGGAACTTCTCTTTTACAGACCAGGTACTGCGCATGAGGGGACGTTTGTGCGTACCCAAGGACGATGAGCTTTTGAGAGAGTTCTTGACTGAGGCACACGGTTCCAGGTTCACCATATATCCCGGAAACACAAAGATGTACCATGATTTGAGATGCGACTTTTGGTGGAGGGGAATGAAGCGGGATGTAGGTGAATTCGTATAGCAGTGTTTAGTGTGCCAGTAGGTGAAGGCTAAGCATCAGAGGCCTGCAGGGCCGTTGCAGCCACTTCCAGTGCCAGAGTGGAACTGGGAGAGCATCATCATGGACTTGGTGGTAGGCTTGCCCGTTACCCAGCGATGACACGATGCAATCTGGGTGATCGTGGATAGATTGACGAAGACGACACGTTTCTTGCCGATCCGAATCACCTTGGGACTAGCACAGTTATGAGAGGTATATTCGCGACGTGGTACGTCTACACGGAGTTCCACGGGAGATCGTATCCGACCGGGATACCCATTTTACGTCTCAGGTTTGGGTTGAGTTTCAGCAGGCCCTAAGGATACGGTTGAGGTTCAGTACAGCTTACCATCCCCAGACGGACGGACAGTCTGAGCGCACGATATAGACACTTGAGGGCCTTTTTCGTGCTTGTGTACTGGACTGGAGGGGCTCTTGGGAGGAGCACTTGCCCCTAGCGGAGTTTGCATATGATAACAGTTATCACTCGAGCATCGCCATGGCACCCTACGAGGTTCTGTACGGACAGAGGTGTACGGCACCCTTGAGTTGGGTTGAGGTGGGGACCAAGTGGGAGGTTGGCCCCAGTCTGATCCGGCAGAGTCAGGAGGTGATCGAGTAGATTCACAGGCGACTTCGCACTGTCAGGAGCAGACAGAAGAGCTATGCAGATCGGAAACGTAGAGAAGTGCAGTTTGAGGTTGGGGACCATGTCTTCCTTCGCGTTTCGCCTATGAAGGGCCTACAGCGGTTTGGGGTGAGAGGGAAGCTCGCGCCGAGGTTCGTGGGACCCTTTGAGGTCTTGGAACGGGTTGGATCCGTTGCTTACAGGCTTACCCTTCCTCTCCAGCTTTCTAGTGTCCACGACGTGTTCCACGTGTCCAACCTCAGGAGGTACGGCGCCGATCCCAGTCACGTTCTGAGCCACGAGAGTGTCGAGGTGGGTGACGACCTGACCTACCCCAAGCGACCAGTACAGATTCTCGACAGAGCCGTTCGGAGTTTGAGACAGAAGCAAGTACCCCTGGTGAAGGTCTTGTAGAGGAGCCAATGGTATGAGGAGGCTACTTGGGAGCTTGAGGTGGCGATGCAGGAGCGGTACCTTGAGCTCTTTGAGGGTACGTCTTTTCGGATCAGCTTCGGTCCTCTTTGAGTTTGTTATGCTTATATTGTTCTTTTTCCGCACTCTAGTTAGTGCCAGTTTCGGGGACGAAACTTCCTTTGTGTTTGTTATGTTAAGACCTGTGACATCAAAACACTTTAAGACGTCTGGGAGTTGGTCTAGACGTTTGGACGCCTTCCCAGATGTATGGAAATTAATTTTTGCGTGCGTACGATCGCGAGTCTGCGCGCAGACTGAAACCCGCCGCCCTCTCCTTTTTCTTTCCCCTCGCCGACCTGCAGAAACCGACCCCCGTGCCTACAAATACCCTCCTCTCCCTCATGCCACCCACATCCATCCGTCTTCTTCCCCAACGCGAGAGCGAGAGCGAGGGCAACAGCTGCTGTCGGGTGCCGTGGCGGAGAGGAGAGGTGCATCGAGAGGGAAAAGGAGAGAGAGAGAGAGCTCGTCGGAGTAGTTTGAGGCCGACCGGCGTACGCGTGGAGCGTTGTGCTGGGGAGGATTCCCAGGTGTTGCTGCAGCTTGGGCAGCGGGCGGACGAGCGCGGCGTGGCCGCGTGCATCGGGAAGAAGACGGAGGAGGTTCTGATTTTGGAAATTTTTCCCAGAATCAGACGTCTGGACCTACATCCAAACGACATGGGCGATGTTTGGAGGAAGCTCCAGACGACTGAGAGGTGCGAATTTTCCCTCCTTTGCTTGCTTTTGCGGATGCGGTCATGCAGGCCGTTCCATTGAAGCTCTGTTACGTGCCTTACTGAGGGATTTTTGCGTGCGCGTGCAGGTTTAGCTTTGGGAAGGCGCGGGACACGCCCTCCCACGCGGTTCAGACGTCTGGGTGAGTCACCAGACGGCGAAGAGCGTCTCCAGACATCCGGAGAGGTGGTCGGACGTCTGGAATTGGGTCCAAACGGTTCAGCAGGACCTCTAAACGTCTAAGGAGCAACGCAGAGTGAGGTAGACCTAGAACCCTTTTTAAGACGTCTGATTTGAGTCAGAGTTGTCGTTTTTGACCCGTTTAGGGTCCGTTCGAGTTCCGATTTCTGCGTTTAAGATTCCGTTCTTCTCAGAGTTTCTCTACTTGTTTGAAATACTTTTATCCTGTTCTGAATGGTTCCTTGTGATTGATCCTTGTGTTAGGACCTCGTTCTGTTGCGGCTTTGGGGGTTGCGGAGGCACGTGGACCTGCAGATCATGCCTCCATTACTTCCGATTTTGCGGGTAAAGTGGCTTCCCTTAGTTAATTACAACATTAATGCATATCTGAAATAAATGATAGATCGTAGGGTATGACATGAATCCTATGAGTAGAAAAGCTAGATTGAATGATAGATCTTAGGGTATGGTATGAATCCTAGGACCTGAAAACTAGATTGAATGATAGATCCTAGGGTATGACATGAATCCTAAGACCTGAAAACTAGATTGAATGATAGATCTTAGGGTGTGGTATGAATCCTAGGAACAGAAACATTGAAACGAATCCTAGGGTATGACATGAATCCTAAGACCTGAAAACTAGATTGAATGATAGATCTTAGGGTGTGGTATGAATCCTAGGAACAGAAACATTGAAACGAATGTCTTGAATGCTTGAATTGCAATCTTGGATAAGTAGATAGAATAATGATAATTGCCTGAAATTGGATAACAACTGTCTGTGAAATGTAGAGTATTGTTACTAGTAACTGCTATATGAAATTCCTGTTGTTTGGAAATTAAATTCGAGCTGCTTGTATATAAATTGGAAAAGAAAGATTAAATGTTGGAAACACGTACTATATGTGAATAAAACTGAAATGATGAAACCTAGTATGGCTTGGCCTGAGAAATATGAGACGAACCATACGGGGTATTAGGCGTAGAGCTCCTGGAAAATAAAAAGAATGGAACTGGGAAAGTGAATAGGGAAGTGTGCTGGCCCTTGAGTACGGAGTACCAAGGAGAGCGACTGTCCCCCTATTTAGTATAGAGCGGAGCTGGCCGCCCTGGGGTTAGGACTTGGGGTTAGGACTGGCCACTTTGTACCGACTCTGTGGCCATCACGTACACAGTACTGGGGAGAGCTACTAGTGTAGGGAGGGAGCTAGCCACCCCACGGGGTCCGGGGTTCTGCTAGTCGTCCTACACTGACTTGTTAGGCCCACTGGGCAAACCAGAGTAGTCAGGTGAGGGTGCGCGGACTGTGGAGGGGCAATACCCCTGTTTGGTTACTGTGGAGGGGCTAGACCCCTATTACTGAGAGGGCTCTGCCCTATACTGGTTCCGTGCTGTGCTTTGGGCGCACCCATTAACGGAAACGACTGACCGCGTGCCAGTGTAGGGTAGCTACCCGTGCGTTTATCACGCGTGCCGTAGTCACCGTTATGTCTGTCAGCAACCTTGGGGTGGTTGATTGAGGGTAGGACCACCACGAGGGACTCTTCCGGCCAGGAGTGCACCACGTGCTACTTCTACTTTTTAGAAAAGACTGCAATTAAGATCGTTCCTACGAGGAACATTCGAGATCAAGAGAAAGACCTGAGAAATAAACCAAGAGTACAATAAAAAATTAAAACAGCTACTTGTTTACCTTTACTGTTTTTCTTAGCTATCTGGTTGCCACTCTACTCAGCGTTTTGCTGACGTGTCGTACTTACCAACTTTTTCAGGTCCAGGTGTTGAGCAGCCAGAGCCTACGGTTGCGGAGGGTGCTGGGCCTAGTAGAGTCCAGTAGTTGTACTTTCGTTGTACCCGTTTTTCTGTAGTAGTGAGTATTCTGTTATACCTTTGTACTCTTTTATTGTAAACTAATATTTCTGTACCTGTTTTTAATTCTCTACTGTTGTGGTGGTGTATACTGTAGTAGTTCTTTTCTTTGCTGCTGTACTTTTGTTACTGTTAGTTGCTTGCATGGTTAATGTGGTTTATTGTATTGCTTTTTGGTTACTTTCTCGTTGGATGACTGGGTCTTGGGATTAGTCGAGTCGGTCCAATTCTCGTGTTCTGTCAGGATTCGGGAATCGGGTCGTAACATCAACTCTTTAAGAGAAGAACAATGTAGTAATATCAAGTTTGGTAAGTCATTATCCTTCCGACCTCGACTTGAGGGAGAGTGTTGGAACGTGGAATAACCAGCCACGTGGCAGTCAGCAGGTCACATGGACAGTCTAAGTGGCAACATTTGAGGAGCCAAATAGGGTAGTCGATCATGGGTTCTAGAATCCAAGTTGGAGTCCTTTGCTTAAGAGTCAAGTTTTCTATTTTTAGTAAATTTGTTTTAGGAAAAATAATTGTGATTTGATTTAATTAGAGAAACAAGATCTTTCCTTATGGGGGATCTTTGGTTTCCAAGAGTAGGGATATGTACTCTCTATAATAGAGAGCTTTCCCTCTTTATAGTCTCTGAATTCAATAATAATATTTTCTATTCTACTGCTCCACTCCGTCTTTCTTCTTCCAACATCACCATCGGCCATCATCAAGGCCCACTGCCTCTTGCGCCAACACCACATAGGCTACCGACCATTGTGCTCCTTGATTTACGTGCCACATAGTCCATGTGGGATTATTCTCTCCCACACAAAGGAGCCTCCATGCTCCTACTTACGCAAATCTTGACAATTACAATGGGTATTTCTTGTTTCTAAGCTCATCTAGAGTGTTCCTAAGCCTTTATAAATATCCTTGGACACACTGATACTTAAATATAAGATAGATACAAGCGAGACACAAAGGAAACACAGGAGAGTCAATTCTTTCCACCTAATGCACTTAGAGAGATTCAAAGAGAAAGAACATTGCATTAAGCTCTCCAAGCTCATCACTTCATCTTTTAGAGCTTGGATACTTCGCGCTTACACTTTGATTCACTTCCACTATTGTAAGTTCTTTTTCTCGAAGCTAATATATTAAATATTCATTTGGGCTTTTCCTTTATTTTTGTTTGGGTATCTAGGTTGTGGATTTTCATCTCCCTTGGAGATAAAATACTCTTCAATTGAGGTCAAAGAGGGATTTGAGATACACTACCATTAGGTAAAGTAGTGCATTGTATTGAGGTTGTGCCACTTTCGGTTTAAGTGGTACGTTAGTGGATTTTGATCGATTTGGTCGATTGAAAAAATCCTAAGTCAGAGAGAACTTAGGTTGTGGTTTTTACCTTTGAGGTTTTACCTAAAAATTGATTGTCTCCTTGTGGTGAATGTGCTTATTTGTGTGATTGATATTTTTATTTGTTTATCATATTTTATCATGCACTATTCACCCCTCTCTAGGGCAATCTACAGTTGAGATCCATGAATTTTGTAGATTTTCTACTGATCATTCCTTATTTGTGCAGTTGACACCTAAAGGAGTAGTTGTGATGCTTGTCTATGTCGATGGTATTATACTTTCTAGTGATGATATTCAAGGAATTTGTGATTTGAAGAATGCCTGACGGAGGATTACAAGGACCTGGGTCCTCTTGAGTGCTTTCTTGGAATCGAAGTTCCCGATAGTACATGGGGTGTAGTATAATCTTAAAGGAAGTATGCTACAAGCCTACTTCATAAACATTGTATGTTCGTATAGCTCTCTCTATAGTAGGGAGCATGCTTATGCATATTCCTATGGATCTCAAGGTATATCTTTATGATGTAAAGTCAGAACTTGTAGATCTTTGTTAGTATCAAGTATTATTGGGAAACTTTTATTTTTGACCATCACACGACCAGATATTTCTTTGGCTGTTGGTAAGTTAAGTTAGTTCATGGATAAGCTCATCAAGGTACATTGGGTTGTAGCTATGATAGTGTTGAGATATTTGAAATATTATCCTAGGAAGGGGCTGTTGTTTATTTAGAGTTCTACTTTTGATATTGTGGTTTACACTGATGCAGATTATACTGGTTGTAGGTTGCCCTGTGGATAGAAAGTCCACAACTGGTTTTTGCATTTATATTGCTGGCAATTTGGTCACATGGAGAAGTAAGAAGCAAGTCATGGTCTCTAGATCTAATCCAGAGTCAGAGTATCGGTCAATGGCCTAGATGGCAATAGAGATGATGTGGATGTGTTTTGTTCTATCTGACTTACACATTTCTATTGATTTTGCTATGGAGATGAGATATGATAATAGGGTAGCTACATATATTGTAAATAATCCCATGTTCCATGAGAGAACAAAGCATGTTGAAGTAGATTGCTACTATACTCAAGATTTGATGTGGTAAGGGCTTATCGTACAACTCATGTTAAAGCACTTTGTAGACTTCATTCGACACATGTTCCAAGTTGAGCATGATTGACATTTATGTTCCAGCTTGAGGGAGAGTGTTGAGTACTATCACCTTGTGTTAGCTTGTTTTATTTTTTTGTTGTTTATGCTTTATTTGAAGGTATGCTTGTAATTATTCCCTATCTTCTATATAATGAGGATTAGGGCTAAGCTAATGAGTAGATTTCTCATTTTTCTCAACTTGTCAGATTTGCCTGGGCCCCATTGGCATCGGTGAAAGCAATTAACGCACAGGGACTCTTGGTACATGTGGTTGATAAATCTCTATAGCAGATCCATCTGAACAGAAACCTCTTAAAGAGGTAGTATACTGAGACAAAAAAAGTAAGGGACAATAATCTTGTGCAGTAGTATGAGACGATCCTAAGTAGGAATTGGGAAACAATCCCAACTAGTAGAAGATAGCAAATCTTGGTTGCCATGGTAGAGAGAGATTAAATCATCCAAAGACCTTGGTGAGGCCAGTAAAGTAGGAACATGTCATAGAGAGAATTGAGCCATCTCCAAGGTGCAGAGAAATTAGTACATCACATACCTGGTGAAGAGCGCACATGCGCTTGTTCGCATGCGCGTGCATTAAGGTCAAACGCACATGGTGGATATTATGCAGGCCTAGCATGTTGCACGATGCAGTGTGCACTGTGTGCTGTGAGCCTACGACGTGCATGTAGGGCTATGTTGCATGCTGCGTGTGGTTTCAACTTTGTGGAAGCATAAAAGGACGAGTTCTACCTAGCAACAAATTCCGAAGATTTGAGGTGGAATGGGAATTGCAATTCTTTCCATTTCTTAAGGTATCATGACAGATCAAGAAGCCCAGCTAAAACAAATTGGAGGAGAAATTTTATGGCTCTGCACGTGGTGCTACGTTCTGCGTTCCTTAGTGTTGCTGTAGGAGAGGGAACGACTACAATGGTGATGGAGATGGAGGATTGATGTAGGAGGAGAAAGGGGTATGGGAATCGAGAAGGTATCGAGCCACCAGCCTAGGACTATTGCTTTGATACCATGTAGGAGAAAATGAAGTTTCGTATTCCAAAAGCAAACCCTAGCCTTTTTTATATGTAGAGAGGAGGGAATACAAAAAATAAAAAATTGCATGCATATTCATGAAGAAATAAAAAATATCAAAGAATCATAAATTTTACTATGCTAAAAGTGGGAATAAATTTCATGAAAGTCCTTCACATTGGTTCTGTTGAGGTAATAATGGGAACTTGTCAGGAATTGTGGGTTGCATACTGTCAAGATTGGCGCACGTGGAGGCTCCCTTGGCGTTTGGAAAAACAACCTAATAGGGGCTGTTCCATGTTGGAATAGGGAGAGTGAGAGAGCAGCAGCCACCAACTGGTATGGTGGAGGTTGGTTGCCTGAGGTGGCCGACTGCTATGTTGAGAAGAGAGAGAGGAGAGGAGTTGAGGAATAGGAAGTATTATTAGCAAACTCAAAAAATAAATACAAGAGGAAGGCTCTCTTTTATAGAAGAGTGAACATATCCTCTAAACTTGGAAACAACTCAATCAAATTAAATATTCTAAAACAATAAAATAATTAATTCCTAAAACAACTTTTCTAAAACCCACTTAACAAAAATACTAAAACTTGGAACCTAAGACACCAAAAAGAGGACTATTGGTCCTCTTTGCCATTGGCCCTAAGGGCCTCACTGCTGCTACCAGGTGGCATTGCCACGTGGTAGTCCTACGTGGCTTTTTACTCCTAACACTCTCTTTTAAGTTGAGGCCGGGAGGATGACTTGGACTTCAACTTGTGAGGCTAGACACCTTACCACTTTTCTTCCTCGAGAGTTGTGCTCTAGGTCTTTTCATTGGATGAGTCAACGGTGTAGCCTCTTGCGACCTTCGAAGTCGTTGCGTTTGTGGCAACTTGAATAGTTGCGACGGTTGTCGTTGACTTATCTTCTTGAAGCATAACTCGTTCTTCTTGAGATCTTCGGGAGTCAAGGAGTCTACTCGTGAGGTGCTAGTAGCCCCACGTGGAGGCCTCCCGAACGTGTCCCAGTATCTGTCTTGTGGATGATTGATATGTCCACAATATTGGCACTTTGGGTAGACGCGACCTGGGCCACGTCCACATCCTCTTCCATGCCCCACACTTGCTTTTGGAATAGCGAGTGCGGAGTTCTCGCCCTTGGGCGTGACTTCATCTTCAGGTACTTCCATCTTTTGGAGACGACAGAAGATGGTCTCGAGGTTCATCTTCTTGTCGAAGGCGAGGTTCTAATCGCGAAGGGCTCGATAACGGGAATGCAACCCTGATAAAAATTTGACAGATTGCCAAACCGCCCGTGTCTCCCCCTGCTTGTCTCAACGTAGTGGCTCGAATATCTCCAACTCGAACAAGGCCTCCATCTTTTCGTAGTATTTGGTCAAGGAAAGATCTCCCTGATTTGCTGTCCATATACGAGCATACAAATCGGTAAAACGAGGTTGCTTGATGTTTAGGCGTATCTTTTCTCAAGAGCCGTCCAAATGTCGTATGTGCTCTTCTTGTCAAGCATGTTCGAAGTGATGGAGGGGTCCATTGAATTTATGAGCTAGTTAGTGACGGTATAATTCTCATTCTCGTACTTCTTTTTCTTGTCATCCTTTTGCTTCGGTGGCTCCTCAAGGAGAATGCTAAGTTTCTGCTGCCCTCTGACAAATATTTTGAAGTTGGAAGCCCACAAGACATAGTTGGAGGCACTATGTAGCTTGATGGTTGTCCCGGAGACAACCACCTTGCTTTCTCCTGGACCCAACGTGGCATCATCAACCATTGTGGAAGCCTTCGTCATCTTCTACTGTCTTCTTCACGTAAGATGTTAAATTTGTCGAGGAAGATTCTCTTCGGAGATGGAAGCCACCTACATGCGGTCAAAAACTCACATGCGCTAAGAGAGCCTAGACTATTGGCTCTAATACCATGTCAAGATTGACGCACGTGGAGTGTGGAGGCTCCCTTGGCGTGTGGAAAAACATCCCAACAGGACCTGTTCCACGTTGGAATAGGGAGAATGAGAGAGCAACAACCACTGGCTGGTATGGTGGAGGTTGGCTACTTGAGGTGGCCGGTTGCTATGGTGGTCGGCTGCTAAGGGTAGCTGGCTTCTATGTTGAGAAGAGAGAGAGGAGAGGAGTTGAGGAATAGGAAGTATTATCAGCAAACTCAAAAAATAAATACAAGAGAAGCTCTCTTTTATAGAAGAGAGAACATATCCTCTAAACTTGGAAACAACTCAATCAAATCAAATCTTCTAAAACAAGAAAACAACTAATTCATAGAACAACTTTTCTAAAACTCACTTAACAAAAATACCAAAACTTGGAACCTAAGACACCAAAAACAGAACCATTGGTCCTCTTTGCCGCTGGCCTTGAGGGCCCCACTGCTGCTGCCACATGGCACTGCCACGTGGCCTATCTGGCTGCCACGTGGTAGTCCCACGTGGCTCTTTATTCCTAACACGTACTATTTTGAGCATCCAAGGCTACTAGATCATTTTTTGAGACGTAGTCAACACTCTGCAGTTTTCTCTTTAGGTTCATCCTCCAAAAGATGTGAAGCTTCTTCCGAGAATTGACAGAATGATGGAAGGACAGGGTCCATAGAAGAAAATTAGTACCATCTTGCTCGATTTTGGTACCTTGAATATAAGAAAGACTATTCTTGGTTCTCAAAAATGGTCCTGAATAGAGTGATCAGTCTTATCCTCGATCAAATCTTTATTAGTGCTTCACAAAATATTGAAAAATATTTCTTTAGAGCTAAAGGTAGGTAAGTGTATAGATGGGTACTTGATGGTGCAGATTCAGTAAATTTATATAAAATCTTGGTGCCAAATCATGTTAATCTTGATCTTGAGTTACAAAAGCCAACAAACTAACTTGGATGTCAAAGATGCCTTTGAAAGTTAAGATTTTTGCATGTCTTCTTAGAGGAGGAAGGCTTGTGACTAAGGCTTATAGGATTTCTTTGAAGGCTTGGATGGAAATTGCATTTTCTATGAGATGGAGGAAGAAGATTCCAATCCTTGTTCTTTGGGTGTCCATTTGCACATGAAATTTGGGGAAAGATTGGACCTGCGTGGATTGGCCATTCTTTGATTGCTTTGATTTGGCATTAGCTTTGTTAGGGGTAAAATTGGCCATGGACTGAGGTGTTTTAGATTAAGGAAAGAGCAAAGCCTTTTGTAGTTTTACGGTGTTATGGCTACATGGTAATGGAATGTTGTTTGGAAGGAAAATTTTCTATAAACATGATGGTTTTTGATGTCTCTTCCTGGTTCAGGTTATGGTCCAATTTTATGTAATCTTCATACGATTATTGAATGAAATAAAAGGATACTCACCTGTCTCAAGGGACTATCCTCTTACTTTGGAAAAAGGTGAAGAGGAGAAAAAAAGGAAACTGTGGTCCATCCTAATGGCTATTCAACCAAGAACTTTGCTTTCTATTGTCAGGATCAGTCAAACGGAGCACTGCAACCAAGACCAACCAATGGTAGTGTTACCAAGACCAACCAATGGTGGTTGAAAACTTAAGGCACCCTAAATGGTGACCAAGCCTCATAGGTAGTGGCAAAAAGTGTAAGACTGGTGTTTTGAGGCTAGTGGAGTAGGAACAAAGGTAATATTTGGCCTTTAAAGAAGGGATCTAGGTTTTCAGAGGGAAGTTCAACATCTATAAGGTTTATTGAAGGGGTTACACAGTTGTTAGAAGGACAAGCCTGTCTTTAAAGGGTATTCCTAGAATAGTGACAGTTGATCATATATTGCCTGATGGTCGATGGTGGATTGGCTAAGGGCTAGTGAGACCTCCTTGGCATATGAGTTTGATAAAAAGGCAGGGTGGGAGGGAACTTCGGTGGGTTCTCAAATGGTATGCAAAGCACGAGCCATAAGGCTTATCTTACTTTAACATCATGCGGAGAAAAAATAGAGACTAAATTGAATTCTTTATTGGGTGCTAAACTTTTATTTAGAGACCGTAGAGGTGCCTAAATAAGGGAAAAGAAATTAATGAAACAAGGAGTAGTTCTTTCAAAAAATGAAACTAGGAATAGAACTAGAAAGGAGAGAACATAGATATGATACCTAATTTAAAGATAAAAACAATTCTTCCAATAAGAAGAATGGGACAGACGTAGAGGTTCGAATGGAGAATGAGAAAGGATATAGAGATGACATTGTGGAAACTGTAAGAGGGGGAGTACAAAGTCTAGGAGAGAGATATTTGAGGAGATTAAAACAATCTAAATCATTCAAATATTCCTCAATTTTATTCAAAATATTCCCACTTCTATATAAATGGGGATATGTTGTGGAATAAGGAAATAATCTAATCTCCTACTACTTGATACGTAAAAAGTTCAAACTTTCCTAACCTCATAAACTGCTAAAGATTAAAATGGGAGAAAGAAATTATGCAAATATTGTTTTCAAGCCTTTAAATAAAATAAGGTTACAGCAATCTTTGAACTAAATTGACCCTTAAATGAGAGTTTTGGAAGATTGGTTGGAAGGAAACCTTTGGGAATGATTTCAGTTACTTGGATGCAAGTCTTGGGATGATGTAGGATAGATTGGAGTGGAGGTAAAAAATCCATGTAGTCAATCCCACTTTACATGGGAGAAAGATTTGGGTATTTTTGGTGTATTATTGTAGAGAAATGTTATTAAAAACTTAAAAATTTGTGCAAAATCATTTATGCTGCATGGGCTATGCAAACTTGCTAAACATCATGTGTCATGTACAATCCTTTTCAAAGCTGCACTTTCAAATAGTTTTCTTCAGCTAACGTTTCTTTCTTTTGCAGAAAGAGGTTAAAGGTGAAACAAATGCCATCAATTCAAACTGCCTTACCTCCTGAATTGGCAAATAATGTCATTAGGGTAAGACATTTCCTATTTTAATTTGAAGATACTGTTTGTTTGTCCTTAGTTCTACTGTGCTCTCTTGTTCTCGTGTGTCTATTGACTATTATTATTGTGATAGTTGTATCGAGAATGCCTTAGACGAGCTCGCTATGTTGGCCATCAGGTAAGCAGTCTCTATTATCCCAGTACCATTCATTTAGGACTATATAAAAATGCTTTATCACCAGCATGCCATCCTTCCATTATATATATATATATATTCGAAAGATAAGTGGTTGTTATATTGAATTATACAGTGATGATTTTGTTATGTCGACACTCTGATGATTTTTCGTCACAATGGTTGTTTTTTCATTGTGATGATTGCTACATTTTGTCAATAGTGGTTGTCATTCAACGTAACAATGGATTGATTGTTTTGTGTATGTTGAATTAAAGCTTCTGTCTTATTGCCCACCATTTTATGTGCAATTTTCACTGTTTATGTTGAGCCTTGTTTAATTGATTGTCATTATCGGTTAGTAGAACATATCTAAGTAATGAGTTGATTATTTATGGTAGTTTAGATTGTAGTGAAATGGCTGCTGCAAGTGAAGATGCATTTTTGTGAAGGGTGGAAAGAAAGATCTTATATTGATTGTGGTAAGATTGCAGAGGGTGGGATACATTGAGCCAAACAACATCAGATTGAATCATTCATGAATGCATCAGCTTGTTAGAAATACCCTTTAGGGGTGGAGGAATTAAGAAATTATGAGTGATAGAAAGCCTAAAAAAGAGTTACTTTGTAGCAGTGCTGTCAAAGGCGAGAGGCGCTAAAAGATGAGGGGGATCCAAAACGCTCGAGGCGCTAGGCGCTCGCACGAGACAAATGAGGCGTTAATTTATTTATTTATTTGAAATATATATAAAAATTATCAATAAATTAGATACTCTTATAATCTTATGCATGGATCTATCAACAAATATGATAAGTAAAAATGTGAAACAAAAGTTAAAATTGTCAAATAAAAAGTACTTTGTATAAGTAAAAACATAAATCCAACAATGAAATTCTTGTCATTTTCATCCTTTAAAAAATTATACTTCCAAGCATGATCTCTCTTTCCACTCATTGCAGAAAATACATCATCCCCACTTGCAGAAGCCGTTCAGAAATATCTAAATCATGATTTAATAGTTAGATCATCACAAATGACCTATTAGAAAAAAAATAACCAATCATTACCTAAAGAATATATGAACAGTAACCTAAAACTAATGAACAGTAAAAATAATTATGATTTGAACTCTAAGTGCACAGTACCTTACCTTAAGTGCACAGTATCCCTGCCCTAAGTGCTTCGAGCAGTCTTCCCCTTAGCCCTTGCGAATCGCTAAGTTGCGATGGGCTGTAGGGGGCCGATGAGTTGCAATGATGAGTTGCAGGGGCGATGGGGGCGATGAGGAGGATGAGGAGAGTTCTTATAAAGCAGCGTCGAGCAGTGGCGATGGTAGCGAGGTTCGAGCTGAGCTTCGAGAGATGGCGATGCGATGGCGGCAAGGTTCGAGCTGCGCTGAGGCGATTTCTTCAAGCAGTGGTGATGGCAGGGAGCTTCGAGCGGTTGGAAATGAAGGGGGGCGAAGGTTTTGCTGCATATGTAGGGTGGGTTTTGGGTTGGAATCGAGTTTTTAGGTCAGGCGCTCGCCCCAGCACCTCATGCCTACACCTCAAGCGCTTGCCTAGGCATCCCCCAAAGCAAATTGCCTCGCCTGAGTCCGGCCAAGGCACTAGGGCCTCGCCTCGCCTCAGGCTTTGTAGTGGTTGCTTTAGTGATTTTGATGATCAGGAGAACATGATTGATGCTGAAGATGATCAATAAGACATGGATCGTAAATGCTCATGGTAAGAGAGCCATTACCTGTTGAAGTAATACATTGTCCATCTCTGACAAGAAGCATAGGGGAAAAGGGTTGATGGATGAAGATGAATATGGGAAAAGGAAAGACTTCATTGAGGCAAACCAACAGCAAAAATGCTTATGATAAATTGATAACTGATAAGGAAATGCAACGTAGAGTAGTTCATTGCTCTTTTTTTCTTTCCTTCAAGCCAATATTGCATTTAATTATGCTAAATTAAAGATCTCTAAAGAGATGATTGCAACTATTGGGGAGTATGGGCCCAATCTTAAGCCCCTTCTTAACATGAACTTAAAGTTCCTTTATTATGGAAAGAGGTGTAGTATTTTTAAGACTTGGGGGAGGGTCACAAGGAAGCATGGGCTAAACTTGGGTGCTTTGTTATGTCAGATTGGTGGCTGATTGGAAGTAAAGGAGTATCCTTAATTTAAAGGTGAATTGTTGCAACAATGCCATGTTTGTTGAGTCTATTGATGCATCATTGTCATAAACGGGAGAAAAGATATATAAGTTGCTTAATAATTTTGTAGAAAGAATTGGGGAATCCATGGTAGTTCCAGTCATGAAAGCAACTATGTTTTGGCATATATATTCTACTTGGATGTGTGATGTATGTATTTTGATTATATCGTTTGCTTGGTTATTTCATATACGATATTTCTCTTCTAGGCAAGTTTTTGCAAGAAAATGGACTCCATTCACGTCTCATTGCATTGGCTTAATTTTAGAAGACATTGGAAAAATTTCGACCGTAAGGACTGGAATGAATTAGTTTATTCAGAGAGACCCTGGGCCTCTTTATATAGAGACGCACCGGAGAGGGAATTACAAGTATACCCTTTCACTACACAAAATAATAAAAAAATCCATTAAACATAACTCAACACTCCCCCTCAAGCTGGAGCATAGACATCAAACATACTCAGTTTGGAACAAATATAATGTAATCTCTTCTTGGGAAGTGCTTTAGTGAAGATATCTGCTAGTTGGTCTTTAGTGTAGATGTAGGGTGTAGAAATCTTCTTAGCTAAGATGGCCTCTCTGATGAAGTGATAATCCACGTCAATATGCTTCGTCCTCTCATGAAAAATAAGATTATTTGCAATAAACGTGGCAGCCTTGTTGTCACAGTGCATCGGAATAGGATTAGGTACCTGTACTCCAAAGTCTTCCAGAATGGAACGAACCTAGAGTAAGTCACAAGTAGTCTGAGACATGGCCCTGTATTCAGATTCAGTACTAGATCTAGATACCATTACCTGTTTCTTGCTCCTCCATGTAACCAGATTGCCTCCAACAAATGTACAATATCTTGTAGTGAACTTCCGATCCTTATGAACACCTGCATAGTCTGCACCAGAGTATCTACAAACATCCAAGTGCCTAATGTCTTTGAAAAGGAGTCCTTTCCCAGGTGCACTTTTTAAGTACCTGAGAATCTGGCAAACACCATCCTAATGGATTTCTCTTGGTGACTGCATAAACTGGCTTAACCTTCCAACTGCAAAGGTAATGTTAGGACGAGTAACAGTCAGATATAGTAGTTTACTAGTCATTGCACGGTATCTAGTGACATCTTACAGTAGTAGGCTATCATCATCTGCAATAGGTAATGACATTCATTAGCACATATGCTAGTTTGCACCTTAGCATACCTATGTCTCTCAGTGTGTCAAGAACATGCGCTGGGATAACACAAGTCCTCTTCTAGTGTACTGCACCTCAATACCAAGGAAATAGTTGATGGGGCCTAAATCCTTGGTAACAAATTGTGACTATAGCATCTTTGTTCCCTCTTTGTCTTACTTGTCACTGCCAATCAAAAGTATGTTATCCACATACACCACAAGTATGACCAAGCCTGTCTTTTTATGTAATGTAAATACAGAATGATCAGCAGAAGATATGATGAAGTCATAATCTTGGACCACCTTGCTAAACCTCTCAAATTAAGCTCTAGGATTTTGTGTTAGTCCATAGATAGCTTTCTTCAGTCTACACACCTTTTGACACTCCCCTTGAGTAGGGAAGTCGGGTGGTTGCTCCATGTAGCTTTCCTCCTCCCAATCGCCATATAGAAAGGTATTTTTGATATTCAGCTAATGAATGGTCTAATGTCTGTTGACAGCAAGAGATAGCAGTATCCGAACAGAATTAAGATGAGCTACTAGGGAAAAGATCTCAAAGTAATTAGTCCTAAACATTTGAGTATATCCTTTGGCCACTAAGCATGCCTTATATCGATTCAAAGTGCCATTAGGATGGCATTTGAGGGTGAACACCCATCTACACCCCATAACAGTAGTACTTGGGGGAGATCAACAAGGTCTCATGTGCCACGGGACTGTAAAGTTGTCATTTCCTTCATTGCGAAGGTCCAAGATGGACCTTGGAAGGCCTCATGATGATCTCGTGGTACCTGCACACTATTAATGGCCAGGGAAAACTGGTGTCCAACTGTAGACAGGCTATCAAGGGACAAAAATTGAGATAGTATTTAGCACAAGAACGTGGAGCCTTCCGTTATGCGATAGAAAGATTCAGAGTAGTGTCTTCAATAGTAGGAATTACCTGGTCTTCAAACAAATCATCAGCAGTTGGTGGGGACTGAGTAGTAGAAATAGTAGATAGTGGTTTATCCACCTGAGAAACATCCTGGGTCCTGTGTTGGAAATGCTTAGGAAAAGTATCCGTATTAGGAATCTCAGGACAATATGGAAAAGGGCTTGGATCAGGCTGAGTAGTCCTAGGTATAGGTGGCTCAATGGGCTGTGGTGGCTTAGTGGGCATAGGAAGGGGAACCTCATGTGATGGCTTAATAGGTTCCTCCCCTTATTTTTAGTAATATAATATCTCCTCAAAAAAGGTGACATTAGCAGAAACATAAAATCTTTTTGAATCAGGGTCATAGCATCTATACCCTTTCTGGGTCCTGGAATAGCTCAAAAACATGCACTTCACAGAGCGAGGAGAAATCTTATCCACTTTATGCAAATGGACAAAACACACACAGCTAAAGATAACAGGAGTAACCGAAAAAATGTCCTTGCCAGGAAACAACAAAAAATACAGAGTTTTACCCTTTAAGACAGAGGAACAAACTCGGTTCACTAGATACGTAGTAGTAAGAACAGCATCGGCTTAAAACTGTGATGGGACATTCATGTGAAACATGATAGAATGGGCTACATTAGGTAAGTGTCGAAGTTGACGTTCAGCAACCCTATTTTGTTGGGAAGTATGAACACAAGTAGTCTGGTGACTAATACGAAAAGATTTGGAGAAAGCATTTGCCCTATCATTAAAAAATTTCAACCCATTGTCACTCTTAACAGAAGAAAACTGAGTCTTTATTTCCAAAATAAAATTTTTGACAATATCAAAGACTTTGGATTTTTCTTTCATCATAAAAACACATGACATCTTGGTATGATCATCCACAAAAATAAGAAAATACCAAAATCCTCTACACTCTTGACACTATAAAGGCCCCAAACATTAGCATGCATAAGAGCAAAAAGACTCAGCTCCTTTATTATTTGGTGGCAAAGAAGACCTATGGTGTTTGCCCAACTGACAGGCATCAAACCTCAAAACATCAGGAAAAGATAATGCAGGAAACTAACGACGCGAAATATGCAAACTGGGATAACCATGTCTCAAGTGCCACTGGAGAGCAGTAGTGGCACAAACATCAGCACTAGGAGGGATATGTAGGTAGTAGTGACCGTTCTGCTTCAGTCCACCAGTCCGCCTCATCATCTGGAGGTCATGTTAGAAGAAATACTGATCATGAAAAATAGCTCGACATCTTAAATCTCTGGTAATTTGGCTAATAAACATTAAATTAAGTGCAATTTAGGAGCATGCATGATATTAGAAAGATACAAAGTGCTAGAGATAGAGATATTTTCGAGCCCAGTGACTGGTAACAAACCCCCATTAGCCACTTTAACCTAAAATGGCGTAACAAGGTCCTGTAGAGAAGAAAAGAGGGTAGTGTCATTAGTAATGTGGGAGGAGCCATCGGAATCCACAAGCCAGACAGGAGCTTGCGATTTAATTGACATGTCAGAAGTACCTGCAGACCTTTGAACAGAAGCAGTAGATCCATGAGAAGTCATGAATTGCTCATAATCAGCCCTGGAAACAGTGATCTGGCTATCATCCTCCTGCACCTTGGTAGTCTCCTCTGCAGATACCTGATGGGCACGTGGATCCATATCCTATAGGTAATCGTTCTTTACCCAGCATCAGTCCACAGTGTGTCAATTCCTATGACAGTACTCACAGAAGGAACTCCGACTACGTCTAGGTGCACCACCATCACTAGCTCTGCCACCTCTTCTCCTTGAATTTCCTCTACTATGACCAACATCAGCTATGGTAGAGGCATCAGTAGTGGGCACAGGATCCGAGGTGGCAAGCCTAGAAAGACGAACATAAATCTGCTCTGGTGTAGTAGGGATCTCGTCCATAGTCATGAACTGATATTTGATTGTCTTGTACTCGGGACCAAGACTCGACGGAAGTTGAATAGAGTGAATAACTTCTCTCTGCTTGGCTATAATAGAAGCATCCGTAGAGATAGGTTGGTACACATCATGCTCGTCCAATAGATTCCTCATGGAACCTTAATATTCGGATAAGGACATTGTGTCTTTCCGAAGATTGTGAATATCCTCCACAACTCTATACAGCCTGGTAATGTTACTTCTATGAGAGTGCATCTCATGAAGTACTTTTCACATCTTGGCCGAAGCATGACCTATGACCTACTTGGCGATGGTCTGGGTGATGTTGTTGAGAAGGCAAGTGGCCACTCAATCATTGTTTGCTTCTCAATCGGTAGACTTCACATCAGGCACAATATCAGTTAGAAGGTGCTTCCGATGGGATCCGTAAATTGGGAAAAAGAAGTGGACCAAAGCAGAAAGTTGGATCCATCCAACTTGATAAATGTTCTCTGCATGTGAGGGGGAGCGCTTGTGGTAGAAATCTTCCCCACCAAGTCGCTCATAGCTTCCTTTTTGTCCCCCATGATGTCCAGAGTTGAGATTCACAAAAGATAGTATCTTCAAGGTCTGAAAATCAGATCATAGGGTCTGAAAACACTGATTTCAGACCTGAGGTTCTTCCAATCTGCACAAAGGAGCACACGAATTGTTGATTTCAGGTCATATATCTCGTAGGTATCAAACCAAAAATTCTTTGCTCACACTAGGGCATAGGTAGAGCCTTAGCGGTGACTTTAACCAAGAAACCTCCTGTAGAAACCTTCGAGGAAGAAGAGAGGACCGAAAGACTTTGGTCCTAGTCAATGTAGGCAGTCTCGTCTGCCTTCAAGATGGCCAACAGATTTGGGAAGGTCTGCTGCACGGAGAGGCCCCCCCTACAACACCTCTGTGGATGTGTAGAGGTGGCACAGGAGGGAGAACAGACTGAAGGCGGCGAAGGGGGAAGCCGTTAGTTGGTCAACGATGCTGTAGGAGCGGTGCGAGAAAGGGAGATCGGCGATGGCAGCTGGGAAGGTCGTTAGCCAGTTAGTGGTGTGGCAGGAGCGGCATGAGAGAGAAGGGAGATTGGTGACGGGTTGCTGGTCGGTCGACGGAGGCGTTGGCCTCCCTGCGGCGGTTGGTGGCATTGGAGGAAGGGTGGTGCTGGGCCCTGCCGGTGTTGTTGGTCCTGTTGGAGGCCGGCGGTGTTGGAAGGGAAGGGTTGTAGGTGGCAAGGTTCGAAATGTCGATTTCAATGCCATGCCGATGAAATTCCAAGTGTGCATTTCGTGGGCATGCCGTGGAAATGCCCGTTTTTCGATGGGCATGCCGATGAGCATGCCGAGGGTATGCCGATGCATACCAACAAAAATAGGAAAAGTAATTAAAAAAACTAACAGCAACCTCGACATGGACACCAATGCCGACCGTGCCGAGGGCATGCCGACGATATTCCTGTAAATCGATGTTTTCTTCATGTCGGCACGACCCTTGCTCGAAAATGACCTTGCCGACGGCATTTAAATCAATGGTAGGTGGTTAGGGCTTAGAGGCTAGAGTTTGGTGGGATACTAGAGGCTCGATCTAGGACCACTGCTCTGATACTATGCTAGGACTGAAATGAATTAGTTTATTCAGAGAGATCCTGGATCTCTTTATATAGAGAGGCACCAGAGAGGGAATTGCAGGTATATTCTTTCACTACACAAAATAATAAAAACATCCATTAAACATAACTCAACACGGACAAATAAAGAGATTTCCAAAGAGCTATCTACGTTGTTTGGTTCGCTTACAACTATAGTATGTTTCTAAACGTGATGAGAAGGTTCACCAACAAGGAGCTAGATCAGCATGAAATATATATATATTATTGACACAACCTCTGTCTCCTTGCAATCTATTCAAAAACAAAAATACAATTTGAGGCCCCTATTTACATCAAAGTGAGCAAAGGCAAGTGGTCTAAGTCCATGGGCAATGAGGAGGGTAGGGCAAATATTGGTAATGCTTTATCCAATAGCTTCAAGGAATTTACGTCTAGAAGATGGATGAGGAGATGGTGATAGATCGACATGAATCTCCAATCCATTAGTGATGACCAGAGGTCAAGCCTTGTAGTTGATTTTTCTGAGGACGAGGTTCACAAATCTTTATGGGGCCTAAATGCCAAGGGATCTTTTAGTTTAGATGGTATTTTGGTTTTCTTTCACAAGGATTTTTGGATGTTACTAAAAGAGGATACAATGGCGATAATAAGGGAATTTGTGGGTAGGAACATGGGTTTTAATAGAATTAATAAATTCTTCATATTCCTCCTCCTTAAGAAAGGTGTGACAACTGTTGAGGACTTCCTTGATAGCTCTCTCAAATGCTATAGACCTTATTGTAGCTAAGGTCTTAGCAAACAGGTTGCATGGGCTTTGCCATGATATTATTTCTCTGGTCCAATTGGCCTTTACTGTGGGGCACTATATTTTAGATGGATTCGTTGTAGCTTCAGAGATTCTTGCCTTTTGGTGTAGGAACAAGACCAAAGCTTTTCTGTTGGAGGTAGATTTTAGCAAGGCTTATGATTCTGTCCAATGGTCCTTTATTTGGGCTTCGTTGGCTAAAAGATGCTTTCCTTTCACTTGGATTGATTGGATGAAGAGATGCATTACAACGATCTCTTTCTCTATCTTGGTTAATGAAAACCCAGTAGGTGGATGGGTGCAACCATGAAAGGGAGTTAGGCAGGGGTGCCCCTAGGCACCAATGCTCTGTCTTAGTAGTTTATGCCCTTTCACGAGTCACCTTGAAGGCTTGCTTGGTGAATCTTTGCCATAGTTTCTCCCTCAAAGGAAATGCCATGTTGCTGATTTCGATTCTTCAACATGTTGATGACATGATACTTTTTATCGAAGGATCTTAAGGTTAAAGATAAAAAATTACAGTACCTACTTGAACTTTTTAGGGAAGCCTCTGGCTTAGAGATTAACTATTCTAAATCAAAGTTTGTGCCAATGGGTATGAATGCTGAAGAGGCTAAGAATTGCAGCCTCTCTCTTAGGATGGTGGAGGGCGCATGTCCTGGACCGTACCTGGGTCTTCCACTCTTAGATAGATCGATCTCTTTACACGAGTGGACATGCATTTGATTGAGAGTGGAAAAGAAGTTATTTGGTTGTGTGTCTAGAATTTTGTTGATTTTACGAAAATTGGTTTTTGATGTCTATTTCAACTTCCTCTTCGTCTTTTGCCTATCGTAGGAGGTTGAAAAGCGTTAATAGGTCTTATGAGAGATTTCTTTTACATATTATGGCTCAAATGGATGGGGAGCTAGATTGGTGGCTTGGGATAAGGTTGCTAGATCATTCAACGAATGTGGCTTTGGGGTCAAAGATCCAAGTACGATGAATGACAGCCTTCGGGTAGCAAAAATTATGGGACCATAGTATGACTTATTCAACCCTAGTTGTTATGGGCGATCCTTAAATTGGGAGCAAAGATCTGTGACTCCAAGAGGGGCGTCCTCTGTTTTATGGGTGATCCTTAAATTGGGAGTAGAGATCTATGACCTTAAGAGGGGTGTCCTCTTTTTTCAAGGGAGTCGCAAGCATTTTCCCGAAAGTATAGTAATTCTTCACTCCAAAACTTGGTTCGGGAGATTGCTTCATGTTTTGGGATGATAATTGGATAGGCTAGGGATCTTTAAAAACTCTCTTTCTATGAAGTGAAGAGTCACGGGTAAATGATTGCTAGGACAATGGCTGGGGACCCACCTTCTTTGGTAATCTTTCACAAAAAGAACACAGGAGCTTGTAGAGATGATGGATACATTTTCAACATTTTGTCTTGAAGAAGGAAACAATGCTTTTTTCTAGGACAATGGACAATTTTCAGTTTGTTAGGCATATAGGAGGTTACAAGTAGTACTTTATCAGTTGAATATTGATCTCCTTTGGGATTGTAGGTTGGTCTGCATGCTAGCCTATCCACTCAAGATCAAAATCTTTGCTTAGCTTATGAGGACGGGAAGAATAATGACAAAAAGCTGGAGGTCCAGATAGGTTCCTCATGTGGATACTTCTTGCACTCTTCATGGCTCTGGGCATGAGGACATCAACCATTTATTCTTTGATTATAGCTTTTCAAAGGAAGTTTGGCCCAACTTCAATGGTTGGATTGATCATACTAATGAGTTGATGTTTTGGACTCCTCCAAACATGGATGGCATCAATTCGGCCCTTGCACGTTTAGATCAAAGAAAGAGAAGGCAAAGGTTCTGGCCATACTATGAGGCATATGGTTAGGATGAAATGGGGCCATCTTCAGGGGATAACATCCTTAGAAAATTTCATTTCATGTATTTCATCTTTATTTTTGTTTTGGGATAAACATTCGTAATATGCTTATCCATCTTCGATTATTAATGGAGTTGGGTCCCTTTTACTTTTCAAAAAAAAATACCCCATCCATTTGCAAGCACAAGGATCATAGAACAACCAGTGGACATGCCCGTTTCCTTGTAGTTCTAAAAGACTCGTCTCCAAAGAACTTCCAAAAATCTATTAGAGTGATTGATCCAACCAATTCCGGCTCTCTTCCATGTTTCGTGAGCACATAGGCAGCAAAAGAAAAGATGTGCAACAATCTTTTGATTCATTATAGTAGCGGGAGCACCCTTCTATTTTTTTGGTAAGGATGAAACTTCATTAATGGGTAGAAGCAGCATACAAAACTACACCCTCCCAAGAGGGGAACACATCTCCTCAGAAAGGGAGTAACACTTCACCTTGGAAGAAGACAAACAAAATAGAAAAAAAACACACAAACATTGCTTCTGGGACTTACTCTGCGCTTGGATAACGATACATGCCATCGAAAACACCATCGAATCATCGATGATTTGCGCGAAACAGGATAATACTAGTAGTCATAAATGGTAAGGAGCCCGATTGTATTGAGTCTGGATTCTAGCGTGTCCCATAAACTGGAAACAACACAACACAATGACAACCACAAAAAAAAACAAAACCACCAAATGGCCGAGTACGCTTGCAAGGGTAACGATGGAGTGGCTCGACCAGGGATCACCAACGAGCATCAATTAGGGCAGAGCGTTGGAAACCAATAGATGGCCAACATGAAGGGGAACCACGGTCACAACTACCTTCCCATCGGAGACGCATCAACAGCCACCTAAGAGAAAATTGCTCCTAGAATCCCCATCTGACAAATAAAATCGAGGGGCAAGGGGGCTCCATAGATCGAAGTCAATGCCAATGAGAGGAATGCCATTAAGTGGAGGAGCATCTCGCTGGAATAGGAGCAACGAAGCCGCAACCCACCCTTAAACCCCCAAGGTCGAAGGACACAAGAGAAAATGCTGGCTGTAGGCGTTGAGGGACGGTGGAAAGTGGTTGAGCATAGGAGGACGAGCGTGGGGTGGGGGTGGGGTGCTTGCCGACCTGTTGGCCGGCCAAGGCCCCACCTAGCAGCGGTAGTGTTTAGTGTTTTCGCTAGGTGGGAAGGAGAAAAGGGAGTGCTGCTAAGGGGGGAGCACCCTATCTGATTCATTATAAACATCATTAGAAGTGCCTAAGGATTTCCCATAGAAAGATTGGCGATTTGTGCATATTCCTCTGCCGAGATAACAAACTGTCTAGGTGTAAGTACAAAATCTTTTCATATCATCTAAAGAGACTCGATGAACTCTTGCAGGTGGTTTACCAAACTTGATCCAGCACTGTTTGGAATTATGATTAGTTCGATAGTAGTGCTTACAGTAGCATGGTGCTTCACATCCTTGTCTACGTTTGCTAGTATCCCTACCATGGCCTCGACCAAAAGATCCACGTCCACAACCTATTGCTGCCATTTACTGAAGTATTTGAAGGAATGGGATAATTGGGCATTTTGATAATTATTCAGCCGTGCTAGAAATTGAAGAACTTGCATTTCTTCTGTCTGCTTGCTCATCATATTGATATTTGAACTGAGTGGCTGGTATAAGTCATGCTTACCCATATAGTCTTCAGATTCCTACAATACTCATCAACGGTCATTTCGCCTTGCCTAAAGTTCTGCATTTTCTTAAAAGATGATATAATGGAGGCACATTTGATTTGTAAGAGTAAATTTCATGGAGAGTTTCCTATATAGTTTTGCTGAAGCAATTGTATGTACCTGCCTATCGATCATGGGTCGGATGCTATTCAACATCCAAGTTGCCATCAGATCATTCTTTGTGGTCCAATATGCATATTTCCCAATCTCTTCCTTAGGTTCATCTTTTAACGGAATGTGAAGCTTCTTTTGAGAACTAACAAAATAGCAAAAGGAAGAGGCCTATATACGTATATACTCTTTGTATTGACATATATGCCTCCATAAACTTCGACTTATTAAGTTGCATACCCTTAATAAAATCTTGGAGTAAAAATTGCTTTTTTAAAAAAAAGATCCCTAAGTTGCTTCTTGTTTTTCCAAAACAAATCCTCCACCTCCCATCCCTCACCTCCTCCACCTTCCATCCCTCATCTCCTCTACCCTGTGCGGCCATGGCTTCAATGGTGATAGTGTTGGCATGAGTAGTAGGAGTACTTGGGTCTCCCGAAAAGAAGCTCCTTGGATGCGGGCCTCCCCCTTGGATTTGTAGGGGAAGGGGGCCACCACCACCACCTCCATCACTTACAACAATAGAAGCAACAATCTCTAGATCCCTTCTTCCACAAGGGTAACTCTGACGTTGCCACTACCACCACCACCACCACCACTGGTAGCAACAACACCACCAATAACAATGAGGGAGTACAGTCAAGGTTTGTACTAGATCACATATGGAGCCCAAGCTCCTTTCTCCTCCACCCTTGCCTCCCTCTCGGAGCCCCCCTCCAACTTGGCTACCCTCTTTGACACCAACCCTTCATGGCCACCGCTGTCCTCCTCAGAGAAGCCGGAGGTCCTCGAGCTCTAGTCCATTTCCTTGATGTCCCCCTCCTTGACGCCTTCCACCACCACAAGTGCCCCCCCTTTAATCCTTACTTTACCCCATCATCGTCCCCCACAGCTCCCCTCCCCTTACGGCTGCTCCCTCAAGTGGATCATTTCCGACCTGGCTGACCCCAAGCATCACCAAGCACTACAATAACAACAGCAATGACAACACCTCGTTTTAGGCAACCTTGAAGCAACAACAATAATGGATGGAGGTGGATTTGCGTTGCCCACGGATTCTTACAGATTTAGGTTGGAGTAGATTGGTAGCAATAACAACTGGAAGGCCCCTCTCCTTGGGGGCATCTTCCTCGGTGGCAACATCTTCCTCCCTCGAGGTAAGCTATTGTGTTTGACCCCCTAAAGGAGAAGCGTTAGGTTCCGACGCTACCCACCACTTGGCTTATCAGTATCAACAACAAGAGATCATAGACTAGCTATTTAAGGCAATGGAGCTAGTCGGAGGAGGGATTTTCGTAAGTGCCCAAGGGATATTAGCAAAGCTTAATCACCAGCTCCCCTTCTCCCTCAGGAAGCCCTTGTTTGTTCTACCTTCTACTTTAAGGAGGCCCTCCTCAATGCTGTTGCATCCCCCAATCTCGACCCCAACCCTTCCCGACCCAAGATCCCACTTGATGTGGTCCTCAAGATAAGCACCTACAAGAGCTTCCTGGAGTAGGAGGAGAGGGACCAGAGGAGTAGGAGAGGTGGATGAGGAGGGGAAGAGAGGTGAAGGGTTTGTTTTTTTCTTTTAAAAGACAGAGGTGAAGGGTTTGTTTGTGTGAAAAAAAGGGGCTTATGTATAAAAATTGCTTTATTATTTAGTCCTAGTAGTGTATAAGGGCATCCAAACAAGCAAATGAACGTTTCTGAGGGTATATACATATATGAAATAGGCAAGGGTATATACGTCTTTTCCAAAGTTTATAAGGGTAAATATGTAAAAAATCCAAGAATAAAATTGGTGCCATAAAACTTTGCTATAGCACCTAAATATAGTAGAGGTTATTTGCAGTTCTTGAAGACAGACCCAAAATACTTGAGTGATTAGTCTTATTTGTCATTGGATTTGATGTTGGTGCTTCACAAAATGAGTATTTCTTCTAAAAATAGAAAACCTGGATAGAGAGAAACTAGTTGGCCTTCACATTAAAAGGAGAAAGAAGAGGATGCTATTTGCAATATGCCCAAACAAATTGTGGATTGAAAACCCTAAGGGGCATGATACCATTACCATGGTATACTATTGAGACTCTTATTTATCTCAAGTCATTTTACCACTTTTGGTGTATTTTGATATTCTTTATCTTTGTCTGGACGTGTACTGTTATTTACCCAAATCTCTCTCTATATAAAGAGGTATTGGGTCTCTTTCAAAGAAATAAGATTAATTGTTCCCTTTCAGTTGGTATCAGAGTGCGGTTCTAGACTGGGTTTGGGTATCCCACCAAATAGAACCCTAAAACCCTAACACCTTCACCCTTTCTTCTCTTCTCTCATCGTCGTTGGTCAGCCTCTCTCCTCCCCATTGGCGAGGGGCACCACCAGGGCTCTTGCGCCAGCTGGGGGGGGGGGAGGGGCTTCCCTCGGCACTCGCTCCACTGAGCGCAGCAGCAATTGGTGGTGCTACTCTAGGCAACGAACTCCGCCTAGCCCAGCCTCTACCCAGCATTTCCTTAAGCGTCGCTCATAGCCTAGCCTTCGCCCAGTGTTGCCTTAGGCGGTGCTCCGCTTGCCCAAGGTGCTTTGCCTTGTCCAGCCATCGATCACCCAAGGCAGCACTGCCCTAGGTGGCACCCCACCTGACTGCTATTGCCTCTGTTGGAGGCGGTTCAACCACTGTAGTAGGGGCCTAGCACCCAACTGCTCCTGACAGTGCTTGGGGGAGGGCTTTCTCCCTGTGCTGCGGGTGTGCGGAGCTCTCCCTAGGCCCTGCGCACCCTGTTGTGTTGCATAGGGAGTTCCTTGTGCCTTTGGCGTGGAGTTCTCAACATCGGTGACCTTGGATCTTCACGCTTGAGGCAAGATCTGCTCAAGATTCTATGTTTCATGGCCTGAAATTCTTTTTCAGATCTCTATTTTGGAGTATTTCCCAGTCGACAAGGTGTATCATGGCGAGTTTAAGCACTTTTGAAGTGATGTCGGGCACCGCTCCCGAGTTAGGGGCCTATAAGAGGCCGTTCTTTGGTCCTGTAATCAAGTTGGATGAGACCAATTGCCCGAGGTGGTCTCAGATGTTCCTTATGACGGTAGAGGGTCATGACAAGGAACATATTCTGTTGGAGCCAGAGCCTATGGACAAGATAAGGAAGTATGCTACATGGAAGAAGGATAATGTAATGGTCAAAGCATGGTTGATGAACTGCGTTATTTCGAGGATTGGAGATGAGATCATGTACTACCCGACTTCTAAAGCGATGTGGGACATTATTTGTAACACCTATTCCCATGAGAAGAACTCCTCTAGGGTCTTTCAGATTAGTCACGAACTGTCTCAACTAAAGCAGGAGGGGAGATCTCTCCCTCAGTACTACTCCACCTTGAAAGGGCTTTAGGAGTACAATGCGTGTAGACTAGTGTGCACGTGTGCTACATAGAGGGAGTATCGCAGAGAGGCGGTACATCAGTTTCTTTCAGGTTTTGGTCCTGAATATGTGGCAGCTAGATACAGATTCTTACTTTGTCAGAGCTTCCTGCCTTAGAGGAGGTTTACAGTTTGCCGAGCTGCATTGATGTATTAGCATCTCAGACAGGAGATGCTACTCATGCGTTCATACTTGCTGTTGTGACTGGACATGGTGGCAGAGGAGCCTCTTCTACTTGTGAGTGTGGAAGAGGCCGTGGTGCATTTGGGAGATCTCGTATCAGCACCACTTGCACCTTTTGTGGCAAGGTTGGTCATATGGAGGCCTCATGTTGGTCCAAGCATGGGAGACCTTCCAATGGCCAACCAGGCATCTATGACTACTGAGACTGCAGATGTGGTTCCTATGCCGAGAGCAGACTATGATGGCTTACTACAACATATCTCTTAGCTGACCTAGGAGCCTGCCACCTCCTCTTTTGAGACTGATGCCTTTGCCTCTTTGTCAGGTATTGATTTCTGTGGACAGGGATCTACAGGTACTTCATGGTTAGTAGATGCTGGTGCCTCCTACCATCTGTCAGGATATCAGGGATGCTTTGGTAAACTTCAGCTTGGACCGCATGGCAGGATAATAAAGGTTGCATATGGGAGATATACTGATATTGGTGCTCAGGGGGAGGTCGCATTGACTCCCTTTATGCGCTTGCCTGATGCATTTTTTGTCCCCAATTTTACATTGAATCTATTATCTGTTAACAAGATTGTAGAATGGAAGCATAAGCATATCTTAGATGTGGCATGTACTCTTCTCATCCACCACAGTGTGCCACATCTATATTAGGGAGATGCTGTACTTATTGCCTGCTACCTTATTAATAGGATGGCTTCTTTGTTCTACGCGAGCACACCCCTTGGGACTTATTGTATCCCGACAGAGATTTGTTTCACTTGCTTCCTCGTGTCTTTGGATGTGTTGCATTTGTACACTTGTTGAGGCTAGGGAGAGACAAGCTTGCACCCAGAGTAGTGAAGTGTGTTTTTCTTGGGTACTCCCAAGCCCAGAAGGGTACTGGTGTTTTGATCCTATAGCAGGGAAGCATTTTGTGAGTGCAGATGTGACTTTTCATGAATCTGTGTCGTATTTTTCTCTTACAGTACGACAGTTACAACCACACGAGTTTGCCCCCATGCCTATTCCTTCTATTTAGATGGATGAGTTTCCCGTCTTTGAAGATGGTTCTGCACGTGATAGTGATAGTCAGGCACCAAAGAGTGAGCCTGCTCCTGATAGTACAACTGATGGTACTATTCCTGCACCTGTTGTTGGAGAGAATATCAGATACTGGGATCCGATAGTTGTCTTTTAGAAATCGGTCACTTACAGGAAACACCCCCTACTTTAGCTCCATCATCCTCCTCACCACAAGTATGTGTTGAGGCATTTGACACTTTTGTTCCTAGTGATGATTGTGCAAGATCAATTGATATTGTTGCTGATGATGACTTTCCTATAGTTGTTAGGAAGGCACCTCACTCTTGTGCTCACTACCATGTTGCTGGAGCCATGGCTACAGTCAATTTGGGGATGCCCTTTGGCCTCTTCACTATAGCTCTTATTGCCACCGAGATTCCTTCCATGTATCAGCAGACCTTACTCGATTCAAAGTGACGTCAGGCCATGGAGGATGAGATGGCTGCACTTCAGAGTAGGCAGACGTGGGAGATGACACCTCTTCCTACTGGGGCTTGCCTGGTGGACTCCCGATGGGTCTTTGCCTTGAAATACAACCCTGATTGGTCTATTTCAAGGTATAAGACTCGGTTGGTGGTGAAGGGGTTTACCCAGATGTAGGGGGTGAACTTCTTCAATACTTTTTCTTGAGTGGCTCACCTCTCTACTGTCAGGATTCTTTTCTCAATGGCTGCCCACAAGGATTGGAATCATTGGATGCTTCATCAGTTAGACGTGAAGAATGCCTTCTTTATGGCGATCTTCAGGAGGAGGTTTACATGCAGTAGCCCTTGGGTTCGAGGTTCAAGAGGAGTGTGCATGTAGGTTGAGGAAGGCTATCTATAGCCTTAAGTAGAGTGTGGTTCCAGAAGCTCTCGGAGGTGGTAAAGAAGATGGGCTTGCAGAGATCATCTGACCACTCTTTGTTTGTCAGGAGCATTGAGAAGGGATGTGTGGTACTACTTGTTTATGTGGATGATCTCATTATTACCGGTGATGACAGAGTTGGAATAGTTGAGGTCAAGAGTATTAGTGGCACAAGAAGGGGGGTTGAATTGTGCAACAAAATTAAATTCAAATAATCGCAACAATACGCAGGTATTTAGAGAGGAAACCCTTGCGGGAAAAACCTCTACCTAGATCTCCCAATCTAGGATTTTGCCCATATTCAAGTAGGGATCACTAATTCACACCACAAATCTGAGGGTGGTGTTCCTAAAAAATAGTTCACCTCTCTTGGACAACCCCCAAGGAGAGTTTAGCCCCTCTACTAAGAGGAAACGGGAAACCTATAGCTCGGGCACCCAAATAAACTATCAAAACAAAATAAAGTAAACAATCCTAAGAGCCTTGAATGATATGAAATAGAAAGTAGGCTAAGATATTTCCTTTGCAAACCTATGTGATGTAGAAAATTAGAGTGGGAGTGATGTTGCTCTCAAGAATCTTTAAGAATAAAAGAACATAATGGAGCAGAATAGCTTTAGAAAGCTTAGAATAGAATAATAAAAAGTATTTAACACTAGAATATTTCTTTTCTATATGTGTAGGTTTAAAACATCCCTTGGTGGGTATATATAGGTGTAGGAGGTCAGATTTAAACTTAGGTAGTCGTTGGGATTTGAATTGGAATGGAATAAATTAAGGTAGAATGACTATAAAGCAATTACTCAAAGTCTGACTGGATTAGACATCTGAAAAGGCAAGATAGACGTCTGGAGTCATTTTAGACATCTGAGAATAAAGCCGGACGTGTTTGAAAAACTTAAGTGAGAAAGTAGTCGTTACTGGATTTCTCAAAATTGGGTACAGGGATGTCTGAACAAAAAGATAGACACCTGAACAGATAGTTTCAGACGTCTAGAAATAAAGCAGGACATCTAAAGAAGCCTTAGGGTCAAAGTGATCGTTCCTGGAATGAGATTGGATCCAAACAGGGATCTAAAAGCAAATGGTCAGACATCTTAGTGGACGTTTGATCAATAGTGTAGACATCTTAAAAAGAGTCATTAGACGTCTGAATAAATGCAAGGGCGTCTGATGGCCTACAATTGTCCAAAAATAAAGTGTAACGAATATAATCAATTGCGGTCAATTTGATCGTTGGATAAAAAGTGAACGTTGGTCATTTTCAGACGTTTCAAGATGACAACAGATGTCTGAAAGACGAGAAAAAATATGACCATTGTCCTTCTGAAGTTAAAGAGATATCAAAAGCTCAAGGAGGCGTTCGAAAAAAATTATTAGACGTCTGAAATCCTAGTTGACATAGGTCGAGAATTCTGGACAAGAATCTAAGTTCTAGATAGGATCTTAGACGTCTGAATAAGTAGCTCAGACGTCTGACCAAGCAGACTCAGACGTCTGAAGTAATCATAGGACGTCTGAAAAATGAATCAGAAATAAGGTCTTGTATGCTGAATTAGAAGAATGAGGATATGAAGGTTTTAAAGGTATCCTAAGGATAATTCAAGGCTCATTTACGTTCTAAAAATGAAACAAAACTAATATAACTACATCTCCTCTATCTCCTCATCTCCTTCTATCTTCCATAGAACTTGATCTTAAGCGTTCATCCAACTTTAAGCTTGAAACATACATCTTCAAAAATAATGTTAAATATAACATGTTTTGTTATCATCAAAATCAATGATCGTGGTGCTTTATCACCAACAAAGAGATCCTTGGTCGAGTAGTTTGTCATGAAGGATCTTGGTCAACTCAGGTATCTTCGAGGAATAGAGCTGGCTAGAAACAAGTAGGGTATTGTCCTTTCTTAGAGGAAGTATGCTCTGGATGTGCTACAAGAGACGGGGATGCTGGGGTCTAAACTAGCCAATATTCCTATGGACCCCAAGGTCTATCTTAATGATGAGCAAGCAGATATTGTTGATAGTAGAGCATATAGACAACTTGTGGGCAAGCCGTTGTACCTGACTATTACTAGACCTGATATTGCCTTGATAGTAGACAAGCTTAGCCAGTTCATAGAGAGGCCGACAAAGTTGCATTGGCAGACAGCTATGTAGGTACTGAGATACTTGAAGAAAGCAACAGGTCGTGATATTCTCTTTCAGAGAGGCTCTCTTATGATAGTGGTAGGATATTTTGACGCTGATTATGCGGGATGTGTGGTTGACATGAAATCTACCACTAGTTTCTGTACCTTTGTGGTTGGTAATCTTGTTACTTGGAGGAGCAAGAAACATGGGGCAGTTTCTCGCTCTAGTGTAGAGTTAGAGTACAGGGTGATGGCCCAAACTGTTGCAGAGATGCTCTGGATATGGTCTCTATTGTGTGATCTACATGTCTAGATTGAGGAACCTATGGAGATGCGATGTAACAATTGGGCAGCTACATACATAGCCAACAACCTGATGTTTCATTAGCGCACCAAACACATTGAGGTTGACTGCCACTACACCAGGGATCTCATGTAGCGTGGTTTGCTGCGTACCACTTATGTTGGTTCTGACAATCAGATTGCCGATGTGTTCACGAAGCCTCTACCTCTATCGGCATTTGATTATTGCTGTTCCAAGCTGAGTATGATTGACATCTATGCTCTACCTTGAGGGGGAGTGTTGATACTCTTATTTATCTCTAATCATTTTACCACTTTTGGTGTATTTTGATCTATTTTTGTTTGTACATGCTCTGTTATTTATCCAAACCTCTCGCTTTATATAAAGAGGCATTGGGTCTCTTTCTAAGAAATAAGATTAATTGTTTTGTCCCACTTATACTAAGGTGCATGGTGCTTGAACAAGTAGTTAGGCAATGGCGGTGAGAGTGTGAAGGAAGACCAACGCATTGGGCTTCATGCATGGCAATAACGACTTTATTATGTGCATGGTGGTGGGACGCATGATAGTAGCATAGGGCTTGGATGCATGCTATAGGATGTGTAGAGGAAGACCACCGTTCGTAGTAAGGTCGCCATTAGTGACTTCAGTAGTGTCGCTCCCAGTTGAGGTCAGGTGTCTTGCCGTAATTGACTTTAGTAGTCAATGGCAGTTGAGAAGACCACACATTGAGATCATGGTTAAGGTTATGGGAAGAAGATTGCACGGTTGAATTCTTGATGCTGCAATGTTAGATTCCGTTTAATGGCAGTCGACTTTAGGTTGTGACAACTTGTTATGCCCTGGTAGGGCATGCTTCAATGATGAAAGGGGATGAGGGGGAATGACGGTGGTTCTTGAACTAGATCATATTGCAAAAACCCTAGGGGTTACCCTACTTTGATTCCCTGTCAAGAAAAATTGAGGATTGAATAATTTTGTTGATTGGTCTTCCCTTTATTAATAGATTATAAATATAACTTACTAAAAAAGAAGTTACATAGGGAAATTAAAAATAGGAATAATAGAAAATGAAAAGTAATGCTGGAGAAAAAAAGTAATCCTTCTACCCGGGACAAAGGATGACTTATTATTTATTTATATAGAAGATGTAGTGTTATTCACTAAGGAAACCCTATTCCTTTATATGATGGAAAGGCTAGGGAACAGTTACAAATCTATACTAAAAAAAAATAAAAGATTGTGAAGCAAACCAAGGTACTCTAAACATGACAAGACTTGTCTCTATACTTTTTTTGAACCTGGAGCATAGATATGTATCATGCTTAGCTTGGAACAATACCAATTAAGGATGCACGGGGAAGTGCCTTGGTGAACATATTTGTAGTTTGATCTCATGAAGTCACATAAGAGGTACATGTAATTCCTTCTGAATCATATCCTAAGTGCGGTAATAATCCACTTCTATATGCTTTGTTCTCTCGTGGAATATTGAATTGTTAACAATAAGTAGAGTGCGGTTAAAGGTTGGAGGAGTTGCAGGCTTTCCTGCAATGCTTGGAGGGATGGGAGTCGGAAGATCGGGTGGACTGTCTCCACTGGGAAGAAGGGGAGTTTACAGTGAAGAAGGCATACACCAAGTTGTGGGGGCCTATGCAGATGGCTGACGTAGATTTTTTGCGGGATTATAGGTTGTGTGGTTGGCAGATTGCCCGCTTAAGGTGAGAATCTTTGCGTGGCTGTTGAGGAAAGGGAGAATCATTATGAAGGCCTGGAGAGCGAGGTGGGCACTGATAGATGACCAAACCTGCGTGCTCTATGTTGCGGAGGAGGATGTTGGAGTGTGCATTTGTCGACTAGGTTTGGAGAGGAGTGTGGATAGATTGGATCAACCATGATATCGTGGATGGTTTTTGGTCTGCTTTTAGGAGGGGTGAGATACGTGGGAACCATAATGTGTTTAGATCTAAGAAGGGGAGAGCCAAGGAGCTAACGGTTCTTCGGGGTATTTGGTTAGGAAGAAATGGGGTGGTTTTTAGGGGGCACAAACCTTACATTGAGAATGTTGTGTCTTCCATTTCTTCTTAGGTGGTGTTTTGGGAGCCCTTGCTATAACGGGTGTGTTTTGTAACTTTGGTTATGAGTGAACTTGGGTGGTTATCAAACGGATAACCACCCTTCCATGTTTCAAAAAATAAAAAAAGAGTTGCTTCGTTATTGCACCTCATCTCCATAGGATTAAATATGGGGATATGCAGATCCTCTGGAGCAGAGTGAATCCACCTTAGCTCATAGGTAGCTTACGTTATAGCCTTGTACTCAGATTCATCACTTGATTTAACCATTATCGTCTATTTCTTGCTTTTTCAGGTGTCCAGATTACCTCCTAGGAAGGTGCAAAAGCCAGTTGTAGACTTCTCCTTTAGACATCTCACACAATCCGTATCAATATGCTACCACATCTAAGGACTTTCCACGTGTAAATAGTAGGTCCTTTCCTAGGGATGATTCTAGGTACGTGAGGATCATCATTGTTGCATCCTAATGTACCTATGGGGTTGTGTCCATTAATTGGCTAACTTTATTCAAAGCAAGATTAATATCTGAGTATGTTCATTGCTTTTCCCTATAGACATTCGAATTTCCTGGCATCAGCTTGTCCCGAGTCATCATTACATAGGTGCATGCTTGGCTTGGTAGCTAGCATGCTTGTCTCCTAGAGTAGGTCTGTCATATTTTCTTTGAGACAAAACTGACCTTACGATCATTTCTAGCTACCTCGATCTCAAGGAAGTAAAGAAAGTGATGACAAATCCATTGTAATAAACTGCTTGGTTAGAAAATCCTTTGTAGCCTTGATTCCTTATGCGTTATCCTTGGTTAAAATAATGTCATACACATATACTAGCATCACTATTGTCCCCTTTATTTTATGTACAAAGAGAGAATGATCCACTAAGGATCTTCGGAAACCAATCTACTCAATGACATTTGATAGTTTTTGGAATCAAGTGTGCAAATTCTACATGAAGCCATGAATTGCCTTACGACATTTGGACACCTTGCTACACTCGCCCTTAATCTTTAACTTTAGGGCTGCTTCATATAGATTTCCTTTTGCAGATCACTATAGAGGAATGTATTTTTCACATCTAACTAGTACAGAGGCCAATTCTTGTGAATAATAGAGATGTGGATTCTAATTGTTGAGAATCATGCAATAAGAGCAAATGTGAGTGTGCCCTTTGACACATAGGCAAAGACTTATACCTCTCAATTGGGTTGTTAGGCTAGTATTTTATTGTGAATACCCACTTGTAGCCAAATACAACTAAGGTTGAAAGGAGGTTCTATTAAGCTTTACATAGCTTGTAAAATAACAGCTGACATCTCATCCTCCATGGCATGTCATCACTTTGGAACAAGAAGTGCCTTTTGATGAGTGGTTGATGTAGATATAGTTGACAAGGCATTAAAAATTTGTCTGTACTAAGGGGTCAAGGTCACCATAGAGGCACCTTTGGAGATGGGATGTATAATGCATGATCTTGTGCCTTTACATGAGGCTATAGGTAGATCAATATCATCATCCTCGAGGTCATATTCCTTGGCCATCTATGGATTTTTTGGAGGTGGGGGTAAAATGCTCTTGAATAGTCTGAACACCTATAGTTTTTGGTACACTAGAACTGGGAGAAGCATTAATACTATCAAGAACAATGGTTATTGTTAGGAAACAAATCAAATCAGTTATTTGATTAGTTGTTTACTATATTTAGGTCATAGTTATATTTAGTAAATACTTAATTGTTCTTCCATTTTTACTCTTTCCTCTTTCTATATAGAGTGCTATGGCCTTTTTTTTTATATTAATAACAGAAATCTTATATTCCCCCAAATTTCTCTACATGGTACCAGAGTGGGTTTGATCTCGTGGGAAAGAAGAAAAAAAGGGGAAGAAGAAACCTTAGAGGGGAGAGGCCCTTCAGTGGCATCATCGACCTCCGGCGAACCATCGGAAAGGCTGTCTCCTCTCCCAAACTCTTCTTCCTTTATTCATTTTTCATGTCCACGCCTATTGTTGCTCAATGTCGCTAGTAGGAAAACTCTCATTGGCGATGCCATCGACTATCTTCTGGCGAGGGACCATCAGTGGAGTGGTTGCCGGGGCTTTGGCCTCCAGACCGACCACCTCTGGTGGCCAATTGACCGACCACACACTGTCGGTGGTGCTTCCTTTGACTGGTGCTGCCCTTTGATAGAGAAGTTTGGTTCTTCATTTTGGCCCACCAAATCTCGTTCGTTCGAGGATTTAGCGGCATCACTCGACTCAGTGGAGGCCAAACTATTGGACCAATGTGATCGAGCGACCTCCGACATCGTTGGAGTGCCGCCACCAGAGCTACCACGCTCCGCTGTCGTGGTCGACCATCTTTTCTCGTCACTAGAAGCTTCCTTGAGTCTCCAACCTCCTGATCTTTGCCTTTGATGACCACCTCTACGTCCCCCAGTGAGTCTCATCACTACCACCAGTAGAAAGAGGAGGAAGATGAAGTTTGCAAAGGAGTGGCGCTTTGTTGCTTTTTAGTTTGAATAGTTGTTTGATTTAGGGCTTAGAGAAACAAAAAAAAGATGGTGGTTATTTGCGTGTTAGGTCTAGTTGAGGTTCAAGTTTATGTTTTAGGGTCTGTTTTGGGGCCTTTGTGTATAGCCCCTTCAAGTTTCGGGTCTATTTTGTTTTGGTCTCTGCATGTGCATGAGTGAGAGATGCAAAGAGGATGGGAGTCTCTCAAGATGTTGCGTTGATGGGAAGCCTCTTACCATGGGAATGCCGGATCTTGACACCAAGGCGTACATGAAGAGACACCTAAGGTGGAAGGTACGAAGAAGGGACTGCCATGTTAACGACACAAGGAAGATGGGAGCCACCTTAAGATGTCAAGTGTGCGGGCAGTACTCTCATGCACCACAAGAGAAATCAAGCGTTGACTGGCTCTGTGAGGGCGTATAAGAAGAGACACCTAGGGTTGAAGACAAAGAATGGACTACCACGTCAACAAAAGTTGATCTCCACAACCTTAAGGATCCAAGTCTTCGCCATCTCCCGCATCTTGACTTGTAGGGGAGTGTTAGGAAATAAATTAAATCAATTATTTGATTAATGTGTTTTTTTATGTGAATGCCACTAAAATACTTTGAAATTACTTAAATGCCATTCAATTCACTATATTTACAGATATGCCACTGAAAAAGTAGGACCATTTACATATTTGCCACTTCGTCAACCATAGTCGTTAAACTTAATGGTTTTGGACTGAAATGTAACAAAAAATTATTTTTTAGTCCTCAATTTATTTTTAAGTCCTCAAAATTTTTTTATCGTTAAATTTTATTTTTTTAAAATTTTCACCCCCTCCTTCCCCCCTCTCTTCGCCAGTTCACCTCCCTTCCTCACCTCTGACCTCACCTCGGGTGGGACATGCTTGGGGACCTTGTTGAGGTCGAAGAGCACCCACCCGAGGAAGTCGTCCTTCCCAAGCTCCTTGTCCTTGACGACGATCTCAAGCATGGAGGCCTGGTGCGTTCTCCAAGCGTGTCTCGCCTGAGTGGGGGTGGAGGTGGTCGTAGGTGAGGAGGAAGGGAGGTGAATTGGTGAGGGGAGGGGAGAGGGAGGGGGTGAAAATTAAAAAAAATAAAATTTAACGATAAAAAAAATTTTGAGGACTAAAAAATAAATTATGAGGACTAAAAAATAATTTTTTATTATATTTCAGTCCAAAATCGTTAAGTTTAACGATTATGGCTGACGGAGTGACAAATATGTAAACGGCACTACTTTTTCAATGACATATCTGTAAATATAGTGAATTAAATGATATTTAAGTAATTTCAAAAGATTTCAGTAGCATTCACGTAAAAAACCCTTGATTAATTGTTTACTATATTTAGGTCGTAGTAATATTTTGTAAATACTTAATTGCTCTTCCATGTCTGCACTTGCCTCTCTATATAAAGAGTGCTAGGGCGTCTTTTTTATCAATAACAGAAATCTTATATTCCTCCAAATTTCTCCACAGTCACCTCAGGTGTTGGTGAGAGCATAGGATCAGTAGTAGGGGATCATTTTTGATTTGACACAATGAACATATGCCTACTTGAACTTGTTTTCTTTCCTTTATTAGTATTAGATGGAAAAGATCTAGGGATAAGTCTCCTCAGGAGTGAATGTAGTGATATGCGACCCAGAGGTAGAGTGGTAGGGAATGGACTCAAAAGTGACATCACCCCTGATACAATGGCATCTAAGATCGGATTACAACACTTATATCCTTTTTTAGTCTTGGAGTACCTAATAAAAATACACTTTTTCTCCTAAGGAGACAACTTATCTCTATTGGCACTTAGAAGATGCATGGAGGCCACACATCTAAACACCTTCGATGGAACCCCAAAGAGCTCATGATCAAGAAATAGAATTGAATAAGGCATTGGATTAATTAGGTAACACACAATAAACACTACATCTCACAATATAAACATAGTACACTATTCTAAATTAGTAGAGTTCTCACCACATCTGAGATATGGTATTTCCTTTCCACTACACCATTCTGTTGTGATGTTTAAGGGTAGTTGGTTTGGTGAATAATGCTACATCCGTGGTAGAAGGCATGAAGAGACTTGATGCATAACTCCAAGGCATTGTTGGATAAGATGATCTTCATATGGGCCTTAAATTGATTTTTTTATCTCCAATAGAAATTTGGATCACATCACTTGCCTTCAACTTGGATTTCAATTAGAATGCGCATATCAATTGAGAGAAATCATCAATGGCAACTTAGTCTATGAACCACAACTTTGTAGACTTGGTAAGGAACTCTTGTGACGTTAGTAGTAGTGGGTGGGATTTGCAATACCATCTCTGAAAGCTTATGTAGGCCGCATAATCATATGTGGTCCAAAAATGAACTGAGTATCTATATTCGGTCCTATAGTCTGTCTACCTGATTAATCGACCGATTATCCGATTAATTAATAGATTAATCGACCAAGTAAGCTTTAAGGTTCCAATTTTTTTCTTTTAGCTTTGATGCAAGTGCAACGCACCCCTAAATCAAAACCCGATGCCTAAATTCACCTAACTAAACTTGACTTCTCCTATTACCCCAAGTTCCTAACGCATGAAAGCCTTAGCCCTAAGCAAAACCCTCGGTCCTGAGTCCCTCTCCTTGTCTCATTTAGATTTATGATGCACTAATCTCAGTTTATTTATCTTATTTGTGATATTGATAGCTATTTATTAGTAGCTATATTGAAAGAATATGTATATCAAAAAAATATTATTAATATGTGTGATATTTTAATTCATATATGTTGGAACAAATGAATTGGATTACCACCAAAAGAAAATCCTAGTTCTCTTTTATAGAAAAGAAGATTGGGCTAATTACAAAAGTATCCATAAAAAATACCAAATACCCCTACAACTCAACACTCCCCCTCAAGTTGGGGCGTAGATGTCAACGAGCCCCAACTTGTTGCTCAAGAAATTATGACGTTTCTTCTTAAGGGCCTTGGGAAAAATCTCAACAATCTGTAATTTTGATAAAATATACGGGGTACTTATCTTGCTTTCCAGGACATCTCCTATGAAGTGGCAATCAACCTTTATATGCGTTGTCCTTTCATGAAAATCATGATTAGAGGCAAGATATGCTGTTGATTTATTATCACAGTAAAGTGTGACAAGGGTATCAACTACCACTCTTAGATCTTGCAAGAAATCAACCATCCACATGATCTCACATGCTGCCTGTGCCATAGATCTGTACTCTGTCTCTACACTGAAGCGAGTAATAACACTCTATTTCTTGCTCCTCCATGAAACCGGATTTTCTCTTAAATAGACAGTAGAGTCAGATGTAGATCTCTTATCCTCTACTGATCTTGCATAATCTATATCAGAATAAGCCACAAGATCTAGATTGTTATTCACTCTGTAATATAGACCTTGTCCTGGGGTGCCTTTCAGATACCTTAAAATGAGACACATCATGCCAATGACGTACCTGGGACTCTGCATAAACTGACTGGCACGACTGACTGCAAAGCTAATATTTGGGCGTGTAATAGTCAGATATAACAATCGACCAACAGTACTACGGTACTCGGTAACATCCTCGAACAGAGGATCTATCTCATCTGAATTGTGAGTAGATGCGTTCACTGGTATTCCTGATGGTTTGGACCCAAGAAGTTCAGCTTCCTCTAGAATCTGTAAAGTATATTGCCGCTATGATAAGGATAAGCCTCACTCTTGACGAATATCCTTTATCCTTAAAAAGTAGCGTAGATCACCTAAGTCCTTGGTGACAAAAGTGTATTGGAGAAAATCTTTCGTCTCGACGATCCCATTGATATCATCACCTGTCAAGATTATATCATCAATGTAGACTGCCAAAATAACCACTCCATATCCCACCATGTTCTATCCGTCTAATAAATATAGAATGGTCAATAGTAGACCTTTGAAATCCTAGCTTCCTGATCTCAAGGTTTAGCCTCTCGTGGACTCTACTTCATGTCATAAATGGCCTTCTGTAAGCGGCAAACAAGCTCTCCCTGATTGTCATAGCTTGGTGGTTGTCTCATATATACCTCATCTTCTAAATCACCATATAAGAAGGCATTGATGCAGTGGCTACTCCTTGATTACTGCCAGAGACAGAATAATCCTAATGGATGTGATGCGCACAAGGGAAAAGGTCTCAAGGTAATCCACCCCATAAGTGTAGGTGAACCTCTTGGCAATAAGTTTGATTTTATATCTCGCTACTGTCCCATCGGATCAATACTTGATGGTATACACCCATCTGCAACCAATCACTGTAACACCCTCAGGACATGGAACAAGATCCTATGTTCCTCCGCTCTGAAGAGCTTGCATCTCCTCATCCATGGTTGCCTTTCATTTTGGATCATGAAGTGCCTGGACAAAATCTCTAGGAATAATTGCTGTGGTAATAGTAGAAGCAAACTGTCTGGCCTCCATGAGAGACGGTAGTGTATCGTGATATAGGATGAAGGGTGGTGTCAGATCTCCTCTGTATAGTTTCCTCCCCCCTATCTGACTCATCTCTGTCTGAAGAAACAAGAAGCTGAGCTGGCTCGTAACAAGCAGAGCCCTGTGGTTGTAACCTCTTGTGATATATCTGTCTCCTCTATGGCAGCCTCTATGGATGATTGTTCTTCTGAGAAATAGGGAATCTTCTCAAAGCAGGTCACATCTGTAGCAACAAGATATCTCCTACGATCTGGGTTATGACACCTATAGCCTTTTTGGGTCCTAAAGTAACTAAGAAAGATACTTTGTGGCACGAGAAGCAAATTTATCCTGGATCCCATAGTTCTGAACAAAATAGATGCATCCAAACATTCACAGTGGCACAAGAAAGACTCTGCTATAGTCAGGATGTATAATTTGATACAGAATTTGACCCCGAACCACAGAGGATGGTTGTCTATTAATCAAATATGCTGCTAAAAGGATGGCATCACTCTAGAATTACCAAGGAACCTTCATATGTGACATTAGGGTCCTGGCACTATCAAGCAGATGTCGCAACTTGCGCCCTGTAATCCCATTCTGCTGGGACGTATGAGCACAAGAAGTTTGATGGATGATCTCCTTAGCATGGAAGGCCTCTTGCAAGTCACCATGCATGAACTCTAGTGCATTCACTCCGAAAAATCTGAATAGTGGTACCATACTGAGTCTGCACCGTAGATAGAAACTGCTGAACAATAGTGGGAATCTCACTACGAGCCTTCATCAGGTGAGTTTTCTACAATCATCAACCATGGTTGCAAAATATCTGTCCTCCAGAAGAGGCAACTCTGGACGGTTCCCAAACATCACAATGTACACGGGAAAAATGAGTAGAACTAACACCAGTACCTCTTTCAGGATAGCTGCTCCTGTGATGCTTCCCTAGTTGGCAATCTTCACAGTCCAAGACCAAAGAGCTTGGTAACTTTGGATGCATTTGGTGTATCTTCTTCACAGAAGGATGCCCAAGTCTTTGGTGTTGAAGTAAAGGATCACGAGAGGTAGATACCGCCCCAGCAAACAACATGGGCGTGTCTAAATAATACATGTCATCTCTCTCTATGCCATTGCCAATGATATCTCCTGTGTTTTGATCTTGAAAATAACAATGCTTCTCATAAAAAATAACACGGTATCCCAGATCTTTGCAAATCTGACAAAATGTTCATAGGAAATTCAGGGGCGTAGTATACCTCGTCTATTTTCATCTTGGGCGTAGCATCAACACTCCCAATAGCAGTCGTAGGGGAGGTCTTTCCATTAGCCACCCGCACTTCTTGTAGTCCACATGAGATCATAGGGTTCTTTATACGATCTCTATCTCTAATGAGGTGTACAGAAGCTCCAGAATCTATCACCTAAGCACTTCTGTATCCCTTTCTTTTCTTCTCAACCTCTTGGACTGCAAATGCCAGTCCTTCTACATCTGAGTTTAATTTATCTGACGTATCAAACTATCTTCTTGGCACGAGAGAAGGCTCATCATGTTCGAAAGGGATATCTTCTTCATTGGCGGCAAGAGAAGACTCATCACCACCTTTGCAATGTGTGAGATAGGCTCAAACACATGCAAAACATTTGTCCGTGCTAATTTCGCCCCCCATGGGTTGTACCTCCATTCATTAGTGGTGGCGCACCCATCGAGTGAGCAACAACCCCCAGCCATTGCATAGCAGGGGCAATGAAGGGGTTTGTAGCACTTGCTGGGGCTGTTGCACCACCGGTGGTGCCCCCTGCAGTGCTCGCAGGGGCGGCGTAGACCGATGGCATCATGTGCATGGCGACTAGCGGCAGCGATGTGGGCGTTGCTCCCCGCGGCGGTGTGATTGTAAGGCTGATCGGCGTGATCTCCATCTGGTCAATGCCGGGAGAGAGATCTCCGTGATCTCCATGGAATCACCCGTACGTGGGTGATTTAATCATATTTTTGTGGATTCTTGGTGGGATATCGAAACACCGGCCTAGGATCGCTGCTTTAATACCATGTTGGAACAAATGAATTGCATTATTATCAAAAGAAAACCTTAGCCCTCTTTTATAGAAAAGAAGATTGGGGTAATTGCATAAGTACTCCTAAGGATAAATAAAAAATATCAAATACCCCTACAACTCAACAATATATATGTATACTTAATATGTATAATGGTATATATAATTATATTTAAAATTTTAAATATTAAAAAAATACTACACCGACTAATCCCCTATTAATCATCTGCATACCGTATACTCCTTGGTGAACTCATCGACTGAATATCGATTGTCGATTTTTGCAATTTTGCCTAAAATTAATCAAATCGTATTAAAACATTGGAAACAATTTTCCTTTAATTGCATGAGTTAGGGATTTTACTTTTGTAATTGCTATGACTGAAATATGATAGTGCATGGAATCATATCCATACATCTATGCAAAGTCCCCAACACGAAATGCAACTCCCTTAGGTTCGTTGATGAGTGAGATACTAATGTTGCAAAAGGAAGACAATCTTCACGCATCAGAGAACCTTCATTTCTTCTCCAAGAAGCAAAGCACCGAGGAGGAAGCAGGGGGACTTCCCTACCGTCTCCCTCTAAGAGGGGGGGGATGGCCGATAGGCTAAAGGGATGCTCTGTTTAATTCTGAATCTATCTGTAATTGGTGGAATCCCTTCCCCTTTTATAGGATACAAAACCCTAGAGTTAAAGAAATCCTGTTTCTTTAAAATTCCTGCAAGGCCCTTCTTTATTCTTATTTCTATCTAGAGAGAATTCTAGCACTTTAATAATTATTAAGGTGCCCTTGGTGCTTCTATAAGCATATATTAATTATATATTTTAACTATTTGAAAAATATTAATTTCCTCCTATTTTTGTGTTGCTAGTTGCTGTATTGTGATGCAGGGATTTGTAGGTAATCTAAAGTTCGTCTATGATTGTGATCACTTTGGATCAAGGGTTTAGATCAAATATTGATATAATTTGATTCTAATAATCATTTCCAATTCTCTACTTGGAAAAACTATATTGATAATTATTTTGAGCATTACTCATAATTCTCTGAATATTTTTTTGTTGATGGCATTATATTGGTTGATGAGATAAGAGATGAAGTGAACAAAAACTTGAGCTTTTGAGAAAAACCTTGAAATTTAAAGGCTTGCACCTAAGTAGAACAATGACTAAGTATATGGAATGTAACTTTAGTGGCAGATGAAACAATAAAGGGATGGATGTAAAAAATTGAAGAGTGCATTCCAAAGATAGATGTTTTTAAATACTTGGGATTCACTTTTCAACAAGATGGTGAAATTGATGGAGATGTTACACATAGAATTAATGCAAGGTGGTTGAAATGGATGGGAGCATTTGGTGTTCTTTGTGATAAGAGGATTTCTTTGAAAGTTAAAGGAAAGTACTACCGTCGGAGAATGTTTGGTTGTGTTACTCCATAATTCTCCAATTATGAGCAATATCTAATTTGTTAATTAGCCACATACCTAATCAAAATTACTAGGTGTCACATCGCCTTAGTGAAGTGTGATGTCTACTAGATTGTTAAGAAGATAGCCAATCCCTTGAGATATGCTATATACCCCACATGTCCTATACACACAGAGTTATTTATGAGCAGTTCAAGGTTTAGGGTCCTATCCCATTGTCGACCCTTCGAGAATTGGTGTGTAAATTACCATTAAGCTTTGAATGGAAGACAAAGGATAGCTTCTCTAAGTTCATTTGTTCATTTTTGTTTCGATTTAACTATCATCGGTGGAATTGGACGTCTAAAGTTATAATGGTAGAACTCTAATTCCACTCTTGACTATTACAGTTGTGAATACCCTCTTGAGAAGAGATCTATATCTTGTATTGAATTATGTAGATCAACTTCTCAATATATTGGCCTTACACTTTGCAAAATCTCAATTATTGTGTGCCAAATCTATATAGCTTAGATACTAACATAGGCTTTTATCTCAGGTATAAGGACACATGTCTCTTTTTCTAAGTTTTGCAATCTCTTTCCTATGAATAACTCCTTTATCATGCTTACATGATAATTCTGGAATTTCCATCCCCCATGAAATTTCTTTCGTTAGGAATTTAGTTAGGTGCCAGTCTCATATAGTAGATTTGGGAGATCACCATCTCTTTGGAGACTGGGAAATATGATCAAGACAATGAGTTAACGATAGTGATCACATACACATTCGTATCTTATATCTACTATCCAAAACCATTCCTAATAATTGATTCACTATCCTCTCACTTGTTTGATCAGGCCTTTATGCAAGCAACCCTAAAAGCACAAGTAGAACTAATGACACATTTGTAGTAAAAAATCATTTATTTAGATGAATGGAGAGGACATATATATTTAATGTGCCAATCACATAATCAGATGGCTCACCAAAAACATACTACTCCATTAAACCTTACATACAACACACTTATGATATACTATATTGGTTTAGCCTTTGTATCAACACATCATACTCGACTCTAGTAATCGTGACAATCTTGTGCATTGACTTTGGTGCGCAACAGCTTGATAGCCTCATAAAATGTGCACTAGGATCTAGGATGCCTATGGCCTTTATGATCATGTCCACGACCATGAATGGATGATGAAATAACTCTGCCTCTTTCCAGATAGAGAACCATGGAAGATTTATGCTCTTGGGAATAACCTCTTCGTGGACTCTGATTTATTGAGAATATGCTCCTCGTCGTGTTCCTCGATAACATCGAGGATTGATTGCAGCTGCAATTCATAGTTGGCCCCTTTGAATTTTAGGATCGGGCTAAAGGAGTTCTTCAACTCCCCTTAACGCCTATCTCCTTGAGTGGGAGAATTCATTATCTTAAAAGCCATTATCCACCAGATCGGAGTCCATCAATGAAAGTGAAGAATAATGCTAGCAAGAATCATTTCATCAAGATTAAAGGCCACACAAATCTACCACTCATCCTTAAAACATTGAGAACTAAAGAAAAAAGTTTTGGACATGAAACTCAAGCAAGGAACCCTCCAAGGAGATGATCTTGGATGAGTAGGGCTAAATATGTTGAAATGACTCAATCTTTATTGAAACTCTAGGTCTCTCTTATATAGAGAGAGTGACCAAAGAGTAAAAGTACATCCTTGCCCCTGAGGAGCACACAAGGAAAAAGCTAGAAAGGAAATAACTAATATGGTATGTTAACACTCCCCCTCAAGTTGGAGCATATATATTTATCATGCTCAATTTGGATATACATGAATCAAATAGAGATTTAGCTAGGAGCTTGGTGAAAATGTCAGTAATCTGCTCCTCAGATGTGACAGGTGTGGTATATAGCAACTCCTTCTGAATAATGTCTCTGGTATAGTGGCAATCGACCTCGACATGCTTTGTCCTCCCATGGGATGTTGGATTGTTGGCAAGGAAGGTGGCTGTTCTATTGCCACATCTTATCTCCATTGGCTAGAAAACTGTATTTGCAAATCAGTAAGCAGAGCTCTAATCCACATCATTTCTGCAGTTGTCTGAGCCATGGCTCTGTACTTAGACTCGACACTGGATTTAGCAACGGTACCTTGCTTCTTGCTCCCCCAAGTGATCAGGCTTCCGGCCAGAAATGTATAGAATCCAGTAGTGGATTTGCGATCCACATGACAATTGGCATAGTCCGCTTCAGAGTAGCCAACCAAGGTCATAGAAGACCCTTTAGAGAATAGGAGACCCTTCCTAGGAGCCTTCTTGATGTATCTGAGTACCATCAATGCTATGTCCTAGTGCTGACGTGTTTGCTTGGCCATGAACTGGCTCAATCTTCTATTGCAATGGAGATATCTGGCTTGGTGATGGTAAGATATAGCAGCTTGCCCATAAGTTGCCTGTACTGCCTGCTGTCCACCAACTGAGCATCATCATCATGGAGTGGCATCTTAGGATCTATAAGAATATTGGCATCCTTGGCCCCAAACATACCAACCTCCTGCAAGATGTTCAATGCATACCTTCGCTAGGATAGGACTACACCTCTGTTACTGTGAGCCACCTCAATGCCAAGAAAGTACCGGAGTGCTCCTAAGTCCATGACAAACTGCTCTGTTAGGATGTGCTTAATCTCAGTAACACCTTACTCATCATCACCTGTGACAATTAAGTCATTAACATAGATAAGAAGAATCATAGTACCTCGCCCTGTCTTCCTGATAAAAAGAGAGAAATCTGCTGTCAATCTCCCGCATCTAGATGCCTCAACAACCTGTGATAGCCTTTGGAACCAGGCTCTGGGGCTCTGCTTCAAGCTGTAGATGACCTTCTGTAATTTGCATACACACTCCTCCTGAGTCTCAAATCTAGGTGGCTGTTGCATGCATACCTCTTCCTGGAGATCACCATAAAGAAATGCATTCTTTGCATCCAATTGATGTAAAGCTTAATCTAACTGAATTGCCATTGCCACAAGCACCCGTGCGGTAGGAAGTCTGGCAATAGATGAGGTGTTAAAGAAATCTACCTCATAGGTTTTGGTGAACCCCTTGGCCACTAGCCGTGCTTTGTATCTGGCAATTCCTTCATCAGGGTTGAATTTGACATTGAATATCCATCGATTGCCAGTAAGTTTAGCACCCTCAGGAAGTGGAGTTGCCAGGTCCCGTGACTTTTTGAGCTGCCATCTCATCCTCTATGGTTGCTCGCTACTTTGGATCAAGCATGGCCTCAATGTACGTTGCTGGGATCTGAGTAGTAAATGCCTGCGTAAATCTTGCAAATCCAGGTGCAAGGCTGTTAATAGCAAGTGCCCCAGCCATGGCTTAAGTAGTGCAGGTTCGAGGTCTCTTTCGAATGGCAATAAGAAGATCTAGATCATCTGTTGCCACATCATTTGTCATGTCCCTGTGATCATCACATGGTAAACATGCGTCAGTGTCTAAGGGACTCACCTGAGAAGCTGACGGTGAAGGCGAGAGTGGGGGGCCTTGATTAGTGTGAAGGTGAACATGTCTGTAGAGGCTCTGTCAGACAGGGAAAGGGCTGCGTAGCAGGTGGTGGTGTAGTAACAACTGGTATCTCAAGAAAACTCTCAAACCGAATGGGTGTGAATGGCATAGGTGCCATATCACCCCCAGAAGGCATTTCAACAGCAGCAGTAGAGAAGAGTATTGCCTCATGAAAGGTAACATTAGCTAAAACAAAATGGCGAGAAGCAATCGGATCAAAACATCGATACCCTTTTTGCGTTCGCATGTACCCAAGGAAAACACTTAACTGCTTTCGGTGTTAGTTTATCCTGACTCGATCCCAACAAGTGGACAAAAGCAACACACCCAAGGGTCTTAGGGGTGACGTGAAATAGTGGTTTATCAAGATACATAACCTGTAAAGGAATTTACTCATGTAAAGCAGCATTAGGCATCCTATTAATTAGAAAACAAGCCGTCAAAACAGCGTCACCTCAGTAAAGAGACGGGATCGAGTGATGAATCAATAATGTGCGAGCAACATTAAGAATATGATGGTGTTTCCTCTCTGCAACACCATTTTGCTGAGATGTGTGGGGGCACGTGGTCTCATGAATAATGCCACAACTAGAAAAGAAGGTACGCAAGCGAGTAGCACAAAACTCTTAAGGCATTATCAGGCCGAAAATGTTTCACAAAACAAGAATGCTGAGTTTTTATTTCTTTAATAAAGTTCTCAATGATTTGTCCCACATCGGACTTATTCTGCAAAAAAAAGCATCTAGGAAATGCGAAAAAAATCATCCACTAACAGAAGATATCTATTCCCAAGTTGATCAGGAGTACGGCTATGACTCTACACATCCATATGAATCAAGTCAAAAACAACAGTAGAAGAAACAGAAGTAGAACTGGGAAAACTAGTCCTATGATGTTTGCTCAACTGACAAGCATCACAGGTGAGGGTAGTAGTGGAGGGTATGTGCGGCAAAATTCATCTGAAGCAATCAATAGGTAGGTGACCAAGGCGATGATGCCATTGAAGGGGAGATCTAGTGGAAGTAAGGCCTTGGGTAGCAGAAGCAGCAATAATAGTTTGGCTCAGACGGTACACCCCCCTTTCCTCATGCCCTCCACCAATCATTTTCCTAGTGAGTTTGTCCTATAAGATACAACAAGATGCATAAAAAATGGCTCTGTAGTTCAAATATCTAGTAATACTACTAACAGACAGTAAACTCAAGAGAAAATTAGGCACATAAAAGACATCTGCTAGTCTCAAGGTATGAGATAGAGACATATCACCCTTGCCAACTAGTTGTGAATATCTCCCGTCTGCCACCTGCACAGTCCTGGTTGGTATAATAGGTGCTAACTGAGAGAATGCACTCTTGTAGGGTGCGTAGATGCATCGGAATCAATTAACCAATCACTAGAGGATAAGTGTGACAACATACCAATTGCAGGTGCCTGTGAGGAGGTAGCAATGGCTGCAGTATCTGAAGATTGAGAGGATGAAGCTTGTGCTAACTGCTCAATCTGCTATCGCAGGGTCTCAATCTCTGTACTCAGGGAGCTCACATCAGAACTGGCAGGCATTCCATCTGTTATCCCAGCTGCCTGATTAGCAATAGGTGGCCTACCATGCTTCTACTAGCATGTAACCTTTAGATGACCAAGCCTGCCACAGTATGTACACGTGGTCTTAGTACATGTATCAGACGAGCGTCTGCATCCACGACCATGTGTAGGGGGAGTACCCTTGCCATGTCTAGGGATCGTTGCCAGTGCAGATATTTGAGTACTAGAGTCAGGAGTAGGAGTACGGACTGCAACTTTGTTAAGTCTTCTATAAGCCTCTTCTAGGGTAGGAAGCTCAGGAGCGGTGAGAATATGATCTCTGGCAACAGTATACTCAGGTCCAAGCCCTGCTAGGAAGAGAGAGACGACCAACTATCTCCGAAAATTCTTCCAGGAATCACAGGCACACACCGACATACAGGAGTGATGCCTCTCCAGCATTCCCTTTAAGAGGGAGTAGTATTGTGGCAGAGTGCATCCTTCTTGACGCAAGTAGAAAAGGTTGTAAAAGACCTGAAAGACCTGTGCAGAGTTTTTGGCATGAGAGTAGGTCTCACGCAAGGACTCCTACGTCTTTGCGGTGTCGTAATACATCATCTCATCCTTATACGGGGAATAATTGTTTGCATAAGCCATGCAGAGACCATGGCATTATCGCTATCCCAGGTGGCGTTGGCGCCAATCTTGCTTGTAAGCTCTGGATCTGTAAGGATGTGGCTCTTCCCATAACCCTTGATGGTCATAAGGAAAGTCTGGGACCATCGTGAGTAGGTGGTCTTGTCCAACTTAATAATAGGACCAAAAAATGGATTTTTCCATACCCCGATGTCCAAGAAGTGCCCGAATTTACCTCGGATTGATCATCTGAAGCCATTCTTACAATTTTGGAGCTGTAATTAGACTTTTATATTCAAGAGGTCATCAATCAGATCTGAAATCCAAAAAATCAGACCGGCATCTTCACAAAAAATCCCATTGGACAAGCTTTGGCCTAGCTTGGGTGTGGGGTGACCACCCAAGAAGGCCCCACCAGCGCTGACGGAGCCTTAGGCGGTGTTGGTGGAGCCTTAGGGGTCGCTGGTGGCATTGGGGAAGCTCGAGGTGGTGCTGGCGGTGCTGGGGAAGCTCGAGCCAACACTAGCGAGGTGGTAGGAAGCGCTGACGGTGCTGGCGGAGCCCTACACGGCGATGGCGACGTTGGCGGAGCCCTACATGGCGATGGTGGTGATTTACAGTAGGGCTGCGATGCCTTGTCGGTCAGGTGATGGCCTCTTGAGGCAGATCAACCAGCAGCAGTGGCCGATGGGGCTTGTCAGCAGCAACGGTGGGCCGATCAATAGTCAGCTGCAATCGACAGAGGTTGGTGGCCGTCGGTGGAGGCTCCTCCGGGTGCCTCCATGAGAGATTAGGGTTTTGGTGGACAAGGTATGGAGGCTTGTGAGGGTGGGATAACAGAGCGGTGATCCCAGGTTTCTCTTATATATAGAGAGACCAAAGAGTAAAAGTACATTCTTGCCCTTAAGGAGCACACAAGGAAAAAGCTAGAAAGGAAATAACACGTATAGTATGCTAACAGGCTGTAACTTAAAGTTCTAAATAGTCTCAACATATCTTGCAAGCAAGACTAATGGTGATGGAGTGGGAACTAGGTGAGGGTGGCATTGGATACCACTCAGCACTGATGAAATAGTACACAATAGTGGTGAAAATGATCAATAGCTTTGTGATGGCAGTAGTGATGTTGGTCTCTATAAGCATGGACAGTGCAAACCTGCTAAATGAAGACTAAAAATTGCTAAATCATCTACTCCTTCAGAATGGTTGGTAATACCACTTGAGGGTAGATAGATCGTCCACCCAGCACTTAGTAGTAGTAGCTACATGAATTGTAGTGTCACAACACCTATGGCAAGGTGCTGCAGGTGCCATCGGTGGCAGTGGTTGTTGCTGGTGGTGGCTGTGGTAGTTAGTGATTGGAGAGGAACCTCCGGTGGTGGTTCCTGATTATGTAGGTGTGTGCCTTGTGTATAATGCCTTAGGGAACAACTCCTCTCCGTATGTGGAAGTGAGAGCTCCCCTTCTCTTCAACGGATTTGTGCAAAACCCAAGAAGGGAATTCTAGATTTTATTTGGTAGAGAAAGAAAAGGGCAAAAGGGCAAGTAGGTATAGAGTTTTGACCTATGACCACCACTTTGAAACCATGTATGAGACATATCAAGGAAACCCTAGGCCTCCATATAAGGGAGAGGCTAAGGAAATTTATAGACAAGTCCTCAAAGAAAAAAAAGACAGTGAAGTAAACAGAGGCAATGAAAGACGACAAGATTTATCTCTACAATTTGGAGTCTTGAGAAATTGCGAAGAATTCCAACAAACTAGCTACTTTCTTTGTTGCTTTTAACAAGCCTTTGATGAATACAAGGGTGTTGTCAACATACTGTATCATGGGCATCAAAATGTTACCGTCTATGGGCTACAGAATAGTCTAGCCTTAGCTTGAAAAGCGTTCCATTCACCAACACCTAAAAGGTAGTACACACCTCTTAATTCATGAAGTCCACCATCAGGGGAGCCCTGTTTCTATAGTATTACCCAAAGATAACCATAACATAACATAATAAGTCTACTAGAGTTATTATGTTATGTTATTGTTTATGGACTACTTGTTCCTACATTTACACCGTCAAAGTAACCGAAGTATTTATGAATTGAGACAAATCTATATGTTCAAGAAACGATTTAAATGAATTAAGTTGTCATGACTTGTGTTGAATATGCATCGAACATGCTATGGAATATGCTTTATGGATATGGTTATGGGTAAAGTTATAAGGCATGTTTAAGCAATATGCTCATGGAATATGTTTATGAAAATTGTAAGATTTTGACAAGTATGAAATTGATGAGATTAAGAAACTTATGGAAATTATATGAAGTTAAAAAAGTATGAAGTGGACTCATGATACATGATATGAAAGCATGTGTATGTAATTAGCATTCAAGAGGTTTTATGTGTGTGAATTGAGACCTATTAGAAATAAGTAAGGGATATATGCACGTGTCTATAGGTGTGTATGCCTATGTATGTATGTGTATATATAGACATAGTATGCCCTGTATTGTGTTTTTGGGTATGAGTATTATGCTTTCGATTATTTCATTAAGTGGGTGAAATTGAGGATTTGACTTGCATGTGATTATACGATTTAACCATATTTTATACACATATGGCTGGATGTATACTTGTAAATGTGTAATGGATTTTCATGTGATTCTCTAGTATTGGATGCCATTGTTTATTTCCATTTTTGAAAACCCTTTGCTATGTTCTACCATGGTTCTCTTTGCGAAAATAATGGAAATGTACCTAATTGACTAATGTAAATACATGTAAATATAATAGATCACTTTAGCAAAAATTAGGTATGTTGAGATTAGGGATCTATTTGTTATTTTTGTCTTTTTTGGATGACTGTAATTTATCCAAACCTTTCTAATATAATGAGGCTAGGGTTTTTTTGGTGAATAAGAAAACCTATTTTCCTTACATGATATTAGAGTAGCGGTCTTAGGCCGGTGCTCCGGTATCCCACCAACTACCCATCCTAAAACATGATTGAATCACCAACTAGATGGTGATTCAATGAAAGAATCAAGGATGGATCAAGTGGGTAGTCATAGCAACATGGGAGAAATTTCTTGCAGCGTCGTTGCTGCCCTAGATTCTCCTGCTAGCAGCGCCGCCTCCCTAGTTCTCCTTGCCGACGCTGCTGGCGACATTGCTGACGAGGCCGACACTGTCGATGCTGCAGCCTCCACCTGGTCGATGGATCTGGATTATCTACCTGTCGTCTGTTGGCATCCTTTTGAGAAGTGTGATGAGCCTTTTCTTACGCCTAATATGGGTGGTGATGATGTTGGGGTTAATCCATAAATGATTCACCACTAACTCAGGATGGACCTGAACATTAAACAATATCAATTGAACTTTTATACTGAATGGGTAGCAGTATTGGTGTACTAATACTGGTATCCCATATACTGAGTATCGGTAATGGTGAACCAGTACTGGTATCCATGACATACAGCTTTAGATCTCATATCCAAAGTCGTACTGGTATTGATGCTAAGTACTGGTACCTATGGCTTACAATTTGGGACTCAAGTTCACTAATATACTTGTCCAATATCCTTGGTATATCGGTACTAGAGACTAATATTGGTACTTATGATATATTAGTTTTACTCCAGACTTAAAACTGATCTCAATGAGTACCGATACCCATGACTAGTATTGGTACTTGTTGAGTGCTGGTGCTTAAACCTATAGCCGACATGTACTGGTACTAGTAAGTTACAGGTCTTGGTCACAACAAACCCAGAATCTGATCTGTGCCTTATGTGTATCGATATTCGTGATGAGTACCGGTATGCACAAGTTACAGATTTTGGATTTGAAGAACCTAAAACCTGATCTGTGGCTCACATGTATCGATACTTCTTATGAGTACCTGTACTAGTGAGCTATAGTTCAAGGATCTTGAGTACTGGAGGCAAACTATATGGCACATATACTGGTACTTGTCTTAAGTACTAGTACCAGCGTCAGTTACAAAATTCATATTGAGGTTTTGCAGGAATAAGAACAATCATTTTGATCCTAGTTTATGCCTTAACCTATGATCTATTAACAGATGTATATGTATAAATGGGTTAGAAGATAAAAACACAAGAATAAACACATGCCATCAATCTGATGTTTACAGAAAACATATATTCTTTGATCATCATATCTTATGCTAATATCTTTGATGAAATCCACATAGATGCAGTAAATAAGAGGATTATCTGTGTTCATCTTGAACATCTAACAAGATGGAATGCTCTTCTAAGAGAACCCTCAACTGAATTGAGGTCGTTCAGAGAACCAAGAAGAAGATTCCTCTTCTTTTTTGTCGTTAGGCCTTTTCTCTTCTCTCCCTCTTTGTTCACTATGCGGGTGATGCACACAAAAAATCAAAAGGTCTCTGGGAGACCATTAACCCCCATTAAGCAGCAATTATGAAATAACTTTAATTACTGTGTGTGAATTGCAAATCTGCCCATCAAAAATATGCAAAACACAAAATGGTCTCTGCACATTTATTTTAATAAAACCACACTAACTATTTGCGTTTTATGCCCAAACCAAAATTAACCTTAGTTGATCACTTTAAACTTGGGCATTAATATTGATAGTCCATAAATTTGTATGTTAGGTGATTATATGTATACAAGAATGCATATATTAATCCATACGTTGGATCAAAATCCAACAGATGAGTCTTCTCTCGCCATGATTGATGTAGGCTTTTGTCTCAAGCATGATGAGTCTTCTCTCGTGCAAGATGCATGTTTGTGGACTGATTGGAGATCCTACTTTAGTCCAACAGGGGTGTGCGTATGCATCCCAAGGAGGATCAAGGAAGAAGGCTGGAGGTCGAGGAGTTTGGGTTGTTGACTCTGGTGTCTCCGTACATCTTATAGGGGATATGAAGAGATTGGAGAATCTTGTTAGTTCACGTGGGATCCGCGACATTATAGACGTTGGAGTGGCTAATGGTGTCACATCTCCTATTACAGACATTGGAAGTGTGCACATTTTCCAGAAGATGGTGATCGGAGAGGTTCATTGTGCACTAGAGTTCCCAATGAACCTTTTATCTATGAGCCGTATTTGTAAAGACCGCAGATGTCGGGCGGTGTTTGATGAGGATCATTACTATTTTTAGGATAGCCAGATGAGAGAGATCATTGGTGGGGGTATAGAGCAAGATGGCCTTTATTACCTAGACACACACTCTATTTGTCGAGGCTGTGTCCATATCCTCTGATCCTTGGCTGTGGCACAGGAGACTTGGACATCCATCACTGAAGATGCGACAAATGTATCTTGAGTTGTCAGATTCCTTGACTCTGCAGTGTGAGGACTGCCAGCTTGGGAAGTACCAAAAGAGTAGTTACCCACAGAGAGTTGATGGGGTGAGTGTTCCTTTCTCCTTGGTGCATTGTGATGTTTAGTGACCATCTAGAGTTGATATTCCTAGAGGGCATCGGTATTATACAGTTTTTGTGGATGATCATAGTCGCCTGACTTGGGTCTTCTTGATGAAGACATGCTCGAAGATACCACAGGTTATCCAGCAGCTCCTGTCTGAGGTTTAGACTCAGTACACCAGTATAGTTAGAGTATTTCGCAGTGATAATGCCCTAAAGTTTATGTAACGAGGCGTTCAGAGTTGCTTTTCTTACATGGGCGTTATTCATTAGACTTCCTGTGCTCACGTCTCAGCAAAATGGAGTGGTTGAGCGCAAGCTTTGACATATCCTGGATGTTGCTAGGACCTTGATGATCTATATGAAGGTTCCTAAGCAATTCTGGGGGAATGTCATAGTTATTGCAGCCTATTTGATTAATAGGGTGCCTTCTTCAGTTCTTAAAGGGCAGATTCCCTTTTAGGTCATCCATCCAGACTGTGATAGGCCTTTTTCTTTTCCTTTGAGAGTCTTTGGATGCACTTGCTTTGTTCAAGCATATGGTAATTAAGACAAGTTTTCTCCATGGTCATCTAAATGTGCCTTCCTTGGATACTCTAGAACATAGAAGGCCTATAGGTGCTATGATCTAGTCCATAGGAGGTATGTTGTTATTGCAGGCGTGACCTTCTTTTAGAAAGCTCCTTATTTCTCAGCAGAAGGGACTTCTATTCAGCCTACCTTGGAGGAGACACAGATTTGTCACCGACGGTCATAGACTTCACTAGATACAGTGTTGTGCCCTATTATGATAGATGAGAACAGCTCAAATACAAAGGAGTAGCCAGTTTCGAGGAGATCTAGTAGAGCATGTACCCTCCATCCTATCATGTAGTATACTGGGGTTGCGCGTCTGGACGATGGTGTTCGTTAGTTTGCCTCTACTATCACTACTGCTGTTATTCTTAGAGATTTTACTTAGGCTTCTTAGGACTCCAGATGGCGTGCAACGATGGATGAGATGTAGGCCTTACAGTCACGGGGCACATGGGATCTTGTATCCTATCTTTCGGGTGCTACAGTGGTTGATTACAGATAGGTCTATACCATTAAGTATAAAACTGATGGGACTGTGGATAGGTATAAGGCCAGGTTAGTGGCCAAAGGCTTCACCTAGACTTACAGGATAGATTATTTTGAGACATTTTCTCCTGTTGCTTGTATTACCTCTATTAGGATCCTTTTATCTGTGGCGATTGTTAAGGCTTGGACTTTATCTCAGCTTGATATAAAAAATGCCTTCTTATATGGTGATTTATCTGAGGAGGTGTACATGAGATAGCCTCTGACGAGTCGATTGTTCGCTTTAAAGTTGTTTGCAGTTTTATGTGGTGGAAAAATCGGCTAATCAATATTTAAAAAGAAATAACCACTCACAGAAGAGCGGGTTGTATCCATAGGGAGGCAATGACGTATTTAAATTTGCACTAGTTAAAAATGTTTGTTTGTAGTTAGTTTGGACAAGAATCAAGACAAAATTGCCTTCAGATTAAGGTTGAATCAAGAAATCATGCTGAAATAGCAATTCTGAATAACTAGAGGATATTTGTCGCAATGTAGAATCAATAAAATATCATTAAAAATTGACAATGGAAGAAAATGTAATTATTAATGGCTATGTTACTGTAGCAAAACAGGGGATTTTTTCCCCTTGACCGTGCGTGACGAGTGGACGGCCGGACGCGGGAAGCTTGGAGGAAGTTCCTTGGACTGAGGGCTTCGAAGCGGTGGTGGCGGCGTGTCGCGCGGTAGCTGGAGCCGGTCGGACGGAGCTCCGGCGGAGATGGCTGCAAGCGGTGCTGCAGCTGCTGTTGGCGGGCGATGCACGTGCTGCAGGCGGGTGCGTGATGGCTGGAGGGCACGGGAGGATTGCTGCGGTGTGGGTGCACGCTGCAGCCGGTGTTGCACGCTGGCTGGAGGCGTGGGCGCGCAATGTTGGCGGTGAGCGCTGTTGCTGCAGGCGTGGGTGCGCGCTCTGTTGGCGGAAGCACTGCAGGCGGAAGGTGAGCCGGCGTGAGCGGTGAGGCGCTGTAGGCACGGGTGCGCTGGAGGTTGTGCGCGGCTTGGAGTGGATGCGGGGGTGAGTAGGTGAGGTTGCAGGCAAAAGGTGAGCGGGTGTGAGCGGTGAGGCGCTGCAGGCTGTGCCCGCCTTGCGTGCGGCTGGAGGGCATGCGGGTGGCGTGGAGTGAGCGGGCAAGGGCTGCGGTTCAGGTGCTGGAGGTGTAGTGGGTGGACGGGGGTTGCTGCTGGAGTGGGGTGTGGCTTCAGACGTCTGGGAAATTTCCCGGACGTCTTAACTGACTGAGAAGATGATCGCAGCGACGGTGGTTGTTGATGACGACGGCGAGGTGCTCACGGTAATGCGAACGACCTCTGGATGGCGGTGTGGCTTGTTACACCACATGCCCACGGTGGTGGAGGGTCGTCGCCGCGGTTGAGGCCGGCGGTGTGGAATGGAAGAGAGAAGCTCTCTGCACAGTGGTGGGTCGGTGGTGGAGGCCTCCCCCGCTCGGCAGCTTCTCTCCTTTTGTAGCTGCCTGCACAAATTTGAATGGAGAGGCGGGAGCAGATCCACCTTCTCTGCTGATCCATGAATGTGCTTTTAGTGCAGCCGGAGGTGTTGCAGCGGCAGCCGAGCCGTTGTTGAGAAAAAGAAGCATAAAGGATATTATTAAAATATTATGGTTATTTATATATAAACCCTCAACTTTTATGTTAACCAAAATAATGTACCTAATTGGTTAACTAATTAGATGAATGCCATTCTAAGTTAATTCTAAATGCACTTAAAATATGAATGCAATACATGGATTATGTAATTAAATTAAAAATATGAATTAATCTATTTACATCCTAATTATGCTAAATAAATGTTAGAATTAACCTAATGTCTAGGCACTTAAATACTTAAATAGCCCACAACTATGGGCTAATCAAATACCCCCATGCCTAGTTTTTGCTAGTCCCTAGCAAAATTAAGCGAAACCTAGCACTCCAAGTAGACTAGTCAACTCACTTAGTCTTCCTTCAGAAGCATATTAAGCTCAGACTCTAGACCCAAGGTTCCTAAGTAGTTGTTCAGTTACAGATTAGATCGGCTAAAGACGAGTTGCAGGCACAAGTTTCCCTGATTTTTGACTCTACCCTAAAGTTTATTGATCCCTGAGATTAAAGCATCCGTGCCTGTGCATTGGTCCGAGTTATTTAAGTTAAAGGAAATTATATATATATATATATTTTTTTTTGTTTGTTTGATTCTTCTAAGTCTAACCTTAGATCAGCTATCAACACGGTCTGTGTCGGATTCATTGTCCCCATTACCATACCTCGAAGGGTGCCTGGCTTTCGATGCTTCGAGATAGCCCCACCCATAACGACCCCAAGAACTCTTGGCAATCGACACTTCGAGATAGTATCGCCCATGGATTTCTTAAGCAAATTCAGGCCTATGGCAATCGGCACTTCGAGATAGGACCGCCCATGGTACCTAAACAGCACAGTGCGCTTACATGCCCCCAGTAGGATGGATATCCTAAGAGACAAGCGTCGAGGAGGTAATATGTTATCATCGCATCCTCAAGGTGTATATATACTCTAACTCTCCTACGACGGGAACTCTTCCAATCAAAATGTGTTTTCAAGCCTCTCCTAAGTCAAAACTAAGAGAATCAAATCTCTTTTCAGAAAGAAAGAAATTGAGTTAATTACCAGACCAAGTGTGTGAAATTTGGATTCTTGGGTTACAAGGACCCGTAAACCAAAAGGTAGAACAAGACTCCAGGTACTACCCCACCTTTTAACTCAAACCCTAGCTTCCCTTCCTCAACCTCTTGAGGAATGGTCCGCAACTTAACTTCTACTTAAGTTTTTAAGTCCACAAAGGACCCTAAAGGTCTAAAGCTAGTAGCTTATTTAGCTTCTAAAGTTTGACCCTAGAATTAACTTAGTCTACCATAGAGTTCTGATTTGTTTAAGACTGCAAGATCTAGCCAGTTAAGCTCAAAACTCTTTTTTTTTTTTGTTTTTATGCAAATGTATGCAATGAATGTACTATGCTATGTATATCCCCAAGTACACCCCCCATGCCTAAATTCTACAATGTCCTCATTGCATAGAAGGATATTACCTGGGTCAGAGCTGGGCTGAATAACCAAAAAACCTGCAAATCAGGTTCAAGAATTACAGAAATAGGCTCTAAAAATGAGCAAAGCAATGTTGGCCTAGAAAATAGGTAACCTAGGATGTTGGCGAGCTGATGATGAATCCCGATAGCAAATGCTTGCCCAACTAAGATGGGAATGAAATCTTCCCATGTTACCAAAGGAGGTTCAAAAGGATAAACAGGTATAACGACCTCCAAAGGGGTAGGGGGAGGATGACAAGGATCCTCCAAAAGGTATGGGGAAGGAATGGTGCAAAGATAAACCCCCAGGGTAATGGACTGATTAAAGAAATCACCAATCCATACCCGATACTCCATTACGGGAAATATTAGTCTGTTAAGCCCCCTGGTCAGAACAAAAGTGAGTAATTTTCTAAGGCAAGGATCGTCTAAGGTGTCCAAGTTACGAGGTTGCGGGATGGCCATAAGATCTAGGTTGGGTTTAATCAGCTCGGTGTCCATCCTTAACACTCTTTCTAAATCCTCAATTTCATCCCTAGCATTCCTTGCACCATCACATGTATCTTCCTGCTCTTCATCAGGAGTCACAATTTCACTTTCAGATATAAGCGAATTAGAGGGTGACTTCGAAATGAATGAAGGCAGGTTGGAAGCAACAGATCTAGGGATTATCCTATCAATGTCATCCCTGGGTTTTTGTTCTTTGCTCAAATCTTCCCCGGAGTCTATATGTGAATCCACATAAATCTTAGAAATTGCTTCCAAATTTTCCATCATTTCATCATGAGGAGAAATATCATCAATGGGTGTGCTAAGGAAACCTAATTTGGTCAAATTTGTGACATCCTCAGGGGCTAACTCTTCAAATAAGACATAATCACCCTTAGTGTCACTCCAAATCTTGAATGTAGGTTCCTCATATAATTCGTCTTCCTCCTCATTACACAATTCATCATGTACCCGAGGTCTAGAATCATTTAATATCTCAGCACATCCCCTAGGGTGCTCTATCTAAGGTAAATGATTTACATTGGTAACATCAGACTCCTCAGATAGGTCAATTTCTTTAGGGTTAGGTTCCCTAAGGGTGGGCTTGAGTTCCATATCGTGATCAGAAGGGAGGGTAGGATTAACAACTCGACTTTGACCCACTTCATCACATGTCACGAAAATACTATCATCTGGGTCGAGGTCTTCTAATGGTACTATCATTCCCTTCTTTTGACTTCAATATAATTCAGGTGGATACTCAACCTTATCATCTTCCTCGGGTTGCCACCTTTCTTCATCCAATGCATAGCTACTTTCATGTGTATCTTCCTCCCACCTAAGGTGTGGATCTCTCAAGAAGTGTCATCTAATGGGGAGGTTTCAAAATCGATCCTCGAAAAGTAACTATTCTCCCCAGAATTTCCCTCCAACTTAAGGTGTAGCTCTCCTACGGGAGATGCATCTATTGTAGAGGGGTATACGTCATCCTCAATGGGGTAGATTGGGTGGCTAATTTCATCTCTTTCTTGTTGGCCTGCTCTCGAAGATTCTCCTAACAATTCAATCATTTCGTTTTGCATTTTCTGTATTTCCATCTTCAAAGAGGAGAGGCCATTTCTATCATGAGAGAAGTCAGGCTCAGGTTTATAGTACCCAGGAGTGTTTGTCCAACCATTATAATTTTTCAGGAAGGGTGGGTTGGGTATTTCTATGGTATGTGGGATATTGGGCAAAGCAAATCCCGCTCCTAGGTTCTACTAACTGATTTGGGGCTTAACCAAGCCAATACTCCTATAATAGGAGTAAAACGGATCCCAATGATTGTCATTATGTCCATCAAGGGATGGACCATCTCGGCATCTGGGATCGAAGGATGCAGGGTGGGGGTGAGGGTGTGGGTAAGATGTGAAAGGATGAAAATCAATGTGATCCATTCTAATTCACACATCAATCAGAATTCCCCAAGCAAAACACAATTCAAAAAGGACCTTTTAGGTCTTTCCCAATTTAGGCTTTTGATTTTAAGTCAAGATTGCAGGTGACAATACAATTTGTTCAATCAATTTACGCGTCTATTGTCGACCTACGGCTCGCCTAAGAAGACCTAGTTGGAGTTTAGGTGTTCTTCCCTAAATCTCAAATGGTCATGTAAATCCAAAGACGGAAGATCGAGGGATGCAAGTAGGCCCAAGCCTTCCTTTGAAGCTGTGCTTTCGCGGTGCTTCTCAACTACCCCCAAAAATCTGTGACAGGGTATCCCCCTCTTTGGATTTACAAAACCTTTGATCTCAAGTTCCGAACACTTCAAAATCCAACAGTAGGAAGGCTCTTGTCCTAGTCATTTCAAGACTTAGGAGTGTCTAAATGAGTGCTATGGTGCAACAGATATAAGTGTGCATTCACCGCAAAAGGATTTTGAATTTTGAATTGCACACCACGTTTTACAATCAAGTCCTTAATTTTTAGATGTCCCTCCTTTAATTAGTCCTTTTTTTCGAATATATGTGACCACTTGTTAGATTGCTTCAAGACAAACTTTATGGTCTTTGAATTAAATCCAAATGCAATGCGTGATCAATAATAGGATGCAAAGTAGGAGAATGCGTACCTTGCTTCCAACAATCAACGATGCAAGAATGCACGTAATGCAGAGAAGTAAATCTAGAGGTTGCTCATACAGACCTAAATGGTTCGTCCTAGGACAGGCAGCTTCTAGCAGGTAGCTTGTTTTTTTTTTAATTATTTTTTTAATTTTTAAACTACTTATGCACAAGCAAATAAAAGTAATCAATAAATTAAAAACCTAAATCTAAAGAAAAGGGAACACACTCCCAAAAGTTACCCAACATGGGCCCAAAACAAAATCGGGGAACAAACCCCTCAAAATATACCCCAGAACAAGGGTTTCAAACAAAATGCAATGAAAAATTAAATCTAAAGTCTTAATTCTATTCTAATCAAACTAGCGACTAAATATACAATGATGTCCGTCGCGTCCTCGTCCTCCTTTCCAAAATAGCTCGTCCAATTCTCCTCTAGCGACGTCAAGGGTCGCCTCTCACAATGGCTGATTCTTGCATAAATTTTCTCACAGAAAAGAAAATAATAAATGGTTAAATCACTGTGCAATTGACAAATAATCAAAATAAAATCAGGTGAAATTATTGCGTCTGTTGCCTCCCCAGCAACGGTGCCATTTGACAAGTCGATTGTTCGCTTTAAAGTCGTTTGTAGTTTTATGTGGTGGAAAAATCGACTAATCAATATTTAAAAAGAAATAACCACTCGCAGAAGAGCGGGTCGTATCCACAGGGAGGCAATGACGTATTTAAATTCGCACCAGTTAAAAACGTTTGTTCGCAGTTAGTTTGGACAAGAATCAAGCCAAAATTGCCTTCAGATTAAGGTTGAATCAAGAAATCATGCTGAAATAGCAATTCTGAATAACTAGAGGATATTTGTCGCAATGCAGAATCAATAAAATATCATTAAAAATTGACAATGGCAGAAAATGTAATTAGTAATGGTCATGTTACTGTAGCAGGGGATTTTTTCCCCTTGGCCGTGCGCGACGAGGAGTGGATGGCTGGACGCGGGAAGCTTGGAGGAAGTTCCTTGGACTAAGGGCTTCGAAGCGGTGGTGGCGGCGTGTCGCGCGGAGGCCGGAGTCGGTCGGATGGAGCTCCGGCGGAGATGGCTGCAAGCGATGTTGCAGCTGCTGTTGGCGGGCGATGCGCGCGTTGCAGGCGGGTGCGCGCTGGCTGGAGGGCGCGGGAGGACTGCTGCGGCGTGGGTGCGCGCTGCAGCTGGTGCTGCACGCTGGCTGGAGGCGTGGGTGCGCACTGTTGGTGGTGAGCGCGGTTGCTGCAGGCGTCGGTGTGTGCTCTGTTGGCGGAAGCGCTGCAGGCGGAAGGTGAGCGGGCGTGAGCGGTGAAGCGCTGCAGGCTGTGCCCGCCTTGAGTGCGGCTGGAGGGCGTGCGGGCGGCGTGGAGTGAGTGGGCAAGGGTTGCGGTTCAGGTGCTGGAGGTGAAGTGGGCGGACGGTGGTTGCTGCTGGAGTGGGGTGTGGCTTCAGACGTCCGGGAAATTTCCCGGACATCTTACCTGACTGAGAAGATGATTGCAGCGACGGTGGTTGTTGATGACGACGGCGAGGAAGGTGCACGGCGAGGTGCTCACGGTAATGCGAACGACCTCAGGATGGCGGTGTGGCCTGTCACACCACACGCCCACGGTGGTGGAGGGTCGTCGCCGCGGTTGAGGCCGGCGGTGTGGAATGGAAGAGAGAAGATCTCTCTGCACAGTGGTGGGTCGGTGGTGGAGGCCTCCCTCGCTCGGCAGCATCTCTCCTCCTTTTGTAGCTGCCTGCACAAATTTGAATGGAGAGGCTGGAGCAGATCCACCTTCTCCGCTGATCCATGAATGTGCTTTTAGTGCAGCCGGAGGAGTTGCAGCGGCAGCCGAGCCGTTGTTGAGAAAAGAAGAATAAAGGATATTATTAAAATATTATGGTTATTTATATACAAACCCTCAACTTTTATGTTAACTAAAATAATGTACCTAATTGGTTAACTAATTAGATGAATGCCATTCTAAGCTAATTCTAAATGCACTTAAAATATGAATGCAATGCATGGATTATGTAATTAAATTAAAAATATGAATTAATCTATTTACATCCTAATTATGCTAAATAAATGTTAGAATTAACCTAATGTCTAGGCACTTAAATACTTAAATAGCCCACAACTATGGGCTAATCAGCCTCCAGGTTACAGTAGTCAGAGGGAGTTTGTCTGTCGACTGAGGAAGGCTATATATGGCCTGAAGCAGAGTCCTTGTGCTTGGTTTGAGCGGCTTAGCTTTGAGGTTGAGAAAATTGGGTTCCAACACTCTACTTCTGATCACACAGTCTTATTAGGAAGACTAGGTATGGTGATTCTCTTCGTGTGGTTATCCTAGTTGTTTATGTAGTTGATATGATTCTCACAGGTGTTTGGTAAGGAAGAGATTGCTCGAACCAAGTCCTTACACTCTACCTTTGTCACCAAGGACTTGGGAGATCTTAGATATTTTCTAGGAATTAAAGCCGTTAGACAAGGATCATGTCTTTCCTTGTCACAAAGACAGTACACCCTTCAGATTCTTGAGGAGGCTAGTTTGCTTGGGACCAAGCCCTCGGCTATTCTTGTTGAGCCTATGTCTACAAGTTCTTCTGATGCAGATGATTTACCATTTGAGGACATCACCCTTTATCGTAGTACAGGGGCCCATCTTCTATATCTTACTATCACGAGGCTAGATATTAGCTTCGCAGTGAGCAGAGCTAGTTAATATATGCAGGCACCACGATATAGTAACTAACATGAGGTCTATCTTATTCTTAAGTACCTCAAAGGGTCCCTAGGCAGAGGACTATATTATAGAGATAGTGGTAGTCTAGATATTTTAGCCTACTCTAATGCAAATTATGTTGGGTCTATAGATGACAGGTGCTCTACCTTTGGTTTTGTAGTCTATATTGGTGGGAATCTTATTTTTTGGAGGAGCAAGAAACAAAGTATAGTTGCTCGTTCCAGTGCAAAGGCAGAGTACCAAGCAATGGCCCAAGCTGCTTGTGAGATTATGTGGATTGTTACTTTCTTACACGACTCTGGCATTCATGCAATTATGCCAGTTCCACTTCTATGTGACAACAAGTTAGCCACATCTATTGCGTCGAATCCAATTTTTCATGAGAGAACCAAGCATATCGAGGTAGATTGTTGCTTTATTCGTGATGCAGTTATTGCAGGGAAGATCAGTACTCCCCATGTTTCCTCTGAGCTTCGGCTGGTAGATCTATTCACCAAAGCTCTGAAGAAGCGGCTTGATTTCTTGTGCGATAAGTTGGGTCTTGTTGATATCTATGCCCTAACTTGAGGGAGAGTGTTGAGATAAGGGATATATTTGTTATTTTTGTCATTTTTTGGATGACTATAATTTACCCAAATCTCTCTAATATAAAAGAGAGGTTAGGGTTTCTTTGGTGAATAAGAAAACCTATTTTCCTCTCACAAGGTATATAATCTTTTTCAATTTGTCCCCATTGGAACTATTTGATTGGCTATTGTTAAATTATTATATGCAGTGCTATGCATCACTTGGAAGAAATAAGTATAGATGTTTACGAAAGAAAAAGGATCCATCGTTGACATATGTCAGATAGTAAGAGGGAGTTGCTTAAGAGGTGGATCACCATTGTAAGTGATTAGGTCACGTTGGAACGAACACGTCATGAATGTAACACCCCAAATGCATTGCAAGTTCAACAAACCTAGTACTGGTTTAAGGATTGATGATTATTACTTGATAGGTTAAGTCAAAGTATTTTAGGTAGTAGTCTTAGGTTCATTGGCTTCACCCCCAACAACTTATCAAGGCCATATTTCTTGATTGGACTTAGGCCTTAGGCTCAGGTTTTACACAAGGTCTCTGCCTTCCATTCCCATATGCTCTTTCATCAACAACATGAAGCAAACAGGAATCTTCCCTGCCTTCCTTTCTGTGAATGGTTTTGCAAGGTGTCTTGAGCTCTTCTTCTCATGACAACCCAACTATCTCCCTCTACCTTCCATCACATGCACTTTATCACCTCTCCTCTCATCACAATAATCTCCAGATACCTTTGGTGTGGAGAGAAACAGAGAGAGAGGTGGTTTGGGGGGGGGGGGGGGGGGGGGGCGCTGGGTTGTTTGTGCGGAAGCATTTTTTCCATAACAAATCAAAATAGTTCACTTAATCAAAATGGATGGAAGGGTGGTAAATATAACTAGGAAATCAGCAACCGATATTCAGATTTTAGAAGATACATCAATTTGAACAAAATGGAAAACCTCACACTGATCATGTGTTCTGCATGGAAGTCAGAACCAGTTTATTGAGGAGTGAACATCTCATAAGTTAATGCTTGCTTCATCTAATTTGAAGAGAATTCTTTTGCCTGTCTTCTCATTCCAAATAGCCATCTAAATCTTTGCTCTACATATTGTGGTTAACATGCCAAGTGAAGGCACATGTGAGGATGGTCTTTAACTCTGCAGTTACACAGGAAAAATATCTAATCCCCAATTTTTTTTTTTGAAAGGGTGGATCCCCATATTAATGGGTGCATATCTGGGGATAGTTGCTAACAACTCGGTACGAGTAAAATATTTCATCACCAAATCAGTGAGAGCATACTCGTTGATTTGGCTCTGTCCATGGCACTGCTCCCATCTCATCAGCCCTAGAGGACATTTCCATGGCCTTCTAGTGACCCCTGAGAGGAGTCCCCCTCGTTAAATGGGTACCGATGGTTTTCCAGTAGGTACTCAACTAGGGAACTGATAGTTGACAGATAGGCATGACATAAGCATCCTATCCGAGTATATGGGTGTGAAAAATGTAGGGTCAAAAAAATCAGGTAGGGTTGGGCATGCAGCTACCCAGGTAATCATGAACAACCCTATCTGTCAAAGCCATTCCACTTACCAGGCATTACTAACACCCATCTAGCTTTAAATGAAGTGCTAGACTTGTGTAGTACGGGGTTGTGTATAGTCCTGATGTTGGGAGCAGACAGAATTACATATGAGAGGTTCCTTTTGAGGATTCTCCTGCTCGTGCCAGCATTCTTTTGGTGGCTTGAAATAAGTCTTCCTACCATTCCTGGAGGGTGGTTATGAGTTCTTGCATTTGAGAATGATAAATGATGCATTTCTTGCTAAATGGGTGGTGAGAATTGTGTAGTGGTCCTTTCCCCCGCAAAAAAAAATTATGGGTAGGGATGGTGACCTGTTGGTGTTGGAATTTATCATAGGACCTTGATCTGGAAGAGAAGGTTATCCCTTTAGCATTTATCTTGCTGGAGTGCAGGGCATCTCTGGTATTATTCCCACAACAGCTCCATTTCTTTACTGTTTGTTTGGATGGTAGCTCTGATTTCCTTTTCTGGCTTCATGGTTGGTTGTATGGAAGGAAATTATTAAGAAAGGTAATTAAGGATAAATTATCCTTAATTACCATATTTGGGATTTTTATTTGTTATTATTACTAGTACCAAACTCATCTTTTAAAAACATGATTTTGCAAGGGTCTTTTTTTGAACTAAACTCATCTTTAGTAAAGATGAGTTTGATAAAAACTACCGCCTCAAACTCGTCTCTAGTAAAGACAAGTTTAGTTGAAAGTTTTGCGGCCAATGCCTCCAAAGTTAACATGGCTTACTAATCTAGCAAACAAATGACTTCTTGGTGTTTGTCTCTCTTAATTATTGTTGAAATAATAAAGTATCAGACATATTGTTGCATGCACCTACTAAATGCATATCAGCATAGAGTTTGGTTAATCTTAAAAACTCAGCACATGTTCCAACTGGTAAACTTGTTAAGTCTGGGAATCATTATCAGATATACTAAGGTGCTTTCGCCAACAGTTGAAATTCCATTTTGCTTCATTGGGAATGGTGTAAATCACGGTGTTAACGTAAAACACGTTAACATTTGCATTTTGTGGCTTTTGACGTGCAGTGATTAGCATGTGTTCTTTGATAGCATTCTAAAGAAGTGCCAATTTTGGTTCTTTTACAAATTGCCACCGTAAGTTGCTGTGGGATTGCAGTGATCAAACTCTGTCTTACAAGCTTTGAAAATTGCATTAAGTTGAAAAAAATTACCAGACATGAAGGCATAGGTATCTTCATGCATGCACACGCAATACATCCCCCTTACTCTTATTCTCCTGCAGTATTCTCTGCATGGGAGCTGTCCAGTGATCAAAGGGGGAAGTGGGTGGCAAACATCAGTGTGGCTTTGGAGGCTTTGGTGCAAAACTTTTAACTAAAGTAGTCTTTACTAAAGACAAGTTTAAGTTTGAGGTGGTAGTTTTTATCAAAGTCGTCTTTGGTAAAGACGAGTTTAGTTCAAAAAATGATCCTTGCATAATCGTGTTTTCAAAAGACGAGTTTAGTACTAGTAACAACAAATAAAAGTCTCAAGTACGGTAATTAAGGATAATTTATCCCTAATTACCCTACTTAAGAATTTTCTTTTAGTCGTACATGGATATTGGCTTTATGCCCTTAATATTTTTATTGCTAGCTATTGTGTTGGACATGAGGATGTCTTGAGAGGCAGTTGGACCACTTTTAATGTTTGCCTTGATGAACCATTCTTGGGTGCCTTTGGATACCATTCGTGGTATTTCTATTTGAAGTGCATATAGCAGGATGTGCTCATCCTGCTTTTGACCTGTATATCTTAGTGAGACTACCAAGTTATTTAGGCACCAAGGCTATTTTGAAGAACAGGTTCTTTATGTGGTTATCACAGGAAAAGTTCTTTCATAAGGATATTGTTCCAAGTGGGTTGCAATTCCTGTGGGTTGTAGTATGAGGATACTGATCGTCTCTATTCCTCTTGCTCTTGTAGAATCACCCTTGAAGCTTTTGGATCTGTCATCATGATTAGCTTCTACAAGGAAATATGTCAACCTGTTAGGCTAGATGAGAGAGGACCATGCCTATGGCCTTTTTGCTGGCCATCCTGGTTGCAATCTATATTGTTCTGGGAAAATTTTTTCTTGATGGCAACACACTTTACTAGGTGGTGGGCTGTTACCATGCAGTTTTGATGGGTCAGCATTTCTGCTTGTAGCTCACTCATCAAAGGCAAAACTTTTAACTGCTTGCACTTGTTTATTGAATAAGGCGTTGAAGCATCTCAGGCTGTCCTCTCAGTTGTGATTAGAAAGGATGGTCCTTCCTCTTCACTGCCCTAAGCAGTCTGAAGTTTTCCATAAGAGGCACACTGGTTAGCATTGTGATGTTGGTGGTACAGGTAATTAGTAACAATGTAGATTTTTCTGATTGGCAGCATGGTTGCAGTGATGAAAGAGAGCCCTGGTCTTGCCTTTAAGCAAGAATGGCACTTGATTTGAAGTGAAATGATTGAAGGGGCAAGTAATAGCTGCCTTGTATTTCTTGGAAAGTAGTAAGTGATTGAATTTTGTAAAAGTCAACTGGTACCAGCAAAGGTTGATTCAGATCATGAGCTAATCATGGTAGGGCTAGGAGTTTTTTCGTATTTTTTGTCTCTTTCATAATTATCTCCTAATTTTGACTTTTTGTCAAAAAAATCTATTTTTGTGTTGGCTTGACTTCCTATTTCATGCTTATTATGTAACTAGTTGCTCATTGCTTCACATTTTAATTGCTCCTGCAGTTTACATAGGTAACAATACTGTTAGAGAATTAGGAAAGTGTTAAAGAGTATTACGAAAGAGTCCTAGTTTAGTTAAGTTTGTCTATTTTGATAAGTTTGAAACTCTGGGGTTCTGTTTTAATAATCTTGTTTCTATTTCCTATTTCTGTTAGGATTTGTTAACCCAACTCTCTATATAAAAGAGGGTTAGGGTTCTCCTTTCAACAAGAGGTATTATTTACTCCATCATGATTAAAAGAGGGTTCTGTGATCCTTGTAACACGTGTTGCCTCCTCTCCCCTCTTTGTGCACAACTACGTGTGGCGCACTACCCCACCACGTGCACGAGGCATGCGTGGTGCCTCTATTGCATGCACATCACGCACTTACCTTGTTGTCTGTGTGCCCATCGTGACCATCAGCTCTCCCCGCTGCGTGTCATCGTGCTCTGATCCTTAGGAAAGAGTCCTAGTTTAGTTAAGTTTGTCCATTTTGTTGAATTTGAAAGTTCTGAGTCTTGTTTTATTATTCCTATTTCTATCTTCTATTTCTATTAGGATTTGTTAACCCAACTCTCTATGTAAAGGGAGTTGGGTTGTCTTTTCAATAAAAAGAGCTATATTTTCTCCAACAAATGCATTTCCTAGTACTTCTGGTATGGGTAGCACTTAGTCTTTCTGTTTTTGGTTACAGCAACACAATACTGAGCTTGTTGTCGACATGGTTAGGCAACAGTTCAGGAAGAACATGCATGAGACAAATCCTGAGAAAATACAGAAGTTCAAGGATGAGTAAGTTGAGCTGTGTTCCCTTCTGATGGATGTTGGGACTTGGGTGACACTTTGGTCACATGTTCTTATAAATTGTTTGCAGTGCCGCACGAGGCCTCATCAACCACATCATATTTGAAGCAGAGAAGATGACTGGTCGAAAGTTCTCTGGTATCTGAGGCCAAAGCTTCATGTGAGTTTGGAGCTTGGAATGAAAGCCTGTACAATCTCCGTTCCTTTGAAGAGTAGAACTTTATTTCACCAACAACGTTGCAAGAATGAATTTTTAATAAGAATAGTGACATCATACTTGTACCAGCAGGGGCATTTTACTTGTTCACGTGCGAACTGAAATGTTGATCTAGTTATCTATCATGAAGAATTGAGATTAAGGTGGGCAAGTTTATAAATACACCACAGAGGTAACCGCGAGTACTGAGCTGAGGTCCTATAATACGAGAATTCCAAAATAGAGTTTTTTTTACTTCTTTTTATTGTATTATCTTAGCTTAAACTAGATTGTAGTCTAATTCTTATCATTAAGAAATAAGCCCTTTCATTTTTTTCATCAATGATAAGAGCTAATAAATTTATTTTGATTGACTGTTTCACTTAGCTGATAATTGAAAAGGCAGTAGAATCTTAAATGTATCTTGATGCTTGATAGTTGGATATGCGGGCCTTTATATAAGGACTACATTTACCCCAATTTCCACTAAATACAAGAATGATAAGAAATGAACCTTTACTATGATACGACACGATGCATGATTTTTTGGAAGTAAATTTGTCTCTTCTTTTTTGAAGCTGAAACAGAGCGCTTCTAGATGAAATGGAGTCATTGGACTGTCATTCCAACTTTAGGATGGATTAAGAAAAGAGTTTCACTACCAAAGTTTAGGAAGTCGATATGAAGTATGTTGGTTGAATCATCACATAGAGAATATGTGGATGAGTATGTTATTATCTTAAAAAATATAAAATAATTAGTTAATTTATTAAAATTTATGTTATATGTAATATTATAACTATATAATTATCTCAAGTAGTATAATAGAAGTAATATAGTTAATATTCCTACTCTTTAATTATTATATAATTTAGAATATAAAAGTTTAGATATTTTGAAAAAATAAAATACAGGAATTAGAATTTAAATGTTCATATTTATTATTAAGGAAGATAAATAATAGATCTAAATTAATAGTCTAAAATGAAAATTAAATAAAAAATTTCAAACTAACCTAAATCAAATCATATTATAAAAAATCTAAAATGTAATTTAATTAAGAACCTAATATCAGAATCTAAAATGAAATTTAGAATAAAAACTTAAAATCAAATATAAATGAAAATAAAAGAATAAAGTGTATATGGTATATCATGTCAAACAGTATTTAAAAGATTAAAAAGAAAAAATCTCTTAAAGATTTAAATCAAAATCATATATATCCGAAGAGCTCGGTTTGCTGTCATTATTGATCAAAAAAATCTCTTTCCCCTAACCCCCAACTTTAAAAGCTTGGGGTTTTGTGGAGAGGGAATGCAATGTAGGTTTTATTTTAGTGGTTGTTGTGGAGTTAATGTGGTGATGGGGATAAGGGTATCAGGGGTGGGGGTATTAAGTAGGTGTTAGGTTAATGTGGGTTTTCTTGATAAGAGTCTATTAGTGGCTTTATCTTAAAATTGGATAAGTATGTGATCTAGTAAACGCCTTCTCGTCTCACCTACTCGGCTAGACCTAAGTACAAGATCACATGGCACTACTTGATTCGGATTTGCTGATGCCTATGTGGGCACTTACTCGACGCCAACTTCTTGAGTACTATTCACAACTATCCTTTTATTTGAAAAATATCAAATACATTTTTGGCAATTAGAGATAGGGAAGAATCATGTACCCACTATATTAGTTTTACGGGTTTTCTCAAGTGCGTAATATCAAATCTGTTTGATTTTCGAAAAAGAATTTTTTATACCTGGCTTGCTTTTCGTGGGATCAGTAGTTCTGAATGACTTTTTCAGTCCTTGTGACCTTGGTTGCTTTGGAATAAGTCAGATATTGGACAACAAAATCACTCAGTAATCATGTTGCTTTCTTCGATGAATTCTCCTATTACACTAGTAGTCTTTTTGGAGGTGAATAACTTTGTAGCACCAATGTCGATCTAGAAACCAATGAGTTGGAGTTTGAATTCCTCCTCTTCAACATCTGATTCGAAAGAGTACCTTTGCATCTACGAACTATGGGAAGAAAAGACATGATAAGAAGATTATGGATCCAAACCTGCAGTCTTTTGTCAAAATGGGAAGGCTTGAAGTCCAAAAAAGGTTGAAATCATTCTATTTCAATTTTTTTTGAAAGGCAAATCATTTTATTTCATCAATGAATAATGTATTACCTTTTTTTTTTTTCAAATTTCATTTTTTATTTGGATAAAATAGATCTCAATTTTTTTTTTGTTTGTGATGAAAGTGACAAATATTATTATATTACAACATGCATTGGTAGTCTATCTATTATTCCTAATTAATAAAGAGAAAAAAGAACTTATTGATTTTATAATAAAAATTTCATTAATTTCCATTTTTGAGGATGCTAGAAGAAAGGTACAAAAGCTAGAATGAACAACGATCAAGAGTAAGAGGATAGGAATATTTTATCTCCATTCCAATCAAGTTGTTTTCAAATTGGTTCATCTAAATCCTCATCATTAGCATTGGTTATTTGAATTGGGTTCCCAATCAAGTTCATCTAGTTCCTCTTTGTTGGGATTAGGGTCCTAATTTGGGCCATCCCCTCGATCATTTATTTATCTTGATAATCTGAAATATGTGTGCAAGACAAGTAGAATTCAATGCAAAGGAAAAATGAAGAAATAGCCACACTCCTCTTTGATGGGGTCCTTTTCAATCTAGGGGTTACCGCCTTCCTTTGCCTCCTATCCTTCATCTTGTTCGCCTTCCTCTTCGCCATCATTTATATAAAGATGTGCATTTTGATGAAATAAATTTGCAAGGTGGGTTCAATGCTGTTGTTGAGCATTTAGTTAATCAATCTTTAGGTAACTCAGGTGGATATAGTGTCCTTAGAAACCTCTTCCAAAGCAAATCAGGACCCTTCTTAATATTCTTGGTATGGTTAACCTTCCCTCTATGCTCAAAGAGATTTCCAATTGGTCCCCTAATAAGGACAATGGTCATGCCTAGAGCTCTAGCCCACTTAACCCCTTTTATCGATTGGATCAAAGAAGTAATGGAGAAGATGATTTAGATGGACCTCTTTAGGATTCCAACTATTTATTCACTTTTGATTCTTCTTTTGTAATGAAAACTCCTACCTTAAAAATTCTTGAATGTGTGGAAGTTGTATTGATAAATGCAAGTAAAGGTAACCATGGGGCAAAGGATCTAGGGCAATGGAGAGAATATTAGGAACCAAGCCAAGGGTATGGGTAATTCCCTACATTAGTTCTCTGGTTTTCTTCAAAGTGGTTTTTTGGGGGATTAATATGAAGTTTTGGAATTGTAGATGGGTTTTAAATTTCTCTATTTTTAGTGAAATAAAGATGATGAATTTTTGAGAATTTGGCATTAACTTGCATTATTGAATCTTTTGCTTCTCCTTCTAACTTAAAATAGCTATCATAAGATGATAGCTTTCCTTTCTACTTTAAAAAAAAACCCAAGCTTACCAATGGGTGTTACAATTCTTTCTTCTTAAAATCTGGATCTTATAGAAGAGCTTTTAAAGCTTGTTATGTTGGAGGTGCATGGTAAGATCATTTCTTGTGTTTATTTGTGTAAGGGCTATCATTTTGTTAAGCCTACCTTTTGTGCTTCTTATTGCTTTAATGCTTGGGAAAACTTTTGGAGCCATTTTAGAGAGACCTGTAGGAATTTTTTGACCCCTTGGTTTATCATTAAGGACTTTAATTGTGTAATCTCCCCCTAAAGAAAATTGATGGTGATTCCTTTAGGTTTGAAGTTGTCAAAAACTTTTGGAGGATTATTTGCTGTCTCAATTTGATTGATTTCCTTTTTAGTGGAAATCAGGTATCATGGTGGAATGGAGTAGGGTTCTAGAAGAATTTGTATCTTGATGGATATTTTGTTAACACAGCTTGCTTTTGATATGAGCCCCTTTGGTCCTTGTGTTTCTTGTTTTTTGCATTTGTCGTTGCCCTTATTCTCATGAAGCTTAATTGCTACACGACCACAAGATTGCTCCTTTTAGATTTTGGACGTGTGTTTGCCATGAGAAGCTCCCTAAGCTAGAAAGGATGGCTTGGAATCAAGCTGATGAAATGATTCCTAGTAAGAGTTCTCTTAAAAGGTTTTGTATGAAGCTATCTTTGTTCGAAAGCTCCTTAAAATGTTGGAACAAAACCACTTGCCTAAGATTGCTAAGATTAAAAGAGGTTGAGAAATGCTCTGGACCTTTCCCTTCAACAAACATGGTATGACAACACGCAATGTAGCGTACTTGAGGCCTTTCATGCTTAGCGATGCCTTGATCAAATATGATCACCTAAGGAAAAAATGGCAAAATCCCTTTGATTACCCAAGGGGATTTGAACTCTAGATTCTTCTATATAATATTGAAAAGGAGGGCCACTAAGAAGAATAGAGGTTTCCTTGCCAATGTTATTAGGGAGGAGGTCCTGGGAATTGGTATATGAAAAAACTATTGATTTCTACAAGGATTTGCTAACCTCTCAAGTAATTGAGGTTGATGAGGACCACCTAATTGCAACTGTGGGATGATGGTTGAGGGTGGTAGTAATTTCTTCTCTAGATGTGAAGGAAATCTCTTAATCACTTAATGAAATTCCCTTTAACAAAACCTTGTGATTCGATAGTTTTAATGTTGAGTTTCTTGTTTTCAATTGGCACTTTATTGAGAGGAAGCTAGTTGAGCAATCATAGTCTATTCTTGTGAATAAAATTACTTATAGGATCTTGAAACTTACTTTTATATGCCTTATCTCCAAAAAACTAAATTTGACCTCTCTCACTAACTTTTTCCCCTTTAGTTTATGCAATGTGATTTACAAGATTGCTTTGGGGCTATTTGCCTTTTTTTTTTCTCATTCCTCTAGATTAAGTTTTAGAAAGGACATTTGTTTAAGAGAATTCGTCGTTTGTTAAGTAAATGCATCATAGTATAAGACAAACGTGCTCAAATCATTTAAATTTATATCTCAGATTCAAAAGAAGAGTTCGAGGTCGAACATAGGAAGCAAATAATGGCAATTTAATCTCACTAATCACAATTTAATAAAAAATGTAAGCAATTATAATCAAGACTTCATTCGAAACAACTCAAAATGATATATTGATGAAATCAAGTATTTTAGTGCAAAAAGAATGGGTTAAAATGGTGATCTGAATCACCAATTAAGCCTTTGAATGTTAAGCTCAAATATATCAACAGTAATACTCAACCAATTTTCCACGTCAACTAGATGAAATAACCCAACAGAACTAAGGCACCAGCAGATATCAGACAAAGGTGCAAGGCATTAGACGCCTTAAGTGCTCAACTCAACAGAACAGAGGCAAAGGCCTCTTCTCTTCTTCCTTCCTTCTTCCTTCATGCCTTAAGGGAGAGGCACCCACAGCAACACAGAGGCAAAGGCCTCTTCTATTTGCTAAGTGTTGAGAGAGCGCAGCAGAGGGCAAACCCCCCCTTCTCTCTCTTTCTTTCCTTCTCTTCTTTCTCTCAATGACCCAACCGTAATCGGGTAATTGGTCAGGTAGCGGGCGTGGGTCGCAAGCGAGGAGTGGGCTCGGGTAAGTGGATGTGCGGGGTAAGGGGACTCGACCCCCTTGCTCTTGGGCGAAGAATGGGGGTGAGGAAATCAATTTATCCCTCTCCTTCAACTGTAGATCCCACGATGTGGGACTATCTGGCCCCCCTTCATTGCAGCGCAATAGTAGATGTTGAAGGCCTTGATTGAGGTAGCAGGTGTGGATGATGGCTCCAATTGGGAACCTGAAGGTGCACCTGGGAGTAACTCGCAAGGCTTGAGGGTGTTTCCTAGAGGTGTCGTGGCCGGAGGATTGCGGACTAGGTTGGAGGAGTCGAGGCGATGATGGAGGTTTGGTGAAGTACCTGCAAGCAAGAACACGGCCTTGCAGCCATGTCAAACACGCTCAAAAGCTTTGCCATGAAGAGGCGAGTGCAGTGGTGTGTGTGGTGTGGTGAGTGTGGGCGTGAGGAGGCCTGACGACCTCGAGAAGACTGTGCAGAGGAGATGGTGGTTAGTGAGGTGATTTGGTGGATGAAAGCCCAAATTATGAGAGAGCTTTTGACGAGGGTGGTGCGGCGAAGCTCGTGGAGGTGACGACAAGGTGTTTCATGAAGTGTAGCGGTTTGGAGGCTACGTTGGAGCATCGTCGGAGCGGAGGACGAAGGTGTTGTAGCAGTTGGGACAGTGGTTGTGCGTGTGTTGTGAGTGTGGGGGAAGTAGACAGGAAGAGAAAGAGATAGAGGTACTTAGGAGTGAAGGGAGTGGACTGAGAGCGCCAGCGTTGGTGAGCCGAAGTTGAAGATGAGTTCCGGTGATGTGGCGACGACAATGAAGAGGTAGGAAGCAATCCCTTTTTGGCTGGAGAGATGCAGAGGAGGCAGAGGAAGGCAGATGACCATCCAATTTGATTGTTGGATAGACGAAAGAGGAGGATGGAGAGGGGTTGCCGGAGCAAGGTGCGGAGGTGGTCGGAGAGGGAAGGAGGAGTTTCTCTGACCAAAACTTGCTAAGGAGCACGGTTATGCAAGGGGGACCTTTTTATAGAGCTTCAAGCAAGCTTCCAAGCTTGAGAGGCTCGGATTTTCAGGAAGAAGATCCTTGGAAATCAAGGATTGACATGGGTTTGTTGAGGGGATTTGGAATCTAGAATTAGGTTTAGATGAGTAAGGATGACCTCAAGATCATCCCTTTCAATTTTGGAAGGGATTGGTCAAGAAATCAGGGAGGTATCCCTGATTGAAGCTCAGCTCCTTTGGGTTCGCACCTGCCATGGCGGTAGGCACCCATTTGAAGAAAATGAAGAGAAGTTAGGGGGCTTTTTGTAAATATTTCAAAAGTTAGGGGCATGAATGAGAGAAAGAGTCAGACTGGACTAAAATACAAACTAGGTCAAGATGATCTTTGATTGGACCCAAAATTTGGCACAAACCTAATTTGGACCCAAGGAATCTAATGGTGAAGTTGAATTTCTATTTTGATCAAGTTTGACTAGGTAATTTGCTCAGAAATCCAAATTAGGGTAACTTTCTGGCAGAGGCTTTGTTCTAGGTCAAAATGGATTTCAATGGTCAAATCAAGGGCACCAAACCTCATGGAATACTTTCCTATGAAATTTAGGAGGTTTAGATGGAATTTATCCTGACTAGAACTTTTGTTATTTAAGCAGGTCTGAAATTAGGGTTTTGGGTTACTGCTAATTCTTGAAATGCGTGAAAACCCATTTCTATCTGCATTGACCCTCTTATTAGTCATTAATGAACATTTGACCTTTAATTCAGTCCTAGAAAACCTCTTGGTTATTGTTCATGATATGTTAAAATTACAGAATTAACCTTGATTTCTTGTTTTCTTCTTAAAACATAATATGGTGGAGATATAACCCTCAGATGAATATGTAGGAGCTTTTATCTTTTATTCCATACTAAAATGGGCTAGTTAGGGCCAATGATGGTGTCCCCATCATATCCTCATGCCTAACATTTGCTAGTCCCTTAGTAAACATCTTATGGATCAAACTAATTCTTTAGGTCGGATGTAATCCCAGGGTGCCTTACTAAGCTGCATCTCTAGAAATCAGATCAGAATACCAAAAATAGGCCTAGGGGTGCTCAAGTATCAATCAAGATCCAGACTTGACCAGCTTCAGCATGAGTTTGCCATGAAGGTTTTTACCGCAAAAATTGCCTAGAGGTTCGTTGACCCGAGCTGTTAAAGCACCCGTGCATAGACATAACATGTCCAAGTTCAATTTGCTAGTGCATTTTTGTAAGAAAGAGATAGAGAAGGATTTTCATTCGGAGAGTTTTCTCTCTTTTCTTCTTAGATTTCCCTAGATTCAGCCTCGAATTGGCCCTAAACATGGTCTGTATTGGATTCCTTGTCCCCACCATCAATCCTCGAAGGGTCCCTAGCTTTTGATGCTCGGGATAACACCGCCCATGGCAACCCCCAGAACCCTGACTTTTGACACTTCGAGATAATGCTGCCCATGGCATTCTATAGCTAAATTTAGGCCATGGCAATCGGCATTTCGGGATAATCTCGCCCATGGCACCTGAACTAGCACAAGATGCTTACATGCCCCCGGTAGAATATTTAGATATCCTAGGAGATAAGCACCAAGGAGACAATATATTATTACGCATCTTTGAGGGGAATTTCCCACCTCTCTGCGTCGGGAACTCATCCAATCAACTTATGTTGTCGAGCGGCTCCTAAGCTAGATCTTCGAGATGACTTTTCAGAATAGAACACTTTTGGTGTGATTTTTCTTTAATAAGCGCACTGAACCAGACTAAGTGTGTGATTTTTGGTGCTTAGGTTACCAAGTCCCGTAAACCAAAGGGTAGGAAATGGGGTCGAATAATCCTTGAGCTTAGACCTACTCCATTAGCCTCGCACTTTCATCAATCTCTTGAGGATTAATCCAGATCTTAACAATTGAGTGTTTAAACCCTAGAATAGATCCAAGAGGCCTAAGGTCGGTATTCGCCACTAATTTCCTATGTTTTAGCCTTCTAGGTCTTAATTCATCATTCAAACCAACCTAGAAGTTAGGTAGGTTCCATATTCAGTTTCAAGGGATGATGGGAACACCATCATGAGCATAACTAGCTCAATTTGATCTGATTAAGTCATTAAATGCTCCTACATAATCGCTAGAGGACTGTAATTTATTGCATAATCATTTTGAGAGAAAGACAAGAAAATAGGGTTAAAAATATAAATTTACCATCATATCTTGAATGTAGAATGACCACGGGTTTTCCCAGGGGTTAATTAAGGGTCAAATGGCCCTAAAAGGCTAACAAGTGGGTTAGAATAGACAGAAGAGGGTTTTTACGTGTTTTGAGAATTAAAAGACTTTTGAAACCCTAAAAATAGACTCACTTAATTAACTTAGGTTATGGTTAGGATAAAATTCACCTAAGCCCTCTAAAATTCATAGAAAAATATTCTCTAGGGTTTGGTACCTTCAATTTGACCATCAGAACCCGTCTTGACCCAAAATTAAGTCTCAAGCTGACATTTGCCCTAATTTGGGTTTTTACATAAATTACCCAGTTAAACGAGATTTAAACCTAAATCTAACTTCCCAATTGGATTCCTTGGGTCTAAATTAGGTTTGTATGAAAATTTGGACCAAATCTGAGATCATCTTGACCTAGTTTGTAATTTAGTCTTGTCTGACTCTTTTATTTCACACACATGCCCCTAACTTTTGAAATTCTTACAAATAGCCCCCCAGATTTGTCATCTTCTTCACAAATAGGTCCCTGCTGCACCAAAATCCTATTCCTACAACTTCGACGACCTTCAAATGGGAAGATCTCCTTGATTTCTCTCTCAATCTCTTCCAAAATTGGAAGGGAGATTATTTCAAAAAAAAAAAATGGAAGGGAGATTCCTTGAAGAGTTCTCTCTCCAATGAGTTTGGTCATGAGTCTAAAAACCTTCCCAATCTCTCATGCGAACGCATGAGAGATTAGGGTACCTTAAAACTTTCATCTCTGGTGACATTTCCTAAGCTTGGAAGCTTGGCTTCCAAGCTCAAAACCCCTTCATCAACCCTATAAAAGGATCCCTAGGGCACGTCCTTGCTCTTCAGCTAGTTTTAAGGCCACAAAACCCTCTTCTTCCTCTCCCATGGCCAACTTCGACCTATGCTCCAGCGGTCCTCTTCGTCTCCTTCATCCACGAACCCAACCATCAAATTGGAGGCACAGCTGTCCTCTCCTTCCTCCGTCTCTTGCCGGCCAAAGCGTAGGCATCTAGACCCCTTCTTCACTGTCGTCTCTCCCTTCGAAGGTTCATCTTCCCCACATCCAGCCATTGCACCGGCGTGGGAATATCTCCCCCTTTCATCCTTAGATTAGGTCCTTTAGTTTCCTAATCTCCCCTACTCTCTTCTCCTCTCTCTATTCTTCAAATCCGACCACCGACGACACCAAATGCCTTCATCTCCTCCATCTCTGGCAACTACTTCGGCGAGGGTTCTCGCCCACTACACACGACCATCCCCCTTGCCAATTAGTCCACAAGCTCCACCGCGCTTCATCGTACAAAAGCCCTAACATCTCCCCTCCTATTGCTCATCCTAACACCCCAATGATTGATCCATTGCTCTCCGACCTTCGTCGCATCTGACACACCACTCCATGCCTTGCTTCACCACGAAACCACTACCACTACATTCGCCAATGTCTGACGAACCTTTTGAGCAAGTTTAATTTGGCCGTGAGGCCATTTTGCGTGTTTCTTAGGTTTTGCTGGAGTTCCACCATCATCGCCACCTCGTTCCTCGTGCTCCTGGCCATGCAAGCCCCAGCTGCTGCTCCAGGCAACACAGACTCATTCTAGGAGGGTTTTCAGGTACTGGATTGGAGACACCAAGCACAGAACACACCCAATTGGATGAGGTTTCCCCTATAGGTGCTGCTTAGAGATGCAAGCGAAGAAGGTGTAGGACTTTAGTCCCACATCGTTAGTTGATGAGAAAAAGCTATGGAATAAATTGAAAAAGTGATTGGGGCTTATCGCCTCCAACCACGGGGTGAGGTCTCATAACACCCTCACTCACCTGACCTGCCTAAGCCTCACTCCTTGGTCTCTACACCACACCGGTGACCCTGGATCTGAGTACGCGGTGAAATTGCACTAGGGGGGGTGAATAGTGAAATTATATAATATTATAATAACATAAAATTCAACCACAAAAGGTGGCACCAGATTTTTAGGTGGAAACCCAAGATGGGTGAAAACCACCACCTAAGCCAATCCCTTGACTTAGAATTTTCGATCATAAGGTGATCAATCCACTAACCACACTACTTAAATGAGGGTAGTGTACCTCAATTACAAATCCCACATCCAATCCCTAAACGGAGGTTTCTCCCTTCAAAATGAAGTGACGGGGACCCGACAGGCCAGATACCCAAAGTAAAAAAATAAGTAAAACAACACCTATAGAGCATCCCAATACTTTAATTACCTTGTTATCTACTAAGCATAAAAAGAACTCCTTGAGGATTTGTAGAATAAAGTGAGCCGGGAGTATGGATTTGCCCTTTGATCAGAGTGTTGGCACAGCACAAGAGCAAGATGAAGCTTAGAGTAGTGAGAAAGTGATTTTTCTAAGGGAATTGAATCTTAAGAGGTGTATTTTGCCTAAGAGGGGTTATAGTCTATTTATAGGCAATTTTGGAACCTTCGAGAACACTTGGGAGAGTTCTCCTAGCCGTTGGAGACAAATCCCAAGAGATTGGGATGAAATCCATCACAAATCAGGGATGAGTCTGACAGCAATATCAGACGTCTAATTTAAGGGTCAGATGTCTTATAAGATGTCTGAATATACTTTTGGTCGTCTAATACTATAGGCCATCCTGAACACACTCCATTGGATCGAAAGAAGGACGTCTGATATTTTCACATAAGACGTCTGATTAGGTTATTAGACGTCTAATAAAGGGTGAACTTGTTCCTGTTTTGATCAGATCCAAACAGGGTTCTAGATTTAAAGAATCAGACGTCGTTATGGACATCTGAGGGAATCACTAGACGTCTGGAAACCTAAAAAAGACTTCGCTACGATTTCTGACGAAAGATCTTATGTTCGTAATGAGATACGCACAGAAATAAATGGGTAACGATCCATAGGTAGACGTCTGGAAGCATGTCTAGACGTCTAAAAATACATTTTTGCCCGTTATCTGTAGAACGAAGATAGGAGCTTAGTCTAACGGTTAGTTTGAGGACGTCTAAGTAAAGCATCAGACGTCTGGATGAGATTATGGACGTCTGATAGAGGAGTGCTTCGACTGATGTTCATGAAGACAGAAGCTGAAGGCAGAACTATTGGAAGTTAGACATCTGATACACTTGTCAGACATCTTAAAGTTGAAAATCAGACGTCTGACAATTGTTTTGGACGTCTAATAGGAGTCTTAGTGTTTGGTTTTTGTTTCTAATTTATCCAAAGTATAGAGAGCCTAAGTTAGCTATTTATAGGTTATGTGATGTAATTAAAATGTCTATTTATGCATGTTCTTAAGCATAGGATTGCATTTCATGATATAAATATTGCATAACATGCATCATCTTGCATTTAGAGTAGTTTGAATAAAAAGGAGGTTAATTGTCTCCTTTTATGTGCTTGGACAGGGCAAACATTTTATCGGGGCCTCGGATCAAAGATCCAACCGTATGGATGTGATCAGGGCGATGATTGGAGTTCAACGACTCCAAGATCGCCCTAATCAGGCATCCGTAGCATCAGATAGAGACTGGGGAACCCTAGAAGATCAAGGGCCAGGATGGTGTAAATCCGCACTTCAGATGACAAATCCGACCGCACGGATGAATTCGGATCGACGATCGCAGCCCAACGACACAAAAATTCAGTCAATCCGACATCCGTGGCACCATCTACAACTTCCAGAAGATGGACGGCCAAGATGACGCCACATGGTGCCATCTCAGCCGCCCAAACGGCTGCTTGCATCTTGTGAAGACCGCACACCCGTCTCCTCTCCGCCGTTGGATCTCGATGCAACGGCTGCGACGCGCCCGCGCTGAAGTCAAGCGCTCGACACAAACGCGACCGCAGCGCAGCGGTCGAGCGCTCTAACACTCAGCAGGGACGCGCGTTCGAGCCGCGCCCCACAGAAATTGGAGCGGTGGCGTGCCTCCAATCGACCGCACGATCGCGATCCAACGGCCGCGCGCGCCCGATAGTGCCGACGCGCGATTGGACGCGCGCGTGAATGTGCGATCACACGCACAGGCGGGCGGGCGGCAGCGGTGAAGGCGCGATTTTAAGCCGTCCAATCTCGCGATCGGACGGCTGAGACTTCGCGGACGTGCGTAGGCGTTACGCACGCGGGCAGCCGAGCGAGCGCGCGTGGGCGCGGTGGCGACGGCCACGTCGGGGCTTTAGTGACGGATTTATCCGTCACTAAAGACCCCTTATTTGTTATTTTGAAGATGTAATGTCTATTTTGCCCCCACTCCTTGCAACTATAAAAGGAGATCCCCTCCATACGAAGTTCTCATCCCTTCTTTCTCCTCTCTACCCCTCCAAAGCTCAAGAGAAGCTTGTCCCACACCCGGGATGCTTCTCGCGAGATAAAGTCCAATTTTTGTTCCCCTTCGGAAGTGGATTCCGCGACGACGACGGCGTGCTGCTTCGTTCCCGCTCTTCTGCTTCGTCCTCCTTCGTCCCGCTTCGTTCTCCTTTGTCCAGGCGTCATCCCGTCCAGCTCGTCCTCCGAGCAACCATCGAGGAGGATTTCTCTCTCCCTATTCTTTTTACCGCTTTTTAGTATAGATTTACTGCTTTCTAGATTAATCTACTCATCCTTCAAGCAATCGTCGAGGAGGACATTTCTCCCTCCACTCTTTTAATACTTTCTAGAGTAAATTTATCGCTTTCTAGAGTAATTATTTTATGCTTTCTAGTTGTAATGAACAATCACTTCAATGCAAAAATTCTTTGTTTATTCTACATCTCATTTTGATTTCTTTGTGTAATATTCTTTTTCTCTCTTACTCTCTCTCTCTCTCTTCTATTTATTGTAAATAATTAGATAGTACTAAATTGAATTATTCTGTAACAAATAAAAAGAAACGCGTAGTTTTTAAATCAAATGTTCGCCTCCCTGTGTTCGACCCAGAATTTTAATTTCGGTATAAATTTTATTTGTTGAACATGAATTCTTCGCTTTCGAATTGCAACGACAGGTTTTCCAAAATCGAACACGTTAGCGTAGGTTCGTACACGTTCAACATTATGTTTTGGGGGCTCTTTACAACATTTGTAGACTCAAATAAAATGAAAATTACAACCTTTGAAAGTTTACATGAAAAGCCTATGACCTAATACTTATGCTACTTGGTCTTCACGCTTTTAATCTCCCATCTTGAAAAACTTTATAGAACCTGCAAATATGTTATTACAGAGAGAAACAATATGCTACAATTATTTTTTTATTTCATTTTCTTCATTTTGTAAAATCATCAAAATATTATATATGAGTAGTTGAACTAACAATCTCCCCCTTTTTGATGATTTTCAAAATATAGCTGCAGGTTCTTATTTTCTCCCCCTGAAAGATGTACTTAGTAGTCTATATCTATTTGAGATGTTTTTGTTTTTGTATTATTTCCTAGGTTTTTACCTATGTTCTTCTCCCCCTTTTTGAATATCATCATGAAGGATACTTAAAGGGAGTTGAAACCCAAACTACAAGAGTGACATCTACAAAGTGGAGGGCATTAATAGAATTGCATGCTTAATAAAAGATGACAGAGCATTAAAGAAAATTGACTAGGAATATGGAAGATAGAAACATTTAAGAAAGGAATAGCTATTGTTCCCAAGAAATATTTAAGTATGGGGTCGAGGCCCCTTCATACAAACTTGGAAGAAAGAAGAAAAAAAAGAAAGAAAAATAGAAGAACTAAACTATTCTTCTTGATCTTGGCGGCGGCAGTGACGAGCAGGTCCATGTCCCATCTGCAAATTTTGAACATCTGATCTAAGTTTGTCGATGTTGCGGTGCATGCTTCCCATGTAGGTGTACGTTTCGTTGGTCCGTCATAGCAGGAGGGAGATGCTGGAGGAGAGGGAATCTGTGGCCGGATCCCATGCTTCTTCAAAGCTCAAGCGGGGAGCTTCTATTTGAAGGAGCCGTGCTTCATGGAAGTCCGAAAAGGGTGGAAGGGGCTCTTCTTCAATGGGCTCGTCGGCTGGCTCAAGATGCTCCCTAAGTATATGCATCTTGGCGACTGTGGCTCGGTTGTAGGGCTCAATTTTCTTGTCAACAGCCTGGTTAGTTATGGAAATCCGATGGGTTGAAAAAATTTTGGATAGAATAGACCCAAACGAAAGTGATGCCCCATGGTCCTCATTCATAACGCGAACAATGAGGTGGCAATAATTGAAGGGAATATGATGAACTGCAGCAAAAAGGAGTGCCTTGTGTTGGCGTGAGATGTAATGAAAACCTCCCGATTTGTTTAGGCGGTCCCACCCAAAAATGCGAGAGACTAGACGTGGAAGGGGTTTGAGGTTTTTGCAAGGTAGGGTGCCAAGATTTTCAACATATTTTTCAGGGAGGACTAATCTTGATTGATGACTTCTGAGTCGTATTGCCTCAGAATGTCATTGAAGTCATTTCCCTTATTGGGGATGGCTAGAAGGTCGGAAATGGATTTGGATGTGATGTGGATTTCACGACCAAATAAGCGGGTATGGAGTTCAAGTTCATCGTTGCTGTAGTCCTCAATGATGTTGGCATAAAAGAGTGGAACTGACAGTCAAAATATTGGAAGAGATGGAGAGTTTCGAAGTATTCCCGAAGGTTTAAATGAGCACAATCATTCCAAACAATAAAACGAGGGCATTTAACTTTGGCATTCGTGAAGCGACGAAATCGCTGCCTAGCGATGTCGCCCCGCAGTTGATCTGCCAAATAGGTGGAAGAGCCCTCGGCTTGCTTCCTACGGGGAGGCATATTTGGTGGAATGGGTGGTTTGGTTTTGGAAGAAAAGGTTGGTGTTTTGAGGACAGAATACTTGCAAAAACATACATACAAAAACATTCAACCAAACAACATTCAACCAATAGACTTCAACTACTCAGATTCAACCAGTAGATATGCAATCATCATCGATAGAAACGTGTGGTAGTATGCCTTGAGGTAATACAACCTGCCATGAAGTTGTGGCAATATACCTTTGGATTCAAGCCACTAAAATGTCAGCTTGAATCTCTTGAGGTAATACGCTTGCCAAAAACATAGAACTTTTATGCTCCAAGAGGGTTTGACTGAGGGTTTAGGTTCTAGGGCTAACAATGGCATGAAATACACAAGTAGGCCGAGTGGATCAAGAAGGAAAACATGATGTGGCTAGGGCAAATCATGGGCAAAAATGTGGAGATGCCCTAAAAGTTGAGAGAGTATACCCATGGGAGGGGGGAGGCCTCCAGATGTACGGTCGAGAAGCAGGGAGTGCACACGCATGGGAGCAGCAGCTCTGGCAGTCTTCGAGGAGGCATGACGGTCGTCTGGCTGCGAGAGGAAGGTCGCCAACTATAGATGTGGGCCGTCGGGTGGTAGGGAGAGCTGTAGGGATTTGAGAGAAGGGAGTGGGACCTTGTGATGGGGATGTTATATCCCAAGGTCTTGGAGTAAGTCTCCCCCTGAAGTTGGGGAGATTTGCATTCCAAACCATCCAGAGAACAGACGCGAACTACAGTTTTTTCCCATATCAGATGTTTGGAGACGCTGTCAGACGTCAGGATTGGACTTTTGGGATTTTAACCCTTTTGATGGCGTCGTCAGTTCTAACCATCAAATGATATGTCAGACGACTGATTTAAAAATTAGACGTCTAATTTCTGTAGGTGTCCCTTCCTGGAAAATGATTTATTCTCCAGGTTGTCATCTGATTTCTGTATCAGACGACATACAAGATGTCTAAATGTAAAATTAGACGTCTGATTTCTGCAGACAGACCTTCCTGGATTTTACTCTAAAGTTACAGGGTCGTCTGATTTCATGGTCGGACGACCTATTCGACGTCTAACCACATCATCAGACGTCTAACTCGTAATACATGTTTTGACTCACAGATAGATGTCTGTCAACACATCTGGACGATGGTACAGATGTCTATGAATGATGACGGACGTCTGAAATAGCTCTTTTATCAGCTCTTTTGAGATATAAAATCGTCGTCTGTCCTAGATCTTCAGATGATGAATTTTTAAGTATAAGACGTCTGATAGTTTAATCAGACGTCTGATATTGCACAGAATGTGCATTTTGATGTTTGAACTGAGAATGAAGGCTCTTAACTTAGTAAAGTCAAGGCTCCATCTATGCTCATGACAATGGAAGTTCCATTAAGTCACTAAATTCTTCAAATATCACTTAGCTTACATATGCCTAATTTCCTACGCATATAATTAAAACGATCATAATTCAAAGGTTTAGTGAAAAAATCAGCCAATTGCAATTCAGTACAAATAAATTCAACCTCGATTTCTCCCTTAAGTACATTATCTCTCAAAAAGTGATGTCGAACATCAATATGTTTTGTATGGGAGTGATGTATGGGATTTTTTGAGAGGTTGATCGCACTAGTATTATCACATAATATTTTTATCTTATTAAATATCAAGTTACAAACCTTCAAAGTATTTTTCATCCAAAGCACTTGGGAACATGCTAGAGCGGCGGCTATGTATTTAGCTTCCGTAGTTGATAGGGCTATACTAGATTGTTTCTTTAAGAACCAAGAGACTAGTAATTCGCCCAAGAATTGGCACGTCCCACTAGTACTCTTCCTATCGGTGCGGCTACCTGCGTAGTCCGCATCGCTATATGTAACTAAGTTGAATTGTGGACTCCTAGGGTAGAATAAGCCATAATCAGATGTGTCAACTAGATATCTAAATATTCATTTTATAGTATTTAGGTGTGATTGTTTAGGGTTTGATTGAAACCTAGCGCATAAGTAGGTACTAAACAAAATGTCAGGTCTACTGGAAGTTAAATACAGTAAAGATCCAATCATGCTACGATAGAGCTTTTGATCTATGGGCGTACTTGATTCGTCCAAGTCTAGGGAAGTTGTGACACTCATGGTTTACAAAGTTCTTCCCTTTACTTTTCATCATTTCAAGTTTTTTCAGCATTTCCTTTGTGTATTTTGATTGACACGCAAAGGTTCCAAATTCGAGTTGAGTGATTTGTAAACCCAAGGAAAACTTGAGTTCACCCATCAAACTCATTTCGAATTATTCCTGCATAATTTCTGAAAACTTTCTACACATAGATTCATTAGTAGCACTAAATATAATATCATTTACATATATTTGAACTAATAAAATATCTTTTCCTTTTCTTATAATGAATAATGTGGAATTAGCTTCCCTATAGAGAATTTTGCATTTAACAAGTAGTCTTTGAGCCTTTCATACCAAGCTCTAGGAGCTTGCTTTAAACCATATAGTGCCTTGTTTAATTTATAGACAAAATGAGTCTTATCATGAGACTCAAAATCAGGAGGTTGTTTTACGAAAACTTTCTCCTTAATGAATCTGTTAAGAAACACGCTCTTAACATCCATTTGAAAGAGTTTAAAGCCAAGAAAGGCGGCATAAGCAAGAAGCATGCGAATTGATTCAAGTCGACCTACGGGAGCGTAGGTCTCATCAAAATCAATTCCTTCTTCTTGGTTGTACCCTTGTGCTACCAGCAGAGCCTTGTTCCGAATGACCATATCGGATTTATTCAACTTGTTCCGGAATACCCATTTGGTACCCATTACCATTTGCTCTTCAGGCTTAGGTACTAGATCCCAGACTTCATTCCTTTGGAATTGGTTGAGTTCCTCCAGCATGGCCATCATCCATGGTTCTTCGGAGCATGCTTCCTTGACACTCTTGGGTTCAACTTGAGATACAAAGGCGGAGAGACCAAAAGAGCAACTAAAATGAGATCGGATTTTAACGCCATCGGAAACACTTCCAATGACTTGGCTTTTGGGATGATCTCTTTGATATATTCAATCTTTTGGAAGATTATGGATATTGGAGTTTGGAATATTAGACACATCAATAGTAGAATCATCTTCATTTTCCATATTGACTTGGTCAATAGAGGAAGAGTGAGGAGATTCATCGAAGGAAACATGGAGGGTTTCCTTCACTATTAATGTGGTTTTGTTAAAGACCCGATTTGCCTTACTACGTAAGGAATAACCAATAAAGATGGCTTCTTCACCTTTGGCATCAAATTTATCTAAATTAGAGCGGGTATTCAAAACAAGACATCAACATCCAAAAACTTAAAAAAAACTAATTTTGGGTATTTTCCCATAGTATAGTTCAAAACAAGTTTTTCGCAACCCGGATCGAATTAAGGTGCAATTTAACACGTAACAAGCCGTGTTAACTGCCTCAACCCAAAAGTACTTTGGTAACCCCGAGTCTATGAGCAATGTTCGAGCACACTCTTGAAGAGTGCGGTTCTTTCTCTCAACCACCCCATTTTGTTGAGGTGTTCGGGGAAAAGAAAACTCATGAGCAATACCATGCTCTTGACAAAAATCATCAAACAAGGAATTTTCAAACTTGCCTCCATGATCACTACGGATATGAGTGATTTGGTAGCCTTTTTCAGTCTGAACTTTCCTACAAAAAATAGAAAAGATGGAAAACACTCCTTCTTTGGATCTCACGAAGGAGACCCATGAAAACCTTGAAAAATCATCTACAATTACAAGGCAATATTTGCATCCACTAAGGCTCTCATATTTTGTAGGTCCAAATAGATCTAGGTGAAGTAGCTCTAAAGGTCATGATGTGGATATAACTTCTTTGCTTTTAAAACTAAATTTCATAATTTTACCTAATTTACATGAATCACAGATAGGCTCATTTAAAATTTTTCCTTTAGGAAGACCTTGGACTAGTTCATGTTTAGCTAGTTTTTGAACTAGCTTCATATGAACGTGTCCTAGTCTTCTATGCCATATATTTAACTCATCAGTTACTACAAGACATTCATAAGTGCTATTTTTATCAAATTCTACGACATAAATGTCTTTAAATCTAGTTCCGTTAAGAAGGGTTTCATTGGTTAATGCATGCATAATTTCAAACATTTTTGAAGTAAACATACTTTAAAGCCCTTATTACAAATTTGACTAACACTTAAAAGATTATGTTTTAGTCCTTTAACTAAAGAAACATTTGAGATGGGAGAGAGAGGGTTACCTATTTTACCAAGGCCAATAATATGGCTCTTGTGGTTGTTGCCAAATGTAACCGTTCCTCCATCTGTAGGTTGGAGGTCCAAAAATAGGTGCTTGTCTCCCGTCATATGTTTGGAGCATCCAGAGTCCATCACCCATCGGCCTCCTTGATGGCGGCGGTCTCCTTGTCTTCTTTCTTGTAGACTTCCTTCCTCCTATAAAAGATCTTCGTTGGTGACTTGGTGTTTCTATAGGTCTTTCTAATTTGAGTTATCCATCCTTCATTTTGTATACCCAATTTTTGACATTATGATGTCCTTTTATCCCTACAAAACAAAGTGAGAGTTGTCTTTTTGGTATCCATTGTAATGTTGATCTGTATTTGTTAGTGATCTCCTTTAGAGGAGGGTCCTTTTTCGACTTACTTTGGCTAGGTTCATAAAAGCCTAGTCCAAATTTACTTGAGGAAGGTTTTTGATGGGCAATGAGCTTGTCCAAGTTATCTTTTCCCTTTGTAAAATTTGGCTAGGTCCTCAAGAAGTTGATTTGATTTTTCTTTGAGGTGATTTATCTCTATTTTCATTGGCTAGTTTATCTTCTAGTGCCCTAATCTCTACTCTAAGTAAACTATTTTCATCCTTTTTAAAGGAGTTTGATTTTTCAAGCACATGGATTTTGTGGAGTAATTCTTCTCTATCTAGAAATTTTTGTTCACTCATTGCCGTATATAAATCATTTGTTAATGACTCTTTCTCAATCATTAGATTTCTTATTTGCATATTTAAGGTAGTGGTTTCTTTTGTAGGAATTAGATTCTTGTCTTCAAGATCATTGATTAATTTCTTATTTTCTAAGTTTTCTTCTTTTGAAACCTTGCTTTGGGTTTTTGTTTTCTTAAGATCTACATATAGTGAATCAAAAGCATCTTGTAATTCATTTAAAGAATAGGAGTTTACCTCAGGTTCCTCAGATTCAGACTCAGAAGAATCATTTGTTGCCGTTAATCCCAAGCATGCAGTTTCTTCATTTGTTTCCTCCTCTTCTTCTTCAGAGGTGGAGTTATCCCACATTGCTTGAAATGCCTTCTTCTTGAATCCCTTCGGCTTGGAGATCTTCTTGTAGTCGGAAGGCTTCTTGGGTTTCTTCTCATCATTCCTTTTAAGTAAGGGACAATCTTTTCTTATGTGACCTCTCTTTTTACAATTATAGCAAATTAGAGGTTCTTCCTTTCTTTTCCTTCCCTTTGATAGCGAAAATACGCGGTTTGTTAAAATACGTCGTTGTAACGCATAAATCCGCTTTCGCTCTTAAATTTATAATCCTAGATAGGAAAGTATCTAGGGTCGTCCAAGGAGGCAATATGGTTGCAAAATTGATTCTCTTGCTTGGAATATATCTCAACTTTCTTTTGGTAATTTTCAATATACCATTTTTTTTTTGTTTTTGAACTAAGGCAACATGCGAAATTATGGCGGGAAAAGTGTTTACACTTCCAATTAAGTAAACTACTCTAAAGTGGCAAGTAGAGCCTCTCCCTAAGCTCACTCTAAGCAAGTGGAGGCCTAGAATAATTAGGGAGAGGAAGTGAAGAATGCTGAAAATAAGCAAATAGAAATGCAAACAAGATATGCGAAGAAGGCAACTAGATAATTGATAAAGTGTTTAACAAAAATGCCTAGTAGAGGAATGCTTCTACTACTAGATAATTGAAATAAAGAAAGAAAACACAAATCCTCTAAATAGATGGTGAAGAAGAGGGCTTCTTGCTCCAAGGTTGGTGGCTCCCAAGCTTGAAAAGAATCCTTCAACTCCTTCCTTGCAGTACTCCGCCAAAGTGATGACCTCCAAGGCAAGCCCTAAGGGGGCGTGCCCTAAGTTTCTCTCCAAGGGTGGACTTCCACCCTAAGCTTTTCTCCTTTGCCTGGCCGTCCTCCTTGAAGTGGGAGAGTCCTCCTCCTTGGCGTGGCTCAAGTTGAAGAGAGTGGGGAGAAGAAGGCACCAAAAGGGCTGGTGATGTGCCCCTTTAATCTCCTCTACTCCTTCTTCTTGGCCGTAGGTATAGGTGGTTTAGGTAGAAAATATACTAAAGGAGGATGCTCCAAAATGGTGGTAGGTGGTGGCTTTTTATAGAATAGGATGGGGGGTTAAGGTGCCCCTTGAAATGGAGGGCTAGGATGGAAGGATGAGGGTGGTTGGTGATCCTATGGCTAGGGTGAGTTGGCGCCAACCCAAGGGGTGTCAAAGGGGGTGGTTATGATGGTGTTGGTGTCTTTTGGTGGTGGAGAGACACCCCCATGTTGGCGCCAACATGGGGTCTTCTAGAAGGGGAGTTAGGTGGATGGTGGAGATGGATTCAAGGGGGATTGTGTGGTGGAGATGAGGGGGGATTTTGGAGGGAAAAGTGGCGCCACTAAGGGGTGGTTATGGGTAGTTTTTGGCGCCACTTTTAGGTGTCTTTTGGAGGTGGTGGGTAGGTTAGGTTGGTGCCAAGTAGGTTAGCTTATGTGGAGCTTAGGTGGAGCTAGTTGGGTGGAGTTGGTAGGTGGGTTTTTGGGGTGGTACAAGCCAAGGAAGTTGGAGCATAGTTAAGCTAAGCTAAGCTAAGCTAAGCTAAGCTAGCTTAGCTAATGGAGGAGTAGAGGAGAAGGTGTTGGAGCTAGGGTTTGGAGGGAGGAGCTGAGGAGAAGTCTGGAGCTGAAATTTGGAGCTGGCTGCTGCTGAAGAGGCTGGCATGGAGCTATTCTAGCTGGCTTAGCTTGCTAGTTCTTTGCTAGCTACTAAGCTGAGCTAAGGTAAGCTAGCTTCTACCATACTGAGCTAAGGTGAGCTGGGTCTGGTGCTCCCGGGGAGAATCAAGCTGGTTGAGGCAGCTAAGGTAGCTTAGCTCAACTGAGTTGAGCTAAGCTGAGTCCCTGTGAGCTGGACTTGAGCTTCCTGAGCTGGGATGAATTCTTCTTCAGCTGGTTGGAGCTGAGTGGAGCTGGATGTAGCTGGATCTGAGCTGGGGTGAACTCCTGTCAACTTAGCCGAGCTAACTAGAGCTCCCTGTGGACTAGTGGGAGCTGAGATGAGCTAGACTCAGCTAAGTTGAGCTGGATCTGAGCTGACTTGAGCTAGGATGAGCTAAGGTGAACTCTCTTGAGCTGCCATCCAGCTGAGATTAGCTGAATGGAGCTGGGATGAGCTAACCCTAGTTCAAGTAAGCTAGGTTCCAGCTGCGGTGAGCTAGATCAAGCTGAGGTGAGCTGGATCAAGCTGAGGTGAGCTGGATTAGGCTGAGTTCCAGCTAGTCTGGGCTTCTCCTTCACCATTTGCCTTCTTGAGTGCTAGGGTTTTAGGGATCTGTGCATCTGTACATCCCTAACACTCACAAAAACTCATTAAAATGACAATAAAAAATGCAATGCATGCCTATCCTAATTTATGCCTAAATGCAGCCCAAAAACCCGTTTGCGGAGTAAAATCCTAAGAGCTAGGTTAGTTTTAAAGCATAAAAATGATGATAAACTGGTGTTTATCACCCTTGATCTCTTTTCTATTTCTGAGAAAGTTTTTAAACTTTTTAGCTAATAAAATGAATTCTTTGTCATCGGTACTTACCTCATCATCCGAAGTAGCTTTGAGGGCTAAAGTCTTCTTCTTTGGCTCCGATGAGATTGATTTCTTCTTTAGCTCCATTTTTGATTCATAAACCATGAGATTTCCAAGTAGATTTTCCATGTCTAGATCTTCTACTTGGTTGGCTTCTTCTATTGCCGTTACCTTTTGCTCCCACTCGGGCCCAAGGGAGCGAAGGAGCTTCCCTTGAAGCTCCCCCTTTATAAATGTCTTTCCTAGTGACTTGAGGTTATTCACGATTAACATGAATTGGGTGTACATGTCCCCAAGACTTTCATTCTCCTTCATAGAGAAGGCTTCGAATTCCTGCAATAATAAGTTTATCTTTGAGGATTTAACTTTAGACATACCTTCGTGAGTTACCTCCAAGGTTCTCCAGATATCGTAGGCGGTTTTGCATTGGCTGATGCGGTTGAATTCCTCCGAGTTGAGCACGCAGTAGAGTGAGTTCATTACCTTAGCATTCAGTCTAAGGTGATGAATTTGCTCCACTGTGTACCCTATTTCTGGTTTCTCGGGAATGATGCATGCAGATTCGCATTTCTCCCAAATGGAGAAATCGTTGGCTTGAAGCCACTTCTTCATTCTCAGCTTCCAGAAAGAGTAGTTTGTCCCTTCGAAGAGTGGTGGTCCAGTGGTGGATTGCCCCTCCAATCTGCCCGTGGAAATGATTTGCCACTCCATGTGATCTTTCCACGGATCTTACTCCTGTAGGCGGAAAACCTGCTCTGATACCAGATGAAATTGCACTAGAGGGGGGTGAATAGTAAAATTATATAATATTGTAATAAAAAAAAATTCAATCACAAAAGGTGGCACCAGATTTTTAGGTGGAAACCCAAGATGGGTGAAAACCACCACCTAAGCCAATCCCTTGACTTAGGATTTTTGATCACAAGGTGATCAATCCACTAACCACATTACTTAAATGAGGGTAGTGTACCTCAATTACAAATCCCACCTCCGATCCCTAAATGGACGTTTCTCCCTTCAAAATGAAGAGATGGGGACCCGACAGGCTAGATACCCAAAGTAAAAAAATAAGAAGTAAAACAACACCTCTAGAGCACCCCAATACTTTAATTACTTTCTTATCTACTAAGCATAAAAAGAAATCCCTGAGGATTTGCAGAACGGAGTGAGCCGGGAGTGTGGATTTACCCTTGGTCAAAGTATTGGCACAGCACAAGGGCAAGATGAAGCTTAGAGTAGTGAGCAAGTGATTTTTCTAAGAGAATTGAATCTCAAGAGGTGTATTTTGCCTAAGAGGGGTTGTAGTCTATGTATAGGCAAGTTTGGAACCTTCAAGAACACTTGGGAGAGTTCTCCTAGCTGTTGGAGACAAATCCCAAGGGATTGGGATGGAATCCACCACATATCAGGGTAATGATGAGTCTAACAGCAATATCAGATGTCTAATTTAAGGGTCAGACATCTTATAAGACATCTGAATATACTTCTGGTCGTCTAATACTATAAGCCATCCTGAACACACTCCATTGGATCGAAAGAGGGACGTCTGATATTTTCACATAAGTCGTCTGATTAGGTTATTGGACGTCTAATAAAGGGTGAACTTGTTCCTATTTTGATCAGATCCAAATAGGGTTCTAGATTTAAAGAATCAGACATCGTTATGGACGTTTGAGGGAATCTCTAGATGTCTGAAAACCTAAAAAAGACTTCGCTACGATTTCTGACAAAAGATCTTATGTTCGTAATGAGATACGCATAGAAATAAATGGGCAACGATCCAAAGGTAGACGTCTGGAAGCATGTCCAGACATCTGAAAATGCATTTTTGCTCGTTATCTGTAGAATGAAGATAGGTGCTTAGTCTAACGGTTAGTCTGAGGACGTCCAGGTAAAGCATCAGATGTTTGGATTAGATTATGGACGTCTGATAAAGGAGTGTTTCGACTGATGTTCATGAAGACAGAAGCTGAAGGCTGAACTATTGGAAGCCAGACATTTAATACACTTGTCAGACGTCTGACAATTGTTTTGGACATCTAATAAGACTCTTAGTGTTGGGTTTTTGTTTCTAATTTATCCTAAGTGTAGAGAGCCTAAGTTAGCTATTTATAGGTTATGTTTTGGGGGCTTCTTACAACATTTCTAGACTCAAATAAAATGTAAATTATAACCTTTGAAAGTTTATATGAAAAGCCTATGACCTAATACTTATCCTACTTGGTCTTCACGCTTTTAATCTCTCATCTTGAAAAACTTTATAAAACCTGCAAATATGTTATTACAGAGACAAACAATATGCTACGCTTATTTTTTTTATTTCATTTTCTTCATTTTGTAAAATCATCAAAATATTATATATGAGTAGTTGAACTAACACGCGGATCCTTCGATTACCCGATAACCCAATGTGCGTGGCCTTGGGAGGGCAGATCCTACAGAGAGAAGGAGAGGAAGAGAGCGCACGGTGGGGTTTCTCTCTTGGAAGTCGATTGGCACTTAGCTATTGGAGGGATTGCATCCCTCTGTGCATAAAGAGAAGAAGGGTCGTGAAAGAAGAGAGAGGAAGGAGAATTGAAGGGAAGAGCTAAGGCTTGAAAAGGCCAATAGAAAGAAGGGAAAGAAAGAAGAGGAGAAGAAAAGAGAAGGCCCAGCCGTAGAAGAGAAGGAAAGAAGAGAAGAAGAAGAAGTATAGTGATAGGGAAGCACTGTAGCATCTGATGTTTAAGACGTTTGATCCTACTAGTAGACTTATGACTTGAGGCTTGATGCTTGATATTGTTGAGATATTGAATACTTGAGATTTATATGTGCTTAGAGAATAATTGGTGATTTAAATCACCATCATTTTAGCTTCTCTACATTTTTTTTTTTTTGAAAAAAAAAGGAATGCTATCTAAGGAGATAGTCATCCGGGAATTTTATTAATAGAATCAAAGAAAAATGAATATTACATCAACTTCTCCAATAATGTATGAGAACCTGACACTCATGCACAATTTGTGTTGAGTTGATGGGTTTCCCCTGAAAAAGGCACTCATTATGCGCACGCCATAAACACCATAGAATGGCTGCCATAGAACAATGGGGCCTCCCACTTCTAACAAAATCTCCCTCATGTCCTCCCATGCAGGTATCCCACCGCCACATACCCTATTCCACACATAATCTGTGATCACACATGAGGAAAAAATATGGCGCACGCTATCAGTATGGAAACCACATAGATAACATGTATGAGTAGCCACTCCCATCCTTCTGTGCCTCAAGTCACTAGTGATAAGCCCATCCCTCCTGCAAAGCCACAAAAAAAATTGTATCTTCAATGGGATTTTTAGCTTCCATAATCTTGCGTAGATGATGTCAACATCACCACTTTGTCTCCTTGAAACCATATCTTCATAGGCCTTAGCAATGGAAAAATTCCCCATCCATCTGTATGTGTCAACACCTCCTGTTGGCTTGAAAGCTTGCAAGTCTTGCATCATTCTTGCTCTTTCCCCCCAGGTGCGACTCCCCTCCCTGTAGCTTGTCTCCTGAATCTCCCATCCATTTGCTTCTTCGTCCCAGAGGTCAGCAACCTTAGCCTCTTCGTCACCCACAAGGCCATATACCCGTGGATAGTGATTTTGTAAAACACCCAAAGAAGACCATTTTTCCAACTAGAAGAGAAAAGATTTTCCGTCCCCATAGGCTGGTTGGAAAAAATCCCAATTTTCCTTCAGAGCTGCCACCACCGAGCTCCAAAAGGGTGATGCTTTGATAGCGGAAAGTCTATTTGCCACTGAGTGTGAAGCACCGTATGTTCCTTTGATCACTATTGCCCATAGTTTATTTTCCCCTTGAAAAATTTTTATTTCCCACTTCAACAATAAAGAGTCGTTAAACTCCTTCAAGGATCTAATTCCACACCCCCCTGCTTCTTTGGTGCACACATACTCTCCCATTTTACTAGCTAAAGGAAGCATCCGTCATGTTTCACCCCCTTCCAAAAGAAACGCTTTCTCATTATATCTAGGTGCTTCCAAATTGCTTTAGGAGCTCTGAAAATAGAAAACATAAATACTAGCATTGCGGTGATAACAGAGTTCAAGAGAATCAACCTTCCCCCCTTTGAGAGAAATTTACTGCTTCAACATTCCAGCTTTGCAGAAAGTTTTTCGAACAAGTAGTTCCAATCACTCTTTTTCATCTTTCCGCTCTTCAGTGGCAATCTAAGATAGGTAATCGGCAATGAAAAGATCGACATGTGCAAAATTTCAGACAGTTGGTGGCCCACATCTCTGTTCGTTCCAAAACAAAAAAGAGAGGATTTTTCCCCATTGAGTTTCAGCCCTGAAATCTCCCCAAAAATAATCACCATATGATGTATAATGCATGCCTCCCGTGTACCCCCTTCTACAAAAAATATCGTGTCATCTGCATGTTGAAGCACGGGAGCCAGGGCTTGACTGCTCGCTAGAGTATACCCCTTGATCATCCTCAGTTCTGAGAGCTTGAGAGTGAAACGAGCCAGGGCATCCACTGTCAAGTTGAATAATAGTGGGGCTAGTGGACACCCCTGCCTGACCCCACATCTAGGTTGAATCCATGCACCTAATGGTCTCCCGTTAATCAAAGGGGAGAAGGCCGAAGTAGTAATGCATCTCTTCATTCATCTAATCCATAGGACAGAAAATCCTCTATGCCTGAGCACCTCCCATAGATAAGGCCAGGGCACCGAGTCGTAGGCCTTGCTGAAGTTGACCTTCCACATGAAGGCCTTTGTCTTTCTCCTACTCCATCCAACCACCATCTCCTAGGCCACATTAAAGGACTCTTGCAAAGATCTATCTGGCAAGAAGGCTGACTGAATAGGCGATGTGATTCCTTGGAGTACCCCTCTCAATCTGTTTGCCAGTACTTTGCTTATAATAAAATAAATGGAGTTAGATAGTGCTATGGGTTGAACTCATTGAACCTCTCCACCCATGGCTTCTTAGGGAGCAAAAACAAATATTACCTATTCAACTTCTCAAATCTGCTATTCCCCTGTTGGAACTCATGGATCACCTCCATTACTTCCCCTCTCACCACCTTCCAAAACTCCTTGTAGAAAAAAACTTGAAACCCATCTGGACCCGGGGATCCTTCCAAATTGAGGCCATTGATTGCATCAATCACTTCCTGTTCAGAGAAAGGGGCTACCAATCTTTCAGCCTGCACCTCCTCCAACGTTGGGTACTCCATTGTCATCACTTTCCGAGCACTTCTGAAGGGGGCAGCAGAGAGGTCATGGAAATTTGCAACTGGTGCAGCCTGAATTTCTGTCATTGAGGTGATTCGTTGGGTTCCTGATAAGATGGATGAAATATGGTTGATACTCCTTGAATTAGCAGCCATGTGGAAAAACTTGGTGTTGGCATCACCCTCAAGCAGCTAGAGTTGTCTTCACTTCTCCCGCCAGTCCATTTCTCTCTTTAAATCCTCTTCTATCACCACCTCTTGCTTTTGTTTCTGTTGTTGCAGCTCTCCTTCAGCCAACGGACCTAAAGCCTCTTTCTCATCCAGTGTGCACAGCCAAGCAAGAGCTTCCACCCTCCTTTGCTCGTGTAACACTCCCACTATCTGTCCATATTCCTTCAAAATAGTTTTCAACCCCGCTAATTTCGTAGCAAGCTTCGAGATCGCTATCCTAGACACCTGTTTCATCTCCCACCAGTTTGCAATCATGTCCTTGCACCCTAGCTCCCTCAACCATGACCTCCTGAATTTAAGTAGGAGCCCATTGAACTGCCTTCACCACAATCCCAAACCAACGGAGTGTGGTTGGAGAATGGCCTCTCCAGTCCAGCCATGCTAGAAAGATGGTACCTGCCCAAAAGACTTGAGTTCCCAAAGAAACGGTCCAGCTGCAACATCTGCCCATTTCCATTGCACCAAGTGTATTCCACGCTCGAGGAAGGGTACTCATTCAGACCCATATTTTGGATTGCAATTTGAAAACCATGCGCAGAATAATCAATGCACCCACTCACTCTGTCCTGACCTGATAATGTGCAATTAAAGTTTCCCCCTACAAGCCAAGGGCTATCCCCAATCCCCTCCACTCTCTTGGCGAGCTTAGACCATAGGGCAGACCTCCTGGTTGCATTACATGGCCCATAAACGCAGGTGATATACAAAAAGCATCTCGATTGGACTGCCAAAAATCTGCAGGTAATATGAAATTCTCCTTACAGTACCTCCATCAGCTGCAGTCTAGTGATCTTCCACCATATGGCCATGCCTCCCGACCTTCCTTGGGCCTTCATAGTAGTGATTTCAGATCTCCCCTCCTGTTTCAATGGCTTTCACAAGGTCTGTCCATCCTCTTCAATGTGTGTTTCTTGCAGAAGTGCACAATCAACATCCCACTCTCTCAGATATCTGGCAAGGGAGGCTCTTCTCACCTCGTCGTGTAGCCCACGTACGTTCCATGATAACACTCTCATCTAGTGTCAGGTTTCCCCTTCCTCGCCCCCCGTCAGTCCTCACCACGCCAAGCACTTTTGCCACTATAATCAATTCCATCCCCATTTTGTCATCACCTTGCCTTCTCCGCAGTTTGTATGGGGATCTAATCAGTACACCTTTCCCTTTGCTTTTAGTCCCTACATCATACCAAAAGCCTTCAGGCATATCAAAGGTGAATGGAGCTTCCACCCCCACTATTCCAAGTCTGGTCCCAGCATTCTCCTCCACTGGTACAATCATCTGCAAACCTCTCTCACACATACTGTCCACATTCAACATTGATTCAGCTGCTTCAGACATCAAGCCCCCTTCTCGTTCCTCAATATGGTGCTCCTTTCTCTTCTTTATCACCTATCTCTCCTCTGTAGAGGATCCATCTCCCTTCTCCTGGATAGATTTATTCTGAACCACCTCTGTGAAAATCTTTGCCCTCTACTGCTCATGTGCCTCCACATTATCCAAATAACTTTGAAGCTGGATCAACCAAGAGCTTCCCCCACACCTGAGTATGATTTTTTCCGGTAAAAAGCCACTACGTGCAAAGATCACATTCACCCTAACCACCCTCCCATCCCCTTCCCCAAGTACAACTTCTGAATTCTCCTTCAGTATCGCAAAGCTTTCAACCATCTTCGTCACCACCATCTTAGTTCTCAAATGCAAAGGCAGTCCACTAATCTCCAATCTCCCCTGCCTGGATGTCACCCTTTGTGGGGGCCGTTCCTTTAATGCCCCATCAAAGGGAGAAACAAACCTCCACATCACATTGATGTTCTCAAACATGCTCGATTGAAATTGGAGAGACTCGACATCCATCTTACCCAATCCATATAACAGGAAGCGAGAAGGACCCAAGGTTGCAACCTTCCAATTCGGTGAACTTAGGGTTAGGGATCTTACCAACTGTTGAAGCCGATCCAAAGACGGAGCCCCTGTCATCACCTCCCCAATTAGTGCTCCCCTTAGGACCAACTTCGCCGCATGGATGTCTTCTGAGTATGGGACCTCCACATCAAGGAAGTATCCAGCTAGCATTGAGGGTGGGGGCTGAAGAGTCGATTCTCCACTTTCGATTAAGTTTCGTAAATGAAATAACGCGTCGTTTGTAGTTCTATGTGGTGGAAAAATCGACTAATCAACAATTAATATAACCACTCAATTAGGAGCGGGTCGTGTCCACTGGGAGGCAATGATGCAATAAAATCTTGATTATTTCGTATTCGTTCAATCTCATGAGAAATCCATAGTCAAATCTAACATGAAATGCGACAGAAAGAAGATGCACAATAACTTGAAAATGTAAGGGTAGATGTGCAACTTTTCCTTACTGAAATATTCAATAAATATGTGATGATTTTATGTAATTTTCAATTGACATGTATTAGAGAAAATTTGTGCACATTTTAATCCCAAAACCAATGTCAAACAATGTTAATCACAAAAGCCACGCAATTGTAAGAAAGCTTGAGTATGAAGTTGCAATTTCACCATAATAAAATAGTCATAAATCAAAATTCCTTTCCTGGCAATGGCATGAAGTGTTATTACTAATTAGAACCAAAATAGAGGATTTTACCTCTCTCCTCCTTGCGATCGGGAGAGAGGTTCAATCGAGGAGAGGTTCCCACAGGCTGTTGGCTAAAGTGAGGCTGTTGCGATGGTGGCAGCGGTACGTCGAGAGGTGGTTGGAGTTGGCCTGCTGGAGGAGAAAGGTAGCGGCGGTGAAGAAGCTGCTGTTGCCGCAGGGTGTGCACGGAGGTGGTGCGCGTGCTGTAGGTTGGAGCGCGCGTGCTGCTGTGTGTTGGAGGTGTGCTGGAGGAGGTCGACGAGGCACAGAAGGAGCGAGCGCAGGTTCTGTAGGCGGAAGGCGCGGGTTCTACTGCGTGTTGGAGGTGGTCGGTGAGGGCAGTGAAGGAGCGGGCGCGCATTCTGGGTGTGCATTCTGGGCACAGCAGGTTGGAGCACGCGTTGTGGCACGCGTGCTGCAAGAAGGTACTTGAAGTCGGCGCTACAGCAGGTGAGGCTGCGCTGGCTGCAAGGCGGGCACATTGGAGTGGGCGCGCTGGAGGTTGGAGTGGCGCTGCTACGGGAGGTACGGCGCGCCGAGGAGAGCTGTTGGGCGTTGCTGCACGTTGGAGCGTGGAGGAGGTGAGGCGTAGCAAGGGCATGCGCCGTGGAAGCTGCAGGGGGCTGGCGGGCTTGTGCAGTCGGAGGGGTGCGGGCGTGAAGGCGGTTGCTGCTGCAGGCGTGCGGTGTAGCTATGACTGGTGGTTGGAACGAAAACTAAGGATAGGGGAGGAAGATGAAGGTGTGCTGTAGGAGCTTCAGATGTCCGGGAAACTTCCCGGACGTCTTAACTGACGGGGACGTGAAGTTGCAGTGGCAGTTGTTGGTGATGACGGCGAGGGTGGTGCACGCTGAGGTGTTCACAGTAATGCAGTTGAGCTCCAGATGGCGGTGTGGCCTATCACGCCACACGCCCACTGTGGTGGAGGCTAGTGGCTGCGGTTGAGGCCGATGGTGGTGGAACAGATGAGAGCTCAACTCTCTGCACAGTGATGGATCGTTGGGATGGTGGCCTCTGATTAGCCCATAGTTGTGGGCTATTTAAGCATTTAAGTGCCTACAAATTAGGTTAATTCTAACATTTATTTAGTATAAATTAGGATGTAAATAGATTAATTCATAGTTTTAATTTAATTACATAATCCATGCATTGCATTCATATTTTAAGTGCATTTAGAATTAGCTTAGAATGGCATTCATCTAATTAGATAACCAATTAGGTACATTGTTTTCATTAACATAAAAGTTGAGGGTCTGTATATAAATGGCCCTAATATTTTAAGATTATTCTCTTTGTTCTTCTTCTTGCAGGAACGGCAGCCTGCCGCTCCAACGCCCAGCTGCCGCAGTGAAGAACCCATTCAAGGGGGAGCGGATGTGGTGGATCTGGTCGGGCGGCTGAATTCAAATTTGTGCAGGCCACTACAAAAGGAGGGAGGCAGCCGAGCTCGGGAGGCCTCCACCACCGACCCACCACTGTGCAGAGAGACCTTCTCTCTTCCACTCCATACTGCCGGCCTCTACTGTGGCGGCGAGTCTCCACCACCGTGGGCATGTGGTGTGACAGGTCACACCGCCATCCGGAGCTCGCCTGCATTACCGTGAGCACCTTAGCGTGCATCTCCCTCGCCGTCGTCAGCAACCACCTCCGCCGCAACAACCGTCAACCACCCTTTTAGTAACTTAGGACGTCCGGGAAATTTCTCGGACGTCTGAAGCTACCTGCTCACCTGCGACCACCTGCCTGCATACCCGTCTGAAGTCCACCTCCAATCTTCCCGCGCCTGCAGGGCCACCCGCTCACCTCCAACAGCCCACACCTTCCTCATCCTGCAGCACTGTCCAACAGCACCCGCTCTCTACGTGCAACAACCCACGCCCATCAGCCTTCGCCATATCCATGCCCGCACAACCGCACACACCTTCCCCGCACCTCCCACCGCAACCGCGCTTGCACCCTCCAAATGCATATGCTCCCATGCCCGCAGCATCCTCCAACCACGCCCGCAGCATCCTCCGCCTGCGCTTGCAGAATCGCCTGTAGCGCCCTCCTCCCGCGCCTGCAGACCCGCACAACCGCGCACGTCTCCGCCCGCGCCTGCAGCTTGCACACCCGCTCCCGCGCCTGCAGCACCCTCCGCTTGCGCCTGCAGAGCCGCCAGTAGCAGCGTGCGGCAGTTCTCACGCCAATAGGCCGCGCACGCTCACCGGCTGCAGCACCTCCGCCGGAGCTCGTCCGGCCACCTTCGGCCGCCGCGCGACTCACCGCCACCATCGATTCGAAGCCCTTGGTCCAAGGGACTTCCTCTGAGCTTCCCGCACCTGGCCATCCACTCCTCGTCGCGCAAGGCAAAGGGGAAAAATTCCCCTATTTTGCTACAGTAAACCGTCAATTAGAAATTACATTTTCTGCCATTGTCACTTTTTAATCATATTTTATTGATTCTGCATTACAGAAAATATCCTCTAGTTTCTCAGAATTGCTATTTCAGCATTGTTTCTTGCTTAAACCTTAATCTGAAGGCAAGTTTGGCTTGATTCTTGTCCAAGCTAACTACAAACAAACGTTTTTAACTGGTGCGAATTTTAATACGTCATTGCTTCCCTGTGGATTCGACCCGCTCCTCTGCGAGTGGTTATTTTTTCTTAAATATTGATTAGTCGATTTTTCCACCACATTAAACTGCAAACGACTTTAAAGCGAACGATCGACTAGTCAACCTCTAGAGCTCAGCTGCCTCTTTCTCTTTTTGTAGCCACCTGCATGGATTTAAATGGAGAGGCGGGAGCAGATCCACATTCTCCGCTAGCCTTTGAATGTAGGTTTTAGTGCGCCAGCTGGTGGCGTTGCAGCCATTGCTAAAAGAAGAAGAATAAAAATAATGATAAAATATTTTGGTTATTTATATACAAACCCTCAACTTTTATGTTAACTTAAATTAATGCATGCAATGCACCTAATTGGTTAACTAATTAAATGAATGCAATTCTAAGTTAATTCTAAATGCATTTAAATATGAATGCGATGCATGAATTATGTAATTAAATTAGAAATATGAATTAATCTATTTACATCCTAATTTATGCTAAATAAATGTTAGAATTAACTTAATGTCTAGACACTTAAATACTTAAATAGCCCTCAAATATAGGCTAATCAAATACCCCCATGCCTAGTTTTTGCTAGTACTTAGCAAATCCAAGCAAAACCTAGCACTCCAAGTAGACTAGCCAACCAAATCGGTCATCCTTTAGAAACATATTAAGTTCAGATTCTAGACCTAAGGTTCTCAAGTAGTTGCTAAGTTACAGACTAGGTTGGCTAAAGATGAGTTGCAGGCACGAGTTTCCCTGATTTCTGACTCTACCCTAAAGTTTATTGATCCCTGAGATTAAAGCATCCGTGCATGTGTTTTGGTCTAAGTTATTTGAGTTAAAGGAAAAAGGATTTATTATTATTATTATTATTTGTTTGATTCCCCAAGTCTAACCTCGGATCAACTATCAACACGGTTTGTGTCGGATTCATTGTCCCCATTACCGTACCTCGAAAGGTGCCAGGCTTTCGATGCTTCGAGATAGCACCACCCATAGCGAGCCCAAGAACTCCTGGCAATTGACACTTCTAGATAGTATCGCTCATGGATTTCTAAAGCGAATTCAGGCCTGTGGCAATCGGCACTTCAAGATAGGGTCGCCCATGGTACCTGAACCGCACAATGCGCTTACATGCCCCCAGTAGGATGGATATCCTAAGAGACAAGCATCGAGGAGGTAATATGTTATCATCTCATCCTCAAGGTGAGTATATACTCCACCTCTCCTATGGTGGGAACTCTTCCAATCAAATTGTATTTTCAAGCCTCTCCTAAGTCAAAACTAAGAGGACCAAATCTCTTTTAAGAAAGGAATTAACTTACACCAGACCAAGTGTGTGAAATTTGGATGCTTGGGTTACAAGGACTCATAAACCAAAAAGTAGAATAAGACTCCAGGTACTACCCCACCTTTTAACTCGAACTCTAGCTTTCCTTCCTCAACTTCTTGAGTAATGGTCTGCAACTTAACTCCTACTTAAGTTTTTAAGTCCACAAAGGACCCTAAAGGTCTAAAGCTAGTAGCTCATTTAGCTTCTAAAGTTTGACCCTAGAATTAACTTAGTCTACCTTAGAGTTCTGATTTGCTTAAGAATGCAAGAACTAGCCAGTTAAGCTCAAAACTTTTTTTTTTTAGATTTTTTTTAATTATTTTTTTAATATTTATTTATTTAGATTTCTTTTTTTTGCAAATGTATGCAGCTATAAATAAAATGGCTCAGGTCCTCTCCCCCATGCCTGGTTCAAACAATGTTCTCATTGAAAACAAAAATAGTTAAAGGAAGATATTACCTGAGGCGGAGAATGGTAGGAGCTATGGCTCCTCAAGGGTGACCTTGTCAACTAGATGGCCATCCAAAGTTATGTAAGGTTTTAACCGTTGACCGTTGACGATAAAGGGAGTTGCTAAAGGGGAAGGATTTTTAATATCCACAGCTCCATGCTGAAATACTTTAGTGATTATGTAAGGCCCTTCCCAACGAGATTTTAACTTCCTAGGAAAAAGTTTAAGTCTGGAATTGAAAAGCCAGACTTGTTGGTTGGGCTCAAAGGTCTTTCGAAGTATAAATTTATCATGCAAGACCTTAGTTCTTTCTTTATAAGCTTGAGAGGTGTCATAAGCATCATTCCTCAGCTCCTAAAGCTCACTCAATTCTAGAAGTCGTGCCTTTCCTGCCTTCTCTAAATCCATGTTAACACTTCAAATAGCCCAAAGTGCCTTATGTTCCAACTCAACAGGTAAATGGCATGCTTTTCCATATACAATCCGAAAGGGAGAAGTACCCAAAGGGGTCTTATAGGCCATTCGATATGCCCATAAAGCATCATCGAGCTTTTGAGACCAGTCTTTCCTATCAGGTCTAACGGTCTTTTCCAAAATATTTTTTACCTCCCTATTTGACACTTCAACCTGGCCACTTGTCTGAGGATGGTAAGGGGTAGCAACCTTGTGAGTCACTCCCAGACTACTGATTAGCTGATTGAAGTGGTGGTTTCGAAAATGAGGTCCCCCATCACTTATAATGGTCTTGGGGTAGCCGAAACGAGATATGATATTGGCCTTCACAAATTTCAAAATCACAGAGTGGTCATTTGTGCGCGTAGGAATGGCCTCTATCCATTTAGAGACATAATCAACTGCCACCAAGATATATTCATAACCATGGGACGACGGGAAGGGGCCCATAAAGTCAATTCCCCACACATCAAAAATTTCAACAGATTGAATAGGATGTTGAGGCATTTCATTCCTCTTCGATGTTGAGGCATTTCATTCCTCTTCCCAATCGTTCCAGTCCGTTGGCATCTAATACAGGCCTTAACAAAATTATGAGAATCCTTAAATAAGGAAGGCCACCAAAAACCAGACTGGAGAACCTTAAAAGCAATTTTCTTAGCACCAAAGTGTCCTCCACAATGAAGTTCATGGAAAAAACTCAGTACACTTTGTTGTTCCTCTTCAGGTTCACAACGTCTCAATACTTGGTCTTGTCTAATTCTAAATAATTCTAGCTCTTTCAAATGAAAATATCTTGCTTGGGAAATGAATCTCTTTCTTTTCTGCTCATCCAAAGAGCCAAGAGTTTGTCCAGTGACCAAGTAATTTATGGTATCTACATACCAAGGTAAAGTTGGTGTTAACGCCATCAGAGTTTCATTGGGAAATGTCTCGCAAATGTCTTCAGAAAGAGAGTCATTAAGAGGAAGGCGAGACAGGTGGTCAGCCACAACATTTTCTACTCCTTTCTTTTCACGTATTTCCAAGTCAAATTCTTGAAGGAGTAGGATCCACCTAATCAGACATGGCTTAGAATCTTTCTTAGCAATGAGATATTTCACTGCCGCATGATTAGTAAAAATAACCACCTTAGACCCAAGCAGATAAGACCTAAACTTCTCCAGAGCAAAAACTATAGCAAGTAATTCTTTTTTCAGTGACGGTGTAGTTTTGCTGAGGTTCGGTTAAAGTCTTGCTTACATAATGTAGCACATGAGGTCTTCCCTCAACCCTTTGTCCAAGGACTGTTCCCACTGCATAATCCGAAGCATCACACATCAGCTCAAATGGGAGTGTGCAATCAGGAGCTTGGAGAATAGGCACAGTGATCAAGGCCTCCTTTAGAGTTTGAAAGGCCTCGGCACACTTTGAATCAAAATTGAAGGAAGATTCCTTCGCCAACAAGTCACAAAGTGGCCTAGAAATTTTACTAAAATTTTTAATAAAGCGCCTATATAAGCCGGCATGGCCCAGAAAGGATCTAATCTGTTTAACGTTCATAGGCAATGGGAGTTTGGAAATAGAATCAATCTTGGCTTTATCTACTTCCAAACCTTGCTCGGATACAACATGCCCGAGTACAATTCCTTTCTGTACCATGAAGTGACTTTTCTCCTAGCTGAGGACTAAACCAGTCTCCTTACATCGCTTCAACACATTCTCCAGGTGCAGGAGACATTGGTCGAAAGACGAGCCATAAATGGAGAAGTCATCCATAAACACTTCAACACACTCGTTAATCATGTCCGGAAAGATAGACATCATACACTGCTGGAAAGTTGCAGGGGCATTACATAATCCAAACGGCATACGCCTGAATGCAAAAGTACCGTAAGGACTCGTGAATGTCGTCTTCTCTTGGTCATCAGGAAAGACTGCCACCTGATTGTACCCAGAATATCCATTGAGAAAGCAATAGTACTTATTCCCTACCAATTTCTCAAGATTTTGATCAATAAAAGGTAGAGGAAAGTGATCCTTCTGGGTAGTGGTGTTCAGCTTGTGGTAATCAATACAGACCCTCCATCCAGTTGAGGGTCTAGTGACAACTTGTTCACCTTGGTCGTTGAATTCCACAGTAAAGCCTGCCTTCTTTGGCACCACATGAATAGGACTTACCCATTTACTATCTGCAATGGGATATATGATCCCAGCGTCCAACCACTTCAGGATTTCCTTTTTTAACACCTCCCTCATATTAGGGTTCAGACGTGTCTGCATGTCCCTAAATGGCTTGATGGAATCATCAGTATAAATGTGGTGCATGCAGAGTGTAGAGTCTATACCTTTAATGTCAGCAATGCTCCAAGCAATAGCTTCCTTGTACCTAGACAAGCATTCAATCATGGCTCCCTCCTATGCCTCAGATAGCACAGACGAAATGATAACGGGGAGCGTATCATTGGCACCTAGGAAAACATACTTGAGAGTGTCAGGGAGGGGTTTCAACTCAAGGTCAGGGGCTTGTATGGTTGAGGATTTCATAATAGATGTCCCCATCTCAGGTAGCAGATCTACCTTCAACGGAAATGATGGGGGAAGAGACTCAGCAGAAACACCTAGCAATTCCTCAAGTTCTAGTATATCCCCTTCACATTCCTCCAAGAGATGGGAATGCTCATTTAGCATGACATGCTGAAGGGGGTCATCACATAACATTGCAGGGGTTGCCTATTCAATCAGGTCATCTATCACCTCAACTTGAGAATAATCCTCAAGTCTGGCTTGTTTGTAAGCATCAAACACATTAAGCCGGATTTTCTTGTACCCAAAGCCCATTTTCAATGCCCCAGTATTGCAATTGATTGAAGCATGCAAAGTTGCAAGGAAGGGGCGGCCCAAAATGATGGAGGGTTTGGTTGGCTTGTTGGTAGGGTCAGTGTCCAAAACCAAGAAGTCAACGGGAAAGAAGAAATCCTCCACTCTTTTGAGGACATCTTCCAAAATTCCCCGTGGTGTTTTAAGTGATCGATCAGCAACTTGAAGGATTACAAGGCTAGGCTTCAGATTGCCTCCCCCAAGTTGTTCATGCACGTATCTTGGAAGGATGTTCACCCCTGCACCCAGATCAAGTAGAACCTCATCAATTTGTAAGTCACCAATAACTACTGAGATGTATGGGGCTTCTGGGTCCTTAAGTTTTGGGAGTGTGCCATGTTGAACAATTGAGCTAACAGAATCAACCAGGAAAACTTTTGATTGGACCTGTTTTCTAGATTGCCACTTTTTTGTGCACAGGTCCTTTAAGAAGCGGGCATAAGATGGAATCTGCCTGATAGCTTCAAGCAAAGGCAGGTTAATTTGCACTTGCTTGAAAGTTTCCATAATCTCATCCATCTTATCTTTGGCTCCAGATGAGCCAGTAGAAGTCTGCCCAGAGGTGGATAAGTGCTCTGGAAATGGCACTCTCGATCTCTGGGTGGAAGGGTTGTCATGTTGAGTAAGGGGTGGAACGGGGGCAACTTCTTCCGGTGAGGTGATTTCAAGCGGAGAAGATTTGGGCAAGTCTTCTCCGGTGGGGGTGAAAGTCGGGGTGGATGGTTTTTTAGGGGGTGAGGCTACAGGAGCATCGGGTTTGGAAATTTCTTTCCCACTCCTCAGAATAGTCACCGCCTAAGCAAGCTTCCTAAAGACAATCCCTTTTCCTGTAGGATTTTCCTCAGCAACACTGGGGAGCTTCCCAGTTTCCCTCTATCTAACGGCCTCAACAAGGTGTCCTATTTGTGATTTCATCTCATATATAGCCTTGTCATGAGATTGGATGATGGCACTTTGACTTTCTTGCATAGTTTTCAACATCGCCTTCAATTCATCCATCTCAGAGGTCTTAGGTTGGGCAAAGGTTTGAGGTTGGTTCATTTGATGGTTTTGAAAGGATTGTGGTTTGTAATTCCTTGAATTTGAGACATTTCCTTGTCTCCATGAAAAGTTTGGGTGGTTCCTCCATGCCTCATTATAAGTGTTGGAGAAAGGGTCATTACGAGGTTTAGGACGGAACCCTTGAGCTGCATTCAAATCTGCTTGTACAAGCTCAGGGAATTGGGAGGCCAAGTGGCAATCCACAATGGCATGTGTATTGCCTTGACAAATTAAGCATTTGGAAGCTTGGGATGTGGAGGTGTTAGATACGAATGAACTCAGGTTTGACATAAGCCTTTCCATGTTTTGATTCAATAATTGAATCTGATAGGCTAAATTCTAGGTGTCCCTTGCCTCATTCGCCTCCAACTTTCTTTGCATGAGAGTGGGCTTTCTATCAATGTAGGTAGAATTCAAGTGAATAGAATTCTCACTCAAAGTATCAAAAAGGTTCCAAGCTTCATCCTCAGTCTTAGAAAGAAAGGTTCCTGCACAGGCACCATCCACAGTTTGCCTATGCGAATCATTAAGTCCGGTGTAGAACCTTTCAACCAGTTGCCATTTAGGCACTTGGTGATGTGGGCAAAGTCTCAGCAAGTCGTTAAAATGCTCCCACTCATCATGGAACGCTTCCCCATCCTTTTGAACAAAACTCATAATTTCCCTCCTAAAGTGATTGGTTTTGCTCATGGGGAAGTACTTCTTCAAAACTCCATCTTCAGGGCATCCCAAGTGTTAATATTATCAAGTGTGCGATACCAATACTTGGCTTTGTCCTTAAGGGAGAAGGGAAAGAGGGTCCGCATTTGTGCGTCATCAGTAATGCCCTGCAGCTTCACCGTGGAACAGACCTCGGTGAATTCCTCTATATGCCTGTAAGGGTCTTCCCTAGCAATACCATAAAAGGAGGGCAGCAAGGATATGGTACTGCTTTTGGTCTCATAAGGATTGTCCCCTCCAGCTCTACGTAGTGTAGGGCCAGCTTGATTGGTTGGAATGAAATATTCCTTAAGCCACCTTTGACCGGCCATTTCTACCCTTGGAAGGTTTCTTCTTAAGATTCTTTCAGGTTTAGGATCAAACACAAGTTGTCTCCTAAGAGAACGCCTACCAAGCATGCACTACAAACACAATTCAGAAGGACTTGTTTGGTCTTTACAAATTTAGACTTTTGACTTTAGTTCAAATTGTAGGTGACAAAGCAAGTTGCCCAATCAATTACACGCCTATTGTCAAACTTCGAAATGCCTAAAAAGGCATAGTTGGAGCTTAGGTATTCTTCCCTAAATCTTAAATGGTCAAGCAAATCCAAAGATGGAAGATCGAGGGATGCAAGTAGGCCTAAGCCTTCCTTTGAAGCTGTGCTTTCGTGGTGCTTCTCAACTGCCCCCAAAAATCTGTGACAGGGTATCCCCCTCTTTGGATTTACAAAACCTTTGATCTCAAGTTCCGAACACTTTAGAATCCAATGGTAGGAGGGCTCTTGTCCTAGTCGTTCCAAGACTTAGGAGTGTCTAAATGCGTGCCGTGGTGCAAATGATATAAGTGTGCATTCACCACAAAAAGATTTTGAATTTTGAATCGCACACCACGTTTGACAATCAAGTCCTTGATTTTTAGATGTCCCTCCTTTAATTAGTCCTTTTTCACGAATATATGTGACCACTTGTTAGATCGCTTCAAGACAAATTATGTGATCTTCGAATTAAGTCCGAATGCAATGCGTAATCAAGAATAGGATGCAAAGTAGGAGAATGCGTACCTTGCTTCTAGCAATCAACGATGCGAGAATGCATGCAATGCAGAAAAGTAAATCTAGAGGCTGCTCATACGGACCAAAATGGTTCGTCCTAAGGGCAGGCAGCTCATTTTTTTTATTTTTTTAAACTACTTATGCACAAGCAAATAAAAGTAAACAATCCACAAAATAAATTAAAAAACCTAAATCTAAAGAAAAGGGAACATGCTCCAAAAAATTACCAAACACGGGCCTAAAACTAAATTAGGGAACAAACCCCTCAAAATATACCCTAGAACAAGGGTTTCAAACCAAATGTGCAATGAAAAATTAAGTCTAAAATCTTAATCCTATTCTAATCAAATCAGCGACTAGATGATCGTCGCGTCCTCGTCCTTCCCCTCCTTTGCAAGGTAGCTCGACCAATTTGTCCTCTGGCGACGTCAAGGGTCGCCTCTCACTATGGCTGATTCCTCGCACAAATTTCTTGCACAAAAAAAATAATAAATGATCAGATCACTGTGCAATTGAGAAATAATAAAAAATAAAATCAGGTGAAATTATTGCGTCTGTTGCCTCCCTGGCAACGACGCCATTTGACGAGTTGATTCTCTGCTTTCAATTAAGTTTCGTAAATGAAATAATGCGTCATTTGTAGTTCTATGTGGTGGAAAAATCGACTAATCAACAATTAATATAACCACTCAATTAAGAGTGGGTCGTGTCCACAGGGAGACAATGATGCAATAAAATATCAATTATTTCGTATTGGTTCAATCTCATGAGAAATCCATAGTCAAATCTGACATGAAATGCGACGGAAAGAAGATGCATAATAACTTGAAAATGTAAGGGTAGATGTGTAATTTTTCCTTACTGAAATATTCAATAAATACGTGATGATTTTATGTAATTTTCAATTGACATGTCTTAGAGAAAATTTATGCACATTTTAATCCCAAAACCAATGTCAAACAATGTTAATCACAAAAGCCACGCAATTATAAGAAAGCTTAAGTATGAAGTTGCAATTTCACCACAATAAAATAGTCATAAATCAAAATTCCTTTTCCTGGCAATGGCATGAATTGTAATTACTAATTAAAACCAAAGTGGAGGATTTTACCTCTCTCCTCCTCGCGATCGGGAGAGAGGTTCAATCGAGGAGAGGTTCCCACAGGTTGTTGGCTGAAGTGAGGCCGTCGCGATAGGTAGCGGCGGTGAAGAAGTTGATGCTGCCGCAGGGTGCGCACGGAGGTGGCGTGCGTGTTGCAGGCTGGAGCGCACGTGTTGCTGCGTGGTGGAGGTGCGCTGGAGGAGGTTGGTGAGGCGCGGAAGGAGCGGGCGCGGGCTCTGTGGGCGGAAGGTGCGGGTTCTGTTGCGCGCTGGAGGTGGTCAGCGAGGGCCGTGAAGGAGTGGGCGTGCATTCTGGGTGCGTGCTCTGGGCATTGCAGGTTGGAGCGTGCATTGTGGCACGCATGCTGCAAGAAGGCGCTTGAAGTGGGTGCTGCAGCAGGTGCGGCTGCGTAGGCTACAAGGCAGGCGCACTGGAGTGGGCGCGCTAGAGGTTGGAGTGGCGCTGTTGTAGGAGGTGCGACATGCCGAGGGGAGCTGGTGGGCGTTGCTGCACGCTGGAGCGTGGAGGAGGTGAGGTGCAACAAGGGAATGCACCGTGGATGCTGCAGGGGGCTGGCAGGCTTGTGCAGCCGGAGGGGTGCAGGCGTGAAGGCGGTTGCTGCTGCAGGTGTGCGGGCTTGTGCGATGCATGAATTATGTAATTAAATTAGAAATATGAATTAATATATTTACTTCCTAATTTATGCTAAATAAATGTTAGAATTAACTTAATGTCTAGGCACTTAAATACTTAAATAGCCCACAAATATGGGCTAATCAGCGGCGGCGGAGCCCTTAGTCCCCTCTACCCCAAGAGGGAATGATGCTGTGGAGCCTTTCCAACTCCCTGTCATGTCCCTCCTTTCGTACACATATCCTGTTTATGGCCTTCTCTGCCGCAAGTGACATAGATCAGAGGCCCCTTGTGATAAGTCCACTTCTGTGGACTATTATTTAGCCTAAGTACTATTTAATTATTTGTTCTTAGTTGTTAATTAATTAGGAGATATATGGCAATTCACCTTGGCCTGCATTTAATTTTTTGCTTCAATTTTCCATTTAATAACATATGATATGATAATATAATTTATCTGACGAATGCAGGCTAGGTGAAGAGTCCAGACGTGCAATTCTGCGTCTATAAGACGTTTGGAGATCAATATAGACATCTGGGAAATTGTCATCACAAGTTCCTATTTCTACATATTTTAAGATGTTTGATGATGAAGTCAGATGTCTAATATAGAATGGCCAATGCTTATCCATCAGTTTCAACCACTCGCGATGTTCACAAGTGGTTGGCGGAGCCGACGGTAGGTGGAACAGATGGGGGGATTTTTATAAAGAGAGAAAACCCGCGCACCAGAGAAGAAATCCTCTCCCCCTGGCGGGGACCTCCTCCATCGTCTCCACCATGGCTCAAGCGTACATCGTGCAACGAGTGAACACTGTGAATCATTGCGAGCTTCCATTGCGGCCACCTCTTCATCCTCCTAGGTGGCAGCGAGCGTGGTGACTGCCGCTCACTGCAGCCTTCACCGTGCCACCACGCCACTCCACATGCACTGCCTACAAGCTGCACGTCCACTGCCCTAATGCACCTGCAGCCACACGCCTACGTCGCTCCACGCGCACTGGTGCAAGCGAAGCCCGTGCTCCAACCGCATGCGTGCGTAGCTGAAGCTGCGCTCCAGCCCGCGTGCGTGCGCAGCTGAAGCCTACGCTCTAGCCTGCGTGCGTGCACCTGGCTTCTTCTTCTTCTTCTTCCTTCCACCATCACCAGCAACTACAAACAAAAGAACCCAAAGTGCATCCCCCCTCCGTCATCGGCCACGCCACCTCGGGCCATCTCCTTCTCCGCCAAAACAATCGGAGTGCCTACCTCGACCTCATGAGGGTAGGCATGCCCTCGGAAACCAGCCACGATAGCTCCTCCCACGCCAACCGCCACGCCATCCGGCCGTTCCTCCTCCAACCGATTGTTGATGTCCACCTTCAGCCACCCTGTCACCGCCATTGCGACCGCCTCTCTCCTACGCACTGCCACTAAGCTCCAGTCGGCCGGCAACCACTCTACGTGAGCGAAGGGGGGAGAAGGAAATTCCTCTATTTTTGATTACATTAATATTTACGAATCATGCCATTGCTAGAAGCACTATTCATTTATTTATCTTATATAATATTTGGCTAAAATTGCATGGACATCCCTCACTTTAATTTGAATTACATATGATTGATTTCTTTTTGTGAATGACATACAACATGAGATATTGGTTATAGTAAATTGTTGTCATTAGGTAGGAGATTAATATTTACATTGTTTGCTACTACCAAGGTCATTATTTATAATATTATATTATGATAATTTTGCATATAAATACCTACATTCCTGATCAATTGATTAAAAAGATTATTTATATTAGAAATAAGTTGCACTAGTTAGAATGCATACCCACTGATATTCCCGAATAAAAAAGACATCACTCATGAGTTTAATAGGTTAATTCCTCCTTGTGGAGACGACCTAACTATTTTCGTGGTTAGATTCTAAGAATTAAAATGTTTTAAAAAGTGATTTTCTACCATGCGACATACTACAACGACGCAACATTTTATGTTACAAATTTTATCAAAAATGAATATCGCTCTTTCACCTTGCACACCGCCGCCATATGTCCTCTTTCCCTACACTTGATGCAGAGGACCTCCCCTGCATTAGTCCAGCACCTTGCCTTCATGGTGGCCCACTCTTCTCTGCGATCTTCCTTGTGCCTCCATCTCTACGATCTCTAAACCTCCCAACCCTCATTCTCCCTCATTTTCCCACCCTTATCTACCTTTTTATTACCTCAAAACACATGAGAATTCATTGAATATCTAATGTGACAGATTATTATTTATTGAGTATCATTTTTTAGCTTAAATTTTTGTGCTCATTTACATTATTTGAGATTAGTGTGTGAATTCCTATCTACTTCCTGTGTTCGACCTGGGAGTTTCATTCGAGTAATAAATATTATTTGTTTTTCGTGCTGATTCGATCTACACTATAACGTGATGATTTTAAAACCCATTTCAGAGCGACGAACATTTTGGCACCGTTGTTGGGGAGCAACGCGCAATTCACCACTATTCTCTGCATTATTTGATTATATTTTAGCACTGACTTGCCCTATTTGCTTGTAATTTTACGAGGTACTTCATGAGGAGATCTTCCGCTCAAAACAGCTACTCCAGGGTAGGTAACTTCTCTATTCTTCCCTAATCAACCCCTAATCTTGGGAAGACAAAAAAAAGGAGAAACAATCAATTATGAATCACCTGCCTTATTTTTATAGTAATCATCACTTAAAGGGCAAGTTCCTGATTTGCGAAAATTTCAAATTTAATTAAAGATTGAGACGATTTTGTTTAGAATTCCCTACCCCAAATTTCTTGTTCCTATTAGGGTCTACGCTTAATTTCTAATCACTCTGGGCTAACACATTTCTTGCTTGAAGCCCAAGGTGAACATTTTTAAAGATCAATTGGACTTGGAAATAGAGCTAATTAGGGTTTCAATTTTTAGGGTATTGGAGTGCTAGTTCACACTTGTCTGCATAAAAAGAAACAAACCCACCTGCATTTGTGTGCTACCCAAACCCTTGGTTGAAAAGATTTAATTAGAAAACCCTAAAATTAGGCTCTAAATTCACTTGAACCCAAAAATACTTGGACCTAATAACCTGGGAGTCAAATCAGGGTGATTTCTAGGTCTTGACCTAGATCTCATTCTGTCATCTTTAGGGCAAGTTAGGTGAAGTTGGTCTACATTGTAGGCCAACCAACCTCCAAATTAGTTCACAAGTTGAAATTAACTTCTAATCAAGTGAAACTCAAGGTACAAATTAGGACATAAAATTGGTAGACTTAAGGTCTTAAGTTCATACATTCCGGTCTACTTGGATCCTCAGTGACAAGGAAGGTTGGGTGGAGGATACCTTGTAACTCGTGGGGATGCTCTACTGGGTAGGGGTTTTTGCGGGGTTCTCCCTTCCTGGCTACCTAGGTACTTCTTGAGTGTACAAATTTCTGATTCCGAAGTATCATCTACCTCGAAATCGCCTCAGTCATCCAAAAATATTTGGGAGCCTTGATTAGGTCAATATCACATCCAATCCCTCATCCCTTCTATTTAGAGCACATACACATATCATCTTAGGGCATCTCTTTCAGATCTGATAATCTTCAATCTAACTTGAGTTTAATTCTACGTCTTGATTCCACCATTTTTTTCAAAATGCAACCCGACATGTTAGTAGACCCGTTTGAGGATATACAGGTTAATGTGTGAAATAGAACAACATTCATTTCAGAACAAGCATAGCTAATTTTGACACAACTAGGAAATGGGGCAACTTAGGATGTTCTCATGCCAAAATACCGAGAAATTGAGAGATGGCATAATGGTGAGTATATCTTGTGTAAATTTGAGCCATCACTGTATAAAGCACACCATGATGACCTGGAAAAAAGAGATAAGGCAATGCAGATGTTGAAATGTGTTATTGATCATAGGCATTAGTACACCCTTGCAACTTCTTGGATAAACCAGCTTAATCTCTCAAATCCTAGAGTTGATGATCATAGTGGTTATGACCCCCAACCCAAATGAATTCAGATTCAAATTATATATAGACTGATACACCTAATCTTGAGAAGGATTGGGAGGATCCAATTGCAGGAGATCACGACTTCGAGCTAGCCTTAGAGACACAAAACCCTGGTTCACCAAGCTTAGATTTCCTAGACTCTTATGATAATGAGATTGAAGTAGATCCTCTCGAGCGTGTAAATTCTGCTCCTTATTCTGATAAGGTGACTCTTGAAAGCAATTCTGACATCCCTGTAGAACCCAACCTAGATTCTAGTGATACAACCCACACCCTTAACCTCGAATTTGGATCTGAGTCTTCTTGGGATGATTACAAGGCCCCGTGTGATGAAAATCAGATTTTAAATTTAGATTATGATTCTAGGCCCTTATTTGATGAATGCACCTCTCCAACATCCTCAGAAGCACAAATTGATTTTTTGAAAGTCACCTCTATCTATGATACAGAAACTGAGGAGTTGGAAGAGTTGGATTTTTATTGGGTCTTCCCTACAAGCCAAGAACCCAAGCTCAGACCTAATAAGGACACCTTTTTAAGCTTAGAAACTTAGAATAGGCTAGACCTAAGTTAGGTTGTTGAGTCTACACCTTTTGATTTATTATGTGGTGGAACCTCTGATCTTGAATCAGATTCAGAACTTGATTCTCACAAGTTCTCCGACGATTTCGAATCTTACTATGATTTTAGAGAACCATTGTTTCCTGACGACTGTGAGCCAATCTACGACCTCATATACATGATCCATTCTTTGACTCTAACTTTGAGGTCCCTGATCCCAAGATCATTGATTCAAAATCAGGTTCCATTGAGATGGAATCATTTCTTTTTGATCTTTAGGAATCAGAAATAGAAAATGCTGAGAGTGTCTACAACTCAGAGTTCGAATCTTTTCTTGACTTAGATTTTCTTAATCCTATAAACACTCTTCAGGCATTTACCTTTGATTTTGATGGCTATTATGAGGACTCTCTAAATGAACCCACCTTTGAATCCTTCCTAGAGGAGCCTGATAGGATCTAAAGATATGGAATATATATGACGACACGCACAAAAACTCAAAAATATTATTAGTAATAGCAAGAAAATTTGCACAATCAGTTCAAACCACAAAAGGACACAAAATGTATAGTGGTTCCCCTCCCTTGGGTACTCTACTACCTAAGCCTCCCAGATTAGGATTTTTAACACGATTCTCTCAACCTCGAGAGAATCAATTTACTAACCGAGGTAATTAACAGGTTACCTCAACCCAAGTACAAAAATGGGTTTGTTACAACCCAATGAGCAAATGCTCAAGAACAAATGAAATACAGGTGTAAGAAAGAAATATCTTACAACTAGAACCTAAGCCTCTCAAGAAATATATATATATATATATAAAGATAATACCAGTTTGAGAACCTAGGAAGGACACGAATCGTGTTGAATTACATGAACAAAACACGTCAATGTGTTTGCAAACCCATAGCATGATTGGAAAGCAGCAAACATGATTTCTTCTCTTGAATATGTAGTGGAAAATATGAATTATATGCTCTAGAATTTTCTCTTATGTCTCTTCTATATCTTGTGTGTAAACAAAGAGTCCTAGGGTTATTTTATAGAGTTTAGGACCTCAGGTATTCGTCTACTAGACGTTGAGGTTTAAATCCCAACATTCATATAGCAAGAATTAATTTTTTAGCCATTTAGTTTGAGCCAACTGCTACCTGGTACCAGTACTAGCAGCTCACTGCCACCAGTACATGAGTCCTGGTACTGGTATTCATCATGGGTACTGGCACTTGTGACTCCTAGGTTTGAAATTCCTTGGGTACAGTAACCTACTTGTACCGGTACTCATCATGGGTACTGGTACTTGTAAGGTTCAGGCCAGAATAAAGGCTTCAACCTGTGGCCAACATGTACCGGTACTCATGGTTGGTACCGTTACTTGTTCACAGTTTGACAAGAATTCTCAAACCTATGCCTTGCAAATACCAGTACTGATAAACAGTACTGGTACTTGCTTACAAGTACCTGTTTGAAGCGTTTTAATCCATTACGTACTTTGAAAATGTTTGCAATATAAATTAATCCTAATTTATCTCTACTTGATTTTACGATCTAAGTTATGATTCTTTGTTAAGAGGCATATACAATCTATAAATATAAAATCTAAAATAGAGAAACTAAAGGTCGAATATGATCTTCTTCTCCTTGACTCATCCTTGTCATCCTCCATGACATGATCTTTTTCTTCTCACCATCATGCCTCCATCATTTCTTGTTTGCCTTGCTCCTTCACCTAAATCTGAAAAACACTTAATGACAGACATTAATCCATAATAATTTTGTTAATACCAAAACAAGATATGGAACAAGGTTCCAACAATCTCCCCTTTTTGGTGTTGACAAAACTATCTTTTAAGTAGATAAAATAATTTTTAGTAATGTTATATGAAGGAAAAACTTTTAATTAAATCCTCCCCCTAAATATATGCTCCCCCTAAAAATATTACTATTTGCCCTCTATCTTTCTCCCCCTTTTTGTCAATCACAAAAAATGAAGAAATATCATACCATAAACTTTACCAATAGTAAAATGGAGCTTGTCGATACCAAGCATCTCTTGTCGAACATTCTTGGTCTTCATTCAGCCTATAGAAAGGTTGAGGTGTTCTGTTATGTGCCTTGAACACCCATTGATTACTTTGATCTACTCCAGCAAAACAAATATCTTTTCTAGGTACCCATTTTCTTGTGGGTCCTCTAGAGTTAGCACCTTTCAAATCTTGAGATTTATAAAACTTTTTAGTGTTAGATATATAATTCTTGGGATTTTTAGCCTTTTGATACATCTATGCATTCCTAGGTGTATGTGATTTAGTATGTGTATTCTTATTATGAAATTTTGATTTTATAGTTTCACAAAATTCAGTATTTAACCTAGTTGTTTTGAGATTATTTAAAGTACCTTCAAAGTGCTCATAAATATCTTCTAATTCTACTATCTTTGCATGCAGCTGATTATTAGTTTCTTTTGACATTTCTAATTCTATTTCTAAACAAGATTTTTCTAATTCTATTGTTTGATAATTATTCTTTAAAACATTATTTTCCTTTTTAAATGACTTAGCTTTATGATATAGTTCTTCATAAGCTTCTAATAATTCTTCAAAAGAGAAATCAGGGTTTACCTCTTCTTTTGTGCCTTCTGAAGTTGCAACAAGACAAAGGTGTGCGACCTCATCTTCATTCGATTCACTAAAGTTAGTGTCCATGCTAGAGTTGCTATCATCCCATGTCACTTTAAATGCTTTATTCTTCTTCTTCTTCTAGAGCTCCTTTGTTTCTTTCCTATTGTCCTCCTTGTTTAAGGGGCAATCCTTTCGCAAGTGGCCCTTCTTCTTGCAATCATAACAAATAATATTAGAAGAAATTTTATTTATTTGCTTACCTTGTTTCTTGAGGAATTTCTAGAATTTCCTAGTGAGCATTTCCATCTCCTCGTCTTTGGATTGTGATGTTGTTGAGTCTGAGTCCTCCTTGATTGCTCTAAAAGCAATGCTTTCCTTCTTGCTTGTCACGTTCTCTTCGTTCTTCTTGATATTCTCCAATTGGACTTCATATGCCATGAGGCTTCCAATTAGATCATCCAAGGGGAGAGTGGATAGATCCTTTGCCTTTTGGATCGCTGTGGTCTTTAGAGACCAATCACTTGCGAGAGATCTTAAGATCTTCCTTACAAGTTGCTCTTCTGTGAACTTCACTCCAAGGTTCTTTAGGGGGTTAACTATTTCCCCAAACCTTGTGTACATGTCTTTGATCATTTCACCTTTTGTCATCCTGAAACACTCATATTCTTCGGTTAGAATAGAAATATGGGTTTCTATTACCTTGTTAGTACCTTCGTAGGTGATTTGAAGTGTGTTCCATATCTCAAATGCTGACTCGCATGCTGAGATACGGTTGAATTCTTCCCTTGATAACTCACAATAGAGTGCGTTCATTGCCTTCGCGTTTCCCACAATCTTTTTCTTTTGCTCAGCTGTCCATTCAACTCCTTCCAGCGGTTCCGGATCCATGTACCTCTCTTGAATGAGAGTCCACGAATCTTCATCCATGGCTTTGAGAAAGACTTGCATTCTTGTAACGACCCGATTCCCAAGTCCCTACGAGACACGAGAACCGGACCGACTCGACTAATCCCAAGACCTAGTCGTCCAACGAGGAAGTAACCAAAAGAGCAGTAAAATAAACCACATTCAGCATGAATATAACTAACAGTAAGGAAATACAGCAATAAGGAAAGAAACCACTACAGTATATACCACCACAACAGTAGAACAACATTCATAATATAATATGAACTGCAGGTAAAGAAAAGTACAGTGGAAACAAGAACTACTCACTATAACGGAACAAAAAGAGGTACAAGAGAACAGTGGTAACTCTACTGGACCCTACTCGGCCCAGCGTCCTCTGCAGCCGCTGACCCTGGCTGGTCAACACCTGGTCCTGAAAGGTAACGAGTGTAACACGTCAGCAAAACGCTGAGTAGAGTGGCAGCTAAACTAAAGAAACAGTAAAGTGTACAGTAGCTATTTTAAATTTTCTTTCTTCCTTTATTTACGTCTTTCTATTGTTTCACAATTTATCTATTTCTAAGATCCTTCACTTGATCTCGAATGTTCCTCGTGGGAACGATCCTGATTGCAGTCTTTTCCGAACAGTGGAAGTAGCACGTGGTGCTCTCCTGGCCAGGAGAGTCCCCCGTGGTGATCCTACTCTCAGTCAACCACCCCAAGGTCACTGACAGACGTAACGGTGACTACGGTACGCGCGGTAAACGCACGGGTAGCTAACCTGCACTGGCACGCGGTCAGTCGTTTCCGTTAACGGGTGTGCCTAAAGCACAGCACGGAACCAGTACAGGGCAGAGCCCTCTCAGTAACAGGGGTCCAACCCCTCCACAGTAACCAAATAGGGGCCTTGCCCCTCCACAGTTCGCGCACCCTCGCCTGACTACCTTGGTTTGCCCCAGTGGGCCTAACAAGTCGGTGTGGGAGGCTAGCAGAACCCCGGGGCCCGTGGGGTAGCTAGTACCTCCCTACACTAGTATCTCTCCTCGGTACTACGTACACGAGGGCCAGCAAGTCGGTACAGAGTGGCCAGTCCTAACCCCGGGTCCCTGGGGCGGCTGGCTCCACTCTGCACTAAACAGGGGGGACAGTCGGTCTCCTTGGTACTCCGTACTCAAGGGCCAGCTCACTTCCCCAATTCTATTCCATTCACTTTCCAGGAGTTCTACTCCTAATTCCCCGTAGGGTTCCAGCTCTTTAACTCAGGACATTCCAGTTTCACCATTCCAGTTTCACGTTCATACATCCCATATTCTTAATCATGTTCATTTATTCATAACAGACAGCTGTTAATTCAATTCACAGGCAGCTATTATTTCCTTTCCACATTTTCCAAGACTGCAGTATTCATACATGCCACTAGTTTTCCCGTCCTAGGATTCATGCCATATCCTAGGATCTATCATACAATCTAGTTTTCCAGCCCTAGGATTCATGCAACACCCTAGGAATCTACCATTCAATCTATTTCTCATTCCTAGGATTCATGCAATGTCCTAGGTTCTATTTATGGTTTCATAATTTAACAGATTATACTTAAAGCCACTCTACCGGTTACAACAGGCGAACTGGGGGCGTGGTCGGGAATCCTGCGTGCCTCCGCAACCCCCGAGACTGCAATGGAACGGGGTCCTATCACAAGGATCAAACACAAGGAACTTCTCAAAATAGTATACAGCTACTGTAGACAGGTAGAGGATGTAATTCCGAAAAGAACGCAACTCAAAATGCGGAAAACAGAGCCCGAACGGGCCCGAAACGGGTCGAAAATGACAAAACAGTGCAAAATCAGACGTCTGGAACTTCTTCCAGACGTCTTAAAAAGTGGATCAGGGAATTACCTCGCTTTGCGTGGGCTCTCAGACGTCCAGAAGCCTGCGGGGGCGTCTGGCCTAGTTCCCAGACGTCCGATGGTCACCCAGGACGTCTGGAAGTCGTTCCCGCTGTTTGGCACTGCAGCCAAACGTTTGATTCGTGTTGGATGCGAATCTCCGACCCTGCGCGTACCCATTTCCTCTCTCTCTTAGTACGGTCAATCGAAGGGAAGTAAGAAGATGGAAAAACTCACCTTTCAGACGTCTGGACAGTCTTCCAGACGTCGTTCCAGTCGTCTGGCGAGAAGCACAGACATCTGATTCTGGAAAATTTTCCAGAACCAGGGCGCCACTCGCCCTCCGCTCGCGACGCCCGGCCGCGCTGCGAGTGCTCCGCCTACTGCTCGAGCCGCAGCAGTCCTCCCGCGTCGCTCCGCGCCCGCTGCGCCCCCCGCCGGCCGGCCCTAGCAGCCCCGGCGAGCTCGCCCTCATGGCCGAGCACCTCTCCCACGCGCAGCACCTCCTCCCACACTCACCGCGGCTGTCGCTGCCGCTGCACCCTCGCGCTCGCTCTCGCGCACTGGCTGAAGGAGAAGAGGAAGGAGGCGGAGGTGACGGGAGTGAGGGAGAGGCGTGGCCCTTTTAAGGCCGCGCGAGGAGGAGAGAGAGAATGCGGCAGAGGCGTTTGCGGCCGCAGGAGAGAGGGAAAAGGAGGGAGAGAGAGAGAAAATGCAGGTCTGTGCGCTCAAGCGCGCAGACGAACAGTAGCGTGCCAAAATAACCGATTTCCAGATGTCTGGAAATGATCCCAGACGTCTGGTCCGACGTCTGTAAGTGATTCCAGACTTCTGGTATGACGTCTGGGCCACCTTCCAGACCTCTTAAAAGACGTCTGGAGCGCCCGTTCGTAACAATTCTCCTCTTCCAATACCCGTAGTCCGTCCCATCGAAATAGGGAGGACGAGTAGAAGACTGTCCTTCAATGCGCCTTGAGAATGATGCCATCGCAAGTCGAGTTGTTACGTCTTCTTGCAACTTGGCTCTGATACCACTTGATAGGATCTAAAGATATGGAATATTTATGGCTATGCGCACAGAAACTCAAAAACAATATTAATAATAATGAGAAAATTTGCACAATCAATTCAAACCACAAAAGGACACAAAATGTATAGCGGTTCCCCTCCCTTGAGTACTCTACTACCTAAGCCTCCCAGCTTAGGATTTTTAACTCGATTCTCTCAACCCCGAGAGAATCAATTTACTAACCGAGGTAATTAACGGGTTACCTCAACCCATGTACAAAAATGGGTTTGTTACAACCCAATGAGCAAATGCTCAAGAACAAATGAAGTACAGGTGTAAGAAAGAAAGATCTTACAACTACAACCTAAGCCTCTCAACATATATATATATATATATATATATATATATATAAAAGATAATACCATTTTGAGAACCTAGGAAGGATGTGAATCGTGTTGAATTGCATGAACAAAACACATCAATGTGTTTGCAAACCCATAGCACGATTGGAAAGCAGCAAACATGATTTCTTCTCTTGAATATGTGGTGGAAAATATGAATTACATGCTCTAGAATTTTCTCTTATGTCTCTTCTATATATTGTGTGTAAACAAAGAGTCCTAGGGTCATTTCATAGAGTTTAGGACCTCAGGTATTCGTCTACTAGACATTGAGGTTTAAATCCCAACGTTCATATGGCAAGAATTAATTTTCTAGCCGTTCAGTTTTGAGCCAATGACTACCTGGTACCAGTACTAGCATCTCACTGCCACCAGTACACGAGTCCTGGTACCGGTACTCATCATGGGTACTGGTGCTTATGACTCTCAGGTTTGAAATTCCTTGGGCACAGTAACCTACTTGTACCGGTACTTATCATTGGTACCAGTACTTGTAAGGTTCAGGCTAGAATAAAGGCTTCAACCTGTGGCTAACATGTACTGGTACTCATGGTTGGTACCGGTACTTGTTGTTCACAGTTTGAGATGAATTCTCAAGCCTGTGCCTTGCAAATACCAGTACTGATGAACAGTACCGGTACTTGCTTACAAGTACCTGTTTTAAGTGTTTTAATCCATTATGTACTTTGAAAATGTTTGCAATATAAATTAATCCTAATTTATCTCTACTTGATTTTATGATCTAAGTTATGATTCTTTGTTAAGAGGCATACACAATCTATAAATATAAAATCTAAAATAGAGAAACTAAAGGTTGAAGATGATCTTCTCCTCGACTCATCCTTGTCATCCTCCATGGCATGATCTTTTTCTTCTCACCATCATGCCTGCATCATTTCTTGTTTGCCTTTCTCCTTCACCTAAATCTGAAAAACACTTAATGGAAAACATTAATCCATAAAAATTTTGTTAACACCAAAATAAGATATGAAATAAGGTTCCAACAGAGCCCTCACACGCAATTCTTATTGATGCGACCTCTTTTACACATGCAGAACCTTCCCAAATCCGTTCTCAACCCCGACCCACAACTGGAATCAATTTCTACTCTGATTCTCCTCTTAATGAGCTGGTAGCACATGATTCCCCTCCACATTTCAATCGGGTTCGGTCTTCGATCATACTACAAATCACGCCCCATCCTTCTCTAATCACTCTCGTAGGGTTCCTACATCCTCCACTGATTCTTGTTCATTTGGGGATCCCTACTCTGATCAGGCGGATCCAACTCAGCCAAACCCCAGATATACTCTTCCACAATCTTTTGAGCTTCAGAGCATATGGTGGGTTCTACATCTATTGATGCACATCTATCAGCCCACCAGATTGATTGGATTTGGGCTGCATCATCAGCCTGCTGATATGAACAAGCACCTGGTTGGACCAACCGGGCTATTGATCAAGGTGCTTATTCTACAAAACTCGTCTGATTTGACCACTCTTTCTCCATACCATTTTCCACTCGGCTGAAGGCGTTGAATTTGCCACTTAATGGGAGGCAACCCGTCATCCAAAAATCCAAGATCCTTTTGATTATCCTTCTATGCTTCACGTCTATTGCACTACTAAGTTCGAATTTTGAATAGTCGATCCTACCTCTGGTACTCGTACCAAAGCTTGAAATCGTTTGCAATAGTCATCCCGACCCGTTCGCCCACCAGATAATCCTATTCTAATTCCTGGATCCAAAATTGTTTCACACCCTCCGTTTACAATGATGACATTGCAAAACTTAGGCATGGGGGGTGGTAAAGTGCAAACATACAAAAATTCACAGTTTGGAATGGTTCTCACAAAAAAATTACATATTCCAAACAAAAAAAAAGAAAAAGAAAATTGAAAAAGAATAAAAAATTGGAGAAGGGAGGAAATTTGAAAGAATTAATTACATATCATTTTTTGAGGAGGAAAAGGGGAGGTGATATAAATGTCAAAAAGGAGCACAATTTGAAAATAAAAAGAGATAGTTATTAGTAAAATAGTAAGGAATCTACTTAGTTCTGGACCAAATCAGAAAGAAAGAAATGAAAGATAAAAAAGTGCTAGGGGACAAAAGAGATTAGTATGAATGCTGATCTTAGGCCTCTTGGGATGTAATTTTAGGCTTAAAAATTCAACTATCCGTTAAGATCTGGATAGTACTCAAGAGGTTGGGAAAAATGTGAAGCTTAAGTATTAGGTCTAAGGCTTAGGGATTATTTGGTCTCGTTAACTGACATCTGGTTTGCGAGACTTGGTAGCCTAAGCACCCCAAGCCACACACAATCTAATTCAGTGTGCTTAATTATCAAAATCATGTAAAATGCGTTAAATATGTTCTGAAAAAGCTGCCTAGATTAGGAGCGGCTGATCAACATAAGTTGATTTGGAAGAGTTCCTAGCATGGAAAGGCGGGAAATTCCCCTTGAAGATGCACAATAACATACCATCTCCTCGGTGCTTGTCTCCTAGGATATCTAAATATCCTACTGGGGGCATGTAAGCACCTTGTGCAGGTTCAGATGCCATGGGCAGCATTATCATGAAATGTCAATTGCAAGGGTCTGGATTTAGCTACAGAACGCCATGGGAGGGATTATCCCAAAATCTCGAAAGCCATGGTTTTGGGGGTTGCCATGTGCGGTGTTATCTCGAAGCATCGATTGCCAAGGACCTTGCGAGGATTGATGGTGGGAGATAGGAATCCGATACAGACCGTGTTGTAAGGCCAATCTGAAGCTAGAAATAAAGAAAAGAGAGAAAACTCTCCAAAAATAATGAAAAAATCTTCTATCTCACTCTTACAAAAATGCACTGCAAACTAAACCTTGGTTAAAACATGTTACAAGCACAGGTGCTTTAACCGCGGAGTTCAACGAACCTTAGGATAGTTCTTATGGGCCTTAGAAACCTTCGCGGTGGATTGAGGCTAGAGCTGGTCAGGTCTGGATCTTGGTTGGTACTTGAGTACCTTTAGGCCTACTATCGACATTCTGATCTAATCTATAAAAGAAAGCACACAGCAGAAATCTGAGCATAAAAGGCATATGTTCTGGAATTAAGGTTAATTCCATGAGATTTTGCTAAGGGATTAGCAAAAGCTAGGCATGAGGGTATGATGGGAACACCATCATGAGCCATAACTAGCTCAATTTGATCTGATTAAGTCATTAAATGCTCCTACATAACCGCCAGAGGACTGTAATTCATTACTTTATCATTCTGAGAGAAAGACAAGAAAATAGGGTTGAAACTGCAAATTTACCATCCTATCTTGAGTGTAGAATAACCATGGATTTTCCCAGTGGTTAATTAAGGGTCAAATGATCCTAAAAGGCTAATAAGTGGGTTAGAACAGACAGAAGAGGGGTTTTTGCATGTTTTGAGAATTAAATGACTTTTGAAATCCTAAAAATAGACTCGCTTAATTAACTGAGATTTTGGTCAAGATAAAATTCACCTAAACCCTCTAAAATTCATATAAAAATATTATCTATGGTTGGTACCTTCAATTCTTACAAATAGCCCCTACTTTGTTGTATTCTTCATAAATAGGTCCCCGCCACACCAAAATCCTATTCTTACAACTTCGACGACCTTCAAATGGGAAGATCTCCCTGATTTCTAGCTCAATCCCTTAAAAAATTAGTAGGGAGATTCCTTGAGGAGTTCTCACTCCATTGAGTCTGGTCATGAGTCTAAAAATCTTCCCAATCTCTCATGTGAATGCATGAGAGATTAGGGTACCTTGAAACTTCCATCTCCGATGACATGTCATGAACCCTATAAAAGGATCCCCAGGGCACGGCCATACTCTTCAGCTAGTTTTAAGGCCCCAAGACCCTCTTCTTGCTCTCCCACGGCCAGCTCCGACCTAAGCTCCGATGGTCCTCTTCGTCTCCTTCATCCACGACCTCAACCGTCAAATTGGAGGCACAGCTATCCTCTCCTCCTTCCTCCGCCTCTCGCCGGTCAAAGAGAAGGCATCCAGACCCCTTCTTCACCGCCGTCTCTCCCTTCGGAGGTTCGTCATCCCCACGTTCAACCATCACACCGGCATGGGAATTTCTCCCCCTTTCGTCCATAAATTAGGTCCTTTAGTTTCCTCATCTCCCCGACTCTCTTCTTCTCTCTCTATTCTTCAAATTCGACCACTGATGACACCAAACACCTTCATCTCCTCCATCTCCGGTGACCACTTCGGCAAGGGTTCCCGCCCGCTACACACGACCATCCCCCTCGCCAACTAGTCCACAAGCTCCGTCGGGCTCCGTTGTACAAAAGCCCTAACATCTCCTCTCCTATTGCTCATCCTAACACCCCAATGACCGACCCACTGTTCTCTGATCTCCAATGCATCTGACACACCACTCCACATGTTGCCTCACCACGAAACCACCACCACTACATTCGCCAACGTCCAGCGAGCCTCCTGAGCAAGTTTAATTTGGCCGTGAGGCTGTTTTGCGTGTTTCTCAGGTTTCACCGGAGTTCCGCCATCGTCGCCACCTAGTTCCTTATGTTCCTGGCCACGCAGGCCCTAGCTATTGCTCTAGGTGATGCAGACTCATTTCAGGAGGGTTTTCAGGTTCTGGATTGGAGACACCAAGCATAAAACACGCCCAATTGGTTAAGGATTCCCCTACAGGTGCTACTTAGAGATGCAAGTGAAGAAGGTGTAGGACTTTAGTCCCACGTCGTTAGTTGATGAGAAAAAGCTATGGAATAAATTGAAAAAGTGATTTGGGCTTATCGCCTCCAACCATGGGGTGAGGTCCCATAACACCCTCACTCACTTTACCCACCTAAGCCTCACTCCTTGGTCACTACACCTCACTGGTGACCTTGGACTTGGGTACGCGGATCCTCTAATTACCCGATAACCCGATGTGCGTGGCTTTGGGAGGGTGGATCCTAAAGAGAGGAGAGGAAGTGAGTGCGGGGTAGGGGGGTTTTTGCTCTCTTGGAAGTTGGTTGACACTTAGCCACTGGAGGGATTGCATCCCTATATGCATAAAGAGAAGAAGGCTCATGAAAGAAGGGAGAGGAAGGAGAATTGAAGGGAAGAGCTAAGGCTTGAAAAGGCCAATAGAAAGAAGAGAAAGAGAAGAAGAATAGAGAAATAAAGAAGTGGGGAAGAAAAGAGAAGGCACAACCATAGAAGAGAAGGAAAGAAGAGAATAAGAAGTAATGTGCTAGGGAAGCACTATAGCATCTGATGTTTAAGACATCTGACTTGAGGCTTGGTGCTTGATACTGTTGAGATATTGAACGCTTGAGATATATATGTGCTTAGAGAATAATTGGTGATTTAAATCACCATCATTTTAGCTTCTCTACCTTTTTATTGCCTCAAAACACATGAGAATTCATTGAATATCTAATGTGACATATGTTTGTCATGCTGAATCGGGTTTTAAGAGTATCGCGTTGTAATATAGCCGAAAAAGTATTCAAAACAAATGCAATTTTATTACTCGAATTTTGAAGTCTGAGGTCGAACACAGGGAGCAAATTGGTGTTTTAGAAATCAAGATCAATTAAAAGAATATGTAATAATATTAATACCATGGTGCAAAAATATAGGAGTAATTGACAATGTAGATAAAAAATACTCAAGAATTCAACGTATATGAATATGAATAAAAAATAGAATGTCTATGCTCCTTCTGATTTCTTCTCTCTCTGATTCTCTGCTCTTTTTCTTATTTTCCTTTGCGAGCTTTCTTTTCTTTTTGTCTTTCTTTCTCTGCCTTCTCCTTCCTCCTTCTTCTTCTTCCTTTGGCTTCTGTCTTCTTTAGCATTCCTGCCTTAGCCCTTCCCTTAGCTTTCTCTACCTGCTTCTTCTTCTTTGGCTTTTGTCTTCTTCTTTCTCTCTCTACCGGCTACCTTTTCTCTTCCTTTGCCCTGCTGCCTTCTTGCCTTCAGCTTCTTCCTTCTCTTTTCTTTCTCTGCCTTAGCTTCTCTGCATCCTTGTCTTCTCCATCCTCTTCTTTAGCTTTGCTTCTCCTCCTCTTCAGCCTGCAGAGAAAAACCTACCCCCTACCCACGTGCACGCTCCTTTCTTTTCTCTCTTAGGTTCCGCTCTACCAGAGCCACACACTATCGGGTAATCGGGTCAGGTACGTACTCGAGACCAAGCCCACCGGCGTGCGGTGGTGAGCAAGGAGTGCAATCAGGTTGGGCAAACCAGGTCTGCAAGGCGTGGTCGCGGACGAGGCCGATTCAGTTCGGGTGAGAGGGACCTCACCCCGTGATTCGAAGGCACAAGGCTATGGCAAGAATTCAATTTATGCACACACGGCTACTCTTCCAATTCCGGGGCGGGACTATCTTTCCACCTTTCTTCGCACGCACCTTTGGTAGAGATGTTCCTCCAATTGCAGCAGCTGCTACTGCCCTTGACTGGAATTGAATGCCTGGAGTCGTGCGCAAGGGTGCTCCGCGCAATCTAGGACACGAGCCTGGAGCTGGCGAAGCCTGGAGCGACTGCAAGCAAGCTTCAAGCTTTGCTCCAATGGTGGATGACACCGGCCACCTGAAATCACCAGGATGGCCTCACGACCACGTTAAATTGCTTGAGAAGCTTTGCCGTGGCACGATGAATGTGCAGTGGTGGTTGGCGTGTCTTGGGGACGCCTGTGTGAGCGTGCCTAGGGCACACTGTGTGTGTATGTGTGGGTGTGTTTGGGTGAGTGGAGTGGTGGTATGAGTGAGGAGAAATGTTGAGTGGAATGAGGGGATGCTGATGGACTTGTTGGCGAGGTGTAGGATAGTCTGTGGTGGTGGAGCGGTCTCACCGGAGGTGGTGGCCTGAGGTGAAGGAGATGATGGTGGTGGAGTGCGGCAGTAGTCGATTTAGAGAAATAAAGAGGGGGAAAGGAAGTAGAGAGTGAATGGGACTTATCTAGGGTAATAGTGGACGAAGGAAAAGCGAGGATGGTGTCGGGCGCGTATTGTCGACACCGGAGATGAAGGCGCTCAGAGAGGGACGGTCGGCAAGGAGGAAGGGGAGACAAGGGCATCAGCAGGTGTTGCGCGACACGGTCGAACGCGAGGAGGAAGAACCTGCCACTGGTATTGTGTTCAGGCGACGAAGGAGAGCAGGGAAGGTCGTCGGAGCTTGGTGAGCGAATCGGTTGGAGGAGGAGAGAAGAATTCGAGGGGGTTTCTGATAGATTTCAAGCCTGGAGGAGTCGGTTGGATTTGGAGCTTTTTAAATAGACCTCTAGAGGGGGATTTGTGCTTGGAAGCCAAGCTTCCAAGCAAGGTATGCTCATCGGAGATGGAAACTTCAAAAGAGACCCAAATCTCTCATGTGTTCTCACAAGAGATTGGGTAACAAGTAGGGCATCAAACTGGGTTCACATTGGAAGGATTTTATCAAAGAATCTTCCTTCTAATTTTGAAGGGGATTCTATGAGAAATCAGGGAGAAATCACCTTCCAAAGCTCGTCGGAGTAGGATTCCTTCGCTATAATGGCAGAGGGACCTAATTGCGAGAACGATGAAGAAGCTAGGGGACTTTTGCAAAGGTTTTTGAAAGATAGGGGTACAAATGTAATCAGGTTGGACCTATTTCGAAAGTGGGTCAAGATGAGCTCCCCTTAAGTCCAAATTTTGGTACAAACCTAATTTGAACCTAAGGAATCCAATGGTGAAGTTGGATTTTGGGTTTGACCAAGTTGACTGGGAAATTTATGCAAAAACTCAATTTATGGCAAATATCTGTCTAAAATCCCATTCTACGTCAAGATGGGTTCCAATGGCCAATTTAAAGGTTCTAAAGCCTAGATAATATTTTTCTATGATTTTTAGAGGATTTAGGTGAATTTTATCCTGACCAGAACCTTGGTTATCAAGTGGGTTAGTTTCAGGGTTTCAAGAAGTCATTTAATTCACAGGGTACACACAAACCCATTTTTGTCAAATCCAACCCACTTTTTATCTTGTTAAGACCTTTTGACCTTTGTTTAGCCCTTGAGAAAATCCATTATTGTACTGCAATGGTAAAATTTTAGTTTTACCCCTTTTTTCTTGCTTTCTCTCAGAAAGGTTATTCAGTGAATTATGACCTCCAGTTGGTTATGGAGGAGCTTGTATTCTTTTCATTGGGTCAAAATGAGTTAGTTAGGGCTCATGATGGTGTTCCCATCATACCCCCATGCCTAGCTTTTGCTAGTCCCTTGCAAAATTTTAAGGTTTTAACTTCGATTCTAAACCATGAGTTCTTTTGATGTTCAAAAACTATGATGTGTGCATTTTTTGTAGATTAGGTTAGAATGCCAATAGTAGGCCTAGAGGTACTCAAGTACTAACTAAGATCCGGACCTGACCAGCTCTAGCCTCAGTCTGTCGCGAAGGTTTTTAAGGTCCACAGGAACTATCCTAAGGTTTGTTGTACTCTGCGGTTAAAGCACCCGTGCTTGTAACATATTTTAGCCATGGTTCAGTTTGCAGTGAGTTTTTTGTAAGAGAGAGATAGAGGAATTGTCTTTGTTTGGAGAGTTTTCTCTCTCTTTTCTTTTTATTTCTAGCTTCAGATTGGCTTCTCAACACGATCTGTATCGGATTCCTGGTCCCCATCATCAATCCTCGAAGGGTCCTTGGCAATCGATGCTTCGGGATTGCACCGCCCATGGAAACCCCCAGAACCCTGGCTTTCGAGATTTCATGATAATCCCACCCATGGCATTCTGTAGCTAAATCCAGACCTTGGCAATCAACATTTCGTGATAATGCCGCTCATGGCATCTGAACCAGCATAGGGTGCTTAAATGCCCCTGGTAGGATATGTAAATATCGTAGGAGACGATATGGGTGAATTTCCTGCCTCTACGTGCCGGGAACTCCAAATCAACTTGTGTTGATTGGCTGCTCCTAATCTAGGACACTTTTTCGGAACAATTTAAACACATTTGCGTGATTTTGATACTTATGCGCACTGAACCAGGCTGTATGTGGATTAGGGTGTTTAGGTTACCAAGTCCCGCAAACCAGAGGTTGGTTAACGAGGCCGAATACTCCTTAAGCGTTAGACCTAATATTTAAGCTTTACATTTTCCCCAACCTTTTAAGGATTATCCAGATCTTAGCGGATACTTGAATTTTTAAGCCTAAGAGTATGGCCCAAGAGGCCTAAGATCAATGTTTCTACTAATCTCTTATGTGTTTCATTAGCACTTTTTTTCTTTCATTTTCTTTTTCATGATATGGTCTAGAACTCAGTTAATCCCTTAATTTCTTACTAATGACTATCTCTTTTCCTTTTCTTTTCAACTTATGCTCCTTTTTTGACATTTTTCACTTTTCCCTTTCTCTCCTCAAGATTTGTATGGCCTCAAAATTTCTCTCCCCTCAGAATTTTTTTGTTCTTTTCAAGAATTTTTTTCATTTTTTTGGTATTTTTGTGATATGTGATTTTTTTTGATGAAACCTTTTCTTGTGAGATGATTTTCATGATATTTTGCACTTTCATACCCCCTATGCCTACGATTTGCAATGTTCCCATTGTAAATTAAGTAGGTTCGAGTTCAGCTTAGATCATTCATTAGAATAGGTTCTGGGTGGGCGAACGGGTGGAGGTGACTGTTGCGGACGATTTCAAAACTCGGGTACGGGTACCTGAGGTGGGGTCGGCTGTTCTAATGGATGAACCCTAAAGTGCAATATGAATTCCGCATAGGAATGTCAAGAAAGGTTTCAGGTTTTCCAAAAATGACGGGTTGCCTCCTATTAAGTGCTGAGTTTTATGCCATTGGCTGGGCACAATGAGCTCAGGGAGAATGGAGGGTAAAGGATGTCTCAGCCAAATTTGTATCGATAGGGTTAATGAACGGTTTGAGTCTCTGACTATTCATGATGAAAGGTTCTGAATCGTTGCTGAGTGGATTGATCTTGATGGCTCCATTTCCAAAGATTCGTTGGACGAGGTAAGGTCCGATCCATTTTGATCCTAGTTTTCCTGGGAATAGCTTGAGTTTGCCATCAAAGAGTAGGACTTTTTGACCAAGGTAGAAGATCTTTCTGGATATGTGCTTGTCGTGAAAGGCCTTAACCTACTCTTTGTAAATTCTTGAGTTCTCATACGCATCGTGGCGTAATTCATTGATCTTTTTCATTTAAGGCTTTTTGTGGGTTCCTGTCTTAGAAAGATCTAGGTTGCAAGTCCATATTGCCCAATAAGCTTTGTGTTTCAATTCGATGGGGAGGTGACATGCCTTCCCGTGTGCCAATCTGAAGGGAGACATACCTAATTGAGTTTTGTGGGAGATCCTATAAGCCCACAAAGCTTCCGAAAGTCGGGATGACCAGTCTTTCCTGTCAGGTCAAAGAGTAACCTGGAGGATTTTCTTGATCTCCCTATTTGATAGCTCAGCTAGACCATTAGTTTGGGGGTGGTAAGGAGTAGAAATTTGGTGTGACACCCCGTATTTAGTCTTTAGTGACCTGAACTGAGCATTAGTGAAATGGGTCCCTCCATTAGAGATTATAGCACGTGGAATCCCTAACCGTGAAAAGATGTTCTGATGAATGAATTTGATGACCACCTTATGATCATTGGTTCGGGTCATAATGGCTTCGATCCATTTAGATACATAGTCAACAATCAGTAGAATGTACTCAAAGCTATCCGAAATAGGAAAGGGTCCCATAAAATCGATCCCCCATACATCGAAGATTTGTCATACGAGAATCGGCTGTAAGGGTATCATATCACGGTGGCTGATGTTGCCTAAGGTCTGGCAATGAGTGCATGCCCTATAGTGATTGTATGCGTCTTTGAAAATTGTGGGCCAATAGAAGCCGCACTGGAGGAATTTCGTTGTGGTTTTATGACCTAAGAAGTGTCCACCGCTTGCTTGGTCATGGCAGAATGACAAGATGTCCTGAATTTCCACCCCCGCGACACATCATCGAATGATTTGATCAGCATCGATGCGAAAAAGATATGGGTCTTCCCAGAAGTAATACTTGGCATCGAAAAGCAATTTGTCCTTCTTGGCTTTTGGCCAATCGGATGGGATCTGATGTGATGCCATTCAGTTTACTAGATTAGCAAACAATGGAAGCCTTATGCTGATAGTCAGGAGGTGCTCATTAGGAAAATGTTCCGTAATGGGTCCGGAAGGGTCGATAATATTAGAAGGAAGGCGGGACAAGTGATTAGCTACCACATTTTGTTTTAACGCTTTGTCGCCAATCTCGAGGTCAAACTCTTGCAATAGCAAGATCCAGTGGATTAATCGAGGTTTCACGTCCTTCTTTGCAAGGAGATGCCTCACAGTTGTGTAATCAGAGTAAATGATAACACAAGAGCCCAGAAGATATGATCTGAACTTTTCTAGGGCAAATACTACGGCTAGCAATTTTTTCTCGATAACTGTGTAGTTACGCTGAGCCTCGTCAAGTGTCTTGCTAGTGTAGTAGATGACCACGGGTTTCCCATCAATTTTCTGCCCAAGTATTGCTCCTATAGTGAAATCAGATGCGTCGCACATGATCTCAAAGGGTTGAGACCAATCAGGGGACTGTAGGATCGGAGCTTGGGTAACTCGATCACGTAGGATTTCAAATGCTTGAGTGCATTCCTTGGAGATTTTGAAACGAACATCCTTAGATAGTAGAGTGGTTAGTGGGCACACGATCTTTGAGAAATTAAGAATGAATCGACGGTAAAAGTTGACGTGCCCCAGAAAAGATCAGATGTTCTTGATCGAGCTAGGCATAGGGAATTTGGAAATCAGATTCACATTGGCTCGATTGACCTGGATGCCTTTTTCTGATATGAGATGTCCCAGGACAATTCCTTCAGGCACAATGAAATGGCTCTTTTCCCAGGAAAGGACCAGATTCACGTCAATGCACCGCCTGAGGATCTGGACTAAGTGCAAGAGGAAATCGTCAAATGATTCGCCAAATATTGAAAAGTCATCCATGAAGACCTCCAGATAATCACCAACCATATTTGAGAATATGGCAAGCATGCATCGTTGAAAAGTAGTGGGTACACTGCAGAGACTGAAAGGCATCCTTCAGAATGCATACGTTCCGAAGGGGCAGGTGAAAGTGGTCTTTTCTTGGTCCTCAGGATGGATTGCCACCTGCTTATAATCGGAGTACCCGTCCAAAAAAGCAAAAGAACCTATTTCCCGCTAGTTTCTCGAGGATCTGATCAATAAACGATAGTGAGAAATGATCCTTCTTTGTGGAGGTATTGAGTCTTCTATAATCAATGCAGACTCTCCATGAATTCGCCACACAGGCCTGTATGATTTCTCCGATTTAAGTTGTGATCATGGTGAGTCTTGCCTTCTTAGGCACAACCTGGATTGGACTCACCCACCGACTGTAGGAGATCGGGTAGATGATCCCAACATCTAACCACTTGATGATCTCCTTTTTCACGACCTCTTGCAGATTAGGATTCAGATGTCTCTGCATTTCACGGGAAGGTCGTGTGCCCTCTTTGGTATAGATACGATGTGTGCAGTAAGAGGGGTTGATCAGTCAAATCATCGAGGGTCCATCCAATGGCTCTTCGATGTTGCTGGAGAATAGTAATCAGGCGGGATTCCTGATCAGGTGTGAGTCTGGAGTTGATGATCATAGGGAACATCTAATTGGAACCCAGAAAGATGTACTTAAGATGGTTGATAAGAGGCTTGAGTTCCAAAATAGGGTTATCAGCAGCAGCGGGTGGTTCAGGGTGTGTGTTAGTAGCAAGGGAAGGAGTTATGGGTGTGTCTAAGTCAAGTTTGGACTCCTTTGATTGTGGGCTTTGATCCTCTTGTGGTTGATCAGAAGTAGTTAGGTTTTCCTCAATGTATGGATCTTCAAAGATAACCTTGATATCACATATTTGTTCTATAACATCGCAGTTAATCCCTTGTTGGGTCTTAAAGATGTCAATCTTTAGTGTTTGGTTTCCAAATTTCAGTTCAATTTGGCCCTCCTCACAATTTATGTTGGCCGTAGCAGTGGCCATAAAGGATCTCCCTAGTATAATTGGTGTATCCCCCGGATTTTCTGGAGCATCCATATCCAAGACTATAAAGTCCACCGGGAAATAGAAATCCCGAACCCTAACAATGACATCCTCAAGAACTCCTTTAGGTGACTTAATAGATCGATCAGCCAACTGTAATGTCACCTTTGCCGGTTTAAGCTTAGATTCCTCAAGGTGGTCAAGTAGGGATGTTTGTATTAGGTTTATGGAGGCTCCTAGATCTAATGAAGCTCTATTAAATTGGGTATCACCAATGGTACAGGAAATTAGGGGAGTATCTGGGTCTTTTGCCTTAGGTGGGAGTTTGCTCAAAATTACAGAGCTGGCTTACTTTGATAATACGATTGGACTCCCACTTTTGGTTCGCGGCTTATGTTTAGGTGTATACACATCTTTCAGAAATTGTGTGTAAGCTGGTACGTGACGGATCACATCCATCAAGGGAATGTTTATCTAGACCTATTCAAAGAGCTTGACTAGCTCCTCCTCAGGTGCCATGGGTTTGTTTGTCCTCTTTCCCTTGGTCAAGGCCTCAGGAAATGGAACCTTAGATGGTTCCTCTAAAATAGGTCCAGGTTCTTGATCAGGGATAGGGGTATCCTGGATAACTATCCTAGGGCTTGGTTTAACACTACCAGGCTGAAAGTGACTTGGGTAAGGTGGGTCTTGTGTTGCTTTTCCACTACGGGTTGTAACAGAATTTAGTCTTGCCTGGTTCTGGTTTGATGTTGGTAAAATAAGTGGATGCTGCTGAAATCCCAAATATGATGTCGAAGCTTCCATCCCGTCGGGTGATGGAACAAAAGGGGCCTGGTAAATCATGTGGGCTTGGCTCGGATTTGGGTTCATAACGCACCTCTGGTTCGGTACATTATTTGGATTCAGTAGAGGTTGCGAAGGGAGTGTGCCAAGTTGGCAGGAATTTGCCATCTGGGCGAGTTGATTGCGAACATCTATGATCTCGTCTTTGTGCTATTTTTGCATAGCCGCATTCGTCTTCTGAACGTCAGCTAGAGTTTGAAGGATGAGAGTCATCTGATCTGTCTGAGTTGGGCCAGATTGATAGGTGGGGTTGGGCCGAGGCTGAGGCGGCTGACATGGATGAGGAGCTTGTGGATGGGGTTGATATGGTGGTCTCTGATTCTGATTATTTCCCGTCCACAGGAAATTGGGATGATTTTGCCATCCACGGTTATAGGTATTAAAGAATGGGTCATTTTGGATGGCGTTGAGGTCCTCGCAGGTCTGAGGAATCTTAAAAAGGTCAGAGTACGAGGGTTCAGAGTTCCCCCAACTAGAGTAAGCAGGATTGGCGTTTCCTCCGGTCTTAGAGTTAGACGGGGGTGGGTACGGGTCCATCCTCTGAGAAGATCGGTGATAGATGTTACGCACAGCTTCCCTCCTAGAAGGCGCCTGTGCGAATGGGTTTACCGCAGAGGTGGCTCACTGCAGATGTCGAGGTAGCTCATCCGCCTTCTTCTCAATGATAGAGACCTTGTCCAAATGACTGGCCATCAATTCCAAGTTGATGGATGCGGACAGGCCTTGCATCTCGTGTGCTCCCCTTGGATTTTTTTCGATTGAATAACCCCATGGAGTCATTATTGATGGAGTTCTCGTACATATTCTCAAGAATCTCCCACACAGTGTCTTCGTGTTGACCCATGATATTTCCTCCGCAAGTTGCATTGATGAATTAGCGGATATCTTCATGGAGTCCCTGGTAAAAAGACTAAATTTGTTCCCATTTAGGAACTCCGTGATGGGGGCACTTTCGCATGAGATCCAGGAAATGGTTCCATGCTTCATGGAGTGGTTCTCCAGGCATTGGGTGAAGTGTGTGATCTGGTGTTGTAAGGCATTCGTCCGACCAACTGGGAAGAACTTTTTTAGAAACTCGGATTGCAGTTCAACCCATGTGTTGATTGGACGCGTTTAAGTCTGATACCAGTGAGCTACTTTGTCCATGAGAGAGAAGGAGAACATCTTTAAGATAAGAATATCCTGATATTGGACATCTGATCCAAAGGTCTGGGCTAGATGCTTGAGTTGTTTGATGTGCTGGAAAGGATCCTCGGATTAAGCCCATGAAACTTTGGAATAGCATGAATCATGTTGGGCATGAGTTCAGAATTAGGACCTCTAGCTAGGATTTGGACTCGAGGTTCGATCGCCACCGCAACGGAATTGTAGTGATCTTGCCTCATAGGACGCTGCGGTGGGTTTACAAAAGCTTGGAATAAATCATTGAGGTGCTGAAGATGGTTCTCAAGGTTATTCTCTTCTTCTGCGAGTTGTGCCATGATGATGGAAGAAGGAGAATTGGGTTCAGATGAATCAGAGGAGATGTCTATGTGATGGGGTTGCTGCACAAACATGGACGTCGAGGCCTGGCCTCGATGGGAGTGAATCACTAAACGAGGCCTCCAGGATGGTCTTAAGGACCTCCTACCGAACATGCACCGATGGTCTGGATGAGAGTAGAATGTGATGGACCCAATCAAGACACCCAAAAATTTGGATGACTATAGAGGTTCGGGGCGGATGATACCCCTTAGTCAGAAAGCCGTCCACCTAAGAAATACCTGGGCAGCCAGAGAGGGAGAGTCTTACAAAGACCCCTACACGGTAGAGCGCCCCTACGAGTTACAGGGTTTCCCCCACCCGACCTTTCTTGTCACTGATGTTCCAGGTAGACCAGAATGGGGACTTGACCTTTTAAGTCTACCAGTTTTATTAAAGAGCAAGGGTGCTTAAGATTTCACTTGAACTTTAGATGTATTGAGTGCAAAAAGTGACTTAATTTCAAGGTTGGTTTACCCTACAAGGTGGGTCAACATCACCTATTTGTCCTTTAAGAAGTTTTAGGTCCCTTCTTTTAGGATTCAAGTGAGATTTAAGAGCTTGAATTTTAGGGTTTGCTTGAATAAATCTCTTCAACTAAGGATTAGGCACACCTCTTTTTGGAAATTTAATTATTGCTTATGAAGATGTGTCTTTAAAACCCTGAATTGAAATCCTTAATTTGGCTCTAATCTTGGTCCAATTTAGTCTGTCAAATGTGGTATCTAGGGCTCAATCAAGAATGTGGTAGCCCTAGTTACCTTAAATGGGTGCACAAATCAATTTTGTTGTTGAAATCAAATCAGGCAACTTGATGAATTAGCTAAGAATGTAAAGTAAGTAGCCCTAAGTGTTTTTATCATTTTTTCCTTTTTAGAAAGAAGGGCTTAAGAGAAAGTAATCAGAAATTACCTACCCCTGGAGTGTTTGATGTGTGGCTGTCTTTCTTTGAATCTACTCCCCTGAAACAACCACAAAAAAGAGATATAGCAAGTTAGTACCAAATCAGCAATTTATAATCAAGAATTCTAAATCACCTGTTGCTCCCCGGCAATGGCACCAAAATGTTCGTCATGCTGAATCGAGTTTTAAGAGTATCGTGTTGTAATATAGCCAAAAAAGTGTTCAAAACAAATACAATTTTATTACTCGAATTTTGAAGTCCGAGGTCAAACACAGGGAGTAGATTGACGTTTTAGAAATCAAGATCGCAATTAAAGGAATATGCAATAATATCAATATCACAGTGCAAAAATATAGGAGTAATTGACAATGTAGATAAAAAATACTCAAGAATTCAATGTATATGAATGTGAATAAAAAATAGAATGTCTATGCTCCTTCTGGTTTCTTTTCTCTCTGATTCTCTTCTCCTCTTCTTCTTATTTTACCTCTGTGAGCTTTCTTTTCTTTCTGCCTTTCTTTCTCTGTCTTCTCCTTCCTTCCTTCTTCCTCCTCCTCTGCCTTCTGTCTTCTTTAGGTTTCTTGCCTTAGTCCTTCCCTTAGCTTTCTCTGCCTGCTTCTTCTTCTTTGGCTTTTCTCTTCTTTCTCTCTCTGTCGGCTGCCTTCTCTCTTCCTTTGCCTTGCTGCCTTTTTGCCTTCAGCTTCTTCTTCCTTCAGCTTCTTCCTTCTCTTTTCTTTCTCTACCTTGGCTTCTTTGCGTCCTTGTCTTCTCCATCCTCTTCTTTAGCTTCGCTTCTCCTTTTCAGCCTGTAGAGCAAAACCTACCCCTACCCGCATGCACTCTCCTTTCTTTTCTCTCTTAGGTTTCGCTCTCCCAGAGCCACATGCTATCGGGTAATCGGGTCGGGTACGTACCTGGGACCATGCCCACCAGCGTGCGGTGGTGGGCGATGAGTGCAGTTGGGTCGGGTCAACCAGGTCCGCGGGCGTGGTCGCGGACGAGGCCGGTTCGGTTCGGGTGAGAGGGACGTCACCCCGTGATTCGGAGGCGAGAAGGCTATGGTAAGAATTCAATTTATGCGCACATGGCCACTCTTCCAGTTCCTAGGTGGGACTATCTTTCCACCTTTCTTTACGCACGCCTGTGGCAGAGATGTTCCTCCAATTGCAGTAGCAGCTACTGCCCTTGACTGGAATTGAATGCTTGGAGTCATGCGCAAGGGTGCTCCGTGCAATCTGGGACATGGGCCTGGAGCTGGCGAAGCTTGGAGCGATTGCAAGCAATCTTTTGAGCTTTGCTCCAATGGCGGATGACACCTGCCACCTGAAATCACCAGGACGGCCTCACGGCCACGTTAAATTGCTCGGGAAGCTTCACCGAGGCACGATGAATGTGCAGCGGTGGTCTGCGTGTCGTGGGGACGCCTGTGTGAGCGTGCCTAGGGTACACTGTGTGCATATGTGTGGGTGTTTTTGGGGGTGTGTTTGGGTGAGTGGAGTGGTGGTATGAGTGAGGGGAAATGTTGAGTGGAATGAGGGGATGCTGATGGACTTGTTGGCGAGGTGTAGGAAGGTCTGTGGTGGTGGAGCGGTCTCGCCGGAGGTGGTGGCCTGAGGTGAAGGAGATGATGGTGGTGGAGTGCGGCAGTAGTCGATTTAGAGAAATAAAGAGGGGGAAAGGAAGTAGAGAGTGAATGGGACTTATCTAAGGTAATAGTGGACGAAGGAAAAGCGAGGATGATGTTGAGTGTGTATTGCCGATGCCGGAGGCGAAGGCTCTCAGAGAGGGACGGTCGGTGAGGAGGAAGGGGAGATAAGGGCATCGGCGGGTGTTGCGCGATGCAGTCGAACGCGAGAAGGAAGAACATACCACTGGTATTATGGTCAGGCGATGAAGGAGAGCAGGGAAGGTCGCCGGAGCTTGGTGAGAGAATCGGCTGGAGGAGAGAAGAATTCGTGGGGGTTTCCGATCGATTTCAAGCTTGGAGGAGTCGGTTGGATTTGGAGCTTTTTAAATAGACCTCTGGAGGGGGATTTGTGCTTGGAAGACAAGCTTCCAAGCAAGGTATGCTTGTTGGAGATGCAAACTTTAAAAGAGACCCAAATCTCTCATGCGTTCACATGAGAGATTGGGTAACAAGTAGGGCATCAAATTGGGTTCACATTGGAGGGATTTTCTTAGAGAATCTCCCTTCCAATTTTGAAGGGGATTCTCTAAGAAATCAGGGAGACATCACCTTTTAAAGCTCGTCGAAGTAGGATTCCTCTGCTATAATGGCAGAGGGGCCTAATTGTGAGAGTGATGAAGAAGCTAGGGGGCTTTTGCAAAGGTTTTTGAAAGATGGGTACAAAGGTAATCAGGTTGGACTTATTTCCAAAGTGAGTCAAGATGAGTTCCCCTTAGGTCCAAATTTTGGTAAAAATCCAGTTTGGACCTAAGGAATCCAATGGTGAAGTTTGATTTTGGTTTTGACCACGTTTGGCTAGGCAATTTATGCAAAAACCCAATTTAGGGTAAATATCTATCTGGGACCCCATTGTTGGTTAGGATGGGTTTCAATGGCCAATTTAATGGTTCTAAACTATAGAGAATATTTTTCTATCATTTTTAGAGGGTTTAGGTGAATTTTATCCTGATCAGAACCTTGGTTAATCAAGCAAGTCTGTTTTAGGGTTTCTGAAAGTCATTTAATTCACAGGGTACACACAAACCCTTTTCTGTCAAATCCAACCCACTTTTTATCTTGTTAAGACCTTTTGACCTTTGTTTAGTCCTTGAGAAAATCCGTTGTTGTAATGTAATGGTAAAATTGTAGTTTTACCCCTTTTTTCTTGCTTTTCTGTCAGAAAGGTTATTCAATGAATTATGACCTCCAGTTGGTTATGTAGGAGCTTTTATTCTCTTCATTGGGTCAAAATGAGCTAGTTAGGGCTCATGTTGGTGTTCCCATCAACATATTAGTATTTATTGAATATCATTTTATTGTTTAAATTCTTGTACTCATTTACATTATTTGAAATTAGTGTGTGAATTCCTTTTTACTCCCTGTATTCGTCCTCGGACTTTCATTCGAGTAATAAATATTATTTTTTTTCGCGTTGATTCGATCTATACTACAACGCAATGATTTTAAAACTCGTTTCAGAGCGATGAACAATGGACTCTTTTTTTCTTTTTTTTTGCTCCTTTTTCTTCCCTCTCTTTTTTTCATTTAGCTCAAAATGATCTCTCTTCTCATCTTTTCTCCTTTTTTTTTATGAAACCCTTCCATGCATTGATTTCACAGCGTTTTGCACTTTAATACCCCCCCATGCCTACGATTTGCAATGTCCTCATTGTAAATTAGGTGGGTTCGAGTTCAATCCAGATCGTACATTAGAACAGGTGGGTGGTGAATGGGTCAGAATGACTGTTGCGAACGATTTCAAACTTTGATATAAGTACCAAAGGTAGAGTTGGCTGTTCTAATGGGCGAACCCTAAAGTGCAATATGAATTCAGCAAAAGGATATGTCAGGAAGGTTTCAGGTTTTTCAGAAGATGATCGGTTGCCTCCCATTAGGCGCTAAGTTTAACGCCATCAGCTGGGTGCAATGAGGCTCAAGGAGATTGGAGATCAAAAGATACAACAACCATGTTTGTGTTAGTAAGTTCAATGAACGATTTGAGTCGTTGACCGTTCACAACAAAAGGTTCATAATCAAGGCTGAGTTCATTGATTTTGACAGCTCCATTTTCAAATACTTGTCTCACCAGAAATGGTTCGATCCATTTAGATCTAAGTTTTCCTAGGAAGAGCTTGAGTTTGGCATCAAAGAGTAGCACTTTTTGACCAGGATGGAAGGATTTTCTCAAGATGTGCCTGTCATGGAAGGCTTTCACCCGCTCTTTGTAGATTTGCGAGTTCTCATACACGTCATTGCGTAACTCGATCTCGGTTAATTGCAATCGGTGGTGGAATCTAACCTTCACTAGATCTAGATTGCATTTCCATACTGCCCAGTAGGCTTTATGCTTCATTTCTATGGGGAGGTGACATGCCTTCACATACACGAGTCTGAAGGGAGACATGCCTAACTGGATCTTATGGGCGGTCCTATAGGCCCATAAGGCTTCCGGAAGGCGAGTTGACCTATCCTTCCTGTCAGGCTAAACAGTGACCTGAAGGATCTTCGTGATCTCTCGACTTGACATTTCTGCCAATCCATTAGTATGGGGGTGATAAGGAGTTGAGATACGATGCGACACCCTATACTTTTTCATCAGGGACTGGAAGTGCACATTTACGAAATGAGACCCGCCATCACTGATGATGGCTTTTGGAATCCTAAATATGGAAAAGATGTTCTCCTGAATGAATTGAAGAACTTTATAGTCACTTGTTCTTGTGGGGATGGCTTCGATCCACTTGGAGACATAATCAATAGCGAGTAAGATATATTAGAAGCCATTAGATCTTGAAAAGGGTCCTATAAAATCAATTTGCCAGATGTCAAAGATTTCACACACAAGGATCAGATTCAAGGGCATCATATCACGTGGGTCCATGTTGTCCCAGGTCTGAAAACAAGCGCTTGCCTTACAATAAGTTTGTGTGTCTTTGAACATTGTGGGCCAGAAGAACCCACACTAGAGGAACTTTGCTGCAGTTTTTCGACCAGAGAAATGGCCACCGTAGGCCTGGTCATGACAGAATGAGATGACGTTATTGACATCGCTGTCAGGGATGCATCTTCGGATTACTTGATCATTGCCAATATGGAAGAGATATGGTTCTTCCCAAATATAGTACTTGGCTTCGGTAATCAACCTGTCTCACCTGAAAGTCGCCCAATCTGGCGAGACTTTCCTTGTAACCAAGTAGTTCACTATGTCAGCAAACCAGGGAAGTCTGTTAATGGCCAATAGATGTTCATCCGGAAAATTCTCGGTAATAGGTCGGATGGGTTAATGACCAAAGAAGGAAGGCGAGACAAATGGTCAGCTACCACGTTCTGCTTTCTCGCCTTGTCACGAATTTCAAGGTTGAATTCTTGCAAAAGCAAGTTCCATCAGATTAGTCTTGGTTTCGCGTCCTTCTTCATGAGTAAGTGCCTCACTGTGGTGTGATCCGAGTATATAAGGACATGGGAACCCAAGAGGTATGATCTAAATTTCTCTAGGCCAAATACTATAGCCAGCAGCTCTTTCTCCGTAATCGTGTAATTACGCTGTGCCTTGGTTAATGTCTTCTTGGTGTAGTATATGACCATGGGTTTCCTGTCGATTTTATGTCCTAACACTGCTTCCACTGCGTGGTTAGATGCATCGCACATGATTTCAAAGGGTTGAGACCAGTCAGGGGATTATAGGATTGGTGTTTGTGTGACTCGGTCATGTAGGTTTTCAAATGCGTGAGTCACTCACTCGCAATCTCGAAAGATGTGTCTTATGAGAGGAAGTTCGTCAAGGGGCGCACGATCTTAGAAAAATCAGGTATAAATCTACGATAAAAACCCACGTGCCCCAAGAACAATCTGATATCTTTGATCGAGTTAGGTACAGGAGGTTTGGAAATCAAGTTCACCTTGGCTCGGTCGTCTTGAATACCTCTCTCAAAAATAAGATGTCCTAGGACAATTCCTTTTGGAACCATAAAGTGGCTCTTTCCCCAAGAGAGCACTAGGTTCACATCAATGCATCTTTTGAGGAGTTGGACTAGATGCAGGAGGCACTCATCAAAAGATTCACCAAATACCGAAAGTTGTCCATGAATACTTCAAGGTATTTACCTACCATGTTGGAGAATATGGCTAGCATGCACCGTTGAAAGGTGGCGGGTGCATTGCATAACCCAAAAGGCATCCTACGGAATGCATATGTACCGTAGGTGTAGGTAAAGGTGGTCTTTTCTTGATCCTCTAGATGAATTACCACCTGATTATACCTGGAGTAACCATCCAAGAAATAGAAGAACTAATTTCCCGCCAATTTCTCAAGAATTTGATCAATAAATGACAGTGGGAAATGATCTTTCTTCGTGGAGGCATTCAATCTTCGGTAATCAATGCAGACTCTCCACGAATTCACAATGCGGGTTAGGATGGTTTCTCCAGATTCAATCGTGATAACGGTGAGCCCTACCTTCTTAGGCACAACCTGGATTGGGCTCACCCAATGGCTGTCGGAGATTGGGCAGATGATCCCAGCATCTAACTACTTGATGATCTCCTTTTTCACGACCTCTTGCAGATTTGGATTGAGTCTTCTCTGCATCTCTCGGGATGGTCATGATCCCTCCTCAGTGTAGATACGATGTGTGCAATATGAGGGTCTGATACCAGTTAGATCATCGAGAGTCCAACCAATGGCTCTTCGATGCTGTTAGAGAATAGAAATAAGCTTTGTTTCTTAATCAGATGTGAGTTGGGAATTGATAATCATAGGAAATGTTTGATTGGAACCCAAAAAGACATATTTCAGATGATCGGGAAGAGGTTCAACTCCATAACTGGGTTATCAGCAGCAAACGGAGGTTCGGGATGGGCCTTAGAAGATAAGGTACGAGCTGTGGGTAAATTTGGATCAGCTCTAGGCTCCTCTATTTGTGGGGCATGATCTGCTTGGGATTGAGAGTCAAGGGTAATCAGGTTTTCTTCTAGAAGTGGGTCATTAATGATAGAACCGATGTTGCAAACTTGCTCAATTGCCCCATAGTTAATTCCTTTCTGGGCCTTAAATATATCAATCCTTAGTGTTTTGTTCTCGAATTTTAATTCGATCTGGCCCTCTTCACAGTTTATATTAGCCCTAGCTGTGGCTAGGAATGGTCTTCCTAAAATAATTGGTGTATTCTTTAAGTTCTCAGGAGTATCCATATCTAATACAATAAAGTCCACTGGGAAGTAGAAATCACGAATCCGAACCAGAACATCCTCAAGAATTCCTCTAGGTGACTTGATTGATCAGTCTACTAACTGTAAAGTCACCTCTGTTGGTTTGAGCTCAGTTTCCTCGAAATGGTCTAGTAGGGATGTAAGTGTCAGGTTGATGGAGGCTCCTAAATCCAATAATGCTTGATCAAACTCTAAATCACCAACTTTGCAGGAGATCAAAGGGGTGCTAGGATCTTTTGCTTTTTGCGGGAGCTTGCTCAAAATGATTGAGCTGACCTGCTCAGACTCTCAGCTTTGGTTCACAGCTTACGCTTAGGTGTACATAAATCCTTTAGAAATCTCGAGTATGCCGATATGTGGTGGATCGCATCCATCAAGGGGATGTTTATCTGGACTTGCTCAAAGAGATTGACCAGATCTTCCTTAAGTGCCGCGGGTTTGGGTTTCCTCTTTCTTTTGGACAAAGCCTTAGGAAATGGAACCTATGTAGGTTCCTCTAGGATTGGTTCAGGTTCTGGATCTGGGATAGTGGTATCCTAGATAACCAATCTAGGGTTAGGCTCTGAATTACCAGGCTTAGAGTGGCTTGGATAAGGTGGATCCTGAGTTGTCTTGCCACTACTAGTGGTAACAGAATTTAGTCTTGCTTGGTTTTGGTTTGGAGTAGGTGGAAGTGGTGGTTGCTGATGATATCTTGATATGATGTTGGGCTTGAGTTCAGTATCAGGTCCTTAATGCGAAGTTTGGTGTGATTTGTAAAAGCAGGTTTTTAAGTCGTTGTAACACGCGAAATCGCATACGCTTTTAAATTTATAACCTAGATAGTGGGATATCTAGGGTCATCCAAGGAGGCAATTTGGTTGCAAAAATTGGTCTCTTACTCGGAAATGGAAATCAACTTTCTTTTTGGTCTTTTTCAATATATCATTTTTATGTTTTTGAAATTAAGGCAACATGCGAAGTTGTTGGCGGGAAAAAGTGACTACACCTACTATGCTAGTCTAAGTGACAAAAATTATCCTCTTTCTAAGGTCAACCTAGGTGTGTGGAGGCTTAGGTTAATTAGAAAGGAGTGAAACTACACTAAAGATAAAGCAAGGTAATGCAAAAAAGAGTGCAACAAGAAATCAAGGCAACTTCTTTTTTTATATTAAAGGAAATTGTCTACTAGTAGATGAATGCTTCTGCAAAAAAAACAAATTGAAAACAAAATAAAGACAAATCCTTTAGATGACGATGGTGATGAAGAGGATGAAGCTCTTCTTGCTCCAAGCCTAGTAGCTCCCGGGCTTGAAAAGAAGATATTCAACTCCTTCCTTCTATAGCTCCTCCAAGATGATGTCCTCCAAAGCAAGCCCTAAGGGGGCATGCCCTAAGCTTTTCTCCAAGGGTGGACGTCCACCCTAGGTCCTTCTCCTTTGCCTGGCCGTCCTCCTTGAAACGGAAAGGTCCTTCTCCTTGGCGTGGCCAAGTTGAAGAGAGTGGGGAGAAGAAGGCACCAAAGGGGCTGGTGATGTGCCCCCTTAATCTTCTTCTCTACTCCTTCTTCTTGGCGATAGGTATAGGTGGATGTAGGTGGAAGTAAACACTAAATGGAGGATGAAGAAAATGTGGGAAGATAGGTGGGTATATATAGTGTAGGGAGGGGGGCATAGGTGGCTCTTGGAATGGATGGGTAGGATAGGATGTGGGGGGGTAGTTGGGGATCCTATGGCTAAGGGTGATTGGCTCCAACCCAAGGGGTACCTAGGTGGTGGTTATGGGTGGTGGCACCCCTTGAAATTGGCACCAAAATGGCTTCTAGAAGGGGGGCTTAGGTGGCGCCAAGTAAGGTTCTAGAAGGAGGGGTAGGTGGGTGGCTAGGATGGGTTGTAGGGTTAAGTGTATGGTGGATATGGGGGAGGATGTTGGCACCAAAAATGGGGGTAGTTAGGGATAGGTTTTGGCACCAAAATTGGCACCTTTTGGTGGTGATGATGGGGTGAAGAGGTGGCTAAGTGGTGGTGCCAACTTGGGGTAGGATAGCTAGCTTAGGTGAGCTTAGGTAGGGCTTAAGTTGGTGGAGCTAGCTAGGGTTGAATTGAAGGTGGTGGATGGCCAAGGAGCTGGTTGCTAGCTAAGCTAAGCTAAGCTAAGCTAGCATAGCTAGCTATGGAGTAGAGGAGGAGGTATTGGAGCTAGGGTTTGAAGAGAGGAGCTGAGGAGAAGCCTAGAGCTTGAACTGGAGCTGGTAGCTGCTGAAGAGGGTGGCATGGAGCTACTCTAGCTGACTTAGCTTGCTAGTTCTTTTCTAGCTGCTAAGCCAAGCTAAAGTAAGCTGGCTTCTACCATAATGAGCTGAGGTGAGTTGAGTCTGGTGCTCCCGGGGAGGATCAAGCTGGTTGAGGTAGCTAAGGTAGCTTAGCTCAACTAAGTTGGGCTAAGCTAAGTCCCCAGGAGCTAGACTTGAGCTTCCTGAGCTGGGATGAATTCATCTACAACTGGCTGGAGTTGAGTGGAGCTGGATGTAGCTGGACCTGAGTTGGGGTGAACTCCAGTCAACTCAGCTGAGCTAGCTAGAGCTCCCTGTGGACTAATGGTAGCTGAGATGAGCTAGACTTAGCTAAGTTGAGCTGGATGTGAGCTGACTTGAGCTAGGGTGAGCTAGGATGAGCTCTCTTGAGCTATCATTCAGCTGAGATGAGCTGAATGGAGCTAGGATGAGCTGACCCTAATCCAAGTGAGCTGGATGAAGCTGAGTTCCAGTTAGTGAGAGCTTCTCCTTCACCAGTTGCCTTCCTGAGTGCTAGGGTACTAGGGATCTGGCAATCTGTTTATCCCTAATACTCACAAAAACATATTAAAAACACAATAAGAAATGCAATGCATGCCTAACCTAATTAATGCCTAAATGCAGCCCAAAAACTCGTTTGCGGAGTAAAATCGTAAGAGCTAGGTTTGTTTAAATGCATAAGAATGATGATAAACTGATGTTTATCAGTCTTCCAGCTGGAATTTGAACTCTAGGTTCGATTGTACTGCAATGAGATTGTAATGATCTCACATCATAGGACACTGTAGTGGATTCATGAATGCATGGAAAAGATTGTTGAGGAGCTGAAGCTGATTCTGTAGATTGTTTTCTTCTTTTGCTTGGTGTTCCATGGCTATGGATGAAAGAGATCTGCGCTCCGATGAATCAGAAGAGATTGATTTGGTCAACGATTCGTGAATATGGTCGGAAGGGTCAATGATTAAATAGGGAAGACAGGATAAATGGTCAGCTACCACATTTTTCTTTCCCACCTTGTCGCAAATTTCAAGATTGAATTCTTACAGCAGCAAGATCCAGTGGATTAATCTAGGCTTCACATCCTTCTTCGTGAGTAAGTGCCTCACTGTAGTGTGATCCGAGTATATGATGACGTGGGAACCTAGGAGGAATGACCTGAATTTCTCTAGGCCAAATACTACAGCCAGCAACTCTTCCTCTGTAATGGTGTAATTACGTTGAGCGTCATCTAATGTCTTGCTGGCGTAATATATGACTACCAGTTTCCCATCAATTTTCTAACCTAGCACCGCTCCTAATTCGTAGTCAGATGCATCGCACATGATCTCGAAGGGTTGAGACCAGTCAGGAGATTGCAGGATTGGTGCTTGGGTGACTCGGTCACGCAGGATCTCAAGTGCATGAATGCACTCACTAGATATCTCAAATGCTGTGTCCTTTGAAGGGAGATTTGTCAAGGGGTGCGCTCTCTTAGAGAAATCAGGTATGAATCGACGATAAAATCCAACATGCCCCAGGAATGATCTGATGTTTTTGACTGAGTTAGGCACAGGTAGCTTGGAAATCAGATTTACCTTAGCTCGGTTGACCTGGATACCTCTCTGAGAGATAAGGTGTCCAAGTACAATGCCCTCAGGAACCATGAAGTGGCTCTTTTCCCAGGAGAGAATCAGGTTCACTTTGATGCATCTCTTAAGGATTTGGACCAAATGCAGGCGGCATTCATCAAAAGATTCACAGAATACCGAGAAGTCGTCCATGAAGACTTCAAGGTAACTACCTGCCATATCTGAGAATATGACTAGCATGCACTGATGAAAGGTGGCAGGTGCGTTGCATAGCCAAGATGGCATCTTGCGGAATGTGTATGTACTGTAGGGGAAGGTAAAGGTGGTTTTTTCTGATCCTCAGGATGAATTACCACCTGATTATATTCGGATTACCCATCCAGGGAACAGAAAAATTGATTTTCCGCCAGTTTCTCGAGAATCTGGTTAATGAGTGGAAGTGGGAAATGATCTTTCTTCGTGGAGGCATTCAATTTCCGATAATCTATGCAGACTCTCCATGAATTCACAATACGTGTCAGGATGGTCTCTCTAGATTCAATCGTAATCACAGTGTGTCCTGCCTTCTTAGGCATAACTTGGATCAGGCTCACCCAGCGGCTGTCAGAGATCGGGTAGATGATACTAGCATCTAACTACTTGATGATCTCTTTCTTTACAACCTCCTACAGATTCGGATTGAGTCTTCTCTGCATCTCTCGAGATGGTCGTGAGCCCTCTTCAATGTAGATACGATGTGTGCAATACGAGGGGCTTATACAAGTCAGATCGTTGAGAATCCATCCGGTGGCTCTTCGATGCCGCTGGAGAATAGTAATCAGCTTTGTTTCCTGATCAGGTGTGAGTCGAGAGTTGATGATTACAAGAAATGTTTGATTGGAACCTAAGAAGACATACTTCAGAAGATTTGGAAGGGGCTTCAGTTCCATAATCGGGTTATCAACAACAGGTGGAGGTTCAGGATGGACCTCAGAAGATAAAGTGGGAGCTATGGGTGAATCAGGATCAGCTCTGGGCTCCTTTATCTATGGGTCAAGATCTTCTTGAGGTTGAGGATCAAGGATAATCGAGTTTTCTTCTGTAATTGGGTCCTCTACTACAGAACTGATGTCGCATACTTCTTCTGTTGCGCCACATTTTTTTCCTTTTTGGGCCTTAAAGATTTCAATCTGTAATGTCTTATTCTCGAATTTCAACTCTATTTGGCCCTCTTCACAGTTGATGTTTGCCATAGCTGTGGCTAAGAATGGTCTCCCTAAGATGATCGGTGTGTTCCTCAGATTTTCAAGAGTATCCATATCTAATACAATGAAGTCCATCGTTAAATAGAAATCTCCGATCCATACTAGAACATCCTCAAGAGCTCCTCTAGGTGACTTGATTGATCTGTCTGCTAATTGCATAGTCACCTTAGTTGGTTTGAGCTCAGTTTCCTCGAAGTGGTCTAGTAGGGATGTAGGGATCAGGTTTATGGAGGATCCTAAATCCAACAATGCTCGATCAAATTCTAAATCACCGATCTTATAGGAGATCAAAGGGGTGCCAGGATATTTTTCTTTTTGTGGGAGTTTGCTCAAGATAATTGAGTTGACTTACTTCGACAATATGATCAGACTCCCATCTTTATTTCGTGGCTTGCGCTTTGGTGTACATAAATCCTTTAGAAATTTCATGTAAGCCGATATGTAGTAGATCGCATCCATTAGGGGGATGTTTATCTGGACTTTCTCAAAGAGCTTGACCAGATCTTCCTTAAGTGCCATGGGTTTGGGTTTCCTCTTTCCCTTGGTCAAGGCCTCAGGAAATGGAACCTCTGTAGGTTCCTCTAGAATTGATTCAGGCTCAGGATCTGGGATAGGAGTGTCCTTGATAACTATCCTAGGGTTAGGATCTGAACCACTAGGTGTCGGGTGGCTAGGATAAGGTGGATCTTGGGTCGATTTGCCACCATGGGTGGTAACAGAATTAAGACTTGCCTGGTTTTGGTTTGGAGTTGGCAAAATTGGTGGTTGCTACTGACATCTCGAATACAATGTTGAAGCCTCCATCTCATCGAGTGATGGAGTAGAAGCCGCTTGATAAACATAATGATCTTGGCCCTGATTTGGGTTCATAACGTGCCTTTGGTTCGGCACGCTATTCCGATTTGGCAGAGGTTGAGATGGAAGTGCACTAGGTTGGTGAGACCCAACCATCTGTGCAAGCTGATTTCGAACCTCTATGATCTCAACTTTGTGTTGTTTCTGCATAGTCGCATTAGTCTTTTGGATGTCAGCTAGGGTTTATAGAATCAGAGTCATTTGATCTTCCCTTGATGGCCCAGATTGGTAATTCAGATTTGGCCTAGGCTGAGTGGGCTGATATGGGCGTGGAACCTGTGGTCGGGGTTGGAGTTGAGTCTCGAATTTTGATTATTCCCTAACCACACAGTTGGGATGATTACGCTATCCAGGATTATAGGTGTTCGAGAATGGATCATTCTAGATGGCGTGGAGATCCTTGCAAGTCTGACGAACTCTAGAGAAGTTAAGTATGAGGGTTCAGAGTTCCCCTAACTAGAGCAGGTAGGTTTGGACTTTCCTCCGAAATCAAGATTAGACGAGGGTGGATATGGGTTCATCCCCTGATGAGAGTGGTGGTAAATGTTATGCATAGCCTCCCTACTAGAGGGCGGTTGCACATACGTGTTTTGCTGTGCTACGGTGGATCTCTGTAGATGTCCAGTCAAGTAGTCCACCTTCTTCTCAATGATTAAGACCTTGTCCATGTGACTGGCCACAAATTCCAGATCGATGGATGCAGATAGGTCTTGAGTCTCGTGTGCCCCATGCGTGTTTGTCAATGCACGGGTGATCGTCCGGTCGAACACACCCATAGATTCATTGTTTATGGAGTTCTCGTACATGTTCTTGAGAATCTCCCAAACGTTATTGTTTGCTCGAAAGTGAGATTGGGTTTAAAATAATTGCGTCGTAGTATAGCCAAAATCGCTTCGAAAATAAATAAAGTTTATTACTCGAAAAATATAAATCCGAGGTCGAACACAGGGAGCAAATTAGGATTTATAAACCAAGAACATAACTTTCAAATTTGATAAAAATATGCAATGACAAATTAAAGTTATAAAGAAACAAAGATGATCTCAATGTATATAGAAGCTAAAAATGAAATATTGATGTATGATGTAACAATCAGACATCTTAAGTGCTCAGTGCTACAGTGCTTTTGATTTTTCTCTTCTATTCTCTGTCTTCAGCTTCTTTCTTTATCTGGCTCTTCTTCTTCTCTGATTTCCTCTCTCGTCTTTGGCCTTTGCTTCTTCTTTCTCTTCGTTCTTCTTTCTCCTTCTTGCCTTTGACTTCAGCCTTGCTCTTTCTCTTCAGTCGAGCCTTCTTAGACTTCTGCCCTTCTCCTTCTTCCTTTGGCTTCTGCTGAGGCTCTCTTTCCTTAGCTTCTTCTTCAGCCTTCTTCTTCTTCTTCTCATGTGACTTCACCCTTAGCTTTTGCTGTGGCTTCCTCCTTCCTCTTCTTTGTCTTCACCCTCTTTTTCCCTTGAAAGCAAAACCTACCCCCTACCCTCCTTGTGAATTCTCTCTTCTTTCTTCTCTCTTAGGCTCGCTTTCCCAAAGCCCTCTCGAGTTAACAGGTCGGGTTAGCGTGCCCGGGACTAGGCCCACCGGCGTGGGTGCTGGGCGAGGAGTGTGCAGGTAGTCGGGTTGAGAACCAGGTCCGCGGAGGTGTGGGTCATGGACAAGGCGCATGGGATGAGTGGGACCTCACCCCGTGTCAGGAGGCGCTATGCCCCTGGCACTTTTTCCACTTATATCGCACCACCTGCTCGAAAACTTCCGAGGTGGGACTAAATGTCTCACCTTCTTCTTGCGTGAGCTCATAGCAGGTCTCGTGTTCAATTGCAGCAGATGCGGAAGGCTTGGACTTCAATAGCTAGCTAGAAGCATTCGGGAAGGAAATTTGCATGTCTGGGAACCTGACACCTGGAGCCTGAAGCCTTGGATGAAGCATGCAAGCTTCTTCGAGCTTGCTCCACTAGCGGCCAAGACCTGAACCTGTCCACAAGCAAAATGGCCTTTCGACCTCGTCAAATCACACAGAAAGCTTCACCGTGACACGGCGAAGGTGGCCCGATGGTCGACGTTGCGCGGGGTGGCCTGGGAGTGCATGCCCAGGCCGTTCTGTGGCTGTGGAGATGGGTGTGTTCGGGGGAAGTGTGTGGAGTGTGTGGTGGGCAATGGAAAGAGGGAAGATGATTAGTGGGATGTGGCAGAGCTTTTGAGGTGCCTGGCGAGGTGGTTGGGTGCGTGGAATGGCGGAAGCACCTTGCCGGTGGTTTGCTGGAGGTGAAGATGGAGGCGATGTGTAATCGTCGGGGCGTGATAATAGAAATAGATGAGGGGAAAATAAATGGTAGAGAGAGGGGACTTATGTATGAGGGGATAGATGAAGGGGGAACGGATGAGGTGGACGGCTCGTATGTGCTGTCGCCGGAGATGAAGACCCAGAGAGAGAGAGACGACGACGAGAGGGAGATAGGCGCGGGTGCAGGTGTGGTGCGACACGGACGAAGGAGGCAGAGGGAACTCTGCCACTGGTATGGTGGTAGAGCGATGAGAGGAGGAGGTAGGAGTCGTCGGAGCTTGCTGGGATTTTGGACGGAGGGGAAGAGAGGAAGATTAGGGGTTTCCTCAGGTCAAAACAAGCTTGAGAGGAACGGGAGGATTTGGGGACTTTTATATAGCCTCTGGTAAAGGGCCTTGTGCCTGGAAGGCAATCTTCCAAGCATGGCAACCTCGCCGGACTTGGAAGGTCGGAGGAGACCCAAATCTCTCATGCGTTCGCATGAGAGATGGGTGGAAATTGGAGCTCAAGATTGGGTTCACATGAACAGGAATTCCTCAGAGAATCTCCCTTTCAAATTTAAGAGGGATTCCTTGAGGAATCATGGAGATATTTCCCTCGAATCCTCACCGGAGTACGATTCCTCCGCAGTAATGGTGGATGGACCTAATTGCAAAGGATGATGAGGAAGCTAGGGGGGTGTCTGCAAGAGTTTTCAAAAGTTAGGGGTATAAATGTAATTGGGTTGGACTATTTTGCAAAGTAGGTCAAGGTGAGGTCCCCTTAGGTCCAAATTTTGGTACAAACTTAATTTGGATCCAAGGAATCCAATGGTGAAGTTGGATGTTAGGTTTTACCATGTTTGATTAGACATTTTACACAAAAACCCAATTTAGGGTAAACATTTGACTGGGACCCCTATTTAGGTCAAAATAGGTTCTAAAGGCCAAATTGAGGGTTATAAACCTTATAGGATATTTTTCCATGAACTTTAGAGGGTTTAGGTGAATTTTATCTCGGCTAGAACCTTGTTAAATTAAGTGAGCTTGTTTTAGGGTTACTAGAAGTCATTTAGTTCCTTGATTTCGGATGAACCCTTTTTTGTTTGAACCATCTCACTTTTTATCTTGTTAAGACCAATTGACCTATGTTTTGCACATGAGAAATCCCGTTGTTGTACTGTAATGGTAAAATTGCAGTTTCACCTCTTGTTTCTTGCTTTTCTCTCAGACTGGTTATTCCTTGAGTTGGGACCTACAGTTGGTTATGTAGGAGCTTTTATTCTCTTTTCTAGGTGAAAATGAGCTAGTTAGGGCTCATGATGGTGTTTCCATCATACCCCCATGCCTAGATTGTGCTAGTCCCTAAGCAATTTTTTTTTTGAAACGGAAAGGAAAGCTATCGTCTTACGATAGCAATCCGTAGTGGTATATCATATAAACAAGTAAGAGAAATTACAAAAGAGATCTCTAAAAATGTATGGGGACCAGCACTCTCTTACAATTCTTGCACAGCACACCGGCCTCTCTTGAAAAAGTCTCTCATTTCTCACCTTCCACACATAGCATAGAGTGACATCCATGCGTACATGTGGCTTCCCTCTCATACCAAACCCATGCCAGATGGAATCCCAATCTGGTAGCGGCTCCTTACATGTCCTTCTCCAAATAGCATCAGTGATAAGGCAAGAAGAAAAGAGATGATTTGTATTGTCAGTATTCATCTCATATAAATAACTTAAGCAAAATTTTAAGGTTTTAACTTCTGTTCTAGACCATGAGTTCCTTTCACATATTTTGGTGAGTGCTTTTTCTTTTTCTTTTTGATTAGGTTAGAATCCCGATAGTAGGCCTAGAGGTATGCAAGTACCAACCAAGATCAGGACCTGACCAGCTCTAACCTTGGTCTTCCGCGAAGGTTTTTAAGGCCTGCAGGAACTATCCTGAGGTTCGTTAAACTCCATAGTTAAAGCACCCATACTTGAGACATATTTTATCCTTGGTTCAGTTTGCAGTGCATTTTTTGTAAGAGAGAGACAGAGGATTTATTTGTTTGGAGAGTTTTCTCTCTCTTTTCTTTTTATTTCTAGCTTCGGATTAGCTTCTCAACACGGTCTATATTGGATTCCTTGTCCCCATCATCAATCCTCAAAAGGTCCCTGGCAGTCGATGCTTCGTGATAGCACCGCCCATGGTAACCCCCAGAACCCTAGCTTTTAAGATTTTGAGATAATCTCGCCCATGGTGTTTTGTAGCTACATCCAGACCCTGGCAATTGACATTTCGTGATAATTCCGCCCATGGCATCTGAACCATCATGATGCTTACGTGCCCCCAATAGGATATGTAAATATCCTAGGAGACAAGCACCGAGGAGACGATATGTTATTACGCATCTTCGAGGGTAATTTCCCTCTCCACGTTGGGAACTCGTCTAAATCAACTTATGTTGATCGGCTGCTCCTAATCTAGGCAACTTTTTTCAGAACATTAAAACGCTTTTGCGTGATTTTGATAGTTATATGCACTGAACCAGACTGTGTGTGGATTGGGGTGCTTAGGTTACTGAGTCTCGCAAATCAAAGATCAGTTCACGAGGCCGAATACTCCTAAGCCTTAGAACTAATACTTAAGCCTCGCATTTTCGCTAACCTCTTGAGGACTATCCAGATGTTAGCGGATACTTGAATTTTTAAGTCTAAGAGTCTAGCCCAAGAGGCCTAAGATCAGCTTTCCTACTAATATCTTTTTGTGTCTCATTAGCACTTTTTCCTTCATTTTTCTTTTCCTTGATGTGGCCTAGAACTTTGGTTAATCCCTTAATTTCTTACTAATGACTATCTCTTTTTTCTTTTTCATTTTGTGCTCCTTTTTTGACATTTTGCTCTTTTTCTCCAATTTTTGTGTGGCCTCAAAATTTTCTTCCCTCCAATTTTTTTTGTTCTTTTTCACAATTTTCTATTTTTTTGGTATTTTTGGCATATGTGATTTTTTTGTGAGAATCCTTCTGACTTTTCTTGATTTCTGTATGTTTGTACTTTACCACCCCCCATGCCTAAGTTTTGCAATGTCATTGTAAACGGATGGTGTGAAATAGTATTGGGTTCAGGGACTTAGAACAGGATTTATCGAGTGAGTGAATGGGTCGGGAATGACTGATGTGGACGATTTCAAGCTCTAGGCACGTGTACTAGAGGTGGGATCGACTATTCTAAGGCCGAACTCAGGGTGCAATAGGAGTGAAGTACTGACGGATAATCAGATGAATCTCAAGTTTTTGGAATGACGGGTTGCCTCCTATTAAGCACTAAATTCACGCCTTTAGCCGAGTGGGAAATGGGATGGAAAGGGAGTGGTCAAATCATCGGATTTTTGTAAACAAGCACCTTGATCAAGAGCCTAGTTGGTCCAACTAGGTTCTTGTTTAGATCAATAGGTTGATGATGTAGCCCAAACCTAATCAATCTGGTGGGTTAATGAATGTAGATCAAGAGATGTGGAACCCACCATATGCTATGGAGCTCGGAATAATGTGGAAGTGTGAATTCAGGGTTTGGCTGAGTCGAATCAGCCTGGTCAGAGTAGGGATCCGTAAAATAATCAGTGGATGATGCGGAAACCCTACAGGGGTGATCAGAGAATGATGGAGCATGGTCTTCAGTCTGATCAATGTTCGAAACCCGATATATATGTGGAGGTGAATCATCTGCAATCAGCTCAGTAAGAGGGGAATCAGAATAGAAATTGAGTCTGGTTGCGGGTCGAGGTTGAAAACAGGTTTGGATTGGCTCTGTATATGTGGAGGAGGTGGCTTCAATAAGAATTGTGTATGAGGGCTCTTCTAGAAAGGAGTTATAGGTGGTTTCATTTGGTGAGTCCTCATAGTAGCTATCAAATTCAAAAGTGAATGTCTGGAGAATGTTTATAGGATGCGGGAAATTTGAGTTAAGAAAAGATTCGAACTCTGGGTTGCAGTCACTCTCAGCATTTTCTGGTTTTGATTCCTGAGGATCGAAAAGAAATGATTCCATCTCATTGGAACTTGAATTTAAATCAGTGATCTCGGGATCAGGGACCTTAGAGTCAGAGTTTGAGAATGAATCATGTGAGCTTAGGTTGTAGATTGGCTCATTGTATTCAAGAAACAGAGGTTCCCCGAAATCATGGTAAGATTAGAAATCGTCAGAGAACTTGCAAAAATCAAGTTCTGAATGAAATTCGAGACCAGTAGTTCCACCACCAAATAAATCACATGATAAAGTCTTAGCAACCTTACTTGGGTCTAGCCTATTCTTTGATTTTGAGCTCAAAGAGGTGTCCTTATTTGTCTAGGCTCAAGATCTAGGCTTGTAGGAAAGACCCAATCAAAACACCACTCTTTCAACTCCTCAATTTCTGTATCGTAGATTGGTGTGACTTCTAAAAAATTGATCTGTATCTCTGAGGATGCTGGAGAGGGATATTCATCAAATAAAGGCCTGGAGTCATGCTCTTCATTGAAACTTTGATCTTTGTCATACGGGGCCTCGTAATCTTCCCAATAAGTTTCAGATCCAGATTCTAGGTTGAAGTTAAACAAGCGGGTTGCAACGCTAACGTGTTTGATTTTTGAAAAACCTGTCATTGTAGTATGAAAGCGAAGAACTTGTGTTCAACAAATAGAATTTATACCGGAATGGAAATCTCGGGTCGAACATAGGGAGCCAGACGTTTGGTTTAAAAAATTCATGTTTGTTTTATTTGTCACAAAGTAATTCAATTGTTTATAACTATCTAACTATTTACAATAAATAGAAGAGAGAGAGAGAGAATAAGAGAGAGAGAGAATATTACAAACAAAAATCAAAAAGAGGTGTAGAATGAACATGGGATTTCATCATTAGAAAGATTGTTCATTACACTAAACATTACGACTAGAAAGCGAGAAAATGATTACACTAGAAAGTAGTAAATCTACTCTAGAAAGCAGTAAATCTATTATAGAAAGCAGTAAAAAAATGAGGAGAGAGATATCCTCCTCGATGGTCGCTTGGAGGACGATTCGGACGGGACGACGCCTGGACGAGGGAGGACGAAGCAGGTCGAAGGAGGGCGAAGCAGGAAGAACGGGAACGGGGCAGCACGTAGTCGTCGTTGCGGGATTTGCTTCCGAAAGGGGGACGTAAAATTGACTTTATCTCGCGAGAAGCATCCCGGGTGTGGGACAAGCTTCTCTTGAGCTTTGGAGAGGGAGAGAAGAGAAGGAAGGGATGAGAATTTCGTGTGGAGGGGTCTCCTTTTATAGTTGCAAGGAGTGGGGGCAATTTGGTCATTACAACTCTAAAAACATTAATTCAGGACCTTTAGTGACGGATAAAACCGTCGCTAAAGGTTCGAACGTGGCCTTCGTGGGCAGTGCACGAGCACTCGCTCACCTCCTTGCGCGTAATGCACGTGCACGTCCAGCTGATCTTAATCGTCCGATCGTGAGATCGGATGGCTTAGATCGCGCCTCCGCCCGCCTCCTCTGAGCACCCACTCGCGTGTGATTCCGCGCGAGGCGCGTCATCTTGATTGAGCGCACGTGGCCATTGGATCGCGATCGTGCGGTCGATCGGGCACGTGCTTCTGCACCAATTGCTGTGCTGCGTGGATCGTTCGCGTGCCTGCGCTTTGTGTTAGAGCGCTCGACCAATGCGCTATGAGCGCGTTTGTGTCGAGTGCCTAACTTAAGCACGGCCGCGTCGTAGCCATTGGATCTTGATCCATCCAACGGCGGGGAAGGGCTGATGCGGAGGCCTTCAGTGGATGCATGCGGACAATTGGGCCACCGAGATGGCACCACGTGGCCCTATCTTGGCCGTCCATCTTCTGGATGATGTAGATGGTGCCATGGGTGTCAGATTGGCTCGATTTTTGCGTCGTTAGGTTGCGATTGTCGATCTGAATCCATCCGTGCGGTCGGATTTGTTGTTTGAAGTGTGAATTCACACCATCTTGGCCCTTGATCTTCTTGGGTTCCCCGATCTCTATCTGATGCTACAGATGCGGGATTAGGATGATCTTGGAGTTGTTGAACTCCAATCGTCGCCTTGATCACATTTGTATGAATGGATCTTCGATCCGAGGTCTCGATAAAAATGTTTGCCCTATCCATGAACATAAAAGGAGACAATTAACCTCAATTTTATTCAAACTACTCTAAATGTAAGATGATGCATGTTATGCAATATTTATAGCATGTAGCAATCATATGCTTAAGAACATGCATAAATAGACATCTTAAGTAGTGTAAACATATTTACATCATTCCCCCATGCCTATCTTTTGCTAGTTCCTAGCAAAAACTATATCCTATTTATAAAGGAATTGGTTGGATTATTTGGGCTTGAGTTTATTTTCGATCATTAAGAAAATGCCTACTTAGGATCTGAACTTTCAAAGACACAACAGTGCCCGAGTATCTGCCAAAATGCAGACCTCCTCAAGCCCTCACCTTATTCAATGAAAAATTTATTGTTCTCTTTTTCTTCTTTTCTATATTTTTTTTTTTTAGATTTTCAAGTTTTAGGGTTTAAGAGTGGCATTGTACGGCCATTCAACTCACTCAAGATTTGATGAGAACCCTAAGTTCTAAGCATCTTATTGTGAATGTGATAGACTCATTGACCGACAGTTAAAACGGACTTCGGATTTCTACGCCTCTAGGTGACCTAAAAAAGAGAATTCTGCCTAAAGGTTTATCTTTACAACCGGTAGCTTTCTCCCTACTTTTATTTTTTACGGGGTCAACACAAGGGTGAATCCAGTGTATATCTCCTCGGTTTATTCTACTTCTCCGCTTCTTCCAAAGTGTTTTGGGATTTTTCAGTGCATTTATTGAGCCGGGTTCTAGACAACCGGTCGATGAGCTGTTACCACCGACAACTTGCCAGCCATACTCGTGCGGTAAAGTATGGCTTATTTCTTTTTTTCTTTTCTCCTTTTCTCTATTTTTTTTTTTTAAGTAGGTGGCTTCCTTGGTCTAAGATTTACCTAAAGGCAGCAAAAAGAAAAAGGTCCAGTGACTGGGCTCTGGACAACCTACCTATGGGCTGTTACCCATGATAACTTGCCAGCCATATCACCCTAGAAGGTTCATTAGCTACCCAATTTCCATTAAAATCATCGAACAACGAGTCAGTGACAAGACAGTGTGTAGATGCTTAAGACTCAAAATTCCCTCAAGTCAGAGGGTGGGTTGATAAGTCGTGTACTTATCACCCAAACTTATTTACTCCAATTAAAATAGAATTTAGGTTGGCGAGGACTAGAAAAACAAATCCACATTTTAGTGGATACACGGGCTGATTAAGTCCAAAGACCTGAAGGGTCTTTGTGTTCAAATCATAATATAGTATTTCCTAAGATTGAAAATTTTCTTAAACCCAAGTTCTCTTACCTAATTCCAGAAATTTTTTTGAATAAAAGAAAATAAAATAAATCTACGGAGCTGACGAATAAATTCAAAGATGAATATCCACCCCCCATTCCTATCTAATGCAATGTCCTTATTATATTAAAAAGACATAAAACAGAGTGGAATAGTGTAGAAAGCACCTGAATTGTGTGAATGTCAGGTCCTCTTTGAGATGAAAACTAAAAAAATTGTATACGTGCTGAATTTAGTGCCTTCAGCTAGGCACACTATTAAAGAAGAGAAATAAAGAATTCACAAGTGCAGGTCAGAATTAGAATAAATAGAAGAAACCTCTGACCTGCCAAAAGAGGTCCACAGATGTGGACTAAATTGTGGTGCAGACCCATACCCCATAACCGAGAGTATCTCAGGTTCTGGATAAAAATTACCCAAAACCTAAAATCAGTATGCAAGCGGGGTCGAGCCTGCGATTTATGAGGATGCAACCCAAGACCAAAAAGTCAGGTTATAGAGAATTGAAGCTCAAAAGGATAATCATTGAATGTATGCTTGTGTTTGACATCCTCAAAACAAATGTCGTAAGGGTCCTGGTTTGATGGTTTCAACTTAATAGGAACCCTTTGACTCAGTCTTCTACTTCCTCCGAAACTAGCTTCCCAAATCAGAACTTCCCGGCTCCTATCCTCCTCATTCAGAATGTTAAATTCCAGGACCTCTTGCATATTATTCACCCCATCTAAAATCTCCAAGTCTAAATGATGTGGCTGAATCAAAATTGACTTGGGTCTAATTATCTCAGAAATAGAATCATCGATAAGCTCAACGGGGTGTAACTGACAATCAGGGCATTGAATTGAATCTTCCAGAAAATGCGATTCTAGATCCGTAATGTGTGCCCTAATAAGATTAGTTTCCTTAGTTCTTAGGCTATCAAATCTTTCAGATTCCTCAGGCCCAATCGTCCCACAAAAATCATATTATGCAAACTCGCGTGAGACTTCGCAAATTGAATCTTCACGGTCAGAAACAAAGAAATCAAGATCCGTATTAATGTATGTCCCAAAATCATCTGTTACTTTTTGTTCCAAGGAGACATATGTTTCCTTGTACCCTGGCTCAGGGATCTCAGGTGAAGAAATCAGATCATCCTTAATTGGTTGCTCTAATTCAATTTGGTCAGCCTTGTAACATGTGTCCCCCCAACAGGTGCCTGAACAGGTTTTGAAATTGGCTCTCTTGAAGAGGGTTCATCCTGGAAATCTTCCCATGATTGAATCAAAGCGACCACAAATCTCATCCTCAATTTCACTAACTTCCCAAGTAGAAACTCACCTGGGTTTTTATCCTTAACATCCTGGAGCCAATCCAACAAATACTTATTCAAATCATCAATCATTTCAATTAGAGGCTCCAATTTGCCAATGCAAGGTATTGGCTGAACTTCTAAAGATTGTATGATATTCCTCAAGTTAGCCAGAACCTTATCTTGAACCTAGTTACCCTGAACCAAATGAGTTGGTTTAGGGTTGGGCGGGTTTGGGATCAATGCAGGGGAATTAACGAATTAAGATTCATTATACCCTTTCTGATAATAGGTCATTTCAGATTGTTCAAAAGGTGGTGATGACCTAAAGGCAGTGTAATCAGAGATTGGGTGAAGATTGGTGTATCCTTCTTGATTGTAGATCGTATTAGGTTGTTCATGAAAGGGTGACGATCTATAATCTTTGTGGCTCTGAGAAGGATAGAAATCACAATCATAGTGTTCAGGGTTAGACCCTAAACACAGAGGTCCGAAACTGTATCCCCAATCCGAGTTATCCCAACTAACCGATGGTTGATTACAGTATGAGTTGGAATAATCGTCATGTTGAGGATAATTCAAAATAGGAGGGAAAGAGTGGGAATGCGTGTAATATGTGGAAGGATTCATGAAAGATGGGAGGAAGAAAGGCATCCTGCAATACGAACAATCAAACCTATCCTTAAGTGGGCTAGGCTAAAGACCTACAGACTTCCAAAACCCATCTTGAGATAAAGGAATGATTTGATCTACTTCTGTCTGTTCAATCCAACTAGTTAGAAGGAGGGACTGGGGAGAAGGTTCTTCCTTTGGCTTACGCCTCCGGTTCCTAATGTACCCCCCATCCGCGATTGTTTGATTATGCTCCCCCAGCTAGACATTAGATTGAATAGTAGAAATAGACTAATAAAAAATAATCTCGTTCTAGGCTCTGAAGAGCGAGTCGAATCCTTAAGGCCAACGTCTACTCTGTTTTATTTAGGGCTAGGTTTGAATGTGCTTTGGAATGTGATGGGCCCTTTATCTGGGTTGTGCCCTTAATGATTGATTAATTTGTGTGTGCGTGCACAACTAGTGATTTTCAAGCAAGATTATTTTTGATGTGGTGAATTTTAGTGTTCAAATCTTACTTAGTAGCTTTTAGGATTCAACTTTAGGTATTTTCAAACAAGTTTTGTTGGCACACCAAGTTTTGAAAGCACGGGTGAAGATGTTTTGCTTTAAAACTTAAAAGAATGTGGAGTGCCTGGTAAATCCCTAAGAGTTGAACCTAAGTGGCAGCTACTTGATGAATTGATTTTAATTGAAGTGGTACGGCCCAATCAACTCAAACAATTGGCCTATTGCACTGCTTGATTAGGCACACAACTAATTACCTAATCTGATTTCTACTCAATTATGTGTTTGAATGTGTGTATCGGCTCCAAAGATCGGCTTACCGGTTGAGTTTGAAAATCAGATGAGGTTGTGTGCCTCTGTGAGATTTTTTTTTTTTTTAATGTGGAGGTTGGGGTGGGTGTGGGTATCAAACAACAAACAATCTAACCTTAGAGTTTATAGGAACACCTAGGTTGATTGATGTTTGTGTTATTATGTGGCGAAATGAAATCTAATGGGTGGGAGGTGGGGGTAACTTACAAAACCTTCTACAACACTTTACTCCAATCTACCGCTTTTGCTCGTCTCAAAAGAGTACCTGCAATCACAATAAGAAAGGAGAGAAGTGAGGTAAATGATTTGTAAGTTAGAAAACGCGAAGAAAAAATCAAATAACATCGCCTCCCCGGCAACGATGCCAAAATGTTAAACGAGTGGGTTGCTACGCTAACGTGTTTGGTTTTTGAAAAACTTGTCGTCGTAGTATGAAAGCGAAGAACTCGTGTTCAATAAATAGAATTTATACCAGAATGGAAATCCCAGGTCGAACACAGGGAGCCAGACGTTTGATTTAAAAAATTCGCGTTTGTTTTATTTGTCACAAAGTAATTCAATTGTTTAGAACTATCTAACTATTTAGAATAAATAGAAGAGAGAGAGAATAGGAGAGAGAGAATATTACAAACAGAAACCAAAAAGAGATGTAGAATGAACATGGGATTCCATCATCAGAAAGATTGTTCATTACACTAAACATTACGACTAGAAAGAGGGAAAATGATTACATTAGAAAGCAGTAAATCTACTCTAGAAAGCAGTAAATCTATTCTAGAAAGCAGTAAAAAGAATGGGGAGAGAGATTCTCCTCGACGGTCACTTGGAGGACGAGCTGGACGGGACGACGCTTGGATGAAGGAGGATGAAGCAAGACGAAGGAGGGCGAAGTAGGAAGAACGGGAACGGGGCAGCATGTTGTCGTCGTCGCAGGATCCGCTTTCGAAAGGGGGACATAAAATTGACTTTATCTCGCGAGAAGCATCCCGGGTGTGGGACAAGCTTTTCTTGAGCTTTGGAGAGGGAGAGAAGAGAAGGAAGGGATGGGAATTTCATGTGGAGGGGGTCTCCTTTTATAGTTCAAGGAGTGGGGGCAATTTGGTTATTAAAACTTTAAAAACATTAATTCAGGACCTTTAGTGACGGATAAAACCGTCGCTAAAGGTCTGAACGTGGCCTTAGTGGGCGGCACGTGTGCGCCCGCTCACCTCCTCGTGCGTAATGCATTATCACGTCCAGCTGATCTCAACCGTTTGATCGTGAGATCGGACTGCTTAGATCGCACCTCCGCCTGCCTCCTCTGCGCGCCCGCCCGCGTGTGATTCCGCGTAAGGCGCGGCATGTGTGGGCACGTCATCTTGATTGAGTGCACGTGGCTAGTGGATCGCGATCGTATGGTCGATCGGGCGCGCGCTTCCGCTCCAATTGCAGCGCGGCGCAGATCGAACGCGTGCCTGCGCTTCGTGTTAGAGCGCTCGACCAATGCGCTTTGGGTGCGTTTGTGTCGAGTGCCTAACTTAATCGTGGGCACGTCGCAGCTGTTGGATCTTGATCCATCCAATGGCGGGGAAGGGCTGATGTAGAGGCCTTCAGCGGGTGCATTCGGATGATTGGGCGGCCGAGATGGTGCCACGTGGCACCATCTTGGCCGTCCATCTTGTGGATGATGTAGATGGTGCCACGGGTGGCGGATTGACTCGATTTTTGCGTCGTTAGGCTGGGATCATCGATCCGAGTCCTTCTGTGCGGTCGGATTTTTTGTTTGAAGTGCGGATTCACACTATCTTGGCCCTTGATCTTCTAGGGTTCCCCGGTCTCTATCTGATGCTACAAATGCCTGATTAGGACGATCTTGGAGTCATTGAACTCCAATCGTCTCCCTGATTACATATCTACGATTGGATCTTCGATCCGAGGCCCCGATAAAAAGTTTGCCCTATCCATGAACATAGAAGGAGATAATTAACCTCCGTTTTGTTCAAACTACTCTAAATGCAAGATGATGCATGTTATGCAATATTTATTGCACGCAATGCAATCCTATGCTTAAGAACATGCATAAATAGACATCTTAAGTAGTGTAAACATGTTTACATCAGTTGAGGATGTGGGTTGAATCATTAGAATCTAGGTTAGAGTTACCTTTGAGGGTCACCTTATCAGAATAAGGGGCGGGGTTTACACCCTTGAGAGGTTCAGTTTTAATCTCATTATTGCAGGAGTCTCGGAATTCTATGCTTGGTGACCCGGGATCTAGGGCTGGCTCAAAATCGTGTTCTCCTGCAATTGGAACTTCCCAACCTAATTCCAGTTTAGGCATGTTGTATCTATCTGGGTTGGGAATCCACAACAACTTTATGCCTTAAACCCGGGATTTGGGCAATCGGATTGATCCTCAATATTACTCCAAGATGGTTCATTAGTTGTTTGGGGCATGTACGGATATTGCTGATCGATAACTTGTTTCAATAATCTCATCATCTCTTCCCATTTTTCAAGATCATTTGGTGTTGTTCCCATAGTACAGGATTTTTCATGCATTAAAGGTATTAGAGTTATGTAATTTTTCTATCTCAATGTCTCGGGTTGATCCTTTTGTAGCTTCTGTCAATAACACTTGGGCATAGTTTATGATGAAGGTTGTTGTTGTTGGTATATTAACCTGAATGTCTTCTACTGGTTTTGAGGTTTTGTATTCAATTTCATAGAATTCAAGGGCATCCTCAATCATCCTATCTCTCATGGATCTTTATGATTCAGGTTTCTTGAATGGTATTCCTAAGAAACCATGCTGCATATTTGGATCAGATGGTGGAATCAAGATGTAGAATCAATGTTCAAATCTTAGACTGAAGTGTTCTAAGTAGAGATTCCCACTGAAAATCTATGTGTGTGCTCTAAAGAGAAGAGATGAGGGATTAGATTGTTTTTGACCTAATCAAGGCACCCAAATATGTTTGGATGACTATGGAGGTTCGGGGCGGATGATACCCCTGGATCGGAAAGTCGTCCACCTGAGAATTACCTAGGCAGCAAGAGAGGGAGAGTCCCGCAAAGACCCCTACATGGTAGAGCATCCCCACGGGTTACAAGGTTTCCCCCTCCCAACCTCTCTTGTCACTGAGATTCCAGGTAGATCAGAATGGGGACCTTAACCTATTAAGTCTATCAGTTTTATATCCTAATTTGATTTCACTTGAATTAGTAGTTATTTTGGATTTGTGACCTAATTTGGAGGTTGGTTGGCCTACAATGTTGTCCAACTTCACCTGACCTGCCCTAAAGATGACAGAATGATTCTAGGTCAAGACCTAGAAATCACCCTAATTTGACTCCTAGGTTATTAGGTCCAAGGTTTTTAAGGTTCAAGTGATTTTAGAGCTTGATTTTAGGGTTTATTTTGATTAGATCCTTTCAATCAAGGGCTTGGGGTAGACATAGATGAGGGTGGGTTTGTTTCCTTTTCTGCAAGCATGTGTGAACTAGCACTCCAAAAACCCTACTGTAGAAACCCTAATTTGGTTCTATTTCCAATCCTATTTGATTTTCACAAAAGTTCTCTTTGGACTTCAAGCAAGAAGTGTGTAGTCCACGGAGGTTTATAAATTAAGTGTGATCCCTAATAGGCACAGGAATTTTGGATGGGATCTCAAGAAATCGCTTCATCTTCAATAAGATTTGAAAAACTTTCGCAAATTAGGAAACTTTGCCTTAAAAATGATAATTACTAAAAAGAATAAGGTAGTTGATTCCTAATTGATTGCTTCCTTTTTTGTCTTCCCAAGAGTAGGAGATCGATTAGGGAAGAATAGAGAAGTTACCTGCCTCGGAGTGGTTGATTTGCGCGGGAGATCACCCCGTGAAATACCTCACAAAATCATAATAAGACCAAATAGGACAAGTTAGTGCTCAAATATAATCAAAATATTGCAGAGACTGATGAATTGCGCGTTGGTCCCTGGCAATGGCGCCAAAATATTTACTCGAAAGCGAGATCGGGTTTAAAATAAATGCGTCGTAGTATAGCCAAAATCGCTTCGAAAACAAATAAAGTTTATTACTCGAAAAATATAAATCTGAGGTTGAACATAGGGAGCAAATTGGGATTTATAAACCAACACAACTTTCAAATTTTATAAAAATATGCAATGAAGAATTAAAGTTGTAAAGCAAGAAAGATGATCTCAATGTATATAGAAGGTAAAAATGAAATATGGATGTCCGATGTAAAAATCAGATGTCTTAAGTGCTCAGTGCTACAGTGCTTTTGATTTTTCTCTTCTGTTCTCTGTCTTTAGCTTCTTTCTTTCTCTGGCTCTTCTTCTTCTCTGATTCCCTCTCTCGTCTCTGGCCTTTGCTTCTTCTTTCTCTTCTTTCTTCTTTCTCCTTCTTGCCTCTGACTTCAGGTTTGCTCTTTCTCTTCAGCCGAGCCTTCTCAGACTTCTGCCCTTCTCCTTCTTCCTTTGGCTTCTGTTGAGGCTCTCTTTCCTTAGCTTGTTCAGCCTTCTTTTTCTTCTCCTGCGGCTTCACCCTTAGCTTCTACTATGGCTTCCTCCTTCCTCTTCTTTGGCTTCACCCTCTTTTTCCCTTGAGAGTAAAACCTACCCTCTACCCTCCTCGCGAATTCTCTCTTCTTTCTTCTCTCTTAGGCTCGCTCTCCTAGAGCCTTCTCAGGTTAATGGGTCAGGTCAGCGCGCCTGGGACCAGGCCCACTAGCGTGGGTGGTGGGTAAGGTGTGCGCAGGTAGTCCGGTTGAGAACTTGGTTTGCGGAGGTGTGGGTCGCAGACGAGGCATATGGGATGAGTGGGACCTCTCCCCGTGTCAGGAGGCGCTAAGCCCCTGGCACTTTTTCCACTTATATCGCACCGCCTGCTCGAAAACTTCCGAGGTGGGACTAAATGTCCTACCTTCTTCTCATGCGCGCTCGCAGCAGGTCTCACGTTCGATTGCAGCATTTGCGGAAGGCTTGGACATCAATAGCTGGCTGGAAACGTTCGCGAAGGATATCCGCGTGTCTGGGAACCTGACGCCTGGAGCCTGAAGCCTTGGATGAAGCTTGCAAGCTTCTTCGAGCTTGCTCCAATGGCGGTCAAAACCTGAACTTGTCCACAAGCAAAATGGCCTTACAGCCTCGTCAAATCACACAGAAAGCTTCGTCATGACACGTCAAAGGTGGCCTAGTGGTCGGTGTGGCACAGGGCGGCCTTGGCGTGTGTGCCTTGGTCGTTCTGTGGTTGTGTAGATGGTTGTGTTTGGGGGAAGTGTGTGGAGTGTGTGGCGGGCAATGGAAAGAGGGAAGATGATCTGTGGGATGTGGCGAAGCTTTTGAGGTGGCTGGCAAAGTGGGTGGGTGCGTGGAATGGTAGAAGCACCTTGCCGATGGTCTGCCAGAGGTGGAGAAGATGGTGGTGATGTGTAATCGTCGGGGCATGATAATAGAAATGGATGAGGGGAAAATAAAGGGCAGAGAGAGGGGACTTATCTACGAGGGGATAGATGAAGGGGAAACGGAGGAGGCGGATGGCTTGTATGTGCCATTGCCGGAGACGAAGAACTAGAGAGAGAGACGGCGACGATGAGAGGGAGATAGGCTCGGGCGCAGGTGTGGCGTGATGCAGACGAAGGAGGCAGAGGCAACTCTGCCACTGGTATGGTGGCGGAGCGATGAGAGGAGGTAGGAGTCACTGGAGCTTGCTGGGATTTTGGCCGGAGGGGAAGAGAGGAAGATTGGGGGTTTCCTCAGGCCAAAATAAGCTTGAGAGGAACGAGAGGATTTGGGGACCTTTATATAGCCTCTAGTAGAGGGCCTTGTGCTTGGAAGGCAAACTTCCCAGCACGACAACCTCGCCAAACATGGAAGGTCAGAGAAGACCCAAATCTCTCATGCGTTCGCATGAGTGATTGGGTGGAAATTGGAGCTCAAGATTGGGTTCACATGAACGAGAATTCCTTTGAGAATCTCCCTTTCAAATTTGAGAGGGATTCTTTGAGGAATCGAGGGGATATTTCCCTCGAATCCTCGTTGGAGTAGGATTCCTCCGCTGTAATGGTGGAGGGACATAATTGCAAAGAATGACGAGGAAGCTTGGGGGTGTCTGCAAGAGTTTTCAAAAGCTAGGGGTAATAATGTAATTGGGTTGGACTGTTTTACAAAGTAGGTTAAGGTGAACTCTCCTTAGGCCCAAATTTTGGTACAAACCTAATTTGGGTCCAAGGAATCCAATGGTGAAGTTGGATTTTAGGTTTGACCACGTTTGACTAGGCATTTTACATGAAATCTAATTTGGGGTAAACATTTGACTGTGACCCCTATTTAGGTCAAAATAGGTTCTAAAGGCCAAATTGAGGGTTCTAAACCTTAGAGGATATTTTTCCATGAACTTTAGAGGGTTTAGGTGAATTTTATCTCGACCAGAACCTTGTTAAATTAAGTGGGCTTATTTTAGGGTTACCAGAAGTCATTTAATTCCTAGATTTCACATGAACCCTTTTCTGTTTGAACCATCCCACTTTTCATCTTGTTAAGACCAATTGACCTATGTTTAGCCCATGAGAAATCCCGTTTTTGTACTGCAATGGGAAAATTACAGTTTTACCCCTTGTTTCTTGCTTTTCTCTCAGATTGGTTATTCCTTGAGTTAGGACCTCCGGTTGGTTATGTAGGAGCTTTTGTTCTCTTTTCTAGGTCAAAATAAGCCAGTTAGGGCTCATGATGGTGTTCCCATCAGGTATCTTCATGCTGACCCATGATGTTGCCACCACAGGTTGCATTGACAAAGGCCTGATATCCTCACGGAATCCATGGTAAAATGACTAGACCTATTCCCATTTAGGGACTCTGTGATGGGGGAATTTCCGCATGAGATCTAGAAAGCGATCCCATGCCTCATGACGAGGTTCTCTTGCATTTTGCGTGAAGTGCGTGATTTGGTGCCTCAAAGCATTCGTCCGACCAACCGGGAAAATTTCTTGAGGAATTCAGATTGGAGTTTTTCCCAAGTGTTGATTGGACGGGTCAGAGTTTGGTACCAGTGGGCTGCCTTATCCATGAGGGAGAAGGAGAACATCTTCATGAGTAAGATATCCTGATTCTGAACAGGTGGCCCGAGGGTCTGGTCCAGATGTTTCAACTGTTGGATATACTGGAAAGGATCTTCAGAGTTTAGCCCATGGAATTTGGGGATAGCATGGAGCATATTGGTATTGAGTTTAGTATCAAGTCCTCCAGCTGGGATTTACACCCTGGGTTCGATTGCTACCGCAACAGAATTATAATGATCTGACATTTGAGGACGCTGCGGTGGGTTTATGAATGCCTGACATAGATCATTGAGGCGCTATAGCTGATTCTGTAGATTGGGGTCTTCTTGATTCTCCATGGATGTAGATGAAGGAGATATGGGCTCAGAAGTAGAAGAGTCGAAGAGATATCAATCTGGTCAGATGATAGCACAAACAAGTGAGTCGAGGCTTGGCCTCGACGAGAATGAATTGCTACTAGAGGTCTCAAGGGTGGTCTTAAGGACCTCCTCTCGAACATGCACTAAAGAGCCAGATGAGGAACAGAATGTGTGATGGATCCAATTGAGGCACCCAAAAATCTTTGGATGACTAAGGTGGTTCGAGGTAGATGATACCTCTTGATCAGAAAGTTACTCACCCGAGAAGTACTTGGGTAGCCACGAAGGGAGAGCCCCACAATGACCCCTACACGGTAGAGCATTCCAACGGGTTACAGGGTTTCCCCCACTTGACCTTCCTTGTCACTAATAATCCAAGTAGACTAGAATGAGCAATAGACCCCTTAAGTCTACCAAGTTTAGTCTTGAATTGTGGTGCTATGAATTTCACTTGAACTTTAGAATTGATTGTGATTTATGACTTAATTTGAAGGTTTGTTCACCCACAAGGTGGGTCAACTTCACCTAACCTGTTTTAAAGTTTAGGATGAATTGGGTAATGAACCCAAAATCACCCTGAGTGGTTTGAAAGCAGGTTATTATTAAGTCTCAAATTTTAGGGATTCAAGTGAATGTTAGAGCCTTCTTTTTAGGGTCTTCTTGATTAGATTATTTCAATCAAGGCTTGGGTGGCACACAATGCAGGAAATCAATTCTCTTTTAATATCAGGTAGGTGTGTTTTCCTTAAACCCTAAAATAGAAACCCTAATTTGGCTCTTTTCCAGGTCCAATTACTTCCAAGTTTGGCACCTAGGGCTCAATAATGAAGGTGAATAGCCCTAGGCACCTTAAGTTCCTAGTAGGTGTAGATATCTGGATGGGGATTTCTAAATAAATCAAATCAGGCAACTCAAGTGATTGATTCTAAGAACGATGCGAGCTGGTCCTAACTGATTCTTCTTTTAGTTCTTTCCAGAAATGAGGGGCTTAAGAAGAATGAAGCGAGATTACTTACCCCTGGAGTGGCTGTCGTGTAGCTGATCTTCTCTCATGTACCTCGCACAATCACAACAAATCAGATAGAGCAAGTTAGATTTAGATTAGAATTGTAATTAGTCAAATGAAGCTGCACGTAACTCCCTGGCAACGGCACCAAAATGTTTAGGAGAAATCATCATTGTTTAGGACATGCGTTATAGTATAAGATGAAATTTGCATGAAATAATTAAATTTATAATGCTTAGAATCAAATTGGAGTTAGAGGTCATTCGCAGGGAGCAATTATGGCAATTCAATTCACTAATCACAATTTACTTCAGAAAGATATGCAAATATAATCAAAACTTTGCTCAAAATAAATCAGAATAATGTATTAAGGAAACCAAGTATGAGAGTGCAAAAAGTTTGGGTTAAAATGGTGATTTGAATCACCAAATTAACCCCTAAGTTTAAGCTCATAATTAATTCAAATAAATGAACAATACCCTCAACCACTTATCACAGTTAAATATTTCCACAGTAAATTAGAACCAAGCACCAGTAAGGATCAGACGTCAGTATAAGGCCTCAAACTCCTTAACTCAAATCCTCAAAGAACCAATAGAAGCATAGCAGCAGATCACCAACAGAGGTGTAAGGGCCTCAGAAGCCAAGTGTTGAGAGAGGGAGGGCATGAATCCCAAGGCAGAGCAAAACCCACCCCCCCTCTTTCTGATTCTCTTCTCAATCCTCAGACTAGACCCGGGTAGTCGGATCCACCGCCCAAACTTGCGAGGCATGAGCACAGGTGAGGGAGTGGACAAGTGCATGTGAATGCGGGTGCATAGGGGCGTGAGAGGACCTCACCCCTATGCTCTCGGAGGTGATAAGCCAAGAGCACAAAATCCTCTTATGTGTAGTTGTGAGGCTGGAAACGAACGATGTGGGACTAAAGCCCCACTTCTTCTTTTCGTGCAGCAGCATCCGATGCTGCTTTTGATTGAGGTTGATGAAGGCCCTAGCAGGTACAATTGACGACCTGGGGCAGTTTTGGAACTGGTCCGCAGTGCTAAAGAACTCAGCTGAGAGATGGCAGACGGAGTCGGAGGAGGAGGTGGCGGCAGCGGAGCTCTGGTGTTCACGTGAAATGCAAAAGACAGCCTCTCAACCTCATCAAAATAGGTTAGAAGGATCCCTGGAAGAGACGAACGTGCTGGTGGTGGTGGTATGTGATGCGAGCATGCGTGTGTGCGTGGTGATGGCAGAGAAGGTGTGTGAAGGTGTGGGTGTCTGGCAGGGGTGTGAAGGAGTCAATAACCCTAGTGGCATTAGGGCTTTTGATTGGGAGGCTGTGGCGATGATTTTGGGAGCGGTGGTAAGGCGGTTGACATAGTGGAGCAGGAGTGCATGCTCGCCAGAGGTATGCCGACACTGGGGAAGGCGACGGTGGGGCGAGCGTATAGGTGAGCGAACCTTAGGTCTAAAGGAGTAAAGGGAGTCAGGGGAAGGAGAGGAGTCGAAGGGGGTTAGTGGCAGACGAAGAGAGAGCGGAGGCGTCGCCGGCTATAATTGGTCAACGCCGGAGATGAAGACGCTCCGAGATGAGGCCGGCGACAAGGAAGGGCATGGAGAGCTCCTCGCAGGTATGGCAAGGCACAAAATGAAGAGAGGAAGTGTTTCCCGCTGCCTATTGTACGTAGCAGCGGGCGAGGAAGCTGGAGGAAGAGGGTCGCCGAAGACGAGTTCGGAGTTGGCCGGAGGTAGAGGAAGAAGGGGTTTTCTGGGCCAAAAACTTGCTAAGGAGCAAGTCCTTGCGAGAAGGAACCTTTTAAAGGCCTTGGGGCAAGCTTTAAATAAGGGAAGAAGCTCAGAGAGCTTGAAGCTTCGGGGAAGAAGATCCCTAAATTCGTGGAGTTTGTACGAGCTTTATAGTCCAAATCAAGGTCTAAGATGTGGTTCAATTGATTGGGAAAGTTCTCAGGATCAATCCCTCCAATTTTGGAGGGATTTAGTCGAGAAATCAAAGAGAAATCCCAGATTGAAGGTTGGATGCTTTGGGTTTACATCGTTAATGGTGGTAGGGACCATTTTGAAGAGAAGGACGAGAAGTTAGGGGGCTAGATGCAAAGATTTCGAAACTTGAGGGGCTAAATGTAAGAAATAGAGTTTTAAAGGGCTAAATTGCAAACTACGTCAAGATGGATTCTGATTAGGTCCAAATTTTGGTACAAAAATAATTTCAACCCAAGGAATCTAATGGTGAAGTCAAGTTTTAGTTTTGACCAAGTTTGACTGGGCAATTTGTATAGAAATCCAAATTAGGGTAAACTTTTGTCTGAGACTGTATTCAAAGGTAAAAATAGGTTCAGATCGTCAAACAAAGGGTATCAAACCTCTTAGAATGTTTTTTTATGAATTTTAGAAGGTTTAGATGAATTTTATCCTGATTGGAACCTCTTTGATTCAAGCGGGTTTGAAATTAGGGTTTTGTGTTATGATTTGGTACTTGAAATGTGTGAAACCTCGTTCCTGTTTGTATGGACCCACTTATTGGACATTAATGCTCATTAGACCTTCAACTAACCCCTGACAAAACCTGTGCTTATTCTGTGTTCATGATATGCTATTAAAATTACAAAATTAACCCTGATTCACTATTTTCTTCTAAAATCAGAATATTATGGAATTATTTCCCTCAGATTATTATGTAGGAGCATTTATGCATCAAACCTAAGTAAAAGTGGCCAGTTAGGGTCAATGATGGTGTTCCCATCACATATATATACAGAAACATACACATACACAAACACACATAAGCACTCACAAACACAAACACAAACACTTAGCTGCTCAGTGGATACTCTCTTCCCTTTTCCTTCTCAACACAGTCATTTGAGGGCCTCTCTCTTTCTCATTTGAACCCGGTTCAGCTACTGTTCACCTACCAAAATTTGGGTTTTAAGTGTGTGGGTCAGCCACGTTCGAGGGATACATAGCACCCCTATAAGGGTGGGACCAAACCTCTATTAGCAGCCAGCCCTAGTTCATTATTAGGTTCATTTAAATCTGATTCTAGGCCTAATATTGGCCCATACAGACCTAGCTACACTGTAGAGCCCTCTGCCCACCACTGTTCACATAAATGCTCATATATGCCATGTTCAGATTAGAGGAGAGGGATATGGGTTTAGCGCCCGACGCTCGTGACAACTAAGCAGCCAAGCATACGAATTCATTTTATACCTCTTAAAGTGGTTCAACGAGCACGATGTGGCGCTAAAAGCAATGCCATTTGAGTGCTAAGCCGTGTGTGCACTTACGTGGATTTCAATGTTTTGACCCTCGATTTGAGGGCCCAATTTAAGTCCAATTTTAAAATAAATTGTATTTTTGAAATGCCCTTATATAGGGCTATATAATGGTATAGTTAATTTAGAGAAATAAATTATTTAGATATATAATTAAATTAGTTAAAGTTAGGGGTTTATAAACATTAAATTAGGGTTTAATTTGTTAATTAAAGTACAAATTGGTTAATTCATCATGAAATTGATTTTCTATAGTGTTAATTTACATAATAAATTATTTATTATACATTTTTATTATATTTTAGAAACTTTATTTTAATTTATATACATTTAAATGCATGTTTTATCTAGTTATGTACATAATTAAGTTAAAATTAATGTAATATACTATAAATACATTATAAATATGTTGGAAATATTTAATATAACATTATACAAGTATACATTGTAACTTACTTCATATTAGATTAAGTTACTAATTTATTTTATTTTAAGTTAATAAATTATTTAATTAACTTAATAACTTAAATATTTACTATAAATATATAGTTAAATTAAGTTATAGTTGTTATGCAATATATATTATTTACTTAAATATGTATATACAGTATTAGACATAGTTATGTACATATGTATATGTTTATATAATTACTTAAGTTATTATACATTTAAGTTAATATAAATTAATAGATAGCTATATAATAAAGTTATATATACAATAAATCATTTTAAATATTTAATTTAATATATAGAATACATATATAAGTTATATATACACATTATAAACATATTATACATTATATACATATAACTTAGGTTTAATTTATATATACAAGTATATACATAGTATATAGGGTATTTTGGGGTTTTTTGATTTTTATAGGTTTAGGGGAGGTAGGGGATGAGAGAGAACGAGTGAGATGAGAGAGGAAGAATTTCTTTTTGTGAATTTTGATTTTAAGTTATTTTATTAAATTCCAAGGTATACTGAATAGTCGGCTGGTATGTTCTACCAAGTTGGGGGTTCAGATTACCTTGAAACTTGGTATACATCTAAAAATATTTTTAATCTGACTCAAGACATGTTTATTTTATTTATTTACAAAATTTTATGATTTTTTTATGCATTTTCAATCTCATCCAATGAAGGCTTAAAAAGAGTTGAGAATGAAGAACCTGAACCTTACAATGCAGTTCTAAGGATTGGAGATGTAGATAAATACCTCATACATGTTCAGCAAGATACATGTAAGGTGAGGGAGCCAATAAACATGATTTTTGCACTGAATTTCATTAAAATTCCATGTTGGACAGTTTAAGCATTAAACATGCAATTGACAGTAACTTTTAAATCCAATTTACAAGCAATTCTCATTCAATCTAAGTCTAATTTTGGTATATAAACCCTTACAATACAAAGCAAGTTAGCTCATTTCAATCCTCAAAATCCATCCAAATCTCCAGCTCAAACTCTCAAATCAGTGGCTTATAATAGATTACAGCAGCAACTGTTGTTGCTGCTAGAGCTGCTGTCCAATTCAAGTTTTGCTACAGGTGCACCAACTTAGACCTTCATCAATCAGACAACTTCAATCCATCTTGTACCTATTACTGTAGCAATTGTAGTAGCCAATGGCTGCTTCATCTACTGAAAACTAGTAGCTAATCAGCTGTAGCTTTGATCACTGAAATTAGCCCAGATCAGACCTAAGATGGTCTGATCTTAGGCACATGAATGCCCAAAACACATTTCTAACAAATCATATTTGTCAAAACTTCTTTGAAATCAATTTCTAAAAATCTAAAATCCATAGGACCCATTCTTATTGTTTAAAATTCTCAAAAGACCCTAAGTTCTTCTCTTTACATTTTTTAGACAATGTAGAGAAGATCACATTAGGTGCTGAACTCATCTCAAAGCAACTCTGAATCCCCATTAAAACCTTGAAATCATCATTTGTTCCTTTAAAAATTGGAGTTAATTCAAATTGGTTTAGGAATCCATGTAGCCTTGTTAGGACTTTTAATCTAGGATCCATTCAGATTGTTTGATAACCATGAGCTTCTAAACACTATATGACAGTGTTAGAACCTTAAATGATCCTATACAAAACATTGGGTCCTAGTTTAAGGCCTCAAATCAATATTTGATTCTCCTTAGCCTAAACTATCCAAAACAAGGCTTTAATTGGGCATAAGCTCATTTGAGAATAAATCCTTGATCAACACATCAAACTCATTGCAGTACATCCACTTAAGTAAATCCAAACTTGAATCACTTGATTAAATTCCATTAAAACCAAATTGAGTCCAATTCATGAGATTGGGTGCGAAAGCCAATTATGAGAGAATCAAGCAAATCGGTTAAATTAAAACTAGAGTGGGGGATCTTTGTGAATAGATGGAGTGAATGGGAGACCCCCTAGGTGGATTTTAGGCACAGATTTAGATCTAGAAGCCAAAACTTCCAAATCTAAATTTGGCCTTGATGAAGGGGTGAACGGTGATTAAAATGCAAAAAAAAAAAAGAAGTGGATGGTGAGGCATAAGAGTGAGATCATTGAATTGAGATGATTGCGTGAAAAACTCCTCTCTGATTTGAATTGATCAGAGATGGTCTATTGGATCTAACTATTCAACTCCTAAGATAAACCACAAAATCCACGAATTCAGCTATCTGATCTACTCCTATGCTATTCTAACTACACTAATCTAGAAAGCAATTATTATCCTAATCTAACAGAAGAATGGGACCTTTGGATCCTTAGTTGGTAGTTGAGGAAGAAGAAGAGAGGGAGGAGCTCCAGCAGAAGGGAAAGCTCACTAGTGGAGCTTTGGGTCGCCTTCAGGTGTTACGTGATCCTTAGTGACGAGGAGAGTCGAAGAAGCGGCGCTTCATTGTTAGTAGCAATGGAAATAGGGGTCTGTTGAGGAGAAGAACCAGAGGGAAGAAAGGATCGGCTCAAGGAAATAAAAGGGAGTTGATGGCGTGCACGTAAGCTATGGAGGTGTTTAAATGGACGCTTCACTAATTGCAGTCACCGCAGTGGTGGATTCAAACACCTAGGGCATGGGCGGTGGGATTTGGTTGAGAGGGATGTGGGAAAGGTTAGGATGAAATCCCACCATTGGATGGGATCTAGCTTGGGTGGTGATGCTATGTGCAAAGGCGCACAATGGATCGATTTGGAACAGCAGTTGGATCAAGGCACAAAGGAATGATGACTTTGATTCGAGGTGTTCTTCCGGTGCTACAGTGCACCGCCATGTAGCAGGTCTTTTGGAATACCTATGGGAAGCCCTTGGAGTGAAGAGGTAGGGAAATTGTAGCAAGACCCATTAGTAGCGAAGAACACTTGCAGCGTAGTCCCTGACGGTTAACAAATGGGTCCTCATGACTATCAAAATAGTCCCTAGTACATTTTTATATGAAGGAATGTAATTACCCTAATGACCTAAATGTAAAGTCATTAATGCAAAGTCCTAATGATGTCCAAATGATACCAAGTTTTTATTGAGGCTCAATTGAACACTTAGAAAGAGAATTTCACTTTTTATTTGAACTTTTGAACACAATTGTGTGTTCAATTTGCAATTGGATAATCAATTTACATTTTTGAATAGAATATCTCATTTTATGACCTAATTTTGCATTTTTAACACAAATTTACTGTTTTAGGTCATTTCTGTTATTTCCTATACTTAACCCTTTTCATGTGTTAATTATGTAGTGTTTAATGTAGTTTCTAGCTTAACTTCGGCATTTTAGTTATAATGAGCCACACCTCATTATGTTCGCCCTTGTGATGACCCCATATAAAAAGATAGAAAAGGTAGGGAGAAAGTTATCTGTTGAATGGATATACCTTTAGGTAGAAATTTTTCTTATGGTCACCTAGGGTCATAAAAAGCTTAAGTCCGTTTTAACGACCGCCTAATGAGTTTATCACTTTTTACCTTAAGATGCTTAGAACTTAAAGTTCTTTTCAAGTCTTGGGTGGGTTGGGTAGCCGTAGAAAGCTGCCCTGAAACTTTTAACTCAAAAAGATCCAAAAAAAAAGAAAAGAAGAAAAAATAGAAAAAAATGTATCTTCCCTTTTCAAAATAAGGCAAGGACTTGGGCGGTCTGCATTTTGGCAGGCACCCGAGCACTGTTGAATCTTCGTAGTTTAGGACCTTAGGTGAAATTTCTTATTGTTAATAAACAATTTATGCTTAAGTGATTGAGTTCTAATTATTTTTTTATACATAGCATATAGTTTAATTTTGCTAGGGACTAGCAAATGATAGGCATGGGGGTATGATGTATATACATCCATTTAGGTTAAAATGCCTATTTATGCAAGTTCCTAAGCTTATAGATGCATTCTAGTTTGTAAATATTGCATAGCATGTATCATTCTACATTTAGAATAGTTTGTATAAATTATAGGCCAATTCGCATCCTTTTGTGGCCAAAGGAGGAGGTTTATTCCAGGGCCTCGGATTGACAATCCAACCATGCGGATATGATCAGGGCAACGATCGGAGTCCAACGCCTCCAAAATCACCTTGATAGAAGTTCCATAGCAGCATGTGCAGTTCGAGGAAGGTCAACAGCAAGGGGGTAAGGTGACGTAATTCAAAGCTTCAAATGACAAAATCCAACCACACGAATGGATCTAGATCGATGATCCTAGCTTAACGACGTGAAAATCAGTCCAATCTGATATTTGTAGTACTTTTAAGGAGCATTTGAAGTTGGATGGCCCAGATGATGCCACATGGCATCATCCAAACCACCCAAGGCCAATTGTAGGCTCTCCTTATCATCTACGCCCTTATCCAATGGTTGGGAATCATTTGCACCTTTAGCAGTAGAAACGCCCACGTGACATAAGGGACGCCTTGCTGTGGTGGTTACACATGTGGCTATCAAGGGAGGGATGTGCGTTCGAGCTCCCATGTGCCCCCTAAATTTACAGCATGCACCGAGCACCCGATTAGAGTCGCGCAATCCTCATCGAGCAATATAAACTTCTCCATGTGGTAGCACAGATTAGCGTGGATGCGGTCAGAAGGAAACGCGCGATCGCATGCGTGGATGAATCGCGATCGCATGCGCTATCCAACGCGATCAAGATGCATGATCTTCGCGCATCCTTAGTCGTATGATGTCGATCTGACGATTGTCCTTCGACCACGCTTCAGCAGTTGTGTAAGCAAGCGTGAGCTGGGCATTTAGCGGCATTTGCGGTGAGGCTTTAGTGATGTTTTTAATGTCACTAATTGACCGTGCATGAAATGTACCCTTCTCCTCCATTATATAAAGGCCCATGATCCCTCATTTCTCTTCATCTCTTCCTTTCTCACCCTTACCACCTCCAAGGCTCTAGAGAGAGCTTGTCCCAAGCCCAGGATGCTCCTCTAGAGGAGAAATTAAATATTTTTTCCCACTTCTCACCCCATTTTGTGGAGCATCCCGTGGCCATCCTCTCACCACATTCAGGAAGTAGATCATCGCCGCGACGCCATCCTGTCCTGTCCTCCTTCCTCCGCTGCCCTTCTCCTTCCTCCAACTCCTCACCACCTTCATCCAGGCGCCGTTAGAGCGAGTCATCCTCCAAGCGACCGTTGAGGGGGATTCTTCTCACCTCTATCTATCTTTTATCGCTTTTCTAGGGTAGTTTTAATTAGTTGTAATAGACATTGCTTGATCTATAAATATTCTCTCTCTCTCTCTTTCTCTCTTAGTTTGCAAGTAGATTGGCTAGATAAAGTCTCTGTCAATCTGATCTCTTGTCTTATAAAAATATCAAAAAAATTTGCAAAAGATAAAACATAAAAAAAAAATAAAATCAAATGCACGGATTTCACAAACCAAATGTTTGCCTCCCCGTGTTCGAGCTGGGGCTTACCTTGAGTTTTAGATATAAATTTTATCTAGTTAGCGGATTCTACGCACTACAATGATGGGTTTGTGATAAGTTGATTTTCTCTTTCGAATTATTTTATTAAGATGATTTGTCGTTGTAGGATCAAAGTGGTGGAAAACTGCTTAACAAAAAAATTAAAATTACAATTAAACCACTCACAGGAGAGCGGGTCGTGTCCACAGGGAGGCAATGACTTATTTAAATTTGCAATTTGGTCAAAATCAAGTTTGCTAAATTATTCGCTAGATCAAACAATACCTGTGTAGCTCTGAATGTAAACCTTAAATTTATGGAGAAGTCAAAGGGTGTTAATGTAATTTTTATGCAAGAAAATTAGCCATGTGCAAGGGTATGCCATGTACTTTTCACTTGCATGTATACTAAAATGTAATTCAAAAGTAAATACAATGCACATAGAGATGAATAAGAAGGCTTAACAATTATCTAGAAGCATGAGGATGAGGGCATAAATTCACCACAATTAAATTAACCAAATAAATCAAGAAAATGAATGTGGCAATGTCAATTCCTGTAAATAGAAATGCAAGTAGAAACAGAGGATTATACCTCTCTCCTCCTCGCACACGGGAGAGAGGCTCATTCGAGAAGCTACTCCTACAAGAGTTCTCGGCTGAAGCGAGGCCTTCGTAGTGGTGGTGGTGGCACGTCGTGAGATGGCTTGGGCCGGCTGGATGGAGGAGAGAAGTGGCAACGGTGGAGGTAGTTGCTGCTACTCTTGCGCACGCAGCAGCTGCTGGAGGGAGTGCGAAGGCTGCAGGCAGCAGTGAGGCGAGATGCGGGTGCCCGCAGGGAGGTGCGCGGGGCAGAAGTTGGTGCGATTGTTGCGGGTGGTGGGGCTGAGGCACACTGGCTAGAGGTGCGGGGGGGAAGGAAGGTGCGCTGTCGCTGGAAGTGGGCGCGCGCTCCTACTGCGGTGGAGATGCAGCGCATGCATGCTGCGGGAAGCTGCGCGGGCATAGGTGTAGCACTCTCTGTGCACGCGGCTGGAGGTGAAGTGAGGGCACGCGGTGGGTTGCAGACGCTGCTGGAGGGCGGTCTGTAGGCCTCAAGGGCGCTGGTGTTGCTGGTGAAGGCATGCGTGGGCTGATGGCACGCAGTGTTGGTGTGTGTGCTGGAGGTGGGGCGCGCAGAGGCTAGCATGGGTGTTCTGGATGCGCAGCAAGGGGTGCGCACGGTCCTGTTGCTGCGGGAATGGCATGGCTTTTGGGTTTGTTTTTGTGGAGTAGAGGAAAAATAGAGGATGGGGAAGAAGATGAAGGTAGTGATGGTGCCTGTGGTCAGGGTTAACAAGTGGTGCATCAGTAGATGCACTCAAGGTAGGCGAGCTTCAAGGAGCTTGTGCACGATGGCGGTCAAGTCCATCCTCTTGGCACGGCGATCTGTCACCCCACCAGCCCATGGTATGATGGAGTTTGGCCGTGGAGGCCCACAGTGGTGGAATGCTGCACAATGGTGGAATGGGTGGTGGCCTCCCTTTGCATGGTCGTCTCCTCCTCCCTTTGTAGTTGAATTTGAAATCCAAAGAGGCAGGCTCAGAATGAATGCTCGGATCTGTGCGTGAACGGTTGTGCAAGGAGAAGAAGCAGCCATTACCTGTGGAGGAAGAAAATAAGAAAATAATAAACTGTTATGATTATTTATGCATAAACCCTTAACTTCTATGTTAAATTAAAACAATGCAAGAAATTCACCTAATTGATTAACTAATCAAATGCATGCAATTCTAAGTTATTTCTAAATGCATGCAATGAATGAATTATGCAACTAAGCTAAAAATATGAATTAATTTATTTACATCATAATGTTTGCTATCTAAATGTTAAAATTAACTTATTATCAAGACACTTAAATACTTAAATAGCCCACAAATATGGGCTAATCAAATACCCCCATGCCTAGTTTTTGCTAGTCCCTAGCAAATCCAAGCCAATCCTAGCACTCCAAGTAGACTAGCCAACCCAATCGGTCTTCCTTTGGAAACATATTAAGTTCAGACTTTAGACCTAAGGTTCCCAAGTAGTTGGTAAGTTATAGACTAAGTCGGCTAAAGACGAGTTACAGGCACAAGTTTCCCTGATTTTTGACTCTACCCTAAGGTTTATTGATCCCTGAGATTAAAGCATTTGTGCATGTGCATTGGTTTGAGTTATTTGAGGTTGGTATGATTGCCAACCTAGAAAGGAAAAAGGATTTTTTTTTTGAATAATATATATATATTTTTGTTTGATTCCTTTAAGTCTAACCTCGGATTAGCTATCAACACGGTCTGTGTCGGATTCGTTGTCCCCATCAGCATACCTCGAAGGGTGCCTGGCTTTCAATGCTTCGAGATAGCACCACCCATAGTGACCCCAAGAACTCCTGGCAATTGACACTTCGAGATAGTATCGCCCATGGATTTCTTAAGCGAATTTAGGCCTGTAGCAATCGGTACTTCGAGATAGGGCCACCCATGGTACCTGAACTGCACAATGCGCTTACATGCCCCTAGTAGGATGGATATCCGAAGAGACAAACGCCGAGGAGGTAATATGTTATCATTGCATCCTCAAGGTGAGTATATACTCCACCTCTCTTGCAGCAGGAACTCTTCTAATCAAATTGTGTTTTCAAGCCTCTCCTAAGTCAAAACTAAGAGAACCAAATTTCTTTTAAGAAAGGAATTAAGGTGATCACTTACTTACACAAGACCAAGTGTGTGAAATTTGGATGCTTGGGTTACAAGGACCTGTAAACCAAAAGGTATAACAAGATTCCAGGTACTACCCCACCTTTTAACTCAATCCCTAGCTTTCCTTCCTCAACCTCTTAAGGAATGACCCGCAACTTAACTCCTACTTAAGTTTTCTAAGTCCAGAAAGGACCCTAAAGGTCTAAAGCTAGTAGCTCACTTAGCTTCTAAAGTTCGACCCTAGAATCAACTTAGTCTAACCTAGAGTTCTGATTTGCTTAAGAATGCAGGGCCTAGCTAGTTAAGCTTAAAATATTTTTTCTCTTTGTTCTCTCTTTTTTCTTTTGTATTTTTTTTAATGCAAATGTATGCAATGCATAATGCTTTAACTAAATGCATGAATGCACTATGTATAAATGCTATGTATATCCCCAAGTACACTCCCCCATGCCTAAAATCTGCAATGTCCCCATTGCATAGAAGGATATTACCTGGGTCAGAGATGGGCTGTTGTTCTTTTGTTAGCAGTCGAGTAGCCAAAGAACTTGCAAATTGGGTTCAAGGATCACAGAAATTGGTCCTAAAAATGAGCAAAGTAATGTCGGCCTAGAAAATAGGTAACCTAGGATGTTGGCGAGCTGATGATGAATCCTAATAGCAAATGCTCACCCCACCAAGATGGGAATGAAATCTTCCTAGTTCACCAGAGGAGGTTCTAAAGGATAAACTGGCATAAAAACCTTCAAAGGGGTAGGGGGAGGATGACAAGGATCCTCCAAAAGAAATGGGGAAGGAATGGTGTAGAGATAAACCCCCAGGGCATTGGATTGACTAAAGAAATCATCAATCCATACAAGATACTCCATTACAGAAAATATTGGCTTGTTAAGCCCCCTGGTCAGAAAAAAAGTGAGAATATCTCTAAGCCAAGGATCGTCTTGGGTGTCTAAGTTTCGAGGTTGCGGGATGGCCATAAGATCTAGGTTGGGTTTAATCAGCTCGGTGTCCATCCCTAACAATCTTTCCCAATCCTCAATTGCATCCCTAGCATTCCTTGCACTATCACAAGTATCTTCCTGTACTTCATCAGGAGTCAAAATTTCGCCTTTAGACATAAGCGAATCAGAGGGTGACTTCGAAACAAATGAAGGCAGGTTGGAAGCAACAGATCTAGGGATTATCCTATCAATGTCATCTTCGGGTTCTTGTTCTTTACTCAAATCTTCCCTGGAGTCTATATGTGAATCCACATAAATCTTAGAAGTTGCTTCCAAATTTTCCATCATTTCATCATGAGGAGAAATATCATCGATGGGTGTTCTAAGGAAACCTAATTTGGTCAAATTTGTGATATCCTCAGGGGCTAACTCTTTAAATAAGACATAATCACCCTTAGTGTCACTCCAAATCTTGAATGTAGGTTCCTTATATAATTCATCTTTCTCCTCATCATACGATTCATCATATACCCGAGGTCTAGAATCATTTAATATCTTAGCAGATTTCCTAGGTCACTCTATCTGGGCTAAATGGTTTACACTGGTAACATTGGACTCCTCAGATAGGTCAATTTCTTCAGGGTTAGGTTCCCTGAGGGTGGGCTTGAGTTCCATCTCGTGATCAGAAGGGAGGGCAGGATTAACAACTTGACTTCGTCCCACTTCATCAAATGTCATTAAAATACTATCATCTGGGTCGAGGTCTTCTAATGGTACCATCATTCCCTTCTTTTGACTCTAATATAATTCAGGTGGATACTCAACCTTATCATCATCTTCCTCGGGTTGCCACCTTTCTTCATCCAATGCATAGCTACTTTCATATGTATCTTCCTCCCACTTAAGGCGTGGATCTCTCAAGGAAGTGTCATCTAACGGGGCGATTTCAAAATCGATCCTCGAAAAGTAGCTATTCTCCCTTACATAATCCCCAAAATTTCCCTCCAACTTAAAGTGTGGCTCTCCCACGGGAGATGCATCTAGCGTAGAGTTGTGCATGTCATCCTCAATGGGGTAGATTGGGTGGCTAATTTCATCTCTTTCTTGTTGGCCTACTTTCGAAGATTCTCCTAACAATTCAATCATTTCATCTTGCATTTTCTATATTTCCATCTTCAAGGAGGAGAGGTCATTTCTATCAGGAGAGAAGTCAGGCTCAGGCTTATAGTACCCAGGAGTGTCTGTCCAACCATTATAATTATTCAGGGAGGGTGGGTTGGGTATTTCTATGGTGTGTGGGATATTGGGCAAAGCAAATCCTGCTCCTAGGTTCTACTCACTGATTTGGGGCTTAAGAAGAAAGCAGAGAAAAAGAAGAAGAGAAAAATCAGCAGAAAGAAGAAGAAAAGAGAGAACAGGAAGAGGGAAGAAGAAGAAGCCAACAAAAAAGAGAACTTTAGCTCTCTCTCTCTCTCTTATTCTTTTTGCAACATAATTGTGAACATCTATGCTTCTAGAATCATAGTTGCTCCCTGAGTTCGACCTCAGGAAAACTTGTAACTATTTTGTCATATAACACAACGACTATAAATAATAAACTTAAATATGAAACACGAGTACCGGCATTATTATTCTTGGCACCGTTGCCAGGGTGCAACGGCTATTCTAGAAGCCATAAATTCTTTATTTTTGAGTTTCTATTAATCTCTTCTCTTTTGTGTGCAGGCATAGGAAATCAAGAGGACAACAAGCAGCCGCACAACAGCCACACCTAGAATAGGTAATTTTCTATCCTCTCATTTTTAACCCCTAAACTCTAAAGAGGAAGAAAAAGAAAGAACAAGCAATATAGGTATAACCTGTCTTTCATATTTAGTAAATCATCGAAGCTGCCTTTTAAATTTCAACACACTATTGCTGTACATCCATTAAGGGTATTTAGGGCTAACACCTTCTTGTTTGAGCCCTAATTACCCAATCAAAAGGAAGCTAACTGGACCAAGTAGAGCCAACATAAGATTCAAAATTAGGGTTTTAGAGACACACTTCTTAAGCAAGAATTGAGAATTCCCAAAAGAAGTGTGCCCAAACCATTGTTTGAAAGCATCTATTCAGAGAAACCCTAAGAAATTGGGCTCTTAAAAACACTTGAACCCTAAAAGACAAAGACCTAATAAGCTCTCAAAAAAAACTAGCAGGTGAAGTTGATCCCTTGGGTCAACCAACCTTCAACTTAGGTCACTCTTTGCACTCAAAAGGCTAAAGTTCAAGTGAAAACCTAAGCACCTTGATCCTAACTAAAAGTGGCAGACTTAAGAGGTCAAGATCCCCATTCTGGTCTACCTGGAATCTCAGTGACAAGAGAGGTTGGGTGGGGGAAACCCTGTAACCCGTGGGGACGCTCTACCGTGTAGGGGTCTTCGCGGGACTCACCCTCTCTGGCTGCCCAGGTAATTCTCAGGTGGACGATCTTTTGATTAAATGGTCCATCTACCCCGAACCTCTATCGTCACCCAACATTCTGGGTGTCTTGATTGGGTCCAGCACCTGCTAAACTCATCCTCTCCATCAGTGTATGTTTGGTAGGAGGTCCTTGAAACCTCCTTTAGAAATTCACTCTCCTCGAGGTCGAGCCTTAGTGCCCTTGTTTGAGCAAACAACACTTCACATAGACCTCTCCTCCGACTCCGAACCCAACTCACCTTCTTCTTCCACAATGGCTCAGCCAGTTGAGGAAGAGAACAATCTGGAGCACCAGCTCCAGCAACTCAATGACCTCTTCCAGAACTTTGTGCACCCACCGCAGCATCCTATGATGCGGGACCACTATAATCCTGTTGCGGTGGCTATTGAGCCTCGAGTTAGAATCCCGACTGGAGGACCTGATTCTGAACTAAAGCCTAATATGATTCATGTCATACCTAAATTTCATGGGCTTAATTCTGAGGACCCCTTCCAGCACATCAAACAGCTAAAGCATCTGGCCCAGACTTTCGGGTCAGATGCACAAAATCGGGATATTCTCCTCATGAAGATGTTCTCCTTCTCCCTTATGGACAAGGTTGATCATTGGTACCAAACACAGACCCGGCTAATCCATAATTGGGAGGAACTTCAGTCTGAGTTCTTGAAGAAGTTCTTTCCCATTGGTCGGACCAATGCCTTGCACCATCAGATTTCCCACTTCATGCAACAAACGGGAGAACCTCTCCATTAGGCATGGGATCGCTTTCAGGATCTCATGAGAAAATGCCCCCATCACAGAGTTCCTAAATGGGAACAAGTCCAGTCTTTTTACTAGGGACTCCGTGAAGATATTAGGCTTTTCGTCAATGCAACTTACGGAGGGAATATCATGGATTAGCATGAGGACACCGTGTGGGAGATTCTCGAAAATATGTGCGAGAACTCCATCAATAATGACTCCATGGGATTATTCGACAGGACGAATACCCGCGCATCGATGAACCTTAGGGGAGCACACGAGAAGCAGGGCCTGTCCGCATCAGTCGACTTGGAATTGATGGCCAGTCTATTGGACAAGGTCTCTATCATTGAGAAGAAGGTGGATGAGCTGACTCAGCGCTTACAGCAAGCCACCTCTACGCATAATTCCTTTGCACAGCCTCCTTTCACACAGGAGACTGTGTAAAACATTCTCCATCGACCTTCTCCTGGGATGGATCCGTATCCACCCCCATCTGATTCTCGGATCGGAGGATCCTCCGATCCTTTCTATATAAGCCAGGGGAATTCCACTCCCCCATTCTCTGACTCTTTAGAGGTTCCTCAGACCTGCGAGGACCTCAACGCCATCCAGAACGATCCATTTTCCAATACCTACAATACTGGATGGCGAAACCATCCCAACTTCCAGTGGCGGGAAATTCCCAAACTCAAAGACCACCCTTTCAGCCCCATCCACAACCACCTCATCCTTACCAGCTGCCTCAGCCTCGACACAACCCTACTTATCCATCAGGGCCAAACCAAGACCAAATGTCCCTCATCCTTCAGACTCTCGCTGACATTCAAAGAATGAATGCGGCTATTCAAAAGCAACATAAGGACGAAATCACAGAGGTAACAAACCAACTAGCCCAGTTGGCAAATTCTCACCAACCAGGCACACTTCCTTCTCAACCTCTTCCTAACCCTAATAATGTGCCGACCCAGTGGCACGTTATGAACCCAAACCCAGGCCAAGCACACATGATTTATCAGGCCCCCTTTGTTCCTTCACCTGACGGGATGGAGGCTTCCACTTCTTATGCAAGTTATCAGCAGCAACACATCCTCTCGAACCCTAACCAAAACCAGGCAGGACTAAATTCTGTAACCACCCGAAGTGGTAAGGAGACCCAAGATCCACCTTATCCAGACCACTCCAAGCTTGGTAGTGATCCAAACCCTAGGATAGTAATCCAGGATGTTCCTATCCCTGTCCCAGATCAAACACCTGGACCTATCCTAGAGGAACCAACCAAGGTTCCATTTCCCGAGGACTTGACCAAGGATAAGAAGAAACCAAACTCGTGGCTCTTGAGGAGGACCTGGTCAAGCTCTTTGAGCAGGTCCAAATAAACATCCCCGTGATGGTTGCGATTCGCCACATACCGGCTTACACACGATTCTTGAAGAATGTGTGTACACCTCAGCATAAGCCGCTAACCAAGAGTGGGAGTCCAATTGTACTGTCAGAGCAAGCTAGCTCTGTAATCCTGAGCAGACTCCCACCCAAGGAAAAAGATCTAGGTACTCCCCTGATTTCCTGCAAAATAGGTGAAACCTAGTTTGATAGAGCATTGCTAGACTTGGGTGCTTCCATAAATCTGATACCCACATCCTTACTTAACCACTTAGAAGAATCTGAGCTGAAACCAACTGAGGTGACACTACAATTAGCAGATCGATCTATAAAGTCACCCAAAGGGGTTCTTGAGGATGTTATTGTAAGAGTGCGGGATTTCCATTTCCCTGTAAACTTTATAGTCTTAGACATAGATGCACCTGAAAACCCCAGGGATACACCAATTATTCTAGGGAGACCTTTCCTGGCTACTGCTAGAGCCAACATCAGTTGTGAGGAGGGCCAAATAGAACAGAAATTTGAGAATCAAACCCTCAAAATTGATATCTTTAAGGTCCAGCAAGGAATCAATTGCGGTGTCATTAAACAAATCTGTGATATTAGGGCCTTGGTTGGTGAAACACATTTTGAGAATAACCTGATTTTGCCTCATCAACCACAGAAAGATCTTGAACCGCAATTAGAGGAGTCAGACCCTGATTTAGCAAACCCATAACTCCTATCCTTGAACCTCACACTTACCTTGAACCACCCGCTACTGCTGATAACCCCATCCTTGAACTAAAATCCCTTCCCGATCATTTGAAATACATCTTTTTGGGTTCTAATCAGACTTTTCCTATGATTATAAATTCCAAGCTTGCTCCTGATCAGGAATCCTGTCTGATTGCTGTTCTCCAGCAACATCGCAGAGCCATTGGATGGACTCTCGATGAGTTGACTGGAATAAGTCCCCCTTATTGTACACACCATATTTATTCAGAAGAGGGCGCACGACCTTCCCGTGAGATGCAGAGACATTTGAATCCCAATCTGCAGGAGGTCGTGAAAAAGGAGATCATTAAGTGGTTAGATGCAGGGATCATCTACCCGATCTCCGACAGTCATTGGGTGAGCCCAATTCAGGTTATGCCTAAAAAGGCAGGGCTCACCACCATTACGACTGAAACTGGAGAAATCATACCTACCCGATTAGCCAACTCGTGGAGAGTCTGCATAGATTACCAATGACTCAATTCGTCCACGAAGAAGGATCATTTCCCACTACCTTTCATTGATCAGATTCTCGAGAAATTAGCAGGAAATTGATTCTTCTGCTTTCTTGACGGGTACTCCGGTTATAACCAAGTGCCTATTCATCTTGAGGACCAAGAGAAGACCACATTCACCTGCCCCTTCGGAACTTACGCATTCCGAAGAATGCCTTTCAGTCTCTGCAATGCACCCGCGACTTTTCAGCGGTGCATGCTTGCCGTATTCTCTGATATGGTAGGTGATTATTTGGAAGTCTTCATGGATGACTTCTCAGTCTTTAGGGCATCATTTGATGATTGCCTCCAGCACTTGGTTCATATACTCAGGCGTTGCATCGATGTTAATTTGGTTCTTTCCTGGGAAAAGAGCCATTTTATGGTACCTGAGGGGATCGTCCTAGGACATCTAATTTCTGAGAAAGGCATCCAAGTGGATCGAGCCAAGGTTGATCTAATTTCTCGACTGCCTGTGCCTAGCTCGATCAGGGACATCCGTTCTTTTCTGGGGCATGTCGGTCTTTACCGTCGTTTCATTCCTGATTTTTCAAAATTCGCGCGCCCCTTGACTACTCTTCTCTCTAAGGATGTACCCTTTGAGATCTCCAAGGAATGCACTCAAGCCTTTGAAAACCTCCGTGACCGAGTCACCCATGCCCCGATCCTACAACCCCCTGATTGGTCTCAACCCTTTGAGATCATGTGCGATGCATCTGATTTCACTGTAGGAGCGATTCTGGGACAAAAAGTTAATGGGAAACCCGTGGTCATCTACTATGCTAGTAAGACACTTGACGAGGCTCAGCGTAACTATACAGTTACGAAGAAAGAGCTGCTAGCCGTAGTATTTTCCCTTGAAAAATTTTGATCTTATCTCCTGGGTTCCCACATCATCATCTACTCGGATCACACGGCTGTGAGGCATCTCCTTGCCAAGAAGGATGCAAAGCCCCGACTAATCCGATGGATCTTGCTGTTGCAAGAATTCGACCTCGAGATTCGCAACAATTCAGGAAGACAAAACGTGGTAGCTGACCATCTGTCTCGCCTTCCTTCTAAGATCATCAACCCTTCTGGACCCATCACGGAGCATTTCCCTAATGAGCACCTATTGACTATTGGTACTAGACTTCCATGATTTGCTAATATAGTAAACTACTTGGCATCTCATCAAATCCCTTTTGATTGGCCGAAGGCCAAGAAAGACAAATTGCGCTCTGATGCCAAGTATTACATTTGGGAAGATCCATACCTCTTCCACACAGGTGCTGACCAAATCATCCGACGATGTGTTCCGGAAGGTGAAATCAATGATATTCTCTCCTTCTGCCATGACCAGGCAAGCGGTGGCCACTTCTCTGGGCACAAAACCGCATCGAAAATCCTCCAGTGTGGCTTTTATTGGCCCACTCTATTCAAGGGCCCATACAAACACTACAAGGCATGCAGTCGTTGCCAAACTTTGGGCAACATGAGACATCATGACATGATGCCCTTGCAGCCGATTCTTGTATGCGAAATCTTCGATATTTGGGGGAATGATTTTATGGGCCCCTTTCCTGTTTTGGATGGCTTCGAATACATTCTGCTGGCTGTGGACTACGTGTCCGAATGGATCGAAGAGATATCGACCCGAACCTGTGATCATAAAATTATTCTCAAATTCATTCATCACAATATCTTCTCACGATTCAGGATTCCTCATGCTATCATTTCTGATGGGGGGCCCATTTCACGAATGCTCAGTTCAGGTCACTGATGACCAAATACGGGGTGTCTCACCGAATCTCCACTCCTTATCACCCCCAGACTAATGATCTAGCTGAGCTATCAAATCGGGAGATCAAGAAAATCCTGCAGGTCACTGTTCGGCCTGACTGGAAGGACTGGTCGTCCCGACTTCCAGAAGCTTTGTGGGCTTATAGGACCACCCACAAAACCCAATTAGGCATGTCTCCTTTTAGATTAGTATACGGAAAGGAATGTCACCTTCCCGTCGAACTGGAGCACAAAGCCTACTTGGTAGTACGGAGCTGTAATTTAGATCTTTCTAAGGCTGGAACCCACAGAAAACTTCAGATAAGCGAGATCGATGAGTTATGCCTTGATGCGTACGAGAACTCGCGAATCTACAAGGAGCAGGTTAAAGCCTTCCATGACAAGCACATATCTAGAAAGATCTTTCATCCTGGTCAGAAGGTCCTCTTTGATGCCCAACTCAAACTCTTCCCTGGGAAACTACGATCCAAGTGGGTCAGACCATACCTTGTCCGACAGGTTTTTGGAAATGGAGCCATCGAAATCAGTCTGCTCAGCCATGACTCCGAACCTTTCATCGTGGACGGTCAAAGACTCAAATCGTTCATTGATGTAACCTCTACTGATTTGGCTGAATCATCATTTATCCTCCATTTTCCCTTAGCATATTGCGTCCAGCCGATGGCGTAAAACTCAGCGCTCAACGGGAGGTAGCCCGTCATTCTTTTTGAAAAAACCTGAAACCTTTTTTTTGACACCTTTTTGCACTTAAAGTTTACCCTTTAGGACAGCCGACTCCACCTCAGGTGCTTGCATTTGAGATCAGAAATCATTGGCAACTGTCACCCCGACTCATTCACTCATCAAGACATCTGTCCTAATGTATGAACTAAGTTGAATAAAAATCCCCTAAGTTAAAATGAGGGCATTGCAAATCTTAGGCATGGGGGGGTATGAAAGTGCAAAACTTGTAAGAAAAGGTTTTAAACAAAAAAATTCACATATGCCAAAAACACCATAAAAATTAAAAAATTTTTTCAAAAAGAATAATAAAATGAGAGGAGGAAAGAAATTTTGTGGACTCTACAAAGGAGGAGGAGAAAAAGGAACAAAATGAAAAGAAGGAGCACAAAATGAAAGAAAAGAGATAGTCATTTGTAAGAAATTAGGGAGTTAACCTAAGTTCGAGACCTCATTCAGGAAAAGAAATGAAAAGTGCACAGTGAGATTAGTAAGAACGCAAACCTTAGGCATTCTTGGATAGACTCTTAGTACCCATTACGATCTAGACATTCCTCAAGAGGTTGAGGAAAATGAAAAGCTTAAGTATTAGGTTCAAGGCTTAGGGAGTATTTGGCCTCGTTAACTAACTTTTGATTTACGAGACTTAGTAACCTAAGCACCCTAACTTCACACACAGCCTGGTTCAGTAAGCATAAAAATCAAAATCACGTAGAAGCATTGAAAAAATTCTGAAAATGACACCTAGAGTAGGAGTGGCCGATCAACACAAGTTGATTTGGACAAGTTCCTAGCTCGGAGAGGTGGGAAATTCCCTTCGAAGATGCGTAACAAAATATCATCTCCTCGGTGCTTGTCTCTTAGGATATTTACATATCCTACTGGGGGCATGAAAGCACCCTGTTGGTTCAGATTCCATGGATGGCATTATCACGAAATGACATTTTCCAGGGTTTGAATTCGACCATGGAACACCATGGATGGGATTATCTCGAAATCTCAATAGCCAGGGTTCTAGGGGTTACCATGGGCGGTGCTATCTCAAAGCATTGACTGGCAGGAACCCTTGAGGATTGATGATAGGGACAACGAATCTGATACAGATCGTGTTGAGAAGCCAATCCTAAGCTAGAATTAAAAAGAAAAAGAGAGAAAATTCTCCAAACATATAAATCTTCTACCTCTCTTTCTTACAAAACGCACTGTGAATTGAGCCAGGGCTAAAATTATATCAAGCACGGGTGCTTTAACCACAAAATCCAATAAGCCTTAGGTTAGTTCTTGTAGGCCTTAAAAACCTTTGCTAAGGACTGAGGCTGAGGCTAGACAGATCTGGATCTTGGTTGGATTAGAGTACCTTTTAGGCCTATGGTTCGCATTTTGGCCTAATCAAGGTTTAAAAAGAAAAAGCACTTATCTGAAATCATTAAGAACTTCATGGTCTAAAATAAGGGTTGAAACCTTCAAATTTTGCTAAGGGACTAGCAAAAGCTAGGCATGGGGGTATGATGAGAACCTCATCATGAACCCTAATTATCACAATTTAATCCAAATGAGTATGAAGAAGATCCTACAAAACCCAAAGAGAGGCTTAACTTAGAGAATTCTTAGTTAAAGAATAAAATAAATCATAAGGGGTAAAATTGCAATTTCACCAATGCAGTGTGCAAATAGGGTAATTAAGGGTCCAAACACAGGTCAATCGAGCTTAATAAGGAGGGAAGTAGGATGATCTGATCTGAAAAGGGTTATAGCAACTTCCAGGAATTAAATGACATTCTGTAACTCTAAAACAAATCCACTTTAATTTACGAGGTTCAAGGTAGGATAAAAATCAACTAAACCCTCTAAAATTTATAAAAAAATATTCCCTAGGGCTTAGAACCTTCAATTTGGCCTTTGCAACCTATTTTGACCTAAAATGAGAACCATGCCCAATTTATGACTTAATTTGGGTTTTTGCACAAATTGACCGGTCAAACATGGTCCAACCTCAAATCAAATTTCACCATTAAAATCCTTAGGTTCAAATTAGTCTGTACAAAAATTTGGGCCTAAGAAAAGATCATCTTGACCGACTTTACAAATTGGTCCTCTTAATTTACTTTTTGACCCTTATCTTTTGAAACGCTTGCGTTCAGCCACCTAACTTCTCATTGTTCTTTGCAGAATGGTCCCCCTTGCCATTTCTGCGCAGCACCATACCTCCGGCGACCTTGCGCGGAGGATGGCGCCGCGTAGGGCAAGGCGACCGTACTCAGGAACAGATGGGGGGTTCCCTGTGACGTCCTCTGTCGCAGGGACCCTCCCCTGACCCCTGCAACCAACCATGCCTCTCGAGCGAATGCATGAAAGGCATGGGTATCCATTCTGGTCACTCTCTGGCGAGCTTGGCACGTCGTCTCCTCGATCTCCTCCCCTCGCCAAGGCCTATTTGAGGAGCGGCAAGGTTTGCCGTCTCCTTCAAGCTTCTTCTGGCCGTGAGAAACCCTACATTTCATCTCTTCCCTCTCCGGTCAGAACGCCCGAGCTTCTGGCGATCTTCTCCTCCTCCTCCTCGTCGCTCTGCTGCCCTACCTGCAGGAGTGTCCACTCTGCCCCTTCGTCCCGTGCCAGGCTGTACCAGTTGGAGCCCTCAGACCGCCTCCTCGTCGTCGATAACCTCCTCCTAGGCATCTTCATCCTCAGCTCCGGCAGGCATGAGCCGGACGCCTCCCTCTCCCCCTTCGTCGATTAAGAGGTAGGAATCTTCCTCTCTCTCTCCCTTATATTTTCCCCTTCCTGATTTACCCTTTTAATCCACCGACCGCCACTTCCACCTCCATCTACTCCATCTCCGATCACCACCTCCGACGAGGTCACTCCACCTCCACAGACCACCTCACCCCTCGTCGACAAGCCCAGAAGCTCCCCCTCACTCCACTCAACTGTTTCCCTCACTCCATTCACCGCCATTCACCGCCCAACCATCCCTCGAACAGACCCATTTTCACGCACACAGTCTGACCTATGCGCACCTCCACAGGCACTCTCGTGCCTTCGCCACAGTCCGACGAAGCTTCCTACGTTATCTGATGTGGCCAAGAGGCCGTCCTTGTGTTTTCAAGTCAGCGCCTCCTCACCACCATTGAAGAGCTACTAGAGCTCCTTCGCAAGCAGCTCCAGGTCGTCTCTAGCCCAGGCACGTGCTCCAGGCAGTGTAGACTGATTCCGCGAGTTCGCCCAGGTATACAATGTAGGTTGCGAGCCTCGCAGCTGCCCCAATCGGTAGCAGCTCCCTCGCCTGTGGGCGCGCGATCTGGAGGTGGGACTTTAGTCCCACCTCGTAAGTGTGCGTCCTCGCGCCCACACTTAAATTGAAAAAGTGTATCAGGCTGTTTGCCTTTGATACACAGGGGTCAGGTCCCTCGCACGCACGCAGCGCGCCACGCGCTCACCGGCCCTCTCTTGCGCTCACGCCCCGTGGGTCTGGGCCGGATCCGACTACCCGACCAAGCACTCCTCGACCACCACTACACGCCAGTGGGCCTGGTCCCGGGCGCGCTACCTGAACCCGATTACTCGACTCTGGGAGAGCATTCCTAAGGGAGATTCAGAGAGAAAGAGAGACACTGGGAAGGGGTAGGTTTTGCACTCTGACCATTGTGTGTGCACGCAGGGAAGAAAGAAGAAAGAAGAAAGAAGAAGAAGAGAGGAGGAGCGGTTGAAGCCATAGCAACATTGAGTAGCTGAAGAAGGAAGGAGAGGAGCTGAAGAAGAAGAAAAGAAGTTGCACTGTAGCAAACCCAAAGTTTAGTCATATGAGCACCTAGTCAGAGGACGGAAGGGCAGCGGCCAAAGAGCAAAGAAGAAGAAAGAAAGAGAAGAAGAAGGCAGGAAGAAAAGAAGAAGAGGAACGGCCAGAAGAAGAAGAAGAAGAAGAAGAAGAAGAAGAAGAAGAAGAAAGAAGACACAGCCGCAAGGAAGAAAAGGAAAAGAAAAGAAATAAGAAGAAAGGAAGACTCTGCAGTTGAAAGAAAGAAGAAAGCAGAGAAAAAGAAGAGAAAAATCATCAGAAAGGAGAAGAAAAGAGAGAAGAGGAATAGAGAAGAAGAAGCCAACAAAAAAGAGAACTTTAGCTCTCTCTCTCTCTTATTATTTTTGTAACATAATTATGGACATTTATGCTTCTAGAATCATAATTGCTCCCTAAGTTCAACTCGGGAAAACTTGTTATTCCGAGTAAAAAAAATTTTGTAGTAATCTGATAGCTGTTTTGTCATATACCACGACTGTAAATAATAAACTTAAAGATGAAACATGAGTACTGGCATTATTAGAAGACTTTACAGATATTTGCGAGACATACTGACTTTTTTGCAGATTTTTTTTGTGAAACACGTGTCAATATATCTCTTACAACATTATTTGGAGGAGAACACTTTTCTTTTGGTGGGAGAGTTCCTTTTTGGTGGAAAGAGTCTTTCCTAGAAACAAGACTAAAGCCTGGGATAAAAAGTCTACCTGCGCGCACAGGTAAGGACTCCACCTTCCTTAATGAACACTAGGGTTGGATCTTATGTTCACCTGGTCTTTCTTGATATGTGTAGTACGGACAAAGATTACTTAGGCTCTCGAGTAGAAGCAAACCAACGGATCCTGTACTGGTGTCTCAGGTACAAGAATACGTCCTTAGTTTGGAGAGATTCCGATCTATCTTGTCAATGCTCAAGTGAATTAAGCCGAGCCTGAGCGAATCAAGCTTCTGTGGCCTGGAATGTCTTCAAAACAGTGGTTGAATATCCATAAACACTTATTATATTTTTGTTTCAGCTTTCAAATCATTACTGGACACCATTTTTTTTTTTATAGATAGATGGAAACTGCATGATACCATAAAATACCTAGATCCTATGGATGCCTATCCACCCTCCCATGCCAAACGATGCTATGTCCTCATATGCATGCAGGGTAGGGTAGAGGAAGGACGAAAGATCGGGTAATGAGAGCTGAGGTGTAGGGTATACAGCAGGGTGGTAGGGTGGGTGGATGGTGGGTGGTGAAGTGAAAAGTGAAGTGAGTGTGATAGTGGCAGAGTGTTGTTGGGGTGCCTCCCAACAAGCGCTGCATTTAATGTCCCTAGTTGGACTCAGAATGAGGCACAAAATTAGTTACCCTCCAGCAGGGCAACAGTTTCTCCAACAGGGGTAGGTTCATGACTAAGATAGGGTTTCAAACGCTGCCCATTGATCGTAAATTTATGCCCAGATTTGGGATCTACAATCTCAACGACCCCATTGGGAAATGGTCTCGAGACCAGGAAAGGACCAATCCCTTTGGACTTCAATTTCCCAGGAAAGAATTTGAGCCGGGCATTGTAGAGCCAAACTTGCTGAGATGGCTCAAATTCTTTCCGCCGAATACGACTGTCGTGAAATGCCCTAGTGCGTTGCTTGAAGGTTAAGGCAGAATCATAGGCTTCACGACGGAGCTCTTCCAGCTCCTGGAGTTGGAGTTTCCTTTCTCGACCACACAGGTCTGGGTCGAGGTTACATTGGCGAACTGCCCAATAAGCACGGTGCTCCAGCTCCACGGGAAATGACAAGGCTTCCCCTAAACGATTCTATAAGGAGACATACCAAGGGGAGCCTTGAAGGCAGTTTGATATGCCCAAAGTGCGTCAATCAGCTTGTCGGACCAGTCCTTACGGTCAGGCCGAACCATTTTCTGGAGAATTTGCTTGATTTGCCGGTTCGACACCTCTGCCTGGCCGTTTGTCTGAGGATGATATGGGGATGCGATACGATGGTGGACTCCGTATTTCCTCAGAAGTGCCCGAAAAGATGCATGGGTAAAGTGGCTTCCTCCATCCGAGATAATGGCTCGAGGGATCCCAAAGCATGCAAAAATGTGGTCTTTGACAAATCGAGTGTATATAACATGGTCAACACGGCGTGTGAGAATAGCCTCGATCCATTTCAAAACATAATCCACAACCACGAGAATAAATTTGAAGCCGTTGGAAGGAGGAAAGGGACCCATGAAATCAATTCCCCGAATGTCAAAGATTTCCGTAGCTAGGATGGGTTGCAAGGGCATCATGTCACGACGTGACATTGACCCTAATGACTGGCAGCTAGTGCAATGTTTGGCATAATTGTGTGCATCCTGGTGAATGGAGGGCCAAAAGAAACCGCACTGCAACACCTTGGCTGCAGTTTTCCTCCCAGAGAAATGGCCTCCGCAGGCCTGATCGTGGTAGAAGGATAGCACACTGGGGAACTCGCTATCAGGAATACAGCGATGGACGATTTGATCAGCACCTATTCGAAAAAGAAGTGGATTATCCCAGAAATAATAGCTTGCTTCTACCATAAGACACTCGCGCTGGTTTTTAGGCCAGCCATGTGGAAGGGATCCAAAAGCAAGGTAATTGGCAATGTCGGCATACCAAGGTCCACTTGCCACATTAATTGCCAATAGGTGCTCATCGGGAAAAATCTCATTAATTGGCAGAGTAAGTCCAATATGGTCAGGGTCCAGTCTAGAAAGGTGATCCGCCGCAACATTCTGGGCTCCGGCCTTATCGCGGATCTCATTATCAAATTCTTGGAGCAGAAGGATCTAATGAATCCGTCTTAGCTTGGCATCCTTCTTGCGCATGAGATGGCGAATGGCCACGTGATTAGTGAAAACAATAACATGTGAGCCCAGAAACTTAAGAGCGGAATTTCTCCAGCCCAAAGATGACCGCCAGTAGTTCTTTCTCAATGGTAGTATAATTACGCTGGGCCTCCTCCAACGTCTTACTGGCGTAGTACACCACGAAGGGATGTCTATCGCGTCTTTGTCCCAGGATGGCTCCGATTGCAAGGTCGGAAGCATCACACATGAGTTCAAAGTTGAGGGACCAATTAGGTGGCTGGAGAACAGGGGCCTTGGTGACAGCATTATGCAGCTGCGTGAATGCTCGTTTGCAATTGGGGCCCATATCGAAGGGTACGTCGGTCGATAGGAGATGAGTTAAAGGTTGAGAAATCTTGGAGAAATCTTTGATGAATCTCTTATAGAAATCGACGTGTCCCAGGAAAGAGCGGATTTGTTTGACAGAGCCAGGCACAGGTAAATCAGCAATTGCATCAAGCTTAGCTCTGTCAACCTCGATACCCCTATCGGAGATGATATGTCCAAGAACAATTCCCTCGTGTACCATAAAATGACTTTTTTCCCAAGAAAGCACGAGGTTTACATCAATACATCTCCTAAGGATACGGGTCAAGTTGGCAAGACAGTCATCAAAAGAGGGTCCAAAGACCGAAAAGTCATCCATGAAGATCTCGAGAAAGTCACCCACCATGTCATGAAATATCGCCAATATACATCTCTGGAAAGTTGCTGGCACGTTACAAAGTCCGAACGGCATCCTTCGAAATGCAAAGGTGCCGAAGGGGCAGGTAAAGGTGGTTTTCTCTTGGTCCCGGGGGTCAATTGCCACCTGGTTATATCCTGAGAATCCATCCAGGAAACAGAAAAATTTATTTCCCGCTAACCGCTCCAGGATTTGGTCAATGAAAGGTAGCGGAAAGTGATCTTTCTTAGTTGTAGCATTGAGTTTCCTATAATCTACACACACTCTCCAGGATGTAGGAGTGCGTGTAGGGATGGATTAGCCCCTGTCATTGACATGGATGGTGAGTCTCGCCTTTTTGGGCACGACGTGAATCAGACTCACCCAGGGGCTATCGCTGATTGGGTAGATTATACCCGCATCCAGCCACTTAATAATTTCCTTTTTAACGACCTCTCGCATGTTAGGGTTGAGACGTCGTTGCATCTCGCGGGAAGGTCGAGCCTCCTCCTCTGTATATATATGGTGAGTGCAGTAGGAGGGGCTAATGCCAGTTAAGTCTGATAAAGACCATCCAATGGTTGCCTTGTGTTCCATAAGGACCTTTGTTAGTTTGCACTCTTGCTCCCTGGTCAATTTTGAACTGATGATTACGGGGAGCATTTCATTTGGTCCCAAGAAAATATACTTAGGTGTATTAGGCAGTTCTTTCAACTCGGGAGTGGATGGTGAAAGATCTAGCATTTCATGGGACGAGAGTGTCCCAGACGGATCAGAAAATAAGTTAGGAGGAAGAAGTTGGCCCTTAGATTGGCCAAGAAGAGGGGCTTCTTGGATAGATGGATCCAAAAAGGAATAGCCCCAGTGAGTAGTATATGGGCTCAAGGTCCCAGTGTGGAGTTGCAAATCCGCCTGATTTGGCAGGAAAGAAGGGGCAATCCTGTCTTCAAGAGTGTGGACCGTCGGTGAGTAGCCTGGATATGACTCAGACCACGAGGTATGGGAAGTGGAGAAAACCTCGTCAGAAGTCTGGTCATGAGAAGGTACGGGAATAGGGAGGGATGGGGGAATGTCACAATATGTGTTTGTCAGGCAATCGCTAGTGTTTAAAGGTAGTCCACAGCAGTCAGAATAGGTCCCAATTAGTCTGATACATGCGCTGACAGCCATGTCCTCGTCAGACGTGTCATCCTCGATGCAATTGCAATCAAAGTTCTTGGCTGCCTTGAAGATGTTAAGCTTGAGCTTCTCAGATCCAACGGCAATCTCAATACAGCCGGGCTTGCAGTCGATATGGGCTAGGCTGTGACCAAGAAAGGTCGACCAAGGATGATCAGACAATCAGAAAGTGAGCTAGGAACTTCCATATCTAAAATAAGAAAGTCAATAGGAATACAGAGATTGTTGACCCTAATCACCACGTCTTCCACCACACCCTTTGGAATTTTGACAGAACGATCTGCCAACTGTAACGTGACTGGGGTGGGTTTTAGATTTCCCAAGGAAAATTTTTCGAGTATGATGGTTGGTATAAGACTGATGGAAGATCCTAGATCAAGCAGGGCACAGTTAAAATTGCAGCCTTGGATGCTACAGGAAATAAGCGGTGTGCCCGGATCTTTCTACTTCAGTGGTAGATTTGACAGATAGCACAACTCGCATGAGGGAGAGAATCACCGGATTCTTAGTTTTCTTTGACTGTAGCCTGGGTGTTGTGTAGTCTTTGAAAAATTGGGCGACAGTAGGTATGTGGTCGATAGACTCGAGCAAGGGTACCTTGATTTCAACATCCTTGAACAAATTATGCAGGTTATCAAAGGCCTGCATATCCTTCTTCTTGCCTTTTGGCTCCCTTAGTAGAGCCTCAGGGAATGGGACTGATTCTGGTACCATTTTGGGTGTATCTTCCACTCGCAAATGTGGTGCGCATCCCGAATGAGAGGGCGATGAAGAAGACGGGCTAGGATCAGGTCGAGGCGGATCGACGGTTTGCTTACCGCTCCTCGTAGTGATTGCATTGGACGATGCGGGTCCAGTGGGATCATAAGGCGGAGGATGGTTCGCAATAGGGACATAAGAGTGAGGTGCTACAGCGGGATTAGCCTGAAATCCCGGTGGAATGCTCGGAGCCTGCAGAATTTGATGAACCTGCCCCTGAGAAGGTCATACCTGTGGTTGAGGACCACGGGGTACGAAATTTCATGGGTTTGGAACAAGTTGGGCTGGAAGAGTGCCCTGAGATCGAGTCGCCATGCGTAGTTGACTGATCTCAGCATTCTGCTGCGCCAATTGATGCTGAAGAGAGGTCATGTTCTCTTCATGGCGCTTTGACATTTCTGTCATCATTCACATCAATTTATTAAGAGGACTTGATGCGTGTTCTGTTTGCGGTACGCAAAGACCCGATGGAGGATTCGCCATGGGATTAGACTGGGCCCTTGGGATGATGGGTGCAGACGGTCGCATTGGTCCACCCGCAGGGTTTTGGCGCTGCGAGTTGTTGGACCATGCGAAGTTCGGATGATTTCGCCACCTTGGGTTATAAGTGGTAGAGAACGGGTTGTTCCCTAGGGCGCAAGCGTCTTCTATTCCAGAAGACGTGTCCGCATGTAAATACGCATCCGAGCATAATGAGGCTTGGTCCTCTGTGTCAAAATACTGGCTTGCAGAAGCCAGATCCACATGACTTACCGAATCGCTCGACGTGACACTCGGTAAGGAAGGTCTTACGGGGTTTCTCGGGATAAGCCTAGTGTTGGAAGAATTGGGATTGTGACGAAGTGGCGAGGTAGGAGTGTTTGCCATAGAATGGGTAGGATTGGCTAGAAGCTCGTCCAGCTTCTTGTGCACGACGGAGACGTCATGCAATTTTTGTGTGATAAGGTTGAGATCTGTGGATGAATGGGAGGGTCCCGTGTCAACTTTGTGGACATTATGGGGCAGGCTGGTATGATTAAAGGCGACAATGGAGGCATTGTTCATTGAGTTTTCGCTCATATTTTCAAATAATTCGAATGCTTGATTCTCGTCTTTATTCATGAAATTCCCTCCACAGGAAGCATCTGCAATCTGCTTCAAAGTCTCATTTAGCCCATGATAGAAAATCTGGGCTATATGCCAGTTAAGCAAACCATGGTGCGGACACTTTCTGAGGAGGTCATTATATCTCTCCCATGCCTCATGAAATTGTTCACCGTTTTGTTGCGTAAATGAAGTGATAGCACGGCGAAGCGCATTGGTTCGCCCGATTGGGAAGAACTTCTTCAGAAACGCTGTTCGCATCTCTTCCCAAGAGTGGATGGTTCTCCCAAGGGTGCGTAACCACTACGACACTTTATCTCGCAATGAAAATGGGAACATTTTCATGAGGACTATAGGTAACCTGATATTTCTTGGTTTAACTATTTTAGCCAATCGGGTTAAGTCTTCCAAGTGGAGAAAGGATCTTCACTTGCAAGACCATGGAAGTGAAAAGTTATCAGGCCAATTATGTTAGCTTTTAGTTCAAAGTCGTCCCTGCCCATGGGGACCCGAATTTGTCCTATGGTTTCTGTAGCAGCGGGATTCTGACAGGAGCTAAGAGACCTAAGCTCCTCCCATTCGGGAGGGTTCTGCATTTCCTCCAATGTTTCCCTAATGGCCTCAATTTGTTCATTATACATTTCCATTTGGGATTGGAGACAGGTTATGGGATCCAAGGCTCCACCACATGGTGGGTTTTGAGGGCGGTTTCCTCCCTCGGGATTTGGGGGCAGGTGTGTAGCCATGTTTGTGGAGGAGGAGGACGATTTGGCTTCTTTTCTAAAATTATTAGGCAATTCACACAGTTCAGGGTTTTGTGACCTCCTCCCAAACATGCACTACCTCAGGAAGAATTGGGGGGATACGAAGGGAAAAGAAGATGAGAGAAATGATGCCGCAATGGTACACTTGATGACAAATCAATACAGTCAAATTCCTAACCTCTACAGTGTGCCCTTAGACCTAAAGATCTAAGTTACCTACTATCACGTCCTACGGAACCGAATGCGAGCACCGCGGAACCACCGAGCCTGATTGAAAGGCCGTTTGCCCCAGTCTTAGACACCCAATAGCACGCGGGAACCCTCACCAGCACGTAGCCACTACATGCAGGTAGTTAGACCTCCAATCCTTAATAAGGGTCAAGTTGCTACCAGTTTTAATTAGAGGCTTAGGATCAAGTGCTTCTAGAATGTGAAGGGCGTTATTTACGGGTAATGCCCAAGTGATTGATTTTACAAAGTGTGTAAACCAAGCATGCAACGGGGAAATCTCCCTGAATTGAAGTCTTAATTGGTGAATGATTTTTAGAATTCAGCCTTAAGTAGTATGGATTTTAGGATTTCTCTGAATTACCAATTCAACCAATCTTCGGGTTTTGAGAGAATACAAGTTTTCTTCTAAGCCCAACAAACCCTTCTTCAATGTCAGTTGGTTAATGCATGCTAAAATGCAATGGGCTTCCCTAGATGGAGATTTCTATGTGTGGATGCACGATCAATTTTAGATTAGTGTGAAAGGGAGCCAAAGCACTTCAATTCAAGTGCTCCCAATCACCGAAATGATTTCCACACACAAGGCTCAACCATAAGATAAAGAAAATCAAATTGTTGGGGTTGAAGTATTCGGGATTGAATTTTAGGCACGTGAAAGGTCGTGGTGGGGTTGGAATCAACTCAATTCCATGTCTCCCCACCAAAAAGGTGATCCTGAATTGCAGATAAATGAGACAAAGAGGGATGGCAATCAATCTATTTATTTTTTCCTCAAAGAATACTTCACACGGCGAAAAATTCAAGATTCTTGCATCTTCGCTATGCGAAGTTTGGCAGGAAATCCTGGGGCGGTGGGAGTGATGGCAAATAATCAAACAAGCGATTTTTAATCCACTTGCCGCAAGAGATCCGAAGAAGTGTTTTTAGTTTTTTTTTTTATTATTATGGTGACAAGTTAACCTAAGTTGCTAAGAAAGAAAGACCTACTTGTTCAGCAATGCGTGCGAAGCTCCAGTGCGGTGCCGGCGACTTTACGCTCTCATTCCCACCTTGGATCTACCCACGTCTCCGACTTTGTCTGCCTGCCTTCTCCTTGCAACTGGTTCACCTACACACCAACAAACAGAAACACCCGTGAAGAGAACGGTGTGAGAAAAGAAAAATTAAAGGAATGGAGTAGAAACTTACTTGAATGCGCACTTCCTCGGCAACGGTGCTAGAAAAGGTTTGGTCGGGACCCGGATAGGTGTGTTAATATGGTGATTTAATCGTTGAAATGAGTATAGTGGTTAACCTAAATCGTGCCTAACCATCTCTTTACAAAATTTTTTTTAACCTGGCCTACTTGATTTTATCTTGGTCACTTTTAGGCCCAGGGTCGAACTCAGGGAAGTGGGATTAGAGGTGAATAAGTTTCTACGCCCTTCCTACAACGAATCTCTTCTATTCGTTTATTATGTTTTTGGTGTTTATCTATTTAAGATTTTTTTCTGATAATTTTTTGTCCTTGAGGTACACCCTCAAAATCAAGTTCTTGGCTTTGAGCCAAATTATGGTTTCAAAACTGGTCTTGCTATTTGCAAGACTGAGTACCTGTAAGTCAAGGATTATCTTTTCTCTTTTGTATATTTTTTTATCTTTTAATGGCAGGAAAGAGAAATAGAAATATGGTAAATATAATATATATATATGTATATACTATATATGTATATAGGGGTGGGGGCAGGGGTGGAAATGGCGTGTAGCTCAGTGTCGAGTTGATCGTCGTCTAGGAAGACACAACCAACAGGACGAAGTGTCGTGTGGAGTGTAGAATGGATGGGTGAAAGGTGTGTGCGAAGTCGCTTTCTGTACGTGTGTATCGAGGAATATCAGCAACTGGTGCAGATATTCCTGCGATACAACGTGTGGTAGGTGATATGAATATATATATATATATATATATGTAAATATATATCTATATGTATTTATATAGATATAGTTATAATTATATAGGTGTATATGTAGTTATATATGTGGATATATATATATATATGTATATATATATATAGATATGTAAATATATGTGTAGATAGATGTATGTTATATATATTTATAATTATATATATGTATGTATATATAACTATATATATATATATATATATATAGTAATATATGTATATAGTTATATATATATTAGTATAAGTATCTATCTATATATATATATATGTATGTATTTATAGTTATATATATATATATATATATATATATATATATGTATGTATGTATGTATGTATGTATGTATATATACTTATATATAATTGTATAGGTACTAATATGTATATATATATATATTTATTTATATATATATAAATATATATAGGTATATAGTAGTGTATAAGTGAGTGGGTGTGTGTACGAGAGTGTGTGTGTGTGTATATGTCTGCAGGAGGGAGTGAGAGAGAGAGAGAGAGAGAGAGAGAGATTGTCTGCTGGAGGAAGTGGCACGGGCGAGTTAAGTCGTTCGGAGCCTCCAACTGTCGTCTGATGGCCACGCGCAGGCGCAGGCGCGTAGGCGCGCGAAGAGGCACGCGCACATAGGAGGGAGTGAGTGCGAGGGAGGGACCGCAGTGCACCAGGCTGTGCGCTGAGGCGGGTGCGGGTAAAGAAGCTAGCGCGAGCGGACGCTGAAGTGAGCGGGTGCAAGCGCTAGCGCAGGTGTTGGAGCAGGCACGGGGAGAGACGCGGGCGTGGGCTGGCGACAGTTGTAGCGAGGAGAGAGAGTGCCTGGTGACTGGATAAGTGTGAAACTTGTCGGTCACCGCACTGTAGCAGCGTGAGATCGCGGCTATAGTGCAAGGGCAAAAAGGTTGACCGACTGTGTGCACGAAACCGGCTGAGCTGCGACCGGAGTTTCGCGACAGGGCGCACGGAGAGGGGCGAGGGCGACCTGCTGGCGGGTGCAGAGCCCGCGGAACAGGCACCTGAGGTGCGTGGTGGTCTGCACTGCTGCTGGCTGCCGCTGCTTCTGCGTGAGCTTCCGAGCTTGAAGCTCCTGCGGCAATGGCGGAAATGGCTGAACGACGAAATCAGAGAAGAGAACCACCACACCCACCGGCTCTTTGATGAGTTGGGCGGTAGTGGGACTCACAGTGGTGGTTGTGTACCACTGTGAGTTGCTCCTGCTCGCAGCGTGGCTCCGCAAGAAGAAGATAGGCTATGTACAGAGGGGAGAGGGGAGGAGATGGCCTGGAAGGGAAGCTGCTGTGTTGGGTGGACCAGGCTCAGCCGCAAGGAAGAAGGCTGTGCACTTTTCAAAGAGGAAAGAGGCATGCACAGCCATGCCCTAGGCTGTGCATGGCTCTGCATGCGGCTGGCAGGGAGAGCTTGCTGCAGAGAATGGCGTGAAGAAGATAATGCCATGCCTTGCAGCCGCGGAGAAGAAATTCAAAGTCAAATAAAAATAAAAATAAAGATGGTGAATTTGAGAGGCAGCACTTGAGGAATACATTAATTTCAAGGCCATTTTATTCACTCTCCTCCTCTCTCAAATAAATGCATGCATGCACTTATTTTTACAAATGCGACTATGGCTACCTAATATGCACTGGCAATGCTAGGAAATAACACAAGATGGCACAATTGGTGGTGCATTTTTGCTGTGCAAACACCTATTCTCTCGCTAAGCCCCTCTTTAGTTCCCTTTCTTTCTATTTCATTTCTGTACCCTTACAGACACACATCGCCGTCAACTGCCGTTGTTCACCCTCACCTTCCCCATCTCCAGGTGCTCCTCCGGCGAGGCATATCTGCCACTACACTCCATCTGCCTCGCCAACCACCCCATCAGCTTCGAAACAACTCCACCAATCAAACCCCTCTCCTATTTCGTTCCATCGCTCACTGATCATGAAAATACACGATTTGTTAATTAGGAATTTAATGTCGTTGTAACGAGTAAATCTGCTTTCGCTTTTAAATTTGTAACCTAGATAGGGGAGTATCTAGGGTCGTCTAAGGAGGCAATATGTTTGCAAAATTCAGGTCTCTTGCTTGGAAGTAGAAATCATCTTTCTTTTTGTTCTTTTTCAATATATCATTTTTTTGGGTTTTGAAATAACGAAGGAAAACACGAGTTGTTGGCGAGAAAGTAAATAACAACTACGATAACTAAGCTAGCACCTAAGTGACAAATAATTCCTCTCCCTAAGCTCACTCTAGGCACGTGGAGGCCTAGAGTACTTAGGGAGAGGGAGTGAAGAGTGCTAGAATAACAGCAATTAAAATGCAAGTAAAAAGAAATTTCAAAGAAGGCAACTAGATTAATGAGAAGGTGTTTTATAGAAAAACCTAGTAGATGAATGCTTCTACTACTAGATAATTGCAATAAATAAAATAAAACAAAAGTCCTCCTGAATTGTTGGTGAAGAGGGGAAACTCCTTGCTCCAAGCTTAGGGGCTCTTAGGCTTGAAAAGGGCTCCTCCTTCCTTGAGATGCTCCTCTAAGGTGGAAGCTACCACCTTCAATGCTCTCCTTCAAGGGTGGGTGTGCACCACCCATGATCCTCCTTGCCTAGCCGTCCTCCTAGTGGTGGAGTGCTCCTCCTCCTTGGCGTGGCACAAGGGAGAAGAAATGGGGAGAAGAAGGCACCAAGGGGGCGGGTGATGTGCCCCCTTAATCTCCTTCTCTACTCCTTCTTCTTGGTCGTAGATATGAGGTGGGTATAGGGTAGATTTTACTAAATGGAGGATGGGAATTATGTGGTGGTTGTGTAGGGTATTTATAGGATGGGAAGGGGGGGTGGTTATGGTGTTTTCTTGGAGGGAAATGAAGGGGTGCTTGGATATTTTTGGAGGGAAAAATGGGAGGGAAATGAAGAGGTGCCTTGGTTTTCCTTCCAAAAATACCTTCTAGAAGGCATTGATTTTGGAGGGAAAAAATGGAGGGTGGAGATGGGTTTTGATGGTGGATGTAGGGTGGTGATAGAAGGGATAGTTGGCACCAAAATAAAGTAGAAGTAGGTGGTCTTTTTGCTGGAGCTTAGGTATTAGGGTAGTAGGTTTGGGTGCCATGGAGGTGGACTAGCTAAGCTAAGCTAGCTTAGCTAGCTTATCTAGTTGGTAGTAGGGTTGAAGGCATTTGGAGCTAGGGTTTTTAGGGAGAAGAGCTGGAGGTAATCATCTTGAGCTGCACTGGAGCTGGTGGCTACTGAAGAGAGCTGCAAGGAGCTACCTTAGTTGGCTTAGCTTGCTAGTTCTTTGCTAGCTGCTAAGCCAAGCTAAAGAAAGCTGGCTTCTACTGAAAGGAGCTGAGGTGAGCTTGGTTTGATGCTCCCAGGGAGGATCTAGCTAGTTGAGGTAGCTAAGGTAGCTTAGCTCAACTAAGTTGAGCTAAGCTGAGTCCCCGAGAGCTGGACTTGAGCTTCCTGAGCTAAGATGAAGTCAACTTCAGGTGGCTGGAGTTGAGTGGAGTTGGATGTAGCTGGTCTTGAGCTGAGGTGAACTCCAGTCAACTCAGCTGAGCTAGCTAGAGCTCCCTATGAACTCATAGGAGCTGAGATGATCTAGATTCAGCTAAGTTGAGTTGGATCTGAGCTGACTTGAGCTAGGGTGAGATAAGATGAGCTCTTTTAAGCTACCATTCAGCTAGGATGAGCTGAATGGAGCTAAAATGAGCTAACCCTAGCTCAAGTGAGCTGACTTCCAGTTATGGTGAGCTGACTTCCAGCTATGGTGAGCTGGATCAAGCTGAGTTCCAGCTGGTGGGAGCTTCTCCTTCACCAGTTGCCTTCCTAAGTGCTAGGGTTTTGGGGATCTGGCAATCTATATATCCCTAACACTCACAAAAACACATTAAAAAGATAATAAAAAGTGCAATGCATGCCTAACCTAATAAATGCCTAAATGCAGCCGAAAAACCCATTTGCGGAGCAAAATCCTAAGAGTTAGGTTTGTTTTAATGCATAAAAATGATGATAAACTGGCGTTTATCACTCACCCAAATGCCCCCCTGAACAATCCACCTTCTCACGGCCGTCTCCGTCACCGTCTAGCCACCTCTCGCACTCTCACGCCACACTGCACCCACCACCACGTTCGCCGTGCTACGGCGATCCTGCTGAACCATTTGACATGGCCGTAAGGCCTTTTTCTTGAAGTTTTAGGTACTAGGTCAAGCCCGCCATTAGCAACGAACTTCAAGCTTGTTCGAAGCTTTGTTCAGCACCTGCATCTCCAGGTGCCACCTCCAGGTGACATGGATTGGCTTCAGGTCTCATCCCAAGGCCTCAATAGGAAGCCATACCCTCAGTAGCTGCTTTGATTGGAAGGCAATCCAACTGCAGACGCACGCGAAGAAGAGACACTCTCTAGTGACACCTCGGAAACTAGTGGCACTATAACCCTGCATAAGAGGAAAAATTGTCTGGGGCTTATCACCTCAGACACTTCGGGGTGAGGTCGCCCGCTCACCTATGCCTCGCCCATGACCCGTCCCCCATGGGCCTAGCATAGACCCGACTCGCCTAGCCCAATTCCACTCCTCGACTGCGATCACGCTCGCAGCCCTGGACCCGGGTGCACTCTAGGTCTGAAACCTGATAACCCGGTACTCTTTGAGGCTCTGGGAGAGCGTGACCTTAGGAGAGAAAGAGAGGATCGTGTGTGGGGGCCGGGGGTTTTGCTAAGAGAATAACGGCTGACACTTAGCCGTTTGAAGAAGGATCCCCCTTTGTGTGAAGAAGAGTTAAAGAAGAAGAAAGAAGAAGGTGAGCCGCACAAGAAGAACAAAAGGAAGAAGAGAAGACAAGGCATTAGAAGCAGAGCACAGAAAGAAAGAAAGGAGAAGAGAAAGTGAGCAGCAGAGAAAAGTGACCCCTGCGTCTCTAGGAAACACTGTAGCAGCAGGCTGTTTAAGTAATCTGATACAAGCCTAGATCATCTGATTGCATTTATTTGAGGCTTTGTTGATACTATTGATTTAGTTACTATTTGTGAGGAGTAATTGGTGATTCAAATCACCATTTTACTCCATTCTTTTTACACATTGATACCTGACATTATTACTGTTGCAATCTCTTATATTTTTGATTCAAATTGTGATCTTGAGTTTGAATTCTATATTGCTCCCTATGTTCGACCTTAGACTTAAAATTCGAGTAATAAATATTATTTATTTTCAAAGCAATTTTGGCTATACTGCAACGCAGTTTTTAAAACCTCGATTTCTCTTGCGAATAGCAGGAGCGGGGAGGGAGCCATAGCAACAGTGTGAGGCACTTGGGCGCGTAGTGGGCATGTGATGTGTGCGCCAGCGGTGCGCCAGCAGGGGCGCGTGTTTAAGCGATAAATCGATGTTTTAAAATTGCTTCATTATAATATAGCCAAAATAGCGCTCAAAGAAATAAATTTATTACTTGAGTGAAAGTTCGAGATCGAACACAAGGAGCAATATAGCAATTTCAAACTCAAGATCACAATTTGAATCAAAGATATAAGAGATTGCAATAATAATAATGTCAAGTATCAATGTGCAAAAAGGATGGAGTAAAATGGTGATTTGAATCACCAATTACTCCTCACAATAATAGCAACTAAATCATTAGTATCAATCAAGGAAATAAAGTTTCAAATGTATGCAATCATACGGTCTAGGCTTGTGTCAGATGGCTTAAACAACCGGTTGCTACAGTGCTTCCAAGGGACTCAAGGGTCTCTTCCTTCCCTCTCCTCTACTTTTGTCTTAGCTGCTCTCCTTCCTTCTCCTTTCTTCTTCTTCTTCAGAACTCTTTCTTTCTTCTTTGCCTTTTTGCAGCTCAAGCTTCCTTTCTTCTTCTTCCTCCTTCTTTCTTTCTACTGTCCAAGCCTTCTAATGCACAGGGGGAGACTTATGAAATTGGCTAAGTGTTAGCCAACTCCTTTCAGAGCAAAACCCCCTATCCCCGTGCACTCTCTCTTTCCTTCTCTCTCTGGGATCTGCTCTCCCAGAGCCTTTCATAGTAACAAGTAATCGAGTATTCAGGTTGAAGTGCGTACCTGTGTCTAGGCTCAACGGCAGTGGGTGGTGAGTGAGGAGTGACAGCTTAGGTGGGTCAGGTGAGCGAGGCTAAGGGACCTCACCTCATGTTCTGAGGCAATAAGCCCAGAACACAAAAATAACTTATGCGGGCACGGGTGCCTTCTTCTGCGTATGCTGCATTGCTGCTTCTTCGCGTGATTGCGGTCAAAGGCTCAGTCAGAGAGCCAAATTGGCTCCATGGTTGCATTCCTGGGTAGGTTTCGCTGCGCCTGGGGTTTCATTTGGATCCTGCAAGTGCTGGAGCGAGCTTCGAGCTTTGCTCGAAGCTTCATTAATGGCTACCGAGGCAGTGAAGACTTGAAAAAATAAATACGGCCTTGTGGCACAGTTAAATAGGTTTAGAAGCTTCACAGGGATGCGGTGAGGGTGTGGGTGGCGATGGCAAGTGATAAACGCTAGTTTATCATTATTCTTATGCATTAAAACAAACCTAGCTCTTAGGATTATGCTCTGCAAATGGGTTTTTGGGTTGCATTTAGGCATAAATTAGGTTAGGCATGCATTGCATTTTTTATTGTATTTTTAATGTGTTTTTGTGAGTGTTAAGGATAAATAGATTACCAGATACCTAGTACCTTAGCACTCAGGAAGGCAACTGGTGAAGGAGAAGCTTTCACCAACTAGAACTTAGCTTGATCTAGCTCACCATAGATGGAATTCAGCTCACCTAAATTAGGGTTAGCTCATCCTAGCTCCATTCAGCTCAACTCAGCTGAATGGTAGCTCAAGAGAGCTCATTTTAGCTCACCCTAGCTCAGGTCAGCTCAGATCCAGCTCAACTTAGCTGAGTCTAGCTCATCTCAGCTCCCATTGGTCCAGAGGGAGCTCTAGCTAGCTCAGCTGAGTTGACTGGAGTTCACCCGAGCTCAAGTCTAGCTACATCCAGCTCCACTCAACTCCAGCCAGCTGAAGATGACTTCATTCCAGCTCAGGAAGCTCAAGTCCTGCTCTCGGGGACTCAGCTTAGCTCAACTTAGTTGAGCTAAGCTACCTAGCTGCCTCAACCCATTTGATCCTCCCCAGGAGCACTTAACCCAGCTCACCTCAGCTCATTATGGTAGAAGCCAGTACACTTTAGCTTGGCTTAGCAGCTAGCAAAGAACTAGCAAGCTAAGCCAGCTAGAGTAGCTCCATGCTAGCCTCTTCAGCAGCTGCCAGCTTCATTTCAAGCTCCAGACTTCTCCTCCTCAGCTCCTCTCTTCAAACCCAAGCTCTCATTACCTACTCCTCTACTCCATAGCTAGCTAAGCTGGCTTAGCTTAGCTAGCATCCAGCTCCTTGGCCATCAACCACCTTCAACTCAACCCTAGCTAGCTCCACCAATTAAGCTCACCTAAGCTAGCTATCCTACTCCAAGTTGGCGCCAGCACCTAGCCACCTCTTTACCCCATCATCACCACCAAAAGATTCCACCATTTTGGTGCCAAAAGCCACCATAACCACCTCCATTTTGGTGCCACTTTTTCCCTCCAAAATCCCCTTCATCTCCACCACATATCTCCCCTTAGTTCCATCTCCACCATCCACCTAACCCACCTTCTAGAAGACCCTAGGTTGGCGCCAAAATGGTGGTGTCTCTCCACCACCAAAAGCCACCAACACCACCATAACCACCCCCTTAACACCCTTTAAGGTGGCACCAACTAACCCTATCCCTAGGATCATTCTGACCACCCATAATCACCACCAAACTCCATCCTAGCCCTCCACCTATTCACGCCAACTACCCATCTCTCGACCTCTATATAAACCCACCATATCACCACATAAAAATCATCCTCCATTAGTTTAGTCTACCATATACCCACCATAATTCAAGGCCAAGGAAGAAGAAGAAAAGAAGATTAAGGGGGCATCCTACTTGCCCCCTTGGTGCCTTCTTCCCCTTTTTCTTCTCCCTTGTGCCATGCCAAGGAGGAGGAGTACTCCCCCATTAGGAGGATGGCTAGGCAAGGAGGAGCAAGGGTGGTGCATGCCTACCCTTGGAGGAGGAAAGTTAAGGTGGAAGCTTCCACCTTGGAGGACACCATCTTGGAGGAGCACAGCAAGGAAAGAGAAGGAGGAGCCCTTTTCAAGCCTAGCAGCTACTAAGCTTGGAGCAAGGAGCTTCCCCTCTTCACCAACAATTTAGGAGGATTTGTGTTTTATTTTATTTGTTGCAATTATCTAATAGTAGAAGCATTCCTCTACTAGGGTTTGTAAAACATTTTTTCTCCTTGAGTAAAGTTGCCTTTTCTTAATTGTTTTCTTTTACTTTGACCTTAGTGTAATCACATCCTCTCTCTAATTACTCTAGGTTCCCTCCTACCTAGGTGAGCTTAAAGAGAGGAATTACTTGTCACTTAGGTTCTAGTTTAGTAAATTTAGGTGTTAGCCATCTTCCCACCATCAATTTTATGTTGCTTTAGTTATTTCAAAACAAAAATTAAATATTTTAAAACACCAAAAAGAAAGTTGATTTCTATTTCTAAGCAAGGGATTTTGATTTGCAAACTTGCCTCCTTGGACGACCCTGGATACCCTACTATCTAGGTCTTATAAATTTTAAAAGCGAATATGTTTTTGTACGTTGCAATGACGTAAAACCCTATTTTAACAAACCGCGCAAAAATGCAATCTCTTTTTGGCGTCGTTGCCGGGGAGGCATGGCTTTGCTTAATCATTTTTTCTCTTGCTTGAAGTGAATCTCATCCCCTTCTCTTTCTTTTCTCTAGTGTGTGCAGGAACTACAGCGGGAAAGCGAGAATTTGGAAGCGAAAGCTCAAAGTTCCTTGTCGTCTCGTGAACATTCAGGTTGGTTCTTCTTACTTGTCACACCTAACCTAAAAAACTACCAAAATACACTAAACTTGGCTTTTAGGACCCTAAACAACTTAATTAAGTGGAGTGGTGCATCTTAAAACCCAGTGATTGCTTGTTTTCACCATTAACACCACTCCATTTCTAGTATTGGTGTTATGCTTTTTCAGATCCAGACTTCTATCCAGATTTGAAAAATCAATTTCGATCACCACAGGCCTCCTAAAATCTTGGAATTTTACACAGAGATTCCAAATTAAGTTGGAAACATTCGTTCCAAATTTTCGAATAATTGGATTTGAATTTAATTTTTAAAAATTCGTGGACTGCAGAGGGGTCACACCCTCTAATCTTCCTATTTTGCTACTGTCCGTGAATTTTTAGAATTTTTATACTCATTTAATTTTTGTTAAATTTAACTTTCTGGAATCCTTGTAAAATTTTTCACATTGTATAAAATCACCAAAATTTTCTAAGGTCGGTGGTAATACTGAAAAGTCCAAAATACCCATGAGTATCATTTCTGGACTTTGACACCGGTACAAATAAAAATTCGAAAAACAAATTCCTAAAATCTTAAAAGAATCTTTTCTGAAATCCTTGTTTGATTTTCTTCAAAGTAGTGGTGTTGTTTGACTTGTTTGGACCACTACTTAATACAGAAAGCCTAAAAATAATTCATTGGTAATAATTTTTTGTCTTAGGGATAATTGGCTTAGGGTTTCTTTCTTTCTTTTTTAGAGACTCACATTAAAGGAAATTAACCATCACTAATACAACTTGTTTTTCCTTTGATTGTGGAGTTTCAAAACTTATTTGAAAATTTAAAAAGAGAAACCCTAAAACACATTGAATTAAATCAAATCCTAAAAGACAAAAATATAAGAAATTGTATGATAACTTGCTTTTTAATTGGAACCACTTTCCAATTCTTGCACACACACAAAAAAATTGAAATAACAGGGCAACAACCCAATCAACACCCTCCACATTCCATGTGCAGTTTAGTATCCCAGCCTTAACTAAAATTCGTAGCAATTTGACCACTAAGCTTTCATCAATTTAGGCTTGCTATATAGGACTTAAGTTTTCTCTAGTTAATACCAATTCTGTCATCTACATCTGGTGTTCCGGCTGAGGGGCCGTGTCAAACGACTAGGCATGGGTTTGTACAAGCACCTAGGGATTTTCCTGGGAAACGCTTGGGCCCAAACCTCCCCTTAAGAAACTTGGCTAGATTTGTTGATAGAACGGGTATTCACTGTTGATTACTTATTTCCTAGGTAGACCAAATCTTAGGTTAATTTCTAAGGAGTCACAATTAAGTTAGGTCTAGAATTTGATTGCTTGTGTGCACACTTCTGTCATCTCCATCTCTTCTCCTCCCCTCCCATTCTTCCATTTTATGCACGGGCGACGGACTCAAAATCCGCACTTGGAAGGACCATTTGATTTCGCCCCCTGCGAAAAAAGACCATTTTTCTGTTTTCTTCTAAAAAAATGGAAAATCAACAAAATGGGTCCACTAACCCTCCCACTTCCACCTCTAATCCTACCTCTAACCCCACTACTAACCCTAATTCTGACCCTTCCACCCAAAACCCACCCACCTTTAACTTCCCACACTTGGAGCTCCCTAATATTAATTTTCCTCAATCACAACGTTAAGACCCTCTGCCTGATCTTTTAACAACGATGGCTGAGCAGATTGCTAAATTAAATTCCAATCAACAAACATTGACTAGGAACATCCAAAACCTAGCCAATCAAAGGCCAAACCCACCACCCCGTCAGCAGCCTGTTATTCCTCTAAAAGATTTTTATGATCCATCTTATTATGAGTAACGACTAAGGGTGGTCATACCAGAGGGGCACTTTGAGATCAAGCCAGCAGTCTTTAACCTGATTAAGCACTTCCATGGCCTTCCTAGGGAAGGCCCTTTCAGCCACCTTGAAGAGCTGACTCTTCTTGCACAAACAAGCCGTTCTCGAAATGTGCAAGAAGACCTATGGCTGATGCGGCTATTTTCATTATCTCTTAAAGATAAGGTCGCTTATTGGTTCAAGACCATTGGCCAACCCATCACAACTTGGCCTCAGCTCAAGAGCGCCTTCCTCAAGAAATTCTTTACCATAGGTCATACTAATTCACTACGAAGATCTATTATGACCTTCCAATAGAAATCTGGCGAAAGTTTCTATGGCTCTTGGGAGAGATTCCAAGATCTTTTAAGAAGTTGCCCGCACCATGAGATTCCTTTATGGCAGCTCGTGCAGGTCTTCTATAATCGTTTGGAAGATCAACTTTGACACTTTGTCGATGCCTCATGTGGCGGAAACTTCTAAATAAGAATGCTGAGAGTGCTTATGATCTTTTTGAAGAAACGAGCGAAAACTCATTTACTCAAGCTTCCTTGAACACATTTGGCAGAACTCAAAACCTGCAGTTCGGTGTTCATGAAGTAGGCACTCAATCTATCCCTGTCACCTAAGACGATCTTCAAATGATCGCTCAAAAACTTGACCAAATGCATATTAGTCAAAGGAAATTTGAGGAAAGACCTGCCACATCATCCCAAGCTCCACACAATCCACACCTAACCCAACCTAACCTTCCACGAAGAGAAAATTTGCACAATCTCACCACTACCCCTACTGATTATTACCAATATTAGGAGACTGTTTATGATTCTTTGGGAAATTACAACTATCCAGATCTTAACCTCACTCAAAATATTTCTGCCATCTAGGAGCCCTTTATAAATTCTTCCAATTAGAAAAATTACCCAAACTACTCCTGGAATAATCAGGTTCCTTGTCAACCAAATCATTTTAATGGGTATGGGTTGAATCCAACCTTTCATCTTGAGCCATCACAATAAGACATCAACGCCTAGATGATGAGAACCCTGCTGGAAATGCAGACAAAAATGACGGAAGTAACCTGCACCATCACAAATTTGAATAATCAGATTGGGGTTACTCCCACTCAAAGATCTGCAGGACATCTTTCGTCCCAACCCATGCCCAACCCTAATCACCAAAGGAACCAATATTCGGGCAGAAATCCACACTACTTGAATCAGCCTCCTACTAATCCACCACCTCAGTAGCCTCCCAGGTTTCCACAACTACAGGACCCCCACCTCCTCCAAATAATAATTCGACTGCACATGCAGTTACGTTGAGGAGTGGGAAAACCACCACTGATCCTGGGCCTTCACACAAACCTGATGAAATCCCCATCACTGTGCAAATTGACTCCCCACCTCCCCATTAGGAAGAAAAAGAACTACAAAAATCTCAAGACACGATTCCTATCCCTTTTCCACAAGCTCTCCACCCCACCACCAATAGAAAAAAGAAATCTGAGCCCACTACAGAAGAACTCATGGATCTATTTGGGCAAGTTCAAATCAATATTCCTCTCCTAGATGCCATCAAATATATACCTACCTACGCCAAATTTTTGAAGGAGATTTATACTCCTAAAAAGGAGGCCAAAAATCTAGGACAGGTGCATCTTTCGGAGATAGTAAGCTCTATCATACAGAGTAACCTGCTGATGAGTGGCTACTCATCATGGCTAAAAAGCTGAAGTTAAGCTAGACACTAAGTAAAACAATATCAAATTAACAGATAAAAAGGGTAAAGTGTGGGAATTAAAGAAAAAGACCTAAAACCTTTACTCTGTGTTAAAATTTCATAATTATGTCACAAAATGAGATATTCTAAAAGCAAAGTACAAATGATGATCCATGCGTCAATTGAACACATAAATAAGCTTGAAAGGCCAAATAAGAAGTATAATCAATGTCTTAAATGTTCAATTAAGCACATATAAAAATTTGAAGGCAATTGGACATCATTTAGGTTATGAAATAGGTAGTTTACACTTAGGTCCTTCATGCATTACACTCTTACCCTTAAAAACTCCTCTTTGGACCTACTTGTAAGTCGCAGGGACCCTTTTGAAAGGCTGCAGGGCCCTTCCGGTTGTAGTTCTTTTCACTTATGGGCCTGCACGTAATTTCTCTACCCCTTCATTCAAGGGTCTGTCTGCAAAATTTCCTTCATTTCAGAGAGAGGCATGCTGTTCTTTGCACGCACTGTAGCACGCGAAGAACACGGCCAATCTCAGCCATCCGTTGCTCTTCATGATCTTGATCTGCGGTTAGATTCGAATGGAAGTTTTGCGTGATTCGACGCATGTGATCACCCCTCTCCCTAGATCTCATCTGACGATCAGATTTTGTGCGTAGCTCACTGCGCGCTCCGCCCCTCTCATCCTCGCCGTCGGTTGGATCTTGATTATCCTCACCTGTGCGGTGATCTCAGCCACTGAGCATGCTACTTAAGCACCTCAGAGGTGTCGCGCGCAGAGGATCGCTCCCTCCTACACCTCTTAGCGATCAATTCGTCCACTCCAGTCCCTCCTCCCCATCAAGCCTCTGATTTCACAGCCACCGGCTGTGAAATCATCACCTTCTCTCGGCCTCCTCATCGCTAAGGACTTCGTAGCACCTGAGGACGACCCTGGAGCCTCACTAGCAGACTCTTCCCTCTGCTGGAGTCATCTTCCTCCTTTCTTCCTCCTTAGCCACCGGCTAAGGACCCATAGGTCCCATTCTTCCTGTTAGATTAGGTTTAAAATTCTGCATATTAGTTTTAGCTGTAGTTAAGTAGTTTAGAGTAGAATTAGTATAATTGTTAATGTTTAATTTTCGTTGTAGGATAAAGTAGTTGTAGTAGTAGAATTAGGCTTAAATCCCCTCCCCTCACCTCCTCTGATCAGTCCAGATCAGAGGGGAAGACTTCATAAAACCATGTTTCAAATTATCTCCCTCTCCATATTTTCACGTCCAGTTCTGATTTTTTCGTGACAGGTTTTCTCATCTTCCACCCACACACTCTGACCCAATTTCAGATCTGGTTGGTTTTCAACCTCAGATCTGAAATTGGCGTCAACAAGCACTTAAGGGGCCTCCCACTCACCTCACTCTTGGTCACAAAAGGCCCTGATTTTGGGTCAAAATTTTCAGTTTGTCAGATTTCTCCTCAATGTGGATTTTAAGGAATTTCCTTTCTGGATTTATTGCCTGATTTGACGAACTGAATGAAATTGATTTGAATTCCCTGTTGGCAAGGAATCTGAGAGGATTTTTGGTGACAGAAATTATCTCAGAAGGGCCATACATAAATCTGATTGGATATTGCCTTTAATGCATTGAATGCAAGTCAGATCTAAGGATAATTACTATGGTAATTTGAAGTTTGATCTTGCATTCATAAGTTTTTTTTATGGCTGTTTGGTTTGTCTGGTGATTTCCTAACCTAAGGAGTTCTCAATACTCCTTAAGGTTTCAAGAAACTGGGATTTGATCTTATGGCTGTAATTCATTGAATTAATTCTTCCTTCATGCTGTCTGTAGCATTAGGAAGAGTTAATTAAGTGATATTTGTGGATTTCATCTAAAATGAAGTTTTTGATAAGGGTTTTTGGCATCTGAATTGGGATATTTAGTGATTTTCGTGAGAAATTGAACCCTTGACAGATTTAGGATTGAATGATTTTCTGTTCTGTTGGATTTGTTTGATTCTGATCCCAGTAAACAAAGCAAAGTGCTGCATCTTGCAGCTACATGTTTTTTCTCTCCAAACTCACATTTCTTCTCAAATGGACTAACTGTAGCAGTAGTTAGCCCATTTGGACAGTGGCTTAAGCTGCTATTAAAAGAGAAAACTGAACACCATACATATAAAACTCTGATAGCCCATTTTAACTCTTCCCTTCTCACCCATTTGGACAGTGGCTTAAGCTGCTGTTAAAAGAGAAAAACTGAACACAGTTTGCTCTTCCTTTCTCACCTCCTATTGCTGTAGGATTTACAGGAACAATTAAAGTGAGAAAAACCCCCAAACGAACCAAAAATACATATAAAACTCTGATAGACAGTATATATAAAAATACATATAATATTACTCTGTATAATCTGTATACTCCTATAGACATAAGTTCTATGTAATTATTAAACTGTATATGTACCACTATATATATATATGTAAATAGGCAGTATATACATATAAACTGTATAACTAACTATGTAAGTATATTGTATACTGTAAATTAGCTATCTGATTTAAAATAATATATGTATATTACTCTGTATATAGGCAGTATGTAAATAGTTTATTACTCTGTAAGTATATATGTAGTATATTGTATATTGTATAAATTGTATATATCTATGCATATGTAGATTATAAGTAAATAAAATCCTGTACCTTAATTTAATCCTTTATATATAATAAATAATGAATTTATTAAGTTAATAGCTAAGTTGTTAAATTAAATTAGATAAATTAGTAATTTAGGGTTATAATTAAGTTAATTGAATCTATATACTTAGGCTAATATATCTTAAGTACTTTAAGCTAGTTGAAGTATGTTTATACCTTTTCTATATTACTTTAACTTAATTTACAAGTAAAACAGTCAAAACTGCTATTTAAATGTAAATAAAATAGAAATTAATTCATAAAAATATAATAAAAATGTGCATAAAATACTTATATATGTATTCTAGCCCTGTATAAGGTCAATTAGACCATTCACTAACTAATTTATATGTAATTAACCAAGAAAACACCAAAATCAGTGTGTAAAAACAATCCACTTGACTGAATTTATTTATATAGTAAATCTAATTAAAATTTAAAATTAATCAAATAATTATATAGTATCATGTAAATACTTTATTCTCCATAATTTATTTTTATTTTTAAATAAGTTATGGCCCTCGAATTGAGGGCCAAAATCCCTTCCAGCCCACAGCTGCGTGCGATTTCCAGCGTAAATGTGGCGCTCGAATAGCGCCACATCGTGCGCTGCAAACTGCATGCAGTGATTTTTATTGAATTTCTGCGTTGGCCGAGTAGTCGTTAGGGGCGCTGGGCACCCGAAACAACCATGCCTTCTGAGCATTCTGAGCATACTATCTGAGCATGAGTATACGATATGAGCATATGTGTGGGGCCGGGGGCCCGGGAGAGGTGTGTGCGTGGGGCTGAGAAGGCCCTATGCTGAGCTAAGATAAACGTAATTAGCGGCCTAATGAGAATTAGGGTGCGCTTAGTAGAGGTTTGGTCCCACCCTCTGGGTGCTGTGTATCCCTCGAAAAGCGCGCCCGCAAATTAAACACATTTTTAACTGCTTAAAGAGAACTAATGACAGTCGTTAAGCACAGCATATGAAACCTGTTAAGGCAGAAGAAAACATAGAAGAAGAATAGCAGATGAAGATGTGTGTGCAGGAAATGAGAGAGAGAAGATGTACATACGTAAGTAAATACACATACAATAAAAATATAAACATATATATATATATGTATATGTAGTATAGCCAATTATTTGTATAAATAAACCCATATATTTACTAACAGAATAAAATGTCACTATAAGTGTTGCTACAGACCTCAGTTTTCCTCAGGTTTGTATATAGTGTTTTCTGGGATCTAGCGACACTTACGTCTGTCACTAAAACTGTTGTATGTGTTACTGTAGATAACAGACTAGCAAGTTAAGTTAATATACTATGTCATCTTAGTCTATTAAGTACTTTCATGTTAGTATTAATACTATAACTTGTAAAGACATAGTTTAAAGTGTAGTGATAAATTGTTTGGTGCCTGTTTATAGTTAGTTTTTACAAGCATTACAATTAATTCTTAGTAAGTAGGCTAACCATGTCCACATTCATAAGATGTAAAGCTTCTTTTTGGAATTAGAGGATAATTTTGAGATCAAAGAGCGATGTAATTCAATAAATTGCCTCCCAGTGAACGACCTGGAATAAAACCAGTAAAAATTAGATAAGTAAATAATAATAATGGTTGTAATGACTAGTATTCCACAACTCACCACAATGACACTCTTGGTGTTTTAAACTACAACACATCGCCATTCCATTTAACCAACCACCACCCACCACCAATACACCATTATTTTTGGCGCCGTAGCCAGGGAGGCAACGCTCTTTACGCCAAAATTACCCTTTAATTCTTTTGTATATAGAAATTCTTCATTTCATTTAAATTCATTGATTGTAATTTCTTTCTTCCATTGATTTATTTGTGTATACATTCCTTTATTCTTTTACTAATCATTTGTTATTTTTCCGCAGCACTTGAGGAGGAGGAGAAGCAGCATCATCATCCAAGTAGAGGTCGTCTTCCTGGTGGAGTCGCTGCGCTCCTAACCCGTCTTCCTGGTGGAGTTTGCTCTCAGAGTAGCTATAGGATTAGTAATAATAGTAGTTTAGTATAGATAGTTTTAGGTATATTAATTAGGATAAATTGTTAGTCATAAGTTGTGGGAGCCTATTCTCACACATTCATTGTAATAATTGTGGACTGTCTGGACTTTATCTTCTACTTCTCCCTCATCGATAAGGTTTTTCGATTGCAATTTTCTGAATCGATTTCTTTCCTTGTTTTTGCTTGTTGCATATAAAAAAAAAAATCAAAAAATCAAAAATCAAAAGATCTCATACTTATCTAGCAGCAGCATAACCTTAGGCATCCATCTTAGGTTGCATACTTTTCTGCTAGATTTCAATTCAAGTCAAATCTGCATTTAGAAGATTGCCGGAGTCAGGTACGCATTCCTTACCTTACTTTAACTCCTGTCATCATTGCATTTGACTTAAAATTAAGAAGACCATCTCTTGTACTAAACTGAGTAAAAGAAAGGTGAGACGAGCTGCATAGAAATCATATCATAATCACTTGAATTAAGTCAAAAAGGAGATATTAACTTTTGGTGAAACCATGATTGAGATTTTCATCGCCTTGTGTTGAATGTCATCGTGCACACAGCACGATCACTTAAGTCCACAACACACAGGTTTCTACCTCATCTCTTTCTACAACCACAGGATCTGGATTCGCACGCTAAGTCTTATCCAGATTCCCAGTGGATTTTAAAGGTCTGCACATCACTAGGTTTATCTTAAGATACGTACAATTGTTTGAAACAATTGCTTGCGTACAACATAATTTTGCGTAGCAGCCTCTAGGAAAAATTTTTTCCGATCTATCTCGCTTGATTGGTCTTCTGAATGAATTGAGATTTAATTGGGCTTTTTCCGCTTTCTGTGAACGTGGTTAAAATTTTCCCATTGAGTTGGAACGAATTGTAGTAAACGTGATTTCAAAAAAAACCAACTCAATGGAAGGTAGGAGATCCCAAAACCCAGAACTTGTACTCCCCTTGGGTACTGCTACCCAAGCTACTACATCTTCTTCTTTGCCTTCCACTTCTAATCCCTTACCTCTCGAGTCTCAAACTCCTTTTCACAATCCCCCTCGCCAAGAGGATGATCTTGAGTCATCACAATTTGAGGATTTTGAAGAACTTCCTCCACACTTAATTGCACATCCTCCACCACCACAACCACCAATCCCTAGGTTCCAACCTCCACCTTATCCTAATCTTCCTAACCCACCACCAGAGAGAGGACCTATGCCTCATCTTCAGCACCTATTCGACACACAACTGCAAATGAATACCTTAACCCAACAGGTGCAACAGCTAGCTCAAGCTGTTAATCTCTTAGCTAGTCCCCCACCACAACCACCTCTGCCTAGAAATCCTCAGGCACCACCCCAACTCCGTAGACCTCAACTACGGGATTATTATAATCTCGCAGTTGCCCAACCAATGCCTGTGGTACGTTATCCCAATGGGGGTCGTGCTGCTGAACTGAAGCGAAACATTATAGCACTCATTCCTCACTTCCATGGACTTGCTTCTGAGGACCCTTTTCAGCATTTAGAGGAGCTGAAGAATCTTGCCCAAACTTTGGATCCGCAAGGATATGATCAGCACATGCTTTTAATGAAAATGTTCTCCTTTTCATTGAAAGATAAGGCAGCCTTTTGGTTTCGAACACTTGCACGGACTACACCTATAGATTCCTGGGCTTCTTTAGAACATGAGTTCTTAAAGTACTTTCCTGTAGGCCACACTAACGCCTTAAGGCGTGCCATCACTACATTCACTCAGAATTCAGGAGAACCAATGCACGAGGCTTGGGAGAGATTCCACGAGCTTCTGAGAAAATGTCCCCACCATGGTGTCCCACACTGGCAACAGGTCCAGATCTTCTACCATGGGCTCCATGATGACACACGGAATTTCGTAGATGCTGCTTGTGGAGGCAATTTCCTGTGTCGGGACGAGGACTCAGCCTTTGAGCTCTTTGAAGGCATGGCCGAAAACTCTATTAATAATGCTTCAATGAGCATGTTTAATAGAAAGTCCTCACATTCCCACTCACACACTGGGGTACACGAAGCCCAATCCAGTAGCAAAGACTTAGAGATAGTGGCTAGTCAACTGGATAAAGTGGGCTTAATCGAGAAGAAAGTCGATGAAGTATGGAAATTTCTCTCAAAACCCTCATCTTCTTCTTCTCAGTCACTAGCACAAAACACTTCTTCTCAGTTTCCCACAGGGAGGGAAACTGTGAATAACCTTTCTGTGACACAAACTGCATTATCGGATTTTCCATTTCCATATCCTTCACCGGTTGAAGGAACCTTTGTTCCTCCCTACACTGACTTCCTTGCACCTTCTGGAGTTTCGGAGGAGCTCCATGCCATTCATAATGACCCTTTCGCACAAACCTACAACCGTGGATGGCGCAATCATCCAAATTTCTCATGGTCGGGAAATTCACAGAAACCTCCTTTTCAACAACCTTCTGCACCACCACTACACAACCCGATCCGAGCACGACCTCCACAATCACACGGTTATCCACCGCATGCCTACCAGCAACCCCAACCCAGGCCCACCCAATACTCTCAATCTGGGCCTACACGAGATGACCAGTTGGGGTCTATCATGAAAGTTCTTCCTGATATGCAACAACAGAATATTGCTATGCAGCAAAAAAAGGACACGGCCTTAGCTGAGATGAGAGCCTAGCTATCACACTTGACGGAGTCTCGTCAACCACATTCACTCCCATCTCAAGCACAGCCTAACCCTAGGAACATACCTGCTCAGAGGCATGTCCAACCTAGACCAGCAATGCAAGACCAAGCACATGTCATTTCACAACCAATGCACAACACTGAATTCTTCACTGACTCAAATTCTTCTCTTGCACAAACACAACCACCTCTCCTACCTAACACTGATTTACCATCTACCTCTAGAGCTAAACTAAATGCCATAGTCACTAGGAGTGGTAAAAGCACACTAGATCCATCCCTTCCAACACCTACCACTTCTAGTTCTGTTCCTCCACTTCCTACTTCTCCTCTAGCTATGACTGAACCTCTTTTCACCACTCCAGTACCTTTTCCTGAAGCTTTAAAGAAGAAGGAGAAAGGAAAGAAAAAGACCTGTGTGGCACCTGAGGAGGATTTGCTTAAGCTTTTTGAGCAAGTCCACATAAACATCCCCTTGTTGGATGCAATCCGCCACATTCCTCTTTACGCTAAGTTTTTAAAAGACCTATGCACACCTAAGCGTAAAGTAAGAATTCAAAAAGGGAGTAGTCCAATCATCCTCTCAGAATAAGCTAGTTCCATCATCTCTAGTACCCTCCCAACTAAGATGAAAGACCCAGGCACCCCTCTCTTATCCTGCATGATAGGTAACACCACATTTAATAGAGCACTACTTGACCTAGGTGCTTCCATCAATCTTATCCCAACCTCTCTGCTGACACATTTTGAGGTTGGCAATCTGAAGCCAACCGAGGTGTCCCTGCCATTAGCTGACAGATCAGTTAAGACACCTCAGGGAGTGTTGGAAGATTTCATAGTGCGGGTCAAGGATTTTTACTTTCCAATAGACTTTATAGTCCTTGACATGGAAGTACCTGAAGATATCCAGAACACACCTATCATTTTAAGAAGACCTTTCTTGTCTACGGCCAAGGCAAACATCAATTGTGAGGAGGACCTTATAGAATTAAAGTTCGGAGATCAAAAAATAAAAATTGATATTTTTCAGGCCCAAGGAGGACCGACTTGTAGTTTAATTGAAGAAATCTTCTCTCTGGATTCTTTGGATCAGTTGGTTGAGGATACCTTAATCAATTCATTAAATTTAGAACCTCAACACTCTTTGGACTCTGACTTGACTTCCACTGAGATACCAAATTTAGAGACTGAGGACCTACCTCCTATTCCTTTAGTATCTCTAGGATCTCCTGAAACTTTCACACCTACTCCTTCTGATCCTGTGCCTGTTGAACTCGAACCTCTTTCTGACTCTCTCAAATATGTTTTCTTAGGACCTGATCAGACTTATCCGGTGATTGTTAACTCTTCCCTATCATCTGATCAAGAATCATGACTCTTATCTGTCCTAAGAGCACATAGGCAGGCTATAGGATGGAGCCTTTCTGACCTAACTTGCATCAGTCCTTCTTATTGCACACATAGGATTTTCATTGAAGAAGGATCTAGACCTACTTGACAGCCCCAGCGTAGATTGAACCCTACATTACAAGAGGTGGTAAAAAGTGAAATGATTAAGTGGTTGGACAATGGAATTATCTACCCAATTTCTGACAGTAGATGGGTAAGTCCTGTTCAGGTTGTGCCAAAGAGGGCCGGACTTACCATCATCACCACTAATTCTGGAGAAGTCATCCCTACACGCATTGCTAGTTCGTGGCGAGTATGTATAGATTACCGAAAACTCAACCAAGCCACGAAGAAAGATCATTTCCCTTTGCCCTTCATTGATCAGATACTGGAAAGACTGGCAGGGAATAGATTTTTCTGCTTTTTGGATGGCTATTCAGGATATAATCAGGTGGCAATTCACCCCGATGATCAGGAAAAAATGACATTCACCTACCCCTATGGAACCTTTGCATTCCGTAGGATGCCTTTTGGATTGTGCAACGCACCTGCCACATTTCAGCGGTGTATGTTTGCAATCTTTTTTGACTTAGTAGGTGATTGCTTAGAAGTCTTCATGGATGACTTCTCGGTCTTCGGGAGCACATTTGATGCATGTTTGGACCACCTGACTAAGGTCCTGCAAAGATGCATAAATGTGAATCTAGTACTTTCCTGGGAGAAATCTCATTTGATGGTAACTGAAGGACTAGTATTAGGTCACCTTATTTCTGAGAGAGGAATTGAGGTTGACCGCGCGAAGGTAAAGTTGATTTCTGATTTACCACTACCTTCGTCGGTTAAACAGATTCGATCTTTTCTCGGGCATGTTGGTTTTTATCGCCGCTTTATAGCGGATTTCTCGAAAATAGCCCGACCTCTCACTACTCTCCTCTCTAAAGATGTAGACTTCCAGATCTCTGACGATTGTGTTCGTGCCTATACGACACTTCGTGGTCTGGTTACCAAGGCACCCATACTGCAACCCCCGAATTGGTCTCACCCTTTTGAGATCATGTGTGATGCTTCTAATTATGCAGTAGGAGCTGTCCTTGGTCAAAAATTGAACGGGAAACCCACGGTCATCTATTACGCTAGCAAGACCTTAGATGAAGCCCAGAGGAATTACACCGTCACGGAAAAGGAATTGCTAGCTGTAGTATTTGCACTGGAGAAATTCAGACCTTATCTTTTAGGTTCCCACATTATAGTCTACACTGACCACACGGCAGTTCGACATCTTCTTGCCAAGAAGGACGTGAAATCTCGTCTGATTAGATGGATCCTGCTTTTACAGGAATTTGATTTAGAGATTCGTGATAAGGCTGGAAAGCAGAATGTGGTAGTTGACCACTTATCCCGCCTTCCTTCTGAAGCGATTTCTCCTTCACCCATTTCTGACCACTTCCCTGACGAGCAATTGCTAGTCATTCATTCTGATATTCCCTGGTATGCTGACATTGTCAACTACCTGGCTTCTGGAATCCTCCCCACTGATTGGGTTCGACATCAAAAAGACAAACTTAGATCCGAGGCCAAGCACTATTACTGGGAAGAACCCTGGCTTTTCAAGCTTTGCAAAGACCAGATCTTTAGGAAGTGTGTTCCAGATAAGGAGATTAGAAGTATCTTATCGTTCTGCCATGACCAGGCGTGTGGCGGTCACTTCTCTGGCAAAAAGACCGCTGCAAAGATTTTGCAGAGCGATTTTTATTGGCCCACAATCTTTAAAGATGCACACGAATATAGCAGGGCATGTTCACGCTGTTAGTCTCTCGATAGTATTGGCCGTCGAGACATGATGCCCTTGAATCCGGTCGATTCGGTTGGATTAGGAGAGAAGAATTTAGGGTAGATCCGGTCGAAATCGAGCTTGGGCAGAACAGTTTGACTTGGAGGTCTTTTTATAGACCTTCAGAGGGAGTTTTGGGCTTGGGAAGCAAGCTTCCCAAGCTTGGAAAGCTTCACTAGAGTTGGGAATTTTTTGATACCCTAATCTCTCATGCGTTCGCATGAGAGATTGAGAAGGTTTTGGGGAGTGGGAATTGGCTCAAAAGGAAGGGAATTCCTTGACGAACTTCCCTTTCAAATTTGAAAGGGATTCGTCAAGGAATCAAGGAGATCTTGCCGATTTTAGGTCGCCAGAGCTTGTAGGAATAGGATTAATGGCAGTAGGGACCCATTTGTTAAAATGATGACAAAGTTAGGGGTCTTTCTGTAAAGATTTTGAAAGTTAAGGCCATATGTGTGATCAGACAGGACTAAGTTGCAAACTAGGTCAAGACAATCTCAGATTGGGTCCAAATTTTGATACAAGCCTAATTTGAACATGAGGAATCTAATGGTGAAGTTGGATTTTGGTTCTGATTATGTTTGACTAGGTAATTTATCTAAAACCCAAATCAGGGAAAATGTTTGTCTAAGACTCTATTCTGGGCCAAAACGGGTTCTGATGGTCAATTTGAAGGTACCAAAACTTAGATAATATTTTTCTATGAATTTTAGAGGGTTTAGGTGAATTTTATCCTGATCATAACCTCAGTTAATTAAGCGGGTTTGTTTTTAGGGTTTGAAAAGTCATTTAATTCTCAAAACATGTGAAAACCCTTTTCTGTCTGTTCTAACCCACTTGTTAGCCTTTTAGGACCATTTGACCCTTAATTAACCCTTGAGAAAACCTGTCGTTGTACTGCATTCAAGTTATGATGGTAAAATTATAGTTTTAACCCTGGTTTCTTATCTTTCTCTCAGAATGCTAATGTAATGAATTATGTCCTTCTAAAGGTTATGTAGGAGAATTTAAAGACTTAATAAGATCAAATTGAGTTAGTTTATGGCTCATGATGATGTTCCCATCATACCCCCATGCCTAGTTTTTGCTAGTCCCTTAGGAAAATTTCAAGGGATTTACTCAAATTCTAGACCACATGTTTCTTTATACTCAAACTCTGATGTGTACCTTTTTTTGTAGATTAGGTCAGAATGTCGATAATAGGCCTAGAGATACTCAAGTACTAACCAAGATCCGGACCTGACCTGCTCTAGCCTCAGTCTACTGCGAAGGTTTCTAAGGCCCACAGGAACTAACCTAAGGTTCGTTGAACTCCGCGGTTAAAGCACCTGTGCTTATAATATGTTTTAGCCCAGGTTCAGTTTACAGTGCGTTTTTGTAAGAAAGAGATAGAAGAATTTTTTCTTTAGCTTTGGAGAGTTCTCACTCTTTTCTTTTTATTTCTAGCTTCAGATTGGCTTTAGAACATGGTCTGTATTGGATTCCTAGTTCCCACCATCAATCCTCGTAGGGTCCCTGGTAATCGATGCTTCGAGATAGCACCACCCATGGAAACCCCTAGAACCTTGGCTTTCGAGATTTTGAGATAATCCCACCCATGGTGTTCTGTAGTTAAATCCAGACCCTGGCAATCGACATTTCGTGATAATGTCGCTCATGGCACCTGAACCATCACAAGGTGCTTACATGCCCTCGGTAGGATATTTAGATATCCTAGGAGACAAGCACTGAGGAGACAATATGTTATTGCACATCTTCGAGGGGAATTTCCCTCCTCTCCGAGCCAGGAACTCATCCAAATCAACTTGTGTTGATCAATCGCTCCTAATCTAAGTAACTTTTTCAGAATATATTTAACGCCTTTGTGTGATTTTGATAATTAAGCGCACTGAACCAAACTATGTGTGGATTGAGGTGCTTAGATTACCGAGTCCTGTAAACCAGAGGTCAGTTAATGAGGCTGAATAATCCCTAAGCCTTAGACCTAATACTTAAGCTTCACATTTTCCCCAACCTCTTGAGAACTATCCAGATCTTAATGGATACTTGAATTTTTAAGTCTAGCATTACAGCTCAAGAGGCCTAAGATCATCCAAGGTCCCATAATTTTATTCTCCTCAAAAGTAAAAAATTAGCCTTTCTCTAAAAATCCATTTTGCGAAAATAGTTTTGCTAAGAGACTAGCTAAAGATAAGCATAGACGTGTGATAAATGCCAGTTTATCATCATTCTTATGCCCTAAAATAGTTCTAGCTCTTAAGGTTTTACTTTGCAAACGGGTTTTCAGGTTGCATTTAGGCATTCACCTAGGTTAGGCATGAATTGCATTTTATTTGTATTTTGATGTGTTTATCTGAGTGTTAGGGATAAACAGAAAGTCAGATCCCACATACCTTGGCACTTAGGAAGGCAGAAGATGAAGAAGCTCACATTAGTTGGATCCCAGCTAGATCCAGCTTATCCCAACTGGATCCCAGCTCCTAGCTGGATCAAGTCATCCGTATCTCAATTTAGCTCATCTCAGCTGAATGGTAGCTCTAGCTAGTTCACCTCAGCTCCATTCAACTAACCTCAGCTGGATGGCAACTCAAACTAACTTAAGACAATTGATTCCAACTCTATTCTAGCTCCTCTAGCTTAGAATAGTTCTTTGAAAGCTAAACATGACAAGGACTAGCTACTACCACCAACTAGCTAGACTTAGTCAGTTGAAGATGACCTCAACCAGCTTAGGCCAACTCAAGTCCAGGTCTTAGAGACTCAACTTAGCTCAACTTAGTTGAGTTGAGCTACTTGACCTAAGCTAGCTAGGTAAATGTCCGAGAAAACCAGACCCAGCTCACCTCAGTTCATATCAGCAGAAGCTAGCTCATCTTAGCTTGGCTTAGCAGCTAGCAAAGTACTAGCAAGTTGAGCCAGCTAAGATAGCTCCTTGCAATTCTCTTTAGCAGCCACCAGCTCCAGTGCAGCTCCTTCCAGCTACCTCCAACTTCTCTCCTCAAAAACCCTAGCTCCCTCTACCTCCTACCTTACTCCCTACTAGCTAAGCTAGCTTAGTTAAGCTAATCCACTGTTAGGGCATCCCTACCTAACCTTAATCCTCACTTCACCTTAAGCCAACCTAGACCTAACCCTATCCCACTATAGTTGCAACCAAAACTACCCATGCAACCCTTCATTTTGGTGCCAATTATGGCACCTCTTCACCACCTACAACCACCCCCATAACCACCAACATGTGGCACCACTTTCCCTAAAAAATCCCCTTCCATCTCAACCCTCCATCCAACACCTAAAACCATCTCAACCACCCATCTTGGCGCCACCTAGGAACCCTTCTAGAACACCTATTTTGGTGCCAAAACCAAAGGCCACCAAGGGTGGCAACTACCCATAACCATCCCCCTTACACCTATTGGGTTGGTGCCAACCTACCCCCTCCATTGGATCCTTAACCACCTCCCATCTAGCCATCCTAGCTCTTCAATTAGGCCATGCCAACCTACCCTCTCGACTCCTATATTTGCCCCACCTAACCACCACCTAAAGACCATATGATCCATAAGTTTAGTTTCTACCTACACTACCTATACCTAAGGCCAAGGAAGAAGAAGAAGAGAAGAAGATCAAGGGGGCAATCTACCTGCCCCCTTGGTGCCTTCTTCCTCTTTCTTCTTCTCCCTTGTGCTACGACAAGGAGGAAGCCTTCATTTAGGGGGACGGCCAGGCAAGAGGAGGAACAAGGGTGGTGGACGTCCACCCTTGGAGGAGTCTTGGAGGAGGACTACTTGAAGGAAGATGCCAAAGAGAAGTTCTTTTCAATTGCGGGAGTAGCCGCAGTTGGAGCTAGGGCTTCTTAAAGCTTCTACTGGAGAATCTTCACCTTATTCTCCATCACTTTCTATTTTTGTATTGGCTAGATTTTCAATTCCAAGAATTTGTCTACTTGTGACCTTGCATATCTAGTTAATATAAAAGCTTTTTGCCTTACTTTGGTTCTTCATTTTAATTCAAGCATTTAGGTTTATCTTAACTTGTTGCAGACACTCTACCTTTTAATTACCCTAGGTGCACTTCCCTAGGGTGAGCTTAGAGGTGTAAACTTTTTCTTATCACTTAGGCATAGATTTAGTGTAGTTAACCTTCGCTTCAAATACCCAGTTGTTTCCAAAATCTAAAAACAACAAAATTGAAAATACAAAAAGATAAGTGCGAATTTGAGAGGTGAGAGAGAGAATCAATTAATGTGATTAACAATTTAGCCTCCTTGGATGACCCTAGATACTCCACTATCTAGGAATTATAAATTTAAGAGTTGATTGCGGATTTACACATACAACAACACTATTTCACATTATTAACAAAACACGTGTTTCCCGCATCAGTGCTCCATCAGCACTATCTCATGGGTACACGTGCGTGTCGTGCTCAATGGTTGGGTTCGCCCAGCACGCCACATGTCTTGTGTGTGGTAGTGAATACTCTTGGTGTGCAGATGATTTTCTAAGCACCTATAAAAGGCTATGCAAACCCCCCTTTCCTCTTCATCCCTTCCTTAGCTTTCCTCTCCCTCTCTAGAGCTCAAAAGCCCTTCTTGAGTGTGTCCCAAGCCCTGGGATGCTCCACTAGAGAAAATAAAATAATTTTTCCTAATTCTTACTCCCTGTGTGGAGCTCCTGTCGGCCATCCTCTCACCACCATTCTAGGAAGTGGATCTCGTTGCAGCATTGCCCTATCTCATCCCTTCTTCCGGCTCCATTCTTCTTCTTCCAGCTCCTCGCCACCTTTGTCCGGGTGACGCCAAAGTGAGTCATCCCCCAAGCAGTTGTTGAGGGGGATTTTCTCTTTCTATCTATTTTTACTACTTTCGTAGTGTAGATTTATTTTCTGTTATTAGTTGTAATAAATATTTCTTTGATTATATATTTATTGTTCTCTCTTTCTTTCTCTATTTCTCTCCCTCTCTCTCTTTTTGAGTAGAATAGCATCGACCTGATCTTATGCTATATAAAATAGCAAAAAAATTACAAAAAGTGAAAACACCAAAAATAAAAAAACTCAAATGCAGATTTTTGTAGATCAAACATTTGCCTCCCTGTGTTCAACTCAAGACTCACCATCCCAGTTATAAATTTTATTTGATAAGTCGGATTTTCTGCAATTACAATGACTCGGGTTTCTCATTTGTGAAACCTTGAGCTAATTTTTCTTCACATGAATTTTTTGACTCATCATTTTGGCGTCATTGGCAGGGAGGCAACGAACTTTGATTTTTCCACGTTTCTCGCACTTTTGCCTCACTCTTCTCCATTTTATTGTAATTGCAGGTACACTCTCTCAAGGTGAGCCAAAGTAGTAAGATTGGAGCAAAGTGCTGGTAAAGGTTCTGCAAGTCTATCCCCATCCCCCACCCTACTAGATTTCACTCCGCTACATAAATAACTCAAAGCCGAATAAATCTAGGAATTTTTATAAACTCTAGGATAGATTGTTGTGTTTGTTTGCCACCTCGACTCACCTCACTCACCCCGTATAAAAAAAATACAAAAAAGAAATATTCTTCTCTGATGGTAGGATCTAATATGAAATTTACATACATTAACACCCACAATTTCTCAACCTAAGGTGCACCACTCTTATATGGTTTAGTCACTAATTGGGAATTTGACTTGTGTGCCTGATATACACGAACTTATTACACATAGTAGTGACTAGAATTGTTTTGTGTCCCTTAACTCGTGGTGTGAAAAGTCCAATTGATTGATCTATTTTGGGCAGCACCACGTAATTTAAAATTTATTCATCTAGTAACTGCCCCATAGGGTTCAATTTTTAGGAATAAACTAGGCACTCCATATTCTTTTTAATTTTTAAAGGAATATATCTATACCTGTGATTTCAAAACCTGGTGTGCCTTACTGAACTTGATTGAACAAACCTAAAAATTGACTCCTAAAAGTTACTAAACAAGGTTAAACCCTAAAAGTTAAATCATTAAATAATCTTGTTTGAAAACCTTGGTTGTACACACACACATACTTCAAAACTGATCTTTATGGGAAAAACCCATCTAAAGGGCCCATCACATTGTAGAGCACACTCAATCCTAAGCCTAATTAAAACTGAGTAGACATTGGCCTTAAGGATTGGACTTGCTCTTCAAGGCTCAAATTGAGATTATTTACAATTAATGTGCTCCTACTGGTTCATTTGTTGTCAAGCTAGGGGAGTACTATTAAACGACAGTAGTTGGGGTGTATCAAAGGAACCTAAGGTTGTAGGATCTAAAGATAGGATATATGGCTATGTGCACAAAAATTCAAACACAAAATCAGTAATAACAAGATAATTTGCACAATCAATCAAACCACAAAAAATTGGCACAATATGTATAGTGGTTCCCCTCCCTTGGGTACTCCACTACCTAAGCCTCCCAGCTTAGGGTTTTTAACCCAATTCTCTCAACCTCGAGAGAATCAATTTACTAAACCGAGGTAATTAACGGGTTACCTCAACCCAAGTACAAAAATAGGTTTGTTACAACTCAACGAGCAAATGCTTAAGAACAAATGAAATACAGGTGTAAGAAAGAAAGATCTTACAACTAAGTTCCTAAGCCTCTCAAAAAATGTAAATATAATGTTACCGATTTGAGAGCCTAGAATGAGCGTGAATGCCTTGACAATGCATGAAGAAATCACGTTGAAGTGTTTGCAAAAGCGTAGAGAAATTGATAGCAGCAAACTATTCGTTCTTTAAAATATTGTGAGAATATGAAATATAGCTCTAGAATTTTTCTTCTCTATTTCTCATATGCAAACTAAGGGTCCAAGGGTTTATTTATATAGTTAGGACCTTAGTGGGTCATCTACTAGACGTTGGGGTTTAAATCCCAACGTTCATATAGCAAAAATTAATTTTCTAGTCGTTCAGTTTTGAGCCAATGGCTACTTGGTACCGGTACTAAAGTATGGGTACCGGTACTTGTTACTTCCAGATTTGGGTTTCAAACTCTTAACACAAATCTGTAACCCACTTGTACCGGTACTGATCATTAGTACCAGTACTCGTTACCTCCAGTATCGGTACTGATCATGAGTATCGGTACATGCAGGGTACAGGTTTGTTTCTTTAAAAAATCCAAACCTGTAACTCACATGTACCGGTACTAAACTTTAGCACCGGTACTTGTGGGTTTACAAGTACCTTTTTTAAGTGATTTAATCAATTACGTTCTTTGGAAAATGATCGCAATATTAATCCTAATTTATCTCTAATTACTTTTACGATCTAAGTTATATTCCTTTGTTAAGAGGCATATACAATCTATAAATAAAAAATCTAAACTAGAAACACTAAAGGTCGAAGATGATCTTCTCCTCCTTATTCTTCCTTGTCATCTTGCCTCCTTATTATCATGATCTTTTCCTTTTCATCAAGCTTCCATCATTTCCTGTTTGCCTTAATCTTTACCTAAATCTGAAAAGAACTCAATTGCAAACATTAATTTATAATAATTTTGTTAACACTAAAACAAGATGTGGAACAAGGTTCCAACAAAGGAGAAACTATGGGAAGAACCTTCTCCCCAATTCCTCCATCTACTTGGTTGGATTGACTAGATAGGAGTAGACCAAATCATTTTTAATCTTGAGCCAATTTCTGAGAGTTTGTATGTCTTTAGGCAACCACATAAGGACAGGATTGTTTTCTTGTGCTGCAGGGCATCTCTCTCTTCTATTCTCCCTTACCTTGTTATTTCTTTCGAAGAAGATGGTGTTCAATGCCTATTTCTCTTATTCTGACTATCCCCAACATAATTTGAATGATTGTGGTGATTCCTCTTCTAGTTGGGGATATAACCCAGAACCTGACCCAAGATATTCACCTTATCTCAACTATCCCCATCAGACCAATCTTAACGTCTATGGGGACCACCCTAATATTCCCACCCAAGATTAGCCCAATATCACACAATCCATTCATCCACCCTATTCGGATAACCCCACAACTTCCACCCAGGGATACGATGGATATTCTGAGTGCCACTATGATGATGATGTACTTGGGCAAACCAAGTATGATGAACCCCTACTTTGGACCCCTGAAGAAGAGTCCAACTAAGAGGACCTCAAACCTCAATTATTTTGGAGTAGGACTAAATAGAAAATGGTGCCTCTTAAGGAGTTGGACACTAAAAATGATAGAATAGAGGATTGATAAACTCTAGATTATTTTCATTCTTATGCTCTAAAATAAATCTAGCTCTTAAAGTTTTAACTCTACAAATAGGTTTTTGGGCTGCATTTAGGCATTTACTTACGATAGGCATGCATTGCATTTTAGTGCATTTTCGATGCATTTATCTGAGTGTCAGGGATAGGTAGATAGTTAGATCCCACAAGCCTTGGCACTCTGGAAGGTAGAAGATGAAGGAGAAGCCCATATCAGCTGGATCACAGCTAGATCCAACTCATCCCAACTTATTCTAGCTGGATCAACTCATCCTTAGCTGTACTCAGCTCATCTCAACTGAATGGTAGCTCAAGCTAGTTCATCTCAACTCCATTCAGCTCACCTCAGCTGGATGGCAGCTCAAACTAGCTCAAGATAGTTGATCCCAGCTCCATTCTAGCTCCTCTAGCTTAGAACAGTTCACTGGAAGCTCAATCTAACTAGGACTAGCTACTGCCATCAACTAGTTGGACCTAGTCGGCTGAAGAAGTCATCAACCAACTCAGGCTAGCTCAAGTCCAGCTCTTGGAGGCTCAACTCATCTCAACTTAGTTGATTGAGCTACTTGACCTAAGCTAGCTACTCCAGCTAGCTATGTAATCTCCGGGAAGACCAGACGCAGCTCACCTCAACTCAAATTAGAAGAAAGCCAGCTCAGATTAGCTTGACTTAGTTGCTAGCAAAGAACTAGCTAGCAAAGCTAGCTACTGATCTCCACTTTAGTTCCCTTTAGCAGACATTAGCTTTAGTGTAGTTCTTTCTAGATACCTCTAGCTCCTCTCCTCTAAACCCTAGCTCCCTTTGCCTCCTCTTCCACTCATCTATTTGCTAAGCTAGCTTAGCTAGTCCACCTCCATGGCACCAAAACTTTCTACCCTACTACTTAAGCTCTACCAAAAAGGCCACCTACTCCTACTTCATTTTGGTGCCAACTATCCCTTCCATCACTACCCTACATCCACCATCGAAACCCATCTCTGATAAACGTCAGTCTATCATCATTCTTATGCCTTAAAGCAAACCTAGCTCTTAGGATATTAACTCCGCAAATGGGTTTTTGGGCTGCATTTAGGCATCAATTAGGTTAGGCATGCATTGCACATTTTGTTGTGTTTTTGACATGTTATTTGAGTGTTAGGGATGAACTGATAATCAGATTCCTAAAACTCTAGCACTCAAGAAGGCAACTAGTGAAGAGGAACCTCATTTTAGCTGGGACTCAGCTAAATCTAGCTCATCATAGCTGGATATCAGCTCACTGGAGTTAAGGTTAGCTCCATTAAGCTCCATTAAGCTCATCTTAGCTGAATGGTAGCTTAGGGTAGCTATCTTAGCTTACCTTAGCTCAAGTTAGCTCAGACCCTGCTCAACTTAGTTGAGTCTAGCACACCTTAGCTCCAATCAGTTCACTGAGAGCTCTAGCTAGATCAACTAAGTTGATAGGAGTTCACCTCAACTTAGGTCCAGCCACTTCCAGCTCCACTCAACTCAAGTTAGTTGAAGATAACTTCATATAGCTTAGGCCAGCTCAAGTCCAGCTCTTGGGGACTCCACTTAGCTCAACCTAGTTGAGCTAACCGACCTTAGCTACTCTAGTTAGCTAGGTCCTCCCCAGAAAGATCAAACCCAACTCACCTCAGCACATTTTAGCAAGCTAAGACAACTAAAGTAGCTCCCTGCAGTTCCCTTGAGCAGCTACCAGCTCCAGTTTAGCTCTAGTTCAGCTCCAGACATTCCTTCTCAACTCCTCTTCCTTAAACCCTAGCTCCATCCCACCTCCTCCTCTACTCATCTGCTAGCTAAGGTAGCTTAACTAGCTTAGCTTAACTACACTTGAGCTCTCCTTGGCCATCCACCACCTGCAACCTAACTCCAGCTCACCACTTAACTAGTCCACCAAATAAGCTAACCACCTACACCAACTCCTACTCCAACTTGTCGCCACCACAATCACAACCCTTCACCTCATAACTTCCACCCAAAGACACCACAGAGTTGGCGCCAAAATGACCTCAACCACCTTCCTCCTTTTGGTGCCAATTCTCCCATCATCCTAGCCATACACCTCATCACCTAAACCATCTCCACCACCCATAAACTCCACACCAAGAATGCCCACTTCTAGAATCTATTTTTGGTGCCAACCTTAGCCCTTATCTACACCCTCCATCCACATTGCAAACCCATCTCCACCCTACACCTCAACCCATTCTAGAACCAACCAAACTTGGTGCCAAAACACGGTAGCACCGCTACCTTGAATGGCCACCAATTACTACCTTCATGACCCTTGGTTTGGCGCCAAATAACCTAGCCCTAGGATCATCTAACCACCCTCATAAGCCCATCCTAACCCTACACATCACCTACACCTACATCCCTATCGCCACTCCTATATATACCCCCTACCTACCACCATTAATCCCCATCCTTTGAATTCATATTTTCCACCTTCATCCCACCATATCCACGACCAAGAGAAGAAGGAGGAGAAGAAGATTAAGGGGACACTCTGTCCCCGTGGTGCCTTCCCCTCTTCCCTTCTCTCTTGTGCCCCCACCAACCAGAGGAGGAGACAAGTAAGGAAGACCTTAGGAGGAGGTCTTGGGGGTGGTGCATGCCACCCTAGGAGGAGTCTTGTGGGTGGAGATCATCCACCCTTGGGGGAGCAAGGGCACGCTCCCTTAGGGCTTGCCAAGGCACCAATTTGGAGGAGCTTTTCAAGGAAGGAGAAAGAGAACTTTTTAAGATGAGGAGCTGTGGAGCTTGGAGCAAGAAGCCTCTCCCCTTCACCATTATCATCAAGAGGATTTGTGTTTTACTTCTGTATTTTCATTTTAGAGTAGAAGCATTCCTCTACTTGTCTTTTGTGAAACATATTTTCTACTTAATTGTAGTTGCCTTCTTTTCATTTTTGTTGCATCTTTGATAATTATTGTTTCTGTCACTTTCACTCCCTCTATCTAATTACCCTAGGTCTCCATGTACCTAGGGTGAGCTTAGATAGAGACCATTTTTGTCTCTTAGGTATTAGCATTAGCAACTAGGTGTGATCATTTTCCCGCATACATTTGTGTAAGCGCTTGTTATTTAAAAACCCAAAAAAACTTATCTTTAAAAACCTAAAAAGAAAATTATTTTCCTTTTTGTCAAGAAAGATTTTTAAAAGTGCATTCCTGCCTCCTTGGACAACCCTAGATACCACCACTATCTAGGTTTATAAATTTTAAAAGTGATTGGGAATTAGCATGTTACGACTCAAATCTCGCATTTTGCAAATCACGCTTTTCGTCACATCACTTTTTGGTGTCGTTGCTAGGAGGCATGGCTTTACATCTTATTAATTCTCTTGCTTAATAAGTGGATCTCATCCCCTTCCCTCTCTTTTCTCTCATGTGTGCAGGCATTGCAGGAAGAAAGCAGGATTTTGGAAGTAAGAGTTTGAAGTTCCTTTTCTTCTTGTGAATTTAGGTTAGTGATTTCTCACTTGTCACATAATTGCTCTTAAAAACTACCAAAAAAAAAAATAAATTAGGCTTTCAGGATCATAAAAATAAAAATTAGGTAGAGTGGTGACCTTTAAAAGCAATTGTTTGGTTGTTTGCATCATTTAACACCACTCTACCTTAACTGTTGGTGTTCTAATTTTCGGGTCCAAACTTTTATCCGAACTTCAAAAAATAAATCCCAACACCACAGGCCTCCTAAAATCTTAAAATTTCACCCAAAGATTCCAAATCAAATTAGAAACCTCTGTTCTAAATTTCAAAGCAATTGGAGTTGTAGAAAATTTTTAAAAATTCATGGACCACAGGGGGTCTTCTCCTCTAATTTCACTATTTTGTTACTATCCGCGAATTTTAGGAATTTTTATACTTATCCAATTTTTGTGAAATTTGGTTTTTTGGAATCTTTGTGAAATTCCACACAACATATAAAATCACAAAAACTTTTGGTGACTGGTGGTGGTACTAAAAAGTTCAAAATATCCACAGGTATCATTTCTGGACTTTGACACCAGTACAAAGAAAAATCTTAAACAAAATATCAGAGAAATTCCTAACATCACAAAAAAATATTTTTTGGAATTAGTGTTTGATTTTCCTTCCAGTAGTGGTGTTGCTTGCTTTGTTTGTACCACTACTTAAGAAGAAAAGCTTGAAGTAATTCACCGGTAGTAACATTTCTACTTAAGGATCAATTCAATTAGGGTTTCTTTTCATTTTTAGAGACTCACATTTTAAAAGGAAATCTATCTTCACCCATACAACTTGATTTCTTTTTTATTATGGAACTCAAACGTGTTTGAAATCATCAAAAGAAAACCCTAAAAGACATTAATCTAAATCAAATCCTAAAAGCAGAAAAACTACAAAAAGTTTGTGTGATAACTTGTTTGACATTGGAATCACTCCTTCCAATTTTGCACACATCAAAAAAATTGAAATAACAGGCATTACCTCAATCAATGCCCTCCACATTCCCGTGCACAATTAGACAGCCAAGCCTAAATTAAAACAAGTAGTAATTTGACAACCTAAGGACTTCACCAAAACTTAGGCTTGATATCCAATATCTAAGAATTACTAAGCACACCTAATTCCTTTTGACATACGCGGCGATAGACTTAGAGGGAAGTTAAATGACAGATGCGGGTTTACACAAGCCCCTGGTGATTTTCCCAAGACATGCTTGGGCCCAATCCACCTCTTTTAGTCTAGCCGGGTAATCTTAAGGAACTAGGTTCACTTATTGATTTCTTCTTTATTGGGTTCCCAAGTCTTAGGTTGAATTAAGGAGTCAACCTTAGGATAGATTAGGCCTGGTTGTTTGATTTGCACACTTTCTCTCATCTCTCTCTTTCCTCCTTCCCCCCTCTCTTTCTTCTATTAAGTGCATGCACGGGCGAAGGTCAAAAAATCCACATCTCCGGGGACCATTTGATTTTGCCCGCTGCGCCCAAAGATCTTTATTCTCTTCTTCCTCTGTTTTTACCAGAGAAAACATGAAAAACTATCCAAAAAATTCTGCTTCCACATCCCAACCCAAACCTAATCCGTCAGCTGACCCACAAGTTGACTCACCATCCCTAATGATAAGCTCATATTTGAGAGCTAAATAAATGTCTAAATTCTTAAACATTAAGGTAGTGCATCCATTTATTTAGCATGCATTAGGATGTAAATCGATTATTTATATTTCTAATTTAATTACATAATCATGCATTGCATTCATAATTAAAGGCATTTGGAATTGACTTAGAATGGCATGTAATTAGGTGCATTACAGGCCAGTACATTGTTTCTAGAGAACAAATCAGGACAGTGCATCCTCGAGTAGAATGGCGTGTGTGGATTGATGCTTGTACTTTTACTCTCGCCATTCAAGGGTTTGAATAATTATGTGTATATCTTTTAAAACCCGTCCTGCTCTGGAGGATCCGTGTTATCCTTCACTTATTCCATTTCGGGAGGTCCCTTTTCATATTCCATTTATTATTCCTAGACCTCCCAAGGTAGCCAACGCGGTTATTCGCTTTCATATCTTCTGGCGAGCATTTGGTACTACGTTGCATCATCAGCTCGCCAACATTCGTGGCTACCTATTTTCTAGGCCTGCACTGTTACGCATATTTTTAGGGCCTAACCTTTTCTATTTGGAACTAGACTTATAGGTTCCGTCTAAGTATGGCTGCTGACAGAAAATGCAGCGCTTGTTGGGAGGCAACCCAGCGGTCAGAATAACACCGTTGTCAGGTGATGCTTTTCCTTTCTCCTCCTATTTTAAGTTTACAATGGGGACATTGTAGGATTTAGGCTTGGGGGGGTGCATTTGCATTTTAGGAAGTATTCATGCATTTAGGTTAGGGCATATAAAAAAAAAATTCCTCTTTTCTTGAGCTGATTGGGTTAGCCCCAGCAAAATACCTTTGTCATTGGAGGTTTTTCTTCCGGAATTATTTTTTAAGTTTAGAATCCAGTAAATTTATTTCACGTGCACGTAGACTGGGTAATAGATCCTTGAGGAAAACCAATAAGCATTTGTAATCCACTGAACCCTTGGACAGTTCATAGGGAGTCAGGCATACTATCTTCCAGTAGATCCACCTCATATTTGTGAGAAGAAAGTAGAGATATTACTGGTGCACTAAGTTTAGTGCAAGGACTCTTAAGTTTTGGATAATTAGATGGTGATACTTCAGAGTTAGGCGTAGTTTTCACTCTCTGTTCCTGTGTGCGTACTTTGTGTGAATTCTTGAGAGTCACCAAATAAGGCAGATACATAGAGATTGAGTCTTAATAAAGCTATAACTATAGTGGATGGTTACAACTGTCCTTCATAGAGTCCTCGGCTGAAGGCAGGTAATAGTGTCAAAGGTCAGAAATATGACTGTCCTATCTATTCCTTCCCGGTGCTGAGAATAGGTACTTCCACCAAATAAGCCACACAATATCCTCTTGACCATCGTCATCCCGAATAATGCCTCATAAATAAAAGTCTGTGTCGTATTATGTTGATCTATATTATAACAAAGAAAAAAAAAATCGAGAAAAGAAAAGAAGAAAAAGAAGAAACAAAAAAAGTAGAAATATTTATATTACAAAAAAAAAAGGTCCAAGTTATAATGTAACTTTATTTTTGAGGCAACAGAACACCTATCGCATTCCACCAAATATGACCCATACCTAGCTTTTAGTATTTTTGATCGCCCAAATACTGTTTGAGGACTCTAACTTAGTTGTAGAGTTATTAGGACTTTAATTGAAGTGTGGATGCCATGTGAGGCTACCAAATAGTGAGTACAATTTCTAAATTTGGCGAGATTTGTGATCTCAGAAAGAAAGAAAAGGAGTGCCTAGGAACATCAAGAGAGCACAATTGTGTAGCCTCTCTCAGAGTTGACTTGTCTAATAGTCTGGAGATCTAGAGTTTGCTGTACTAGACTATATGTAGCACCAGATGACTGTGTGCCACCAAATACAAATCCATTCAACTCGATATCTCCTACCTAAGCCAATCGTCGGGGTCAAATTACAGATTATCCTCTGCTTTATCCCTGAGGGAAGTAGTTGCCTATCCCGACAGCAATATTTACCAAGGGTGAAGTACGAAATTCCAAATCGAATTGGCTTTTTCACTTGGATCTGTTACTTAGGCTATTATCAGGTCACATTTGTCTGGATCACTAAAGTTTTGAAATAAGAAAAGAAGAAATCTTCTGATTACTTCTATTATTTTTTATTTTTGCTAGGGACTAGCAAATCTTAGGCATGGGAGTATTTGATGAATCCATTTTAATGGACTTATATTACGCCTAAGTAACTTTAATCTTACCTTTTAGGTTTGTTAATAACTACATTAAGTTGTAGAATATTTGTATACATCATGATTTAAGTTTATAACATTCTATAACTTAATATGTAATGATTTTGTTGTTTTTATGTGCAGGAATGATATTTAGAAAGAACAAGGAGTTGGGGAGTAAATTTCCCCAACAAACAATCGGCGGCATTTTTCCCCATCCTCCGACCACCCTCAACAGCCGCTGGCCTCAATAACACCTCCCCAATAGTCTCCTACCAAAATTAGAAAAGGGATTTGAAAATCCCTTAATTGGTGCGAGGGAGAGGTGTTAAGAGGAGTGGGGCAAAGGAGAGAGAGGGGATCATCATCTTCCCCCCTACGGGGAACTACTCCACCGCGTGCACTGTGCACCCCATCTTGCCCTTCAGCTTGTGCCCACTCCTTCTCCACCTGCCTCTCCAATCACCGCACCAGCCTGCACCTGCGCCCAACCGCTGCAGGTGCCCGCTCCACCTTGCCCGCTCCCGCAGGCGCGCCCTTCTCCAACACCAGCAGCCGCTCTGCCTCACGCCCAACGCCTGCAGGCTCTCATGCACCGCACCTTCTCCATCGCAAGTGAAACCGCAACCATGCCTCTAGTGCACCGCACCTTCTCCATCGCCTGCATACCTATTTAGAACCAGCGCCCCGCTCCACCCTCGCCACCTGCACCCGCAGGCGCACGCTCTTCTGCAATCACCCACCCGCATGCTCGCAGGAGTCCAGCACTCCCTCCAGCCGCACCACAGGCACTCCAGCGCTAGCACCACCCCACCCGCACCCGCAGGTGCTTCCCCCTCCAACGCTCACACCCTCTCAAGCACCGCAGGTGCTCTGCCCCTCCTCCAGCGGCCTTCACTGAAGGCACTGCACCGCCCTCATCCGCGTGCCCTCCTACCACGCCCGCAGGCACGCGCCCATCGGCAGCGCGCCCTCCCCTTTGTCGACCTGCCTCACCGCTCTGCACCACCCCTCCCGTAGGCGTGCACACGACGCAGCCAGACGCGTGGCTGTAGTTGTAGCCTTCTCCTCCAACAGGCCGGTGATCCTCCTCTACCTGCCGGCCACCTCTCGCTGTTCTGTCACCGTCATCGTGATCCCCACACGTCGGTCAACCTTCCCCCGTAGCAGCTCTGTCGCCGGTGCTCTCTCTCTCGCGAGGAGAGAGAGTGAAAGCTCTATTTTACCTTCAATTAAAAATTACATCTACTTCCATTGCCACTAGAAATTAATTTTTATTTATGATTATTTTATTATGGAAAAATTGCGAATGCACACTCATGCTTTCTGATAATTACACGCTATTGATATTCACCTGTTTCAAGATTGGTTTTGGGATTAACATGTGCACCAATTTTCTCTAGTATATGTCAATTGAAAATTACATAAAATCATCTTATATTTATTGAAGATTTCAGTGAGGGAAAATTGCACATATACCCTTATATTTTTGAGTTATTGTGAATCTTCTTTCCATCGCATTTTATGTCGGATTTGACTAGGGATTTCGCACTTAACCGAAAGAATACGAAATAATCAAGAGTTTATTGCATAATTGCCTCCCTGTGGACACGACCCACTCTTCTGTGAGTGGTTATTTTTATTGTTGATTAGTCGATTTTTCCACTACTTAAATACTACAACGTGTAGCGAAAAATCGACTCGTCAGTAGAGGGAGGGTTTTACTACAGAGAGTATTGGCTAACACTTACCCAATTCGAGAAGCCCCTCCCCTGTGTGAAGAAGAGAAGGCAGCAAAAGAAGAAGTGGCTGAGCAGAAGAAGAGGAAAAGAAGAAGAGAAGAGGGAGCTGCCACAGAGAAAGAAAGAAGAAAAACAGAGAAAAAAGAACATCAAAAGGGAAAGGAAGAGAAGAGTATTGTAGCTTCAGATGTTTAAGTCATCTGATCCCATTTCAGACATTTGATTTGAGTTTCTAAAGCTATAATTAACTCGATTGATATTGTGCTTCTACTTGCTATTACTGTATAAGGGTAATTGGTGATTTAAATCAACATTTCACCCTCCTCATTTTGCACATTGATCATTGATTTCTTATATCATTCTTCATTAAGCTTTTACTTACATATTGTGCTCATTGACATTACAAATTGTGATCTTGAGCTTTAAATTCTATATTGCTCCTTGTGTTCGACCTTGGAACTTTTTCAAGTAATAAAATTTATTTGTTTAAGCGCTATTCTGGCTGTACTACAACACGACAATCTTAAACACCGTTTTAGCGTGCAAAACATTTTGTGCCATTGCCGGGGAGTAACGGGCAATTTAGAACTCTTGATTACAATTCCTGATTCAGATTCTAACTTGCTATATCTCTTTTGCTGTGGTTGTTTCAGGAGAGATACATTCAAGGAAGATTGGCTGCATAGTAAACACGCCAGGGGCAGGTAAGTTCTAACCACTCTCTCTTAAGCCCCTCATTCTGAAAAGGATAAAAGGAAAAAAATCAATTCGGGCTACTTGCATTCTTTCCATAGATAATTCATCAAGTTGCCTGAGTTGATACATTTTGGACAACAAATCTTGATTTATGCACCCACTTAAAGCTTAAGGTATCTGGGGCTATCACATTCTTGTTTGAGCCCTAGGTACCACATTTGGACAAATTAAAGTGGACCAAATTAGAGCCAATTAAGGATTCCAGTTTAGGGTTTTTAGAGACACACTTGCTTAATCAAGAAATCATCTTCCTAAACAATGTGTGCCTAGACCTTGATTGAACTGATCTATTCAAGCAAAACCCTAAAATCAGGCTCTTAAAGTCATTTGAACACTAAAAGAGGGACCTAAATTTTTAAGGACAATATAGATGAAGTTTAGCCACCTTGTTTGGGTCAACCGATCTTCAAATTAGGTCACTTTTGAACTCAACACATCTTAAAGTTCAAGTGAAATTCTAAGCACTCTTGCTCTTAATTAAAACTGGTAGACTTAAGAGGTCAAGTCCCCATTCTGGTCTACCTAGAACATCAATGACAAGAGAGGTTAGGTGGGGGAAACCCTATAACCCTTGGGGGCGCTCTATCATGTAGGGGTCTTTGCGGGACTCTCCCTCTCTGGCTGCCTAGGTAATTCTTAGGTGGATAGCTTTTTGACTAAGGGGTATCATCCGCCCTGAACCTCTATAGTCATCCAAAATTTTTTGGGTGTCTTGATTGGGTCCATCACATTCTACCTCTCATCTACTCCATCAGTGCATGTTCGGGAGGAGGTCTCTAAGACCATCCTTGAGGCCTCCTTTAGTCACTCATTCATGTCGAGGCCAAGCCTCGACCTCCTTGTTTGTGCAACAACCCAATCCTACTGATATCTCTTCCGATTCATCTGAACCTGATTCTCCTTCATCCATCATTATGGCATAACCCGCAGAAGAAACTAATCTTGAAAATCAACTTCAGTGCCTCAATGATCTATTCCAAGCCTTTGTGAACCCACTACAGTGTCCAATGATGTGAGATCACTACAATCCCGCTGCGATAGCAATCGAACCTCGAGTACAAATCCTCGCTGGAGTCCTGACACTGAACTCAAGCCTAACATGATTCATGCCATTCCCAAATTCCATAGGCGTAACTCTGAAGATCCTTCCCAGCATATCAAATAGCTCAGGCATCTGGCTTAGACCTTTGGGTCAGAAGCTTAAAATTGGGATATTCTACTCATGAAAATGTTCTCCTCTCTCATGGATAAAGCTGCTCACTGGTACCAAACCCAAATGTGTCCAATCAACACCTGGGCAGAACTTCAATCCGAGTTTCTAAGAAAGTTCTTCCTTGTTGGTCAGACAAATGCTTTACGGCACCAGATCACACATTTTACACAACAAGCAGGAGAACCACTTCACGAAGCATGGGATCATTTCCTGGATCTCATGCGAAAGTGCCCCCATCACGGAGTTCCTAAATGGGAACAAGTCCTGTCTTTTTATCAGGGACTCCGTGAGGATATTAGATTATTCATCAATGTAACCTGTGGAGGAAACATCATGGGTCAACACGAAGACATCGTGTGGGAGATTCTTGAGAATATGTGAGAGAACTCCATCAATAATGAATTCATGGGCATGTTCGATCGGACGAATGCCCATGCATTGAAAAATCCAAAGGGAGCACATGAGATGCAGGGCCTGTCCTCTTCCATCAACTTGGAACTAATGGCTAGTCATCTGGATAAGGTCTTTATTATTGAGAAGAAGGTGGATGAGCTAACTCAACATTTGCAGTGAGCCACCTCTGCGCAAAACCCGTTCACACAACCACCCTTTGGCCAGGAGGCCATGCACAACATCTATCACCGACCTTCTCAGGGGATGGACTTATATCTACCCTCGTCTGATTCTGGCTATGGAGAAAACTCTAGATCCACCTACTCTAGTTGGGGGAACTCTGAACCCTCATATTCTGATTTTTTCGAGGTTCCTCAGACCTGCGAGGACCTCAACACCATTCAAAATGATCCATTCTCAAACACCTACAACCCTGGATGGTGTAAACATCCCAACTTCACCTGGTCAGGGATAATCAAAATCAGAGACGTCAATACCTACCCTGATCACAAGCTCCTCATCCATATCAGCTGCCTCAGCCTCGGTCTATCCCAATTTATCAATCTGGGCCAACTCAGATAAATCAAATAACTCTTATCCTTCAAACTCTGGCTGACATTCAGAAGATGAATGCGGCTATGCAAAAACAGCACATAGACGAGATCACAGAGGTTCACAATCAACTTGCCCAGACGGCAACTCCTCGCCAACCTGGTGCACTTCCTTCACAACCTCTGCCTAATCCGAATAATGTGCTGAACCAGAGGCGCATTATGAACCTAAATCTGGGCCAAGCTCACTTTGTTTATCTGGCCCCTTCTACTCCATCACCCAATGAGATGGAGGCTTCGACATCACATACGAGTTACCAGCAGCAAGCACCTCTTCTACCCACTCCAAACCAAAACCAGGCAGGATTAAATTCTGTCACTACCTGCACTGGCAAAACAGCATAGGACCCACCTTATCCAAGTCAAACCCAGCCTGGTAGTACAAACACTAACCCAAGGATAGTCATCCAGGACACCTCTATCCTAGATCAAGAACCTGGACCCATTCTAGAGGAACCATCTATGGTTCCATTTCCTGAGGCCTTGACCAAGGGAATAAGGATAACCAAAACCATGGCACCTGAGGTGGACCTGATTAAGCTCTTTGAGCAGGTCCATATAAACATCCCCTTGATGGATGCGATATAGCACGTATCAGCTTATGCATGATTTTTGAAAGACATGTACACCAAAGCATAAACCGCGAACCAAAGATAGGAATCCGATTGTACTGTCAGAGCAAGCCAGCTCTGTCATTTTTAGTAAACTCCTGCCTAAGGCAAAAGACCCAAGCACCCCTTTGATCTCCTGTGCAATCGGTGATATACGATTTGACCGAGCTTTATTAGACTTAGGAGCCTCCATAAATTTGATACCCACATCCCTACTAGATTACTTCGAGGAATCTGAGCTTAAATTGACTGAAATGACTTTACAACTAGCAGATCGATCAATTAAGTCACCAAAAGGAATTCTCGAGGATGTCATAGTTACGGTGCATGATTTCTATTTCTTAGTGGATTTCATCGTTTAGACATGGATGCTCCTGAGAATGTGAAGAATACACCGATCATATTAGGGAGACCCTTTCTGGCCACTGCTAGGGCCAATATCAATTGTGAGGAGGGACAAATCGAATTGAAATTTGGGAGCAAGACACTAAAGATCGACATCTTTGTGGCCTAATAAGGAATTAATTATGGAGTCATAGAACAAATTGCGATATTGAAGCAGTGGTTGACGACTTCATAGAGAACCTGACTATTTCTAATCAACCACAAGAGAATCAATACCCACAATTAGAGGAGCCCAAACTGAACACACCCATAGCTCCTTCCTTTGCTCTTGACACCCATCCTGAATTACCCACTATTGTTGAAAACCCAATTTGGGAATTAAAGCCTCTTCCTGATCATCTCAAATACGTCTTTTTGGGTTCCAATCAGATGTTTCCTTTGATTATCAACTCCCGACTCACACCTAATCAGGAAACATGCCTGATTTCTATTCTTCAGCAACATCGAAGAGCCATTGGATGGACTCTCGATGATCTCACTGGTATCAACCCCTCATACTGCACACACCACATCTACATTGAAGAGGGCTCACGGCCATCTCGTGAAATGCAGAGACGCCTGAATCCCAATCTGCAAGATGTAGTGAAAAAGGAGATTATCAAGTGGTTAGATGCAGGGATCATCTACTCGATCTCTGATAGTCGGTGGGTGAGTCCTATCCAGGTTGTCCCTAGAAAGGCAAGGCTCACTATCATCACGATTGAAACCAGAGAAGGCATATCGACCTGTATAGCAAACTTGTGGAGAGTCTCCGTTGATTACAGAAGACTCAATTCCTCCATGAAGAAGGATCATTTCCCACTACTGTTCATTGATCAGATTCTCGAGAAACTAGCGGGAAATTGATTCTTCTGCTTTCTGGATGGGTACTCCGGTTACAACTAGGTCACAATCCATCCCGAGGACCAAGAAAAGACCACCTTCACCTGCCCCTTCGGAACTTACGCATTCCGAAGGATGCCGTTCGGTCTTTGCAATGCGCCCGCTACTTTTCAGCAGTGCTTGCTTGCCATATTCTCAGATATGGTTGGTGAGTACCTTGAAGTCTTCATTGACAACTTGTTGGTATTTGGTAAATCATTTGACGATTACCTCCTGCACTTGGTCCAGATCATCAGGTGGTGCATCGACGTGAACTTGGTTCTTTCTTAGGAAAAGAGCCACTTCATGGCACCTGAGGGAATAGTCCTGGGACATCTTATCTCTGAAAAGGGCATCTATGTTGATCGAGCCAAAGTGAATTTGATTTCCAAACTCCCTATGCCTAGCTCGGTCAAAGACATCTAATCCTTCCTAGGGCATGTCGATTTTTACCATCGATTCATTCCTGATTTCTTGAAAATCATGCATCCCCTGACTAATCTTCTATCTAAGGATGTCCCTTTTGAAATCACCAAGGAGTGCACTCAGGCATTTGAAGTCTTGCGTGATCGAGTTATCTAAGCACCTATCCTGCAACCCCCTAATTGGTATCAACCCTTTGAGATCATGTGTGATGCATCTGATTATGCTGTAGGTGTGGTACTCGGGTAGAAAATAGATGGGAAACATGTGGTCATTTACTATGCTAGCAAGACACTTGACAAGGCTTAGTGTAACTATACAGTTACTGAGAAAGAGCTGCTAGCCGTAGTATTTACCCTAAAAAAGTTCAGATCATATCTTTTGGGTTCCCGTATTATCATTTACTCAGATCACACAGCTGTGAGACATTTCCTTGCAAAGAAGGATGCAAAACCTTGACTAATCCACTGGATCTTGCTGTTGCAAGAATTTGATCTTGAGATTCACAACAAGGAAGGGAAATAGAGTGTGGCAGCTTATCACTTATCCCGCCTTCCTTATGATATTATCAACCCTTCCGGACCCATTTCTGAACATTTTCCCAATGAGCACCTCCTGACTATCAGTACAGGACTTCCATGGTTTGCTGATCTAGTAAACTACTTGTCATCACATCAGATACCATACGATTGGCCAAAAGCCAAGAAGGACAAATTACTTTTCGATGCCAAGTACTACTTTTGGGAAGACCCGTATCTCTTCCGCATTGGTGCTGATCAAATCATCCGACGATGCATTTAGGAGGTGAAATTCAGGATATTTTGTCCTACCATGACCAGGCATGCGATGGACACTTCTCTGGTCATAAAACTGTAGCAAAAGTCCTCTAGTGTAGCTTCTATTGGCCCATGGTTTTCAAAGACACATACAATCACTGTAAGGCATGCACTCATTGCCAGACCTTAGGCAACATGAGCCACCATGATATGATGCCCTTACAACTGATTCTCGTATGTGAAATCTTCGATATTTAGGGGATTGATTTTATGGGACCCTTCCTTGTTTTGGACAGCTTCGAAAACATTCTTCTCGCTGTTGACTATGTGTCCAAATGGATCAAAGCCATTCCGATCTGAACCAACGATCATAATGTGGTTATCAGATTCATTCATCAGAACATCTTTTCTCGGTTCTGGATTCTACTCGCCATAATCTCCAATGGAGGGACCCATTTCATGAATGCTCAGTTCAGATCACTGATGACCAAATACGGGGTATCACACCGAATCTCTACTCCTTATCACCCCCAAACCAACAGTCTAGTTGAGCTATCAAATCAGGAGATCAAGAAAATTTTCTAGGTCACTGTTCGACTTGACAGAAAAGACTAGTTATCCCGACTTCCAGAAGCTTTGTGGGCTTATAGGATCGCCCACAAAACTCAATTAGGCATGTCTCCTTTCAGATTAGTGTACGGGAAGACATGTCACCTCCCCATCGAATTAGAGCACAAAGCCTATTGGGCAGTATGGAACTGCAATCTCGATCTTTCTAAGGCAGGAACCCATAGAAAGCTTTAAATAAATGAGATCGATGAATTATGCCACGACGCGTATGAGAACTCGCGAATTTACAAAGAACGGGATAAGGTCTTTCATGACAAGCACATATCTAGAAAGATTTTTTTCCCTGGTCAGAAAGTCCTACTCTTTGATGACAAACACAAATTGATCCCAGGAAAACTCAGATCAAAATGGATTGGACCATACCTTGTCCAATGAATCTTTGGAAATGGAGCTGTCAAAATCAGTCAACTTAGCCATGATTCAGAACCTTTTGTTGTGAATGGTCAAAGACTCAAACTGTTCATTGAACTCACCGATACAAATTTTGCTGAGATATCTTTTACCCTCCATTCTCCCTGAGCTCATTGCACCCGGCTGATGGCGTTAAACTCAGTGCTTAACAAGAGGCAACTCGTCATTTCGAAAAACCTGAAACCTTTCTTGACACATCTTATGCTGAACTCATATTGCATTTTAGGATTCATCCATTAGAACAGGCGACTCCACCTATAGTACCCGTACCCGAGCTTGAAATCATCCGCAACAGTCATCCTGACCCATTCACCCACCCATCACCTATTCTAATGAATGATCTAAGTTGAACTCGAACCCACCTAATTTACAATGAGGACATTGCAAATAATGGGCTTGGGGGGGGGGGGTATTAAAGTGCAAAACGCCATAAAAATCACTTCATAGGAAAGGGTTTCATTAAAAAAATCACATATTCCAAAAATACCAAAAAAATAAAAAAATTCTTGAAAAGAACAAAAATATGAGAGGAGAGGAAATTTTGATGGCATATCAGATTTTGAAGAGAAAAAGGGAGGAGATAAAAATGTCAAAAAGGAGAATAATTTGAAAAGAAAAGAAAAAGAGATAATCATTAGTAAGATTAAGGAATTGACTTAGTTTTAGACCATATCAAATGAAAGAAAATAAAAGGCAAAAAGTGCTAATAAAATAAAGAAGTGATTAATAGGAATGCTGATTTTAGGCCTCTTGGGTTGTAATCGTAGGCTTAAAAATTCAAGTACTCGCTAAGATCTGGATAGTCCTCAAGAGGTTGGGGAAAATGCGAAGCTTAAGTATTAGGTCTAAGGCTTGGGGATTATTCGACCTTGTTAACTGACCTCTGGTTTGCAGAACTCGATAACCTAAGCACCCTAATCCACACACAGTCTGGTTCAGTGCGCCTAAGTATCAAAATCATGCAAATGCGTTAAACCTGTTATGAAAAAGTGACCGAGATTAGGAGAGACTGATCAACACAAGTTGATTTGAATGAGTTCTCAACGCGGAGAGGTGGGAAATTTCCCTCGAAGATGCGAAATAGCATATCGTCTCCTCGGTGCTTGTCTCCTAGGATATCTACATATCCTACAGGGGGCATGTAAGCACCTTGTGCTGGTTTAGATGCCATGGGCGGCATTATCTCGAATTGTCAATTGCCAAGGTTTGGATTTAGCTACAGAACGCCATGGGTGGGATTATCTCGAAATCTTGAAAGCCAGGGTTCTGGGGGTTCCATGGGTGGTGTTATCTCGAAGCATCGATTGCTAGGGACCCTACGAGGATTGATGGTGGGGACTAGGAATCTGATATAGACCGTGTTGTAAAGCTAATTTGAAGCTAGAAATAAAAAGAAAAGAGAGAGAAAACTCCCAAAAATAAATAAAAATTCCTCTATCTCTCTCTAATAAAAACACGCTACAAACTGAACCTGGGCTAAAACATATTACAAGAACGGGTGCTTTTACCACGGAGTACAACGAACCTTAGGATAATTCCTGTGGGTGTTAGAAACCTTCATGGCAAACTGAGGCTAGAGTTGGTCAGGTCTGGATCTTGGTTGATACTTGAGTACCTCTAGGCCTACTATTAGCATTCTAACCTAATCTACAAAAGAAAGCACACATCAAAGATTTTAAGCATCAAAGGGTTTTATGGTCTAGAATCAAAGTTAATACCTTGAAATTTTGCTAAGGGACTAGCAAAAGCTAGGCATGGGGGTATGATGGGAACACCCTCATGAGCCATAACTAGCTCATTTTGACCCAATTAAGTCAATAAATGCTCCTACATAACCACTAGAGAGTCATAAGTCATTGCAAAATCATTCTAAGGGAAAAATAAGAAACTAGGGTTAAAACTACAATTTCACCAACTTATCATGAATGTAGTATAACCACTGGTTTTCTCAGGGGTTTAATGAAGGTCAATTGGTCTTAAAAAGATAACAAGTGGGTTAGAATAATAGAAAAGGGTTTGCACGTGTTTTGAGAATTAAATGACTTTTAAAGCACTAAAAAGAGACCTGCTTAATTAACTAGGTTCTTATCAGAATAAAATCCACCTAAACCATCTAAAATTCATAGAAAAATATTCTCTAAGTTTTAAAACCTTCAATTTGACCATCAGAACCCATTTTGACCCATAATAGAATCACAGACCGATATTTGCCCTAATTAGGTTTTTGCATAAATTACCTAGTCAAACATGGTTGAAACCAAATCCCAACTTCACCATTGGATTTCTTAGGTCCAAATTAGATTTGTACCAAAATTTGGACCCAAAATGAGTTTGTCTTGACCTAGTTTGCAAATTAGTCCTATCTAATTATATTTCTACCCTTAACTTTCAAAAAATTTTCAAAAAGGTCCCTAACTTTGTCATCATCTTCACAAAGAGGTCCCTACTGCACAGAACTCCTAATCCTACAACTTTGGCGACAATCAATTGAGGTTTTCTCCTTGATTGATTGATGAAACATTCTCAAAATTGAACCAGAGATTCCACTTGAAATCCTCTTTCAATCAGATCGAGTCTTGTGCTTCAATTCTTTCCCAATTTCTCATGCGAATGCATGAGAAATTTGGGTTTCAAACTCCGGTGACCTTCCAAGCTCTAACCAACCCTCTAACACCTATATAAAGACTCCCCAAGCTTGCCCGATCCCCTAAGCTTGAATTCGACCAGAGAATCCGTCAAATTCCTCTCTCCTCCTCTGGCTGATTTACTCTTCAAGCTCCAACGACTCTCCCTGCTTCCCCTTGTTGTCTGACCATAATACCAGTGGCAGACTCTTCCTCCTTTCCCTCTTCCGCGTCGCGCAGCACCCGCCGGTGCTCCTACCCCCCTTCATCCTCGCCGTCCACCACTCATCAGAGCAGCTTTGACTCTAGCACTAGCCACACCTCAACCGGAGCCAACTCCACTCCCCTTTGTTTGCCTCCCTGTTGCAACCTTTGTCAGGATTTTTAAGTCAGTCGTGTTGTAGTATAGGTGACCAAGCATTGATAACAAATAAGAATTTATTACTCGAAAACCTAAGTATCCAAGGTCGAACACAGGGAGCAAATGGAATTTATTCACTAGTATCAATAATGTAATTAAACACTTAGAGTTACTCAAAACTTAATTCAGAATATAAATGCAAGAATTTAAGAGTCAATTGTAGAAAAAAATAGAGAAATTGGACGTCTGATTCCATGATCAAACGTCTTAAAAAGATATCTCCCTCTTATTTCCTTCTCCTTTCTCTTCTTCTTCTTCTTTCTTTCCTTAGCTCTTTTTCTTCTATTCTTCTTTGGCTTTGGCTATCTACTTCTTCCTTTTCTCTTCTTTGCAACTCCTTTCTTTGCTCTAGCCTTGCCGTTCTTCTCTTGCACAGTGCCTTTCTCCTTCTTCTTCCACTATGGTCTTCTTCCTTCTTTGGCTTTCCTCTCTTTCTGCCTTGTCTTTCTTTCTTCTCTTTTGACTTCTCTTATTTGCCGCACCCTCTTTGCTTTCTCTTTCTTCTGCTTCTTTCCTTCCTTCCTTCCTTCTTCCTTTCTGCGGCTAAGTCCTTCCTTCCCTGTTTAGCCTAGCTTCACCTTGCCTTAGCTTTAGTTGTGCCTTCCACTTCCTTCTTTTTCCCTGCACACACACTGAAGAGCAAAACCTACCTCTACCCCCCCCCCCCCTCGCATCTCTCTCTCTCTATTTCACTCTTATGTACGCTCTCCCAGAGCCAGGTAATTGGGTCAGGTGTGAGCCTGGGTCCAGGTGCATCGATGTGGGTGTGATGCGTGAGGAGTGCTAGGTTAGGTAATCGGGTTGGGTGCCAGGTCCATGGGGGAAGGTCGCGGACGAGGCGTGAGAGGGCGAGGGACCTCACCCTTGTGTACTGGAGGCAACAAGAAGAAAGCACAAAAATAATTTAAGGCACTCACCGCTCTCTTGCATTTACGAGGTGGGAATAAATGTCCCACCTGCTTCTGCGCTCGCGTCCATAGGAGCCCTTCTTCGATTGCTGCTGATGGGTCGCTTGTTAAACCAACTGCCTGGCTGTATGAAGTTGTGCACTCATCCTGCTTAACTTGGGACCCTGACACCTGGAGCGCGTAGCCTAGAGCGAAGCTTGCGACCTCCTTGCTATGTGCTTCAATGGCGGCAGGTGCTCAGATCTGTCACACACAAATACGGCCTTGTAGCCCCATTAAAACACATGGGAAGCTTTGCGGTATCAAGGCGAAGGTGAAATGGTGGTTGGCAGGCCGCAGGGCAGCCTAGGCATGCGTGCCTAGATCACCCTGTGGCCTTGCTTATGGGTTAGGTCGGTGGAAGTGTGGGGTGAGTGTGGCAGTCAGTGGATGGGTAGGAGGTGATTAGTGGATGATGGCGGAGGTGTTGAGGTGTCTGGCGAGGCGTGTGGAGGTTCAGAGTGGTGGAAGCGCCTCGCCGGTGGGCGACCGGAGATGGAGAGGATGGTGATGGACAGTGGCTTCGAGGGGTCGAAAAGGGGAAATAGAAAGAGGGTAATTGAAGAGGGAATAGAGAGGAGTAATTCTAACCTAACTAAGTGGATGAAGGGGGAGAGTTGGCAGCTAGTTGTACCTGCTGTCGCCGGAGAAGACGGTGTCCAGTGGAGGGAGACGACGATGACGATGGGGCTAGAGGTGCTCGCGCGGGTGTTGTGCGATGCGGAGGAAGATGGTGAGGGCGGCTCTGCCACTGGTATGGTGGAAAAGTGATGAGAAAGAGGAGGGAGGCTCGTCTGAGCTTGCTAGACTTCTTGACCGGAGGAGAGGAAGATGAAATTGGGGTGGATCTCTGGCCAAGTCGAGCTGAAGAGATGCGGCCGGAGGTGGTGGTGCTTTTATAGTCGTTGGTAGGGACTCTTATGCTTGGAAGACAAGCTTCCAAGCACAAGTGACCTTACCGGAGATGGAAACCTTGGAGACCCAAATCTCTCGTGTGTTCGCACGAGAGATTGGGTGTGAATCAGAGATTAGGACTACGCTCAGATGGAAGGGAATTCCTCAGAGAATCCCCCTTCCAAATCTGGGAGGAGATCTCTGAGGAATCAAGGAGTACTCCCCCTCCATTCCTTGCTGAAGTAGGATTTCTCCCCATTAATGGTGGAGGGACCTGTTTGTAAGAGTTGCGAGGAAGTTAGGGGGGTTTGTGCAATGGTTTTCAAAAGATAGGGGTCAAAATGTAATTGGGTGTATTATTTTGCAAAGTAGGTCAAGATGACCTCCCCTTAGGTCCAAATTTTGGTACAAACCTAATTTTGACCTAAGGAATCCAATGGTGAAGTTGGATTTTAGGTTTGACCATGGTTCACTGGACATTTTACACAAAAACTCAAATTAGGTCAAATAATGAGCTGATACCCCAATCTAGGTCAAAAGAGGTTCCCAAGGTTGAATTGAAGGTTCTAAACCCTAGGGGATATTTTTCCATGTATTTTAAAGGGTTTAGTTGATTTTTATCCTGACCAAAATCTTGTTGAATTAAGCAGGTTTGTTTTAGGGTTACAGAATGTCATTTAATTCTTGGATTGCATAATAACCCATTTCTGATTAAACCAGCCCACTTTTTATCTTATTCAGACCATTTGACCTATGTTTGGCCTTTGAGAAATCTTGTTTATGTATTGCAATTGTAAAATTACAGTTTTAACCTTTATTTCATGTTTTCTTCTTAGAACACTTATTCCTTGAATTAAGCCCTTCTCTAGGTTATGTAGGAGCTATTTATTCTCTTTCTTAGGTCAAAATGAGCTAGTTAGGGCTTATGATGAGGCTCTCATCATAACCCCATGCCTAGCTTTTACTAGTCCCTTAGCAAAATTTTAAGGTTTTAACTTCTGTTCTAGACCTTGAGTGTCTGTCCCCAGTTATGATAAGTGCTTTTGTTCTTTTGATTAGGTTAAGAATGCCGACAATAGGCCTAGAGGTACTCAAGTACCAACCAAAATCCAGACCTGACCCACTTTGGCCTCTGTGCTCCGCAAAGGTTTTTAAGGCCCTCAGAAACTATCCTAGGGTTTGTTGGACTCCATGGTTAGAGCACCCGTGCTTGAGACATTTTTAGTCGAGGTTCAAATTGCCATGCATTTTTGTAAGAGAGAGACAGAGGGTTATTTGTTTGGAGAGTTTTATCTCTCTTTTATTTTTATTTCTAGCTTTGGATTGGCTTCTCAACATGATCTGTATTAAATTCCTCATCCCCATCATCAATCCTCAAAGGCCCCTGGCAATCGATGCTTCATGATAGCACCGCCCATGGCAACCCCCAGAACCTCAACTTTCGAGATTTCGAGATAATCCCGCCCATGGTGTTCCATGGCCGAATCCAGACCCTAGCAATCGACATTTCGAGATAATGCCACCCATGGTATTTGAACCAGCAGAGTTCTTTCATGCCCCCGGTAGGATATTTACATATCCTAAGAGACAAGTACCGAGGAGACGATATGTTACGCATCTTCGAGGGGAATTTCCCACCTATCCGCGTCGGGAACTCGTCCAAATCAACTTGTGTTGATCAGTTGCTCCTAATCTAGGCAACTTTTTTAGAGCATTAAAATGCTTTTGTGTGATTTTGATGGTTATGCGCACTGAACCAGACTGTGTCTGGATTGGGGTGCTTAGGTTACCGAATCCCACAAATCGAAGGTCAGTTAACGAGGTCGAATACTTCCTAAGCCTTAGACCAAATACTTAAGCTTCGCATTTTCCCCAACCTCTTGAGGATTATCCAGATCTTAGCGGGTACGTGAATTTTTAAGCCTAAGAGTCTAGCCCAGAAGGCCTAAGATCAGCATTCCTGCTAATCTCTTTTTGTGTCTCCTTCGCACTTTTCTTTCATTTTTCTCTTTTCCTGTTGTGGTCTAGAACTTTGGTTAATTCCTTAATCTCTTACTAATGACTATCTTTTTTCTTTTTCATTTTTGTGCTCCTTTTTGTCATTTTGCTCTTTTTCTCCTTCTTATGATTATGTGGCTTACAAAATTTCTTCCCTCCAATTTTTTGTTCTTTTTCATAATTTTTCAATTTTTTTGTGTTTTTGACATGTGTGAATTTTTTTGTGAGAATCCTTCTGACTTTTTCTTGGTTCTGTATGTATCCACTTTATCACCCCCCATGCCTAAGTTTTGCAATGTCCTCATTGTAAACGAGGGTGTGAAATAGTGTTGAGGTCAGGGACTTAGAATAGGATACATTGGGTGGGTGAATCGATCGGAAGTGACTGATGCAGACGATTTCAAGCTCTGGTACATGTACCAGAGGTGGGATTAACTATCTAAGGCTGAACTCAAGGTGCAATGGACATGGAGTACAGACAGATAATCAGACGGGTCTCTATTTTTGGAATGACGGGTTGCCTCCCATTAAGCGCTAAATTCAATGCCTTCAGCCGAGCAGAACATGGGGTGGAGTGGGAGTGGTCAACTCAGCGGATTTTTGTAAAACAAGCACCTTGATTAAGAGCCTGGTTGGTCCAACCAGGTGCTTGTTAAGGTCAACAGGCTGATGATGCAGCCCAAACCCAATCAGTCTGGTAGGTTGATAGATGTAGATCAACAGATGCAGAACCCAGCATATGCAATGTGGCTCGGATGGATATGGAAGTGAAAACTTGGGTTTAGGCTGAGTTGAATCAGCCTGGTCAGGGTAAAGTTCCGAAAAATAATCAGTGCATGGTGTGGAAACCCTACAGGGGTGATCAGAGAATGATGGATCATGTTTTTCAGTCTGATCGATACCCAATGCCCGGTATAGATGTGGAGTTGAATCATCTGCAAATGGCTCAGTGAGAGGTGAATCATAATAGAAATTGAGTCTGATTGCGGGTTGGGGTAGAGGACTGGTTTTGATCAGTTCTGCATGTGTGGAAGAGGTGACTTCAATGAGAATTGTGTATGAGGGCTCTTCTAGAAAGGAATGACAGGTAGTCTCATGTAGAGAGTCCTCATAGTAACTTTCAAAATCAAAAGTGAATGCGTGGAGAGTGTCTATGGGATACTGGAAATTGGAGTTGAGAAAAGATTCGTATTCTGGGTCGCAATTACTCTCGGCATTTGCTAGTTTTGATTCCTGAGGATCGAAAAGAAATGATTCCATGTTACTAGAACCTGAACTGAAATTAGTGATCTCGGGAACCGGGACCTTAGAATCGGAGTTAGAGAATGAGTCATGTGAGCTGAGGTCGTAGATTGGCTTGTTATAATCATGAAGCAAGAATCGGAGTTAGAGAATGAGTCATGTGAGCTGAGGTCGTAGATTGGCTTGTTATAATGATGAAGCAAATTTTCTTCGATGTTATGGTTATATTCGAAATCGTCGGAGAGTTTGTGAAAATCAAAATCTAAATGAGATTCAAGATCATGAGTTCCACCATAGAATAAATCATATGTTGTAGATTGAGCAGCCTAACTGGTGTCTAGCTTAGATGTCAATTTTGAGCTTAAAAAGATGTCCTTATCTGGTAGAGGCTTAGGTTCCAAGCTGGTAGGACAGACCCAATTGAAACCCCACTCGTCCAACTCCTCAGTTTCTGTATCGTAAATTGGCATGACTTCTGAAAAATTGATTGGTTTCTCTGAGGATGTTGGTGAGGGATATTCATCAAATAGAGGCCTAAATTCATATTCTTCATTGAAAAATTGATCTTCATCATATGGGACCTCGAAATCTTCCCAATAGGTTTCAGATCTAGATTCTGGGCTTAGGCTGTGAGTTGAAGCACTAGAATCTAGGTCCGAATAACCTTCAAGGGTCACCTTATCTGAATAAGGGGTGGAATTTACACCCTCAAGAGGTTCAGTTCTACTCTCATTATTGCAGGAGTTTTGGGATTCTAAGCCTGGTGATTCATGTTTTAGAGTTGGCTCAACATTGTGTTCTCCTGCACTTGGAACTTCCCAACCTTCTTCAATATCAGGCACATTGTACTCCATCTGGTTTGAGAATCCAAAACCATTTTGTGCCTCAAACCCGAGGTCAGGTAGATCCTCGATGTTGTCCCAAGATGGTTCATCCTCTGTTTATGGCATATACAGGTATTTCTGGTCGATAATTTGTTTTAATAATCTTATTATCTCTTCCCATTTTTCAAGATCACTTTGGTGTTGCTCCCAAAGTATAGGATTTGTCATGCATTGAAGGTATTCAAGATTATGCAATTTTTCTATCTCAATGTATCCTGTGATGAGCATGTCTTGGGTTGATCCTTTTGTGGCTTCTGCCAATAGCACTTGGGCACAAGTTATGATGAAGGTTGTGGTTGTTGGGACATCAACCTAAATGTTTTCTACTGGTGTTGAGGTTTTGTCTTATTTTTCATAGAATTTCAGGGCATCCTCAATCATCCTATCTCATGGATCTCAGATATTCAGGTTTCTTGAATGCTAGTCCTAAGTGGTTTGGCTGCATATTTGGATCAGGTGTTGGAACCAAGATGTAGAATCATAGTTTGAATCAAGATGTAGAATCAAGTTATGAAGCGATTAGATCTGAATAAAGAGTCCCACTGAAAATGTATGTGTGTGCTCTAAAGAGAAAGATGAGGGACTGGAGATGTTTTTGACCCAATCGAGGCACCCAAAAATGTTGGATGACTATGGAGGTTCGGGGAAGTGATACCCTTGGATCAGAAGGTCATCCACCTGAGAATTACCTGGGCAGCTAGAGAGGGAGAGTCCCGCAAAGACCCCTACACAGTAGAGCATCCTCACAGGTTACAGGGTTTCCCCCACCTGACCTCTCTTGTCACTGAGATTCCAGGTAGACCATAATGGGGACCTTGACCTCTTAAGTCTACCACTTTTATTTCAAAGGTGCTTTAGGGTTTTCACTTGAACTTTAGATGTTTTAATGTTGTAACCTAATTTGGAGGTTGGTTGACCCAAGGGGTCAACTTTACCCGACCTGTCCTAAAGATGGCAGAATGATTTTAGGCTTGGGACCTAGAGATCACCCTGATTTGACTCCCAGTTTATTAGGTCCAAGATTTTAAGATTCAAGTGATTCTAGAGCTCAATTTTTAGGGTTTGTCTTGTTTTGATCTCTTTAATCAAGGGCTTGGGTAGCACACTGATGCGGGAGGGTTCACTTCCTTTTATATAGGCATGTGTGAACTAGCACTCCAAGACCCTACTGTAGAAACCCTAATTTGATTCTATTTCCATTCCTCTTTTTCACAAAAATTCTCTTTGGACTCAAAAACAAGAAGTGTGTTGTCCGCAGAGATTAAGCGTGATTTCTATTAGGCACGGGAATTTTGTGTGATAGGATCTAAGAAATCGCTTCCACTTCAATAAGTTTTTAAAAATTTTCATAAAATCAGGAAACCTTTGCCTTAAATATGGTAATTACTATAAAAAGAAGGCAATTGATTCCTAAGTTGGTTTCTTCCTTTTGTCTTTCAAGGGTTAGGTGATGGAAGAAGAGAGGTTACCTACCCTGGAGAGGTTGACACGCGTGGGAGATTTCTTCTCTTGAAACACCTTGCAAGATCACAATAAAATAAATAGGGCAAGTTAGTGTTCAATATAGTCAAAAAGAATGTAGAGATTAGTGATAAATTGCGCATTGCTCCCTGGTAACGGCACCAAAATGTTGCAACGCTTTGTCAGGCTTTTTAAGTCAGTCGCATTGTAGTAAGGTGACCAAGCATTGATAACAAATAAGAACTTATTACTCGAAAACTTAAGTATCCGAGGTCGAACACAGGGAGCAAATGGAATTTATTCACTAGTCTCAATAATGTAATTAAACACTTCGAGTTACTCAAAACTTAATTCAAAATATAAATGCAAGAATTTAAGAGTCAATTGTAGCAAGAAATAGAGAAATTGGATGTCTGATTCCATGATCAGACATCTTAAAAAGATATCTCTCTCTTTTTTCCTTCCCCTTTCTCTTCTTCTTCTTTCTTTCCTTAGCTCTTTTTCTTCTATTCTTCTTTGACTTTGGCCGTCTACTTCTTCCTTGTCTCTTCTTTGCAACTCCTTTCTTTGCTCCAGCCTTGACTTTCTTCTTCTCTTGCACAGTGCCTTTCTCCTTCTTGTTCCTTTGCTGTCTTCTTCCTTCTTTGGCTTTCCTCTCTTTCTGCATTGTCTTTCCTTCTTCTTTGCTTTCTCTTTCTTCTGCTTCTTTCCTTCCTTCCTTCCTTCCTTCTTCTTCCTTTCTGCAGCTTAGTCCTTCCTTCCCTGTTTAGCCTAGCTTCACCTTGCCTTAGCTTCAGTTGCGTCTTCCTCTTCCTTCTTCTTCCCTACACACACATTGAAGAGCAAAACCTACCTCTACTACCCCCCCCACCACATCTCTCTCTCTCTCTCTCTATTTCGCTCTTATGTATGCTCTCCCAGAGCCAGGTAATCGGGTTGGGTGTGTGCCCGGGTCCATGTGCACCAGCATGGGTGCGATGCGTGAGGAGTGCTAGGTTAGGTAATGGGGTTGGGTGATAGGTTTGCGGGGGAATGTCGCGGACAAGGCGTGAGAGGGCGAGGGACCTCACCCCTGTGTACTGGAGGCAACGAGAAGAAAGTACAAAAACAATTTAAGGCACTCACCACTCTCTTGTGTTTACAAGGTAGGTCTAAATGTCCCACCCGCTTCTGCGCTCGCATCCGCAAGAGCCCTTCTTCGATTGCTGCTGATGGGTTGCTCGTCAAACCAATTGCCTGGCTGTATGAAGTCGCGCACTCATCCTGCTTCACCTGGGACCCTGACACCTGGAGCATGCAGCTTGGAGCGAAGCTTGCGACCTTCTTGCTACGTGTTTCAATGGCAGCAGGCCCTCAGATCTATTACACACAAATACGACCTTGTGGCCCCATTAAAACACATGGGAAGCTTCATCGTATCATGGCGAAGGTGAAATGGTGGTTGGCAGGCTGTGGGGCGGCCTAGGCGTACGTGCCTAGGTTACCCTGTGGCCATGCTTATGGGTTAGGTCGGTGGAAGTGTGGGGTGAGTGTGGCGGTCAGTGGATGGGCGGAAGGTGATCAGTGGATGATGGCAGAGGTGGTGAGGTGTCTGGCGAGGCATGTGGAGGTGCGGAGAGGTGGAAGCACCTCGCCGATGGGCGATTGGAGATGGAGAAGATGGCGGTGGACAGTGGCTGCGAGGCATCGAAAAGGGGAAATAGAAATAGGGGATTTGAAGAGGGAATAGAGAGGAGTAATTCTAACCTAACTAAGTGGATGAAGGGGGAGAGTTGGTGGCTGGCTATACCTGCTGTCGTTGGAGAAGACGGTGTCCAATGGAGGGAGACGGCGATGACGACGGGGCTAGAGGTGCTCGCGCGGGTCTTTGAGGCTATTAGCCTCTCCAACGCTCCACCGAACACACCCACTTTCATGCACAAAGTCTGCCTCTGTCACGCACACACGGACCTCGCCACGCCACTTAACCTCCACCGTTGCACTCACCATGGTCCAGCAAAGGTTCTGAGCAAGTTTAATTGGGTCGTGAGGCCGTTAGCTTGGTTTCGGGTGTGCCACCTCCTCCGCCATTTACGAAGCTTTGAGCAAAGCTTGAAGCCCTTGCTCTAGCACCTGTAGGTCCCAGGCGAAGTCCCATGTGCTGTGGAGCACTTCTAGGGTCACAACCCAGGAACCAATTAGGCCCTTTGATCAGGCATTTGACTGCAAATGCGAGAAGGAGCTGCTGCTGCTATTGCATAAAGGAAGGAAGATGGGATAGCCCCACCTCGAAAGCTAATGAGCCCCCTCGCCTGCATAAATTGAAAAAGTGTCATTGGCTTATCACCTCAACACACAAGGGGGTGAGGTCCCCCGCACGCTCCCCTCACATGAGCCTCGTTCGCGACACCTGACCCGCGGACCTGGTGCGCTTGACCTACCTAAGCCCTTCACTCCTCAGCTGCGACCATGCCCATAGCCCTAGACTCGAGTTTGCGCCTACCCGATTACCCGATTACCCATTGAGAGGCCTTAGGAGGGCAGATCCTAAGACAGAAAGGGAAGGAGAGATTGCGCGGGGTAGGGGGAGGGTTTTGCTGCAGAGAGTATTGGCTAACACTTAGCCAATTCGAGAAGCCCCTCCCCTATGTGAAGAAGGAGAAGGCATTAAAAGAAGAAGAAGTGGCTAAGCAGAAGAAGAAAATAAGAAGAGAAGAGGGAGAAGCCACAGAGAAAGAAAGAAAGAAGAAAAGCAGAGAAAGAAGAAGAACATCAAAAGGGAAAGGAAGAGAAGAGCACTGTAGCATCAGACATTTAAGTCCTTTGATCCCATCTTCAAATGTCTAATTTGAGTTTCTAAAGCTATAATTAACTCGATTGATATTGTGCTTCTACTTGATATTATTGTATAAGGGTAATTGGTGATTTAAATCACCATTTTACCCTCCTCATTTTGCACATTGATCATTGATTTCTTATATCATTTTGCATTAAGATTTTTCTTATATATTATGCTCATTTAGATTATAAATTGTGATCTTGAGCTTTAAATTCCATATTGCTTCCTATGTTCAACCTCGAAACTTTTTCGAGTAATAAAATTTATTTGTTTAAGCACTATTTTGGCTATACTACAACACGACAATCTTAAATATTGATTTAGAGTGCAAAACAATTATCGAGGATGTAATAGTCCAGGTAAAAAATTATCTATTTGCCATAGAACTTTTGGTTATGGATATAGAGGTCTCGAAAGCTTTGAGGAATGCCCCTGTAATTCTTGGAAGACCATTCTTAGCAATCACCAAAACCAATATTGATTGACTCTGGAAAAATGAGGATCATGTGTGGTAGTGAATCTATTACCTTAGATATTTTTCAAGCTTCTAGGCATTTCCAAGAACCAGATTTCTTTGATGACTTGGATTCAGAGATTGAAAGTTTAGTGGAGGAAACAATGCAGATTTCACACCTGGGTTCTTGTTTTGCAATTCACACAATTCCTAAGCAATCTCATTTACCCCATCCTCCCACCCTAACCACACATTCTCCATCTAACTCTTCATCTAACTCTCTCCCTCTCACTTCACCCCTCACTCCACAAGTAGAAATCATTTCGGAGCTGGGCCCTCAACTGGACTTAAAAACCTTGCCCAACTCCCTTAAATATGTTTTCTTGGGTCCAAACCAGACCATGCCCCTGATTATCAATTCTGGACTTACTGGGGCACAAGAGGAAAAACTACTCCAGGTCTTAAGCAAAAATAGAAAGGCTATTGGCTGGAACCTTTCTGATCTTAAGGGAATTAATCCATCCTATTGCACCCATTGAATTTATCTTGAGGATGATTCTCGCCCCTCCTACCAACCACAAAGGTGCTTGAACCCTAATAGGCAGGAGGTGGTAAAAAAAGGAGATTATAAAGTGGTTTGATACTAATGTCATCTACCCCATTTCTAACAACTCCTGGGTTAGTTTGACACAAATAGTTCCTAAAAAGGCAGGACTAACAGTTGTCACTAATGAATATGGGGAAAATATAGCCACTCGGATTGCTTCTTCTTGGTGTGTGTGCATTGATTATAGAAAATTGAACACCGCCACCAAGAAGGACCATTTTTCGCTCCCTTTTATTGATCAAATCTAGGAGCAGTTAGCTGGACGTGATTACTACTATTTTCTTCACAGTTATTCCAGCTATAATCAAGTTGTAGTCCATCCTGACGATCAAGACAAAACTACATTCACTTGCCCCTTCGGAACCTTTGCTTTCCGAAGAATGCCTTTTGGTCTTTGCAATGCACTTGCGAATTTTGAAATGTGTATGCTTGTAATTTTTAAAGACCTGATAGGTGAATGTCTAGAAGTCTTTATGGATGACTTCTCTATATTTGGAGATTCTTTTGATCTTTGTCTTAGAAATTTGGAAAGAACTCTCCAAAAATGCATAGAGGTTAACCTGGTCCTCAGTTGGGAAAAAAGTCACTTCATGGTCCAGGAAGGAATTGTCCTGGGCCATGTTATTTCTAAAAAGGGAATTGTGGTAGATTGAGCTAAAATTGATGCTATCTCCAAGCTCCCCTTGCCCACTTCTGTAAAATAGATCTGATCTTTTTTGGGGCATGTGGGCTTTTATCACCGTTTCATTAAAAAGTTTTCCCAAATCTCCAAGCCCATAAGTCAATTACTTACCAAAGACCAGCCTTCTAACTTCAATGCCCAATGCCTGGAGAGTTTTAATCAAATGAAGAAGAATGTCACAGAGGCACCAATTTTATAGGGACCTGACTGGAATTGTCCCTTTGAATTAGTGATTGATGCCTCTGATTTTACTGTGGGGGCCGTTCTAGGGCAAAGAATTGACAAGAAGCCCATTGTGATCTACTATGATAGCAAAATACCTGATGATGCACAATGGGATTACACCATTATTGAAAAAGAACTTCTTGCCATTGTCTTTGCCCTAGAAAAATTTCGCTCTTATCTGTTGGGGTCACATGTTACAGTATACATCGACCACTTAGCACTTAAATATCTGCTGAACAAGAAGGATGCAAAACCCCACCTTATCTGTTGGATCCTGTTGCTCCAGGAATTTAACTTGGAAATCAATGATAAGATAGGATTGCAAAATGTAGTGGCTGATCTTCTCTCTCATCTTATGATGAATGATATGTTGACCCCTCTTGATAAATTCCTTTATGAGACAATCTTAGTTGCCAATACCTTCCCTTGGTTTGTGCCTATTGCAAACTACTTAGCAACAGAACAAATCCCCTTTGATTGGCCAATAACCAAAAGGGATAAGTTCTGTGCTGACATTAAATATTATTTTTGGGAGGAGCCCGACCTTTTCCGCATTTGTGTCGATTAGGTCATTAGATGGCATGTCCCGATTTGGAAATTCATGATATTCTGACACATTGTCATTCAATGGCTTATGGTGGACACTTCTCAGGCAAGAAAACTGCAGCTAAGGCCCTTAATTCTGAATTCTTTTGGCCCAACTTGCACAAAGATGCTTATTCTTTTGTTCAGTCTTGTGTGTGTTGCCAGAGCATCGGCAACATGACTCGGAAGGATATAATGCCCCTAAATCCAATCTTAGAGGTTGAAATTTTCAATGTATGGGGCATCGACTTCATGGGACCGTTCATTAATTCTTATGGGTATTTATATAAACTAGTCACAGTCGACTATGTATCAAAGTGGATGGAAGCAATACCCACACGCACCAATGATCATAAAGTGGTTGTCAAATTTATCAAGAAAAGTATTTTCTCGAGATTCGACATTCCTAGGCCATCATTAGTGACGGAGGCTCACATTTCACTCACTCTCAATTATGTCACCTTCTTTCTAAATATGGGGTTAATCATAAAATTTCCACTCCTTACCACCCCTAAACAAATGGCCAAGTGGAAGTTTCTAACCGAGAGATAAAATATATTTTACAAAAGATAGTTAGACCTGATCATAAAGACTGGTCCAATAAATTGGATGAAGCTTTATGGGCCTACTGTACCGCTTTTAAAACTCTAATGGGTATGTCTCCTTTTCGTTTGATTTTTGGAAAGGTATGTCATCTTCCGGTAGAACTTGAACACAGGGCCTTTGGGCAATAAAATAATTAAATATGGAATTTTCTGAAACTGGTACCCATAGGAAATTGCAATTAACCAAATTGGAAGAAAAATGTAATTTCTCCTAGAAAACATGCATGTTTATAAAGACCAAACAAAGAAGTTCCATGATAAATATATCATTCAAAAACATTTTGATGTCAATCAACGCGTTTTGCTTTTTGATGCTAGATTATGTATTTTTCCTGGAAAATTAAAATCCAAATGGACCGACTCATTATTGTCCTCAAAACATATCCATATGGCGCTGTTGATCTTTTCGATCCTAAGACGAGCACCACCTTTCAAGTCAACGACCAATGTTTAAAGCCTTATCTTGATAATACTCCGAATCTTCCTTCTAACATGCTTGATTTAATTGACCTACCTACTAATGATCATTGATGCAATTCACGCTGTATTGAATGGTGTAAAAGATAGCACTGGATGGGAAGTAACCCATCGTTTTTCCTGCTTTTTCATTCTTTTCTTTTCTTTAGAGGTTTTGACTATCTAGATTTTGACCACCTTCACCAAGGTAATCTTTTTTCCCTTCCTATTGCATGTGGATATGCCACATCTTAAGCATGGGAGGGGGTGTTTTTAAGTTTTGACGGTCAAATTAGGATTTTCAAAACCCAAAACATGCAATTTCTGTTTCATTTTCTTCATGCATACCCAAAAAAATAAAAATGTTGAAACCTTTTGAGGAAATTTTAAAATCAGGACTAAGGTTGAACATTCACTTTTGGTATAATGGGATTTAATCTTTAACAAGCTAGGGATGAGGATACTGATCTGATTATTAGTATTTCAGGGTCTACCTTTAGACTAGGTCAAATATCCTTCTCTAAAATTCCACCTGAACTCATGATAGTTCAGGTGACCTGATCCCCCTTTGTAACATGGAAAGTATCTAACTTAGTTTTGATTCAAAAACTTGCATCGCATGCAAAATTTCGTGTGTCAAAATTCACACACAAGCCAACACCTAAAAAAATAATTAAAAATTAGAAAAACCCCTTTGTTTGGCCTTAGTAAAAGTCTGAGGCAGATCATCGGTTTGAGTTCCTACCATCGAGGAGGAAATGCCTCCTTTGAGGATGCGATGTCAACATGTTACTGCCTCGACATTGCTTTATATCTATATTTCATATCTTTAGATGGAGCATTAAGGTACATTTTTGTAGCTAATTGTCTTGCATGGTGCTCTACCCATAGCGTCGGAGCAAGAGCTTGAGTTTTCTTGGAGCGCCCCTTTACACCGCATTGTGTTTTGGGGTTATGAGCTCCTGGGTGGTGTCATGGATAGCACTATCTCGAAGTACTGATGCCAGAGCCCCCTCGAGGATTGGTAATGGGAATGTTGATCTTGACACATCTGTTATAAGACTAAGCTATGAATAAGAATGAGGGACAAAAAAAAAGTTTTAAACAAAAAACATGACCTTATAAATGTTGGCTTTTCACATGCACAGACACGAGGTTTTAAAGGATATTGCAAGTTGCGAATCGGATTCAAGAGCCAGAGAAACCCTAACTACAAAAATTTCAAGTCAACTGAATTAACAAGGGGGTTAATTTGTTAATTTTTGGAGGATATATTGATTCTGATTTGTCTAATTTTTTTTGGATCTGGAAATGAATCCAAGTGTTTATTTATAACAAATCTTGTACCTCCCGTGTTTTAACCAACCAAGGTCCCGCGATCTCTTTCTACTTAAAAAGTTGAAAAAATTAGTTTTCCCTAAAAAAAAATCCATTTTGTGAAAATTTATTTTGCAAAGAGTCTAGCAAAAGATAAGCATGGTGGTGTGATAAACACTAGTTTATCATCATTCTTATGCCTTAAGACAAACCTACCTCTTAGGATTTTAACTCCGTAAATGGGTTTTTGGCTTGCATTTAGGCATTAATTGCAAATTTTATTGTGTTTTTGACACGTTATTTGAGTGTTAGGGATGAATAGATATTCAGATCCCTAAAACCCTTGTACTCAAGAAGGCAACTGGTGAAGAGGAAGCTCATTCCAGCTGAGACTCAGCTAAATCTAGCTCATCATAGCTAGATACTAGCTCACTTGAGTTGGGGTTAGCTCCATTATGCTCCATTCAGCTCATCTTAGCTGAATGGTAGCTCAGGGTAGCTCGTCTTAACTCACCCTAGCTCAGGTTAGCTCAGACCCTACTCAACCTAGTTGAGTCTATCTCACCTTAGCTCCAATCAGTTCAATGGAGCTCTAGCTAGCTCAACAAAGTTGACAGGAGTTCACCTCAGCTCAGGTCCAGCTACTTCCATCTCCACTCAACTCAAGTCAGCTGAAGATAACTTCATATAGCTCAAGTCCAGCTCTTGGGGACTCCACTCAGCTCAACCTAGTTGAGCTAACCTATCTTAGCTACTCCAACTAGCTAGGTCCTCCCCGGAAAGATCAAACCTAGCTCACCTCAACACATTTTAGCAAGCTAAGACAGCAAAAGTAGCTCCCTGCAGTTCCCTTGAGCAGTTACTAGCTACAGTTCAGCTTCAGACAATCCTTCCTCAGCTCCTTTTCCTTAAACCCTAACTCCATCCCACCTTCTCCTCTACTCATCTGCTAGCTAAGCTAGCTTAACTAGCTTAGCTTAGCTACACCAGAGCTCTCCTTGGCCATCCACAACCTATAACCTAACTCCACCTCACCACTAACCAGTTCGCCAAATAATCTAACCACCTACACCTACTCCTACTCCAACTTGGCGCCACCACAATCACAACCCTTCACCCCATAACTTCCACCAAAAGGCACCATAGAGTTGGCACCAAAATGACCTCAACCACCTTCCTCCTTTTGGTGCCAATTCTCCCATCATCCTAACCATACACCTCATCACCTAAACCATCTCCACCACCCACAAACTCTACTCCAAGAATGCCCACTTCTAGATTGTATTTTTGGAGCCAACCTTAACCCTTATCTACACTCTCCATCCACATTACAAATCCATCTCCCCCCTACAGCTCAACCCATTCTAGAACCAACCACACTTGGCGCCAAAATAAGGTAGCACCACTACCTTGAATGGCCACCAATTACTACCCTCTTGACCCTTGGTTTGGTGCCAAATAACCCTATCCCTAGGGTCATCTAACCACCCTCATAAGCCCATCCTAACCCTACGCATCACCTACACCTACATCCTCATCACCACTCCGATATTTACCCCCTACCTACCACCATTAATCCCCATCCTTTGGCTTCATATTTTCCACCTTTATCCCACCATATCCACAACCAAGAGAAGAAGGAGAAGAAGAAGATTAAGGGGACACTTTGTCAGCTTGGTGCTTTCCCCTCTTCCCATCTCTCTTGTGCCCCCACCAGCCAGAGGAGCAGCCAAGCAAGGAAGACCTTAGGAGGAGGTCTTGAGGGTGGTACATGCTAGCCTAGGAGGAGTCTTGTGGATGGATATCATCCACCCTTGGAGGAGCAAGGGCACGCCCCCCTAGGGCTTGCCAAGGAAGACACCAATTTGGAGGAGCTTTTCAAGGAAGGAGAAGGATAACTTCTTTTCAAGTTGAGGAGTAGCTGAGCTTGGAGCAAGAAGCCTCTCCCCTTCACCATTATCATCAAGAGGATTTGTGTTTTACTTTTGTGTTTTCATTTTAGAGTAGAAGCATTCGTCTACTTGTCTTTTGTTAAACATATTTTCTACTTAATTAAAGTTGCCTTCTTTCCATTTTTGTTGCTTCTTTGCTAATTGTTGTTTTTGGTACTTTTCACTCCCTCTCTCTAATTACCCTAGGTCTCAACGTACCTAGGGTGAGCTTAGAGAGAGGCCATTTTTGTCATTAGGTATTGGCATTAGCAATTAGGTGTGATCATTTTCTTGCATACATTTGCGTAATTGCTCGTTATTTAAAAACCCAAAAAAATATTATATTCAAAAACCTAAACAGAAAGTTGATTTCCTTTTTGTCAAGAAAGATTTTTAAAAGTGCATTCCTACCTCCTTAGACGACCCTAGATACCACCACTATCTAGGCTTATAAATTTTAAAAGCGATTGCGAATTAGTGTGTTACAATGACTCAAAACCCGCCTTTTACAAATCATGCTTTTCTTCGCATCAATCTCCACCCTCCATTTTTTCCCTCCAAAATCAACACCTTCTAGAAGGTATATTTGGAGGGAAAACCAAGGCACCTCTTCATTTCCCTCCCATTTTTTCCTCCAAAAATATCCAAGCACCATTTCATTTCCCTCCAAAAAACACCATAGCTAGCCCCCTTCCCATCCTATATATACCCCACCTAACTACCACATTAACATCTTCTCCCTTAGTTTAATTTCTACCTACACCATCTACACCTAAGTCCAAGGAAAAAGAAGAGAAGAAGATCAAGGGGTCAACCTACCTGCCCCCTTGGTGCCTTCTTCCTCTCTCTTCTTCTACCTTGTGCCACACCAAGAAGGAGGAGCTCTTCATCAGAGGAGGACGACCAGACATTGAGGAGGAATCTAGGGTGGACGTCCATTTTTGGAGGAGCACCTAGGAGGAGAAGTAATTGAAGGAATGAACAAGGGAACATCTTTGTAAAGCCTGGGAGCTACCAAGCTTGGAGCGAAGATTATTTTGAGCTTCAATCGGAGGATTATCTTAACTTCTATCTTTATTTTATCTTTGTATTAGCTAGTGGTTTACTGTTTTCTTGTTAAGAAGAATTCCTCTTCCTGTACTCTACTTGCTAGTAATACAAAGTTTTCAATTGCCTTCTAATTTCTTATTTTCTAGCATAGTGTGTTTTTCATGATTCTAATAGTTGTAGAGCACATTCTTCTCTTCTAATTACCCTAGGCACACTTGCCTAGGGTGCGTTTAGAAGAGAGGATTTATTCTTGTCACTTAGGAGTAGTTGATAGGCATAGCTTTAGTTAATCTTCACTTTCAAGTGCCTGATTATTTTGAAAAACCTTAAAAACAACAAAATCAAAATCACAAAAATACATGTGTTGATTTGAGAGGTGAGACAGAGAACTATTTTTGTGACTAAGAATTTGGCATCCTTGGGCAACCCTAGATATTCACCCTCTCTAGGTTTTATAAATTTAAGAGATGATTATGGATTTATGCGTTACAATGAAACTATTTCACATCATTAACAAACTGCGTAAAATTTGTATCACTTTTTGGCACCATTATTGGGGAGGTACGACTTAGTAACATTATTTTTCTCTCTCATGCTTTATTAGATCTTGACGAATTTTGTGTTTTGTTTTGTTTAGGTGCGAACCAGGAGTGGGAGCAGGATTCGGATTCGCCTATGGAAAACTTTAAGTGAACTTGTCTTCCCACGTACTTCAAGTTAGTATCCTTGGCCATCTCTTTCATCATTCACAAAAATATCTTAAAAAAAGATTTAAATTATCAAAAAATAAAAAATAAGAAAAATTGTGGGTGGTGGAACCCTAAAAATCACTTTGTTGCTTATTTGCTTCATTTTTCCATCACCTTAGTCTTACTGGTGTTTGATTTTTGAAAATCCAGACTTCTATTTTGATTTTCAAAAATCAAGTTTAGGCATTTAGGAGCTTCCTAAAATCACCAAAGTTCACCCAAGGAAGCCCCTTTGCATCAAAAACCTTGAGTCCAATTTTCAAGTAATTTGGTTGAATAAAAAAGTTGAAAAATTCACAGATTGAATAGGGGTCAGATCTTGTTTCCTTATTATTTTATGACTATCCATGAATTGTATAAATTTTCATATTCATCAGATTTAGGCAAACTTTATATTGCTGGAAACCTTGAAAAATCATCTACATCATATAAAATTCTCAAAAAATTTTGATGCCATTTGAGGTTTCTGCAGAATCAATTTCCTAAATCTATCAATTCTAACTCTTGACACCAATAAGAAGAAAATTCCCAAAAAATATCAAACAATTTCATAAAATCACAAAAAAATCATTTTTGGATTCCTTGTTTGATTTTTTGTCAGGTGGTGGTGTTGTTTATCTTATTTAGACCACCACCTAAAAAGATTTTGAAAAGAGATTCATTTTTAGGAGTTGCATACATAGGATTTCCACATTAGGGTTTTAATTTCTCTTAGTCACATCAACTCTAATGGAATTGAACTCCACCAACAACAACTTGATTGATGTTATTTATGGAACTTCAAAATGTTGTTTGAAATTTTAACAAGAGAGAATCCTAAAACACATCAAATCTTTATCAAAACACTAAAACACTTTAACAACAAAAATTCTTGTTTGCAAACCTCCTTTGATTTGGCTTAGGCACCACTTCCCGCCCAATTCGTACGCAAAAAAAAAGGCATTATCCCAATCAATGCCCATCACATTCCTTGTGCACTTTAATCTCCTAGACTTAATTAAAAATTTGTTGCAAGTTGGTCCCTAAGGTTTCATTAAACTTACGCCTGCTATCTAAGTTTTAAGATTTATTTAGCTAATATCAATTCCTTCATCTATATTTGGTGCCAGGCTGAGGGGTTATGCCAAACGACTAGGTGTGGGTTTATACAAGCCCTTAGTGATTTTCTTGGGACATGCTTGGGCCCAACCCACCCCTTATTCAACCTAGCTAGATTTGTTGAAGGAACGGGTATTCACTATTGATTTCTTATTGCTTAGGTAGACCAAGTTTAGGTTATTTTAGGGAGTCAACCTTAAAGTTAGGTCTAGAATTTTGTTTGCTTGATAGCAAAATGGTGACGGGAGTTAGCTAGGAGTTTAAATATGCTTCATTGTAGTAAAATCTCTTAAATAGCTCTCTCAACAAGTATAATTTATAACTCAAAATCTAGAAATGAAGTCTGAGGTCGAACACAGGGAGCAAGTATTGCATTCACGTACTAATCTCAATCAAAATATAAATGAGCACAAGAAATTACGCACAAAAGAGATATTCAATGAATAATAACCTGTCACATTAAATATTCAATGAAGTTCAATATATCGTCAGAATGTGAGGACAAAAAGATAAGAGGATAAAAAACAATGGTGATTTGAATCACCACTTATATCCCCCTTAAGTTAAGCATGCATCCAACTATCAATAATATCAAATAAATGAACAGTAGCTTGAGTTCTATAGTGATCAGACATCTCTCTGGCAAATCAGACGACTTAAATGTCGTTGCCACATTGCTCTATAAAGAGCCTTTTTCTTCAGCTCCTTTTCTTTCTCTCTTCTTCTTCTCAGGGCCTTCACCTTCTTCTTTTCTTCACAAAGCCTTCTCTTCCTTTCTTCCCTTAGCCCTTCCTTCTCATGTACAAGGGGAACACACCCCTCTCAATGGCTAAGTGTTTGCACAGAGTTAAACATCAGAGAGCAAAACCCTCACCTCCCCCACTCTCTCTTTCCTTCCTCTCTTTTCCTCTCTCAAATATCCGGGGTAATCGGGTATATGAACATGCACAGTAATCGAGTCCAGGCTCACTAGTAGTGGGTGATGAGCGAGAAGTGTAGGCTTAGGCAGGTCAGGTGAGTGCGTGTGAAGGGGACCTCACTCCCAGTGTCTGAGGCAAACAGCTTAAGACACGAAAATAATTTATTCATGAGCAGCTGCTCTTCTCCCATCAATGTGGGACTAATCCCACAGTTCTTCTCTTCGCGTATCCAAGCATCATCAACAGGTAGTTCTTTCGAGCAATTAGAGTGGCTCCCTCACTGCTTCCTTCAATTGACTGCCCAGGAAAACTCCTAGGGCAAATCAGCATCACCTAGAGGTAGAACCTAGGACTACCGTGGTTAGAACACTATGACCACAGCCATAGAAGACAACGCAGCGGTGGAGTGCCGACGTGGTACCTGAAACAAACAATATGGCCTCATGGCCACATTAAAAGAGTCCACGAGCATCGCCGGAGGAAGTGGAGTGTGATGGCGGAGATTGCGTGGCATGGGAGTGAGTGTGGCGACTGAATGAAGGTGAAGGAGGTGACACGACGGTGAGTTGTTCGGTGGGGCTTTTGGGTGGTGAATAGAGTGAAATAGGAGAGGGGTTTTGTGTGGGAATGAGTGGCAGAGGTTGTGGAGTAGGTGACGAGGTGTTGGGAGGTGTGTGGTGTAAGATGGACCTCACCGGAGGTGTAGCCGGAGCAGAGGAAGAAGGTGGTTGGTGGCGGTAGCGTGGGTTGATTTAGGGTTTTAAATAGAGGCAAAGAGTAAAGAGGGAGATAAACCTAACTAACCTAATTCTAATGGACGAAAGGGATGGAGAGGTGCTGGGTATGGTGTGGTCGATGCCGTGGAAGGAAGTGCCTCCGATGAGGGAGAACAACGAGGAAGAGGGAGGAAGACAGCGTCTGTTGGTATTGCGAGATGCGGAGGAGCTTGAGGAGAAACCAGTCTACTATAGTCTATGGCAGCTAGCGAAGAAGGGAGTTGAAGGAGCTCACTGGAGCTTGCAAAGGAATTGGCCAGAGAGAGGAGAAGAAAGGGGTACTCAGATCCAAACCAAGCTAAGGATGTAAGGTTGTGAATGCCTGGCTTTATAGAGCTTCAAGGGAGCATTTCAAACTTGGAAACTAAGCTCGAAAGCTCGGAAATCATGGAGTAGGACTTGGAAACTTCCAAGAGTTTGCATGAACCCTAGGGTGAGAATTGAAAGGCAAGACCAGATTCATATTGAAAGGCATCTCTTTATGAATATTCCTTCCAATTTTGCAAGGGATTCATTGCGAAATCAGGGAGAAACTCTTGATTGAAGGTCGGTGGTGGTGGGTTTAGGAGTTTTGAAACTTTGAAGGCGGCGGGGACCAGTTCGTGTAGAAGATGATGACATTAGGGGGGTAATCGCAAGAATTTCCAAAGGCTAGGGGCACGAGTGTAAGAAAAAGAGTTAGATTGGACTAAATCGCAAACTAGGTTAAGATGATATCAGATTGGGCATAAATTTTGGTAAAAACCTAATTTGGACTCAAGGAATCTGATGGTGAGGTTAGATTTTGGTTTTAACAAAGTTTGACTAGGTAATTTGCATAGAAACCCAAATTAGGGTAATTGTCTGTTTGAGACTATTTTAGGCCAAAATGGGTTTCAATGGTCAAATCAAAGGTACCCAAACTTATAGAATATTTTTATATGATTTTTACAAGATTTAGGTGAATTTTATCCTGACCAGAACCTCAGTTAATTAAGCAGGTCTGATTTTAGGGTTTCAGATATCCACTAATTCTCGAAACACATGAAAATCCGTTTCATTCTGCATGAATCCTCTTGTTAGACTTTAGTGCACATTTTACCTTTAATAAAAACCTAGGGAAACCCATGATTACCCTACATTTATGATATTATGTTAAAACTGCAGTTTTACCCCTATTTTAATGCATTTCTCTTGGAATGAATATGCAGTGAGTTATGGCTCTTTGGCGGTTATGTTGGAGCATTTATCAGTTAATTATGACTAATTAAAGCTAGTTATGGAAGATGATGACATTATCATCATACCCCCATGCCTAACTTTTGCTAGTCCCTTAGCAAAATCTTATGACATTAACTCCAATTCTAGACCATGCCTTTGATGCTCAGATCTCTGATGTGTGTTTTTTTATATATTAGGTCAAAATGCCAATAATAGGCCTAGAAGTACTCAAGTACCAACCAAGATCCAGACCTAACCAGCTTTAGCCTCATTCTGCCACGAAGGTTTTTAAGGCCCACAGGAACTATCCTAAGGTTCTTTGAACTCCACGGTTAAAGCACTTGTGCTTGTAACATGGTAGTCCCGGTTCAGTTTGCAGTGTGCTTATTGTAAGAGAGAGATAGAAGAATTTTTTGCATTTTTGGAGAGCTTTTTCTCTCTTTCTCTTTTCTTTAGATCTAACTTTGGATTGGCCTTAAAGCACGGTCTGCATCGGATTCTTGGTTTCCATCATCAATCCTTGTAGGGTCCCTGGCAATCGATGCTTCGAGATAGTACCGCCTATGGCAACCCCCAGAACTTTGGCTTTCGACACTTTGAGATAGTGCCACCCATGGCGTTCTGTAGCTAAATTCAGGCCCTAGTAATCGACATTTCAAGATAATCCTGCCTATGGCACCTGAATCAGCACAAGGTACTTACGTGCCCTAAGTAGCATATTTACATATCTTAGGATACAAGCACCGAGGAGATGTCATGTTATTGTGCATCTTCAAGGGGAATTTCCCATCTCTCTGCGTCAGGAACTTGTCCAAATCAACTTGTGTTTTTAAGCCACTACTAATCTAGGTAGCTTTTTCAGAATAGAATTAATGCTTTTGCGTGATTTTGATAATTAGGCGTACTGAACCAGACTGTTTGTGGATTAGGCTGCTTAGGTTACCGAGTCCCGCAAACCAGAGGTCAGTTAATGAGGTCGAATAATCCTTAAGCCTTAGACCTAATACATAAGCTTCGCATTTTCCTCAACCTCTTGAGGACTATCTGAATCTTAATAGATACGTGAATTTTTAAGCCTAAAAACATGCCTAAGAGACCTAAGATCAGCACTCATATTAATCTCTATGTCGCTTTAGCACTTTTGACTTTATTTTCTTCTTTCTTTTGATTTGGTCTAGAACTTTATGTAGATCCCATAATCATTTACTAAAACTAACTTTTTTGTTTCAAATTATTGCTCCTTTTTGACATTTAAATCACCTCCTCTTTTCCTCAAAATGATATGCAATTAAGCTCACAAAATTTCCTCCTCGTTCTCCATTTTTTCATTTCTTTTATTTTTTATGATTTTTTTGGAATATGTATTTTTTCTGTGAGAACCCTTCAGAAACTTGAGTTTTTGTGTGTTTGCACTTTAACACCCCCTACCTAAGTTTTGTAATGTCCTCATTGTAAATCGGAGGGTAAGAAATTAGCTTAGTTCGTGGGTTAGAACAGGTTCAAAGGGTGGGTGAATGAGTTGGGATGATTGTTGTAGATGATTTCAAGCTTTGATACGAATACCGAAGGTGGAGTTGGTTGTTCTAACTCTGAACTCTAAGTGCAGTAGATGTGAAGTTCGAAAGGATAATCAGAATGATCTTGATTTTTTGGAATGATGGGTTGCCTCCTATTAAGCACTAAATTCAATACCTTCAGCTAAGTAGAAGTGGTCATGGAGGAGTGGTCAAATCAGAAGAATTTTGTAGAACAAGCACCTTGATCAAATGCTTGGCTAGTCCAACCAGGTGCTTGTTCAGATCGATAGGCTAATGATGCAGCCCAAACCCAATCAGTTTGGTGGGTTGATGGATGCGAATCAGAAGATGCAGAGCCCACCAGATGTTTTGTGACTCAAAAAGATGTGGCAGTGTGAATTGTAGGTTTGGTTGAGTCCAATTAGTCTGATCAGAGTCGGGATCCTTGAAAGAGAATGGATCTATGGAGGATGTGAGGTCCCTACTAGAGTGATCAAAGAAGGATGGGGCGTGATTTGTAGTCTAATCAATATTCAAAACTTGATCAAAATGCAGAGGAGAATCATGTGTGACCGGATCATTGAGAAGAGAATCAGAGTAAAAATTGATTTCGGTGGTGGGTTGGGGTTGAGAATGGGTTTTGGAAGGTCTGTATGTATTGCAAAAGAGGTGGCTTCAATGAGAACTATGTGTGTTGAGGGTTCCTCTAGAAAGGATTCAAAGGTAGGTTCATCTAGAGGGTCCTCATCAAAATCAAAGGTAAATGCTTGGAGAGTGCTTATAGGATCATGGAAATTTGAGTAAATAAAAGATTTGAATTCTGGATTGCAGACACTCTCGACACTTATTTCTTATTCTTGCAGATCATAAAGGAAAGATTCCATCTTAATGGAACATGATTTTGAATCAAGGATCTTGGGATCAGAGACCTCAGAGTCAACATCGAAGAATGGATCATGGATGCTGAGGTTGTAATTTGGTTCATAGTCATTAGGAAACAAAGGTTCTCCAAAATCAGAGTAAGATTCGAAATCATCAGAGAATTTGCGAAGATCGTGTTCTGAACCTGATTCTAGATTGGAAGTTCTACCATGGGGTGAATCAAGATATGGAGAAGTAGGAACCTGACTTGGATCTAACCTAATCTCAGAGTCCGAACTCAAAAGGGTGTCCTTATTCGGTAGAGGTCAGGTTCTTAGCTCCTAGGGTAGACCTAATCAAATCCTAACTCTTCCAACTCCTCGATTTTTGTATCATAGATTGGCATGACTTTCGAAAAATCAATTCATATCTTTGATGAGCATGAAGAGGTGTAATCATCAAATACAGGCCTGGAATCATAATCCAGATTCAAAATCTGACTCTTATCACATGGGGCCTCATAATCATCCTAATTAGGCTTAAATCTAGATTCTAGGTTAAATGTAGGGATTGGGTCACTAAAATCTAAGCTAGCCTCTATTGGGAAGTCAGAATTATGCTCAAGAATCACCTCATCAGAATAAGGGGTGGAATTTACATCCTTGAGAGGTCCTGACTCAATCTCATCATCATAGGTGTTTGCGAATTCATAGCATGATGGACTAGCTTTATGTCTTTCTAGGGCAGATTCGGAATTGTGAACACTTGCAATTGGATCCTCCCAACCCACATTAAGATTTGGTATGTCAATTGCTATGAAGTTTGAATCTGAATTCATTTGGGTTGGGGGTCCATAACAACCTCGATTCTCAAACCCGAGATTTGGGAAATTATGTTGATCACTCGAATTACTCCAAGATGTCTCATTAACTTTCGATGGGTATTTTTTGATCAATGCTTCTATATAACTTATTCAGCAATTCTCCTCGTTTTTCCAAAAAATTCTGGAGTTTTTCTGGAACTGAAGGATTTGATCAATATTGCAGACAATTATTGTTGTGTAATTTCACCAATTCAATGTGTTCTGCTAAGAGATCATCTTGAGTTGAATCGTGGTTTATTCGTGTCCATATTATCTCTGTATGGTTCAAAATGTGGTTCATTGTTTTCTTGAATTTATCCTGAATGTCCCTATTAAAATATTCCTTGTGGTGTCTATAAGCATCTTCAATCATTTTGTCTTTGATGGTCATTTGGGACATAGGTTAATAATCACTTGTGGTGGAATCAAGATTTAGAATCAAACTTAGGATCAGATTGGAACTGGTTAGATCTGAAAGAAATTCCCAGGAAGATCTAATGAGGCTCCTTAGGTTAAAAATGTAAGGATCTTCCTGTGTATGTGCTCTATAGAAGGGATGAGGGACTGGATATGACTTTAACCCAATCAAGGCACCCAAGGATTTTTGGATGACTAAGGCTGTTTCAAGGTAGATGATACCTCTGGATCAGAAATCCACACACCCGAGAAATACCTGGGCAGCCAGGAAGGGAGAGCCTCGCAAAGACCCCTACATGGTAGAGCGTCCCCACGGGTTACAGGGTTTCCCCCACCTGACCTTCCATGTCACTGCGGTTCCAAGTAGTCCAGAATGTACGAATTGAGACCTTAAGTCTACCAATTTTAGCCTAATTTGTGCCTTAAATTTCACTTGATTAGAAGTTGATTTTACTTGTGACCTAATTTGGAGGTTAATTGGCCTATAATGTAGACTAACTTCACCTAACCTATCCTAAAAGATGGAGAATGATCTCTGTGTCAAGACCTAAAGACCACCCTGATTTGACTCTCAAGTTATTAGGTCCAAGATTTTTAAGATTCCAGTGAATCTTAGAGCTTGATTTTAGGGCTCTTCTTGATTAGCATTTTTTTCAATCAAGGGCTTGGGTGGTACACAAATGCGGGAGGGTATGTTTCCTTTTATGCAAGCAAGTGTGAACTAACACTCCAAACTCTAATGTTGAAAGCCCTCATTGGCTCTATTTGAAGTCCAATTTAATCTCAAACTGTTCACCTTGGGCTTCAAGCAAGAAGTGTGTTAGCCCAAAGTGATTTAGAAATTAAGCGTAGTCTTAATAGGTACAAGCAATCAAGGTAGAGAATCTCTAAACTGAATCGTCTCATTCTTCAATCAGATATGAAAATTTTTTGCAAATCAGAAACTTACCTTTTAAATGATGATTTATTAAGAAAATAGGGTAGGTAGCTCCTAATTGATTATTTCCTTTTTATCTTCCCAAGATTAGGAGGTTGATTAGGGAAGAATAGGAAGGTTACAAGCCCTGGAGTGGTTGAATTGCGTGGAAGTTTGCCACGTGAAGTACCTCACAAAATCACAAGAAACAAACAAGGCAAGTTAGTGCTAAGTATAATCAAATAGAATAGAGAATAGTGGTGAATTGCACATTGCTCCCCGGCAACGGTGCCAAAATATTGACGGGAGTTAGCTAGGAGTTTACATATGCTTCATTGTAGTAAAATCTCCTAAATAGCTCTCTCAACAAATACAATTTATAACTCAAAATCTAAAAATGAAGTTCGAGGTCGAACATAGAGAGCAAGTGTTGCATTCATGTGCTAATCTCAATAAAAATATATATAAGCAGAAGAAATTACGCACAAAAGCGATATTTAATGAATAATAACCTGTCACATTAAATATTCAATGAAGTTCAAAGTATCGCCAGAATGTGAGGACAAAAAGATAAGAGGATAAAAAATAATGGTGATTTGAATCACCACTTATATCCCCCTAAGTTAAGATGCATCCAACTATTAATAATATCAAATAAATGAACAGTAGCTTGAATGCTACAGTGATAAGTGGCAAATCAGAGGACTTAAATGTCATTGCAACAGTACTCTATAAAGAGCCTTCTTCAACTCCACCTCTTCTTTCTCACTTCTTCTTCTTCCTTTCTTCTTCTGCTTCGGCTTCTTCTCAGGGCCTTCGCCTTCTTGTTTTCTTCACAAAGCCTTCTCTTCCTTTCTTCCCTTAGCCCTTCCTTCTCACGCACAAGGGGAACAAACCCCTCTCAGTGGCCAAGTGTCTGCACAAAGTTAAACATCAGAGAGAAAAACCCTCCCCTCCCCCGCTCTCTCTTTCCTTACTCTCTTTTCCTTTCTCAAATATTTGGGGTAATCGGGTATACGGGCATGCACAGTAACCGGGTCCAGGCTCATCGACAGTAGGTGATGAGTGAGGAGTGAAGGCTTAGGTGGGTCGGGTGAGTGCATGTGAAGACACAAAAAAATTTATTCATGCGCGGCTGCTCTTCTCCCACTGATGTGGGACTAATCCCACAGTTCTTCTCTTCGCGTATCCAAGCAACATCAAAAGGAAGTTCCTTCGAGCAATTGGAGTGGCTCCCTCATTGCTTCCTTCAATTGACTACCTAGCAAGACTCTTGGGGCGAATCCGCATCACTTACAGGTAGAACCTAGGGCTACCATGGTTAGAACACCACGAATGCAGTCGAAGAAGACAACGTGGTGGCGAAGCTCTGATGTGGTACCTGAAACAAACAATACAGCCTCACGGCCACATTAAAAGAGTCCACAAGCATCGTCGGAGGGAGTGGAGTGTGATGGTGGTGGTTGCGTGGCGTGGGAGAGTGTGGTGGCCGGACGGAGGCGAAGGAGGTGATGTGAAGGTGGGTTGTTTGGTGGGGCTTTTGGGTGGTGAATAAAGTGAAATAAGAGAGGGGTTTTGTGCAAGGATGAGTGGCAGAGGTTGTGGAGTAGGTGGCGAGGTGTTGGGAGGTGTGTGGTGTGAGATGGACCTCGCCAGAGGCGTGGCCGGAGTGGAGGAAGAAGGTGGTTGGCGGTGGTAGCGTGGGTTGATTTTGGGTTTTAAATAGAGGCAAAGAGAGTAAAGAGGGAGATAAACCTAACTAACCTAATTCTAACAGACAAAAGGGATGGAGAGGTGCCGGGTATGGTGTGGCTGGTTTCATGGAAGGAAGTGCCTTCGATGAGGGAGAACGGCGAGGAAGAGGGAGGAAGACAGCACCTACTGGTATTGTGAGATGCAGAGGAACTTGAGGAGGAGAAATTGGTCGACTATAGTCTATGGTGACCGGTGAAGAAAGGCGTTGAAGGAGATCGGCAGAGCTTGCGGAGGAATTGGCCAGAGAGAGGAGAAGAAAGGGTTATTCTGGTCCAAACCAAGGTAAGAATGTTGGTTGTGCACGACCTGGCTTTATAGAGCTTCAAGGGTGAAGTTCAAGCTTAGAAACCAAGCTTGAAAGCTCGAAAATCATGGAGTAGAACTTGGAAACTTCCAAGAGTTCGTATGAACCCTACGGCGAGAATTGGAAGGCAAGACTAGATTGAGATTGAAGGGCATCTCTTCATGAATCTCCCTTCTAATTTTGGAAGGGATTCGTTGCAAAATCAAGGAGAAACTCCTGATTGAAGGTCGGAGGTGGTGGGTTTAGGAGTTCTGAAACTTTGAAGGTGGTAGGGATCGGTTGGTGAAGAAGATGATGAAGTTAGGGGGGTAATCGTAGGAATTTCAAAAAGGTAGGGCACGGGTGTAAGAAAAAGAGTCAGGTTGGACTAAATAGCACACTAGGTCAAGATGATCTCAGATTGAGCCCAAATTTCGGCACAAACCAAATTTGGACCCAAGGAATATGATGGTGAAGTTGAATTTTGGTTTGGACCAAGGTTGGCTGGGTAATTTGTGTAGAAACCCAAATTATGGCAACTATTTGTCTAAGACTATTTTAGGTCAAAATTGGTTTCAATGGTCAAATCAAATGTACCGAACCTTATAGAATATTTTTATATGATTTTTAGAAGATTTAGGTGAATTATATCTTGACAGAACCTCAGTTAATTAAGTGAGTTTATTTTTAGGGTTTCAGATTCCATTAATTCTTGCAACGCGTAAAAAACCATTTCTTTCTCCACGGACCCTCTTGCTACACTTTAGTGCACATTTGACCTTTAATAAACCCCTAGGAAAATCCGTGATTACTCTGCATTTAGGATATTGTGTTAAAACTGTAGTTTTACCCCTATTTTAATGCAGTTCTCTCGAAATGAATATGCAGTGAGTTATGGCACTTTGGCAGTTATGTAGTATCATTTATCTATTGATTATGACTAATTAAAATTAGTTATGGCAGCTAATGACGCAATCATCACACCTTCTCATCTCTCCCTCCTCGCCTCCTTGTTTCCTCCTTTGTATGCACGAGCGACGATCCTAAACTCCACACTTGGGTGACTACTTGATTTTGCCCTCCCCCAGCACAAAGGACCTCTTTTTCCACATTCTTCCTCTCACCTGCATTCTAAAAAAATGAAAAACCAACAAAATAGGTTCACAAACCCATCCACATCCACCTCTAATCATGCTTTCGACCCTTCCACCCAAACCCCACAAGCTAACCCTATGTATTTGACTTGCCCCTTCCTAACTTGACTAGCTTGGAAATTCCTGAGAGGCCACAACAACAACAGCAAGCCGCCCTACCTAATCCCTTCTCCATGATGGTTGAGCAGCTGGCTTAGCTACAAGCTAATCAACAATAGTTGACTAGGATATAACGAACCTAGCCAACCAAGGGCAAAGCTCGCCACCCCATCAGTAGCCTGCCATTCCTCTAAAAGTTTTTATGATCCTTCCAATTATGAGGACAGACTAGGGGTGGTAACTCCAGAAGGGGACTTCGAGATCAAACCGATAGTTTTGAACCTACTTAAGCACTTCCATGGCTTTCCTAGGGAAGACTTGTTCAGCCACTTTGAGGAGCTCACTCTCCTCACACAAAGAACTAGTTTTCGTAATGTGTGAGAAGATCTTTGGTTGATGCTACTATTCCCATTATCTCTCAAGGATAAGGCCGCTTATTGGTTTAGAACCATCGACAGACCTATTACCACATGGCCTTGGGTGAAAAGTGCTTTCCTGAAGAAATTCTTTCCCATAGGTCGTACTAATTCCCTACGAAGATCTATTACGACCTTTCAACAAAAATCTGGTGAGACTTTTTATGATGCTTGGGAATGGTTCCAAGATCTTTTAAGAAGTTGCCCGCACCTTGAGATTCCCTTATGGCAGCTCATACAGATCTTCTATCACGGATTAGAAGATCAATTTTGCCATTTCATCGATGCCTCGTGTGGTAGCAACTTCTTAAATAAGGATGCTTTAAGTGCCTATGATTTATTCAAGGAAATGAGTGAACTCCTTCAATCATGCATCCATGAACACCTTTGGTAGAACTTCAAAGCCACAGTTCGGTGTTCATGAGATAGGCACTCAATCTATTCCCATTACCCAAGATGATCTCCAAATGATTTCCCAACGACTCGACCAGATGTAATTAAATCAAAATAAAATGGAGGAAAGACTTACCACATCAACCCAAGCTCTACAAGCTCCGCATCTAACCCCACCTAACATCCTCAAGAGAGAAAATCTGCATAATCTAAATACTACCCCTAGTGAGTATAATTAATATTCCGAGGCCTTTTATGGTTTACCAGGGTCTTACACATATCCAAATCTCAACCCCACTGAAAATATGTCCACTTTCTAGGAACAATTTAGAAAATTCTCTAATTGGAGGAATTACTCGACTCACACCTGGACCAATCCTTTCCTTTCTAAAAACAAAACTCATTTGGAAGGTGTGGTTCAAATCAGACTTTCTTTCTATCAACCTAGGCCATCCCAAAAAGACATCAATGCCCAGATGATGAAAACCATGCAAGAAATGCAAAGCAAAATGTCGGAAGTAACCCATGTTATTAACAATCTCCATAATCAAGTTGGGGTTACTTTGACCAAGAGACTTGCAGGACATTTACCATCCTAGCCGATACCTAGCCTTGTCACTCAAAGGAACCAATATACAGGCGGATATCAAAATCAAAACCACACTAATCAACCTCCCATTAACTCGATACCTCAGTACCAACCTGATTTCCATCAATAACAGGCCCCCCAACCTCCTCCTAGGAATAACCAAACTATGAATGCCGTTACATTGTGGAGTGGGAAAACCACAACTGATCCTAGGTCTTCACAACAACCTGATGAAATCCACATTATTCCTATGCAAATTAACTCTCATCCCCCTACTGAGGAAGAATAAGACACCCAAAAATCATAAGATTCAAGTCCCATTCCTTACCCTCAAGCATTGGAATCCAATCCTCTTAAGGAAAAGAAATCAAAGCTCTCTCACCAAAATCTTATGAACTTATTTGGGTAAGTCCAGATAAACATCCCCCTCTTAGATGCCATCAAGTACATCCTTGCCTATGCTAACCTTTTGGAAGAAATGTCTAATCCAAAGCAGCAAGTCAAGAATCTAGGGCAGGTAGTCCTTTCCGAGATAGAAAGCTTAGTTGTACAAAGCAAGTGCCTCTCAAGAAAGAGGACTCGGGTGCACCACTCATTTTAATTATCATAAATGACACCACCTTTTATCGCACCCTTCTCAACTTAGGTGGCTCTATTAATCTCATCCCCATGGTCTTATTCGAGGAATTTCAATTTGGTGAATTAAAATCTATTGAGGTTCAATTACAATTGGCAAATCGATCTACCAATAAACCGTGGGGAGTTGTTGAGGATATTATTGTCAAGGTCCGAAATTGTTTAGTTTTGGTTGATTTCTGGTTGTTGACATAGAGGTACCTGAGACATTAAAAAATGCCCCTATTATCCTTGGAAGTCCTTTTTTGGCTGCAGTAAAATCTAATATCAATTGTCATTCTGGAAAAATGGATATAACTTGTGGGACCATACTATCTCTATAGATATTTTCAAAGCTTCTAGGAGGTCCCCTGATCATAAATTTTTTGCTGACTTTGATGATGAAATGGAAGCTATAATTGCGGATTCTATGTTGATCCACTCCTGCTCTACTTCGACCACCATTGAACCAAATTTTGCTAATTCATATTCTAATTATGATAATGGGGTCCAAGACATTTTGGATCAATTAAGGTTTGACTTTTACTCTTCTAATCTTCTTGATTTATCACCAAAAACATCTACACTAACTTCACCCACCCAACATCATACTGATTTTTCTCTACCTCCCTTTCCATTGGACCTACCACCTGACCCACCCGAGTATGGCTTTCATCATGAACTCAAACCTTGGCTAGACTCAGGTCATCCTTCCATTTTTCCATCTTATTTTGATCACCAAATTTCTTCTGCTCATCTTTTAGGGGATCCTGAGGAAGACATATTTCTTGTGGGCATTCACGTGTCTAATTATTTTCATGATAATCCGTCTTCTGTGCATTGCTTCACACTCGGCTGAATGGCATAAAAGATAGCACTAGATGGGAGGTAACCCATCATTTTCATTAATGTTTTTTATCTTTCTTTTCTCAGATTTTGCTCATCCTGAACTCAACCGCTTCTCACTAAAGTGATCTCTTTTCCCTCCAAATGCATGAGGACATTGCATATCATAAGCATGGGGGGGTATTTTTAAATTTTGACGATCCATTCAAGATTTTCAAAACCTAAAAATATGCAATTTTTCTTTTGCATGCATCTTCATAATAGAAAAATCATAAAACTCTTTGAGGAAAATTTTTGAAGATCAGGACTAAGGTTGAAGAATCATTTCAAGGTACAATGGGATTTAATCTTTAACAAACTAGGGATTAGGATATGAATTTGATTATTAGAATCTCTTGGTCTATTTTTAGACTAGATCAAGTATCTTTCCTTATATTCCACCTAAACTCGTGGTTTGAGTTCCCACTACCGAGAAGGAGGAAAACACCACCTTTGAGGACACGATGTCAACATGTTACCACATCGGCACTACTCTATATTTATATTTCATATCTTTAGATGGAGGATTAAGGTGCATTTTGTGGCTCAAGTGTCGTGGATGGTGCTTTACCCATAGCATTGGAGTAAGAGTTTGAGTTCGCTTGGAGTGCCTCGTTACACCGCATTGTGTTTTGGGGTTGTGAGCTCCTATGTGGTGTCTTGGATAGTACTATCTCGAAGTATTGGCGCTAGACCCTCTCGATGATAATGGGAATGATCATCCCAACACATCTGTTGTAGGATTAAAGCTAGGAGTAAGCATGGGGGAGTCGAAAAAAAAAAAATGACCTTATAAATGTTGGCTTTCCACAAGCACAGACACAAGGTTTTAAAGGATATTGCAAGTTGTGAATCGAATTCAAGAGCCAAGGAAATTGTAACTGCAAAACACTTTCAAGTCATTTGAATGAACAAGGAGTTAACTTGAAATTTTTGAAGGATACATTGATCCCGATTCATGTAACCCTTGGATCCAAAGACAAGAATTGATGTTTTATCCTTAATAAATCTTGTACCTTCCATGATTTTAATCAACCAAAGTCCTATAATCTTCTTTTCCATAAAATTAAAAAAAAAGTTAGTCTTTCCCAAAATCTATTTTGTGAAAATAGTTTTGCTAAGTGACTAGCAAAATATAAGCATAGGTGTGTGAAAATGCTTGTTTATCATTATTCTTATGCCCTAAAATAGATCTACCTCTTAGGGTTTTAACTTTGCAAATGGGTTTTCAGGCTGTATTTAGGCATTTACTTAGGATAGGCAAGCATTGCATTTTATTATATTTTTGATGCATTTACCTAAGTGTCAATGATAGGCAGATAGTCAGATCCCACAAGCCTTGGCACTCTGGAAGGAAAAAGATGAAGGAGAAGCCCATATCAGCTAGATCACAGCTAGATCCAACTCATCCCAACTGAATCATAGCTTATTCTAGCTGGATCAACTCATTCTTATCTCTATTCAACTCATTTCAGTTGAATGGTATCTCAAGTAGTTCACCTCAGCTCCATTCAACTCACCTCAGTTGGATGGAAGCTCAAACTAGCTCAAGATAGTTGCTCCCAGCTCCTCCAGCTAAGAACAGTTCACTGAGAGCTCAACTTGATTAAGACTAGCTACTGCCATCAACTAGTTAGATCTAGTCAATTGAAGAAGTCAACAACCAGCTCAGACTTTCTCAAGTCCAACTCCCGGAGGCTCAACTCAGCTCAACTTAGTTGAATTGAGCTACTTGACCTAAGCTAGCTACTTCAACTAGCTAGGTAATCTCCGCGAAGACCAGACCCAGCTCACCTCAGCTCATATTAGAAGAAAGCTAGCTCAGATTAGCTTGACTTAGCTACTAGAAAAGAATTTGCTAGCTAAGCCAGCTACTGATCTCCACTTCAACTCCCTTCAGCAGAATCAGCTTTAGTGTAGTTCTTTCCAGCTACCTTCAGCTCCTCTCCTGTAAACCCTAGTGATGATAACGTCATCATTAGCCATAACTAGCTTTAATTATTCAGAATCAATTAACAAATGCTCTTACATAATGGCTGAAGAGTCATAATTCATTGCAAATCCTTTCTGAGATGAATGCATTAAAATAGGGATAAATCTGCAGTTTTAACAGATCGTAAATGTAGAGTAATCATGGAGTTTCTCTAGGGTTAAACTAAGGTCAAATGAGCATTAATGACTAATAAGAGGGTCCATGCAAACAGAAATGGATTTTTGCACATTTCGAGAGTCAAAACAGCACCCAAAACCCTAATTTCAGACTTGCTTAAATAATAGAGGTTTTGGTTAGGATAAAATTCATCTAAACCTTCTAAAATTCATAAAAAAATATTTCATAAGGTTTGGTATCCTTGATTTGACCATTGGAACCCATTTCGACCTAAAACAGAATCTCAGACAAGAAAGTTGGACTTATTTATTTTTCTACGTAATTACCTAGTCAAACATGGTCAAAACTAAAATCTGACTTCACCATCTGATTCCTTGGGTCCAAATTAGGTTTGTACCAAAATTTGGGCCCAATCAGAGATCATCTTGACCTAGTTTGCATTTTAGTCTAGTCTGACTCTCTTTCTCTTTCAATCGGCCCCTCAACTTTCGAAATAATTACTAGGACCCCCCTAACTTTGTTGTCATCTTAACCAACAGGTCCCTGCTGCTACAGAATCTTAAAACCCACCATGTGCCGACCTTCAATCAGGAAGATCTCCCTGATTTCACAGCCAATCCCTTCCAAAATTGGAAGGGAGGATCTTGAGACCTTCCTCTTCCATTTGAATGCAATCTCGAGCTTAGATTTGAGTTGAGATGCCCATGTGAACTCCTCGAAATCAAGAGTCCTAATCCCTGATTTTTTGAGCTTTCAAGCTTGTTTCCAACCTTGCAAGCTCAACCCTTGCCCTATAAAAGGACCCTGATTGCAAACCTCACCTCCTTAGCTTGGTTTTGGATCGGATTCCATCTTCTTCTTCTCTCTTCGGCCAAACTCTCCACAAGCTCTGGCGAGCTTCTCCGTCCACCTTTTTCGTCGACCGCCACAGACTATAGTTAGTTGATTTCTTCTCCTCAAGCTCTTCCGCACCTCGGAAAACCAGCAGGGCACCCTATCCCCCTTCTTCCTTGCTGCCATCCCTCTCACAAAGACTTCATCTTCCCCACGTCGGCCATCACACCGGCGTGGGAATCCTCCCCTTTCTTTTGGTTAGGTTAGCTTAGTTAGGTTCCTCTCTCCCTTTACTCACTTTTCCTCTCTCTAAACCCTAGTTTTGAGTTACGACCACACTCCTCCCCTTTCGTCTTCCTTCGTTCTGATCAAGCTTCGACGAGGTCACAAGCCTACTACACACCACCATTCGCCAAGCCACAACTCCCATTAGTATCACCGCACATCCCCGCACAAAACCCCTTAATCAAATCCCCGTTTCATCCTCTCACGACCTCTACCGAACAACCCACATTCTTCCTTTCATCTCTATCACCGTCCGCCCTCCACATGCTGCCAAACTCCACACAAACATCGCCATCACATTCGTCAACACTTGGTGAAGCTCTTGAGGTTATTTAATGTGGCTGTGAAGCCATCCTTTGTGCTTCAGGTGTTTGCCGTTGAAAGAGCGATCTTCGTTTGCGTTGAAGTTTGTAACATAAAATGTCATGTTGTTATAGTTCGTGCATGGTAGAAAATCGCTTTTCAAAACATTTAATATTCAAAATCTTGCCACGAATATAGTTAGGTCGTCTCCAGAGGGAGGAATAAGCCTATTAAATTAGTGAATGATGCCTTGTTTATTCGGGAAACTCAACGGGTGCACATACTAATTCGTGTAATTCATTTTCAACATAAGTCATCATTTTATGTAATTAATCAGGAATATAAGTGTGCACATGCAAAATCACCACAATATAATACCATGTAAAATAGTGATCCTGATACTGGTACACACCGTAAATATTAATTTCCTACAAGACAGAGCATGGTCACAATATCTAATATCCCATATTTAATGTCATTCATGAGGAGAATTCAGCCATAAATAATTAATAAAAAATAGAGGGATATTCATGCAAATTCTTTTCAATAAATTAATTTTGTAAATAAAGTAATAGTGAAACCTGCAATGGCATATGTTGTAATTTCTAATTGGAGGAGAAACATAGGCTTTCTCCTCTCTCTTCTATGCACTTGTGAGGGAGGATGGTTGGGGGTAGTGTCACACGTAGAGATGCATCTTGACAAGGGCATTACGCTGACTTAGGAGGCGTGGTTGGAGGCAATCGGTGGCGATCGGATGGAGCACCAGCGATAGACGGTGGTGAGGTAGCTGCTCGCTGTCTTGGCTGCGGGAGTAAGCCTCGCGTGGCTGCGCCTGCCCTGGGTGCTCGGCGAGGGCACTCAGGTGTGCTTGACATCAAGGAAGACAGTCGATGGAGGCCGTAGGCATTGCGCTTGCTGCTCCCCTTTGGGTTCTTTTGTGCGATGGAGTTGCAGGGGGTTGGTTGGGAAGGAAGAAGAGAATGAAGAAGAAAGAATAGGAGGGTTTGGTTGGCAGGTGTTGGTGGTGGTGATGGTGTTTGAGAGGAAGAGGATGGCTAGGTGTGGTTGCTGTGGTGGTGGTGATGAGTGACGATGGGTTGCTAGTGGTGGTGTGGGCATGGGATAGGGGTGGCGGTAGGAGGTTGAAGAAGTAGAAGAGGAAAGAGGATGGTAGTAGGTGTGGTGGTGATGTCGACGGGGCAAGGGAGGCACGCACTCTATCACTGGGCACACCACAGAGTTGGTGAAGGAGAGGAGATGTTGAGGACGCAAGGGCCATAGTGCTTGCTGAAGTTCACGGTATAAGTCTAGTTCATGGTGCAAGCAATGGAGGAGGTCCTTGCCAGGGGGAAGGGATCGATCCCTCTTGAAGAAGATGGCTGGCCCTCTTTTAAAAGTCCTTGGTTTGTTTTTCTTTCGGCCACCGACTTCTCCAACCACTCACGAACATCGCGAGTGGTTGAAATAGATGGATAAGTTTGGCGATAATGTCATCAGACATCCGGTCTGAACTCCAGACATCTTAAAAAGTGCAGACCTTAGGGGGGTCTATGATGGTAGTTTCTAGACATCTAATCTGAGCTCTAGACATCTTATAGAAGTAGAATGGACATCTGACCATTGCACCTAGCCTGCATTCAACAAATAAATCATATCATATGTTTTTAAATGTAAAATTAGTGCATAAAATTATATGCAGACTAAGGTGAATTGCCATTTAACTCCTACTTAGTTAATAATTAAGATCAACTAATTAAAGAGTACTTAGGCCAAATAATGATCCACAAAAGTGGACTTATCAAATGCCTCATGCCTAAGTTTTGCTAGTCCCTAGCAAAAATGAGAAACAATAGAAGTAACCAAAAGATTTCTTCTTTCCTTATTCCAAAAATTTAGAGATTTAGACAAATGTGAAGTGATAGTAGCCTAGGTAACGGATCCAAGTGAAAAGACAACTTACATTTGAAGTTTGTACTTAACCCTTAGTAAAACTTCTATTAGAATAGGCAACTTCTTCCCTTGAAGATAAAGTAGGAAATAATCTGTAGCTTGACCCCAGCTTTTTGGCTTAGGTAGGAGATACTAAGTTGAATGGATTTATATTTGGTGGTTCACGCTCATCTGGTGCTACATGTAGTCTAGTACTGAAGACTCTAGATCTCCAGACTATCAAACAAGTCAACCTAGAGAGAGGCTAAAAATTGTGGTCTATTTGTGTTCCCTTGCGTTCACTCTTTTCCTTCTTTTCTTTTCCTTTTTCTTCTTTCTTTTCTGAGATCACATATTGGTCGTGTTGTTTTGCATGTTGGAAATCGGGGTTACAAGTAACCTGTCCTCGTAGTTGCAAAACACGTCGATCAGATAAAATTTATACCAAAACTCTAAGGGAGTCCTGGGTCGAACACAGGGAGGTGACGTTTACTTTAAGTGAAAACTGTGCTTTGATTTGTTTCTTTTTGAAGTTTTAGGGTTTTGTTATTTTTTTGTGTTTTTGAAATAAAAGACAAGCAGTCACAAGATAGAGATGGAATCAAATGTGATGTATTGCATTAATATCTATTACAATAAACTATGAAAGCATAAAAAGAGAGGGGGGTGAGAGGAAATCTCCCGAATCGACTATTTGGCGAGACGACGGCGCCTGGTAGATGCTCGGATGAAGGAGGTGAGGAGCGGGATGATGGAGGTGAGATGCAGGAGGACGTCGGGTTTAGGAAAGCTTCGGCGTGGCTCCGGAATGGAGGTGAGAAGATGGAGATGATCTGCTATTGAAATGGAGGTGGGAGGATGGCTCCAAGGTGACCTATGAAGGGGAATGGAAAGTTGGAGGAGTATTTGGTGGGGTAGAGGTTCGCTACACTAATAGGCATCTTGGGAGCTTGAGAACAAGCTCTAATGGAGCGTTGGTAGGCTTGCTAGAGCTTGGGAGTTGGTGGGAGTAGAGTAGGTAGAGAAGGCTTGGAAGGGAGTGGGTGTAGGTCCTTTTATAGTGGAGAAGAGGCAAAAATAGGTATCGGACCATTAGTGTAACGAGCGCGTGCCCCAGACGTCTTTTAAGACGTCTGGGAGGTGGCCCAGACGTCTGTAAAGACGTCTGGGATCACATCCAGACGTCTGACCAGACGTCCGGTATAGTTTACAGACGTCTGGCGAACAGTTATGCTCGCACGGGATATTCGTCTGCGCGCCTGTGCGCGCAGACCTGCGATCCTGCATCTTCCTCTGCGGCTGCAGGCGACTGCGACCGTCTCTCTCTCCTCTCCGCGCGGCGTTAAAAGGGGGGGGGGCGCGCCTCCCCTCCCGTCTCCACCATCCTCCTCCTTCTCTCCTACCTGTGTGCGAGAGCGAGCGGACGCGAGGGCGCAGCGGCAGCGGTGGCCGCAGTAGGCGCGGAGGAGCTGCGGCGTGCGAGGGCGGGGCTCTACCGTGAGGGCGAGCTCGCCGGGAGCGGCTTGGCCGGCCGGCGGAGGGCGCAGGGGGCGCAGAGCGTCGCGGAGAGGGACCTGCTGCGGGCGGAGCAGCGGACGCGCGAGGTGCGACGCGGGCGGCGTCGCGAGCGGAGGCCGAGCAAGGTTCTGGTTCTGGAAAAATTTCCAGAATCAGACGTCTGGATTGATATCCAGACGGCAAGGTCGACGTCTGTGAGATCATACAGACGTCTGAAAGGTGAGTTTCCGCTTTCTCCTTCTTTTTGTCGACTGACCGTACTGAGGGAGGAGGGTTGGCTGTGCGCAGGTGTTCGGATTCGTCATCCTTTGCGAATCAGACGTCTGGAAGTTGTACCAGACGGCGGGAGTGACCTCCAAACGTCCGGAGAGACCATCGGACGTCTGGGATCTAGGAGAGACATCCCCACAGACTTCTGGACGTCCGGGGAACCAAGCCGAACAGGTAATTCTCTGATCCACCGTTTAAGACGTCTGGAAGGAGTTCCAGACGTCTGATTTTGCACAGTATTGTCTTTCTCGACCCGTTTAGGGCCCGTTTGGGCTCCGTTTTTCGCGATTCGAGTTGCGTTCATTTCAGAATTTATTCCTCTACCCGCCTACAGTAGCTATACACTGTTTTGAGACACTCCTTGTGTTTGATCCTTGTGATAGGACCTCGTTCGGTTGCAGTCTTGAGAGTCGCGGAGGCGCGCGGGATTCCCGATCACGCCCCCATTACTCCCGTTGTACCTGGTAGAGTGGTTTTAAGTATTAATAAAATCTGTTAAAGTATGGAACAATAACTAGAACCTAGGGCATTGCATGAATCCTAGGAATGAGAAATATATGGAATGATAGCTCCTAGGTGTTGCATGAATCCTAGGGCCGGAAAACTAGATTGTATGATAGATCCTAGGATATGGCATGAATCCTAGGATGGAAAAACTAGTGGAATGTACATTACTGCAGTCTTGGAAAAATGGAAAGGAATATATAAAGCTGCCTGTAAATTTAATTAACAGCTGCCTGTTATGCATAAAGAATCATGTTGAGATCATGGAATGTGAGAACGAGAATCTGGAAAGTGAGACATATGATGTTCTGAGATAAAGAGCTGGAACCCTACGGGGAATTAGGAGTGGAACTCCTGGAAAGAAAAGGAATGGAACTGAGATGTAGTTTGTACTGTCTCTTGGGTACGCAGTACCAAGGGAAGTACCTGTACCTGTTTTAGTGCAGAGTGGGGCCAGCCGCCCCAGGGACCCGGGGTTAGGCTTGGCCGCTCTGTACCGACTTGTTGGCCCTCGTGTACGTAGTACCGAGGAGAGCTAGTAGTGTTAGGAGAGTACTAGCTACCCCACGGGCCCCGGGGTTCTGCTAGCCTCCTTCACCGACTTGTTAGGCCCACTAGGGCAAACCAGGGTAGTCAGGCGAGGGTGCGCGGACTGTGGAGGGGCAAGGCCCCGGTTTGGTTACTGTGGAGGGGTTGGACCCCTGTTACTGAGAGGGCTCTGCCCTGGTTTCGTGCTGTGCTTTGGGTGCACCCGTTAAAGGAAACGACTGACCGCGTGCCAGTACGGGCTAGCTACCTGTGCGTTTATCGCGCGTGCCGTAGTCACCGTTACGTCTGTCAGTGACCTTGGGGTGGTTGACTGAGGGTAGGATCATCACGGGGGACTCTCCCGGCCAGGAGAGCACCACGTGCTACTTCTACTGTTGGAAAAGACTGCAATCAAGATCGTCCCACGAGGACATTCGAGATCAAGTAAAGGATCTGAGAAGTAAATGAAATAGTGAGAAAAATTGAAAGATGTAAATAAAGGAAGTAATAGAACATAACAGCTACTGTACACTCTACTGTTGCCTTTAGTTAGTTTGCCACTCTACTCAGCGTTTTGCTGACGTTTTACACTCATTACCTTTTTCAGGACCAGGTGTTGAGCAGCCAGGGTCGGCGGCTGCAGAGGACGCTGGGCCGAGTAGGGTCCAGTAGAGTTACCACAGCTTTGTACCTTCTTTTGTTTCTGTTCTAGTGAGTAGTTTTGTTTCCGCTGTACCTTCTTTACCTGCAGTTTTTGTTATATGATAAATGTTGTTTTACTGTTGTGGTGGTGCCTACTGTAGTAGTTTCTTTCCTTACTGCTGTACTTTCTTACTGTTAGTTATATTCATGCTGAATGTGGTTTATTTTACTGTCTTTTGGTTACTTCCTCGTTGGACGACTGGGTCTTGGGATTAGTCGAGTCGGTCCGGTTCTCGTGTCTCGTAGGGACTCGGGAACCGGGTCGTTACAAGATGGTATCAGAGCAAGGTCGTCCCGAGAAGTGAATCAACTGACTGGAAAATAACCAATTCGCATGTTTATAGCTAGAGTAGCCACCACAACATATCTCTTGACTTGAGCTCTTAGAAGTGTTGTTAGGTACCGTCTGTTTTGACGTTTCCGTTTTGTTTCGCGTCTCCTTGCAGGAGATGCCTCGTCGTGGGACTGGCGAGACTGGCCGCGGGCGCGGCCGAGGGCGAGGTCGGCGAGGTGGACGTGCTGTCGTTGACGTCTCGGTGGACCAGCCACCACTCCCTGGCATCCAGGCCCAGGACCTCGCCAGACTGATACGGGATATTGTACGAGAGGAGCTCCACCCACCGCCCCGAGCACCTCCTCCTGGGGTTGCAGAGGGGGAGTCCTCTGTGGGACCACGCGACGGACGCGGCGCCGGACACGAGGGAGGGGATGGGCCCCTGCCGCCCCCACCTTCCTCCGACACTTCTGTACACGAGGCACCTTCGCCTGGAGGTGCACCAGCACCTCCCCTACAGCACCACTTCGAGCTTTTCGGACAGTTCCGGAAGCTGAAGCCCCCTCCTTCAAGGGGGATGAGGACCTGACCGAGGCAGAGGACTGGCTTGAGCAGCTGGAGAAGATCTTCGACACCCTTCGCCCCCCGGTGGAGTGCCGCATGGCCTTTGCCACGTACCAGCTGGAGAGTGCGGCACACCGGTGGTGGAGGGCGGTCCGGGGACAGGAGAGGGACGAGCCGACGTGGGACCAGTTCGTCACCCTCTTCTGCGAGCAGTACTTTCCCCAGACGTGGCAGGACCAGAGGAGGCGGGAGTTCCACACTCTCCGCCAAGGGACGATGACCGTGAGCGCGTACCGCACGCGTTTCTTGGAGCTATCCCGCTTTGCAGCGACAGCGGTAGCCACTGAGGAGGAGCGCCTTTGGAGGTTCACCGAGGGGCTCCGGCCTGCGATCCGGGGGTATGTCAAACCCCTGAAGCTGCCGACGTTTTCGAGGGTGGTAGAGGCAGCCATGACTTATGAGGAGACCAACCCGTCCGCGCGAGAGACCGACGGCGGGCGGAAGAGGCCCTTTCAGCCAGACTTCTCACAGGGCCGGCGAGAACGGAGACACGTGGCGTCCGCAGGAGAGCCGTCACGTTGTGCAGGGCCATCAGTGGCCTTTGGGGGCCCTCGACAGGGGCCAGTCGCCAGCACCGGACCCCCGCCTAGCCGACAGCAGGGACTCACTGAGGGCGGGAGTCGGGTTCCCCTCTGCTACCAGTGTGGCCAGCCGGGCCACGTCAGGAGGGACTGCCCATCTAGGGCAGGAGGTCAGCAGATACTTCCCGCGCAGAGCACTGGAGGGCGCGCAGGAGGCCGCGGTTTCCAGGCGCGAGGAGGAGGACCGCAGTCGCGAGGAGGGTACCGGCCAGCACCTACCCGTCCGACGCAGAGTGTGGCTGCTTCGTCCGCACCTAGAGCTGAGGGGCGTATCAACGTCTAACACACAGGGACGCCAGAGCTTCGGGATCCGTGGTAGCAGGTATGGTTTCAGTTTCTGGCAGACTCGTTTACACGCTTTTCGATTCCGGCGCTACGCACTCGTTTGTCGCAGACAGTTTCGCAGTTAGTTTGGACCAGGATTATACATTGCTAGAGAACCCGTTCGTAATCAGAGGTCCGAGTGGTCAGCTGTTTGTAGCTGAGGAGGTGTACACGGGTTGCGGGGTCAGCATCGGGGGACACAGCCTGCCAGCTGACCTGATTATGATACAGATGGAGGACTTTGGAGTGATTCTGGGGATGGATTGGCTGTCCGCTTACCACGCCTTGGTAGACTATTTTGAGAGGAAGATTGTCTTCTCCATTCCGGAGTTGCCTTCCTTCGAGTTTCACGGGCAGCCAGTGGATGGAGGTTTCAGGTGCATTTCGGCACTTCGGGCGGCGAGACTTTTGAGCCAGGGGTGTGAGGGCTTCTTAGCTTGTGTGGTGGCAGAGCACAGCCCCGTGGCAGACTTCCAGAGCATCCCGGTGGTCAGAGAGTACCCCGACGTGTTTCCAGACGAGTTACCAGGACTACCGCCCGAGCGTGAGATCGAGTTTGAGATCTCACTAGTACCAGGGACCAACCCCATCTCCACCGCGCCATACAGGATGGCACCGCTTGAGCTGCGAGAGCTCAAGTCTCAGTTGCAGGACCTTTTGGAGAAGGGTTTCGTGAGGCCCAGTGCGTCTCCCTGGGGAGCCCTGGTACTGTTTGTGAAGAAGAAGGATGGGACCCTACGCCTTTGTGTGGACTACCGACAGCTGAATAGGGTCACCATCAAGAACAGATATCCGCTGCCGAGGATTGACGATTTGTTTGACCAGTTGCGGGGTGCCACGGTGTTTTCCAAGATCGACTTGAGGTCTGGATACCACCAGTTGAGGATCAGGGAGACCGACGTCTCCAAGACAGCTTTCCGCACCCGGTACGGACACTACGAGTTTTTGGTCATGCCGTTTGGGCTGACCAATGCCCCCGCTGCTTTCATGGACCTGATGAACCGGGTGTTTAGACCGTACTTGGACCAGTTTGTGGTGGTTTTCATAGATGATGTACTCATCTATTCCAGAGATCGGACGCAGCACGGACAGCACTTGCGGATGGTTCTGGACACTCTGAGACGACGCAGGCTGTACGCCAAATACAGCAAGTGCGAGTTCTGGTTGAGGGAGGTGACCTTTTTGGGTCATGTGATCTCTGGAGACGGCCTGGCGGTGGATCCCGCCAAGGTCGAGGCAGTGCTCAGGTGGGAGAGACCGCGTTCAGTCACTGAGATTCGCAGTTTCCTGGGACTGGCAGGTTACTACAGACGGTTCATCAGGGGGTTTTCGCAGATTGCACGACCTATGACACAGTTGACTCGGAAGGATGTGCCTTTCACTTGGACAGACGCCTGTGAGGCGTGTTTTCTGGAGCTGAAGGAGAGGTTGACCTCGGCTCCCGTGCTCACCATTCCTGACAGTAGTGGCGGGTTCGTTGTGTACACGGACGCTTCCTTGCAGGGGTTAGGAGGTGTGCTCATGCAGAGGGGTCACGTGGTCGCTTACGCTTCGCGGCAACTGAAGCCCCATGAGCATACCTACCCTACCCACGACCTAGAGTTGGCAGCTGTTGTCTTCGCGCTGAAGACATGGAGGCACTACTTGTACGGTGAGACCTTCGAGATTTTTACAGATCACAAGAGCCTCAGATATCTTTTTGACCAGAAGGAGCTCAACATGAGACAGAGACGTTGGTTGGAGCTCCTGAAGGACTACGACTGCAGCATCTCCTACCACCCGGGAAAGGCCAATGTGGTGGCTGACGCCTTGAGCCGTAAGGCGCCCGCACGCTTGGCCAGTCTACAGTTACAGAGTTGGAGCCTTTTGGAGGAGGTGGGCAGTTGGCGACCTCTAGAGTTACGAGGGTACTGTGTGGCAGTGACGGTGACACGGCATACCAGACCAGAGTTGATAGACCGCATCATCACGGGACAGATGGCCGATCCGTACTTGCAGTCTTTGCGCGACAGAGTACTGTCAGGGGACCCAGGGGACTTCTCTTTCACAGACCAGGTGTTACGCTTGAGGGGACGGCTGTGCGTCCCCAGAGACGAGGAGCTGTTGAGAGAGCTCCTGACTGAGGCACACGGTTCCAGATTCACCATACATCCCGGAAACACGAAAATGTACCATGACTTGAGACGCGAGTTCTGGTGGAGAGGGATGAAGCGGGATGTGGGTGAGTTCGTGCAGCAGTGCTTAGTGTGCCAGCAGGTGAAAGCCGAGCATCAGAGGCCTGCAGGGCCGCTTCAGCCGCTTCCAGTGCCAGAGTGGAAGTGGGAGAGCATCACCATGGACTTGGTGGTGGGCTTACCTGTTACCCAGCGAGGACACGACGCGGTCTGGGTAATAGTGGATAGGTTGACGAAGACGGCACGATTCTTGCCGATCCGAGTCACTTTGGGACCAGCACAGTTGGCAGAGAGGTATATCCGTGATGTGGTGCGACTACACGGAGTTCCGCGGGAGATCGTATCCGACCGGGATACCCGCTTTACGTCCCAGTTTTGGGCTGAGTTTCAGCAGGCTTTGGGGACGAGGTTGAGGTTTAGCACGGCTTACCACCCCCAGACGGACGGACAGTCGGAACGCAGGATACAGACACTTGAGGATCTTTTGCGTGCCTGTGTACTAGACTGGAGGGGCTCTTGGGAGGAGCACCTACCCCTGGCAGAGTTTGCATACAACAACAGTTATCACTCGAGCATCGGCATGGCTCCCTACGAGGCTCTGTACGGACGGAAATGCACGGCACCCTTGAGTTGGGTTGAGGTGGGGACCAAGTGGGAGGTTGGCCCCAGGTTGATCCGGCAGAGTCAGGAGGTAGTTGAGCAGATCCACAGACGACTCCGCACTGTCAGAAGCAGACAGAAGAGCTACGCAGATCGCAGACGCAGAGAGGTGCAGTTCGAGGTCGGGGACCACGTCTTTCTTCGTGTTTCGCCCATGAAGGGCATACAGCGGTTTGGGGTGAGAGGGAAGCTCGCGCCGAGGTTCGTGGGGCCCTTCGAGGTCCTGGAGCGGGTTGGACCCGTTGCTTACAGACTTGCCCTTCCCCCGCAGCTTTCTGGTGTGCACGACGTGTTCCATGTGTCCAACCTCAGGAAGTACGTAGCCGATCCCAGCCACGTACTGAGTCACGAGAGCGTCGAGGTGAGCGACGACCTGACCTACCCCGAGCGGCCAGTGCAGATCCTAGACCGAGCCGTCCGCAGGTTGAGACGAAAGCAAGTACCCCTGGTAAAGGTTTTGTGGAGGAGCCAGCGGTACGAGGAGGCTACCTGGGAGCCTGAGGCGGCAATGCGGGAGCGGTACCCAGAGCTTTTCGCGGGTACGTCTTTTCGGACCGGCTTCGGTCCTCTTTGAGTTTGTTATGGTTTTTGGACATCCTTTTTTTTCCGCACCCTAGTTGGCGCAAGTTTCGGGGATGAAACTTCCTTTGAGTTTGTTATATTGTAACGAGCGCGTGCCCCAGACGTCTTTTAAGACGTCTGGGAGGTGGCCTAGACGTCTGTAAAGACGTCTGGGATCACATCCAGACGTCTGACCAGACGTCCGGTATAGTTTACAGACGTTTGGCGAACAGTTATGCTCGCACGGGATATTCGTCTGCGCGCCTGTGCGCGCAGACCTGCGATCCTGCATCTTCCTCTGCGGCTGCAGGCGACTGCGACCGTCTCTCTCTCCTCTCCGCGCGGCGTTAAAAGGGGGGGGGGGGCGCGCCTCCCCTCCCGTCTCCACCATCCTCCTCCTTCTCTCCTACCTGTGCGCGAGAGCGAGCGGACGCGAGGGCGCAGCGGCAGCGGCGGCCGCAGTAGGCGCGGAGGAGCTGCGGCGTGCGAGGGCGGGGCTCTGCCGTGAGGGCGAGCTCGCCGGGAGCGGCTTGGCCGGCCGGCGGAGGGCGCAGGGGGCGCAGAGCGTCGCGGAGAGGGACCTGCTGCGGGCGGAGCAGCGGACGCGCGAGGTGCGACGCGGGCGGCGTCGCGAGCGGAGGCCGAGCAAGGTTCTGGTTCTGGAAAAATTTCCAGAATCAGACGTCTGGATTGATATCCAGACGGCAAGGTCGACGTCTGTGAGATCATACAGACGTCTGAAAGGTGAGTTTCCGCTTTCTCCTTCTTTTTGTCGACTGACCGTACTGAGGGAGGAGGGTTGGCTGTGTGCAGGTGTTCGGATTCGTCATCCTTTGCGAATCAGACGTCTGGAAGTTGTACCAGACGGCGGGAGTGACCTCCAGACGTCCGGAGAGACCATCGGACGTCTGGGATCTAGGAGAGACGTCCCCACAGACTTCTGGACGTCCGGGGAACCAAGCCGAACAGGTAATTCTCTGATCCACCATTTAAGACGTCTGGAAGGAGTTCCAGACGTCTGATTTTGCACAGTATTGTCTTTCTCGACCCGTTTAGGGCCCGTTTGGGCTCTGTTTTCCGCGATTCGAGTTGCGTTCGTTTCAGAATTTATTCCTCTACCCGCCTACAGTAGCTATACACTGTTTTGAGACACTCCTTGTGTTTGATCCTTGTGATAGGACCTCGTTCGGTTGCAGTCTTGAGAGTCGCGGAGGCGCGCGGGATTCCCGATCACGCCCCCATTACTCCCGTTGTACCTGGTAGAGTGGTTTTAAGTATTAATAAAATCTGTTAAAGTATGGAACCATAACTAGAACCTAGGGCATTGCATGAATCCTAGGAATGAGAAATATATGGAATGATAGCTCCTAGGTGTTGCATGAATCCTAGGGCCGGAAAACTAGATTGTATGATAGATCCTAGGATATGGCATGAATCCTAGGATGGAAAAACTAGTGGAATGTACATTACTGCAGTCTTGGAAAAATGGAAAGGAATATATAAAGCTGCCTGTAAATTTAATTAACAGCTGCCTGTTATGCATAAAGAATCATGTTGAGATCATGGAATGTGAGAACGAGAATCTGGAAAGTGAGACATATGATGTTCTGAGATAAAGAGCTGGAACCCTACGGGGAATTAGGAGTGGAACTCCTGGAAAGAAAAGGAATGTAACTGAGATGTAGTTTGTACTGTCTCTTGGGTACGCAGTACCAAGGGAAGTACCTGTACCTGTTTTAGTGCAGAGTGGGGCCAGCCGCCCCAGGGACCCGGGGTTAGGCTTGGCCGCTCTGTACCGACTTGTTGGCCCTCGTGTACGTAGTACCGTGGAGAGCTAGTAGTGTTAGGAGAGTACTAGCTACCCCACGGGCCCCGGGGTTCTGCTAGCCTCCTTCACCGACTTGTTAGGCCCACTAGGGCAAACCAGGGTAGTCAGGCGAGGGTGCGCGGACTGTGGAGGGGCAAGGCCCCGGTTTGGTTACTGTGGAGGGGTTGGACCCCTGTTACTGAGAGGGCTCTGCCCTGGTTCCGTGCTGTGCTTTGGGCACACCCGTTAACGGAAACGACTGACCGCGTGCCAGTACGGGCTAGCTACCTGTGCGTTTATCGCGCGTGCCGTAGTCACCGTTACGTCTGTCAGTGACCTTGGGGTGGTTGACTGAGGGTAGGATCACCACGGGGGACTCTCCCAGCCAGGAGAGCACCACGTGCTACTTCTACTGTTGGAAAAGACTGCAATCAAGATCGTCCCACGAGGACATTCGAGATCAAGTAAAGGATCTGAGAAGTAAATGAAATAGTGAGAAAAATTGAAAGATGTAAATAAAGGAAGTAATAGAACATAACAGCTACTGTACACTCTACTGTTGCCTTTAGTTAGTTTGCCACTCTACTCAGCGTTTTGCTGACGTGTTACACTCGTTACCTTTTTCAGGACCAGGTGTTGAGCAGCCAGGGTCGGCGGCTGCAGAGGACGCTGGGCCGAGTAGGGTCCAGTAGAGTTACCACAGCTTTGTACCTTCTTTTGTTTCTGTTCTAGTGAGTAGTTTTGTTTCCGCTGTACCTTCTTTACCTGCAGTTTTTGTTATATGATAAATGTTGTTTTACTGTTGTGGTGGTGCCTACTGTAGTAGTTTCTTTCCTTACTGCTGTACTTTCTTACTGTTAGTTATATTCATGCTGAATGTGGTTTATTTTACTGTCTTTTGGTTACTTCCTCGTTGGACGACTGGGTCTTGGGATTAGTCGAGTCGGTCCGGTTCTCGTGTCTCGTAGGGACTCGGGAACTGGGTCGTTACAATTAGTGACATCCAAGCCATCGCTAGAAGCGTCGGTGTAGGCAGCTCATGCCTACTCAAACCCATAACTGGCTTTGCTGGCAAGCAAGAATTAGTGACGGCTGTAAGTGATGCGAAAAATCACGTGATTTGTAAAAGCGGGTTTTTAATGTCGTTGTAACACACGAATTCTCATAGGCTTTTAAATTTATATTCCTAGATAGGGGAGTATCTAAGGTCGTCCAAGGAGGTGGGTTGCTTGCAAATCAACTCTCTTTCTTAGAAAATAAATCTCAACTTTCTTTTGGGTATTTCAAATATGTAAATTTTTTTTTGTTTTGAAATGATGAGGGCAAAATGTGAATTGTGACGTGAAGTACTAACACCTATAATTCCTTAGCTAAAACTTAAGAGATAGAAAATGTCCACTACCTAAGCTCACTCTAGGCAAGTGGAGGCCTAGAGTAATTAGGGAGAGGAAGTGAAACAAGTGCTAGAACAAAGGGAACAATTGCAATAAGAAATTAAAAAGAAGTCAATTCAATTAATCAGAATTTGTGTTCTCTATAAAGACAAGTAGAGGAATGCTTCTACTAGAAATGGAAAATATAAAAGCAATAAAAGAAACACAAATCCTCTTGCAAAATCTGATGAAGAAGGGAGTTTTCTTGCTCCAAGCCTAGCTGCTCCTTGGCTTGAAAAGAGGGTCTCCTTCTTCTCCTTCATTGAAAGCTTCTCCAAGGTGGATGCTACCACCTTCAATGCTCTCCTCCAAGGGTGGGCGTGCACCACCCTCAAGCTTTCCTCCAAGGTGGCGTGGACCACCTTCAAGACCTCCTCCAAAGGTTTTCCTTGCTTGGCTGCTCCTTTGGCTGGCGTGGGCACAAGAGATAAGGGAAGAGGGGAAGGCACCAAAGGGACAGAATATCCCCTTAATCTTCTTCTTCTTCTTCTCTCTTGGGCATGGGCTTTAGGTAGAGTATGAGAGGAAATTTGCTAGCCAAGGATGGTTTGAATGGTGGTGGGTAGTGGTCTTTTTATAGGGTAGGATGAGGGGTTAAGGTGACTCTTGAAATGAAGGGCTAAGATGGGAGGATGGAGGTGGTTAGGTGATCCTTGGGTTAAGGATGGTTGGCGCCACCTAAGGGGTGTAAGGGGGGTAGTTACGGGTGGCCAAGGGATGCCTAAAAATGGAGCAAACCATGGAGAGGTGCCATGGGTTGGTGTCAACTTCTAGGCTTCTAGAAGGGGGGATTATGTGGATGGTGGAGATGGGTTTAAGGGAAGATGTGTGGTGGAGATGAAGGGTGTTTTTGGAGGGAAAAAGTGGCACCAACAAGGAGGTAGTTAGGGCGGTTTTGGCGCCACTTTATGGTGTCTTTTTGAGGTAGTGGGTAGGCTAGGTTGGCGCCAAGTAGGGTTGGCTTATGTGGAGCTTAGGTGGAGCTAGTTGGTGGAGTTGTTAGGTAGGGTTTTTAGGTGGTAAAAGCCAAGGGAGCTGGAGCATAGCTAAGCTAAGCTAAGCTAGCTTAGCTAATGGTGGAGTAGAGGAGGAGGTGTTGGAGCTAGGGTTTGGAGGGAGGAGCTGGATCTAAAGAATCTGGAGCTGAAGTGGAGCTGGCAGCTACCGAAGAGGTCCACATGGGGCTACTCTAGCTGGCTTAGCTTGCTAGTTCTTTGCTAGCTACTAAGCCAAGCTAAAGTGAGCTGGCTTCTGTTGAATGGAGTTGAGGTGAGCTGGATTTGGTGCTTCCGGGGAGGATTGAGCTGGTCGAGACAGCTAAGGTAGCTTAGCTCAACCAAGTTGAGCTAAGCTGAGTCCTCGGGAGCTGGACTTGAGCTTCTAGAGTTGGGATGAATTCTTCTTCAACTGGCTCGAGTTGAGTGGAACTGGATGTAGCTAGATCTGAGCTGGGGTGCACTCTAGTCAACTCAACTGAGCTAGCTAGAGCTCCCTGTGGATTAGTGGGAGCTGAGATGAGCTAGACTCAACTAGGTTGAGCTGGATCTGAGCTGACCTGAGCTAGGGTGAGCTAATATGAGCTCTCTTGAGCTGCCATTCAGCTGAGATTAGCTGAATGGAGTTGGGATGAGCTAGCCCTAGTCCAAGTGAGCTCGGTTCCAGCTGAGGTGAGCTGGATCAAGCTGAGTTCCAATTAGTCTGAGCTCCTCCTTCTCCATTTGCCTTCTTGAGTGCTAGGGTTTTAGGGATCTGTATATCTGTTCATCCCTAACACTCACAAAATACATTAAAACAACAAAAGAAAATGCAATGCATGTCTAACCTAGCTAATGCCTAAATGCAGCCCAAAAACCCATTTGCAGAGCGAAACTCTGAGAGCTAGGTTTGTTTTAATACATAAGAATGATGATAAACTGTCATTTATCACACCATTATGCTTATCTTTTGCTAGTCTCTTAGCAAAACTTTAATTTTTTGGAAAATGGAATTTTTTGGGAAATCTAATTTTTTTGACTTTTGAGGAGAAAAAGATTAAGGGACCTTGGTTGATCTAAACACCGGAGGATGGGATTTGTTAAGGATAAACATCGGGATTTGTTTTTGGATCCAACCATTAGACAAAACAGGATCAATATATCCTCTAGAAAATTCACAAATTAACCCATTGTTAATTCAAATGACTTGAAATTTTTTTTTTTAGGATTTTTCTGGCTCATGAATCTGATTCGCAACTTGCAAAATCCTTTAAAACCTTGTGTCCGTGCTTGTGAAAAGCCAACATTTATACGGGCATGTTAATTAATTAATTATTATTATTATTATTTCTCTCCCCCATGCTTATTTTTAGCTGAGTCTTACAACAAATGTGTTGGGATCATTATTCCTGTTACCAATCCTCGAGGGGGCTCTGGCACTAGTACTTCGGGATAACACTGTCCATGACACCACCTAGGAGCTCACAACCCCAAAACACAATGCGGTGTAAAGGGGCGCTCCAAGCAAACTCAAGCTCTTGCTCCGACACTATAGGTAGAGCACCGTCCAAGACACTTGAGCTGCTAAAATGCGCTTTAATGCTCCGTCTAAAGATATGAAATATAGATATAGAGCAGCGTCGAGGCGGTAACATGTTGACATCGCCTCCTCAAAGGAGGCATTTTCCTCCTTCTCGGCGGTGGGAACTCAAACCAATGATCTACTTCAGACTTTTACTAAGTTCAAACAAGGGAGTTTTTCAAATTTTTAGTTGTTTTTAAGTGTTGGCTTGTGTGTGAAAATTGACACAAGAAGTTCCTCAAGACATGTAAGTTTTTGAATCAGAAACTAAGCCAAATACTTTCCACATTACAAAATAGGATCAAGTCGCCTGAACTATCATGAGTTTAGGTGAAATTTTTAGAGAAGGATATCTGATCTAGTCTAAAATAGATCCTGAAATTCTAATGATCAGATCCACATCCTCATCCCATGTTTTTAAAGATTAAATCCCATTATACCAAGAGTTTTTCGACCTTAGTCTCGATTTCAAAATTTTTCCTCAAAAAGTTTTCAATATTTTTATTTTTTTGGGTATGCAATTAGGAAATAAACTAAAGAAAAAATGCATGTTTTTAGGTTTTGAAAATCCTAAATTGATTGTCAAATTTTAAAAACACCCCCCCATGCTTAAGATATGCAATGTCCTCATGCATTAGGAGGGAAAAGGGATCACCTTAATGAAGAGTGGTCCGGTTTTGGATTGTCAAAACTTGGAAAAAGAAAGGAGAAAGGAAAGAAGGAAAAAAAATGATGGGTTACCTCCCATCTAGTGCTATCTTTTACGCCATTTAGCTGGGCATAGTGTGCATTACTGATCAAAGGTGGCTGGCTCAGTGAAATCAAAAGATTCAGACGGAAGATTAGGCGTATGATCAAAATAGGGCTTTAAACATTGGCTGTTGACTTGAAATGTCAAATTAGTTTTTGGATAAAAAAGATCAACAGCACCGTATGGATGTGTTTTATGGACAATAAAGGGGTTGGTCCATTTAGATTTTAATTTGCCAGGAAAAAGACGTAATCTCGCATCAAAAAGCCAAACGCATTGATTAACATCAAAGTGCTTTCGAACAATATGTTTATCATGAAATTGCTTTGTTTGGTCTTTATAAATCCTCATGTTTTCATAGGAAAAATTACGTAATTCTTCCAATTCAGTTAATTGTAATTTTATATGGATACTGGCGTCAGATAAATCCATGTTGAGTTGTTTTATTTCCCAAAAAGCCCTATGTTCTAGTTTTACCAGGAGATGGCAAGCCTTCCCAAAAAATCAGACGGAAGGGAGACATGCCGAGCGGAGTTTTAAATGCAGTACGGTAGTGATTGCACCGCAAAAATACACCTGCAATTGTGCCGTCATGTGTTATTTCCTAGCATTACCAGTGCATATTAGGTATCCATATTTGCATTTGTAAAAATACACGCATGCATGCATTTAATTGAGAGGGGAGGAGAGTGAATAAAATGGCCTCTCAATTTACATTTTCTTTAAGTGCTGCTTCACAAAATTTCCATCTTTATTTTTATTTCTATTTGATTTTGAATTCTTCCCCATGGCTGCAAAGCTTGGCAGCTTCCACCTCACGCCATGTCCTGCTCAGCCTCTCCCTACCAGCCCTGCAGCCGCATGCACATGATCTCCCTGCCGGCCATGCTGAGCCATGCAAAGCCAGGGCATGGCTGTGCATGCCTCTTTCTTCTTTATGAGGGCACGGCTACCTTCTTTGCAAGGAGAGCCTGGTCCCCACGAAAAAAACACACTGCAACTCTTCTTCTCCAAGCCGCCTCCTCCCCTCTCCCTCCATACGCAGGCCCTCCTCCTTGAGGAGACACTCTGTAGGCAGGAGCACCTCACAGAGGTGCACAACCACCACTGTGAGTCCAGCGCCGCCCAGCTCATCTGAGAGCCGGTGGGCATGGCGGTATTCTTTGTTAAGCCACTTCTGCCATTACCACAAAGCTTCAAGCTTTGAAGCTCAACCGGCCACTGCACGCCCCTGCAGCAGTCGGCCAAGCCCCACAGCAGCAGCAGCAGCAGCAAGGCGACAGCAGCGCACGCAGGCCACCGCGTGCGCCTGCAGGCTACCCTAGCCTTCCTCTTATTCACGTGTGCCTGCCTCTCCGTGCCCGTAACCAGCCGGCGCATCCCTTCCACGAGCGTGCTAGCTCGCGCGTGCCAGCCGCAAGCCTCCCACACTCACAACACCGGGCATACCTGGTTGCGCGGCTCGCCCGGGCACTTTAACCACTGTTCACGCATTTCAGCGGAACACTGTGGCTACAGTGGGGTGACCGGTAAGCTTCTCACTTATCCGGTCACCCAGCGCACCGCAACCGGCCGCAGCTCGCATTGCGTCCCACCTTGAGTGCTGCTGCAGTGCTCGCCCGCACGTCTGCCAGCACCCGCACCCGCCCGCGTATCCGCCCGCTTCAGCGTCTTCGCCCGCGTACGCTCGCCCGCTCCCAGCGCCTGCGTCTGCCATACCCGACTCTTCGCGCAGCGCTATGCGCTGCGGGTCCTTCCTCCGCTCCCACTTCCCTACAGCGTGCGCCTCTCCACGCGCCTACGTGCCTGCGCGCACGCGTGAGACACCAGATGTTAGGCTCCGCTGTTGCAGACGACTTAAATGACTCTCTCTTCCTCAGCAGACGCTCTCCCTCTCTCTCTCTCTCTCACACACACACACACACTCACACTCTCGCACAGACACACTCACTTATATATTATTATATATTTATATATATATACATATACATATATATATATTGATATATATACATATATATACATATATATATACTTATATCTATACATATATTAGTACTTACATAACTATGTATTAGTCTATATACATACATATATATATATACACATATGTTATACATATATATATACATATATATATATAAATATACATACATATATACATATCTATAACTATATATACATTTATATATATATATCTATATATATATATATACCTATATATATATACATCTATATAGTTATATATCCATACATATACATATATATATATCTATACATATATCTATCTATACATATATTTACATACCTATATATATATATATACATATATACATATATAAATACACATATACCTATATAGTTATAACCATATATATATATACATATAGATATATATATTTACATATATACATATATATTTTCATATCACACACCTACGTGGTATTGCTGGAATATCTGCACCAGTTGCTGATATTCCCCGATACACACGTACAAAAAAGCGTGTTTGCATTCATCTTCCACCAATCCACCTTACACGCGGCACTTCGTCCTATTGGTTGCGTCCTTCTAGACGACGACCGACTCGACACCGTGCTACACTCCATCTCCGCCTCCACCCCTTCCCCTTTATACATATATAATATATACATAAATATACTATATTTTACTTTATTTCTATTTCTCTTTCTTGCCATTAAAAAGATAAACAAAAAAAATATAAAAGAGAAAAGATAATTCTTGACTTGCAAGTACTCCGTCTTGCTAATAGCAAGACCTGTTTTGGAACCCTGATTCAGCTTAATGCCAAGAACCTAATTTTGAGGGTGTGCCTCAAGGACAAGAATTATCAGAAAAAAATCTAAATAGAAAAACACCAAAAACACAGTAAACGAACGGAAGAGATTCGTTGTAGGAAAGGCGTAGAAACTTCACTTCTAATCCCACTTCCCTGAGTTCGACCCTGGGCCTAAAAGTGACGAAGATAAAATCAAGTAGGCCAGGTAAAAAAATTTTGTAAAGAGATGGTTAGGCTCGATTTAGGTTAACCACTATACACATTTCAATAATAAAATCACCATATTAACATAACCTAACCGGGTCCGACCATAAATCTTTTCATGGCGCCGTTGCCGTAGAAGTGCGTATGCAAGTAAGTTTCTATTTCATTCCTTTCATTTTTCTCTTCTCTCTTCACAGGTGTTTTTGTTTATTGCTGTGCAGGTGAACCAGTTGCAAGGAGAAGGCAGGCAGACAAAGTCAGAGACGTGGGCAGATCCAAGGCGGGAACGAGAGCGTGAAGATGTCGACACCGCACTGGAGCTCTGCACACGTTGCTGCACAAGTAGGTCTTTCTTTCTTAGCAACCTAGGTTAACTTGTAACCTTAATAAAAAAAAAATAAAAACTAAAAAAACTAGAAAAACTTCTTGGATCTCTTGGGGCAAGTGGATTAAAATTCACTTGTTTGATTGTTTGCCCTTACTCCCACCACCTTGGGATTTCCCATGTTACTTCGCATAGCGAAAATCTAAGAATCTTGATTCTTGAAGTTTTCGCCGAGTGAAGTATTCTTTGAGGCAAACATAAAAAGATTGATTGCACCCCTCTTTGCCTCACTTATCTACAAATTCGGGATCACATTTTTGGTGGGGAGACTTGGAATTAAGTTGATTCCAACCCCACCACGACTTTTCACTTGCCTAAGATTTGATCCTGAATACTTCAACCCCAACAAATTGATTTTCTTTATCTTTTGGTTGAGCCTTGTGTGGAAATCATTTTTGGTGATTGGGAGCACTTGAAATGAAATGCTTTGGCTCCCTTTCACACTAATCTAAAACTGATTCGTGCATCCACACATAGAAATCTCCATTTAGGGAAGCCCATTGCATTTTAGCATGCATTAACCAATTGACATTGAAGAAGGGTTGGTTGGGCTTAGAAGAAAACCTGTATTCTCTCAAAAACCCGGAGATTAGTTGAATTGGTAATCCAGAGAAATCCTAAAATCCATACTACTTAAGGCTGAATTCTAAAAACCATTCACCAATTAAAACTTCAATTTGGGGAGATTTCCCCATTGCATGGTTGGTTTACACACTTTGAAAAAATCAATCACTTGGGCATTACCCGTAAACAACGCCCTTCACATTCCAGAAACACTTGATCCTAAGCCTCTAACTAAAATTGGTAGCAACTTGACCCTTATTAAGGATTGGAGGTTTAACTGCCTGCGTGTAGTGCCTACGTGCTGCTGAGGGTTCCCGCGTGCTATTAGGTATCTAAGACTGGGGCAAACGGCCTTTCAATCTAGCCCGGTGGTTCTGCGGTGCTCGTATTCAGTTTCGTAGTTCGTGATAGTAGGTAACTTAGATCTTTAGGTCTAAGGGCACACTGTTGAGGTTAGGAATTTGATTGTATTGCTTTATCATCAAGTGTACCTTTGCGGCGTCATTTCTCTCATCTCTTTTCCCTTCTTATCTCCCCAATTCTTCCTGCGGTAGTGCATGTTTGGGAGGAGGTCACAAAACCCTGAACTGTGTGAATTGCCTTATAATTTTAGAAGAGAAGCCGCATCGTCCTCCTCCTCCACAAACATGGCTGCACGCCTCCAATCTCGAGGAAGGAAACCACCCTCAAAACCCACCAGGTGGTGGAGCCTTGGATCCCATAACCCGCCTCCAAGCCCAAATAGAAATGTATAATGAGCAAATGGAAGCCATTAGGGAAACATTGGAGGAAATGCAGAACCTCCCGAACGGGAGGAGCCTAGGTCTCTTAGCTCTTATCAGAATCCTGCTGCTACAAAGACCATAGGACAAATTCGGGTCCCCATGGGCAGGGACGACTTTGAATTGAAACCAAACATAATTGGCCTAATAAATTTTCACTTCCATGGTCTTGCAAGTGAAGATCCTTTTCTCCACTTGGAAGACCTAACCTGATTGGCTGAAACTGTTAAACCTAGAAATATCGAGTTACCTATAGTCCTCATGAAAATGTTCCTGTTTTCATTGCTGGATAAAGCGTTGCAGTGGTTACGCACCCTTGGGAGAACCATCCACTCTTGGGAGGAGATGCGAACAGCATTTCTCAAGAAGTTCTTCCCAATTGGGTGAACCAATGAGCTTCGCTGTGCTATCACTTCATTTACGCAACAAAACGGCGAACAATTTCATGAGGCATGGGAGAGGTATAATGACCTCCTCAGGAAATGTCCGCACCACGGTCTGCCTAAGTGGCATATTGCCCAGATTTTCTACTATGGGCTAAATGAGACTTTGAAGCAGATTGCAGATGCTTCCTGCGGAGGGAATTTTATGAATAAAGACGAGAATGGAGCATTCGAATTGTTTGAAAATATGAGTGAAAACTCAATGAACAATGCCTCCATTGTCACCTTTAATCATACCATCCTGCCCCGAAATGTCCACAAAGTTGACACGGGACCCTCCCATTCATCCACAGATCTCAGTCTTATCACACAGAAATTGGATGAAGTCTCCATCGTGCACAAGAAGCTGGACGAGCTTCTGGCCAACCCCGCCCGTTCTATGACGAACACCTCCACCTCACCACTTCGTCACAATTCCAATTCTTCCAATACCAGGCTTATCCAAAGAAACCCTGTAAGACCCTCCTTATCGAGTGTCGCACCGAGCAATTTGGTAAGTCATGTGGATCTGGCTTCTGCAAGCTAGTATTTCGACACGGAGGACCAAGCCTCCGTGTGCTCGGACGTGTATTTACATGTGGACACGTCTTCTGGCATAGAAGATGCTTGTGCCCTGGGGAACAACCTGTTCTCTGCCACTTATAACCCAGGGTGGCGAAATCATCCAAACTTCGCATGGTCCAACAACCCGCAGCGCCAAAACCCCACAGGTGGACCAATGCGACCGTCCGCACTCGTCATCCTAAGGGCCCAGTCTAATCCTATGGCGAATCCACCATCAGGCCCTTGCATATCGCAAACTGAACATGCATCAAGTCCTCTTGACAAATTGATGCGAATGATGACGGAAATGTTGAAGCACCATGAAGAGAACATGACCTCTCTTCAGCACCAATTGGTGCAGCAGAATGCTGAGATCAGTCAACTACGCATGGCGACTCGATCTCAGGGCACTCTTCCCGCCCAACCTGTTCCAAACCAGCAAAATTTCGTACCCTGTGGTCCTCAACCACAGGTACGACCTTCTCAGGGGCAGGTTAATCAGATTCTGCAAGCTCCGAGCATTCCACCCGGATTTCAGGCTAATCTCGCTGTAGCACCACACTCTTATGTCCCTATTGCAAACACTCCTTCGCCGTATGATCCCACTAGACCCGCATCATCCAATGAGATCACTACGAGGAGCGGTAAGCAGACCTTCGATCCACCTCGACCTAATCTGGGCCCATCTTCTTCATCGCCCTCTCATTCGGGATGTGCACCTCATTAGCGAGAGGACGATACACCCAAATTGGTGCCAGAATCAGTTCCATTCCCTGAGGCTCTACTGAGGGAGCCAAAAGGCAAAAAGAAAGATACGCAGGCCTTTGATAACCTACGTAATTTGTTCAGGGATGTAGAAATCAAGGTACCCCTGCTCGAGGCTACCGACCACATACCTACTGTCACCCGATTTTTCAAAGACTACACAACACCCAGGCGATAGTCAAAGAAAAATAAAAATCCGGTGGTTCTCTTGCCTCATGCGAGTTGTGATATACTGTCAAACCTACCACCGAAGCAGAAAGATCCAGGCACACCACTGATTTCCTGTAGCATCCAAGGCTACAATTTTAACCGTGCCCTGCTTGTTCTAGGATCTTCCATCAATCTTATACCGACCATCATGCTCGAAAAATTTTCCTTGGGAAATCTGAAACCCACCCCTGTCACATTACAGTTGGCAGATCGTTCTGTCAAAATCCCAAAGGGTATGGTGGAAGACGTGGTGGTTAGGGTCAACAGTCTTTATTTTCCTGTTGACTTTCTTGTTTTAGATATGGAAGTTCCTAGCTCACTTTCTGATTGTCCGATCATCCTTGGTCGAACTTTCTTGGCCACAGCCCGTGCCCATATCGACTGCGAATCGGGCTATATTGAGATTGCTATTGGATCTGAAAAGCTTAAGCTTAACATCTTCAAGGCAACCAAGAACTTTGATTGCGATTGTATCGAGGATGACATGTCTAACGAGGACATGGCCGTCAGCGCGTGTATCAGACTAATTAGGACCTATTCTGACTGCTGCGGATTACCTGTAAACACTGACGATTGCCTGACCAACACATATTGTGACGTTCCCCCATCCCTCCCTTGTCCCGTACCTTCTCCTAACCAAACTTCTGACGAGGTTTTCTTCGCTTCCCATACCTCATGGTCTGAGTCATATCCGGGCTACTCACCGCTGGTCCACACTCTTGAAGATCGGATTGCCCTTTCTTTTCCACCAAATCAAGCGGATTTGCAATTCCACACCGGGACCTTGAGCCCATATCCTTCTTACTAGGGCTATTCCTTTTCAGATCCACCTATCCAAGATGCCCCTCTTCTTGGCCAATCTGAGGGCCAACTTCTTCCTCCTGACTTGTTTTCTGATCTGCCTGGGACACTCTCGTCCCAAGAAATGCTAGACCTTTCACCATCCACTCCCGAGTTGAAAGACCTACCTAATACACTTAAGTATATTTTCTTGGGACCAAATGAGACGCTCCCTGTAATCATCAGTTCAAAATTGACCAGGGAGCAAGAGTGCAAACTAACTAAGGTCCTCATAGAACACAAGGCAACCATTGGATGGTCTTTATCAGACTTATCTGGCAATAGCCCCTCCTACTGCACTCATCATATATATACGGAGGAGGAGGCTCGACCTTCCCGCGAGATGCAGCGACATCTCAACCCAAACATGCGGGAGGTCATTAAGAAAGAAATTATTAAATGGTTGGATGCAGGTATAATCTACCCAATCAGCGATAGCCCCTGGGTGAGCCCGATTCACGTGGTGCCCAAAAAGGTAGGACTCACCATCCATGTCAATGATAGGGGCGAATCCATCCCTACACGCACTCCTACATCTTCGAGAGTGTGTGTAGATTATAAGAAACTCAATGCTGCAACTAAAAAAGATCACTTTCCGCTACCTTTCATTGACCAAATCCTGGAGCAGTTAACGGGAAATAAATTTTTCTGTTTCCTAGATAGATTCTCAGGATATAACTAGGTGGAAATTGACCCCAGGACCAAGAGAAAACCACTTTTACCTGTCCCTTTAGCACCTTTGCATTCAGAAGGATGCCGTTCGGACTTTGCAATGCGCCAGCAACTTTCCAGAGATGTATGCTGGCGATATTCCATGACATGGTGGGTGACTGATGAGAGCCTCATCATGAGCCATAACTAGCTCATTTTGACCCAATAAAGAAGATAAAAGCTCCTACATAACCTAGAAGAAGGCCTAACTGAAGGAACAAGTGCTCTGAGAAGAAAACATGAAATAAAGGTTAAAACTGCAATTTTACCATTGCAGTACGTAAACGGGATTTCTCAGAGGCAAAACAGAGGTCAAATGGTATAAATGAGATAAAAAGTGGGTTGAGTCAATCAGAAATGGGTTCATGTGCAATCTAAGAACTAAATGACACTTGGTAACCCTAAAACAGACCCGCTGAAATTAACAAGGTTTCGGTCAGAACAAAAAGCAAGTAAACCCTCTATAAATCATGGAAAAACATACTCTAGGGTTTAGAACACTTAATTTGGCCTTTGGAACCTAGTTTGACCTAGATTAGGGTCCTAGCTCTTCAATTAACCTAATTTGGGTTTTTACGCAAAATGTCTAGTCAAACGAGGTCAAACATGAAATCTAACTTCGCCATTGGATTCCTTAGGTCCAAATTAGGTTTGTACCAAAATTTGGACCTAAGGAGGGGTCATCTTGACCTACTTTGCAATTTAGTACACCCAAATCACAAATTGGTCCCTATCTTTTGAATACCGTTGCAGAGAACCCCCTAGGTTCTTCGCCTCCTTTGCAAACCGGTCCTGCCGCCATTGCTAGGGCAGAACCGAGCTCCGGCGAGGTTCGGAGAGGGATTGCTCTCTAATCCCTCAGAGATTCCCTCCCAGAAATGGAAGGAGGATTCTCTGAGGAATTCCCTTCCTTATAAAGTCAATTACAATTGCTGGTGTGAACCCAATCTCTCGTGCGAACGCACGGGAGATTTGGGTATCCTAACTCCTTTCCATCTCCGGCGACCAACTTCAGGCAATTACGTGCCCTTCACGCCCTACACACCCAGTCCAGCGCCTATATAAGAACCCACAACTCCGGCCGAACAGGCTAAGCTTGATTTTGACGGAGATCCCTTCCAAATTCCTCCCTCTCCCATCTCCGGCCAAACGACCCACAAGCTCCGGTGACCTCCTTCCCTCCTTCTTGTCGCTCTGCTGCCATACCAGCAGCAGAGTCCTCTCCGCCGCTTCCTCCCGCGTCGCGCTGTACCCCGCGCGCGCGCTTCTGACCTCGTCTTCATCGCCGCTTCCTCCCTCAGGGTCTTTCTTCCCCGACGATGGCAGTTACGAGCCGTCCTCTCCGCCGCCTCCCTTCCCTCCAGACAACCCCAGATATGTTCTCTACCCTCTCCTTTCTCTTTTCCCCCAACTATTTTACTTGATTACCCCTCGACAGTACCTAACCGCCTTCATCTTCCTCGCCTCCGACCGCACTCCGGCGAGCCGCCCACACCACTCCGCCACTCCACACGGCTCGCCAATCACCTCGTGAGCTCAGCCTCACCACCAGGAACTCGCTCCACCCCACAACTGCCACTCCAGACCTCCATAACTACCCCCCGAACAACCCACCATCTCCGGCCACAGGTTGACCTAGGCGCGCACGCCTAGGCCGACCGACAACCTGCAGCATCACCCACCGCCTTCGCCGTGCTGCGGCGAAGGTTTCCAGCTATTCTGATTGGGCCAATAGGCCATTCTGTGGAATCTCAGGTGAACACCCCGGCCGCCATTAACAGCCGAAGCAGCAGGAAGCTTGGAGCAGCAGCAGGCGTCAGGCTTCCCAGGCGGCAGGTGCAGCTGGCTCTCGCAAGTGTCGCGAAGTGACTAAGTTCAGCAGGGAGCACCAGCAGGGCCTTCAGCGTGGGCAATTGCACACGAGAGTCTGCGGGCGCGCGCAAAGGAAGGGCGGAACGTTTAGTCCCACATCGTGGAATCTCAAGGCACTGGTATGATATAAAGAGTTTTTGTGATATAGCTTTACTGCCTCGAAAGCACAGGGGTGAGGTCCCTCACTGACCCCACCCGCCTCGTCCGCGGCCTGACCACGCGGACTTGGCGGATCCGACCCGACCTAGACCTACGCACTCCTCGCGCATCACACCACCTTCAGGTGCGCCTGGTCCCGGGTAGGATCCGACCCGATTAATGCCTGTGGCTCTGGGAGAGCAGCTCTGAGTGAATTGCTTGAGAGAGAGAGATGCGCGGGTAGAGGGAGAAGGGTTAGGTTTTGCTCCTGTGCAGGCAGGCTGATCGCAGGAGAAGGACTTGGCCGCTGCAGAAGAAGGAAAAGCAAGCCAAAGAAGAAGACAGAAGAAGAAGAAAGAAGCCTTCGCAGGAGAAGGAAAGCAGAAAGATTAGAAGTCTTCGCAGAGAAGAAGAAGAAGGACAAGGGAAGATTGCAAAGAGATCAGAAAGGAAAAGCAGAAGGAAAGATACAGAAGCAGAAAGGAGAAGAAGGAAGAAAGAAAGAAAGATCACATTAAAGACGTCTGATACATAAATCAGACGTCTAATTCTACTTTTTCTAAAAACTCTTTGAATCAATTATATTTGCATGTAACAGTTGTATTCTTGGGTTTTACAAAGTACTGAGATTGCTCCCTGTGTTCGACCTCGGATACTCCGGTTTTCGAGTAATAAAAATCTTTATTTGTTTTGAACGCTTTAGCGGCTATATTACAACGCGATATTATCCTTTAACAAACCTCACAAAAGCGCGACAAACATTTTGGCGCCGTTGCCGGGGAGCAACGGGCACTTTTAAAACTTTTGAGTACAACTTTTCTATCTAATATCCGACTTGACTTCTCTCTTTTGCTGTGTTCATTCAGGGAAAGCAAAACAAAAAGGAAAGAATAGCAACTGCACAACAGACTCTCCAAGGAACAGGTAATCTCCATAAGTCCTCTCTCTTAACCCTCTCGCAATCTAAAAAAAGGAGGGAAATCAACTTAGGGCTACCTGTCTCATATTTAGTAACTCATCAAGTTGCCTGATTTTCATTTCAACATATTTTTATCTGTTCATCCAACTAAGGCAACTAGGGCTAAAACTTTCTTGATTGAGCCCTAGGTGCTAATTTCTACGGCAACTAAATTGGACCCACTAGAGCCAAGTTAGGGATTGCAAAGCTAGGGTTTTTAGAGACACATCTTCTCTAAAACAAAGAAACAAACTTTCCAAAAAGAGGTGTGCCTAAACTGTGTTTGAAAAGATTTATACAAGAGGAACCCTAAGCAAATCAGGCTGATAATCCGTTTGAACCATAAAAGGAAGGACCTAAAAGCTCTCAAAGGAACAAGAGGTGAAGTTGATCCCTCGGGTCAACCAACCTTAATATTAGGTCACTTTTGCACTCAAAATACTTAAAAGTTCAAGTGGAACATTAAGCACCTTGATCTTAAAATAAAAAAAAGGTAGACTTAAGAGGTCAAGATCCCCATTCTGGTTTACCTGGAACCGCAGTGACAAGAGAGGTCGGGTGGGGGAAACCCTGTAACCCGTGGGGACGCTCTACCGTGTAGGGGTCTTTGCAGGACTCTCCCTCTCTGGCTGCCCAGGTATTTCTCAGGTGGACGATCTTCTGATCCAGGGGTCCATCTGCCCCGAACCTCTATAGTCACCCAACAATTCTTGGGTGTCTTGATTGGGTCCAGCACCTTCTAATCTCATCACATCTTTCGGTGCATGTTCGGTAGGAGGTCCTTAAGACCACCTTTAAGACCTCCCTTAGAAATTCATTCTCGTCGAGGCCAAGCCTCGACGCCCTTGTTTGTGCAGCAACCCCGCCACATAAATCTTTCATCTGACTCAGACCCTGATTCCCCTTCTTCTCCCATCATGGCACAACCCATTGAAGAGGAGAATAACCTTGAACACCAACTTCAACGCTTGAACGATCTCTTTCAGAACTTTGTAAACCCACCGCAGCGACCTATGATGCGAGATCACTATAATCCTGCTGCGGTGGCAATCGAACCCCGAGTACGAATCCCAATTGGAGGACCCGATTCTGATCTGAAGCCCAATATGATTCATGCCATACCGAAGTTCCATGGGCTTAACTCTGAGGATCCATTCCAACACATTAAACAACTCAAGCATTTGGCCCAGACCTTCGGGTCAGATGTACAAAACCAGGATATCCTACTCATGAAAATGTTTTCGTTCTCCCTCTTGGACAAGGCTGCACACTGGTATCAGACTCAGACCCGCCCGATCAACACTTGGGAGGAATTACAGTCTGAATTTTTGAAAAAATTCTTCCCTGTTGGCCGGACAAATGCCTTGCGCCACCAGATCACTCATTTCACTCAACAACCGGGAGAACCTCTTCATGAAGCTTGGGATCGATTCCTAGATCTCATGCGAAAGTGCCCCCATCACGGAGTTCCTAAGTGGGAACAAGTCCAGTCTTTTTACCAGGGACTCCGTGAGGATATTCGTCTATTCGTTAATGCAACATGTGGAGGAAACATCATGGGCCAACACGAGGACACGGTATGGGAGATTCTCGAAAACATGTGCGAGAACTCCATAAACAATGACTCCTTGGGCTTATTCGACAGGACGAATGCCCGCGCATCGACGAATCTAAGAGGGACACATGAGACGCAGGACCTGTCCACTTCTGTCGACCTGGAACTGGTGGCCAGTCGGTTGGACAAGGTCTCTATCATAGAAAAGAAGGTGGACGAGCTAACTCGACATTTGCAGCAAGCCACCTCTGCACAAAATTCTTTTACACGACCTCCTCTGGCAAGGGAAACAGTGCAAAACATCTATCACCAACCTGCCAAGGGGATGGACCCATATCCACCTTCGTCTACCTCTCGGACCGGAGTGACCTCTGATCCCTTCTATTCGAGTTGGGGGAACTCTGAACCCTCGTATTCTGACTTTCCTGAGGTTCCTCAGAACTGCGAGGACCTCAACGCCATCCAGAATGACCCATACTCCAATACCTACAACCCTGGATGGCGAAATCATCCTAACTTTCAGTGGGCAGGAAATTCTCAAAAACCACCATATCAACCCCGCCCACAAGCTCCTCGTCCATATCAGCCGCCTCAGCCTCGGCCTAATCCCACCTACCAATCCGGGCAAAATCAGGATCAACTGACTCTTATCCTTCAAACACTGGCTGACATTCAAAAGACGAATGCGGCAATGCAAAAATAGCATAAGGACGAGATCACAGAGGTTCGCAACCAACTGGCCCAGATGGCAAATTCCCGCCAACCTGGCACCCTTCCTTCGCAACCTCTGCCCAACCCAAATAACGTGCCGACCCAGAGGCGCGTTATGAATCCAAATCCAGGCCACGCACATTTGATTTATCAGGCCCCTGCTACCCCATCACCAGACGGGATGGAGGCGTTAACATCTTATGCAGGATTGCAGCAGCAGCCACCCCTCCTACCTAACCCAAACCAAAGTCAGGCCGGATTAAACTCTGTAACAACACGCAGTGGTAAAACAACACAAGACCCACACTATCCGAACCACTCCAAGCCTGATAATCGCCAAAACCCTAGGGTAGTCATCCAAGATACTACTGTCCCAGATAAAGAACCTGGACCTATCCTAGAGGAACCAGCTAGGATCCCATTTCCTGAGGCCTTGACCAAAGGAAAAAGGACAACCAAACCTGTGGCTCCTGAGGAGGATCTGGTCAAGCTCTTTGAACAGGTCCAGATAAACATCCCGTTGATGGATGCAATCCGCCACATACCGGCTTACGCAAGGTTCTTGAAAGACATATGTACACCTAAACGTAAGCCGCGAACCAAGGATGGGAACCCAATCGTACTATCAGAGCAAGCCAGCTCTGTCATCTTGAGCAAACTCCCACCTAAGGCTAAAGACCCAGGAACTCCCTTGATTTCTTGTAAAATTGGTGAAACCCAACTTGATAGAGCCCTACTAGACCTAGGTGCCTCCATAAATTTAATACCTACATCCCTCCTTGACCACCTTGAAGAATCTGAACTTAAACCCACTGAGGTGACATTGCAGTTAGCCGATCGATCCATCAAGTCACCCAAAGGAATACTCGAGGATGTCATTGTTAGGGTACGAGATTTTTATTTCCCAGTGGACTTCATAGTACTGGACATGGATGCACCTAAGAACCCAAGGGACACACCAATCATATTAGGGAGACCCTTTTTGGCCACTGCTAGGGCCAATATAAACTGCGAAGAGGGCCAGATAGAATTAAAATTTGGGAATCAAAATCTAAAGATAGACATTTTCAAGGCCCATCAAGGGATTAATTGCGGGGTGATAGAGGAAATTTGTGATGTCGAAGCCGTGGTTGATGAACTGCATATAGAGGACAACCTGATTATTCCTGATCAACCACTAGAGGAGCAAAAACCGCTAACAGAGGAGTGCGGACATGATCTAGACACACCTATGACTCCTACCATTGCTCCCGATACAAACCCCGAACCACCCGCTGCTGCTGACAATCCTGTCACGGAACTCAAGCCCCTTCCTGAACATCTAAAATATGTCTTTTTGGATGCAAATCAGACGTTTCCTGTGATTATCAATTCTCGACTCACACCTGACCAGGAACTCCGTTTGATTTCTGTTCTCCAACAACATCGTAGAGCCATTGGATGGACTCTAGATGATTTAACTGGTATAAGCCCTTCATACTGCACACATCGAATCTACACGGAAGAAGGCTCACGACCTTCAAGAGAAATGCAAAGGTGCCTAAACCCTAACCTACAGGAGGTCGTGAAAAAGGAGATCATTAAGTGGTTAGATGCAGGGATCATCTACCTGATCTCCGACAGTCGTTGGGTGAGTCCAACACAAGTGGTACCCAAGAAGGCAGGACTTACCATCATCACGACTGAAACCGGGGAAGTCATTCCTACCCGAATAGCTAATTCGTGGAGAGTCTGCATTGATTACAGAAGACTAAATTCCTCCACGAAGAAGGACCATTTCCCACTACCGTTTATTGATCAGATCCTCGAGAAACTAGCGGGAAATAGATTCTTCTGCTTTCTTGACGGGTACTCCGGTTACAATCAGGTGGCAATCCATCCAGAGGACCAAGAAAAGACCACATTCACCTGCCCCTTGGGGACGTACGCGTTCCGAAGGATGCCGTTCGGTCTCTGCAATGCACCTGCAACTTTTCAGCGGTGCATGCTTGCCATATTCTCAGATATGGTAGGTGATTATCTGGAAGTCTTCATGGATGACTTTTCAGTTTTTGGACAATCATTTGACGATTGCCTCCAACACTTGGTCCATATACTCAGGCGGTGCATCGAGGTGAATTTGGTTCTTTCCTGGGAAAAGAGCCATTTCATGGTGCCTGAGGGAATTGTCTTGGGACATTTAATCTCAGAGAAAGGCATCCAAGTGGATCGAGCTAAGGTTAACCTAATTTCCAAGCTCCCTATGCCTAGCTCGATTAAGGACATCCGATCTTTTTTGGGGCACGTCGGTTTCTACCATCGATTCATCCCTGATTTCTCCAAGATCGCGCGCCCCCTGACCAATCTTCTCTCCAAGGATGTACCTTTCGAAATTTCCAAGGAATGCACTCAAGCATTTGAAATCCTACGTGACCGAGTCACCCAGGCCCCAATCCTACAGTCCCCTGATTGGTCTCAACCCTTTGAGATCATGTGCGATGCATCTGACTTTGCTGTAGGAGCGGTTTTGGGGCAGAAAATTGACGGGATACCTGTGGTCATTTACTACGCCAGCAAAACACTGGATGAGGCTCAGCGTAACTATACGGTTACTGAGAAAGAGCTGCTGGCCGTAGTATTTGCCCTGGAAAAATTCAGATCATACCTTCTGGGTTCCCGTATTATCGTATACTCGGATCACACAGCTGTAAGGCATCTCCTTGCCAAGAAGGACGCGAAACCTCGACTAATCCGCTGGATCTTGCTATTGCAAGAATTTGACCTCGAGATTCGCGACAAGGCGGGAAAGCACAATGTGGTAGCTGATCACTTGTCCTGCCTTCCTTCTGAAATTATTGATCCTTCCGGACCTATTACAGAACATTTCCCTGATGAGCACCTCCTGACTATCAGTACAAGTCTTCCATGGCTCGCCGATATTGTTAATTACCTGGCATCACATCAGATTCCGCCCGATTGGTCGAAGGCCAAAAAGGACAAATTGCGTTCTGATGCCAAGTATTACCTATGGGAAGACCCGTATCTTTTCCGCATTGGTGCTGATCAGATAATCCGACGGTGCGTCACGGAAGTGGAAATCAAAGACATACTCTCATTCTGCCATGACCAGGCATGCGGTGGACATTTTTCTGGACATAAAATCGCATCGAAAGTCCTCCAGTGTGGCTTCTACTGGCCCACAATTTTCAAGGATGCATACGAACACTGTAAGGCATGTTCCCGTTGCCAGACTCTGGGCAACATGAGCTATAGAGACATGATGCCTCTATAGCCGATCTTGGTATGCAAAATTTTCAATATTTGGGGGATTGATTTCATGGGACCCTTTCCGAACTCGGATGGCTTCGAATACATCTTACTCGCAGTTGACTATGTGTCCAAGTGGATAGAAGCCATTCCGACCTGAACCAACAATCATAAAGTCGTTATAAAATTCCTCCATCAAAACATTTTCTCAAGGATCAGGATTCCGCGTGCTATAATTTCCGACGGAGGGACCCATTTTACGAACGCTCAGTTCAGGTCACTGATGACCAAATACGGGGTGTCACACCGAATCTCTACTCCTTACCACCCCCAAACTAATGGTCTAGCTGAGCTATCTAACCGAGAGATCAAGAAGATCCTTCAGCTTACTGTTCGACCTGATAGAAAAGATTGGTCTTCTCGGCTTCCGGAAGCATTGTGGGCCTATAGGACCGCCCACAAGACCCAATTAGGAATGTCTCCCTTCAGACTAGTGTATGGGAAGGCATGTCACCTCCCCGTCGAATTGGAGCATAAAGCCTATTGGGCAGTACGGACCTGTAATCTCGACCTTTCTAAGGCTGGAACCCACAGAAGATTTCAAATGAGCGAGATCGATGAATTACGCCACGACACGTATGAGAACTCGCGAATTTACAAAGAACGGGTTAAAGCTTTTCACGACAAACACATTTCTAGAGAGGTCTTTCATCCTGGTCAAAAAGTTTTACTCTTTGATGCTCGACTCAAACTATTCCCAGGAAAGCTAAGATCCAAGTGGGTCGGACCCTACCTAGTCCGCCAAATCTTCGGAAATGGAGCTATTGAAATCAGCCCACTCAGCCACGATTCTGAACCCTTTGTCGTGAACGGGCAGAGACTCAAGCCGTTCATTGACATGACCGATATAGATTTGACTGAGTCATCCTTTACCCTCCATTCCTCTTGAGCTCATTGCGCCCAGCCGATGGCGTAAAACTCAGCGCTTAACGGGAGGCAACCCGTCATTCTTTGAAAACCTGAAACCATTTCTGACATCTCTATGCGGAACTCATATTGCACTTTAGGGTTCATCCATTAGAACAGCCGACTTCACCTCAGGTATACCTACCCGAGATTAGAAATCGTTTGCAACAAGTCGCTTCGACCCATTCACTCACCACACACCTGTCCTAATACATGAACTAAGCTGAATTCGAACCCACCTAATTTACAATGGGGACATTGCAAATCTTAGGCATGGGGGGGTATGAAAGTGCAAAATGTCAGAAAATTCATATCAAGAAAGGGTTTCACATAAAAAAAAAAGACTTGATAGAGGGGAGGAACAATTCAGGGTCATACAAATGAGAGGAGGAAAAGAAGAAAAAAATGACAAAAAGGAGCACAAAATGAAAAGAAATAGTCATTAGTAAAAGATTAAGGGGTTAACTGAAGTTCTAGACCGAATCAAGAAAAAGAAAAGAAAAGTGCCACGGAGATATAACAAGAGATTAGCGGGAACGCTGGTCTTAGGCTTTTTGGGCTAGTACCTTTAGCTTAAAAATTCACGTATCCATTAAAATCTGGATAATCCTCAAGAGGTTGAGGAAAATGCGAAGCTTGAGTATTAGGTCTAAGGCTTAGGAAGTATTCGGCCTCGTTAACTGACCTCCGGTTTGCGGGATTCGGTAACCTAAGCACCCAAATTCACACACAGTCTGGTTCAGTGCGCATAAACATCCAAATCACGCGAAAAGCGTTTAATGTTCTGAAAAAGTCACCTAGATTAGGAGCGGTCAATCAACACAAGTTGATTTGGACGAGTTCCCAGCGCGGAGAGGTGGGAAATTCCCCTCAAAGATGCGTAACAACATATCATCTCCTCGGTGCTTGTCTCTTAGGATATTTAAATATCCTACTGGGGGCATGTAAGCACTCTGCTGGTTCAGATACCATGGGTGGCATTATCATGAAATGTCAATCGCCAGGGTCTGAATTCGGCCACGGAACGCCATGGGCGGGATTATCTCGAAATCTCGAAAGCCAGGGACCCTTGAGGATTGATGATGGGGACGAGGAATCCGATACAGACCGTGTTGAGAAGCTAATCCGAAGCTAGAAATAAAAAGAAAAGAGAGAGAAAAGCTCTCCAAACAAATAAATCCTCTATCTCTCTCTTACAAAAAATGCACTGCAAACTGAGCTTAGGCTAAAAATATCTCAAGCACGGGTGCTTTAACCGCGGAGTCCAACAAACCTTAGGTTAGTTTCTGTGGGCCGTAGAAACCTTTGCAGAAGACTGAGGCTAAAGCGGAACAGGTCCGGATTTTGGTTGGTACTTGAGTACCTCTAGGCCTATTGTCGGCATTCCCACCTAATCACAAAAGAAAAGGAGAAGCACTTATCATTGTTGACAGACACTCAGGGTCTAGAATGGAAGTTAAAACTTTGAAATTTTGCTAAGGGACTAGCAAAAGCTAGGCATGGGGGTATGATGAGAGCCTCATCATGAGCCATAACTAGCTCATTTTGACCCAATAAAGAAGATAAAAGCTCCTACATAACCTAGAAGAAGGCCTAACTGAAGGAACAAGTGCTCTGAGAAGAAAACATGAAATAAGGGTTAAAACTGCAATTTTACCATTGCAGTACGTAAACGGGATTTCTCAAAGGCAAAACAGAGGTCAAATGGTATAAATGAGATAAAAAGTGGGTTGAGTCAATCAGAAATGGGTTCATGTGCAATCTAAGAACTAAATGACACTTGGTAACCCTAAAACAGACCCGCTGAAATTAACAAGGTTCCGGTCAGAACAAAAAGCAAGTAAACCCTCTATAAATCATGGAAAAACATACTCTAGGGTTTAGAACACTTAATTTGGCCTTTGGAACCTAGTTTGACCTAGATTAGGGTCCTAGCTCTTCAATTAACCTAATTTGGGTTTTTACGCAAAATGTCCAGTCAAAAGAGGTCAAACCTGAAATCTAACTTTGCCATTGGATTCCTTAGGTCCAAATTAGGTTTGTACCAAAATTTGGACCTAAGGAGGGGTCATCTTGACCTACTTTGCAATTTAGTACACCCAAATCACAAATTGGTCCCTATCTTTTGAATACCGTTGCAGAGAACCCCCTAGGTTCTTCGCCTCCTTTGCAAACCGGTCCTGCCGCCATTGCTAGGGCAGAACCGAGCTCCAGCGAGGTTCGGAGAGGGATTGCTCTCTAATCCCTCAGAGATTCCCTCCCAGAAATGGAAGGAGGATTCTCTAAGGAATTCCCTTCCTTATAAAGTCAATTACAATTGCTGGTGTGAACCCAATCTCTCGTGCGAACGCACGGGAGATTTGGGTATCCTAACTCCTTTCCATCTCCGGCGACCAACTTCAGGCAATTACGTGCCCTTCACGCCCTGCACACCCAGTCCAGCGCCTATATAAGAACCCACAACTCCGGCCGAACAGGCTAAGCTTGATTTTGACGGAGATCCCTTCCAAATTCCTCCCTCTCCCATCTCCGGCCAAACGACCCACAAGCTCCGGCGACCTCCTTCCCTCCTTCTTGTCGCTCTGCTGCCATACCAGCAGCAGAGTCCTCTCCGCCGCTTCCTCCCGCGTCGCGCTGTACCCCGCGCGCGCGCTTCTGACCTCGTCTTCGTCGCCGCTTCCTCCCTCAGGGTCTTTCTTCCCCGACGACGGCAGTTACGAGCCGTCCGCTCCGCCGCCTCCCTTCCCTCCAGACAACCCCAGATATGTTCTCTACCCTCTCCTCTCTCTTTTCCCCCAACTATTTTACTTGATTACCCCTCGACAGTACCTAACCGCCTTCATCTTCCTCGCCTCCGACTGCACTCCGGCGAGCCGCCCACACCACTCCGCCACTCAACACGGCTCGCCAATCACCTCGTGAGCTCCGCCTCACCACCAGGAACTCACTCCACCCCACAACTGCCACTCCAGACCTCCATAACTACCCCCCGAACAACCCACCATCTCCGGCCACAGGTTGACCTAGGCGCGCACGCCTAGGCCGACCGACAACCTGCAGCATCACCCACCGCCTTCGCCGTGCTGCGGCGAAGGTTTCCAGCTATTCTGATTGGGCCAATAGGCCGTTCTGTGGAATCTCAGGTGAACGCCCCGGCCGCCATTAACAGCCGAAGCAGCAGGAAGCTTGGAGCAGCAGCAGGCGTCAGGCTTCCCAGGCGGCAGGTGCAGCTGGCTCTCGCAAGTGTCGCGAAGTGACTAAGTTCAGCAGGGAGCACCAGCAGGGCCTTCAGCGTGGGCAATTGCACACGAGAGTCTGCGGGAGCGCGCAAAGGAAGGGCGGAACGTTTAGTCCCACATCGTGGAATCTCAAGGCACAGGTATGGTATAAAGAGTTTTTGTGATATAGCTTTACTGCCTCGAAAGCACAGGGGTGAGGTCCCTCACTGACCCCACCCGCCTCGTCCGTGGCCTGACCACGCGGACTTGGCGGATCCGACCCGACCTAGACCTACGCACTCCTCGCACATCACACCACCTTCAGGTGCGCCTGGTCCCGGGTAGGATCCGACCCGATTAATGCCTGTGGCACTGGGAGAGCAGCTCTGAGTGAATTGCTTGAGAGAGAGAGACGCGCGGGTAGAGGGAGAAGGGTTAGGTTTTGCTCCTGTGCAGGCAGGCTGATCGCAGGAGAAGGACTTGGCCGCTGTAGAAGAAGGAAAAGCAAGCCAAAGAAGAAGACAGAAGAAGAAGAAAGAAGCCTTCGCAGGAGAAGGAAAGCAGAAAGATTAGAAGTCTTCGCAGAGAAGAAGAAGGACAAGGGAAGATTGCAAAGAGATCAGAAAGGCAAAGCAGAAGGAAAGATACAGAAGCAGAAAGGAGAAGAAGGAAGAAAGAAAGAAAGATCACATTTAAGACGTCTGATACATAAATCAGACGTCTAATTCTACTTTTTCTAAAAACTCTTTGAATCAATTATATTTGCATGTAACAGTTGTATTCTTGGGTTTTACAAAGTACTGAGATTGCTCCCTGTGTTCGACCTCGGATACTCCGGTTTTCGAGTAATAAAAATCTTTATTTGTTTTGAACGCTTTAGCGGCTATATTACAACGCGATATTATCTTTTAACAAACCGCACAAAAGCGCGACAAACAGTGACTTTCTCGAGGTCTTCATGGATGACTTCTCGATCTTTGGACCATCTTTCGATGACTATCTTGCCAACCTGACCCGTATCCTTAGGAGATGTATTGATGTAAACCTTGTGCTTTCCTGGGAAAAAAGTCATTTTATGGTGCATGAGGGAATTATTCTTGGACATATCATCTCTGATAGGGGTATCGAGGTTGACAGAGCTAAGCTTGATGTGATTGCTGATTTACCAGTGCCTAGCTCTGTCAAACAAATCCGCTCCTTCCTGGGACACGTCGGTTTCTATAGGAGATTCATCAAAGACTTCTCCAAGATTTCTCGACCTTTAACTCATCTCCTATCGACCGACGTACCCTTCGATATGGGCCCTGACTGCATACGAGCATTCACGCAGCTGCGTGATGTTGTCACCAAGGCCCCTGTTCTCTAGCCACCTGATTGGTCCCTCGACTTTGAACTCATGTTTGATGCTTCCGACCTTGCAGTCGGAGCCATCCTGGGACAAAGACGCGATAGACACCCCTTCGTGGTGTACTATGCCAGTAAGACGTTGGACGAGGCCCAGCGTAATTATACTACCACTGAGAAAGAACTACTGGCGATTTCTTTGGGCTGGAGAAATTCCGCTCCTATCTTCTAGGCTCACATGTTATTGTTTTCACTGATCACACGGCCATTCGCCATCTCATGCACAAGAAGGATGCCAAGCCTAGACTGATTCGTTGGATCCTTCTACTCCAAGAATTTGACATTGAGATTCGCGATAAGGCCAGAGCCCAGAATGTTGTGGCTGATCACCTTTCCAGACTGGACCCTGACCATATTGGACTTACTCTACCGATCAATGAAATTTTTCCTGATGAGCACCTATTGGCAATTAATGTGGCAAGTGGACCTTGGTATGACGACATTGCCAGTTACCTTTCTTCTGGATCCCTTCCACGTGGCTGGCCTAAAAACCAGCGCGAGCATCTCATGGCAGAAGCAAAGTATTATTTCTGGGATAATCCACTTCTTTTTCGCATAGGTGCTGATCAAATCATCCGTCGCTGCGTTCCTGACGGCGAGTTCCCCAGTGTGCTATCCTTCTGCCATGATCAGGCCTGCGGAGCCATTTCTCTGGGAGGAAAATTGCAGCCAAGGTGTTGCAGTGCAGTTTCTTTTGGCCCTCCCTTCACCAGGATGCACACAATTATGCCAAGCATTGCACTAGGTGCCAGTCGTTAGGGTCCATGTCACGTCGTGACATGATGCCCTTGCAACCTATCCTAGCTACAGAAATCTTCAACATTTGGGGAATTGATTTCATGGGTCCCTTTCCTCCTTCCAGCGGCTTCGAATTTATCCTCGTGGCTGTTGATTATGTTTCGAAATGGATCGAGGCTATTCCCACGCACTGTGCCGACCATGTTATATCCACTCAATTTGTCAAAGACCACATCTTTGCACGCTTTGGGATCTCTCGAGCCATTATCTCGGATGGAGGAAGCCACTTTACCCATGCATCTTTTCAGGCACTTATGAGGAAATATGGAGTCCACCATCGTATCGCATCCCCGTATCATCCTCAAATGAACAGCCAGGTAGAAGTGTCGAACCAGCAAATCAAGTAGATTCTCCAGAAAACGGTTCGTCCTGACAGTAAGGATTGGTCCGACAAGCTGATTGATGCACTTTGGGCACATCGGACCACCTTCAAGGCTCCCCTTGGTATGTCTCTGTATAGAATCATTTACGGGAAGCCTTGTCATTTGCCCGTGGAGTTGGAGCACCGCGCTTATTTGGCGGTTCGCCAATGTAACCTCGACCTAGACCTGTGTGGTCGAGAAAGGAAACTCCAACTCCAGGAGTTGGAAGAGCTCCGTCGTGAAGCCTATGATTCTACCTTAACTTTCGAACAATGCACTAAGGCTTTTCACGACAGCCGTATTCGGCGGAAAGAATTTGAGCCATCTCAGCAAGTTTGGATCTATAATGCCCGGCTCAAATTATTTCCTGGGAAACTGAAGTCCAAATGGACTGGTCCTTTCCTGGTCTCATGACCATTTCCCAATGGGGCCGTCGAGATTGAAGATCCCAAATCTGGGCATACATTTACAGTCAACGGGCAGCGTTTGAAACCCTATCTGACTCATGAACCTGCCCCCGTTGGAGAAACTGTTGCCCTGCTGGAGGGTAACTAATTTTTGTGCCTCATTCTGAGTCCAGTTGGGGACGTTAAATTCAGCGCTCGTTGGGAGGCACCCCAACAACACGCACTATCCACCATCACTTTCACATCACTATCACGATCACTTCACTTTTCACTTCACCACCCACCATCCACCCATCCTACCACCCTACTGTATCCCTGCACCTCAGCTCTCGTTACCTGATCTTTCATCCTTCCTCTACCCTACCCTGCATGCATATGAGGACATAGCATCGTTTGGCATGGGGGGGTGGATAGTCATCCTTAGGATATGGGTATTTTAGGGTATCATTCAGTTTCCATCTATCTATATATATATATATATATACAAAAAAAAAGGTGTTTAGTAATGATCTGAAAGTTGAAACAAAAATACAATAAGTGTTTATGGATATTCAACCACTGTTTTGAAGACTTTCCAGGCCACAGAAGCTTGATTCGCTTAGGCTCAGCTTAATTCACTTGAGCATTGACAAGATAGATCGGAATCTCTCCTAACTAAGGACGTATTCTTGTACCTGAGATACCAGTACAGGATCCGTTGGTTTGCTTCTACTTGAGAGCCTAAGTAATCTTGGTTCGCACTACACATATCAAGAAAGACCAGGTGAACATAAGATCCAACCCTAGTGTTCATTAGGGAAGGTGGAGTCCTTACTTGTGCATGCAAGTAGACTTTTTATCCCAGGCTTTAGTCTTGTGTTTAGGAGAGACTCTTTCCACCAAAAAGAAAAGTGTGCTCCTTCAAATAATGTTGTAAGAGATATATTGACACGTGTTTCAAAAAAAAAAAAAAAGATACAAATAAGTCAGTATATCTCACAAATGTCTGTAAAATCTTCCTACAAAAAAAGTTCTTCTGGGCAAATACCCTGTTTTCTTCGAGCCACAAATGTCAGAAAATGGGAGTTGTATTTATCGTTATCATTTTAAGAGTCAATCCGAGGACACAAGCTAAAACTGGGACCAACCTATACTTAAAAATTCATGAAACCCTAGGCTTGAGTCTTAATGTTCATCTGGTCAGTCTTGATCTTTCACTAAGCACAAGCCATAACCTCTTGAGTTCTCGAGTATGGCAAAAACCTCCTGGGTCCTGGAAATCGTACTTAAGGTTTAAACATCAAGAGTCCAGGTTAGTTGAGAGATGATCTATGTCATGTGAGACTTAAAGTACTGGTAGTCTTCTTTGCAATTGGTTCTCACAATATCCAATAATAAACACACCTATATCGCCTCAGAAGAAAATCTTCAGCTTAAGATCATTTCTAAATACTGTTTTGCTAGGGACTAGCAAAAGATATTCATGGGGGTATGATTGCACTGCAAAAATACACCTGCAATTATGCGGTCTTATGCTATTTCCTAGCATTACCAGTGCATATTAGGTATCCATAGTTGCATTTGTAAAAATAGACGCATGCATGCATTTAATTGAGAGGGGAGGAGAGTGAATAAAATGGCCTCGCAATTTCATTTTCTTCAAGTGCTGCTTCCCAAAATTTCCATCTTTATTTTTATTTCTATTTGATTTTGAATTCTTCCCCACGGCTGCAAAGCTTGGCAGCTTCCTCCTCGCGCCATGTCCTGCTCAACCTCTCCCTACCAGCCTGCAGCCGCATGCACATGATCTCCCTGCCAGCCAAGCTGAGCCATGCACAGCCAGGGCATGGCTGTGCATGCCTCTTTCTTCTTTATGAGGGCATAGCTGCCTTCTTTGTAAGGAGAGCATGGTCCCCACGAAAAAAACACACTGCAGCTCTTCTCCAGGTCGCCTCCTCCCCTCTCCCTCCATACACAGGCCCTCCTCCTCTGAGGAGACACTCTGCGGGCAGGAGCACCTCACAGTGGTGCACAACCACCACTGTGAGTCCACCATCGCCCAGCTCATCTGAGAGCCGGTGGGCATGGTGGTATTCTTTGTTAAGCCACTTCCGCCATTACCACAAAGCTTCAAACTTTGAAGCTCAATCGGCCACCGCACGCCCCTGCAGCAGCCGGCCAAGCCCTACAGCAGCAGCAGCAAGGCGGTAGCAGCGCATGCAGGCCACCGCACACCCCTACAGGCTGCCCTCGCCTTCCGCTTCTTCGCTTACGCCCGCCTCTTCGCGCCCGTAACCAGCCGGCGCATCCCTTCCAAGTGTGCGCCAACTCGTGCGCGCCAGCTGCAAGCCTCCCACACTCACAGCACCGGGTACACCTGGCTGTGCAGCTCGCCCGAGCACTGTAGCCACTGTTCACGAGTTTCAGCGGAACACTATGGCTATAGTGGGGTGACCGGTAAGTTTCTCACTTATCCGGTCATCCAGTGCGCCGTAACCGGCCGCAGCCCACGCGTGCCTCCCGACCCCGCGTCCTGCTCCAGCGCCCGCCCGTGCGTCTGCCAGCACCCGCACCTGCTCGCGTATCCACCAGCTTCAGTGTCTTCACCCACGTATGCTCACCCGCTCCCAGCGCCTACGTCTGCCCGTACCCGACTCTTCCCGCAGCACTGTGCGTTGCGGGTCCTTCCTCCGCACCCACTTCCCTCCAGCGCGAGCCTCTCTGCGCGCCTGCACGCACGCATGAGACACCAGACGTCCGGCTCCACTGCTGTAGACGACGTAAACGCCTCTCTCTTCCTCAGCAGACGCTCTCCCTCTCTCTCTCTCTCTCACACACACACACACACTCACACTCTCGCATAGACACACTCACTTATATATTATTATATATTTATATATATACATATACATATATATATATTGATATATATACATATATTTATATACAGATATATACATATATATATACTTATATCTATACATATATTAGTACTTACATAACTATGTATTAGTCTATATACATACATATTTATATATATACATCTATATACTTATATATATACATATATATACACATATGTTTATACAATATATATACATATATATATATATATATATAAATATACATACATATATACATATCAATAACTATATATACATATCTATCTACATATATTTATATACATATATTACTATATATATATACATCTATATAGTTATATATCCATACATGTACATATATATATATATATATCTATACATATATCTATCTATACATATATTTACATACCTATATATATATACATATATAAGTACACATATACCTATATAGTTATAACCATATATATATATACATATAGATATATATATTTACATATATACATATATATTTTCATATCACACACCATACCTGGTATTGCGGGAATATCTGCACTAGTTGCTGATATTCCTTGATACACGCGTACAAAAAAGCGTGTTCGCATTCATCTTCCACCAATCCACCTTACATGCGGCACTTCATCCTGTTAGTTGCATCTTTCTAGACGACGATCGACTCGACACCGTGCTACACTCCATCTCTGCCTCCACCCCCACCCCTTTATACATATATAATATATACATATATATACTATATTTTACTTTATTTCTATTTCTCTTTCTTGCCATTAAAAAGATAAACAAAAAAATATAAAAGAGAAAAGATAATCCTTGACTTGTAGGTACTCCGTCTTGCGAATAGTAAGACCCATTTTGGAACCATGATTTGGCTTAAAGCCAAGAACCTAATTTTGAGGGTGTGCCTCAAGGACAATAATTATCAGAAAAAAATCTAAATAGAAAAACATCAAAAACACAGTAAACGAATGGAAGAGATTCGTTGTAGGAAAGGCGTAGAAACTTTACTTCTAATCCCACTTCCCTTAGTTCGACCCTGGGCCTAAAAGTGACCAAGATAAAATCAAGTAGGCCAAGTAAAAAAATTTTGTAAAGAGATGGTTAGGCTCGATTTAGGTTAACCACTATATGCATTTCAACGATAAAATCACCATATTAACATAACCTAACTGGGTCCGACCATAAATCTTTTCAGGTTGGCCCATAAAGCGTCGTCTAATTTGGTGGACCAATCTTTACGGTCGGGCCTAATTGTCTTTTGTAAAATATTTTTAATTTCCTGGTTAGAAACTTCAGCCTGGCCATTAGTTTGGGGGTGATAAGGTGTGGAAATTTTATGATTCACCCCATATTTAGAAAGAAAGTGACAGAATTGTGAGTGAGTGAAATGTGAACCTCCGTCACTGATAATGGCTTTTGGTATGCCGACTCTTGAGAAAATATTTTTCTTAAGAAATTCGACAACCACATGGTGATCACTAGTGCGGGTGGGTATTGCTTCTATCCACTTTGAAACATAGTCGACTACGACTAATATATATAAATACCCACCAGAGTTGATGAATGGTCCCATGAAGTAGATGCCCCAAACATCAAGAATTTCAACCTCTAAAATAGGATTAAGGGGCATCATATCCTTCTGAGTCATGTTGCCGATGCTCTGGCAATGCACACAGGACTGAACAAAGTCATGAGCATCTTTGTGCAAACTGGGCCAATAAAATCCCATATTAAGGATTTTAGCTGCAGTTTTCTTACCTGAAAAATGTCTGCAACAGGCCATTGAGTGACAATGTGTCAAAACATCATGGATTTCAGAATCGGGTACACATCATCGAATGACCTGATTGGCGCAAATGCAGAAAAGGTCGGGCTCCTCCCAAAAATAGCATTTAATATCAGCAAAGAACTTATCCCGTTTTATTTTTTTCCAATCAGCAAGGATTCGTTTTGTTGCTAAATAGTTTGCGATGGGTGCAAACCAAGAGAGGGTCGTAGTAGCCAAAATGCTTTCATCAGGGAACTGATCAGGTGGGGTCATTATGTCATTCGTCATAAGATGAGAGAGATGGTCGGCCACTACATTATGCGATCCCGCCTTATCCTTGATTTCCAGGTCAAATTCTTGGAGCAGCAAAATCCAACAGATAAGGCGGGGTTTCGCATCTTTTTTTCTCAGCAAAAATTTAATTGCTGAGTGGTTGGTATATACAGTGACATGTGACCCCAAAAGATAAGATCTAAATTTTTCTAAGGCAAATACAATGGCAAGAAGTTCCTTTTCAGTAACCGTGTAATTCCGTTGTGCATCATCAAGGGTTCTGCTAGCATAATAGATCACAACGGGCTTCTTGCCAATTCTTTGCCCTAGAACGGCCCCTACAGCAAAATCTGAGGCATCTGTCATTAATTCAAAGGGACTATTCCAATCAGGTCCCTGTAAAATTGGCACATTAGTAACCTCTTTCTTCAACCACAAAAAACTCTCCAAACACTTATCATTAAAATCAAATGGCTGGTCTTTAGTGAGTAGCTGACTTAAGGGCTTGGAGGTTTGGGAAAAATCTTATATAAATTGACGGTAGAAACCCACATGACCCAAAAAGGATCTGATCTGTTTGACAGTAGTGGGCGGTGGGAGCTTAGATGTAGCATCTATTTTTGTTTTATCTACCGTGATTCCTTATTTTGAAATAACATGGCTCAAGACAATACCTTCCTGGACCATGAAATGACTTTTTTCCCAACTGAGGACCAGATTGACTTCTATGCATTTTTGGAGAGTTCTTTCAAGGTTTTTGAGACAATGGTAAAAAGAATCTTCAAAAATAGAGAAGTCATCAATAAACACTTCTAAGCATTCACCTACCAGGTCTGAAAATATTGCAAGCATACACGTTTGAAAAGTCGCAGGTGCGTTGTAAAGACCAAAGGGCATCCTTCGAAAAGCAAAGGTTTCGAAGGGGCAGGTGAAAGTTGCTTTGTCCTGGTCCTCAGGATGAACTGCTACCTGATTATAGCCGGAATAACCATCCAGAAAATAGTAAAAATCCCGTCCGGCTAATCGCTCCAAGATTTGATCAATAAAGGGGAGCAGGAAATGGTCCTTCTTGGTGGCAGTGTTTAATTTTCGGTAATAAATACTCACGCGCCAAGAAGAGGTGGTTCGAGTGGCTACATTCTCCCCATTATCATTTGTGACAACTGTTAGTCCAGCCTTTTTGGGCACAACTTGTGTTGGACTAACCCAAGAGCTGTCAGAAATGGGGTAGATGATATCAGCATCAAGCCACTTAATAATATCCTTTTGTACCACCTCCTGCATAATAGGGTTCAAGTGCCTTTGTGGTTGGCAGGAGGGGCGAGAATCGTCCTCTAAATATATACGATGTGTACAATAGGACAAATGAATACCCTTAAGATCAGAAAGGGTCCAGCCAATAGCTTTTTGATATTTACTCAAAACCTATAGAAGTTTGTGCTCTTGTGCCCCGGTAAGTCCAGAATTTATAATCAGGGGCAAGGTCTAATTAGGACCCTGGAAGACATATTTAAGGGAGTCGGGCAAAGGTTTTAATTCCAATTGTGGGCCCAGCTCCGAAAGAATTTCTGCTTTGTGGGTAAGTGGTGAGGTGAGTGAAAAGGTCAGCTGGAGGGTTAGCTGAATGTGTGGTTAAGGTGGAAGGGTGAGAAGAAGTGGATTGTTCAGGAATCATATTAATGGCAAAATAGGAACCTAAATGGGAAATTTGCAAAGTTTCCTCCATAATGTTTTCCATTTCTAAATCTAAATCATTAGAGAAATCTGGTTCTTTGAACTACCTAGAAGCTTGAAAAATGTCTAGGGTTACAGATTCACAGTCACACATGATCTTCATTTTTCCAGAATCACAATCGATATTTGCCTGGGCGGTGGCTAAAAATGGTCTTCCAAGAATTATGAGGGCAAACTTTAGTGCTTCTGGTACCTCTATGTCCAGGACTAAAAGATCTACTGCAAATAGAAAATTTTGGACCCGGACAAGGACATCCTCAACAATTCCCCTTGGTTTAATTGTAGATAGATTGACTAATTGAAGAGTAACCTCAACAGGCTTTAATTCACCGATCTTAAATTCCTCAAAAACAATTGTGGGGATTTATTAATTGAGGTACCGAGATCCAACAAAGTGCGATCAAAAGAAGTATCATTGATGATAACTTGAATCAGGGGGACGCCGGGATCTTTTCTCTTAAGAGGCAGTCGACTCTGGACAACTGAGCTAACTATCTCAGGAAGGATCACCTTTCCTAAATTTCAGGACAGCCTTTTTGGGGTACACAAATCTTTTAGGAATTTTGCATAGGCAGGGATGTATTTAATGGCATCTAGGAGAGGGATATTAAATTCTACTTGCCCAAATAAATCCATTAATTCCTTCTCAATGGGCTCGAATTTCTTCTTTTTCTTATTTGTTGAAGAGTGGAGGGCTTGTGGAAATGGAGCAGGGTTTCCCTATTTTGCATTAATTGGTTCCTAAACAATATGAGAGGGAGATAGGGAAGAGTTAATATGTGTTTCGTTAAAGCAGGTTTCTTTAATAGGCAGGGGATTGTGAGTGATTTTCCCATTCCTCAAAGTAACTGCATTTGCAGTCTGGTTGTTTCTAGGGTGAGGACAGGAAGCCTAACTGTTATTGAAACCCAGTGGATGTTGAGGTGCTGGTTGAATGGGTTGACTGGGATATCCACCTTGGAATTGACTCCTTTGATTATTTAGGTTGGGCATGGGTTGGGAAGGTAAATTCCCAACAGGTCGATGATTAGGAGTAACCTTAACTTGGTGTTGCAAGTGGGTAATTATGCAGGTTACTTCTGTCATTTGAGTCTGCATTCCTTGTAGACTTTTCATGACTTGATTCTTAATATCGTCCTAGGATGGTCCAGGTTGATACACAAGTTTCCCATAATTCCCAAAATAGTTTTGTCTGGGAAAAGGAATCGGGTTCGGGTTTTTCCATAAGTGATTCGGGTTGGTCCTCCAGTTTTGATTGAAAGTGTTGGAGGGGTTTCTAAATTGCTCTTGGAGAGCATAAATATTTTCCGTGGTGAGATAAAAAATATTTTGATCAAAATTCCCAGTCAAATCCGACGGGAAATCAGTAGGAAATTGTTGACCAACAGATGTGGCATCAATGTTGTGTAGATTTTCTCTTCGGAGAAGTTGTGGAGGGTTAGTGTGGGGAGAGTTAATGTGTGGAGCTTTCTTCCATTTTCTTTTCATGAATTTGAATCTGGTCCAGTCATTGAGCTAACATATATAGATCATCTTGAATGACTGGAACAGAGGTGGATTTGGAGTCAATTTCATGGACTCCATGTCTGGGGTTTTGTGTTCTGCCAAAAGTGTCAATTGAAGTCATGTTAAATGAGTTTTCACTCATTTCTTTAAAGAGAAGATAGGCACTTTCGGCATCTTTGTTAAGAAAATTGCCCCCACATGAGGCGTCCACAAATCTTTTCAATTGATCTTCTAATCCATGATAGAAGATTTACACTAACTATCATTGTGGAATTTCATGGTGGGGACAACTTCTTAGAAGTTCCTGAAATCTTTCCCAGGCTTCGTGGAGGGGTTCACCAATTTTCTGTTGAAAGGTTGTTATGGATCTTCTTAATGCATTCGTTCGATTGATCGGAAAAATTTTTTTTAGAAAAGCACTTTTTAATTGGGGCCAGGTGGTAATAGGGCACCCAACCATTCTAAACCAATGAGACGCTTTGTCTTTAAGAGAGAGAGGAAAAACTCTCATTAGCCACATATCTTCCTGCACATTGCGGGAACGAGTGGTTTGAGCGTGGACAGTTAATTCCTCGAGATGACAAAAAGGGTCCTCTCTTGGAAGACCATGAAAATGTTTGATAAGGTTTAGAATGGTTGGTTTGATCTCGAAATCCCCTTGTGGTATGACCACCCCTAGTCTTTCCTCATAATTGGAAGGATCATAGAAATCCTTAAGAGGAATGGCAGGCTGTTGGCGGGGTGGTGGATTTTGCCCTTAGTTAGCCAAGTTCGTGACAGTCCTAGCTAAATCTTCTTGATTTTGTTGTAGTCGAACCAAATGGTCAACCATTAAGGAAAAGGGATTTGGATTTTGAGTTATAATTGGAGGGCCACCTGGCCCTGCTGGAATTTTCGGTTGCTCCAAATTAGGGAGGTGAGGGAGGGTAAAGTCAGCTTGTGGGTTGGCTGACGGGTTAGAAGTGGAAGCAGAATTTTTTTGCCGTCTTCCTCGATTTTCCATTTTTTTAGAAGAGGAGGGAGAAGAAAATAATGATTTTCTGCTGCGGAGGGTGAAATCAGATGGTCTCTCAAGGTGTGGTTTTTGGGATCGTCGCCCGTGCTTGCACTATTTTGGAAGAATTTGAGGGGAGAAGAGAAAGAGGTGAAAGTGTGCAATTCAAACAATCAAAGCTAGACCTAACTTAAGTGTGACTCCCTAACAATAATCCTAAGACTTGGTCTACATAGGAAATAAGTAATCAATAGTGAATACCCGTTCTGTCAACAAATCTAGCCAAGTTTCTTAAGGGGAGGTTTGGACCCAAACGTTTCCCAGGGAAAACCCCAGGTGCTTATACAAACCCACACCTGGTTGTTTGACACGGCCCTCAGCCTGAACACCAGATATAGATGACATAATTGGTATTAACTAAAGAAAACTTAAGACCTATATAGCAAGCCAAAGTTGATAAAGCCTTAGGGGTCAAGTTGCTTTGGATTTTAGTTAGGTCTAGGATACTATAGTGCATACGGAATGTGGAGGGCGATAATTTGGGTTATTGCCCTATTATTATAATTTTTTTGTGTGTGTGCAAGAATTGGAAAGTGGTTTCAATGCAAATCAAGTTGTCACAATTTTTTTGTACTTATGTCTTTTAGGATTCAATTTAATTGAATGTGTTTTAGGGTTCTTCTTTTCAAACGTTCAAATAAGTTTGAAATTCCACAATCAACGGAAAAACAAGTTGTATTGGTGATGATGTATTGCCTTTATGTTGTGGGACTAAGAAGCAAGAAAGAAACCCTAATTGGATTCAAACCCTAATACAGAAAATTACTACCAATAATTTTTTTTAAACTTTTTGAATAAGTAGTGGTCCAAACAATGCAACCAATGCCACTACCTTATGTAAAATCAAACAAGAATTCCAGAAAAGATTTTCGTAAGATTTTAGAAATTTTTTTGGTAATTGTTTTGAATTTTTATTTGTATTTGTGTCAAAGTCCAAAAATGATACCCATGGGTATTTTGGACTTTTTATTATTACCACTGACCTCAGAAAATTTTGGTGATTTTATATGATGTGTAAACTTTCACAAGGATTTCAAAAATTTAAATTTCACAAAAATTAGATGGGTATAAAAATTCTAAAAATTTGCGGATAGTAGCAAAATAGGAAAATTGGAGGGTGTGACCCCTCTACAATCCATGAATTTTTAAAAATTAAATACCAAACTAGTTGATCTGAAATTTGGAACAAATGTTCCTAACTTAATTTGGAATCCTTCTATGGAATTTTATGAATTTAGGAGACCTGTGGTGTTGGAAATTGATTTTTCAAATTCGAATAGAAATCTTGAGCCAAAAAATATAACACCAATACCTGAAATGGAGTGGTGTTAATGAAACATTCAAGCAAACAATGAATTTCAATGGACACCACTCCACTTAGTTAAGATGTTTGGGATTCTGAAGACAAATTTTAATAATTTTTTGGTAGTTTTAATTAACTATGTGACCAGAAAAGGGAACCAACCTAAAAATTCACGGGAAGAAAAGGAACTTTGAGCTTTCACTTCCAAATTCCCTCTTTCCCACTGTAGTTCATGCACACATGAGAGAAAAGAAAGAGAAGAGGATGAGATCCACTTCAAGTAAGAGAAAAAATGATTAATGCAAAGTCGTGCCTCCCCGGCAACGATGCCAAAAAGTGATGCGAAAAATCGCGTGATTTGTAAAAGTGGGTTTTTAATGCCGTTGTAACATGCGAATTTGCATACGCTTTTAAATTTATATTATTAGATAGGGTAGTATCTAGGGTCATCCAAGAAGGCGGGTTGCTTGCAAATCAACTCTCTTGCTTAGAAAATAAATCTCAACTTTCTTTTTGGTATTTTAAATATGTACACTTTTTTTTGTTTTGAAATGATGAGGGAAAAATGCAAATTGTGACGGGAAATACTAACACCTATAATTACTTAGCTAAAACTTAAGAGATAGAAAATGTCCACTACCTAAGCTCACTCTAGGCAAGTCGACGCCTAGAGTAATTAGGGAGTGGAAGTGAAACAAGTGCTAGAACAAAGGTAACAATTGCAATAAGAAATTAAAAAGAAGTCAATTCAATTAATCAAAATTTATGTCTCTACAAAGACAAGTAGAGGAATGCTTCTACTAGGAATGGAAAATATAAAAGCAATAAAAGAAACACAAATCCTCTTGCAAAATCTGCTGAAGAAGGGAGTCTGCTTTCTCAAAGCCTAGCTGCTCCTTGGCTTGAAAAGAGGGTCTCCTTCTTCTCCTTCCTTGAAAGCTCCTCCAAGGTGGATACTACCACCTTCAATGCTTTCCTCCAAGGGTGGGCGTGCACCACCCTCAAGCTTTCGTCCAAGGTGGCGTGGACCACCTTCAAGACCTCCTCCAAAGCCCTTCCTTGCCTGGCTCCTCCTTTGGTTGGCGTGGGCACAAGAGAGAAGGGAAGAGGGGAAGGCACCAAAGGGACAAAATATCCCCTTAATCTTCTTCTTCTTCTTCTCTCTTGGGCGTGGGCTCTAGGTAGAGTATGAGAGGAAATTTTCTCGCCAAGGATGGTTTGAATGGTGGTGGGTAGTGGTCTTTTTATAGGGTAGGATGAGGGGTTAAGGTGACTCTTGAAATGGAGGGCTAAGATGGGAGGATGGAGGTGGTTAGGTGATCCTTGGGTTAAGGATGGTTGGCGCCACCTAAGTGGTGTAAGGGGGTTAGTTATGGGTGGCCAAGGGACACCTAAAAGTGGTGCCAACCATGGAGAGGTGCCATGGGTTGGCGCCAACTTCTAGGCTTCTAGAAGGGGGTATTATGTGGATGGTGGAGATGGGTTTAAGGGAAGATGTGTGGTGGAGATGAAGGGGGTTTTTGGAGGGAAAAAGTGGCGCCAACAAGGAGGTAGTTAGGGTGGTTTTGGAACCACTTTATGGTGTCCTTTGGAGTTAGTGGGTAGGCTAGGTTGGCGCCAAGTAGGGTTAGCTTATGTGGAGCTTAGGTGGAGCTAGTTGGTGGAGTTGTTAGGTAGGGTTTTTATGTGGTAAAAGCTAAGGGAGCTGGAGCATAGCTTAGCTAATGGTGGAGTAGAGGAGGAGGTGTTGGAGCGAGGGTTTGGAGGGAGGAGCTGGATCTGAAGAATCTGGAGCTGAAGTGGAGCTGGCAGCTACTGAAGAGGTCAACATGGGGCTACTCTAGCTGGCTTAGCTTGCTAGTTCTTTACTAGCTACTAAGCCAAGCTAAAGTAAGCTGGCTTCTGTTGAATGGAGCTGAGGTGAGTTGGGTCTGGTGCTCCCGGGGAAGATTGAGCTGGTTGAGACAGCTAAGGTAACTTAGCTTAACCAAGTTGAGCTAAGCTGAGTCCCCAAGAGCTGGACTTGAGCTTCCTGAGCTGGGATGAATTCTTCTTCAGCTGGCTGGAGTTGAGTGGAGCTAGAGCTGAGCTAACTAGAGCACCCTATGTACTAGTGGGAGTTGAGATGAGCTAGACTCAACTAGGTTGAGCTGGATCTGAGCTAACCTGAGCTAGGGTGAGCTAAGATGCGCTCTCTTGAGCTACCATTCAGCTGAGATTAGCTGAATGGAGTTCGGATGAGCAAACCTTAGTCCAAGTGATCTAGGTTCCAGCTGAGGTGAGCTGGATCAAGCTGAGTTCCAGTTAGTCTGAGCTCCTCCTTCACCATTTGCCTTCTTGAGTGCTAGGATTTTAGGGATCTGTATATTTGTTCATCCCTAACATTCACAAAAATACATTAAAATAACAAAAGAAAATGCAATGCATGCCTAACCTAGTTAATGCCTAAATGCAGCCCAAAATCCCGTTTGTGGAGCAAAACTCTAAGAGCTAGGTTTGTTTTAATGCATAAGTATGATGATAAACTGTAATTTATCAGTAAGCGTCACTGTAAGCCCAGCTCATGCGTCGCTGTAGGTCCAGCTCATGCATAGCTGGCGCTGCACTCCCCTACCTTTGTCATGCGCGCACGCCCACGCACTGGCACTGTGTTGTGTTGCATTGTGCGCATGCGCGCCTACGCGTGCGTGCATGCACCTGAGCTGCTACGTGCGTGCGGTGGCGCATGCGTGCACTGGGTGGCCTGGGCTATGCCATGTGGTGCAGTCTGGGCCATCCATCTTCTTCTTGTTGTAGGGCTGCTACAGAGGTCAGATTGAGTCGATTTTCATGCTGTTAGGCTGCGATCGTCAACCTGAATCCATCCGCATGGTCGGATTTATCATTTGAAGCTTCAAATTATGTCTCCTAGTCCCTTGGCTGTTGATCTTCCTCAGACTGCATATGGTGTTACGAGACTCCGATTGAGGCGATTTTAGAGGCATTGGACTCCGATCGTCGTCTTGATCAGATCCGTATGGTTGGATCATCAATCAGAGACTCTAAAATAAATATCATTCTCTCCTAACCAAAAAAAGGATGCAATTAACCTAAATTATATACAACTACTTTAAATGCAGAATGATGCATGCTATGCAATATTTATAACATGAAATGCAAATCTAAGCCTAAGAACATGCATGAATGGGATTTTACCCTCAATAAATTTATTTACATTATACCCCCATGCCTATCTTTTGCTAGGCCATAGCAAAATTAAACTATATGCTATGTATAAAAACAGAATTAGGATTAGATCACTTAGGCCTAAGTCATTTATTAACAATAGAAAATTTCAACTAAGGTCCTAAACTACGAACACTCAATAGTACCTAGGTGTTCGCTAGAATGCAGACCGCCCAAGTTCTCGCCTTATTTGAGAAGGGAAGATACATTTTTTTTATTTTTCTTCTTTTCTAATTTTTTTGTACTTTTGGAGTTTGAGAGTTCCGGGATAACTTTTTATGGCTACCTGACCCGCCCAAGACTCGAAAAGGACTCTAAGTACTAAGCATCTTTGAGAGAAAGTGATAGACTAACAAAACAGCCATTAAGACGGACTTCGGGTTTCTACGACCCTAGGTGACCTTGCCTAAAGGTTTATCTTTGCGATCGGTAGCTTTCTCCCTACTTCTTTTATTTATGGGGTCAACACAAGAGAGAACCCAGTGTATATCTCCTCGGTTTATTCTACTTCCCTGCTTCTTCCCTAAGTGCTTTGGGAATTATTGTGCATTTTTTTGTGAGCTGGGTTCTGGACAACTGGCCGATGAGCTGTTACCACCGACAACTTGCCACCAGCCATACTTGTGCGGTGAAGTGTGGTTTTATTATTTTCTTTTTTTTTTACTTTCCCCTTTTTCTATTATATTTTTTTTCTTTTCTTTTTGATTGTTTCTCTTTTTTCTTTTCTTTTTTCTAAGTAGGTGGCTTCCCTGATCTAAGATTTACCTAAAGGCAGTACAACGAAAATGGTCTTGTGGCTGGGCTCTGGACAATTGGCCGATGAGCTGTTACCACCGATAACTTGCTAGCCATACCACCCAATTCAATCCATTAGCTACCCAATTTCTGTAAAAACATCGGAAAGTGAGTCAGTGCGAATAGTGTGTAGATGCTTAGCGTTAAAATCCCTCCAAATCAGAGGGTGGGTTGATAAGTAGCATACTTATCATCCTAATTTATTAGCCAAATTAAAAATAAATTTGAATTGGCGAGGACTCGAGACTAAGTCCACATTCGAGTGGACACCCGGGCTAATTAAGCCCGAAGACCTGAAGAGTCTAAGTGTTTAGGTCCTCTCGGACCATTTCCTAAAGTTAATAACTTCCAAATGCCTAAGTTCTCTTTTCCTAATTTCTTTCTCTTTTTTTTTTAATCTTTTTTTCAAATTTAAATTTTTTTTTTAATTTTACAAGAAACTAGAAGAAATTCTACAGAGTTAACATAATGATTTCAGGAATTGATTATCCACCCCCCCATGCCTAAATGATGCAATGTCCTCATTGTAAAAGTAAAGACATGAAAAGGGTAGAGTAAACAGAATATCACCTGAGTGTCATGAAAATCCGGTCAGCTCCGTAGAGAGAAGAGTGTATACACACGTGCTAAGTTTAATGCCTTCAGCTAGGCATAACATACATACAAAGAAGAAATTGAGAATTCACAAGTGCGGGTTAGAATCAAAATAAAAATATTGATCCTCAAACTCGCCAATAGAATATGTCCACAGATGTTGACCAAGTTATGGTGCAGACCCATGCCCCAGAATCGAGTGGTTCTCAGGTTCTGGATGAAAATCACGCAGAATCAAAGGTTGTTAAGTTTGCAGGGTTGGGCCTGCGGTTTAGTGGTGTGCAACCCAAGACCAAAGTGTCCAACAAAGGGTAAAGATGGTTCAATAGGTGCGATTGTCCACTTAACATCTAGCTCAGAAGAATAATCAGTTATTCTAGGCTTGGGTCTCACATGAAAGATATCATAAGGGTCTGTAAAGAAGATAGGTGGTTTCAGGTCAACAAGAACCCTTAAATCCAAAATCAAAGTTCCCTCAGAATTAGCCTCCCAAATTTTTATTTCCAACTTCCTATCCTCTGAAATCAAGATTTTTGGGACCTCCAGATTGTTGTACACCCCATCTAAAGTACCCAAGTCCAACAATTGTGGCTGAATCAGGATTGACTTGGGCACAATGATCTCAAAAGTATGTTTATTCAGCTCTTCGGGGTGTCGTTGAGGAATGGGGCTACTAATTGAGTCATCAAGTATCGGATCCTCCAAGTTAGACCCAACCAAATCATAATATTTAGTAGTCGGGCTACCAAATTGGTCGACATACTCCTCGAGCCTGTATGTCTCACTAAAATCATTCTCCTCAAGCTTAAGTGAGACTTCATTAAGAGATTCCTCACCCTCAAAATCAAAGAATTCATGATCCTCATTTGTATATGTCTCAACATCACAAGTCATTTCATCATCCAAGGAGACATTCTTCTTCGTTCCCTGGCTTGGATATCTTGGATGACTCAATTGGTTCATCCTCAATGCATTGCTCTAGCCTAACTTGGTCATCTCCGATCTCAGAAAATGTGTCCCCCCTAACAGGTGCTTGAGTGGGCTCACACATTGGCTCTCCTAAAGGAGGTTCATCTTGAGAATCATCCCAAGATTTGACTAGGGCAACCACAAATTTCATCCTTAACCTTGAAAACTTCCCAAGTAGAAACTCACCCAAGTCCCTATCCCTAACACTTTGGAGCAAATCCAATAAAGAGCTATTCAGCTCATCAATCATTTTTATCATAGGCTCCAATGCTTCAATGCATGGTGTTGGCTGGGCTTCTAAAGATTGTATGGTGTTCCTCAAATTAGCCAACACCCTATCTTGGATCTGGTTCACCTGAACCGACTGGTTCGATTCAGGTTTGGGTGGGTTTGGGTTGAATCTAGGGGAGTCAAGATGTCAAGGTTCTCGGGTCTCTCCTGGAAAGTAGGTCATTTTAGGTTGTTCAAAGGATGGAGGCGACCTATATTCAGTGGAATACTGGGGAGGGTAGGTGTTATAATCATGATATCCTTCCTGATTGTAAATCGGGTTGGTTTGGTCATCAAAGGATAGAGATCCATAATCATTATAGCTCTAGGAAGGATAATAATCATAGTCTTATTGTTCAGGGTTAGGCCCTGGACACTGAGGTCCAGATTCATATCCCCAATCAAAGTCATCTCGGCTAGTGGATGGGTAATTACAAGTCAAGTCGGGATAGTAATCATCTTAGGGATAAGTGGTGGCAGGAGGATAGGATGTGAAATGTGTGTAGGATGTGGAAGGGTACATGGTAGAAAAGGAGGGAAAATGGAGAAGAGAAAAGGTGTCCTGCAATACAATCAACCATACCTATCCTTATGTAGGTAGCCTAAAGACCTATAGACTCCCAGGACCCGTCTTGAGATTATAAATGATTTGGTCTACTTTTATCTGTTTAATCCAACCAGTCAGGAGGGACTGGGAAGAAGGTTCTTCCTTTGGCTTATGCCTCTGGTTCCTAGTGTACCTCCCAGCTGCGGTCGTTTGATGCTACTCCCCTAGCTAGACATCAAACAAACCAGCAAAAGAAGATTAATCGAAAAAAATCTCCGTCTGAGCCGTGAAGAGCGAATCAATCCTTAAGGCCAACGTCTACTCAGTTTTAGTTAGGTTTGGGATGATTGTGCTCTTGGAATATGATGGGCCCTTTAGATGGGTTATGCCCTTAATGATAAGTTAAAATGTGTGTGCGTGCACAACCAGGATTCTCAAACAAGGTTATTTAATGATATGTCTTTTAGGATTTAACCTTGTTTAGTAGCTTTTAGGGTTTAATTCTTAGGTTGGTTCAATCAAGGTTTAGTAGAACACTCCAAGTTTTGAAAGCACGGCCGATGATAGGTTCCTTTAAAAATAAAAAATAATGTGGAATGCCTGGTTCAGCCCTAAGAATCAACCCTAAGTGGCAAGTTACTTGATGGATCAGTTTTAGATTGAGTGGTGTGGCCCAAATAGCTCAATCAATTGACCTATTGCACCACTTAGTTAAGGCACACAAGAATGCTTAACCTATTCAGATTTCTACTCACTTATGTGTATTTAGTTGAAGTGTACCAGGTCCACAGGTCAGTTCCCGGTTAAGTGGTAGAATCAAAGTAATTGTATGCCTTAGGATAAGTAGTGGGTGTTAAGTGTGTAGCTTTTAGAAAATCCCACAATCAGATAACACTTTTTTTTTATATTTTTTTATTTATGTGGACGGCAAGGTGAATGGAGGTGGCAAACAAACAACCAAATCTATCCTAGGGTTTATAAAAAGCACCTATGTTGATTTGGGTTTGAGTTATTAGGTTATGGAATGAAAACTAAGGTGGGTGTGGTGTGGGGGACACTTACAAAACACTCTACCCGCACATTACTTCGATCTACCGCACTTGGATCTCCATGCTAGGGTACCTACAAGATAGTAGATCAAAGACAAGTAGGATTAGTGCTATGTAAATGCAAAGAAACGCAATAAACAATAAAGTAAATTTCGTTGCCTCCCTGGCAATGGTGCCAAAATGGTCACGCGTGTTTCGCATGTTAGAAATCAAGGTTACAAGTAACTCGTCGTCGTAGTTGCAAAACACGTCGATCAGATAAAATTTATACCGAAACTCCAAGGGAGTCTCGGGTCGAACATAAGGAGGCGACGTTTACTTTAAGTGAAAACTGAGCTTCGATTTGTTTCTTTTTGAAGTTTTAGGGTTTTGTTATTTTTTTGTGTTTTTGAAATAAAAGAGAAGCAATCACAAGATAGAGATGGAATCAAATGTGATGTATTGCATTAATGTCTATTATAATAAACTATGAAAGCATAAAAAGAGAGGGGGGTGAGAGGAAATCTCTCGAATCGCCTGTTCGACGAGACGACGGTGCTTAGCAGAATCTCGAACGAAGGAGGTGAGGAGTGGGATGACTGAGGTGAGATGCAGGAGGAAGTTGGGTTGATGAAAGCTTCGGCGTGGCTCCTGAATGGAGGTGAGAAGACAGAGATAAACTGCTACTGGAATGGAGGTGGGAGGATGGCTCCAAGGCGACCTATGAAGGGGGATGGGAAGTTGGAGGAGTAGAGGTTCGCTACACTAATGGGCGCTTTGGGAGCTTGAGAACAAGCTCTAATGGAGCGTTGGTAGGCTTGCTAGAGATTAGGAGTAGGTGTGAGTGGAGTAGGTAGAGATGACTTGGAAGGGAGGGGGTGTAGGTCCTTTTATATTGGAGGAGAAGAGGCAAAATAGGTATGGGACCATTAGTGACATCTAGGCCATTGCTGGAAGCGTCAGTGTAGGCAGCTCATGCCCATTCATGCCCATAGTTGGCTTTGCTGGCATGTGAATAATTAACGACAGCTGTAAGTCCAGATCATGTGTCGTTGTAGGTCTAGCTGTCGCATAGCTGGCATTGCGCTCCCTTGCCTTTGCCGTGCGCACGTGCCCACGTGCTGGCGCTGCACTGTGCGCATGCGCACCTACGCGCGTGTGCGTGCACCCGCGCTACTGCGCGCGTGCGGTGGTGCGTGCATGCACTTGGCTACCTAGGCTGCGCCATGTGGCATAGTCTGGGTCGTCCATCTTCTTCTTGTTGTAGGGGCTGTTATAGAGGTCGGATTGAGTTGATTTTCACGCCGTTAGGCTGCGATCGTCAACCCGAATCCATCCGCGTGGTCGGATTTATCATTTGAATCTTTGAATTATGTCTCATAGTCCCTTGGTCGTTGATCTTCCTTGGACTGCATATGGTGCTATGGGACTCCAATCGAGGCGATTTCAGAGGCGTTGGACTCCGATCGTCGTCTTGATTAGATCCATATGGTCGGATCGTCAATTCGAGGCTTTGAAATAAATATCCTTCTCTCCTAACCACAAAAAGGATGCAATTAACCTAAATTATATACAACTACTCTAAATGTAGAATGATGTATGCTATGCAATATTTATAACATGAAATGCAAATCTAAGCCTAGCAACATACATGAATAGGTATTTTACCCTCAATAAATGTGTTTACATCACATATCTTACAAGATTTTGTAAATGTACTCAATATTTGGTGGTCTTACATGGCATTTACGCTTCAATTAAAGTTCTAATAACCCTACAACTAAGTTAGAGGTCGTCAACCAGTGTTTGGGTGATCAGAAATACTAAAAAGTAGGTATGAGTCATATTTGGTGGATTGCAATGGGTGTTTTTCTTACCTCAATAATATGGACACTTGATAAGATTGACACCAAAAATAGCTATAACTAGAACATTTTTCTTTCTTTCTTTCTTTCTTTTCTCGTTTTTCTTTCTTCTTTTTTTTCTTTTATATGTATATATTTTCTCCTTTTTTTTCTATATATTTCTTCTTCTTTTCTCTCTCTCCTCTTTTCTTTTTTTTTCTTTTCATAACTCAACACAACACAATGCAGACTTTTATTCATGATGCATTATTAGGGATGATGGTGGTCAAGTGGATATTATGTGGCTTATTTGGTCGAAGTGCCTATTCTCGGCACCGGGAAGGAATGGATAGGACAAGCGCATTTATGACCTTTGACATTACTACCTTCCTTCAGCTGTGAACTCTATGAAGGACAGTCGTAACCATCCACCATAGTCATAGTTCTTTTAGAACTTAATCTCTATGTATTTTCCGTATTTGGTGACTCTTAGGAATTCACACACTATTCGCACATAGGAACAGAGAGCGAAAACTATGCCTAACTCTGAGGTATCATCATCTAATTATCTAGAACTTAAGAGTCCTTGCACTAAACTTAGTGCACTAGTAGTCTCTCTATTTTCTTCTCATAAATATTAGGTGAATCTAATAGAAGATAGTATGCCTGACTCCCTATTAACTATCCAAGGGTTTAGTAGACTGAAAATGCTTATTGATATTTTACAAATATCCATTACCCAGTCTACGTGTAAGTGAAGTAACTGTACTAGATTCAAAACTTAATGAACAATTTAAGAAGAAAAATCATTAATGAAACCTCCTTGATAAAACTTCTGCTAGGGACTAACCAATTCAGCTCATGAAAACAAAAGAGGTTTTTTTTTTTTTAATGCACCTAACCTAAATGCATGAACATTGCCTAAAAATGCAAAATGCACCCCCCATGCCTAAATCCTACAATGTCGTCATTATAAAATTAAAACAAGGGGAGAAAGGAAGGAAATCACCTGATTAAGGTGTTATTTTGGACGTTGCGTTGCCTCCCAACAAGCGCTACATCTTCTGCCGGCAGCCAGACTTATAAGGAACCTGTAAATCTCGTTCCGAACAGAAAGAGCTGAGCCCTAAAAATATGCGTAACAGTGCGGGCCTAGAAAGTAGGTAGCCACAGATGTTGGCGAGTTGATGATCCAGTGTGATTCCAAATGCTCGCCAGAAGATATGAAAACAAAGAACCTTGTTGGCTACCTAAGGAGGTCTAGGAAAAAGATAATAGAAGAAGGGGCCTCTTGAAACGGAATAAATGGAGGATAACAAGAGTCTTCCAAAGTAGGAAGGGTTTTAAATGATGTATGCATAATTATTTCAAACCCTTGAATGGCAAGATTAAAAGTACAAGCACCAGTCCACACTCGCCATTCCACTTAAAGATGTACTAGCTGATATTCTCCCCAGAAAGAATGTATATGAGCAGTGACCTAAGCCTAGGATTGGTTAGGGAGTGTAAGGGTTGTTTGTAGTGTTGGGCGGTAATGATTAAGTCTAAGGAGGGCTTAGTTCGTGTTATGTCCAGTTTCAAAAATAATTCAGATTCTGTATTATTCTCCCTAATAGTTGCAGAAAAATTCACATCACCCTCTTATCATTAATGATTTCCTCAAGAATCGAAGTCATATTTTTACTTTGCAGTAAATGTGAATCAACAATGGACTCCAAATCACATTTATTTGATGGCAGGGTTGAAGCAAGTGAATCACTATCATCAATTTCATTCCCAGATTCTTTTGATTCACTTAAGTTTTTGTTGGGGTGTATATGTGATTCACTAGTAAAGGGAGGAGTTGCTTCAGTATCCTCAATTATTTCTAAAGGAGGATCAGTTTTAATGTTTTGGAGTAAGCCTATATCACTCAATTCTTTATTCTCCTCAGGGCATAAATCCTCAATTGATGTGTATTATCCCCAAGAGTCTCTCCTAGGCTTCTCACTATTGTGTTCATCCTCCTCCAACATCAACTCCCTATCTTCCTAATTTTGCGGAGGATGATTTTCAAAATCAAAAGTAGGGAGGAATCTGGATTTCACCAAATCATCAATATCCTTGGGGGGTAAGTCCTCAAATAACACATAATCCCCTCGAGATTCACTCCAAACTCGCAGTTCGGATTCCTCCATTGGGTTATCATCTTCCTCTAAAATAGACTCTTTGTATCCCTGAGGCCAAAACTGATCCAATTCATCCTCCATTCCCTTAGGGTCACCTTCATTGGGCACATGTAAATGCTCAGAATGATGAATGGTAGGTGTTGATTCCTTAAGTGGAGGGTCGGGATTAGGCTCACTAAGGGTAGAATGGGGTTCCACCACATGATTAATTGGGGAAGTGGCATGAACAATATGACCTTGACCTGGGTTATTAGGGGTAAAAAAAATACTGTCTTCGGGGTCAAGGTCCTCAAGTGGTACCATCTTCCCTTTCTTTTGACTCCAACATAGATCGGGTGGATAATCATTAAGATAGTTCTCCTCTAGTGGCCGTGTCTTATGGGAAGAGTCTAAACAATAGCTACTCAAAATGGGATCCCTATTGTCTGTTGTTTCCTCAGAATCTTGTTGATGATCACGGTTGTACAAGTGGGGATCAGAATCATTAATAAGATAGTAGCTAAGCTAACGAATTTTCTTATTCAATTATTGACTATTCCTCAACATCTCTCCCATAGACTTCATCATTTCTTTTTGTTGGTTTTGCATTTCTATCATAAAAGAGGAAAGGCTATTGCTATCAGATTGGGGAGGATAGTCAATCTCAGGCTTTGGTTCCTAGGGGTATCGATCCAACCTCGATAAGGAAAATCATGAAGGGTGGGAGGGTTGGGAGTTTGCAAACTGGAAAATTTTGCTCGTAGGCTCTGCTCAAAAGTGGGAGTTATCAGGCCAGTACTCTCAGGATAGGAATAAGAATGACCCCATGAATTGTCATTGTACCCCTCAAAGGAGGGATACGCATGAGGCATGGGGTCTTGGCTAAAGTGATAGGAGTAAGGGTAATCCATTTCTTTAAGTTAGATAGGTTAAACTCTCTTAGGACTTAGAAGACATCAGAATAAAAGCAGAAACTTCCTAGAGAGTTCTACCACTATCAAAACAAATGCAAAAATAGTCGGATCTGTTTTTATTAGATTCTAGGTCTTAGAATTAAGTGTTCAATTGGTGGCCAAACAAGTTTTGCAAGAGTTACACTTCCTAGGCCGACCTTCGTTGGTGCCTACAACCTACTCACGAGGGATGGAAGTCTCGAATCGAGCCCACGCATGAGGAACAGAAGTAACTTGGTGGATAGGCTTGTTGATTTCCGACTAACTTCCCTTGTGGTGCAATAGAGGAGAGGTAGAAATTTATCTAGTAACCTTATGTGTGATATGCACAGTGTCACAGGTGTGCAACACACATACGCATTTTGTACTTAAAATCTCTCAATCAAGTCCTTTTGCACACAATCATAAGTCACTGATTTTAAGGTCAACCTCTTTGACAGTCCCAATTTCTTAAAGTGACCACCGAATTAATTAAATTCAGACACTTTAGTGGTCTTAGATTTAAGTCCAATGCAGATGCATGACAAGTAATTAATGCTCAAGAAAAGATGTACCTTACTCCAACTTTCTTCAATGAGTGTGTTTTTCAGGAGACCCCAGTGTATGTGGAAAATATTGTGAATTTATGTTGGAGTCTCAAACAGCATTGGGGGTCAAACTTGTAAATATTTTTTATTATCAATAATAGCTCTCCTGGTTTGGTATCAGTGATTCGATAGCATTCCTTTCTTTCTTAAAAGAAAAAGATAAACTAGATGCTGTTCATTCAATCCTAGATGGTCGTCCTATATATATGCAACTTTTGACAAGCAGTTTGATTTTTCTTTTTCTAATAAGCAAACAAACCTAATCTAATTTAACTAACTAACATGCAGTTCAAATAATTCAAATAAACTTATAATCTAAATAAAATGAGAACACACTTCTGAAAAGATGCTCCCGCATATAATAGTGAAAGGAAATAAAAAGCATTGGGAACACGTTCCCAAAAATTCCCAACAAGGGTCTACAAGACAAAAATTAAATGCTAATGTCTATCTAGCCTGATCTAAATTTAAACGAAGCAAACAACTATCTCTAGTCGCCGATCCTTCCTCCATGCACGTGAGATCAAGGCCCTCGTGCTCCTATTTATGCCCTCTAGGTGGTGTCAAGGTCCACCAAAAATATTCTCTCCGTCATGCACGCCCATCGCGTTCGTCTGTTCATTTTTGCACGCAAGCAAAAGCAAAGTTAGTAATTCAGAAAGGTTTTAGAAATAGCATAAAAATAATATAAATTTCCTGAAAAAGTTAATAGGCATGTTTCCTCCTTGGTAACAACGTCATTTAAAAGAGCAATCTTTGTTTTCATTGAAGTTTGTAACATAAAATGTCATGTTGTTATAGTTTGTGCGTGGTAGAAAATCACTTTTCAAAACATTTAATATTCAAAATCTAATCACGAAAATAGTCAGGTCATCTCCACAGGGAGGAATAAGCCTATTAAATTAGTGAATGATGCCTCGTTTATTTGGAAAACTGAACGGGTGTGCATACTAATTTGTGCAATTCATTTTCAACATAAGTCATCATTTTATGTAATTAATCAAGAATGAAAGTGTGCAAGTGCAAAATAACCACAATATAATACCATGTAAAATAGTGATCTTGATACTGGTAAACACCGTAAATATTAATTTCCTACGAGACATAGCATGTTCACTATATCTAATATCCCACATTCAATGTCATTCATGAGGAGAATTCAGCCATAAATAATTAATCAAAAATAGAGGGATATTCATGCAAATTCTTTTCAATATATTAATTTAGTAAATAAAGTAATAGTGAAACCCGCAATGGCATATGTTGTAATTTCTAATTAAAGGAGAAACAAAGGTTTTCTCCTCTCTCTTCCATGCGCTCGTGAGGGAGGATTGCTTCGGGTGGTGTTGCACGTAGAGATGCATCTCGACGAGGGTGTCACACTGACGTAGGAGGCACAGCCGAAGGTGGTTGGACGGAGCACCATCGGTAGATGGCGGCAAGGTAGCTGTTCGTTGCCTTGGCTGTGGGAGTAAGCAGCTCATGGCCTGGGTGCTCGACGAGGGTACTCAGGTGTGCTTGGCATCGAGGAAGATGGTCGACGGAGATCGTAGGCATTGCGCTTGCTGCTTCCCTTTGGGGTTCTTTTGTGCGATGGAGTTGCAGGGGGTTGGTTGGGAAGGAAGAAGAGAACGAAGAAGAAGAAGAAGGAATAAGGGGGTTTGGTTGGCAGGTATTGGTGGCGGTGATGGTGTTTAAGAGGAAGAGGATGGCCGAGTGTGGTTGCTGTTGTGGTGGTGATGAGTGATGGTGGGTTGCTGGTGGTGGTGTGGGTGTGGGATAGGGGCGGCGGTAGGAGGTTGAAGTAGAAGAAGAGGAAAGAGGATGGTAGTAGGCGTGGTGGTGATGTCGACGAGGCAAGGGAGGCATGCACTCTATTACTGTGCACGCCGCGAAGTTGGTGAAGGCGAGGCAATGTTGAGGACGCAGGGGCCACGGTGCTCACTGATGTTCACGGTGTAAGTCTGGTTCACGGTGTAGGTGATGGAGGAGGTCCCAGCCAGGGGGAAGGGATCAATCCCTCTTGAAGAAGATGGTTGGCCCTCTTTTAAAAGTCCCTGGTTTGTTTTCCTTTGGCCACTGGCTTCTCTAACCACTTGCGAACATCGCAAGTAGTTGAAACAGATGGATAAGTTTGGCAATAATGTCATTAGACATCTGGTCCGAACTCCATATGTCTTAAAAAGTGCATACCTTAGGGGGGTCTACGATGGTAGTTTCCAGATGTCTAATATGAGCTCTAGATGTTTTATAGAAGCAGAATGGATGTCTGACCATTGCACCTAGCCTGCATTCAACAAATAAATCATATCATATGTTATTAAATGTAAAATTAGCACATAAAATTATATGTAGACTAAGGTGAATTTCCATTTAACTCCTACTCAATTAACAATTAAGATCAACTAATTAAAGAGTACTTAGGCCAAATAATGGTACACAAAAGTGGACTTATCAGTCGTTGCCCTCTGCCGCTGCCATCGTCTTCGGCCTTGTTCTTTAAGCTCCAACCGTGTTCTTCATCGAATCCTCTCCCAGGTGTTGCGGCTTGGCTCCAGATTCATGCCTATATCCTCAATCAGAGTCTCCAGCTGTAGGCTTGCACCAATTGAACGAAGACCTCTTCAGCAGCTGCTACTGGCTTTGCGCGAAGAAGGTGGCGCCTTGGTAACACATCGAGCATGGAAGAACACTCTGCAGTGCATAAAGTATTTTTGTGATTAGGCCTATTAGCCCAAGCACAGGGGTCGGGTCCCCATACACCCATTCACCCGCCAACTCGCCTATAGCACTCCTCGGCCATCACTCACGTAGATGACCTTGGTCCATGCTCTCAACTTGAATACCTGGATCTGACTATATGCTCTGGGTTTGAGAGAGAAGGAAGAGGAGGGAATTTGTTAGGGAGCAGGGGAGGGTTTTGTTCTCTTGGTCTTGTGGTATGTGCGACACTTAGTCACTGAAGGATTTGGTCCCTTATGCTTGCGAAGGAGAAGGTCTGAAGAAGAGGCTCTGAGGAAGAGAAGGGACGTGCCTTTGAATAAGCAGCAGTAGAAGAAGAAAAGGCTTGAAAGCCTTGTGCATGTGATTACTGATGAACACTTAAACCCTCTGATAGCTTATCTCTATCATCTGATCACTGTAGCATTGAGAGTACTGTGCATTTATTTGAGTTAATTGATGTTTGAGATGTATGCTTACTAATCAAAATAATTCGTGATTTAAATCACCGTTAATTTGCTTTCTTTTTGTCTCATGATTTTTTAAGCTACAATTACTCATTGAATATATTTCTTACATTATTCATTGAATATCTGCTTAAATGCTCAATTAATTGTGCTCATTTATTCTGAAAGCAATTAATGTTGTGAATTTCACATTTGCTGCCTGTATTCGACCTCGGACTTCATTTTAGATTCTGAGTTATAAATTTTATCTATTTTCGAGTGATTTTGACTTGCTACGATGATTACATATTTTAAAACTCCTCCATCACCTGCTTAAACATATTGGCACCGTTCTTGGGGGGCAACACGTAATTCACACGTTAGTCTTATCTTTCTTTATTTTTATTTGAGCACTAACTTGCCTTGTTTGTTTTCTAGTGATTTTGCGAGGTACATCACGGGGAGATCATCCATGCAAATCAAGCACTCCTAGGGCAGGTAATCTCTCTTCCTCCATAATAATTCCCTTAATCTTTGCAAGAGAGAAAAAGTAGAGCAAATCAATTAGGAATCACCTGCCTTATTTTCATAGTAATTTTCATTCAAAAAGTAAGTTTCCTGAGTTGTGAAAAATTCACATCTGATTGAAGTTGAGACGATTCTTCTTAGAGATCCCTACCCTGATTTCCTATACCTACTAGGGATTTACGCTTAATTTTTGATCACCTTGGACTACTCACTTTCTTGTTTGAAGTCCAAGGTGTACACCTAAAGATCAAATTGGACTTGAAATAGAGCCAATTAGGGTTTCTACTATAGGGTTTTGAAGTGTTAGTTCACACTTGCTTGAATAAAAGTAAATTAACCCTCTCTCATTTGTGTGCTACCTAAACCCTTGGTTGAAAAGATCTAATCAGAAGAACCCTAAAATCAAGCTCTATATTCACTTGAACCCCAAAATTATGGACCTAATAACCTGAGAGTCAATCCAGGGTGGTCTTTGGGTCTTGATCTAGAGCTCATTCTTCATCTTTTAGGGCAGGTCAGGTGAAGTTGGTCTACTTTGTAGGCCAACCAACCTCCAAATTAGGTCACAATCTAAATCAATTTCTAATCAGGTGAAATCAAAGGCACAAATTAGGAATAAAATTCGTAGACTTAAGGTCTCAATTTGCACATTCCGGTCTACTTGGAACCACAGTGATAAGGAAGTCGAGTGGGGGAAACCCTGCAACCCATGGGGATGCTCTACCGTGTAGGGGTCTTTGCGGGGCTCTCCCTTCATGGCTACCCAGGTAATTCTCTGGTGTGCAGATTTTTGATTCAAATGTATCATCCCCATCGAAACAAGCCTTAGTCATCCAAAAATCTTTGGGTGCCTTGATTGGGTCCAAATCACATCCAGTCCCTCATCCTTTCTCCAGAGCGCATACACAAGAAGGTCCTTAGGTTTTAACAAAAGAGCCCTCATTATATCTTCTACAAAGACTTCTGATCTAATCTGAGTACTTCAATCTGAACTTGAGTTTGATTCTAAATCCTGATCCACCACCTGATTTGAAAATGAAACCTGGTGTTGGGGAAAATCGTAGCTCACGTTTTTGGTAAAAGTGTCGAGTATAGTTGCGAAATACGATCCAACAAAGATATTGTTTTGTAGAAATAATGAGACTTTGAGTCCCGATCGTTCGTCTCTGGGAAGCATTGCTTTTACTTTTGAAATCGATCTTATCCAGCTCTACTTTATTTAGAATCGCATATCGGTTCGTGATTATTACGTATTGAAGTACGACATGCTTAGTTGCAGAATGGATAGACAATTAAGACAGGCAACTTGAATCACGCAAATATGATAGCAATCAATAAGCTCATTGTGATTTCATAACATGGAGACAGATATATATATATATAACATTTTTTTTATTCATTCAATGAGAGAGTTGTTTACAACAGAACTATAGACGAAAGCTTATACATAAATGCTTGAAACAGAAATCTAGCTGCCAAAAAATGACTGCATACAAGAATCAATGGGGGGATTTCGCATGCATCATTGGGGGAGAAGTTAAGACTACGCTACTAAGCAGTAATAAAAGAAGTAAATCTACGAAAAGCTAAGCTACTAATCTAGTAGAAGGAAGGGCATTCGAAGGTGGTCTCCGATGGCCTTTGAGTGGCTGAGAGGAGGGGCGGCCAATGGAGCTTAGGCCGGCCCTTGTAGAGAGGTTGGGGAGCTGATCCAGCTTCCTGGCGTGGAGATGATGGCCTCCATGGTGCTGCTCAACTCGTGGAGGTGGAGTGGAGATGGAAGTGGCTAGCCTAAGTGGAATGAATAGCAAGGAAGTGAATGGGTGCAAATGGCCACCCATTGGGTCTTTTTATAGACCTAAGAGAAGCTCTCTAGAGAATTATGGAATTCTCTAGAGAGGCCTATGGTGGGAGCTCGTGGGAGAGTTAGAGAGAGAGGATGGATGGTGGTTTTTAGATCCACCAAATGTGGATCTAAAAATTGAATGGCTCTTGGTTGTTATTTTTGGCAACCAAGGCAACCACACATGATAGAGAGTTCTAAAGAACTCTAGGCTAGGTATTTTCATGTGGATCGTGTGTGTGGGTGTGTGTGGGTCGAAACTTAGGTGGCTAGGTTGATTAGGTTAGGTTCTAGTGGGTTTAGGTCAAGGTATGTCTCAAATTAGGGTTATAAACCCTAATTCACTAAGGTAAAGTGCAATTAAACTTAATAAAAGTTTAATTGGGTGTGTGGAAACTTAATTGAGAGTAAAACAACTCAATTAATTTAGGTCTAGGTCAATTGGACTCTCACTGAGTCCAATTGGACACTGTGTGCTGAGATCAGGGCTCAATTAGACTCAATGAGTCCAATTGAATAGGCTGATGGAATTAACTAAGATCCAAGTCAATTAGGTTTAGTGAGGACCTAATTAGGTCCTTAGGGAGGTCTAGAGGTGATGTACTAGGGTTAGGGCACCTTAATTTAGGATCCTATGGGGTTGAAATTGGGTTTAGGGACCTAGAGATCCAAGATCAAGCCTTAAATCTCAAAACAGGAATTGGAGAGTAGTATCAGACATCTAATAATAGAATCAGACATCTTATACTAAAAAATCAGAAGTCCAGACTTGTTGTCTGGACGTCCAATCAGAGTTAGGAAGGATTTTGGGTTCTATTTTGGGTATTCTGCAGAAATTGGACGTTTGACAAAGTGTCTAGACATCCAATAACACTGCAGAAGTGGGTTTGAAGTGTGCGAGAGTTGGCTAAGGGTCTTTGACATCCTAAAACTTATCTGGACGTCTAGAGAAGGGTTGGAACTAGGGTTTTAAGGCTTCCTATGGTGCGGTGACCTAATCTAAGGGTGGCTAAGGCTTAGGGAAGTTTCTAAGCTATCCTAGGGCTAGGATGGACCTAAACTCTTCACATTTTACTGCTTTATTCCTACTTAATAGAATAGAAAACCTTTAACCCCCTTACATTATTATTCCTACATCTAAACTAGGCCTTCTGCTCCAACTCTACTACAACTCCCATTATTTTAGATCCAACTTCAGATCCTACTCCAGATCCAACTCCAGATCTGCTTATTGCCTGCAATCGACATAATATACTTAATCAGCGCATTATAACATTACTTTATGCATAGCTAAAGTAAAGCAGTAAAGATGCAGATAATGCTTATGCATGCATGAATTTCCCTAACTTATGCTAAGTTCTAGCCTAATCTTGGTCAATTAAGACCTATGATTGCTACGCAATCATACCCCCATGCCTAAATCTTGCTAGTCCCTAGCAAATGCAAGACTAAATTATTTACAGTAAGAGTCCATAAGCGACTGATTATTTTATCAAGTGTATGCGTAGAGATTTTTCTCCTTTTTTTTTCATCCTATGCTCTAGAAATCCAGACAATCGTGAAAGTGCGGCTATGTAGCTTTTGCAACGGATTTGAGTGAAAACTAATACACCTCTAAAGCCTGTACTTTACCCCTAGTAGAAACTCTAGCGGGATAGGCGGACTTCTTCCCGCGGGGTTTTCAAAATATTCTATGAATTTCACCCTGGCTTTAGGCTTAGGTAGAGAATCTCTGAGTGAAGAGATTATATCTTTGGTGGCTCACTCTCACTTGGTGCTACATAGAGGATAATACTACAGAATCTAGATTCTCAGATTACTAAGTAACTCAACTCAGAGAAAGACAAGAAAAACTATGCTCTCTTTGATTCCTTTGTATTCATTCTCTCTTACTCTTTTTCTTAGAGCTCACTATCTCACTAGATTCATACATATGATTTGTATTTGGTGGTCTCACTAGACATTAACACTTTAATTGAGTTCTCATAACCCTAACACTAAGTCGGAATTCCTCAGCTAGTATTTAGGCTGTGAGAAATACAAGAAAAATAGGTTAAGGCCATATTTGGTGGAGCTCAATTTGGTGGTATTGCCTCGATGAAATAAACACTAAATATTCATTCTTTTTTTTCTTTGCTTTTTCTTTTTTTTCTAAGTTTTTTTTTTCATTTTTTCTTTCTTTTCATCATTTTTTTTTTCATTTCAATTTTTTTTTCTTTTTTTTTCAACATAACACAACTGGCATACATCCATGAACTTTATTGAGGAGGCATTATTAGGGATTGGTGGTACTCAAGAGACATTGGGTAGCTTATTTGGTGGAAGTGCCTACTCACGGCATCGGGAGAGATAGATAGGACGGTGTATTTCTGACATTGACATCGATGCCCTCCTTTAGCCGAGGATTCCGTAAAGAATGGTCGTAACCATCTACCTTAGTCCTAGTTCTATGAAAACTTGCTCTCTACATATTTGCCTTATTTGGTGGCTCTCAAAATTTCGCACAAAATGCATACGCGGGAACCGAGAGCGAAAACTATGCCTAATCTCTGAGTATCATCACCTAATTATCCAGGATTCTAGATTCCTTACGCTAATCTTAGAGCACCAGTACACTCTACTCTCATCTCACACTATTTGGTGGATTTTTAGAGGAAAATCTACCTGACTCCCAAAACACTGTCCAGGGGTTCAGGAAAAGAACACTGCTTCTTCTCGACAGACGGAAGACGTTTATTAGCCTTCCCCATGAATCCATTGCAAATTCTACGTGTGTGTGAAAAGTTGTACTGGATTCCAGATTATAGGAATCAACTAAATGATAAAATCCCTAATGCATTCTCTTAATAAAATAATCTTATTCATGAATGCAATATGTAACCTCATATAATTTGTACTTCGTGAAATTCCCGTATCGGGTTACAATTAGCTTGACCCTAAATTTAGAACAAAAGGTGAGCGGGTGAGTCGGATGTGGCTATTGCGGACGATTTCTAACTCCAATGCGAGCATTGGAGGTGGGGTTGGTTGTTCTTTTTATTTAAGGTCCTAAAGTATGTTTTACATGCAGCTCCGAGGTTTTCCTAAGTGCTGGCATGAAAATTTTTCGATTTTTTTCTATATCTACCCCCCCATGCCTAAGTTCTTGCATGTTCTCATACATGAATATAAAAGAAAATAAATACTGACAGAGGATGAGTGGGAAAAAGTCACCTATAATTGCTCCTGAAATTATATTCAGCTCCGGCCAACCTGTCAGCATGCACTATGCAAAGGAAATATGCTAAAGGAAAAATATGCTATGTATAAAAATGGTTATATATAAATGATGGTGGAATGTGGGGTAGATGCTGAGTTTGACGCCTCTAGCTGGGCGAAAACTCAATCAGATGTATCAATTCCTGCATAGGAGCCGGTCAAAATTAAGAGAAAGATGTGCTCGTATGCTCCTAGAATCAATGGTCCAGAGATGCGGACCAGCTGATTCTACACCCCTAATCCAAAAAGTCTAGCTATAAGAAAGTGTGGAGTGGGTACAGGCATCAATTTGATCACGGGTGGGTCTGAGTCAAAAATGGGAGTGGGAGGAGCAAACTCGAAGGTGGGAATCTGCTGATCCATGTGCATGTGAATTCCGGCTGATTCGCTCCTCGTGAAATAATCGGTTGTGACTACGTTAACGGGAAACCCGTTGGCTATAGTCACGTCTTCCTGTAATAACAGGGGCGATTCAGTAATATATGATCAAGATAGCTGGATTCAGGGGTGCTGTGGTCAGAAGCACACCCCAAACAGTCAGATCCTCGGGGGTATATGTCTAGTGCAGTGGTTTCAGTCCCGTGTGGATCAAGGTCCGAGAACCCTGATAGTGTAGACGAATGAGACATTGGGTCATCACAAAGGAGCCCAATGTTACCACAGTAAGACGAATCTTCGTCTTCACCATCCTCCTCTATTCGATCGCAGTCGAAGTTCTTTGCTACCCTGAATATGTCTAGTCGAAGTTGCTCATTGCCTAGGGCAATCTCCATACACCTGGATGCACAATTGATGTTCGCTCGGGTTGTCACCAGAAATGGGTGACCCAAAATAATTGGTGCATCTCGGAGATTAGGAGGAACTTCCATATCGAGAACGAAAAAATCTGCGGGAAAGCAGAACCCGCAGACTTTCACGATCACGTTCTTAACCACCCCCCTCGATGTTTTGACTGATCTGTTAGCCAGCTGAATCGTAACCGAAGCGGGTTTCAACTCCCCAAATCGAAATCGATCAAATACGGCGGTGGGAGTTAAGTTGATGGACGGACCCAAGTCTAAAAGGGCCCGATCAAATGGAGAATCCTACAAAAAGCATGATATGAGTGGGGTGCAAGGGTCTTTCTTCTTCGGCGGTAGGTCAGCTAGAATCACAACGCTAGCTTCTTTCGACAGTATCGCTCGTCGTCCAATTCTCAGCTATCACTTCGGGGTACAATAGTCCTTGAAGAACGTAGCGACAGCGGGAATGTGATCGATAGCCTCGTGGAGGGGGACCTGAATATGTACTTCCTTAAACATTGATTTCAGGTCCTCGAAATTCCGCGTGTCCTTTTTCCATACTACATTTCGTGTCAGAGCCTTAGGAAAAGGGATGGGAATCTCAGGGTTAAGTGGCCTCTTACCCTTATCTACCGCAGGTGGCTCCTGAGATGATGAAGGGGTCGAATCTGCCTGTGGCGAAGGGTGGGAAAAATCAGAACCCCCCTGCTTAGGTGGTGGGTTGAATGTCTTCCTTCTACTCCGCAAAGAAACAACATGTGCATCGGCTTGCTGTCGATGAGGTGGTGGGGGAGCGAAAGGGGCAGAATACACTGGATTCTGCAAAAGCGGCTGGCCTTGCACATAACTGGGTGGCGCAGGAGGCGCCTGTAGTATGGCGTGTGCTTGTCCCCGTGGTGCCTGAAACCTAGGTGGGGTGCCCTGGTTCTACACATATCAAGGATTTGGGATGGGTTGGGAGGGCAAGGCTCCCTGAGTCCTATGCTCCCACAACAGCTAGTTCTGTGTATTCTGTATGGTCTGGATCTAATCAGCCATCGCCTTCATTATCTGTAAGCTATCTTGTGTAGACTTCCTCATCGATTCTTGTAGCTCCTCTTTCAACGCCTTCAAAGGGTCGGCCCGCTTTGGAGGGTGGTTGGCAGGTTGGTGCAGCAGCTGGTATAATGAGCGGGGTTGCTGCTGCTGAGGCGGGAATGGCTGCTGCCTAGGATACGTGTTTTGTGCATTCCCGTATTGCCTGGTCTGGTAGTGTGGATCTTGATGTGGTCTCTGTGAATTACCAGACCAGGAGAAGTTCGGATGCTGGCGCCAACCAGGGTTATACGTCTCCGAGTACGGGTTATTACGCCCGTATCCTTGGATAGCGCTGACGTCCTCGTAGGTCGAAGATATCTGAGACGTATATCCGTCAAGGGGATACGCATTATAATCTGCAGGTGGTGCGTAACCCTGGTCGTAAGGTGCCAGATTTGGATTTTCCATGGGATCCTGATATGCGGGATCTCATAAATACGGAGAAGATGCATCCCGAGTGAGTAGATTAACTCGAGCAGGTGGGGCTCGGGGTGCATAGGAGGATCTTGCGGTGGCAGAGCTCGAGTCGGATTGACCTTGACTGATCTGGTCAATCTTCTTCTCAATTAGGTTTATTATATCTAGCTGCTTGACAATGATATCCATGTCGGCTCGAATAGAATCGGTGTGAGCATCGTGGACACCAACCCGCTGCTGACCAGGCCGCTGGAACTGGTTCATAGATGCAGCATTCATCGAGTTCTCCACTAATGATTCGAACAGCTCAAATGCACTGTTCTTGTCTTTTGCAAGAAAATTCCCACCGCTAGATGCATCGGCCAAATGCCGATGTGTGTCATCCAGCCCATGGTAAAAAATTTGGGCTAAGTGCCATCTGGGTATACCATGATGCGGGCATTTCCGGAGAAGGTCATGAAATCTATCCCATGCTTCATGTAATTTCTCCCCAGCTCCCTGGGAGAAAGTCATGATTGCGTGCTGCATTGCATTTGTTCGATTGATTGGGAAGAGCTTTTGCAGGAATTCACGTCGTAATTCCAGCCAGGTTCCAATTGGCTTCCCAATAGTCTTGAACCAGTATGAAGCTTTGTCCCTCAGTGAGAACGAGAAAAGCTTCATCAGAACGATCCCGAGATCAATATTCCTGGGTCAGATTATTTCAGCGAGTCGACTCAGGTCCTCAAGGTGCTGGAACGGATCTTCGCTTGAGTTCCCGTAGGAATGAGTGCTGATCAACCCAGTTACATTGGGCTTGAGCTCAAATGCGTCTCTGCCTACGGGAATTCTGACTAGTGGTGCGACGATAGGTGCGGCTGGGTCGTAAAAATCCCGCAGTTGTTCTCCTCGTGGCGGGTGCTGCATCCTGTCAAGCACCATCAGAATACGATCCATGCTCTGCTGATGCCGCTCCTCAGATTCGGAGACTCGGGCTTCTAGACGAGCCATCGGGTCTAGATTCTCAATGTCCTGACTCGGTCTAGGTCCAGGTCCAGGATTTGCCATGGTGGCTCTTGGAGTAGAAGAAATGGGGGGAGAAGATGGTCCGGGCGAGGTGACTTACCTCCTTGGGAGTGGCTCCCAAGGTCCAACCAAGTGAGGTCGAAGTGACCTCCTTCCGTGCATACACCGCCCAACCCCTGGGTTGGTGTAGCCATGTAGGACAAGGCTAAGGCCCTGTCAATCAAATGGTCCTTATAGATCAGGTGACCAGATTTTTCGTTATGGATTTAAATTCCTGAAGATAAGTTCGTCGTACAACCGACTGAAAGTGAATCCTGCCTCTCAAGCTAACCCAACCAGTCTGGTTACGAGGGGACTAAAGGGAAGGTTCTTCCTTTGGCTTACGCCTCCGATTCTATTGACCCCCGAGCCGCAGTCATTTGACACTACCCCGCAGACTTAGTCACCAGGTTTGGCAAGAGAGATTAAACTCACCCAGTAGTACGACAACGAACTCGAGTTGATTTCGTATTTTAAAGTTAATTTTAACCCATTTTCTTCAGTGGGGTTTGAAGTGAGTGGCCCATAAGGTGACCAAGCTCACCAGCTAACTAGACTTGATCAAGTCTAAGTTAGCCCAATGTGTGGTCTCTAGTTGTAACCCTAAGGATTTAACCTAAGTTGAATGCACTTCTAGGGTTTTTCTCTTTCTCAGCAGACCACAAAAGTAATGTTAATTCTCTGATAATAATTGGCATCCAATTAATTTGAAATTTTGCGACTAGATTCCTTTTTCAATTAGTTTTTCAGAGAATTTTTTTTGGAATTTTTACTATTTCAACCAAATTTTTATGGAATTTTGAATTTAAGGGGATCAGATCTGGAATTTTGACCCCTAGTCGATTTTCTGCTATGAAATAGTATCAACTGACCTTCAAAAATTCAGGAAAAATATGGAAAATAAAGCTAATGAGATCAGCTTTCAAACCCTATCATTTTTAGTCAAAACAGAATCGCGGATTGCTCAGAATCGCTTTTTGAAATTTGAAAAATTTTGAATCTGGGGCAATCCGACCCCCATGCACTCCGTGAATTTTTAAAAATTTTATACCTGGAATTATTTCAAAGTAATGGTGGCAATTGAAAGATCATTTGAAAATGAAGGTCTACCCAAATTTCAGAAATTTTCCCTAACGAATTTTTTGGCAATCAAATTTTTAAGTTAGATTTGAAATCTGGTCGAAAATCAGAAGATGGTGGAAAAGCTTTTAAAGAGGTTTGAATTTGAAATTCAAGCCTTCCACCAAAAAGATTTTTTTTTTATTTTTCAAAACTTTTGTACTTTTTTTTTTCAAAAAGATTTTTTCAAAAGATTCATAGAAAATAACTTTTTTTTTTCAACTAACCTAGATTTGAAAGGAAACATAATCTAGATTTTTTTCAAAATTTTTCTTTTTGATTTTTTTTCCTTTTCACGAAAATGAGAAAAATCTTTTTTTTTTTTTCAAAAGAGATTACAGAAAGTAGATCTAATCCTAGGGTTCATAAAATAAACCTAATCTAAGATAGATGATGTGCACCTGATATTTATTTGCCATGCTCGATGTGTGCGTGGATCCCATTTTCGTTCCGTGTTGTCTAGCACATCAAAAACAAAGTAGGGGCAGATTTGTCAGTGATAGATTAAAAGATCGAAATCAAGAAAAATGACGTTGCCTCCCTGGCAACGATGCCATTTTGTTGGTGAAAAAATCGTAGCTCATGTTTTTGGTAAAAGCGTCATAGTATAGTTGCGAAATACGATCCAACAAAGATATTATTTTGTAAAAATAACGAGACTTTTAGTCCCGTTCGTTCGTCTCTGGGAGGCGTTGCTTTTACTTTTGAAATCAATCTTATCCAACTCTACTTTATTTAGAATCGCATATCGGTTCATGATTATTACGTATTTAAGTACGACATGCTTAGTTGCAAAATGGATAGACAATTAAGATAGGCAACTTGAATCACGCAAATATGATAGCAATCAATAAGCTCATTGTGATTTCATAACATGGCGACAGATATATATATATAACATTTTTTTTATTCATTCAGTGAGAGAGTTGTTTGCAGCAGAACTATAGATGAAAGCTTATACATAACTGCTTGAAACAAAAATCTAGCTACCAGAAAATGACTGCATACAAGAATCAATGGGGGGATTTCGCATGCATCACTGGGGGAGAAGTTAAGGCTACTCTACTAAGCAGTAATAAAAGTAGTAAATATACGAAAAGCTAAGCTACTAATCTAGCAGAAAGAAGGGCATTCGGAGGTGGTCTCCGATGGCCTTTGAGTGGCTGAGAGAAGAAGGAGGGGCGGCCAATGGAGCTTAGGTCGACCCTTGGAGAGAGGTTGGGGAGCTGATCCAGCTTCCTGGCATGGAGATGGTGGGCTCCATGGTGCTGCTCAACTCATGGAGGTGGAGTGGAGATGGAAGTGGCTAGCCTAAGAGGAATGAATGCCAAGGAAGTGAATGGGTGCAAATGGCCACCCATTGGGTCTTTTTATGGACATAAGGGAAGCTCTCTAGAGAATTATGGAATTCTCTAGAGAGGCCTATGATGGGAGCTCGTGGGAGAGTGAGAGAGAGAGGGTGGATGGTGGTTTTTAGATCCACCAAATGTGGATCTAAAAATTGAATGGCTCTTGGTTGCTATTTTTGGCAACCAAGGCAACCACACATGGTAGAGAGTTCTAAAGAACTCTAGGCTAGGTATTTTCATGTGGATGGTGTGTGTAGGTGTGTGTGGGTCGAAACTTAGGTGGCTAGGTTGATTAGGTTAGGTTCTAGTGTGTTTAGGTCAAGGTATGTCTCAAATTAGGTTTATAAACCCTAATTCACTAGGGTAAAGTGCAATTAAACGTTATAAAAGTTTAATTGGGTGTGTGGAAACTTAATTGAGAGTAAAACAAATCAGTTAATTTAGGTCTAGGTCAATTGGACTCTCACTGAGTCCAATTGGACACTGTGTGCTGAGATCAGGGCTCAATTGGACTCAATGAGTCCAATTGAATAGGCTGATGGAATTTATTAAGATCCAAGTCAATTAGGTTTAGTGAGGACCTAATTAGGTCCTTAGGGATGTCTAGAGGTGATGTACTAGGGTTAGGGCACCTTAATTTAGGTTCCTATGGGGTTGGAATTGGGTTTAGGGACCTATAGATCCAAGATCAAGCCTTAAATCTCAAAACAGGAATTGGAGAGCAGTATCAGATGTCTAATAATAGAATCAGACATCTTATACTCAAAAATCAGAAGTCCAGACTTGTTGTCTGGACGTCCAATCAGAGTCAGGAAGGATTTGAAGTTCTGTTTTTGGTATTCTGTAGAAATTGGATGTCTGGCAAAGTGTCTTGACATCCAATAACACTGCAGAAGTGGGTTTGAAGTGTGCGGGAGTTGGCTAAGTGTCCTGGACATCCTAAAACTTATCTAGACGTCTAGAGAAGGGTTGGAACTAGGGTTTTAGGGCTTCCTATGGTGCGATGACCTAATCTAAGGGTGGCTAAGGCTTGGGAAAGTTTCTAGGCTATCCTAGGGCTGGGATGGACCTAAACTCTTCACATTTTACTGCTTTATTCCTACTTAATAGAATAGAAGACCTTTAACCCACTTACATTATTATTCCTACATCTAAACTAGGCCTTCTGCTCCAGCTCTGCTACAACTCCCGTTATTTTAGATCCAGCTTCAGATCCTGCTCCAGATCCAGCTCCAGATCTGCTTATTGCCTGCAATCGACATAATATACTTAATCAACACATTATAACATTATTTATGCATAGCTAAAGTAAAGTAGTAAAGATGTAGATAATGCTTATGCGTGCATGAATTTCCCTAACTTATGCTAAGTTCTAGCCTAATCTAGGTCAATTAAGACCTATGATTGCTACGCAATCACCTAGTAATTTAGGAAGACCAATTAGGAAACCTGAATCCCGAAGGTCCATGAAAGATAGAATGATTGAGGCTGCCCTTAAATATTATGAAGATGACGAGATAACCTCAAATATTGGGGTTTCGATTAATGTACCAGAAACAACCCACATTATGCACCGTGCTGAAATGCTATTTACACAAATCTTACATGGTTTAACACGGGATGATCTTTTATCAGCATACAGTGAATTGTGGAGATGGCACAGTAATGAGTATATAGAATGTGTGTCGAACCCACAACTTTGGAGGATGTACCAAGGTCTCATAGAGAAACGTGGGTACATGCTAAACACATTACAGAAAACCATTGATCAAAGATACCCATACATTTCTTCAGAAGATGATGAGACATCTTGGAATAAGACTGAGAATCGATTTGATTTCCCAGAGCCTGGGTTCGAAAATCAAGGTTGTTGTGGACCCCCAACCCAAATGGAATCTAATTCAAATTATGTGCAGAATAATACGCCTGATCTTGAGATGGGTTTGGAGGATCCGATTGTAGGTGTTCTCAATTCTAAACCAGCCTTAGAAAATCATGAAGCTGGTCCATTAAGCCTAGATTTCCTCGACACCTGTGATGATGAGATTGAATCAGAATATCTCGAGAATGTAATTCCCGAGCCTTATCTTGTTAAGGCAATTCTCGAGCCTGACTCTGACATCCCAATAGAGCCTAGCCTAGATTCTAGTGATCCAATCCTTACCCTTAACCTAGAATCTAGATTCGAGCCTATTTGCGATAATCATGAGGCCTAATGTGATGAGAATCAGATTTTTGATTTGGACTATGATTATGGCCCATATTTGATGATTACACCTCTCCAACCGCCTCAGAGATATAGATTGATTTCTCGGAAGTCAAACCAATTTATGATACAGAAATAGAGTGGTTGGAAGAGCTGGGATTCGATTGGGTCTATCCTAGGAACCAAGAACCTGAGCCTATGCCTAATAAGGACACCTCTTTCAGCTCAGAATTTGAAATTAGGTTAGATCCAAGTCAAGTTGCTAATTCTACACAACTTGACTCATTCTATGGTGGAAATCCCGATCTGGAATCAGGTTTAGACACTGATCTTCACAAATTCTTCGATGATTTCGAATCTTACTCTAATTTCGGAGAACCTTTGTTTCATGATAACTACGAGCCAGTTGACGACCTCAGCATCCACGATTCATTGTTTGATTCTGATGCTGAGGACAATGATTTGAATCTCAAAGAAGCCCCACCTTCTGATCCACTAACAGAGCTTTCCAAAATCCAATCTCAACCCTGACCCGCCATCGGAATCAACTTCTACTTTGATTCATCTCTCTCCAATCCGGTCGCATATGATTCTTCTCCATCTTTTGATCGGGATTCGAACTCTGATCAGACCAATAACCACTCCTTATCCTTCTCTGATCCTATTAGTAGGGTTCTTACATCCTTTATAGCTCTGTTCTCTTTTGAGGATCCCTACTCTGACCAGGCTGAACCGACCCAGCCAAACCCTGGACTCTCATTTCCACATCCATTTCAGCCTTAAAGTATCTGGTGGGCTCCACATCTTTTGATTCAGATCCATCAACCCACCACATTGATTGGGTTTGGGCTGCATCATCAGCCTGTCGATCTGAATAAGCACCTGGTTGGACCAACTAGGCTATTAATCAAGGTACTTGTTTTACAACACTCATCTGATTTGACCACCCCTTCTCCTTGATCACCTTTTGCTCGACTGAAGGCATCGAATTTAGAGCTTAACGAGAGGCAACCCGTCATTCCAAAAAATTGAGACCCTTCTTATCATCTTTTGAGCTACACTCCTATTTGCACTTGTGAGTTCAACTTTAGAATATATGACTCCACCTTTAGTATTTGTACCAAAGCTTGAAATCATCTGCAATAGTCATCCCAACCTGTTCACCTACCCTTTGATCCTGTTTTAATCCTTGAACCAAGCTGATTTCATATCCTCCGATTTACAATGAGGACATTGCAAAACATAGGCATGAGGGGATGTTAAAGTGCAGACATATGGAAATTCAATTCTCTGAAGGGTTCTCACAAAAAATATACATATTCAAAATTGAAAAAATAATAAATTGATTAAGAACAAAAAAAAAAGAGAAAGGGGAGGAAAATTTTGAGAATTGATTGCATATCATTCATGAGGAGGAAGAGAAGAATGCAAATGTCAAAAAGGAGCATAAATCACGAACAAAAATGATAGTTATTAACACTTGATTATGAAGATTACTTAAGTTCAAGAGCTAATCAAAAAGAAAAGAAAAATTAAGTCCTAAAATGAAAAAAAAATAAAGAGATTAGTATGAGTGCTGATCCTAGGCCTCTTGGGCTTGTTTTAGAGCTTAAATATTCATGTATCCATTAAAATCCGAATTAGTCCACAAGAGGTTGAGGAAAGTACAAAGTTGATGTATTAGGTCTAAGGCTTAAGGATTATTCGATCCCGTTGCCTGCCCTTTGGTTTGCGGAACTTGGTAACCTAAGCACCCAAAGTCACACACTTAGTCCGGTTCAGTGTGCTTAACAAAGAAAAATCTGCCAAAAGTGTTCTGTTATGAAAAGTCATCCTAAAGATCTAGCTTAGGAGCGGCTCGATAATACAAGTTGATTGGACGAGTTCCCAGTGTAGAGAGGTGGAAAATTCCCCTCGAAGATGTATAATAACATATTGTCTCAGTGATTGTCTCCTAGGATATCTAAATATCCTACAGGGGGCATGTAATCACCTTGTGTTGGTTCAGGTGCCATTGGCGGGATTATCCCGAAATGTCGATTGCTAGGGCCTGAATTTAGCTATAGAACACCATGGGTGGCAGTATCTCTAAGTGTTGAAAGCCAGGCTTTTGGGGGTTGCCATGGGCAGTGCTATCTCGAAGGATTGAAAGCCAGGGACCCTTGAGGATTGATGGTGGGGACAAGGAATCTGATATAGACTGTGCTTAGGGCCAATTCAAGCCTGTATCTAGGGAAATATAAAAAGAAAAGAGAGAGGAAACTCTCCAAAATGAAAAATCTACTTCTATCCCTCTCTTTTACAAAAAAATGCACTAGCAAATTGAACCTGGACCTATTACATTTATGCACCGGTGCTTAAATCATTAGGTTCAATAAACCTCTAGGTAGTTTTTATGGGCTTTAGAAACTTTCATGGAAAACTCAGGCTAAAGCTGGTCAGATCTGGATCTTGATTGATAGTTGAGTACCTTTAAGCCTACTATTAGCATCTTGACCTAATTTCTAAAGAGTAAAAATAAATTAGGACTCTGAACATCAATGCATGGTCTAGAACTTTGGTTCTTTTAACAGGATTTTGCTAAGGTACTAGCAAAAGTTCGGCATGGGGGTATGATGATAACGTCATCATCAGCCATAGCTAGCCTTAATTAGTCAGAATCAATTGACAAATGCTCCTACATAATCGCCGGAGAGTCATAATTCATTGCATATCCTTTCTAAGAAGAATACATTAAAATAGGGATAAATCTATAATTTTAATAGAAAATCATAAATTTAGAGTAATCATGGGGTTTCCCAGGGGTAAAACTAAGGTCAAATGAGCATTAATGACTAAGGAGAGGGTCCATGCAGACAGAAATGGGTTTTCGCACATTTCGAAAGTGAAAACAACACCCACAATCCTAATTTCAGACTTGCTTAAATAAAAGAGGTTTTGGTCAGGATAAAATTCATCTAAACTTTCTAAAATTCATAGAAAAATATTTCATAAGATTTGGTATCCTTGATTTTACCATGGAACATTTCGACCTAAAATAGTCTCAGATAGGAAAGTTGCCCTAATTTGGGTTTCTACGTAAATTGCCTAGTCAAACTTAATCAAAACCAAATCTAACTTCACCATCTAATTCCTTGGGTCCAAATTAGGTTTGTACCAAAATTTGGGCCCAATCAGAGATCATCTTGACCTAGTTTGCATTTTAGTCCAGTATGACTCTTTTTCTCTTTCAATCAGCACCTCAACTTTCAAAATAATACTAGGACCACCCTAACTTCATTGTTTTCTTCACCAACAGGTCCCCACCACTGCAGAATCCTAAAACCCACCATGTGTTGACCTTCAATCAGGAATATCTCCCTGATTTCACGGCCAATCCTTTCCAGAATTGAAAGGGAGGATCTTGAGACCTTCCTCTTTCATCTGAATGCAATCTCAAGCTCAGATTTTAGCCGAGATGCCCATGCGAACCCCTTGAAATAAAGATTTCTATTCCCTGATTTTTTGAAAGCTCGACCCAAGCCCTATAAAAGGACCCTGATTGCAAACCTCACCTCCTTAGCTTGGTTTTAGACTAGATTCCACCTTCTTCTCCTCTCTCCGGCAAAACACTTTGCAAACTCCGGTGAGCTTCTCCGTCCACCTTCGCCAATCACCACAAACTAGAGTCAGTCAGTTTCTCCTCCTCAAGCTCTTCCATGCCTCGCAATACCAGCAGGGTGCCCTATCCCCCTTCGTCCTCGCCACCATCCCTCTCACAGAGACTTCATCTTCCCCACGTTCGACCATCACACTGGCATGGGAATCCTCCCCTTTCATCTGGTTAGATTAGCTTAGTTAAGTTCCTCTCTCCCTATACTCTCTTTTCCTCTCTCTAAACCCTAGTTTTGAGTTACGACCACTCACCTCCCCTTCCATCTTCCTTCACTTCAGCCGAGCTCCAGCGAGGTCGCGAGCCCGCTACATGCCACCATTCGCCAAGCCACAACTCCCATTAGCATCACCGCTCATCCCTGCACAAAACCCCTCAATCAAATCGGCGTTTCATCCTCTCACAACCTCCACCAAACAACCCACCTTCTCACTTTCATTTCCATCACTGTCCGCCCTCCACATACTGCCAAACTCCATGGAAACATCGCCATCACATTCGCCAACACTTGGTGAAGCTCTTGAGGTGGTTTAATGTGGTTGTAAGGCTATCCTTTGTGTTTCAGGTGTTCGTTGTTGCCCTCCGCCACCGCCATCGTCTCTGGCCTTGTTCTTCAGGCTCCAGCCATGTTCTTTGTCAAATCCTCTCCTAAGTGCTGCGTCTAGGCTCCAGGTTTATGCCAAGGTCCTCAATTAGAGTCTCCAGCTGTGAGCTTGCAACAATTGAATGAAGACCTCTTCAGAAGCTACTGTGGGCTTTACGCGAAGAAGGTGGTGCCTTAGTGCCACATCTGTCATGGAAGAACACTTTGCAGTGCATAATGTGTTTGTGTGATTAGGCCTATTCGTCCAAGCACAGGGGGCCAGGTCCCCATACACCCATTCACCCGCTAACCTGGCTATAGCACACCTCGATCATCACCCACACCAGTGACCCTGGTCCATGCTCTTGACCCAGATACCTAGATCTGACTATACACTCTGGGTTTGAGAGAGAAGGAAGATGAGGGAATATGTGAGAGAGCGGGGGAGGGTTTTGCTCTCTTGGTCTTATGCTATGCGCGACTTTTAGCCGCTGAAGGATTTGGTCCCTTGTGCTTGTGAAGGAGAAGGTCAGAAGAAGAGGCTTTGAAGAAGAGAAGAAGGGATGTGCCTTTGAAGAAGCAGCAGCAGAAGAAGAAAAGGCTTAAAAGCCTTATGCTTATGCTTACTGATGAACACTTAAGCCGTCTAATAGCTTATCTCTATCGTCTGATCATTGTAGCATTGAGAGTATTGTGCATTTATTTAAGTTAATTGATGATGGAGATGTATGCTTACTAATCAAAATAATTGGTGATTTAAATCACTGTTAATTTGCTTTATTTTTGTCTCATGATCCTTTAAGCTACAATTACTCATTGAATATATTTCTACATACATTATTCATTGAATATCTACTTAAATGCTCAATTAATTGTGCTCATTTATTCTGAAAGCGATTAATGTTGTGAATTCCACATTTGCTCCCTGTGTTCGATCTTAAACTCTATTTTAGATTCTAAGTTATAAATTTTATTTGTTTTCGAGCGATTTTGACTTGCTACGACGATTACATCCTTCGCTTGATAACACCTAGCTCTCTCTACCTCCTTTTCCTCTCATCTATTAGCTAAGCTAGCTTAGTTAGGTTAGCTTAGCTAGTCACCTTCATGGCACCAAAACCTACTACCCTACCACCCTACTACCTAAGCTCCAGCAAAAAGGCCACCTATTCCTACTTCATTTTGGTTCCAACTATCCCTTCCATCACCACCCTACATCGACCATCAAAACCCATCTCCACCCTCCATTTTTTCCCTCCAAAATCAACACCTTTAAGAAGGTATATTTGGTGGGAATACCATGGTACCTCTTGTTTGCACCTCAAAACACGCCTATAATAATGCCTTCTTATGCTATTTCCTAGCACTACCTATGCATATTAGGATTCCATTGTTGCATTTGTAAAAATACATGCATTCATGCATTGAGAGGAGAGGAGAATGAAATAAAAGGGCTTCATAATTTACATTTTCCTCAAGTGCCTCTTTACAAAAATCCATCTCTTCTATTTTTTATCTCCACTTGTTTTTTATTTTTCCTACGGCTGCAACTTCTCCGCAACCTCTCCCTGCCATGCCATTCCCTGCGGCTGCCATTCCATCCCACTCCCCGCATGCTGCATGACCATGCTTTCATCTTCTATAAAGCCACGTCTTCTTCTCTTCAAACCGAGCTGGCTGCAGCAAGAGAAAGAAGCCCACCTTCAGCTCATCACCACCACCGTCCTCCCCTCCATACGCCGGCCCTCCTCCGAGGAGAAACCCGACGGGCAGGAGCTCACTGTGGTGCACACCACCACAGTGAGACCACCACCGCCCAACTCTTCAAAGAGTCGGTGGGCGTGGTGGCTCTCTGTTTCCATTTTTTTTTCCGTTCCTGCCCTTCCCGCCATTGCTGGTTCTTCAAGGTCTGAAGCTTGAAGCAGCAGTAGCAGCGGCCCTCGCAGCTTTCGCGAGTGTCTGCAAGCGCCCCAGCCACTCCGCGTGCGCTTGCAGACCTTCCCCGCTTTCGTTCGTCCGCTCTGACGCACACCCTCCGCGTCCACAACCGGCCGCTGCGCGCCTCTGCAGCGGCCGGCCAAGCGTCTCCCCGCCCCCCTGCGGCACCTGCAAGCTCCACTCGTGCCTGCAGGTGCCCTCGCCCTCCAGCCTCGCGCGCTCTGTCGCGAGTTCTTGGTGCACGCAACTGGCAGACGCAGGTCTCCTCCTGCGCGAATACGCGCCCACGACCATCAGACGACGGCCTTCGACTGCAGACGACTTAAAACGTGCTCCCTCGCCTCCTGCAGTGCGGCTGCCTCCGTTCTCTCCTCTCCTGCCAGCTCTCTCCTGCTCTCTCTCTCCCATTCTCTCTCTCTCTCTCTCACTCTCTCTCACAACACTTTCTCACACACTACACCGACGCACACAGACATCTACACTCACACTTTCACACACACACACACACACACCTATACTATAAACATATATATACGCATACTTATATATTGATACATATATACATACATACATATATATATATATATGTATGTATTAGTATACATATATATATATATCTATATACTTATACTTATATATATATATACATACATATATACATATATATATCTATATAACTATATACATATATCTACATATCTAGATACATATACCCATATACATATATTATTATTATACATATATATACATATATATATATACATCTATATAGTATTATATATACATACATATACATATATATATATACCTATACATATAGATATATTTACTTATATACATACATATATATATTTTCACAATATTTACCATACGTTGTATCGCGGGAATATTTGGACCAGTTGCTGATATTCCCCGATACACACATACAAAAAGCGTGGTTACATACATCATCCACCATCCATCCCACACTCCACGCGGCACCCAGACCTGTTGGTTGCGTCTCTCTAGACGTCGGCTGACTCGACATAGTGCTACACTCCATCGTCACCTCCACCCCCACCCCTTTATATATATACTACATATAAATATATATCTATAGCTACTATATTTACTTTCTATCTGATAGCTTCCTTAGTAAAAAAGATAAAAAAAGGTATAAAAGTGAAAAGATAATCTTTGATTTGCAGGTACCCCCGTCTTGCAAGTAGCAAGACGTGTTTTGAAACTCTGTTTTGGCTAAAAGCCAAGGACACAATTTTGAGGGTGTGCCTCAAGAACAAGGATTACCAGAAAAAAACCTAAATAAGAAAAATACCAAAAACAGAATAAACGAACGGAAGAGACGCGTTTTAAGGAAAACGTAGAAACTCGACTTGAACCCCACTTCCCTGAGTTCGACCCTGGGCTTAAAAGTGACAAGATAAAATCAATTAGGCCAGGTTAAAAATTTTGTAAAGAGATGGTTAGGTCTGAATTAGGTTAACCACTATACACATTTCAACGATAAAAATATCATATTAACAACCTATCCAGGCCGACCATCATAGCTTTTCTGGCGCCGTTGCCGGGGAGGTGCGCTTTCGAGTAAGTTTCTATCCAATTCCTTGAAATTTGTCTCTTCTCTCTTCACGGGTATTATTGTTTTTGGTGTGCAGGTGAACCTGGTGGAAGGAGAAGAAGGCTGACAAAGTCGAGGACGTGAGCAGATCCAAGGTGGGAACGAGAGCGTGAAGACGCCGACATCGCATTGGAACTTCGCACACGTTGCCGAACAAGTAGGTTTTCTTTTCTCATCAAATTAGGGTTAACTTGCCACCACACAAAAAAAAAAAAAAAAAAAAATTTAAAACTAAAAATTAGAAAAACTTCTTGGGATTTCTTGAGGGCAAGTGGATTAAAATTCACTTGATTGATTGGTTGTCTTCACTCCCACTGCCCCGGGATTTCCTGCCTTACTTCGCATAGCGAAAATCCGAGAATCTTCATTCTTAGATTTTTCGCCGTGGGAAGTATTCTTTGAGGCAAAGAAAAAGATTGCTTGTATCCCTCTTTTGCCTCACTTATCTTTAATTCAGGATCACATTTTTTGGTGGGGAGACTTGGAATTGAGTTGATTCCAACCCCACCACGACTTTTCAAATTTGCCTGTGATTCGATCCTGAATACTTCAACCCCAAAAATTTTATTTTCTTTATCTTTTGGTTGAAGCCTTGTGTGTGGAAATCATTTCTGGTGACTGGGAGCACTTGAATTGAAGTGCTTTGGCTCCCTGTCACATTGATATAAAACTGATTCGTGCATCCACACTTAGAAATCTCCATTTAGGGTAGCCCATTGCATTTTAGCATGCATTAACTAACTGATAATTGAAGAAGGGTTTCTTGGGTTTTAGAAGGAAAACCTGTATTTTTGCAAAAACCCGGAGATTGGTTGAATTGGTAATTCAGCAAAACCCTAAAATTCATACTACTTAAGGCTGAACTCTAAAAATCATTCGCCAATAAAAACTTCAATTCGGGGAGATTTCCCTGTTGCATGCTTGTTCTTACACACTCTTAAAATCAATCACTTGGGCATTACCCGTAAACAACGCCCTTCACATTCCAAAAGCACTTGACCCTAAGCCTCTAATTAAAACTGGTAGTAACTTGACCCTTTTAAGGATTGGAGGTCTAACTACCTATGTGTAGCGGCTACGTGCTGGTGAGAGTTCCCGCGTGCTATCGGGTGTCTAAGACTGGGGCAAACGGCCTTTCAATCTGGCCCGGCGGTTCCGCGGTGCTCGCATTCGGTTCCGTAGTTCGTGATAGTAGGTAACTTAGATCTTTAGGTCTAAGGGCACACTGTAGAGGTTAGGAACTTGACTGTATTGATTTGTAATCAAGTGTACCTTTGCGGCGTCATTTCTCTCATCCCTTTTCCCTTCTCATCTCCCCAATTCTTCCTGCGGTAGTGCATGTTTGGGAGGAGGTCACAAAACCCTGAATTGCTTGTATTGACTGATAAATCTAGAAAAAGAGCCGAATCATCCTCCTCCTCCACAAACATGGCACACACCTCCGCCTCACCACTTCGTCACAATTTCAATTCTTTCAACACCAGGCTTATCCCTGGAAACCCTGTAAGACCTTCCTTATCGAGTGTCGCGCCAAGCGACTCGGTAAGTCATGTGGAACTGGCTTCTGCGAGCCAGTATTTCAACATGGAGGACCAAGCCTCCGTGTACTCGGACACATATGCGGACACGTCTTCTGGCATAGAAGATGCCTGCACCCTGGGGAATAACCCGTTTTCTGCCACGTATAACCCAGGGTGGCACAATCATCCCAATTTTGCATGGTCCAACAACCCGCAGCGTCGAAACCCCGCTGGTGGACCAATGCGATCGTCCGCACCCGTCATCCCAAGGGCCCAGTCTAATCCTATGGCAACTCTGCCATCAGGCCCTTGTGTACAGAAAACCAAACACGCATCAAAACCTCTTGATAAATTGATGCGAATGATGACGGAAATGTCAAAGCGCCATAAAGAAAACATGACCTCTCTTCAGCATTTGGCGCAGCAGAATGCTGAGATCAGTCAACTAAGCATGGTGACTCGATCTCAGGGCACTTTTCCCGCCCAACCTGTTCCAAACCCGCAAAACTTTGTACCCTGTGGTCCGCAACCACAGGTACAACCTTCTCAGGAACAGGTTCATCAAATTCTGCAAGCTCCGAGTATTCCTTCAGGATTTCAGGTTAATCCCGCTGCAGCACCGCACTCTTATGATGATAGTGATCACATCAAGGATGACACGTCTGACGAGGACGTGACTGTCAGTACGTGTATCGAACTAATTGGAGCAGATTCAGACTGCTGCAAATTACCTGACGACTGCCTGACCAACACAAACTGTGACGTTCCCCAATCCCTCCCTATTCCTGTACCTTCTCCTGACCAGACTTCTGACGAGGTTTTCTCCGCTTCCCATACCTCGTGGTCTGAGTCATTGCCGGGCTGCTCACCGCCGGTCCACACTATGGAAGACCGGATTGCCCTTTCTTTCCCGCTAAATCAGGCGGATTTGCAAATCCACACTGGGACCTTGAGCCCACAGCTTACTCACCGGGGCTATTCCCTTTTGGATCCATCTATCCAAAAAGCCCCCCTTCTTGGCCAATCTAAGGGCCAACTTCCTCTTCCTGATCTGTTTTCTGATCCGCCTGGGACATTCTCGTCCCAGAAAATGCCAAATCTCTCACCATCCACCATTACTTTTCACGCCTCTATCGCGATTACTTCGCTTTTCTCTTCACCACCCACCATCCACCCACCCTTCCACCCTGATTTATACCCTAAACCTCAGCTCCTGTTACCCGATCTGTCGTCCGTTCTCTGCCTTTCCTTGCATGCATATGAGGACATAGCATTGTTTGGCATGGGGGGGTGGATAGGCATCCATAGGATCCGGGTATTTTATGGTATCAGACAATTACCACCTATTTATAAATATGCAAGAAAAAGAAAAAAGAAAAAAAATATATATATATATATATATATATATATATATTAGTAATAAATGGTGTTTAGTAATGATCTAAAAGCTGAAACAAAAATACAATAAGTGTTTATGGATATTCAACCTCTGTTTTGAAGAATTTCCAGGCCACAGAAGCTTGATTCGCTCAGGCTCGGCTTAATTCACTTAAAGCATTGACGAAATAGATCAAAATCTCTCCTAACTAAGAACGTTTCTTGTACCTGAGACACCAGTACAGGATTCGTTGGTTTGTTTTTTCTTGAGAGCTTAAGTAAACTTGGTTCACACTACACATATCAGGAAAGATCAGGTGAACATAAGATCCAACCCTAGTGTTCATTAGGAAAGGTGGAGTCCTTACCTGTGCGTGCAGGTAGACTTTTTATCCCAAGCTTTAGTCTTGTGTTTAGGAGTGGCTCTTTCCAACAAAAAGAAACTCTCCCACCAAAAAAACAAAAAAAAAAAAAAAAGTGTGCTTCAAAATGTGTTGTAAGAGATATACTGACACGTGTTTCGAAAAAAAAAAAAATCAGAAAAGAGATGTTTTAAAAGAGTCAGTATATCTCATAAATGTCTGTATACTTTGTTTTTCGGTGAGTCAAAAAAAAAAAAAAAAAAAAATCAGAAAATGGGAGTTGAGTTTTCCGTCATCATCTTAAGGGTCAATTCGAAGACATGAGCTGAAACTGGGACCAACCTGTACTTAAAAATTCGTGAAACCCTGGGATTGAGTCTTAAGGTTCATCTGGTCAGTCTTGATCCTTCACTATGCACAAACCATAGCCTCTTGAGCTCTCGAGTGCGGCAAAAACCTCCTGGGTCCTGGAAATCGTACTTAAGGTTTAAATATCAAGAGTCCTGGTTAGTTGAGAGATGATCTATGTCATGTGAGACTTAAAGTACTGGTAATCTTCTCTACAATTGGTTCTCACAATATCCGATAATAAACACACCGATATCATCTCAGAAGAAAATCTTCAGCTTAAGATCATTTCTAAATACGGTTTTGCTAGGGACTAGCAAAAGATAGGCATGGGGGTATATGTTTGCACCTCAAAACACGCCTATAATAATGCCTTCTTATGCTATTTCCTAGCACTACCTATGCATATTAGGATTCCATTGTTGCATTTGTAAAAATACATGCATTCATGCATTGAGAGGAGAGGAGAATGAAATAAAAGGGCTTCATAATTTACATTTTCCTCAAGTGCCTCTTTACAAAAATCCATCTCTTCTATTTTTTATCTCCACTTGTTTTTTATTTTTCCTACGGCTGCAACTTCTCCGCAACCTCTCCCTGCCATGCCATTCCCTGCGGCTGCCATTCCATCCCACTCCCCGCATGCTGCATGACCATGCTTTCATCTTCTATAAAGCCACGTCTTCTTCTCTTCAAACCGAGCTGGCTGCAGCAAGAGAAAGAAGCCCACCTTCAGCTCATCACCACCACCGTCCTCCCCTCCATACGCCGGCCCTCCTCCGAGGAGAAACCCGACGGGCAGGAGCTCACTGTGGTGCACACCACCACAGTGAGACCACCACCGCCCAACTCTTCAAAGAGTCGGTGGGCGTGGTGGCTCTCTGTTTCCATTTTTTTTTCCATTCCTGCCCTTCCCGCCATTGCTGGTTCTTCAAGGTCTGAAGCTTGAAGCAGCAGTAGCAGCGGCCCTCGCAGCTTTCGCGAGTGTCTGCAAGCGCCCCAGCCACTCCGCGTGCGCTTGCAGACCTTCCCCGCTTTCGTTCGTCCGCTCTGACGCACACCCTCCGCGTCCACAACCGGCCGCTGCGCGCCTCTGCAGCGGCCGGCCAAGCGTCTCCCCGCCCCCCTGCGGCACCTGCAAGCTCCACTCGTGCCTGCAGGTGCCCTCGCCCTCCAGCCTCGCGCGCTCTGTCGCGAGTTCTTGGTGCACGCAACTGGCAGACGCAGGTCTCCTCCTGCGCGAATACGCGCCCACGACCATCAGACGACGGCCTTCGACTGCAGACGACTTAAAACGTGCTCCCTCGCCTCCTGCAGTGCGGCTGCCTCCGTTCTCTCCTCTCCTGCCAGCTCTCTCCTGCTCTCTCTCTCCCATTCTCTCTCTCTCTCTCTCTCACTCTCTCTCACAACACTTTCTCACACACTACACCGACGCACACAGACATCTACACTCACACTTTCACACACACACACACACACACCAATACTATAAACATATATATACGCATACTTATATATTGATACATACATACATACATACATATATATATATATATATGTATGTATTAGTATACATATATATATATATCTATATACTTATACTTATATATATATATACATACATATATACATATATATATCTATATAACTATATACATATATCTACATATCTAGATACATATACCCATATACATATATTATTATTATACATATATATACATATATATTTATACATCTATATAGTATTATATATACATACATATACATATATATATATACCTATACATATAGATATATTTACTTATATACATACATATATATATTTTCATAATATTTACCATACGTTGTATCGCGGGAATATTTGGACCAGTTGCTGATATTCCCCGATACACACATACAAAAAGCGTGGTTACATACATCATCCACCATCCATCCCACACTCCACGCGGCACCCAGACCTGTTGGTTGCGTCTCTCTAGACGTCGGCTGACTCGACATAGTGCTACACTCCATCGTCACCTCCACCCCCACCCCTTTATATATATACTACATATAAATATATATCTATAGCTACTATATTTACTTTCTATCTGATAGCTTCCTTAGTAAAAAAGATAAAAAAAGGTATAAAAGTGAAAAGATAATCTTTGATTTGCAGGTACCCCCGTCTTGCAAGTAGCAAGACGTGTTTTGAAACTCTGTTTTGGCTAAAAGCCAAGGACACAATTTTGAGGGTGTGCCTCAAGAACAAGGATTACCAGAAAAAAACCTAAATAAGAAAAATACCAAAAACAGAATAAACGAACGGAAGAGACGCGTTTTAAGGAAAACGTAGAAACTCGACTTGAACCCCACTTCCCTGAGTTCGACCCTGGGCTTAAAAGTGACAAGATAAAATCAATTAGGCCAGGTTAAAAATTTTGTAAAGAGATGGTTAGGTCTGAATTAGGTTAACCACTATACACATTTCAACGATAAAAATATCATATTAACAACCTATCCAGGCCGACCATCACCTCTTCATTTCCCTCCCATTTTTCCCTCCAAAAATATCTAAGCACCTCTTCATTTCCCTCTAAAAAATACCATAACCACCCCCCTTCCCATCCTATATGTACCCTACCAACTACCACATTAACATCATCTTCTCCCTTAGTTTAATTTCTACCTGCACCACCTACACTTAAGTCTAAGGAAGAAGAAGAAAAAGAGAAGTTCCCTTGGTGCCTTCTTCCTCTCTCTTCTCCCTTGTTCCATGGCGAGGAGGAGCTCTTCATCCAAGGAGGACGACCAGGCATTGAGGAGGAATCTAGGGTAGATGTCCACCCTTGGAGGAGCACCTAGGAGGAGAACTAATTGAAGGAAGGAGTGAAGGAACATCTTTTTCAAGCCTGGGAGCTACTAAGCTTGGAGCGAAGAATATTCCAAGCTTCAACCAGAGGATTATCTTCTGTTTTATCTTTATTTTATCTTTGCATTGGCTAGTGGTTTACTATTTTCTTGTTAAGAAGCATTCCTCTATGTGTACTCTACTTGCTAGTAATACAAAGCTTTCAATTGCCTTCCAATTTCTTATTTTCTAGCTTAGTGTGTTTTTCTTGCTTCTAATAGTTGTAGAGAACATTCTTCTCTTCTAATTACCCTAGGCACACTTGCCTAGGGTGAGTTTAGAAGAGAGGATTTATTCTTGTCACTTAGGAGTAGTCGATAGGCATAGCTTTAGTTAATCTTCACTTTCAAGTACTTTATTTTGAATGACCATAAGAACAAAAATACATGTGTTGATTTGAGAGGCGAGAGAGAGAACCATTTTTGTGACTAACAATTTGGCCTCCTTAGACAACCCTAGATATTCACCCTATCTAGGTTTTATAAATTTAAGAGTTGATTGTGGATTTACGCGTTGCAATGACACTATTTTGCATCATTAACAAACCATGTAAAATCTGTATCAAGGACCCACCAAAGAACTTGGACCCTACCGTGGACCCTGATGCACATTCTCACCCATACCTTCCCAACCCTGATTTAAATGTTGGGTTCAATATGGAAGAAAACCAAGGGAAACCCAATGGCACCTAGTCAAATCTTTTCGGTATTCTTTTAGAATTATATAACCAGAACCAAAGATTGATTGAGATCAAACAAACAATGATTGACATGTTCCAACAATTGGATGAAGAGGGTCAGCAAAAAATGATGAAAGAGACTTCTTTCATAGAGATAATGGAATAAGGCCCTATGACAATTGATTGGACTAATCAATACTACCCCAATGTTGGACAACCCTTCAGAGAGCATTGAGGATCCTTTGGAGCATAAACTAGTGGAAAATGAGGATGAATATGAAAATTTGGAGAAGATTGGGGTCAATGTCTCTGAGCTTAATGATAGTGATTTGATGATAGGGACATCAAGATTTGAGGATGGGGAATCTAACTCTGACTATTTTGATTGTGAAATACTTAAGGACCCCATCATGGATTTAAAGGAAAGGCAACAAGAATAATTGGATCATGAAATGAATGATTATGTTAGCTCCATCACAAGTTCATCCCTGATGGTTGATTCTGAGTTGGAAGAAATGAATAATATGATTTCGAGGTCCAATGGTTCTGAGGGATTGGACAGAGAAATCATGATTGAGGATTGGGTGGAACTTCACTCGAACTCACTCGAATTAATCATATCGATCAGGCACATTCCTTCATATTTGACTCATGCCCCAAAGATGTTGATGCAATTAATGTGGAGTTGGTTGAACCAATGGATTTCAAACTTGTAGAGGAGGAGGAGAACATTTTGATGTTTGAATTACATTTTTGGATGGTTAAAGAAGTGATTCCCCTTGAGGAAAATGAAATCAAACAAGAAAATGCTAACTTCAGGTTCTTGTTTGATCAAGCCACCAAACTATTATCAGGACGTTATGACCTTTATGACCTAGATCTAGGAAGGAATAAACACCCTAAGTTAATTAAGTGCTCCATCATCACCTCGAATCTAATTTTCTAAGGATAAGAGCTGATCAATCTGATAATCTAAAGGTTCGACATTATAGATTAGGGTTACATCAGTCCAAACAAACCTCTGGTCTACATGCCCAAAGGAAAAGAGACAAATAGACTAGGGCATGCATGATTAATGACTTTTTGAGTTCCTGTCCCTTAGGGATGGGATTGCACCATAACCTTGTCCATATCTATAGGCTTCTGATTCTTGACCCAGCTGATTATTTCTTTTCTTTCATAATCCAAACTTTGAATTGAGTGCTCCTTTACTATGGGACTATGCCTAACTGAAGGCACTAAACTCAACATTTTGTATAGTCTATTTTATTCGAAGTTGACTAGGGTCATCATGGAATTTAGGTGCTATCTTCTTTCTACTTTTTTGCATGCCATTATTTTACATTAAGGACATTACATCAACTAGGCATGGGGGGTGGATACAGTTATTTTTGAATTATTTCATCAGCTTTGTTGAATCTTTCTATTTATTTTCTCTTTATTTTTATTTTTAAAAAATTAGAATTAGGAAATTAGGACTTAGGCATTAGAAGTTTTTTAACTTTAAAAAATAATACAAGAAGGATCTGAACGCTTAGACTCTTCAGGCTTATGGGATTAACTAACCCAGTTGTCCACTAAAATGTGGACCTGTTCCTTGAGTCCTTTCCATTTTAGAATTCATTTTAATTTGTTCAATAAGTTGGGGTGATAAGTACACGACTTATCAATCTGCCTTCTAATTTGAGGGGACTTGAAGTCTAAGCATATACACACCATTTGCACTAACTCACTTCTCAGGCAATCTTAATGGAAATTAGGTAGCTAATAAACACACTAGGGTGGTATGGTTGGCACATTGCCGTGAGTAATCGCTCATAGTCGAGTGTCCAGAGGCTAACCACGTGACCTAATCTTTTTGACCATTGTTTTTTAGGTAAATCTTAGATCAGGGAAGCCACCTTCGTAGAAAAAGAAAAAAATATATAAAAAAAACACCCAAAAAGAGAAAAAATGAAAAAATTAGAAAGGAGAAAAAAATAAGCCACACTTCACCGCACAGGTATGACTGGAAGTTGCCATGGGTAACTGATCGCATGTGTTTCGCGTGTTTGAAATTGGGGTTACGAGTAACCCGTCGTCATAGTTGCAAAACACATGGTCAAATAAAATTTATATCGAAACTTGAAAAGTGAGTCCTGGGTCAAACACGGGGAGGTGAACGATTGGTTTTGAAAATCCGCATTTCTCTTTTTATTTGTTTATTTCTTTTTTGTCTTTTCTAATTTTTTTTGTATTTTTATCAAGCAAGAGATTAGGTCGATGAAAACTTTATCTACTTGCAAAAATGTAAGAGAGAGAGGGAGAAAGAGAGAGAGAGAAACAATCATCTATTTGTCTCATGAATGTTTTCTACAATTATGAAAGTAGGAAAACTACACTACGAAAGCGAAAAAGATAGAAAGAGGTGAGAGAAATCCCCCTCGATGGTTGCTCGGAGGATGACTCGCTCTGACGTTGTCGGGAGGAAGGTAGTGAGGAGTGGGATGAAGGAGGATGGAGCCAGAAGACAGAGGATGGGATAAGACGGCGTCGCGGCGAGGGTCTTCTTCCCGAAGGGTGGTGAGAGGATGGCCACGGGATGCTCCATGAATGGGGATGAGGAGAGGGAAAACTATTTGATTTTGTACTCTATAGTAGCATCCCAGGCTTGGGACAAGCTCTCTCTAGAGCCTTGGAGGTGGTGAGAGGAAGAAAGGAAGAGATGCTTTGGAATGGTGGTGGGTAGGTCCTTTTATAGTGGAGGAGGAAGAACAAATTCGCATCTGGGTCATTACTGACGTCCACAAACGTCGTTGCAGCTGTCGCTGAAGATCCGCCCTTCAAATCCTCTTACTGGCACATGCAGGCCATTAGTGATAGCTGCAAGTGTCACTAAAGGCGCGCGTCGCCGAAGATCTGCTCCGTTGGCACGTGCTCCACTGGCGCGCGCATCACATGATGCTCGCTTCACGTGCCCAAGCTCCCCGCACCGTGCACACGCACGTGCGCTGGGACGCTGCAACGCACGGCTACGTTGTGCGCGTGCTCTGCTGCTGGCTAACGTTGGGCAGCCAAGATGGCACCATGTGGCACTATCTAGGCCATCCATTCTTCTTTCTTTTGTAGAGGTTTCCACGGTGCTCAGATAGAGATGATTCCCGCGTTGCTGGACTACGATCGTCGCTCTGAATCCATCCATACGGTCAGATTTTCCATCCGAAATTCATATGGATGTCACATTGCCCCTTGGCTGTTGATCTTCCTTGATCTTCGTATGATGCTACGATTCTCCGATTTAGATGATTTCAGAGGTGTTAGACTCCGATCGTCATCATAATCAGATTCGTATGGTCCGATCATCCATTTGAGGCCTTGAAATAAGTCTTCTCTCCTGACCATAAAAAGTACCTAATTAACCTAAAATATCTACAACTACTCTAAGTGCAAAATGAAGCATGCTATGCAATATTTATAACATGAAATGCAAATCTAAGCCTAAGATCATGCATGAATAGGCATATTAACCTAAATAGATGTGTCTATATCATACCCCCATGCCTATCTTTGCTAGTCCCTGGAAAAATTAAACTACATGCCATGTATAAAATCAAAATTAGGATTAGATCGCTTAGGCCTAAGTCGTTTATTAACAATAGAAAATTTCAACTAAGGTCCTAAACAACAAAAACTCAATAGTACCCAAGTGCCTGCCAGAATGCAGACTGCCCAAGTCCTCGCCTTATTTGAAAAGGGAAGATTCATTTTTTTATTTTTCTTCTTTTCTATTTTTTTTGTACTTTTGGAGTTTGAGAGTTCCAGGATAACTTTTTACGGCTACCCGACCCGCCCAAGACTTGAAAATGACTCTAAGTTCTAGGCATCTTGTAAAAATGGTGAAAGACTCACTAAGCGGCCGTTGAAACGAACTTCGGGTTTCTATAACCCTAGTTGACCTTGCCTAGAGGTTTATCTTTTCGACTGGTAGCTTTCTCCCTACTTTTATTTATGGGGTCAATACAAGGGTGAACCCAGTGTATATCTCCCCGATTTATTTTACTTCCCCGCTTCTTCCCTAAGTGTTTTGGGAATTATTGTGCATTTTTTGTGAGTTGGGTTCTGGACAACCGGCCAATGGGCTGTTACCCATGGCAACTTGCCAGCCATACTCGTGCGATGAAGTGTGGTTTTATTTTTTTATTTTTTTCTTCTTTTTTTATTTTTTTCTTTTTCCTTTTGCTTATTTTTTTTTTCTTTTAATAGGTGACTTCCCTGATCTAAGATTTACCTAAAGGCAGTACAATGAAAATGTTCTTCTGACTGATCGCACGTGTTTCACGTGTTTGAAATCGAGGTTACGAGTAACCCGTTGTCGTAGTTGCAAAATGCGTGGTCAAATAAACTTTATACCAAAACTCGAAAAGTGAGTCTTGGGTCGAACATTGGGAGGCGAATGTTTGGTTTTGAAAATTCATGTTTCTCTTTTTATTTGTTTATTTCATTTTTGTCTTTTCTAATTTTTTTTGTATTTTTATCAAGCAAGAGATTAGGTCGATGAAAACTTTATCTACTTGCAAAAATGTAAGAGAGAGAGGGAGAAAGAGAGAGAGAGAAACAATCATCTATTTATCTCATGAATGTTTTCTACAATTATGAAAGCAGGAAAACCACACTACGAAAGCGAAAAAGATAGAAAGAGGTGAGAGAAATCCCCCTCGACGGTTTCTCGGAGGATGACTCGCTCTGACGTCGCCTGGAGGAAGGTGGTGAGGAGTGGGATGAAGGAGGACAGAGCTGGAGGACGGAGGATGGGGTAGGACGGCGTCGCGGCGAGGATCTTCCTCCCGAAGGGCAGTGAGAGGAGGACCACAGGATGCTCCACGAATAGGGATGAGGGGAGGGAAAACTATTTGATTTTCTACTCTAAAGGAGCATCCTAGGCTTGGGACAAGCTCTCTCTAGAGCCTTGGAGGTGGTGAGACGAAGAAAGGAAGAGATGCTTTAGAATGGTGGTGGGTTGGTCCTTTTATAGTGGAGGAAGAACAAATTCGCATCTGGGTCATTACTGACATCCATAAACATCGCTGCAGCTGTCATTGAAGATTCGCCCTTCAAATTCTCTTATTGATGAGTGCAGACCATTAGTGACAGCTGCAAGCGTCACTAAAGGCACGCGTAGCTGAAGATCTGCTTTGTTGGTGCATGCATCACGCACTGCGCGCTTCACACGCCCATGCTCCTCGCGTCATGCACGCGCGTGCTAGCGTGCGCTAGGCTACTACTGCGTGTGGCTGCGCTGTGCACGTGCGCTGTTGCTGGCCGGCGTTGGGTGGCCTGGATGGCACCATGTGGTACCATGTGGTACCATCTGAGTAGTCCATTCTTCTTTCTTTAGTAGAGGTTGCCACGGTGTTCAGATTGAGATGATTCTTGCGATGCTAGACTACGATCGTCGCTCTGGATCCATCCATATGGTCGGATTTTCCATCTGAAACCCATATGGCTGTCACATTGCCCTCTGGCTGTTGATCTTCCTTGGACTTCGTATGATGCTACGGTTCTCCGATCTAGACGATTTCAAAGGTGTTAGACTCCGATCGTCGCCCTAATCAGATCCGTATAGTTCGATCATCCATCCGAGGCCCTGAAATAAGTCTTCTCTCCTGACCATAAAAAGGACCTAATTAACCTAAAAATATAGAACTACTTTAAATGCAAAATGATGCATTCTATGCAATATATATAACATGAAATGCAAATCTAAGCCTAGGAACATGCATGAATAGGCATTTTAACCTAAATAGATGTGTCTATATCAGTAACCCCCCATTATCATTCGTCTAGAGCCCAACCCTAGAAAATGCATGAATGATCCTAGAATTTAAGGAGAAGTGGGGAAGTAGAATAAACCTGAAGAGATATACACTAGGTTCACCCTTGTGTTGACCCCATCCAAAATAAAAATAGAGAGAAAGATACCGGTCAAATAGATAAACTTTTAGACAGAAATTTTTCATTAGGGTCACCTAGGGTTTGTAGATATCTAAGGTTCGTTTGAATTGTCATTGAGTGAGTTAATCACATTTACACAATAAAGATTCTTAGAACCTTTAGTATTCTCGAGTCTTGGGTGGGTTAGGTAAGCGAAGAAAGCTTCCCCGAAACCTTAAACAAAAATTCCAAAATATATATATATATATATTTCTTCTATTTTTGTGCAAAATAAGGCAAGGACTTGGGGTAGTGTGCATTTTAGGTAGGCACTTGGGTGCTGTTGAGTCTTTGGAGTTTAGGTCCTTAGTATAATTTTCTGTTGTTGATAAACAACTTGTGCCTTAGTAATCATATTCTAATTTTGCCTTTATAAATAGCATTTAGCTTATTTTCATTAGGAACTAGCAAAAGATAGGCATGGGGGTATGATAAGTCTATAATATTTCATGGTAAAATGCCTATCATGTGGGTTCCTAAGCTACTTAAGATGCATTCAGCATTATAAATGATGCCTAACATCCATCATATTTCATTTAGATTAATTTTTGTAAACTATACAATAATTCACTTATTATGTGGTCAGGGAATAGGGCGACACATCTATGGACTTCATATGGAGAATCTGACTGTACATATATGATCAAGGTAATGATTGGAGTCCAACGCCTCTGAAATCACCTTGATTTGACATCCGTAGCATTCCCTACAAGCCATAGAAGATTGACAGCTAGGGGTAGGGTGATGCAAATCAAGGCCTCAAATGACAAATGTGACTGTACGAATGGATTCAAGTTGATGATCGCAGCCCAACAGTGTGGAAATCACTTCGATCCGACGACCGTAGCGTCACCTACGAAGAGGCAATGGACGGTTCAGATGGTGCCACGTGGCACCATCCAAACTGCCCTTGGCCTCCCAAGCCCCCTGCTCAGTTCTAAAGGTGCTTCCATCACGCGATCTTAGCCATTGGATCACAATCCAATGGCTAAGAATGAGCCATGTCGCCTACACCTCTTAGCCCTGACGCCTCTAAAGCAAAGATCAAGCGTGATCTCAACCGTTGCATCGAGATCCAATGGCCGAGATCATGTTTCTGCAAGCCTCAATGTAGTGGAAAGTGCCCTACCATCTCAAGCAAAGGATGCAGGGTCGAACCTCCATCCACATCCCATCCCCAGCACGAGCGAGGATCAAATTCATCTTCTCGTGAACGGTGTTGATCGTGCCATGTCAGCATGTGCCCTTCCTTCATATCTTCAAGACGAGGGTAGATTGTGATTTGAGCTGCACGATGGGCATTAAGCGGCGGTGAAACTACCATGTGGCATAATGGATGGCATAGAGTGTAAATACATGCAACCTGACAAGGCGTGATCCTAAGCACACGTTCGTGTGCGTTCTTAGCCCTTTAATAAACATCGGATGGTGTGGCTTTACTTAGCCCTTGCTCAGCACTAGCGCATGAGTATGCATACGCGCTGAGTGTGTGCTGTGTGAAATGGCTAGGTGTGCCACGTTCATCTCATGTCTTGTGCACGACAGTGAATGCCTTTGGTGCGTAAATGATTTGCCAAGCACTTATAAAAGGCCATGCAACCCCCCCTCCCTTTCCTCTTCATACCTTCCTATGCTTTCCTTTCCCTCTCTGGAGCTTAAGAACCCTTCTTGAGTGTGTCCCAAGCCCAAGATGCTCCACTAGCGAAAATAAAATAATTTTTCCTGCTTCTACCCCCTTCGTGGATCTCCTGCCGACCATTCTTTCACCACTATTCTAGGAAGTGGATCCCGTTACAACATTGCCATATCTCATCCCTTCTTCCAGCTCCTCACCACCTTTGTCCGAGCGTCGCCAAAGCAAGTTGTCCCCCAAGCAGCCATCGAGGGGAATTCTCTCTCTATCACTTGCTACTTTCGTAGTGTAGATTTATTTTCTACTATTAATTGTAATAAATATTACTCTGATTATATATATTGTTCTCTCTCTCTCTCTCTGAGTAGATTAGCTTCGACCTAATCTTTTGCTATATAAAATACCAAAAAAATTACAAAAAGAAAAACACAAAAAATAAATAAACTCAAACGTGGATTTCTGTAGTTCAAACGTTTGCCTCCCTCTAGTCGACCTGGGACTCACCATCACAGTTATAAATTTTATTTGATAAGTCAGATTTTCTGTCATTATGATGACTCAGGTTTCTCATTTGCGAAACCATGAATAGATTTTTCTTCACAAGAATTTTTCGACTTATCAGTATACCCCAATTCCTCGACCACTGGTGTAGAGTAGAAGAAGAAGGACTAGAGTAATGACTCTTGCCACATCTACCAAGAGAAGGCCACTAGAAGCATAACTGTCCAGACTATGTGAAGTCCTTAAAGAAAGACATAGGTATACATTTTTCCTACATCATTGAAATCAACTTACTAGATGGTAGATCTAGTAGTTGGGTTGTTGATTTTGGTGCTACTATCCATGTTCGCAATGTGTTGCATCTATTCTAGGAGACCAGAATGATGAGTAGACAAGAGGGGATTTTGCAAATTGGATCTGGAGCAACAGTTACGATGGAAGCCATTGGCACGAGTAGATTTCGATTATCGAAGAACGATATTTTAGTTTTAAAAGATTGTCTCTACATTCCATATGCTAAAAGAAACCTTATTTCTATTTCCGAATTAGTTGGACATGGCTACAGTTTTTATTTTGATAAAAGTCTCATTACTAATCATTATAAGTGTGCAACCAATGTTTTCTTGCATGTGAATGGTTTATATATCTTAGATGTGAATGATGATTAATCTCTCATTGTGGATTGTGTGTATAAATCAGCTGAAAGAACCAGAAAGGAAGATCATTCCAATATGCTTTAGAATCTCAGATTGGGACATGTGTTTATTGATAGGATTAAGAGACTGGTAAAAGATGGATCTCTGGATATATTCTAGAGGTTCACCTATCACCTACCTGTTAAAACTGCATTTAAGGTAAAATGTCCAAACCTCTTTTCCTAGGAAATTGTCCAAGACGTGAGGGAATATTGGACCTTACACATATAGATGCATGTGACCCATTTAGCACATCCAAAACGAATTGCCACCAGTACTTCATTAGTTTCATAGATGACCATTCAAGATATGAGCATCTCTATCTAATGAAGCATAAATTGGAAGCATTTGAAAAGTTTAAAGAATTTCAAGCTTTAGATTAAAACCAATTAGATGGATGGATTAAGGTAATCCTATATGATTGGGATGGTGAATATCTATCAAATGAATTTAGGGATTGTCTCAATGAAAAAGAAATTATTTCGAAGTTGACTCTATTGGAGTTATGTGTCTTGAGCAAATCAACCTGAGTAGAATCACTCAATCAGTAATTTAGATCTAAATGTTAGATCACATGGATGGCCTAAAATGGTTAGATGGGTCCCTCAGTACGTTTGGATAATCATTGTATCCATGTTGTAGATAAACCAATGACAGATATCGAAGAGTCCAAACGGTTTGGATTGAGGATTTCGATAAGTTATCAACAACCATCATGAGTGTCTCATCATGATATTGATGAGACACTCATCATGATCTCTAATTACCCCTAATTAACTAGTCTTCCTAGTTAATTAGCTAAGGTTATGAATATATAAGAGTTAATTATAGAATAAGGGATATTTAGTTAAGGACCTTAAAATAAGTTTAAAATGATATTATCAATAATTTAGATAATAATTGGACTCGAAATCCTACTAATCATTTTATTAATTAATAAGATAAGTAACTTAAATATAATTTATACCTAAGTATGTAATAACTTAAGTAATTTTACTTAATCTAATAAATTAACCTAAAAAGGTCAAAAATGTAAATTCAAGGTGTAAACAAAATATTTACCTTATTTACTAACATATATAAGAAGGTGAAAAATATTTAAGTTAAAATAAACCTTCAAAACCTGGGTTTACATTTTAGTCCTTAATATTCATTACAGTTGGGTCCTTAATTCTCACATAGGTCCTTAAGTTTTATTACTTCTAAGTCCCTCTTCGTCTTCTTCTTCTTCTTCTTCTTCTCTAGCCAAACGAACGGTTGGCGGCAGAGAGTCATCCCACCACGCGATCACCACCTTGCCGACATCATTCCTCTTTGCCCAAGCTCTTGCAGCTTGCGCTCACCACCTCCACTTCATCCATCGGTCTGGATTAACCGAGAATCCTATTTCTCAGTGGGAGATAACCTCACCATCGTCGGAGATGACGACGGAGGTTAAGCTCCTCGAGCTCCTTCTTCGGCCAGACTCCACCTCTTTCTTCACCGTAGACTGCTATAAATACCCCCTCACACCTCTGATTTTAGGCAAGTTGGCTCCCTTCCCTCTTCTAACATTGTAGCCAACTTAGATAGGCTATTCTTCCAAACCTCCAACGATTCCCCATTTCATCTTCCGACTTCCTCCGTTCATCTTAAGTAGCCGAGGAGATTCGCCGTGGTCTTTCGCACCTCTGACAAAGGCGCTGACCCTAGGATTCCTCTGCTCCACCTCAAATCCACTCACCGGAGATCTTTCTTCAACCCTCTGATTTCGTTGTCCTCCATGAGACTTCGGTAGAACCCTATTGACCCCTTCGTCCAGGTAACAGTAGACTAGGAGTAGTAGGAGTAGGCTAGCTTAGTTAGTTAGTTTAGTTAGTTAGGTTAGGGTAATTTTAGATTTTAGTTTCATCTCCTCCAACTCCGGTGAGTTCCTTGAGCTCGCCAGAGCTTCAATTTTGTCTTTTGATACACTGTACACCTTCCTATATCTTCCATGTTCACTTCAAATTCACTTAATCATTAATTAAATCACCTAAACGCCTAATTCAAATCTCACCTTCACCGATTACTGACACTGTCCATGGTGACATTAATTGGCCTAATTCTACCTTCACTAGGTTCTTTCATCACGTATCACCACTAATGAACCCTAATCGACATTATATTACCTATTATTATCATCTATAATTAAACACCTAATTTAATTTAGTTCCTGAGCTCACTGTCCATGGCGGCTCAGGAACATTTCAAACTATAAATTAAATACATATTTATGATTAATAACATCTGTTGACTTGATTTAACTTCTCAATCGAGTAGTTAAATCAAGTCCCGAGCTTAAACCACTTAAATCTTTTAAGAAATAAACTTACTGTCAAATCTCACATTTTAATGAACAAATGAAGAATTTAATGCGATAAAGAGGTTCCTTGTAACCTCAGGATCATTTTTGGATCAAAAATGGCTAATTTTGTTAATCTGTACAAACATTTTACATTTTCTGGACTCACCGGAGCTCCGGTGAGCCATTTTTGTGTTGCAGCCTCTTAAACTTGTTAAGTGGCTCCAGAACAATAAAATAAGGATTACTGATTATTTTAAAGAAATTTGTTTGAGGTTTTAATCATTGGAGCTAAAGATGTAACTTCAACTTCCCCAACTCCGACGAGTTGGAGAGGTCTATTATAAAGGATTTAAGAAACATTTAAGGAGCTTAGAAGCTTCAATGCGGTGCACTGAAGCTATTTAAACTCTCAAAGCATTGTAACAAACTCTGATTTATTCTGTCGAACACACACCTATTTTAGTTCATGCGGTGAGCCTGAAACCCTAGAAATTAAGGATAGAACACAAATCTGAATATCTGAATGAGTTCCAGATGATGAGAAGACTCTAATTGAGGCATTAATTTCTTAGGAGGAAGCTTTAAACAGAAAGTCAATTTTCGAGCTTCCACAGTCAAACCTAAATCTCATAATGGTGTTCTGAGCTTGAATTGAGGAATTGAGATGTGCAAACTGTTTCTGAGATTATGTTTGATGTTTTTAGAAAGAATAAAGTAAGCTCAGATGATGTATTTAGTGGAGATTATGTTTCTGCCAATTTGGGTTACTTTTGAACCCAAACCAACAAAAGTACTATTTTGATGAAATTCAAACCTAAAACCTGCCCAGATTGATTAGTTAAAACCCTTAGAATTAATCTAAATAGATTAGGAACACTTTTAGGTGTCTGTTGCACTTATTGAAATCTAAAAATCAACCTCTAAAGTTTTCAGAGAAGAGAAAAGCTTCTCTGCAGGTTCTGTAGGTCTTAAGAGTTTAAAATCTATCCTAACAGAAGCGAAATTGTTTATATAACATATACAGACCATTAAATAGATGAGAGAAGTCCATCTGAGGACTCTCCTGAGTTAAAATACTTTCTAGGCTTTTTAAAACCCGTAGAACCCCTGATTTCCTCTCTTAAATTGAAGAGCCAAACATCATTCAAACATTAAATTGACCCTAAAATTATGTAGATTACCCTTAGAGCTTTCCAACAAACTTGAAATCATTCAATTTGGAGCTCTGGGTAGAAAGTTATGATCGATTGAATTTGGGTCTGGAAGAGTTAGCTTTGTCCCACCTCGGATATTCACGAGCGCGCGCCTGGGGATAAAACTGATTTGTTCCCTGGGCTATGCAGTCGTCAGCGCTCGGTGCACCGGTTCCGATTCCTTTTGATCTGAGCATTGTTCTGAGTGTACAGGCATATGCCTGCGGGTGTGTGCGCCCTTGGGGGCGTGCAAATGTGGTTGTGCCCTGGGAGGGCGAGTGTGGCCTGGGAGGCCGGGTTGAGCTGATGCAGCTCGAAACTGTGAACTGATTAATAAATAAATTGAAACAAACTTAACTGAGATTAGGTGAGGACCGAGTAGGGTCTGGTCCCACCCTGGTCTCAGGGTGCTGTGTATCCTTGAAAGGACCTCACCATAAATAAAAAAACTTTTGGTTTAAAAAGTAAAAAAAAAACCTGATTCAACTGAAGGCTTAAGGAAAGAGAAGCCGCTAAACGAAGCTAAGCGCTGAAGGATGCAAAGGCTAAGGAAGAAAGGAGCACGGATGCTAAGGAGTGTTAAGGAAAAACTAAGAAAGGAGAAAAACTAAGGGAAGAAGAGAAGGTAGGAGAAGATTAAAGGGAAAAAGAAGAGAAGGAGGATAAGAAGGCAGAAACAACATAAGAAAGGTAAGAAGAAAGAGTGCTCGAGAAAAGAAGAAAGAAAGAAAGAAGAAGATTAGAGGCTGAGAAAATAAAAAGGCATCAATACTTTGTTAATGAAAATAAATAAATTTCTCTTGTATAATTACTTTTTGTTCTTAATTGAAAAAGGCATGCTTTAATTGGATAATTTTCTAATTGCCTTAATTTTTTTAGAATGAAATAAAATTGAAAAACTAGCATGTTTACTTGTTAATAAAGTACAATATTTTGAGTAAATATGTTTGCATATGGAATTTTGTATGTTCTTCATAGTTTAAATATTTTGACAAAATTCATGTTTTGAAAATTAAACTTAAAGAGATAAAAGAAAATTGGTGAATTTAGAGAAAATTATTATGCCTCCCAATGAACGACCTAGACTCAACCAGTAAAAATTTCTAAAATGTTAGGTTAATTCGACCCTATACTATGCAATAGACACAACTTCGAGTTAACCTAAGTGATTTCTTCTACTCTTAATTAAGTGAAATTAACTTAATTACTGAGTTGAGTGAAAAACACACTACCAATTGTTGCCTGACTAATGTCCTTTATGCACATCCTTTGCATAAGAATGGAGATTTGGGGCTGTCATGCAAGTTGAGTTAAGAAGTTGACTTGATGGATGCAGGTGCGAAAGTCCTCTTATCACTGTCATAGAGAAGGCATATTCTTTGACCTAAGATAGATATTTATCTCTGTGTTTGAATATGCACATTTAATGGGCTGATAGTTGATGCAGCTACCTCAATGTTGAAACCAGGAAACTGTTGTGCATATGAGGGCACAAGAGATATATGATCTTTTGAAAGGATCACACATATTTGCTACTGTAAGTGTACATTGTGGATTAGGAGACTCGTGCTTGCCCTGCATATATTAGGAAGTACGAAATTGCATGCATGGTCGTACGGGTCTTGATCAGACCCATACATGAAAGACAAGAAGACAATTATTGGCAAGATGAAACTAATAATGGTTTTGATGGGTTCCTACTTGTAGGATTAATTAAATGCAATTTAAGGAGTTAAATTACATTTAATTTGGTGATTGATTGCACCTAATTTGATTGGCTTGAAAATCCAAGGGTGATTAAAGAGAAGCCAAAAATTGATTACTTCGTCATTTAAGCGTAATTTAAAAAAAAAATTGATAAACCAAAGCTATGTAGTAAGAGGTGAATCGAGTCAATCCATGGAGAGCCTACAAGTGGGAAAACTAATTCTAATATTATCCCAAACTGCCAATTAAAATGCAAATTTGCACCTAGAATGGAATATAAAGACTTTTTCTTGTCTTCATGGAAAAAGGTGAATAGCAAATTTGTTATATAACTGAATAAGAACAAGATATCCAATTGAATCACAAGTCCAATTACACAAAGATGTAAGAAAAGATACAGGAAAATAATTCCTCACAAAGATAGATCTAAGCTATGACTTGTGTGCAATTCAGGGAGAATGAACTCTGAGTGAAAGCCATGAGCATTGCACACAATTGTCATCATGATGATCAAGTCCTCCTCCCTTGATTCTGAAGCTACTCAAGGTTGTGGAAGCCTTGTAGAGATAGAGTTTTTGATGATGAGGTGACGAAAGGTGATGTCGATGACGATTTGGATGGAGTTGATGCATGGTTATAGTGGAAGATGGTGACAATGATGGAGATGGTGTAACCAGACCAATGACCAAGGTGGAGTTGGCTAGGGTATAAGGAGTGGAGCTAGTTGTAAGTGCACAGGGAGCCTATACAATCTAATGGGTCTACATTAGAGGGTGGTGAATAGTGTACTAGTGCAAAATATAAATTTTAAAATAAATTAATCACCACAAACAAGATAGACTTGATTTTTAGAGTGGAAACTCTTTTCAATAAATATCACTTCCTAAGCCTCCCAGCTTAGGAATTCATGACTAGTCAACACTAGTCACATCCACTATCGCACCACTTGAACAAGGGTGGCATAACCTCTTACAAGACATTTTTTTTACGCCTAAATATGAGGAACAACGGGACTTCTAACAACTTGGGTCCCATATCAAAATAATAGGAAAATAATAAGAATATCAACAGCAATATATCCTATGAAACCTCAAAAACATATGCAAACCATGGATTTTGAGCTCACAGAAAGATGTGATTTAGAAAGTGTTGAAAGCAAGCATAGAGGTGAAAAAGCATGAGAGAGATAGAGCACTTTTTGCTTTTTAGAAGCTCTGAAAGGTGTGATTTGGAATGGGGGTCGAGGGGTCCTATTTATGGGTGTTTTCAAGCTTGATTTAGAAGGTTTGCAAAAGCGGCATTGGTTGATCAAAAATATTTATTGGTTGATCAAAATAAACTTTGGTCGATTAAAATAATTTTTTGATCGATTAACATAGGAATTTGATCAACTTAAAGTGCAAATTCATGATTTGACGTTAGAGGATTTTGATCGATTAAAAGTACATGCTTGGTTGATCAATTGAATTTGGTTAATCAAGCTAAAATATAGGTCAATGAACATTATATAAAACTTAGAGTTAGACCTAAGTTTGTTATTTATCGAAGTTTAAAATGAAATAATTAATATTTTTTTAGGGTTCTTAATATTTCTAGACTCAATAAAAATACAATATTAACTCTGAATCGTATAAACATCTTCTTGAGTTCGATCTTTCAGGGCACATAATCATTCCTTTGAGAATCCATTTTAAGGTGACATGAAATGATGAGTCCATAATAAAATATAATTTTGTTATATCAAAATGAGGGTATTAACATTCTCTTCCTTTTTTATGATAATAAGATTATAATTATATATGTATGAAAATGCAAATGCATGACACATGCTACTTTTGTAATTAAAAGATTTTATGCATATGGAATAATTTTCTCCCATTTTGTTATTAACAAAAAGCTTAGTTAATATCAAGTTAAAGCATGAGCTCCCCCTTTCTAAATAATGAATGTAATTCATGACATGGTACTTATAGAAATGGTAAAGATATAATTTGAAATTGGATAACAGAAATCTAATTATCATCAACAATGTTCAACATAGAAAGCTATAGATATAAGTAGAAAAAGTAACAACTATCAAACCACATAATAAAATGTACTACAGTCCAAGGTGCTAAATAGAAATCTGAAAGAAACAAAGGAAAAGTCTATGTCTGAAGGGAACTCTACATCCATTTCGAAGTCATCAAGGGGATGACTGGAGGTACTCAATCCAGCAAACAATGCCAGTGGAGTGTGAAATGAAGTCGACATCCCATGTGAGGAGAAAGTTGGCTCGACTCAGAAGGAGTAGTGCGAGATAGAGTAGCATACGTAATGGTTTGCTGCTAACGATGAGGTGCTAAGGCTGATGTTGTAGCTGTTGTAGTCTAACCATGCTACTGAGGAGGAGGCGTTGTTGCTACTGCTCGTTTGGATCTGGTAGGCTGCTAGTAGTTGATTGAGGCATTTTCACTTCAAAAAATGTAATTGATAAAATTAAGTCGTGTAGTATAAATCGTGTAGGAAAAACACTCGAATCAACAGATGATCAAATAATTAGATGTGCATCAAATATGTAATCAAATTAAACATGCATCCATCATTCACATAAAACTCTAAACAAAATGAACCACAAAAATAAATGTCATCTCCACAGGGAGGCAAGTACGTGCATAGGTTCAGTAATCGACTATAAAGATGATAAATTGTGATTCCAATAATCAAAGAAAAATTAATGAACAACTAAAATCAAAACAAACACAGTAAATCATGGTGGATGTGGAATAATGATGAGAATACACTGTCATGGATACGGTGCGGTGATAAGGACAACTGTACTGTCACCATGCTTGCCTAAGTAGAGGAGATGAAGATGGAGTCGATGCTGTCACCACCGACTGCGGTGATGGATGGTCACGGATGTGGGTGGAATCATGGTGGCGAGATTATAGAGGTTGAAGACAATGTAGCAGATGCGGTGTTGTGGTAGTGCTTCACGCGGTAATGTCGCAATTGTCTCATTGTGTTGGAGTTGGTGCTATCATCACAGACCACGGTGATGGCGAGTGCAGTGGTGGTTCGCAGTGGTTGTGTGGTCACAGTGAGGTCAGAGAGGCCAGAGGTGATGGTCGTGGTTGAGGAAGAGTCACGGTCGTAGGGAGAGTGTCGAGGGTGGAGTGCGGTGGTGGTAGGAACACACGGTCAGGGTGGTTGATCACGGTAGCGGGAACATCGAGGAGGTGGTTTCCTCTTGTCACGGTCCAGGTGGACTCACCGCTATTATTAGAGAGGCAAAGGTCGCGGTCATGGTGGTAATGGATGTAATGACCAGCACGCTGTCACAGCATAGCAGGTCACGATGGTGGTCTCGTAGTCAAGCTACTGTCGATGGTGAGCACGGTGGTCGCAGCGGTTGTGGGCGATGCGGTGAAGATGGCTACTCCTCTGTCCTCAAGTGAGGAGTTATAGGTAGTGGTTGACATGGTGAGGAGTCGTTACGGTCGTAGTGAGCGAAGTTGAGGTAGAGGTTGCAGTTGTTGGAGAGGGCGGAGCACGATCAAGGAGAAGGTGGCGTGGCTGCTTGGTTGTGTCTAAGAGGAGGAAGCAGAGGACAGGAGGCTATGCGAGCTTGCAGGGAGGGGCATCCTCGAAGAGGCAAGCCGGTTTGGTGCATGCATGGTGTGCTTCGAATGAGAGAGAGGGACGTAAGCAAGAGCTTAGATGTAGCAGTCATGAAGGTGAGTTGCACTGGTGAGAGAAAAATGAGAAGGTTGAGGTGCATGTCTATCAGAGGGAGAGCTGTATGCGTGAGGGAGGGGTCCTTGCAGAGATCATGAGAGGGATGTGAGTGGGTCCTCTTCGTATTCCTGCATGAAGGGAGGGTCGGCGGTCCTTATTTTTCCCGAGAGAGAGTGGAGGTTTCAAATCTCTGATTGCTACTAGTGGTCAAAGAAGGGCGAGTGGGTCTCACTACTGGGGGGGCAGTAGGCAGAAAAATGCCGCTATAGGGTATAGGACGGTGAAGTAATAGATGGTCTAGCTTGAGAGGGTGGAGGCTGGGAAGAGGAAGTAGGAGTTGTCTGAGGTGGAGGAAGAGGATCCTGTCGACTTTGCCTTTCCTATTCCATCTTGGAGTAGGTGGGCTCTCCAAAGATATTGACCTAGGTGAGAAAGTGCTTGTGATTAATATCCATTGGCACACTAAAATGATGAAAAATATGAGAGAGAAGGGTGCCAAAGGGTAAGACATTGGTGGGTTTCCTCTCCATGAAGGTGAGGATGAAATGGTTCCAATTAAACACCTTGCTTTGCATGAAGGTGTAAAGGGCCACAAGCATAGGATTGGAACAGTTTTCAAAAGATGTTGACTTAGAGATGAAGTTTCACAAAAAGACATGGTTAAGAAACTTCGGAATAGGATGAAAATTAGGTGATTCGGTAGGCTTGCCCAAGTCATAAAATTCAAGAGTCATCAAAGTTTCCCAAATGGTGTCTAAGGAGGTATCATGGTGGGGCTCGAGATAGGTAGGACCAGAGGAGGGATAGCCAAGAACCTGCATCAACTCATTAGCATTGACCAAGACCTCAATGTTGTAAACATTGGATGTAAGCTAGATGTTGAAAACTTCACCAATATTGCAAAGATTCACATGCCATAGGGTCAATGCTCTTAATCCGACTACCTTTAGCACTGGCATAAAAATTCTGATCGAAGAGATGGCCAATTTTATGGAAAACAAGCTCTCCTTAAGTACAGGAAAAATGCAGTCAAAGTAGTCGAGGTCGAGAGGGTGACCAACGCGAGCTGAAAATTTGGAGTAAAGAGAGAAATTATGCCTCGCATCATCATTGATAAATTATTGTTTAAAAGTATCATCGCGAAGAGTAGACAAAGAATCATGATGCGTGCATTTTGGGGCCATTTTTTAGGTTCTGTGTAGGTTTGGCCAATAAAAGAAGGTGGTTTGATTGATCAGAAGGAAAGTTTGATCAATCAAGAAAGAGTGAGAGATTGATAAAAAGTGGAATAGATCGGTACTGGAATTGTCAGGTTTTGGTTGATCGGATGCTTTAATTGGTCGATCAAAAGCACGATTTTGCAAAAGAAAAGCAAAACACGTAATGGATCAAAATTAAGATCAAAACATGATATCAAGCATGGAACTCAAGATCAACATAATCACAGACAAATGGATAAAAAAAGTTAGACAAATAACAACATACACAGATCAAAACAAGGTATAATCTCTTGGAATAAAATGAGATAAGATGGGGGATGATGTAAACACATTTACACTACTTAAAATGTCTATTTATGCATGTTCTTAAGCATAGGATTGCATTTCATGACATAAATATTGCATTACATGCATCATCTTGCATTTAGAGTAGTTTGAATAAAATGGAGGTTAATTGTCTCCTTTTATGTGCTTGGACAGGGCAAATATTTTATCGGGGCCTCAGATCAAAGATCCAACCATATGGATATGATCAGGGCGACGATTGGAGTTCAACGACTCCAAGATCGCCCTAATCAGGCATCCGTAGCATCAGATAGAGACCGGGGAACCCTAGAAGATCAAGGGTCAGGATGGTGTAAATCCACACTTCAGATGATAAATCCGACCGCACGGATGAATTCGGATCGACGATTGCAGCCCAACGACACAAAAATCGAGTCAATCCGACATCCGTGGCACCATCTACAACTTCCAGAAGATGGACGGCCAAGATGGCGCCACGTGGTGCCATCTCAGCCGCCCAATCGGTCGCATGCATCTTGTGAAGACCGCGCACCGTCTCCTCTCCACTGTTGGATCTCGATCCAACGGCTGCGGTCACTTGCGCTTAAAAGCGTCTGCGCGACCATTTCGTCCGCGTAGCACAGCGGCGACGCAGCTGCGAGCGAAGTGGAGGTCGCGGGTTCGAGCCGCGGTGAGGGGGTGGAAGGCGCGGGCGAGCGGGCGCGGACAAGCGTCAGATGAAGATCCAACGGCTGCGCGCGCTCAATCAGGACGACACGCGATTGGACGCCGGGCGTAACGCGCGATCACACGCGGGCGGTGCGCTACGCAGCGGGCGCGGACGCGATCTAAGCCGTCCGATCTCGCGATCGGACGGCTGAGACTACGCGGACGTGCGTAGGCGTTACGCGCGCGGCCAGCCGAGCGGGCGCGCGTGGGCGCGGCAGCGACGGCGACGTCGGGGCTTTAGCGACGGTTTTATCCGTCACTAAAGACCCCTTATTTATTATTTTGAAGATGTAATGTCCATTTTGCCCCCACTCCTTGCAACTATAAAAGGAGACCCCCTCCATATGAAATTTTCATCCCTTCCTTCTCCTCTCTACCTCTCCAAAGCTCAAGAGAAGCTTGTCCCACTCCCGGGATGCTTCTCGCGAGATAAAGTCCAAATTTTCGTCCCCCTTCGGAAGTGGATCCCGCGACGACGACGGCGTGCTGCTTCGTTCCCATTCTTCTGCTTCATCCTCCTTCGTCCTGCTTCGTTCTCCTTCGTCCAGGCGTCGTCCCGTCCGGCTCGTCCTCCAAGCGACCGTCGAGGAGGATTCTCTCTCCCTATTCTTTTTACTGCTTTCTAGTATAGATTTACTGCTTTCTAGAGTAGTCTATTCGTCCTCCGAGCGATCATCGAGGAGGACATTTCTCCCTCCATTCTTTTAATGCTTTCTAGAGTAATTGTTTTATGTTTTCTAGTTGTAACGAACGAACTCTTTTATGATAAATTCCTTGTCTATTCTACATCTCATTTTGATTTCCATGTGTAGTATTCTTTCTCTCTCTCTTACTCCCTCTCTCTCTTTTATTGGTTGTAGATACTTAGATAGTTTAAATTGAATTTCTTCGTGACAAAATAAAAATAAACGCGAAGTTTTTAAATCAAATGTTCGCCTCCCTGAGTTCGACCCGGAATTTTTTTTCGGTATAAATTTTATTTGTTGAACTCGAATCCTTCGCTTTCGAACTACAACGACGGGTTTTCCAAAACCAAACACGTTAGCGTAGGTTCGTAAACGTTCAACAGGGGAGTAAGGATGTTACCAAGATTGACAAGGATTGATCTAAAGAGAGGCAGTGTGATGTATGTTGCTGGAGAGGAGGATGGCTGGTTGATGGTGAGCGACAAGGAGATCGATCACTGGAGGGGTGGCCTTAGTCGACCAAGGCATGGTCGACATTGCTGGTGTGGAGGGGAGAGGTTGGTTGAAGGATTTGGTTGATGTTGGGATTTTTTTGGTCGATGGTGGTGTTGTACGACTAATGGTGAGGTTATTTTGCGGAAGGTGGGGATGGTGGAGATAGGTTGGCTAGAGTTTTGTTTAGAGAAGAGTTTAAGAGAGTTGTTGGTTTGATGAAGGTAAAAATAATGATAGTAAAAAAGTTGGTTTTATAGAGGTTAGTCCAACCAAAATAGGTAGGAATAAATCAAAATAGAAAATCAACGACTAGTAAGAGGTTAGCAATCAAATTGATTTGATTTGATATGGAAATCACAAATCATGATGAGGTGATTTTTCCCAGATTTGGTAGATGAAAAATTGGTTTTGGTTGACCAAATTCAAATTTGATCAATCATAAAAGAAGATTGATCGCTAAATTCAAATTTCCAATGGAGGAAAATTTTCTGCCCAAACATTGATTGATCAAAATTTAGGCTTGATTGATCAACCTTTGAAAATTTTGGAGAAGTTTTCCTGCTCCAAACTTAATCGGTCAAAGGAAGTGTTTGATTGATCAAAGTGTTGATCAATCAAGTTAACTTGTTGATCGACCAATAGTTATCAAGACAAACAGTTAAAGTTGAATTAAAGCTCATTTAGTCTTGTTAGGCCTAGTTCTCTTCTAATAGTGATAAATCTATCTTTTACTAAAGGTTTAGTAAAGATATCAGCTAGTTGTTTTTCAGTTTGAACAAATTCTAAGGTTATTACCTTTTTAAAATCTCTTAGAAAATAGTGTTTGATATCTATGTGCATAGTTCTTGAGTGCTGTATTGGATTTTTGGATGGGTTAATAGCACTAGTGTTGTCACACAGTGTCTTAGTGTTTTCAAAGCTAAGTCTAATCCTTAAGTGTTTGTTTCATCCATAAAATTTGTAAACACAGTAGGGAAGTGGTAATGTATTCAGCTTTAGTTGTAGATAGAGAAACAAATTTTGTTTCTTGTTGCCCTTAGGGACTAGTGACTTTTCAAGAAATTGACAAGTTCCACTAGTGTTCTTGCACTTTGTCTAGCTACCTTCATAGTCAGCATCACAGTAGGAGAGTAAGTCAAGTGTGATTGGCTTGGGATAGAACAGACCAAGTTCTACAATGTTTTGTGAGTATCACAGTATCCTTTTTACAACATTGTGGTATGATTCCTTAGGGTTTACTTGAAACCTAGTGTAGAGACAAGTGGTAAAAAGGATGTCTCGCCTACTAGCTATTTAATAAAGTACGGAACCTATCATACTTCTATAAAGTTTTTGATCTATACAGTTACCAGTTTCATCTTCTATTAATTAGGTTGTTGTTGCCATCGTCGTTTCTTTTCCTTTTGTGTTGTCCATCCCAAATTTCTTCAATATTTCCTTCATGTATTTCGTTTGCGAGTTGAAGATGCTATCCTTTAGCTGATCAATCTGCAACCCTTGGAAGAAATTTAATTCTCCCATTAGGCTCATATCAAATTGACTCTGCATGACTTTTGTAAACCCTTGGCATAGAAGATCATTGGTAGCACCGAATACTATGTCATGAACATAAATTTGAATTAGGATTAGTTCATTATCCTTTCTTTTAATGAGATGTGTTGGATCACTTGTCCAATTTGAATTCATTGTCTAGAAGGTAGTTTCTTAATCTTTCATACCAAGCTCTAGGAGCTTGTTTTAGTCCATATAAGGATTTATTTACTTTAAAAACATGATCAAGTTTGTCTAAATTTTCAAATCCAGGTGGTTGTTTCACATAGAGTTCTTTAATGAATCCATTTAGAAATGCACTATTAATGTTTATTTAGAATAATTTACATCCTATATGGGTAGCATAAGTTAACAGCATTTGAATGGATTCTAACTTGGACACAAGTGCATAAGTCTCATCAAAATCAATTCCTTCTACCTGATTATAATCTTAAGCCACAAGTCTAACTTTATTTCTTACAACCTTTCTTGATTCATTAAGCTTATTCCTAAACACCTACTTAGTTCTAATTAGAGATTGAGATTATGATCTAGGAAATAATTCCCAAACATTGTTTCTTTCAAACTGATTTGCTCTTCTTGCATAGCAACTATCCAGCAATCATCAATAAAGACTTTTTTTATAGTTTTACTCTCTAATTGGGATACAAAAACACTAAGAGCAATGTTATTTACAGAGGATCTAGTTTGAGCTCCTTTAGTAACTTCACCAGTCATAAGATCCTTGGAAGATCCTTAAAGTAGGTTAGATCTTTAGGTAAGTCATTAGCTATGTTATCCTCAAGAATATTTGAAGGATCTTCTAAAATATGATCATCATCTCTACTCGAAACTTTTTCTTTATGATTTGAATCCTTCTTGTTGTAAACTCTATAAGCTTCGCTCCTTAAAAAATACCCTAGGAATATCACTTTTGCATCAAATTTATCTAAGTTTTCCTTTGTATTGAAGATAAAGCATTTGCACCTAAAGACTTTAAAGTAGGAAAATCTTAGGTGTCCTATCATAGTACAACTCGAATGGTGTCTTCTTAAGGATTGGTTTAATGGAGGCTTTATTCTGTATATAGCAAGTAGTGTTTACTGCCTTAGTCTAAAAATGCCGAGGTAGCTTTGACTTGCATAGTATTATGCAAGTACACTCTTGCAAGGTTCTATTCTTTCTTTCAATAACACAATTTTGACGAGCTTCTCTAGGATATGCAAATTCTAGTTTAATCTCATGTTTTCAATAGAAATCTTGAAAATTTTGATTCTCAAATTCTCCTCCATGATCACTTCTTATTCTAGCGATGGAATAACCTTTCTCAGTCTAAATTCTTTTGGCTATCTTTCAAAATTCCTCGAAGTTAGAATCCTTGATTCTTAAATATAATACCCAACTAAATTGGGAGAAATTATCAATAATGACTACACAATATCTGCACCCATTGAGGCTTTCAGACTTAGTTGGTTCAAAGAGGTCTAAGTGAAGCAGCTCAAGTGATTTTGAAGTTCTGACCATACTTTTAGGTTTGAAAGATGTTTTATGAAGTTACCAAGTTCACATGATTCACAAATGTTTCTCTTCTTAAAGGATAGCTTCGGCAATCCTCGCACAAAGTCATGTTTCACAAGCTTATTTATGTTTCGTATGTGAACATGGACTAGTCGATGATGCTACAGTATTGACTCCTCATCCGATGCAACTAAAGAATTTAGATTGTCAAAGTCAATAGTGTAAATATCTTTAAATATATTTCTAGTTAAAGGAATTTCTTTAATCTTTTTGTATTCAATTTTGAAGCCTTTTGAACACAAATTTACCTTGTAAACTTTATCACAAATTTGGCTTACACTAAGTTGTGTTTTAAACCTTTAGCAAGATGACCAGTATCAAAAGATGTCTGAGAGTTGCCAATTTGTGCAGTAACAACAATATGGCCCATGTGATTTTTGCCAAAGGTGACTGTACCACCTTTCTTGCGATCTAGCTCGAGGAACTGGTCTTCTTCTCCTGTCATGTGCTTGGAGCATCCATTGTCCATGACCCATCTTTTGTTTTGGACTTGTCATTGATTTGGGTTTGTAAGGTCCAGAATTCCATTTAACAGCTATAGGAGGTCCATCTTTTTCTTTGTATACCCACTCCAAATACTTTATAAGCCCTTCATTAAGGTGCCCTACAAAACAAGATTGAAGGTTTTTCTTTGGTACCCATATTTTTCTTTTGGGTCTACTTTTTTTAGTAGGTGCTTGTTTAGGTGTGAACCTATTCCTACTTGTTTAGAAGTATTATGTGTGTTGGTTTGTGAACTTGATACTTCATGATCATTCTTGGGAGTATACATACCCTAACTCAAATTTTGTTGTGGTTGGTGTGTGTCCCTAGCAACTTTTCTAGATTAGCTCTAACTTTAGTGAATTTATCTAGATCATTTACAGGAGTAACCGATTTGGCTTAAGCTTCTCTAGTTTTATCTGAAGTGAATCTAGGTGTGTCTTTAGTGAAGTGATTTCTTGTGAAAGTTGTTGATTTTGTAAAGCAAATTTGTGCTTCAAATTAGTTTCCTCATCTAGAGCTTTGGCTAAGTCTTGTGAATCATAGGAAACTTCTAAAAGCTTTTTAAAAGTAAATGAAGCTACCTCATCTTCGATGGCTATAAGTATATAGAAGGCTTCTTCACTCAATGTGTCTTCTTCTCCTTTTAATGAGCTTAATCGCTGTCATCCCAGGTGGCTTGTAGGGCTTTCTTCTTACCTTCTCATTTGGGTTGCCTTTGGACCTTCTTCTCAACTTCTTTCTTTAGTTGAGGATATTCTTTCCTCATGTGACCCTTCTTCTTGCAGTTGTAGTAGATGACTTGATCATCCTTTGGTTCCTCTTTCTTTTTTCTAGGAATTTTCTAAATTTTCTTGAGAATAGTGCTATATCATCTTCATCTTGTTCATCTGATTCTTCTGTATCAGTATTGGCCTTCAAAGCAATATCTTTCTTTTTCTTTCCTTCGCCTTCATGCTCTTTCATATGCTCTAGTTGGACTTCAAAAGTCATCAAAGTTCCTATAAGATTGTCTAGCTGTATTTGAGAGAGATCCTTTGATTTATGGATCACAGTTGTCTTCGTCTCTGATGGGAACACCATCATGAGCCATAATTAGCTCATTTTGATCCAATTAAGTCAGTAAATGCTCCTACATAACTGCCAGAGAGTCATAAGTCATTGCATAATCATTCTGAGGGAAAAATAAGAAACTAGGGTTAAAACTACAATTTTACCATCATATCATAAATGCAGTACAACCATAGGTTTTCCTAGGGGTTAATTAAGGGTCAAATCATCCTAAAATGCTAATAAGTAGGTTAGAACAATCAGAAAAGGGTTTGCACATGTTTTGAGAATTAAATGACTTTTAAAATCCTAAAAATAGACCTGCTTAATTAACTGAGGTTTTGGTCAAGATAAAATTCACCTAAACCTTCTTAAATTCATAGAAAAATATTCTCTAGGGTTTGGAACCTTCAATTTGACCATCAGAACCTATTTTGACCCAGAACAGAGTCTCAGACAAACATTTACCCTAATTTAGATTTTTTCATAAATTACCCAGTCAAACGTGGTCAAAACAAAAATCTAACTTCACCATTGGATTCCTTAGGTCCAAATTAGGTTTGTACCAAAATTTGGACCCAATGTGAGTTTGTCTTGACCTAGTTTGCAACTTAGTTCTGCCTGATTACATTTCTACCCTTAACTTTCAAAATATTTTTAAACAGACCCCTAACTTTGTAGTCGTTCTCACAAAAAGGTCTCTATCGCCATTAAACCTATTCTTACTTGCCCCGGCGACCTTGATTTGGAAAGAACTCCTTGATTTCTTGACGAATCCCTTTCAAACTTGAAAGGGAAGTTTGTCAAGAAATTTCCTTATTTTTAAACCAAATCCCATGCCCCAAAACCTTCCCGATATATCATGCGAGCGCATGAGAGATTTGGGTATCAAGGAATTTTGCAACTTCGGAAAGCCTTCCAAGCTTGGGAAGCTTACTTCTCAAGCTCAAAACTTCCTCCTGAGGTCTATAAAAGAACCTCCTTTCTATAAATCGGCAAAGATTCCCCCCAATTCCTCTCTCTCTCTCTCGGCCGAAAGCTCCTCGACATTCGACAAGCCCCTTCATCCATCTTCATCCTCCGTTCGCAATACCAGTAGTGGAATTTTCTTCCTCATGTCTTCCAGCGTCGAGCCGTACTAGCCGGTGCCCTAATCTCCTTCTTCCTCACCGTCTCTCTCTCCGGAGCTGTTCTCTTCTCCGGTGTCGGCAACACCACAACCGACGCCTTCTCCTTCCCACTTCGTCCGTTAGTACATTCCCCTACTCCCTAACCACTTCCTCATCACACCAACACTTTCGACAAGCTGTTTCGACCTCGACCACGCCTCCATGACTCCATCGTCTACCGCTCTAGCCACACCTCCGGTGAGGTACATCTCGCTCCACACACCACCAAACCCCTCGTCGACTACCTCAAAACCTCTACCATAGCTCTCCACTCATTTCCCCTCTCCTATTTCACCTTATTGCCCCCTCCAATGCTCCACTAAATAAACCCACTTCTATTCATCTCCTCCGCCTCCGTCCACCCATCTCACGCATTCTCATGCCATAAGACCATCACCCACACATTTGCCGTGGTCCAGCAAAGGTCCTGAGCAAGTTTAATTGGGCCACGAGGCCTGGCGAAACGGTGGCAGCAACTAGCTTTTCTTAAGTCGTTGTAGTACAAATAGTTATTGCCATCATTTGCTAATATATAATTTTTTTACTCGGAAAATAAAGAGTTCCCGAGGTCGAACTCAGGGAGCAAGTTGTATTCTAGGGGTACAAGTTTCTTTTACAAAAATAAAGAAAGAGAGAGAGAGAATTTGTTGGCTTCTTTCTTCTTCTCTTCTTTTCTCTTTGCTTATCCTCTCCTCTTCTGCTTGGCTCTTCTGCTTTTGCAGAGTCTTCACTTGGCCTCTCTGTGTTCTCCTCTGCCTCGCCTTCTCCTTCTTTGCCTTCAGGACGTCGTCTGATTTTCCAATCAGACGACTTAAACCGCCACTGCTACAGTGCCGCTCAGTGCTCCTCCTTCCTTCAGCTTTCGTCGGCCTTCTTCTCTATTCAGCGGGCGTCTTTCTTCTTCTTCTCTGCCTGCACACTTGCACAGCTTGATCAGAGAGGGGGGCAAAACCTAATTCTACCCTCTCCCCCGCGTTTCTCTCTCACGGAAGCCGCTCTTAGGAAAGCTCTCCCAGAGCTGCCGGGTATTCGGGTACGGGTCGTCCCCGGGTCCAGGCCCACCGGCGTGTGTGGTGGGCGAGGAGTGCAGGTCGGGCTTAGTCGGGTCGGGCCAGGTCCGCGGGGCGTGGTCGCGGACGAGGCCGGGTCGAGCGGGTAAGTGAGAGGGACCTCACCCCGTGCTCAGGAGGCAACGAACATAAGGCACTTTTTGCCTTTATGCGGGCGCGCTCCTCTGGAAAGTTACGAGGTGGGACTAAATGTCCCACCCCAATTGGGCGCTCGCAGCTGAGGACGCTGCAGGAGTTCGCGGTGGCACGCGAGGCCTTTGCCCCAGCTGCAAGCCTGGGACGCTTCGCGGAGATGCCCCGCTCAGCCTGGGAGTCGCACCTGGGCGAATCGCACCTGGAGCTGCAGGTTGAAGGTGCTCCTTCCACGCAGCAATGGCGACGGCGGTCGAGATACCTGTCCACAGAGGAACGGCCTCTCAGCCTAATCAGATACGCGGAGAACCTTCGCTGTGGCACGGCGAAGGTGGTGGGGGGTCTGGCAGGTGGCGGGGCGGAGCTGAGGGTCGCCCTAGGTCAAACTGCGGGCGAAGAAGTGGGTTTGCTCGTGGGGTCTGCAGAGGGCGAGTGGTGGGAAATGGAAGGGCGGAGGTTGATCAGGGTGAGGAGGCGGAGGTTCTGTGAGGGTCGGCGAGGCGTATGGGGCTGTGGAGCGGCGGGGGCATCTCGCCGGAGTTTGGCCGGAGACGAAGGGGGTAACGGTGGACAGGAGCGGTCAAGGGTTTAATTAAATAAAAGATAGTGAGGAAAAGAAAGAGGGGGAGATGGGGAGAAGTTCTGACCTAGCTACGGAGATGAAAGGGGCTGGAGCAAGATGCCCGGGGGAAGGGGCGGCGGCGAGGAGAGGGCCGGAGAGGCGCCAGCTGAGCGAGGGGGGGCAACCCTGCAGCTGGTAGTGCGGCAGAGCGACGAGGAGGAAGGGGAGAGGCCGCCGGAGCTGGAGGGCTCCCTGTCGGAGTGGGAAGAGAGGAAGTGGGGGTCTTTCTCCGTCAGGACCGAGCTGCCCAGAACGGCGGAGCGACGGGGGTATTTATAGAGGCGGAATCGGAGAGGAGGGCGGAGGGAGACGACGTGTCTCCCTCGCCGGAGGACGCCGGAGATGGAGACCCATACCGTCCGTGCGTTCGCACGGCCGGTATGGTGGGTTGCAGCGACCAGGGGGGTGTTCCTGCGACGGCTGACGACGTAGGGCACCCCCGGTTGTCTTACTAGACCCTCCCCCTTACCCTGCGCGGCGCCATGCTCCGCGCAAGGTCGCCGGAGCATGGTGCTGGTCAGGTTTTGGCAGGAGGGACCTGAATGCAAAGAACGAAGGAGAGTTAGGGGTAGAAATGTGAGGGTTCAAAAGTTGAGGGCCAAAAAGTAAATAAATGAGGACCAAAGTGTAAAGTTGGTCAAGAAGGTTTCCTCTTAGGCTCAAGTTTTTATACATGACTAATTGGGACCTAAGGATTGTGATGGTGAATTTTATTTCTAGATTAAACCTTGTTTGACCAGTTAATTTACGCAAAAACCCAAATTAAGTTATTAATTGGGCATGGTTCTCAATGTAGGTCAAAAAGGGTTCCGAAGGCCAAATTGAAGGTTCTAAACCCTAGAGATTATTTTTATATGAATTTTAGAGGGTTTATTCTATTTTTACTTTGCCTCGAACCTCGCAAATTGAAGTGGGTTTGTTTTAAGGTTACAGATTATCATTTAGTTCCTTGGAATTGTTGTAGCCCTTATCAGATCATCCCACTTTCCTTCTTATTTGGTTTGTTTGACCTATGTTTGGACCTGTATGCAGATTATACTGGTAAAATTGCATTTTTACCCCTTATGACTTGTTTTCTTCTCAAACTCAGAATTCTCTGAGTTAAGCCTTCCCTTGAGTTATGTAGGAGCTTTTATCCTTTGTATTAGGTCAAAATGAGCTAGTTATGGCTCATGATGAGGTTCTCATCAAGGCCATATTTTTGCTTTCAATCACCCGCCATCCATCGCCACCACTGCCTCTGTCTCTGACCACGAACGCAGTTCTCTAGTTGCAATCCCCTCAATTCCACTTCCAGGACTGTGAGGATCACCCCCAGGACCCTTCCCAGGTCCTTCAATCGAAGACCCAAAAGCTGCAGCTCACATAATTGGCGAAGCATCAGATGCTACTATTGTGTGAAGAGAAGTCCAGCAGATAGTGCCACATCGTGAATAGACGCCCATGCAACCACACATAAGTTGAATTTGTCAAGTGGGGTTACTGCCCCCAAACATAGGGTGAGGTCCCTCTCACCCACGCACCGCCTCATCCATGACCTCTACCCACGGACCTGGCCTGACCTGTTAACCTGCCTAAGCCTCACTCCTTGCTTATCACCCACTGCAGGTGAGCCTGGACCCGGGTACGCTAGGTCTAATAACCCAATTACCCTTGTGGCTCTAGGAGAGTGGATCCTAAAGAGAGAAAAAGAGAAGGAGAGCCTATGCGGGTAGAGGGAGCATTTTGCTCTTGGTGAGACCCAGCAAACACTTAGTTGAATTCATGAAGCCTCTCCCCTACTATTGTGTGAAGAAAACCAGAGAAAGAAGAAGAGGAAAGAAGAAGAAGAGTTGCAAAGATAGAGAAGGAAAGGAAGAAGAAGAAGAAGAAAGGCAGAGAAGAGAAAGAGAAAAGAAGAAGAAGAACAAAGAGGCTTGAGCAGTTAAGCCGTCTGATTAGTAAATCAGATGATTGGTTTGATTGCATTACATACATATATATACATTGAGTTCATTAGTTATCATTGTAAGGAGTATTTGGTAATATAAATCACCATTTTACTCCATTATTTTTGTTGTCTGACACTTGATCCTAGTGCTACTTTATTCTGAAACAGTTCTTGTTTACAATTTCATAACTTTCTTGTCTTAAATTACAATTTTTGAGAACTGAATTCCATATTGCTCCCTGTGTTCGACCTCAGAACTTTTTCGAGTAATAAATTTATTTGTTTGGATGTTATTTTGGATATACTGCAACATGACAATTTTAAAAGCACCGATTTAGCGACATGAACATTTTGGCGCGTTGCCAGGGAGCAACGGGCAATTTATACCTCTTGATTACAATCCTTGATTTAAATTCTAACTTGCTATATCTCTTTTGCTATGGTTTGTTTCAGGAGGGATACATTCCGAGAAGATCAACCACACATTAAACACACCAGGGGAAGTTAAGTTCTAACTACTCTCTCTCTCTTAAGCCCCTGATTCTGAAAAGGTTAAAAGGAAAAAAATCAATTAGGGCTACTTGCATTCTATCCTTAGATAATTTATCAAGTTGCCTAATTTGATACATTCTATTTAGACAACAAATCCTGATTTGTGCACCCACTTGAAGCTTAAGGTATCTAGGGCTATCACATTCTTGTTTGAACCTTGATGAGCCCATAATTGTGGGCTAATTAGTTACTTAAGTGCCTAGGCATTAGATTAATATTAGCATATACATAGCATGCATTAAGATATAAATAATTTAGTTTATATATATTTGCTTGTATGCATTCCATATTTAAATTATTTAGCATGCATTAGAATAACATGCATTAGTCTTTAGGTTACATTATATGGATTGACATTTTATTGATGGTTTGTACATAAATAAACCAATATTTTTATTATTTATTCTCTTCTTCTCTACAGCAATGGCCTCCGAACAATGAAGGAGCACCTTAATGGCCGAAGAAAGTGGATCTTGCACGATGTTGTCACTCCATCTTCTCCACGTTTCTGCAAACATAAAAGAAGGGTTCGTGCGTCCTAGCACACAGGCCATCACCCCCAATCCACTATTGTGCAGAGAGTTAAGCTCTCTTCCATTCCACCACTGTCAGCCTCCTACCGTGTGTGCAACTCCACACCACTGCAGGCAAGCAGGGTGACAGACTGCTGCGCCACCGCTGGATTGTGTAGATTACCGTGAGCACCTCAGCGTGCATTGCCACTGTCACCAACATCAGCAACTACTGCAATTCCATGCCCTACACCTTCATCTCCCCCATTAGTTAAGACATCCAGGAAACTTCCCAAACATCTGATGCCCCCTCGCTGCATCTCTGCACAGCACCTCCACAGCCTTCGCCCACAGCGCACGTCCATCTCCTCCACGCTCTAGCTGCGCTGAACGCTACACCTCCAGTAGCTTCCACCACGCCTCACCACATGCAGAGGCAGTGCCCAGCCACTATCCTCATGTGCCTTTCAACCAGATCTCGCGCGCCTCTCAGTTCAAGTGACCAACGCACGCCACCCCTTCCACACGCGTACTGCAGCAACGTGCACGCCTCACCGCTCGCTTTCACGTCTTCCGCGCGCTCAGCTGCCATATGCACCACCAACAGCAGCTCCGTCTGCACGCTACAGAGCACTGCGCCTCCACTTGCGCCTCCCGTGCCGTGCACAGCAGAGCATCCCACGCTCGCACCTGCACAGCCTGCGCAACCCCCTCGCTGCGCCTCCACCATGCATGTAGCAGCAGCACCAGCCACGCTCCACCAACAACTTCTTCTTCTTCATTTCCATGCTTCTTCCCTGCCACGAACAAAAGAACCTAAAGTAGCAGCCACCAATCTGTGCTGCTGTCCATCTCTGGCCACCCAATCTCTCCGCCAACACCACTGGGGTTCTCCACGCAACTCGCCGGCCTCTTCTTCACCGACTGCCACCACGTGCGCATCCGCCATCGTTGGCGACTTCCTCCTCACTAGCGACAACTCCAACCACCGCTGGCCAGCATTCACGACGCCATGACCGTCATTGAGAAGCCCTCAACTGACTTATCCTCCATTGCGAACCTCATGGCTAGTAAGGCTTCCTTGCGTAAGCACAAACCTCTCCACGAAATCCCCTGTTTTGCTTCATATTAAAATTTACATTTAAGTGCCATTGCCACAAAAAAGATTTTTGATTTATCATTAATTAATTATGGTGAGTTTATGCAAAGGACCTCCCTCTTTCTTGTAAATGCAATATCAGCTCATCTAATCATTGTTACATTGATTTAAAGGTAATTTTGATTCGATGTCTTAGGGAAATTAATCGTGAACATTTGCTTTTAACCCGTGCGAGTTTTAATAGGCCACTACCTCCCTATGGATATGACCCGCTCTTCTGTGAGTGGTTAATTTCAATTAATACCTTGATTAGTCGATTTTTCCACCACTTAGAAATACAATGACAAATCATCTTAATCATCTTATTCGAAAGCAAAAATTGACTCGTCAAGCCTTAGGTACCATATTTTTGACAAATTAAATTGGACCAAATTAGAGCAATTAAGGATTCCAGTTTAGGATTTTTAAAGACACACTTGCTTAATCAAGAATTGATCTTTCTAAACAATGTGTGCCTAAGCCTTGATTGAACCGATCTATTCAAGCAAAACCCTAAAATCAGGCTGTTAAATTCATTTGAACACTAAAAGAGGGACCTAAAATTCTCAAGAGGACGATACAGGTGAAGTTGACCCACCTTGTTGGGTTAGCCAATCTTCAAATTAGGTCACTTTTTTACAAAAACATCTTAAAAGTTAAAGTGAAATCCTAATCACCCTTGCTCTTAATTAAAATTGGTAGACTTAAGAGGTCAAGTCCCCATTCTGGTCTACCTGGAACATTAGTGACAAGAGAGATTGGGTGGGGGAAACCCTATAACCCGTGGGGGCGCTCTACCGTGTAGGGGTCTTTGCGGGACTCTCCCTCTCTGGTTGCCCAGATAATTCTCAGGTGGATGGCTTTCTGACTAAGGGGTATCACATTCTACCTCTCATCTACTCCATCAGTGCATGTTTCAGAGGAGGTCTCCAAGACCATACTTGAGGCCTCCTTTAACTACTCATTCACGTCGAGGCCAAGCCTCGACCTCCTTATTTGTGTAACAACACAATCCTATTGATATCTCCTCTGATTCATCTGAACCTGATTCTCCTTCATCCATCATCATGGCACAACCCGCAGAAGAAAACAATCCTGAAAATCAACTTCAGCACCTCAATGATCTATTCCAAGCCTTTGTGAACCCACCGCAGCGTCCAATGATGCGAGATCACTACAATCCTGCTGCAGTGGCAATTGAACCTCGAGTACAAATCCCCGCCGGAGGTCCTGACACTAAACTCAAGCCCAACATGATTCATGCCATTCCCAAATTCCATGGGTGTAATTCCAAAGATCCTTTCCAGCATATCAAACAACTCAAGCATCTGGCCCAGACCTTCAGGTTGGAATCTCAAAATCGGGATGTTCTACTCATGAAAATGTTCTCTTTCTCCCTCATGGATAAAGTTGCTCACTGGTACCAAACCCAAACGTGTCCAATCAACACCTGGGTGGAACTTCAATCCAAGTTTTTGAGAAAGTTCTTCCCTATTGATCGGACAAATGCTTTATGGCACTAGATCATACATTTCACATAGCAAGCAGAAGACCACTTCACGAGGCATGGGATCATTTTCTAGATCTCATGCGAAAGTGCCCCATCACAGAGTTCCTAAATGGGAACAAGTCTAGTCTTTTTACCAGGGACTCTGTGAGGATATTCGATTATTCGTCAATGCGACTTGCAGAGGAAACATCATGGGTCAACACGAAGACATCGTGTGGGAGATTCTCGAGAATATGTGCGAGAACTCCATCAATAATGAATCCATGGCATGTTCGACTGGACTAATGCCCATGCATTGACAAATCCAAAGGGAGCACATGAGACATATGGCCTGTCCTCTTCTGTCGGCTTGGAACTGATGGCCAGTCATCTGGATAAGGTCTCTATTATTGAAAAGAAGGTGGATGAGCTAACTCGACATTTGCAGCGAGCCACCTCTGCGCAAAACCCGTTCATGCAACCACCCTCTGCCAGGGAGGCTGTGCACAACATCTATCACCGACCTTCTTACGGGATGGATCCATATCCACCCCCATCTGATTCTGGTTTCGGACGAAACTCTGGACCCACCTACTCTAGTTGGGGAACTCTGAACCCTCGTATTCTAATTTTCCCGAGGTTTCTCAGACTTGCGAGGACCTCAACTCCATTTAGAATTATCCATTCTCAAACACTTACAACCCAGGATGGCGTAATCATCCCAATTTCCGTGGTTAGGCAATAATCAAACTCAGAGACCTCAATATCAACCCTGACCATAAGCTCCTCGTCCATATCAGCCACCTCAGCCTCGGCCTAACCCAACTTATCAATCTGGGCTAACTCATACAGATCAAATGACTCTTATCCTTCAAACTCTGGCTGACATTCAGAAGACGAATGCGGCTATGCAAAAAATAGCACAGAGATGAGATCAGAGAGGTTCGCAATCAACTTGCCCAAATGGCAAATCCTCGCCAAACTGGTGCACTTCCTTCACAACCTCTGCCTAATCTGAATAACATGCCAAACCAGAGGTGCATTATGAACCCAAATCCGGGCCAAGCTCACTTTGTTTATCAGGCCCCTTCTACTCCATCACCTAATGGGATGGAGGCTTCGACATCATATATAGGTTACGAGCAGCAAGCACCTCTTCTACCCACACCAAATCAAAACCAGGCAGGATTGAATTTGGTTACTACTTGCACTGGCAAAACAACACAGGACCCACCTTATCCAAGCCAATCTCATCCTAGTAATACAAACCCTAACCCTAGGATAGCCATCCAGGATGCCTCTATCCCAGATCAAGAACCTGGACCCATTCTAGAGGAACCATCTAAGGTTCCATTTCCCGAGGCCTTGACTAAAGGAAAAAGGATAACCAAAATCGTGGCACCTGAGGAGGACCTGGTTATGCTCTTTGAGTAGGTCCATATAAACATCCCATTGATGGATGCGATATGCCAGATACCAACTTACGCATGATTTTTGAAAGACGTATGTACACCTAAGCATAAGCTGTGAACCAAAGGCAGGAATCCGATCGTACTATCAGAGTAAGCCAGCTCCGTCATTTTAAGCAAACTCCCGCCTAAGGCAAAAGACCCAGGCACCCCTCTGATCTCCTGTGAAATCAGTGATATACTATTTGATCGAGCTTTATTAGACTTAGGAGCTTCCATAAATTTGATACCTACATCCTTACTAGACTACTTTGAGGAATCTAAGCTTAAACCAATAGAAATGACTTTACAACTAGCCGACCGATTAATTAAGTCACCAAAAGGAATTCTCGAGGATGCCATAGTTATGGTACATGTTTCTATTTTCCAGTGGATTTTATTGTCTTAGACATGGATGCTCCTGAGAATGTGAAGAATACATCGATCATACTAGGGAGACCCTTTCTAGTCACTGCTAGGGAGAATATCATTTGTGAGGAGGGCCAAATTGAATTAAAATTTGGAAGCAAGACACTAAAGATCAACATCTTTAAGGCCCAATAAGGAATTAATTGCAGAGTCATAGAACAGATTTGCGATATTGAAGCTTTGGTTGACGACTTTATCAAGGAAAAACCAACTATTTCTGATCAACCACAAGAGGATCAAAACCCACAATTAGAGGAGCCCAATCTCAACCTAGACATACCCATAGCTCCTTCCTTTGCTCCCAACACCCATCTTGAACTACCCACTACTGCTGACAACCCAGTTTTGGAATTAAAGCCTCTTCCCAATCATCTCAAGTACGTCTTTTTAGGTTCCAATCAGACGTTTCCTATGATTATCAACTCCCGACTCACATCTGATCAGGAAACATGCCTGATTTCTATTCTCTAGCAACATCGAAGAGGCGTTGGATGGACTCTTGATGATCTCACTAGTATCAGCCCATCATACTGCACACATCACATCTACACCAAAGAGGGCTCACGACCATCCCGTGAAATGAAGAGACGCCTTAATCCAAATTTGCAGGATGTCGTGAAAAAGGAGATTATAAAGTGGTTCGATGCAGGGATCATCTACCTAATCTTCGATAGTCGATGGGTGAGCCCAATCCAAGTTGTGCCTAAAAAGGCAGGGCTCACCGTCATCATGATTGAAACTGGAGAAACCATACTGACCTGTATAGTTAACTCATGGAGAGTCAACATTGATTACAGAAGACTCAATTTCTCCACGAAGAAGGATCATTTCCTACTACCATTCATTGATCAGATTCTCCAGAAACTAGTGGGAAATTGATTCTTCTTCTTTTTGGATGGGTACTCCGATTACAATTAGGACGCAATCATTTCGAGGACTGAGGACCACCTTCACCAACCCCTTTGGAACTTACGCATTCCGAAGGATGCCATTTGGTCCCTACAATGCTCTCACTACTTTTCAGCGGTGCATGCTTGCCATATTCTCAGATATGGTAGGTGAATACCTTGAAGCCTTCATAGATGACTTCTCAGTATTTGGTGAATCATTTGATGATTGCCTCCTGCATTTGGTCCAGATCCTCAGGCGATGCATCAATGTGAACTTGGTTCTTTCCTGGGAAAAGAGCCACTTCATGGTACCTGAGGGAATTGTCCTGGGACATCTTATCTCTAAAAAAGGCATCCGGATTGATTGAGCCAAGGTGAATTTGATTTCCAAACTCCTTATGCCTAGCTCGATCAAAGACATCCAATCCTTCCTGGGACACGTCGATTTTTATCGTCGATTCATTCCTAATTTCTCAAAAATCGCACTCCCCTTGACTAATCTTCTATTTAAAGATGCCCCTTTTGAAATCACTAAGGAGTGCAGTCAGGCATTTGAAGTCCTATGTGATCGAGTTACCCAAGTACCTATCCTACAGTCCCCTAATTGGTCTCAACTCTTTGAGATCGTGTGCGATGCATCTGATTACGCTGTAGGAGTGGTACTTGGGTAGAAAATAGACAGGAAACCCGTGGTCATTTACTACACTGGCAAGACACTTGACGAGGCTTAGCATAACTATACAGCTACTGAGAAAGAGCTGCTAGCCATAGTATTTGCCTTGGAAAAGTTCAGATCATGTCTTTTGGGTTCCCGTATTATCATTTACTTAGATCACACTGTTGTGAGGCACCTCCTTGAGAAGAAGGATGCGAAACCTCGACTAATCCACTGGATCTAGCTATTGCAAGAGTTTGACCTCGAGATTCATGACAAGGCGGGAAAACAAAATGTGGTAGCTGATCACTTATCTTACCTTCCTTCTGACATTATCGACCCTTTCAGACCCATTACTGAACATTTTCCCGATGAGCACCTCTTGACTATCAATTCAAGACTTCCATGGTTTGCTAATCTAGTAAACTACCTAGCATCGCATCAGATCCCATCTGATTGGACAAAAGCCAAGAAGAACAAATTACTTTCCGATGCCAAGTACCACTTTTGGGAAGACCCTTATCTCTTCTGCATTGGTGCTGATCAGATCATCAGACGATGTGTTCTGGAAGTGGAAATTCAGGACATTTTGTCCTTTTGCCATGACCAGGCTTGCAGTGGACACTTCTCTGGTCATAAAACCACAGCAAAAGTCTTCTAGTGCGGCTTCTATTGGCCCACAATTTTCAAAGACGCATACAATCACCGTAAGGCATGCACTCATTGCCAGACCTTAAGTAACATGAACCACCACGATATGATGCCTTTACAATCGATTCTCATTTGTGAAATATTCGATATCTGGGGGATTAATTTTATGAGACCCTTCCCTATTTCAAATAGCTTCGAATACATTCTTCTCGCTGTTGACTGTGTCCAAATGGATCAAAGCCATTCCGACCCGAACCAATGATCATAAGGTGGTTATCAAATTCATTCATCAGAATATCTTTTCTCGGTGAGAGATTCCACGTGCCATAATCTCCGATGGAGGGACCCATTTCATGAATGCTCAGCTCAGATCACTGATGACCAAGTATGGGGTGTCGCATAAAATCTTGACCCCTTATCACCCCCAAACTAATGGTCTAGCTGAGTTATCAAATCGAGAGATCAAGAAAATCATTTAGGTTATTATTCAACCTAATAAGAAAGATTGGTCATCTCGACTTCCGGAAGCTTTGTGGGCTTATAGGATCGCCCACAAAACACAATTAGGCATGTCTCCATTCAGATTGGTGTATGGGAAGGTGTCTCACCTCCCCATCGAATTGGAGCACAAAGCCTATTGGGCAGTACGGAACTGCAATCTCGATCTTTCTAAGGTAGGAACCCACAAAAAGCTTCAAATGAGTGAGGTCGATGAACTATGCCATGACACGTATGAGAACTTATGAATTTACAAGGAGTGGGTTAAGGTCTTTCATGACAAGCACATATCCAAAAAGATCTTTTCCCCTGATCAGAAAGTCCTACTCTTTGATGCCAAGCTCAAATTGTTCCCATGAAAACTCAGATCAAAATGGATTGGACCATACCTTGTCCGACGAATCTTTGGAAATGGAACTGTCGAAATCAGTCAACTCAGCCATGATTCAAAACCTTTTGTCGTGAACGGTCAGAGACTCAAACCATTCATTGAACTCACAGATACAAACTTGGCTGAGGTATCTTTTACCCTCCATTCTCTCTGAGCTCATTCCCAGCTGATGGCGTTAAACTCAGCTCTTAATGGGAGGCAACCCATCATTTTGAAAAACCCAAAACCCTTCCTGACACATCTTATGCTGAACTCATATTGCACTTTAGGGTTCATCCGTTAAGACAACCGACTCCACCTCTGGTACCCTTACCCAAGCTTGAAATCGTCCGCAACAATCACCCTAACCCATTCACCCACCCAACACTTGTTCTAATTAATGATCTAAGCTGAACTCAAACCCAACTAATTTACAATGAGGACATTGCAAATCGTAGGCGTGGGGGGTATTAAAGTGCAAAACGCTATGAAATCACTTCACAAGAAAGGGTTTCATCAAAAAAATCACATATTCCAAAAAAACCAGAAAAAATAAAAATAATTTTGAAAAAGAACAAAAATAGGCGAAGGGAGGAAATTTTGATGGCATATCATTCTTTGGGAGACAAAGGGGAGGAGATATAAATGCCAAAAAGGAGCACAATTTGAAAAGAAAAGAAAAAGAGATAGTCATTAGTAAAAGATTAAGGAATTGACTTAGTTCTAGACCAAATCAAAAGAAAGAAAATGAAAGACAAAAAGTACTAAAGAAACAAAAAGAGATTAATAGGAACGCTGATCTTAGGCCTCTTGGACCGCAATCGTAAGCTTAAAAATTCAAGTATCCGCTAAGATTTGGATAATCCTCAAGAGGTTGGGGAAACTGCAAAGCTTAAGTATAAGGTCTAAGACATAGGGATTATTCGGCCTTGTTAACTGACCTCTGGTTTGCGGGACTCGATAACTTAAGCACCTCAATCCACACACAGTCTGATTTAGTGCACCTAAGTATCAAAATCATGCAAATGCATTAAATCTGTTTTGAAAAAAAAAATTACCTAGACTAGGTGCGGCTGATCAACACAAGTTGATTTGAATGAGTTCCCGACGCGGAGAGGCGAGAAATTCCCCTCGAAGATGAGCAATAACATATCGTCTCCTCGGTGCTTGTCTCCTAAGATATCTAAATATCCTACCAAGGGCATGTAAGCACCTTGTGCTGGTTTAGATGCCATGGGCGGCATTATCTCGAAATGTCGACTGCCAGGGTCTGGATTTAGCTATAGGATGCCATGGGCGGGATTATCTCAAAATCTCGAAAGCCAAGGTTCTGGGGGTTGCCATGGGTGGTGCTATCTCGAAGCATCGATTGCTAGGGACCCTGCAAGGATTGATGGTGGGAACTAGGAATCCGATACAGACCGTGTTGTAAGGCTAATCCAAAGCTAGAAATAAAAAGAAAAGAGAGAGAAAACTCTCCAAAAATAAAGAAAAGTTCTTCTGTCTCTCTCTTACAAAAACACATTGCAACTTAAACCTGGGCTAAAACATATTACAAGCATGAGTGCTTTAACCGCGGAGTTTAATGAACCTTAGGTTAGTTCTTGTGGGCCTTAGAAACCTTTGTAGCGGAATGAGGCTAGAGTTGGTTAGGTCCAGATCTTAGTTGGTACTTGAGTACCTCTAGGCCTATTATCGGCATTCTAACCTAATCTACAAGAAAAAGCACACATCGGAGTTTTAAGCATCAAAAGGCATATGGTCTAAAATCAAAGTTAATACCTTGAAATTTTGCTAAGGGACTAGCAAAAGCTAGGCATGGGGGTATGATGGGAATACCATCATGAGCCATAATTAGCTCATTTTGATCCAATTAAGTCAGTAAATGCTCCTACATAACTGTAGAGAGTAATAAGTCACCGCATAATCATTCTGAGGGAAAAATAAGAAACTAAGGTTAAAACTACATATCATGAATGTAGTACAGCCACAGGTTTTCTTAGGGGTTAATTAAGGGTCAAATGGTCCTAAAAGGCTAACAAGTGGGTTAGAACAATCAGAAAAGGGTTTGCACGTGTTTTGAGAATTAAATGACTTTTGAAACCCTAAAAATAGACCTGCTTAATTAAATGAGGTTTTGGTCAAGATAAAATGCACCTGAACCTTCTTAAATTCATATAAAAATATTCTCTAGGGTAAAGAACCTTCAATTTAACCATCAGAATCCGTTTTGACCTAGAGCAAAGTCTCAGAGAAACATTTGCCCTAATTTGGGTTTTTGCATAAATTACCTAGTCAAACGTAGTAAAAAACAAAATCAGACTTCACCATTTGATTCCTTAGGTCCAAATTAGGTTTGTACCAAAATTTAGATCCAAGGTGAGTTTGTCTTGACGTGGTTTGCAACTTGGTCCTATCTGATTGCATTTCTACCCTTAACTTTCAAAATATTTTCAAATAGACCCCTAACTTTGCTGTCATTCTAATAAAAAGGTCCCTACCACCATTAAACCTATTCCTACTTGCTCCAATGACCTTGATTTAGAAAGAACTCCTTGATTTCTTGACGAATCCCTTTTAAATTTGAAAGAGAAGTTTGTCAAGAAATTCCATTCCTTTTAAACCAAATCCCGCGCCCCAAAACCTTCCCAATATCTCATGTGAACGCATGAGAGACTTCCTCCTAAGGTCTATAAAAGAACCTCCTACTCAGACTGTCCTACTCACGCTCGAAATCGGCCAAGATTCCCCCTCGATTCCTCTCTCTCTCTCTCGGCTGAAAGCTCCCCGACATCCGATGAGCCCCTCCGTCCATCTTCATCCTTCGTTCGCAATATCAAAAGTGGAATTTTCTTCCTCATGTCTTCCCGCGTCGAGCCATACTTGCCAGCGCCTTAATCTCCTTCTTCCTTGCCGTTTCTCTCTCTTCGAAGCTGTTCATTTCTCCAGCGACGGCAACAGCACAACTGGTGCCTTCTCCTTCCCACTTCGTCCATTAGTACATTCAACTACTCCCTAACCTCTTTCTCATCACACCAACATTTTCGACAAGCCATTTTGACCTCGACCACACCTCCGCGACTCCATCGTCTTCCGCTCTGGCCACACCTCCGGCAAGGTACATCTCTGTCCACACACCACCAAACCACTCGCGACTACCTCAAAACCTCTACCACACCTCTCCGCTCATTTCCCCTCTCCTATTTCACCATATTGCCCCCTCCAACGCTCCACCAAACAAACCCACTTCCGTTCATCTCCTCCGCCTCCGTCCTCCCACCTCAGGCCTTCTCACGCCACAAGACCATCACCCACACATTCGCCATGGTTTGGCAAACGTCCTGAGCAAGTTTAATTGGGCCATGAAGCCGTACTTTTGCTTTCAGGTAGCCATCGTCTGTCACCGCCGCTACCTCTATCTCCAACCACGAATGCAGTTCTCTAGCTGTAATCCCCTCAATTCCACTTCTAGGACTATGCGCATCACCCCCAGGACCATTCCCAGGTTCTTCAATCGAAGACCCAGAAGCTGTAGCTCACCTAATTGGCGAAGCATTAGACACTGCTATTATGTGAAGAGAAGTGTAGCGGATAGTACCACATCGTGAATAGACGCTCGTGCAACCACGCATAAGTTGAATTTGTCAAGTGGGCTTATTGCCTCTAAACACGGGGTGAGGTCCCTCTTACCCACGCACCGCCTCGTCTGTAACCTCTACTCGCAGACCTAGCCTGACTCGTTAACCCACCTAAGCCTCACTCCTCGCTCATCACCCACTACCGGTGAGCCTGGACCCAGGTATGCTAGGTCCAATACCCCGATTACCCCTGTTGCTCTGGGAGAGTAGATCCTAAAGAGAGAAAAAGAGGAGAACCTGCGTGGGTAGGGGGAGGGTTTTGCTCTTGGTGAGACCTGGCTAAAACTTAGTTGAATTCAAGAAGCCTCTCCCCTGCTATTGTGTAAAGAAAGCCAAAGAAAGAAGAAGAGGAAAGAAGAAGAAGAGTTGTAGAGATAGAGAAGGAAAAGAAGAAGAAGAAAGGCAGAGAAGAGAAAGAGAAAAGAAGAAGAACAGAAAGGCTTGAGCAGTTTAAGCTGTCTGATTAGTAAATCAGACGATTGGTTTGAGTGCATTTCATACATATATATATACATTGAGTTCATTAGCTATCATTGTAAGGAGTATTTAGTGATATAAATCGCCATTTTACTCTATTATTTTTGCAGTTTGACACTTGATCCTAGTGCTACTTTATTCTGAAATAGTTCTTGTTTACAATTTCATTACTTTCTTGTCTTAAATGGCAATTTTTGAGAACTGAATTCTATATTGCTCCTTGTGTTCGACCTCGGAGCTTTTTTGAGTAATAAATTTATTTGTTTGAACACTATTTTGGCTATACTGCAACGCGACAATTTTAAAAACATCGATTTAGCGACACGAATAGTCTCCTAATCACTTGTGACTGATCGGAGGATCTTTTGTATGAGGGCTTTATTTGTAATCTCTTAATCAAGATTCCCTAAAGTGTTTATGATATTAATGAATCTTGTATACATCTTCTTGATGGTCTCTTCTTTCTACATGTGGAAAAGCTCATATTTTTGAGTCAGGAGGTTGATTTGAGTTTTTTTAAGCTTTGAAGTCCCTTCTTCTGTGACTTCAAGAGTATTCCATATTTCATATGCAATTTTGTAGGTAGAAACTCTGTTGAACTCCTCTTGTGATAATCCACAGAAGATGGCATTCATTGCTTTGGCATTATGAATAGCCATCCTTTTTTGATCTGAAGTGATGGATATTCCTTCTTTCTTCTTTGGATGTGTGTGTTTGGAGGCTATCACATCCTACACTTCATAGTCCATAGACTCTAGATAGATCTACATTCTAGTCTTCCAATAGCCATAGTTAGCGCCATCAAATAAGGGAGGTCTCATGGCCGATTGGCCTTCAGCGTAGACTTTAGAAGATTTTGACATCATTTTGATTAGGAAGAAACTGTGCTCTGATACCAGATGTGAGTGCATAGGGAGCCTATACAATCTAATAGGTCTACATTAGAGGGGGCGAATAGTGTACTAATGCAAAATATAAATTTTAAAATAAATTAATCTCCATAAACATGATAGTTTACACCTGATTTTGAGTGGAAACCCTTTTGGGTAAAAACCACTACCTAAGCCTCCCAACTTAGGATTTCACAACCAACCAATGCTAGTCAAATCCATTATCACACTATTTGAACAGGGGTGGCACAACCTCTTACAAGACCTTCTCTTTTACACCTACAAAAGAGAAGAACAACGAGACTCCCAACAACTTGGGTCCTAGATCAAAATAATAGGAAAATAATAGGGATATAAACAACAATATATCCTATGGAACCTTAGAAAGATATGCAAATCTTGGATTTTGAGGTCACAAAAAGACGTATTTTAGAAAGCGTTGAAAGTAGGCATAGAGGTGTGAAAGCACAAGAGAGAAAGAGCATTTTTTGCTTTTTAGAAGCTCTGAGAGGTGTGTTTTGGAATGGGGGTTGAGAGGTCCTATTTATAGGTGTTTTTAGGCTTGATTTAGAAGAATTACAAAAATGGTGTTGGTCAATCAAAATGAACTTTGGTCGATTAAAATAATATTTTGATTGATTAACATAGGAATTTGATCGACTTAAAGCACAAATTTAGGAGTTGACGTTGGAGGATTTTGATCAATTAAAAGTACATGTTTGGTTGATGAATTGAATTTGTTCGATCGAGATAAAATATAGGTCAATCAAGATTATATAAAACTTAGAGTTTAACCTAAGTTTGTTATCTATCAAAGTTTAAAATGAAATAGTTGATAATTTTTGAGGTTCTAGACTCAATAAGAATAAAATAGCAACTTTGAAACATATAAAAGTCTTCTTGAGTCTAATCTTTCATGGCACATAATCATTCCTTGAAATGATTAGTCTGCAATAAAACACAATTTTGCTACATCAAAACAAGGGTATCAACACTTGCCTATAGAAGAAATATAGGTGGGACTATTAGTGGGGCACTAGGTGAGGTACATGGAGAGGGGTGGTACTTTATTTATAGCTTGGAGGAATATAATGCTTAAGGAATAAAATTAAGGATCATTACAATCAAGGAAATAAATGATTGAAAATTTCAATAAAAAGGAAGCTAGTAATTGGAGGGAAGGTTTCGATGTAAATAATTTTGCATTGAGATGCTGCTGGATCAAAGGGAAAAATTGGTTAGCATGGGTGTGCTTGATGTGTGAGTTGTGTTTCAATTGAAGAAAAAGAGCATGTGTGATTGCTTTCATTGTTGGGCAAAGGTGGACTAATTAGAAGCTTGTGCCCTTATACATGGGTTTTTTTGTTTGTTTGGAATGAAAGGGGTGGTTCGATTTTAACATTTGCACGAAAATGATGTAAATTACATGTAAGGTGTGACTTTAAGTTTGATGACATTATGCATGCATATCGAGGCTTAATAAATAGATAGGTCACAGGCTTGTATTTTTTTTCTTAGTGGTTGGGAAAATGTCATTGTGTAGATTATAGAGGTATAATCGTAAAGTTATAAACCCTCTCTCTACCATTATGTGCCTTTCCAATCTTCTTTTGTTTAGGTGCTCCATAGCATCAACAATGAAACATCATGCTCTCATCACTTGCCCTAAGTTCTTTCAACTCCAAATCATCTCTTTGATTGCACTCTACAAAAGTAGAAGCATAGAAAGATCATTTGAAATACCTTATTGCCACCAGATAATGCAAGAATAAGGACATAGGTATGCAAAATGTTTTTAAATATTGAATTATCAACTTCCCCATTCCCAACATTTGTTGGTCCCTAGCAAAATAGTAAAGAAAAGCTAACTCACTTTCACTGGAATTGCAGTTGTATTTACCATATGCAACAAGGCTTTAAACCCCTAGGTTTCTTTAATGGAGTTATAGTCTGTTGACGGCTTGCAGCAAATATACCCACAAAGTCTAATTGTTATATATTTTTCCTATGGTACATTTATATAGTATACACATGGTACTTAGTACTTAGACTCAACAACACCCTAGCGTTTAACCAAAATGCGAAATCCAATCATCTAATCCAATCCTTACTATCCATAGCTTAAGTTTTCCAATGTTCTTGTATTCACCCAACATTCACTCAAGACTAGAGTTCTAAGTATTTATGCCCGAGGGAGTGTAGGCTAGATAGACACATATGGATGAAGACCAAGATTTTGGATTTTAGAGGCATTTCATTTTTTTGGTTCCACATACCCCACATTAGATTTGTTCCTACTATAATCCTGGTAGCTTTCCCCTACGCCCTTATTTATAGGTCATCGTAAGATCCTAGTCCGTGGATATCTCCTCTTTGTGCACATATGGAAAAATTTTTTCTTCCCAATGCATCTTTTATTCTCTCTCTATTTTTTTTTTTGCATTTTTGTCTTCTTTTGAAAGGACTATTTGTTTTTCTAGCAAAAGATAGTAGTTGGCTCATTCGAGAATCAACTCAGAACTCCTCTTTATTGGGTTATGCAGAACCTCATTTATTAAGGTATATTCCTCCAAAGGTCAATTCCAAATTACATGTTCCTAACAAACTATGATGTGTAAGTGTAATTTTGAAATACTTAGACTCTAAAGATGATATAATTGTAAGGTGAATACAAAATCATCGTACTTTCTACCCTTCCTACTTTCATTCAAGATTAGTAAATCTCTTCAAGGACTTAGAATTTCAACATTTCAATCAAACACTAAGATAATTTAGTCTGATGGACTTGAAGAGCTTAAGGGTCAAGCCTATGTCCATACTCTATTTAGGTAACTACAAGTAAGCTAAACAACAATTTTCTTTTTATGATTGTGAACAAAATGATGGATTATATACTAGCAAATTATAGACAACCAAAAAAATTAATTTCCCTCCCCCATGCCTATCTAATATAATGTCCTTAGTAAGGAAAGGTACAACTTGATGATTGATCACCACTTCTCCATAAAGCTCAGGCTAATTATGTTAATACATTGTCAATATCTACAAAGAAAATAAGTCTAATTATATATATAAGAAAGAAGATGTGTTGGATTGCCTTCAACAAGCACTAAGTTTATTTTCTTGAACCAAACAAGGCATGGTGCTTAAGGGGGTCAATGAAAAATGCAGTCTCTTTAAGTTGGCCATCCTTAATTTCTTCAATACAATGCTTCAGCCATTGGCCATGACCTTAAAGTTTTAACTGATCTAGAAATCTTGGATTTCTACTACCAAAAACGGAAATGCATAAATGACCACATATGGTCAATCCTACCTCAATTTCAACTTTCCAAGGAACAATTTCATTCTTGAGTCAAAGAGCCACACTTTTTGGTTAGGTTCGAAGGATTTACGTGAGATATGCATGTTATGAAAGGCTTTTGCTCTCTCCTTGTAAACCTTTGAACTCTCACATGCATCATTGCAGAGCTCTTCCAACTCATTTAACTGAAGCTCCTTTAAGAGCCAGTTGTAGCCATATCAAAGTTGAAGGTCTCAATGGCCCAATAGGCTCTATGTTTCAACTCAACCGACAAATGATATGCCTTTTCATAGATAAGCCGATAAGGAGACATACCAATAGGGGTTTTGTATGCTATTTTGTAGGCCCATAAGGCATCATCAATCCTTTGAGACCAATCTTTATGATCGAGCCTTATAGTTTTTTCCAAAATCTTAATTTCCCTATTAGAAATCTCTACCTGCCCACTAGTCTGGGGTTAATATGGAGTAGCAATCTTGTAGGTGATAGAGTATTTGTGGATGAGAGATGTAAAGTGTGCATTTCTAAAGTGGGGACCTCCATCACTAATGATAGCCCTAGCCATTTCTAATTGAGTAAGGATGTTGGATTTCAAGAACCTTAAGACTACCTTGTGACCATTTGTATGAGTGGAAATGCTCTCAACCCACTTAGAAATATAATCGACTGCCACAAGTATATATTCAAAATGAAATGATGGCAAGAAAGGGCCGATGAAGTTGATGCCTCAAAAATCAAAGATGTTTATTACCAATATCGAGACTAAGGGTATCATGTCTCATTGAGAGATGTTGGTAGTGCACTGACAATGAAGGCATTCCTTGCAAAACTCTTGGGCATCCTTAAAGAGGGTTGGCCAATAAAATATGCTTTTTAGAACTTTGTTCACCATCTTTTTTGCATTGAAATGTCCTCAACAAGTTAGAGAATGACAAAAGTTCAATATACTATTCTACTCAATCTTTGGCACACATTGGCATATGATTTGATTTGTGCAATACATGAAAAGCTTTGGACCATCCTAATAATAAGAATGAGCCAATGACAAGAATTTGTCCCTTTGATTTTTGCTGAGGTGAGAAGGAATGTGTTCTACAACCAAATAGTTTGCTATGTCTGTATACCAAGGAAGAGAATGAGTAGTAAGAGATAACAATTATTCATCTGGAAGTTCTTCCTCGATTGTCTTTGTAGGAAACTTAGATTTAGTTGGGATCCATAGGAGATGGCTTGCCACTACATTTTCTAACACCTTTCTTGTCTCAAATCTTCAAGTCAAACTCTTGTAGTAATAAGATCCATTTAGTGAGTCTTGGTATAGTGTCCTTCTTGGATAGAAGATGTGTGAGTGCAGAATGATTTGTGAACACTATCACCATGGATCCTAAAATATATGGGTGAAGAATGGGAAAATTTGAATTTCCCCTTGTGCGGGAAGGTTCGGCGATGAACCCTAGGTGGTTCGGCAAGCGTGTCGTCGACAATGGTGGCTGGACAGTCTGGAGATCACGATCTTGGAGGAGAAAGGAGCGAGGTGCCCAGGCGGCTGATGGAGTCAGGGTAGTGGATAGGCGGCGAACTCATAATAGGTGGTCAAGGAACCATAGGGAGGTGGTCTATTTTAGATGTCGGTGCTATGGTCATATGGCGGCGGTGTGCCAACGTCCTATGCTTTGCTTGGCCTACTGGGGCAATGGCCACAAGCGTGACTCCTGCATGACAGTCCATGGAGGACCTAGGGGTAGGATGCACACTGATCCCTAGGCAAAAAAGGGAGAGGTGCAGCCGCCCCTTCCACCTCCCCCGTCGGCTTTTGGGGGGCACACCTTGGATGTGGAGATAGCCCTGAGTGAGGACATTAAGGTGGCAGAACTGGTTTTGCGAGGGCCTTGATCGGGGAAGTGATGATGGGCACTCTATCTCTGGAGAAAGCTCATCAACTGGTAAGCTCTCTTTCCCTCTCGACAGATGTTTGGAAGATTGCGGTCCTCTCCCCCTCTCATTTTATGCTCTTTGGTTTGGGGTTGGTAGATGTCGAACATCTGTGCTTTCGGTCAAGTAATCTGCGTGCGTTGATGGTGATGTGGCATCTGGTCTCCCCTTTTGATGGCACTTTGTCTGTGCGACCACCTCAAAAAGCTGCCCTTAGATCAGGCAATCTTGAAATCAAAGGTCTGCCTTTGCACCTGAGGTCTAGGGTAGTGGTGGAAGCTATGATTGTTGGGTTTGCTTCTGTGGCAAAGGATGCTGAGATTGGACCGACTGAAGGCGATGGTAGTGTTTTGAATGTGTGGGTGGATGTCTTTAGGGCTGGGTCTGTTCCAGATAAGCTAATTCTCCAGTGTTGGGGGAGCTCCTGGCTGCTATTCTTGAACTTTCATGTGGCTAATAGGTTTGTGGAATCACACCATAACCCTCCCTCTTATGCTGAGGTGCTGCAAGCCAAAGTAAATTCAATATTGATGGATTGTGAAACTCAGGAGAAGATCGCTGAGCCCAATAAGGATATGGAACTGGAAGATGGGATGGGTGGGTTGATGGTAGAGGAGGGGATGATTGAAACTCTGGAGGCTGGGTGGGTTGCACCTCTGCTTAAAGGTGATTTGGCTGTGGTAGCAAAAGAAGGTGAGGAGATGACATTGATGAATGAGGCTGTGGCTAAGGATTTGAAAGGTAGGGCTCTAAGAGCCAATGCTCCTGCTAGACCTGATTTGGAGGAGCTCCCTATGAACTCCTTAGGTCTGCAATGTAGCCCACCTGTGGTTGAGCGTCTGTAGGTGGATTCCATGACTCCTTCCATCTCTGGTCTAGGGAGACCTCCCTACAAGCTCAGGCTGAGAAGACATAATTCAACACAAAAAGTTGATGAGTGCGCCATTGCAGCTGTGATAAAGGTTAGCAAAGTCTCTACTGTGAAGAAGGGGGTTGATCAGATGGCCAAATGAGGATCCTTACATGGAATGTGCGTGGGTAGCACGATCGAAGTCGAAGGGCTTCTTTGCTTAGGTATTTGAGAGAGTGAGAGATTGATTGTGCCATCCTCCAAGAAACACATATTGATAGTGAGGCTGACATTGCTTGGGTTGAGATGAAAGCTGGAGATACCAATGACACTGTGATGGTCAACTCAAGTGGCATATCTATGGGTGTTTCTATCTTGTGGAAGAAGCATGTGTTGCAGTTGGAGGAGGCCTCTTTGGCTAGACACTTACTGACTTGCAGGTTCAAAAGAGACCAGGGAGGCAGTAAATTATTTGTGACAGGTGTGTATGGTCCCTGTGACCCTAGCATAAGACATGAGCAATGGGAGGATTGGAATTAGGCTGCGGATTTTGTGAATGGGGCTACCTGGCTTGTTGGAGGGGATTTCAACTGTGTGTTGGTGGGAAGTGATAGACCCAGTGGTGTGGCTGATAGTGCAACCACTGGCTTCCAATTAGTGGTACAAGCTTTAGGTTTTAGTGAGTTTCCCTCCTCTGGCTCTAAATTTACTTGGAGGAATAGAAATGGTCTTATGTCCAAAATTGATAGGTTCTTTGGCAATGCTGGGCTGCTGGAACTTTTTCAATTATCATATGTCTGTGTCCTTGAACGACCCTTCTCTGATCACACCCCCTTGGTCTGGGACAATGGTGAATAGGTGATGGCTGGATCTTATTTCAAATTCAAGAAGTCTTGGTTGAGGGAACCGAGCTTCAGAGAGTTGCTTGAAGGTTGGTGGAGAGCTTAGTAGGTTGAGGGCACTGCTACCATCAAGTTGGCTTCCAAATTGTCGGCTATGAGAGTAATGTTTAAGGAATATGGTGATGTTGTTTCTGTCATGAGGCATCAGAGACGTAGAGAAGCCTTGATGAAGGTTTAGGAATTTAACTCTAGAGAAGCCAATGACTTGCTGTCTGAGTAGGATCTCCTTACCAGAAAATGGTGGTAGGGGGTGGTGGCTGAAGAAGATCTGAAATTGGAGATGGATTGGAGGGAACATTTAAGACAACTGTGACTAAAAGAGGGGGATGCAAACACTAAGTTCTTTCATTTGGCTGCTAGCTCTCGGAGAAGACTCAACCTGATTTCCTCAATTGTTAAAGATGGGCAGAGAATTACCTCCATCTCTGATATCAGAGCTGAGGCTGTCAGATACTTCAAGGAATCCCCAAGATCTACTAGAAGGGGCGGTTGGAAGATGGCAGCTAGTGACCTACCTAAAATCACTGAAGATCAGGGGTCCAGCCTAACTACATCTATATCTGAGTCTGAAACTTTGAGTGCCATCAAGGATCTCAACAGTGAAGGCTCACCTGGTCCTGATGGTATTCAAGTCTTCTTATATAAAGAGATGTGGAATGTTGTGGGCACTAAGGTGATGGAGGTGATCAGAGAGTTTGAGATTAGCAAATTTGGCTTTGAAAAAATCAATAAGTCCTTCTTATTCCTTTTGCCAAAGACTCCGGGAGCAGAATCATTTTAGGAATTCAGACCCATATCCCTTTCAAACTCTATTTACCTGGTGATTAGCAAGGTCTTGGCCAATAGGTTAAGGCTTGTTCTACAAGAGTTGATCCACCTTGCTCAATCCACCTTCCTTCCTGATAGATCTTTACAAGAGTCTTTTATCATGGCCCAGGAGATGGTTTGTGGGTGGCACAAGAGGAAGTGTAAAGCTTTTTTGTGGAAAGTTGATTTCTGCAAAGCTTATGATTCCATCTGCTGGCCTTATCTTTGGGAAGTGTTTAAAAGCAGTGGTTTTCCTCTACTTGGGTTCAATGGGTAAAAAAGTGTATTACAACAGCCTCTTTCATTCCATTGATAAATGGGAAACCCTGTGGTGCATGGATTCAACCCCAATGTGGGATCAAACAAGGCTATCCTTTGGTGCCTTTGGTCTTCAATTTGGCAATGGACAACTTGGCCTGGTATGCTTGCAAACTTACTGAAATAGGCCTTATTAGAGGCTATTCCTTATCTTGCAGGAGTGCTTTGGCCCCTATACTTCAATACGCAGATGATACGGTCTTTTTGTGGAAGGATCTATTGATGAAGCCCAAGCTCTATGTCATATGGTCAACACTTTTGGGGATATCTTAGGCCTTAGGCTGAACAGAGGGAAGTCATGTTTGATCTATTTTGGCTTACCTGAGGCTGAGCAAGGTGACATTTCAGCAGTTTTGGGGACCCCTCGCATCAGCCTCCCTATCAAATATTTGGGTATGCCACTGAGGTGCTCTAGAATGAAAAAAAGAGATTGGAACTGTCTCTTTGATAAAATTTCAATGAAGTTGGATGGGTGGCATAGCAGCTTCCTATCCAAGGGTGGGAGACTCATCTTGCTCAATTCAGTGATCACCTCAATTCCTGTTTTCTACCTTTCCATCTTTAAAGCTCCTAAATCTATATGGAAGCGGCTGGATGTATTAAGGAAGAGGTTCTTTTGGAGGGGATCCAAACATGAGGCCAGATTTATGCAGCCACTGAAGTGAGAGCAGATCTGCCAACCAAAGGACATGGGAGGGCTTCGGATTAAATCCCTAAAATAGTTCAATGATGCCTTACTGCTTAAGTGGGCAATTAAATTCTTGCAAGGAGAGATGAAGCCTTGGACTAACTTGATCAGGGATAGCTATAGCTCTTCAAACAGTGTGATCAATAGACTGCAGCCCAGTAGACCCTTGCCCTTTTGGAACTCAGTGATCAAAGCATTGGCTGATAACATGCATCTGCTGCAGCCGACTCTTGGTGATGGCAGGACCTTCAGCTTTTGGAATGAAAGATGGTCTCAGCTAGGTGTTCTGAAGGAGATCTATCCAAGGGCTTTTGCAGTAGCCTCTGACAAGGAGGGGACAGTTAGCTGCTTCTGGTCTAGCAGTAGTTGTAGTTGGATGTTGAATGAAGAAGACTCCACCAGAAGGGGCACCCGGCTGTGGGATGAAAGGAGGAATCTGATCTTAGATCTTGAAAGCTTCAGGCCAAGACATGGAGTGGAGGATAACTACATCTGGGACAAGCTTTACACTGTACATTGTAGCTACAGCAGAATCATGGAAAATGGCAGTGGGGGGAGCTATGACTTCATTGACAAGAAAATTTGGCTTTTGAAGATCCCCCTTAAAGTACAAATCTTTCTTTGGCTATGTAGGAGAGAGGGCTTGATAACAGGTGATTTGCGACACAGAAGGATGGGAGCTGCTCTTCATGAATGGCACTTATGTGGGATGCACTTTGACAACATTAATCACGTTTTCTCCTCTTGCCTAGTCACTGATGCTGTATGGAGGAGGACTTGCCAGGAGCCGTTGCCAACATGGGAATCCAGTTGGCATGGGTTTGTCGTGAGAGAGAGGTCACATGTGCGCATGGCTGTCACTCTCTGGTGCGTGTGGAAGGTAAGAAATGCGGGGCTTTTTCAAGAGAGACTAGTATGTTGTGAACAAATTGTAAGAGAGTGCTGGTCCCTCATACATACTTGGGGATCTGGGTTGTAATTCTCCTTACTTGGTTATATAATATACCCTCTCGGATTGCTATGGTAAGGCGATAGCTTTCCTTTTTGTATCAAAATATATATATATATATGGGTGAAACTTTCTAAGGCAAAGATTTACTAGTAACTCCTTTTCTATGATAGTATAATTCATTTGGGCTTCATTCAACGTTTTACTAGCATAATAAATCATATAAGGCTTCTTATCCTCTCTTTGCCCTAGAACTGCCCCAACAACAAAATCAGAATCATCACACATTAATTCAAAGGATAGGTTCTAGTTTGGTGGCTGTATAATGGGCGCAATAGTGAAATCCTTTTTAAGATACTTAAAATATTTAAGGCATTCATCATAAAAAACAAAAGGAATATCTTTACCCAAAAGGTCACAAAGAGGTCAAGCAATTTTGCTAAAATCTTTGATAAATTGACTATATAATCCAGCATGATCATGAAAAGATCTGATTTACTTGACATTAGAAGGGGGTGGTAACTTCTTAATAGTGTCAATTTTAGCTTTATCCACCTAAATTCCCTTTTCAGAGATGATATGTTCAAGAACAATTTCATGTTGAACCATAAAATGGTTCTTTTCCCAACAAAGCACAAGACTAGTCTCCTTACAATGTTGAAGCACTTTCTTTAAATTTTGGAGGCATTCATCAAATGAGGTTCCATAAATAAAAATAACCATCCATAAAAACCTCAACAAATTTATCCATCTTATCATTGAATATAGCTATCATGTAACGTTGAAAGGTGGCAGGGGCATTACACAACCCAAATGACATTCTTCAAAAGGCAAATGTGCCATATGGGCATGTGAACGTAGTCTTATCATGATTTTTAGGGTAAACCATGACTTGGTTATACCCAGAGTAGACATATAGAAAGCAAAAATATTTATTACCAGTAAGTGATGGTAACACCATCATTCTTCATAACTAATTGAAATTAGTCAGAATCAAATGTTAAATTCTTACAAATGATCATCTAAGGATCGTAAATCCGTGTTGAACTGATTTGAAGAGAAGATAGGAAAATAAGGTTAATTCTATTGTTTACCATCTCATCATTAACACAGATTAACCAAGGGGTTGATCAAGGGTCAATTCAAGGTCAAATGGACTTAAAAGATCAAGAAGTCGACTTAGAATAACTGAATTAGGGTTTCACGATTTTCGAGGATTAAAATATCACTAAAGACCATAATTATCAACTACACTCAAAATTAAAAGGGTTTTAGTAGAGATAAATTCAATTTAAACCACCTAAAAATTATTGAAAAATATTCTAAGAGGTTTGGTACCTTTACTTTGACCATTTGAACCCATTTTGACCAAAAGCAGAGATTTTGACAGGAATTTACCTTGATTTGGGCTTCTATGCAATTTACCCAGTCAAACATGTTCAAAACCAAAATCCAAGTTCACCATTATATTCTTTGGATCCTAATTAGATTAACACCAAAATTTGATCCCAATCAGAATCCATCTTGACCTAGTTTGCATTTTAGCCCCCAATTCCCTATTTTGTACAATCAGATCCCTAACTTCTATGTTATTTGTAAAAAGCACCCCCAACTTCTTGTCTTCATTGTGAATAGGTCCCTGCCACAATTGTCTACCTCACGATAGAAGAGGAAACTTGTAGAGAAAGCAAACCTAAACTTGCATCATTTAATCTGGTAAATTGATTCAAGAATCTTCGATCAAAAATCACCAAATTTTGTAAGCTTTTTCCCAAGATCTTGGCTGATCAACCAGATCCTGTTTCGAGCTCAATCACGGCCATTTCCTTTTCCAGGAAACCCATGTTCCCAAACCCAAAAATTGACTTCAAGGCAAGTCAAAGCTTGCCTTGTTTGCTCGCAACTTGAGAAGGAAGACCGTCTATTTAAAGGATTACATGATTCCATGCACGGTCTTCTCTCGCTTTTGGTACGCAACTCCTTTCTTCTCCTTCTTCCTTCATTGCCATTGACGATGAACTGGAGCTTCTTCAACCACCTTTTTCGGTCACTCCAAAGCACAATAGGGAGAGGGCTTCTCCTTATCACGTCATCGCCGTGCTTTCGGTTAGTGTTCATGGACCAATTGCCTCTCCTCTGGCTCCAATCTCCTCCACCTCCTTCCTCAACGCATACCTTCGATGACCTCCCTTTGTCGTCTAATCGTAAAATTAGTTTAGGGCTTTCTTCTCTCTCTCCGTCAGTTACGTTTAGGCCGAGTTTTAAACTCAATCTCTCATTCTCCTTCTCCGACACTGACAAACTCTGTCACCTTTGTTTCCATCTTTGGCATACCTCTATCATCCATATGCCCAATTAACCTAGGCAAAAGGTCCCTCTCATCCTCACGAATATTTCACCTAACCCAATTTCACCATATCACACCTCCACCATCATCTTCGTCATCGTCGTCTTCTTCATCTCCGGCCATCATTGTCTGACCGTTTCACACCCTCATTCACCTAATACACAACACCACCACACTCACCATACTCTGGCAATACTTCTGAACATTTTCATTGGGCCCTAGGGCCATACTCTTGCTCGTAGGTACTTGCCATCACCGGTCATCTCCTCCGACTTCGTTCACCATCTAACCCACCATCAACTACCATGCCACTAGTCCCCTTGAATGCAGAATACATTTGCGAAGCCACCTACACCATCAATTGGACAAAGCAACAGTTACAGCTCTAGCAATTGAATCGAGCTCCCACGCATAGTAATGAAGAAGAAGCCTCTTGCTTTAGTGCCACAATGAGAGATTTTGTTTTGGAAATTTGTATTTAACAAATTACGCACATTGCCTTCTTGCCTAGTACATGAGGGGTTGGGTCCCTCCTCACGATCATATGCACTCCAGTTTAGTTGACACATGCCATTCCAACTGAATCGAGTCCCCCACTATGCGTTGAACTAGGTATAAGCTAGTTTAGTCCAGTCTAGGATTGAGGAGAGAGAGGAGACTTTACTAAGAAGAACGGAGGGGGGCTTTTCTCTGTGTTGCAATCAGACAACCACACTTAGGTCTGATTTGAGAGTTTGAGCCTGATGATTACTACCAATGTCTGACTTGGTTGAATACTGAGGCTTAAGAGTTAAGAAGAGAAGAGAGGAAGAAAATTGGCTAAGTGATGAGAAATAGAGAGGAGAAGAGAAATGGCCGATACTTGTGATTAAGCTTAAGTGTTAATTTGTTGGTTCTAACCACCATTCTTATTTCTCTCTCTCTATACTATTTTTTTTCTATGACTCTTGGTATACATTGAATATATTTCATATTGAGTTTTTGATTATTCACTGCATTATTGTGCTCATCATATTTGATTAGTGGATTAAATTACAGTAGTTTGCTCCCTACGAATGACATTGGAACTCATGTTTCTTGAGATTGTAAATTTTAAATGTCAATTTGATTTTTGTTGCTATACTACGACACATTTTTTTAAACTATGACAATTGCTGATTCAATAGCAAGCTACTCTAAAATCTGATCAATGAAAGGAAGTAGAAAATGATCTTTCTTTGTTGCAACATTATTCTTGATATAGTCAATGTAGACTCACCAACTGGTTGCTAGTCTAGTTGGTACCGATTCTCCCTTGTCATTCTCTACCACAGTGATGCTAGTCTTTTTAGGCACAAGTTGTGTAGGGATCACCCATTATCTATCAGAAATTGGATATATAATGCCCACATCCAACCACTTAATCACCTCCTTCACAACCTCTTTCATGTGAGGATTAAGTTTCCTTCGCATGTCACGAATGGGTTTGAAATTGTCATTACAATAAATGCGATGCATGTAAATGGATGGAACAATTCCTTTGAGATAGGCAATAGTCCAACAAATGGCCTCTTTATATTCTCTCAAAGTATCCACCAGTCTTGTTTCTTTATCAGAAGTCAAAGTAGAAGTGATAATAACTGGTAGTGTTTCATAGGAGCTAAGGGAAGCATATTTCAATGAACCTAGAAGGGGTTTCAATTCCAACTTAGGCAGGCTTATTATGGAGGGCATTTGAGGTTTAGCGGACACCTCAAGAAGAGGTTCTTTATGCAAGACATATAAAGGTCTACCTTACCCTCAAAGGAATCAAAATGATCAAAATTCAGATTTAAGGGATTCTCTCCATCAGATTAAGAGTATGTGGTGCATATACTTTGAAATCATATCCTAAGTGTGTTCCTACACAACTATATCAATTCGATCCATCGAGCAACAATCTTCCTAATCAGGTTTCTTCTAGGTGGCATTAGGGATGTTCATCCTTAATGTTTTATTAACAAAAGAGTTCTCCCAATTGATCAAGGCACTTGTTGTAACGCTCCGACTTTGTAATATCCTTAATAGGTTAATTAAAAAACTTAATTGGTTGCTTAAGGTGAGATTAAGGGCTTTGGGGACCTTAATTTACTAACATTAGCCTTGAAAGTAGAGAAATCCCCTAAGTCATTAACAAATGTTAGATAACTAAAAAGTTGAGGGGTTAATTTGTTAAGAACTTACTTTAAAGGGCTTTCTTAGAGGGCAAGAAAGAAGTGGAGGGACTCCTTTGAAGCTTTTCCACCCCTTATATAAGAGAGAGAGGTTTAAAAATTTAAAAGAAAAATCTCATTTTCTTCTCCCCCCCTCAGTCGGTTCCTTCTCCTCCAGCAGATGCACCCTCATCCCCCTCCTCCTTGCTGGTTGCTACTGCTGCTACGAGGAGGAGGAGAAGAGAGGAGGAGGAGAAGGGAAGGAAGAGGAGGAGAGCTGCTTCTACAGCTATTGTTGAAGTTGTTGGTGTTGCTATTGTGGTTGCTGATTGCACAGTAAGTTAAGCCAATAAATATGACTTCTTATGTTATTTCCTAGCATTACCCATGCATCTTATGTAGCCATACTTGTATTTGTGAATATGTACTTGCATGCATTTATAAAGAGGGATAGAGAGTGAGAATAAATAGCCATTCAATCCACTTCTATAATTAACATCTTCATTGTGTGTTGCATTTCAATTTCACCATTTCATTTTTCTTATTCACAGCTGCTGTGCACGTCTCCATGCACCCTACCCTACTGCAACATGGTGAGAGGCGTGCACTCCTATAAAAGTCCATGCACCCTCCACTACTGTGGCAGCTGGCCTCACCCTCAAACACACCCATCACCACCCCTCAGACAACACACACAACACCACACCCACCCACCGGCCACTCTCTCTTTCTCTCCCTCTCCATACACAACACCTCTTCTCACAAGTTGAGAAGGGGTACACTGTGTGTAGGAGAGAGTTCACAGTGGTCTCAGACCCCCACTGTGAGCTCCACCACCGCCCAGTTCATCGTAAGCAGGTGGGCATGGTGGATTCTTGTTTATTTTTTTTATTTGCAATTTTTTTCTTTTTCATTTCTGTTTGTTGTTTCCTCTCCTCCGTCATTAGTGCAGGGCTTCAAGATCTGAAGCTTGCGAGCCCAGCACCTCCATGCAATGTCGAGTGCCACCGCGTGCGCCTGCAGACTGCTCAGGCTCTCTTTCTGCCTGCACATGTGCTCCACAGCACCATCTGCATGCTGCACCACCTCAGCCAGTCGCCTTCCCACCGTGCGCATTGTAGCGCACTGTTCACGCCTCTCTACACGACACTGTAGCCACCGGCTCATTTCTCACTTAGCCAGTGGTTCTATTCTCTCTCTCCTCTGTCTACCGCCTCTAGCCAATTGCACGCTCCACAGGACTGTCCACACACCCACATGCCGCGCATCCCTCAGCACTACGTAGCCCTTGTGCACTGTGTCTCACCCTCTCTGCACACGCACACATTCACCATCACCTCTGCACCCGTGCACCTACATGCCCAAACAATGGTCACTGACCCAAGACAGCTTAACCGCTTCCACCCTCTCACACACACAGCAAGCGCTCACCTTCACTCTCACTCTCTCACACTCACACACACACAGACACTCACACACCTACATGCATACATATATATATATACTCACACACTCTCACCCTTAAATATCTATATATACATAAATATATATATATTTAAATAAATATATCTATATTCCTATACATATATATATCTATATAGTTATAGCTACTGATATATATACATATATACTTATATATCCACATATCCACATTCTCCCATACACCTCATATCTGCTACCCACATACTCGTGCACTCACCCCTTCACCACGCATCGTATCGTGAGAATATTCACACTAGTTGCCAATATTTCCCGATACCCACGCAAAGCAAGTGCTTCCACCCACACTCACACACATCCGCTCCACACTCCACGCAGCACTTAGTCTTGTTGGTTGCGTCTTGCTAGACGTGGACCAACTTGAAGTGTGCTACATTCCATCTCCATTTTCACCTCCACCCCTATCTATATAATATATAACTATATATATACATATATATTCTATATTTACCATATATATATACATATATATACACTAAGCTAAGTATTTCTTTTCATTTCTTTCCTTGCAATTTATTCTGCTTTCATTTATCTTTTATTCCTTGCTATTAAAAAGATAAAAAAAAAAGTGTAAAAGAGAAAAGATAATTTTTGTCTTGCAAGTACTCGATCTTGTGAGTAACAAGGTCGATTTTGGAACCCTAAGTTAGCTTCAAGCCAAGAACCATTTGGCTCAAGGCCAAGGACTTCATTCTTGAGGGTGTGCCTTAAGAACAACATTATCACAAAAAAAATCTTAAAAAGTAGAAAAACCAAAAGCATAATAAACGTAAGGAAGATATATGTTTTAGGAAAGGCGTAGAAACTCCTTGATCTCCTAATCCCCGCCTCCCTGAGATTGACCCTGGGACTAAAAGTGACCAAGATAAAATCAAGTAGGCCAGGTTAAAAATTTTATGAAACTGGTGTAGACTCGATTTAGGTTAACTGACTATACTGATTTCAATGATAATATCACCACATTAATAAGACCTATTCAAGTTCATACCACGCTTTTCCAACACCGTTGCTAGGGAAGTGCTATTTGGAGTAAGTTTCTACTCTCTTCCTTTGATTTTCTCATCTCCCACCCTTCTCTTCATGGGCATTTTGTTTGTTTATGTGTAGGTGTACCTGCTGCAAGGAGGAGACATGCAGAGGAGGTCAAAGATGTGGGCAAATCTGAGGCGGGTGCATGAGCGTGAAGTCGCTGGCACCACATTGGAGCTTCGCCCATGTTGCTGAGAAGGTAGGTGTCTTCCTCTTAGTAACTTAGGTCATCTTGTCACTTTAAAAAAAAAAAAAGAGAGAAAAAATCTAAAAATTCTAAAAAACCTAAAAACACTTCTTAGGAATTTCTTGGGGCAAGTGGACTAAAATCCACATGTTGATTGTTTGTTATCACCACCACCGCCCCTTGATTTCCCGCAAACTTCGCATAATGAAAATCCAAGAATCTTGATTCTTGCCTTTTTTGTTGTGTGAAGTCTTCTTAGAGGCAAGATAAAAATTGATTGACTGCCATCTTTCCTTGTGTCATTTATTAGCATTTCGGGATCACATTTTTGGTGGGGAGTCTTGGAATTGAATTGATTCCAACCCCACCACGACTTTACATTTGCCTCAGATTCGATCCCAAATATTTAAACCTCAACATTTTCATTTTCTTTACATCATTTTCTAGTTGATCCTTGTGTGGATTATCACTTTAGTGATTGGGAGCACTTGAATTGAGTGTGTTGGCTCCCTCTCACATTAAGCTAAAATTGACTCGTGCATCCACACTTAGAAATTTCCATCTAGGGAAGCCCATTGCATTTTTAGCATACATTAACTAATTCACATTGAAGAAGGATTTGTTGGGCATAGAAAACTTGTATTTTCCGAAAACTCGGAGATTGGTTGAATTGGTAATCCAATGGAATCATAAAATCCATACTACTTGAGGTTAAAATTTTAAAAGCCATTCACCATCTAAAACTTCAATTCGGGGAGATTTCCCTGTTGCATGCTTGATTTACACACTCTTAAAATCAACGCACTTGGGCATTACCCGTATACAACTCCCTTTACATTCCTTGAGCACTTGATCCTAAGCCTCTAAATTAAAACTGGTAGCAACTTGACCCCTCTTAAGGATTGGAGGTCTAACTACCTACGTGCAGTGCCTACGTGCTGGTGTGGGTTGTCGCATGCTATCCGTGTCTAAGATTAAGGCAAATGACCTTTCAATCTGGCACGATGGTTCCGCGGTGCTCTCATTTGGTTCCATAGGTTGTGATAGTAGGTAACTTAGATCTTTAGGTCTAAGGACACATTGTAGAGGTTAGAATTGATTGCTTTGATTTGTCATCAAGTGTACCCTTATGGCGTTGTTTCTCTCATCCCCTTTCCCTTCTCATCTCCCCAATTCTTCCTGCGTAGTGCATGTTTGGGAGGAGGTCACAAAACCTTGAATTGTTTGAATTGTCTGATAATTCTAGAAGAATAGAAACTGGTGAATCATCATCTTCCTCCAAAAACATGGCTGCATGCCCACCCCCAAATCCTGAGGGAGGAAATCACCCCCCTCCAATCCCACCAGGTGGTGGTGGAGCCGTAGACCCCATAACCCGCCTCTAAGCCCAAATGGCACTGTATAATGAAAAAATCGAGGCCATAAAGGAAACATTGTAGGAAATGAATCGCCCTCCCCCTGAAAGGGAGGAACCCAAGTCTCTTAGTTCTTATCAAAATCCTGCTACTATAGAGACCATTAGGAAAATTCGGGTGCCCATGGGCGGGGATGATTTTGATTTAAAACCTAATGTCATTAGCCTAATTAACTTCCACTTCCATGGTCTTGCAAGTGAAGATCCCTTTCTTCATTTGGAAGACTTAACCTGATAAGCTGAAACTATTAAACCAAGAAACATCATGTTATCAATAGTCCTCATGAAAATGTTCCCATTTTCATTGTGGGACAAAGCGTCGCAATGGTTGCGCACCCTTGGGAGACCCATCCACTCTTGGGAAGAGATGCACACAGCATTTCTCAAGAAATTCTGCCTAATTGGGCGGACCAATGCACTTCGTCGGGCCATAACTTCATTCGTGCAACAAAACAGCAAGCAATTTCATGAGGCTTGGGAGAGGTATAATGACCTCCTAAGGATATGCCCACACCAAGGTCTTCCAAAGTGGCATATAACCCAAATCTTCTATTATGGGCTAAATGAGACTTTGCAACAAATCGTCGTTGCTTCCTGCAGAGGGAACTTTATGAATAAAGACGAGAATGGAGCATTTGAATTGTTTGAGAATATGAGTAAAAACTCAATGAACAATGCCTCCATTGTCACCTTTAATTGTACCAGCATGCCTCGCAATGTTTACGAAGTTGACACGAAACCCTCTCATTCATCCACAGATCTCAACTTAATTGCACAAAAATTGGATGAAGTCTCCGTCGTGCACAAGAAGCTAGACGAGCTTCTGGCCAACCTCGCTCGCTCTATGGCAAACACCTCCACACCATCACTCTGTCATAACCTTAATCCTTCTAATGCTAGGCTTATTCCAAAGAATCCTATGAGACCGTCCTTACCGAGTATCTCACCGAGCAATTCGGTAAGCAATATGAACCTGGCTTCTGCAAGCCAGTATTTTGACACGGAGGACTAAGCCTCGGTGTGCTCGGATGCACATACACATGAGGTATCATCTTCTGGCTTAGAAGACGCTTGTGCATTAAAGAACAACCCATTCTCTGCTACTTATAACCCAGGGTGGTGAAATCATCCAAACTTCGCATGGTCCAGTAACCCGCAGCACCAAAACCCAGCGGGTGGACCAATGTGACCATTCGCACCCATCATCCCAAGGGCCCAGTATAATCCTGTGCCAAATCTGCCCTCGGGTCCTTATGTACCTCAAATAGAACATGCATCAAGTCCTCTTGATAAATTGATGTGAATGATGATGGAAATGTCCAAGCGCCATGAAGAAAACATGACCTCTCTTCAGCACCAATTGGTGTAGCAGAATGCTGAGATCAATCAACTACACTTGACGACTCGATCTTAGGGCACTCTTCCAGCCCAACCGATCAATAACCCATGAAATTTTGTACCCTATGATCTGCAACCACAGGTACGACCTTCTCAAGTCTAGGTTCATCAAATTCTGCAAGCTCTGAGCACTCCACCAGGATTTCAAGCTAATTCCACAGTAGCACATCACCCTTATGTCCCTATTGTGAACCCTCCTACGCCTTATTTTCCCACTGGACCTGCGACATCCAATGCGATTACTACGAGGAGTGGTAAGCAAACTGTTGATCTGCCTCAACCTGATCCTTGCCCATCTTCTTCATCGCCCTCTCATTTGGGATGTGACCGCATTCTAGTGAGGTCGATACACCCAAACTGGTTCCAGAATCGGTCCCATTCCCTGAGGCTCTACTGAGGGAGCCAAAAGGCAAGAAAAAGAATATGTAGCCCTTTGATAACTTGCGTAATTTATTCAGGGATGTTGAGATCAAAGTACCCCTATTGAAGGCTATCGACCATATACCAACTGTCGCCCAATTCTTCAAAGACTATACTACACCCAGGTGACAGTCAATGAAAATAAAGAATCCGGTGGTCCTCTTGCCTCATGCGAGTTGTGCTATACTGTCAAATCTACCACCGAAGCAGAAAGATCCGGGCACATTGCTTATTTCATGTAGCATCCAAGGCTGCAATTTTAATCGTGCTCTACTTGATCTAGGATCCTCCATCAATCTTATACCAACCATCATGCTCGAGAAATTTGCCTTAGGAAATCTAAAACCCACCCTTGTCACATTGTAGTTGGCAGATCGTTCTGTTAAAATCCCAAAGGGTGTGGTGGAAGACGTGGTGGTTAGGGTCAACAGTCTCTATTTTCCTGTTGACTTTCTTGTTTTGGATATGGAAGTTCCTAGCTCACTTTCTGATTGTCTGATCATCCTTGGTTGACCTTTCTTGGCCACAACCTGTGCCCATATCGACTGTGAGTCGGGTTGCATTGAGATCACCGTTGGCTCTGAGAAGCTCAAGCTAAACATTTTTAAGGCCATCAAGAATTTTGATTGCGATTGCATCGAGGATGACACGTCTGACGAGGACATGGCCGTCAGCGCATGTATCGGACTAATAGGGAGCTATTTTGACTGCTGTGGATTGCCCCTAAACACCGACCATTGCCTGACAGACGTATATTGTGACGTTTCCCCATCCCTTCCCTTACTTGTACCTTCTCCTGACCAGACATCTGATGAGGTTTTCTCCATTTCCCATGCCTCAGAATCTTAGTCATATCCGAGCTACTCACCGCCAGTACACCCTCTTGAAGACTGGATTGCCCTTTCTTTCCTGTCAAATCAGGGGAAAATACGACTCCACACTGGGACCTTGAGCCCAAATGCTGATCACTGGGGCTTTCCTTTCTTGGATCCGTCAATCCAAGATGCCCCTCTTCTTGGCTAATCTGAGGGCCAACTTCTTTCTCTTGCCCTTCTTTCTTTTGATCCTTTTGGGACACTCTCATCCCAAGAAATGCCAGATCTTTCACCATCCACACCCGAGCTGAAAGCGCTGCCTAACACGCTTAAATATGCTTTTCTTGGGCCAAATAAAATGCTCCCCGTAATTATTAGTTTAAAACTGACTAGGGAGCAAGAGTGCAAGCTAATGAAGGTTCTCATGGAACACAACGCAACCATTGGATGGTCCTTATCTGACTTAACTGGCATTAGCCCCTCCTACTGCACTCACCGTATATATACAAAGGAGGAGGCTCGACCTTCCCGCGAGATGCAGCGACGTCTCAACCCTAACATGCGGGAAGTCATTAAAAAGGAAATCATTAAGTGGCTAGATGCGGGTATAATCTACCTGATCAGCGACAGCCCTTGGGTGAGCCCAATTCATGTCGTGCCCAAAAAGGTAGGACTCACCATCCGTGACAATGATAGGGGCGAAACCATCCCTACACACACTCCTACATCTTGGAGAGTGTGTGTAGATTATAGGAAACTAAATGCTGCAAAAAAGAAAGACCATTTTCCGCTACCTTTTACTGACCAAATCCTTGAGTGGTTAGTAGGAAATAAATTTTTCTATTTCCTGGATGGATACTCTGGATATAACCAGGTGGCTATTGACCCCTAGGACCAAGAGAAAACCACCTTCACCTGCCCCTTTAGCACCTTTGCATTTAGAAGGATGCCATTCAGACTTTGTAACGTGCCAGCAACTTTCCAGAGATGTATGCTGGCAATATTTCAAGATATGGTGGGTGACTTTCTTGAGGTCCTCATGGACAACTTTTCAGTCTTCGGACCTTCATTTGATGATTGTCTAACCAACCTATCCTGCATCCTTCGAAGATGTATTGATGTGAACCTCGTGCTTTCTTGAAAGAAAGGTCATTTTATGGTACACGAGGGGATTGTTCTCGATTACATCATCTCCGATAGGGCTATCGAGGTGGACAGAGCTAAGCTTGATGTAATTGCTAATCTACCAGTGCCTAGCTCTGTCCAACAAATCCGCTCCTTCTTAGGACACATCGATTTCTATAGGAGATTCATCAAAGACTTCTCCAAGATTTCTAGACCTTTAACTCATCTCCTATAAACTGAAGTACCCTTTGATATGGGCCCTGACTGTATACGAGCATTCACGCAACTGCGTGATGCTATCACCAAGGCCCTTGTTCTCCAGCCACCTAATTGGTCCGTCAACTTTGAACTCATGTGTGACGCTTCCGACCTTGCAGTCAGAGCCATCCTGGGACAAAGACGTGATAGACACCCCTTCGTGGTATACTACGCCAGTAAGATGTTGGATGAGGCCCAACATAATTATACGACTACTGAGAAAGAACTACTGGCAGTCACCTTTGGGCTGGAGAAATTCCGCTCTTACCTTCTGGGCTTGCACGTTACTGTATTCACTGATCACGTGGCCATTCGTCATCTCATGCACAAGAAGGATGCCAAGCCTAGACTGCTTCGTTGGATCCTTTTGCTCCAAGAATTTGACCTTGAGATCCGCGATAAAGCCAGAGCCCAGATTGTTGTTGCTAATCATCTCTTAAGACTGGACCCTGACCACATTGGACTTACCCTGCCGATTAATGAGGTTTTTCTCGATGAGCACATACTAGCAATTAATGTGGCATGTGGACCTCGGTATGCCGACATTGCCAATTACCTTGGTTCTGGCTCCCTTCCACGTGGCTAGCTTAAAAACTAGCGCGAGCATCTCACCGTAGAAACAAAGTATTATTTTTGGGATAATCCACTACTTTTTGAGTAGGTGCTGATCAGATCATCCGTCGCTGTATTCCTAACAGTGAGGTCCCCAGTGTGCTATCCTTCTGTCACGATCGAGCCTGCGGAGGCCATTTCTTTGGGAGGAAAACTGCAGCCAAGGTGTTGCAGTGTGGTTTCTTTTAGCCCTCCCTTCACCAGGATGTACACAATTATGCTAAACGGTGCACTAGGTGCCAGTCGCTAGGGTCAATGTCACGTCGAGACATGATGCCCTTGCAACCCATCCTAGCTGTTGAAATCTTTAACATATGGGGAGTCGATTTCATGGATCACTTTCCTCCTTCCAACAGCTTTGAGTACATCCTCGTTGTTGTTGACTATGTTTCAAAATGGATCAAGGCTATTCCCACGTGCCATGCTGACCATGTCATATCTACTTGATGAGAACCTCATCATGAGCCATAACTAGCTCATTTTGACCTAATACAAAGGATAAAAGCTCCTACATATCTCAAGGAAAGGCTTAACTCAGAGAATCCTGAGTTTGAGAAGAAAACAAGTCATAAGGGGTAAAAATGCAATTTTACCAGTATAATCTGCATACAGGGTAATTCAGGGCCCAAACATAGGTCAAAGCAGCTTAATAAGAATAAGAGTGGGATGAAATGATCTAGCAAGGGCTACAGCAATTCCAAGAAACTAAATGATAATCTGTAACCCTAAAACAACCCACTTCAATTCACAAGGTTCGAGGCAAAGTAAAAATATAATAAACCCTCTAAAATTCATAGAAAAATAATCTCTAGGGTTTAGAACCTTCAATTTGGCCTTCAGAACCCATTTTGACCTACATTGAGAACCATGCCCAATTAATAACTTAATTTGGGTTTTTGCGTAAATTGACCGGTCAAACAAGGTTTAATATAGAAATGAAATTCACCATCAGATTCCTTAGGTCCTAATTAGTCATGTATAAAAACTTGAGCCTAAGAAGAAACCTCCTTGACCGACTTTACACTTTGGTCCTCATATATTTACTCTTTGGCCCTCAACTTTTGAACCCTCGCATTTTGGCCCCTAACTCTCCTTCGTTCTTTGCGATCAGGTCCCTCCTGCAAAACCTGCCAGCACCATGCTCCGGCGACCTTGCGCGGAGCATGGCGCCGCGCAGGGTGAGGTGGGGGACCTGGCAAGTAAACCGGGGGTGCCCTGCGTCGTCGACCGTCGCAGGGACACCCCCCTGGTCGTTGTAGCCCACCATACCGGCCGTGCGAACGCACGGACGGTATGGGTTCGTGTTTCCGACCATTCTCCGGCGAGGGAGACACGTCGTCTCCCTCCGCCTTCCTCCCTGTTTCATCCCTATAAATACCCCCCGTTGCTCCATCGACCGGGGCAGCCTGGATCTGACGGAGAAAATCCCCAACTTTCTTCTCTTCTTCCTCCGGCAGACGCTCACCAGCTCCGGCGGTTTCCTCCCCCTCCACCTCTTCGCTCTGCCGCAATACCAGCAGCAGAGACTTCCTCCCCCGCTCTTCCCGCGCCACGCAGCACCCAGCTGGCGCCTCTCCGGCTCTCTGCTCGCCGCCGCCCCTTTCCCTGAGCATCGTCTTCTCCGGCGACAGTCGATACGACTGTCGCCCTGTTCCTCCCCTTTCGTCCCTGCAAGTAAGCTAGAGCTACTCCCCTTCTTCTCCTCTTTCTTTCCCCGCTTTCAATTTATTCACTTAAGCCCTCGACCGACCCTGACCACCTTCACCCCCTTCGTCTCCGACCACCCTCCGGCGAGCCGCTCCCATCACCTCAGCGACCCACAAGGCTCGCCGACCACCGCAGGACCTCCGCCTCCTCACCCTGATCAACCTCCGCCCTGCCACTTCCCCCACATCACCCTCTGCAACTCCACCGAACAGACCCATCCTCCGACCCACAGTCCGACCTAGGGCAGCCCTCGCACGCCGCCCCGCGCCTCGCCACCACCCACACGAGCTTCGCCGCACCCTGGCGAAGCTCCTGGCACTCTCTGATTAGGCCGACAGGCCATTTTCTTGTGAACAGGCCACCCGACCTCCGCCGCCATTGACGCGCAGGAGGAACTGCTTCCGCCTGCAGCTACAGGCGCGCCACGCTCAGCGCCAAGCCCAGATTCACTCCCAGGCCTTGCGAGGAGTTTTGGCAAAACACCAGGTTCGCAGCTGAGGAAGAAAGCTCCGCGTGACGCTGCCATCTCCTGCTGAATTCCCCGCTGCGGGCGCGCAATTGAGGTGGGCCGTTTAGTCCCACCTCGAAAATGCCTAAAGAGCCGCAGCGACATAAGATGCAAAAGTGCTGAAGGCTTACTGCCTCAGCACACGGGGTGAGGTCCCCTTACACCCGCCCGGTTACCCGGTCTCGTCCGCGCTCACGCCCCGCGGACCTGACCCGACCCGACCCGACTCGACTGACCTGCACTCCTCGCCCACCACGCACGCCGGTGGGCCTGGACTCGGGCCTGATCCGAACCCGGTTACCCGGTAGCTCTGGGAGAGCTTTCCCAAGAGTGGTTTCAGAGAGAAAGAGAGACGCGGGGGGGGGGAGGGTAGAGTAGGTTTTGCCTCTGACGAAAAACTCTGAAGTGTGCAGGCACAGGCGAAGAAGAAGACCCGCGGAAGAAGAAGGAAGCTAACTGTAGCAACAGGTAGTTAAGTCGTCTGATTTGGAAATCAGATGACGGCCTGAAGCAGCTAAGGAAGAAAGCTTCGCGTGACATCCCTGGCTGAAAAAGAAAAGAAGAAGCTGACACTTAGCCGCAGGGAGGAAAAACAAGAAGAAACTCTGAAGAAGAGACTGAGCAAGGCAGAAGAAGAGGAAAGGCTGCAGAGAAGAAGTGCAGCAGAGCCAAGGAAGAAGAAACCTTCACAGAAGAGACTGCAGAAAAAGAAGAAGAGAGGCCAAGACAGAAACCAAGGAAGAAGAAGAAGGAGATCTGAAGAGGAGCATCACCTCTGCAGAACAAAGAAGAAGAAGGAGATCTGAAGAAAGAAAGAAAGAAAGAAGAACATCACGAGGATAAAACAAAGAGAACAACAAATTCTTTCCCTCTCTCTTTATTTTGTAAAAGAAACGTGTATATCTCTAGAATACAACTTGCTCCCTGAGTTCGACCTCGGGAACTCTTTTATTTTCCGAGTAAAAAATTTATATTTGAAATGTTGGTAATAACCGGCTTTACTACAACGTTATAACAAAACCAAAACCCGGTCATCAAAACGTACCGACATCATTTTTTGGCGCCGTTGCCGGGGAGCAACGGCTATTCTAGAGGTAAACATTCCTGTTTCTTTTAATTTTTAATAATCTCCTCTCTTTTGTGCAGCTACAGGAACTCAAGAAGACAAGCAACCACACGACAACCACTCCGAAGACATGTAAATCTTTCCTCTCACTATTAACCCCTAAACTCTAAAGAGGAAGAAAAGAAAAGAACAAGCAATATAGGGCTAACCTGTCTTCCATACTTAGTAACCATAAAGAGTTGCATGTTTTCAACTCATCACTCCTGCACACTATTAAGGGTATTTAAGGGCTAACACATTCTTGCTTGAGCCCTAATTGCCCAACAAAGAGTTAAATGGACCAAGTAGAGCCAACATAAGGTCAAACATTAGGATTTCAGTAGAGACACACCCCTTAATCAAGAATTGAGGAAATCCAAAAGAGGTGTGCCCAAGCCATTGATTGAAAATAATTAACAAGAAAAATCCTAAACAATTGGCTCTCTCTTTAAACACTTGGACCCTAAAAGAAAGGACCCAAAAAGCTCTCAAAGAAAACAAGAGGTAAAGTTGACCCCTTTGGGTTAACCAACCTTAAATTAGGTCACTCTTTGCACTTAAAAAGACTAAAGTTCAAGTGAAACCTTAAGCACCCTGATTTTAAAATTGGTAGACTTAAGAGGTCAAGATCCCCATTCTGGTCTACCTGGAACCGCAGTGACAAGAGAGGTCGGGTGGGGGAAACCCTGTAACCCGTGGGGACGCTCTACCGTGTAGGGGTCTTCGCGGGACTCTCCCTCTCTGGCTGCCCAGGTAATTCTCAGGTGGGCGATCTTTCTAATCAAGGGGTCCATCTGCCCCGCACCTATATAGTCACCCAACACATTTTTTTGGGTGTCTTGATTGGGTCCAGCACCTTTTAATCTCATCACATCCTTCAGTATATGCTTGGAAGGAGGTCCTTGAATCCTCCTTTAGGAATTCACTTGCCCTGAGGTTAGGCCTCAGTTCCCTTGTTTATGCAGCACCACCACATTAATCTTTCCTCTGATACTCCCTTCTTCCATCTTGGCACAACATGAGTCTACATCGAAGCCTTTAATTCCACATCTTGATTCCACCACCTAATCCAAATATGCAGCCAAACCACCTAAGACTACCATTCAAGAAACCTGAAGATCGGAGATCTATGAAAGATAAAATGATCGAGGATGCCATAAAATTCTATGAAAAAGAAGAAAAAACCTCAACACCAATAGGAAACATTCAGGTTGATGTTCCAACAACCACAGCTTTCATCATAAACTGTGCCCAAATTCTATTGACTGAAATTTCAAAAGGATCAACCCGAGATATGCTCATGACAGGATACATTGAGATGGAAAAATTACACCAATCTGAATACCTTCAATGCTTGACAAATCCTGTACTTTGGGAACAACACCAAGATGCCCTTATAAAACGGGTAGAAATGATGAAATCTGTAAGACAAATTATCAACCAGAAATACCCGTATATACCAGAAATAGAGGATGAACCATCTTGGAACAGTATTAAGGAACAATTCAGTTTCCCAGATCTCGGGATTGAGGCACAAAGTGGTTGTAAAATCCCAACCCAGATAGAAGACAATGTTGAATTAGGTTGGGATATTGCAGGAGAACACAATGCTGAGCCAACCCTAGGCCATGAATCACCAAGCTTAGAACTCCAAGACTCCTGCAATAACAAGATTAGAATTGAACCTCTGGAGGGTATAAATTCCACCCCTTGTTTTGATAAGGTGACCCTCGAAGGTTATTCAGACTTAGGTTCTAATAATTCTACCCACATCCTAAGCCTAGAACCTAGATCTGAAACTTATTGGGAAGATTATGAGGCCCTTTATGCGAAAGATCAAATTTTTACAGAATATGATTCCGGGCCTCTATTTAATGAATATCCCTCTCCAACATCCTCAGGAAATCTGATCGATTTTTTAGAAAACATGCCAATTTATGATACAGAAACTGAGGAGTTGGATGAGCAAGGTTTTAATGGGGTCTATCCTACCAGCTTCGAGCTTGAACAGAACACCTTTTTGAGCCCAGAATTGACATATAGGCTAGAACCCAGTCAGGCTGCTGATTCCACATCTGATGATTTCTGCTGTGGTGGAATTCATGATCATTTTCGCCAACTCTCCGACAATTTCAGATCTGACTATAATTGCGGAGAGATTCCCCTTCCTGAACACGCCAGGCCTATCTACGACCTCAGTTCACATGACTCTGACTCTGACTCTGAGGTCCTGATTCCCGAGATCACCGATAACACAGAATCATTCCTTTTCGATCCTCAGGAACCAAAAACAGAAAATGCCAAGAGTGATTACAACCAAGAATCCAAATTTTTTCTCGAATCCGATTCCTTTCATCCTACAAACACTCTTCTGGCATTTGATAGTTACCCAGAGGACTCTCTACAGAAAACCACCTATCATCTGTTTCTAGAAGAGCCCTCGTACACAATGGCCACCTCGTCCGCACACACAGAACGGATCAAAACCTCTCCCAAACCCCGACCCGCAACCGGACTCAATTTCTATGCAGATTCACCTCTCACCGAGCCGATTGCATTTCCACATCGGGTTTCGAACATTGATCAGACTACATACCATGCTCTATCATTCTCTGATCACCCCTGTAGGGTTCCTGCATCAACCACTGATTATCCTACGGGTCCCTACTCTGACCAGGCTGATTCAGCTCAGCCAAAACCTGCGTTTACACTTCCACATCCATCTGAGCTTCATAGTTTATGGTGGGCACCACACCTTTTTATCCACATCTATCAACCCACCAGATTGATTGGGTTTGGGCTGCATCATCAGCCTGTTGATCTGAACATCACGAGGATAAAACAAAGAGAACAACAAATTCTTTCCCTCTCTCTTTATTTTGTAAAAGAAACGTGTATATCTCTAGAATACAACTTGCTCCCTGAGTTCGACCTCGGGAACTCTTTTATTTTCCGAGTAAAAAATTTATATTTGAAATGTTGGTAATAACCGGCTTTACTACAACGTTATAACAAAACCAAAACCCGGTCATCAAACCAACCGACACCACTACTCGATTTGTCAAAGATCACATTTTTGCACGCTTTGGGATCCCTCAAGCCATTATCTCTAAGGGAGGAAGTCATTTTACCCATGCTTCTTTTCGGGCACTTCTGAGGAAATATGGAGTCCACCATCGTATCGTATCTCCGTATCATCCTCAGATGAACAGCCAGGCTGAGGTGTCGAATCAACAAATTAAGAATATTCTCCAGAAAATAGTTTGGCCTGATCATAAGGATTGATCCAACAAGCTAATTGACGCAATTTGGGCATATCGGACCGCCTTCAAGGCTCCCCTTGGTATGTCTCCTTATAGAATTGTTTACAGGAAGCCTTGTCATTTGCCCATGGAGTTGGAGCACAGCACTTATTAGGTGGTTCGCCAATGTAACCTCGACTTAGACCTGTGTGGTTGAGAAAGGAAACTCAAACTCCATAAGCTAGAAGATCTCCATCGTGAGGCCTATGATTCTACCTTAACTTTCAAACAACGCACTAAGGCCTTTCACGACAGCCGCATTCGGCGGAAGGAATTTGAGCCATCTCAGCAAGTTTGGCTTTACAAGACCTGGCTTAAATTCTTTCCAAAGAAATTAAAGTCCAAATGGACTGGTCCCTACTTGGTCTCGAGACCATTTCCCAATGAGGCCGTCGAAATTGAAGATCCTAGATCTGGGCATAAATTTATAGTCAATGGGTAGTAGTTAAAACCCTATCTTACTCATGAACCTGCCCTTGTTGGTGAAATTGTTGCCCTACTGGAGGATAACTGACTTCGTGCCTCACTCTGAGTCCAGCTAGGGACGTTAAATTTAGTGCTCGTTGGGAGGCACCCTAGCAACACTCCACTTTTTCCTACACATTCCATTTCACTTCACTTCGCTTTGCACTTCTTCACTTTTCACTTCACCACCCACCATCCACCTACCCTACCACCCTACTATATACCTCACACCTCAGCTCTTGTACCAAGACCCTTGGACCTTGCTTAACCCAACATGCATATGAGGACATAGCATCATTTGGCATGGGGGGGTGGATAGGCATCTATAGGATCTGGGTATTATATGGGTATCATGCAGCTTTTGCATCCATTATACATATCCATCTATAAATATGTACATAGCCTAAAAAAAAAAAAGTATGTAAAGTGTTTAGCAATGATCTGAAAGCTAAAACAAAAATACAATAAGTGTTTATGGATATTCAACCTCTACTTTGAAGACTTTCCATGCCATAGAAGCCTGACTCGCTCAGGCTTGGCTTATTTCACTCAAGCATTGATAAGATAGATTAGAATCTCTCCTAACTTAGGACGTATTCTTATACTTGAGTCACCAGTATAGGATTTGTTGGTTTGCCTCTACTTAAGAGTCTAAGTAATCTTGGTTCACACTATACATATCGAGAAAGACCAGATGAACATAAGATCCAACCCTAGTGTTCATTAGGGAAGGTGGAGTCCTTACCTGTGCGTGCAGGTAGACTTTTTATCCCAGTCTTTAGTCTTGTGTTTAGGAGAAACTCTTTCCACCGAAAAGGTACTCACCCACCAAATAAGGGTGCTCTTCCAAATAAAGTTGTAGGAGATATACTGACACTTGTTTCAAAAAAAAAAAAAACTTGTGAATAAGTCAGTATATCTTCCAAATGTCTGTAAATTCTTCTCCCCAAAAGTTTTTCAAGGCACGTTACAAATACCCTATTTCTACCATATATTCTTCGAGCTACAAAAATAATAAAAGTGGGGTTAAGTTTTTCCATCATCTTTTTGAGGGTTAATCCAAAGACATGAGCTGAAGCTGGGACCAACCTGTACTTAAAAATTCATGAAACTCTGGGCTTGAGCCTTAATGTTCATCTGGTCGACCTTGATTCTTCACTGTGCACAAACCATAATCTCTTAGCTCTCGAGTACGGCAAAACTCTTTGAGTTCTGGAAATCGTACTTGAGGTTTAAATATCAAGAGTCCAAGTTAGTCGAGAGATGGTCTATATCATGTAAGACTTGAGTACTGGTAGTCTTCTCTGCAATTGGTTCTCACAATATCCAACTGATAAACACATTAATGTTGCTTTAGAAAAAATCTTCAGCATAAGATCATTTCTAAACACGATACAAATGTTTTGTTAGGGACTAGAAAAAGATAGGCATGGGGGTATGATTGAGTAGTAAGCTACGCCAATAAATATGCCATCTTATGTTATTTCCTAGCATTACCCATGCATCCTATGTAGCCATACTTGCATTTGTAAATATGTACTTGCCTGCATTTATAAAGAGGGGAAGAGAGTGAGAATAAATGGCCATTCAATCCACTTCTATAATTAACATCTTCATTGTGTGTTGCATTATTTCATGGCTGTTGTGCATGTCTCCATGCACCCTACCCTGCTGTAGCATGGTGAGAGGCGTGCACTCCTATAAAAGTCCATGCACCCTCCACTGCTGTGGCAGCCGGCCTCACCCTCAGACACACCCATCGCCACCCCTCAGACAACACACACAACATCACACACACCCATCGGCCACTCTCTCTCTCTCTCTCCATACACAGCACCTCTTCTCACAAGTTGAGAAGGGGTACACTGTGTGTAGGAGAGAGTTCACAGTGGTCTCAGACCCCCACTATGAGCTCCACCATAGCCCAGCTCCATCGTGAGCAGGTGGGTGTGGTGAATTCTTACTTTTTTTTTATTTGAAAATTTTTTCTTTTTCATTTTTGTTTGTTGTTTCCTCTCCTCTACCATTACAGCAGGGCTTCAAGCTCTGAAGCTCGCGAGCCCAGCACCTCCCAACACCTCCACGCACCCCCGACCGCCACCGCGTGCGCCTACAGACTGCTCAGGCTCTCTTTCCGTGTACGCATGTGCTCCACAGCACCGTCCGCGTGCCACACCGCCTCAGCCGATCGCCTTGTCGCTGTGCGCACTGTAGCACACTAATCATACCTCTCTACGTGACACTATAGCCACCGGCCCATTTCTCACTTAGTCGGTGGCTTTGCACTCTCTCTCCTCTACGCTACTGCCTCTAGCCAGTCGCACTCTCTACAGCACCGTCCACGTGCTCGCATGCCATGCATCCCTCAGTGCTGCGCAGCCCTTGTGCACTGCGTCTCACCCTCTCCATGCACGCGTGCGTTCACCTTCACCTCTGTGCCCACGCACCTGCGCCACCAGACGACAGCCACTGACCCCAGATGGTTTAACTGCTTCCACCCTCTCAAAGACACAACAGGCGCTCACCTTCACTCTCACTCTCTCACACTCACACACACACAGACACTCACACACCTACACGCATACATACATATATATATATATATATATATATATATATATACTCACACACTCTCACCCTTAAATTTCTATATATACATATATATATTTATTTAAATAAATAAATAAAAATATATATTCCTATACATATATATATATCTATATAGCTATAGCTACTGATATATATACATATATACTTATATTCCACATAACCACATTCTCCCATGCACCTCACATCTGCTACCCACATACCCGTGCACTCACCCCTTCACCGCACATTGTATCACCGGAATATTCGCACCAGTTGCCAATATTTCTCGATACCCACGCAAAGCAAGTGCTTCCACCCACACTCACACACATCCGCTCCACACTCCACGCGGCACTTAGTCTTGTTGGTTGCATCTTGCTAGATGTAGACCAACTTGACACCATGCTACATTCCATCTCCATTTCCACCTCCACCCCTATCTATATAATATATAACTATATATATATATTCAATATCTACTATATATATATACTAATCTAAGTATTTCTTTTCATTTCTTTCCTTTCAATTTATTCTGCTTTCATTTGTCTTTTATTTCTTGCTATTAAAAAGACCAAAAAAAAAAGTGTAAAAGAGAAAAGATAATTTTTGTCTTGCAGGTACTCGATCTTGTGAGTAACAAGATCGATTTTGGAACCCTAAGTTGGCTTCAAGCCAAGGACCATTTGGCTCAAGGCCAAGGACTTCATTTTTGCAGGTGTGCCTCAAGAACAACATTATCACAAAAAAAATCTTAAAAGTAGAGAAACCAAAAACATAATAAACGCAAGGAAGAGATATGTTTTAGGAAAGGCATAGAAACTCCTTGATCACCTAATCCCTGCCTCCCTGAGATCGACCCTGGGCCTAAAAGTGACCAGGATAAAATCAAGTAGGCCAGGTTAAAAATTTTGTGAAACTGGTGTAGACTTGATTTAGGTTAACTCATTATACTAATTTCAATGATAATATCACCATATTAATAAGACCTATTCGAGTTCGCACCAGTTGCTACTAGTGCTACATGAAAGAAAGGAGAACAGAGGAAAGGAGGTGCTGCTGCTATTGTAGCTACTACCATTTTTGCTATTGATGTTGCTGCTGCGATTAGGAGAAAAGAAAGGAGCTCCAACTGAGGTAGGGTTTCCCTCTTGAATCATTCTTTGGTTCCTATGCCTAGGAATATTAGAAAAAGGTGGTTTGTGTATAAAAATACCATGTTGCATGTGAGATGGCAGAGAACTTTTCCCTTTCTGGTTTCCATGTTTATGGGAGATAAAGGGGGGGTTTCATCTAAATAGTCGGGCAGGCTTATATAAAATGATGGGTGTTTGGCAATGTGAACTAGGTGCTGGGAGCACCTAGTATTGGTACTAGTGATCAGTATCGGTACTAGTTGACCTAACACCACCTTGTGATGCACTAGAATGGGAACTGAAAGCACGTAGTATTGGTACTGGTGATTAGTACTGGTACTGGATGACTTCAGCCGATGAACTGGGGATGCCCAATACTGGTACTGGTGTTCAGTACTGGTACTGGCTGGGTTATTTTGGTACAAGGCCAGTGGTGCCTAGTACCAGTACAGGTGTTTAGTATCGACCCTAGTTGGGTTATGTTGACACTAGGCTGGTAGTGCCTAGTACTGGTACTGGTGTTCAATACTGGTACTGGTTGGGCTAAGAGATAAACAATTGATGGTGCGTAGTACCGGTACTGGTGCCCAGTACTAGTACTGGTTGGAACCTATGATTTGGTTTTGGGGGTTATCAGATGTCTAATAAATTCATTAGACATCTGGTGGCCTTAATCTTGACTTCTGATCTCTTGGTTAGACGTCCCTACAACTTGATTACAGTTCCAGGGACAACCCCTAGTGATTGGACGTTTGACATTGCATCAAGATGTCCAATGTGCTCATTCGGGATGTTTAGCCAAGGAACCAGACGGTCGCCTATAACTGTTTATAGCTTTGGGTATGGGAATTCATTTCTGGGCATCTAATCTTTGTTTACGCGTGAAATCAAGGTTTTAAAAGATCATCGTAGTATAGATTGAAATCGCATGAAAATAGATAAAATTTATAACTTAAATAGAAGTCTAAGGTCAAATAGAGGGAGCAAATAGGAATTCACATGCTAATCTTCAATTAATATATAAATGAGCACAGAAATAAGCACAATAATGATGATATGCAATGAATAATCTCTATTCAAATCTAATATTCAATAAGAACATGAGTATATCAAGAGACAAAAAGAAACCTAGATAAAATAATGGTGATTTGGATCACCAATTATTAGCCTAAGCACATGTATATCAACTGCTCAAATAACTTAAATAGATGAATAGTAGTCAAACATCTGATTTGAGAATCAGACGACTTAAATGTCAAGATGCTATAGTGTTCTTCTAATTTTCTTCTGTTCTTCTTCTTCTCTCTTTTAGTTCTCACTTAACCTTCTTTCCTTAGCTTTTCTACTGGCACGACTTCTTCTTCTTCTTCCTTCTACCTTTCTTCCTTAGCCCTTCTGTTCTTCTTCTTTCCTTATCTTCTTCAGCTTCTTCTCTTTCTTTTCAGCGACTAAGTGTCGCATAGCTACATGTTCAGCTAACCCTCAAGAGAGCAAAACCCTCCCCATCCCCACTCTCTCTCTCTTTCCTTCTGTTCCTTCCTTCTCTTCTCTCTGATCCTGGTTTAACGGGTAATCGGGTATGCGGTAACCTGAGTCCAGGGCTGCCGGTAGTGGGTAGCAGCCGAGGAGTGATAGAGGCTTACGCAAGTCAGGTGCAGGTAAGGAGGACCTCACTTTTTGTGTTATGAGGCACTAAGGCCATAGCATAAAATAATCTTATTCATCTTCAGAGCCTCCAAATCCCATGATTTGGGACTTTCTTTAGTCCCTTTCTTCACGTATCCATGCAACAGTAGCGGCAGTTTCTTCATTCAATTGCCGCGTTAGTTATGCTTGGGGTCTTCAATCCAAGACCTGGAGTAGATCCTGGGACGTAGCCGCGTCAATTGAGACCAAGACTTGGAGCTCTCTTGGCCTTGAGCTTCGTAGAATAGGCAGCGATGATGGAGGCAACGGCAGAGAATGACGACACCTGAAATCCAAGAACATGGCTCTAGGCCCTAATTAAAATGCTCGAATGGTTCGCCGAAGGTTGGCAAATGTAGTGGTGTTGGTTAGTGAGTGTGCGGTGGTTGGAGGACATGCGTCGGTGACGGAGATGGAAGCATGAAGGTGGGTTGGTCGACGGGGGATTTGGGTAGATGGAATGGCGAAGTAGGAGAGGGGTTTTCAAGGGTGAGTCGAGGCAAAGCTGGTGGAGTTGTCAGCAAGGCGGTTGGACTTGTGTGGTGTGCGGATGACCTCGCCAAAGGGCGGCTGGAGATGGAGAAGATGACGGTGAACGACGTCGAGTTAGGTTGTTTTTGGATTTTGAATAAGGGAAACTAACCTAGGAGACTAAGGGAACTAATTACCTACTCTAAGTGGATGAAAGGGGGAAATTCTATGTCAGTTTTGGCACGCCAGCACGGAGAAGATGAAACCTCTGGCGAGGTAGAAGCAGTGAGGAAGATGAGGAAGGGGACGTCAGTTGGTAAGGCATGACTCGGAGGAGCTCAAGGAGGAGATACCGGCCAGCTATGGTTTGTGACGGCCAGTGAAGGAGGTCAGAGAGCTCACCAGAGCTTGTGGAGTATTTCGGCCGGAGAGGAAGGATGAAGGTAGGAAACCAACCAAAAACAAGTTGAGGAGGCAAGGTTGTGCACGAGGGTCTATTTATGGGGCTTAAGGAGGCCATCTAAGCTCCATGAATTTAGGATACCTGATACTTTAATTGATTCACACAAGCTTGTGAGAGGGATTTGGAGTCTCGGACATGGCTCAAAAGGAAGGCAATTTCCTGACGAATCTCTATTTCTATTTTGGGAGAGATTCGTCAAGAAATCAGAGAGTTCTTTCCAAATGAAGCTCTCTAGAGTAGGATTTCTCCACAAAAATGGTGGAAGGACTGATTTGAAACGAGTGACAACAAAGAAGAGACCTATCCACAAATATTTAGAAAGGTAGGGGCATAAATGTGAGAGAAAAGAATCAGACAGGATTGAGATGCAAACTAGGTCAAGATGATCTTTGATTAGGCCCAAATTTTGGCACAAACCTAATTTGGACCTAAGGAATCTGATGGTAAAGTCATATTTTAGTTTTAACCAAGTTTGGCTAGGTAAATTATGTAGAAACCTAAATTAGGGCAACTGTCCATCTAAGACTCTATTTTAGGTCAAAATAGGTTCTGATGGTTAAATCAAAGGTACCAAACCTTGGAAAATATTTTTATATGATTTTTATAGGGTTTAGATGAATTTTATTATGATCAAAACCTCAGGTTTCACATGTCATTTAATTCTTGAAATGCGTGAAAACCCATTTCTGACTACATGAACCCACTTATTAGACATTTATGACCATTTGACCTTTAATTAACCCCTAGGAAATCCCATGATTATTTTGCAATTAGGATATACTATTAAAACTGCAGTTTAACCCTATTTTCATGTATTTGTCTCAGAAGGAATATTCAGTGAATTATGGTCCTTTAGTAGTTATGTAGGAGCATTTATCCATTGATTATGACTAATTAAAGGTAGATATGATAAATGATGATGTTATCATTGATAGATAGTGATTCTCATGCATGCTTTGAAAATAGAGATCTTGTAGTAGTATAGTGCGCGAAAATGCTCGTCAAAAATAATTTATAAAATAACGAGACTTGAGTCCCGATCGTTTGTCTCTGGGATGTGTTTAGAAAATGTAAATTTGAATTTGATCTAGCTCACTCTACTTATTTAGAAATGGATGCCAGTTTACAATAATTTGTATTGATGCACGACATGCTTAGTTGTAAAAGAATACAAATTTCGCACATGCAACTTTAGTCACAAGGTAATATGGCAACCAGCTCATGGTTATTTTCACACATAGACATAGAGATATATAAAAGAGGATTTCATTGATTGCATCATGGTGGCTATAGAGTGAAGCTCGCGGAAAGCTTCTACAGGAAAGCTTGAAAGCAATAAACTAGCTAATGGAAAATGATTGCATACAAGAGTCTATGGGGGGGTTATGGATGCATCATTTGGGGATAATATGGAGCTATACTACTAAGCAGTAATAAAGCATTAATCTACAAAGAAGCTAACAAAATAAGGGCATTCGGAGGTGGCTGTGATGGCCTTTGACTTGGTTGAGAGGAGAAGGAGGGGTGGCCAATGGTGTTTAGGCTGGCCCTTGGAGAGAGGTTGCAAGTGATCTAGACCTGGTGTGGAGGTGATGGAGATGCCACGGTGTGCTTGTGGAGATGGAGGTGGAGTAATGGAGATGGAATGAGGCTAAAACTAGATGGAAGGCTAGATGGGTGCAAATGGCCACCCAAAGGTCCTTTAAGTAGACCTAAGGAAGCCTTTCTAGAGAAGTGTGGAACTCTCTAGAGAGGCCTATGGTGGGAGCTCATGGGAGAGTGAGAGAGAGGATGGATGGGTGGTTTTTAGATCCACATTTGGTGGATCTAAAAATTGAATGCATCTTGGTTGCTATTTTTAGCAACTAAGGCAACAACACATGGTAGAGGGTTCTAGAGAACTCTAGGCTAGGTATTTTCATGTAGATGGTGTGTGTGGGTGTGTGTGGGCCGAAACCTATGTGGCTAGGTTGATTAGGTTAGGTTCTAGTGGGTTTAGGTCAAGGTAGGTCTCAAATTAGGGTTGTAAACCCTAATTCATTAAGGTAAAATGCAATTAAACTTGATACAAGTTTAATTGAATGTGTTAAACCCTAATTGAGAGTAAAAAAGCTCAATTAAGTTAGGTCTAGGTCAATTGGACTCTCACTGAGTCCAATTGGACAGTGTGTGCTGAGATCAGGGCTCAATTAGACTCAATGAGTCCAATTGAATAGGCTGATGGAATTAACTAAGATCCATGTCAATTACGTTTAGTGAGGACCAAATTAGGTCCTTAGGGAGGTCTAGAGGTAATGTAATAGGGTTAGGGCACTTTAATTTAGGTTCCTATGGGGTTGGAATTGGTTTTAGGGACCTAGGAATTCAAGATCCAAGCTTGAATTCAAAAGCAGGAAGTAGAGAGCAGTTCCAGATGTCTGACAATAGTGTCAGACATCTTAAAATGAAAAGTCAGACATCCAGACTTGTTTTCTGGACATCCAAACAGAGGCAAGGAAGATTTAAGGTTCTGTCTATAGAAATTGGATTCCAGACCAAGTGTCTGGATGTCTTAAAATGCTGCAGAAGTGGGTTTTAGGTGCGCGGATTGTGGCTAAGGGTTCAAGACATCCTGAAACTCATCTAGACATCCAAATAGAGGCTGGAAATAGAGTTTTAGGGCTTCCTAGGGTACAATGACCTAATCTAAGGGTGGCTAAGGCTTGGGAAGCATCTAGACTGTCCTAGGGCTAGGATGGAACTAAGTTCTTCGTAGTTTACTGCTTTATTCCTACTTAACATAATAGTATTGATGTAAACATATTTATATCACATAAAATGTCTATTTACGCGTGTTATTAGGCATAGAATTGCATCACATACTATAAATATTGCATAACATGCATCATTTTGCATTTTGGTTAGTCTGTATAAAATGTAGGTTAATTGTCTCCTTTTATGGCCAGTGGCAGGGCAACTTGTTAATTAGGACTTCAGACCAAGGATCCAATTGTATGGATCTGATCAGGGCAACGACAGGAGTTCAACGACTCCAAGATCTCCTTGATCGAACATCCGTAGCACCAGATATAGTCCCAGGAAGCCTAAAGGTGGTGTTATTCCACACCTTAGACGACAAATCCCACCGCACGGATGTGTTCAGATCACAGATTGTAGTCTAACGGCATGAAAATCAATCCAATCTGACACCCGTGGCACCGTCTACAACACACAAAAGATGGATGACCAAGATGGCACCACGTGGCACCATCTCAGTCGCCTAACCGGCCCCAAGGACTCGCCTCTACCTTTCCTCTTCATCCGCTCGATGAATCTCCACCGTTGGATGCCCATCCAACGACCACAAATCCGCGCACACAAATCCTCCACGTGACACAAATGAAGGCGTAGCCAGTGGTCGAGTGCCCCTTCATGAGCAAAGGGTGCATGCTCGAGCCACGCTGAGTGCCTCAATTCAGATGGGGGTGGGCGTGGGCATAATTCGACCATCAGATGAAGATCAGGTGGCTGAGGGGAGAAGGCATGGCACACGGAGGATCCTTCGATCGTGTACGTGCGAGATGACACACATCTGCACGCCTCATCGCACGCAGATATGCGACAGAGGCATTTTGAGCGGGCATGAGCAAGGATCGATCTCGACCGGCCGATCGTGAGATCAATCCAAACGAGCGTAGGTGTTAGGGCATGGAAGAGGAGTGGGCGCGTGCAGCATGTGCACATGTCATCCACAACGGACCTTTAGTGACGTTTAAGTCCATCACTAAAGGTCCCATATTAATTTTTTGAAATTAAAATGTCCAAAATGCCCTCAGTCTTTGCAACTATAAAAGGAGACCCCTACCCTACAAATTTCTCATCCCTTCTCTTCTCTCACCCCTTCCAAAGCTCTAAGAGCTTGTCCCACACCCGAGATGCTCCTTTAGAGTAAAAATCATAATTTTTTCACCTTTGTCCCCTTTCGTGGAGCATTCTGCTTTTGTCCTTTCTCTGCATTCGAGAAGTGGATCCTACGACGAGGACAACATGCTGTTTCATTCCCGTTCCTCTGGCTTCGTCCTCCTTCTTCCCACTCCGTTCCCCATCTTCCAGGTGTCATCCCATCTGACTCATCCTCCAAGCAATCGTCGAGGAGGATACTTCTCTCTCCATTCCTTTTACTACTTTCTAGAGTAGGTTTACCGCTTTCTAGTATAGATATCCTGCTTTCTAGTCGTAATGAGTAGTGTAATGAACTTTTGATAATGAAATCCATGTTTATTTTACATCCCTTTTGCTTTTATTTGTAATATTCTCTCTCTTTCTTCTATTTATTATTAGTTAAATAGATAGCTAGTTTTCGACCAGCTATTCTGTTTCGTGACAAATAAAACAAGCACGTATTTTTAATTAAATGTCCGCCTCCCCGTGTTCAACCTGGAACTTCTTTATGGATTTTCGGTATAAATCTTATATGTTAAATAGATTTCTTCTCGAGTCGAACTACAACGACAAGTTTTCAAATCCAACTCCGAACACGTAGTTTTTCGCCTTCAACATTTTAGCACTGTGGCCGAGGAGGCGACGCTTTTGATTCTTCGCATTTTCCGACTTACGAATCGTTTACCTCACTTCTCTCCTTTCTTATTGTGATTGCAGGTACTCTTTCGAGATGGGCAAAAGCGGTAGATTGAACTAAAGTGCTGTTGAAGGTTCTATAAGTTTACCCCCACCACCCACCCATTAGTTTTCATTCCACCATGTAATAACACAAACATTAATCAACCTAGGTGTTATTATAAACCCTAAGGTTAGTTTTGATTGTTTGTTTGACACCTACACCCACCTTACCCTCTGCATTTAAAAAGAAAAATTAAAAAAAAATCTCACAGAGGTACACAACCTCATCTTATTTTCAAACTCAACCAGTAAACCGATCTTTGGAATTGGTACACACACCGAAACACATAATCGAAGTAGAAATCAGATTAGGTAATCACTTGTGTGCCTAATTAAGTGGTGCAACATGCCGATTGTTTGAGTTTATTGGGCCACACCAGTTCAACTCTTAGGGATTTACCAGGCACTCCACATTCTTTTAAGCTTCAAAGGAAAACATCTTCACCTATGCTTTCAAAACCTGGTGTGCCAACAAAACTTGGTTGAAAATACATAAAGTTGAATCCTAAAAGCTACTAAGCAAGATTTGAACCCTAAAATTCACCGCGTCAAAAATAATCTTGCTTGAAAATAATTGGTTGTGCACGCACGCACACATCAATCAATCATTAAGGGCACAACCCAGATAATGGTCCCATCACATTCCAAAGCACATTCAAACCTAACCCTAATTAAAATAGAGTAGACATTGACCTTAAGGATTCGACTCGCTCTTCGAAGCCAAGAATGAGATTATTTTCGATTAGTTTGTTTCTACTGTTCAATCTAATGCCTAGCTAGGGGAGCAAAATTAAAAGATCGCGGCTGGGGGGTACACTAGGAACCGGAGGTGCAAGTCGAAGGAAGAACCTTCTCCCTAGTCCCTCCCTCTAACTTGTTGGATTGAACGGACAGAAGTAGATCAAATCATTTCTTTATCTCAAGATAGGTTCTAGGAGTCTGTAGATCTTTAGGCTAGCCCACTTAAGGACAAGATTGATTGTTTGTATTGCAAGGTGCCTTTCTTCCTCCTGTCTATCATGAATCCTTCCACATTTTATACGCATTCCTGCTCTTTCCCTCCTATTATGACTTATCCTCAACATGATGATCATCCCGACTCGTACTGTAATCAACTATCTATTAGTTGGGATAACTCTGATTGGGGATACAGTTCCATACTTTTGTGTTCAGGATCTGACCCTAGACACCATCATCAAGATTTTTATCCTTCTTAGAGCCACATTGATTATAGATTGCCACCCTTTCATGGACAACCTAATACAATCTACAATCATGAAGGATACACTGATCCTTACCCATCCTCTGAATACACTGCCTTTAGGTCATCATCACCTTATGAACAACCCAAAATTACGTATTATCAGGGTGGGTATCATGAATCTCAATTCATTAACTCCTCTGCATTGATCGCAAACCCTCCTAAACCTGAACCAACCTATTTGGGTCAAGTTAACTAGTTCCAAGATAAGGTTTTGGCTAACTTGAGGAATACTATACAATCTTTAGAAGCTCAACCAATACCTTGCACTAAAGAATTGGAGCCCCTAATTGAAATGATTGATGATCTGAACAAGTATTTGTTGGATTGGCTCCAAGATGTTAAGGATAAGGACCTGGGTGAGTTTTTACTTGGGAAGTTATCGAAACTGAGAATGAGATTTGTGGTTGCTTTAGTTCAATCTTGGGATGATTCCCAGGATGAACCCCCTTTAGGAGAGCCAATGGTAGAACCCACTTAGTCACCTGTTGGGGGGGGACATGTGTTATGGGGCTAACCAGATTGATCTAAAGCAACCAATTAAGGATGATCTGATTTCTTCACCTGAGATCCCTGAGCCGAGGAACGAGGAAGAGTATGTCTCCATTGACTAGAAAGTGATGGATGATTTTGAGACATACATTAACGTGCATTTTGATTTCTTTGATTCTGAAGGTGAAGAGCCAATTTATGAAGTCTTACGTGAGTTTACAGAACATGATTTCTGTGAGATGATTGGGCCTGCAGAATCGGTTAAATCATTAGATAGCCCAATAACTGAGGAAATTGATCTTATTGGGGCTCACATGATAGATTCAGAAGCGCATTTTCTGAAGGATTCAATTCAATGCCCCTATTTTCAGTTATGATGAGTCAATTTTTCGCTTTTGAAAAATGATGATTAAGATTTATCGTTGTAATTCTAAGTGGTGGAAAAATGACTAATCAAAATAATTAGGATTAAAATTAAACCACTCACAAGAGCACGGGTCATGTCCATAGGGAGGCAATGACCTATTTAAACTCACAATTAGGTAGAAATTGAGTTCGCTAAAATACTCATCAAATCAAACAATGCATATGTCACTCTGAATGTAAACCTTAAATTTATGGAGAAGTCAAGGGTTGTTGATGTAATTTTCACGTAAGAAAATTATCCATGTGCAAGGGTATGCCATGTACTTTTCACTTGCATGCATACTAAAATGTAATTCAAAATTAAATGTAATGCATATAGAGATGAATCAATAAGGCTTAACAATTCTCTAGAAGAATAAGCATAAAGTCGTAAATTCACCACAATTTAATTAATCTAAGAAATCAAAAAAATGAATGTTGACAATGGAAATTTCCGTAAATAGAAATTCACACAAAAATAAGGGATTCTACCTCTCTCCTTCTCGTGCAAGGGAGAGAGGTTCATTCGAGGAGCTACTCTAAGAAAAGGTCGGCCAGAGTGAGGCCTTCGCAGTAGTGATAGTGATGCATCGTCAGATGGCTTGGGCTGGTTGGACGAACGAGAGAAATGGTAGTGGCGACGGCTATTGCTGTTGCTCTTGTGTGCAGGAATGGAGCTGCTAAAAGTCGCTGGAGTACGTGCGCTGCGCGTGGGTGGAGTGACTGGAGTAGAGCGTGCGATTGGAGGCGAGGGCTGGTTGCGCGTAGCTAGAAGGCATGCGGGTGGAGATGCGAGCACGTGGTGCATGCTGCAATAGGTGAGGCGCATGGAGAGGGGCATGTAGCAGCTGGGTTACGCTGGAGGAGAGCGGAAGGAGATGGCATTTTGCTGTTGAGCACACGAAAACACGCTAGAGGGCCGCACTGGTAGGCGAGTGCAGGTGCTGCTGGATCTGGCGGAGAGGCTCTCGAAAATAATGACTGGACACCGCTTGCACATGCGGTGACGCACGGTATGTAGCCAGAGGAGCGTGGCTGCTGCTGCGCGTGGGGATGTGGCATAGTCTAGAGGAGAGGCCGGCTATTGCTGGCCGCTTTGGCATGAAGGTGGTCTGCGGTGATGGTAGTGGTGGGTTCGTTGAGGCTTGCAAATAGAGTAGAGAAGGTGATGATGAATAGTATCATGCAAAAGAAAAGAAAAGAGAGAATAAAGAGAAAGAAGAAAGGAGTTCTTTGTGTGGCTGATGAGGCACATGCTCATGATAAGTGTTCGAGCTTGCCAACTTAGCGCGGCAACCTGTCACTCCGCCAACCCACGGTGTGGTAAGGCTCGACCGTGGAGACCACGGTGGTGGAGTGGAGTGCACAGTGGTGGAGTGGGGCGGTGTCTCCAGGAGCATGGCAGCCTCCATCTTTTCCTTATCCCAGTCGAGGAGACCAGATCCACTTCTGGCGCTCCTCCTTGACTGGGATCTTCAATGCGGTAGTTGGAGGAAGAAATGCAGTCGTTACTCATAGAAGAAGAAGAATAAAATAATAATAAAATATTATGATTGTTTATACACAAACCCTTAACTTTTATGTTAACTTAAAATAATGCATGCAATGCACCTAATTGGTTAACTAATTAAATGAATGCAATTCTAAGTTAATTCTAAATGCATTTAGATATGGATGCCACACATGAATATGCACTTAAGCTAAAAATATGAATTAATTTAATTACATCCTAATGTATGCTATCTAAATGTTAAAATTAACATAATGTTGAGGCACTTAAATACTTAAATAGCCCACAAATATGGGCTAATCAAGTTACACCTCATTGAGCTTACTCATGATTCTGTTTTTGAGATAACTAGACCCAAATCAATTTTGATTCAATCACATCTTTTAGACTTGAAAATTTTAAATGGGGTGATTAATATGCAGGAGGTCCCAGAATTTGACTTTCTGAATGAGGAGGATAGGAGCTGGGAAATTTTTATTTGGGAAGCAAACTCCGGAGGAAGTAGAAGATCGAGTCTAAGGGTTCCAATTAATCTGAAATCATCAAACCAGGACCCTTACAACATTTGTTCTGAGGATGTCCAACCAAAGCACACATTCATTGATTATCCTTTTGATCTTGAATTCTCTGTAACCGATGTTTTGGTCTTGGGTTTCGTCCTCATAAATCGCAGACCCGACCCCGCTTGCATACTGATTTCAGGTTCTAGGTAATTTTTATCCATAACCTTAGATATACTCGAGCATGGGGAATGGGTCTGCATCACAATCTGGTCCACAACTGTGGACATCTGCTGGCCGGTCTTAGGTTGCATCTTTTTATTCTGATTCTGACCTGCACCTGTGAATTTGTTATTTCTTCTTTGTATAGTATGCCTAGCTAAAGGCACTAAATTTAGCATGTATGCAATCTCTATTCATCTCGGAGCGGACACGTTATTCATGCAATTCAGGTGCTTTCTACTCTACTCCACTCTATTTTGTGTCTTTTTAATACAATGAGGACATTGCATTAGATAGGCATGCGGGGTGGATATTCATCTTTGAATTATTTTGTCAGCTCCGTAAATTTGTTTTGTTTTTATCATTTTGTTTTTATAAAAAAAATTATGGAATTAGGAAAGAGAACTTGGGCTTTAGAAAATTTTCAATCTTAGGAAATAAAACTACATGATTTGAACACGAAGACCCTTTAGGTCTTTGGACTTAATCAGCTCGGGTAACCACTAAACTGTGGATTTGTTTATTGAGTCATCACCATCTTGAATTCTATTTTAATTTGATTAAATAAGTTTGGGTGATAAGTACACGACTTATCAACCTACCCTCTGATTTGAGGGAACTTTAAGTCTAAGCATCTACACACTATTCATCACTAACTTGTTTAGCGATTTTAACGGAAATTGGGTAGCTAATGAACTTTCTAGGGTGATATGGCTGGCAAGTTATCATGGGTAACAACCCATAGGTAGGTTGTCTAGGGCCCAGTCATAGGGCCACTCTCTTCTTATTGCCTTTAGGTAAATCTTAGACCAGGGAAGCCACCTACTTAAAAAGAAAAAGAAAGTTCAAAAAGAAAAGAAAAAGAAAAAAAAAGGACAAAAGAAAGAAAAGGAAACAAAAAGAAATAAGTCACACTTCACCGCACGAGCATGGCTGGCAAGTTGTTGGTGGTAACAGCTCATCGATTAGTTGTCCAGAACTCAGCTCAAGAAATGCATTAAAAATTCCAAAACACTTAGGAAAAAGCAGAGAAGTAGAATAAGTTGGGGAGATATACACTAAACTCACCCTTGTGTTGACCCCATAAAAATAAAAGTAGGGAGAAAGCTACTAGTCGTATAGATACACCTTCAGGCAGATTTCTTTTTAAGGTCACCTAGGGGTGTAGAAACCCGAAGTCCATTCTGATTGCCGATCAACGAGTCTGTCACTTTCACAAAAAGATGCTTAGAACATAGGATTCTTATCGAGTCTTGGGTGGGTTGAGTGGCCGTGGAAAGCCGCTCTGTAACCCTGAACTCAAAAATCCAAACAAAATTAGAAAAGAAGAAAAAGAGAAAAAGAGATTCCTCTTTGAATAAGGTGAGAATTTGAGGCGATCTGCATTTTGGCAGATACTCGGGTGCTGTTGTGTCTTTGTAATTCAGGTCCTAGTTGAAATCCTTAAGTGTTGAAAATAACTATTGCCCAAGAAATCTGACTTAATTCTCTTATAAATAGCAGATAGTTTTTCTAGGGACTAGCAAAAGATAGGCATGAGAGTGTGATGTAAACATGTTTATATCACATAAACTGTCTATTTACACATGTTCTTAGGCATAGAATTGCATCACATACTATAAATATTACATAACATGCATCATTTTGCATTTAAGTTAGTCTATATAAAATGTAGGTTAATTGTCTCCTTTTATGGCCAGGGACAGGGCAACTTGTTAATTAGGGCTTCAGACCAAGGATCCAACTATATGGATCTAATCAGGGCAACGACGGGAGTTCAATGACTCCAAGATCGCCCTGATCGGACATCCGTAGCACCAGATATAGTCCTAGGAAGCCTAGAGATCAAGGGCCAAGATGGTGCTAATCCACACCTCAGATGACAAATCTGACTACATGGATGGGTTTGGATTGATGATTGTAGCCTATGATGGTCGTCGTGACAACCGGGTTTTATTGTTATAGCATTGTAGTATAGCCAGTTATTGCCATCATTTCAAATATATAAAATTTTTTTACTCGGAAAATAAAAGAGTTCCCGAGGTCGAACTCAGGGAGCAAGTTGTATTCTAGAGATATACATGTTTCTTTTACAAAAATAAAGAAAGAGAGAGAAAGAATTTGTTGTCTTCTTTTCTCTTTGCTTCTCCTCGTCTCAGATCTTCTGTTATCTTCTTCTTCTTTGTCTGCAGTGGTGATGTTCTTTTTCTGCAGTGGTGATGTTCTTCTTCTTTCAGCTGTTCCTGCTCTTCCTTTTTCTACTGCAGAGCGGTCCTGCTCTTCTTCTTTTCCTTTCTTCAGATCTTCTTCTTCTTTGTTCTTCTTCTTTCAGTTCTTCCCTTGTTCTTTTGTGTTCTCCTCTGCCTCGCCTTCTTCTGTTGTTCTTCAGATCTCCTTCTTTCTTCTTTTCTTTTTCCAGTCAGTACGTCGTCCCTCCTTCTTTCTTCTTTTCCCTTCAGGACGTCGTCTGATTTTCAAATCAGACGACTTAAACTGCTTGTTGCTACAGTGTCTCCCTCAGCTTCCTTCTTCTTTCGCGGTCCTTCTTCTTCACCTGTGCCTGCACACTTCAGAGTTTACATCAGAGGACAAAACCTACTCTACCCTCTCCCCCCCCGCGTCTCTCTCTCTGAAACCACTCTTGGGAAAGCTCTCCCAGAGCTACCGGGTAGTCGGGTACGGGTCGCGCCCAGGTCCAGGCCCACCGGCGTGCGTGGTGGGCAAGGAGTGCAGGTCAGTCTAAGTCGGGTCGGGTCAGGTCCGCGGGGCGTGAGCGCGGACGAGACCGGGTAACCGGGCGGGTGAAGGGGACCTCACCCCGTGTGCTGAGGCAGTAAGCCTCCAGCACTTTTTCGCTTTAAACCTCTGCGCCTCTTCAGACTTTTCCGAGGTGGGACTAAATGTCCCACCTCAATTGAGCGCCCGCAGCGGAGAAAGCAGCGGGCGATCGCAGTTTCACGCGAAGCCTTCGCCCCAGCTGCGAGCCTGATGTTTTGTCGAAATGCTTCGCAAGGCCTGGGAGTCAAATCTGGGCGTGGCGCTGGGCGTGGCGCGCCTGCAACTGCAGGCGGAAGCAGCTCCTTCTGCATGGCAATGGCGGTGGAGGTCGGGTGGCCTGTTCACTGCAAAATGGCCTCTCGGCCTAATCAGAAGATGCTGGGAGCTTCGCCAGAGTGCGGCGAAGCTCGTGTGGGTGGTGGTGAGGCGTGGGGCGGCGTGCAAGGGCTGCCCTAGGTCGGACTGTGGGTCGGAGGATGGGTTTGTTCGGTGGGGTTGCAGAGGGTGATGTGGGGGAAGTGGAAGGGCGGAGGTTGATCAGGGTGAGGAGGCGGAGGTTCTACGGTGGTCGGCGAGTCATGTGGGATGCTGGGGTGATGGGAGCGGCTCGCCGGAGGATGGCCGGAGACGAAGGGGGTGACGGTGGACAGGAGCGGTCGAGGGTTTAATCAAATAAAAGACAGTGAGGAAAAGAAAGAGGGGGAGATGGGGGGAGTTCTGACCTAGCTATGGAGACGAAAGGGGCCGGGGTAGGGCGACAGTCGTATCGACTGTCGCCGGAGAAGAAGATGCCCAGGGAAGGGGCGGCGGCGAGCAGAGAGCCGGAGATGCGCCAGCTGGGTACGGCGTGGCGCAGGAAGAGCAGGGGAGGAAGTCTCTGCTGCTGGTATTGCGGCAGAGTGAAGAGGAGGAGGAGGAAGAACCGCCGGAGCTGGTGGGCGTCTGCCGGAGTGAGAGGAGAGGAAGGTTGGGGGTTTTCTCCGTCAGATCCGAGCTGCCGAGGTTGGTGGAGCGACGGGGGTATTTATAGGGATCAAAACAGGGAGGAAGGCGAAGGGAGACGACGTGTCTCCCTCGCCGGAGGACGCCGGAGATGGAGACCCATACCGTCCGTGCGTTCGCACGGCCGGTATGGTGGGTTACAGCAACCAGGGGGGTGTCCCTGCGACGGCTGACGACGCAGGGCACCCCCGGTTTACTTGCCAGGCTCTCCCCCTCACCCTACGCGGCGCCATGCTCCGCGCAAGGTCGCCGGAGCATGGTGCTGGCAGGTTTTGCAGGGGGGACCTGAACGCAAAGAACGAAGGAGAGTTAGGGGCCAAAATGCGAGGGTTCAAAAGTTGAGGGCCAAAAAGTTAATATATGAGGACCAAAGTGTAAAGTTGGTCAAGGAGGTTTCTTCTTAGGCTCAAGTTTTTATACATGATTAATTAGGACCTAAGGAATCTGATGGTGAATTTCATTTTTATATTAAACCTTGTTTGACCGGTCAATTTATGCAAAAACCCAAATTAAGTTATTAATTGGGCATGGTTCTCAATGTAAGTAAAAAATGGGTTCTGAAGGCCAAATTGAAGGTTCTAAACCCTAGAGATTATTTTTCTATGAATTTAGAGGGTTTATTCTATTTTTACTTTGCCTTGAACCTCGTGAATTGAAGTGGGTTATTTTAGGGTTACAGATTATCATTTAGTTCCTTGGAATTGCTGTAGCCCTTGCTAGATCATCTCATCCCACTTTTATTCTTATTAAGTTGCTTTGACCTATGTTTGGGCCCTGAATTACCCTGTATGCAGATTATACTGGTAAAATTGTATTTTTACCCCTTATGACTTGTTTTCTCCTTAAACTCAGAATTCTCTGAGTTAAGCCTTTCCTTGAGATATGTAGGAGCTTTTATCCTTTGTATTAGGTCAAAATGAGCTAGTTGTGGCTCATGATGAGGTTCTCATCATACCCCCATGCCTAGCTTTTGCTAGTCCCTTAGCAAAAACTTAAGGTTTCAACCCTTGTTCTAGACCATGAAGTTTTTAATAGTTTTAGATAAGTGCCTTTTTTATTTGAGCATAGATTAGGTTAGAGTGCTGACCATAGGCCTAAAAGGTACTCTAGTACCAATCAAGATCCAAATCTGTCTAGCCTTAGCCTCAGTCTTTAGCAAAGGTTTTTAAGGTCCACAAGAACTAACCTAAGGTTTATTGGACTTTGTGGTTAAAGCACCTGTGCTTGAAATGATTTTAGCCCTGGCTCAGTTCGCAGTGCGTTTTGTAAGAGAGAGATAGAAAGTTTTTCTGTTTGGAGAGTTTTCTCTCTCTTTTTCTTTTTAGTTCCAGCCTAGGATTGGCTTTTCAACACGGTCTGTATCAGATTCCTTGCTCCCATCATCAATCCTCAAGGCTTCCTGGCGATCGATGCTTCGAGATAGCACCGCCCATGGCAACCCCCGGAACCCTGGCTATTGAGATTTCGAGATAATCCCATCCATGGTGTTCCGCGGCCGAATCTAGACCCTGGCAATTGACACTTCGAGATAATGCCATCCATGGAATCTGAACTAGCAGAGTGCTTACATGCCCCCAGTAGGATATGTAAATATCCTAAGAGACAAGCACCGAGGAGATGATATTTTGTTACGCATCTTCGAGGGGATTTCCCGCCTCTCCGCGCTGGGAACTCGTCCAAATCAACTTATGTTGATCGGCTGCTCCTAGTCTAGGTGTTCTTTTCAGAATTTTGCGACGCTTCTGCGTGATTCTGAATTTTACGCTTACTGAACCAGGCTGTGTGTGAGGTTAGGGTGCTTAGGTTACTGAGTCCCGTAAACCAAAAATTAGTTAACGAGGCCAAATACTCCCTAAGCCTTAGACCTAATACTTCAGCTTTTCATTTTCCTCAACCTCTTGAGGAGTGTCCAGATCTTAATGGGTAATAAGAGTCTATTCAAGAATGCCTAAGGTTTGCATTCTTACTAATCTCATTGTGCACTTTTCAGTTATTTTCTTGAATGAGGTCTAGAACTTAGGTTAATTCCTTAGTTCCTTACTAATGACCATCGCCTTTTCTCATAATTTTGTGCTCCTTTTTCATTTTGTTTCTTTTCTCCTTCACAAAATTTCCTTCTCCTTTTATTCTTTTTCGAAAAAAATTTTTAATTTTTATGGTGTTTTTGGCATATGTGAATTTTTTTGTTTGAAACCTTTTCTTACAAGTTTTGCACTTTCATACCCCCCCATGCCTAAGATTTGCAATGTCCTCATTGTAACCTAGGGGGTTTTTATTAACTTAGTTCATTCCTTAAGACAGAAATTTGGATGAGTGGATGGGTCGGGTTGAATTTTCTTTTTGCGGACGATTTCTAATCCCAGATGCAAGCATCTGAGGTGGAGTCGGCTGTCTTAAAGTGTGAACTTCAAGTGCAAAAAGGTGTCAGAACAAGTTTCAGGTTTTCAAAGAGAATGACGGGCTGCCTCCCGTTAAGCGCTGAGTTTTACGCCATCGGCTGGGCGCAATAAGCTCAAGGGGAAAGGAGGATATAAGATGCTTCAGCCAAATCAGTAGAAGTTACATCATTGAATGGCTTGAGTCTCTGACCGTTCACAATGAAAGGTTCAGAATCGTGGCTGAGTGGACTGATTTTGATTGCTCCATTTCCAAAAACCTGTCGGACCAAATATGGTCCGACCCACTTGGATCTCAGTTTTCCTGGGAAGAGTTTTAGTCGGGCATCAAAGAGTAGGACCTTTTGACCAGGATGGAAGATCTTTCTCGAGATGTGTTTGTCGTGGAAGGCTTTAACCCGCTCCTTGTAGATTTGCGAGTTCTCGTACGCGTCTAGGCGTAATTCATCGATCTCGCTGATTTGGAGTTTTCTGTGGGTCCCAGCCTTGGAAAGATCTAGATTACAGTTCCGTACTGCCCAATAGGCTTTATGCTCCAGTTCTACGGGAAGGTGGCATGCCTTTCCGTACACCAGTCTAAAGGGAGACATGCCCAATTGGGTCTTGTGGGTGGTCCTATAGGCCCACAATGCTTCCGGAAGTCGGGACGACCAGTCCTTCCTGTCAGGTCGAACAGTGACTTGCAGGATCTTCTTGATCTCCCGATTAGACAGCTCAGCTAGACCATTAGTTTGGGGGTGGTAAGGAGTAGAGATTCGGTGAGACACCCCATATTTGGTCATCAGTGACCTAAACTGAGCATTTGTGAAATGGGTCCCCCCATCAGAGATTATTGCACGAGGAATCCCGAACCTTGAGAAAATGTGTTGATGAATGAATTTGAGAACGATTTTGTGGTCACAGGTTCGGGTCGGTATGGCTTCGATCCATTTGGACACGTAGTCCACAGCCAACAGAATGTATTCGAAACCATCCGAAACAGGAAAGGGGCCCATAAAATCAATCCCCCAAACATCAAAGATTTCGCATACTAGAATCGGTTGCATAGGCATCATGTCGCAATGGCTCATGTTGCCCAAAGTCTGGCAACGACTGCATGCCTTGCAGTGATTGTATGCGTCTTTGAACAGTGTGGGCCAGTAAAAGCCGCACTGGAGGACTTTTGATGCGGTTTTATGCCCGGCGAAATGGCCACCGCATGCCTGGTCATGGCAGAAAGAGAGGATATTGTTGAATTCCCCTTCCGGGACACATCTCCGGATGATCTGATCGGCACCTATGCGGAAGAGGTACGGGTCTTCCCAAATGTAATACTTGGCATCGGAGCGTAATTTGTCTTTCTTGGCCTTCGGCCAATCGGACGGGATCTGATGAGATGCCAAGTAATTTACTACATTAGCAAACCATGGAAGGCTAGTACCAATAGTCAGCAGGTGCTCATCGGGAAAATGCTTAGTGATGGGTCCGGAAGGGTCAATTATTTGAGAAGGAAGACGGGACAAGTGATCAGCTACCACATTTTGCTTTCTCGCTTTGTCGCGAATCTCAAGGTCAAATTCTTGCAACAGCAAGATCCATCGGATTAATCGAGGTTTCGCGTCCTTCTTTGCAAGGAGATGCCTCACAGCTGTGTGATCCGAGTATATGATGACACGGGAACCCAGAAGGTACGATCTGAACTTTTCTAGGGCAAATACTACAGCTAGCAGCTCTTTCTCAGTAACCGTATAGTTACGCTGAGCCTCATCGAGTGTTTTGCTGGCGTAGTAAATGACCACAGGTTTCCTGTCAATTTTCTGCCCCAAAACTGCTCCTACAGCGAAGTCGGATGCATCGCACATGATCTCAAAGGGTTGACACCAATCAGGGGACTGTAGGATCGGGGCTTGGGTGACTCGATCACGCAGGATTTCAAATGCTTGAGTGCATTCCTTGGAAATTTCGAAAGGAACATCCTTGGAGAGAAGAGTGGTCAGGGGGCGCGCGACTTTTGAAAAATCAGGGATAAATCGTCGATAAAAACTGACATGCCCTAAAAAGGAACGGATGTCCCTGATCGAGCTAGGCATAGGAAGGTGAGAAATCAGATTAACCTTAGCTCGATCCACTTGGATACCTTTCTCCGAAATTGAGTGTCCCAGGACAATTCCCTCAGGCACCATGAAATGGCTCTTTTCCCAGGAAAGAACCAAATTCACATCGATGCACCGCCTGAGTATCTGGACCAAGTGTTGGAGGCAATCGTCGAATGATGCTCCAAAAACTGAAAAGTCATCCATGAAGACTTCCAGATAATCACCTACCATATCTGAGAATATGGCAAGCATGCATCGCTGAAAAGTAGCGGGTGCATTGCAAAGACCGAAAGGCATCCTTCGGAAAGCGTATGTTCCGAAGGGGCAGGTGAACGTGGTCTTTTCTTGGTCCTCAGGATGGATTGCCACCTGGTTTTAACCGGAGTACCCGTCAAGAAAGCAGAAGAACCTATTTCCCGCAAGTTTTTTGAGAATTTGATCAATGAAGGGTAGTGGGAAATGATCCTTCTTTGTGGAGGAATTTAGTCGGCGGTAATCTATACAGACTCTCCACGAGTTGGCTAATCGGGTAGGAATGATTTCTCCGGTCTCAGTCGTTATAGTGGTGAGTCCTGCCTTCTTGGGCACGACCTGAATTGGGCTCACCCAACGACTATCGGAGATCAGGTAGATGATCCCGGCATCTAACCACTTGATGATCTCCTTTTTCACAACCTCCTGCAGATTGGCGTTTAAGCGTCTCTGCATTTCACGAGAAGGTCGTGTGCCCTCTTCTGAATAGATATGATGAGTACAATAAGAGGGACTTATTCCAGTCAAATCATCGAGAGTCCATCCGATGGCTCTGCGATGTTGCTGGAGGACAACAATCAGACGGGATTCCTGTTCAGGACTGAGGTTGGAATTGATAATCACAGGAAGGGTCTGATTAGAACCCAAAAAGACGTATTTCAAGTGAGCAGGAAGGGGTTTCAGTTCAAGGATGGGGTTTTCAGCAGCAGCGGGTGGTTCTGTATAGATGTGAGGTTCAAGGGTGGGAGTTACTGGGTTGTTCATATTTGGATTCGACTCCTCCGTTTGCGGGTCAAGATCCTTCTGTGGTTGATGAGGCATAATCGAGTCATTCTGGAGGTGTGATTCATCAACCAAAGTCTTGATGTCACAAATTTGTTCGATGACGCCGCAATTAATTCCTTGTTGGGCCTTAAATATATCAATTTTCAGTGTTTGATCTCCAAACTTAAGCTCTATTTGGCCCTCCTCACAGCTGATGTTGGCTCTAGCAGTAGCCAAGAAAGGTCTCCCTAGAATGATTGGTGTATCCCTAGGGTTCTCAGGTGCATCCATATCTAAGACTATAAAGTCCACTGGAAAATAGAAATCCCGCACTCTTACGATAACATCCTCGAGAATCCCTTTTGGTGACTTTATAGATCGATCTGCTAATTGTAATGTCACCTCGGTTGGTTTTAGCTCAGATTCTTCTAGATGGTCAAGTAAGGATGTGGGTATCAGGTTTATGGATGCACCCAAGTCTAACAATGCTCTATCAAATTGGGTACCACCTATCTTACAGGAAATCAGGGGAGTCCCAGGATCTTTTGCCTTGGGTGGGAGTCTACTAAGGATTACAGAGCTGGCTTGCTCTGACAGAACAATTGGGCTCCCTCCCTTGGTTCGCGGCTTACGCTGGGGTGTACATATATTCTTTAGAAATCGTGCGTAAGCTGGTACGTGGCGGATTGCATCCATCAAGGGGATGTTTATGTGGACCTGCTCAAAGAGCTTGACCAGGTCCTCCTCAGGGGCCACGGGTTTGGTGGTCTTCTTTCCCTTGGTCAGGGCCTCGGGAAACGGGATCTTGGTCGGTTCTTCTAGGATAGGTCTAGGTTGTGGGTCCGGAACAACGGTATCTTGGATAACTATCCTAGGGTCATGGTTATCAGGCTTGGAGTGGTTTGGATAATGCGGGTCTTGAGTTGTTTTACCACTACGTGTTGTTACAGAATTTAATCCGGCCTGATTTTGGTTTGGGTTTTGTAAGAGGGGTGGCTGCTGCTGAAATCCCGCATAAGAAGTTGAAGCCTCCATCTCGTCTGGAGATGGAGCAGTAGGGGCCTGATAAATCCATTGTGCGTGGCCTAAATTTGGATTCATAACGCGCTTCTGGGTTGGCACGTTATTTGGGTTAGGAAGGGGTTGGGAAGGGAGTGTGCCTGGCTGGCGAGAATACGCCAACTGGGCCAGTTGAGTTTTAACTTCTGTAAGTTCGTCCTTGTGCTGTTTTTGAATAGCCGCATTCGTTTTTTGAATGTCAGCCAGAGTCTGAAGGATTAAGGACATTTGATCCTGATTTGGCCCTGATGGATAAGTAGGGTTGGGTCGAGGCTGAGGCGGCTGGTAGTGACGAGAGGGCTGTGGGCGGGACTGAAAAGGTGGTCTTTGGGTTTGGGAATTTCCCGCCCACTGAAAATTGGGATGGTTTCGCCATCCAGGGTTGTAAGTGTTGGAGAAAGGGTCGTTCTGGATGGCGTTGAGGTCCTCGCAGGTCTGAGGAACCTCCTGAGAATCAGGGAAAGGGGGAATGGAGTTCCCCCGGCTGGTGTAGAAAGGATCGGATGATCCTCCGATCCAAGAATCAGATGGGGATGGATATGGCTCCATCCCAGGGGAAGATCAGTGGAGGATGTTTTGCACAGTCTCCTATGTGGAAGGAGGTTGTGCAAAGGAGTTACGCGCGGAGGTGGCTCGCTGCAAGTGCTGAGTCAGCTCATCCACCTTCTTTTCAATGATTGAGACCTTGTCCAATCGACTGGCCATTAATTCCAGGTCGACTGATGCGGACAGGCCCTGCGTCTCATGTGCTCCCTTAAGATTCGTCGCTGCGCGGGTATTCGTCCTGTCGAATAATCCTATGGAGTCATTGTTGATGGAGTTCTCGCACATGTTTTCGAGAATCTCCCATACGGTGTCTTCATGTTGACCCATGATGTTTCCTCCGCAAGTTGCATTGACGAAAAGGCGGATGTCCTCACGGAGTCCCTGGTAAAAAGATTGGACTTGTTCCCATTTAGGAACTCCGTGATGGGGGCACTTTCTCATGAGATCCTGAAAACGATCCCATGCCTCATGGAGAGGTTCTCCTGATTGTTGAGTGAAGTGTGTAATCTGATGGCGCAAGGCATTGGTCCGACCAACGGGAAAAAACTTTTTCAAAAACTCGGATTGAAGTTCTTCCCAAGTGTTGATCGGCCGGGTCTGAGTTTGATACCAATGGGCGGCCTTGTCCATAAGAGAAAAGGAGAACATCTTCATGAGAAGAATATCCCGATTTTGCGCATCTGATCCAAAAGTGTGGGCCAGATGCTTTAGCTGTTTGATGTGCTGGAAGGGATCTTCAGAATTAAGCCCATGGAATTTAGGTATAGCATGAATCATGTTGGGCTTTAATTCGGAATCAGGTCCTCCAGTCGGGATTCTGACTCGAGGCTCAATGGCCACCGCAGCAGGATTGTAGTGGTCCTGCATCATAGGACGCTGTGGTGGGTGCACGAAGTTTTGGAAGAGGTCATTGAGTCGCTGGAGCTGGTGTTCCAGATTATTTTCTTCCTCAACTGGCTGAGCCATGATGGGGAAAGAAGAAGAACTTGGTTCTGAATCAGAAGAGAGAATAATGTGAGGGTGTTGCTGCACAAATACGGGCGCCGAGGCTTGGCCTTGACGAGAGCGAATTTCTAAAGGAGGTCTTAAGGGTGGTCTTAGGGACCTCCTTCCGTACATGCACTGTTGGAAGAGGTAAGTTTAGAAGGTACTGGACCCAATCAAGACATCCAAAAATGTGTTGGGTGACTATAGAGGTGCGGGGCAGATGGATCCCTTGATCAGAAAGATCGTCCACCTGAGAATTACCTGGGCAGCCAGAGAGGGAGAGTCCCGCGAAGACCCCTACACGGTAGAGCGTCCCCACGGGTTACAGGGTTTCCCCCACCCGACCTCTCTTGTCACTGCGGTTCCAGGTAGACCAGAATGGGGATCTTGACCTCTTAAGTCTACCAATTTTAAGATCAGGGTGCTTAAGGTTTCACTTGAACTTTAGTCTTTTAAGTGCAAAGAGTGACCTAATTTAAGGTTGGTTGACCCAAAGGGTCAACTTTACCTCTTGTTTTCTTTGAGAACTTTTAGGTCTTGTCTTTTAGGGTTCAAGTGTTTAGAGAGCCAATTGTTTTAGGTTTTCTTTTGAATAGGTATTTTCAATCAATGGTTTAGGCACACTTCTTTTGGATTTTCTCCATTCTTGATTTAAGTAGTGTGTCTCTAAAACCCTAATGTTGAATCTTATGTTGGCTCTACTTGGTCCAGTTAGTTCTTTGTTGGGTAATTAGGGCTCAAGCAAGAATGTGTTAGCCCTTAAATACCCTTAATAGTGTGCAGGACTAATGAGTTGAAAACATGCAACTTTTATGGTTACTAAGTATGGAAGACAGGTTAGCCCTATATTGCTTGTTCTTTTCTTTTCTTCCTCTTTAGAGTTTTAGGGGTTAATAGCGAGAGGAAAAATTTACCTGTCCTCGGAGTGGTTGTCGCGCGGTTGCTTGTCTTCTTGATTTCCTGTAGTTTTCTGCACAAAAGAGAGGAGATTATCAGAAATTAAAAAGAAACAGGAATGTTTACCTCTAGAATAGCCGTTGCTCCCCGGCAACGGCGCCAAAAATGATGGTCGTCGTGACAATCGGGTTTTATTGTTATAGCGTTGTAGTATAGCCAGTTATTGCCATCATTTCAAATATATAAAATTTTTTTACTCGGAAAATAAAAGAGTTCCCGAGGTCAAACACAGGGAGCAAGTTGTATTCTAGAGATATACATGTTTCTTTTACAAAAATAAAGAAAGAGAGAGAAAGAATTTGTTGTCTTCTTTTCTCTTTGCTTCTCCTCGTCTCAGATCTTCTGTTATCTTCTTCTTTGTCTGCAGTGGTGATGTTCTTCTTCTGCAGTGGTGATGTTCTTCTTTCAGCTGTTCCTGCTCTTCCTTTTTCTTCTGCAGAGCGGTCCTGCTCTTCTTCTTTTCCTTTCTTCAGATCTTCTTCTTCTTTGTTCTTCTTCTTTCAGTTCTTCCCTTGTTCTTTTGTGTTCTCCTCTGCCTCGCCTTCTTCTGTTGTTCTTCAGATCTCCTTCTTTCTTCTTTTCTTTTTCCAGTCAGGACGTCGTCCCTCCTTCTTTCTTCTTTTCCCTTCAGGACGTCGTCTGATTTTCAAATCAGACGACTTAAACTGCTTGTTGCTACAGTGTCTCCCTCAGCTTCCTTCTTCTTCCGCAGTCCTTCTTCTTCACCTGTGCCTGCACACTTCAGAGTTTACATCAGAGGACAAAACCTACTCTACCCTCTCCCCCCCCCGCGTCTCTCTCTCTCTGAAACCACTCTTGGGAAAGCTCTCCCAGAGCTGCTGGGTAGTCGGGTACGGGTCGCGCCCGGGTCCAGGCCCACCGGCGTGCGTGGTGGGCGAGGAGTGCAGGTTAGTCTAAGTCGGGTCGGGTCAGGTCCGCGGGGCGTAAGCGCGGACGAGACCGGGTAACCGGGCGGGTGAAGGGGACCTCACCCCGTGTGCTGAGGCAGTAAGCCTCCAGCACTTTTTCGCTTTAAACCTCTGCGCCTCTTCAGACTTTTCCGAGGTGGGACTAAATGTCCCACCTCAATTGAGCGCCCGCAGCGGAGAAAGCAGCGGGCGATCGCGGTTTCACGCGAAGCCTTCGCCCCAGCTGCGAGCCTGATGTTTTGTCGAAATGCTTCGCAAGGCCTGGGAGTCGAATCTGGGCGTGGCGCTGGGCGTGGCGCGCCTGCAGCTGCAGGCGGAAGCAGCTCCTTCTGCACGGCAATGGCGGTGGAGGTCGGGTGGCCTGTTCACAGCAAAACGGCCTCTCGGCCTAATCAGAAGATGCCGGGAGCTTCGCCAGAGTGCGGCGAAGCTCGTGTGGGTGGTGGCGAGGCGTGGGGCGGCGTGCAAGGGCTGCCCTAGGTCAGACTGTGGGTCGGAGGATGGGTTTGTTCGGTGGGGTTGCAGAGGGTGATGTGGGGGAAGTGGAAGGGCGGACGTTGATCAGGGTGAGGAGGCGGAGGTTCTGCGGTGGTCGGCGAGTCGTGTGGGATGCTGGGGTGATGGGAGCGGCTCGCCGGAGGATGGCCGGAGACGAAGGGGGGTGACGGTGGACAGGAGCGGTCGAGGGTTTAATCAAATAAAAGACAGTGAGGAAAAGAAAGAGGGGGAGATGGGGGGAGTTCTGACCTAGATATGGAGACGAAAGGGGCCGGGGCAGGGCGACAGTCGTATCGACTGTCGCCGGAGAAGAAGATGCCCAGGGAAGGGGCGGCGGCGAGCAGAGAGCCGAAGATGCGCCAGCTGGGTACGACGTGGCGCGGGAAGAGCAGGGGAGGAAGTCTCTGCTGCTGGTATTGCGGCAGAGCGAAGAGGAGGAGGAGGAAGAACCGCCGGAGCTGGTCGGCGTCTGCCGGAGTGAGAGGAGAGGAAGGTTGGGGGTTTTCTCCGTCAGATCCGAGCTGCCGAGGTTGGTGGAGCGACGGGGGTATTTATAGGGATCAAAACAGGGAGGAAGGCGGAGGGAGACGACGTGTCTCCCTTGCCGGAGGACGCCGGAGATGGAGACCCATACCGTCCGTGCGTTCGCACGGCCGGTATGGTGGGTTACAGCGACCAGGGGGGTGTCCCTGCGACGGCTGACGACGCAGGGCACCCCCGGTTTACTTGCCAGGCTCTCCCCCTCACCCTGCGCGGCGCCATGCTCCGCGCAAGGTCGCCGGAGCATGGTGCTGGCAGGTTTTGCAGGGGGGGCCTGAACGCAAAGAACGAAGGAGAGTTAGGGGCCAAAATGAGAGGGTTCAAAAGTTGAGGGCCAAAAAGTAAATATATGAGGACCAAAGTGTAAAGTTGGTCAAGGAGGTTTCTTCTTAGGCTCAAGTTTTTATACATGATTAATTAGGACCTAAGGAATCTGATGGTGAATTTCATTTTTATATTAAACCTTGTTTGACCGGTCAATTTATGCGAAAACCCAAATTAAGTTATTAATTGGGCATGGTTCTCAATGTAGGTCAAAAATGGGTTCTGAAGGCCAAATTGAAGGTTCTAAACCCTAGAGATTATTTTTCTATGAATTTTAGAGGGTTTATTCTATTTTTACTTTGCCTTGAACCTCGTGAATTGAAGTGGGTTGTTTTAGGGTTACAGATTATCATTTAGTTCCTTGGAATTGCTGTAGCCCTTGCTAGATCATCTCATCCCACTTTTATTCTTATTAAGTTGCTTTGACCTATGTTTGGGCCCTGAATTACCCTGTATGCAGATTATACTGGTAAAATTGCATTTTTACCCCTTATGACTTATTTTCACCTTAAACTCAGAATTCTCTGAGTTAAGCCTTTCCTTGAGATATGTAGGAGCTTTTATCCTTTGTATTAGGTCAAAATGAGCTAGTTATGGCTCATGATGAGGTTCTCATCACCTAACAACGTGAAAATTGGTCCAATCAGACACCCATGGCACTGTCTACAACACACAGAAGATGGACAGCCAAGATGGTGCCATGTGGCACCATCTCAGCCGCCCAACCGACCCCAAGGACCCACCTCTACCTTTCCTCTTCATCCGTTCGATGAATCTTTATCGTTGGATGCCAATCCAACGGCCATAGATCCACGTGCACAAATCCTTCACGCGACACAAACGAAGGCATAGCGCAACAGTCGAGTGCCCCTTCGCGAGCGAAGGGCATGAGTTTGAGCCGCGCTGAGCACCTCAATTAAAATGGCTGTGGGCGTAATTCGACCATTAGATGAAGATCGGGCGGCCGAGGGGAGGAGGCGTGGTGCGCGGAGGATCCTTCGATCGTGTACACGCAAGATGACGCGTGTCTGCACACCTCATCGCACCGGGCACATGGCAGAGGCATTTTGAGCGGGCACGAGCGAGGATCGATCTCGATCGTCCAATCTTACGATCAGACGGTTGAGATCAATCCAAATCTACGCAAGCGTTAAGGCACGGAAGAGGAGCATGCATGCACAGCGCGCACACACGTTGCCCACGACAGACCTTTAGTGAAGTTTAAGTCCATCACTAAAGGTCTCATATTAATGTTTTTGAAATTAAAATGTCCAAAATGCCCTCACTCCTTGCAACTATAAAAGGAGACCCCTACCCTACAAATTTCTCATCCCTTCTTCCCTTATCTCACCCCTTCCAAATTCTAAGAGCTTGTCCCACACTCGGGATGCTCCTCTAGAGTAAAAATCATAATTTTTCCACCTTCACCCCCCTTCATGGAGCATCCTGTGATTGTCCTCTCTCTGCATTCGAGAAGCGGATCATGCGACGACGACGACGTGCTGCTTCGTTCCCGTTCCTCTCACTTCATCCTCCTTCCCACTCAGTTCCCCGTCTTCCAAGCATTGTCCTGTTCGACTCATCCTTCAAGCAATCTTCGAGGAGGATACTTCTCTCTCCATTCTTTTTACTACTTTCTAGAGTAGATTTATTGCTTTCTAGTATAGATTTCCCACTTTCTAGTCGTAATGAGTAGTGTAATGAACAACTTCTGATAATGAAATCCATGTTTATTTTACATCCCTTTTGCTTTTATTTGTAATATTCTCTCTCATTCTTCTATTTATTATTTGTTAAATAGATGGCTAGTTTTCGACCAGCTATTCTATTTCGTGACAAACAAAACAAACACGTATTTTTAATCAAACATTCACCTCCCTGTGTTCGACCCAAAACTTCTTTACGGATTTTCGATATAAATCTTATCGGTTGAACGGATTTCTTCGAGACTTGAACTACAACAATAGGTTTTCAAATCCAACTTCGAACGCGTAGTGTTCTGCATTTAACAAGCATACCGCAACCCCTTACATTATTGTCTACATCTTATTCTTGGTCTTCTGCTCTAGCTCTGCTACAACTCTAGTTTTAGGTCCAGCTTCATATCCAATCTCAGATCCAGCTCTTGAGCTTCTTATTTCCTGCAATTTATATAATTTACCTAATTAGTATATTATAGCATTATTCTATGCATAGCTATGGGACGAACAGTAAAGATGCAAATAATGCTTATGCATGCATGAACTACCCTAACTTACGCTACGTCCTAGCCTAATTTAGGTCAATTAAGACCTATGATTGCTGCATAATCAATCATCAGTCTTATAGTTAGATGTCCAGACTAGTTTCTAGACGTCCAAGGAATAGTTTGGACATCTAATATTGTTGGTTTGGGTCGGGTCTCCCTGGCATTTTATCTTCGGATGTTTAGGATATGTGGCAGGCGACCTATGATGCATTTTTGGATGTCTGACACTTGTGTTGGACCTCTAATAAGATACATGTGGTGTTGTTTTGTGTTGAATTTTTCCACGTGAACCAGGAACTTAACCTATTAGTTAAATCGATGTCTAGTGTTCAGAGATGGAAGATATTAATCCCTATCAGTGGCTAATGTTAGAAACTTGGATTTTGGGCATAAATGGGGACTTATGATGGTTAGTCAAAATGGGAAATGTAGCGAACCTAACTATGATGCATGAGGCTATGTCACCGAGATACCCACGAGGTCAAAATGCATGGTGTAAAGTAAACCTATGGGTCCTGGTATGGGTATAGAAACCCTAATTGGAGAAATAAGCACAACTTTGGGGTGATAGAGTGTGGGTTCTAGCAAGAACCCTTCTAATGAAAAAATATGAGAAATGGAATATGAGATTCAAAGTTCGAAACTTGATGCTGGAGGCACCTAGTATTGACGCTAGTAACCAGTGTTGGTATTAGCTGGCTTAGCATGAGTTAAGGGTGGAGCTTAAGTCAGGTACTGAAGGCACCTAGTATTGGTATTAGTGACCTGTACCGATAATGGATGGGTTCAGTAGTCATGACAGTGGGTGCCTGATTGCACAGCAATCATACGACCTAATCTTCCTGAATTAAGTTAGATTCTAGCATAACTTAGGAACAATGCATGCATAAGCATCATAATTTGCATAATAGTTAGTTTGATAGCCTTATAAATAATATTGCGATTTTTATGCGCTAAAATAAAGATGAAATTGATTGCAGATGATTCGATGCCACAGATGATAGATCATATTGTACATATCTGATTAGGACGATGACAAGAGTCCAATGCTTTCGGAATCGTCTTGATCAGACAACCATAGCATCACGTGCAGCCCATGGAAGAAAAAAGGCTAAGGAGCAAGAGGATAGAGATCTAAGCCTCATATGTAAAATCCGACTGCACGGATGGATCTAGATCAACGATCGCAGTCCAGTGATGCAAAGATCAACCTGATCGGAGCCTTGTAGCACCAACTACAAAGATAGGAAGATGAACGAGCAGGATAGTGCAACATGGCACCATCCCAGCAGCCCCTTGCAGCACCCCCAACCTTTGAATGAAGAAACAAAGACCATTGGATTGTCATCTAAGAGCCTCAAAGAAGCCACATTGCCTTAGCCTCCCTACTCCATCAACTAAGAGGAGATCTCAGCCATTGGATCTCCATCCAACGGCTGAGAGTGGACTTGCCTAAAACCTAAATGCAACATAAAAGGTGACTCAGCACAATGGTTCGCACATTTGCACACAAGCACGAGATTCACGTTCTAACTACGCCAGCATGAATCGGGAAGGTTGGGTGCATGCAAGAGAGATTCGAACGTTGGATTATCACCAGCAACGTAGATGGGACCGCATGGTGCACGGATGGACATTGGATAAGGTGGTTCACGAGCGCACTGTTTAGTGATCGTTGAATCGGGTTTTAAGAATATTGTGTTGTAATATACCCGAAAAAGCATTCAAAACAAATACTCAAATTTTGAAGTCCGAGGTCGAACACAGGGAGTAAATTGGTGTTTTAGAAATCAAGATACAATTAAAGAAATATGCAATAATATCAATATCATAGTGCAAAAATAAAGGAGTAATTGGCAATGTAGGTCATAGAATACTCAAGAGCTCAATGTATATGAATATGAATAAAAAAATTGGATGTCTATGCTATTTCTTCTCTCTTTGATTCTCTTCTCTTCTTCTTCTGATTTTGCCTTTGCGAGCTGACTTTCTTTCTCTGTCTTCTCCTTCCTTCTTCTTCTTCCTTTAGCTTCTCTCTTCTTCAGCATTCCTACCTTAGCTTCTCTACGTGCTTCTTCTTTTGCTTTCTTCTTTCTCTCCCTCTACCGGCTGCCTTCTCTCTTCCTTTGCCCTTGCTACCTTTTCTTCTTCCTTCAGCTTCTTCCTTCTCTTTTCTTTCTCTACCTTAACTTCTCTATGTCCTTGTCTTCTCCTTCCTCTTCTTTAGCTTCACTTCTCCTTCTTCAGCCTGGAGAGTTAAACCTACCCCCTACTCACGTGCACTCTCCTCTCTTTTCTATCTTAGGTTCTGCTCTCCCAGAGCCACACGTTTCTCGGCCAATCGGGTTAGGTACGTACCCGGGACCAGGCCCACCGGCGTGCGGTGGTGGGCGTGGAGTGCAAGTTGAGTCAGGTCAACCAGGTCCGTGGGGCGTGGTCGCGGATGAGGCTGGGTCGGTTCGGGTGAGAGGGACCTCACCCCGTGATTTGGAGGCGAATAACTACTAGCAAGAATTCAATTTATGCGGGTGCTGCACACCAGAACTTTCCGAGGTGGGATTATCTGTCCACCTTTCTTTGCTCGTGCCTGCAGCAGAGGTGTTCCTTCAATTGCAGTAGCTACAACTGTCCTTGACTTCAATTGATAGCTTGGAGTCATGTGCGAGGGTGCTCCATGTAACCTGGCACAGAGACCTACGGTTGGCATGGCCTGGAGCTCACTTCAAGCTTGCTTCAAGCTTTGCGCTAATGGCGGAGGACGCCTGTACCTGATATCATCAAAACGGCCTCATGGCCACGTTAAATTGCTCAGAAAGCTTCACTGAGGCACGATGAGTATGCAACAGTGGTCAGCATGTCGTGGGGACGCCTATGCTAACGTGCCTAGGGCACACTGTGTGCGTATGTGTGGATGTGTTCGGGGGTGTGTTTGGGTGAGTAGAGGAGTGAATGGAGTGAGGGGTTGTGATCAGGGAGTCCGAGCGGAGGTCGTAGGGTGGTTGGCGAGGTGGATGGAGGTGTGGAGCGATGGGAGTGCTTTCTGGAGGTATTGCTGGAGGTGGAGAAGGTGATGGTGGTGGAGTGCGGCAGTAATTGATTTAAGGAAATAAAGAAGGGGAAAGAATGTAGAGGATTAAAGGGAATTATCGAGGGTGATATTGGACGAAGGGAAGGTGAGGATGACGTCGGGCTCATATTGCCAACGTTGGAGACGAAGGTGCTTAGAGGGGGATGGTCGGCGAGGATGAAGGGGAGACAGGGGCATCGGCGGGTGCTGCGCGACACGGATGAACGTGAGGAAGAAGAACCTGCCACTAGTATTGTGGTCAGGCGACGAGGGAGATCAGGGAAGGTCTCCAGAGCTTGATAAGAGAATTGGCCAGAGGAGGAGAGACGAATTTGAGGGGGTTTCCTGGTCGATTTCAAGCTTAGGAGATTCAGTTGAATCTGGGGAGCCTTAAATAGGCCACAGGAGAAGGATTTGTTCTTGGAAGCTTGAGCCATGCTTCCAAGAAAGGTATGGCCTTCGGAGTTGGAATCTTCAAAAGATCCAAATCTCTCATGCATTCGCATGAGAGATTGGGTAACAATCATGGATCATAGATGGGTTCAGATTGGAGGAGATTACTCAGAGAATCTCCCTTCCAATTTGGGGAGGGATTCTCTGAGCAATCAAGGAGAATCCTCCTTCTAAAGCTCGCCGGAGTAGGATTCCTCCGCTATAATGGAGGAGGGTCCTAATTGCGAGAACGATGAACAAGCCAGGGGGCTTTTGCAAGGGTTTTTGAAAGATAGGGGTACAAATGTAATCAAGCTGGACCTATTTGCAAAGTGGGTCAAGATGAGTTCCCCTTAGGTCCAAATTTTGGTAAAAACCTAATTTGAACCTAAGGAATCCAATGGTGAAGTTAGATTTTGGATTTGACCACGTTTGAATGGAAAATTTATGCAAAAACCCATTTAGGGCAAATATCTATCTAAGACCCCATTCTAGGTCAAAATGGGTTTCAGTGGCCAAATTGAAGGTTCTAAACCCTAGAGAATATTTTTCTATGATTTTTAGAGGGTTTAGGTGAATTTTATCCTGACCAAAACCTTGTTTAATCAAGTGGGTCTATTTTAAGGTTTCAAGAAGTCATTTAATTCACAAGGACACACAAACCCTTTTCTATCAAATCCAACCAACTTTTATCTTGTTAAGACCTTTTTACCTATGTTTATCCCTTGAGAAAGCCCATTTTTGTACTACAATTGTAAAATTACATTTTTACCCCTTGTTTCTTACTTTTCTCTCAAAAAGGTTACTCAGTGAATTATGACCGTCAGTTGGTTATGTAGGGTCCATGGCAACCCCCAGAACCATGGCTTTTGAGTTTTCAAGATAATCCCACCCATGGCGTTTTGTAGCTAAATCAAGACCCTGGCAATCGACATTTTGTGATAATGCCGCCCATAGCATCTGAACCAATGCAGGGTGCTTACATACCCCCGGTAGGATATGTAAATATCCTAAGAGACAAGCACTGAGGAGATGATATGTTATTGCACATCATCAAGGGGAATTTCCCACCTCTCCGCACCAAGAACTCGTCCAAATCAACTTGTGTTGATCGACCGCTCCTAATCTAGGTGACCTTTTCAGAACAATTTAAACACATTTGCGTGATTTTGATACTTATGCGCACTGAACCAGACTGTGTGTGGATTGGGGTGCTTAGGTTATCGAGTCCCGCAAACGAGAGGTTAGTTAACGAGGCCAAATACCCCCTAAGCCTTAGACCTAATACTTAAGCTTCGCATTTTCCCCAACCTCTTGAGGACTATCCAGATCTTAGCAGATACTTGAATTTCTAAGCCTAGGAGTATAGCCCAAGAGGCTTAAGATCAGCGTTCCTATTAATCTCTTCTATATTTCATTAGCACTTCTTTTTTTTTCTTTTTCTTGATATGGTCTAGAACTCAATTAATCCCTTAATTTCTTACTAATGACTATCTCTTTTCTTTTTCTTTTCAATTTGTGCTCCTTTTTTGACATCTTTCACTTTTCCCCTTTTTCTCCTCAAGTATTTGTATGGCCTCAAAATTTTTCTTTCCCCTAAGAATTCTTTTGTTCTTTTCAAAAAATTTTTCATTTTTTTGGTATTTTTGGGATATGTGATTTTTTTGATGAAACCTTTTCTTGTGAGATGATTTTCACGGTGCTTTGCACTTTCATACCCCCCCATACGTACGATTTGCAATGCCCCTATTGTAAATTAGGTGGGTTCGAGTTCAGCTTAGATCATTCATTGGAATAGGTTCTGGGTGGGCGAACGGGTCGAGGTGACTGTTGCGGACGATTTCAAAACTCGGGTATGGGTACCTGACATGGGGTCAGCTGTTCTAATGGATAAACCCTAAAGTGCAATATGAATTTAGCATAGGAATGTCAAGAAAGGTTTCAGGTTTTTCAAAAATGATGGGTTACCTCCCGTTAAGCGCTAAGTTTTACGCCATCAGCTGGGTGCAATGAGCTCAGCGAGAATGGAGGGTAAAGGATATCTCAGCCAAATTTGTATTGGTAAAGTCAATGAACGATTTGAGTCACTGACCGTTCATGATGAAAGGTTCTGAATCGTGGCTGAGTGGATTGATCTTGATATCTCCATTTCCAAAGATTCGTCAGATAAGGTAAGGTTCGATCCATTTCGATCTAAGTTTTCCTGGGAATAGTTTGAGCTTGGCATCAAAGAGTAGGACTTTTCAACTAGGGTAGAAGATCTTTCTGGATATGTGCTTGTCGTGAAAGGCCTTAACCCGCTCTTTGTAAATTCATGAGTTCTCATACGCGTCACGGCGTAATTCATCGATCTCGCTCATTTGAAGCTTTCTATGGGTTCCTGCCTTAGAAACATCCAAGTTGCAGGTCCGTACTGCCCAATAGGCTTTGTGCTCTAATTCGATGGGGAGGTGACATGCCTTCCCGTACACTAATCTGAAGGGAGACATACCTAATTGGGTTTTGTGGGTGGTCCTATAAGCCCACAAAGCTTCAGGAAGTCAGGAAGACCAATCTTTCCTGTTAGGTCGAATAGTAACCTGGAGGATTTTCTTAATCTCCCGATTTGATATCTCAGCTAGACCATTAGTTTGGGGGTGGTAAGGAGTAGAGATTTGGTGTGACACCCTGTATTTGGTCATCAGTGACCTGAACTGAGCATTAGTGAAATGGGTCCCTCCATTAGAGATTATAGCATGTGGAATCCCGAACCGTGAAAAGATGTTCTGATGAATGAATTTGATAACCACCTTATGATCATTAGTTCGGGTCGGAATGGCTTCAATCCATTTGGACACGTAGTCAATAGTGAGTAGAATGTACTCGAAGCCATCCGAAATAGGAAAGGGTCCCATAAAATCAATCCCCCATACGTTGAAGATTTCGCATACAAGAATCGGCTATAAGGGCATCATATCACGATGGCTCATGTTGCCTAAGGTCTGGCAATAAGTGCATGCCCTACAGTGATTGTATGCATCTTTGAAAATTGTGGGTCAATAGAAGCCGCACTAGAGGACTTTCGCTACGGTTTTATGACCTGAGAAGTGTCCACCGCATGCCTGGTCATGGCAGAATGACAATATGTCCTGAATTTCTGCTCCTGTGACACATCATCGAATGATTTGATCAGCATCGATGTGGAAAAGATACGGGTCTTCCTAGAAGCAATACTTGGCATCGAAAAGCAATTTATCTTTCTTGGCCTTCGACCAATTGGACGGGATCCGATGTGATGCCAGGTAGTTTACTAGATCAGCAAACCATGAAAGCTTTGTACTGATAGTCAGGAGGTGCTCATCAGGAAAATGTTCTACAATGGGTTCGGAAGGGTTGATAATATTAGAAGGAAGGTGGGACAAGTGATCAGCTACCACATTCTATTTTCCCACTTTGTCACGAATCTCGAGGTCAAACTCTTGCAATAGCAAGATCTAGCGGATTAATCGAGGTTTCACATCCTTTCTTGCAAGGAGATGCCTCACTGCTGTGTGATCAAAGTAAATGATAACACGGGACCCCAGAAGATATGATCTGAACTTTTCTAGGGAAAATACTATGGCTAGCAACTCTTTCTCAGTAACTGTGTAGTTACGCTGAGCCTCGTTAAGTGTTTTGCTAGCGTAGTAGATGACCACGGGTTTCCCATTAATTTTCTGCCCAAGTATCTCTCCTACAGCGAAGTCAGATGCATCGCACATGATCTCATAGGGTTGAGACCAATCAGGGGACTGTAGGATTGGAGCTTGGGTAACTTGATCATAGAGGATTTCAAATGCCTAAGTGCATTCCTTAGAGATTTCGAAAGGAACATCCTTAGATAGCAGCGTGGACAAGGGGCATGCGATCTTTGAGAAATCAGGAATGAATTGACGGTAAAAATCGACGTGCCCTAGAAAAGATCGGATGTCCTTGATCAAGCTAGGCATAGGGAGTTTGGAAATCAGATTCACCTTGGCTTGATTGACCTAGATGCCTTTTTTTGGATATGAGATGTCCCAGGACAATTCCTTCAGGCACCATGAAATGGCTCTTTTCCCAGGAAAGAACCAGATTCATGTCAATGCACCGCCTAAGGATCTGGACCAAGTGCAGGAGGTAATCGTCAAATGATTCTCCAAATACTAAAAGTCATCCATGAAGACTTCCAGATAATCACCTACCATATCTGAGAATATGGCAAGCATGCACCACTGAAAAGTAGCGAGTACATTGCAGAGACCGAATGGCATCCTTCAGAACGCATACGTCCCAAAGGGGCATGTGAAAGTGGTCTTTTCTTAGTGCTCGAGATGGATTGCAACCTGGTTATAACCGAAGTACCTATCCAAAAAGCAGAACTTATTTCCCTCTAGTTTCTCGAGGATCTGCTCAATGAATGGTAGTGGGAAACAATCCTTCTTTGTGGAGGTATTGAGTCTTCTGTAATCAATGTAGACTCTCCACGAATTCGCCACATGGGTCGGTATGATTTCTTCGATTTCAGCTGTGATTACGGTGAGCCCTGCCTTCTTAGGTACAACCTGGATTGGACTCACCCACCGACTGTCGGAGATCGGGTAGATGATCCCTGCATCTAACCACTTGATGATCTCCTTTTTCACGACCTCTTGTATATTAGGATTCAGACGTCTTTGCATTACACGAGAAGGTCGTGCGTGAAGGTTCGCCCTACCAGGAGGGATGACGTAATAATTGCGGAAATAAATAATAAACAATCTTCACAAAATAACAATCACACAAAAGGCACAAAGTATTTTTAGGTGGAAACCCAAACCGGGTGAAAACCACCACCTAACCCTCTCGAGTTAGGATTTTCTGATCAACCAAGTTGATCAAAATCCACTAAACCGAATCACTTTAAAACGAGGGTGATTCAACCTCAATTACAACCACGCTACTTAGACGAGGGTAGCGTACCTCAACCCCTTCTCTCCACGAGAAGGATTTTGTCTTGCAAAGGAGACGGGAATTCGCAAAGCGAATACCCAACCAAATAACAAAGATGAAACAAGTAATCCTATAGAGCCAACAAAGTAATATTTAACCTAAGCTTCTATAGGAAATAGGATGTTTCCCTTTGAAAGGAGTGCGTCGAGTTGATGACGCGGTGCGTGAGCCACGCGACAGTGCAACTTCGCTCTCGTGAACTACGGTGGGAGAGCGGGTGCGCGAAGCTTGATGCTCTCAAGATGAATGGAACGAGCACTTAGAGAGAAAGAGAGACACAAAATGGTTTGAAAGTGTATTGCAAGGTGTGTCTTGGTGTTTCTTGGTGTGTCTTTGTGTTGCAAAGGTTCCCCTCTATTTATAGAGGCCTTAGGAAGGCTTTGGAAGGCTTAGGAAAGGTTCTATAGCCGTTGGGTGCAAAGCCCAAGAGAATCACCCCGAAATCAGGAACAATCATTGTTCTGACAGGCTTATCAGACATCTAATTCTGGCATCAGACGTCTGGAAGTTCACTTTAAGACGTCTGATTTCAAGGTCAGACGTATGATTTCGGGTGGGTCTCTTCCTGACTTGGATCAGATCTAAACAGGGTTCTAGTGTAAGTCCATCAGACGACATATAGGACGTCTGGCACTATGTCTGGACGTCTGGAAACCTACTTTTTCTATGGGAATGGATTTCCAAACGTTGAACGGCTAGAAAATCTCTGAGAAGAGATTTTGGGTCAACCGAGGCAAAACGGTCAATTATCAGACGTCTGGACAGTCCTATGGACGTCTAATAAGGCTCTAACGGTCATATTCTTGAGTGTTTGCTAAGCCAGCCAACGGTCCACTAATTGGACGTCTGGCAAAGTCATCAGACGTCTCCTAAGAAGTCTGCTCTAAGGTCTGGATGTCTGATTTCATCAGACAGAACTAACTATGTCCAGCCTAATAGTTATCAGACGTCTAAATCAATAGTCAGACGTCTTAAAATACTTTATCAGACGTCTGATGTTGGAATTAGACGTCTGGAAATGCTGTTTGAACCCTATATTGGTTTTCTAAGTTCTCTACAGAAAACCTAAGTATCCTAGGGTTGTGCAGGTGTTCCTAGGACTACTATTAGGGTACTTTCAGGCTCTTTAACATAATGTTCGAAAGAAATAAAAGGAGCAAGCAAAATAAAGATAAAAGTACATGAAAGGATTAAACAAAATTCTATCCTATTCTTCTTGTCCTTCCATCTTCAATCTAGCGCTCCTCACGAATCTCCTCTGTTCTCCATCAAGCTCCTCCAATCCGTCCTGAATGCGAGCTCGAATTCCGTCTAAACACGTCTACATTTGCAATTGACCTGAAATCTAAGACTCCAAGTGCAAATGTTAAATAACACATGTTTTGTTATCATCAAAACAAATGATCGTGGTGCTCTAGCACCAACAATCTCCCCTTTTTTGATGATGACAAAATCATAAATAATAATGCAAAAAATCCTCCCCCTTTTTGACATTATCAAAAAGGTTTAATTGATTTTACATTTCCTATAATTTCCCTTTAAAACATGCTCTTCTATAAATTTCTTTTGACAAAGGTAATGCCTCCCCCTTTTTTATAACAAGATAGCTATTATTTTTCTCCCCCTTTCTAAAGGAAATTTAGCTACCTTATATCTCCCCCCTATCTAAATGCTTATGATAAAAGGATAGGGTAAAGAATTTTTTACCTCACCTACCATGGCCAATAAAATGGCCCGAATGGTGGTGGATGCCACATCGGATGGGGCTCCCATCCGTAGCTTGGAGGCCCGGGCATTGGCGTCGGTCTCCAATCTGGTGGTCGACGTGCGGCGGGTACGTCGCTTGTTCGCCGTCTCGTCGGTCTTCTTGTTCTCCTCCTTGGTCTACTTGTTGGTTCTCCCAACTTGAGTTGACCAGCCTTGAGTTTGTAGGTCCAGTCCTTTGTGTTGTAGTTATCCTTGAAACCTACGAAACAAGATTCCAAATTTTTCTTCGGTATCCAAGTGAGCTTGGATCCGGATCTATTAGCAGGTCTCCTTGATGGAGATCCTTTCTCAATCTTAGGGCTATAAAAATTATCTACTTTGTTTATTAATTTGTTAGAGTTTTCCCTAAGACATGCAATTTCTTTTTCTATAGTATGCATCTTAGTCTGTAAGTCAGAAATTTCTAACTTTAAACTATCATTTTCTTCAATCAATTTATTATTTTCATTGATGAGTTTATGATTTTCTAATAATAGGTTATCATTTTTAGGACTAGCTTCTATGTCCTTAAGTTATTTTTCTAACCTATCATTTTCATTTTTAAGAAAACTAAAGTTCTTTTTAATGCTATTATTTTCTCTTTTTAGTGATTTACTAACTTTTTCAGGACTAGCTTCTATGTCCTTAAGTTGTTTTTCTAACCTATCATTTTCATTTTTAAGAAAACTAAGGTTCTTTTTAATGCTATTATTTTCTCCTTTTAGTGATTTACTAACTTCAAAAAGTTCATTAAAAGCTTCTTGTAGATCGAGATTTACCTCGTTGTCGGAGTCTCTTCCGCTTTCGCTGTTGCTGTTACTTTCTCCAATTGCCATGAAACCAAGGCACGCGGTTTCCTTCTCCTCGAGATCTTCTTCCGAGCTCGTCTCCTCATGAGTGCCTTCCAACCTCCTCCATATCTCGTGGGCGGTGGTGCACTCTTGGATTCGTTCAAATTCCTTCAGACTCAATGCGCAATATAAGGCATTCATTGCCTTTGCGTTGAGGTTGAGATTCCGAACCTGATCTTCTGAGTAACCTTTTGTGGGTTTCTTGGGAATCAAAAATGCGGATTCACATTTTTCCCACACCCGGAAGTCATAGGCCTACAACCACATAGTCATACGATTTTTCCAATAAATGAAATCTATACCTGCAAAGTATGGTGGTCCCGAGGTATCGTGTCCTTCGGTGCACACGAATGCTTTTCCCTCCATATCTGGATCCTCGCCGGTTTGTAATGCCGATAACGCGAGACCTGTTCTGATACCAACTGAAGGTTCGCCCTACCAGGAGGGATGACGTAATAATTGCGGAAATAAATAATAAACAATCTTCACAAAATAACAATCACATAAAAGGCACAAAGTATTTTTAGGTGGAAACCCAAACCGGGTGAAAACCACCACCTAACCCTCTCGAGTTAGGATTTTCCGATCAACCAAGTTGATCAAAATCCACTAAACCGAATCACTTTAAAATGAGGGTGATTCAACCTCAATTACAACCACGCTACTTAGACGAGGGTAGCGTACCTCAACCCCTTCTCTCCACGAGAAGGATTTTGTCTCGCGAAGGAGATGGGAATTCGCAAAGCGAATACCCAACCAAATAACAAAGATAAAACAAGTAATCCTATAGAGCCAACAAAGTAATATTTAACCTAAGCTTCTATAGGAAATAGGATGCTTCCCTTTGAAAGGAGTGCGTCGAGTTGATGATGCGGTGCGTGAGCCACGCGACGGCGCAACTTCTCTCTCATGAACTACGGCGGGAGAGCGGGTGCGCGAAGCTTGATGCTCTCAAGATGAATGGAACGAGTGCTTAGAGAGCAAGCGAGGCACAAAATGATTTGAAAGTGTATTGCAAGGTGTGTCTTGGTGTTTCTTGGTGTGTCTTTGTGTTGCAAAGGTTCCCCTCTATTTATAGAGGCCTTCGGAAGGCTTTGGAAGGCTTAGGAAAGGTTCTATAGCTGTTGGGTGCAAAGTCCAAGAGAATCACGCTGAAATCAGGAACAATCATTGTTCTGACAGGCTTATTAGACGTCTAATTTTGGCATCAGATGTCTGGAAGTTCACTTTAAGACGTCTGATTTCAAGGTCAGACGTCTGATTTTGGGCGGGTCTCTTCCTAACTTGGATCATATCTAAACAGGGTTCTAGTGCAAGTCCATCAGACGACATATAGGACGTCTGGCACTATGTCTGGACGTCTGGAAACCTACTTTTTCTGTGGGAATGGATTTCCAAACGTTGCAACGGCTAGAAAATCTCTGAGAAGAGATTTTGGGTCAGCCGAGGCAAAACGGTCAATTATCAGACGTCTGGATAGTCCTATGGACGTCTGATAAGGCTCTAACAGTCATATTCTTGAGTGTTTGCTAAGCCAGCCAACGGTCCACTAACTGGACATCTGGCAAAGTCATCAAACATCTCCTAAGACGTCTGCTCTAAGGTTTGGACGTCTGATTTCATCAGACAGAACTAACTATGTCCAGCCTAATAGTTATCAGACGTCTGAATCAACAGTCAGACGTCTTAAAACACTTTATCAGACGTCTGATGTTGGAATTAGACGTCTGAAAATGCTGTTTGAACCCTATATTGGTTTTCTAAGTTCTCTACAAAAAACCTAAGTATCCTAGGGTTGTGCAGGTGTTCCTAGGACTACTGTTAGGGTACTTTGAGGCTCTTTAACATAATGTTCTAAAGAAATAAAAAGAGCAAGCAAAATAAAGATAAAAGTACATGAAAGGATTAAATAAAATTCTATCCTATTCTTCTTGTCCTTCCATCTTCAATCTAGCGCTCCTCGCGAATCTCCTCTGTTCTCCATCAAGCTCCTCCAATCCGTCTTGGATGCGAGCTCAAATTCCATCTAAACACGTCTACATTTGCAATTGACCTGAAATCTAAGACTCCAAGTGCAAATGTTAAATAACACGTGTTTTGTTATCATCAAAATAAATGATCGTGGTGCTCTAGCACCAACAGTGTGCCCTCTTCAATGTAGATATGGTGTGTGCAGTAAGAGGGATTGATACCAATCAAATCATCAAGAGTCCATCGAATGGCTCTACGATGTTGCTAGAGAACAGAAATCAGACGGGATTCCTGATCAGGTGTGAGTCTAGAGTTGATAATCACAAGAAACGTTTGATTGGAGCCCAAAAAGACATACTTAAGATGGTCGGGAAGAGGCTTGAGTTCCAAAATAGGGTTATCAGCAGCAGCGGGTGGTTCAGGGTGTGAGTAGCAAGGGAAGAAGTTATGGGTGTGTCTAAGTCAAGTTCGAACTCCTCTGATTGTAGGTTTTGATACTCTTGTGGTTGATCGAAGTAGTCAGGTTTTCCTTAATATATGGATCGTCAACCACAGCCTTGATATCACATATTTGTTCTATAACACCGCAATTAATCCCTTGTTGGGCCTTAAAGATGTCAATCTTTAATGTTTGGTTCCCGAATTTCAGTTCAACTTGGCCCTCCTCACAATTTATGTTGGCCCTAGCAGTGGCCAGAAAGGGTCTCCCTAGTATAATTGGTGTATCCCTCAGGTTTTCTGGAGCATCCATATCCAAGACTACAAAGTTCATTGGGAAATAAAAATCCGGAACCCTAACAATGACATCCTCAAGAACTCTTTTAGGTGACTTAATAGATTGATCAACCAACTGTAATGTCACCTCTATTGGTTTGAGCTCAGATTCCTCAAGGTGGTCAAGTAGCGATGTAGATATTAGGTTTATGGAGGCTCCTAGATCTAATAAAGCTTTATCAAATTAGGTATCACCAATGGTACAGGAAATCAGGGGAGTACCTGGGTCTTTTGCCTTAGGTGGGAGTTTGCTCAAAATTACAAAGCTGGCTTGCTCTGACAATATGATTGGACTCCCACTTTTGGTTCTCGACTTACATTTAGGTGTACACACTTCTTTCAGAAATCGTGCATAAGTCGGTACATGGTGGATCGCATCCATCAAGGGGATGTTTATCTGGACCTATTCAAAGAGCTTGACCAGATCCTCCTTAGGTGGCATGGGTTTGTTTGTCCTCTTTCCCTTGGTCAAGGACTCAAGAAATGGAACCTTGGATGGTTCCTCTAGAATAGGTCCAGGTTCTTTATCTGGGACAGGGGTGTCCTAGATAACTATCCTCAGGCTTGGGTTAGCACTACCAGGCTTAAAGTGGCTTGGGTAAGGTGGGTCCTGTGTTGCTTTGCCACTATGGGTTGTTACTGAATTTAGTCCTACCTGGTTCTGGTTTGGAGTCAGTAAAATAGGTTGTTGTTGCTGAAATCCCGAATATGATGTTGAAGCTTCCATCCCGTCGGGTGATGGAACAGAAGGGGCCTGATAAATCATGTGGGCTTGGCCATAGAGTCATTATTGATGGAGTTCTCACACATATTCTTGAGAATCTCCCACACTGTGTCTTCATGTTGACCCATGATATTTCCTCTGTAGTTTGCATTGACGAATAAGCGGATATCTTCACGGAGTCCCTGGTAAAAAGACTGGACTTATTCCCACTTAGGGACTCCGTGATGGGGGCACTTTCGCATGAGATCTAGGAAATGGTCCCATGCTTCATGAAGTGGTTCTCCAGGCTGCTGGGTGAAGTGTGTGATATGGTGTCGTAAGGCATTCATCTGACCAACTGGGAAGAACTTTTTCAGAAACTTAGATTGTAGTTTGACCCATGTGCTGATTGGATGCATTTGAGTCTGATACCAGTGAGCTGCTTTGTCCATGAGAGAGAAGGAGAACATCTTCATGAGAAGAATATCCCAATTTTGGACATCGACCCGAAGATCTGGGCCAGATGCTTGAGTTGTTTGATGTGCTGGAAAGGATCCCCGAAATTAAGCCCATGGAACTTTGGAATAACATGAATCATGTTGGGCTTGAGTTCAGAATCAAGACCTCCAACCGGGATTTGGACTCGAGGTTCGATCACCACCATAGTGGGATTGTAGTGATCTCGCATCAATGGACGCTGCGGTGGGTTTACAAAGGCTTGGAATAGATCATTAAGGTGCTGGAGTTGGTTCTCAAGGTTATTCTCTTCTTCTACGAGTTGTGCCATGACAATGGAAGAAGGAGAATTGGGTTCAGATGAATCAGAGGAGATGTCTATGTGGTGGGGTTGCTGCACAAACATGGAAGTCGAGGCTTGGCCTCGATGGGAGTAAATCACTAAAGGAGGCCTCAAGGATGGTCTTAAGGACCTCCTACCGAACATGCACCGATGGTTTTGATGAGAGTAGAATATGATGGACCCAATCAAGACACCCAAAAACTTTGGATGACTATAAAGGTTTGGGGTGGATGATACCCCTTAGTCAGAAAGTCGTCCACCTGAGAAATACCTGGGCAACCAGAGAGGGAGAGTCCCACAAAGACCCCTACACGATAGAGCACCCCCACAGGTTACAAGGTTTCCCCCACCCGACCTCTCTTGTCACTGATGCTCCAGGTAGACCAGAATGAGAACTTGATCTCTTAAGTCTACCAGTTTTATTAAAGAGCAAGGGTGCTTAAGATTTCACTTAAACTTTACATGTATTGAGTGCAAAAAGTGACCTAATTTCAAGGTTGGTTGACCCAACAAGGTGGGTCAACTTCACCTATTTGGCCTTTGAGAAGTTTTAGGTCCCTTCTTTTAGGATTCAAGTGAGATTAAGAGCATGAATTTTAGGGTTTTCTTGAATAAATCTCTTCAACCAAGGCTTAGGCACACCTCTTTTTGGAAAGTTAATTCTTTCTTATGAAGGTGTGTCTCTAAAACCCTAAATTGCAATCCTTAATTTGGCCCTAATCTTGGTCCAATTTAGTTTGTCAAATGTGGTATCTAGGGCTCAATCAAGAATGTGGTAGCCCTAGTTACCTTAAATGAGTGCACAAATCAATTTTGTTGTTGAAATCAAATTAGGCAACTTGATGAATTAGCTAAGAATGTAAAGCAAGTAGCCCTAATTGATTTCATCTTTTTTCCTTTTCAGAATGAGGGGCTTAAGAGAAAGAGATTAATTAGAAATTACCTACCCTGGGTGTGTTTGATGTGAGGCTGTCTTTCTTTAAATCTTCTCCAGTGAAACAACCACAACAAAAGAGATATAGCAAGTTAGTACCAAATCAGCAATTGTAATCAAGAATTCTAAATCGCCCATTGCTCCCCGGCAACAATACCAAAATGTTTAGTGATGCTAAATCGGGTTTTAAGAATATCGCATTGTAATATAGCTGAAAAAGCATTCAAAACAAATATAATTTTATTACTCGAATTTTGAAGTCTGAGGTCGAACATAGGGAGCAAATTGGTGTTTTAGAAATCAAGATCACAATTAAAGGAATATGCAATAATATCAATATCACAGTGCAAAAATAAAGGAATAATTGGCAATGTAGGTCATAGAATACTCAAGAACTCAATGTATATGAATATGAATAAAAAAATTGGATGTCTATGCTATTTCTTCTCTCTCTGATTCTCTTCTCTTCTTCTGATTTTGCCTTTGCAAGCTGACTTTCTTTCTCTGTCTTCTCCTTTCTTCTTTTTCCTTTGGCTTCTCTCTTCTTCAGCTTTCTTACCTTAGCTTCTCTGTGTGCTTCTTCTTCTTTGGCTTTCTTCTTTCTCTCTCTCTCTGCCGGCTACCTTCTCTCTTCCTTTGCCCTTGCTACCTTTTCTTCTTCCTTCAGCTTCTTCCTTCTCTTTTCTTTCTCTACCTTAGCTTCTTTGCGTCCTTGTCTTCTCCTACCTCTTCTTCAGCCTGTAGAGAAAAACCTACCCCCTACCTATGTGCACTCCTCTCTTTTCTCTCTTAGGTTCTACTCTCCCAGAGCCACATGTTTCTCAGGTAATCGGGTCGGGTACTGATGCGAAATATCGCGTGATTTGTAAAAGAGGTTTTTAATATCGTTGTAACACGCGAATTCGCATATGCTATTAAATTTATATCCTAGATAGGGGAGTAGCTAGGGTCGTCCAAGGAGGCAAAATTTGCAATTCAATTCTCTTGCTAAAAATAAATCTCAACTTTCTTTTTGGCATTTTAAATATATATATATATTTTTGTGTTTTGAAATAATACAAGCAAAGTGTGAATTGTGACGAAAGAGTGCTAACACCTAAAATGCTAAGCTAAAATTTAAGAGATTAAAATTCCACTACCTAAGCTCACTCTAGGCAAGTGGAGGCCTAGAGTAATTAGGGAGTGGAAGTAGAGTAAGTGCTAGAACAACAGTAACAATTGCAATAGGAAATTAAAAAGAAGGCAATTTGATTAACTAGAATTTGTGTTCTTTTAAAAGAGAAGTAGAGGAATGCTTCTACTAAAAATGAAAAATTTTAAAGCAATAAAAGAAACACAAATCCTCTTGCAAAATTTGGTGAAGAAGGGAGTCTTCTTGCTCCAAACCTAGCTGCTCCTTGGCTTGAAAAGAGGGCCTCCTTCTTCTCCTTCCTTGAGAGCTCCTCTAAGGTGGATGCTACCACCTTCAATGCTCTCCTCCAAGGGGTGGGCGTGCACCACCCTCAAAAGCTCCTCCAAGGTGGTGTGGACCACCTTCAAGATCTCCTCCAAAGATCTTCCTTTCCTGGCTTCTCCTTTTGCTGGCGTGGCTCAAGAGAGAAGGGAAGAGGGGAAGGCACCAAAGGGACAGAATATCCCCTTAATCTTCTTCTTCTTCTTCTCTCTTGGCCATGGGCTCTAGGTAGAATATTAGAGTGAATTTGCTAGCCAAGGATGATTTGAATAGTGGTGGGTAGTGGTCTTTTTATAGGGTAGGATGAGGGGTTAAGGTGCCTCTTGAAATGGAGGGCTAAGATGGGAGGATGAAGGTGGTTAGATAATCCTAGGGTTAAGGATGGTTGGTGCCACCCAAGAGGCACCTAAAAGTGGCGCCAACCATGGAGAGGTGCCATGGGTTGGCGCCAACTTTGAGGCTTCTAGAAGGTGGGATTATGTGGAGGGTGGAGATGGGTTTAAGGGGAGATGTGTGGTGGAGATGAAGGGGATTTTTGGAGGGAAAAGTGGCGCCAACAAGGGGGTAGTTAGGGTGGTTTTGGCACCACTTTTAGGTGTCTTTTGGAGGTGGTGGGTAGGCTAGGTTGGCACCAAGTAGGGTTAGCTTAGGTGGAGCTTAGGTGGAGCTAGTTGGTGGAGTTGTTAGGTTTTTGGTGCCATGGAGGTGGATTCTAGCTAAGCTAAGCTAAGCTAAGCTAGCTTAGCTAGCTATAGAGTAGAGGAATATGCATGTGGAGCTTAGGGTTTGAGGAGAGGAACTGAGGAGGAGAAGCCTGGAGCTGGTAGCTGCTGAAGAGGGTGGCATGGAGCTACTCTAGCTGGCTTAGCTTGTTAGTTCTTTGCTAGCTGCTAAGCCAAGCTAAAGTAAGCTAGCTTCTACCATAATAAGCTGAGGTGAGCTGGGTCTGGTGCTCTCGGAGTGGATCAAGCTGGTTGAGGCAACTAAGGTGGCTTAACTCAACTAAGTTGAGCTAAACTGAGTCCCTGGGAGCTGGACTTGAGCTTCCTGAGCTGGGATGAATTCATCTTTAGCTAACTGGAGTTGAGTGGAGCTGGATGTAGCTGGATCTGAGCTGGGGTGAACTCCAATCAACTCAGCTGAGCTAGCTAGAGCTCCCTGTGGACTAGTGGGAGCTGAGATGAGCTAGACTCAACTAAGTTAAGCTTGATTTGAGCTGACCTGAGCTAGGGTGAGCTAAGATGAGCTCTCTTAAGCTACCATTCAGCTGAGATGAGCTGAATGGAGCTAGGATGAGCTAACCCTAATTCAGGTGAGCTGAATTTCATCTATGGTGAGCTGGATCAAGCTGAGTTCTAGCTGGTGAGAGCTTCTCCTTCACCAGTTGCCTTCCTGAGTGCTAGGGTTTTAGGGATCTGTATATCTATTCATCTCTAACACTCACAAAAACACATCAAAAAGATAATAAAAAATGCAATGCATGTCTAACCTAATTAATGCCTAAATGCAACCCAAAAACCCATTTGTGGAATAAAATCCTAAGAGCTAGGTTTATTTTAATGCATAGGAATGATGATAAACTGACGTTTATCAGGTACGTACCCGGGACAAGGCCCACCGGCGTGCAATGGTGGGCAAGTGCAAGTTGGGTCGGGTCAACCAGGTCGTGGGGCGTGGTTGTGGACGAGGCCGGTTCGGTTCGGGTGAGAGGTACCTCACCCCGTGATTCAGAGGCAAACAGCTACTAGTAAGAATTCAATTTATGTGGGTGCTGCACCTATGAACTTTTCTAGGTGGAACTATCTATCCACCTTTCTTCACATGCACCTACAGCAGAGGTGTTCCTTCTTTTGCAGCAGCTGTGACTGTCCTTGACTTCAATTGATAGCTTGGAGTCATGCGTGAGGGTGCTCCACACAACCTAGGACAGATACCTGGGGCTGGCACGGCCAGGAGCACGCTTCAAGCTTGCTTCAAGCTTTGCGCTAATGGCGGAGGACGCCTGTACCTGATATCATCAAAACGGCCTCATTGCCACGTTAAATTGCTCAGAAAGCTTCACTGAGGCACGATTAGTATGCAACAGTGGTCAGCATGTCGTGGGGATGCCTATGCTAGCGTGCCTAGGGCACACTGTGTGCGTATGTGTGGGTGTGTTCGGGGGTGTGTTTGGGTGAGTGGAGGAGTGAATGGAGTGTGGGGTTGTGATTAGGGAGTCCGAGCGGAGGTCGTAGGGTGGTTGGCGAGGTGGATGGAGGTGTGGAGCGATGGGAGCGCTTTGCTGGAGGTATTGCCGGAGGTGGAGAAGGTGATGGTGGTGGAGTGCGGCAGTAATTGATTTAAGGAAATAAAGAAGGGGAAAGAATGTAGAGGATTAAAGGGAATTATCTAGGGTGATATTGGACGAAGGGAAGGCGAGGATGACGTCGGGCTCATATTGCCAACGTTGGAGATGAAGATGCTCAGAGAGGGATGGTCGGCAAGGATGAAGGGGAGACAGGGGCGTCGGCAGGTGCTACGCGATACGGATGAACGTGACGAAGAAGAACCTGCCACTGGTATTGTGGTCAGGCGACGAGGGAGATCAGGGAAGGTCTCCAGAGCTTGATAAGCGAATTGGCCAGAGGAGGAGAGACGAATTTGAGCAGGTTTCCTGGTCAATTTCAAGCTTAGGAGACTCGGTTGAATCTGGGGAGTCTTAAATAGGCCTCAGGAGAATGATTTGTGCTTGGAAGCCAAGCTTCCAAGCATGGTGTGGTCGCCGAAGTTGAAATCTTCAAAAGACCCAAATCTCTCATTCGTTCACATGAGAGATTGGGTAACAATCATGGATCATAGATGGGTTTAGATTGGAGGAGATTACTCAGAGAACCTCCCTTCCAATTTTGGGAAGGATTCTCTGAGCAATCAAGGAGAATCCTCCTTCTAAAGCTCGTCGGAGTAGGATTCCTCTGCTATAATGGTGGAGGAACCTAATTGCAAGAACAATGAACAAGCCAGGGGGGCTTTTGCAAGGGTTTTTGAAAGATAGGGGTATAAATGTAATCAGACTAGACCTATTTGCAAAGTAAGTCAAGATGAGTTTCCCTTAGGTCCAAATTTTGGTACAAACCTAATTTGAACCTAAGGAATCCAATGGTGAAGTTAGATTTTGGGTTTGACTACGTTTGATTGGTAAATTTATGTAAAAACCCATTTAAGGAAAATATCTATCTGAGACCCCATTCTAGGTCAAAATGGATTCCAATGGCCAAATTGAAGGTTATAAATCCTAGAGAATATTTTTATATGATTTTTAGAGGGTTAGGTGAATTTTATCCTGAACAGAACCTTGTTTAATCAAGTTGGTCTGCTTTAAGGTTTCAAGAAGTTGTTTAATTCATAGGGCACACACAAACCCTTTTCTATCAAATCCAACGCACTTTTTATATTGTTAAGATCTTTTGACCTGTGTTTAGCCCTGAGAAAGCCCATTGTTGTACTACAATTGTAAAATTATAATTTTAGCCCTTGTTTCTTTCTTTTCTCTCAGAAAGGTTATTTAGTGAATTATGACCATCAGTTGTTATGTAGGAGCTTTTATTCTTTTCATTGGGTCAAAATGAGATAGTTAGGACTCATGATGGTGTTCCCATCACGCATGAATGCATGCTCCAATAGAATGCACCGATGAACGTGCATCATAAGGAAGGTGCGACACATGCTCCCAGTTGTCCAATCGTGAGATCGAACGGTCTAGATTGAATGCGTGCATAAAGATGCTAGTGCACATGTGGAGAAAACAGAATGTGGTGCGGATTGCGATCGGGTGGCTCCAAAGCTGCCACGTGGCGCCACTAGAAGGCATCAGCACGTATAAGGCACGTTAGAGGCTATTTTTAGGTGCAATCTAAGTCATTGATCTCCCAATCGATGGATCTGATCGTACCTAGTGATGGGAACACCATCATTAGCCATAACAAGCTCATTTTGGTCTGAGAAAGTCAACAAAAGCTCCTATTTATTAGTCAGAAGGTCTCTTAGTTTAAGTTATTTTGAGAGAAAAGAAGATAGGGTTATTTGTGCAATTTTAACCATATTTAACAAATATAGAATAACCACGGGGTATTTCAGAGGTTTATTAAAGATCATATGGGCATTAATGTCTAATGAAGGGATCCATGCAGACAGAAATGGGTTTTCATGTATTTTAGGAATTAAATAACATCTGAAACCCTAAATATAGGCCCACTTAATCTACTGAGGTTTTGGTTAATATAAATTTCACCTAAACCCTCTAAAATTTATATAAAAATATTCTCTAAAGTTTGGCATCCTTGAATTGACCATCAAAACTTGTTTTGACCCAAAATAGAGTCACAAACAGACTATTGCCCAAATTCAGGTTTTTACATAAATTACCCAGTAAAAATAGGTCAAAAACAAAGTGTAACTTCACCATTAGATTCCTTGGATCCAAATTAGGTTTGTATCAAAATTTGGGCCCAATATGAGATTATTTCAACCTAGTATGCATTTTGGTTCAAGTCTAACTCTTTTTTATCTCAAATAGCCCCTTGACTTTTGAAATTCTTACAAAAATTCCCCCAACTTATTTGTCTTCTTCATAAAAAGGTCCCCACTGCCTCCATGAACGTAGAACTCCTATTCCTACAACTCTGGCGATCTTCAATCAGAGATTTCTCCCTGATTTCGTGCCTAATCTCCTCCAGATTTGGAAGGAAGATTCCTAAGAGAATTCTCTACGATTTTAACCTATTCGTGGGCTCCAACTCTTTCCCAATCTCTCTTGCAAACACATGAGAGATGTGGGTTTCCTATTTTGCGAAAACCTCAAGCTTTCAAGCTTGGATTCCAAGCTTGAATTGCTCCCCTGATGGCAATAAAAGGATCCCCAAGGCCTTTCCATTCTCCTAAGCTCATTTTTAGATAGAAAATCCCCCTCCTTCCTCTCTCCTCTCCAGCTGAAAGGTTCCTCGAGCTCCGATGATCCTTCCCGACCACCCTCATCATCCGCTAGTAATACTAGCACCGGATTCTCCTTCCTCCGCATCGCGCTATACCAGAGGATGCTTCTACCTTCGTCTTCCTTGTTGTCCTACCCCCATTGGAGCAACCTTCGTCTTCGACGTCGGCCACACTGCACCCGACGTCGCTTCTACTCCCCATCGTCTGTTAACCACCCAGATAAGTTCCCTACCTTCTCTACTTCACAATTGCACCAACAACACTTCATTTTGACCATAATTTCACCCTCTATGACTTCATCCTCTCCCTCGCTGGCGTACCTCCGGCGAGCCCTAGCAGCCTCCACCGTCCACCAAATCGACTGCTACTGCCCTTCACAACTTCACCTCACCCTCGCAAACAAAACCCCTTAAGAAATTGGGGGGATTGTCCATACAAACAGTCCACCTGACTCACGACCTTCCACACCACCATCACGAGATCGTCAGACCTCCACACGCACTCTCGCACTGCGTCGCACCCACCACCGCACTTGCCGATCCACGGCGAAGCTCTTGAGCTTATTTGATGTGGCTGAAAGGCCATATTCTTGCTTACAGGTGACTCACCGGAGCTCCACCACCGCCTCGACTTCAGCTATGACTCCACTCCTCTGGCTACAATACTCCCAGGCAACATCCTCAGGACTTGCAGACTACATCCAGGCTACGCTCTAGGCTCTCAATTGGAGATTGTGTGCACACCTACTGCCCCAATCAAGGCCTTCAACATCTGCTGCTGCACTGAGACGAAGGGAGACTAGATAGTCCCACATCATGGGACACAAAGCTCGTGACCGTGGATAAATTGATTTCGTGATATTGGCTCTCTACCCAATACACAAGGGTTGGGTCCCCATTACCTGCTCACTGAATCACCTACTCTCTCACACCTCGGCTGCGACCCGTGCTTGTAGCCCTGGTCCCGGGTACGTGGACATTCGAATACCCAATTACCCAAATATATGCCCAGACATTGAGAAAGAGCAAAGGAAGAGAGAGAGTACGGGGTTAAGGGGGTGTTTTTGCTTCAGAGAATATTGTCTAACACTTAGCCAAATTCGAGATTGATACCTCTCTTGTGAAGAGAAGAAGAAGAAGAAGCAAGGCAAAAGAAAGCGAAGGAGGTTCGTTTGAGAAGTCAGAGAAGGAGAAGCTAAGGCATACGGGAGAGAAGCAAAGTCAGAAAGGAAAAGAAGAAGAGTTGTGCTAAGAGAAACCCAAAGAAGAAGAATAACAATAACAATAGAAGAAGAAGAACAAACACTGTAGAAATGACATTTAAGTGGTTACTGTTCATTTATTTAATTCCATTGAATAATTGCTAAATATGTATTAAATTAATAATTGGTGATCTAAATTACCATTATTTTATCTAGAGTTCTTTTTATCTCTTGAGATACTCATGCTATACATTGAATATTAGTTTTTGAGTAATTAATTATGCTCATTTATATTATTTGTTGAGATTAAGGCATGAATTCTATATTTGCTCCCAGTGTTCAACCTCGGACTTAAATTCGAGTAATAAATCTTATTTGTTTGATGAGCTATTTTTAGGAGATTTGTACTACAACAAAATGACATTTAAACCTCCTATCAATAGCCATTCAACACCTAGGTTGTTGCACGAGTTGGAGGGATAAAATGACCACTTTACTCTTCGTTAAAGCTATAAAAAGAGACCTAGAGCCCCCCATTTGAGAGGCAACTCCTACCAGATAGATCTCCAGTCTCTCCCTCTCTCTCTGCAACTCCTCTCCAGTCTTCCTTCCAGCACTCTTGATCTGAAGTGTTGCCATACTTCACACAAGCATCCCACAAGTGGCGACATCATTTGCTATCTTTCTCTCTCTCTATCTACTATTTAGCATGGTGATTTCTAGTTTGAAAACTATTTCCAAATAATAATACAATTTTGATTTTCTGGATATCTGATGTTTATATATACATATATAAATATATACCTATTTCTTTAGAACGACTCCCTGAAAAGCCTTTACATAAAAATCGTGTTTTGCCTTCCTACGAATGACTCGGTACTCACCAAAACTTTATAAATATTATTTGTTTCATCGTGATTCTCACTACAATGATAGAATTAATCTTTTACGCGTTTCGTGGTTGAACAGTGCCCAACACCGGTATTGGCACTTAATACTGGTGTAGGCTAGATCATTTGGAAGTTGTGGTTGGTGCCTAGCACTAACATTGCCGTTTGGTACTGATACTTGCTGTGTTGGAAATTGTATCGGGATTGTCCAATGCTAGTACTAAGGTCTAGTACCGATACTGGTCGGCTTGTTGGAGGTTGTGTTGTGGATGCACAGTACTAGTACTAAAGCTTAGTATTAGTACTGGTACTCCACAGCCTGGTGAGTGAAGAGGGCACCCAGCATCGGTGCCTAAGACTAGGACCAGCACTGGTGTACTTTATCTCTGGTGTTCGAGCTTTAAGTAAAGATAAAATTGGCTTAATATGGCTATGGGTTGGGTTTAGAACTTCGAAATCAAGGATCTCTTGGGTTCAAGATTCAGACACGTATGTGTACTGGTGGTCTTGATTACAAGGGGACTTGGTGGTGCAAAACCTAGGTTTTGGGCACAAAAGGTGAGTTTTGCAGTCCTAGTTTGGACAAGCATCTTGACCTAGCAATAGGTCACGATTACTTGATAACAGATGTATGCTGTTTGAGTGTACTAATGATAGGGAGCAAGTCCCTGATGTTTGATAGTTTGTTAAACGTAATAATTGTATTGAACTGTGTGATTATGATAATTAGAAATCCTGTGTAATGTTAGAACCTAATTGGGCGTCTAGCAGGTATCGCAATGGATAGGGATGAATGAGGAAAAAAAATACAATTAGACCCTAGAGGGGTAAAGCATGTGTGTGTGTGTATGTGTGGGTGGGTGTGTGCGTAAGCCTATAATTTGAGCATGAAGCCCCTAAACACATTAAAAGCAAATTTGAATTGACTAAGTAATGGCTTGATTCTCATAAGATGACATCTACAACTCGACCCAAGTCTAATAAAAGGAAATGTTTGGATCCTAAGGTCTTGAGTAAGACCCCAGGAGATCCTCTAGGTCCTTGGGACTTTGTTCCGGGCACAGAACCCAAATAATTTTAAAGGAATGGTAAGTCAACTAGGTGAGCTCATAAGGTTGCACCCTTAGACTTGGTGAACCACGAGTTTCCTACTTGGGTAGATGACCCAAGCTATTGGGATAGCAAGAGGCTACCAAGAAGATTTGCCTTAGAATAGGAAAGGTTCCTATGTTCAGTGACAAGCCTTAGGTTGTCACTGGTGTTTGGTACTTGAATGTATTTGAATTGGACTTAATGTGAAGGTACCTGAGCAAGAGGCTCAATAGGTGCCTGCATGTACGAAGATGGTCGGGGTACTGAGACGGATTGGTTGAGATCTCATCCAATAGCGGATTGAGACGGCACACCTGAGGATTACACTCCTACAAGGAGTTGCTCCTAGCGGGAGCATTGGTGTGGCTCAGCAATTCTGGCCAATCCTATGAAGATGAGCTGGTTTGATCTATGACTAGTCCTTGTTGGACACTGATTGGGCTCATGTTTTGTAATCACAAGCCATTGGCCTGGGTAGCTCCCAAGAGGCCCGACTCTTCTAACTGAAGTCAGCAACGTACCCGATACATCAAGAATGAGCATGCCTTTCTACAAGATTAATAGACTACTAGCCTCTCCCTTGGCCAGGGTAAGACTATCATTTTGGAATTCAAAGGAAATGATGTGTCTCAATCTCCTCTAGTTGAGAGAGATGTTTCCCAGAATCTAATCATTGAGGCGAGTGAGGGAATAAATTATTATACCAAATCGTGGGAAGAACTTGGGTAACTTGTTAATGGGTTATTGAACCAAGGTGATTGGTCGTGCTAGGTAGGGTTCGAGAAACTAGAACCTAGAGTGTGGGTTTGGGCTAAGACCTAGCCAGTAAATGAAACTGTGCACTATCCTGTATGGTTGAGATACAGTAGATCATTGTTCCCTGCTGAGCCAATTGGCTCATCCCTACTTTGTGACCTACTTTCAGGTTGTCATTGCAAGTCATCGACGTACAAATTTGTCGTTGCACAAGTTTGTGCGTGCTCTATTGACAGGTATATTTTATGCTTTGGTTTACAACAAGTTTATGCTACTGTTTTCCTGTATCAATTGTGCCATTCTTTTCGAAGTTTCTTCCATTTTATGTTGTAAATGGAGCTCTCTTTTAGCTCGGCTTAGTTAGGTACAACCCGAATTAAATAAACCAGCACCTCTTTCTTTTCTGTCCCTTGGGACTCTAACCCACATGTAAGGGTTTGGGTTTTGGGGCATGACACTTGTTGTCTATAGGAATGGTCTCCCAAGGATAATAGAGTGTGATCTTGGCTTATTGTTACAAGGAGGCTCATTGTCAAGGACAACGAAATTGGAGGGAAAATAAAAGTCTTCTACCTTGGCAATGACATCTTTAATAAGCTCCATGGAGATTTGAGAGATTTGTCAGCTAACTCCAAGATCACAGGGCTTGGTTGTAACTCTCCTTCTTCAAATTTCTCGTAAACTAAGCTTGGAAGAATGTTGACTCCAACTCCTAAGTCTACAAGGGCCACCTCTACTTGGAGACCTCCTATCACATAGGAGATAATTAGGGCTCTGGGATCCTTTAGCCTAGGTAAAGTTAATTGCTGAAGTATAACATTTGCTTGCTTAGTCAAAATCACTTTGGATGGGACTTGATTCCTAGTTCTTCTCTTTTGGGTACCCAAGTCCTTTATGAATTTTGCATAAGATGAGATTTGCTTAATTGCATCAAGTAAAGGCAGGTTTATATGAACTTGCTTGAATAATTCTAACATTTCCTCCATCTTTGCATTCTTTCTCATGTTTTTATTAGGCCTATAATCAACAATTCCACTTGGGAATGGGGCCATAGGTTGATATGAAGAGGGTGATGGAGTAGAGTCAATGGTGGAAATGGTGTTTGGAGTTTTTGAGTACCAAGGAGTTTCTTCCATCTCTTCCTCCTTATTCGTAGGGTTGGGCTTGGGTGGGTTTGGCGTTTCAATTGTTATACCATTCCTTAAAATAGTGATGACCTGGTCATGCTCATAGGAGGGGCGTTTTTCTTTTGGATTCCTAACCACTTGACTTGGTAGCTTCCCTTCTTCTCTCCTACTCATAGCTTCAGGTACTTATCCCACTTGGGCTTCTAGTCTTTGAATTGCTTGTGAATTTGAGTTAACTATAAGCATTTGAGATTGCAAATCTTGGATAGCTTTCAACATTGTCTCTTCAAAGGTAGATTAGGAGCTAGATTAAGAACTTAATGGTTGGGTAGGTTGAGTCTTAGGTGGTGTGGCTTGGTATGATTATGATGGATTTTGAGCAGGTCGAATTGGTTCATTCTGTCTCCAAGAGATATTGGGTTGATTTACCAACCTAGATAATAAGTATTAGAATACGAGTTGATTCCAAGCCTAGGGAATCCTTGAGTAACATTGACTTGCTCATGAACAAATTTTGGGAATTGATTGGCTAACTGGCAATTCGTGACATAATGAGTCGGACTTGAGCAAAGAGCACAAACCTTAGGAGATGAGGTTATGAGATTGGCTCCTTGAGGTGTTTGTGGACCTTCAAACATGAATATGTCAAGTTTCTAGGATAGAAGGTTCACCTCGTAGGCTATGTCATTAGATGGATTTACCTCGAAGAGTCCCTTCTTTTCCATGCGTGGGATAGGTTTCTCGGGTATGTACAAGTTTGATGCATTGAGTTTTCACTCAATGTCTTAAATAATGTCCAAGCTTCAGTCTCAATTTTGGGAAGATAGGTGCTGGCACACGAGGAATCCAGCATTTGACAATACCTATCTTCGAGTCCGTCATAGAAACTTTGGACCAATTACCAGTTTGGGACTTGTTGATGGGGAAATCTTTTTAACAACTCCCTAAATCGTTCTCACATTTCATAGAATTGTCCTCTATTGTGTTGGGAGAAACTAATGATGGCATGTTGATAATAATTGATCTTCCCAATTGGAAAATACTTTAAAAATTTATCTTCTAAGGACACTCATGTGGTAATCACAGTCTAGTGAGAGTAGTCGATGTTTTGCCTTATCTTATAGCGAAAATGGGAATGATGTAAGTCTCGAGGCATCTATTAAAAAATTTAAAATCTTCACAATATTACAAACGTCGAAGAACTCATCGAGGTGCTGGTAAGGGTCTTCTTGGTTCATACCAAAGAAAGATGGTAGAAATTAAATCAAGTTGAACTTAAGCTCATAAAGGTCAAATTTGTAAATTTATATAAAATGCTACAGTAACTACTCCACGGGGGGAATATACATAATAGATTTTTTGTAAAATGATTCGTAATATGTTTTTTTTTTTTACATATAATTAAGTAATTGCAACATGAAAAATGACTTCATACCTCAATAAATGCAGGGCTTGAAAATGTATCCGATTTTGATGTCATAATAGTTTACTTATTTTTTGAATATCAATGAAAAACTTATTGCTCATTAATACTTTATCTTTGATGAAAGGATGTGATGCGTTATTTTCGTAGGTGCTTTTGTCCACTTAAAGTGCGTGTCCACACTAGTTAATTAGATGTAAGATGCTTGTTCGGTGAAAACTCAAGTACATGAAGTAGTGAGCAGTTCTAACCATTTCTTCCCTCCAATATATGTGATATTATGAATTTGTCACACCTCTCTCTCTCTCTCTCTCTCTCTCTCTCTCTCAAGCTCACGCTGGATGTTGCAGACAGTGAACTTTCTTCAGCTCTATAGATTTTGCCTTTTATGCGGGGTTACATGCGAGACTCTTAACATTGAATATATATATTTCATGTATTACGTGGTCTGCAAGCAACTCTAGACAACTAATTAATTGATATTTCTTCTCTGATTGGGCGGCAATGAGAATCTCCAAAAGATTCCCGGCCCAAAGCCCTGCTCCTTTTTCTCCACTTTTTCCCATTCATATTTTTTTTAATTTTTCACACACTTGGATGGATGTATTGCTCAAGAAACAAAAATCAAAGAGCAAGAGTAGACATTATACATTAAAAGCCTTTGCAAACATTGTCAGCAATTTCTTCAAGATCCACTCATGATACAAGTTTCTTAACTATCTTCCAATTGGGGTTTTGCATACATGAAAACTCCTACGAAGCTTTGGGTCTTTTCAGTGGGAGGATTGGGTCCATAAATAAAGTGAATGCTTTGGCGTGGGCTTTAAGGGTTGGTTGCTTTTACTGTTGTTTGCCTGCCCTTGATTAAAGAAGGATAGGAAAAAAACAACAGAGCACTTTGCTGTTCTAACTAAGGCAACCTTCACTACATGGCGCCAACCTTTCTTCCCCTTTTAAACCCTATCCTTCCCTGTTGGCCCTTCTTTCTTTCTTTGCAACTAAAATGAGGGGGCCTAAGATATATGTGTTATACTATACATATATTTTTTGTTACAGGGGGACAATATTGCTTTCCTGTGAAGACAGCATCTGCTGCCATGAAGAAAAAAGCAAGCAACCTCGCCCATGCCTAGAAAGGAGAACGCACTCTGTATATTCTCTAGGCATGATGGTAGAAAAGAGCTTCCCATTGACATAGGAAATGGTGAAAGAAAGGGAAGGACCACCACCACCTTGCCCTTAGGGTGGTGGTCCTCAATGTAGTTGCAGCCCCAAAACATTTAATGGTAATTTAGAATGCATCAAACGAGATTTAATTAATTGATCCCCCAAAAGTTAAAAGTTTTTATACATACTTTGTTGGCGCTCCTTGTCATGAAGGAAAATCATGATTTAAATCCTCAAAAGTTTATCCACTCCAAAGGCAAAAAAGCAATGATAGCCCTTAATATTTGTTAACCTGCAGCGTGAGAGTAAAATCATGATGCAGATTTGTAGATGAGGGAAACAAAACTGACAGAAGATCGTTTCTGACATTAGCGTTTAAGTTCGAATTTTGAGCAATTTTTAGGAACTTGGTGGGTCTAAATTAACTTGTTACTTAATTTTTAATTTTAGGAGATCAATATGGTAATATCCTCTTCGATCATGATGATACTCTTGAAAATAGAGTGGTACGTATCCCTTTGCTCATCAAATGATTTCATCACTAACAGTCAACTTGGAAGGACTGAGATCGCATTAAAGATATATGGTAACCGGAATTGGCACTACCTTGGAGAGGGTGTATGCTCCACTTGAATCAGAAGGCTCCAAACTTGTACACCTCTTTGTAGCTCGATCACTAAAATAACTATATTTTCTTTTCTTCGTGGACCCTACGTCACACTTTTATGATCGAATTATTGGCAAAAGACAGCGACATCTTCGTCAAAACTGACATGCCATACACATTGGCAAGCGATTTAGTCTGATCGTTTTTCCATGAATGGAAATGACAACAGAAACTACATTTTTTTGCTCAGCAACCGCTCCCCAAAAGAAAAAATAGGAGGAATAATTGTTTGGACATGTATGTGTATACATTTTTTAAGTTATTGAAATTTTCCTAGCCTGTAGAATAATTAAATTATTCATGTATATATAGTATTATACTAGCTAGAGAATGCAACAACAAAAACTACCAAGCAATGATGGTTCCTTCCATGCTGTGAATACCATTCATTTCCAAGGGAAACAACTGTCAATGCCATAACCTTCAAACTTGGGCATCTTCTTTAACGTTGAGCCCCTTCCTAAAAGCAATGTTCATAGACCGAACCTTTTTGACTAGTCCAGGCCCACTTATTTATCCTTGACAAGGAGATAAACATAGTCAATGGTAAGCAATTTAAAAGGATTAATGAAAACCATGGATTGCTAATTATGCCTCGAATAAGATCTACTTACAATATGAAAAATTGAAATAGATGGGATCTATGATCTACTCATGCTAGATAATGGATCCAAGTTTGTCAATTCTAATTTCTAAGGGGAATAATGGGCTACCACATATTGGGATTGTTTTATGAATACTAAGAGAACTACTTCATCTCGGATAAGCTAATTGGGTTAGAACTAGTGAGTAAAGACGAGTCAATCAAACGATCACAACGCAATCACAAAAATGCCACATATTTTTACTAGGTTCTACCTTGAAAGGGGTGTATGTCCTGAAAAAGTTGAGGCTTCCAATTCACCATGTCCAGTACGCAGTGGACTTTAGGCTTAAGAGTACAAAAGTCGCATGTCTTCGTCAGGTGGTCAGACATTTTCATATAATAAATGGTTTGACTCGCCTATTATAACGATAAATGGCATCTTACAAGTTATTAGTTCACATTTACGTGATGATTACAAGATCTAATAACTTTGATTGTGCTAGGTCATCTCTCTTATTCCGAGTAATGCTTCTTCATGGAGATTGTTGGATAGTGTTGTATGTGGCTGATATGGATTGTACTCTCAGATTCTTTGCTTGGACAAATAGCTCCTTCTGGTGGATTGCTTCTACCAGTATCCGCCAAGATGACCTACTTGGTAGCTTGCCCCCACTAAGTTTGCTAGAATCCATTTGGGTTTGTTTCTCTTGGTTAAATTTAGAGAATTTCAGGCCACTTATCAAGTGAAATGCATGTAAAATATTTATGAGTCAATTTCTCCCTTATTTAATACTAATGTCAATTGAGTACATCTCAATATTGATTGACATTGATTGAGAATGATCTCATATTACAAGATTGATTTTGATTGATCAAAAATCTGAAGATTTATTATGGTTGATATCACATCTCAAATTCACAAAGGGCAATTGTTCTCTTTGCTTATGGTAAAAAATACATTAAGGGAATTTCCACCTAAATTCTTGTATTTTTGTTATGCTTGATTTTCAGTTTTCTATCTCTTCTTTATATGTTTGGTTGTGTAGAGTGGCTATGTTAGTTAACATTGATAACCATAGTATTGAAATGCAAACATGCTAACTTTTTTTTTTGACAAAAAGCAAACATGCTAACTTACAACATTCATTTTGATCGACACCCCGAGATATGGAGTATCCGACTCAAGTAACGAAAGGACCTCCTTTGGTGGATAATCCGATCGTAGGATCTAAGCAATCTCACAAATGACACAGGAAGTGGTTACCTAGTTACACCGCAAGGGGTGTATGTCTGGGGGGAGGATGGAGCTCCCAACAAAGCATTAGAAATTTGGCAAGATTACAAAGTATACAATCTCTTGATTTCTCTCAGATTACTTGGGGGAGGCCTTGAGGGTCTTCCCATCTATTTATAGTGCTAGGATCGGTTTCCCAGCGAGATCTTTTGAGCGGATCGAGCTTGGGCTCCCAACGGGATCTTCTAAGCGGATCGGGCTTCTAGTAAGATCTTCTGAGCAGATACACCGCTTGACAATTGTATACGTGTTGCTAGGTTATTAATAGCAGCTACCATTGTTAGCATTTATTGGGGGCGCAAGCCTACTGTACTTTCGTCGTGCCCTACGATGGACAGGGTCCTTTGGGTCCAGCTGCGCACGAACTTTTTGTGTACGGGTGGGTTGGATTGCCAGATTCGTCTGTGTAGGAGGCTTCCCTTGGATGTTGGTGGGTTGGATCTCCAAGTCAGCCTATATCCAAGCTTCTCCAGGTTGGATCCTTTTTTTCGGACCTATCGCAGGGTTTCGGGTTTGAGGCCTTTTTCTACCCTTTACTCTCGAGCTAGTGAATGTTAGCTGGGAGAGTAACGTTTGGAGTAAAACCTCCATGATAGATGATACCCCTAGTGTTGCCCCAGCTGTGTGTTTAAGGGGAGGAGCATTTGTTATGTAGCAGGATTTTTTTGGGGCTTTGGCTCACAGTAGTATAACACCCTAAATTTGTAATACCCTTAACAGGTTCATTAAAAATGTTAATTGGTTGGTTAAGGCAAAATTAAGGATTTTGGGAACCTTAATTTAGTAATATTAGACTTGGAATTTAAAAGATCCTTTAAGTTATTAACAAGATGTTAATAAATGAAAAGTTGAGGAGCCATTTGTGAGGAAAACAGGTTTGGAGGCCTTTCTTGAGACTCAAGAAGCAAGTGGAAGGGCTTGTATGCAAATTTTACAACCCTTATATAAGAGAGAGATTTAAAAATTTAAGAGAAAAGTCTCATTTTCTTCTCCCCCCTCAACCGATTCCTTGCCCTCCAGCCAATGCTCCCTCATCCCCCTCCTCCCTGCCAGCTGTTGTTGTTGCTACGAGAAAGGAGAAGGGAAGGAAGAGGAGGAGAGCTGCTGCTGCAGTTGCTATTGAAGCTGCTGCTACTGGTACTGCATGAAAGAAAGAAGGAGAAGAAGAAGGGAAAGGAGGTGGTGTTGCTGTTGTAGCTACTACCTTTGCTACTATTGATGTTGCTATTGCAATTAGGAGAAGAGAAAGGAGCTCCAACTGAGGTAGGGTTTCTCTTTTTGAATCCTTCTTTTCTTCCTATGCCTAGGTATATTAGAAGAAGTGATTTGTGTATAAAGAGGATGCCATGTTGCATGTGAAATGGTAGAGAACTTTTTCCTTTTTGGTTTCCATGTTTATGGGTGATAAACGGGTGGGTTTTCATCTAAATAGCCAGGTAGGCTTATGGATAAAATGATGGGTGTTTGGCAATGTGAACTGGTTGCTGAGAGAACCTGGTACCGGTACTGATGATCACTACCGGTACTATTTGACCTAGCACCATAATGTAATGCACTAAAATTGAAACTGAAAGCACCTAGTACCGGTACTGGTGATCAGTATCGATACTGGATGACTTCAGTAGATGAATTGGGGCTACCCAGTACTGGTACTAGTGTTCAGTACTAGTACTAGTTGGGTTATTTTGGTACAAGGATGGTGGTGCCCAGTACCGGTACTAGTTGGAACTTGTGAATTGGTACTGGGGTTGCCTAGTACCGGTACTAAAGCTTAGTACTGGTATTGGTTGGCCAAGTTGGGTTTAATGATAGAATTTGCAAAAATCCATGTGGTTGTATGTGCTTATAAACTGAATTCTGGTTGTAAACAATAATTCTTAGGGTAAAGGTTATTGTGCGTGGCTTTTGAATGTTAGGAACTCATCGTGAACTCAGATGTGGTTCTGAGTGGGTTATCCGACATTTGATGATCCATTAGGCATTTAATACCCTTGATCCTAATGTCTGATCTCTTGGTTAGTGATGATAACATCATCATGAGCCATAACTAGCTCTAATTAATTAGAATCAATTGACAAAAGCTCCTACATAATCGCTTGAGAGTCGTAATTCACTATATATCCATTCTGAGAGGAATACATTAAAAAGGGTTAATTCTACAGTTTTAAAAGCATATCATGAATGCAGAATAATCATGGGATTTCCCAGGGGCTAAACTAAGGTCTAATGAGCATTAAAGACTAATAAGAGGGTCCATGTAGATAGAAATAGCATTTCACGCACTTCGAGAAGTGATTCATAACCCGAAACCCTAATTTCAGACCTACTTAAATAGTAGAGGTTCTTGTTAGGATTAAATCCATCTAAATCTTCTAAAATTTATATAAAAATATTCCATAAGGTTTGATACACTTGATTTAACCTTTGGAACCCATTTTGACTTCAAATAGAGTCTCAGATAGAAAGTTGCCTTGATTTGGATTTTTGCATAAATTTCCCAATCAAACTTGGTGAAAACTAAAATCTAACTTCACCATTAGATTCCTTGGGTCCAAATTAGGTTTGTACCAAAATTTGGGCTCAATTAGAGTTTATCTCGACATAGTTTGCATTTTTGGTCCAATCTGACTCTTTCTCTCATACACACCCCTAACTTTTGAAATCATTGCAATTAGCCTACCAACTTTGTCATCGCCTTCACGGATAGCCCCCTGCCGCCATTGAGGTCAAACTCGACCGCCACGCAAGCTTTGAACTCCACGAATCCTATTCAAATCATCATCAAATCCCACCAAAATCGGTGGGATTGATGTTCACACCATGGAGAATTGTTTGGGACCATAGTTGGATCCCAAATCGCACTTTATTGGCCGTGTGAATGCACAAAATCAGTGGGGTCCTTCTTGAAACCTAAGCAAGCCAATTAGGCTTGTTTCCTATTCTAGAACTAGCCCTGAAGCTCTATAAAGCTCCCTTATGCACGACCGCTCTTGCTTAGCTTGGTTTGGCTGCACTTCTTTGCCAAAAATCTCTCCCGTTGTCCTCCTTCGACTAGCCCCGACGATGTCCTCTTTCTCAACTTCCTCGCCCGTTGCCACATACCATAGGCAATGAGATTGCCTTCCTTACCATCCTCCACTTCTCGTGACACCGGTAGAAGTCCCCTAAACTCTCTTCTTCCTCTCCATTCCACCACTGGATAGTTCCTCTTCCACAGTGCCGACCAATCACCGTCAGTGCCTTCCTTCCCCTTTGATCCAATAGATTAGGTCTTAACCTCTTCCTATTCTCTTCTTTAATCTCCTTATCCCCTTATTCTATTAATTTGACCGTCGTTCATGCCTCTATCCCTCTATCTTCCCCTGCTCCGGTGAAGCTCTAGCGATGCCTCCCCGACACCACACACCACCAAACACTACTACACCTCCAAAAGCTCTGCCTCACCTCACTGCACAAAACCCCTCACTTAATTTCTCGATTCACCTGCTCGAACACCCCACCGAACTCAACCTTCATCGCACTTCGTCCACTACCTCGCCCGACCTCCACACCCATTCCCACGTCGTGCAAACACTACGACCACCTTTACTAACACTTGGCAAGTCTCCTGAGATGTTTTAATGTGGCCGTAAGGCCATATCTTGTGTTTCAGGTATTGATCATCGTCGACATTCCACCCGCTGCCATCTGACATTGTAAGATGCTTCCAGACCTCAACTCCAGCTCCTGAAGCCACAAAACTACCTCACCATCTAGTTGCAGTGGTAATTAGAGAACAAAGCTCCAACGTAGCTTTAATTGGACGAAGCTTCTTCCTGTAGCTGCACGCGAGAAAGAGCTGGCGTTATAGTCCCACATTGTGGGGATACAGACTTGCACGCACACATATATTATTTTTGTGATCAGGTGTTATCGCCCAGCACACGAGGGGTCGGGTCCCTCATCACCCTCACACCCGAATACCCGCCTACTCACTCCTCGCTTGTGACACCACACTGATAACTCTACATTCAATGATGATAATTCCATTAACTAGAGTTGGTTTTGAGGGTATATGTGTGCCAATAACACACCATGTTGGGCTTGGGAGCATTGCATGCATTACGAATTAAGATTTCTTATAATCAATGTTTAATGGCCATGTGTACAAGTGCATGTTGAAACAAGCCTCAGATGAGCAATTAGACTGAACATATGGGTCTAGATCAACAAACAGAGACCAACATACTCAAAATCACCTAGATCCGACATCCGGAGCTCTCACAACAAGCCCAAGAAGTTATGGCTGTTGATATGATGATCAACAACCCAAAAGCGGCCACGTAGCAGCCATCAGCTGCCCTTGCCAACACCAAGCCCCACTTCATCACACAAGAGCATCCTAAGCCATCCAATCCAAGGATCAGACGGTTGGGGAGCCACAAGGTCGCACCCAACACCGCGCCCTCTCCATCACTCCAAGATTCAATCTCGATCATTCGATTATCCATCGGATGGCTGAGCATCCACGCAAAAACTTGATGAAGTGCAGAGGCACCACAGCGGTCAATGCCTCTCCACTAATGCCTTCGACATGCGTTCGAGACTCGTCAGCCGCATCCACGCGTGCAATCAAAATTTAGCCGTTGATGCGCATGAGGACGATGGAGACGGAGGCCATGTGGTGATATCCCCTGTGCCCAAACGTAGACGCGCACGATGATGCATGCTTAACGTGCGCGTTCCAAGCACTTGGTCACACGCAATCGTGGCCATTGAGGCACAATCAAATGGTTGACACTCATCCATCACGCGAAGGCACACCCAACCACCGGCACGAAGGACGACGTGGCGCACCTTCAGCTGTCTGATGGTGATCCGTGCCTCGAATCCAACAGCTGAGGATGCGCAGACAAGGATTGAAGGGAGAAAGCATGCACGCGCTTAATGACCAACTGGCGTAAAGCTTCAGCAATGCTTTTGGAAGGGTTTTAGTGACATCCCGGATGTTGCTAAAGACCCTTTCGTCATTTAGAAGCACCCTTTCACTATATAAACCCCCACACCCACTTCATTTAAGGGCATTCAATTCAATCCTCATTCACTCCTCATTCAATGCCAGCTCTCTCCTAGCTCCACCAAACACTCCATATCATCTCCCAGAGTTATCGAGCTACTGACGGAAGCCCCATCCACCGCTGTGGTCACCTCGCGTCCTCTCACTTTCCTTTACTTTAGTCTTATGTTTGCACTATTTTAAGCTTTCCTCTATTGTTGTACTTGTAAATCAACTCTAATTGCGTGATATATGTTTATGTTTCTTGATTGTGCACCAATCATAGGTCTTAATTGACCTAAATTAGGCTAGAACTTAGCATAAGTTAGGGTAATTCAAGCATGCATACACATTATTTGCATCTTTACTGCTTTTCTTTAGCTATGCATGAAATAATGTTATAATGTCCTGATTAAGTGCATTATGCCAATTGTAGGTAATAAGTTGATCAGGAGCTGGATCTAGAGCAGGATCTTAAGCTGGATCAGGAATAATGGGAGTTGCAGCAGAGCTGGAGTAGAAGGCTTAGTTTAGATGTAGGAATAATAATGTAAGGGAGTTAAAGGTTTTCTATTCTATTAAGTAGGAATAAATCAGTAAAATGTGAAGAGCTTAGGTCCATCCTAGCCCTAGGATAGCCTAGAGACTTCCCCAAGCCTTAGCCACCCTTAGATTAGGTCACAACATCCTAGGAAGCCATAAAATCTTAGTTCCAACCCTTATCTGGATGTCCAGATAAGTTATAGGATGTCCAGGACCCTTAGCCAACTCTCGCACACCTCAAACCCACTTCTGAAGTGTTATTGGACATCCAGACACTTTGTCAGATGTCAATTTCTGTAGAATACCCAAAATAGAACCTTGATTTCCCCCTGACTCAGATTGGATGTCCAGAACTGAAGTCTGGACTTCTAATTTTTGAGTATAAGTTGTCTGATCACATTTTTGGACGTCTGGTACGGGTCTCCAGTCCCTATTTTGAGATTCAAGCCTTGATCTTGGATCTCTAGCTCTCTAGACCTAACTCCAACCCCATAGGAACCTAAATTAAGGTGTCCTAACCCTAGTACATCACCTCTAGACCTACCTAAGGACCTAATTAGGTCCTCACCAAACCCAATTGACTTAGATCAAAGTCCATTAACTTCACCTAAGTCAATTGGACTCATTGAGTCCAATTGAGCTTAGATCTCAACCCACACAAGTTCAATTGGACTTGGTGAGAGTCCAATTGACCTAAACCTAACCTAATTGAGTTATTTCACTCTCAATTAGGTTCACACTCATTCAATTAAACTTAGGTTAAGTTTAATTGCATTTTCCCCTTAGCAATTAGGGTTTGCAACCCTAATTCAAGGAATACACCTACCCAAACCCCTTAGGACCTAACCTAAACCTCTTAGACACCTAGAGCACGACCACACACACACACATTCATGCACACACTTCCCTAGAGTTCTCTAGAACTCTCTTGAAGTGGCACCTCCTCTTGGTTGCCAAATTTAGCAACCAAGAGGCATTCAAAATGAGATCCACAATTTTTGGATCTCATAACCACATGGCCGGCCACTCTTGGACTCTCTCTAGAGAGTTCCACACCTCTCTAGAGAGAAGCCCTTGAGTCTATAAAAAGGCCCAATGGGCGGCCATGTGCACCCATTCACATCCCTTGGTTTCCAATTCACACTCTTGGCACCACTCACTCCATTGGTTCCATTCACGCCCACCTCCACTTAGGCTAGCCACTCCACCTCCACGAGCTCACCACCACCATGGAGGACATCATGCTGGGATGCTGGATCACTCCTCTCTCTCTCCAAGGGTCGGCCTAAGCTCCATTGGCCACCCCTCATTCTCCTCCCGACCATTCCGAGGCCATCAGGGACAACCCCTGAATGCCCTTTTGTTCTGCTAGATTTAGATTATGATCTTCATAGCTTTTATTACTTTTTATTACTGCTTAGTAGAGTAGTCTTTATTCTCCCCCAATGATGCATGCAAAATCCCCCCGTTGATTCTTGTATGCAATCGTTTTCTAGTAGCTAGATTTAAATTCTAAACATTTCTGTACATGCTTTCCTCTACAGTTTTTGTTGCAAACAACTCTCCCACTGAATGAATGAAAAAAAATGCTTATATATATATGTCTCCATGTTGTGAAATCACCATGAGCTTATTGATTGCTATCATATTTGCGTGATTCCAGTTGCCTGTTTCTAACTCCTAATATTCTTGCAAGTAAGCATGTCATACTTAAATACGTAATAATCACGAACCAACATGCGATTCTAAATAAAGTAGAGAAATGGAAGATCGATTTCAGAAGTAAGCAAATGCCTCCCAGAGATGAACGACCAGGACTCAAGTCTCGTTATCTTTTTCTATAAACATTTTTCTTGGATCATATTTCGCAACTATACTACGACGTTTTCCATTCAAATATGCGATCTACGCCTTTCAACAAATGGCACCGTTGCCAGGGATGCACGTCATTTTTCTTGATTTTGATCTTTTAATCTATCATTGACGAATTTGCCTCTACTTTGTTTTTGATGTGCAGGGCAACACGAAAAAAGAATGGGATCTGCACACACAACGAGTGCGGAAAAGAAATCAGGTGCACATCACATTCTCTTATATTAGGTTTTTTTTCTGAACCCTAGGAGTAGATTTACTTTCTGTAATTTCCTTTGAAAAATTTTTTGTGAAAAAAAAAGATTTTACTCATTTTCGTGAAAAAGAAAAAAAAATCAGAAAGAAAAATTTTTAACTAGATTAGGTTTCCTTTCGAATATAGGTTAAGTTGAAAAAAAAAGAAAAAAAAAGATATTTTCTTTTGAATATTTTGAAAAATTCTTTAAAAAAAACATGCAAAATTTTTGAAAAAAAAATATTTTTGGTGGGAAGCCTAGATTTCAAACTAAAACCTCCTTAAAAACCTTTCCACCATCTTCTATTTTTCGGCTAGATTTCAAGTCTGATTTAAAATTCGATTTCCAAAAAATTAGTAAGCGAAAAATTCTGAAATTTAGGCTAAACATTCATTTTCAAGCCATCTTTCAAACGCTAGCATTTTTTTTAAGAAATTTCAAGAATAAAATTTTTAAAAATTTGTGAAGTGCATGGGGGTCAGACTGACCCAGATTCAAGATTTTTCAAATTTCAAAAAGCAATTTCAAGGAATCTGCGAATTTGTTTTGACTGAAAATGGTGGGGTTTGAAAGAGGATCTAATTAGCTTTATTTTCCATATTTTTCCCAAAATTTTGAAGGTCAATTGATACTGTTTCAAAATGAAAAACCGATCAGGGGTCAAAATTCTAGATCTGACCCCCTAATGTTCAAAAATTCCTAAAAATTTGGTTCAAATAGTAAAAATTCAAAAAAAGTATTTTCTACAAATATAATTGAAAAATAAATCTACTTGCAAAATTTCAAGTTAATTGGATTCCAATTATTATCAAAGAACGAACATTACTTTTGTGGTCTGCTGAAACAGAAAAAAAGAAACCCTAGAAGTGCATGAAACTTTGGTTGAATCTTTAGGATTACAACTTAGAGACCACGCTTTGGGCTAACCTAAACTTAATCAAGTCTAGTGCTTAGCCAGTGAGCTTGGTCACCTTGTGCCCACTCACCACAAACCCCACTGAAGAAAATGGGTTAAAATTAATTTTAAAACACGAAATCAACCCGAGTTCGTTGTCATACTATTGTGTGTTTTTAACCTCTCTTGCCAAACCTGGTGACTAAATCTGCGGGGCGATGTCAAATGACCGTGGCTTAGGGGTTAATGGAACTAGAGGCATATGCCAAAGGAAGAACCTTCCCCTTAGTCCCCTTGTAACCAGACTAGTTGGGTTAACTTGAGAGGCGGGAATCACTTTCAGTCGGTTGAACGATGAACTTCTCTTCAGGAATTCAAGCTTCTAACGAAAAATCTGGTCACCTGATCCATAAGGACCATTTGATTGACAGGACCTTAGCCTTGTCCTGCTTAGCTACACCAACCCAGGGGTTGGGTGGTGTATGCAAGGAAGGAGGTCACTTCGACCTCACTTGGTTGGACCTTGGGAGCCACTCCCAAGGAGGCGAGTCACCTCGCCCGGACCATCTTCTCCCCCCATTTCTTCTACTCCTAGAGCCACCATGCCAAATCCTAGACCTGGACCTAGACCGGGTCAGGATATAGAGAATTTGGACCCGATGGCTCGTCTGGAAGCCCAGGTAGCCGAATCCGAGGAGCGGCATCAGCAGAGCATGGATCGCATCTTGATAGCACTTGATAGGATGCAGCACCCACCACGAGGAGAACAACTACTCGATTTCTATGACCCAGCCGCATAAATCGTCACACCTCTAGTCAAAATTCCCGCAGGTGGAGACGTGTTTGAGCTCAAGCCCAACGTGATTGGGTTGATCAGCACTCATTTCTATGGGAACTCAAGCGAAGATCCGTTCCAGCACCTTGAGGATCTGAGTCGACTCGCTGAAATGATTCAACCTAGGAATATTGATCTTGGGATTGTTCTAATGAAGCTTTTCCTGTTATCTCTGAGGGACAAAGTTTCTTATTGGTTCAAGACTATTGGGAAGCCAATTGGAACCTGGCCGAAATTACAACGTGAATTCCTACAAATGTTCTTCCCAATCGGTCGAACAAACGCAATGCGGTGCGCAATCACGACTTTCTCCCAGGGAGCTAGGGAGAAGTTATATGAAGCGTGGGACAGATTTCATGACCTTCTCCGAAAATGCCTGCATCATGGTATACCCAGATGGGACTTAGCTAAGATTTTTTACCATGGGCTGGATGACACACATCGGTATCTGGCTGATGCATCTAGCGGTGAGAATTTCCTCCCAAAAGATGAGAACAACGCATTTGAGCTGTTTGAATCATTAGCGGACAACTTGATGAATGTCGCATCCATGAACCAGTTCCAGCGGCCTGCTCAGTAGCGAGTTGGTGTCCACGAGGCTCACACCGAGTCTATTCGAGCCAACATGGATATCATCATCAAGCAGCTGGATAGAATAAACCTAATTGAGAAAAAGATTGACCAGATCAGTCAGGGTCAATCTGACTTGAGCTCTGCCACCGCAAGATCCTCCTGTGCACCCCGAGCCCCTCCTGCTCGAGTTAATCTACTCACTCGGGATGCATCTTCTCCGTATTTACGAGATCCCACATATCAGGATCCCGTAAATAATCCAGATCTGGCACTTTACGACTAGGGTTATGCATCACCCGTAGACTATAATGCATATCCCCTTGATGGATATACGTCTCAGACATCTTTGGCCTACGAGGACGTCAGCTCTATCCAAGGATACGGGCGTAATAACCCATATTCAGAGACGTATAACTCTGGTTGGCACCAACATCCAAACTTATCTTGGTCTGGTAATTCATAGAGACCACATTAAGATCCACACTACCAGACCGGGCAATATGGGAATGCGCAAAACACGTACCCTAGGCAACAGCCATTCCTGTCTCAGTAGCAGCAACCTCGCTCTTTATACCAGCCCCTGCACCAAGCTGCCAACCACCCTCCAAAGTGGGCTGACCTTTTGGAGGCATTGAAAGAGGAACTGTAAGAATCAATGAGGAAATCAACACAGATAGCTTGCAGATTATGAAGGTGATGGCTGATTAGATACAGACCATACAGAACATGCAAAACTAGCTGTTGCAGGAGCATAGGACTCAAGAAGCCTTGCCCTCCCAACCCATCCCGAACCCGCAATATGTGTAGAACCAGGGTGCCCCGCCTAGGTTCCAAGCACCACAGGGACAGGCACACGCCATACTACAAGCGCCTCCTGCACCACCCGGTTACGCACAAGGCCATCCCCCTTTGCAGAACCCCGCATATTCTGCCCCTTCTGCTCCCCTACCACCTCATGGATAGCAAGCCGATGCACATGCTGTCTCTTTGAGGAGCAGGAGGAAGACATTCGACCCACCACTTAGGCAAGCGGGTCCTGATTTTTCCCACCCTTTGCCGTAGGTGGGTTCAACTCCTTCATATCAGGAGCCACCTGCTGTAGATAAGGGAATGAGGCCACTCAACCCTGAGATTCCTGTCCCTTTTCTTGAGGCTTTGACACAAAATACAGTACAGAAAAAGGACACGCAGAATTTTGAGGACCTGAAATCGATGTTCAAGGAAGTACATATTCAGGTCCCCCTCCTCGAGGCAATCGATCACATTCCCACTGTCGTTTGGTTCTTCAAGGACTATTGTACCCTGAAGCGATAGCTGAGAATTGGACGACAGGTGGTACTGTCGAAAGAGGATAGCGCAGTGATTCTAGCTGACCTACCACTGAAGAAGAATGACCCTGGTACCCCACTTATATCTTGCTTCTTGCAGGATTCTCCATTTGATCGGACCCTTCTAGATCTGGGTTCATCCATTGATAAATGCCAATTTATCATCATTCTTATGCACTAAAATAAACCTAGCACTTAGGATTTCACTCCGCAAATGGGTTTTGGGCTGCATTTAGGCATAAATTAGGTTAGGCATGCATTGTATTTTTTATTGTTTTTTAATATGTTTTTGTGAGTGTTAGGGATGAACAGATATACAGATCCCTAAAACCTTAGCACTCAAGAAGGCAAATGGTGAAGGAGAAGCTTAGACTAGCTGGAACTCAGCTTGATCCAGCTCACCATAGCTGGAACCTAGCTCACTTGAACTAGGGTTAGCTCATCCCAACTCCATTCAGCTAATCTTAGCTGAATGGCAGCTCAAGAGAGTTCATCTTAGTTCACCCTAGCAAAAGTCAGCTCAGACCCTGCTCAACCTAGTTGAGTCTAGCTTATTTTAGCTCCCACAAGTCCACAGGGAGCTCTAGCTAGCTCAGCTGAGTTGACTGGAGTTCACCCCCGCTCAGATCTAGCTATATCCACCTCCACTCAACTCCAACCAGCTGAAGAACTCCTCCCAGCTCAAGAAGCTCAAGTCCAGCTCACAGGGACTCAGCTTAGCTCAACTCAGTTGAGCTAACCTACCTTAGCTGCCTCAACCAACTTGATCCTCCCCGAGAGCACCAGACCCAGCTCACCTCAGCTCATTATGGTAGAAGCTAGCTCACTTTAGCTTGGCTTAGCAGCTAGCAAAGAGCTAGCAAGCTAAGCCAGCTAGAGTAGCTCCATGCCAGCCTCTTCAGCAGCTGCCAGCTCCAGACTTCTCCTCCTCAACTCCTCTCTTCTAACCCTAGCTCCAATACCTCCTCCTCTACTCCATAGCTAGCTAAGATAGCTTAGCTTAGCTTAGCTTAGCTAGCACCCAGCTCCTTGGCCATCCACCACCTTCAACTCAACCCTAGCTAGCTCCACCAACTTAAGCCTTACCGAAGCTAGCTATCCTACTCCAAGTTGGCGCCACCTCTTAGCCACCTCTTCACCCCATCATCACCACTAAAAGGCACCAATTTTGTCGCCAAAACCTAACCCTAACTACCCCCCTTTTTGGCGCCAACATCCGCCCCCACATCCATCATACACCTAACCTACAACCCATCCTAGCCACCCACCTACCCCTCCTTCTAGAACCCTACTTGGTACCACCTAAGCCCCCTGATGTAAACACATTTACACTACTTAAAATGTCGATTTATGCATGTTCTTAAGCATAAGATTGCATTTCATGATATAAATATTGCATTACATGCATCATCTTGCATTTAGAGTAGTTTGAATAAAATGGAGGTTAATTATCTCCTTTTATGTGCTTGGACAGGGCAAATATTTTATCGGGGCCTCGGATCAAAGATCCAACCGTATGGATATGATCAGGGCGACGATTGTAGTTCAACGACTCCAAGATCGCCCTAATCAGGCATCCGTAGCATCAGATAGAGACCGGGGAACCCTAGAAGATCAAGGGCCAGGATGGTGTAAATCGGCACTTCAGATGGAAAATCCGACCACACGGATGAATTCGGATCGACGATCGCAGCCGAACGACACAAAAATCGAGTCAATCCGACATCCGTGGCACCATCTACAACTTCCAGAAGATGGACGGCCAAGATGGCGCCACGTGGCGCCATCCCAGCCGCCCAATCGGCCGCAGGAGTCCAGTGAAGACCGCGCACCGTCTCCTCTTCGCCGTTGGATCTCGATCCAACGGCTGCGGTCGCTCGCGTTTAAAAACGTCCGCGCGACCATTTCGCCCGCGTAGCGCAGCGGCGACGCAGTTGCGGGCGAAGCGGAGGTCGCGGGTTCGAGCCGCGGTGAGGGGGTCGAAGGCGCGAGCGAGCGGGCGCGCACGAGCGTCAGATGAAGATCCAACGGCCGCGCGCGCCCGATAGCGCCGACGCGCAATTGGATGCTCTGGTGGGCGCGCGATCACACGCGGGCGGTGCGCTACGCAGCGGGCACGGACGCGTTCTAAGCCGTCCGATCTCGCGATCGGACGGCTGAGACGACGCGGACGTGCGTATGCGTTACGCGCGCGGCCAGCCGAGCGGGCGCGCGTGGGCGCGGCGGCGACGGCGACGGCGGGGCTTTAGCGACGGTTTTATCCGTCACTAAAGACCCCTTATTTATTATTTTGAAGATGTAATGTCCATTTTGCCCCCACTCCTTGCAACTATAAAAGGAGACCCCCTCCATACGAAATTTTCATCCCTTCCTTCTCCTCTCTACCTCTCCAAAGCTCAAGAGAAGCTTGTCCCACACCCGGGATGCTTCTCGCGAGATAAAGTCCAAATTTTCGTCCCCCTTCGGAAGTGGATCCCGCGACGACGACGGCGTGCTGCTTCGTTCCCGTTCTTCTGCTTCGTCCTCCTTCGTCCCGCTTCGTTCTCCTTCGTCCAGGCGTCGTCCCGTCCGGCTCGTCCTCCAAGCGACCGTCGAGGAGGATTTCTCTCCCTATTCTTTTTACTGCTTTCTAGTATAGATTTACTGCTTTCTAGAGTAGTCTATTCGTCCTCCGAGCGATCGTCGAGGAGGACATTTCTCCCTCCATTCTTTTAATGCTTTCTAGAGTAATTGTTTTATGTTTTATAGTTGTAATGAACGAACTCTTTTATGATAAATTCCTTGTCTATTCTACATCTCATTTTGATTTCCATGTATAGTATTTTTTTTCTCTCTCTCTTACTCCCCCTCTTTTATTTGTTGTAGATACTTAAATAGTTTAAATTGAATTTCTTCTTGACAAAATAAAAAGAAACGCGAAGTTTTTAAATCAAACGTTCGCCTCCCTGTGTTCGACCCGGAATTTTGATTTCGGTATAAATTTTATTTGTTGAACACGAATCCTTCGCTTTCGAACTACAACGACGAGTTTTCCAAAATCAAACACGTTAGCGTAGATTCTCGTCCAACATTTTGGCGCCGTTGCCAGGGAGGCAACGCTCTTTGATTTCTCTTCGTGTTTTGTAACTTACAAATCATTTACCTCACTTTTCTCCTTTCTTATTGTAATTGCAGGTACTCTTTCGAGACAGGCAAAAGCAGTAGATCGGAGTAAAGTGTTGTGGAAGGTTTTGTAAGTTATCCCCCACCTCCCACCCATTAGATTTCATTTCATCACATAATAATTCAAACATCAATCAACCTAGGTGTTCTTATAAACTCTAAGGTTAGATTGTTTGTTGTTTGACATCCATACTCACTCCAACCCTCACATTAAAAAAAAATAATAAAAAAAATCTCACAGAGGTACACAACCTCATCTGATTTTCTAACTCAACCGGTAAACCAATCTTAGGAGCCGGTACACACATCCAAACACATAATCGAGTAGAAATTAGATTGGGTAATCATTTGTGTGCCTAATTAGGTGGTGCATCAGGCCAGTTGTTTGAGCTGTTTGGGCCGCACCACTTCAAATAAAATCAACTCATCAAGTAGCTGCCAATTAGGTTCAACTCTTAGGGATCTACCAGGCACTCCACATTCTTTTTAAACTTTAAAGGAAAATATCTTCACCTGTGCTTGCAAAACCTGGTGTGCCAATGAAACTTGATTGAAAACACCTAAAGTTGAATCCTAAAAGCTACTAAGCAAGATTTGAACCTTAAAATTCATCACATCAAAAATAATCTTGCTTGAAAACCACTGGTTGTGCACGCACACACAAAGCAATCAATCATTAAGGGCACAACCCATTTAAAGGGCCCATCACATTCCAAAGCACATTCAAACCTAGCCCTAAATAAAACAGAGTAGACGTTGGCCTTAAGGATTGGACTCGCTCTTCAGAACTCAGAACGAGATTATTTTCGATTAGTCTGTTTCTACTGTTCAATCTGATGTCTAGCTAGGGGAGCAGAGTCAAACGATCGCGGCTGGGGGGTACACTAGGAATCGGAGGCGCAAGCCGAAGGAAGAACCTTCTCCCCAGTCCCTCCTTCTAACTGGTTGGATTGAACAGACAGAAGTAGATCAAATCGTTCCTTTATCTCAAGACGGGTTTTGAGAGTCTGTAGGTCTGTAGGCTAACCCATTTAAGGAAAGGTTTGATTGTTTGTATTGCAGGGCACCTTTCTTCCTCCCGTGTCTCATGAATCCTTCCACATATTTCACGCATTCCCACTCTTTCCCTCCTGTTGTAAATTATCCTCAACATGACGATTATCCCAACTCGTATTGTAATCGACCATCAGTTAGTTGGGATAATTCGGATTGGGGATACAATTCCGGACCCCCGTGTTTAGGGTCTAACCCTGAACACTTTGATTCTCAATTCTATCCTTCTCAGAGTTGCATCGATTATAGATCGTCCTCCTTTCATGAACAACCTAATGCGATCTACAATCAAGAAGGATACACTGATCCTTACCCATCCTCTGATTTCACTGCCTTTAGGTCATCTCCATCTTTTGAACAATCTGAAATGACCTATTATCAGGATGGGTATAACGAATCTCAATTCGTTAATTCCTCTACATTGATGTCAAACCCGCCCAACCCTGAACCAACTCATTTGGTTCAGGTGAATCAGGTTCAAGATAAGGTTCTGGCTAACTTGAGGAATATCATTCAATCTTTAGAAGTTCAGCCAATACCTTGCATTGAGAGATTGGAGCCCCTGATTGAAATGATTGATGATTTAAACAAGTCTTTGTTGGATTGGCTCCAGGATGTTAAGGATAAGAACCCGGGTGAGTTTCTACTTGGGAAATTAGCGAAATTGAGGATGAGATTCGTGGTTGCTTTGATTCAATCTTGGAATAATTCCCAGGATGAACTCTCTTCAGGAAAGCCAATGACAGAACCCGCTCAGGCACCTGTTGGGGGGGACACGTGTTACGAAGCTGACCAGATTGAATTAAAACAACCAATTAAGGATGATTTGATTTCTTCACCTGAAATCCCTGAGCCGGGTTACGAGGAAACGTATGTCTCCTTGGAACGCAAAGTGACAAATGATTTTGGGACATACATTGATACGGATCCTGATGGTGAAGATTCAAGTTGCGAAGTCTCACACGAGTTTTCAGATCACGATTTTTGTGAGACGATTGGGCCTGAGGAATCTGATAGATCATTTGATAGCCTAATAACTGAGGAAACTGATCTTATTAGGGCACACGATACGGATCCAGAATCGCATTTTCTGGAGGAATTAATTCAATGCCCTGATTATCAGTTACACCCTGTTGAGCTTATTGATGATTCTAATTCTGAGATAATTAGACCCAAGTCAATTTTGATTTTGCCACATCATCTAGACTTGGAGATTTCAGACGGGGTGATGAATATACAAGAGGTCATGGAATTTGATATGCCGAATGAGGAGGATAGGAGCTGGGAAATTCTGATTTGCGAAGTCAATTTTGGAGGAAATGGAAGATTGAGTCGAAGGGTTCCTTTTAAACTGAAACCATCAAATCAGAACCCTTACGACATTTGTTTCGAGGATGTCAAACTCAAGCACACATTTAACGATTATCCTTTTGAGCTTCAATTCTCTGTAACCCGACATTTTGGCCTTGGGTTGCATCCTCACAAATCGCAGGCCCGACCCCGCTTGCATTCTGATTTTAGGTTTTGGGTAATTTTTATCCAGAACCTAAGATATTCTCGATTATGGGGTGTGGGTCTGCACCACAATCTGGTCCACATCTGTGGACCTTTGCTGACAGGTCAGAGGATTCTTCTGTTCATTTTAATTCTGACCTGCACATGTGAATTCTTCATTTCTTTTCTTTGTATAGTGTGCCTAGCTGAAGGCACTAAACTCAGCACATATACAGTTCTTTTTCATTTTCATCTCGGAGCGGACCCGATATCCACGCAATTCAGGTGCTTTCTACGCTTTTCCTCTCTATTTTATGTCTTTTTAATACAATGAGGACATTGCATTAGATAGGCATGGGGGGATGGATATTTATCTTTGAATTCATTCGTCAGCTCCGTAGATTTGTTTTATTTTATAAAAAAAAAAAAATCAAAATTAGGAAAGAGAATTTGGGTTTAAGAAATTTTTCGATCTTAAGAAATACTATATTATGTTCAGAACACAAAGACCCTTCAGGTCTTTGGACTTAATCAGCCTATGTATCCACTAAAATGTGGATTTGTTTTTCGAGTTCTCGCCAACCTGAATTTTATTATGATTGGAATAAATAAGTTTGGGTGATAAGTACACGACTTGTCAACCCGCCCTCTGATTTAAGGGAATTTTGAGTTTTAAGCATCTACACACTTTCTTTGCACTGACTCGTTGTTTGGCGATTTTAATGGAAATTGGGTAGCTAATGAACCTTCTAGGATGATATGGCTGGCAAGTTATCGTGGGTAACAGCCCATAGGTAGGTTGTCCAGAGCCCAGTCGCTGGACCTTTCTCTTTTTGCTGCCTTTAGGTAAATCTTAGACCAGGGAAGCCACCTACTTAAAAACAAAAAAAAAAAAAACAAAAAAAAAAAATCAAAAAGGAGAAAAGAACAAAAAGAAATAAGCCACACTTCGCCGCACGAGTATGGCTGGCAAGTTGTCGGTGGTAACAGCTCATCGACCGGTTGTCCAGAACCCAGCTCAGAAAATGCACTAAAAATTCCCAAAACACTTAGGAAGAAGCGGAGAAGTAGAATAAACCGGGGAGATATACACTGGATTCACCCTTGTGTTGACCCCGTTTAAAAAATAAAAGTAGGGAGAAAGCTACCGGTTGTAAAGATACACCTTTAGGCAGAATTCTTTTTGAGGTCACCTAGAGGCGTAGAAATCCGAAGTCCGTTTTAATTGCCGGTCAACGAGTCTATCACAATCACAATAAGATGCTTAAAACTTAGGGTTCTCATCAAATCTTGGGTGAGTTGAATGGCCGTAGAAAGCCACTCTTAAACCCTAAAATTTGAAAATCCAAAAAAAAAAAAAAGTGTAAAAACAGAAAAAGAAATTTTTCTTTGAATAAGGCGAGGCTTGAGGCGGTCTGCATTTTGGCTGATACCCGGGCACTGTTGTGTCTTTGAAAGTTCAGTTCTTAAGTAGACAATTTCTTAATGATTGAAAATAACTCAGGTCCAAATAATCTAACCTAATTCTTTTATAAATAGCATATAGTTTTTGCTAGGGACTAGCAAAAGATAGGCATGGGGGTATGATGTAAACACATTTACACTACTTAAAATGTCTATTTATGCATGTTCTTAAGCATAGGATTGCATTTCATGATATAAATATTGCATTACATGCATCATCTTGCATTTAGAGTAGTTTGAATAAAATGGAGGTTAATTGTCTCCTTTCATGTGCTTGGACAGGGCAAATATTTTATCGGGGCCTCGGATCAAAGATCCAACCGTATGGATATGATCAGGGCGACGATTGGAGTTCAACGACTCCAAGATCGCCCTAATCAGGCATCCGTAGCATCAGATAGAGATCGGGGAACCCTAGAAGATCAAGGGCCAGGATGGTGTAAATCCACACTTCAGATGGAAAATCCGACCACACGGATGAATTCGGATCGACGATCGCAGCCGAACGACACAAAAATCGAGTCAATCCGACATCCGTGGCACCATCTACAACTTCCAGAAGATGGACGGCCAAGATGGCACCACGTGGCGCCATCCCAGCCGCCCAATCGGCCGCAGGAGTCCAGTGAAGACCGCGCATCGTCTCCTCTCCGCCGTTGGATCTCGATCCAACGGCTGCGGTCGCTCGCGTTTAAAAATGTCCGCGCGACCATTTCGCCCGCGTAGCGCAGCGGCGACGCAGCTGCGGGCGAAGCGGAGGTCGCGGGTTCGAGCCGCGGTGAGGGGGTCGAAGGCGCGGGCGAGCGGGCGCGCATGAGCGTCAGATGAAGATCCAATGGCCGCGCGCGCCCGATAGCGCCGACGCGCAATTGGACGCTCTGGTGGGCGCGCGATCACACGCGGGCGGTGCGCTACGCAGTGGGCGCGGACGCGTTCTAAGCCGTCCGATCTCGCGATCGGACGGCTGAGACGACGCGGACGTGCGTATGCGTTACGCGCGCGGCCAGCCGAGCGGGCGCGCGTGGGGGCGGCGGCGACGGCGACGGCAGGGCTTTAGCGACGGTTTTATCCGTCACTAAAGACCCCTTATTTATTATTTTGAAGATGTAATGTCCATTTTGCCCCCACTCCTTGCAACTATAAAAGGAGACCCCCTCCATACGAAATTTTCATCCCTTCCTTCTCCTCTCTACCTCTCCAAAGCTCAAGAGAAGCTTGTCCCACACTCGGGATGCTTCTCGCGAGATAAAGTCCAAATTTTCGTCCCCCTTCGGAAGTGGATCCCGCGACGACGACGGCGTGCTGCTTCGTTCCCGTTCTTCTGCTTCGTCCTCCTTCGTCCCGCTTCGTTCTCCTTCGTCCTGGCGTCGTCCCGTCCGGCTCGTCCTCCAAGCGACCGTCGGGGAGGATTTCTCTCCCTATTCTTTTTACTGCTTTCTAGTATAGATTTACTGCTTTCTAGAGTAGTCTATTCGTCCTCCGAGCGATCGTCGAGGAGGACATTTCTCCCTCCATTCTTTTAATGCTTTCTAGAGTAATTGTTTTATGTTTTATAGTTGTAACGAACGAACTCTTTTATGATAAATTCCTTGTCTATTCTACATCTCATTTTGATTTCCATGTATAGTATTTTTTTTCTCTCTCTCTTACTCCCCCTCTTTTATTTGTTGTAGATACTTAAATAGTTTAAATTGAATTTCTTCGTGACAAAATAAAAAGAAACGCGAAGTTTTTAAATCAAACGTTCGCCTCCCTGTGTTCGACCCGGAATTTTGATTTCGGTATAAATTTTATTTGTTGAACACGAATCCTTCGCTTTCGAACTACAACGACGGGTTTTCCAAAACCAAACACGTTAGCGTAGATTCTCGTCCAACACCCCCATTCTAGAAGCCATTTTGGCGCCAACTTCAAGGGGTGCCACCACCCATAACCACCCCCTAGGTGTCCCTTGGGTTGGCGCCAATTGCCCTTAGCCATAGGATCCCCAACAACCCCCATCTTCCCATCTTAGCCCTCCATTTCAAGAGTCACCTTAGCCCCCTTCCTGCTCTATATAAACCCACCACCTACTACCATTTTAGAGCATCCTCAATTAGTGTATTTTTCTACCTATACCCACCTAGACCTACGGCTAAGAAGGAGTAGAGAAGAAGATAAAAGGGCCACATCACCAGTCCCCTTGGTGCCTTCTTCTCCCCACTCTCTTCAACTTGGGCCATGCCAAGGAGGAGAACTTTTCTACTTCAGGAAGGATGGCCAGGCAAAGGAGAAGGTCCAAGGGTGGACGTCCACCATTGGAGAAGAGCTTAGGGCACACCCCCTTAGGGCATGCTTTGGAGGGCATCACCTTGGCGGAGCATAGCAAGGAAGGAGTTGGAGGACTCTTTTCAAGCTCGGGAGCTACCAAGCTTGGAGCAAGAAGCCCTCTTCTTCACCATCTATTTAGAGGATTTGTGTTTTATTTTATTTATTGCAATTCTCTAGTAGTAGAAGCATTCATCTTCTAGGTTTTTCTGTAAAACACTTTCTCATTAATCTAGTTGCCTTCATTGAAATTTCTTTTAGTTGCATTTTGATTGCTGTGATTCTAACACTCTTCACTCCCTCTCCCTAATTACTCTAGGCCTCCACGTGCCTAGATTGAGCTTAGGAAGAGGAATTACTTGTCACTTAGGTGTTATCTTAGTAATCGTAGTTGTTATTTACTTTTTCGCCAACAACTCGTGTTTTCTCTCGTTATTTCAAAACCCTAAAAAAAATGATATAGTTGAAAAGATCAAAAAGAAAGTTGAGATCTATTTTGTAAGCAAGAGAATTAATTTTGCAAACATATTGCCTCCTTGGAAGACTCTAGATACCCCACTATCTAGGTCTTACAAATTTAAAAGCGAAAGCGGATTTACACGTTGCAACGACACTAAATTACCTAATGAACAAACTGCGTATTTTCGCTATCACTTTTTGGCGTTGTTGCCTGGGTGGAACGACTTTGCATTAGTCAATTTTCTCTTTCTTGAAGTGGATCTCATCCCCTTCTCTTTCTTTCTTTCGTGTGTGCAGGAATTATAGCGAGAAAGCGGGAATTTGGAAGCGGAAGCTTAAAGTTCCTTTTCTTCCCATGGATTTTAGGTTGGTTCCCCATTTCTTGTCACATTTAACCTAGAAAACTACCAAAATACACTAAACTTGGCTTTCAGGACCGTAAATAACTTAATTAAGTGGAGTGGTGTATTTTAAAATCCATTGTTTACTTGAATGTTTCTTTAACACCACTCCATTGCAAGTATTGGTGTTCTATTTTTTGGGTTCAGATTTCTATCTAGAGTTGAAAAATCGATTCCTAACACCACAAGACACATAAAATCATAAAATTTTATACAATGATTCCAAATTGAGTTAGGAAAATATTTTCCAAATTTTTGATCAATTGACTTTGTATTTAATTTTTAAAAATTCATGGACTACAGAGGGGTCACACCCTCTAATCTTCCTATTTTGCTACTATTCATGAATTTTTAGAATTTTTGTACTCATCCAGTTTTCGTGAGATTTAGCTTGCTGGAATCCTTGTAAAATTTTACACATTATATAAAACTATCAAAATTTTCTGAGGTCAGTGGTAATATTGAAAAGTCTAAAATACCCACTAGTATCATTTCTGGACTTTGACACCAGTACAAGTAAAAATTGAAAATAATTATCAAAAAAATTCCTAAAATCTTAAAAAAATCTTTTGTGGAATCCTTGTTTGATTTTCTTCAAAGTAGTGTGTTGTTTGACTTTTTTGGACCACTACTTAATACATAAAGTCTAAAATTAACTCATTGGTAGTAATTTTCTATCTTATGGACAATTGGCTTAGGGTTTCTTTCTTTCTTTTTAGATACTTACATTAAGGGAAATTAATCATCACCAATACAACTTGTTTTTCCTTTGATTGTGGAGTTTCAAACTTGTTTCAAAATTTAAAAAGAAAAACCCTAAAACACATTTAATTAAATCAAATCCTAAAAGACAAAAATACAAGAAATTGTGTGACAACTTGCTTTTTGATTGGAACCACTTTTCAATTCTTGAACACACACAAAAAATTGAAATAACAAGGCAACAACCCAATAAACACACTCCACATTCCGTGTGCACTATAGTATCCTAGACCTAACTAAAATCCGTAGCAACTTGACCCCTACGGCTTCATTAACTTAGGCTTGCTATATAGGCCTTAAGTTTTCTTTAGTTAATACCAATTCTGTCATCTATATCTGGTGTTCAGGTTGAGGGGCCATGTCAAATGACCAGGCACAGGTTTGTACAAGCACCTAGGGTTTTCCCTAGGAAATGTTTGGGCCCAAACCTCCCCTTAAGCAACTTGGCTAGATTTGTTGACAGAACGGGTATTCACTATTGATTACTTATTTCCTACGTAGACCAAGTCTTAGGTTTATTTTTAGGGAGTCACACTTAAGTTAGGTATAGCTTTGGTTGTTTGATTTGCACACTTTCATCCCTTTCTCTTCTCCTCCCCTGCCATTCTTCCATTTTATGCACGGGCGACGGTCTCAAAATCCACACCTGGAAGGACCATTTGATTTCGCCCCCCACACAAAAAGACCACTTTTTCTGTCTTCTTCTCCTTCTAAAAAAATGGAAAATCAACAAAATGGGTCCACTAACCCTTCCACTTCCACCTCTAACCCCACTACTAACCCTAATTCTAACCCTTCCACCCAAAACCCACCCACATTTAACTTCCCACACTTGGAGCTCCCTAATCTTGAATTGCCCCAAGCATAACATTAAGACTCCCTACCTGATCTTTTAAAATTGATGGCTGAGCAGATTGATAAATTAAATTCCAATCAACAAACATTGACTAGGAACATCCAAAACCTAGCCAATCAAAGGCCAAACCCACCACCCCGTCAGCAACCTGTTATTCCTCTAAAAGATTTTTATGATCCGTCTTATTATGAGGAACGAACAGGGGTGGTCATACCAGAGGGGGACTTCGAGATCAAGCCTGCAGTCCTGAACCTAATTAAACACTTTCATGGCCTTCCTAGGGAAGACCCTTTCAGCCACCTTGAAGAGCTGACTCTTCTTGCACAAACAACCCATTCCCGAAATGTGCAAGAAGACATATGGCTGATGCAGCTTTTTCCATTATCTCTTAAAGATAAGGCCACTTATTGGTTCAGGATCATTGGCCGACCCATCACAACTTGGCCTCAGCTCAAGAGTGCCTTCCTCAAGAAATTCTTTCCCTTAGGTCATACCAATTCCTTACGAAGATCTATTACAACCTTTCACCAAAAATCTGGTGAGACTTTCCATGATTCTTGGGAAAGATTTCAAGATCTCTTAAGATGTTGCCCGCACCACGAGATTCCTTTATGGCAGCTTGTGCAAATCTTCTATCATGGATTAGAAGATCAAATCTGACATTTTGTTGATGCCTCATGTGGCGGCAACTTCTTAAATAAAGATGCTGAAAGTGCCTACGACCTTTTTGAAGAAATGAGTGAAAACTCATTTAATCAAGCTTCCATGAACACATTTTGCAGAACTCAAAACCCGCAGTTCGGTGTTCATGAAGTAGGCACTCAATCTATCCCTGTCACCCAAGACGATCTTCAAATGATCGCTCAAAAACTTGACCAGATGCATATTAATTAAAAGAAAATTAAGGAAAGACTAGCCACATCAACCCAAGCTCCACATAATCCGCATCTAACCCAACCTAACTTTCCACGAAGAGAAAATTTGCACAATCTCAACACTACTCCTGCTGATTATTACCAATATTCTGAGGTTGCCCATGATTCACTGGGGAATTACAACTATCCAGATCTTAACCCCACTCAAAATATTTCTACCATCCAGGAGCCCTTTAAAAATTCTTCCAATTGGAAAAATTACCCAAACTACTCCTAGAATAATCAGGTTCCTTCCTAACCATATCATTTTAATGGGTATGGGTCAAATCCAACCTTCCATCTTGGGCCATCCCAACAAGACATCAATGTCCAGATGATGCGAACCCTGCAAGAAATGCAAACAAAAATGACGAAAGTAACCCACACCATCACAAATCTGAACAACCAGATTGGGGTTACTCCCACGTAAAGACCTGCAGGACATCTTCCGTCCCAACCCATGCCCAACCCTAATCACCAAAGGAACCAATATTCGGGCAGAAATCCATACTACCCAAATCAGCCTCCTACTAATCCACCACCTCAGCAGCCTCCCAGGTTTCCGCAACCATAGGCCCCCCACCTCCTCCAAATAATAATCTGACTGCACATGCAGTTACTTTGAGGAGTTGGAAAATCACCACTGATCCTGGGCCTTCACACAAACCTGGTGAAATACCTGTGCAAATTGACTCCCAACCTCCCCATCAAGAAGAAAAAGAAATACAAAAATCTCAAGACAGGATTCCTATCCCTTTCCCACAAGCTCTCCACCCCACCACCAACAAAGAAAAGAAATCTGAGCCCACCACAGAAGAACTCATGGATCTATTTGGGTAAGTTCAAATGAATATTCCTCTCCTAGATGCCATCAAATATATACCTACCTATGCCAAATTTTTGAAGGAGATCTGTACTCCTAAAAGGCAGGCAAAAAATATAGGACAGGCGCATCTTTCGGAGACAGTAAGCTCTGTCATACAAAGCAAGCTGCCTCCTAAGATGAAAGATCCGGGGGTGCCTTTAATCTCAGTAATTATTGATGATACTATTTTTAATCGCACCCTCCATGATCTTGGTGCCTCAGTTAATATTATTCCCACAATTTTATTTGAAAAATTTTAGATCGGTGAATTAAAACCCGTCGAGGTTACCCTGCAATTAGCCGACTGATCTACAATCAAACCTTGTGGGATTGTCGAGGATTGGTAACGGGAATGATGATCCTGACACATCTGTTGTAAGACTAAGCTAAAAAGAAGCATGGGGGAGAAAAAAAAAGTAATAATAAATAAATTAACACACCCTTATAAATGTTGGCTTTTTACAGGCACGGACACAAGGTTTTAAAGGATTTTGCAAGTTGCGAATCAGACTCATGAGCTAGAAAAATCCTAAAAACAAAAATTTCAAGTCATCTGAACTAACAAGGGGTTAATTTGTGAATTTTCTGGAGGATATATTGATCTCGTTTTGTCTAATGGTTGGATCTGAAACAAATCCCGATGTTTATCTTTAATAAATCCTGTACCTCTTGTGTTTAGATCAACCAAGGTCCCTTAATCTTTTTCTCCTCAAAAGTCAAAAAAAATTAGATTTCCCAAAAATTCCATTTTCCAAAAAAGTTGATGTTTTGCTAACAGACTAGCAAAAGATAAGCATGGGGGTGTGATAAACGCCAGTTTATCATCATTCTTATGCACTAAAATAAACCTAGCTCTTAGGATTTTACTTTGCAAATGGGTTTTTGGGCTGCATTTAGGTATAAATTAGGTTAAGCATGCATTGCATTTTTTATTATCTTTTTAATATGTTTTTGTGAGTGTTAGGGATGAACAGATATATAGATCCCTAAAACCCTAGCACTCAAGAAGGCAAATGGTGAAGGAGAAGCTCAGACTAATTGGAACTCAGCTTGATCCAGCTCACCACAGCTGGAGCCTAGCTCACTTGAACTAGGGTTAGCTCATCCCAGCTCCATTCAGCTAATCTCAGCTGAGTGGCAGCTCAAGAGAGTTCATCTTAGCTCACCCTCACTCAAGTCAGCTCAGACATAGCCCAACCTAGTTGAGTCTAGTTCATTTTAGCTCCCACAAGTCCACAGGGAGTTCTAGCTAGCTCAGCTGAGTTGACTGGAGTTCACCTCAGCTCAGATCCAACTACATCCAGCTCCACTCAACTCCAACCAGCTCAGGAAGCTCAAGTTCAGCTCCCGGGGACTCAGCTTAGCTCAACTCAGTTGAGCTAAACTACCTTAGCTACCTCAACCAGCTTGATCCTCCCCGAGAGCACCAGACCCAGCTCACCTCAGCTCATTATGGTAGAAGCCAGCTCACTTTAGCTTGGCTTAGCAGCTAGCAAAGAACTAGCAAGCTAAGCAAGCTAGAGTATCTCCATGCCAGCCTCTTCAGCAGCTGCCAGCTCCAGTTCCAGCTCCAGACTTCTCCTCACCTCCTCTCTTCAAGCCCTAGCTCCAATACCTCCTCCTCTACTCCATAGGCAGCTAAGCTAGCTTAGCTTAGCTTAGCTAGCACCCAGCTCCTTGGCCATCCACCACCTTCAACTCAACCCTAGCTAGCTCCACCAACTTAAGCCCTACCTAAGCTAGCTATCCTAGTCCAAGTTGACGCCACCTCTTAGCCACCTCTTCACCCTATCATCACCACCAAAAGGCACCAATTTTGGCGCCAAAACCTAACCCTAACTACCCCCCTTTTTGGTGCCAACTTCCACCCCCACATCCACCATACACCTAACCCTACAACCCATCCTAGCCACCCAGCTACCCCTCCTTCTAGAACTCTACTTGGCACCACCTAAGCCCCCTTCTAGAAGCCATTTTGGTGCCAACTTCAAGGGGTTCCACCACCCATAACCATCCCCTAGGTGTCCCTTGGGTTGGCGCCAATTGCCCTTAGCCATAGTATCCCCAACAACCCCCATCTTCCCATCTAGCCCTCTATTTCAAGAGTCACCTTAGCCCCCTTCCTACTCTATATAAACCCACCACCTACCACCATTTTAGAGCATCCTCCATTAGTGTATTTTTTTTCCTATACCCACGTACACCTACAGCCATGAAGGAGTAGAGAAGAAGATTAAAGGGGCACATCACCAGCCCCTTTGGTGCCTTCTTCTCCCCACTCTCTTCAACTTGGGCCACACCAAGGAGGAGGACTTTTCTACTTCAGGAAGGATGGCCATGAAAAGGAGAAGGACCTAGGATGGACGTCCACCCTTGGAGAAGAGCTTAGGGCACGCCCACTTAGGGCTTGCTTTGGAGGACATCACCTTGGCGGAGCATAGCAAGGAAGTAGTTGGAGGACTCTTTTCAAGCTCGGGAGCTACCATGCTTGGAGCAAGAAGCCCTCTTCTTCACCATCTATTTAGAGGATTTGTGTTTATTTTATTTATTGAAATTCTCTAGTAGTAGAAGCATTCATCTTCTAGGTTTTTCTGTAAAACACTTTCTCATTAATCTAGTTGCCTTCTTTGAAATTTCTTTTAGTTGCATTTTGATTGCTGTGATTCTAGCACTCTTCACCCCCTTTCCCTAATTACTCTAGGCCTCCACGTGCCTAGAGTGAGCTTAAGAAGAGGAATTACTTGTCACTTAGGTGTTAGCTTAGTAATCGTAGTTGTTATTTACTTTTTCACCAACAACTCGTGTTTTCTCTCGTTATTTCAAAACCCTAAAAAAAATGATATAGTTGAAACGATCAAAAAGAAAGTTGAGATCTATTTTGTAAGCAAGAGAATTAATTTTGCAAACATATTGCCTCCTTGGACGACCCTAGATGCCCCACTATCTAGGTCTTACAAATTTAAAAGCGAAAGCGGATTTACGCATTGCAATGACACTAAATTGCCTAATTAACAAACCGCGTATTTTCACTATCATCCATCAACCTAACTCCCACAGCCGTATTTGATCGATTTCGATTTGGGGAGTTGAATCCCACCTCGGTCACAATTCAGCTGGCTGACAGATCAGTCAAAACTCCAAGGGGGGTGGTTGAGAATGTGATCGTGAAAGTCCGTGGGTTCTGCTTTCCCACAGATTTTTTCGTTCCCAATATGGAAGTTCCTCCTAATCTCCGAGATGCACCAATTATTTTGGGTTGCCCATTTCTGGCGATAGCCCGAGGGTGTATGGAGATAGCCCTAGGCAATGAGAGACTTCGACTCGACAAATTCAGGGCAGCAAAGAACTTCAACTATGATTGAATAGAGGAGGATGGTGAAGACGAAGATTCGGCATACTGTGGTAACATTGGGCTCCTTTGTGATGACCCAATGTCTCATTCATCTACACTATCAGGGTTCTTGGACCTTGATCCACACGGGACTGAAACCACTGCACTACGCATCTCCCCGAGGATCTGACTGTTTAGTGTGTGCTTTTGACCATAGCACCCCTAAATCCAGCTATCCTGATCCATACATTACTGAATCGCCCCTGTTGTTGACAGACATGACTACAGCCAACGGGTTTCCTGTTAATGGAGTCATAATCGATTATTCCATAGGGAGAAACTCAGCGGGAATTCATGTGCACATGGATCGCAGATTCCCACCCTCGATTCTGCTCCTCCCACTCTCATTTCTGACTCTGACCTATCCATGATTGAATTGAAGCGCTTACCTGAATCACTCAAGTATGTGCTCTTGGGCGAAAGTGAGACATACCCAGCCATTATCAATGCCCACTTAACCCAAGAATAGGAGCATCAATTGATTTCTACGCTTCAAGACCATAGGGCTGCTATTGGGTGGAGTATTGCTGATCTCCGCGGTATTCGCCCCTCATATTGTACTCATCACATTTACACGGATGAGGGGGTGAAACCTTCAAGACAACCTCAGAGACGACTTAACCTGAATATGCTAGAGGTTGTTAAGAAGGAGATCATTAAATGGCTAGATGCAGGTATGGTATATCCAATCTCAGACTGCCAGTGGGTGAGTCTTATCCAGGTAGTTCCCAAGAAAGCAGGACTCACCATCTTGAAAAATGACAAGGGTGAATCCATCCTAACTCACACTGTGACATCTTGGCAGGTCTACATCGACTACAGGAAACTGAACATAGCTACCCAAAAGGATCACTTCCCTTTGCTGTTCATTGATCAGATCTTGGAATGGTTAGCCGTACGTAGTTTCTTCTGCTTTCTGGATGGATATTCCAGGTATAATCAAGTAGTGATTAGCCTGGAAGATCAAGACAAGACTACATTCACATGCCCCTTTGGAACATTTGCTTTCAAGTGGATACCCTTTGGCCTCTGCAACACACCAGCGACATTTCAGCGTTGTATGATGGCCATCTTCTCTGACATGATTGGGGACTATGTGGAGGTATTCATGGATGACTTCTCCATTTTCGGAGATGATTTCACATCTTGTCTTGATAACCTCACCAAGATCCTAAAATGGTGTATTGAAGTAAACCTAGTACTATCCTGGGGGAAAAGCCATTTCATGGTCAGGGATGGCATAGTACTAGGGCACAGGATCTCCAAAAATGGACTCGAGGTTGACCGAGCTAAATCCGAGATTATTTCCCACTTATTGCCACCCAACTCGGTCAAGCAGATCAGATCATTCTTGGGTCACGTCAGCTTCTATCGGATATTTATACGCGATTTCTCAAAAATTGCACGGCCTTTGACGAATCTCCTAGTTGTCGATGTCCCATTTGAGTTCGACACCTCGTGTCTCAGCGCCTTCGAGACTTTATGAAGTGCTGTCTCCGATTCCCCGATTCTCCAACCACCCGACTGGTCGCTTGATTTCGAAATGATGTGTGATGCTTCTGATTTTGCCGTCAGTGTTATTTTAGGCCAGCGTCGGGAGAAACAACCCTTCGTCATATACTATGCTAGCAAGACGCTGAATGAGGCTCAACGCAATTATACTATCGCAGAAAAAGAACTACTAGCAGTAGTATTCGGGTTGGAGAAATTCAGATCTTACTATTAGGGTCCAAGGTCATCATTTTCACTGACCACTCCACCCTCCGACATTTGTTGGCAAAGAAGGATGCCAAACCATGACTCATTAGATGGATCCTTCTATTGCAGAAATTTGATATCAAAATCTATGACAAAGCTGAAAAATAGAATGTTGTGGCGGATAACCTATCCAGATTGGACCCAAATCACATTCCTTATTCCCTACCTATCCACGAGAAATTTTCGGATGAATCTCTTTTGGCAGTTCTTTCTGTTGAGTTCCCTTGGTACGTGGAATTCGCAAACTACCTTGCCGCAGGCAAAATTCCCACGAATCTATCCAAGGACTAGAAACTCAAATTCACTGTAGAAGCCAAATACTACCTCTGGGATGACCCACTACTCTTCCACATTGGAGCAGTCAGATTATTCGTAGATGCATCCCAAATTCTGAGATCCCCAGTGTGTTATCTTTCTACCACAATGATGCTTGTGGTGGCCATTTCTTGGGATGGAAAATCACTGCAAAAATTTTGCAGTTGGGATTTTTCTGGCCAACCATCTTCAGAGATACAGACGAATACGCCCAACACTGTAAACGATGCCAGTTGGTCAGTTCTATGACCAGGAGAGACATGATGCCACTCCAGCCCATCATGGTTGTAGAAGTGTTCGATGTCTGGGGCATCAATTTTATGGGCCCTTTTCCAAAATCACATGGCATTGAGTACATATTGCTAGCCGTCGACTATGTCTCGAAGTGGGTCGAGGCCATCTCAGTGAGACGGGCTGACCATAAGACAATCATTTCTTTTGTACAGCAGAACATCTTCGCGATATTCGGAATACCCCATGCCCTGATTAGCAATGGGGGAAGCCACTTCATTCACACCCATTTTAGGTCGTTATTAAAGAAATATGGGGTACTGATAGTGAAATACGAGTGATTTGTAAAAGCGGGTTTTTAACATCGTTGTAACACGCGAATCTGCTTTCGCTTTTAAATTTATATCCTAGATAGGGGAGTATCTAGGGTCGTCCAAGGAGGCAAAAAAAATGCAAAATTAATCCTCTTGCTTACAGATAGATCTCAACTTTCTTTTTGATATTTTTCAATATGTAATTTTTTTTGTATTTTGAAAAGACGAGGGCAAACTGCAGATTGTAGCTAAAAGAACTAACACCTACAAATGATTAACTAAAATCTAAAAGATAGAAATATCTTCTTCCTAAGCTCACTCTAGGAAAGTGGAGGCCTAGGGTAATTAGGAAGAAGAGGTGAAACAAGTGCTAGAACCAAAACAAACAACTGCAATAAAAAGCTAAAAGAAGGCAATTTTGATTGAGTAGAATGAGTGTTCCTTTCAAGGACAAGTAGAGGAATGCTTCTACTAGAATTAAACAATCTAAAAGAAAGAAAAGAAACACAAATCCTCTTGTAACAATGGTGAAGAAGGTTGTCTTCTTGCTCCAAGCCTAGCTGCTCCTTAGCTTGAAAAGAGGGCTTCCTTCTCATCCTTCCTTGAGAGCTCCTCCAAGGTGGAAGCTTCCACCTTCAATGCTCTCTCCAAGGGGTGGGCGTGCACCACCCTCAAGAACTCCTCCAAGGTGGCGTGGACCACCTTGAAGATCTCCTCCAAGATCTTCCTTGCCTGGCTTCTCCTTTGGCTGGCATGACCCAAGAGAGAAGGGAAGAGGGGAAGGCACCAAGGGGACAGAATATCCCCTTAATCTTCTTCTTCTTCTTCTCTCTTGGATGTGGGCTTCTTGGTGGAATATGAGAGTGAAATTGCTAGCCAAGGATGGCTTGAATGGTGGTGGGTAGTGGTCTTTTTATAGGGTAGGATGGGGGGTTAAGGTGCCCCTCGAAATGGAGGGCTAGGATGGAAGAATGGAGGTGGTTGGTGATCCTATGGCTAAGTAGAGTTGGCGCCAACCCAAGAGGTGTTAAAGGGGGTAGTTATGGTGGTGTTGGTGTCTTTTGGTGGTGGAGAGACACCACCATGTTGGTGCCAACATGGGGTCTTCTAGAAGGGTGGTTAGGTGGATGGTGGAGATGGGTTCAATGGGGATTGTGTGGTGGAGATGAGGGGAGATTTTGGAGGGAAAAGTGGCGCCATTAAGGGGTGGTTATGGGTATTTTTTAGCGTCACTTTGAGGTGTCTTTTGGAGGTGGTGGGTAGGTTAGGTTGGTGCCAAGTAGGTTAGCTTATGTGGAGCTTAGGTGGAGCTAGTTGGGTGGAGTTGGTAGGTGGGTTTTTGGGGTGGTACAAGCCAAGGAAGTTGGAGCATAGCTAAGCTAAGCTAAGCTAAGCTAAGCTAAGCTAGCTTAGCTGATGGAGGAGTAGAGGAGAAGGTAATGGATCTAGGGTTTAGAGGAAGGAGCTGAGGAGGAGAAGTCTAGAACTGAAATTTGGAGCTGGCTGCTGCTGAAGAGGCTGGCATGGAGCTATTCTAGTTGGCTTAGCTTGCTAGTTCTTTGCTAGCTACTAAGTCAAGCTAAGGTAAGCTAGCTTCTACCATAATGAGCTAAGGTGAGCTGGGTCTGGTGCTCCCAGGGAGAATCAAGCTGGTTGAGGCAACTAAGGTAGCTTAGCTCAACTGAGTTGAGCTAAGCTAAGTCCCCGAGAGCTGGACTTGAGCTTCCTGAGCTGGGATGAGTTCTTCTTCAGCTGGCTGGAGCTGAGTGGAGCTGGATGTAGCTGGATCTGAGCTGGGGTGAACTCCTGTCAACCTAGCTGAGCTAGCTAGAGCTTCCTATGGACTAGTGGGAGCTGAGATGAGCTAGACTCAGCTAAGTTGAGTTGGATCTGAGCTGACTTGAGCTAGGGTGAGCTAAGGTGAACTCTCTTGAGCTGCCATCCAGCTGAGATTAGCTGAATGGAGCTGGGATGAGCTAACCCTAGTTCAAGTAAGCTAGGTTCCAGCTGCGGTGAGCTAGATCAAGCTGAGGTGAGCTGGATTAGGCTGAGTTCTAGCTAGTCTGGGCTTCTCCTTCACCATTTGCCTTCTTGAGTGCTAGGGTTTTAGGGATCTATATATCTGTACATCCCTAACACTCACTAAAACATATTAAAAAGACAATAAAAAATGCAATGCATGCCTAACCTATTTTATGCCTAAATGCAGCCCAAAAACCCGTTTGCGGAGTAAAATCCTAAGAGCTAGGTTTGTTTTAATGCATAAGAATGATGATAAACTGGCGTGTATCACACCCCCATGCTTATCTTTTGCTAGTCTCTTTGCAAAACTTAAAGCGGAATTTTTGGGAAATCTAATTTTTTCGACTTTTGAGGAAAAAGAGATTAATGGACCTTGGTAGATTAAAACACTGGGGGTACGGGATTTGTTGAAGATAAACATCAGGATTTGTTTTTCGATCCAACCATTAGACAGAACGGGATCAATATATCTTCCAGAAAATTCACAAATTAACCCCTTGTTAATTCAGATGACTTGAAATGTTTGTTTTTAGGATTTTTCTGGCTCGTGAATCTGATTCGTAACTTGCAAAATCCTTTAAAACCTTATGTCTGTGCTTGTGAAAAGCCAACATTTATAAGGACGTGTTATTATTATATATATATATATTTTTTTCTCCCCCATGCTTATTTTTAGCTTAGTCTTACAACAGATGTGTCGGGATCATCATTCCCGTTACCATTCCTCAAGGGGGCTCTGGCACCAGTACTTCGGGATAGCACTGTCCATAACACCACCCAGGAGCTCACAACCCCAAAACACGATGCGGTGAAAAGGGGCGCTCCAAGCAAACTCAAGCTCTTGCTCCGACGCTATAGGTAGAGCACCGTCCAAGACACTTGAGCTGCTAAAATGTGCTTTAATGCTCCATCTAAAGATATGAAATATAGATATAGAGCAGCGCCAAGGCGGTAACATATTGACATCGCGTCCTCAAAGAAGGTATTTTCCTTCTTCTCGGCGGTGGGAACTCAAACCAATGATCTGCTTCAGACTTTTACTAAATCCAAACACAGGAGTTTTTCAAAAAAATTTTAATTATTTTTAAGTGTTGGCTTGTGTGTGAAAATAGACAGAAGAAGTTTCTTAAGATACGTAAGTTTTTGAATCAGAAACTAAGTCAAATACTTTCCGTATTACAAAATAGGATCAAGTCACCTGAACTATCATGAGTTCAGGTGGAATTTTAGAGAAGGATATCTGATCTAGTCTAAAATAGACCCTGAAATTCTAATGATCAGATCTATATCCTTATCCCTAGTTTGTTAAAGATTAAATCCCATTGTACCAAAAGTGAATTTTTCGACCTTAGTCCCGATTTCAAAATTTTTCCTCAAAAAGTTTTCAACATTTTTATTATTATTATTATTATTATTATTTTGGTATGCAAGTAGGAAATAAAGAAAATTGTATGTTTTTAGGTTTTGAACATCCTAAATCGATCGTAAAAATTTAAAAACACCCCCCCATGCTTAAGAAATGCCATGTCCTCATGCATTAGGAGGGAAAAGGGATCACCTTAGTGAAGAATGGTCGGGTTTAGGATGAACAAAACCTGGAAGAAAAAAAAGGAAAGCAAGAAAAAAAATTGATGGGTTACCTCCCATCCAGTGCTATCTTTTACGCCATTCAGCCGGGCGTGATGTGCACTAGTGATCAAGGGTGGCTGGCTCAGTAAAATTAAAAGATTCAGATGGAATTCTAGGCGTATGGTCAAAATAGGGCTTTAAACGCTGGCCATTGACTTGAAATGTTGAATTAGTTTTTGGATCAAAAAGGTCAACAGCGCCGTATGGATATGTTTTATGGACAATAAAGGGGCCGGTCCATTTAGATTTTAATTTGCCAGGAAAAAGACGTAATCTCGCATCGAAAAGCCAAACACGTTGATTAATGTCAAAGTGTTTCCGAACAATATATTTATCATGAAATTTCTTTGTTCGGTCTTTATAAATCCTCGCATTTTCATAGGAAAAATTACGTAATTCTTCCAATTCAGTTAATTGTAATTTTCTATGGTTACCAGCGTCAGATAAATCCATATTGAGTTGTTTTATTGCCCAAAAAGCCCTATGTTCTAATTCTACCGGGAGATGGCATGCCTTCCCAAAAATCAAACGGAAGGGAGACATGCCAAGTGGAGTTTTAAAAGCGGTACGGTAGGCCCATAAAGCGTCGTCCAGTTTGGTGGACCAATCTTTACTGTCGGGCCTAACCGTCTTTTGTAAAATATTTTTAATTTCCCAGTTAGAAACTTCAGCCTGGCCATTAGTTTGGGGGTGATATGGTGTGGAAATTTTATGATTAACCCCGTATTTAGAAAGGAGGTGACGGAATTGTGAGTGGGTGAAATGTGAGCCTCCATCACTGATAATGGCTTTTGGTATGCCGAATCTTGAGAAAATATTTTTCTTAAGAAATTCGACAACCACACGGTGATCACTAGTGCGGGTGGGTATTGCTTCTATCCATTTAGAAACATAGTCGACTGCAACTAATATATACAAATACCCACCAGAGTTGATGAACGGTCCCATGAAGTCAATGCCCCAAACATCGAAAATTTCAACTTCTAAAATAGGATTAAGGGGCATCATATCCTTTCGAGTCATGTTGCCGATGCTCTGGCAACGCACACAGGACCGAACGAAGTCATGAGCATCTTTGTGCAAGCTGGGCCAATAAAATCCCGCATTAAGGATTTTAGCTGCAGTTTTCTTGCCCGAAAAATGTCCGCCACAGGCCATTGAGTGACAATGTGTTAAAATATCATGGATTTCAGAATCGGGGACACATCGTCGAATGACCTGATCGGCACAAATGCGGAAAAGGTCGGGCTCCTCCCAAAAATAATATTTAATATCAGCAAAGAACTTATCCCATTTTGTTTTTGGCCAATCAGCGGGGATTTGTTCTGTTGCTAAGTAGTTTGCGATGGGTGCAAACCAAGGGAGGGTTGTAGCGGCTAAAATACTTTCATCAGGGAACTGATCTGGCGGGGTCATTATGTCATTCGTCATAAGACGAGAGAGATGGTCAGCCACTACATTGTGCAATCCCACCTTATCCTTGATTTCCAGGTCAAATTCCTGGAGCAGCAGAATCCAACGGATAAGGCGGGGTTTCGCATCTTTCTTTGTCAGCAAATATTTAATTGCTGAGTGGTCTGTATAAACAGTGACACGTGACCCCAACATATACGATCTAAATTTTTCTAAGGCAAATACAATGGCAAGAAGCTCCTTTTCAGTAACCGTGTAATTCCGTTGTGCATCATCAAGGGTTTTGCTAGCATAATAGATCACAACGGGCTTCTTGCCAATTCTTTGCCCTAGAACGGCCCCTACAGCAAAATCTGAGTCATCTGTCATTAATTCAAAGGGACTATTCCAATCAGGTCCCTACAATATTGGCACCTCAGTAACCTCTTTCTTCAACCTCAAAAAACTCTCCAGGCACTTATTATTAAAATCAAATGGCTGGTCTTTAGTAAGAAGCTGACTTAAAGGCTTGGAGATTTGGGAAAAGTTTTGTATGAATCGACAGTAGAAACCCACATGACCCAAAAAGGATCTGATTTGTTTGACAGTAGTGGGTGGTGGGAGCTTAGATATAGCATCTATTTTTGCCTTATCTACCGCGATTCCCTATTTAGAAATAACATGGCCCAAGACAATACCTTCTTGGACCATGAAATGACTTTTTTCCCAGCTGAGGACCAGATTAACTTCTATGCACTTTTGGAGGGTTCTTTCAAGATTTTTGAGGCAATGGTCAAAAGAATCCCCAAAAATAGAGAAGTCATCCATAAAAACTTCTAAACATTCACCTACCAAGTCTGAAAAAATTGCAAGCATGCACCTTTGAAAAGTCGCAGGTGCGTTGCAAAGACCGAAGGGCATTCTTTGGAAAGCAAAGGTTCCGAAGGGACAGGTGAAAGTTGTTTTGTCCTGGTCCTCAGGATGAACTGCCACTTGATTATAGCCAGAATAACCGTCCAAAAAATAGTAAAATTCCCATCCGGCTAACCGCTCCAAGATTTGATCAATAAAAGGGAGCGGGAAATGATCCTTGTTGGTGGCGGTGTTTAATTTTCGGTAATCTATACACACGCGCCAAGAAGAAGCGGTTCGAGTGGCTATATTTTTCCCATTTTCATTGGTGACAACTGTTAGTCCAGCCTTTTTGGGGACAACTTGAGTTGGACTAACCCAGGAGCTGTCAGAAATGGGGTAGATGATATCAGCATCCAGTCACTTAATAATCTCCTTTTTTACCACCTCCTGCATACTAGGATTCAAGTGCCTTTGTGGTTGGCAGGAGGGGCGAGAATCGTCCTCTAAATATATACGATGCGTACAATAGGATGGATGAATGCCTTTAAGATCAGAAAGGGTCCAGCCAATAGCTTTTCGATATTTACTCAAAACCTGGAGAAGTTTGTGCTCTTGTGGCCCGGTGAGTCCAGAATTTATAATCAGGGGCAAGGTATGATTTGGACCCAGGAAGACATATTTAAGGGAATCGGGCAAAGGTTTTAATTCCAATTGTAGGCCCAGTTCCGAAAGAGTTTCTGCTTTGTGGGTTAGAGGTGAGGTGAGAGTAAAAGGGTCAGCTGGAATGTTAGCTGGTCGTGTGGTTGAGGTGGAAGGGTGAGAAAAAGTAGATTGTTCAGGAACCGTATTTACAGCAAAAGAGGAACCTAATTGGGAAATTTGCAATGTTTCCTCCACAATGTTTTCTATTTCTGAATCCGAATCATCAAAGAAATCTGGTTCCTGGAACCGCCTAGAGGCTTGAAAAATGTCTAGGGTTACAGATTCATCGCCACACATGATCTTCATCTTTCCAGAATCACAATCAATATTGGCGCGGGCGGTGGCTAAGAATGGTCTTCCAAGAATAATGGGGGCAAACTTAAGTGCTTCAGGTACCTCTATGTCCAGGACTAAAAAATCTACTGCGAATAGACAATCTTTGACCCGGACAAGAACATCTTCAACAATTCCCCTTGGTTTAATCGTAGATCGGTCGGCTAATTGGAGAGTAACCTCAACAGGCTTCAATTCACCGATCTTAAATTCCTCAAAAATAACTGTGGGGATAAGATTAATTGAGGCACCAAGATCCAACAGAGCACGATCAAATGAGGTATCATTAATGATAACTTGGATTAGGGGTGCGCCGGGATCTTTTCTCTTAAGAGGCAGTCGGCTCTGCACAACTGAGCTGACTGTCTCTGGAAGAATTACCTTTCCTAAATTCTTGGGCTGCCTTTTTGGAGTACATAAATCTTTTAGGAATTTTGCATAGGCAGGGATATACTTAATGGCATCTAAGATAGGGATATTAATTTCTACTTGCCCAAATAAATCCATTAATTCCTTCTCAGTGGGCTCGGATTTTGTCTTTTTTTTTTTGAAGAGTGGAGGGCTTGTGGAAATGGGGCAGGGTTGCCCTATTTTGCATGAATTGGTTCCTGAAAAATAGGAGGGGAAGAGTTAATCTATGTGTCATTAGAGCGGGTTTCTTTAATAGGCAGGGTATTGTGAGTGGTTTTCCCATTCCTCAAGGTAACTGCATTTGCAGTCTGGTTGTTTCTAGGATGAGGACGGGGGGCCTGGCTGTTATTGAAACCCGGTGGATGCTGAGGTGCTGGCTGAATAGGTTGACTGTGATATCCACCTTGAAATTGATTCCTTTGATTATTTGGGTTGGGCATGGGTTGGGATGGTAAATTCCTAATAGGTCGATGATCAGAAGTAACCTTAACTTGGTGTTGTAAATTGGTAATCATGCGGGTTACTTCTGTCATTTGAGTCTGCATTCCTTGCAGAGTTTTCATAACCTGATTATTAATATCATCCTGGGATGGTCCAGGTTGATACAAAGGTTGCCCATAATTCCCAAAATAGTTTTGTTTGGGAAAAGGAATCGGATTCGGGTTTTTCCAGGAGTGATTCGGGTTAGTCCTCCAATTTTGATTGGAAGTGTTGGAGGGGTTTCTAAATTGCTCCTGGAGAGCATAAATATTTTCCGAGGTGGAATCAAAAATATTTTGGTCGAAATTCCCACTTAAATCTTGTGGGAAATCGGCCGGAATTTGCTGGCCAGCAGATGTGGCATCGATATTGTGTAGATTTTCTCTTCGGAGAATGTGTGGGGGGTTAGAGTGTGGAGAGTGGACGTGTGGAGCTTGTTTGTTTGTGAGCTTTTCTTCCATTTTCTTTTGGTGAATTTGCATCTGGTCCAGTCGTTGAGCTAACATATATAAATCATCATGTGTGAATGGAACAGAGGTGGTTTTGGAGTCAATTTCATGGACTCCGTGTCTGGGGTTTTGTGATCTGCCAAAAGTGTCCATTGAAGTCATGTTAAATGAGTTTTCACTCATTTCTTCAAAGAGAAGATAGGCACTTTCGGCGTCTTTGTTAAGAAAATTACCCCCACATGAGGCATCCACAAATCGTTTTAATTGATCTTCTAATCCATGATAGAAGATCTGTACTAGCTGCCATTGTGGAATTTCATGGTGGGGACAACTTCTTAGAAGTTCCTGAAATCTTTCCCAGGCTTCGTGGAGGGGTTCACCAATTTTTTGTTGAAAGGTCGTTATAGATCTTCTTAATGCATTTGTTCGACCGATCGGAAAATTTTTTTAAGAAAAGCACTTTTTAATTGGGGCCAGGTGGTAATAGGACGCCCAACTATTCTAAACCAATGTGATGCTTTGTCTTTAAGAGAGAGAGGAAAGAGTCTCATTAACCACATGTCTTCCTGCACATTGCGGGAACGAGTGGTTTGAGCGAGGACAGTTAATTCCTCGAGATGACAAAAAGGGTCCTCTCTTGGAAGACCATGAAAATGCTTGATAAGGTTTAGAATGGCGGGTTTGATTTCGAAATCCCCTTGTGGTATGACCACCCCTGGTCTTTCCTCATAATTGGAAGGATCATAGAAATCCTTAAGAGGAACGACAGGCTGTTGGTGGGGTGGTGGATTTTGTCCTTGATTAGCTAGGTTCGTGACAGTCCTAGCTAGATCTTCTTGGTTTTGTTGTAGTCGAGCCAAATGGTCGACCATTAATGCAAAGGGATTTGTATTATGGGTTATAATTGGAGGGCCACCTGGCCCTACTGGTATTTCTGGTTGCTCCAAGTTAGGAAGGTGAGGGAGGGTAGAGTCAGCTTGTGGGTCAGCTGACGGGTTAGAAGTGGAAGCAAAATTTTTTTGATGGCTTCCTGGGTTTTCCATTTTTTTAGAAGACGAGGGGGAAGAAAACAATGATTTCTTGCTGCGGGGGGCGAAATCAGATGGTCCCTCGAGGTATGGCTTTTGGGACCGTCGCCCGTGCATGCACTACTTGGAAGACTTGGAGGGGAGGAGAAGAGATAGAGATGAGAGAAAGTGTGCAAATCAAACAAACAAAACTAGACCTAACTTAAATGTGACTCCCTAATAACCTAAGACTTGGTCTATATAGGAAATAAGAAGTCAATAGTGAATACCCGTTCTGTCAACAAATCTAGCCAAGTTGCTTAAGGGGAGGTTTGGGCCCAAACGTTTCCCAGGGAAGACCCCAAGTGCTTGTACAAACCCGCGCCTAGTCGTTTGACACAGCTCCTCAGCCTGAACACCAGATACAGATGACAGAATTGGTATTAATTAAAGAGAACTTAAGACCTAAATAGCAAGCCTAAGTTGATCAAGCCTTAGGGGTCAAGTTGCTACAAATTTTAATTAGGTCTAGGATGCTATAGTGCACACGGAATGTGGAGGGCGTTTATTGGGTTGTTGCCCTGTTATTTGATTTTTTTTTTGTGTGTGCAGGAATTGGAGAGTGGCTCCAATGAAAATCAAGTTGTCACACAATTTTCTTGTATTTATGTCTTTCAGGATTCAATTTAATCAAATGTGTTTTAGGGCTTTTCTAATTAAATTTTCAAACAAGTTTGAAGATTCACAATCAAAGGAAAATAAGTTATATGGGTGATTGTATATTTCCTTTTAATTGAGTCTCTAAAAAGAAAGAAGAAACCCTAAGCCAATTTTCCCTAAGACAGAAATTTTACTATCAATGAATTATTTTTAGGCTTTCAGAATTAAGTAGTGGTCCAAACAAGTCAAACAACACCACTACTTTGAAGAAAATCAAACAAGGATTCCAAAAAAGATTTTTGAAAGATTTTAAGAATTTGTTTGATAATTATTTTAAATTTTTAATTGTACAGGTGTCAAAGTCCAGAAATGATACCTATGGGTATTGTGGACTTTTCAGTATTACCACTGACCTCAGAAAATTTTTGTGATTTTATATGATGTGTAAAATTTCACAAGGATTCCAGAAAACTAAAACTCACAAAAATTGGATGGGTATAAAAATTCTAAAAATTTGCAAACAGTAGCAAAATAGGAAGATTAAAGGGTGTGATCCCTCTGCAATCCACGAATTTTTAAAAATTAATTACAAATCCAATTGATCTGAAATTTGGAAAAGATGTTCCAAACTTAATTGAGAATCACTCTGTGAAATTTTATGATTTGAGGAGGCCTGTGATGTTAGGAATCAATTTTTCAAGTCCGGACAAAAATCTGGACCCGAAAAATAGAACACCAATACTTGCAATGGAGTGGTGTTAAAGAAGCATACAAGCAAACAATGGATTTTATAATGCACCACTCCACCTAATTAAGTTTTTTGGGATCCTGAAAGCCAAGTTTAATATATTTTTGGTAGTTTTAATTAATTACGTGACCAGAAAGAGGAACCAACCTGAATTTCGTGGGAAGAAAAGGAACTTTGAGCTCTCGCTTCCAGATTCCTGCCTTCCCGCTGTAGTTCCTGCACACACAAAAGAAAGAAAGAGAAGGGGATGAGATCCACTTCAAGCCAGAGAAAATTAATTAATGCAAAGCCGTGCCTCCCCAGCAACGGTGCCAAAAAGTGAGCGAAATACGCATGATTTGTAAAAGCGGGTTTTTAACGTCGTTGTAACACGTGAATCCGCTTTCGCTTTTAAATTTATATCCTAGATAGGGGAGTATCTAAGGTCGTCCAAGAGGCAAAAAAAATGAAAAATTAATCCTCTTGCTTACAGATAGATCTCAACTTTCTTTTTGATATTTTTCAATATGTAATTTTTTTTGTATTTTGAAAAGACGAGGGCAAACTACAGATTGTAGCTAAAAGAACTAACACCTACAAATGATTAACTAAAATCTAAAAGATAGAAATATCTTCTTCCTAAGCTCACTCTAGGCAAGTGGAGGCCTAGGGTAATTAGGAAGAAGAGGTGAAACAAGTGCTAGAACCAAAACAAACAACTGCAATAAAAAGGTAAAAGAAGGCAATTTTGATTGAGTAGAATGAGTGTTCCTTTCAAGGACAAGTAGAGGAATGCTTCTACTAGAATTAAACAATCTAAAAGCAAGAAAAGAAACACAAATCCTCTTGTAACAATGGTGAAGAAGGTTGTCTTCTTGCTCCAAGCCTAGCTGCTCCTTAGCTTGAAAAGAGGGCTTCCTTCTCCTCCTTCCTTGAGAGCTCCTCCAAGGTGGAAGCTTCCACCTTCAATGCTCTCTCCAAGGGGTGGGCGTGCACCACCCTCAAGAACTCCTCCAAGGTGGCGTGGACCACCTTGAAGATCTCCTCCAAGATCTTCCTTGCCTGGCTTCTCCTTTGGCTGGCGTGACCCAAGAGAGAAGGGAAGAGGGGAAGGCACCATGGGGACAGAATATCCCCTTAATCTTCTTCTTCTTCTTCTCTCTTGGATGTGGGCTTCTTGGTGGAATATGAGAGTGAAATTGCTAGCCAAGGATGGCTTGAATGGTGGTGGGTAGTGGTCTTTTTATAGGGTAGGATGGGGGGTTAAGGTGCCCCTTGAAATGGAGGGCTAGGATGGAAGAATGGAGGTGGTTTGTGATCCTATGGCTAAGTAGAGTTGGCGCCAACCCAAGAGGTGTTAAAGGGGGTAGTTATGGTGGTGTTGGTGTCTTTTGGTGGTGGACAGACACCACCATGTTGGCGCCAACATGGGGTCTTCTAGAAGGGGGGTTAGGTGGATGGTGGAGATGGGTTCAATGGGGATTGTGTGGTGGAGATGAGGGGAGATTTTGGAGGGAAAAGTGGCGCCATTAAGGGGTGGTTATGGGTAGTTTTTGGCGCCACTTTTAGGTGTCTTTTGGAGGTGGTGGGTAGGTTAGGTTGGTGCCAAGTAGGTTAGCTTATGTGGAGCTTAGGTGGAGCTAGTTGGGTGGAGTTGGTAGGTGGGTTTTTGGGGTGGTACAAGCCAAGGAAGTTGGAGCATAGCTAAGCTAAGCTAAGTTAAGCTAAGCTAGCTTAGCTGATGGAGGAGTAGAGGAGAAGGTAATGGAGCTAGGGTTTAGAGGAAGGAGCTGAGGAGGAGAAGTCTGGAACTGAAATTTGGAGCTGGCTGCTGCTGAAGAGGCTGGCATGGAGCTATTCTAGCTGGCTTAGCTTGCTAGTTCTTTGCTAGCTACTAAGCCGAGCTAAGGTAAGCTAGCTTCTACCATAATGAGCTAAGGTGAGCTGGGTCTGGTGTCTACCTTCCTTTTCATTTGCTTAAGCGGGGGTAGTAGGTCCTTGACCGTAGACCATACTTCCATCAACATGTCTGCCTAGTTCATGGCCAGGGGTGTGTATTCTTCGAAATAATCCTGCCTTGTCTGATAGGATCCATTGTTCTGGTCCTTGCCTGGTTGGTCGTTCCTTCGCTCCAGGAAGCTGGCCTTGCTCTTGCTAAAGCGGCCACTTCCACAGATGTAGACGGGGATAGACTCGCATGGGGCTTGCCTTTCCCAGACTGGGCTGGCATCCTCCTCGGATCCCTCTGCCAGTAAGTTGTGGGAGTGGAAAGAGTCATCTTGCTCCGCGAACCTCGTGGCCTGATCCCAGAGTTCCACCATGTCTCTGGGTGGGAAGTCGTCAATGTCATACCAAAACCTCTGAGTCAGGAGTCTTGACTTGAAGCATTGGATGGTGATGGCATCGTCAGTCTGCTTGCACTTGAAGTACTGGTCCTTAAACTGATCTAGGTATGACCGAAAGGACTCACTCTTCCGCTGTCGGACTTCTGACAGCCTTTCAGGGTTATCTCTAGCCCTCTACTGTCTAACGAAATGCTGGCAGAACTTGTCAGCCAGTTCCTCGAAGCAGGCAATCTGTTCGGCCGACTGTTCATTGAACCACTCATAGGCTATTTCAGACAGATAGGACAGGAATACTCTGTAGAGCACTCTGTCGGGGTAGCTGTGCACCAGCATCATCTGGTGGTAACTCCCAATGAGGGTGTTGGGGTCTGCCGTCTCGTCAAATGGGGTCATGACGGGCTGCTTGAATATCTCGGGCAGGGGGGCTGTTGATTACGCAGCAATCATAGGTCGTAATTGACCTAAATTAAGCTAGGACTTAGCATAAGATAGGGTAATTCATGCATGCATAAGCATTACCTACATCTTTACTGCCTTATTTTAGTTATGCATAAAATAATGCTATAATGAGCTGATTAGGCGCATTATGTCAATTACAGATAATAAGCTGGATCTGGAGCTGGATCTGGAGCAGGATCTGAAGCTGGATCAGGAATAACGGGTATTGCAGCAGAGCTGGAGTGGAAGAATTAGAGTAGAAGTAGGAATAATGATGTATGGGAGTCAAGATTTGCTATTCTATTAAGTAGGAATAAAGTAGTAAAATGTGAAGAGCTTAGCTCCATCCTAGCCCTAGGATATCTTAGAGACTTCCCTAAGCCTTAGCCACCCTTAGATTAGGTCATAGCACTCTAGGAAGGCCCAAAACCCTAGTTCCAACCCTTATCTGGATGTCCAGATGAATTATAGGATGTCCATAACCCCTGCACACCTTAAATCCACTTCTGCAGTGTTATTGGACATCCAGACACTTGGTCAGGCGTCCAATTTCTATAGAATACCCAAGACAGAACCTTGAATCCTTCATGCCTCTGATTGGATGTCCAAACAACAAGTCCAGACTTCTGATTTTTGAGTATAAGACGTCTGACACTATTATTAGATATCTGATACTGCTCTCCAATTCCTGTTTTGAGATTCAAGCCTTGATCTTGGATCTCTAGGTCCCTAAACCCAATTCCAGCCTAATAGGAACCTAAATTAAGGTGCCCTAACCCTAGTGCATCACCTCTAGACCTCCCTAAGGACCTAATTAGGTCCTCACTAAACCTAATTGACTTGGATATTAGTCAATTCCATCATCCTATTCAATTGGAGTCATTGAGTCCAATTGAGCCCTGATCTCAGCACACACTGTCCCATTGGACTCAGTGAGAGTCCAATTGACCTAGACCTAAATTAATTGAGTTGTTTTACTCTCAATTAAGTTTCCACACACCCAATTAAACTTGTATTAAGTTTAATTGCAGTTTACCTGAGTGAATTAGGGTTTATAACCCTAATTGGAGACATACCTTGACCTAAACCCACTAGAACCTAACCTAATCAACCTAGCCACCTAAGTTTTGACCCACACACACCAACACACACCCACACACACCATCCACACGAAAATACCTAGCCTAGAGTTCTATAGAACTCTCTACCATGTGTGGTTGCCTTGGTTGCTAAAATTAGCAACCAAGAGTCATTCAATTTTTAGATCCACATTTGGTGGATCTAAAAACCACCATCCATCCTCTCTCTCTCACTCTCCCACGAGCTCCCACCATAGGCCTCTCTAGAGAATTCCATAATTCTCTAGAGAGCTTCCCTTAGGTCTATAAAAAGACTTAAGGGGTGACCATTTGCGCCCATCCAGTTTTTCGCCATACTTTCTTGGCTCCATCCACCTCCACTTAGGCCAGCCACCACCTTCTCCACTCCATCTCCATGAGATGAGCACTACCATGAAGGACACCATGCCAGGATGCTGGATCACTCCTCCAACCTCTCTCCATGGGCTAACCTAAGCTCCATTGGCCGACCCTCTTTCTCCTCTCCACTCCAAGGCCCTCGGAGCCCACTTCCGAATGCCCTCACTTCTGATAGATTAGTAGCTAGCTCTTTACATTTATTGCTTTTATTTACTACTTAGTAGTGTAGCCCTTATTCTCCCCCAACGATGCATGCAAAATCGCCCCGTAGATTCTTGTATGCGATCGTTTTCTGATAGCTAGCTTTACATTTTTAAGCATTCATGTACAAGCTTTCCTTTACAAGTTCATGTTGCAAATACTCTCCAAATGAATGAATGAAAAATATATTTTCTATATATATTTGTCTATGTGTTGAGAATCACCATGAGCTCATTGCAATATCTTTTGTGTGATTAATGTTGCCTATTTTCAATTCTTGATATACTTGCAACTAAGCATGTCGTACTTCAATAAGTAATAATCATAAACAGAGTAGAGCGGTAAAAGATCGAATTCAAAAGTAAAACAAATGCCTCCCAGAGACGAACAACCTAGACTCAAGTCTCGTTATCTTTTATTAAATATCTTTATTTCATCGTATGCGCACTATACTACGACATTTACCTAGTAACAATGCATTCTATGATTCCCAAACAGCAGTCATCACCTCCACAGTGAAGGGGTAGGTGGTGATGTAGGCCTGGAGGTGTATGCCCCTCATAGCCCAAGTAACTTGGTAGATAATCTCAGGGATTGATCCCCCACTGCCAGTTGCAGAGGGTTGGGCCCCGAGATCTCCTGCGAGGATGGTGGGTGAGGAGGCTTCAGTGGGTCAGGAGAGACTTCCCCTCTCTGGCTACTAAGCTTGTGCTTTAGCTTCTCGAGCTGTTCACGGAGATGAGTGTTTTTGTCCTCTACCGCACGACGCCACCTTAATTTCTTGTCATCAAGGTTAGGCTGGTGATAAACTCTAGTTTATCATCATTCTTATGCCCTAAAACAGATCTAGCTCTTAGGTTTTTAACTCCGCAAATGAATTTTCGAGTTGCATTTAGGCATTACCTAGGTTAGGCATGCATTGCAAACTTTTTGTGCTTTTAACATATTTACTTGAGTGTTAAGAATAAGCAGATGATCAGACCTCTAAAACCCTAGCAGTCAAGAAGGTAGAAAGTGAAGAAGAAGATCAAATCAGCTAAACCCTAGCTGGATCGATCTCATCTCAACTGGATATCAACTCACTTAGGTTAGGTTGAGCTCTCTCTAGCTCAATTTAGCTCATCTTAGCTAGATAGTAGCTCAGGGTAGCTCAACTTAGCTCAACTCACCTCAACTTAGCTTAATTCAGCTCAGATTCAACTCAACCTAGTTGAGTCTAGCTCATCCAAGCTCCACTCAGTTCACTGGAAGCTTAAGCTAGCTCAACTTAGTTGACAGGAGTTCATTCTATCTCCAACTTAGCTCAACCCAGCTCATCCTAGCTCTACTCATCCCATAGGAGCTCCAGTCAACTTGGCTTAGCTACTACTCTCCAGCTAGCTAAGCTAGGCCAGTAAGGGAGTCCTCAGCCAACTCCCCCCAACTCCAAAATAGTTGAGACCAGCTCAACTCAGCTCAACCTATTCAACTTAGTAGCTAGCAAAGAACTAGCTAGCTAAAGTTGAATAGTTGAGCTACTAAGAAGACTTCTTCAGCAACTGTCAACTCCTACAAGCTTTAGGGCAGCTGAAGCCACCACCTTCCAACTAAACCCTGGCTTCCTCTACTCTTTTACTACCTAAGCTAGCTTAGCAAGCTTACCTAATATCACTCCTCCTTCACTTCATGGCCATCCACAATCACCTAAAAGCCTACCTAGCTAACTCGACCAAAAACACCTAAACTTAAGTCCACCTAAGCTACTAGTCCATCCCCCTTTTGGCGCCACCTAATAGCCCCCCTTTCACCCATCTCTACCACCAAAGGACACCACCAATTTCCCTCCAAAACAACCTAGAAATGGCGCCAATTATTCCATCCGAAAACCCTTCCATCTTGACCATCCATCTGCCATTAAAGGCCATCACCACCCTCCAAAGTTGGCACCACCTAAGGCCATCTTGGGGCTAACTCAAGAGGCACGAAGGGAAGTAACCACCACCCATAATACCCCTTCAAATGGTGCCAATTTTTGGTGGCCTTAGGATCAACTAAACACCCTAAAAACCTATCCTAGCCATCCATCCTTAGCCACCTATTCCCCCTTCAAACCTCTTCAAGTGGCGCCAACAAACCCTAGCCATAGGATCTCATCCTTTGATCTCATCTAACCACCATCCATCTCCATGCCAACTACCCTCCCCCCTACTCTTATAAAAGCACCATTAACTACCACCAAAAGTTCCATCCTTGGCTACATATATTCATAGCATTCTTCAAGAGTGGAAACCTTCCACTCTAGGAGGAGCCAGGCATGCCCCACCTAGGGCTTGCCAAGAAAAGGAGTGCTAGGAGAAATCTTCTTTTAATTTAGGGGTAGCTTGAATTGGAGCGGGAGTTCTGCAACAACATCACCTTCTTCATAACTTTCTTCAACATTATTCTTTTGTATTTTTGCATGGTAGTGTAGTGTTTGAATTTTGTTGGAGATTACAGGTGGGAATCCCTCTCGCTTGTGAGTTCTCCAACTCCGTTGTAGAACATCTTTTATTTATAGAAGCATTCCTCTACCTTTTGTTTAGATAGCTTGTGTTGTTTCTTGTTGTGTGTTGTTACTCCATTACTCCAAGCCTGCTGTGCTTGGAGTGAGTTGGAGAAACAAAGCACTTGTTGCTTTATTTCTAGTAGTTTCAATTCTCGTTCTCTTCGTATTTGTTTTTGCCCTAATTAAAAACCCAAAAAATATTATATATTTCAAAACTAAAAAAAAAAGTTGATTTTCATTTGTCAAGAAAGAGATTTCAAGTTTTCATTTCGGCCTCTCGTGGGACTACTTGAATACTTTCCAAGTACTCGATTTTTACAAAATTTAAAAGCGATTGGAATTGTGTGTTACAATGATAAAAACCCTAATTTACAAATCATGCTTTTCTTGCAATCACTTTTTGGTGCTGTTGTCGATGAAGCACGGCTTTGCATTATTGTGTTTCTCTTGCTTGATACACAGATGTCATCCCCTTCTCTTTCTTTCACTCGTGTGTGCAGGATCTACAGGAAGAAGGCAGGATTTCTGGAAGCAAAGGCGTAAAGTCCCTTTTCTTCTCATGGATTCAAGGTTAGTGCCATCCCTTCATGTCGTATAATTCTTAAAAAAATATCAAAAAAAAAATTAAAATAGGCTTTCAGAATCATAAAAACATTAAAATTAGGTAGAGTGGTGATAAAAGCCATTGTTTGCCTATTTGATTAATCAACACCACTCTACTCAAAGTGTTGGTGTTCTGATTTTCGAGTCTAAACTTCTATTTGGATTTTCAAAAATCAATTCCTAACACCACAAGCCTCCTAAAATCTTGAAATTTCATCCAAAGATTCCAAATCAAGGCATGAACATTTTCTTTTAAGTTCAGAGTATTTGGAGTAGTAGAGAATTTTTAAAAATTTATGGACCAAAGGGGGGCTATCTTCTCTGATTTCATTATTTTGTTACTATTTATGAATTTTAGGAATTTTTATACTTATCCAATTTCTGTGAAATTTAGCTTTCTAGAATCCTTGGGAAATTCTACACAACATATAAAGTCACAAAATTTTTTGGTGGCCGGTGGTATTACTAAAAAGTCCAAAAAACCCATGGGTATCATTTCTGGACTTTGACACCATTACAAAGAAAAATCTCAAAAAAATACCAAATGAATTCCTAAAGTCATAAAAAATATTTTTTGGAATCTTTGCTTGATTTTCCTTCTAGTAGTGGCATTGATTGCTTTGTTCGGACCACTACTTTAAAAGAAAAGCCTAAAAGAAATTAATTGGTAGTTAAATTTCTGCTTAGAATTCAATTCAATTAGGGTTTTTTTCATTTGGTAGTCTCACATTCTAAAGGAAATCTATCCTCACCTATACAACTTGCTTTCCTTGTGATTATGGAATTCAAACTTGTTTTGAACTCTTAATAAGAAAACCCTAAAATACACTCTTAATATCAAATTCTAAAAGTAGAAAAACAAAAAGAAATAATTTTGTGTGACAACTTGATTTGGCATTGGACCCACTCCATTTAATTTGCATACATCAAAAAAATTGAAATAACTAGTGCACTACCCCAATCAACACCCTCCACATTCCCATGCACATTTAGATACCCAAGTTTAAATTAAAACGAGTAGTTATTTGACCACTTAAGGACTTCATCAAATTTAGGCTTGATATCCGACATTTAAGAATCATTAAGCTCTCCTAATTCCCTTTGAAAATGCGGTGATAGACTTGGAGGGAAGTCAGACGATGGGTGCGGTTTTATACAAGCCCCTAGTGATTTTCCCAGGACATGCTTGGGCCCAATCCACCTCTTTAGTCTAGTCAGGTGATCTTTAGGAACTGGGTTCACTTGTTGATCCCTTACTTTCCAAGTTCCCAAGTCTTATGTTTTTAAGGAGTCAACCCTAAGATAGAATTAGGCTTGTTTGCTTGATTTGCGCACTTCTCCTAATCTATCTCTTCTCCTCCCCTCTTGTCTTCCATTAAATGTATGCACGACCGACGGTCCCAAAACCTGCACTTGGAGGGACCAACTGATTTTTCAGCCCACTACACCACCTGTACTCGTTTGTTTGATTCTTCCTCTGAAAAGCAAGAAAAAATGGAAAGCACCCAAAATCCTACAAAAAACACTAACAACCCATCTTCATCTAACCAACAAAACAGGAACAACATGCATCAATTTCACCAACTTGAAATTGTAGTTCCCGAACCTCATTTTGAAATGCGACCTCAGCAAAATCTGACGGGAAATTTGAATCTTGACAACTCTATCTTGTTGTTCATGGTAGTAACCTAACTCCAAGCAAATCAACAACAATTAACTAGGACCGTTACAAACTTAGCCAATAATAGACCACCCAATGCTGAACCCACTATTCCTGTAAAGGATTTCTATGATCCCTCAAATTATGAAGAATGACCAGGTGTGGTCATACCTGATGGAGAATTTGAAATCAAACCCACGGTCCTAAACCTTATTAAACATTTTCATGGCCTTCCTCAAGAAGACCCGTTTAACCATTTAGAGGAGCTCACAGTCCTCATCCAAACCTTTAAATCACCCAACATGTTGGAAGATTTATGGTTAATGTGGCTCTTCTCGCTCTCCCTGAAAGACAAGGCTACTTATAGGTTTAGGATAGTGGGAAAACCCATCACTACCTGGACACAATTAAAGAGTGCATTTCTTAAGAAATACTTCCCTATTGGTCGAACTAACGCTTTATGCTGCGGAATAACCACCTTCCAACAAAAGTCTAATGAGCCTATGCATGAAGCATGGTAAAGATTTTAGGACTTAATAAGAAGCTTCCCCAACCATGAGGTGCCAATTTGGCAACTTGTGCAAATATTCTACCATGTTCTTGATGACCAATTGAGGTGATTTTTTGACACCTCATGTGGGGGAAATTTTTTAAATAAAGATGTTGAAAGCACCTACGAACTTGTTGACAAAATGAGTGAAAACTCTTTCAACCCTTCTTCCATGGACACCTATAGTAGAAATGCCAATTCCCATGTTGGTGTCCTTGAGGTTGGCACACAACAGCAATCTCTCCCTGTCACACAAGACGATTTGCATCTTTTTGCACAAAGGCTTGACTAGATGCAGATTAAAAAAAAAAAAAATGGAGGAAAAATTTAATGTGCGACCACAAAACTCAGTTCCGACCAACCCTAACTCTTGTTTTCTAACTCCAACAATAACTCAACCCTCCACCTGGAAAATTTGCAACAAATCGATACAAGCAAATTTGAAAACCCTAACCTTACACCTGAATTAACTAGGACTTTTGATAATTCTACTATGCTTCTCCCAGTCAACGAAAACATTTCCACTCTCCAGGATAATTTTAGAAACAATCCCTCCAACTTTTATAATCCCATTTGGAGGAATAACCATAATTTTTCCTGGAAGAACACCAATCAAGTTCCGCAATTTCAAAATCAAATGGGAAATTTTGGCCAAAATAAACCTTCGCAAGCTGATATTAATAATCAATTAATGAAAACCTACAAGGAATGCAGCAACAAATCAATGACATTACTTGTGTTGTCTCTAATTTACAAACCCAAATCACGGTAACACCCGATCAAAGGCCAATGGGGAATTTACCTTCCCAACCTATACCCAACCCTAAAAATTACCGGTGCCAAATTCCAAGCGATTTTCAGAACCTATACCCAACCAAATTCAAAGCAGAAAAATTCAAGGTCAGCAACCAATAAATCAACATTTTCCACACCAAAATAATCACACTGCCAATGCAGTAACACTAAGAAGTGGTAAAATTGCACACAACGTGGGACCCTCACAAGAAAATAGATTGGATCCAGAGCAAATTTTTTCCACCTCCGTTCACTCTTAGGATAAAGGAGATAGCACAAACACAACACCTTTCTTATTGGCATTAAACTCCAAGAAAAAGAAACCCAGAAAAACTGAGCCAACTGAAGAACAGTTACATGAATTATTTGGCCAAGTGGAAATCAATATTCCTCTCCTAGATGTGATTAAATATGTTCCTGCTTATGTAAAATTTTTAAAGGAAATTTGTACACCAAGAAGGCAGCCTAAAAATCTTGGAAAGGTGCTCCTTCCTGAGACAGTTAGCTCTATTGTCCAAAGCAAGTTGCCTCACAAAAGAAAGGATCCAGATGCCCCACTAATATCAGTTGCCATTAATCCCACTACTTTTGATTGTGTCCTCATAGACTTAGGTGCATCTATAATCTTATCCCTACCATACTTCTTGATGAATTCCAATTCAGTGAACTTAAACCGGTGAAGGTCACCCTTCAACTCATTGACCGATCTATTATTTACTCAAAGGGAATTGTAGAGGATGTCATTGTTTGGGTACTGAATTGCCTCTTTGCTGTGGACTTTTTAGTCCTCGACATTGATGTACTTGAAGCTCTAAGAAATGCACCTATCATTCTTGGAATACCCTTCCTCGTCATTGCTAAAGCTAATATAAATTGTGATTCCGGTAAAATGGGCAGCACTTGTGGTCGCGAGACACATTAGATATTTTTAGGGCTTCCAAAAGATTCCACGTGCTGGATTTTTTTGATGACTCAGATTCTGAAACCTCAAATCTTGTTGAGGAAATGCTTTCTGTGAATACTTGTTTTGTAATCAATTCTTCTCCTGAGTTGCAACAATCGTCTAACCCACCCTTACCCACCACACCTAATTTCACGCTAACCACTAACCCCATTCCAGAACCTGGCTTGCAATTGGATAAAAAACCCTTGTCGTATTCTTTAAAATATGTGTTTTTGGGCCCACATCATACAAAACCCCTTATCATTAATGTGCATCATTTTGGGGCACAAGAGAAAAAACTACTTCAAGTTTTGAACAAATATCAAAAAGCAATTGGTTGGACTTTAAACGATTTAAAAGGCATTAATGCATCCTATTGCACTCACCCCATTTATTTTGAGGATGAATCTAGATGCTTATGGCAGTTTATCATCCTTCTTATGGCCTAAAGCAAATCTAGCATTTAGGTTTTTAACTCTGCAAATGGGTTTTTGGGTTGCATTTAGGCATTACATAGGTTAGGCATGCATTGCATGCTTTTTGTATTTTTAACATATTTAATTGAGTGTTAAGGATAAGCAGATGATCGACCTCTAAAATCCTAGCACTCAAGAAGGTAGAAAGTGAAGAAGAAGATCAAATTAGCTGAACCCTACTTGGATCCAGCTCATCTCAACTAGATATCAACTCACCTTGATTAGGCTTAGCTCTTTCTAGCTCCATTCAGCTCATCTTAGCTGTATAGTAGCTTAGGGTAGCTAAACTTAGCTCAAATCACATCAAATTTACTCAATTCATCTTAGATCCAGCTCAACCTAGTTGAGTCTAGCTCATCCAAGCTCCACTCAGTTCATGGGAGCTTAAGCTAGCTCAACTTAGTTGACAGGAGTTCATTCCAGCTCCAACTCATCTTAGCCGAGCTCATCCTAGCTCTACTCACCCCATAGGAACTCCAGTCAACTTGGCTTAGCTGCTATTATCCAGCTAGCTAAGCTAGGCCAGTAAGGGAGTCCTCAGCCAACTCCCCCCAACTCCAAAATAGTTGAGACCAGCTCAACTCAGCTCAACCTATTCAACTTAGTAGCTAACAAAGAACTAGCTAGCTAAAGTTGAATAGCTGAGCTTCTAAGAAGACTTCTTTAGTAACCGTCAACTCCTGTAAGCTTCAGAGCAGCTCAAGCCACCTCCTTTCAACTAAACCATGGTTTCCTCTATCCTTTTACTAGCTAAGCTCTCTTAGCAAGCTTAGCTAACATCACTCCTACTCCTCCACTTCATGGCCATCCACCATCACCCAAAAGCCTTCCTAGATAACTCAACCAAAAACACCTAACCATAAGTCCACCTAAGCTCCTAGTCCAACCCCCTTTTGGCACCACCTAATAGCTACCCTTTCACCCTTGTCTACCAGTAAAGGATTGATGATAACTTCGTCATCAGCCATATGTAGCTTTAATTAGTCATAATCAACAGATACATGCTCCTACATAACCATCAAAGAGCGGTAATTCACTGCATATTCTTTCTAAGAGATTAACACTAAACCAGGGTTAAAACTATAATTATAACATCATATCATAAATGTAGAATAACCGCAGGGTTTTTTAGGGGTTAATTAAAATTCAAATATTCATAAATGTCTAAAGAGTGGGTTTGTGTAGAAAGAAGCAGGTTTCATGCATTTCAAGAATTAATGGACATCTAAAACCCTAATTTCTGACCTACTTAATTAACTGAGGTTTTGATCAGGATACAATTCACATAAACCTTCTAAAAATCATAGAAAAATATTCTATAAGATTTGGTATGCATGAATTGACCATCAAAACCTATTTTGACCTAGAAAAGAGTCTCAGACAGAAAGTTGCCCTAATTTGAGCTTTTGCGTAATTTTTTCTGTCAAACATGGTCAAAACCAAAATCCAACTTCACCATTAGATTCCTTGGGTCCAAATTAGGTTTGTACCAAAATTTGGGCCCAATCAGAGATCATCTTGACCTAGTTTGCATTTCAATCCAGTCTGACTCTTTCTACCTCATTCAAGTCATTAACTTTCGAAATATTTGCATTGACCCCTTGATAAGCATGCATAAAATCATTTTAAAATGCTTATTTATGATAGTTCCTAGGCTTAGCATTGCATATCAAGTTATAAATATTGCATAACATCCATTGTATGGCATTTAAGATAGTTGCATATTTTTGTATATTAATTCCTTCATTTTATATGGATAGGAGGCAATGTGACATCCTTACGGACTTTGGATGAAAAATCCGATCATACGGATGGATCCGGAGCGATGATCGCAGTCCGACAACGTAGAAAGCACCTTGATACGAGCATCTTGGCATCCTCTGCAAGCAATGAAGGGTGGACGGTCTAGATGGTGCCACATGGCACCATCTAGAGCGCCCAATGCCACCCGCCACTTCTCTAAAGGTCGATAATCAAGTGATCTCAGCCATTGGATGAGAATCTAATGGCTGAGAGTCGCCTTCACTATGCAGTTGCAAATCCTCCTCACGACGGACATGTAGACTTAGTGCATTGGTCGACATGGCGGTCAGCAAGGGAGGGGCACGGGTTTGAATCCCCGTAGCCCCCCAAATTCTCAAATCAGTCAGGCAAAGTAGCAAAGCAGTAGTGCATGCAGCAGTAGTGGCAGTGCAGTGCGTGCGCACGCCAGCATACGCTAGTGCGCACACCAGCAGGACGTCGTGCAATCATCGTGCGTGATGTGCGGCAGCATAGCGGTGGCGCGTGCGCGGTTGATGCCAGCTTTCAGAGATAGTTGGGCTGACCTACAGTGACGCTTACAGCCATTGCTACTTCATTGCAAGCTAGCAAAGCTAGCTAAGGGTGTGAGTGGATGTGAGCTTTCTACAGCGACACTTCCAGCAACGGCTTGGAGGTCACTAAAGGTCCAATGCCTATTTTTGCCTCTTCTCCTCCACTATAAAAGGACCTATACCCCCTCCCTTCCAAGCCATCTCTACCTACTCTACTCCCACCAACTCCCAAGCCCTAGCAAGCCTACCAATGCTCCCTTAGAGCTTATTCTCAAGATCCCAAGGCTCCTATTAGTGTAGCAAACCTCTGCCTCACCAAATATTCGTCCATCTTCCCATACCTATTCATAGGTCGCCTTGGAGCCATCCTCCCACCTCCATTCCGATAGCAGATCATCTCTATCTTCTCACCTCCATTTCGAAGCCATGTCGAAGCTTTTCTCGACCCAACGTCCTCCTGCATCTCACCTCCATCGTCCCACTCCTCACCTCCTTCATTCAAGCTTCTATCAAGCACCGTCGTCTCGCCGAACAGTCGATTCGGGAGATTTCCTCTCACCCCCCTCTCTTTTTATGCTTTTGTAGATTCTTGTAATAGACATTAATGCAATACATCACATTTGATTCCATCTCTATCTTGTGATTTCTTGTCTTTTATTTCAAAAACACAAAAAAAATAACAAAACCCTAAAACTCCAAAAAGAAACAAATCGAAGTGCAATTTTCAATTAAAGTAAATGTTGCCTCCCTGTGTTCAACCTGGGACTCCCTTGGAGTTTCAGTATAAATTTTATCTGATCGATGTGTTTTGCAACTATGACGATGGGTTACTTGTAATCTTGATTTCTAACATGTGAAACACGTGCGATCATTTTGGAGCTGCTGCTGGGGAGGCAACGGAATTTATTTTATTATTTATTGCATTTCTTTGCATTTCCATAGCACTAACCCCACTTGTCTTTGATCTACTGTCTTGCAGGTATTCTAGCATGGAGATCCAAGTGCGGTAGACTGGAGTAAACTGCAGGTAGAGTACTCTGTAAGTGTCCCCACATTTCCCCCCACTAGTTCATTTCGCCACACTCATAACCAAGACTTAATCTACTTAGGTGTTTGCATAAACCCTAGGATAGAATTGTTTGTCTTATTTGCCACCTTCATCCACCTCACCCCTACATTTTTTTTTAAGAAAAAAGAGATACTTTCTATGGGACGAATCAATATACATACTCTAAACACCCACATCTGAGGCACATAATTGGACTTGATTTTCATCTACTCAATCGGGTTTCCGACCTATGGACCCGATACACGAATTCAACACATAAAAGAGTAGAAATCATATTAGGATAACCACCTCTTTGTATGCCTTAATTGGTGGTGCATTTGAGTCGATTGATTGAATTGTTTGGGCCACACCACCTAATCTAAAAGCGATTCATTTTGTAGCTGCCCCATAGGATTCAATAACTAGGTCAAGCCAGGCACTCCATATTTTTTTTTATTTCTAAAGGAAAATACTTGAACACATGCTTTCAAAAACAAACTTGGTTTGCCTCACAAAACTTGGTTGAAAACATCTAATATTTGAATTCTAAAAGCTATTAAGGAAGATTCGAACCCTAAAACTCACCTCATCATTAATAATCTTTCTTGAAAACCTCTTGGTTGTGCACATTCACACATTCCCAAACAAATCATTAAGGGCACAACCCATTAAGGGCCCATCACATTCCAGAGCACCAATTTCCCAAGCCTAACTAAAATCAATTGGATGTTGGCCCTAAGGATTCATTCACTTGTTGGGATCCAGATTGATATTATTCATGATTAACCTTCTTGTACTAGTCAATCTGATGTCTAGCTAGGGGAGTAGCGTCAAACGACTGCGGCTGTGGGGTACACTAGGAACCGGAGGTGCAAGCCAAAGGAAGAATCTTCTCCCCAGTCCCTCCTAACTAGTTGGACTGCCAGGAAATAAGTAGAGTAAATCATCCATAATCTTAGGACGGATTCTGAGAGTCAATAGACCTTAGGCTACTGCAACTAAGGGTAGGCTTGTATTTTTATGCTGCAGGGTCCCTTCTCTTTCCTGTCCTTCCGACTTCCTTCCAGTGTATGCTTGGAAGGAGGTCATTGAACCCTAGATTGGAAGGACCTTTAGACCATTCCCAGAGGCGGAGGTTGAGCTTTAGCCAAGCAGATCCCATGGCTGATCAACAACCACCTCCCCCACTCCCTAACCAGCAAGAGCTGATTCAGAGGTAGTTGGAAGAATTGCAGCAGATGCAGCAATGGTTCCAACGAATGAATGGTCAAGGTGCTCGGCCCTTGAAGGATTTTTATGATCCTTCAAATTATGAGGATTGTGCCGGTGTTGTGATTCCCGCCGAAAATGTTGAGATCAAGCCCCAGGTTTTGAGTCTAATTAAACATTTTCACGGGCATGGCTTAGAGGACCCATTCCAACATTTGGAAGACCTGATCATTCTGGTTCAAACCACCAAATCCCGAAATATGGATGAAGAATAGATGCTCATGAGGCTTTTTCCCCCATTCACTCAGGGATAAGACCACACATTGGTATTGTACCATTGGAAGACCAATTTCTACTTGGATAGCTTTGAAATCGGCCTTCTTGAAGAAATTCTTCCCAATTGGGTGAACCAATGCATTGCGATGGGCAATTACCACTTTTGCCCAGCGTTAGGGGGAACCATTTCATGAGTCTTGGGAGAGATTCCAGGATCTGTTGCGGAAGTGTCCACACCATGAGGTGCCTCAATGGCAACTTGTGCAAATTTTTTATCACGGGTTGAGTGATCAACTCCGTAATCATGTGGATGCTTCTTGTGGAGGCAATTTCCTCAACAAGGATGCAGATAGCGCGTATGATTTGTTTGAGGAAATGAGTGAAAATTCTTTGAACCACGGCTCCATGGAAACCTTCAACCGATCCCAACAAATTAGATCAAATGCCAATGAGGTCCAAGATTCTCATACATCTGATATGGAATTGATCTACAATAGATTAGATAAGATGGATCTAGTTACTAAACGAATGGAAGAGTGGATGTCTGGAAACTCTAACTTTTTTAGATCCACTCAATCCTAGGGATCAGGATTCCATTCTTTGGAAGCTCCTACGGGACGGGAGTTTATGAACCAACTGGAACCGACTCGACCTTCGAGCCAACTCTTCTCAGAACCTTATGGGTTCCAAACTAGGGCCTTGGATCCTAGTCTTTCTGATCCTTCTTCATCCTCATCTTATGAGGATGCTCATGCTATGTAAGTGAATGTTAGGTCCAACCCTTATTCGAATTCCTATAATTTTGGTTGGAAAAATCATCCTAACTTCTCTTGGAAAGATCAGGGGTAGTAGACCCAATATCGACCCAACTATGTACCGCAAAAACCAATGGGCCAGGGTCATGTATATACTCAGTTTCCCCTGAATCAGGTTAATCAGCCCATGTGGAATGCTCAACAACCCACCGAGCAGGCTGACTTAAACCTGAAAATGGTAGAAATGCAAGGGTCAATGCTCCAGCTCATGCAACAAATGAAAACTTTGCTGGACACCTTGCAATCCGGACTTAGTACAAACAACCGAAAACCCAGATCTCTACCATCACAATCTGTACAAAACCCAAGGAATGTTCAGAACTGAGATGCTGGGCTTCAAGGGTTTGGTAATGATGGGGAGTCGCATGCTTAAGCTCATGCTATCTATCAGGCTACCCCAGCCGCTCTCATAGTGAACCAAGTTCCTACCCTAATCAACCGAGAGCCTCTTGTTTTGCCCAACCCTCCCCAAGGCACTAACCAACAGCATTTTCCCATGGCAAACACCATCACCCTGAGGAGTGGTAGTAGACACAAGGGACCTACCCAACCCCATGTCAACCCCATTAGGCCCCGTAGCAAGAATTCCAAACTCCCAAATAAGAATGTGATCAACAAAACATCAAAGTCTGATTTAGGAGTATGTTGTTGTATGGGAAAATAGAAAAACTCGGACGAGAAATTGGAGGAAAGGACGTCTGATGGGTCCACTTGAGTGGACTAATTTAGTTCTTAAGTATTGAATTATTTGGAGCATAATTTAATCTAAGGCATGCTGATAATGACAAAATGTGAAAGCTTTGAATGTATCATTTCATGCATTAATTACTTGAATATTTATGTGAAAGAATTGATTATTCACTTTAAAGGCAAGGACTTCACATCAAATATAGATTTGAGATGTTACATTGTGGATTTTTTTTTATCTTGGTAAAATTTGGCAAAAGAATCATTCTTTGGCATCTCTTAATCCCTTCCTTATTTGCCCTAAAATCTCTTTGATTCCTTATGTCTCTCTCCCTCAAATGGCAGCACTAAATCATGGTTGATTGATGGTTTCTTTCCTTCTCTGACTCTCTTTCTCATTCTCTCATTTTCTCCTTATTTAACAGGAAAGGAACGACAAAGAGGGAGTGGCTTCCCTGAAGAAAAAAAAAGAAAATGGCCTCCATCTCCTTCCCCTCACCGCGTGCCCATCCACGATCATGAGCCTTCGTCGACACCGCCAACACCCTCACCTTGCGCTGTGACCACCATCGCGAGCCACCACCTCACCGCACGACCTCGACGTTCCTGCTACCATGAACCTCCTCTTCCTCGATGCACCAACAACCACGTACAAAGGAGACCACCGCGCCGCTGCATTCTTGATCTGACGCACGCGTAGCAACCACTGTGCCCATAACGACCATCTTCCTCAAAGGCAACCACCGGACTCTCTACCTCACACATCACTCCCACTCCACATGTGACGGCCTCACATGCACAGCACCTTCCTCCTTTCTTATCTTCCTCCACCGACTTCCACAAAGAACAATAGCAGCCATCACTACCGGTAGCCACCGGTCTTCATCGCCGTGAAGCCGCCACCTTCGACGTCTTCTCCTTGCAGTCCTCTCCTCGACGTCGATGACCCACTAGCGCCACCCATTTGCCATGCCCAGGGCTGCAGTACCTCCATCCTCCTTCTTCACCACCAACAAGGAAGAAGCACCCATCAACTGGCCGGTCACCTCCTACTCGCAGCTACCCCTCTTGTTTATTGCGCTCAATCGGGTTTTAAAAGATAATACGTTGTAATATAGCCAACAAAGCATTCAAACAAATAGAGAATTTTATTACTCGAAAAACTAGAGTATCCGAGGTTGAACACAGGGAGCAATCTCAGTACTTTTAAAACTAAGGAATACAACTTTTAAATGAAGAACAATTGATTCAAAGAGACAGAGTTATAAAAAGAATTGCTAAAAGATAACAGGATTAGACATCTGATTTCTATATCAGAGTCTTAAATGCAACTATTCTTCTTCCTATTTTGATTCTGCCTTGGCCTTCTCTGATTTTTGCTTTCTCTTCTCTCTTCTGCCTTCTTCTTCTTCTTCATAGGCTCTTCTTCTTTTCTTCTGATCTACAGGTCTTCTTCTTCCTTGAACTTCTTTCTCTTCTTTTCTCTTTCCTGCGAAGGCTTCTTCCTTGGTCTTCTTCCTTCTCTCTGCAGTCCTTCTTTGTTCCTTCTCTTCTCTACCTCGCTTAGCCTCTTCTTCTGCTTCTTATTCTTCTTTGGCTAGGTCTCTTTTCCTCAACGTTCAGCCTGCCTGCACAGAGAGGTGGAAGCAAAAACCTACCCTGTCCCTCTACTTGCACGTCTCTCTCTCTCTGAAATTCACTCAAGGACGCTCTCCCAGAGCCACGGGTAATCGGGTTAGATTTCGCACCCAGGACCAGGCACACCAACGAGTGGGTGATGCGTGAGGTGTGCTCAGATTGGGTCGGGTTGGAGCCCACCAGATCCGCGAGGTGAAATCGCGGACGAGGCGAGCGTGGGATAAGGTGAGGGACCTCACCCCTGTGCGTTCGGAGGCAACAAAGAAATATCACAAAAATAATTTAAAGTATACCTACTCTTCACGTTTCGCCGATGTCGGACTATTAGTTCTGCCCCACTCCCACGCACACCCGCAGAGCCTTCGTGCAATCGCCACAACTGCGGACGTTGCTGTGCTCCTTGCTGGACTTAGATGCTTCGCACTACTGTCCCGAATATGCTGCACCTGAAGATTGGAGAACCTGACGCCTGGAGCTACTGAAACATGGAGCTGCTCCAACCGTCAATGGCGGCAGGGGCTGAAATCCTGTCAAACACAAAACAAGCCTCTCGGCTTAATCATACCAGCTGGGCACCTTCGCTGTGGCACGATGAAGGTCGTGCATGGTGAAGTAGGTCGTGGGACGGCATACGCATGCGTGCCTAGGTCGTCCTGTGACCGGAAGTGTGGGGTTGTTCGGGGGGCTGTGGTGGAAGCGTAGAGGGATGGTGGATGGGCGGAGATTGTTCCTTGTGGTGAGGCGGAGCTTATGAGATGGTTGGTGAGCCATGTGGAGGGGCGGAATGATGGGGGCGGCTCGTCGGAGGTTGGTCGGTGACATGGAAGATGTGGGTGGTCAGGCAATGTCGGGGGGCAATTAAATGAAATAAAAGGGGGAAAAGAGAGAGGGGAAGATGGAGAAGGTATCTGAAGTGTTCTGGAAGGGAGGAAGGCAGGGGAGTGGATGGCGCGTAGCTGCCGTCGTCGGAGAAGAAGAACCTTGAGGGAGGGAGCGACGACGAGGACGAGGTCAGGAGAACGCGTGCTTGGTACGGCGCGACGCGGGAGGAAGAGGCGAAGTTGACTCTGCTGCTGGTATGGCAACAGAGCGTCGAAAAGGAGGGAGGGTGTCGTCGGAGCTTGCGGGTTCCTTGGCCGGAGATGGAAGAGAGGAAAATTTGGGGGAATCTCTGCCAAGACAAGTCTGAATCTCAGCGGTCGGGTTTGGGGATCCTTTTATAGGTGCTGGCCGAACCTTCTAGTGTGCGGAGGGCTGTGCAATTATCTCCGACGGTTCACCGGAGAAGGAAAGAGGGTGGATACCCAAATCCCTCGTGCGTTCGCACGAGACATTGGGTTCACACCAGAGATCGTGATTGGCCCTAGATGGAAGGGAATTCCTCAGAGAATCTCCCTTCCATTTCTGGGAGGGGATCTCTGAGGAATCAGAGAGTATTCCCTCTCTAAACCTCGCTGGAGGTCGATTCTGCCCTAACAATGGTGGAAGGACTTGATTGCAAAGGTGGTGAGGAAATTAGGGGGCTCTCTGCAATGATTTTCAAAAGATAGGGGCCAATTTTTGATTTGGGTGTACTAAATTGCAAAGTAGGTCAGATGACCTCCCCTTAGGTCCAAATTTTGGTACAAACCTAATTTGGACCTAAGGAATCCAATGGTGAAGTTGGATTTTAGGTTTGACCACGTTTGACTGGATATTTTACGTAAAAATCCAAATTAGGTCAATTGATGAGCTAGGACCCTAATCTAGGTCAAACTAGGTTCCAAAGGCCAAATTAAGTGTTCTAAACCCTAGAGGATATTTTTCCATGATTTTTAGAGGGTTTACTTGATTTTTATTCTAACCAGAACCTTGTTAATTTAAGCAGGTCTGTTTTAGAGTTACCAAATGTCATTTAATTCCTAAATTGCACATTAACCCATTTCTGATTGACTCAACCCACTTTTTATCTTATTTAGACCATTTGACCTATGTTTTGCCTCTAAGAAATCCCGTTTATGCACTGCAATGGTAAAATTACAGTTTTAACCTTTAATTCATGTTTTCTTCTCAAAGCACTTATTCCTTCATTTAGGCCTTCTTCTAGGTTATGTAGGAGGTTTTACTTCTTTATTGGGTCAAAATGAGCTAGTTATGGCTCATGATGAGGCTCTCATCATATCCCCATGCCTAGCTTTTGCTAGTCCCTTAGCAAAATTTCAAGGTTTTAACTTCCGTTCTAGACCCTAAGTGTCTGTCAAAAATCATGATAAGTGCTTCTCCTTTTCTTTTGTGATTAGGTAGGAATGCTGAAAATAGGCCTAGAGGTATTCAAGTACCAACCAAAATCCAGACCTGACCCGCTTTAGCCTCAGTCCTCCGCAAAGCTTTTTACCGCCCACAGAAACTAACCTTGGGTTTGTTGGACTCTGCGATTAAAGCACCCGTGCTTGAGACATTTTTAGCCTAAGTTCAGTTTGCAGTGTGTTTTCTGTAAGAGAGAGATAGAAGATTTATTTGTTTGGAGAGCTTTTCTCTCTCTTTTCTTTTTATTTCTAGCTTCGGATTAGCATCTCAACACAGTCTGTATCGGATTCCTCGTCCCCATCATCAATCCTCAAGGGTCCCTGGCTTTCGAGATTTCGGGATAATCCTGCCCATGGCAACCCCCAGAACCCTGGCTTTCGAGATTTTGAGATAATCCCGCCCATGGTGTTCTGTGGCCGAATTCAGACCCTGGTGATCGACATTTCGTGATAATGCCGCCCATGGTATCTAAACTAGTAGGATATTTAAATATCCTAAGAGACAAGCACCGAGGAGACGATATGTTGTTACGCATCTTCGAGGGGAATTTCCTGCCTCTCCGTGCTGGGAACTCGTCCAAATCAACTTGTGTTGATTGGCCGCTCCTAATCTAGGTAACTTTTTTAGAACATTAAACGCTTTTGCGTGATTTGAATATTTATGCGCATTGAACTAGACTGTGTGTGAATTTGGGGTGCTTAGGTTACTGAATCCCGCAAATCGAAGGTCAGTTAATGAGGCTGAGTACTTCCTAAGCCTTAGACCTAATACTCAAGCTTCGCATTTTCCTCAACCTCTTGAGGATTATCCAGATTTTAACGGATACGTGAATTTTTAAGCTAACAAATCTAGCCCAAGAGGCCTAAGACCAGCTTCCCGCTAATCTCTTGTTATGTCTCCTTAGCACTTTTTCTTTTTCTTGATTTGGTCTAGAACTTCAGTTAATTCCTTAATCTTTTACTAATGATTATTTCTTTTCATTTTCATTTTGTGCTCCTTTTTTGCCATTTTATTTTTTCCTTCTCTCATTTGTATGACCCTAAACTGTTCCCCCCCTCCTTCAAGTCTCTCTCTATTTTTTTTTTAATTGAAACCCTTTCTTGATATGAATTTTCGTGACATTTTGCACTTTCATACCCCCCCATGCCTAAGATTTACAATGTCCCCATTGTAAATTAGGTGGGTTCGATTTCAGCTTAGTTCATGCATTAGGACAGGTGTGTGGTGAGTGAATGGGTCGAAGTGCCTTATTGCGAACGATTTCTAATCTCGGGTAGGGATACCTGAGGTGAAGTCGACTGTTCTAATGGATGGACCCTAAAGTGCAATATGAATTTCGCATAGAAATGTCAGAAAAGTTTTGGGTTTTTCAAAGAATGACGAGTTGCCTCCCGTTAAGCGCTGAGTTTTAGCCATCAGCTGGGCGCAATGAGCTCAAGAGGACTGGAGGGTAAAGGATGACTCAGCCAAATCTATATCGATCATGTCAATGAACGGCTTGAGTATCTGACCGTTCACGACAAAGGGTTCAGAATCGTGGCTGAGTGGGTTGATTTCAATTGCTCCATTTTCGAAGATTTGTTGGACTAGGTAGGGTCTGACCCACTTAGATCTTAGCTTTCCTGGGAATAATTTGAGTCGGGCATCAAAAAGTAAAACCTTTTGACCGGGATGAAAGACCTTTCTAGAAATGTGTTTGTCGTGAAAAGCTTTAACCCGTTCTTTGTAAATTTATGAGTTCTCATATGCGTTGTGGCGTAATTCATCGATCTCGCTCATTTGAAGTCTTCTGTGGGTTCCAGCCTTAGAAAGATCTAGATTACAGGTCCGTACTGCCTAATAGGCTTTATGCTCCAACTCGACGGGGAGGTGACATGCCTTCCCGTACACTAGTCTGAAGGGAGACATTCCTAATTGGGTCTTGTGAGCGGTCCTATAGGCCCACAATGCTTCCAGATGCCGGGAAGACCAATCTTTTCTATCAGGTTGAACAGTAACGTGAAGGATCTTCTTGATCTCTCGGTTAGATAGCTCAGCTAGACCATTAGTTTGGGGGTGGTAAGGAGTAGAGATTCGGTGTGACACCCTGTATTTGGTCATTAGTGACCTGAACTGAGAGTTTGTAAAATGGGTCCCCCCGTCGGAAATTATAGCACGTGGAATCCCGAACCTTGAGAAAATATTTTGATGAAGGAATTTTATAACAACTTTATGATTGTTGGTTCAGGTCGGAATAGCTTCTATCCACTTGGACACATAGTCAACTGCGAGTAAGATGTATTCGAAGACATCCGAGATCGAGAAGGGTCCCATGAAATCAATCCCCCAAATATCAAAAATTTCACATACCAAGATCGGCTGTAGAGGCATCATGTCTCGATGGCTCATGTTGCTCAGAGTTTGGCAACGAGAACATGCCTTACAGTGATCGTATGCATCCTAGAAAATTGTGGGCCAGTAAAAGCCACACTGGAGGACTTTTGATGCGATTTTATGTCCGGAAAAATGTCCACCGCATGCCTGGTCATGGCAAAATGAGAGTATGTCTTTGATTTCCACTTCCGCGATGCATTGTCGAATTATCTGATCAGCACCAATGCGGAATAGATACGGGTCTTCCCAAAGGTAATACTTGGCATCGGAATGCAATTTGTCCTTCTTGGCCTTTGGCCAATCGGACGGAATTTGATGTGATGCTAGGTAATTAACTATATCAGCGAACCATGGAAGACTTGTACTGATAGTCAGGAGGTGCTCATCAGGAAAATGTTCTGTGATAGGTCCGAAAGGGTCAATTATTTCAGAAGGAAGACGGAACAAGTGATCAGCTACCACATTTTGGTTTCTCACCTTGTCACGAATCTCAAGGTCAAATTCTTGCAACAGCAAGATCCATCGGATTAATCGAGGTTTCGCGTCCTTCTTTGCAAGGAGATGCCTCACAGCTGTGTGATCTGAGTATATGATAACACGGGAACCCAGAAGGTATGATCTGAATTTTTCTAGGGAAAATACTACGGTAGTAGCTCTTTCTCAGTAACCGTATAGTTACGCTGAGCCTCATCCAGTGTTTTGCTAGCGTAGTAAATGACCACAGGTTTCCCATCAATTTTCTGCCCCAAAACCACTCCTACAGTGAAGTCAGATGCATCGCACATGATCTCAAAGGGTTGAGACCAATTAGGGGACTGTAGGATTGGGGCTTGGGTGACTCGGTCACGTAGGACCTCAAATGCTTGAGTGCATTCCTTGGAAATTTCGAAAGGCACATCCTTGGAGAGAAGATTGGTCAGGGGGCGCGCGATTTTGGAGAAATTAGGGATAAATCGACGGTAAAAATCGACGTACCCCAAAAAAGATCGGATGTCCTTAATCAAGCTAGGCATAGGGAGCTTGGAAATTAGGTTAACCTTAGCTAGATCCACTTGGATGCCTTTCTCCGAGATTAAATGTCCCAGGACAATTCCCTCAGGCACCATGAATTGGCTCTTTTCCCAGGAAAGAACCAAATTCACCTCGATGCACCGCCTGAGTATTTGGACCAAGTGTTGGAGGCAATCGTCAAATGATGCTCCAAAAATTGAAAAGTCATCCATGAAGACTTCCAGTTAGTCACCTACCATATCTGAGAATATGGCAAGCATGCACCGCTGAAAAGTTGCAGGTGCATTGCAGAGACCGAATGGCATCCTTCGAAATGCGTACGTCCCGAGGGGCAGGTGAATGTGGTCTTTTTTTGGTCCTCTGGATGGATTGCCACCTGGTTGTAACCGGAGTACCAGTCAAGAAAGCAGAAGAACCTATTTCCCGCTAGTTTCTCGAGGATCTGATCAATAAACGGTAGTGGGAAATGATCCTTCTTCGTGGAGGAATTTAGTCTTCTGTAATCAGTGTAGACTCTCCATGAGTTGGCTATTCGGGTCGGAATGACTTCTCTGATTTCAGTCGTGATGATGGTAAGTCCTGCCTTTTTAGGCACCACCTGTATTGGACTCACCCAACGACTGTCGGAGATCGGGTAGATGATCCCTGCATCTAACCACTTTATGATCTCCTTTTTCACGACCTCTTGTAGGTTAGGGTTTAGGCGTCTTTGCATTTCTCTTGAAGGTCGTGCGCCTTCTTCTGTGTAGATTCGATGTGTGCAGTATGAAGGGCTTATACCAGCCAAATCATCGAGAGTCCATCTAATGGCTCTACGATGTTGCTGGAGAAAAAAAAACAAACGGAGTTCCTGGTCAGGTGTGAGTCGAGAGTTGATAATCACAGGAAACGTCTGATTCGAATCCAAAAAGACGTACTTCAATTGCTCGGGAAGGGGCTTGAGTTCCATGACAGGATTTTTAGCAGCAGCAGGTGGTTCGTGGTTTGTATCAGGAGCAATGGTAGGAGTCATAGGTGTGTCTAGATCATGTTCGCACTCCTCTGTTAACGGGTTTTGATTCTCTAGTGGTTGATCAGGGATAATCAGGTTGTCCTCTATATGTAATTCATCAACCACGGCTTTGACATCACATATTTCCTCTATAACTCCGCAATTAATCCCTTGTTGGGCCTTAAAAATGTCAATCTTTAGGTTTTGATTTCCAAATTTTAATTCTATCTGGCCCTCTTCGCATTTTATGTTGGCCCTAGCACTGGCCAAAAAGGGTCTCCCTAATATGATTGGTGTGTCCCTTGGGTTCTTAGGTGCATCCATGTCCAGTACTATGAAGTCCACTGGGAAATAAAAATCTCGTACCCTAACAATGACATCCTCGAGTATTCCTTTAGGTGACTTGATGGATCGATCGGCTAACTGCAATGTCACCTCAGTGGGTTTAAGTTCAGATTCTTCAAGGTGGTCAAGGAGGGATGTAGGTATTAAATTTATGGAGGGACCTAGGTCTAGTAAGGCTCTATCAAATTGGGTTTCACCAATTTTACAAGAAATCAAGGGAGTTCCTGGGTCTTTAGCCTTGGGTGGGAGTTTGCTTAAGATGACAGAGCTGGCTTTCTCTGACAATATGATTGGATTCCCATCCTTGGTTCGCAGCTTACGTTTAGGGGTACATATGTCTTTCAAGAATCTTGCATAAGCCGGTATGTGGTGAATTGCATCCATCAATAGGATGTTTATCTGGACCTGTTCAAAGAGCTTGACCAGATCCTCCTTGGGGGCCACGGGTTTGGTATTCCTTTTTCCTTTGGTCAAGGCCTCAGGAAATGGGATCCTAGTTGGTTCCTCTAGGATAGGTCCAGGTTCTTGATCTGGGACAGTGGTATCTTGGATGACTATCCTAGGGTCTTGGCTATTATCAGGCTTGGAGTGGTTTGGATAATGTGGGTCTTGGGTTGTTTTACCACTACGTGTTGTTACAGAGTTTAATCCGGCCTGATTCTGGTTTAGGTTTGGTAGGAGGGGTGGCTGCTGCTGAAATCCCGCATAAGATGTCGAAGCTTCCATCCCGTCTGGTAATGGAGCAGAAGGGGCCTGATAAATCAAATGTGCTTGGCTTGAATTTGGATTCATAACACACTTCTAGGTTAGCACGTTATTTGGGTTGGGCAGAGGTTGCGAAGGAAGGGTGCCAGGTTGGCAGGAATTTGCCATCTGGGCCAGTTGGTTGCAAACCTCTGTGATCTCATCCTTGTGCTATTTTTGCATTGGGGCATTTGTCTTTTGAATGTCAGCCAGTGTTTGAAGGATAAGAGTCAGTTGATCCTGGTTTTGCCCAGATTGGTATGTGGGATTGGGTCGAGGCTGAGGTGGCTGATATGGACGAGGGGCTTGTGGACGGGGTTGATATGGTGGTCTTTGAGAATTTCCCGTCCATTGAAAGTTAGGATGATTTCGCCATCCAGGGTTGTAGGTATTGGAGAATGGGTCATTCTGGATGGCGTTGAGGTCCTCGCAGTTCTGAGGAACCTCAGGAAAGTCAGAATACGAGGGTTCAGAGTTCCCCCAACTCGAGTAGAATGTATCGGAGGTCACTCCGGTCTGAGAGGTAGACGGGGGTGGATATGGGTCCATCCCCTTGGCAGATTGGTGATAGATGTCTTGCACAGTTTCCCTTGCCAGAGGTGGTCGTGCAAAAGAGTTTTGCGCAGAGGTGGCTTGCTGCAAATGCCGAGTTAGCTCGTCCACCTTCTTTTCTATGATAGAAACCTTGTCCAACCGACTGGCCATCAGTTCCAAGTCGACGGAAGTGGACAGGTCCTGCATCTCATGTGTCGCTCTTAGATTCGTCGATGCGTGGGCATTCGCCCTGTCGAATAAGCCCATGGAGTCATTATTTATGGAGTTCTCGCACATGTTTTCGAGAATCTCCCACACCGTGTCTTCGTGTTGACCCATGATGTTTCCTCCGCACGTTGCATTGACGAATAAACGAATGTCTTCACGGAGTCCCTGGTAAAAAGACTGGACTTGTTCCCACTTAGGAACTTCGTGATGGGGGCACTTTCGCATGAGGTCTAAGAATCGATCCCATGCTTCGTGAAGAGGTTCTCCCGATTGTTGAGTGAAATGAGTGATCTGGTGGCGCAAGGCATTCGTCCAGCCAACAGGGAAGAATTTTTTCAAAAATTCAGACTGAAGTTCCTCCCATGTGTTGATCGGACAGGTCTGAGTTTGATACCAATGTGCGGCCTTGTCCAAGAGGGAGAACGAAAACATTTTCATGAGTAGGATATCCCGATTTTGTAGATCTGACCCGAAGGTCTGGGCCAGATGCTTAAGTTGTTTAATGTGTTGGAATGGATCCTTAGAGTTAAGCCCATGAAACTTCGATATGGCGTGAATCATATTGGGCTTCAGTTCAGAATCAGGTCCTCCAATCGGGATTCATACACGAGGTTCGATCGCCACCGCAGCGGGATTATAGTGATCTCGCATCATAGGTCGTTGTGATGGGTTTACAAAGTTCTGAAAGAGATCATTAAGGCGTTGAAGTTGGTGTTCAAGGTTATTCTCCTCTTCAATGGGTTGTGCCATGATGGAAGAAGGAGAACCAGGGTCTGAATCAGATGAAAGATTTATGTGGTGGGGTTGCTGCACAAACAAGGGCGTCGAGGCTTGGCCTCGACGAGAATGAATTTCTAAAGGAGGTCTTAAGGGTGGCCTTAAGGACCTCCTACCGAACATGCACCGAAGGATGTGATGAGATTAGAAGGTGCTGGACCCAATCAAGACACCCAAAAATCGTTGGGTGACTATAGAGGTTTGGGGCGAATGGACCTCTTAGTCAGAAAGGTCGTCCACTTGAGAAATACCTGGGCAGCCAGAGAGGGAGAGTCCCGCAAAGACCCCTACATGGTAGAGCGTCCCCACGAGTTACAGGGTTTCCCCCACCCGACCTCTCTTGTCACTGCGGTTCCAGGTAGACCAGAATGGGGACCTTAACTTCTTAAGTCTACTTTTTTTATTTTAAGATCAAGGTGCTTAATGTTCCACTTGAACTTTTAAGTATTTTGAGTGAAAAAGTGACCTAATTTTAAGGTTGGTTGACCCAAGGGATCAACTTCACCTCTTGTTCCTTTGAGAGCTTTTAGGTCCTTTCTTTTAGGGTTCAAATGGATTAAAAGCCTAATTTGCTTAGGGTTCCTCTTGTATAGATCTTTTCAAACAAGGTTTAGGCACACCACTTTTTGGAAAAATTTGTTTCTTTGTTTAAGATAAGATGTGTCTCTAAAAACCCTAGCTTTTTAATTCTTAACTTGGCTCTAGTGGATCCAATTTAGTTGCCTCATAATTTGGTACCTAGGGCACAATCAAGAAAGTTTTAGCCCTAGTTACCTTAGTTGGATGAGCAGATAAAAATGTGTTGAAATGAAAATCAGGCAACTTGATGAGTTACTAAATATGAAACAGGTTGCCCTAAGTTGATTGTTCTCTTTTTTCTCTTTTCAGATTTTGAGAGAGTTAAGAGGGAGGGCTTATGGAAATTACTTGTTCCTTGAAGTGTCTATTGTGCAGCTGCTCTTCTTTCCTTTTTGCTTTCCCTATTTTAGCACAATAAAAGAGAGGAGTTAGGTCAAATATTGGATAGAAAAGTTGTAATCAAAAGCTTTAAAAGTGTCCGTTGCTCCCCGGCAACGGTGCCAAAATGTTTATTGCGCTCGATCAGGTTTTAAAAGATAATACATTGTAATATAGCCGACAAAGCATTCAAACAAATAGAGAATTTTATTACTCAAAAAACTAGAGTATCCGAGGTTGAACACAAGGAGCAATCTCAGTACTTTTAAAACTAAGGAATACAACTTTTAAATGAAGAACAATTGATTCAAAGAGACAGAGTTATAAAAAGAATTGCTAAAAGATAACAGGATTAGACATCTGATTTCTATATCAGACGTCTTAAATGCAACTATTCTTCTTCATGTTTTGATTCTACCTTGGCCTTCTCTGATTTTTGCTTTCTCTTCTCTCTTCTGCCTTCTTCTTCTTCTTCGTAGGCTCTTCTTCTTCTTTTATTCTAATCTACGGCCTTCTTCTTCCTTGAACTTATTTCTCTTCTTTTCTCTTTCCTACGAAGGCTTCTTCCTTGGTCTTCTTCCTTCTTTCTGCAGTCCTTCTTTCTTCCTTCTCTTCTCTACCTCGCTCAGCCTCTTCTTGTACTTCTTCTTCTTCTTTGGCTAAGTCTCTTTTCCTCAACGTTCAGCCTGCCTGCACAGAGAGGTGGAAGCAAAAACCTACCCTGTCCCTCTACCCGCGCGTCTCTCTCTCTCTCTGAAATTCACTCAAGGACGCTCTCCTAGAGCCATGGGTAGTCGGGTTGGATTTCGTACTCGGGACCAGGCGCACCGGCGAGTGGGTGATGCGCGAGGTGTGCTCAGATTGGGTCGGGTCGGAGCCCACCAGATCTGCGAGGTGAAACCGCGGACGAGGTGAGCGTGGGATAAGGTGAGGGACCTCACCCCTGTGCATTCGGAGGCAACGAAGCAATATCACAAAAATAATTTAAAGTATACCTGCGCTTCGTGTTTCGCCGATGTGGGACTATTAGTTCTGCCCCGCTCCCGCACGTACTCGCAGAGCCTTCGTGCAATCGCCATAGCTGCGGACGTTGCTATGCTCCTTGCTGGACTTAGATGCTTCGCACTACTGTCCCGAATATGATGCACCTGAAGATTGGAGAACCTGACGCCTGGAGCTACTGAAGCTTGGAGCTGCTCCAACCGTCAATGGCGGCAGGGGCTGAAATCCTGTCGAACACAAAACAAGCCTCTAGGCTTAATCAGACCAGCTGGGCACCTTCACCGTGGCATGGCGAAGGTCGTGCACGGTGAAGCATGCCTAGGTCCTCCTGTGACCGGAAGTGTGGGGGTGTTCGGGGGGCTGTGGTGGAGGCGTAGAGGGATGGTGGATGGGCGGAGATTGTTCCTTGTGGTGAGGCGGAGCTTATGAGATGGTTGGCGAGCCGTGTGGAGGGGTGGAATGATGGGGGCGGCTCGCCGGAGGTCGGTCGGTGACGTGGAATATGAGTATGGTCAGGCAATGCCGGGGGGCAATTAAATGAAATAAAAGGGGGAAAAGAGAGAGGGGAAGATGGAGAAGGTATCTGGAGTGTTTTGGAAGGGAGGGAGGCAGGGGAGTGGACGGCGCGTAGCTGCCGTCGTCGGAGAAGAAGAACCCTGAGGGAGGGAGCAGCAACGAGGACGAGGTCAGGAGAACGCACGCTTGGTATGGCGCGACGCGGGAGGAAGAGGCGAAGTGGACTTTGCTGCTGGTATGGCAGCAGAGCGATGAGAAGGAGGGGAGGAGATCGCCGGAGCTTGCGGGTTCCTTGGCCGGAGATGGAAGAGAGGAAAATTTGGGGGAATCTCCTCCAAGACAAGTCTGAATCTTAGCGGCCGGGTTTGGGGATCCTTTTATAGGTGCTGGCCGAACCTTCTAGTGTGCGGAGGGTTGTGCAATTATCTCCGATGGTTCGCCGGAGAAGGAAAGAGGGTGGATACCCAAATCCCTCGTGCGTTCGCACGAGACATTGGGTTCACACCAGAGATCGTGATTGGCCCTAGATGGAAGGGAATTCCTCAGAGAATCTCCCTTCCATTTCTGGGAGGGGATCTCTGAGGAATCAGAGAGTATTCCCTCTCTAAACCTCGCCGGAGGTCGATTCTGCCCTAACAATGGCGGCAGGACTTGATTGTAAAGGTGGCGAGGAAATTAGGGGGCTCTCTACAATGATTTTCAAAAGATAGGGGCCAATTTGTGATTTGGGTGTACTAAATTGCAAAGTAGGTCAAGATGACCTCCCCTTAGGTCCAAATTTTGGTACAAACCTAATTTGGACCTAAGGAATCCAATGGTGAAGTTGGATTTTAGGTTTGACCATGTTTGACTGGATATTTTACGTAAAAATCCAAATTAGGTCAATTGATGAGCTAGGACCCTAATCTAGGTCAAACTAGGTTCCAAAGGCCAAATTAAGTGTTCTAAACCCTAGAGGATATTTTTCCATGATTTTTAGAGGGTTTACTTAATTTTTATTCTGATCGGAACCTTGTTAATTTAAGCAGGTCTGTTTTAGGGTTACCAAATGTCATTTAATTCCTAAATTACACATGAACCCATTTATGATTGACTCAACTCACTTTTTATCTTATTTAGACCATTTGACCTATGTTTTGCCTCTAAGAAATCCCATTTATGCACTGTAATGGTAAAATTGCAGTTTTAACCTTTAATTCATGTTTTCTTCTCAGAGCACTTATTCCTTCATTTAGGCCTTCTTCTAGGTTATGTAGGAGCTTTTATCTTCTTTATTGGCTCAAAATGAGCTAGTTAAGGCTCATGATGAGGCTCTCATCACCTCTCGACCACCATCTTCTCCGCCAACATCACCGGAGCAACAATCTCTCCCTCGACAGCAGCTCTGCGACCTCACTGGGCCCGACAACACCCCCGTAGCCACGCACCACCGCCGGCCAACCTTCCCACTGATCGGCCACCACCGGCCATCGTTTTACTCGGTGTGATCTCCAACGTGAAGCTCTCGGCGATGCCAACCTCCTCCGAGCTCGGCAAGGTCGACCGTCCTCTCCTCCTCCACGTGCATGCGCCGGTAGTAAATCCCCTGTTTTTGGCTCAATTAAAAATTACATTGATTGCCATTGCCAAAGAATGGGATTCTGATATTGATTATTTTATTACAGGAAATTTGTGGGAGGCCCTTCTGTTCTTTGTTATTTGTGACAATATTGAAGGATTGGAATTGCTACTTAATGTGTTTTGTTTTCTTTCCTCCCATGATGCATTGATATCAATGGCAATTTATTTGTCTTGAACATGATTATTGGTGATCTTATTGGTTCTATGTCTCCCTATGATACGACTTGAAGTGTGGTATTATTTTAGTAACTTTGATCGAGGTTTTTTCTACCACATTACATATTGCAATGACATATTTTTCTAGTATCATTTGCAAAGCGAAAAAAAAAACCTTCCGATCAAATGGCGCCGTTGCTGGGGAGGCAACAGACGCAAGAGTTTCACCTGATTTTTATTTCTGATGATTCTGAGTTGCATAGTGATCTGACCAATTTTTTTTTTCTGTGCAAGGAATTTGACGAAGCGAAAGGTGTAGCTGGTAGACGATGTCAACCTTGAGCGACGTCTACATGTGGGGAAGACACTAGAGACCTGGATCTTGTTTTCATAGGGGATTCTCCTTTGTCACAAGTTTTATTCCTATTTTCTCACCCTTGTAGTAATTGGGGCTAATTTTTGGGGTCTGTCCCCACATTCTTTAGAGACTAGGGGCTATATTTTTGCTACTCGCGTGATTCATTTTCCTACTTGCTTGCCTCTAAAACAAACAAAAGAACATATCGAGCTGCCTGTTTAGGAGTTGCATGCCATTAGGTGCATGCATTAAGGGGTGATTGAGCAGCACATTAGATTTCATTGTTGCATTGCGAGCATATTTGCATGAAGATTGCTGGAGACAGGTACACCTTTCTAACTTTTGCACCTAGCTCCTGTTCACGCATTTGAATTAGGGTTAAACTTCAAGACCACAAAGCTGATTGAAATTAGTTAATGCAGTGGTCGCCTAACTGCAATTCGGACTGCTAATCAGATTTGACCTTAAAACCGAATCATACTTGATCTGATTCAAAAGGACTTGTCTGCGTTTTCAAAATAAAAATGATTTGCGGTGTGATACACATGTCTGGCACTAAGCATGTAGATTAGGCACTACACTAAGGCTTGATCCCTTAAGGCTATAGGCATCGATCTCTTTATCAGTGCAGACCCTCCTATCATGCTTTGTATTGGTGGTACTATCTTTTGACCAAGTGTTTTGATACTTCACGGAGGGGGACACCCCTTAAAGAACAAAAGGGTAGTTAAGAGGCACCGCACACGCATCACCTCAAAGGAAGGGTTCACCCTACATGCTTCCCTTTATTCGTCCTTGGAGTAACTTCTCACTTGATCACCCTGGAGTATCATTTAAGCAAGGTATAGGTCTTAGGGCACTAGAAGGGTGAATTAGGTCGCGTAATTGCAGTTAATAACTTGTTTGGCCATCTATATCAACCAATTCTATCTCAACAACAAAGAAGGTCAAGATCTTAAGTCATCACCCCTCTTATACCACTTACGTGGGAATGGAGGGATAATGGGTTGACCTTTTGACCTATCTTTGGAGTGGAGGTTTCACTTACTCAATCAATAAGAACTTGAATTGTGATTGTTATTTTATGCTTGGTAGACACTCTCTTGAGGGCAATCTAGTGTTTGATCCTGAACCTGAGAGAATTCTTAGGAGAGCCCACCAAGGAGAGAAAAGAGAAGACATGGCTGATCAAGGAGCAAATCAACAAAGAACCCTGGGGGACTATTTTATTCCAACCAACCAACCCGCTCATGCACTGTGACGACTGGCAAGGGATAATCCATATGAAATCAAGAGCAGTACCATATCTTTTTTGCCTTCCTTTTATGGTAATACTAGGGAGGACCCCTACCGACATTTAGAGGAATTCACTGAGGTCTGCTCTATGGTGAAGCTTCAGAACTTTACTGATGAAGCTCTGATGAGAACCCTCTTCCCCTTCTCCCTTAAGGATAAGGAAAAACACTGGTATCACACCTTGGATGCAAGGGTGAATGATTGGAACACCCTTAAGGAAGAATTCTTGAAAAAATACTTCCTTATGAGAAAAACCAACCATTGCAGGAGGGAAATCATGGGTTTTACTCAATTAGAATGGGAACACTTCCATGAGACTTGGGAGCAATTCAATGATCTGATTCGACTATGCCCCCACCATCAAGTTCCTAAATGGCAGTTGGTAGAAAGGTTTTATACTGGACTATCTGATAGGCATAGGCAAACCGTGGATGTTGCTTGTGCTGGAACCTTTCTCACCAAAATGGAGGATGAGGCTTGGATGTTATTTGAGTCACTGAGCGACAATTCTATGCACTTGACCTCAGCTTATCAAGATAGGAAACCATCCATCCTCCAAAGGAAAGCTGAAGCTAGTGAAGCCAAGTCAGCTCAGAATTTGGCTTTTCAGATACAATTGTTGAACCAGAACTTTGAAAGACTCATGACTAACCCACACACTGTCCCACAAATTGCTTCCCAAGTCCAGACTCTTTCTGAATGCTCCATTTGCCAAAGCACTCCTCACGGCACTGTTGAGTGCCATTTGGCTAATCAATTCCCTGATTTAGTATAGGCAGACCTGAATGTTGCCCAAGTGTTTCGTCCACTGCCCAGGAACAATCCTTTTGGAAACACCTACAATCTTCGATGGAGAAACCATCCTAAATTATCTTGGAAGCAAGGTGATGCTTCAAATTTGGGGAATATAAGAGCCCAACCCACCCAACCCTTTCAGGCACAACAATTCCTGTCTCCTCCTCAGCCTAACAATTCTAAGATGGACGATCAGAAAGCGATGATGAAGGCCATGCAAGAAAATCAAAGTATGATCATTCAATCTCAGAATAAGGCTATCCAAGAAATGCAATCTCAAATTGGCCATGTTGTTGAGGCTGTTAGACAATGTGACCCTGGGAAATTGCTCAGCTCATCTGAGGAGAACCCAAGGGGTAAATGGCCCTTCATAAGGGAGCACGCTAAGGCTGTGATCATTTTGAGGAGTGGTAAGCAACTCCCTAAACCTGAACTCGCTCCTACGGTCACCCCTCCTACCACTCCAACCAGCACCTACACATCCACTGAGGAAGAACCACTCAACCCTTCCTCGCTTGAAATCACCCATCCGAAGGATGTTGTTCCCATTCCACCCTTATCTCGCCATGACAACCCCTCCACTCAGAGGCTGAGAGTGCCTTTTCCTGAGCACTTGTCCGCCCCTACGGCACCTATTGATGGCTCATCTGAAGCCAAGGATAGGATGGATGAAATAATGGAGACATTCAAGGAAGTTCACATTAACTTGCCTCTCTTTGATGCTATCAAGCAAATACCATCCTATGCTAAATTTCTAAAGGACCTGTGCACCCAGAAGAGGAAATCTAGGAAATAGGTCTAGGCTAAGGTCGTTTTGCTCGACCAAGTCAGCTTGGTCCTACAGCAAGGTACAACCCCCAAGATGAAGGACCCAAGAACCCCGTATATTTCTGTGGTCATTGGAGACCAACGCATCGATGAGGTTCTCCTCGATCTGAGTGCGGGGGTTAATATATTGCTGAGCTCTATCTTTGAGCTATTAAGAGGAGGTGATTTGAAGCCTAGTCTTGTAATCCTCCAAGTAGCTGATAGATCGCTGAAGACACCACGTGGGCTCTTAGAAGATGTCTTGGTGAGAGTAGAGGACTTCTTTCCCGTCGACTTTCTGATATTAGACACTGACCCTTCCAACATGCCCACCAAACCCTCAATTATCCTGGGGTGTCCCTTTTTGGCTATAGCCAATGCATCGATCAATTGCAAATCAAGGGCACTCAAAATGGGCTTTGGGAACCGAAAGATCCGGCTCAATGTGTTTGATGCCTATAAACAACTAGGATTAGAAGATTGTTCCCAAATTGAGGTGATTGATGAGATTATCGAGGAGACAACACCAGCTCTTTTGTGTGATGATCCTCTCCAAATGGTCATTTCCAAGGACCACACTCTGAATTTTGAAGGAGGGGAAGATATGCCTGAATTAGAAGAGTTGTTGGGTATCAAAGCTGAGTCCCTCTCCCCACCATGGACAATCAAGGTAGATCTACTACTGGAGGTGGGGACATCAAACATAATTCCCTTGATTTAGAAAGCTCCCAAATTGGAGCTTAAACCACTTCTTGAGACCCTCAAATATGTCTTCCTTGGGCCCAATGATACGCTCCCTAGCATCATCTCGATTGTCTATCTGAGATGCAAGAGGGAGCACTAATTGAATGCCTAAAACCGCACAAGGAAGCCATTGCTTGGACTATAGCTGATATCAAAGGGGTTGACTCAACTCTCTGCATGCATCACATTTACACGGATGACCCAATGAAACCTTTTAGAGATATGCAGAGGTAGTTAAATCCCAACATGCGGGAAGTGGTGAAAAAGGAAATTTTAAAATGTTTATATGCAGGGATAATCTATCCCATTTCTGATAGTAAATGGGTTAGTCCTATTCACGTGGTGCCCAAAAAGGCAAGATTCACGATGGAGACTAATGAGAAAGGGGAGCACGTCACCAGCAGACCCACAAGTTGGAGGGTATGCATCGATTACCACCGCTTAAACATCTCTACCTAGAAAGACCACTTTCCTTTGCCCTTTATTGATCAGATACTGGAAAAATTGGTAGGGAATAAATACTTCTGCTTTCTCGATCGATATTCTGGGTACAATCAGATTGCCATCTTTCCAGATGACCAGGAGCGCACGACTTTTACATGTCCGTATGGCACATTTGCCTTCCACCGAATGCCATTTGGACTATGTAATGCTCCAGGAACATTTCAGCAGTGTATGATGTCCATCTTTTCGGACATGATTGATGAGTTCGTTGAGGTTTTCATGGATGATTTTTCCATATACGGCTTGTCATTTGACCACTGCCTCTCACATTTAGAAAAAGTTCTCACCCACTGTGAGGAGACAGGATTGGTGCTTAGCTAGGAGAAAAGCCATTTTATGGTTCAACAAGGCATTGTTCTTGGGCTTGTAGTGTCTGAGCGAGATTTAGAGGTGGACAAGGCCAAGGTTGAGTCCATTTCTAAGCTTCCACTACCTACCAATGTCAAGTAGATTTGTCATTCTTTGGCCATGCTGGCTTTTATAGGCACTTCATTAAAGACTTTAGCAAGATTTCTAGGCCACTTTGTGACCTATTGGAGAAGGATGCTCCCTTCATTTTTGATGCAAAGTGTGCCAAGGCCTTCCAATTTTTGAAGGAGGCCCTCATAACTGCGTCGGTCCTACAAGCACCTGATTGGACCCTCCCATTTGAGTTAATGTGTGATGCCTCTAATTTTGCTGTGGGTGCGGTCCTTGGTCAATGGGTTGATAAAAAGCCTCATGTGCTATACTATGCAAGTAAGACTCTTACGGATCCATAGCAAAACTACACTGTGACAGAAAAAGAACTTCTTGCGGGAGTATTTGCTTTGGAGAAGTTTAGGTCTTATCTTCTGGGATCCAAGGTTGTGGTTTATACTGATCACTCAGCCTTAAAGCATTTGCTCACAAAAGACACCAAACCTAGGCTGATTCGTTGGATTCTATTATTACAAGAGTTCGACCTTGATATCTGTGACAAGAAAGGGGTAAAAAATGTTGTTGCAGATCATTTGTCTAGGATCCCAGTTGAGGCTTCAACCCCATCAGGAGACATTCGTGACATCTTTCCTGATGAAATGGTAATGGTGGTACAACCTTCAACACCGTGGTATGCTGATGTTTGCAACTACTTGGTCACTACTGAAACCCCCAGTATGTGGAATAAGCATAAGTGAGACAGATTTCTCACTAGCATCAAGAATTATCACTGGGAGGACCCAGAGCTCTTTAGAATAGGTCGCGATCAAGTGTTACGGAGATGTGTCCCGGAAGAGGAACAATAGAGTGTCTTGAATTTTTGCCACACACTGCACTGCGGAGGACACTTTAGTGTTAAGAAGACTACGTATAAGGTTCTCCAGTCTGGTTTCTAGTGGCCTTCACTTTTCAAAGACACACACACCTTTGTGGAGGCTTGTCTTCATTGTCAACAAACTGGAACTATTGGCAAGAGCGATGAGATGCCCCAACAACCCATTCTTCCAGTCGAGATATTCGACGTTTGGGGCATAGATTTCATGGGTCCTTTCCCATCATCTCATGGCTTTGAATATATCCCTGTGGCAGTTGATTATGTGTCAAAGTGGATAGAAGCTATTCTGACAAGGACCAACGATCACTCCGTGGTCCTGCCTTTCATTAAGACCAATATCCTTTCCCAATTTGGTTGCCCAAGGATGATCATTAGTGATGGGGGACCTCATTTTAGGAATGCACACTTCGCCCATCTCCTCAAAAGTCTTGGTGTCACCCACAAGGTGGCTACCCCGTATCATCCACAAACGGGCGGATAGGTTGTCAAATAGGGAGATCAAATGAATTCTAGAACAAACTGTAAGACCCGACAGGAAAGATTGGTCGAAGAAGCTAGATGACGCTCTATGGGCATACAGAACGACTTATAAGACCCCCTTGGGTATGTCTCCTTTCTGTATAGTGTATGGCAAAAAATTCCATTTTCTTGTTGAGATTAAGCATAGAGCTTATTGGGCTATTAAGAATGTCAACATTGATCTAGAACACACAGGGAAGGAGCGCTTATTAGAACTGACTGAGCTTGAAGAATTGAGGAATGAGGCCTATGACACTACTCAAGCTTATAAGGAGTGCACTAAGGTCTTTCATAATAAACACATCCTTCACAAAACCTTTGAGCCCCACCAACAGGTCTGGCTTTTCAATTCCAGAATCAAGCCTTTCCCTGGGAAACTGAAGTCCCATTGTGATGGGCCGTACACTGTCATGCAGGTGTTCCCACATGGTGCAGTTGAAATTTAGAATCCCTCATCTGGTGAGACATTCAAGGTAAATGGCCAGTGCTTGAAACCTTATGTTACACCTTTTGATGGCCAGGTATTGGACACCTACAGATTGGAGGAGCCTTAGCTCCAACTGCTCGCCACCTCAAGTTGTGTCTTTCCTTGTTTTGGCTTTCCAATATGGACATTGTCAGATCTAGGCATGGGGGGGTATAACCTAAGGTTGTTTATAGCATTTATACATATTTTGCATGCATAATTAGGACTTTAGTTCTATTTTTAAGAAAGAGAGAGAGAGAAGAAGAAGAGAGATGAAAAGGAAAGAGCCAAAAGAAAAAGATAGGCAAGGAAAAATCGTGTTAGTCCCAGCATGTGATTATGAAAGACTCACCTAAGTTTTGGGGTGGATCAGATGATGAATTAAGTCCTAAAGTACTAAAGAAAAGGAGATAAGTGAGGGATATCGACTTTAGGCCTTCTAGGTCTATTTTAGGGCTTAAACACTCACATATTTGTCAAGATATGGACTATTCCTCAAGAGGTTGAGGGAGTTGCGAGGCCGATGTATTAATTCTAAGGCTTAGGGAGTATTCGACCCCGTTGCCTATCCTTTGGTTTGCAGAACTTGGTAACCTGAGCACCCAAAAATCACACACTGGTCTGGTTCAGTGCGCATAGCAAAGAATAATACCAAAAAGTGTCTGTTTTGAATATGTTTTCACAAAAGGTTGACTTAGGAGCGGCTTGAAGATACAAGTTGATTGGATGAGTTCCTGGCACAGAGAGGAGGAATGTAAAATAAGCCCCTCGAAGATGCATTATAACATATCTTCTCCTCGATGCTTGTCTCTTAGGATATCTAAATATCCTACTAGGGGCACAGAAGCATCTTGTGCTGGTTCAGATGCCGTGGGTGGCATTATCCTAAAATGTCGATTGCCAGGGTATGAATTTAGCTACAGAACACCATGGGCGACACTACCCCGAAGTGTTGAAAGCCAGGGTTCTGGGTGTTGCCATGGGCGATGCTATCTCGAAGCATCGATTGCGAGGGACCCTACGAGGATTGATGGTGGGGACAAGGAATCTGATACAGATCATGTGTAGGGCCAATCCAATGTTAAGTCTAGAAGAATTTAAAAAGAAAGAGAGAAAACTCTTAAGATAATATTTCTCTCTCTCTCTTACAAAAAATGCACTGGCAAAACTAAACCTAACCTTTCTGCACATATGCATGGGTGTTTTAACCGCTGTGGTCAACGAACCTCTGGGCAATTTTTGCTGGTCTTTGAAACCTTCGTGGTGGACTCAAGATTGAGGCTGGTCAGGTCCATATCTTGGCTGGTACTTGAGTACCTTTAGGCCTATAGTTGGTATTTCAATCTAATTTCTAGAGTATGGCACAATAAGGCATCCTAACGATAAAATCTAGCCTGGAGACCTGGTCTGGTTCATATGATTTTGCTCGGGACTAGCAAAACTTAGGCATGAGGGTATTTGATGGGTCCACTTGAGTGGACTAATTTAGTGCTTAAGTATTGAATTATTTAGAGCATAATTTAATATAAGGCATGCTGATAATGACAAAATGCGAAAGCTTTGAATGTATCATTTCATGCATTAATTACTTGAATATTTATGTGAAAGAACTGATTATTCACTTTAAAAGCAAGGACTTCACATCAAATATAGATTTGAGATGTTACATTGTGGATTTCTTTTTATCTTGATAAAATTTGGCAAAAGAATCATTCTTTGGCATCTCTTAATCCCTTCCTTATTTGCCCTAAAATCTCTTTGATTCCTTATGTCTCTCTCCCTAAAATGGCAACACTAAATCATGGTTGATTGAAGGTTTCTTTCCTTCTCTGACTCTCTCTCTCGTTCTCTCATTTTCTCCTTATTTAACAGGAAACGGCCTCCATCTCCTTCCCCTCACTATGCGCCCATCCACGACCGAGAGCCTCTGTCGACACTGTCAACACCCTCACCTTGCACCGTGACCACCACCGCGAGCCACCACCTCACCGTGCAGCCTCGACGTTCCCGCTACCATGAGCCTCCTCTTCCTCGATGCACCAACAGCCATGCATAGAGGAGACCATCGCGCCACTACGTTCTTGCTTTAACGCACGCATAGCAACAACTGTGCCCACAATGGCCATCCTCCTCAAAAGTGACCTCCCGACTCTCCTCTACCTCATGCATCACTCCTACTCCACGTGTGATGGCCTCACACGCACAGCACCTTCCTCCTTTGTTATCTTCCTCCACCGACTTCCATAAAGAACAACAGTAGCCATCACTGCCGATAGCTGCCGGTCTTCATCACCGTGAAGCCGCTACCTCTGACCTCTTCTCCTCACAGTCCTCTCCTCGGCGTTGAAAACCCACCGGCGCCGCCCATCTGGCACTCGCAGGGCTGCAGTACCTCCATCCTCCTTCTTCGCCGCCAACAAGGAAGAAGCACCCATTAACTGGCCAGTCACCTCCTACTAGTACCTACCCCTCCCAGCCACCATCTTCTCTGCCAACGTCACCGGAGCAACAACTCTCCCTTGACAGCAGCTCTGCGACCTCACCGTATTCGACAACACCCCCGCGGCCACGTACCACCGCCGGCCAACCTTTCGACTGGTCGGCCACCACCGGCCATCATTTTCCTCGATGCGACCTCTGATGTGAAGCTCTCGACAATGCCAACCTCCTTCGAGCTCGACAAGGCCGACCGTCCTCTCTTCCATGTGCGTGCGCCGGTAGCAAATCCCTTGTTTTTGGCTCAACCAAAAATTACATTGATTGCCATTGCCAAAGAATGGGATTTTGATATTGACTTTTTTATTACGGGAAATTTATGGGAGGCCCTTCTGTTCTTGGTTATTTGTGACAATATTGAAGGATTGGAATTACTAGTTATGTGTTTTGTTTTCTTTCCTCCCATGATGCATTGATATCAATGGCAATTTATTTTTCTTGAACATGATTATTGGTGATCTTATTGGTTTTATGTCTCCTTGTGATACGACCTGAAGTGTGGTATTATTTCAGTATTTTAGTAACTTTGATCGAGGTTTTTTCTACCACATTACATATTGCGACGACATACTTTACTGATATCATTTGCAAAGTAAAAAAAAACCTTCCGATTAATGTCCTTACTTCAGGTTTTCAAATTGACAATCATTTTACTCTTCGCAGCTATCGGATCAATCCCCTCCTACGCCATAGGTTTACTGAATGCATATAAAGAAAGGCGTAGAGTGAAATTTGAAATCAATAGGAGAGTAGTTTTGTCTGATAACACAAGCACATTGATCCTAAACAAGCTACCTCCTAAGAAGCAGGACCCGGGAGCCTCGCTGATTTCTTGCACAATAGGAAGCATTACTTCTGATCGAGCCCTCCTCGACTTGGGTGCTTCCATTAATGTGATCCCCACCTCACTGCACATGGAATTGGGTCTAGACTACCTAAAACACATTGACATAACCTTGCAGTTAGCCGATAGATCCACTACAAAACCAAGAGGTATTTTGGAGGATGTTTTAGTCATGGTTAATGATTTGCATTACCTTGCTGATTTCATGGTCCTAGACATGGAAACCCCAAAATAGCTCAAGCACACCCCGATTATTTTGGGAAGACTTTCCTGGCTACTGCCAAGGTAAGGATTGATTATGAATCGGGAGATATAGAAATGGCTCCAGGGGATAAGATAAATCGATTCAATACTTTTGAGGTCTCAAAGAAGAATAAAATTAAGTGTGGTTTAATGGAGGAGCTAGGTAGAATAGAGAAAGTAATGGCCATACATACCTTAGACAACCTTTTAAAGCCCAATTCAACCCAAACTCGGGAAGAACATCACATGGTTGAGAAATAATTGAGGACAAAACAAAAATGCGACCAATTGTAGCAACGCAGGATGAGGAAGATATACATGATATCAAAAATTTGTTGGATGATTCACATGATCAAGATAAAAGCCATCAACATCCTTATCTTGAATGCTTATAGTTTGAGGTCCAACTTGTGGGTGGGAATTCTGAGGATCAGGATGGTTGGTTTAAGAACCTAGAGTGTGAGGATGAAATTGAACATTGGGGAAGAACTCTTCAAACATTAGGTATTCTAGAGTACCCACAAATCCCCAGCACATCACAAAACCCTCATCATCCTTTTTCACCCAACCATTGCACAAATTTTATACCCAACCACACTTCCTCTGTAATAAATCAACAAAACTCCTATTGGAGACCATTTGGGCTCTCCCTGCACCACCAGCTTGCCACTTTCATTGCTCATCTCTTTGGAAAGCCCATTTTCAATCTCCGAGACCTAAACCTGGGGGCCCGAAAACTATGTTGTTGTGGCCTCAATGTTTAGTTATTTTTTATTGAGGCCTCACCTAGCTGAAGGCAGGCACTAAACTTAGCACATGTAAAGACTGTTCCAAGCTGACCTGAGTCTCATGGAAACCAAGTGCTATTCTTCCACTTCTACTCTCCTGCATGCTTTCATTTTTCACAATGAGGACACTGCAATAGCTAAGCATGGGGGGGTGGACATATTTTATAGCCTTTTTGTTAGCTGTAACAGCAATTTCCCATTATTTGATTCTTTAAAAAAAAATTTAGAATTATGAGACGAGAACTTAGGCATTAAGAGTTGCAAACTTTAAGAATTGATACTTTGAGACCTGAATACTTAGACTCTTTAGGTCTTCGGGCTTAATTAGCCCAGGTGCCCACTCAAATGTGGACTTAATCTCGAGTCCTCACCAATTCAAATTCATTTTTAATTTGGTTAATAAATTTGGATGATAAGTATGCGACTTATCAACTGGCCCTCTGATTTGAGGGGACTTTAAGCCTAAGCATCTACACACATTTTTGCACTAACTCACTTTTCAATGGTTTATTCGAAAATTGGGTAGCTAATGAACTATCTAGGGTGGTATGGCTAGCAAGTTGGTGGTAACGACTCATCGGCCAGTTGTCCAGAGCCCAGTCACAAGACCATTTTCATTATACTACCTTTAGGTAAATCTTAGATCAGGAAAGACACTTAAAGAAAAAGAAAAGAAAATATAGAAAAAAAAGAAAAAGGAGAAGAAAAAAACAAATAAAACCATACTTCACCGCACAAGTATGGTTGGCAAGTTGGTGGAAACAACTCATCGGTCGGTTGTCCAGAACCCAGCTCACAAAAAAAAAACCACAATGCTTCCCAAAACACTTAGGGAAGAAGCGGGAGAGTAGAATAAACTGGGGAGATATACACTAGGTTCGCCCTTGTGTTGACCCCACAAATAAAAGAAGTAGGGAGAAAGCTACCATTCGAAAAGATAAACCTCTAGGCAAGGTCACCTAGGGTCATAGAAACTCGAAGTCTGCTTTAACAGCCGCCTAGTGAGTCTTTCACTATTTTCACAAAATGCTTAGCACTTAGAGTCCTTTTCGAGTCTTTGGGCAGGTCGGGTAGCCGTAAAAAGTTATCCTAGAACTCTCAAACTCCAAAAGTACAAAAAAATTAGAAAAGAAGAAAAAAAGAAAAAATTTATCTTCTCTTCTCAAATAAGGTGAGGGCTTGGATGATCTACAATCTAGCAGACACCCGAGCACTGTTGAGTCTTTGTGACTAGGTCTTGGGGCTAAGATTTTCTAAAGCAATAGATGAATTTTGCCTAAATAATCAAATCCTAATTCTACTATTATACATAGCATCTAGGTTAATTTTACTAGGGACTAGCAAAAACTAAGCATGGGGGTATGATAAACACGCATAAATTCATCGAAAAATGCTTATTTATGATAGTTCCTAGGCTTAGCATTGCATATCATGTTATAAATACTGCAAAACATCCATTGCACGGCATTTAGGATAGTTGCATATTTTTGTATATTAATTCCTTCATTTTATATGGCCAGGAGGCAATGCGACATCCTTACGGACTTCGGATGAAAAATTTGACAGTACGGATGGATCTGGAGCGATGATCACAGTCCGACAACATAGAAATCACCTCGATCTGAGCACCGTGGCATCCTCTACAAGCAATAAAGGGTGGACAACCACCACTTCTCTAAAGGTCGATGATCAAGTGATCTCAGCTGTTGGATGAGAATCCAACAGTTGAGAGTCGCCCTCACCACACGGCAGCAAATCCTCCTCACGACGCACATACAAACTTGGCACATTGGTCAATGCGACAGTTCGTATGGGAGGGGCGTGGGTTCAAATCTTTGTGGCCCCCCCAATTCTCAAATCAGCTAGGCAAAGTAGCAAAGCAGCAACGCATGCAGCAGCAGTGGCAGTGCAGTGCGCGTGCACCAGCACATGCTAGTGCGCACACCAATAGGACGCCATGCGATCAGTGCACATGATGGGCGGTAGCGCAACGCGAGCACATGTGCGGTTGGTGCCATCTTTTAGTGATAGTTGGTCTGATCTATAGCAATGCTTATAGCCGTCGCTACTTCATTGCAAGCCAGCAAAGCTAGCTAAGGGCATGAGTGGATGTGAGCTATCTACAATGATGCTTCTAGTGATGGCCTGGAGGTCACTAAAGGTCCCATGCCTATTTTTGCCTCTTCTTCTCCACTATAAAAGGACCTACACCCCCTCCCTTCCAAGCCATCTCTACCTACTGTACTTCCGCCTACTCCCAAGCTCTAGCAAGCCTACCAACACTCCATTAGAGCTTGTTGTCAAGCTCCCAAGGCTCCTATTAGTGTAGCAAACCTCTACCTCACCAAATATTCATCCATCTTCCCATCCCCATTCATAGGTTGCCTTGGAGCTGTCCTCCCACCTCCATTCCGGTAGCAGATGATCTCCATCTTCTCACCTCCATTCCAGAGCCACGTCGAAGCTTTCCTCGACCTGACGTCCTCCTGCATCTCACCTCTATCATCTCGCTCCTCACCTCCTTCGTCCGAGCTTCTGCCAGGCACCGTCGTCTCGCCAAACAACCGATTCAAGAGATTTCCTCTCACCCCCCTCTCTTTTTATGCGTTCATAGATAATTGTAATAGACATTAATGCAATACATCACATTTGATTTCATCTCTATCTTGTGATTGCTTGTCTTTTTTTTCAAAAACACAAAAAAAAAATAAAACCCTAAAACTCCAAAAAGAAACAAATCGAAGTGTGGTTTTCAATTAAAGTAAATGTCACCTCCCTATGTTCGACCTGGGACTCCCTTGGAGTTTCGGTATAAATTTCATTTGATCGACGTGTTTTGCAATTACGACGATGGGTTACTTGTAACCCTAATTTCTAACATGAGAAACATGCGACCACCCCTATCTTTGCCGTCTTCTTCATGGTTAGGTCCTCGCCACCTCCAGACTCCTAAACCCACCGTCGCCGCCCTTCAATGAGGGATTCCTCCCTGATTCTACAGCCAATCCCTTTAAAAATTGGAAGGAAAACTCTTGAGAGGATCTCCTGCAATTTGAACTACATCAAGACCCCTGATTCCTTCCCAAATACTCATGTGAATCAATTAAAGTTTCAGGTATCTCTTGTGCATGAAGTTTCCATGCTTCCAAGCTTGGTTTTCAATCTTGGAACAACCCCCTAACCCTATTAAAAGACCCACATTGCATGGCCGTTCTCCTTAGCTTGGTTTGGACCGGTTCTCCATGTTCTTGTCCTCTCTCTAGCCAATCCCTCTGCAAGCTCCGATGAGCTTCTTGTCTTACCTTCTTCGCTGGTTGTCATAGACCATAGTTGGCCGGTTTCTCCTTTGCAAGTTCCTCCGTCGCTCGCAATAACAGTGAAGGTCGTCTTCCCCTCTCTTCCTCGTCGTTCTCCCTCATCGAAGCTATTCCCTTCTTCGACGTCGGCCATATCATAACCGGCGCCATCCTACCCCCTTCAACCAATTAGATTAGGTAGCTAGGTTTATTTATTCCTCTCTTATCATTTCCTTTACCTAAAACCCAAAAATTAGCCCTCGACACCATCACACGCCACCTTCGCCTTCCGCTCCAGTCGTACCTCTGGCAAAGTCGTCCACACGCTATGCACCTCCCAACACCTCGTCAACACTCCCACAAGCTCCATCTCATCCACCCTCACAAAACCCCTCTCCTATTTCATTCTCTCGACCACTCAAACCCCTCGTCGAACAATCCATCCTTCGCATGTCATCCTCGACTCCATCTAACCACCATACACCCTCTCACAACACACCACCACCACCCACACATTAACCATGGTGAAACGTTGTAACAACCGGGTTTTATTGTTATGTCGTCGTAGTATAGCCAGTTGTTGGCATCATTTCAAATATATAAATTTTTTTACTCAGAAAAGAGTTCCCGAGGTCGAACTCAGGGAGCAAGTTGTATTCTAGAGATATACATGTTTCTTTTACAAAAAAAATAAAGAGAGAAAGGATTTGTTGTTTTCTCTTTGTTTCTCCTCGTCTCAGATCTTCTTCTTCTTTGTCTGCAGAGGTGATCTTCTTCTTCTGCAGTGGTGATGCTCTTCTTCTTTTTCCAGCTGTTCCTGCTCTTCCTTTTTCTTCTCTCTTTCTTCAGATCTTCTTCTTTCTTCTTTGTTTTTCTTCTTTCAGTTCTTCCCTTGTTCTTTTGTGTTCTCCTCTGCCTCGCCTTCTTCTGTTGTTCTTCAGATCTCCTTCTTTCTTCTTTTCTTTTTCTTCTTTCAGTTCTTTTCTTTGTCCAGTCAGGACGTCGCCCCTCCTTCTTTCTTCTTTTCCCTTCAAGACGTCGTCTGATTTCCAAATCAGACGACTTAAACTGCCTGTTGCTACAGTGTCTCCCTCAGCTTCCTTCTTCTTCCGCGGTCCTTCTTCTTCACCTGTGCCTGCACACTTCAGAGTTTTACGTCAGAGGCAAAACCTACTCTACCCTCTCCCCCCCGCGTCTCTCTCTCTCTGAAACCACTCTTGGGAAAGCTCTCCCAGAGCTGCCGGGTAGTCGGGTACGGGTCGCGCCCGGGTCCAGGCCCACCGGCGTGCGTGGTGGGCGAGGAGTGCAGGTCAGTCTAAGTCGGGTCGGGTCGGGTCAGGTCCGCGGGGCGTGAGCGCGGACGAGACCGGGTAACCGGGCGGGTGAAGGGGACCTCACCCCGTGTGCTGAGGCAGTAAGCCTCCAGCACTTTTGCGTCTTATATCGCTGCGCCTCTTCAGACTTTTCCGAGGTGGGACTAAATGTCCCACCTCAATTGCGCGCCCGCAGCGGGGAAAGCAGCGGGCGATCGCGGCGTCACGCGAAGCCTTCTGCCTTAGCTGCGAGCCTGGTGTTTTGTCGAAACGCCTCGCAAGGCCTGGGAGTCGAATCTGGCCGTGGCGCTGAGTGTGGCGTGCCTGTAGCTGCAGGCGGAAGCAGCTCCTTCTGCACGGCAATGGCGGCGGAGGTCGGGTGGCCTGTTCACAGAAAAACGGCCTCTCGGCCTAATCAGAAGGTGCCGGGAGCTTCGCCAGGGTGCGGCGAAGCTCGTGTGGGTGGTGGCGAGGCGTGGGGCGATGTGCAAGGGCTGCCCTAGGTCGGACTGTGGGTCGGAGGATGGGTTTGTTGGGGGAAGCGTTACGGAGGTGTGGAGTGGCAGTGAAGGGGTGGGGGGTGCTCAGTGTGATGAGGCGGAGGTTCGGTGAGGGTCAGCGAGGTGTGTGAGGCTGTGGAGCGATGGGAGCATCTCGCCGGAGGGTGGCCGGAGACGAAGGGGGTGACGATGGTCAGGGTCGGTCGAGAGCTTAATTGAAAAAATTGAAAGTGGGGAAAGAAAGAGGAGAAGAAGGGGAGTAGTTCTAGCTTACTTGCAGGGACGAAGGGGGAGTAGCAGGGCGACAGTCGTATCGACTGTCGCCGGAGAAGACGATGCTCAGGGAAAGGGGCGGCGGCGAGCAGAGAGCCGGAGAGGTGCCAGCTGGGTGCGGCGTGGCGCGGGAAGAGCAGGGGAGGAAGTCTCTGCTGCTGGTATTGCGGCAGAGCGAAGAGGAGCAGGGGGAGGAACCGCCGGAGCTGGTGAGCGTCTGCCGGAGAGAGAAGAGAGGAACGTTGGGGGTTTTCTCCGTCAGATCCAAGCTACCCCGGTCGGTGGAGCAACGGGGGGTATTTATAGGGATCAAAACAGGGAGGAAGGCGGAGGGAGACGACGTGTCTCCCTCGCCGGAGGACGTCGGAGATGGAGACCCATACCGTCCGTGCGTTCGCACGGCCGGTGTGGTGGGTTACAACAACCAAGGGGGTGTCCCTGCGACGGCTGGCGACGCAGGGCACCCCCGGTTTACTTGCCAGGTCCCCCCCTCACCCTGCGCGGCGCCATGCTCCGCGCAAGGTCGCCGGAGCATGGTGCTGGCAGGTTTTGCAGGGGGACCTGAATGCAAAGAACGAAGGAGAGTTAGGGGCCAAAATGCGACGGTTCAAAAGTTGAGGGCCAAAAAGTAAATATATGAGGACCAAAGTGTAAAGTCGGTCAAGGAGGTTTCTTCTTAGGCTCAAGTTTTTATACATGATTAATTAGGACCTAAGGAATCTGATGGTGAATTTCATTTCTATATTAAACCTTGTTTGATCGGTCAATTTATGCGAAAACCCAAATTAAGTTATTAATTGGGCATGGTTCTCAATGTAGGTCAAAATGGGTCCTGAAGGCCAAATTGAAGGTTCTAAACCCTAGAGATTATTTTTCTATGAATTTTAGAGGGTTTATTCTATTTTTACTTTGCCTCGAACCTCATGAATTGAAGTGGGTTGTTTTTAGGGTTACAGATTATCATTTAGTTTCTTGGAATTGCTGTAGCCCTTGCTAGATCATTTCATCCCACTTTTATTCTTATTAAGTTGCTTTGACCTGTGTTTGGGCCCTGAATTACCCTGTATGCAGATTATACTGGTAAAATTGCATTTTTACCCCTTATGACTTGTTTTCTCCTTAAACTCAGACTTCTCTGAGCTAAGCCTTTCCTTGAGTTATGTAGGAGCTTTTATCCTTTGTATTGGGTCAAAATGAGCTAGTTATGGCTCATGATGAGGTTCTCATCACATGGTCTGGAGAAGGTCCTGAAGTATTTTAACTTGGCTACAAGGCCATATTCATGCTCTTCAAATCTTTGGCTGGAGCTTTGCCATCGTCGCCATCGCCGTCCTCATTCTTTGAGCTCTAAGCCATGCAAGTCCCAGGCGCTACCTCCAGGACATACGGTTTCATTCCAGGAAGGCCTCCAGGTGTTCAATCGAGGGCTACATCTACTATAGCTCATCTAATTAGCTAGACCTCAGCATTGTAAAGGAAGGGGGACTTGTTTAGTCCCACATCGTAAAGAGGCAAGCGCCCTCCAGCGAATAAGTTATTTTTCTGCTATTGGCTTACTGCCTCAAGAGCATCAGGGTGAGGTCCCTTCACCCATCTACATGGCTTGCCTACTATACACTTGGCTACTACCAACTGCCGGTAGCCCTGGACCCAGTCACTATTCATGCTCGTTTACCATATTAATTCTGGATATTTGAGAGAAGAGGAGAGAAGGAAAGAGAGCACGGGGAAGGGGTGGGTTTTGCTCCTCTATTCAGATGTGCGACACTTAGTTGCTGAGAAGGAGAAGACCCTTGTTTGTGAAGAGGAAAGGAAAGGCAAGAAGAAGAAGAAGAGAAGAACTGTGCCAGAGAAAAAGAGGAAGAGATTGAAGAAGAAAGCATAACGATTAGAAGAAAACACTGTGGTAGGAGACATTTTAGTCGTTTGACTTGAGAGGTAGATGTCTGATCACTGTTCATTTATTTGATTCATTTTAGTAATTGATATGTGCTTAATTAATGCTAATAATTGATGATCTAAATCACCATTATTTTGTTTTAGATATCTTTTTGATCTTTTAAACTCTTGAAATACTCGTGTTATGCATTGAATATCAATTTTGAGTAGTGTTATTCATTGAAATATCTTTATTGTGCTTCATTTATTGTGCTCAAGAAGGCACCACTGAAAGCCTTCTTCTAGAAGCCACCATGGCGCCAACTCAAGAGGCACCAAGGGAGGTAACCACCACCCACAATATTCCTTCAAATGGCGCCAGCTTATGGTGGCCTTAGGATCAACTATCCACCCTAAAAGCCTATCCTAGCCATCCATCCTAAGCCACCTATTCCCCCTTCAAACCTCTTCAAATGTCGCCAACAATCCCTAGCAATAGGATCGCCTAACCACCGCTTTGATTTCATCCTAACCATCCATCCATCTCCACGCCAACTACCCTCCCCCCTACACCTATAAAAACACCATTAACTATGACAAAAAATTCCATCCTTGGCTACACATATTCATAGTAGTTTTCTACCTTCATTCAACCATCCCAATGACCAAGGAGAAGAGGAGGAGAAGAAGAGGATTAAGGAGACACTCTGTCTCCTTGGTGCCTTCAACTTCTTCCCTTCTTCTGCCCTGTGCCTTCACCAAGCCAAGGAGGAAAAGACAGGCAAGGAGGACGTCTAGAGGAGTAAATTGGGTGGTCCACATCCACCCTAAGTAGGAGTTCAAGAGTGGAAACCTTCCACTCTAGGAGGATCCAGGCACTTCCCACCTAGGGCTTGCCAAGAAAGGGAGAGCTAGGAGCAAGCTTCCTTTAATTCAGGGGCAACCTGAGTTGGAGTGGGAGTTTTGCAACAACATCACCTTCTTCATAAGCTTTCTTCTACATTCCTTTATTGTATTTTTGCATGGTAGTGTAGTGTTTGAATTTTTTTGGAGATCACAAGTGGGAATCCCTCTCACTTATGAGTTCTTCAACTCTGTTGTAAAACATTTTCTATTTATAGAAGCATTCCAATACCTTTTGTTTAGAAAGCTTGTGTTGTTTCTTGTTGCATGTTGTTCCTCCATTACTCTAAGCCTTCCGTGATTAGAGAGAGTTGGAGAAACAAAGCACTTGTTGCTTTATTTCTAGTAGTTTCAGTTCCTATTCTCTCACCATTTGCTTTTGCCCTTATTCAAAAACCCTAAAAAATATTATATATTTCAAAACTCAAAAACAAAAGTTGATTTCCATTTGCCAAGCGAGAGATTTCTAGTTTGCATTTCGGCCTCCCTTGAGATGATCCGAATACTTTCCAAGTACTCGATTTTTACAAATTTTAAGAGTGATTGTTATTTCATGCTAAAATGATAAAAACCCTAATTTACAAATCATGCTTTCTTTGCGATCAACTAGAGGGTCTCCCCCTGGGGGAGTGGACCGATCTCCTGAACCCACCTGATCTCTAGGAGTTTCTCTATGGCTGAGATTTCCTCAGCCCTAGGAGCCGCCAGTTTAACCCGACACTGCTCTTCCCTCATCTGTAGCTTAGGGAGGGGGTCACACTCATGGTCCTTTGGCAACTGAGTGGGGACTCCCTACTTCTCCTTGTTTGACTTGGTCAACGGGGCCTGTCTCCTGGGCACCGACAGACTCGACTCGACCCAAATTGGCGCTTTCTCGGGGTCAGCACGGGAGGAGTTGCTAGTTGTGGGAGCCATCAGGAGGACCTTGAGAGGTAGGAAACGCTGTCAATTGACAATCGTTTCCCATAGATGGCACCAATTGATCGGCACCTCGAGATACAGAGAATCTAACTCAAGTAACGATCGAACCTCCTTGGGTGGATGATCCAATCATGGGATCTAAGCAATCTCACAAATGGACAGGTAGTGGTTACATAGTTCCACCACAAGGGGTGTACGTCTGGGGGAGGATGGAGCTCCCAACTAAGCATTAGAAATTTGGCAAGATTACAAAGTATACAATCTTTCTATTTCTCTCGGATTGCTTGGGGGAGGCCTTGAGGGCCATCCCATCAATTTATAGTGGTGGGATCGGGCTCCCAGCAAGATCTTCTGAGTAGATCAAGCTTGGGCTCCCAACGAGATCTTCTGAGGGAATTGGGCTCCTAGAAAGATCTTTTGAGCAAATATGCCACTCGACAATTGTACGCACGCTGCTAGGTTATTAATAGCGGTTGCCATTATCATCATTTATTGGGGTCATAGGTTTGCTGTACTTTTGTCGTGCCTTCTAATGGATAGGGTCCTTTGGGTCCGGCTATGCCTGGCCTTCTTGTGTGTGGGTGGGTTGGATTGCTGGATCCATCTACGTGGTAGGCTTCCCTTGGATGTAGGCAAGTTGGATCTCCAAGCTGGCCTATATTCGAGCATCTCTGGGTCAGATCCTCCTTTTAGGTCCTATCATGGGGTTTCAAGTTTGAGGCCATTTGTTGCCCCTCATCACATTTATTTGATGCTTTAAGAAATATGCCTTCTAGATTTACTTAGTTGCAAACCTTGCACAAAAAAGGTAGTGAAAGGCTAGGTTGTAAATCTTGCAACACAAAAAAGTACAAAAGGCTAAGCATACATGAGATGTACCTAGGTGATGGGAGCTGAGAAGGCTCTTTTGGTAGGGTTCTTTTGAGAGTTGTCTTACTAAATTCCCAAAACCCAAATCTTTTCATCTTTGCCACTACCTTGCTCTTCACTTGCTCTAATTGTGGCATCCTAATTATTGAGACCTGCCATGCACTTGCTTTGTCTCCAAGCATATATATTTGTGTGTGTGTATGTACATGTACATATATATATATATATACATATACATATATATATATATATATATGTATATGTATATATGTATATATGTACATGCAAATGGATACATACACATGTACGTATATATGTGTGTGTGTGTAAAATTTTCCAATGAGCTTAAAAGCTTAACTAAGAAATGTAGACCAAGATTTCTCATTTGTTCAATCATGATGATCCCATGCTCAGAATACAAAACCACTTATCTTACAAGTGAAACCACTTTTGTTAAGGTCAGTTACCTTTTTTCAAACAAATAATCTAATATTAGGGATATTTTGTTTTTTTGAATCCGTAATTTTGTATTTGGAATGATTACCTTGTTTGCATAACATTTTCTTTATCCATTTTACTATAAATATCAAAATTGCAAAAAGTTTGTTGATAACAGAAATCTTCTAAATTTCTATATTAAAGGTAACTTGTTATGACAATTTTTTTATGTCTTTTGTATAATAGTTTTAAAGTATAATTGATTTACTAATTAGACACATGAATGTTTTAAGGACTTTGTACATTCTAAACTAAATATTTATAATAATCACATCTTGGATCACAATCTTGTATTTATTTTGTCATTATCTTGTATTGTTGCAATGCATTTTAACTTTCCTATACAATAGGTTATATAGCTTGTAGTGCACAACCATTGATTTTGTAATTTGAAAACTATTGGTTTCCATTATAAAACTTTTGTTGCATTTTTCATGTTAATTAATCTAGTCTTCATAAATTTAGGGCCTGTTTTGGAGAGGGCTAAGAAGAGGGATATCACTCTTAGGAGGATTTGGAATACTATTCATATTCATCACTTTCATCAACATCTAAATTAAATCATTTTATTATATCACATCAATAATAATATATATTTAAATTTATCAACTTGAAGGTAACTTAACTATTAAAATATATTTACCATATACTATAGGAAAAAGCTCTTTTCTTGATGGTTCAAAATCGTTGTCAAAAGGGCTGAAACTGTCATCTCACACCGTCGCCAAAAGGTTTGTCGCACTATTATTTTTGCGATGGCTTTCAATGATAACCGTCGCCTATAAGCCACCATTAATAATCAGAGATAAATGAATATACAAAGGCTGTCAAACGGTCGTGAAATATTTCTTGACAACTGTTATCTTAAAACTGCATTTAAAATACTTAAGCAATGGTCGTAGACACCGTCGTTGAAATTGTTATGAAGGAATTCGAAGAATCAATTAGATTATCGGTGATGGTTTAAAAACCGTGGATAATTTTATATAAGCGATGGTTAAATTAAAACTGCCATTAGCAGAGGAACAACAATGGAAAATATGACCTCGACATTAATGACGGTTACATCTTAAAACCATCGCTATTACGTGTTTTTTTTCCCTCATAAACCAATATATACTTATCTATAATACTTTCATACGTTCATGATAACTATTCAAACCAAAACATTATTTCACAGCATGAAATAAATTTTCATTAATCATGAAAGCTATGTTATACTATTTACAAATACATATAGCTAATGATAAACTAACGAAATCTAAAACTAAAGAACTTTTCAAAAATACAGGTAATGAACGTAAAATGACACAAAAAATAAGAAACTAAGCATCTACTCCTACCCCATGACCCACTCTACCATTACTGAAGTTGTGGTTGGCTCTACAAGGTGAGAGGTGGTAAGAAGTGTGATTTGACTCTCTACCTCATAAAAATGCCATGAGTTGTTGCCACTCCACTCTCTACTGCTCCATTGCTTGTCTTTGCTACTCCATCACCTATTGCGGATCCTACTAGGCTTATCTCTGCTGATCTAGAGCTTGAGTGGCATCTTGCACCTGTGAGATGACATTGTGGACTTGCTTTTACATTTTCTCTTGTTGCATTTGACTCTCCTCATTTTGATGCTATAGCATCTACACCTATCACTAGTAGAAAATGTACTATTCTCGACGGTGCATATTTGACAGTTATACCACCGTTGACAATATTAGTATTCCCGACCATTCTAAGACATAACGGTTGCCAAAAGTCCGATCATTAACTTTTTAGCTACCTCTCAAGGAAAAATGGTTGAGACCATTCTCGTCGGTAGGGTAGAGCATTGAGTTGAGCCCGACCCGAGAATGCCCGACTTTTTTGGGTTGTGGGCCTGGCCCAAGGCCCAAAGCTTTTACAAAATCAATTCTTAGGCCTAGCCCCAGGCCCATGTTTATGGACTTAGGGCAGGGCCAGGCCAGGCCCGATTTTGGTTTTTGGGCTGAGTTTTTGGGTTGGGCCTAGGAAAGCCCGTTAAGGCCAATAAATTTTGTTAGGGTCATTTTTTTTGTAACTTTGTAGTGATGGATAGGTAACTAATGCTTCCGATTGTTAAAAGACATGGGACTTGACATAGTCTAATTTCTTTATTTTTCCACACTTAGATGAGATCTTTCTAATGACATATTTACGGTGGGAGACTATTATAGGTTGCCAGAATATTTTACACAACACGCTCAATATGTGTTCAACTCAGAGAAAATACGCAAATAGTTAGTTTGGCACTACAATCAACTAGAATTGATATCTTCGGTCCTTGAGGATCCACCTTATTCTATGACTTCAACTCAAGATTACCAAGTGCCACCTTATATATTTGCCCCATCTACCTTTATATATATATATATATATATGCCCCATCTTCTCCTAGGCGGCCTCAAGTTCGAAATCAAGATCCTTGAAGTGTTCAATAATATATCTAGGAATTCAGTAACTATGCTTGAAGTATCATTATTCCAGAAAATTCAAATAATTTATGAAAACTAGTAAACTAGTAAAAGCTAGTTATGAGCTAGTTATTCACATAGACAACACAATCAACTTCAAGGTAAAATTTGCGATCGCTAACCAAGTGTAGAAGGACCTATAATGACTACAATTATCAGTGCTAATACTATCAATTAGAGTTAATTTCCAGGGTACTTGTGCAACAATGACATATTATAATGGGTTTGGGAGCATTGCATGCATATTGCATGATCTTTACATTTAAATTGCTTAGAATCAATGATTAATGACCTTGTGTACAAGTCCATATTAAAACAGGTCTCAGATAAACAATCAGACCATATGGATGGATCTGGATTGATGAACAGAGTCCAACGGACTCAAAATCACCTCTATTCGACCTCCATAGCTCCCACATCAAGCTCGAGAAAGTTTAACCATTGATCTAATGATCGACAACCTAAATCCAGCCACATGTCATGCATCCAAGCACCCGCCGCACCACTCTCTCTTTCCGGTGCTCCTTCATCAAGCTATCTCAGCCGTCAATCTTTGATCGGACGGTTGAGAAGCTGTGGGCTCCAGCACAAAAGAAGACATAGATGTGACCTTAGCACAACGGTTGCGCCTCTAGCCCTCATGCACCCATTGTGAGATCGAGTTGCGCCTCACCCGTCCATATCATGCCTAATCGAAATTGGGTCATTCGATTAGATCTATGGTCGAGGAGCGGCCGCATCGCACGACATCCAGCCATCCACGCGAAATGTGCGTGATCTCGCGCTCCCTGACACCCATGACAACACCTAGTCAGATGCGCATCCAAGGCGTGATCTTGTGCATGATCCCACCCCACTGATGCAGATTAGACAACCGAGTGCATGCTTAGACATCTTAAAGTAGCATGCATTCTAAGTGCGCTATCTTCGCGCGATCAGGACCGTTGATCAATGATCGCACGACGGGTGAGCGAGGCCGCTGCGTGTGCATGAACATAGCTACGAGCATTAGTGGTGGGTGCGGGGCCTTTAGCAACACTCGCAATGGGGCTTTAGCAATGAATTAAATTTTGCTTTTGATTATGGACAACGAAAATCTCTTCTCATCCACTAAAAAAAGTGACCTACCCCTCCCATTTGCATCCATCTGCTACCTAAGAGTTTCCACCACTTCATTGAGCTCCCAAGCAAGGTTGTGAAGACGTCGAGCGCTGACAGAAGTCCCTCCACCACCATGGCTATCTCGACACCATCCATTGCCTTGCATTTAGTTTTTTTTTTTTTGAGAAAGAAAGGAATGCTATCGAATCACCGATAGCAAACCAGGAGAGCTTTTATTAATAAAAATGAAAGAATTACATGATCGAGCCCCAATGGTGTATGAGACTCTAGCAAAAATTTACAATGTTATCTACATACACTGGAGTCTCCTGAAAAACACACTCATTCCTAGCCCTCCAAATAGACCATAACACAGCCACTATATGTAAACCTGGTGTATTCCCATCCACTAGATGACACCGCAAATTCTCCCAGGTGGGGAGAGAATCATTACATACTCTCCTCTAGACATAATCAGTGATCACACATGAAGAAAAAATATGAATGTTAGAGTCGTTATGCATCCCACATAGGTGGCAAAACTGAGTGGGAGTACCCATTCTCCTATGTCTCAGATCTCCAGTAATCATACCGTCCCTTCTGTAGAGCCAGAAAAACATTTGTGTCTTCAATGGTATTTTTAAGTTCCATAGCTTCTTCCCCACCTCATTAGATTCCGCCATCCTGGAAGATACTATCAACTTGTCATAAGCAGCCGCAGTAGAAAACTTACCCTCCCATTTGTATGTGTCATATTTATGAGGCATGGGTTTGAAGGCAGCAAGTTCTTGCATGAGACGTTCATTCTCTTCTCATGTTCTTGTTTCATTTTCACATATCATTATTAAAAGACCACTTCTCAGACTCCACATCCCAATAATCAGACACCACAGCATTTTTATCCAAAGCCACTGCATAAGCGAGGGGGAACCTGTCTTTAAACACCCCCCAGGTACCCAATTCTCCAACCAGAATTTGAAACTTTTCCCATCACCTAATACAGATTTGAAAAACTTCCAATTTTCCCTCAAGGCACGCACCACAGAAGACCAAAAGGGATATGGTTTATGGGGGTTTAGACGATTCTTCTCATCATTGGTAGTCCATAACTATCCTGAATTATTTCTGTCCACATTTTTTTTCCCCCTGCAGCAATCGAACAGCCCACTTCAACAATAGAGCATCATTGAATTCCTTAAGAGATCTAACACCCATGCCACCAATCTTTTTAGGCTTGCAAATTGAATCCCACTTCAAAGGTTGAAGAAAAGCCCCTTGGTGAGAGGCCCCTTTCCAGAAGAATCTTTTGCACACGACATCACGTTTTTTCCAGATTGACTTCGGGGCTTTGAGAACAGAGAAAAAGAAGACTAAAATCGAAGTGATGACAGAATTCAGTAGTATATACCTCCCCCCTATTGATAGATATTTACTATTCCAGCCCTCCAATTTTGTAGCCACCTTTTCACAAAGGAAAGACCAATCTGCTTTCTTCATTTTAGAACATTTCAAAGGCAAACCTAGATATTTGATAGGTAGTGAGACCACAGGTGTACCCAGAATGGTAGAGATGCCATTCTGTAACATTCCATTCATCCCAAAATAGAACAAGGAGGAGTTGTTTCCATTAAGTCTAAGACCAGAGATTTCCCCAAAAATCTTTACCATATGTAGAAGTGCTTGCGCTTCCCTTTTTCCCCCTTCCATAAAAAAAAGTGTCATCTGCATATTGAAGTATGGGAGCTAAAGCCCTGTTATTAGACATTGAGTACCCCCTTATGAATCCATCCACTACCAGTTTGCATGCGTATCTTGCCAAAGTATCCACTGCGAGATTGAAAATCAGAGGGGCAAGTGGGCATCCTTGCCTAACTCCACACTAAGACTGGATCTAAGAACGACATGGTTTCCCATTTATCAACAGGGAAAAGGAGGCTGTCGTGATGCATCTCTTCACCCATTGTATCAATAAGGGTGGAAATTTCCTCCTTTTAAAGATTTTCCACAAATACAACTAGGAGACTGAGTCATACGCCTTGGAAAAATCTACTTTCCATAAAAAAGCCTTGGTCTTTCTCCTGTGCCAACCCATTACCATCTCCTGCGCTATAATGAAAGACTCTTGTAATGATCTCCCAGGAAGGAAAGCAGATTGGACTGGCATTATCAAATCTTTCAAAACCTCCTGCAGTCTGTTGGCTATAATTTTACTGATAATAAGGTAAATGGAATTAGATACTGCAATGGGTCTGTAGTCGGAAAACCTCTCTACACCTGATTTTTTAGGGAGCAGAAACAGATAGAATTTGTTCAACCTCTCAAAACCAGAGTTGCCCAGTTCAAATTCATGAATAACTTTCAATACATCCACCTTGACAACATTCCACAGTTCTCTGTAAAAGAAAACCTGAAACCCATCTGGTCCAGGGGCCCCTTCATTATTTAAATCTTTAATTACTTTTAGTACTTCTTATTCAGATATAGGAGTAACAACATATCTCTCTTATCACAACTAACACAAAGGAAATCCACCAATGCCATCCTCCAAGAGCCTCTTGGAGCAGCCTTAGATATTTCTTTAAAATATTTACCTGCTTCAGTTCTGATTTCACTAACAGAAGTAACAGTCCTCTCCTCTACTTTAATTGATGAGATAAGACTGAATCTCCTTCTAGCACTGGCTACAAGATGAAAAAACTTCGTGTTCGCATCACCCTCTTTGAGCCATAGTTGTTTGGATCTTTCATGCCAGTCCAATTCTATTTTCAGATCCTCCTCCCCCACTACAGATTGCATCAGTTGCCTTTGCTACTGCTCCTAAAGGTTCAAAGGCTGCCTACATTCCTTCAGATCCAAGTCTTTGATAATTGCCAGAGCCTCCCTCCTCTTCTGTTCTCTGATCACAGCCACAGCCTGCCTATATTCTTTTAACATGTCATGCAGGCTTGACAGTTTTGCAGCCAACTGCTATGTAGTAGACCCTTGCACAACCTTGTTCTACCACCACTGAGACACCATTTGCACAAAACCTTTCTCCCTAAACCAAGATCTCTTGAGTTTGAAATATGATCCAATGTCTAAATTTGTCCCATTGTCCCATACAAGTGGAGTATGATCAGAGAATGGCCTATCAAGGCTCAAAACTGTTGATAACTGATGCCTCTCCACCAAGCTAGGACTGCTAAAAAACCTATCCAATTTAGAAATCTGTCCACTGCCATTTCTCCAAGTAAACTCCACTCCACTAGTAGGGTATTCTGTCAGTCCCATACTCTGCACAACCATTTGAAAGCCTGCCATTGAGCTATCCAACCTCCCATCAGGACTGTCGTCACTTGAGAGATAACAATTAAAGTCACCCCCTAAGAGCCAAGGGACCTCCTGCACTCTTTCGTGCATTGCTGACAGATCCTCCCACAGACCAGCTCTGTCTGCAGCCACACAAGGGCCATAAATGCAAGACACAAACCATTCCATATCACCTCGGGGAGATTGGCATATGCAAGTAAGCATGTACCTGTCACGAATGACTTCAGTTACCATAAGGCAAGACTTTCTCCACCAAAATCCATTCCACCAGACCTTCTAGATGCACCCTTTACCACAACATCACTGCGACCAGATTGCTTAAAGCAATCCCATTCCTGACCATTCTCCATCTCCAAATGTGTCTTGAATAAGAGCACAGTCAATCTCCCACTCAGAGAGATATCTACGTAAGGAAGTCCTTCTCATCTTATTGCGCAACCCACACACATTCCAAGCCATCACTCTCATTCCTTGCCAGATTGATCCCCTTGGATCATGCTACCTGCAAACTCCACCATAATTGAGTTTGCAATATTCTGCTCCTCAATAGGGGGCAAATTCTCCTTCCTTCTTCTAAGCATATAAGGAGATCTACCCACACCTCTTGTCTAATTGGATCCACTGCCATATTTCAGATCAGTAGGAATTGAGAGCTGCATCCGGTTTGCCTCTTTGAGAGCTCTACTACCATTTCTGAGTACCAGCTCCCTTCCTGTCCTGCCCTCCTCTTTGTAGCTAAGCACATCTAAATCTATCACTGAATTCTTAGCAACCTCCATATAACCATCCTCTTTAACTATTAGGGCTCGGTTGCAATCTCCAACTACATCAACCTCTTCCATCAGGTCCTCCTCTGCATAATCTTGGTGGCAGTCCTTCCACTTTTTGGACTCAGGTGCTTCATCAGGTGAAGTTCGGTCGGCCCTTTCATCCTATTTCCTCACCTCAGTGCAGACTCTAGATGTCTTAACCTACCCTTGTTCAAACTACCCAGGCACCTATCCAATCACTGTTAGCCGAATAAGCCATGAGGAGCCCCCACACCTAATTGTAACCAAGTCAGGAATCGAGCTTACATTGAAGACATCAGCCTCAATTCTAAGCGATCGGATGTCCCCTTCACCAATCAAGACATCAGACCCTTCACCGATAGATGCAAATCCTGCTAACATCTTAGTAACAACCCCCTTAGATCTCAGATGCAACGGTAGTCCATTAATCTCAATACGAATCCTCCTAGAACCCACTCTTTGAGGAGGCCGATCAGGGAGAGCCCCATCAAAGGGAGACACCATTCTCCAAATCACAATAAATTCTTCAAAGGAGCTCGAACGAAATCTCAGTCGCTCAACATCCATCATACCCAAACCATATACCAGAAATTGAGATTGCGAGAACATGGCTACCTTCCAGCCTGCAGACAAGAGATTTAGGGAACATACCAAGTCTTGAAGCCTTTCTATCGAAGGTTTTCCTGCCATAATCTCGCCAATCAGAGCGCCCCTCAGCATGATCTCTGCAGATGAGATCTCTTCAGAAATTAGGATCTCAACTTCGATTGCATGCCTGCCTAATGCCGGCGGTGGTGGCTTTCGGGCTTCTTTCTTCACCATCCAGATAGGGTGCAAGAATGCCCTCTTTGTCTGCAGTGGAACCCTCCTAGGGCATGACTCACATTTGTGCCCTTCTCCCCTGCACGCCAAGCAGATCAAAGGGTTTCTGCATATCACTGCGCCCCCTTTGTTTACATCTGAAGCAAAGAACGTCTCCATTCAACCTCCTCCAAGGCCTTCTTGGAACATTTTCAGACATCCTACCAAACCTCTCCTGCTAGTCCCGCTCCCTTCTTCTCTAGGTCCTCTATCTCCACATCCTCCACTCGCCTCCTTCTCCAGCCCTAGATGCCTCCGCCACACCACCGCCTGCCGCCCAACGCTGATCGCTCTCTGACCCTCTCTCTCTCATTTTCCACCTATAAGATGTCTTGAGCTCAGATCGGACATCGGAGACCTTGCATTTAGTTTTAATAGTTGATAGTTGTAGTTCATCTATTTTATTTAAGCATTCATCTATATTGTGTTGATCATAACATTTGATAGTCAATAGATCTTTGATATGTTATTCTCATATGTTTATCATGGATTTCTAACCTTGTCTCTCTCTCTCCCTATCGCTTTCTCTTCTCTGGTTTGCAAGCGAACAAATCGACATATATTTGTGACATACAAGAGAATATCTGATCTGATTCCACTCATCCCAGTGTTCGACACTCGGACTCATCCGATATTTTTATTTAAAATTGATGTCATAAAACATGCTACAACGAGCTACTTTACACAAATGCGTCATTCGATGTCAGATTTTGGAATCGTTGCCAGGGAGGCAAAGGATCTTTTATTCACTTTCATTTTCTTGGAAATTAATTGTATTCATGTTATCTAACTTTCTCTTCTCTCTCTTTTTGTGGTTGCAGGAAACGCATGTAGCGGCAACGAGAGGAGAACAAATCAGGTTGGGTCGAAGGAAGTGCAAGAAGAAGATTCCCATCAATCCGATGGTTTGATCTTGTCTTCCCACGATCTAAAGGTAACTCCTCATCTTGGGACTTAAAAAAAATGGTGGTGTTATACAAGAACACCTCACTTTTGTTTGTCAGAGAAAGCACCACCATTAAGTCTTCAACCGGTTAACTCTGCAAAATCATTTTCTGGATTTAGGGTGAGGACATGATTAAAGGACCATTAGTACCTCTAAAACTTTTGAGAAAAATCTCAAAGGTGCTCCTTCCAGTAGACAAACTCCACTTCAAATTTCATAGCCAAGCTCTTTGTGGTTTGGCCATGAGAAATTCGCTATTGGAAGTGCACCAGGTTGTCCTGAGTTCTGGAGATTTGTAGGTTGTTCTTGCTGGTATGAACTCCACGTATCTTGGATTTGTGAGAGATTCATATTTCTGAAAAGCCCTTGAAATTATCCACACTTCATCTGAAGACCATTTTTTCATTTGAAATTGATTAGTGCTTGTTCTGATCAAAATCTTAAACTTGCGCACTGATCTGGAAGTTCTAGACAAATTAACCCCCTCTTGAAAACACATGAATTTGGGTGGTCTATCATCGTCAAAAAATTTTGTAAATAATTTTGTTGAAAAGTTCATTCAATTTCGGTTAGGATAGGGTCATTGCTTGTTTTCATTGGACCCTTCTTGATAGAATCTTAAAAAAATGATTCATTGAATAGAAGCTGCACACCCTAGGATTTTCCACACTAAGAAGTTTTTAACTTTATAGTCACATAAAAGGCCTTAAAGAAGGTCAATCTTCACCAACCATGTGACTATGCATTTGTACCTTGTTTGAATGCGTAAACAAGTGAAATTTTAAATCCATTAAAGGAAGAATCAAATTTTAAAAATCACACATCCTAATCTTGCTTGTTAAAGAACACTTGTTTTGGCATTGGGTCCTTGCACCCAATTGTGCATACGGCTTAAACTGAAATTTTAAGGGCATTAACCCCCTTAATGCCCTTCACTTAATCCTTTAGCACAAGCACTGACCTAGCCCTAAAAATTAAGTAGACGTTGGACCTAGGAATCATTGAGTTCATTTCAGGGTATTTTCCTAAATGCATAGTGAATTAGTGACATCTGCTTGCTCCAAAAGGTGCTAAGTTGGGAGGCCCGATTGTCAAACAACTTAAGCAAGCCAAAGTTTGGCATAATTAGCGGCCTTCAGGACATGCTCCCCCAGCTTCACCTTCCCAACTCTACCACCTTTGGGAGTAAGGACAACACCGAATTCACAGTGTGGTCGGAATCTACTTCTAAAGCATAAGTCACCTAGGTTTACACTGTAGGGCTTAGATTTGTTTACTTGATTGTGCACACATTTCTCACATCTATTTCCATTCTCATCTCTCCTTGTTCTTCTCTTGGATTGGTTACTTTAGACATAGAAAGAAGGAGAAAACTTGATTTCTCAAAGGGTAGGACTGAGATGGTCGACCCACGAGTTGAGGAGGTTGAGGACCAACCTCAACTCGATGCCATGACCATGATTCAGGCTTAGATTACCGCCAACCACCAACTTCAGCAACAACAGATTCACACCATGATGTAGGTGATGAGTGGATTCTTTGCTTTTAAAGTCGTTTGTCACATAAAATGATGTGTCTTTTGTAGTTCTATGTGTTGGAAAAATTGACTAATCAACAATTAATATAACCACTCAATTAGGAGCGGGTATATCTACAGGGAGGCAGTGACATATTTAAACTTGCACCAGTTAAAAACATATGTTCACTGTTAGTTTCATTGAGAAATTGAGCCAAATCTACCTTTAGATTAAGAAAACATCAAGAGAACATGCCGAAATGGCAATTTTGCACAACCAAAGGATAATTTTGCATGCAAACATCAAGAGAACACTCGTGGAGTGTGGGAAGGCTCTTGGCGAGAGGGCACACGTGCTGGACTACATGCGCGTGGAGTGTGGCACTACTGGAGGATGTGTATTGCTGTAGGTTGTGTGGGGTGAGGTACAGGCGGAGCGCATCTGCTGCTGCATGCTGCAGGCACGGTGGGTGCTGCAGGCGGTGGTGCGATGAAGTGCAAGCGCACGCACGGAGGTGCGCACGGGTTGGAAGTGGGAGCGCATGCTTGCTGGTGCGCGGCAGGGGCTTAGGCACACTGCTGGAAGTGCGGGCGGGTGCATACAGCTGGAGGGCACACAGAAGGAGGTGCGGGCACATGCGGCTAGAGGGGCGCGCAGGTGGAGGTGCGAGCGCGTGCAGCCGGAGGGGCGCGCGGGCTACGCACGTGGCTGGAGGCGATGGTGGGTTTGATGGAGAGGGGAGAAGCTGCTGGTGATAGCGTGGGCTAGAGGAGAGGTCGACTGCTGCTACGCGTGGGGATGGCGTGTTGTTGGGTTTCTTTTTAGGGTGAAGTGAAATAGAGGAAGAAGAAGAAAGAAGGAAAAGATATGGGAACAAGCTTTAGACATCTGGGAAACTTCCTGGATGTCTTAACTGACGGGGGAGATGAAATGCAGGGCATGGAGTTGCAGCAGCTGCGGTGGTGGTTGCTGGTGATGGCGGTGAAGGGGGTGATGTTGATTCTGGTGAGGCACGGTGATGGAAGCGTGGCCATCAGGGACACACGCTCACGGAGTTGGCACGAGTCCATCGGCTTGGCGTGGCGAGCTGTCACCTCGTTGGCCCACAGTGTGGTGGAGCTCGGCCTTGGAGACCACAGTGGTGGAATGGAGTACACGGTGGTGGAGTGGGGCGGTGTCTCCCAAAGCTCTGCTGCCTCCTCCTCTCCCTTGTAGTTAGTTGCCCCGAGCAGATCCAACACACCGGCTCCTCCATGAATGGGGCCATGACTGCGGCAGCTGGAGGAAATGCAGCCGTTGCTCATAGAAGAAGAATAAAAAATAATAATAAAATATTATGGTTATTTATATACAAACCCTCAACTTTTATGTTAACTTAAAATAATGCATGCAATGCACCTAATTAGTCAACTAATTAAATGAATGCAATTCTAAGTTAATTCTAAATGCATTTAGTTATGAATGCAATGCATGAATTATGTAATTAAATCAGAAATATGAATTAAACTATTTACATCCTAATGCATGCTAAATAAATGTTAGAATTAACTTAATGTCTAGGCACTTAAATATTTAAATAGCCCACAAATATGGGCTAATCAGCAGGCCGTACACCAACTCCAGAACCCACAAGGACAGAATCCTCAAGGGCGGAACCCTCAAGGGCAACCCCCTCTGAACCCACCTAACCCACCACCACCCCTTGAGGGCCAACCAAGGCCTCTCCATGACTTTTACGATTCGTCTGCCATCTGTGTAGAGCCATACCTTGGGTTCCCCGAAGGGGGAGATGATTTTGAGCTAAAACCCAATGCCTTGGCTTGATTCGAAGCCATTTCCATGGGATCTCAAATGAAGACCCTTTCCAACACCTGGAAGACTTAGATCGGATTGCATGGATCGTGAAACCAAGGAACATCCATTTGGATATTGTGCTAATTAAGATGTTCCCATTCTCCCTAAGAGACAAAGCATCTCGTTGGCTTAGGACTTTTGGGAGACCCATCTCCACTTGGGAGGAATTAAGTCATGCTTTTCTTAAAAAGTTTTTCCCCATAGGAAAGACTATTGCCCTTACCAGAGCCATCACTACATTTACCCTACAAAGTGCAGAGCAATTTCATGAGGCGTGGGAAAGATTTAATGAATTATTGTGGAAATGCCCACACCACGAGGTTCCAAGGTGGCAATTGGCCCAGATTTTCTACCATGGTCTGAACAGCAACCTTTGGAATTTCGTGGATGCCTCATGCGGAGGCAATTTTATGAACAAGGATGAGGAGCATGTTCGAGCTCTTTGAGTCAATGAGCAAGAACTCGCTTAATAATGCCTCCATGAAACAATTTAATCGATCCAGTCAACCCCGTTGTGGGATTTATGAGGTACAAACTAATTCTAGAATGGTTGACATGGACATTATAGCCAAGAAATTGGATCGGGTTGAGTTGGTGGATAAGAAGATTAACGAGCTATTGAATCAATCCCGAACCCTATTACAAACCTTCTCCCTAGCAAAGGGAGCATACAATGTAGATCTGGTTCAGTCTATGAACCAAATGCACCTGGAACAACCCCTAACCATGTTCTAGGGAGGGACCTTTGCTCCCTCAAACTCTGATTATTCTTTTCCCTCCCCTTCGGCACTTTCTACCTCTGAAGATGGCCATGCCATCCAGGGATATTCTAAGCCTGATCCTTTCTCCAACACTTACAACCCTGGATGGCACAATCACCCAAACTTTGCCTGGTCAAATAAAAAAGCAAACCAATTTTAGAACTAGCCTAGGTAAAGCCCTCCCTCCTATCAACCTAGTCCACCTACCAGACCACCCTATAATTGGAATAGGGTGGCTCCTACGCAGCAAAATCAAATGGACACCCTGATTAAAATGATGGTTGATATGAATCAGAAACATCAGGAGGAGATGGCATTAGTGAAGGGATAGTTGAGTCAGCTATTGGATAACAAACAATAGGGGTCCCTTCCTTCTCAAACACAACCGAACCTGAGGAATGTAATGAAAAGAGGCCATAATCCTCAAGGGTTCCAACCCAATCCTCAAGGGTTCCAACCAAATTAGGGGCAAGATCATATGATTAAACAAGCCCCTAATAAACTCCAGTTTACCATCATTCTTATGCTCGTAAACAAAACTAACTCTTGGGATTTTGACTCCGCAAACGGATTTTAGGGTTGCATTTAGGCATAATATAGGATTAAGCATGTATTGTATTCTTTTCTGGTATTTTTAACATCTTTACTTGAGTGTTAAGATTAAGCAAATATTCAGACTATCAAAACTCTAGCACTGATTGCGCAGCAATCATAGGTCTTAATTGACCTAAATTAGGCTAGGACTTAGCATAAGTTAGGGTAATTCATGCATGCATAAGCATTACTTGCATCTTTACTGCTTTCTTTTAGCTATGCATAAAATAATGCTATAATGTACTGATTAGGTGCATTATGACAATTACAGGTAATAAGTTGACAAGAAGGTAGATCGGAAGCTGGTCTGAAGTTGGAATAACTGGTGTTGTAGCAGAGCTGGAGTGGAAGACCAAGATTAGATGTAATAGATAATAATGTAAGGGAGTTAAGGTATGCTATTCTATTAAGTAAGAATAAAGTAGTAAAATATGAAGAACTTAGGACCATCCTAGCCCTAGGAGAGCCTAGAAGCTTCCCCAAGCCTTAGCCACCCTTAGATTAGGTCACCGCACCCTAGGAAACCTTAAAACCCTAGCTCCAACCTTTATATGGACGTCCAGATAAGTTATAGGATGTCCAAAACCCTTAGCCAACTCCAGCACACCTTAAACCCACTTCTGCAATGTTATTGGACGTCCAGACACTTGGTCAGACATCCAATTTCTGCATAATAACCAAGGAAGAACCTAGAATCCCTCTTAACTCTGATTGGACGTCCAGGAAACAAGTTTGGACTTCTGATTTTTCACTATAAGATGTCTGAAACTTTTATTGGACATTTGGAACTGCTCTCCAATTCCTGTTTTGAGATTCAAGCCATGATCTTGGATCTCTAGGTCCCTAAACCCAATTCCAACCCCATAGAAACCTAAATTAAGGTGCTCTAATGCTTGTACATCACCTCTAGACCTCCCTAAGGACCTAATTAGGTCCTCACTAAACCTAATTGACTTGGATCTTAGTCAATTCCATCATCCTATTCAATTTGACTCATTGAGTCCAATTAAGCCCTGATCTTAGCACACACTATCTAATTGGACTTAGTGAGAGTCCAATTGACCTAGACCTAACATAATTGAGTTATTTTACTCTCAACTAAGTTTTCACATGTTAAGTTTAATTGCACTTTATCTTAGTGAATTAGGGTTTACAACCCTAATTTGAGACCTACCTTGACCTAAACCCATTAGAACCTAACCTAATCAACCTAGCCACCTAAGTTTCAACCCACACACACCATCCACATGAAAATACCTAGCCAAGAGTTCTCTAGAACTCTCTACCAATTGTTGTTGCCTTGGTTGCTAAAATTAGCAACCAAGAGCCATTCAATTTTTAGATCCCCATTTGGTGGATCTAAAAACCACCATCCATCCTCTCTCACTCTCCCATGAGCTCCCACCATAGGCCCCTTTAGAGAGTTCCACAGTTCTTTAGAGAGTCTCCCTTAGGTCTATAAAAAGACCTAAGGGGTGGCCATTTGCACTCATCCATCTCTTGGCATTATTCACTTCCATTTAGGTTAGCTACATTCACTTCCACTCCACCTCCATGAGTTGCTCACCATGGCTACCACCATCTCCACGCCAGGATGCTGGATCACTTCTCCAACCTCTCTCAAAGGTTGGCCCTAGCACCATTGTCTGCCCCTCCTTCTCCTCTCAACCACTCAAAGGCCATCGGAGACCACCTATGAATGCCATTATTTCTACGAGATTAGTAACTAGTTCTTCATAATTTACATGCTTTTATTTACTGCTTAGTAGTGTTGCTCTTTATTCTCCCCCAATGATGCATGCAAAATCCCCCCATAGATTCCTATATGCGATCATTTTCTATTAGTTAGATTTATATTTTAAGCTTTCCTCTATAAGCTTTCCTCTAGTTTCATGTTGCAAACACCTTCCTGAATGAATGAAAGAAATTTTTCTATATATATATATGTCTATGTGTTGAGAATCACCATAAGCTTATTGCAATATATTTTGGGTGATTAAAGTTTCCTGCTTTCATTCCTGATATTCTTGCAACTAAGCGTGTCGTGCTTAAATACGTAATAACCATAAACCGTCATGCGATTTTTAAGCAAGTGGAGCAACAAAAGATCAATTTCAAATTTGCATAAACACCTCTCAGAGACGAACAACCGGGACTCAAAGTCTTGTTATTCTTACAAAATCATTTTTTGACGAATGTTTTAGCACGACTATACTATGATTTCTGACGACTTTAAAATGAATGAAAATGGGGTCTATCAAATGACGCCGTTGTCGGGGAGGCAACGTAATTTTTTGATTTTGATCTTTTGAGCTATCACTGATAAATCTTCCTCTCCTTGTTTTTGAATGTGCAGGAAAAATAGGAAAAAAAATGGGAATTGCACAAACAACGAGTGTAGAAAAAAATTTCACGTGCACATCATATCTGAATTAGTCTAGGTATTTTTTTTTTGAACTGTAGGTTAGATTTGATTCTAGAAATTTCATTTGAAAAAAAAATCTTATTCATTTTTGTGAAAAGAAAAAGAAAATCAACGAAAAAAAATCTACGTAGTTAGATTAGGTTTCTTTTTGAGTCCAAGGTTAGTTTTGAAAAAGAAAAAAAAAAGTTGAAAATCCTTTGAAAAAAAAAATCTTCTTTGAAATTTTCAAAATTAGAAAAAAAAATTGGTGGAAAGTTTGATGTTTAAACTCAAACACCTTTTAAATGCTTCTCCACCACCCTCTATTTTCGTCCAGACTTTAAATTTCGATTTAAAAATTCAATTGCCAAAACAATTAGTGAACAAAAAATTATGAAATTTAGGCTAGATCTTCAGTTTTAAACCATCTTTCAAATTCCATCATTCATTTGAAAAAATTCCAAGTAAAAATTTTTTAAAAATTCACGAAGTGAAAGAAGGTCAGACTGACCCAGATTTGAGATTTTTCAAAATTTAAAAAGTAATTCCAAGCAATCCATAAATTTGTTTTAACTAAAAACTATGGGGTTTGAAAGCTAATCTCATTGGATTTAATCTCCATATTATTTTTGAAATTTTAAAAATCATTTGATACTATTTCAATTTGAAAAATCGATCAGGGGTCAAAATTCCAGATCTGGCCCCTTGACATTTAAAAACCTCTATAAATTCAGTTGAAATAGTAAAAATTACAAAAAAATATTCTCCAAAATGATAATTGGAAAAGGAATCTACTCGCCAAATTTCAATTTGATTGTATTCCAATTTTGTTTAGACAATTATTTTTATTCTTGTGGTCTGCTGAAGAAAAACAAAACAAAAGAATAAAAAAAATCCTAGAATTGCATGAACCCCAGGTTACATCTTTAGGGTTACAATCTAGAGAGCACATTTGGTCTAGACTGGACTTAATCAAATCTACTGCTTAGCTGGTGAGCTTGGTCACCTTGTCGGCGACCCACCACAAACCCTAACTAAAGAAAAACGGGACAAAAATCAATTCTAAAACACGAAATCAACCCAAATTCATTGTCGTACTACTGGGTGCTTTCAACCTCTTGGCTGGGTTAGCTTGAGAGGTGAGAATCGCTTTCAGTTGGCTGTACGATGAATTTTTCTTCAGGAATTTGAGCTTAGAACGAAAAATCTGGTCACCAGATCATAAGGACCATCTGATTGACAGGGCCTTAGCCTTGTCTCGCTTGACTACACCAGCCCAGGGGTTGGGTGGTGTATGGAAGGAAGGAGTGTTGGTGCTAGAGCACCACGATCATTTATTTTGATGATAACAAAACACATGTCCTTTAACATTTGCATTTGAGTTCTAGTTTTCAGGTCAAATTGCAAATAGGGACAAGTGTTTAGATGGAAGTTCGAGCTCGCATCCATGGCAGATTGTAGGAGCTTGATAGAGGCAGAGGAGTTTCACGAGGAGCGAAAGCTTGAAGAAGGAAGGAGATGAAGAATAGGATAGATTTCATTTTATCCTGTTCTATGTATTTTTGTTTCATTGTTGTCCTCTTTATTTTCATCTTAGATCTTATGTTAAAGAGCCTCAAAGAACCCTTAAAGTAGTCCTAGGAACACCTGCACTATCCTAGGATACTTAGGTTTTCTATAGAGAACTTAGAAAACCAAAATAGGGTTTAGATAGCCTTTTCAGATGTCTAATCTAGATTTCAGACATCTGATAAAAACTTTTAAGACGTCTGACTGTTAACTCAGACATTCGATTATTTAGGCTGGACTTAGTTCTGTTTGATGAAATCAGACATCCAAACCTTAATCAAGACGTCTTAAGAGTCGTCTGATGCCTTTGCTAAATGTCCAATTAGTGGAACGTTGGCTGCCCACATAGACGTTGAGGAATCTGACCGTTAGCTTATATTAGACGTTATCAGACATTCGTAAGTGATCCCAGACATCTGGTACATGACCATTTTGCCTTGACTGACCCAAAATCTCTTCTCAGAGATTTTCTAGCCATTGTACTCCCTTGGGAATTGATTTCCATAGAAAAATAGGTTTCCAGATGTCCAGACCTTTTGCCATATGTCCTATGTGTCGTCTGATGGACATACACTAGAACCATGTTTATATCTAATTCAAGTCGTGAAGGAAACCTGCCTAAAATCAGACGTCTGACTTAGTTCCCAAATGTCTTAAACGGGTTTTCCAAACGTCTAATAGCAAAACTAGATGTCTGATGACCCTGTCAGAATCATGATTAATTCTGACTACATCCTGATTCTCTTTGGCTTTGCACCCAGCGACTATGGAAGCCTTCCAAGGCCTTCGAAAGCCTTCCTAGGGCCTCTATAAATAGAGGACCCCTTGGCTTGAAGAAATACCCAAGACACACCATTGCTAGAATATTTCCACTTACTTGTTTCGAAAAAGAAGTAGAAGATCAAATAGAAGAAGCTTTAGCTCTACAAGCACTCTCTTCACCTCAGAGCTTGATCCTGCTGTGCACTCGCTCTCCCGCCGATGTTACGAGAGCACTGTTGTGCCAAAGTGTGGTTCACGCATCTGCATCATCACTTCGACGCACTTCCACCAAAGGGAAGTCTTCTAACTCCTATAGAAGCTAGGATTATATATTTGAGGCTCTATAGGATTGTTGTACTTTATATTATCTTTGGTTGGGTATTCACTTTGCGAATTTTCATCTCCTTCCTGAGACAAATTCCTTCTTGTGAAGAGAAGGGGTGTTGAGGAGCACTACCCTCGATGTAAGTAGTGTGGTTGTAATTGAGGTTCAGTCACCCTCATTTAAGTGACTGGGTTTAGTGGATTTGATCGACTAGGTCGATCGAGAAATCCTAACTTGAGTGGGTTAGGTGGTGATTTTCACTCGGTTTGGGTTTCCACCTAAAAATAATTGTGCTTATTGTGTGATTGTTTGCTTATTTTTGAGATTGTCTATTTTAATTTTGCACTTTATATCTCACCCCCTCCAACCAGGGAATTACAGTTGGAATCAGAGTAGGTTCTTGCAAGATCGGAGTAACACCCAGCAAGAAGATCATGGAGGGAAGCAGCTCTGTGAGTAGGATTTTTGAGGGGTAATCTACGACCCAACCGCCGTTCTTTGACGGGAGCAATTACCCATACTGGAAGCTGCGGATGAAGATATGGCTTCAAGCCAATGACTTCATGATTTGGGCAGGATGCGAGATGCCGTTTGACATCCCAGAGAAACCCATGGGAGACTACTCGTAACAACAAATCCGGGAGCTCTCTCTAAATGCAAAAATAATGAACTCATTGTATTGTGCTTTAAGCTCAGAGGAGTTTAACAAAATCTCGCAATGAGTCACCGCATACGAGATTTGGCACACACTCGAGGTAACTCACGAAGGTACCTCTAAGGTAAAGACTTCTAAAATAAATTTACTTTCTCAAGAATTTGAGTCTTTTTCAATGAAGTCTAACGAATCTCTAAGTGAGATGAACACTAGGTTCACTCTCATTGTAAATAATTTAAAAGTTTTAGGTAAGACCTTCATCAAGGGGGAGCTTTAAAGAAAACTTATTCGCTCCCTTGGACCGGAATGGGAGCAGAAGGTCACCGCCATCGAGGAGGCAAACGAGATGGGGGAGCTCAACTTGGAAGATCTCCTAGGCAACCTAATGGCCTATGAGACAAAGTTAAAGCAAAAGAAGAAGGATACACCGGAGCCTAAACCAAAGATGGCCCTCGCATTCAGAGCCACATCAGATAGAGAGGTAAGTTCCGACAATGAAGACTTTAAAATTTTACTTAAGAAAATTTCAAAGTTTGTAGGGAATCAAACAAAGAAAAGGAGAAGGAAAGCCCGAGACGTTGCTACTATTACAACGAGAAAGGACATCTATGACCCGAATGCTCTCTTCTCAGGAAGGAGAAGAAGAAGGAAAAGAAGTCTAAGAAGAAAGCATCCAAGCAACTTGGAATGATTCAAGCTCAGAGGAAGAAGAAGAAGAAAATTCTGAGAAGGAAGAAATCTCTTGCTTTGGTTTCATGGCCATAGGAGAAAGCGACAGCGAAAGCGGAAGCGACTCCGATGATGAGGTAAATTCTGATTTACAGAACACATTTAATGAGCTTTTTGAAGTTAGTAAATCACTTAAGGTAGAAAATAAAAATATTAAAAAGAACCTTAGTTTTCTTAAAAATGAAAATGAAAGGTTAGAAAAACAACTTAAGGATCTAGAAGCTAACCCTAAAAATGATTACTTATTATTAGAAAATCATAACCTTATCAATGAAAATAATAAGTTGATTGAGGAAAACACTAGTTTAAAAATTGAAATTTCTAGCTTAAAAACCAAGATGCATGCTATAGAAGGTGAACTTGCATGTCTTAGGGAGAAGTCAAATAATTTGATAAATAAGGTAGATAACTTAGATAGCCTTAATGTTGAGAAAGGATCTCCGTCAAGGAGACCCATTAATAGATCCGGATCCAAGCTCACTTGGATACCGAAAAAAAATTGGAATCTTGTTTTGTAGGTTTCAAGGGTGACTATAATACAAGAGATTGGACCTACAAGCTCAAGGCTGGTCAACTCGAGTTGGGAGAACCAAGGAGTAGACCAAGGAGGAGAACGAGAAGACCAATGAGATGACGAACAACCAAACAACCCACCGCACGTCGTTCACCAGATTGGAGACCGGCGTCGATGCCCGAACCTCCAAGCTATGGATGGGAGCCCCATTCGATGTGGCATCCACCACCTCCACTTGGGCCATTCTATTGGCCATGGTAGGTGAGGTAATGATTACACAGCAAAAATACACCAACAATTGTGCCATCATGTGCTATTTCCTAGCATTGCCATTGCATATTAGGTAGCCATTGTCGCATTTGTGAAACTACACGCATGCATGCATTTATTTGAGAGGGGAGGAGAGTGAATAAAATGGCCTTGAAATTTATGTTTTCCTCAAGTGCTGCCTCGCAAAATCTCCATCTTTATTTTTTATTTCTATTTGACTTTGAATTTCTTCTCTGCGACTGCGAAGCATGGTTGGACCTTCTTCGCACCATGCTCTGCAAAGCTTGCCCTGCCATTGCATGCACAGCCAGGGCATGGCTGTGCTTGCCTTCTTCCTCTTTAAAAAGGCACGGCTGTCTTCTTTGCAAGGGGCCTGGTCCACACAAAAGAACCCAACACACAGCACCCTTCCAAGCCATCTCCTCCCCTCTCCCCTCCATACGCAACCTCTCCTCTTTGAGGAGCTACACTATAGGCAGGAGCTGCTCACAGTGGTGCACAACCACCACTGTGAGTCCCACCACCACCCAGCTCATCAAAGAGCCAGTGGGCGTGGTGGTTCTCTTCCCTATTTCGTCGTTCCAAGCAATTTCCGCCATTGCCACAGAGCTGAGCGTTGAAGCTCAAGCATAGCAGCAGCACGGCACAGGACTCCTCTTCCACGCGCGCAGGCCACGGCGCACGCCAGCAGCCGGCGCAACTCTTTCCATGCGTGCCAGCAGGTCACCCTCGCCCCTCTCCGCGCTCGCCAGCAGCTGGAGAAGTCCTTCCGTGCGCGCGCCAGCTCGCTCAGCGGCGACCGCACTTACGGAATCGCCAGCACCCGGTCGCGCGAGGCGAGCACGCACTGTAGCCACTGTTCACGCGTTTCAGCTGAACACTGTGGCTACAGTATGGTGATCGGTAAGTTTCTCACTTATCCGGTCACCGCGCACTCTCTCTCCGCACCGTGACCGTCCCCAGCCCGTCCACACACGCCCGCACCCGCGTCTCTCCCTGCGCCCGCTCCAGCGTCTGTGCCCACCCGCTTCTTCGCGTCCGCACCCGCCTCAGCACGCAACGCAGCGCGCTGCGGTCCTTCCTCCCACGCCTGCTCCCTCCTGCGTGTGCCCACGTCTTCTTGTGCCTACACGCCTACGCTTGCACGTGGCCCTCAGACGTCGGCTGCTGCATCAGACAACTTAACGCCTGCGCCATCTTCAGCAGACGCTCTCTCTCTCTCTCCACAGCACTCTCTCACTCCCTCAAACACTTTCACACACACACACACACTCTCGTACACACACACTATCACTTGTACACCCCTGTATACACACTTATATATATATATACATATATTTATATATATATATATTAGTACCTATGCTATTATATATAAGTATATATACATACATACATATATATATATATATATATATCTATAAACTTATATATATATATACTCATATATATTTACATATATACATATAGTTATATACATATATATATATATATATAGATATATATACACATATATCTATACATATATCAGTACTTATATAACTAAGTATAAGTATATATGCACATGTATTTATACATATATATATATATACATATATACATATATCTATAACTATAAATACATATATATATATATATATATATATATATGTATGTATGTATGTATATCTATCTACATATATCTATATACATAGATACTTATATTAATATATATATATATACATATACACATATATATAACTATATACATATATTACTATATATATACGTATATATATATATATCTATATCTACATATAGTTATATATACATACATATATATATCTAAGTATAGATATATATATATATACATATACATACATCTATCTATACATATATTTACATACCTACATATATATACATATATATATATATATACATATATAACTACATATACTCCTATGTAAGTATAACCATATCTATATATATACATATAGATATATATTTACAGATATACATATATATATGTTTTCATATCACCTACCATACGTTGTATCGTGGGAATATCTGCACCAGTTACTGATATTCCCTGATACACGCATACAGCAAGCGTCTCCATACACATCTTCCACCCATTCATCCTACACTCCACGCGGCACTTCGTCCTGTTGGTTGCATCTTCCTAGACGATGATCGACTCGACACTGTGCTACATGCCATCTCCACCTCCACACCCACCCCTATATACATATATAATATACATATATATATATATACTATATTTACTTTATTTCTATTTCTCTTTCCTACCATTAAAAAGATAAAAAAATATACAAAAGAGAAAAGATAATCCTTGACTTGTAGGTACATAGTCTTGCGAATAGCAAGATCAATTTTGGAACCCTAATTTGGCTCAAAGCCAAGAACCTAATTTTGAGGTGTACCTCAAGGATAAAAATTATCAGAAAAAATATTAAATAGAAAAACACCAAAAAAGTAATAAACGAACGGAAGATATTCGTTGTAGGAAAGGCGTAGAAACTTATTTATCTCTAATCCCACTTCCTTGAGTTCGACCTTGGGCCTAAAAGTGACCAAGATAAAATCAAGTAGGCCAGGTAAAAAAATTTTGTAAAGAGATGGTAAGGCTCGATTTAGGTTAACCACTATACTCATTTCAATGATAAAATCACCATATTAACACAACCTATCTAGGCTCGACCACAACTCTTTTTTGGTGCCGTTGCTGGGGAAGTGCGCATTCAAGTAAGTTTTTACTCCATTCCTTTAATTTTTCTCTTCTCACACCCTTCTCTTCACGGGTGTCTATTTTTTTTGGTGTGCAGGTGAACTAGTTGCAAGGAGAAGGTAGGCAGACGAAGTCGGAGATGTGGGCAGATCCAAGGCAGGAACGAGAGCGTGAAGTCACCGACACCGCACTGGAGCTTTGCACACGTTGCTGAACAAGTAGGTATTTCTTTCTTAGCAACTTAGGTTAACTTGTCAACTTAATAAAAAAAAATTTAAAAAAAGAAAAAAAAACTAAAAACACTTCTTGGGATCTCTTGGGGCAAGTGGATAAAAAATCACTTGTTTGATTGTTTGTCATCATTCCCACCGCCCCAGGATTTCCCGCCAAACTTCGCATAGTGAAGATCCAAGAATCTTGATTCTTGAATCGTTTGCCGTGTGAAGTATTCGTTGAGGCAAAAATAAAAAGATTGATTGCCATCCCTCTTTGCCTCATTTATCTGCAATTCAGGATCACATTTTTGGTGGGGAGACTTGGAATTGAGTTGATTCCAACCCCACCATGACCTTTCATGTGCCTAAGATTCGATCCCGAATACTTCAACCCCAACAATTTGATTTTCTTCATCATATGGTTGAGCCTTGTGTGTGGAAATCATTTTGGTGATTGGGAGCACTTTAATTGAAGTGCTTTGGCTCCCTTTCACACAAATCTAAAAATTGACTCGTGCATCCACACATAGAAATCTCCATCTAGGGAAGCCCATTGCATTTTTTGCATGCATTAACCAACTGACATTGAAGAAGGGTTTGTTGGGCTTAGAGAAAAAACTTGTATTCTCTCAAAACCCGGAGATTGGTTGAATTGGTAATTCAGAGAAATCCTAAAATACATACTACTTAAAGCTGAAACTTTAAAAACCATTCACCAATTAAAACTTCAATTCGGGGAGATTTCCCTGTTACATGCTTGTATTACACACTTTGTAAAATCAATCACTTGGGCATTACCTGTAAATAACACCCATCACATTCCAGAAGCACTTGATCCTAAGCCTATAACTAAAATTGGTAGCAACTTGACCCTTATTAAGGATTGGAGGTCTAACTACCTGCGTGTAGCGCCTACGTGCTGGTGAGGGTTCCCGTGTGCTATCGGGTGTCTAAGACTGGGGTAAACAGCCTTTCAATCTAGACCAGTGGTTCCACAGTGCTCGCATTCAGTTCCGTAGGTCGTGATAGTAGGTAACTTAGATCTTTAGGTCTAAGGGCACACTATAGAGGTTAGGAATTTGATTGTATTAATTTGTCATCAAGTGTACCTTTGCGACGTCATTTCTCTCATCTCCTTTCCCCTTCGTATCCCCCCAATTCTTCTTGCGGTAGTGCATATTTGGGAGGTCACAAAACCCTGAACTGTGTGAATTGTCTGATAATTTTAGAAAAAAAAGCCGAATCGTCCTCTTCCTCCACAAACATGGCTGCACGCCCACCCCCAAATCCCAAGGGAGGAAACTGCCCTCAAAACCCACCGGGTGGTGGAGCCTTAGATCCCATAACCCACCTCCAACCCCAAATGGAAATGTATAATGAACAAATTGAGGCCATTGGGGAAACATTGGAGGAGATGCAGAACCCTCCTGAATGGGAGGAGCCTAGGTCTCTTAGCTCCTATCAGAATCCCGCTGCTATAGAGACCATAGGACAAATTCAGGTCCCTATGGGCGGGGACGACTTTGAACTAAAACCTAAAATAATTGGCTTGATAAATTCTCACTTCCATGGTCTTGCAAGTGAAGATCCTTTTCTCCACTTGGAAGACCTAACTCGATTGGCTGAAACTATTAAACCAAGAAATATCGGGTTACCTATAGTCCTCATGAAAATGTTCCCATTTTCATTGCGGGATAAAGCGTCGCAGTGGTTACGTACCCTTGGGAGAACCATCCACTCTTGGGAAGAGATGGGAACAGCATTTCTCAAGAAGTTCTTCCCAATCGGGCGAACCAATGCACTTCACCGTGCTATCACCTCCTTTACGCAACAAAACGGCGAACAGTTTCATCAGGCATGGGAGAGATATAATGACCTCCTCAGGAAGTGTCTGCACCACTGTCTGCCTAAGTGGCATATAGCCCAGATTTTCTACTATGGGCTAAATGAGACTTTGAAGCAGATTGCAGATGCTTCCTGCGGAGGGAATTTCATGAATAAAGACAAGAATGGAGCATTCGAATTATTTGAAAATATGAGTGAAAACTCAATGAACAATGCTTCCATTGTTGCCTTTAATCTTACCAGCCTACCCCGAAATGTCCACGAAGTTGACACGGGACCTTCCCATTCATCCACAGATCTCAGCCTTATCGCACAGAAATTGGATGAAGTCTCCGTCGTGCACAAGAAGCTGGACGAGCTTCTGGCCAACCCTACCCGTTCTATGGCAAACACCCCCACCTCACCACTTCGTCACAATCCCAATTCTTCCAACACCAGGCTTATCCCGAGAAACCCCGTATGACCTTCCTTACCAAGTGTCGTGCCGAGCGATTTGGTAAGTCATGTGGATTTGGCTTCTGCGAGCCAGTATTTTGACACAAAGGACCAAGCCTCCGTGTGCTCGGATGCATATTTACATGCGGATGCATCTTCTGGCATAGAAGACGATTACGCCCTAGGGAACAACTCATCTCTGCCACTTATAACCCAGGGTGGCGAAATCATCTGAACTTCGCATGGTCCAGAAACCTGCAGTGCCAAAACCCTGTGGGTGGACCAATGCGACCATCTGCACCCATCATCCCAAGGGCCTAGTCTAATCCTATGGCAAATCCGCCATCGGGTCCTTGTGTACCGCAAACAGAACACGCATCAAGTCCTTTTGATAAATTGATGCGAATGATGACGGAAATGTTAAAGCGCCATGAAGTGAACATGACCTCTCTTCAGCACTAATTGGCGTAGCAGAATGCTGAGATCAGTCACCTATGCATGGTGACTCGATCTCAGGGCACTCTTCTAGCCCAACCTGTTCCCAACCCGCGAAATTTCGTACCCCATGGTCCTCAACCATAGGTACGACCTTCTCAAGGGTAGGTTCATCAAATTTTGCAGACTCCAAGCATTCCACTGGGGTTTCAGGCTAATCCCGCTCAGCACCCCACTCTTATGTCCCTATTGTGAACCCTCCTCTGCCTTATGATCCCACTGGACCCGCATCATCCAATGCGATCACTACGCAGAGCGGTAAGTAGACCGTTGATCCACCTCGACCTGATCCTGGCCCATTTTCTTCATCGCCCTCTCATTCGGGATGCACACTGCATTCGTGAGAGGATGATGCACCCAAATTGGTGCCAGAATCAGTCCCATTCCCTGAGGCACTACTGAGGGAGCCAAAAGGCAAGAAGAAGGATACACAGGCCTTTGATAACCTGCGTAATTTATTCAGGGATGTTGAAATCAAGGTACCCCTACTTGAGGCTATCGACCATATACCTACTGTCGCTTGATTTTTCAAAGACTACACAACACCCAGGAAATAGTAAAAGAAAACTAAGAATCCGGTGGTTCTCTCACCTCATACGAGTTGTGCTATACTGTCAAATCTACCACCGAAGCAGAAAGATCCAGGCACACTGCCTATTTCCTGTAGCATCCAAGGTTGCAATTTTAACCGTGCCCTGCTTGATCTAGGATCTTCCATCAATCTTATACCAACCATCATGCTCGAAAAATTTTCCTTGGGAAATTTGAAACCTACCCTTGTCATGTTACAGTTGGCAAATCGTTCTGTCAAAATTCCAAAGGGTGTGGTGGAGGACGTGGTGGTTATGGTCAACAGTCTCTGTTTTCCACTTGACTTTCTTGTTTTAGATATGGAAGTTGCTAGCTCACTTTCTGATTGTCCGATCATCCTTGGTTGACCTTTCTTGGCCATAGCCCGCACCCATATCGACTGCGAGTCAGGCTGTATTGAGATTGCCGTTGGATCTAAAAAGCTCAAGCCTAACATCTTCAGGGCAGCCAAGAACTTTGATTGTGATTACATCGAGGATGACATGTCTGACGAGGACATGGCCGTCAGCGCATGTATCGGACTATTTGAGACCCATTCTGACTGCTGCGAATTACCTATAAACACTAACAATTGCTTGACCGACACATATTGTGACATTCCCCCATCCGTCCCTATTCTTGTACCTTCTCCAGACCAGACTTCTGACGAGGTTTTCTCTGCTTCCCATACCTCGTGGTCTAAGTCATATCCAGGCTACTCACCGTCGGTCCACACTCTTGAAGACCGGATTGCCCCTTCTTTCTCGCCAAATCAGGCGGATTTACAACTCCACACTGTGACCTTGAGCCCATATACTACTCACTGGGGCTATTCCTTTTTGGATCCATCTATCCAAGAAGCCCCTATTCTTGGCCAATCTGAGGGCCAACTTCTTCCTCCTGACTTGTTTTCCGATCCACCTAGGACACTCTCGTCCCAAGAAATGCCAGATCTCTCACCATCCACTCCCGAGCTGAAAGAGTTGCCTGATACGCTTAAGTATGTTTTCTTGGGACCAAATGAAATGTTCCCCGTAATCAGTAGTTCAAAATTGACCATGGAGCAAGAGTGTAAACTAACAAAGGTCCTTATGGAACACAAGGTAGCCATTAGATGGTCCTTATCAGACTTAACTGGCATTAGCCCCTCCTACTACACTCACCGTATATATACAAAGGAGGAGGCTCGACCTTCCTGCGAGATGCAGCGACGTCTCAACCCTAACATGCGGGAGGTCATTAAGAAGGAAATTATTAAGTGGCTGGATGCGGGTATAATCTACCCGATCAGCGATAGCCCCTGGGTGAGTCCGATTCACATTGTGCCCAAAAAGACAGGACTCACCATCCGTGCCAATGATTGGGGCGAATCCATCCCTACATGCACTCCTACATCGTGGAGAGCATGTAGATTATAGGAAACTTGATGCTGCAACTAAGAAAGATCACTTTCCGCTACCTTTCATTGACCAAATCTTGGAGCAGTTAGCAGGAAATAAATTTTTTTGTTTCCTGGATGGATTCTCAGGATATAACCAGGTGGCAATTGACCCCCGGGACCAAGAGAAAACCACTTTTACCTACCCCTTCGACACCTTTGCATTTAGAAGGATGCCGTTCGGACTTTGCAATGCGCCAGCAACTTTGCAGAGATGTATGCTAGTAATATTTCATGACGTGGTGGGTGACTTTCTCGAGGTCTTCATGGATGAATTTTCGGTCTTTGGACCATCTTTCGATGAATATCTTGCCAACCTGACCTATATCCTTAGGAGATGTATTGATGTAAACCTCATGCTCTCTTGGGAAAAAAGTCATTTTATGGTACACAAGGGAATTATTCTCGGGCATATCATCTACGATAGGGGTATCAAGGTTGACATAGCTAAGCTTGATGTAATTGTTGATTTACCTGTGCCAGGCTCTGTCAAACAGATCCGCTCCTTCCTAGGACACGTCGATTTCTATTGGAGATTTATCAAAGATTTCTCCAAGATTTCTCGACCGCTAACTCATCTCCTATCGGCTGACGTACCCTTCGATATGGGCCCCGATTGCATACGAGCATTCATGCAGCTGTGTAATGCTGTCACCAAGGCCCCTGTTCTCCAGCCACCTGATTGGTCCCTCAACTTTGAACTCATGTGTGACGCTTCCGACCTTGTAGTCGGAGCCATCCTAGGACAAAGACGTGATAGACACCCCATCGTGGTGTACTACGCCAGTAAGACGTTAGATGAGGCCTAGCGTAATTATACTACCACTGAAAAAGAACTACTGACGATCGTCTTTAGGCTGGAGAAATTCCGCTCTTACCTTCTGGGCTCACATGTTATTGTTTTCACTGATCACATGGCCATTCACCATCTCATGCACAAGAAGGATGCCAAGCCTAGACTGATTCGTTGGATCCTTTTGCTCCAAGAATTTGACATTGAGATCCGCAATAAGGCCGGAGCCTAGAATGTTGTAGCTGACCATCTTTCTAGACTGGACCTTGACCATATTGGACTTACTCTGCCGATTAATGAGATTTTTCCTGATGAGCACCTATTGGCAATTAATGTGGCAAGTGGACCTTGGTATGCCTATATTGCCAATTACCTTGCTTCTGGATCCCTTCCATGTGGCTGGCCTAAAAACCAGTGCGAGTGTCTCATGGTAGAAGCAAAGTATTATTTCTAGGATAATCCACTTCTTTTTCGAATAGGTGCTGATCAAATCATCCGTTGCTGTATTCCTGACAGCGAATTCCCTAGTGTGTTATCCTTCTGCCACGATCAGGCCTGCGGAGGCCATTTCTCTCGGAGGAAAACTACAGCCAAGGTGTTGTAGTGCGGTTTCTTTTGGCCCTCCCTTCACCAAGATGCACACAATTATGCCAAACATTGCACTAGGTGCCAGTCGTTAGGGTCAATGTCATGTTGTGACATGATGCCCTTGCAACCCACCCTAGCTATGGAAATCTTCGACATTTGGGGAATTGATTTCATGGGTCCCTTTCCTCCTTCCAACGGCTTCAAATTTATCCTTGTAGCAGTTGATTATGTTTCGAAATGGATTGAGGCTATTCCTACGCACCTTGCTGACCATTTTACATCTATTTGATTTGTCAAAGAGCACATTTTTGCATGCTTTGGGATCCCTCGTGCCATTATCTCAGATGGAGGAAGCCACTTTACCCATGCTTCTTTTCGAGCACTCCTGAGGAAATACGGATTTCACCATCGTATCGCATCCCCGTAGCATCCTCAGACGACAGCCAGGCAGAGGTGTCGAACCGACAAATCAAGCAAATTCTCCAGAAAATGGTTCGGCCTGACCGTAAGGATTGGTCCGACAAGTGGATTGACGCAATTTGGGCGTATCGAACCACCTTCAAGGCTCCCCTTGGTATGTCTCCTTATAGAATCGTTAATGTGAAGCCTTTTCATTTGCCCGTGGAGCTGTAGCACCACGCTTATTAGGCTGTTCGCCAATGTAACCTCGACCTAGACCTGTGTGGTCGATAAAGGAAACTCCAACTCTAGGAGCTGGAAGAGCTCCTTTGTGAAGCCTATGATTCTGCCTTAACTTTCAAGCAACGCACTAAGGCTTTTCACGACAGCCGTATTCGGCGGAAAGAATTTGAGCCATCTCAGCAAGTTTGGCTCTACAATGGCCGACTCAAATTCTTTCCTGGGAAATTGAAGATCAAATGGACTCGTCCTTTCCTGGTCTCATGACCATTTCCCAATGGGGCCGTTGAGATTGAAGATCCCAAATCTAGGCATAAATTTACGGTCAATGGGCAGCGTTTGAAACCCTATCTTACTCATGAACCTACCCCCATTGGAGAAACTGTTGCCCTGCTGGAGGGTAACTAATTTTGTGCCTCATTCTGAGTCCAGCTGGGGATGTTAAATTCAGCGCTCGTTCGGAGGCACCCCAACAACACTCACCATCCACCATCACTTTTCACATTGTTGTCACGTTCACTTCACTTTTCACTTCACCACCCACCCTACCACCCTGCTGTATACCCTGCACCTCAGCTCTCATTACCCGATCTTTCGTCCTTCCTCTACCTTACCTTGCATGCATATGAGGACATAGCATCGTTTGGCATGGGGGGGTGGATAGGCATCCATAGGATCTGGGTATTTTATGGTATCATGTAGTCTCCATTTATCTATATGTATACGTAAAAAAAAAAAAAGGGTGTTTAGTAATGATCTGAAGGCTGAAACAAAAAAATACAACAATTGTTTATGGATATTCAACCACTGTTTTGAAGACTTTCCAGGCCATAGAAGCTTGATTCACTCAGGCTCGGCTTAATTCACTTGAGCATTGACAAGATAGATCAGAATCTCTCCTAACTAAGGATGTATTCTTGTACCTGAGACACCAGTACAAGATCTGTTAGTTTGCTTCTACTCGAGAGCCTAAGTAATCTTGGTTCACACTACACATATCAAGAAAGACCAGGTGAACATAAGATCCAATCCTAGTGTTCATTAGGGAAGGTGGAGTCCTTACCTGTGCGCACAGGTAGACTTTTTATCCCAGGCTTTAGTCTTGTGTTTAGGAGAGACTCTTTCCACCAAGAAGAAACTCTCCCACCAAAAAGAAAAGTGTGCTCCTCCAAATAATGTTGTAAGAGATATACTGACACGTGTTTCAAAAAAAAAAAAAGAAAGAAGTGAAAATAAGTCAGTATATCTCACAAATGTCTGTAAAATCTTCCTACAAAAAAGTTCTTCAAGGCAAATACCCTATTTTCTTCGAGCCACAAATGTCATAAAATGGGAGTTGAGTTTTCCGTCATCTTTTTAAGGGTCGATCCGAAGACATGAGCTGAAACTGGGACCAACCTGCACTTAAAAATTCGTGAAACCCTGGGCTTGAGTCTTAATGTTCATTTAGTCAGTCTTGATCCTTCACTAAGCACAAGCCATAATCTCTTGAGCTCTCGATTATAGCAAAAACCTCCTGGATCTTGGAAATCGTACTTAAGGTTTAAATATCAAGAGTCCTGGTTAGTTGATAGATGGTCTATGTCATGTGAGACTTAAAGTACTGGTAGTCTTCTCTATAGTTGGTTCTCACAATATCCAAAAATAAACACACCTATGTCACCTCGGAAGAAAATCTTCAGCTTAAGATCATTTCTAAATGCAATACAAAAAAATGTTTTGCTAGGGACTAGCAAAAGATAGGCATGGGGGTATGATTGCATAGCAAAAATACACCAACAATTGTGCCATCTTGTGCTATTTCCTAGCATTGCCAGTGCATATTAGGTAGCCATTGTTGCATTTGTGAAAATACACGCATGCATGCATTTATTTGAGAGGGGAGGAGAGTGAATAAAATGGCCTTCAAATTTACGTTTTCCTCAAGTGCTACCTCACAAAATCTCCATATTTATTTTTTATTTCCATTTGACTTTGAATTTCTTCTCTGCGGCTGCAAAGCATGGCTGGACCTTCTTCACGCCATGCTCTGTAAAGCTTGCCCTGCCATTACATGCACAGCCATGCACAAGCAGGGCATGGCTGTGCTCGCCTTCTTCCTCTTTAAAAAGGCACGACTGTCTTCTTTACAAGGGGCCTGGTCCACACAAAAGAACCCAACACACATCACCCTTCCAGGCCGTCTCCTCCACTCTCCCCTCCATACACAGCCTCTCCTCTTTGAGGAGCTACACCGTGGGTAGGAGCCGCTCACAGTGGTGAACAACCACCATTGTGAGTCCCACCACCACCCAACTCATCAAATAGCTGGTGGGCGTGGTGGTTCACTTCTGATGTAAACACATTTACACTACTTAAAATGTCTATTTATGCATGTTCTTAAGCATAGGATTGCATTTCATGATATAAATATTGCATAACATGCATCATCTCTCATTTAGAGTAGTTTGAATAAAATGGAGGTTAATTATCTCCTTTTATGTGCTTGGATAGGGAAAACATTTTATCGGGGCCTCGGATCAAAGATCAAACCGTATGGATGTGATCAGGACGACGATTGGAGTTCAACGACTCCAAGATCGCCCTAATCAGGCATCCGTAGCATCAGATAGAGATCGGGGAACCCTAGAAGATCAAGGGCCAGGATGGTGTAAATCCGCACTTCAAATGACAAATCCGACCACATGGATGAATTCGGATCGACGATCGCAGCCCAACGACACAAAAATCGAGTCAAACCGACATCCGTGGCACCATCTACAAATTTCTAGAAGATGGACGGCAAAGATGACGCCACGTGGTGCCATCTCAGCCGCCCAAACGGCCGCTTGCATCTTGTGAAGACTGCGCACCTGTCTCCTCTCCGTCGTTGGATCTCGATCCAACGGCTGCGACGCGCCCGCGCTGAAGTCAAGCGCTCGACACAAACGCGACTGCAGCGCAGCGGTCGAGCGCTCTAACGTGAAGTAGGGACGCGAGTTCAAGCCGCGCCCTGCAGAAATTGGAGCGGTGGCGCGCCTCCAATCGACCACACGATCACGATCCAACGGCCGTGCGCGCCCGATAGCGCCGACGCGCGATTGGACGCGCGCGTGAACGCGCGATCGCACGCACAGGTGGGCGGGAGGCAACGGTGAAGGCGCGATTTTAGGCCATCCGATCTCACGATCGGACGGCTGAGACTTCGCGGACGTGTGTAGGCGTTACGCACGCGGGCAGCCGAGCGGGCGCGCGTGGGAGCGGCGGCGACGGCCACGTCGGGGCTTTAGTGACTGATTTATCCGTCACTAAAGACCCCTTATTTATTATTTTGAAGATGTAATGCCTATTTTGCCCCCACTCCTTGCAACTATAAAAGGAGACCCCCTCCATACGAAATTTTCATCCCTTCTTTCTCTTCTCTACCCCTCCAAAGCTCAAGAAAAGCTTGTCCCACACCCAGGATGCTTCTCGCGAGATAAAGTCCAATTTTCATTCCCCTTCGGAAGTGGATCTCGCGACGACGTTGGCGTGCTACTCCGTTCCCGTTCTTTTGCTTCGCCCTCCTTCGTCCTGTTTCATTCTCCTTCATCCAGGCATCGTCCCGTCCGGCTCGTCCTCCAAGCAATCGTCGAGGAGGATAACATTTCTCTCCCCATTCTTATTTACAGCTTTTCTAGTGTAGAATTTTCTGCTTTATAGTGTAATTGATTTTCCGCATTCTAGTGTAACTTTTATAAACTATTGAAATATTGAATGCATGTTCTCTTTCTTTCTCTCTCTCTTTCTCTCTCTCTCTTTCATAGTTTGATAGCCCCATTGTAATTATAACGCCTTGCTTAAAGAGAATCTTAAAAAAATATATAATTGCGAAAATAGATCAACGTAGCCTCCTGTGTTCGACTCAGAATTATTTTCGGTATAAATTTTATTTGTTGAACACGAATTCTTCACTTTCGAACTACAACAACAGGTTTTCCAAAACCAATCTCATTAGCGTAGGTTCTTAAACGTTCAACATTTTGGTGCCGTTGCCGGGGATCGAACCCGGGTCGCCCGCGTGACTGGCGGGAATACTCACCACTTACTAGTTGTAGTATTTGCTTTGGAAAAATTTAGGGCTTATCTCTTGGGGTCTCATGTTATTGTTTATACCGACCACTCGGCCTTGAGACATCTCTTGGCTAAAAAGGATGCTAAACCCCGGATTATTCGTTGGATTCTTCTTTTTCAAGAATTTGATCTTGAAATCAAGGATAAAGCCGGGGTACAAAATGTGGTAGCAGATCATTTGTCGAGACTCCTAGGTGATTCTTCTTGTCCGGATATTCCGATTGCTGACACTTTTCCGGATGAAACCATTCTTACAGTTTTAGGTGTCCACTCCCCATGGTTTGCTGACATTGTTAACTATTTGGCCGTTGGTCAAATCCCCAGGATTGGACCAAGCAACAATGAGATAGACTCAAATCTGAGGCCAAATACTACTTTTGGGAGGACCCTGAACTGTATCGCATCGGCTCTGATCAGATTATTCGCCGGTGCATACCGGAGAATGAATTCAACAGTATACTCGAGTTTTGCCATGCATCTGGGTGTGGTGGACATTTCTCCGGAAGAAAGACGGCTGCAAAAATCTTGCAATCTGGCTTCTATTGGCCGTCTTTATTCGAGGATGCCCAAGATTTCTCAAGGTCATGTTCTCGATGTCAGGCACTCGGGAGCATAACTAAGAGAGACATGATGCCCCTAAATCCTATTCTTCCTGTCGAAATTTTTGATGTTTGGGGCATCGATTTCATGGGACCCTTTATCCCTTCATTTGGACATCAGTACATTCTTTTTGCTGTTGATTATGTGTCCAAATGGATTGAGGCAATTCCCACCCGAACCAATGACCACAAGGTGGTCATCAATTTTGTCAAGAAAAATATCTTCAGTAGGTTCGGGATTCCGAGGGCTATCATCAGTGATGGTGGCACTCATTTTACTAATGCCCAATTCTGGAATTTATTGGCCAAATATGGGGTTAATCATCGAATTTCCACACCTTACCATCCCCAAACGAATGGACAAGCCGAGATCTCCAATCGAGAGATCAAGAACATTCTGCAAAAAACTGTTAGGCCTGATCGCAAGGATTGGACTCAAAAGCTTGAGGACGCTCTTTGGGCCTACCGTACGGCGTATAAAACACCCATCGGCATGTCTCCATTCCGTTTGGTGTATGGAAAGGCGTGTCATCTACCCGTAGAGATTGAACACAGGGCATTCTGGGCAATCAAACAATGCAATCTAGATCTAAATCTAGCTGGGAAGACCAGGAAACTCCAACTATCTGAGTTGGAGGAGCTTAAAAATGATGCTTATGAGAATGCTAAGATCTACAAGGCTCGGACCAAAGCTCTACATGATCAAATGATTTCCCGCAAGAGCTTTGAGCCAAACCAGAAGGTCTGGTTATTCGATTCTAAACTTAAGCTCTTTCCTGGTAAACTTAGATCTAAATGGAATGGCCCATTCATAATTGATCAGATTTTTCTAAATGGTGCCGTTCAGATTTCTGACCCAAAGACGGGTAACACCTTTAAAGTCAATGGTCAACGTCTGAAGCCTGTTGTTGACTGTAATCTTCCAGAACACGTTTCAAACTCTGTTGCTCTAGCCATTCTGTGACTTCTTTGGCTGGACTTCACCTAGCTGACAGCATTAAACTCAGCAATTGTAAATATGACACAAGGCTGATACGAGCTTCATATCCAGGTGACATCTTTCATATTCTACCCTCTCTTTCATGTCTCTTTTTCAATGAGGACATTGCATCAGCTAGGCATGGGGGGGTGGATTCATTCTTGAATTATTTGGTCAGCCTTGTGAAATCCATGTAAATTGTTTCTCTTCTTATAAAAAAGAAAAAAAAAATTAGGAAGGATTAGTTGGACATTAGGACTTTTCAATCCTAAGAAATTTTACATTAGGATCTGAACACAAAGACCCCTCAGGTCTTTGGACTTAATTAGCCTGTGTATCCACTAAAATGTGGATTTGTCTTTGAGTCCTCGCCATTTTAATTCTATTATAATTGGAATAAATAAGTTTGGGTGATAAGTACATGACTTATCAACCCGCCCTGTTATTTGAGGGAATTTTGAGTTTTAAGCATCTACACACTTTCTTTGCATTGACTCATTTTTCGGCTATTCTAACGGAAATTGGGTAGCTAATGAACCTTCTAGGGTGATATGGCGGCAAGTTATCGTGGGTAACAGCCCACAGGTAGGTTGTCCAGAGCCCAGTCACTGGACCTTTCTCTTTTTGCTGCCTTTAGGTAAATCTTAGACCAGGGAAGCCACCTACTTAAAAAAAAAACAAAGAAAAAAAAATCAAAAAGGAGAAAAGAACAAAAAGAAATAAGCCACACTTCACCGCACAAGTATGGCTGGCAAGTTGTCGGTGGTAACAGCTCATCGACCGGTTTTCCAGAACCCAGCTCAGAAAATGCACTAAAAATTCCCAAAACACTTAGGAAGAAGCGGAGAAGTAGAATAAACCGAGGAGATATACACTGGATTCACCTTTGTGTTGACCCCGTTAAAAAATAAAAGTAGGGAGAAAGCTACCGGTTGTAAAGATACACCTTTAGGCATAATTTTTTTTGACGTCACCTAGAGGCGTAGAAATCCGAAGTCCGTTCTAATTGCCGATCAACGAGTCTATCACAATCACAATAAGATGCTTAAAACTTAGGGTTCTCATCAAATCTTGGGTGAGTTGAATGGCCGTAGAAAGCCACTCTTAAACCCTAAAATTTGAAAATCCAAAAAAAAAAAAAAAAAAAAATTTGAAAAGAGTATAAAGAAAAAGAAAATTTTCTTTGAATAAGGCGAGGGCTTGAGGCGGTCTGCATTTTGGTTGATACCCAGGCACTGTTGTGTCTTTGAAAGTTCAGTTCCTAAGTAGACAATTTCTTAATGATTGAAAATAACTCAGGTCCAAATAATCTAACCTAATTCTTTTATAAATAGTATATAGTTTTTGCTAGGGACTAGCAAAAGATAGGCATGGGGGCATGATGTAAACACATTTACACTACTTAAAATGTCTATTTATGCATGTTCTTAAGCATAGGATTGCATTTCATGATATAAATATTGCATAACATGCATCATCTCGCATTTAGAGTAGTTTGAATAAAATGGAGGTTAATTATCTCCTTTTATGTGCTTGGACAGGGCAAACATTTTATCGGGGCCTCGGATCAAAGATCCAACCGTATGGATGTGATCAGGGCGACGATTGGAGTTCAACGACTGCAAGATCGCCCTAATCAGGCATCCGTAGCATCAGATAGAGACCGGGGAACCCTAGAATATCAAGGGCCAGGATGGTGTAAATCCGCACTTCAGATGATAAATCCGATCGCACGGATGAATTCGGATCGACGATCGCAGCCCAACAACACAAAAATCGAGTCAATCCGACATCCGTGGCACCGTCTACAAATTTCCAGAAGATGGACGGCCAAGATGACGCCATGTGGCGCCATCTCAGCCGCCCAAACGGCCGCTTGCATCTTGTGAAGACTGCACACTCGTCTCCTCTTTGCCGTTGGATCTCGATCCAACGGCTGCGACGCGCCCGCGCTGAAGTCAAGCGCTCGACACAAACGCGACTGCAGCGCAGCGGTCGAGCGCTCTAACGCGAAGCAGGGACGCGCGTTCGAGCCACGCCCCGCAGAAATTGGAGCGGTGGCGCACCTCCAATAGACCGCACGATCGCGATCCAACGGCCGCGCGCGCCCGATAGTGCCGACGCGTGATTGGATGCTCGCGTGAACGTGCGATCGCACGCACAGGCGGGCGGGCGGCAGCGGTGAAGGCGCGATTTTAAGCCGTCCGATCTCGCGATCGGACGACTGAGACTTCGCGGACGTGCGTAGTCGTTACGCACGCGGGCAGCCGAGCGGGCGCGCGTGGGCGCGGCGGCGACGGCCACATCGGGGCTTTAGTGACGGATTTATCCATCACTAAAGACCCCTTATTTATTATTTTGAAGATGTAATGTCTATTTTGCCCCCACTCCTTGCAACTATAAAAGGAGACCCCCTCCATACGAAATTTTCATCCCTTCTTTCTCTTCTCTACCCCTCCAAAGCTCAAGAGAAGCTTGTCCCACACCCAGGATGCTTCTCGCGAGATAAAGTCCAATTTTCGTTCCCCTTCGGAAGTGGATCTCGCGATGAGGACGGCGTGCTACTTCGTCCTCCTTCATCCAGGCGTCGTCCCATCCGGCTCGTCCTCCAAGCAATCGTCGAGGAGGATAACATTTCTCTTCCCATTCTTATTTACAGCTTTTCTAGTGTAGAATTTTCTGCTTTATAGTGTAATTGATTTTCCACATTCTAGTGTAACTTTTATAAACTATTGAAATATTGAATGCATGTTCTCTTTCTCTCTCTCTCATAGTTTGATAGCCCCATTGTAATTATAACGCCTTGCTTAAAGAAAATCTTAGAAAAAAATATAATTGCGAAAATAGATCAACGTAGCCTCCCTATGTTCGACCCGGAATTATTTTCGATATAAATTTTATTTGTTGAACACGAATTCTTCGCTTTCGAACTACAACGACAGGTTTTCCAAAACCAATCTCGTTAGCGTAGGTTCGTAAACGTTCAACAACTTCCCTGTTTTGTCATTCCAAGCAATTTTTGCCATTGCCACAGAGCCAAGCTTTGAAGCTTAAGCACAGCAGCAGCACGGCACCGGACTCCTCTTCTGCGAGCCCAGGCCACCGCGTACGCCAGCAGCCGGTGCAGCTCTTTCCGTGCACGCCAGTAGGTTGCCCTCGCCCCTCTCCGCGCTCGCCAGTAGCTGGCACAGTCCTTCCGCGTGCGTGCCAGCTCGCTCAGCGGCACCCGCACTCACAGAACCACCAGCACCCAGTCGCGCAAGCCGAGCGCGCACTGTAGCCACTGTTCACGCATTTCAGCGGAACACTGTGGCTACAGTGCGGTGACCGGTAAGTTTCTCACTTATCCGGTCACCGCATGCTCTCTCTCTGCACCGTGACCGTCCTCAGCCCGTCCACGCACGCACGCACCCGCATCTCTCCCCGCTCCCGCTCAAGCGTCTATGCTCGCCTGCTTCAGCGCCTGCTTCTTCACGTCCGCACCCACCTCAGCACGTAGCACGGTGCGCTGCGGTCCTTCCTCCCACGCCTACTCCCTCCTGCGTGTGCCCACGTCTTCGCGTGCCTAGACGCCTGCGCTTGCACGTGGCCCTCAGACGTCGGCTACTGCATCAGACGACTTAACGCTCGTGCCATCTTCAGCAAACGCTCTCTCTCTCTCTCTCGCAGCACTCTCTCACTCCCTCAAACACTTACACATACACACACACTCTTGTACACACACACTATCACTTGTACACCCTTGTATACACACTTATATATATATATATGCATATACATATATTTATATATATAAATATTAGTACCTATACAATTATATATAAGTATATATACATACATATATATATATATACACATATATATTTACATATATACATATATATATGCATATATCTATACATATAGTAGCACTTATATAACTAAGTATAAGTATATGTACATTTATATATATACATATATATACACATGTATTTATACATATATATATATATATATATAGAAATATACATACATATATCTATAACTATAAATACATACATACATACATACATATATATATATCTACATATATCTATATACATAGATACTTATATTAATATATATGTATACAAATACACATATATATATATATATATACATATACATACATCTATCTATACTTATATTTACATACCTATATATATATACATATATATATATACATATAGATATATATTTACAGATATACATATATATATATTTTCATATCACCTACCATACGTTGTATTGCGGGAATATCTGCACTAGTTGCTGATATTCCCTGATACACGCATACAGCAAGCGTCTCCACACACATCTTCCGCCTATTCATCCTACACTCCATGTGGCAATTCGTCCTGTTGGTTGCGTCTTCCTAGACGACGACCGACTCGACACCGTGCTACACGCCATCTCCACCTCCACCCCCACCCCTATATACATATATAATATATACATATACATATACTATATTTACTTTATTTTTGTTTCTCTTTCCAACCATTAAAAAGATAAAAAAATATACAAAAGAGAAAAGATAATCCTTGACTTGCAGGTACTCGGTCTTGCGAATAGCAAGACTAGTTTTAGAACCCTAATTTGGCTCAAAGCTAAGAACCTGATTTTGAGGGTATACCTCAAGGACAAAAATTATCAGAAAAAAATATTAAATAGAAAAACACCAAAAAAATAATAAATGAACGGAAGAGATTCGTTGTAGGAAAGGCGTAGAAACTTATTTATCTCTAATCCCACTTCCCTGAGTTCGACCCTGGGACTAAAAGTGACCAAGATAAAATCAAGTAGGCCAGGTAAAAAATTTTTGTAAAGAGATAGTTAGGCTCGATTTAGGTTAACCACTATACTCATTTCAACGATAAAATCGCCATATTAACACAATCGATCTGGGCTCGACTAGGTAACCCTTAACCCTATCTTTTTATCATTAGCATATAGATAGGGGGAGTTAAAAATATGAGCTATTTGTAAATCATTAAGGGGGAGACCTTTTTTAGTTAGCTATATTTCCTTTAGAAAGGGGGAGAAAAATAATCGCTATCTTGTTGTTACAAAAAGGGGGAGGACATTACTCTTGTTAAAGGAATTTCAACCCACTTATAGAAGAGCATGTTTTAAGGGGGAGTTATAGGAATTTTAAAATCAATTGAACTTTTTTGATAATGTCAAAAAGGGGGAGGATTTTTTGCATTATTATTTTTGATTTTGTCATCATAAAAAAGGGGGAGATCATTGGTGCTAGAGCACCACGATCATTATTTTGATGATAACAAAACACATGTCCTTTAACATTTGCATTTGAGTTCTAGTTTTCAGGTCAAATTACAAATAGGGACAAGTGTTTAGATGGAAGTTTGAGCTCGCATCCATGGCAGATTGGAGGAGCTTGATAGGGGCGGAGGAGCTTCACGAGGAGCGAAAGCTTGAAGAAGGAAGAAGATGAAGAATAGGATAGATTTCATTTTATCCTGTTCTATGTATTTTTGTTTCGTCGTTGTGCTCTTTATTTTTGTCTTAGATCTTATGCAAAAGAGCCTCAAAGAACCCTTAAAGTAGTCTTAGGAACACCTGCACTATCCTAGGATACTTAGGTTTTCTATAGAGAACTTAGAAAACCAAAATAGGGTTCAAACAACCTTTTCAGTTGTCTAATCTGGATTTCAGACATCTGATAAAAACTTTTAACTCAGACGTTCGATTATTTAGGCTGGACTTAGGTAGTTCTGTCTGATGAAATTAGATGTCTAGACCTTAGTCAAGACGTCTTAAGAGTCATCTGATGCCTTTGCCAAATGTCCAATTAGTGGAACATTGGCTGCCCACACAAACATTGAGGAATCTGACTGTTAGCTTATATCAGACATTATCAGATGTTTGTAAGTGATCCCAGACATCTGATACATGACCATTTTGCCTCGGCTGACCCAAAATCTCTTCTCAAAGATTTTCTAGCCGTTGTACTCCCTTGGGAATTCATTTCTGCAAAAAAATAGGTTTCCAAACGTCTAGACCTTTTGCTAGACATCTTGTGTGTCGTTTGATGGACATACACTAGAACCCTATTTAGATCTGATTCAAGTCAAGAAGGAAAGCCACCTAAAATTAGATGTCTGACTTAGTTTCTAGACGTCTTAAATGGGTTTTCTAGACGTCTGATGCCAGGACCAGACGTCTGATGACCCTGTCAGAATCATGATTAATTCTGACTAGAGCCTGATTCTCTTTGGCTTTTCACCCAATGGCTATGGAAGCCTTCCAAGGCCTTCGAAAGCCTTCCTAGGGCCTCTATAAATAGAGGAGGACCCCTTGGCTTGAAGAAATACCCAAGACACACCTTTGCTATAATATGTCCACTTACTTGTGTCAAAAAAGAAGTAGAAGATCAAATAGAAGAAGCTCTAGCTCTACAAGCACTCTCTTCACCTAAGAGCTTCGTATTGCTGTGCACCTGCTCTCCCGCCGACATTACGAGAGTGCTGTTGTGCCAAAGCATGGTTCACGCATCCGCATCGTCACTTCGACATACTTCCACCAAGGGGAAGTTTCCTAACTCCTATAGAAGCTAGGATTATATATTTGAGGCTCTATAGGATTGTCATACTTTATATTGTCTTTGGTTGGGTATTCGCTTTGCAAATTCCCGTCTCCTTCCCGAGACAAATTCTTTCTTGTGAAGAGAAGTGGTGTTGAGGAACACTACCCTCAGTCTAAGTAGTGTGGTTGTAATTGAGGTTCAGTCACCCTTGTTTAAGTGACTAGGTTTAGTGGATTTGATTGACTAGGTCGATTGGGAAATTCTAACTCGAGAGGGTTAGGTGGTGGTTTTCACCCGATTTGGGTTTCCACCTAAAAATATTTGTGCCTATTGTGTGATTGTTTGCTTATTTTTGAGGTTGTCTATTTTAATTCCGCACTTTATATCTCACCCCCTCCAACCAGGGAATTGCAAGGAGGTCACTTAGACCTCAACTGGTTTGACCTTTGGAGCCACTCCCAAGGAGGTGAGTCACCTCGCCAGGACCATCTTCTCCCCCTACTTCTTCTACTCCCTTAGCTGCAATGGCTAATCCTGGACCTGGACCTAGTCCAAGCCTGGACGTTGGTAATCTAGACCCGATGGCTCATCTGGAGGCTCATATTATTGAATCTGAGGAGCGGCATCAGCAGAGCATGGACTGTATTTTGATGACGCTTGATAGAATGCAACATCCACCATGAGGAGAACAACTTTGAGATTTCTATAATCTAGCTACATCGATCATGAGGCTCCAGAAGTTTGGCACATTGATCTGTATAGTCCTTGTTATATTCCCAGAATTTAGCAACTATGGCTTTCAATTGGTTCTGATTTAGATAAGGGTCGGATCCATGAAGTTCAGGTTCTAAATAAGTTGGGGGATGAGGATGATCATATCCCCGCTTGTTAGGATGAGTCTCCCAACTAGGAGGAGTCGAAATCATGGTTGGTTTGGGAGATGGAGGACCTTCATGGTCAAAAGAATGAAATGGGTTCATGGATATTTGAGAGAAGATGTGAATAGAGATAAGGGATAGTCTTCCTTAGGAAGACACAACTAGCTACAAGGGGCTGGTGGAATTAAGGTAAAGGCCTAGGAAGAAAGATGAGAGAGCCCCAAATCATGCAAACAAGCTAGCCTTAAATTGTATACCCTAATTGGATCTAAACCTGGTATCCTGAGATGGAACTGGGTTAAACCAACCCTTGAATTACTTGGCTGGCCAGATTGGTGGGATCCCCTAGGACACCCCGCACGGCAGGACAGCACTGAAGGTTAATGCGGTTACCACACCGACCTTTCTTGTCACCTGTTGGTACAAATAGACAAGGCCTTGATTTTTACCCAATTAAATTTTAGCTACCAAGTAATTTAGTCCTACCTAGGGCACATCTACTTAGCTTTAGTCTTTGGCTTAGAGTGCTCTTGGAATGTGATTGGGCGATTGGGGGTGTTGCCCTTAAAATTGGATTTAGAGTGTGAAGTGCGTAGACAAAGGGCTTGCAATACAAGCTTTAATTAGTGTAGTGGCTTTTATGGTTCAAGTGCTTGTACTAATTTTTTTCTTTTAAGGTTTCCTTTTTTAGGTCAATTCAAACAAGGTTGTAGTGAAGCACACAACAGGTTTTGCAAGTCCCAATTGTTATATGAATTTTCTTTAAGTATGGCATGCAAATGTGCTCTACCCTAGTGTGGAAACCCTAATATCAGATAGGTCTATATGATGCTTTTAAGTCCAATAAGGTAGAAGTGGTGATAATGCACCACTACTAAGTGAAATAGACCTAATTGGTTGCCTAAGTTGAAATGTAGATCAATTTCAATTCAAGTGGGTGAGGGGAAGACAACCAATCATAGAAAATCCCTTCTCATGCAATCACACCCAAATCAGGCTTAAATAGGTTTGTTTTGGGTCTCTAAATTTAAACCCTAATGTGAATTACCTAGGGTTTGTGCTTCTTCTAAAATCTGCAGTCAGACCATAGTCTGACTTGAAATCACTCCCCAAATCAGTAACTGAAGAAAAATAATATGAAATTTGGTAGAGATCTTCCTTTTTCAATAATTTTTTCAGGGAATATTTTTTTAATATTTTTACTATTTCGTGCAATTTTTCATGAATTTTTATGTTCCAGGGGTTCAAATAGACCAAATGGACCCTCTGTGAGAAGTGTAATTTGAAACAGTATCAAAGGAAATTCAAAAATTCTTGAAAATTTATAAAAAAGACTAGGTTTCAATGGCTTTCCAACCCCACAAATTTCAAAGAGATCTGATTTATGTATACGCTAGAATTAACATTTAAAGTTATAAAAAATCAGAGTGCAGACTATTCTGACCCCCTTCCACTGTGCAAATTTTTCCAAATAAAAGGTTGCGCTCAAAGGCTAGTTTGAAAACCTAATATCAGACTAAATCCCAAGATTTTTGGACTCCTAATTTCATGGCAATAAATTTTTGAAAATCGTCAATATTTGCTAGCTGAATTTTCAAATCTGATTTTGGTGTGTTTAAATAGTTTCCAAGTTAAAACACACACAAAAGAAGGATTTTTTTTTAATTAAGATCCAAAATTTTGAATTTGAATTTTTATATATATATATTTATTTATTTTCTTTTTAACCTAAGGAAGCAACAAACTAGAGGACGAAGAAAATACCTGTGGTCTTCACCACGGGTCGAAGTGTGCGCGGATCCTCATCTTGACACCCTACAATCAAAAGAAACAGAAGTTAAGCAAATCCAACTCTAAACTCGCTCATTGCCTCCCCGGCAACGGTGCCATTTGACGAGCATGGAAATCGCGTATTTTGAAATCGTTGGAAATCGTAGTATAGTTGCAAAAACCACTCGTCAAAGGTAATTGTGATAACGAAACTTCATTGCACAGCAAAAATACACCAGTAATTATGCCATCTTGTGTTATTTCCTAGCACTGCCACTGTATCTTAAGTAGCTATAGTTGCATTTGTAAATTAACACATGCATGCATTTATTGAGAGGGGAGGAGAATGCGAATAATTGGCCATCTAATTAACTTCTTCATCAAGGGCTACCTTGCAAATTCACCATTCTCATTTTTTTATTCTGACTTTGAAATTCTTCTCCCTCGCACAGCTCAGGGCATGGGGCATGCACCTCTTCGTGCCACTCCTCTGCCAGCAGCATGGCTGGACATGCAACACCTGCAGCCTGGCTGTGGCAGGCTCCTTCTTTAAAAAGCCTTGCCCTCTCCCTTGCGCAGGAGAGCCTGAACACACAACACCCGCAGACACTTTCCTCCAGGTCAATCTCCTCCCCTTTCCCTCTCCATACACAGTATCTCTTCCCACTAAAGAGACACACTTCGGGCAGGGGAAAGCTCACAGCGGTCCCACGACCACCACTGTGAGTTCCACCACCTCCCAGCTCCTTCGTGAGCAGGTGGGCGTGGTGGTTTCACCCTCTATTTTCATCACTGAACACCCTCGCCACCATTGTCAGAGCTTCAAAGTTGGAAGCTCCAGTAGCAACAACAGCTGCCAGCAGTAGTGCAGGCCACCGCATGTACGCCAGCAAACCTCTGTGAGCTCTCCCTGCACCTGCAGGCGCTTCCCAGCGTGCCTGCACAAGTAGAACCGTCGCTACCAGTCACCCTCTCCCGCATGGCATTGTAGCCACTGTTCACGCCTCTCAGCGCGACACTATAGCCACCGGCTTGTTTCTCACTTAGCCGGTGGCACAGCGCTCTCTCTCTTCACCTACAACCCACTTCAACCGGTCACCCGCGTCTACGCTTGCACCGGTTCTCGCCTGCAGCACTGTGCGCTGAGCTACGCTGCACTCCTGCACCTGCCTGCATGCGAAGACAGCGTGCACGCTCCCTCCGGTGCCTACGTGAAGCACTTGTGCGCCTGTCTGCACCCCTGCAAGATCAGACGGCGGACGCTTCCACCAGACAACTTAAACTCCTCCCTCGCTCTCACAGGCACCCGCCAGTACGCGCACACACACCCTCACTTGTACACACTCACGTGTACTCTCTCAAACACACTTGTACACACACACACCCCCTTATAAACTCACGCCTACACACATATATATTTATATATTCGCTCACATATATACATAAATATACATCTACATATATATATATACATATATACATATATATATATCTATATATATCTATATATATCTATATACATATATACTTATACAAATATATCTATATACATATATTACTATAGATATATATATATCTATATAGTTATAAATATATATATATGTGTATTTATAAATATATATATATATACATATATATATATATATTTACATATCCATATATATACATAACTGCATATATACCTATATAGTTATAAACCTATCTGTATGTATACATATATATATATATATCTTTACATACACATCACCTACCTGTATCATACGCCCTTGCACTAGTCACTCCACCATGCATTCTATCGTAGGAATATTTACAGTAGTTGCTGATATTCCCCGATACCCGCATAAAGCAAGTGCCTCCGCACCCACTCCCACACATCCGTCCCACACTCTACGTAGCACTTTGTTTTGTTGGTTGCGTCTTATTAGACGTGGACCAACTCGATACTGTGCTACATGCCATTTCCACTTCCACCTCCACCCCTATATATATAATATATATATATATATCTATATATATAGAGACTATATTTTTTTATCTACAAGCAACCTACCTTGTTTTTATTTCTCTTTTGTTTCCTACTATTAAAAAGATAAAAAAAAAAGAGTAAAAGAGAAAAGATAATCCTTGTCTTGCAGGTACTCAGTCTTGCTAATAGCAGGGCTAGTTCTTTTGGAAACCCTAAGTTGGCTCAAAGCCAAGGACCTGATTTTGAGGGTGTGCCTCATGGACAATATTATCAACAAAAAAATCTTAAATAAAAAAAACCAAAAACATAATAAACGTACGGAAGAGATACGTTTTAGGAAAGGCGTAGATACTTCTTCACCTTTAATCCCCGCCTCCCTGAGATCAACTCTGGGCCTAAAAGTGACCAAGATAAAATTAAATAGGCCAGGTAAAAAAAAATTTTGTGAAAGTTGGTTAGACTCTATTTATGTTAACCACTATACTCACTTCAACGATAATTTCACCTTATTAACACAACCTATTCGAGTTCTAACACCCTTTTTCTGGAACCGTTGCCGGGGAGATGCACATTAAGGTAAGTTTCTACTCCATTCCTTTGATTTTCTCTTCTCACACCCTTCTCTTCACGGGTGTTTTTGTTTGCTAGTGTGCAGGTAAACCAGTTGCAAGGAGGAGGCAAGCAGAGGAAGTCAGAGACGTGGGCAGATCCAAGGTGGGAATAAGAGCATGAAGTCGCCGACGCCGCACTAGAGCTTTGCCCACGTTGCTGAAATGGTAGTTCTCTCGCTCTTTTAGCAACTTAGGTTAATTTGTCACCTAAATAAAAAAAAACCTAAAAACACTTCTTGGGATTTCTTGGGGCAGTGGATTAAAAATCACTTGCTTGATTGTTTGCCATCACCCCCACTGCCCTTGGATTTCCTACTAAACTTCGCATAGCGAAGATCCAAGAATCTTGATTCTTGAATCTTTCATCGTTTGAAGCATTCTTTGAGGCAAGATTAAATAGATTGATTGCCATCCCTCCTTGCCTCATTTATCCGCAATTCGGGATCACATTTCTTTTGGTGGGGAGACTTGGAATTGAATTGATTCCAACCCCACCACGACCTTTCACCTACCTAAGATTTGATCCCGAATATTTCAACCCCAAAATTTTAATTCTCTTTACATTATCTTGTTGTTAAGCCTTGTGTGTGGAACATCATTTTGGTGATTGGAAGCACTTGAATTGAAGTGCTTTGGCTCTCTTTCACACTAACTTAAAATTGACTCGTGCATCCACACATAGAAATTTCCACCTAAGGAAGCCTAGTGCATTTTTAGCATGCATTAACCAACTCACATTGAAGAAGGGTTTGTTGGGCATAGAAGAACTTGTATTTTCTCAAAACCCGGAGATTGGTTAAATTGGTAACTCAGTGAAATCTTAAAATCCATACTACTTAAGGCTAAAATTCTAAAAACCATTCACCAACTAAAACTTCAATTCAGGGAGATTTCCCTGTTGCATGCTTGGTTTACACACTTTCTAAAATCAATGCACTTGGGCATTACCCGTATACAACGCCCTTCACATTCCTGAAGCACTTGATCCTAAGCCTCTAATTAAAACTGATAGCAACTTGACCCTTATTAAGGATTGGAGGTCTAACTACCTACGTGTAGCGCCTACGTGTTGGTGTGGGTTCCCGCATGCTATCGGGTGTCTAAGATTGGGGAAAACAGCCTTTCAATCTGGCCCGGTGCTTCTGCGGTGCTCGCATTTGGTTCCATAGGTTGTGATAGTAGGTAACTTAGATCTTTAGGTCTAAGGGCACATTGTAGAGGTTAGGACTTTGATTGCCATGATTTGTCATCAAGTGTACCTTTGCGGCGTCATTTCTCTCATCTCTTCTTCCCTTCTTATCTCCCCAATTCTTCCTGTGGTAGTACATGTTTGGGAGAAGGTCACAAAACCCTGAATTGTTTGAATTGTCTGATAATTCTAGAAGGAAAGAAACTGAATCGTCATCCTCCTCCACAAACATGGCTGCATGCCCACCCCCAAATCCCGAGGGAGGAAACCGCCCTCAAATCCCACCAGGTGGTGGAGCCATGGACCCCATTACCTGCCTCCAAGCCCAAATGAAAATGTATAATGAGCAGATTGAAGCCATTAGGGAAACCTTGGAAGAAATGTAGAACCCTCCCGAACGGGAAGAGCCTAGGTCTCTGAGCTCTTATCAAAATCCCACTACTATAGAAACCATAGGACAAATTCAGGTCCCCATGAGCGGGGACGATTTTGAATTGAAACCCAATATAATTGGCCTGATTAACTTTCACTTCCATGGTCTTGCAAGTGAAGATCCTTTTCTCCATTTGAAAGATCTAACCCCATTGGTTGAAACGGTTAAACCAAGAAACATTGGGTTATCAATTATCCTCTTGAAAATGTTCCCATTTTTTTGCAGGATAAAGCGTCACAATGGTTATGCACCCTTGGGAGAACCGTCCATTCTTGGGAAGAGATGTGAACATTATTTCTCAAGAAATTCTTCCCAATCGGGCAAACCAATGCGCTTCGCCGTGCTATAACTTCCTTCACGCAACAAAATAGCAAACGGTTTCATGAGGCTTGGGAGAGGTATAATGACCTCCTCCGGAAGTGTCAGCACCACGGTCTGCCTAAGTGGCATATAGCCCAGATTTTCTATTATGGGCTAAATGAGACTTTGAAGCAGATTGTAGACGCTTCTTGCGGAGGGAATTTCATGAATAAAGAAGAGAATGGAGCATTCAAATTATTTGAAAACATGAACGAAAACTCAATGAACAATGCCTCCATTGTCGCCTTTAATTGTACCAGCCTACCCTATAATGTTCACGAAGTTGAGACGGGACCCTCCCATTCATCCACAGATCTTAGCCTTATCGCACAAAAATTGGATGAAGTCTCCATCATGCACAATAAGCTGGATGAGCTTCTGGCCCACCCATTCTATGGCAAACACCCCAACCTCACCACTTCGTCACAACCCTAATCCTTCCAACACCAGGCTTATCCCCAAAAACCTCATGAGATCTTCCTTACCGAGCATCGCGCCGAGTGATTTGGTAAGTCATGTGGATCTGGCTTCTGCAAGCCAGTATTTTGACACGAAGGACCAAGCCTCTGTGTGCTCAGATGCATATTTACATGCGGACTTGACTTCTGGCTTAGAAGACGCTTGCACCCTGGGGAACAACCCATTCTCTACCACTTATAACCCAGGGTGGAGAAATCATCCGAACTTTGCTTGGTCCAGCAACCTGCAGAGCCAAAACCCCGCTGGTGGACCAATGCGACCATCCGCACCCATCATCCCAAGGGCCCAGTCTAATCCTGGGGTGAATCTGCCATTGGGTCCTTACATACCGCAAACAGAACATGCATCGAGTCCTCTTGATAAACTGATGCGAATGATGACGGAAATGTCTAAGCACCAAGAAGAGAACTTGACATCCCTTTAGCACCAATTGGTGCAGTAGAATGCTGAGATCGGTCAACTATGTATGGCGACTCGATCTCAGGGCACTCTTCCAGCCCAACCTATTCCCAACCCGCGAAATTTTGTACCCCGTGGTCCTCAACCACAGGTATGACCTTCTCAGGGGCAAGTTCATCAGATTCTGCAGGCTCCGAGCATTCCACCGGGATTTCAGGCTAATCCTGCAACAACTACACCTCGCCCTTATGTCCCTATTGTGAACCCTCCTCCTCCTTATGATCCCACTGGACCTGCAACGTCCAATGCGATTACTACAAGGAGTAGTAAGCAAACCATCGATTTACCTCGACCTGATCCTGGCCCATCTTTTTCATCGCCCTCTCATTCGGGATGCACACCGCATTCGCGAGAGGACGATACACCCAAACTAGTGCTAGAATTGGTCCCATTCCCTGAGGCTCTACTGAGGGAGCCAAAAGGCAAGAAAAAGGATACGCAGGCCTTTGATAACCTGCGTAATTTATTCAGGGATGTTGAAATCAAGGTACCCCTGTTAGAGGCTATCGACCACATACGTACTGTCGCCTGATTTTTCAAAGACTACACTACACCCAGGCGACAGTCAAAGAAAACAAAGAATCCAGCGGTTCTCTCGCCTCATGCGAGTTGTGCTATACTGTCAAATCTAACACCGAAGCAGAAAGATCTGGGCACACCGCTTATTTCTTGTAGCATCCAAGGCTGTAATTTTAACCGTACTCTGCTTGATCTAGGATCTTCCATCAATCTTATGCCAATCATCATGCTCGAGAAATTTTCCTTAGGAAATCTGAAACCCACCCCTGTCACGTTACAGTTGGCAGATCGTTCTGTCAAAATACCAAAGGGTGTGGTGGAAGACGTGGTGGTTAGGGTCAACAGTCTCTGTTTTCTTGTTGAATTTCTTATTTTGGATATGGAAGTTCCTAGCTCACTTTTTGATTGTCCGATCATCCTTGGTCGACCTTTCTTGGCCACAGTCTGCGCCCATATCAACTACGAGTCTGGCTGTATTGAGATTGCCGTTGGATCTGAGAAGCTCAAGCTTAACATCTTCAAGGTAGCCAAGAACTGCGATTGTGATTGCATTGAGGATGACACGTCTGACACGGACATGGCCGTCAGCACATGTATCGGACTAATAGGGACCTATTCTGACTACTATGGATTGCCTTTAAACACAGACAATTGCCTGACTGACACATATTGTGACGTTCCCCCATCCCTCCCTTTTCTAGTACCTTCTCCTATCCAGACTTCTAACGAGGTTTTCTCCGCTTCCCATACCTCGTGGTCTGAGTCATATTCGGGCTACTCACCGCCGGTCCACACTCTTGAAGACTGGATTGCCCTTTCTTTCCCGTCAAATTAGGCAGAATTGCAACTCCACACTGGGACCTTAAGCCCACATACTACTCATTGGGGCTATCCCTTTTTGGATCCATCTATCCAAGATGCCCCTCTTCTTGGCCAACCTGAGGGCCAAGTTCTTCCTCCTGCCTTGTTTTCTTCTGATCCGCTTGGGACACTCTCGTCCCAAGAAATGCCAGATCTCTCACCATCCACTCTCGAGCTGAAAGAGTTGCCTGATACGCTTAAGTATGTTTTCTTGGGACCAAATGAAATGTTCCCCGTAATCAGTAGCTCAAAATTGACCATGGAGCAAGAGTGTAAACTAACAAAGGTCCTTATGGAACACAAGGTAGCCATTAGATGGTCCTTATCAGACTTAACTGGCATTAGCCCCTCCTACTACGCTCACCATATATATACGAAGGAGGCTCGACCTTCCTGCGAGATGCAGTGACGTCTCAACCCTAACATGCGGGAGGTCGTTAAAAAGGAAATTATTAAGTGGCTAGATGTGGGTATAATCTACCTGATCAGTGATAGCCCCTGGGTGAGTTCGATTCACATCGTGCCCAAAAAGGCGGGACTCACCATCCGTGTCAATGACAGGGGCAAATCCATCCCTACATGCACTCTTACATCTTGGAGAGTGTGTGTAGATTATAGGAAACTTAATGCTACAACTAAGAAAGATCACTTTCTGCTACCTTTTATTGACCAAATCCTAGAGAAGTTAGCGGGAAATAAATTTTTCTATTTCCTAGATGGATTCTCTGGATATAACCAGGTGGCAATTGACCCCAGGGACCAAGAGAAAACCACCTTTACCTACCCCTCCAGCACCTTTGCATTTGGAAGGATGCCATTTGGACTTTGTAACACGCCAGCAACTTTCCAGAGATGTTTGTTGGCGATATTCCATGACATGGTGGGTGACTTTCTCGAGGTTTTCATGGATGACTTTTCGGTCTTTGGACCCTCTTTTGATGACTGTCTTACCAACCTGACTCGTATCCTTCGAAGATGTATTGATGTGAACCTCGTGCTTTGTTGGGAAAAAAGTCATTTTATAGTACACGAGGGAATTGTTCTCAGGCATATCATCTCCGATAGGGGTATCGAGGTTGACAGAGCTAAGCTTGATGTAATTGCTGATTTACCTGTGCCTGGCTCTGTCAAACAAATCCACTCCTTCTTGGGACACATCGGTTTCTATAGGAGATTCATCAAAGACTTCTCCAGGATTTCTAGACCTTTAACTCATCTCCTATCGACCGACGTACCCTTTGATATGGGCTCCGACTGCATACAAGCATTCATGCAGCTGCGTGATGCTATCACCAAGGCCCCTGTTCTCCAGCCACCTGATTGGTCCCTCGACTTTGAACTCATGTGTGACGCTTCCGACCTTACAATCGGAGACATCCTGGGACAAAGACGCGATAGACACCCCTTCGTGGTGTACTACGCCAGTAAGACATTAGACGAGGCCCAACGTAATTATACAACCATTAAGAAAGGACTACTGGTGGTCGTCTTTGGGCTGGAGAAATTCCGCTCTTACCTTTTGGGCTTGCATGTTCTTATATTCACTAACCACGTGGCCATTTTCCATCTCATGCACAAGAAGGATGCCAAGCCTAGACTGATTCGTTGGATCCTTCTACTCCAAGAATTTGTCATTGAGATCCGCGATAAGGCCGGAGCCCAGAATGTTGTGGCTGATCATCTCTCAAGATTGGACCATGACCACATTGGACTTACCCAGCCGATCAATGAGGCTTTCCCCGATGAGCACCTATTGGCAATTATTGTGGCAAGTGGACCTTGGTATGCCGACATTACCAATTACCTTGCTTCTGGTTCCCTTCCATGTGGCTGGCCTAAAAACCAGCATGAGTGTCTCATTGCAGAAGCAAAGTATTATTTCTCTGATAATCCACTACTTTTTCAAATAGGTGCTGACCGGATCATCCGTCGCTGTATTCCAGACAGCGAATTCCCCAGTGTGCTATCCTTCTGCCACGATCAAGCCTGTGGAGGCCATTTCTTTGGGAGGAAAACTGCAGCCAAGGTGTTGCAGTGCAGTTTCTTTTGGCCCTCCCTTCACTAGGATGCACACAATTATGCCAAACATTGCACTAGGTGCCAGTCATTAGGGTCAATGTCACGTCGTGACATGATGTCCTTGCAACCCATCCTAGCTGCTGAAATCTTCGACATTTGGGGAATCAATTTCATGGGTCCCTTTCCTCCTTCCAATGGCTTCGAATACATCCTCATGGCTGTTGATTATGTTTCAAAATGGATCAAGGCTATTCCCACATGCCATGCTGACCTTGTCATATCCACTCGATTTGTTAAAGACCACATTTTTGCACACTTTGGGATCCCTCAAGCCATTATCTCGGATGGAGGAAGCCATTTTACCCTTGCTTCTTTTCGGGCACTTCTGAGGAAATATGGAGTCCACCATCGAATCGCATCTCTGTATCATCCTCAGACGAACGACCAGGCTGAGGTGTCGAACTGGCAAATCAAGCAAATTCTCCAGAAAATGATTCAGCCTGACCGTAAGGATTGGTCAGACAAGCTGATTGACGCACTTTGGGCGTACTGGACCGCCTTCAAGGCTCCCCTAGGTATGTCTCCTTATAAAATCATTTACGGGAAGCCTTGTCATTTACCTGTGGAGCTAGAGCACCGCGCTTATTGGGCGGTTCGCCAATGTAACCTCGACCCAGACCTGTGTGGTCGAGAAAGGAAACTCCAACTCCAAGAGCTGGAAGAGCTCCGTCGTGAAGCCTATGATTCTACCTTAACTTTCAAGCAACGCACTAAGGCTTTTCATGGCAGACGTATTCGGCGGAAGGAATTTGAGCCATCTCAATAACTTTGGCTTTACAACGCTTGGCTCAAATTCTTTCCAGGAAAATTGAAGTCCAAATGGACTGGTTCCTTCTTGGTCTCGAGACCATTTCCCAATGGGGCCATTGAAATTGAAGATCCCAAATCTGGGCATAAATTTACAGTCAATGGGTGGCATTTAAAACCTTATCTTACTCATGAACCTGCCTCCGTTGGAGAAACTGTTGCCCTGTTGGGGGGTAACTAATTTCGTGCCTCATTCTTAGTCCAGTTGGGGACATTAAAGTCAGTGCTCGTTGGGAGGCACCCCAGCAACACTCCCCCACTGTCACGTACACTTCACTTCGCACCTTTTCACTTCACCACCTACCATGCACCCACCCTACCACCCTGCTATATATCTTGCACCTCAGCACTCATTTCCCGATCTTTGGACCTTCCCCTACCCTACCCTGCATGCATATGAGGACAAAGCATTGTTTGGCATAGGGGGGTGGATAGGCATCTATAGGATCTAGGTATTATATGGTGTCATGCAGCTTCCATCCATCTGTAAATATGTACATAGCAAAAAAAAAAAAAAAAAAGGTGTTTAGTAATGATATGAAGGTTGAAACAAAAATACAATAAGTGTTTATGGATATTCAACCACTATTTTAAAGACTTTCCAGGCCATAGAAGCTTGATTCGCTCAGGCTTGGCTTAATTCACTTGAGCATTGACAAGATAGATCATAATCACTCGCAACTAGGGACGTATTCTTGTACCTGAGACATCAGTACAGGATCCATTTGTTTGCTTCTACTCGAGAGCTTAAGTAATCTTTGCTCACACTACACATATCGAGAAAGACCAAGTGAACATAAGATCCAACCCTAGTGTTCATTAGGGAAGGTGGAGTCCTTACCCGTGCACGTAGGTAGACTTTTTATCCCAGGCTTTAGTCTTGTGTCTAGGAGAAACTCTTTCCACTAAAAAGGAACTCTCCCACCAAAAAAAAAAAAGTATGCTCCTCCAAATAAAGTTGTAAGAGATATACTGACACTTGTTTAAAAAAAAAAAAATCTTTGCAAATAAGTTAGTATATCTCGTAAATGTCTGTAAATTCTTCTCCCTAAAAAGTTTTTTAGGGCAAGTTACAAATACCCTATTTCTACCATATATTCTTTGAGCCACAAATGTAATAAAATGGGAGTTGAGTTTTCCATCATCTTCTTAAGGGTAAATCTGAAGACACGAGCTGAAATTGTGGCCAACCTACACTTAAAGATTCGTGAAACCCTGGGCTTGAGTCTTAATGTTCATCTGGTCAGTCTTGATCCTTCACTATGTGCAAACCATAATCTCTTGAGCTCTCGAGTATGGCGAAAACCTTCTAAGTCCTGGAAATCGTACTTAAGGTTTAAATATGAAGAGTCCAGGTTAGTCGAGAGATGGTCTATGTCACGTAAGACTTAAAGTACTGGTAGTCTTCTCTGTAATTGGTTCTCACAATATCCAACAAATAAACACACCCATGTCGCCTCAGAAGAAAATCTTCAGCTTAAGATCATTTCTAAATACAATACAAAATGTTTTGCTAGGGACTAGCAAATGATAGGCATGGGAGTATGATTGCATAGCAAAAATACACCAGTAATTATGCCATTTTGTGTTATTTCCTAGCACTACCATTGTATCTTAAGTAGCTATAGTTGCATTTATAAATTAACACATGCATGCATTTATTGAGAGGGGAGGAGAATGCGAATAATTGGCCATCTAATTAACATCTTCATTAAGGGCTACCTTGCAAATTCACCATTCTCATTTTTTTATTTTGACTTTGAAATTCTTCTCCCTTGCGCGGCTCAGGGCATGGGGCATGCACCTCTTCACGCCACTCCTCTGCCAGCAGCATGGCTAGACATGCAACACCTGTAGCATGCCTGTGCAAGGCTCCTTCTTCTTTAAAAAGCCTTGCCCTCTCCCTTGCATAGGAGAGCCTGAACACACAACACCCGCAGACACTTTCCTCCAGGCCAATCTCCTCCCCTTTCCCTCTCCATACGCAGTATCTCTTCCCACTAAAGAGACACACTGCGGGCAGGAGAAAGCTCACAGCGGTCCCACGATCACCACTGTGAGTTCCACCACCGCCCAGCTCCTTCATGAGTAGGTGGGCATGGTGGTTTCACCCTCTATTTTCATCGCTGAACACGCTCACCACCATTGTCAGAGCTTTAAGGTCGGAAGCTCCAGTAGCAGCAACGGTTCCCAGCAGCAGTGTAGGCCACCACGCATACTCCAGCAGAGCTCCGTGAGCTCTCCCTGTGCCTGCAGGCACTTCCCAACGTGCCCGTGCATGCAGAACCGTCACTACTAGTCGCCCACTCCCACGTGGCACTGTAGCCACTGTTCACGCCTCAACGTGACACTGTAGCCACCAGCTTGTTTCTCACTTAGCCGGTGGCACAGTGCTCTCTCTCCTCGCCTGCAACCCGCTCCAGCTGGTCGCTTGCGTCTATGCTTGCGTCGGTTCCCGCCCGCAGCATTGTGTGTTGTGCTATGCAATGCGCTACGCTGCACTCCCGCACCCACCTGCGCGCGAAGACAGTGCACGCGTTCCCTCCGACGCCTGCGTGAAGAACTTGTGTGCCTGTCCACACCCCTGCGAGATCAGATGGCGGACGCTTCCCCCAGACGACTTAAACTCCTCCCTCGCTCTCACAGGCACCCGCCAGTACGAGCACACACACCCTCACTTGTACACACTCACGTGTACTCTCTCACACACACTTGTACACACACACACCCCCTTATAAACTCACGCCTACACACATATATATTTATATATTTGCTCACATATATACATAAATATACATCTACATATATATATATACATATATACATATATATATATCTATATATATCTATATATATCTATATACATATATACTTATACAAATATATCTATATACATATATTACTATAGATATATATATATTTATATAGTTATAAATATATATATGTATTTATAAATATATATATATATACATATATATATATATATTTACATATCCATATATATACATAACTGCATATATACCTATATAGTTATAACCCTATCTGTATATATATATATATATATATCTTTACATACATATCACCTACCTGTATCCATATGCCCTTGTACTTGTCACTCCACCACGCATTCTATCGTAGGAATATCTGCACCAGTTGTTGATATTGCCCGATATCCGCATAAAGCAAGCGCCTTCGCACACACTCCCACACATCCGTCCCACACTCTACGCAGCACTTCGTCTTGTTGGTTGCGTCTTATTAGACGTGGACCAACTCGATACTGTGCTACATGCAATTTCCACTTCCACCTCCACCCCTATATATATTATATGTATATATCTATATATATAGAGATTGTATTTATTTCTTTACAAGCAACCTACCTTGTTTTTATTTCTCTTTTTTTTCTTGCTATTAAAAAGATAAAAAAAAAGAGTAAAAGAGAAAAGGTAATCCTTGTCTTGCAGGTACTCGATCTTGCTAATAGCAGGGCCAGTTCTTTTGGAAACCCTAAGTTGGCTTAAAGCCAAGAACAATTTGGCTCAAAGCCAAGGACCTGATTTTGAGGGTGTGCCTCAAGGATAATATTATCAACAAAAAAATCTTAAATAGAAAAAAAAAACCAAAAACATAATAAAAGCACGGAGGAGATATGTTTTAGGAAAAGTGTAGAAACTTCTTCACCTTTAATCCTCGCCTCCCTGAGATCAACCTCGGGCCTAAAAGTGACCAAGATAAAATTAAATTGGCTAGGTAAAAGAATTTTTTGTGAAAGATGGTTAGAATCGATTTAGGTTAACCACTACACTCACTTCAAAGATAATTTCACCATATTAACACAACCTATTCGAGTTCTAACAAAACTCACATAGATTTTATTCTTTTTAGAACTTGAGTCCCGGTCATTCTTCTTTGGGAAGCATGAAAACGAATCGAGATTTGAATTGCCTTTTATAACCTAAATCTAACCTAATATTGTAAGTCTTTTTGTCTTTTGCGCTTTTTTTTTGTCTTTTTTATCTTTATTTTGAAAAGCAAAATGAAACCCAGATCTAGATAAACTAGCAAAAACCTAAGTGACTATGTGCATCTAAATAAGGCCATGGTGGCCGTGCATGGTGCTATCAAACCTAAGTATCATATAGGCAAGCAAACATGAGGACAATATCAATCATAGAAATGCCATGAAATTATTTATGAAGAAAAGATTATCACATATCTTCTACACTAGAAAGCAAATAAATAGAAGAAATCCCTCATGCCGGAAAGTTGCCACTTGGGCCATCGGCCTTGTGTGAGGGTGTAGGCTAGACCTTGCGTATGCAAACCCGCCAACATGCCTACCAAAAGAGATGGCCGGCCACAAGAGGCTATGTTTGAGTCTTCATGGTCATTCAAGAAGAGAAGAAGATGGGGGCGAGTGCACCTAAGTGGAGAGACGAGGGTGTTGCACCATTTCTCTACCAATGGTCATCCTTGAAGCTTTGGAGAGAAGCTTCTCTAGCTAGCTGTCCATGGAGCCTTGGAGGAGGATGAGGAGGATGGCCTTAAGGTTTTGGAGGGTGGAAGCAATTTTAGAGTGGAGAGTATGGATGGGAGAGTGTATGGAGATAGTTCAATTTCATGGCTCTCTTATGGAAGGCCCCATTTGGTTGCCACTTTTGGTGGCCCCAAAAATAGCTAATGCCACATTTTTTGGATCTAGGTTTGACACAAGTTTTTAGGGTTTCCAAGAGAGTGTGCATGGGTTTGGTGGGAGTAAAATGGGAAGGTGTGCATGTGTGTGTGGGTGTGTTTTTTTTGTAGCACTAGGTTGTGGGTTTTGGTAGGATTAGGTGCTAAATAGGTTGGGTCAATCTAGATTAAGTGGGTGTGGACCTAATTAGGCTTAGGAAAGTCTAATTGGGTAGGAGTGAACCTAATTAGGTCTAGGTCAAGTCTAATTAGATGTTTGCATGTGATTAGGCTAGGGAAACCCTAATAGGTATGAGTTAATTAGATCCTGGGTGGATCAAATTGGGCTCGGGTGCACCCAATCAACTGTAGATGCACCCAATTAGGTATTGGATGGTTCAATTGGGTTAGGGATACGACAAGTATGGCTATGGATAGTGGATTAGGCTTAGGAGGTCTCTACTTAGGTTTCCTAGGGTGTCCGGTGGGGTTCCTAGGTCAAAATAGGCAAGTTAGGGCCTCCAACACCAAAATCAGGAACCAAAGAGCAAAATTAGACGTCCAAGATAGTGGTCAGATGTCTTATACTATGAAATTGGACATCTTGACACTAAATTAGATGTCCAATTCTGTGTTAGTATGAGTTTTAGCTTCCTGGATTGTTATTCTGCAGAAATCAAGCATCCAGCTAGATGTCTGGATGTCCTAAAAGGTGCTGGAGAGTGGGTTTTAGGTTTTCTAAGGTTGGTTTCGGTTCCTAAGTGTATGGGAGAGGGATAGGGTGGATAAGAACATGGATATTGCTATCCATGCTTGGGTTTTGAGGCTAAGGTGTCCTAATGGAGGTGGTCTTGGGTTTGGGAAGGTTGTCCTAGGGTTTCTAAGGGTAGTGATAAGGCTATCCTCCTTACTCCTCTTATCTGGAGTAGTCTTCTTCTTCCTTTATTGCTTTATTCTACTATCTCCATCCTAGATCACTTTATTACCTGCAAATAGTAATAAAAACCATTAAATAACAGGATATCTCATCTTATTCTAAATAGACTGATGCAATGCATGATATGCAAGATATGAGTGCAATATCGACAAATTAAGCTAGATTCAAACATTATTTAGGTTGATTAAGACCCATGATTGCTGTGCAATCAAAAATTCCCCCATAGATTCTTGTATGCGATCGTTTTCTGTTAGTTAGATTTATACTTTAAGCTTTCCTCTATAAGCTTTCCTCTAGTTCCATGTTGCAAACACCTTCCTGAATGAATGAAAGAAAGTTTTCAATATATATATATATGTCTACGTGTTGAGAATCACCATGAGCTTATTGCAATATAATTTGTGTGATTAAAGTTGCTTGCTTTTAATTCCGGATATTCTTATAACTAAGCATGTCGTGCTTAATACGTAATAACCATAAATTGCCATGCGATTTTTAAGCAAGTGGAGAGATAAAAGATCGATTTCAAATTTGCATAAATGCCTCCCAGAGACGAACGACCAGGACTCAAAGTCTCGTTATTTTTACAAAATCATTTTTTGACGAACATTTTAATGTGACTATACTATGATTTCTGACGACTTTAAAATGCACGAAAATAGGGTCTGTCAAATGACACCATTGTTGGGGAGGCAATGCCACTTTTTGCTTTCAATCTTTTGAGCTATCACTAACAAATCTTCCTCTGCTTGTCTTTGGATGTGCAGGAAAAATAGGAAAAGAAGCAGGATCTATGTACACAACGAGTGTGGAAAAAAATTCTAGGTGCACATCATATCTGCCTTAGTCTAGGTTTTTTTTTCGAACCCTAGGTTAGATTTGCTTCTAGCAATTTCATTTGAAAAAAAAAAAGCTTATTCATTTTCGTGAAAAGAAAAAAAATCTAGGTAGTTAGATTAGGTTTCTTTTTTAATCCTAGGTTAGTTTTGAAAAAGCAAAAAAAAAAGTTGAAAATCCTTTGAAAAAAAAATCATTCTTGAAATTTTCAAAATAAAATAAAAATTTGGTGGAAAGTTTGAATTTTAAACTCAAACACCTTTTAAAAGCTTCTCCACCACCCACTGATTTTCGGTTGGACTTTAAATTTCGATTTAAAAATTCAATTGCCAAAAAAATTTGTGAACAAAAAATTCTGAAATTTAGACTAGATCTTCACTCTTAAACCATCTTTCAAACACCACCATTCATTTGAAAAAATTCCAGGTAAAAATTTTTTAAAAATTCGTGAAGTACAAGGAGGTCCGACTAACCCAGATTTGAGATTTTTCAAAATTCAAAAAATAATTTCGAGCAATCTGTGAATCTATTTTGACTAAAAACTATGGTGTTTCATATCTGATCTCATTGGTTTTAATTTTCATATTTTTCCTGAATTTTTGAAAATCATTGGTGCTATTTCAAATTGAAAAATCGATCAGGGATCAAAATTCTAGATCTGACCCCTTGACATTTAAAAATCTCTATAAATTCGGTTGAAATAGTAAAAATTACAAAAAATTATTCTATGAAAAGATAATTGAAAAAGGAATCTACTCACCAAATTTAAATTTAATTTGATTCCAATTTTGTTTAGAGAACCATTTTTATTCTTGTTGTCTATTGAAGAAGAACAAAACAAAAGAACAAAAAAAAAATCCTTGAATTGCATGAACCGTAGGTTACATCTTTAGGGTTACAATCTAGAGGCCACATTTGGGCTAGACTAGAATTAATCAATTCTAGTGCTTAGCCAGTGAGCTTGGTCACCTTGTGAGTCACTCACCACAAACCCCAATTGAAGAAAAATGGGCTAAAAATCAATTCTAAAATATGAAATCATTGTCGTACTACTGGGTGCTTTCAGCCTCTTGGCTGGGTTAGCTTGAGAAGCGGGAATCACTTTCAGTCAGTTGTACGATGAATTTTTCTTTAGGAATTCAAACTTAGAACGAAAAATCTGTCCACCAGATCATAAGGACCTTCTGATTGACAGGTCTTTAGCTTTGTTTGACTTGGCTACACCAACCCAGGGGTTGGGTGGTGTATGCAAGGAAGGAGGTCACTTAGGCCTCAACTGGTTGACCTTGGGAGCCACTCCCAAGGAGATGAGTCACCTCACCATGACCATCTTCTCCACCCACTTCTTCTACTCCTTTAGTCGTAATGGCTAATCTTGGACAACACTGGTAATCTCGACCCGATGGCTCGTCTGGAGGCCCGGGTTATTGAATTTGAGGAGTGGCATCAGCAGAGCATGGGCCGTATCTTGAAGATGCTTGACAGAATGCAACATCCACCACAAGTAGAACAACTTTGGGATTTCTATGATCTAGCTGCACTGATCGGCGCACCCTTAGTCAGGATTCCCGTAGGTGGAGACGCGTTTGAGCTCAAGCCCAATGTGATCGGTTTGATCAGCAGTCATTTTTATGGAAACTCAAGTGAAGATCCGTTCCAGCACTTAGAGGACCTGAGTCGACTTGCAAAAACAATTTGACCCAGGAATGTTGATCTTGGGATTGTTCTGATGAAGCTTTTCCCATTTTCTCTGAGGGACAAAGCTTCATAATGGTTCAAGACCATTGGGAAGCCAATTGGAACCTGGCCGGAATTACGATGTGTATTCTTACAAAAGTTCTTCCCAATCGGTCGAACGAATGCGATAGGCATGAGATCACGACTTTCTCCCAAGGAGCTGGGGAGAAGTTGCAAGAAGCCTGGGACCGATTTCACAACCTTCTTTGGAAATGCCCGCACCATGGTATACCCAGATGGCACCTAGCTTAGATCTTTTACCATGGGCTGGATGACATACATCGGTATCTGGCCGATGCATCTAGTGGCGGGAATTTTCTCGCGAAAGATAAGAACAACTCATTTGAGTTGTTAGAATCTTTGGCGGAGAACTCGATGAATGCCACATCCATGAACCAGTTCCAGTGGCCTGGTCAGCAGTGGGTTGGTGTCCATGAGGCTCACACTGAGTCTATTCGAGCCGACATGGATATCATCCTCAAGCAGCTGGATAGAATAAATCTGATCGAGAAAAAGATTGACCAAATTATTCAGGGTCAATCTCACCTGAACTCTGCTACTCCAAGACCCTCCTATGCACCCCGAGCCCTCCTGCTCAAGTTAATCTACTCACTCAGGATGCATCTTCTCCTTATTTATGAGATCCTGCATATCAAGATCCCATAAACAATCCGGATCTGGCACCATATGACCAGGGTTACGCACCACCTGTAGACTATAATACATATCTCCTTAATGGATATACGTCTTAGGCATCTTCGGCCTACGAGGATGTCAGTGCTATTCAAGGATACGGGTGTAATAACCCATATTCAGAGACGTATAACCCTGGTTGGCGCCAACATCTGAACTTCTCCTGGTCTGGTAACTCATAGAGACCACATCAAAATCCACACTACCAGACTAGGCAATACGGGAATGCGCAAAACACATACCCTAGGCAGCAGCCATTCTCATCTCAGTAGCAACAACCCCGTTATATATACCAACTGCTACACCAAGCTGCCAATAACCCTCCAATGCGGGCTAACCCTCTGGAGGCACTGAAAGAGGAGCTGCAAGAATCGATGAGGAAATCTACACAGGATAGCTTGCAGATAATGACGGTGATGACTGACCAGATACAGACTATATAGAACATGTAAAACCAACTATTGCAGGAGCATAGGACTCAGGGAACCTTGCCCTCCCAACCTGTCCCGAACCCTCGGTATGTGCAAAACCAAGACGCCTCGCCTAGGTTTCAAGCACCACATGGATAGGCACATGCCATATTACAGGCACTTCCTGCACCACTTGGTTATGCTCAAGGCCAGTCGCCTTTGATGCAGAACCCTGCATACTCTGCCCCTTCTGCTCCCCCACCACCTCATGGACAGCAAGCCGATGCAAATGCTGTCACATTGAGGAGTGGAAGGAAGACATTCGACCCACCACATAGGCATGCGGGTCCTGATTTTTCTCAACCTTCGCCGCTGGTGGGTTCGACTCCTTCATCTCAGGAACCACCTACGGTAGATAAGGTTAAGAGGCCACTTGACCTTGAGATTCTCGTCCCTTTTCCTAAGGCTTTGACACAAAATGTAGTACAGAATTTTGAGGACCTGAAGTCAATGTTCAAGGAAGTACATATTCAGGTCCCTCCCCTCAAGGCAATTGATCACATCCCCACTGTCGCTAGGTTCCTCAAGGACTATTGTACCCCGAAGCGACAACCTAGAATTGGATGATAGGTGGTACTATTAAAAGTAGCTAACGCCGTGATTCTAGCTGACTTGCCAACCAAAAAGAAAGACCCTGGTACCCCACTTATATCCTACTTCTTGCAGGATTCTCCATTTGATCGGGCCCTTCTAGATTTAGGTTCGTCCATCAACCTGACTCCCACTGCCGTATTTGATCGATTTTGATTTGGGGAGTTAAAGCCTACCTCGATCATGATTTAGCTGACTGATAGATCAGTAAAAACACCAAGGGGGGTGGTTAAGAACATAATTGTAAAAGTCCGCGGATTTTGCTTTCCCGCAGACTTTTTCATTCTCAATATGGAGGTTCCTCCTAATCTCCGAGATGCACCAATCATTTTTGGTTGCCCATTTCTAGTGACAGCCCGAGCAAACATTGATTGTGCATCTAGGTGTATGGAGATAGCCCTAGGTAAAGAGTGACTTTGACTTGACATATTTAGGGCATCAAGGAATTTTGACAGCGATCGCATAGAGGAGGATGGTGAAGATGAAGATTCAGTATACTATGGTAACATTGGGCTCCTTTGTGATGACCCAATGTCTCATTCGTCTGCACTATCAGGATTCTTGAACCTCGATCCACACGGGATTGAGACCACTACACTGCACATATCTCCCCAAGGATCCAATTGTTTAGGGTGTGTTTCTAACCACAGTGATTAGCCCATAGTTGTGGGCTATTTAAGTATTTAAGTGCCTACACATTAGGTTAATTCTAACATTTATTTAGTATAAATGAGGATGTAAATAGATTAATTCATAGTTTTAATCTAATTACATAATCCATACATTACATTCATATCTTAAGTGCATTTAGAATTAGCTTAGAATAGCATTCATCTAATTAGATAACCAATTAGGTATATTGTTTTTATTAACATAGAAGTTGAGGGTCTATACATAAATAACCCAAATATTTTAATAATATTTTCTTTATTCGTCTTCTTTCAGAACGGCTGGCTGCCGCTCCAACGCCCGGCTGCTGCAGTGATGAAGCCATTCAAGGGGGAGCGGATGTGGTGGATCTGGTCGGCGGCTGATTTCAAAATTGTTCAAGACACTATAAAAGGAGCACGGAGGCAGCCGAGCTCAGGAGGCCTCCGCCACCGACCCACCACTGTGCAGAGAGAACCTCTCTCTTCCACTCCACACTGCCGGCCTCTACCGTGGCGGCGAGTCTCCACCACCGTGGGCGTGGTGTGACAGGCCACACCGCCATCCGGAGCTCGCCCGCATTACCGTGAGCACATCAGCGTGCATCTCCCTCGCCGTCGTCACCAACCACCACCGCCGAGCCACTGTGCAATCACCCTTTCAGTCACTTAAGACGTCCGGGAAATTTCCCGGACGTCTGAAGTCCACCCCCACTCCAGCAGCAATCTCCGTCCTCTCACTTCACTTCCACCACCCACGCCGCAGCAGCCCGCTCATCTCCAACCGCATGCAAGGCGTGCACAACCTCCAGCCCTCACGCCCGCTCACGCCACCTTCCCTGCGCCTGCAGCCTTCGCCATCTCCACGCGCAACCACCGGCGCACCCGTTTGAAGTTACCCGCTCACTTCACCGCACACGCCTGAAGTCGCCTGCAGACCCCTTCCCGCACCTGCAGAACCTTCAGCGCACCCACGTCCGTCAACCTTCAGCTCAAACACGCACAACCGCCTGTAGCACCTCCGCCGGAGCTCGTCCGGCCACCTCCGGCCACCGCGCGACTCGCCGTCACCACCGATTCGAAGCCCTTGATCCAAGGGACCTCCTCCGAGCTTCCCGCGCCCGGCCATCGGCTCCTCGTCGCGCAAGACAACGGGGAAAAATTCCCCTGTTTTGCTACAGTAAAATGTTGATTAAAATTTACATTTTCTGCCATTGCCAGATTTTATTCATATTCTATTCACTCTGCATTGCGGAAAATATCCTGTAGTTTCTCATAATTGCCATTTCAGCATTATTTCTTGCTTAAACCTTAATCTAAAGGCAATCTTGGCTTGGTTCTTGTCCAAATTGACTCCGAACAAACATTTTTAAGTGGCGCGAATTTTAATACGTTATTGTCTCCCTGTGGAAACGACCCGCTCCTCTGCGAGTGGTTATTTCTTGTTAAAAATTGATTAGTCGATTTTTCCACCACATTAAACTACAAACGAATTAAAAGCGAAAAATCGACTCGGTCAAATGGCGCCGTTGCCGGGGAGGCAATAGACGCAATAATTTCTCCTAATTTTATTTTGATTATTTGTCAATTGCACAGAGATTTGACCATTCATTATTTTCTTTTCTGTGCGAGAAAATTTATGCAAGAATCAGCCACTGTGAGAGGCGACCCTTGACGTCGCCAGACGAGAAGTGGACAAGCAACTTTGAAAGGAGGAGAAGGACGAGGACGCAACGGACACCACTGTATTTAATCGCTAATTTAATTAGAATAGAATTAAGACTGAAGACTTAATTTTTCATTACAGTTAGTTTGAAACCCTTGTTCTGGGGCAAATTTTGAGGGGTTTGTTCCCTGATTTTGTTTTGGACCCGTGTTGGGTAATTTTTGGGAGCCTGTTCCCTTTTCTTTAGATTTAGGTTTTTTTTTATTATTATTTCTTTTATTTGCTTGTGCATAAGTAGTTCTAAAAAAAATAGAAAAAGAAAAAAAACGAGCTGCCTGCCCTAGGATGAACCATTTAGGTCTGTATGAGCAGCCTCTAGATTTGCTTTTCTGCATTGCGTGCATTTTTGCATCGAAGATCGCTGGAGGCAAGGTACGCATTCTCTTACTTTGCATCCTATTTTTGATCACGCATTGCATTTGGGATTTAATGCGAAGACCACCTAATCTGTACTGAATAAATCTAACAAGTGGTCACATATTTTTTTTTTTTTTTTTTTTTTTTAGAAAAAGGACTAGTTAAAGGAAGGACATTTTAAAAAACCAAGGATTTCATTTTCAAACTTGGCGTGCGATTCAAAGTTCAAAATCTTTTACGGTATATGTACACTTATTTCACTTGCACCACGGCACGCTTCTAGACACTCCTTAGGTTTGGAAATAGTAGGACAAGAGCCCTCCTTTCGTTGGATTCTGAAGTGTTCGGAACTTGAGATCAAAGGTTTTGTAAATCCAAAGAGGGGGATACCCTGTCACGGATTTTTGGGGGTAGTTGAGGAGCACCGCGAAAGCACAGCTTCAAAGGAAGGCTTAGGCCTACTTGCATCCCTCGATCTTCCGTCTTTGGATTTACTTGACCATTTGAGATTTAGGGAAGATTACCTAAGTTCCAACTAGGTCTTTTTAGGCGAGCCGTAGGTTGACAATAGGCGCGTAATTGATTGGGTAACTTGTTTTGTCACCTACAATTTGAATTAAATTCAAAAGCCTAAATCTGTAAAGACCAAACAAGTCTGTTTGAATTGTGTTTGTAGTGCATGCTTGGTAGGCGTTCTCTTAGGAGACAACTTGTATTGATCCTGAACCAGAATGAATCCTAAGAAAAGACCTCCCAAGGGTAGAAATGGCCGGTCAAAGGAGCCTTAAGGAATATTTCATCCCAACCAACCAAGCTGGCCCAACACTACGTAGACCTGGAGGGGATAATCCATATGAGATCAAAAGTAGTACCATATCCTTGCTACCCTCTTTTTATGGTACTACTAGGGAAGACCCTTACAGGCATATTGAGGAATTCACCGAGGTCTGTTCCACGGTGAAGCTGCAGGGCGTTACAGATGACGCTCAAATGCGGACCCTTTTTCCCTTCTCCCTAAAGGACAAAGCCAAGTATTGGTATCACACCCTTGATAATTTAAATACTTGGGATGCCCTGAAAAAGGAGTTTTTGAAGAAGTACTTCCCCATGAGCAAAACAAATCACTTTAGGAGGGAAATCATGAGTTTTGCTCAAAAGGATGGGGAAGCTTTCCATGATGCGTGGGAGCGCTTTAACGATTTGCTGAGACTTTGCCCACATCACCAGGTGCCTAAATGGCAACTGGTTGAAAGGTTCTACACCGGACTTAATGATTCTCATAGGCAAACTGTGGATGGTGCCTGTGCAGGAACCTTTCTATCTAAGACTGAGGATGAAGCTTGGAACTTATTTGATACTTTGAGTGAGAATTCTATTCACTTGAATTCTGCCTACATGGATAGAAAGCCCACTCTCATGCAAAGAAAGTTGGAGGCGAATGAAGCAAGGGAAACCCAGAATTTAGCTTATCAAATTCAATTACTGAATCAAAACATGGAAAGGCTTATGTCGAACCCTAGTTCATTCACACCTAACACCTCCACATCCCAAGCTTCCGAATGTGTAATTTGTCAAGGCAATACACACGCCACTGTGGATTGCCACTTAGCCTCCCAATTCCCTGAGCTTGTACAAGCAGATTTGAATGCCGCTCAAGGGTTCCGTCCAAGACCTCGTAATGATCCTTTCTCCAACACTTATAATGAGGGATGGAGGAACCACCCAAACTTTTCATGGAGACAAGGAAATGTCTCAAATTCAGGGAATTACAAACCGCAATCCTTTCAAAACCATCAAATGAACCAACCTCAGACCTTTGCCCAACCTAAAACCTCTGAGATGGATGAATTGAAGGCGATCTTGAAAACTATGCAAGAAAGTCAAAGTGCCATCATCCAATCTCATGACAAGGCTATACATGAGATGAAATCACAAATTGGACACCTTGTTGAGGCCGTTAGACAGAGGGAGACTGGGAAGTTTCCAAGTGCTGCTGAGGAAAATCCTAAAGGAAAAGGGATTGTCTTTAGGGAGCATGCTCAGGCGGTGACTATTCTGAGGAGTGGGAAAGAAATTTCCAAACCCGATGCTCCTATAGTCTCACCCCCTAAAAAAACATCCACCCCGACTTTCACCCCCACCGAAGAAGATTTGCCCAAATCTTCTCCGCTTGAAATCACCTCACCGGAAGAAGTTGCCCCCGTTCCACCCCTTACTCGACATGACAACCCTTCCACCCAGAGATCGAGAGTGCCATTTCCAGAGCGGTTATCCACCTCTGGGCAGACTTCTGCTGGCTCATCTGGAGCCAAAGATAAGACGGATGAGATTATGGAAACTTTCAAGCAAGTGCAGATTAACCTGCCTTTGCTTGAAGCTATCAGGCAGATTCCGTCTTATGCCCGCTTCTTAAAGGACTTGTGCACGAAAAAGCGGCAATCTAGAAAACAGGTCCAGTCTAAAGTTGTCCTGCCTGATTCTGTTAGCTCAATTGTTCAACATGGCACACCTCCGAAACTTAAGGACCCAGGGGCCCCATATATCTCTGTAGTTATTGGTGACTTACAAATTGATGAGTCTCTGCTTGATCTGGGTGCGGGGGTGAACATCCTTCCGAGCTATGTATATGAACAACTTGGGGGAGGCAATCTGAAGCCTAGCCCTGTAGTCCTTCAAGTTGCTGATCGATCACTTAAGACACCACGGGGAATTTTGGAAGATGTCCTCGTAAGAGTGGAGGATTTCTTTTTTCCCGTTGACTTCTTAGTTTTGGACACTGACCCTACCAACAAGCCAACCAAACCCTCCATCATTTTGGGCTGCCCCTTCCTTGCAACTTCCCATGCTTCAATTAATTGCAATACTGGGGCATTGAAAATGGGCTTTGGGAATAGGAAAATCCGGCTTAATGTGTTTGATGCTTACAAACAAGCTGGACTTGAGGATTGTTCTCAAGTTGAGGTGATAGATGACCTGATTGAAGAGGCAACTCCTGCAATGTTATGTGATGACCCCCTTCAGCATGTCATGCTAAATGAGCATTCCCATCTCTTGGAGGAATGTGAAGGGGATATACTAGAACTAGAGGAATTGCTAGGAGTTTCTGCTGAGTCTCTTCCCCCATCATTTCCGCCGAAGGCAGATTTGCTACCTGAGATGGGGACATCTATTATGAAACCCTCAACCATACAAGCCCCCAACCTTGAGTTGAAACCCCTCCCTGACACTCTCAAGTATGTTTTCCTAGGTGCCAATGATACGCTCCCAGTTATCATTTCGGCTGTGCTGTCTGAGGCACAGGAGGGAGCCTTGATTGAATGCCTGTCTAGGCATAAGGAAGCTATTACTTGGAGCATTGCTGACATTAAGGGTATAGACTCTACACTCTGCATGCACCACATTTATACTGATGATTCCATCAAGCCTTTTAGGGACATGCAGAGACGTCTGAACCCTAATATGAGGGAGGTTGTAAAAAAGGAAATCCTGAAGTGGTTGGATGCTGGGATCATATATCCCATTGCTGATAGTAAATGGGTCAGTCCCATTCGTGTGGTGCCAAAGAAGGCAGGCTTTACTGTGGAACTCAACGACCAAGGTGAACAAGTTGTCACTAGACCCTCAACTGGATGGAGGGTCTGTATTGATTACCGCAAGCTGAACACCGCTACCTAGAAGGATCACTTTCCTTTGCCTTTTATTGATCAAATTCTCGAAAAATTGGCAGGGAATAAGTATTATTGCTTTCTCGATGGATATTCTGGGTACAATCAGGTGGCAGTCTTTCCTGATGACCAGGAAAAGATGACATTCACGAGTCCTTACGGTACTTTTGCATTCAGGCGTATGCCGTTTGGATTATGTAATGCCCCTGCAACTTTCCAGCGGTGTATGATGTCCATCTTTTCGGACATGATTGACGAGTGTGTCGAAGTATTTATGGATGACTTCTCTATTTATGGCTCGTCTTTCGACCAGTGTCTCCTGCACCTGGAGAATGTGTTGAAACGATGTAAGGAGACTGGTTTAGTCCTCAGCTAGGAGAAAAGTCACTTCATGGTACAGAAAGGAATTGTACTTGGGCATGTTGTATCTGAGCAAGGTTTGGAAGTAGATAAAGCCAAGATTGATTCTATTTCCAAACTTCCATTGCCTACGAATGTCAAACAGATTAGATCCTTTCTGGGCCATGCTGGCTTTTACAGGCGCTTTATTAAAAATTTTAGTAAGATTTCTAGGCCACTTTGTGACTTATTGGCGAAGGAATCTTCCTTCAGCTTTGATTCAAAGTGTGCCGAGGCCTTTCAAACTCTAAAGGAGGCCTTGATCTCTGCGCCTGTTCTCCAAGCTCCTGACTGGGCACTCCCCTTTGAGCTTATGTGTGATGCTTCGGATTATGCAGTGGGAGCAGTCCTTGGACAAAGGGTTGAGGGAAGACCTCATGTGCTGCATTATGCAAGCAAGACTTTAACTGAACCTCTGCAAAACTACACCGTCACTGAAAAAGAATTACTTGCTGTAGTTTTTGCTCTGGAGAAGTTTAGGTCTTATTTACTTGGGTCTAAGGTGGTTATTTTTACTGATCATGCAGCAGTGAAACATCTCATTGCTAAGAAAGATTCTAAGCCACGTCTAATTAGGTGGATCTTACTCCTTCAAGAATTTGACTTGGAAATACGTGAAAAGAAAGGAGTAGAAAATGTTGTGGCTGACCACCTGTCTCGTCTTCCTCTTAACGACTATTTCTGAAGACATTCGCGAGACATTCCCCGATGAAACTCTGATGGCGGTAACACCAACTTTACCTTGGTATGCAGACATTGTAAATTACTTGGTCACTGGACAAACTCCTGGCTCTTGGGATAAGCAGAAAAGAAAGAGATTCATTTCTCAAGCAAGATATTTTCATTGGGAAGAGCCAGAATTATTTAGAATTGGACAAGACCAAGTTTTGAAACGTTGTGTGCCTAAAGAGGAACAACAAAGTGTGCTGACATTTTGCCATGCACTTCATTGTGGAGGACACTTTGGTGCTAAGAAAACTGCTTTTAAGGTTCTCCAGTCTGGTTTTTGGTGGCCTTCCTTATTTAAGGATTCTCATAATTTTGTTAAGGCCTGTATTAGATGTCAACGGACTGGAACGATTGGGAAGAAGAATGAAATGCCTCAACATCCTATTCAATCTGTTGAAATTTTTGATGTGTGGGGAATTGACTTTATGGGCCCCTTCCCGTCGTCCCATGGTTTTGAATATATCTTGGTGGCAGTTGGTTATGTCTCTAAATGGATAGAGGCCATTCCGACGCGCACAAATGACCACTCTGTGGTTTTGAAATTTGTGAAGGCCAATATCATATCCCGTTTTGGCTGCCCCAAGACTATTATAAGTGATGGGGGACCTCATTTCCGAAACCACCACTTCAATCGGTTAATTAAGAGTTTGGGAGTGACTCACAAGGTTGCTACCCCTTACCACCCTCAGACAAGTGGTCAGGTTGAAGTATCAAATAGGGAGATAAAAAATATTTTGGAAAAGACCGTTAGACCTGATAGGAAAGATTGGTCCCAAAAGCTCGATGATGCTTTGTGGGCTTATCGAACGGCCTATAAGACCCCTTTGGGTACTTCTCCCTTTCGGATTGTGTATGGAAAAGCGTGCCATTTACCTGTTGAGTTGGAACATAAAGCACTTTGGGCTATTCGAAGTGTTAACATGGATTTAGAGAAGGCAGGTAAGGCACGATTTCTAGAATTAAGTGAGCTTGAGGAGCTGAGGAATGATGCTTATGACACCTCTCAAGCTTATAAAGAAAGAACTAAGGTCTTGCATGACAAGTTTATTCTTCGAAAGACCTTTGAACCCAACCAACAAGTCTGGCTTTTCAATTCCAGACTTAAGCTTTTTCCTGGGAAATTAAAATCTCGTTGGGATGGGCCTTACATAATCACCAAAGTATTCCCCCATGGAGCTGTGGAGATCAAAAATCCTTCTTCTTCAGCAACTCCCTTTATCGTCAACGGTCAACGGTTAAAACCGTACATAACTTTAGATGGCCATCTAGTTGATGAAGTCACTCTTGAGGAGCCTTAGCTCCTACTATTCTCCGCCTCAGGGAATATCTTCCTTTAGCTATTTTTGATTTTCAATGAGGACATTGTTTGAACCAGGCATGGGGGAGAGGACCTGAGGCATTTTGTTTATAGCATGCATTTATAAAAAAAAAAAAAGAAGAAAGAAAAAAAAAAAAAATATATATATATATATAAAAAGAGAGGTTTTGAGCTTAACTGGCTAGATCTTGCCGTCTTAAGCAAATCAGAACTCTAGGGTAGACTAAGTTAATTCTAGGGTCAAACTTTAGAAGCTAAATAAGCTACTAGCTTTAGACCTTTAGGGTCCTTTGTGGACTTAAAAACTTAAGTAGGAGTTAAGTTGCGGACCATTCTTCAAGAGGTTGAGGAAGGGAAGCTAGGGTTTGAGTTAAAAGGTGGGGTAGTACCTGGAGTCTTATTCTACCTTTTGGTTTACGGGTCCTGGTAACCCAAGCATCCAAATTTTTCACACTTGGTCTGGTAATTAACTTAATTTCTGAAAAGAGATTTGGTTCTCTTAGTTTTGGCTTAAGAGAGGCTTGAAAACACATTTTGATTGGAAGAGTTCCCGCCGCAGGAGAGGTCGAGTATATACTCACCTTGAGGATGCGATGATAACATATTACCTCCTCGGCGCTTGTCTCTTAGGATATCCATCCTACTGGGGGCATGTAAGCGCATTGCGCGGTTCAGGTACCACGGGCGGCTCTATCTCGAAGTGCCGATTGCCAGGAGTTCTTGGGGTCGTTATGGGCGGTGCTATCTCGAAACATCGAAAGCCAGGCACCCTTCGAGGTATGGTAATGGGGACAATGAATTCGACACAGACCGTGTTGATAGCTGATCTGAGGTTAGACTTAGAAGAATCAAACAAAAAAAAAAAGAGGGTGTATATATAAAAAAATTTTCCTTTAACTCAAATAACTCGGACCAATGCACAAGCATGGATGCTTTAATCTCAGGGATCAATAAACTTTAGGGTAGAGTCAGAAATCAGGGAAACTTGTGCTGGCAACTCGTCTTTAGCCGACCTAGTCTGTAACTTAGCAACTACTTAGGAACCTTGGATTTAGAACCTGAACTTAATATGCTTCTGAAGGAAGACTAAGTGAGTTGACTAGTCTACTTAGAGTGCTAGGTTTCGCTTAATTTTGCTAGGGACTAGCAGAAACTAGGCATGGGGGTATTTGATTAGCCCATAGTTGTGGGCTATTTAAGTATTTAAGTGCCTACACATTAGGTTAATTCTAACATTTATTTAGTATAAATGAGGATGTAAATAGATTAATTCATAGTTTTAATCTAATTACATAATCCATACATTGCATTCATATCTTAAGTGCATTTAGAATTAGCTTAGAATAGCATTCATCTAATTAGATAACCAATTAGGTATATTGTTTTTATTAACATAGAAGTTGAGGGTCTATACATAAATAACCCTAATATTTTAATAATATTTTCTTTATTAGTCTTCTTTCAGAACGGCTGGCTGCCGCTCCAACGCTCGGCTGCTGCAGTGATGAAGCCATTCAAGGGGGAGCGGATGTGGTGGATCTGGTCGGCGGCTGATTTCAAAATTGTTCAAGACACTATAAAAGGAGCACGGAGGCAGCCGAGCTCAGGAGGCCTCCGCCACTGACCCACCACTGTGCAGAGAGAACCTCTCTCTTCCACTCCACACTGCCGGCCTCTACCGTGGCGGCGAGTCTCCACCACCGTGGGCGTGTGGTGTGACAGGCCACACCGCCATCCGGAGCTCGCCCGCATTACCGTGAGCACATCAGCGTGCATCTCCCTCGCCGTCGTCACCAACCACCACCGCCGAGCCACTATGCAATCACCCTTTCAGTCACTTAAGACGTCCGGGAAATTTCCCAGACGTCTGAAGTCCACCCCCACTCCAGCAGCAATCTCCGTCCTCTCACTTCACTTCCACCACCCACGCCGCAGCAGCCCGCTCATCTCCAACCGCATGCAAGGCGTGCACAACCTCCAGCCCTCACGCCCGCTCACTCCACCTTCCCTGCGCCTGCAGCCTTCGCCATCTCCACTCGCAACCACCGGCGCACCCGTCTGAAGTTACCCGCTCACTTCACCGCACACACCTGAAGTCGCCTGCAGACCCCTTCCCGCACCTGCAGAACCTTCAGCGCACCCACGTCCGTCAACCTTCAGCTCAAACACGCACAACCGCCTGCAGCACCTCCGTCGGAGCTCGTCCGGCCACCTCCGGCCGCCGCGCGACTCGCCGTCACCACCGATTCGAAGCCCTTGATCCAAGGGACCTCCTCCGAGCTTCCCGCGCCCGGCCATCGGCTCCTCGTCGCGCAAGACAACGAGGAAAAGTTCCCCTGTTTTGCTACAGTAAAACGTTGATTAAAATTTACATTTTCTGCCATTGCCAGATTTTATTCATATTCTATTCACTCTGCATTGCGGAAAATATCCTGTAGTTTCTCATAATTGCCATTTCAGCATTATTTCTTGCTTAAACCTTAATCTAAAGGCAATCTTGGCTTGGTTCTTGTCCAAATTGACTCCGAACAAACATTTTTAAGTGGCGCGAATTTTAATACATTATTGTCTCCCTGTGGAAACGACCCGCTCCTCTGCGAGTGGTTATTTCTTGTTAAAAATTGATTAGTCGATTTTTCCACCACATTAAACTACAAACGACTTAAAAGCGAAAAATCGACTCGGTCACACAGCACCCTTGAATCTAGCTATCCTGATCCATACACTATTGGACCGCCCCTATTGTTACAAGAAGACGTGACCACAACTAACGAGTTTCTTGTTAATGCAGTCACAACCGATTATCTCATAGGTAGTGAATCAGCAGAAATTCACATACATAAGGATCATCAGATTCCCACCTTCGAGTCTACTCCTCTTATTCCCATTTCTGATAAGGATTTCAGTGACCTCCCCATAGATCTTCTACTTTCATGAATACCCCTGTATGATCCAGAGCCTGGAGAGGGCATGGTGTTTGATGTCAATTATCGTTATGAGGATCCCTATGACTTAGATTCTTGTTCTGAGATACATTTTGATCTACTCCCTCGGCAACTTCCTACTGAATTGTGCGGCATGATAAGTTAGCTGAATCAACATCATGACCCCCCTGTGATTATCCTCTATTTTCCACCATTACTCTGCACTTTCTTATATCTAGACTTTTTGGAGTAGGGGTGCACAATCAACTGGCTCGCATCTCTGGACCACAGATTCTGGGAGCATACGAGCGCATCTTTCTCTTAATCTTGACCGGCTCCTATGCTAGAACTGATACATCTGATTGAGTTTTCGCCCAGCTGGAGGCGTTAAACTCAGCATCTACCTCACATTCTACCATCACCCTATACATAACCATTTTTATACATATCATATTTTCTTTTAAGCATATTTCTTTCTGCATATTGCATACTGTCAGGTTGGCCGGTGCTAAATGTATAATTTCAGGAGCAAGTACAAGTGATTTCTACCCATCTACTCCCTGCTGTATTTATTTTCTTTTACATTCATGCATGAGGACATGCAAGAACTTAGGCACGGTGTGGTAGATACAGTAAAACTGAAAAATTTCTATGCCAACATTTAGGAAAAACATTGGAGCTGCATGTTAAATGTACTTTAGGACCCTAAATAAAAGAACAACTGACTCCACCTCCAATGCTCGCATTGGAGATAGAAATCGTCTGCAACAGCCACTTTCGACTCACCTGCTCACCTCTTGTTCTAAATTTAGAGTCAAGCTAAATGTAACTCGAAAGGGAAAATTTCATGAAGTATGAATATAAGAGGTTACTTGTTTATAGCATATAGACATAGTGCATCCGTGAATAAGATTATTTATTATGAGAATGCATTAGGGATTTTATCCTCTAGTTAATTCCTGTAATCTAGAATCCAGTACAACTTTTCACACACACGTAGAATTTACAATAGATTCACGATGAAGGCTGATAAACGTCTTTAGTATGTCAAGAAGAAGCAGTGCTTCTTTTCCTGAACCCTTGGATAGTGTTTTGGGAGTCAAGTAGATTTTCCTCCAAAAATCCACCAAATAGTGTGTGATGAGAGTAGAGTGTACTGGTGCTCTAAGATTAGTACAATGAATCTGGAGTCTTAGATAATTAGGTGATGATACTGTAAGATTAGGCATAGTTTTCGCTCTCGGTTCCTACGTATAGATTTTGTGTGAAATTTTAAGAGCCACCAATTAAGGCAAATATGCGGAGAGCGAGTTTTCATAAAACTAGGGCTAAGGTGGATGGTTACGACCATTCTTTATGGAATCCTCAGCTGAAGGAGGGTATTGATGTCAAGGTCAGAAATACATCATCTTATCCATCTCTCCCGATGCCTTGAGTAGGCACTTCCACCAAATAAGCCACCCAATGTCTCTTGAGTACCACCAATCCCTAATAATGCCTCCTCAATAATGTTCATGGATGTGTGCTAGTTGTGTATATGTTAAAAAAAAAACTCAAAAAGAGAAAAAAATTAGAAAATGAAGAAAAAGCAAAGAAAAAAAGAGTGAATATTTAGTGTTTATTTCAGTTGCATTAAGGCAATACCACCAAATAAATTTGAGATCCACCAAATATGGCCTTAACCTATTTTTCTGTGCTTCTGACCATCCGAATATTGGCTGAGGAATTCTGACTTAGTGTTAGAGTTATGGGAACTCAATTAAAGTGTTAATGCCAAGTGAGACCACCAAATACAGGTCATATGTGTGAATCTGGTGAGATTGTGAGCTCTAAGAAAAAGAAAGAAAAGAAAAGAAAAAGAAAAAGAGAAAGAGAGAATGAATACAAAGGAACCAGAAGAGAGCATAGTTTTTCTCGTCTTTCTTTGAGTTAAGTTACTTGATAGTCTGGGAATCTAGATTCTGAAATACTAATCTCTATGTAGCACCACTCGAGAGTGAGCCACCAAATATATAATCTTCTCCCTCTAAGATTCTCTACCTAAGCTTAAAGCTAGGTGGAATTCATAGAATATCTTAAATACCCCGAGGGAAGAAGTCCGCCTATCCCGCTAGAATTTTTACTAGGGGTCAAGTATAGGATTTAGAGGTGAATTAGTTTTTCACTCGAATCTATTGCAAAAGCTACATAGCTACACTTTCACGATTGTCTGGATTTCTAGAGCATAGGATGAAAACAAAAAGGAGAAAAATCTCTAGGCATACACTTGATAAAATAATCAATCCCGTAGGGACCCTTATGTGAATAATTTAGTGTTTTCTAGGGACTAGCAAGATTATGCATGGGGGTATGATTGTGCAGCAATCATAGGTCTTAATGTACCTAAATTAGGTTGGGACTTAGCATAAGTTAGGGTAATTCACACATGCATAAGCATTACTTCCATCCTTACTGCTTTCTTTTAGCTATGCATAAAATAATGCAGCAATGTTCTGATTAGGTGCATTATGACAATTATAGGTAATAAGCTGGCCAGAAGATAGATCGGAAGCTGGATCTAAAGTTGGAATAACTGGTGTTGTAGCAGAGTTGGAGTAGAAAACCTAGATTAGATGTAATAGATAATAATGTAAGGGAGTTAAGGTATGCTATTCTATTAAGTAGGAATAAAGTAGTAAAATATGAAGAACTTAGGACCATCCTAGCCCTATGACAACCTAGAAGCTTCCCCAAGCCTTAGCCAACCTTACATTAGGTCACTGCACCCTAGGAAACCTTAAAACCCTAATTTCAACCTCTATCTGGACGTCTAGATAAGTTATAGGATGTCCAAAACCCTTAGCCAACTTCCGCACACCTTAAACCCACTTCTGCAGTGTTATTGGACATCCAGACACTTGGTCAGACATCTAATTTCTACAAAATAGCCAAGACAGAAAACTTGAATCCCTCCTAACTCTGATTGGACATCCAGACAACAAGTCTGGACTTTTGATTTTTCACTAGAAGATGTTTGGCACTTTTATTGGACGTCTGGAACTGCTCTCCAGTTCCTGTTTTGAGATTCAAGCCTTGATCTTGGATCTCTAGGTCCCTAAACCCAATTCCAACCTCATAGGAACCTAAATTAAGGTGCCCTAACCCTAGTACATCACCTCTAGACCTCCCTAAGGACCTAATTAGGTCCTCACTAAACCTAATTGACTTGGATCTTAGTCAATTCCATCAGCCTATTCAATTGGACTCATTGAGTCAAATTGAGTCTTGATCTCAGCACACACTATCCAATTGGACTCAGTGAGAGTCCACTTGACCTAGACCTGAGTTAATTGAGTTATTTTACTCTCAACTAAGTTTTCACACACCCAATTAAACTTGTATTAAGTTTAATTACACTTTACCTTCGTGAGTTAGGGTTTACAACCCTAATTTGAGACCTACCTTGACCTAAACCCACTATAACATAACCTAATCAACCTAGCCACTTAAGTTTCGACCCACACACACCTGCACACACCCACACATGCCATCCACTTGAAAATACCTAGCCTAGAGTTCTCTAGAACTCTCTACCATATGTTGTTGCCATGGTTGCTAAAATTAGCAACCAAGAGCCATTCAATTTTTAGATCCACATTTGGTAGATCTAAAAACCACCATCCATCCTCTCTCTCTCACTCTCCCATGAGCTCCCACCATAGGCCTCTTTAGAGAGTTCCACACTTCTCTAGAGAGTCTCCCTTAGGTCTATAAAATGACCTAAGGGGTAGCCATTTGCACCCATCCATCTCTTGGCATTATTCACTTCCATTTAGGTTAGCTACATTCACTTGCACTCCACCTCCACGACTTGCTCACCATGGCTACCACCATCTCCATGACAGGATGCTAGATCACCTCTCCAACCTCTCTCCAAGGGCCGGCCTAAGCACCATTGGCCGCCCCTCCTTCTCTCAACCACTCAAAGGCCATCGGAGACCACCTCCGAATGTTCTTATTTCTACTGGATTAGTAGCTAGTTCTTCATAATTTACATGATTTTATTTACTACTTAGTAATGTAGCTCTTTATTCTCCCTCAATGATGCATGCAAAATCCCCCCATAGATTCCTGTATGCGATCGTTTTCTGTTAGTTAGATTTATGTTTTAAGCTTTCCTTTATAAGCTTTCCTCTAGTTCCATGTTGCAAACACCTTCCTGAATGAATGAAAGAAAATTTTCTATATATATATATGTCTATGTGTTGAGAATCACCATTAGCTTATTGTAATATATTTTGTGTGATTAAAGTTTCCCATTTTTAATTCCTGATATTCTTGCAACTAAGCATGTCGTGCTTAAATATGTAATAACCATAAATCGCCATGCAATTTTTAAGCAAGTGGAGCAATAAAAGATCGATTTCAAATTTGCATAAACGCCTCCTAGAGATGAATGATCGGGACTCAAAGTCTCGTTATTTTTTTCAAAATCATTTTTTGACAAACATTTTACGTGACTATACTACGATTTCCGACAACTTTAAAATGCACGAAAATGAGGTCTATCAAGCACTCAAGAAGGAAGAAAGCGAAGAAGCCCAAATCAGCTAAACCCTAGCAGGATCCAGCTCATCTCAGCTAGATATCAGCTCACATTGGTTAAATTTAGCTCCTTCCAGCTCTATCCAGCTCATCTTGGCTGGATGGTAGCTCAAGGTAACTCAACTTAGCTGGACCAACCTCATCACAGCTCAGATCCAACTCAACTTAGTTGAGTCTAGCTCATCCTAGTTCCAATTAGTACACTGGGAGCTCTAGCTAGCTCAACTGAGTTGACATGAGTTCATTCCAGCTCCAGCTCAGCTCATCCTAGCTCCACCTAGCTCCTCTTAGCTCACAGGAGCTCCAATCAACTTATCTTAGCAACTAGTTTTTAGCTAGCTAGGCTAGGTCAGCAGAAAAGACCACAACCAGCTTCCCCCAGCTCCAGAGTAGTTGATACCAGTTCAACCGAGCTCAACCTACTCTATTTAGTAGCTAGCAAAGAACTAGCTAGCTAAAGTGGAGTAGTTGAGCTCCTACAAGGACCTCTCCAGTAGATAATAGCTCCCACATGTTTCAGAGTACCTTAAGGCTATTTCCTCAGCTCCTCCTCCCTAAACCATAATTCGTCCTCCTCCTTCTTCTACTTAAGCATTAGTTAAGCTAGCTTAGCTAGCTTAGCTAAGCTCAAAATCAGCTCCACCTCCATGGCTATTCATCTAAACCCTAACCTAACTTCACCTTAGCCACTACACCAAGTCCACCACCTAAACTAACTACCTAGTCCACTCCTAGTTGGTGCCACCTACCCTCATAAACCTTCAACCCCCCACCACCAAAGGCCACCTAATTTTCCCTCCAAAACCACCCATAACAACCACCTTAACCCACTTCAGGTTGGCGCCAATAATGTCCCCACATCTCTTCAAGTTGGCACCAACTTGAAGCCCCATCATCCACCCTACAAATCCCCCCTCAACCTATCTCTACCATCCAACTAGTTGGTGCCACCCTTAACCCTACTACACTTGGCACCAACACAACCTAACCCATCATAACTACCCCCTACACATCCCTACACATCCCTACACTTGGCGCCAATTAACCCTAACCACTAGATCACCTAACCACCTCCCTTATCTAATCCTAGCCACCCATCTACCCACCACGCCATCCTTAACCCTTAACCCACAAAGGGTTGGCTTCAACACTACCTAACCCATCCTAACAACCCCTCCACACACCCCCTCCTTTGGTGCCAACCTATATGAGCCCTAGGATACTATAAAGACCACCTAAAACATCATCGTAACCCTCCACCTACCCTCCATACCATTTAACCCTACCACCACCATAGTTGGCACCAACCACCAACTCCCTCAGCCTATATATACCCCCATCCATCCACCATAAAATGGCATCCTTGGTGCATAATATTCTACCTACATTCCACCTATATCCAATTTCCAAGGAGGAAGAAGAGGAGGAAGAAGATCAAGGAGACACCCTGTCTCCTTGGTGGCTTCAACTAAATCTTCTTCTTCCTTGTGTCGCCACCATACCATGGAGGAAAGTGAGGCAGGGAGGACATCCACAGGAGGAGATTCTGAAGGTGGTCCACACCACCTTAGTGAGGAGTTCTTGGAGTGGAAGCCATCCACTCTAGGAGGGAGAGGCACACCCACCTAAGGCTTGCCAAGAAGAAGAGGAGAGCCAGGTGCCAGAAGCAAGTTTCTTCAACCTAGGGGCAACCTGAGTTGGAGTAGAAACTCTGCAGCATCATTACCATCTTCTTCATAAGCATTCTTCTACATTTCTTTTTTTTTGTAGTTTGCATAGTAGATAGTGTTTAATTTTTGTCGGAGATTACAAGTGAGAGTTTCTTTCATTAATGAGTTCTCCAACTCCATTGTAAAATGTTTTAAATTAAGAAGCATTTCACTACCATCATTTCCAATAGCTTGTGTTGCTCTTTTTGTTTTGCTTTGTTTTATCCATTACTCCAAGCATCTCTTGTTTGGAGTGAGTTGGATAAAACAAAACACTTGTTGCTTTGTTTTCTTTTAATTGAAATTCTATCTTTCTCTCCGAATTGTTTTTACCCTATTCAAAGACCAAAAAAAATTTACATATTTCAAAACCCTAAAAAAGGAAGTTGATTTCCAAATATCAAGGGAAAGTCTTGGTCTAAAGCTTTCTTACCTCTCTTGGGACGACCTGAATACTTACCTAAATACTCAGATTTTATAAATTTAAAAGTGATCCAATTTGACTTATGACACAAGTCATTACAAGAGTCCTTTATTACGGCATAAGAGATGTTGATGGGTTGGAACAGGAGAAAGTGTAAAGCCTTCCTACGGAAGGTTGATTTTCGGAAGGATTATGACTCGGTGTCGTGGCAATACTTATGGGAAATATTCAAGAGAAGGGGGTTTCCACCTTTGTGGCTGCAATGATGAACAGGTGCATCACCACTGCTTCTTACTTACCTTTGATTAATGGTAGGCCTTGTGGGACATTGATTCAGCTTCAATGTGGTGTTAGGCAGGGATACCCTCTTGCTTCACTTGTGTTCAACCTCGTGGTTGACACTTTAGCGAGGTATGCTTGCAGATTGTCAGAGGTTGGTGTCATCAGACAATATTCCATCTCCAACAGGAATGCCTTGGCTCTTGTTTTGCAGTATGCTGATGATACAATTTTTTTTGTAGAAGGGAATGACCAAGAAGCACAGGCACTGCTCCATATGGTAATGATATTTGGGGAAATATCTGGTTTGAAATTGAATGGTGAGAAGTCCTCTTTGGTGTGTTTTGGACTAACTAATGACAAGCAATCGACCATCTCCTCAATATTAGGTACCGCCCTAGTAACTCTCCCTATCAGATTTTTGGGCTTTCCTCTAAAATGTACAAAACTTAAGAAGAGCTATTGGCATGTTCTATTTGATAAAATCTCTATCAAGCTACAAGGATGGAGCAACAAATATCTCTCTAAGGGGGGCAAACTTATTCTTTTGAACTCGGTGATAACTTCCATCCCTATTTTTTTCTTCTCTATGTTTAAAGCACCTAAGTCTATCTGGAAGCGTATTGATGTGATGCAAAAATGCTTCTTCTGGTAGGGAGCCAATCATGAAGGTAAATTTCTCCAGCAAGTGAAGTGGGATAGCCTTTGTATGCCAAAAAATCAAGGTGGTATGGGAATAAAATCTCTTAAAGAGTTCAATGATGCTTTGTTGCTTAAATGGGCCATCAAATTGCTTAATGATGAGAATAAGAATTGGGTGAATCTTATTAAAGAGAACTATGTCAGCTCGCATTGTTCTTTGAACCGTCACCAACCACTTAAGCCTTCTCCTTTTTGGGGATATGTGATACAAGCCATGAAGAACAACTGGCAGATGTTTCAACCTGTTTTAGGGGATGGACTCTCCTTTAAGTTTTGGCAAGAGGAATGGTCTTCTTTGGGTCAATTGAAGGATGCATATCCAAGAGCTTATGCGGCTGACATGAATAAAGGGGATCCAGTTTGCATGTCTGGTCTAAGGGGAATGAGGCCTGGCAGATTGGTGGGGGTGAATCTAGCAGAGAAGGCACAAGAACATGGGAGGAAACGACTTGCATGGAAAGATCTGATGGCTTTTAGGCTACTGCATGGTATTGAAGATAGATATAGCTGGGAGGGAATTTTCACTCCTGCAAGAGCATACGAAAAGATCATGAGGCACTCCTACTAAATGGACGCTAATGATGTAGGGAAAAAGATGTGGTTACTGAAGATCCCAATTAAAGTCTAGATTTTTCTTTGGCTATGTAGGAGGGATGGATTGGTGACAGGTGATCTCAGACATAGAAGATTGGGTGCTATGTTACAATCCTACTTGCTATGTGGTTTGCCAGCCGATAGTTCCATTCATATTTTTTCTTCATGCGCAATCACTGATGCTGTGTGGAGAAGAGTATGCATGGAACCCCCTCCCATTTGGGATGATATATGGAAAAATTTTTTGTTGCACGATAAATTGCCTTGCCATATGGTCGCAGTCATGTGGTGTGTTTGGAGAGCGAGAAATGATTTTCTGTTTCAGGGGAGACTAGCATGTGTGGAGCAAATTGTAAATGTATGCTAGTCTCTCATACATATGTGGGGATCTACGCTGTAATCATGTCTTTATAGTGATTAATAAAATGCTCTCCCAGATTGCTATCATTGAACGATAGCTTTCCTTTTTGTTTCTAAAAAAAAAAAGTGATCCAATTTGCATGTTACAACGACCTAAAAACCTGCTTTTACAAATCATGCATTTTAGCGATCACTTTTTGGCGCCGTTGTCGGGAAGGCACGGCTTAGCTTTATCATTTTTCTATTTCTTGAAACACGAATCTCATCCCCTTGTCTCTCTTCTTCTGTGTGTGTAAGAACTATAGGAAGAAGGTGGGATTTTGGAGCGTGAGCTTAAAGTCCCTTTTCTTCCCTAGGATTTCAGGTTGGTTCCTCTTTTTCTTGTCACATTAATCTTTAAAAACTACAAAAAAATATTAAATCAAGCTTTTAGGATCATAAACATTAAAATTAGGTAGAGTGGTGACCCTTAAAATCAATTGTTTGATTGTTTGAAGCAATTAACACCACTTTACTTCAAGTGTTGGTGTTTTAATTTTTGGGTCTTGACTACTGTCTAGATTTCTAAATTCAATTCCAGACACCACAGAACTTTCAAAATCTCAACATTTCACCCAGAGATTTCAAATCAAGTGAGGAACATCTCTTTTAAATTTCAGAGTAATTGGATTTGTATACAATTTTTAAAAATTCATGGACCATAGGGGGGCATCCTCTTTGATTTCTCTGTTTTGCTACTATTCATGAATTTTAGAAATTTATATACTTTGGCAATTTCTATGAAATTTAGCTTTCTGGAATCCATATAAAATCACAAAAATTTTCTAAAGTCAGTGGTGGTAATGAAAAGTCCAAAATACCCTTGGGTATCATTTCTGGACTGACACCAGCACAAAGAAAAATACTAAAAAAATATAAAAAAATTCTTAAAATCATAGAAAAATATTTTTTGAATCCTTGTGTGATTTTCCTTATAGTAGTGGTGTTGGTTGCATTGTTTGGACCACTACTTAATCTGAAAGCCTAAAACAAACTCATTGGTAGTTAAATTTCTGTTTAGGAGCAAATTGATTAGGGTTTCTTTTCATTTCTAGAAACCAACAAATTAAAGGAAACTTATCTTCACCAATACAACCTGATTTCCTTTTTTTTTTTGTGGAATCTCAAACTTGTTTGAAACCTTAAAATGAAAATTCTAAAATACACTAAGCTAAATCAAATTCTAAAAGCAGAAAAATAAAAAAAATTTGTGTGACAACTTGTTTGCTATTGGAATCACTTTCCAATCTTGCACACTATAAAAATTGAAATAACAAGGCATTACCCAAATCAATGCCTTCCACATTCCGTGTGCACTGTAGTCTACCAGACCTAACTAAAAATTGTAGCAATTTGATCCCTAAAGTTTCATCAACTTAGGCTTGCTATATAGATTTTAAGTTTTCTCTAGTGAATACCAATTCTGTCATCTATATCTGGTGTTAGGCTAAGGGGTCATGTCAAACGACCAAGCGCGGGTTTGCACAAGCCCTTGGGGATTTTCATGGGAAATGCTTGGGCACAAACCTCCTTTTATGCAACTTGGCCAGATTTGTTGATAGAACGGGCATTCACTATTGATTTCTTATTTCCTTGGTAGATCAAGTCTTAGGTTAATTTTTAGGGAGTCACATTTAAGTTAGGTCTAGAATTTTGTTGTTTGAATTGCATACATTCTCTCATCTCTCTCTCTTCTCCTCCCCTCCCATTCTTCCCTTTTATGCATGGCCGACGGTCCCAAAATATGCACTTGGAGGGACCAACTGATTTCTCAGCCCGCTGCACTGGCTGTACCCGTTTATTTGATTCTTCTTCTTCCTCTGTTAAAAATTAGGAAAAAATGGAAAAGCCCAAAACTACAAAGAAAAGCACTAACTCATCATCTTCTAACTCGCAAAATGGGAACCCTAATTTTGAACCCGAAGTTGAGGTTCTCGAACCACAATTTGAAATCCCATCTCAGAAAAAGTCGACGGAAATACTCAAAATTTTGATCCTTTTCTCATGGTAGTAACTCAACTCCAACAACTCAAGGCTAATAAAAAACAATTGACTAGGACTATCACAAACCTAGCCAACAATAGGCCACCCAATACTGAACCAACTATTCCATTGAGGGAATTCTGTGATCCCTCCAACTACGAAGAAAGACCAGGGGTGGTCATCCTTGATGGAGAATTTGAAATTAAGCCTGTAGTCCTTCATCTTATTAAACATTTTCATGGCCTTCCTCGAGAAGACCCATTTAGCCATTTAGACGAACTCACGGTCCTTGCCCAAACCACCAAATCCTGAAACATTTTGGAAGATTTATGGCTAATGTGGCCTTTCTCACTTTCTTTGAAAGATAAGGCCGCTTATTGGTTAGGACTATAGGAAAACCAATTACTACCTAGATACAATTAAAAAGTGCATTTCTTAAAAAATATTTTTCAATTGGTCGCACTAATGCTTTACGTCACGCCATAACAACTTTCCAACAAAAATTTGGTGAGCCTATGCATGAAGCATGGGAGAGGTTTCAGGACTTATTGAGAAGCTACCCCCACCACGAGGTGCCACATTGGCAACTTGTGCAAATATTCTACCATGGTCTTGATGACCAATTGAGGTGGTTTGTTGATGCCTCATGTGGGGGCAATTTTTTAAATAAAGATGCTGAAAGTGCCTACAAACTTTTCGATGAAATGAGCAAAAACTCTTTCAACCACTAGTCCATGGACACATTTGGCAGAAATGCCAACTCTTTTGTCAATGTCGATGAAGTAGGCACACAACAACATTCTCTCCCAATTACACAAGATGATTTTCAACATTTTACACAAAGACTTGATCCAATGCAAATGAATCAAAAGAAAATGAAAGAAAAGTTTAATGCGTAACCGCACAACCCATTACTAACCAACCCTAACCCTTGCCTTTCTAAATCTGACACTAACCCGACTCTCCTCTGCTAGGAAAATTTGCAACATATTGACACCAGTGGATTTCAATATTTTGACTTTACACCTGAAATTATTAGGACTTTTGATAATTCTTCACCATATGTTTCAGTAAACGAAAACATTTCCGCTGTCCAGGATAATTTTAGAAATAATTCTTCCAATTTTTATAATCCTACTTAGAGGAATAACCCAAATTTCTCCTGGAAGAGCAATAATTAAATTTTGCATTTTCAAAATCAAACAAGAAATTTTGGCCATAACCAACCTTCGCAAGCCTTTATTAATACTCAGTTAATGGAAACCCTATAAGGAATGCAAAAGCAAATGAATGACATTCCCGTGCCATTTCTAATTTACAAAGTCAAATCACGGTAATGCCCGATCAAAGGCCAATGGGAAATTTACCTTCCCAACTTGTCCCAAACCTTAGAAATCAGCAGAATCAATTTCAAAGTGGAAATAATTTAGGACAACAAGGTCAACAACCAATCAATCCCGCACCTCAATTCCCACTCGATTTTCAAAACCCACAACAAAATCAACGATATCCATAATGAAATAACCACACTGCTAATGCAGTCACACTAAGAAGTGGAAAACTACACATAATGCAGAACCCTCATGGGAAAATGAACCGGATCAAGAACAAATATTTCCCACCACCGTTCACTCTCAGGAAATTGAAACCAGCACAAACACAACACCTTTTCCGCAAGCATTAAACTCCAAGAAAAAGGAAGCCAGAAAAACTGAGCCAACTAAGGAACAATTATGTGAATTATTTGGCCAAGTGGAAATCAACATCCCCCTCCTAGATGTAATTAAATACGTACCTGCCTACACAAAATTTTTGAAAGAAATTTGTACACCACAAAGGAAGACTAAAAATCTTAGAAAGGTTGTCCTTTCCAAGATAGTTAGCTCTATTATTCGGAGTAAGTTGCCTCATTAGAGAAAGGACCCAGGTGCTCAATTAATATTAACTGTCATTAACGACACTACTTTTGATCGTGCCCTTTCAGACCTTGGTGCATCTATAAATCTCATCCCTACTGTCCTTTTCAATGAATTTCAGTTTGGTGAACTTAAACCTATGAAGGTCACCCTCCAACTAGCTGACCAATCTATTATTCAACCCAAAGTGATTCTGGAGGATGTTATAGTTCAGGTATAGAATTGTCACTTTCCAGTGGACTTTTTGGTCCTCGACATTGATGTACCTGAGCACTAAAAGATGCACCCATTATTCTCCGAAGACCCTTCCTTGCCACCGCAAAAGCTAATATAAATTGTGATTCCTGTAAAATGGACATCACTTGCAGTGGCAACACACTCACTTTTGACATTTTTAAGGTTTCCAAAAGATTCCATGAGCCAGATTTCTTTGATGACTCAGACTCTGAAACCTCCAATCTTGTAGAGGAATTGCTTTCTGTAAATACGTGTTTTGCTATCAACACTTCACCTGAGCAGCAACAGTCATCTAACCCATCCCCACCCACCACATTGGATTTTACGCTAACTTCAAACACTATTTCCAAACTTGACCTACAATTAGATTTGAAACCTTTGTTGGATTCCTTAAAATATGTATTTTTGGGCCCCAAAGATACAAAACCCCTTATTATTAATTCCAAACTATCAGGGTTACAAGAGGGAAAACTACTCCAAGTTCTAAATAAATATCAAAAAGAAATTGGTTGGACTTTAAGTGATTTAAAGGGCATTGATGCATCCTATTACACTCACCGTATTTACCTTGAGGACAATTCTAGACCTTCTCACCAACCTCAACTTTGTTTAAACCCAACTATGAAAGAGGTCGTAAAATGGAAAATAATTAAATGGCTTGATGCAAGAATTACTTACCCTATCTCTGATAGCTGGTGGGTCAGCCCTACACAAGTAGTACCCATGAAAGCTGGCCTCACTGTTATTAGGAATGATAAGGGTGAAGAAATTCCTAATAAGACTACTTTGTGGCGTGTTTGTATTGATTACAAAAAATTAAATACCACCACCAAGAAAGATCATTTTCCGCTCCCATTCATTGATGAAATTTTGGAGCGGCTAGCCGGACAAGATTATTATTGTTTCCTTGATGGATATTCCAGCTACAATCAAGTTGCAGTCCACCCTGAGGACCAAGAAAAGGCAACTTTCACCTACCCCTTCGGAACCTTTGCTTTCTGAAGAATGCCCTTTGGATTGTGTAATGCACTCGCGACTTTTCAACGGTGCATGTTAGCATCTTTTCTGATCTGGTAGGTGATTGCCTGGAGGTCTTTATGGATTATTTTTCCATTTTTGGAGATTCTTTTGATCGCTATTGACTAGTCGATCTTTCGCTTTTAAGTCGTTTGTAGTTTAATGTGGTGGAAAAATCGACTAATCAATTTTTAACAAGAAATAACCACTCGCAGAGGAGCGGGTCGTATCCATAGGGAGGCAATAATGTATTAAAATTTGCGCCACTTAAAAATATTTTTTCGTAGTCAATTTGGACAAGAACCAAGGCAAGATTGCCTTTAGATTAAGGTTTAAGCAAGAAACAATGCTGAAATAGCAATTATGAGAAACTATAGGATATTTTCAGCAATGCAGAGTTAATAAAATATGATTAAAATTTGGCAATGGCAGAAAATGTAAATTTTAATTGAAGGTTTCCTGTAGCAAAACAGGGGAATTTTTCCCCGTTGTCTTGCACGACGAGGAGCCGATGACTGGGCACAGGAAGCTCGGAGGAGGTCCCTTGGACCAAGAGCTTTGAATCGGTGGTGGCGGTGAGTTGTGCGGTGGCTGGAGGTGGCCGGACGAGCTCCGGCGGAGGTACTGCACCCGGTGAGCTCGCGCGACTGTTGGCGTGAGATCTTCTCGCGCGCTGCTGCTGACGGCTCTGCAGGCGTGGGAGGATGGGTCTGCAGGCGGTTGAGCGGGTGCGGCTGCAGCTGGCGGGGGTGCGCTGCTGGCGGTTCTGCAGGCGCAGGGGTGAACGGCGTGGATTGCAGGCGCTGTTGGAGTTCTGCAGGCGCGGTTGCTGCTGCAGGCGCGGGAGGTGGGTGCTGTAGGCTGAGGAGTGCGCGCGCGGTCTAGAGGGCGTGGAGATGGTGAAGGCTGATGGTGGGCACGGTTGCGCTGGAGGCTGGTGGGTGACACTGCAGGCGTGGGCACGCACGGATGAAGGCGCAGGCGCGGGGGTGGTGGTGCGGGCATGAACGGTGAGATGGGCAGATGTGGCTGTGCGGGTGCGAGTGGAGTTCAGACGGGTATGCAAGCGGGTGATCGCAGGTGAGCGGGTAGCTTCAGACGTCTGGGAAATTCCCCAGACGTCTTAAGTTACTGAGAGGGTGGCTGAATTAGTAGCTCGGTGATGGTGGTCGGCGATGACGGCGAGGAGGATGCACGCTAAGGTGCTCACGGTGATGCGGGTGAGCTCCGGATGGTGGTGTGGCCTGTCACACCACACGCCCACGGTGGTGGAGACTCGCCGCCACGGTAGAGGCCGGCAGTGTGGAGTGGAAGAGAGAGGTTCTCTCTGCACAGTGGTGGGTCGATGGCAGGGGCCTCCCGAGCTCGGCTGCCTCCCTCCTCCTTTTGTAGTGGCCTGCACAAGTTTGAAATCAGCAGCCTGACCAGATCCACCACATCCGCTGCCCCTTGAATGGCTTCTTCACTGCATCAGCCGGGCGTTGGAGCGGCAGCCAGCTGTTCTGAAAGAAGAAGAATAAAGAAAATATTATTAAAATATTAGGGTTATTTATGTACAGACCCTCAACTTCTATGTTAATAAAAATAATGTACCTAATTGGTTATCTAATTAGATGAATGCTATTCTAAGCTAATTCTAAATGCACTTAAGATATGAATGCAATGTATGGATTATGTAATTAGATTAAAACTATGAATTAATCTATTTACATCCTAATTTATACTAAATAAATGTTAGAATTAATATAATGTATAGGCACTTAAATACTTAAATAGCCCACAACTATGGGCTAATCAGCTATCTCTGGAATTTAGAAAGAACTTTTCAAAAATGCATTGAGGTTAACCTGGTTCTCAGTTGGGAAAAAGCCACTTTATGATTGAAGAAGGTACAGTCCTGGGCCATGTCATTTTTGGAAAGGAAATCTCGGTAGATAAGGCAAAGTAGATATAATCTCTAAACTCTCCCCTCCCAGTTCGGTGAAACAAATACGATTCTTTTTGGGGCATGTGGGATTCTACTGACGATATATCAAGGATTTCTCCAGAATTTCTTGACCTTTAACCCACCTATTGATTTTGATCACCTTTGCTTGGAGAGTTTTAATTTGTTAAAACACGAGATTACTAAGGCACCCATTCTGCAAGCTCCCAACTAGGCTCATTCTTTTGAGCTAATGACAAATGCCTTAGACTTTGCAGTAAGAGCCATCCTAGGGCAACGAATTGACAAGAAACCCGTTGTAATTTTTTACGCTAGTAAAACCCTTAATGAACACAACTAAATTTGTTGTTACTGAAAAAGAACTTCTTGCAATCGTTTTTCCCTCGAAAAATTTTGTCCATATTTGTTAGGGTCACACATCACCATATACACTGATCACTCGACCTTGAAATACTTGTTGAATAAAAAGGATGCGAAGCCTCACCTAATTTGATGGATTTTATTGTTATAAGAATTTGATTTAGAAATCAAAGATAAAGTAAGTTCGCAAAATGTCATGGTCGATTGTCTATCAAGGCTTAACACTGGTGACATTTTGACCCAAACAGATATCTTTCCAGATGAAATGCTCCTAGCCCTAAAACCCTCCCTTGGTATGCAGATTATGCAAATTATCTCGCCATTAGACGATTCCCTTCTAACTGGCCTAAAAACAAGAGCGATAAGTTCTTTGCCGAAATTAAATATTACTTTTGGGAGGACCCCAATCTGTTTTTATCTATGCTGATCAAGTCATTAGGCGGTGTGTTCCCAATTCAGAAACGCATGATATTCTGAACCACTACCACTCAATGGCTTGCGGTGGAATTTTTCGAGGAAGAAAATGATGGCCAAGGTATTAAATGCTGGATTTTATTGGCCAAGCATACAGAAAGATGCTCATGAATTCTCTCTGTCCTATGTGCGTTGCCAGAGCATCGGTGACAGAACTATAAGGATATGATGCCCCTCCACCGAATTTTCATAGTTGAAATCTTTGATGTGTGGGGCATCAATTTCATGGGACCGTTTGTCACCTCTTTTGGGTACCAGTACATTTTAGTCGCTGTTGGCTACGTTTCAAAATGGATTGAAGCAGTACCCACATGCACTAAAGATCATCGGGTTGTCGTGGATTTTATTAAGAAAAACATTTTCTCACATTTCGGTGCTCCCAAGGCCATTATTAGTGATGGAGGCTCGCATTTCACACATTCCCAGTTCCATCAACTTCTTTCTAAATATGGGGTGAACCATAAATTTCTACCCCATATCACCCTCAAACTAATGGCCAAGCTGAAGTCTCCAACCAGAAGATTAAAAATATTTTGCAGAAGATGGACAAGCCCAACTGAAAAGATTGGTTGCTAAAACTTCATGATGCATTATGGGCTTACTGTACTACTTTCAAAACCTTGATTGGCATGTCACCTTTTTGCCTTATTTTTGGCAAGGCATGCCACCTCCTGGTTGAACTCTAATACAGGGCTTATTAGGTGACCAAAGAATTTAATTATAATTTGGACGTAGCTGGTAAACAGAGGAAATTACAATTAACTGAACTTGAAGAACTTCACAACTTAGCATATGAAAATGCACGCATTTACAAAGATTGAACCAAGAAATTTCATGATAAATTCATTGTTCGGAAAACTTTTGAACCTAAACAATGCATGTGGCTTTTTGATGCAAGGTTATGATTATTTCTTGATAAATTAAAATCTAAATGGATCATTCCTTACATTGTAGTTCAATCTTTTCCCCATGGTGCCGTTGAGATTTTGGACCCTAAAAACAACACCACCTTCAAGGTTAACGGTCAATGACTTAAGCCATATCTTGACAACAACCTTGATGCAAAATTTGATTCTCAAGAGCTCCACGACCCACCTGATACTTAGTGACTTCATGCCCAGCTGAATGGCGTAAAAGATAGCACTGGATGGGAGGTAACTTGATCGCATGTGTTTCATGAGTTTGAAGTCAGGGTTACGAGTAACCCATCATCGTAGTTGCAAAAATCGTGGTCAAATAAAATTTATACCAAAACTCACAAAGTGAGTCCCAGGTCGAACATGGGGAGGCGAATGTTTGATTTTGAAAATGCACGTTTTGCTTTTATTTATTTTTGGTCATTTTTATCTTTTCTAATTTTTTTGGTATTTAATCGGGCAAGCAAGAGATTCGGTCCATGAAAATTTTATCTACTTGCAAAAACTAAGAGAGAGAGAGAAATAATCATCTATTCATGAAGAATTGTTTGCTATAGCTACGAAAGTAGGAAAATCTACACTATGAAAGCATAAAAAGGTAGAAAGAGGTGAGAGAAATCCCCTTCGACAGTTGCTTGGAGGATGACTCGCTCTAGCGTTGCCTGGAGGAAGGTGGTGAGGAGCAAGACAAAGGAGGACAGAGCCAGAGGACGGAGGATGGGGTAGGACGGCATCGTAGCGAGGATCTTCTTCCTGAAGGGAGGTGAGAGGACAGCCATGGGATGCTCCACGAATGGGGATGAGGGGAGGGAAAACTATTTGGTTTTACTCTAGAGGAGCATCCTGGGCTTGGGACAAGCTTTCTTTAGAGCCTTGGAGGTGGTGAGAGGAAGAAAGGAAGAGATGGTTTGGATTGGTGGTGGGTAGGTCCTTTTATAGTGGAGGAGGAAGAACAAATTCCCATCTAGGTCATTACTGACGTCCAGAAACGTCATTACAACTATTGCTGAAGATTCTCCCTTCAATTCCTCTTTCTGGCGCAACCAGACCATTAGTGACAGCTGCAGGCATCACTAAAGGCCTGTGTCGCTGAAGATCTACTCCGCTGGCGCCCGCTACACTGGTGCATGCATCGCGCACTGCGCGGTTCATGTGCCAGTGCTCCCCGTGTCGTGCTCTTGTGCGCATGCTGGCATGCGCTACGTGGTTGTGGCTGTGCAAGTGCGCGGTGCGTTGCGCGCGACTGCGGTTGTGCATGTGCACTGCTATTGGCCAGCGTTGGGTGGCTTGGATGGTGCCATGTGGCACCATCTAGGCCATCCATTCTTCTTTCTTTTGTAGAGGGTACTCAAATCAAGATGATTTTCACGTTGCTGGACTGCGATCGTCGCTTTGGATCCATCCGTACAGTTGTATTTTTCATCTAAAATCTGTATGGATGTCGCGTTGCCCCCTAGCCATTGATCTTCCTCGGACTTCGTACAATGCTATGGCTCTCCAATCTAGATGATTTCAGAGGTGTTAGACTTCGATCGTTGTCCTAATTAGATTTGTACGGTCCGATCATCCATCTGAGGCCCTGAAATAAGTATTCTTCTCTCCTGGACATAAAAAGGACCTAATTAACCTAAAATATATGCAACTACTCTAAATGCAAAATGATGCATGTTATGCAATATTTATAACATGAAATGCAAATCTAAGCCTAGGAACATGCATGAATAGGCATGTTAACCTAAATAGATGTGTCTAAGTCATACCCCCATGCCTATCTTTTGCTAGTCCCTAGCAAAATTAAACATGTTATGTATAAAATCGAAATTAGAATTAGATCGCTTAGGCCTAAGTCATTTATTAACAATAGAATTTTCAACTAAGGTCCTAAACTACGAAGACTCAATAGTACCTAGGTGCTTGCCAGAATGCACACCGCTCAAGTCCTCACCTTATTTGAAAAGGAAAGATACATTTTTTTATTTTTCTTCTTTTCTAATTTTTTTTTTGTACTTTTAGAGTTTGAGAGTTCCAGGATAACTTTTTACGGTTATCCAACCTGCCCAAGACTCGAAAAGGACTCTAAGTGCTAAGCATCTTGTGAAAATAGTGAAAGACTCACTAGGCGGCCGTTAAAACAGACTTCGGGTTTCTACGACCCTAGGTGACCTTGCCTAAAGGTTTATCTTTTCGACTGGTTGCTTTCTCCCTACTTTTATTTATGGAGTGAACACAAAGGCGAACCTAGTGTATGTCTCCCTGATTTATTCTACTTCCCTGCTTCTTCCCTAAGTGTTTTGGGAATTATTGTGCATCTTTTTGTAAGCTAGGTTCTGGACAACCAACCAATGGGCTATTACCCATGGCAACTTGCCAGCCATACTCGTGTGGTGAAGTGAGGCTTTGTTTATTTTTTTTAATTTTTTCTTCTTTTTCTATATATATTTTTTTTTCTTTTTCTTTTTATTTTTTTTTTAAGTAGGTGGCTTCCTTGATCTAAGATTTACCTAAAGGTAGTACAACGAAAATGGTCTTGTGATTGGGTTCTGGACAACTTGCCAATGTGCTGTTACCACTGACAACTTGCTAGCCATACCACCCTAGATAGTTCATTAGCTACCCAATTTTCAAAGAAACTGCCAAAAAGTGAGTCAGTGCAAAAAAAAGTGTGTAGATGCTTCGGCTTAAAGTCCCCCCAAATAAGAGGGCGGGTTGATAAGTTTCATACTTATCATCCCAATTTATTTGCCAACTTAAAATGAATTTTAATTGGCGAGGACTCGAGACTAAGTCCACATTCGAGTGGACACCAGGCTAATTAAGCCTGAAGATCTAAAGAGTCTAAGTGTTTAGGTCCTCTCGTATCATTTCCTAAAGTTAATAACTTCCAAATGCCTAAGTTCTCTTTTCTTAATTTCTTTCTTTTTTTACCATTTTCAGCTTTTTTTTATTTTATAAGACACTAAAAGAAATTCTACAGAGTTAACAAAATGATTTTAGGAATTGATTATCCACCCCCCATGCCTAAATGATGCAATGTCCTCATTGTAAAAACAAAGACATGAAAAGGGCAGAGTAAATAGAATATCACTGAATTTCGTGATAACCTGGTTAGCTCCGTAGAGAGAAGGGAGTGTACACAAATGCTAAGTTTAATGCCTTTAGCTAGTCATAATATACATACAAGGAAGAAATTGAGAATTCACAAGTGCAGGTCAGAATCAAAATAACATGATTGATCCTCAAACCCATTAGCAGAAGATGTCATAGACATGGACCAGATTATGGTGCAAACCCTTGGCCCAAGGTTAAGTGGTTCTAAGGTTCTAGATGAAAATCACCTAGAATCGAAGGTTGTTAAGCTTGTAGGGTCGGGCCTATGATTTTGTGGTGTGTAACCCAAGACCAAAATGGCGGACAATAGGTAGATCTAGTTCACTAGTTTCAGATGTCCACTTAACAGTTAGCTCAGAAAAATAATCAGTTATTCCAGGCTTGGGTCGCACGTGAAAGATATCATAAGGGTTCGCATAGAAGATAGGTGGTTTTGGGTCAATAGGTACCTTTATATCCAAAATCATAGTTCCCTCAGAATTAGCCTACCAGATTTTTATTGCCAAATTCCTATCCTCTAATATCAATTGCTCAGGCTCCAAGACCTCCAAATCATTTTATACCCAATCTAAAGTACCCAAGTTTAAAAATCATGGTTGAATCAAGATTCACTTGGGCATAATGATCTCAGAAGTCAGCTCTCCGGGGTACAGATGAGGAATGGGGCTATTGATTGAATCTTCTAGTAAATGAGGATTCGAATCTTCCAAGTTAGCCCCAACCATATCAAAATCTTCAATGACTAGGCTATCACATGGTTCATCATGCTCCTCGAGCCCATTTGTCTCACTAAAATCATCTTCCTTAAGCTCAAGTGACACTTCACTAAGAGATTCCTCACCCTTAGAATCAATGAATCCATGATCCTCATTTATATATGTCTCAAAATCATATGTCATTTCATGGTCCGTGGAGACATATTTTTTGTCATTCCCTGGCTCTAGCATCTCAGGTGAGAAACTCGATTCATCCTCAAAGGGTTGCCCTAGCCCAACCTGGTCATCTCCAATCTCAGAATATGTATCCCCCCCGACAAGTGCCTGAGTAGGTTCAAACATTGGCTCTCCTGAAGGGGGTTCGTCTTGAGAATCATCCCAAGATTTGGCTAGGGCAACCACAAATTTCATCCTCAAACTCGACAATTTTCCAAGAAGAAACTCACCCAGGTCCCTATCCCTAACACTTTGGAGCAAATCCAATAAAGCCTATTAAGTTCATCGATCATTTTGATCATAGGCTCTAGTTCTTCAGTGCATGGTGTTGGCTGAGCTTCTAAAGATTATATAAAGTTCCTCAAATTAGCCAACACCCTATGTTGGATCTAGTTCACCTGAACCGACTGGTTCAATCCAGGTTTGGGTGGGTTTGGGTTAAATCTAGGGGAGTTAAGATGTCGAGGTTGTAGGGTTCCTCCCTGATAATAGGTCATTCTAGGTTGTTCAAAGGATGGTGAGGACCTATATTCTGTGGAATACTGGGGAGGGTAGGTGTTATAATCATTATAACATTCCTTATTATAGATCAGGTTGGTTTGGTCATCAAAGGATGAAGATCCATAATCATTGTAGGTTTGGGAAGGATAGCAATCATAGTCTTGTTGTCCAAGGTTAGGCCCTGGACAATGAGGTCTGGATTCGTATCCCCAATCAAAGTTATCCCAACTAGTGGATGGGTAATTACAAGTCAAGTTAGAATAGTAATCATCTTGGGGATAAGTGGTGGTAGGAGGATAGGATGGGAAATGCATGTAAGAAGTGGAAGGATACATGGTAGAATAGGAGGGAAAATAGAAGAGAGAAAGATGCCCTGCAGTACAAGCAATCAAGCCTGTCCTTAGGTGGGTTAGCCTAAAGACCTACAAACTCCCACGACCCATCTTGAGATTATAAACGATTCAGTCTACTTTTATCCAGTCAATCCAACCAGTTAGAAGAAGGTACTGGGGAGAAGGTTCTTCCTTTGGCTTGCGCCTCTAGTTCCTAGTGTACCCCCCAGCCGCGATCGTTTGACGCTACTCCCCAAGCTAGACATTAGATGGACCTGCAGAACCAGATTAATCGAACAAATCTCAATCTGAGCTCTGAAGAGTGAATCAATCCTGAAGGCCAATGTCTACTTAGTTTTAATTAGGCTTGGGATGATTGTGCTCTTGGAATGTGATGGGCCCTTTAGATGGGTTGTGCCCTTGATGATCAGTTAAAATGTGTGTGCATGCACAACCAGGGTTTACAAACAAGGTTATTTGATGATGTGTCTTTTAGGATTTAACCTTGTTTAGTAGCTTTTAGGGTTTAATCTTAGGTATATTCAATCAAGTTTCAGTAGAACACTCTAAGTTTTGAAAGCACTGGTGAAGATATATTCCTTTAAAAATCAGAAATAAAATGTGGAGTGCCCGGTTCAGTCCTAAAAATCAACCCTAGGTGGCAAGCTACTTGGTGGATCAGTTTCAAAGTGAGTGGTGCAGCCCAAACAACTCAATTAATTGGCCTATTGCACCACTTAGTTAAGGCACACATAAATGTTTGACCTATTTAGATTTCTATTCACTTATTTGTGTATTGAATTAAGTGTACCGGGCCCACAGGTTAGATCCTAGTTAAGTGGTAGAATTAAAGTGGAGTGGTGCGCCTTAAGTCGAGTTGTGGGTGTTAAGGTGTGTCTCTTTTAAAAAATCCCACAATCAGATAACACTCTTTTTATTTTTTTATTTATTTATGTGGATGGCGAGGTGAGTGGAGGTGGGAAACAAAAAACCAAATCTATCCTAGGGTTTATAAAAAGCACCTAAGTTGATTTGGGTTTGAGCTATTAGGTTATGGAATGAAAACTAAGGTGGGGGTGGTGAGGGGGACACTTCCAAAACCTCCATCCGTAGTTTTCTTCGATCTAACCACTTTGGCCTGCCTCAAAAGAGTACCTGCAATCACAATAAGATCAGAGAAAAGGTGAGAAAAAAGTTAGGTAAGGTGGAAAAAACACAAAAAAAACCAAAGAGCATTGCCTCCCCGGCAACAGTGCCAAAATGATCGCACATTGTTGGGATGCGTAGATCGCATATTTGATAGAAAAAAATGCATCATAGTATAGTCGTGAAGTATGATACAACAAAGATATTATTTTGCAAAAATTACGAGACTTGAGTCCCGATCGTTCGTCCCTGGGAGGCGTTGCTTTCACTTTTAAAATTGATTTTTTTACTGCTCTACTTCATTTAAAAACACACGCTGGTTTCCAGTCTCCTAACTAAAACTTCACCACTTCTGTTAGTAACTCGGATCACGTGCGCATGCGTCAAATAAATTACGAAGGTGAACGTGTGAGTTTCTGTGCGCACGATTCTAGTGAGGTGGTGACTATTTATGGAGAAAGCGACTATCGTTAGATTTTCAATATCCTCGGGAAACAACATGCTGGTGCGTAATGATAGACAGTTAAAGAGAAGGCACTTAAATCTCTCAAATATGATAATTATTAAGCTCGTGGTGATTTCAAACACATAATGAGATATATATATATATATATATATATATAAATGCATTTTCATTCATTCATTGGGGAGTTGTTTGCATAAGAAATCTAGAGGAAAGCTTGTACATAAAAGCTTGAGATGGAAATCTAGCTACTAGAAAATGATTGCATACAAGAATCGATGGGGGATTTCGCATGCATCATTGGGGGAGAAGTTAAGACTGTGCTACTAAGTAGTAATAAAAGCAATAAAATTATGAAGAGCATAAACTAAATCTAGCAGAATAGAGGGCATTCAGGGGTGGTCCCCGATGGCCTTAGAGTGGTCGGGAGAAGAATGAGCGGCCAATGTAGCTTAGGTTGACCTTTGGAGAGAGGGAGGAGTGATCCAGAATCCCAGCATGATGTCCTCCATTGTGGTGGTAGTGAGCTCGTGGAGGTGGAGTGGCTAGCTAAGTGGAAGTGGGTGTGAATGGCACCAATGAGGTGAATTTTCCAAGGAAGTGAATGGGTGCAAATGGCCACCCCTTAGGTCTTTTTATAGACCTAAGGGAAGCTCTCTAGAGAGTTATGGAATTCTCTTGAGAGGCCTAGGGTGGGAGCTCATGGGAAAGTGAGAGAGAGGGGATGGATGGTGGTTTTTAGATCCACCAAATGTGGATCTAAAAATTGAATGGCTCTTGGTTGCTAATTTTGGAAACCAAGGCAACCACACATGATAAAGAGTTCTAGAGAACTCTAGGCTAGGTATTTTCATGTGGATGGTGTGTGTGGGTGTGTGTGGGTCGAAACTTAGGTGGCTAGGTTGATTAGGTTAGGTTCTAGTGGGTTTAGGTCAAGGTATGTCTCAAATTAGGGTTATAAACCGTAATTCACTAAGGTAAAGTGCAATTAAACTTAATACATGTTTAATTGAGTGTGTGGAAACTTAATTGAGAGTAAAACAACTCAATTAATTTTGGTCTAGTTCGAATGGACTCTCATTGAGTCCAATTGCATAGTGTGCTAAGATTAGGGCTCAATTGGACTCAATGAGTCCAATTGAATAGGTTGATGGAATTGACTAAGATCCAAGTCAATTAGGTTTAGTGAGGACCTAATTAGGTCCTTAGGGAGGTCTAGAGGTGATGTACTAGGGTTAGGGTACCTTAATTTAGGTTCCTATGGGGTTTGAATTGGGTTTAGGGACCTAGAGATCAAAGATCAAGGCTTAAATCTCAAAATAGGAACTGGAAAGCAGAATCATACGTCTAATAATAGTGTCAGACATCTTATACTCAAAAATCAAAAGTCCAAACTTGTTGTCTGGATGTCCAATCAAAGTCAGGGGGGATTTTGGGATCTGTTTTGGGTATTCTATAGAAATTGGACGTCTAAGAAAGTGTCTGGATGTCTAAAAACACTGCAGAAGTGGGTTTAAGGTGTGGGTTTGGATGTCCAATCAGGCTTGGGGAAGTCTCTAAGCTATCTTAGGGCTAGGATGGACCTAAGCTCTTCACATTTTACTACTTTATTCCTATTTAATGGCGTAGCAAACCTTTAACTCCCTTACATTATTATTCCTACATCTAATCTAAGCCTTCTGCTTCAGCTCTACTGCAACTCCCGTTATTCCTGATCCAGCTTCAAATCCATCTCCTGATCAGCTTATTCACTGCAATCGGCATAATGCACTTAATCAGCACATTATAACATTATTTTATGCATAGCTAAAGGAAGGCAGTAAAGATGCAGATAATGCGTATGCATGCATGAATAACCCTAACTTATGCTAAGTCCTAGCTTAATCTAGGTCAATTAAGACCCATGATTGCTATGCAATCATACCCTCATGCCTAAATCTTGCTAGTCCTTAGCAAATGCAAGACTAAATTATTTATAGAAGGTTTCCTAAGGGATTGATTATTTTATCAAGTGTATGCATAGAGATTTTTCTCCTTTTTGTTTTCATCCTATGCTCTAGAAATCCAGACAATCGTGAAAGTGCAGCTATGCAGCTTTTGCAATGGATTCGAGTGAAAAACTAATACACCTCTAAAGCCTGTACTTGAACCCTAGTAAAAATTCTAGCAGGATAGGCGGACTTCTTCCCTTGGGGTATTCAACATATTCTATGAATTCCACCCCGACTTTAGGCTTAGGTAGAGAATCTCTGAGGGAAAATATTATATATTTGGTGGCTCACTCTCACTTGGTGCTATGTAGAGACTAGTACTACAGAATCTAGATTCCCTGATCACTAAGTGACTCAACTTAGAGAAAGACGAGAAAAACTGTTCTCTCTTTGATTCCTTTGTATTCTTTCACTCTTATTCTTTTTTTCTTTCCTTTTCTTTTATTTCTTAAAGCTCACAACTTTACCAGATTCACATATATGACTTATAGTTGGTGGTCTCACTAGGCATTAACACTTTAATTGAGTTCTCATAACCCTAACACTAAGTCAGAATTCCTCAGCAGTATTTGGGTGGTCAAAAACACAAAAAAAATAAGTTAGGGCCATATTTGGTGGATCTCAATTTTATTTGGTGGTATTACCTCAATGAAATAAACACTAAATATTCATTATTTTCTCTTTGCTTTTTCTTCTTTTTCTAATTTTTTTTTTCAATTTTTCTTTCTTTTCATCATCATTTTTTTTTTCTTTTTTTTGTTTGACATAACACAACTAGCATACATCCATGAACTTTATTGAGGAGGCATTATTAGGGATTGGTGGTACTCAAGAGACATTGGGTGACTTATTTGGTGGAAGTGCCTACTCATGGCACCAGGAAAGATGGATAGGACGGTGTATTTCTGACCTTGACATCAATACCCTCCTTTAGCCGAGGATTTCGTAGAGAATGGTCGTAACCATCCACTTTAGCCCTAGTTTTATGAAAACTCACTCTCCGCGTAGTTGCCTTATTTGGTGACTCTCAAAATTTCGCACAAAAATGTATATGCAGGAACCGAGAGTGAAAACTATGTCTAATCTCAGAGTATCATCACCTAATTATCTAGGATTCCAGATTCCTTGCACTAAACTTAGAGCACCAATACACTCTACTCTCTCACACTATTTGGTGGATTTTTAGAGGAAAATCTACCTGACTCCCGAAACACTATCCAGGGGTTCAGGAAAAGAAGCACTACCTCTTCTCGACAGACTGAAGATGCTTACCAGCCTTCATAATGAATCCATTGCAAATTCTACGCGTGTGTGAAAGGTTGTACTGGACTCCAGATTACAGGAATCAACTAGAGGATAAAATTCCTAATGCATTCTCCTAATAAAATAATCTTATTCATGAATGTAATATGTATATATGCTATGAACAAATAACCTCTTATATTCGTACTTCATGAAATTCCCGTATCGGGTTACAATCAGCTTGACCCTAAATTTAGAACAATAGGTGAGTGGGTGAGTCGGAAGTGGCTGTTGCGGACAATTTTTAGCTCGAATGCAAGCATTGGAGGTGGAGTCGATTGTTCTTTTATTTAGGGTTCTAAAGTACATTTTACATGCAGCTCTGAGATTTTCCTAAATGTTGGCATAAAAATTTTCAGTTTTGTTGTATCTACCCCCCATGCCTAAGTTCTTGCATGCCCTCATGCATGAATATAAAGGAAAATAAATACTACAGGAAGAATGGGTAGAAATCACCTGTAATTGCTCCTGAAATTATATTCAACACCAACCAACCTATTAGCATTCTATATACGCAAAGGAAATATGCTAAAAGAAAAATATGCTATGTATAAAAATGGTTATATATAAATGATGGTGGAATGTGGAGTGAATGGTATCTATACATGCTGAGCTTAACGCCTCCAGCTGGGCGAGCACTCAATCACACATCCTCACTAAGATGAACAGTCTCGTTAGGTGGAGGAGGTTCCTAGGCCAAAAATGGCTTGAGGCACTGGCCATTTACCGTCAATATATGCCTAGATTTTAGGTCCTTGATTTGGACTGCCCCATTAGGATATGGCTGCATCACAACATACGGGCCAGTCCATTTGGACTTGAGCTTCCTTGTGAATAATTTCTGTTATGACCCGATTCTCGAATCCCTACGAGACACGACAATCGGACCGACTCGACTGATCCCAAGACCCAGTCATCCAATGAGAAAGTAACAAAAAGAGCAGTAAAATAAACCACATTCACCAAGCATATAACTAGCAGTAACAAAAGCACAACAGTAAAGAAAGAACTACTACAGTACACACCACCACAACAGTAGAGAGTTAAACAGGTACATAAACATGATGCTTACAATAAAAGAGTACAGTTGTAACAGAAAATACTCACTACAACAGAAGAAGCGGTACAGTAGGTACAACACAAGTAAAACTACTGGGCTCTACTAGGCCCAGCACCATTTGCAGCCGTAGGCTCTGGCTGCTCAACACCTGGTCCTGAAAAGGTGACAAAGGTGACATGTCAGCAAAACCCTGAGTAGAGTGGCAACCAACTAATAGTAAAAGTGGACAAGTAGCTGTTGTTTTTAGTTTCTTTCTTTATTCCCCTATTTACCTGTTCTCGAATTATTTCACAGATCTTTCTCTTGATCTCGAATGTTCCTCGTGGGAATGATCTTTGATTGCAGTCTTTTCTGAAAAGTAGAAGTAGCACGTGGTGCTCTCCTAGCCGGGAGAGTCCCTCGTGGTGGTCCTACCCTCAATCAACCACCCCAAGGTCACTGACAGACGTAACGGTGACTACAGCATGAGCGATAAATGCACGGGTAGCTACCCTACACTAGCACGTGGTCAGTCATTTCTATTAACAGATGAGCCCCAAAGCATAGTACGGAACCAGTATAGGGCAGAGCCCTCTCAGTAACAGGGGTCTAGCCCCTCCATAGTAACCAAACAGGGGTCTTGCCCCCCCACAGTCAATGCACCCTTGCCTGACTACCGTAGTTTTTCCAGTGGGCCTAACAAGTCGGTGTAGGATGACTAGTTGAACCTCGAGCCCCGTGGGGTGGCTAGCTCTCTCCCTACACTAGTAGCTCTCCCCGATACAGTGTACGCAAGGGCCAGAAAGTCAGTGCAAATTGGCCAAACTCACCCCGATCTTGATATGAGGGCGGCAAGCTCCCCTCTACACTAAGAGGTAATATGTCCTCTCTTTGGTACCACGTACCCAAGAGACAATCCACTTTCCCGTTCTACTTTTCCAGTTCCATTCCATTTATTTTCAGGAGTTCTACTCCTAATTCCCCGTAGGGTTAGTGCACATGTTTCCTCAGGCCAAGCCATCTTAAGTTTCATCAATTCAGTTTCATTCTCATATAGCCCGTGTTTCCAACATTTAATAAGCATTTATATACAAGCAGCTGTTATCCAATTACAGGCAATTATCATTATTCTTTTTACTTTTCCAAGACTGCAAATTCATGTATCCACGACATTCATTTCAGTGTTTCTGTTCCTAAGATTCATGCCATACCCTAGGATCTATCATTCAATCTAGTTTTCTAGTCCTAGGATTCATGCCATACCCTAGGATCTATCATTCAATCTAGTTTTCAAGTCCTAGGATTCATGTCATATCCTAGAATCTATTATTTATCTCACAAGTGCATTAATGTTGGTAAATAATCAAGGGAAGCCACTCTACCCGCAAAATTGGGAGTACTAGGGGCATGATCAGTAGGTCCACGTGCCTCCGCAACCCGCAGATCCGCAACAGAATGAGGTCCTATCACAAGGATCAACATAAGGAACTACTCAGAATAGGACACAAGTACTTGAAACAAGTAGAGGAACTAATTTTGAGAAGAACAAAATTTTAAACGCGGAAAACGGACTTCGAACGGACCCTAAACGGGTCAAAAATGACAACTCTGCCCTAAATCAGACATCTGGAACACCTTCCAGACGTCTTAAACGATGGTTTAGATCATACCTTGCTTCTACGCAATTCTTCAGATGTCCAGGATCCAGCTAAACTTTCTGGACTTAGTTCCAGACGTCTGACTGTCACTCCAGACGTCTGGAGACTCTCTCCGTCCTCTGGTGTAGTGCCCAGACTTTCCGACCTATGTGGGAGGGCATGCCCTTGCGCCTTCTCGAACGAACCTGCATGCGTACGCAACCGTCCTTAACACGTCAACGAGGCAGAACCTTCGGCGGAACGGCCTACATGGCCACATCTGCAGAAAGGAAGAAGCTGAGGAAAATAGTACCTTTCAGACGTCTGGGTCTCACTCCAGACGTCCCCCACACCGTCTGGACGTAGGTCCAGACATTTGATTCTGGGAAAATTTCCCAGAATCAGGACCTCCTCGCTTTCACCTGCTGCGCACGGCCGTGTCGTGCCGCGCTTGCTTGTTGCCTGAGCTACAGTAACACCGGGGCAACTTCCCCAACACCATGCTCCCGCTGCGTGCCTAGTGAGAGCCTCATCATGAGCCATAACTAGCTCATTTTGACCTAATAAAGAGAATAAAAGCTCCTACATAACCTAGAAGAGGGCTTAATTGAAGGAATAAGTGTTCTGGGAAGAAAACATGAAATAAAGATTAAAACTGCAATTTTACCATTGCAGTACATAAATGGGATTTCTCAGAGGCAAAACATAGGTCAAATACTCTAAATATGATAAAAAGTGGGTTGATTTAATTAGAAATGGGTTCATACGCAATCGAGGAATTAAATGACATCTTGTAACCCTAAAACAGACCTGCTTAATTCAACAAGGTTCCGGTCAGGATAAAAATCAAGTAAACCCTCTAAAAGTCATGGAAAAATATCCCCTAGGGTTTAGAACACTCAATTTAGCCTTTGGAACCTAGTTTGACCTAGAATAGGGTCCTAGCCCATCAATTGAACTAATTTGGGTTTTTATGCAAAATGTCCAGTCAAACATGGTCAAACCTAAAATCCAACTTCACCATTGGATTCCTTAGGTAAAAATTTGGTTTTTATCAAAATTTGGACCTAAGGGGGGGTCATCTTGACCTACTTTGCAATTTAGTACACCCAATCACATTTTGGTCCCTAACTTTTGAAAACCATCACAGAGAACCCCTTAGCTTCCTTGGCAACCTTGCAATCAGGTCCTTCCACCATTTTTGGGGCAGAATCCTGCTCCGGCGAGGATTAAAGAGGGTATACTCTCTAATTCCTCAGAGATCCCCTCCCATAAATGGAAGGGAGATTCTCTGTGGAACTCCCTTCCATCTGAGCCCGGCCACAATCCCAGATTTGCACCCAATCTCTCATGTGAACGCACGAGAGATTTGGGTATCCAGCCACCTTCCATCTCCGACGAGACGTTGGGGATAGAAGGCGTGTCCTCCACGCTCTAGACGCACGGCCAGCGCCTATAAAAGAAACATCAGCCCCGGTCGAACCTCCTCAGCTTGACTTGGCTGGGATTCCACCTCAAATTCCTCTCTTCCTTTCCAGCCAAGGTGTCCAGTGAGCTCCGGCAAGCCCTCTTCCCCTTCCTCTTCGCTCTGCCACAAAACCAGTGGCAGGGACGTCTTCCTCATACTCCTCCGCGTTGCGCAACACCTGCGCACGCTGCCTCAACCCCGTCATCGCCGCAGTCTTCCTCCACTGGGCGTCTTCTTCTCCGGCTATAGCAGATACGGCTGTCCGCCTCTCCATCCCCTTCGTCCCTGCAATTAGGTCAGAACTATTCCCCATCTTCCCCTCTTTCTTTTCCCAACTGTATTTCACTCGATTAACCCTTGACTGCTCCTATCCACCGTCACCTTCCTCATCTCCGGCCACCCTCTGGCGAGTCACCCCCGTCGCTCCACAACCCCACATGCCTCACCGACCGTCTCATAAGCTCCGCCTCACCTCACTGAGAAACCTCCGCCCATCCACAGTCCTCCTACATCTCCACAACACAGCCCCAAACTCACCCATCCCTCTGGCCATAGGACGACCTAGGCACGCACGCCTAGGCCACCCCACGGCTGCTGCATGGCTCAACACCTTCGCCGTGCCACGGCGAAGGTCCCCCGGTGATCTGATTAGGCCGAGAGGCCCTTTTCGTGTCTGACAAATTCCGCTGCCCCGGCTGCCATTGACGTCGACTCGAGGAGCTCCAAGCTTGCTCCAGGCTTCAGAACTGCTAGGATCCAAGTGCTGTGCATTGGGGAAGATCTCGTGAAGACTTCTGCTCCAGCAATCAACACCAACAGAGGCCACAGCTGTGGCAATTGCGAGAAGGTTTGCTGCGGGCGTGCGTGAGAGAAGGCGGGAATTTAGTCCCACATCGTAAATTCACAAACGGCTAAAGTGGTTTAAATTGTTTTTGTGAAAGAGCCTCTTCGCCTCCGAACGCACCTGGGGTGAGGTCCCTCACCTAACGCACGCTTGCCTCATCCGCGGTTTCACCTCGCAGATCGGGCAGGATCGGACCCGACCCTATTTGAGCACACCTCGCGCATCACATACACGCTGGTGCGCCTGATCACGGGCACGCGATCCGACCCATTAACCCAGCTCTGGGAGAGCTTCCTGCGAATGGTTTACACACAGAGAGAGAGACGCGCGGGTAGAGGGGGGTTAGGTTTTGCTGTGGCATTGTGCAGGAAAGGCAAGGCAAGAGGAACAGGGAAGAAGCCGGCACTTAGCAGCCAAGGAGAAGAAGAAGAAGAAGGAAGATCTTCGTAGAAGGAACCTTCGAAGAAGAAGAAGAGGGAAGGAAAAAGAGAACCCAAGGAAGAAGAAGAAGACCCGTAAAAAATAGAGAAGGAAGAAGCAGAACCCAAGGAAGAAGAAGTAACTGCAGAAGAAAATAGAAAGAAAGAAGACTAAAGAAAAGAAGCAAGGCAGAAGAAAAGCAGAGACTGCAGAGAAAGAAGAAGCACAAAATCAGAAGAAGAATCAAAGAAGGGAAAATACATTTTTAAGACGTCTGATCCCATGATCAGAGATCCAATTTTCTTTTCTTGTCTCAATTACTTTTCAAATTCATGCATTTATATTTGAATTAAAGTTTTGAGTAATTAAAGTGTTCAATTACATTTTAGAGATTAGTAGTAAATTCCAATTGCTCCCTGTGTTCGACCTCGGATACTCCGATTTTTGAGTAATAAAATCTTTATTTGTTTTCGCGGAAGGTTCGTCTATATTACAACGCATTAATTAAAACACGACTCAAATGCGTCAACATTTTGGCGCCATTGCCGGGGAGCAACGCATAATTTATCACTAGTCTCTACATTCTTTTTATCATATTAAACACTAACTTGCCCTACTTTACTTTGTTATCTTGTAGGTATTTCACGAGAAAATCCCTCCCGCAAGTCAACCACTCCAGGGCAAGTAATTTCTTTTCTTCCTTAAACCATTCCCTAATCCTGAAAAGACAAAAGGAAGAAAATCAATTTAGGAATCAATTGCCTTCTTTATATAGTAATCACCTTCTTTAAGGCAAACATTTCCTGATTTTGCGAAAAAATTTTCAAATCTTCTTGAAGTTGGAGCGATTTTTTTTAGATTCTATCCGACAAATTCATGTGCTTAATAGAAAACACTCTTAATCTCTACGGACAACACACTTCTTGCTTTCAAGTCCAAAGAGAATTTTTGTGAAAAAAAGGAGGATTGGAAATAGAACCAAATTAGGGTTTCTACAGTAGGATCTTGAAGTGCTAGTACACATGCCTGCATAAAAGGAAATAAAACCTCCCGCATCAATGTGCCACCGAAGACCTTGATTGCAGAGATCTAAACAAGACAAACCCTTAGAAAAAAAGAAGCTCTAAAATCACTTGAATCTAAAAATCTTGGGCCTAATAACCTGGGAGTCAAATCAGGGTGATCACTAGGCTCCAAACCTAGAATCATTCTGCTATCTATAGGACAGGTCAGGTGAAGTTGACCCCTTGGGTCAACCAACCTCTAAATTAGGTCACAACATCAAAACATCTAAAGTTCAAGTGAGAACCCTAAAAGCACCTTTGAAGTAAAAGTGGTAGACTTAAGAGCTCAAGGTCCCCATTCTGGTCTACCTAGAATCTCAGTGACAAGAGAGGTCGGGTGGGGGAAACCCTGTAACTCGTGGGGATGCTCTACCGTGTAGGGGTCTTTGCGGGACTCTCCCTCTCTGGCTGCTTAGGTAATTCTCAGGTGGACGATCTTCTGATTCAGGGGTACCATCCGCCCCGAACCTCCATAGTCATCCAAACGTCTTTGGGTGTCTTGATTGGGTCAAAAACATCTCCAGTCCCTCATCTTTTCTCTTTAGAGCACACACACATTTTCAGTGGGACTCATTATTCAGATTTGATCGCTTCATAACTTGATTCTGCATCTTGATTCAAACTCTGATTCTACATCTTGATTCCACAACCTAATCCAAATATGTAGCCAAACCACCTAGGACTATTATTCAAGAAACCTGAATATCGGAGATCTATGAGAGATAAAATTATTGAGGATGCCATGAAATTTCATGAAAGAGAAGAAACCTCAGCACCAGTAGGAAACATTCAAGTTGTTGTCCCAACAACCACAACATTAATCATAATTTGTGGGCAAGTACTATTAGCAGAAGCCAAAAAAGGATCAACCCGTGACTTACTCATTACTGGATACATTGAGATAGAAAAACTACACAACCTTGAATACCTCCAATGTATGACAAATTCTCGACTTTGGAAGCAACACCAAGATAGTCTTGAAAAATGGGAAGAGATAATGAGATTAGTAAAACAAATTATTGACCGAAAGTACTCGTATAAACCACAAACAGAAGATGAATCATCTTCGGACAACATCGAGGATCAATCTGATCTCGGGTTCGAGGCACAAAATGGTTGTGGATTCCCAACCCAGATAGAATACAATGTGCCTGATATTGAAGAAGGTTGGGAAGCTCCAAATGCAGGAAAATACAATGTTGAGCCCATTCTAGAATCCCAAGACTCCTGCAAGTATGAGAGTAGAGCTGAACCTCTCAAGGGTGTAAATTCCATCCCTTATTCTGATTAGGTGACCCTCGGAGGTTATTCGCACCTAGATTCTAGTGATTCAACCCACATCCTAAGCCCAGAATCTAGATCTGAAACCTATTGGGAAGATTTCAAGGTCCCATATGAAGAAGATCAATGTTTCATTGAAGAATATGATTTTGGGCCTTTATTTAATGAATATCCATCTCCAACATCCTCAGAGGAACTTATCGATTTTTTGAAAGTCACACCAATTTACGATACAGAAACCGAGGAGTTGGACGAATGGGGTTTCGATTGGGGCTACCCTACTAGCTTAGAACCTGAGCCTCTACTAGATAAGGACACCTTTTTAATCTCAGAATTAACATTTAGGCTAGACCCCAATCAGGCTGCTGAATATACAACATATGATTTATTCTATGGTGGAACTCATGATCTTGAATCTTATTTAGATTTTGATTTTCGCAAACTCTCCAATGACTTCGAATCTGACCATAACATCGGAGAAAATCTACTTCATAAGCCAATTCTCTTTGAAGCCACCTGCTCCACATATACAGAACCAGTCAAAACCCGTTCCCTACCCCGACCCGCAACCGAACTCAATTTCTATTCGGATTCATCTCTCACTGAGCCGTTTGCAGATGATTCAACTCCAGATCTACACCAGGTATCGGGTATTAATCAGATCGAAAAATAGGAGCCATCATCTTTGATCACCCCTGTAGGGATTCCACACCTTACATTGATTATTTTTTGGAACCCTACTCTAACTAGGCTGATTTGACTTAGCCTAAACCCGAGTTTTCACTTCCATATCCATTAAAACTTCACTGCATATGGTGGGTTCTGCATCTGTTGATCTACATTTATCAACCCACCAGACTTATTGGGTTTGGGCTGCATCATCAGCCCACTGATCTTAACAAGCACCTAGTTGGACCAACCAGGCTCTTAATCAAGGTGCTTGTTTTACAAAAATTTCGTTGATTTGACCACTCCCTCTCCACCCCATTTTCTGCTCGGCTGAAGGCATCAAATTTAGCGCTTAACGGGAGGCAACACGTCATCCCAAAAATAGAGACCCGTCTGATTATCCTTCTGTACTCCATGTCCATTGCACCTTGAGTTCAGCCTTAGATTGTTGATCCCACCTCTGGTACACGTACCAGAGCTTGAAATCGTTCGCATCATTCATTTCCGACCCATTCACCCACCTGATGTATCCTGTTTTAAGCCCCTGACCTCAACACTATTTCACACCCTCTATTTACAATGAGGACATTGCAAAACTTAGGCATGGGGGGGTGATAAAGTGCATACATACAGAACCAAGAAAAAAAATCAGAAGGATTCTCACAAAAAATTCACATATGTCAAAAACACAAAAAATTGAAAAATTATGAAAGAACAAAAAATGGGCGAGGGAGGAAATTTTGTGAGCCACATAATTATAAGGAGGAGAAAAAGAGCAAAAATGACAAAAAGGAGCACAAAATGAAAAAGAAAAAGAAATAGTCATTAGTAAAAGATTAAGGAATTAACTGAAGTTCTAGACAAGATCAAGAAGAGAAATAGAAGAAAAGTGCTAAGGAGACATAACAAGAGATTAGTAGGAACGCTGATCTTTAGGCTCTTGGGCTAGATTCTTTAGCTTAAAAATTCACGTACCCACTAAAATTTAGATAATCCTTAAGAGGTTGAGGAAAATGCGAAGCTTGAGTATTAGGTCTAAGGCTTAGGAAGTATTTGGCCTCGTTAACTGACCTTCGGTTTGTGGGATTCAGTAACCTAAGCACCCCAAATTCACACACAGGCTGCTTCAGTGCGCATAAACATCCAAATCACGCAAAAGCGTTTAATGTTCTGCAAAAGTCACCTAGATTAGGAGTGGCCGATCAACACAAGTTGATTTGGATGAGTTCCCAGCCCGGAGAGGTGGGAAATTCCCCTCGAAGATGCGTAACAACATATCTCTCCTCGGTGCTTGTCTCTTAGGATATTTAAATATCCTACTGGGGGCATGTAAGTACTCTGCTGGTTTAGATGCCATGGGCGGCATTATCATGAAATGTCGATTGCTAGGGTCTGAATTCGGCCACGGAATTCCATGGGCGAGATTATCTTGAAATCTCGAAAGCCAGGGTTCTGGGGTTGCCATGGGCCGGATTATCTTGAAATCTCGATAGCCAAGGACCCTTGAGGATTGATGATGGGGACGAGGAATACGATACAGATCATGTTGAGAAGCTAATCTGAAGCTAGAAATAAAAAGAAAAGAGAGAGAAAAGCTCTCCAAACAAATAAATCTTTTATCTCTCTCTTACAAAAATGTACTACAAACTAAACCTAGGCTAAAAATGTCTCAAGCACGGGTGCTTTAACAGCGGAGTCCAACAAACCCTAGGTTAGTTTCTGTGGGCCATAAAAACCTTTGTGAAGGACTGAGGCTAAAGAGGAACAGGTCCGAATTTTGGTTGGTACTTGAGTACCTTTAGGCCTATTGTCGGCATTCTGACCTAATCACAAAAGAAAAAAGAAAAGCACTTATCATAACTGTTGACAGACACTCAGGGCCTAGAACAGAAGTTAAAACCTTGAAATTTTGCTAAGGGACTAGCAAAAGCTAGGGATGGGGTATGATGACAGCCTCATCATGAGCCATAACTAGCTCATTTTGACCTAATAAAGAGAATAAAAGTTCCTACATAACCTAGAAGAGGGCTTAATTGAAGGAATAAGTGTTCCGAGAAGAAAACATGAAATAAAGGTTAAAAGTGCAATTTTACCATTGCAGTACATAAACAAGATTTATCAAAGGCAAAACATAGGTCAAATACTCTAAATAAGATAAAAAGTGGGTTGATTTAATCAGAAATGGGTTCATGCGTAATACAGGAATTAAATGACATCTTGTAACCCTAAAACAGACCCACTTAATTCAACAAGGTTCTGGTCAGGATAAAAATCAAGTAAACCCTCTAAAAGTCATGGAAAAATATCCCCTAGGGTTTAGAATACTCAATTTGGCCTTTGGAACCTAGTTTGACCTAGAATAGGGTCCTAACCCATCAATTGACCTAATTTGGGTTTTTACGCAAAATGTCTAGTCAAACGTGGTCAAACCTAAAACCAAACTTCACCATTGGATTCCTTAGGTCAAAATTAGGTTTGTACCAAAATTTGGACCTGAGGGGAGGTCATCTTGAGCTACTTTCCAATTTAGTACACCCAATCACATTTTGGTCCCTAACTTTTGAAAACCATCACAGAGAACCCCCTAGCTTCCTCGCCAACCTTGCAATCAGGTCCTTCCACCATTATTAGGGCAGAATCTTGCTCCGACAAGGATTAGAGAGGGAATACTCTCCGATTCCTCATAGAGCCTCTCCCAGAAATGGAAGGGAGATTCTCCGAGGAATTCCCTTCCATCTGAGCCCGGCTATAATCCCAGATTTGCACCCAATCTCTTCTGCAAACGCACGAGAGATTTGGGTATCCAGCCACCTTCCATCTTCGGCGAGATGTCGGGGACAGAAGGCGTGTCCTCCATGCTCTAGACGCACGGCCAGTGCCTATAAAGAAACCTCAGCCCCGGCCAAACCTCCTCAGCTTGACTTGGCTGGGATTCCACCTCAGATTCCTCTCTTCTTTTCTGGCCAAGGTGTCCAGCGAGCCCTCTTCCCCTTCCTCTTCGCTCTGCCACAAAACTAGTGGCAGAGACGTCTTCCTCATACTCCTCCCCGTCGCGCAACACCCGCGCGCGCTGCCTCAGCCCCGTCGTCGCCGCCATCTTCCTCCACTAGGCGTCTTCTTCTCTGGCAACAGCAGATACGGCTATCCGCCTCTCCATCCCCTTCATCCCTACAACTAGGTCATAACTATTCCCCATCTTCCCCTCTTTCTTTTCCCCACTGTATTTCACTCGATTAACCCTCGACCGGTCCTATCTACCGTCACCTTCCTCATCTCTGGCCACCCTCCGGCGAGTTGCCCCCGTCGCTCCGCAACCCCACATGCCTCACCGACCGTCTCATAAGCTCTGCCTCACCTCACCGAGCAACCTTCGCCCATCCACAGTCCTCCTACACCTCCACAACACACCCTCGAACTCACCCATCTCTCCGGCCATAGGACGGCCTAGACACGCACGCCTAGGCCACCCCGCGGCCTGCTACATGGCACAACACCTTCGCCATCTTCTCGAGTGGACGTCAATGGAGGCCGGGGTAGCGAAATTTGTCAAACACGAAAAGGGCCTCTTGGCCTAATCAGATCACCGGGGGACCTTCGCCGTGCCACGGCGAAGGTCCCCCGGTGATCTGATTAGGCCAAGAGGCCCTTTTCGTGTCTGACAGATTTCACTACCCTGGCCACCATTGATGTCGACTCGAGGAGCTCCAAGCTTGCTCTAGGCTTCAGAACTACTAGGATCTAGGTGCTGCGCATTGGGGAAGATCTCGTGAAGACTTTTGCACCAGCAATCGACACCAACAGAGGCTGCAGCTGTGGCAATTGTGAGAAGGTTTGCTGCGGGTGCATGCGAAAGAAGGCGGGAATTTAGTCCCACATCATGAATTCACAGACGGCTGAAGCGGTTTAAATTGTTTTTGTGAAAGAGCTTCTTCGCCTCCGAACGCACCTGGGGTGAGGTCCCTCACTTAACACATGCTCTCCTCGTCCGCGGTTTCACCTCGCGGATCTAGCAAGATCGGACCCTACCCTATCTGAGCACTCCTCATGCATCACATACACGCCGGTGCACCTCGTCACGGGCACGCGATCCAACCCGTTAACCCAGCTCTGGGAGAGCTTCCTGCGAGTGGTTTACACAGAGAGAGAGACGCGCAGGTAGAGGGGGGGTTAGGATTTGCTGTGGCATTGTGTAGGAAAGGCAAGGCAGGAGAAACAGGGAAGAGGCCGACACTTAGAAGCCAAGGAGAAGAAGAAGAAGGAAGATCTTCATAGAACGAACCTTCGAAGAAGAAGAAGAGCGAAGGAAAAGAGAACCCAAGGAAGAAGAAGAAGACCCATAAACAAGAAAGAAGGAAGAAGCAGAACCCAAGGAATAAGAAGAAGTAACTGTAGAAGAAAATAGAAAGAAAGAAGATTGAAGAAAAGAAGCAAGGCAGAAGCAAAGCAGAGACTGCAGAGAAAGAAGCACAAAATAAGAAGAAGAATTAAAGAAGGGAAAATACATTTTTAAGACGTCTGATCCCATGATCAAACGTCTAATTTTCTTTTTTTGTCTCAATTACTTTTCAAATTCATGCATTTATATTTGAATTAAAGTTTTGAGTAATTAAAGTGTTCCCTGTGTTCGACCTCGGATACTTCGATTTTCGAGTAATAAAATCTTTATTTATTTTCGCGGAAGGTTCGTCTATATTACAATGCATTAGTTAAAACACGATCTAAACACGTCAACAGCGCCCGCCGGCCGGCCCTAGCTGCTCCGGCGAGCTCGCCCTCTCTTCCTTACACGCTCCGCCTCTTCTCCCTCTCGCTGCACCTCCTCCTCCCTACGCACACCTGACAGAAGCTGCTGCCTTTGCCCTCTCACTCTCACGCTGTCACTGGAAGAAGAAGGAGGAGACAGTGGAGTAGTGGTGAGGGAGAGGAGAGGGGGAGATATTTGAAGCACCATGGGGAGAGAGAGAGGAAGAAAAAGATGGCACTTGCAGGATGGGGAGGGAAGATAGAGAAGAAAAGAGGGCGGTGGGTTCAGTCTTCACATGCATGCATGCAGACTCACAATCATACACTGCAAAAATTAATTTCCAGACGTCTGGACCAACTCCCAAACGTCTTAAAAGACATTTGATGCCGTGGTCTTAACAGTTTCAGCCAAGAATCAAACAACCAGACTCGCTGGTTGGGCGTGAATACTTTCCTCCGGATGTGGCAATCATGAACGGCCTTGGTCTTGTCCTTGTATATTAATGCATTCTCATGGGCCTCCTGCCAAATCTCTTCTAATTCGTTGAGCTGGAGTTTCCGTTCTTGACCTCCTACATCGAGGTCAAGGTTGCATTTTCGCACTGCCCAAAAGGCACGGTGTTCGAGCTCTATAGAAAGGTGATAGGCCTTGCCATATACCATGCGATATGCTGACATTCCAAGTGGGGCCTTGTATGCGATCCGATATGCCTCGAGTGCATCAAATAATTTGTTGGATCAGTCCTTCCTGTCTGGTCTAACCGTCTTCTGGAGAATCAACTTGATCTGACGGTTAGACACTTCAGCCTACCAATTGGCATGAGGGTGGTACGGGGTGGCTATGTGGTGATGTACCCCGTATTTCTTTAATAACGACCTAAAATGGGTGTGGATGAAGTGGCTTCCCCTGTCGCTAATCAGAGCATGGGTTATTCCGAATCTCGTGAAAATATTTTGCCATATGATAGAAATGACGGTCTTGTGGTCAGCCCGTCTCACCGGGATGACATCGACCCACTTCGAGACATAGTCAACGGCTAGCAATATGTACTCGAAGCCATGCGAGTTCGAAAAGGGGCCCATAAAATCGATGCCCCAGACGTTGAACACTTCTACGACCATGATGGGTTGCAGTGGCATCATGTCTCTCCTGGCCATAGAATCGACTGACTGACATCGTTTGCAGTGTTGGGCATATTCGTGTGTATTTCTGAAGATGGTTGGCCAGAAAATCCCGACTGCAAAATTTTTGCAGTGGTTTTCCGTCCCGAGAAATGGCCACCACATGCATCATTGTGGCAGGAAGATAACACATTAGGGATCTCAGAGTCTGGGATGCATCTACGAATAATCTGGTTTGCTCCAATGCGGAAGAGCAGTGGGTCATCCCAGAGGTAGTATTTGGCCTCTGCAACGAATTTGAGTTTCTTGTTCTTGGATAGGTTTGCAAGAATTTTGCTTGTGGTAAGGTAGTTCACGAAATCCGCATACCAGGGGAACTCAACAGAATGAATTGCCAAAAGAGATTCATTCGAAAATTGTTCATGGATAGGCAGGGAATAAGGAATGTGATCTGGGTCCAATCTGGATAGGTGATCCGCCACAACATTCTATTTTCTAGCTTTGTCATGGATTTCAATATCAAATTCCTGTAATAGAAGGATCCTTCTAATGAGCTGTTGTTTGGCATCCTTCTTTGCCAACAAATGCCGGAGGGCAGAGTGGTTAGTGAAGATGATGACCTTGGACCCTAATAAATATGATCTGAATTTCTCCAACCCCAATACTACTGTTAGCAGTTCTTTTTCGGTGACAGTGTAATTGCGCTGAGCCTCATTCAGCGTCTTGCTAGCATAGTATATGATGAAGGGTTGTTTCTCCCAACGCTGGCCTAAAATAGCCCCAACGGAAAAATTAGACGCGTCGCACATCATTTTGAAATCGAGCGACCAATCAGGTGGTTGGAGAATCGGGGAGTCGGAAATAGCGCTTCATAAAGTCTCGAAGGTGCTGAGACACAAGGTATCAAATTCAATTGGGACATCGGTAACTAGGAGATTCGTCAAAGGCCGTGCAATTTTTGAGAAATCATGTATAAATCTCTGATAGAAGCCGACGTGACCCAGGAATGATCTAATTTGCTTAACCAAGCTAGGTGGTGGTAAGTGGGAGATAATCTCTGATTTAGCTTGGTCGACCTCGAGTCCATTTTTAGAGATCCTGTGCCCTAGTACTATGCCATCCCTCACCATGAAATGGCTTTTCTCCCAGGATAGTACTAGGTTTACCTCAATACACCATTTTAGGATCTTGGTGAGGTTATCAAGACAAGATTCGAAATCATCTCCAAAAATGGAGAAGTCATCCATGAATACTTCCACATAATCACCAATCATGTCAGAGAAGATGGCCATCATACAACGCTGAAATGTCGCTGGTGCGTTGCAGAGGCCAAAGGGCATCCGCTTGAAGGTGAATGTTCCAAAGGGGCATGTGAATGTGGTCTTGTCTCGATCTTCTGGGCTAATCGCTACCTGATTGTACTCGGAGTATCCATCCAGAAAGTAGAAGAAACTGCATCCGGCTAACCATTCCAAGATCTGATCAATGAATGACAAAGGAAAGTGATCCTTCTGGGTAGCCATGTTCAGTTTCCTGTAGTCGATGCAGACTCTCCAAGATGTCGCAGTGCAGGTCGGGATGGATTCGCCCCTATCATTCTTCATGACGGTGAGTCCTGCTTTCTTGGGCACTGTTTGAATCGGACTCACCCACTGGTTGTCTGAGATTGGATATACAATGCTTGCATCCAGCCATTTGATGATCTCCTTCTTAACAACCTCTAGCATATTCGGGTTAAGCAATCTTTGAGGTTGTCTCGAAGGTTTCACCCCCTCATCCATGTAAATGTGATGAGTGCAATACGAGGGGTGAACACTGCGGAGATCAGCAATACTCCACCCGATAGTAGCCCTATGGTCTTGAAGCGTAGAAATCAATTGATGCTCCTATTCTTGGGTTAAGTGGGCATTGATAATGACTGGATATGTCTCACTTTCACCAAAGAATACGTACTTGAGTGAGTCAGGTAAGGGCTTCAATTCAATCACAGGTGGGTCAGAATCAGATATGAGAGTGGGAGGGATAGAATCGAAGGTGGGAATCTGCTGATCCATGTGCACATGAATTCTCGCTGAGTCGCTCCCTGTGTTATAATCAGTTGTGACTGCATTAACGGGAAACACGTTAGCTGTGGTCACGTCTTCCTGCAATAACAGGGGCGATTCAGTAATATATGGATAGGATAGCTGGATTCAGGGGTGCTGTGGTCAGAAGCACACCCTAAACAGTCAGATCCTCGGGGAGATATGTGTAATGCAGTGGTTTTAGTCCCGTGTGGATCGAGGTCGGAGAACCCTGATAGTGCAGACGAATGAGACATTGGGTCATCACAAAGGAGCCCAATGTTACCACAGTATGCCGAATCTTCGTCTTCACCATCCTCCTTTACTCGATCATAGTCAAAGTTGTTTGCTACCCTAAATATGTCTAGTCGAAGTCGCTTATTGCCTAGGGTAATCTCCATACACCTGGATGCACAATCGATGTTCGCTCGGGCTATCGCCAGAAATGGGCGACCCAAAATAATTGGTGCATCTCGGAGATTAGGAGGAACTTCTATATTGAGAACGAAAAAATCTGCGAGAAAGCAAAACCCGCGAACTTTCATGATCACGTTCTCAACCACCCCCCTCAGTGTTTTGGCTAATCTGTTAGCCAGCTGAATCATGACTAAGGTGGGTTTCAACTCCTCAAATCGAAATTGATCAAATACGACAGTGGGAGTCAGGTTGATGGACGAACCCAAATCTAGAAGGGCCCGATCAAATGGAGAGTCTTGTAAGAAGCAGGATATGAGTGGGGTACCGTTGCCTTTCTTCTTCGGCGGTAGGTCAGCTAGAATTACGGTGCTAGCTTCTTTCGACAATACCACTTGTTATCCAATTCTCAGCTATCGCTTCGGGGTACAGTAGTCCTTGAAGAACCTAGCGATAGCGGGAATGTGATTGATTGCCTCAAGGAGGGGGACCTGAATATGTACTTCCTTAAACATCGATTTCAAGTCCTCAAAATTCCACGTGTCCTTTTTCCGTACTGCATTTCGTGTTAAAGCCTCAGGAAAAGGGATGGGAATCTCAGGGTTAAATGGCCTCTTACCCTTATCTACTGTAGGTGGCTCTTGAGATGATGGAGTCTAACCCACCTGCGGTGAATGGTGGGAAAAATCAGAACCCGCCTGCCTAGGTGGTGGGTCGAATGTCTTCCTTCTGCTCTGCAATGAGACATCCTGTACATCGGCTTGCTATCTATGAGGTGGTGGGGGAGCGGAAGGGGCAAAATACGTGGGATTCTGCAAAGGTGGCTGGCCTTACGCGTAACCGGGTAGTGTAGGAGGCGCTTGTAGTATGGCGTGTGCCTGTCCTTGCGGTGCCTGAAACCTAGGTGGGGCACCCTGGTTCTGCACATATTGAGGATTCAGGATGGGTTGGGAGGGCAAGGCTCCCTGAGTCCTATGCTCTTGCAACAGCTAGTTCTATGTGTTCTGTATGGTTTGAATCTGATTAGCCATTGCCTTCATAATCTGCAAGCTATCCTGTGTAGACTTCCTCATTGATTCTTGCAGCTCCTCTTTCAGTGCCTCCAAAGGGTCAGCCCGCTTTGGAGGGTGGTTGGCAGTTTGGTGCAGCAGCTGGTATAACAAGTGGGGTTGCTGCTGCTGAGGCGGGAATGGCTGCTGCCTAGGGTACGTGTTTTGAACATTCCCGTATGGCCTGGTCTGGTAGTGTGGATCTTGATGTGGTCTCTGTGAATTACCAGACCAGGAGAAGTTTGGATGCTGGCGCCAACCAGGGTTATACGTCTCTGAATATGGGTTATTATGCTCATATCCTTGGATAGCGCTGACGTCCTTGTAGGGCGAAGATGTCTGAGACGTATATCCATCAAGGGGATACGCATTATAATCTAGTGGTGGTGCATAACCATGGTTGTAGAGTGCCAGATCTAGATTATTCACGGGATCCTGATATGCAGGATCTCGTAAATACAGAGAAGATGCATCCCGAGTGAGTAGATTAACTCTAGCAGGAGGGGCTCAGGGTGCATAGGAGGATCTTGCGGTGGTAGAGCTCGAGTTGGATTGACCTTGACTGATCTGGTCAATCTTCTCAATTAGGTTTATTCTATCTAGCTGCTTGATGATGATATCCATGTCGGCTTGAATAGATTCGGTGTGAACCTCGTGGACACCAACCCGCTACTGACCAAAGAGCTGGGACTAGTTCATAGATGCGGCATTCATCGAGTTCTCCGCTAATGATTCGAACAACTCTAATGCACTGTTCTCATCTTTTGTGAGAAAATTCCCGTTGTTAGATGCATCGGCTAGATACCGATGTGTGTCATCCAGCCCATGGTATAAAATATGGTCTAAGTGCCATTTGGGTATACCATGATGCAGGCATTTTCAGAGAAGGTCGTGAAATCTGTCCCATGCTTCATGTAATTTCTCCCCAGATCCTTGAGAGAAAGTCGTGATTGTGTGCCGCATTGCATTTATTTGACCGATTCGGAAGAACTTTTGCTGGAATTCACGTCGTAATTTTGCCCAGGTTCCAATTGGCTTCCCAATAGTCTTGAACCAGTATGAAGCTTTGTCCCTCAGCGAAAACGGGAAAAGCTTCATCAGAACAATCCCGAGATCAATATTCTTGGGTCGAATTATTTCAGCGATTCAACTCAAGTCCTCAAGGTGTTGGAATGAATCTCCGCTTGAGTTCCCGTAGAAATGAGTGCTGATCAACCCAATTACATTGGGCTTGAGCTCAAACGCATCTCCACCTGTGGGAATTCTGATAAGAGGTGCAACGATTTGTGCAGCTGGGTCATAGAAATCCCGCAGTTGATCTCCTCGCAGTGGGTGCTGCATCCTGTCAAGTGCCATCAGAATGCGATCCATGCTCTGCTGATGCCATTCCTCAAATTCGGCGACCCGGGCTTCCAAACGAGCCATCGGGTCCAAATTCTCGATATCCTGACCTGGTCTAGGTCTAAGTCCAGGATTTGCCATGGTGGCTTTGGGAATGGAAGAAGTGGGGGAAGATGGTCCGGGCGAGGTGACTCACCTCCTTGGGATTGGCTCCCAAGGTCCAACCAAGTGAGGTCGAAGTGACCTCCTTCCGTGCATACACCACCCAACCCTTGGGTTGGTGTAGCCACGTAGGACAAGGCTATGGCCCTATCAATCAAATGGTCCTTATAGATCAGGTGACTAGATTTTTCGTTAGAAATTTGAATTCCTGAAGATAAGTTCGTCATTCAACCGACTGAAAGTGATTCCCGCCTCTCAAGCTAACCCAGCTAGTCTGGTTACGGGGGGACTAAGGGGAAGGTTCTTCCTTTGGCTTATGCCTCCAGTTCCGTTGACCCCTGAGCTACGGTCGTTTGACACTACCTCGCAAACTTAGTCACCAGGTTTGGTAAGACAGATTAAAAACACCCAGTAGTATGACAACGAACTCGGGTTGATTTCGTGTTTTAAAATTAATTTTTAACCCATTTTCTTCAGTGGGATTTTTGGTGAGTGGCCCACAAGGTGACCAATCTCACCGGCTAACTAGACTTGATTAAGTCGAGGTTAGCCCAAAGTGTGGTCTCCAGTTGTAACCCTAAAGATTCAACCTAAGTTGCAAGCACTTCTAGGGTTTTTCTTTTTTTGTTTCAGCAGACCACAAAAGTGATGTTTGTTCTCTGATAATAATTGGAATCTAATTAATTTGAAATTTTGCGAGTAGATTCCTTTTTCAATAAGCTTTCCAGAGAACATTTTTTTGGAATTTTTACTATTTCAACCAAATTTTTAGGGAATTTTCAAGGTTAGATCTGGGATTTTGACCCCTGGTCAGTTTTTTACTTTGAAATAGTATCAAATGACCTTCAAAAATTTGGAAAAAATATGGAAAATTAATCCAATGAGATGAGCTTTCAAACCCCACCATTTTTAGCCAAAACAGATTCACGAATTGCATGGAATCTCTTTTTGAAATTTGAAAAATTTTGAATCTGGGTTAGTCTGACCCTTGTGCACTTGGCGAATTTTCAAAAAATGTATACTTAGAATTTTTTCAAAATAACGGTGACGTTTGAAAGATGGTTTGAGAGTGAAGGTTTACCCTGAATTTCAGAATTTTTTGCTGACTAGTTTTTTGGCAATCGAATTTTTAAGTCGAGCTTGAAATTTGATCGAAAATCAGGAGATGGTGGAAGAGCTTTTCAAAGAGGTTTGAATTTGAAATCTAAGCTTTCCACCAAAAATGCTTTTTTTTTCAAAGCTTTTGCACTTTTTTTTTAATGAAATTTTCAAGGGAATCACTAAAAATAATTTTTTTTCTTTTTCAAACTAACCTAGATTTGAAAGGAAACCTAATCTAGATTTTTTTCAAAATTTTTCTTTTTCTGCTTTTTTGCTTTTTTTTCCACGAAAATGAGTAAAATTTTTTATTTTTTTTTTCACAAAGATTTTTCAAAGGAAGTCGTAGAAAGTAAAACCTAATAAAAAAAAATAATGATGTGCACCTCGATTGTTTCTTTGCCGCGCTCGATGTATGCGTAGATCCCATTTTCCTTCCGTTTTTCCTACACATCAAAAACAAACTAGAGAGAAATGTGTTAGTGATGTTTTAAAAGATCGAAATCATAAAAAATGATGTGACCTCCCCGGCAACGGCGCCATTTGTTGGGATGTGTAGATCGCGTATTTGGTAGAAAAAAATGCGTCGCAGTATAGTCACGAAGTATGATCCAACAAAGATATTATTTTGCAAAAATTACGAGACTTAAGTCCCGGTTATTCGTCCCTAGGAGGCATTGCTTTCACTTTTAAGATCGATCTTTTTACTGCTTTACTTCGTTTAAAAATGCACGCCAGTTTCCAATCACCTAACTAAAACTTCACCACTTCTGTTATTAACTCGGATCACGTGCACATGCATCAAATAAATTATGAAGGTGAACGTGCGAGTTTTTGTGCGCATGATTCTAGTGAGGTGGTGACTATTTATGGAGAAAGCATCTATCATTAGATTTCCAATATCCCTGGGAAACGACATGCTGGTGTGTAAAGGATAGACAGCTAAAGAGCAGGCACTTAAATCACGCAAATATGATAATTATTAAGCTCGTGGTGATTTCAAACACATAAAGCGATATATATATAAATGCATTTTCATTCATTCATTGGGGAGTTGTTTGCAAAAGAAATCTAGAGGAAAGCTTGTACATAAATGCTTGAAATGGAAATCTAGCTACCAGAAAATGATTGTATACAAGAATCGATGGGGGGATTTCGCATGCATCATTGGGAGAGAAGTTAAGACTACGCTACTAAGCAGTAAAAAAAGCAATAAAATTATGAAGAGCATAAAGTAAATCTAGCAAAATAGAGGGCAATTAGGGGTGGACCCCGATGGCCTTGGAGTGGTTGGGAGAAGAATGAGGGGCGGCCAATGTAGCTTAGGCCGACCCTTGGAGAGGGGGAGGAGTGATCCAGCATCCCGGCATGATGTCCTCCATTGTGGTGGTAGCGAGCTCGTGGTGGTGGAGTGGCTAGCTAGGAGGAAGTGGGCGTGAATGGCACCAATGGAGTGAATTTGCCAAGGAAGTGAATGGGTGCAAATGGCCACCCCTTAGGTCCTTTTATAGACCTAAGGGAAGCTCTCTAGAGAATTATGGAATTCTCTAGAGAGGCCTATGGTGGGAGCTTGTGGGAAAGTGAGAGAGAGAGGATGGATGGTGGTTTTTAGATCCACCAAATGTGGATCTAAAAATTGAATGGCTCTTAGTTGCTAATTTTGGCAACCAAGGCAACCACACATGGTAGAGAATTCTAGAGATTCTAGGCTAGGTATTTTTATGTGGATGGTGTGTGTGGGTGTGTGTGGGTCGAAACTTATGTGCCTAGGTTGATTAGGTTAGGTTCTAGTGGGTTTAGGTCAAGTTATGTCTCAAATTAGGGTTATAAGCCATAATTCACTAAGGTAAAGTGCAATTAAACTAAATACAAGTTTAATTGGGTCTGTGGAAACTTAATTGATAATAGAACAACTCATTTAATTTTGGTCTAGATCAATTGGACTCTCACTGAGTCCAATTGGATAGTATGTGCTGAGATCAGGGCTTAATTGGACTCAATGAGTCCAATTGAATAGGCTAATGGAATTGACTATGATCCAAGTCAATTAGGTTTAGTGAGGACCTAGTTAGGTCCTTAGGGAGGTCTAGAGGTAATGTACTAGGGTTAAGGCACCTTAATTTAGGTTCCTATGGGGTTGCAATTGGGTTTAGGGACATAGGGATCCAAGATCTTGGCTTAAATCTCAAAATAGGAACTGGAGAGCAGTATCAGACATCTAATAATAGTGTTAGACATCTTATACTAAAAAATCAGAAGTCCAGACTTGCTGTCTAGACATCCAATCAGAGTTAGGAGGGATTTTGGATGCTGTTTTGGGTATTCTGCAGAAATTGGACATTTGACAAAGTGTCTGGACGTCCAATAATACTGCAGAAGTGGGTTTGAGGTGTGCAGGAGATGGCTACAGGTTTTGGACGTCCTCTAACTTATCTGGACGTCCAGATAAGGGTTGGAACTAGGGTTTTAGAGCCTTTTAGGGTGTTGTGACCTAATCTAAGTGTGGCTAAGGCTTGGGGAAGTCTCTAGGCTATCCTAGGGGTAAGATGGACGTAAGCTCTTCACATTTTACTGCTTTATTCCTACTTAATAGCATGGCAAACCTTTAACTCCCTTACATTATTATTCCTATATCTAATCTAAGCCCTCTACTCCAGCTCTGCTGCAACTCTCGTTATTCCTGATCCAGCTTCAGATCCAGCTCCTGATCAGCTTATTCCCTGCAGTCGATAAAATGCACCTAATCAGCACATTATAACATTATTTTATGCATAGCTAAAGGAAAGCAGTAAAGATGTAGATAATCTGTATGCATGCATGAATAACCCTAACTTATGCTAAGTCCTAGCTTATTCTAGGTCAATTAAGACCTATGATTGCTGCGCAATCACACATGTTTTGCGAGTTTGAGATCAGAGTTACGAGTAACCTGTCGTCGTAGTTGCAAAACTCATGGTCAAATGAAATTTATACCGAAACTCAAAAACTGAGTCCCAGGTCCAACACAGGGAGGTGAACTTTTGGTTTTGAAAATCCACATTTCGCTTTTATTTACTTTTGGTCATTTTTATCTTTTCTAATTTTTTTGGTATTTAATTGGGCAAGCAAGAGATTCGGTCGATGAGAGAGAGAGAGAAATAATCATCTATTCATGAAGAATTATTTGTCACAACTACGAAAGTAGGAAAATCTACATTACGAAAGCATAAAAAGGTAGAAAGAGGTGAGAGAAATCCCCCTCGACGGTCGCTCGGAGGATGACTTGCTTTGACGTCGCCTGAAGGAAGGTGGTGAGGTGCAGAACGAAGGAGGATGGAGGATGGGGTAGGACGATGTCGTAGCGAGGATCTTCTTCCCAAAGGGTGATGAGAGGACGACCACGGGATGCTCCACGAATGGGGATGAGAGGAGGGAAAACTATTTGATTTTACTCTAGAGGAGCATCCCAGCCTTGGGACAAGCTCTCTCTAGAGCCTTGGAGGTGGCGAGAGGAAGAAAGGAAGAGATGGTTTGGAATGGTGGTGGGTAGTTCCTTTTATAGTGGAGGAGGAAGAACAAATTCGCATCTGGGTCATTACTGGTGTCCATAAACGTTGCTATAACTGTCGCTAAAGATCTACCCTTCAATTCCTCTTTCTAGTGCTCGCAGACCATTAGTGATAGTTGTAAGCATCACTAAAGGCCCATGTCACTGAAGATCCTCTCCACTAGCTCTCGCTTCGCTGGCGTGCGCATTGCACTCTACATACTTCATGAACCCATGCTCCTCGCACCGCACACGGGCACGCTGGCATGCGCTGCGCTAAAGCTGCACGCGGCTGTGGCTGTGGTTGTGCAAGGTGCACTTTGTGCAACTACGGCTGTGCTCCTGTGCTGCTACTGCCTGGCATTGGGCAGCTTGGATGGCACCACGTTTCACCATCTGGGCCGTCCATTCTTCTTTCTTTTGTAGAGGGTGCCACGATGCTCAGATTGAGATGATACCCACACTGTTGCATTGCGATTGTCACTCCGGATCCATCCGTACAGTCGAATTTTCCATCCATAACCTGTATGGATGTCACATTGCCCCCTTGGCCATTGATCTTCCTTGGATTTCGTATAATGCTATGGTTCTCTGATCTAGGCGATTTCAGATGCATTAGACTCCGATCATCATCCTAATCAGATTCGTATGGTCCGGTCATCCATCTGAGACCCTCAAATAAGTCTTCTTCTCTCCTGACTGTAAAAAAGCCCTAATTAACCTAAAATGCATACAAGTACTTTAAATGTAAAATGATGCATGTTATGTAATATTTATAACATAAATTGCAAATATAAGCCTAGGAACAAGCATGAATAGGCATTTTAAACTAAATAGATGTGTCTATATCATAACGCATCACTCCTCTTTCCAATTTTGTTTCTTAAGAGGTTTGTATATCCTAATTTTGACCGCCTTCACCAAGGTACTCCTTTATCCTTTCCTATTGCATGAGGACATGCCACATCTAAAGCATTGGGGGTGTTTTAAAATTTTGACAATCAAATCGGGATTTTCAAAACCTAAAACATGACTTTTCTCATTCCTTTTTCTACATGCATACCCAAAAAATAATAAAAATGTTGAAATCCTTTTGAGAAATCTTTGAAAGTAGGACTAAGGTTGAGAAATCATTGTAAGGTGCAATGGGATTTAATCTTTAACAAACTAGGGATTGACGGGAACCATTCTCGTGCATTTGAAAGTCATCGAAAATTGTAGTATAGTCATACAAAAATGTTCATCAAAAATTAAGTTTATAAAAATTACGAGACTTGAGTCCCGGTCGTTCATCTCTGTGAAGCGTTTGTTTTACTTTTGAAATTGATCTTGTTGCTGCTCTACTTTGTTTAGAAATCGCATGGCGGTTTATGATTGTTACGTATTTAGATATGACATGCTTAGTTGCAATAGATGATATTGAAAAGCAGGCATGGTCGGGCCGTGCTTCGCATGTTTAGAGATCGAGGTTACAAGTAACCTGTCGTCGTAGTTGCAAAACATGTTGATCAAATAAAATTTATATTGAAACTCTAAGGGAGTCCCAGGTCGAACACCAGGAGGCAACGTTTACTTTACTTGAAAACTGCACTTCGTTTTTATTTGTTCTTGGTCATTTTTGTCTTTTCTATTTTTTTTGGTATTTTTAGGAAGCAAGAGATCAGATCGACAAATGCTTATCTAGCTAATCTACTTGCAAATATAAAAGAGAGAGAGAGAGAGAAATAATCATCTATTCATCAAGAACTGTTTGTTACACTACGAAACTAGGAAAAATCTACACTATGAAAGCATAAAAAGATAAAATGAGGTGAGAGAAATCCCCCTCGATGGTTGCTCGAAGGATGACTCGCTCTGATGTTGCCTGGAGGAAGGTGGTGAGGAGCGAGACGAAGGAGGACGGAGCCGGAGGATAGAGGATGGGGCAAGATAACGTCGCGGCAAGGATCTTCTTCCCAAAGGGTGGTGAGAGGACAGCCACGGGATGCTCCACGAAGGGGGGTGACAGGATGGAAAACTATTTGGTTTTACTCTAGAGGAGCATCCCAGGCTTGGGACAAGCTCTGTCTAGAGCCTTGGAGGTGGTGAGAGGAAGAAAGGAAGAGATCGTTTGGAATGGTGGTGGGTAGGTCCTTTTATAGTGGAGGAAGAACAAGTTCGCTTCTAGGTCATTACTGACATCCGTAAATGTCGCTGCAGCTGTCGCTGAAGATCCACCCTTTAAATCCACTTGCTGGCGTGCACTGACCATTAGTGACTGAAATTTCCGACCCTACCAGGAGGGGGTGACGTAATAATTGTGGAAATAAAATAAATAATCTTCACAAAATAACAGTCACACAAGTACACAAGAATTTTTAGGTGGAAACCCAAACCGGGTGAAAACCACCACCTAACCCTCTCGAGTTAGGATTTTCCGATCAACCAAGTTGATCAAAATCCACTAAACCGAATCACTTTAAACGAGGGTGATTCAACCTCAATACAACCACGCTACTTAAACGAGGGTAGCGTACCTCAACCCCTTCTCTTAATGAGAAGGATTTTGTCTCGCGAAGGAGATGGGAATTCGCAAAGCGAATACCCAACCAAATAACAAAGATAAAACAAAAATCCTATAGAGCCAACAAAATAATTATAAACCTAGCTTCTATAGGAATTAGGAAACTCCCCTTTGCAAGGAGTGCGTCGAGTTGATGACGTGCCGCGTGAGCCACGTGACGGCGCAACTTCGCTCTCGTGAACTATGGCGGGAGAGCGGGTCCGCAGCAGCTTGATGCTCTCAAGAGAATGGAGCTTGAGCTTGGAGAGCAAGAGCTAGCTAGGACACAAGAGAGTGGAAAGTGTAATACAAATTGTTTCTTGTGTATCTTGGTGTCTCTAGGTGTTTCTTAGTGTGTATTTGTGTTGCAAAGGTTCCCCTCTATTTATAGAGGCCTTAGGAAGGCTTTGGAAGGCTTAGGAAAGGTTCTATAGCCATTGGGAACAAAGCCCAAGAGAATCAGCTCGAAATCAGGAATAATCATTGCTCTGACAGGCTTATCAGACGTCTAATTCTGGCATCAGACGTCTGGAAGTTCACTTTAAGACGTCTGATTCCAAGGTCAGACGTCTGATTTTGGGCGGGTCTCTTCCTGACTTGGATCAGATCTAAACAGGGTTTTTGTGCAAGTTCATCAGACGACATACAGGACATCTGGCACTATGTCTGGATGTCTGGAAACCTACTTTTTCTGTGGGAAAGGATTTCCAAATGTTGCAATGGCTAGAAAATCTCTGAGAAGAGATTTTGGGTCAGCCGAGGCAAAACGGTCAATTATCAGACGTCTGGAAAGTCCTATGGACGTCTGATAAGGCTCTAACGGTCATATCCTTGTGTGTTTGCTAAGCCAGCCAACGGTCCACTAATTGGATGTCTGGCAAATCCATCAGACATCTCCTAAGACGTCTGGACTAAGGTCTGGACGTCTGATTTTATCGGACAGAATACTAAGTCCAGCCTAATAGTTATCAGACGTCTGAAACAACAGTCAAACGTCTTAAAATACTTTATCAGATGTTTGATTTGGGAATTAGACGTCTGGAAACTCTGTTTGAACCCTATATTGGTTTTCTAAGTGTTTTACAGAAAACCTAAGTATCCTAGGGTTGTGCGGGTGTTCCTAGGACTACTGTTAGGGTACTTTGAGGCTCTTTAACATAATGTTCTAAGGAAATAAAAAGAGCAAGCAAAATAAAGATAAAAGTACATGAAAGGATTAAACAAAATTCTATCCTATTCTTGTCCTTCCATCTTCAATCTAGCGCTCCTCGCGAATCTCCTCTGTTCTCCATCAAGCTCCTCCAATCCGTCCTGGATGCGAGCTCGAATTCCGTCTAAACACGTCTACATTTGCAATTGACCTGAAATCTAAGACTTAAAGTGCAAATATTAAATGACACGTGTTTTGTTATCATCAAAACAAATGATCGTGGTGCTCTAGCACCAATAGTGACAACTGCAAGCATCACTAAAGGTGCATTGCTGAAGATCCTTGCCCACCGTGCTGGCACCCGCCCCGTTGGCACGCTCCGCTTGCGTGCATCACGCTCCTTGTGCACGGGGACGTGGCATACGCTGTGCTGCTGCTGCGCGCAGTTGTGGCTGTGCGTGGCTGCAGCTATGCGCGTGCACTGCTGCTGCTAACCGATGTTGGGCGACCTGGATGGTGCCATGTGGTACCACCTGGGCAGCCCATTCTTCTTTCTTTTGTAGAAGGTTCCATGGTGCTCCAATCGGGATGATTCCCGCGTTGTCGGATTGTGATCGTCACTCTGGATCCATCCGTATGGTTGGATTTTCCATCCGAAACCCATATGGATGTTGCATTGCCCCCTGGCCGTTGATCTTCCTCAAGCTTCATGTGATGCTACGGGACTCCGATTTGGACGATTTCAGAGGCGTTAGACTCCGATCGTCATATTAATCAGATCTGTATGGTCTGATCGTCCATCTAAGGCCCTGAAATAAATCCTCTCCTCTCCTGACCATAAAAAGAACCTAATTAACCCAAAATATATACAACTACTCTAAATGCACAATGATGCATGTTATGCAATATTTATAACATGAAATGCAAATCTAAGCCTAGGAACATGTATGAATAGGCATTTTAACCTAGATAGATGTGTCTATATCATACCCCCATGCCTATCTTTTGCTAGTCCCTAGCAAAATTAAACTACATGCTATGTATAAAATCAAAATTAGGATTAGATCGCTTAGGCCTAAGTCATTTACTAACAATAGAAAATTTCAACTAAGGTTCTAAACTACGAAGACAACACAGTACCCAAGTGTCTACCAGAAAGAAGACTGCCCAAGTCCTTGCCTTATTTGAAAAGGGAAGATACATTTTTTTATTTTTCTTCTTTTCTAATTTTTTTGTACTTTTGGAGTTTGAGAGTTTCAGGATAACTTTTATGGCTACCCGACCCACCCAAGATTCGAAAAGGACTCTAAGTACTAAGCATCTTTGTGAAAAAGTAATAGACTCACAAAACGACCGTTAAGACGGACTTCGGGTTTCTACAACCTTAGGTGACCTTGCCTAAAGGTTTATCTTTACGATCGGTAGCTTTCTCCCTACTTCATTTATTTATGGGGTCAACACAAGGGCGAACCCAGTGTATATCTCCCCAGTTTATTCTACTTCCCCACTTCTTCCCTACGTGCTTTGGGAATTATTGTTCATTATTATGAGCTGGGCTCTGGACAACCGGCCAATGGGCTGTTACCCACGACCACTTGCCAGCCATAGTCGTGTGGTGAAGTATGGCTTTATTATTTTCTTTTTTATTTTCTCCTTTTTCTATTTTTTTCTTTTTGGGTGTTTCTTTTTTTTCTTTTTTCTTTTTTTTTTTAAGTAGGTGGCTTCCCTAATCTAAGATTTACCTAAAGGCAGTATAATGAAAATGGTCTTGTGGCTGAGCTCTGGACAACTAGCCGATGAGCTGTTTCCACCGACAACTTGCCAGCCATACCACCCAAGTCGGTCCATTAGCTACCCAATTTCCGTAAAAATCGTCGAAAAGTGAGTCAGTGTGAATAGTGTGTAGATGCTTAGCCTTAAAATCCCCCCAAATTAGAGGGTGGGTTGATAAGTCGTATACTTATCATCCCAATTTATTTACCAACTTAAAATTAATTTTAATTGAAGAGGACTCGAGACTAAGTCCACATTCGAGTGGACACCCGGGCTAATTAAGCTTGAAGACCTGAAGAGTCTAAGTGTTTAGGTCCTCTCGTATCATTTCCTAAAGTTAATAACTTCCAAATGCCTAAGTTCTCTTTTCCTAATTTCTTTCGTTTTTTTTTAATTTTCAATTTTTTTTTAATTTTATAAGAAACTAAAAGAAGTTCTACAGAGTTAACATAATGATTTCAGGAATTGATTATCCACCCCCCCATACCTAAATGATGCAATGTCCTCATTGTAAAAATAAAGACATGAAAAGGGTAGAGTAAACAGAACATCTCCTGAGTGTTGTGAAAATCTGGTCAGCTCCATAGAGAGAAGGGTGTATACACACGTGCTAAGTTTAATGCCTTCAGCTAGGCATAGCATACATACAAAGAAGAGATTGAGAATTCACAAGTGTGGTTCAGAATCAAAATCAAAATATTGATCCTGAAACCCACCAGTAGAAGTTGTCCATAGACATGGATGAGATTATGGTGCAGACCCATGCCCCAGGGTCGAGTGGTTCTTAGGTTCTGGATGAAAATCACCCAGAACCAAAGGTTGCTGTGTTTGTGGGGCTGGGCCTGTAGTTTAGTTGTGTGCAACCCAAGAGCAAAGTGTCGAACAATGGGTAAAGATAGCTCAATAGGTGCAGTTGTCCACTTAACATCTAGCTCAGAAAAATAATCAGTTATTTCGAGCTTGGGTTGCACGTGAATGATATCGTAAGGGTCCTGGTAGAAAGTAGGTTGTTTTAAGTCAATAGGTACCGTTAGATCCAAAATCAAACTTCCCTCAGAATTGGCCTCCCAAATCTTTATTTCAACAATTCTATCCTCCAACATCAAGGGCTTAGGCTTCGGGACCACTAGCATATTATTCACCCCATATGATTCTCCTAAGTCCAAAAATCGTGGCTGAATCAAGATTGACTTGGGCACAAAAATCTTAGAACTCAGCTCTTCAGGGTGTAGATGAGGACTGGGGTCACTGATTGAATCATCAAGATTCGAATCCTCCAAGTTAACCCCAATCGAATCCAAATCTTCAATGAACGGGCTATCAAATGGTTCATCAAATTCCTCATGCCCGTTTGTCTCACTAAAATAATTTTCCTTATGTTCAAGTGAGACTTCACCTAAAGATTCTTTACCCTCAGAGTCAAAGAATTGATGATCCTCATTCATATATGTCTAAAAATCATATATCATTTCATGGTCTGTGGAGAGATATTTTTCCTCACTCCCTGGCTCGGGGATCTCGGGTGAATCAATCGGTTCATCCTCAAATGGTTGCTCTAGCCCATCTTGGTCATCCCCAGTCTCAAAAAATCTATCCCCCCAGACAGGCACCTGAGCGGGTTTAGACATTGGCTCTCCTGAAGGGGGTTCATCTTGGGAATCATCCTAAGATTTGACTAGTGCAACCACAAATTTCATCCTCAACCTCGACAATTTCCCAAGAAGGAACTCACCCAAGTCCCTATCCCTAACACTTTGGAGCAAATCCAATAGAGAACTATTAAGTTCATCAATCATTTTGATCATAGGCTCCAGTGCTTCAGTGCATGGTGTTGGCTGAGGTTCTAAAGATTATATAGTATTCCTCAAATTAGCCAACACCCTATCCTGGATTTGGTTCACCTGAACCGACTGGTTCAATTCAGGTTTGGGTGGGTTTAGGTTATATCTAGGGAAGTCAAGATGTCGAGGTTCTCGGGTCCCTCCCTGAAAGTAGGTCATTCTAGGTTGTTCAAAGGATGTTGGCGACCTATATTCAGTGGAATATTGTGGAGGGTAGGTGTTATAATCATGGTATCCTTCCTGATTGTAGATCGGGTTGTTTTGGTCATCAAAGGATGGAGATCCATAATTATTATAGCTCTAGGAAGGATATTAATCATAGTCTTGTCGTCCAGGGTTAGGCCCTAGACACTGAAGTCCGGATTCATATCCCCAATCAAAGTCATCCCAGCTAGTGGATGGGTAATTACAAGTCAAGTCAGGATAATAATCATCTGGGGATAAGTAGTGGTACGAGGATAGGATGTGAAATGTGTGTAGGATGTGGAAGTGTACATGGTGAAGTAAGACGGGAAATCAAAAGAGAAAGGAGCCCTGCAATACAAAAATACAAGCCTGTCCTTAGGTTGGGTAGCCTAAAGGTCTACAGACTCTCAGAATCCATCATAAGATTATGAACGATTTACTCTACTTATGTCCAGGCAATCCAACCAGTTAGAAGGAGGGACTGGGGAGAAGGTTCTTCGTTTGGCTTACGGCTCCAGTTCCTAGTGTACCCCCCAGCCGCGGTCATTTGACGCTACTCCCCTAGCTAGACATCAGATTGACTAGTATAAGCAAGTTAACTGTGAACAATCTCAATCTGGATCCCGACGAGCGAACCAATCCTTAGGGCCAACGTCTAAACAATTTTAGTTAGGCTTGGGACAATGGTGCTTCAGGAATGTAATGGGCCCTTTAGATGGGTTGTGCCCTTAACGATCAGTTAAAATGTGTGTGCGTGCACAACTAGGGTTCTCAAACAAGGCTATTTGATGATGTGTCTTTTAGGGTTCAACCTTGTTTAGTAGCTTCTAGGGTTTAATTCTTAGGTTGGTCCAATCAAGGTTTAGTAGAACATTCCAAGTTTCGAAAGCACGGGTGATGATATGTTCCTTTAAAAATCAAAAATAATGTGGAGTGCCTGGTTCAGCCCTAAGAATCAACCCTAAGTGGCAAGCTACTTGATGGATTAGTTTTAGATTGAGTGGTGCGGCCCAAACAGCTCAATCAATTAGCCTATTGCACCACTTAGTTTAGTCACACAAGAATTTTTAACCTATTCAAATTTCTACTCACTTATGTGTATTTAGTTGAAGTGTACCGGGTCCACAGGTCAAATCCTGGTTAAGTTGTAGAATCAAAGTGATTTTGCACCTTAGGATAAGAAGTTGTGGGTGTTAAGTGTGTAGCTTTCAAAAAATCCCACAATCAGATAACACTTTTTTTATTTTTATTTTTTTTATTTATGTGGATGGCGAGGTGAGTGGAAGTGGCAAACAAACAACCAAATCTATCCTAGGGTTCATAAAAAGCACCTAAGTTGATTTAGGTTTGAGTTATTTGGTTATGGAATGAAAACTAAGGTGGGGGTGGTGTGGGGGACACTTACAAAACACTCTACCCGCAGTTTACTCCAGTCTACCGCACTTGGATCTCCATGCTAGGGTACCTGTAAGACAGTAGATCAAAGACAAGAAGGGTTAATGTTATGTAAATGCAAAGAAACGCGATAAACAATAAAGTAAATTCCGTTGCCTCCTCAGCAACGGCGCCAAAATGGTCGGGCCGTGCTTCGCATGTTTAGAGATTGAGGTTACAAGTAACCTGTCGTTGTAGTTGCAAAACATGTCGATCAAATAAAATTTATACCGAAACTCTAAGGGAGTCCCGGGTCGAACACAAGGAAGCGATGTTTACTTTACTTGAAAACTGCGCTTCGTTTTTATTTGTTCTTGGTCATTTTTGTCTTTTCTAATTTCTTTGGTATTTTTATGAAGCAAGAGATCAGATCGACAAATGCTTATCTAGCTAATCTACATGCAAATATAAAAGAGCGAGAGAGAGAGAAACAATCATCTATTCATCAAGAATTGTTTGCTACACTACGAAAGTAGGAAAAATCTACACTATGAAAGCATAAAAAGATAGAATGAGGTAAGAGAAATCCCCCTCGACGGTTGCGCGGAGGATGACTTACTCTGATGTCGCCTGGAGGAAGGTGGTGAGGAGCGAGACGAAGGAGGACGGAGCCGGAGGATAGAGGATGGGGCAAGACAACATCGCGGCGAGGATCTTCTTCCCGAAGGGTGGTGAGAGGACGGCCATGGGATGCTCCACGAAGGGGGGTGAGAGGATGGAAAACTATTTGGTTTTACTCTAGAGGATCATCCCAGGCTTGGGACAAGCTCTCTCTAGAGCCTTGGAGGTGGTGAGAGGAAGAAAGGAAGAGATGGTTTGGAATGGTGGTGGGTAGGTCCTTTTATAGTGGAGGAAGAACAAATTTGCTTCTGGGTCATTACTGACGTCCATAAACATCACTGCAGCTGTCGCTGAAGATCAGCCCTTTAAATCCAATTGCTGGCGTGCACTGACCATTAGTGACAGTTGCAAGCGTCACTAAAGGTGCATCGCTGAAGATCCACGCCCGCCCCACTGGTTCCTGCCCCGTTGGCGCGATCCGCTTGCGTGCATCACGCGCCTTGTTCATGCACGCGCGGCATACACTATGCTGCTGCTGCGTGCAGCTGTGGCTGGGTGCGGCTGCAGCTGTGCGTGTGCGCTGCTGCTGCTGGCCGACGTTGGGTGACCTGGATGGCGCCACGTGGTGCCACCTGGGCTGCCCATTCTTCTTTCTTTTGTAGAAGGTGCCATGGTGCTCCGATCGGGATGATTCCCACGTTGTCGGACTGCGATCGTCGCTCAGAATCCATCCGTATGGTCGGATTTTCCATCCGAAACCTGTATGGATGTCGCATTGCCCCCTGGCTGTTGATCTTCCTCGGGCTTCATGTGATGCTACGGGACTCCGATTTGGACGATTTCAGAGGCGTTAGACTTCGATCGTCATATTAATCAGATCTGTATGGTCTGATCGTCCATCTGAGGCCCTGAAATGAATCCTCTCCTCTCCTGACCATAAAAAGAACCTAATTAACCCAAAATATATACAACTACTCTAAATGCACAATGATGCATGTTATGCAATATTTATAACATGAAATGCAAATCTAAGCCTAGGAACATGCATGAATAGGCATTTTAACCTAGATAGATGTATCTATATCAAGGCAACTTTAATCACACCAAATATATTGCAATCGATGAGCTCATAGTGATTCTCAACACATAGACATATATATATAGAAAATTTTCTTTCATTTATTCAGGAAGGTGTTCACAACATTAAAGCAGAGGAATGCTTAGAACGGAAAGCTTAAAATGGAAATCTAGCTACCAGAAAGCGACTGCATACAAGAATCAATGGAGGGATTTCGCATGCATCATTGGGGGAGAAGTTAAGACTATGCTACTAAGCAGTAATAAAAACAGTAAAAATAATGGAGAGCATAAACTAAATCTTGCAGAATAAAAGGGCATTCAAGGGTGGTCCCCGATGGCCTTGGAGTGGTCGGGAGGAGAATGAGGGGTGGCCAATGTAGCTTAGGCCGACCCTTGGAGAGAGAGAGGATTGATCCAGCATCCCGACATGATTTCCTCGATGGTGGTGGTGATGAGCTCATGGAGGTGGTGTGGCTAGCTAAGTGGAAGTGGCCGTGAATGGCACCAATGGAGTCAAGAGTGTGAATTTGCCAAGGAAGTGAATGGTTTTAAATGGTCACCGCTTAGGTCTTTTTATAAACCTAGGGGAAGCTCTCTAGAGAATTATGGAATTCTTTAGAGAGGCCTTTGGTGGGAGCTTGTGGGAGAGTGTGAGAGAGAGGATGGATGGTGGTTTTTAGATCAACCAAATGTGGATCTAAAAATTGAATCGCTCTTGGTTGCTAATTTTGGCAACCAAGGCAACCAAACATGGTAGAGAGCTCTAGAGTACTCTAGGCTAGGTATTTTCGTGTGGATGGTGTGTGTGGGTGTGTGTGGGTCAATACTTAGGTGGCTAGGTTGATTAGGTTAGGTTCTAGTGGATTTAGGTCAAGGTACATCTCAAATTAGGGTTATAAACCGTAATTCACTAAGGTAAAGTGCAATTAAACTTAAAACAAGTTTAATTGGTTGTGTGGAAACTTAATTGAGAGTAAAACAACTCAATTAATTTTGGTCTAGGTCAATTGGACTCTCATTGTGTCCAATTGGACAATGTGTGCTGAGATCAGGGCAAAATCGGACTCATTGAGTCCAACTGAATAGGCTGGTGGAATTGACTAAGATCCAAGTCAATTAGGTTTAGTGAGGACCTAATTGGGTCCTTAGGGAGGTCTAGCGGTGATGTACTAGCGTTAGGGCACCTTAATTTAGGTTCTATGGGGTTGGAATTGGGTTTAGGGACCTAGAGATCCAAGATCAAGGCTTAAATCTCAAAACAAGAACTGGAGAGCGGTTTCAGACAGCTAATAATAGTGTCAGACGTCTTACACTCAAAAATCAATAGTCCAAACTTGTCTAGACATCCAATCGAAGTCAGGAGGGATTTTGGGTATTTTGTAGAAATTGGGCATCTAACAAAGTGTCTGGATGTCCAATAACATTGCAAAAGTGGGTTTGAGGTGTGTAGGAGATGGCTAAGGGTCCTTGACGTCATATAACTTTTTTGGATGTCCAGATAAGGGTTGGAACTAGGGTTTTAAAGCTTCCTAGGGTGTTGTGACCTAATCTAAGGGTGGCTAAGGCTTGGGGAAGTCTCTAGGCTATCTTAGGGCTTGGATGGACCTAAGCTCTTCACATTTTACTACTTTATTCCTAGTTAATAGCATAGCAAACCTTGAACTCCCTTACATTATTATTCCTACATCTAATCTAAGCCTTCTACTCCAGCTCTGCTGCAACTCCTGTTATTCCTGATCCTACTTCAGATCCAGCTCCTGATCAGCTTATTGCCTGCAATTGACATCATACACTTAGTCAGTACATTATAACATTATTTCATGCATAGATAAAGGAAAACAGTGAAGATGCAGATAATGCTTATGCATGCATGAATAACCCTAACTTATGCTAAGTCCTACCTTAATCTAGGTCAATTAAGACCTATGATTGCTGTGCAATCATACCCCCATGCCTAAATCTTGCTAGTCCCTAGAAATGCAAGACTAAATTATTTATAGCAAGGGTCCCTACGTGACTAATTATTTTATCAAGTGTATGCATAGAGATTTTTCTCCTTTTTGTTTTCATCCTATGCTCTAGAAATTCAGACAATCATGAAAGTGCAGCTATGTAGCTTTTGCAATAGATTCGAGTGAAAAACTGATTCACCTGTAAAGCCTGTACTTGACTCCTAGTAAAAATTCTAGCAGGATAGGCAAACTTCTTCCCTCGAGGTATTCAACATATTCTATGAAATCCACCCCAACTTTAGGCTTAGGTAGAGAATTTGAGGGAAAAGATTATATATTTGGTGGCTTACTCTCACTTGGTGCTATATAGAGACTAGTACTACAGAGTCTAGATTCCCAGATTACTAAGTAACTCAACTGAGAGAAAGATGAGAAAAACTATGCTCCCTTTTGATTCCATTGTATCTATTCTCTCTTACTCTTTTTCTTTTCTTTCTTAGAGCTCACAACTTCACTAGATTCACGTATGTGACATGTATTTGGTGGTCTCACTAGGCATTAACACTTTAACTGAGTTCTCATAACCCTAACACTAAGTTGGAATTCCTCAGCTAGTATTCGGGCAGTCAGAAGCACAAGAAAAATGGGTTAAGGCCATATTTGGTGGATCTCAATTTTGTTTAGTGGTATTGCCTTAATGAAATAAACATTAAATATTCATTCTTTTCTTTGCTTTTTCTTCTTTTTTTGAATTTTATTTTCAATTTTTCTTTTTTTTTTCATCATTCTCTTTTTCAACATAACACAACTGGCACACATCCATGAACTTTATTGAGGAGGCATTATTAGGGATTGGTGGTACTCAAGAGACATTGGGTGGCTTATTTGGTGGAAGTGCCTACTTACGGCACTGGGAAAGACGGATAGGATGGTGTATTTTTGACCTTCACATCAATACCCTCCTTCAGCTAAGGATTACGTAAAGAATGGTCATAACCATCCACCTTAGCCCTAGTTTTATGAAAACTCGCTCTTTGAGTATTTGCCTTGTTTGGTGGCTCTCAAAATTTCGCACAAAAATGCATACGTAGGAATCGAGAGCGAAAACTATGTCTAATCTCAAAGTATCATCACCTAATTATCTAGGATTCTAGATTCCTTGCACTAATCTTAGAGCACCAGTACACTCTACTCTCATCTCACACTATTTGGTGGATTTTTGGGAGAACATCTGCCTGACTCCTAAAACATTGTCCAGAGGTTCAGGAAAAGAAGCACTGCTTCTTCTCGACAGACTTAAGACATTTATCAGCCTTCATCTTGAATCCATTGCAAATTCTACATGTGCGTAAAAAGTTGTACTGGATTCCAGATTATAGGAATCAACTAGAGGATAAAATCCCTATTACATTCTCTTAATAAAATAATCTTATTCATGAGTGCAATATGTCCAATGCTATGAACAAGTAACTTCTTATATTCGTACTTCATGAAATTCCCGTATTGGGTTACAATCAGCTTGACGCTAAATTTAGAATAATAGGTGAGCGGGTGAGTTAGAAGTGGCTGTTGCAGACGATTTTTAGCTCGAATGCGAGCATTGGAGGTGGAGTGGATTGTTCTTTTATTTAGGGTTCTAAAGTACGTTTTACATGCAACTCTGAGATTTTCCTAAATGTTGGCATAAAAATTTTCAGTTTTGTTGTATCTACCCCCCCATGCCTAAGTTCTTGCATGTCCTCATGCATGAATATAAACGAAAATAAATCTGACAGAGGATGAGTGTGTAGAAGTCACCTGGAATTGCTCCTGAAAATATTCATTCAGCACCGGCCTGCCTGTCAGCATGCACTATGCAGAAAGAAAGTATGCTAACAGAAAAATATGCAATATAAAAAAAATGGTTATATATAAATGATGGTGGAATGTGGGGCGAGTGGTATCCATATGTGCTGAGTTTAATGCCTCTAGCTGGGAAAGCACTCAATCAGGTGTATCAGTTCTAGCATAGGAGCCAGCCAAGATTAGGAGAAAGATGTGCTCATATGCTCCTAAGATCAGTGGTCTGGAGATGCAAACCAGCTAGTTGTGCACCCCTACTCCAAAAAGTCTAGCTATAAGAAAGTGTGTAGTGGTGGAGAATAGAGGATAATCAGAGGGGCGATCATGATGTTGATTCAGCTAATTTACCATGTCCCACATCCAGTAGGAAGTTGCTAAGGGAGTAGATCAAAATGTATCTCAGAACCAGAGTCTGAGTCATAGGGATCCACATAATGATAATTGACATCAAAGATCATGCCCTCTCCAGGCTCTGGGTCATATGGGGGTATCTATGAAAGTAGAAGATCTATGGGGAGGTCACTGAAATCCTCATCAGAAATTACTTCGCCCTCATCAGTACTCATCTTTGATTCATCAGAGGTTGTCTCCTTAGGCTTAGAGTCGAGCCATCCATTAGATTGACTAGGATGATAGGTGCATCCCCAACTCATTCTGCTCAAAGCTTCACCCACATATGCATTGAGTTCCTCAGTAATTCTGGCATCCATAGCTATTTTTGGTCTTTGGATGTCAGGTTTAGGGATAGAAAGTGTCATCTAAAAATCTCTAACATCTGAGTTAAGGATGTAGGTGAATTAGGGATCTCAAAAGATGTTGGCTCCAGCACAAGTTCACCTACAATGGGAAGTGGCTTAGGCTGATCAGTAGTGTCGTATGTAATGTTTGCCTCAAGATCCATATCCTCAATTGGATCTACTACCCTCATCTCGATTGGGTTATCCAACCCAAGAGGTGTCTCCCAAGATTCAGGATAATATGATTGTGGCTCAGTCCTGGAGATATCAGTCTTTTCCTCAATTTCCTAAATGGAGTTCTTAGATGAACCCATTCGGCATACTTCCTGCTCCTGCCTCATATCCAAGCTAGGTTCTTCTTCCCCTGCATGATTTTCCAGCATCTGCTTTCGAAAATCTTCTGTGTGTCCTTCCGGCGTAGTCGTTTCAGATTCTTCGAGGTCTTCTAGGCTATTTTCCACTTGATATCTCAAAAGTAGTAGTTCTTGAGTTTCCCAATTTTGTCCCATTAGCCTTGTTATCTCTGATGTTTCCTGAAAGAGCTCCATCACAGCTTGTTCATGCGGAATCCAGCTTTGTCTTTGATTCAGCTCAATGATAGCTTGATTTCGTGTAGATAAGATGCGACCTTTTCCTCAGCACCAACTATAGCTCTCTGTATTCTATAATGCGGTCGCATATGCACCGGTAGCTCTTCAAGGGTTCCAGGGGGTGAATCAGGTCTACCCATATTCCATGGGCGAGAAGCAGGAGTATGAAATCCATATCCTGGGTTATAAGATGCGGCCCTTTGAAGGACCGGCTAGTATCGATCATAATATCCAGGGTTGGGATATGGGTTAACCGTTTCGGTAACTCGAGGAGAAGGATCAGGCAAAGCAAAAAGTCATCTTTGCCACCTTGGGTTCTAATCCCAAGGTTGAGCTGATTCAGTGACCCGGGCTCTCAGATAAGCTTGTGGGTCCAACTCTTCTGGATCCTGATTAGGTCCAGATCTAGGGTTAGCCATTGCGGCTAAGCAAATAGAAGTGACTTCCCTCCTTGGGAGCGGCTCCCAAGGTCCAATCAATTGAGGTCTAAGTGACCTCCTTCCATGCATACACCACCCAACCCCTAGGTTGGTGTAGCCCAGCCAGACAAGGCTAAGGCCCTGTCAATCAGATGATCCTTATGGATCAGGTGACCAGATTTTTCATTAGTAGTTTGAATTCCTGAAGAGAAGTTCATCGTTCAACTGACTGAAAGTGGTTCCCGCCTCTCAAGCTAACCTAGCCAGTCTGGTTACGAGGGGACTATGGGGAAGGTTCTTCCTTTGGCTTATGCCTTCAGTCCTGTTAACCCTCGAGCCACCATCGTTTGACACTACCCTGCAGACTTAGTCACCAGGTTTGGCAAGAGAGGATAAAAACACCTAGTAGTATGACAACAAACTTGGGTTGATTTCGTATTTTAAAATTAATTTTAACTTGTTTTCTTTAGTGGGGTTTGTGGTGAGTCACCCACAAGGTGACAAAGCTCACCAGCTAAGACTAGACTTGATTAAGTCTAGGTTAGCCCAAGTGTGGTTTCTAGTTATAACCCTAAGGATTCAATCTAAGTTGCATGCACTTCTAGGGTTTTTCTCTGTTTCAGCAGACCACAGAAGTAATGTTTGTTCTCCGATGATAATTGGAATCCAATTAATTTGAAATTTTGCGAGTAGATTCCATTTTCAATTAGCTTTCCAGAGAATATTTTTTTTGAAATTTTTATTATTTCAACCGAATTTTTAGGGAATTTTGAATATCAAGGCTCCAATCTAGAATTTTGACCCTTGGTCAATTTTTTGCTTTGAAATAGTATCAAATGACCGTCAAAAATTCAGGAAAAATATGGAAAATAAAGCCAATGAGATCAGCTTTCAAACCTCACCATTTTTAGTCAAAATAGAGTCGTAGATTACTCGAAATCTCTTTTCGAAATTTGAAAAATTTTGAATCTGGGCCAGTTTGATCCCCGTGCACTTCACGAAATTTTAAAAATTGTATACTTGGAATTGTTTTAAAAGAATGGTGGTGTTTATAAGATGGTTTGAAAATGAAGGTTTAGCCCAAATTTTAGAATTTTTCGCTTACTAATTTTTCGGCAATCGAATTCTTAAATCAAACTTGAGATCTGGCCGAAAATCAGAAGATGGTAGAAAAGCTTTTAATGAGGTTTGAACTTGAAATCTAAGCTTTCCACCAAAAATGTTTTTTTTTTTTCAAAACTTTCGCAAGTTTTTTTTCGCAAAGAATTTTTCAAATAAATTCAATGAAAATATCTTTTTTTTTTTTTTAGCTAGCCTAAGATTTGAAAGGCAACCTAAAAAGTTTTTCTTTTTTTGATTTTTTTTCATGAAAATGAGCAAAATCTTTTTTTTTTTTTCACAAAAGAGATTACAGGAAGTAGATCTACTCCTAGGGTTCAGAAAAAGAAAACCTAATCTAAGGAGAATGATGATGTGCACCTAGATTGTTTTTTTGCGATGCTTGTTGTGTGCGTAAGTCCCATTCTCTTCCCATTTATCCTGCACATCAAAAACAAAGCAGAGGTAAATTTGTCAGTGATGTTTTAAAAGATCGAACTCAAAGAAAATGATGTTGCCTCCCTGACAACGGTGCCATTTGACAGGAACGGTTCTCACGCATTTGAAAGTCGTCGGAAATTGTAGTATAGTGGCGCAAAAACGTTCGTCAAAAATTTAGTTTGTAAAAATTACGAGACTTGAATCCCGGTCGTTCATCGCTGGGAGGCATTTGTTTCAATTTTGAAATTGATCTTTTTTCTGATCTACTTTGTTTAGAAATTGCATGGAAGTTTATGATTGTTACGTATTTAGATATAGCATGCTTAGTTGCAATAGATGATAATGAAAAGCAGGCAACTTTAATCACACCAAATATATTGTAATCGATGAGCTCATGGTGATTCTCAACACATTGACATATATATATATATAGAAAATTTCTTTCATTCATTCAGGAAGGTGTTCGCAACATGGAAGTAGAGGAATGCTTATAACGGAAAGCTTAAAGTGGAAATCTAGCTATGAGAAAACGATTGCATACAAGAATCAATGGGGGGATTTTGCATGCATCATTGGGGGAGAAGTTAAGACTATGCTACTAAGTAGTAATAAAAGCATAAAAAATAATGGAGAGCATAAACTAAATCTAGTAGAATAAAAGAGCATTCAGGGGTGGTCCCCGATGGCCTTGGAGTGGTTGGGAGGAGAACGACGGGCGGTCAATGTAGCTTAGGCCGACCCTTGGAGAGAGACTGGATTGATCCAGCATCCCGGCATGATGTCCTCCATGGTGGTGGTGATGAGCTCGTGGTGGTGGTGTGGCCAGCTAAGTGGAAGTGGGCGTGAATGGCACCAATGGAGTCAAGGGTGTGAATTTACCAAGGAAGTGAATGGATGCAAATGGCCACCCCTTAGGTCTTTTTATAGACCTAAGGGAAGCTCTCTAGAGAATTATGGAATTCTCTAGAGAGGTCTATGGTGGGAGCTCATGGGAGAGTGAGAGAGAGAGGATGGATGGTGCTTTTTAGATCCACCAAATGTGGATCTAAAAATTGAATGGCTCTTGGTTGCTGATTTTGGCAACCAAGGCAACCACACATGGTAGAGAGTTCTAGAGAACCCTAGGCTTGGTATTTCCATGTGGATGATGTGTGTGGGTCGAAACATAGGTGTCTAGGTTGATTAGGTTAGGTTTTAATGGGTTTAGGTCAAGGTATGTCTCAAATTAGGGTTATAAGCCCTAATTCACAAAGGTAAAGTGCAATTAAACTTAATACAAGTTTAATTGGGTGTGTGGAAACTTAATTGAGAGTGGAACAATGCAATTACTTTTGGTCTAGGTCAATTGGAGTCTCACTGAGTCCAATTGGATAGTGTGTGCTGAGATCAGGGCTCAATTGGACTCAATGAGTCCAATTGAATAGGCTGGTGGAATTGACTAAGATCCAAGTCAATTCAATTTAGTGAGGACCTAATTAGGTCCTTAGGGAGGTCTAGAGGTGGTGTACTAGGGTTAGGGCACCTTAATTTAGGTTCCTATGGGGTTGGAATTGGGTTTAGGGACCTAGAGATCCAAGATCAAGGCTTAAATTTCAAAACAGGAACTAGAGAGCAGTATCAGACGTCTAATAATAGTGTCAGATGTCGTATACTCAAAATTCAGAAGTCTAGACTTGCTGTGTGGACGTCCAATCAGAGTCAGGAAGGATTTTGGGTGCTGTTCAGGGTATTCTATAGAAATTGGACGTCTAACAAAGTGTCTGGAGGTCCAATAATACTGCAGAAGTGGGTTTGAGGTGTGCGGGAGATGGTTATGGGTCCTGGACATCCTAAAACTTATCTGGACATCCAGATAAGGGTTGGAACTAGGGTTTTAGGGCTTCCTAGGGTGTTGTGACCTAATCTAAGGGTGGCTAAGGCTTAGGGAAGTCTCTTGGCTATCCTAGGGCTAGGATGGACCTAAGCCCTTCACATTTTACTACTTTATTCCTACTTAATGGTATAGCAAACCTTTAGCTCCCTTACATTATTATTCCTACATCTAATCTAAGCCTTCTACTTTAGCTCTGCTGCAACTCCCGTTATTCCTGATCTTGCTTCTGATCCAACTCCTGATCTAGCTTCTGATCAGCTTATTCCCTGCAATTGACGTAATACACTTAATCTGCACATTATAACATTATTTCATGCATAGCTAAAGGAAAGCAGTGAAGATGCAGATAATTCTTATGCATGCATGAACAACCCTAACTTATGCTAAGTCCTAACTTAATCTAGGTCAATTAAGACCTATGATTGTTATGCAATCAGGGATTAAGAAGAGGATCAAAATATTTGAATTTTTGGGTCTACTTTTAAACTAGATCAAGTATCCTCCTCTAAATTCCACCTCAACTCTGGTTGATTCAGGTGACTTAATCTTGACTTGGAAATTATTTGACTTTATTTTTGACCAAAAACTTGCATCCCTTGCAACAATTTCTATGCCAAAATTTCACACATAGCCAACATCTGAAAACAAATAGAAAAATTAGGAAAACCCCTGTTGGGAGATTCATAGAGCACGTATTTGATAGGAAAACATCGTAGTATAGTGTGCAATACGATCAAACAAAGATATTTAATAAAAGATAACGAGGCTTTGAGTCCCGATCATTCGTCATTGGGAGGCGTTTGTTTTACTTTTGAATTCGATCTTTTACCACTCTACTTTGTTTAAAATCACACGCCGGTTTTCAATCTTTTGATTAAGATTTCAGCACCATTATTATGAACCCTAATTACATGCGCATGTGTTAAATAGATCACAAAGGTGAAAGTGTGAGTTTCTCTGCGCATGATTCTAGTGAGGTGGTGACTGTTTCCTGAAAATGCATCTATTGTTAGATTTTCTATATTTTCCAGAAACGACATGCTTGTTGAAAAACATCAGAAATTAAAAGCAGGCAACATTAATCACACAAAAGATATTGCAATGAGCTCATGATGATTCTCAACACATAGACATATATATATATATAAAATATATTTTTCATTCATTCATTTGGAGAGTGTTTGCAACATGAACTTGTAGAGGAAAGCTTGTACATGAATGCTAAAAAAATGTAGATCTAGCTATCAGAAAACGATCGGATACAAAATCTACAGGGGGATTTTGCATACATCATTGGAGGATAATAAGGACTATACTACTAAGTAGTAAATAAAAGCAGTAACTGTAAAGAGCTAGCTACTAATCTATCAGAAGTGAGGGCATTCGGAGGTGGTCTCCGATGGCCTTGGAGTGGTAGAGAGGAGAATGAGGGGTGGCCAATGGAGCTTAGGCTGACCCTTGGAGAGAGGTTGGAGGAGTGATCCAGCATCCTGTCATGGTGTCCTTCATGGTGGTTCTCAGCTTGTGGAGATGGTGGTGGCTAGCCTAAGTGGTGGTGGATGGAGCTAAGCAAGTATGGCCAAAAAGTGGATGAAGCCAATGAATGTGGATGGGTGCAAATGGCCACCCCTTAGGTATTTTTATAGACCTAAGGGATTCTATCTAGAGAAGTGTGGAACTCTCTAGAGAGAGCCCAAGAGTGGTCGGCCAAGAGAGGATAGAAGTGGTTCTTAGATCCACAATTTGTGGATCTAAGAATTGAATGCCTTTTGGTTGCTAAATTTGGCAACCAAGAGTTGGCGCCACTTAAAGAGGGTTCTAGAGAACTCTAGAGAGGTGTGGGTGTGTGAATGGGTGTGTGTGTTGTTGACGCGTTTGGATCGTGTTTTAATTAATGCATTGTAATATAGACGAACCTTCCGTGAAAACAAATAAAGATTTTATTACTAGAAAATCGGAGTATCCGAGGTCGAACATAGGGAGCAATTAGAATTAATTACTAATCTCTAAAATGTAATTGAACACTTTAATTACTCAAAATTTGAATTCAAATATGAATGCATGCGTTTGAAAAGTAATTAAGACAAAAAAAGAAAGTTGGACGTTTGATCATAAGATCAGACGTCTTAAAAGTGTATTTTCTTCTTCTTCTGATCTTTCTTTCTTCTTTCTCTGCAGCCTTTGCTTTTCCTCTGCCTTACTTCTTTCTATTTTCTTCTGCAGTTACTTCTTCTTCTGCAGTATCTTCTTCTTCTTCTTGGCGGGTCTTCTTCTTCTTTGGATTCTGTCTGCCTTCTTCTTCTTCTGAGTTCTCTTTCCCTTGGCACACCTTCTTTTCTTCTCTTTCTCGGCCTCTCTTCTTCTACAGAGCTTCTTCTGCTTCTAGCTTTTCTTCTTCAATGCTCCTTTCCTGCACAAGTCACAACAAAACCTAACCCCCCTCTACCCACGTGTCTCTCTCTCTGTAAACCGCTCACAAGACACTCTCCCAGAGCCGGGTTAACGGGTTGGATCACACACCCGTGACCAGGCGCACCGGCGTGTATATGATGCACGAGGTGCGCTCAGATAGGGTCAGGTCGGATCCCGCTAGATCCGCGAGGTGAAACTGCGGATGAGGCGGGCGTGATATGGGTGAGGGACCTCACCCCAGGTGTGTTAGAGGCAAAGAGGCTCTATCACAAAAATAATTTAAACCGCTTCAGCCGTCCGTGAATTCATGATGTGGGACTAAATTCTCACCTCCTCTCGTGCACGCCTGCAGCAAACCTTCTCGCAATTGCCTCAGCTGCGGCCTCTGTTGGTGTCGATTGCTGGAGCAGAAGTCTTCAGGAGATCCTCCCCAATGCGCAACACCTGGAGCATAGCCGTCCTGATGCCTGGAGCCAGCTTGGAGCTCCTCAAGTCGTCGTCAATGGCGGCCGGGGCAGCAGAATCTGTCAAACACAAAGATGGCCTCTTGGCCTAATCAGATCACTGGGTGACCTTCGTCATGGCACGGCGAAGGTGTTGAGCCATGCAGCAGGCTGCGCGGTGGCCTAGGCATGCATGCCTAGGTCATCCTATGGCCGGAGGGATGGGTGAGTTCAGGGGTGTGTTGTGGAGGTGTAGAGTGGTAGTGGGTGGGTGGAGAGTGTTCAGTGTGGTGAGGCGGAGCTTCTGAGATGGTCTGTGAGTCGTGTGGGGTTGCGGAACGATGGGAGCGACTCGCCGGAGGGTGGCTGGAGGGATGGAAGGTGACAGTGGACAGGAGCGATCGAGGGTTAATCAAGTGAAATAAAGTAAGGAAAGAAAGAGGGGAAGATGGGGAACAGTTCTGACCTAATTGCAGGGACGAAGGGGATGGAGAGGCGGACAGCCGTATCTGCTGTCGTCGGAGAAGAAGACGCCCAATGGAGGAAGACGGCGGCGATGACGGGGCTGAGGCAGCGCGTGCGGGTGTTGCGCGACGTGGAGGAGTATGAGGAAGACGTCTCTGCCACTGGTTTTGTGGTAGAGCGAAGAGGAAGGGGATGAAGGCTCACCGGAGCTTGCTGGACACCTTGGCCGAAAAAGAAGAGAAGAATCTGAGGTGGAATCCTGGCCAAGTCAAGCTGAGGATGTGCAGCCGAATTTGAGGTTTCTGTTATAGGCGCTGGCCGTGCGTCTGGAGCATGGAGGACAAGCTTTCCTGTCACCGACGTTTCGTCGGAGAAGGAAGGTGACGGATACTCGAATCTCTCGTGCGTCCGCACGGGAGATTGGGTGCAAATCTGGGAATGTGGCTGGGCTCAGATGGAAGGGAATTCCTCAAAGAATCTCCCTTCCATTTCTGGGGGGGGATCTCTGAGGAATCAGAGAGTATTCCCTCTCTAATCCTCACCGAAGTAGGATTCTACCCCAATAATGGCGGAAGGACCTGATTGCATGGTTGGCGAGGAAGCTAGGGAGCTCTCTGTGATGATTTTCAAAAGATACAGACCAAAATGTGATTGGGTGTACTAAACTGCAAAGTAGGTCAAGATGACCTCCCCTTAGGTCTAAATTTTGGTACAAACCTAATTTGGATCGATTTTCACGTCGTGTGGTTAGACGGTGCCACGAGTGTCGGATTGGATCGATTTTCACGTCATTAGGTTGTGATTGTTGATGTGAATCCATCTGTGTGGTTAGATTTATCTTCTGAGATGCGGATTAACACCATCTTGGCTATTGATCTTTAGGGTTTCTGGATCTCTATCTGGTGCTACGGATGTCCGATTAGGGTAATCTTGGAGTCGTTGAACTCCAGTCGTTGCTCTGATCAGATCCGTACGGTTGGATCTTCTATCTGAGGCTGCGATAAAAAGTCGCCCTATCTCAGACCATAAAAAGGAGACAATTAATATATAATTTATATAACTTGATCTAAACGCATAATTATGCATGTTATGGACTATTTACAATGTATGATGCTAATGTGACACTAAGAACATGCATTAATAAACATTTTAGGTTAATCAGATATATGCACATCGCACCCACATGCCTATCTTTTGTTAGCCTTAGCAAAAACTACATGCTATTTATAAAAGAATTTGGTTAGATTACTTAGGCATAAGTTATTTTCAACATTAAGAAATTTTTTACTTAGGATCTGAACTTTCAAAGACACAACACCCGAGTATCTGCCAAAATGCAGACCGCCTCAAGCCCTAGCCTTATTCAAAGAAAATTTTCTTTTTCTCTTTTTCTTCTTTTCTAATTTTTTTGGATTTTTGAGTTTAGGGTTAAAGAGTGGCTTTCTACGACCATTCAACCCACCCAAGATTTGATGAGAATCCTAAGTTCTAAGCATCTTATTGTGAATGTGATAGACTCATTGATCGGCAATTAGAACGGACTTCGGGTTTCTACGCCTCTAGGTGACCTTAGAAAAAATGAGTTCTACCTAAAGGTATATCTTTAGGACCGGTAGCTTTCTCCCTACTTTTATTTTTATGGTGTCAACATAAGGGTGAGTCCATTGTATATCTCCTCGACTTATTCTACTTCTCCGCTTCTTCCTAAATGTTTTGGGAATTTTTAGTGCATTTCTTGAGCTAAGTTCTGGAGAACCGGTCGATGAGCTGTTACCACCGACAACTTGCTAGCTATACTCGTGCGGCGAAGTGTGGCTTATTTCTTTCATTTTCTTTTTTTTTTCTTTCTTTTCTCCTTTTCTTTTTCTTTTCTTTTCTGACTTTCTTTTTTTTTCTTTTTTTTTTTAAGTAGGTGGCTTCCTTAGTCTAGATTTACCTGAAGGCAGTAAGAAGAGAATGGTCCGATGATTGGGCTCTGGACAACCTACCTATGGGCTATTACCCACGATAACTTGCCAGCCATATCACCCTAGAAGGTTCATTAGCTACCCAATTTCCATTAAAATTGCCAATCAACAAGTCAGTGAAAAGATAGTGCGTAGATGCTTTAGACTTAAAGTTCCCTCAAATCAGAGGGTGGGTTGATAAGTCGTGTACTTATCACCCAAACTTATTTAATCAAATTACAATAGAATTCAATATGGCGAGGGCTTGAAAAGCAAATCCACATTTTAGTGGATACCCAGGCTAATTAAGCATAAAGACCTGAAGGGTCTTTCCTTTTAGATCTTAATGTAATATTTCCTAAGATTGAAAAGTCCTAATGTCCAATTAATCCTTCCTAATTTGTTTTCATGTATATATAAGAAGAGAAATAGAATTTGCAAGAATTTCAGAGAGCTGACAAAATGATTAAAAAATGAATCCACCCCCCATGCCTAGCTGATGCAATGTCCACATTGAGAAAAAGAGACATGAAAGGAAGGGTACAGTACAGAAGATATCACCTGAATATGAAGCTCAGGTCAGCTCTAAGTCATATGTACAACTACTGAGTTTAATGCCATTAGCTAGGAGAAGTCCAGCCAAAGAAGTCACAACATGGCTAGAGCAACCGTGTCTGAGATAGGTTCTGGAAGAGTATGGTCAATAATAGGTTTCAGACGTTGACCATTGACTTTGAATGAATTACCCATCTTTGGGTTAGAGATCTGAATAGCTCCGTTTGAAAAAATCTAGTCGATAATCAACGAGCTGTTCAATTTAGACCTAAGTTTGCTGGGAAAGAGCTTAAGTCAAGAATTGAATAACCAGACCTTCTGGTTTGGCTCAAAGCTCTTGTGGGAAATCAATTGGTCATGTAGAGCTTTGTAGATCTTGGCAATCTCATTTGCATCATTTTTAAGCTCCTCCAACTCAGATAGTTGGAGTTTCCTAGTCTTCCTCGCTAAACAGAGATCTAGATTGCACAGCTTGATTGCCCAGAATGCCCTATGTTCAATCTCTACGGGTAAATGGCACACCTTTCCATACACCAGACGAAACGGAGACATGTCGATGGGCATTTTATACACCGTACGGTAGCCCAAAGAGCATCCTCAAGCTTTTGAGTCCAGCCTTTGTGATCGAGCCTAAACGTTTCCTATAGAATATTCTTGATCTCCCGATTAGAGATCTCATCCTATCCATTCGTCTGGGGATGATAAGTTGTGGAGATTCGGTGATTAACCCCGTATTTAGCCAGCAAATTACGAAACTGGGCATTAGCGAAATGATTGCCACCATCACTAATGATGGCCCTCGGAATCCTAAACTTGCTGAAAATGTTCTTCTTGACAAAATCGATGACCACCTTGTAATCATTGGTTCAGGTGGGATTCACCTTAATCCATTTGGATACGTAACCAACAACAACTAGAATGTACTGATGTCTAAATGAAGGAAGGAAGGGTCCCATGAAATTGTTGCCCCAAACGACGAAGATTTCGACCGGAAAAGTTGGGTTTAGGGGCATCATATCTCTCTTAGTTATGCTCCCGAGTGCTTGGCATCGGGAACATGACCTTGAGAAATCTTGGGCATCCTTGAATAAAGACTGCCAATAGAATCCAGATTGCAAAATTTCTGCAGCCATCTTTTTCCCAAAGAAGTGTCCACCACACGTAGATGCATGGTAGAACTCGAGTATACTGTTCAATTCATTCTTCGGAACACATCGGTGAATAATCTGATCAGAGCTGATGCAATATAGTACAGGGTCCTCCCAGAAGTAATATTTGGCCTCAGATTTGAGTCTAACACATTGTTGCTTGGTCCAATCCTGGGGGATTTGACCAATGGCCAAATAATTAACAATGTTAGCAAACCACGGGGTTTGGATGCCTGAAACTGTAAGGATGGTTTCGTCCGGAAAAGTATTAGCAATTGGGATGTCTAGACGAGAAGAATCACTTAGAAGTCTCGACAAATGATCCTCCACCACATTCTGTACCTCAGATTTATCCTTGATTTCAAGTTCAAATTCTTGAAGTAGAAGAATCCAACGAATAAGCCAAGGTTTGGCATCCTTTTTGGCCAAGAGATGTCTCAAGGCTGAGTGGTCGGTATATATAATGATGTGAGACCCTAAGAGATAAGCCCTAAATTTCTCCAAAGTAAATACTATGGCTAGTAATTCCTTCTCAGTAACAGTGTAATTCCTTTGGGCCTCGTCTAGAGTTTTACTAGCATAGTAGATGACAGAGGCCTTCCTATCAACTTTCTGACCCAAGGCAGCCCCGACCGCATAATCAGAAGCATCGGTCATGATCTCAAAAGGGGTTATCCAAATCGGTGGTTGCAGCACCGGAGCACAAGTGACTGCCATTTTAAGAAAATCAAATGCCTTACGGCATGATTTGTCAAAATCAAACGGCGTTTCTTTGGCGAGAATATTGCTTAGAGGATGAGCAACCTTCGAAAAGTCCTTGATGAATCTCCTATAGAATCCCACATGACCAAGAAATGATCGAATTCGTTTAACAAATGTGGGAGGAGGAAGTTTAGCGATAGCATCAAACTTAGCTTTATCCACTTCAATTCCCCGTTTAGAGATTACATGACCCAAGACGATGCCTTCTTGTGCCATGAAATGACTCCTTTCCCAGCTAAGGACCAATCTTGTTTTGATGCATCATTTAAGAATCATTTCAAGATTAGCTAGACAAGAGTCGAACGATTCTCCAAAAATAGAGAAATCATCCATGAAGACTTCCATAAACACTCCCACCATGTTAGAGAATATGGCCAGCATACACTTTTGAAAAGTCGCAGGTGCATTGCATAAGTTGAATGGCATCCTATGGAAAGCAAAGGTTCCGTAGGGACAGGTGAAAGTTGTTTTTTCTTGATCCTCGGGATGGATAGGAACTTGGTTGTATCTTGAGTAGCCATCAAGAAAACATAAGTACTTCTTCCTGGCTAATCTTTCCAAGATTTGATAAATGAACAGCAGAGGGAAATGATCCTTTTTCATGGCTATGTTCAGCTTCCTGTAACCGATACAAACCCTCCAAGAGGAAGCTGAATGAGTTGTGACAAATTCTCCTTTCTCATTAGTCACAATGGTAATCCCAGCTTTCTTAGGAACAATCTACACGGGACTTACTCAAGGACTATCAGAAATCGGATAAATGATTCCTGCATCGAGCCACTTAATAATCTCCTTCTTGACCACTTCTCGAATCTCCTCTGCATCTGGCAAGAAGGGCAAGATCCATCTTCCAAAAATATTCTATGATTGAAATAAGATGGCTTGATCCCCCTAAGGTCATGAATGGTCCAACCAATTGCCTCCTTATGTTCCTTCAGGACCTTAATCAGTTTAATCTTCTGCTCCTTTGTTAATTTAGCATTGATAATCACAGGAAGCGTCATGTGTGGTCCTAAAAACTGATATTTCAAATTCTCAGGCAATGGTTTCAATTCAAGCTGGGGCGAGGTGATGATTGAAGGTAAGGAAGATGCTGATGACTCATCAAGAGGAAGAGGTTGAGAGAACAAAATCAATAACCTCTTCATAAGATGGTGGGTCTGCCATAGAAGGTTGCGGGTCCAATTCATCATCAAAGGAGGAACTTTCAAATGCAGAAACCATCATACAAGTTCCAATATTCACATTATCGTCCTCATGTTCCTCGATAAATCCATAATCCTCAAATTTATTAATCGCCTTAAAAATATCCAATTTCATTCTTTAATCCCCAAAGGTGATTTCCATGCTACCGCTTTCATAGTTAATGTTGGCCTTAGCGGTAGCCAGGAACGAACTCCCCAGAATGATGGGTGTGTGATTAGCCCATATTTGTGGGCTATTTAAGTATTTAAGTGCCTAGACATTAAGTTAATTCTAACATTTATTTAGCATAAATTAGGAAGTAAATAGATTAATTCATATTTCTAATTTACTTACATAATTCATGCATTGCATTCATATTTAAATGCATTTAGAATTAACTTAGAATTGCATTCATTTAATTAGTTAACCAATTAGATGCATTGCATGCATTAATTTAAGTTAACATAAAAGTTGAGGGTTTGTATATAAATAACCATAATATTTTATCATTAGTTTTATTCTTCTTTCAGCAACGGCTGCATTTCCTTCAGCTGCCGCAGTCAAGGCACCATTCATGGAGGAGCGGATGTGTTGGATCTGGTCAGGGTAGCTGACTTCAAAGGAGAGGAGGAGGCAGCCGAGCTTGTGGAGAAACTGCCCCACTCCACCACCGTGTACTCCATTCCCCCACCATGGTCTCCAAGGCTGAGATCCACCACACCATGGGCTGGCGAGGTGACAACTTGCCGCACCAAGCCAGTGGACTCGTGCCAACATAGTGAGCGTGTGTCCCTGGCCACGCTTCCATCACCACCAGAATCAACATCACCACCTTCACCGTCATCACCAGCAATCACCACCGTCGCCGCTGCAACTCCATGTCCTGCATTTTCATCTCCTCCGTCAGTTAAGACGTCCGGGAAGTTTCCCGGACGTCTGAGGCTTCGTCCCCACGCACAACAACAACCAGCCTCTACTCTAGCCTGCGCCAACACCAGCAGCTTCTCTCCGCTCCATCAAATCCACCCTCGCCGCCATCCACGCACGTAGCCAACGTGCCTGCCAACGTGCAGCATCGGCCACCAGCTCCTCTCCCGCATGCGTACGCACCTCCTGTAGCAGCACCCTGACGTGTGGTTGTGCGTGTGTGTTAAGAAGTGTCGTTATAGTCGCACTTGCAACGTCGGTTTTAAAATAAGTAAACGGAGGTGAGTCCGAGTGACTGTCTCAGGGAGGCGTGAAAATCGGATTTTACTTATCACTTGTTGTCACGGAAAGTGTAGAGTTTTGCTTGCGAAAGGTGCGATTTTGAAAAGCGAGAGAGAGATAGAGAGAGAGATTAGGGTTAGAATGTTCCTTGTTTGATCATGCAACTTAAACGGAAATTAAAGTGAGAACTGAACGGAAAATAACTTCATTAATCATGCACTTTTAGTTCATAGCTTACAATGTTAAATACATGCTTCAAACAAAAGTAATGGAAAGCTTAAAAGAGAGAGAGAGAGGGTGGAGAGCGACAAGGCAACCACGGTGGTGGAGGAGGCTCCGTCGGCAGCTCGTCATCTTCGCCGATTAGAAGAGGACCTAAAGCTAGCTAAGAGAGGGGTGGAGTAGTTGCAAGGGGATTGAATGCCTTGAATGAGTGGTTGGAGGGGGTTTAAATAGGGTTAAGGGATTCCTAAAAGAAGAAGGGGCTTTAGCAACGTCCAGAACGTTGCTAAAACTACTCCAAAAGCATCGGTGAAGCCCTCCAGCTCGTCGGTCAGCTGCCCACTCTGTTTCTTCTTCACGGGCGATCCGCGACCACTACGCGAGAGCCGTCCGATCTTAATCTTTCCTCGGCTACGCTTGGATCGCTCCTCGGGCGCACGTTTGCGCGGGTGTCATCGCCCGACGTGCATGCGCGTGTGGGCACCTGTGAGCTGTGGCCGCACCGCGTAGCGAAATCTCGACTGCTCATTGCTGATCGGGCGACCCAATTTCTCTGCGCACAACCTTCATCTTCGAGTTCATGCTCCACGCGGCTCGAACCCGTGTCGCGTGCGTGCGGGTGTGTGCGCTAACTATTGCGCCACACCTGCACTTTGTTGCGGCGACTGCGGGTAGGCGCGCGAGTCTCGGCCGTTCGATCGAAGATCGACGACTGAGATCTGATCTCGGCTGGATGAAGAGGTGCGTGCAGTGGAGCGGGGGTGACGTGGCGCAATATGGGCCGTTGATATCCAGATCAACGGTCAGAACTTTTTGGGCCCATTGTAGGAGCTCCAGATGTCAGATTTGGCCGATCTTGAGTCCGTTGGACTCCGTTCGTCGTTCTGAATCCATCCATGCGGTCCGATTGCTCATCTGAGACCTGCTTTGACAAATGCTTACACAAATGGCCATTAATATAGTTTTATAGGCAATCTTGGTACATGATGCATGCAATGCTCCCATTCTACTTATGTTGTGCCTTTTATTCTTAAGATGGGCCATATTCAACATAATTATCACCCCCTTGTGCAGTGTTATCATACCCCCATGCTTACTCCTTGCTTGTCCCTAGCAAGGTTTATTCTAGCCTTTATTTCCTTTCAGAGTTTAAGAAGTAATTGCTTAGACACTTCGTTACTTGTCAATAAGAGAAAATATACTAAGATCTTAATCTACAAAGACTACGCAGCACTTGGGTGTCTGCCAAAATATGAATTGCCCGAATCATTACTTTAATGTATATAACTATACATATGTATATGTATATATATATATTTAGAATTTTTTCAGAATTTAGTGTCGGTTGGTAACTTTTCACGGCTACCCAACCTACCCAAAACTCGGTCAAAACCCTAAGTGCTAAGCATCTTGGTGTGAATGTTGTGATAGACTCACTTAATGGTAATTAAGACAGACTTCGGGTTTCTACGCCTCTAGGTGACCAAAAAAGGAAATAAATTTGCCTGAAGGTGTATTTGTTCGATTGGTAGCTTTCTCCCTACGTTTGTTTTAATTAGGGTTAACACAAGGATTTTTCCAGTGTATATCCCCCCAGCTTGTACTACTTCCCTGCTTCTTCCTTAAGTGTTTTGGTCTTTTTGTGCAGTTAATGAGCTGGGCTCTGGACAACCGACCAATGGGCTGTTACCCACGATCACTTGCCAGCCATACTTGTGCGGTGAAGTGTGGTTTATTTTCTTTCTTTCTTTTTTTTTTCGTAGGTGGCTTCCCTGATCTGAAATGTTCCTATAGGCAATGAAGAAGAAATGACCTGTGGCTAGGTTGTGGACAACCTACCAATGGGCTGTTACCCACGACAACTTGCAACCATACCACCCTAGAGAGTTCATTAGCTACCCAATTTCTGTCAAAATCTTCGAGAAGTGAGTCTGTGCAAAAATGTGTGCAGATGCTTAGACTCAAAGTTTTTTGAGTTAGAGGGTGAGTTGATAAGTCGTATACTTATCACCTTATTTAGTAGGTGGATTAGAATAGCTTAAGGTTGCAAGGATTCGAAGCTAAATCCATATTTTAATGGACACCAGGGCGGATTAAGCCTGAAGGCCTGAAAGGTCTATGTGTTTAAGTTCTTTTTGTATTATTTCCCACTATTGACAAGTTTATAATGCCTAAGTTTTCTTCCTAAATTCAATTTTTTTTTTATTCAGACTGATTAAATGAGCTTAGGATTATGCAATTTACCACCCCCCCCCCCCCCATGCTTAAGTTGGAAAATGTCTTCATTGGCAAGTACATGGATGCATAAGGATTCAAAAAGATAGTACCTGAGTGATGTAAACTACCGGATCAGTCTAAATCCTCAGGGTTGCCTCCCAGGAAGCGCTGAGTTTAACGCCTCTAGCTGGGCAGTGTTCCGTGTCAGCCCTCAACAAGGGTGACACTTTCCTTTGGGGGAACCTGGGCTAGGAAATGCTTCAATCTTTGACCATTAACTGTAAAAGTGTGCCCAGTGTTAAGATCAGCGATTTCAACCGCCCCATTAGAGTAGGGCTTAACCACCCAAAATGGTCCTGTCCATTTGGACCTGAGTTTCCCTGGGAAGAGTTTTAGGCGGGCGTCAAACATCGAGACTTGCTGGTTAGGCTCAAAGGTTTTTCTATGAATGAGTCGGTCGTGGATGGCTTTCATTTTCTCCTTATACAGTCGACTATTGTCAAAGGCATCCCGACGAATTTCTTTGAGCTCAGATAATTGGAGCGTCCTCTGAACACTAGCTAACTGGGGATCCATGTTACATTGCTTGATAGCCCAGTAAGCCCGGTCTTCCAATTCGACAAGAAGATGGCAGGCTTTGCCAAAGACCAGGCGATAAGGCGACATGCCTATCGGGGTCTTGAAAGCGATCCTGTGTGCCCACAGGGCATCATCAAGTCGTGTGGACCAGTCTTTCCTGTCAGATCTCACAGTCTTTTGTAAAATGTTCTTGATTTGTCTATTTGAGACCTCATTTTTCCCATTTGTTTGTGGATGATATGGGGTAGTAATGTGGTGGTTCACCCCGTATTTTCTAAGTAGGGCACGGAATTGGTAATGGATAAAATGGCTTCCACCATCACTGATCATGGCCTTGGGTATTCCAAACCGAGAAAAGATGTTCTTCTTAACAAAGTCCATGACAGTCCTGTGATCGCATCGACGGGTGGCGACAGCTTCAATCCATTTAGAAACATAGTCTACCAAGACCAGGATGTACTCGAAGCTGTTGGATGGTGGAAAGGGGCCCATAAAATCGATGCCCTAAACGTCGAAGATTTCGATAATCAAAATGGGCTGAAGGGGCATCATATCTTTCTTGGACATGGTCCCCAACGTTTGGCAGCGTGAGCAAGTCTTGACAAAGATGTGTGCATCCTTAAATAGGGATGGCCAGTAAAATCTAGACTGTAAAACTTTTGCAGCTGTTTTCTTTCCAGAGAAGTGGCCGCCACACGCTTGGTCTTGACAAAAGGAAAGCACACTCTGAACTTCATCTCAGGTATACACCTCCTGATGATCTGATCAGCACAGAGGCGAAACAGCATGGGATCATCCCAGAAATAGTGCTTGGCCTTAGCCAAGAACCTGTCCTGTTGCTGTCTGGACCAGCTGTGCGGGGTTTGTCCTACAACCAGGTAATTGACATAGTCAGCATACCATGGCATTTTCTTGTCTTGCACGGCTAGGATGTGTTCATCAGGGAAGGTATCAGATAGAGGTAGGGAGGGTCCAATGTGTTCTGGATGAAGTCTAGACAAGTGGTCAGCCACCACATTCTTTGATCCGGCCTTGTCTCGGATTTCCAGATCAAATTCCTGCAAAAGCATGATCCATCTGATGTGCCTGGGCTTTGCATCCTTCTTGGCCAACAGGTGCCGAATGGCTGAATGGTCAGTGTAAATAGTCACGTGGGATCCCAGCAAGTATGATCAGAACTTTTCAAGTCCAAAGACTACAGCGAGCAACTCTTTTTCTGTGACTGTATAATTATGTTGGGCCTCGTCCAATGTTTTGCTCGTGTAGTAGATCACCACAGGCTTCTTGTCTTGCCTTTGTCCCAGGACAGTGCCTATGGCAAAATCCGATGCATCACACATAATCTCAAAGTCCTGAGACCAGTCTGGGGGTTGAAGTACAGGTGCGGTGGCGACTAAGTCCCGGAGGGTGTGATAAGCTTGGATGCAATCAAGAGACATGTGGAATATGGCGTCATTGGCTAGAAGGTCAGTCAAGGGTTTGGAAAGCTTGGAAAGGTCTTTAATGAACCTTCAGTAGAAGCCAACATGTCCTAGGAAGGAGTGAATCTGTCAGACCGAACTAGGTGGAGGAAGTTTGGAAATTAAATCAACCTTAGCCCAATCTACCATGATGCCCCTATGCGATATGATGTGACCGAGGACAATTCCTTCTTGAACCATAAAATGACTCTTTTCCCAACTTAACACCAGGTTAATCTCGATACATAGTTTCAGGATTTTCTCCAAGTTGCTCAGACAATGGTTGAATGAATTCTCGAACACCGAGAAATCATCCATAAAGACCTCTAAGTATTCACCCACCATTTCTGAAAAAATGGCTAGCATGCAACTCTGGAAGGTCGCAGGTGCATTGCATAACCCGAACGGCATTCGACGGAATGTAAATGTGCCATGCGGGCAAGTAAATGTGGTCTTTTCCTGATCTTCCGGAGCAATTGTGACTTGGTTATATCCTGAATATCCATCCAGGAAGCAAAAATCTTCTGCCTTGCCAATCTTTCAAGGATTTGGTCAACGAATGGCAAGGGGAAATGATCCTTCTTAGTGGCTTCATTGAGCTTCCTATAATCAATGCACACCCGCCATGCGGTGGTGGTGCGGGTAGGGATGGATTCGCCACGATTATTGGTGACAACAGTGAGCCCAGCTTTCTTGGGAACCACTTGAGTGGGGCTCACCCAAGGGCTATCGGAGATGGGGTAGATGATGTGGGTGTTAAGCCACTTGATAATTTCTTTTTTAACGACCTCCCACATGTTTGGGTTTAAATGTCTCTGAATCTGGCAGGAAGGTCGGGCCCTGTCTTCCAGGTAAATCTTATGGGTGAAATAGGTGGGGCTAATTCCTCTTAAATCCGAAATGGTCCAACCAATGGCGGCCTGATGTTCTGAAAGGGTCGCAGTCAACCTGAGTTCTTGATCCTTGGTTAGATGAGAATTAATAATCACTGGGAAGGTCTGGTCAGGTCCCAAGAAGACGTACTTGAGATTCTCGGGTAATGGTTTAAGTTCAGGTGCGGGTGGAACCACAGTCGATGGGAAGGGAAAGGGCGGGAGTTGATCAACATCGATCTCTTCAAATGGTGTCGTGTGATGGTACTCAGCCTTACAGAGGTCCATGAGTAATGATGGTGACAGGTCAGAACAGTCACTACAGGTTTGGTGGTTTGATACAGAACTGAGGGTGAGGCATTCCTCGATTAGAGTTTCCACGGGATCATGTTCCTCAATGCAATCGCAATAAAAAGACTTTGTTGCCCAGAAGATATCCAATTGCATTTTCCTATCCCCGAAGGCAATTTCCATACATCTCGTATCACAATCAATGTTTGCTTTAGCTGTAGCTAAGAAAGGTCTGCCTAAGATTATGGGTGCGTTCGATAATTTTTCAGGGACTTCCATGTCGAGCACCAAAAAGTTGACCGAGAAATAGAAGTCCTTGACCCGTATAATCATTTCCACGATAACCCCCTTCGGGGATTTCACTGATCTATCAACCAGCTGGATGGTGACAGGGGTTGGTGTCAGCTCCCCAAAACCAAATTGGTGGTACAAGGTTGTTGGAATTAGATTGATAGAAGCACCTAGGTCCAGGAGCGCTCTATCAAACGTCATGTCCCTGATATTGCAGGAAATCAGGGGCACTCCTGGGTGAGTTCACTTGAGTGGAAGGTTGCTTAATATTACAGAACTTGCTTGCTTAGAGAATACAACCTTCCTAGGTGCTTGAGGTCTCAGCTTACGCTTGGGTGTACAGGCATCCTTTGAAAGCTTGGCGTAAGCAGGGATGTATTTAACAGCTTCAAGGAGCAGAATATTAATCTGTACTTGCTTAAAGATTTCCAACAGCTCCTCAGTTTCCACAGCATTCTTCTTTTTCTTGATTGTTTCCAAGGCCTCAGGGTAGGGTGTCTGAATGTGGATTGGTTCCATGTCTGGGTCCTTGGTTGGTGCCTCTTCTGAGTCGGGTATTTCAGCGGGTGAAGTCTCAGGGAGAGTCGGCCATTTGGGATCCTGGGTTTTGGTGCCACTTCTCAAGGTCACTATATTCGCAGTGGCATTGGGGCATGGGTTGATCCTTGAGAAGACGAGGATAAAGAAGCACCAAACCCAGGAGGTGTTTCCAGGGCTGGCTGGACCATGCGAGCCTGCTCGGGGTTGCTTTGGAACCCTTGCGAATTGGGGCCTCTATTAATTATGTTTCACAGGTTCGGTTGTGGTTGGGATGGTAGGGATCCTTGTTGTTTACAATCCAAGAGTTGGCTTAGCTGTCCCTTTACCAAGGCCATTTCCTCCTGATGTTTCTGGTTCATGTCAGCCGTCATCTCTATTAGGGTATCCATTTGGTTTTGTGGGGGAGGGGCCATCCTATTCTGATTATATTGTGGTCTAACTGGTGGTCCTTGCTAATAGGGGGCAAGTGTGGCAGTTGGTTTGGCCTGGGATGGTTTTGGAATTGCGGTGGTTTCTGGTTTGTCCAACCAAAGTTGGGGTGGTTACGCCAGCCAGTGTTGTAAGTGTTGGAGAAAGGGTCTGGTTTCGCATAACCTTGGGTAGCTTGCACATCTTCAAGGATAGCTGATGTTGATGGAGAGGGAAGGGAGTAATCAAGGGTTGAGGGAGCAAAGGTCCCTCCCTAGAACGTGGTCAGGGGTTGTTCCAGGTTCAGTTGGGTGAAGGGCTGGACCAGGTCAACATTATGTGCTCCCTTTGCTAGGGAGAAAGTCTGCAAGGGGTTCCTGGTCTGGTTCAGAAGCTCATCAATATTTTTGTCCACCAATTCCACTCGATCCAATTTCTTGGCAATGATGTCCATGTCAACCATTCCAGAATTTGCTTACACCTCATAAATCCCACCACGGGGTTGACTAGACTTGTTAAACTGGTTCATGGAGGCATTGTTGAGCAAATTCTCGCTCATAGACTCAAAGAGCTCAAACACACTCTCCTCATCTTTGTTCAGGAAGTTTCCCCCACATGAGGCATTGACGAAGTTCCGTAGGTTGCTGTCCAGACCGTGGTAGAAGATCTGGGCTAATTGCCACCTTGGAACTTCGTGGTGTGGGCATTTCCTCAAAACTTCATTAAATCTTTCCCATGCCTCATGAAATTGTTCCCCACCCTGGAGTGTAAAGGTAGTGATAGCTCTTCTGAGGGCATTGGTCTTTCCTATGGGGAAGAATTTCTTTAAGAATGCATGCCTCAGTTCTTCCTAGGTGGTGATGGGTCTACCTAGGGTTCTAAGCCAGTGAGAAGCCTTGTCTCTTAATGAGAAGGGGAACATCTTGATTAGAACAATGTCAAGGCTAATGTTCCTAGGTTTCACAGTTCGTGCTATGCGGTCGAGATCCTCTAGGTGTTGAAAGGGGTCCTCATTTGAGCTTCCATGAAAGTGGCTCTGGATCAAACTTAAGACATTCGATTTTAGCTCAAAATCATCTCCCCCCTAGGGGATCCTAAGGTGTGGCTTGACTCTAATAGCAGAGGGATTATAGAAATCGCGGAGGGGCCTCGGCTGATCCCGAAATGGTGGTAAATCAAGTGGTGGGTACCCTGGTATGTTTTGGAAAGGTGGTGGTGGTTGTTCTTGTGGGTTCTGTAACCATTGTATAGCTTGCATGATGGTGTGGATTTGTTGTTGCTGAAGCCGGTGGTTAGCGCTAATTTGAGCTTGGATGATGGCCATAGCGTCTGGTGAGGATTGATCCTCAGCCTCATCTACCCTAGGTTCAGCCATGTTTCCAACAGAATTACGTCGCCTAGATTCCTGCCTCAAAACACACAACTCAGGATGTGGTGAGCGTCTCCCGTGCATACACTAGAGAAGAACAGGAGGGGATGCGGAGGGCGACAGATGTGAGAAATGTGTTTCAATCAAGCACACAAGCCTAGTCCTTATGGTGTATTCCTTAGGAGACCTAGAAATCTCACAAAGGGTGATTAAGTCCATAAGCATTAGACTCCCCTTCCCAAGGCTAATCTGGCCAGGTTGATTACGAGGGGATTGCAGGGAAGGTTCTTCCTTTGGCTTGTGCCTCCGGTTCCGTAGACCCCACAACCGCGGTCGTTTGACACTACCCCCAACCTAGTCACCAGATTCTACCAAAGGAATGAAAGCCAAGTGCCTAACGAACAAAACCTCACCTTTTGAGACTTAACTTAGTCCTTCTTAGGGCACGTCTACTCAGTTTTAAAGGGTTAGGATAGTGCTTGTGCTTAGGGTTATGTGATGAGGCGTTGATTGGGGTGGTGCCTCTTAATTTTCCACTTTCAAGGTGTGTGCTTCTAGCAAAACATGGTTTTCAAGCAGGGATTTGCTAAGATGTGGTGTCTTTTAGTGTTTCATCCTTACTTTAGTACTTTTTAGGGTTGACGTGTCTTAATGTTTTCAAACAAGTTTCAGTGGGCACGTCAAGTTCTGCACACAACTCGGTGAAAGTAAATTTTCTTTTATTCTGTAGAGGCTCTAAAACCCTAATGTACTCACCCTAATGATCATGCAACTTCTATTAGATGAGTTGATTTTAGGGTTGAGTGGTGCAGCCCAGGTCAACTCACGGTGGCTTCGCAAACACCACTCAAGAAAAAGAAAAGAACACTCCAAGAATTTATTCAGAATGTTAGAGTGTACATTTTTTTTGTGGGGTGATGTGTTAAGGATGTGGGTCAAGCAAACATACACCACGCCAATTTTTTCAATTTTTATAATTTTTTAAGTTTTTTCACGCAAGCCAACAATCATGAGAGAAAAATTACTCACTATCGGTCCTCGTAGCGCCTACTCCCTTGCTACCGTCATGGGATGTGTGTCTTCGCCGTCCATGCGTCGAATTCTTGCAACCATAAAGTAAAAAGGAAAATAGGGCATTAGACGATGTGAGAATGAATGTGGAATGGAGGTGATAAAACAAATCCATTGCCTCCCCGGCAACGGCACCAAAAACTAACATGCGATTATGCATGTGTGTTAAGAAGTGTCATTATAGTCGCACTTGCAACATCGGCTTTAAAATAAGTAAACGGAGGTGAGTCCGAGTGTTTGTCTAAGGGAGGCATGAAAATCGGATTTTACTTATCACTTGTTGTCACGGAAAGTGCAGAGTTTTGCTTGCGAAAGGTGCGATTTTGAAAAGCGAGAGAGAGATAGAGAGAGATTAGGGTTAGAATGTTCCTTGTTTGATCATGCAACTTAAACGGAAATTAAAGTGAGAACTGAATGGAAAATAACTTCATTAATCATGCACTTTTACTTCATAGCTTACAATGTTAAATACATGCTTCAAACAAAAGTAATGGAAAGCTTAAAAGAGAGAGAGAGAGAGAGAGGGTGGAGAGTGACAAGGCAGCCACGGTGGTGGAGGAGGCTCCGTCGGCAGCTCGTCGTCTTCGACGATTACAAGAGGGCCTAAAGCTAGCTAAGAGAGGGGTGGAGTAGTTGCAAGGGGATTGAATGCCTTGAATGAGTGGTTGGAGGGGGTTTAAATAGGGTTAAGTGCTTCCTAAAAGAAGAAGGGGCTTTAGCGACATCCAGAACGTTGCTAAAACTACTCCAAAAGCGTCGGTGAAGCCCTCCAGCTCATCGGTCAGCTGCCCGCTCTGTTTCTTCTTCACGCACGATCCGCAGCCACTGCGTGAGAGCCGTCTGATCGAAGATCGGACGGCTGAGATCTCTCCTCGGCTGCACTTGTATCATGCCTCGGGCAAGCATGTGCACGGGCGTCATCGCTCGGCATGCGCATGAGCGTGGGCGCCCGTGAGCTGTGGCCACGCCACGTGGCGAAATCTCAACCACCCGCTGCTGATCGGGCGGCCCAATTTCGCCACACACAACTTTCGTCTTCGAATTCACGCTATGCGCTGGTCGAACCCGCGTCGCGTGCGTGCGGGCGTGCGCGCTAACCGTTGTGCCACGCCCGCACTTTGTCGCAGCAACTGTGGGCGGGCACGCGAGTCTCGGTCGTTCGATCAAAGATCGACGGTCAAGATCTGATTTCGGCTGGATGAAGAGGTGGCGTGCGGTGGAGCGGGGGTGACGTGGCGCAATATGAGCCGGTGATCTCCAGATCAACGGTCAGAACTTCTTGTTCCCATTGTAGGAATTTCGGATGTCGTATTTGGCCGATCTTGAGTTCGTTGGACTCCGTTCGTCGTTCTGAATCCATCCGTGCGGTTCGATTGCTCATCTGAGGCCTGCTTTGACAAATGCTTACACAAATGTCCATTAATACAGTTTTATAAGCAATCTTGGTACATGATGCATGCAATTCTCCCATTCTACTTATGTTGTGCCTTTTATTCTTAGGATGGGCCATATTCAACATAATTATCACCCCCTTGTGCAGTGTTATCACACCCCTCGGCGTGCCTCACCTCCTGCAGCAGCACCTCCAGCACCTTCCGCGCCCGCTACTATGGTGTGCACATGCTGCCCACAGTAAAGCACCCGTGCGCCCAAGCGGCCTGCTAGCACTCGCATGCCTGCGTGCCCAGCAGCAGCGCTTCGCCTCACCACCAACAGCACATGCACAGCATGTTTCACTCCAGCCAGCTTCTTCTTCTTCTTTTTCTTCTTCTCTGTTGACGAAGGTACCCAAAGCACCCACAACGTCGCCGCCTCATCTAGCCTCTGAGCTTCGCGCCACCAACATCAATGAACTCGCCTCGACCTCAGAAACTCAGCCACACCCTCTGAAGGCCGACAATAGCCGCCCACGCCGGTGAGCTGCCGCCACCATTGCCAGCCTTCCTCGTCACCAGCGAGACCTCCAGTGGCCGTTCGACGCGCCGTCACTGCCAACGCGTAGTCCTCGTCATGGTCAACTACCTCCGAGCTCCGCACACCCGACCGCTGCCTCCTCCTCACGCACGGACAAGGGGAAGAAGTTCCCCTATTTTGCTACAGTAAAAGCTATATTAATATTTACATTCTTTGGCACTGTCAACTTTTATTATTACTCTTTTAAGCTGCATTGCAAGAAATATCCTTTAGTTGTTCAAAATTGCCATTTCAGCATGTTCTCTTGATGCTTTCTTAATCTGAAGGCAGATTTGTCTCGATTCTCGTCGAAACTAACTGTGAACCTACCTTTTTAACTGGTGCGAGTTTAAATATGTCATTGCCTCCCTGTGGACACGACCCGCTCTCAATTGAGTGGTTATATTAATTATTGATTAGTCGATTTTTCCACCACATAGAACTGCAAACGACGTGTCATTTTATGTAACAAATGACTTTAAAAGCGAAGAATCGACTCGTTAAATGGCACCGTTGCCACGGAGGTAACAGATGCAACAATTTCACCTGATTTTACTTTTTCTCATTGCACAGTGATTTGACCTTTTTTTTTCTGTGCGAGAAATTTGTGCGAGGAATCAGCCATCGTCAGAGGCGACCCTTGATGTCGCTAGAAGAGAAATTGGTCGAGCTACCTTGCAAAGGAGGGGAAGGACGAGGACACGACGATCATCTCTGTACATTTAGTCGCTAATTTGATTAGAGTAGGACTAAGACTTTAGACTTAATTTTTCATTGCACATTTGCTTTGAAGCCCTTGTTCTGAGGTATATTTTGAGGGGTTTGTTCCCCAATTTTGTTTTAGGCCCATGTTGGGTAATTTTTGGGAGCCTGTTCCCTTTTCTTTAGATTTAGGTTTTTAATTTATTTTGTGGATTGTTTACTTTTATTTGCTTGTGCATAAGTAGTTAAAAAAAATAATAATAAAAAAAATGAGCTGCCTGCTAGAAGTTGCCTCCCCCTAGGACGAACCATTTAGGTCTATATGAGCAACCTCTAGATTTACTTATCTGCATTGCATGTATTCTCACATCGTTGATTGCTAGAAGCAAGGTACGCTTTCTCTTACTTTGCATCCTATTCTTGATCACGCATTGCATTTAGACTAAATTCGAAGACCACATAATTTGTCTTGAAGTGATCTAACAAGTGGTCACATATATTCGTGAAAAAGGACTTATTAAAGGAGGGACAACTAAAAATCAAGGACTTGATTTTCAAACGTGGTGTGCGATTCAAAATTCAAAATCTTTTTGCGGTGAATGCACACTTATATCTTTTGCACCACGGCACTCATTTAGGCACTCCTAAGTCTTGGAACGACAAGGACAAGAGCCCTCCTACCGTTGAATTCTGAAGTGTTCGGAACTTGAGATCAAAGGTTTTGTAAATCCAAAGAGGGGGATACCCTGTCACGGATTTTTGGGGGTAGCTGAGAAGCACTGCGAAAGCACAGCTTCAAAGGAAGGCTTAGGCCTACTTGCATCCCTCGATCTTCTGTCTTTGGAGTTGCTTTATCATTTGAGATTTAAAGAAGAACACCTAAGCTCCAACTAGGTCTTCTTAGGTGAGCCGTAGGTAGACAATAAGTGCGTAAATTGACTGAACAAATTGTATTGTCACCTACAATCTGACTTAAATCAAAAGCCTAATTAGGAAAGACCTAAAAAGTCCTTTTTGAATTGTGTTTTGCTTGGGGAATTCTGATTGAGGTGTGAGTTAGAATGGAGCACATTGATTTTCATCCTTTCACATCTTGCCCACACCCTCACCCCCACTTTGCATTATTCGATCCCATACACCGAGATGGTCCATCCCTTGATAGACATAATGACAATCATTGGGATCTGTTTTACTCTTATTATAGGAGTATTGGCCTGGTTAAGCCCCAAATCAGTGAGCAGAACCTAGGAGCGAGGTTTGCTTTGCCCATTATCCCACACACCATGGAATTACCCAACCCACACTCCCTGAATAATTATAATGGTTGGACAGACAATCCTGGGTACTATAAGCCTGAGCCTAACTTCTCTCATGATAGAAATGACCTCTCCTCCTTGAAGATGGAAATACAGAAAATGCAAAACGAAATGATTGAATTGCTAGGAGAATCCTCGAGAGCAGGCCAACAAGAAAGAGATGAAATTAGCCACCCAATATACCCCATTGAGGATGATGTACACCCCTCTACAATAGATGCATCTCCCGTGGGAGAGCTACACTTTAAGTTGGAGGGAAATTTTGGGGATTATGTAAGGGAGAATAGCTACTTTTTGAGGTTCGATTTTGAAACCTCCCCATTAAATGACAGTTCCTTGAGAGATCCATGTCTTAAATGGGAGGAAGATACATATGAAAGTAGCTATGCATTGGATGAAGAAAGGTGGCAACCCGAGGAAGATGATGATAAGGTTGAGTATCCACTTGAATTATATTGGAGTCAAAGGAAGGGAATGATGGTACCATTGGAAGACCTCGACCCAGATGATAGTATTTTTGTGACATTTGATGAAGTGGGTCGAAGTCAAGTTGTTAATCCTGCCCTCCCTTCTGATCACGAGATGGAACTCAAGCCCACCCTTAGGGAACTTAACCCTCAAGAAATTGACCTATCTGAGGAGTTTGATGTTACCAGTGTAAACCATTTACCTCAGATAGAGTACCCTAGGGGATCTGCTGAGATATTAAATGATTCTAGACCTCGAGTATATGATGAATCATATGATGAGGAGAAAGACAAATTATATGAGGAACCTACATTCAAGATTTGGAGTGACACTAAGGGTGATTATGTCTTATTTGAAGAGTTAGCCCCTGAGGATGTCACAAATTTGACCAAATTAGGTTTCCTTAGCACACCCATTGATGATATTTCTCCTCATGATGAAATGATGGAAAATTTGGAAGCAACTTCTAAGATTTATGTGGATTCATGTATAAACTCTGGGGAAGATTTGAATAAAGAAAAAAAACCCGGGGATGACATTGAGAGGATAATCCCAAGATCTGTTGCTTCCAACCTGCCTTCATTTATTTCGAAGTCACCCTCTAATTCGCTTATGTCTGAAGGCGAAATTGTGACTCTTGATGAAGGGCAGGAAGATACATGTGATGGTGCAAGGAATGCTAGGGATGCAATTGAGGATTTGGAAAGAGTGTTAGGGATGGACACTAAGCTGATTAAACCCAACCTAGATCTTATGGACATCCCGCAACCTCGAAACTTGGACACCCTAGACGATCCTTGCCTTAGAGAATTGCTCACTTTTGTTCTGATCGGGGGGCTTAACAAACCAATATTTCCCGTAATGGAGTATCGGGTATGGATTGATGATTTCTTTAGTCAGTCCATTGCCCTGGGGGTTTATCTCTACACCATTCCTTCCCCATTCCTTTTGGAGGATCCTTGTCATCCTCCCCCTACCCCTTTGGAGGTTGTTATACCAGTTTATCCTTTAGAACCTCCTCTGGTGACCTGGGAAGATTTTATTCCCATCCTGGTTGGGCGAGCATTTGCTATCGGGATTCATCATCAGCTCACCAACATCCTAGGTTACCGATTTTCTAGGCCAGCATTACTTTGCTCATTTTTATGGCCTATTTCTGCAATCCTTGAACCTGATTTGTAGGTTCGTTGGCTACTCGGCTACTAACAAAAGAACGGCAACCCAACTCTGACCCAGGTAATATCCTTCTATGCAATGAGGACATTGGAATTTTAGGCATGGGGGCGTGTACTTGGGGATATACATAGCATAATGCATTCATTGCATACATTTGCATTAAAAAAATATCTAAATAAATAAAAATAAAAAAATAATTTAAAAAAAAGTTTTGAGCTTAACTGGCTAGGTCCAGCATTCTTAAGAAAATCGAAAGTCTAGGTTAGACTAAGTTAATTCTAGGGTCAAACTTTAGAAGCTAAGAGAGCTACTAGCTTTAGACCTTTAGGGTCCTTTGTGGACTTAAAAACTTAAGTAGGAGTTAAGTTGCAGACCATTGGTCAAGAGGTCGAGGAAGGAAAGCTAGGGTTTGAGTTAAAAGGTGGGGTAGTACCTGGAGTCTTGTTCTACCTTTTGGTTTACGGGTCCTTGTGACTCAAGCATCCAAATTTCACACACTTGGTCTAGTAATCAAATTAATTTCTTTCTTTCTTAAAAGAGATTTGGTTCTCTTAGTTTTGACTTAGGAGAGGCTTGAAAACACAATTTGATTGGAAGAGTTCCCACCGCAAGAGAGGTGGAGTATATACTCACCTTGAGGATGCGATGATAACATATTACCTCCTCGGTGCTTGTCTCTTAGGATATCCATCCTACTGGGGGCATGTAAGTGCATTGTGCAGTTCAGGTACCAAGGGCGGCCCTATCTCGAAGTGCCAATTGCCATAGGCTTGAATTCGCTTAAGAAATCCATGGGCGATACTATCTTGAAGTGTCGATTGCAAGGAGTTCTTGGGGTCGTTATGGGTGGTGCTATCTCGAAGCATCGAAAGCCAGGCACCCATCGAGGTATGGTAATGGGGACAATGAATCCGACACAGATCGTGTTGATAGCTGATCTGAGGTTAGACTCAGAGGAATATAAAAAAAAAAATCCTTTTTCCTTTAACTCAAATAACTCAGACCAACGCACATGCACGGATACTTTAATCTCAGGGATCAATAAGCCTTAGGGTAGAGTTTGAAATCAGGGAAACTTGTGCTTGCAACTTGTCTTTAGCCGACCTAGTCTGTAACTTAGCAACTACATGAGAACCTTAGGTCTAGAGTCTGAACTTAATATGTTTCTAGAGGAAGACCGATTGGGTTGGCTAGTCTACTTGGAGTGCTAGGTTTCACTTAATTTTGCTAGGAACTAGCAAAAACTAGGTATGGGGGTATTTGATTAGCCCATATTTGTGGGCTATTTAAGTATTTAAGTGCCTATAGACATTAAGTTAATTCTAACATTTATTTAACATAAATTAGGATGTAAATAGATTAATTCATATTTCCAATTTAATTACATAATTCATGCATTGCATTCATATTTAAATGCATTTAGAATTAACTTAGAATTGCATTCATTTAATTAGTTAACCAATTAGGTGCATTGCATGCATTAATTTAAGTTAACATAAAAGTTGAGGATTTGTATATAAATAACCGTAATATTTTATCATTAGTTTTATTCTTCTTCTTTCAGCAACGACTACATTTCATTCAACTGCCGCAGTCAAGGCCCTATTCATGGACAAACGGATGTGTTCGATCTGGTCGGGGTAGCTAACTTCAAAGGAGAGGAGGAGGCAGTCGAGCTCGTGGAGACACTACCCCACTCCACCACCATGTACTCCATTCCACCACCGTGGTGTCCATGGCCGAGATCCACCACACCATGGGCCAGTGAGGTGATAGCTCCCTGCGCGAAGCCGGTGGACTTGTGCCAACACCATGAGCGTGTGTCCCTAGTCACACTTCCAACACTGTACCTCACCAGAATCAACATCACCACCTTCACCACCATCACCGGCAATCACCACCGCAGCCGCCGCAACTCCATGTCCAACATTTTCATCTCCTCCATCAGTTATGACGTCCGGGAAGTTTCCCGGACGTCTGAAGCTTCATCCCCAAGCACAACAACAATCGGCCTCTCCTCTAGCCTGCACCATCACCAGCAGCTTCTCCCTGCTCCATCAGATCCACCCTCGCCTCCAGCCACGCACGCAGCCAGCGTGTAGCACCGGCCACCAGCTCCTCACCTGCGCATGTACGCACCTCCTACAGCAGCACCCCTCGGTGCACCTCATCTCCTGCAGCAACACCTTCAGCACCTTCCGCGCCCGCTGCTGTGGTGTGCGCAAGCTGCCTGCAGTAAAGCACCCGTGCGCCCAAGCGGCCTGCCAGCACTCGTGCACCTGTGCACCCAGCAGCAGCGCTTCGCCTCGCCACCAGCAGTGCATGCACAGCATGCTTCACTCCAGCTAGCTTCTTCTTCTTCTTCTTCTCTGTTAACGAAGGTGCCCAAAGCACCCACACCGCAGCCGCCTCATCTAGCCTCGGAGCTTCACGCCACCAACATCAATGAACTCAAATCGACCTCAGAAACTTAGCCACACCCTCTGAATGCCGACAGTAGCCGCCCACGCCGGCGAGCCACCACCACCATTGCTGGCCTTCCTTGTCACCGGTGAGACCTCCGGCGGCCGTTTGATGCACCATCACCGCCAACGCGTAGTCCTCGTCGTGGCAAACTACCTTCGAGCTTGCACACCCGACCGCTGCCTCCTCCTCGAGCATGGACAAGGGGAAGAAGTTCCCCTATTTTGCTACAGTAAAAGCTATATTAATATTTACATTCTATGCCATTGTCAACTTTTATTATTATTTTATTAAGCTACATTGCAAGAAATATCCTTTAGTTGTTCAAAATTGCCATTTCAGCATGTTCTCTTGATGCTTTCTTAATCTGAAGGAAAATTTGGCTTGATTCTCATCGAAACTAACTGTGAACATACGTTTTTAACCAGTGTGAGTTTAAATACGTCATTGCCTCCCTGTGGACACAACCCGCTCTTAATTGAGTGGTTATATTAATTGTTGATTAGTCGATTTTTCCACCACATAGAACTACAAATGATGCGTCATTTTATGTAACAAATGATTTTAAAAATGAAGAATCAACTCGTTAGTGTGTTCCTCAGATTTTCAGGTAAATCCATATCAAGGACAAGGAAATCTACAGAAAATAGAAATCCTTAACCTTAACAATGACATCTTCAATAACGCCTCACGGATTTGTGATCGAACGATCTGCTAACTGCAGCATTACTGAAGTCGGCCGAAGTTCACCTAATCCAAACTTCTCCTAAAGAGAAGTTGGAATTTGGTTTATGGATGCACCAAGATCCAGCAGTGCTCTATCAAAGGTGTGATCTCCGATGACACAAGAAATCAACGGAGCACCTGGATCTCTCTTTTTCTGAGGTTCGTGGTGCAGGATAACAAAACTAGCCTTCTCAGAGAGTACCACCTTCCTCGAAACAGATTCACTCTACTTACGCTTCTGTGTACATAAATCCTGTAAAAATCTCGTGTAAGCCGGTATATGCTTGATAGCATCGAGGAGCGAGATATTGATCTCAACATTCTTGAAAATATTCAGAAGCTCCTCATTACTATCAACAGACTTCTTCTTCTTTGATCTAATCGAGGCTTCAGGAAAAGGAACATGAGTTGGATCTTTGAAATCAGATTCTTGAGCCTTAATTTCTTCTCCAGAGTTCTTTCTCTCCTCAGGTTCTTCAGGATTCGGTAAATCAGAACAGTGTGGTTGTGGATCCTGAGTTTACCACTCCTCAAGGTAACAGAATTTGTGGATGCATACGAGTTTGGGTCTTTAGGAGGGTTAGGAAAGATTGGAGGGGCTTCATTAGCCAACAATCAATGATTTGCAAAAGAAGAAGAAGAGGAAGGACCCTACTCAACCACCTAAGCATGTGCGTGTGGGTCCCTTTGATTTCCGTGCCCATGGGCTTGATTGCCCAGATTCAGGATATTTCATGGGTTTGGTATGGGTTGGGATGGTAGAGACTCGGGTTGACGAGAGTTAGCTATGAGCTCGATTTGCAAGTTGTCTAGCGAGGTTTTCATTTGCTGCATGAGCTGGAGCATGGATCCTTACATCTCTACCATTTTTCAGTTCAAATCAGCCTACCCTACAGGTTGACAGGCGTTCCAAGCTGGCTGATTGACCTGATTTAGGGGCAATTGAGTATAAACATGACCCTGACTCATTGGTCATTGCAGAGCATAGTTGCTGGGTTGGAATTGGGTCTGCTGCCTTGGGTTTTTCCAGGAGAAGTTAGGGTGGTTTCTCCAACCCAGATTATAAGCATTGGAGTAGGGGTTGGATCTAACATTCTCCTGTACAGCACAAACATCCTCATAGGGTGAGGATGGAGAGAAAGAAAAAGAAGGATCAAAGAAAGTGGGATCAAAGGCCCCAATTTGGAACCCATGTGTTCCGAATAATGATGGCTCGCAGGTTGAGCCGCATCAAGTGATTCACGAACTCTTGTCCAGAAGGAGCTCGCGACGAATCGAATCCTGAATTCTAGGATTGAGTGGATCAAGAGTTGTTCATTGAATTTTCAGCCATCCACTCCTCCATTCTCTTAGCAGCCAAGTCCACCTTATCAAGTTTATTACGAATAAATTCTATATCAAATGAATGAGAGTTGTGGACTTCATTAATATTTGATCTGCGCTGCTGGGACTGGTTAAAATTTTCCATGGAGGCATGATTGATCGAATTCTCGCTCATCTCCCCAAACAAATTGTGCACACTATCTGCATCTTTGTTGAGGAAATTGCCTCCGCAAGAAGCATCCACATGATTTCTGAGTTTCTCAGTCAACCCGTGGTAGAAGATCTACACGAGTTTCCAGTTTGGCACCTCGTGGTATGGACACCTCTGTAATAGGTCCTGGAATCGCTCCCAGGCCACATGAAACTGCTCCCCCAGCCACTGGGTAAAGGTAGTGATTGCCTGTCTCAAAGCATTGGTATGCCCAACAGGGAAGAATTTCTTCAGAAAGGCCGATTTTAACACATTCCAAGTTGAAATTGGTCTTCGTATAGTCCTGTACCAATGAGTGGCATTATCCCTAAGAGAGTGGGGGAAGAGCCTCATGATCATTTGCTCCTCATTCACGTTTCATGCCTTGGTGGTCTGGACCAAAGTGGTCAAGTCCTCCAAGTGCTAAAACAGGTCTTCAGGACCCCGCCCATGGAAATGTTTAATCAGGCTTAACACCTAGGGCTTGATTTCTACGTCTCCAGCAGGAATCTCGACACCAGGACATTCCCTGTAATTTGAAGGATCATAAAAATCCTTCAAGGGCTGAGCGATTTGCATTCTCTGCATTTGTTCCTGCTACCTTCGAAATTCCTCTTGTGGATCCTGTGGTAGAGGAGGCTATTGATCTACCATGGGATCGATTTGGCCAAAATCCAATCTACGCCTCCTAGAATACTCTAGTGGTTCTTCCAATCGAGGATTCAATGACCTTCTTCCCAGCATAAACTAGGAAAAGGTTGGAAGGACTAAGGATAAGAACCCTATAGCACAACAAAACAAGCCTGTGCTTATGTGGGGTAGCCTAAGGATCTACAAACTCCCAGAACCCACCTTAAGATTATAAATGATTTACTCTACTTGTGTCTGCTCAATCCAACCAGTTAGAAGGAGGGACTGGGGAGAAGGTTCTTCCTTCCACTTGCACCTCCAGTTCCTAGTGTACCCCCAGCTGTAGTCGTTTGATGTTACTCCCCTAGCTAGACATCAGATTGATCAGTACAAGTAGGTTAATTGTAAACAATCTCAAACTAGGCCCCGAAGAGCGAATCAGTCCTTAAGGCCAACGTCTACTCAATTTTATTAAGGCCTGAGATTGTAGTGCTTATGGAATGTGATGGGCCCTTAAAATGGGTTGTGCCCTTAATGATTGATTGAGTATGTGTAAGTGCATGCACAACCAGGGTTTCTAAGAAATATTATTTGTGATGAGTAGATTTTAATATTCAAATCTTGCTTAAGTAGCTTTTAGGGGTTAGAATTAGGTTGATTTCAATCAAGTTTGAGGCAAACCAGGTTTTCAAGCATGGGTAAAGATTGCTTTCCTTTAAAAATCAGAAATAAAATGGAGTGCCTATTATGAACCTAGATTAATAACCCTAAGAGGAAGCTACTTGGTGAGTTGGTTTTAGATTGAGTAGTGTGGCCTAAACAACTCAAACAATTGGCCACAATTGCACCACTGGGTTAGGCACACAGAAATGATTAACCTAGAATGATTTCTACTCTTTCATGTGTTGATTTGTGTGTACTGATTCCACATATCAGAATCCGATTGAGTAGAAGAAAATCAAGTAGGTTAAGTGCCTAGAATGTGGGTGTATGTTGAATTACCCCACAAAATTATCTTTTTATTTTATTTTTATATATGAGGGGGTGAAATGTGAGTGTGACTGGAAATCCAAACAACCAAACTAGTCCTAGGATTTATACAAACACCTAGGTTAATTGGCATTTGAATTTAATGTGATGAAATGAAATCTATGGAGGGGGGAAGAATGGGGAGCACTTACAGTCGTCTTCAACTGCACTTTACTCCGATCTACCACTTGACGATTCCCTGATAGAGGTATCTGCAAAACAATAGACACAAGATAAAGCAAGTTAGAAGATAGTAAAGTGTGTGAAATGCAAAAAGAAGATCGGAAAATCATTGCCTCCTTGGCAACGGCACCAAAATGTTGAATGTTGGAGGACTATGCTATTGGAGTTGGTTTTGAAAACCTGTCGTTGTAGTTTGAATAGAGAAGAACTCAGGGTCAACAAATAAAATTTATACTAGAAAAGAAATCCGGGATCGAACTCAGGGAGGCTACATTGATCAAAATTGGCAATTATATTTTTTTTTTGCATTTTTGTTTAAAGAGCGGAATAATCACAATGAAATGAAATAACTAAAAATAATAAGAGAGATAGAGAGAGAGAAAACATCCACTTGAAGTTGCAAAATGTTTATACAACTAAGAAAGTGAGAAAGGATTACACTAGAAAGTGAGAAATTATTACACTAGAAAGCAGGAAAAATTCTATTCTAGAAATTAGAAAAAAGGAATGGGAGAGAGAAGTTTTCCTCCTCGACGATCGCTTGGAGGACAAGCTGGATGAGACAACGCCTGGAAGAGGAGGAACGGAGTGGGAAGAAGGAGGTCAAAGCAAGAGGAACGAGAATGAGGCAGCACGTCGTCATTGTCGCAGGATCCGCTTCCGGAATGGGGGCAAAAAATTGATTTATCTCTTGAGGAGCATCCCTGGTGTGGGACAAGCTTCTTTTGAGCTTTGGAGAGGGAGAGAAGAGAAATTCGTATGGAGGGCATCTCCTTTTATAGTTGCAAGGTGTGGGGGCATTTTAGACATTACAATTTGAAAAACATTAATTCAGGACCTTTAGTGATGGATAAATTCATCACTAAAGGCTTGAACGTGGCCTTCGTGCTCACCACGCACGTGCCTCCTCGCCTCCGCATCCTTCAATGCACGTGCACATTCGTGCGCTTATAGTCATTCGATCAAGAGATCGGACGGCTTAAAACCATCTACGCTTGCCCCGCGCACCCACATGCGATCACACGTCAGCACCGCTCATCTGATCACGCGTGGGCGCTATCGCTTGCTCAGCATCGCACGATCTTCATCGCATGGCTTCGCTCGCTTGCTTGCTCCACATGCTAGCTCTTCAATTTGAGGCGTAGCAGCTCAAATGCGCAACCTCTTCTCTCGAAGGCACTTGACCAACATGCTACGAGCAGCTTTATGTCGTGTGGGCCTGCAACTGTTGGATGAGCATCCAACGGTGGAGAATCATCGATTGGATGAAAAGGAAAGGTAAAGGCAAGTTCTTGGGGCCGGTTGGGTGGTTGAGATGATGCCACATGGCACCATCTTGGCCATCCATCTTCTGAGTATTGTAGACGGTGCCACGGGTGTTGGATTGGATCGATTTTCACGCCATTAGGCTGCGATCGTCGATCCGAATCCATCTGTGTGGTTAGATTTGTCATTTGAGGTGCAGATTAACACCATCTTGGCCCTTGATCTTTAGGGTTCCTCGGTCTCTATCTGGTGCTACAGATGTCAGATTAGGGCGAGCTTGGAGTCGTTGAGCTCCAATCGTTGTCCTGATCAGATTCATACGGTTGGATCTTCTATCCGAGGCCCTGACAAAAGGTTGCCCTGTCCCTGACCATAAAAAGGAGACAATTACTATACAATTTATACAACTTGATCTAAATGCATGATTATGCATGTTATGCACTATTTACAATGTATGATGCTAATGTGACACTAAGAACATGCATTAATAGACATTTTAGGTTAATCAGATGTATGCACATCACTACCACAATAAAAGGGCATCCTTGGTCCATAATATTCTACCTACATTCCACCTATATCCAACGTCCAAGGAGGAAGAAGAGGAGGAAGAAGATCAAGGAGACAACCTGTCTCCTTGGTGGCTTCAACTAAATCTTCTTCTTCCTTGTGTCGCCACTATACTAAGGAGGAAAGCCAGGCAAGGCAGACATTCAGAGGAGGAGATTCTGAAGGTGGTCCACACCACCTTAGTGAGGAGTTCTTGGAGTTGAAGCCATCCACTCTAGGAGGGAGAGGCACACCCACCTTGGGCTTTCCAAGAAGAAGAGGAAAGCAAGGCACCAGAATCTTGTTTCTTCAACCTAGGGGCAACCTGAGTTGGAGTGGAAACTTTGCAGCATCATCACCATCTTCTTCATAAGCGTTCTTCTACATGTTTTCTTTTTTGTAGTTTGCATAGTAGATAGTGTTTAATTTTGGTTGGAGATTACAAGTGAGAATTCCTTTCATTTGTGTGTTCTCCAACTCCATTGTAAAACATTTTCAATTAAGAAGCATTTCTCTACCATCATTTCCAATAGCTTTTGTTGCTCTTTTGGTTGTGCTTTGTTTTATCCATTACTCCAAGCATCTCTTGTTTGGAGTGAGTTGGATAAAACAAAACACTTATTGCTTAGTTTTCTTTTAATTGAAATTCCGTCTTTCTCTCTGCATTGCTTTTGCCCTATTCAAAGACCAAAAAAAAATTACATATTTCAAAACCCTAAAAAAAGAAGCTGTTTTCCAAAGATCAAGCGAGAATTTTGGTCTGAAGCTTTCTTGCCTCTCTTAGGATGACTCGAATACTTACCTAAGTACTAGGATTTTATAAAATTAAAAGCAATCCAATTTGCGTGTTATAACGACCTAAAAACCTGCTTTTACAAATCAGGCATTTTAGCAATTAGCCCCATAGACACCTCCTGGGTTTGCTGCCTCTTCTTCTCAAGGACCTAACCTAGTTCCAATGCCTCAGCCAATGCAGTTACCTTGAGAAACGACACTCAAACCTACGACCCCAAATGTCCAACCCCTCTCGCGACTTCTCTACCTGAGATGCTTGATTCTAAGGACGAGTAGGAATAACCCAAGGATTAGGAGCCTGACCTAGTTCAAACACAAATCCCATAACCTGAAGGGTTGGACAAAGTAAGAAAGAAGAAAAATGTGGCTAAGAATGAGGAGTTGTTGGAAATTTTCAAGCAAGTTCAGATCAATATACCTCTACTCAATGTGATCAAGCATATCCCGACTTACGCAACAATTTTGAAGGATGTTTGCACACCCAAGTGTAAGCCAAGAACACAAGCACCTAGGAAGGTAGTGCTCTCAGAACATGCTAGTTCAGTGATATTGAGCAGCCTACCACCTAAAAGAACTAACCCTGGAGCACCACCGATATCATGTAATATTGGTGACATGACATTTTATAGAGCACTCTTTGACTTAGGTGACTCGATTAACTTAATCCCGACTACCCTTTATCACCAGTTTGGATTTGGAGAGTTAAAACCCACACTTGTGACTATCCAACTGGCTGACCGATCCATGAAAACCTCGAAAGGGGTAGTCGAGGATGTAATTGTTCGAGTTAAGGACTTCTACTTCCCAGTTGACTTTTTAGTCCTTCACATGGAAGTCCCCGAACAACCACAGAATAGACCCATCATCCTAGGCAAACCCTTTTTGGCTACGGCCAAGGCTAATATTGACTGCGACACGGGATGTATGGAAATTGCCTTTAGAGATAGGAAGATGCAATTGGATATCTTCAAGACAACAAAGTCATTTGATTGTGGTTGGGTTGAGGAATGCAATCCCGTGGAAACCCTGGTTGAAGAATGCCTGACTATAAGCTCTTTAGAAGACCATCTGATTCAACCAACTATTGACCACTCTAACCCATCCCAATCTTTGGAGGTTGAAATCTGCATAATTGATTCCCACCGGCAACATCCATTTGAGGAGATTGAAGTAAATCAACTCCTACCCTTCCCTTACCAATCAAACATTGTCTCACCTATGCCTGAATTGAAACCTTTGCCCAACAACCTTAAGTACGTCTTCCTAGGACCTAATTAGACTTTCCCTTTGATTATCAATGCACACCTAACTAGGGACCAAGAACTTAGGTTGACTACTATCCTTTCTGAACATTGTGCAGCTATTGGGTGGACAATTTCTGACTTAAGGGGAATTAGCCCTACTTATTACACTCACAAGATCTATTTGGAAGATGGGGCTCAACCTACTCGCTAGATGCAAAGGCGATTGAACCTGAATATGTAGGAGGTCATTAAAAAAGAAATAATCAAGTGGCTTGATACGGAAATCATCTACCTGATTTTCGACAGCCCCTAGGTGAGCCCTACTGAAGTGGTACCAAAGAAGGTTAGGCTCACTGTGGTCACAAATGACTAGGACCAATCCATCCCCACCCGCGCCACCATTGTGTGGTGGGTGTGCATTAAATACCAGAAGCTTAATGAGGCCACTAAAAAGGACCATTTCCTCCTGCCATTCATTGACCAGATTCTCGAATGATTGGTAGGGTAGAAATATTTCTGCTCGTGGATGGATATTTAGGATATAATCAGGTTGCTATTACTCCAGAGGACTAAGAGAAGACAACATTCACTTGCCCATATGCCACATTTGCATTCCATCGTATGCCATTTGGGTTATGCAACGCACCCGCTACCTTTTAGCATTGCATGTTAGCCATCTTTTCGGAGATGGTGGGTGAATATTTGGAATTCTTTATGGATGATTTCTCTATTTTTGGAGACTCATTCGACCATTGCCTTAGTAACATAGAGAAAATCCTGAAATGATGTATCGAGGTTAACCTAGCTTTAAGTTGGGAAAGGAGACATTTTATGGTTAAAGAAGGGATTGTCCTCAGTCATATCGTCTCACATAGGGGCATAGAAGTTGACCAAGCTAAGGTTGATTTAATTTTCAAACTTCCACCTCCTAGCCCGGTCAAGCAAATTAGATTGTTCCTAGGACATGTTGGCTTCTATAGAAAGTTCATAAAGGATTTTTCCAAACTTTCCAAGCCCTTGACTGACCTTCTAGCCAATGATGTACTTTTCACATGACACTTGATTGCATCAAGGCTTACACCACCCTTAGGGATACAGTCTTGACTGCACCTATTTTACAACCCCTAGACTGGTCCCAGGACTTTGAGATAATGTGTGATGCATTAGATTTTGTTGCTGGAGCAGTCTTAGGACAAAGAGGAGAGAAAAAGCCCATGGTGATCTACTATGCGGCAAAAACCTTGGATGAGGCTCAACGGAATTACACTGTCATGGAAAGAGAACTACTCGCCATAGATTTTGGATTAGAAAGTTCAGATCATACTTTCTAGGATCCTACGTGACTATTTACACTGGCCACTCAGCTATTTGGCATTTGTTAGCCAAAAAGGATGCTAAACCTAGGCTAATCAGACGGGTCCTACACTTGCAAGAGTTTGACCTGGAAATACACAACAAAATCGGATCCAAGAATGTTGTAGCTGACCACTTATCTAGACTTCACTTGGAACACATTGGACCCTCATTACCCATAACTGAAACATTTCTTAATGAATAACTTCTAACCATGCATGGAAAGAGTCTACCCTGGTATGCGGACTTAGTCATTTATTTAGTGGTAGGGTAGACTTCGCACGACTGGTCTATGCAGCAGTAAGATAAGTTTTTGGCTGAGGCCAAGCATTATTTTTCGGATGATCTTATGCTATTTAGACTTTGTGCCGACCAAATCATTAGGAGATGTATTCCTGAAGAGGAAGTTCAAAGTGTGCTTTCCTTCTATCATGACCAAACTTGTGGTGGCCACCTCTCTGGGAAGCAGACGACTGCAAAAGTTTTGCAGTCCAATTTTTACTGGCCATCACTATTCAAGGATGAACATAACTTTGCGAAGACTTACACTAGGTGCCAGACCTTAGGGACTATGACTAAGAAAGATATGATGCATCTACAACCCATTCTGATCATCGAAATTTTTGATGTCTGGGGCATCAATTTCATGGGTCCGTTCCCACCAACAAATGGTTTCGAGTAGATACTAGTCTCAGTGGACTACGTCTCGAAATGGATCGAAGTCATTCCCACTCAAACATGTGACCATAAGGCTGTCATGGACTTTGCTAAGAAAAATATCTTTTCTCGATTTGGTATACCTAAAGCCATGATCAGCGATGGTGGGAGTCACTTCATTAATGCCCAATTTCGTGCCTTACTTAAGAAATACGAGGTCACTCACCGCATTGCCACCCCGTATCACCCACAAACGAATGGGCAAACTGAGGTCTCAAATAGGCAGATTAATAATATTATGCAAAAGACCGTGAGACCTGACCGGAAGGATTGGTCCACACGATTGGATGATGCCCTTTGTGCATACAGGATTGCTTTTAAGACCCTGATAGGAATGTCACCATATTGATTGGTCTTTGGCAAAGCTTGCCACCTTTCGGTCGAGTTGGAGCACCAGGCATACTGGGCTGTTAAGCAGTGCAATATGGATGCCCAGATGGCCAGATCTCAAAGGAAGCTCCAACTCTCCGAGCTCGAGGAAATCTGTCGAGACACTTACGAGAATAATAGGCTTTTTAAGGAGAAGATAAAATCCATCCATGACAAGCACATTAATAAGTAAACCTTTGAGTCGAATCAGCAAGTTTGGTTGTTTGATGCAAGACTTAAGCTTTTTCCTGGGAAATCGAGATCTAAGTGCACGGGATAATATCAAATGGTCAGACCTTATCCTAACTGGGTGGTAGAAATTGCCAATCCCAAGACTAGGCAAACCTTTACTGTTAATGGCCAAACATTGAAACACTTTCTTGCCTAGATTCCCCCGAAGGAAGTTGTAACCCTCATTGAAGGTTGAACTGGAACTTTGCCCAGCTGGAGGCAATAAATTGAGTGCTTCCTCGGAGGCAACCTAGAGGTTTCAAGCTGATCAGATACATGATTACAACTCAGGTGATTTCCTCCCTTGCCCTCTTGCATATATTTAAATTCCAACGAGGACATTGTCCAACTTAGGGATGGGGGGTGGTAATTCGTATGTTCTGAGTACATATTGTCAGCTTGAAACTTAGGTATTAGAAGCTTGTCAACTTTAGGAAATGATACATTAGGGACCTCAATGTGTAGACTCTTCAAGTCTTCGGACTTAATCAGTCCGGGTGTCCACTAAAATGTGGACTTGGTCTTGAGTCCTCGCGACCATAATTTATATTAATCTAGTCACTAAAGTAGGGTGATAAGTATACGACTTATCAACCCTCCTTCTAATTTAGGGGGAATTTTAGTCTAAGCACTACACATGTTTTGCACTGACTCACTCATCGGCGGTTCTAATGGAAATTTGGTAGCTAATGAACCTTCTAGGGTGGTATGGCTGGCAAGTTGTTGTGGGTAACAACCCATTGGCCAGTTGTCTAGAGCCCAGCCACAGGACCATTCTCTTTTGCTACTGCCTTTAGGTAAATCTTAGATCAAGAAAGTCACCTACTTAAAAAAATAGAGAGAGCAAGAGAAATAGTAAAATAGAAAAGGAGAAAAGGAAAAAAAGAAATAAGCCACACTTCATCGCACGAGTGCGGTTGGCAAGTTGTCGTGGGTAACAGCCCATTGGTTGGTTGTCCAGATCCTAGCTTATAAACTGCACAAGAATTCCAAAACACCTAAGGAAGAAATAGGGAAGTAGCATAATCCGGGGAGATATACACTGGGTTTGCCCTTGTGTTAACCCCACAAAAATAAAAGTAGGGAGAAAGCTACCAGTCAAATAGATACACCTTTAGGCAACATTTTCTCTTTCGAGTCACTTAGGGGCATGGAAATCTGAAGTTCATTTTAATTATCGTTGAGTTGGTCTATCACTCACTTTCACAATAAGATTCTTAGTACTAAGAGTTCTTTTAAAGTCTTGGGTGGGTTGGGTAGCTGTAAAAAGTTACCTCGAAATCCTCGACACCAAAAATCCAAAAAGAATTAGAAAAGATGAAAAAGGAAAAAATATATATAGTTGTTTCTATATATAATAAGGCGAGGATTCAAGCGGTCTGCATTTTGGCAGGCAGCCTAGCACTGTTGAGTCTTTGAGATTTGGTTCTTAGTAGAAATTTCCTTCAATGGACAAACAACTTCTTCCTAAGTGATCAATTCCTAATTTTAGTTGTAAATAGCATTTAGGTTAAACCTTGCTAGGGAGTAGCAAGGGGTGGGCATGGGGTTATGATGGCTCTACAATTATCAGTGCCAATATTATCAATTAGAGTTAATTTCGAGGGTACTTGTGCAACAATGACATATTATAATGGGCGTAAGAGCATTACATGCATATTGCATGATCTTTACATTTAAATTGCTTAGAATCAATGATTAATGACCTTGTGTACAAGTCCATATTGAAATAGGTCTTAGATAAACAATCGGACCGTACGGATGGATTCAGATGGACGAACGGAGTCCAATAGACTCAAAATCACCTCAATCTGACCTCCATAGCTCCCACATCAAGCCCGAGAAGTTCTGATCGTTGACCTAATGATCAATGGCCTAAATCCAGCCACGTGTTTCTTATCCAAGTGGCTACCGCACTGCTCCCTCTTTTTGCCACTCCTTCATCAAGAGATCTCAGCCGTCGATCTTCGATCGGGCGGTTGAGGAGCTGTGGGTGCCCGCATAAAAGAAGATAGATGCGACCTTGATAAAATGGTCACGCCTCCAGCCTGATGCGCCCATCATGAGATCGAGTCGCGCCTCACCCCTCCATGTCACGGACAATCGAAATTAGGCCGTTAGATCTGATTTGCTATCGAGGAGTGGTCACATCGAATGCCATCCAGCCATCTACGCAAAACGCAGGTGATCACATGCTCCCTGATGCCCATCAAAATTCCTGATCAAATGCACATCCAAGGCGCGATCTTACTCTCGATCCCAGCCCTCTGATGTAGATCAGACAGCCGAGCGCACGCCCAGACGTCTTAAAGCAAACGCACCTTCTGAGTGCGCTATCTTCGCGTGATCAGGACCATTGATCAACGATTGAACGATGGGTGAGCGAGGTAGCTGCTGCATGCGAGAACACAGCTACGAGGGTCAGCGGTGGGTGCGGGGCCTTTAGCAATGCTTGTGTCAAGGCTTTAGCGATTAATGAAATGTTGCTATTGACTATGGACGATGAAAATCTCTTCTCCACTATGAAAATGGACCTACCCCTCCCATTTGCATCCATCTGCTACCCAAGGGTTCCCACCACTTCATAGAGTTCCCAAGCAAGGTTGTGAAGATGTTGAGCCACTGATGGAAGTCCCTCCACCACCGTGGCTATCGCGATGCCATCCATTACCTCGCATTTAGTTTTAATTGTTGATAGTTGTAGTTCATCTATTTCATTTAAGCATTCATCTATATTGTGTTGATCATAACATTTGATAGTCAATAGATCTTTGATATATTATTCTCATTTATTTATCATGGATTTCTATCCTTATCTCTCTCTCTCTCCCTTTCTCTCTCTTCCTATCTCTCTCTTTTCCTCTCTGGTTTGCAAGCGAACAAATCGACATATATTTGTGACATATAAGTGAATATCTGATCTAATTCCATGCCTCCCTATGTTTGACACTCGGACTCACGTCTGATATTTTTATTTAAAATTGATGTCGTAAAATGTACTACAACGAGCGATTTTACAAAAATGCATCGTTCAATGTCAAGCTACACTGTTAGTTATAAGTTCATTCAGGCTTAATGAACAATTGCAGCATTATCTAACTAAACCACATGAAATAAGAGATTCCTACAAAAAATTCATCACACTACTTAATAAAACAAGCATAGTTATCGTAGATATAAGTGTAAAATAACACTTTCGTATTACATTCCTTAAATAAGATAAAATGAACAAGGCAAGATTGGAGAGGAATACCTTTCATTGCCACTTAAAGTTTCATCTTTGTGCATTCACTCGTTAAAAAATCATGGTCATCAAAACTGGAGAGGAAAATTGAAGTAATCCCCTTATGCTGTTACCTTCGGGACTCACAAGTTTTCCTGCATGACAAAGAACAAAAGTGAAGTGACATATGAAGTTAATGTCAAGGGAAAAAAATGTCAATGTAAGCAAAGAAAAAAAGAACAAGCGAAGGGCCTGTTGTACTTTCACAGTCTATAGTACATTGGCACAAGGTATTAGAATTATGTATCAAAATCATTTCAATAAATAATAATATAGCTTCATCAATAAAATTCCCTGGCTACCTCCCCAATCATTCAAAGTTGATAAAATAATGTTTGGATAGATATAACAAATGGATGCCATTTCTGGAACATATATATGGTTTCAAGTCCATAATTAAAAGAAAAATATAAAGTAAAAATTGCATAAAAGAAGTCAAAGTGAAAATATTACCTTCTAATGTCTACCTCAAGCATTCTAACTAGTAGTTTCTTCTCCTCCATTAGTATGAAGACCTGAAAATGAGAAATCAAATTAGCCATTAAGTTCTCAAATATTATTAAGAGCAGAAAAATATAAACTAAATAGTGGCTTGAGAAAAGTTCTTCAAGCTCATTTATCTTTGAACTTGAACTTTTAGGGTCATGCAACCAGTCTTGAGTACAGATCAATCCTTCAACCGTGGAGGGATCTAACTTACTGTGGTATTGATCAAGAACTCGTCCACCAGTACCGAACGTAGACTCTGAAGCAACGTGGAGACTCAAATGGCCATAATATCTCATGCCATTTTTGATAGGATGCAATATTTGCTTGAGTTTATTTTCTACCAACCCAATATGTCAAACTCATCATTCTCATCATCATCATCCCCACCAAACTCAACTGAGCCATCTGCTAAAAACATCTCAATCTCTTATCTTCTAGCCTCTGTATCGACCATCTCCTTTTTCTTTTTTTCAAATTCACTTTTAAAATTTTCTCTTCTTTTTCCTTTGGATGTCCTCCCCTTTTCAACAATTTGTGTAGCATTTTGACAACTTTCACTAATGACAATAGATTGGTACTATGCAACATAGTCATCAAAAAGGCAGAACACATCCAATTCAACATTTTGCATGATGTCATCAACCTTAAAAGCAGAATAAACCTTAGACAAGCAAAGTCAATGACGTTCAAACTTGTATCTAGGATCTAATGCGACAACAATAAATAATGGTAGATTACAAGTCCTTTCATTCCAGTACTTTTCAAACTTCAAATTCATCTCTATTGCCATATTCCTTATGGATGTATCAACATTATCCATAAGAGTTTGTAGCTCTCTTTTGATCTCACAAATCTAATTAAAGAACAAATTTGAGGTTGAATAACAAGTTCCTGAAAATAATTTGGTTGCATTATAAAACAACTCTAAAACTCCACAAAGATTTTCCACCTTTCTCCACTCACCAAAGGTAGGAGAGTTAAATAAATTTGGATCAAGTGTTTTTTGGCGAGTGAAAACTTTCTATTAATGTAATGCACTACACAACATTAGATAAGTTGAATTCCATCTTGTAGACATGTCAAGTGCTAAGCCTTTCTCTATGCTCACATTTTCCAATGTAGTAGTTTCCTCAAATTCTTAAATTTAACGTTGAGAACATTTAACATGTTTGACAAGAATTTTGATCATCACAACAATTTCTTTAATTTCACTGAGCATTTTAAAGAACCAAATTCAAAATATGTGCCCAACAATAGACATGAAAGATTTCTCCATTAAGCAACATGCTAGATTTCAAAGAGAAATGATCAATGAGGTTTTTTACAACCACATCATTTGACATTGCATTATCTACTATGATTATGCACAACTTCCCTATGTTCCAAGTTGCCAAACAATTGACTAACATGTTGACAATATTATCTCTAGTGTGTGGAGATGGGAGAATGTAGAAATTAAGAATTCTTTTTTGAAGAGTCCACTTCTCATCAATGAAATGTGCAATTATAGACCTATATTTGATAGTCTGAATAGATGTCCATAATTCAATTGTGATGCATATTCATTGTGCTTTTTGCTAAACTTCCTTTAATTTTTCTCTCATGCTGATACATCTTCAAACATTCTCTCTTAAGTGTGAGGTGAGAGAAAACCTTAAATTTTGGTTTTAAATTTGTAACCAAGTTTGAAATGAAGCTTTATCAATGACTCGAAATGGCAATTCTTCCAAGATACATAATTTAATCAAGTCTACTCTACTTTTTTCTTAATCAAATTTCCAACATGAAACTTGATTATTGGCATGATCAGATGAGATAATTATTAAAAGTTGCTGCCCTTTTCCAACTTGCCTTAAATTTCTCTCACCAAAAATTTGTGTCATTTTAAATAACTAGTTCCAGCAATATTGGCACATGTGAAATGTTTACCACAATGTTTGCAATCACATTATTCAATCCCATCCTCTCTAACATCCAAAATAATATATTCATTCCAAATATCAGATTTGCATCGACTGTCACTTTCGCTTGTTTATATTGCCTACTTTAGGCACTTCTTCAACAACTTCATCACAGGTTTCTTGTTGTGACATCTAGTGCGACAATAAATGACATTATTTTAGAAAGCAACACAGACAAACATAAATTTACATGTAAGTTTGTAAGTATATCCATAAAATTTAGATACATGATCTAAACAATCAAAGGACAATCAGTTTTCTAGAAACACATGTCACATAAACACACATTCAGATAAAAAATATATAAATGCACATTGAGATGAAAAACACATAAACACACATCACATTCTCACCTAAACACACATCATCATTTCTCATATCCTACCTCTCATTTCTGCCCTCCCCACCTCTCATTTCTCATGTCTTGCATATGGAAGTTCGTTCCCACCACTACTAGAGACTAGAATGTGTGATATATGTGTAGGTGCATCTAGAGTTGGATTAACTACTCGGTGGAATCGTGGAAGGAGGGCAAGGGGAGGAGGGGGGAGGTGGAGGTGAGGGCAGGCTGCAGCCGTAGGGAAAGGAGGGGGGCCATGGAGGTGAGGATGAGGACGGGTGCGGTGGAGGAGAGGGCCTACCAAGTTGAGATGGGAGGAGGGGGGCCAATGAAGGGAGGCCAAGGGACGGAGGGGTGATTGCATAGCAATCACAGGTCTTAATTGACCTAGATTAAGCTAGGACTTAGCATAGGTTAGGGTTATTCATGCATGCATACACATTATCTGCATCTTTACTGCTTTCCTTTAGCTATGCATAAATAATGTTATAATGTGCTGATTAAGCGCATTATGTCGATTACAGGCAATAAGCAGATCTGAAGCTGGATCTGGAGCAGGATCTGAAGTTCGATCTAGAATAACAGGAGTTACAGTAGAGCTGAAGTAGAAGGCTTAGATTAGATGTAGGAATAGTAATGTAAGGGGATTAAAGGTTGCTATTCTATTAAGTAGAAATAAAGCAGTAAAATCTGAAGAGCTTAGGTCCATCCTAGCCCTAGGATAGCCTAGAGACCTTCCCAAGTGTTAGCCACCCTTAGATTAAGTCACAACACCCTAGGAAGCCCAAAAACCCTAGTTCCAACCCTCATCTGGACGTCCAGATAAGTTATGGGACGTCCAGGACCCTTAGCCATCTCTCACACACCTCAAACCCACTTCTGTAGTGTTTTTGGACGTCCAGACACTTTTTCAGACGTCCAATTTTTGCAGAGTACCAAAAATAAAACCTTGATTTCCCCCTGACTCAAATTGGATGTCCAGAACTGAAGTTTGGACTTCTAATTTTTGAGTATAAGTCATCTGATCCTATTATTGGATGTCTGATACTGGTCTCCAGTCCCTGTTTTGAGATTCAAGTCTTGATCTTGGATCCCTAGCTCCCTAGACCTAATCCCAACCGCATAGGAACCTAAATTAAGGTATCCTAACCCTAGTACATCACCTCTAGACCTACCTAAGGACCTAATTAGGTCCTCACCAAACCCAATCGAATTAGATCAAAGTCAATTACCTTCACCTAGGTCAATTGGACTCATTGAGTCCAATTGAGCTTAGATCTCAACCCACACAAGTTCAATTGGACTTAGTGAGAGTCCAATTGACCTAAACCTAACCTGATTGAGTTATGTCACCCTCAATTAGGCTCACACTCATTCAATTAAACTTAGGTTAAGTTTAATTGCATTTTCACCTTAGCAATTAGGGTTTGTAACCCTAAAATCAAGACCGACACCTGCACAAAACCCTTAGGACCAATCCTAAGCCACCTAGCCACATAGAGCACGACCACACACACACACACACACACACACACCCATTCATGCACACACTTCTCTAGAGTTTTCTAGAGCTCTCTTGAGATGGCACCACCTCTTGGTTGCCAAATTTAGCAACCAAGAGGCATTCAAATTGAGATCCATAATTTTTGGATCTCAAAGACCACCTCCACCCCCATGTGGCCGGCCACTCTTGGAATCTCTCTAGAGAGTTCCACACCTCTCTAGAGAAAAGCCATTGGGTTTATAAAAAGACCCCATGGGTGGACAAGTACATTCATTCACTTCCTTGGCAAATTCACTCCATTGGTGCCATTCATGCCACCTCCACTTAGCTAGATACTCCACCTCCACGAGCTCACTACCACCACCATGGAGGACATCATGTCGGGATGCTGGATCACTCCTCCCTCTCTCCAAGGGTCGGCCTAAGCTACATTGGCCACCCCTCATTCTTCTCCCGACCACTCCAAGGCCATTGGGGACCACCCTTGAATGCCCTCTATTCTTCTAGATTTAATTCATGCTCTTCATAATTTTATTGCTTTTATTACTACTTAATAGTGTAGTCTTACTTCTCCCCCAATGATGCATGCGAAATCCCCCCCATCGATTTTTGTATGCAATCATTTTCTGGTAGCTAGGTTTAATTTTCAAGCATTTATGTACAAGCTTCCCTCTAGATTCCTTGTGCAAACAACTCCCCAATGAATGAATGAAAATGCATATATATATATATATATATATATATATATATATATATATATATATATATCTTTATGTGTTTGAAATCACCACAAGCTTAATAATTATCATATTTGTGTGATTTAAGTGCCTGCTCTTTAACTATCTATCCATTACGCAGCAGCATGTCGTTTCTCGAGGATATTGAAAATCTAACAATAGATGGTTTCTCCATAAATAGTCACCACCTCACTCGAATCGTGTGCACAGAAACTCACACGTTCACCTTCGTAATTTATTTGGTGCATGTGCATGTGATCTGAGTTAATAATAGAAGTACTGAAGTTTTAGTTAGGAGATTGGAAATCGGTGTGCATCTTTAAAAGTAGAGCAGTAAAAAGATAGATTTTAAAAGTGAAAGCAACGCCTCCTAGGGATGAACGATCGAGACTCAAGTCTCGTAACTTTTGTAAAACAATATCTTTGTTGGATCGTACTTCGCAACTATACTACGACACTTTTTTCTATCAAAAATGTGATTTATGCATCAAACAAGGGGGGCAGTGGAGGGGAGGGCATGCCATAGGGGGAGGAGGAGGGTCGCCAGCCTATGAACGGAGGACAAGAGGAGGAGGGGGGTGGTGGAGGTGAGGCCAGGCCGTAGGGGAAGGAGGGAGGTGGTGGAGGTTAGGAGGAGGGGTGTGGTGGAGGGGAGGGAAGGGTCCCAACTAGTAAGGTAGGGGGACGAGGAGTCGATGGAGGGGAGGAAGAGGTTGGGACTAACCTTAGTCAGAGATGACACCGGCAAGAGATCAGTTGGGCATTTGGAGAGAATTGGAGACTCAGTAGCACTACAGCAGGACTCGTCGTTGTCATCGATGCTAGAGAGGAGAGGAGACGCCGATCTTGACGTTGAGAGGAGCGGATGCGGTCACATGGTCTTGATGTTGAGGGAATGTTGATTCTATTCTTGCATGCATTCTGGGGGATTGAGGGGGATTGGGGAGGTCATGGTTGGAATTCTTTTCTTAAATTTTAAGTTAAAAAGGAAAAAAAGGTTAGGAACTTGGATCGGGAGGGTCGGGCTAAGTGGGCCTTTTTGGGATTTTTTAGGTTTGGGTTAGGCCAAGCTTAAATCCAAATTTTTTAAAAAATTAAGGCCTAAGCCTGGCCCTTGTAGTATTCGAGCTTGGGTCGTGTTGAGCTTTTTTGGGTCGAGTTAAGGCTGGGATCGGGCCGACCCGACCTAATGCTACACCCTACTCGTTGGTTCATAACTGACAAAAGTAATAATATACTCATCGATAATCATAAAATGGTCAATGATAGTCCTTAGGAATAATCGATGTTAAAATGATATTTTTGAAATTCATTTGTCGACCATTTTTGATGGAATGGTTGAGAATGGTTGATCTAAAATCCTTTTCCCCATTCCTTATTTCCTTCCTCGATCTTCATCCTCCCCCATCGACTCCCCCATTCCTTATTTCCTTCCTCGATCTTCATCCTCCCCCATCGACTCCAATGTAGACTCCTCCTCCCCCTCTGTCGACGGTGGCGTACCAGCTCTCGACTGCTCAAGTGTAGAGGTCCTCCTATGGTCTACTCTCGGTAAGGGGTTGTTATCGACCTCCTTCGCCCCCTTCTTGATGGGAACACGATCATATGCCCTAACTAGCCACTTTTAGTCAGGATTGAAAGATAAATGCTCCTACATAACCATCTGAGGGTTATAACTCTACATCATTCTATTTTGAGAAGAGAATATGAAACTAGGGTTAATTCTATAATTTTAGCAGCAAATCAAGAACACAGAATAATCACAGGATTTTTTAGGGCTTAGTTGAAAGTTAAATGAGCATTAAAGTCTAATAAGGGGGTCAATGTAGATAGAAATGGGGTTTCGCGCATTTCGAGAGCCAGAATAGCTTATAAAGCCTTAATTTCAGACTCGCTTAAATTGAAGTGATTTTGGTTAGGATAAAAATCATCTAAACCTCCTAAAGTTCATAGAAAAAATATTTTGAAGGGTTTGGTATCTTTTGCTTGACCATCTGAGCCCATTTTGACCTTGAACAAAGTCGTAAACGTGATTTTGCCCTAATTTGGGCTTCTGTGAAAATTATCTAGTCAAACTTGGTCAAAACTAAAATTTGACTTCTCCATTAGATTTCTTTGGTCAGAAGGTTGGTACCAAAATTTGGGCCCAATAAGAGTCCATCTTGACCTAGTTTGCAATTTAGCTCTTCAAACTCTATTTCTTACATTTAGCCCCTCAACTTTTAAAATATTTGCAATTAGGTCCCTTAATTTTTTGTCATGTTTGTAAAGCGGTCCTTGCTGCCATTAGTGTGAATGAAGCTCCTCCACCGAGATTCAAGTGAGGTTTCCTTGGTCAATTTTCAGCCAAATCCTTCGAAAATTGAAAGGGAGAATCCTTGAGAGATACTCGATTAATCAGAATAGGTCTTGGACCTTGATTCACTCTAGAATCCGCATGCAAACACCCACAATCTCAAGGATCCTTTTTCCTAAGTTTATGAATTTGCCAAGCCTCTTATGTTTCTTGGAACACCATATGAGGACTTTAAATAGGTCCCTCTAGAGAAACTGAGCTCCTTAGTGAAGTTAGGAGTCGAAAACCCTCTCCTCCTCTTCTCCGACCATCCACACCTTCATCTCTGGTGAGGTTCTCCATCCTCTCAATCGAGTTGGCAATAGTCAAATTGACCGGCTTGACATTCTCCCCTTATCCTCGCGACCGCCGCCGGCCAAAATGCAACCGCTATCTCCCTATCCTTCCTCGCTACCACATCACTGTCGACTCCTTTGACTCTGGCCTATCATAGCCAGATGCCTCCATTCACATCCTCCCTCTCTAAGTCTCTCTCTCTTCCTCTCTCCTTCCTAATCTTCTACCACTCCTTAGATCCTTGGTTTACGCATTGTATAGCTTACATCACTTTGTCGTCGTCTGCTCTGGCCAAGCCTCCGATGAGGCCCTTCGCTCTGCACACACCTCCAAATGCCCTTGCACCACCTCCATTAGCTCTGCCAAGAGTCACCCTTCAAATGCCCTCAACAAATTTCACTTTGCACCTACTGAAACTCCTCCCCAAACACCGCCTTCTTCGCTTGCCATTTCCGTCATTGTTAACACTCCACAAACTAGCACACGCCACATGACTACCACCACTACACTCGCTGCTTCACGGCAAAGCTCAAGAATAATTTTAATGAGGCCATAGGGCCATGTTCGTGGTTTCAGGCCTTCATCGGATGATCACCTCGCTACCATCTTCTCTGACCACGACAGCACCACTCCAGCCACCAACCACCCAATTGCTACTCTCAATATCTACGGCCCAGTTCTAGTTGTCGTCCCAGGGCTTCAATTGGGATGCAAAGTCACAGAAGCTATGTCAATTTGGTGAGGAAGTCACTTGTAGCTAAGTTATACGAAGACTCTGTTGGATAGTCCCACATCGTAGAGAGCAGACCTCATCGCAGCATATAAGAGGTTTTTGTGATCTCATTCGATTGCCTTTGAGAGCACTGGGGTGTGGTCTCACTCACACACACGCATACGCATGCCCTTGCCCATCACACATGCAGGCGGGTCTGGACTGATCTGATTACCCGATTACCTGGGTTTGGTTTGTTTTGAGTAGGGAAGAGAAGAAAAAAAATCAGAGAGAGGGGGTGGGTTTTTGCTCTGCCTCAGGATTCATACCCCCCCCTCAGCTATCTATACTCAGCATCTGAGGAGACCTTTGAGCCTTTGTTGGGTATCTATTGTGCCGTGCCTTAGCTCCTGAAGCTCTTAAGAGAACTTTTTGCTCTTGAGAAAGGCCCTTGTGCCTTCTTTGGTGTTGTGCCTCTTCTGTTAAGGCATCTGAAAGCATTGCCTGTCATCTGAGGCATTCTGCTGGTTAATGTTGAAACATTTACTTAAGCTGACGTGGATTATTAGTTGAAGAATACTATTGAAATATTTAAGTAGATTGTGAGCTTAACATTGAAGGTTAAATTGGTGATTCAAATCATCTTTTTAACTTGATCTTTTTGCATTGATACTCTATATTCTTCATTAAAATATCATTCTAAGCAGTTTATTGATTTCAATCGCATATATATTTCTTGCTAAATTGTGATTGGTGAATTGAATTGCATAATTACTCCCAGTGAACGACCTCAGACTCACTTTTGATTCTGAGCATTATAAATTTAAGTGTTTTACGCAATTTTTTCAACTATACTACGACATATGTCTTAAATAGCAACGATTTCTTGTAAACATTTTGGCATTGTTGGCAGGGACCAATATGCAGTTTCATTTCATTGATACAATTCTGATCTGATTCTAACTTATTTTATTTGATTTATTATGGTTGTGTGAGATGCACAGGAGAAGATCAGTCGCACAACAACCACTCCAGGCGTAGGTAATCTTGTTTCCTTCTTCTTAAGCCCCTATTTCTAGAAAGAATTAAAAAGAATCAATTAGGATCAACTCACATTCTTTCTTAAACTTAATCACTTGAGTTACCTGATTTGATTTATTTAGACATCCCCCTCCAGATTTCTACACTTACAAGGGACTTAAGGTGTTTAGGGCTATTCACCTTCTTGATTGAGCCTTAGGTGCCACTTTTTGAATGAATTAGACCTGGAAAGTAGAGCCAAGTTAGGGATTCCATTTTAGGGTTTCAGGAAACCACACTTGCTTAAATTAAATGAAAATTGATTTCCCGCATTGTGTGTCACCCAAGTCTTGATTGAATTGATCTAAGAAAGAAGACCCTAAAAAAAGCCTCTAACATTCACTTGAATCCTTAAAACTTGGGACTTAATAACCTGCTTGCAAACCACTCAGGGTGATTTTTGGTTCATTACCCAACTCATCCTAAACTTTAGGGCAGGTTAGGTGAAGTTGATCGACCTTGTGGGTTAATCAACCTTCAAATTAGGTCAGAAAACACAAATCAATTCTAAAGTTCAAGTGAAATTCTAAGCACCATAATTCACGACTAAAATTAGTAGACTTAAGGGGTCAAGTTTCTCATTCCAGTCTACTTAGATTCTCAGTGACAAGGAAGGTCGAGTGGGAGAAACCCTGTAACCCGTGGGAACACTCTACTGTGTAGGGATCTTTTCGGGGCTCTTCCTTCCTGGCTGCCTAAATACTTCTTGGGTGAGTGACTTTCTGATCAAGAGGTATCATCTGCCTCAAACCTCCTTAGTCATCCAAAGATTTTCGGGTGCCACGATTGGGTCCATTACACACTTTGTTCCTCATCTGGCTCATTAGTGCATGTTCAGGTGGAGGTCCTTAAGACCACCCTTGAGACCTCCATTAGCAATTCATTGACTTGTTTGTGCTACCATCCAACCGGATTAACATCACTTCTAACTCTTTTGCTTTTGAGCCCAGATCTCCTTCATCTACATCTATGGAGAATCACGAAGAAGACCTTGATTTCCAAAATCAGCTACAACACCTCAATGTTCTAGTCCATGCACACATCAATCCACCGTCGCATCCTCAGATGCGAGATCACTACAATCCCATTGCGATGGAGATCGAGCCGAGGGTACAAATCCCAGCTGGAAAACTTGATGTTGAACTCAAGCCAAATATAATCCATGCTATCCCTAAATTCCATGGCTTAAACTTTGAAGATCCCTTCCAGCACATCAAGTAGCTGAGACATCTGGCCCAAACTTTTGGGCCTACCATGCAAAATCGGGACATCCTGCTCATGAAGATGTTCTCCTCCTCTCTCATGGATAAAGCTATCATTTGGTTTTAGACTTTGATCCATCCAATCAACACATGGGGGAACTCCAAACTAAATTCTTACATAAATTCTTCCCTGTTGGTCAGACAAATGCTTTAAGGCACCAAGTCACGCAGTTCTCACAATATGCAGGAGAACCACTTCATGAGGCATGGGACCGCTTTTTGGATCTCATGCGGAAATGCCCCCATCATGGAGTTCCTAAGTGGGAACAAGTCCAGTCTTTTTACCATGGGCTCCGTGAGGATATTAAGCTCGTTGTCAATGCAACCTATAGTGGAAGCATCATGGGTCAACATGAAGAGACAGTTTGGGAGATTCTCGAGAACATGTATGAGAACTCCATAAATAATGAATCACTGGGTGTGTTCGATTGGACGACCACCTGTGCATTGACAAACATGTAGAGGGCACACGAGACTAAAGGATTGTCTGCATCCGTCGATCTAGAACTAATAGTCAGTCACCTAGACAAGTTCTCTATTATCGAGAAGAAGGTGGACGAATTGACTTGACATCTACAGAGAGCCACCTCAGCACAATAGAGTACATATGCGCAACCGCCCTCCAATGGGGAGGTTGTGCATAAAATTTACCACCACTCTCATCAGGGGATGGACTCGTATCCATCCCCATCTGATCCTAGCTTTGGAGGAAACTCCAGGCCTACCTACTTTAATTATGGGAACTCTGAACCCTTGTTACCTCATATTCTGACTTCTCAAGAGTTCTTTAGATTTGCAAGGATCTCGACCCCATCCAGAATGATCCACTCTCAATCACCTATAACCTTGGATGGCGTAATCATCCCAATTTCATGTGGTCAAGGAATAATCAAAATTTGAGATCTTAATTCCAGCCCCGACCATAGGCTCCATGCCCATATCAGCCTGCTTAGCCTAGGCCCAAGCTGAATTATCAATCCAGGCCATCAAGGGAAGATCAAATGACTCTGATTCTACAAACCCTAGTTGACATTCAAAAGACCAATGTAGTTTTGTAGAAATAGCACAAAGATGAGATCACAGAGGTTCGAAATCAGCTTGCACAGATGGCGAGTTCTTGCCAGCCTGGTGCACTTTCGTCTCAGCCTCTGCTAAATCCTAATAACGTGTCGAACCAAAGGTGCATGATGAACTCAAATAAAGGCCAAGCTCACTATGTTTTTTAGGCCCCTTTTGCTTCATCACCTGATGGGATGGAGGCTTCAACATCATGCTCGAGAGATCAGTAGCAACCACCACTTCTACTGACTCTAAACCAAAACCAGGCGGGACTTAATCTGTTACCACCAGTAGTGGCAACTCAACTCTGGATCCACCTTATTCGAGCCAATTTCAGCCACGTACTTCAAAGCCTAACACTAGGTTGGTTATCTAGGACACCCATATCTGATGATAATGTCACCATGATCCATAACTAGCTTTAATTAATCAGAATCAATTGACAAATGCTCCTACATAATTACCTGAGAGCCATAACTCATTGGATATCCATTCCGAGAGGAATATGCTAAAATAGGGTTAATCTGCAGCTTTAATAGCATATCATGAATGGAGAATAATCATAGGGTTTCTAGGGGTTAATCTAAGGTCTAATGAGCCTTAAAGTCTAATAAGAGGGTCCACATAGATAGCACCCGAAACCCTAATTTCATGCCCGCTTATATTACAGAGGTTCTGGTAAGGATAAAATCCATCTAAACCTCCTAAAATTCATATAAAAATATTCCATGAGGTTTGGTACCTTGATTTGACCTTTGGAACATATTTTGACCTCAAATGCAGTCATAAACACAATTTTGCCCAATTTGAGTTTTTACACAAATTTCCCAGTCAAACTTGGTCAAAATTGAAATCAAACTTCATCATTAGATTCCTTGGATCCAAATTAGTTTTGTACCAAAATTTAGGCCCAATCAGAGTCTATCTTGACCTAGTTTCCATTTTGGTCAAGTCTAACTCTTTCTCTCTCATACACATCCCTAGCTTTTGAAATCCTTGCAATTAGGTTGCTAGGTTTCTTGTCATCTTTGTAGTTGAGTCCTTGCCTCCATTAGTGTGAAAAAAAGCTTCACCATTGAGATTCGAACAAGGATTTCTCGCTCGATTCTCAATCAAACACTTCCAAAATTGAAAGGGAGATTCCTTGAGGAATTCCCTTCCAAATGAACCTGGCCATGGACCCTAATTCCCTCTCAATCTCTCATGTGAACACATGGAAGATTTAGGTATCCTTTGTGCACGAAATCCTTGAATATTGAAAGCTTCTTTCCTTGCTTAGAAACATCCCCTAAGGCCTTATAAAAGAGTCGACGATGCAATTCCATTCTTCTTTAGCATGGTTTAAGGCCAGAGCAAGTCTTCCTTCTCTCCCATGGCCGACTCTGACCTATGCTTTGGCGGCCCTCTCGATCTCCCTCATCTATGTCTCCAATAACTAAATTGGAAGTGCGGTGATCTTTCGCATCTTTCTCTGACAATGGCCAACCAAAGCCCCAGCATCTTCAACCCTTTCTTCATCGCCATTAGTCTGCCGGAGTATTCTCCTTCTTCAGTGTCGGCCAATCATACCCAGCGCCAAATCTTCCCCACTTCGTTCTTTGGTTAGGTCAATAGCTTCCTTTCCCTCTCCTAATCCTCAACAACTTCTTCCCACTCCAATTCAACCGCCACCCATCTCTCTCCCTCGTCGTCTTCTTCTACTCCAGTGATGCTCCAACAAAGCCTATCGCTCACCACACTACACCAAACACACCTGCTCCACCTCTAAAAGCTTCGCCTCATCTCACCGAACAAAACCCCCCACCTAATTCTGTGTTTCCTATACCAAAAATGCCCAACAAAGTCAAGCTCTGCTGCACGCCTTCTCTGAGTTCGCCCGATGCCTCCATACCACCACACACCACGCAAACACGACCACCACCTTCGCCATCACTTGGCGATTCTTCTGAGCTATTCTAACATGGATGTGAGGCCTTATTTCGCATTTCAGATGATCACTGTCCTCCGCTGTTGTCTTCATCATCTTCGACGTCATCTGGCTCTCTCCGGTTGCCATACGCCTTGCCACTTCTCCCAGGTGCTGTGGAAGTCATGAACCCAGCTACAGTGCCAATTGAAGACTTCAATGCTAGCAACTCATCAATTTGACGAAGAATCACCTCTATTGTGTCCACAAAGGAAGCCTAGCACTTTAGTGCCACATCGTGAAACGAAGGGCGCCCGATAGTGTATAAGACTATTTTGTGCTTTAGCCTTATCGCCCAGTAAATGAGGGGTTGGGTCCTTCATCCCCACGCACACCTGCCTACCTAATTACCTGCCTACTCACTCCTTGCTTGCTAGTCATGCCTGCAGGCCTAGTTCTTGTACACGCCCGAATACCTGACCATTTACCCGACTTAGCCTGGGTCTTTAAGAGAGAAAGAAGGATTTCTGAGAGAGAAGGGGATGGGTTTTGCTTTGTGATCCTTTGCCATGGCCCTCTAATGAAGAAGAGTTCTCCATACTTAGCTTTCGAAGAAGAGAGGCCATGCCCTATGCTGAAGAAGGAAAGGCTTGGAAGGAAGCTTTAGAAGAGGAAGGCTTGAAAGAAAAGGAGGCTTAGAGGAGAAAAGCCTTGTGCCTTATGTGTGACACTATGGTTTGTTGCATTATTTAAGTGCTATAGCTAACATTGATGAAATTGAGTATGAGATATATGCTTAATCTAGATAAATAATTGGTGATTTAAAATTACTGTTATTTTATCTTTTCTATTCTTTTTATCTCATCAACATTTGAATTACTGACAAATTGTATTCATTGCATATTTGTTATTGTGATCTATTAATTGTGCTCATTAATTCTGAATGAAGATTAATGTGTGAATTCCATATTTGCTCCCTGTGATTGACCTCGGACTCTTTTTCGATTTTGAGTTATAAATTTAATTATTTTCGAGCGATTGAGTCTTTCTACAACGATTACTCCTTAAAACTTCTCGATAGCTCGTACAACATTTTGGCGGCATTGCCGGGGACCAACGTACAATTCTCACATTAATCTTATCTTTCTTGATTATCTGAGACTAACTTGCCCTATCTGCTTTGTTTGTGATTTTGCGAGATACATCACAAAGAGATCTTCCATGCAAATCAACCACTCCGAGGGTAGGTAAACTTTCTCTTCTTCCCTAATCAACCTCCTAATCTTTGTAAGAGAGAAAAGGAAACAAGCAATTAGGATTCACCTGCCTCATTTTCTTAGTAATTATCATTCTAAGGCAAGTCTTTTAATTTGCGAACTCAATTATATATGATTGAAGTTGAAACGATTCTGTTTAGAGATCCCTACCCAAATTGCCTATACCTACTAGGGATTTTCGCTTAATTTTTTATTATCTTGGACTATGCACTTCCTATTTGATGTCCAACATGTTACATTTGAGATGAAATTGGACTTGAAATAGATCCAATTAGGGTTTCTAATCTAGGGTTTTGAAGTGTTAGTTTCACACTTGCCAGAATTAAAGGAAATTAACCCTCCTGAATTTGTGTGCTACCCAGACCCTTGCTAGAAAAGATCTAATCAGAAGAATTGTAAAATCAAACTCTAAAGTCACTTGAATCCTAAAATTGTGGGCCTAATAACCTAAGAGTCAATTCAGGGTGACCTTTTGGTCTTGACCCAGATTTCATTCTTCATCTTTTAGGGTAGGTAAGGTGAAATTCGTTTACTTTGTGCACCAATCAACTTCCATAATGAGGTCACAAATTGAATCAATTTCTAATCAAGTAAAATCCAAGGCACAAACTATGCTAAAATTGGTAGACTTAAGGTCATAATTCATACATTCCAGTGTACTTGGAATTGCAGTGACAAGGAAGGTCAGGTGAAGGAAACAATGTAACCTGTGGGGATGCTCTACCATGTAGGGGTCTTTGCAGGGCTCTCCCTTCTTGGTGCCTAGGTATTTCTCGGATCTATAAATTTTTTATTCAAAGGTATCGTCTGCCTCAAAACAAGCCTTAGTCATCCAAAAATCTTTGGGTGCCTTGATTAGGTCTAATTCACATCCAGTCCCTCATCAATTCTCTAGAGCACATACATAGGAGAGGTCCCTAGGTTTTTAAACTAGAGGCCTCATTAGAATTGATCTTCTTGGGGATTTTTGATCTGATCCAATCACTTCAATCTGAACCTGAATTTGATTCTACATCTTTATCCACCACTTGATTTGAAAATGCAACCTAACAATTTAGGAAGAATTTGTAGGAAACTTGAATCCTAAACGACCATAAAAGAGAAAATGATTGAGGCTTCCCTTAAACACTATGAGGATTATGACACAACCTCAAATCTAGTTAACAAGATTCAGGTTAATGTATCAGCATCAACAACCTTCATTACAAATCATGCCCAACTGATAATAACACAGATGACAAATTGTTCAACTTGGGATATTCTCATGATAGGATTTATTGAAATGGAAAGAGTGCATAATTTTGAGTATCTTCAATGTCTGACAAATCCACCACTTTGGGAAAAGCACCAAGATGACCTTGAGAAATAGGAAAACTTGATAACTGTGTTGAACCAGGTCATAAATCAAATTTACCCATATCAGAAGTCAAAAGTTAATGATCTACCAAAACCTGAGTTTGAGAACAGAGGTTATTGTGGACCCCCAACCCAAATGGAATCAGATTCAAACTTCATAATGATTGACATGCTTGATCTTAATGAGCGTTGGGAGGATCCAATTGCAGGTGTTCCCAATTCTGAACCAGCCTCAGAGAACCTTGAAGCTAGTCCATCATGCCTTGATTTCCTAAACACCTATAGTAAACTTGAATTATAACCTCTCGAGAATTTAATTCCCGAACCTTATCCTGTTAAGGTAGGTTTTGAGAATGATTCTGACATCCCAGGTAAGTCTAGCCCAGATTCTAGTAACCCAATTCCTACCTTTGACCTATATTCTAGATCAGAATCTATTTGGGATGATCATAAGGCCCAATGTGATGAGAACCAGATGTCGAATCTAGACTATGATTATGGACCTATGTTTGATGATTACACCTCTACAACCTCCTCAAATATACAAATTGATTTCTCAGAAGTCAAACTAATTTATGATATAAAATCGAGTTGGAAGAGCTGGGATTTGATTGGGTCTATCCTAGGAGCCAAGAACTTGAGCCTATGCTTAACAAGGACACCTCTTTGAGCTCAAAATTTGAGATTAGGTTAGATCCAAGTCAGGTTGCTGATTCTACACATCTTGATTCATTCTATGGTTGAAATCCAGATCTAGAATTAGGATCAGAAACTGATCTTCGTAAATTCTTCGACATCTTCGAATCATACTCTGACTTCGGAGAACCGTTGTTTCCTGATGATTATAAACCAATTTAAGACCTTAGCATCCATGATCCATTCTTTGATTCTGATGCTGAGGCCAATGATGTAGACCTCAAAGAAGTCACACCTTCTGATCCACATACTGAGCCTTCCAAAATCTGATCTCAACCCCATCCCGCCACTGGAAACAACTTCTACTCTGATTCACCTCTCTTTGATCTAGTTGCATATGATTCTCCTCCATCTTTTAATCGAGTTTCAGATATTGATTAGACTGATAATCACTTCCTATCCTTCTCTGATCTCACTAGTAGGGTACCTACATCCTCCACAAAGCCATTTTTTTATGGATCCCTACTTTGATCAGGCTGAATCGGCTCAGGCAAACCCTAGATTTACATTTCAACATCTCTTTGAGCCTTAACTTATTTGGTGGGCTCCGTATCTACTAATTCACATCCATCAACCCACCAAACTGATTGGGTTTGGGATGCATCATCAGCATGTTGATCTGAACAAGCACCTGGTTAGACCAACTAGGCTATTGATCAAGGTGCTTGTTCTACAAAAGTCATCTGATTTGACCATCCCTTCCCCTTGACCACCTTCTGCTCGACTGAAGGCATTAAATTTAATGCTTAGCGGGAGGCAACCAGACATTCCATAAAAATTGAGACCCTTATGATCATTCTCTTGAGCTACACTCGTACTACACTAGTGATGAGAACACCATCATGAGCCATAACTAGCTTTGTTTGGTCTGATAAGGTTGATAAAAGCTCCTACATATCTATTAGAAGGTCCTAAAGGCACATTATCCTATTTCGAAAATAAGAGAAGAATTCAATGTTATTTTTGTAAAATTAACAGCATTACACAGATATAGAATAACCACAAGGCATTCCAAGGGGATATTTAAATGTCAATTGGTCATTAATGTCAAATAAGTGGGTTCATGCAGAACGAAATGGGTTTTCACGCATTACGAGAATTAATGGACTTTGAAACCCTAAAAATAGACTTACTTAATTAACTGAGGTTTTGGTTAGGATAAAATTCACCTGAAATCTTTAAATATCATAGGAAAATACTATATAGGGTTTGGTACCTTTGGTTTGACCATCAGAACCCATTTGGACTTAAAATAGAGTCTCAAACAGACAATTGCACTACTTTAGGTTTCTACGTAAATTATCCAATCAAACTTGGTTAAAACCAAACTCCAACTTCACCATCAGATTCCTTGAGTCCAAATTAGGTTTGTACCAAAATTTGGGCTCAATCAGAGATCATTTCGACCTAGTTTGCATTCTAGTCCAGCTGACTCTTTCTCTCTCGTTCATACCCCCAACTTTCAAAATCCTTGCAAAAATACCTCTAGGTTCTTCATCATCTTTGCGGCTAGGTCCCTGCTGCCAAGGTAGTGTGAGCCCATGAAACCCATGCTTTCAATCAAGGATTTCTCTTTGATTGATTGTCCAATCTCTTCCAAATTGGAAGGAGGATTCACAACAAGATCGTTGTCAATTTGGTCCTAATCCCACCTTCCAAATCCTTTCGTGGAGCTCATGCGAACTCCTTGAAACTACAAATCCTATTCCCTAAATTTTGTATCTTTCAAGCTTGTTCCAAGCTTGAAAGCTCGACTCTAGCTCGATAAAAGGACCCTGACCAACTTCCCTCTCTCCTTAGCAAGTCTTTGAGCCAAAAATCATTTTCTCTCCTCTATCTCTAGCTCACTCCGAGCTTGCTCCGGTGACTCTCTACCTTTGGCATCTTTGCCGGCCACCATGTACAATAGGTGGCTGGACTTTCTTCCTCTCGTCAATCCGCATCTCGCCATACTTGCGAGGTTCTCCCTAATCTTCTCCTCGCACCATCTCCCTCATCGAAGCACCCTCCTTCTCCGATGTTGGCCATACAGCAACTGGCACCACCTTCGCTCCCCTTCAACTAGCTTCATCAACTCTCCTTCATCCACTAATCATCATCGTGCCTCCGTCGCCTCGATTCGACCATCGGACCACCCTCCACTCCTCCGCCTTCCACCTCGCTGACATACCTCTGATGAGCCCTAGTGACCTCTCCACTTCATCAATTTGCCCACTTTCAGTCTCAATAGTATTGCTGGACCCTCACGACCAAAACCCCTCAAGAAATTTAGGGGATTTCTTGACTAAAACCTCCACCAAACTCACCCCTCACTGCATGTTCTCTTCGACCTCGTTAGAGGTCCACTGCCACTAATCACCGTGAAATCACTCTCTTTAAATTTGTCAACGTCCGACAACTCTTTTGAATTATTTTGGCATGGCTGAAAGGCCCTATTCATGATTTTTAGGTATAGGTCAGAGACACCATTGCTGGAGCTTCTTCGAAGAGCTCCAGCATGAGTTCTTGTGGTTCCAGCTCTAGCTACCTACTCTTGGTGATGTGAAATCGTCTAAGGAATAATCCCAGGAGGTCAATCGATAGCTTTGACCACTCTAAGAGCTCCAATCGAAGCAACCTGCTGCAGCCAAATGCATGAAGAAGATGGGACTAGATAATCCCACATTGGAGGATAAAACCCACGTGTCGCCACATAAAAGGAAAAAGTGAAGGGGCCTTACTGCCTCAACATACGGGGGTTGAGGTCCCCCAGACACCTATGCACCCTCGTCCGCGTTCACAAGCTTGCAGACCTAAACATTTGACCATATACCTGGTTACCGACTCGATTAGCCTTGGGTTTGAGAGAGAAGGAATAGAAAGGAGAGAGAGAGGGGGAGGTTTTGCCATGCTCTCCAACTCTCTCAACACTTAAAGAATTTTAGACAGGCTTTGCCTCTGTTGTTCGTAGTTGCTGTGCCTCTCCCTGAGGCCTGAAGAGAGGGAAAAAGGCCTTTGCCTCTATGTGTGAGAAAGAGAAGAGGAGAGAAAGTAGGAAGAGGAAAAGCTGAAGAAGAAGAAAAGCTCTCTATGGAGCACTGTAGCAAGTGACTTTTAAGTTGTCTGATTTGAGCACCTGATGTCTGATTTCACCACTTTGTGCTTTTGAGGTTATATTGCTTACTTACTTTGCGTAGAATTACTTAGCTAATACTGTGCATTTATTTGATATAATTATAAAGGGGTAATTGGTGATTCAAATCACCATTTTACCCCATTCTTTTTGCACCTTGACATTGCCATTCATATATATATCATTTTTGCATGGATTCTTCAATATAAATTACTCATCTTTATGGTTATATTATTATCTTGAGATTGATTGCTATACTTTCTCTTTGCATTTGACCTCGAACTTCAAAGTCGAGTTATAAATATTATTTGTTATCTTATGACTTCAATCTATACTGCAATGAAGTATTCTTAAAACCTCGATTTCCTGCATTAGCATTTTGGCACCCTTGCCGGGGAGCAATGCATAATTTGATCTCTTTGATCATAATTTATGACTTGATTCTAACTTGTTTTATTTGTTTGGCTATGATCTGTGGAGGGATTCATTGGAGGAAGATCAACTGCACATCAAACACTCCAGGGGCAGATAATCTCATCTCCTTTTCCGAAACCCCTGTCTCTGAAAAAGCTAAAAAAGAAAAAAAATAAATCAACTTGCATTTTATGTTTAGACTTAATCATCACAAGTTGCCTGATTTGGTTCATTTCTAGAAACATCCCAAATTTGATTTTTACACCTATTTAGGGATTTAAGACACCTATGGCTGTGCACCTTCTTGATTGAGCCCTAGGTACCAGATTTGGAAAAATCAGTTGGACCAAGTAGAGCCACATTAGGGTTTCCATTTCAGGGTTTTAGAGACACACATGCTTAAAGAAGAATCAACCTTCCCAAATTGTGTGTGTCTTAAGCTTTGATTGAAAGTACATAAACAAGCAAAACCTAAAAATCAAGTTCTAAATCTCACTTAAATCCTAAAATTGGGACCTAATAATCATGGACGAAATAGGAGAAGTTGACCCACCTTGTGGGGTTAACCAATCTTCACATTAGGTCACCATTCACAAACTCATTCTAAAGTTCAAGTGAAATCCTAAGCACCTCATCTTAACTTAAAATTTGTAGACTTAAGAGGTCAAGTTATCCATTTTGGTCTACCTGGATCCACGGTGACAGGGAAGGTCAGGTGGGGGAAACACTGTAACCTATGGGGATGCTCTATCATGTAAGGGTCTTTGTGAGACTCTCCCTTCTTGGCTCCCTAGGTATTTCTCAGGTGGACGACTTTGTGATCTAGAGGTATCATCTACCTCGAACCTTTATAGTCATCTAAAAATCCTTGGTTGTCTTGATTGGGTCCATCACACTTGCTGTCCCTCATCTACTCCATCAGTGTATGTTCGAAAGGAGGTCCTTAACACTACACCACTAGCTTTCCACTCTCCTCGAGGCCAAGCCTCGACTTCTTTGTTTATGCAACTACCCGATCATATCAATATCCCTTCCAATTCTTCCACCTCTGAACTTGAATCTCCAACCACAGCCATGGATCATCCAAAACAACAACCTAACATTGAAGCACAATAATTCTTTGACCTACAAGAGGTAGTCCATGCACATCTCAACCCCCTATAGTGTCCTCAAATGCAAGATCACTACAATCCCGATGTGATGGAAATCGAACCCCGAATCAACATTCTTACGGGAGGTCTCAAGGTGGAGCTCAAGCCTAGTATGCTTCACATGACCCCAAAATTTCATGGCTTAAACTCTGAGGATCCTTTCTAGCACATCAAGAATCTGAAGCATCTGGCCCACACATTCGAGATAGATATGCAAAATCGAGATGGTCTACTCTTGAAAATTTTCTCCTTCTCTCTAGTTGACAAAGCTGCCAATTGGTTTTAGACTTACCCTCACTAGGTCAACACATGGGAAGAACTTTAGACCACTTTCTTGCAAAAGATCTATCCCATTGGTCGAACTAATGCTATGCGACATCAAATCTCCCACTTCTCACAAGGAGCGGGAGAATCTCTACACGAGGCATGGGATCATTTTCTGGATCTCATGTGCAAATGCCCCCATCACAGACTATCGAAGTGTGAACAAGTCCAATCCTTTTACCATGGGCTCCGTGATGATATCAAGCTTTTTGTCAATGCAACCTATGGTGGTAGCATCATGGGTCAGCATGAAGATGCGATTTGGGGAATTCTTGAGAATGTGTGAGAACTCCTTGAATAATGAGTCATTAGGTTCCTATGATCGGACGACCACCCGTGCATTGACAAACAATCAGGGGGTACATGAGACTCGAGGCCTTTCCACATCCGTCGATCTGGAGTTGTTAGCCAATCAATTAGATAAGGTCTCCATTATTGATAAGAAGGTGGATGACATAACTCGACATCTACACAAGACCACTACTGCACCATAGAGTCCATATATGCACTTGCCCTCAGGTAGGGAGGCTGCATACAACATCTACGACTCTCAGGGGATGGATGCCTATCCACCTCAGTTTGATTTTGATCTTGGAGGAAACTCCGGACCAACCTACTCTAGTTGAGGGAACTCTGAACCCTCGTATCCTGATTTTTCTGGAGCTTCTCAGACTTGCGAGGATCTCCATGCCATCCAGAACAATCCTTAAACACCTATAACCCTGGATGGTGAAATCATCCTAATTTTGCGTGGTCAGGAAATAACCTGAATCCAAGAGCCTAATTCCAACCTCGACCACAAAACCTGCGACCATATCACCCTGCTCAACAAAGACCTAATCCAAATTTCCAATCTGGGACACCTAAGTAGGACCAGACATCTTTGATTCTCCAGACCTTGGTTGACATGCAGAGACAACACAAAGAAGAAATCACTGAGTTCCACAATCAATTGACCTAGCTGGCAAGTGCTCGCTAGCCTGGTGCACTTCCTTCTCAGCCTCTTCCTAACCTAAATAACATGTTGAACCAGAGGCACGTTATGAACCCAAATCAGGGCCAAGCACATTATGCTTATCAGGCCCCTTCTGCTCCATTGCATGACTGGATGGAAGCTTCAACTTCATATTCTGGGTTTCAGTAGCAGATAGCTATTTTGCCCAACCCAAACCAAAGTCAGGTAGGATTGAACTCCATCACCACCCATAGTGGCAAAGCAACACAGGACCCACCATTTTCGAGCCACCACCAGCCTGATACTACAAATCACAACCCTAGATTGGTAATCTAGGACACCCCTATCCTAGATAAAGAGCCTGAGCCAATCTTAGAGGAACCAATGGAGGTTCCATTTCATGAGGCCTTGACCAAGGGAAAGAGGAAAACCAAAATTGTGGCACTTGAGGAGGACTTGGTCAAGCTCTTTGAGCAGGTCCAGATAAACATCCCCATAATGGATGCGATATACCATGTACCAGCTTATGCAAGATTTTTGAAAGATGTATGCATGCCGAAGTGTAAGCTGCAAGCCAAAGGCGGGAATCTGATCGATTTGTCAGAGCCAGCCAACTCCATCATTTTGAGTAAACTCCCACCTAAGGCAAAAGTCCTGGTACCCCTCTGATCTCCTGTACAATCAGTGATATTCAGTTTGATCAAGCTTTATTATATATAGGAGCCTCCATAAACCTAATACCACATCCCTACTTGACCACCATGAAGAATCTGAGCTCAAGACGACAGAGGTGACTTTTCAGTTAGTAGATTGATCCATCAAGTCACCTAAAGGAATTCTTGATGATGTCAAAGTTAGGATTCGTGATTTTTATTTTCCCATGGATTTCATCGTTCTAGACATGGATGCTCGTGAGAACTTGAAGAACACACTGATCAGATTAGGGAGACCTTTTCTGGCCACACCTAGGGCCAATATAAATTGTTAGGAGGGCCAAATTGAGTTAAAATTTGGGACCAAGACACTGAAGATCAATATCTTTAAGGCCTAAAAAGGAATCAATTGTGGAGCTGTCTAGCAGTTTTGGGATATTGAGTCCTTGGTTGAAGACCTATTTGTTGTGGAAAACCCGCTTACCCCTGATATTCAACCATACGAGGATCAAGCCCCATAGTTAGAGGAGCCTAGACTAGACCTAGATACACCTACAACTCCTACCTTTGCCTCCGAATCCCACCCTGAATCGCCTGCTGCTGCTGACAATACCGTCATGGAGTTGAAGCCCCTCCCTGATCATCTCAAATATGTATTTTTGGGTTCTAAACACATGTTTCTTGTGATCATCAATTCCCAACTAACCTCAGATTAGAAAAAATGTTTGATTTCTGTCCTTCAGTAGCATCGAAGAGCCATTGGATGAACTCTCGATGACTTGACTGATATTATCCCTTCTTATTGCATGCACTGCATCTACACTGAAGAGGGCTCACGACCATCCCGTGAAATGCAGAGAAGATTGAATTCGAACCTGCAGGATATCATGAAAAAGGAGATCATTAAGTGGTTAGATGATGGGATCATCTACCCGATCTCCGACAGTTGTTGGGTGAGTCTGATCCAAGTTATGCCTAAGAAGGTAGGACTCACTGTGATTACGACTGAAACCAGAGAGACCATACCGACCAGTATCGCAAACTTGTGTAGAGTTTGCATTGATTATAGAAGATTGAATGCCTCCACAAAAAAGGATCATTTCCCATTGCCATTTATTGATCAGATACTCAAGAAATTGGTAGGAAATTGATTCTTCTACTTCTTGGATGGGTACTCTGGTTATAATCAAGTGGAAATCCATCCTAAGGACCAAGAGAAGACTACCTTCACTTACTCCTACGGGATGTACGCATTCTGCAGGATGCCTTTCAGGCTCTACAATGCACCCACCACCTTTCAGTGGTGCATACTTGTCATATTCTCTAATATGGTAGGTGAGTACCATGAAGTCTTCATGGATGACTTCTCGGTATTTGGGGAATCTTTTGATGATTGCCGCCTACACTTAGTTCAAATCCTTAGGCATTGCATTGACGTGAATCTAGTTCTTTCTTAGGAAAAGAGCCATTTCATGGTTCCTGAGGGAATTATCCTGGGACATCTTATTTTCGAGAATGGCATTGAGGTTGATCGAGCTAAGGTTAATTTGATTTCCAAACTACCTATAGCTAGCTCGGTTAAGGAAATTAGATCCTTTTTGGGGCACGTCGATTTTTGCCATCGATTCATTCTTGATTTCTTGAAAATTGCACGCCCCCTAACTAATCTTCATACTGAAAGATGTCCCCTTTGAAATCACCGAGGAGTGCACTCATGCATTTGAGAGCTTATGTGATCGAGTCACCCAGGCACCTATCCTGCAATCCCCTGATTGGCCTCAGCCCTTTGAGATCATGTGCGATGCATCTGACTATGCAGTAGGTGTAGTGCTTAGGCAGGAAATAGATGGGAAACCTATGCTTATCTACTACACTAGCAAGACACTTGATGAGGCTCAGCGTAACTATACGATTACTATGAATGAGCTACTAGTTGTAGTATTTGGTCTGGAAAAATTTTGATCTTATCGTTTGGGTTCTCGCATTATCATATACGCAGATCATACCATCATGAGGCATTTACTCGTGAAGAAGGATGTGAAACCTCGACTAATCTGCTGGATCTTGCTGTTGCAAGAATTTGATCTTGAGATTTGTGACAAGGTGGGAAAACAGAACGTGGTAGCTGATTACTTGCCCCGCCTTTCTTCTACTATTATCGATCCTTCCAGACTAATCACAGAACATTTTCCTGATGAGCACCTCTTGACTATTGGTGTGGGACTTCCCTGGTACGTGGATATGGTCAACTACTTGGCATCTCATTAGATCCCATCTGATTTGTCGAAGGCCATGAAAGACAAATTGGCTAGGAAAGACAAATTACTTTCTGATGCCAAGTACTTTTTATGGGAAGACCCATACCTCTTTCGCATTGGTGCTAATCAGATCATTAGATGATGCATCTCGGAAGTGGAAATTCAGGACATCTTATCCTTCTGCCATGACCAAGCCTGTAGTGGACACTTCTCTGGACATAAAACTGCAGCTAAAGTCCTCCGGTGTGGCTTTTATTGGCCCACGATTTTCAAGGATGCACATGATTACTGTAAGGCATGCACTTGTTGCCATACATTAGGCAACATGAGGCATCGTGATATATTGCCTTTGCAGTCGATTCTCGTGTGCAAAATTTTTGATATATGGGGGATTGATTTCATTGGACCCTTCCCTAAATCGGATGGCTTCAAATACATTCTCCTTGCTGTAGAATATGTGTCTAAATGGATCGAAGCCATCCTAACCCGAACCAACAATCATAAAGTGGTGATCAAATTCATTCACCAACACATCCTTTCACGATTCAGTGTCCCACATGCTATTGTCTCTGATGGAAGGACCCATTTCATGAATGCACAGTTTAGATCCCTGATGATCAAGTATGGGGTGTCACACTGAATCTCGATTCCTTATCACCCCCAAACCAATGGATTAGCAGAATTGTCTAATCAGGAGATCAAGAAAATCTTTCAGGTCACTGCTCAACTTGATAGGAAGGATTGGTCAGCCTGACTTCTGGAAGCATTGTGGGCTTATAGAATTGCCTACAAAACACAGTTAGGTATGTCTCCATTCAAACTCGTGTACAGGAAGGTGTGTCACCACCCTGTCGAAATGGAGCACAAAGCCTATTGGGCAGTACGAAAGTTAAATCTAGATTGGCTAAAGGCTGGAACCCACTGACAACTTCAAATGAGCGAGATCAAGGAATTATGCAATGACGCATATGAGAATTCATGAATTTACAAAGAATGGGTTAAAGCCTTTCATGACAAGCACATATCAAGAAAAACTTTCCATCCTAGTCAGAAGGTCCTACTCTTTGATGCCAAACTCAAACTATTCCCAAGAAAACTTAGATCAAAATGGGTTGGACCATTTCTTGTTCAACATGCTTTTGGAAATGGAGCCATCAAAATCAGTGAACTCGTCCTTGATTTTGAACCTTTTGTCGTGAACGGTCAGAGACTCAAACCATTTGTCGAACTCACTAACCCGAACTTACTTGGTATCTCCTTTGATCTCCATTCTCCCTAAGCTTATTGCACCCAGCTGTTGGCATTAAACTTAGCACTTAATGGGAGGCAACCCGTTATCTCTTGAAAATCTCGAAACCCTTTTTACATACCTCTTTGCTGAATTCCTACTGCACTTTAGTGTTTGTCCATTAGAATAGTTGATCCCCCCTTTGTTACTTGTTGGAACCTTGTTCCACATCTTGTTTTGATGTTAACAAAATTATTATTGATTAATGTTTTCAATTGAGTGCTTTTTAGATTTAGGTGAAGATCAAGGAAAATAGGAAGTGATGAAGGCATGATGATGAGAAAGAGAAGATGATGACAAGGAGGAGGCAAGATGACAAGGATGAGTCGAAGTGAAGAAGATCATCTTCGACCTTTAGTTTTTTAGTTTAGATTTTTTATATAATGTATGCCTCTTAACAAGATAATGTAACTTAGATCGCAAAAATAATCAGAGATAAATTAGGATTAATATGGCATTTGTTTTCAAAGCATGTAATGGATTAAATCACTTAAAAAAGGTACTCGTTAACCCACAAGTACCGATACTAAACTTTAGTACCGGTACATGTGAGTTACAAGTTTGGGTCTTGTCAAGAAACAAACCTGTACCCTACAAGTACCGGTACTCGTCATTAGTATCGATACTGGAGGTAACGAGTACCGGTACTAATGATTAGTACCGATACAAGTGGGTTACAGATTTGTGTTAAGAGATTGAAACCCAAATCTGGAAGCAACGAGTACCGATACGGGTACTTTAGTACCAGTACCAGGTAGCCATTGGCTCAAAACTGAACGGCTAGAAAATTAATTTCAACAATATGAACATTGGGAATTAATTCCCAACATCTAGTAGACGAGTATCCTAGGTTCTAAACTCTATAAAATGACCCTAGGACTCTTTGTTTGCACAAAAGAAATAGAGAAGAAAAATTCTAGAGCTACATTACATTTTTCCACCACATATTCAAGTGAAAGAATAGTTTGTTGCTCTCAATCTCTCTACGCTTTTGCAAACACTTCAACGTCGTGTTTTTCTCGTGCATCTACGAAGCAATTCATGCTCATTTTAGGCTCTAAAATTGGTACCATCTTTTAATTATTGTTGAGAGGCTTAGGTTCTAGTTGTAAGATTCTTTTTGTCTTACACCTATATTTCATTTGTATTTAAGCTTGTTGCTCATTGGGTTGTAACAAACCCGTTATTGTACTTGGGTTGAGGTAACTTGTTAATTACCTCAGTTAGTAAATTGATTTTCTCGGGGTTGAGAGAATTGGGTTAAAAATCCTAAGCTGGGAGGCTTAGGTAATGGAGTACTGTTGAACATCGGGTTGCTACGCTAACATGTTTGGTTTTGAAAACCTATCGTTGTAGTTTGAAAGCGAAGAACTCATGTTCAACAAATAAAATTTATACTGGAATGAAAATCCCAGGTCGAACACAGGGAGGTGGACGTTTGATTTAAAATCATGCATTTGTTTTAATTTGTCACGAAGTAAATTAATTGATTAGAACTATCTAACTATTTACAATAAGTAGAAGAGAGATAGGGTAAGAGAGAGAGAGAATATTACAAACAAAAACCAAAAAAGAGATGTAGAATAAACAAGGAATTCAAAAAAGAGATGTAGAATAAACAAGGAATTCATTATCAGAAGATTATTCATTACACTAAACATTACAACTAGAAAGCGGGAAAATTATTACACTAGAAAACAGTAAGTCTATTCAAGAAAGCAGTAAATCTACTCTAGAAAGTCGTAAAAAGAATAGAGAGAGAAATATCCTCCTCGATGGTTGCTTGGAGGACGAGCCAGACGAGACGACGCTTGGACGAAGGAGGATGGAGCAGGATGAAGGAGGACGAAGTGGAAGAATGGGAACAGGGCAGCACGTCGTTGTCATCGCAGGATCCGCTTCCGAAAAGGGGACGAAAAATTGACTTTATCTCGTGAGAAGCATCCCGGGTGTAGGACAAGCTTCTCTTGATCTTTGGAAAGAAAGAAGAGAAGGAAAGGATGAGAATTTCGTGTGGAGGGGGTCTCCTTTTATAGTTGCAAGGAGTGGGAGCAATTTGGTCATTACAACTCTAAAAACATTAAATCAGGGGTCTTTAGTGATGGATAAACCCGTTGCTAAAGCCCCAATGTGGGCGTAGTGGGGGGCACCTGCTCATCTTCTACACTGCCCATGTTCAGCTGCTCTCAGCCGTCCGATCTCACAATCGGACGGCTTAAGTCGTGCCTTCGCCTGCCTCTTCTGCTCGCCCACCCACATGCGATCCCGCGTTATGCATGGGCGTACGTGGGCACGTCATCTTGATTAAGCGCATGTGGCCATTGGATTGTGGCCGTGCGGTTGATCGGGCGGGCGCCTCCGCTCCAATTGTTGTGTGGCGAGGCTCGAATGCGCACCTGTGCTTCGCGTTAGAGCGCTCGACCAACACGCTGTGGGCACGTTTGTGTCGAGCGCATAACTTAAGTGTGGGCGCATCGCTACCGTTGGATCTTGATCCAACGGCGGGGAGGGGTTGATGTGGAGGCCTTCATCGGGTGCATGCGGACGATTGGGCAGCCGAGATGGTGCCACGTGGTGCCATCTTGTCCGTCCATCTTCTGGATGATGTAGATGGTGCCACGGGTGTCGGATTGACTCGATTTTTGCGTCGTTAGGCTGCGATCATCGATCCAAATTTATCCATGCGATCAGATTTGTCATTTGAAGTGTAGATTCACACCATCTTGGCCCTTGATCTTCTATGGTTCCTCGATCACTATCTGATGCTACAGATGTCTGATTAGGGCGATCTTGGAGTCGTTGAACTCCAATCATCACCTTGATCACATCTGTACGGTTGGATCTTCAATCCAAGGCCCCGATAAAAAGTTTGCCCTGTCTATGAACATAAAAGGAGACAATTAACCTCCATTTTATTCAAACTAATCTAAATGCAAGATGATGAATGTTATGCAATATTTATAGTATGCAATGCAATCCTATGCTTAAGAACATGCATAAATAGGCATCTTAACTAGTGTAAACATGTTTACATCAAGTACCCAAGGGAGGGGAACTACTATACATTTTGTGTCCTTTTGTGGTTTGAATTATTTGTACAAATCTTTTTTGTTATTACTAACATTGTGCTTAAGTATTTGTGTGCACGTAGCCATATATATATTACATATATCTTCAGATCCTTTATCAATACTCGTACAAGATCTTGAAATCGTCTGCAACAGTCATCCTGACCCATTCACCCACTCTTTGGCCCTGTTATAATGTACGAACTACACTGAACTTGAACCCAGCTAATTTACAATGAGGACATTGCAAATCATAGGCATCAGGGAGTTTTAAAGTGCAAAACGTCGTGGGAATCAATTCACAAAAGGGGTTTCATCAAAAATTACATATTCTAGTAAACCAAAAGAATAAAAAATTTGAAAAAGGAAAAAAATGGAGAGAGGAGGTTGAGGAAAAAGAAGATCCAATTGAGAGAAAAATAAATAAAAATAAGGGAGGAAAAATGAAAAGAAATAAAGGAGCAAAAAGATAAAGAAAAAAAAATTGAGTCCCTTCAAAATAATATGGAACCTACCTACCTTCTAGGTTGGGTCGAATGATGAATTAAGATCCAAAAGGCTAAAACTTAAGGGATTAGTGGCGAATACTGACCTTAGGCTTCTTGGATCTAGTTTGAGATTTAAACACTCACGTACTTGTCAAGATCCGGATTAATCCTCATGAGGTTGAGGAAAATGTAAAGCTTATGTATTAGGTCAAGGCTTTGGGACTATTCGGCCCCGTTAACTAACCTCAGGTTTGTAGGACTCGGTAACTTAAGCACCCTAAATCACACATAGTGTAGTTCGGTGCACTTAAATATGAAATCTTGCCAAAAGGCATTTGTGCTGTTCTTAAATGGTCCTAAGATCTAAATTAGTAGCAACTCGAAAACACAAGTTGATTTAGATGAGTTCCCAACATGGAGAAGTCGGAAATTCCCCTCGAAGATGCGCAATAGCATATTGTCTCCTCAGTGATTGTCTCTTAGGATATCTAAATATCCTACCAGGGGCATGTATGCACCTTGTGTTGGTTCAGATACTGACACATCATTTGCAGTTATATATGGTGGAAAAATCGACTAATCAACAATTAAAATAACCACTCGCAGAAGAGTAGGTCGTGTCCATAGGGAGGCAATGATGTAATAAAATCTTGATTATTTTGTATCCTTTCAATCACATAAAAAATCCATAATCAAATCCGACATGAAATGCGATGGAAAGAAGATGCACAATAAATTAAAAATATAAGGGTATATGTGCAATTTTTCCTCACTGAAATATTCAATAAATATGTGATGATTTTATGTAATTTTCAATTGACATGTATTAGAGAAAATTTGTGCACATTTTAATCCCAAAACCAATGTTAAAACATGTGAATATCAATAACCACACAATTATCAGAAAGCATGAGTATGCAATCACAATTTCACCGTAATAAAATAATCATAAATTAAAATTGATTTTGGTGGCAATGGCATTCAAATGTAAATTTTAATTAAAACAAAAATAGGGGATTTTACCTCTCTCCTCCTTGCACATGGGAAAAAGGTTCAATCGAGGAGAGACTCCCACAGGAGGTTGGCTGAAGCGAGGCCGTCGCGGTGATGGCAGTGGTGCGTCACGAGATGGCCTGCCAGAGGAGAGGAGTGGCGATCGTGGAGGGGCTGCTGCTGCCGCGCGTGCTGCAGACACGTGGAGTCGTGGAGGCGTGGGCGCTGGGAGCTCTGCAAAGTGCGTAGGCATGCACGGAGGTGTAGCGCTACAGTGGTGAGATGAAGCGGAGGTGGGCATGCGTTCTGCAGGCTGGAGCACGAGTGGTGAGGCACGCGCTCTGCAGGGAGGCACTGGAGGTGGGCACTGCAGGCCCGCAGGGAGGTGGGCGCATGAAGGTAGGCACGGCCGTGGGGCTCTGCAGTGGCACTGAAGGTGGGCGCGCTGTGCTAAGCAACAGCTGCTGCTGCTAAAGGCGCGTAGGTGTGCTCGAGGAGGTGCTGGAAACTATGGTGTGCGGGCGATGGTGGTAGCTACTGGAGGCGTGCTGGCCACGCGGGTGCATGGTGGGCTCTATCGCAAGTGGTAGCTGCTGCTGGAGGTGCGCTGGTGAGGGTTTTGTTGAAGTGGAGGGGAAACAGAACATAAGAAATAAAAAGAAGACGGAAGAAGAAATGGGAGCTCAGACATCTAGGATCATTCCCAGATGTCTTAACTAGCACGGGGATGAGGAAATGAAGGTGGTGGATGGTGGTGGTTACTGCCAGTGGTTGCGTGGTCCTCAGGCGCATGCTTGCAGTGATGCAGAAGCCAGAGATGGCATGGCGGTCTGTCTCCCCACCTACCCGCGGTGGAGTGGTCTTGTATTCGTGGAAGGAGGCCGGTGGTGTGGAATGAAGAGGCTCTAGGCTCTGCGCAGTGGGGGGTCGGAATGGTGGTGGCCTATCCCGCATGGCAGCTCTCCCTCCTCCTTTTGTAGCCACAGCCTTCGTTTCAAATTCAAAATTCCATAGCATAAATGTGATGTGCAGGAGGAGGAGGCGGAGCTGAAGCCGGAGGAGTTACCTATGCAAAGGAGAAAAAAATAAAAGAACAAAATATTATGGTTATTTATGTATATGCCCTTAACTTCTATGTTAAATCAAAACAATGCATGCAATGCACCTAATTGGTTAACTAATTAAATGAATGCAATTTTAAGTTAATTCTAAATGCATTTAGTTATGAATGCAATGCATGAATTATGTAATTAAATCAGAAATATGAATTAATCTATTTACATCCTAATGCATGCTAAATAAATGTAAGAATTAACTTAATGTCTAGGCACTTAAATGCTTAAATAGCCTGTAAACATGGGCTAATCAAATACCCCCATGCCTAGTTTTTGCTAGTCCCTAGCAAATCCAAGCAAAACCTAGCACTCCAAGTAGACTAGCCAACCCAATCGGTCTTCCTTTAGAAACATATTAAGTTTAGACTTTTGACGTAAGGTTCCCAAGTAGTTGTTAAGTTACAGACTAGGTCGGCTAAAGACGAGTTGCAGGCACAAGTTTCCCTGATTTCTGACTCTACGGTAAGGTTTATTGATCCCTGAGATTAAAGTATCCATGCATGTGCATTGGTCTAATTTATTTGAGTTAAAGGAAAAAGGATTTTTTTTTTTATTCCTTTAAGTCTAACCTCAGATCAACTATCAACACAGTCTGTGTCGGATTCATTGTCCCCATCACCGTACCTTGAAGGGCGCCTGGCTTTCGATGCTTTGAGATAGCACCGCCCATAATGACCCCAAGAACTCCTGGCAATCAACACTTCGAGATAGTATCACCCATGGATTTCTTAAGCGAATTCATGCCTTTGGCAATTGGCACTTCGAGATAGGGCTGCCCATGGTACCTGAACCATACAATATGCTTACATGCCCCCAGTAGGATGGATATCCTAAGAGACAAGCACCGAGGAGGTAATATGTTATCATCGCATCCTCAAGGTGAGTATATACTCCACCTCTCCTACGGTGGGAACTCTTCCAATCAAATTGTGTTTTCAAGCCTCTCCTAAGTCAAAACTAAGAGAAGCAAATCTCTTTTAAGAAAGGAATTAAGTTGATTACTTACACCAGACCAAGTGTGTGAAATTTGGATGCTTGGGTTACAAGGACCTGTAAACCAAAAGGTAGAACAAGACTCCAGGTACTACCCCACCTTTTATCTCAAACCCTAGCTTTCCTTCCTCAACCTCTTGAGGAATGGTCCGCAACTTAACTCCTACTTAAGTTTTTAAGTCCATAAAGGACCCTAAAGGTCTAAAGCTAGTAGCTCATTTAGCTTCTAAAGTTTGACCCTAGAACCAACTTAGTCTAACCTAGAGTTCTAATTTGCTTAAGAATGCAGCACCTAGCCAGTTAAGCTCAAAACTTCTTTTTTTATTATTATTATTTTTTTTAGTTATGAATGCAAAATGTAGACATGCTATAAACAAAATGCCTCAGGTCCTCTCCCCCATGCCTGGTTCAAACATTGTCCTCATTGAAAACAAAAATAGTTAAAGGAAGATATTACCTGAGGCGGAGAATGGTAGGAGCTAAGGCTCCTCAAGAGTGACCTCGTCAACCAGATGGCCTTCCAAAGTAATGTATGGTTTTAACCGTTGACCGTTGATGATAAAGGTAGTTGCTAAAGAGGAAGGGCTTTTAATTTCCACAGCTCCATGCGGAAACACTTTAGTGATTATGTAAGGCCCATCCCAATGAGATTTTAACTTCCTAGGAAAAAGCTTAAGTCTGGAATTGAAAAGCCAGACTTGTTGGTTGGGCTCAAAGGTCTTTCGAAGTATATACTTATCATGCAAGACCTTAGTTCTTTCTTTATAAGCTTGAGAGGTGTCATAAACATCATTCCTCAACTCCTCAAGCTCACTTAATTCCAGAAGTCGTGCCTTACCCGCCTTCTCTAAATCCATGTTAACACATTGAATAGCCCAAAGTGCCTTATGTTCCAACTCAACAAGTAAATGGCATGCTTTCCCATACACAATCCAAATGGGAGAAGTACCCAAAGGGGTCTTATAGGCCGTTCGATATGCCCACAAAGCATCATCTAGCTTTTGGGACCTGTCTTTCCTGTCAGGTCTAACGGTCTTTTCCAAAATATTTTTTATTTCCCTATTCGACACTTCAACCTGATCAGTCATCTGAGGATGGTAAGGGGTAGCGACCTTGTGAGTCACTCCCAGACTCCTGATTAGCCGATTGAAGTGGTGGTTTCGGAAATGAGATCCCCCATCACTTATAATGGTCTTGGGGTAGCCGAAATGAGATATGATATTGGCCTTCACAAATTTCAAAACCACAGAGTGATCATATGTGCGCATAGGAATGGCCTCTATCCATTTAGAGACAATCAACTGCCACCAAGATATATTCATAACCATGGGATGACGGGAAGGGGCCCATAAAGTCAATTCCCCACACATCAAAAATTTCAACAGATTGAATAGGATGTTGAGGCATTTCATTCCTCTTCCCAATCATTCTTGTCTGTTGGCATCTAATACAGGCCTTAACAAAATTATGAGAATCCTTAAATAAGGAAGGCCACCAAAAACCAAACTGGAGAACCTTAAAAGCAGTTTTCTTAGCATCAAAGTGTCCTCCACAATGAAGTTCATGGCAAAAACTCAGCACACTTTGTTGTTCCTCTTCAGGTACACAACGTCTCAATACTTGGTCTTGTCCAATTCTAAATAATTCTGGCTCTTCCCAATGAAAATATCTTGCTTGGGAAATGAATCTCTTTCTTTTCTGCTCATCCCAAGAGCCAAGAGTTTGTCTAGTGACCAAGTAATTTACAGTATCTACAGACCAAGGTAAAGTTGGTGTTAATGCCATTAAAGCTTCATCAAGAAATGTCTCGCAAATGCCTCCAGAAAGAGAGTCATTAAGAGGAAGGTGAGACAAGTGGTCAAGCACAACATTTTCTACTCCTTTCTTTTCACGTATCTCCAGGTCAAATTCTTGAAGGAGTATGGTCCACCTAATTAGACGTGGCTTAGAATCTTTCTTAACAATGAGATGTTTCACTGCCGCATGATCAGTAAAAATAACCACCTTAGACCCAAGCAAATAAGACCTAAACTTCTCCAAAGCAAAAACTACAGCAAGTAATTCTTTTTCAGTGATGGTGTAGTTTTGCAAAGGTTCGGATAAAGTCTATCTTGCATAATGCAGCACATGAGGTCTTCCCTCAACCCTTTGTCCAAGGACTGCTCCCACTGTATAATCCGAAGCATCACACATCAGCTCAAATGGGAGTGTCTAATCAGGAGCTTCGAGAATAGGCACAAAGATCAAGGCCTCCTTCAGAGTTTGAAAGGCCTCGGCACACTTTGAATCAAAATTGAAGGAAGATTCCTTCGCCAACAAGTCACAAAGTGGCCTAGAAATTTTACTAAAATTTTTAATAAAGCACCTATAAAAGCCAGCATGGCCCAGAAAGGATCTAATCTATTTGCCATTCATAGGCAATGGGAGTTTGGAAATAGAATCAATCTTGGCTTTATCTACTTCCAAACCTTGCTCGGATACAACATGCCCAAGTACAATTCCTTTCTGTACCATGAAATGACTTTTCTCCCAATTGAGGACTAAACCAGTCTCCTTACATCGCTTCAACACATTCTCCAGGTGCAGGAGACACTGATCAAAAGATGAGCCATAAATGGAGAAGTCATCCATAAACACTTCAACACACTCATCAATCATGTCCAGAAAAATAGACATTATACACTGCTGGAAGGTTGCAGGGGTATTACATAATCCAAATAGCATACACCTGAATGCAAAAGTACTGTAAGGACTCGTGAATGTCATCTTCTCCTGGTCATTAGGAATGACTTCCACCTGGTTGTACCCAGAATATCCATCGAGAAAGCAATAGTACTTATTCCCTACCAATTTCTAGAGAATTTGATCCGTAAAAGGCAAGGGAAAGTGATCCTTCTAGGTAGCGGTGTTCCACTTGCGGAAATCAATACAAACCCTCCATCCAGATGAGGGTCTAGTGACAACTTGTTCACCTTGGTCGTTGAATTCCACAGTAAAGCCTGCCTTCTTTGGCACCACATGAATAGGACCTACCCATTTACTATCTGCAATGGGATATATGATCCCAACCTCCAACCACTTCAGGATTTCTTTTTTTACCGCCTCCCTCATATTAGGGTTCAGACATCTCTGCATGTCCCTAAATGGCTTGATGGAATCATCAATATAAATGTGGTGCATGTAGAGTGTAGAGTCTATACCCTTAATGTTAGCAATGCTCCAAGTAATAGCTTCCTTGTGGCTAGACAAGCATTCAATCAGGGCCCCTCCTATGCCTCAGATAGCATAGTCGAAATGATAACGGGGAGCGTATCATTGGCACCTAGGAAAATGTACTTGAGAGTGTCAGGGAGGGGTTTCAACTCAAGGTCGAGGGCTTGTACGGTTGAGGTTTCATAATAGATGTCCCCATCTTAGGTAGCAAATCTACCTTTGGCAGAAATGATGGGGGAAGAGACTCAGTAGAAACACCCAGCAATTCCTCAAGTTCTAGTATATCCCCTTCACATTCCTCCAAGAGATGGGAATGCTCATTTAGCATGACATACTGAAGGGGGTCATCACATAACATTGCAGGGGTTGCCTATTCAATCAGGTCATCTATTACCTCAACTTGAGAACAATCCTCAAGTTCGGCTTGTTTATAAGCATCAAACACATTAACCTGGATTTTCCTATTTCCAAAGGCCATTTTCAATGCCCCAGCATTGCAATTGATTGAAGCATGCGAAGTTGCAAGGGGCAGCCCAAAATGATGGAGGGTTTGGTTGGCTTGTTGGTAGGGTTAGTGTCCAAAACTAAGAAGTCAACGGGAAAGAAGAAATCTTTCACTCTTACAAGGACATCTTCCAAAATTCCCTGTGGTGTCTTAAGTGATCAATCAGCAACTTGAAGGATTACAGGGCTAGGCTTCAAATTGCCTCCCCCAAGTTGTTCATACACGTAGTTCGGAAGGATGTTCACCCCCGCACCTAGATCAAGTAGAGCCTCATCAATTTGTAAGTCACCAATAACTACTAAGATGTATAGGGCTCCTGGGTCCTTCAGTTTCGGGGGTGTGCCATGTTGAACAATTGAGCTAATAGAATTAGGCAGGACAACTTTTGATTGGACCTGTTTTCTAGATTGTCGCTTTTTCATGCACAGGTCTTTTAAGAAGCGGGCATAAGATGGAATCTGTCTGATAGCTTCAAGCAAAGGTAGGTTAATCTACACTTGCTTGAAAGTTTCCATGATCTAATCCATCTTATCTTTGGCTCCAGATGAGTCAGCAAAAGTCTGCCCAGAGGTGGATAAGCACTCTGGAAAGGGCACTCTCGATCTCTCGGTGGAATGGTTGTCATGTCAAGTAAGGGGTGGAATGGGGGCAACTTCTTCTGATGAGGTGATTTCAAGTGGAGAAGATTTGGGCAAGTCTTCTCCAATGGGGGTGAAAGTCAGGGTGGATGGTTTTTTAGGGGGTGAGACTATAGGAGCATCGGGTTTGGAAATTTCTTTCCCACTCCTCAGAATAGTCACCGCCTGAGCATGCTCCCTAAAGACAATCCCTTTTCCTTTAGGATTCTCCTTAGCAGCACTGGGGAGCTTCCCAGTTTCCCTCTATCTAACAGCCTCAACAAGGTATCCTATTTGTGATTTCATCTCATGTATAGCCTTGTCATGAGATTGGATGATGGCACATTGACTTTCTTGCATAGTTTTCAACATCGCCTTCAATTCATCCATCTCAAAGGTCTTAGGTTGGGCAAAGGTTTGAGGTTGGTTCATTTGATGGTTTTGAAAGGATTGTGGTTTATAATTCCCTGAATTTGAGACATTTCCTTGTCTCCATGAAAAGTTTGGGTGGTTCCTCCATCCCACATTATAAGTGTTGGAGAAAGGGTCATTACAAGGTCTAAGACGGAACCCTTGAGCGGCATTCAGATCTGCTTATACAAGCTCAGGGAATTGGGAGGCCAAGTGGCAATCCATAGTGGCGTGTGTATTTCCTTGGCAAATTGAGCATTCGGAAGCTTGGGATGTGGAGGTGTTAGATATGAATGGACTCAGGTTCGACATAAGTCTTTCCATGTTTTGATTCAATAATTGAATCTGATAGGCTAAATTCTGGGTGTCCCTTACCTCATTCGCCTCCAACTTTCTTTGCATGAGAGTGGGCTTTCTATCCATGTAGGTAGAATTCAAGTGAATAGAATTCTCAATCAAAGTATCAAAAGGGTTCCAAGCTTCATCCTCAGTCTTAGATAGAAAGGTTCCTGCACAGGCACCATCCACAGTTTGCCTATGCGAATTATTAAGTCCGGTGTAGAACCTTTCAACCAGTTGCCATTTAGGCACCTGGTGATGTCGGCAAAGTCTAAGCAAGTCATTAAAGCACTCCCACGCATAATGAAAAGCTTGCCCATCCTTTTGAACAAAACTCATAATTTCCCTCCTAAAGTGATTGGTTTTGCTCATGGGGAAGTACTTCTTCAAAAACTCCTTCAGGGCATCCCAAGTGTTAATATTATCAAGGGTGTGATACTAATACTTGGCTTTGTCCTTAAGGGAGAAGGGAAAGAGGGTCCGCATTTGAGCATCATCAGTAACGCCCTGCAGCTTCACCGTGGAACAAACCTCGGTGAATTCCTCTATATGCCTGTAAGGGTCATCCCTAGCAGTACCATAAAAGGAGGGCAGCAAGGATATGGTACTACTTTTGATCTCATAAGGATTGTCCCCTCTAGGTCTACGTAGTGCAGGGCCAGCTTGATTGGTTGGAATGAAATATTCCTTAAAGCTCCTTGGACCGACCATTTCTACCCTTGGAAGGTTTCTTCTTAAGATTCTTTCAGGTTCAGGATCAAACACAAGTTGTCTCCTAAGAGAATGCCTACCAAGAATGCACTGCAAACATAATTCAAAAGGACTTGTTCGGTCTTTACAAATTTAGGCTTTTGACTTTAGTTCAAATTGTAGGTAACAAAGCAAGTTGCCCAATCAATTATGTGCCTATTGTCAACATTCGAAATGCCTAAAAAGACCTAGTTGGAGCTTAGGTATTCTTCCCTAAATCTCAAATGGTAAAGCAAATCCAAAGATGGAAGATCGAGGGACGCAAGTAGGCCTAAGCCTTCCTTTGAAGCTATGCTTTCGCGGTGCTTCTCAACTACCCCCAAAAATCCGTGATAGGGTATCCCCCTCTTTGGATTTACAAAACCTTTGATATCAAGTTCCGAATACTTCAGAATCCAACGGTAGGAGGGTTCTTGTCCTAGTCGTTCCAAGACTTAGGAGTGTCTAAATGCATGCCGTGGTGCAAAAGATGTAAGTGTGCATACACCGCAAAAAAAATTTGAATTTTGAATCGCACACCATGTTTGAAAATATTCTTGAAAAAGGACTAATTAAAGGAGGGACATTTAAAAATCAAGTCCTTGATTTTTAAATGTCCCTCCTTTAATTAGTCCTTTTTCAAGAATATATGTAACCACTTGTTAGATCGCTTCAAGACAAATTATGTGGTCTTCGAATTAAGTCCAAATGCAATGCGTGATCAAGAATAGGATGCAAAGTAAGAGAATGTGTACCTTGCTTCCAGCAATCAACGATGCGAGAATGCATGCAATGCAGAGAAATAAATCTAGAGGCTACTCATACAGACCTAAATGGTTCGTCCTAGGGGCAGGCAGCTCATTTTTTTTTTTTTACCTACTTGTGAACAAACAAGTAGAAGATAAACAACCCACAAAAGAAAACCTAGATCTAAAGAAAAGAGGGAGCAGACTCCCAAAAACTACCCAACATGGGCCTAAAACAAAATCGGGGAACAAACCCCTAAAAATATACCCTAGAATAAGGGTCTCAAACCAAATGTGCAATGAAAAATTAAGTCTAAAGTCTTAGTCCTACTCTAATCAAAGTAGGGACTAAATGTACAAAGATGATCGTCGCGTCCTCGTCCTTCCCCTCCCTTGCAAGGTAGCTTGATCAATTTCTCCTCTGGCAACGTCAAGGGTCACCTCTCATGATGGCTGGTGTGATTGCGAGTTGTAGAATATGTGTCGCAAATAATTGCACTTGCCTCTCTCTAATTCCTCGCACAAATTCCTCGCACAGAAAAGATAATAAATGGTCAGATCACTATGCAATGAGAAATATTCAGAAATGAAATCAGGTGAAATCAGGTGAAATTATTGCATCTATTGCCTCCCCGGCAACGGCGCCATTTGATGAGTCGATTCTTCGCTTTTAAAGTCGTTTGTCACATAAATTGACGCATCGTTTGTAGTTCTATGTGGTGGAAAAATCGACTAATCAACAATTAAAATAATCACTCGCAGAAAAGTGGGTCGTGTCCATAGGGAGGTAATGATGCAATAAAATCACGAAGTTAATTCTAAATGCATTTAGTTATGAATGCAATGCATGAATTATGTAATTAAATCAGAAATATGAATTAATCTATTTACATCCTAATGCATGCTAAATAAATGTTAGAATTAACTTAATGTCTAGGCACTTAAATAGTTAAATAGCCCACAAACGTGGGCTAATTAGATACCATTGGGGAATTATCATGAAATGTCGATTACCAGTGTCTAGATTTAGCTATAGAACGCCATGGGTGGCACTATCCCAAAGTGTCGAATGCCATGGTTCTAGGGGTTGCCATGGGTAGTGCTATCCCGAAGCATCGATTGCTAGGGACCCTACGAGGATTGATGGTGGGCACAAGGAATCTGATACAGAATGTGTTTAGAGCCAATATGAGGTTGGATCTAAGAAAAAATATATAAGAACAAAAGAAAAGAGAGAGAAAGCTCTCCACAAATGAAAATCTTCTTCTATCCCTCTCTCACTCCTACAAAAAATGCACTAGCAAACTAAACTTGGGCTAACCATGTTACAAGCATGGGTGCTTTAACTACTGGGTCCAATGAACTCAAAGATAGTTCCTGCGGGACTTAGAAACCTTCGCTGCAGACTGAGGTGAAAGCTAGTCAGGTTTGGATCTGGGCTAGTATGTGGGTACCTCTAGGCCTATTGTTAGTTTTAAGATATGATTCCTGACAATTACATCCGACCTAAATAAGTAGTTTGATCCATAAGATTTTACTAAGGGACTAGCAAAAACTAGGCATGAGGGTATAATGGGAACACCATCATGAGTCATAACTTACTCTGTTTGGTATGATAAGGTTATTAACAGCTCCTACATATCTATTAGAAGGTCCTAAAGACACATTATCTTGTTTTGAAAAGAACAGAAGAAAATAAGGTTATTTATGCAAAATTAACAGCATTCCACAAATGTAGAATAACCACGGGCTATTCCAGGGGATAATTAAAGATCAAATGGTCATTAATGTCTAATAAGTGGGTTCATGCAGAACAAAATGGGTTTTCACACGTTACAAGAATTAATGGACATCTGAAACCCTAAAAGCTAACCTACTTAATTAATAGAGGTTTTGGTCAGGATAAAATAAACCCTAAACTCTCTAAATATCATAGAAAAATATTCTATAGGATTTAGTACCTTTGATTTGACCATCAGAACTCATTTGTACTTAAAATAGAGTCTCAGATAGATAGTTGCCTTAATTTGGGTTTCTACCTAAATTACCCAGTCAAACTTGGTGAAAACAAAAATCTGACTTTACCATCAAATTCCTTGAGTCCAAATTAGGTTTTTACCAAAATTTTGGCTCAATCAAAGATCATTTCAACCTAGTTTGCAATTTGGTCTAGTTTGACTCTTTCTCTCTCATTCATACCCCCAACTTTCGAAATCCTTGCTAAAACACCCAAGGTTCTTCATCTTCTTCGCTGCTGGGTCCTTGCCGCCATGGTAGTGTGAACCCACGAAATTCATGCTTTCAATCAATGATTTCTCCATGATTGATTATCCAATCTCTTCCAAATTTGGAAGGAGGATTCGCAACATGATCCTCGTCAATTTGGACCTAATCCCACCTTCCAAATCCTTTCATGGAGCTCATGCGAACTCCTTGAAACCACAAACCCTATTCCCTAAATTTCGTAGCTTTCAAGCTTGGACGCTCGACTCTAGCTCTATAAAATGACCCTGACCAACTTCCCTCACTCCTTAGCAAGTCTTTGAGCCAAAAATCATCTTTTCTCCTCTTCGCTCCGAGCTTGCTTCGGTGACTCCCTACCTCTGGCTTCTTTACCGGCCACCACGTACAGTAGGCAAGTGGACTTTCTTCCTCTCATCAATCCGCACCTCACCATACCTATAAGGTGCTTCCTAACCCTCTCCTCATCACAGTTTACCTCATCGGAGCACCCTCCTCCAGCACCGGCCATACCGCAACCGATGCTACCTCTACTCTCCTTCGTCCATTAGCTAGCATCATCAACTCTCCTTCATCCATTGATCATCACCGTGCCTCCGCTGCCTTGATTTAACCACCGAACCACCCTCCATGCCTCCATCTTCCACCTCACCGACATACCTCCAGCAAGCCCTAGGGACCACTCCACTTCACCAATTCACCCGCTTCTAGTCTCCATAGCATCGTCGAACCCTCATGAGAAAAACCCCTCAAGAAATTGATGGGATTGCTTGACTAAAACCTCCACTGAACTCACCCTTCGCCGCATGTTCTCTTTTACCTCGTCAGAGGTCCACTGACCACTAAAGCCACGAAATCACTCTCTTTACATTCGTCACCATCTGGTAGCTCTTCCAAATTGTTTTGACATGGCTGAAAGGCGTTATTTGTTATTTTCAGGTATAGGTCAGAGATGCCATTGCCAGAGCTTCTTCGAAGAGCTCCAGCATGAGTTCTTATGGTTCTAGCTCCAGGTACCTACTCCAGGCGACGCGAAATCATCAAAGGAACAGTCCTAGGTGGTCAATTGGGAGCTTTGACCCCTCCAAGAGCTCCAATAGAAGCCAGATGCGTGTTTTTTTAACTCAACTCAGTAATTAAGTTAATTGCACTTAATTAAGAGTAGAAGAAATCACTTAGGTTAATTTGAAATTATGTCAGTTGTGTAGTATAGGGTCGAATTAACCTAACATGAATCTTTTTTAAGTTTAGGAGGCACAATAATTTTCTCCTAATTCACCAATTTTCTTTTATCTCTTTAAGTTTAGGAGGTAAAACTACTTTAATTTTCAAAACATGAATTTTGTCAAAATATTTAAACTATGAAAGATATACAAAATTCCATATGCAAACATATTTACTCAAAATGTTGTACTTTATTAACAAGTAAACATGCTAGATTTTTTTCAATTTTATTTCATTCTAAGAAATTAAGGCAATTAAAAAGTTATCCAAGTAAAGCATGCCTTTTACAATTAAGAACAAAAAGATACTGATGCAAGAGAAAATTTATTTATTTCTTTAACAAAGTATTGATGCCTTTTTATTTTCTCAGCCTCTAATCTTCTTTCTTTCTTTCTTTCTTCTCTCTCTTTTATTTTCTTCTCTCGAGCTCTCTTTCTTCTTACCTTTCTTGTGTTGTTCCAGCCTTCTTATCCTCCTTCTCTTCTTCTCTTCTTCCCTTAGTTTTTCTCCTTTCTTAGTTTTTTCCTTAACACTCCTTAGCGTCTGTGCTCCTTTCTTCCTTAGCCTTCGCATCCTTCAGTGCTTAGCTTCCTTTAGCGGCTTCTCTTTCCTTAAGCTTTCAGCTGAATCAGGCTTTTTTTACTTTTTTTAACCAAAAGTTTTTATATTTGCGACGAGGTCCTTTCGAGGATACACAGCACCCTGAGACCAGGGTGGGACCAGACCCTACTCGGTCCTCGCCTAGTTTCAGTTAGGTTTGTTTTGGTTCATTTGTTTATCGGTTCACAGTCTCGAGCCGCATCGGCTCAACCCGGCCTCCCAGGCCACACTCGCCCTCCCAGGGCACATTCACATCCGCACGCCCCCAAGGGCACACACGCCTGCAGGCATATGCCCGCACACTCACAACAATGTTTAGATCAGAAGGAATCGGAACCGGTGCGTCGAGCACTGACGATTGCATAGCCAAGGGAACAAATCAGTTTTATTCCCAGGCACATGCTCGTAAATATCCGGGGTGGCACAAAGCTACCCCTTCCAGACCCGAATTCAATCGATCATAACTTTCTTCCCAGAGCTCCAAATTGAATGAGTTCAAGTTTGTTGGAAAGCTCTAAGGGTAATCTACACAATTTTAGGGTCAATTTAATGTTTTAATGATGTTTTGCTCTTCAATTTAAGAGATGAAATCAGGGGTTCTACAGGTTTTATAAAAAGCCTGGAAAGTGTTTTAACTCAGGAGAGTCCTCAGATGGACTTCTCTCATCTATTTAAAAGTCTGTATATGTTATATAAACAATTTCACTTCTGTTAGGATAGATTTTAAGCTCTTAAGACCTACAGAACCTGCAGAAAAGCTTTTCTCTTCTCTGGAAACTTCAGAGGTTGATTTTCAGATTTCAATAAGTGCAACTGACACTTTAAAGTGTTCCTAATCTATTTAGATTAATTCTAAGGGTTATAACTAATCAATCTGGGCAGGTTTTAGATTTGAATTTCATCAAAATACTACTTCGAGAGTAACCCAAATTGGCAGAAACAAAATCTTTACTAGTTACATCATCTGAGCTTACTTTATTCTTTCTAAAAACATCAAACATAATCTCAGAAACAGTTTCCACATCTCAATTCCTCAATTCAAGCTTAAAACACCATTATAAAACTCAGGTTTGACTATGGAAGCTCAAAAATTGACTTTTTGTTTAAAGCTTCCTCCTAAGAAATTAATGCATCAATCAGAGTCTCCTCATCATCTGGAACTTACTCAGATCTTCAGATTTGTGTTCTGTCCTTAATTTCTAGGGTTTCAGGCTCGCCGCCTGAACTAGAATAGGTATGTGTTCGACAGAGTTGTTCAGTGGTAGTTACAGTGTTTTAAAAGTTAGAATAGTTTCAGTGCATCACACTGAAGCTTCTGAGCTCCTTAAGTGTTTCTTAAATCCTTTATAACAGACTTCTCCAACTCAGCGGAGTTGGGGAAGAAGTTACTTCTTTAGCTCTAGTGATGAAAACCTCAAACAAATTTCTTTAAAAATAATCAGTAATCATTATTTTATTGTTTTGGAGTCACTTAGCAATTTCTAGAGGCTGCAACACAACTTTGGCTCATCGAAGCTCGCCGGAGCTCCGGTGAGTCCAGAAAATGTAAATTGTTTGTACAGATTGACAAAATTAATTATTTTTAAACCAGAAATGATCCCGAGGTTACAAGGAACCTCTTTATCACATTAAATTCTTCATTTGTTCATTGAAATAAAAGATTTGACAGTAAGTTTATTTCTTAAAAGATTTAAGTGGTTTAAGATCAAGACTTGATTTAACTACTCGATTGAGAAGTTAAATCAAGTCAACAGATGTTATTAATCATAAATATATATTTAATTTATAGTTTGAACTATTCCTGAGCTGCCATGGACAGTGAGCTCAGGAGCTTAATTAAGATTGGGCATTTAATTATAGATGATAATAATAGGTAATATAAAGTCGATTAGGGTTCTAAAGTGGTGATAGATGATGAAAGAACCCAGTGAAGGTGGAATTAGGTCGATTACTGTCACCATAGACAGTGTTTGTAATCGGTGGTGAGATTTGAATTAGGCATTTAGGTGATTTAATTAATGATTTAGTGAATTAGAAGTGAACATGGAAGATACAGGAAGGTGTACAGTGTATTAAAAGACAAAATTGAAGTCTCTGGAGAGCTCAAGGAACTCACCGGAGTCAGAGGAGATGAAGCTAAATTCTAAAATTACTCTAACCTAACTAACTAAACGAACTAACTAAGCTAGCCTACTCGTAGTCCTACTCCTACTCCTAGTCTACTGTTACCTGGATGAAGGGATCAATAGGGTTTCACAGAAGTCTCATGGCGAACGACGAAATCAGAGGGTTGAAGAAAGATCTCTGGCAGGTGGATTTGAGGTGGAGCGGAGGAATCCTTAGGTCGGCACCTTTGTTAGAGGTGCGGAAGACCTCGGCGGATCTCCTCGGCTACTTAAGATGGATGGAGGAAGTTGGAAGATGGAATGGGGAATCGCCGGAGGTTTGGAAGAATAGCCTATCGAAGTCAGCTACAGTGTTAGAAGAGGGAAGGGAGCCAACTTGCCTAAAATCAGAGGTGTGAGGGGTATTTGTAGGAGTATGCGGCGAAGAGAGGGGCGGGGTCTGGCCGAAGAAGGAGCTCGAGGAGCTTAACCTCCGTCGTTGTCTCCGACGATGGTGAGGTTATCTCCCACTAAAAAATAGGATTCTCGGTTAATCCAGACCGATGGATGAAGTGTAGGTGGTGAGCGCGAGCTGCAAGAGCATGGGCAAAGAGGAATGATGTCAGCAGGGCAGTGATCGCGTGGTGGGATGACTCTCTACCGCCAGCAGTTCATTTGGCTAGAGAAGAAGAAGAAGACAAAGTGGGACTTAGAAGTAATAAAACTTAAGGACCTATGTGAGAAATAATGACCCGACTGTAATGAAAATTAAAGACTAAAATGTAAACCCAAGTTTTGGAGGTTTATTTTAATTTAAATCTTTTTCAACTTTTTATATATGTTAGTAAATAAGGTAAATATTATGTTTACACCTTGAATTTACATTTTTGACCTTTTTAGGTTAAATTACTAGATTAAGTAAAATTACTTAAGTTATTACATACTTAGGTATACATTATATTTAAGTTACTTATCTTATTAATTAAGGAAATGATTAGTAGGATTTCGAGTCCAATTATTATCTAAATTATTAATAATGTTAATTGAATGATAAAAATTCATTTTTACTTATTTTAAGGTCCTTAACTAAATATCCCTTATTCTATAATTAACCCTAATATATTCATAACCTTAGCTAATTAACTAGGAAGACTAGTTAATTAGGGGTAATTAGAGATCATGATGAGTGTCTCATCACCTGCTACGGCTAATTGCGTAAAGAAGATGGGACTAGATAGTCCAACATTGGAGGATACAAACCGCGTGAAGCCACATAAAAGGTAAAAGTGCAGGGACCTTGCTGCCTTTACACACATGGGGTGAGGTCCCCCTTACACCTGCGCACCCTCGTCCGCATTCACAAGCCTGCGGACCTGGACATTTGGCCATATACTCGGTTATCGACCCGATTAGCCTTGGGTCTGAGAGAGAAGAAAGAGAAAGGAGAGAAAGAGGGGGAGGGTTTTGCCTCGCTCTCCAACTCTCTTAACACATAAAGAATTTCAGAGAGGCCTTTGCCTCTATTGTTCGTAGCTGTTGTGCCTCTCCCTGAAGCCTGAAGAGAGGGAAAGAGTCCTTTGCCTTTATGCTTGAGAAAGAGAAGAAGAGAGAAAGAAGGAAGAGGAAAAGCTGAAGAAGAAGGAAAGCTCTCTATAGAGCACTGTAGCAAGCAACGTTTAAGTCATCTGATTTGAGCACCCAACGTTTAATTTGACCACTTTGACCTTCTGAGGCTATACTGCTTACTTACTTTGCATAAAATTACTTGGTTGATACTGTGCATTTATTTGATATAATTGTAAAGGGGTAATTGGTGATTTAAATCACCATTTTACCCCATTCTTTTTGCACCTTGACATTGCCATTCATATATATATCATTCTTGCATGGATTCTTCATTATAAATTGCTCATCTTTGCAGTTATATTATGATCTTGAGATTAATTGCTATACTTGATCCCTACGTTCGACCTCAGACTTCAAATTCAAGTTATAAATATTATTTGTTGTCGTGTGATTTCAATCTATACTACAATGAAGTATTCTTAAAACCTTGATTTCAAGTGCTAGCAACTATTAAGTTCAACTTTAGAACAACTGACTCTACCTTTGGTACTTGTATCAAAGATTGAAATCATTCGCAACAGTCATCCTGACTCATTCGCCCACCCTTTGACCCTGTTCTAAACCTTGAACTAAACTGATTTGGTACCCTCCTGGCTTACAATGAGGACATTGCAAAACTTAGGCATGGGGGGGTGTTAAAGTGAAAACATATGGAAATTCAATTCTCTGTGGGGTTCTCACAAAAAAATACATATTCAAAAATCATAAAATAAAAAATAAAAAAATGAAAAAAGAAAAGAATTGGAGAAAGGGGAGGAAATTTTGAGAAATGATTGAGGAAAAGAGGAGAAATGTTAAAATTTAAAAAAGGAGCAAAAATCAAGAACAAAAAAGATAATCATTAACAAATGATTATGGAATCTATTTAAGTTGTAGACCTAATCAAAAGAAAAATTAAGTCCTGAAAACAATGAGACAAGGAGATTAGTATGAGTGTTGATCTTAGGCCTCTTGGGCTTATTTTAAGGGCTAAACATTCACATATCTGTTAAGATATGGATTAGTCCTCAAGAGGTTGAGGAAAGTATGAAGCTGATGTAGTAGGTCTAAGGTTTAGGGATTATTCAGCCCCATTACTTGCCTTTGGTTTGCGGGACATGGTAACCTAAGCACCCAAAATCACACACTTAGTTTGGAACAGTGCACTTAATAAAGAAAAATCTGCCAAAAGTGTTCTGTTCTGAAAAGCCATCTCGAAGATCTAGCTTAGGAGCTGTTCGACAACACAAGTTGATTGGATGAGTTCCCAATGTGGAGAGGTGGAAAATTCCCCTTGAAGATGCGTAATAACATATCGTCTCCATGGTGCTTGTCTCCTTGGATATCTAAATATCCTACCAGGGGCATGTAAGCACCTTGTGTTGGTTTAGGTGCCATGGGTGAGATTATCCTAAAATGTCGATTTCCAAGGCCTGAATTTAGCTACGGAACGCCATGGGCAGCATTATCTCGAATTGTTGAAACCCAGGAGTTCTGGGGGTTGCCATGGGCAATGCTATCCTGAAGCATTGAAAGCTAGGGACCCTTCGAGGGTTGATGATGGGGACAAGGAATCCAATACAGACCGTGTTTAGGGCCATTTGAGGCTGCATCTAGGGAAATCTAAAAAAAAACAAGAGAAAACTCTCCAAATGAAAAATCCTCTTCTACCTCTTTCTTACAAAAATGCACTGGAATACTATACCTGGACATGTTATGTCTACACACAGGTGCTTTAACCACTGGTTTCAACGAACCTCTGGGCCGTTTTTGCAGGCCTTAGAAACCTTCACTGTAGACTCAGGCTGAAGCTGGTCAGGTCTATATCTTGACTGATAATTGAGTACCTCTATGCCTATTGTTGGCATTTTGACCTAATTTCTAAAAGAGTAGAACAAATTAGGCATCTGAATTTTAATGCATGACTTAGAACTCTAGTTCTTTCCATAAGATTTTGTTAAGGGATTAGCAAAAGTTAGGCATGGGGGTATGATGATAACATCATCATGAGACATAACTAGTGTTAATTAATCTGAATTAATTGACAAATGATCCTACATAATCGCTTAAGATCCATAACTCACTGAATATCCATTTTGAGAGGGATACTCTAAAACAGGGTTAATTCTACAGTTTTAACAACATATCATGAATGCCGAATAATCACGTGGTTTCCCAAGGGTTAATCTAAGGTCTAGTGAGCATTAAAGTCTAGTAAGGGGGTCCACATAGGCAGAAACGTGATTTCGTGCATTTCGAGAACCAATACAGCACCAGAAATCCTAATTTCAGACCTGCCTAAATTACAGAGGTCATGGTTAGGATAAAATCCATCTAAACCTTCTAAAATTCATATAAAAATATTCCATGATGTTCGATGTCATTTATTTGACCTTTGGAACCCATTTTGACCTCAAACAAAGTCACAGGCATAATTCTACCGTAATTTGGGTTTTGCGGAAATTACTTAGACAAACTTTGTCAAAATTGAAATCTAATTTCACCATCATTCCTTCAGTCCAAATTAGGTTCGTACCAAAATTTGGTCCCAATCAGAGTCCATCTTGACCTAGTTTGCATTTTGGTCCAATTTGACTCTTTTTCTCTCATACACTGCCCTAGCTTTTGAAATCCTTGTAATTAGGCCCCTAGGTTTCTTGTCATCTTTGCTGTTAGGTCCCTACCGCCATTAGTGTGAACAAAATCTTCACTGTCGAGATTCAATCGAGGATTTCTTTCTCGATTTTTAATGAAACACTTCCAAAACTGAAAGGGAGATTCCTTGAGGAATCCCTTCCAAATGAACCTAAACATGGACCCTAATTCTGTTATGGCCCGATCCCAGATCCCTACAGGACCCGAGACCGGCTCACCTCAACTAATCCCAAGACCTAGTCATCCAACAAGAAATAATCAAAAATAGAAAATATTCCACAACTACAAGTACATTGTAACTAAGCAAAAAATAATACAGAGACAGTAAAGAAAACATAACCAAATGTCTCATAATATTACAGGCCATCACAACTACAACAGCGGAAAGTAAAGCGGAAATATAACAGAAATAGTATTACATGTAACAAATACTCACTACTACAACAAAAGAATGTGCTGAAATAGAAAATGACAACAGCTAAGGCTGGGCTCGACTGGGCCCAACTCCATCTACAGCCGGTGGTGCTGGCTGCTCAACTCCCTGACCTGAACAAGGTTATAAAATTTCATAGTTAGCTAACACTGAGTAGAGTGGTAATTAAACCATTTACATGCAATTAACTTAAGACAAGCAACTAATTTAGTATTCAATTCCATTTAGCTCAACTAAGTGGTTCTAATTTGTTTATTCTCTTAAGAATCTGGTTATTTCTTGATCTTGACTGTCCCTTAAGGGGATGATCTTGATTGCAATCTTTCCCATGATGTAGGATGTACATGTGGTGCTTTCCTTGTTGGGAGAGTCCCCTGTGGTAGTCCTAACCCAGTCAACCACCTCGAGGTCACGATCACGACGTAGAGGTGACTTCGGCACATGTGATAAGTGCACAGGTAGCTACCTTGCACTGGCACACGTTCAATCATTTTCACTAGCAGGTATGCCTAAAGGTATAGTATGGAATAGCACAGGGCCTTGCCCTCTCAGAATAGGGGTCTTGCCCCTCCACAGTCCGCGTACCCTCATCCGACTATCCCGATTTGCCAAGTGAGCCTAACAAGAGTCGGTGTACGGTGGCTAGTCCTAACCCTGGGCCCCATGGGGTGGCTAGCTCCCTCCCTACATTAAGTAGCTCACCTTGGTTCCACGGACACGAGGGCCAAATAGAAGTCAGTGTAGAGTGACTAGTCCTAACCCCAAGTCTCAACCTAAAGGGGCGGCTAGCTTCGCTCTACACTAAAGGGACAGTTACTCTCCTTGGTACCATGTACACAAGAGCCAGCTCACTTCCTGTCTACTTACAAGGTTCTTTCCATATACAGGAGTTCTACTCCTAGTTCCCCTTAGGGTTCATGCTCGTTTTTGTTTCATTTTAATTCTCAACATGCCTAATTCATTGTTCATCTTCTGATTCTCACTCATATAATAGGCAGCTCATACTTTTACAACTAAAGGAGCATCATGTCAAGTATTTAACACTTGCTAGCGATTAGGGTTTAACATGAATCTCAAGTAAATAGTTTAGCTCAAGCAATATTCATTTGTTTCTACCCTAGGGTTCATTTCACATCCTAAGGTTCAATCAAGTTGTTCTAAACATGTACTTGATTATTTAAATCTTAAAGTAAACCACTCTACCGGGAAACACGGGAGGAATGGGGGCTAGAATCACAGGTCCTATCGTCTCCGTGGGCGTCGAACATGCTACAGGTTAGTGACCTATACCAGTGACCAAATCACATTAGTCGAGTTCAATATAGTACATAATCGACACTAACACATAGAGAAACTCTAGTGGAAAACAACGGTACTTCGTTTGCGGAAATTCAATTCCGTTTGGGCCTTAAACAACCAAAAAATGCACATACGGACTAAAATTAGACGTCTGGGACTACACCCAGACGTCTTAAACGAGCTCAGAACCTAACCTTGTGTTCGTACACTTTTGTGGGGTTTTAAAGAATGTCACGTTGTAATATAGCCGACAAAGCGTTCAAACAAATAAAGAGTTTTTATTACTCGAAAATCGGAGTATCCGAGGTCGAACACAGGGAGCAAATGGAATTTACTACTAATCTCAAATGTAATTGAACACTCTAATTTACTCAAAACTTTAATTCGAATATGAATGTATGCGGTTAAAAGTAATTATGACAAAAGAAATGAAATTGGGCGTCTGATCTTGTGATCAGACGTCTTAAAAGTGTTATTCTTCTCTTTGATATTTCTTTCTCTGTAGCCTCTCTTTTGCCTTGCTTCTTTCTCTTCTTCTCAGCAGTCTCTCCTTCTTCCTTCTGATCTTGGCTTCTGTGAAGGCTTCTTCCTCTTCCTCAGTCTTTTGTTCTTCCTGCCTTCTTTTCTCTTCTTTCTTCTCCTTTCTTCTCTTCTCTGCCTTCTTCTTTTTCTTCTTCTGCGAAGGCTTCTCTTTCTTCCTTGCTCTTTTGTTCTTCCTGCCTTCTTCTTTTCTCTTCTTTCTTCTCCTTTCTTCTCTTCTTTGCCTTCTTTTTCTTCTTCTGAGAAGGCTTCTCTTTCTTCCTTGGTCTCTGTTCTTCCTTCTCTTCTCTGCCTTGCCTTCTTTCCTCCTTCTCTTCTTCTTCCTCAACGTTCAACCTACCTGCACAGAGCAAAACCTATCCCTTTCCCTCTACCCGCGCGTCTCTCTCTCTCAGCAATTCACTCAAGGATGCTCTCCCAGAGCCACATGGATAATCAGGTCGGATTTCGCACCTAGGACCAGGTGCACCTGCAGGTGGGTGATGCGCAAGGAATGGGTAGGTTAGGGTCGGGTCGGATCCCGCCAGATCCGCGAGGTGAAACCGCGGACGAGGCCGGCACTAGGGCAGGTGAGGGACCTCACCCCTGTGCGTTCGGAGTCAACCAAACAATATCACAAATTCAACTTATACTACAGTGGCGCCTCGTATTTCCACGATGTGGGACTAAAGTCTCTGGCCCAATCTCGCGCGCGCCCGTAGACCTGCGTGCAATCGCCACAGCTGCAGACTTCTCAGCGCTCCTTGCTGGACTCGCGGCTTCGCACTGCTCGCGTGCATCTGCTGCGCCTGGATCCTGGGAGACCTGATGCCTGGAGCTGCTTTGGAGCTTCTTCAACTGTCGTCAATGGCGGCAGGAGAGTCGATACTGTCAAACACCAACACGGCCTATTGGCCTAATCAGACCAGCTGGGCACCTTTGTCGTAGCATGGCAAAGATGGTGCACGGTGCTGCAGGCCATGGGATGGCCTAGGCATGCGTGCCTAGGTCAACCTGTGGCCGGAGGTGTGGGGTTGTTCGGGGGATTACTGAGGAGGTGTGGAGTGGCAGTGGAGGGGCGGAAAGTGTTCCTTGTGGTGAGGCAGAGCTTATGACATGGTTGGCAAGCCATGTGGAGGGGTGGAATGGTGGGAGCGGCTCGCTGGAGGTCGATCGGAGGCGAGGAAGATGGAGGTGGTCAGCGTCGGTCAAGGGCCAATTAAATGAAATAAAAGGGGGAAAAGAGAGAGGGGAAGATGGAGAGTAGTTCTAACCTAATTATAGGGACGAAGGGGGACGGAAGGAGTACAACAGTACCTGCTGTCACCGAAGAAGCTGCCCAGTGGAGGAGGATGGCAGCGACGACGGGGCTGAGGCGGCGTGCACGGGTGTTGCGCGACGCGGAGGAGAGTCAGGAAGATGACTCTGCCACTGGTTTTGTGGTAGAGCGAAGAGGATGGGAGAGGGAGCTCGTCGGAGCTTGCTAGACACTTGGCCGGAGAAGAAAGAGACGAATTGGGGGTGGAAGTCCGGCCAAGTCAAGCTAAAGATGAGCGGCCGGTGGTGTAGGTTCTTTTATAGGCACTGGGCTAGGTGTTCATGGCATGGAGGGCAGGCCTATTGCCTCTGATGGCTAGCCAGAGTAGGAAATAGGTTAAGATACCCAAATCCCTCGTGCGTTCACACGAGAGATTGGGTTCACACCAGAGATTGTGATTGGCCTTAGATGGAAGGGAATTCCTCAGAGAATCTCCCTTCCATTTCTGGGGGGGGATCTCTGAGGAATCAGAGAGTAATCCCTCTCTAAACCTCGCCGGAGGTTGCTTCTACCCAAACAATGGCGGCAGGACCTGATTGAAAAGGTGGCGAGAAAATTAGGGGGTTCTTTGCAATGATTTCAAAAGATAGGGACCAAATTATCATTTGGGTGTACTAAATTGCAAAGTAGGTCAAGATGACCTCCCCTTAGGTCCAAATTTTGGTACAAACCTAATTTGGACCTAAGGAATCCAATGGTGAAGTTGGATTTTAGGTTTGACCTCGTTTAACTAAATATTTTACGTAAAAACCCAAATTAGGTTACTTAAAGAGCTAGGACCCTACTCTAGGTCAAACTGGGTTCCAAAGGCCACATTAAGTGTCCTAAACCCTAAGGAGTATTTTTCCATGACTTTTAGTGGGTTTACTTGATTTTTATCCTGACCGAAACCTTGTTAATTTAAGCGGCTCTATTTTAGGGTTACCAAATGTCACTTAATTCCTGGATTGCACCTAAACCCATGTCTGATTGACTCAACCCACTTTTTATCTCATTTAGACCTTTTGACCTATGTTTTGCCTCTAGGAAATCCTATTTATGTACTGTAATGGTAAAATTGCAGTTTTAATCTTTAATTCATGTTTTCTTCTCAGAGCACTTATTCCTTCATTTAGGCCTTCTTCTAGGTTATGTAGGAGCTTTTATCTTCTTTATTGGGTCAAAATGAGCTAGTTATGGCTCATGATGAGGCTCTCATCACCTTGCTTCCCTACGACTTTCTCAAATGTTCGAACCCCTTTGTAATCATTTGAGGGTGATCCTAGACATCGGATACTCCCTCCGATCATCTGGGGGTGCCGTCAGATGTCTGGTACCATCTCCAGACATCCTAAGGTACCTCGAAGGGCGTGCTTGTGCACCTTTCCAAGGCTTATACCGGCATACGCACTCACGAGTTAAAACCTTCGACAGCACAATGTTACATACATAACGTACGTGCATGCATGCGCATTCAGGATGCTTACCTTGGCACTTCACGAGTTTTCAGACGTCCAGCTTCATCTCTGGACATCCACTACTGCTCCAGACATCTGGCAGATGCTCTAAATGTTTGATACTGTAAAAGTCCAGTATCTAGAAACTCCTTACGTGGCTCGTCTCCCTCGCACCTCCATTCACAGCATGGTAGCAACTGCTCCAGCAGCTGCAGAGGGGCGAGAGGCTGTCTCCATGAGCCCCTCCTCCTCATGCGCGTGCTTGCCTCCTCCCGCACGAGCTCCTCCAAGCTCCTGTGGCTCCTATGGCTCCTCCGACGGTGCAACCCCGGTACTCTCGACTACACTCGCATCAAGGTGCCCACACATGTGAGCTCCCTCGCTCGTGCTCGTTCGCTGTGCACCCAAGCTCCCCGAGCTTCCTCCTCTCTCCCACGCACACACTCTCTCCCTCTCTCCTCCTCCTCACGCGAGCTCCTCTCCTCTGTGCGTGGCTACAAGTGGAGAAGAGGAGGCTGTTGGCGGCTCACCGGTAGACCAGGGAAGGAGGTGGAGGTGGTGGTCAAGTGGAGATGGAGTGAGGTGGAGGGGTTTAAGTAGAGATGGGTTAGGGTTTGGAGGGGGGGGGAGTGTGCATGTAAGTGTGGTGAGGGAGAGGAGAGAGTGGGAAAAATAGCACGACACCCCCTTTCATCCCCCTCCTTTCCCGCAAAACCCACACACTCAACTCAAAGAGGAAAAAATTTTCGCATTTACGTCCTTAACTTTCCGGAAAACTCCCAACGGTCCTTGGAAGGGCCATTTCAGATTCCTTCCCAATCTCTCATGCGAATGCATGGAAGATTTGCATATCCTTTGTGCTCAAAATCCTCGAAGCTTGAAAGCTTCTTTCCTTTCTTAGAAACATCCCTTATGGCCTACAAAAGAGTCGGCGAAACAATTCCACTCTTCTTTAGCTAGGTTTAAGGCCAAAACAAGTCTTCCTTCTCTCCCATGGCTGACTCTGACCTACGCTCCGACGACCCTCTCGATCTCCCTCATCTGTGCCTCCAACGGCCAAATTGGAAGCACAACGATCTTCCGCATCTTCCTCTAATGGTGGCCAACCAAAGCCCTAGCATCTTGAACCCTTTCTTCTCTGCCATTCATCCATCGAAGTATTCTCCTTCTCTAGCATTGGCCAATCATAGTCAGCACCAAATCCTCCCCACTTCGTCCTTTAGTTAGGTCAATAGCTTCCTTTCCCTCTCCTAGTCCCCTCCAACTCCTTCCCACTCCAATTCTACCGTTGCTCATCTCTCTCCCCCATTGTCTTCTTCCACTTCGGTGACACTCCAGTGAAATCTATCTCTCACCACACCACACCAAACACACCCTCTCCACCTTCAAAAGCTCCACCTCATCTCACCAAATAAATCCCTCCACCTAATTCCATGTTTCCTCCACCAAAAATACCCATCGAACTCAAGCTCCATTTCACACCTTCTCTGAGTTCGCCTAATGCCTCCACACCACCACACACCACACAAACACGACCACCACCTTTGCCATCACTTGGCAATTCTCCTAAGTATTCTAACATGGTGTGCGGCCTTATTTCTCATTTTAGGTGATCACCATCCTTTTTGGTCGCCTTCGTCATCTCCAATGTCGTCTGCCTCTCTCCAACTGCCATATGCCCTGCCACTTCTCCCAGGTGCTGCGAAAGTAAGTCGTGAACCCAGCTACAACACTAATTAAGGGCTTCAGCACTAGCAACTCATCAATTTGACGAAGAATCACCTCTACTGCATACGTGAAAGAAGCCTGGCACTTTAGTGCCACATCGTGAAATGAAGGGCACCTGATAGCGTATAAGACTATTTTGTGCTTTAGCCTTATCGCCCAGCACATGAGGGGTTGGGTCCCTCATCCTCATGCACACCCACCTACCCGATTAATAGCCTACTCACTCCTTGCCTGCAAGTCACGCTCGTAGGCCTAGTCCCTGTACACGTCCGATTACCCGACCGTTTACCCGACTTAGCTTGGGCCTTTGAGAGAGAGGGGGTGGGTTTTGCTGTGTGATGCTCTGCCATGGCCCTCTGTAGAAGAAGAGTTCTCCATACTTACCTTCTGAGGAAGAGAGGTTGTGCCCTGTGCTGAAGAAGGAAAGGCTTGGAAGGAAGCTTTAGAAGAGGAAGGCTTGGAAGGAACTTTACAAGAGGAAGGCTTGAAAGGTTGTGCCTTCTGTGAGGCACTGTGATTTGTTGACACTTAAAACATCTAATGATATATGCCTGTCGTCTGGTTATGTTGATGTTGAACACTGTTGCATTATTTTAGTACTTTAGTTAACATTGATGAAATTGAGTATGAGATATATGCTTAATCTAGATAAATAATTGGTGATTTAAATCACCATTATTTTATCTTTTCTATTCTTTTTATCTCATCAACATTTGCATTACTGACAAATTGTATTCATTGCATATTTCTTATTGTGATCAATTAATTTTGCTCATTGATTTTGAATAAAGACTAATGTGTGAATTCCATATTTGCTCCCTGTGATCGACCACAGACACTTTTCCATTTTAATTTATAAATTTAATTATTTTCAAGTGATTGAGGCTTTGCTACAATGATTACTCCTTAAAATTCCTCGATAGCTTGTACAACACTATCCCAGATCCAGAACTTGAACCATTCTTAGAGGAACCTACAAAGGTTCCATTTCCTAAGGCCTTGACCAAGGGAATGAGGAAACCTAAACTCGTGGCATTAGTGGAAGATCTAGTCAAGCTCTTTGAGCAAGTCTAGATAAACATCCCCTTGATGGATGCAATCTGCCACCTATCGGCTTATGCGAGACTTTTGAAAGATATATGTACACCAAAGTGTAAGCTGCGAAACAAAGATGGGAGTTCGATTGTTAAGACCCGTGCTATTAAAGCCCTTTAAGATGTCTGGGACTTGGGTCAGACATCTGGACACCTTCCCAAACGTCTGGAAATCAATTTTTGTGTGCGTATGTCCTCGAGTCTGTGCGCGTGCCGTGCACAGACTGTGCGCAGCTGCCCTCTTCTCTCCCCCCTTGCTGAATGCAGAACCCTAACCCACACCTACTTAAACCCCCTCCCCTCCGTCATGCCACCCCACTTCCATCCACCTTCGCCTTCCTCCAGTGAGAGAGAGAGAGCGGCGGAGAGGAGGAGCAGAGTGAGAAGGGAAGAAAGGAGAGCGTACGAGCTCGCGAGGGAGCTCGCCGGAGAAGCTCATGGCCAGTCGGGCGTGCGCAAGGCGGAGAGGTGCACTGGGGAGGTTCTCCCTGATGCTGCTGTAGTCAGAGTAGTGGGTGAGCGAGCGTGGCATGGCTACACGTGGCACGAAGAAGAAAAAGGCAGCTTCTAGTTCTGGGATTTTCCTAGAATCAGACGTCTGGATCTACATCCAGATGACGCAGACGACGTCTGAAGGAGACTCCAGACGACTGAGAGGTAAATCCCGCGACCTATGCCTCCCTTTGCGGATACGGCCATGTAGACCATTCTGCCAAGGCACTGATACGTGCCGTATTGAGAAGATTTAAGTTGAGCATGTAGGATTCGCTTCGGGAAGGCGTGGGACACGCCCTCCCATGCGATTCAGACATCTGGGCAAGGCACCAGATGGCAGGGAGCATCTCTAGACGTCCGGAGAGGTGATCGGACGTCTGGAACTAGGTCAGGATGGTTCAGCAAGATCCCTAGACGTCAAAGGAGTAGCGCAGAGCGAGGTATGGTTCTGGACTTCTTTTAAGATGTCTGGAAGGTGTTACAGACGTCTGATTTGAGTCAAGATTGTCATTTTTGACCCGTTTACGATCCGTTTGAGGTCCGATTTTCACAATTAAGATTCTGTTCTTCTTCATATAAGTTCCTCTACTTGTTGGAATGCTTTTATCATGTTTTGAGTGGTTTCTTGTGGTTGATCCTTGTGTTAAGACCTCATTCCATTGTGGATTTGGGAGTTGCGGAGGCACGTGGACCTGCCGATCAAGCCCCCATTACTCCTAGTTTTGCTGGTAGAGTGGCTCCCCTAGTTAATTATAAACATGAATGCATATCTGGATTGAATGTTAGATCCTAAGGTATGGCATAAATCCTAGAGCTAGAAACACTGGAATAATTGTATGGAATGCATGAATTGCGATCTTGGATGAGTAAATAGAATAATGACAACTGCCTGTAATTGGATAACAGTTGCCTGTGAAATGTAAAGTACTGTTGTTAGCAACTGTTGCATGTAATTCCTGTTGTTTGCAATTAAATATGAGCTGCCTGTATATGAATTGGAAATGAAAGATTGAATGTTGGAAACACGAGCTACCTGTGAATAAACCTGAAATGATGAAACCTAGTATGGCTTGTCCTAAGAAACATGAGCATGAACCATACGGGGAATTAGGAGTAGAGCTCCTGAAAAATAAATGGAATGGAACTAGAAATGTGAATGGGGAAGTGTGCTGGCTCTTGAGTGCGGAGTACCAAGGAGAGCGACTGTCCCCCTGTTTTGTGTAGAGCGGAGCTAGCCACCCAAGGTTGGGACCTGAGGGTAGGATTGGCCACTTTGTACTGACCTTTTGTCCCTCGCGTACATAGTACCGGAGAGAGCTACTAGTGTAGGGAGAGAGCTAGCAACCCCACGGGGCTTGGGGTTCAGCTAGCCATTCTATACTGACTTGTTAGGCCCACTGGGCAAGCCAGGGTTGTCAAGCGAGGGTGCACGGACTGTAAGGGGCGAGACCCCTATTTGGTTCTTAGGGGCTAGATCCTTGTTACTGAGAGGGCTATGCCCTATATTGGTTCCGTGTTGTGCTTTGGGCACACCCGTTAATGAAAATGACTGACCACGTGCCGGTACGGGGTAGCTACCCATGCGTTTATCGCGCGTGCCATAGTCACCGTTACATCTGTCAGCAACCTTGGGGTGGTTGATTGAGTGTAGGACCACCACGGAGGACTCTCCCGGCTAACAGAACACCACGTGCTACTTCTACTCTTCGGAAAAGACTGCAATCGAGATCATTCCCACGAGGAACACTCGAGATCAAGAAAAAGACCTGATAAATAAATCAAGTGATGAAAGAAAGAATAATTAGTTAAATAAAGAAAGAAATCGAAAACAATAGCTACCTGTTCACCTTTACTGTTTTTAGTTAGCTGGTTTCCACTCTACTCAGCATTCGCTGATTTTGTGTACTCATAACCTTTTTCAGGTCCAGGTGTTGAGCAGCTGGAGCCTATGGATGCAGAGGGTGTTGGGCCCAGTAGAGCCCAGTAGTTGTACCTTTTGTTTGTACCCCGTTTCCGTTGTAGTGAGTATTTTTGTTACACTTCTGTACTCTTTTATTTTAAACTTTATATTCCTGTACCTTTTTAAATTCTCTACTGTTGTGGTGGTGTGTACTGTAGTAGTTTACTTCTTTACTGCTGTACCTTTGTTACTATTGTTGTTTGCATGGTGAATGTAGTTTATTTTTACTGCTTTTTGGTTACTTCCTCATTAGACGACTGGATCTTGGGATCAGTCGAGTCGGTCCGATCTCGTGTCCTATTGGGATTCCAGAACTGGGTCGTAACAAGATGGTATCAGAGCATGGTCATCCTGAGAGGTGATCTAGCTGGAAAATAACCAATTCACGTGCTTGTAACTAGAGTAACTACTACAATGTACCTTTTGACATCTGTTCTGAGGTTCTTTCATTGAATGTCGGTTAGAATTGACATCTTTTCTATTCTGTGTTAGCGTCTCCTTGTAGGAGATGCCTCGACGAGGGGGCAGCGAGGCAGGCCGTGGACACGATCGAGGACGAGGTCGAAGGGGCGGGCGCGTTGAGCCCGATGCCTCAGTGGACCAGTCACTACTTCCGAGCATTCAGGCCCAGCACCTCGCCCAACTGGTATGAGAGATCATACGAGAGGAGCTTCACCCACCTCCACGAGCGCCTCTCCCTGGGGCTGCGGAAGAGGGAGTCCTCTGTGGGACCACGAGATAGACACGGCGCTAGACGTGGGGGAGGGGGTGGCCCTCCACCACCCCCAGCTTCCTTCGGCACTTCCGAGCACGAGCCCTCCTCACTTGGAGGCATACTAGTTTGTCCCCTTCAGTGCCATTATGAGCTTTTCGGACAGTTCTGGAAGCTGAAGCCCCTTTCCTTCAAGGGGGATGAGGACCCAACAGAGGTGGAGGACTGGCTCGAGCAGATCGAGAAGGTGTTTGACACCTTTCGCCCCCCCTGTAGAGTGCCATGTGGCCTTTGCCACGTACTAGCTAGAGAGCGCGGCATACAAGTGGTGGAGGGCAGTCAGAGGTCAGGAAAGGGCCGAGCTGACTTGGGACTAGTTTGTCACCCTCTTCTACGAGCAGTACTTCCCCCAGACATGGCAGGACCAGAGGAGGTCGGAGTTCCACACTCTCCGCCAGGGGACGATGACCGTGAGCGTATATCGCATGCGTTTCCTAGAGCTATCCCGTTTCGTCATAATAGCTGTGGCTACGGAGGAGGAGTGCCTTTGGAGGTTCACCGAGAGGGTCCGACCTGCTATTCAGGGGTATGTCAAACCCCTGAAGCTACCTACGTTCTCGAGGGTGGTGGAGGCAGCCATGACATATGAGGAGACCAACCCGTCCACCCGTGACACTGACAGCAGACGGAAGAGGCCCTACCAGCTAGACTACTCATAGGGCCGACGAGAGAGGAGGCACGTGGCACTTGCAGGAGAGTCGCCACGCTTTGCGGGGCCGTTAGTGGCATTTGGGGGCCCCTGACAGGGGCGAGCTGCTAGCACCGGACCCCTACCTAGCTGTCAGCAGGGACCCACTAAGGGCGGGAGTTGAGTTCCCCTTTGCTACTAGTATGGCTAGCCGAGCACATCAGGAGGGACTTCCCGTCTAGGGCTGGAGGCCAGCAGATGCTCCCCGCGTCGAGCACTGGAGGACGAGCAGGAGGATGCAGTTTCCAAGCGCGAGGGGGAGGATAGCAGTTGCGGGGAGGGTACCGGCCAGCGGTTACCCGTCCAACGTAGAGTGTGGCTGCTTCGTCCGCACCTAGGACTGAGGGGCGTATCAGTGCCCTGACACACAGAGATGCCAGAGCTTCAGGTTCAGTGGTGGTAGGTATGGTTACAGTTTCCGGTAGTCTAGTTTATACGCTTTTTGATTCCGGCACCACGTACTCGTTTGTCGCCGCCAGTTTGGCTGTTAGTTTGGGGCAGGACTGTGTGTTGTTAGAGGATCCATTTGTGATCAGAGGTCTGAGTGGTCAGCTGTTCTTAGCTAAGGTGGTTTACATAGGTTGTGAGGTTAGTGTTGGGGGACACAGCCTCCCTGCTGATCTAATTGTGATACAAATGGAGGACTTTGGCGTGATTCTGGGGATGGACTGGCTATCCGCTTACCACGCCCTGGTGGACTATTTTGAGAGGAAGATCCTCTTCTCCATACCGGAGTTTTCTTCTTTCGTGTTTCACGGACAACCAGTGGACGGAGGCTTCAGGTGCATTTCTACACTTCGGGTGGTGAGACTTTTGGGCTAGGGGTGTGAGGGCTTCCTGGCTTGTGTGGTGGCAGAGCACAGCCCTGTGGCAGACTTTCAGAGTATCCCGGTGGTCAGAGAGTACCCCGACGTGTTCCCAGTTGAGTTGCTAGGACTACCGCCCGAGTGTGAGATCGAGTTTGAGATCTCACTGGTACCAGGGACCAGCCCCATTTCCACACCACCTTACAAGATGGCACCCCTTGAGCTGCGAGAGCTCAAGACCCAGCTGCAAGACCTTCTGGAGAAGGGTTTTATGAGGCCTAGTGCGTCTCCATGGGGAGCCCGATATTGTTCATGAAGAAGAAGGATGGTACCCTACGCCTTTGTGTGGACTACAGACAGCTGAATAGGGTTAGCATCAAGAACAAGTATCTGCTGCTGAGGATTGACGACTTGTTTGACTAGTTGCAAGGTGCCATGGTATTCTCCAAGATAGACTTGAGGTCAGGATACCACCAGTTGAGGATCAAGGAGACAGACGTCTCCAAGACAGCTTTCCGCACCCGGTACAGACACTGCGAGTTTTTTGTCATGCCATTTAGGCTGACCAACGCCCCCGCTGCCTTCATGGATTTGATGAACCGGGTGTTCAGACCGTATCTGGATCAGTTCGTGGTGGTATTTATTGATGATGTGCTCATCTATTCTCGAGATCAGGCGCAGCATGGACAACACTTGCGAATGGTTTTAGACACACTGAGATGACATAGGCTGTATGCCAAATATAGTAAGTGCGAGTTCTGGTTGAGGGAGGTGACCTTCTTGGGTCATGTGATCTCTGGGGATAGCTTGGCTATGGACCCAGCCAAGGTTGAGGCAGTGCTCAGGTGGGGGAGGCCGTGTACAGTTACAGAGATTCGTAGTTTCTTGGGACTGGCAGGTTGCTACAGGCGGTTTATCAGGGGCTTCTCACAGATTGCACGTCTTATGACACAGCTGACCTGGAAGGACGTACCCTTTTCTTGGACAGACGCCTGTGAGGCGTGTTTTCAGGAGTTGAAGGAGAGGCTGACTTCGGCTCTCGTGCTCACCATCCTAAACAGCAGTGGTGGGTTCGTTGTGTACACAGACGCCTCTTTGCAGGGGTTAGGGGGTGTGCTTATGCAAAGGGGTCACGTTGTCTCTTACGCTTCACGGCAACTGAAGCCCCATGAACATAGCTACCATACCTACGACCTGGAGCTGGCAGCTGTCGTCTTCGCACTGAAGACATGGAGGCACTACTTGTACGGTGAGACCTTTGAGATTTTCACAGATCATAAGAGCCTTAGATACTTGTTTGATCAGAAGGAGCTCAACATGAGACAGAGATGTTGGTTAGAGCTCCTGAAGGACTATGACTACAGCATTTCCTACCATCTGGGGAAGGCCAACGTGGTGGCTGACGCCTTGAGCCGGAAGGTGCCCGCCCACTTGGCCAATCTACAGGCACAGAGTTGGGGACTTATGGAAAAGATGGGCAGTTGGCGACCCTTAGAGTTACTAGGGCATTGTGGGGCAGTGAGTGTGACCTAGCAGACTAGGCCAGAGCTGATAGACCGCATCATCACAGGGTAGATGGCCGATCCGTACCTGCAGTCGCTGCGTAACAGAGTACTGTCTGGGGACCCTAGAGACTTCTCCTTTACAGATGAGGTGCTGCGCATGAGGGGACGTTTGTGCATTCCCAGGGATGAGTAACTGTTGAGAGAGCTCCTGACTAAGGCACATGGTTCCAGGTTCACCATACATCCCGAAAACACAAAGATGTATCATGATTTGAGACGCAACTTTTGGTGGAGGGGAATGAAGCAGGATGTAGGTTAATTCATGTAGCAGTGTTTAGTGTGCCAGCAGGTGAAGGCCGAGCATCAGAGGCCTGCAGGGCCGTTGTAGCCACTTCCAGTGCCAGAGTGGAAGTAGGAGAGCATCACCATGGACTTGGTGGTGGGTTTGCCCATTACCCACCGAGGACACAACGTAGTCTGGGTGATCGTAGACAGATTGACAAAGATGCCACGTTTCTTGCCGATCCAAGTCACTTTGGGACTAGCACAGTTGGCAGAGAGGTATATCTGCGACATGGTATGTCTGCATGGAGTTCCGCGGGAGATTGTATCCGATCGGGATACCTACTTTACATCCCAATTTTGGGTTGAGTTTCAGCAAACCTTGGGGACATGGTTTAGGTTCAGTACAGCATACCACCCCCAGACGGACGGATAGTCAGAGCCACAATACAGACACTTGAGGACCTTTTGCGTTCTTATGTACTGGACTGGAGGGGCTCTTGGGAGGAGCACCTGCCCCTGGCGGAGTTTGCATATAATAACAGCAATCACACAAGCATCGGTATGGCACCCTACGAGGCTCTGTACGGACGGAGGTGCACTGCACCCTTGAGTTGGGTTGAAGTGGGGGCCAAGTGGAAGGTTGGCCCCAGGCTGATCTGGCAGCGTTAGGAGGTGATCGAGCAGATTCACAGGAGACTCCTCAGTGTCAGGAGAAGGCAGAAGAGTTATGCAGATCGGAAATGTAGAGAGGTGCAGTTTGAGGTTGGGGATCATGTCTTCCTTCACGTTTCACCCATGAAGGGCCTGCAGCAGTTTGGGGTGAGAGGGAAGCTCATGCCAAGGTTTGTGGGACCCTTTGAGATCCTAGAGTGGGTTGGACCTATTTCTTACAGGCTTGCCATTCCTCCCCAGCTTTCTGGTGTGCACGACGTGTTCAACGTGTCCAACATCAGGAAGTACGTCGTCGATCCCAGTTACGTTCTGAGCCACGAGAGCGTCGAGGAGGGTGACAACCTAACCTACCCCAAGCAGCCAGTGCAGATACTCGATAGAGCCTTCTGGAGTCTGAGACGAAAGCAGGTACCCCTAGTGAAGGTCTTATGGAGGAGCCAGCGGTACGAGGAGGCTACCTGGGAGCCTGAGGCGGCGATGCGAGAGCGGTACCCGGAGCTCTTTGAGTGTACGTCTTTTCGGACCGGCTTCGGTCCTCTTTGAGTTTGTTATGCATATGTTGTTCCTTTTCCGCACCCTAGCTTGCGCAAGTTTCAGGGACGAAACTTCCTTTGAGTTTGTTATGTTGTTAAGACCCGTGCTATTAAAGACCTTTAAGATGTCTGGGACTTGGGTCAGACGTCTAGACACCTTCCCAGACATCTGGAAATCAATTTTTGTGTGCATACATCCTCGAGTTTGCACGTGTGCCGTGCGCAGACTATGCGCAGCTGCCTTCTTCTCTACCCCCTTGTTGAATGCAGAACCCTAAGCCATGCCTACTTAAATCCCCTCCTCTCCCTCACGCCACTCCACTTCCATCCACCTTCTCCTTCCTCCAGCGAGAGCGAGAGCGGCAAGTGCAACCGAGTGTAGCGGCAGAGAGGAGGAGCAGCATGAGAAGGGAAGAGAGGAGAGTGCGCGAGCTCGCGAGGGAGGTCGTCGGAGAAGCTCACGGCCGATCGAGCATGCACAAGGCGGAGAGGTGTGCCAGGGAGGTTCTCTCCGACACTCCTACAGCCTGAGCAGCGGGTGAGCGAGCGTGACGCAGCTGCGTGTGGCATGAAGAAGAAGAAGGTAGCATCTGGTTTTGGGATTTTCCTAGAATCAGACGTCTGGATCTACATCCAGACGACGTAGACGATGCCTAGAGGAGATTCCAAATGACTGGCTGGTAAATCCCGTGACCTATGCCTCCCTCGCTGAGGCACTGATACGTGCCGTAATGGGAAGATTTACGTTGCGCATGCAGGATTCGCTTCGGGAAGGCACAAGACATGCCCTCCCACGCGGTTCAGACGTCTATGGAAGGCACCAGACGGTGGGGAGCATCTCCAGACGTCCAGAGAGGTGATTGGATGTCTGGAACTAGGTCCAGATGGTTCAGCAAATCCCTGGACGTTAGAGGAGTAGTGCAGAGTGAGGTATGGTTCTGGATTTCTTTTAAGATGTCTGATTTGAGTCAAGATTGTCGTTTTTGACCCATTTACGGTCCATTTGGGGTTGGATTTCCACAATTAAGATTCCGTTCTTCTTCGTATAAGTTCCTCTGCTTGTTGGAATGCCTTTGTCATGTTTTGAACGATTTCTTGTGGTTGATCCGTGTGTTAGGACCTCGATCCATTGCAGATTTGGGGGTTGCGAAGGCACGTGGACCTGCCAATCAAGCCTCCATTACTCCTTGTTTTGCTGGTAGATTGGCTCCCGTAGTTAATTACAAACATGAATGCATATCTGGATTAAATGTTAGATCCTAGGGTATGGCATAAATCCTAGGGCTAGAAACACTGGAATAATTGTATGGAATGCATGAATTGCGGTCTTGGATAAGTAAATAGAATAATAACAATTGCCTGTATTTGGATAACAGCTGCCTGTGAAATGTAAAGTACTGTTGTTAGCAACTGTTGCATGTAATTCCTGTTGTTTGCAATTAAATATGAGCTGCCTGTATATGAATTGGAAATGAAAGATTGAATGCTGGAAACACGAGCTGCCTGTGAATAAACCTGAAATGATGAAACCTAGTATGGCTTGGCCTGAGAAACATGAGCATGAACCCTACGGGGAATTAGGAGTAGAGCTCCTGAAAAATAAATGGAATGGAACTGGAAATGTGAATGGGGAAGTGAGCTGGCACTTGAGTACGGAGAACCGAGGAGAGCGACTGTCCCCTTGTTTAGTGCAGAGCGAAGCTAGATAGTTTAGGGTTGGGACCCAGGGTTAGGACTGGTCACTTTGTACTGCCTTTTTCACCCTGGCTACATAGTACCGGGGAGAGATACTAGTGTAGGGAGAGAGCTAGCCACCCCACAGGGCCCGGGGTTCAGCTAGCCATCCTATACTGACTTGTTAGGCCCACTGGGCAAACCAGGGTAGTCAAGCGACAGTGCGCGAACAGTGACGGGCAAAACCCCTGTTTGGTTCTTAGGGGTTAGACCCCTGTTACTGAGAGGGCTATGCTTTATACTGGTTCCGCGCTGTGCTTTGGGTGCACCCGTTAACGGAAATGACAGATCGCGTGCCAGTATGGGGTAGCTACCCGTGAGTTTATCATGTGTGCCGTAGTCACCGTTACATCTGTCAGCGACCTTGGGGTGGTTGACTGAGTGTAGGACCACCACGGGGGACTCTCCCAGCCAGGAGAGCACCACGTGCTTCTTCTACTCTTTGAGAAAGACTGCAATCAAGATCGTTCCCTCGAGGAACACTCGAGATCAAGAAAAAGACCTGATAAGTAAACCAAGTGATGAAAGAAAGAATAATTAGTGAAATAAAGAAAGAAATTGAAAACAACAGCTACCTGTTCACCTTTACTGTTTTTAGTTAGCTGGTTGCTACTCTACTCAGCGTTCACTGATTTCGTGTACTCATAACCCTTTTCACGTCCAAGTGTTGAGCAGCCAGAGCCAACGGCTGCAGAGGGTGCTGAGCCCAATAGAGCCCAGTAGTTGTACCTTTTGTTTGTACCTCATTTCCATTGTAGTGAGCATTTTTGTTACACTTCCGTACTCTTTTATTGTAAACTTTATATTCCTGTACCTTTTTAAATTCTCTACTATTGTGGTGGGTGCACTGTAGTAGTTTACTTCTTTACTGCTGTACTTTTGTTACTGTTAGTTGCTTGCATGGTGAAGGTGGTTTATTTTTATTTCTTTTTTGTTACTTCCTCATTGGACAACTGGGTCTTGGGATCAGTCGAGTCGGTCCAGTCTCATGTCCTGTAGGGATTCGGGAACTGGGTTGTAACACCGATCGTATTTTCTGAGCAAGTTAGCTCGATCATCTTGAGAAAACTCCTGCAAAAAGCAAGAGATCCTAACACCACTTTGATCTCCTGTAAGATCGGTGATTTAAAATTTGATCGAGTATTGTTGGATTTAGGAGCCTCCACAAACTTGATACCTACATCCCTACTGGACCATTTCGAGGAAATTGAGCTCAAACCGGCTGAGGTGACCTTGTAATTAGAAGACTGATCAATCAAGTCACCCAGAGGAATTCTCGAGGATGTTCAAGTTTGGATCAGCGATTCCTATTTTCCAGTGGACTTCATCGTGATTGACATGGATACTCCTAAAAACCTAAGGAGCACAATGACCATCTTAAGGAGACCATTCCTAGCCATAGTAAGGGTGAATATCAACTTTGAAGAGGGCTAGATTAAGTTAAAATTTAGGAACCAGACACTAAAGATTGATATCTTTAAGGCCCAGAAAGGAATAAATTGTTGGGTAATGGAGGAAGTGTGCGACATCAGTTCTATGGTTGAGGATTTGCTTTTAGAGGAAGACCTGATTATCTCTGATTCTCAACCTCAAGAAAATTCTAACCCATAGATAGAGGAGCCAAGAGCTGATCTAGATTCACCCTTGGCTCCCACTTTATCTTCTAAGACCCATCCCAAATAGAGTAGTGTAAAACACTGTGAAAGTCAAGTCATGGAAAGGTTTCATGCAAAAAAAAAAACTAAGAGAGGTCAATTGAAGCTGAATGAAAAAAGGTGAAAGAAGAAAGAAAAAGAAAGAGACAAAGGAGCAATCAAAAAGAAAAAAAATGAGATAGTCCCTTAAAATTGAGTATGGAACTTAACTTCTAGGTTGGATCGATAATGAATTAAGACTTGGAAGGCTAAAACTTAGGAGATTAGTGATGAGTATTGATCTTAGGCCTCTTGGACCTATTTCAAGGTTTAAACACTCATGTATTTGTTAAGATCCATACTAGTCCTCAAGATGTTGAGAAATGTGCGAGGCTGATGTAGTACATGTAAGGCTTAGGGATTATTTGGCCCCGTTGCTTGCCCTTTAGTCTGTAGGACTTGGTAACCTAAGCACCCAAAATCACACACTAAGTCCTGTTCAATGTACTTAATAAAGACATTATGCCAAAAGTGTTCTTTTCTAAAAAGCCATCTTGATTGGACGAGTTTAGGAGTAGCACGACAACACAAGTTGATTGGACGAGTTTCCGACGTGGAGAGGTGGGAAATTCCCCTCGTAGATGCATAATAACATATCATCTCCTTGATGCTTGTCTCCTAGGATATCTAAATATCCTACCGGGGGCATGTAAGCACCTTATGCTGGTTTAGGTGCCATGGGTGGGATTATCCCTAAAAGTTGATTGCCAGGGCATGAATTTAGCTACAAAATGCCATGGGCGGCACCATCTTGAAGTGTCGAAAGCCAGGGTTCTGGGGGTTGCCATGGGCAATGCTATCCCGAAGCATCGAAAGCCAGGGACCCTTCGAGGATTGATGGTAGGGACAAGGAATTCAATACAGACCGTGTTTAAGGATAATCTGAGGCTGGATTTAAGGAAAAATAAAAAAGAAAAGAGAGAAAACTCTCCAAATGAAAAATCCTTCTGTATCACTCTTACAAAATATATTGCAATAAGCTCATGGGGATTCTCAACACATAGATATATATATATAGAAAAATTTCTTTCATTCTTTCAGGAAGGTGTTTGCAACATGGAATGTAGAGGAAAGCTTTTAAAGGAAAGCTTAAAACAAAAATCTAACTAACAGAAAACGATCACATACAAGAATCTATGGGGGGATTTTACATACATCATTGGGGGAGAATAAGAGCTACACTATTAAGCAGTAAATGAAAGCAGTAAAACTAAGAAGAACTAAAGCTAATCTAGCAGAAAGAAGGGCATTCGTAGGTGGGCTCCGATTGCCTTTGACTGGTTGAGAGGAGAAGGAAGGGTAGCCAATGGTGCTTAGGCTAGCCCTTGGAGAAAGGTTGGAGTGATGATTAGCATCCTGGCATGGAGATGGTGGCTTCCATGGTGGTGCTCCTCTTGGAGGTGGAGTGGAGGTGGAGATGTAGCTAACCTAAGAGGATGAGTGCCAAGAATGGGATGAAGCCAAGAGTGGATGGGTGCAAATGGCCACCCCTTAGGTCATTTTATAGACATAAGGGAGTCTCTCTAGAGAAGTGTGGAACTCTCTAGAGAGGTCCCAAGAGTGGCCGGCCAAGTGGTTTTTAGATCCACAAAAAGCGGATCTCAATTTGAATGTCCCTTGGTTGCTATGTTTGGCAACCAAGAGTGGCGCCACCATTGGAAGGACCTGAAATACTCTAGGTTGTGTGGGAGTGCATGAATGGGCGTGTGTGTGTGTGTGTGTGTGTGTGGTTGTGCCCTAGGTGCCTATGTGATATAGGTTAGGTCCTAAGGGGTTTGGGTAGGTGTAGGCCTCAAATTAAGGTTGCAAACCCTAATTGCTAAGGGGGAATTGCAATTAAACTTAACCCAAGTTTAATTGAATGAGTGTGAACCTAATTGAGAGTGAAATAACTCAATTAGGTTGGGCTTAGGTCAATTGGACCCTCACTAAGTCCAATTGGACTTGTGTGGGTTGAGATCTGAGCTCAATTGGATCCTATGAGTCCAATTGACTTAGGTAATGGTAATTGACTTTTATCTAAGTCAATTGGGTTCAGTGAAGACCTAATTAGGTCCTTAGGAAGGTCTAGAGGTGGTGTACTAGGGTTAAGGTACCTTAATTTTGGTTCCTATGGAGTTGGAATTGGGTTTGGGGACCTAGAGATCCAAGATCAAGACTTGAATCTCAAAATAGGAACTGGAGAGCAGTTCCAGACATCCCCAAATGGAGTCAGACATCTTATACTAAAAATCAGAAGTCCAGACTTGTTGTCTGGACGTCCAATCAGAGTGAGGAGGGTTTCTAGGTTCTATACTGGGTATTCTATAGAAATTGGACGTCTGATAAAGTGTCTGGACATCCAATAACACTGCAGAAGTGGGTTTAAGGTGTACGGGAGTTGGCTAAGGGTTCTATACGTCTTATAATTCATTTGGATGTCCAGATAAAGGTTAGAATTAGGGTTTTAAGGTTTTCTTAGGATGCGGTGACCTAATCTAAGGGTGGCTAAGGCTTGAGGAAGTCTCTAGGCTATCCTAGGACTAGGATGGACTTAAGCTCTTCATATTTTATTGCTTTATTTCTACTTAATAGAGTAGCATACCTTAACTCCCTTACATTATTATTCACTATATCTAATCTAAGTTTTCTGCTCCAACTTTGCTGCAACACCCCTTATTCCTGATTCGACTTTAGATTCAGCTTCAGATTTAGCTTCTAATCAGCTTATTACCTGCAATTGACATAATGCACTTAATAAGCACATTATAGCATTATTTTATGCATAGCTAAAAGAATGTAGTAAAGATGTAGATAATTCTTATGCATGCATGAATTACCCTAACTTATGCTAAGTTCTAGCCTAATTTAGGTCAATTATGACCTATGATTGCTGCGCAATCGTACCCCCATGGCTAAATCTTGCCAGTCCCTAGCAAATGCAAGACTAAGTTATTCATAGTAAGGGTCCCTGATGGATTGATTATTTTATCGAGTATATACGTAGAGATTTTTCTCCTTTTTGTTTTCATCCTATGCTCTAGAAATCCAGACAATCATGAAAGTGTAGCTATGTAGCTTTTTCAACAAATTCGAGTGAAAAACTAATTCACCTCTAAAGCCTGTACTTGACCCCTAGTAAAAATTCTAGCGGGATAGGCGAACTTCTTCCCTTGAGGTATTCAAAATATTCTATGAATTCCACCTCGGCTTTAGGCATAGGTAGAGAATCTCTGAGGGGTACGGGTGTTTATTTGGTGGCTCACTCTCACTTGGTGCTTCATAGAGATTAGTACAGCAGAATCTAGATTCCTAGACTACTAAGTAACTCAACTCAGAGAAAGACGAGAAAAACTATGCTCTCTTTTAATTCCTTTGTATTCATTCTCTCTTTCTCTTTTTCTTTTTCTTTTCTTTTCTTAGAGCTCACAATCTCACCAGATTCACACAGATGATCTGTATTTAGTGGTCTCACTTGGCACTAACACTTTAATTGAGTTTCCATAACCCTAACACTAAGTCAGAATTCCTCAACCAGTATTCGGACGATCAGAAATACAGAAAAATAGGTTAAGGCCACATTTGGTGGATCTCAAATTTATTTGGTGGTATTGCCTCAACGCAACTGAAATAAACACTAAATATTCACTCTTTTTCTTCTTTGCTTTTTCTTCTTTTTCTAATTTTTTTCTCTTTTTCAGTTCTTTTTTTCTCATCATTTTTTTTTCAACATATACACAACTAGCACACATCTATGAACTTTATTAAGGAGGCATTATTAGGGATTTGTGGTACTCAAGAGACATTGGGTGGATTATTTGGTGGAAGTGCCTACTCACGGCACCGGGATGGATTGATAGGATGATGTATTTCTGACCTTGACATCAAACCCTCCTTCAGCCAAGGATTCTGTAAAGAATGGTCGTAACCATCCACCTTAGCCCTAATTTTATGAAAACTCGCCCTCTACGTATTTGCGTTATTTGGTGGCTCTCAAAATTTCACACAAAATGTATATGCAGGAACTGAGAGTGAAAACTATGTCTAATCTCAGAGTGTCATCGCCTAATTATCTAGGACTTCAGATTCCTTGTGCAAATCCTAGAGCACCAGTACTCCCTACTCTCGTCTCACACTATTTGGTGGATTTTTGGAGGAAACTCTATCTGACTCCCAAAACACTGTCCAGGGGTTCAAAAAAAGAAGCACTACTTCTCCTCGATAGACTAAAAACGTGTATCAGCCTTCACCGTGAATCCATTACAAATTCTACGTGTGTGTGAAAAGTTGTATTGGATTCCAGATTGCAAGAATCAACAAGAGGATAAAATCCCAAATGCATTCTCTTATTAAAATAATATTATTCATGAATGCAATATGTATATATGCTATAAACAAGTGACCTCTTATATTTGTACGTCATGAAATTCCCGTATCGGGTTCCTTTCAGCTTGACCCTAAATTTAGAACACAGGGCGAGCGAGTGAGTTGGAAATGGCTGTTGCGGACGATTTCTAGCTCCAATGCGATCATTGGAGGTGGAGTCGGTTGTTCTTTCTTTTAGGATCCTAAAGTACATTTGACATGTAGTTTCGAGGTTTTCGTAAGGGTTGGCATAAAAATTTTTCAGTTTTACTTTATCTACCCCCCCATGCCTAAGTTCTTTCATGTCTTCATGCATGTATGTAAAAGAAAATAATACAGCAGGGAGAGAATGGGTAGAAATCACCTCTAATTGCTCTTGAAATTAGACATTTAGCACCGGCCAACCTGTTAGTATGCAATATGCAGAAAGAAAATATGCTAAAAGAAAAATATGCTATATATAAAAATGGTTATGTATAGATGATGGTGGAATATTGGATAGATGCTGAGTTTAACGCCTCCAGCTGGGTGAAAACTCAATCAGATGTATCAGTTCTAGCATAGGAGCCGGTCAAGATTAAGAGAATGATGTGCTCGTATGCTCCTAGAATCAGTGGTCCGAAGATGCGAACCAACTGATTGTGCAAACCTACTCCAAAAATTTTTGCTATAAGAAGGTGTGGAGTAGTGGTGGAAAATAGAGGATAATCAGAGGAGGGATCATGATGTTGATTCAGTTGATTTATCATGTCCCACAATTCAGCAGGAAGTTGCTGAGGGAATAGATCAACATGTATCTCAGAGCCAGAATCTGAGTCATAGGGATCCTCATAACAATAATTGACATCAAATATCATGCCTTCTCCAGGCTTTGGATCATACGAGGGTATTCATGAGAGTAGAAGATCTGTGGGGAGGTTATTGAAATCCTCATCAGAAATCACTTCATCCTCATTAGTACTCATCTCTAATTCATCAGAGGTTGACACTTCAGGCTCTGGGTCGAGCCATTGACTAGGATGATAGGTGTGTCCCCGCTCATTCTGCTCAAAGCTTCACCCTCATATGCATTGGGTTCATCAGTAATTCCTACCTTAGGTAGCATATTTATTTCTTTGGTCAAAACATCCATAGCTACTTTTGGTCTTCAGATGTCAGCATCAGGGATAGAAAGTGTCATTTCAGAATCTCTGACATCTGAAATAAGTATGTAGGTGAAAGAAGAAGAGCACAAATCAGAAGATGTTGGCTCTAGCATAGGTTCACCTACAATGGGAAGTGGCACAGATTGATCAGTAGTGTCGCATGTAATGTTTGCCTCAAGATCCATATCCTCAATTGGATCTACTTCCCTTATCTTGATTGGGTTATCTAACCCACGAGGTATCTTCCGGGATTTAGGATAATCTGATTGTGGCTCAGTCCTTTCCTTCTCAATTTCTTGAATTTAGTTCTCAAACGAACCCAGTCGGCATGCTTCCTACTCCTGTCTCATATCCAAGCTGGATTCTTCTTCCCCTGAATTATCTTCTAGCATCTGCTCCCAAGAATCTTCTATGTGTTCTTCCGATGTAGTCATTTCAGATTCTTCGAGGTCTTCAAGGCTATTTTCAAATTGATATATCAAAAGCAGCATTTCTTGAGTTTCTCGATTTTGTCCCATTAGCCTAGTTATCTCTGTTGTTTCCTGAAGGAGCTCCATCACAGCTTGTTGATGCGGAATCCAGCTTTGTCTTTGGTTTGGCTCAATGATAGCCTAGATTTTGCATAGGTAGAATGCGACCTTCTCCTTAACGCTAGCTATAGCTCTCTGTAATCTGTAATGCGGTCGTATATGCACCGATAGTTCTTCAGGTGTTCCAGGGTGTGAATCAGGTCTAACCATATTCCATGGGTGAGAAGCAGGAGTATGAAATCCATATCATGGGTTATAAGATGCGATCCTTTGAGGGACCAACTGGTATGGGTCATAATATCCAGGGTTAGGATATGCGTTAACCATTTTGGTCACTCGAGGAGAAGGATCATGAGAAGCGAAAAGTTGTCTTTGCCACCTTGGGTTCTGATCCCAAGGCTAAGCTGATTCAGTGACCCGGGCTCTCAGATAAGCTCGTGGGTCCAGCTCTTCTGGATCCTGATTAGGTCCAGATCCAGGGTTAAGTAGATAGAAGAAGAGGGTAGGGGAGAAGATGGCCCAGATGAAGTGACTCGCCTCCTTGGGAGTGGCTCCCAAGGTCCAACTAGTTGAGGTCTAAGTGACCTCCTTCCTTGTATACACCACCCAACCCCTAGGTTGGTGTAGCCAAGCTAGACAAGGCTAAGGCCCTATCAATCAGATGGTCCTTATGAATCAGATGACTAGATTTTTCATTTTACGTTGTAATTCTTGAAGAAAATTCATCATATAACCGACAGAAAGTGATTCCCACCTCTCGGCTAACCCAGCCAAGAGGTTGAAAGCACCCAGTAGTACAACAACGAATACGGGTTTATTTCATATTTTAGACTTGATTTTCAACCCATTTTTCTTCTGTTGGGGTTTTTTGTGAGTGGGCCACAAGGTGACCAACTCACCGGTTAAATACTAGACTTGATTAAGTCTAGGTTAGCCCAAATGTGGCCTCTAAATTGTAACTCTAAAGGTGTAACCTAGGGTTCATGCAATTCTAGGGTTTTGCTCTTTTGTTTTTTTTCTTCTTCAGCAGACCATAAAAAATACAATTAGTTCTCTGACAAAAATTGGAACCCAATTAACTTGAAATTTGTCAAGTAGATCCCTTTTTCAATTATCTTTTCAAAGAATATTTTTTTGTAATTTTTACTATTTCAACCGAATTTCTAAAGAATTTTGAATGTCAGGGGGTCAGATCTAGAATTTTCACACTTGGTCGGTTTATCACTTTGAAATAGTATCAAATGGCTTTCAAAAATTAGATAAAAATATGGAAAATAAAGCCAATGAGGTTAGCTTTCAAACCCCACAGTTTTTAGTCAAAACAGATTCGTGGATTGCTCGAAATTACTTTTTGAAATTTGAAAAATCTTGAATCTCTGACATACTTGCACTTTGTGAATTTTTAAAAATTTTATGCATAGAAGTTTTTCAAAAGAGGGTGGCATTTGAAAGATGGTTTGAAAATGAAGATCTATCCCGATTTTCAGAATTTTTTGCTCACTAGTTTTTCGGTAATCGAATTTTTAAAACAGATTTTGAATCTTGGCTGAAAATTAGATAGTGGTAGAGAAGCTTTTAAAGAGGGTTTGAGTTTGAAATCCAAACTTTCCACCAAAAATGTTTTTTCCTTTTCAAAAACTTTTGCACATTTTTTTTCTTAAAGGGTTTTCAAGAACATATATATTTTTCTTGCTTTTTCAAACTAACCTAGGATTAAAAAAGAAACCTAATCTAGATTTTTTTTTTAAAAAAAAAAATTTCATGAAAATGAATAAGTTTTTTTTTCAAAAGAAATTGCTGGAAGCAAATCTAATCCAAAGGTTCAAAAGAAAACCTAGACTAAGAGAAGATGATGTGCACCTGATTTCTTTTTCTGCACTCGCTGTGTGTGCAGATTCTATTTTTTTCCTGTGTTATCTTGCACATCCAAAAAAAAAGTAGAGGGAGATTTGTCAGTGGTAGTTTAAAAGATCGAAATCATGAAAAAGGACGTTGCCTCCCCAGCAACGGTACCATTTGTTTGCAAGATTCATAGAGTGCGTGTTTGATAGGAAAATGCATCGTAGTATAGTGCGCAATACGATCAAACAAAAATATTTCTAAAAAGATAACGAGACTTTGAGTCTCGGTTGTTTATCTCTGGGAGGCATTTGTTCAATCTGAAATCGATCTTTTATTGCTCTACTTGTTTAAAAAATGCATGGCGATTTATGATTATTACGTATTTAAGTACGACATGCTTAGTTGTAAGAATATCAGGAATTAAAAGCAGGAAACTTTAATTGCACAAAATATATTGCAATAAGCTCATGGAGATTCTCAACACATAGACATATATATATAGAAAAATTTCTTTCATTCTTTCAGGAAGGTGTTTGCAACATGGAATGTAAGGGAAAGCTTTTAGAGGAAAGCTTAAAACATAAATCTAACTAACCGAAAATGATCGCATATAGGAATCTATGGGGGTATTTTGCATGCATCATTAGGGGAGAATAAGAGCTACACTACTAAGTAGTAAATGAAATCAGTAAAACTATGAAGAACTAAAGCTAATCTAGCAGAAAGAAGGGCATTCGGAGGTGGGCTCCGATGGACTTTGACTGGTTGAGAGAAGGGGTGGCCAATGGTGCTTAGGCCGGCCCTTGGAGAGAGGATGGAGAGATGATCCAGCATCCTGGCGTGGAGATGGTGGCTTCCATGGTGGTGCTTGACTGGTCGATCTTTCGCTTTTAAGTCGTTTGTAGTTCAATGTGGTGGAAAAATCGACTAGTCAATATTTAACAAGAAATAACCACTCGCAGAGGAGCGGGTCGTATCCACAGGGAGGCAATAACGTATTAAAATTTGCGCCACTTAAAAATGTTTGTTCGTAGTCAATTTGGACAAGAATCGAGCCAAGATTGCCTTTAGATTAAGGTTTAAGCAAGAAACAATGCTGAAATGGCAATTATGAGAAACTATAGGATATTTTCCACAATGCAGAATCAATATAATAAGATTAAAAAGTGGCAATGGCATGAAATGTAATTTTTAATTGGTGGTTTACTGTAGCAAAACAGGGGAATTTTTTCCCGTTGTCTTGTGCGACGAAGAGTCGATGGCCGGGTGCGGGAAGCTCGGAGGAGGTCCCTTGGATCAAGGGCTTCGAATCGGTGGTGGCGGCGAGTCGCGCGGCGGCTGGAGGTGACCGGATGAGCTCCGGCAGAGGTGATGCAGCCGGCAGCTTGCGCAGCCTGTTGGCGTGAAGTCCGCCGCCTGTTGCTGCTGCGGGGGTGGCTACTGCCGCTGCCGTGGGCACTGCTGCGGCTGGCGTGGCAGGCGTTCGTCTGCAGGCGCGGGGAAGAGGGCGCTGCAGGCAGTTCTGCAAGTGCGGCGGAGGGTGCTGCAGCGCGGTTGGAGGATGGCGTGCGCTGCGGAGGGTCTGCGGAGGGCGCTGGCGCGATTGGCATGGGCGGTGGTCTGCAGGCGCGTGGAGATGGCTGCGGTGGTCTGCAGGCGCGGTTGATGGTGGGCGCGGGTGTGCTGCAGGCTGATGGGCGTAGGGAAGGTGGCGTGGGCTGATCTGCAGGCGTGCGCAGGTCTGCAGCCGGTGAGCGGTGGAGGGTGCAGGCGGTCTGGTGGCCGGTTGGAGAGTGCAGGCTGAGGAAGTGGAGGTGAGCGGGTAACTTCAGATGTCTGGGAAATTTCCTAGATGTCTTAAGTTACTGAGAGGGTGGCTGATCAGTAGCTCGGTGGTGGTGATCTGCGACGACGGCGAGGAAGATGCACGCTAAGGTGCTCACGGTGATGTGGCGAGCTCTGGATGGCGGTGTGGCCTGTCACACCACACGCCCACGGTGCTGGAGACTCGTCTTCACAGTAGAGGCCGGCAGTGTGGAGTGGAAGAGAGAGGTTCTCTATGCACAGTGGTGGGTCGGTGGCGGAGGCCTCCCGAGCTCGGCTACCTCCCGAGCTCGGCTGCCTCCCTCCTCCTTTTGTAGTGGCCTGCACAAGTTTGAAATCAGCCGCCCGACCAGATCCACCACATCCTCTCCCCCTTGAATGGCTTCTTCACTGCATCAGGTGGGCGTTGGAGCGGCAGCCAGCCGTTCTGAAAGAAGAAGAATAAAGAAAATATTGTTAAAATATGAGGGTTATTTATGTACAGACCCTCAACTTCTATGTTAATAAAAACAATGTACTAATTGGTTATCTAATTAGATGAATGCTATTCTAAGCTAATTCTAAATGCACTTAAGATATGAATGTAATGTATGGATTATGTAATTAGATTAAAACTATAAATTAATCTATTTACATCCTAATTTATACTAAATAAATGTTAGAATTAACCTAATGTGTAGGCACTTAAATACTTAAATAGCCCACAACTATGGGCTAATCAAATACCCCATGCCTAGTTTTTGCTAGTCTCTAGCAAAATTAAGCGAAACCTAGCACTCTAAGTAGACTAGTCAACTCACTTAGTCTTCCTTCAAAAGCATATTAAGTTCAGGCTCTAGACCCAAGGTTCCTAAGTAGTTGCTAAGTTACAGACTAGGTCGGCTAAAGACGAGTTGCAAGCACAAGTTTCCCTGATTTCTGACTCTACCTTAAAGTTTATTGATCCCGGAGATTAAAGCATCCATGCTTGTGCATTGGTCCGAGTTACTTGAGTTAAAGGAAAATTTTTTATATATACACCCTTTTTTTTTTTTGTTTGTTTGATTCTTGTAAGTCTAACCTCAGATTAGCTATCAACACGGTCTGTGTCGGATTCATTGTCCCCATTACCATACCTCGAAGGGTGCCTGGCTTTCGATGCTTCGAGATAGCACCGCCCATAACGACCCCAAGAACTCCTAGCAATCGACACTTCGGGATAGTATCGCCCATGGATTTCTTAAGTGAATTCAGGCCTATGGCAATCGACACTTCGAGATAGGGCCGCCCATGGTACCTGAACCGCACAATGCGCTTACATGCCCCCAGTAGGATGGATATCCTAAGATACAAGCGCCGAGGAGGTAATATGTTATCATCGCATCCTCAAGGTGAGTATATACTCGACCTCTCCTGCGGTGGGAACTCTTCCAATCAAAATGTGTTTTCAAGCCTCTCTTAAGTCAAAACTAAGAGAACCAAATCTCTTTTCAGAAAGACGAAAATTAAGTTGATTACCAGACCAAGTGTGTGAAATTTGGATGCTTGGGTTACAAGGACCCGTAAACCAAAAGGTAGAATAAGACTCCAGGTACTACCCCACCTTTTAACTCAAACCCTAGCTTCCCTTCCTCAACCTCTTGAGGAATGGTCCGCAACTTAACTCCTACTTAAATTTTTAAGTCCACAAAGGACCCTAAAGGTCTAAAGCTAGTAGCTCATTTAGCTTCTAAAGTTTGACCCTAGAATTAACTTAGTCTACCCTAGAGTTCTGATTTGCTTAAGACTGCAAGATCTAGCCAGTTAAGCTCAAAACCTTTTTTTTTTTATGTGTACAAATGTATGCAATTATGCTATGTATATCCCCAAGTACATCCCCCCATGCCTAAAATCTGCAATGTCCTAATTGCATAGAAGGATATTACCTGGGTTAGAGCTGAGCTGAAAAGCCAAAGAACCTGCAAATCAAGTTCAAGAATTGCAGAAATAGGCCCTAAAAATGAGCAAAGCAAAGTTGGCCTAGAAAATAGGTAACCTAGGATGTTGGTGAGCTGATGATGAATCCCGATAGCAAATGCTCGCCCAACTAAAATGGGAGTGAAATCTTCCCAGGTCACCAGAAGAGGTTCTAAAGGATAAACAGGTAAAATAACCTCCAAAGGGGTAGGGGGAGGATGACAAGGATCCTCCAAAGAGAATGGGGAAGGAATGGTATAGAGATAAACCCTCAGGGTAATGGACTGACTAAAGAAATCATCAATCCATACCCGATACTCCATTATAGAAAATATTGGTCTGTTAAGCCCCCTAGTCAGAACAAAAATGAGCAATTCTCTAAGGCAAGGATCATCTAGGGTGTCCAAGTTACGAGGTTGTGGGATGGCCATAAGATCTAGGTTGGGTTTAATCAGCTTGGTGTCCATCCCAAACACTCTTTCTAAATCCTCAATTTCAACCCTAGCATTCCTTGCACCATCACGTGGATCTTCCTGCTCTTCATCAAGAGTCACAATTTCGCTTTCAGATATAAGCGAATCAGAGGGCGACTTCGAAGTGAATGAAGGCAGGTTGGAAGCAACAGATCTAGGGATTATCCTATCAATGTCATCCCTGGGTTTTTGTTCTTTACTCAAATCTTCCCCGGAGTCTATATGTGAATCCACATAAATCTTAGAAATTGCTTCCAAATTTTCCATCATTTTATCATGAGGAGAAATATCATCAATGGGTGTGCTAAGGAAACCTAATTTGGTCAAATTTGTGACATCCTCAGGGGCTAACTCTTCAAATAAGACATAATCACCCTTAGTGTCACTCCAAATCTTGAATGTAGGTTCCTCATATAATTCATCCTCCTCCTCATCACACAATTCATCATGTACCCGAGGTCTAGAATCATTTAATATCTCAGCAGATCCCCTAGGGTGCTCTATCTAAGGTAAATGGTTTGCACTGGTAACATCAAACTCCTCAGATAGGTCAATTTCTTTAGGGTTAGGTTCCCTAAGGGTGGGTTTGAGTTCCATATCGTGATCAGAAGGGAGGGTAGGATTAACAACTTGACTTTGACCCACTTCATCAAATGTCACGAAAATACTATCATCTAGGTCGAAGTCTTCCAATGGTACCATCATTCCCTTCTTTTGACTCCAATATAATTCAGGTGGATACTCAACCTTATCATTATCTTCCTCGGGTTGCCACCTTTCTTCATCCAATGCATAGCTACTGTCATGTGTATTTTCCTCCCACCTAAAGTGTAGATCGCTCAAAGAATTGTTATCTAATGGGGAGGTTTCAAAATCGATCCTTGAAAAGTAGCTATTCTCCCTAGAATTTCCCTCCAACTTAAAGTGTAGCTCTTCCACAGGAGATGCATCTATTGTAGAGGGGTGTACATCATCCTCAATGGGTTAGATTGGGTGGCTAATTTCATCTCTTTCTTGTTGGCCTGCTCTCAAAGATTCTCCTAACAATTCACTCATTTCTTTTTGTATTTTCTGTATTTCCATCTTCAAAGAGGAGAGGTCATTTCTATCATGAGAGAAGTCAGGCTCAGGCTCATAGTACCCATGAGTGTTTGTCCAACCATAATACTTTTTCAGGGAGGGTGGGTTGGGTATTTCTTTGGTATGTGGGATATTGGGCAAAGCAAATCCTGCTCCTGAGTTCTGCTCACTAATTTGGGGCTTAACTAGGCCAATACTCCTATAATAGGAGTAAAACGGATCCCAATGATTGTCATTATGTCCATCAAGGAATGGACCATCTCGGCATCTGGGATCGAAGGATGCAGAGTGGGGGTGAGGGTGTGGGCAAGATGTGAAAGGATGAAAATCAATGTGGTCCATTCTAACTCACACTTCAATCAGAATTCCCCAACCAAGACACAATTAAAAAAGGACCTTTTAGGTCTTTCCCAATTTAGGCTTTTGATTTTAAGTCATATTGCAAGTGACAATACAATTTGTTCAGTCAATTTACGCGCCTATTGCCAACCTACGGTTCGCCTAAGAAGACCTAGTTGGAGCTTAGGTGTTCTTCCCTAAATTTCAAATGGTCAAGTAAATCCAAAGACGGAAGATCGAGGGATGCAAGTAGGCCTAAGCCCTCCTTTGAAGCTGTGCTTTCGCGGTGCTCCTCAACTACCCCCAAAAATCCGTGACAGGGTATCCCCCTCTTGGATTTACAAAACCTTTGATCTCAAGTTCCGAACACTTCAGAATCCAACGAAAGGAGGGCTCTTGTCCTAGTATTTCCAAACCTAAGGAGTGTCTAGAAGCGTGCCGTGGTGCAAGTGAAATAAGTGTGCATACACCGTAAAAGATTTTGAACTTTGAATCGCACGCCAAGTTTGAAAATCAAATCCTTGGTTTTTAAAATATCCTTCCTTGAATTAGTCCTTTTTCTAAAAAAATGTGACCACTTGTTAGATTTATTCAGTACAGATTAGGTGGTCTTTGCATTAAATCCCAAATGCAATGCGTGATCAAAAATAGGATGCAAAGTAAGAGAATGCGTACCTTGCCTCCAGCGATCTTCGATGCAAAAATGCACGCAATGTAGAAAAGCAAATCTAGAGGCTGCTCATACAGACCTAATTGGTTCGTCCTAGGGCAGGTAGCTTCTAGCAGGCAGCTCATTTTTTTCTTTTTCTATTTTTTTTAGAACTACTTATGCACAAGAAAATAAAAGAAATAATAAAAAAAATAAACCTAAATCTAAAGAAAAGGGAACAAGCTCCCAAAAATTTCCCAACACGAGTCCAAAACAAAATCGGGGAACAAACCCCTCAAAATTTGCCCCAGAACAAGGGTTTCAAACTAACTGTAATGAAAAATTAAGTCTACAACCTTAATTCTATTCTAATTAAACTAATGACTAAATGGTGTCCGTCGCGTCCTCGTCCTTCTCCTCCGTTTAAAATGGCTCGCCCAATTCTCGTCTGGCGACGTCAAGGGTCGCCTCTCACACTGGCTGATTCTTGCAAAAAAAAGAAAAATAATGAATGGTCAAATCTCTATGCAATTGACAAATAATCAAAATAAAATTAGGCGAAATTATTGCGTCTGTTGCCTACCCGGCAACGGCGCCATTAGACTGGTCGATCTTTCGCTTTTAAGTCGTTTGTAGTTCAATGTGGTGGAAAAATCGACTAGTCAATATTTAACAAGAAATAACCACTCGCAGAGGAGCAGGTCGTATCCACTGGGAGGCAATAATGTATTAAAATTCGCGCCACTTAAAAATGTTTGTTCGTAGTCAATTTGGACAAGAATCGAGCCAAGATTGCCTTTAGATTAAGGTTTAAGTAAGAAACAATGCTGAAATGGCAATTATGAGAAACTAGAGGATATTTTCCGCAATGCAGAATCAATATAATAAGATTAAAAAGTGGCAATGGCATGAAATGTAATTTTTAATTGGTGGTTTACTGTAGCAAAACAGGGGAATTTTTTCCCCGTTGTCTTGCGCGACGAAGAGCCGATGGCCGGGCGCGGGAAGCTCGGAGGAGGTCCCTTGGATCGAGGGCTTCGAATCGGTGGTGGCGGCGAGTCGCGCGGCGGCTGGAGGTGGCCGGACGAGCTTCGGCGGAGGTGCTGCAGCCGGCAGCTTGCGCAGCCTGTTGGCGTGAAGTCCGCCGCCTGCTGCTGCTGCGGGGGTGGCTGCTGCCGCTGCCGTGGGCACTGCTGCAGCTGGCGTGGTAGGCGTTCGTCTGCAGGCCCGGGGAAGAGGGCGCTGCAGGCGGTTCTGCAAGCACGGTGGAGGGTGCTGCAGCGCGGTTGGAGGATGGCGTGCGCTGCGGAGGCTCTGCGGAGGGCGCTGGAGCGATTGGAGTGGGCGGTGGTCTGCAGGCGCGTGGAGATGGCTGCGGTTGTCTACAGGCGCGGTTGATGGTGGGTGCAGGTGTGCTGCAGGTTGATGGGCGCGGGGAAGGTGGCGTGGGCTGATCTGCAGGCGTGCGCAGGTCTACAGCCGGTGAGCGGTGGAGGGTGCAGGCGATCTGGTGGCCAGTTGGAGAGTGCAGGCTGAGGAAGTGGAGGTGAGCGGGTAACTTCAGACGTCTGGGAAATTTCCCAGACGTCTTAAGTTACTGAGAGGGTGGCTGATCAGTAGCTCGGTGGTGGTGGTCTACGACGACGGCGAGGAAGATGCACGCTAAGGTGCTCACGGTGATGCGGCGAGCTCCGGATGGTGGTGTGGCCTGTCACGCAACACACCCACGGTGCTGGAGACTCGTCGCCACAGTAGAGGCCGGCAGTGTGGAGTGGAAGAGAGAGGTTCTCTCTGCACAGTGGTGGGTCGGTGGTGGAGGCCTCCCGAGCTCGGTTGCCTCCCTCCTCCTTTTGTAGTGGCCTGCACAAGTTTGAAATCAGCCGCCCGACCAGATCCACCACATCCGCTCCCCCTTGAATGGCTTCTTCACTGCATCAGCCGGGCGTTGGAGCGGCAGCCAGCCGTTATGAAAGAAGAAGAATAAAGAAAATATTATTAAAATATTAGGGTTATTTATGTACAGACCCTCAACTTCTATGTTAATAAAAATAATGTACCTAATTGTTTATCTAATTAGATGAATGCTATTCTAAGCTAATTCTAAATGCACTTAAGATATGAATGCAATGTATGGATTATGTAATTAGATTAAAACTATAAATTAATCTATTTACATCCTAATTTATACTAAATAAATGTTAGAATTAACCTAATGTGTAGGCACTTAAATACTTAAATAGCCACAACTATGGGCTAATCAGTGCTCCTCATGGAGGTGGAGTGGAGGTGGAGATGTAGCTAACTTAAGTGGATGAGTGCCAAGAATGGGATGAAGCCAAGAGTGGAAGGGTGCAAATGGCCACCCCTTAGGTCATTTTATAGACCTAAGGGAGTCTCTCTAGAGAACTGTGGAACTCTCTATAGAGAGTCCCAAGAGTGGCTGATCAAGTGTTTTTTAGATCCGCAAAAAGTGGATCTCAATTTGAATGTCTCTTGGTTGCTAATTTTTGCAACCAAGAGGGGTGCCACCATTGGAAGGACCTAGAATACTCTAGGTTGTGTGGGAGTGTGTTTATGGGTGTGTGTGTGTGTGTGGTCGTGCTCTAGGTGTCTTTGTGATATAGGTTAGGTCCTAAGGGTTTTGGTAGGTGTAGGCCTCAAATTAAGGTTGCAAACCCTAATTGCTAAGGGGGAATTGCAATTAAACTTAACCCAAGTTTAATTGAATGAGTGTGAACCTAATTGAGAGTGAAATAACTCAATTAGGTTGGGCCTAGGTCAATTGGACTCTCACTAAGTCCAATTGGACTTGTGTGGGTTGAGATCTGAGCTCAATTGGACCTATGAGTCCAATTGACTTAGGTAAGTGTAATTGACTTTGATCTAAGTCAATTGGATTTGGCGAGGACCTAATTAGGTCATTAGGAAGGTCTACAGGTAGTGTACTAGGGTTAGGGTACCTTAATTTAGGTCCTTATGGGGTTGGAATTGGGTTTAGGGACCTAGAGATCCAAGATCAAGGCTTGAATCTCAAAACAGGAACTGGAGATCAGTTCGAGACGTCCAAAAATGGAATCAGACGTCTTATACTAAAAATCAAAAGTCCAGACTTATTGTCTGGATGTCCAATCAGAGTCAGGAGGGTTTCTAGGTTCTATCTTTGGTATTCTGCAGAAATTGGATGTCTGACAAAGTGTCTCGACGTCCAATAACACTGCGGAAGTGGGTTTAAGGTGTGCGAAAGCTGGCTAAGGGTTCTGGACGTCCTATAATTCATTTAGACATCTAGATAAAGGTTGGAATTAGGGTTTTAAGGTTTCCTAGGGTGCGGTGACCTAATCTAAGGGTGGCTAATTCTTGGGGAAGTCTCTAGGCTATCCTAGGGCTAAGATGGACCTAAGCTCTTCAAATTTTATTGCTTTATTTCTACTTAATAGAGTAGCATACCTTAACTCCCTTACATTATTATTCTCTATATCTATTCTAAGTCTTCTGCTCCAGTAATAAACGCTAGTTTATCATCATTTTTATGCATTAAAACAAACTTAGCTCTTAGGATTTTGCTCCGCAAATTGGTTTTTGGGCTACATTTAGGCACCAATTAAGTTAGGCATGCATTGCACTTTTTATTATCTTTTTAATGTGTTTTTGTGAGTGTTAAGGATATGCAGATTGTCAGAACTCCAAAACCCTAGCACTTAGGAAGGCAACTGGTGAAGAAGAAGCTCAAACTAACTGGAACTCAGCTTGATCCAGCTCACCATAGCTGGATTCCAGCTCACTTGAACTAGGGTTAGCTCATCTTAGTTCCATTCAGCTCATCTCAGCTGAATGGCAGCTCAAGAGAGCTCATCTTAGCCCTAGCTCAGGTCAGTTCAGATCCAGCTCAACTTAGCTAAGTCTAGCTCATCTCAGCTCCCATTAGTCCACAGGGAGCTCTAGCTAGCTTAGCTGAGTTGACTGGAGTTCACCCCAGATCAGGTCCAGCTACATCCATCTCTACTCAACTCCGGCCAGCTAAAGATTACTTCATTCCAGCTTAGGAAGCTCAAGTTCAGCTACCGGGGACTCAGCTTAGCTAAACTCAGTTGAGCTAAGATACCTTAGCTGCCTCACCTAGCTTGATCCTCCCCGGGAGCATTAGACCCAGCTCACCTCAGCTCCTTTTAGCAGAAGCCAGCTTGCTTTAGCTTGGCTTAGAAGCTAGCAAAGAACTAGCAAGCTAAGCTAGCTAAGGTAGCTCCTTCCAGCTCTCTTCAGCAGCCACCAGCTCTAGTGCAGCTCAAGATAAATACCTCCAACTCTTCTCCCTGAAAACCTTAGCTCCAAATGCCTCCAACTCTACTCCCTACTAGCTAAGCTATTTAATTTAGCTAGTCCACCTCCATGGCACCAAAACCTACTACCCTACAACCCTACTACCTAAGGTCCAGCAAAAAGACCACCTACTCCTACTTTATTTTGGTGCCAACTATCCCTTCCATCACCACCCTACATCCACCATCAAAACCCATCTCCACCCTCCATTTTTTTCCCTCCAAAATTGCCTTCTAGAAGGTATTTTTGGAGGGAAAACCAAGGCACCTCTTCATTTCCCTCCCATTTTTCCCTCCAAAAATAACCAAGCACCCCTTCATTTCCCTCCAAAAAAACACCATAACCACCCCCCTTCCCATCCTATAAATACCCTACCCTACCACCACATAATTCCCATCCTCCCTTAGTATATTTTTCTACCTAAACCGCCTATACCTACGACCAAGAAGAAGGAGTAGAGAAGGAGATTAAAGGGGCACATCACCAGCCCCTTTGGTGCCTTCTTCTCCCCACTCTCTTCAACTTGAGCCATGCCAAGGAGGAGGACTCTTCCACTTCAAGGAGGATGGCCAGGCAAAGGAGAAGGACTTAGGGTGGATGTCCACCCTTGGAGAGAACTTAGGGCACGCCCCCCTAAGGCTTGCCTTGAAGGACATCACCTTCGCGGAGCACTGCAAGGAAGGAGTTGAAGGAATCTTTTCAAGATTGGGAGCCACCAACCTTGGAGCAAGAAGCCCTCTTCTTCACCATCTATCTAGAAGATTTGTGTTTTCCTTTCTTTATGTCAATTTTCTAGTAGTAGAAGCATTCCTCTACTAGGCATTTTTGTTAAACACTTTTTTTTAATTATCTAGTTGCCTTCTTTGCAATTTCTTGTTTGCATTTCTATTTGCTTGTTTTTAGCATTCCTCACTCTCTCTCCCTAATTATTCTAGGCCTCCACTTGCCTAGAGTGAGCTTAGGGAGAGGCTCTACTTGCCACTTAGAAGTAGTATTTTAAATTGAAGTGTAAATCACCTTCCCGTCACCATTTCGCATGTTGTCTTAATTTAAAACAAAAAAATGATATATTGAAAAATACCAAAAAGAAAGTTGAGATTGTATTCCAAGCAAGAGAATCACTATTGCAAACATTTGGCCTCCTTGGACGACCCTAGATACTCCCTATCTAGTAATATAAATTTAAGAGTTGATCGATTTTACGCGTTACAACGACGTATTTTAACAAACCGCGTGAAATCGCTATCACTTTTTGGCGCCGTTTCTGGGGAGGCACGGCTTTGCATTAATTAATTTTCTCTTGCTTGAAGTGGATCTCATCCCCTTCTCTTTCTTTCTTTTGTGTGTGCAGGAACTACAGCGGGAAGGCGGGAATTTGGAAGCGAGAGCTCAAAGATCCTTTTCTTCCCGTGAAATTCAGGTTGGTTCCCCTTTCTTGTCACATTTAGGCTAAAAAACTACCAAAATACACTAAAATTGGCTTTCAGGACCCTAAACACTTTAATTAAGTGGAGTAGTGCATTATAAAATCCATTGTTTGCTTGTATGCTTCTTTAGCACCACTCCATTGCAAGTATTGGTGTTCTATTTTTCGGATCCAGATTTCTATCTGAACTTGAAAAATCGATTCCTAACACCACAGGCCTCCTAAAATCATAAAATTTCATATAGTAATTCCCAATTAAGTTAGGAACATCTGTTACAAATTTCAAAACAATTGGATTTGTGTTTAATTTTTAAAAATTCGTGGACTGCAGAGGGGTCACACCCTCTAATCTTCCTATTTTGTTACTGTCCGTGAATTTTTAGAATTTTTGTACTCATCCAATTTTTGTGAAATTTAGCTTTCTAGAATCCTTGTGAAATTTTACACATTACATAAAATCACAAGAATTTTCTGAGGTCAGTGGTAATACTGAAAAGTCAACAATACCCACGGGTATCATTTCTAAACTTTGGCACCAGTACAATTAAAAATTCAAAACAATTATCAAACAAATTCCTAAATTATTACAAAAATCTTTTCTGGAATCCTTGTTTTATTTTACTCAAGGTAGTGGTGTTGGTTACATTGATTGGACCACTATCTATTTGGAAAGCATAAAAATAACTCATTGGTAGTTAAATTTCTGTCTTGGGGACAATTGGCTTAGGGTTTCTTTCTTTCTCTCTAGAGACTCAATTTAAAGGAAATATACAATCACTCATACAACTTGTTTTCCTTTGATTGTGGATTTTCAAACTTGTTTGAAAATTTAACTAGAGAAACCCTAAAATACATTTAATTAAATGAAATCCTTAAAGACAAAAATATAAAAAAATTGTGTGACAACTTGATTTTCATTGGAGCCACTATCCAATTCCCGCACACACACACAAAAATCTAAATAACAGGGAAACATCCCAATAACGCCCTCCACATTCCATGTGCACTGTAGTATCCTATACCTAATTAAAATTCGTAGCAATTTGATCCCTAAGGTTTCATCAATTTAGGCTTGCTATATCGAATTTAAGTTTTCTCTAGTTAATACCAATTCTGTCATCTATATCTGGTGTGTAGGCTGAGGGGCCGTGTCAAACGACCAGGCACGGATTTGTACAAGCACTTGAGGATTTTCCTGGGAAACGCTTGGGCCCAAACCTCCCCTTAAGCAACTTGGCTAGATTTGTTGACAGAACGGGTATTCACTATTGATTACTTGTTTCCTAGGTAGACCAAGTCTTAGGTTAAATTCTAGGGAGTCACAATTAGGTTAGGTCTAGAATTTTATTGCTTGTGTGCACACTTCTCTCATCCCCATCTCTTCTCCTCCCCTGCCATTTCTTCCATTTTGCATGGGCGGCAGTCCAAAACTCCACACTTGGAGGGACCACTTGATTTTGCCTCCCCAAAAAAGACTTTTCCTGCATTCTTCCTCTTCTCTCAAAATGGAAAATCAAAATTGGTCCTCTAACCCGCATGCTAATTTTTCTTTCCCCTATTTTTCCACCCAGGAGCTACTTAATCAGGCCCCTCCACCTAATCTCTACTCTATCATGGCTCAGCTACAAGTTAAGCAACAACAGTTCCATAAGGATTTAACAAACCTAGCCAACCAAGGGAGTCCTGCCACACCTACCCAAGCTCCACACATTCCACATCTCACCCCTTTAAACACCTGCAAGAGAGAAAATCTGCATAAATCTTGTGCTGAGTATAATTATTATTCTGAGGCTTTCTATGGTTCAATAGGGAATTATGTTTATCCCAATCATCACCCCACCCAAAATGTCCCTACTTTCCAGGAGAAATTGAAAAATTCCTCTAATAGGGGAAATTATCCAGCTCACTCCTGGACCAATCCGGTTCCACACCAACAACAAAACCCGTTTGGAGGGTATGATTCTAATCAGACTTATCAATCTAGGCAATCTCAAGAAGACATTAATGCCAGATGATGAAAACCCTGCTGGAGTTACAAAGAAAAACAAAGGAAACAACCCGTCTTATTAACAATCTCAATGATCAAATTGGGGATATTCCGACTCAAAGACCTGCAGGACACTCACCATCCCAACCCACACCAAACTTTATTAATCCCAGGAACCAACACCCAGGTGGATGCCAACATCAGAACCACATGGTTCAGCCTCCTATTAACCCAATATCACAGTACCAACCCAGTTTCTATCAAAATCAGCCCCCCCATCTCCTCCCAGTGACCACCAAGTTGCGTATGCAGAGACTTTGAGGAGTGAGGAAACCAACATGGATTTAAGGCCTTCACATTCAAATGATGAAACTGATTCTCAACCAATGCAGATTGACTCCCCTAACCTCAATAAGGAAGAAGAAAAAGAAATCCCAAAAACACCTGATTCAAACCCTATTTCCCACTCTAAGAAACTGCAATCCAACAATCCAAAATCAGAGCCCTCTGACCACAATCCTTTGGACTTATTTGAGCAAGTCAAGAGGAATATTCCCCTCCTAGATTCTCCCCATGCCTCTAAAAAATTTACTTCAAAAAGTCATGATCAGAATCTAGAAAGGTTGGTCCTTTCTAAGACAGCCAGCTCAGTTTTTCAGAGCATGCTGCCTTTCACAAAATAGGACCAGGGCACATCGCTCATCTCTGTTGTCATAACTGACACCATTTTTTTTCGCGCCCCTCTCAACTTAGGTACCTCTAGTAATCTCATCCCCCTAGTTTTATTTGAGGAATTTCGATTCAGTGATTTAAAACCTCCTAAGGTTCAATTTCAATTGGAAGATCGTTCTACCATTCAACCGCGAGGAGTTGTTGAGGATAGTATTATCAAGGTCCGAAATTGTTTATTTTCGGTAAATTTTCTGGTCCTTGACATAGAGGTACCTAAGGCTCTCATTAATACCATTCTTGGAAGACCCCTTTTGATTACCGCAACATCTAATATCCATTCTCATTCTGGGAAAATGAATATAAGTTGTAGTAACCAGACCTTCTCATTAGATTTATTTCTAGCTTCCAAGAGGTCCAGTGATCATAAAATTTTTGAGGATACTGATAATAAAATGGAAGCAGTATTTGAAAAGTATATGTTGATCCAATCTCATTCAACTTTGACCACTATTGATCTAGATTTTATTGATTCTTATTCTAAGGATAATTATGTGGTCCAAGACTTTCCAGATCAACTAGGGTTTGACTTTCCCCCTTTTCATCTTCCTGATTTTTCACCAAAAATATCCACACTAACTTCACCCATCTTGCATATCACTAACTCCTTTCCCCTCCCTTTTCTATTGGACCTACCACCTGATCCACCTGAGTTTGGCCTTCATCATCAATTCAAACCATGGCCAGATCGGGGTCCTTTTTCCATTTCTCTATTTTATTTTGATCCCTTTATCTTTACCACTCATCTTTTTAGGGATCTTGAGGAAGACACTTTTATTAAAGACATTCAAGTGTCCAATTATTTACATGATTTTCCATCTTCCGTGCATACCTTCACGCCCAGCTGAATGGCGTAAAAAATAGCACTGGATGGGAGGTAACCCATCAATTTTTCTTGCTTTCCCTTTTTTTTTCCAAGTTTTGTTCCTCCTAAACCCGACCGTTCTTCACTAAGGTGATCCCTTTTCCCTCCTAATGCATGAGGACATGGCATATCTTAAGCATGGGGGTGTGTTTTTAAATTTGACGATCGATTTAGGATGTTCAAAACCTAAAAACATGCATTTTTGTTTAATTTATTTCCTGCTTGCATACCTAAAAAAAAAAAATGCAATTTTCTTTGATTTATTTCCTGCTTGCATACCCAAAAAAATAAAAATGTTGAAAACTTTTTGAGGAAGAATTTTGAAATCGGGACTAAGGTCGAAAAATTCACTTTTGGTACAATGGGATTTAATCTTTAACAAACTAAGGATGAGGACATGGATCTGATCATTAGAATTCCAGGGTCTATTTTAGATTAGATCAGATATCCTTCTCTAAAACTCCACCTGAACTCATGATAGTTCAGGTGACTTGATCTTATTTTGTAATATGGAAAGTATTTGACTTAGCTTCTAATTCAAAAACTTGCATGTCTTGAGAAACTTTTTGTGTCAAGCCAACACTTAAAAACAATTAAAAATTTGAAAAACTCCCTTGTTTGGACTTAGTAAAAGTTTGAAGCAGATCATTGGTTTGAGTTCCCACCATCGAGAAGAAGGAAAATACCTCCTTTGAGGACGCGATGTCAACATATTACCACCTCGGTGCTGCTCCATATCTATATTTCATATCTTTAAAAGGAGCATTAAAGCACATTTTAGTAGCTCAAGTATCTTGGACGGTGCTCTACCTATAGTGTCGGAGCAAGAGCTTGAGTTTTCTTGGAGCGCCCTTTTACACCGCATTGTGTTTTGGGGTTGTGAGCTCTTGGGTGGTGTCATGGACAGTGCTATCCCGAAGTACTGGCACCAGAGCCCCCTCGTGGATTGGTAACGGGAATGATGATCCCGACAAATCTATTGTAAGACTAAGCTAATAATAAGCATGGGGGAGAAAAAAAAAAGAATAAATAAATAAATTAACATGCTCCTATAAATGTTGGCTTTTCACAATCACAGACACAAGACTTTAAAGGATTTTTGCAAGTTGCGAATCAGATTCATGAGCCAGAAAAATCCTAAAAATAAAAATTTCAAGTCATCTGAATTAACAAGGAGTTAATTTGCGAAGTTTCTATCCCGTTTCATCTAATGGTTGGGTCCAAAACAAATCTCGATGTTTATCTTTAACAAATCCTGTACCTCTTGTGTTTAGATCAACCAAGGTCCCTTAATCTATTTCTCCTCAAAAGTAGAAAAAAATTAGATTTCCCAAAAATTCTATTTTTTTAAAAAAAATTAAGTTTTACTAAGAGACTAGCAAAAGACAAGCATGGGGGTGTGATAAACGCCAGTTTATCATCATTTTTATGCATTAAAACAAACTTAGCTCTTAGGATTTTGCTCCACAAATGGATTTTTGGGCTGCATTTAGGCATCAATTAGGTTAGGCATGCATTGCACTTTTTGTTATCTTTTTAATGTGTTTTTGTGAGTGTTAGGGATATGTAGATTGTCAGAACTCCAAAACTCTAGCACTCAGGAAGGCAACTGGTGAAGAAGAAGCTCAAACTAACTGGAACTCAGCTTGATCCAGCTCACCATAGCTGGATTCCAGCTCACTTGAACTAGGGTTAGCTCATCTTAGCTCCATTCAGCTCATCTCAGCTGAATGGCAGCTCAAGAGAGCTCATCTTAGCTCACCCTAGCCTAGGTCAGTTCAGATCCAGCTCAACTTAGCTAAGTCTAGCTCATCTCAGCTCCCATTAGTCCATAGGGAGCTCTAGCTAGCTCAGCTGAGTTGACTGGAGTTCACACCAGCTCAGGTCCAGCTACATCCATTTCTACTCAACTCCGGCCAGCTAAAGATGACTTCATTCTAGCTTAGGAAGCTCAAGTCCAGCTCCCGGGGACTCAGCTTAGCTCAACTCAGTTGAGCTAAGATAACTTAGCTGCCTCACCCAGCTTGATCCTCCCCAGGACCATTAGACCCAGCTCACCTCAGCTCCTTTTAGCAGAAGCCAGCTTGCTTTAGCTTGGCTTAGTAGCTAGCAAAGAACTAGCAAGCTAAGCTAGCTAAGGTAGCTCCTTCCAGCTCTCTTCAGCAGCCACCAGCTCTAGTGCAGCTCAAGATAAATACCTCCAACTCTTCTGCCTGAAAACCTTAGCTCCAAATGCCTCCAAATCTACTCCCTACTAGCTAAGCTAGCTAAGCTATTTAACTTAGCTAGTCCACCTCCATGGCACCAAAACCTACTACCCTACTACCTAAGCTCCAGCAAAAAGACCACCTACTCCTACTTTATTTTGGTGCCAACTATCCCTTCCATCACCACCCTACATCCACCATCAAAACCCATCTCCACCCTCCATTTTTTTCCATCCAAAATTGCCTTCTAGAAGGTATTTTTGGAGGGAAAACCAAGGCACCTCTTCATTTCCCTCCCATTTTTCCCTCCAAAAATAACCAAGCACCCCTTCATTTCCCTCCAAAAAAAACCATAACCACCCCCCTTCCCATCCTATAAATACCCTACCCTACCACCAAATAATTCCCATCCTCCCTTAGTATATTTTTCTACCTAAACCACCTATACCTACGACCAAGAAGAAGGAGTAGAGAAGGAGATTAAAGGGGCACATCACCAGCCCCTTTGGTGACTTCTTCTCCCCACTCTCTTCAACTTGAGCCACGCCAAGGAGGAGGACTCTTCCACTTCAAGGAGGACGGGCAGGCAAAGGAGAAGGACTTAGGGTGGACATCCACCCTTGGAGAGAACTTAGGGCACGCCCCCCTAGGGCTTGCCTTGAAGGACATCACCTTCGCGGAGCACTGCAAGGAAGGAGTTGAAGGACTCTTTTCAAGATTGGGAGCCACCAACCTTGGAGCAAGAAGCCCTCTTCTTCACCATCTATCTAGAGGATTTGTGTTTTCCTTTCTTTATGTCAATTTTCTAGTAGTAGAAGCATTCCTCTACTAGGCATTTCTGTTAAACACTTTTTTTTAATTATCTAGTTGCCTTCTTTGCAATTTCTTGTTTGCATTTCTATTTGCTTGTTTTTAGCATTCCTCACTCCCTCTCCCTAATTATTCTAGTCCTCCACTTGCCTAGAGTGAGCTTAGGGAGAGGCTCTACATGCCACTTAGAAGTAGTATTTTAAATTGAAGTGTAAATCACCTTCCTGTCACCATTCCGCATGTTGTCTTAATTTAAAACAAAAAAATGATATATTGAAAAATACCAAAAAGAAAGTTGAGATTGTATTCCAAGCAAGAGAATCACTATTGCAAACATTTGGCCTCCTTGGATGACCCTAGATACTCCCCTATCTAGGAATATAAATTTAAGAGTTGATCGGTTTTACGCGTTACAACGACGTATTTTAACAAACCGCGTGAAATCGCTATCATCCAGCTCTGCTGCAACACCCCTTATTCCTGATCCAACTTCAAATCCAGCTTCAGATCTAGCTTCTGATCAACTTATTACCTGCAATTGACATAATGCACTTAATCAGCACATTATAGCATTATTTTTTGCATAGCTAGAAGAAAGTAGTAAAGATGCAGATAATGCTTATGCATGCATGAATTACCCAAACTTATGCTAAGTTCTAGCCTAATTTAGGTCAATTATGACCTATGATTGTTGCGCAATCAGTGATGTATGGTATTTCATTACAAAATTATTGGAGTTTAGAAAATGCCTCATTGTAGCATGATTAGCAGGAAAAATTCCTCAATCAAATAATTTTTAACCGAAACTCAAAATGGGTCCCGAGTCGAACACCGATAGGCTACGTCAATTTGCAATCCTTAATTATATTTTTTTTGTAATTTTTTTTATAAACGAGACATTCACAATGATTGCTATTCTATTTGCAATATAAATACTACAACTAAAGATATATATTTGGAGAAAAATAACTTTTATACTCAAAATAATTTCACTACATCTACAACTAGAAAGAGATAAAGAGAAGGGGGAGAGAAGTTATCCTCCTCAATGACTGCTTGGAGGATGAGCTAGATGGACGTCGCCTGGAAGGAGAGTGAAGATGAATGACAGAGGATGGATAGGGAAGAACCGAGGGTGTGCTAGGGCGTCAGAGTTGCGGGATCCACTTCCAGAACGAGGGCGAGAAGACGGCTGGCGAGAGCTCTGCGAAGGGGATGAGAGGTGGAAAAATTTGTTTTTGAACTCTAGCGGAGATTCCCATAGATTGGGAGCACTAGAGCAAGCTTTAGAACTTGAGTTCTTGGCTCTTAGAGAGGGAGAGAGATGATGGAAGGGATGAAGAAAATGTGGAGGGCATAGGGCCTTTTATAGGTGATGAATAGAGGGGAAAATAGGTCATTTCAATCATAAAACATTAATGTAAGGGCCTTTAGTGATGGATATAACCGTCACTAAAGCCCCCACATTGCTAAATACACACGTGCGCCCTTGCCACTTCAGCTTTAGTCGTTGAGTGCTCATCCATGATCGCGCATCGTCAGCCATCCGATCAAGCAATCAGACTACTTAAAAAGCCGCTCGATCACTTCCTCTTCAGACATTAAATGCGCCTGCATGCGGTGGCGTGTCTGATTGCGTGTGCGTGATGAACGTTTCTCTACATGCCACATTGCCCCATTATTGACTGTTCGCACGTCATCCAATGGCTGAATTTAGCCGTACTTACTCTTTAGCTGATTTGAGGTGAGGCAGGGCTCGAAACCATGCCTCGCACTCTGCGTAGGGCGTTCGCCCAATGCGCTACACTCCCGGATTGTCTCAAAGACAATCCAAGGGTCCATCGCTAGCGATTGTTGGATAAGAATCCAACGGTTGCGAGTTGCTAGCGCAAATGGCTTCAGAAGTTGAGCAGAGGGGTGTGGACGAGTTTGGATGGTTGAGATGGTGCCACATGGCACCATCCTGGCGTCCATCTTCATATGCTCGTAGGTGGTGCCACGGATGTCGGATTGGACTGATTTTTACGTTTTTGGGCTGTGATCATTGATTTGAACCCATTTGTGTGGTTGGATTTTTTTATGAGGTACGGATTTATAGCACCTGGCCCCTTAACCTTTGATTTTTCTCGGACTATATTTGATGCTACAGAGGTCCGATCGGGGCGATCTTACAGTTGTTGAACTCCGATCGTCACCCTGATCAGATCCATACGGTTGGATCTTCAATTCGAGGCCCCGATAAATGTTGCCCTATCCCTGGCCACAAGAAGAGATGAATTACTTTACAATTTATACAAATTGACCTAAATCCATGATGATGCATGTTATGCACTATTTATAATGCATGATGCTTATATAATACTAAGAACATGCACAAATACACATTGTAGGCTACTTAGACGTATACACATCACACCCCGATGCCTATCTTTTGCTGGTCCTTAGCAAAAACTATATGCTATTTAAGAATAGAATTAAGATCAAATTACTTGGGCAAAAGTTATTTTTCAACACTAGCATCAAATTACTAACGACCTGAACTACAGAGACACAACAGTGCCTGGGTGTCTACCAAAATGCAGACCACCTAAGTCCTCTCCTTATTCAAAAGCAGAAACATCTTTTTATTTTTCTTGTTTTCTCTTTTTTTTTGGATTTTTAAGTTTTAGGATTTTGAGGCAGCTTTCTATGGCTACCTAACCCACCCAACAATCAAAGAGAACTCTAAGTACTAAGCATCTTTTTGTGTGAAATGTGATAGACTTACTGATCGGTGATTAGAATGGACTTCCAGTTTCTACTCCCCTAGGTGACCTTGAAAGGAATTTTACCTAAAGGTGTATTTATATGACCAGTAGTTTTTTCCCTAATTTTTATTTTTATGGGGTCAACACAAGGGCAAATCCGATGCATATCGCCTTGGCTTATTATACTTCTCCGCTTCTTCCTAAGCATTTCGAATTAAACGTGCATTTTTGTGAGCTGGGTTTTGGACAACTAGCCTATGAGCTGTTACCACCGACAACTTACCTGCCATACTCGTATGGTGAAGCGTGGCTTCTTTCTTTCTTCTTTTCTTTTTATTTTTCTTTTTCTTTCTTTTCTTTTTTCTTTTTTTTTAAGTAGGTGGCATTCCTGATCTAAGATTTACCTAAAGGCAGCAAGAAGAGAATGATCGTGTGACTAGGCTCTAGACAACTAACCGATGAGTTACCACCGACAACTTACCAGCTATACTACCCTAAAAGGTTCATTAGCTACCCAATTTCTGTTAAAACCACTGAAAAGCGAGTCAGTGCAAATAGTGTGTAGATGCTTAGACTTAAAGTCCCCTCAAATCAGAGGGCAGGTTGATAAGTCATGTACTTATTACCCCAACTTATTTAACCAATTTGAAATGAATTTTCAAATGGTGGGGACTCGAGAAACAAGTCCACATTTTAGTGGACACCCAGGCTAATTAAGCCCAAAGACCTGAAGGGTCTAAGTGTTCAGGTCCTACTGTGCTATTTACTAAGGTTGAAATTTTGTAAAGCCCAAGTTTTCTTTTCCTAATTCAATTTTTTTAATAAAAAAGAAAAATAAGGAAAATTTATAAGAAATCTACATAGCTTACATTATGATTCCAAAAATGAATCCAAGCCCCCAAGCCTAACTCATGCAATGTCCTCATTGAAAATAAAAGGCACGAGAAAAGGGTAGGACGAAAAAATATCACCTGTATTCCATGATGCACTGGTCAACCATAAGTTAGATTATACAATTGCTGAGCTTAGTGCCATTAGCTAGGCGAGGTCTAGCCAAAGAAAGTTAGATTAAGGTTAAAGCAACCTTGTCTGAGACAGGTTCTGGAATAATGTAGTCAACATAAGGTTTTAGACGCTATCAGTTGACCTTAAAAGAATTACACGTCTTTGGGTCAGAAATCTCAATGGCTCTATTTGGGAATATCCGATTAATGATGAACAAGCCGTTCCACTTTGACCTAAGCTTGCTAGGAAAGATCTTAAGTCGAGAATCAAAGAGCCAGACCTTCTGGTTTAGCTCAAAGCTCTTTTAGGAAATCAACTGGTCATGAAGAGCTTTGGTCCTAGCCTTATGGATCTTAGTATTCTCGTATGCGTCATTTCCAAGATCCACCAACTCAGATAGTTGGATTTTCCTGATCTTTCTGACTAAACTTAAATCAAAGTTTCATTTCTTGATTCCCCAGCAACGGCACCAAAATGATGTACGAGATTTTGTTGCGAAAAGATTTGAGTTTAGAAAACTTGTCATTGTAGCATGATTCGCAAGAAAAATCCGTCAATCAAATAATTTTTAACCAAAACTCAGAATGAGCCCTAGGTCGAACAAAGGGAAGCTACGTCAATTTGCAATCCATAATTATATCTTTTTGTAATTTTTTTTATAAACAAGATATTCACAATGATTGTTATTCTATTTGCAATATAAACACTACAACTACAGAGAGAGTGAAAAAGATAGAGGGAGAGAAGAAAATAACTTTTATACTCAAAATGATGTCATTACAACTACAACTAGAAAGCGGGAAATGTAATCTAGAAAGCAATAAAGAGAAGGGGGAGAGAAGTTATCCTCCTTGATGGCTGCTTGGAGGATGAGCCAGACGGACATCGCCTGGATGAAGGAGAGAGAAGATGGATGACAAAGGATGGATCGAGAAGAATCGGGGGTGAGGCAGGGTGTCAGCGTTACGGGATCCACTTCTAGAACGGGGGTGAGAAGACGACTGCAAGAGCTCTACGAAGGGGATGAGTGGTCGAAAATTTTGTTTTTAACTCTAGCAAAGCTTCTTGTAACTTGGGATTACTAGAGCAAGCTTTAGAACTTGAGTTCATAGCTCTTAGAGAGGGAGAGAGATGATGGAAGGGATGAAGAAAATGTGGAGGGCATAGGGCCTTTTATAGATGAAGAATAGAGGGGCAAATAGGTCATTTTAATCTTAAAACATTAATGTACAAGTCTTTAGTAATGCATATAACCGTCACAAAAGCCCCCATGTCGCTAAGCACACACATGAGCCCTCACCTCTTTAGCTTCAAATGTTGAGCGCTCATTCACAATCACGCATCCTCAGCTGTTCGATTGAGAGATTGGACTGCTTAAAGAATCGCTCGATCGCTTCCTCTTCAAACATTAAGTGCGCCCATGTTCGATGGTGTGTCTAATTCCGCGTCGTTGCATGCATGCGTGATGAACGTTTCTTCGTGTGCCATGTTGCTGCTTGATCGACCGTCCGCCCTTAATCCAACCGCTGAATTTAGCTGTGCGTGCTCCTTCAGTTGATTTAAGGGGAGGCAGGGCTCAAACCTACACCTTATGCTTTGTGTAGGGCATTCACCCAACGCGCTACACCCGTGGATTGTCTCAAAGACAATATAAGGGTCCATTGCTCGTGACCGTTGGATGAGAACCTAACGGTTGTGAGCTGCTGGCGTGGATGGTTTCAGATGTCGAGCGACAGGGTGCGGGTGGGTTTGGATGGTTGGGATGGTGCCATGTGGCACCATCCTGGCCGTCCATCTTCATATGCTTGTAGGTGGTGCCACGAATGTCGGATTGGACCAATTTTCATGTTGTTGGGCTGCGATCGTCGATCTGAACCCATCCATGCAGTTGGATTTTTCATTTGAGGTATGGGTTTACAACACCTAACCCCTTGACCTTTGATCTTTCTCGAACTGTATTTGATGCTATGGAGGTTTGATCGAGGCGATCTTTGAGTTGTTGAACTCTGATCGTTGCCTTGATCAAATCTGTACAGTTGGATCTTCAATCTGAGGCCCCGATAAATGTTGCCCTGTTCTTGGCCACAAAAAGAGGTGAATTATTGTTACAAATCGCCCAAGTCCTCACCTTATTCAAAAGCAGAGGCATCTTTTTCTTTTTCTTCATTTGTAATTTTCTTTTTGGATTTTTAAGTTTTAGGGATTCTAGGGAACTTTCTATGGCTACACAACCCAACCAAGACTCGAAGAGAACTCTAAGTACTAAGCATCATTTTGTGTGAAACGTGATAGACTTACTGATTGGTGATTAGAACAGACTTCGGGTTTCTACGCCCCCGGGTGACCTTTAAAAGAATTTGCTTAAAGGTGTATCTATACGACTGGTAGCTTTCTCCACACTTTTTAATTTTGTGGGGTCAACACAAGGGTCAACATAGAATAACCATGGGATTTATTAAGGGTTATTTAAAGGTCAAATGATCATTAAAGTCTAATAAGGGGATCCATGTAGAGAGAAATGGGGTTTCAAGCACTTCTAGAACCAAACTAGCATATAATGCCCTTATTTTAGACCCGCTTAAATTGAAGTGGTTTCGGTTAGGATAAAAATCATCTAAACCTCCTAAAATTTATAGAAAAAATATTTTTAAGGGTTTGGTATCTTTTGTTTTAGCATCTGAACCCATTTTAACCTTGAATAGAGTCATAAATGAGATTTTGCCCTAATTTGGGCTTCTATGCAAATGGTTCAGTCAAAAATGAAATCTGACTTCTCCATTATATTTCTTGGGTCCAAATTAGGTTGGTACCAAAATGTAGGCCCAATTAGAGTCCATCGTGACCTAGTTTGCAATTTAGCTCTTCAAACTTATTTCTTACATTTAGCCCCTCAACTTTTGAAATATATGCAATCAAGTCCCTATCTTTATTGTTATTTTTGTAAAGAGGTCCTTGCCACCATTAGTAAGAATGGAGCCCCTCCGCCGAGTATCGAGCGAGGTTTTCTCACTCGATTCTCAACCAAATCCCCTTAAAATTGAAAAGGAGAATCCTTGAGAGATCCTCTATTGATTTGACCAGGTCTTGGACCTTGATTCGCTCTAGAATGCTCATGCCAATGCTCACATTCTCAGGGATCCTTTCCCTAAGTTTGCAAATTCACCAAGCCTCCTACCTTGTTTGGAACACCTTCTGAGGCCTTTGAATAGGTCCCTCTTGAGAAACCAAGCTCCTTAGCGAAGTTTGGAATCGGAAACCCTCTTCCTCATTTTCAGTCGTCCACACCTTCGTCTCTGGCGAGCTTCTCCATCCTCTCTGTCGAGTCAGCCAACAGTCAAATTGACTAGCTCAACATTCTCCCCTTGTCCTCACGATCGTCGTCGGCCAAAGCACGATTGCTATCTCCCTCTTGTTCCTCGTCGTCGTATTGTCGTCGACTCATCCAGCTCCGGTCTATCACAACTGAATGCCTCCATCCACATCCTCCCTCTCTAAGTCTCTCTTTCTCTTCCTCTCTCCTTCTTGATCTTCTACCACTCAGATCCTCGGTGCACGTACCGCACTACTCACATCACTTTGTCATCCTCTGCTCTAGCCAAGCCTCCAACATGGCCCTCTATGCTTCACACAACTCCAAATGCCCTCGCACCATCTATATTAGCTCTGCTAAGACTCACCCTTCAAAAGCCATCAATAAATTTTGCTTTCCACCCACTGAAACTCCTCCCCAAACACTGCCTTCTCCACTCTCCATCTTTGTCACCGTCAGCACTCCACAGACCACCACACGCCTCACGACTGCCACCACTGCATTCACCACTTCATGGCGAAGCTTATAAAATATTTTGACGAGTTCATAAGGCCAAGTTATTAGTTTTAGGCCTTCACCAGATGATCACCATCGCCTCTGTCTTCTCCGACCTCAGCAGCACCACTTCAGCCACAAAAAACCCAATTGCTGATCTCAATAGCTATGACCTAGTTCCAGGAGTCGTCCCAGAGCTTCAATTAGGACACAAAGCCATAAAAGCTATGTCAATTTGGCAAAGAAGTCACCTGCAGCTACACGAGATGAACACCCTGTGGGATAGTCCCACATCTTAGAGAGCAGACCTCGCCGCAGCATATAAGAGGTTGTTGTGATCTCACCCAGTTGCCTCTGAGAGCGCCAGGGTAAGGTCCTGCTCACGCACGCGCATACACACACCCTCGCTCCTCATGCACGTAGGAGGGTCTAGGCTAATCCTATTACTTGGATACCCAGGTCTGGTTTGTTTTGAGCAGGGAAGAGAAGAAAGAAAATTAGAGAGAGGGGGTGGGTTTTTGCTCTTCCTTGGGATTCGTGCCCCCCCTTCAACTCTATACTTAGCTTCTGAGGAGACCCTTGAGCCTTTGTTATGTCTTTGTTGTGTTGTGCCTTAGCTCCTAATGCTCTTAAGAGAGCCTTGTGCTCTTGGGAAAGGCCCTTGTGCCTTCTGTGGTGCTGTGCCTCTTCTGTTAAGGCATCTGAAAGCCTTGTTCTATCGTCTATGGCATTTTGCTGGTTACTGTTGAAACATTTAGTTTTGCTGACTTGGATTATTAGTTGAAGATTACTATTGAAATATTTAAGTAGATTGTGAGCTTAACATTGCAGGGTAAATTGGTGATTCAAATCACCATTTTAACCTGATCTTTTTGCATTGATACTCTATTCTTCATTGAAATATCATTCTGAGAATTTTATTGATTTCAATTGCATATATATATTTCTTGCTAAAATGTTGTTGTGAATTGTTGTACAATTGCTCTCTGCGAATGACCTTGGACTCACTATTGATTCTGAGCATTATAAATTTAAGTGTTTTGTGCAATTTTGTCAACAATACTACGACATATATCATAAACAACGATGATTTCGCGTAAACACTTCTCTCCTCGCCACCATCATCCTACCCTGTTTCCCCGTTCACTACTGTCCTCCCCCTCCCACCATGCCCTCGCTGTGTGCCTCCTTGCTCTCCCCCTCCCTCGTCGCATGGTCGGCCACCACCACCAACTACTACTCCCACCTACCCCATCCTCCCACCACCACCCTCTACCACTACCCCCTCCTCAAAAATAGGTTAATTATTTTTTTTATCAAGTACTTAGGTTTGATTTTTATATGTGAATGCAATTAAGATGTTTTGCAAGTTATTTTTAGTTGCATTTCATTGAAACAATTAACATGTTGTTAGTTTATATTGAATGTTTCGTTAAATGTTTATTTAATCAGGTTTAGTTAAATTATTTCTAATTGTTATTGCGGTGTGTGCCCACATAAGTAATGGTTAATTGTGCCCACATATGTTAGTTGCATATGAAGTATTATTTGTGGGGTGTTTGAAGCACTTTTGTTTATGTAGGATTTCAGAGAAATCCCATTTTATAGTGGAAACTCTGTCAAAATTTTTTGGCTTACAGTTTGTGTGTAGGTATAGGTTTAGGGTTTATGATTAGGTTTTACATTTTGGGTTTATGGTTTTGTGTTTAGGGTTTAGGATTATGGTTATTTGTTTCGGGTTAGGTTTTAGGGTTTAGTGTTTAAGATTTAAGGTTAGGTTTAGGATTTTTTTTTTGGGTTTTGGTATTAGGTTTTGAGTTCTAGATTTAGGTTATAGGATTTTTTATTTTAGAATTATGGTTTTCTATTTAGGGTTTAAGTTTATGTTTTTTGCTTTTAGTTTAGGTTTACGATTTTTTATTTTATGTTTTGGTTATAGGTTTTGAGTTTTGGATTTAGGATCTTTGATTTTGATTTTTGATTTAGGGTTTTGATTATTGAATTATGATTTAGGGTTTTATTTTTATGATTTTAGGTTTTGGATATATAATTTAGAGTTTAGGTTTAGTTTATGGTTTTGGGCTTTAGTCATTTAGTTTAAGGCTTAGTATTTTTATGTTTTGCAGTGTGGAGAAATTTATTTATTAAATTTAGATACACACACTTGCACCAATTTAGATGCACCTAATGACAAACAATAGGAGTTATAACCCCTAAGGTATTGGTTGTGGGAGAGATATAACTGTGTCAAAATGACAACCCCTTACGTCCATACCAGCTGGAGATCGTTTGGCTTCTTCCCTCGCTATGATGAGGTTGTAAACCCATTATTGGTGATGGTTATTCTAATAATTGTCACCTAATCGAAGTGAGAGAGAAAAAATTGTGCTAAGGAAAATTTCACATATCATTTTTGCAACAACTTTCACTAAAATTGACATAAATGTCAAATTAGAGTTGGGTCCAAAAAACATTGTTTATTGGGAATATCTATGCCCATTTACTTTCAATACCTAATGCTTTCTTATTGAGATGTTCTTCACCAAAACTACCACAATTGTCAAATTTGCATCGGTTCCAAAAGTCGTCACTTATAGGGAAGATCAATGCCCATTTACTCCACTACCTTACACTTTCTTATTGTGATATTTATTTTTAAAACTATTACCATGCTAAAGTCGATTTTCAAATATGCATAGTAGTATAGCAACTAAAGCGATGAAAAACATTTAAATTTATAATCTCGAATGTGAGTCTGAGGTCATCTTAAGGAGCAAATAATCGCAATCAAACCACTAATCAAATGAATATAAAATGAGGCATAATAGCTTGATAAAAAGAAATATATTCAGTAAATATTAGCACTATCAACCTCAAAAGGAAATATAGGTATTAATGCCAAAAATGTGTTTTCAACTTAGCTTAAGGCCACAACACTTAGAGAGATTCCATGACCATCAAACAGCAACACTTAGGCATTAGATAGCTTAAGGTTCAGCCCAAAGCCCACACAAGCTCGAACCAAAACTGGCCCCAATCCTTCAATAAAGGGTCATAAGTATATGTCTCAAAACCCATCCTAAATAAGCTCAATCCTGATTAACTGAATTGGCCCAAGAACCCCAAAACCAGGCCTAGGTTAGAACCTAGGCACACCCGCATGTGCAAGGGCGTATGCATATGCTTGTGAAGAGTTTGGGGACTAGACCCCTTGATCTTGGGCTACTCAATAGGTAGCCAAATTCCTTTTATTCCCAGTCCAAGCTCAGCTCCAACTAATGTGGCACAAATTGTGCCCTTCTCCTAGGTTTCTTCTCCTTCCTCACATGGAGAGCTGCGGCACAATGCACGGGTAATTGGCCCTCAATTGTCCATGGATTGTCAAATCAATGGCCTCACGTTGTTAGTTAGGCAAATCTGCACCAAGGGAAAGGGATTTCTTATTGATGGCTTGTTGAAGAGGGATCTCGATGTCGGGGAAGACACCCAACTTTGGTGGGTCACCTGCACATACAAACATGGGCTGTCGACCCCAATTAAATCCACCAAAAGCTCTGGTGCTACTCATTGGAGGAAAGCCCTAAGAAAATTTCATGAGAGGATGAGAGTGCATGGCCAACGATGGGCTTCGAGGAAGCTCCACTGGTGGTAATGGTGGACGGTGGAGACAATGATGTATGGTGCAATTAACTTAGGAAAAACCTTTGTGGAGGTGTGGATAAGCTTTTTCCTAAGTTAATTGAGGGGAATGTAGAGGAGGTAGGTAAGTGATGATGGTGGTGAATGCGGCGATGGAGCTCGGAGAAGGAAGAGAAGTGGATGGATGGAGCCAAGAGGCTCCCTAAACCTAGTTGGGAACAGGAGGCGTAGAAGCCCTAAGGAAATTTGACTGATAGATGAAGTGGGAGTGGTCGTTAGTGTATCCATTGGCAAGGATGAAGGAGGAGGGTAACCAGAGCTGAAGAAGAGTTAAGGGCTGAAGCTTCGTGGGAAGCTTCGTAGAAGCATGAGGAAGTAAAGCTCTGTACCTATTGTACGTGGCAGAGGGTGAGGAAGGAGGGAGAAGAAGCTCCGGTGATGGTCAAATTCCATTGGTGAGGAAGAAGATGAGGGAGGAAATCCGGTCAATTCAGCCTGCTTTTCACATGTAGACATTAGGACTTATATATAGGAGAAGAGTCCCTCTCAATTGAGTCAAAAGTTTCACATTTGGCATGTACTTTTGGCAAGACCTTGAGCTTGAGCTCCTTGAGGTTGCCGACATGGAATCCAACCGAGATTGAGCTCGTGAAGATGCTCAAACAATCGGGAAAGATTTCAGGATCAATCCCATAAAATTTGGTAGGATTTGATCTTGCTTTGATCCTCCAATTTGGAGATCAAATCTCGACAAGTTGGCTTGATTCACCACTTCCTTTCCTTATTTGCACTAGGAAGAAAGTGAGAAGGACCTATTTGCAACAAAAATAAAAGACTTAGGGGGTATTATGCAATAAGTAGAGAGTTTTGGGCTAAAGTGTAATTTGGGTCAAGATAGACTTTGATTGGGCTCAAAATTTAGGGTTAACCTAATTTGGATCCAAGTAATCTAATGGTGACCTCAAATTTGGGTTTTGACCACATTTATAGGGTAATTTACACCAAACCCCAACATAAAGTAAATTCTCACCTAAGTCTCTACTTTTGGTCAAAATTGGTTCCTTTGGTAAAAGTAAAGGTTCTAAACCTCATAGAATATTTTTAAATAATTTTTGGGAGGTTTATATGACATTTATTTCTATCAAAACCCATTTAATTGAAGTGAGACTGAAATTAGGTTTTTTATTATTAAATGAATCCTCAAATTGTAGAAAACCCTGATTTGATAAATTCAGGACCACTTCTTGGGAAATTAAGCTCATTTTACCTTGGATTAAGCCTTGATTAACCCTTTAGTTAATCTGTAATTGTGATTAGGTGTTAAATAATAGAATTAACTTATTTTCTCTTCTTAAACCCAACTTAGAACATAATTATGATCTTCTAATGAGTATTAAGGAGAATTTATCACTGGAATTAAGCTAATTTAAGTTAGTTAAGACAAATGATGATGTTTCCATGAAAACCATCATAAATAAAATGTTATTGATATCTTAGTCTCCTTGTCGAGCAAGAGGGCAGGAGTTGCGCTATTTGTGACAATTTTGAGTAAAACCGTCACGTACAAAGTGTCGTGAAAGTGCATTTTTCTAGTAGTGATTCACATTCACCCACTAATACCTATATCTTAATATTAAACAAATACCCACTAATATCACATCAATGCACTAATCATTTCATCCAACCACATATTTCACCATCCAAACAAACAGCCCTCTCCACTTATTCTATCCCTACAGTATTTTATCCTATTGCCAAACGGGACCTTAGTGAAACATGTAAGAGTGAACAAATAGAAAAGAGTGTCTTGTAATAGTGTGCTGGTCATTGCAAAGAGGAATTGCAAAACAATACCATATTTGTTTATAAAATAGAAAACATTACCATGTAAAAGTTTTATAGTGTGGTATGTGATGGATGCATTGTAGAAATAACATATATTAGATAATAGTATCTTCCAAAAGCATTATTTGTAAGTGTACTATGCTATTTTCTTTTTTATCCTTGTATCTACTAGCTAGTCCCACTTATATATATGTTTCTTTAGTGTTATCATGTCTTGCTAGATAAATATGAGAAGTCCCCACACATTATCTATGAAAGTAGGGGCAAGAGAACTCCTCACTTCTCTGCCTTAAGATGAGGGTCATCATCTTTTTTAGATAAATATTAGAAATTTTACAATTTTTTCAAGACAATGTGAAATTTGTATGTGTCCATATTGAAAACTTTATAAGCATTTATTTTAAAAAGACTAAATTTTTAACATTATGATATAAACTAATAGAAGTATTTCATATCATCTACAATGTTATCTCATGGCTTGTTCCTTCAAAGCACATGCAACAATTTTTTTTTTTTGAAAAGAAAAGGGATGACTGCTAATCACAGTATGCATTCTAAGATTTCTTTGCAAATTAATAAATATTACAAAGAGGATGACCACAACTTAGCCAAGAAACAACCTTCACAAGAAACATTTTCAACCCACACATGCCCACTCTAAAAATAACATCATTGCACACCATCTAAACACACCATTACATAGTAGTGAATAGCTCTCTAGGCTTACTGGCATCACAAAGCTATCCCCAGAGCTCATCCCACAAGGGAAGGGGTCCCTACCGTTGCTCCTCCAACTTTGAAAGTAAAGGGCACTCACTAAACAAGTGCCTAGTGTCATCCTCAACATCAGGGAACAATAGACACTATTGAAGTGGAACGTCCAACCTTGCATCCCTTAAACTTTCTTTAATCAAACCGCTATGTCTAGTAAGCCATAGGAAGATTTTAATCTTGAAAGTATTTTTCTATTTTGAAAAAGTTCGGAGGGGTTTTTAGATTCCAAGCTCTTGCATAATCTTTGGCCAGTAGATCAAGGTCAGGATACACCATAAGCCTTTCATAGGCATTTTGTAGGAGGCATGGGCCATGTTTCCAGCAGAATCCATCCCCATCATCACTTGACGAAAATCTTTGAAGTGAGGCCAATAACTGATCAAGCTCATCTATAGAATGTTTAATATAGGGAGCTTTATAAATGAGAGGGGACCTAAGAGATGGTGTCACAATCCCAACACTTAGCCACCAAAACTTTCATATTCTGAGCACGTCCAAAGCATCTCAGGAACAACTCAAGAATACATTATTCTCCAACAAAGAAATGTTTATAGACTGAACCTTTTTGACTAGTCCAGGTCCACGTATTTATCCTTAACAAGGAGATTAACATAGTCAATGATAAGAAATTTAAAAGGATTAATGAAAACCATGGATTGCTAATTATGCCTTAAATAAGATCTACTTACATTCTGAAAAATTGAAATAGATGGGATTGATGATCCACTCATGCTAGATAATGGATCCAAGTATGCCAATTCTAATTTCTAAGGAGAATAATGGGTAACCACATATTGGGATTGTTTTATGAATATTAATTGAGCTACTTCATCTCATATAAGCTAATTCGGTTAAGACTAGTGAGTAAAGATGAGTCAATTAAATGGTCACAAGGCAATCACACAAGAACCACATATTTTTAGTAAGTTCTACCTAAAAATGGGTGTATGTCTTGAAAAAGCTAAGGCTTCCAATTCACTATGTCAGACACATATATATAAGCTAATTTCGTTAAACACAGTGGAATTTAGGATTAAGAGTGCAAAAGTTATATGGCTTTGGCAGGTGGTCAGACATTTCCATATAACAAAAGGTTTGACTCGTCTATTATAACGATAAATGGTATGCTACAAGTGAATACTTCACATTTATGTGATGATTACAATATCTAACAATGATTATGCTAGGTTATCTCTATTATTCTAAGTAATGCTTCTTTATGGAGATTGTGGGATAGTGTTGTATGTGGCTGACATGGATTGTGCTTTCAGATTCTTTGCTTGGACAAATAGCTCCTTTTGGTGGATTTCTTCAACCAATATCCACCAGGAAGACCTATTTGGTATCTTGCCTCTAGTAAGTTCGCTAGAATCCTTTTGGGTTTGTTTCTTTTGGTTAAATTTAGAGAATTTTAGGCCACTCAGGCTTTGTATCAAGTGAAATGAATGTAAAATATTTATGGGAGTCAATTTCTCCCTTATTTAATACTAATATCAATGGAGTATAATCTCAATATTGATTGACATTAATTGAGAATGATCTCATTTATATTTTGATTGATCATAAATCTAAGGATTTATTGTGGTTGATATCCCATCTCATAGTCATAAAGGGTAATAGTTCTCTTTGCCTATGGTAAAAAATCCATTAAGGGATTTTCCACGTAAATCCTTGTGATGAAGGGAGAAAAATCACCTTACAATCAGGTCGTGCGGAGGATTCGGCTACCTGACAAATTCTATAAGTCTGACACTTCAAGGTAGATCCATTTTCTTGGATCCATACACCCAATAGAGAGACGGATTGGGTCAGATCCGCACAATAGCCAACTGACGAGCTGACCATGATAATAAGAAAGGAATCATGTGAGTACAACTTTGACATTTATTCTAAGCGGTCGCCTGTCGGTTACTTCATTATATGCTATTAATAGCCAAATCTCAAGATTGTTGAATAGAAAAGCCTACATCAAGAGGTAGTCCACCCTATAAATACTGGGGGTGGACTAGCTTTTAGGAGTTATGAAATTAAAGAGAAAAGAGAATTATAAAGAGTTTGTACCACCGAATTAATGGTAGCACCATCATTGGTGTAAATGAGCTTGAATTAGACTAACTACTGTAATAAATGATCCTAAATGAATGTCTGTGGATCATAATTCTGGCTGAAGTGGATCTGAGAAGAAGACAAGAAAAAGGGTTAATTCTATTGTTTTAACATCCAATCACTAATGCAGATTAACAAAGGAGTTGATCAGGGGTTAATTCAAGGTCAAAATGAACTTAAAATACAAAAAAGTGGGCTCAGAATAATTAAATCAGGGTTTCATACATTTTGAGTATTACCCTAATTATCATTGTTACTTAAATTGAAAGGGTCTTGGTAGAGATAAATTTAATATAAACCTCCTAAAAATCACTAAAAAATATTCTAAGAGGTTTGGTACCTTCACTTTGACCATCTAAACCCATTTTGACAAAAAAATAGAGATTCAGATATGAATTTACCCTGATTTGGGTTTCTATGTAATTTACCCCATCAAACGTGGTTAAAACCCAAATCCAAGTTCACCACTAGATTCCTTAGGTCTAAATTAAGTTAACATCAAAATTTGGGCCCAATCAGAGTCAATCTTGATCTAGTTTGCATTTTAGCCCTTGAAATCTCTATTTCTTACATCTAAACCTCTAGGTTTCATGTTTTATTACATACAAGCCCCTAACTTTCTCATCTTCTTCACAAAGAGGTCCCTACCACCTGGTTTTAAGGAGTTTCCTAATAGCAAATTCAAACCCAAGGAAACCAACCATTGACCATAGTTTCTCCTCCAGTTTCAACCCAAATCCCTCCAAATTGGAGGGATTGCTCTTTAGGAGATCCTCTTCGATTGTGACCTGATTTCATGCCCAAATTGGAGCTTGAGAGGCTCCACTGAACATGGGATTTGCAAGTAGGAAACAATCGATTTCCTACTTCAATTAAGCGAGTTCTTCCCAAATTAAGCTCAAATCTTTGCCTATATAAGCTTCCCTACATCTCCATGTTCAAATCATCCAGGTTTTAGGCCAAAAGCCCTCTTCTTCTCTTCCTCTGGCCACCACAGACTTCGGCTCTGGCGAGTCATCTCGACCTCCTTCCTCAGGTGATCAAACGACCAAATTGGATGGCTCATTATCTTCCTCTCTCTCTTCCGCTTCTCGCATGCCAATGTAGAGGCTTCCAACCACACCATCGTCCGTCGCCACCCACTCACCATCTCCCCTGCTGCAACCTCCAGTTGATGTGGATTACTCCCATGAAGCTTCCTAGACCCTCGATTGAAGAACACAGTAGAAGCAGCAACATCAATTGGAGGAACATTACCTACAGCTGCGCATGAAGAAACGCACTGAAGAAAGTCTCACATTGGGCTAATTAAAATCAAAATGCATATTTAACATTTTTGGTCCGTTGGATTATCACCTTTGAACCACAGGGTTAGGTTCCACCTTACCCATGAGCATACGCACACCAGCTTGGCTCACCCATGCCTTGCCAGCAGAATCGGTCTGAGGAGAGAGAGGGGGAGGGGTTTCACACTATTGGGATTTGAATTAGGACTTAAGGCCTCTAAGGTGAATTTGAGACGTCTTAAGCGAAGCTGAAGAGTCTAAACTGAGGAGTCATGCGAGATTTGGCTAAGTGTTGAAAGTTGAGAAGAGAAGAGGAGCGTCTGATATTGAATTGAGAATAAGCCTAAGTATTAAGCGATTCATTGGTGGTTCTAACCACCATTCTTTTTTCATGTTATCTATTATATTTTTTTCCTGTAACTCTTGATATACACTTTGCAAGTTACTGAATATATTTTTAGTTGTTATTGTTCTCATTTATGTTACTTGATTGGTGATTGGATTGCAATTCTATTTGCTCCCAGCGAAAATTTAAATGTTGATTCGATTTTCATCAACTATGCTATAATGCATATCTCCTTAGACTACGATGATTATCATTCAACATTTTGGTGTCATTGTTGGGGAGCAAATCACATTTCAGTTACCAATCACGCTTATTCTGACTTGATTCTAAATTACTATATCATTTTGTTGTGTTGTTGCGAGGTGAACCAGAGATTGAAGATCAACCGCTCGAGCAACCACACCAGGGGTAGGTAACCACACTTCCCTCTTCTTGAAGCCTTTCCTCTTGGAAAGATTGAAAAGGAAATCAATTAGGATCAACTTGTCATATTTACTTAGTAATCATCATTCAAGTTTCCTGATTTGATTTGACTGATTGATTAGAGATTCCCATACTTGCACCCATTAGGGACATAAGGTTCCTTGGGCTATTCACCTTCTTGATTGAGCCCAAGGTACCATCTTTGGAAATAAATTGGACCTTGAAGTAGAGTCAAACTAGGGTTTCAACATTAGGGTTCAAGGACTAGCACACACTAGCCTGCTTAAAAAGGAAATCTATTCCCACATTGTGTGCTGCACAGGCCCTTGTTTGAATTGATCTTAACAAGTTGACCCTAAAATTATGGATCTCTAATCACTTGGATCATTAGAATTTGGGACCTAATAACATATTTGAGAACCAATTTAGAATGATTTGGGTATTTGACCCAAACTTTATCCTCAACTTTAGGACAGGTCAGGTGAAGTTGGTTTACTTTGTGAATCAACCAACCTCCAAATTAGGTTACAATTTGAAACAATTTCTAAATCAAGTGAAATTCAAGGCATAAGTAGGATTAAAATTGGTAGATATAGGTCTTAGATCACACATTCCAGTCTACATGGAATTGCAGTGACAAGGAAGGTCGGGTGGGGGATGCTCTATCATGTAAGGGTCTTTACAGGACTCTCCCTTCCTAGCTACCCATGTAATTCTTGGGTGGGTGAGTTTTTGATCCAGATGTCCATCTGCCTCAAACTGCCATAGTCACCCAGCCTTGTTGGGTGCCTCGATTGGGTCCAAGACACATTCTGTCCCTCGTCTGATTCTTTAGTGCATGTACAAGAGCAGGTTCTTAAGACCAGTCCTGAGACCTCCATTAGCAATTCACTCTCGTTGGGGTCATTGATAAACAAGCATAAATTCATCGTAAAATGCTTATTTACGATAGTTCCTAGGCCTAGCATCGCATACCATGATATAAATATTGCAAAAACATCCATTGCATTACATTTAGGGTAGTTGTATATTATATACATTAATTTCATCATTTTACATGGCCAGGAGGTAGTGCGACATCTTTATGGACTTCAGATGAAGAATCCGACCATATGGACGAATCCAGAGCGACGATTGCAGTCCGTCAACGCGAGAATCACCCCGATCAGAGCTCTGTAGCACCCTCCACAAGAAGAAGAAGATGGATGACCCAAATGGCACCACATGGCACCATCCAGGCTACCCCCACTTGAGCCATCGAGAGGTCAGCATCGCCCCACACAAAGGTAGATGCACCCCTTCTAAGCAAGCAGTTAAGACAATCGGTAGCAACAGCGAACGTCTAATGGCGCAATCGCGTAAGGCACGTGAATCAATATTTGCGAAACGTGCGATCTGCTCTCAGCCATGTAATCCCTCATCCGACGGTTGTGGGTGCGTAGCCTTAAATCCAAAGAGAGACAGAGCCATCCTCAGCCCAGCAGGCGAAGCTCTCTTTTTCTTCCACTAGCACACATTTGAAGCCCTGCCGCTGTGCTTAATTTTCGTGAGAGCAGGCACGATTAAGAGGTGGAGGCTTCACCACGTGGGACTACTCAATGGGCGTGGATGCAGCACGTGGCCATCAGCACACCTCGAGAATGCGCCATCTCAAGCATGATCATGAGACACATCTCCACACCATCTCAGCCATTCAGTTCTAAATACAACGACCGTAGCCCATCCAACCTCAGTGACAGCAGGTGGGCGTGAGCGGTGGGCGTGGGATTTTCAGCGACAAAAGGGTGGGCCTTTAGTGACACTTGCAGCTATCACTAAATGGCCTACATAGTGTAAGCACCGCCAAGGCATTGAAGAGGCATGGATCTTTGGCGACAGCTTGAGTGGCCTTTAGTGATGCTTGTAGCTGTCACTGATTGTCTGTGTGTAGGAAGCTCTTCCTCCCATCATTATATAAACACCCCTACACCCCCCATTCCTCTTCATCTCTTCCTTTCTTCACGTCACCACCTCCAAGGCTTTAGAGAGAGCTTGTCCCAAGCCTAAGATGCTCCTCTAGAGTAGAAAACCAAATAGTTTTGCCTCCCTTCATCCCCACTCGTGAAGCACCCCGTGACCGTCTTCTCTCCTCCCTTCGGTAAGAAGATCCTCACCGTGACGCCGTCCTACCTCGCCCTCCATCCTTCGGCTCCGTCCATGCTCGTCCCGTTCCTCACCACCTTCCTCCAAGCGAGGTCAAAGTGAGTCATCCTCCGAGCAACCGTCGAGGGAGATTTTTCTCATCTCTTTCTATCTTTTTTAACTTTCGTAGTATAGATTTTCCACTTTTGTAGTTGTAACAAACAATTCTTTATAAATAAATGATTGTTTCTCACTATCTCTATCTCTTTTATAATTTGTAAGTAGATTAGTTAGAATTCATCGACCTAATCTCTTGCCCTATTAAAATACCAAAAAAATTAGAAAAGATAAAAATGACCAAATGCAAATAAAAGCGAAGCGTAGATTTCAAACAAACCAAATGTTCACCTCCTCGTGTTCGACCCAAGACTCACTTTTCGAGTTTCCATTATAAATTTTAACTGATCGATAGATTTTATCGCGAATTGAACTACGACGATGGGTTTTCCAAAACTCAAACCCTTTACACTAGAATTTCTGATGCATCAGTCATGCCCTAACTCAATTATTTGGGTTCTCTTCCAATCAGTTCGAAATCTCTTTTGATCATTCCACATCTGAGCCCAGTTCCCCAACCTTTAGTTCCATGGAGAATCAAGATCTTGAAGGAGAAGGCCAAGTACCAAACTTTCAAAACCAATTGCTAAATCTCACGGATCTACTTCATGCATTCATGAATCCCTGATCACGTCCACAAATGCGAGATCACTACAATCTCGTGGCTGTGGCTATCGAACCCAGAGTGCAAATCCCTACTGGAGGACTTGATACTGAATTGAAGGCAAATTTGATCAGTGCAATCTCCAAATTTCATGGATTGAACTCTAGAGATCCTTTCTAGCACATCAAACAACTGAAGCATCTAGCCCAAACTTATGGATCACCTGTTAAAAATTGGGACATCCTACACATGAAGATGTTCGCTTCTGCTTGATGGGCAAGGGTCCCCATTGGTATCAATCCTTGACTCGACCAATCAACACTTGGGAGGAACTACAAGCTGAATTACTAAAGAAATTCTTCCCGGTAGATTGCACTAATGCCTTGAGGCACCAAATCACACATTTCACATAGAATGTGGGAGAACCACTTCATGAGGCATGGGATCGCTTTCTGGATCTTGTGCAGAAATGCCCTCATCACAAAGTTCATAAATGGGAACAAGTCCAGTCTTCTTACTAGGGACTCCATGAGGACATTAGATTATTTGTCAATGCAACTTGTGGTCGCAACATCATGGGTGAGCATGAAGATACTGCTTGGGAGATTCTCAAGAACTTGTGCGAGAACTCCATAAATAATGAGTTTATGGGTGCGGTCGACTAAATGACACTCATGAAAAAAAAAACACACAGGGTGCACATGAAACATGAGGACCAGTCACTTAGATAATTTCTCTATTACTGAGAAGGTGGACAAATTGACTCCCCATTTACAGAGAGCCACCTCTTCTCAGCAAAATACGCATGCACATCCACCCTCAGGTAGGGAAGCCATGCATAACATTCACCACCATGCATATCAAGGGATGGATGTGTTTCCAAACCCATTTGATCCTGATGTCAGAGGAAACTTTGAACCATCTTACTTTAGTTGGGGCATCTCTGAACCCTCGTACTCTAACTACTCTAGAGTTCCTTAGACCTATGAGGATCTCCACGTCATCCAGAATGATCCATTCTCCAATTATATAACCCTAGATGGTGCAATCATCTAAATTTTGTGTGGTCGTGAAATAATCAGAACTCGAGACCTCAATTACAACCTCGACCACAAGCTCTGCAACCGTATCATCCCGCTCAACCTAGGCCTAACCCAAATTTCCAAACTGAGCCTACTAAGGAAGATCAAATGAACTTGATTTTGCAGACCTTGTTTGATATGTAGAAAAATAACGTAGCTATACGAAAACAACATAAGGAGGAAATCACAAAGGTTTGCAATCAACTTGCACAGATGGCTGGGACTCGCTAGCCTGGTGCACTTCCTTCCCCACCTCTGCCGAATCCAAATAACATGCCGAACTAGAGGCACATTATGAACCCAAATCAAGACCAAGCTCATTATGTCCATCAGGCCCTAGCCGTACCTCTACCTGATGGGTTGTAGGCTTCCACATCTTACATGGGATATCGGCAACAACCACCACACTTGCCAAAATCAAAACCAAACTGGTAGGTGTAAACATTATTAGTATGCATAGTGGCAAAAATACTCAGGACCCATCTTATCCTAGCCGCTCCAGTCCTAGTAGTTTAGAACCCACACTTAGGATGGTTATCAAGACATACTTATTCTAGATCCAGTGCCTAAACCAATCTTAGAGGAACCAACAAAAATTCCATTTCCTGAGGCCTTGACCAAAGGAAACAAGATACTGAAGCCCATGGCACTTGAGGAAGACTTGGTCATGCTCTTTGAACAAGTCCAAATAATCATTCCCATGATGGATGCAATTCACCATGTATCGTCCTATGTGTGATTTCTGAAGGACTTATGTACACCAAAGTGTAAGCCGCGAAACAAAGATGGGAGCCCAATTATGTTGTCAGAACAAGCCAACTCTGTAATTTTAACTCTCGAGATAGTGAAAGACTCTAGCACCCCTCTGATCCCTATAAGATATGCAACCTAGAGTTTGATCAAGCTTTATTGGATTTAGGAGCCTGCATTAACTTGATCCCCACCTCCTTACTAGGTCATTTTGAAGAAATCAAGCTCAAAACGACTGAGGTGAATCTATAGCTGGCTGATAGATCAATAAAGTCACCAAGAGGAGTTCTTGAGGATGTTCTACTTAGGATATGAGATTTCTACTTCCCAATGGATTTCATTGTCTTAGACATGGATACTTCTGAAAATCTGAGAGACACATCGATCATCTTAGGGAGACCAATCCTAGCTACAACTAGGGCTAATATCAATTGCGAGGAGGGCCAAATCCAGTTGAAATTCGGAAATAAGATGTTAAGAATCGATATCTTTAAGGACTAGAAAGGAATAAAAGTGGGGTAATTGAAGAAGTCTGCGACATAAGTTCTTTGGTTGAGGACCCAATTCCCGAGGTAAACCTGATTCTCCAAGAACCTTAACCACAAGAAGATCTTGACCTACAGATCGCGGAGCCTGAGGTAGATCTAAATTTATCCTTAGCTTCCACCTTGTCTTCTATGGTTAATCCCAAAACCCCACCTACTAGTAATAACCAGGTGCTTGAATGAAAGCCCCTCCTGGATCATCTAAAATACATGTTTTTGGTTTCGAATTAAACGTTTCTTGTGATTATCAACTCTCGACTTACTCCTAATCAGGAAATGAAGTTGATTTCTATCCTTCAATAGTATCGAACAGCCATTGGATGGACTCTAGATTCCTTGACTAGAATAAGTCCCTCTTATTACATTGATCGTACCTATATCAGAGAGGGCTCAAGACCTTCTCACGAGATGCAGAGAAGACTGAACCCGAATCTCCAGGAGGTTGTGAAAAAGGAAATTATCAAGTGGCTTGATGTCGGAATTATCAACCATCTCTGATAGCTGCTAGGTGAGTCCCATCCAAGTTGTGACTAAAAATTCAAGGCTTACTGTTATTATGACTGAATTTGGAGAAACCATCTCGACTCGAATTGCAAACTCATAAAGTTTGTATAGACTATTGAAAATTGAATGCTCCATGAAGAAGGACCATTTCCCTCTTCCGTTCATTGATCAGATTCTTGAGAAATTGGTGGGAAATTAGTTTTTCTATTTTCTAGATGGGTACTCTGGATATAACCAAGTGGCAATTCATCCCGAAGATCAAGAAAAGATCACATTTACTTGCCCCTATAGTACATATGCATTTCGTAGGATGCCATTCAGGCTATGCAAGGCACCTACCACCTTTTAGCGGTGCATGCTAACCATATTCCTTAATATGGTAGGTAAATACCTAGAAGTCTTCATGGACGACTTCTTCATTTTTGGTCAATCTTTCAATGATTGCCTTCTACACTTGGTTCGAATCCTTCGAAGATGCATTGATGTGAACCTAGTTCTCTCCTGGAAAAAGAGCCACTACAAGAAAAATAGCTTTTACCGACAAAAGAGATATATTGCTAAAGCATTAATATTTGTCGCTATATATATTTTCCGACACTTTTTAGATTCGTCGCTTGTCCATCAATATAACTAGTGTCGCTAAGATTTACCGACAATTTTAGACTATTGGTATTTCTTGAATCTTTAACGGTAATTGCTTTTGTCGATATGCTTGTTGGTAAATGTTACTTTTAACGACTATCTTTTTGTTGCAACAATTAACGCTATTGTAAAGAAAAAATAGTGACAAAAATAATTGTCACAACAAATTGACGATATAAGATGCTTTAGAGGCAATCACTTTTCACCGCTAATCAATCTCATAACTCTTTTAATTCTTATTACAATAAAATTTGATGTCGCTAATGGAGATAGTTAACGGTAGTAAAATCTGTTGCTAATTTTAGATAATAAACCTTTTATTCAATGCCAAAATTTTATCACTAATAGTATTGTTATTTTGTATACTTGATAAATTAACTTTGATTGCTCCCTAATGCTATATCTTAAGGGTCATTATTACACTTTATCTTATATTAACTTTAATTATGAAGTATGACTCCTAAATTGAAATGAATAAATATTTAGACGAAACAATATTATAAAGATCTACTGTGATAAAAATAAATATTTTCATTTTAAAATTAAATAATGAAAAAGTGGCAAGATGTTTAAACCAACTGCACGTTTTTATAATTTAATGGTTGTAAGAAAGAGCAAACATTTAAAATGATACATCCATCATATGCAATATTCATTCATCAACCAATAGTCTTTTATTAGAAGAAAAAATTTTCATAAACAAGTCAAAGTTATAGAGTAACATAACCAAAAAAGATACATGTCCAAGATAAAGGAAAAGAAAGTCTAAAAAAATATTTCGACTAAATTAAGGCACGTAAAAAGATTTCTGTCGATAACTCGAGTGCATCTTCTATTAGTAACTTGAAAAGATCTTAAAAAAAAAGAAATATTTTGTCAGAAAATAATTCTAAGATGCATTAAATAAAGAAAGAGTTATGTTTAAATACCATGATTCAAAATAATTTTATCACAATACTTATTGTGAAATAACAAACATCTTAGGCCAAGCAATGATAGCTCCAATTATGACACCTAAAACTTCATATTTGCCATATGGCCTAATCAACATCTCTTTCTCATCAATGACAACTTCAACATAAACCCCTGCACAATTGGAACCAAAGGCAGCTCCTCCAATAATTGCACTAGGATCTATAATATGCACTCGTGCAAGTGCAAACTTTGTTTGCTTGTCTACCATGCTTAGTAGATACACATCCTACATGTGAAATATTATAGCAATAAAATGATAGAATCAAGATCAATTTAGTTATTATTTTTATCGAAAGTTTAATATTGAATTTAAAATTTTAATGCACTTTTACATAAAAGTTTATCTGTCCTTCAACCAACATAGATTGTGTCCCATCATGATGTTGATTCTTTATTTTCTTCAAACTTGCAAAAATGTTGCCTTGTTGCATAACCACATCTTAAGTACCCTGATTATAGATGATATGATTAGTTTCTTAACTTAAATATACTCAATTATTTAACTAAAAATCATAATACCTATGACCTCTTCAATGAAGGGGAAATCTGCAAATCTACTCTTCCTAAAGACTGGAGTAGCATTTTTTGAAAGTTTGCTTGGCTTTCTTTCATTTCTTTTATCTCTTCCATAAATCACATCTCAATTTGTCTTTCCCACTCTTTCCTTTATTCTTGTTCCTCAATTTCTTTTTGCCTCCACAAATCACAATGTGGTAATATTAATCCATATCCCTTAACATGACCACATTTATTTTTTCCAATAACTTTATCATAAATTTCATCAACCAATGAAGGGCCTTCTAAACCATCCATCTTCTCAGTTGCCTTGTTAAATTGTTCCTATAAGAAAAACCTATCATCATATAATCCTCTATGCTATTAAAATAGTTATGATGAAATTGAAGCTAATAAAAATATCAACTAAAATTGCATAAAAAAAGGTCAAATTAAAAAGTTTATTCTTGATCAGAAGCATACATTAAACTAAACAAAATTACCATTTACTTAAAAGCATTTTAATTTTGCCTCTATTTAATGTTTCAACTATCTTACATATAGAAAATTAGTATCTATTCTCCTAATTGCAGGAAAAGGTTGATACTGTAAATGAAAATAAATGTAAACAAAGATCAAAAACTAAATTACACATTAAGAATAAGTTATATAATATGTTTAACTTACAATCATAGAAGTTGCTCTTTCATCTGTTGGTTTGCCATCCTTCTTTTTATAAATATTTACAAATAAATCAATCTTGTTTACCATTCATCCCATTTGTTTCTCCATTTAAAAGTAATAAAAATTATAACACTTAAATCATCAGCTTAAAAAGTGAAAATTGAGAATAAAGAATGTACCTCATCTCTTATGCATGCATAGCTTTTTGTCCTTGCAGTATGATGAAGCATTAATTTTCTTCAATTTTATTTATTTTTAGAACAACGTAACTACAAGAATCATAACTTTTTAGAACTATTTTCTATGTTAAGGTAAAGAAAAAAGAATAATTTTAATTACCTTTGACTTCTCTGAATCCCAATGCTCATTAAGGAACTTCCAAGGTTCTTTAGTTACCCATGAATCACGATATTCTAATCTTTCTTCCATGGAGAGCTGTGGTCGATAATATTTCTCCTTAAGGTAACACTTAAATTCTCTCCATTTCTTAGCTATGCTTAAAAGCACCCATGGTCGCATCTTCTCATTATATTGAAATTTGCAGTACATCACAAAAAATGTTAAATCATCCAAACTTAAATATAATTAACAAAATTTTTATGGTTAGGAATTTACCTCCACAAATTCCATCATTTTATTCTTGGATTCTATAGGTATCTTCCACCAATCATCATAATCCAATGGGGCCAAATCTGAATTGCGTGCAACTGTTTAACAAAAACTTTTCAAATGATTTTGATTTTCTCCAATTGGTTGGTATGAATCATTCGTCTCGACAAATATCTTCTTTCCATCTTGATTGTTCCATACTTTCAGGCACATAGTAAGTCCTCTCTTACCATTTCCTTTTGAATTAGAATCTAGATTTTTAATGGCAAAAGAACACTATTAAATGAATTCAAATTTAATCTATGTATGATATATTAATCTCTTAAACTAACTTGTAAGAAAATAGTAAAAGATATATTATAGAAATAAGGTTTCACACATGAAATATCTTACCATTGTCCTGAAGGTCAATTTCATCAGTTTCTCCAACTGCAGAATGTGTACAACTTGCTGAATGTGTACAACTTGCTATGTTACCTTGATATTCTTCTTCGAATGTTTCAATGGTAGCAAGCTTTACCTTTTTCGTTTTCCTAAGTGTGGAATGATCTTTCCTTATAATTTGTTTTTCCTTAGATTGCTTTCTCAGTAACATTGGATTATTCTTTAATGTAGAAGTTGTAGCTATAATTTCATTATCATTACATGTTGGCTCAACATTTTGTTGGTTCAGAGCTACCAAAATTTTCTTTGACTGATATCCTCTTAGAACTGGAATAACGCAATAATCAAATTGTGGTTGCTTTGACATCCTATATGACACATAATAATGAAATAAGTTAAACAATCAAGAAAATAAAGTTATAACACATATCAATATGTCCAGACCCAGTGATACTAATATATCGGCAATATATCAAACCTTGCTCCAATCAGCAAGTCTTCTATGGACCCTTTCCACCATAGGGTTCCAATCCATGGTCAAATGATGTTGCCCCTTTAATATTAAGAGTAATATTATTATTAATGAGTTTGCTCTACACCTATTTGGACCAAGGCTAGGATTAAGATTGTAATTTAGAGTAAGGATGTGGCTTAATAAGAGTATCATTGTACTACAATTTCTATTGAAATCTCACATCATGATCAGGTCATTTTCAAAAAAATCTCTTCCTAATCAACTCCAATTTTTTAAATACTTTCTTCATTGGCCTGAATGAGGAAAGGTAAAACATTGGAATGGCAAACAAAATGGCCTTTACCAACACTAGCCTTCCACCCCTAGAAAGTAGTCTACCTCTTCAATTGGAAAGTCTTCTATGGACCCTTTCCACCACAGGGTTCCAATCCATGGTCAAAAGACATTTCCCCTTTAGTATTAAGAGTAATAATATTATTAACGAGTTTGCTCTACACCTATTTGAACTAGGGCTAGGATTGAGAATGCAATTTAGAGTAAGGATGTGGCTTTATATAAACATCATTGTACTACAATTTCTATAGAGAAGAATTGGTGTCATGTAGGCTACTTCTCCAATGGTTTTCCCTTTAGAGTTTTCCATGTTAAGTCTTTACGTTCCTGGTGATTATGATGCCACAATTCCATATTCTATTATTATCAACACAATATAGAATACTGTCAACGCACAAGATCATGTGTATGATTTCCTCATTACTGTGTTGTAATTGTTCTATGAAGTCATTGAAATCTTAAGCTTCTCTATGCTACATGTCATGGTTGCAGATCTTGCTTCCAATTAATAGGGAGAGAATACATTCTTGCTATCCTTAGTGGTGACAAAGCTTCAGCAGTCTAGTAGCCTTTGCATGTAGATCATTGTGCCCCTGCTGCATGATTGATGAGCCCATATTTGTGAACTATTTAGGTATTTCAATGCCTAGAATTTAAGTTATCTTTAGCATTTATTTAGCATGCATTAGGATGTAAATAGATTAGTTTATATTTTTGACTTGATTGCATAATTCATGCATTGCATTAATAATTAAATGCATTTAGAATTGAGTTAGAATGGCATGCATTTAATTAGTTAACCAATTAGGTGCATTACATGTATTGTTTTGGATTTAACATAGATGTTAAGGGTTTGCACATAAATAACCCATCATTTATTTTTCATTTTTTTAATTCACTTCCTTTTAACAGTTGCAGAAGTTGCGGCCATTGAAGAGCACCAACATGGGCGACGAAGACAGATCTTGGTTGCACACGTTGCTCAACACTCCATCTCCCTCTCCACCTTCCTACAACATAAGAAGTGACCTCCAACGATAGAGCGAGGGAGGCCTCCACCCCATTCTATTACTGCGCAAAGAGTCAAGCTCTCCTCCACTCCACCATCGCCGGCCTCAATTGTGTACACAAGTCCATACCACCGCGAGCAGGTAGGGTGCCAGACTACCGCACCACCAGTGGCTTGTGCAGCCTACTGTGAGCATGTGCCTAAAGGACACACAGTTATCCTTCCTCATCACCAACCGCACAACCACCATCAGTAGCCATCCATGCACGATTAAGCCATCTAGGAAGTTTCTCGGACGTCTGAAGACTCAACCTCATCTCCTTCATCTTCCTCTTCTCCCTATTTTCCTCTTCCTCTGTTTTCTCCTCCGACTCAACGAAACCCACCACCACCATTACCAACAACCATCACCTTCACCAACACCCCTCCATCACTACCATCTCTCTCGTGTGCGTGCGACCCTCTGGCTCCACCCTTTCCTATGCGCACTGTCACCCTCACACCAGCAAGCGCCCACTGTGCGCCACCTCTAGCAGACCACGCACCATCTCCAGCAGCTCCCCTCAGTGCACCATGCCTTCCCGCACTCCACAAATGGCTAGCAGCAACTCCAGCATACATCAGTAGCTGTGCCTTCTCCTCCGTGCGTCGCACCTCGTCGCACGGCCAGCAGACAGCACGCACGTGCTTAGCTATGCACACGCAGCAGCAGCCACTGGAACCCATACCCTCTGTCACTCCATCCGGCCACCTGGGGTCGCCCCGCACTTCGCCACGACTGCCATCGCAGAGCTCTCGGTCTAGAGATCCTCCTTCGAGCTTCACACCTGCAACCATTCCCTCCCCTCACGCATGGTCACGGGGAAGAAATCCCCTATTGCAAGTTGTATTTCTATCTACCATTCCATGCCATTGCCAAACTTATTTTTCTCATTTATTAAATATTATAATGTTGGCTATTTTATGAAGATAACATCCATCCTTTCCTTAATTACATTATCAACATATGTGAGCTGTATGTGCCTCATTTGAGAGGGGTTTTGGCATCGACTTTCCGTGATTTCATTTGTGAACATTAGTTTTCGAACCTTGTGAGTTTTAATGGGCACATTCCTCCCTGTGGACAAGACTCGCTCTCTCGAGCGGTTTAATTTTAATTCAATACTTTGATTAGTCGATTTTCCACTACTTAGAAATACAAATGACAAATCATTTTATTTATCATCTTGTTAAGCGAGAATCGACTTGTCAAACGCCGTTGTTGCCAGGGAGGAAATATGCCTAACAAATTTATGTTGATTTTCTGTTCACTTTGATGTATAATTGTGTTTCGGTGTGAGGTACAGCTACTTGGGAGACAGAGCACTGCATCACTAGCATCCATGCCTAGGTGGACCTTGTTTCCACTCATTGAGATAGAGGACACGGAATTCGAGATGGTGATGGTGATGCTTGGAGATTAATTGGACTTATTAGTTAGCTTAGATTAATTTCACTATTTTCTCGCCCTTGTCTTTTGGGCCTAATTTTTGGGAGTCTGTTCCCATTTCATTAGACTTAGGTTTTTGTCTTATTTTATGGTTAGTTTATCCTTTTCCTTGATTGTGCATAAGTAGGTAGATATATAGAAAAATAAAATAAAATACAAGCTGCATGCCTGGATGGTGCATGATTTAGGATGACCATATACGATTGTGTGAGCAGCCTCTAGATTTCATTTATTGCATTGTGTGCATTCTTTCATTGAAGATTGCTAGAGACAAGGTGTGTTTCTCTTACTTTACATCCATATCTTGATCACGTAGTTGCATTTGGATTTAATTGCAAGACCACTTAATTGTCTTGAAATGATCTAACAAGGTGGTCACATTAAACCTTCCGGAAAGGACTAAGTAAAGGAGGAATACATTAAAGCCCATGGAGTTGATTTGAGACATTGTGCTGCGGATCAAAATTGAAACTCAAACTTTTACGGTGTATGCACGCTTGTTTGATCTTTGCATCAAGGGATGCATTTAGACACTCCTAGGTTTTTGAGCAGCTAGGAAAGAACCCTCGTACCATTGGATACCAAAGTGCTTGAATGTTAAGATCAAAGGTTTCGTAACTCCAAGGAGGGGGATACCCTGTCACAGAATTTTGAGGGTAGTTAAGAAGCATCGTGAAAGCATAGCTTCAAAGGAAGGTTTAGGCCTACTTGCATCCCTCGATCTTCCATCCTTGCAGTACCTTACCATTTGAACTTTAGAGCAGAGCACCTAAGTTCCAACTAGGTCTTCATTTAGGCATTTCGTAGGTTGACAATAGGCATGTAATGATTGGGCAATTTCTATTTTCATCTACAACTAGACTAAAATCTCAAAGGCCTTAATTGATTAAAGACATAAAATGTCCTTTTGAATTGTGTTTGTACTATTCGTGTATGCTTGGTAGGTAATCTTTGAGGAGACAACTCGTGTTCAATCTAGAACTTGAAAGAATCCTTAGGAAAGGCAACCAAGAGAGAAGAGAGATGGCCGAGGAAGGAGAAAATAGAATTGTGGAAAACCGATGATCTTTGAGAGACTATTTTATCCCTACCAACCAACTTGGACATACACTGAGAAGACCTAGGGGGAACAATCCTTATGAAACCAAGAGCAGTACCATATCTCTGCTATGCTCATTCTATGATACTTCTAGGGAGGACTCCTACAGGCATCTGGAGGAATTCACCGAGGTCTGTTCCATGGTTAGATTGTAGGGTGTTATTGATGACACCCAAACGTGAACCCTCTTTCCCTTCTCCCTCAAGGATAAGGTGAAGCATTGGTATCACACTTTAGATGGTAGAGTGGATACTTAGGATGCCTTGAAGGGAGAGTTTTTGAAAAAATACTTCCCCATGAGAAAAACTTATCATTATAGGAGAGAAATCATAGGTTTTGCTCAACAAGATGGAGAGCAATTTCATGATGCATGGGAGTGCTTCAAAGATTTGTTACGCTTATGTCCCCATCATCAAGTGCCAAGATGGCAACTTGTAGAAAGGTTCTACACTGGATTAAATGATAAGCACAGGCAATAGTGGATGGTGCTTGTGCAGGAACCTTTCTCACAAAAATTGAAAATGAGGCTTAGGAGCTTTTTGAGACTTTGAGTGAGAATTCTATCCACCTAAATTCTGCCTATTTGGATAGAAAACCCACCTTCATGCAATGAAAGATTGAGGCAAATGAGGCTACGGATACCTAGAATTTAGCCTTCCAAATTCAATTGTTGAACCAAAATATGGAAAGGCTTATGTCAAGCCCTTACTATCTCATGCCAAATGCCTCCACTCCCCAGGCTTCTGAATGCTCCATTTTCCAAGGCAATACTCATGCTACTATGGATTGCCACTTGGCCTCTTAATTCCCTGACCTTGTATAGGTGGACTTGAATGCTGCTTAAGGGTTTCATCCCTAACCTCGTAATGACCCTTTTTCCAACACTTATAACGAGGGCTGGAGGAACCACCCCAATTTTTCATGGAGACAGGGGAATGTCTCCAATTTAGGGAATTACAGAACCCAACCCTTTCAGACTCAACAGTATAATCAACCTCTTATACCCTCCCAACCACCCAAGACTTCTGAGATGGATGAACTTAAGGCCATGCTGAAGGCCATGCAGGAGAATCAAACCATGATCATCCAATCTCATGACAAGGCAACCAATCAGATGAAATCCCAAATTGGACACCTTGTTGAGGCTCTGAGCAAAAGGGAGATTGGGAAGCTTCCCAATTCATCTGAGGAGAACACTAAAGGGAAAGGGATTATCTTTAGGGACCATTCCAGGTGGTGACTATTTTGAGTAGGAAAGAAATTTCCAAACCTGATGCTCCTATAGCCCCACCTTTTGAAAACCCATCCACCTCAACTTTGGCCCCCACCGGAGAGAAGCTGGCCAACTCTTCTCTGCTTGAAATCACCTCACTGGAAGAGGTTGTCCCCATTCCACAACTTACTCGAAATGACAACCTTTCCACCCAGAGAATGAGAGTGCCTGATGAGAGCCTCATCATGAGCCATAACTAGCTTATTTTGACCTAACAAAGAGAATAAAAGCTCCTACATAACCTAGTAGAGGGCCTAATTGAAGGAATAAGTGTTCTAAGAAGAAAACATGAAATAAAGGTTAAAACTGCAATTTTACCAATGCAGTACATAAACGGAATTTCCCAGAGACAAAACAAAAGTCAAATGGTCTAAATGAGATAAAAAGTGGGTTGATTCAATCAGAAATGGGTTAATGTGCAATCCAGGAATTAAATGACATTTGGTAACCCTAAAACTGACCCGCTTAATCCAACAAGGTTTCGATCAGGATAAAAGTCAAGTAAACCCTCTAAAAATCATGGAAAAATATCCCATAGGGTTTAGAACACTCAATTTGGCCTTTGGAACCTAGTTTGACCTAGAATAGGGTCTTAGCTCATCAATTGACCTAATTTGGGTTTTTGCCCAAAATGTCCAGTCAAATGTGGTTAAACCAAAAATCCAACTTCACCATTGGATTCCTTAGGTCTAAATTAGGTTTGTACCAAAATTTGGACCTAAGGGGAGGTCATCTTGACCTACTTTGCAATTTAGTACACCCAATCACATTTTGGTCCCTATCTTTTGAAAACCATCACATAGACCCCCCTAGATTCCTCGACAATCTTACAATCAGGTCCTTCCACCATTATTGGGGTAGAATCCTTCTCCAACGAGGTTGACAGGGGGGATTCGCTCAGATCCCTCAGAGATCCCCTCCCAGAAATGGAAGGGAGATTCTCTGAGGAATCCCCTTCCATATAAGCCCGATCATGATCCCAGATTTGCACCCAATCTCCTGTGCCAACGCACGAGAGATTCAGGTATCCAACTACCTTCCATCTCTGGTGAGACGTCGGTGGCTAGAAGCGTGTCCTCCACACACCAGAAGCACAGCCAACACCTATAAATTAAATCCTAACTCTGACCAAACCTCCTCAGCTTGACTTGGCTGGGATTCCACCTCAAATTCGTCTCCTTCTCTGGCCAAGGTGTCCAGCGAGCTCCGACAAGCCCCCCTCCTCTTCCTCTTCGCTCTACCACAAAACCAATGGCAGAGCCGTCTTCCTCATCCTCCTCCACGTCGCGCAACACCTACGCGTGCTGCCCCAGCCCCGTCGTCGCCGCCGTCTTCCTCCACTGGGCGTCTTCTTCTCTGGCGATAGCAGATACTACCTTCCGCCTCCTCGTCCACTTCATCCCTTTAATTAGGTCAAAACTATTCCCCATCTTCCCCTCTTTCATTTCCTCACTTTATTTCACTCAATCAACCCTTGACCGTTCCTGTCCACCGCCACCTTCCTCATCTCCGGCCACCCTCCGGCAAGACGCCCCCATCGCTCCGTAGCCCCACACGCCTCGCCGACCATCACATAACCTCCGCCTCACCTCATTGAGCAACCTCCACCCGTCCACAGTTCCTCTACACCTACCCAACAGTCTCCCGAACTCACTGAGGTGAGTATTCCATTTTCTTCTTCCTTCCTGTCGACTGACCATACTGAGGGTGGGAGTTGGCTGTGCACAGGCTCGCTGATTCGCCATCCTTTGCGAATCAAACGTCTGGAAGTTGTACCAGACGGCTTGAGTGACCTTCATACGTCCGGGGTGACCATCGGACATCTGGGAGATAGGCTAGACATTCCCGCAGACTTCTGGACGTCTGGGAAACCACGCTGAACAGGTAATTCTCTGATCCACTTTTTAAGATGTCTGGAAGAAGTTCCAGACGTCTGATTTTGCACAGTATTGTCTTTTTCGACCCGTTTAGGGCCCGTTCGGGCTCCGTTTTCCGCGATTCGAGTTGCGTTCTTTTTAGAATTAATTCCGCTACCCGTCTACAGTAGCTATACACTATTTTGAGAGACTCCTTTGATCCTTGTGATAGGACCTCGTTCAGTTGCAGTCTTGGGAGTCGCGGAGGCACGCGGGATTCCCGATCACACCCCCATTACTCCCGTTGTACCTGGTAGAGTGGCTTAAGTTTATTATTAAAATATGTTAAAGTATGGAACCATAACTAGAATCTAGGACATTGCATGAATCCTAGGAATGAGAAATGCATGGAATGATAGCTCCTAGGTGATGCATGAATCCTAGGGCTGAAAAACTAGTTGTATGCTAGATCCTAGGATGTGGCATGAATCCTAGGATGGAAAAACTAGTGGAATGTATAATACTGCAGTCTTGGAAAAATGGAAAGGAACATAAAGCTGCCTGTAAATTGAATTAACAACTGCCTATTGTGAATAGATAACGTGGTTGAGAACATGGATTGTAAGAATGTGAAACTGGAAAGTGAAACCTGGATGTTTGAGTAAAAAGGATGGAACCCTACGGGGAAGTAGGAGTAGAACTCCTAGAAGGTGAATGGAATAGTTTTGGGGAAGTGAGCTGGCCCTTGAGTACGGAGTACCAAGGAGAGCGACTGTTCCCCTGTTTAGTGCAGAGCGGAGCTAGCCACCCCAGGCACCCGGGGTTAGGACTGGCCACTCTGTACCGACTTGTTGGCCCTCGTGTACGTAGTACCGAGGAGAGCTAGTAGTGTTAGGAGAGTACTAGCTACCCCACGGGCCCCGGGGTTCTGCAAGCCTCCTTCACCGACTTGTTAGGCCCACTACGGCAAACCAGGGCAGTCAGGCGAGGGTGCGCGGACTGTGGAGGGGCAAGGCCCCGGTTTGGTTACTGTGGAGGGGTTGGACCCCTGTTACTGAGAGGGCTCTGCCCTGGTTCTGTGCTGTGCTTTGGGCGCACCCGTTAACGGAAACGACTGACCGCGTGCCAGTGCAGGCTAGCTACCTGTGCGTTTATCGCGCGTGCCGTAGTCACCGTTACGTCTGTCAGTGACCTTTGGGTGGTTGACTGAGGGTAGGATCACCACGGGGGACTCTCCCGGCCAGGAGAGCACCACGTGCTGCTTCTACTTTTGGAAAGACTGCAATCAAGATCGTTCCCACGAGGACATTCAAGATCAAGTAAAGGATCTGAGAAATAAATGAAATAGTGAGAAAATTGAAAGATGTGAATAAAGGAAGTAATAGAACATAACAGCTACTGTACACTCTACTGTTGTCTTTAGTTAGTTTGCCACTCTACTCAGCGTTTTGCTGACGTGTTACACTCTTTACCTTTTTCAGGACTAGGTGTTGAGCAGCCAGGGTCAGCGGCTGCAAAGGACGCTGGGCCGAGTAGGGTCCAGTAGAGTTTACCACAGTCTTTTGTACCTCTTTTGTTTCTGTTATAGTGAGTAGTTCTTGTTTCCGTTGTACTTTCTTTACCTGCAGTTCTTGTTATATGATAAATGTTGTTCTACTGTTGTGGTGGTATCTACTGTAGTAGTTTCTTTCCTTACTATTGTACTTCCTTACTGTTAGTTATATTCATGTTGAATGTGGTTTATTTTGCTGCTCTTTTGGTTACTTTCTCGTTGGATGACTAGGTCATGGGATTAGTCAAGTCGGTCCCGTTCTCGTGTCTCGTAGGGACTCGGGAACCGGGTCATTGCAAGATGGTATCAGAGCAAGGTCATCCCGAGAAGTGAATCAACTGACTGGAAAATAACCAATTCACATGTTTATAGCTAGAGTAGCCACCACAACATATCTCTTGACATGAGCTCTTAGAAGTTTTGTTAGGTACCGTCTGTTTTGACGTTTCCGTTTTGTTCGCGTCTCCTTGCAGGAGATGCCTCGTCACGAGACTGGCCGCGGGCGCGGCAGAGGGAGAGGTCGGCGAGATGGACGTGCTGTTGTTGACGTCTCGGTGGACCAGCCACCACTCCCTGGCATCCAGGCCCAGGACCTCGCCAGACTGATACGAGATATTGTACGAGAGGAGCTCCACCCACCGCCCCGAGCGCCTCCTCCGGGGGCTGCAAAGGGGGAGTCCTCTGTGGGACCACGCGACGGACACGACGCTGGACACGAGGGAGGGTGTGGGCCCCTGCTGCCCCCACCTTCCTCCGACACTTCTGTACACGAGGCACCTTCGCCTGGAGGTGCACCAGCACCTCCCCTACAGCGCCACTTCGAGCTTTTCGGACAGTTTCGGAAGCTGAAGCCCCCCTCCTTCAAGGGGGATGAGGACCCGACCGAGGCAGAAGACTGGCTTGAGCAGCTGGAGAAGATCTTCGACACCCTTCGCCCCCCGGTGGAGTGCCGCGTGGCCTTTGCCACGTACCAGCTGGAGAGTGCGGCACACCGGTGGTGGAGGGCGGTCCAAGGACAGGAGAGGGACGAGCTGACGTGGGACCAGTTCGTCACCCTCTTCTGCGAGCAGTACTTTCCCCAGACGTGGCAGGACCAGAGGAGGCGGGAGTTCCACACTCTCCGCCAAGGGACGATGACTGTGAGCGCGTACCGCACACATTTCTTAGAGCTGTCCCGCTTTGCAGCGACAGCGGTAGCCACTGAGGAGGAGCGCCTTTGGAGGTTCACCGAGGGGCTCCGACCTGCGATCCTGGGGTATGTCAAACCCCTGAAGCTGCCTACGTTTTCGAGGGTGGTAGAGGCAGCTATGACTTACGAGGAGACCAACCCGTCCGCGCGAGAGACCGACGGCGAGCGGAAGAGGCCCTTTCGGCCAGACTTCTCATAGGGTCGACGAGAACAGAGACACGTGGCATCCGCAGGAGAGCCGTCACGTTGTGCAGGGCCATCAGTGGCCTTTGGGGGCCCTCGACAGGGGCCAGTCGCCAGCACCGGACCCCCGCCTAGTCGACAGCAAGGACTCATTGAGGGTGGGAGCCAGGTTCCCCTCTACTACCAGTGTGGCCAGCCGGGCCACGTCAGGAGGGACTGCCCATCTAGGGTAGGAGGTCAGCAGATACTTCCCATGCAGAGCACTGGAGGGCACGTAGGAGGCTGCGGTTCCCAGGCACGAGGAGGAGGACAGCAGTCACGAGGAGGGTACCGGCCAGCACCTACCCGTCCGACGCAGAGTGTGGCTACTTCGTCTGCACCTAGAGCTGAGGGGCGTATCAACGCCTTAACACACAGGGACGCCAGAGCTTCGGGATCCGTGGTAGCAGGTATGGTTTCAGTTTCTGGCAGACTCGTTTACACCCTTTTCGATTCCGGCGCTACGCACTCGTTTGTCGCAGCCAGTTTCGCAGTTAGTCTGGACCAGGATTATACACTGTTAGAGAATCCGTTCGTAATTAGAGGTCCGAGTGGTCAGCTATTTGTAGCTGAAGAGGTGTACACGGATTGCGAGGTCAGCGTCGGGGGACATAGCCTGCCAGCTCACCTGATTATGATCCAGATGGAGGACTTTGGTGTGATTTTGGGGATGGATTGGCTGTCCGCTTACCACGCCTTGGTGGACTGTTTTGAGAGGAAGATTGTCTTCTCCGTTCCGGAGTTGCCTTCTTTCGAGTTTCACGGACAGCCAGTGGACGGAGGTTTCAGGTGCATTTCGGCACTTCGGGCGGCGAGACTTTTGAGCCAGGGGTGTGAGGGCTTCCTAGCCTGTGTGGTGGCAGAGCCCAGCCCTGTGGCAGACTTCCAGAGCATCCCGGTGGTCAGAGAGTACCTCAACGTGTTTCCAGACGAGTTACCAGGACTACCGCCCGAGCACGAGATCGAGTTTGAGATCTCTCTAGTACCAGGGACCAGCCCCACCTCCACCGCACCATACAGAATGGCACCGCTTGAGCTGCGAGAGCTCAAGTCTCAGTTGTAGGACCTTCTGGAGAAAGGTTTCGTGAGGCCTAGTGCGTCTCCCTGGGGAGCCTCGGTACTATTTGTGAAGAAGAAGGATGGGACCCTACGCCTTTGTGTGGACTACCGACAGCTAAATAGGGTAACCATCAAGAACAGATATCCGCTGCCGAGGATCGATGATTTGTTTGACTAGTTACGGGGTGCCACGGTGTTTTCCAAAATAGACTTGAGGTCTGGATACCACCAGTTGAGGATCAGGGAGACCGACGTCTCCAAGACAGCTTTCCGCACCCGGTACGGACACTACGAGTTTTTGGTCATGCCATTTGGGCTGACCAATGCCCCCGCTGCTTTCATGGACCTGATGAACCGGGTGTTTAGACCGTACTTGGACCAGTTTGTGGTGGTTTTCATAGATGATGTACTCATCTATTCTAGAGATCGGACGCAGCACGGACAGCACTTGCGGATGGTTCTGGACACTCTGAGACGACGCAGGCTGTACGCCAAATACAGCAAGTGCGAGTTCTGGTTGAGGGAGGTGACCTTCTTGGGTCATGTGATCTCTGGTGACGGCCTGGCGGTGGACCCCGCCAAGGTCGAGGCAGTGCTCAGGTGGGAGAGACCGCGTTCAGTCACTGAGATTTGCAGTTTCCTAGGACTGGCAGGTTACCACAGACGGTTCATCAAAGGATTTTCGCAGATTGCGCGTCCTATGACACAGTTGACCTGGAAGGACGTGCCTTTCGCTTGGACAGACGCCTGTGAGGCGTGTTTTCTGGAGCTGAAGGAGAGGTTGACCTCAGCTCCTGTGCTCACCATCCCTGACAGTAGTGGCGGGTTCGTTGTGTACACGAACGCTTCCTTGCAGGGGTTAGGAGGTGTGCTCATGCAGAGGGGTCATGTTGTCGCTTACGCTTCGCGGCAACTGAAGCCCCATGAGCATACCTACCCTACCCACGACCTAGAGTTGGCAGCTGTTGTCTTCGCGCTGAAGACATGGACGCACTACTTGTACGGTGAGACCTTCGAGATTTTTATAGATCACAAGAGCCTTAGATACCTTTTTAATCAGAAGGAGATCAACATGAGACAGAGACGTTGGTTGGAGCTCCTGAAGGACTACGATTGCAGCATCTCCTACCACCCAGGAAAGGCCAATGTGGTGGCTGACGCCTTGAGTCGTAAGGTGCCCGCACGCTTGGCCAGTCTACAGTTACAGAGTTGGAGCCTTTTGGAGGAGGTGGGCAGTTGGCAACCTCTAGAGTTACGAGGGTACTGTGGGGCAGTGACGGTGACGCGGCAGACCAGGCCAGAGCTGATAGACCGTATCATCACAGGACAGATGGCCGATCCGTACTTACAGTCTTTGCGCGACAGAGTACTATCAGGAGACCCAGGGGACTTCTCTTTCACAGACCAGGTGCTACGCTTGAGGGGACGGCTGTGCATCCCCAGAGACGAGGAGCTGTTGAGAGAGCTCCTGACTGAGGCACACGGTTCCAGATTCACCATACATCCCGGAAACACGAAGATGTACCATGACTTGAGATGCGAGTTTTGGTGGAGGGGGATGAAGCGGGATGTGGGTGAATTCGTGCAGCAGTGCTTAGTGTGCCAGCAGGTGAAAGCCGAGCATCAGAGGCCTGCAGGGCCGCTCCAGCCGCTTCCAGTGCCAGAGTGGAAGTGGGAGAGCATCACCATGGACTTGGTGGTGGGCTTGCCTGTTACCCAGCGGGGACACGACACAGTCTGGGTAATAGTGGATAGACTGACGAAGACGGCGCGTTTCTTACTGATCCGAGTCACTTTGGGACCAGCACAGTTGGCAGAGAGGTATATCGGTGATGTGGTACGATTACACGGAGTTCCGCAGGAGATCGTATCCGACCGAGATACCCGCTTTACGTCCCAGTTTTGGGCTGAGTTTCAGCAGGCCTTGGGGACGCGGTTGAGGTTTAGCACAGCTTACCACCCCCAGACGGACGGACAGTCTGAGCGCACGATACAGACACTTGGGGACCTTTTGCATGCCTGTGTACTGGACTGGAGGGGCTCTTGGGAGGAGCACCTACCCCTGGTGGAGTTTGCATACAACAACAGTTATCACTCGAGCATCGGCATGGCTCCCTACGAGGCTTTGTACGGACGGAGGTGTACGGCACCCTTGAGCTGGGTTGAGGTGGGGACCAAGTGGGAGGTTGGCCTCAGGTTGATCCGGCAGAGTCAGGAGGTAGTTGAGCAGATCCACAGACGACTCCGCACTGTCAGGAGCAGACAGAAGAGCTACGCGGATCGGAGACGCAGAGAGGTGCAGTTTGAGATTGGGGACCACGTCTTCCTTCGTGTTTCGCCCATGAAGGGCCTACAGCGGTTTGGAGTGAGAGGGAAGCCTGCGCCGAGGTTCGTAGGGCCCTTTGAGGTCCTGGAGCGGGTTGGACCCGTTGCTGACAAACTTGCCCTTCCCCTGCAGCTTTCTGGTGTGCTCGACATGTTCCACGTGTCCAACCTCAGGAAGTACGTAGCCGATCCCATCCATGTACTGAGTCACGAGAGCATCGAGGTGAGCGACGACCTGACCTACCCCGAGAGGCCAGTGCAGATCCTAGACCGAGCCGTCCGCAGTTTGAGACGAAAGCAAGTACCCCTGGTAAAGGTTTTGTGGAGGAGCCAGCGGTACGAGGAGGCTACCTGGGAGCCTGAGGCGGCAATGCGGGAGCGGTACCCAGAGCTTTTCGCAGGTACGTCTTTTCGGACCGAGTTCGGTCCTCTTTGAGTTTGTTATGGTTATTTGGACGTCTTTTCCCGGACCCTAGTTGGCGCAAGTTTCAGGGACAAAACTTCCTTTGAGTTTGTTATATTGTTACGAACCCGTGCCCCGGACGTATTTTAAGATGTCTGGGAGGCGGCCCAGACGTCTGACCAGACGTCTGGGATTACATCCAGACGTCTTGCCAAACGTCTGGGATGGTTTACAGAAGTCTGAAAAATTGTTATCTTCCACACGCGCGAGTCGTCTGCGCGTGCAAGCATGCAGACCGCATATTCGCCTTTCCTCCCTCCGCGACTGCAGATTCCCCTGCCACGAATCCTTCTCTCTCCTCTCCGTGCGGCCTTAAAAAGGGCACGCCTCCCCTCCCGTCTCCACCGTCTCCTTCCTCTTCTCCTTCCTGTGCGCGAGAGCGAGCGAGCGCGAGGGCTGCAGCGGCGGCCGTAGTGAGCGCGGAGGAGGTGCGGCGTGCGAAAGCGGAGCTCTGCTATGAGGGCGAGCTCGCCGGAGTGGCTTGGCCGGCCGGTGGAGGACGCAAGGGGCGCGGAACGACGTGGAGAGGGACCTGCTGCGGTCTGAGCAACAGACGCGCGAGGTACGACGCAGGCGGCGTCGCGAGCAGAGTCCGGGTCGCGCCCTGATTCTGGAAAAATTTCCAGAATCAGACGTCTGAGTTGATAGGCAGAAGGCGAGGACGACGTCTGGTAGATCATACAGACGTCTGAAAGGTGAGTATTCCATTTTCTTCTTCATTCCTATCGACTGACCGTACTGAGGGAGGGAGTTGGCTATGCGCAGGCTCGCTGATTGGCCATCCTTTGCGAATCAGACATCTGGAAGTTGTACCAGACAGCTTGAGTGACCTCCAGACGTCCGGGGTGACCATCGGATGTCTGGGAGATAGGCCAGACGTTCCCGCAGACTTCTGGACGTCTGGGAAACCACACTGAACAGGTAATTCTCTGATCCACTTTTTAAGACGTCTGGAAGAAGTTCCAGACGTCTGATTTTGCATAGTATGGTCTTTTTCGACCCGTTTAGGGCCCGTTCGGGCTCCGTTTTCCGCGATTCGAGTTGTGTTCTTTTCAGAATTAATTCCTCTACCCGTCTACAGTAGCTGTACACTATTTTGAGAGACTCCTTTGATCCTTGTGATAGGACCTCGTTCAGTTGCAGTCTTGGGAGTCGCGGAGGCACGCGGGATTCCCGATCACGCCCCCATTACTCCCGTTGTACCTGGTAGAGTGGCTTAAGTTTATTATTAAAATCTGTTAAAGTATGGAACCATAACTAGAATCTAGGACATTGCATGAATCCTAGGAATGAGAAATGCATGGAATGATAGCTCCTAGGTGATGCATGAATCCTAGGGCTGGAAAACTAGTTGTATGCTAGATCCTAGGATGAGGCATGAATCCTAGGATGGAAAAACTAGTGGAATGTATAATACTGCAGTCTTGGAAAAATGGAAAGGAACATAAAGCGGCCTGTAAATTGAATTAACAACTGCCTATTGTGAATAGATAACGTGGTTGAGAACATGGATTGTAAGAATGTGAAACTGGAAAGTGAAACCTGGATGTTTGAGTAAAAAGGATGGAACCCTACGGGGAAGTAGGAGTAGAACTCCTAGAAGGTGAATGGAATAGTTTTGGGGAAGTGAGCTGGCCCTTGAGTACGGAGTACCAAGGAGAGCGACTGTCCCCCTGTTTAGTGCAGAGCGGAGCTAGCCGCCCCAGGCACCCGGGGTTAGGACTGGCCACTCTGTACCGACTTGTTGGCCCTCGTGTACGTAGTACCGAGGAGAGCTAGTAGTGTTAGGAGAGTACTAGCTACCCCACGGGCCCCGGGGTTCTGCAAGCCTCCTTCACCGACTTGTTAGGCCCACTAGGGCAAACCAAGGCAGTCAGGCGAGGGTGCGCGGACTGTGGAGGGGCAAGGCCCCAGTTTGGTTACTGTGGAGGGGTTGGACCCCTGTTACTGAGAGGGCTCTGCCCTGGTTCCGTGCTGTGCTTTGGGCGCACCCGTTAACGGAAACGACTGACCGCATGCCAGTGCGGGCTAGCTACCTGTGCGTTTATCGCGCGTGCCGTAGTCACCGTTACGTCTGTCAGTGACCTTGGGGTGGTTGACTGAGGGTAGGATCACCACGGGGGACTCTCCCGGCCAGGAGAGCACCACGAGCTACTTCTACTTTTGGAAAAGACTGCAATCAAGATCGTTCCCACGAGGACATTCGAGATCAAGTAAAGGATCTGAGAAATAAATGAAATAGTGAGAAAATTGAAAGATGTGAATAAAGGAAGTAATAGAACATAACAGCTACTGTACACTCTACTGTTGTCTTTAGTTAGTTTGCCACTCTACTCAGCGTTTTGCTGACGTGTTACACTCGTTACCTTTTTCAGGACCAGGTGTTGAGCAGCCAGGGTCGGCGGCTGCAGAGGATGCTGGGCCAAGTAGGGTCCAGTAGAGTTTACCACAGTCTTTTGTACCTCTTTTGTTTCTGTTATAGTGAGTAGTTCTTGTTTCCGCTATACTTTCTTTACCTGCAGTTCTTGTTATATGATAAATGTTGTTCTACTGTTGTGGTGGTGTCTACTGTAGTAGTTTCTTTCCTTACTGCTGTACTTCCTTACTGTTAGTTATATTCATGTTGAATGCGGTTTATTTTACTGCTCTTTTGGTTACTTTCTCGTTGGACGACTAGGTCTTGGGATTAGTCGAGTCGGTCTGGTTCTCGTGTCTCGTAGGGACTCGGGAACCGGGTCGTTACAACATCTATCAACCCACCAGACTTATTAGGTTTGGGCTGCATCATCAGCCTACTGATCTTAACAAGCACCTGGTTGGACAAACCAGGCTCTTAATCAAGGTGCTTGTTTTACAAAATTTCGCTGATTTGACCACTCCCTCTCCACCCCATTTGACCACAGCCTACTGATCTTAACGGGAAGCAACCCGTCATTCCAAAAACAGAGACCCGTCTGATGATCCATCTATACTCCACATCCATTGCACCTTGAGTTCAGCCTTAGACAATTGATCCCACCTCTGGTACATGTACCAAAGCTTGAAATCATTCGCATCAGTCATTTCCGACCCATTCACCCACCTGATGTATCCTGTTCTAAGCCCTGACCTAAACACTATTTCAAACCCTTTGTTTACAATGAGGACATTGCAAAACTTAGGCATGGGGGGGTGATAAAGTGCATACATACATAACCAAGAAAAAATCAAAAGGATTCTCACAAAAAAATTCACATATGTCAAAAACACAAAAAAATTGAAAAATTATGAAAAAGAACAAAGAAATGGGGGAGGGAGGAAATCTTGTGAGCCACATGATTATAAGGAGGAAAAAAAGAGCAAAACTGACAAAAAGGAGTACAAAATGAAAAAGAAAAAGAAATAGTCATTAGTAAAAGATTAAGGAATTAACTGAAGTTCTAGACCAGATCAAGAAAAGAAATGAAAAGAAAAGTGCTAAGGAGACATAACAAGAGATTAGTAGGAATGCTGATCTTAGGCCTCTTGGGCTAGATTCTTTAGCTTAAAAATTTACGTATCCGCTAAAATCTGGATAATCCTCAAGAGGTTGGGGAAAATGAGAAGCTTAAGTATTTGTTCTAAGGCTTAGGAAGTATTCGACCTCGTTAACTGACCTTCCATTTGCGGTATTCGGTAACCTAAGCACCCTAAATTCACACACAGTCTGGTTCAGTGCGCATAAATATCCAAATCATGCAAAAGCGTTTAATGTTCTGCAAAAGGCACCAAGACTAGGAGCAGCCGATCAACACAAGTTGATTTGGACGAGTTCCTGGCGCGGAGAGGCGGGAAATTCCCCTCGAAGATGCGTAACAACATATCATCTCCTCGGTGCTTGTCTCTTAGGATATTTAAATATCCTACTGGGGGCATGTAAGCACTCTGCTAGTTCATATATCATGGGCGGCATTATCTCAAAATGTCAATCGCCAGGGTCTGAATTCGGCCAAGGAACGCCATGGGCAGGATTATCTCAAAATCTCGAAAGCTAGGGTTCTGGGGGTTGCCATGGGCGGGATTATCTCAAAATCTCGATAGCTAGGGACCCTTGAGGATTGATGATGGGGATGAGGAATCCGATACAGACCATGTTGAGAAGCTAATCTAAAGCTAGAAATAAAAAGAAAAGAGAGAGAAAAGCTCTCCAAACAAATAAATCTTTTATCTCTCTCTTACAAAAATGCATTGCAAACTGAACCTAGGCTAAAAACATCTCAAGCACAGGTGCTTTAACTGTGGAGTCCAACAAACCCTAGGTTAGTTTTTGTGGGCCTTAAAAACCTTTATGGAGGACTGAGGCTAAAGCGGGTCAGGTCCGGATTTTGGTTGACACTTAAGTACCTTTAGGCCTATTGTCGGCATTCTGACCTAATCACAAAAGAAAAAGAAAAGCACTTATCATAATTGATGACAGACACTAAGGGTCTAGAACAGAAGTTAAAACCTTGAAATTTTACTAAGGGAATAGCAAAAGCTAGGCATGGGGGTATGATGAGAGCCTCATCATGAGCCATAACTATCTCATTTTGACTAACAAAGAGAATAAAAGCTCCTACATAACCTAGTAGAGGGCCTAATTGAAGGAATAAGTGTTCTGAGAAGAAAACATGAAACAAAGGTTAAAATTGTAATTTTACCATTGCAGTACATAAATAGGATTTCCCAGAGACAAAACATAAGTCAAATGGTCTAAATGAGATAAAAAGTGGGTTGATTCAATCAGAAATGGGTTCATGTGCAATCCAGGAATTAAATGACATTTGGTAACCCTAAAACAGACCCGCTTAGTCCAACAAGGTTTCGATCAGGATAAAAGTCAAGTAAACCCTCTAAGAATCATGGAAAAATATCCCCTAGGGTTTAGAACACTCAATTTGGCCTTTGGAACCTAGTTTGACCTAGAATAGGGTCTTACCTCATCAATTGACCTAATTTGGGTTTTTACGCAAAATGTCCAGTCAGACGTGGTTAAACCAAAAATCCAACTTCACCATTGAATTTGTTAGGTCTAAATTAGGTTTTTACCAAAATTTGGACCTAAGGGTAGGTCATCTTGACCTACTTTGCAATTTAGTACACCTAATTACATTTTGGCTCCTATCTTTTGAAAACCATCACATAGACCCCGCTAACTTCCTCGCCAATCTTACAATCAGGTCCTTCCACCATTATTGGGGCAGAATCCTTCTCTAGAGAGGTTGACAGGGGGGATTCGCTCAGATCCCTCAGAGATCCCCTCCCAGAAATGGAAGGGAGATACTTTGAGGAATCCCCTTCCATCTGAGCCCGATCATGATCCTAGATTTGCATCCAATCTCTCGTGCGAACACACGAGAGATTCAGGTATCCAACTACCTTCCATCTCTGGCAAGACGTCGGTGGCTAGAAGTGTGTCCTCCACTCACCAGAAGCATGGCCAACACCTATAAATTAAACCCTAACTCCAGCCAAACCTCCTCAGCTTGACTTGGCCGGGATTCCACCTCAAATTCATCTCCTTCTTCTCCGGCCAATGTCTCCAGTGAGCTCCGATGAGCCCCCCTCCTCTTCCTCTTCGCTCTTCCACAAAACCAGTGGCAGAGCCATCTTCCTCATCCTCCTCCGCATCGCGCAACACTCGCGTGCGCTGCCCCAGCGCCATCGTCGCCGCCGTCTTCCTCAACTGGGTGTCTTCTTCTCCGGCGATAGCACATACAACCATCCGCCTCCTCATCCCCTTCGTCCCTTTAATTAGGTCAAAACTATTCCCCATCTTCCCCTCTTTCATTTTTTAACTTTATTTCACTCAATCAACCCTTGACCATTCTTGTCCACCGCCACCTTCCACATCTTCGGCCACCCTCCGGTGAGACGCCCACATCGCTTCGCAGCCCCACACGCCTCGCCGACCATCACATAACCTCCGCCTCACCTCACTGAGCAGCCTCCACCCGTCCATAGTTCCTCTACACCTACCCAACAGTCCCCCGAACTCACCCATCCATCCGGCCATAGAGCGACCAAGGCACGCACGCCTAGGCTGCCCCGCGGCCTGCTGCATAGCTCATCACCTTCACTGTGACACGGCGAAAATCCCCCGGTGATCTGATTAAGTCGAGAGGCTCTTTTCGTGTCTAACAGGTTCCACTCCCTAGCCGCCGTTGACGGCAACTTGAAGGAGCTCCACGCTTGCTTCGGGCCTCAGGACTGCACGGCTCCAGGTGCAACTGACCCTGGAAAGTATTGCGAAGACGTCTGCTCTAGCAAGAGGTGCTGTGAAGTCTACAGCTGTGGCAATTGAATGCACGGTCTGCTGCAGGTGCGTGAGAGAAGGCCGGGAGCTTTAGTCCCACATCGGTGAGCCACGACGCATGCATACCGTTTATATTGATTTTGTGACATATGCTGTTTGCCTCCAGTCACTTGGGGTGAGGTCCCTCACCTATCTCACCTCGCCTCATCCACGGTTTCACCACGTGGATCTGGCGAGATCCGACCCGACCCTGTCCTGAGCACACACGCTAGTGCGCCTGGTCACGGGCGCGCGATCCGACCCGTTAACTCGGCTCTAGGAGAGCATCCTGAGAGTGGTTTATAGAGAGAGAGAGACGTGCGGGTAGAGAGGGTTAGGTTTTGCTTTGCTGTGGCTTGTGCAGGAAAGGCAAGGCAGGAGGAAGAAGGAAGAAGCCAGCACTTAGCCGCTAAGGAGAAGTAGAAGGAAGCCTTCGCAGAAGAAAAAGAGAAGAAAAAGAAGAAGAGAAGGAAAACTAGACTAAAGAAGAAGACTTGTAGAGAAGAAAGAAGAAAGGCAGACGAAAATAAGAAGAAAAAGAAAAGAAGAAGAAGAGGAACTGAAGCAGAGACAAATAAGAAGAAGACAGAAGAAAATAAGAAGAGAAGAAGCAAGTAACTGCAGAAGAAAATAGAAAGGAAGAAAGATCAGAGGAAGTAGGGAAATATCTTTTAAGACGTTTGATCAATTGGATCAGACGTCCAATTTTTCCTTTTTGTCTCAATTACTTTTCAAACTCATGCATTTATATTTGAATTAAAGTTTTGAGTAATTAAAGTGTTCAATTACATTCTAGAGATTAGTAATGAATTCCAATTTCTCCCTATGTTTGACATCGGATACTTCGATTTTCGAGTAATAAAACTTTTATTTGTTGACGACACTTGATCACTTATACTACGACGTAATTAACTGTTAAAACATGATCTAGCCACATCAACAGTGCCCTTTCCAGAGTGCTTGTTTGACTTTAGGTAGACTTCTGTTGGCTCATCTGGAGCCAAAGATAGGACAGACGAAATCATGGAGACTTTCAAACATGTGCAGATTAACTTGCCCTTACTTGAAGCTATCAGGAAGATTCCATCCTATGCCTGCCTTCTGAAGGACCTATGCACGAAAAAGAAATAATCGAGGAAACAACTCCAATCAAAAGTTGTCCTACTTGATTCTGTTAGCTCAATTATACAACACGGGAGACCCTCGAAACTTAAGGACCTAGGAGCCCTATTCATCTCGGTGGTCATTGGCGACCTACATATAGACAAGGCTTTGCTTGATCTGGGTGCGGGGTACACATTCTTTCAAGCTATGTATATGAAGAACTTGGAGGAGGAAATTTGAAGCCTTCCCCCATAATCCTCCAAGTTGTAGACCAATCCTTGAAGACACCACGGGGCCTGTTGCAGGATGTCCTCGTGAGAGTGGAGGATTTCTTCTTCCTCGTTGACTTTCTAGTGTTGGACACTAACCCTACCAACAAACCAACCAAGCCCTCCATCATCTTGGGCCACCCTTTTCTTGCGACTTCTAATGCTTCAATTAATTGTCACACTAGGGCATTAAAAATGGACTCTAGGAGCAGGAAAATTCAACTTAATGTTTTTGATGCTTATAAACAAGCTGTATTTGAGGATTCATCCCAAGTTGAGGTGCTAGATGACCTAATTGAAGAGACAACTCTTGCAATTTTATGTGATCACCACCTTCAGCATGTCATGCTAAATGAGCATTGCCATCTCTTGGAGGAATGTGAAGGGGATGTACTAGAACTTGAGGAGTTGCTTGGAGTTTCTACTGAGTCTCTCTCCACATCATACCTACCTAAGGTAGATCTACTAACTGAGATGGAGACATCTATTATGAAACCCTCCACCATACAAGCCCCTAACCTTGAGCTGAAACCCCTCCCGGACTCTCTCAAGTATGTATTCCTTGGGTCAAATGATATCCTCCCTGTAAACATGTCATCTGCACTATTTGATGTGTAGGAATACGCCTTGCTAAACTGCTTATCAAGGCACATGGAAGCCATAGCTTGGACAATTGCTGATATTATGGGTATAGACTCTACACTCTGCATGCATCACATTTATACTGATGATTCCATCAAACCATTTCAAGACATGCAGAGACGTCTTAACCCTAACATGAGGGAGGTGGTTAAAAAGGATATTTTGAAGTTGCTGGATTCTAGGATCATATATCCCACTGTGGATAGTAAATGGGTTAGTCCAATCCATGTGGTGCTTAAGAAAGCAGGCTTTACAGTAGAAACCAATGGCCAGGGAGAACAAATGGTGACCAGACCCTCAACTGGCTGGAAGGTTTGCATAGACTACTGCAAACTGAACACCGCTACCCAGAAGGATCACTTTCCCTTGCCCTTTATTGATCAGATCCTCGAGAAATTGGTAGGGAATAAGTATTTCTACCTTTTAAATGGATATTCCAGGTATAACCAGGTTGCAGTCTTCCTTGATGACCAGGATAAGACAACTTTTACTAGTCCTTATGGAACTTTTGCATTCAAGCATATACCGTTTGGATTATGTAATGCACTAGCAACCTTCCAGCTGTTTATGATGTCCATTTTCTTGAATATGATTGATGAGTGTGTTGAGGTTTTTATGGATGACATCTCCTTTTACAGCTCGTCTTTCAACCAGTGTCTCCTGCACATAGAGAATGTGCTAAAGATATGTAAGGAGACTAGTTTAGTCCTCAGTTGGGAAAAAATCCACTTCATGGTACAAAAGGCATTGTACTTGGGCATGTTGTGTCTAAAAATGGCTTGGAAGCAAATAAGGCTAAGGTTGATTCTATTTCGAAACTCCCATTGCCCATGAATGTCAAATAGATTAGATCCTTTCTAGGCCATGCAGGCTTTTATAAGAGTTTTATTGAAAATTTAAGCAAAATTTCTAGGCTACTTTGTGACCTGTTGGAGAAGGAATCTTCCTTCAATTTTGATTCAAAGTGTGCCGAGGCCTTTCACACTCTGAAGGAGGCCTTGATCTCTGCACCTATTCTCCGAGCTCCTGATTGGACACTCCCATTTGAGTTGATGTGTGATGCTTCGGATTATGTAGTGGGAGCAGTCCTTGGACAAAGGGTTGAGGGAAGACCACATGTGCTGCACTATGCCAACAAGACTTTAATCGAATCACAATAAAACTACACAGTCACTGAAAAGGAATTACTTGCTATAGTTTTTGCTAAGAAGAAGTTTAGGTCTTATCTTCTTAGGTCTAAGGTGGTCAATTTTACTAATCATGAGATAGTGAAACATCTCATTGCCAATAAGAACGCTAAGACATGTTTAATTAGGTGGATTCTACTCCTTCAAGAGTTTTACTTGGAGATTCGTGAAAAGAAAGGAGTGGAAAATGTAGTGGTTGACCACCTCTCTCGCCTCCCACATGATGACTCTCCACCTAGAGACATCTACGAGACATTTCCTAATGAAACCCTTATGGCGGTAACACCAACTTCACCCTGGTATGCTGATACCGTCAATTACTTGGTCACTGGAGAGACCCCTTCCTGTTGGGATGAGTAGAAATGGAAGAGATTCATTTCCCAAGCTCGATTCTTTCATTGGGAAGAGCTAGAATTATTTAGACTTGGGCAAGACTAAGAATTGAGATGACATGTGCATGAAGGGGACCAACAAAGTGTCTTGAGATTTTTCCATGAACTTCATTATGGAGGACACTTTGGTGCTAGGAAAATGGCTTTTAAGGTTCTCCAGTTCGATTTTTGGTAGCCTACTTTATTTAAGGATTCTCATAACTTTGTTAATGCTTGCATTAGATGTCAACAGACTTGAACAAGGGGGGATATATTAAGGATAAACTTAGAAGTTTAAGAAACCATTGCTCGAGACCAAAACTGAAGCAAATCAAGTATGAATTTTGACTAGTACTTGGATACCTTAAGTTCTGAGGTTATTATTTCAACAAATCTCAAGAGGTGAGATATATTAAGGCAACCTGGCTATTAATTCAGGCCCAAAACTTAGGAATTCTTCATAAATGTTCCTAGGGACTAGCAAAACTAGGCATGGGGGCATTTGATGAGCCCATATTTGTGGGCTATTTAGGTATTTCAATGCCTAGAAATTAAGTTATATTTAACATTTATTTAGCATGCTTTAGGATGTAAATAGATTAGTTTATATTTTTTGACTTGATTACATAATTCATGCATTGCATTCATAATTAAATGCATTTAGAATTGAGTTAGAATGGCATGCACTTGATTAGTTAACCAATTAGGTGCATTGCATGTATTATTTTGGATTTAACATAGAAGTTAAGGGTTTGCACATAAATAACACATCAATTCTTTTTCATTTTTTTTATTCTCTTCTTCTGAACGGCTGCAAGAGTTGCAGCCATTAAAGAGCACCAACGTAGGTGACGAAGGCAGATCTCGGTTACACACGTTGCTCATGGCTCCATCTCCCTCTCCACTTTCCTATAGCATAAGAAGAGACCTCAAACGACAGAGCGAGGGAGGCCTCCACCCTACTCCATTACTGTACAAAGAGTCAAGCTCTCCTCCACTCCACCACCATTGGCCTCGACTGTGTACACAAGTCTACACCATCGTGGGCAGGTAGGGTGACAGACCGCCGCACCACAAGTGGCTTGTGTAGCTTACCATGAGCGTGTACCTGAAGGCCATGCAGTTATCCTTCCTCATCACCAACAAGGCAACCACCATCAGCAGCTATCCACTAGCGGCTAAGTCATCCGGGAAGTTTCCCGGACATCTAAAGACTCAACCTCATCTCCTTCATCTTCTTCTTCCCCAGATTTTCCTCTTCCTCAGTTTTCTCCTCCATCTCAACGAAGCCCATGATGAGACACTCATCATGATCTCTAATTACCCCTAATTAAATAGTCTTCCTAGTTAATTAGCTAAGGTTATGAATATATAAGGGTTAATTATAGAATAAGGGATATTTAGTTAAGGACTTTAAAATAAGTTAAAAATGACATTTTATCATTCAATTAATGTTATTAATAATTTAGATTATAATTGGACTCAAAATCCTACTAATCATTTCCTTAACTAATAAGATAAGTAACTTAAATATAATGTATAACTAAGTATGTAATAACTTAAGTAATTTTACTTAATCTAATAAATTAACCTAAAAAGGTCAAAAATGTAAATTCAAGGTGTAAACATAATATTTACCTTATTTACTAACATATATAAAAAGTTGAAAAAGATCTAAATTAAAATAAACCTTCAAAACCTGGGTTTACATTTTAGTCCTTACTTTTCATTACAATCGAGTCCTTATTTCTCACATAGGTCCTTAAGTCTTATTACTTCTACGTCCCTCTTCGTCCTCTTCTTCTTCTTCTCCAGCCAAACGAACGGCTAGCGGTAGAGAGTCACCCCACCGTGCGATCGCCGCCCTGCCGACATCATTCCTCTTTGCCCAAGCTCTTACAGCTTGCGCTCACCACCTCCACTTCATCCATCTATCTGGATTAACCGAGGATCCTATTTTTCAGTGGGAGATAACCTCACTGGCGTCGGAGACGACGACGGAGGTTAAGCTCCTCGAGCTTCTTCTTAGGCCAGACCCCGCCTCTTTCTTCGCCGCAAACTACTATAAATACCCCCTCACACCTCTGATTTTAGGTAAGTTGGCTCCCTTCCCTCTTCTAACACTGTAGCCGACCCAATAGGCTATTCTTCTAAACCTCTGGTGATTCCCCATTCCATCTTCTAACTTCCTCCGTTCATCTTAAGTAGCCTAGTAGATCCGCCGTGGTCTTCCGCACCTCTGACAAAGGCGCCGACTCTAGGATTCCTCTGCTCCACCTCAAATCCACCCACCGGAGATCTTTCTTCAATCCTCTGATTTCGTCGTCCGCTATGAGACTTCGGCGGAACCCTATTGACCCCTTCGTCTAGGTAACAGTAGACTAGGAGTAGGAGTAGGAGTAGGCTAGCTTAGTTAGTTAGTTTAGTTAGTAAGGTTAGAGTAATTTTAGAATTTAGCTTCATCTCCTCCGACTCCGGCGAGTTCCTTGAGCTCGCCAAAGACTTCAATTTTGTCTTTTAATTCACTGTACACCTTCCTGTATCTTCCATGTTCACTTCTAGTTCACTTAATCGATTAATTAAATCACCAAAACGCCTAATTCATATCTCACCTTCACCGACTACTGACACTGTCTATGGTGATAGTAATTGGCCTAATTCCACATTCACTGGGTTCTTTCATCAACTATCACCACTAATGAACCCTAATCGACATTATATTACCTATTATTATCATCTATAATTAAACACCTAAATCTTAATTAAGTCCCTGAGCTCGCTGTCCATGGCAGCTCAGGAATAGTTTGAACTATAAATTAAATATAAAATTATGATTAATAACATCAGTTGACTTGATTTAACTTCTCAATCAAGTAGTTAAATCAAGTCCTGAGCTTAAACCATTCAAATCTTTTAAGAAACAAACTTACCATCAAATCTCACATTTTAATGAACAAACGAAGATTTTAATGTCATAATGAGGTTCCTTGTAACCTCAGGATCATTTTTGGATTAAAAATGGTTAATTTTGTCAATCTGTTCATACAATTTAAATTTTCTGGACTCATCGGAGCTCCGGTGAGCCATTTTTGTGTAGCAGCCTCTTAAACTTGCTAAGTGGCTCCAGAATAGTATAATAAAGATTAATGACTATTTTAAAGATATTTGTTTGAGGTTTTAACCTCTGGAGCTTTAGAAGTAACTTCTTCTTCCCCAACTCCAGCGAGTTGGAGAAATTTGTTATGAAGGATTTGAGAAACATTTAAGGAGCTCAGAAGCTTCAAAACATTATAGCAATCTTTCCTTTACTCTATCGAACACATACCTATATTAGTTCAGGCGGAGAGCCTGAAACCCTAGAAATTAATGACAGAACACAAATATAAATATCTGATTGACTTTCTGATGTTGAGGAGACTCTGATTGAGGCTTTAATTTCTTAGGAGGAAGCTTTCAATAGAAAGTCAATTTTCGATCTTCCATGGTCAAACCTGAGTCTGATAATGGTGTTCTGAGCTTGAATTGAGGAATTGAGATGTGGAAACTATCTCTGAGATTATGTTTGATGTTTTTAGAAAGAGTAAAGTAAGCTCAGATGATGTAATTAGTGAATATTTTGTTTCTGCCAATTTGGGTTACTCTCGAAGCCAAACCAACAGAAGTACTATTTTGATGAAATTCAAAATTAAAACTTGGCCAGATTGATTAGTTAAAACCCTTAGAATTAATCTAAATAGATTAAGAACACTTTAAAGTGCCTATTGCACTTGTTGAAATTTGAAAATTAATCTCTGAAGCTTTCAGAGAAGAGAAAAGCTTCTCTGCATGTTCTGAAGGTCTTGAGAACTTAAAATCTACTCTAACAGAAGTGGAATTCTTATATAACATATACAAACCTTTTAATAGATGAGAGAAGTCCATCTGAGGACTCTCATGAGTTAAAACACTTTCCATGCTTTCATAAAACACTTAGGAACCCCTGATTTTATCTCTTAAATTGAAGAGCAAAACATCATTAAAACATTAAATTGACCTTGAAATTGTATAGATTACCCTTAGAGCTTTCCAACAAACTTTAAATCATCCAATTTGGAGCTCTGGGTAGAAAGTTACGATCGTTTGAATTCAGGTCTGGAAGGGGTAGCTTTGTCCCACCTCGGATATTTACGAGCACGCGCCTGGGAATAAAACTGATTTGTTCCCTTGGCTATCCAGTCGTCAACGCTTGGTGCACCGGTTCCGATTCCTTCTAATCTGAGCATTGCTCTAAGTGTGCGGGCATATGCCTGCGAGTGTGTGCGCCCTTGGGGTCGTGCAGATGTGAATGTGCCCTGGGAGGGCGAGTGTGGCCTGGGAGGCCGGGTTTAGCCAATGCGGCTCGATATTGTGAACCGATAAACAATTGAACCAAAACAAACCTAACTGAGATTAGGCGGGGACCGAGTAGGGTCTGGTCCCGCCCTGGTCTCAAGGTGATGTGTATCCTCGAAAGGACCTCGACGCAAATAAAGAAAACTTTTGGTTAAAAAAATAAAAAAAAACCTGGTTCAGCTGAAAGCCTAAGGAGAAGGGAAGCTGCTAAAAGGCTATGGAAGAAAGGAGAACAGATGCTAAGGAGTGTTAAGGAAAAAACTAAGAAACGAGAAAAACTAAGGGAAGAAGAGAAGGCAGGAGAAGATTAAAGAGAAAAAGAAGAGAAGGAAGATAAGAAGGCTGGAGCAACACAAGAAAGGAAGGAAGAAATAGAGCTCGAGAGAAGAAAATAAAAGAAAGAAAGAAGAAGATTAGAGGCTATAGAAATGAAAATAAATAAATTTCTCTTGCATGAGTATCTTTTTGTTCTTAAATGTAAAAAGGCATGTTTTAATTGGATAACTTTTTAATTGCCTTAATTTCCTAGAATGAAATAAAATTGAAAAAAATTAGCATGTTTACTTCTTAATAAAGTACAACATTTTGAGTAAATATGTTTTCATATGGAATTTTGTATATCCTTTATAGTTAAATATTTTGACAAAATTCATGTTTTGAAAATTAAACTAGTTTTACCTCCTAAATTTAAAGAGATAAAAGAAAATTGGTGAATTTGGAGAAAATTATTATGCCTCCCAATGAACGACCTGGACTCAATCAGTAAAAATTTCTAAAATGTTAGGTTAATTCGATCCTATACTACATAACCGACACAACTTCGAGTTAACCTAAGTGATTTCTTCTACTCTTAATTAAGTGAAATTAACTTAATTACTGAGTTGAGTAAAAAAAACATTGTCATTTTAATGGTGCCGTTGCCGGGGAGGCAATATTTTGATTCACTAAAATTTAAAAAAGGATTAATTGTTTAATTAGGAGGTATTTTCTAAATATTTTTATTTTTGCTAACTTTTGCTTTAATTAGTGTGTTTTGTTTTTATTTTTGTTTTGTTTTATTTTCTGTCTTCTTTTCAGGTTTACCTTTGCAGGTAATCTCAAAAGAATGCGAGAATTAGTTTTGCTGTTTCCATTCTTTGTGAGTATTTCTTAATCTTTTGTTTTGTTGCATTTAAATAATAAAAATACAAAAATACATCTTTTCTGACTAGCAGCAACATAACATAGGCATATACTCTTAGGAGTGCGTATTTTCTGCCAGTATTTTAGAGATCTGACTCGGGAAACTTTTAAATTATTTTTCTCGCATCAGCAGGAAAACACAAGAAAACCCGCATAGATCCCTATCCTTTGAGAATTAAAAAGAACACATATTTTTGTTTGAAAAGATATAAAAAGCGGCCATTGTAGTTTAATTGATATATTTTTGAAAAAGATTAACTAAAAAGAGGAAGTAAAATTGGTGACTTAAATCTGTTTGCAGAATGCATGCGGGCTTTTATATCGATATCGTCTACTGCATGCTATCGCGCACACAGCGTAATCACTAGAGTCACATGAGTCTATTTTTCTATCTCTCCACTTTGCACCTCTTAGGGCTTTGGCCGAAGATCAACAAGTCTGTCTCACTCTAGTGCCCCGGAGAGCCAGTAGTGTGAGGTCTCGATCCTAGACCTTAGACCTTTGAGCTTTAAGGTACGCACCTACGTAGTCACAAATTAGGATGCGTATTTTGATACTGTTACTCTATTTTTTTGCGTCAAATTACTTTGCGTACATTAGGAATTTCTTCTTTCCTTTGAAAGAAGAGCAAAACTCGCGTCTTTTACACTGTTTTGCGATATTTTTGTATCGGTGGTGTGCGTGTGCCTTTGCACATTTATTTTCCGTTTATGGACGGGAGGCAATCCTTGCATCTGCCTCTTGCACCACCGTTGACAGGTGATCCTAGGCTGGTTGCAGATAAGCAACCAATGGTTTTCCCATCTGATCCATCTACTTCTATGGATCAAATGCAGAATCTTAATCCTGAGATCCCTTCTTCTTCTGGTTAGGGGGAGATGTCACCTTTTGATGTTCATGAGGCACTCCTGAACTAGAACCTTAGGATGCTAGAGCAAACAAGACAAATCAATTTATTAACAGCAGCCTTAAATAATTTGCAAACTTTACAAACACGTTCTTCACCTCGACCTGAGGCGGGTTTTGAAAATCATGATTTACCGATCAATCATCCAAGGCCTCTACTTAGAGATTATTATAACCCATCTAATGCACAAGTAGAGCTTAATGTTAGGATTCCTATTGGGGAAAATGATCCAAAATTAAAGCCAAATATTATAGGTTTAATCCCCCACTTTCACGGATTTGCATCCAAGGATCCATTTCAACACATTGAAGATCTTAAAAATCTATCTCAAACTCTTGGTCCTCGAAATCAAAATAGGGAAATCCTACTAATGAAAATGTTCTCTTTTAGCATTAAAGATAAAGTAGCTTATTGGTATAGAACTATAGCAAGACTAATCTCAACTTGGGCTGAACTCGAATCTGCATTTTTGAAGAAATTCTTTCCAATTGGTCGAACCAATGCTTTAAGGCGAGCTATTACTACTTTCAATCAAAATCAAGGAGAAACAATTCATGAAGCATGGGAATGTTTTCATGAATTGCAAAAGAAATGCCCACATCAAGACATCCCACGTTGGCAACTCATGCATATCTTTTGTTATGGTTTACAAGAGGGCATTCGCAATCTAGTCGATGCCTCTTATGGAGGGAATTTTCTAAATCGCAATGCAGAATCCGTTTTAGAATTATTTGAAGGGATGGTGGAAAACTCGATCAATAATGCATCTATGTCATAATTTTTGCAGGGCGCGAATACGAATCACCAAAATCCGCATAAGGGCATTCACGAGATCGGTAATCTGTCCAGTTCAAAGGATTTGGAGATTATTGCAGAAAAACTGGACAAAGTAGATATTGTAGTAAAGCATCTCGATGAGGTTAGAAACACAATGAAGAATCTTACGCCTCTACTTGCTATGAATCCCGCGTATTTACCTGTTTCGCAAATTCTCGCGAGGTGGGAATTTGTGAATAATCTGGATTCTAGAGAACCATCTTCCTTGGGTTTTCTATCTACTCCTTCACCAACCCAAGGAGGGACCTTTGTCCCACTATCTTACCCACCCTTTTCCTCACCCTTAACTGTTGCAGAAAACACTCCATATCTTTTAGGTTTACATGCCATTCAGGAAAATATTCCAAGACCAAACCTTTATTCAAATTCCTATAATCCTGGATGGAGAAGCCACCCAAATTTTTCTTAGGCTGATCCAAATCAAAATCAAAGACCAAATTATCCAAATTAGACCCATTTTAATCCACCTCCATTGCCCCCTCAGTAATCAAATTTAAGGCCTAGCCCGATGAGTACGCAGAATTACTCTAGGCCTAATAGAGATACATAGCTAGACTAGATTTTAGGAGCTGTGTCAAAGAGTCAGTGACAAAATGCTGAAGCTCTCGCTGAGATCCATAGGCAATGTAAGGTAGAGTTGGCTGATTTACGAAATCAGATCACGCTTTTGGCTGAGTCTCGTCAACTAGGTACTCTTCCATCTCAGCCAATTTCGAATCCTAGGAATCTGCCAAATCCTAGGCAAAATCAAGGCCAAGTCCACTTCATTAATCAGGCCTTTGATTCTAATCTTAATCTGTCCTCTGTATTACCTGAAAATAACCCATCAAACCCGCATCAGCAACCTATTTTGTGCCAAAATAACCCACCTATTATTGAGAACCAAAACTGGCCATGCTGATCTTCTGAACTTGGTGGAATCATCTTTTGAATTGCCTTAATCTTAAACATTCTACATCTCGACCTAAATCAGATCTATTCTTCACATGAGATTCACTCTAATCTTTCTGAGATTTTTCATGAGAATCTGATTCTAGGATCTGTGAGATCTATACTAAGCAATTTCAGGATGAGTTTTGATTGGGTGGTTTAATTTGTTTTCTATTTTTTGACTAATTCTTTCATAACTCTATTTTTATCATATACCTATTCTTTTTAGGAGTTCATTAGTAGGGTTTACACCTAGCTGAAGGCATAAAACTTAACACTTGTACATAGCTATTTCCTGTTTTCATCCTTTTTGATTTTCTTATACACTTCAAAAATTTCACTCCATATCATATTGACTACCTTCATTTTGTCCGACTGATCACTCTGACCTTTGGTCAGACTTGAAATTGTCCGCACAGAGATTTTTAATATCCTCTTTTCGACTCCTTCCATCACCCTATACTAAATGAAATGTAATTTTTTTTCACCCTTCTTACAATGAGGACATTGTAAAATTTTGACTTGGGGGGGTGTTGAAGTGAAATTTTTACTTTAAGTGTTGGTTTAAAAAATAAAAATACATAAAAATTAAATATCCACGAAATTTAAAAAAATAAAAATTCAAAAAATTATAAAAATTTTTAAAAATAAAAAATTTCATAAAATTTTGAAAATTTTAAAAAAAATCATAAAAATTGAAAAAATTATATACATAAAAATAAAAATATATAAATACAAAATTTAAAATGAAAATTCATAAAATAATAAGAGGGGAATATTCATTTGTAATAAAGAAGAAAAGAAGAAGAATGTATATATATTATAATTAAGAGCTTTAATTTTCTTTTAGGCTAGAAGTTTAAAATGTATATATAATATATATATGAGTATTTAAGAGCATTCAATTCTTAATTAGAATTTTACTTAAACATTTTGTAAAAATACACTTTTGTGTTTAAATTTTTTTAAAACAAGATTTTACTTGAATTAGGAATCTTTTAAATCTTTTTAAAGATTTGTTTTTCTATTCTTATTTGAATTAAGAAACTAAGTGTGTTAAGATTTTAAACTTAAGTTTTGGAATTGAATTATAACTTTTTAATCAATTAGATTAAGTAATCCTTTTGATTTTTGAAAATTTGATTTTATCATAAAGTTAAGTAAAAAGCCAGATATTCAGAGTTAATTAGATAGAGAGTTGGTAGAATTTTAGTTTACAAAACTTACAAGTTAGAGATAAATAACTGGACTTGGTAAATTTTGTCTTGACAGATCCTATAGGAGGAAACAAAAAATTTGAAGAACCTATGAGTAAAGGGTATTGTTGTCCAAGCTCTGGTTTGAGAGCTAAGTAACCTAAACATCTAAGATTCACTCACATAGAATTATCTTGTTGACATCTGAGACTGCAAAAACACAGAGGTTAAGAAATCCATTCTGAATCCTCTTTAGTCCAAGGATTTCCACGGGGCGGTTCTTGAAAGGGTTAAGGATATGCCACTCACCTAGAAAAAGGATTTGGAGAATAATGTTAGTAAGAAAAATGAGAAGGGGTGAAAAGAAAAAGAAAAAGAAAAAAGTAAATAAAACACCCTACAGTTAAGTGTCTCGTTAAAAATGGGTACTTATGTAGTTTTCCATAAATAAATAAAAGCATCTCAATACAAATGGATGCTACCCTTCCTTCCATCAAGAATAAAAAAAGAACACCTCACTACAAATGGGTGTTCTAACCTATAGAAAAAAGAGAAAAAAAAATATGGAGAAAAAAATATTAGGAATAAGAGACCCAGTGGTCCACTGGGGAGATATACATAAAAAGTGTTGACCTCGGGATAGAAAATTGGTGAGGAGAAAGCAACCAAACCTGAGTAAGGCCAAGCCAAAGGCTTGAATTGGAATAATTGGGATTGGAAAGTGATGTCTTAAGATCTGGACTTTTGCAACTTTGGATGTTTTTAGGACAATTCTCTTCACTAAGCATAGATATTTTAAAATCATAGCTACTAAACCTTGGTATTGGGCAATAAAGCCTGAGAAATTGGGCTTTGAAGATTTTAAGTTGAGACCTAAAGGAGAAGAATTGACAGAATCCTAGGTCTAGAAGTTAATCTTTAGTGTTGTAGGCTAGTAAATTAGAGTTTTACTACTCTAAGTTTGATTACTAATGAGTATCTGGTTAATTTGCTTAAACTTATATTGATAAAAATCAAATATCATAAACAAGGGATTAACTTAAATCTATTTGATTTTTTGTGTTAAAATTTAATTCTCAATTCTAAAGTTTTGTTTTTCGTAAAACACTTTGTATTCTAATTTGAGTTAAGAATAGTTACAAAGATTAAGAGATTTTTGAAGAATTCTAATTCAAAATTAAGTTCTTGTTTACAAATTATTTTAAGTGTGTTTTGAAAATGTTATAACTATAAGTCTAAGTAAGAAAATTTTCACACATGCTCTATACATTAATCATTTATATTAAACTTAAAAATTTTTGACCTAAGATTTCCTCTACATAGTTATTATTTATAATAATTTAAACCCAAGTACTTTAAATCATCATAGTCTTAGTTAATTTTGCTAAGGACTAGCAAAATTTTGGCTTGGGGGTATGATGAGACACTCATCATGATCTCTAATTACCCCTAACTAACTAGTCTTCCTAGTTAATTAGCTAAGGTTATGAATATATAAGAGTTAAATATAGAACAAGGGATATTTAGTTAAGGACTTTAAAATAAGCTAAAAATGACATTTCATCATTCAATTAACATTATTAGTAATTTAGATAATAATTGGACTCGAAATCCTACTAATCATTTCCTTAATTAATAAGATAAGTAACTTAAATATAATGTATACTAAGTATGTAATAACTTAAGTAATTTTACTTAATCTAATATATTAACCTAAAAAGGTCAAAAATGTAAATTCAAGGTGTAAACATAATATTTATCTTATTTACTAACATATATAAAAAGTTGAAAAAGATCTAAATTAAAATAAACCTTCAAAACCTGGGTTTACATTTTAGTCCTTACTTTTCATTACAGTCGAGTCCTTATTTCTCACATAGGTCCTTAAGTTTTATTACTTCTAAGTCCCTCTTCGTCTTCTTCTTCTTCTTCTTCTCCAGTCAAATGAACGGCTAGCGGCAGAGAGTCACCCCACCATGCGATCACCGCCCTACCGACATCATTCCTCTTTGCCCAAGCTCTTGCAGCTTGCGCTCACCACCTCCACTTCATCCATCGGTCTGGATTAACTGAGAATCCTATTTTTCAGTGGGAGATAACCTCACCATCATCGGAGACGATGACGGAGGTTAAGCTCCTCGAGCTTCTTCTTCGACCAGACCCCGCCTCTCTTCGTCGCAAACTACTATAATGCCCCCTCACACGTCTGATTTTAAGTAAGTTGGCTCCCTTCCCTCTTCGAACACTGTAGCTGACCCAATAGGCTATTCTTCCAAACCTCCGGTGATTCCCCATTCCATCTTCCGACTTCCTCCATCCATCTTAAGCAGCCGAGGAGATCCATCGTGGTCTTCCGCACCTCTGACAAAGGCACCGACTCTAGGATTCCTCTGCTACACCTCAAATCCACCCACCGGAGATCTTTCTTCAACCCTCTAATTTTGTCGTCCACTATGAGACTTCGGCGGAACCCTATTGACCCCTTCGTCCAAGTAACAGTAGGCTAGGAGTAGGAGTAGGAGTAGGCTAGCTTAGTTAGTTAGTTTAGTTAGTTAGGTTAGAGTAATTTTAGAATTTAGCTTCATCTCCTCCGACTCTGGCGAGTTCCTTGAGCTCGCCAGAGACTTGAATTTTGTCTTTTAATTCACTATACACCATCCTGTATCTTCCATGTTCACTTCTAATTCACTTAAGCGATTAATTAAATCACCTAAACACCTAATTCATATCTCACCTTCACCGACTACTGACACTGTCTATGGTGACAGTAATTGGCCTAATTCCACCTTCACTGGGTTCTTTCATCACCTATCACCACTAATGAACCCTAATCGACATTATATTACCTATTATTATCATCTATAATTAAACACCTAAATCTTAATTAAGTCCCTGAGCTCGCTGTCCATGGCAGCTCAGGAACAGTTCAAACTATAAATTAAATATATAATTATGATTAATAACATCTGTTGACTTGATTTAACTTCTCAATCGAGTAGTTAAATCAAGTCCTGAGCTTAAACCATTCAAATCTTTTAAGAAACAAACTTACTGTCAAATCTCACATTTTAATGAACAAACGAAGAATTTAATGTCATAATGAGGTTCCTTGTAACCTCAGGATCATTTCTGGATTAGAAATGGTTAATTTTGTCAATCTGTTCATACGATTTACATTTTCTGGACTCACCGGAGCTCCGGCGAGCTCCAACGAGACAATTTTGTGTAGCAGCCTCTTAAAATTGCTAAGTGGCTCCAGAATAGTATAATAAAGATTAATGACTATTTTAAAGATATTTGTTTGAGGTTTTAACCACTAGAGCTTTAGAAGTAACTTCTTCTTCCCCAACTCCAGCGAGTTGGAGAAATCTGTTATGAAGGATTTGAGAAACATTTAAGGAGCTCAGAAGCTTCTGTGCGATGCACTGAAGCTATTTTAACCTTCAAAACATTATAGCAATCTTTCCTTTACTCTATCGAACACGTACCTATATTAATTCAGGCGGCGAGCCTGAAACCCTAGAAATTAAGGATAGAACACAAATATAAATATCTGATTGACTTTCTGATGTTGAGGAGACTCTGATTGAGGCATTAATTTCTTAGGAGGAAGCTTTGAATAGAAAGTCAATTTTCGAGCTTCCATAGTCAAACCTGAGTTTGATAATGGTGTTCTGAGCTTGAATTGAGGAATTGAGATGTGGAAACTATTTCTGAGATTATGTTTGATGTTTTTAGAAAGAGTAAAGTAAGCTCAGATGATGTAATTAGTGAATATTTTGTTTCTGCCAATTTGGGTTACTCTCTAACCCAAACCAACAGAAGTACTATTTTGATGAAATTCAAAATTAAAACTTGGCCAGATTGATTAGTTAAAACCCTTAGAATTAATCTAAATAGATTAGGAACACTTTAAAGTGTCTATTGCACTTGTTGAAATCTGAAAATTAATCTCTGAAGCTTTCAAAGAAGGGAAAAGCTTCTCTGCATGTTCTGAAGGTCTTGAGAGCTTAAAATCTACTCTAATAGAAGTGGAATTGCTTATATAACATATACAGACCTTTTAATAGATGAGAGAAGTCCATCTGAGGACTCTCTTGAGTTAAAACACTTTCTAGGCTTTTATAAAACCCGTAGGAACCCCTGATTTTATCTTTTAAATTAAAGAGTAAAACATCATTAAAACATTAAATTGACCCTAAAATTGTATAGATTACCCTTAAGCTTTCCAACAAACTTGAATTCGTCCAATTTGGAGCTCTGGGTAGAAAGTTACGATCGTTTGAATTCGGATTTGGAAGGGGTAGCTTTGCCCCACCTCAGATATTTACGAGCGCGTGCCTAGGAATAAAACTGATTTGTTCCCTTAGCTATGTAGTCGTCAGCGCTTGGCGCACCGGTTCTGATTCCTTCTGATCTGAGCATTGTTCTGAGTGTGCGGGCATATGCTTGCAAGTGTGTGCACCCTTGGGGGCGTGTAGATGTGAATGTGCCCTGGGTGGGCGAGTGTGGCCTGGGAAGCTAGGTTGAGTCAATGTGGCTCGATACTGTGAACCGACGAAAAATTGAATCGAAACAAACCTAACCGAGATTAGACAAGGACCGAGTAGGGTCTAGTCCCACCCTGGTCTCAGGGTGCTATGTATCCTCGAAAGGACCTCGCCACAAATAAAAAAAACTTTTGGTTAAAAAAATAAGGAAAAACCTGGTTCAGCTGAAAGCCTAAGGAAAAGAGAAGCTGCTGAAAGGCTAAGGAAGAAAGGTGCACAGACGCTAAGGAGTGTTAAGGAAAAACTAAGAAAGGAGAAAAACTAAGGGAAGAAGAGAAGGCAGGAGAAGATTAAAGGGAAAAAGAAGAAGAGAAGGAAGATAAGAAGGCAGGAACAACACAAGAAAGGAAAGAAGAAACAGAGCTCGAGAAAAGAGAATAAAAGAAAGAAAGAAGAAGATTAGAGGCCGTAGAGAGATGAAAATAAATAAATTTCTCTTGCATCAGTATCTTTTTGTTCTTAAATGTAAAAAGTCATGTTTTAATTGGATAACTTTTTAATTGCCTTAATTTCCTAGAATGAAATAAAATTGGAAAAAATTAGCATGTTTACTTGTTAATAAAGTACAACATTTTGAGTAAATATGTTTGCATATGGAATTTTGTATGTCCTTTATAGTTAAATATTTTGACAAAATTCATGTTTTGAAAATTAAACTAGTTTTACCTCCTAAACTTAAAGAGATAAAAGAAAATTGGTGAATTTGGAGAAAATTATTATGCCTCCCAGTGAATGACCTAGGCTCAATCAGTAAAAATTTCTAAAATGTTAGGTTAATTCGACCCTATACTACATAACCGACACAACTTCGAGTTAACCTAAGTGATTTCTTCTACTCTTAATTAAGTGAAATTAACTTAATTACTGAGTTGAGTGAAAAACACGCATCAACCCACCACCACCATCACCAATAGCCATCACTTACACAAACGCCCCTTCGTCATTGCCATCTCTCCCATGCGCATGCGACCCTCGAGTTCCACCCTCTCCTTCACACGCTGTCACCCTCACACTAGCAAGCGCCCACCATGTGCCACCTCCAGTAGACTGCGCGCCATCTCCATCAGCTCCCCTTGACGCACCGCACCTTCCCATGCTTCTTGTGCAACTACCAGCAACTCCAGTGCACAACAGTAACTGCACCATCTCCTTCATGCACCGCACCTCCTCGCGCAGCCAGCAAATTGCACACACGCACCTAGCCGTGCACACATAGTAGCAGCAACCACCGGAACCGAAAACCTCTATTTCTACGTTCGACCACTTAGGGCCACCCCGCACCTCATCGCAACTGCCATCACGGAGCCCTCGGTCTAGAGATCCTCCTTCGAGCTTCACACCTCCGCCCATTCCCTCCTCCTCGCACATGGTAACGGGTAAGAAATCCCCTGTTTCAGGTTGTATTTCTATTTACCATTCCATGCCATTGCCAAACTTATGTTTCTCATTTATTGAATATTATAATGTTGGCTATTTTGTGAAGATAACCTCCCTCCTTTCCTTAATTACTTTATCAGCATATGTGAGCTCTATGTGGCTCATTTGAAAGCGGTTTTGGCATCAACTTTCCGCGATTTCATTTGTGAACATTAGTTTTGGAACCTTGCAAGTTTTAGTAGGCACGTTCCTCATTATGGACACTACCCGCTCTCTCGAGTGGTTTAATTTTAATTCAATACTTTGATTAGTTGATTTCCACCACTTAGAAATACAAACGATAAATCATTTGAGATATCATCTTATTAAGTGAGAATCAACTCGTCAGTGATTAGGCCTTAGCACCTCTGATTGCTTATCCCTAACTGAAGATTCCTGTGTGGTGGCACTATCCAAGCTCTACACATTGAACCCCTACTGCTTGTGTCCAAGCAGTAGGAAGAAACTGAAAACAGGCCCTACTGTGTGTGATTACAGTCCTTGCTATGTGATTAGGCCTTGGGTGCTTGATTAGTTAGATCTTGTGTGAGTCCCTTGCTGCACAAGCACAACAGGAGAAGTTTTGTGTTATATACCTTTTGCTGAAACACTTGAATAACACTTTCATGTTTTCTTTGAGAACCCTAGTAGGTGTTGTGAGGAATAACGTGTTCTTTGGTAATTTACTTATCATGTCTATTTCTTTCAAAATTAATTCACATACTTTAAAAGACTCAATGTGTCTAGTTCTTTTTTTGAAAATTCACAATCAGTCCTATAGTTTTCAAATGTTTCACAGCTGGTAGAATTTTCAATTATTGCCAAATCATTTGAGGATTTCATAATTTGCTTTTCAGTCCATTTTTTTTTGTTCATTCACAATTCAACCTAGAAGTCTCATTTTTTTGATAGGATGGAGAAGGGAATGATGAGGTGGTGGGGAAAAGCTTTGTCTAAAGGTGGTCTCTTGGTCCTCATTAAATTTGTGCTATCTGCTACACTGGTTTTCTACTTCTAGTTTTTAGGTTGCCAAAGAAAGTTCTTAACAACATTAACAATAACAAGAAGAGGCTTTTCTAGAAAGGACCTCTTCACAAGGACACTTCCATCTTGTTCCTTAGGATGAGTTATGCAGGCTGTTGAGCCAAGAAGGTCTTCATGTTCTTCACTTGGAGGATTTCAATGATGCCCTTCTTACCAAATGGATAGCAAAGTTGTGGTAGAATAAAGATTCCATGTGGCACAAGGTTTTGAGGGATTCATATTGTTCCATTTTGAATTGGGAAGTAGATTCATTGCTCCCTATGAATGCTTAGCTTTTTGGAGGATTCTTTGTTCTATGGCTACAAGGGTGTCTCCATTCTTCCTATTGGTTCTTGTTGATAGGGCAACCTTCAGGCTTTGGTTGATGGCTAGATTGATGTAGGTAAGTTGTTTGAGCTTGTCCCCCATCTATTTACATTGGCCATTAATGGAACGGGTTGAGTCCTTGATTCCTAAAGGAGTTGATGGAGAGAGGTGGAGGTATTTGGCTTCCAAGTGTGTGTGATAATCTTTCTAGGGCCCAATTTGAAGAGTTGTAGGAAGTTCTAGTAGCATTGGATACTTATGATCCACTAAAGGGTAGCCTGACTTATGTGCATGGCCTAGAGGCTCTTTCTTAGTCAAAAGACTTATGTCTTACTTAGGGGAGGTGAAATAAGTGGTGATATCTGATAAGGGTTAGGGTTTGGTACTTACCTCTAGTTGGTCTAGCAATCGATTTGAGGATAGATAGGGCATCATCGATCTGTTGAGAAGGGTCAGGATGACATCTCCACATAAGGCACAAAATTTAAACTTCCTTTAGAGAATGTAGGGTTTGGGCAAAACTAGGTTTGGACACATTGGTTCAGGCAACAATGAGTCTAGACAAACTTGGTTTGAACTCTAAGAGTCCCCAGCTTAATGTTAGCTTAGCAGACTGCATAAAGAATGACAATGCTTTAGTTAAAGGTACCCCTTTCCAGGTGTGATGAGAGGGGTTACACCGACTGGCACAAAGACACCTAACAAGATGCCACCATAATGGCGTACTCGTAATGGCACTCACAATGGCCAGTCTGACGAAGTCATCTTGAAGGACCAACCACCATCGTGACTTCCTAGCACCATCCTATGCCAACTCCTCCCCTGTAAGTAGCTAGCAACTAGATATATAAGGCTAATGAGCTCCCTAGAGTGGCAGGTGGAGTTTTTTCCAGAATTCAATGCTATCCTCTTTATCTTTAACTCCTTGCACTTTACTTGATCTTGAGCATGAAATTTGATCAAGAGATCTTCCCCTTGTGATACACTACCCAAAATAGTAAACTGAGACATCCGCATATCTCTCACAGTGTGATACACTTAAGGTGTGAACTCGGTAATCAATCTTCTTCGCATCGGTGTTTGATTGCCTTACTCGATCTGGAACCCTTACCAAATTGCTTTGGACTAGGGCTAAATCTCTCTTGCTGACAAGTCGAGTGGCAGTCCAAGTTGGCAGTCCATAACCAAGGCCTCGTCATTTAGCACCCATTACGGGGCTAGTAATCTATGCATAGAATGGTTGGCACTCGATTAGGAGAGAAGTAGGGAGGCCAAGACAAGACCCAGGATACTACCATCTTCGTTTCTCGAGGGACCTCAGTCCCCTCTTAGACCCTTGTCTAACACCCTTTGAACCCGATTTTGGGGGTTAGGTCGAACTAGGTTGCTATCCTAGGAGCTTTGGGGTAGCTTGACTACAAAGACACTTCACAACACCTGTGGAAGCCCGCGTAGTTAGGGATACCATAACAACCCCTCTTGTATGTTGTTTAATCCTTTCTCCCAGCCTTAAATAGAGAAAGGGAAGGCCCAACTCACCACCTAGGATGCACCTTTCAATGAAGATCTTATATTTGATAGTGGTGGCTTGGGGTGAGATGTTGAGATAGCCAAGCTCTACTAGGAGATTGAGGAAATATGTAGGGAGCTCTTGCATGGGCCCACCAAACCTTTATCCCTATTAATATCTACTTGGAAACGAATGTTTTGGTAGTGTGGAAGATGAATTCATGTTTTAATAACCAGACTAGATTGGTCGTTTGGATCAAGAATTGAAGGAAAAATTAGTAAACTAGCCAATTTTTGCAACAGAGATTCAAAATCGTTGTGAATGAGTAAAATCCTTGTTGAATGGTAAAGTTGATTCATTGGTAGAATTACCCTAATATATATATTACAAAAATCTAACATGCCTCTCCTACTCTTCTCATTCCTAGTGCTTAACTTCCTCTCCTTCCTACACTTCTTAGCTCATGACTCCTTTCCAAACACTAACCCCCTTGCTGATGTTGCCATTCCTCTACCCACTATTGATAGATTGTTAGACCACTACTCTTCCCTTTCATTGGACAATCCACACCATTTTCTCTTGCTTGAGGTCAGGTCCCTTCCTCCTCCCCTTCCCTTTTTCTCTTTTTTCCTTTCTTCGCCAGCCATCCTCCCCACCTTCCTCCTCCTCCACTACTCTTGACCACCCATTTCCTCCTCCCCCTTTGCCACCCCTCCAACTCCCCCTTTGTCTTACCCCTCCACCACCTTAACCAGCATTTGACCCTTGACCACCCCTGAACGTTGACCACCTATGAGAAATGGGACTCTCTTTAGATAGAAAAGAACTTGGGTAGAGAATGCAATTCATGAGTATAGGGAACCAATTGATGTAATGCTTTTGCGTTAATTAGTGAATTGGATTTCTACCAGTAGGTATCCTTAATTTTCTTGAAAAAAAGATCTTGACATGCCATCAAACCAAAGAATCTATAAATAGTGCACTTAAGGAAAATATATTTTAGTTATGACCACCAAGAAACTAGTATTCACCACCAACTTGCCTTTTCAAAATGAGAGAGTTCATTGTTCATGGTATTATTGATAGAACTTGTCTCACTAAAAGCTTAGTATACTTAGGTTGAACTTTCCTTCAAAAAAGCAAGCTTATAACAAGCTATGTGTGATGTTTGAAATTTTGGCTTAGGCTAACTTTAACTTTTCCAAAGGCCACTTCAATGTAAATGTGGCAAACTCTCCTTCTCAAAGGGCATGTTAAAACTACAAACAATAAAAAAGGTGGGTTAACTCACCTATCCATTTAGAAGTTTTCTTGTTGTTGCAGAGAGTCATGCTTTCTAAATGTAATATCTAGGAATATTTACTTAAACTTCTCATAATTTGCTTTCGAGGGCTAGCCAGCAAATTGAAATTCTTACATGCAAATCTGATCATACCTTACTCTGCTTCTTTAGAGATCTTAATTCAAATTTTTTTTTGTTGAAAGGGAGATCTTAATTCAATATCAACCAATAAAGATTTAAAATTTTTACATCATTTTTTAATGTTTCTTGTTGAGATTCATCATGTTTCTTCCATGCTGTAGGAATGTTTGCACAGTTGGATAATGTTGTACAAGCAATTTCTAGTCTCGAAAAGCTTATTTACAGGTCCTTTCAGGCACCTACTAAGTACAATCAGAAGATGCAGCAACTTGCATTTAACTTCAATGTTCAATCATGAAGTTATAAACTAAAGTTAATTTCCTAAATTTTGAAGAATAGAATGCATTGACTTTTGTTTTTCTTAAATATTCTCTGCTATGTGCATGACAAATTTTATGGTAGTTGTAGATGCTTAAATTCATTTATGTATATTGGAAAAGGTAAGTAAAATTGTTTTTAAGAGCATCTAATCAGATACATTAGAATAGCTTAATCCCAATTAAAAGGATTTAAGTGGTCCATCTATTTTCTTTCCTTGGTGTCAAACTAATCTTTTATTTTTCTTTGAATGATTTCTATTTTGATCAGAAAGTCAGATTCATCATAAACAAAAGAAAGAATGAAGGCTGTGGTCTGGCATGGAAGCTATGCTACTGCCAAGAGAATGAGAGTTGATTTTGTTTTTCTTTCTCAGTTTTGGAACTTGGCTTTTTATATCCTTCCTACTCTTGCCAAGTGGATACTCTAAAAGTCAAGGACGAATGATACTGACTCTTTTCTACTTCCTAGCTATTTTCTTCTTCAATCTTGATATCACTTTTCTTTAGCTATGTACCTACAAAATAGAGGAGATTCAAAGCTCTTTCTTCCCTTTATCAATCATAAGGTGCGGTGTTAACACCAAGGGCAACTCACTGATGAAAGCATCACAAGTACCGGTGTTTTTTATCGTCGTATTATGTAATGACATATTTTTCTAGAAAAAAATATTAATTATGATTTTTTTTGAAAAGCAAAAATATTAATTGTGATGTCTTTACATGACTTGTATTTACCTAATGCCCCTTTTGAAAGCACGTCCTCCTTTTATGTGCCATATGTGTTTTGATTCTTAACCTTTTACTTATTAGTTATTTTATATTCCACAAACTACATATTGTATAGGTTTACCTCTAAGAAATTACATCAACCAATTCAAGCCAGTAAATGTTTTTGAAGCTTCCATTTTTAACAAGCTACAAGATAATTTTCCATTTGTATAATCTAGGGTTTTGCTATTAGAGAATGAAAGACAACCAAAAGCTCCCAAAAAGTTCACTTTGAATGGTGTGGTCACATTTAACAGTTTGTGGTTTAATCAAGCAGTCAAGTTGGGATGCTAAAGATGATCAATTTAAACTACATTGTAATAAAAAATTCAAAAGTTGTATGGATCTTTTGGTTTGGTGATATATGTTCTCCATTGTTATGCCATTTTTCAAGAATAGTGTAATTTGTACTATGAATTTGAATTTCACTAAAATAATATATTTTGTTAAAGATCAATTTTATCAAGTTGTATGAGCAGTTGTTTCCAATCATAGATCATTCACTCTTAATTTTCAAAATTTATTGAAAGAGTTGTCAATCTACTCAATCTAGCCTTTGTGTACACCCTTATTGTTGAAGGGCAAGGGATGGCTTATGTCCTCTTGTTCAACCCCACAAAAGGGACAAGTATTTACTACTCCCCTCCTCCAAAATCTATTTTTGTTGCCTTATTTTTGCCATAGTCTACTTTTCTATAGCTCCCAAACAAGGAACCTACCAGAAGTCTCATGTAGTTGTAATAATTATGTTGCATTAGCATCTAAAAGTTTTAAGTGAAAATTAGGAACCTATCAACCACTTCACCCCTACATTGTCCTCCATCACCACTCCATCAATTTGGTCTCTTGGCCTAATAGTTTTCCAAAAGCTTAGGAAAACAAGACATGAGAGTTCCTAAAGAATGGCCATAGAGGAACCATGAATCCCTCTGATCGCACGTGTTTCGTGAGTTTGAAATCAGGGTTAGAAGTAACTCGTCGTCATAGTTGCAAAGCATGTGGTCAAATAAAATTTATAACCGAAACTCGAAAATTAAGTCCCGACTCGAACACAGGGAGGCGAACCTTTGGTTTTATGAAATCTATGCTTCACTTTTATTTTTTATTTTGGTCATTTTTATCTTTTCTAACTTTTTGGTATTTTTAACAAGCAAGAGATTCAGTCGATGAAAACTTTATCTACTTGCAAAAATATAAGAGAGAGAGGGAGAGGGAGAGAGAGAAATAATCATCTATTCATCAAGAACTGTTTGTTGCACTACGAAAGCAGGAAAAATCTACACTATGAAAGCATAAAAAGACAGAGTGGGGTGAGAGAAATCCCCCTTAATGGCTACTCAGAGGATGACTCGCTCTGATGTCACCCAGAGGAAGGTGGTGAGGAACGAGATAAAAAAGGACAGAACTGGAAGATGGAGGATGGGACAGGACGGCGTCGCAGCGAGGATCTTCTTCCCGAAGGGCGGTGAGAGGATGGCCACGAGATGCTCCATGAGTGGGGATGAGGGGCAGGAAAACTATTTGATTTCTACTCTAGAGGAGCATCCCAGGCTTGGGACAAGCTCTCTCTAGAGCTGTGGAGGTGGTGAGAGGAAGAAAGGAAGAAATGAAGAAAAATGGGAGGGTAGGGGTCCTTTTATAGTGGAAGAAAGAATTAAATCCGTATACAGGACATTTAGTGATGGTCATAAACATCACTGAAGATCCACCGCAAATGTCGCTGAAGTTCCCGCTCACGCACCCTTGCTGCCGCACCACTGGCATGCGCTGTACGCACCCTTGCCGCGCGCGCACGCACGATACGTGCCACTGCCTCCACGCACGCATTGCGCTACTGCGTGCGCCATTGCACTTGAGTGTGCGTGCCTCCACGTGCACACGTGCACCTGCACTACTATGCACGTGCGGTGGCGCATGCGTGTGCATGGGCGGCTTGGGTTGCACCACGTGGCATAATCTAGGCCATCCATCTTCTTTCCTTTGTAGGGGATGCTACAAAGGTCGAATGGAGTCAATTTGCATGCCATTGGGCTACGATTGTCAACCCAAATCCATCAGTGAGGTTGGATTTGTCATTTGATGCTTCGTATTGCATCACCTAGTCCCTCGGTCATTGATCTTCCTTGGATTGCATATGGTGCTACAGGACTCTGATCGAGGTGATTTTAAGAGCGTTGGACTCCGATCGTCGTCTTGTTCAGATCCGTATGGTCAGATCGTCAATCCGAGGCTCCAAAATAAATATCCTTCTCTCCTGATCACAAGAAGAATGTAATTAACCTAAATTATGTACAACTACTCTAAATGCAGAATGATGCATGCTATGCAATATTTATAACATGAAATGCAAATCTAAGACTAGGAACATGCATGAATAGGCATTTTACCCTCAATAAATGTATTTACATCACCCTCCAAAATACTAGGACTAATTTGTTGCCCAATTTTAGAATAGAAAAGATCTTACAAGTAGGGGAAGTCCTTTATAAACCACATTAGAAAATTGATATTCTACCTATTGCTTGATATGGGTCATCCCATGATCAAACAAAGCAAGGAGAAAATAGATGGTGAGCCTATTATTTTTTACTATTATCTTTAAAAAAATAGAGTTTTCTACCATCATAGGGATTGATCTACTCTTCTAAATAGCATTGGTGAATGAGAAACGTAACTTTTTGGCTTTGTCTTGATTGTTATTGGAAGTTTACATACCAACATGCTTTTCAATAAGAACTTTTTCCAAAATATGATCTTGCTAAACCTAGGAAGTATACCTTCAATCGTCATCTAAACATAGACTGGGTTGAAAGACAATGAGGCTCGTGACAAAATCTTTTTCTAGGGCGTAAGGAAATGAGGTGCCCTTGGCCACTAACCCATATTAAGAGGCTCTTCGCAGGCTAGTCAACGAAGAGGAAGCATGTGGTGAAGATGTTGCAGGTGGGTGAGAGAAGACCACAAGCCAATCAGGAGAAAGGAGCCTGCTGGTGAAGACATTGCACTATGAGGTCAGTCGATGGAGATGAGGTCGGTGAGGCTTGTGAGATTGACGAGGGCGCAATGGTTGAGGTTAGGGTTTTGTGAGATTGATGAGGGTTGAGGATGAGGTTAGGGATTGTGAGGAGAGCATGAGGGTTGCAAGGTCATGGGCATAAGGGGTGGGTTGGGGTTCGATGATGGGGTTGACGGTGAAGGGGATTATGGGTGGGAGCAGGAAGGGTGGTGCCCAGCAACAGGGTCGTGGGGAACGGAAGGTTGCGTTGGGCGAGTTGGCTGCAAGGACTCACAAGGCTTGATTTAATTTCATGGAGGAAGGAACCCGAGGGGGATGTGGAGGCAAGTTGCGAAGGGGGAAGCGAGGTTTTGGGGGAGGCATGGGATTTGCACGGGAGGCGCGAGTGTTTGCAATGGACATGTTGAAATAATAGGTCTCAAATGTAATGTCTTAAATAGTCAATTTTAATTTTATTTTTGTTAATTTAGTATATTTGGGATCTTTTTTTTTTTTTTAATTATTATAACATGATTTCATTATCATATTGTTATTGTCACAAAAAATAAATATGAACACTTTTGTGACATTACATTTTACTATTACATATAATCATTTCAAAAGTATTTTTTTTTTTTGTAGTGATACTTGCTCAGTTAAAATAGAAAATAATGTTATATTTTTAGGCATTTACATAATAATTGAAATAATGTAATTGCAACTTTCTTGAAGAAAATGATCACTAAATCCAATATGTTATTTATAAAGGGATTTATGTAAAACATTAAAGTATATCTTCATGCATTAATTAATAGTAACATTCCTTACTAACATATATCAATACATATCTGCCTAAATTATAATAATACCAACATTTATATTCACCAATGTAGTGGCAAATGATTCAACATGTCCCTAACTCATGAAAATACCGATGAATAAAATTTGACCCTAAAGGCATTTGTTAGTTAACATATTTATATAGTGGCAAATAACATAGTAATGTCACTAATGAATAACTTTATAGACATATAAATTTGTCACTAAAATAGATTGTTAGCTAACATTTTTTGTTAGCAACGAATTATTTTGACATGTCGCTAAAGGATACTATTTGCGAAACATGTTTTATTTCTTGCAAGGTGAAATGTTGCTAAATCTATATTTTGTTGTAGTGAGCCATTTCATGGTTCGGAGGGCATTGTGCTTGGACACCTTGTATCTAAGAAAGGTATCCAAGTTAATTGAGCTAAAGTGAATTTGATCTCCAAATTACCTGTGCCTTCCTCAGTCAAGGATATCCAATCAATTTTGGGGCACATCTATTTCTATCGACGAGTTATATCTGATTTCTCAAAAATCGCACTCCCCTTAACGAATCTTCTCTCAAAGGACATGCCTTTCAAGATGACTAGTGAGTGCATTCATGCATTCGAAATCCTGCACGACCGAGTCACCTAAGCTCCAATCCTATAATCCCCTGACTAGTCTCAACCCTTTGAGATCATGTGTGATGTGTCTGACTATGCAATAGGAGCGGTGTTGGGGCAAAAAATCGAAGGGAAATCAGTGGTAATATATTATGCCAGTAAGACATTGGACGAGGCTCAACGTAATTGCATGATTTCTAAGAAAGAGTTGCTAGCTATGGTATTTGGTCTGGAGAAATTCAGATCATACCTCCTAGGATCACACATCATCATTTACTCAGATCACACTGCGGTGAGGCACTTGCTTACAAAGAAGGACACAAAATCGAGATTAATCTGATGGATCTTGCTGTTGTAAGAATTCAATCTTGAAATTCTCGATAAGGTGGGAAACTAGAATGTGGTCGCTAACCATTTCTCTAACCTTCCTTCTTTGATCATTGACCCTTCCGGACCTATTACCGATCATTTTATAGATGAACATCTCTTGGTCATTAATGGACTTCTCTGTTTGCTGACATTGTGAATTAATTGATCATGGGGAAAGCTCCGCATGATTGGGTGACCTCCCGACAGGATAAGCTGATTTTCGATGCCAAGTACTATGTCTATGAATATCCTTATCTATTTCACATTTGTAATGACCAAGTTATTCGAAGATGCATTCTCAACAATGAGGTCAATGATGTCATCTCTTCTATTATGACCAGGCCTGCAGTGGCCATTTCTTTGGGCGTAAAATCACAGCGAAGATCCCCTAGTGTGGGTTCTTTTGGCCCATGTTGACAGGGCTAGATTGAGGTTTTAAAAGATGCGTTCATTGTAGTAATAAATCCTCAAAAATAGCACATCAAGCAAATAAGATTTTATTGCTCGAATTTAAAGTCTGAGGTCGAACACAGAGAGCAAATATGTAATTCACATGCTAATATTAACAAATAATATAACTGAGAACAATTAATTACTCAAAACTAATATTCAATGTATAGCATGAGTATCTCAAGGGATAAAAAGAACTCTAGACCAAATAATGGTGATTTAGATCACCAATTATTAGTCTAACACACGTAGAGAATTTACTGAATATAATTAATGAATGAACAGTTAATCAGACGTCTGAATTTACAATCAGACATCTTAAAATGTGTTTCTATAGTGTGCTTTTGATTTCTTATTCTTTCTTTCTGCCTTTCTCTTCTCTTGCTCTGTTCTTCTCCTTCTTCTTCTTCTCTGATTGGCTTCTTATTTTACTTCTCTTCCTTCTCTTTCCCTTCTTTGGTCCTCCTCTTCTTTTGCCTTTCCTTTCCTTCATTCTTTCTTCCTCTTCTCTTCATGATAGGAGGAGAGTACTTGAATTTTGGCTAAGTGCTAGCCAATGCACAAAAGAGCAAAAACCCCCTACCCCACGCTCTCTCTTTCTCTCCTTTCCCTCCTCTCTTTCTCAACATCCAAGCATAATCGAGTTATCGGGCATAAGCGCACCCGAGAACAAGGCTATAGGAGTCATATCGTAGCTGAGGTGTGAAGGCAATAGGCGGGTAAGCGGGTGCGGGTAAGGGGACCTCACCCCCATGTCTACGGCAAATAGCCTTAGACAAGAAAATAATATATCCGTGTGCTCCGCTTTAGTGGCTTCTGAGGTGGGGCTGAAGTCCCACCTTCTTCTCGCGTGTCGCTAGAGGATGGAATCTCCTTCAATCGGAAGAGTTGCTGCTATTGGAACCAACAATGGAAGGTTCGACATAGGACCTAGGCCAATTCCACATTGCCTGGGATCTGTACCTGGAGCGGTCACAGCAAGAACATGCTTCAAGCTTCGCTCAAAGCTACCATCAATGGCAGCTTATCTCTTTGCATCTGAAAACAAGAAGAGGGCCTCTTGGCCACATTAAAAATGCTCAGGAGCTTCGCAAGGGAGCAGCGAGGATGTTGGTGGTGGTGGCGAGCTGTGAAGGTGGTTGTAGAAGGCTGGTGAAGGCAGGGATGGCCGTGAGAAGGTGGGTTGTCCGAGGGTGTGTTCGGGGAGCCATAGGCCCAATAGGTCGAGGGCTTTTGATGAATAGTGAGTGGCAGAGGTTATGGGCGTGTTAGTGAAGAGGATGGAGGTGTGTAGCGCGCAGAAGTCCTTGCTGGAGATAGGGAAGACGAGGGTGATTAGCGGCATCGAGGGATAGTTTAGGGCTTTTTGAATAGGGAATTGAACTAGGGACCTAAACTAACTAATCTTATCCTAGACTAATGGATGAAAGAGGGATAATTCCCACACCATAGGTATGCCGGACATGGGAAAGATGAGTGCTCTCGGTGAGGTGGAAATGGTGATGACGAACGGGAAGGAGGCTCCTACTCGTACGACCAAGAACGAATGACAACGGGGAAGAAGATTTGGCAGCTGGTATTGCGAGCAGATGAAGAATGAAGTTGGGGTTGGTCACCAAACATCTAGGAGCTTTTCGGCCGAAAGAGGAGGGTGGAAGGAGGGGAATTCTGGTTGAAATCAAGTGTGGGGAGATCGGCGTGCAATGTAGGTCCTTATATAGGCCTAAGGAAGGGTGTTCCAAGCTTGGAAACCAAGCTTGGAAGCTTGTGGTTCATGAGCATGTGGGATACCCAAATCTCTCATGCATTCACATGAGAGATTAGGAAGGTCTTGGAGGGCAAGGTTAGATTCATTGGAAAGGGAATTCCATAAGGACTCTTCAGTTCTTTTTTGAGAAGGTTTCATCAATCAATTAAGGAGAAATCCTTGATTGATTGTTGTCAGAGCTTTAGGATTAGGAGTTCCTGGAGTTGAAGGCTGCAAGGACCCATTTTAAGAATAATACGATAAAGATAGGGGCCTGTTTGTAAGGATTTTGAAAGTTAGGGGCATGTGTGTGAGAGAAAAGAGTTAGACAGGACCAAAATGCAAACTTGGTCAAGATGATCTTAGATTTGGCCCAAATTTTGGTACAAACCTAATTTTGACCTAAGGAATCTTATGGTGAAGTTGTATTTAGGTTTTGATGAAGTTTTATTGGGTAAATTGCATAGGTTAACCAAATTAGGGCAACTATTTATCTAAGACTCTATTTTAGGTCAAAATGGGTTATGTTGGTCAAATCAAGCATACCAAATCCTAGAGAATATTTTTATATGATATTTAGAGGATTTAGGTGAATTTTATCCTAACCATAACCTTAGTTAATCAAGAAGGTCTATTTTTAGGGTTTCAAATGTCATCTAATTTTTGAAATGCATGAAAACCTATTTCTGTCTGCACGGACCCTCTTGTTAGACATTTATGCATATTTAACCTTTAATTAACCCCAGAGAAAATCTGAAGTTGTTCTGCATACATGATATGATGGTAAAATTACATTTTTTACCCTGGTTTCCTGCTTATCTCTCAGAATAGAATATTAAGCATTTAGGACCCTCTGAAGGTTATGTAGGAGCATTTATCAGCTTTATTGGACCAAGTTGAGCTAGTTATGGCTCATGATGGTATTCCCATCATACCCCCATGCTTAGCTTTTGTTAGTCTCTTAGCAAAATCTTACGGAATTAACTCAAATTCATGACCATGCCTTGTTGGGAATCGTATAATGTGTATTTAATAAGAAAAAGCATCGTAGTATAGTACGAAATACGATCAACAAAAATAATTTATAAGATAACGAGACTTGAGTCTCGGTAGTTTGTCTCTGGGAGGCATTTATGGAAATGCAGATTTGAAATCAATCTTGCTCGCTCTACTTCCTTAAAATCGCATGTCAGTTTATGGTTATTACATATTAATACAAGACATGCTTAGTTGCCATAATATCAGAAATTAAAACATGCAACTTCAATCACACCAAAAGATGATAACTAGTCACATGGTGATTTTCGACATATATATATAAGATGATGATGATTTCAGAGTTGCAGAGCACAGGTAGAGGAATGCTTGTTCAGAGAAATAAAACTAGTCGCTATCAAAAAATAATTGGATACATGAATCTATGGGGCGATTTTGCATGCATCATTTGGGGAGAATAAAGAGCTACACTACTAAGCAATAAATAAAGCATGTAAACTATGAAGAACAAAGCTACTAATCTAGCAGAAATAAGGCAATTATGAGGGGGCTCTGATGGCCTTTGAGTTTGTTGGGAGGAGGAGGGGCGGCCAATGGTGCTTAGGGTGGCCCTTGGAGACAGGTTGAGGAGGTCATCTTGGCATGGAGATGGTGGTGGCCATGGTGAAGCAACTTGTGAAGGTGGAGTGGAGGTGGAAGGTAGCTAAGCTAAATGGAAGCCAAGAGTGAATGGGTCAAAAGTGCCACCCCTTAGGTCTTTTTATAGACATAAGGGAGGCTCTCTAGAGAATTATGGAATTCTATAGAGAGGCCTATGATGGGAGCTCATGGGAGAGTGAGAGAGAGAGGATGGATGGTGGTTTTTAGATCCACCAAATGTGGATCTAAAAATTGAATGGCTCTTGGTTGCTAAGTTTAGCAACCAAGGCAATAACACATGGTAGAGAGCTCTAGAGAACTCCTGGCTAGGTATTTTCGTGTGGATGGTGTGTGTGGGCATGTGTGGGTGTGTGTGGGTTGAAACTTAGGTGGCTAGGTTGATTAGGTTAGGTTCTAGTGGGTTTAGGTCAAGGTTGGTCTGAAATTAGGGTTGTAAACCCTAATTCACTAAGGTAAAGTGCAATTAAACTTAATACAAGTTTAATTGGGTATGTGAAAACTTAATTGAGAGTAAAATAACTCAATTAAGTTAGGTCTAGGTCAATTGGACTCTCACTGAGTCCAACTGGATAGTGTGTGTTGAGATCAGGGCTCAATTGGACTCAATGAGTCCAAATGAATAGGCTGATGGAATTGACAATGATTCAAGTCAATTAGGTTTAGTGAGGACCTAATTAGGTCCTTAGGGGGGTCTAGAGGTGACGTACTAGGGTTAGGGCACCTTAATTTAGGTTCCTAGGGGATTAGAATTGGGTTTAGGGAGCTAGAGATCTAAGATCAAGGCTTGAATCTCAAAACAGGAACTGTCCAATAAAAGTATTATATGACTTATACTAAAAAATCAGAAGTCCAGACTTCAATTCTGGACATCTAATCAGAGTCAGGAAGGATTCTAGGTTATGTCTTGGGTATTCTGCAGAAATTGGACATCTGACCAAGTGTCTGGACGTCCAATAATACTGCAGAAGTGGGTTTAAGGTGTGCGGGAGTTGGCTAAGGGTTCTAGACATCCTATAACTTATCTGGACATCCAAATAGAGGTTGGAATTAGGGTTTTAAGGTTTCCTAGGGTGCGGTGACCTAATCCAAGGGTGGCTAAGGCTTGGGGAAGCTTTTAGGCTATCCTAGGGCTAGGATGGTCCTAAGTTCTTCATATTTTACTACTTTATTCCTACTTAATAGAATAGCATACCTTAAATCCCTTACATTATTATCTATTACATCTAATCTAGGTATTTTTCTGCTGCTCTTCTGCAACACCAGTTATTTCAACTTCAGATCCACCACCAGATCTACCTTCTGGTCAGCTTATTACCTGTAATTGTCATAATACAACTGATGAGACCGCATTTGTGGGCTAATCGAACGCATAAATACCTAGATATTAGAAGGATTTCTACTTGTATATAGCATACTTAGATTTATAAATAGATTAGTCTATAAATATGATGGCATGCTTGTTTTATACATCGCATTCACATGTAATAGAAGGTAATATAAATTATGGTGGCATGTATGAATTACATGCATCATTTTGGAATAACTCCGTAAATAACCCATTTTCTTTTTATTATATTTTTTTTCCTGTAGAGCAAACCATCGACACCTGCGCCACTCCACGTGCAATAGCAGCACCTCATCACGTGGGCGTTGCTGGAGGAGATCTCGTAAGGCCCAAACGAGATGAGGGAAAGTTAAGGGAGATTTGTTAAACCAAACGCCCGTGCGTTGGGTTCAAAAAGGAGGAGAACTATAGTGGTGGAGAAAAGCGTCATCCCCCTGGCGAAGACTTCTCTATTGCCACCACCGTGCAACAGGCAAGCTCCATGGGACTTCAGCGTGCACTGTAAGACCTTTGGCAAGCTTCTTCTTCCTCTTCTTCCTTCCACCTCCGCCGACCCTCGACCTCCTACGCACGGTAACAGCAGCAATGCACCATCTTCATCGCGCAACCACGCATCAGCGCACCACCACCGTTGATCACACCTCCACTGCGCAAGCGCATCCCCTCCATGCATGAGCAGCAGGTGCGTGCAACAACAGCAGCGCACCACCCACGCACTGGCACTGACAGAGGAGCTACCTTTGCCATGCCCGTGGCCTGCCTTCTCCTCTTCCACAGCACGTGCTCACACCCACGTGCCATAGCTATGCATACGCTGTGCACCATCCGCAGCAGGCCGGTCACTCCCTTTCCTCTCCTTCTTCTCTGTCAATCAATAGAGAAGGGGAACCCAAACCACCCATAATGAAGCCACCTCCACAGGCAAAATTCTCCACGCCATCGACTCCCATATGCTCACCTCGACCCCACGAAGGTAGCCACGTCCTCAGAACCACCCACGATAGCCAGCATGCAACAGCGACCCACCACCATCGCCGTCGATCTTCCTCGTCGCTAGCATCAACTCCAGCCGCCGTTCGGAGCGCCATCACTGATGAGAGCCTCATCATTAGCCATAACTATCTCATTTTGAACCAATAAAGAGAATAAAAGCTCCTACATAACCTAGAAGAAGGCCTAAATGAAGGAATAAGTGTTTTGAGAAGAAAACATGAAATAAGGTTAAAACTACAATTTTACCATTGCAGTACATAAACGGGATTTCTCAGAGGCAAAACATAGGTCAAATAGTCTAAATAAGATAAAAAGTGGGTTGATTCAATCAGAAATGGGTTTATGTGCAATCTAGGAATTAAATGAATTTGGTAACCCTAAAACAGACCCGCTTAAATCAACAAGGTTCTGGGTAGGATAAAAATCAAGTAAACCCTCTAAAAATCATGGAAAAATATCCCATAGGGTTTAGAACACTTAATTTGGCCTTTGGAACCTAGTTTGACCTAGAATAGGACCCTAGCTCATTAATTGACCTAATTTGGGTGTTTACTCAAAATATCCAATCAAACGTGGTCAAACCTAAAATCCAACTTCACCATTGGATTCCTCAGGTCCAAATTAGGTTTGTACAAAAATTTGGACCTAAGGGGAGGTCATCTTGACCTACTTTGCAATTTAGTACACCCAAATCATAATTTGGTCCCTAACTTTTGAAAATCATCGTAGAGAGCCCCCTAACTTCTTCACCACCTTTGCAATCAGGTTCGTCTGCCATTATTGGGGAAGAATCCTGCTCTGGTGAGGATTTGAGAGGGAATCCTCTCTGATTCCTCAGAGATCCTCTCACAGAAATGGAAAGGAGATTCTCTGAGGAATTCCCTTCCATCTGAGGCTAGTCATGATCCCTGATTTGATCCCAATCTCTCATGCGAACGCACGAGGGATTTGGGTATCCATCAGCTTTCCTTCTCCGGTGATCCGTCGGAGACAAAGGCATGCCCTCCATGCTCTGAATGCACGGCCTAGTACCTATAAAAGAACCCTGAAGCCCGACCGCTCATTTTTAGCTTGACCTGGTCGGGGTTTCACCTCAGATTTGTCTCTTCCTTCCCAGCCAGGGTACCCAGTGAGCTCTGGCGAGCTTTCTTCCCTTTCTTCTTCACTTTGCCACAAAACCAGTGGCAGAGACTTCTTCCTGATTCTCCTCCGCATCGCGCGACACCCGCGCATGCCGCTTCAGCCTCGTCGTTGCCGCCATCTTCCTCCACTGGGCAGTTTCTTCTCCGACGACAGTCGATACGGCCGTCCGCCTCTCCGCCTCCCTTCGTCCCTGCAATTAGGTTATAGTTACTCCCTATCTTCCCCTCTTTCTTTTCCCCCTTGCATTTCATTTGATTACCCCTTGACCACGCCTGACCGCCATCATCTTCCATCCCTCCGGCAACCCTCCGGCAAGTCGCCCCCATCGTTCCGCAACTCCACACGACTCGCCGACTGACCCAGAAGCTCCATCTCATCACGCTGAACATGCTCCGCCCCTCCACAGTCCCTCCACACCCACTCAACGAACCCCCGATCACACCCATCTTTCCGGCCACAGGATGACCTAGGCACGCACGCCTTTGCCATCCCGCGGCCTGCTGCACATCGCACCACCTTCGTCGAGCCACGGCGAAGGTCTTCCAGTAGTTTAATTAGGCCGAGAGGCCATATTCGTGCATGACAGGTTTTGAGGCCCAGCTGCCATTGTCGACGATGGAAGCAGCTTCCAAGCAGGCTCCAAGCATCAGGGCAGCTGCGCTCTAGGTGCTGTGGACTGGGGAGACTTCTGTGAAGACTTTTGCATCAGCACTTGACACCAACAGCGGCTGCAACTGAGGAGATTGTGAAGAGGTCTGCTGTAGGCGCACTCAAGGAGAAGCAGCCAGATAGTCCCACATCATAAGTTTACAAAGTGCCGCACTGGTTTAAATTGATTTTGTGCATATGGCTGGTTGCCTCTGACACACTTGGGGTGAGGTCCCTCACCCTTCACCCGCCTCGTCCGTGGATTCACCACGCGGACCTGGAGGATCCGACCCGACACCATCCTTCGCACCTTGCGTACCATTACACGCCGGTATGCCTGGTCCCGGGTACCCAACTCGACCAGTTAACCCAGCTCTGGGAGAGCTTCCTGTGAGCAGTTTGTAGAGAGAGAGAGGTACGCGTGGGTAGAGGGAGGGGGTAGGTTTTGCTGCCTTGTGTGCAGGCGAGCGGAGCACCGAAGGAGAAATGCCAAGCACTCAACCGCAGGAAGGAGAAGAGAAGCAGAAGAAGAAAAGGCTGAGCAAAGAAGAGAAGAAGCTGAAGAAGTAAGCAGAGCCATGGAAGAAGAGAACGCAGAAAGAAGGAAGAAAAAGGCAAGGCAGGAAGGAGAAGGAAGAAGAAGCCTTCGCAGAAGAGAAGAGAAGGAAGAAGAGAATCCAAAGAAGAAAAAGACAGAAGAGAAAGAAAGAAAAACTCTTTTAAGACGTCTGATCTTGTGATCAGACGTCCAATTTTACTCTTTTATCTTAATTACTTTTTAAATGCATACATTCATATTTGAATTAAAGTTTTGAGTAAATTAGAGTGTTCAATTACATTTGAGGTTAGTAGTAAATTCCAATTGCACCCTGTATTTGACCTCGGATACTCCGATTTTCGAGTAATAAAATCTTTATTTGTTTTGAACGTTTTTTCGGCTATACTACGATGTGATACTCTTTCTTAAAACCCGATCGAGCGTTCAAACATTTTGGCGTCGTTGCCAGGGAGCAACGTGCAATTTACCACTAGTCTCTACATTCTTTTTATCATATTGAACACTAACTTGCCCTACTTTGCTTCATTTTGATCTTGCAGGTATTTCACGAGGAAATCCCTCCCGCAAGTCAACCACTCCAGGGCAGGTAATTTCTTTTCTTCCTAAAACTAGCCCCTAATCCTGAAAAGACAAAAGGAAGAAAATCAACTTAGGAAACAATTGCCTTCTTTATATAGTAATCACCATCTTTAAGGCAAAAATTTCCTAATTTTACGAAAATTTTTCTAGTCTTCTTAAAGTTGGAGCGACTTTTTTTAGATTCTATCCCACAAATTCATGTGCCTAATAAAAATAATGGTTAATCTCTACAGACAACACAATTCTTGCTTTTAAGTCCAAAGATAACCTTTTCAAAAAGGAAAAGAGGATTGGAAATAGAACCAAGTTAGGGTTTCTACAGTAGGATCTTGGAGCGTTAGTCACACATGCCTGCATGAAAAGGAAATAAACCCTCCCGCATCAGTGTGCCACCCAAGACCTTGATTGAAGAGATCTAAATAAGACAAAGAAAAGAAAGAAGCTCTAAAATCACTTGAATCTTAAAATCTTGGACCTAATAACCTGGGAGTCAAATCAGGGTGATCTCTAGGCTCCAAACTTAGAATCATTCTGCCATCTATAGGACAGGTCAGGTGAAGTTGACCCCTTGGGTCAACCAACCTCTAAATTAGGTCACAATATCAAAATATCTAAAGTTCAAGTGAGAACCCTAAAAGAACCTTTGAAATAAAAGTGGTAGACTTAAGAGGTCAAGGTCCCCATTCTGGTCTACCTGGAATCTCAGTGACAAGAGAGGTCCGGTGGGGGATACCCTGTAACCCGTAGGGATGCTCTACCGTGTAGGGTCTTTGCGGGACTCTCCCTCTCTGGTTGCCCAAGTAATTCTCTAGTGGACGATCTTCTGATCCAGGGGTACCATCCGCCCCGAACCTCCACAGTCATCCAAACATCTTTGGGTGTCTTGATTGGGTCAAAAACATCTCCAGTCCCTCATCTTTTCTCTTTAGAGCACACACATACATTTTCAGTGGGACTCGTTACTCAGATCTGATCGCTTCATAACTTGATTCTATAACTTGATTCAAACTCTAATTCTACATCTTGATTCCACCACCTGATCCAAATATGCAGCCAAACCACCTAGGACTACCATTCAAGAAACCTGAACATCGGAGATCCATGAAAGATAAAATGATTGAGGATGCCATGAAATTATATGAAAAAGAAGAAGAAACCTCAGCACCAATAGTAGATATTCAGGTTGATGTCCCAACAACCACAACCTTTATCATATTTAGTGCTCGAGTACTATTAGCAAAAGCCAACAAAGGATCAACATGTGACTTGCTCATTACTGGATACATTGAGATTGAAAAATTGCACAACCTTGAATACCACCAATGTATGACAAATCCTTGACTTTGGAAGCAACACCAAGATAGTCTTGAAAAATGGGAAGAGATAAAGAGATTAGTAAAACAAATTATTGACCAAAAGTACCTGTATATACCACAAACAAAAGATGAACCATCTTGGGACAACATCGAGGATCAATCTGATCTCGGGTTTGAGGCACAAAATGGTTGTGGATTCCCAACCCAGATAGAATATAATGTGCCTGATATTGAAGAAGGTTGGGAAGCTTCAACTGCAGGAAAATACAATGTTGAACCCATTCTAGAAGCCCAAAACTCCTGCAAGTATGAGAGTAGAATCAAACCTCTCGAGGGTGTAAATTTCGTCCCTTGTTCTGGTAAGGTGACCCTCGGAGGTTATTTGGACCTAGATTCTAGTGATTCAACCCACATCCTAAGCCCAGAATCTAGATCTAAAACCTATTGGGAAGATTTCTAGGCCCCACATGAAGAAGATCAATCTTTCACTAAAGAATATGATCTTGGGCCTTTATTTGATGAATATCCCTCGCCAACATCCTCAGAGGAACTTATTGATTTTTCGTAAGTCACGCCAATTTACGATACAGAAACCTAGGAGTTGGACAAGTGGGGTTTCGATTGGGTCTACCCTACTAGCTTAGAACCAGAGCCTCTACCAGATAGGGACATCTTTTTAAGCTCAGAATTAACATTTAGGCTAGACCCCAATCAGGCTGCTGATATAGAATATGATTTATTCTATGGTGGAACTTATGATCCTGAATCTCATTCATATTATGATTTTCGCAAACTCTCTGACGATTTCGAATCTGACCATAACATCGGAGAAAATCTGCCTCCTAATTATAACATGCCAATTCTCTTTGAAGCCACCTGCTCCACATATACAGACCCAATCAAAACCCATTCCCTACCCTGACCTGCAATCGGACTCAATTTCTATTATGAGTCACCTCTCACTGAGCTGTTTGCAGATGATTCAACTCCATATCTACACCAGGTACCGGGTATTGATCAGACCGAAAATCAGGAGCCATCATTCTTTGATCACCTCTGTAGGGATTCCACACCTTACAGTGATTATTTTTTGAAACCCTACTCTAACCAGGCTGATTCAACTCAGCCTGAACCCGAGTTTTCACTTCCATATCCATCAGAACTTCACTGCATATGGTGGGTTCTGCATCTGTTGATCTACATTTATCAACCCACCAGATTTATTGGGTTTGGGCTACATCATCAACCTACTGATCTTAACAATCACCTGGTTGGACCAACCAGGCTCTTAATCAAGGTTCTTGTTTTACAAAACTCCATTGATTTGACCACTCCCTCTCCACCCCATTTTCCACTCGGCTGAAGGCATCAAATTTAGCGCTTAACGGGAGGCAACCCGCCATCCCAAAAATGGAGACCCGTCTGATGATCTGTCTGTACTCCACGTCTATTGCAACTTGAGTTCAACCTTAGACAGTTGATCCCACCTCTGGTACATGTACCAGAGCTCGAAATCGTTCGCATCAGCCATTTTCGACCCATTCACCCACCCGATGTATCATGTTCTAAGCCCCTGACCTCAACACTATTTCACACCCTCTGTTTACAATGAGGACATTGCAAAACTTAGGCATGGGGGGGTGATAAAGTGCATACATACAGAACCAAGAAAAAAAAATCAGAAGGATTCTCACAAAAAAAAATTCACATATGTCAAAGACACAAAAAAATTGAAAAATTATGAAAAAGATCAAAATTGGGGGAGGGAGGAAATTTTGTGAGCCACATAATCATAAGGAGGAGAAAAAGAGCAAAAATGATAAAAAGGAGCACAAAATGAAAAAGAGAAAGAAATAGTCATTAGTAAAAGATTAAGGAATTAACTGAAGTTCTACACCAGATCAAGAAAAGAAAAAGAAAAAAAGTGCTAAGGAGACATAACAAGAGATTAGCAGGAACGCTGGTGTTAGGCCTCTTGGGCTAGATTCTTTAGCTTAAAAATTCACATATCCGCTAAAATCTGGATAATCCTCAAGAGGTTGGGGAAAATGCGAAGCTTAAGTATTAGGTCTAAGGCTTAGGAAGTATTCAGCCTCGTTAACTGACCTCCGATTTGCGGGATTCGGTAACCTAAGCACCCCAAATTCACACACAGTCCGGTTCAGTAAGCATAAACATCCAAATCACGCAAAAGCATTTAATGTTCTGCAAAAGTCACCTAGATTAGGAGCGGCCAATCAACACAAGTTGATTTGGATGAGTTCCCAACACAAAGAGGTGGGAAATTCCTCTCAGTGATGTGTAACAACATATCGTCCCCTCGGTACTTGTCTCTTAGGATATCTAAATATCCTACTGGGGGCATGTAAGCACTCTGCTGGTTCAGATGCCATGGGAGGCATTATCATGAAATGTCAATTGCCAGGGTCTGAATTCGGCCACGGAATGCCATGGGCGAGATTATCTTGAAATCTCGAAAGCCAGGGTTCTCGGGGTTGCCATGGGCGGGATTATCTCGAAATCTCGAAAGGTAGGGACCCTTGAGGATTGATGATGGGGACGAGGAATCCGATACAGACCATGTTGAGAAGCTAATCCAAAGCTAGAAATAAAAAGAAAAGAGAGAGAAAATCTCTCCAAAGAAGTAAATCTTCTATCTCTCTCTTACAAAAATGCACTGCAAACTGAACCTAGGCTAAAAATGTCTCAAGCACGGGTGCTTTAACCGCGGAGTCCAACAAACCCTAGGTTAGTTTCTGTGGGCCTTAAAAACCTTTGCGGAGGACTGAGGCTAAAGCGGAACCGGTCCGGATTTTGGTTGGTACTTGAGTACCACTAGGCCTATTGTCGGCATTCTAACCTAATCACAAAAGAAAAAGAAAAGCACTTACACTCAGGGTCAAGAATAGAAGTTGAAACCTTGAATTTTGCTAAGGGACTAGCAAAAGCTAGGCATGGGGGTATGATGAGAGCCTCATCATGAGCCATAACTAGCTCATTTTGACCCAAAAAAGAGAATAAAAGCTCCTACATAACCTAGAAGAAGGCCTAAATGAAGGAATAATTGTTCTGAGAAGAAAACATGAAAAAGGTTAAAATTGCAATTTTACCATTGCAGTACATAAACGGGATTTCTCAGAGGCAAAACATAGGTAAAATAGTCTAAATAAGATAAAAAGTGGGTTGATTCAATCAGAAATGGGTTTATGTGTAATCAAGGAATTAAATGACATTTGGTAACCCTAAAACCGACCTGCTTAAATCAACAAGGTTCCGGGAAGGATAAAAATCAAGTAAACCCTCTAAAAACCGTGGAAAAATATCCCCTAGGGTTTAGAACACTTAATTTGTCCTTTGGAACCTAGTTTAACCTAGAATAGGACCCTAGCTCATTAATTGACCTAATTTGGGTTTTTACGCAAAATGTCCAATCAAACATGGTCAAACCTAAAATACAACTTCACCATTGGATTCCTTAGGTCCAAATTAGGTTTGTACCAAAATTTGGACCTAAGGGGAGGTCATCTTGACCTACTTTGCAATTTAGTACACCTAAATAACAATTTGGTCCCTAACTTTTGAAAATCATCGCAAAGAGCCCCCTAACTTCCTCACCACCTTTGCAATCAGGCCCTTCCACCATTATTTGGGCAGAATCTTGCTCTGGCAAGGATTTGAGAGGGAATCCTCTCTGATTCCTCAGAGATCCTCTCCCAGAAATGGAAGGAAGATTCTCTGAGGAATTTCCTTCCATCTGAGGCCAGTCATGATCCCTGATTTGATCCCAATCTCTCGTGCGAACACATGAGGGATTTGGGTATCCACCAACTTTCCTTCTCCGGCGAGCCGTCGGAGACAAAGGCGTGCCCTCCACGCTCTGAACACACGGCCCAGTACCTATAAAAGAACCCTGAAGCCTAGCTGCTCATTTTTGGCTCGACCTGGCTGCGGTTTCACCTCAGATTCGACTCTTCCTTCCCGGACAGGGTACCCAGCGACCTCCAGCGAGCTTTCTTCCCATTCTTCTTCTCTCTGCCACAAAACTAGTGGTAGAGACTTCTTCTTGATTCTCCTCCACGTCGCGCAACACCCGCGCACGCCGCTTCAGCCCCATCGTCACCGCCGTCTTCCTCCACTGGGCAGTTTCTTCTCCGGCGATAGTCGATACGGCCGTCCGCCTCTCCGCCTCCCTTCGTCCCTGCAATTAGGTTAGAGTTACTCCCTATCTTGCCCTCTTTCTTTTCCCCTTGGATTTCATTTGATTACCCCTCGACCACGCCCGACCACCATCATCTTCCATCCCTCCGACAACCCTCCGGCGAGTCGCCCCCATCGTTCCGCAACTCCACACGACTCGCCGACTGACCCAGAAGCTCCGCCTCATCACGTTGAACACGCTACGCCCCTCCACAGTCCCTCCACACCCACTCAATGTACCCCCGATCGCACCCATCTTTCCAGCCACAGGACGACCTAGGCACGCATGCCTAGGCCGTCTCGCGGCCTGTTGCACATCACACCACCTTCGCCGTGCCACGGCGAAGGCTTCCGGTAGTTTAATTAGGCCGAGAGGCCGTATTCGTGCATGACAGGTTCTGAGGCCCAGCTGCCATTGTCGACGATGGAAGCAGCTTCCAAGTAGGCTCCAGGTGTTGGGGCAGCTGCGCTCCAAGTGCTGTGGACTGGGGAGACTTCTGTGAAGACTTTTGCCTCAGCACTTGACACCAACAGCGGCTACAGCTGAGGAGATTGCGAAGAGGTCTACTGCGGGCGCGCGCGAGGAGAAGCAGCCAGATAGTCCCACATAGTAAGTTTACAAAGCCCCGCACTGGTTTAAATTGATTTTGTGCATAAGGCTGGTTGCCTCCAACACACTTAGGGTGAGGTCCCTCACCCTTCACCTGCCTCATCCGCAGATTCACCACGCAGACCTGGCAGATCCGACCCGACACCATCCTTCACACCTCGCGTACCATTACATGCCGGTACGCCTGTTCCCGGATACGCAACCCGACCCGTTAACCCAGCTCTGGGAGAGCTTCCTATAAGCGGTTTGCAGAGAGAGAGAGTGATACGCACGGGTAGAGGGAGGGGGTAGGTTTTGCTGCCTTGTGTGCAGGCGAGCAGAGTGCCGAAGGAGAAATGCCAAGCACTCAACCACAGGAAGGAGAAGAGAAGAAGCAGAAGAAGAAGACGCTGAGGAAAGAAGAGAAGAAGTAGAAGAAGTAAGCAGAGCCAAGGAAGAAGCGAACGCAGAAAGAAGGAAGAAAAAGGCAAGGCAGGAAGGAGAAGGAAGAAGAAGCCTTCGTAGAAGAGAAGAGAAGGAAGAAGAGAATCCAAAGAAGAAAAAGACAGAAGAGAAAGAAAGAAAAACTCTTTTAAGACGTCTGATCTTGTGATCAGACGTCCAATTTTAGTCTTTTATCTCAATTACTTTTTAAACGCATACATTCATATTTGAATTAAAGTTTTGAGTAAATTAGAGTGTTCAATTACATTTGAGATTAGTAGTAAATTCCAACTGCTCCCTGTGTTCGACCTTGGATACTCTGGTTTTCGAGTAATAAAATCTTTATTTGTTTTGAACGTTTTTTCGGCTATACTATGATGTGATACTCTTTCTTAAAACCCGATCGAGCGTTCAAACAATCACCACCATCGGAAAGCTCTCATCGCGGGCAACCTTCCTCGAGCTCCTCGGCCTCCGCCATCAACTCCTCTTCGCGCTAGATCAAGAGGAAGAATTCCTCTATTTTTGGTTACATTAAAAATGACCAAACATGCCATTAACAAAAATAATATTTTAATATTTAATTAATTAATATATTTGAGTGAAATTGCATGCATGCCCTTAAGGTTATATTATTTCTTTCATGCACTTAACTCTTATATATTAAGTTTGATACATGCATAAAATCTCATCAAGACACTCACATGAGCTAAAAGAGAAAGCCCAATGTCTTAAAATACAATTATGTTACATCTTCTTTTGAGAAAGAAAGGAATGCTATCGAATCACCGATAGCAAACTAGGAGAGCTATTATTAATAAGAATGAAATAATTACATGACCGAACCCCAATGATGTATGAGACTCCAGCAAAAATTTACAATATTATCCACACACATTGGGGTCTCCTAAAAAACACACTCATTTCTAGCCCTCCATACAGCCCATAACACAGCCACCATATGTAAACATAGCTTATTCCCATCCACAAGACAATGCCACAGATTCTCCCATGTGGGAAGAGACTCATTACATACTCTCCTCCATACATAATCAGTGATCGTATATGAAGAAAAGATATGAATGCTAGAATCATTATGCATCCCACATAGGTGGCAAAATTGGGTGGGGGTACCCATCTTCCAGTGTCTCAGATCTCCAGTAATCAAGCCATCCCTTCTACAGAGCCACAAAAAAATTTGTATCTTCAATGGTATTTTTAAATTCCATAGCTTCTTCCCCATCTCATCAAATTCTGCCATCTTGGAGAACATTATCAATCTGTCATAAGTAGCCGCAGTAGCAAATTTACCCTCCCATTTGTATGTGTCATATTCATGAGGCAAGGGTTTGACGCACCAAGTTCTTGCATGAGACGTTCATTCTCTACTCATGTTCTTGTTTCATGATTATTCCACCGAACATTATTGAAAGACCATTGCTCAGATTCCTCATCCCAATAATCAGACACCACAGCATTTTTATCCGAAGCCACTGCATAAGCAAGGGGGAACCTGTCTTTAATTACCCCCATGTGGCCAACTTTCTAGACAAAACTTGAAGCTTTTCCCATCACCTAATACAGATTTGAAAATATTCCAATTGTCCCACAGAGCGCACACCACTGAAGACCAAAAGGGGGAAGGTTTATGGGGGCTTAGACGATTATTCTCATCATTGGCAGTCCCATAGCTATCCTGAATAATTTTTGTCCACATTTTTTTTCTCCCTGCAGCAACCGAACAGCCCACTTCAATAGCAAAGCTTCATTGAATTCCTTAAGGGATCTAACACCCATACCTCCCATTTTTTTTGGCTTGCAAATTGAGTCCCACTTCAAAGGTTGAAAAAAAGCCCCTTGATGAGTGGCCCCTTTCCAGAAGAATCTTTTGCGCATCACATCTAGTTTTTTCTAGATTGAGTTCGGAGCTATAAGGATAGAGAAGAAGAATACTGGAATCGAAGTGATGACAGAATTCGATAATATATACCTCTCCCCTTTTGAGAGGCATCTACTGCTCTAGCCCTCCAATTTCATAGCTACCTTTTGCTAAAGGATAGACCAATCTGCTTTCTTCATCTTAGAACATTTTAAAGGCTGACCCAGATATTTAATAGGCAAAGAAACCACAGGTGTACCTAGAATGGTACAGATGTCATTCTATAACACACTATTCATCCCAAAGCAGACCAGGGAGGATTTATTTCCATTCAATCTGTGACCGAAAATCTCTCCAAAAATCTTTACCATATGTGTAAGCGCTTGCGCTTCCCTCTTCCCCCCTTCCACAAAAAAAATAGTATCATCTGCATATTGGAGTATAGGGGCTAGAGCCCTATGATTAGACATTGAATATCCCCTTATAAAACTATCCACTGCCAGTTTGCAGGTGTATCTTGCCAAAGTATCCACAGCAAGGTTGAAAATCAAAGAAGCAATTGGGTAGCCTTGCTTAACTCCACACTAGGGCTGAATCCAAGAGCGGCACAGTTTCCCATTTATCAATGGGGAAAAAGAGGCTTTCGTAATGCACCTCTTCACCCATTGTATCAATAAAGGTGGAAACTTCCTTCTTTTAAGAATCTCCCACAAGTATGACCAGGAGATTGAATCATAGGCCTTGGAAAAATCTACTTTCCATAAAAAGGCCCTGGTCTTTCTCCTGTGCCAACCAATTACCATCTCCTGTGCAACAATGAAGGACTCTTGTAATGATTTCCCAGGAAGACAAGCTAACTGAACAGGCATTATCAAGTCCTTTAAAACCTCCCGCAATCTGTTGGCTATAACCTTACTAATAATAAGATAGATGGAATTAGATAGTGCAATGGGTCTGTAATCAGAAAATCTTTCCGCACCTGATTTCTTAGGAAGCAGAAATAGATAGGATTTAACCTCTCAAAACCAAAGTTGCCCAGTTCAAATTCATGAATAACCTTTAAAACATCCACCTTAACAACATTCCACAGCTCTCTATAAAAGAACACCTGAAATCCATCCGGACTAAGAGCACCTTCATTATTTAAATCTTTAATAGCTTTTAGTACTTCTTGTTCAGATATAGGGGTGACGAGCATGTCTCTTTGATCATCACTAACACAAGGGAAATCCACCGATGCCATCCTCCAAGAACCTCTTGGAGCAACCTTGGATATTTCTTTAAAATATTTACCTGCTTCAGTTTTGATTTCACTAATAGAGGTAATAGTTTTCTCTTCTATTTTAACAGATGAGATAAGATTGAATCTCCTCCTAGCACTGGCCGCAAGATGGAAAAACTTCATGTTTGCATCACCCTCTTTGAGCCATAACTATCTTGATCATTCACACTAGTCCATTTCTGTTTTCAAATCCTCTTCCCCCATTGCAGCTTGCATCTGCTGCCTCATCTGCTGTTCCTGATGGTTGAAGGACTGCCTGCACTCTTTCAGATCCAAGTCCCTGATTATTGCCAGAGCCTCCCTCCTCATTTGTTCTTTGATCAGAGCCACTGCCTTCCCATATTCTTTAAGCATATCACGCATGCCTGACAATTTTACAGCCAGCTGCTGGGTTGCAGTACCTTGCACAGCCTTGTTCTGCCACCACTGGGACACCATTTGCACAAAACCTTCTTCACTAAACCAAGATCTCTTGAGTTTGAAGTATGATCCAATGTCTAAACTCATCCCACTATCCCATACAAGTGGAGTGTGATTAGAGAAAGGTCTATCAATGCTCAAAACTACTGATAATTGATGCCTTTCCACAAGCTAGGACTGCCAAAAAACCTATCCAATTTGGAAACCTGTCCACTGCCATTTCTCCAAGTAAACTCCACACCACTGATGGGGTATTCAGTCAGTCCTATGTTCTGCACAGCTATTTGAAAGCCTGCCATTGAGCTGTCCACTCTCCCATCTAGGTTGTCATCACCTGAGAGATAACAGTTAAAATCACCCCCTAGCAGCCATGGGACCTCTTGCACTCTTTGATGCATTGCAGAGAGCTCCTCCCATAGGCCAGACCTGTTTGCAGCCACACAAGAACCATAAATGCAAGATATAAACCATTCCATATCCCCTTGGGGAGACTGACATCTACAAAAAAGCATGTACCTGTCACGAATAACTTCAGTTACTAAGAGGCAAGACTTTCTCCACCAAAAGGCCATTCCACTAGACCTTCCAGAGGCACCCTTAACCACAACATCACTGAGACCAGTTTGCTTAAAGCAATCCCATTCCTGACCATTCTCCATCTCAAAATGTGTCCCTTGAATGAGAGCACAATCAATCCCCCACTCAGAGAGATATCTACACAAGGAAGTCCTTCTCATCTTGTTGTGCAACCCACGCACTTTCCAAGTCATCACTCTCATTCCTTATTGGAATGTCTCCCTTGTGCCATACAACCCACAAATTCAACCATAATAGAATTAGCAATATTCTGCTCCTCAATAGGGTGCAAGTTCTCATTCCTTCTCCTTCTCAGCATGTAGGGAGATCCACCCACACCTCTTTTCTGATTGGATCCATTGCCATATTTCATATTAGTAGGAATTGAGAGCTGCATCTGGTTTGCCTCATTAAGCCCACTACTATCATTTCTGAGCACCAGTTCCCTTCCTATCCCGCCCTCCTCTTTACTGCTAAGCATCTCTGAATCTGTCCCTGAATTCTCAGCAACCTCCAGATAGCCATCCTCTTTGACTACCTTGGCTTGTCTGCAATCACCAGCTGTATCAGCCTCTTCCATCTGGTCCTCCTCATCATAGACCTCGTGGCAGTCCTTCCTCTTTTTAGACTCAGGAGCATCAACAGGAGGAATGCGGCCATGGCTTTCATTTTGTTTCCTCACCTCAGTGCTGGCTCCAGACGTCTTATCCTACCCTTGTCCAACCTGCCTTGGCACCTGTCCAAGTACTGCTAGCCGAGTAAGCCAAGAAGTGCCCCAACATCTGATTGTAACCAAATCAAGAATTGAGCAAGCATTGAAAACATCAGCCTCAATTCTAAGAGATCTGATGTCCCCCTCTCCAATCAAAATTTCAGACCCATCACAGATGGATGTAAAGCCTGCTACCATCTTAGAGACGACCCCCTTTGATCTCAGATGTAACGGTAGGCCAGAAATCTCTAGAAGAATCCTCCTAGAGCCCACTCTTTGCGGAGGCCGATCAGGGAGAGCCCCATCAAAGGGAGACACCATTCTCTAAATCACAATAAATTCTTCAAAAGAGCTCGAATGAAATCTTAGTCGTTCAACATCCATCATACCCAAACCATAAACCAGGAATCGAGAATGGAATAGCATGGCTACCTTCTAGCCCGCAGACAAGAGATTTAAGGAACATATCAGGTTTTGAAGCCTATCTATTGATGGTTTGCCTGCCATGATCTCACCAATCAAAGCACCCCTCAGCATGATCTCTGCAGATGAGATCTCTTCAGAAGTTGGGATCTCAACTTTGATTGAATGTCTGCCCAAAGCCGGTGATGGCGGCGGTTAGGCTTCTTTCTTCACCCTCCAGACAAGGTGCGAGAATACCCTCTTTGCTTGAAGAGGAACCCTCCTAGGGCATGACTCGCGTTTGTGCCCTTCTCCCCTACACGCCAAGCAGATCAGAGGGTTTTTGCAAATCGCTGCCACATGTCCCCTTTGCCTGCATCTAAAACAAAGAACGTCGCCGTTCATCCTCTTCCAGGGTCTTCTTGGAATGTTTTCAGACGTCCTATGAAAACTCTCCTGCCAGACCTGCTCCCTTCTCCTCCAAGCCCTCGATCTCCATGTCCTCTACTCGCCTCCTTCTCTAACCCTAGATGTCTCTACCGCACCACCACCTGCCACCCGACGCCAATCGCTCTCGCCCTCTCTCTCCCATTCTTTCAAATCCATGGCCCTTAAATGGGTTATGCCCTTAATGATCAGTTCTATAATTATGTTACATGCCATTGTAAGTTATTTCATGAAAGGAAAATTACATTCATACCCCTGCATATCTAAATTATTATGTGTTCCTTATTTTCACCTTGTTTTGCATCAGATTTGAACATAGATTGCGCACTTGATTGAACAAATACAAAGGAAAAATATTTTCTGAATTTATTGAACTGTTCCTCTATGTGGATAGGACCTAATCCACCATGGTTAGTTTTATTAATAAATATTTTTGTTCAGGATTTTTCCACCACATTATTTGCTATGACGTAGTATTTTTTCTGACATTATTTTTGCAAGCGAAAAACTCTTGATCAAATGGCACCATTGCCGAGGAGGCAATAGACACAATAGATTCACTTTATTATTTCTGAGTATTCTGAATTTTGCAATTATCTGATCATTTTTTATCTTTTTGTGCAAGGAATTTGACGGGGTGACAAGTGCAACAGAGCGGTGACATCAAACTTTAGCTAAGCCCACACGAGGAGAAGATGCAGGAGACCTGGATCCTGCTTTCACAGGGGATTCTCCTTCTTCACAAATTTTATTTCTATCTTCTCGCCCTTATAGTAATTGGGGCTGAATTTTTTGGGGTTTGTCTCTACATTCTTTAGCTACTAGGGTTTACATTTTTCTACGTGCGTGATTCCATTTTCTGCTTGCTTGCCTTTAAAACAAACAAAAGAAAATATTGAACTGCCTGTTTCGGAGTTGCATGCCCTTAGGTGCGATCATTTATGGGTGATTGAGTAGCACATTAGATCTCATTATTGCATTGCAAGCATATTGCCACGAAGATTGCTGGAGACAGGTACACCTTTCTGACTTTTGAATCCAACTCCTGTTCATGCATTTGCATTCAGATTAAAATTCAAGACCACCAAGTTGATTGAATTTACTAATTCAGTGGTCACTTAACTAAAAGTGGGATTGATAATCAGATTCGACCTTAAAATCAATTCACATTTGATCTAATTCAAAGGGACTTGTCTGTGTTTTCAAAAAAAAATAAAAAAAGATTTGCAGTGTGATGCACACTTCTGACACTGAGCACGCACATTAGGCACCACACTAAGGCTCAATCCCTTAAGGCTATAGGCATCTATCTCTTTATCGGTGCAGACCCTCCTATCGTGCTTTGTGGTGGTGGTACTATCTTTTGACCAAGTGTTTTGATACTTCACAGAGGGGGATACCCCTTAAAGGAACAAAAGGGTAGTTAAGAGGCACTGCATACGGATCACCTCAAAGGAAGGGTTCGCCCTATTTGCATCCCTTTGTTCGTCCTTGGAGTAACTTCTCACTTAATCACCTAGGAGTATCATCTAAGCAAAGTATAGGCCCTAGGGCACTCGAAGGTTGAGCTAGGTCGCGTAATTGTAATGAATAACTTGTTTGGCCATCTATATCAACCAATTCTACCTCCGCAACAAAGAAGGTTAAGATTTCAAGTCATCACCCCTCTTATAACACTTACGTGGGAATAGAGGGATAAGCCTTGACCTTTTGACCTATCTTTGGAGTGGAGATCTCACTTACTCAATCAATAAGAACTTGAATTGTGATTGATATTGTATGCTTGGTAGACACTCTCTTGAGGGTAATCTAGTGTTTGATCATGAGCCCGAGAGAATTCTTAGGAGAGCTCACCTAGGAGAGAAAAGAGAACGCATGGCTGATCAAGGAGCAAATCAACAAATGACCTTGAGGGACTATTTTATTCCAACCAACCAACCCGCACAAGCACTGAGATGACCGGCAGGGGATAATCCATATGAGATCAAGAGCAGTACCATATCTTTGTTGCCCTCCTTTTATGGTACTACTAGGGAGGACCCCTACCGGCATTTGGAGGAATTCACCGAGGTCTATTCTACGATGAAGCTGTAGGGCTTTATTGATGAAGCCCTGATGAGGACTCTATTTCCATTCTCCCTAAAGGATAAGGCCAAGCACTGGTATCATACCCTCGATGTAAGGGTAAATGATTGGGCCACCCTTAAGGGAGAAATTTTGAAAAAGTATTTTCCTATGAGTAAGACCAACCATTACAAAAGAGAGATTATGGGTTTTACTCAATAGGAAAGGGAGCAATTTCACCAGACTTGGGAGCGCTTTAATGACCTTCTTAGGTTATGGCCCTACCATCAGGTGCCAAGATGGCAGTTGGTCAAAAGGTTCTATAACGAATTATCTAAAAGGCATAGGCAAACCATCGATGTAGCCTATGCAGGAAACTTCAAGACCAGAACTAAGATGAAGCCTAGGCATTATTTGAAACATTAAGCGACAACTCCATACATTTGTCCTCTGCCTATCAAGAGAGAAAACCATTAATCTTGCAGAGGAAGATAGAGGCCCATGAAGCTGGAGCTTCTCAGGATTTGGCTTATCAGATTCAGTTATTGAATAAAAACTTTGATAGGCTTTTAGCAAACCCCGGCATGAACCCGCAAGCAGCCTCTATCTTTCAAGCTTCAAGAGAATGCTCCATTTGCCAAAGCACAACACACGCCACTGTGGAGTGCCACCAGGCAAATCAATTCCCTGAGTTGATTCAAGCTGACTTGAACACGACCTAAGGTTTCCACCCACCTCCTCGCAATAACCCTTATTCCAATACCTATAATCCAGGGTGGCGGAACCATCCAAACTTCTCTTTGAAGCAAGGTGAAGCTTCTAACTCAGGGAATACAAGACCCTTACCTCCCCGACCCATATACCAACCATCTTATTAAAACCCTCCTCAGAATAAGCCCTCTGAGATGGATGAACTTAAAGCCATGATGAAAGTGATGCAAGAGCATCAGAATATGGTCATCCAATCTCAGAATAAGATGATTACTGATATGCAATCCCAAATTGGTCATCTTACTGAGGCAATTAGGCAATGTGATCCGGGGAAGCTTCCTAGCTCTTCTGAATATAACCCTAAGGGCCAGGGGGTCGTATTCAGGGAGCCTGCCCAAGCTGTTACCATACTGAGGAGTGGAAAGAAGATTGACAAGCCTGATAACACTCCTACGGTTACGTCATAGAATTCCCCTTCTACACCTGACCCGACTTCCATCTCCACCGAGGAAGAGTCACACTGCTCGCCCTCGCTTGAAATCACCCACAATGAAGATGTCATCCTTCCACCACCCCTCTTCCTCCATGACGACCCCTCTACCCAGAAGCTAAAGGTGTCCTATTGATGTAAACACATTTACACTACTTAAAATGTCTATTTATGCATGTTCTTAAGCATAGGATTGCATTTCATGATATAAATATTGCATTACATGCATCATCTTGCATTTAGAGTAGTTTGAATAAAATGGAGGTTAATTGTCTCCTTTTATGTGCTTGGATAGGGCAAATATTTTATCGGGGCCTCGGATCAAAGATCCAACCGTATGGATATGATCAGGGCGACGATTGGAGTTCAACGACTCCAAGATCGCCCTAATCAGGCATCCGTAGCATCAGATAGAGATCGGGGAACCCTAGAAGATCAAGGGCCAGGATGGTGTAAATCCGCACTTCAGATGGTAAATCCGACCACACGGATGAATTCGGATCGACGATCGCAGCCCAACGACACAAAAATCGAGTCAATCCGACATCCGTGGCACCATCTACAACTTCCAGAAGATGGACGGCCAAGATGGCGCCACGTGGCGCCATCTCAGCCGCCCAATCGGCCGCATGCGTCTGGTGAAGACCGCGCACCGTCTCCTCTCCGCCGTTGGATCTCGATCCAACGGCTGCGGTCGCTCGCGCTTAAAAACGTCCACGCGACCATTTCGCCCGCGTAGCGCAGCGGCGACGCAGCTGCGGGCGAAGCGGAGGTCGCAGGTTCGAGCCGCGGTGAGGGGGTGGAAGGCGCGGGCGAGCGGGCGCGCACGAGCATCAGATGAAGATCCAACGGCTGCGCGCGCTCAATCAGGACGACGCGCGATTGCACGCCGGGCGTAACGCGAGATCGCACGCGGGCGGACGCGCTACGCAGCGGGCGCGGACGCGATCTAAGCCGTCCGATCTCGCGATCGGACGGCTGAAAATCAAGCGACGTGCGTAGGCGTTATGCGTGCGGCCTGCCGAGCGGGCGCGCGTGGGCACGGCGGCGACGGCGACGTCGGGGCTTTAGCGACGGTTTTATCCGTCACTAAAGACCCCTTATTTATTATTTTGAAGATGTAATGTCCATTTTGCCCCCACTCCTTGCAACTATAAAAGGAGACCCCCTCCATACGAAATTTTCATCCCTTCCTTCTCCTCTCTACCTCTCCAAAGCACAAGAGAAGCTTGTCCCACACCCGGGATGCTTCTCGCGAGATAAAGTCCAAATTTTCGTCCCCCTTCGGAAGTGGATCCCGCGACGACGATGGCGTGCTGCTCCGTTCCCGTTCTTCTACTTCGTCCTCCTTCGTCCCGCTTCGTTCTCCTTCGTCCAGGCGTCGTCCCGTCTGGCTCGTCCTCCAAGCAACCGTCGAGGAGGATTCTCTCTCCCTATTCTTTTTACTGCTTTCTAGTATAGATTTACTACTTTCTAGAGTAGTCTATTCGTCCTCCGAGCGATCGTCAAGGAGGACATTTCTCCCTCCATTCTTTTAATGCTTTCTAGAGTAATTGTTTTATGTTTTCTAGTTGTAACGAAAGAACTCTTTTATGATAAATTCCCTGTCTATTCTACATCTCATTTTGATTTCCATGTGTAGTATTCTTTCTCTCTCTCTTACTCCCTCTCTCTCTTTTATTTGTTGTAGATACTTAGATAGTTTAAATTGAATTTCTTCGTGACAAAATAAAAAGAAACGCGAAGTTTTTAAATCAAACGTTCGCCTCCCTGTGTTCGACCCGGAATTTTAATTTCGGTATAAATTTTATTTGTTGAACACGAATCCTTCGCTTTCGAACTACAACGACAGGTTTTCCAAAACCGAACACGTTGGCGTAGCTTCGTAAATAAGTTCAACACCTATCTAGAGCACCTATCTGTTCTTAGGGAATCTTTTGTTGGCTTGCCTGGAGCCAAGGATAGGACGGAGGAGATTATGGACACTTTTAGGCAAGTCTAGATCAACTTGCCTCTGTTGGAAGCTATCAAATAGATCCTGTCCTATGCCAAGTTTCTAAAAGACCTGTGCACCCAAAAGCACCGATCTAGGAAACAGGTCCAAACCAAGGTTATCCTGCCTAACCATGTTAGCTCGATTCTCCAACATGGAACCCCCTCCGAAAATGAAAGACCCAGGGGCCCCATATATTTCAATGGTTATAGGTAACCAACGCATTGACGAGGCTCTGTTCGATCTAGGTGCAGGGGTGAACATTTTACCGAGCTCTGTCTACTACCTTTTGGGAGGAGGCAAGTTAAAGCCTAGTCCAGTCATCCTCCAGGTCGTAGACAGATCACTTAAGACACCACAGGGATTGTTGGAAGATGTCTTTGTGAGAGTGGACTTCTTCTTCCCTGTTGACTTTCTAGTGCTAGATACTAACCCATCTAATAAGCCCATAAAGCTGTCCATTATTCTGGGATGCCCCTTCTTGGCCACAGCCAGAGCCTCTATCAATTGTAGATTAGGGGCACTTAAAATGGGCTTTGGGAATAAGAAGATCCAGCTGAATGTTTTTGATACTTACAAGCAATCCAGATTTGAAGATTGTTCTCAGGTTGAGGTCGTTGATGAAATAATTGAAGAGACTACTCCAGCACTCCTGTGTAGAGATCCCCTTCAAAAGGTCATTTTTAAGGACCATTCTTCGATTATTAAAAAACTGAAAGGGAAATACCTGAATTAGAAGAGTTGCTGGGGATACACGCAAAGTCTCTGTCCCCACCTTAGACCGTGGAGGTAGATCCGCTACCTGAGGTGGAGACATCTGAACTTAAACCCTCAATCTAAAAGGCTCCTAAGTTGGAGTTGAAACCCCTCCTGAGCACATTGAAATATGCTTTCCTTAGCCCTAATGACACTCTCCCCATTATTATCTCGTCTGCATTATTTGAATCGCAGGAGGGAGCTCTACTTGAGTGTTTACAAAGGCACAAGGAAGCAATTGCCTGGTCAATTGCTGATATTAAGGTTGTTGATCCCTCCCTTTGCATGCATCATATATACACGGACGAGTTCGTGAAACCTTTTTGAGACATGCAGAGAAGGCTTAACCATAATATATGGGAGGTTATTAAAAAGGAGATTCTGAAATGGTTGGATGCAGGGATTATCTATCACATTTCAGGTAGTAAATGGGTCAGTCCTATTCATGTAGTACCCAAAAAGGTAGGAATCATTGTGGAAGAGAATGACCAAGGCGAGCTGGTGACCACTAGACCCTCAACTGGTTGGAGGGTCTGCGTTGATTACCACCGTTTGAGCATGGCTACCTAGTAAGAACATTTCCCCTTACAATTTATCAATCAAATTTTGGAATGACTGGCAAGGAATAAGTACTTCTGTTTTCTTGACAGGTACTCTGGATATAATCAGATAGCTATTTTTCTTGACGATCAGGAGCGTACTGCCATCACGAGTCTGTATGGCACATTTGCGTTCTACCGAATGCCATTCAGGTTATGTAATGCTCCTGCCACTTTCCAACATTGTATGATGGCTATCTTTTCTGATATGATCGATGAGTTTGTTGAAATTTTCTTGGATGACTTCTCCATTTATGGCTAGTCATTTGACCTATGTCTTTCGCACCTTGATAAAGTCTTAACCCATTGTGAAGAGGCAAAGCTGGTGCTTAGTTGGGAGAAAAGCCACTTTATGGTCCAGCAGGGCATTGTGTTAGGGCATATAGTTTCCAAGAGAGGATTAGAGGTGGACACCACAAAAATTGATTCCATCTCTAAGCATCCATTTCCCACCAATGTTCGTCAAGTTAGATCTTTCCTTGGCCATGCTGGATTTTATAGCCGCTTCATTAGAGATTTCAATAAAATCTCTAAGCCACTCTATGACCTATTAGCGAAGGATGTGTCCTTCGATTTTGATGATAGATGTTGCGAGGCTTTCCAAGTCTTAAAGAAAGCCCTTATTATCGCACCGATTCTCCAAGCACCAGATTGGACCCTCCCATTTGAGCTAATGTGCGATGTTTCTGATTTTGCAGTGGGAGCGATCTTAGGTTAAAGGGTTGATGGCAAACCTCATGTGCTGCATTATGCCAGCAAGACCCTTACGAATCCTCAGCAAAACTACATGGTCACTGAAAAGGAACTTCTTACTGTAATATTTGCTTTGGAAAAGTTTTGGTCTTATCTTTTGGGATCCAAGGTTGTGGTGTTCACTGATCATTCTGCCTTAAAGCATCTTCTTGCTAAAAAGGACACCTAACCTTGCCTAATTCGTTGGATTCTGCTACTCCAGGAGTTTGACCTAGAAATTAAAGATAAGAAAGGAGTTGAGAATGTGGTAGTAGATCATCTGTCTAGGATCCCTATTGAGACATCAAACCCTGTTGGTGGTATTCAAGAGACATTCCCTAATGAGTCTCTGATGGTCGTGGAGGCCAAAACTCCTTGGTTCGCTAACATAGTGAACATCTGGTCACAGGCATTACTCCCAGTACTTGGGACAAGTAGAAGCGAGATAGGTTTCTTCCTAACGCTAAATTTTATCACTGGGAGGAACCTGAGCTTTTTAGAGTAGGCCCTAACTAGCTTTCCGTCGTTGCATCCCTGATGAAGAGCAAAGAAGTGTTATGAGTTTCTGCCATGACCTCCATTGTGGGGGACATTTTAGTGGGAAAAAGACTGCCCATAAGGTTCTTCAGTCTGGCTTTTGGTGGTCCACATTATTCCGAGATGCACATACATATGTGGGCACATGTCTACATTACCAGCAGATGGGAACCATTGGAAAAGGTGATGAGATGCCCCAGCAACCGATCCTCCCTGTTGAGATCTTTGATATTTGGGGCATCGACTTCATGGGTCCCTTTCTTGTGTCCTTTGGGTATGAGTACATTCTTGTGGCTGTGGACTATGTATTGAAATGGATAGAAGCCATACCCACGTGAACCAATGACCATTTCGTGGTCTTGGGCTTTGTTAAAGCTAATATCATTTCTTAGTATGGGTGCCCAAGGACGATCATAAGTGATGGAGGACCTCACTTCAAGAAAGTACACTTCACAAGACTACTCCAAAATTTGGGAGTCAATCACATGATAGCCACACCTTACCATCCCCAAACGAGTGGATAAGTTGAAGTGTCTAATAGGGAGATTAAGCAAATTTCAGAAAAAACTGTCAGGCTCGATCGTAAGGATTGGTCTAAAAAACTAAATGATGCTCTTTGGGCCTATAGAACCGATATAAGACTCCCTTGGCCATGTCTCCTTTCCGTCTTGTCTATGGAAAGGCATGTCATCTTCCCGTTGAAATCCAACATAAAGCCTATTGGACTATTAAAAACATTAACTTGAATCTTGATAAAGTGGGAAAGGAATGTATGTTAGAGTTAAGTGAGCTTGAGGAGCTTCGTAATGAAGCCTATAAAACTTCTCAAGCTTACAAGCAACGTACAAAGGTCTTCTACGATAAGCACATTATTAGAAAGACTTTTGAGCCCAACTAGTGGGTCTGGCTTTTCAATTCCAGACTTAAATTATTTCCAGGAAAGCTCAAATCCTGCTAGGATGGGCCATACGTTGTTATCAATACTTTCCCTCATGGAGCTATAGAAATTCGGAACCCTATTTCTGGTGTGAGCTTTAAGGTAAATGGCCAGCGACTTAAACCTTATATTACTCTTTCAGATGGCCAAATTTTGGATGCACTTCGGCCTGAGGAGCCTTAGCTCCTCCCACTCTCCTCTTCAGGTGATATTCTTCTATGTCTACTTTTTTTTCCAATGAGGACATTTTAGTCTTAGTCATAGGGGGTATAACCTGAGAATGTTTATAGCATTTATAAATATTTGCATACATTTAGGATATAAAAAAAACTCTTATTTTCTTGAGATGAATTGGTTAGTCCCTAGCAAAACAACTTTGTCATGGTGTCATTAAATATTTTTCTTCTTAAATTGTTTCTTAAGTTTAGAATCCAGTACATTTACTTCACTTGCACATAGACTGAGTAATGGATCTTTGAAGAAAAACCAATAAGCATTTTTAGTCTACTGAACCCTTGGACAGTTAATAGGGAGTCAGGAATACTACCTTCTAGTAGATGCACCTCATATTTATGAGAAGAAAGTAGAGAGATTACTGGTGTGCTAAATCTAGTGTAAGGACTCTTAAGTTTTCGACAATTTGATGATGATACCTCAGAGTTAGGCATAGTTTTCACTCTCTATTCTTGTGTGCGTACATTGTGTGAATTCCTGAGAGTCACCAAATAAGGTAGATACACAGAGATTGAGTCTTAATAAAGCTATGACTATGGTGGATGGTTACGACCGTCCTTTATAGAGTCCTCGGCTGAAGGAGGGTAATAATGTTAAAGGTTAGAAATATGCTTGTCCCATCCATTCCTTCCAGGTGCCGAGAGTCGGCACTTCCACCAAATAAGCCACACAATATTCTCTTGACCATCATCATCCCTAGTAATGCCTCATAAATAAAAGTCTGTGTCGTGTTATGTTGATTTATAAAAAGAAAAAAGAAAGAAAGAAACAATTATACAAAAAAAAAGAGAAGAGAGAAAAGAGAGAAAGAAAAGAACGAGAAAAGAGTCCAAGTTTATAGTTTTATCTCCGTGATGATGTTTCTGAGGCAACAAAAACACCCATCACGATCCACCAAATATGACCCATACCTACCTTTCAGTATTTCTGATCGCCCAAATACTGGCTGAGGACTCTAACTTAGTTGTAGAGTTATTAGGACTTTAGCTAAGGTGTGAATGTCATGTGAGGCCACCAAATAGTGAGTACATTTACTAAATCTGGTGAGATTTGTGATCTCAGAAAGAAAAGAAGGAAAGGAGTGAGCATAAAGGAATATCGAGAGAGCACACTTATTTAGCCTCTCTCCGAGTTGACTTATTTAATAGTCTAGAGATCTAGAGTCTATGGTACTAGCTTACATGTAGCACCAAATGAGTGTGTGCCACCAAATACAAATCTATTCAACTCGATATATCCTACCTAAGCCAAAAAGCCAGGGTCAAATTACAGATTATCTTCTGCTTTATCCCCGAGGGAAGTAGTTGCCTATCCCGATAGAAATATTTACCGAGAGATAAGTATGAAATACAAATGTAAGTTGGTTATTTCACTTGGATCCGTTACCTAGGCTATTATTATTATCACCTCACATGTGTCTGGATCTCTAAATTTGTGGAATAAAGAAAGAAGAATTCCCTTGATTACTTCCATTATTTTAACTTTTGCTTGGGACTAGCAAAAACTAGGCATGAGGGGATTTGATGAGACTGCATTTGTGGACTAATCGAACGCATAAATACCTAGATATTAGAAGGATTTCAAGTTTTATATAGCATACTTAGATTTATAAACAGATTAGTTTATAAATTTGATGGCATCCTTGTTTTATACATAACATTCACATGTACTAGAAGGTAATATAAATTATGGTGGCATGTATGCATTACATGCATCATTTTCGAATAACTCTGTAAATAACCCATTTTCTTTTTATTTTATTTTTTTCGCCACAGAGCAAACCAATTATGGTGGCATGTACTAGAAGGTAATATAAATTATGGTGGCATGTATGCCTGCGCCACTCCACGTGCAACAGCAGCACCTCATCACGCGGGCATTATTAGAGGAGATCTCGCATGGCCCAAATGAGATGAGGGAAAGTCGGGGGAGATTTGTTAAACCAAATGCCCACACATTGGGTTGAAAAAGGAGAACTATGGTGGTGGAGAAAAGTATAATCCCCCTAGCTGAGACTTCTTCTCTATCTCCACCACCGTGCAACAGGCAGGCACCGTGGGAATCTCGCATGCACTGTGGGACCTTTGGCGAGCTTCTTCTTCCTCTTCTGCTTTCCACCTCCACCTGGCCTCGACCTCCTATGCACGGTGACAGTAGCAATGCACCAGCTTCATCGCGCAACCATGCATCTGTACACCACCACCGTCCATCATGCCTCCACTGCGTAAGCACATCCCCTCCATGCACGATCAACAGGCGTGTGCAATAGCAGCAACGCACCACCCACTCACCGGCGTCGACAGAGGTGCTACCTTCACCACACTCGTGGCCTTCCTTCTTCTCTTCCATAGCACGTGCTCATGCCCGCGTGCCATAGCCGCGCATATGCTATGCGCCATCCGCAGCAGGCTAGTCACTCCCTTTCCTCTCTTTCTTCTTCTTCTCCATCAACCAACACAGAAGGGGAACCCAAACCACCCATAATGCAGCCACCTCCACACGCAATGGTTCTCCACACCATTGACTCCCTTACACTCGCCTCGACCCCATGAAGGTAGCCACGTCCTCATAACCACCCATGATAGCCTGCATGCCACAGCGACCCGCCGCTGGTCTTCCTCATCACTGGTGTCAACTCCAACCACCGTTCGGAGCGCCACCACCACCATCGGAAAGCTCTTGTTCCGAGCAAGCTTCCTCGAGCTCCTCGACCTCCGCCATCAACTCTTCGCACTAGATCAAGAAGAGGAATTCCTCTATTTTTAGTTACATTAAAAATTACCAAACATAACATTGCCAAAAACACTATTACAATATTTGATTTATTAATATATTTGAGTGAAATTGCATGCATGCCCTTTGGTGTTATATTATTTCTTTCATGCACTTAACTCTTATATGTTGAGTTTGATACATGCATAAAATCTCATCAAGACACTCGCATGACCTAAAGGAGAAAGCCCAATGTCTTAAAATGCAATTATGTTACATGCCATTGCCAGTTATTTCATGAAAGGAAACTTACATTCATACCCCTGCATTTCTAAATTATTATATGTTCCTTTTTTTTGCCTTGTTTCGCATCAAATTTGAACACGGATTGCGCACTTGATTGAATAAGTACAAAGGAGAAATATTTTGTGAATTTATTAATTTGTTCTTCCCTGTGGATACGACCTAATCCACCGTGGTTAGTTTTATTGATAAATATTTTTGTTCAAGATTTTTCCACCATATTATTTACTACGACATAATATTTTTTCTAACATTATTTCTGCAAGCAAAAAAATCTTGATCAGCACCTAATTAGTACATTATAGCATTATTTTATGCATAGCTAAAAGAAAGTAGTAAAGATGCAAATAATGCTTATACATGCATGAATTACCCTAACTTATGCTAAGTCCTAGCCTAATTTAGGTCAATTAAGACCTATGATTGCTATGTAATCATGCCTTTAACTTTCAGATCTCTGATGTGTGCTTTCTTCTTTTTAGAAATTAGGTTAGAGTGCCAATAGTAGGCCTAGAGGTACTCAAGTATCAATCAAGATCCAGACCTAACCAGCTTTAGCCTCAGTCTCCTACTAAGGTTTCTAAGGCCCAGAGGAACTAACCTAAGGTCCGTTGAACTTCACGGTTAAAGCACCCATGCTTAAAAAATGTTTAGTCTAGGTTTAGTTTGCAATGCTTTTTTTGTATGAGAGAGATAGAAGAATTCTTCCATTTTTGGAGAGCTTTCACACTCTTTTTTTTAATTCTATTTTTGAATTGGCTCAAAAACATGGTCTGTATCAGATTCCTTGCTCCCACCATCAATTCTTTCAGGTTCCCTGGCTTTCGATGCCTCGAGATAGCACCACCCATGATTAGAAGGATCTTAGGATTTTAGAATGACGGGTTGCCTCCCGTTAAATGCTAAATTCATTGCCTTCAACTGAGCCGAAAATGGTATGGAGAGGGAGTGGTCAAATCATATGAATTTTGTAGAACAAGCACCTTGATCAATAGCCTGGTTGGTCCAACCAAGTTCTTGTTCAGATCTACAGGCTGATGATACAGCCCAAACCCAATCATTCTAGTGGGTTGATGAATGTGAATCAGTAGATGTGGTGCCCACCAGGTGTTTTGAGGTTCAAATAGATATGGCAGTGTAAAATGCGGTATTGGCTGATTCGAATTAGCCTGGTAATAGTAGGGATCCTCAAAAGAGAATGAATTGGTGGAGGATGTGAGATCCCTACAAAAGTGATCAGAGAAGGATGGGATGTGATTATTAGTTCGATCGAAATCCAAAATCCAATTAATATGTGGAGAGGAATCATGTGCGACTGGAACATCGAGAGGAGAATCAGAATAGAAATTGAGTCCGGTATAGGTCACGGTTGAAAACAGGTTTTGGAAGGTTCCGTATATGGGGTTGAAGAAGTGCTTTCTTTTAAATCCTTGACCTCAGCATCAGAATCAAAAGACAGGTCGTGGTCGTTGAGGTCGTAAACTAGTTTGAATTCATTAGCAAATAGCAGTTCTCTAATGTCAGAGTAAGATTCAAAATTGTCGGAGAACTTGCAGGAATCATGTTCTGAATCAGATTCCAAATCAGAGGTTCCACCACAGAATAAATCATGAGATGTAGAATCAGCAACCTGACTTGGATCTAACCTAGTTTCATATTTCAAGCTTAAAGAGGTGTTCCTATTAGGCATGGGCTCGGGTTCTTGGCTTGTAGGGAAGGCCCAATCAGATCCCAACTCTTCTAACTCCTCGATTTCTGAATGGTAGATTGACGTGACTTTCAAAAAATCAATCTGTATTTCTGAGGGGTCTGGAGAGGTGTACTCATCAAATACGGGCCCTGAATCGTATCATGGATTCAACATCTGACTTGTATCACATGGGGCCTTGTAGTAATCCCAAAAAGGCTTAAATCCAGATTTTAGGTTAAGGGCATGGGTTGAATCACTAGAATCTAGTTTGGGCTCTACAGGAATGTCAGAATTATTCTCGAGAGTCACCTTATCAGAGTAAGGGACGTAATTTACACCCTCGATAGGTTCTGACTCAATCTCATTATCACAGGTGTCTGGGAAACCTAAGCTCGGTGAACTAGGCTTTTGATTTTCTAAGGCTGGGTCAAAATCGTGGTCACCCAGAATCAGATCCTCCCAACCTATCTCAAGATCAGGAATGTCAATTGGTATGAAATTTGAATCTGAATTCATCTGGATTGGGGTTCCACAACAACTATGATCATTGAACCTGAGATTTGAGAAATCACGTTGATCACTAGAATTACTCCAAGATGTCTCATTATCCTTTGGCGAGTACTTTCGATTAATGCCTTCATATAATGCATCTAATGCCATACCACGTGCCTCCATGAGATCTTGGTGTTTTTTCAAAAGTATGGGATTTGACCAACATTGTAGATACTCATTGTTATGTAATATGCTCAATTTGAAATATTCTCGTAAGAGATCATCCTGGGTTGAACCATGTATCATTTGGGAAAAAAATCATCTGAGCATGGTTAAAAATGAATTCTGATGTGTTATTAACTTGAATCTCCCTAAATGGATTTGAGGATCTAGGATATTCTTCATGATGTTTGTAAGCACCCTCAATCATTTTCTCTTTCATGATCATTTGGGACTCAAGTTTCCTAAACACTTTTCCTAACATGTCAGGTTGCATTTTTGAATCAAATTGTGAAATCAAGATGTCGAAGCAAACTTAGGATCAGATTGGAACTTGATTAGATCTGAAAGAAATCCTTAAGAAGATTTAAAGAGGTCACTTAGGTTAAAACCCTAAGGATCTACCTGTGTATGTACAATATTATAGTCTAGTAGCACCCTGTCCAATATTATAGTCCTGGACCTACCCTAAGGATCAAACCCTGAAATTTATCAAGTTAGGCACTGGACTAGAAATCACCCTGTCCAATATTATAGGGTTCAAGTGAATCTTTGATCCATATTTTAGGGTTTTTGTTGATTAGATCTTTTCAAAACAAAGCTTAGGTAGCACACAAATGCGGGTAGGTTTGTTTCCTTTTATGCAGGGAAATGTGAACTAGCACTCCAAAACCCTAAATTTTTAAACCCTAATTGGCCCTATTTTCAAGGCCAATTTGATCTTAAGATCTCCTAGGATCTCAAACAAGAAGCGTGTAGTCCAAGAAGATTAGAAATTAAGCAATAATCCCTAATAGGTATAGGAGCACAAGGTAGGGAATTTCTAATCAGAAATGCCTCAATCTTCAATCAGATGTGAAATTTGCTCGCAAATAAGGAAAACTTGCCTTTTTGAATGATGATTACTATGAAATAAGGCAGGTGAATCCTAATTTGTTTGTTCCCCTTTTTTTTATCTTCCAATTGGTCAAACCAATGGTCGAACCAATGCTTTAAGGCGAGCTATTACTACTTTCAATCAAAATCAAGGAGAAACAATTCATGAAGCATGGGAATGTTTTCATGAATTGCAAAAGAAATGCCCACATCAAGACATCCCACGTTGGCAACTCATGCATATCTTTTGTTATGGTTTACAAGAGGGCATTCGCAATCTAGTCGATGCCTCTTATGGAGGGAATTTTCTAAATCGCAATGCAGAATCCGTTTTAGAATTATTTGAAGGGATGGTGGAAAACTCGATCAATAATGCATCTATGTCATAATTTTTGCAGGGCGCGAATACGAATCACCAAAATCCGCATAAGGGCATTCACGAGATCGGTAATCTGTCCAGTTCAAAGGATTTGGAGATTATTGCAGAAAAACTGGACAAAGTAGATATTGTAGTAAAGCATCTCGATGAGGTTAGAAACACAATGAAGAATCTTACGCCTCTACTTGCTACGAATCCCGCGTATTTACATGTTTCGCAAATTCTCGCGAGGAGGGAATTTGTGAATAATCTGGATTCTAGAGATCCATCTTCCTTGGGTTTTCTATCTACTCCTTCACCAACCCAAGGAGGGACCTTTGTCCCACTATCTTACCCACCCTTTTCCTCACCCTTAACTGTTGTAGAAAACACTCCATATCTTTTAGGTTTACATGCCATTCAGGAAAATATTCCAAGACCAAACCTTTATTCAAATTCCTATAATCCTGGATGGAGAAGCCACCCAAATTTTTCTTGGGCTGATCCAAATCAAAATCAAAGACCAAATTATCCAAATTAGACCCATTTTAATCCACCTCCATTGCCCCCTCAGTAATCAAATTTAAGGCCTAGCCCGATGAGTACGCAGAATTACTCTAGGCCTAATAGAGATACATAGCTAGACTAGATTTTAGGAGCTGTGTCAAAGAGTCAGCGACAAAATGCTGAAGCTCTCGCTGAGATCCATAGGCAATGTAAGGTAGAGTTGGCTGATTTACGAAATCAGATCACGCTTTTGGCTGAGTCTCGTCAACTAGGTACTCTTCCATCTCAGCCAATTTCGAATCCTAGGAATCTGCCAAATCCTAGGCAAAATCAAGGCCAAGTCCACTTCATTAATCAGGCCTTTGATTCTAATCGTAATCTGTCCTCTGTATTACCTAAAAATAACCCATCAAACCTGCATCAGCAACCTATTTTGTGCCAAAATAACCCACCTATTATTGAGAACCAAAACTGGCCATGCTGATCTTCTGAACTTGGTGGAATCATCTTTTGAATTGCCTTAATCTTAAACATTCTACATCTCGACCTAAATCAGATCTATTCTTCACATGAGATTCACTCTAATCTTTCTGAGATTTTTCATGAGAATCTGATTCTAGGATCTGTGAGATCTATACTAAGCAATTTCAGGATGAGTTTTGATTGGGTGGTTTAATTTGTTTTCTATTTTTTGACTAATTCTTTCATAACTCTATTTTTATCATATACCTATTCTTTTTAGGAGTTCATTACTAGGGTTTACACCTAGCTGAAGGTGTAAAACTTAACACTTGTACATAGCTATTTCCTGTTTTCATCCTTTTTGATTTTCTTATACACTTTAAAAATTTCACTCCATATCATATTGACTACCTTCATTTTGTCCGACTGATCACTCTGACCTTTGGTCAGACTTGAAATTGTCCGCACAGAGATTTTTAATATCCTCTTTTCGACTCCTTCCATCACCCTATACTAAATGAAATGTAATTTTTTTTCACCCTTCTTACAATGAGGACATTGTAAAATTTTGACTTGGGGGGGTGTTGAAGTGAAATTTTTACTTTAAGTGTTGGTTTAAAAAATAAAAATACATAAAAATTAAATATCCACGAAATTTAAAAAAATAAAAATTCAAAAAATTATAAAAATTTTTAAAAATAAAAAATTTCATAAAATTTTGAAAATTTTAAAAAAAATCATAAAAATTGAAAAAATTATATACATAAAAATAAAAATATATAAATACAAAATTTAAAATGAAAATTCATAAAATAATAAGAGGGGAATATTCATTTGTAATAAAGAAGAAAAGAAGAAGAATGTATATATATTATAATTAAGAGCTTTAATTTTCTTTTAGGCTAGAAGTTTAAAATGTATATATAATATATATATGAGTATTTAAGAGCATTCAATTCTTAATTAGATTTTTACGTAAACATTTTGTAAAAATACACTTTTGTGTTTAAATTTTTTTAAAACAAGATTTTACTTGAATTAGGAATCTTTTAAATCTTTTTAAAGATTTGTTTTTCTATTCTTATTTGAATTAAGAAACTAAGTGTGTTAAGATTTTAAACTTAAGTTTTGGAATTGAATTATAACTTTTTAATCAATTAGATTAAGTAATCCTTTTGATTTTTGAAAATTTGATTTTATCATAAAGTTAAGTAAAAAGCCAGATATTCAGAGTTAATTAGATAGAGAGTTGGTAGAATTTTAGTTTACAAAACTTACAAGTTAGAGATAAATAACTAGACTTGGTAAATTTTGTCTTGACAGATCCTATAGGAGGAAACCAAAAATTTGAAGAACCTATGAGTAAAGGGTATTGTTGTCCAAGCTCTGGTTTGAGAGCTAAGTAACCTAAACATCTAAGATTCACTCACATAGAATTATCTTGTTGACATCTGAGACCGCAAAAACACAGAGGTTAAGAAATCCATTCTGAATCCTCTTTAGTCCAAGGATTTCCACGGGGCAGTTCTTGAAAGGGTGAAGGATATGCCACTCACCTAGAAAAAGGATTTGGAGAATAATGTTAGTAAGAAAAATGAGAAGGGGTGAAAAGAAAAAGAAAAAGAAAAAAGTAAATAAAACACCCTACAGTTAAGTGTCTCGTTAAAAATGGGTACTTATGTAGTTTTCCATAAATAAATAAAAGCATCTCAATACAAATGGATGCTACCCTTCCTTCCATCAAGAATAAAAAAAGAACACCTCACTACAAATGGGTGTTCTAACCTATAGAAAAAAGAGAAAAAAAAATATGGAGAAAAAAATATTAGGAATAAGAGACCCAGTGGTCCACTGGGGAGATATACATAAAAAGTGTTGACCTCGGGATAGAAAATTGGTGAGGAGAAAGCAACCAAACCTGAGTAAGGCCAAGCCAAAGGCTTGAATTGGAATAATTGGGATTGGAAAGTGATGTCTTAAGATCTGGACTTTTGCAACTTTGGATGTTTTTAGGACAATTCTCTTCACTAAGCATAGATATTTTAAAATCATAGCTACTAAACCTTGGTATTGGGCAATAAAGCCTGAGAAATTGGGCTTTGAAGATTTTAAGTTGAGACCTAAAGGAGAAGAATTGACAGAATCCTAGGTCTAGAAGTTAATCTTTAGTGTTGTAGGCTAGTAAATTAGAGTTTTACTACTCTAAGTTTGATTACTAATGAGTATCTGGTTAATTTGCTTAAACTTATATTGATAAAAATCAAATATCATAAACAAGGGATTAACTTAAATCTATTTGATTTTTTGTGTTAAAATTTAATTCTCAATTCTAAAGTTTTGTTTTTCGTAAAACACTTTGTATTCTAATTTGAGTTAAGAATAGTTACAAAGATTAAGAGATTTTTGAAGAATTCTAATTCAAAATTAAGTTCTTGTTTACAAATTATTTTAAGTGTGTTTTGAAAATGTTATAACTATAAGTCTAAGTAAGAAAATTTTCACACATGCTCTATACATTAATCATTTATATTAAACTTAAAAATTTTTGACCTAAGATTTCCTCTACATAGTTATTATTTATAATAATTTAAACCCAAGTACTTTAAATCATCATAGTCTTAGTTAATTTTGCTAGGGACTAGCAAAATTTTGGCTTGGGGGTATGATGAGACACTCATCATGATCTCTAATTACCCCTAACTAACTAGTCTTCCTAGTTAATTAGCTAAGGTTATGAATATATAAGAGTTAAATATAGAACAAGGGATATTTAGTTAAGGACTTTAAAATAAGCTAAAAATGACATTTCATCATTCAATTAACATTATTAGTAATTTAGATAATAATTGGACTCGAAATCCTACTAATCATTTCCTTAATTAATAAGATAAGTAACTTAAATATAATGTATACTAAGTATGTAATAACTTAAGTAATTTTACTTAATCTAATATATTAACCTAAAAAGGTCAAAAATGTAAATTCAAGGTGTAAACATAATATTTATCTTATTTACTAACATATATAAAAAGTTGAAAAAGATCTAAATTAAAATAAACCTTCAAAACCTGGGTTTACATTTTAGTCCTTACTTTTCATTACAGTCGAGTCCTTATTTCTCACATAGGTCCTTAAGTTTTATTACTTCTAAGTCCCTCTTCGTCTTCTTCTTCTTCTTCTTCTCCAGTCAAATGAACGGCTAGCGGCAGAGAGTCACCCCACCATGCGATCACCGCCCTACCGACATCATTCCTCTTTGCCCAAGCTCTTGCAGCTTGCGCTCACCACCTCCACTTCATCCATCGGTCTGGATTAACTGAGAATCCTATTTTTCAGTGGGAGATAACCTCACCATCATCGGAGACGATGACGGAGGTTAAGCTCCTCGAGCTTCTTCTTCGACCAGACCCCGCCTCTCTTCGTCGCAAACTACTATAATGCCCCCTCACACGTCTGATTTTAAGTAAGTTGGCTCCCTTCCCTCTTCGAACACTGTAGCTGACCCAATAGGCTATTCTTCCAAACCTCCGGTGATTCCCCATTCCATCTTCCGACTTCCTCCATCCATCTTAAGTAGCCGAGGAGATCCGTCGTGGTCTTCCGCACCTCTGACAAAGGCACCGACTCTAGGATTCCTCTGCTCCACCTCAAATCCACCCACCGGAGATCTTTCTTCAACCCTCTAATTTTGTCGTCCACTATGAGACTTCGGCGGAACCCTATTGACCCCTTCGTCCAAGTAACAGTAGGCTAGGAGTAGTAGGAGTAGGCTAGCTTAGTTAGTTAGTTTAGTTAGTTAGGTTAGAGTAATTTTAGAATTTAGCTTCATCTCCTCCGACTCTGGCGAGTTCCTTGAGCTCGCCAGAGACTTGAATTTTGTCTTTTAATTCACTATACACTATCCTGTATCTTCCATGTTCACTTCTAATTCACTTAAGCGATTAATTAAATCACCGAAACGCCTAATTCATATCTCACCTTCACCGACTACTGACACTGTCTATGGTGACAGTAATTGGCCTAATTCCACCTTCACTGGGTTCTTTCATCACCTATCACCACTAATGAACCCTAATCGACATTATATTACCTATTATTATCATCCATAATTAAACACCTAAATCTTAATTAAGTCCCTGAGCTCGCTGTCCATGGCGGCTCAGGAACAGTTCAAACTATAAATTAAATATATACTTATGATTAATAACATCTGTTGACTTGATTTAACTTCTCAATCGAGTAGTTAAATCAAGTCCTGAGCTTAAACCATTCAAATCTTTTAAGAAACAAACTTACTGTCAAATCTCACATTTTAATGAACAAACGAAGAATTTAATGTCATAATGAGGTTCCTTGTAACCTCAGGATCATTTCTGGATTAGAAATGGTTAATTTTGTCAATCTGTTCATACAATTTACATTTTCTGGACTCACCGGAGCTCCGGCGAGCTCCAACGAGACAATTTTGTGTAGCAGCCTCTTAAAATTGCTAAGTGGCTCCAGAATAGTATAATAAAGATTAATGACTATTTTAAAGATATTTGTTTGAGGTTTTAACCACTAGAGCTTTAGAAGTAACTTCTTCTTCCCCAACTCCAGCGAGTTAGAGAAATCTGTTATGAAGGATTTGAGAAACATTTAAGGAGCTCAGAAGCTTCTGTGCGATGCACTGAAGCTATTTTAACCTTCAAAACATTATAGCAATCTTTTCTTTACTCTATCGAACACATACCTATATTAATTCAGGCGGCGAGCCTGAAACCCTAGAAATTAAGGACAGGACACAAATATAAATATCTGATTGACTTTCTGATGTTGAGGAGACTCTGATTGAGGCATTAATTTCTTAGGAGGAAGCTTTGAATAGAAAGTCAATTTTCGAGCTTCCATAGTCAAACCTGAGTTTGATAATGGTGTTCTGAGCTTGAATTGAGGAATTGAGATGTGGAAACTATTTCTGAGATTATGTTTGATGTTTTTAGAAAGAGTAAAGTAAGCTCAGATGATGTAATTAGTGAATATTTTGTTTCTGCCAATTTGGGTTACTCTCGAACCCAAACCAACAGAAGTACTATTTTGATGAAATTCAAAATTAAAACTTGGCCAGATTGATTAGTTAAAACCCTTAGAATTAATCGAAATAGATTAGGAACACTTTAAAGTGTCTATTGCACTTGTTGAAATCTGAAAATTAATCTCTGAAGCTTTCAGAGAAGAGAAAAGCTTCTCTGCATGTTCTGAAGGTCTTGAGAGCTTAAAATCTACTCTAATAGAAGTGGAATTGCTTATATAACATATACAGACCTTTTAATAGATGAGAGAAGTCCATCTGAGGACTCTCTTGAGTTAAAACACTTTCCAGGCTTTTATAAAACCCGTAGGAACCCCTGATTTTATCTTTTAAATTAAAGAGTAAAACATCATTAAAACATTAAATTGACCCTAAAATTGTATAGATTACCCTTAAGCTTTCCAACAAACTTGAATTCGTCCAATTTGGAGCTCTGGGTAGAAAGTTACAATCGTTTGAATTCGGATTTGGAAGGGGTAGCTTTGCCCCACCTCAGATATTTACGAGCGCGCACCTAGGAATAAAACTGATTTGTTCCCTTAGCTATGTAGTCGTCAGCGCTCGGCGCACCGGTTCTGATTCCTTCTGATCTGAGCATTGTTCTGAGTGTGCGGGCATATGCTTGCAAGTGTGTGCACCCTTGGGGGCGTGTAGATGTGAATGTGCCCTGGGTGGGCGAGTGTGGCCTGGGAAGCTAGGTTGAGTCAATGCGGCTCGATACTGTGAACCGACGAAAAATTGAATCGAAATAAACCTAACCGAGATTAGGCAAGGACCGAGTAGGGTCTAGTCCCACCCTGGTCTCAGGGTGCTATGTATCCTCGAAAGGACCTCGCCACAAATAAAAAAACTTTTGGTTAAAAAAATAAGAAAAAACCTGGTTCAACTGAAAGCCTAAGGAAAAGAGAAGCTGTTGAAAGGCTAAGGAAGAAAGGAGCACAGACGCTAAGGAGTGTTAAGGAAAAACTAAGAAAGGAGAAAAACTAAGGGAAGAAGAGAAGGCAGGAGAAGATTAAAGGGAAAAAGAAGAAAAGAAGGAAGATAAGAAGGCAGGAACAACACAAGAAAGGAAAGAAGAAACAGAGCTCGAGAAAAGAGAATAAAAGAAAGAAAGAAGAAGATTAGAGGCCGTAGAGAGATGAAAATAAATAAATTTCTCTTGCATCAGTATCTTTTTGTTCTTAATTGTAAAAAGTCATGTTTTAATTGGATAACTTTTTAATTGCCTTAATTTCCTAGAATGAAATAAAATTGGAAAAAATTAGCATGTTTACTTGTTAATAAAGTACAACATTTTGAGTAAATATGTTTGCATATGGAATTTTGTATGTCCTTTATAGTTAAATATTTTGACAAAATTCATGTTTTGAAAATTAAACTAGTTTTACCTCCTAAACTTAAAGAGATAAAAGAAAATTGGTGAATTTGGAGAAAATTATTATGCCTCCCAGTGAACGACCTAGGCTCAATCAGTAAAAATTTCTAAAATGTTAGGTTAATTCGACCCTATACTACATAACCGACACAACTTCGAGTTAACCTAAGTGATTTCTTCTACTCTTAATTAAGTGAAATTAACTTAATTACTGAGTTGAGTGAAAAACACGCATCAACCCACCACCACCATCACCAATAGCCATCACTTACACAAACGCCCCTTCGTCATTGCCATCTCTCCCATGCGCATGCGACCCTCGAGTTCCACCCTCTCCTTCACACGCTGTCACCCTCACACTAGCAAGCGCCCACCATGTGCCACCTCCAGTAGACTGCGCGCCATCTCCATCAGCTCCCCTTGACGCACCGCACCTTCCCATGCTTCTTGTGCAACTACCAGCAACTCTAGTGCACAACAGTAACTGCACCATCTCCTTCATGCACCGCACCTCCTCGCGCAGCCAGCAAATTGCACACACGCACCTAGCCGTGCACACATAGTAGCAGCAACCACCGGAATCGAAAACCTCTATTTCTACGTTCGACCACTTAGGGCCACCCCGCACCTCATCGCAACTGCCATCACGGAGCCCTCGGTCTAGAGATCCTCCTTCGAGCTTCACACCTCCGCCCATTCCCTCCTCGCACATGGTAACGGGTAAGAAATCCCCTGTTTCAGGTTGTATTTCTATTTACCATTCCATGCCATTGCCAAACTTATGTTTCTCATTTATTGAATATTATAATGTTGGCTATTTTGTGAAGATAACCTCCCTCCTTTCCTTAATTACTTTATCAGCATATGTGAGCTCTATGTGGCTCATTTGAAAGGGGTTTTGGCATCAACTTTCCGCAATTTCATTTGTGAACATTAGTTTTGGAACCTTGCAAGTTTTAGTAGGCACGTTCCTCATTATGGACACTACCCGCTCTCTCGAGTGGTTTAATTTTAATTCAATACTTTGATTAGTTGATTTCCACCACTTAGAAATACAAACGATAAATCATTTGAGATATCATCTTATTAAGTGAGAATCAACTCGTCAGTGATTAGGCCTTAGCACCTCTGATTGCTTATCCCTAACTGAAGATTCCTGTGTGGTGGCACTATCCAAGCTCTACACATTGAACCCCTACTGCTTGTGTCCAAGCAGTAGGAAGAAACTGAAAACAGGCCCTACTGTGTGTGATTACAGTCCTTGCTATGTGATTAGGCCTTGGGTGCTTGATTAGTTAGATCTTGTGTGAGTCCCTTGCTGCACAAGCACAACAGGAGAAGTTTTGTGTTATATACCTTTTGCTGAAACACTTGAATAACACTTTCATGTGTTCTTTGAGAACCCTAGTAGGTGTTGCGAGGAATAACGTGTTTTTTGGTAATTTACTTATCATGTCTATTTCTTTCAAAATTAATTCACATACTTTAAAAGACTCAATGTGTCTAGTTCTTTTTTTGAAAATTCACAATCAGTCCTATAGTTTTCAAATGTTTCACAGCTGGTAGAATTTTCAATTATTGCCAAATCATTTGAGGATTTCATAATTTGCTTTTCAGTCCATTTTTTTTGTTCATTCACAATTCAACCTAGAAGTCTCATTTTTTTGATAGGATGGAGAAGGGAATGATGAGGTGGTGGGGAAAAGCTTTGTCTAAAGGTGGTCTCTTGGTCCTCATTAAATTTGTGCTATCTGCTACACTGGTTTTCTACTTCTAGTTTTTAGGTTGCCAAAGAAAGTTCTTAACAACATTAACAATAACAGGAAGAGGCTTTTCTAGAAAGGACCTCTTCACAAGGACACTTCCATCTTGTTCCTTAGGATGAGTTATGCAGGCTGTTGAGCCAAGAAGGTCTTCATGTTCTTCACTTGGAGGATTTCAATGATGCCCTTCTTACCAAATGGATAGCAAAGTTGTGGAAGAATAAAGATTCCATGTGGCACAAGGTTTTGAGGGATTCATATTGTTCCATTTTGAATTGGGAAGTAGATTCATTGCTCCCTATGAATGCTTAGCTTTTTGGAGGATTCTTTGTTCTATGGCTACAAGGGTGTCTCCATTCTTCCTATCAGTTCTTGTTGATAGGGCAACCTTCAGGCTTTGGTTGATGGCTAGATTGATGTAGGTAAGTTGTTTGAGCTTGTCCCCCATCTATTTACATTGGCCATTAATGGAACGGGTTGAGTCCTTGATTCCTAAAGGAGTTGATGGAGAGAGGTGGAGGTATTTGGCTTCCAAGTGTGTGTGATAATCTTTCTAGGGCCCAATTTGAAGAGTTGTAGGAAGTTCTAGTAGCATTGGATACTTATGATCCACTAAAGGGTTGCCTGACTTATGTGCATGGCCTAGAGGCTCTTTCTTAGTCGAAAGACTTATGTCTTACTTAGGGGAGGTGAACTAAGTGGTGATATCTGATAAGGGTTAGGGTTTGGTACTTACCTCTAGTTGGTCTAGCAATCGATTTGAGGATAGATAGGGCATCATCGATCTGTTGAGAAGGGTCAGGATGACATCTCCACATAAGGCACAAAATTTAAACTTCCTTTAGAGAATGTAGGGTTTGGGCAAAACTAGGTTTGGACACATTGGTTCAGGCAACAATGAGTCTAGACAAACTTGGTTTGAACTCTAAGAGTCCCCAGCTTAATGTTAGCTTAGCAGACTGCATAAAGAATGACAATGCTTTAGTTAAAGGTACCCCTTTCCAGGTGTGATGAGAGGGGTTACACCGACTGGCACAAAGACACCTAACAAGATGCCACCATAATGGCGTACTCGTAATGGCACTCACAATGGCCAGTCTGACGAAGTCATCTTGAAGGACCAACCACCATCGTGACTTCCTAGCACCATCCTATGCCAACTCCTCCCCTGTAAGTAGCTAGCAACTAGATATATAAGGCTAATGAGCTCCCTAGAGTGGCAGGTGGAGGAGTTTTTTCCAGAATTCAATGCTATCCTCTTTATCTTTAACTCCTTGCACTTTACTTGATCTTGAGCATGCAATTTGATCAAGAGATCTTCCCCTTGTGATACACTACCCAAAATAGTAAACTGAGACATCTGCATATCTCTCACAGTGTGATACACTTAAGGTGTGAACTCGGTAATCAATCTTCTTCGCATCGGTGTTTGATTGCCTTACTCGATCTGGAACCCTTACCAAATTGCTTTGGACTAGGGCTAAATCTCTCTTGCTGACAAGTCGAGTGGCAGTCCAAGTTGGCAGTCCATAACCAAGGCCTCGTCATTTAGCACCCATTACGGGGCTAGTAATCTATGCATAGAATGGTTGGCACTCGATTAGGAGAGAAGTAGGGAGGCCAAGACAAGACCCAGGATACTACCATCTTCGTTTCTCGAGGGACCTCAGTCCCCTCTTAGACCCCTGTCTAACACCCTTTGAACCCGATTTTGGGGGTTAGGTCGAACTAGGTTGCTATCCTAGGAGCTTTGGGGTAGCTTGACTACAAAGACACTTCACAACACCTGTGGAAGCCCGTGTAGTTAGGGATACCATAACAACCCCTCTTGTATGTTGTTTAATCCTTTCTCCCAGCCTTAAATAGAGAAAGGGAAGGCCCAACTCACCACCTAGGATGCACCTTTCAATGAAGATCTTATATTTGATAGTGGTGGCTTGGGGTGAGATGTTGAGATAGCCAAGCTCTACTAGGAGATTGAGGAAATATGTAGGGAGCTCTTGCATGGGCCCACCAAACCTTTATCCCTATTAATATCTACTTGGAAACGAATGTTTTGGTAGTGTGGAAGATGAATTCATGTTTTAATAACCAGACTAGATTGGTCGTTTGGATCAAGAATTGAAGGAAAAATTAGTAAACTAGCCAATTTTTGCAATAGAGATTCAAAATCGTTGTGAATGAGTAAAATCCTTGTTGAATGGTAAAGTTGATTCATTGGTAGAATTACCCTAATATATATATTACAAAAATCTAACATGCCTCTCCTACTCTTCTCATTCCTAGTGCTTAACTTCCTCTCCTTCCTACACTTCTTAGCTCATGACTCCTTTCCAAACACTAACCCCCTTGCTGATGTTGCCATTCCTCTACCCACTATTGATAGATTGTTAGACCACTACTCTTCCCTTTCATTGGACAATCCACACCATTTTCTCTTGCTTGAGGTCAGGTCCCTTCCTCCTCCCCTTCCCTTTTTCTCTTTTTTCCTTTCTTCGCCAGCCATCCTCCCCACCTTCCTCCTCCTCCACTACTCTTGACCACCCATTTCCTCCTCCCCCTTTGCCACCCCTCCAACTCCCCCTTTGTCTTACCCCTCCACCACCTTAACCAGCATTTGACCCTTGACCACCCCTGAACGTTGACCACCTGTGAGAAATGGGACTCTCTTTAGATAGAAAAGAACTTGGGTAGAGAATGCAATTCATGAGTATAGGGAACCAATTGATGTAATGCTTTTGCGTTAATTAGTGAATTGGATTTCTACCAGTAGGTATCCTTAATTTTCTTGAAAAAAAGATCTTGACATGCCATCAAACCAAAGAATCTATAAATAGTGCACTTAAGGAAAATATATTTTAGTTATGACCACCAAAAAACTAGTATTCACCACCAACTTGCCTTTTCAAAATGAGAGAGTTCATTGTTCATGGTATTATTGATAGAACTTGTCTCACTAAAAGCTTAGTATACTTAGGTTGAACTTTCCTTCAAAAAAGGCAAGCTTATAACAAGCTATGTGTGATGTTTGAAATTTTGGCTTAGGCTAACTTTAACTTTTCCAAAGGCCACTTCAATGTAAATGTGGCAAACTCTCCTTCTCAAAGGGCATGTTAAAACTACAAATAATAAAAAAGGTGGGTTAACTCACCTATCCATTTAGAAGTTTTCTTGTTGTTGCAGAGAGTCATGCTTTCTAAATGTAATATCTAGGAATATTTACTTAAACTTTTCATAATTTTCTTTCGAGGGCTAGCCAGCAAATTGAAATTCTTACATGCAAATCTGATCATACCTTATTCTGCTTCTTTAGAGATCTTAATTCAATTTTTTTTTTGTTGAAAGGGAGATCTTAATTCAATATCAACCAATAAAGATTTAAAATTTTTACATCATTTTCTAATGTTTCTTATTGAGATTCATCATGTTTCTTCCATGCTGTAGGAATGTTTGCACAGTTGGATAATGTTGTACAAGCAATTTCTAGTCTCGAAAAGCTTATTTACAGGTCCTTTCAGGCACCTACTAAGTACAATCAGAAGATGCAGCAACTTGCATTTAACTTCAATGTTCAATCATGAAGTTATAAACTAAAGTTAATTTCCTAAATTTTGAAGAATAGAATGCATTGACTTTTGTTTTTCTTAAATATTCTCTGCTATGTGCATGACAAATTTTATGGTAGTTATAGATGCTTAAATTCATTCATGTATATTGGAAAAGGTAAGTAAAATTGTTTTTAAGAGCATCTAATCAGATACATTAGAATAGCTTAATCCCAATTAAAAGGATTTAAGTGGTCCATCTATTTTCTTTCCTTGGTGTCAAACTAATCTTTTATTTTTCTTTGAATGATTTCTATTTTGATCAGAAAGTCAGATTCATCACAAACAAAAGAAAGAATGAAGGCTGTGGTCTGGCATGGAAGCTATGCTACTGCCAAGAGAATGAGAGTTGATTTTGTTTTTCTTTCTCAGTTTTGGAACTTGGCTTTTTATATCCTTCCTACTCTTGCCAAGTGGATACTCTAAAAGTCAAGGACGAATGATACTGACTCTTTTCTACTTCCTAGCTATTTTCTTCTTCAATCTTGATATCACTTTTCTTTAGCTCTGTACCTACAAAATAGAGGAGATTCAAAGCTCTTTCTTCCCTTTATCAATCATAAGGTGCGGTGTTAACACCAAGGGCAGCTCACTGATGAAAGCATCACAAGTACCGGTGTTTTTTATCGTCGTATTATGTAATGACATATTTTTCTAGAAAAAAATATTAATTATGATTTTTTTTGAAAAGCAAAAATATTAATTGTGATGTCTTTACATGACTTGTATTTACCTAATGCCCCTTTTGAAAGCACGTCCTCCTTTTATGTGCCATATGTGTTTTGATTCTTAACCTTTTACTTATTAGTTATTTTATATTCCACAAACTACATATTGTATAGGTTTACCTCTAAGCAATTACATCAACCAACTCAAGCCAGTAAATGTTTTTGAAGCTTCCATTTTTAACAAGCTACAAGATAATTTTCCATTTGTATAATCTAGGGTTTTGCTATTAGAGAATGAAAGACAACCAAAAGCTCCCAAAAAGTTCACTTTGAATGGTGTGGTCACATTTAACAGTTTGTGGTTTAATTAAGCAGTCAAGTTGGGATGCTAAAGATGATCAATTTAAACTACATTGTAATAAAAAATTCAAAAGTTGTATGGATCTTTTGGTTTGGTGATATATGTTCTCCATTGTTATGCCATTTTTCAAGAATAGTGTAATTTGTACTATGAATTTGAATTTCACTAAAATAATATATTTTGTTAAAGATCAATTTTATCAAGTTGTATGAGCAGTTGTTTCCAATCATAGATCATTCACTCTTAATTTTCAAAATTTATTGAAAGAGTTGTCAATCTACTCAATCTAGCCTTTGTGTACACCCTTATTGTTGAAGGGCAAGGGATGGCTTATGTCCTCTTGTTCAACCCCACAAAAGGGACAAGTATTTACTACTCCCCTCCTCCAAAATCTATTTTTGTTGCCTTATTTTTGCCATAGTCTACTTTTCTATAGCTCCTAAACAAGGAACCTACCAGAAGTCTCATGTAGTTGTAATAATTATGTTGCATTAGCATCTAAAAGTTTTAAGTGAAAATTAGGAACCTATCAACCACTTCACCCCTACATTGTCCTCCATCAACACTCCATCAATTTGGTCTCTTGGCCTAATAGTTTTCCAAAAGCTTAGGAAAACAAGACATGAGAGTTCCTAAAGAATGGCCATAGAGGAACCATGAATCCCTCTGATCGCACGTGTTTCGTGAGTTTGAAATCAGGGTTAGAAGTAACTCGTCGTCATAGTTGCAAAGCATGTGGTCAAATAAAATTTATAACCGAAACTCAAAAATTAAGTCCCGAGTTGAACACAGGGAGGCGAACCTTTGGTTTTATGAAATCTATGCTTCACTTTTATTTTTTATTTTGGTCATTTTTATCTTTTCTAATTTTTTTGGTATTTTTAACAAGCAAGAGATTCAGTCGATGAAAACTTTATCTACTTGCAAAAATATAAGAGAGAGAGGGAGAGGGAGAGAGAGAAACAATCATCTATTCATCAAGAACTGTTTGTTACACTACGAAAGCAGGAAAAATCTACACTATGAAAGCATAAAAAGACAGAGTGGGGTGAGAGAAATCCCCCTTAATGGCTACTCAGAGGATGACTCGCTCTGATGTCACCCAGAGGAAGGTGGTGAGGAACGAGATAAAAAAGGACAGAACCGGAAGATGGAGGATGGGACAGGATGGCGTCGCAGCGAGGATCTTCTTCCCGAAGGGCGGTGAGAGGATGGCCACGAGATGCTCCATGAGTGGGGATGAGGGGCAGGAAAACTATTTGATTTCTACTCTAGAGGAGCATCCCAGGCTTGGGACAAGCTCTCTCTAGAGCTGTGGAGGTGGTGAGAGGAAGAAAGGAAGAGATGAAGAAAAATGGGAGGGTAGGGGTCCTTTTATAGTGGAAGAAAGAATTAAATCCGTATACAGGACATTTAGTGATGGTCATAAACATCACTGAAGATCCACCGCAAATGTCGCTGAAGTTCCCGCTCACGCACCCTTGCTGCCGCACCACTGGCATGCGCTGTACGCACCCTTGCCGCGCGCGCACGCACGATACGTGCCACTGCCTCCACGCACGCGTTGCGCTACTGCGTGCGCCGTTGCACTTGAGCGTGCGTGCCTCCACATGCACACGTGCACCTGCACTACTATGCACGTGCGGTGGCGCATGCGTGTGCATGGGCGGCTTGGGTTGCACCACGTGGCATAATCTAGGCCGTCCATCTTCTTTCCTTTGTAGGGGATGCTACAAAGGTCGAATGGAGTCAATTTGCATGCCATTGGGCTACGATTGTCAACCCGAATCCATCCGTGAGGTTGGATTTGTCATTTGATGCTTCGTATTGCATCACCTAGTCCCTCGGTCATTGATCTTCCTTGGATTGCATATGGTGCTACAGGACTCTGATCGAGGTGATTTCAAGAGCGTTGGACTCCGATCGTCGTCTTGTTCAGATCCGTATGGTCAGTTCGTCAATCCGAGGCTCCAAAATAAATATCCTTCTCTCCTGATCACAAAAAGAATGCAATTAACCTAAATTATGTACAACTACTCTAAATGCAGAATGATGCATGCTATGCAATATTTATAACATGAAATGCAAATCTAAGACTAGGAACATGCATGAATAGGCATTTTACCCTCAATAAATGTATTTACATCACCCTCCAAAATACTAGGACTAATTTGTTGCCCAATTTTAGAATAGAAAAGATCTTACAAGTAGGGGAAGTCCTTTATAAACCACATTAGAAAATTGATATTCTACCTATTGCTTGATATGGGTCATCCCATGATCAAACAAAGCAAGGAGAAAATAGATGGTGAGCCTATTATTTTTTACTATTATCTTTAAAAAAATAGAGTTTTCTACCATCATAGGGATTGATCTACTCTTCTAAATAGCATTGGTGAATGAGAAACGTAACTTTTTGGCTTTGTCTTGATTGTTATTGGAAGTTTACATACCAACATGCTTTTCAATAAGAACTTTTTCCAAAATATGATCTTGCTAAACCTAGGAAGTATACCTTCAATCGTCATCTAAACATAGACTGGGTTGAAAGACAATGAGGCTCGTGACAAAATTTTTTTCTAGGGAGTAAGGAAATGAGGTGCCCTTGGCCACTAACCCATATTAAGAGGCTCTTCGCTGGCCAGTCAACGAAGAGGAAGCATGTGGTGAAGATGTTGCAGGTGGGTGAGAGAAGACCACAAGCCAATCAGGAGAAAGGAGCCTGCTGGTGAAGACATTGCACTGTGAGGTCAGTCGATGGAGATGAGGTCGGTGAGGCTTGTGAGATTGACGAGGGCGTAATGGTTGAGGTTAGGGTTTTGTGAGATTGATGAGGGTTGAGGATGAGGTTAGGGATTGTGAGGAGAGCATGAGGGTTGCAAGGTCATGGGCATAAGGGGTGGGTTGGGGTTCGACGATGGGGTTGACGGTGAAGGGGATTATGGGTGGGAGTAGGAAGGGTGGTGCCCAGCAACAGGGTCGTGGGGAACGGAAGGTTGCATTGGGCGAGTTGGCTGCAAGGACTCACAAGGCTTGATTTAATTTCATGGAGGAAGGAACCCGAGGGGGATGTGGAGGCAAGTTGCGAAGGGGGGAAGCGAGGTTTTGGGGGAGGCATGGGATTTGCACGGGAGGCGCGAGTGTTTGCAATGGACATGTTGAAATAATAGGTCTCAAATGTAATGTCTTAAATAGTCAATTTTAATTTTATTTTTGTTAATTTAGTATATTTGGGATTTTTTTTTTTTTTTAAATTATTATAACATGATTTCATTATCATATTGTTATTGTCACAAAAAATAAATATGAACACTTTTGTGACATTACATTTTACTATTACGTATAATCATTTCAAAAGTATTATTTTTTTTGTAGTGATACTTGCTCAGTTAAAATAGAAAATAATGTTATATTTTTAGGCATTTACATAATAATTGAAATAATGTAATTGCAACTTTCTTGAAGAAAATGATCACTAAATCCAATATGTTATTTATAAAGGGATTTATGTAAAACATTAAAGTATATCTTCATGCATTAATTAATAGTAACATTCCTTACTAACATATATCAATACATATCTGCCTAAATTATAATAATACCAACATTTATATTCACCAATGTAGTGGCAAATGATTCAACATGTCCCTAACTCATGAAAATACCGATGAATAAAATTTGACCCTAAAGGCATTTGTTAGTTAACATATTTATATAGTGGCAAATAACATAGTAATGTCACTAATGAATAACTTTACAGACATATAAATTTGTCACTAAAATAAATTGTTAGCTAACATTTTTTGTTAGCAACGAATTATTCTGACATGTCGCTAAAGGATACTATTTGCGAAACATGTTTTATTTCTTGCAAGGTGAAATGTTGCTAAATCTATATTTTGTTGTAGTGAGCCATTTCATGGTTCGGAGGGCATTGTGCTTGGACACCTTGTATCTAAGAAAGGTATCCAAGTTAATTGAGCTAAAGTGAATTTGATCTCCAAATTACCTGTGCCTTCCTCAGTCAAGGATATCCAATCATTTTTGGGGCACATCTATTTCTACCGACGATTTATATCTGATTTCTCAAAAATCGCACTCCCCTTAACGAATCTTCTCTCAAAGGACATGCCTTTCAAGATGACTAGTGAGTGCATTCATGCATTCGAAATCCTGCACGACCGAGTCACCTAAGCTCCAATCCTATAATCCCCTGACTAGTCTCAACCCTTTGAGATCATGTGTGATGTGTCTGACTATGCAATAGGAGCGGTGTTGGGGCAAAAAATCGAAGGGAAATCAGTGGTAATATATTATGCCAGTAAGACATTGGACGAGGCTCAACGTAATTGCATGATTTCTGAGAAAGAGTTGCTAGCTATGGTATTTGGTCTGGAGAAATTCAGATCATACCTCCTAGGATCACACATCATCATTTACTCAGATCACACTGCGGTGAGGCACTTGCTTACAAAGAAGGACACAAAATCGAGATTAATCTGATGGATCTTGCTGTTGTAAGAATTCAATCTTGAAATTCTCGATAAGGTGGGAAACTATAATGTGGTCGCTAACCATTTCTCTAACCTTCCTTCTTTGATCATTGACCCTTCCGGACCTATTACCGATCATTTTATAGATGAACATCTCTTGGTCATTAATGGACTTCCCTGTTTGCTGACATTGTGAATTAATTGATCATGGGGAAAGCTCCGCATGATTGGGTGACCTCCCGACAGGATAAGCTGATTTTCGATGCCAAGTACTATGTCTATGAATATCCTTATCTATTTCACATTTGTAATGACCAAGTTATTCGAAGATGCATTCTCAACAATGAGGTCAATGATGTCATCTCTTCTATTATGACCAGGCCTGCAGTGGCCATTTCTTTGGGCGTAAAATCACAGCGAAGATCCCCTAGTGTGGGTTCTTTTGGCCCATGTTGACAGGGCTAGATTGAGGTTTTAAAAGATGCGTTCATTGTAGTAATAAATCCTCAAAAATAGCACATCAAGCAAATAAGATTTTATTGCTCGAATTTAAAGTCTGAGGTCGAACACAGAGAGCAAATATGTAATTCACATGCTAATATTAACAAATAATATAACTGAGAACAATTAATTACTCAAAACTAATATTCAATGTATAGCATGAGTATCTCAAGGGATAAAAAGAACTCTAGACCAAATAATGGTGATTTAGATCACCAATTATTAGTCTAACACACGTAGAGAATTTACTGAATATAATTAATGAATGAACAGTTAATCAGACGTCTGAATTTACAATCAGACATCTTAAAATGTGTTTCTATGGTGTGCTTTTGATTTATTATTCTTTCTTTCTGCCTTTCTCTTCTCTTGCTCTGTTCTTCTCCTTCTTCTTCTTCTCTGATTGGCTTCTTTTTTTACTTCTCTTCCTTCTCTTTCCCTTCTTTGGTCCTCCTCTTCTTTTGCCTTTCCTTTCCTTCATTCTTTCTTCCTCTTCTCTTCATGATAGGAGGAGAGTACTTGAATTTTGGCTAAGTGCTAGCCAATGCACAAAAGAGCAAAAACCCCCTACCCCGCGCTCTCTCTTTCTCTCCTTTCCCTCCTCTCTTTCTCAACATCCAAGCATAATCGAGTTATCGGGCATAAGCGCACCCGAGAACAAGGCTATAGGAGTCATATCGTAGCTGAGGTGTGAAGGCAATAGGCGGGTAAGCGGGTGCGGGTAAGGGGACCTCACCCCCATGTCTACGGCAAATAGCCTTAGACAAGAAAATAATATATCCGTGTGCTCCGCTTTAGTGGCTTCTGAGGTGGGGCTGAAGTCCCACCTTCTTCTCGCGTGTCGCTAGAGGATGGAATCTCCTTCAATCGGAAGAGTTGCTGCTATTGGAACCAACAATGGAAGGTTCGACATAGGACCTAGGCCAATTCCACATTGCCTGGGATCTGTACCTGGAGCGGTCACAGCAAGAACATGCTTCAAGCTTCGCTCAAAGCTACCATCAATGGCAGCTTATCTCTTTGCATCTGAAAATAAGAAGAGGGCCTCTTGGCCACATTAAAAATGCTCAGGAGCTTCGCAAGGGAGCAGCGAGGATGTTGGTGGTGGTGGCGAGCTGTGAAGGTGGTTGTAGAAGGCTGGTGAAGGCAGGGATGGCCGTGAGAAGGTGGGTTGTCCGAGGGTGTGTTCGGGGAGCCATAGGCCCAATAGGTCGAGGGCTTTTGATGAATAGTGAGTGGCAGAGGTTATGGGCGTGTTAGTGAATAGGATGGAGGTGTGTAGCGCGCAGAAGTCCTTGCTGGAGATAGGGAAGATGAGGGTGATTAGCGGCATCGAGGGATAGTTTAGGGCTTTTTGAATAGGGAATTGAACTAGGGACCTAAACTAACTAATCTTATCCTAGACTAATGGATGAAAGAGGGATAATGCCCACACCATAGGTATGCCGGACATGGGAAAGATGAGTGCTCTCGGTGAGGTGGAAATGGTGATGACGAACGGGAAGGAGGCTCCTACTCGTACGGCCAAGAGCGAATGACAACGGGGAAGAAGATTTGGCAGCTGGTATTGCGAGTAGATGAAGAATGAAGTTGGGGTTGGTCACCAAACATCTAGGAGCTTTTCGGCCGAAAGAGGAGGGTGGAAGGAGGGGAATTCTGGTTGAAATCAAGTGTGGGGAGATCGACGTGCAATGTAGGTCCTTATATAGGCCTAAGGAAGGGTGTTCCAAGCTTGGAAACCAAGCTTGGAAGCTTGTGGTTCATGAGCATGTGGGATACCCAAATCTCTCATGCATTCAAATGAGAGATTAGGAAGGTCTTGGAGGGCAAGGTTAGATTCATTGGAAAGGGAATTCCATAAGGACTCTTCAGTTCTATTTTGAGAAGGTTTCATCAATCAATTAAGGAGAAATCCTTGATTGATTGTTGTCAGAGCTTTAGGATTAGGAGTTCCTGGAGTTGAAGGCTGCAAGGACCCATTTTAAGAATAATACGATAAAGATAGGGGCCTGTTTGTAAGGATTTTGAAAGTTAGGGGCATGTGTGTGAGAGAAAAGAGTCAGACAGGACCAAAATGCAAACTTGGTCAAGATGATCTTAGATTTGGCCCAAATTTTGGTACAAACCTAATTTTGACCTAAGGAAGCTGATGGTGAAGTTGTATTTAGGTTTTGATGAAGTTTTATTGGGTAAATTGCATAGGTTAACCAAATTAGGGCAACTATTTATCTAAGACTCTATTTTAGGTCAAAATGGGTTATGTTGGTCAAATCAAGCATACCAAATCCTAGAGAATATTTTTATATGATATTTAGAGGATTTAGGTGAATTTTATCCTAACCATAACCTTAGTTAATCAAGAAGGTCTATTTTTAGGGTTTCAAATGTCATTTAATTTTTGAAATGCATGAAAACCTATTTCTGTCTGCACGGACCCTCTTGTTAGACATTTATGCATATTTAACCTTTAATTAACCCCAGAGAAAATCTGAAGTTGTTCTGCATACATGATATGATGGTAAAATTACATTTTTTACCCTGGTTTCCTGCTTATCTCTCAGAATAGAATATTAAGCATTTAGGACCCTCTGAAGGTTATGTAGGAGCATTTATCAGCTTTATTGGACCAAGTTGAGCTAGTTATGGCTCATGATGGTGTTCCCATCATACCCCCATGCTTAGCTTTTGTTAGTCTCTTAGCAAAATCTTACGGAATTAACTCAAATTCATGACCATGCCTTGTTGGGAATCGTATAATGTGTATTTAATAAGAAAAAGCATCGTAGTATAGTACGAAATACGATCAACAAAAATAATTTATAAGATAACGAGACTTGAGTCTCGGTAGTTTGTCTCTGGGAGGCATTTATGGAAATGCAGATTTGAAATCAATCTTGCTCGCTCTACTTCCTTAAAATCGCATGTCAGTTTATGGTTATTACATATTAATACAAGACATGCTTAGTTGCCATAATATCAGAAATTAAAACATGCAACTTCAATCACACCAAAAGATGATAACTAGTCACATGGTGATTTTTGACATATATATATAAGATGATGATGATTTCAGAGTTGCAGAGCACAGGTAGAGGAATGCTTGTTCAGAGAAATAAAACTAGTCGCTACCAGAAAATAATTGGGTACATGAATCTATGGGGCGATTTTGCATGCATCATTTGGGGAGAATAAAGAGCTACACTACTAAGCAATAAATAAAGCATGTAAACTATGAAGAACAAAGCTACTAATCTAGCAGAAATAAGGCAATTATGAGGGGGGCTCCGATGGCCTTTGAGTTGGTTGGGAGGAGGAGGGGCGGCCAATGGTGCTTAGGCTGGCCCTTGGAGACAGGTTGAGGAGGTCATCTTGGCATGGAGATGGTGGTGGCCATGGTGAAGCAACTTGTGAAGGTGGAGTGGAGGTGGAAGGTAGCTAAGCTAAATGGAAGCCAAGAGTGAATGGGTCAAAAGTGCCACCCCTTAGGTCTTTTTATAGACATAAGGGAGGCTCTCTAGAGAATTATGGAATTCTCTAGAGAGGCCTATGATGGGAGCTCATGGGAGAGTGAGAGAGAGAGGATGGATGGTGGTTTTTAGATCCACCAAATGTGGATCTAAAAATTGAATGGCTCTTGGTTGCTAAGTTTAGCAACCAAGGCAATAACACATGGTAGAGAGCTCTAGAGAACTCCTGGCTAGGTATTTTCGTGTGGATGGTGTGTGTGGGTTGAAACTTAGGTGGCTAGGTTGATTAGGTTAGGTTCTAGTGGGTTTAGGTCAAGGTTGGTCTGAAATTAGGGTTGTAAACCCTAATTCACTAAGGTAAAGTGCAATTAAACTTAATACAAGTTTAATTGGGTATGTGAAAACTTAATTGAGAGTAAAATAACTCAATTAAGTTAGGTCTAGGTCAATTGGACTCTCACTGAGTCCAACTGGATAGTGTGTGTTGAGATCAGGGCTCAATTGGACTCAATGAGTCCAAATGAATAGGCTGATGGAATTGACCATGATTCAAGTCAATTAGGTTTAGTGAGGACCTAATTAGGTCCTTAGGGAGGTCTAGAGGTGACGTACTAGGGTTAGGGCACCTTAATTTAGGTTCCTAGGGGATTAGAATTGGGTTTAGGGAGCTAGAGATCTAAGATCAAGGCTTGAATCTCAAAACAGGAACTGTCCAATAAAAGTATTATATGACTTATACTAAAAAATTAGAAGTCCAGACTTCAATTCTGGACATCTAATCAGAGTCAGGAAGGATTCTAGGTTATGTCTTGGGTATTCTGCAGAAATTGGACATCTGACCAAGTGTCTGGACGTCCAATAATACTGCAGAAGTGGGTTTAAGGTGTGCGGGAGTTGGCTAAGGGTTCTAGACATCCTATAACTTATCTGGACATCCAAATAGAGGTTGGAATTAGGGTTTTAAGGTTTCCTAGGGTGCGGTGACCTAATCCAAGGGTGGCTAAGGCTTGGGGAATCTTTTAGGCTATCCTAGGGCTAGGATGGTCCTAAGTTCTTCATATTTTACTACTTTATTCCTACTTAATAGAATAGCATACCTTAAATCCCTTACATTATTATCTATTACATCTAATCTAGGTATTTTTCTGCTGCTCTTCTGCAACACCAGTTATTTCAACTTCAGATCCACCACCAGATCTACCTTCTGGTCAGCTTATTACCTGTAATTGTCATAATACAACTGATGAGACCGCATTTGTGGGCTAATCGAACGCATAAATACCTAGATATTAGAAGGATTTCTACTTGTATATAGCATACTTAGATTTATAAATAGATTAGTTTATAAATATGATGGCATGCTTGTTTTATACATCGCATTCACATGTAATAGAAGGTAATATAAATTATGGTGGCATGTATGAATTACATGCATCATTTTGGAATAACTCCATAAATAACCCATTTTCTTTTTATTATATTTTTTTTCCTGTAGAGCAAACCATCGACACCTGCGCCACTCCGCGTGCAATAGCAGCACCTCATCACGTGGGCGTTGCTAGAGGAGATCTCGTAAGGCCCAAACGAGATGAGGGAAAGTTAAGGGAGATTTGTTAAACCAAATGCCCGTGCGTTGGGTTCAAAAAGGAGGAGAACTATAGTGGTGGAGAAAAGCGTCATCCCCCTGGCGAAGACTTCTCTATTGCCACCACCGTGCAACAGGCAAGCACCATGGGACTTCAGCGTGCACTGTAAGACCTTTGGCAAGCTTCTTCTTCCTCTTCTTCCTTCCACCTCCGCCGACCCTCGACCTCCTACGCACGGTGACAGCAGCAATGCACCATCTTCATCGCGCAACCACGCATCAGCGCACCACCACCGTTGATCACACCTCCACTGCGCAAGCGCATCCCCTCCATGCATGAGCAGCAGGTGCGTGCAACAACAGCAGCGCACCACCCACGCACTGGCGCTGACAGAGGAGGTACCTTTGCCATGCCCGTGGCCTGCCTTCTCCTCTTCCACAGCACGTGCTCACACCCACGTGCCATAGCTATGCATACGCTGTGCACCATCCACAGCAGGCCGGTCACTCCCTTTCCTCTCCTTCTTCTCTGTCAATCAATAGAGAAGGGGAACCCAAACCACCCATAATGAAGCCACCTCCACAGGCAACGGTTCTCCACGCCATCGACTCCCATATGCTCACCTCGACCCCACGAAGGTAGCCACGTCCTCAGAACCACCCACGATAGCCAGCATGCAACAGCGACCCACCACCATCGCCGCCGATCTTCCTCGTCGCTAGCATCAACTCCAGCCGCCGTTCGGAGCGCCATCATTGATGAGAGCCTCATCATTAGCCATAACTATCTCATTTTGAACCAATAAAGAGAATAAAAGCTCCTACAAAACCTAGAAGAAGGCCTAAATGAAGGAATAAGTGTTTTGAGAAGAAAACATGAAATAAGGTTAAAACTACAATTTTACCATTGCAGTACATAAACGGGATTTCTCAGAGGCAAAACATAGGTCAAATAGTCTAAATAAGATAAAAAGTGGGTTGATTCAATCAGAAATGGGTTTATGTGCAATCTAGGAATTAAATGAATTTGGTAACCCTAAAACAGACCCGCTTAAATCAACAAGGTTCTGGGTAGGATAAAAATCAAGTAAACCCTCTAAAAGTCATGGAAAAATATCCCATAGGGTTTAGAACACTTAATTTGGCCTTTGGAACCTAGTTTGACCTAGAATAGGACCCTAGCTCATTAATTGACCTAATTTGGGTGTTTACTCAAAATGTCCAATCAAATGTGGTCAAACCTAAAATCCAACTTCACCATTGGATTCCTTAGGTCCAAATTAGGTTTGTACAAAAATTTGGACCTAAGGGGAGGTCATCTTGACCTACTTTGCAATTTAGTACACCCAAATCATAATTTAGTCCCTAACTTTTGAAAATCATCGCAGAGAGCCCCCTAACTTCCTCACCACCTTTGCAATCAGGTTCGTCTGCCATTATTGGGGCAGAATCCTGCTCCGGTGAGGATTTGAGAGGGAATCCTCTCTGATTCCTCAGAGATCCTCTCACAGAAATGGAAAGGAGATTCTCTGAGGAATTCCCTTCCATCTGAGGCTAGTCATGATCCCTGATTTGATCCCAATCTCTCATGCGAACGCACGAGGGATTTGGGTATCCATCAGCTTTCCTTCTCCGGTGATTCGTCGGAGACAAAGGCATGCCCTCCATGCTCTGAACGCACGGCCCAGTACCTATAAAAGAACCCTAAAGCCTGACCGCTCATTTTTAGCTTGACCTGGTCGGGGTTTCACCTCAGATTTGGCTCTTCCTTCCCAGCCAGGGTACCCAGTGAGCTCTGGCGAGCTTTCTTCCCTTTCTTCTTCACTTTGCCACAAAACCAGTGGCAGAGACTTCTTCCTGATTCTCCTCCGCATCGCGCGACACCCGCGCATGCCGCTTCAGCCTCGTCATTGCCGCCATCTTCCTCCACTGGGCAGTTTCTTCTCCGACGACAGTCGATACGGCCGTCCGCCTCTCTGCCTCCCTTCGTCCCTGCAATTAGGTTATAGTTACTCCCTATCTTCCCCTCTTTCTTTTCCCCCTTGCATTTCATTTGATTACCCCTTGACCGCGCCTGATCGCCATCATCTTCCATCCCTCCGGCAACCCTCCGGCAAGTCGCCCCCATCGTTCCGCAACTCCACACGACTCGACGACCGACCTAGAAGCTCCATCTCATCACGCTGAACACGCTCCGCCCCTCCACAGTCCCTCCACACCCACTCAACGAACCCCCGATCACACCCATCTTTCCGGCCACAGGATGACCTAGGCACGCACGCCTTTGCCATCCCGCGGCCTGCTGCACATCGCACCACCTTCGTCGTGCCACGGCGAAGGTCTTCCAGTAGTTTAATTAGGCCGAGAGGCCATATTCGTGCATGACAGGTTTTGAGGCCCAGCTGCCATTGTCGACGATGGAAGCAGCTTCCAAGCAGGCTCCAAGCATCAGGGCAGCTGCGCTCTAGGTGCTGTGGACTGGGGAGACTTCTGTGAAGACTTTTGCGTCAGCACTTGACACCAACAGCGGCTGCAACTGAGGAGATTGTGAAGAGGTCTGCTGTAGGCGCACTCAAGGAGAAGCAGCCAGATAGTCCCACATCATAAGTTTACAAAGTGCCGCACTGGTTTAAATTGATTTTGTGCATATGGCTGGTTGCCTCTGACACACTTGGGGTAAGGTCCCTCGCCCTTCACCCGCCTCGTCCGTGGATTCACCACGCGGACCTGGAGGATCCGACCCGACACCATCCTTCACACCTTGCGTACCATTACACGCCGGTACGCCTGGTCCCGAGTACCCAACTCGACCAGTTAACCCGGCTCTGGGAGAGCTTCCTGTGAGCATTTTGTAGAGAGAGAGAGGTACGCGTGGGTAGAGGGAGGGGGTAGGTTTTGCTGCCTTGTGTGTAGGCGAGCGGAGCGCCGAAGGAGAAATGTCAAGCACTCAACCGCAGGAAGGAGAAGAGAAGCAGAAGAAGAAAAGGTTGAGCAAAGAAGAGAAGAAGCAGAAGAAGTAAGCAGAGCCATGGAAGAAGAGAACGCAGAAAGAAGGAAGAAAAAGGCAAGGCAGGAAGGAGAAGGAAGAAGAAGCCTTCGCAGAAGAGAAGAGAAGGAAGAAGAGAACTCAAAGAAGAAAAATACAGAAGAGAAAGAAAGAAAAGCTCTTTTAAGACGTCTGATCTTGTGATCAGACGTCCAATTTTACTCTTTTATCTTAATTACTTTTTAAATGCATACATTCATATTTGAATTAAAGTTTTGAGTAAATTAGAGTGTTCAATTACATTTGAGGTTAGTAGTAAATTCCAATTGCACCCTGTATTTGACCTCGGATACTCCGATTTTCGAGTAATAAAATCTTTATTTGTTTTGAACGTTTTTTCGGCTATACTACGATGTGATACTCTTTCTTAAAACCCGATCGAGCATTCAAACATTTTGGCGTCGTTGCCAGGGAGCAACGTGCAATTTACCACTAGTCTCTACATTCTTTTTATCATATTGAACACTAACTTGCCCTACTTTGCTTCATTTTGATCTTGCAGGTATTTCACGAGGAAATCCCTCCTGCAAGTCAACCACTCCAGGGCAGGTAATTTCTTTTCTTCCTAAAACTAGCCCCTAATCCTGAAAAGACAAAAGGAAGAAAATCAACTTAGGAAACAATTGCCTTCTTTATATAGTAATCACCATCTTTAAGGCAAAAATTTCCTAATTTTACGAAAATTTTTCTAGTCTTCTTAAAGTTGGAGCGACTTTTTTTAGATTCTATCCCACAAATTCATGTGCCTAATAAAAATAACGGTTAATCTCTACAGACAACACAATTCTTGCTTTTAAGTCCAAAGATAACCTTTTCAAAAAGGAAAAGAGGATTGGAAATAGAACCAAGTTAGGGTTTCTACAGTAGGATCTTGGAGCGTTAGTCACACATGCCTGCATGAAAAGGAAATAAACCCTCCCGCATCAGTGTGCCACCCAAGACCTTGATTGAAGAGATCTAAACAAGACAAAGAAAAGAAAGAAGCTCTAAAATCACTTGAATCTTAAAATCTTGGATCTAATAACCTGGGAGTCAAATCAGGGTGATCTCTAGGCTCCAAACCTAGAATCATTCTGCCATCTATAGGACAGGTCAGGTGAAGTTGACCCCTTGGGTCAACCAACCTCTAAATTAGGTCACAATATCAAAATATCTAAAGTTCAAGTGAGAACCCTAAAAGAACCTTTGAAATAAAAGTGGTAGACTTAAGAGGTCAAGGTCCCCATTCTGGTCTACCTGGAATCTCAGTGACAAGAGAGGTCGGGTGGGGGAAACCCTGTAACCCGTAGGGATGCTCTACCATGTAGGGGTCTTTGCGGGACTCTCCCTCTCTGGTTGCCCAGGTAATTCTCTGGTGGACGATCTTCTGATCCAGGGGTACCATCCGCCCCGAACCTCCACAGTCATCCAAACATCTTTGGGTGTCTTGATTGGGTCAAAAACATCTCCAGTCCCTCATCTTTTCTCTTTAGAGCACACACATACATTTTCAGTGGGACTCGTTACTCAGATCTGATCGCTTCATAACTTGATTCTATAACTTGATTCAAACTCTAATTCTACATCTTGATTCCACCACCTGATCCAAATATGCAGCCAAACCACCTAGGACTACCATTCAAGAAACCTGAACATCGGAGATCCATGAAAGATAAAATGATTGAGGATGCCATGAAATTCTATGAAAAAGAAGAAGAAACCTCAACACCAATAGTAGATATTCAGGTTGATGTCCCAACAACCACAACCTTTATCATATTTAGTGCTCGAGTACTATTAGCAAAAGCCAACAAAGGATCAACATGTGACTTGCTCATTACTGGATACATTGAGATTGAAAAATTGCATAACCTTGAATACCACCAATGTATGACAAATCCTCGACTTTGGAAGCAACACCAAGATAGTCTTGAAAAATGGGAAGAGATAAAGAGATTAGTAAAACAAATTATTGACCAAAAGTACCTGTATATACCACAAACAAAAGATGAACCATCTTGGGACAACATCGAGGATCAATCTGATCTCGGGTTTGAGGCACAAAATGGTTGTGGATTCCCAACCCAGATAGAATATAATGTGCCTGATATTGAAGAAGGTTGGGAAGCTTCAACTGCAGGAAAATACAATGTTGAACCCATTCTAGAAGACCAAAACTCCTGCAAGTATGAGAGTAGAATCAAACCTCTCGAGGGTGTAAATTTCATCCCTTGTTCTGGTAAGGTGACCCTCGGAGGTTATTTGGACCTAGATTCTAGTGATTCAACCCACATCCTAAGCCCAGAATCTAGATCTAAAACCTATCGGGAAGATTTCCAGGCCCCACATGAAGAAGATCAATCTTTCACTAAGGAATATGATCTTGGGCCTTTATTTGATGAATATCCCTCGCCAACATCCTCAGAGGAACTTATTGATTTTTCGGAAGTCACGCCAATTTACGATACAGAAACCGAGGAGTTGGACGAGTGGGGTTTCGATTGGGTCTGCCCTACTAGCTTAGAACCTGAGCCTCTACCAGATAGGGACATCTTTTTAAGCTCAGAATTAACATTTAGGCTAGACCCCAATCAGGCTGCTGATACAGAATATGATTTATTCTATGGTGGAACTTATGATCCTGAATCTCATTCATATTATGATTTTCGCAAACTCTCCGACGATTTCGAATCTGACCATAACATCGGAGAAAATCTGCCTCCTAATTATAACATGCCAATTCTCTTTGAAGCCACCTGCTCCACATATACAGACCCAATCAAAACCCATTCCCTACCCTGACCTGCAATCGGACTCAATTTCTATTATGATTCACCTCTCACTGAGCTGTTTGCAGATGATTCAACTCCATATCTACACCAGGTACCGGGTATTGATCAGACCGAAAATCAAGAGCCATCATTCTTTGATCACCTCTGTAGGGATTCCACACCTTACAGTGCTTATTTTTCGAAACCCTACTCTAACCAGGCTGATTCAACTCGGCCTGAACCCGAGTTTTCACTTCCATATCCATCAGAACTTCACTGCATATGGTGGGTTCTGCATCTGTTGATCTACATTTATCAACCCACCAGACTTATTGGGTTTGGGCTACATCATCAACCTACTGATCTTAACAATCACCTGGTTGGACCAACCAGGCTCTTAATCAAGATTCTTGTTTTACAAAACTCCATTGATTTGACCACTCCCTCTCCACCCCATTTTCCACTCGGCTGAAGGCATCAAATTTAGCGCTTAACGGGAGGCAACCCGCCATCCCAAAAATGGAGACCCGTCTGATGATCTGTCTGTACTCCACGTCTATTGCAACTTGAGTTCAACCTTAGACAGTTGATCCCACCTCTGGTACATGTACCAGAGCTCGAAATCGTTCGCATCAGCCATTTTCGACCCATTCACCCACCCGATGTATCCTGTTCTAAGCCCCTGACCTCAACACTATTTCACACCCTCTGTTTACAATGAGGACATTGCAAAACTTAGGCATGGGGGGGTGATAAAGTGCATACATACAGAACCAAGAAAAAAAATCAGAAGGATTCTCACAAAAAAAAAATCACATATGTCAAAGACACAAAAAAATTGAAAAATTATGAAAAAGATCAAAATTGGGGGAGGGAGGAAATTTTGTGAGCCACATAATCATAAGGAGGAGAAAAAGAGCAAAAATGATAAAAAGGAGCACAAAATGAAAAAGAGAAAGAAATAGTCATTAGTAAAAGATTAAGGAATTAACTGAAGTTCTACACCAGATCAAGAAAAGAAAAAGAAAAAAAGTGCTAAGGAGACATAACAAGAGATTAGCAGGAACGCTGGTGTTAGGCCTCTTGGGCTAGATTCTTTAGCTTAAAAATTCACATATCCGCTAAAATCTGGATAATCCTCAAGAGGTTGGGGAAAATGCGAAGCTTAAGTATTAGGTCTAAGGCTTAGGAAGTATTCAGCCTTGTTAACTGACCTCCGATTTGCGGGATTCGGTAACCTAAGCACCCCAAATTCACACACAGTCTGGTTCAGTAAGCATAAACATCCAAATCACGCAAAAGCATTTAATGTTCTGCAAAAGTCACCTAGATTAGGAGCGGCCAATCAACACAAGTTGATTTGGACGAGTTCCCAGCACAAAGAGGTGGGAAATTACTCTCAGTGATGTGTAACAACATATCGTCCCCTTGGTACTTGTCTCTTAGGATATCTAAATATCCTACTGGGGGCATGTAAGCACTCTGCTGGTTCAGATGCCATGGGAGGCATTATCATGAAATGTCAATTGCCAGGGTCTGAATTCGGCCACGGAATGCCATGGGCGAGATTATCTTGAAATCTCGAAAGCCAGGGTTCTGGGGGTTGCCATGGGCGGGATTATCTCGAAATCTCGAAAGGTAGGGACCCTTGAGGATTGATGATGGGGATGAGGAATCCGATACAGACCATGTTGAGAAGCTAATCCAAAGCTAGAAATAAAAAGAAAAGAGAGAGAAAATCTCTCCAAAGAAGTAAATCTTCTATCTCTCTCTTAGAAAAACGCACTGCAAACTGAACCTAGGCTAAAAATGTCTCAAGCACGGGTGCTTTAACCACGGAGTCCAACAAACCCTAGGTTAGTTTCTGTGGGCCTTAAAAACCTTTGCGGAGGACTGAGGCTAAAGCGGAACAGGTCTGGATTTTGGTTGGTACTTGAGTACCACTAGGCCTATTGTCGGCATTCTAACCTAATAACAAAAGAAAAAGAAAAGCACTTACACTCAGGGTCAAGAATAGAAGTTGAAACCTTGAATTTTGCTAAGGGACTAGCAAAAGCTAGGCATGGGGGTATGATGAGAGCCTCATCATGAGCCATAACTAGCTCATTTTGACCCAAAAAAGAGAATAAAAGCTCCTACATAACCTAGAAGAAGGCCTAAATGAAGGAATAATTGTTCTGAGAAGAAAACATGAAAAAGGTTAAAATTGCAATTTTACCATTGGAGTACATAAACGGGATTTCTCAGAGGCAAAACATAGGTCAAATAGTCTAAATAAGATAAAAAGTGGGTTGATTCAATCATAAATGGGTTTATGTGTAATCAAGGAATTAAATGACATTTGGTAACCCTAAAACCGACCTGCTTAAATCAACAAGGTTCCGGGAAGGATAAAAATCAAGTAAACCCTCTAAAAACCGTGGAAAAATATCCCCTAGGGTTTAGAACACTTAATTTGTCCTTTGGAACCTAGTTTAACCTAGAATAGGACCCTAGCTCATTAGTTGACCTGATTTGGGTTTTTACGCAAAATGTCCAATCAAACATGGTCAAACCTAAAATACAACTTCACCATTGGATTCCTTAAGTCCAAATTAGGTTTGTACCAAAATTTGGACCTAAGGGGAGGTCATCTTGACCTACTTTGCAATTTAGTACACCTAAATAACAATTTGGTCCCTAACTTTTGAAAATCATCGCAAAGAGCCCCCTAACTTCCTCACCACCTTTGCAATCAGGCCCTTCCACCATTATTTGGGCAGAATCTTGCTCTGGCAAGGATTTGAGAGGGAATCCTCTCTGATTCCTCAGAGATCCTCTCCCAGAAATGGAAGGAAGATTCTCTGAGGAATTTCCTTCCATCTGAGGCCAGTCATGATCCCTGATTTGATCCCAATCTCTCGTGCGAACACATGAGGGATTTGGGTATCCACCAACTTTCCTTCTCCGGCGAGCCGTCGGAGACAAAGGCGTGCCCTCCACGCTCTGAACACACGACCCAGTACCTATAAAAGAACCCTGAAGCCTAGCTGCTCATTTTTGGCTCGACCTGGCTGGGGTTTCACCTCAGATTCGACTCTTCCTTCCCGGCCAGGGTACCCAGCGAGCTCCAGCGAGCTTTCTTCCCATTCTTCTTCTCTCTGCCACAAAACTAGTGGTAGAGACTTCTTCCTGATTCTCCTCCACGTCGCGCAACACCCGCGCACGCCGCTTCAGCCCCATCGTCACCGCCGTCTTCCTCCACTGGGCAGTTTCTTCTCCGGCGACAGTCGATACGGCCGTCCGCCTCTCCGCCTCCCTTCGTCCCTGCAATTAGGTTAGAGTTACTCCCTATCTTGCCCTCTTTCTTTTCCCCTTGGATTTCATTTGATTACCCCTCGACCACGCCCGACCACCATCATCTTCCATCCCTCCGACAACCCTCCGGCGAGTCGCCCCCATCGTTCCGCAACTCCACACGACTCGCCGACCAACCCAGAAGCTCCGCCTCATCACGCTGAACACGCTACGCCCCTCCACAGTCCCTCCACACCCACTCAATGTACCCCCTATCACACCCATCTTTCCAGCCACAGGACGACCTAGGCACGCATGCCTAGGCTGTCTCGCGGCCTGTTGCACATCACACCACCTTCGCCGTGCCACGGCGAAGGTCTTCCGGTAGTTTAATTAGGCCGAGAGGCCGTATTCGTGCATGACAGGTTCTGAGGCCCAGTTGCCATTGTCGACGATGGAAGCAGCTTCCAAGCAGGCTCCAGGTGTTGGGGCAGCTGCGCTCCAAGTGCTGTGGACTGGGGAGACTTCTGTGAAGACTTTTGCCTCAGCACTTGACACCAACAGTGGCTACAGCTGAGGAGATTGCGAAGAGGTCTACTGCGGGCGCGCGCGAGGAGAAGCAGCCAGATAGTCCCACATAGTAAGTTTACAAAGCGCCGCACTGGTTTAAATTGATTTTGCGCATAAGGCTGGTTGCCTCCGACACACTTAGGGTGAGGTCCCTCACCCTTCACCCGCCTCATCCGCAGATTCACCACGCAGACCTGGCGGATCCGACCCGACACCATCCTTCACATCTCGCGTACCATTACATGCCGGTATGCTTGTTCCCGGATACGCAACCCGACCCGTTAACCCAGCTCTGGGAGAGCTTCCTATAAGCGGTTTGCAGAGAGAGAGAGTGATACGCACGGGTAGAGGGAGGGGGTAGGTTTTGCTGCCTTGTGTGCAGGCGAGCAGAGAGCCGAAGGAGAAATGCCAAGCACTCAACCGCAGGAAGGAGAAGAGAAGAAGCAGAAGAAGAAGACGCTAAGGAAAGAAGAGAAGAAGTAGAAGAAGTAAGCAGAGACAAGGAAGAAGCGAACGCAGAAAGAAGGAAGAAAAAGGCAAGGCAGGAAGGAGAAGGAAGAAGAAGCCTTCGTAGAAGAGAAGAGAAGGAAGAAGAGAATCCAAAGAAGAAAAAGACAGAAGAGAAAGAAAGAAAAACTCTTTTAAGACGTCTGATCTTGTGATCAGACGTCCAATTTTAGTCTTTTATCTCAATTACTTTTTAAACGCATACATTCATATTTGAATTAAAGTTTTGAGTAAATTAGAGTGTTCAATTACATTTGAGATTAGTAGTAAATTCCAACTACTCCCTGTGTTCGACCTTGGATACTCTGGTTTTCGAGTAATAAAATCTTTATTTGTTTTGAACGTTTTTTCGGCTATACTATGATGTGATACTCTTTCTTAAAACCTGATCGAGCGTTCAAACAATCACCACCATCGGAAAGCTCTCATCGCGGGCAACCTTCCTCGAGCTCCTCGGCCTCCGCCATCAACTCCTCTTCGCGCTAGATCAAGAGGAAGAATTCCTCTATTTTTGGTTACATTAAAAATGACCAAACATGCCATTAACAAAAATAATATTTTAATATTTAATTAATTAATATATTTGAGTGAAATTGCATGCATGCCCTTAAGGTTATATTATTTCTTTCATGCACTTAACTCTTATATATTGAGTTTGATACATGCATAAAATCTCATCAAGACACTCACATGAGCTAAAAGAGAAAGCCCAATGTCTTAAAATACAATTATGTTACATCTTCTTTTGAGAAAGAAAGGAATGCTATCGAATCACCGATAGCAAACCAGGAGAGCTATTATTAATAAGAATGAAATAATTACATGACCGAACCCCAATGATGTATGAGACCCCAGCAAAAATTTACAATATTATCCACACACATTGGGGTCTCCTAAAAAACACACTCATTTCTAGCCCTCCATACAGCCCATAACACAGCCACCATATGTAAACATGGCTTATTCCCATCCACAAGACAATGCCACAGATTCTCCCATGTGGGAAGAGACTCATTACATACTCTCCTCCATACATAATCAGTGATCGTACATGAAGGAAAGATATGAATGCTAGAATCATTATGCATCCCACATAGGTGGCAAAATTGGGTGGGGGTACCCATCTTCCAGTGTGTCAGATCTCCAGTAATCAAGCCATCCCTTCTACAGAGCCACAAAAAAATTTGTATCTTCAATGGTATTTTTAAATTCCATAGCTTCTTCCCCATCTCATCAAATTCTGCCATCTTGGAGAACATTATCAATCTGTCATAAGTAGCCGCAGTAGCAAATTTACCCTCCCATTTGTATGTGTCATATTCATGAGGCAAGGGTTTGACGCAGCAAGTTCTTGCATGAGACGTTCATTCTCTACTCATGTTCTTGTTTCATGATTATTCCACCGAACATTATTGAAAGACCATTGCTCAGATTCCTCATCCCAATAATCAGACACCAAAGCATTTTTATCCGAAGCCACTGCATAAGCAAGGGGGAACCTGTCTTTAATTACCCCCATGTGGCCAACTTTCTAGACAAAACTTGAAGCTTTTCCCATCACCTAATACAGATTTGAAAATATTCCAATTGTCCCACAGAGCGCACACCACTAAAGACCAAAAGGGGGAAGGTTTATGGGGGCTTAGACGATTATTCTCATCATTGGCAGTCCCATAGCTATCCTGAATAATTTTTGTCCACATTTTTTTTCTCCCTGCAGCAACCGAACAGCCCACTTCAATAGCAAAGCTTCATTGAATTCCTTAAGGGATCTAACACCCATACCTCCCATTTTTTTTGGCTTGCAAATTGAGTCCCACTTCAAAGGTTGAAAAAAAGCCCCTTGATGAGTGGCCCCTTTCCAGAAGAATCTTTTGCGCATCACATCTAGTTTTTTCTAGATTGAGTTCGGAGCTATAAGGATAGAGAAGAAGAATACTGGAATCGAAGTGATGACAGAATTCGATAATATATACCTCTCCCCTTTTGAGAGGCATCTACTGCTCTAGCCCTCCAATTTCATAGCTACCTTTTGATAAAGGATAGACCAATCTACTTTCTTCATCTTAGAACATTTTAAAGGCTGACCCAGATATTTAATAGGCAAAGAAACCACAGGTGTACCTAGAATGGTACAGATGTCATTCTATAACACACTATTCATCCCAAAGCAGACCAGGGAGGATTTATTTCCATTCAATCTGTGACCGAAAATCTCTCCAAAAATCTTTACCATATGTGTAAGCGCTTGCGCTTCCCTCTTCCCCCCTTCCACAAAAAAAATAGTATCATCTGCATATAGGAGTATAGGGGCTAGAGCCCTATGATTAGACATTGAATATCCCCTTATAAAACTATCCACTGCCAGTTTGCAGGTGTATCTTGCCAAAGTATCCACAGCAAGGTTGAAAATCAAAGAAGCAATTGGGTAGCCTTGCTTAACTCCACACTAGGGCTGAATCCAAGAGCGGCACAGTTTCCCATTTATCAATGGGGAAAAAGAGTCTTTCGTAATGCACCTCTTCACCCATTGTATCAATAAAGGTGGAAACTTCCTTCTTTTAAGAATCTCCCACAAGTATGACCAGGAGATTGAATCATAGGCCTTCGAAAAATCTACTTTCCATAAAAAGGCCCTGGTCTTTCTCCTGTGCCAACCAATTACCATCTCCTGTGCAACAATGAAGGACTCTTGTAATGATTTCCCAGGAAGACAAGCTAACTGAACATGCATTATCAAGTCCTTTAAAACCTCCCGCAATCTGTTGGCTATAACCTTACTAATAATAAGATAGATGGAATTAGATAGTGCAATGGGTCTGTAATCAGAAAATCTTTCCGCACCTGATTTCTTAGGAAGCAGAAATAGATAGGATTTAACCTCTCAAAACCAAAGTTGCCCAGTTCAAATTCATGAATAACCTTTAAAACATCCACCTTAACAACATTCCACAGCTCTGTATAAAAGAACACCTGAAATCCATCTGGACTAAGAGCACCTTCATTATTTAAATCTTTAATAGCTTTTAGTACTTCTTGTTCAGATATAGGGGTGACGAGCATGTCTCTTTGATCATCACTAACACAAGGGAAATCCACCGATGCCATCCTCCAAGAACCTCTTGGAGCAACCTTGGATATTTCTTTAAAATATTTACCTGCTTCAGTTCTGATTTCACTAATAGAGGTAACAGTTTTCTCTTCTATTTTAACAGATGAGATAAGATTGAATCTCCTAGCACTGGCCGCAAGATGGAAAAACTTCATGTTTGCATCACCCTCTTTGAGCCATAACTATCTTGATCTTTCACACTAGTCCATTTCTATTTTCAAATCCTCTTCCCCCATTGCAGCTTGCATCTGCTGCCTCATCTGCTGTTCCTGATGGTTGAAGGACTGCCTACACTCTTTCAGATCCAAGTCCCTGATTATTGCCAGAGCCTCCCTCCTCATTTGTTCTCTGATCAGAGCCACTGCCTTCCTATATTCTTTAAGCATATCACACAGGCCTGACAATTTTGCAGCCAGCTGCTGGGTTGCAGTACCTTGCACAGCCTTGTTCTGCCACCACTGGGACACCATTTGCACAAAACCTTCTTCACTAAACCAAGATCTCTTGAGTTTGAAGTATGATCCAATGTCTAAACTCATCCCACTATCCCATACAAGTGGAGTGTGATTAGAGAAAGGCCTATCAATGCTCAAAACTGCTGATAATTGATGCCTTTCCACAAGCTAGGACTGCCAAAAAACCTATCCAATTTGGAAACCTATCCACTGCCATTTCTCCAAGTAAACTCCACACCACTGATGGGGTATTCAGTCAGTCCTATGTTCTGCACAGCTATTTGAAAGCCTGCCATTGAGCTGTCCACTCTCCCATCTAGGTTGTCATCACCTGAGAGATAACAGTTAAAATCACCCCCTAGCAGCCATGGGACCTCTTGCACTCTTTGATGCATTGCAGAGAGCTCCTCCCATAGGCCAGACCTGTTTGCAGCCACACAAGAACCATAAATGCAAGATATAAACCATTCCATATCCCCTTGGGGAGACTGACATCTACAAAAAAGCATGTACCTGTCACGAATAACTTCAGTTACTAAGAGGCGAGACATTCTCCACCAAAAGGCCATTCCACTAGACCTTCCAGAGGCACCCTTAACCACAACATCACTGAGACCAGTTTGCTTAAAGCAATCCCATTCCTGACCATTCTCCATCTCAAAATGTGTCCCTTGAATGAGAGCACAATCAATCCCCCACTCAGAGAGATATTTACACAAGGAAGTCCTCATCTTGTTGTGCAACCCACGCACTTTCCAAGTCATCACTCTCATTCCTTATTGGAATGTCTCCCTTGTGCCATACAACCCACAAATTCAACCATAATAGAATTAGCAATATTCTGCTCCTCAATAGGGTGCAAGTTCTCCTTCCTTCTCCTTCTCAGCATGTAGGGAGATCCACCCAAACCTCTTTTCTGATTGGATCCATTGCCATATTTCATATCAGTAGGAATTGAGAGCTGCATCTGGTTTGCCTCATTAAGCACACTACTATCATTTCTGAGCACCAGTTCCCTTCCTATCCCGCCCTCCTCTTTACTGCTAAGCATCTCTGAATCTGTCCCTGAATTCTCAGCAACCTCCAGATAGCCATCCTCTTTGACTACCATGGCTTGTCTGCAATCACCAGCTGTATCAGCCTCTTCCATCTGGTCCTCCTCATCATAGACCTCGTGGCAGTCCTTCCTCTTTTTAGACTCAGGAGCATCAACAGGAGGAATGCGGCCATGGCTTTCATTTTGTTTCCTCACCTCAGTGCTGGCTCCAGACGTCTTATCCTACCCTTGTCCAACCTGCCTTGGCACCTGTCCAAGTACTGCTAGCCGAGTAAGCCAAGAAGTGCCCCCACATCTGATTGTAACCAAATCAAGAATTGAGCAAGCATTGAAAACATCAGCCTCAATTCTAAGAGATCTGATGTCCCCCTCTCCAATCAAAATTTCAGACCCATCACAGATGGATGTAAAGCCTGCTACCATCTTAGAGACGACCCCCTTTGATCTTAGATGTAACGGTAGGCCAGAAATCTCTAGAAGAATCCTCCTAGAGCCCACTCTTTGCGGAGGCCGATCAGGGAGAGCCCCATCAAAGGGAGACACCATTCTCTAAATCACAATAAATTCTTCAAAAGAGCTCGAACGAAATCTTAGTCGTTCAACATCCATCATACCCAAACCATAAACCAGGAATCGAGAATGGGATAGCATGGCTACCTTCTAGCCCGCAGACAAGAGATTTAAGGAACATATCAGGTTTTGAAGCCTATCTATTGATGGTTTGCCTACCATGATCTCACCAATCAAAGCACCCCTCAGCATGATCTCTGCAGATGAGATCTCTTCAGAAGTTGGGATCTCAACTTTGATTGAATGTCTGCCCAAAGCCGGTGATGGCGGCGGTTGGGCTTCTTTCTTCACCCTCCAGACAAGGTGCGAGAATACCCTCTTTGTTTGAAGAGGAACCCTCCTAGGGCATGAGTCGCGTTTGTGCCCTTCTCCCCTACACGCCAAGCAGATCAGAGGGTTTTTGCAAATCGCTGCCACATGTCCCCTTTGCCTGCATCTAAAACAAAGAACGTCACCGTTCATCCTCTTCCAGGGTCTTCTTGGAATGTTTTTAGACGTCCTATGAAAACTCTCCTGCCAGACCTGCTCCCTTCTCCTCCAAGCCCTCGATCTCCATGTCCTCTACTCGCCTCCTTCTCTAACCCTAGATGTCTCTACCGCACCACCACCTGCCACCCGACGCCAATCGCTCTCGCCCTCTCTCTCCCATTCTTTCAAATCCGTGGCCCTTAAATGGGTTATGCCCTTAATGATCAGTTCTATAATTATGTTACATGCCATTGTAAGTTATTTCATGAAAGGAAAATTACATTCATACCCCTGCATATCTAAATTATTATGTGTTCCTTATTTTCACCTTGTTTTGCATCAGATTTGAACATAGATTGCGCACTTGATTGAACAAATACAAAGGAAAAATATTTTCTGAATTTATTGAACTATTCCTCCATGTGGATAGGACCTAATCCACCATGGTTAGTTTTATTAATAAATATTTTTGTTCAGGATTTTTCCACCACATTATTTGCTATGACGTAGTATTTTTTCTGACATTATTTTTGCAAGCGAAAAACTCTTGATCAAATGTCACCATTGCCGAGGAGGCAATAGACACAATAGATTCACTTTATTATTTCTGAGTATTCTGAATTGTGCAATTATCTGATCATTTTTTATCTTTTTGTGCAAGGAATTTGACGGGGTGACAAGTGCAACAGAGCGGTGACATCAAACTTTAGCTAAGCCCACACGAGGAGAAGATGCGGGAGACCTGGATCCTGCTTTCACAGGGGATTCTCCTTCGTCACAAATTTTATTTCTATCTTCTCGCCCTTATAGTAATTGGGGCTGAATTTTTTGGGGTTTGTCCCTACATTCTTTAGCTACTAGGGTTTACATTTTTCTACATGCGTGATTCCATTTTCTGCTTGCTTGCCTTTAAAACAAACAAAAGAAAATATTGAACTGCCTGTTTCGGAGTTGCATGCCCTTAGGTGCAATCATTTATGGGTGATTGAGTAGCACATTAGATCTCATTATTGCATTGCAAGCATATTGGCACGAAGATTGCTGGAGACAGGTACACCTTTCTGACTTTTGAATCCAACTCCTGTTCATGCATTTGCATTCAGATTAAAATTCAAGACCACCAAGTTGATTGAATTTACTAATTCAGTGGTCACTTAACTAAAAGTGGGATTGATAATCAGATTCAACCTTAAAATCAATTCACATTTGATCTAATTCAAAGGGACTTGTCTGTGTTTTCAAAAAAAAATAAAAAAAGATTTGCAGTGTGATGCACACTTCTGACACTGAGCACGCACATTAGGCACCACACTAAGGCTTGATCCCTTAAGGCTATAGGCATCTATCTCTTTATCGGTGCAGACCCTCCTATCGTGCTTTGTGGTGGTGGTACTATCTTTTGACCAAGTGTTTTGATAGTTCACAGAGGGGGATACCCCTTAAAGGAACAAAAGGGTAGTTAAGAGGCACTGCATACGGATCACCTCAAAGGAAGGGTTCGCCCTATTTGCATCCCTTTGTTCGTCCTTGGAGTAACTTCTCACTTAATCACCTAGGAGTATAAGGTTGAGCTAGGTCGCGTAATTGTAATGAATAACTTGTTTGGCCATCTATATCAACCAATTCTACCTCCGCAACAAAGAAGGTTAAGATTTCAAGTCATCACCCCTCTTATAACACTTACGTGGGAATAGAGGGATAAGCCTTGACCTTTTGACCTATCTTTGGAGTGGAGATCTCACTCACTCAATCAATAAGAACTTGAATTGTGATTGATATTGTATGCTTGGTAGACACTCTCTTGAGGGTAATCTAGTGTTTGATCATGAGCCCGAGAGAATTCTTAGGAGAGCTCACCTAGGAGAGAAAAGAGAATGCATGGCTGATCAAGGAGCAAATCGACAAATGACCTTGAGGGACTATTTATTCCAACCAACCAACCCGCACAAGCACTGAGATGACTGGCAGGGGATAATCCATATGAGATCAAGAGCAGTACCATATCTTTGTTGCCCTCCTTTTATGGTACTACTAGGGAGGACCCCTACCGGCATTTGGAGGAATTCACCGAGGTCTATTCTACGATGAAGCTCTAGGGCTTTATTAATGAAGCCCTGATGAGGACTCTATTTCCATTCTCCCTAAAGGATAAGGCCAAGCACTGGTATCATACCCTCGATGTAAGGGTAAATGATTGGGCCACCCTTAAGGGAGAAATTTTGAAAAAGTATTTTCCTATGAGTAAGACCAACCATTACAAAAGAGAGATTATGGGTTTTACTCAATAGGAAAGGGAGCAATTTCACCAGACTTGGGAGCGCTTTAATGACCTTCTTAGGTTATGGCCCTACCATCAGGTGCCAAGATGGCAGTTGGTCAAAAGGTTCTATAACGAATTATCTAAAAGGCATAGGCAAACCATCGATGTAGCCTATGCAGGAAACTTCAAGACCAGAACTAAGATGAAGCCTAGGCATTATTTGAAACATTAAGCGACAACTCCATACATTTGTCCTCTGCCTATCAAGAGAGAAAACCATTAATCTTGCAGAGGAAGATAGAGGCCCATGAAGCTGGAGCTTCTCAGGATTTGGCTTATCAGATTCAGTTATTGAATAAAATCTTTGATAGGCTTTTAGCAAACCCCGGCATGAACCCGCAAGCAACCTCTATCTTTCAAGCTTCAAGAGAATGCTCCATTTGCCAAAGCACAACACACGCCACTGTGGAGTGCCACCAGGCAAATCAATTCCCTGAGTTGATTCAAGCTGACTTGAACACGGCCTAAGGTTTCCACCCACCTCCTCGCAATAACCCTTATTCCAATACCTATAATCCAGGGTGGCAGAACCATCCAAACTTCTCTTTGAAGCAAGGTGAAGCTTCTAACTCAGGGAATACAAGACCCTTACCTCCCCGACCCATATACCAACCATCTTATTAAAACCCTCCTCAGAATAAGCCCTCTGAGATGGATGAACTTAAAGCCATGATGAAAGTGATGCAAGAGCATCAGAATATGGTCATCCAATCTCAGAATAAGATGATTACTGATATGCAATCCCAAATTGGTCATCTTACTGAGGCAATTAGGCAACGTGATCCGGGGAAGCTGCCTAGCTCTTCTGAATAGAACCCTAAGGGCCAGGGGGTCGTATTCAGGGAGCATGCCCAAGTTGTTACCATACTGAGGAGTGGAAAGAAGATTGACAAGCCTGATAACACTCCTACGGTTACGTCATAGAATTCCCCTTCTACACCTGACCCGACTTCCATCTCCACCGAGGAAGAGTCACACTGCTCGCCCTCGCTTGAAATCACCCACAATGAAGATGTCATCCTTCCACCACCCCTCTTCCTCCATGACGACCCCTCTACCCAGAAGCTAAAGGTGCCCTATCTAGAGCGCCTATCTGCTCTTAGGGAATCTTTTGTTGGCTTGCCTGGAGCCAAGGATAGGACGGAGGAGATTATGGACACTTTTAGGCAAGTCTAGATCAACTTGCCTCTGTTGGAAGCTATCAAATAGATCCTGTCCTATGCCAAGTTTCTAAAAGACCTGTGCACCCAAAAGCACCGATCTAGGAAACAGGTCCAAACCAAGGTTATCCTGCCTAACCATGTTAGCTCGATTCTCCAACATGGAACCCCCTCCGAAAATGAAAGACCCAGGGGCCCCATATATTTCAATGGTTATAGGTAACCAACGTATTGACGAGGCTCTGCTCGATCAAGGTGCAGGGGTGAACATTTTACCGAGCTCTGTCTACTACCTTTTAGGAGGAGGCAAGTTAAAGCCTAGTCCAGTCATCCTCCAGGTCGTAGACAGATCACTTAAGATACCACAGGGATTGTTGGAAGATGTCTCTGTGAGAGTGGACTTCTTCTTCCCTGTTGACTTTCTAGTGCTAGATACTAACCCATCTAATAAGCCCATAAAGCTGTCCATTATTCTGGGATGCCCCTTCTTGGCCACAGCCAGAGCCTCTATCAATTGTAGATTAGGGGCACTTAAAATGGGCTTTGGGAATAAGAAGATCCAGCTGAATGTTTTTGATACTTACAAGCAATCCATATTTGAAGATTGTTCTCAGGTTGAGGTCGTTGATGAAATAATTGAAGAGACTACTCCAGCACTCCTGTGTAGAGATCCCCTTCAAAAGGTCATATTTAAGGACCATTCTTCGATTATTAAAAAACTGAAAGGGAAATACCTGAATTAGAAGAGTTGCTGGGGATACACGCAAAGTCTCTGTCCCCACCTTAGACCGTGGAGGTAGATCCGCTACCTGAGGTGGAGACATCTGAACTTAAACCCTCAATCTAAAAGGCTCCTAAGTTGGAGTTGAAACCCCTCCTGAGCACATTGAAATATGCTTTCCTTAGCCCTAATGACACTCTCCCCATTATTATCTCGTCTGCATTATTTGAATCGCAGGAGGGAGCTCTACTTGAGTGTTTACAAAGGCACAAGGAAGCAATTGCCTGGTCAATTGCTGATATTAAGGTTGTTGATCCCTCCCTTTGCATGCATCATATATACACGGACGAGTTCGTGAAACCTTTCTGAGACATGCAGAGAAGGCTTAACCATAATATATGGGAGGTTATTAAAAAGGAGATTCTGAAATGGTTGGATGCAGGGATTATCTATCACATTTCAGGTAGTAAATGGGTCAGTCCTATTCATGTAGTACCCAAAAAGGTAGGAATCATTGTGGAAGAGAATGACCAAGGCGAGCTGGTGACCACTAGACCCTCAACTGGTTGGAGGGTCTGCATTGATTACCACCGTTTGAGCATGGCTACCTAGTAAGAACATTTCCCCTTGCAATTTATCAATCAAATTTTGGAATGACTGGCAAGGAATAAGTACTTCTGTTTTCTTGACAGGTACTCTGGATATAATCAGATAGCTATTTTTCATGACGATCAGGAGCGTACTGCCATCACGAGTCTGTATGGCACATTTGCGTTCTGCCAAATGCCATTCAGGTTATGTAATGCTCCTGCCACTTTCCAACATTGTATGATGGCTATCTTTTCTGATATGATCGATGAGTTTGTTGAAATTTTCTTGGATGACTTCTCCATTTATGGCTCGTCATTTGACCTATGTCTTTCGCACCTTGATAAAGTCTTAACCCATTGTGAAGAGGCAAAGCTGGTGCTTAGTTGGGAGAAAAGCCACTTTATGGTCCAGCAGGGCATTGTGTTAGGGCATATAGTTTCCAAGAGAGGATTAGAGGTGGACACAACAAAAATTGATTCCATCTCTAAGCATCCATTGCCCACCAATGTTCGTCAAGTTAGATCTTTCCTTGGCCATGCTGGATTTTATAGGCGCTTCATTAGAGATTTCAATAAAATCTCTAAGCCACTCTATGACCTGTTAGCGAAGGATGTGTCCTTCGATTTTGATGATAGATGTTGCGAGGCTTTCCAAGTCTTAAAGAAAGCCCTTATTATCACACCGATTCTCCAAGCACCAGATTGGACCCTCCCATTTGAGCTAATGTGCGATGTTTCTGATTTTGCAGTGGGAGCGATCTTAGGTTAAAGGGTTGATGGCAAACCTCATGTGCTGCATTATGCCAGCAAGACCCTTACGAATCCTCAGCAAAACTACATGGTCACTGAAAAGGAACTTCTTACTGTAATATTTGCTTTGGAAAAGTTTTGGTCTTATCTTTTGGGATCCAAGGTTGTGGTGTTCACTGATCATTCTGCCTTAAAGCATCTTCTTGCTAAAAAGGACACCTAACCTTGCCTAATTCGTTGGATTCTGCTACTCCAGGAGTTTGACCTAGAAATTAAAGATAAGAAAGGAGTTGAGAATGTGGTAGTAGATCATCTGTCTAGGATCCCTATTGAGACATCAAACCCTGCTGGTGGTATTCAAGAGACATTCCCTAATGAGTCTCTGATGGTCGTGGAGGCCAAAACTCCTTCGATCGCTAACATAGTGAACATCTGGTCACAGGCATTACTCCCAGTACTTGGGACAAGTAGAAGCGAGATAGGTTTCTTGCTAACGCTAAATTTTATCACTGGGAGGAACCTGAGCTTTTTAGAGTAGGCCCTAACTAGCTTTCCGTCGTTGCATCCCTGATGAAGAACAAAGAAGTGTTATGATTTTCTACCATGACCTCCATTGTGGGGGACATTTTAGTGGGAAAAAGATTGCCCATAAGGTTCTTCAGTCTGGCTTTTGGTGGTCCACATTATTCCGAGATGCACATACATATGTGGGCACAGGTCTACATTACCAGCAGATGGGAACCATTGGAAAAGGTGATGAGATGCCCCAGCAACCGATCCTCCCTGTTGAGATCTTTGATATTTGGGGCATCGACTTCATGGGTCCCTTTCTTGTGTCCTTTGGGTATGAGTACATTCTTGTGGCTGTGGACTATGTATCGAAATGGATAGAAGCCATACCCACGTGAACCAATGACCATTTCGTGGTCTTGGGCTTTGTTAAAGCTAATATCATTTCTTAGTATGGGTGCCCAAGGACGATCATAAGTGATGGAGGACCTCACTTCAAGAAAGTACACTTCACAAGACTACTCCAAAATTTGGGAGTCAATCACATGATAGCCACACCTTACCATCCCCAAACGAGTGGATAAGTTGAAGTGTCTAATAGGGAGATTAAGCGAATTTCAGAGAAAACTGTCAGGCTCGATCGTAAGGATTGGTCTAAAAAACTAAATGATGCTCTTTGGGCCTATAGAACCGATATAAGACTCCCTTGGCCATGTCTCCTTTCTGTCTTGTCTATGGAAAGGCATGTCATCTTCCCGTTGAAATCCAACATAAAGCCTATTGGACTATTAAAAACATTAACTTGAATCTTGATAAAGTGGGAAAGGAATGTATGTTAGAGTTAAGTGAGCTTGAGGAGCTTCGTAATGAATCCTATGAAACTTCTCATGCTTACAAGCAACGTACAAAGGTCTTCTACGATAAGCACATTATTAGAAAGACTTTTGTGCCCAACTAGTGGGTCTGGCTTTTCAATTCCAGACTTAAATTATTTCCAGGAAAGCTCAAATCCTGCTAGGATGGGCCATACATTGTTATCAATACTTTCCCTCATGGAGCTATAGAAATTCGGAACCCTATTTCTGGTGTGAGCTTTAAGGTAAATGGCCAGTGACTTAAACCTTATATTACTCTTTCAGATGGCCAAATTTTGGATGCACTTCGGCCTGAGGAGCCTTAGCTCCTCCCACTCTCCTCTTCTGGTGATATTCTTCTATGTCTACTTTTTTTTCCAATGAGGACATTTTAGTCTTAGTCATAGGGGGTATAACCTGAGAATGTTTATAGCATTTATAAATATTTGCATACATTTAGGATATAAAAAAAAACTCTTATTTTCTTGAGCTGAATTGGTTAGTCCCTAGCAAAATAACTTTGTCATGGTGTCATTAAATATTTTTCTTCTTAAATTGTTTCTTAAGTTTAGAATCCAGTACATTTACTTCACTTGCACATAGACTGAGTAATGGATCTTTGAAGAAAAACCAATAAGCATTTTTAGTCTATTGAACCCTTGGACAGTTAATAGGGAGTCAGGAATACTACCTTCTAGTAGATGCACCTCATATTTATGAGAAGAAAGTAGAGAGATTACTGGTGTGCTAAATCTAGTGTAAGGACTCTTAAGTTTTCGACAATTTGATGATGATACCTCAGAGTTAGGCATAGTTTTCACTCTCTATTCTTGTGTGCGTACATTGTGTGAATTCCTGAGAGTCACCAAATAAGGTAGATACACAGAGATTGAGTCTTAATAAAGCTATGACTATGGTGGATGGTTACGACCGTCCTTTATAGAGTCCTCGGCTGAAGGAGGGTAATAATGTTAAAGGTTAGAAATATGCTTGTCCCATCCATTCCTTCCAAGTGCCGAGAGTCGGCACTTCCACCAAATAAGCCACACAATATTCTCTTGACCATCATCATCCCTAGTAATGCCTCATAAATAAAAGTCTGTGTCGTGTTATGTTGATTTATAAAAAGAAAAAAGAAAGAAAGAAACAATTATACAAAAAAAAAGAGAAGAGAGAAAGAAAAGAAAGAGAAAAGAGTCCAAGTTTATAGTTTTATCTCCGTGATGATGTTTCTGAGGCAACAAAAACACCCATCACGATCCACCAAATATGACCCATACCTACCTTTTAGTATTTCTGATCTCCCGAATACTGGCTGAGGACTCTAACTTAGTTGTAGAGTTATTAGGACTTTAGCTAAGGTGTGAATGTCATGTGAGGCCACCAAATAGTGAGTACATTTACTAAATCTGGTGAGATTTGTGATCTCAGAAAGAAAAGAAGGAAAGGAGTGAGCATAAAGGAATATCGAGAGAGCACACTTATTTAGCCTCTCTCCGAGTTGACTTGTTTAATAGTCTAGAGATCTAGAGTCTATGGTACTAGCTTACATGTAGCACCAAATGAGTGTGTGCCACCAAATACAAATCTATTCAACTCGATATATCCTACCTAAGCCAAAAAGCCAGGGTCAAATTACAGATTATCTTCTGCTTTATCCCCGAGGGAAGTAGTTGCCTATCCCGATAGAAATATTTACCGAGAGATAAGTATGAAATACAAATGTAAGTTGGTTATTTCACTTGGATCCGTTACCTAGGCTATTATTATTATCACCTCACATGTGTCTGGATCTCTAAATTTGTGGAATAAAGAAAGAAGAATTCCCTTGATTACTTCCATTATTTTAACTTTTGCTTGGCACTAGCAAAAACTAGGCATGAGGGGATTTGATGAGACTGCATTTGTGGGCTAATCGAACGCATAAATACCTAGATATTAGAAGGATTTCAAGTTGTATATAGCATACTTAGATTTATAAACAGATTAGTTTATAAATTTGATGGCATCCTTGTTTTATACATAACATTCACATGTACTAGAAGGTAATATAAATTATGGTGGCATGTATGCATTACATGCATCATTTTGGAATAACTCTGTAAATAACCCATTTTCTTTTTATTTTATTTTTTTCGCCACAGAGCAAACCAATTATGGTGGCATGTACTAGAAGGTAATATAAATTATGGTGGCATGTATGCCTGCGCCACTCCACGTGCAACAGCAGCACCTCATCACGCGGGCATTATTGGAGGAGATCTCGCATGGCCCAAATGAGATAAGGGAAAGTCGGGGGAGATTTGTTAAACCAAATGCCCACGCATTGGGTTGAAAAAGGAGAACTTTGGTGGTGGAGAAAAGCATAATCCCCCTAGCTGAGACTTCTTCTCTATCTCCACCACCGTGCAACAGGCAGGCACCGTGGGAATCTCGCATGCACTGTGGGACCTTTGGCGAGCTTCTTCTTCCTCTTCTGCTTTCCACCTCCACCTGGCCTCGACCTCCTATGCACGGTGACAGTAGCAATGCACCAGCTTCATCGCGCAACCATGCATCTGTACACCACCACCGTCCATCATGCCTCCACTACGTAAGCACATCCCCTCCATGCACGATCAACAGGCGTGTGCAATAGCAGCAACGCACCACCCACTCACCGGCGTCGACAGAGGTGCTACCTTCACCACACTCGTGGCCTTCCTTCTTCTCTTCCATAGCACGTGCTCATGCCCGCGTGCCATAGCCGCGCATATGCTATGCGCCATCCGCAGCAGGCTAGTCACTCCCTTTCCTCTCTTTCTTCTTCTTCTCCATCAACCAACACAGAAGGGGAACCAAACCACCCATAATGCAGCCACCTCCACACGCAATGGTTCTCCACACCATTGACTCCCTTACACTCGCCTCGACCCCATGAAGGTAGCCACGTCCTCATAACCACCCATGATAGCCTACATGCCACAGCGACTCGCCGCTGGTCTTCCTCGTCACTGGTGTCAACTCCGACCACCATTCGGAGCGCCACCACCACCATCGGAAAGCTCTTGTTCCGAGCAAGCTTCCTCGAGCTCCTCGGCCTCCGCCATCAACTCTTCGCACTAGATCAAGAAGAGGAATTCCTCTATTTTTAGTTACATTAAAAATTACCAAACATAACATTGCCAAAAACACTATTACAATATTTGATTTATTAATATATTTGAGTGAAATTGCATGCATGCCCTTTGGTGTTATATTATTTCTTTCATGCACTTAACTCTTATATGTTGAGTTTGATACATGCATAAAATCTCATCAAGACACTCGCATGACCTAAAGGAGAAAGCCCAATGTCTTAAAATGCAATTATGTTACATGCCATTGCCAGTTATTTCATGAAAGGAAACTTACATTCATACCCCTGCATTTCTAAATTATTATATGTTCCTTTTTTTTGCCTTGTTTCGCATCAAATTTGAACACGGATTGCGCACTTGATTGAATAAGTACAAAGGAGAAATATTTTGTGAATTTATTAATTTGTTCTTCCCTGTGGATACGACCTAATCCACCGTGGTTAATTTTATTGATAAATATTTTTGTTCAAGATTTTTCCACCATATTATTTACTACGACATAATATTTTTTCTAACATTATTTCTGCAAGCAAAAAAATCTTGATCAGCACCTAATTAGTACATTATAGCATTATTTTATGCATAGCTAAAAGAAAGTAGTAAAGATGCAAATAATACTTATGCATGCATGAATTACCCTAACTTATGCTAAGTCCTAGCCTAATTTAGGTCAATTAAGACCTATGATTGCTATGTAATCATGCCTTTAACTTTCAGATCACTGATGTGTGCTTTCTTCCTTTTAGAAATTAGGTTAGAGTGCCAATAGTAGGCCTAGAGGTACTCAAGTATCAATCAAGATCCAGACGTAACCAGCTTTAGCCTCAGTCTCCTACTAAGGTTTCTAAGGCCTAGAGGAACTAACCTAAGGTCCGTTGAACTTCACGGTTAAAGCACCCATGCTTAAAAAATGTTTAGTCTAGGTTTAGTTTGCAATGCTTTTTTGTATGAGAGAGATAGAAGAATTCTTGCATTTTTGGAGAGCTTTCACACTCTTTTTTTTAATTCTATTTTTGAATTGGCTCAAAAACATGGTCTGTATCAGATTCCTTGCTCCCACCATCAATTCTTTCAGGGTCCCTGGCTTTCGATGCCTCGAGATAGCACCACCCATGATTAGAAGGATCTTAGGATTTTAGAATGACGGGTTGCCTCCCATTAAATGCTAAATTCATTGCCTTCAACTGAGCCGAAAATGGTATGGAGAGGGAGCGGTCAAATCATATGAATTTTGTAGAAGAAGCACCTTGATCAATAGCCTAGTTGGTCCAACCAAGTTCTTGTTCAGATCTACAGGCTGATGATACAGCCCAAACCCAATCAATCTAGTGGGTTGATGAATGTGAATCAGTAGATGTGGTGCCCACCAGGTGTTTTGAGGTTCAAATAGATATGGCAGTGTAAAATGCAGTATTGGCTGATTCGAATTAGCCTGGTAATAGTAGGGATCCTCAAAAGAGAATGAATTGGTGGAGGATGTGAGATCCCTACAAAAGTGATCAGAGAAGGATGGGATGTGATTATTAGTTCGATCGAAATCCAAAATCCAATTAATATGTGGAGAGGAATCATGTGCGACTGGAACATCGAGAGGAGAATCAGAATAGAAATTGAGTCCGGTATAGGTCAGGGTTGAAAACAGGTTTTGGAAGGTTCTGTATATGGGGTTGAAGAAGTGCTTTCTTTTAAATCCTTGACCTCAGCATCAGAATCAAAAGACAGGTCGTGGTCGTTGAGGTCGTAAGCTAGTTTGAATTCATTAGCAAATAGCAGTTCTCTAATGTCAGAGTAAGATTCAAAATTGTCGGAGAACTTGCAGGAATCATGTTCTGAATCAGATTCCAAATCAGAGGTTCCACCACAGAATAAATCATGAGATGTAGAATCAGCAACCTGACTTGGATCTAACCTAGTTTCATATTTCAAGCTTAAAGAGGTGTTCCTATTAGGCATGGGCTCGGGTTCTTGGCTTGTAGGGAAGGCCCAATCAGATCCCAACTCTTCTAGCTCCTCGATTTCTGAATGGTAGATTGACATGACTTTCAAAAAATCAATCTGTATTTCTGAGGGGTCTGGAGAGGTGTACTCATCAAATACGGGCCCTGAATCGTATCATGGATTCAACATCTGACTTGTATCACATGGGGCCTTGTAGTAATCCCAAAAAGGCTTAAATCCAGATTTTAGGTTAAGGGCATGGGTTGAATCACTAGAATCTAGTTTGGGCTCTACAGGAATGTCAGAATTATTCTCGAGAGTCACCTTATCAGAGTAAGGGACGTAATTTACACCCTCGAGAGGTTCTGACTCAATCTCATTATCACAGGTGTCTGGGAAACCTAAGCTCGGTGAACTAGGCTTTTGATTTTCTAAGGCTGGCTCAAAATCGTGATCACCCAGAATCAGATCCTCCCAACCTATCTCAAGATCAGGAATGTCAATTGGTATGAAATTTGAATCTGAATTCATCTGGATTGGGGTTCCACAACAACTATGATCATTGAACCCGAGATTTGAGAAATCACGTTGATCACTAGAATTACTCCAAGATGTCTCATTATCCTTTGGCGAGTACTTTCGATTAATGCCTTCATATAATGCATCTAATGCCATACCACGTGCCTCCATGAGATCTTGGTGTTTTTTCAAAAGTGCCTCAATCTTCAATCAGATGTGAAATTTGTTCGCAAATAAGGAAAACTTGCCTTTTTGAATGATGATTACTATGAAATTAGGCAGGTGAATCCTAATTTGTTTGTTCCCCTTTTTTTTATCTTCCCAAGATTAGGAGAATGACTAGGGAAGAACAGAAATTACCTACCCAAGGTGTGGTTGCTTTGCATGGAAGATCACCTCATGATGTGCCTCGCAAAATCACAAGAAATCAAATAGGTCAAGTTAATGCTCAAATATAATCAGATAAAGTAGAAAATATCGATGAATTGCACGTTGCTCCCCGATAATGGTGCCAAAATATTGACAAGGCTAGATTGAGGTTTTGAAAGATGCATTTAGTGTAGTAATAAATCCTCAAAAATAGCACATCAAACATATAATATTTTATTACTCGAATTTAAAGTTTGAAGTCGAATACAGGGAGCAAATATGAAATTCATACGCTAATCTCAACAAATAATATAACTAAGCATAATTAATTACTTAAAACTAATATTCAATGCATAGCATGAGTATCTCAATAGATAAAAGGAACTTTAAACAAAATAATAGTTATTTGGATCACCAATTATTAGTCTAATACACATATAGCATTTATTGAATATAATTAAATGAATGAACAGTTAACCTGACATCTTAAAATGCATTTCTACAGTATGCTTTTGATTTCTTCTTCTTTCTTTCTTCATTTCTCTTCTCTTGCTCTGTTCATTTTCTTCATCTTCTTCTCTGATTGGCTTCTTCTTTTACTTCTCTTCCTTCTCTTTCCCTTCTTTGGTCCTCTTCTTCTGCCTTTCCTTTCCTTCTTTCTTTCTTCCTCTTCTCTTCACGTACAGGGGGAAAGTACTTGAATTTTGGCTAAGTGTTAGCCAATGCATAGAAGAGCAAAACCCCCTACCCCGCACTCTCTCTCTCCTTTCCTTCCTCTCTTTCTCAACATCCAAGCACAATCAGATAATCACGCATAAGCACACCAAGGACTAGGGCTGCAGGTGTGATATCGTAGTCGAGGTGTGAAGGTAGTAGGCAGGTAAGCAGGTGAGGGTAAGGGGACCTCACCCCCGTGTCTAAAGTGAATAGCCTTAGACACAAAAATAATATATTCGTGTGCTCCGCTTCAGTGGCTTCTAAGGTAGGACTAAAGTCCCACCTTCTTATTGCGTGCTGTTGGAGGATGGAATCTCCTTCAATTGGAAGAGCCGCTGCTGTTGGAACTAGCAATTGAAGGTTCGACGTAGGACCTAGGTCAGTTCCACACCACCTGGGATCTGTACCTGGAGCAGTTGCAGTAAGTACAAGATTCAAGCTTCGCTCAAAGCTACCATCAATGGTAGCTTATCTCTTTGCACCTAAAAATAAGAAGAAGGCCTCTCGGCCACATTAAAAATACTCAGAAGCTTCACAAGGGAGTGGCGAGGATGTTGGTGGCGGTGGTGAGTTGTGAAGGTGGTCGTAGGTGGCTGGCAAAGGTGGGGATGGTCCTGAGAAGGTGGGTTGTTTAGGGGTGTGTTTGGGTGAGAGATAGGCGAAATAGGTTGAGGGCTTTTGATGAGTGGAGTACTGCGGAGGTTATGGATGTGTCGGTGAGGATGGAGGTGTGTAGTGCATGGAAGTCCTCACCGGAGGGATCACTGAAGACGAGGGTGATTAGTAGCATCGAGGGATATTTTTGGGCTTTTTGAATAGCGAATTGAACAAGCGACTTAAACAAACTAATCTAATCCTAGACTAATGAATGAAAGAGGGAGAATACCCACGCTGGAGGTATACCAGAAGTGGGAAAAACAAGTGCTCCGGTGAGGTGGAAACGGCGACGACAAATGGGAAGGAGGCTCCTACTAGTATGGCCAAGAGTGAAAGATGATAGGAAGAAGATCCGGTCACTGGTATTGCGAGCGAATGAAGAATGAAGTCGGAGTTGGTCACTGGACATCGAAGAGCTTTTCAGCCAGAAGAGGAGGGAGGAAGGAGGGAAATTTTAGTTGAAATCAAGCGTAAGGAGATCTGCATGCATTGTAGGTCCTTATATAAGCCTAAGGAAGGGTGTTCTAAGCTTGGAAGCTTGTGGTTCTTGCACATGTGGGATACCCAAATCTCTCATGCATTCACATGAGAGATTGGGAAGGTATTGGAGGGCAAGATCAAATTCGTTGGAAAGGGAATTCCTTAAGGACTCTCTGGTTCTATTTTAAGAAGGTTTCATCAATCAATCAAGGAGAAATCCTTGATTGATTGATGAAACCTTCTTAAAATAGAACCAGAGAGTCCTTAAGGAATTCCCTTTCCAACGAATTCCTTGATTGATTGTCACCGGAGCTTTAGAATTACGAGTTCTTGGAGTTGAAGGAGGCAAGGACCCATTTAAAGAAGAAGACGACAAAGATAGGGGTTTGTTTGTAAGGATTTTGAAAGTTAAGGGCATGTGTGTGAGGGAAAAGTATCGACAGGACCAAAATGCAAACTTGGTCAAGATGATCCAGATTATGCCCAAATTTTGGTACATTTTTTATTTGGACCTAAGGAATCTGATGGTGAAGTCGGATTTAGGTTTTGACGAAGTTTAATTAGGTAAATGTGTAGTTTACCCAAATTAGGGTAACTATCTATCTGAGACTCTATTTTAGGTCAAAATGGGTTCTGATGGTTAAATCAAGCAAACCAAACCCTAGAGAATATTTTTCTATGATTTTTAGAGGGTTTAGGTGAATTTTATCCTGACCAGAACCTTAGTTAATCTAGGGGGTCTATTTTTAGGATTTTAAATGTTATTTAATTCTTGAAATGTGAGAAAATCTATTTCTATCTGCACGGACCCTCTTGTTAGACATTTATGCATATTTGACCTTTAATTAACCCCTAAAAAAACCTATGGTTGTTCTGCATTCATGATATGATTGTAAAATTACAATTTTAACCCTGGTTTCCTATTTATCTCTCAGAATAGAGTATTACGCATTTAGGACCCTTCAAAGATTATGTAGGAGCTTTTACTGACTTTATTGGACTAAATTGAGATAGTTATGGCTCATGATGGTGTTCTCATCAACCCACTATGCTCAAAGATGCACATCATACTGTAGGGCATGTGCCCTTTACTAGACCCTCGACAACATGGGCCCACGTGATATGATGCCTTTAAATCCGATTATCATGTGTGAGATCTTTGACATATGGGGGATTGATTTTTTGGGACCCTTTCCTGAATGTAACAACTTTGAGTTCATCTTACTTGTTGATTTTGTCTTGAAATGGATTGAAACTGTGCCCACAAAAATGAATGATCATACAGTTATTCTCCGATTCATTCAAGGGAACATCTTTTCCAAATTTGGGCTTCGTAAAGCCATCATCAGCGATGGCAAGTCTCATTTCGTGAATGTGCACTTCCAGTTCTTGATAAAAATGTATAGGGTGTCGCATCGTATTTCGACTCCTTATCAGCCCTAGACTAATGAATTGGCTAAGCTCTCCAATAGGGACATCAAGAAAATCCTTCAAGTCACTGTTCGGCCTAACAAGAAGGACTAGCCTATCCCACCTCCGGAGGCCTTACAGGCTTATAGGCGTTGAGGTAGAAAATCTACCCAAAAGAGTTGAGTTTGGAAAACCCATCGTCGTAGCATAATTTGTAAGAAAAATCTGTCAATAGATAATTTTAACCAAAACTCAAAAGGAATTCTAGGTCGAACATAGGGAGGTTGACATTTGATCAAAAATCGCATTTGATTTGTTGTCAAAAAGCAGATTAGCTGGTCGAATTAAATCTAACTAGCTATATACTTAAAGAATAACTAATAGAAGAGAGAGAGAGAGAATAATACAAATAAAGACAAAATAGAGATAGAATAAACATGGATTTCATAACCATAGAGTAATGTTCATTACAACTAATCACTACACTAGAAAGTGAGAAATCTACACTAAAAAGCGATAAAAGAGAAGGTGGAGAGAGGTTATCCTCCTCGATGACTGCTTAGAGGAGAGCTGTGTTGACGGAGTGCCCGGACGAAGGTGGTGAGATGCGGGATGAAGGAGAACGAAGACGGATGACTGAGGACGAGGCAAGGCGATGTCGCAGTGGGATCCGCTTCCCAAATGGCAGTGAGAAGACAACCACGAGCTCTCCATGAAGGAGGTGAGAAGATGGAAAATTATTTTTGTAACTCTAATGGAGCATCTCAGGTTTGGGACCAGCTCGCAGAGCCTTTGAGGGGGTGCGAGAACAAAGGAAGGGATGAAGGATATATGGGGGTTGTAGGGCTATTTATAGGTGAGGTTTAAATGGGCAAATAGGTCATTTTATGTTTAAAACATTAATGTTAGGGTCTTTAGTGATGTAATTATTTGTCACTAAAGCCCTGATTGTGGGCTTAGTGCACGCTAACGCCCCCACCCCATTGCCTTCAGCGCTAAATTGTTCATCGCGCAAATGCCTTCTCAGTCGTCCGATCTCTCAGACCACTCTGCCTTCTAGCATTTCGCACACCCACGTGCGATGGTGCATTGGATCATTCATCATTGCATGCGTGCGTGAAATGTGCTCATGCCATGTGCCACGTAGAGCTCCTACTGTTGCATGATCTGCATCCAACAGCCTAATTTGGCTGCACCTACTATCACTCCTTGATTTAAGGTGCGCAAGACTCGAGCACATGTCCTCCTTTGCAAAACACAAGGTGCAACCAATGCGCCATCTTCTTAGATGGTCGTGGTCTTGATTCAATGAAGTCACTCAGCCATTTGATGAAAATCCAACGGCTTTGATCAAGCGATGAGGGCTGCTTTAGGAAGTTGAGGGCATGGTCTTGGCTTAATCTCAGCCATTGGATGAGAATCCAATGGTAGAGATTAATCGAGCGATTGAGGAGAGAGAGGCAGCAGCGTGTCTTTGGCCTAGTTTGGGTGGCTGAGATGGCACCATGTGGTGCCATCTTAGCTGTCCATCTTCTATGCATTGTAGATGGTGGCACAGATGTCGAATTGGATCGATTTTCGCTCTGTTGGGCTACGATCATTGATCCAAACCCATCTGTGTGGTCGAATTTTTCATTTGATGTACAGATTTACACCACCTTGGCCCCTTAACCTTTGATCTTTCTCAGACTGCATCTGATGCTATGAAAATCTGATCGGGGTGATCTTGGAGTCATTGAACTCCAATCATCGCCCTGATCAGATCCATACGGTTGGATCTTCAATTCGAGGCCCCAATTAAATACAACGTTGTATCCTGACCACAAAACGAGAAAATTAACCTAAACTTTTTACAATCTAAACTAAATGCCAGATGTTTTATGTTATGCAATATTTATAATGTATGATGCAACTATACGCCTAAGAACATACATAAATAGATGGTATATGTGATATAAGAACATACATCACACCCCCATGTCTATCTTTTGCTATTCTCTAGCAAAACTACATGCTATTTATAAGAGAATTAGAATCAGATTTCTTGGGAAAAAGTTATTTTTCAACTCTTAACAATTTAAATTAGGACCTAAGCTACAGAGATACAATAACACCTGGGTATCTACCAAAATGCAGACTGTCTCAAGCCCTCGCCTTATTTAAAGAAGGATCTTTTCTTTTTTTTCTTTTCTAATTTTTTTGGATTTTTGAGTTTAGGGTTTCAAAGCAGCTTTCTACGACTACTCAACTCACCCAAGACTCGATGAGAACTCTAAGTTCTAAGCATCTTTTCGTGTGAAGTGCTAGACTCATTGATCGGCAATCAGAATGGACTTCGAGTTTTTAAGGCCCTAGGTGACCTTTAAAAGGAATTTTGCCTAAAAGTGTATCTATCCGACCGATAGCTTTCTCCCTACTTTTATTTTTATGGGGTCAATGTAAATTCCCTTCGGATGGGGTGAGTGATAACTCTACATTCAATGATGATAATTCCATCAACTAATGTTTATTTTATGGGTATATGCATGCTAATAACATACCATGATGGGCATGGGACCATTGTATGCATTATGAATTAAGATTGCTTATAATTAATGTTTAATGGCCATGTGTTTGCAATGCTTTGTCGGGCTTATAAGTTAGTCACGTTGTAGTATAGGTGACCAAGCGTTGACAACAAATAAAAATTTATTACTCGAAAACCTAAGTATTCGAGGTCGAACATAGGGAGCAAATGGAATTTATTCACTAATCTCAATAATGTAATTGAACACTTAGAATTACTCAAAACTTAATTTAGAATATATATGCAAGAGTTTATGAATTAAATTTATAGCAAAAATAGAAGAGTTGGATGTCTGATTCTATGATCAGATGTCGTAAACGATGGCCTCTTATTTTCTTCTCCTTGCAGCTTCTTCTTCTTCTTCTTCCTTCTCTTTCTGTCTCTGCCTCAGTTGCTTCTCTTCTACGCAGTGTCTTTTCTCCTTCTTCCTCTGCAGGTCTTCTTTTTCTTTCTTGCTTCTTCCTTCTTCCTTAGCTCTGCTTCCCTTGGCTTCAGTCTTTCTTCTTCTTCCTTGGCTTCTGCCTTAGCTCTCCTTTGACGTTCTCTTCTTTTTAGCCTTACATTCTCTTCCTTTCAGCGGCTAAGTGTCTTAGCTTCACTTCAGCTGTGCCTTCCCTTGGCTTATTTCTGCTTCTTCTTCCCAGCCTAGCCTCGCTTCACCATGCCTTAACTTCAGCTGCACCTTCCTTCTCCTTCTTCTTCCCTGCACACACTGAAGAGCAAAACCTACCCCTCTACCCACCCCCGCGTCTCTCTCTCTCTGTGTATCTCTCTTCGGTACGCTCTCCTAGAGCTGGGTAATCGGGTCGATCACATGCCCGAGTCCAGGTGCACCAGTGTGGGTGTGGTGCTCGAGGAGTGCATGGATAGGTTAGTCATTTGATGTAGAAATTTACACCACCTAGGCCCCTTAACCTCTAATCTTTCTCAGATTGCATCTGATGTTATGAAAATCTGATCGAGGCGGTCTTGGAGTCATTGAACTCCAATCATCGCCCTGATCAGATCCATATGGTTGGATCTTCAATCCGAGGCCCCGATTAAATACAACCTTATACCCTAACCACAAAACGAGAAAATTAACCTAAATTTTATAAAATCTAAACTAAATGCCAAATGTTACATGTTATGCAATATTTATAATGTATGATGCAACTATATGCCTAAGAACATGCATAATAGATGGTATATGTGATATAAGAACATACATCACACCCCCATGTCTATCTTTTGCTAGTCTCTAGCAAAACTACATGCCATTTATAAGAGAATTAGAATCAGATTTGTTGGGCAAAAGTTATTTTTCAACTCTTAACAATTTCAACTAAGACCTGAGCTACAGAGATACAACAGCACCTGGGTATCTACCAAAATGTAGACTGCCTCAAGCCCTCGCCTTATTTAAAGAAGGATCTTTTTCTTTTTCTTCTTTTCTAATTTTTTTGGATTTCTGAGTTTAGGGTTTCAAAGCAACTTTCTACGACCACTCAACTCACCCAAGATTTGATGAGAACTCCAAGTTCTATGCATCTTTTCATGTGAAGTGCTAGACTCATTGATCGGCAATCAGAACCGACTTCGAGTTTTTATGGCCCTAGGTGACCTTTAAAAGGAATTTTGCCTAAAGGTGTATCTATCTTACTGGTAGCTTTCTCCCTACTTTTATTTTTATGGGGTCAACATAAATTCCCTTAGGATGGGGTGAGTGATAACTCTGCATTCAATGATGATAATTCCATCAACTAGACTTTATTTTGTAGGTATATGCGTGCTAATAACATACCATGATGGGCATGGGACCATTGTATGCATTATGAATTGAGATTGCTTATAATTAATGTTTAATGGCCATGTGTTTGCAACACTTTGTCAAGCTTATAAGTCAGTCACGGTGTAGTATAGGTGACCAAGCATTGACAACAAATAAAAATTTATTACTCGAAAACCTAAGTATCCGAGGTCGAACACAGGGAGCAAATGGAATTTATTCACTAATCTCAATGATGTAATTGAACACTTAGAATTACTCAAAACTTAATTGAGAATATATATGCAAGAGTTTATGAATTAAATTTATAGCAAAAATAGAAGAGTTGGACGTCTGATTCTATGATCAGACATCGTAAACGATGGCCTCTTATTTTCTTCTCCTTGCAGCTTCTTCTTCATCTTCCTCCTCTTTCTGTCTCTGCTTCATTTGCTTCTCTTCTGTATAGTGTCTTTTCTCCTTCTTCTTCCTCTGTGGGTCTTCTTCTTCTTTCTTGCTTCTTCCTTCTTCCTTCCTTAGCTCTGCTTCCCTTGGCTTAAGTCTTTCTTCTTCTTCCTTGGCTTCTACCTTAGCTCTCCTCTGACGTTCTCTTCTTTTGGCCTTAGCTTCTCTTCCTTTCAGCAGCTAAGTTTCTTAGCTTCACTTCAGTTGTGCCTTCCCTTGGCTTATCTCTACTTCTTCTTCCCTACCTATCCTCGCTTCATCGTGCCTTAACTTCAGCTGCACCTTCCTTCTCCTTCTTCTTCTTTGCACATAGTGAAGAGCAAAACCTACCCCTCTACCCACACCCGCATCTCTCTCTCCCTGTGTATCTCTCTTCGGTACGCTCTCCCAGAGCCAGGTAATCGGGTTGGTTGCGTGCTTGGGTCCAGGCGCACCGGCGTGGGTGTGGTGCGCGAGGAGTTCATGGATAGGTTAGTTGGGTCGGGTGCTAGGTTCGTGGGGTAGTGTCATGAATGAGGCATGATAACTGAGGGCGAGGGACCTCACCCCTGTGTGTCTCAAGGTGAATAACATAAAGCACAAATTCAATTTATCCCATGCACTGCACTCTTGCGTTCACGAGGTGGGACTAAATGTCCCACCCACTTCTGCTGGCACCTGCAGGAGAGTGTCTTCACGCAACTGATGCAGCTACAGGTCTCGCGGCAACGTTTATCAGACTAGACTCACTCTTGCCCTCAATCCGTGCAAACTGGGGTCCTGAAACTTGACGCTTGCGGCCTGAAGCTCGGAAGCAAGCAGCTTGTGTGCTTCTTAATGGCGGACGGGAGCTCCACCCTACACGACACAAAAGTAGCCTTACGGCTATATCAGACAATAGGAAAACCTTCGCCGTGTCACAGCGAAGGTTAGGTGGGTGTTGGCGTGGCTTAGACCAACCTAGGCATGCGTGCCTAAGTCTGTCCGAGACAGTGTGAGTGGGTGTGTTCGGTGGAAGCGTGGAGTTCGTGTGGCGGTCTGTGAGTGGGTGGAAAGTGTTCAGTGGTTGATGGTGGAGGTGAAGAGGTTGGTGGCGAGACGTGTGGAGGTGTGGAGTGATGGATGCGTCTCGCAAGAGGTCGGTCGGAGATGGGGAAGATGGCGGTGGATAGTGGCTGTCGAGGGGTAATTTGTGAAATAGATTAAGGGGAATTGAAGAGGGGATAGAGAGGAGTAAGTCTAACCTAATTAAGTGGACGATGGGGGAGACATGGCGACTGGCAGTACTTGCTGTCGCTGGAGAAGACGGTGTCCAGTGGAGGGAGACGACGGCGACGACGGGGCTAGAGGTGCTCCCACGGGTGTTGCGTGCCGCGGAGGAAGATGGTGAGGACAACCCTGCCACTGGTATTGTGGCAAAGCTACGAGAAAGAGGAGGGAGGCTCGCCAGAGCTCACTGGACTACTTGGCCGGAGGAGAAGAAGAAGAAATTGGGGTGGATCTCTAACCAAGTTGAGCAGAAGCGGTGCGGCCGGGTTTGAGGATCCTTCTATAGATGCAAGCAGGGGCTCCTGTGCGTGGAAGACAAGCTTCCAAGCGCGCGAGTCCTCACCGGAGATAGAAGCTGCTGGAGACCCAAATCTCTCGTGTGTTCGCACGAGAGATTGGGTGCAAGTCAGAGATTAGGATCGATCTCAAATGGAAGGGAATTTCTCAGAGAATCTCCCTTCCAAATCTGGGAGGAGATCTCTGAGGAATCAGGGAGTATTTCCCCCTCCATTCCTTGTTGAAGTAGGATTTCTCCCCATTAATGGTATAGGGACCTATTTGTAAGAGTGGTGAGGAATTTAGGGGTGTCTATGCAATGGTTTTCAAAAGATAGGGACCAAAATGTAATTTGGTGTACTATTTTGCAAAGTTGGTCAAGATGACCTCCCCATAGGTCCAAAATTTGGTACAAACCTAATTTGGACCTAAGGAATCCAATGGTGAAGTTGGATTTTAGGTTTGACCACGTTTGACTGCACAATTTGTAGAAAAACCCAAATTAGGTCAATTAATGAGCTAGGACCCCAATCTAGGTCAAAATAGGTTCCAAAGGCCAATTTGAAGGTTCTAAACCCTTAGCGATATTTTTACATGAATGTTAGAGGGATTACATGATTTTTATCCTAACCAGAACCTTGTTGAATTAAGCGGGTCTGTTTTAGTGTTACAGAATGTCATTTAATTCTTCGATTGCACATGAACCCATTTCTGACTGAACTAACCCACTTTTTATCTTATTCAGACCATTTGACCTATGTTTTGCCTCAGTGAAATCCTATTTATGTACTGCAATGGTAAAATTGCACTTTTAACCTTTGTTTCATGTTTTCTTCACAGAACACTTATTCCTTGAATTAAGCCCTTTTCTAGGTTATGTAGGAGCTCTTATTCTCTTTCTTAGATCAAAATGAGCTAGTTAGGGCTCATGATGAGGCTCTCATCATACCCCCATGCCTAGCTTTTGCTAGTACCTTAGCAAAATTTCAAGGTTTTAACTTCTGTTCTAGACCCTAAGTATCTGTTGCTGGTTATGACAAGTGCTTTTCTTTTTCTTTTGTGATTAGGTCAGAATGCTGACAATAGGCCTAGAGGTACTGAAGTACCAACCAAAATCCGAACCTGACTCGCTTTAGTCTTAGTCCTCCGTGAAGGTTTTTAAGGCCCGTAGAAGCTATCCTAGGATTTGTTGGACTCCGCAGTTAAAGCACCAGTGCTTGAGATAATTTTTTAGCCAAGGTTCAGTTTGCAGTGCATTTTTGTAAGAGAGAGACAGAAGATTTATTTGTTTGGAGTGCTTTCACTCTCTTTGCCTTTTATTTCTAGCTTCAGATTGGCTTCTCAACACGGTCTGTGTCGGATTCCTCGTCCCCATCATCAATCCTCAAGGGTCCCTAGGAATTGATGCTTCGTGATAGCATCACCCATGGCAACCCCCAGAACCCTGGCTTTCGAGATTTCGAGATAATCCCACCCATGGCATTTTGTGGCCGAATCCAGACCCTGGCAATCGACATTTCGGGATAATGCCGCCTATGGTATCTGAACTAGTGGAGTGCTTACATGCCCCCAATAGGATATTTAAATATCCTAAGAGACAAGCACCGAGGAGATGATATGTTGTTACGCATCTTCAAGGGAAACTTCCTGCCTCTCCATACTGGGAACTCGTCCAAATCAACTTGTGTTGATCGGCCACTCCTAATCTAAGCAACCTTTTCAGAACATTGAAACGTTTTTTGCATGATTTTGATATTTATTTACACTGAACTGGACTGTGTGTGAATTGGGGTGCTTAGGTTACTGAATCCCGCAAATCGAAGGTCAGTTAACGGGGCTGAATACTCCCTAAGCCTTAGACCTAATACTTAAGCTTCGCATTTTCCCCAACCTCTTGAGTATCCATATTTTAGCAGGTACATGAATTTTTAAGCCTAAGAGTCTAGCCCAAAAGGGCTAAGATCAGTGTTCGTACTAATTTCTTTTTGTGACTCCTTAGCACTTTTCTTTCATTTTTCTCTTTTCTTGATGTGGTCTAGAATTTTGGTTAATTCCTTAATCTCTTACTAATGACTATCTCTTTTTCTTTTTCATTTTGTGCTCCTTTTTGTCATTTTTGCTCTTTTTCTCCTCATAATTATGTGGCTCACAAAATTTCCTCCCTCCATTTTTTGTTCTTTTTCATAATTTTTCATTTTTTTTGTGTTTTTGACATATGTGAATTTTTTTTTGTGAATCCTTCTGACTTTTCTTGGTTCTGTATGTATGCACTTTATCACCCCCTATGCCTAGGTTTTGCAATGTCCTCATTGTAAACAGAGGGTGTGAAATAGTGTTGAGGTCAGGGACTTAGAACAGGATACATCGGGTAGGTGAACGGGTCGGAAATGACTGATGCGGATGATTTCAAGCTCTGGTTAGTGTACCAATGGTGGGATCAACTATCTAAGGCTGAACTCAAGGTGCAATGGATGTGGAGTACAGACGGATAATCAGACGGGTTCTGTCTTTGGAATGACGGGTTGCCTCCCGTTAAGCATTAAATTCAACACCTTCAGCTGAGCGGAACGTGGGGTGGAGAGGGAGTGGTCAAATTAACGGAATTTTGTAAAACAAGCACCTTGATTAAGAGCCTAGTTGGTCCAACCAGGTGCTTGTTAAGATCAACAGGCTAATGATGCAGCCCAAACCCAATCAGTCTGGTGGGTTGATAGATGTAGATCATCAGATGTGGAACCCACCATATGCAATGTGGCTCAGATGTATATGGAAGTGAAAACTCAGGTTTAGGCTGAGTCGAATCAGCCTGGTCAAGGTAGGGTTCCGAAAAATAATCAGTGCATGGTGTGGAGACCCTACAAGGGTGATCAGAGAATGATGGATCATGTTTCTCAGTCTGATCCATACCTGATGCCCGGTATAGATGTGGAGTTGAATCATCTGCAACCGACTCAGTGAGAGGTGAATCAGAATAGAAATTGAGTCCGGTTGCGGGTCGAGGTAGAGAATGGGCTTTGATCAGTTTTGTATGTGTGGAAGAGGTGGTTTCAATGAGAATTGTGTATGAGGGCTCTTCTAGAAAGGAATGATAGGTGGTCTCATGTAGAGACTCCTCATAGTAACTTTCGAAATCATAGTTAGAGAATGAGTCATGTGAGCTGAGGTTGTAGATTGGCTTGTTACAATCAGGAAGCAGATTTTCTCCGATGTTATGGTCAGATTCAAAATCATCGGAGAGTTTGCAAAAATCAAAGTCTGAATGAGATTCAAGATCATGAGTTCCACCATAGAATAAATCATATGCTGTAGATTCAGCGGCCTGATTGGGGTCTAGCCTAGATGTCAATTCTGAGCATAAAAAAGTGTCCTTATCTGGTAGAGGCTTAGGTTCCAAGCTGGTAGGGTAGACCCAATTGAAACCCTATTCATCCAACTCAGTTTCTGTATCGTAAATTAGCATGACTTCCAAAAAATTGATTGGTTCCTCTGAGGATGTTGGCGAGGGATATTCATCAAATAGAGGCCCAAAATCATATTCTTCATTGAAAAATTGATCTTCCTCATATGGGGCCTTGAAATCCTATTAATAGGTTTTAGATCTAGATTCTGGGCTTAGGATGTCGGTTGAATCACTAGAATCTAGGTTCGAATAACCTTCAAGGGTCACCTTATCAGAATAAGAGGTAGAATTTACACCCTTGAGAGGTTCAGTTCTACTCTCATTATTGCAGGAGTTTTGGGATTCTAAGCCTAGTGATTCATGGTCTAGAGGTGGCTCAACATTGTGTTCTCCTGCACTTGGAGCTTCCCAACCTTCTTCAATATTAGGCACATTGTACTCCATCTAGGTTGGGATTGCACAACCATTTTGTGCCTCAAACCTGAGACCAGATTGATCCTCGATGTTGTCCCAAGATGGTTCATCTTCTGTTTGTGGCATATACGGGTATTTCTGGTCGATAATTTGTTTTAATAATCTCATTATCACTTCCCATTTTTCAAGATCATCTTGGTGTTGCTCCCAAAGTACAGGATTTGTCATGCATTAAAGGTATTCAAGATTGTGCAATTTTTCTATCTCAATGTATCCTGTGATGAGCATGTCTCGGGTTGATCCTTTTGTGACTTCTGCCAATAGTACTTGGGCACAAGTTATGATAAAGGTTGTGGTTGTTAGGACATCAACCTGAATGTGTTCTACTGGTGTTGAGGTTTTGTCTTCTTTTTCATAGAATTTCAGTGCATCCTTAATCATCCTATCTCTCATGGATCTCCGATATTCAGGTTTCTTGAATGGTAGTCCTAAGTGGTTTGGCTGCATATTTGTATTTGGTGGTGGAATCAAGATGTAGAATCGGAGTTTGAATCAAGATGTAGAATCAAGTTATGAAGCAATTAAATTTGAATAAAGAGTCCCACTGAAAATGTATGTGTGTGCTCTAAAGAGAAAAGATGGGGGACTGGGGATGTTTTTGACCCAATCAAGACACCAAAAGACGTTTGGATGACTATGGAGGTTCAGGGTGGATGATAACCCTGGATTAGAAGGTCGTCCACTTGAGAATTACCTAGGCAGCCAGAGAGGGAGAGTCACACAAAGACCCCTACAAGGTAGAGCATCCCCACAGGTTACAGGGTTTCCCCCACCCGACCTCTCTTGTCACTGAGATTCTAAGTAGACCAGAATGGGGACCTTGACCTCTTAAGTCTACCACTTTTATTTTAAAGGTGCATTAGGGTTCTCACTTGAACTTTAGATGTTTTGATGTTGTGACCTAATTTGGAGGTTGGTTGACCTAAGGGGCCAACTTCACCTGACTTGTCCTAAAGATGGTAGAATGATTCTAGGCTTGGGACCTAGAGACCACCCTGATTTGACTCCCAATTTATTAGGTCCAAGATTTTAAGATTCAAGTGATTTTAGAACTCAATTTTTAGGGTTTGTCTTGTTTAGATCTCTTCAATCAAGGGCTTGGGTAGCACACTGATGTAGGAGGGTTCATTTCCTTTTATACAGGCATGTGTGACTAACACTCCAAAAACCCTACTGTTGAAACCCTAATTTGGTTCTATTTCCAATCCGCTTTTTCACAAAAATTCTCTTTGGACTTAAAAGCAAGAAGTGTGTTGTCCGCAGAGATTAAGCATGATTTTTATTAGGCACAGGAATTTTGTGGGATAAGATCAAAAAAAAGAAATGGCTCCAACTTTAATATGTTTTGAAAACTTTTCGCAAAATCAGGAAACATTTGCCTTAATGATGGTGATTACTATAGAAAGAGGGCAATTGATTCCTAAATTAATTGCTTCCTTTTGTCTTTGAAGGATTAGGGGATGGTTTAAGGAAGAAAAGAGATTACCTGCCCTGGATTAGTTGCCTTGTGGGAGGGATTTTCTCATGAAATACCTTGCAAGATCACAACAAAGCAAAGTAGGGCAAGTTAGTGTTCAATATGATCAAAAAAGAATGTAGAGACTAGTGATAAATTACGCGTTGCTCCCTGGCAACGGCACCAAAATGTTTGCAACACTTTGTTGGGCCTATAAGGTAGTCGTGTTGTAGTATAGGTGACCAAGCGTTGACAACAAATAAAAATTTATTACTCGAAAACCTAAGTATCCGAGGTCGAACATAGGGAGCAAAAGGAATTTATTCACTAATCTCAATGATGTAATTGAACACTTAGAATTACTCAAAACTTAATTCAGAATATATATGCAAGAGTTTATGAATTAAATTTATAGCAAAAATAGAAGAGTTGGACGTTTGATTCTATGATCAGACGACTTAAATGATGGCCTCTTATTTTCTTCTCCTTGCAGCTTCTTCTTCTTCTTCCTTCTCTTTCTATCTCTACTTCAGTTGCTTCTCTTATGCACAGTGTCATTTCTCCTTCTTCCTCTGTGAGTCTTCTTCTTCTTTCTTTCTTCTTCCTTCTTCTTTCCTTAGCTCTGCTTCCCTTGGCTTAAGTCTTTCTTCTTCTTCCTTGGCTTCTGCCTTAGCTCTCCTCTGACGTTCTCTTCTTTCTGGCCTTACTTTCTCTTCCTTTCAGCGGCTGAGTGTCTTAGATTCACTTCAGTTGTGCCTTCCCTTGGCTTATCTCTGCTTCTTCTTCCCTACCTAGCCTTGCTTCACCGTGCCTTAACTTCAGCTGCACCTTCCTTCTCCTTCTTCTTCCCTGCACACACTGAAGAGCAAAACCTACCCCCTACTCACCGCCACGTCTCTCTCTGTGTGTATCTCTCTTCAATACGCTCTCCCAGAGCCAAGTAATCGGGTCAATCGCATGCCCGGGTCCAGGTGCAGCGGTGTGGGTGTGGGGCACGAGGAGTGTATGGATAGGTTAGTTGGGTTGGGTGCCGGGTCCGTGGGGGAGTGTCACAGATGAGGCATGATAAGTGAGGGTGAGGGACCTCACCCCTGTGTGTCTCAAGGCGAATAACATAAAACATAAATTCAATTTATCCCACGCGCTGCACTCTTGCGTTCACAAGGTGGGACTAAATATTCCACCCGCTTCTGCTGGCACCTGCAGGAGAGTGTCTTCAAGCAATTGATGCAGCTACAGGTCTCGCGGCAACCGTTATCATACTGGACTCACTCTCGCCCTCAATTCGTGCAGCCTGTGGTCCTAAAACTTGAATCTTGCGGCCTGAAGCTCGGAAGTAAGCAACTTGTGTGCTTATTAATGGCGGACGGGAGCTCTACCCTACACGACACAAAAGTAGCCTTGCGGCTATATCAGACAATAGGAAAACCTTTGCCATGTCATAGCGAAGGTTAGGCGGTTGTTGGTGTGGCTTAGACTGGCCTAGGCGTGCGTGCCTAGGTCTATCTGAGATAGTGTGAGTGGGTGTGTTCGGTGGAAGCGTGGAGTGCGTTGCAGTCTGTGAGTGGGTGGAAAGTGTTCAGTGGTTGATGGCAGAGGTGAAGAGGTTGTTGGCGAGATGTGTGGAGGTGTGGAGTGATGGATGCATCTCGTCGGAGGTCGGCCGGAGATGGGGAAGATGGTGGTGGATTGTGCTTGTCGAGGGGTAATTTGTGAAATAGATTGAGGGGAACTGAAGAGGGGATAGAGAGGAGTAAGTCTAACCTAATTAAGTGGACGAAGGGGGAGAGATGGCGACTGGCAGTACCTGATGTTGCCGTAGAAGACGATGTCCAATGGAGGGAGACGGGGGCGATGATGGGGCTAGAGGTGCTTGCGCGGGTGTTGCACGCCGCAGAGGAAGATGGTGAGGATAGCCCTGCCACTGGTATTGTGGCAGAGTGACGAGAAAGAGGAGGGAGGCTTGCCAGAGCTCGCTGGACTACTTGGCCGGAGGAGAAGAAATTGGGGTGGATCTCTAGCCAAGTCGAGTTGAAGAGGTGCGACCGAGTTTGGGGATCCTTTTATAGATGCTGGCAGGGGCTCCTGTTCTTGGAAGACAAGCTTCCAAGCGTGCGAGTCCTCATCGGAGATGGAAACTATTGGAGAGCCGAATCTCTCGTGCGTTCGCACGAGAGATTGGGTGCAAATCAGAGATTTGTATCGAGCTCAGATGGAAGGGAATTCCTCAGAGAATCTCCCTTCAAAATCTAGGAGGAGATCTTTGAGGAATCAGGGAGTACTCCCCCTCCATTCCTCGTCAAAGAAGGATTTCTCCCCATTAATGGTGGATGGACCTGTTTGTAAGAGTGGCGAGGAAGTTAGGGGAGTTTATGCAATGGTTTTCAAAAGATAGGGACCAAAATGTAATTGGGTGTACTATTTTGCAAAGTAGGTCAAGATGACCTCCCCTCAAGTCAAAATTTTGGTACAAACCTAATTTTGACCTACATATCCAATGGTGAAGTTGGATTTTAGGTTTGACCACGTTTCACTGGATAATTTGCAAAAAAGCCCAAATTAGGTTAATTAATGAGCTAAGACCCCAATCTAGGACAAAATAGGTTCCAAAGGCCAATTTGAAGGTTCTAAACCCTTGGGGATATTTTTCCATGAATTTTAGAGGGTTTACATATTTTTTATTCTGATCAAAACCTTGTTGAATTAAGCGGGTCTGTTTAGGATTACAAAATGCCATTTAATTCTTAGATTGCACATGAATTCATTTCTAACTGAACCAACCCATTTTTTATCTTATTTAGACCATTTAACCTATGTCTTGCCTCTGATAAATCCCATTTATGTACTGCAATGGTAAAATTGCACTTTTAACCTTTGTTTCATGTTTTCTTCTCAGAACACTTATTCCTTAAGTTAAGCCTTTTTCTAGGTTATGTAGGAGCTCTTATTCTTATTCGTTGGTCAAAATGAGCTAGTTAGGGCTCATGATGAGGCTATCATCACCATTTGTACAAATGCATGTTGAAATAGGCCTTAGATGAGCAATCGGATCGTACGGATGGATCCAGATCAACGAATAGAGTCCAACTGACTCAAAATCGCCTCAATACAACATCCGAAGCTCTCACAACAAGCCTGAGAAGTTGTGACCGTTGATCTAAGGATCAATGGCCACAAACCTACCACGTGTGGCATGATCGCGTGCTGCAAGCCACTGTCGCTTCTCTTCATCTCGTGCAGGATCCACTTTAGGCTGTTCAATCGAAGATCGGACGGCTGAGGATCCGCGGAGAACGTGACATTTTCGTGTCAACAGTGCAATGGTCAGCACCTCCATCCCATGCATGAAGGCACCTGCTCAAATCGGTAGCAATGCTTCAAATCCGCAGAGCACACGCGCAAGTGAAATTCCGCCATTGATTTTCGATCGGGCGGCTAACATGCAGCCATGTGGCACAATAGATGTGCACGGATGCACCCAGGCAAGAATGCACACGATCTGCAGCGCATGCCCATGTGAGTTATCTACCGTCGATTGTGGATCAGACGGTTCTAAGCCAATGCACAATAATCTCGAAGGGAAGAAGAACGTGCATGCACTTGGACAGCCAGGCGAGGGGCTACACCAACACTTTTAGAATAGTTTTAGCAAAGTCCTGGATATCGCTAAAGACCCTTTCTTCTTTTAGAAATTCCTTCTTCTCTATAAAAAGCCCCATACCCCTCCATTCTTCTCCATCTCTGAGCATTCAATTTTCATTCACTCCTCATTAATGACTAACCCTCTCCTAACTCTACCAAACACTCCATAGCTTCTCCCAGAGTTGCCGAGCCGTCGACAGAGCCCTCCTCCACCACCATGGTTGCCTTACCTCATCTTCTCACTTTCCTTTTCTCTAGTTCTATGTTGCACTATTTTAATCTTTCATCTATTGTTGTATTTGTAAACGATCTATAATTGCATGTTATATGTTGTTGTTGCTTCTCATATCATAGTTCATGCTTCATCAAGTGGTTGTCATGTCTTAAACTAAAGATTCTAACCCTACTCTTGCTCTCTCGTTCTCTCTCTTGCTATTGTTTTCGCAAGCAAAACACGATGAACATTTTGTGAAATTCAAAGTGATAAAACAAATCTGATTTCATGCATCCTTGAGATCGATACTTGGACTCACCAATCCATATCTTGAATTAAAACCAACGTCGCGAGCACATGCTACAACAACATAGTTAAACCGACGCATTCCACGCATGTCAGTTTTTGGTGCCGTTGTTGGGGAGGCAACGATTTCTTTTTTCGCTTTTATCTCACATTAGTACTCACATTTTCTGACTTGCTTTCCTCTCTCTACTTGTTGATTGTAGGAACTCAGTGCTTGGTCAACGGAGGAGTGCGATCTGAGATGGTAGATAAGGAGTAAAGTGCTACAAAGACTTTTTGTGAGTATCACTCCACCCATTGAGTGTTTGCTTGCTTAGAAAAATACAAATATATATATACAAATTCAAAATTGGCGTGGTGAATGGCTACTTGACCCACATTCCAAACTCACCACCCAACTAAAAAAAATGCACTCTAATGTTCTAGAGTGTTCTTTCTTTCGAGTGGTGCTTGAGAAGCCATCATGTGTTGTATTTGGCCGCACCACTCACCATAATTAAAATCAATTCACCTGGTAGAATTGTATGAACGCTATGGTGAATACAATAGAGTTATTTTTCTATGGCCACATCAATCTCTCAAAAGGAAATTGACTATAATCCGTTGTGTGCAAAACATTATGTGCCTACTTAAACATTGTCTGAATCCATTGAGAAATTTCAACCCTAAAAATCACTAAAGCAAGGACGAATCATTAAAAGACACCACATCCTAAAAACCTTTCTTGAAAATCGTGTTTTGTTGAGTGCAGACACATGCTCAATTGGACTAACTACGAGGCACAACCCCAAACAAGGACTAACCTAGCCCCTCATTAAAATGGAGTCGACATGTCTTAGGTAGGACTAGTCTAAGTCTAATAGGTGTGACTAGGTTAGGCACTTAGCCTTCATTCACTTTGTAAAATCTGGTGTCTAGGCTGCGGGGAAGTGTCAAACGACCGTGCTTGTGGGGTCAATGGAACCAGCGATGCAAGCCAAAGGAAGAACCTTCCCCTCAACCCCTCGTAATCAACCTGGCTAGATTAACCTCTGGAAGGGAGGTTTAAGTGCTTGCAAGTTTAGTTATTCCTTCCAAGGCTTTTAGGTCACCTAGGTCTACACTATAAGGACTAGACTTGTTTGCCTGATTGTGCACGCACAATTCTCTTATCTGTTCTTCTCTCTCACCCCTCCACCTCTTCCCAACCATGGATTTCAATCCTTATCCATCTTACCCAAACTATCCCCAACATGATTTGTATTCTAACCCAAGTAGACCGTATCCACAGCTTACTTGGGATAACTAGCCACCTAGTTAAGGATATAACGTAGTGATAAGTCCACTTTTGTGAACTATTATTTAGCCTAAGTACTATTTAATTATTTGTTCTTAGTTGTTAATTAGTTAGGAGTTATAGGGCAATTCACCTTGGCCTGCATTCAATTTTATGCTTCAATTTTACATTTACTAACAAATGTTATGATAATATAATTTATGTAATGAATGAAGGCTAGGTACAAGAATCAGGTGCTCATTTTTACTTCTATAGGACGCCCTAGACTTGGATTGGACGTTTGGAACTACTATCAAGAATTCACGCCATTACATTTTTTTTAACATGTCTGATGCTCTAGTTAGACGTCTGAAGACGAAACCGCTGTGCTTATCTGCTATTCCAACCACTCGTGAGTGTCACGAGTAGTTGGAGATACTTGCGGCCGAAGGAAAAGGAGGAGATTTTTGTTTAAAAAGAAGCCACGTTCACCGAGGAAGGTCTTCATCATCCACCTTCCCCCTGGTGGGGAACTATCCTCCATCTCCACCACTGTAAAGGAGGCATGCACTGTGGACTTCAGCAAGCACTGTGGTCTCTGAGCACCAACTTCCACCATTGTGTCCATCGCATGCATGCTCCCTTGCAATGCCCGCAGATGCCGCACCAAGCCCCCGTAGGCACCGCACCCATCAGCCTGTCCACTACATGTGTGCACACCCTTGCAACCTCGCCAGCGCCCATAGGTACCGCATCCATCAGTCGCGCAATGCCACAGCGCAGGCGTCGCTCTATTGCAGCCACGCGCAGCATGCAACCACGCAGCGCACAACCGCGCAATGAGCACAGCACAAGGCTGCCCACGCCAAGCTGCGCTTTAGCCGCCATGCGCAACACACCTTGCACCCTTACCCGACATCGCACTATTCATCTTCTTCCCCGAAGGAACCCATCGTCGGCCGTCCACCTCCAAGTGCAGTCACCTCCACGTGCCATGAAGCTTCGCTCCAACAATGCCATCGACTTCGTCTTGCCCTCACAGGGCCACCCATGCCTATGGTAGACCTTACCACCGTCCATACACACCTGCGCGCAAGCCGCCGCTGATAGCATCCAAAGCTCCGACCGGCCGCTGCCGGCCACCTCCGTTGATGCCACGACCACCAACGTGAAGCTCGCATCTCGGCCGATCTACTTCGAGCATTGCACCTCTAGCCGCACCTTCTCCTCTGTGTGTGCATGTGGGGAACAAAATCCCCTGTTTTGCTAAGTAACAACTCAATTAATATTTACATTAAATGCCATTGCGGATGTTGCTATTTATTTATTTAAGGCATTACATTATTGAAGTGAATTGCATAGCCCTCCTTCTACTTCATTTAAATTATTTGCATATGCATATCTCACATGAATGATTTAATGCATGTCATAGATATTATGGTAAACAAGTTATATTCTAGAAATCAGTATTTACAGTGTTTACCAATATCAAGATCATTATTTTATATGATATTATATAGTAGTGATTTTGCATATGCGCACCTGTATTCTTGATTAATTATTTGAAGTAAGAAATCATGTTGAAAACACGTGAATCAGTTGGTATGCATGCACATTGAGATTCCTGAATAAACGAAGTACAATGCACTAGTTTAAATAGGCTAATTCCTCCTTGTGGAGATGACCTAACTATTTGTGGGTAGATTCTGAAAATTAAAATGTTTTGAAAAGTGATTTTTGACCACATGATTAAATACAACGACACATCATTTTATGTTAAAGTTTTCAATGAAAACGAAGATCGCACTTTCACCTAGAATACCCCTATTGCCTCAACTATCCCAATTGTAACCAACCTGCACTAACCTTTTATTGTGATACATCCAACCCACTCACCCAAGGGTACGATCCAAACCTTGGGGATCCTTATCTCGATTCTCCTCATGACGACTCTCCATTTAGGTCCCACCCACCCACTAACCACTTTAATGGGACTTACACTCTAAGAGAAGACCAAGATCTCTGCCCTTCCCAGGACTATAACCAAGAAAGGTCATCTAAATTCTTGGATCTCTCGTACTTGACCTTTGGATTGGAAGGGCTTCTAGACAAATGGAAATCAAAGGATGATCAGAAACCTAGGAAAATCAAGAATGATCTACCTTTGATTTGGTCCCCTAATGAAGAATCCAATTGGGAGGACTTAGAACCTCAATTATTCTGGAGTAGGACTAAATAGAGAATGGTTCCTCTTAAAGAATTGGGCCCTGAAAATGATAGAATAGAGGACCCACCCAAGAACTTAAACCCCAGTGCAGATTCTAGTACATATCCTCAACCACACCTTCCTAGCCCTGATTTGAAGGAAGAAATCCAAGGGAAACCGAATGACACCCTATCAATTCTTGATAACCTCCAGTTAGAGTTACACATACAGAGTCAAGAATTGATTAAAGGGCAATAGGACATGATGGATATGTTCCAACAATTGGAGGAAGAGGGCTAAAGAAAACTGTTGAAAACCACTTCATTTACAAAATTTGTGAAGCAATACCCTACCTTGATCAATTGTACTGCTCCTATTTACCAAAAATTGGTTTAGCCCACCATTGATACTCCCCAAGAGTTGGACAACTCCGTAGAAGATGTCATTAAGGATTCCTCAAAACATGATTTGGGGAGAGTTGAGGACACACATTAGGAGGAAACTGAGAATTTGGGAGGCGATGTCGTGGAAGCCAAATCTAATCTTCCTGAGGAAAGTGATTTGATGGAAAAGACATCCAACGTTGGTGATGGGGAATGGGATTATAATTTTGAAATAATCAATTTCGAATCAGTTGAAACCCCCATCACAAATTTAGAGGAGGGCCAAGAGAAGGAATCTAAGCTAGAGGATGAAATCAGCCCTATCTCTAAACCTCGAACATTGAGTCTGATATGAAAGAGGTTGAAGAGAATATTCTTGGGGTCAAGGAGTTAGAGGGAATAGGCAATGAAAACCTACTTGAACAAGGGATGGATTTTTCTCTGGAGAGAGACTCATGCTTGATTTTAGGGCTCATTACAAAACTCATTATTTTATTAGATGCCCTACCAGAATATGAATTCCGCAACCCGAATGCACTAGAATTGATACATCTTTGAGGGATTACAATTTTATAGTGACACAAGCTGAGTGTAAAACCTACATCTTAGTGTCTGGCATTTTAGATTTGGGGCGCATTCGTCCACATCAACTTCTCCACATGCCCACAAACTAAGAGAGGAACAAACATGGGCATGTATGTTACATTTGTTGCAGAGTTCCCGTCCCTTTGGGATGGGACTCCACCGCAACCTAGTTCACATCTGCGGACTTCTAATTTTGGGTCTTGATAATTTTGTCTGCACCTTCTTGACCCAAACCATTCTTGTTTGTTCATTATGCCCAGCTGAAGGCATTAAACTCAGAGCTTCTTGGGAGGCAACCTAGAAGATTTAGGTTGATCAGGTACACAACTACACTCAAGTGATTTCTTTCTGTACCCCTTGCATGCAGTTATTTGCCAATGAGGACATTGTCCAACTTAATCATGGGGGGGCGGTAATTAGCATTCTCTGAGTTTATATTATCAGCTAGAATTATAAAAAAAAACAAATAGAGAGAATTAGGAAGGAAAACGTAGGCATTAGGAGCTTGTCAACTGTAGGAAATAATACGATAAGGCCCTGAACACTTAGACTCTTCAGGCCTTCAGGCTTAATCAGCCTAGGTGTCCACTAAAATCTGGATTTAACCTTGAATCTTCACAACCTTAAATTACATTAATCTAATTAATAAAGTAGGGTGATAAGTATACGACTTATCAACCTGCTCTCTGACTCAAAGGGACTTATAGTTTAAGCATCTGCACACATTTTTTACACTAACTCACTCCTCAGAGATTCTAACAGAAATTAGGTAGCTAATGAACCTTCTAGGGTGGTATGGCTGGCAAGTTTTCGTGGGTAACAGCCCATTGGCTGGTTGTCCAGAACCCAGCCAAAGGACCATTCTATTTTACTATTGCCTCTAGGTAACTCTTAGATCAAGGAAGCCACCTACTAAACAACAAAAGAAAAAGAAAAGAAAAAAAGGGAGAAATAGAAAAATAGGAAAAGAAGAAAATGAAAAATAAATAAATAAGCCACACTTCACCGCACGAGTATGGCTGGCAAGTAGTCAGTGGTAACAATTCATTAGCCGGTTGTCCAGAACCTAGCTCACTAAATGCACGAAAAAGTCCAAAACACTTAAGGAAGAAGCGAGGAAGTAGAACAATCTCAGGAGATATACACTGGAAGCACCCTTGTGTTGACCTCACACAAAATAAAACTAGGGAAAAAGCTACTAGCCGAACAGATACACCTTTAGGCAGCATTCTTCGAGTCACTTAGGGGCATAGAAACCCGAAGTCTATTTTAATTACAGTTGAGTGGGTCTATCACAAGTTTCACACCAAGATGCTTAGCACTTAAGAGTCTTTTTCTAGTTATAGGTGGGTTGAAAAGCTATAAAAGGTTACCTACTCACTCTCAATTGCAAAAATATGAAAAAAATCAGAAAAGATGAAAAAGAAAAAAATATATATGCACATATATATATTAAAGCGAGAACTTGGGTGGTTTGCATTTTGGCAGACACCCAGGAACTGTTTAGTCTTTCTAAATTAGGCTCTTAGTATATATTTCTTCCCGTTCACAAGTAACATATGTCTAAGCAATCAATTCCTAATTCCAACTATAAATAACGAATAGGATAACCATGCTAGGGACTAGCAAGGTATGAGCATCGGGGTATGATAACTCTGCATTCAATGATGATAATTCCATCAACTAGAGTTTATTTTGAGGGTATATGCATGCTAATAACATACGATGATGGGTGTGGGAGCATTGTATGCATTATGAATTAAGATTGCTTATAATCAACGCTTAATGGCCATGTGTACAAGTTTATGTTGAAATAGGCATCAGATGAGCAATTGGACCATATGAATGGATCCAGATCAATGAATGGAGTCCAACGGACTCAAAATCGCCTCAATCTGACATTCAGAGCTCGCACAACAAGCTCGAGAAGTTGTGACCATTGATCTAAGGATTAATAGCCACAAAAGCACCATGTGTCGCACGATTGCGCACCGCAAGCCACTGCCGCCTCCCTTCATCATGTGCAGGAGCCACTTTAGGTCATCTGATCAAAGATCAAATGGCTAAGGATTGGCGGAGAATGCGACCTTTTCACATCATTGGCGCAATGGTCACCGCCTCCATCCCACGCACGAAGGTGCCTACTCGAATCGCCAGCAGCACTTCAAATTTGCGGAGCACGCTGTTTGATGAAATTCCTCTAATGATTTTCGATTGGATGGCTAACACGAAGCCATGCAGCACAACAGATGTGCACAAAAGCACCCAGGCAGGAATGCGCACGATCAGCAGAGCACACCCACGCAAGTTCTCGACTGTCGATCGTGGATCGAACGGCTCTAGGCCAATGCACATGGATCGCGAAGGGAAGAAGAACATGTGCATGTTTGGACCGACAGGTGAGGGGCTACACCGACACTTTTTGAATGGATTTAGTGACATTCTGGATGTCTCTAAAGACCCTTTCTTCTTTTAGAAACCCCTTTCTTCTCTATGAAAAGCCCCATACCCCTCCATTCATCTCCATCTTTGAGCATTTAGTTCTCATTCACTCTCATTGAAGACTAGCCCTCTCCTAGCTCTACCAAACACTCCATAGCTTCTCTCAGAGTTATCGAGCCACCGACGCAGCCCTCCTCCACCACCATGGCCGCCTTGCCTCCTCCTCTCACTTTACACTAGTTTTATGTTGCACTATTTTAAGCTTTCATCTATTGTTGTATTTGTAAACGATCTCTACTTGCATGTTATATGTTGATGTTGCTTCTCATATCATAGTTCATGGCTCATCAAGTGGTTATCATGTCTTAAACTAAAGATTCTAACCCTACTCTTCTCTCTTTTCTCTCTCTCTCTCGCTATCATTTTCGCAAGCAAAACACGATGAACATTTTGTGACATTCAAAGCGATAAAACAAATCTAATTTCACGCCTCCCTGAGATTGACACTTGGACTCACCAATCCATATCTTAAATTAAAATCGACATCGCGGGTGCATGCTACAATGACATAATTAAACCAACGTGTTCCACGTGCATTAGTGAAATATGTGTAAAATGTAAAATGTGGAAATATAAATAAACAATCTCACAAGAAAAGCAATCACACAATTTGCACAAGTGATTTTTAGGTGAAAACCTAAATTGGGTGAAAACCACCTAACAATCTCGAGTTAGGATTTCCTGATCGACCAAGTCTATCAAATCCACTAAACCAGTCACCTAAATGAGGGTGACTGAACCTCAATTACAACCGTGCTACTTTGAACCCAAGGGTAGCATACCTCAAAACCCCTTTTCTTTACGAGAAGGATTTTGTCCCTCGATGGAGACAGGAATTTGTAAAGTGAATACGCAACCAAAGTCAATAAAATATGATGATCCTATAGAGCTAGCAAAGTAAATAATTGAGTCTAGCTACTATCGGTAAAAGATCTTCCATTTGGTGGAAGTGCATTGGCTTGATGACGTGGGTGCGTGATCCATGCAATGGCACCTCGTCACTCTCGTAATCGCAGAGGGAGAGCGGGTGCGCAACTTAGATGAAGCTCTTTGGATGTAGAACAAGGCTTGGAGAGCTAGATCTTCTTCTCAAGATCAAATTGACACTATGTGAGTGGAAGTAGTGTTGCTTGGTGTGTTTCTATAAGGAAAGGGGCCTCTCCTATTTATAGATGGCTTAGGAAGGCCTAAGAAGGCTTTGGAAGCCTTAGGTAGCCATTGGGGATCATCCCAAGGCAAAACAAGTCGCAATCAGAATCATTAATGATTCTAGTAGGGTCATCAGACGTTTAGTCCAAGTATCAGACGTCTGGAAAAGTCTTTTAAGACATCTGGGAACTAAGTCAGACATCTAATACTAGACAAGTTTCCTTACTGACTTGGTTTAGGCCTAAATAGGGTTCTATTGTAGATCAATCAGACGACGTACAGGATGTCTGACACTAGATCTAGACATTTGGAAACCTAATTTTCTATGGGGATTGATTTCCAAGAGAGCCAAATGGCTATAATCCTCAAGACAAGTGATTTCTAGTCAATCGAGGCTTAACGGTCACATATCAGACGTCTGGTGTCCTCTACGAACGTCTAATAGAAGCCTAAAGGTCATAATCCTCAACAATCATTTTCTAAGCCAACGTTCCACTAATTAGATGTCTGCCAAATTCATCAGACGTCTACTTAGATGTATGGACTAAGGGATGGTCGTCTAAAATCAACAGATAGAAGGCACTAAGTCCAGCCCTAAATGTTCAGACGTCTGATTCAACATTCAGACGTCTTAAAGTCCATGATCAGACATCTGATTTTCAGATTGGATGTCTCATTAGGCTGTCTAAAGCCTAACTTGGATTTCTAAGTTCTCTATGAAAAGCCTAAGTATCCTAGGGTTGTGTAATTGCTCCTAGGACTACTGTTAGGTAACTTTGAGGCACTTTAACAAATATCTAAGAAAATAAAAGAACAAAACAAAATACAACAAAAGAATACATTAAAGAGGAATCGATCTATCCTATTCTTCAGCTCCTATCAATTTCCGTAAAAATCACCAAAAAGTGAGTCAGTGCAAATAATGTACAGATGCTTAGACTTAAAGTCTCCTTAAATCAGAGGGCAGGTTGATAAGTCCTATGCTTATCACCCCAACTTATTAACCAATTAAAAATTGAATTCACAATGGCAAGGACTTGATAAATAGGTCCACATTTTAGTGGACACCAAGGCTGATTAAGCCCTAGACTTGAAGGATCTAAGTGTTCAAGTCATACAGTTTTATTCTCTAAGATTGAAAATTTTCTAAAGCCCAAGCTCTCTTTCCTAATTCAACTTTTCTTTTTCAAAAATAAAGAGAAAATAAAAAGAATCAATGGATCTTACAAGATGATTCAATTAATGATATCCACTCCCCATGCCTATTTATTGCAATGTCCTCATTATATTAAAAAGACATAAAATAGAGTGGACTAGAGAAGAAAGCATGTAAATTTCATGATTAACAGGTTGGCTCCGAGATGAAAAAGAGACCGTATACATTTTGAAGTTGGTGCCTTCAGCTAGGCACACTATAGAAGGAAGAAGAAATAAAGAAGTCATAGGTGTAGGTCAGAATCAGAATAAGAAAATCTAGCTTTCGACCTACCAAGAGAAGATGTCCACAGACGTGGACCAGATTATGGTGTAGACCCATATCGCATGGTCGAGTATATCTAAGGTTTTGGATAAAAGTTATCCAAAACTGAAGATCAGCATGCAAACAGGGTTGGGCCTGCGATTTGTGAGGATGCAACCAAAGTCCAAAAAGTTAGATAGTAAAGAAATCAGACTCAAAAGGATAATCAATGAATTTGTGCTTGGGTTGCACATCCTCAAAAAAAAGGTCATAAGGGTCCTAGTACAAGGTTTGGGGTTTCAGACAAATCAGAACCCTTAGACTCTACCTTGTGCTTCCTCGGAAATTGGCTTCCCATATCATCATTTCCTACTTCCTATCCTCCATAATCAGAATTTCAAATTTCGAGACCTCCTACATATTAATGCCCCCATCTAAAATTTCCAAGTCTAAGGTTATGACTGAATCAGTGTTGACTTGGGTTGAATGATCTTAACAATAGAATCGTCATTACGCTCAATGGGGTGTGATTGAGGAATGGGGCTTTGAATTGAATCCTTCATGAAATTAGGATCTGAATCCACCATGTGAGCCCCAACAGAATCAAGTTCCTTAAGTTTAGGGCCATCAAATGATTCATCAAATTTCTCAAGCCCAGTCGACTCACTGAAATCATATGCTGTAAACTCAGGTGAGACTTCGCATAATGATTCTTCACCTTCAAAATCAAAGAATTCTAAATCTACATTAATGTATGTCTCAAAATCATCAATCACTTTCTTATCCGTGGAGACATACGTTTCCTCATACCTCGGCTCAGGGATCTCAGGTGAAGAAATCAGTTCATACTTATTTGATTGCTTTAGAATAACCTGATCAACGCTAGTCTCATAAAGTATGTTTCCCCTATAGGTGCCTATGCAGATTCTGACATCGGCTCTCCTGTCTAGGGTTCATCCTAGGAATCCTCCCAAGATTGGACTAGAGTAATCACAAGTGTCATCCTAAATTTCGATAACTTCCCAAGTAAAAACTCACTCGGGTCTTTATCCTTAACATCTTGGAGCCAAGCCAACAAATACTTGTTAAGATCGTCAAACATTTCAATCAGAGGCTCCAATTTTTTAGTACAAGGTGTTGGATGAGCTTCTAAAGATTGTATGGCACTCTTTAAGTTAGCCAACACCTTATCTTGGACCTAGTTAACCTGAACCAAATGGTTTGGTTTAGGGTTGGGTATGTTTAGGTTTAATCCAGGGGAGTGAACGAATTGAGATTCTTGAAACCCTCCTTGATAATAGGTCATTTCAGGTTGTCCATAAAGAGGTGATGACCTATATGCAGTGTAATCTGGGGAAGGGTAGGGATCAGCGTATCCTTGATGATTGTAGATCATATTATGTTATCCAAATGAGGGCAGTGATCTATAATCGATGTAGCTTTGAGAAGGATAAGAATCAAGATCATGGTGTCCAGGGTTAAACCCTGAACATGGAGGTCCAGAGCTGTATCCCCAATCAAGATTATCTGAACTAGAAAATGGATGAGAATAGCATGGGTAGGGATAATAATCATTTTGGTAATAAGCAGTGGTAGGAGGGTAGGAGTTGAAGTATGAATAGGATATGGAAGGATCCATGACAAATGGGAGGAAGAAAGGTGTCCTGCAATACAAACAATCAAACCTGTGTTTAAGTGGGATAGCCTAAAGACCTACAGACTCCCAGAACCCGTCTTGAGATGAAGAAACGATTTGATCTACTTCTTTCCAGTCAATCCAACCAGTTAGAGGAAGGGGTTAGGGAGAAGGTTCTTCCCTTGGCTTTCTCCTTAGGTTCCTTTGATAGGCCCCAACCACGATCGTTTGATTCTACTCCCCTAGCTAGACATTAGAGTGAACAATAGAAGTAGACTAATTGAAAATAATCTTGATCTGGGCTCCAAAGAGCGAGTCCAATCCTTAAGGGCAATGTCTACTCTGTTTTAATTATGGTTAGGTTTGAATGTGCTTTGGAATGTGATGGGCCCTTTATCTGGGTTCTGCCCTTAATGATTGATTGATATGTGCGTGTGTGCGCAACCAGTGGTTTTCGAGCAAGATTATTTTTGGATGTGGTGAATTTTAGGGTTTAAATCTTACTCAGTAGCTTTTAGGAATCAACTTTATGTATATTCCATCAAGTTCAATTGTCACACCAGGTTTTGAAGGCACAGGTGAAGTTGTTTTCCTTTGAAATCAAACAAAAAATGTGGAGTGCTTGGTTTAGTCCTAAAAGTTGAACCTATGTGGTAGCTAGTCGATGAGCTATTTTTAGTTGAAGTGGTACGACCCAAATAACTCAAACAATTGGCTTGATGTACTACTTAATTAGGCACATAAGTGATTACCTAATCTGATCTTTACTCAATTACGTGTTGATGAGTGTACCGATCCTAATGATCGAGTTACTGGTTGAGTATGAAGAATCAGAAGAGGTTGTGTACCTTTGTGAAATTTTTTTAAGATTTTTCTTTCAAATGAGGAGGGTGAGGCGAGTGGAATTGTCAAACAAGCAATCAAAACTAAAATTAGAGTTTATGCATGATCCCAAGTTAATTAGGGTTTGTGTTATTAGGTGGTGGAATGAAATCTAGTGGGTGGGGAGGTGGGGTTACTTACAAACCCTTCAACAGCGCTTTACTCCAATCTACTGCTTTTGCCCTCCTTGTGATAGTACCTGCAATCACAATAAGAAAGGAGAGAAGTGAGGTAAACAATTAGTAAGTCATAAAACGTGAAAAATCAAAGAGCATCACCTCACCAGCAACAGCACCAAAATAATGTATCGGAAATTCCTCGACATTGGCACCAAATTGTAGAGGTGAAAAATCTGTGCAAAAAGAGTTGAGTTTGGAAAACCCATCGTCGTAACGTAATTTGTGAGAAAAATCTGTCAACAGATAATTTTAACCGAAACTCAAGGAATTCTGAGTCGGACACAGGGAGGAGGACGTTTGATCAAAAATCATGCTTGATTTGTTGTCACGAAGTAGATTAGCTGGTCGAATTAAATCTAACCAGCTATCTACTTAAAGAATAATTAACATAAGAGAGAGAGAATAATACAAATAAAGACAAAATACGGATAGAATAAACATGGATTTCATAACCATAGAGTAATGTTCATTACATCTAATCACTACACTAGAAAGTGAGAAATCTACACTAGAAAGTGATAAAAGAGAAGGTGGAGAGAGGTTATTCTCCTTGATGGCTGGTTGGAGGACAAGACGTGTTGATGGAGTGGCCGGACAAAGCTAGTGAGATGCGTGATGAAGGAGAACGAAGACCGACAATGGAGGATGGGGTAGGGTAACGTCGTAGTGGGATCCGCTTCCTGAACGGTGGTGAGAAGACAATCGTGGGTGCTCCACGAAGGAGGTGAGAAGATGGAAAATTATTTTTGTAACTCTGAAGGAGCATCTCAGGTTTGGGACCAACTCGCAGAGCCTTTGAGGGGGTGAGAGGAGAGGAAAGGATGAAGGATATGTGGGGGTCGTAGGGCTATTTATAGGTGAGGTTTGAATGGGCAAATAGGTCATTTTATGTTTAAAACATTAATTTCAAGGGCTTTAGTGATGGATTTATTTGTCATTTATCGTTGGCTTAGTGCACGCTCACGCCCCCACCCCTCTACCTTCAATGCTGAATCACTCATCGCGCAAATGCCTTCCCTTGATCAGACAACCTAAATGCACTTAAGCCGATCAGTCTTCAAGCGTTTCGCGCACTCGCGTTCGATGGCGAATTGGATCGCACGTCATTGCACCCGTGCACGAAACATGCTCATCCCATGCGCCAAATAGAGCTCATGTTGTCACGTAATCTACATTCGACAACCTAATTTGGCTGCACCTACACTGATGCCTTGATTTAAGGCGTGCGGGACTCGAGCGTGCATCCTCCTTAGCAAAACACAAGGCGCAACCAATGCGCCATCTTCTTAGATGGTCATGGTCTTGATTCAATGAAGTCGTGCCTCAACCGTTGGATGAAAATCCAATTGCTTTGATTGAGTGATAAGGGCTACCTTAGAAAGTTGAGTGTGCGGTCTTGGCTTGATCTCAACCATTGGATTGGATGAGATTAACGAGCAAGTGAGGAGATAGAGGCAGTGGTGGGTCCATGGGTAGGTTTGGAAAGCAGAGATGGACCACGTGGCACCATCTCAGCCATCCATCTTCTATGAGTTGTAGATGGTGTCACGGATGTCAAATTGGACCAATTTTAGTGCTGTTGGGCTACGATCGTCAATTTGAACCCATATGTATGGTCGAATTTGTCATCTGATGTACAAATTAACACCACCTTGGCCCCTTGATCTCTGATCTTTCTCGGACTATATCTGATGCTATGGAAATCCAATCGGAGCGATCTTGGAGTCGCTGAACTCCAATCGTCACCCTGATCAGATCCGTATGGTTGGATCTTCATTTCAAGGCCCCAATTAAATACATCCCTGCACCCTGACCACAAGAGAGAAAATTAACCTAAACTTTATACAATCTGAACTAAATGCCAAATGATGCACATTATTTAATATTTATAATGTATGATGCAATAGTACACCTAAGAACATGCATAAATATACTATTTATGTGATATGAACATGTTTACATCAATAGGACCGCCCATATGACCTAGCTAGGAATGTCTCCATTTAGGCTCGTGTATGGGAAGCCATGTCACCTTCCTATAGAGATGGAGCATAGAGGCTACTAGGCACTACAGAAATGCAATCAAGATCTCATGAAGGATGGAATCCATCGCCAGTTTCAAATGAGCGAGATCGAGGAGTTATGCAATGATGCATACGCAAACTCACGTATCTACAAAGAGTAGATCAAAGCCCTCCATGATAAGCACATATCATGAAAATCATTCCATCATGGTCAAAAAGTACTTTGAAATGGATCAGACCATTTCTAGTCTAGTGGACCTTTGGAAGTGGAGCTGTAGAAATTAGTGGACCTTTGGAAGTGGAGCTGTAGAAATTAGTGGACTTAGCCATGACTCAGACCCATTTGTTATGATTGGTTAGACACTGAAACCATTCCATCAAGCTCACCGATTCAAATTTGACTGCTGAATCTTTTGATCTCTATTCTCCATGAGTTGCATTATGCCTAGTTGATAGCATTAAACTTAGTGCTTAACGAGAGGCAACCCATCATTTGAAAAACCCGAGACCCTTCAGACCTCTCTGAGTTGAATTCATATTGTACTTTAGGGTTTGTCCATTAGATCACCCGAGTCCACCTTTGATACTTGTATCAGAGCTTGAAACCATTTGCACCAGTCATCTCGACCTATTCACCACCTACTTGAACCTGTTCTAATGTACGTTCTAAGGTAAACTCAAACCCAGCAATTTACAATAAGGACATTACAAATCTTAGGCATGGAGGGGTATTAAAGTGAAAAATGCTGTGAAATTCGATTCTTTGAAGGGTTTCGTAAAAAAAAATGAGAAAAGTAAAGAAAGTGAGCTGAATAGAAAGATCAGAGTAAGGAAGAAAAAGAGAAGATAAAAAGGAGCAAAAAGAAATAAATTGTGTTAGTCCCTATGAGTGATATGGAGCTTACGTTCTAGACTGGATCGAATGATGAATTAAGACCTGAAGGGCTAAATCTTAGGAGATAAGTGAAGGATACCAACCTTAGGCCTATTCTAGGGCTTGAACACACGTATTTGTTAAGATCTGGACTACTCCTCAACAGATTGAGGAAGTTACGAGGCTGATGATTAAGGCTGAGGCTTATGGATTATTTTACGTCGTTGCCTACCCTTTAGTTTGCGGGACTTAGTAACCTAGGCACCCAAAAATCATACACTGATTTGGTTCAGTGTGCTTTAATGAAGACTAATGCCAAAAAGTGTTCTGTACTAAAAATGTTTTCCCGAAGATTTGACTTAGGAGTAGCTTGATGACGCAAGTTGATTGGACGAATTCCTAGTGTGGAGACGAGGAATGAAAAATACTCCCCTCGAAGATGCATCACAACATACCGTCTTCTCGGTGCTTGTCTCTTAGGATATCTAAATATCCTACCAAGGGCACATAAGCACCTTCTGCTGGTTCAGGTGTCATGGGCGACATTATCCCAAAATGTTGATTGCCAGGGCCGAGATTTAGCTACGAAACTCCATGGGCGGCACTATCGTGAAGTGTTGAAAGCTAGGATTTTGGCGGTTTCCATGGGCGGTGTTATCCCAAGGCATCGATTTCCAGGGACCTTGTGAAGATTGATGGTGGGGATAGGGAATCTGATACAGATCATGTTTAGGGCCAATTTGAGGTTGGATATAGGGGAATTTGAAATGAAAAGAGAGAAAACTCTCAAAATAAATATCCCTCTCTATCACTCTTATAAAAAATGCACTGACAAATTGAACCTATACTTACTACGTTTATGTACGAGTGCTTTAACCATTAGGGTCAACGAACCCCTAGGTAGTTTTTGCGGGAGTTAGAAACCTTTGCGGCAACTCAAGTTTGAGGCTGGTCAAGTCTGGATCTTAGCTGGTACTTAAGTACCTCTAGGCCTATTGTTGGTATTTTGATCTAATTTTTAGAGATACAACATGGTAAGGCATCATGAAGGTTAAAATCTGGCTTAGAGATCTAGTTTGGTCCATAGGATTTTTGCTAGGGACTAACAAAAGTTAGGCATGTGGGTATGATGTAGCACCATCATTGGTGTTAATGAGCTTGAATTAGCCTAACTATTGTAATAAATGCTCCTAAATGATCTTCTGAGGATCATAATTTTGGCTGAAGTGAATATGAGAAGATAGGAAAAAGGGTTAATTCTGTTGTTTTAACATCCAATCACTAATATAGATTAACAAAAGGGTTGATTAGGGGTTAATCTAAGGTCAAAACGAACTTAAGGGCTAGTTTACTTGGAGGATTAAGGAAGTGGTGTTAAGAAATGTGCAATTGGTGTTAATCGTCAATTGTGTATACTTGCAGAGTGATGTTAGCACCAATTTCTGTTTACTTGAATTGGTGATAAGTTGGAGTGTTGACCAATGTGGTGTTTAGTTGTTAGCGGTGTTAAGAATTTGAATCAGAGACTGCGAGAGCACAATAAAATCGTGGGACTTAAACACGGGGTTACCTAACACTAATAGCAACTAGTGTTAGGAAAGGTAGTGTTAAGAGCTCTTAACCCGTGCTAACCAAAAGGGGGTTAACCCTCCAAGTAAACAAAGGTTAGCCCCTCAAAAAGGGCCTTAACCCTTGAAGTAAACTAGCAATAAAAGACCAAGAAGTGGGCTTAGAATAACTGAATCAGGGTTTCATGCATTTTTAGTATTAAAATATTACAGAAAATCATAATTATCAGCCTCACTTAAATTGAAAGGGTCCTGGTAGAGATAAATTTAATCTAAACCTCCTAAAAATTATTGAAAAATATTAGAAGAGGTTTGGTACCTTTACTTTGACCATTTGACCCGTTTTGACCAAAACTAGAGATTCCGACAGGATTGGACTTGATTTGGGCTTCTATGTAATTTTCCCAATTAGACATTGTCAAAACCCAAATCTAAGTTCGCCATTATATTCCTTGGGTCCAAATTAGCCTAACACCAAAATTTGGGTCCAATCAGAGTCCATCTTGACCCTAATTTGCATTTTAACACTTGAAATCTCTATTTCTCACATCTAAACCCCTAGATTTCATATTTTATTACATACAAGATCCTAACTTTCTTTTCTTCACAAATAGATCCCTATTTCCTGATCTTAAGGAGTTTCCTAATAGTAGAGTCAAACCCAAAAAAACCAACCTGTGACCGTATGTTTCTCCTCTAATTTAGACCAAAATCCCTACAAATTTGGAGGGACTGCTCTTTTTCCTCTTCGATTGAGACCTAATTTCATGCCAAAATTGGAAATTGAGATGCCCCAACGAACCTAGGATTTGCAAATTGTAAACACCTTGATTCCTACTTCAATTGAGCAAGTTCTTCCCAAATTAAGCTCAATTCATCTATATAAGCTTCCCTATATCTCCACGTTCAAACCAGCTAGGTTTTAGGCCAAAAACCCTCTTCTTCTCTTCCTCTGGCTACCTATCACCTTGGCTCTAGCAACTCATCTCGATCTCCTTCCTTCGACCGTCCAATGACCAAATTAGACCAACCCATTATCTTCCTCTCTCTCTTCTGCTTCTCATGTGCCAAAGTAGAGGCTTTCAACCACACCGTCGTCTGCCGCCACCTGCTCACCATCACCCCTGCTATGACCTCCAGCTAATGAGGATTACTCCAACGAAGATTCTAGGACCCTCGATTGAAGAACACAACAAAAGTAATAGCATCAATTAGAGGAACGTCACCTTCAACTGCGCGCGAAGAAACGCATTGAAGGAAGTTGCACATCGAGGTTTTTTTAAATGAAAACATGTATTTAATATTTTTATTCATTGGCTTATTGCCGTCGAATCACAGGGTCAGGTCCCACCTTACCCACGAGCATACGCACACCGGCTCGGCTCATGCATGCCTTGCGAGTTGAACCGAGCCCCCTATGCTGAGTCGGTCTGAGGAGAGAAAGGGGGAGGGGTTTTGTACTGTTGGGATTTGAATTATGACTTAAGGCGTCTGAGGTGAATTTGAGACGTCTGAAGAGAAGCTAAAGAGTCCAAACTGGGGAGTTATACGATATTTAGCTAATGTTGAAAGTTGAGAAGAGAAGAGGAGAGTCTCATATTGAATTGAGAATAAGCCTAAGTATGAAGTGATTCATTGGTGGTTCTAAGCACCATTCTTTATGATTATTCTCTATTATATTTTTGTCCTCTAACTCCTGATATACACTTTACAAGTTACTGAATATATTTTTGATTGTTATTGTGCTCATTTATATTACATGATTGGTGATTGAATTGCGATTCTATATACTCCCTACAAACGACCTTAGAACTCAAATGTTTTTCTAGCACCTATAAATTTAAATGTCGATTCGATTTTCGTCAACTATACTACGATGTGTATCTCTCTAAACTACGATGATTATCGTTCAACGTAAACCATTAGTGAAATTTGCGAGCACCATACTATCCCCTGACATACACCAACTTTCGGTGGAATTGGGTCATCAAACCTCTTGCGTATATTCTTGTGATTGCTTGTTTGAGTCGAGGTTCCTATTCTAAGGGGCTCAATCAATTGCCACTCTTTATGGGAAACATGCAGCACTACATTTCTCAACTTCATCCCTCTTGTGATGGCTTCCTCTACATGTAATTGTTCTTGTGCTAATCCTAAGATGCCTGGCCCTATGGAATCTATTGTTTCCATGTCATGGAAGCATCGGCATCCCTCCTGGCCAAGTAAAGGCAAGAAGGTGCATCCACCAAGTGTTCCTTAATAGCCTTCCCATTAGGAGAGCCGTCAAAAGGATGCTCTCCTCAATATGCAAGCAAAGGAAGATAAAAACAAGTGTAAGTTGGCAGTCCTAAGGGTCGAGCAATAGCTAGTGGCAGAGCAATTGCAGGAGATCCGGCTGATGAGAGATCGAGCTTAAATCTGGCAAGAAGAGCCCCAAAGTTCCAGTCTCACCAAGGAATTAAAGTGGCATCACGTGGTGGAAGAGAAGAAGGCTTGCTTTTGTGAACAACTCAAAAAGATGAAGTACGAGCTTAGTAGCTAGAAGGGTGAAGTCCCTCCTAGCCCATTGAAAGCCCCGCTTCTGCCTTCGTGGGAGTCGGACGAGGAGTCGGGGGCTTATCCTCTGGTGACCAGTGATGGAGGTTTGATTCCTGAGATCATCTGCATGGGTACTTAGGCCATGAGGGGCATGAGGTCTTGGGCGCACATGACCACATACCCCTTCACAGACGAGGTGATGACCACCTCGCTCGTTGAAAAATTCAAGCAACCCATCTTGGCTTAGTACGATATCAGACCCTAGCAGCTTTGTTGGGAGTTATAGGTAGATGATTTTGGTTCACAGATTCCTGATGGGATCACCATCATGGGCCCTATCTAGCCACATTTTGTCAGGTTTGATTGAAAAAAGCTCCTACCTAATCATCTGAGGTCTAAACTCCACACCATTCCAATTTGAGGACAAAATAAGAAACCAGGGCTAATTCTATAATTTTAACAACACATCACAAATACAAGTTAACCATAGGGTCACTCAGGGGTTAAGTGAAGGTCAAATGAGCTTAAAAGTCCAAAAAATGGGTCAACACTGATAGAAATGGGGTTTTATGCATTTTGAGGGTGAAAACAACATCGAAAACCTTAATTATCAAGCCATTTAAATTGAAGAGGTTTTGGTCAAAATAAAATTAATATAAATATCCAAAAATTCATATAAAAATATTCTAAGATGTTTTGTATCCTTGGTTTGACTGTCGAAACCCATTTTGACCTAGAGAAGAGCATTAGATGGGATTTTGCCTTAATTAAGGTCTCTATGCATATTTCTTAGTTAAACATGGTCAAAACTCAAATCTAAGTACACCATTAGATTCCTTGGGTCTAAATTAGGTTATCACCAAAATTTGGGCTCAATCAGAGTCCATCTTGACCTAGTTTGCATTTTGGCCCTTTAAACCTCCATTTCTTACATTCAGCTCCTCTAGTTTCAAGTTTAATACATTTGGGTCGCTAATTTCTCGTCGTTTTCTTTGCTTAGTTCCCTACCACCATTAGTGTGAACTGAGCTCTGTAACGAGATTAGAGGGAGGATTCCTCCCTGAAATCAAAGCTAAATCCCTCCAAATGAGGAGAAAAGAAGAGGAAAAATGAGCACTCAAAAGAAAAAAAAAATGAGATAGTCCCTTGTGATTGAGTATGGAACTCACCTAACTTCTAGGCTGGATCAGATGATGAATTAAGACCTAGAAGGCTAAAACTTTGGAGATTAGTGACGAGTATCGACCTTAGGCCTCTTGAACCTGTTCCAGGGTTTAAACACTCACGTATTTGTTAAGATCCGAATTAGTCCTCAAGAGGTTGAGGAAAGTACGGGACTAATATATTAAGTATAAGCCTTGCGGATTATTTAGCCCCATTGCCTGCCCTTTGGTTTGTGAGACTTCGAAACCTAAGCACCCAAAATCCATGCACCAGTCTAGTTCAGTGTGCTTAACGAAGAAATAATGCCAAAAGTGATCTGTTTTGAAAAAGTCATCTAGAAGATCTAGCTTAGGAGCGGCTTGAAGGCACAAGTTGATTGGATGAGTTCTCGACATGCAAAGGTGGAATGAAAAATACTCCCCTTGAAGATACATAATAACATATCATTTCCTTGGTTCTTGTCTCTTAGGACATCTAAAGATATCCTACCGGGGGCATGTAAGCACCTTGTGCTAGTTCAGGTGCAATGGGCGGGATTATCTCAAAATGTCGATTACCAAGGCCTGAATTTAGCTATAGAATGCCATGGGCGGCACTATCCCAAAGTGTCGAAAGGTAGGGTTCTGGGGTTTTACCATGGGTGGTGTTATCCCGTAGCGTCGAAAGCTAGGGACCCTTCGAGGATTGATGGTGGAGACAAGGAATCTAATATAGATCATATTTAGGGCCAATCTGAGGCTAGATTTAGGGAAATATAAAAAGAAAAAAGAGAAAACTCTCAAAATGAAACATCCCTCTCTCTCTCTCTCTTTTATCAAAATGCATTGGCAAATTAAATCTGGACTTGCTACAAATACACATAGGTGCTTTGATAGCTAGGGTTAACGAACCTTTGGGCAGTTTTTACGAGCCTTAGAAACCATCGTGGTAGGCAAAGGCTGAAGCTAGTTAGGTCTGGATCTTGGCTGGTACTTGAGTACCTCTAGGCCTATTGTTGGTATTTTGATCTGATTTCTAGAGTTGTAGCTTAGTAGGGCATTCTGACGGTTACATCTGACTTAGAGATCTGGTTTGATCCATAGGATTTTGTTTGGGACTAGCAAATGCTAGGGATGGGGGTATGATGGGAACACCTTCATGGCCCCTAACTAGCCACATTTAGTCAGGTTTGATTGATAAAAGCTGCTACCTAATCATCTAAGGGCAACAACTCCACATCATTCTGATTTGAGAAGAAAATAAGAAATCAGGGTTAATTCTATAATTTTAACAGCACATCATAAACACAGGTTAACCATGCGGTTATTAAGGGATTAAATGACGTTCAAATGAGCTTAAAAGTCCAAAATTGGTTCAACACTGATAGAAATAAGGTTTTTCGCATTTCGACGTGAACATAGCATCGAAAACCCTAATTATCGACCATTGAAGACATTCTGGTTAGAATAAAATTAATTTAAATCTCCTAAAATTCATGTAGGGATATTCTAATAGGTTTGGTACCCTTAGTTTGACCTTTGGAACCCATTTTGACCTACAGTAGAGTTTCAAATGGGATTTTGCCCTGATTTTGGCTTTTGTGCAAATTTCCTAATAAAATGTGATCAAAACTCAAATCCAAGTTTACCATAAGATTATTTGGTTCCAGATTAGGTTAGCACCAAAATTTGGGCCCAATCAAAGTTCATCTTGACCTAGTTTGCATTTTAGCCCTTTAAAACTCTATTTCTTACATTTAGCCCATCAGGTTTCAAGCTTATTGCATTTGCTTCCTAACTTTTCGACATTTTCTTCACTTAGGTCCCTATTGCCATTAGTGTGAACTGAAGCTCTACAACAAGACTCAAGTGAGGATTCCTTTCTTAAATCAAATCCAAATCCCTCCAAAATTGGAGAGATTAATCATAAGAACCTTTCTGATCCATCGAGCCAACTTAGAAACCCCATGAAGATCCCTCGAGCTCAAGCGAAGCTTAAGATTTTAGGAGATGTTTCTCCTAAAATCGTAGGCTATTTCCTCACTTGTAAGCTAATTTTAGAGCTCTATAAAGAGCCCTGATGCTCGAGCCATCCTCCTTTGCTCAGTTTAAGGCCAAAAACCCTCTTCTTCTTCTTCCCTGACCATCTCCGATCAAAGCTCCGATAGCCCTCTGTCCTCTCCTCTTCTGTGCCTCCAACAGCCAAATTGGAGGCATCAAGCTCCTCCTCTCTTCTTCGTGACCCAAACCAACCATAGTTTGACTGCTTCGAGCCCCATCTTCGAAGCAATCTCCCTTGCCGGAGAATTCACTTTCCTCGGCGTCGGTAAGTCAGGTCAGCATGATTCCCCATCCCCTTTGACCATAAGTAGCCTCTCTCTCTCCCTAGCTCCAATTCGACCCTCTCTTCTCTAATTCACTCACCATACCGCCCTCTCCACCTCCATCTTCCCCATGGCTGGCGAAACTCCAGTGGGTTTGCATGACCTCCACATTGCTCCAAACTCCACACCACCACCTCCACTAGCTTCATGTCACCTCCACCTCCAAAAGCCCTTAAGAAATTCCACCAATCTCTTACCCCTTCGCTCCACCGAACAACCCACCTTCCGTTCATCATCTCTGTCACTATTACACCATTATACAGCCCCAAAAACCATACGAACAACGCCATCACCTTCACTACCACTTGGTGAAGCTGCTGAACCTTCTAATTAGGGCGAATAGCCCCTATCTTGATGTTTACAAGGCGAAATCATGTTTTGAAATGAATGCGTCATAGTATAGTTGAAATCACTTTGAAAACAAATAGATTTTATTACTCGAAGTTTAAGTTCGAGGTCCAACGTAGGGAGAAAATGGAGTTCATGCACTAATCTCAATAATTGATGCAATTTGAACACATAAAATTACTCAAAATCTAATTCAAAATGTAAAGCATGAGTTTATGAATAAAATGTAGCATAAAAGAGAAATTGGGAAGAATTGGATTATAAAATTAAAGGTCTTAAAATTGTTTGACTTTTCTTCTTCTCTTGCTTCTTCTCTTTCTCTTCTTTTCTTCTCTGGCTCTTCTTCCTGCCTTGGATTTGGTTCTTCCTTTGTTTGTGGCTTCTTTCTCCTTTGTCTTCCTTCCTTCTCTGACTTCTTTCTCGGGCTTTCTTATGTTCCTTCTTTGGCTTCGATTCCTTCCTTCTTTGGCTTTGGCCTTTAGCTCTTCTTCTTCTTTGCAACTTCTTTTGCCTTTAGCTTTTCCTTCAAGGTCTTCTTCCTTGACTTTTCTTTCCCTTCTTCTCTGGCTTTGGCCTTCAACTCTTTTCTTCTGCTCCTTCCTGCCTTGGCCTTCAGCTCTCTTTGCCTTCTCTTCAACCATGCCTTCTCCTTAGTTTCCTCTGCAGCTCTTCTCCGTAGCTTCCTTCTTCAGCTTCCTCTTCCTTCTTCCCTTCACTGCAAGCAACTGCAAAACCTACCCCTACCCTCCCCCGTGAACTCTCTCTCTTTTTCTCTCTGAGGGACACTCTCCCAGAACCTTTCTCGGGTAAATAGGTCGGGTTAGCGTACCCGAGTCCAGGCACACCGGCATGGGTGATGCGTGAGGAGTGCATGGTAATCGGGTCAGGCTGCCAGGTCCGTGGAGGAGTGAATCGCGGACGAGGGAGAGTAGGCGAGAGGGACATCACCCCGTGTCAGGAGGCGATAAGCCCCTGACACAATTACATTTTATTCCACACAAAATGCTCCAAACGTACGAAGGTGGGACTAAAAGTCCCACCCACTTCCTCGTGCGACCGTAGGGGATCACTTGCTTGATTGTAGCAGATGTGATGCCTTGCAAAGCCAATTACTTGGCTAAATGCATGCGTGATGCGAATCCACGTTGCCTGGAATCTAGGGCCTAGAGCGAGGCTACATGGAGTGAGGGCTGCAAGCTGCTTCAAGCTTGCTCCAATGGCAGCCGATGTTCGATCTTGCTATCAAGTAAAATGACCTTGCGGCCTCACTAAATGACACTGTGGGTGATTGCATAGCAAAAATACACCAATAAATATGCCATCTTGTGTTATTTCCTAGCACTGCCATTGCATATTAGGTAGCTATAGTTGCATTTGTAAAAAATACACTTGCATGCATTTATCTGGGAGGGGAGGATAATGCGAATAATTGGCCATGTAAATAACATCTTCATCAAGGGTTGCATTGCAAATTTCACCTTCTTCATTTTTTATTTTGACTTTGAAATCGTCTCCCTCGCGTAGCTCAGGGCATGGGGCTTGCATTTCTTAGTGCCATTCCTCTGCCACCAGCATGCTCTGTCCGCAGCATGGCTTGGCAGGCTCCTTCTTTAAAAAGCCCTACCCTCTCCCCCTCTCCCTTGCTCAGAGAGCCGAGGAACACACACCACCACAGGCACCCTTCCTCCAGGCCATCATCCTCCCCTCTCCCTCTCCATACGCAATCTCTCTTTGCACTAAAGAGACACACTGCGGGCAGGAGCAAGCTCACAGTGGTCCCACACCACCACTGTGAGTTCCACCACCACCCAGCTCCTCCGAGAGCAGGTGGGCATGGTGGTTTCACCCTTTGTCTTCACCACTTAACTCCCACGCTACCATTGTCAGGAGCTCCAAGTTCTGAAGCTCCAGCAGCAGCGGCAGCCTCCAGCAGGCGCGCAAGTTCCCAAGCGCATGCCAGCACCGTCCGCAGGCTCTTTCCATGCGCACAGGTGCCTTCCAGCATGCCCGCACACGCAGAACCAGTCGCAACCGATTTTTCACTTCGCGCTGCACTGTAGCTACTGTTCACGCCTCTCAATGCGACACTGTAGCGACAGTGCGGTGACTAGGTTGTTTCTCACTTATTTGGTCATCGCCCGCTCTCTCTCCTCCTCGCAACTGCCTCCAGCCAGCAACGCGCGCCTGCACCCACTTCTGCAACCGCGCCTGTTCCAGCCCGCGGCATAGTGCGCTGCGCTATGCAGTGTGCTACGTTGCTCTCTCTCCCACACTCTCGCACTCATCTGCACATGACAACAGTGTGCACGTTCCCTCTGCGCTCGCACCTACGTCCTCTGCGCCCGCGCCATCAGACGAGGATGCAGCCTCCGAATGACTTAACTCGCCCACTCTCTCCCACACTCTCCAACAGACACACACACTCGTACACACACTCTCGTACACACACACACTCACTTGTACACGTTCACACCCACACACACACACACACATATATATATACATACATACATACATATATATATATTTATACATATATACATATATACATACATATATACATATATATCTATAGATATAAATACATATATATATATATACACACATATACACATGCATATATTACTATATATATATATCTATATAGTTAAATATATATACATATATATCTAGTTATAAATATATATATATATACCTATATATAAATTTACATATCTATATATATATACATAACTGCATATACACCTATATAGTTACAACCCTATATATATATATATATATACATATATATTTATATACATATATACATACATATATATATATAGTTACATACATATCACCTACCTGTATCCCTACGCACTAGTCACTCCACCACGCATTATATCGCGGGAATATCTGCACCAGTTGCTGATTTTCCCCGATACCCACGTAATGAAAGTGCCTCTGCACACACTCCCACACATCCATCCTACACTCTGCGCAGCACTTCCTCTTGTTGGTTGCGTCTTTCTAGACGTGGACCAACTCGACACTGTGCTACATGGCATTTCCACTTCCACCACCACCCCTACATATATTATATATATATACTATATTTATTTTCTACAAGCAACCAACCTTATTTTTATTTCTCTTCTGTTTCCTGCTATTAAAAAGATAGAGAAAAAAAGGAGTAAAAGAGAAAAGATAATCCTTGTCTTGCAGGTACTCGGTCTCGCAAATAGCAAGACCAGTTTTTTTGGTAAACCCTAAGTTGGCTCAAAGCCAAGAATAATTTGGCTCGAAGCCAAGGACTTGATTTTGAGGGTGTACCTCAAGGACAAAATTATCAGCAAAAAAATCTTAAATAAAAAAAAAACCAAAAACATAATAAATGCGTGAAAGAGATACGTTTTAGGTAAGGCATAGAAACTTCTTCACCTTAATGCCCGCCTCCCTGAGATCAACCCTGGGCCTAAACGTGACCAAGATAAAATTAAGTAGGCCAGGTAAAAAAAAAAAATTTATGAAAGATGGTTAGACTCGATTTAGGTTAACCACTATACGCACTTCAATGATAATTTCACCATATTAACACAACCTATTCGAGTCCTAACACACCTTTTTCTAGTGCTGTTGCCGGGGAGGTACACATTGAGGTAAGTTTCTACTCCATTCCTTTGATTTTCTCTTCTCACACCCTTCTCTTCATGAGTGTTTTCGTTTACTGGTGTGCAGGTGAACCAGTTGCAAAGACGAGGCAAGCAGAGGAAGTCGGACACGTGGGAAGATACAAGGTGGGAACGAGTGCGTGAGGTCACTGGTGCCACACTGGAGCTTCATCCACGTTGCTGAAAAGGTAGGTCTCTCTCTTAGCAACTTAGGTCAACTTGTCACCTTAATTAAAAAAAAAAAAACCAAAAACACTTCTTGGGATTTCTTGGGGCAAGTGGATTAAAAATCACTTGTTTGATTGTCTGCTATCACCCCCACCGCCCTGGGATTTCCCGCCAAACTTCGCATAGTGAAGATCCAAGAATCTTAGTTCTTGAATCTTTCATCGTGGGAAGTATTCTTTGAGGCAAGATTGAATAGATTGATTGCCATCCCTCCTTGCCTCATTTATCTGCAATTCGGGATCACATTTTTGGAGGGGAGACTTGGAATTGAGTTAATTCCAACCCCACCATGACCTTTCACGTGCCTTAGATTTGATACCGAATATTTCAACCCCAATACTTTGATTTTCTTTACATTATCTTGTGGTTGAGCCTTGTGTGTGGAACATCATTTTGGTGATTGCGAACACTTGAATTGAAGTGCTTTGGCTCCCTTTCACACTAACCTAAAATTGACTCGTGCATCCACACAAAGAAATTTCCACCTATGGAAGCCCATTGCATTTTGAGCATGCATTAACCAACTCACATTGAAGAAGGGTTTGTTGGGCATAGAAGAACTTGTATTTTCTCAGAAAAGCTGGAGATTGGTTGAATTGGTAACTCAGCAAAATCTTAAAATCCATACTACTTAAGGCTGAAATTCTAAAAATCATTCACCAACTAAAACTTCAATTCAAGGAGATTTCCCCGTTGCATGCCTGGTTTACACACTTTCTAAAATCAACGCACTTGGGCATTACCCGTAAACAACGCCCTTCACATTCCTAAAGCACTTGATCCTAATCCTCTAATTAAAACTGGTAGCAACTTGACCCTTATTAAGGATTGGAGGTCTAACTACCTGCGTGTAGTGCGTACGTGTTGGTGCGGGTTCCCACGTGCTATCGGGTGTCTAAGACTGAGGCAAACGGCCTTTCAATCTGGCTTGGTGGTTCCACGGTGCTCGCATATGGTTCCGTAGGTTGTGATAGTAGGTAACTTAGATCTTTAGGTCTAAGGGCACACTATGGAGGTTAGGACTTTGATTGCCTTGATTTGTCATCAAGTGTACCTTTGTGGCATCATTTCTCTCATCCCCTTTTCCCTCCTTATCTCCCCAATTCTTCCTACGGTAGTGCATGTTTGGGAGGAGGTCACAAAACCCTGAATTGTTTGAATTGTCTGATAATTCTAGAAGGAAAGAAGTCGAATCGTCATCCTCCTCCACAAACATGGCTGCACACCCACCCCCAAATCCCAAGGGAGGAAACAGCCCTCAAAACCCACCAGGTGGTGGAGCCATGGACCCCATAACCTGCCTCCAAGCCCAAATGAAAATGTATAATGTACAGTTTGAAGCCATTAGGGAAACCTTAGAGGAAATTCAGAACCCTCCCGAACAGGAGGAGCCTAGGTCTCTTAGCTCTTATCAAAATCCTACTACTGAAGAGACCATAGGACAAATTCGATTCCCCATGGGTGGGGACGATTTTGAACTAAAACCCAATATAATTGGCCTAATTAACTTACACTTCCATGGTCTTGCAAGTGAAGATCCTTTTCTCCATTTGGAAGACCTAACCCAATTGGCTGAAATGGCTAAACCAAGAAATATTGCGTTATCAATTGTCCTCATGAAAATGTTCTCGTCTTCGTTCCGGGATAAAGCATCACAATGGTTAGCACCCTTGGGAGAACCATCCATTCTTGGGAAGAGATGTGAACAGCATTTCTCAAGAAATTCTTCCTAATCGGTCGAACCAATGTGCTTCGTCATGCTATAACTTCCTTTATTCAACAAAATGGTGAACAGTTTCATGAGGCTTGGGAGAGGTATAATGACCTCCTCCGGAAGTGTCCACACCACGATCTTCCTAAGTGGCATATAGCCCAGATTTTCTATTATGGGCTAAATGAGACTTTGAAGTACATTGCAGATGCTTCCTGCAGAGGGAATTTCATGAATAAAGACAAGAATCGAGCATTCGAATTATTTGAAAGCATGAGTGAAAACTCAATGAACAATGCCTCCATTGTCACCTTTAATCGTACCAGCCTGCCCCGTAATGTTCACGAAGTTGACACGGGACCCTCCCATTCATCCACTAATCCTAACCTTATCTCACAAAAATTGTATGAAGTCTCCGTCGTGCGCAAGAAGCTGGGCGAGCTTCTGGCCAATCCTGCTTGTTCTATGGCAAGCACCCCCACCTCACCACTTCGACACAATCCTAATCCTTCCAACGCCAGGCTTATCCCTAGAAACCCCGTGAGATCTTCCTTACCGAGTGTCGCATCGAGCGATTCGGTAAGTCATGTGGATCTGGCTTCTGCAAGCCAGTATTTTGACACGGAGGACCAAGCCTCCATGTGCTCGGATGCATATTTATATGTGGACTCATCTTCTGGCTTAGAAAATGCTTGCGCCCTGGGGAACAACCCGTTCTCTGCTACTTATAACCCAGGATGGCGAAATCATCCGAATTTCGCATGGTCCAATAACCCGCAGCACCAAAACCCCGCGGGTGGGCCAATGCGACCGTCCGCACCCGTCACCCCAAGGGCGAATCTGCCATCAGGTCCTTGCATACCGCAAATAGAACACACATCAGGTCCTCTTAATAAACTGATGCAAATGGTGACGGGAATGTCTAAGCGCCATGAAGAGAACATGACCTCTCTTCAGCACCAATTGGTGCAGTAGAATGCTGGGATCAGTCAACTACGCATGGCAACTCGATCTCAAGGAACTCTTCCAGCCCAACCTATTCCCAACCAGCAAAATTTCGTACCCCGTGGTCCTCAACCATAGGTACGACCTTCTCAGGGGCAGGTTTATCAGATTTTGCAGGCTCCGACATTCCACCGGGATTTCAGCCTAATCCCGCAGCAACTACACCTCACCCTTATGTCCCTATTGTGAACCCTCCTCCACCTTATGATCCCACTAGACCCGCAATGTCCAATGTAATTACTATGAGGAGCGGTAAGCAAACCGTCGATCCGCCTCGACCTGATCCTGGCCCATCTTTCTCATCGCCCTCTCATTCAGGATGTGCACTACATTCGTGAGAAGACAATACACCCAGACTACTGCCAAAATAAGTCCCATTCCCTGAGGCTCTACTGAGGGAGCCAAAAGGCAAGAAAAAGGATATGCAGGCCTTTGATAACCTGTGCAATTTATTCAGGGATGTTGAAATTAAGTTACCCCTGTTAGAGGCTACCGACCACATACCTACTGTTGCCCAATTTTTCAAAGACTACACTACTCCCAGGCAACAGTCAAAGAAAATAAAGAATCTGGTGGTTCTCTCGCCACATGTGAGTTGTGCTATACTGTCAAATCTACCATCGAAGCAGAAAGATCTAGGCACACCACTTATTTCTTATAGCATCCAAGGCTGCAATTTTAACCATGCTCTGCTTGATCTAGGATCTTCCATCAATCTTATACCAACCATCAAGCTCGAGAAATTTGCCTTAGGAAATCTAAAACCCACCCCTATCACGTTACAATTGGTAAATCATTCTGTCAAAATACCAAAGGGTGTGGGGGAAGACGTGGTGGTTAGGGTCAACAGTCTCTATTTTCCTGTTGACTTTCTTATTTTGGATATGGAAGTTCCTAGCTCACTTTCTGATTGTCCGATCATCCTTGGTCGACCTTTCTTGGCCACGGCCCACGCCCATATAGACTGCGAGTCGGGCTGTATTGAGATTGCCGTTGGATCTAAGGAGCTCAAGCTTAAAATCTTTAAGGCAGCCAAGAACTTTGATTGCGATTGCATCGAGGATGACACATCTGACGAGGACATGGCCGTCAGTACGTGTATCGGACTAATTGGGACCTATTCTGATTGCTGTGGATTGCCTGTAAACACGGACGATTGCCTGACTGACACATATTGTGACGATCCCCCATCTCTCCCTTTTCCCGTACCTTCTGCTGACCAGACTTCTAACAAGGTTTTCTCCACTTCCCATACCTCATGGTCTGAGTCATAGTTGGGCTACTCACTGCTGGTCCACACTCTTGAAGACCGAATTGCCCTTTCTTTCCCACCAAATTAGGTGAAATTGCAACTCCACACTGGGACCTTGAGCCCACATACTGCTCACTGGGGGTATCCCTTTTTGGATCCATCAATCCAAGATACCCCTCTTCTTGGCGAAACTGAGGGCCAACTTCTTCCTCCTAACTTGTTTTCTTTTGATCCGCTTGGGACACTCTAGTCCCAAGGAATGCCAGATCTTTCACCATCCACTCCCGAACTAAAAGAGTTGCCTGATTCGCTTAAGTATGTTTTCTTGGGACCAAATGAAACCCTCCCCGTAATCATTAGTTCAACATTGACCAGGGAGCAAGAGTGCAAACTAACAAAGGTCCTTATAGAACACAAGGCAGCCATTGGATGGTCTTTATCAGACTTAACTGGCATTAGCCCTCCTACTTCACTCATAGTATATATACGGAGGAGGAGGCTTGACCTTCCCGTGAGATGCAGCGATATCTCAACCCTAACATGTGAGAGATCGTTAAAAAGGAAATTATTAAGTGGCTAGATGCAGGTAAAATCTACCCGATCAGCGATGGCCCCTGGGTGAGCCCAATTCATGTTGTGCCCAAAAAGGAGGGGCTCACCATCCGTGTTAATGACAGGGGCGAATCCATCCCTACACGTACTCCTACATCTTGGAGAGTGTGTGTAGATTATAGGAAACTGAATGTTGCAACTATGAAAGATCACTTTCCGCTACCTTTCATTGACCAAATCTTGGAGCGATTAATGGGAAATAAATTTTTCTATTTCCTGGATGGATTCTCTGGATATAACCAAGTGGCAATTGACCCCAGGGACCAAGAGAAAACCACCTTTACCTACCCCTTCAACACCTTTGCATTTAGAAGGATGCCGTTTAGACTTTGTAATGCACCAGCAACTTTCCAAAGATGTATGCTGGCGATATTCAATGACATGGTGGGTGGCTTTCTCAAGGTTTTCATGGATGACTTTTCGGTCTTTGGACCCTCTTTTGATGACTATCTTGCCAACCTGACCTGTATCCTTAGGAGATGTATTAATGTGAACCTCGTGCTTTCTTGGGAAAAAAAGTCATTTTATGGTACACGAGGGAATTGTTCTGGGACATATCATCTCCGATAGGGTTATCGAGGTTGACAGAGCTAAGCTTGATGTAATTGCTGATTTACCTGTGCCTGGCTCTGTCAAACAAATCCACTCCTTCTTGGGACTCGTCGGTTTCTATAGGAGATTCATCAAAGATTTCTCTAAGATTTCTAGACCTTTAACTCATCTCTTATCAACCGATGTACCCTTTGATATGGGCCCCGACTACATACGAGCATTCACGCAGCTGCGTGAGTCTGTCACCAAGGGCCCTATTCTCCAACCACCTGATTGGTCCCTCGACTTTGAACTCATGTGTGACGCTTCCGACCTTGCAGCCGAAGCCATCCTGGGACAAAGACGCGATAAACACCCCTTCATGGTGTACTACACCAGTAAGACGTTGGACGAGGCCCAGCGTAATTATACAACCATTGAGAAAGAACTACTGGCAGTCGTCTTTGGGCTGGAGAAATTCCGCTCTTACCTTCTGGGCTCGCATGTAATTTTATTCACTGACCACGTGGCCATTCACCATCTCATGTACAAGAAGGATGCCAAGCCTAGACTGATTTGTTGGATCCTTCTGCTCTAAGAATTTGACATTGAGATCCGTGATAAGGCCAGAGCCCAGAATGTTGTGGCTGATCATCTCTCTAGATTGGACCCTGACCACATTGCACTTACCCTGCCGATTAACGAGGTTTTTCTCGATGAGCACCTATTGGCAATTAATGTAGCAAGTGGACCTTGGTATGCTGACATTGCCAATTACCTTGCTTCTAGTTTCCTTCCACGTAGCTGGCCTAAAAACCAGTGCGAGCGTCTCATTGCAGAAGCAAAGTATTATTTCTGGGATAATCCACTTCTTTTTCGAATAGGTGCTGGTCAGATCATCCGTCGCTGTATTCCTGACAGTGAATTCCCCAGTGTGCTATTCTTCTGCCACGATCAGGCCTGCGGAGGCCATTTCTCTGGGAGGAAAACTATAGCCAAGGTGTTGCAGTGTGGTTTCTTTTGGCCCTCCCTTCACCAGGATGCACACAATTATGCCAAACATTGCACTAGGTGCCAGTCGTTAGGGTCAATGTCACGTCGTGACATGATGCCCTTGCAGCCCATCCTAACTGCTGAAATCTTCGACATTTGGGGAATCGATTTCATGGGTCCCTTTCCTCCTTCCAACGGCTTCGAATACATCCCCGTTGCTGTTGATTATGTTTCGAAATGGATCGAGGCTATTTCAACGCGCCATGCTGACCATGTCATATCAACTCGATTTGTCAAAGACCACATTTTTGCACGCTTTAGGATCCCTCGAGCCATTATCTCGAATGGAGGAAGCCATTTTACCCATGCTTCTTTTCGGGCACTTCTGAGGAAATATGGAGTCACCATGGAATCTCATCTCCGTATCATCCTCAGACAAACGGCCAGGATGAGGTGTTGAACCGGCAAATCAAGAAAATTCTCCAGAAAATGGTTCGGCCTGACCGTAAGGATTAGTCCGACAAGCTGATTGACGCACTTTGGGTCTATCGGATCGCCTTCAGGGCTCCCCTAGGTATGTCTCCTTATAGTATAGTTTACGGGAAGCCTTGTCATTTGCCCGTGGAGCTGGAGCACCGTGCTTATTGGGTGGTTCGCCAATGTAACCTCGACCTAGACCTGTGTGGTCCAGAAAGGAAACTCCAACTCCAAGAGCTGGAAGAGCTCCGTCATGAAGCCTGTGATTCTACCTTAACCTTCAAGCAACTCACTAAGGCTTTTCATGACAACCGAATTCGGCAGAAGGAATTTGAGCCATCTCAGCAAGTTTGGCTTTACAATGCCCAGCTCAAATTCTTTCCAGGGATATTGAAGTCCATTTCCCAATGAGGCCATTGAAATTGAAGATCCCAAATCTGGGCGTAAATTTACGGTCAATGGGCAGCATTTGAAAGCTTATCTTACTCATGAACCTAACCCCATTGGAGAAACTATTGCCCTACTAGAGGGTAACTAATGTCATGCCTCATTCTGTGTCCAGCTGGGGACGTTAAATACAGCACTCGTTGGGAGGCACCCTAGCAGCACTCCTCCACTGTCACATACACTTCACTTTGCACCTTTTCACTTCACCACCCACCATCCACCCACCCTACCACCCTGCTATATACCCTACACCTCAGCTCTCATTTTTCGATCTTTGGACCTTCCTCTACCCTACCCTGCATGCATATGAGGACATAGCATCGTTTGGAATGGGGGGGTGGGTAGGCATCTATAGGATCTAGGTATTATATGGTATCATGCAGCTTCCATCCATCTATAAATATGTACATAAAGAAAAAAAAGGTGTTTAGTAATGATCCGAAGGCTGAAACAAAAATACAATAAGTGTTTATGGATATTTAACCACTATTTTGAAGACTTTCCAGGCCACAGAAGCTTGATTCTCTAAGGCTCGGCTTAATTCACTTAAGCATTGACAAGATAGATCGAAATCTCTCCTAACTAAGGACATATTCTTGTACTTGAGATATCAGTACAGGATCCGTTGGTTTGCTTCTGCTTGAGAGCCTAAGTAATCTTGGTTCACACTACACATATCAAGAAAGACTAGGTGAACATAAGATCTAACCCTAGTGTTCATTAGGGAAGGTGGAGTCCTTACCTGTGCGTGCAGGTAGACTTTTTATCCCAGGCTTTAGTCTTGTGTCTAGGAGAAACTCAATCCACCAAAAAGGAACTCTCCCACCAAAAGAAAAGTGTGCTCCTCCAAGTAAACTTGTAAGAGATATAGTGACACTTGTTTCAAAAAAAAAAAAAAACTGTGCAAATAAGTCTGTATACCTCGCAAATGTCTGTAAATTCTTCTCCCTCAAAATGCTTCAGGGCAAAGTTACAAATACCCTGTTTCTACCATATATTCTTTGAGCCACAAAAGAAAAAAATGAGGGTTGAGTTTTCTGTCAAATTTTTAAGGGTCAATCCGAAAACATGAGCTGAAACTGGGACCAACCTGCACTTAAAGATTCGTGAAACCTTGGGCTTGAGTCTTAATGTTCATCTGGTCAATCTTGATCCTTCACTATGCACAAGCCATAATCTCTTGATCTCTCGAGTACGGCAAAAACCTCCTGAGTCCTGGAAATCGTACTTAATGTTTAAATATCAAGAGTCCAGGTTAGTCGAGAGATGGTCTATGTCACATAAGACTTAAAGTACTGGTAGTCTTCTCTGCAATTGGTTCTCACAATATCCAACAAATAAACACACACATGTTGCCTTAGAAGAAAATCCTCAGCTTATGATTATTTCTAAATACAATACAAAATGTTTTGCTAGGGACTAGCAAAAGATAGGCATGGGGGCAAGATTGCACAGCAAAAATACACCAATAAATATTCCTTGTGTTATTTCCTAGCACTGCCATTGCATATTAGGTAGCTATAGTTGCATTTGTAAAAAAGACACTTGCATACATTTATTTGAGAGGGGAGGACAATACGAATAATTGGCAAGTAAATAACATCTTCATCAAGGGTTGCATTGCAAATTTCACCTTCTTCATTTCTTATTTTGACATTGAAATCGTCTCCCTCGCACGGCTTAGGGCATGGGGCTTGCATTTCTTCGCATCATTCCTCTGCCACCAGCATGCTCTGTCCGCAGCATGGCTTGGCAAGCTCCTTCTTCTTTAAAAAGCCCTGCCTTCTCCATTGCGTAGAGAGCCGGGGAACACACACCACCACAGACACCCTTCCTCCAGGCCATCATCCTCCCCTCTCCCTCTCCATATGCAGTCTCTCCTTGCACTGAAGAGACACACTGGGGCAAGAGCGAGCTCACAGTGGTCCCACACCACCACTGTGAGTTCCACCACCGCCCAGCTCCTCCAAGAGCAATAGGGCATGGTGGTTTCACCCTCTGTCTTCACCGCTTAACTCCCTCGCCACCATTGTCAGGAGCTCCAAGGTCAGAAGCTCCAACAGTAGTAGCGACCTCCAGTAGCCGCGCAAGCACCTGCGTGCATGCCAGCGCCATCTGCAGGCTCTTTTCGCGTGCGCAGCCGCCTTCCAACGTACCCGCGCACACAGAACCGGCCGCAACCAGTTGTTCACTTCGCGTGGCACTGTAGCTACTGTTCACCCCTCTCAGCGCGACATTGTAGATACAGTGCGGTGACTGGGTTGTTTCTCACTTATCATGTCACCGCGTGCTCTCTCTCCTCCACATGACCGTGTCCAGCCAGTTACGTGCACCCGCGCCCGCATCTACGCCCGCGCCCATTCCAACCCGCAGCGTAGTGAGCTGCACTAGCAGTGCGCTACGTTGCTCTCTCTCCCACACTCCCGCACCCGTCTACGTGCGACAACAGCACGCATGTTCCCTCTACGCTCGCGCTTGCATCCTCTGCGCCTGCCTCATCAGATGACAGATGTAGCCTCTGGATGACTGTTAATCGCGCTCGATCGGGTTTTAAAAGATAAGAATAATGTTGCATCGTAGTATAGCCGAAAAAGCGTTCAAAACAAATAAAGATTTTATTACTCGAAAACCGGAGTATCCGAGGTCGAATTCAGGGAGCAATTGGAATTTACTACTAATCTCAAATGTAATTGAACACTCTAATTTACTCAAAACCTTAATTCAAATGCATTTAAAAAGGAATTATGACAAAAGAGTAAAATTGGACGTCTGATCATGTGATCAGATGTCTTAAAAGTATTTTCTCCTCCTTTGAATGTTTTTCTTCTTCTTCTTCTGATTTTGCTTTCTTTCTCTACAGTCTTTCCTTGCTTCCTTCTCTTCTGTCTTTATTCTCTTTTCTTTTGATCTACAGGTCTTCTTCTTCTTCCATCTTTTCTGTGAAGGCTCTCTTCTTCTGCTTCTTTGTATCAACAGGTTTTCTTCTTCTTCCTTGGTCTTCTTCTTTTTCTCTGGATTCTGTCTTGGCCTCTCTTCTCTTTTGCAAAGGTTTCTTCTTCCTTCTCCTTCCTGCCTTGCTTCTTCTCTGCAGGCTCTCTTTCTTTTGCTTCTTCTCTTCTCCTGCTTCTTCTCTTCTCCTTCCTGCGGCTAAGTGCTGAGCTCTTCTCCTTCGACGCTTCGCTCGCCTGCACACAAGGGGAAGCAAAACCTATCCCCTCCTTCTACCCGCATGCGTATCTCTCTCTCTAAGAACTGATCACAGGATGCTCTCCTAGAGCCGCAGGTTATCTGGTCGGGTTGCGTACCCGGGACCAGGCATATCGGCGTGTATGGTACGTGAGGTGTGCATGTATTGTCAGGTCAGGTCCACCGGATCCGCATGGTGAAATTGCAGACCGGGCGGGTGAAGGGGCGTGGGACGTCACCCCAGGTGTGTCGGAGGCAACCAGCCAGAAACACAAAATCAACTTAAACTACTGCGTTGCTGCGGGAGTTACCGATGTGGGACTATCTTTTGCTCTCTTCTCGTGGGCGCTCGCAGGACGACCTCTTCGCACTCTGCTCAACTATAGCCTCAACTCTATTCACTGGCAAGCTGGTTGCCTTCACGCAACTCGCCCAAATCCGCAGCAGCTGAAATCCTGAATCCTCGAAGCCTGGAGCGCGAAAGCAGCTGCTTCAGCCGTCGTCAATGGCGGCTGGGCTCAAAACCTGTCAGACATGAATACTTTTAGACCTTCGCCGTGGCACGACGAAGGTGGTGGGATGTGCAGCAGGTTGCGGGACGGCCTAGGCGTGTGTGCCTAGGTCGTCTTGTGATCGGAAATATGGGTGTGTTCGGGGGTGAGTTGTGGAAGTGTGGAGTGGCAGTGGAGGGGTGGAAGTGTGGAGTGGCAGTGGAGGGGTGGAAGTTGTTCAGCGTGATGAGGCGGAGGTTTTGGGTCGGTCGGCAAGTCGTATGGAGTTGCGGAATGATGGGGGCAACTCGCCGGAGGTTGGCCGAAGGTGTGGAAGATGAGGGTGGTCAGGCGTTGTCGAGGGGCAATCAATTGAAATAGAGTGGGGAAAAGAAAGAGGGGAAGTTGTGGAGTAGTTCTAACCTACTTTCAGGGACGATAAGGGCCAGAGAGGCGGACAGTCGCATTGACTGTCATCGGGGAAGAAGGACCCAGAGGAGGAAGAAGGCGGCGACGACTGGGCTGAAGCGGCGCACGCGGGTATTGCGCGATGAAGATGAGAATCAGGAGGAAATCTATGCCACTGGTTTTGTGGCAGAGCAAAGAGGAAAGGAAAGGGAGCTTGCCAGAGCTCGCTGGGTACCCTGGCTGGGAAGGAGGAGAGGAATCTGAGGTGAAACCCCAGCCAGGTCAAGCTGAAATTGAGCTGCTGGGTTTGGGGAGTCTTTTATAGGCATTGGACTGTATGTTCCGAGCTTGGGGAGCACGCATTCGTCTCCGACGGCTCACCGGAGAAGGAAAGTAGGTAGATACCCACATCTCTCGTGCGTTCGCACGAGAGATTGGGTTCACATCAGGGATCAAGACTGGCTTCAGATGGAAGGGAATTCCTCAGAGAATCTCCCATCCATTTCTGGAAGAGGATCTCTAAGGAGTCAGAGAGGATTCCCTCTCAAATCCTCACCGGAGCAGGATTATGCCGCAATAATGGTGGAAGGACCTGATTGTAAAGGTGGCGAGGAAGTTAGGGGGCTCTCTGCAATGAATTTCAAAAGATAGGGACCAAAGTGTGATTTGGGTGTACTAAATTGCAAAGTAGGTCAAGATGACCTCCCCTTAGGTCTAAATTTTGGTACAAACCTAATTTGGACCTAAGGAATCCTATGGTGAAGTTGAATTTTAGGTTTGACCTCGTTTGACTAGACATTTTGCGTAAAGACCCAAATTAGGTTAATTGATGAGCTAGGACCCTAATCTAGGTCAAATTAGGTTCTAAAGGCCAATTTAAGTGTTCTAAACCCTAGAGGATATTTTTCTATTATTTTTTGAGGATTTAGTTGATTTTTATCCTGATCGATACCTTGTTAATTGAAGCGGGTCTATTTTAGGGTTACCAAATGTCATTTAATTCCTAGATTGCACATAAACCCATTTCTGATTGACTCAACCCACTTTTTATCTTATTTAGATCATTTGACCTATGTTTTGCCTCTAAGAAATCCCGTTTATGTACTGCAATGGTAAAATTATAGTTTTAACCTTTATTTCATGTTTTCTTCCCAGAATACTTATTCCTTCATTTAGGCCTTCTACTAGGTTATGTAGGAGCTTTTATTCAATTTATTAGGTCAAAATGAGCTAGTTATGGCTCATGATGCGGCTCTCATCAACGACTTAACTCCCCCGCTCTCTCCCACACTCTCCAACACACACACACTCGTACACACACACACTCACTTGTACATGTTCGCAGTCACACACACATATATATATATATATACATACATACATATATATATATTTATACATATATACATATATACATATATATCTATAGATATAAATACATATATATACATACACATATACACATACATATATTACTATATATATATATCTATATAGTTAAATATATATACATATTTATCTAGTTATAAATACATATATATATAACTATATATATATTTACGTATCAATATATATATACATAACTACATATACACCTATATAGTTACAACCCTATTTATATATATACATATATACATATATATATATATAGTTACATACATATCACCTACCTGTATCTCTATGCACTAGTCACTCCACCACGTGTTATATCGCGGGAATATCTACACCAGTTCTTGATATTTCCCGATACCCGCATAAAGAAAGCGCCTCCGCACACACTCCCACACTCCATCCTACACTCTACGTGGCACTTCATCTTGTTGGTTGCGTCATTCTAGACGTGGACCAACTCGACACTGTGCTACATGCCATTTCCACTTCCACCCCCACCCCTACATATATAATGTATATATATAAACTATATTTATTTCTCTACAAGCAACCAACCTTTATTTTTATTTCTCTTTTGTTTCCTGCTATTAAAAAGATAAAAAAAAATAGAGTAAAAGAGAAAAGATAATCCTTGTCTTGCAGGTACTCGATCTCGCAAATGGCAAGACTAGTTTTTTTGGGAAACCCTAAGTTGGCTCAAAGCCAAGAACAATTTGGCTCGAAGCCAACGACCTGATTTTGAGGGTGCACCTCAAGGATAAAATTATCAGCAAAAAAATCTTAAATAAAAAAAAACCAAAAACATAATAAACGCACGGAAGAGATACATTTTAGGTAAGGCATAGAAACTTCTTCACCTTTAATCCCCGCCTCCTTGAGATCGACCCTAGGCCTAAAAGTGACCAAGATAAAATTAAGTAGGCCAGGTAAAAAAAAAAATTTATGAAAGATGGCTAGACTCAATTTAGGTTAACCACTATACTCACTTCAATGATAATTTTACCATATTAACACAACCTATTCGAGTCCTAATAGTGGGCTTCACTGTGGCACAGCGAAGGTGTCTCGGTGGGTGGCATGGCGCAGGGTAGCCGGGGCGTGCGTGCCTAGGTCGTTCTGTGGCCATGGTGATGGGTTTGTTCAGGGGCAGTGTGTGGTGGTTATGCCGGTAGATGGAGAAGGGGGAATGGATCAGTGGAAGGTGGCGGAGCTTATGTGGGGTTTGGCGAGGTGGATGGATGCATGGAGTGACAGAGGCACTTGGCCGGTGGTCTACCGGAGGTGGAGACGATGGTGGTTGATTGTTGTTGTCGAGGGGTGGAAACAGAAATAGATAGAGGGAAAATATAGAGTAGAGCAAGGGGGAAGTATCTAACCTATTTTAAGGATGAAGGGGGAAGAGATGGCAGATGGCTCGTACCTACTGTCGCCAGAGATGAAGATCCAGTTGAAGGGTGATGGCGACGATGAGGAGGAGGCAGGCGCGTGCGCAGGTATGGCGCGACGCGGACGACGGAGGTAGAGACAACTCTGCCACTGGTATTATGGCAGAGCGACGAGAGGAGTAGAAATAGGTCACCAGAGCTCGCTAGGTGTTTGGTCAGAGGAGAAGAGACAAATTTGAGGGGTTGTCTCCAGCCAAACCAAGTTGAGGATGGACGACTGGGTCAGGGGAACCTTTTATAGTCCTAGGTAGAGGGCCTTGTGCTTGGAAGGCAAGCTTCCAAACATAGGCATCCTCACTGAAGTAGGATTACGAGAGATTCCCAAATCTCTCATGTGTTTGCATGAGAGATTGGGTGACAATCAGGGCTTGAAATTGTATCAATATGATCAGGAATTCCTTAGAGAATCTCCTTTTCAAATTTGAGAGGGAGTCTTTAAGGAATCAAGGAGAAATCCCCTTGAATCCTCGCCGGAGTAGGACTACTCTGCTGTAATGGCTGAGGGACCTAATTGAAAAGAATTACGAGGAAAGATAGGGCGGTGTCTACAAGGTTTTCAAAAGCTAGGGGTACAAAAGTAATTAGGTTGGACTGTTTTGCAAAGTAGGTCAAGGTGAACTCCCCCTTGGTCCAAATTTTGGTTCAAACCTAATTTGGACCTAAGAAATGTAATGGTGAAGTTAGATTTTAGGTTTGAGCATGTTTGACTAGGCATTTTACACAAAAGCTAATTTAAGGAAAATATTTGACTAGGACCCCTATAGGTCAAAATAGGCTCTAGAGGCCAAATTGAAGGTTATAAACCCTGTAGGATATTTTTCCATGAATTTTATAGGGTTTAGTTGAATTTTATCTTAACAAGAACGTTGTTAGATTAAGTGGGTCTATTTTGGGGTTACAAGAAATCATTTAATTCCCAGATTTCACATTAACACTTTTTCGATTGAACCAACCCACTTTTTATTTTGTTAAGACCAATTGAACCATGTTTGGCCCCTGAGAAATCCTGTTGTTGTATTGCAATGGTAAAATTATAGTTTTACCCTTTGTTTCTTACTTTTCTTTCAGACTGGTCATTTTTTGAGTTAGACCCTTCATTTGGTTATGTAGAAGCTTTTCTTCACTTTTCTAGGTCAAAATGAGCTACTTTTGGGCTCATGATGGTGTTCCCATCATACCACATGCCTAGCTTTTGCTAGTCCCTTAGCAAAATGTTAAGGTTTTACTTCTGTTCTGGACCATGAAGTTCTTTCGCATATTATGATAAGTGCTTTTTCTTTTTCTTTTTGATTAGGTTAGAAAGTCGACAGTAGGCCTGGAGGTACTCAAGTACCAACCAAGATCTGGATGTTGCTAGCTCTAGCCTCGGTCCTCCACGAAGGTTTTTAAGGCCTGCGAGAATTATCCTAAGGTTGATTGGACTCCGCGGTTAGAGCACCCGTGCTTGAGACATATTTTAGCCTCAGTTCAGTTTGCAGTGCATTGTTTTTGTAAGAGAGAGACAGAGGATTTATTTGTTTGAAGAGTTTTCTCTCTTTTTCTTTTTATTTCTAGCTTCAAATTGGCTTCTCAACATAGTCTATATCAGATTCCTTGTCCCCATCGTCAATCCTCAAAGGTTCCTGGCAATCGATGCTTCGTGATAGCACCGCCCATGGCAACCCCATATCCTTGGCTTTCAAGATTTCGAGATAATCCCACCCATGCATTCTATAGCTAAATCCAGACACTGGTAATTGACATTTCATGATAATGCCTCCCCTAGCATCTGGACTAGCAAGGTGCTTACGTGCCCCCAATAGGTTATGTAAGTATCCTAGGAGATAAGCACTGAGGAGACGATATGTTGTTACGCATCTTCGAGAGGAATTTCCCACCTCTCCACACTTGGAACTCATCTAAATCAACTTGTGTTGATTGACCGCGCCTAATCTAGGCAACTTTTCTCAGAACATTTAAACACTTTTGCGTGATTTTGATAGTAATGTGCACTGAACCAGACTGTGTGTGGGTTGGTGTTACGACCTAGCTCCCGAATCCCTACAAGACACGAAGCCGGACCGACTCGACTGATTCCAAGACCCAGTCATGCAATGAGAAAGTAACCAAAAAGTAGTAAAATAAACCACATTCACCATGAAAGTAACTAGAAGTAACAAAACTACAGTAGTAAAGAAGTAAACTATTCAGTACACACCACCACAATAGTAGGAAAGAAAATGGGTACAGGAATATAATGTGCAGAACGAAAGAGTACAGAATATAAAAGTACAAGAAGTTACTCACTGCTACAAATGAGTACAAAAGAACTACAACTACTGGGCTCTACTGGGCCCAGCAGCCTCTGCAGCCGTGTGCTCTGGCTGCTCAACATCTGGACCAGAAAAAGGTTATGAGTACAAAACGTCAGTGAACGCTGAGTACAGTGGCAACCAACTACTAAAGCATTAAAGGTGGACAGCTAGCTGTTATTTTTTTTTTCTTTAAATTTCTTTCTTCCTTTAAATAATTATTCTTTCTTTCACCACTTAATTTAATTATCATGTCTATTTGTTGATCTCGAATGTTCCTCGTGGGAACGATCTTGATTGCAGTCTTTTCCGAAGAGTAGAAGTAGCACGTGGTGCTCTCCTTGCTGGGAGAGTCCCCGTGGTGGTCCTACACCCAGTCAACCACCCCAAGGTTGCTGACAGACATAACAGTGACTACGACACGCGCGATAAACGCACGGGTAGCTACCCCACATTGGCACGTGGTCAGTCATTTTCTTTAGCAGGTGTGCCCAAAGCACACCACGAAACCAGTATCAGGCATAGCCCTCTCAGTAATAGGGGTCTAGCCCCTAAGAACCAAACAAGGGTCTCGCCCCTCCACAGTCTACGCACCCTCGCCTGACTACCCTGGTTTGCCTAGGGGACCTAACAAGTCGGTGTAGGGCAGCTAGCTGAACCCCAGGCCCTGTGGGGTATCTAGCTCTCTCCCTACACTAGTAGCTCTCCCTGGTACTGTGTACGCGAGGGCCAAGAAGTTAGTACAGAGTGGCCAATCCTAACCCCAGGTCCCAACCCAAGGGTGGCTAGCTCTGCTCTGCACTGAACAGGGGGGACAATTGCTCTCCTTGGAACTCTGTACTCAAGGGCCAGCTCACTTCCCCACTCACATTTCCAGTTCCATTCAAATTTTTTCCAGGAGCTCTAGTCCTAATTCCCCATATGGTTCATGCTCATATTCCTCAGGCCATTCCATACCAGTTTTCATCATTTCTATTTCCATTCTCAGGTTATACACATCAATTTGTAACTCTATTCCATCTTCGATTGATTCATAGATAGCTCGTATTTCCAAAATTCACCTTTCTATTTTCAATTTATATACATGTAGTTCATAGTATGTCATTTATCGTAACAACAGGAATTCACATGCAACAGTTTGCTAGCACAAGTAGTTTACATTTCACAGGCAGCTGTTATTTATTTACAGGAAACTATTTTCATTCTATCTGCTCATTCAAGACTGCAAATCAATCATCCATTACAGACATTTCAAGTGTTTCTCATCCTAGGATACACGCCATATCATAGGCTCTAAACATTCATTTCACACATGCAATTTAGTTTCAATTAAATTCAGGGGAAGCCACTCTACCAGTAAACCTAGGAGAGTGGGGGCTTGATCAATAGGTCCATGTGCCTCAGCAAACCCCAAACCCACAACGGAATGAGGTCCTATCATAAGGATTAATCATAAGAGACTACTCAAAATAGTATAGAAAGTATTCCAACAAGTAAAGGAATTCATACGAGAAACAACGGTATCTTAATTACAGAAATCAGACCTCAAACGAACCCTAAACGGTCAAAAATAGTAATTCTGACTCAAATCAGACATCTTGAACACCTTCTAGACGTCTTAAAAGAGTCCAGAGCCATACCCCAATTCTACGCTACTCCTCAGATGTCCAGGAACTTCGTTGGACCATCTGGACCCAGTTCCAGACGTCCAACAACCTCTCCAGACATTTGGAAATGCTTCCCGTCATTTGGTGCTTTTCCCAGATGTTTGAAATGCATGGGAAGACGTGTCTCGCACCTTCCCAGAGTGAATCCTGCATGCATCAACAAAAATCTTCTCAATAAGGCTCGAAACAGCGCCTCGGCGGAACGGCCTGCATGGCCGTATCCGCAAAGAAGATGTACGTCACGAAGCTTACCTCTCAGTCATCTGGAACCTCCTTCAGTCATCGTCTACATCTTCTGGACGTCGATCCAGACATCTGATTCTGGGGAAAACCTAAAACTAGAACCTACCTTCACCTTCTCTCATCGTGTGTGGCTGCACCGCGCCTGTTCGCCTGCTGCTCTGGCAGCAGCAGTTTCGGGGAGGACCTCCCCGATGCACTCCTCCACCTTGTGCATGCATCGATCGACCGTGTGCTCCCTGGCAAGCTCCCATGCGAGCTTGCATTCTTGCTCTCCTCTCTTCCCCTCACTACTCCTCCTCTCCTCCCACGCCACTTACACTCGCTACTCGCTACTCTTGCTGAAGGAAGGAGAAGGGTGGCTGGAAGTGGGGGTGGTGTGAGGGAGGGGAGGGGGTTATAAAAGGTGTGGGGTTAGGGTTTACGTCAGGCGAGGGGAGAGAGAAGGAGAAGAAAATGAGGGTCGCGTACTGTCTGTGCACAGCACGCGTGCAAATGAGAGGACGTACACAAAAAATTTGATTTTCAGATGTTTGGGAATGAGTCCAGACATCTTGCAAGACGTCTGACCCTCAGTCCAGATGTCTTACCAGATGTCTGACCTAAAGTATGGACGTCTAAAAAAGGCTTAGTAACACGGGTCTTAACAACATAACAAACTCAATGGAAGTTTCATCTTCGAGCTCGCTAGGGTGCCGAGAAAAGAACAACATAAGCATAACAAACTCGAAGAGGACCGAAGCCGGTCCGAAAAGACGTACCCTCAAGGGGCTCTGGGTACCGCTCTCGCATCATCGCCTCAGGCTCCTAGGTAGCCTCCTCGTACCTCTGGCTCCTCCAGAAGACCTTCACCAGGGGCACCTGCTTTCGTCTCAAACTCCAGATGGCTCTGTCTAGTATCTGTACTGGCCACTTGGGGTAGGTCAAGTCATCACCCACCTTGATGCTCTTGTGGCTCAGAACGTAACAGGGATCAGTGACGTACTTCCTGAGGTTGGACACATGGAACACGTTGTGCACACCAGAAAGCTGGGGAGGAAGGGCAAGCCTGTAAGCAACGAGTCCAACCTGCTCCAGGACCTCAAAGGGCCCCACAAACCTTAGCGCGAGCTTCCCTTTCACTCCAAATTGCTGCAGGCCCTTCATGGGGAAAACGCGAAGGAAGACGTGATCCCCAACCTCAAACTGCACCTCTTTGCACTTCCGATCGGCATAGCTCTTCTATCTGCTCCTGACAGTGCAGAGTTGCCTGTGAATCTGCTCAATCACCTCCTGACTCTACCGGATCATCTTGGGCCAACCTCCCACTTGGTCCCCACCTCAACCCAACTCAAGGGTGCAGTACACCTCCGTCCGTACAGAGCCTCGTAGGGTGCTATGCCGATGCTCGAGTGATAGCTGTTATTATATGCAAACTCTGCCAGGGGCAAGTGCTCCACCCAAGAGCGCCTCCAGTCCAATGCACAGGCACGCAAAAGGTCCTCAAGCGTCTGTATCATGTGCTCCGACTGTCTGTCCGTCTGGGTGTGGTATGCTGTACTGAACCTAAACCATGTCCCCAAGGCCTGCTGAAACTCAGCCCAAAACTGGGACATAAAGCAGGTATCCCGGTCAGCTACCATCTCCCGCGGAACTCCGTGCAGACGTACCACATCACGAATATTTCTCTCTGCCAACTGTGCTAGTCCCTAGGTGACTCGGATCGGCAAGAAACGTGTTGTCTTCATCAATCTATCTACAATCACTCAGACTGCATCGTGCCCTTACTGGGTAACAGGCAAGCCCACCACCAAGTCCATGGAGATGCTCTCCTACTTCCATTCTGGCACTGGAACTGGCTGCAACGGCCCTGCAGGCCTCTGATGCTCGGCTTTCACCTGCTAGCACACTAAACTCTGCTGTACGAATTCACTTACATCCCTCTTCATTCCCCTCCACCAAAAGTCGTGTCTCAGATCATGATACATCCTTGTGTTCCCAGGATGTATGGTGAACCTGGAACCGTGTGCCTCAGTCAGGAGTTCTCTTAACAGCTCCTCATCCCTGGGAACGCACAAACGTCCCCTCATGCGCAGCACCCCATCGGTAAAGAAGAAGTCTCCAGGGTCCCCTGACAGTACTCTGTCATGTAATGAGTACAGGTATGGGTCTGCCATCTGTCCTGTGATGATGCGGTCTATCAGCTCTGGCCTCGTCTGTCGTGTCACAGTCACTGCCCCATAGTGCCCCAGTAACTCTAAGGGTCGCCAATTGCCCATCTTCTCCATGAGTCTCCAACTCTATGCCTGTAAACTAGCCAAGTGGGTAGGCGCCTTCCGGCTCAAGGCGTCAGCCACCACGTTGGCCTTCCCTAATGGTAGGAAATGCTGCAGTCATAGTCCTTTAGGAGCTCTAACCAACATCTCTGTCTCATGTTGAGCTCCTTCTGATCAAACAAGTACTTGAGGCTCTTATGATCTGTGAAAATCTCAGAAGTCTCACCATACAAGTAGTGCCTCCAAGTCTTCAGTGTGAAGACCATAGCTGCTAGCTCTAGGTCATGGGTAGGGTAGCTATGCTCATGGGGCTTCAGTTGCCGTGAAGCATAAGCGACAACGTGACCCCATTGCATGAGCACAGCCCCCAACCCCTGCAAAGAGGCCTCCGTGTACACAACGAAGCCGCCACTACTGTCCGGAATGGTAAGCAAGAGAGCCGAAGTCAGCCTTTCCTTTAGTTCCTGAAAACACACCTCACAAGCGTCTGTCCAAGAAAAGGGCACGTCCTTCCGGGTTGGCTGTGTCATAGGACGTGCAATCTGTGAGAAACCCCTAATAAACCACCTGTAGTAGCCTACTAGTCCCAAGAAACTACGAATCTCTGTCACTGTACATGGTCTCTCCAACCTGAGCACTGGCTCAACCTTGGCTGGATCCATAGCCAAGCTTCCCCTGATATCACATGACCTAGAAAGGTCACTTCCCTCAACCACAACTCGCACTTGCTGTACTTGGCATATAGCCTACGTCGTCTCAATGTGTCTAAAACCATCCGCAAGTGCTATCCATGTTGTGCCTGATCCTGAGAGTACATGAGCACAACATCAATAAATACCACCACAAACTGATCCAGGTATAGTCTGAACACCCGGTTCATCAAATCCATGAAAGCAGCGGGGGCGTTGGTCAGCCCAAACGGCATGACCAAAAACTCGTAGTGTCCGTACCGGGTGCGAAAAGCTATCCTGGAGACGTCGATCTCCTTGATCCTCAATTGGTGGAAGCCAGACCTCAAGTCTATCTTGGAGAATACCGTGGCACCTCGCAATTGGTCAAACAAGTCATCAATCCTCGATAGTGGATACCTATTTTTGATGGTAACCCTATTCAGCTGTCTATAGTCCACACAAAGGCATAGGGTACCATCCTTCTTCATAAAAAATACCAGGGCTCCCCAAGGAGATGCATTGGGCCTCACAAAGCCCTTCTCCAGAAGGTCCTGCAACTGAGACTTGAGCTCTCGCAGCTCAAGTGGTGCCATCCTGTAAGGTACCGAAGAAATGGAGCTGGTCCCTAGTACCAGTGAGATCTCAAACTCGATCTCACACTTGGGCGGTAGTCCTGGTAGCTCCTCTGGGAACACATCAGTTTACTCTCTAACCATCAGGAAACTCTGAAAATCTGTCACGGGGCTGGGCTCTGCCACTACACAAGCCAGAAAGCCCTCAACCCCTAGCCCAAAAGTCTCGCTGCCCGAAGTGTAGAAATGCACCTAAAACCTCCGTCCACTAGCTGTCCGTGAAACTCAAAAGAAGGCATCTCCGGTATGGAGAAGACGATCTTCCTCTCAAAACAGTCCACCAAAGCGTGGTAAGAAAATAGCCAGTCCATCCCCAAAATCACACCATAGTCCTCCATCAGTATCACAATCAGATCGGTAGGGAGGCTGTGTCCCCCAACACTGACCTCACAGCTTGTGTAAACCTCCCCAGCAACAAATAGCTGACCACCCGGACCTCTGATCACAAACGGATCCTCTAACAACACATAATCTTACCCTAAACTGACATCAAAACTAGCAGCGACAAATGAGTGAGTGGCGTCGAAATCAAAAAGTGTGTAAACTAGTATGCTGGAAACTGTAACCATACCTGCCACCACTGAACCAAAAGCTCCGGCGTCTCTGTGGGTTAGAACGTTAATACGCCCTTCAGCTCTAGGTGAGGATGAAGCAGCCACACTCTGCGTCAGACGGGTAGTTGCTGGCCGGTACCGTCCCCGCGACTGCTGACCTCCCCAATGTGCCTGGGAACCATGGCCTCCTGCTCATTCTCCAGTGCTCGATGCAGGGAGCATCTGCTGACCTCCAGCTTTAGACAGGTAGTCCGTCCTGATGTGGCCCGGCTGGCCACACATTAGCAAAGGGGAACTCGACTCCCGCCCTCAGCAGGTCCCTGCTGACGACTGGGTGGGGGCCCAGTGCTAGCAGCTAGCCCCTGTCGAGGGCCCGCAAAGGCCACTGACGGCCTTGCAAAGCGTGACGGCTCTCCTGCAGGCACCACGTGCCTCCTCTCTCGTCGACCCTGTGAGTAGTCTGGCTAGTAGGGCCTCTTACGTCTGCTATCAGTGTCACGTGCGGCCAAGTTGGTCTCCTCATATGTCATAGCTGCCTCCCCCACTCTAGAGAGCGTAGGTAGCTTCAAGGGTTTGACATACCCCCGAATAGCAGGCTAGAGCCCCTCAGTGAACCTCCACAGGCACTCCTCCTCAGTAGCTACAGCTGTCGCTGCGAAATGAGACAGCTCCAGAAAACACATGCGATATGTGCTCAAGGTCATCGTCCCCTGGTGGAGAGAGTGGAACTCCCGCCTCCTCTGATCCTGCCATATCTGGGAAAGTACTGCTCGCAGAAGAGGGTGACAAACTGCTCCCAAGTCAACTAGGCCCTCTCCTGACCTCTGACTGCTCTCCACCAACTATGTGCTGTGCTCTCTAGCTGGTACATGGCAAAGGCCATGCAGCACTCCACAGGGGGGTGAAGGGTGTCAAACACCTTCTCGATTTGCTCGAGCCAGTCCTCCGCCTCAGTTGGGTCCTCATCCCCCTTGAAGGAGGGGGGCTTCAGCTTCCAGAACTGTCCGAAAAGCTCGTAATGGCACTGAAGTGGGGAAACTGGTACCCCTCCAGGCAAGGAGGGCTCATGCTCAGAAGTGTCAGAGGATGGTGGTGGCAGTGGAGGGCCACCCCTTCCCCCACGTCCAGCAATGTGTCTGTCTCATGGTCCCACAGAGGACTCCCCCTCTACAGCTCAAGGGAGAGGCACCCGTGGAGGCGGGTGGAGCTCCTCTCGTATGATCTCCCGTATCAGCTAGGCAAGGTCCTAGGCATGAATTCCCAGAAGTAGTGGCTGGTCCACTGAGACGTCGGGCTCGACACGTCCGCCCCTTCGACCTCAACCTCGGCTAGGTCCGCGGCCCGCCTCACTGACTCCACATCGAGGCATCTCCTGCAAGGAGATGTGAACACAGAATAGAAAGACGTCAATTCCACAGACATTCAGCAAAAGAACCTTAGAGCAAATACCAAAAGTTACGTTGTGGTGGTTACTCTAGTTGCAAGCACGTGAATTGGTTATTTTTCAGCTAGTTGGTTCACTTCTCGCGACGACCTTGCTCTGATACCATCTTGTTACGACCCGATTCCCGTATCCCTGCTGGACACGTGACTGGATCGACTCGATTGATCCCAAGACCCAGTCGTCTAATGAGAAAGTAACAAAAAAGCAATAAAATAAACCACATTCACCATGCAAGCAACTAACAGTAACAAAAGTACAGCAGTAAAGAAGTAAATTACTATAATACACACCACCACAATAGTAGGAAAGAAAACAGGTACAGGAATATAATGTACAGAATAAAAGAATACAGAATATAAAAGTACAAGAAGTTACTCACTACTACAAATGAGTACAAAAGCACTACAACTATTGGGCTCTACTGGGCCCAGCACCCTCTGCAGTCGTGTGCTCTGGCTGCTCAACACTTGGACCTGAAAAAGGTTATAAGTACAAAACATCAGCGAATGATGAGTAGAGTGGCAACCAACTACTAAAGCAGTAAAGGTGGACTGGTAGCTATTATTTTTTTTTTTTCAATTTCTTCCTTCCTTTAACTAATTATTCTTTCTTTCACCAATTAATTTAATTATCTGGTCTATTTCTTGATCTCGAATGTTCTTCGTGGGAATGATCTTGATTGCTGTCTTTCCCGAAGAGTAGAAGTAGCACGTGGTGCTCTCCTAGCTGGGAGAGTCCCTTGTGGTGGTCGTACACCCAGTCAACCACCCTAAGGTCGCTGACAGACGTAACGGTGACTACGGCATGCACGGTAAACGCACGGGTAGCTACCCCGCACTGGCACGTGGTCAGTCATTTCCGTTAGCGGGTGCACCCAAAGCACAGCACTGAACCAGTATAGGGCATAGCCCTCTAAGTAACAGGGGTCTAGCCCCTAAGAACCAAATAGGGGTCTTGCCCCTCCACAGTCCGTGCACCCTTGCCTGACTACCCTGGTTTGCCCAGTGGGCCTAACAAGTCAGTGTAGGGTGGCTAGCTGAACCCCGGGCCCCGTGGGGTGGCTAGCTCTCTCGCTACACTAGTAGCTCTCCCCGGTACTGTGTACGTGAGGGCCAAGAAGTCGGTACAGAGTGGCTAATCCTAACCCTAGGTCCCAACCCAAGGGCGGCTAGCTCGGCTCTGCACTAAACAGGGGGGACAGTCGCTCTCTTTGGTACTCTATACTCAAGGGCCAGCTCACTTCCCCACTCACATTTCCAGTTCCATTCCAATTATTTCCAGGAGCTCTACTCCTAATTCTCCATAGGGTTCATGCTCATATTCCTCAGGCCATTCCATACTAGTTTTCATCATTTCTATTTCCATTCTTAGGTTATACACATGCAATTTGTAACTCTATTCCATCTTCGGTTGATTCACAGATAGCTCGTATTTCCAACATTCACCTTTGCATTTTTAATTTATATACATGCAGCTCATGGTATATCATTTACCGTAACAACAGGAATTCTTATGCAACAGTTTGCTAGCATTAGTACTTTACATTTCATAGGCAGCTGTTATTTATTTACAGGCAATTGTTATCATTCTATCTACTCATTCAAGATTGCAAATCAATCATCCATTACAGACACTTCAAGGGTTTCTCATCCTAGGATTCATACCATATCGTAGGCTCTAAACATTCATTTCACACATGCAATTTAGTTTCAATTAAATTCAGGGGAAGCCACTCTACCAGTAAACCCAGGAGTAGTGGGGGCTTGATCGGCAGGTCCTTGTGCCTCAGCAAACCCCAAACCCGCAATGGAACAATGTCCTATCACAAGGATCAATCACAAGAGACTACTCAGAATAGTATAGAAAGTATTCCAACAAGTAGGGGAATTCATACAAGAAACAACGGTATCATAATTACCGAAATCGGACCTCAAACGGACCCTAAACAGCCAAAAACAGTAATTCTAACACAAATCAGACATCTGGAACACCTTCTAGACATCTTAAAAGAGTCCAAAGCCATACGTCAGTTCTGCGCTACTCCTCAGACATCCAGAAACTCCACTAAACCATCTGGACCCAGTTCCAGACGTCAGACAACCTCTCCAGATGTCTGCAAATGCCTCCCGTCGTTTGGTGCCTCGCGCAGATGTCTGAAATCCATGGGAAGACGTGTCCCATGCCTTCCTAAAGTGAATCCTACACACGTTAACGAAAATCTTCTCAATAAGGCATGAAATAGCGCCTCGGCGAAATAACTTGCATGGCTGTATCTGTAAAGAAGATGTACGTCGTGAAGCTTAACTCTCAGTCATCTGGAACCTCCTCCAGACGTCATCTACGTCGTCTGGACGTCGATCCAGATGTTTGATTCTAGGAGAAACCCAGAACCAGAACCTACCTTCGCCTTCTCGCACCGCGTGTGCCCTCACCACACCCGCTTGCCTGCTGCTCCTACTGCAGTAGTGTCGGGGAGGACCTCCCTGACGCACTCCTCCACCTTGCATACGCGCTGACCAGTCGTGAGCTCCCCGACGAGCTCCCACATGAGCTCACACGCTTGCTCTCCTCTATTCCCCTCGCTACTCCTCCTCTCCTCCCACGCCACTCATGCTCGCTGCTCGCTGCTCTTGTTGGAGGAAGGAGAAGGGTGGCTGGAAGTGGGGGTGGTGTGAGGGAGAGGAAGGGGTTATATAAGGTGTGGGGTTAGGGTTTACATAGGGCGAGAGGAGAGAGAAGGAGAAGAAAATGAGGGCCGCATACTGTCTGCACGCAGCACGCATGCAGAAGTGAGGAAGTACACAAAAATTTTGATTTTCAGACGTCTAGGAATGAGTCCAAACGTCTTGCAAGACATCTAACCCTCAGTCCAGACGTCTTACCAGATGTCTGACCTAAAGTACGGACGTCTTAAAATGGCTTAATAACACGAGTCATAACAGTTGGGGTGCTTAGGTTACCGAGTCCCACAAACCAAAGGTCAGTTAACGAGGCTGAATACTCCCTAACCTTAGACCTAATACTTAATCTTTGCAATTTCCCCATCCTCTTGAGGATTATCTAGATCGTAGCGGAAACTTGAATGTTTAAGCTTAAGAGTCTAGCCCAAAAGGCCTAAGATCAATGTTCCTACTAATCTCTTTTGTGTCTCATTAGCACCTTTTCCTTCATTTTTCTTTTTCTTGATGTGGTCTAGAACTTTGGTTAATCCCTTAATCTCTTACTAATGGCAACCTCTTTTTTTCTTTTTCATTTTGTGTTCCCTTTGACATTTGGCACTTTTCCTCCTCATGTTTATATGACCTCAAAATTTTCTTCCATCCAATTTTTTTGTTCTTTTTCACAATTTTCTATTGTTTTGGTATTTTTGACATATATGATTTTTTTTTTGTGGGAATCCTTCTGAATTTTCTTGATTTCTGCATGTTTGCACTTTACCACGTCCCATGCCTAAGTTTTGTAATGTCCTCATTGCAAATGTAGGGTTTAAAATAGTGTTGGGCTCAGGGACAGAATAGGGTTTATCGGGTGGGTGAATGGGTCGGGAATGACAGTTGCAGACAATTTCAAGCTCTGGCATGTGTACCGGAGGTGGGATCGACTGTTCTAAGATTGAACTTAGGGTGCAATAGACGTGAAGTACAGATGGATAATCAGATGGATCTCTGGTTTTTGGAATGACGGGTTGCTTCCCATTAAGCGCTAAATTCAAAGCCTTCAGCCGAGCGGGAAATGGGATAGAGAGGGTGTGGTCAAATCAGTGGAGTTTTGTAGAACAAGCACGTTGATCAAGAGCCTTGTTGGTCCAACCAGGTGCTTATTTAGATCAATAGGCTAATGATGCAGCCCAAACCCAATCAATCTAGTGGGTTGATAAATGTAGATCAAGAGATGTGGAACCCACCATATGCTATGGAGCTTAGATGGATGTGGAAGTGTGAATCTAGGGTTTGGCTGAGTCGAATTAGCCTGGTCAGAGTAGGGATCCGTAAAACAATTGGTGAATGGTGTAGAAACCCTACAGGGGTGATCAAAAGGTGATGGAGCCTAGTCTTTAGTCTGATCAATGTCTGAAACCCAGTATAGATGTGAAGTTGAATCATTTGCACTCGGCTCAGTAAGAGGGGAATCAGAATAGAAATTGAGTTTGATTGTTGGTCGGGGTTGAAATCGGGTTTGGATAGGTTTTGTATATGCGGAGGAGGTGGCTTTAATGAGAATTGTGTACGAGGGCTCTTCTAGAAAGGAGTTACAGGTGGTTTCATTTAGAGAGTCGTCATAGAAGTTCTCAAATTCAAAAGTGAATGCCTGAAGAGTGTCTATAGGATGAGGGAAATCTAAGTCAAGAAAAGATTCGAACTCTGGGTTCCAGTTACTCTCAGCATTTTCCAATTTTCATTGTTGAGGATCAAAAAGAAATGATTCCATCACACTGGAACCTAAATTTAAATCTGTGATCTCAGGATCTGGGACCTCAGAGTCGGAATCGGAGAATGAATCATGTGAGCTGAGGTCGTAGATTGGCTCGTTGTGTTAAGGAAACAGAGGTTTTCTGAAATCATGGTAAGATTCGAAATCGTCGGAGATATTGTGAAAATCAAGTTCTGAATGAGCTTTGAGATCATGGGTTCTAGCAGAAAATAAATCATATGATGTAGACTCGGCAGCCTGACTGGGGTCTAGCCTACACTTCAATTTTGAGCTCAAAGATGTGTCCTTATTTTGTCTAAGCTCATGTTCTAGGCTTATAGGAAAGACCCAATCAAAACCCACTCTTTCAACTCCTCGATTTCTACATCATAGATTGGCGTGACTTCGTAAAAATTGATCTGTATCTCTGAGGATGTTGGAGAGGGATATTCATCAAATAGAGGCCTAGAATCATACTCTTCATTGAAATTTTGATCTTTGTCATACGGGGCCTCATAATCTTCCCAATAAGTTTTAGATTCAGATTCTAGGCTGCGGATGTGGGTTGAATCATTAGAATCTAGGTTAGAGTTACCTTCGAGGGTCACCTTATCAGAATAAGAGGCAGAATTTACACCCTCGAGAGGTTCAGTTCTAATCTCATTTTTGCAGGTGTCTCAGAATTCTATGCTTGGTGACCCAGGATCTAGGGCTGGCTCAGAATCGTGTTCTCCTACAATTGGAATTTCCCAACCTAATTCAAGATCAGGCATGTTGTATTCTATCTGGGTTGGGAATCCACAATAACTTTGTGCCTCAGACCCGAGATTTAGGAAATCAGATTGATCCTTAATACTATTCAAAGATGGTTCATCATCTGTTTGGGGCATGTACGGGTATTGCTGATCGATAATTTGTTTCAATAATCTCATCATCTCTTCCCATTTTTCAAGATCATCTTGGTGTTGTTCCCATAGTACAGGATTTGTCATGCATTGAAGGTATTCAAAGTTGCGCAATTTTTCTATCTCAATGTATCCTGTTATGAGAATGTCTCAAGTTGATCCTTTTGTGGCTTCTATCAATAATACTTGGGCACAATTTATGATAAAAGTTGTTGTTGGTACACAAACCTGAATGTCTTCTACTGGTGTTGAGGTTTTGTATTCAATTTCATAGAATTCAAGGGCATCCTCAATCATCCTATCTCTCATGGATCTCTGTGATTCAAGTTTCTTGAATGGTAATCCTAAGTAACTAACCTACATATTTGGATTAGATGGTGGAATCAAGATGTAGAATTAGAATATGGATCAAGATGTAGAATCAAGTCTTGAAGTGATTAGATCTGAATAAAGAATCCCACTGAAAATCTATGTGTGTGCTCTAATGAGAAGGGATGAGGGACTAGATGTGTTTTTGACCCAATCAAGGCAACCAAAGATGTTTGGATGTTTACGGAGGTTTGGGGCGGATGATACCCCTAGATCGAAAAGTCCTTGGTCGAGCATGTTTCATGTGTTAGAAATCAAAGTTACAAGTAACCTGTCATTGTAGTTGCAAAACACGTCGATTAGATAATCGAAACTCCAAGGGAGTCCAGGGTCGAACACAGGGAGGTGATGTTTACTTTACTTGAAAACCGCGCTACATTTGTTTCCTTTTGGTATTTTGGAGTTTTGTTATTTTTTTATTTTTTGAAATAAAAGAAAACAAGCAAATGTACCACAAGATAGAGATGTGGAACAAATATGATATATATTACTTCTAATGTCAATTACAAGAAACTATGAAAGCATACAAAGAGAGGGAGGTTAGAGGAAATCTCCCGAATCGGTTGTTCGGCGAGACAACGGTGCCTGGCGGAAGCTCGGACGGAGGAGGTGAGGAGCGGGACAATGGAGGTGAGATGCAGGAGGACATCGTGTTGAGGAAAGCTTCGGCATGGCTCCAGAATGGAGGTGCGAAGACGGAGTTGATCTGCTATTGGAATGGAGGTGGGAGGATGGCTCCAAGGTGACCTATGAAGGGAGATGGGAAGTTGGAGGAGTATTTGGTGAGGCAAGGGTTCACTACACTAATAGGCACCTTGGGAGCTTGAGAACAAGCTCTAATGGAGTGTTGGTAGGCTTGCTAGAGCTTGGGAGTAGGTGGGAGTAGAGTAGGTAGAGATGGCTTAGAAGGGAGGGGGTGTAGGTCCTTTTATAATGGAGGAGAAGAGGTAAAAATAGGTATGGGACCATTAGTGACATCCAGGCCGTTGTTGGAAACGTCGTTGTAGGCAACTCATGTCCACTGATGCCCACAGCTGGCTTTGCTGGCATGCGATGAATTACCAATGGCTGTAAGTGTCGCTGTAGTTCACCTCACGCTGCGCTGACGCCACGCTCCTGCCTTGCTGCGCGCACGCGTGCGCCCACACGCTGGCATTGCGCTGCGCACATGCGCGCCTGTGCGCCCGCACGCGCACCCACGCTGCTGCGCACATGTACTGCTGCATGCGTGTGTTGGTGACCTGGGCTGCGTCATGTGGCACAGTCTAGGCCATCCATCTTCTTGTTGTAGGGGCTGCAACAGAGGTCGGATTGATTCGATTTTCGCACCGTTAGGCTGCGATCATTGACCTGAATCCATCCACCCAGTCGGATTTATCATTTGAAGCTCTGAATTATGTCTCCTAGTCCCTTGGCTGTTAATCTTCCTCAAATTGCATATGGTGCTACGAGACTCCGATTGAGGCATTCTCAGAGGTGATGGACTCCGATCGTCGTCTTGATCAGATCTGTATGGTTAGATCGTCAATCTAAGGCTCTAAAATAAATATGCTTCTCTCCTAACCACAAAAAGGATGTAATTAACCTAAACTATATACAACTACTCTAAGTGCAGAATGATGCATGCTATGCAATATTTATAACATGAAATGCAAATCTAAGCCTAGGAACATGCATGAATAGGCATTTTACCCTCAACAAATGTGTTTACATCATACCCCCATGCCTATCTTTTGCTAGTGCCTAGCAAAATTAAACTATATTCTTTGTATAAAAGTAGAATTAGGATTAGATCACTTAGGCCTAAGTTATTTATTAACAATTGAAAATTTCAACTAAGGTCCTAAACTACGAAAACTCAACAGTACCCGGGTGCCTGCCTGAATGCAGATCACCCAAGTTCTCGCCTTATTTGAGAAGGGAAGGTATATATATATTTTATTTTTCTTCTTTTCTAATTTTTTTGTACTTTTGGAGTTTGAGAGTTCCAGGATAACTTTTTACGGCTACTCAACCCGCCCAAGACTTGAAAATGACTCTAAGTACTAAGCGTCTTTGTGAAAAAGTGATAGACTCACAAAATGGCCGTTAAGACGGACTTCGGGTTTCTACGACCCTAGGTGACCTTGCTTAAAGGTTTATCTTTACAATCGGTAGCTTTCTCCCTACTTTTATTTATGGGGTCAACACAAGGGCAAACCCAGTGTATATCTCCACAGTTTATTCTACTTCCCCGCTTCTTTCCTAAGTGTTTTGGGAATTATTGTGCTTTTTTTTTTTGTGAGCTGGGTTCTGGACAATCGGCCGATGAGCTGTTACCACCGATAACTTACTAGCAACACTTGTGCAGTGAAGTGTGGTATTATTTATTTTTTTATTTTCTCCTTTTTCTTTTTTCTTATTTTTTTTTCCTTTTCTTTTTGAGTGTTTCTTTTTCTTTTCTTTAAGTAGGTGGCTTCCTAGATCTAAGATTTACCTAAAGGCAGTACAATGAAAATGGTCTTGTGGCTGGTCTCTGGACAACCGGCTGATGAGCTGTTACCATCGACAACTTGCCAGCCATACTACCCAAGTCTGTCCATTAGCTACCCAGTTTCCGTAAAAATCGTCGGAAAGTGAGTCAGTGCAAAAAAAAATGTGTGCAGATGCTTAGGCTTAAAGTCCCCCCAAATCAGAGGGCAGGTTGATAAGCCTCATACTTATCATCCTAAATTATTTACCAAATTAAAATGAATTTTAATTTGCGAGAACTTGAGACTAAGTCCACATTTGAGTGGACACTCGGGCTAATTAAGCTTGAAGACCTGAAGAGTCTAGGTGTTTAGATCCTCTCGTATCATTTCCTAAAGTTAATAACTTTCAAATGCCTAAGTTCTCTTTTTCTAATTTCTTTTTTTATCTTTTTTCAAATTTTCAATTTTTTCTAATTTTATAAGAAACTAAAAGAAATTCTACAGAGTTAACATAGTGATTTCAGGAATTGATTATCCACCCCCCCATGACTAAATGATGCAATGTTCTCATTGTAAAAATAACAACATGAAAAGGGTAGAGTAAACAGAACATCACCCGAGTGTTGTGAAAATCTAGTCAGCTCCGTAGAGGGAAGAGTGTATACACACATGCTAAGTTTAATGCCTTTAGCTAGGCATAACATACATACAAAGAAGAAATTGAGAATTCACAAGTGCGGGTTAGAATCAAAATAAAAATATTGATCCTGAAGCCTGCCAATAGAATATGTCCACAGATGTGGACCAGATTATGGTGCAGACCCATGCCCCAGGGACAAGTGGCTCTCAAGTTCTGGATGAAAATCACCCAGAACTGAAGGTTGTTGTGTTTGCGGGGCCGACTATGCGGTTTAGTGGTGTGCAACCCAAGACCAAAGTGTCGGACAACGGGTAAAGATTGTTCAATAGGTGCGGTTGTCAACTTAACATCTAGCTCAGAAAAATAATCAGTTATTTCGAGCTTGGGTTGCACGTGAAAGATATCGTAAGGGTCTTGGTAGAAAGTAGGTGGTTTTAGGTCAATAGGTACCCTTAGATCCAAAACCAAACTTCCCTAGGAATTAGCCTCCCAAATCTTTATTTCAACAATTCTATCCTCCAACATCAAGGGCTCAGGCTTCGGGACCTCTAGCATATTATTCACCCCATGTGATTCTCCCAAGTCCAGAAATCATGGCTAAATCAAGATTGACTTGATCGCAAAGATCTCAGAAGTCAGCTCTTCGAGGTGCAGATGAGGACTAGGGTCACTAATTGAATCATCAAGATTCGGATCCTCCAAGTTAACCCCAATCGAATCCAAATCTTCGATAATTGGGCTATCAACTAGTTTGTCAGATTCCTCAAGCCCATTTGTCTCACTAAAATCCTCTTCCTTAAGTTCAAGTGAGACTTCACCAAAAGATTCTTCACCCTCAGAGTCAAAGAATCCATGATCCTTATTTATATATGTCTCAAAATCATATGTCATTTCATTGTCTGTGGAGACATATTTTTCCTCGCTCCCTGGCTCGGGGATCTCGGGTGAATCAATCGGTTCATCCTCGAATGGTTGCTCTAACCCATCCTGGTCATCCCCAATCTTACAAAATGTATCCCCCCCGACAGGCACCTGAGCAAGTTCAGACATTGGCTCTCCTGAAGGGGGTTCATCTTGAGAATCATCCCAAGATTTGACTAGTGCAACCACAAATTTCATCCTCAACCTCAACAATTTCCCAAGAAGAAACTCACCCAAGTCCCAATCCCTAACACTTTGGAGCAAATCCAATAGAGAACTATTAAGTTCGTCAATCATTTTGATCATAGGCTCTAGTGCTTCAATGCATGGTGTTGGTTGAGCTTCTAAAGATTGTATAGTGTTCCTTAAATTAGCCAACACCATATCCTAGATCTGGTTCACCTGAACGGACTAGTTCAGTTCAGGTTTGGGTGAGTTCAGGTTAAATCTAGGGGAGTCAAGATGTCGAGGTTCTCGGGTCCCTCCCTAAAAGTAGGTCATTCTAGGTTGTTCAAAGGATGGTGGCAACCTATATTCAGTGGAATACTGGGGAGGGTAGGTGTTATAATCATGATATCCTTCTTGATTGTAGATCGAGTTGGTTTGGTCATCAAAGGATGGAGATCCATAATCATTATAGCTCTAGGAAGGATAATAATCATAGTCTTGTCTATGAGGAGACATGATTCCATTGATAAGAAGATATGGTTGTTAAAAATTCTTCTCAAGGTACAAATCTTCCTTTGGCTATGCAGGAGGGATGGATTAATCACAAGTGATCTACACCACAGAAGATTGGGTACTGATCATCATGTGTGTTTTTTATGTGAAATGAGCACTGATAATGTAAATCACCTCTTCTCTTCTTGCCTTATCACTAATGTCATCTGGAGAAAAATTTGTTAGGAGCCTTTACCAGAATGGGATTCTATGTGGCATGGGTTTGAGGTGAGAGGGAAACCACCTGTCCACATGGCTGCTTCTATTTGGTGTGTATGGAAGGCAAGGAATGAGAGACTTTTTTAGGAGAGGCTGATATGTTGTGAGAATATTGTAAGAGAGTGCTGGTCCCTCATACAGTCTTGGGGATCCTTTTTGTAATCTCCCTTCATCCCGACTAGTGGATGGGTAATTACAAGTCAAGTCAGGATAGTAATCATCTTGGGGATAAGTGGTTGTAGGAGGATAGGATGTGAAATGTGTGTAGGATGTGGAAGGGTACATGGTGAAGTAAGGAGGGAAATCAGAAGAGAAAGGAGCCCTGCAATACAAAAATACAAGCCTATCCTTAGTTTGGGTAGCCTAAAGGTCTACAGACTCTCAAAATCCATTCTAAGATTATAGATAATTTACTCTACTTATGTCCAAGCAATCCAACCAGTTAGAAGGAGGGACTGGGGAGAAGGTTCTTCATTTAGCTTGCGCCTCCAGTTCCTAGTGTACACCCCAGCCGCGGTCGTTTGACGCTACTCCCCTAGCTAGACATTAGATTGACTAGTATAAGCAGGTTAATCGTGAACAATCTCAATCTGGATCCCAATGAGCAAACCAGTCCTTAGGGCCAACATCTAATCAATTTTTGTTATGCTTGGGACAATGGTGCTTCAGAAATGTGATGGGCCCTTTAGATGGGTTGTGCCCTTAATGATCAGTTAAAATGTGTGTGTGTGTGCACAACCAGGGTTCTCAAAAAAGGTTATTTGATGATGTCCCTTTTAGAGTTCAACCTTGTTTAGTAGCTTTTAGGGTTTAATTCTTTGGTTGGTTCAATCAAGGTTTAGTAAAACACTCCAAGTTTTGAAAGCACGAGTGATAATATGTTCCTTTAAAAATAAAAATAATGTGGAGTGCCTGGTTCAGCCCTAAGAATCAACCCTAAGTGGCAAGCTACTTGATAGATTAGTTTTCGATTGAGTGGTGCGGCCCAAACAGCTCAATCAATTGGTCTATTGCACCACTTAGTTAAGGTACACAAGAATGCTTAACCTATTCAGATTTCTACTCACTTATGTGTATTTAGTTGAACTGTACCGGGCCCACAAGTCAAATTCCGATTAAGTGGTAGAATCAAAGTGATTATGCACCTTAGGATGAGAAGTTGTGGGTGTTAAGTGTGTAACTTTCAGAAAATCCCACAATCAGATAACACCTTTTCTTATTTTTTATTTTTATTTATGTGGATGGCGAGGTGAGTGGAGGTGGCAAACAAACAACCAAATCTATCCTAGGGTTCATAAAAAGCACCTAACTTGATTTGGGTTTGAGTTATTCAATTATGGAATGAAAACTAATGTTGGGGTGGTGTGGGGGACACTTACAAAACACTCTACCCGCACTTTACTCTGGTCTACTGCACTTGGATCTCCATTCAAGGGTACCTGCAAGATAGTAGATCAAAGACAAGTAGGGTTAATGCTATGTTAATGCAAAGAAATGCAATAAACAATAAAGTAAATTCTGTTGCCTCCCCGGCAACAGCGCCAAAATGGTCGGGCAAGTTTCATGTGTTAGAAATCAAGGTTACAAGTAACCCGTTGTTGTAGTTGCAAAACACGTTGATTAGATAAAATTTTTACCGAAACTCCAAGGGAGTCTCGGGTCGAACACAGGGAGGTGACGTTTACTTTACTTGAAAACCGCGCTTCCTTTTGTTTCTTTTTGGTATTTTGGGTTTGGTTATTTTTTTGTATTTTTGAAATAAAAGAAAACAAGCAAATGTATCACAAGATAGAGATGTGGAACAAATATGATATATATTGCTTCCAATGTCAATTACAAGAAACTATGAAAGCATACAAGGAGAGGGAGGTGAGAGGAAATGTCCCGAATCTACTATTCAGCGAGATGACGACACTTGGCAGAAGCTCAGACGAAGGAGGCGAGGAGCGGGATGATGGAGGTGAGATGTAGGAGGACGTCGTGTTGAGGAAAGCTTCGGCATGGCTCTAGAATGGAGGTGAGAAGACGGAGTTGATGTGCTACCGGAATGGAGGTGGGAGGATGGCTCCAAGGTGAACTATGAAGGGAGATGGGAAGTTGGAGGAGTATTTGGTGAGCCAAGGGTTCGCTACACTAATAGGCACCTTGGGAGCTTGAGAACAAGCTCTAATGGAGCATTGGTAGGCTTGCTAGAGCTTGGGAGTAGGTGGGAGTAGAGTAGGTAGAGATGGCTTGGAAGGGAGGGGGTGTAGGTCCTTTTATAGTGGAGAAGAGGGAAAAATAGGTATGGGACCATTAGTGACATCCAGGCTGTCACTGGAAACGTCGTTGTAGGCAGCTCATGCCTGCTGGCGCCCACAGCTGGCTTTGCTGGCATGCGATGAATTACTAACGGCTATAAGCATCGCTGTAAGTCTATCTCATGCATCATTGTAGTCCACCTCATGCTACGTTGGCGCCGCACTCCTGCCTTGCCGTGCCCGCGTGCACGCCCACGTGCTAGCGCTGCATTGCACGTGTGCGGTGCTGCGTGTGTGTGCTGGCAGCCTGGGCTACGCCACGTGGCGCAGTCTAAGCCGTCCATCTTCTTATTGTAGGGGCTACTACAGAGGTCAGATTGAGTCAATTTTTCTGTCGTTAGGCTTCGATCGTCGACTCGAACCCATTTGTGCGGTCAGATTTATCATTTGAAGCTCCGAATTATGTCTCCTAGTCCCTTGGCCATTGATCTTCCTCAGACTACATATGGTGCTACGGGACTCCGATCGAGGTGATTTTAGAGGCATTGGACTCCGATCGTCGTCTTGATCAAATCTGTTTGGTCGGATTGTCAATCCGAGGCTACGAAATAAATATGCTTCCCTCCTAACCACAAAAAGACACAATTAACCTAAATTATATACAGCTACTCTAAATGTAGAATGATGCATTCTATGCAATATTTATAACATGAAATGTAAATCTAAGCCTAGGAACATGCATGAATAGGCATCTTACCCTTAACAAATGTGTTTACATCAGTCATTCACCTAAGAATTACCTAGGCAGCCAGAGAGGGAGAGTCCCGCAAAGACCCCTACACGGTAGAGTGTCCCCACGGGTTATAGGGTTTCCCCCACCCGACCTCTCTTGTCACTGAGATTCTAGGTAGACCAGAATGGGGACCTTAACCTCTTGAGTCTACCACTTTTAAGATTAAAGGTGCTTAGGGTTCCTCTTGAACTTTAGATGTTTTGGTTTTGTGACCTAATTTGGAGGTTGGTTGACCCAGCAAGGGGTCAACTTCACTTGACCTATCCTAAAGATGGCAGAATGATTCTATGTCAACACCTATAAATAACCCTGATTTGACTCCCAGGTTATTAGGTCCAAGGTTTCTAAGGTTCAAGTGATTTTTAGAGCCTAATTTTTAGGGTTTGTCTTGATTAGCTCGTTTCAATCAAGGGATTGGGTAGCACACAGGTGTGGGTGGGTTTATTTCCTTTTATGTAAGCATGTGTCAACTAGCACTCCAAAACCCTATTGTAGAAACCCTAATTTGGTTCTATTTCCAATCCTCTTTTATTTTCAGAAGTTCTCTTTGGACTTCAGGCAAGAAATGTGTAGTCCGCGAAGATTTAGAAATTGAGCATGATCTCTAATAGGCACTGGAATTTCTGGGTAGGATCTCAAGAAAATCGTCTCCACTTCGATGAGATTTGAAAAAAATTTTCACAAATTAGGAAATCTTGCCTTAAAAATGATAATTTACTAAAGAGAATAAGGCAGGTGATTCCTAATTGATTGCTTCTTTTTGTCCTTCCAGGATTAAGAGATGGAATAGGGAAGAAGAGAGAAGTTACCTGCCCTGGAGTGGTTGATTTACGCGGGAGATCTCCTCATGGAATACCTCGCAAAACTCACAGCAAAACAAATACGGCAAGTTAGTGTTCAAATATAATCAAAATAATGCAGAGACTAGTGTTGAATTGCGCGTTGCTTCCCAGCAATGGCACCAAAATGTTTACAAGGAGAAATCGTGTTTTGAAATGATTACGTCGTAGTATAGTTGAAATTGCTTTGAAAACAAATAAATTTTATTACTCGAAGTTTAAGTCTGAGGTCGAACACAGGGTGCAAATGGAGTTCATGCACTAATCTCAATAATCGATGCAATTTGAACACATAAAATTACTCAAAATCTAATTCAAAATGTAAAAGAAATTGGGAAGAATTGGATTATAAAATTAAAGGTCTTAAAAATATTTCACTTTTCTTCTCTTGCTTCTTCTCTTTCTCTTCTTTTCTTCTCTGGCTCTTCTTCCTACCTTGGCTTTGGTTCTTCCTTTGTCTATAGCTTCTTTCTCCTTTGTCTTCCTTCCTTCTCTGACTTCTCCTTCCTTCTTTCTTCTGTTCCTTGTTTGGCTTCGATTCCTTCCCTCTTTGGCTTTGGCCTTCAGCTCTTCTTCTTCTTTGTAGCTTCTTCTGCCTTTAGCTTTTCCTTCAGGGTCTTCTTTGTTGACTTTTCTTTCCCTTCTTCTATGGCTTTGACCTTCAACTATTTTCTACTATTCCTTCCTACCATGGCCTTTAGCTCTCTTTGCCTTCCCTTCAACTGTGCCTTCTCCTTCCTTAGTTTCCTTTGCGGCTCTTCTCCTTAGCTTCCTTCTTCAGCTTCCTCTTCCTTCCTCCCTTCCCTGTAAGATAGTGCAAAACCTACCCCTACCCTCCCCACAAACTCTCTCTCTTTTTCTCTCTTAGGCTTGCTCCCCTAGAGGCTTTCTCGAGTAAATAGGCTAGGTTAGCACGCTCGGGTCCGGGCGCACTGGCCTGGGTGATCATAAGGAGTGCACGGTAATCGGGTTAGGCTGCCAGGTCCGCGGAGGAGTGAATCATAGACGAGGCGACAGTAGGTGAGAGGGACCTCACCCCGTGTCAAGAGGCGATAAGCCCCTGACACAATTACAATTTATTTCGCACAGAACACTCCATACTTACTGAGGTGGGACTAAAAGTCCCACCTGCTTCCTCATACACTCGTAGGGGATCACTTTCTTGATTGTAGCAAATGTGGTGCCATGCAAAGCCAATTACTTGGCTAAATGAGTGCAAGATGCGAATCTGCGTCACCTGGAACCTGGGGCCTGGAGTGAGGCCAGCAAGCTGCTTCAAGCATGCTCCAATGGCAGCAAATGTTCAATCCTGCTATCAACTAAAACTACCTTGCAGCCACATTAAATCACACAAGGGGCTTTGTTGTGGCACGGCGAAGGTGTCTCGGTGGGTGGCGTGGCGCAGGGTGGCCTGGGCGTGCATGCCTAGGTCGTTCTGTGGCCGTGATGATGGTTTTGTTCGGGGGTAGTGTGTGGCGGTTATGGCAGTCGATGGAGAAAGGGGGAGTTGATCAGTGGAAGGTGCCGGAGCTTATGTGGGGTTTGGCGAGGTGGATGGATGCATGGAGTGATGGAGGCACCTCTCCAGTGGTCTGCCAGAGCTGGAGATGATGGTGGTGGATTGTGCTTGTCGAGGGTGGAAATGGAAATAGAGAGAGGGAAAATATAGAGTAGAGGAAGGGGAAAGTCTCTAACCTTGTTTAAGGATGAAGGGGGAAGGGATGGCAGATGGCTTGTTCCTACCACCGCCAGAGATGATCTAGTTGAAGGGTGATGGCAATGACGAGGAGGAGGCAGGCTCGTGCGTAGGTATGGTATGACACGGATGGCGGAAGTAGAGACAACTCTGCCACTGGTATTGTGGCCAAGCGACGAGAGGAGGAGAAATAGGTCACTGGAGCTTGCTGGGTGTTTGGCCAAGGGAGAAGAGACGAATTTGAGGGGTTGTCTCCAGCCAAACCAAGTTGAGGATGGACGGCCAGGTCAAGGGAACCTTTTATAGTCCCAGGCAGAGGGCCTTGTGCTTGGAAGGCAAGCTTCCAAGCATAGGCATCCTCACTAGAGTAGGATTGTGAGAGATACCTAAATCTCTCATGTGTTCGCATGAGAGATTGGGTGACAATCAGGGCTTGAAATTGTGTTCAATTCCTCAGAGAATCTCCCTTTCAAATTTGAGAGGGAGTCTCTAAGGAATCAAGGTGAAATCCCCCTTGAATCCTTACCAGAGTAGGACTCCTTTGCTATAATGGCAGACGGACCTAATTGCAAAGAATGGCGAGGAAGATAAGGGGTGTCTGCAAGGTTTTCAAATGCTAGGGGTACAAAAGTAATTGGGTTGGATATTTTGCAAAGTAGGTCAAGGTGAACTCCCCTTAGGTCCAAATTTTGGTATCAACCTAATTTGTACCTAAGGAATCTAATGGTGAAGTTATATTTTATGTTTGACCATGTTTTACTAGGCATTTTACATAAAAACCCAATTTAAGGAAAATATTTGACTAGGACCCCTATTTAGGTCAAAATAGGTTCCAAAGGCCAAATTGTAGGTTCTAAACCCTAGAGGATATTTTTCCATGAATTTTACAGGATTTATTTGAATTTTACCCTAACCAGAACCTTGTTATATTAAGTGGGTCTGTTTTAGGGTTAGAAGAAGTCATTTAATTCCCAAATTTCACATTAACCCTTTTCCAATTGAACCAACCCCCTTTTTTCTTTTTAAGATGAATTGACCCATGATTAGCCCCTGATAAATCCTGTTGTTGTACTGCAATGGTAAAATTATAGTTTTACCCTTTATTTCTTGCTCTTCTTTCAGACCAGTTATTCCTTGAGTTAGGCCCTTCATTTGGTTATGTAGGAGATTTTGTTCACTTTTCTAGGTCAAAATGAGCTAGTTAGGGCTCATGATGGTGTTCCCATCACTTTATTGTTAGGTTCTTTTCCAAACATCTCTATACCTTCGTTCATCTCCATCGTTGTCCATCGTGCTCCATTGACCTTCAACCTCACTACCACTCCAAATCAAAGTGGACCTGTTTGCTGAAGCCACCTACAACAGTAATTGAGAGAAGAGTGGCAGCAGCAATCACAATTGGAGCAGCTTCCTCACTACAGAGCACGTGAAGAATGGCTAACCATATAGTCCTACATCGTGGATTGCAAACACCTTAACCATGTATAAGAGGAATTCAGTGAGAGGGCTTACCTCCTCCAAACACACAGAGGTGAGGTCCCACGTACGCCCCTACATGAGATCACCCATGCACCCTAGCCCGTGATCACGTCCGGGGGTCTGGGCTAGATATGTTTACCAGGTTATCCATGTCCAATTTATTCTAAGAAACAGAAATCTAAGGATAAGGGGGTGGGTTTTGCACTGTGGCCTCGGTATTCATGCCCCCCCTCGATCAGTACCTACTTTTGAGGCTTGTGAGGCCCCTGTGCCTCTGTGTGCTATTGTGCTGTGCCTTAGCTCCTCTAAGGCCTTGAGGTTAAGGCATCTGAGCCTTTACATTATCGTATAATTGGCTTGTGTTTGGTTCTAATATTGATATTCGATTGAGATTACTATTGATTTATTTGAGATATATTTTTTTTACAACTAAAAGGAAAGCTATCGTGTTACAATAGCGATTCGGGAGGGCATTTTATTTAATAGCAAAAAGGAAAGCCAAGGAGAACTACAAATTAGATCCCCATCTAAGTATGAGGGACCAGCACTGATTTATAATTTGCTCACAGCATACTAGTCTCTCCTGAAATAGTCTCTCATTCCTCGCCCTCCACACACACCAAAGGGTCACAGCCATGCGCAAATGTGGCTTCCCAGGTGTCCCAAAACTATGCCACAAGAACTCCCATGGTGGAAGCAACTCCAAGCAAGTTTTTCTCCAAATCGTATTTGTAACCAAACAGAAAGAAAACATGTGATTTAGACTCTTAGTGTGCATCCCACATAGGTGGCATTCATGCAATGCTACCCCCATTCTCTTGTGTCTAAGGTCCCCTGTGATCAAGCCTTCCCTTCTGTACAACAAGAGAAAAATTTGCACCTTGAGGGGACATTCAAAAGCCAAAGTTTCTTGTCAATGTGACCGCCCCCCATACCACTACCAGAATTCATGATTTTTCCATAGGCACATTGTGCTGTATAGATGCCATCCCATGGATAAGTGTCCTCCACACCGAGCCTTGGACAGACACTTTGCAAGTCTGAAATCAAGTTCTACCTTTCTTCTCATAATCGAGTTCCCTCCTTGATGGCCTCAGATTCACTCAAGTTCCAGAAGCTGCATGACTCAGACCAATAGTTGCTGACCGCCCCTTCTTTATTAACTGTAGCTGAGTATACCCTCAGGTAGGACTCTTTCAGAATGCCCAGCGATGACCACTGCTCCTTCCAGAAGTTGAAAGCGTTGCCATCTCCAAGTACCTACTACAACAAATGCTAATTATTCTTGATTGACTGGGTGACAGAAATCCAAAATGGGGATGGTTTGGAGGGGTATAATCTGTTCAATGCACTATTATAGCTACCATAGCCATCTCTAACAAGTTCATTCCATAATTTTTCCTCCCCATGGAGAATTTTCATAGCCCATTTAATCAACAAGGCCTCATTGAATTCTTTGAGCACACTAATCCCCAGTCCACCTTCTCTCTTAGGATGACACAAATGTTCCCACTTCAGTGGCTACATGAATCTACCCTCATGTCGTGCACCTTTCCAAAAGAATCGCTTTTGCATAAAATCCATGCATTTCCAAATAGACTTCGGGGCTTTGAAGAGGGAGAAGTAGAAGATCGAGATAGAGGTAATAATTGAATTTAACAAGATGAGTCTTCCACCCTTAGACAGGAACTTGTTGTTCCATCCTTCCATCTTGATGGAAATCTTGTCAAAGAGAGTATTCCAATTGCTCTTCCTCAACTTTGAACACCTCAATGGCAGCCCCAAGTATCTGATTGGCAGATTTAAGCGAGGGGTTCGCAAAGTGGCTGAGAGTGCATCTTGCTCCTACTCACTCAGGCCAAAGCATATCAAAGTAGGCTTCTCCCTATTCAACTTTAGACCAGAAAGGTCCCCAAAGATCTTAACCATATGTCCTAATGCTTGGGCTTCAGTAGTTGTCTCCTCAATAAAGAAGACTGTATCGTCTACATACTAGAGTAGAGGGGCTAGAGCTCTCCTATTGGATAATGAGCGACGAGTCGATTCTTCGCTTTTAAAGTCATTTGTCACATCAAATGACGTGTTGTTTGAAGTTCTATGTGGTGGAAAAATCGACTAATCAATAATTAAAATAACCACTCGCAGAAGAGTAGGTAATGTCCACAGGGAGGCAATGACATATTTAAACTCGCACCAGTTACAAACATATGTTCACAGTTAGTTTCGATGAGAATCGAGCCAAATTTTCCTTCAGATTAAGAGAACATCAAGAGAACATGCTGAAATGGCAATTTTGCATAACTAAAGGATATATTTTGCAATGCAGCTTAATAAAATAATAATAAAAGTTGACAATTGCATAGAATGTAAATATTAATAGAGGCTTTACTATAGCAAAATAGGGGAACTTCTTCCCCTTGTCCGTGTGTGAGGAGGGAATGGCCAGAGATGTGAAGCTCGGAGGAGGATCTCTAGACCGAGGGCTCCGTGATGGCGGTCACGGCGAAGTGCGAGGTGCCCCGAGGTGGTCGGACGGAGGTACGGTGGTGGTGGGTTCCGGTGGCTACTGAAGTACTTCACGTGGTGACGTGCAGGCCATGTGGGCGTGTGCAGGTGCAGCTGAGCTCGGCCGCAGCTGTTGCTGCTGCGTACTGCTGGTCACATGCTGCAAGCATCGACGGCGCACTGCAGGGAGTGCAGCAGAAGTGCAGCGCACTCTACGCACGTGGCTGGAGGGCATTTCCTGCTGCAGGTGTGCGGCAGGGGTGCATGTGGGCTGGAGTGGCACTGCTGCAGGAGGTGAGGCACGCTAAGGGGAGCTGGTGGGCATGCACTAGGGGCTGGAGCGTGGAGGATGGTGCACGCAGCAAGGGTGTGCGCAGGGATGGCGGTGCTGCAGGAGATGAGTGCGCGCGGTGGAGCTGTGGACAGTGCTGCACGCTAGCGGGTAAGTGCATGAAGTGGATTGTAGATGAAGGTGCAGGCAGGGTATGTTGGCACGGATGCACTGAGGAACACGTGAGGCTAATGAAGAAGAAACACGGTGATGGCCAAGCCCACAGGATTGGTGCGGTGAGCTGTCACCTCGCCGGCCCATGGTGTGGTGGAGCTTGGCCTTGGAGACCATAGTGAGGAGCGGGTGCACAGTGATGGGCGGGCGGTGTCTCCTCGTACAAGGCAGCCTCCCTCCTCCTTTTGTAGCCACGACCTTCGTTTCAAATTCAAAACGGCGTAGCGTAAATGTGATGAGCAGGAGGATGAGGCGGAGCCGAAGCCGGAGGAGTTACCTTTGCAAAGGAGAAAAAAATAAGAGAATAAAATATTATGGTTATTATGCATAAGCCCTTAACTTCTATGTTAAATTAAAATAATGCATGCAATGCACCTAATTGGTTAACTAATTAAATGAATGCAATTCTAAGTTAATTCTAAATGCATTTAGTTATGAATGCAATGCATGAATTATGTAATTAAATCGAAAATATGAATTAATCTATTTACATCCTAATTCATGATAAATAAATGTTAGAATTAACTTAATATCTAGGCACTTAAATATTTAAATAGCCCACAAATATGGGCTAATCAATGAGTATCCTCTAATTACACCTGCCTCAGATAGTTTACATGCATATCTAGTAAGACCATCCACTGCAGGATTAAAAACCAACGGAGTTAATGGGAATCCTTACCTAACACCGCACTGTGGCTAAATCCAAGCCCCAAAAGGTTTGCCATTGAACAAAGGAGAGAAGGAAGAGGTTGTAATACAACGCTTCATCCATTGGATCTAGAGGGGAGGAAACCCTCTTCTCTTAAACACCTCCCAGAGATAGGGCCATGAAACAGAGTCATAGGCCTTTCAGAAATCCACTTTCCACATAAAGGCTTTACACTTCTATGCCAACCACACACCATCTCCTGAGCCATAATAAATGATTCTTGTAAAGATTTGTTAGGGAGGAAAGCTTATTGGGCAGGGTGAATCAAGTTTTGTAGGATAGACCTCAATCTATTTGCTAGTATCTTGCTCTCCACCAAATAAATGGAGTTCGAAAGTGCAATAGGCCTGAAATCAGAGAAACTCTCAGCTCCTTGTAGCTTTGGCAGCAAGAAAAGAAACAACCTGTTGATTTTATCAAAGCCAAAGTTGCCTCTCTCAAACTCTTTGATAACATCCATCACCTCACTACCAAGCAAGCTCCACAGTTCCTTATAAAAAAAACTTGAATGCCATCAAGCTGAGGGGAGCCTTCATTGTTTAAATCTTTTATGGCGTCCACAGCTTCTTTCTCAATGATGGTAGCCGTCAACCTAGACATCTGTTCATCTAAGACTCTAGGTGCATCACTTGCAGCCATCCTCCACACAACTTTATATGTAGCCTGTGAGGCACCCCTATAGTATTTGATGGCCTCTGGTCTAATCTCTTGCATAGAGGATATTCTTTGACCATCTTTGACTACGGAAGAAATTATGTTCTCCCTTCTGCGCGAGCTGGCTGCAAGATGGAAAATTTTGGTGTTGGCATCACCCTCCTTAAGCCAAGGTTTCCTTGATCATTCCTTCCAATCCATCTCCTGTCTTAAATCTTCCTCCGCCACCACTCCTTACCACATTCTTCTAGGATCAAGTTCTTGGTCAGATAAAGGACCTGCTGCCTCCTTTGTATCCAAGTCTTGGATTTTCGTCAAAGCCTTAAGACCCCCCTGTTGTCTTAAAGTAGACACCACAGCCCCATATTCTTTAAGCATTTTGCGTAAATCAGCCAATTTGGAAGCAAGCTTGACAGTGGCTGATCCTTCCACATGTTTTGCCCTCCACCACACCTCAATCATCTCACAGAATCCCGATTCTCGCAGCCATGACCGTCTAAATTTGAAATAGGAACCTACGTGCACTTGTTCTCCACTATCCCAGACCAGGGGGTGTGGTCTGAGAAAGGGCATTCCAGCCTAGAGACAGCTGATAGTTGGAACATGTTTAGAAGAATGGCACTCCCAAAAAATCTGTCAATCATTGACATAAGGCCACTGCCATTTCTCCAAGTAAACTCAGCACCAGAGGACGGGTATTCATTCAAACTGAGAGTTTGAACCATCAGCTGGAAACCAAGGGAAGCACTATCCACCACACCATTCGACCTGTCCCTCCCTATCAGTACACAATTAAAATCCCCACTCACCAGCCAGGTAGCCCCTTGTATAAGCTCTGCGGCTGCAGCCCAGTCCTCCCATAATTCATGCCTCATCGATGCAACACATGGTCCATACACACCAGTAATGTAGTACACACCTTCCCCCTGACACCTTTTGAATTTACATGTCACGAAATGCTGAGCTTTATGCACCTCCAGCACTTGTAAGTAAGCCTTTCTCCACCACAGAGCAATGCCACTATTACCTTGTACATTGACCATCACAGATTCAGCCATCCCTGCATTCTTCATGTCATTCCAGACCCTGTCCTCCTCATTCTCAATGTATGTCTCTTGGATTATGGCACAATCAATCTCCCACTCTCTCAGTTATCTCAAGAGGGAAGCCCTTTAGCTCTTGTCATGCAACCCATGCATGCTCCATGTGAGGACTCTCATCGTCCTCCAAGTATACCCCCTAGTTGCATTTTGGGCCTTGCCAACCTTTGTAATAGCAACCACCATGTTTTCATTAAGTTTCATAGCTATGGTTGGTCGCCTCTGCCTAAGCTTGTAAGGAGATTTGCCCACACCAGCCTTGGTAGCTGGCCCAACTCTAAATTTCAGACCTTCCATTGCATGCAAATTGGATTGGAGTTGCTTGGGATTATTTGAAATGTTTTGCAGGACCCGCTCTTCAGCTATATCTGTCAATGGTTGAGCTACTGCCACTTCCTCAACCGTGGCTGTCTCCAATGGTGCCACATCCATCACTCCCTCCTTCTCCCCAAGGTGATGGTGGTACTTACACTTCTTAGGCTCAGGCGCCTCATCAGGAGTCAGCTTGCCCATCTATTGTACGTCAACCTCCTCACTAGTAACCTCCACATAGGATGGCTTATCCTAACAGTTCTCCCCAATAGTATCATCCAGTGTAAAGCATAATGCCAGTAGCCATGAGCTGCCCCACATCGAAGGATTAGCCTCTCAGGGACAGAACCTGCCTTGAAAACAACCACCGAAACATTTAGAACCTGACCATCTCCTTCCATTAGACCAACCTCAGTATATTCGGCCAGAGTAGTAAAGCCTACAATCATGGTCGCCACTACCTCTTTCGATCTCAGGTGTAGAGGTAGACCCCTGATCCCTAGTCTCCCCAATCTAAAGCCTATCCTCTGGGGCGGCCGCTCAGGCAAAGACCCATCAAAAGGAGAGACCAATCTCCATATCACCATCAACCCATCAGAAGCACTCTACTGAAAATGTAGGTATTCTACATCCATCATCCCCAAACCAAAAAGCACAAACCGCATGGGGGAGAGTAACATAATCTTTCAACCATCGGTCGACAGGGATAGAGATCTTACCAACTGATGGATCTTGTCCAAGGAGGGGTTGCCGGTCACCACCTCTCCTACCAGAGCCTTTCTCAACACCAGTTCGGCCATTTTGATGTCTTCTGTCATAGGGATTTCAACATCTATCGTGTGACCCCCATAGGTAGGATGAGGCAGTGGTAGTGGTGGTGGCCCCATAAAGTTTGCTACTCTGGGACGCATATTGGACCCTCCCCTCTCCTGACCTCTATTGGCCACGCAGGAATCCTGCTTATGCCATGTCCCCCGTACACAAGACATACATGGGGATGGCAGCACACCACTGCCATATGTCCTCGTCGTCGGCATTTGAAATAGATGATTTCCTTGTTGTCCCAATGCCTACCCTTGTTTGCACTTCCCAAGCTCACCTCGCATATGCCAATGGCCATGAACCCTCTTCTTTCCTTCCATCTCCAAGCCCTAGACCTCTAGGTCATCCATCCATCAGCACCACAGTTTCTCCCTCCTGTCGCCCTAGGGTCACCCTCCATCCTCTCCCCCTCTATCGATTTCTTTGAGATATTGATTAGAGCTTAATTGTAGGTTAAATTTGGTGGTTCAAACCACCATTTTTAACCCGTTCTTTTTGCACTCTGATACCTGACATTTTGAGATACTCTTCTATCATATCTATTTATTATCATTTTGATTCCACTTGCATATTATTCTTGATATTGTGATTAGTGATTGATTTACTCAAATTGCTCTGTGCAAATGACCTTAGACTCATTTCTTGCTTTCGAGATTATAAATTTAAGTGTTGTTGTGATTTTCGTCACTGTACTAAAACATAATTTTAAACTACGATGATTTTCTCTACCAACAATGCCTGAATGGAGTTCTCTACTGGGTATTCCTGTCCTATTTGTTTGGGATAGCCCTTGAGTGGTTCAATGAACTACCGGCAAGACAAATTACTTTCTTCTAAGAATTGGCTAATAAATTTTGTCAGTATTTTACTAACCTATAGTGGATCAAGGATAATCCTGAGAGGCTGTCAGAAATCTGGCAGAAGAAGTAGGAGTCCTTTTGATCCTATCTAGACCAGCTCAAGACTCAATATTTCAAATGCAAGTGTCGCATGATGCCATAGCTATCCAGTAGTTTAAGTCAGACTTACTGACTCAAAGGTTCTAGTATGATATTGATGATTTTCCTCTAAGGGACATGGTGGAGCTATGGGATCATGCCACCAAGTTTGCAAAATAGGATGATTCCTTTCACTCCCGTAGTCGTCTGGCAGATGGACACGGTGAGGATCGCATGTCCCCTAAGGAGAGGAAGATTCCAGCTGAGGTAGCACAGTATCAACCATAAAAAGTCACAACCTCAATAAATGGAAGGGAATTTATTAGATGTAAGGGACTGGCTCAACAAGAACCGACCCAATGGTCTCCACCAACTTAGGTGGGACTCTACGAAGGGTACACTCCCCTGGCCATGAATCAAGCAGACGTAATTAGAGGAGGTATGGTCTACGGATAAAGACTTGCTTCCCCTACCAAAGCCTCTAAAGAAGAAGATAGAGAATGGGCCTTATTATAATTACCATCATGCTCAGGGGCATGCCATGTAGGATTACCAGGATTTGCACGACCAAATCGAGTCCCAAATTCAGCACAGTAATTTGGCCCATTTCGTTAAGTGAAATGGAGGCCAAGATAAAGGAAAACACCCTTTGAAGGGTCCCAAAGGCTATCACCGAGAGAAGCTCCAGCAACTCCAAGGAGTCCACATAGTATCCCTTTTGGAGTGGAGGGTAGTGGAGACACAGCCCTCCATTCCTAGCAGGAGATTTCGGTGGATCTCCCTCTTGAGGAGTATCACTGCCAGGTTTTCGCAGCATTAAAGGTAGGGCATTTAGGAGATCATGCGGCAGGGGTCTCATCACTGCAGATGACGCTGTTTCCATAGTACTTAATTGAAGAATAGATAGATGTGAACTTTGGTGTCAACGCTGCTACCAGCTAGGGGTCATCCCTACACCTATGGGGATGTCTGGTAGGTGTACCTCACTTTGCAATGGGGAGAGAGGAGTTCCGTTAGGTAGGTCGCCTTGAGGCTCTTCTCCTTCCTACTGGATCCGGTGAATTGTATGAATCCACTACTAATAATGCTTCTCCTAGCTAGGCGGTAACAACCCTGTCTCCTTGTAGATGACGGTAGCACTGTGGATGTCCTTTTCCTTAAGACCCTTGCACAGTTGGGTCTCAATGAGGAACATCTGTCCCCACAAACCCTCTTGGTAGTAGGGTTTGGGAACCCCAAAGTAATGCCAAGAGGAGAAATTAGCCTGCCGGTGGCGATATGTGATGGAGATAAACAACTCAATAGGATGGCCACCTTTTTAGTAGCGGGGTTGGCGACAACTTTTGACAACATCATAGGTTGCCCTCTGACCCATGCTTTCCAGGCAATCCCCTCGTATTTTTAGTACATATTCTTCCACTCCCAGCATAGAATAGGGATTGTCCATGGAGACCATTTTGCCAGTCAAGAATTGCTACGCATTGAGCTTGAGTGCTCGATGGAGAGGAGGCCCTGCAAACCTCACAAATGGGGGAAGAAGAGAAGTTTGGTCCACACCTTGTGAGATGATGAACCCCCTCAGCTGCCTGCACAGGAAATGAAGCTTGGTTCCTCAACCATGGCTATTCAATTGTACCCTGACGCAACTGACAAACTGGTCCAAATAGGAGCCGAGCTACTTGCATCCGAAGTCCACGAGCTACTCCACCTATTGAGGGCCAATGCAAACATTTTTGCATGGTCAACCAATGACCTACCGGGAGTAGATCTATCTCTGATCGAGCACCGACTTAATATACAATCGGGCTCTCAGGCAGTCAAGCAAGGCCGATGGCATAAGTCGGCTGTGCAATGGCAGCCGGCCACCGCTGAAGTAGACAAGATATTGTAGGTGGCCTTCATTGAGCAGTCTGTCTACTTGGAATGGTTGTCTAATATTTTGATGGTCAAGAAGTCAAATGGAAAATGGAGGATGTGCATGGACTTCACAAATGTAAATGATGCCTGCCAAAAGGGTGAGCTCCCCCTACTGAAGATTGATGCCCTCATGGATTCTTGCAGCAGGCAATCTTACATGTCTTTCCTTGATGCTTATAATGGTTATCACCAAATAAGCCTAGCTCTTGTTGATCGGCCCCATACATCGTTTGTAACTGATAGGGGTGCTCGGGTCGCTAAATCGGTGTTTTAAAATTGTCACATTATAGTATAGCCAAAATAGCACTCAAACAAATAATTTTGTTACTCGAAAAAGTTCCGAGGTCAAACATAGGGACCGATATGGAATTTAGTTCTCAAAATTGCAATTTAAGATAAGAAAGCAATGAAATTGTAAACAAAAACTATTTTAGAATAAAGTAGCACTAGCATCAAGTGTCAGATTGCAAAAATAATGGAGTAAAATGGTGATTTAGATCACCAAATACTCCTTACAATGATAGCTAATGAACTCAATGTATATATGTATGAAATGCAATCAAACCAATCATCTGATTTACTAATCAGACAGCTTAAATTGTTGAAGCCTCTCTGTTCTTCTTCGTCTTTTCTCTTTCTCTTCTCTACCTCTCTTCTTCTTCCTTCAGCCCTTCTTCTTTCTCGGGCTTTCTTCACACAACAGGGGAAGCTTCTGAATTCAACTAAGTGTTAGCTGAATCTCACCAAGAGCGAAACCCTCCCCCTACCTTTGCAGGCTCTCCTCTATTTCTCTCTCTAGGATCCGCTCCCCTAGAGCCATAGGGGTAATCGAGTTATCAGACCTAGCGTACCTGGGTCCAGGGCTGTAGGCATGATCGCAGCCAAGGAGCGTAGGCTTAGGCGGGTTAACGGGTCAAGCCAGGTCCGTATGTAGAGGTCACGGATGAGGTGGTGCGTGGGTGAGAGGGACCTCATCCCATGTTTTAAGGCAAATAGCTTCTTTCAGTTTTTCCACTTATACACCTTGGATGCCTTTTCTACTCACGATGTGGGACTATCCCACATCACTTTCCTTCGCACAATAGTAGCATCTGATGCTTTGCCAATTAGTGAGCTGCAGCTTTTGGGTCTTCGATTGAAGGACCTGGGAAGAGTCTTGGGGGTGATGCGCACAGCCTAGAAGTGGAATTGAGGAGATTGCAACTAGAGAACTGCATTCATGGTCAAAGACAGAGGCAGCGGCAGCGACGGACGGTGAGTTCCTAGAAGGAAAAATACGGCCTCGCGGCCCAATTAAACTTTCTTAGGACCTTCGTAGAACCATGACGAATGTGTGAGTGATGGTCTTGTGCCATGAGAGGGCGTGTTGGGGGCAGTCAGTGACAGAGGAAATGAACGGAAGTGGGTTTGTTCGTTGGAGCATTGGAGGGAGCGATAGGGTGAAATAGGAGAGGGGAGATGACCGAAGAGGTGTGGCGGAGGTTTTGAGGTGGTCGGCAAGGGGTTTGGGGGTGTGTGGAGCAAGATGTACCTCGTCGGAGGTATGGCCAGAGTGGTGGAAGGTGGAGTCGCGGAGGCGTGGTCAAGGTCGAAATGGCATGTCAAAAGTGTTGGTGTGATGAGGAAGAGGTTAGAGAGAGTTGAAGGTAGTAATAAACGAAGTGGGAAGGAGAAGGCACTGGTTGTGGTGTTGCCGACAACGAAGAAGAGGACAACTCCAGAGAGAGAGAAATGGCTAGGAAGAAGGAGATTAGGGCACCGGTTGGTACGTCTTCACGCGAGAAGAAGCGAGGAAGATAACTCCACTGCTAGTATTGCAAATGGAGGATGAAGAAGGACGGAGGAGCTCGCTGGACTTCGAGGAGCTTTCAGCCGAGAGAGAGAGAGAGAGAGAGAGAAATTAGGGGGAATCTTGGCCAATTTCGAGCATAGGGAAATGGTCTAATCAGGAGGTTCTTTAATAGACCTCAAGAGGAAGTTTTGGACTTGGGAAGCAAGCTTCCCAAGCTTGGAAAGCTTGCTGGAGTTGGGAAATTCCTTGATACCCAAATCTCTCATGCATTCTAATGAGAGATTGGGTAAGTTTAGGGCGTGGGATTTGGTTCAAAAGGAAGGGAATTTCTTGACGAACTTCTCTTTCAAATTTGAAAGGGATTCGTCAAGAAATCAAGGAGTTCTTTCCAAATCAAGGTTGTTGGAGCAAGTAGGAATAGGATTAATGGTGTCGGGACCTTTTTGTGAGAACAACGACAAAGTTAGGTGTCTGTTTGAAAATATTTTGAAAGTTAAGGGTATAAATGTAATTAGACAGAACCAAGTTGCAAATTAGGTCAAGGCAAACTCATCTTGGGTCCAAATTTTGGTACAAACATAATTTGGACCTAAGAAATCCAACAATGAAGCTGGATTTTGGTTTTGACCACATTTGACGTTGTAATTTATGTGAAAACCCAAATTTGGGCAAATGTCTATCTGAGACTCTATTCTGGGTCAAAACGGGTTCGGATGGTCAAATTGAAGGTTCCAAACCCTAGGGAATATTCTTCTATGAATTTTAGAAGCTTTACGTTAATTTTATTTTGACCAAAACCTCAGTTAATTAAGCAGGTCTATTTTTAGGGTTTCAAAAGTTATTTAATTCTCAGAACACGTGCAAATTCTTTTCTGATTGTTCTGACCAACTTGCTAGCCTTTTAGAACCATTTGACCCTTAATTAACCCCTAGGAAAACCTGCGGCTGTGCTGTATTGATGATATGATGTTAAAATTGCCATTTTAACCCTAGTTTTTTATTTTTCCCTCAGAATGATTATGCAATGAAATATGACTCTCTGGAAGTTATGTAGGACCATTTACTGACTTAATTGGATCAAAATGAGGTAGTTTATGCCTCATGATGGTGTTCCCATCATACCCCCATGCCTAGATTTTGCTATTCCCTTAGCAAAATTTCAAGGTATTAACTTTGATTCTAGACCATATGCCTTTTGATGCTTAAAACTCTGATGTGTACTTTTTTGTAGATTAGGTTAGAATGCTGATAGTAGGCCTGGAGGTACTCAAGTACCAACCAAGATCTGGACCTGACCAGCCCTAGCCTTAATCTGCTACGAAGGTTTCTAAGGCCCATAGGAACTAACCTAAGATTCGTTGAACTGCACAGTTAAAGCACTTGTGCTTGTAACATGTTTTAGCCCAAGTTCAGTTTGTAGTGTGTTTTTGTAAGAGCGAGATAGAAGAACTTTTCTTTATTTTTGGAGAGTTTTCTCTCTCTTTTCTTTTGATTTCTAGCTTTGGATTAGCCTTGCAACACGGTCTGTATCGGATTCCTACTTTCCACCATCAATCCTCGCAAGGTCCCTAGCAATCGATGCTTCAAGATAGCATCTCCCATGGCAACCCCCAGAACCCTGGCTTTCGTATTTCGAGATAATCCTGCCCATGGCATTCTGTAGCTAAATCCAAACCCTGGTAGTCGACATTTCGTGATGATGTCGCCACGGCATCTGAACTAGCATAAGGTGCTTAGATGCCCTCAGTATGATATTTAGATATCCTAAGAGACAAGCACTGAGGAGACGATATGTTATTATGCATCTTCAAGGGAAATTTTTCGCCTCTCCACGTTGGCAACTCATCCAAATCAACTTGTGTTGATTAGCAGCTCCTAATCTAGATAGCTTTTTTCAGAACAGATTTAACGCATTTGCACGATTTTGATACTTAGGCACAATGAACCAGACTATGTGTGGATTGGGATGCTTAGGTTACCGAGTCCTGCAAACCAGAGGTCAGTTAATGAGGCCAAATAATCCCTAAGCCATAGACCTAATACTTAAGCTTCGCATTTTCCCCAACCTCTTGAGGATTATCTAGATCTTACCAGATACTTGAATTTTTAAGCCTTGGATTGCGATCTAAGAGGCCTAAGATCAGCATTCCTACTAATCTCTTTTTCTTTCTTTAGCACTTTTTTTCCTTTTGATTTGGTCTAGAACTAAGTCAATTCCTTAATCTTTTACTAATGACTAACTCTTTTTCTTTTATTTTCGAATTATGCTCCTTTTTGACATTTTTATCTCCTTCCCTTTTTCTCCTCAAATGATATCAATTCAAAATTTCCTCCCGTCTCCCATTTTTGTTCTTTTTCAAATTTTTTTTATTTTTTTGGGCTTTTGGAATATGTTATTTTTTTAATGAAACCCTTTCTTATGAAGTGATTTTCACAGTGTTTTGCACTTTAATACTCCCCCCTACCTATGATTTGCAATGCTCTCATTGTAAATTAGGTGGGTTCAAGTTCAGCTTAGATCATACATTATAACAGGTTTTGGATGGGTGGGTGGGTCGAGGTGACTGTTGCGGACGATTTGAAGCACAAGTATGAGTACTAGAGGTGGAGTCGGCTGTTCTAATCAACAAACTCTAAAGTGGAATATGAGTTCAGCATAAGATGTGTCAGGAAGGGTTTCGGGTTTTTCAAAATGATGGGTTGCCTCCTGTTAAGCACTGAGTTTAACACCATCAGCTGGGTGCAATGATCTCAGAGAGATGTGATTATTTTCATCAATGATATGATCGTGATGGATGAGAATTGGATGACCACAGATAAGTATCAAAGCATGGTGGAGAGTCACTCCAGAATGTCTCAGATGTAAGTCAGGTTGATTTATTTCTGGATGATCTTTCTTGAGTTTTGGCGGAGGGAACATTTGGAAGGTATAATGATCATGGGATTTTGTGGTATGGTTGTGGTGTTTCCAAGGCTCAATAGAAACGGGTCTAGTTAGTATACCCTAGATGTGTGCTTCCTCTCATTTTCTGTGACCTATCAAATTGATACCTGCTGAGTCATTGTGATTCTTTTCTTTTGGGTTTGAGATTGTTTCCTCAGGAAATGACTCATAGTTTGGGTCTTTAAATGAATTTTCCTTATAATCATCATCCCAATTAAAATTGAATGCTTGGAGAGTGCCTTTTAAATCATAAAACTTTAAATATGTAAAGGATTCATATTTTGGGTGAAGGCCACTCTCAATATTGTCCAATCCTGACTCCTGGTGGTCCTTGAGACAAAATGTCTCCATATCCATGGACTCTAAATCTGTTCTGTCACCATGTTTCCTAACATTGCTAGGTATATCCTCAAGTTCAAAGGTGAAAGCCTCCACTGTACTCATGTCATTATGCTCGACTAGATCATCATCTCAGATGTGAAAGGTTTCTAATTCAAGTTCTAGGTTTTCTATTAAGGATATGGTCATGAGGTCTTGTATAAAACCTAGTTGTTTTGCCAAGCATTTTCCTTTTGTTGCCTCAAAAATATTAATCTCAGTATGTTGGTCTCCTAGGGCAATTATCATATGCCCTAATTCACTATTGATTATGGTTCTTGCAGTGGCAAGGAATGGTCTTCCTAAAATTACAGGCATATCCTGTATCTGTTGTGGTGTCTCCATGTCAAGAATTAGGAAATCTGCTAGGTAGCTAAAATCCTTAACTTTAATTACCACATCTTCTATCATCCCAATTGGTGTGATTAGGGTTCAGTCAGCTAGTTGTAGAGTGACATGAAAGAGTTTTAGCTGTCCAATTGGTAATTTTTCAAATAGGTTGGTGGGGATGAGGTTGACTGAGGCACCCAAGTCTAGCACAGCCCACTTGAAGTTTGTATCTTCGATATTGCAAGAAATTAGTGGGGTGCCTGGATCAAATTTCTTAGAAGGTAGATTGTTTTGGATTATGGTACTTATATTTTTAGACAGTACTACTATTTCTAGTGTTTGTTCTTCCATCTCCTTCCTAGGTAAGTCAGGTGTGTTTGAGTTGAGAATGAGGATATCAAGTAGTGGAATAGTCACTTGTGCATTCCTCAAAGTTCCTGTTATATCAAATTCTGACAGTCCTTTAATATGGATGTGAGAAATTACATGGGATAAGGGAATGATTGCCTATCTTTAAGGGTGGGTTTCATACATTGATCATATCGCAATCATGGTGGGGAGGTGGATAGGGAAAAGTCGAACCTTGCTGTTGTTGTGGGGTTGGTGTTGGGTAAGTCATGGTGTGTTTTGGCTCAGTTGAGGTAGATGGAGAAAATATGCAGGTATGAGTTGCTAGACTAGGTTGGGTATAACATGTATGACCTTGGATTGGTTTACAACGTGTCTTTGGGTCAACATGTTGTTAGGATTTGGCAGAGGTTGCGAAGGAAGTGCACCAAGTTGGCAGGGATTTGCCATCTAGGCGAGTTGATTGCGAACCTATGTGATCTCATCTCTATGCTGCTTTTGCATAGATGCATTCGTCTTCTGAATGTCAACCAGAGTCTGAAGTATAAGAGTCATTTGATCTGTATGAGTCGACCCAGATTGATAAGTTGGGTTGGCCAAGGCTGAGGCAGCTGATATGGATGAGGAACTTGTGGTCAGAGCTGATATTGAGGTCTCTGATTTTGATTATTACCTGACCAGGTGAACTTGGGATGATTATTCCATCCAGGGCTGTAAGTGTTTGAGAATGGATCATTCTGAATGGCGTTGAGGTCCTTGCAGGTTTGAGGAACCTCGGGAAAATCAGAATTTGAGGGTTCAGATTCCCCCAACTAGAGTAGGTGGGTCCGGAGTTTCCTCCGAAACAAGAATCAGACGAGGGTGGATACGGCTCCATCCCTGAGAAGGTTGGTGATAGATGTTGTGCACGGCCTCCTTGCCAGAGGGTTGTTGTGTGAATGGGTTTTGTGTAGAGGTGGCTTACTGCAAATGTCAAGTTAGCCCATCCACCTTCTTCTCAATAATAGAGACCTTGCCCAGATGACTAGTCATCAGTTCCAAGTTGACGGAAGAGGACAGTCCCTGCATCTTATGTGCTCCCTTTGGATTTGTCAATGCACAGGCATTTTTCTGGTTGAACATGCCCATGGATTCATTATTGATGGAGTTCTAGCACATATTCTCGAGAATCTCCAACACAGTGTCTTTGTGTTGACCCATGATGTTTCCTCCATAGGTAGCATTGACGAATAGTCGAATATCCTCACAAAGTCCCTGGTAAAAAGACTAGACTTGTTCCCATTTAGGAACTCCACGATGGGGCCACTTTCGCATGAGATCCAAAAAATGATCCGATGCTTCGTGAAGTGATTCTCCTGCTAGCTGTGTGAAATGTGTGATCTAGTGCCATAAAGCATTTGTCCGACCAACAAAGAAGAACTTTCTCAAAAACTCTGATTGAAGTTCCACCCAGGTGTTGATTGGACACGTTTAGGTTTGGTACCAGTGGGCAGCTTTATCCATGAGAGAGAAGGAGAACATTTTCATGAGTAGAACATCCTGATTTTGAGCTTCTGACCCAAAGGTCTGAGCCAAATGCTTGAGTTGTTTGATATGCTGGAAAGGATCTTCGGAATTATGCCCATGGAATTTGTGAATGGCATGAATCATGTTGGGCTTGAGTTTAGTGCCAGGACCTCTAGCGGGGATTTATACTTGAGGTTTGATTGCCACCGCAATGAGATTGTAGTGATCTCTCATCATTGGATGCTGCAGTGGGTTCACAAAGGCTTGGAATAGATCATTGAGATGCCAAAGTTGATTTTCAAGATTATTTTCTTCTGTGAGTTGTGCCATGATGATGGATGAAGGAGAATCAGGTTAAGATGAATCAGAAGTGATAACAATAGGATTGTGTTATTGCACAAAAAAGGAAGTCGAGGCTTGGCCTCGACGTGAATGAGTAGCTAAAGGAGGCCTCATGGATGGTCTTAGAGACCTCCTCTTGAACATGCACCAATGGAGTAGATAAGAGGTAGAATGTGATGGACCCAATCATGACACCAAAAAATTTTGAATGACTATAGAGGTTCAGGGCGGATGATACCCCTTAGTCGGAAAGCCATCCACCTGAGAATTACCTGGGCAGCCAGAAAGGGAGAGTCCTGCAAAGATCCCTACACAGAAGAGCACCCCGACGGGTTACAGGATTTCCCCCACCCAACCTCTCTTGTCACTGATGTTCCAGGTAGCCAAAATGGGGACTTGATCTCTTAAGTCTACCAGTTTTAATTAAGAGCAAGGGTGCTTAGGATTTCACTTGAACTTTAGGATGTTTTGAGTGCAAAAGTGACCTAATTTGAAGATTGGTTGACCCAACAAGATGGGTCAACTTCACCTTTTTTGTCCTTAAAAATTTAGGTCCCTCTTTTAGTGTTCAAATGAATTTAAGAGCCTGATTTTATGGTTTTACTTGAATAAATCACTTCAATCAAGGCTTAGGCACACATTGTTTGGAAAGATCAATTCTTGATTAAGAAAGTGTCTCTAAAATCCCTAAACTAGAATTCTTAATTGGCTCGAATTTGGTCCAACTTAATTTATCAAAATATGGTACCTAGGGCTCAAGCAAGAATGTGATAGCCCTAAATACCTTAAGCTTCAAGTGGGTGCATAGATCAGGATTTGTTGTCTAAATAGAATTTATCAAATCAGGCAAGATGGTGAATTGTCTAAGGAGAGATGCAAGTAGCCCTAATTGATTTCTTCCTTTTAACCTTTTCAGAATTAGGGGCTTAAGAGAGAGAGTAGTTAGAACTTACCTGCCCCTGGCGTGTTTAATGTGCGAGTGATCTTCCCGGAATGTATCCCCCCTGAAACAAACCACAGCAAAAGAGATATAGTAAGCTAGAATCCAAATCAAGGATTGCAATCAAGAGTTCTAAATTTCCCGTTTCTCCCCGGCAACGGCTCCAAAATGATCGGGTCACTAAATCAGTGTTTTAAAATTGACGTGTTGTAGTATATCCAAAATAGTGCTCAAACAAATAATTTTATTACTCGAAAAAGTTCCAAGGTCGAACACAAGGAGCAATACGGAATTCAATTCTCAAAATTGTAATTTAAGATAAGAAAGCTATGAAATTGTAAACAAAAGCTATTTCAGAATAAAGTAGCACTAGCATCGAGTGTCAGACTGCAAAAATAATGGAGTAAAATAGTGATTTAGATCACTATATACTCCATACAATGATAGCTAATGAACTCAATGTATATATGTATGAAATGCAATCAAACCAATCGTTTGATTTACTAATCAGATGGCTTAAACTGTTGAAGCCTCTCTGTCTTCTTCGTCTTTTCTCTTTCTCTTCTCTGCCTCTCTTCTTCTTCCTTCAGCCCTTCTTCTTTCTCTATCTTTCTTTACACAGTAGGGGAAGCTTCTGAATTCGACTAAGTGTTTGTTGAATCTCACAAAGAGCAAAACCCTCCCACTACCCATGCAGGCTCTCCTTCTCTCTTTCTCTCTTTAGGATCCACTCTCCAAGAGCCACAAGGGTAACTGAGTTATCGGACCTAGCGTACCCAAGTCCAGGGCTATGGGCGTGATCGCAGCCGAGGAGTGAAGGCTTAGGCAGGTTAATTGGTCAGGCTAGGTCATGGATGAGGCGATGCGTGGGTGAGAGGGACCTCACCCTATGTTTTGAGGAAAATAGCTTCTTTCACTTTTTCCACTTATACACCTTGGATGCCTTTTCTACTCACAGTGTGGGACTATCCCACATCACTTTTCTTCACACAATAGCAGCATCTGATGCTTTGCCAATTAGGTGAGCTGTAGCTTCTGGGTCTTTGATTAAAGGACCTAGGAAGTGTCTTGGGGGTGATGCACATAGCCTAGAAGTGGAATTGAGGGGATTGCGGCTAGAGAACTGCATTCGTGGTCGAAGACAGAGGCAGCAATGGTGACGGACGGTGAGTACCTGAAAGCAAAAATACAACCTCATGGCCCAATTAAACTCACTCAGGACCTTCAATGGAACACAGCGAATGTGTAGGTGATGGTCTTGTGGCATGAGAGGGCGTGCGGGGGGCAGTCGGTAACAGAGGAGATGAACGGAAGTGGGTTTGTTCGGTGGAGCATTGGAGGGAGCAATAGGGTGAAATAGGAGAGGGAAAATGAGCAGAGAGGTGTGGCAAAGGTTTTGAGGTAGTCAGCGAAGGGTTTGGTGGTGTATTGAGTGAGATGTACCTCGTCGGAGGTGTGGTCAGAGCGATGGAAGATGGAGTTGCAGAGGCATGGTTGAGGTCGAAATAGCTTGTCAAAAGTGTTGGTGTGATGAGGAAGAGGTTAGAGAGCAGATGAAGGTAGTAACAAACGAAGTGGGAAGGAGAAGGCACTAGTTGTGGTGTTGCCGGCACAGGAGCAGAGAACAGCTCCAGAGAGAGAGAAACGGTGAGGAAGGATATTAGGGCCCCAGCTGGTACGGCTCGACGCGGGAAGAAGCGAGGAAGGTAACTCCGTTGCTGGTTTTGTGAACGGAGGACGAAGAAGGATGGAGGAGCTCGTCGGACATCGACGAGCTTTCAGCTGAGAGAGAGAGAGAGAGGAATTAGGGGGAATCCTGGCCGATTTCGAGTGTAGGGAGAACAGTCTGATCGGAAGGTTCTTTTATAGACCTCATGAGGAAGTTTTGGGCTTGGAAAGCTTACCGGAGTTGGGAAATTCCTTGATACCCAAATCTCTTATGCATTCACATGAGAGATTAGGTAAGTTTTAGGGCGTGGGATTTGGTTCAAAAGGAAGGGAATTTCTTGACGAACTTCCCTTTCAATTTTGAAAGGGATTCGTAAATAAATCGAGTTCCTTCCAAATCAAGGTCGATGGAGCAAGTATGAATAGGTTTAATGGCGGCGGGGACCTTTTTGTGAGAATGACGACAAAGTTAGGGGTTATTTGGAAAGATTTTGAAAGTTAAGGGCGTAAATGTAATCAGACAGGATCAAGTTGCAAACTAGGTTAAGACAAACTCATCTTGGGTCCAAATTTTAGTAAAAATCTAATTTGTACTTAAGGAATCTAATGATGAAGTTGGATTTTGGTTTTGACCACGTTTGACTAAGTAATTTATGCAAAAACCCAAATTAGGTTAAATGTCTGTCTAAGACTATTCTGGGTCAAAATGGGTTTTGATGGCCAAATTGAAGGCTCCAAACCCTATTAATTTTTGAAGGTTTAGGTGAATTTCATCTTGACTAGAACCTCAGTTAATTAAGCAGGTCTATTTTTAAGGTTTCAAAAGTTATTTAATTCTCAGAACATGTGCAAACCCTTTTCTGATTGTTTTAACCTACTTGTTAGCCTTTTAGGACCATTTGACCCTTAATTAACCCCTAGGAAAACTCGTGGTTGTACTGCATTGATAATATGATGGTAAAATTATAGTTTTAACCCTAGTTTCTTATTTTTCCCTCAGAATGATTATGTAGTGAAATATGACTCTCTGGCAGTTTTGTAGGAGCCTTTACTGACTTAATTTGATCAAAATAAGCTAGTTTATGGCTCATTATGGTGTTCCCAACAAGGGGTGTGTTTAGTATAGAGTTATGCCCTTTGGCTTGAAAAATGTTGGAGCTACTTATCAGCATCTCATAAATATAGTGTTTGCCCATTTAATTGGAAAGACATTTGAAGTGTATATTGATGATATGCTTTCCAAAGGGTTAAATTTCTCATAACACTTGGGAAATTTGGCCTAGGTGTTCCAAGTCTTAAGGGACACCTATCTCCACCCGAATCTTGAGAAGTGCACATTCGGCGTATCTTCGGGAAAGTTACTAGGATTCATAGTCTCTGACCAAGGGGTAGAAGCTAATCCAAACAAAATTCAAGCAATTATGGCTCTAAAGCCCTTGGCTAATTCGAAGGGTATCCAGCCATTAGTTGGCAAGATCGTGGCTCTAAGTTGATTCTTGTCTCGATCTTCTGACAAGTGTATCCTCCTTTCGAATGTATCAAGAAGTGGAGAGGATACACGCTAGCACATTGGACCCCTCAATGTCATCAGCCCCTCGAAGAGGTCAGGAAATCCCTTCAAAAGACTCCCATCCTAATAGCTTCCAGGGGTGGGAAAACCTTATTTCTTTATCTGGCAGCCTCAATGATTGGCATTAGCACCGTATTATTATGTGAACATAATGGAATACAACAGCCGGTGTATTTTGTGAGTAAAACTTACTAAGGGGCAGAAGCAAAGTACACTGTGATCTAGAAGCTTGGCCTCTTCATGGTGGCTTCCACTAGAAAGCTTCGCCTATACTTCCATGCCTACATAATAGTTGTACTCCCATATTACCCCTTACGCCAAATGCTTTATGCACCAACCAGGTCAACCTGACAGATTAAATGGGCCATGGAGTTAGCAGAGTTTGATGTAAAATATTAGCCACGAAAGTCCATTAAAGGCCAGGCCTTGGTGGATTTTATGGTAGAGTTCACAGATCCAGGCCCTTCCACAACTTTGTCATGGAAGTTGTACGTTGATGGATCCTCCATGATGGTAGGGCCTAGCATCGAAATTTCCCTGACTAGTCCTGATGGCACTATTCATAAGTATGCCATTAAGCTAGCTTTTCTTGCCACCAACAACATTGCGAAGTACAAGGCCTTGTTAGCCTGCCATAGAGTGGCGAAGTCCATGAGAGCTTTGTGCTTAGAAGTCCACATGGACTCACAATTGGTAGCCAACCAAATCAATGGTGAGTATCAGGACAAAGATCCTAATATAAGCCTCTACACAGAGTAAGTAAAGAGGAGTTGTTGAATTTCACGACCGCCACTGTAAAGTAGATACCCCAATTCGATAGCCCGCTGGTAGATGCCCTATCCCGCTTAGCATCCACCATTTCTGTATGATAGGAGGATGATATACTCCTATAGGCATTAAGCAAGCCTTCAGTGCTCCCTCCTCAAGCACTGGTGACCGAGCCAGCTATCTCTTGAATGACTCTGATAATAACTTTCCTGAAAAGAGGTGAGCTTCCTCCCAAAGAGCCTTACCTAAAAGTCTTCCAGTTGAAGGCCTCATGCTACACATTAATAGGCAAGCAATTGTATAAAAGGGGATATTCAACTCCCTTATTACATTGCCTCACCTTAGCAGAAGCATCCCAAGTAATCTAAGAGGCCTACAGAGGCATTTGTGGCAATCATGAAGGATACAAAGCCCTAATAGTCCGCTTCTTCCAAACAGGTTATTTTAGGCCCCAAATGAAGCGATAGTGCCAAGAGTTCATGCGCAAATGTGATAAATGTCAAATATTTACTCCAATCTATCATCTCCTGCCTTGGAAAATGGTGTCCATAATGTCCCCAATCCCCTTTACCAAGTGGGGAATGGACTTTATTAGCCCTTTCCTCCCAGTGCCAGCTCAAAAACCTTTCATCTTGGTGGTGGTAGATTATTTTTCAAAGTGGATCGAGCCAGATCCATGGCTAGCCCAATAGCTAATATGGTCATAACGTTTATACAGAAAAGCATTATTGCTCATTATGGATACCCAAGAGCCATTGTTACCGACAATGGTACACAGTTTACCTCCAAAAAATTTGAAGGTTTTTGTATAAGCTGGGGCATCCGCCTATGTTTTACATCCGTTGCCCACTCCCAAGCAAACAGATACACGAAGGTATCCAATCGTACAATCATCTCTATAGTTGAAAGATGGTTGGATTTGGCAAAAGGAAAGTGGGCTGACGAATTACTGAACATCTTATGGGGATATCACATAAGTCAGAAGACTTCAATCAACCACACACCCTTCAGTTTGGTATATGGCATGGAAGCCCGACTGCTAGTTGAGACAATCCTCCCCACATACCATTCCCATTTGTATGATCCACTCACTAATGAAGACCAAGTCTACCTAGCACTAGACTTGGTAGATGAGGTTTGAGAGGAAGTGTCAAAGGTAGTGGTCATGTACAAAGAGAAGACAACAACCTCCCATGATAGGCAGGTGAAGAAGAGTAAATTTGCTGAAGGAGACTTGGTGTTGCGTCATAGTGGGGCATCCCAACTAGCAGAGTTAGGCAGCAAGTTGGATACCAATTGGGAAGGACCTTACAAAATATGTATTGATAATGATGTTGATTATTATAAGTTGCAAACACTAAGCGACAGGCTAGTCCCTCGCACATGGCACTCTAACAACTTAAGGATGTATTGCAAATAAACATTAATGCATACAAGATTTCTTTCATTTTCATTGATGATTGGAAAAGATACATCAGTGCCCCTATCTACAAGGGTCATTCCCATTAAACAACCCATAAAAGAAATGAAAAATTTTAAATAGGGGGAAAAATAGCTTCACTATTTGGTTAGTGCTTCATTGCATGTCATCAAGAAGGTTGACCTTGGGAATTGACAAAGTTGAGACAACCTTGTAGGCGAGGTTATGGCAGCCAGAAGGTTGGTTGCCATCTCTAGTAGCACGCGGGGCTATAGCGGGGCTAGTCTTGTCAACCCCTCTTCAGGAGCTGGGCTGTCAGCCTAGTCCCTAGAAGGGGAGATTGGAGCTTTATCTTTTATGAGACCCTCCTTCTGGTGAACATACTTGCCATTCAATTGGCAAATTGAGCAACCACAGATCTCCTATGCCAAGGTATGCATGCCCTCTAGAAGGGACCGTGTCGCCGCCAAGGTATATTTCCCAGTCTCAGTAGAGACGAGGTCTCGACTGATCTGCATGGAAGGATCAAGTGCAAACAATTCCATCACAACGTTTGGATCCTTCTGAAGTATGGGAGCACTTTCCAATTGTTGAGTCTTTCTAGCCCTTCCTCAACAAGTTGGCAAGCTGAGAGGAGTTCCTGCCTCATCTCTTGAGCCTCCCTAGCCTTGGTGTGTTCGTCCATAATGTTGTTAGGTAGAGGCACTCTTCCTTAAGGGATCTCTCATACTCCTTCATGACAAAAGAGTGGCACATCTTGAACACTAGCACGTCCTCCTCTTGCCATGCCAAGTTGGTGATGACCCCCTCAAGCTTGTCATATATTGGGGAAGGTACCATGGAAGGCACACCTTCTGAAGAGCAACTTAGCACCCAAAGATTGTAAAAACAGATATGCTATAGATTAACCATCTCGCTTGGAGGGTTAGCCCAAGTCACAACATCCTGCAGGTGCTGGAGCACCTACCTTTCAAGGTCAGCCAAGGCCAGGTTGATGCCTGTGGAACCCCCTACCCCACGAGTTTGAGGTACTAACGAACTCCCGGGAGTAGTTGATGGACTGCCAGACATAGTAGCCTACAGAGTGGTGGTAAGTGTAAGTACCTCAATTTTGATGCACCAAAGTTCTGCTATTTGTAAGACTAATATTTCAGGACTCTCTCATGGATCAAATCTAGAAGAATGCTGACCTATGTCTCAATGTCTTTTTATCTTTATTGAGTCTAGAATATTTTTTTGGGAACCTCAAAAGAATTTTCAAACAAATTTTTGAAGTTCACTTTAGAAACAAGTTTTTAGGGCTATTGATCAACCAAATAAAATAATTGATTGACCAAAGTCATTGATCAACCAACCAAGTTAATTAATCAATCAAATCATCCCATTTTAGGATGTTGATAAATACACTTTTCATCAACCATTTAGGTTAATTAATAGACAAATAATTGATCGAAAAAATAACTAGTTTGATTGACCAAACCTCTTTTTGATCGACCAAACTACCTGAATATATCGACCAATTTTATTTCCTTTTTTAGTCCATTTGCTAGTATAAATAGAGGTTGTACATAGCCTTTTTTAATACAACAAAAATAGTAGAAATTTAATTCAAAGAAAAGAGCTTCTCGTGCTTCTCCAAGTGCTTTTATTCTTTTATTTTCACACCTTCCAAAGCATGATGATTCAAACCTTCGTTGAAATTTTAGTTTGATTTTTATTGGGGTTTAATAGGTTCTTATTTTTCGTATATATTATTTGTTTTGATTAACTAATGATAACATCATCATCAGTCATAACCACCAGAAGGCCATAATTAATTTCAAATCCTTTCTAAGAGAATAATAAGAAACTAGGGTTAAAACTGTAATTTTACCATCATATCATGAATGCAGAATAACCACAGGTTTCTCCAGGGGTTAATTAAAGGGTAAAATGGTCTTAAGAGTCTAACAAGTGGGTTAATACAGACAGAAATGGGTTTCACACGTTTTGAGAATTAAATGACATCTGAAATCCTAAAAATAGACCTGCTTAATTAACTGAGGTTTTGGTAAGGGTAAAATTCAGCTAAACCCACTAAAATTCATAGAAAAATGTTCTCTAAGGTTTGGTATGCTTGATTTGACCATTGGAACCCATTTTGACCCAAAATAGTCTCAGATAGATATCTGTCCTAATTTGGGTTTTTGCAAAAATTACCTAGCCAAACTAGGTCAAAACTAAAATCCAACTTCACCATTGGATTCCTTAGGTCCAAATTAGGTTTGAACCAAAATTTGGACCCAATCTGAGATCATCTTGACCTAGTTTGCAATTTGGTCTTGTCTGAGTCTTTTCTCTCACACACATGCCCTTAACTTTCAAATTCTTTGCAAATATCCCCCCAACTTTTTCATCTTCTTCACAAATGTGTCCCTCCGCCATTATCGCTCAAGAATCTTACTCCGATGAGCTTCATTTGGGGAGTTCTCCTTGATTGATTGATGAAACTTTCTCAAAATTGAACCGGAGACTCTGTAGGAAATCTTCTTTCCAATGGGACCAATCTTGGATCGCAACTCCTTCCCAAAAGCTCATGCGAATGTCTTGAAAGAATGGGTATCCTACTTATACGTAAGCTCCAAGGTTCCCAAACTTGTTTCCAAGCTTGGAACTCCCTCCTAAGCCTTATATAGGCACGCCCAATGCAAGGTTGTGCTCCCTAGCAAGGTTTGGGGCCAAAACCCTCTTGAAAATTTTGCTGCCGGCCTCACTCTACCTTAGCTCCGATGAGCTTCTTCCTCTGATGTCTCTAGCCTCCCAAAAACAAAATTAGGAGTGCCAATATCTCCCTCTCCTCCGTTCGCTCCTCGACGACCAAATCAGGGGCATGTCTACCTCGTTCTTCGTCGTTGCTACCTCACAAGCAATTCCCTTCTCCGACGTCGGCAATCACACCAGCACCAATTTCTCCCCCCTTCATCCATTAGACTAGGTTCCAACAGCTCCTTATCTCCCCTACTCTTTTCCCCTCTCTTTATTCTTCAAATTTGACCCCTCGACACTGCGAATCACCCCCGTCTTCTCTGTGCCTAGTGACCACTCTGAGGAGGCGTTTCCACTGCTACACAACTTCATCTGCCTCGCCGACACACCCATAAGCATCGACATCCCTCCGCGAGCAAAACTTTTCTATCTATTCGCTATTCCAGCACTCAAACCCTTCATCAACCTACCAACTTTCGCATAGCCATTTCCTCCTCCGTCCAGTCACCTCACTCACTCCCACACCTCACGGACATCGTCGTTCACTTCCTTGCCTCATGGAAATGCTATTGAACCTTTTAACCAAGGCTTTTAGACCGTATTTCGCATTTCAGGTATAACATCGGAGCTCCGCCACCGTTGTCCATCTCTGGCCCCATTCTTCATGTTCGAGCTATGAATGCCCTAGGTGCACTCTCCAAGACCTGTGGACTCACTTCAGGATCATGCCCAAGTAGTCAATTGGGAACCACATCAACCACTGCTTCAATTGTTCGAAGCTTCACCAACAGGCACGCGAGAGAAGGAAAGGACTTGTAGTCCCACATCGGGTGTGGAGAGGCACACGACAGCCCATAAGATGATTTTGTGAATAGGCTTTATTGCCTCAACACCTGGGGGGTAAGGTCTCTCGCTTCCCCTCAAATGCCTTGCCCATGACACCACCATGCAAGCTTGGTCCGATTTGTTTACTTGCCTAACCTGCGTACACCTCAGCTGCTACCCACTACAGGCAGCCCTGGTCCTGGGTATGCTCTTGCCCGAACCTGAATACCCGGTTGTCCCTAGCAGAAGAGAAGAGAAAGAAGAAAGAGAGAGAGCAGGGTTAAGGGGGGTTTTGCTCTTCAGTGTTCTCGACACTTAGTTGATTTCAAAGGTGAGTTCCCCCTGTGCATCAAAAGAGCCAAGGAAGGAACAAAGAAGAGGAGAAGCAGAAGAAGTAGAGAAAGAAAAGAGGCAAGGTAGAAGAAGAGGAGGACCATTGAAGAAGAAGAGAAAAAGAAGAACAACAGAAGAAAAGGAAGGGAGGAGTACTGTAGCAACGCCTATTAAGACATCTGATTGTAAAATCAGACGTCTGATTATCAGTTCCTTCATATTGATTTTATTTGAGCAATTGTTCCATGTGTTAGACTAATAATTGGTGATCCAATTCACCATTATTTTATCTAGATTTCCTTTTTGACTCTTCATATACTCATGTTATACATTGCATAATAGTTTTTGAGTAATTTCTTGTGCTCATTTACATTATGTGTTGAGATTAGCACTTGAATTCCATATTTTCTCCCTATGAATGACCTCGGACTTCATTTCTTGATTCTAAGCTTATAAATTTTATTTGTTGTTCGATTTATTACGGATTTCAAACTACGATGACAATACATTGATTCAAATCCCCGATAGATTGCCCTCAACATTAATGGATCCCAAGTTGTTGGGACAAATCCATTGTTCTTGTTGTTGCTCTTCTCTTCAGGTTAGTAAGAGAAGGGATCATTATAAGAGGTTGTGCCACCCTCGCTCAAGTGGTATGTTAGTAGATTGACTAGCTTCACCTAGTAGGACAAATCCTAAGTTGATGATGATAATGTCATCATCTGCCAAAACTAACTTTAATTAGTCATAATGCATTGATAAATGCTCCTACAAAACTGTCAGAAGGCCGTAATTCACTGCATATCCTTTCTGAGAGATATAGTAAAACTAGGGTTATTTCTCCAATTTTACCAACATATCATAACTACAGAATAACTGCAGGGTTTTCTAAGGGCTAATTGAAGGTCAAATGTTCATAAAAGTCCAATAAGGGTGTCCATGTAGAAAGAAACGGGTTTTCACGTGTTACGAGAGTTAACGGACATCTGAAACCCTAAAAGCAAACCTGCTTAATTAACTGAGGTTTTGGTAAGGATAAAATTCACCTAAACCTTCTAAAAATCATAAAAAAATATTCTATAAGGTTTGGTATCTTTAATTTGACCATTAAAACCCATTTTGACAACAAATAGAGTCTCCGACGAAAAGTTACCCTAATTTGGGTTTCTGTGTAATTTTCCCAATCAAACATGGTGGAAACCAAAATTCAACTTCACCATAAATTCCTTGGGTCAAAATTTGGGCCCAATAAAAAATCATCTTGACCTAGTTTGCATTTTGGTCCAGTCTGATTCTTCTTCTCTCAAATGGCCCCTTAGCTTTCAAAATATATTGCAGAGACCCCCATAACATTGTCAACTCCTTCACATCTAAGTCCTTGCCACCATTAGGAATAGCTTTAGTTCATCGATGAGATTCTCAATCAATCAAGCCCAAATTTGAATCGGAGATCCCTTATGAAATCCTCTTCCATTTGAGCCACGTATTGGGCTCTAAATCCTACTCAAAACCTAATGCGAACCTTTCAAAGGTTCGAGCCTCCTTGTTGTGCAAGAACCACGTGCTTCCAAGCTTGGTTTCCAAGCATGGAAAGCCCTCCTAATGCCTATAAAAGAACCTTGATCAATTTCCTCACCTCCTTTGTTAGGTTTAAGGCAAAAAATCTCTTCTTTTCCCTATCTCTGACCTCCTCCGACCTATGCTCTGGCAGCCCTCCTCATTCTCCCTATTCCATGCCTCCAATCGTCAAATTGCAGGCATAACTATCTTCCGCACCTTCCTCCGATGGTGGTCGACTAAAGCCCCATCACTCTCAAACCCGTCTTCACCGCCGTTCACCTCACCGAAAGATTTGTCTTCCCCATGTTCAGCCATCACATCAGCATGGGATTCCTTCCCCGTTCATCCTATAATTAGGTCAACACCTTGCTCTTCCTCTTCACTCTATTTCTCCCTCCTTTACACCAAGTTCTAACTGTCGTTCACACTATTTCCCCATCATATTCATCACCTCTGTCCAAGCTCCAGCGAGGCCTCCTTGATGCTACACACCTCCGTTGGCCTCGCCACCTATGCCAAAACCTTCGCCATGACCCCTAGACTAAAAGCCCTAACTTTATTGGGCCTCTTGACCTCCTAAACCACCCATTGCACAAATCCATTGCCGCTTGCCCTTTCCGACCATGTCCGACCACCTCACACATCCTCATGCCACAACACCACTACCACCTCACTCCACATGGTCCGACGACTCTCCAGAACTATTTAATTGGGGCGATAAGCCCATATTCATATCTTTTTGGTAGTCATCATGCTCCGCCATTGCCAACGTCTTCTCCGATGACATTCATGCATTTCCAATGGTGTTCTTCGTAGCTGCAACCTCCAGGTCACGCAGACCACCTTCAGGACCTTTCCCAGGTCCTCAAGCAAAGACCACAGCAGCAGCAGCTATGTCAATTGAAGGTGTCATCTGTGATTGCTACACACGAAGAGTGTTGTGGTAATAATCCCACATCATGAGTTGACGAAGAGACGAAGGTACATAAATTGTTTCAATGCTCCTGCCTTGTCACCCGAACACAAGGGGGTCGGGTCCTCCTCACACGCCTCCTCACGCCTCATACCTTGCCTGTGCACACATGCACATTGGTCTGGCCAAACCTGTCTACCTGGATTTGTTTACTCACTTATATACATGGGTTTGAGATAAAGAAGGGAAATGAGGAAAGAAAACTGAGAGAAGCGAGGTAGGGGGTTTTGCTCCTTAGAAAGAGAGCCCAGCACTTAGCCACTGAGAAACTTGAGAATGCTCCTTGTGTGTGAGAAAGAGAAGAAGAGCTGAAGAGAAGAAGAGAGAAAGAAGAGGAGAAGCTGAAGAAGGAGAGCAGAAGAGAAAAACTCTTTACAAAGCACTATAGCAGGCGACGTTTAAGTCATCTTATTTGATAGCCCAACGTCTGATTTGAGGCTTGACACTATTGAAATTGGCTTACGTAGTTTGAGATATTGTTCATTTATTTCATCTATTGAGTAGTTGATATATATGTATCTATGCTAATAATTAGTGATTCAAATCACCATTATTTTATCTTAGCCATCTTTTTGCCTTCTTAAACTCTTGAAATACTCTTGCTTCTAATTGAATATCATTTGAGTAATTGTTATTCATTGAATATCTGGTATTTGGTTCCATTATTTTGCTCATTTATGCTTTAATTAAGATTAGCGTGTGAATTGCATTACTTGCTTCCTATATTCGACCTTGGACTCTTCTTTTAGTTTCTAAGTTATAAATTGTATCTGTTATCAAGTGATTGAGGCTTTACTACAACAAACGCATATTTAACACCCCTCAATGGCCTTGTAACATTTTGGCATCATTGCTGGGGAGCAACACTCAATTCACCGCTATTCTTTATTCTATTTGATTATATCTGAGCACTAACTTGCCCTATTTGTTTCTTGTGATTTTGCGAGGTACTTCACGAGGTGAACTTCCTCACAATTCAACCACTCCAGGGCAGGTAGTCTCCCTTCTTCCCTAATAAACCTCCTAATCTTGGGAAGATAAAATGGAAACAATCAATTAGGAACTACCTGCCATATTTTCTTAGTAAATCATCATTTAAAAGGCAAGTTCCTAATTTTTGGAAAATTTTCATATCTGATTGAAGCATGAGACAATTTGGTTTAGAGATTCCCTACCTTGATTGCTTGTACCTATTAGGGATTACACCTAATTGCTAATCTCCTTGGACTATGCACTTGTTGTTTGAAGTCCAAGGAGAAAATTTTGAGATCAAATTGGACTTGAGAAAGAGCCACTTAGGGTTTCAACATTAGGGTTTGAAGTGCTGGTTCATATTTACCCACATAAAAGGAAACATACCATCCCGCATTTATGTGCTACCCAAGCCTTTACCTAAAAAGATTTAATCAGAAGAACCCTAAAATTAGACTCTAATTTCACTTGAACCTTAAAATTATGGACCTAATAACCTAAGAGTCAAATCAGGGTGATTTCTGAGTCTTGACCTAGATTTCATTCTCAATCTTTTAGGGCAAGTTAGGTGAAGTTGGTCTACTTTTTGGGCCAACCAACCTCCAAATTAAGTCACAAGTCAAATCAACTTCTAATCAAGTGAAACACAAGGCACTAATTAGGCTAAAATTGGTAGAGTTTAGATCTTAAGTTCGTACATTCTGGTCTACTTGGAACTGCAGTGATAAGGAAGGTTGGGTGGGGGAAACCCTATAACCCATGGGGACGCTCTATGGTGTAGGGGTCTTTGTTGGGCTCTCCCTTTCTGGTTGCCCAGGTAATTTTCAGGTGTGTGGATTTCTGATTCAGAGGAATTATCCGCCTCAAAATAGCCTTAGTCATCCAAAAATCTTTGGATGCCTTGATTGGTACCAATTCATATCTAGTCCCTCATCTTTTCTCTAGAGCAAACACACAGGAACATCCTTAGGTTGTTAACCTAAGGTGCCTCAGTAAATCTTCTTGGGAATTTCTTTCATATCAAATCAGTTCCAATCTGTACCTAAGTTTGATTCTAAATCTTGATTCCACCACCTGATTTGAAAATGCAGCTTGACAATTTAGGAAAATTGTTTACGAAACCTGAGTCCCAAACGAGCATCAAAGAGAAGATGATTGAGGTTACTCTCAAACACCATGATGACTATTTCAGGACCTCAAACCCAGTTAGCAGGATTCAGGTTAATATCCTAGAAACAATAATGATGGCATGGCAATCATAGGTCTTAATTGACCGAAATTAGGCTAGGACTTAGCATAAGTTAGGGTAATTCATGCATGCATAAGCATTACTAGCACCTTTACTTCTTTCTTTTATTTATGCATAAAATAATGCTATAATGTACAGATTTGGTGCATTTCATCAATTGCAGGTAAGAAGCTAGATCTGAAGTTGGATCTAAAGCTGGATCTGAAGAATAAAGAATAACTAGTGTTGCAGCAGAGCTAGAGCGGAAGACCTAGATTAGATGTAGTAGATAATAATGCAAGGGAGTTAAGGTATGCTACTCTATTAAGTAGGAATAACACAATAAATTGTGAAGAACTTTGGTCCATCATAGCCCTAGGAAAACTTAGAAGCTTCCCTAAGCCTTAGCCACCCTTAGATTAGGTCACTGCACCCTAGGAAACCTTAAAACCCAAAATCCAGCCTCTATCTTGATGTCCAGATAAGTTATAGGATGTCTAGAACCCTTAGCCAACTCCCACACACCTTAAACCCACTTCTACAGTGTTATTAGATGTCCAGATACTTGGTCAGACGTTTACTTTCTACAGAATACCCAAGATAGAACCTTAATTCTTCCCTGACTTTGATTGGACATCCAGAGAATAAGTTTGGACTTTTGATTTTTCACTATAAGATGTCTGACAACTTTATTAGACATCTAATACGGTCCTTCAGTTTTTGTTCTGGAATTTAGGCCTTGATCTTGGATTTCTAGGTCCCTAAGCTCAATTCTAAACCCTTAGGAACCTAAATTAAGGTTCCTTAACCCTAGTACATCACCTATAGACCTCCCTAAGGACCTAATTAAGTCCTCATTAAGCCTAATTGATTTGGATCTTACTCAATTCCATCAGCCTATTCAATTGGACTCATTGAGTCTAATTGTGCCCTGATCTCAGCACACACTGTGCAATTGGACATAGTGAGAGTCCAACTGACCTAGACCTGACTTAATTGAGTTATTTGACTCTCAATTAGGTTTCCACACACCCAATTAAACTTGTATTAGGTTTAATTGCACTTTACCTTAGTGAATTAGGGTTTGCAACCCTAATTTGAGACCTACCTTGACCTAAATCCATTACAACCTAACCTAATCAACCTAGCCACCTAAGTTTTGACCCACACACACCCACACACACATCCACACGAAAATACCTTGCCTATAGTTCTCTAGAACTCTCTACCATGTGTTGTTGCCTTGGTTGCTAAAATTAGCAACCAAAAGCCACTCAATTTTAGATCCACATTTGGTGGATCTAAAAACAACCATTCATCCTCTCTCTCTCACTCTCCCATGAGCTCCCACCAAAGGACTCTTTGGAGAATTCCATAATTCTATAGAGAGCCTCCCTTAGGTCTATAAAAAGACCTAAGGGGTGGTCATTTGCACCCATCCACTCTTGGTTCCATTTAGCTCACTTTCATTCAACCTTCACTCCACCTCCATGTCCACAAGTAGCTTCACCATGGCCACCACCACCACCATGCCAAGATGCTAGATCACCTCTCCAACCTCTCTCCAAGGGCTAGCCTAAGCATCATTGGCTGCCCCTCCACCTCTCAGCCAACTCAAAGGCCATCGAAGCCCACCTCTGAATGCCCTTATTTCCGCTAGATTAGTAGCTTAGTTCTTCTTAGATTTACATGCTTTATTTACTGCTTAGTAGTGTAGCTCCTTATTCTCCGCCAATGATGCATGCAAAATCCCCGCATAGATTCATGTATGCAGTTGTTTTCTGGTAGCGAGTAGTTTTATTTCCCTGTACAAGCATTCCTCTACCTGTGCTCTGCAACTTTGATATCATCATCATCTTTTATTTATATAAATATATATGTTGAAAATCACCATGTGCCTAGTTATCATCTTTTGGTGTGATTGAAGTTGCATGTTTTAATTACTATCTTTTGACAACTAGCATGTTGTACATCAATACGTAAATCACCATAAACTGGCATGCAATTTTAAGCAAGTAGAGCGAGTGAGGTTTATTTCAAATCTGCATTTCCATAAATGCCTCTTAGAGATGAACGACTAAGGCTCAAGTCTTGCTATCTTTAGAAATTATTTTTGTTGATTGTATTATGCACTATACTACAATGCTTTTTCTTGTCAAGTACATGTTATACGATTCGCAACAAAATGGCATCGTTGTCGGGGAGGCAACGCCATTTTTTATTTTGATCTTTTGAGTTATTACTGACAAATCTTCCCCTGCTTGTCTTTTGATTGCAGGAAAATAGGAAAAATGGGAATCTGCGCACACAATGAGTGCAGATTAAAAAAAAAAATCTGGTGCACATCTCATCTTAGATTAGGATTTCCCTTTCTGAACCCTAGGTTTGATTTATTTTTAAAAAAAGCCTACTTATTTTCGTGAAAAACAAAAAAACATCTAGGTTGTTAGATTAGGTTTCTTTTTTAATCTTTGGTTAGTTTTGAAAAACCAAAAAAAAAGTAAAAAAATTGAGAATCCTTTGAAAAAAAAATATTTCCTGAAAAAAAGTTTTTTTTTCAAAATCTTTTCTTAAAAAAAATTCTTGGAAAGTTTGAATTTTAAACTCAAACACCTTTTAAAAGCTTTCCTACCACCCTCTGATTTTCGGTTAAGCTTCAAATTCTGATTTAAAAATTCAATTGTCGAAAAATTAATGAGCGAAAAATTCTAAAATTCATTCTATACCTTCATTTTCAAACCATCTTTCAAATGACACTATTCTTTTGAAAAAATTCGAAGTACAAAATTTAAAAAAATTTGCGAAGTGCAAGGGGTTCAGACTGACCCATATTTGAAAATTTTCAAAATTCAAAAAGTAATTCCGAGTAATCCAGGAATCCATTTTGACTAAAAATTGTAGGGTTTGAAAGCTAATCTCATTGGCTTTAATTTCCATATTTTTTCAAAAATTTTGAAAGTCATTTAATACTGTTTCAATTTGAAAACTCGACCAGGGATCAAAATTCTCTAACTCTTTGGCATTTAAAAATTTCTATAAATTCGATTAAAATTGTAAAAATTATAAAAAAATATTTTATACAAGTATAATTTAAAAAGGAATCTACTTACAAAATTTCAACTTATTCTGATTCCAATTTTTATCGGAGAATTGGTCTTAATTTCGTGGTCTACTAAAGAAGAAAAAGACAAAAAACCCTAGAATTACATGAACCCTAGGTTATATCTTGAGGGTTACACTCTAGAGACCATACATTTGGGCTAACCTAGCCTTGATCAAGTCTAAGGTTTAGCCGGTGACCTTGGTCACCTTATGAGCCACTCACCATAAACCCCAATTGAAGAAGAAAGGGCTAAAATTAATTTTAAAACATGAAATCAACCCGAATTCATTGTCATACGATTGGGTGTTTCAATCTCTCTTGCCAAACCTGGTGACTAAGTCTGCGAGGTAATGTCAAACGACCGCAGCTAAGGGGTAAAGGAATCGGAGGCATAAGCTAAAGGAAGAACCTTCCCCTTAGTCCCCTCGTAAGCAGACTGGTTGGGTTAGCTTGAGAGGCAGAAATCACTTTTAGTCGGTTGTTCGATGAACTTTTCTTCAAGAATTCAAACTTAAAACAAAAAATCTGGTCATCCGATCATAAGGACTATCTGATTGACAAGGCCTTAACCTTGTCTGGCTGGCTGCACCAATCTAGGTGTTGGTTGGTGCATGCGAGGAAGGAGGTCACTTAGACCTCGACTGGTTGGACCTTAGGAGTCGCTCCCAAGGAGGCGAGTCACCTTGCCAGGGCCATCTTCTCTCCCACCCTCTTCTTCTATCTGCTTAGTCGCAATGGCTAACCCTGGATCTGGACCTAATCAGGATCCAGAAGAGCTGGACCCATGAGCTTATCTGAGAGCCCAGGTCACTGAATCAGCTCAACCTTGGGATCAGAACCCAAGGTGGCAAAGATGAATTTTCGCTTCGGCTGATCCTTCTCCTCAGGTTACCGAAATGGTTAACGCATATCCTGACCCTGGATATTATGACCCATACCAGTCGACCCCTCAAAGGACCGCATCTTATAACCCAGGATATGGATTTCATACTCCTGCATCTCACCCATGGAATATGGGTAGACATGATTCACCCCCTGGAACCCCTGAAGAGCTACCAGTGCATATGCGACCGCATTATAGAATACAAAGAGCTATAGCTAGCGCTAAGGTAAAGGCCACATCCTATCTACATGAAATCCAAGCTATCATTGAGCCGAATCAAAGACAAAACTGGATTCTGTATCAACAAGTTGTGATGGAGCTCCTTCAGGGAACAGTAGGGATAACAAGGCTAATTGGACAAAATTGGGAAACTCAAGAACTACTGCTTTCGAGATATCAAGTGGAAAATAGCCTTGAAGACCTCGAAGAATCTGAAATGACTACATCGAATAGACACACAGGAGATTCTCGGGAGCAGATGCCAGAAGATAATTTAGGGGAAGAAGAATCCAGCTTGGATATGAGACAGGAGTAGGAAATGTTCCGAATGGGTTCATCTGAGAACTCCATTCAGGAAACTGAGGAAAGGACTGATATCTCCAGGACTGAGCCACAATCGGATTATCCTGAATCCTAAGAGGTACCTCATGGGCTAGATAACCGAACCATGATAAGGGAAGTAGATCCATTTGAGGATATGGATCTTGAGGCAAACATTACATGTGACACTACTGATCAATCTAGGCCACTTCCCATTGTAGGTGAACCTATGGTAGAGCCATCTTCTAATCTGCACCCTTCTTTCACCTACATACCTAATTCGGATGTTAGAGATTCTGATATAGCACTTTCTATCCCTAATCCTAACATTTGAAGACCAAAAGTAGCTATGGATGACTTGAACGAAGAAATAAATATGCTACCTGAGGTAGAAATTATTGAGGAACCCAATGCAAATGAGGGTGAAGCTTTAAGCAGAATGAGCTAGGGATGCACCTACCATCTTAGTAAATCTAATGGATGGCTCAACTCAGAGACTGAAGAGTTAGCCTTCAATGAATCAAAGATGAGTACTAATGAGGACGAAGTGATTTCTGATGAGGATTTCAGTGACCTCCACACAGATCTACTTTCACAAATACCCCCATATGATCCAGAGCCTAGAGAGGGCATGATCTTTGATGTCAATTATCATTGTGAGGATCCCTATGACTCATATTCTGGTTCTGAGATACATTTTGATCTACTCCCTCAGCAACTTCCTGCTAAATTGTGGGACATGATAAATCAGCTGAATCAACATCATGAGCCCCCCTCTGATTATCCTCAATTTTCCACCACCACTCCACACTTTCTTATAGCTAGACTTTTTGGAGTAAGGATGCACAATCAGTTGGTTCGCATCTCCGGACCACTAATTCTAGGAGCATACGGGCACATCTTTCTCTTAATCTTGACCGGCTCCTATGCTAGAACTGATACATCTGATTGAGTTTTCGCTTAGCTGGAGCCATTAAACTCAGCATCTACCCCACATTCTACCATCACCTATACATACCATTTTTATACATAGCATATTTTTCTTTTAGCATATTTCCTTTTCTCATATTGCATACTGTCAGGTTGGCTAGTGCTGAATGTTAAACCTCAAGAGCAATTCCAGGTGATTTCTACCCATTTACTCCCTGTTGTATTTATTTTCTTTTATATTCATGCTTGAGGACATGCAAGAACTTAGGCATGGGGGGCTAGACATGACAAAACTGAAAATTTTTATGCCAACATTTAGGAAAACCTCGGAGCTGCATGTCAAATGTACTTTAGGTCCCTAAATAAAAGAACAACCGACTCCACCTTCAATGTTCGCATTAGAGCTAGAAAACATCCGCAACAGCCATTTCCGACTCACCCACTCACCCTTTTGTTCTAAATTTAGGGTCAAGCTAAGTGTAACCTGCAAGGGAAATTTCATGAAGTACAAATATAACAGGTTACTTGTTTATAGAATATATATACATAGTGCATCCATGGATAAGATTATTTTATTAAGAGAATGCATTAGGGATTTTACCCTCTAGTGATTCCTGTAATCTGGAATCCAGTACAATTTTTCACACACACATAGAATTTGCAATGGATTCACGGTGAAGGGTGATAAATGTCTTTAGTCTATCGAGAAGAAGCAATGCTTCTTCTCCTAAACCCCTGGACAGTGTTTTGGGAGCTAGGCAGATTCTCCTCAAAAAAATCTACCAAATAGTGTGAGATGAGGATAGAGACTACTGGTGCTCGAAGATTAGTGCAAGGAATTTGGAATCCTAGATAATTAGATGATGATACTCAGAGATTAGGTATAGTTTTCGCTCTTGGTTCCTACATAAACATTTTGTGTGAAATTTTAAGAGCCACCAAATAAGCCAAATACGCGGAGAGCGAGTTTTCGTAAAACTAGGGCTAAAGTGGATGATTACAACCATTCTTTATAAAATCCTTGACTGAAGGAGGGTATTGATGTCAAGGTTAGAAATACACCATCCTATCCATCTCTCCTAGTTCCATGAGTAGGCACTTCCACCAAATAAGCCTTCCAATGTCTCTTGAGTACCACCATTCCCTAATAATGCCTCCTCAATAAAGTTCATTGATTTGTGTTAGTTGTGCAATGTTGAAAGAAAAAAAAGATGAAAAGAAATGAAAAGAAATAAAAATTGAAAAAAAGGAGTTAGAAAAAGAAGAAAAGAGTGAATAGTGTTTATTTCAGTTGCATTGAAGCAATACACCAAATAAATTTGAGATCCACCAAATATGGCCTTAACCCTCCTTTCTTGTGCTTCTGATCACCTGAATACTAGCTGAGAAATTTTGCCTTAGTGTTAGAGTTATGGGAACTCAATTAAATTGTTAATGCAAGTGAGGCCAACAAATACAGGTCATATGTGTGAATTTGGTGAGATTGTGAGCTCTAAGAAAAAGAAAGATAAGAAAAGTAAAAGAAAAAGAAAAAGGGATTGAATACAAAGGAACCAAAAGAGAGCATAGTTTTTCTCATCTTTCTCAGAGTTGAGTTATGTAATAATTTGGGAATCTAGATTCTATAGTACTAATTTCTATGTAGCACCAAGTGAGAGTTTTCCCTCCAAGATTCTCTACCTAAGCTTAAAGCCATGTGGAATTCATAGAATATCTTGAATACCCCGAGGGAAGAAGTTCACCTATCTCGCTAGAATTTTTATTAGGGGTCAAAGTATAGCCTTAGAGGTGAATTAGTTTTTCACTCGAATCCGTTGCAAAAGCTACATAGCTGCACTTTCACGATTGTTTGGATTTCTAGAGCATAGGATGAAAACAAAAGGAGAAAAATCTCTAGGCATACACTTGATAAAATAATTATTCCCTTAGAGACCCTTCTATGAATAATTTAGTCTTGCATTTGCTAGGGACTAGTAAGATCTAGGCATGGGGGTATGATTGCGCAACAATCATAGGTCTTAATTGACCTAAATTAGGCTAGGACTTAGCATAAGTTAGGGTAATTCATGCATGCATAAGCATTACTAGCACCTTTACTACTTTCATTTAGCTATGCATAAAAAATGCTATAATGTACTGATTAGGTGCATTATGTCAATTGCAGGTAAGAAGCTAGATCTGAAGCTGGATCTAAAGCTGGATCTGAAGAATAACTGGTGTTGCAGCAGAGCTGGAGTGGAAGACCTAGATTAGATGTAGTAGATAATAATGTAAGGGAGTTATGGTATGCCATTCTATTAAGTAGGAATAAAGTAATAAGTTGTGAAGAACTTAGCTCCATCCTAGCGCTAGGACAGCTTAGAAGCTTCCCCAATCCTTAACCACCCTTAGATTAGGTCATCCCACCCTAGGAAAACCTAAAAGCATAAATCCAGGCTCTATCTAGACGTCTAGATAAGTTGTAGGACGTCCAGAACCCTTAGCCAACTCCCGCACACCTTAAACCCACTTCTGCAGTATTATTGGACATCCAGACACTTGGTCAGATGTCCAATTTCTATAGAATACCCAAGACAGAACCTTAATTCTTCCCTGACTTTGATTGGACGTCTAGACAATAAGCTTGGACTTCTAATTTTTCACTATAAGACGTCTGACAACTTTATTAGACGTCTGATACTGTCATCTAGTTCCTGTTTTGGCATTCAAGCCTTAATCATTGGATTTCTAGGTCCCTAAACCCAATTCTAACCCCTAAGAACCTAAATTAAGGTGCCCTAACCCTAGTACATCACCTCTAGACCTCCCTAAAGACCTAATTAGGTCCTCACTAAGCCTAGTTGACTTGGATCTTAGTTAATTCCATCAGCCTATTCAATTAGACTCATTGAGTCCAATTAAGCCCTGATCTCGATACACACTGTCCAATTGGACTCAGTGAGAGTCCAATTGACCTAGACCTGACTTAACTGAGTTATTTTACTCCCAATTAGGTTTCAACACACCTAATTAAACTTGTGTTAGGTTTACTTGCACTTTACCTTAGTGAATTAGGGTTTGCAACCCTAATTTGAGACCTACCTTGACCTAAACCCATTACAACCTAACCTAATCAACCTAGCCACCTAAGTTTCGACCCACACACCCACACACACCATCAACAAGAAAATACCTTGCCTAGAGTTCTCTAGAACTCTCTACCAGGTGTTGTTGCCTTGCTCGGTAAAATTAGCAACCAAGAGCCATTCAATTTTTAGATCCACATTCGGTGGATCTAAAAACCACCATTCATCCTCTCTCTCTCACTCTCCCATGAGCTCCCACCATAGGCCTCTCTCGAGAATTCCATAATTCTCTAGAGAGCCTCCCTTAGGTCTATAAAAAGATCGAAGGGGTTGCCATTTGCACCCATCCACTCTTGGTTCCATTTAGCTTAGTTTCATTCCACATCCTCTCCACCTCCATGTCCACGAGTAGCTTCACCATGGCCACCACCACCTCCATGCAAAGATGCTGGATCACCTCTCCAACCTCTCTCCAAGGGTCAGCCTAAGCACCATTGGCCACCCCTCCTTCTCCTCTCAACCAACTCAAAGGCCATCGGAGCCTACCTCTGAATTCCCTTATTTCTGCTAGATTAGTAGCTTCATTCTTCTTAGATTTACATGCTTTATTTACTATGTAGTAGTGTAGCTCCTTATTCTCCCCTAATGATGCATGCAAAATCCCCCCATAGATTCATGTATGCAGTCATTTTCTGGTAGCGAGTAGTTTTATTTCCCTTTACAAGCATTCCTCTACCTGTGCTCTGCAACTCTGATATCATCATCATCTTTTATATATATAAATATATATGTTGGAAATCACCATGTGCCTAGTTATCATCTATTGGTGTGATTGAAGTTGCATGTTTTAATTACAATCTTTTGGCAACTAGCATGTCGTACATCAATACATAAATCACCATAAACTAGCATGCAATTTTAAGCAAGTAGAGCGAGTGAGGTTGATTTTAAATCTGTATTTCCATAAATGTCTCCCAAAGATGAACAACCAGGACTCAAGTCTCATTATATTTAGAAATTATTTTTGTTGATCATATTGTGCACTATACTACGATGCTTTTTCTTATAAAATACGCGTTATACAATTCCCAACAAACAACCCATATCATGAACTGTGCTGGACTACTATTTACACAAATGATACACGGTTCAACCTAGGATGATCTTTTAACTGAATACAGTGTATTATGGAGACTACACAATACCGAGTATATAAACTATTTTCCCAATCCACACCTTTTGGAGATGTACCAGGGTCTCGTGGAAAAACATGGGTGTATGTTGAACACATTACAACAAACCATTGATCAAAATTACTTGTACATCCCTTCAGAAATTGATCAGACACCTTGGAACAACATTGAGGATCAATATGATTGCTCAGAGCCTGGGTTAGAGAATCAGGGTTGTTATGGACCACCAAACCAAATGGAATCTGATTCAAAGTACATACAGGTTGATACACCTAATCTTGAGATGGGTTGGGAGGATCCAATTGCAAGTGTTCCTGATTATGAGATATCCCTAGGAACTCAATAACCTGGCTCACTAAACCCTGAATTTCCAGACAACCATGATAATGATATTGAGTCAAAACCTCTCGAGGATGTAAACTCTGCCACTTATTCTGATAAGGTGATTCTCGAGAGCAATTCTAACATCCCTGTAGAGCCCAGCAAAGATTCTAGTGACCTAATGCCTACGTTTGACCTAGAATCTGCATCTGAACCTAATTAGGATGATTATGAGGCCCCATGTGATGAGACACAAATTTCGAATTTGAAATATGATTCAGGGCCTATATTTGATGATTACATCTCTCCAAACTCCTCCGAAATACAAATCAATTTTTCGAAAGTCATGCCAATTTTCGATATAGAAATCGAGGAGTTGGAAGAGTTGGGATTCGATTAGGTCTACCCTAGAAGCAAAGAACCTGAGCCCATGCCTAATAGAGACATCTTTTTGAGTTCGGATTTTGAAATTAGGCTAGATCCAAGTTAGGTTGTTGTTTCTCCACATCTTGATTTACTCCATGGTGGAACTTATGATATGGAATTAGGTTCAGAACACAATTCTCGCAAATTCTCTGATGATTTCGAATCTTGCTCTGATTTCAGAGAACCTTTGTTTCCTGACAATTATGAACCAATCTACAACCTTAGCATTCATGACCCACTCTTTGACTCTGACTCTAAGGTCCCTGATCCTAAGATCATTGATTCAAAATCAGGTGCCACTGAGATGAAACCATTCTTTTATGATCTGCAGGATTCAGAAGTAGCAACTATCAAGAGTATCTGCAATCCAGAATTCGAATCTTTTATTGACTTAGATTTCCATGATCCTATAAGCACTCTTCTGGCATTTACATTTGATTTTGATGAGCATTATGAGGACTCTCTAGATGAACCAACCTTTGAACCTTTTCTAAAGGATCCCTCAGCACATGCAATTCTCCTTGAGGCCACGTCTTCTACACATACACAACCTTCTCGAATCCGATCCCAACCCCAACTCGCCATCAGAATTAATTTCTACTCTGATTCTCCTCTTGATGATACGGTTGCACATGATTCTTCTGCACATTTTGATCAGGTTTCAGAGTTCAATCTGACTGCAAATCACGTCCCATCCTTCTCTGATCACTCTCATAGGGATCCAACATCCTTCATAGACCCATTTTCTTTTCAGGATCCCTACTCTGACCAGGCTGATTAGACTCAGCCAAACTTGTGATTCACATTGCCACATCTTTTTAAGTCTCAAAACATTTGGTGGGCTCCACATCTATTGATCCACACCCATCAACCCAGCAAACTGATTGGGTTTGGGCTACATCATCAGCCTGTCAATCTGAACAAGCACCTGGTTGGACCAACCAGGCTTTTGATCAAGGTGCTTGTTCTACAAAATTCTACTCAATTGACCACTCCTCCATGGCCACCTTTTGCTCGGCTGAAGGCATTGAATTTAGTGCTTAACGGGAGGTAATCCGTCATTCTAAAAACCTTATACCCTTCTTATTATCCTTTTGAACTACATGTCTACTACACTTAGAGTTTAGAGTTAGACCAGTTGACTCCACCTCTCGTACACGTACCAGAGCTTGAAATAGTCCGCAACAGTCATCCTGACCCATTCACCCACCCATCTACCCTATTCTAACCCGTGAACCCAACTGACTTCACACCCTCCTGTTTACAATGAGGACATTGCAAAACTTAAGCATGGGGCCGTGTTAAAGTGCAAACGCATAAAAAAATCAAGTTTTGAGGGGTTCTCAAAAAAAAATTGCATATAGTGAAAAAACCAAAAAAGTAAAAAATTTTGAAAAAGAACAAAAGAATGGAAAGAGCAGGAAAATTTATTGAGCTTAATTGCATATCATTCTTGATGAGGAAAAGTGGATGTAATTCAAAATGTCAAAAAGGAGCAACAAATTTGAAACAAAAAGTGTTAGTCTTAGTAAATGATTATGGAATCTACTTAAAGTTCTAGACCAAATCAAAAGAAAGAAATAAAAGTCAAAAAGTGCTAACGAGACACAAAGATTAATATAAGTGCTGATCTTAGCTTCTTGGGCTTGTTTTTAGGCTTAAAAATTCACGTATCCATTAAGATCCGAATAGCCCTCATGAGGTTGAGGAAAATGCTAAGCTTACGTATTTGGTTTAAGGCTTATGGATTATTCGACCTCGTTAACTGACCTTAGGTTTGTGGGACTCGGTAACCTAAGCACCCTAATCCACACACAAGTCTAGTTCAATGCGCTTAATCAGCCAAAATCAGGCAAAAGCGTTAATTCTATTATGAAAAAGCTACCTAAATTAGGAGCGGCTTAAATACACAAGTTAATTTGGATGAGTTCCTGGTGCGGAGAGGCGGGAAATTCCCCTCGAAGATGCACAATAACATATCGTCTCCTCGGTGCTTGTCTCCTAGGAAATCTAAATATCCTACTAGGGACACGTAAGCACCTTATGTTGAGTCAAATGCCATAGGCAGCATTATCATGAAATGTCGATTACTAAGGTATGGATTTGGCTACTAAACGCCATGGGCGGCACTATCTTGTAGTGTCAAAAGCCAAGGTTTTGGGGGTTGCCATGGGCAGTGCTATCTCGAAGCATTGATTGCAAGGGACTCTACGAGGATTGATCGTGGGAACTAGGAATCCGATAAAGACCGTGTTTTTGAGCCAATCCAAAGATAGAAATAAAGAAAAGAAAAAGTGATAGAAAGCTCTCCAAAAATGCAAAAATTCTTCTATCCCTCTCTTACAAACATGCATTGCAAACTGAACCTGGACTATCAATGTTACAAGCACAGGTGCTTTAACCGTTGGGTCCAACGAACCTTAGGGTAGTTTCTATGGGCCTTAGAAACCTTCACGGCAAACTGAGGCTAAAGCTGGTCAGGTCTGGATCTTGTTGGTACTTGAGTACCTCTAAGCTTATTATTAGCATTCTGACCTATTCTATAAAAAAGCATACATAAGCGATCTGAACATCAAAGGCAAGAACTAGAATTTGAGTTAAATTCCATAAGATTTTGCTAAGGGACTAGCAACAATTAGCCATGGGGGTATGATGATAATGTCATCATCTTCCATAACTAACTTTAATTAGTCCTAATCCATGGATAAATGCTCCTACACAACTGCCAGAAGATCGTAATTCACTGCATATCCTTTTTGAGAGATAAATAGTAAAACCAGGGTTATTTCTCCAATTTTACCATCATATCATAACTACAGAATAACCACAGGGTTTTCTAAGGGCTAACTGAAGGTTAAATATTCATAAAAGTACAATAAGGGGGTTCATACAAAAAGATATGGGTTTTCATGCGTTACGAGAGTTAACGGACATCTAAAACCCTAAAAACAGACTCGCTTAATTAACTGAGGTTTTGGTCAGGATAAAATTCACCTAAACATTATTAAAATCATAGAAAAATATTCCATAAGGTTTGGTATCTTTAATTTGACCATCAGAACCCATGTTGACATAAAATAGAGTCTTAGATGGAAAGTTACCCTAATTTGGGTTTTTGAATAATTTTCCTAATCATATGTGGTCAAAACCAAAATCTGACTTCACCATCAAATTCCTTGGGTCCAAATTAGGTTTTAACCAAAATTTGGGCCCAATCAGAGATCATCTTAACCTAGTTTGCATTTTGGTCCAGTCTGATTCTTCTCTCAAATGGCCCCTTAGCTTTCAAAATATATTGTAGAGGCTCCCTAACTTTGTCATATCCTTCACATCTACATCCCTGCCGCCATTAGGAATAGCTGCAGCTCACCAGAGAAATTCGAGTGAGGATTTCTTACTCAATTCTCAATCAATCAAGCACAAATTTGAACCGGAGATCCCTAATGAAATCCTCCTCCATTTGAGCCACGCATTGGGCTCTAAATCCTACTCAAAACCTAATGTGAACCTTTCAAAGGTTTGGGTATCCTTATTGCGTAAGAACCATGTGCTTCCAAGCTTGGTTTCCAAGCTTGGAAAGCCCTCCTAATGCCTATAAAAGAACCTTAATGAAGTTCCTCACCTCCTTAGTTAGGCTTAAGGCCAAAAATCTCTTATTTTCCCAATCTCCGGCCTCCTCCGACCTACGCTTCGGTGGCCCTCCTCGTTCACCATCTTTCATGGCTCTAACTATCAAATTGGAGGCACAACTATCTTCCCCACCTTCCTTCGATGGTGGTCAACCAAAGCCCCGTCACTCTCGAACCCGTCTTCGCTGCTATTCTCCTCACCAAAGGGTTTGCCTTCCCCATGTCCCACCATCACATCGGCATGGGATTCCTTTCCTCGTTCATCCTATAATTAGGTCAACACCTTCCTCTTGCTCTTCACTCAATTTCCCGCTCCTTTACACCTAGTTCCGACTGTCGTTCACACCATTTCCCCGTCATCTTCTTCGCCTCTGGCCGAGCTCTGGCAAGGCCTCTCCGACGCTACACACCTCCGTTTGCCTCGCCACCTATGCCAAAACCTCCGCTATGACCCCTAGACTAAAAGCCATAACTCTATTGGGCCTCTCGATCTCCTAAACCACCCACTGCACAAACCCATCGTCGCTCGCCCTTTTCGACCATGTCCAACCACCTCACGCATCCTTACGCCACAACACCACTGCGACGGAACTCCACATGGTACGACGACTCACTAGAACTATTAATTGGGGTGATAAGCCCGTATTCTTGCCTTTCTCATAGTCGTCGTGTTCTACCGCCACCACCATCTTCTCCGATGACATTCAAGCATTTCCGACGGTGTTCTTTGTAGCTGCCACCTCCAAGTCGTGTGGACCACCTTCAAGACCTTTCCTAGATCCTGAAGCGAAGACCACAGCAACAACAGCTATGTCAATTGAAGGCGTCATCTATGATTGCTGCATGCAAAGAGTGTTGTGGGAATAATCCCACATCATGAGCTAATGAAGAGATGAAGGCACATAAATTATTTCAGTGCCCTTGCCTTGTCGCTCGGAGACAAGAGGGGTTGTGTCCTCACATGCCTCCTCGCACCTCATGCCTCGCTTGTGCACACATGCACGCGAGTCTGGCCAAACTCGACTACTCGGATCTGTTTACTCTCTTATATACTTGAGTTTGAGATAAATGAAGGGAAAGGAGGAAAGGAAAGAGTGAGAAGCAAGGTAGGGGGTTTTGCTCTCCAAAAAGAGAGCCCAACACTTAGCCACTGAGAAACTTAAGAAGGCTTCTTGTGCGTGAGAAAGAGAAGAAAAGCTGAAGAGAAGAAGAGAGAAAGAAGAGGAGAAGCTAAAGAAGAGGGAGAGTAGAAGAGAAAAGCTCTTTACAAAGCACTGTAGTAGGAGACGTTTAAGTCATTTGATTTGAGAGCTCGACATCTGATTTGAGGCTTGATACTGTGGAAATTGGATTAAGTGGATTGAGGTACTGTGCATTTATTTCATCTATTGAGTAGTTTATATATATGTATCTAAGCTAATAATTAGTGATTCAAATCACCATTATTTTGTCTTAGACATCTTTTTGCCTTCTTAAACTCTTGAAATACTCTTTCCTGTTATTGAATATCATTTTAGTAATTGTTATTCATTGAATGTCTGCTACTTGGTTCCATTATTGTGCTCATTTATGTTTTAATTGAGATTTACGCATGAATTGCAATACTTACTCCCTATGTTCAACCTCAGACTCTTTTTTTAGTTTTTGGCTTATAAAATGTATCTGTTATCGAGCGATTGAGGCTTTACTACAACGAATGCATATTTAACACCCCACAATAGCCCTATAACGTCTGAGAGGCTTACGTAGTGGTTTTCACTCAGTTTGGGTTTCCACTATAAATCCAGGTGTTATCTATGCTTGATTCTTTTGTGGATTGATATGTGTATATTTCATTTGAATATTTAGGCAATACTAATTTCCCCTCCCCAATAGTAAGATCCGCAAGCACCCTCACTTGGTGTCAGAGCCTCATTGCCCAGAAGATGTCAAAATCATCTGCCGACACATATGCAAAGGGACAGTCAGCAGTTCGACCTCCATTGTTTGATGGAACAAACTATGGATACTAGAAGACCAGGATGTAGATCTTCTTGGAGTCGATGGATTTTGAGGTGTGGGACACCATTGCCTCCAAATACACATGCCTTGAGATTAAGGAGGGAGTAGCAGCAACTCTAGATCAGAAGAAAATCATAATGCATAATGCGAAGGCCATGAACACAATCTTTAGTGGGCTTTCCATAGCAGAATTCAATATCATCTCAGCCTACAAGATAGCCTACAAGATTTGGAGCATCCTCGAAGTCACCCACAATGGGACATCCATGGTAAAAGAAACCAGAGTTAATTTACTAAGATAAATTTATGAGCCTTTTAGGATGAAGAAAGAAGAGTCAATCAAAGAGATGTTTTCGAGATTCATGGACATTTTAAACTCCCTACGGAATCTAGACCAAGAATTAAAAAATGAAGATTTGGTGAGAAAGATCCTCTGATCTCTCACTAGTGATTGGGAGACAAAGACCACAGCCATATAGGAATTGAAGGATCTGTCTACCTTAAAACTAAATGATCTTATAGATAGCTTGATGGCATACGAAGTTCAGCTTCAACAGATAAAGGAGCATGAAAACGAAGGGGTTAAGAAGAAGACCGTGGCACTCGAAGACAACCATCAATTTGAAGGCACTTCTAGAGAAGATGAAGAGGAATTATTAGAAGCTTTCTTTGAGATGCATGACATAGCTAAATCACGAAAGATAGAAAATAAAAGCTTAGTGAAAGCCTTAAGAGAAGAGAAACCAGAAAAAGATACATTTTCTTTATGAAATAAAGAGTTAGCTACTAAAATTACTTCACTAAAATCAGAAATAGATAATCTGAAAGTAGATATAGACAAGCTTAAGGAAAACTCTGCTATTCTCTTAAATGATCTAGCTAAATTCACTAAAGGTAGTCAAAATTTCCATATGCTACTAGGAACACAAACCTAGAGCACCACAAATTTGGGTTAGGTTATATACCTAAAAACGATCATCAAGCATCTAGTTCAAGCCAAAGGAAGGAGAAAAGTAACTTGCCTAAATAGGCAGCTCCAACTAACCACCGTGGACCCAAACAAAAATGGGTACCAAAAGCACTCTTGAAATCCTATTTTTTAGGTCAAGTAGATTACAAGAGGTGGACATGTTAAGAAACAAATGGAAACCTAAAGCCACTTTATAGATCTAACAATCCAAGACCTCACAAATGCAAACAAATGACAAGATCGAGAAGAAAGAAGATAGATCATGGACAACATGTGTTCCAAGCGTATGACAGGAGAGGAAGACTTTTTCCTGCAAGTCCACCACCAGGAAGGTGGTACGGTCACATTTGGGAACAACCACAAGGACTGTATTATTGGTACTGGCCAAGTTGGTAACTCCTCTACACCTTTTGATAATGTGCATCTAGTTAGTGGATTAAAACGCAATCTCCTTAGTGTAAGTCAAATATGTGATAAAGGATATAAATTTACTTTCACTTCTAATGATTTTAAAATAAGAGATAAAGAAACCAACAAATTCTTCTAAAAGGAAATAGATATGAAGATATTTATACTGTCAACTTTGACAAATGCGACAACCTTAAATGTCTTGTAGCATCTGACGAAAAATAAATAGTTTGGCACAAACGACTAGGTCATGTTCACATGAGAAACATTAGTAGACTTGTGAAACATGAGCTTGTCAAAGGCCAACCAAAGTTCAACTTCAAGAAAAGCAAAGTCTGTGATTCTTATCAAGTTGGTAAACAAATGAAACATCCTTTTAAACTAAAAAGGATGGTTAGCACCTCTCGACCACTAGAGTTACTTCACTTAGACTTGTTCAAACCAACCAAATCTGAAAGCTTGAGTAGGTACAGATATTGTTTAGTCATAATTAAAGAATTTTCAAGATTTACCTGGGCATCTTTCATACAAAGTAAGGATCTAACGATTGATGTTTTTAGTAAACTAGTAAGAAACTACAAAATGAGAAAGGATCTAAAGTCATTAGGATTAGAAGTTGTCATGGTGGCATTTTTGAGAATCAATCTTTTTCTGATTTTTGTGATCATTATGGAATAAAACATGAGTTTCCTTTCCTTAGGCCAGCACCTCAGAATGGAGTAGTTGAAAGGAAAAATAGGACCTTGCAAGAGTGTGCCCGCACTATACCGTGCGAGTCAAAGCTACCTCGATATTTTTGAGCTGAGGTTGTAAACATTGCTTGCTATATCCAAAATAGATCCTTGATTAGAACAATCGTAAACAAAACACCTTTTGAACTCTATCATGGAAGAACACCTAGAATTTCCTATTTCAAAATCTTTGGTTGTAGATGGTTTATACTTAACACCAAGGATAATCTTGATAAATTTGATGCTAAGAGCTTAGAAGGAATCTTCTTAGGATACTAGACCAAAAGTAAAGCCTATAGAGTATTTAACAAGAAGAATTCTGTCATTGAGGAAACTATGCATGTATCATTTGATGTGACACTAGTTTAACCACAATCTTTTGTAATTGATGACAAAAAGAAGATCCTTAAAACATACCAGAGGAAAACATTTTGGATGAATTACCAAAAGATTTATCCTATATGAAGGATCATACTAAAGAATTGGTGATAGGAGAACTATCCAAAGGAGTTCAAATAGGATCTTCTGTCAACACATTCGCTTTCATAGCTTTTGTTTCACATTTAGAACCTAAAAATGTTAAGGATGCTTTTTTTGACAATTGCTAGATTATTGCAATCAAAGATGAATTGAATCAATTCAAAAGAAATCAAGTATGGGAACTTCTTCCAAAACGTGACTCTCAGACCATCATAGGAACCAAATGGGTTTTTAGAAATAAACTAAATGAATCAGGAGTAGTTAGGAACAAAGCTAGACTTATGGCCCAAGGGTATAATCAAGAAGACGGAATAGATTTTGATGAAATATATGCACTTGTGGTTTGCCTAGAATCCATTAGAATGTTGCTAGCCTTTGCAGCCCACATGGAGTTTACACTCTTTCAGATGGACGTCAAAAGCGCCTTTCTAAATGGATTTATCAAGGAGGAAGTCTATGTTAAACAACCTCAGGTTTTGAAGATGCAAATCATCCAGAATATGTATATAAACTAACCAAAGCATTATATGGTCTAAAACAAGCTCCACGAGCTTGATATGATAGATTAAAAACTTATCTAATTGAAAATGAATTCAAAATTGGCAAACTAGATCCAACTTTATATCTAAAAAGAAAAGAAAATGACCTATTAATAATACAATTTTATGTAGACAACATCATTTTCAGTGCTACTAATGATCTTTTATGCCAAGAATTCACAAAGGTTATGCAGGATCAGTTTGAGATGAGTATAGTGGGAGAACTTCAATTCTTTCTCAAACTTCAAATTAACCAGCTATCCTCCGAGATATTCATATTGCAAAACAAGTACACCATGGAGATCTTGAAGAAATTTTCCATGGACAAGGTAAAAGGAAAAGAAAAACCTATGGTAGCCTCTACATGGCTAAAATTTGATGAGATAGGTAAGTCAATAGATCAGAAGTTGTACAGAAGCATGATAGGTTCTTTATTATATTTAACTGCTAGTAGACCTTATATTCTCTTTAGCACTTGCTTGTGTGCCCATTTTCAAGTCAACCCTAAAGAAATACACCTAAATGCTGCTAAAAGAATACTTAGATATCTAAACCACACACCAGATCTAGGACTTTTCTATCAGAAGTTAGCCACATTGGATCATTATTCCTTTTGTAATGCTAATTATGCAAGTAGCTTTATAGACTGAAAGAGTACTAGCGGAATGTGTCAATTTCTCAGGAATCTCTTAGTTCTCTAAAAAACAACACATTGTTTCTTTATCAACAACAGAAGCTGAATTTGTAGCTGCATCTTTATCTTATTCACAACTTTTATGGATGAAATAGACTCTAGAAGATTTAGGCCTATCCTATAAGAAAAACAAAATACTTTGTGACAATAGTAGTGCCGTAAATCTATCCAAAAATCCTGTTCAACACTCTAGGACTAAACATATTGATGTTAGGCATCATTTTCTAAGGGATAATGTCCTAAAAGGTGAAATCAACTTAGAATTTGTTTAAATAGAAGATTAATTAGCTGATATCCTTACAAAACCTTTATCAAAAGAAAGATTTAATCTTATCTACCATGCACTAGGTTTATCTAGGTTGAAGGAGCTTAATTGATAATTTGAATTGCATTATTTTCAACATTTGATTGATAAATTTTTTCAAATTGATCGACCAAATTGTTTGATCGATCAATTTACCTTGATCGATCGACCAAAATCTTTGGCCAAAAATTTGAAGTTTGATCTATCAACTTAGTTGTTTGATCGACCAATCCAGTTGGGCGGGAATTTTCCTTCCAAACCTTTGAACCCTGATCAACCAATGAGCTTAGTTGATTGATCATTTTCTATTTTGATCGATGAAAACATGATTTTGATCGACCAAAACTAGGCAGATTTGCTTTTTGCGATTGCCATTGGAATCTTCTCTAATCTCACCCCTAATCTCCTCAACCGAACCTAATCTAATTGATTACCTACCCTAAGTGTACTTACCTATTTTGTTAACCCAACTTCATATAAAACACCAATGTTTTTACCTCAAAACCTATTTTTTTTACTACACTATAACCCACATTCGGTCCCACATTCAAACACCTTCACTGAACAAACTCTCCTCCCAACCCCACCTCTCCTCCTCCAACCACCCTAATCGACCAACGACCTCCGACGCCATCGACCACCGCCACATGCCTCAAGAATGAGAATGTGCCACTCTTGTCGACGTTGTGCTCCTCCTTGCCCTTGACACCATCCTCGCCAACTAACGATGCCTAACTCGAACCACACCGTGGAGAACCTCCATGCACGCACTCTCACCATGTGCACTCCTCCCTTGCCGACCGTGCCCTCCACCACCAACGACCACATCGGCTCCCCTTTGGTTGACCTTTCTTTGATTAATCATGGTACACTCTAAAACTTTGATTAAATCTATTTCTTTTGAATTTTTCTTGAGTATTAGATGTGCTATGACTTGATCTTATGAGTGTCTTTTGTGATCATGTGATTACTTGCACTATCTTGTAGGATTTTTTAGCAAAATTAATCCATGGATCTCTGATTTTTTCGATGTCTGCACGATTTTGGTAAACCAAATAAGCTAGTTGATCGACCAAAAGTCAATATTTCAGAACCCTATCAGGTTTATTTTTAATCAACCAATTTGCCTTGGTTGATTGACCAATGTTGGATTTCAATACTGTTATGGCTCCTAAACGTGCACGTGCCTCCACTTCTGGTTTTCGCGATGCCACCTTTGATCGATTTTTCATCACTAAGGCTGCTCATGAGCGTTTCTCCATACTCACCAAGCTTTCCCCGCACATCGGTCATCTAGTTGATTTTACCTACCTTTATTCTATCTTTCTATGGATCCACGAAAAATTTACGTATCACTAGATTTGACATCTTTTGGAGTAGAACTTTTACATGGGTTCCAAGAACAGTTGCATACCCGATGTTGATCTGATGGCCTGTCACCTATTTTATGCTAATCTCAAGAATGTAGGTGAGGGCTTTAACATCGAGCTTACCTCGAATGTCTACAACATAGAGGTTTTTGTTAATGCGGATGTCATTTCTGAGATTCTCAGGTGTTTGTTTGTTGGTCCTACTTTTCATGAGCTACACCAGCAGACATAGATGGATTCTATTTGGGAGACCTTGCTCACTCCCTCACACTATGACTTGGGTCATCCTACCAAGTCTCCTTATTTCCGTCATCTTCTACATTTTCTTAATCATTTTTTTATCTAATTTCATGTCTAAGTCAACCTCTTTTGAGAACTGCCCTGGAATCATGCTCATCACCTTCTACACATTTCTTAAGAACAAGTGGCTCAACTGGAACCACTTGATTCTGTATTTGATGAGCAAGCAACCCACCAGCTCCTTCTAGTTTGGGACACTTTTTTCTCATGTTTTCCTACATTTTAGTGTTCCAATGGATATCAACCATAACCAATTCATTATGAGAGTCTCCATATTTGATAAGCTTACTTATACAAAGATGGATCAAGCTCTGGGAGCCCATGCTGAGGTTGTAGACCAGCAGCAGCCTCAGGAGTCTTATGCTGTACCTCCTCCTTTCCTTCCAAACGAGCACTTTACAGTGATCTATCCTCCTCCAGTGTGACCTACTCCGTCCTTCTACGAGTAGGAGTGGGGCCTTCTTGATAGACCGCTTATTGGTAGAGACTACATCAGTATTCAGGATGTTACTGATGGTATTTCCTTAATGATGCATTGACAGAGAGAAATAGATATGGTGATGGTGAGACATGGGCATTAGGTATCCAAATACTTGAATGCTCAAGGCCAATTTTTGGATAGACTTGGAGAGTCAATTCATAGGATTCAGCAACAACCTCATTGACCTCCTCGCCCTTGCTGATATACTACCGTGCCTCCATCATCAGCAACACCTCCTCCTCTTACTACAGCTACAGTAGATCTGCGGGTGACACCTCCTCGCTAGACATCTAGGCAGCCAACACCTAGATCGTCAGCTCAGAGATGACTATGTCTTAGCCACCCTGCTTCATTTGAGAGATCTAACTCGATGGACCTCGAGTTGGATATAGACCACTAGAGCAAGATGGATGCATTTATGGCATCTGTGGAGTAGTTTCGCTTAGTTTTTTTTTTTTTTGATAGCTTTCTGGATTGTAGTACTCTAAATTTCATGTGGACTATTTTATTCTGTTATGTTTATCTGGACTTAATTTGCTCTCTACTTAATTATATGCATGGTTATTATCTCTCTTAGCTGAATATTTCTCTCTTTAAATTACATGCTATAATTCATACTGCTTTAATTGCATGTTTAAGGGGGAGATATTTTGGATTCATAGCTTCATGCTTTACTTTTTGTTGAAAAAAGGGGGGAGATATTATGCATAACTCTTTTTATTTCTATCTCTATACATAATTATAATTTTGTTGTCATAAAAAAAGGGAGAGAATGTAAGTACCTCTATTTTGATGCACCAAAATTATGTTATTTACATGACTAATATTTTAGAACTCTCTCATGGATCAAAGCTAGAAGAATGCTAACCTGTGTCTCAGTGTTTTTTTATCTTTATTGTGTTTAGAATATTTTATAAGGAACCTCAAATGAAGTTTCAAATGAATTTTCGTACTACACTTTAAAAACAAGTTTTTACGGTTATTGATCAACCAAATAAAATAATTGATTGACCAAAGTCATTGATTGACTAACCAACTTAATTAATCAATCAAATCAACCCAGTTTAGGAAGTTGATAAATACACTTTTAATTGATCATTTAGGTTATCGACTAGTAATTGATCGATCAAATAACTAGTTTGATATACCAAACTACCTTAACTGATCAACCAATTTTATTTCCTTTTCCAGTTGATTTGCTAGTATATACGTAGCCCTTTTTAATACAATAAAAAAAATAGAAAATCCATTAAAAAAAAAGCCTCTCATGCTTCTGTTTTCATACCTTCCAAAGCATAATGATTAAAACCTTTGCTAAAATTCTAGTTTGATTTTTATTGAGGTTCAATAGGTTCTTATTGGTCTTATATATTGTTGCTTTTGATTAACGGATCCCAAGTTGTTGGTAGAAATTTATTGTTCTTGTTATTGTGCTTCTCTTCAATTTAGTAAGAGAAGGGATCATTGTAAGAGATTGTACCACCCTCATCCTAGTGGTATGTTAGTATATTGATTAGCTTTGCCTAGTAGAAAAAATTCTAAGCAGAGAGGTTTAGGTAGTGGCTTTCACCCAGTTTGAGTTTCCACTATACATTCAAGTGTTATCAGTGCTTAATTCTTTTATGGATTGATCTGTGTATATTTCATTTGAATTTTTAGGCAATACAATTCACCCCTCCCCTCTAGTAACTATTAAGATCTGCAAGCACCCTAGGCAAGATCTCGACTAGGGGGTGCCACCTAAAGAGTGGTTTTGGTAGATCTTGCAACCCTGTACGCAAAAGCTATGGACTCAGCCATGCCCTAAAAGCTAGCAAGGGCGATAGCTCCAGGGGCTCCATGCATGGGTTGCGGTTGCTCAAATACGTTGCTAACCGTGAAACAATTCCCCTTAGCCGCTTGCTCGGCCACACAGGCAAATGTGTTGAAGGTGCCGGCTGAAGTTGGTGGGAAGTCCGATTGTCTCCTTCTGTCCCATTCAGCGGGGACTTTCGCACCCTCAACCCCCATCATGGTTGGCTGACGGGAAGATGAGGAGGGGATGCTTTCCTTACCACCTGCCCCCTTTGAATCAGAGGAGATATGCACAACCCCTGTGTGTCTCCTCTTCCGTTCAAGCAACACCTCCTCAGGACTAGCTCCAACCTCCACCCTCTCCCTTCTCTTGCTCTGCTGACGATGGGGGCGCTGACTGCTTTCACCCACTCCCGAATACTCGTGTTTCCTCGCATCCCACCTAGTCTCATGGGAGCTCCTCGAATACTACCTTGGAGTGTTTGACCTAGCGAATGGCCTAAAAGCTGTAATAGCAAAAGGACCACAATTAATGTCAAAATAACGGTCAAAATTATCAAAGTCATTTTCCCATAACTTACATGGTGTGGGGTGGGAATCTGCACCCACATGCATGTTGCCCGCACGTCTAAACACCTCAACTCATAACAGGATATGGGCCCAAAATCCATTATTTTCCTTGCATCCACCTCCGTAGCTAGGTCCAACTTGTGAGGACTAGGCAGCAAGTCTTTCTTAGGCGGATTTTGCAAAGAGTTGGGGACTTCTAACTTCTCCACGTCATGGAGAAAGAAGAAATGATGGTCTTGCCCCTTTAAACTATCTAGCAGGTCGGTTATTCTATACCTACTCCACTTGTTGTACAATGTATAGATCCGAGAGGGTGGCTTGCCCATCTTCACTTTCAAGGCATCAATTCAAATAGGATAAGAAAAAGCCCCATTCCAGGGTGGATGCCTAAGTGGAAGTAGAGCAAAGTAAAAATGTTTAAAATTGGCTAGTAATTGAGGCTGAGTTTAGAAGGTGCGGGGCAGTAGTATGAAAGGAAAGATGATAAAAAAGGGTTCAAAGGATCCCTGAGGCCATTTTCAATGACATATCTACAAATGAAAAAAAAGTCCCCCCAACCAGGGAACATAGGCAGGCTAAAACCTCTAGTTCCTGGAATTGGACATCTCTGAATCAGTTGTCCCTAAAAAAGCCTTGAATAGCATGTTCACTACCAAAGTCTAATTTGAGGGGTATATAACCCAAACATCTCATTAGAGAGATGAGGCATGCAGGAGGACGGTTCACCTTTGCCAAGCCTAACATCCTCTTTAGAGTAAGGAACTTCTGCAACGAACAACTACCCTTCTCCGACGAGGTCACTCCTCCAGGGATGGTGGTGCCTGCAAGGTTTAGTGTTTTTCTCTCCCGTAACAAAATGTGGTAGGAGCATTTACTACCTAACTACCCCCTATTTATAAGCCAAGGATACACATGAATTCTAGCGTTGTTAAATCCCACTAATCATCCGGCATAATTAATGCCCCTACTCATGTAATCATTATGGCTCAATTCGAATGACAGGCACAAACCCCATAATCCGTCCTAAATATCAAGATGAGATTTTGTCATAATTATGACAATTAATGCATGTCTTGTACACAAAAAGTGACAAATTACCCCTACAGTGATTGGCCATCACTTGCGGAAGATGGTACTTCCATCATACAATTAAACACTCAAGCAAATGGCTCCTTATGGAAAATGGGAAAATCAGGCAGTGACATGCCTATTCTTCCCTAAGCAAATAGGTGGTGACATGCCTGTAAATTAAATACGCGGTGCCTTGTCCGCCTGAATAATTATTGGATATACAGGCGGCTTCTACCTGCCTACATGATTTGCCAATAAATAGGCCTTAACCTATCCATAAAAGTGGTTGGTAGCTAATTACCCGCCAATGTGCAGTTTAGGCTTCGTGATTAATTATCAATGATGGGATTGTTTGGATACCACCCGACTCATCATAGGGGACATGATACACATGAAGTAGAAAAAAAAAATAGAGAGAAAGAAAAAGGAAGAAAAAACATACTACTCTCCATATTGATGACTCAGGCAAAAGGGCAACTAATGAGGGGAGAAAAATCACCTCATAAATCAGGTCGTGCGGAGGATCCAACTACCCAGCATATTATAGAAGTTCAGCACTTCAAGGCAGATCCATTTACCCGAATCCATACACCTGGTAGAGTGGCAGGTTGTGCTGGATCTGCACAATAGCCAACCAACAGCTAACCATGATAATCAGAAAGGAATCATGCGAGTACGGCATCGACATTTATTCTAATTGGTCGCCTATTCGTTACTTCATTATATGCTATTAATAGCCAAATCCAAAGATTGTAGGAATAGAAAAGAAGCCTGCATCAGGAGGAAGTCCACCCTATAAATACTGGGGGTGGTCTAGCTTTTAAGGGTTATGCAATTAGAGAGAAAAGAGAATTATAGAGAGTTTGTACCACTACGCCATTAGTGAAATTTGGGAGCACCATCCTTCCCTCAAATGTACACCTTCTTCCGATGGAACTGGGGGATGTGCCATCTGAACTGCTTGTTAATTAGGGTTAATTATTGCGTTGTTGTATAGTGTCGCAATCCAGACGGATGTCATTTTATTTATATACAAGTTTTACAAGTTTTATTGCAGATCATTCACTGAGAGGTAGTTATTGATATACATTACTCGCTATCATCCAAAAATGAACTTTTATTCCAAAAATGTAAATTTTATTTTCAATTGAATGAATAATGAATGAAGGAATAAAAGAATGAACTAATCTAAGTTAATTATGTACAATAATGAATGAATTATGTCAATTATAATGCCTCAATAATATATACATGTAGAAAGGCACCAAAAACTAATATAAACTAATCTAGGTTAATTATGTACAATACTTTCTAAGTAATGCCTTAATATAGGAATAAAAAATATATATATGCACTAAATTACTTACTATACTAACATATAAATACTATGTATACTAACATATGTAAACGTCACTAAAGAACCTTGAAAACAATTATATAGAATAAAGCAAAAATAATATATATATATACACATAATACAAAGATGCTCTCTATATGTACATATATACTATACTATATATTTATATACTAAGTATACATTTATACAAACACTTAGCACGCACAACAGACACACTAACACTGAGCCAATTTTGACTCAACTCACATGCACACACTCGTATACCATACACTCAACAAAATTTTGAATCAACTTACATGCACATACTCGTATACTATACAGTCAACACAATTAACACTAACACTTAACACATGTTAACACTTAGCTTAATATACACTTAGCCTAACCTATACACTCTAATCCAAAAATTTATTTAATTGGCGAGCCTAACTCTTCCCAGGAACAATAGCCCACATAAACCACTCAACTAGGCAAGGCCTAGGCTCCCAACCCTTTGTCATTCTCTCTTTCTCTCCCCCTCTCAAGGCATAGCATAGTCAGATGATGGTGTATGGAGATCAACCCCCATAATGGATGCATAGCCAGTGCACGTGTTTCATTATATAACACTTTAGGTGCTCGTTCGTTGCCGATGTGGCATTAATTCGGACACTTAGTTGCAGTGCCAATCCATTATTTCATGCATTGTTTAGGGGTTAATTAAGGTGTTAATTAATTAATTATTTTAAAATCAAATTATATTATCATGTAGTTGATACATAGGGCTTCTTATTGTTATAGTTTATTTACAATAATTAAATATATAAATATATTTAAAAATTTGTTAATGTTATGAATAAATACACTTTGATTTTAAGTTTGATTTGTTAATTAAAGTATATATTAATAAATTAATGTTACAAATGATTTATAAATTAGTTGATTTACATTATTAACTAATTATTACAAAATTTTAATTTATTTTTCTTGAATTATTTCTATTTATATACATTTAAGTACATGTTTATAAATATTTATATAGAGATATACATTATAAGTATTGATTACAGAATAAATAGGTTATATATATATTAAAAATACTTTAAACTATAATATACAACCATACAGCATAATTTATTTTAAAAGTTTATGAATGTATTAATTTAAATTATATTAACTTAATAATATACCTAATTAACGTATAAACATAATTATGTACAATATATAGATAATTAAATAAATGTAGGAGTATATTACTGTACATTATAATTACTTTAAGTTATATCTATAGTTACAATTATGCTTATAAATATATACATAGCTATTTATAAATACTTATGGATTATGTATATATAATATAAATAAATAAATATATAATTATATTATTATAATACATACTATATAACTTAATATAAATACCTACCTAAGTAAGTAAAATAGATTTATATGTTATTTATTTACTTAATATACATATAAGATACTATTTACACTTAATTTAGGCTTATATATAAGGATAAATACTATATACAAAAGTATTTTTATGGAATTTTTGAAATTTTTTAGATTGTTATTTTCCTTTTGTATCCTTTAGAGATACGAGAAGAGGGGAGAAAGATAAGAAGAGAAGAAGAGACACTCTTTTTGGTGTTTTGGTTCTTGGTTCTTTTATTTCACACCAGAGAAGACCTAGACTTCTATTGGTATGTTCTACTAATTAAAGGACTCAAAACCTAAATCTAAAGACTCACACACCTAAAACTAAATCTACTCTCACTCAAGACACTTTTCTTTTATTTATTTACATTTATTTTTTATTTTTAATGGTATTTACAATTTGGCTAAAAGATGGCTTTAATGGAGTATGACATGAAACCCAAAGCCAAACTAAAAGCTCATCTAGGGTGTTCGAATGAAGGATAACACTAATTAGTAAGCTTCCAACAACTCAAAGAAGTTAAGATCAAGCTTAGATTGTAGATTAAACACTGGAATTCACATTAAACAAAATAATTATACTGAAATCTGGTATATTGTTACTGACAGAGGTTATAAAATGATAAACAATTAATTTCAAAGCCATAAGATTCAATCAAAATTGTTGGAATTGTAGAGTTGAGCATGACAAACAATCCAAATGTCATTAGATAATCAAGCTGAACTCAAAATGATTCTTAAATCACTAAATTCATATCAAATTCATCTTAGATAGTTAACAAATATTACAATTATTGACAACATATTCTGAGCAATGGATACAAACTATTTTCAACTCAAATTCAAGTCATCTCAAGTATATGAATGCTTCTTGAATCTATACCTCACATTGCAATTTTTAAGTCAACTCAATAGACTTAAAAACAATTTAGAATCCTTATATTCAACTTCATCCAGTCCAGTATACAACAGTTATTCTCCAAAGACACTTCAGACTGAATTGAAGGTTCAGCCCTGCATTTCAAACATCTTCAATCATAAGAAAAATAGTCTTTTGCCACTTCCATTCAAGGAAACTACTACAAACTCAAGGTCATCAACAACTCATCTAAAAATCCATGATTGTGGCATAAAAATCCCATGTTAGTTTCAATTGTTGTGGCTACTATTAATGTAATAAGCAAAACATATCTCAAAGTTGATCCAAAATTCAAAACATTGTTCAAATCATTCCATTGTGTTCCAAAATTATCGAAAAATCATCCCCAGATCAGGATCAGGTCATTAAAATCTTCAATGAATGTTTTAAAATCCAAATCTCCCCTCACACCTGGGAATCTAGGAATGCATCCAAGATCTAAGTTTGAACTAATAAAAATTCATTCTCAGGTGTTGCAAATACCCTATAAAGGATGTGGACTTTAAATCAATCAAGATTTAAAACCATAAATTCCTAGAAACCCTAATTGATCTCCTTCCCTTCACTATAGACAGTGGGGAAAGAAGAATCAAATAAGGCATTCAAAACACTTTAAGAACAAACCCAGATCCTCATTAAGACCATTCTAACTTGATCGCACTATCAAATAATAGATTAAAACAAGCTAGGATCATGTTGAGCTATTGCCCAGGTTGGCATTTGATCTTAGATCACCACAGTGATACGACCACTTAGAGACCCTATACACCATCTGTTGGTGTTCAAGGATCCTTTGCGATCCTATGAAAACCATCAGGTCATTGCTTTGGCCTCAAATCGGTGTCATTGATTTAATTGGCCTCAGCTACCTTAAAAATAGTACCGAGTGAGAAAATTGGGTGCGAAGAATCTGGTTAACAAAAATTAAATCCAATGGGTTCAAATCAATTGCAATAGGACCAATTAAAATTCTTCAAACTTAATTCACATAATTAGGTTGAGTTGAAACCCAGTTGAATTTGAGATTCATTGATAAATGTTGAAATTCAAATCACACTCAGTTGGTCAAATTAAGTACCATTCAAACCAGAGGAGGTGGCCTTTGTGCTCAGATGATGCGAATGGGAGGCCCTCTAGATGTTAGGCTCATCATTAAGTCTGAAGGCTAGATAGCTTCAGACCTACTAATGGCAATGGTGGATGAGGTGATCTGATGATAGAAATCACAATGAAATCAGGAAGAAATGGTCGTGAAGTGGTGTGGGAGAGTAGTAAAATGTTGTAAGTGGATGAATTCATCCTCTCTTATCAGAATTAATCAGTAAGGGCAAATTGAGGGATGCTAACACTACAATTAATTTACTCCTAACTCTAAGCAATTAAATGAAGAATTAGTGATCTAAACTATCTAACTAATGTAATCTAATCTAGAAAGCATTTAAATCTATTCTAGAAAGCATTAAAATCTACTCTAATTGGATGAATGGGATCTCCAAGACCATGATCGACAGTCAGTGGCGACGAATTGGAGAAGATCTCCAGCAAAGAAGAATCAACTAGTGGGACTCTTAGGATGTCCCCTGGAGTTATGTGATCTAGCTCTATGTGAATGGAGGGAGATGATGTCGCCTTTGTCATAGGCGGCGAGGAGTGCAGATGAAGAAGCCAGAGAGGGAAGAATGATCGACCCAAGGGTGTAGGAGAGGAGTTTATCATCGCACAGTTCACATGTGGGTGTCCTTATGTAGGTGCAAGGTGGATCAGGTGACCTAGCATAGTGAGTAGGGATGCTAGGCTTGAACAGCTAGGATGGCTTTGGAGGAGCGTGGGAATGTTTTATGATGAAAGGCACCCATTGGATGTGATCTATGTTGAGGTGCGTTGCTAAGCACATCAGTGCTAGGTAAGAGGAGAGAGATCCATCATTAGATTAGCGATGAAAGGACGGACATCTAAGAGCCCTTGAGTTCTTCGTGCTAACACTTGCAAAGAAGTAAGCTACAAGCCTTTTGGGAAATTTGTAGAAAAAAGCCCAAGAGGTGAAGCTGTATGACAATTACACGTGAGCCCATAAGTGGTGAAGAAACATAACTAAATATCCCTGGTGGCTTTCAAATGAGTCCCTAACCTCTTTTAAGTAAATAAAATGTAAACACTTGATGACCTTGATGTAAACCACTAAATGCAAGGTCTTAATGAGGTCAAAATGCAGTGAGGCTTCTATGGCATGTTAATTGAACATATTAGAATATAATTTGACCTTTGATTTGCCTATTCAAACTCAAATTGGTGTTTAATTGGCATTTAAATCATCCATTAACAATTTAAGTGCATAATCTCTCAAATATGACCTAATTTCACTTTATTAGCATAATTTTGACGTTTTAGGTCATTTTCCTTAATACTTACACTTAACCCATTTCTTGTGTTAATAGATACTATTTTAACATCGTTTCTTGCTTAACTTGGAAATTTTAGCTATGATGAACCATACCTCATCACTGGGTCATCAAACCTCTTACATATATTCTTTGTGACTTTTTGTTTGAGTTGAAGTTCCAATTCTAAGGGTCATGACCACCTTGTGTTTCTATTGTGCTTGGTTTCCACTCTTCTATCTCTTCTTATGTTTGGTTGCGTAGATTAGCTATGTTGCGTAACATTGATAACCATATTATTGAAATGTAAGCATACTAACATAGGGCATTCATTAATTTATTGATGCTTTATGAGATATGCCTTCTAAATTTAGTTAGTTGCAAATCTTGCACAAAAAAGATAGTAAAAGGCTAAGTTGTAATTCTTGCAACACAAAAAAGTACCAAAGGCTAAGCAACATGACATATACCTAGGTGATGGGAGTTGAGAGGGCTATTTCGGTATGGTTCTTTAGAGAGTTGTCTTACTAAATTCCCAAAATCCAAATCCTTTCATCTTTCCCACTACCTTGCTCTTCACTTGCTCCAATTGTGGCATCCTAATTTTTCAGGCTTGCCATGTACTTACTTTGTCGCCAAGCACACACACACACACACATCTATATATATATATATATATATATATATATGTATATGTATGTATGTATATATGTATGTATGTATATAGGAAAATTATCAGTGAGCACAATGCTCATAAACACCCATTTGAGCCCAAAACTGTGACAGTCAGATGAACTATACAATTGATGAAACCACTTTTGTGCTTGCTTAGTGGTTTTGCATAAAATGAATGAAACCACGTGATTAGAAATGGAAATTACTCATTTACATTTAATAGAATATTTATGTATAGCAAAGATATAGTGTGTCATTGTATTGTAATCGCTGCATTTTTGGTATTTGTTATTTTATTTTCTATCATTCTCATTTCTGAATACTCGCCATCCAAGCATGAATTGTAGGTTATATCCTCTCACTCACCATCTGAATACTACTTGAAATCCATCTTATATGATTTGAAGGTATGCTTTCTTATTGCGAGGTAATCATTTCTTTTTATTTTATTTAATGAAACCCCATCACCATTTAACTCCATTGCTTATTAATCAAATAGTTTGAATGGACAATGGATCAATGTAATATTTACTTGGCAATTCCTAGTCAAATAGTTCAAGTTTGTTTTCATGCCATGACGTTGTCAATCAAGAAGAAGGTAAGTTGTTATGCGTGTTTTCATATATCAAATATATGCATCCTTTTTTAATTGTTGTTTCAAAGCTTAAAATGTCATCTTTAAATGTGTATTGTATCATTTACTATCAAGTTTAAATACCAATAACATTTAGTGCCAATATCAACTTACTTTTCATATAGATGGGGTGCAACACAAAATTATACCTAATTTGTATTATGAATAGATTCACACAAAATTATATGCATTTTATATTACAATGAGCTGAATGGTTGTAATAGAAAGGAACCAACAAATGAACTATATTATCAAACAAAAACAATGTAACCTTTTGTAATACAAATCTACTAACCACACAGCAAACATGACCATCTCAACGGTTGTAATATATAGCATTACAAAATGCTTTTTAATTGCATTACAAGTAAATGCGATTATTGGAACACAATGAAATTAATAGATTAATTTTTGTATTACAACACACATAAAGGACTATACCCATAATATAGACATAAAGTACTACAAATATCTAAACACTACGTAATACAAGGCTTTGCAATTTGTGTAACTTGTCCTAATTTTATTTTGAAGGTATCACATTTTCTAACTAATAGGAGAATTTGTAGCAAAAAAGACATGATCAATAATATATAGAAAAATGTGTGTTACAAAAGCATAATTAGTAATACAAAAGATGTATTTTATTACAAACAAACATAAACTAACTCACATTATGCACTAACATATTTTCATTTTTCTTCTCAAATTGCAAACAAACAATTTTTGAGCTCTCATATTCTGACATTGGTATGGAACATCTTGTCAAAAGAAATGGTTTAACACTGAGCATTGGTATGGAATTCAATTTAGTCTCAGAGACCAAAATATTCTATGAACAATGTGCTATTTTCATGGATTTAGTATTCATAAGAGCAGCACCAAGTTCTTCATAGACAAGATTACGAAAACCAAAGTTTTATTGTACAAGAAATGCCTATTGTTCAGAGGGTTTCTCGGAGAAATCCCTTGATGTAATTACAAGTAATTAGACAGTATCATTTTTGTACCCATTTTCTGAGTCGGTGTCCCCATCAAAATGCAATTTCAAGAAAAAGTTTGCCACATGTAGGAGTAGTTGTCGAGGCAGAATGGCCATTAAATTGAACCTTATAACAAACAAGTGGGAAGTGCAAAAATTTGTAAATGATCACAACCATCTAATTTATTATCCTAGCAAGAGGAGATAACTTAAACATATTAGAAAGATATGTGACCACACAAAAGTTATACTTGACACAATGTTCGATGTTGACATCCCCGTGAACAAGCAAGTTGTGTTTATATCTAGACCTGGTTGCATTGGAGACCATGTTGCTAATTTTGTTAAGGATGTTTACAACTTGAGAAGAGATGAAATGAAGAAAATATCAGGCATTGACGCTAAAATGTTCATTGACCATTTTGAGTATTGCAAGATGATTCCAAGTTTTTTCTACTTATATTTTGTCGACGACAATAAGTGCCTATGTAGCTATATGTGGATTGATCTTGGAGAATTATAAGCTATTTGGTGATGTTATGTCCTTTGACACCACATACAACACGAATAAGTACAAACTCATTTTTGCTACTTTCTATGGAGTGAACCACCACGAGAAATCAGTTATTTTTGGGAATGGACTTTTAATGAATGAGATGAAGGAATCCTTTGAATGGTTTTTTAGTAGGTTTGTGAAGGTAGTTGGAAAGCATCCATCATCCATTATAACTGACCAGTACACATCTATAGCAGCTATGATTGCATCATGTTTTCCAAACTTCGACCATAGTTCTATGCTTGGCATATTGTAAACAAATTTTGGTCAAGGATTGGATTTTCGAATTATGGCAGTGTTGCAATATCGAAGCTTATCCAGTTAATTTGGAATAGCAAAAGCCCAAAACAATTTGATGAATGTTGTATTAGTATTGTTGAAAAGTTAGATCTATTGGACTACAAGTGGTTGAAATCTATTTTTTAGATTAGAGATAGGCAAGTCCCTGCATGTATGGGTAATCATTCTTTTGCTAGCATGAAATTTGTGACTGCCTGAGTCCCATTGATCGATGAAACCGAGTCGTTAGGTGCTAACAACAAGAACAACCACAAGATTGCAGTCACCCAATATATCGTCAAAGAACATTAATAGCCAAACATCCATCCATAATGCATTAAATGAAAATAAATAAAGTGCTGACAAATATGATAAAATCCACTATAGAAAGCATAAGGTAACATGTGCTCAAGTACGAGTATAATCACAAAAGACTGGAAAAGAATGTCTAACGGCAGAAACAAAATTAAATGAGCCACAACACTCAGTACGAACTGTCTCATATAGTAGGGTTCCATCTCGCAGTAGGACTAACAGCAACCGCTACACTCGACTTCTCAACAAGATCTGAGTATGGAACTTGAGAAAACATATCAATAAAAACTAAGTAGAGTAGACTAACCATAACAAAGTAACAACAGCAACAAGAGCAAGAAGGAAAGAGGGTATTGTGTCATCAATTATAATGTTGATTATTAATTATTACATTATCTGATTTGTTTATGCATTAACACCCAAATTATTTGAATCCTTATTTTGGAAATCGACATCTTAGGCAGGAAACGATCTCGTGTAACTTCTTGTGATGCAAGGTAGGTATAAGTCATATCCTTGGTTGAGGAAGCGGCTTATACCCATCAAATAACCCCAATTCATTACCTTGCTGTCATAGTGAAATGTGGTGGCGGTTATACATCGTCTAGCATGAACATGTATAAGTGCTATGTATGTTGAACCACAGATAGCTAATGACCCACCCAACGGCCAAGAAAGAAGCACTCCAAACCTTGTGCCATGCATCCCACTATCCTAGTTGGCTACTAAGCCTAACCAAAGAGTCATAAAGAGGCCAGCAACTCCCTAAAAGAGCTCAGAACTGATCTAACTTAAGAACCAAAGTTATCACCAAATCTGGCGAGTAGCGAAGCTAAATGCAATTATCTAACCCCTAAATCTTAACAAATTTGTCGTATTGATTAATTAAACAATTGTAGATAACTGGATCCTTAACCATTGCCAAGATGCCTCGTACCTAATCAATTAGATCCATTGATTCAAAACAATGAGGTATTCACATTATATCCCGTGTTGTCCGCTTACAAGTAATTTCTCAATTTATGACAATGGTCCCACAATATTTGATAATTAACTAACACAACAGAACTTGTTTCATGTAATTCAAAGTTGGTTTCATACATGCAATGATAGGGTCACATTTAACACTCTTATTATTCAACATTCATGCATCATCAATTTAGTTCATACTAAAGTACCCCCAAAATAAGAAGTAATACTTTCACCAGGGTTCCAAACCTAGCAAAGACAGAATGCGCACTAACCAACACAACATACATGAACGGGACCACAATACCCAAAAACAAATCGAAAATAAGGGAAGGGTAGACTGCTTTACCTAGCATCATCGGAGGGTCACGGTGACTCAGAAACATATGCAAAGGGGGTCGCTGAACCAATCGGTTCAAGCGAAATGATCAATTGATCCATGTGCTACATGTAGCTACGCAGTTGGCTTGTGCAGTCGCTCGTGGATTGTGTTCTCACGCATCGTAAGCCCCCATTGTAGGATTTGCCATGTGTTACAAATCGAGTGCACTGTGATGAGCCCATATTTGTGGGATATTTATGTATTTTAATTCCTAGAATAAAGTTAACATGTACATTTATATAGCATATATTAATATGTAAATAGGATAACATAAAATTACCTATTCCATGCATTTTGTACATCACATGCATTGATAATATCATTTAGAATTTATTTAGAATATCATGCATTGAAATAGGCTGCATTACATATAGATTTAACATTTCTTCTAAGGTGTTATAGATAAATAACCCTTGATTTATTATTATATTTTGTTAACTTTTCTTCTTCCAATGGTTGCAGCACCACCTTCATTGTCAAGTCGTGAATGCAGATCTTGCATTGATGGTCTTCGTGCGACCCTCCATCTCCCTCTCCACCTTCCTACTGCATAAGAAGAGATCCCTAGCGACTAAGCTCAGAAGGCCATCACCCCCGATCCACTACTATGTAGAGAGTCAAGCTCTCCTCCATTCCACCACTGCCTGCCTCAACCGCGAGTATAAGTCCACACCACCACGGGTAGGCGGGGTGACAGACTGTCGCTCCATCAGTGGCTTGTGTAGCTTACTGTGAGAGTGTGCCTGAAGGCCACGTAGTTATCATTTGTCACCACTATCACCATCACCGCCACCACAGCCACACACTAGCAGCAATCCCCCGTACATATAAGACCTTTGGGAATGTTCCCAGACGTCTAATCTCCCAACAGTGTCTTCTTCACCTCCCACTATTGCTCAAGGAACCCATCATCACCACCGCATCTCTCGCCATGCCCCATCCTCTCCTCGCATGTGCACACCCAACAGCAACACCCTCTGCTGCTGTACACGACCACAGTGTGACGAACCCTCCCCGCATGTGCCTGCGCAGCCTGCGATCCCCCTCCTCTACGTGCGGCACCCACCTGCATGCAGCTCTTGAGTAGCGTTGTGCCCCCACCCAATGTGATAAACGCCAGTTTATCATCATTCTTATGCATTAAAATAAACCTAGCTCTTAGGATTTTGATCCGTAAATGGATTTTTGGGTTGCATTTAGTCATTAATTACGTTAGGCATGCATTGCATTCTTTATTGTGTTTTTGATATGTTTTTGTGAGTATTAAGGATAAGCAGATTGCCAGATCCCTAGAACCCTAGCACTCAGGAAGGCAACTGGTAAAGGATAAGCTCAATCTAGCTAGAACATAGCTTGATCTAGCTCACCATAGCTAGAATCCAGCTCACCTGAATTGGGGTTAGCTCATCCTAGCTCCATTCAGCTCATCTCAGCTGAATGGAAACTCAAGAGAGCTCATCTTAGCTCACCCTAGCTCAGGTCAGCTTAGATCTAGCTCAACTTATCTGAGTCTAGCTCATCTCAGCTCCCATTAGTTCACAAGGAGCTCTAGCTAGCTCAGCTAAGTTGACTGGAGTTCACCTCAGCTCAGGACCAGCTTGATCACGCTTCACTCAACACCAGCTAGCTGAGGATGACTTCATTTCAGCTCAAGAAGCTCAAGTCCAGCTCCCGAGGACTCAGCTTAGCTCAACTCAGTTGAGCTAAGCTACCTTAGCTGCCTCAACCAGTTTGATCCTCCCTAGAAGCACCAAAGCCAGCTCACCTCAGCTCCTTGTGGCAATAGCCAGCTTACTTTAGCTTGGCTTAGCAGATAGAAAAGAACTAGCAAGCTAAGCCAGCTAAAGTAGCTCCATGCCATCCTCTTCAGCAGCTGCTAGCTCTAGTTCAGCTCCAGACTTCTTCTGTCCAACTCCTCTCCTCAAACCCTAGCTCCCATTGCCTACTTCTCTACTCCATTACCAGCTAAGCTAGCTTAGCTTAGCTAGGTTCCAGCTCCCTAGGCATTTACCACCCTAAAACTCTAGCTAACTAGCTCCACCAACTAAGCCCTACCTAAGCTCACCTAAGCTAGCTCCATCGACTCCAAGTTGGAGCCACCACCATCACCACCTTCCACCCCTCAATCACCACCAAAGGGCACCAAGAAGTTGGTGCCAAAACCACCCTAATTACCCCCCTTTTTTGGTGCCAACTGTTCCCTCCAAAAATGCCCCAATCTCCACCCTACAGCTAAGCCTAAAGCCCATCTCCACCTTCCATTTTCCCTCCAAAATTCCCCCCTTATATAACACCATTTTGGCGCCAAAATGGAGACACCCCCACCACCATGGACGTCCACCATAGGGTGCCTCCATGTCCTTAACTACCCCCTCCACATCTCTTTGCATGGCACTAAAAATCCATGACCATAGATCCCATAACCACCACTCCAAACTCCATCTTAGCCATCCATTCCAAGAGCCACCTATGCCCCCCATCCTACTGTATAAAAAGACCTTTAACCACCACCATTTCTCCCATCCTCCCTTTACTATAATTCCACCCTACAACCACCATAAGAAGAGAAGAAGACTAAGGGGGCACCCTACCTGCCCCCTCGGTTCCTTCTTCCCCTTTTTCTTCTCCCCTATGCCACGCTAAGGAGGAGAGCACTTCCCCACTAGGAGGACGGCTAGGCAAGGAGGAGCAAGGGTGGTGCACACCCACGCTCGAAAGAGATCATTGAAGGTGGTAGCTTCCACCTTGGAGGACATCATTTGGAGGAGCATCTCATGGAAGGAGAAGGAGTTGTCTTTTCAAGTCAAGGAGCTACTTGGCTTGGAGCAAGAAGTCCTCTTCTTCAATATGTTATCTAGAGGATTTGTGTTTTATTTTTCTTATTTTTTCAAGTAGAGTAGAAGCATTCCTCTATTGGTTTTTGATGTAAACACATTTATTAAGGGTAAAATGGCTATTCATGCATGTTCCTAGGCTTAGATTTGCATTTCATGTTATAAATATTGCATAGCATACATCATTCTGCATTTAGAGTATAGTATATAATTTAGGTTAATTGCATCCTTTTTGTGGTTAGGAGAGAAGGATATTTATTTCGAAGCCTCGGATTGACGATCCGACCATACTGATCTAATCAAGACGACGATCAGAGTCCAACGCCTCTGAAATCGCCTCTATCGGAGTTCCGTAGCACCATATGCAGTCCGAGGAAGATCAACAGCCAAGGGATTAGGAGACATAATTTAGAGCTTCAAATGATAAATCCGACCATGCAGATGGATTCGGGTCGACGATCATAGCCTAACGGCATGTAAATAGACTCAATCCAACCTCTGTAGCAGCCCCTCAACAAGAAGATGGATGGCCCAGACTGTGCCACATGGCGCAGCCTAGGCCGCCAGCGCACGCACGCAACACTGCACATGCGTAGCAGCGTGGGTGCACGCACGGGTGCGCAGGCACGCATGCACACAGCGCCACCGTGTGGGCATGCACGCACGCACGGCAAGGCAGGAGCGGCGCCAGCGTAGTGTAAGGCAGACGACAGCAACATATGAGCTGGACTTACAGTGACGCTTACACCCATCGATAATTCATCGCATGCCAGCAAAGCCAGCTGTGGGTACCAGCGGCCATGAGCTGCCTACAACGACGTTTCTAGTGATGGCCTGGATGTCACTAATGGTCCCATACCGATTTTTGCCTCTTCTCAACCACTATAAAAGGACCTACACCCCCTCCCTTCCAAGCCATCTCCACCTACACTACTCCTACCTACTCCCAAGTTCTAGCAAGCTTACCAACACTCCATTAGAGCTTGTTCACAAGCTCCCAAGGTGCCTATTAGTGTAGCGAACCTCTACCCCACCAAATACTCCAACTTCCCATCTCCCTTCATAGGTCACCTTAGAGCTGTCCTCCCACCTCCATTCCGGTAGCAGATCAACTCCATCTTCTCACCTCCATTCCGGAGTTACGCCAAAGCTTTCCTCAACCCGACATCCTCCAGCATCTCACCTCTGTCATCCCACTCCTCACCTCCTTCGTCCGAGCTTCCGCCAAGCACCATCATCTCGCCGAATAGCCGATTCGGGAGATTTCCTCTCACCTCCCTCTCTTTATATGCTTTCATAGTTTTTGTAATTAATGTTAGAAGTAATATATATCAAATTTGTTCCAGATCTCTATCTTGTGATACGTTTGCTTGATTTCTTTTATTTCAAAACTAAAAAAAAATATCAAAACCCTAAAATAACAAAAAGAAACGAATTGAAGCGCAATTTTCAAGTAAAGTAAATGTCACCTCCATGTTTTTGACCCAGGACTCCCTTGGAGTTTCAATATAAATTTTATTTGATTGACGTGCTTTTCAACTACGACGACAAGTTACTTGTAACGTCGATTTCTAAACACGCGAAACACGATGCGACCAATTTTGTGTAGACAATTTTCATTAAATCAAGTTGCCTTCTCTTAATTTTATTGCATAGTTTTTGACAAGTTTTGCCTAGCATTTGTTTTACTCCCTCTCCCTAATTACTCTAGGCCTCCACATGTCTAGGGTGAGCTTGGGGAGAGGCTCTACCTGTCACCTTGGGGTTAGCTTTATTAAAATAGGCATTAGTTGCTTTCACGCTATTAGCAAAACTCGCGTGTTGCCGTTATTTCAAAATCTATCAAAATCATATATATAAAACACCAAAAAGAAAGTTGAGCTTGATTTCCAAGCAAGAGACATAATTTTACAATCATTTTTCCTCCTTGGACGACCCAAGATACTCCCCTATCTAGGTTATAAATTTTAAAAGCGTATGCGAATTTGCATGTTACAACGACTCTAAAAACCCTAATTAACAAATCATGTGATTTGCCGCATCACTTTTTGGCATCGTTGCCGGGGAGGCAGGACTTTGCTTATTCAATTCTTCACTTGCTTGAAGTGGATCTCATCCCCCTCTCTTTCTTTTCTCTTGTGTGTGTAGGTATTAGAGGAAGGAAGTAGAAATTTGGAAGCGAGAGCTTGAAAGTTCCTTTTCGTCCCACGATTTTAGGTTGGTTCTCCCTTTCTTGCCACATTTATCCTTAAAATCTACCCAAAAATATTAAACTTGGCTTTTAGGATCTTAAATATCTTAATTAAGTGGAGTGGTGTAATTTAAAATCCATTGTTTGCTTGTATGCTTCTGATGGGAACACCATCATCAGCCCTAACTAGCTTATTTTGACCCAATGAAGTAATAAATACCCCTACATAACCAACTGAAGGTCATAATTCATTGCATAACCTTTCTGAGAGAAACACAAGAAGCTAGGGTTAAAACTGCAATTTTACCAACTTATCATAAATGCAGTACAACCACGGGTTTTCTCAAGGGCTGAATAAAGGTCAAATGGTCTTAATAAGACAGAAAAGGGTTTGTGTATGTTCTGAGAATTAAATGGCTTTTGAAATCCTAAAAAAGACCAACTTAATTAACCAAGGCTCTGTACAAGATAAAATTCACTTAAACCCTCTAGAAATTTAGTACCTTCAATTTGACCATCAGAACCCATTTTGACCTAAAATGGAGTCTCAGACAGATATTTACCCTAATTTGAGCTTTTGCACAAATTACCCAACCAAACATGGTCAAAACCAAAATCCAACTTCACCATTGGATTCCTTAGGTCCAAATTAGGTTTGTACCAAAACTTGGACCCAATATGAATTTTCCTTGACCTAGTTTGCGAAAAAGTCCTATCTGATTACATTTGTGCCCCTGACTTTCGAAAACCCTTGCATTTAGCCCCCTAGCTTTGTCATCATCTTCACAAGTAGGTCCCTCCACCATTATCGCAGAGGAAACCTAGTCTGGCGACCTTTGACAGGGAGTATCTCCCTGATTGCTTGGAGAATCCCTTCCATAATTGGATGGGAGACCCTCTGAGAAATTCTCTCCTACCTGAACCCATTGATGAGCTTTGATTCCTTCCCAATCTGTAATGCGAATGCATTAGAGATTTCGATATCCTAACAGTTCCCATCTCCGAAGACCTTCCAAGCTTGGAAAGCTTGCTTCCCAAGCCCTAACCGCCCTTCAGAGCCTTATTTAAAGAAGCCCAGATCACACCGCATTCTCTACACTCGAATTCAGCCATGATTCCCCTCAATTATTCTCTTCCTCTCACGGTCGTAGGCTTCTCGACGTCTGACAACCTTTCCTATCCTTTCTCGTTGTTCGTCCGCCATACCAGCGGTGGATACATCCTCCCTGCATTCGTCCACGTCTCGCCATACCAGCAGATGCCACTCCCTCTTCATCGTCGCTGTTCCCACCTCACCGAAGTTGCCTTCATCTCCGGCGTCGACCACACTAGACCTAACACCCTCACTGCCCCCCTTCATCCATTAACTCCCTACCTAAGTTCCCACTCTCCTCTACTTTCTTCTCTGCCCTTTACTTTCCAAAATTCGCCATTGACGCCCCATTGCACCTCCTTCTCCTCCATCTCTGGCCACTACCTCCGACGAGGCCATCCCACCTCCACAAGCCACCAAACCCCTCGTCGACCCTTACAGAACCTCCGCCACACTTCACTGATCACTTCCCCTCACTTTATTCAATGTGCCACTCACCCAACTCACCCCCCTAACACGCACACAGTCTGCCCTATGCACACACTCACAGACACCCACACACCATGCCACCACCCCCAGCACATTTGCCGTGCTCCGACCACACTCCCTGAATGCTTTTACATGGCCGAGAGGCCGTTCTATTAATTTCAGGTGCACGGCCTTGTCCACCATTGGCGAGCAAGCTCAAAGCTTACTTGAAGCTGCTCCAAGCCTTGCTGTCCCAGGCTGACACTCAAAATGTGCAAAAGACTCTTGAACATGCACCTAAGACCTCAATTGCAGTTGCGAGCCTCAGTAGCTGTTGTAATTGGAAGCACCATCCCTGTTGTAGGTGCGCGACAAAAAAGATTGCGCGGATAGTCCCACCTCGGATATGAAGAAGCACCTGCACCCGCGTAACTTGCAAAAGTGCCTGCATCTGTTCACCTCAGTTACCATGGGGTGAGGTCCCACTCACCTACACCTGGTCTCGTCTGCAACATTTCCTCCGTGGACCTGGCTGACCCAACCCAACCTGCACTTCTCGCACACCACCACACGCCGGTGAGTCTGGACTCGGGTACGTACCCGACCCAATAACCCGAATACTTGTGTGGCACTGGGAGAGTGGATCCTAAGAGAGAAAGAGAGGAATTTTGCACGGGTAGGGGGAGGGTTTTGCTGTTGGGATCTTTGGCCGACACTTAGCCAAATTCTGAAGAAGAGAGGGCCAGGGTTGAAGGCAGAAGGAAGAAGAAGAAGAAGAGGAGGCCCGAGCAACTAAGGGACAAGGAAAAAGAAAAGCCAAAGGCCAATGAAGCTGAAGAAGACAGAGAAGAGCTAAGGGTAGAAGAAGCAGAAGAGAAGAAGAAGAGAATAAGAGAAGAACATTGCTGAAGAGAAGTAAAAGAGGAGGAAGAAGAAAAGAAGACTCAGAGAAAGTAAAGGTAGAGAAAGAAAAAAAGCAAAGACAAAACTAGACAACCTTAAGTCATCTGATTTACAAATCAGATGACAGATCATTACTTTTATTTCATTGCAAATACATTGAGTTCCTTGGTAATATTGTAGGAGTATTTGGTGATCTAAATAACCATTTTACTCCCATATTTTTGCGCATTGCTACTGATACTATTGCAATCTCTTTTAATTCTGAATTGTGATCCTAATTTCTAAATACCAATTTGCTCCCTGTGTTCGACCTTGGAAACCTATTCGAGTAATAAAAATTAATTTATTTTCAAAGCGATTTCGACTATATTGTAGCGTGATTATTTTAAAATCGATGTCGCCTTGTAAACATTTTGCCACCGTTGCTAGGGAGCAACGGGAAATTTAGAATTCTCAATTGCAATTCCTGATTTGGTACTAACTTGCTATATGTATTTTTGCTGTGGTTGTTTGACAGAGAAGATACATTCAAGAAAGTACTCCTGCACATCAAACACTCTAGGGTAGGTAAATTTTGAGTACTCTCTCTTAAGCCCCTCCTTCTAAAAAGGTTAAAAAAGGAAAAAATCAATGAGGGCTACTTGCTTTCCATTCTTAGATAATTCATCAAGTTGCCTGATTTGATTTCAACAACAAAACCTGATTTGTTCTCTCATTTAAGGTAACTATGGCTATCACATTCTTGTTTGAGCCCTAGATGCCACATTTGGAAAACTAAATTGGACCAAAATTAGAGCCAATTTAGGATTCCAAGTTAATGTTTTAGAGACACACTTACATAATCAAGAATCAACTTTCAAAAATGATGTGTGCCTAAGCCTTGGTTGAATTGATCTATTCAAGCAAACCCTAAAAATTAGGCTCTTAATCTCACTTGAATCCTAAAGAGAGGGACCTAAAACTTCTCAAGTACAAATAGGTGAAGTTGACCCACCTTGTTGGGTCAACCAATCTTGCAATTAGTTCACTTTTTGCACTCAATACATCTTAAAGTTCAAGTGAAAACCTAAGCTCCCTTGCTCTTAATTAAAACTTGTAGACTTAAGAGGTCAAGTCCCCATTCTGGTCTACTTGGAACATCAGTGACAAGAGAGGTCGGGTTAGGGAAACCCTGAAACCCGTAGGGGTGCTCTACCGTGTAGGGGTCTTCGTGAGACTCTCCCTCTCTGGCTGGCCATGTAATTCTCAGGTGGATGGCTTCCTGACTAAGGGGTATCATCCACCCCGAACCTCTACAGTCATCCAAAATTTCTGGGTGTCTTGATTGGGTCCATCACATTCTATTCTCATCCAGACCATCGGTGCATGTTTGGTAGGTCCTTAAGACCAACCTTGAGGCCTTCTTTAGTCATTCACTCTCGTCGAAACCAGCCCTCGACTCCCATGTTTGTGCAGCAACCCCATCACATAAACAACTCTTCTGATTCATCTGAGCCTAATTCTCCTTCATCCATCATCATGGCACAACCAGCAGAAGAAGAGAATAACCTCGAAAATCAACTTCAGTGCCTTAATGATTTATTCCAAGCCTTTGTGAATCCACCGCTGCATCCTATGATGCGAGATCATTACAATCCCGCTACGGTGGCAATCGAATCTCGAGTCCAAATCCCAATTGAAGGTCCTGATACTGAACTCAAGCCCAACATGATTCATGCTATTCCAAAGTTTCATGGGCTCAATTTCTAGGATCCTTTCCACCACATTAAATAGCTCAAGCATCTAGCCCAGACCTTTGGGTCAGATGTCCAAAATTGGGACATTCTTCTCATGAAAATTTTATCCTTCTCTCTCATGGACAAAGCAGCTCACTAGTATCAGACTCAAACGCATCCATTCAACACATTGGTTGAACTACAATCCGAGTTTCTAAAAAAGTTCTTCCCAGTTGGTCGGACGAATGCTTTATGACACCAGATCACACACTTCACACATCAGCCTGGAGAACCACTTCACGAAGCATGGGACCGTTTCCTGGATCTCATGCGAAAGTACCCCTATCACAGAGTTCCTAAATGGGAACAAATCCAGTCTTTTTACCAGGGACTCCATGAAGATATCTGGTTATTTGTCAATGCAACTTGCGGAGGAAATATCATGTGTCAACACAAAGACACTGTGTGCGAGATTCTCAAGAATATGTGCAAGAACTCCATTAATAATAACTCCATGGACATATTCGACCGGACGAATGCCCGTGCATCGATGAATCTAAGGGGAGCACATGAGACGTAGGGCCTGTCCTCTTCTGTCGACTTGGAATTGATGGCCAATCATTTGGGCAAGGTTTCTATTATTGAGAAGAAGGTGGATGAGCTAACTCTACATCTGCAGTGAGCCACGTCTACGCAAAACCCATTCTCACAACCGCCCTCTGTGAGGGAAGCTGTGCATAACATTTATCACCGATCTTCTCAGAGGATGGACCCGTATCCACCCCTTCTGACTCTAGGGTCGAAGGAAACCTTGAACCTACCTATTCTAGTTGGGGGAACTCTAAACCCTTATAGTTTGACTTTTCTGAGGTTCCTCAGACCTGCGAGGACCTTAACGCCATCCAGAATAATCCATTCTCTAATACGTATAACCCTGGATGGTGAAATCATCCTAATTTCCTATGGGCGAGAAATAATCAAAATCAGAGACCACCATATCAATCCCATCCACAAGCTCCTCATCCATATCAGCCGCCTCAGCCTCGGCCTAACCCCACCTATCAATCTGGGCCAACTCAGATTGATCGAATGACTCTTATCCTTTAGACTCTAGCTGACATTCAAAAGACGAATACGGCTATGCAAAAACAACATGAATATGAGATCACAGAGGTTCGCAATCAACTCGCCTAGATGGTGAATTCCTACCAACCCGACACACTCCCTTCGCAACCTCTGCCGAATCCGAATAATGTGTCGAACAAGAGGCGCGTTTGAACCCAAATCTTGGCCAAGCTCACATGATTTATCAGGCCCCTTCTGCTCCATCAACCGATGGGATTGAAGCTTCGACATTATACTCAAGATTTCAGTAGAGCCACCTATTTTACCCACACCAAACCAGAATCAAGCAGGTTTGAATTCAGAAACAACCCGTAGTGGCAAAGCAACACAGGACCCACCTTACCCAAGCCACTTACAGCCTGGTAGTACTAACCCAAACCCTAGGATAGTCATCCAGGATACCCCTATCCCAGATCAAGAACCTGGACCTATTCTAGAGGAACCATCCAAGGTTCCATTTCTCGAGGCCTTGACCAAGGGAAAGAAGACAACCAAACCTGTGGCACCTGAAGAGGACCTGGTCAAGCTCTTTGAACAAGTCCATATAAACATCCCCTTGATGGATGCGATTTGCCACATATCGGCTTACGCACGATTTCTGAAAGACGTGTGTACACCTAAGCAAAAGCCATGAACCAAAAGTGGGAGCCCAATCATTTTGTCGGAGCAAGCCAGCTCTATCATTTTGAGCAAACTACCATCTAAGGCAAAAGACCCAGGTGCTCCCCTGATTTCCTATACAATTGGTGATATCAAATTTGATAGAGCTTTACTGGATCTAGGAGCCTCCATAAACCTAATACCTACATCCCTACTTGACCATCTTAAGGAATCTAAGCTCAAACCAATAGAGGTGACATTACAATTGGCAGATCGATCTATTAAGTCACCTAAAGGAGTTCTTGAGGATGTCATCATTAGGGTTTGGGATTTCTATTTCTCGGTGGAATTCGTAGTCTTGGATATGGATGCTCCAGAAAATCCGAGGAACACACCAATCATACTAGGGAGACCCTTCTAGCCACTACTAGAGCCAATATTAATTGTGAGGAGGGCCAAATTGAACTAAAATTTGGGAATCAGACATTGAAGATCGACAACTTTGAGGCCCAACAGGGGATTAATTGCGGAGTTATAGAACAAATATGTGATATCGAGGCTGTGGTTAACGATCAATATATCGAGGAAAACATGACTACTTCTAAGAAACCACAAGAGGATCAAAACCAGCAATTAGAGGAGTCCGAACTCAACCTAGACACACCCATAACTCCTTCCCTTTCTCTTGACACGCACCCTGAACCACTCGCTGCTGCTGATAACCCTATTCTAGAACTAAAGCCTCTTCCCGATCATCTAAAGTACATCTTTCTGGGTTCCAATCAGATGTTTCCTATGATTATCAACTCCAGACTCACACCTCATCAGGAATCCCGTCTGATTCCTATTCTCCAGCAAAATTGAAGAGCTATTAGATGGACTCTCGATGATTTGATTGGCATTAGCCCCTCTTACTGCACACACCGCATCTATACTGAAGAGGGCACACGACCTTGTCATGAAATGCAAAGACGTTTGAATTCTAATCTATAGGAGGTCGTGAAAAAGGAGATCATTAAGTGGTTAGATGTTGGGATCATCTACCCAATCTCCGACAGTTAGTGGGTGAGTCCAATCTAGGTTGTGCCTAAGAAGGCAGGACTCACTGTGATCATGACTGAGATTGGAGAAACCATACTGACCTGTGTAGCAAATTCGTGGAGTCTACATTGATTACATAAGACTCAATATCTCCATGAAGAAGGATCATTTCCCACTACCGTTTATGGATTAGATCCTTAAAAAACTAGCGGGAAATAGATTTTTCTACTTTTTGGATAGGCACTCTGGTTACAACCAAGTGGCAATCCATCCTGAGGACCAAGGGAAGACCACTTTCACTTGCCCCTTTGGGACATACGCATTCTGAAGGATGCCTTTTGGTCTATGCAATGCACCTGCTACTTTTCAGTGGTGCATGCTTGCCATATTCTCAGATATGGTAGGTGATTATTTGGATGTCTTCATGGATGACTTCTTAGTTTTTGGTGAATCATTTGACGATTGCCTCCTGCACTTGGTCCAGATCCTCAGGTGGTGCATTGACATGAATCTGGTTCTTTCCTGGGAAAAGAGCCACTTCGTGGTGCCTGAAGGAATTATCCTGGGACACCTCATTTCAGAAAAAGGCATCCAGGTTGATCGAGCCAAGGTGAATCTAATTTTCAAACTCCCTATGCCTAGCTCGGTCAAAGACATCTGATCCTTCCTAGGGCACGTCAGTTTTTACCGTCGAGTCATTCCAGAATTCTCAAAAATCGCATGCCCCCTGACTAATCTACTATCTAAGGATGTTCCTTTTGAAATCTCCAAGGAATGCACTCAAGCATTTGAGGTCCTACGTGATCGAGTTACCTAAGCTCCAAACCTACAATCCCTTGATTAGTCTCAACCCTTTGAGAACATGTGCGATGCATCTGATTTTGCTGTAGGAGCAGTACTTAGGCAAAAAATTGATGGGAAACCTGTGGTCATCTACTATGCTAGCAAGACACTTAACGAGGCTCAGCGTACATAGTTACTGAGAAAGAGCTGCTAGCCATAGTATTTGCCCTGGAAAAGTTTAGATCATATCTTCTGGGTTCCTGCGTTATCATTTATTTTGATCACACAGCTGTGAGGCATCTCCTTGCAAAGAAGGATGCGAAACCTCAACTAATCAGCTGGATCTTGCTATTGCAAGAATTTAACCTTGAGATTTGTGACAAGGTGGGAAAACAAAATGTGGTGGATGATAACTTGTCCCACCTTCCTTCTGACATTATCGACCCTTCTAGACCCATTACGGAACATTTTCCCGATGAGCACCTCCTGACTATCAATGCAGGGCTTCCATGATTTACTGATCTAGTAAACTACCTGGCATCACAATAGATTTCGTCCAATTGGCCGAAGGCCAAGAAAGACAAATTGCTTTTTGATGCCAAGTACTACTTCTGGGAGGACTCGTATCTCTTCCACATCGATGCTGATCAAATCATCTGATGATGTGTCCCGAAAGCGAAAATTCAAGACATCTTGTCCTTCTGCCATGACCAAGCATGCAGTGGACACTTCTCTGGTCATAAAACTACAGGAAAATTCCTCTAGTGTAGCTTCTATTCGCCCACGATTTTCAAAGATGCATACAATCATTGTAAGGCATGCACTCGTTATCAGACCTTAGGCAACATGAGCCACTATGATACGATGCCCTTACAGCCAATTCTCATATGCAAAATCTTCGATGTATGAGGGATTGATTTTATTGGAACTTTTCCTATTTGAGACGGCTTCGAGTACATTCTACTTGCTATTGACTACGTGTCCAAATGGATTGAAGCCATTTTGACCCAAACCAATGATCATAAGGTGGTTATCAAATTCATTCATCAGAACATCTTTTCTTGATTTGGGATTCCACACGCTATAATCTCTGATGGAGGGACCCATTTCACTCATGCTCAGTTCATGTCACTGATGACCAAATACGGGGTGTCACATAGAATTTCTACTCCTTATCACCCCAAAACCAATGGTCTAGGTGAGCTATCAAATCGGGAGATCAAGAAAATCCTCCAGGTCACTGTTCGACCTAACAGGAAAGACTGGTCATCCCAACTTCTAGAAGCTTTGTGGGCTTATAGGACCACCCACAAAACCCAATTAGGTATGTCTCCCTTCAGATTGGTGTACGGGAAGGCATGTTACCTCCTCGTCGAATTAGAGCATAAAGCCTATTGGATAGTATAGAACTGCAATCTCGATCTTTCTAAGGCAGGAACCCACAGAAAGCTTCAAATAAGCGAGATCGATGAGTTATGCCACGATGCGTATGAGAACTCACGAATTTACAAAGAGTAGGTTAAAGCCTTTCACAACAAGCACATATCTAGAAAGATCTTTTGCCCTAGTCAAAAAGTCCTACTCTATGATGCCAAACTGAAATTGTTCCCAGGAAAACTCAGATCAAAGTGGATCGGACCTTACCTTGTTCGACAAATCTTTGGAAATGGAGCCGTTGAGATTAGCCGACTCAGTCACGATTCAGAACCTTTTGTCATGAAAAATTAGGGACTCAAACCGTTCATTGAACTTACCGATAAAAATTTGGTTGAGACATCTTTTACCCTCAATTCTCCCTGAGCTCATTGCACCAGGCCGACGGTGTATAACTCAACACTTAACGAGAGGCAACCCATCATTTTTGAAAAACCCGAAACCTTTCATGACACATCTTATGCTGAACTCATATTGCACTTTAGGGTTCATCCATTAGAACAGCTGACTCCACCTCTAGTACCCGTACCCAAGCATGAAATTGTCTGCAACAGTCATCCTGACCCATTCACTCACCTAACACCTATTCAAATGAATGATCTAAGCTGAGCTCGAACCCACCTAATTTACTATGAGGACATTACAAATCATAGGCATAGGGGGGTATTAAAGTGCAAAATGCCATGAAAATTATCTTACAAGAAAGAGTTTCATAAAAAAAATCACATATCCAAAAAATACCAAAAAAAAAAAAGAATTCTTGAAAAACAACAAAAAAAATGAGGAGAAAAAATTTGGTGGCATATCAAATTTTGGGGAGGAGTTAAAAATGTCAAAAAGGAGCACAATTTGAAAGGAAAGAAAAAGGAATGGTCATTAGTAAGAAATTGACTTAGTTCTAGACCATATCAAAGGAAAGAAAATGAAAGGCAAAACGTGCTAATGAAACAGAGAAGAGATTAGTAGGAATGCTGATTTTAGGCCTTTTGGGCTATAATCCTAGGCTTAAAAATTCAAGTACTCACTAAGATCTAAATAATCCTCAAGAGGTTGGGGAAAATGCTAAGCTTAAGTATTAAGTCTAAAGCTTAGGGAGTATTCGACCTCGTTAACTGACCTCTGGTTTGCGGGACTCGGTAACCTAAGCACCCTAATCCACACACTCTGGTTCAGTGTGCTTAAGTATCAAAATCACATAAATGCATTTAAATTGTTCTAGAAAAGTCACCAAGATTAGGAGCAGCTAATCAACACAAGTTGATTTAGACGAGTTCCTGACGCGGAGAGGTGGGAAATTCCCTTCGAAGATGCGCAATAACATATCATCTCCTCTATGCTTGTCTCCTAGGATATCTACATATTCTATCGGGGGCATGTAAGCACCCTCTGCTGGTTCAGATGCCATGGGAGGCATTATCCGGAAATGTCGATTACCACGGTCTGAATTTAGCTACAGAATGCCATGGGTAGGATTATCTCAAAATCTTGAAAGCTATGGTTATGGGGGCTGCCATGGGCAGTGCTATCTCGAAGCATTGATTGCCAGGGACCCTTTGAGGATTGATGATGGGGAGTAGGTGTTGAACGCTTGAATTGCTACGCTAACGTGTTAGGTTTTGGAAAACCTGTCGTTGTAGTTTGAAAGCGAAGAATTCGTGTTCAACAAATAAAATTTATACCAAAATGAAAATTCTGGGTTGAACACAGGGAGGCGGATGTTTGATTTAAAAACTACGCGTTTCTTTTTATTTGTCACGAAATAATTCAATTGATTAGAATTACTTAATTATTTAAAATAAATAGAAGAGAAAGAGAGTAAGAGAGAGAGAATATTACAAACAGAAATCAAAATGAGATGTAGAATAAATAGGGAATTCATCATTAAGGAGAATGTTTGTTTCACTATTATAACTAGAAAGCAGAAAACAATTACACTAGAAAGCAGTAAATTTACTCTAGAAAGCATTAAAAGAATAGAGAGAGAAATATCCTCCTCGACAGTCGCTTGGAGGACGAGTTAAACTACTCTAGAAAGTAGTAAATCTATTCTAGAAAGTAGTAAAAAGAATGGGGAGAGTGATATCCTCCTCGACGGTCGCTTGGAGGACGATCCGGATAGGACGATGCCTGGACGAAGGAGGACGAAGCAGGACGAAGGAGGACGAAGCAGAAGAACGGGAATGGAGCAGCACACCGTCGTCGTCGCGGGATCCACTTCCGAAGGGGGACGAAAATTTGGACTTTATCTCGCGAGAAGCATCCTAGGTGTGGGACAAGCTTCTCTTGAGCTTTGGAGAGGTAGACAAGAGAAGGAAGGGATGAGAATTTCATGTGGAGGGGGTCTCCTTTTATAGTTGCAAGGAGTGGGGGCAAAATGGTCATTACATCTTTAAAATAATAAATGAGGGGTCTTTAGTGACGGATAAAATCGTCACTAAAGCCCCAACGTGGGCGTAGTACCCGCGCCCACGCATGCCTCCTCAACTGCGCTCTTTCTCAAAGCCCGCCCATGTTCTTTCATCCACAGCCATCCGATCCCGAGATTGGACGGCTTAAGATGCATCTTCGCCTGCTGCTGCATGCCCGGCCAGCGCGTACGATGGCGCATCCTCGCCGGGCATGCAATAGCACGTGAACACTATCGGTGGATCTTAGCCACTCGATGACGATCCAATGGCCGGTAGCGCTCACTCGCCTGCGCCTTTCTCCCCTTTGTTGTGGCTCGAACCCGCGACTGCAGCTCGCGCAAGTGCTCTCGACCGCTGCGCTATGAGGCGCAAATGGTCGAGCGGATGCTTTTAGGTGCAGTTGTCAACACCCGTTAGATCGAGAGTGCTTGCGGGTGCGGGGACTTCAGAGATTGTATGCAGCTGTTTGGGCGGTCGAGATGGCACCACGTGGCGCCATCTTGGCCGTCCATCTTCTGGATGTTGTAGATGGTGCCACGGATGTCGGATTGACTCGATTTTTGCGTCGTTGGGCTGCGATCATGGATCCAAATTCATCTGTGTGGTCGAATTTGTCATTTGAAGTGCAGATTTACACCATCCTAGCCCTTGATCTTCTAGGGTTCCCTGATCACTATCTGATGCTACGGATGCCTGATTAAGGTGATCTTGGAGTCGTTGAACTCCAATCGTCACCCTGATCACATCCATACGGTTGGATCTTTGATCCGAGGCCCCGATAAAATGTTTGCCCTCTCCAAGCACATAAAATGAGACAATTAACCTCCATTTTATTCAAACTACTCTAAATGCAAGATGATGCATGTTATGCAATATTTATTTCATGAATGAAATCCTATGCTTAAGAACATGCATAATAAACATCTTAAGTAGTGTAAATGTTTTTACATCAGTAGGAGTCAGATATAGACCGTGTTGTGAAGCCAATCTGAAGCTAGCAATAAAAAGAAAAGAGAGAGAATACTCTCCAAAAATAAAGAAAATTCCTCTATCCCTCTCTAATAAAATACACTGCAAACTGAACCAAGGCTAGAACATGTTACAAGCATGGGTGTTTTAACCGCGGAGTTCAACGAACCTTAGGATAGTTCCCATGGGCCTTAGAAACCTTCACGACAGACTGAGGCTAGAGCCCGTCAGGTCCTGATCTTGGCTGGTACTTGAGTACCTCTAGGCCTACTATCGAAATTCTGACCTAATCTACAGAAGAAAGCACACATCATAATTTTTTAGCATCAAAAGATTTCATGATCTAGAATCAAAGTTGATACCTTGAAATTTTGCTAAGGGACTAGCAAATGCTAGGCATGAGGGAATGATGGGAACACTATCATGATCCCTAACTAGCTCATTTTGACACAATGAAGTCAATAAATGCTCCTACATAACCAACTGAAGGTCATAATTCATTGCATAACCTTTTTGAGAGAAACACAAGAAACTAAGGTTAAAACTGCAAATTTAGCAACTTATCATAAATGCAGTACAACCACGGGTTTTCTTAAGTGTTGTGTAAGGGTCAAGTGGTCTTAATAAGATAACAAGTGGGTTGGATCAGACAGAAAGGGGTTTGTGTGTATTCTGAGAATTAAATGACTTTTGAAATCCTAAAAATAGACCCACTTAATTAACCAAGGTTCTGGTCAGGATAAAATTCACTTAAACCCTCTAAAAATCATAGAAAAATATTCTCTTTGGTTTAATACGTTCAATTTGACCATCAGAACCCATTTTGACCTAAAATGGAGCCTCAGAGAGATATTTTCCCTAATTTAGGTTTTTGCATAAATTATCCAATCAAACGTGGTCAAAACCAAAATCCAACTTCACCATTGGATTCCTTTGGTCGAATTTAGGTTTGTACCAAACATGGACCCAAGATGAGTTTGCCTTGACCTAGTTTGCAAAAAGGTCTTGTCTGATTACATTTGTACCCCTAACTTTCAAAAACCCTTACATTTGTCCCCCTAACTTCATCGTCATATTCACAAGTAGGTCCCTCCACCATTATCGCGGAGGAAACCTACTTCAGTGACCTTTGACAAGGAGTATCTCCATGATTGCTTGGAGAATCCCTTCCAAAATTGAAAGGGAGATCCTTTGAGAAATTCTCTCCTGTCTGAACCCATTGATGAGCTTTGATTCCTTCCCAATCTCTCATGCGAACGTATTAAAGATTTGGGTATCCTAATAGTTCCCATTTCTAACGACCTTCCAATCTTGGAAAGCTTGCTTCCCAAGCCCTAACCGCCCTTCAGAGCCTTATTTAAAGAAGCCCAAAGCACACCGCATTCTCCACACTCGAATTTAGCTGTGATTCCCCTCAATTCTTCTCTTCCTCTCACAGTCGAAGGCTCCTCGATGTCCGGCAACCTTTCATGCCCTTTCTTGTTGTCCATTCACCATACCTGCGGTGGATTCATCCTCCCTACCTCTATCCGCAGCTCGCCGTACCAACAGATGCCACTCCCTCTTCATCCTCGCTATTCCCACCTCACCGAAGCCACCTTCGTCACAAGCGTTGGCCACACCAGACCCAACGCCCTCAATGCCCCCCTTCATCCATTAACTCCCTAGCTAAGTTCCCGCTCTCCTCTACTTTCTTCTCCACCCTTTACTTTCCAAAATCCACCACTAACGCCCCTTTGCACCTCCATGTCCTCCATCTCCAGCCACTACCTCCGGCAAGGCCATCCCACCTCCACAAGCCACCAAAACCCTCGTGGACCCTCGCAGAACCTCCGCCACACTTCACCGATCACTTCCCCTCACTTTATTCACCACAACACTCACCCAACTCATCCCTCAAACACACCCACTCACTCGCACACAGTCTTCCCTAGGCACACACTCACAGACACCCACATGCCACGCCACCACCCCCAGCACATTTGCCGTGCTTCGGCGACGCTCCCTGAATGCTTTGATGTGGTTGAGAGGCCGTTCTATTGATTTTAGGTGCACAGCCTTGTCTACCATTGGCGAGCAAGCTTGAAGCCTGCTTGAAGCTGCTCCAGGCCTTGTTGTCCTAGGCTAACCCTCCCAAGACGTGCGGAAGACTCTCGCGCACGCACCCAGGACCTCAATTCTAGTTGTGAGCCTCAACACCTGATGAAATTGGAAGCACCATCCCTACTGTAGGCGCATAAGAAAATGAGTGCGCGAATGGTCCCACCTCAGATACGAAGAAGCACCCACACCCACATAAATTGCAAAAGAGCTTACATCTGTTCACCTCAGTTACCACGATGTGAGGTCCCACACACCTACACCTGGTCTCGTCCGCGACACAGCCTTTGTGGACCTGGCTGACCAGACCCGACCTACACTCCTCGCTCACCACCGCACGCCGGTGAGCCTAGACCTAGGTTCGCACCCGACCCGATAACTTGAATACCTGTGTGACTCTGGGAGAGCAGATCCTAAGAGAGAAAGAGAGGAATTTCGTGTGGGTAGGGGGAGGGTTTTGCTACAGGGATCTTCGGCTAACACATAGCCAAATTCTGAAGAAGAAAGGCCCAAGGTTCAAGGTAGAAGGAAGAAGAAGAAGAAGAAGAGGAGGCTAGAGCAGCTAAGGGCCAAGGAAGAAGAAAAGCCAAAGGCCAACGAAGCTGAAGAAGACAGAGAAGAGCTAAGGGAAGATGAAGCAGAAGAGAAGAAGAAGAGAGGAAGAGAAGAACACAACTGAAGAGAAGCAAAAGAAGAAGAAGAAGAAAGGAAGACTCAGAGAAAGCAAAGGCAGAGAAAGAAAAGAAGCAAAGACAGAACCAGACAACTTTAAGTCGTCTGATTTACAAATCAGGCAACAGATCATTACTTTTATTTCGTTGCTAATACATTGAGTTCCTTGGTGATATTGTAGGAGTATTTGGTGATCTAAATCACAATTTTACTCTCATATTTTTGCTCATTGCTACTGATACTATTGCAATCTCTTTGAATTCTAAATTGTCATCTTGATTTCTAAATACCAATTTTCTCCCTGTGTTTGACCTTGGAAACCTATTAGAGTAATAAAAATTGTATTTGGTTTCAAAGAGATTTTGACTATAGTGCAATGCGATTATTTTAAAATCGATGTTGCCTTGTAAACAGCTTCATTAAACACCACTTCAGTTAAAGTGTTTGTGTTCTATTTTTCGGGTCCAGACTTTTGTATGGATTTCAAAAATAAGTTCCCAACACCACAAGCCTCCTAAAATCTTGAAGTTTCTCCCAAAGATTACAAATCAAGTTTGGAACATCTGTTCCAAATTTCAAAATAATTGGGTTTGTATTTAACTTTTAAAAATTCATGGACTGCAGAGTGGTCACACCCTCTAATCTTCCTATTTTGCTACTGTTCGTGAATTTGTAGAATTTTTATACTCATCCAATTTTTACGAAATTTAGCTTTCTAGAATCCTTGGAAAATTCTACACATAACATAAAATCACCAAAATTTTTTGAGGCTAGTGGTGGTACCGAAAAGTCCAAAATACCCTTGGATATCATTTCTAGACTTTAACACCAGCACAAAGAGAAATTCTTTAAAAATGATAAAAAAATTCCTAAAATTCTAGGAAAATCTTTTCTGGAATCCTTGTTTAATTTTCCATAAGGTAGTGGTGTTGTTTGATTTATTTGGATCCTTACATAATACAGAAGGCCTAAAACTTATTCATTGGTTGTGAATTTTCTGTCTTAGGATTAATTGGATTAAGGTTTTCCTTTTCATTTCTAGAATCCCACTTTAAAGGAAATTGATCTTCACCAATACAACTTATTTTTCCTTTGATTGTGGAGCTTGAAACTTGTTTGAACTCTTAAGATGGAAACCCTAAAACACACTAACTTAAATCCAATTCTCAAAGATAGAAATACATTAAATTTTGTGACAACTTGCTTTTCGTTGGAATCATCTTCCAATTCCCACACGCACGCACACCGAAAAAATTGAAATAACAGGGCAATACCCCCATCAACACCCTCCACATTCCGTGTGCATAATAGTATTCCAGGCCTAACTAAAAATTGTAGCAACTGAACCCCTAAGGTTTCATCAACTTAGGCTTGCTATCTATGTCTTAAGTTTTCTCTAGTTAGTTCCAATTCTATCATCTATATCTGATGTCAGGCTGAGGAGCCATGTCAAATGACCAGGTGCAGGTTTGCACAAGCCCCTGGGGATTTTCCTGGGAAATGCTTGGGCCCAAACCTCCCCTTATGCAACTTGGCCATATTTGTTGATAGAACAGGTATTCACTATTGATTTCTTATTTCCTAGGTAGATCAAGTCTTAGGTTAATTTTTATGGAGTCACATTTAAGTTAGGTTTAGGATTTTGATTGCTTGTGTGCACACCTTCTGTCATTTCCATCTCTTCTCCTCCCCTACCGTTTCTTCCATTTTGCCTAGGCGGCAGTCCCAAACTCCACACTTGGAGGGACTACTTGATTTTGCCTCCCCAAAAAGACTTTTCCTACAGTTTTCCTCTTCTTTAAAATTGGAAAATCAAAATTGGTCCTCTAACCTACATGCTAATTATTCTTTCCCCAATCTTTCCACCCAGGAGCTTCTTAATCAAGCCCCCCCACCTAATTTCTACTCCATAATGGCTCAGCTACAAGTTAAGCAACAACAGTTGCATAAGGATTTAACAAACCTAGCCAACCAAGTGAGTCCTGCCACACCTACCCAAGCTTCACACATTCCACATTTCACCCCTTCTAACACCCCAAAGAGAGAACATCTGCATAATTCTTGTGGTAAGTGTAATTACTATTCCGAGGCTTTCTATGGTTCAATGGGGAATTATACTTATCCAAATCATTAGGCCACTCAAAATGTCTCCACCTTCCAGGAGCATTTGCAAAATTCCTCTAATTGTAGGAATTATCCGACTCCCTCCTAGACCAATCCAGTTCCTCACCAATAACAAAACCCTTTTGGTGGGTACGGTTCAAATTGAACTTATCAATCTGGGCCATCTCAAGAAGACATCAATGCCCAGATGATGAAAGCCCTGTTGGAGATGCAAAGAAAAACTACGGAAATCACCTGTGTTATTAACAATCTTAATGATCAAATTGGGGTTATTCCGACTCAAAGACCTGCAAAACATTTACCATCCCAACCCACACCAAACATTGTCAACCAAAGGAACCAACACCTGGGTGGACACCAACATCAGAACCACACTAATCAACCTCCTATTAATGCAATACCTCAACATCAACTCGATTTCCATCAACATCAAGCCCCCCACCTCCTCCTAGTGACAACCAAACTGCATATGCAGATACATTGAGGAGTTGGAACACCACCACTGATTTAGGGCCTTCAAATCAAATTGATGGAACCCACTCTCAACCTCTGTAAATCAACTCTCCTAACCCCACTAAGGAAGAAGAAAAAAAAATCCCAAAAACACTTGATTCAAATCCTACTTCTCACTCTCAAACACTGTAATCCAATCTTTCTAATAAAAAATCAGAGCCCTCTCACCAAGATCTTTCAGACTTATTTGGGCAAGTCGAGGAGAATATCCCCCTCCTAGATGCCACCCCTGCTTATGATAAATGTTTGAAAGAAAGGTTTACTCCAAAAGGGTAGGCTAAGAATCTAGGACAGATGCTCCTTTCAAAGATAGCCAGCTCAGTTTTTCAAAGCAAGCTGCCTTTCACAAAAAAGGTCCCAGGTGCATCACCCATCTCGATTGTCATCAATGACACCACTTTTTTTCTTGCCCCTCTCGACTTAGGTACCTCCATTAATATCATTCCCCAGATCTTATTCAAGGAATCTCAATTCAATGATTTTAAACCTATTAAGGTTCAATTTCAATTGGAAGACCGATCTATCATTCAACCATGGGGAATTTCTGGGGATAGTATGGTTAAGGTCCAGAATTATCCATTTCCAGTGAATTTTCTGGTCCTTGACATAAAGGTACCTGATGCTTTCATTAATTCCATCCTTGGAAGACCCTTTCTGATTACCGCAACAACTATTATCAACTCTCATTCTGGGAAAATGAATATAAGTTGCGATAACCAGATTTTCTCATTAGATTTATTTCAAGCTTCCAAGAGGTCCATTGATCATGACATTTTTTAGGACACTAATAATACAATGGAAGCAGTATTTGAGAAGTCGATGTTGATCAAATCCTACTCATCTCTGACCACCATGGATCTAGACTTTATTAATGATTATGTGATCCAAAACTTTTCAGATCAACTAGGGTTTGACTTTTACTCTTTTAATCTTCCTGATCTTTCACCAAAAACATCCACACTAACTTCACCCACCCTACATCTCATTGACTACTTTCTCCCTCCCTTTCCATTAGACCTACCACCAGACCCACCCGACTCTGGCATTTTACATGAACTTCAACCATGGCCAAATATGGGTCATTCTTCCACCATTCTATTTTATTTTGATCCCTATTTCTTTATCAATCATCTTTTTAGGGATCTTGAGGAAAACACATTTCTTGAGGACATTCAAGTGTCCAACTATTTACATGATTGTCCGTCTTCTGTGCATACCTTCACACCAGACTAAATGGCGTTAAAGATACCACTGGATGGGCGGTAACCCATCATTTTTCCTGCTTTCCTTTTCCCATTCTTTTTCCAGGTTTCGACCATCCTAAACCCGACCACCTTTCACTAAGGTGATCCCTTCTCCCTCCTAGTGCAAGAAGACATTGCATATCATAAGCATGGGAGAGTATTTTTAAAATTTTGATGATCGATTTTGGATTTTCAAAACCTAAAAATATGCTTTTTTTTTCTTTTGTCATTTTCTTGTTTTCTGCTTGCATACCTAATAAAATAAAAATATTGGAAACTTATTTAGGAAAATTTTGAAATTGAGACTAAGGTTGAAAACTCACTTTTGGTACAATGGGATTTAATCTCTAACAAACTAGGGATGAGGATATAGATCTGATCATTAGAATTTCAGGGTCTATTTTTAGACTAGATCAGATATCCTTCTCTAAAATTTCACCTGAACTTTTGATAGTTTAGGTGATTTTATTCTCTTGTGTAACATGGAAAGTATCTAGCTTACTTTCTGATTCAAAAACTTGCATTTCTTGCTGAACTTCCAATGTCAAATTTCACACAGAAGCCAACACCTAAAAACTACTAAAAATCAGAAAAATCCCTTTTTTAGCCTTAGTAAAAGTCTAAAGCAGATCATTGGTTTGAGTTCCCACCACCGAGAAGGAGGAAAATGCCTCCTTTGAGGATGCAATGACAACATGTTACCGCCTCGATGCTGCTCCATATCTATATTTCATATCTTTAGATGGAGCATTAAAATGCAATTTTGTAGCTCAAGTGTCTTGGACGATGCTCTACCTATAGTGTCGGAACAAGAGCTTAACTTTGCTTGGAGTGCCCCTTTACATTGCATTATGTTTTGGGGTTGTGATCTCCTGGGTGGTGTCATGGACAGTGCTACCTCGAAGTACTGGAGCCAGAGCCCCCTCAAGGTTTGGTAACGGGAATGAAGATCCTGACACATCTGTTTTAAGACTAAGCTAAAAAAAGCATGGGGGAAGGAAAAAAAAAGTTTTAAACGAAAAACATGCCCTTATAAATATTGACTTTTCACAAGCAAGAACACAAAGTTTTAAAGGTTACTGTAAGTTGCGAATCAAATTCAAGAGCTAGAAAAATCCTAAAAATAAAAATTTCAAGTCATTTGAATTAACAAGGGGTTAATCTATGAATCTTTTTGGAGTATATATTGATCCTATTTTTGTCAAATTTTTGGATCCGAAAACAAATCCCAATGTTTATCCTTAACAAATCCTGTACCTCCTACATTTGGATCATCCTATGTCCTGTAATCTCTTTCTCCTCAAAGTCAAAAAAAATTAGATTTCCCAAAAATTTTGTTTTGTAAAAATTAAAGTTTTCCTAAGATACTAGCAAAAGATAAGCATGGGGGTGTGATAAATGCCAGTTTATCATCATTCTTATACATTAAAACAAACCTAGCTCTTAGGATTTTGATCTGCAAATAAGTTTTCGGGTTGCATTTAAGCATTAATTAGGTCAAACATGCATTACATTCTTTATTGTGTTTTTGATATGTTTTTGGGAGTCCTAGGGATAAGCAGAATGCCAGATCCCTAGAACCCTAGCTCTTAGGAAGGCAACTGGTGAAGGAGAAGCTCAAACCAACTAGAACTCAGCTTGATCCAGCTCACCATAGCTGGAATCCAACTCACTTGAACTAGGGTTGGCTCATCCTAGCTCCATTCAACTCATCTCAGTTGAATGCCAGCTCAAAAGAGCGCATCTTAGCTCACCCTAGCTTAGGTCAGCTCAGATCCAGCTCAATTTATCCGAGTCAAGCTCATCTCAGCTCCTATTAGTTCACAAGGACCTCTAGCTAGCTCAATTGAGTTGACTGGAATTCACCTTAGCTCAAGACTAGCTTAATCTAGCTCCACTCAACACCAACCAGCTGAAGATGACTTCATTTTAGCTCTAGAAGCTCAAGTTGAGCTCTCAGGGACTCAACTCAACTCAATTGAGCTAAGCTACCTTAGCTACCTCAACCAACTTGATCCTCCCTGGGAGCACGAAACCCAGCTCGCCTTAGCTCCTTGTGGCAGTAGCCAGCTTACTTTAGCTTGGCTTAGCAGCTAGCAAAGAACTAGCAAGCTAAGCCAGCTAAAGTAGCTCCATGCGATCCTCTTTAGCAGCTGCCAGCTCTAGTTCAGCTCCAGACTTCTTCTATCCAACTCCTCTCCTCAAACCCTAGCTCCCACTACCTACTCCTTTACTACATTACTAGCTAAGCTAGCTTAGCTTAGCTAGGTTCTAGCTCCCTTGTCATTTACCACCCTAAAACTCTAGCTAACTAGCTCCACCAACTAAGCCCTACCAAATCTCACCTAAGCCAGCTCCATCCACTCCAAGTTGGCGCCACCACCATCACCACCTTTCACCCCTCAACCACCACCAAAGGGCACCAAGAAGTTTGTGTATGAGGGCTCTTCTAGTGATGGTACAAAGGTGGGTTCATTTAGAGAGTCCTCGTAATAGCCATCAAACTAGAAGGTAAATGCCTAAAGAGTGTTTATAGGATGAAGAAAATCTAAGTCAAGAAAAGATTCAAATTCTAGGTTGTAGTCACTCTTGGCACTTTTTGTTTCTGATTCCTAAGTATCAAAAAGAATTGGTTCCATCTCAACGGAACCAGAATTTAAATCAATGATCTTGGGACTAAGGACCTCAGAGTCAGAGTCGGGGAATGGATCATGTGTGCTGAGGTCGTAGATTGGCTGTCAGGAAACAATGGTTCTCCGAAATCATGGTAAGATTCGAAATTGTCGGAGAAATTGAGAGAATCAAGTTCTGAATTTGATTTGAGAATAGAGGTTCCACCACAGAATAAATCACAAGATGTAGATTCAGCAACCTGACTTGGGTCTAACCTATTTGTAGATTCCGAGCTAAAAAATGTGTCCCTATTAGGTCTAGGCTCGAGTTCTAGGCTTGTAGGAAAGACCCAATCAAAACCCCACTCTTCCAACTCCTCGGTTTCTGTATCGTAGATTGGTGTGACTTCTGAGAAATCAATCTGTATCTCTTAAGATGTTGGAGAGGGATGTTCATCGAATAAAGGCCCATAATCATCATCCCAATTCAAACTTTGATTGTCATCATACGGGGCCTTGTACTCATCCCAACAAGATTCAGATCTAGATTATAGGCTAAGAATGTGGTTGAATTACTAGAATCTAGGTTAGAATTACCTTCAAGGTTCACCTTATCAGAGTAAGGGGCAAGATTTACACCCTCAAGAGGTTCTGATTTAATCTCATTATTACAGGAGTATAGGGATTCTATGCTTGGTGAACCGGTGCTTTGGTTTTCTAGGGCTAGCTCAAAATCATGTTCTCCTGCAATTGGGACCTCCCAACCTAGTTCAAGATCAGGCATATCATATTCCATCTAGGTTAGGGATCCACAACAACCTTATGTCTCAAACCTGAGATTTGGGAAATCATGTTGATCCTCAAAATTATTCCATGATGTTTCGTTAACTGTTTGGGGCATGTATGGGTATTTGTGATCGATAACTTGTTTCAACAATTTCATCATTTCTTCCCATTTTTCAAGATCATCTTGGTGTCTTTCCCAAAGTATAGAATTTGTCATGCGTTGGAGATATTCAAAATTATGCAATTTTTTTATCTCTATGTATCCTGTTATGAGAATATCTCGAGTTGATCACTTTGTCGATTTTGTTAATAGTAATTGGGCAAAGTTTATAATGAAGGTTGTTGTTGTTGATACATCAACCTGAATGTCTTCAATTGGCTTTGAGGTTTTGTAATTAATGTTATAAATTCAAAGGGCATCCTCAACCATTCCATCTCTCATGAATCTTTATGATTCAGATTTCTTCAATGGTTTTCCTAAGTAACCAGGCTGCATTTTTGAATCAGATGGTGGAATCAAGACGTAGAATCAAAATTAAGGTTTAGAATGAAGTGATTTGATTAGAAAGAGATTCCCAATGAAAATTTGTGTGTGTGCTCTAAATAGAAGGGATGAGGGATTGGATGTGATGTTGACCTAATCAAGGCACCCAAAGATTTTTGGATGACTATAGAGGTTCGGGGCGGATGATACCCCTAGATCAAAAAGTGATCCACCTGAGAATTGCCTAGGTAGCCAAGAAGGGAGAGTCCCACAAAAACCACTACACAGTAGAGCGCCCCAACGGGTTACAGGGTTTCCCCACCTAACCTTCCTTGTCATTGAGGGTCCAGGTAGACCAGAATGGATAACTTGACCTCTTAAGTCTACTGATGAGAACCTCATCATGAGCCATAACTAGCTCATTTTGACCTAATACAAAGGATAAAAGCTCCTACATATCTCAAGGAAAGGCTTAACTCAGAGAATTCTGAGTTTGAGAAGAAAATAAGTCATAAGGGGTAAAAGTGCAATTTTACCAGTATAATCTGCATACAGGGTAATTCAGGGCCCAAACATAGGTCAAAGCACCTTAATAAGAATAAAAGTGGGATGAGATGATCTAGCAAGGGCTATAGCATTTCCAAGAAACTAAATGATAATCTGTAACCCTAAAACAACCCACTTCAATTCACAAGGTTCGAGGCAAAGTAAAAATAGAATAAACCCTCTAAAATTCATAGAAAAATAATCTCTAGGGTTTAGAACCTTCAATTTGGCCTTTAGAACCCATTTTGACCTACATTGAGAACCATGCCCAATTAATAACTTAATTTGGGTTTTTGCGCAAATTGACCGGTCAAACAAGGTTTAATATGAAAATGAAATTCACCATCAGATTCCTTAGGTCCTAATTAGTCATGTATAAAAGCTTGAGCCTAAGAAGAAACCTCCTTGACCGACTTTACACTTTGGTCCTCATATATTTACTCTTTGGCCCTCAACTTTTGAACCCTCGCATTTTGGCCCCTAACTCTCCTTCGTTCTTTGCAATCAGGTCCCTCCTGCAAAACCTGCCAGCACCATGCTCCGGCGACCTTGCGCGGAGCATGGCGCCGCGCAGGGTGAGGTGGGGGACCTGGCAAGTAAACCGGGGGTGCCCTGCGTCGTCAGCCGTCGCAGGGACACCCCCCTGGTCATTGTAACCCACCATACCGGCCGTGCGAACGCACGGACGGTATGGGTTCTTGTTTCCGACCATCCTCCGGCGAGGGAGACACGTCGTCTCCCTCCGCCTTCCTCCCTGTTTGATCCCTATAAATACCCCCCGTTGCTCCACCGACCAGGGCAGCCTGGATCTGACGGAGAAAATCCCCAACTTTCTTCTCTTCTTCCTCCGGCAGATGCTCACCAGCTCCGGCGGTTTCCTCCCCCTCCACCTCTTCGCTCTGCCGCAATACCAGCAGCAGAGACTTCCTCCCCTGCTCTTCCTGCGCCATGCCGCACCCAGCTGGCGCCTCTCCGGCTCTCTGCTCGCCGCCGCCCCTTTCCCTGAGCATCGTCTTCTCCGGCGACAGTCGATACGACTGTCGCCCTGTTCCTCCCCCTTCGTCCCTGCAAGTAAGCTAGAGCTACTCCCCTTCTCCTCCTCTTTCTTTCCCCGCTTTCAATTTATTCAATTAAGCCCTCTACCGACCCTGACCACCTTCACCCCCTTCGCCTCCGACCACCCTCCGGCGAGCCGCTCCCATCACCTCAGCAACCCACACGGCTCGCCGACCCTCACCGAACCTCCGCCTCATAACACTGAGCACCCCCCACCCCTCCACTGCCACTCCACACCTCCGTAACACTCCCCCGAACAAACCCATTCCTCCGGTTGCAGTCTGACCCAGGGCTGCCGCCAGACACCACCTTGCGGCCTGCCGCGCAGCTGCTCACCTTCGCCGTGCCACGGCGAAGCTTCCCCAGTGGTTTGATCAGGCCGAGAGGCCATATTCGTGTCCGACAGGTTTTGAGGTTCGATCGCCATTAACGCACATTGAAGCAGCTTCTCCCGCGCTCCAGGCTTGAGGACTCCAGGTCTCCAGCTGCTGCGGAGTACGGGGAGTCTTGCGAAGGCAGCCAGCCAGCAACCTATGCAAATCGAAGCCGCAGCTGCAGAAGCCAGGCCGCGGTCTCCCAGCAGGCGCACGCGAGGAAAGGTCTGCGTTTAGTCCCACATCGGTAAGCCTCACACCCGTTCCACTGTTTAAATTGATTTTGTGCAGTAGCCTTACTGCCTCAGTACACGGGGTGAGGTCCCCTTACACCCGCCCGGTTACCCGGTCTCGTCCGCGCTCACGCCCCGCGGACCTGACCCGACCCGACTTAGACTGACCTGCACTCCTCGCCCACCACGCACGCCGGTGGGCCTGGACCCGGGCGTGACCTGAACCCGATTACCCGGCAGCTCTGGGAGAGCTTTCCCAAGAGTGGTTTCAGAGAGAAAGAGAGACGCGGGGGGGGGAGGGTAGAGTAGGTTTTGCCTCTGACGAAAAACTCTGAAGTGTGCAGGCACAGGCGAAGAAGAAGACCCGCGGAAGAAGAAGGAGCTGCACTGTAGCAAATGCATAGTTAAGTCGTCTAAGCACCGGGTCAGACGACGGAAGGTCAGCAGCCAGAGCAGGAAAGAAGGCAGGCTGCAGAAGAAAGAAGAGGAAGGGCCAAAGCAAAGAAAAAAAGAGAAGGAGACAGGAAGGAGAAAGAAAGAAAAGAAGAGCAACGGCCCAAGCAGGAGAAGAAGAAAGAGATCTGAAGAGGAGCATCACCTCTGCAGAACGAAGAAGAAGAAGAAGGAGCTCTAAAGAAAGAAAGAAAGAAGAACATCACGAGGAGAAAACGAAGAGAACAACAAATTCTTTCCCTCTCTCTTTCTTTATTTTGTAAAAGAAACATGTATATCTCTAGAATACAACTTGCTCCCTGAGTTCGACCTCGGGAACTCTTTTATTTTCCGAGTAAAAAAAATTTATATTTGAAATGTTGGTAATAACCGGCTTTACTACAACGTTATAACAAACTAAAACCCGGCTATCACATTTCATTTTGGCGCCGTTGCCGGGGAGCAACGGCTATTCTAGAGGTAAACATTCCTGTTTCTTTTAATTTCTGATAATCTCCTCTCTTTTGTGCAGCTACAGGAACTCAAGAAGACAAGCAACCACACGACAACCACTCCGAAGACAGGTAAATCTTTCCTCTCACTATTAACCCCTAAACTCTAAAGAGGAAGAAAAGAAAAGAACAAGCAATATAGGGCTAACCTGTCTTCCATACTTAGTAACCATAAAGAGTTGCATGTTTTCAACTCATCACTCCTGCACACTATTAAGGGTATTTAAGGGCTAACACATTCTTGCTTGAGCCCTAATTGCCCAACAAAGAGTTAAATGGACCAAGTAGAGCCAACATAAGGTCAAACATTAGGATTTCAGTAGAGACACACCCCTTAATCAAGAATTGAGGAAATCCAAAAGAGGTGTGCCCAAGCCATTGATTGAAAATAATTAACAAGAAAAATCCTAAACAATTGGCTCTCTCTTTAAACACTTGGACCCTAAAAGAAAGGACCCAAAAAGCTCTCAAAGAAAACAAGAGGTAAAGTTGACCCCTTTGGGTTAACCAACCTTAAATTAGGTCACTCTTTGCACTTAAAAAGACTAAAGTTCAAGTGAAACCTTAAGCACCCTGATCTTAAAATTGGTAGACTTAAGAGGTCAAGATCCCCATTCTGGTCTACCTGGAACCGCAGTGACAAGAGAGGTCGGGTGGGGGAAACCCTGTAACCCGTGGGGACGCTCTACCGTGTAGGGGTCTTCGCGGGACTCTCCCTCTCTGGCTGCCCAGGTAATTCTCAGGTGGGCGATCTTTCTGATCAAGGGGTCCATCTGCCCCGCACCTCTATAGTCACCCAACACATTTTTTGGGTGCCTTGATTGGGTCCAGCACCTTCTAACTTACCTCTCCCAACTGTGCATGTACGGAAGGAGGTCCCTAGGACCACCCTTAAGACCTCCATTAGAAATTCACTCTTGTCAAGGCCAAGCCTCGACGCCCGTGTTTGTGCAGCAACACCCTCACATTATTCTCTATTCTGATTCAGAACCAAGTTCTTCTTCTTCCCCCATCATGGCTCAGCCAGTTGAGGAAGAAAATAATCTGGAACACCAGCTCCAACGACTCAATGACCTCTTCCAAAACTTCGTGCACCCACCACAGCGTCCTATGATGCGGGACCACTACAATTCTGCTGCGGTGGCCATTGAGCCTCGAGTCAGAATCCCGACTGGAGGACCTGATTCCGAACTAAAGCCCAACATGATTCATGCTATACCTAAATTCCATGGGCTTAATTCTGAAGATCCCTTCCAGCACATCAAACAGCTAAAGCATCTGGCCCACACTTTTGGATCAGATGCGCAAAATCGGGATATTCTTCTCATGAAGATGTTCTCCTTTTCTCTTATGGACAAGGCCGCCCATTGGTATCAAACTCAGACCCGGCCGATCAACACTTGGGAAGAACTTCAATCCGAATTTTTGAAAAAGTTTTTTCCCGTTGGTCGGACCAACGCCTTGCGCCATCAGATTACACACTTCACTCAACAATCAGGAGAACCTCTCCATGAGGCATGGGATCGTTTTCAGGATCTCATGAGAAAGTGCCCCCATCACGGAGTTCCTAAATGGGAACAAGTCCAATCTTTTTACCAGGGACTCCGTGAGGACATCTGCCTTTTCGTCAATGCAACTTGCGGAGGAAACATCATGGGTCAACATGAAGACACCGTATGGGAGATTCTCGAAAATATGTGCGAGAACTCCATCAACAATGACTCCATGGGATTATTCGACAGGACGAATACCCGCGCAGCGACGAATCTTAAGGGAGCACATGAGACGCAGGGCCTGTCCGCATCAGTCGACCTGGAATTAATGGCCAGTCGATTGGACAAGGTCTCAATCATTGAAAAGAAGGTGGATGAGCTGACTCAGCACTTGCAGCGAGCCACCTCTGCGCGTAACTCCTTTGCACAACCTCCTTCCACACAGGAGACTATGCAAAACATCCTCCACCGATCCTCCCCTGGGATGGATCCATATCCATCCCCATCTGATTCTTGGACTGGAAGATCATCCGATCCTTTCTACACCAGCCGGGGAAACTCCATTCCTCCTTTCCCTGACTCTCAGGAGGTTCCTCAGATCTGCGAGGACCTCAACGCCATCCAGAACGACCCATTCTCCAACACTTACAACCCTGGATGGCGAAACCATCCAAATTTTCAGTGGGCGGGAAATTCCCAAACCCAAAGACCACCTTTTCAGTCCCGCCCACAGCCCTCTCATCACTACCAGCCACCTCAGCCTCGGCCCAACCCTACTTATCCATCAGGGCCAAATCAAGATCAAATGTCCTTAATCCTCCAGACTCTGGCTGACATTCAAAAATCGAATGCGGCTATTCAAAAACAGCACAAGGATGAGCTTACTGAAGTTAAAACTCAACTGGCCCAGTTGGCAAATTCTCGCCAACCAGGCACACTCCCTTCCCAACCTCTTCCTAACCCAAATAACGTGCCAACCCAGAAGTGCGTTATGAATCCAAATTTAGGCCACGCTCAATGGATTTATCAGGCTCCTACTGCTCCATCTCCAGACGAGATGGAAGCCTCAACTTCTTATGTAGGATTTCAGCAGCAGCCACCCCTCCTACCAAACCCAAACCAAAATCAGGCCGGATTAAATTCTGTAACAACACGTAGTGGTAAGACAACTCAAGACCCGCATTATCCAAACCACTCCCAGCCTGATAACCATGACCCTAGGATAGTTATCCAAGGTACCGCTGTTCCAGATCCACAACCTGAACCTATCCTAGAAGAACCAACCAAGATCCCGTTTCCCGAGGCCCTGACCAAGGGAAAGAAGACCACAAAACTCGTGGCCCCTGAGGAGGACCTGGTCAAGCTCTTTGAGCAGGTCCACATAAACATCCCCTTGATGGATGCAATCCGCCACGTACCAGCTTACGCACGATTTCTAAAGAATTTATGTACACCCCAGCGTAAGCCGCGAACCAAGGGAGGGAGCCCAATTGTTCTGTCAGAGCAAGCCAGCTCTGTAATCCTTAGTAGACTCCCACCCAAGGCAAAAGATCCTGGAACTCCCCTGATCTCCTGTAAGATAGGTGGTACCCAATTTGATAGAGCATTGTTAGACTTAGGTGCATCTATAAATCTGATACCCACATCCTTACTTGACCATCTAGAAGAATCTGAGTTGAAACCAACCGAGGTGACATTACAATTAGCAGATCGATCTATAAAGTCACCAAAAGGGATTCTCGAGGATGTTATCGTGAGAGTGCGGGATTTCTATTTTCCAGTGGACTTTATAGTCTTAGACATGGATGCACCTGAGAACCCTAGGGATACACCAATCATTCTAGGGAGACCTTTCTTGGCTACTGCTAGAGCCAACATCAGCTGTGAGGAGGGCCAAATAGAGCTTAAGTTTGGAGATCAAACACTGAAAATTGATATATTTAAGGCCCAACAAGGAATTAATTGCGGCGTCATCGAGCAAATTTGTGACATCAAGACTTTGGTTGATGAATCACACCTCCAAAATGACTTGAGTATGCCTCATCAACCACAGAAGGATCTTGACCCACAAACAGAGGAGTCAAATCCAGATGTGAACAACCCAGTAACTCCCACCCTTGAACCTCACATCTATACTGAACCACCCGCTGTTGCTGAAAACCCCATCCTCGAACTGAAACCCCTTCCTGCTCACTTAAAATACGTCTTTTTGGGTTCTAATCAGACCCTTCCTGTGATCATCAATTCCAACCTCAGTCCTGAACAGGAATCCCATCTGATTGTTGTCCTCCAGCAACATCGCAGAGCCATCGGATGGACTCTCGATGATTTGACTGGAATAAGTCCCTCTTATTGTACTCATCATATCTATTCAGAAGAGGGCACACGACCTTCTCGTGAAATGCAGAGACGCTTAAACCCCAATCTGCAGGAGGTCGTGAAAAAGGAGATCATCAAGTGGTTAGATGCCGGAATCATCTACCCGATCTCCGATAGTCATTGGGTGAGCCCAATTCAGGTCGTGCCCAAGAAAGCAGGACTCACCACTATAACGACTGAGACCGGAGAAATCATTCCTACCCGATTAGCCAACTCGTGGAGAGTCTGTATAGATTACCGTCGACTCAATTCCTCCACGAAGAAGGATCATTTCCCACTACCCTTCATTGATCAAATTCTCGAAAAAATAGCGGGAAATAAGTTCTTCTGCTTTCTTGACGGGTACTCCGGTTATAACCAGGTGGCAATCCATCCTGAGGACCAAGAAAAGACCACGTTCACCTGCCCCTTCGGGACATACGCTTTCCGAAGGATGCCTTTCGGTCTTTGCAATGCACCCGCTACTTTTCAGCGATGCATGCTTGCCATATTCTCAGATATGGTAGGTGATTATCTGGAAGTCTTCATGGATGACTTTTCAATTTTCGGAGCATCATTCGACGATTGCCTCCAACACTTGGTCCAGATACTCAGGCGGTGCATCGACGTGAATTTGGTTCTTTCCTGGGAAAAGAGCCATTTCATGGTGCCTGAGGGAATTGTCCTGGGACACTCAATTTCGGAGAAAGGTATCCAAGTGGATCGAGCTAAGGTTAATCTGATTTCTCACCTTCCTATGCCTAGCTCAATCAGGGACATCCGATCCTTTTTAGGGCATGTCGGTTTTTATCGACGATTTATCCCTGATTTTTCAAAAATCGCACGCCCCCTGACCACTCTTCTCTCCAAGGATTTTCCCTTCGAAATCTCCAAGGAATGCACTCAAGCATTTGAAATCCTGCGTGACCGAGTCACCCAAGCCCCGATCCTACAGTCCCCTGATTGGTCTCAACCCTTTGAGATCATGTGTGATGCATCCGACTTCGCTGTAGGAGCGGTTTTGGGGCAGAAAAATGACAAGAAACCTGTGGTCATTTACTACGCCAGCAAAACACTCGATGAGGCTCAGCGTAACTATACAGTTACTGAGAAAGAGCTGCTAGCTGTAGTATTTGCCCTAGAGAAGTTCAGATCGTACCTTCTGGGTTCCCATGTCATCATATACTCGGATCACACAGCTGTGAGGCATCTCCTTGCGAAGAAGGATGCGAAACCTCGATTAATCCGATGGATCTTGCTGTTGCAAGAATTTGACCTTGAGATTCGCGACAAAGCGGGAAAACAAAACGTGGTAGCTGATCACTTGTCCCGTCTTCCTTCTGAAATAATTGACCCCTCCGGACCCATCACTGAGCATTTTCCCGATGAGCACCTGCTGACTATTGGTACTAGCCTTCCATGGTTTGCTAATATTGTAAATTACTTGGCATCTCATCAGACCCCGTCCGATTGGCCGAAGGCCAAGAAAGACAAATTACGCTCCGATGCCAAGTATTACATTTGGGAAGACCCGTACCTCTTCCGCATAGGTGCCGATCAGATCATCCGGAGATGTGTCCCGGAAGGGGAAGTCAACAATATCCTCTCTTTCTGCCATGACCAGGCATGCGGTGGCCATTTTGCCAGGCATAAAACCGCATCAAAAGTCCTCCAGTGCGGCTTTTACTGGCCCACACTGTTCAAAGACGCATACAGTCATTGCAAAGCATGCAGTCGTTGCCAGACTTTGGGCAACATGAGCCATCGCGACATGATGCCTATGCAACCGATTCTAGTATGCGAAATCTTTGATGTTTGGGGGATTGATTTTATGGGCCCCTTTCCTGTTTCGGATGGTTTCGAATACATTCTGTTGGCTGTGGACTACGTGTCCAAATGGATCGAAGCCATACCGACCCGAACCTGTGATCACAAAATCGTCCTCAAATTCATTCATCAACACATTTTCTCAAGGTTCGGGATCCCTCGTGCAATAATCTCTGATGGGGGGACCCATTTCACAAATGCTCAGTTTAGGTCACTGATGACCAAATACGGGGTGTCTCACCGAATCTCTACTCCTTACCACCCCCAAACTAATGGTCTAGCTGAGCTGTCTAATCGGGAGATCAAGAAAATCCTGCAAGTCACTGTTCGACCTGACAGGAAGGACTGGTCGTCCCGACTTCCGGAAGCATTGTGGGCCTATAGGACCGCCCACAAGACCCAATTGGGCATGTCTCCCTTTAGATTGGTGTACGGAAAGGCATGCCACCTTCCCGTCGAACTGGAGCATAAAGCCTATTGGGCAGTACGGAACTGTAATCTGGATCTTTCTAAGGCTGGGACCCACAGAAAACTCCAAATCAGCGAGATCGATGAATTACGCATAGACGCGCACGAGAACTCGCAAATCTACAAGGAGCGGGTTAAAGCCTTCCACGACAAACACATCTCGAGAAAGATCTTTCATCCTGGTCAAAAGGTCCTACTCTTTGATGCCCGACTCAAACTCTTCCCAGGAAAACTGAGATCTAAGTGGGTCGGACCATATTTGGTCCGACAGGTTTTTGGAAATGGAGCAATCGAAATCAGTCCACTCAGCCACGATTCTGAACCTTTCATCGTGAACGGTCAGAGACTCAAGCCGTTCATTGATGTAACTTCTATTGATTTGGCTGAGGCATCTTATATCCTCCTTTCCCCTTGAGCTTATTGCGCCCAGCCGATGGCGTAAAACTCAGTGCTTAACGGGAGGCAGCCCGTCATTCTCTTTGAAAACCTGAAACTTGTTCTGACACCTTTCAGCACTCGAAGTTCACCCTTATAGACAGCCGACCCCAACTCAGATGTTCGCATCTGAGATTTGAAATCGTCCGCAAAAATTCAACCCAACCCATCCACTCACCCAAATTTCTGTCTTAAGGAATGAACTAAGACCCCCTAGGTTACAATGAGGACATTGCAAATCTTAGGCATGGAGGGGTAGGAAAGTGCAAAAAAAAAAAAACTTGTAAGAAAAGGTTTCAAACAAAAAATTCACATATGCCAAAAACACCATAAAAATTAAAAATTTTTTGAAAAAGAATAAGAGGAAAAGAGGAGAAGGAAATTTTCTGAAGGAGAAGAGAAACAAAATGAAAAAGGAGCACAAAATTATAAGAAAAGGTGATAGTCATTAGTAAGGAACTAAGGAATTAACCTAAGTTCTAGACCTCATTCAAGAAAATAACTGAAAAGTGCATAATAAGATTAGTAAGAACGCAAACCTTAGCCATTCTTGAATAGACTCTTAGTACCCATTAAGATCTAGACACTCCTCAAGAGGTTGAGGAAAATGAAAAGCTGAAGTATTAGGTCTAAGGCTTAGGGAGTATTCGGCCTCGTTAACTAATTTTTGGTTTACGGGACTCAGTAACCTAAGCACCCTAATCTCACACACAGCCTGGTTCAGTAAGCGTAAAAATCAGAATCACGCAGAAGCGTCGCAAAAATCTGAAAAGAACACCTAGAATAGGAGCGGCCGATCAACACAAGTTGATTTGGACGAGTTCCCAGTGCAGAGAGGCGGGGAAATCCCCTCGAAGATGCGTAACAAAATATCGTCTCCTCGGTGCTTGTCTCTTAGGATATTTACATATCCTACTGGGGGCATGTAAGCACTCTGCTGGTTCAGATTCCATGGATGGCATTATCTCGAAGTGTCAATTGCCAGGGTCTGGATTCGGCCACGGAATACCATGGATGGGATTATCTCGAAATCTCAATAGCCAGGGTTCCGGGGGTTGCCATGGGCGGTGCTATCTCGAAGCATCGATCGCCAGGAACCCTTGAGGATTGATGATGGGAGCAAGGAATCTGATACAGACCGTGTTGAAAAGCCAATCCTAGGCTAGAACTAAAAAGAAAAAGAGAGAGAAAACTCTCCAAACAGAAAAACTTTCTATCTCTCTCTTACAAAACGCACTGCGAACTGAGCCAGGGCTAAAATCATTTCAAGCACGGGTGCTTTAACCACGAAGTCCAATAAACCTTAGGTTAGTTCTTGTGGGCCTTAAAAACCTTTGCTAAAAGACTGAGGCTAAGCTAGACAGATTTGGATCTTGATTGGTACTAGAGTACCTTTTAGGCCTATGGTCAGCATTCTAACCTAATCTATGCTCAAATAAAAAAGGGCACTTATCTAAAACTATTAAAAACTTCATGGTCTAGAACAAGGGTTGAAACCTTAAGTTTTTGCTAAGGGACTAGCAAAAGCTAGGCATGGGGGTATGATGAGAACCTCATCATGAGCCATAACTAGCTCATTTTGACCTAATACAAAGGATAAAAGCTCCTACATATCTCAAGGAAAGGCTTAACTCAGAGAATTCTGAGTTTGAGAAGAAAATAAGTCATAAGGGATAAAAGTGCAATTTTACCAGTATAATCTGCATACAGGGTAATTCAGGGCCCAAACATAGGTCAAAGCACCTTAATAAGAATAAAAGTGGGATGAGATGATCTAGCAAGGGCTACAGCACTTCCAAGAAACTAAATGATAATCTGTAACCCTAAAACAACCCACTTCAATTCACAAGGTTCGAGGCAAAGTAAAAATAGAATAAACCCTCTAAAATTCATAGAAAAATAATCTCTAGGGTTTAGAACCTTCAATTTGGCCTTTAGAACCCATTTTGACCTACATTGAGAACCATGCCCAATTAATAACTTAATTTGGGTTTTTGCGCAAATTGACCGGTCAAACAAGGTTTAATATGAAAATGAAATTCACCATCAGATTCCTTAGGTCCTAATTAGTCATGTATAAAAACTTGAGCCTAAGAAGAAACCTCCTTGACCGACTTTACACTTTGGTCCTCATATATTTACTCTTTGGCCCTCAACTTTTGAACCCTCGCATTTTGGCCCCTAACTCTCCTTCGTTCTTTGCAATCAGGTCCCTCCTGCAAAACCTGCCAGCACCATGCTCCGGCGACCTTGCGCGGAGCATGGCGCCGCGCAGGGTGAGGTGGGGGACCTGGCAAGTAAACCGGGGGTGCCCTGCGTCGTCAACCGTCGCAGGGACACCCCCCTGGTCATTGTAACCCACCATACCGGCCGTGCGAACGCACGGACGGTATGGGTTCTTGTTTCCGACCATCCTCCGGCGAGGGAGACACGTCGTCTCCCTCCGCCTTCCTCCCTGTTTGATCCCTATAAATACCCCCCGTTGCTCCACCGACCAGGGCAGCCTGGATCTGACGGAGAAAATCCCCAACTTTCTTCTCTTCTTCCTCCGGCAGATGCTCACCAGCTCCGGCGGTTTCCTCCCCCTCCACCTCTTCGCTCTGCCGCAATACCAGCAGCAGAGACTTCCTCCCCTGCTCTTCCTGCGCCACGCCGCACCCAGCTGGCGCCTCTCCGGCTCTCTGCTCGCCGCCGCCCCTTTCCCTGAGCATCGTCTTCTCCGGCGACATTCGATACGACTGTCGCCCTGTTCCTCCCCCTTCGTCCCTGCAAGTAAGCTAGAGCTACTCCCCTTCTCCTCCTCTTTCTTTCCCCGCTTTCAGTTTATTCAATTAAGCCCTCTACCGACCCTGACCACCTTCACCCCCTTCGCCTCCGACCACCCTCCGGCGAGCCGCTCCCATCACCTCAGCAACCCACACGGCTCGCCGACCCTGACCGAACCTCCGCCTCATAACACTGAGCACCCCCCACCCCTCCACTGCCACTCCACACCTCCGTAACACTCCCCCGAACAAACCCATTCCTCCGGTTGCAGTCCGACCCAGGGCTGCCGCCAGACACCACCTTGCGGCCTGCCGCGCAGCTCCTCACCTTCGCCGTGCCACGGCGAAGGTTCCCCAGTGGTTTGATCAGGCCGAGAGGCCATATTCGTGTCCGACAGGTTTTGAGGTTCGACCGCCATTAACGCACATTGAAGCAGCTTCTCCCGCGCTCCAGGATTGAGGACTCCAGGTCTCCAGCTGCTGCAGAGTACGGGGAGTCTTCCGAAGGCAGCCAGCCAGCAACCTATGCAAATCGAAGCCGCAGCTGCAGAAGCCAGGCCGCGGTCTCCCAGCAGGCGCACGCGAGGAAAGGTCTGCGTTTAGTCCCACATCGGTAAGCCTCACACCCGTTCCACTGTTTAAATTGATTTTATGCAATAGCCTTACTGCCTCAGTACACGGGGTGAGGTCCCCTTACACCCGCCCGGTTACCGAGTCTCGTCCGCGCTCACGCCCCGCGGACCTGACCTGACCCGACTTAGACTGACCTGCACTCCTCGCCCACCACGCACGCCGGTGGGCCTGGACCCGGGCGTGACCCGAACCCGATTACCCGGCAGCTCTGGGAGAGCTTTCCCAAGAGTGGTTTCAGAGAGAAAGAGAGACGCGGGGGGGGGAGGGTAGAGTAGGTTTTGCCTCTGACGAAAAACTCTGAAGTGTGCAGGCACAGGCGAAGAAGAAGACCCGCGGAAGAAGAAGGAGCTGCACTGTAGCAAATGCATAGTTAAGTCGTCTAAGCACCGGGTCAGACGACGGAAGGTCAGCAGCCAGAGCAGGAAAGAAGGCAGGCTGCAGAAGAAAGAAGAGGAAGGGCCAAAGCAAAGAAAAAAAGAGAAGGAGACAGGAAGGAGAAAGAAAGAAAAGAAGAGCAACGGCCCAAGCAGAAGAAGAAGAAAGAGATCTGAAGAGGAGCATCACCTCTGCAGAACGAAGAAGAAGAAGAAGGAGCTCTGAAGAAAGAAAGAAAGAAGAACATCACGAGGAGAAAACGAAGAGAACAACAAATTCTTTCCCTCTCTCTTTCTTTATTTTGTAAAAGAAACATGTATATCTCTAGAATACAACTTGCTCCCTGAGTTCGACCTCGGGAACTCTTTTATTTTCCGAGTAAAAAAAATTTATATTTGAAATGTTGGTAATAACCGGCTTTACTACAACGTTATAACAAACTAAAACCCGGCTGTCACATTTCATCTACCAATTTTATGTCCTAATTTTGTGCCTTTGTTCTCACTTGAATTAGCAGTTGATTTGACTTATGACCTAATTTGGAGGTTGGTTGGCCTTCAATGTTGTCCAACTTTACCTCACCTACCTTGAAGATGGTAGAATGACTCTAGGTCAAGACCTCGAAATCACCCTGATTTAACTCCCAGGTTATTAGGTCCAAGGATTTTAGGGTTCAAGTGAGTTTAGAGCCTGATTTTAGGTTTTTCTTGATTAGATCTTTTCAATCAAGTGTTTGGGTAGCACACAAATGCTGGTGGGTTTGCTTCCTTTTATGTAGGCAAGTGTGACTAACACTCCAAAACCCTAACAATTGAAATCCTAATTGGTTCTATTTCCAAGTCCACTTTGATCTTTAAAATGTTCTCCTTGGACTTCAAACAAGAAGTGCATAGTCTAAGAAGTTTAGACTTTAAGCGTACTCCCTAATAGGCACAGGAATTTTGGGGTAGGATCTCTAAAAATTGCTTCAACTTCAATGAGATTTGAAAAAAAAAAAATTTCGCAAATCAAGAAACTTGTCTTGTAAATGATAATTACTATGAGGAATAAGGTAGGTGATTCCAAATTGATTGTTTCCTTTTTGTCTTCCCAAGATTAGGAGGTTGATTAGGGAAGAATAGAGAAGTTACCTACCCTGGAGTGGTTGATTTGCTTAAAAGATTTCCTTGTGAAGTACCTCACAAAATCACAATAAAGCAAATGGGGTAAGTTAGTGCTCAAATATAATCAAGTAATGTAGAGAACAGTGGTGAATTACGCGTTGCTCCTCAACAACAACGCCAAAATGTTTTTGTCACTCCTTCAGTATTTAAAAGTGTTGCGTTGTAGTACAGCTGAAAAATCGTTCAAAACAAATACAATTTTATTACTCGAATATATTCCAAGGTCGAACACAGGAAGCAAATGGAATTCATACACTAATATCAACAATAAATGCAAATTGAACAGATAATATTACTCAAAAACTGAAGAGGAATGTAAAGCATATGAGTTTGTCAAGAGTAAAAAGAATTGTAGACCAAATAGTTACTCAAATTAACTATAGAAGAAAATATAAATTCAGAAGAATTGTAGACCAAATAGTTACTCAAATTAACTATAGAAGAAAATATAAATTCAGACGTTTGAATTTATAATCAGAGGTCTTAAATGTCTTTAGCTGCAATGTCCTTATTTTCTTCTTCTTCTCTTTCTCTACCTTAAGCCTTCTTCTTCTTTTCTGTGATTTCTCTTTTCTTCCCTTCTCTATTTCTTCTTCTCTTCCTTAGGCTTTCTTCTTTTCTTTCTTTTGCCTACAGTCCTCCTCTCCTTCCTCTCTTCTCTTCTTTTGCCTTTGCCTTTTCTCTGGCTTCTCCTTCCTTCTTTGGCTCTTCTTCTCTTAGAATATGAGTAAGTGTGGAGCCAAACTCCTCAGAGCAAAACCCCCTAACCCTGCGCAACACTCCTCTCTCCTTCTCTCTTTTCTATTTTAGAACCGCTCTCCCAGAGCCTTTAACCGGTCGGGTAATCGGACCTAACATAGACTAGGGTCCAGGCTCACCAGCATGTGTGGGGAGCAAGGAGTGAAGGGTAGTCGGGTAGTCAAGTTCGGCCAGGTCTGTGGGTTATGTCGCGGATGAGTCTAGTGGGAGAGGGAGGAGGGCCTCACCCTCAGTGTTGGAGGTGAAGAGCCTCTAACACAAAATCAATTTATGTTGGTGCAGGCGTCTTTCCTCTTCCGAGGTGGGACTAAATATCCTACCTTTTTCCGTACGTCTGCCGCAAAGAGTGCTTGGCCATATTGAAGGGCTGCACCTGCTAGATTCTTCATGTGAGGTCTTGGACCCGTGCACGCCTTAAGTCCACACGGCCTAGGGGCTCACCTGGAGCAGCACAAGGCCTGGGATCACTTGAAGCTTGCTTCAAGCTCCGTAACAATGGTGGACCATGGCCGGATACCTGAAATCAGGAACAAGGGCCTTGTGGTCACTTCAGAATGTTCAGCATAGCTGTCGAGGCATGGAGAATGTGACGGTGGCCGTGGTGTGGAGAGATGGTGGCTGTGGTGGCCGGATGGCGAAGGGAATGGACGATGAAGGTGGGTCTATTCAGGGAGTTATTTGGATGGTCAATGGAGTGATTGGATTGATGGGAAATGATCAGGGAGTTGTGGTGGAGGTTGCAGGGTGGTCGACGAGGTGGATGGAGGTGCAGATCGGCGGGAGCACCTTGCTGGAGGTAGCGCCAGAGGTGGAGAAGGTGACTGTGGTCAGTGGCATCGGTGGACGGTTTAGGGAAATAAAGACAGGGAAAGAGAGTGTGGAGGATAGGGAACTTAAGAAACATAATCAAAGGGATGAAAGGGAAGGGAATCCCACGCCGGTATGGTTGTTGGACATGGGGAAGACGAAAACCTCCATAGGTAAGGCGGTGGCAAAGACAGGGCAGAGGCAACATCGACCGATGTTGCGCAATGCGGAGGATTGTGGTGGCGATAACTTGACCACTGGTATTGTGGTTAGGCGACGAGTGAGTGAGGGAAAGGCCTCTGGAGCTTGAGGAGTATGTTGTAGCTGGAGGGAAGAGAAGAATGGAGGGAATCCAACCCAAATTCAAGATGAGGAGACTCGGTTGGATCTTGGGAGTCTTTAAATAGATCTCTGAGGAGGTTTTGTGCTTGGAAGCCAAGCTTCCAAGAAAGGCATGCTCGCCAGAGAAGGAAACTTCAAAAGACCCAAATCTCTTATGCATTCACATGAGAGATTGTGAAACAATCAGAGATCAAAGATGGGTTCAGATTGGAAGGGATTACTCAAAGAATCTCCCTTCCAATTTTAGAAGGGATTCTCTAAGTAATCAAGGAGAAACCTCCTTTCAAAGCTTGTCAGAGTAGGATTCCTCCACTATAATGGTGGAGGGACCTATTTATAAAAGTGATGAAGAAGTTAAGGGGCTATTTGTAAGGGTTTTTGAAAGTTATGGGTAGAAATGTAATCATACAGGACCTTTTTGCAAATTAGGTCAAGATGAGTTCCCCTTAGGTCCAAATTTTGGTACAAACCTAATTTGGATCTAAGAAATCCAGTGGTGAAGTTGGATTTTGGGTTTGATCACGTTTGACTGGACAATTTATGCAAAAATCTAAATTAGTGCAAATATATGTCTAAGACCTAATTCTAGGTCAAGATTGGTTCTAATGGCCAAATTAAAGGTTCTAAGCCCTAGAAAATATTTTTCTATAATTTTTAGTGGGTCTAAGTGCATTTTATCTTGACCAGAACCTTGGTTAATCAAGCGGGTCAGTTTTAGGGTTTCAAGAAGTCATTTATTTCATAGTATCTCACACAAACCCTTTTCTGTCAAATCCAACCCACTTGTTATTTTATTAAGACTATTTGACCTTTTTCTAGCCCTTGAGAACAGCCGTGGTTGTACTGCATTGGTAAAATTACAGTTTTAACCCCAGTTTCTTGTTTCACTCTCAGAATGGTTATGCAGTGAATTATGACCTTTAGTTGGTTATGTAGGAGCATTTATTCTCTCAAGTGGGTCAAAATGAGTTAGTTATGGCTCATGATGGTATTCCCATCATACCCCCATGCCTAGCTTTTGCTAGTCCCTTAGCAAAATTTTAAGGTTTTAACTTTAATTTTAGACCATGAATTCTTTTGATGCTTAAAACTGTGATATGTGCTTTATTCTGTAGATTAGGTTAGAATGTCAATCGTAGGCCTAGAGGTACTCAATTACTAACCAAGGTCCGGACTTGACTAGCTCTTGCCTCAGTCTGCCATGAAGGTTTTTAAGGCTCACAAGAACTATCCTAAGGTTCATTAAACTCTGCGGTTAAAGCACCCATGCTTGTAACAAATTTTAGCCTCGGTTCAGTTTACAGTGCATTTTTGTAAGAGAGAGATAGAGGAATTTTCTTTTTTTGGAGAGTTTTCTCTCTCTTTTCTTTTTATTTCTAACTTCGGATTAGCTTCACAACACGGTCTATATCAGATTCCTAGTCCCCATCATCAATCCTTGAAGAGTCCCTGGAAATCGATGCTTTGGGATAGCACTACCCATGGCAACCCCCAGAGCCTTGGCTTTCAAAATTTTGAGATAATCCTGCCCATGGTGTTCTGTAGCTAAATCCAGACCTTAGCAATAGACATTTCGGGATAATGCTGCCATGGCATCTGAATTAGCACAGGGTGCTTACATGCCCCCTGTAGGATATGTAAATATCCTAGGAGACAAGAATCGAGGAGGCGATAGGTCATTGCGCATCTTCGAGGGGAATTTCCCACCTTTCCGTGCTAGGAACTTGTCCAAATCAACTTGTGTTGATCAGCCGCTCCTAATTTAGGTGACTTTTTCAGAATGATTTAAACGTATTCGCGTGATTTTGATACTTAAGCGTACTGAACCAGACTATGTGTGGATTAGGGTGCTTAGGTTACCGAGTCCTACAAACCAGAGGTCAGTTAACGAGGCCGAATACTCCCTAAGCCTTAGACCTAATACTTAAGCTTCACATTTTCCTCAACCTCTTAAGGATTATCTAGATCTTAGTGGATACTTAAATTTTTAAGCCTAAGATTATAGCCCAAGAGGCCTAAGATCGGCATCTCTTCTTTGTTTCATTAGCACTTCTTTCATTTTCTTTCTTTTGATATTGTCTAGAACTAAGTTAATTCCTTAATTTCTTACTAATGACTATTTCTTTTTGTTTTCTTTTCAACTTGTGCTCCTTTTTGACAGTTTTAATTTTTCCCCTTTTTCTCAAAACTGATGTGCCATCAAAATTTTCTCTCCTCTAATTTTTTGTTCTTTTTTAAAGAATTTTTTTCATTTTTTTTAGTATTTTTGGAATATGATATTTTTTTGTGAGAACCCTTCCAAACTTTGAGTTTTGTATGTTTGCACGTTACCACCCCCTTATGCCTAAGTTTTGTAATGTCCACATTGTAAACAGAGGGTGTAAAACAGTTCTGGGTTTCAGGTGTTAGAACAGGATTTATCAGGTGAGCGAATGGGTCAGGAATAACTGTTCCGAACGATTTCAAGCTCTGGCACGTGTACCAGAGGTGGGATTGACTATTCTAAAATCTGAACTTAGGGTGCAATAGACGTAAAGTACAGAAGGATAATCAGAAGGATCTCGGGTTTTTTTTGGAATGACGAATTGCCTCCCATTAAGCACTAAATTTAGTGCCTTCAGCCGAGCGGGAAATGGTATGGAGGAGTAGTCAAATCAGCTGAGTTTAGTAGAACAAGGACCTTGATCAAAAGCTTGGTTGGTCCAACCAGGTGCTTGTTCAGATCAGCAGGCTAATGATGCAGCCCAAACCCAATCAATCTGGTGGTTAACAATGTAGATCAAGAGATGTGGAACCCACCATATACTGTGGAGCTCAGAGTGATGCAGAAGTGTGAATCTAGGGTTTGGCTGAGTCGAATCGGCCTGATCAAAGTAGGGATCCTTAAATGAAAAAGAATCAGTGGATGATGCAGGAGCCCTACAATAGTGATCAGAGAAGGATGGGGTGTGATTTGTAGTCTGATCAATGTCCGCAACCCGATAAAGATGTGGAGGTGAATCATCTGCAATCGGCTTAGTAAGAAGGGAATTAGAATAGAAATTGAGTCCGGTTGCAGGTCAGGGTTGAAAATGGGTTTGAATAGGTTCTGTATTTGTAGAGGAGGTGGCATCAATAAAAATTGTGTATGAGGGCTCTTCTAGTAAGGGTTCAAAGGTGGGTTCATTTAGAGAGTCCTCATAATAGCCATCAAACTCGAAGGTAAATACTTGAAGAGTGTTTATAGGTTGAAGAAAATCTGAGTCAAGAAAAGATTCAAATTCTAGGTTGTAGTCACTCTTGGCACTTTTTGTTTCTGATTCCTGAGTATCAAAAAGAATTGGTCTCATCTCAAAGGAACCTGAATTTAAATCAATGATCTTGGGATTAACAACCTCAAAGTCGAAGTCGAAGAATGGATCAAGTGTGCTAAGGTCATAGATTGGCTCACAGTCATCAGGAAACAATGGTTCTCCAAAATGATGGTAAGATTCGAAATTGTCGGAGAAATTGCGAGAATCAAGTTCTGAATTTAAATTGAGATTAGAGGTTCCACCATAGAATAAATCACAAGATGTAGATTCAGCAACCTGACTTGGGTCTAACCTATTTGTAGATTCTGGGCTTAAAAAGGTGTCCCTATTAGGTCTAGGCTCGAGTTCTAGGCTTGTAGAAAAGACCCAATCAAAACCACACTCTTCCAACTCCTCGGTTTCTATATTGTAGATTGGCGTGACTTTCAAGAAATCAATTTGTATCTCTGAGGATGTTGGAGAGGGACGTTCATTGAATAAAGGCCCAGAATCATCATCCCAATTCAAACTTTGATTGTCGTCATACGGGGCTTTGTACTCACTTCAATAAAATTCAGATCCAGATTCTAGGCTAAGGATGTTCGTTGAATTACTAGAATCTAGGTTAGAATTACCTTTGAGGGTCACCTTATCAGAGTAAGGGGCAGGATTTACACCCTCGAGAGGTTCTGATTTAATCTCATTATTATAGGAGTCTTCTATGCTTGGTGAACCAATATTTTGGTTTTCTAAGGCTGACTCAAAATCATGTTCTCCTGCAATTGGGACCTCCCAACCTAATTCAAGATCAGGCATATCATATTCCATCTGGGTTGGGGATCCACAGCAACCTTGTGTCTCAAACCCAGGATTTGGGAAGTCATGTTGATCCTCAATATTATTCCAAGATGTTTCATTAACTATTTGGGCATGTACGGGTATTTATGATCGATAACTTGTTTCAACAATTTCATCATTTCTTCCCATTTTTCAAGATCATCTTGGTGTTTCTCCCAAAGTACAGAATTTGTCATGCATTGGAGATATTCAAAGTTATACAATTTTTCTATCTCGATGTATCCAGTTATGAGAATATCCTGGGTTGATCCCTTTGTCGCTTCTGTTAATAGTAATTGGGCACAGTTTATGATGAAGGTTGTTGTTGTTGATAGATCAACCTGAATGTCTTCAATTGGCTTTGAGGTTTTGTAATCAATGTCATAAAATTTAAGGGCATCCTCAAGCATTCTATCTCTCATGGATCTTTGTGATTCAGGTTTCTTCAATGGTTTTCCTAAGTAACCAGGCTACATTTTTGAATCAGATGGTGGAATCAAGATGTAGAATCAAAATTAAAGTTTAGAATGAAGTGATTTGATCTGAAAGAGATTCCCAATGAAAATATGTGTGCGTGCTTTAAATAGAAGGGATGAGGGACTGGATGTGATGTTGACCCAATCAAGGCACCCAAAGATTTTTGAATGACTATAGAGGTTCGGGGCATACGATACCCCGGGATCAAAAAGTCATCCACCTGAGAATTACCTAGCCAGCAAGGAAGGGAGAGTCCCACAATGACCCCTACACGACAGAGTGCCCCCATGGGTTACAGGGTTTTCCTCACCCAACCTTCCTTGTTACTGAGGTCCAGGTAGACCAGAATGGAAAACTTGACCTCCTATGTCTACCAATTTTATGTCCTAATTTTGTGCCTTTGTTCTCACTTGAACTAGCAGTTGATTTGACTTGTGACCTAATTTGGGCATTGGATGGCCAACAATGTAGTCCAACTTTACTTGACCTGCCTTAAAGATGGCAAAATGACTCTAGGTCAAGACCGAGAAATCACCCTTAATTAACTCCCAGGTTATTAGGTCTAAGGATTTTAGGGTTCAAGTTAGTTTAGAGCCTGATTTTAGGGTTTTTCTTGGTTAGATCTTTTCAATCAAGGGTTTAGGTAGTACACAAATGCAGGTGGGTTTGTTTCCTTTTATGCAAGCAAGTGTGACTAACACCCCAAAACCCAAACAATTGAAACCCTAATTGATTCTATTTCCAAGTCCACTTTGATCTTAAAAATGTTCTCCTTGGACTTCAAACAAGAAGTGCATAGTCTAAGAAGTTTAGACTTTAAGCATAGTCCCTAATATGCATAGGAATTTTGGGGTAGGATCTCTAAAAGTCATTTCAACTTCAATGAGATTTGTAAAAAATATTCACAAATCAGGAAACTTGTCTTTTAAATGATAATTAATATGAAGAATAAGGCAGGTGATTCCAAATTGATTGTTTCCTTTTTATCTTTCCAAGATTATGAGGTTGATTAGGGAAGAATAAAGAAGTTACCTGCCCTGGAGTGGTTGATTTGCATGAAAGATTTTCTCATGAAGTACCTCACAAAATCACAATAAAGCAAATAGGGCAAGTTAGCGCTCAAATATAATCAAGTAATGTAGAGAATAGTGGTGAATTGCATGTTGCTCCTCGCCAAAGATGCCAAAATGTTTAAGTCATTGCTTCGGTATTTAAAAGTGTTACTTTGTAGTACAGTCAAAAAAGTGTTCAAAACAAATACAATTTTATTACTCGAATATATTCTGAGGTCGAACACAGAGAGCAAATGAAACACACACACTAATCTCAACAATAAATGCAAATTGAACACATAATATTACTCAAAAACTGAATAGGAATGTAAAGCATATGAGTATGTCAGGAGTAAAAAGAATTGTAGTCCAAATAGTTACTCAAATTAACTAAAGAAGAAAATATAAATTCAGACGTCTTATTTTACATTCAGACATCTTAAATGTCTCTGGCTACAATGTCCTTTTCTTCTTCTCTTTTTCTGCCTTAAGCCTTCTTTTCTGTGATTTCTCGTCTTCTTCTCTTCTCTATTTCTTCTTCTCTTCCTTAGGCTTTCTTCTTTTCTTTCTTCTACCAGCGGTCCTCCTCTCCTTCCTCTCTTCTCTTCTTCTTCTGCCTTTGCCTTTTCTCTGTCTTCTCCTTCCTTCTTTGTCTTTTCTTCTCCCAGAATCTGACTAAGTGTGGAGCCAAACTCCTCAGAGCAAAATGCCTCTAACCCCACACAGCTCTCCTCTCTCCTTCTCTCTTTTCTATTTCAGAACCGCTCTCCCAGAGCCTTTAACCGGTCGGGTAATCGGACCTAATGTAGACCCAGGTCAAAGTTCACCGGCGTGTGTGGAGAATGAGGAGTGAAGGGTGGTCGGGTCGTCAGGTTTGGCCAGGTCAGCAGGTTATGTCATGGAAGAGTTTGGTTTGAGTGGGAGGACCTCACCCTTAGTGTTGGAGGTGAAGAGCCTCTAACATAGAATCAATTTGTGTTAGTGCAGGTGTCTTTCCTCTTCCGAGGTGGGACTAAATGTCCTACCTTCTTCCGCACGTTTGCTGTAGAGAGTGCTTGGCCAAATTGAACGGCAGCAGCTGCTGGAGTCTTCGCGTGAGGGCTTGGAATGGGTGCACCTTAACTCCGCACGACTTGGGGGTCGCACTTGGAGCAATGCAAGGCATGGGACCGCTTGAAGCTTGCTTCAAGCTCAGTAACAATGGCAAACCATGGCCGAATACCTGAAATCAAGAACAAGGGCCTTATGGCCACATCGGAAAGTTTAGCATGGATGCCAAGGCACGGTGAATGTGACGGTGGCCGTGGCATGGAATGAAGGTGGTTGTGGTGGCTAGACGGTGAAGGTGGGTTTGTTCAGGGAGGTATTTGGATGGTCGACGGAGTGATTGGATTGAGGGGAAATTATCAAGGAGTCACGGTGGAGGTTGTAAGGTGGTCGGCGAGGTGGATGGAGGTGTAGAGTGATGGGAGCACCTCGTCGAAGGTAGCACCAGAGGTGGAGAAGGTGACTGTGGTGAGTGGCATCGATGGACGGTTTAGAGAAATAAAGGGAAAGAAAGAGAGTGTGGAGTGTAAGGAAATTAAGAAACCTAATCTAAGCTATGAAAGGGAAGGGAATCCCACTCCGGTACGGTTGCCAAACGTGGGGAAGACGAGTACCTCTGTAGGTGAGGCGGCGGCAAAGACAGGGCAGAGGCGATGTCGGCCGGTGTTGCTCGACATGGAGGACTGTGGTGGAGACAACCCAACCACTGGTATTGTAGTTGGGCGACGAGTGAGTGAGGGAAAGGCCGCTGGAGCTTGTGGAGTTTGTTATAGTCGGAGGGAAGAGAAGAATGGAGGGAATCCGACCCAAATTCAAGCTGAGGTGACTCGGTTGGATCTTAGGAGTCTTTAAATAGGTCTCTGAGGAGGTTTTGTGCTTGGAAGCCAAGCTTCCAAGCAAGGCATGCTTGCCGAAGAAGGAAACTTCAAAAGACCCAAATCTCTCATGCATTCGCATGAGAGATTGGGAAACAATCAAGGATCAACAATGGGTTTAGATTGGAGGGGATTACTTTGAGAATCTCCCTTCCAATTTTGGAAGGGATTCTCTGAGCAATCAATGAGAAACCTCCTTTCAAAGCTTGTTGGAGTAGGATTCCTTCATTATAATGGCGGAGGGACCTATTTGTGAAATCGATGAAGAAGCTAGGGGGCTGTTTCTAAGGGTTTTTGAAAGTTAGGGGTAGAAATGTAATCAGACATGACCTTTTTGCAAATTAGGTCAAGATGAGTTTCCCTTAGGTCCAAATTTTGGTACAAACATAATTTGGATCTAAGGAATCCAATGGTGAAGTTAAATTTTGGGTTTGACCACATTTGACTAGGCAATTTATGTAAAAACCTAAATTAAGGTAAATATCTGTCTAATACCCCTTTTTAGGTCAAGATGGCTTCTAATGGCCAAATTGAAGGTTCTAAACCCTAGAGAATAATTTTCTATGATTTTTAGAGGATTTAAGTGAATTTTATCCTAACCAAAACCTTGGTTAATCAAGTGGGTATGTTTTAGGGTTTTAAGAAGTCATTTAATTCACAAAACTCACACAAACCCCTTTCTGCCAAATCCAACCCACTTGCTATCTTATTAAGACCATTTAACCTTTGTTTAGCCCTTGAGAAAACCCATGGTTGTACTGCATTGGTAAAATTACAATTTTAACCCTAGTTTCTTGTTTCACTATCAGAATGGTTATGCAGTGAATTATGACCTTCAGTTGGTTATGTAGGAGCATTTATTCTCCGAATTGGGTCAAAATGAGCTAGTTGTGGCCCATGATGGTGTTCCCATCAACCACCACCATTTTCCCCATCTTACCTTTAGTATAATTCTACCCTCCAACCACCATACCCATGGCCAAGGAAGAAGAAGACAAGAAGATTGTGGGGGCATCCTACTTGCCCTCTTGGTGCCTTCATATTTTTCTTCTCCCCTGTGCCACGCCAACGAGGAGGAGCACTCCCCCACTAGGAGGATGTCCAGGCAAGGAGGAGCAAGGGTGGTGCATGCCCACCCTTGATGGAGATCATCCAAGGTGGCCGCTTCCACCTTGGAGGAGCATCTCAAGGAAGGAGGAGTTGTCTTTTCAAGTCAAGGAGCTACTTGGCTTGGAGCTAGAAGCCCTCTTCTTCACCATTTTATCTAGAGGATTTGTGTTTTATTTTTCTTGTATTTGCAAGTAGAGTAGAAGCATTCCTCTATAGGTTTTGTGTAGACAATTTTCATTAAATCAAGTTGCCTTCTCTTAGTTTTTGTTGCATAGTTTTTGACAAGTTTTGCCTAGCATTTGTTTCACTCCCTCTCCCTAATTACTGTAGGCCTCCATGTGCCTAGGGTGAGCCTGGGGAGAGGCTCTACCTGTCACCATACGGTTAGCTTTATTAAATTCAGTCCTCTGCTCTACCAACTGAGCTATCCCGACTCGACTACCTTTCGCACATTCTCTTCTAGAAGATCCATGTTTATGTGGGACTAAAAAAAGATTCCAATCTGACTAAGTTCCTGGAATTTTTTGTATCTTAAAAAAAAAAAAAGAAGACTTTCTTTGATAAGTGTCAGAGTGGACTAGGAATGGTTCCATAATGGAGATTCCTTTTCCATATATGTGGATTGATTTCTATGTGTTATATGTGGATTTCTATGCGTATCGTAGCTACCAAAAACTTGGGATGGAATAAGATACAAGCATTTCTGTTCGGACCTGTCCTTTGTCAAAGAGTAGAGTGAACAAGAAATGTAAGGAATTTTCAACCATCGACGAAAAAATAGGAAAAGTAGGCATTAGTTGTTTTCCCACTATTAGCAAAATTCACACGTACTCGTTATTTCAAAACCTATAAAAATCATATATATATAAAACACCAAAAAGAAAGTTGAGTTCTTTTCCCAAACAAGAGATGCAATTTTGCAAACATTTGGCCTCTTTGGACAACCCTAGATGCTCTCCTATCTAAGTTATAAATTTTAAAGGCATATGTGATTTTGCGTGTTATATTGACTCTAAAAACCCTACTTAACAAATAACGTGATTTACCACATCAATGCAGCCCTTGAGCAGCGTTGCACCCCCTCGCTACAGACCACACGCACCTCCAACAACTCCCCCGTGCACGCTCGCACTCCAACAATCCTGTGCTCACTTTAGCAGCGTGCAACACTATTTTCGCCACCTGCGATCTGCAGTAATAGCACCTGCGACCGCGCTAAGCAACTTCCACACACAAACCCACGTCGAACCCTCTAGCAAGCATGCGAGCATCTGATGCCCCTTGCATGCGTGCCTTCACAAGTGCCACACTAGCAACAGCAAAGAGCTACAGCCACCGCCACCTGTCGCCTCTCCTCACCTTCGACTGGCTACCTACGACCACGTCGTGCCTCACCACCATGACGAAAAGAAGCGACCCGGCAGCAGCTACCTCCGGCAAGATCCTCCCCTCCGGCTTTTGCCTCTCCTCCACGTGCGAGCAAGGGGAAGAATTTCCCCTGTTTTTTTGTAGTGAAGAGGGTATTAGTTATTACAGTTATTTCCATTGTGAAATTTTATTACTATTTTACTATGTACATCACAACATATATCCTTCAGTTGTGCAAAATTGCTATTTCAACATTAGCTCTTATTGTTTATCTAATCTAAAAATAATTTTGACTTGGTTTCTTGACTAAATTAATAGTGAACATCAATTTTTAACCCTTGTGAGTTTAAATAGGCCATTGCCTCCTTGTGGACACAACTCACTCCTAATTGAGTGGTTATTTTAATTATTTTGATTAGTCGATTTTCCACCATTTGGAAATACAATGAAAAATTATCTTAATCACCTTTTTCAAAAGTGAAAGTCGACTCATCATGCTGCGCTTGCCTTCCTCATGCACTCGTATGAGCATTCCCCTGCAACACTGTTGCATCCTTGCTGCATGCTGCTGTTATATGTTGCATTGGCGTTGCGTGTAGCCACTGCTGTCGTGACTTTTGTGATCGAAATCCTGGAGAATTTAGAATCACAAATAGGTCCCTCACTTTCCTAATTAAGAAATCTTAATTGATTTTCTATTTCTTTCCTCTTACTTTCTCCTTAAATTTGGAGACCCTAAGGATCAATGATGGCACCAACTCCAAGGAACACTTTTTATAGACCCAAATGGTATTTACCTACCATATCAGAGAATATGGCCAGCATGCTTCGTTGAAAGGTGGCAGGTGCTGATTGCACAGCAATCATGAAACTTAGATCATCTGAATTATGTTAGATTCTAGCATAACTTAGGAACAATGCATGCATAAGTGTCATAATAGTTAGTTTGTTAGCTACACAGATAATATTATCATTTTATGCACTAAATGTGAGATGCAATTAATTGCAAATGAATCGAAGCCACGAATGAAAGATCATATCATATAGATCTGATCAAGATGATGACGGGAGTCCAACGCTCCCAAAATCGTCTCGATCAGAAAACTATAGCATCTTGTGCTATCCATTGAAGAACAGAGGCCACGAAGCCATATGACAAAGATCCAAGCCTTAGATGAAAAATCCAACCGCATGGATGGATCTGGATCAACAATTGCAGTTCAACGACACAAAAATCATTTTGATTGGAGGACTACATCACCATTTACAAAGAAGAGGAGATGGACGGCCACAATGGTACCACGTGGCGCCATCACAACCACCCAACATCGCCACCCCATCCCTAAAGAAGACTTCCCCGTGCGCTGTGGGAAGTTGGATCACCATCCAACGGCCACAAGTGTGCCATGTCGCCATCACTCCCGCGCTCTATCGAGGAGGAATAAAGATTAGTCGTTGGATCTTCAGCGAATGGTTGATAGTGGCAGCGTACGATTTGGAAATTTGGCACAAGAAATGGAGTAGCATAGAGGAGAGCACACTCGAACAGCGGTGCATGATGCGGGATCGAATCATAATCCCCAGGAGATCAAGGCGGTAGTGCACGTGGGTGAATGTCAAATATCTGATCGACATTGAGCCACTAAGATGTGACCTCATCGCGCGCTGGCATGCATTGGAAGAAAATGCATGTAATAATGCACGAGTAAACGTGCATGTGTGTGAAATGGGAATTCAAAGGCAGCGCGGGCACGAATCTGAGCTGTCCGATCATAAGATCGAACGACCGAGGATAAGACGCTTAACGAAGGCATGCGGATGCGCATGAAGGAAGAAGTGTTAGGCATGCGTGAAGAGGAAGCTGAGCTATCAGATCATGATCCAAGGTTCCAGAATGCTCCATGTGGTGCAACCAGAGGCAATCCGAGAGTAGAAGGTGCAAACGAAGGCCTATTGAGGTGCCATCTAATCCGTTGATCATGAATCTGTTGATCCCTCGATCGATGGATCTACACCAGAAGGTTGTTGCACAGTTTTGGGGGCTAAAATGCCCACTTTGCCACTCATCAAAGTTATAAAAAGAGGCCTAGCGCCCCCTGTTGAAGACATCTCCCAAACATATCATCCACCAGACTCCCACCAGATACAACTCCAGTTTCTCTCTCTCTTTAAAATCTGCTCCACACTTCATCCTGAAGCTCTGGATCTGAAGCGCTGCTGCGCTTCACAAAAGAATTTCTCAAGCGGCGACATCATCGACCTGCCTTCTATCTCTCTCTCTATTTAGCATAGCAAATTTTATTTTAAGAAACTATTTCTGAATATAATAAAATTCTAATCTTTTGCATATCTGCTCTATATATATATATATCTATTTAAAGTGAGTTTTTTGAAATGCTTCCATACAAAAATCATGATTGTCTCCCTGTAAACTACCCGGTACTCCCAGCTTTTATAAATTTATTTGTTCTTGCAATTCGCACTATGACGATAATATCTGATCTTTCTAAACTCATCTCGCGAGTGACAAACAAGTTGGCACTATTGTCGGGGTGGCAACAAAAATTTTTGAAGTTTCTCGGTGCTTATTTGAGATCTCTAACATGCTATTTTTTTCGCGTGTGTAGGAAACGAGGAAATTTGAACCGAAGACGACAACAAAAAAATTACGAGTTCAAATCTTAAGTAAGTACTCGTAGTTAGATTAGTTTGATTTAGAAAAAAAAAATCCAAAAAAAAATAGGTGTTTGCTTAAATCTTAGTATTAGTTAATGCTTGATTATTAAGAAAAAGAATCTCTTGATTTTCGAGTTGAAATAAAGTCTTTTATTAAAAATTCAATTCCTGATAATTCACATGTCCAAAAATTCTCAATTATTTACTAACGTGGTTTTCAATATCAGTAACAACATCTCCAAATTTTGCATAAATATGAGTTGTAGAAAAATTTTAAAAATTCATGTACTGATCTGTTATCAAAATAATTATGGTTCCTAATTTTTCAGAGTTCAAAATAACATAGGAAATTTTATGCAACTCTGATTGACGTGAGATTTAAAGCACACTGAATTTCTGAGGAAGTCAAGAATTTGGAACAAATCTGAAAAAAATGTTTCTTGCACGTTTGATTACACAAATTATTCAATCACAAATTGGGGGTCAAAACAGACTACAAAAATTCCAGTACACTTTAAATCTGAAAAAAATATAAAATGTACAATAAATTTCTTGAAAAAATATTTTATTAGTGCCTAGTTAGTGGCGCAATAGGACCAATTGATTGCATTGCTTGGGTCACACCACTCATCTAATTTTTAGGACTAAAAAGAGCCATCTAGAACTATCTATGCTTAGGGTTTCACATTAAGGGTAGAGCGCACCTGCATTTCCATACTTAAAGGAAATATATCAAACAATTGAGATTTGCAAAATTCTTGTGTGACTCATCAGAACTTTGATTGAAGATATTAACTCAAGTAAACCCTAAAATGCATTAATACAAGCATTTCAAGTGAATTCACTTCATCATAAAAAAATTGCATGTGAACCCTTTTGCCTAAGCACTTCACACATCAGAAATTAATTTTAAGGGCAAACACCCCCCTAACGCCCATCATATTCCAAAAGCACATCAAACCCAACACTGAAACTAAGTAGACGTGCCCTAGGTAGGACTAATATCTTGTGGACTTGAAATTAGATTGGGCTAAGGTCAAGGCCTTGTCTATTTGGACCTACTAGGGCCAAGAAAGGTCGGTGTGGTAACTGTGTTAACCCTTAGTGGTGTCCTGCTATGTGGGGTGTCCTAGGGGGTCCCACCGTTCTGGCCAGCCAAGTAATTCAAGGGTTGATCTAACCTAGTCATGTTTTGGGGAGCTAGGATTAAATCTATCTAGGGTTTACACTCTAAGGTCTAGTTTGATTGCTTGTATTTCTATGGTGGGGATTCTCTCATCTGTCTTCTCCCTCTCATCTATAGACATTCTTCTGGTGCATGCAAGGTAGAAGATCTCAAAATCCTGATTTGTTACCACCATTAGAAAGAAATCCTAGGAGAAGGCCTATTTATCCAAAAATTGAATCTGAACCCTCTGCAATGGCTAGTCACCAGGAGGAAGATGAGATCGAAGAGGAAGAAAAAAATTTGGATCTAATGACCCTCTTATAGAGGTAGATCATTAAGAACGGCCGGCACCATGACAGCCAAATGTAGGTCATCATGAAGGCCATCACCCGACTCCAAAATGGGAGAGCTGACCAACCTCTGCGTGACTTTTACAACCCTCCTAATGCCCAACTTGAACCCTCTGTCAAAGTACCCTAGGATGGGAAAGATTTTGGACTCAAACCTCAGATTATCAATCTGATTCCCAACTTCTATTGCCATAATTCTGATGACCCCTTTCACCACCTTGAAGAACTTCTACACATAGGAAGGACCTTTGGCCCTAGGAACATGAATGAGGGTACCTTGATGATGAAATCCTTCTATTCTCCTTAAGAGATAAAGTTGCTCATTGGTTGAGGACAATTGGTAGACCAATCCTAACATGGGAAGATCAAAGAAGCACATTCCTGAAGAAATTCTTTCCCGTAGGAAAAACCAACACCCTTAGATGTGCTAATACAACCTTTAAGCAGAACTCTGGGGAACAACTACATGCAGCTTGGGAGAGGTTTAACGATTTAACTAGGAAATGCCCATGATCAAACATGTTTCGCGTGTTTGAAATCAAGGTTACAAGTAACCCGTCGTCATAGTTGCAAAGCACGTGGTCAAATAAAATTTATACTGAAACTCCAAGGGAGTCTTAGGTCGAACACAGGGAGAAGACGTTTTACTTTAACTGAAATCCATGCTTCGCTTTGTTTCTTTTTGGTATTTTAGGGTTTTGTTATTTTTTTGTATTTTTGAAAAGAAGACAAGTAGAATGAATCACAAGATAGAGATGGAGCAAATATGATATATATATCACTGCAATGTCGATTACAATAAACTATGAAAGCATAAAAGAGAGGGGGTGAGAGCAAATTTCCTAAATAAGCTGTTCGGTTAGATGACGACGCCTGGCAGAAGCTCAGACAAAGGAGGTGAGGAGCGAGATGACAGAGGTAAGATGTGATTGCACCGCAAAAATACACCTACAATTATGCCATCTTGTGCTATTTCCTACCATTACCAGTGCATATTAGGTATCCATAGTTGCATTTGTAAAAATACATGCATGCATGCATTTAATTGCGAGGGGAGGAGAGTGAATAAATGGCCTCGCAATTCACATTTTCTTCAAGTGTTGCTTTGCAAAAATCTCCATCTTTATTTTTATTTCTAGTTGATTTTTTACTTTCTTCTCTGCAGCTGCCATGCATGGTAGCCTCTTCCTCGCACCATTCCCTACTATGCTTGCCCTACTACATCCTCTCCCTGCCAAGCCATGCATAGCCGCATGCACAGCCAGGGCATGGCTATGGATGCTTTCTTCTTCCTTAAAAAGACAACGGCTCCTCCTTTGCAAGAGAGCCTGGTCCTCCATGCCAAAAGAAAAAGAAACCCAACACTACAGCTTCTTCTCCAGGCTGCCTCCTCCCCATCTCCCTCCATACATAGGCCCTCCTCCTCTGAGGAGACAACCGGCGGACAGGAGCACCTCATAGTGGTGCACAACCACCACCGTGAGTCCACCACCGCCCAGCTCACCAAAGAGCCGATGAGCGTGGTGGCTCTTTCCTTGTTTTTCCGTTTGAAGCCCTTACGCCATTACCACAAAGCTTCAAGCTGTGAAGCTCAACCGGCCACCGAACGCCCCTGCAGTAGTCGGCCAAGCTCCACAGCAGCGACAGCAAGGCAGCAACAGCTCACGCAGGCCACCACGCGTGCCTGCAGACGCCCTTGCCTCCCTCTCCACGTGCCCTGTCGTGCTCTCTCTTCCGCCCGCAACCAACCGGTGCATTCCTCTACCACGCGCGCACTAGCCGCAAGCCGCCCGCACTCACAGCATCGTCCGCTCCCGGTTGCGCGGCTTGCCCGTCCACTGTAGCCATTGTTCACACATTTCTGCGGAACACAGTGGCTACAATGGGGGACCGGTGAGTTTCTCATTTATTCAGTCACCCGGCGCATTGCAACCGGCCTTCGCCCACGCACGCATTCTGCCCCGCGTCTCGCTCCAACGCCTGCCCATGCATCAAAGTGCGGTCCTCTGCCAGCGCCCGCTCCCACCTGCATCTTCGCTTGCGTGCACCTGAGAGCGCCTGCTCCAGCCCTTCGCGTAGCGCAGTGCGCTGCATTCCTTCCTCCATGCCCACTCCCCTGCGTGTGCGTGACTCTTAGAGCGCATACGAGCCTGCACGTGCGCGCGTGGACTCCAGACGACTCCTGGCTGCCTCAAACGTCTTAACACTCGCCTCCTTCACTCCAACAGGAAGCGTGCGGCATCTCTCTCTCTCTCTCTCTCTGACACAGCACTCTCTCACTCTCTTTACCAACACTTACACAGTTACACTCACACTTTCATACACACACACACACCTATACACTATTATATACATATATATATACGTATACATATATATATTGATATATGTACATATATTTATATACCTATATATATATATGTATACTTATATCTATATATATAGTAGTACCATATAACTAAGTATTATTATACATATATACATATATATATATATATACACATGTATATATATCTACATATATACATATACTTATATACGTATACATATATATATACATATATATACACATATACTTATATATATATATATAACACACACACACACACACACACACATATATATATATATTTACATCTATATAGTTATATACACAAACTTATACATATATATATATATAGATGTATACATATATCTATCTATGCATATACTTGTATATATATATATATACATATATATATGCACAAATATATACATATATAACTACATATATATATCTATATATTTATAACCATATATATATATATATATATATATATACATATAGATATATTTACATATATACATATATATATATTTTTTCACATTACTTACCATACGTGGTATCGCGGGAATATCTGCACCAGTTGCTGATATTCCTCGATATACATGTACAAAAAGCGTGGTCACGCACATCTTCCACCATCCACCTTACACTCCACGCAGTACCTCGTCCCGTTGGTTGCATCTTTCTAGACGACGACCAACTCGACACCGTGCTACACTCCATCTCCGCCGCCACCCCCACCCCTTCATACATATATAATATATACCTATATATATATACTATATTTGCTTTATTTCTACTTCTCTTTCCTGCCAATGAAAAGATAAAAAAATTATATAAAAGAGAAAAGTTAATCCTTGACTTGCAGGTACTTCGTCTTGCGAATAGCAAGATCCGTTTTGAAACCCTGATTTGGATCAAAGTCAAGAACCTAATTTTGAGGGTGTGCCTCAAGAACCAAGATTATCAGAAAAAAAAATCTTAAATAGAAAAACACCAAAAACACAATAAACAAATGGAAGAGATTCGTTGTAGGAAAGGCATAGAAACTTGACTGGTAATCCCACTTCCTTGAGTTTGACCCTGGGCCAAAAAGTGACCAAGATAAAATCAAGTTGGCCAGGTTAAAGATTTTGTAAAGAGATGGTTAGGTCCGATTTAGGTTAACCACTATACACACTTCAACGATAAAATCACCATATTAACACACCTATCCGGGCCTGACCACCAAGATGCAGGAGGATGTCGGGTAAAGGAAAGCTTCAGCGTGGCTCCAAAATGGAGGTGAGAAGTCGGAGATGATCTGCTACCGGAATAGAGGTGGGAGGATGACTCCAAGGCAACCTATGAATAGGGATGGGAAGATGGATGAATATTTGGTGGGGCAGAGGTTCGCTATAGTAATAGGCACCTTGGGAGCTTGAGAGCAAGCTTTAACAAAGCATTGGTAGGCTTGCTAGAGCTTGGGAGTAGGTGCGAGTAGAGTAGGCAGAGATGGCTTAGAAGGGAGGGGGTGTATGTCCTTTTATAGTGGAGAAGAGGCAAAAGCAGGCATGGGACCATTATTGACCTCTAGGCCATCGTTGAAAGTGTCGCTGTAGGCAGCTAATGCCCCCTCACACCTGCTCACACCAACAGCTATCTTTGCTAGCATGTGAAGAATTAGTTACAGCAGTAAGCGTCGCTGTAGGTTGGCGCCAACCGAGCACGCTCCCACACTACCGCTGCATCAGCACGCACTCCGCGCCCCTTGTCGCACGCGTGCACGCTCATGCACTAGCGTTGCGCTGTGCCTGTCTTTGCCACGTGCGTGTACTTTCACTTGCTGGAGCTGCGATGTGCACATGCGTGCCTCCACATGTGTGCATGCACCCACGCTGCTGTGCATGTGCGGTGGCACGTGCGTGAGCATGGGCAGCCTAGGCTGCGCTACGTGGTGTAATATGGGCCTTCCATCTTCTTTCTGTTGTAGGAGCTGCTACAGAGGTTGGATTGAGTCAATTTACACGCTGTTACGCTGTGATCGTCGACCCGAATCCATCTGCATGGCCGGATTTGTCATTTGATGCTCTGAATTATGCCACCTAGTCCCTTGGCCGTTGATCTTCGTCAGACTGCATATGGTCGTACGGGACTCCGATCGAGGCAATTTCTGAAGCGTTGGACTCCAATCGTCATCTTGATCAGATCTGTACAGTCGGATCATCAATTCAAGGCTCCAAAATAAATACCCTTCTCTCATGACAACAAAAATGACGTAATTCACCTAAATTATATACAGCTACTCTAAATGCATAATGATGCATGCTATGCAATATTTATAACATGAAATACAAATATAAGCCTAGGAACATGCATGAATAGCCATTTTTCCCTCAATAAATGTGCTTACATCATACCCCCATGCCTATATTTTGCTAGTCCCTAGCAAAATTAAACTATATGCTTTGTATAAAAGCAGAATTAGGATTAGATTGCCTAGGCCTAAGTCATTTATTAACAATAGAAAATTTCAAGTAAGGTCCTAAACTAGGAAGACTCAACAGTACCTGGGTGTCTACTAGAATACAGATAGCCCAAGTCCTCACCTTATTTGAAAAGGGAAGATACATTTTTTTTAGTTTTCTTCTTTTCTAATTTTTTTGTACTTTTGGAGTTTGAGAGTTCCGAAATAACTTTTTATGACTACCCAACCAGCCCAAGACTCAAAAAGGACACTAAGTGCTAAGCATCTTGTGAAAATAGTGAAAGACTCACTAAGCGACAGATAAAATGGACTTCAAGTTTCTATGACCTTAGGTGACCTTGCCTAGAGGTTTATCTTTTCAAACGGTATCTTTCTTCCTACTTCTTTTATTTATGTGGTCAACATAAGGGGGAACTCAATGTATATCTCTCTGGTTTATTCTACTTCCCCACTTCTTCCCTAAGTATTTTGGGAATTATTGTTCATTTTTTTGTGAGCTAGGTTATGGATAACTGGCCAATGAGCTATTATCCATGGTAACTTGCCAGCCATACTCGTGCGATGAAGTGTGATTTTATTTACTTTATATTTTTTCTCCTTTTTCTATATATTTTTTTTCTTTTTTTTAAAGTAGGTGGCTTACCTAACCAAAGATTTACTTAAAGGCAGTATGACGAAAATGGTCTTGTGGCTGGGCTCTGGGAAATCAGCCGATGAGCTATTACCACCAACAACTTGCCAGCCATACCACCCTAGATAGTTCATTAGCTATCCAATTTCTGAAGAAACCGTCGAAAAGTGGGCCAGTGCAAAAAATATGTGTAGATGCTTAGGCTTAAGGTCCCCCTAAATCAGAGGGCAGGTTGATAAGTCACATACTTATCATCCTAATTTACTAGCCAAATTTAAAATGAATTTGAATTGGCGAGGACTCGAGACTAAGTCCACATTCAAGTGGACACCTAGGCTAATTAAGCTCGAAGACCTGCAGAGTCTAAGTGTTTAGGTCCTCTCATATCATTTTCTGAAGTTAACTTCCAAACGCCTAAGTTCTCTTCTAATTCTTCTTTCTTTTTCTTTTTTTTTGAAATTTTTTTATAAGAAAATAAAAGAAATTCTATGGAGTTAACAAAATGATTTCAGGATAAAATATCCACCCCCCCATGCCTAAATGATGCAATGTCCTCATTGTAAAAGCAGAGACATGAAAAGGGTGGAGTAAACAGTATATTACCTGAATTTTATGACAACCCAGTTAGCTCTGTAGATAGAAGAGAGTATGCACAAGCGTTTAATGCCTTCAACTAGGCATAATATATATACAAGGAAGAAATTGAGAATTCACAAGTGCGGGTCAGAATCAAAATAAAAAGATTGATCCTCAAACCCATCAGCAGAAGGTGTCCACAGATGTGGACCAAGTTTTGATGCAGACCCATGCCCCAGGGTCTAGTGGTTCTAAGGTTCTGGATGAAAATCACCTAGAACCGAAGATTGTTGTATTTACGAGGGCGGGCCTGTGGTTTGGTGGTGTGCAACCCAAGACTAAAGTGTTGGACAAAAGGTAGATTTGATTTACAAGGTTCGGATGTCCACTTAATGTTCAGCTCAGAAAAATAATCAGTTAGTTCATGCCTGGGTTGCACGTGAAAGATATCGTAAGGGTCCTCATAGAAAGTAGGTGGTTTCAGGTCCATAGGTACCCTTAGATCCAAAATCAAAGCTCCCTCAGAATTAGCCTCCCAAATTTTTATTTCAACAATTCTATCCTCCAACATCTAGAACTCAGGTTCTGGGACCTCTAGCATATCATTCACCCCATATGATTCACCCAAGTCTAGAAATCGTGGCTGAATCAAGATTAACTCAGGCACAATGATCTCAGAAGTCAGCTCTTTGGGGTACGGATGAGTAATGGGGTCACTGGTTAAATCATCAAGATTCAGATCGTCCAAGTTAACCCCAACCGAATCAAATTCCTCTATTATTGGGCTATCAAATGGTTCATGAGATTCCTCATGCCCATTTGTCTCACTAGAATCATTTTCCTTATGCTCAAGTGAGACTTCACCTAAAGATTCTTCACCCTCAGAGTCAAAGAATTGATGATCCTCATTTATATATGTCTAAAAATCATAAATCATTTCATGATCCAAGGAGACATAATTTTCTTCGTTTCCTGACTTGGGGATCTCAGGTGAATCAATCGATTCATCCTCAAATGGTTGCTCTAGACCAATCTGGTCATCTCCAGTCTTAGAATATGTATCCCCCTCGACAAGCACCTGAGCAGGTTCAAACATTGGCTCTCCAGAAGAAGGTTCATCTTGAGGATCATCCTAAGATATGACAGTGCAACCACAAATTTCATCCTCAAACTCGACAACTTCCAAAGAAGAAACTCACCTAGGTCCCTATCCCTAACGCTTCGAAGCAAATCCAATAAAGAGCTATTTAGCTCATCAATCATTTTGATCATAGGCTCCAATGCTTCAGTGCATGGTGTTGGCTGAGCTTCTAATGATTGGATGGTGTTCCTCAAGTTAGCCAACACCCTATCCTGGATCTGGTTCACCTAAACTGACTAGTTTGATTCAGGTTTGGGTGGGTTTGGGTTAAATCTAGAGGAGTCAGGATGACGAGGTTCTCGGGTCCCTCCCTGATGGTAGGTCATCTCGGGTTGCTCAAAGATTGGTGGTGACCTATATTCAACATAATTCTGGGGAGGGTAAGTGTTATAATCAACATATCCTTCATGGTTGTAGATCTGGTTACGTTGATCATCAAAGGGTCGAGATCTATAATCATTGTAGCACTGTGAAGGATAGTAATTATAGTCTTGTTGTCCAAGGTTAGGCCCTGGATACTAAGGTCCGGATTAGTATCCCTAATCAACGTTATCCCGGCTAGTGGATGGGTAATTACAAGTTAAGTCGGGATAGTAATCATCTTGGGGATAAGTGGTGGTAGGAGGGTAGGATTGGAAATGTGTGAAAGGTGTGGAAGGATACATGGTAGAATAGGTGGGAAATCAGAAGAAAGAAAGGAGCCCTGCAATACAACAACCAAGCCTATCCTTATGTGGGTAGCCTAAAGGCCTATAGACTCCCAGGACCCATCTTGAGTTTACAAACGATTTGGTGAACTTTTATCTAGTCAATCCAACCAATTAGGAGGGACTGGGGAGGAGGTTCTTCCTTTGGCTTATGCTTCCGGTTCCTAGTGTACCCCCTAACCATGGTCATTTGACGCTACTCCCCTAGCTAGACATCAGATGGACCAGCAAAAGCAGATTAATCGAAGAATATCTCAGTCTAAGCCCCGAAGAGTGAATCAATCATTAAGTCCAACGTCTACTCAATTTTAATTAAGCTTGGGATGATTGTGCTCTTGGAATGTGATAGGCCCTTTAGATGGGTTGTGACCTTAATGATCAGTTGAAATGTGTGTGCGTGCACAACCAGGGTTTGTAAACAAGGTTATTTGATGAGGTGTCTTTTAGGGTTTAACCTTGTTTAGTAGCTTTTAGGGTTTAATTATTAGGTTGGTTCAATCAAGGTTTAGTAGAACACTCCAAGTTTTGAAAGCACAAGTGATGATATGTTCCTTTTAATAAAAAATAAAAAATACTATGGAGTGCCTAATTCAGCCCTAAGAATCAACCCTAAGTGGTAAGCTACCTGATGGATCGATTTTAGATTGAGTGGTGCGGCCCAAATAGTTCAAGCAATTGGCCTATTGAACCACTTGATTAAGGGACACAAAAAGTCTTAACTTAATCAGATTTCTACTCACTAATTTGGGTGTTGAGTTAAGTGTACAGGGTCTACAGGTCAGATCCCGGTTAACTGGTAGAATCGATGTGATTGTGCACCTTAGGGTAAGAAGTTATGGGTGTTAAGTGTGTAGCTTTCAGAAAATCCCACAAGAGAAGAGTATTTTTTTTTTCATTTTTTTTCTATATGCAGGGGTAAGATGAGTGGAGGTGGTAAACAAACAACCAAATCTATCCTAGGGTTTATAAAAAGCACCTAAGTTGATTTGGGTTTAAGTTATTAGTGCGGTGAAATGATCTAGTGGGTAGGGAAGTGTGGGGGACACTTACAAAGCATTCTACTTACACTTTACTCTGGTCTACCGCACTTGGATCTTCATGCTCGGGTACCTGCAAGATAGTAGATCAAAGACAAGCAGGGCAAGTGCTATGTAAATGCAAAGAGGCGTAGAAAACAATAAAGTATATTCCGTTGCCTCCTCGACAACGGCATCAAAATGATCTCACGTGTTTCGCATGTTTGAAATCAGGGCTACAAGTAACTTGTCATCGTAGTTGCAAGACGAGTGGTCAAATAAAATTTACACCAAAACTCTAAGGGAGTCCCTGGTCGAACACAGGGAGGCGGTGTTTTACTTTAACTAAAATCCACAGTTCGTTTTGTTTCTTTTTGGTATTTTAGTGTTTTGTTATTTTTTTGTATTTTTGGAAAGAAGACAAGCAGAATGAATCACAAGATAGAGATGGAACAAATATGATCATATATCACTCCAATGTTGATTACAATAAACTATGAAAGCATAAAAGAGAGGGGGGTGAGAGGCAATCTCCCGAATCAGCTGTTCGGTAAGACAACGGCCCTAATGGAAGCTCGGACGAAGGAGGTGAGGAGCGGGATGACGGAGGTGAGATACAGGAGGATGTCGAGTAGAGGAAAGCTTCGACGTGGCTCCGGAATGGAGGTAAGAAGCAAAAGATGATCTGCTATCGGAATGGAGGTGGGAGGAAGACTCCAAAGCAACCTATGAATAGGGATGGGAAGATGGATGAATATTTGATGGGGTAGAGGTTCGCTATATTAATAGGTGCCTTGGGAGCTTGAGAGAAAGCTCTAACAGAGTGTTGGTAGGCTTGCTAGAGCTTGGGAGTAGGTGGAAGTAGAGTAGGTAGAGATGGCTTGGAAGAGAAGGGGTGTAGTTCCTTTCTTAGTGGAGAAGAGGCAAAAACAGTTATGGGACCATTAGTGACTTCCTGGCCGTCGCTGGAAGCGCCATTGTAGGCAGCTCATGCCTGCTCACGGCCATAGTTGGCTTTGCTGGTGCACGAACAATTAGCGACGGCTATATGTCCAACTCATTAGTTGCCATAGGCTAGCGCCAACCGAGCATGTGCCCACGCTGCCACTGCGCTGGTGCGTGTGCACGCTCAAGCGCTGGCATGCATTGTGCCTATCTTTGCTACGTGCCAGCACGCTCACGTGCTGGCGCTGCACTGTGCGCATGTGTGCCTCCGCGCGTGCACACGCACCCGCGCTGCTACACGCATGCGGTGGTGCGTGCATGCGCATGGGTGTCCTAGGTTGCACCACGTGGCTCAATCTGGGTCGTCCATCTTCTTTTCATTGTAGGGGCTGCTACAGAGGTCGGATTGAGTCGATTTTCACACCGTTAGGCTGCAATCGTTGACCCGAATCCATCTGCACGGTCAGATTTGTCATTTGAAGCTCTGAATTATGTCACCTAGTCCCTTGGCCGTTGATCTTTCTCGTATTGCATATGGTGCTACGGGACTCCGATCGAGGCGATTTCAGAGGCGTTGGACTTTGATAGTCATCTTGATCAGATCTGTATGGTCGGATCACCAATCTGAGGTTCCGAAATCATTACCCTTCTCTCCTGACCACAAAATGGATGCAATTAACCTAAATTATATACAACTACTCTGAATGCATAATGATGCATGCTATGCAATATTTATAATATGAAATGCAAATCTAAGCCTAGGAACATGCATGAATAGGCATTTTACCCTCAATAAATGTGTTTACATCAGCCCACATCATGGGATTCAAAAGTGGCACTTGACCCATATTTTCTATTATGGGTTGAGTGATAATTTGAAAAATTTTGTTGATGCAGCATGTGGGGGCAATTTCCTAAGTAGAGATACTAAAGGAGCCTTTCAATTATTTGAGAATATGAGCAAAAATTTCCTCAACATTTTTAACCAAAACGAGTTTGTATTACAACATTTCCCATGTATTACAATTCAATTTTCCACTTGTAATACAAATTCTTACATTTTCATTAAAATAAATAATTATAATACAAGTTCATTGTATATATATGTATGTTTCCACTTATAATACAACTTTTTGTACTTTTTTTATGGTAAATATTTGTAATACAAGATCTATTAGTAATATAATTCATATTAAATGTCATTACTATCAAGCACTAATTATTTGTGCTACAATTATAACACATTTGTATTACAAATTTAGTCATGTTTTTTATTTTTATTATATTATTATGTATAACCAAATTCAATGGCTGCACTTACAACATGTTTACTATTTTGTTAGAAAATGCTTAGCATTTATTACAATATACATGCTCATGCATTACAAATGTATTTATATCATGTTACAACGGTTGTTCTTTATTGTTATAATACTTTTTCATTAATTTAAGATGTATTTCTTTGTTGTTTTAAACATTCAAATGTAGAAATTCTTCCATTTTTTAAATGAATAGCATTTATGTCTGATAATTAATCATTTCCATTTATTAGTTTTGTATTAACAACAATATTATCATGTTATTAATTAATTCACTATTTATTTTTAGAATGTAAGTTTCGATTGACTATAACTGCATCCTACTTTTTAGGAATATTTTATTATACGAATGATATGTGAAGATTCTTTTTGGTAACTTCCATTAATATTAGTTCATTGCAAAATTACCTTCGTTACTTTAAGTGGTATTAGTTTTGATTGCGTGATCTTCATTTAATAGGTCTCACATAGTACTCATTTATTAAGTTTCTTGGCATAGAGGATAGGACCCCCTATATATATATACATGCACATAAATACATGTATACATGCACCTATATATGTGTGTGTGTAAAATTTTCCAATGAGCCTAAATGCTTAACTATGAAATGTAGTCCAAGATTTCCTATCCATTCAATCATGATGATCCCTTGCTCAGATTACAAAATCACTTATCTTATAAGTGAAACCACTTGTCTTAAGGTCAATTCCCTTTTTGCTAACAATCTAATATTAGGGATATTTTGTATTTGGAATGATTACCTTGTTTGTATAACATTTTGTTTATCCATTTTACTGTAGATAATAGAAATCTTCTGAATTTCTATATCAATGGCAACATGTTATGACGATTTTTTTATCTTTTGTATAAAAATGTTAAAGTATAATTGATTTGCTAGTTAGACGTATGAAAGTTTTAAGGACTTTGTACCTTGTAAACTAAATATGTATAATAAGCAAATCTTTGATCACAATCTTGTATTTATTTTGTTATTGCCTTGCACTGTTGTAATGTATTTTAATTTTCCTATACATTAGTTTATATTAGCTTGTAATGTACAACCATTGATTTGTAAATTCAAAACTACTACTTTGCATTATAAAACTTTTGTTGCATTTTTTATGTTAGTTAATCTAGTGTTCACATATTTAAGACGTGTTTAGTAAAGGGTTAAGTAGAGGGATGTCCCTCCTAAGAGGACTTAGGATACTATTCATCACTTTCATTAACATTTAAATTAAATTATTTCAATATATCATATCAATACAAATATATATTAAAATATATTCACTTTAACATAACTTACCCATTAAAATATATTTACTACATACTACAGGAAAAACCCCTTTTATGATGGTTGAAAACTGTTGTTAAAAGGGCCAAAATTGTCATCTCGCGACGTCACCGGCCGAAAGGTGTGTCAAGCTATTGTTTTTGCGACGGTTTTTCAACAATAACCATCGTCTATAAGCCACCATGAACGACTACAAAACAGCCGTGAAATCGTTCTTGACAATGGTTATCTTACAACCGTCATTTAAAATACTTAAGCAACAGTTGTAGACGCCATCGTTGAAACCATTATGAAGGAATTTGAAGAATCGGTTAGAGTATCGGTGATGGTTTAAAAATCATCGATAATTTTATATAAGAGATTGTTACACTACAACCATCATTAATAGAGGAACAACCTTGGCAAATATGACCTTGACATTAACGATGGTTACATCTTAAAATTGTCACTATTACATGTTTTTTCCCTCATAAACTAAAATGTACTTATCTATAATACGTGCATATCTTCATGATAATTATTTGAACCATAACATTAACAAACAACATGAAATAAATTTTCATTAATCATAAAAGCTATGTTATAATGTTTACAAATACATATAACTAATAATAAACTAAGGAAATCTATAACTAAAGAACTGATACAAAAGATAAGAAATTAAGTGTTTGCTCCTATCGCATCACCCACTCTACTATCGTCGAAGTTGTCATTGTCTCTACAAGGTAGGAGGTGGTAAGAAGTGTGATCTCACTTGCTGCCTCATAGAAATGCCATGAGCTTTTCCTACTCTACTCTGTACTACTACATCGCTTGTCTCTGCTACTCCATCACCTATTGTGGATCCCTCTAGGCTTGTCTCTATTGATTTACAGCACGAGTCGCATCTTGTAGCTATGAGCTGACATGGTGGAGTTGCTTCTGCATTTGCCTCTCCTCATTTTGGCACTATAGCATCTACACCTATGTCTGAAGCTGCTCGACAACAGCTGATGATGACGACCCCTTACGACCATACCAGCAGGAGATCATTTGGCTTCTTCCTCTACTATTATCCTAATAACCATTGCCTAATCGAAGTAAGGGAGAGAAAAAATCATGCTAGGGAAAATTTCACAGATCTCTTTTGTGATGATTTTCACTATAATTGACATAAATGTCAAATTAGAGTCGATTCCAAAAAGCATTGTTTATTGGGAAGATCTATGCCCATTTACTTTCAATTCCTAATGCTTTCTTATTGCGATGTTCTTCACCAAAACTGACATAATTGTCAAATTTGCATTGGTTCCAAAAATCATTGCTTATAAGGAAAATCAATGCTCATTTACACCACTACCTAATGCTTTCCTAGTGCGACAGTTATTTTTAAAATCATGGTAAATATAAGATACATGATAGTTAATAAAGCGTTGCTGATATCTTAGTCCCCTTATCAAGTGAGAGGGTAAGAGTCGTGCTATTCGCCATAGTGTTAAGTAAAAATTTCACGTACAAAGTGATGCAAAAGTGAATTTTTCTAGTAGTGATGTCACATCAACTCACTTAAACCTATATCTTAATATTAAACAAATGCCTACTAATATCACATCAATACACTAATTATTTTATCATATTACTTATCAAACCACTTATTTCACCATCCAAATTGTTAGGACCTAGTTCCAGGATCCCTACAGGACCTGAGACCGACTCGCCTCGACTAATCCCAAGGCCTAATCATCCAACAAGAAATAACCTAAAAGTAGGAAAATAAATCACATTCACACATGCAATATAACTAAGCATAAGAAACGTACAAAGCAGTAAAGGAAATTGAACAACTATCTTAGTACATACCACAAGAGCAACAACAACGACGGAAAGTAGAGAGGAAACATAAGTAGTAGAACAGTAACTAAGAGTCCATTACTTACTATAACAATAGAAAAAAAAGGAAGTGCTGAAGAAAACTATGGTTGTACTCAACTGGGCCTAGCACCCTCTGTAGCCTAAAGCTCAGGCTACTTAACTCTTGGTCCTGAACAATATTATGAAGAGACAGAGTTAACGAACACAGAGTAGAGTGGTGTTTATATTATCTAAGTACAAAACTGTAAAAACAACAAGTTTAATTCTCATTTATATTTATCTATTTTATTTGTATCTTTCCACCCATTTTTCAAAGTATCTAGATATTTCTTAATCTTACATGTTCCTCGTGGGAACGATCTTGATTGTAGCCTTTTCTATAAAGTAGAAGGTACACATGGTGCTCTCCTGGCCGGGAGAGTCCCCCATGGTAGTCCTACACCCAGTCAACCACCCCAAGGTCATTGTCAAGACATAGCGATGACTATGGCATGCGTGATAAGCACACCGGTAGCTACCCCACACTAACACACGGTCAGTTGTTTCCGCTAGCGGGTACGCCCAAAGTACAGCACGGAATAGTGTAGGGCCTTGCCCTTCTCAGAGCAGGGTCGCACCTCTCGGAAACAAACAGGGTTCTCGCCCCTCCACAGTTCGCGGACCCTTGTCTGACTACCCTGGTTTGCCCAGAGGGCCTAACAAAGTCGGTGTAGGGTGGCTAGCTGAACCCCGAGCCCCGTGGGGTAACTAGTACCCTCCTTACACTAGTTGCTTGCCTCGATACCACGTACACGAGGGCCAACAGGAGTTGGTGTAGTGTGGCCAATCCTAACCCCGGGTCTCAACCCAAGGGAGGCTAGCTCCGCTCTACACTAAAAGGGGACAGTTGCTCTCCTTGGTACTACGTACTCAAGGGCCAGCACACTTCTCGTCTACATTCCAGGTTTCCGTATATCCACAAGAGTTCTACTCCTAATTCCCTGTAGGGTTCATGCACATGTTCGCCTCATTTATCCCGATCTAGATCTCATCTTTCATAAATCATTTCTCATCCATGTACAGGCAGCTCGTGTTGTCATAATTCAATTCTCAATACATGCAACTGGTGATTTCACTGGTAATTGTTCATTAAATACAGGAAACTCACAATTATAATACAAATAATTTCTAATAGTTTATCTCAATCATGCATGCAAGTAAACCATACAGTACTAATGATTCATTCGTTTATCTACCCTAGGGTTCATTCCACATCCTAGAGTTCCATTTGGCCAATTCAACCAAGCACATTCTTATTCAAATATTAATAACTGGACTAAGCCACTCTAGACAGGAAACATGAGAGTAATGGGGGCTTGCGCCATAGACCCAGACGTCTCTGTGAGCCTCAAATGCATAGGAGACTGAGACCCTATACCAGAGAATGCATCACAAAAGGAGACTGCAGAACAATGTATAATAGACTCTAGTACGTAGAGGAACTCGAGAGGAAAGTGCAGGTATTTTGTTTGTGTAAAATGGACCCTCATCGGACCCCAAATAAGTCAAAAACATGCCTACTGTTCAAAATCAGACATCTGGGAATAATCCCAGACATCTTAAAAGGTGTCAGATCTTACCTTATCTTCCTGCGATATCCTCCGATGTCCAGACCTTCTCTGCGATTGTCTGAAGATAGTTTCAGACGTCAGACAATGTCTCCAGTCCTCTAGATGCACCTCCGGACGTCTGGTGATGTGATCAGACATCCAAAATTGCATGGGACAACATTCTGCATGCCTTCCCAAGGACCTTTACCTGCGTGCGAAAACCACAGGTCCAAATCAAGCCAAACCAAGCTTTTGCGGTGAATCCTGATGGCCGTAACTGCGAAAAAGAACGTACCTTAGCACTGCTTGTACTTTCAGACGTCTGGCCCTAGACCGGGATGTCCAACCGCCACCACGGTCACCTGGTCGACTCTCCAGATGTCTAATACTAGAAAAAGCCCAGTATTAGAACCCCTCCAGCGAGTTATCTCTTTCGAGAGCTCGCCTACAAGAGCTTCCGTAGTTCCTTCAACGGTTGCAGAGGGATGGAAGCTGCCTCTCTGAGCCCCTTCAAGTCTCGCTGAGCCTTCACCAAAGCTCCACCGAGCTTCCGCTAAAGCTCTATCTAAGGTCCACTGACGTTGGCCCTCCTCCTCCTCCCACGCTCTCCTCCTTCTGCACTCTCGCTCTCCCTCGCTCGCCCTCCACTCACCTCACTGGAGATCTGAAGGTGGTGGTGGCTGGTGGTGTGAGGAGAGGAGGAAAGGAAAAAGGGGTACAAATAGGAGGGTGTGGGGCTGAGGGTTCAGGGGAGATGAGGAAGAGAGAGAGGAAGGAACGATCTCTGCACGTCGCCCGCATGCAGAGCGCAGTGCGCGGTACAAAAATTCCACTTTCAGACATCCGGGAATGGGTCCAGACGTCTAGTCAGACATCTGACTAAAACTCCAAATGTCGTAAATGGCTAAAAGTGTAACGGGTCATTACATCATAACAAAATTAAAAGAAGTTTCATCCTTGAAACTTGAGCTAGCTAGGGTGCGAGAAAAGGAACATAAAATGCATAACAAACTTAAAGAGGACCAAAGTAGGTCCGAGAAGATGTACCTTCAAAAAGATCCGGGTACCACTCTCGCATCTCCACCTCAGGCTCCTAGGTCGCCTCCTTGTACTGCTGGCTTCTCCATAGGACCTTCACCAGTGGTACCTCCTACCATCTCAGACTCTAGACGGCTCTGTCTAGTATCTGCAGTGGTCTCTTAGGGTAGGTCAGGTCATCACCCACCTCGACGCTCTCATGGCTCAGAGCGTGACTAGGATCAATGATGTACTTCCTGATGTTTGACACATGGAACACATCGTGCACTCCAGAAAGCTAGTGAGGAAGGGCAAGCCAGTAAGAAATAGGTTTTACCTGCTCCAGGACCTCAAAAGGCCCCACAAACCTCGGTGCAAGCTTCCCTTTCACCCCAAAATGCTGTAGGCCCTTCATGGGCGAAACGTAGAGAAAGACGTGATCCCTAACCTCAAACTGCACCTCTCTGCATTTTCGGTCAGCATAACTCTTCTGCCTGCTCTTGACAGCACAAAGTCATCTGTGAATCTGCTCTATCACCTCCTGACTCTGTCGGATCAGCCTGGGGCCAACCTCCCACTTGGCCCCCACCTCAACCCAACTAAATGGTGCAGTACACCTCTGTCCGTGTAGAGCCTCGTAAGGTGCCATGGCGATGATCGAGTGGTAACTATTATTATATGCAAACTCTGCTAGGGGTAAATGCTCTACCTAGGAGCCTCTCCAGTCTAGTACATAGATGCGTAAAAGGTCCTCAAGTGTCTGTATGGTGTGCTCTGACTGCCCGTTTGACTAGGGTTGGTAGGCGGTACTAAACCTCAAACATGTCCCCAAAGCCTACTGAAACTCAACCCATAACTGGGAAGCAAAACGACTATCCCTATTGGATACAATCTCACGTGAGACTCCGTGCAAGTGCACCACATCTCGAATGTACCTCTCTACCAACTAGGCTGGTCCAAGGGTGACTCGAATCGGCAGGAAGCGCGTCGTCTTCGTCAACCTATGTACTATCACCAAGACTGCATCGTGTCCCCGCTGGGTAACTGGTAGACCCACCACGAAGTCCATGGTGATGGTCTCCCACTTCCACTCTGGCACAAGAAGTGGTTTCAACTGCCCTATAGGCCTCTCATGCTTGGCCTTGACCTGCTGGCACACCAAACACTGCTGCACAAACTCACCAACATCCCACTTCATCCCTCTCCATCAAAAGTCGTGTCTCAGATCATGATACATCTTTGTGTTCCTGGGATGTATGGTGAACCTGGACGCATGCGCCTTAGCCAGGAGCTCTCTCAACAACTCATCGTCCTTAGGAATGCATAAGCATTCCCTCATGCGCAATATCTCATCTGTAAAGGAAAAGTCTCCTGGGTCTCCTGTCAACGCCCTATCTCGCAGCGTCTGTAGGTACGGATCTATCATCTGCTCTACGATGATGCAGTCTATCAGCTCTGGTCGCATTCGCCGCATCACTGTCACTGTCCCACAATACCCTTGTGACTCCCGGGGTTGCCAACTGCCCAACTCCTCCATAGGACTCCAACTCTGTGCCTGTAGACTGGCCAAGTGGGAGGGCACCTTTTGGCTCAAGACGTCAACCACCACATTGGCCTTCCCGAGGTGGTAGGAGATGCTGTAGTTGTAGTCCTTCAGGAGCTCTAGCCATCATCACTGTCTCATGTTAAGCTCCTTCTGGTCAAACAAGCACCTGAGGCTCTTATGATCCATGAAAATCACGAAAGTCTCACCGTAAAGGTATTCCCTCCATGTCTTTTGCACGAAGATAACAGCTACCAGCTTTAAGTCTTGGGTAGGGTAGCTACGCTCATGGGGCTTTAGTTGTTGCGAAGCATAAGCGACAACGTGACTCCAATGCAAGAGCACACCCCCTAACCCTTGCAACGAAGTGTCTGTGTAGACCACAAAACCGCCACTGCTATCCAGGATGGTAATCCCAAGAGCTGAAGTCAGTCACTCCTTCAGCTCCTGAAAACATGCCTTGCACTCATCTATCTAGGAAAAGGGCACGTCCTTCCAAGTCAGCTGGGTCATAGGATGCGCAATCTGAGAGAATCCTATGATAAACCGTCGATAGTAACCTGCCAGTCCTAAAAAGCTGTGTATCTCTGTCACAGTACGTGGCCTCTCCCACCTGAGTATGGCCTCAACCTTGGCTGGATCCACAGCCAAACCATCCCCTGAAACCACGTGACCTAAGAAAGTCATCTGACTCAACGAAACTCACACTTGCTGTACTTGGCATATAGCCTGTGTTGTCAACGTTTCTGTGCGGATTTAAAGCGTATTATGTTGTAGTATAACCGACAAAACGTTCGAACAAGTACAAAGTTTTTATTACTCGAAGACCGGAGTATCCGAGGTCGAACACAGGGAGCAAATGGAACTTACCACTAAATCAAAATGTAATTGAACACTCTAATTTACTCAAAATATCAATTCAGGTATGAATGTATGCGATTAAAAGGAGTTAGGGCAAAAAAATATGAAATTGGACGTCTGATCTTGTGATCAGACGTCTTAAAAGCATTTCTCCTTTTCTTCTTGATTATTCTTCTTCTTCTTCTGCTGCAGTCTTTGCTCTTTCTTTTCTTCTTCTGATCTCTGCAAAGTCTTCACTTGGCTTCTCTGTGCCTTTGCTTCTGGCTTGCTCTTTTCTTTCTTCTTCTGCGAAGGCTTCTTTCTTTTCTTCTTCTTCTCTGCCTTGTTTCTTCCTCTTCTATTCTTCTCTGCCGTTCCTTCTTCTTTCTTTCTTTTCCTTCTCGCGGCCAAGTCCTTCTCCTGCGATCAGCTTGCCTGCACAGGAGCAAAACCTAACCCTTCTCCCTCTACCCGCGCGTCTCTCTCTCTCAAGCAATTCACTCAAACCGCTCTACCAGAGCCACAGTCTTAATCGGGTCGGATCCGCCAGGTCCGCGTGGTCAGGCCGCGGACGAGGCGGGTGGGGTCAGTGAGGGACCTCACCCCTGTACTTACTGAGGCGATAAGAGTAAAACACAAAAACAACTTATATGGTACCTGAGGGTTGCAATCCCACGATGTGGGACTATCTGGTCTCGCCTTCACTCGCGCCTACAGAAGCCTCGTCGTGCGATTGCCCCGCAGCTGCTGGCTCTGCTAGCGCTCCTCGGCTGGATTCGTTCACCTCGCGACACTTGCGTTAGTATGTAGCACCTGTAGTCTGGAAGACCGGGTGCCTGGAGCTTCGCGGGAGCTTCATCAGAGGTCGTCCATGGCGGCAGCGGCTCGAATCCTGTCGTACACAAAACGCGCCTCTCGACCAAATCAGAATAGATAGAGACCTTCGCCGTGGCACGGCGAAGGCGGTGGGCAGTGCAGCAGGCCGCAGGTCGGCCTAGGCGTGCGTGCCGAGGTCAACCTGTGGCCGGAGATGGTGGGTTGGTCGGGGGGTGATTGTGGAGGGCTGGGGTGGTAGTGGTAGGGTGGAGTGTGTTCCTGGAGGTGAGGCGGAGCTTTCGAGGTGGTTGGCGAGCCGTGTGGAGGGCTGGAGTGGTGTGGGCGGCTCGCCGGAGTGCGGTCGGAGGCGAAGACGATGGAGGTGGTTAGCGTCTGTCGAGGGTCGATCAAGGGAGATAACAGGGGGAAAAGAGAGAGAAGAGGATGGAGAGGAGTTCTAACCTAACTGTAAGGACGAAAGGGGACGAAGGGCGAACAGCAGTACCTGCTGTCGCCGGAGAAGATGACGCCCAGTGGGGGAGGACGACGGCGACGACGGGGCTGAGGCAGCGTGCGCTGGTACTGCGCGACGCGGAGGAAGGTCAGGAAGTTAACTCTGCCACTGGTTTTGTGGCAGAGCGAAGAGGGAGGGGAGGGGGCCTCGCCGGAGCGTGCTGGGAGTTTGGCCGGGCAGGAGGAGAGGAATTGGGGGTGGAACCTCGGCCAAACCAAGCTCAGCCTCTTCGGCCGGAGTTGTGGGTTCTTATATAGGCGCTGGACTTGGTGTGCAGGGCGTGAAGGGCACGTAATTGCTTGAGGTTGGTCGCCGGAGATGGAAAGGAGTTAGGATACCCAAATCTCTCGTGCGTTCGCACGAGAGATTGGGTTCACACTAGGGATCGATATCGGTCTTAAATAAAAGGCAATTCTTCAGAAAATTCTCCTTCCATTTCTGGGAGGGAATCTCTGAGGGATTAGAGAGCAATCCCTCTCCGAACCTCGCCGGAGCTCGGTTCTGCCCTAGCAATGGCGGCAGGACCGGTTTGCAAAGGAGGCGAAGAACCTAGGGGGTTCTCTGCAACGCTATTCAAAAGATAGGGACCAATTTGTGATTTGGGTGTACTAAATTGCAAAGTAGGTCAAGATGACCTCTCCTTAGGTCCAAATTTTGGTATAAACCTAATTTGGACCTAAGGAATCCAATGGAGAAGTTAGATTTCAGGTTTGACCTCGTTTGACTGGATATTTTGCGTAAAAACCCAAATTAGGTTAATTGAAGAGCTAGGACCCTAATCTAGGTCAAACTAGGTTCCAAAGGCCAAATTAAGTGTTCTAAACCCTAGAGTATGTTTTTCCATGATTTGTAGAGGGTTTACTTACTTTTTGTTCTGACCGGAACCTTGTTAATTTAAGCGGGTCTGTTTTAGGGTTACCAAGTGTCTTTTAGTTCTTAGATTGCACATGAACCCATTTCTGATTGACTCAACCCACTTTTTATCTCATTTAGACCATTTGACCTATGCTTTGCTTCTGAGAAATCCCGTTTATGTACTGCAATGGTAAAATTGCAGTTTTAACCTTTATTTCATGTTTTCTTCTCAGAGCACTTGTTCCTTCAGTTAAGCCTTCTTCTAGGTTATGTAGGAGCTTTTATCTTCTTTATTGGGTCAAAATGAGCTAGTTATGGCTCATGATGAGGCTCTCATCATACCCCCATGCCTAGCTTTTGCTAGTCCCTTAGCAAAATTTTAAAGTTTTAACTTCCGTTCCAGACCCTGAATGTTGTCAACAATGATAAGTGCTTCTCCTTTTCTTTTGTGATTAGGTGGGAATGCCGACAATAGGCCTAGAGGTACTCAAGTACCAACCAAAATCCGGACCTGTTCCGCTTTAGCCTCAGTCTTCTGCAAAGGTTTCTACGGCCCACAGAACCTAACCTAGGGTTTGTTGGACTCCGCGGTTAAAGCACCCGTGCTTGAGATATTTTTAGCCTAAGTTCAGTTTGCAGTGCGTTTTTTTTTGTAAGAGAGAGATAGGAGATTTATTTATTTGGAGAGCTTTTCTCTCTCTTTTCTTTTTTATTTCTAGCTTCGGATTAGCTTCTCAACACGGTCTGTATCGGATTCCTCGTCCCCATCATCAATCCTCAAAGGTCCCTGGCTTTCGAGATTTCGAGATAATCCTGCCCATGGCAACCCCCGGAACCCTGGCTTTCGAGATTTCGAGATAATCCCGCCCATGGCGTTCCGTGGCTGAATTCAGACCCTGGCGATTGACATTTCGTGATAATGCCACCCATGGTGTCTGAACCAACAGAGTGCTTACATGCCTCCAGTAGGATATTTAAATATCCTAAGAGACAAGCACCGAGGAGATGATATGTTGTTATGCATCTTCGAGGGGAATTTCCCGCCTCTCCGCGCTGGGAACTCGTCCAAATCAACTTGTGTTGATTGGCCGCTCCTAATCTAGGTGACTTTTTCAGAATATTAAACGCTCTTGCGTGTTTTGGATGTTTTATGCGCACTGAACCAGACTGTGTGTGAATTTGGGGTGCTTAGGTTACCGAATCCCGCAAACCGGAGGTCAGTTAACGAGGCTGAATACTTCCTAAGCCTTAGACCTAATACTCAAGCTTCGCATTTTCCTCAACCTCTTGAGGATTATCCAGATTTTAACGGATACGTGAATTTTTAAGCTAAAGATACTAGCCCAAAAGGCCTAAGACCAGCGTTCCCGCTAATCTCTTGTTATATCTCCGTAGCACTTTTCTTTTCTTTTTCTTGACTCGGTCTAGAACTTCAGTTAACCCCTTAATCTTTTACTAATGACTTTTTCTTTTTCTTTTCCTTTTGTGCTCCTTTCTTCATTTTTGCTCTTTTTCTCCTTATGATTATATGGCTCACAACATTTCCTCCCTCCCTATTTTTGTTTGTTCTTTTTCGTAATTTTTCAATTTTTTGTGTTTTTGACATATGCGAATTTTTTGTGAGAATCCTTCTGATTTTTTTCTTGGTTTTGTATGTATGCACTTTATCACCCCCCCCATGCCTAAGTTTTGCAATGTCCTCATTGTAAACAGAGGGTGGGAATTAGTGTTGAGGTCAGGGGCTTAGAACAGGATATATCGGGTGGGTGAATGGGTCGGGAATGAGTTATGCGAATGATTTTAAGCTCTGATACGTGTACCAGAGGTGGGATCAACTGTCTAAGGCTGAACTCAAGGTGCAATAGACGTGGAGTACAGACGGCTAATCAGACGGGTCTCTATTTTTGAGATGACGGGTTGCCTCCCGTTAAGCGCTAAATTTAATGCCTTCAGCCGAGCGAAAAATGGGGTGGAGAGGGAGTGGTCAAATCAATGGAGTTTTGGAAAACAAGCACCTTGATTAAGAGCCTGGTTGGTCCAACCAGGTACTTGTTCAAATCAGTGGGTTGATGATGCAGCCCAAACCCAATAAGTCTGGTGGGTTGATAGATGTAGATTAGCAGATGTGGGACCCACCAAATGCAGTGATGTTCTGATAGATATGGAAGTGAAAACTCGAGTTTGGGCTCAGTCGAATCAGCCTGGTGGGGGTAGGGTTCCGAAAAATAATCAATGTAAGGTGTGGAATCCCTACAGGGACGGTCAAAGGATGGAGGCTCCTGATTTGTGGTCTGATCAGTGTCCGATACCCGGTATAGATATGGAGTTGAATCATCTGCAATCGGCTCAGTGAGAGGTGAATCAGAATAGAAATTGAGTCCGGTTGTGGGTTGGGGTGGGGAACGGGTTTTGATTGGTTCTGTATCTGTGGAGCAGGTGGCTTCAAAGAAGATTGACATGTTATAATCAGGAGGTAGATTTTCTCCGATGTTATGGTCAGATTCGAGATCGTTGGAGAGTTTGCGAAAATCAAAGTTTGAATGAGATTCTAGATCATGAGTTCCACCATAGAATAAATCATATGTTGTATATTCAGCAGCCTGACTGGGATCTAGCCTAAATGTTAATTCTGAGCTTACAAAGGTGTCCCTATCTGGTAGAGGCTCAGGTTCAAGGTTAGTAAGGCAGAGCCAATCGAAACCCCGCTCGTCCAAGTCCTCGGTTTCTGTATCGTAGATTGGCATGACTTCCGAAAACTCGATTAGTTCTTCTGAGGAGGTTGACGAGGGATATTCATCAAATCGAGGCCCAGAATCATATTCTTCATTAAGAGATTGATTTTCTTCATATGGGGCCTTGAAATCTTCAATATAGGTTTCAGATCTAGGTTCTAGGCTTAGGATGTGGGTGGAATTACTAGAATCTAGGTCTGAATAACCTTCGCGGGCCACCTTATCAAAATAAGGGACGAAATTTACACCCGCGAGAGGTTCAGTTCTACTCTCATACTTGCAGGAGTCTTGGGATTCTAAAATGGGTTCATCATGGTCTTTTCCTGCATTTGGAGCTTCCCAACCTTCTTCAATATTAGGTGCATTATACTCCATCTGGGTTGGGAATCCACAACCATTTTGTGCCCCAAACCCGAGATCAGATTTATCCTCGATGTTGTCCCAAGATAGTTCATCCTCTGTTGGCGGTATGTACGGGTATTTCTGATCAATCACTTGTTTTATTAATCTCATTATCTCTTCCCGTTTTTCAAGACTATCTTGGTGTTGCTTCCAAAGTCGAGGATTTGTCATACATTGAAGGTATTCACTATTGTGCAGTTTTTCTATCTCAATGTATGCAGTAATGAGCAAGTCACGGGTTGATCCTTTGTTGGCTTCTGCTAATAGTACTTGGACACAAGTTATGACAAAGGTTGTGGTTGTTGGGACATCAACCTGAATGTTTCCTACTGTTGTTGAGGTTTCTTCATTTTCATAAAATCTCATGGCATCCTCAATCATTTTATCTCTCATGGATCTCCGGTATTCAGGTTTCTCGACTGGTAGTCCTAGGTGGTTCGGCTGCATATTTGGATCAGGTGGTCGAATCACGATCAGAGTTTGACTCAAGATGTGTTATGAAGCGATCAGATCTGAATAACGAGTCCCACTGAAAATGAGTGTGTGTTCTCTATAGAGAAAAGATGCAGGACTGGAGATGTTCTTGACCCAATCAAGACACCCAAAAGATGTTTGGATGACTATGGAGGTTTGGGGCGGATGAACCCCTGGATCCGAAGATCGTCCACCTGAGAATTACCTGGGCAGCCAGAGAGGGAGAGTCCCGCAAAGACCCCTACACGGTAGAGCGTCCCTACGGGTTACAGGGTTTCCCCCACCCGACCTCTCTTGTCACTGAGATTCCAGGTAAACCAGAATGGGGACCTTGACCTCTTAAGTCTATCACTTTTTATTTCAAAGGTGCTTTTAGGGTTCTCACTTGAACTTTAGATGTTTTTGGTATTGTGACCTAATTTAGAGGTTGGTTGACCCAAGGGGTCAACTTCACCTGACCTGTCCTATAGATGGCAGAATGATTCTAAGCTCGGAGCCTAGAGATCACCCTGATTTGACTCCCAGGTTATTAGGTCAAAAGAAAATTTTAAGATTCAAGTGATTTTAGAGCTCAATTTTAGGGTTTGTCTTATTTAACTTTCTTCAATCAAGGGCTTGGGTAGCACACTGATGCGGGAGGGTTTATTTCCTTTTACACAGGCATGTGTGACTAGCGCTTCAAGACCCTAATGTGGAAACCCTAATTTGGTTCTATTTCCAATCCTCTTTTTCTTTTTCAAAAGTTCTCTTTGGACTTATAAACAAGAAGTGTGTGGTCCGCCGAGATTAAGCGTTTATTTTCAATTAGGCACAAGAATTTGTGGGATGGAAAAAAAAATCACTCCAACTTCAAGAATATTTGCAGAAATTTTTGCAAAATCAAGAAATGTTTTGCCTTAGAGATGGTGATTACTATATAAAGAAGGCAATTGATTCCTAACTTGATTTTCTTCCTTTTGTCTTTCAAAGATTAGGGGATGATTAAGGAAGAAAAGAAATTACCTGCCCTGGAGTGGTTGACTTGCGGGAGAGATTTTCTCATGAAGTACCTGCAAGATCACATCAAAGAAAAGTAGGGCAAGTTAGTGTTCAATATGATAAAAAGAATGTAGAGACTAGTGGTAAATTGTGCAGTGCTCCCCGGCAACGGCGCCAAAATGTTGTCAACGTTTCTGTGCGGATTTAAAGCGTATTATGTTGTAGTATAACCGACAAAACGTTCGAACAAATACAAAGTTTTTATTACTCGAAGACCGGAGTATCCGAGGTCGAACACAGGGAGCAAATGGAACTTACCACTAAATCAAAATGTAATTGAACACTCTAATTTACTCAAAATATCAATTCAGGTATGAATGTATGCGATTAAAAGGAGTTAGGGCAAAAAAATATGAAATTGGACGTCTGATCTTGTGATCAGACATCTTAAAAGCATTTCTCCTTTTCTTCTTGATTATTCTTCTTCTTCTTCTGCTGCAGTCTTTGCTCTTTCTTTTCTTCTTCTGATCTCTGCAAAGTCTTCACTTGGCTTCTCTGTGCCTTTGCTTCTGGCTTGCTCTTTTCTTTCTTATTCTGCGAAGGCTTCTTTCTTTTCTTCTTCTTCTCTGCCTTGTTTCTTCCTCTTCTATTCTTCTCTGCCGTTCCTTCTTCTTTCTTTCTTTTCCTTCTCGCGGCCAAGTCCTTCTCCTGCGATCAGCTTGCCTGCACAGGAGCAAAACCTAACCCTTCTCCCTCTACCCGCGCGTCTCTCTCTCTCAAGCAATTCACTCAAACCGCTCTACTAGAGCCACAGTCTTAATCAGGTCGAATCGTACCCGGGACCAGGCGCACCTGCAGGTGTGTGATGCACGAGGAGTGCGTAGGTCTAGGTCGGGTCAGATCCGCCAGGTCCGCGTGGTCAGGCCGCGGACGAGGCGTGTGGGGTCAGTGAGGGACCTCACCCCTGTGCTTACTGAGGCGATAAGAGTAAAACACAAAAACAACTTATATGGTACCTGAGGGTTGCAATCCCACGATGTGGGACTATCTGGTCTCGCCTTCACGCGCGCCTGCAGAAGCCTCGTCGTGCGATTGCCCCGCAGCTGCTGGCTCTGCTAGCGCTCCTCGGCTGGATTCGTTCACCTCGCGACACTTGCGTTAGTATGCAGCACCTGTAGTCTGGAAGACCGGGTGCCTGGAGCTTCGCGGGAGCTTCATCAGAGGTCGTCCATGGCGGCAGCGGCTCGAATCCTGTCGTACACAAAACGCGCCTCTGGGCCAAATCAGAATAGATAGAGACCTTCGCCGTGGCACGGCGAAGGCGGTGGGCAGTGCAGCAGGCCGCAGGTCGGCCTAGGCGTGCGTGCCGAGGTCAACCTGTGGCCGGAGATGGTGGGTTGGTCGGGGGGTGATTGTGGAGGGCTGGAGTGGTAGTGGTAGGGTGGAGTGTGTTCCTGGAGGTGAGGCGGAGCTTTCGAGGTGGTTGGCGAGCCGTGTGGAGGGCTGGAGTGGTATGGGCGGCTCGCCGGAGTGCGGTCGGAGGCGAAGACGATGGAGGTGGTTAGCGTCTGTCGAGGGTCGATCAAGGGAGATAACAGGGGGAAAAGAGAGAGAAGAGGATGGAGAGGAGTTCTAACCTAACTGTAAGGACGAAAGGGGACGAAGGGTGAACAGCAGTACCTGCTGTCGCCGGAGAAGATGACGCCCAGTGGGGGAGGACGACGGCGACGATGGGGCTGAGGCGGCGTGCGCTGGTACTGCGCGACGCGGAGGAAGGTCAGGAAGTTAACTCTGCCACTGGTTTTGTGGCAGAGCGAAGAGGGAGGGGAGGGGGCCTCGCCGGAGCCTGCTGGGAGTTTGGCCAGGCAGGAGGAGAGGAATTGGTGGTGGAACCTTAGCCAAACCAAGCTCAGCCTCTTCGGCCGGAGTTGTGGGTTCTTATATAGGCGCTGGACTTGGTGTGCAGGGCGTGAAGGGCACGTAATTGCTTGAGGTTGGTTGCCGGAGATGGAAAGGAGTTAGGATACCCAAATCTCTCGTGCGTTCGCACGAGAGATTGGGTTCACACTAGGGATCGATATCGGTCTTAAATAGAAGGCAATTCTTCAGAAAATTCTCCTTCCATTTCTGGGAGGGAATCTCTGAGGTATTAGAGAGCAATCCCTCTCCGAACCTCGCCGGAGCTCAGTTCTGCCCTAGCAATGGCGGCAGGACCGGTTTGCAAAGGAGGCGAAGAACCTAGGGGGTTCTCTGCAACGCTATTCAAAAGATAGGGACCAATTTGTGATTTGGGTGTACTAAATTGCAAAGTAGGTCAAGATGACCTCTCCTTAGGTCCAAATTTTGGTATAAACCTAATTTGGACCTAAGGAATCCAATGGAGAAGTTAGATTTCAGGTTTGACCTCGTTTGACTGGATATTTTGCGTAAAAACGCAAATTAGGTTAATTGAAGAGCTAGGACCCTAATCTAGGTCAAACTAGGTTCCAAAGGCCAAATTAAGTGTTCTAAACCCTAGAGTATGTTTTTCCATGATTTGTAGAGGGTTTACTTACTTTTTGGTCTGACCGGAACCTTGTTAATTTAAGCGGGTCTGTTTTAGGGTTACCAAGTGTCTTTTAGTTCTTAGATTGCACATGAACCCATTTCTGATTGACTCAACCCACTTTTTATCTCATTTAGACCATTTGACCTATGCTTTGCTTCTGAGAAATCCCGTTTATGTACTGCAATGGTAAAATTGCAGTTTTAACCTTTATTTCATGTTTTCTTCTCAGAGCACTTGTTCCTTCAGTTAAGCCTTCTTCTAGGTTATGTAGGAGCTTTTATCTTCTTTATTGGGTCAAAATGAGCTAGTTATGGCTCATGATGAGGCTCTCATCAGCCTTCATCACCTCAAAGTGTCTAGGATCATCCGTAAATGCTGTCCATGCTGTACCTGATCCCGTGAGTAAATGAGCACGTTGTCGATGAACACCACCACAAATTGATCCAAGTACGGCCTAAAAACCCAATTCATCAAATCCATAAACGCAGCAGGGGCATTGGTCAACCCAAACGGCATGACCAAGAACTCGTAGTGCCCATACCAGGTACGAAAAGCTATCTTAGAGATGTCGGTCTCCCTGATCCTCAACTGGTGGTAGCCCGACCTCAAATCTATCTTGGAGAACACTATGGCATCTCACAACTGGTCGCAGAGGTCGTCAATCCTCAGCAGTGGATACTTGTTCTTGATAGTGACCCTTTTCAGCTGTCAGTAGTCGACACAAAGTCATAGGGTACTGTCCTTCTTCTCTACAAACAGCATAGGGGCTCCCCACGGGGATGCACTGGGCCTCACAAAGCCCTTCTCCAACAGGTCCTGCAGTTGTGACTTGAGCTCTCGCAGCTCAAGTGATGCATCTAGTATGGTGCAATAGAAATGGGGCTGGTCCCCAATACTAGTGAGATCTCAAACTCAATCTCACACTCAAGCGGTAGTCCTGGTAGCTCTTCTGGAAAAACTTCGGGGTACTCGCAAACCACTGGAATACTTTGAAAGTTAGCCACGGGGCTAGGCTCTGCCACTACATAGGCCAAAAAGCCCCCACACCCCTGGCTCAAAAGCCTTGTTGCTCGAAGCGTGGAGATGCATCTAAAACCTCCATCCATCGACTATCCGTGAAACTCAAAGGGAGGCAACTCTAGTATGGAGAAGACGATCTTCCTCCCAAAATAGTCCACCAGGGCGTGATAGGCGGACAGCCAGTCCATCCATAGGATCTTGCCAAAATCCTCCATCTGTATCACAATCAGGTCAGCGGGGATGTTGTGTCCCCCTATACTGACCTCGCAGTCCATGTAGAACTCCTCAGCTACAAACAACTGGCCACCTGGGCCTCTGATCACTAACGGATCCTCTAATAGTACACTGCCCTATCCCAAACTGATGACAAAACTTGTAGCGACAAAAGAGTGCGTGGCGCCAAAATAAAAAAGTACGTACACTAATCAGCCAGAAATAGTAACCATACCTGCCCCACGGAACTTGATGCCCTAGCATCTCTGTGTGTCAAAGCATTGATACATCACCTAGTCCTTGATGCAGACAAAGCAGCTACACTCTGGATCGGGTGAGTAGCTGCTAGCTGGTACCCTCCTCATGACTGCTGCCCTCCTTCACGCGCTTGGTGACCATGACCACCAGCTTGGCCTCCAGCGCTCGGTGCGGGGAGCATCTGCCGTGCTCTGGCCCTAGGTGGGTAGTGATTAGCCCATTGTTGTGGGCTATTTAAGTATTTAAGTGCCTAGACATTAGGTTAATTCTAACATTTATTTAGCATCAATTAGGATGTAAATAGATTAATTCATATTTCTAATTTAATTATATAATTCATGCATTGCATTCATATTTTAAATACATTTAGAATTAGCTTAGAATGGCATTAGTTTAATTAGTTAACCAATTAGGTACATTGTTTAAGTTAACATAGAAGTTAAGGGTTTGTATATAAATAATCATAATATTTTAATAATATCCTTTATTCTTCTTTTCAACAATGGCTCAACTGCCGCTGCAACGCCTCCTGCTGCACTAAAGCACATTCATGGATCAGCGGAGAAGGTGGATCTGCTCCCGCCTCTCCATTCAAATTCGTGAAGTCAGCTACAAAAAGAGGAGAGAGGCTACCGAGTGGGGTAGGCCTCCACCACTGACCCACCACTGTGCAGAGAGTTCTTCACTCTTCCATTCCACACCGCCTGCCTCAACCATGATGACGACACTCCACCACTGTAGGCGTGTGGTGTGACAGGCTACACCACCATCTGGAGATCGTCCGCACTACCATGAGCACCTCAGCATGCATCTCCCTCGCCGTCGTCACCAACAACCACTGCCGTAGCCACTGTATTTTCATCTTCTCGGTCAATTAAGACGTCCGGGAAACTTCCCGGACGTCTGAAGCCCACCCCCCACTCCAGCAACAACCACCCATGCCCACTTCACCTCTAGCACTTGAACCACAGCCCTCGCCCGCTCACTCCACGTCCGCCTATATGCCCTCAAGCCGCACGCAAGTCAGGCATAGCCTACAGCCGCACCTACTCCTTCTGCGCCTCACCGCTCACTCCCGCATCACACCACCCGCGCACACAGCAGCGAGACCGGCTGCTCCAGCACCACCCCCACGCCTGCAGCCTTCGTCCGCACGCCCTCCAGCCTCCGCGCGCACCCACGCCAGTGTGCAGCACCTGCTGCAGCACTCACCCGCACGCAGCAGCAAAGCCGCCCTCCAGCGCACCAGTGCCTCTTGAGCCTGCAGTGCCTCCCGCCTATGCAAGCAACAGCAGAACCACCCTCCTCCATCGCGCGCACCCGCCTGCAGTGCCTTCCGCCAACAGGCCGCACGCACCGCCCACCAACAGTAGCTACAGCACCGTTTGTAGCCACCTTGGCCGGACCTCCGTCCGGCCAGCTCTGGCCACCGCGTGACATGCCGCCACCACCGCTTCGAAGCCCTCGGTCTAAAGAACTTCCTCCGAGCTTCCCGCTTTTGGCCGTCCACTCTTCTTCGTGCACGGCCAAGGGGAATAAATCCCCTGTTTTGCTACAGTAACATTGCCATTAATAATTATATTTTCTGCCATTGTCAATTTTTAATGATATTTTATTGATTCTGCATTGCAACAAATATCCTCTAGTTATTAAGAATTGCTATTTCAACATGATTTCTTGATTCAACCTTAATCTGAAGGCAATTTTAGCTTGATTCTCCTCTAAACTAACTACGAACGAACATTTTTAACCAGTGCGAATTTAAATACATATTGTCTCCCTGTGGATACGACCCGCTCTTCTGTGAGTGGTTATTTCTTTTTTAAATATTGATTAGTCGATTTTTCCACTACATAAAACTACAAACAACTTTAAAGCGAACAATCGACTCGTCAAATGGCACCGTTGCCAGGGAGAGCTACACTTTAAGTTGGAGGGAAATTCTGGGGAGGATAGCTACTTTTCGAGGGTCAATTTTGAAACCTCCCCATTAGATGACACTTCCTTGAGAGATCCACACCTTAGGTGGGAGGAAGATACACATGAAAGTAGCTATGCATTGGATGAAGAAAGGTGGCAACCTGAGGAAGATGATGATAAGGTTGAGTATCCACCTGAATTATATTGGAGTCAAAAGAAGGGAATGATGATACCATTAGAAGACCTCGACCCAGATGATAGTATATTCGTGACATTTGATGAAGTGGGTAAAAGTGAAGTTGTTAATCCTACCCTCCCTTCTGATCACGATATGGAACTCAAGCCCACCCTTAGGAAACCTAACCCTAAAGAAATTGACCTATCTGAGGAGTCTGATGTGACTAGTGTAAACCATTTACCTCGGATAGAGCACCCTAGGGGATCTGCTGAGATATTAAATGATTCTAGACCTCAGGTACATGATGAATTGTGTGATGAGGAGAAAGACGAATTATATGAGGAACCTACATTCAAGATTTGGAGTGACACTAAGGGTGATTATGTCTTTTTTGAAGAGTTAGCCCCTGAGGATGTCACACATTTGACCAAATTAGGTTTCCTTAGCATAACTATTGATGATATTTCTCCTCATGATGAAATGATGGAAAATTTGGAAGTAATTTCCAAGATTTATGTGGATTCACATATAGACTCTGGGGAAGATTTGAGTAAAGAACAAAAACTTGGGGATGACATTGATAGAATAATCCCTAGATCTGTTGCTTCCAACCTGCCTTCATTCATTTCAAAGTCACCCTCTGATTCGCTTATATCTGAAAGCGAAATTGTGACTCCTGATGAAGAGCAGGAAGATACATGTGATGGTGCAAGGAATGCTAGGGATGAAATTGAGGATTTAGAAAGAGTGTTTGGGATGGACACAAAGCTAATTAAACCCAACCTAGATCTTATGGCCATCCTGCAACCTCGTAACTTGGACACCCTAGACGATCCTTGCCTTAGAGAATTGCTCACTTTTGTTCTGACCAGGGGGCTTAATAGACCAATATTTCCCGTAATGGAGTATCAGGTATGGATTGATGATTTCTTTAGTCAGTCCATTAACCTGGGGGTTTATCTTTGCACCATTCCCTCCCCATAACTTTTGGAGGATCCTTGTCATCCTCCTCCTACCACTTTGGAGGTTGTTATACCTGTTTATCCTTTAGAAACTCATTTGGTGACCTGGGAAGATTTCATTCCCATCTTAGTTGGGTGAGCATTTGCTATCGAGATTCATCATCAACTCGCCAACATCCTAGGTTACCTATTTTCTAGGCCAACATTGCTTTGCTCATTTTTAGGGCCTATTTCTATAATTCTTAAACCTAATTTGCAGGTTCTTTGGCGATTCAGCCCAACTCTAACCCAGGTAATATCCTTCTCTGCAATGAGGACATTGCAGATTTTAGGCATGGGGGGGTGTACTTGGGGATATACATAGCATAGTGCATTCATTGCATACATTTGCATAAAAAAAAAAAAGACTTTTGAGCTTAACTGGATAAGTCCTGCATTCTTAAGCAAATCAGAACTCTAGGGTAGACTAAATTAATTCTAGGGTCAAACTTTAGAAGCTAAATGAGCTGCTAGCTTTAGACCTTTAGGGTCCTTTGTGGACTTAAAAACTTAAGTAGGAGTTAAGTTGCGAACCATTCCTCAAGAGGTTGAGGAAGGGAAGCTAGGGTTTGAGTTAAAAGGTGGGGTAGTACCTGGAGTCTTGTTCTACCTTTTGGTTTACGGGTCCTTGTAACCCAAGCATCCAAATTTCACACACTTGGTATGGTAATTAACTTAATTTCTTTCTTTCTGAAAAGAGATTTGGTTCTCGTAGTTTTGACTTAGGAAAGGCTTGAAAACACATTTTGATTGGGAGAGTTCCCGTCGAAGGAGAGGTGGAGTATATACTCACTTTGAGGATGCGATGATAACATATTACCTCCTCGACGCTTGTCTCTTAGGATATCCATCCTACTGGGGGCATGTAAGCGCATTGCGCATTTCAGGTACCATGGGTGGCCCTATCTCGAAGTGCCGATTGCCATAGCCCGGAATTCGCTTAAGAAATCCATGGGCGATACTATCTCGAAGTGTCGATAGCCAGGAGTTCTTGGGGTTGTTATGGGAGGTGCTATCTCGAAGCATCGAGAGCCAGGCACCCTTCGAGGTATGGTAATGGGGACAATGAATTCGACAGATACCGTGTTGATAGTTGATCTGAGGTTACACTTAGAAGAATCAAACAAAAAAAAATATATATATATTAAAAAAAATAAAAAATAAAAAAAAACTTTTTCCATTAACTCAAATAACTCAGACCAATGCATAGGCACGAATGCTTTAATCTCAGGGATCAATAAACTTTAGGGTAGAGTCAGAAATCAGGGAAACTTGTGCCTGCAACTCGTCTTTAGCCGACCTAGTCTGTAACTTAGCAACTACTTAGGAACCTTGGGTCTAGAGTCTAAACTTAGTATGCTTCTGAAGGAAGACTAAGTGAGCTGACTAGTCTACTTGGAGTGCTAGGTTTCGCTTAATTTTGCTAGGGACTAGCAAAAACTAGGCATGGGGGTATTTGAATAGCCCATAGTTGTGGGCTATTTAAGTATTTAAGTGCCTAGACATTAGGTTAATTCTAACATTTATTTAGCATAAATTATGATGTAAATAGATTAATTCATATTTCTAAATTAATTACATAATTCATGCATTGCATTCATATTTTAAATGCATTTAGAATTAGCTTAGAATGGCATTAGTCTAATTAGTTAACGAATTAGGTACATTGTTTAAGTTAACATAGAAGTTGAGGGGTTGTATATAAATAATCATAATATTTTAATAATATCATTTATTCTTCTTCTTTTCACAACGGCTCGACTACCGCTGCAACGCCTCCTGCTACACTAAAGCACATTCATGGATCAGCGGAGAAGGTGGATCTACTCTTGCCTCTACATTCAAATTCGTGAAGTTAGCTACAAAAAGAGGAGAGAGGCTACCGAGTGGGGTAGGCCTCCACCACCGACCCACCACTGTGCAGAGAGTTCTTCTCTCTTCCATTCTACACCGCTGGCCTCAATCACGGTGACGACCCTTCACCACCGTGGGCATGTGGTGTGACAGGCCACACTGCCATCCGGAGATTGTTTGCATTACCGTGAGCACCTCGACGTGCATCTCCCTCGCCGTCGTCACCAACAACCACCGCCGCAGCCACTGTATTTTCATCTTCTCGGTTAGTTAAGACGTCCGGGAAATTTCCAGGACGTCTAAAGCCCACCCCCCACTCCAGCAGCAACCACCCTCGCCCACTTCACCTCCAGCACTTGAACCGCAGGCCTCGCCCGCTCACTCCACGTCGGCCCGCATGCCCTCAAGCCGCACGCAAGGCAGGCGTAGCCTGCAGCCGCACCCGCTCCTTCTGCACCTCACCGCTCACGCCCGCATCACACCACCCACGCACACAGCGGCGAGACCGGTTGCTCCAGAACCACCCCTGCGCCTGCAGCCTTCGTCCACACACCCTCCACCCTCCGCATGCACCCACGCCAGTGTGTAGCACCGGCTGCAGCGCTCACCCGCACGTAGTAGCAGAGCCGCCCTCCAGCGCACCTGCGCCTCCCGCGCTTGTAGCGCCTCCCGCCTGTGCAAGCAACAGTAGAACCGCCCTCCTCCAACGCGCGCACCCACCTGCAGCGCCTTCCACCAGCAGGCCACGTGCACCGCTCGCCAACAGTAGCTGCAGCACCGTTTGCAGCCACCTTGGCCGGAGCTCTGTCCGGCCAGCTCTAGCCACCACGCGACATGCCGCCACCACCGCTTCGAAGCCCTCGGTCCAAAGAACTTCCTCCGAGCTTCCCGCATCCGGCCGTCCACTCTTCTTCGCGCATGGCCAAGGGGAATAAATCCCCTGTTAACATTGCCATTAATAATTACACTTCTGCCATTGTCAATTTTTAATGATATTTTATTGATTCTGCATTGCAACAAATATCCTCTAGTTATTAAGAATTGCTATTTCAGCATGATTTCTTGATTCAACCTTAATCTGAAGGCAATTTTGGCTTGATTCTTGTCTAAACTAACTACGAACGAACATTTTTAACCGGTGCAAATTTAAATACGTCATTGGCTCCCTGTGGATACGACCCACTCTTCTATGAGTGGTTATTTCTTTTTTAAATATTGATTAGTCGATTTTTCCACCACATAAAACTACAAACGACTTTAAAGCGAACAATCGACTCGTCAGGTAGTCCCTCCTGATGTGGCTCGGCTAGCCACATTGGTAGCAGAGGGGAACATGACCTCCTCCCACTGTAGGTCCCTGTTGGCAGCTGGGCGGGGGGCAACTGGCCCCTGTTTGGGGCCCCCAAAGGCCACTGGTGGCCCCGTAAAATGATATGCCTCTCCTACAAGTACCGTGTGTCTCCTCTCCTGATGGCTCTGAGAGTACTCTGGCTGGTAGGGCCTTTTCCGTCTGCTGTCAGTGTCTTGTGCGGCCGGGTTAGTCTCCTTCAAGGTCGTGGATGCCTTAACCACTTGTGAGAAAGTGGGTAGCTCCAGGGGTTTGACATACCCTCGAATAGCAAGTTGGAGCCCCTCAGTAAACCTCCACAGGCGCTCCTCCTCCATAGACATGACTATCGAGGCAAAATGTGATGGCTCCAGAAAACGCATGCGGTACGCCTTAACAGTCATCATCCCCTGGCGGAGAGTGTGGAACTGCCACCTCCTCTAGTCCTGCTAGGTCTACGGAAAGTACTACTCACAGAAGAGATTCACGAACTGGTGCCACGTTGGCGCTCTCCTTTCATAGCCTCAGACTGCCCCCCACCACCTGTGTACCGCACTTTCCAGCTAGTATGTGGCAAAGGCCACGTGGCACCCCGTGGGAGGGTGAAGGGTGTCGAACACCTTCTTTATCTACTCCAGGCATCCTCCACCTCAGACAGGTCCTCATCCCACTTGAAGGAGGGGGGCTTCAGCTTCCAGAATTGTCCGAAAAGCTTGTGGTGCAGGTACAGTGGGGGAACAAGCACGCCTCCAGGCAAGGAGAGCTCATGCTTGGAAGTGTCAGAGTGCAGTGGAGGTGGTGGAGGACCACCCTCTCCCCCACCTTCTCTTCTAGCACTGCGGTGGTCTCTCTGTCCCACCGAGGACTCCCCCTCCACGTCTTCAAGGAGAGGTGCCTGTGGAGGCCAGTGGAGCTCCTCTCGCACGATGTCTCTGATCTGCTAAGTGAGATCCTGGGCTTGAACACCCGAGAGAAGAGGTGGGTTAATTGGTACCTCAAGCCTAGCACGTCCGCCCCTCCGACCTCGTCCACGGTCGCAACCATGGCCCGCCACGAGAACTCCTCGATGAGGCATCTCCTGCAAGGAGACACGAAAGAAAGAACAAGAGGTCAACGATACCAACTAAGACTCAGAACGAATATCAAAGCGATATGTTGTGGTGGCTATCCTAGTTATATGCACGTGAACGGTTATTCTCAAGCCAATTGGTTCATTTGTCAGGATGACCTTGCTCTGATACCATCTTGTTACGACTCGATTCCCGGACCCCTACAGGACCCAAGATCGGCTCACCTCGACTAATCCCAAGACCTAGTTGTCCAACAAAAAGTAACCCAAAAGCAAGAAAATAAACCACATTCACACATGTGATATAACTAAGAAGAAGAAACGTACAAAGCAGTAGAGGAAATAGAACGGCTATCTCACTACATACGACCACAACAAAAGCAACAACGGAAAGTGGAAAGGAAACAGAAGTAGTAGAATAGTAACTAAGAGACCATTACTTACTACAACAGTAGAAAAAAATGAAACTGCTGAAGAAAACTACGGCTGGACTCGACTAGGCCCAGCACCCTCTGCAACTTAAAACTCTGGCTGCCCAACTCCTTGTCCTGAACAGTATTATGAAAAGACAGAGTCAGCGAATGCTGAGTAGAGTGCTTTTTATATTATCTAAGTATAAAATAGTAAAAACAACAGGTTTAATTTTCATTTCTATTTATCCGTTTTATATGTTTCCATTTCACCCATTTCTCAAAGTATCCAGATATTTCTTGATCTTGCATGTTCCTTGTGGGAACGATCTTGATTGCAGTCTTTTCCATAGTGTAGAAGGTACACGTGGTTGATGTAAACATGTTTGCACTACTTAAGATGTCTATTTATGCATGTTCTTAAGCATAGGATTGCATTGCATACTATAAATATTGCATAACATGCATCATCTTGCATTTAGATTAGTTTGAATAAAATGGAGGTTAATTGTCTCCTTTTATGTTCATGGACAGGGCAAAACTTTTCATCGAAGCCTTGAATCGAGGATCCAATTGTGTAGATGTCATTAGGGCGACGATTGGAGTTTAACGACTCCAAGATCGCCCTAATCAGACATCTGTAGCATCAGATAGAGATCGGGGAACCCTAAAAGATCAAGGGCCAAGATGGTGTGAATCTGCACTTCAAACAACAAATCCGACCACATGGATGGATTCGAATCGACGATCGCAACCTAATGACATGAAAATCGACTCAATCCAATAACCGTGGCACCATCTACAACATCCAGAAGATGGATGGCCAAGATGGCACCACGTGGTGCAATCTCGGTCGCCCAACCAGCTGCCCTCAACCACAAAAGATTCTAGCACCCACTCATCTTCGCCGTTGGATCAAGATCCAACGGCTGAGAGAGGAGCTCAATCGGCATGCCCATCCTCGGAGTTGCACTTGAAGAAGCTGCCTTGACTGTTGGATCTTGATCCAACGGTCCTGATCGCATGTTCAGATGATCAGCTGCTCACCCATCCATGCGTGCAGTGCAGTGAATAAGGCGATCAATCGCCTTAAGGCGTGGGTTCATATCTGCATGCGCAGGTGAGCGGGGGCTGAGGAGCAGGCACGTGCGATTGTGCGATGAGAAACGAGTGGCTGCGGGCACTCAATAGCACCCACGTGCTATTGCATGTCGCACCTCACGTGGGATCGCATGCGGGCACGCGCGCTGAGTAGGTGAAGGCCCGAGATAAGCCATCCAATCTCACGATCAGTCTGTTGAAATCAACTGAACGTGAACGCATGTTACACGTGGTAGCAGGTGAGCGGGCACACGCACTCCGCCACACATCGCCCACGATGGGGCTTTAGTGACGGTTTTATCCGTCACTAAAGACCCCTTTTTTAATGTTTTGAGATTTAAAAGACCAAATTGCCCTCACTCCTTGCAACTATAAAAGGAGACCCCCTCCATAGGAAATTCTCATCCCTTCCTTCTCTTCTCTCCCTCTCCAAATCTCAAGAGAAGCTTGTCCCACACCTGGGATGCTTCTCGCGAGATAAAGTCAATTTTTCGTCCCCCTTCGGAAGCGGATCTCACGACGATGACGACGTGCTGCCCCATTCCCATTCTTGCTTCGCCCTCCTTCGTTCTGCTCCGTTCCCCGTCTTCCAGGCGTCGTCCCTTCCGGCTCGTCCTCCAAGCGACCGTAGTGGAGGATATCTCTCTCCCCATTCTTTTTACTGCTTTCTAGAATAGATTTACTACTTTCTAGAGTAGATTTACTGCTTTCTAGTGTAATCTTTTTCCTGCTTTCTAGTTGTAATGTTTAGTGTAATGAACAATCCTTCTGATAATGAATTCCATGTTCATTCTACATCTCTTTCTGATTTTTGTTTGTAATATTCTCTCTCTCTCATTCTCTCTTTTTCTCTTCTATTTAGTGTAAATAGATAGATAGTTTCTAGTCAATTAAATTACTTCGTGACAAATAAAACAAATGCATATTTTTTAAATCAAATGTCCGCCTCCCTGAGTTTGACCCAGGATTTCCATTCCGGTATAAATTTTATTTATTGAACATGAGTTCTTCGCTTTCAAAATACAACGACAGGTTTTCAAAACCAAACACGTTAGCGTAGCAACTCGAAGGTTCAACATTTTGGCGCCGTTGCCTGGGAGGTGACGCTCTTTGATTTTTCTTCACATTTTTACAACTTACGAATCATTTACCTCACTTCTCTCCTTTCTTATTGTGATTGCAGGTACTCTTTTGAGACGAGGCAAAGCGGTAGATTGAAGCAAAGTGCTGTTGAAGGTTCTGTAAGTTATCCCCCACTTCCCACCCATTAGTTTTCATTCCACCACATAATAACACAAACATCAATCAACTTAGGTGTTCTTATAAACCCTAAGGTTAGTTGTTTGTTTGTTTGAAACCCACACCCTCCCCAACTTCCACATTTAAAAAGAGAAAAATAAAAAGAATCTCACAGAGGTACACAACCTCATTTGATTTTCAAACTCAACCGGTAAACCAACCTTTGGAGTCGGTACACACACCCAAACACATAATTGAGTAGAAATCAGATTAGGTAATCATTTATGTGCCTAATTAAGTGGTGCAACATGCCAATTGTTTGAGTTGATTGGGCCGCACCACTTCAATTAAAATCAACTCATCAAGTAGCTGCCACTTAGGTTCAACTATTAGGGATTTACCAGGCACTCCACATTTTTTTTAAGCTTCAAAGGAAAACATCTTCGCCTGTGCTTTCAAAACGTGGTGTGCCAACAAAACTTTTTTGAAAACACCTAAAGTTGAATCCTAAAAGCTACTAAGCAAGATTTGAACCCTAAAATTCACCACATCAAAAGTAATCTTGCTTGAAAACCACTGGTTGTGCATGCACACACACATCAATCAATCATTAAGGGCACAACCCTTATAAAGGGCCCATCACATTCCAAAGCACATTCAAACCTAGCCCTAAATAAAACAGAGTAGACGTTGGCCTTAAGGATTCGACTCGCTCTTCAGAGCCCAGAACGAGATTATTTTCAATTAGTCTGTTTCTACTGTTCAATCTGATGTCTAGCTAGGGGAGTAGAATCAAACGATCGCAACTAGGGGGCACACTAGGAACTGGAGGTGCAAGCTGAAGGAAGAACCTTCCCTCCAGTCCCTCCTTCTAACTAGTTGGATTGGACAGATAGAAGTAGATCAATTCGTTCCTTTATCTCAAGATGGGTTTTGGGAGTCTGTAGGTCTTTAGGCTAGCCCACTTAAGGACAGGTTTGATTGTTTGTATTGTAGGGCGCCTTTCTTCCTCTCGTCTCTCATGAATCCTTCCACATATTACACGCATTCCCACTCTTTCCCTCCTATTTTGAATTATCCTCAACATGACAATTATCCCGACTCGTACTGTAATCAATCATTAGTTAGTTGGGATAATTCAGATTGGGGATACAGTTTTGGACCTCCGTGTTTAGGGTCTAACCCTGAACACTATGTGATTTCTATCCTTCTCAGAGCCACATCGATTATAGATCGTCAACCATTCATGAACAACCTAATACGATCTACAATCAAGAAGGATACACTGATCATTACCCATCCTCTGATTACACTGTCTTTAGGTCATCACCACCTTTTGAACAATCTGAAATGACCTATTATCAAGAAGGGTATAACGAATCTCAATTCGTTAACTCCTCTGCATTGACCCCAAACCTGCCCAACCCTGAACCAACTCATTTGGTTTAGGGTAACCAAGTTCAAGATAAGGTTCTGGCTAACTTAAGGAATGTCATACAATCTTTAGAAGTTCAGCCAATACCTTACATTGAGAGATTGGAGCCTCTGATTGTAATGATTGATGATTTGAACAAGTATTTGTTGGATTGGCTCCAGGATGTTAAGGATAAGAACCCGAGTGAGTTTCTACTTGAGAAGTTAGCGAAATTGAGCATGAGATTTATGGTTGCTTTAGTTCAGTCGTGGGATGATTCCCAAGATGAACTCCCTTCAGGAAAGCCAATGTCAGAACCCACTTAGGCACCTGTTGGGGGGAACACGTGTTACGAGGCTGACCAGATTGAATTAGAGTGACCAATTAAGGATGATCTGATTTCTTCACCTGAGATCCCTGAGCCAGGGTACAAAGAAATGTATGTCTCCTTAGATCAAAAAGTGAGATGATTTTGGGACATACATTAATATGGATCTTGGTTTCTTTGATTCTGATGGTGAAGATTCAAGTTGGGAAGTCTCACACAAGTTTACAGAACACGATTTTTGTGAAATGATTGGGCCTGAGGAATCTGAAAGATCATTTGATAACCCAATAACTGAGGAAACTGATTTTATTAGGGCTCACATTATGGATCCAGAATCGCATTTTCTGGAGGATTTAATCAAATGCCCTAATTGTCAGTTACACCCCATTGAGCTTATCGATGATTCTATTTCTAAGATAATTAGACCTAAGTCAATTCTGATTCAGCCATATCTTTTAGACTTGGAAATTTCAGATGGGGTGATTAATATGCAAGAGGTCCTGGAATTTAACATTCTGAATGAGGAGGATAGAAGCTGGGAAGTTCTGATTTGGGAAGCTAACTCCGAAGGAAGTAGAAGACTGCGTCTAAGGGTTCCAATTCATCTGAAACCATCAAACCAGGACCCTTACAACATCTGTTCTGAGGATGTCCAACCTAAGCATACATTCAATGGTTATCCTTTTCAGCTTGAATTCTCTGTAACCTAACTTTTTGGTCTTGGGTTGCATCCTCATAAATCGCAGGCCCGACCCTACTTGCATATTGATTTTAGGTTTTGGGTAATTTTTATCCAGAACCTTAGATATTCCTGATTATAGGGCATGGGTCTGCACCACAATCTGGTCCACATCTATGGACATCTGATGGCAGGTTAGAGTTTTCTTCTGTTTATTCTGATTCTGACCTGCACTTGTGAATTCTTTATTTCTCTTCTTTGTATAGTGTGCCTAACTGAAGGCACTAAATTTTGCATGTATACAATTTTTTTTAGTTTTTATCTCAGAGTGGACCTGACATTTACACAATTTAGGTGCTTTCTATTTTATTCCACTTTATTTTATGTCTTTTTAATACAATGAGGACATTGCATTAGATAGGAATGCAGGGGTGGATATTCATCTCTGAATTTATTTGTCAGCTCCGCAGATTTGTTTTATTTTCTTTTATATATAAAAAAAATTTCAAATTCAAAAAGAGAACTTGGGTTTAAGAAAATTTTCAATCTTAGGAAATACTACATTATGATCTAAACACAAAGATCCTTCAGGTCTTTGGACTTCATCAGCTCGTGTATCCATTAAAATGTGGATTTGTTTTTCGAGTCCTCGCCAACCTGAATTCTATTTTAATTGGAGTAAATAAGTTTGGGTGATAAGTACACGACTTATCAACCTGCCCTCTGATTTGATGGAACTTTGAGTTTTTTAGCATCTACACACTTTCTTTGCACTGACTCATTGTTCAGCGATTTTAACGAAAATTGGGTAGCTAATGAACCTTCTAGGGTGATATGGCTGGCAAGTTATCATGGGCAACAGCCCATAGGTAGGTTGTCCAGAGCTCAGTCACTGGACCTTTCTCTTTTTGCTGTCTTTAGGTAAATCTTAGACCAGGGAAGCCACCTACATAAAAAAAAAAGAAAAAAAAAAGAGAAATGAAAGTAAAAAAAAAAAAAGGTGTAAAGAAAAAAGAAATAAACCACTTCACCGCACGAGTATGGCTAGCAAGTTGTCGGTGGTAATAGCTCATTGACCAGTTGTCCAGAACCCAGCTCAATAAATGCACTGAAAAATCCCAAAACACGTAGGAAGAAGTGAAGTAGAACAAACTAGGGAGATATATACTGGATTCACCCTTATGTTGACCCCGTAAAAAATAAAAGTAGGGAGAAAGCTACCGGTTGTAAAGGTACACCTTTAGGTAGAATTCTCTTTTCAAGGTCACCTAGAGGCGTAGAAATCCAAAGTCCGTTATAACTGCCGGTCAACAAGTCTATCACATTCACAATAAGATGCTTAGAACTTAGGATTCTCATCAAATCTTGGGTGAGTTGAATGGCCATAGAAAGCCACTCTTAAACCCTAAAACTTGAAAATCCAAAAAAAATTAGAAAAGAGGAAAAGGAGAAAAATAAATTTTTCTTTGAATAAGGCAAGGGCTTGAGGCGGTCAGCATTTTGGCAGATACTTGGGCACTGTTGTGTCTTTGAAATTTCAGAACCTAAGTAAACATTTTCTTAATGATTGAAAATAACTCATGCCCAAATAATCCAACCTGATTCTTTTATAAATAACATATAGTTTTTGCTAGGGACTAGCAAAAGATAGGCATGGGGGTATGATGTAAACATATTTACGCTACTTAAGATGTCTATTTATGCATTTTCTTAAGCATAGGATTGCGTTTCATACTATAAATATTGCGTAACATGCATCATCTTGCATTTAGATTAGTTTGAATAAAATGGAGGTTAATTGTCTCCTTTTATGTTCATGGACAGGGCAAAACTTTTTATCGGGGCTTCGAATCGAGGATCCAACCGTACAGATGTGATTAAAGCAACGATTGGAGTTCAACGACTCCAAGATCACCCTAATCATACATCTGTAGCATCAGATAGAGACTGGGGAACCCTAGAAGATTAAGGGCCAGGATGGTGTGAATCCTCAGTTCAAACGACAAATCCAACTGCACAGATGGATTTAGTTTGACGATCGCAGCCTAATGGCACGAAAATTGACTCAATCCGACAACCGTGGCACCATCTACATCATCCAGAAGATGGACGGCCAAGATGGTGCCACGTGGTGCCATCTCAGCTGCCCAACCAACTGCCCTCAACCACTGAAGATTCTAATGCCCACGCATCTTTACCGTTGGAACAAGATCCAACGGCTGAGAGAGGAGCTCAACCGGAGCGCCCATCCTTTAAGTTGCACCTGAAGAAGCTGCCTTGATCATTGGATCTTGATCCAACTGTCCTAATCACGTGTTCAGATGATCAGCTGCTCGCCCATCCATGTGCACAGCACAGTGGATAAGGCACTCGGTCACCTTCGGGTGCGAGTTTGAATCCGCATGCGTAGGCGAGCGGACGCTGAGGAGCGGGTGCGTGCGACCACACGATGAGAATCGAGCGGCTCGAGCGCTCGATAGCGCCCACGTGCTATTGCACGCTGTGCCTCACATGGGATCGCACGCAGGCATGTGCGTTGAGAAGCTGGTGGAGGCACGAGAAAAGCCATTCGATCTCACAATTGGACTGTTGAAATCAGATGAACGTGAACTCGCATTACACACGCTAGCAGGCGAGTGGGCACGCACGCTCCGCCACATGTCACCCACGATGGGGCTTTAGCGATGGTTTTATCCATCACTAAAGACCCCTTATTTAATGTTTTGAGATTTAAAAGACCAAATTGCCCTCACTCCTTGCAACAACAAAAGGAGACCCCCTCCACGCGAAATTCTCATCCCTTATTTCTCTTCTCTCCCTCTCCAAAGCTCAAGAGAAGCTTGTCCCACACCTGGGATGCTTCTCGCTTTCTAGTCGTAATGTTTAGTGTAATGAACAATCCTTTTGATAATGAATTCCATGTTCATTTTACATCTCTTTTTTATTTTTGTTTGTAATATTCTCTCTTCCTCTCTCATTCCCTCTTTCTCTCTTCTATTAAGTGTAAATAGATATATAGTTTCTAGTTAATTAAATTACTTCATGACAAATAAAACAAGCACGTATTTTTTAAATCAAATGTCCGCTTCCCTGAGTTCTACCCAGGATTTCCATTTCGGTATAAATTTTATTTGTTGAACACGAGTTCTTCACTTTCAAGCTACAACGACAGGTTTTCAAAACCAAACATGTTAGCATAGCAACTCGAAGGTTCAACAGTGGTGCTCTCCTGGCTGGGAGAGTCCCCCTTGGTAGTCCACCCAGTCAACCACCCCGTGGTCACTGTCAAGACATAGTGGTGACTACGACACATGTGATAAGTGCACGGGTCGCTACCCCACACCGACACGCGGTCAGTCATTTCCACTAACGGGTATGCCGAAAGTACAGCACGGAACAATATAAGGCCTTACCTATCTTAGAACAAGGGTCTCGCCCCTCAGAACTAAACAAGGTTCTCGCCCCTCCACAGTCCGAGCACCCTCGCCTAACTACCCCGGTTTGCCCATAGGGCCTAACAAAGTTGGTGTAGGGTGGCTAGCTAAACCCTGGGATCCGTGGGGTAGGTAGCTCCCTCCCTACACTAGTAGCTCACCTCTGTACCATGTACGCGAGGGCCAATAGGAGTCAGTGTAGAGTGGCCAATCCTAACCCCAGGTCTCAACAAAAGGGAGGCTAGCTCCGCTCTACACTAAAAAGGGACAGTTGCTCCCCTTGGTACCACGTACTCAAGGGCCAGCACACTTCCCATCTACATTCCAGGTTTCCATCTATCCATAGAAGTTCTACTCCTAATTCACCATAGGGTTCATGCTCATGTTCACATCATTCATCCCGATCCAGATCTCATCTTTCATAAATCATTTCTCATCCATGTATAGGCAACTCGTGTTTTCATAATTCAATTCTCAATACATGCAACTGGTGATTTCACAAGTAATTGTTCATTAAATACAGGCAGCTCATATTCTAACAGGCAACTCACAATTATAATACACGCAATTTCTAGCAGTTTATCTCAATCACGCATGCAAGTAAACCATACAGTGCCAACGGTTCATTCATTTATCTACCCTAGGGTTCATTCCACATCCTAAAGTTCCATTGGCTAATTCAACCAAGCACTTTCTTATTCAACTATTAATATTTGGATTAAAGCACTCTACCATGAAACACGAGAGTAATGGGGGCTTACATCGCAGACCAAGACATCTCTGCGAGCCCCAAGTGCACAATGGGCTGAGACCCTATACCAGAGAATTCATCACAAAAGGAGAGTTCAAAACAGTATATAACAGACTCTAGTACATAGAGGAACTTGAGAGGAAAGTGCAGGTATTTTTTTTGCGTAAAACAAACCTCGATCGGACCCTTCATAGGCCAAAAATGTGCCTACTGTTCAAAATTAGACGTTTTGGAATAATCCTAGATGTCTTAAATGGCGTCAGATCTTACCTTATGTTCTTGCGGTATCCTCGGATGTCTAGACCTTCTCTGCGATCGTCTGAAGATAGTTACAAACGTTGGACAATGTCTCCGATCGCCTAGACACACCTCTGGACGTCTGGTGAACTGATCAGACATCCAAAAATGCGTGGGAAAGCATTCCGCATGCGTTCCTAAGGACCTTTACCTACGTATGAAAACTGCAGGTCCAAATCAGGCTAAACCAAGCTTTTGCGGTGAGGCCTGCATTACCGTAACTGCAAAAAAGCACATACCTCAACACTGCGCGTACTTTCAGACATCTGGCTCGAGACTCGGACATTCAGCTGCCACCACAGTCATCTGGTTGACTCTCCAGACATTTGATACTAGAAAAAACCCCATACCAAAACCCCTCCCACGAGCTATTTCCTTCGAGAGCTTGCCTGCAGAAGCTTCCGTAGTCCCTTTCGCTGCTGTAGAGGGTTGGAAGCTGCCTCCCCGAGCCCCTCCAAGTCCCGTCGAGCCTTCACCGAAGCTCTGTCTAGCCCTCCGAGCCCCGTCCATTCTGCGTGAGGGGAAAAAGGGGTATAAATAGGAGGGTATGGGGTTTAGGGTTCAGGGGAGATGAGGAAGAGAGAGAGGAAGGAACGGTCTCTGCATGTCGCCTACACGTAGGGCGCAGTGTACAGTACAGAAAGTCCACTTTCAGACATCCAGGAACGAGTCCAGACATCTTAAATGGCTAAAAGTGTAATGAGTCATTACATCATAACAAACTTCAAGGAAGTTTCATCCCCAAAACTTGAGCTAGCTAGGGTGTGCAGAAAGGAACATAAAATGCAAAACAAACTTAAAGAGGACCGAAGTAGGTCCGAAAAGATGTACCCTCAAAAAGGTTCGGATACCTCTCTCACATCGCCACCTCAGGCTCCCAGGTCGCTGCCTCATACTGCTGGCTTCTCCATAGAACCTTCATCAGTGGCACCTGCTTCCATCTCAGACTTCGAATGGCTCTGGCTAGTATCAGCACTGGTCTCTTAGGGTAGGTCAAGTCATCACCCACCTTGACGCTCTCGTGGCTCCGAACGTGACTAGGATCAGCGATGTACTTCCTGAGGTTGGACACATGGAACATGTCGTGCACTCCAGAAAGCTGGGGAGGAAGGGCAAGCTAGAAAGCAACAGGTCCAACCCTCTTCAGGACCTCAAAGGGCCCCACAAACCTCAGCGTAAGCTTCCCTTTCACCCCAAAATGCTGTAGGCCCTTCTTGGGTAAAACACGGAGAAAGACGTGATCCCCAACCTCGAACTACACCTCTCTGCATTTCCTGTCAATGTAACCCTTCTGCCTACTCCTGACAATGAGGAGTCATCCGTGAATCTGCTATATCACCTCCTGACTCTACCGGATCATCCTAGGGCAAACCTCCCACTTGGTCTCCACCTCATCCCAACTCAAGGGTGCAGTACACCTCCGTCCGTGCAGAGCCTCGTAAGGTGCCATGTCGATGCTCGAGTGGTAACTGTTATTATATGCAAACTCTGCTAGGGGTAAATGCTCCTCCCAGGAGCCTCTCCAGTCTAGTACATAGGCACGTAAAAGGTCCTCAAGTGTCAATATGGTGCGTTCAGACTGCCCGTCCGTCTGGAGGTGGTAGGCGGTACTTAACCTCAAACACGTCCCCAAAGCCTGTTGAAACTCAGCCTAGAACTGGGAAGTAAAATGAGTATCCCTGTTGAATACAATCCCACGTAGGACTCAGTGCAGGTGTACCACATCTCGAATGTACCTCTCTGTCAACTGTGCTGGTCCAAGGGTGACTCGGATCGGCAGGAAGCGTGCCGTCTTCATCAACCTGTTTACTATCACCCAGAATGCGTCGTGTCCCCGTTGGGTAAATGGTAGACCCACCACCAAGTCTATGGCGATGCTCTCCCACTTCCACTCTAGCACAGGAAGTGACTACAACGGCCCTGCAGGCCTCTGATGCTCAGCCTTCACCAGCTGGCACACCAAACACTACTGCATAAACTCACCAACATCCCACTTCATCCCTCTCCACCAAAAGTCACATCTCTTATCATGATACATCTTCGTGTTCTCGGGATGTATGGTGAAACTAGACCCATGCGCCTCGGCCAGTTGCTCTCTCAATAACTCCTCGTCCCTAGGAACGCATAAGCGTCCCCTCATGTGCAGTATCTCATCTGTAAAGGAAAAGTCCCCTGGGTCCCCTATCAACACCCTATCTCACAGCATCTGTAGCTACGGATCTGTCATCTGCCTTACAATGATGCGGTCTATCAACACTGGTCGCATTCGCCGCGTCACTATCACTGTCCCACAATACCCCCGTGACTCCCAGGGTCGCCAACTGGCAAACTCCTCCATAAGTCTCCAACTCTGTGCCTGTAACTGGCCAAGTGGGCGGGTGCCTTCCGGCTCAAGGCATCAGCCACCACATTGGCCTTCCCTGGGTGGTAGGAGATGCTACAGTCGTAGTCCTTCAGGAGCTCTAACCAATGTCTCTATCTCATGTTAAGCACCTTCTGGTCAAATAAGTACCTGAGGCTCTTATGATCCGTGAAAATCCCAAAAGTCTCACCGTGAAGACAACAACTGTCAGCTCTAAGTCATGGGTAGGGTAGCTATGCTAATGGGGCTTCAGTTGCCGTGAGGCATAAGCGACAATGTGACCCCGCTATATGAGCACACATCTTAACCCCTGCAACGAAGCATCTATGTAAACCACAAAATCGCCACTGCTATCTGAGATGGTAAGCACAGGAGTTGAAGTCAGTCTCTCCTTCAACTTTTGAAAACATACCTTGCTTTCATCTATCCAGGCAAAGGGCACGTCCTTCTAAGTTAGCTGGGTCATAGGATGTGCAATCTGAGAGAACCCTCTGAAAAACTGCCGATAGTAACCTGCCAGTCCCAAAAAGTTGTGTATCTCTATCACTGTACGTGGCCTCTCCCACCAGAGTATGGACTCAACCTTGGCTGGATCCACAGCCAAACCATCCTTGAAACCACATGGCCTAAGAAAGTCACTTGCTTCAACCAAAACTCGCACTTGCTATACTTGGCATATAGCCTGCATCACCTCAAAGTGTCCAGGATCATTCATAAAGGTTGTCCATGCTGCGCCTGATCCCATGAGTAAACGAGCACGTCGTCGATGAACACCACCACAAACTGGTCCAAGTACGACCTGAAAACCTGATTCATCAAATCCATAAAAGCAGCGGGGGCATTGGTCAACCCAAATAGCATGACCAAGAACTCCTAGTGCCCGTACCGAGTATGGAAAGCTGTCTTGGAGATGTCGGTCTCCCTGATCCTCAACTGGTGGTAGCCCGACCTCAAATCTATCTTGGAGAACACTATGGTGTCTCATAACTGGTCGAAGAGGTCGTCAATCCTCGGCAGCGAATACTTGTTCTTGATGGTTACCCTATTCAACTGTCGATAGTCATCACAAAGTCGCAAGGTACCATACTTCTTCTTCACAAATAGCATAGGGGCTCCCCATGGGGACGCACTGGGCCACACAATGCCTTTCTCCAATAGGTCCCAAATCTGTGACTTGAGCTATCACTGCTCAAGCGGTGCCATCCAGTATGGTGCAGTAGAAATGGGGCTGATCCCTGGTACCAGTGAGATCTCAAACTCAATCTCACGCTCAGGAGGTAGTCCTGGCAGCTCCTCTGGAAAGACGTCGAGGTACTCGCAAACCACCGGAATACTCTAAAAGTCAGCCATAGGACTAGGCTCTGCCACAACACAAGCCAAAAAGCCCTCACACCCCTGGGTCTAAAGCCTCGCTACTCTAAGCGTGGAGATGCATCTGAAACCTCTGTCCACTGGCTATCCGTGAAACTCAATGGGACGCAACTCCAGTATAGAGAAGACGATCTTCCTCTCGAAATAGTCCACCATGGTGTGTTAGGCGGACAGCCAGTGCATCCCTAGGATCATGCCAAAATCCTCCATCTATATCAAAATCAGGTCAGCGAGGAGGCTGTGTCCCCCTATAATGACCTCGCAGTCCATGTAGACCTCCTCAGCTACAAACAACTGGCCCCCTAGGTCTCTGATCACAAATGGATCCTCTAACAGTACACTGCCATGTCCAAAACTGATGGCAAAACTCAGCGACAAAAGAGTGCATGGTGTCAGAATCAAAAAGTACGTACACTAATCTGCCAACAATAGTAACCATACCTGCCACCACTGAACCTGAAGCCCTGGCATCTCTGTGTATCAGGCATTGATGCACCCCTTAGTCCTCTGTGCAGACGAAGCAGCTACATTCTGGGTCGGGCGAGCAGCCGCTGGCTGGTACCCTCTTCATGACTGCTGCCCTCCCCAACACACCTAGTGACTGACGAGTCGATTATTCACTTTTCAAATCGTTTGTAGTTTTATGTGGTGGAAAAATCAACTAATCAATAATTTAAATAACCACTCGTAGAAGAGCAGGTGGTGTCCACAAGAAGGCAATGACGTATTTAAATTCGCACTGGTTAAAAACGTATGTTCGTAGTTAGTTTAGACGAGAATCGAGCCAAATCTACCTTCAGATTAAGGTAGAATTAAGAGAACATGCTGAAATGGCAATTTTGAATAACTAGAGGATATTTTTTGCAATGCAGATTCAATAAAATATCAAATAAAGTTGGCAATGGCAGAAAATGTAAATATTCATAGCACTTTCATTGTAGCAAAATAGTGGATTTCTTCCCCTTGGCCGTGCGTGAAGAGGAAGGAACGGCCGGCGGCGTGAAGCTCGGAGGAAGTTCTTTGAACCGAGGGCTTCGTAATGGTGGTGGCGGTGAGTCGCGAGGTGGCCGGAGTCGACCTTATGGAGCTCCAGCGAAGGTGGCTTTCTATGGTGGCTACAGTTGCTGGAGGAGGGGTGGCTGTGAGTGCGCGAAGGCTGCTACAGGTGGTGCACACGGAGGCTGCTGTTGCGTGCATTGAGTCCACACGCACTGCTGGAGGAGCTGCAAATGGCTGGGGGGCGTTGCAGATGGTGGAGAGGCTCTACAGGGGGAAGGCGCGGGCGCGCAGGAGTGGGCGCACTGCAGGCTATAGGTGGGTGCGTGCTGAAGTGTTGGCGGGCTTGGCGCTATAGGTGGTGTGCACGTAGAGAAGAACGCGTGCCTGCTAGAGGCGGTGTGTACGTGCGCAACTGAGGAGTTGGTGGCCGATGCTGCAGGGTGCGCATGTGGAGGCGGATGCTACTGCAGGCGGTGCGCGGTCTGCAGGCATGTTGGAAGTGAAACGCAGCAAGGGTGGTTGCTGCTGCAGGCTGGAGAGGCGTTGGAAGCTGAAGGTGATGTAGGCGTGAAGTGGAGGTGAGGCACAGGGTGCACTCGGAAGGCGCTGGAGGATGGAAGGGGTGTGCGGTGTAGCGGGCGTGAAGGCGATCTTGTGTAGTGAGGGCTTGCGTCGTGGATGTAGGTTGAGGTGCGGCGTAAGTGTGCAACCGCAGGCGTGGGCGTAAAGTGAGCGGCTGGTTACTGTTGGAGTGGGGGGTCGAAGCTTCAAATTTTCGGGAAACTTCCCGGACGTCTTAACTAGCCGAGGAGTGAAATTGCAGTAGCAGTTGTGGAGGTTGTTGGTGATGACGGCGAGGGTGGTGATGTTGTTTCTGGTGAGGCATAGTGATGCAGACGAGCTCCAGATGGCGGTGTGGCCTGTCACGCCACACGCCCACGGTGGTGGAGCTCATCACCGCGGTTGTGGCCGGCGGTGGTGAAATGGACGAGATGAACTCTCTGCACAGTGTGGATTGTTGGGATGGTGGCCTTCTTCGGTCGGCTGTCTCTTCCTCTTTTTGTAGCTGCCTACATGAATTTGAACGGAGAGGCGAGAGCAGATCCACATTCTCTACTCGTCCTTGATGCAGATTTCAGTGCGGTAGCTGGTGGCATTGGAGCGGCAGTCGAAGGAAATGCAACCGTTGTTGCAAGAAGAGAAAAAAATAATGTTAAAATATTATGGTTATTTATATACAAACCCTCAACTTTTATGTTAACTTAAATTAATGTATGCAATGCACCTAATTGGTTAACTAATTAAATGAATGCAATGCATGAATTTTATAATTAAATTAGAAATAAGAATTAACCTATATACATCCTAATTTATGCTAATTACATGCTAGGATTAACTTAACGTCTAAGCACTTAAATACTTAAATAGCCCACAAATATGGGCTAATCAAATACCCCCATGCCTAGCTTTTGCTAGTCCCTAGCAAATCCAAGCAAAACCTAGCACTCCAAGTAGACTAGCCAACTCAATCGGTCTTCCTTTAGAAACATATTAAGTTCAGACTCTAGACCTAAGGTTCCCAAGCAGTTGCTAAGTTACAGACTAGGTCGGCTAAAGATGTGTTGCAGGAACGAGGTTCTTTGATTTCTGACTCTACCCTAAGGTTTATTGATCCCTGAGATTAAAGCATCCATGCATGTGCGTTGGTCTGAGTTATTTGAGTTAAAGGAAAAAGGATTTCTTTTTTGTTTTATATATATTTTTTTATTTTTGTTTGATTCCCCTAAGTCTAACCTCGGATCAGCTGTCAACAAGGTTTGTGTCAAATTCGTTGTCGCCATTACCATACCTCAAAGGGTGCCTGGCTTTCGATGCTTTGAGATAGCACCGCCCATAATGACCCCAAGAACTCCTGGCAAATGACACTTTGAGATAGTATCGCCCATGGATTTCTTAAGAGAATTCGGGCCTATGGCAATCGGCACTTCGAGGTAGGGCCGCCCATGGTACCTGAACCGCACAATGCACTTACATGCCCCCAGTAGGATGGATATCCTAAGAGACAAGCGTCGAGGAGGTAATATGTTATCATCGCATCCTCAAGGTGAGTATATACTCCACATCTCCTGCGGTGGGAACTCTTCTAATCAAATTGTGTTTTCAAGCCTCTCCTAAGTCAAAACTAAGAGAACCAAATTTCTTTTAAAAAAGAAAGAAATTAAGTTGGTTACCGGACCAAGTGTGTGAAATTTGGATGCTTTGGTTACAAGGACCCGTAAACCAAAAGGTAGAATAAGACTCCAGGTACTACCCCACCTTTTAACTTAAACCCTAGCTTTCCTTCCTCAACCTCTTGAGGAATGGTCCGTAACTTAACTCCTACTTAAGTTTTTAAGTCCACAAACGACGCTAAAGGTCTAAAGCTAGTAGCTCATTTAGCTTCTAAAGTTTGACCCTAGAATTAACTTAGTCTACCCTAAAATTCTGATTTGCTTAAGAATGCAGGACCTAGCCAGTTAAGCTCAAAACTTTTTTTTTCTTTTTTTTTAATTATATATATATATATATTTTAAATGCAAATGTATGCATGCTATAAACAAAATGTTTCAGGTCCTCTCCCCCATGCCTGGTTCAAACAATGTCCTCATTGAAAACAAAAATAGATAAAGGAAGATATTACCTCAGGCGGAGAATGGTAGGAGCTAAGGCTCCTCAAGAGTGACTTCGTCAACCAGATGGACATCCAAAGTTATGTAAGGCTTTAACCGTTGACCGTTGACGATAAAGGGAGTTGCTAAAGAGGAATGATTTTTAATCTCCACAGCTCCATGCGAAAATACTTTGGTGATTATGTAAGGCCCATCCCAACGAGATTTTAACTTCCCAGGAAAAAGCTTAAGTTTGGAATTGAAAAGCTAGACTTGTTGGTTGGGCTTAAAGGTCTTTCAAAGTATAAACTTATCATGCAAGACCTTAGTTCTTTCTTTATAAGCTTGAGAGGTGTCATAAGCATCATTCCTCAGCTCCTCAAGCTCACTTAATTCTAGAAGTCGTGCCTTACCTGCCTTCTCTAAATCCATGTTAACACTTCAAATAGCCCAAAGTGCCTTATGTTCCAACTCAATAGGTAAATGGCACGCTTTTCCATACATAATCCGAAAGGGAGAAGTACCCAAAGGGGCCTTATAGGCCATTCGATATGCCCACAAAGCATCATCGAGCTTTTGGGACCAGTCTTTCCTATCAGGTCTAATGGTCTTTTCCAAAATATTTTTTATCTCCTTATTTGACACTTCAACCTGGCCACTTGTCTGAGGATGGTAAGGGGTAACGACCTTGTGAGTCACTCCCAGACTCCTAATTAGCCGATTGAAGTGGTGATTTCGGAAATGAGGTCCCCTATCACTTATAATAGTCTTGGGGCAGCCGAAACGGGATATGATATTGGCCTTCACAAATTTCAAAACCACGGAGTGGTCATTTGTGCATGTAGAAATGGCCTCTATCCATTTAGAGACATAATCAACTACCACCAAGATATATTCATAAGCATGGGACGACAAGAAGGGGCCCATCAAGTCAATTCCCCACACATCAAAAATTTCAACAGATTGAATAGGATGTTGAGGCATTTCATTCCTCTTCCCAATCGTTCTAGTCCGTTAACATCTAATACAGGCCTTAACAAAATTGTGAGAATCCTTAAATAAGGAAGGCCACCAAAAATCGAACTGGAGAACCTTAAAAGCAGTTTTCTTAGCACCAAAGTGTCCTCCACAATGAAGTTCATGGCAAAAACTCGGCACACTTTGTTGTTCCTCTTCAGGTACACAACATCTCAATACTTGGTCTTGTCCAATTCTAAGTAATTCTGGCTCTTCCCATTGAAAATATCTTGCTTGAGAAATGAATCTATTTCTTTTCTGCTCATCCCAAGAGCCAGGAGTTTGTCCAGTGACGAAGTAATTTACAGTGTCTGCATACCAAGGTAAGGTTGGTGTTACCGCCATCAGAGTTTCATCGGGAAATGTCTCGCGAATGTCTCCAGAAAGTGAGTCATTAAGAGGAAGGCGAGATAGGTGGTCAGCCACAACATTTTCTACTCCTTTCTTTTCATGTATTTCCAAGTCAAATTCTTGAAGGAGTAGGATCCACCTAATTAGACATGGCTTACAATCTTTCTTAGCAATGAGATGTTTCACTGCTATATGATCAGTAAAAATAACCACCTTAGACCCAAGCAGATAAGACCTAAACTTCTCCAGAGCAAAAACTACAACAAGTAATTCTTTTTCAGTGATGGTGTAGTTTTGCTGAGGTTCGGTTAAAGTCTTGCTTGCATAATATAGCACATGAGGTCTTCCCTTAACCCTTTGTCCAAGGACTGCTCCCACTGCATAATTCAAAGCATCACACATAAGCTCAAATGGGAGTGTCCAATCAGGAGCTTGGAGAATAGGTGTAGAGATCAAGGCCTCCTTTAGAGTTTGAAAGGCCTCGGCACACTTTGAATCAAAACTGAAGGAAGATTCCTTCGCCAACAAGTCACAAAGTGGCCTAGAAATTTTACTAAAATTTTTAATAAAGCACCTATAAAAGCTAGCATGGCCCAGAAAGGATCTAATCTGTTTGACATTCGTAGGCAATGGAAGTTTGGAAATAGAATCAATCTTGGCTTTATCTACTTCCAAACCTTTCTCAGGTACAACATGCCCAAGTACAATTCCTTTCTGTACCATGAAGTGACTTTTCTCTCAGCTGAGAGCTAAACTAGTCTCCTTACATCGCTTCAACATATTCTCCAGGTGTAGGTGACACTGGTTGAAAGACGAGCCATAAATGGAGAAGTCATCCATGAACACTTCAACACACTCGTCAATCATGTCCAAAAAGATAGACATCATACACTGCTGGAAAGTTGCAGGGGCATTACATAATCCAAACGGCATACGCCTGAATGTAAAAGTACCGTAAGGACTTGTGAATGTCATCTTTTCCTAGTCACCAAGAAAGACTGCCACCTGATTGTACCCAGAATATCCAACAAGAAATCAATAGTACTTATTCCATGCCAATTTCTCGAGAATTTGATCAATAAAAGGCAGAGGAAAGTGATCCTTCTTGGTAGCGGTGTTGAGCTTGCAGTAATCAATATAGACCCTCCATCCAGTTGAGGGTCTAGTGACAACTTGTTCACCTTGGTCGTTGAGTTCCACAGTAAAGCTTGCCTTCCTTGGCACCACATGAATGGGACTGACCCATTTACTTTAACAATGGGACATATGATCCCGACATCCAACCACTTTAGGATTTCCTTTTTTACCACCTCCCTCATATTAGGGTTCAGACGTCTCTGCATGTCCCTAAATGGCTTGATGGAATCATCAGTATAAATGTGGTGCATGCAGAGTGTAGAGTCTATACCCTTAATGTCAGCAATAGCTTCCTTGTGCCTAGAAAGGCATTCAATCAAGGCTCCCTCCTATGCTTCAGATAGCACAGCTGAAATGATAACGGGGAGTGTATCATTGGCACCTAGGAAAACATACTTGAGAGTGTCAGGCAGTGGTTTCAACTCAAGGTCGGGGACTTGTATGGTTGAGGGTTTCATAATAGATGTCCCCATCTCAGGTAGCAGATCTACCTTTGGCGGAAATGATGGGGGAAGAGACTCAGCAGAAACACCTAGCAATTCCTTAAGTTCTAGTATATCTCCTTCACATTCCTCCAAAGGATGGGAATGCTCATTTAGCATGACATGCTGAAGGGGGTCATCACATAACATTGCAAGAGTTTCCTCTTCAATCAGGTCATCTATCACCTCAACTTGAGAACAATCCTCAAGTCTGGCTTGTTTGTAAGCATCAAACACATTAAGCTGGATTTTCCTGTTCCTAAAGCCCATTTTCAATGCCCCAGTATTGCAATTGATTGAAGCATGCGATGTTGCAAGGAAGGGGCAGCCCAAAATGATGGAGGGTTTGGTTGGCTTGTTGGTAGGGTCAGTGTCCAAAACTAAGAAGGAAACGGAAAAGAAGAAATCCTCCACTCTTATGAGGACATCTTCCAAAATTCCCCGTGGTGTCTTAAGTGATCGATCAGCAACTTGAAGGATTACAGGGCTAGGCTTCAAATTGCCTCCCCCAAGTTGTTCATACACATAGCTTGGAAGGATGTTCACCCCCGCACCCAGATCAAGTAGAGCCTCATCAATTTGTAAGTCACCAATAACTATAGAGATGTATGGGGCTCCTGGGTCCTTAAGTTTCAGGGGTGTGCCATGTTGAACAATTGAGCTAACAGAATCAAGCAGGACAACTTTTGACTGGACTTATTTTCTAGATTGTCGCATTTTTGTGCACAGGTCCTTTAAGAAGCGAGCGTAAGAGGGAATCTGCCTAATAGCTTCAAGCAAAGGCAGGTTAATTTGTACTTGCTTGAAAGTTTCCATAATCTCATCTGTCTTATCTTTGGCTCCAGATAAGCCAGCAGAAGTCTGCCCAGAGGTGGATAAGCGCTCTGCAAAAAGGCACTCTTGATCTCTGGGTGGAAGGGTTGTCATGTCGAGTAAGGGGTGGAACTGGGGCAACTTCTTCCAGTGAGGTGCTTTCAAGCGGAGAAGATTTGGGCAAGTCTTCTTCGGTGGGGGTGAAAGTCAGGGTGAATGGTTTTTTAGGGGGTGAGAGTATAGGAGCATCGGGTTTGGAAATTTCTTTCCCACTCCTCAGAATAGTCACCGCCTGAGCATGCTCCCTAAAGGAAATCCCTTTTCCTTTAGGATTTTCCTCAGCAGCACTAGGGAGCTTCCCAGTCTCCCTCTGTCTAACGACCTCAACAAGGGGTCCAATTTGTGATTTCATCTCATGTATAGCCTTGTCATGAGATTGGATGATGGCACTTTGACTTTCTTGAATAGTTTTCAACATCGCCTTCAATTCATCCATCTCAGAGGTCTTAGGTTGGGCAAAGGTCTAAGGTTGGTTCATTTGATGGTTTTGAAAGGATTGTTGTTTGTAATTCCCTTAATTTGAGACATTTCCTTGTCTCCATGAAAAGTTTGGGTGGTTCCTCCATCCCTCATTATAAGTGTTGGAGAAAGGGTCATTACGAGGTCTAGGATGGAACCCTTGAGCGGCATTCAAATCCGCTTGTACAAGCTCAGGGAATTGGGAGGCCAAGTGGCAATCCACAGTGGCGTGTGTATTGCCTTGGAAAATTAAGCATTCGGAAGCCTGGGATGTGGAGGTGTTAGATACGAATGAACTCGGGTTCAACATAAGCCTTTCCATGTTTTGGTTCAATAATTGAATCTGATAGGCTAAATTCTGGGTGTCCCTTGCCTCATTCGCCTCCAACTTTCTTTGCATGAGTAGGCTTTCTATCCATGTAGGCAGAATTCAAGTGAATAGAATTCTCACTCAAAGTATCAAATAAGTTCCAAGATTCATCCTCAGTCTTAGATAGAAAGGTTCCTGCACAGGCACCATCCACAGTTTGCCTATGCGAATCATTAAGTCCGGTGTAGAACCTTTCAACCAGTTGCCATTTAGGCACCTGGTGATGTGGGCAAAGTCTCAGCAAGTCGTTAAAGTGCTCCCATGCATCATGGAATGCTTCCCCATCCTTTTGAACAAAACTCATAATTTCCCTCCTAAAGTGATTGGTTTTGCTCATGGGGAAGTACTTCAAAAACTCCTTCTTCAGGGCATCACAAGTATTAATATTATCAAGGGTGTGATACCAATACTTGGCTTTGTCCTTAAGGGAGAAGGGAAAGAGGGTCTGCATTTGAGCATCATCAGTGATGCCCTATAGCTTCACCGTGGAACAGACCTCGGTGAATTCCTCTATATGCCTGTAAGGGTCTTCCCTAGTAGTAACATAAAAGGAGGGCAGCAAGGATATGGTACTACTTTTGATCTCATAAGGATTGTCCCCTCCAGGTACGTAGTGTAGCGCCAGCTTGATTGGTTGGGATGAAATATTCCTTAAGGCTCCTTTGACCAGCCATTTCTACCCTTGGATGGTCTCTTCTTAAGATTCTTTTAGGTTTAGGATCAAACACAAGTTGTCTCCTAAGAGAACGCCTACCAAGCATGCACTACAAACACAATTCAGAAGGACTTGTTTGGTCTTTGCAAATTTAGGCTTTTGACTTTAATTCAAATTGTAGGTGACAAAGCAAGTTGCCCAGTCAATTATGCGCTTATTGTCAACCTTCGAAATGCCTAAAAAGACCTAGTTGGAGCTTAGGTATTCTTCCCTAAATCTCAAATGATAAAGCAAATCCAAAGATGGAAGATCGAGGGATGCAAGTAGGCCTAAGCCTTCCTTTGAAGCTGTGCTTTCGTGGTGCTTCTCAACTACCCCCAAAAATCCGTGATAGGGTATCCCCCTCTTTGGATTTACAAAACCTTTGATCTCAAGTTCCGAACACTTCAGAATCCAACAGTAGGAGGGCTCTTATCCTAGTCGTTTCAAGACTTAGGAGTGTCAAAATGAGTGCCGTGGTGCAAAAGATATAAGTGTGCATTCATCGCAAAAAGATTTTGCATTTTGAATCACACACCATGTTTGACAATCAAGTCCTTGATTTTTAGATTCCCTTCTTTAATTAGTCCTTTTTCACGAATATATGCGACCACTTGTTAGATTGCTTCAAGACAAATTATGTGGTCTTCGAATTAAATCCAAATGCAATGCGTGATCAAGAATAGGATGCAAAGTAAGAGAATGCGTACCTTGCTTCCAGCAATCCACGGTGCGAGAATGCACGCAATGCAGAGAAGTAAATCTAGAGGCTGCTCATACAGACCTAAATGGTTCATCCTAGGGGCAGGCAGCTTCTAGTAGGTAGCTGGTTTTTTTTTTTTTAATTTTTTAACTACTTATGCACAGGCAAATAAAAGTAAACAACCCACAAAATAAATAAAAAACCTAAATCTAAAGAAAAAGGGAACAGGGTCCCAAAGATTACCCAACACAGGCCTAAAATAAAATCGGGGAACAAACCCCTCAGAATACACCCCAGAACAAGGGTTTCAAACCAAATGTAATGAAAAATTAAATCTAAAGTATTAATCCTATTCTAATCAAATCAGCAATTAAATGTACGTCACGTCCTCATCTTTCTCCTCCTCTGCAAGGTAGCTCAACCAATCTCTCCTCTGGCGATGTCAAGAGTCGCCTCTCACAATGGTTGATTCCTCGCACAAATTTCTCGCATAGAAAAAAATAAATGGTCAAATCACTGTGCAATTGAGAAATAATCAAAAATAAAATCGATGAAATTATTGCGTCAGTTGCCTCCTCGGCAACGACGCCATTTTGACGAGTCGATTGTTCGCTTTTCAAGTCGTTTCCAGCTTTATGTGGTGGAAAAATCAACTAATCAATAATTAAAATGACCACTCACAGAAGAGCGGGTCGCGTCCATAGGGAGGCAATGACGTATTTAAATTCGCACTGTTTAAAAATGTATGTTCGTAGTTAGTTTAGACGAGAATCGAGCCAAATCTGCCTTTAGATTAAGGTAGAATCAAGAGAACATGCTGAAAATGCAATTTTGAACAACTAGAGGATGTTTTTTGCAATGTAGATTCAATAAAATATCAATAAAAGTTGGCAATGGCAGAAATGTAAATATTAATAGCCCTTTTACTGTAGCAAAACAGGGGGTTTCTTCCCCTTGGCCGTGCACGAAGAGGAAGGAACTGCCGGAGGCATGAAACTTGGAGGAAGATCTTTGGACCGAGGGCTTCGCAGCGGCGGTGGCGACGAGTCGTGAGGTGGCTAGAGTCGGCCGAACAGAGCTCTGGTGAAGGTGGCTTTCGACGGTGACTGCACCTGCTGGAGGAGGGGCGGTTGTGCGTGCACGAAGGTTGTTGTAGGTGGTCCGCGCGGAGGCTGCTTTGCGCGCACTGAGTCCGTACGCACTACTGGAGGTGCTGCAGATGGCTGGGGGGCGCTGCAGATGGCAGAGAGGCTCTGCAGGTGGAAGGCGTGGCGTGGGCGCACTGGAGTGGGCACACTGCAGGCTGTAAGCGGGTGCATGCTAAAGTGCTGGCAGGCTTGGCGCTACAGGTGGTGCACTCGCAGAGAAGAACGTGTGCCTGCTGGAGGTGGTGTGTACGCACGCAGGTGAGGAGTTGGTGGTCGGTGCTATAGGGTGTGCGCGTGGAGGCGGATGCTGTTGCAGGCGGTGCGCGGTCTACAAATGCATTGGAAGTGAAGCGCAGCAAGGGTGGTTGCTACTGCAAGCTGGAGAGGCATTGGAAGCTGAAGGTGATGCAGGCGTGAAGTGGAGGTGAGGCACAGGGTGTGCGCAGAAGGCGCTGGAGGATGGAAGGGGTGTGCGGTGTAGCGGGCGTGAAGGAGGTCTTGTGCAGCGAGGGCTTGCACCATGGATGCTGCTGGAGGTGCGGCGCAAGTGTGCAACAGGAGGTGCGAGCGTGAAGTGAGCAGCTGGTTGCTGTTGGAGTGGGGGGTCGAAGCTTCAGACGTCCGGGAAACTTCCCGGATGTCTTAACTGGCTGAGGAGTGAAATTGCAGTAGCGGTTGTGGAGGTTGTTGGTGATGATGGCGAGGGTGGTGATGTTGATTTTGGTGAGGCATAGTGATGTAGACAAGCTTCAGATGGTGGTGTGGCCTGTCACGCCACACACCCACGGTGGTGGAGGCTCGTCACTGCGGTTGAGGCCGACGGTGGTGAAATGGACTAGATGAACTCTTTGCACAGTGTGGATTGTTGGGATGGTAGCCTCCTTCGCTCGACTATCTCTTCTTCTTTTTGTAGCTGCCTGCATGAATTTGAATGGAGAGGTGGGAGCAGATCCACATTCTCCGCTCATCCTTGAATGTAGATTTCAGTGTGGCAGCTGGTGGCATTGGAGTGGCAGCCGAAGGAAATGCAGCCGTTGCTGCAAGAAGAAGAAAAAAAAATAATGTTAAAATGCTATGGTTATTTATATACAAACCCTCAACTTTTATGTTAACTTAAATTAATGTATGCAATGCACCTAATTGGTTAACTAATTAAATGGATGCAATGCATGAATTTTATAATTAAATTAGAAATATGAATTAACCTATTTGCATCCTAATTTATGCTAATTACATACTAGAATTAACTTAATGTCTAAGCACTTAAATACTTAAATAGCCCACAAATATGAGCTAATCAGTGACCACAACCACCAGCTCGACCTCCAGCGTTCGTTGCGGGGAGCGTCTGCTGTGCTCCGACCCTAGATGAGCAGTCCCTCCTGATGTGGCCCGATTGGTCACACTGGTAGCAAAGGGGTACATGACCTTCTCCCTCTATAGTCCCCTACTGGTGGATGGGCAGGGGTTCGGTGTTGGCAACTTACCCCTGTCTGGGGCCCCCAAAGGCCACTGGTGGCCCCACAAATGAGATGACTCTCCTACAGGTGTCGTGTGTCTCCTCCCCCGATGGCCTTGAGAGAACACTGGATGATAGGGCCTCTTCCGTTCGCTGTCAGTGTCTCGCGCGGTCGGATTGGTCTGCTCGTTGGTCACGGCTGCTTCAACCACTCGTGAGAAAGTGGGCAGCTTTAGGGGTTTGACATACCCCCGAATAGCAGGTCGGAGCCCCTCAATAAACCTCCACAGGAGCTCCTCCTTTGTAGACATGGCTGTCAAGGCAAAACATAATAGCTCCAGAAAATGTGTGCAGTACACGCTAACAGTCATCGTCCCCTGGCGGAGAGTGTGGAACTCCCGCCTCCTCTGGTCCTACTAGGTCTGCGGAAAGTACTGCTCACAGAAGAGAGTCACGAACTGGTCCCACGTCAGCTCTCTCCCCTCCTGGCCTCTGATTGCCCTCCACCATCTATGTGTCGCGCTCTCCAGCTGATGCGTGGCAAAGGCCACACAGCACCCCGCTGGAGGGTGAAGGGTGTTGAACACCTTCTCTATCTGCTACAGCTAGTCCTCTACCTCCGACGGGTCCTCATCCCCCTTGATGGAGGGGGGCTTCAGCTTTTGAAACTGTCCGAAAAGCGCATGGTGCAACTGCAGTGTGGGAACGGGCATGCCTCTAGGCATGGAGGGCTCGTGCTCGAAAGTGTTAGAGTGTGGTGGGGGTAGTGGAGAACCACCCCCTCCCTCTCCTACTCGTCCAGTGCTGCAACGGTCTTACTATCCCACCGAGGACCCTCCCTCCTTGTCCTCAGGGAGAGGTGCTTGTGGATGCTGGTGAAACTCCTCTCGCACGATGTCTCTGATCAGCTAAGCAAGATCCTGGGCCTGAATGCCCGGGAGAAGAGGTGGGTCAATTGGTACCTCAAGCCCGACACGTCCGCCCCTCCGACCTCGTCCATGGCCGCGACCACAGCCTGCCTCGAGAACTTCCCAACAAGGCATCCCCTGAAAGGAGATGCGAAACATAGAACAAGAGGTCAACGATATCGAACAAGACTCGAAACAAATATCAAAGCGATACGTTGTGGTGGGTATCCTAGTTTTATGCACGTGAATGGTTATTCTCAAGCCAATTGGTTCATTTCTCAGGATGATCTTTCTCTGATACCATCTTGTTATGACCTGGTTCCCGAATCCCTATTGGACCTGAGATCGGCTTGCTTTGACTAATCCCAAGACCTAGTCATCCAACAAGAAATAACCAAAAAGCAGGAAAATAAACCACATTCACACCTGCAATATAACTAAGTAGAAGAAACGTACAAAGCAGTAAAGGAAATAGAACAGCTGTCTCAGTACATACCACCACAACAACAACAACGACGAAAAGCGGAAAGGAAACAGAAGTAGTAGAATAGTAACTAAGAGTCCATTACTTACTACAACAATAGAAAAAAGGGAAAGTGCTGAAGAAAACTATGGCTGGACTCAACTAGGCCCAACACACACTAAAGTTTGATGCTCGGGCTGCTCAACTCCTAGTCTTGAATAGTATTATGAAAAGACAGAGTCAGTGAACGCTAAGTAGAGTGGTGTTTATATTATCTAAGTACAAAATAGTGAAAACAACAGGTTTAATTCTCATTTCTATTTATCTATTTTATATGTTTCCATTTCACCATTTTTCAAAGTATCCAGATATTTCTTGATCTTGCATCTTCCTCATGGAAACGATCTTGATTGCAGCCTTTTCTGTTGAGTAGAGGGAACATGTGGAGCTCTCTAGGCTGAAAGAGTCCCTCGTGGTAGTCCTACTCCCAGTCAACCACCCCGAGATCACTGTCAAAACGTAGCGGTGACTACGGCACGTGTGATAAGTGCATGGGTAGCTACCTCGCACTAACATGCGGTCGGTCGTTTCCGCTAGTGGGTATGCCCAAAGTACAACACGAAACAGTATAGGGCCTTGCCCTTCTCAGAATAGAGCTCTCACCCCACCACAGTTGGCGCACCCTCGTCTGACAACCCCGGTTTGCCTAGAGAGCCTAACAAAGTTGGTGTAGGGTGGCTAGCTGAACCCCAGGCCCCGTGGGGTGGCTAGCTCCCTCCCAACACTAGTAGCTCGCTTCAGTACCATGTACGCGAGGACCAACAAAAGTTGGTGTAGAGTGGCCAATCCTAACCCCGAGTCTCAACCTAAGGGAGGCTAGCTCCGCTCTACACTAAAAGGAGACAGTTTCTCTCCTTGGTACCACGTACTCAAGGGCCAGCACACTGTCCCTCTACATTCCAGGTTTTCGTCTATCCATAGGAGTTCTACTCCTAATTACCCGTAGGGTTCATGCTTATGTTCACCTCATTTATCCTAATCTACATCTCATCTTTCATAAATCATTTCTCATCCATGTACAAGCAGCTTGTGTTTTCATAATTCAATTCTCAATACATGCAACTGGTGATTTCACAGGTAATTGTTCATTAAATTCAGGCAACTCATATTCTAACAGGCAACTCACAATTATAATACAAGCAATTTCTAGCAGTTTATCTCAATCACGTATGTAAGTAAACCATAAAGTACCAATGGTTCATTCATTTATGTACCTTAGGGTTCATTCCACATCTTAGAGTTCCATTTGGCTAATTCAACCAAGCACATTCTTATTCAAATATTAATAACTGGATTAAACCACTCTACCAGGAAACACGGGAGTAATGGGGGCTTGCACCACAGACCCAGACGTCTCTACGAGCGCCAAATGCACAGTAGGCTGAGACCCTATACCAGAGAATGCATCACAAAAGGAGAGTTCATAATAGTGTATAACAGACTCTAGTACATAGAGGAACTCAAGAGGAAAGTGCAAGTATTTCATTTGCATAAAACAGACCTCGATCGGACCCTAAACAGGTCAAAAACATGCCTACTATTCAAAATCAGACGTCTGGGAATAATCCCAGATGTCTTAAAAGGCATCAGATCTTACCTTATGTTCCTGCGGTATCCTCAGATGTCCAGACCTTCTTTGCGAATGTCTAAAGATAGTTATAGATGTTGGACAATGTCTCCAGTCGTCTGGATGCACCTCCAGATGTCTAGTGATGTGATCAAACGTGCAAAAATGCGTGGGAAGGCATTCTGCGTACCTTCCCAAGGACCTTTACCTGCACACGAAAGCTGCAAGTCCAAAATCAGGCCAAACCAAGCTTCTACAGTGAGCCCTGCATGGTCGTAACTGCGAAAAAGCACGTACTCAGCACTACACATACTTTCAGACGTCTGTCCCCCGACACGGACGTCCAGCTACCGCCATGGTTGTCTAGTCGACTCTCCAGACATCCGATACTGGAAGAAACCCAGTATCAAAACCCCTCCAACGAGCTATCTCCTTCGAGAGCTCACCCGCAGGAGCTTCCACAGTCCCTTCCACAGCTGCAGAGGGTCGGAAGCTGCCTCCTCGAGCCCCTTCGAGTCCCACCGAGCCTTCACCGGAGCTCCGTCGAGCTTCCATCGAAGCTCTACGAAAGGTCCACCGACCTTGGGCCTCCTCCTCCTCCCACGCTCTCCTCCTTTCGCCCTCTCGCTCTCCCTCACTTGCCCTCCACTCACCTCACTGGAGATTCGAAGGCGGTGGTGGCTGGTGGTGTAAGGAGAGGAGGAAGGGAAAAAGAGGTATAAATAGGAGGGTGTGGGGTTTAGGGTTCGGGGGAGATGAGGAAGAGAGAGAGGAAGGAACAATCTCTGCATGCCGCCCGCACGCAAAGCACAGTGCACAGTACAAAAATTCCACTTTCGAACGTCTAGGAACGGGTCCAGACATCTGGTCAGACATCTGACTGAAACTCTAGACATCTTAATTGGCTAAAGGTGTAACGGGTCATTACACAAACAAACACCACTCTCAACTTATTCTATCCTTATAGTATTTTATCCTGCTGCCAAACGGGAACTTAGTGAAACATGTAAGATGTGAACAAATAGGAAAGCATGCATTTTAAGAGTGTGATAGTCGTTGCAAAGGAGGAATTATAAAATGACACCATATTAGTTTATAAAATAGATAACATTACCATGTAAAAGTTTTATGGTATGGTATGTGATCAATGCAATGTAGAAATGACATATATATTAGATAATGGTATCTTCTAAAAGTATTATTTGTAAGCTTATTGTGCTATTTTCTTTTTATCCTTGTATCTACTAGCTAGTGTGATGAATCCATTTTAATGGATTTGTATTACGCCTAAGTAACTTTAATCTTACATTTTAGGTTTGTTAATAACTACATTAAGTTGTAGAATATTTGTATGCATCATGATTTAAGTTTACAACATTCTATAACTTAATATGTAATGATTTTGTTGTTTTTATGTGCAGGAATGATATTTAGAAAGAACAACGGTTGGGGAGTAAATATCACCAACAAACAACCGGCGGCATTGTACCCCATCCTCCGGAGACCCTCAACAGTCGCTGACCTCAATAACATCTCCCCAACAGTCTCATGCCAAAATTAGAAAAGCGATTTGAAAATCCCTTAATTGGCGCACCCGGGGAGAGAGGAGTTAAAAAGGAGGCGGAGAAAGGAGAGGAGGATCGGATCTTCCCCCCTGCGGGGAACTGCGCCATCTTCTCCACCGTTGAGAGGGCGAACACTGTACACCAAGCACCCATCTCCAGTGCCCCTGCCAGGCCGAGCCCGCAGGTGCATCCTCCCTTCCAGCTCCATCACCCCATCCTACCCTTCAGCCGCACAAGCGCCCATCCACCCTCCAGTGCCTCCCTACAGCGTGCCCCCCACCTCTGTAGACCCACCTTGCCTCACTAGCCGCTCCATCCAATGCTCCCTCTAGCCACACTTGAAGGCATTGCATGCCTTCACCACTGCCAGGCCCGCACCCGCAGGAGCTGCATTGCTACTCCGCTCACCCGCGCCCCTGCCAAGCACCGCAGGCACCGCACCATCACCCGCCTTCGCAATCGTAGTGCTTCCCTTCTCTGCAGACTGCCCTAGCCACCTGTAGGCGCTCACACACCGCACCTTCTCCATTGTAGGAGAAACTGCAACCGCTTCTCCAGCACCCACTGCTCCGCCCTCGCCACCCGCGCCCGCAGGTGTGCGCCCTACTCCAACAATAACTCCACTCCAGCACCCACGCCCTTACCAAGCAACCTGCAGGCACCCGCCTTGCCTCACCTACGCCCCTGCAAGCGCCTACAGGCGTCCGCCCTCCTTCACCCTGCCAGGCTGCGCACACCTCCACGTGCCCCTCAAGCACCACAGGCGTTGCGTCTCCTGTAGGTGCCAACACCCGTCCACCTCGCTGTAGCTCCTTCACAGCAGAGGCAGGCTCCTCCAACAGACCGACGATCCTCCGCCAGTCGGCCATCACCGGCCACCTAGCGCCATTCCGCCACCATCATCATGATCCCCAAGCGACGGTCAACCTTCCCCCATAGCAGCTCCGTCGCCGGTGCTCTCTCTCTCGCGAGGAGAGAGAGTGAAAGCTCTGTTTTCTCTGTAATTAAAAATTACATCTAATGCCATTGCCACCAGAAATTGATTTTATTTATTATTATTTTATTATGGAAAAATTGCGCATGCACATTCATACTTTCTGATAATTGCATGCTATTGTTATTCACCTATTTCAAGATTGGTTTTGGGATTAACATGTGCACTAATTTTATCTAGTATATGTCAATTGAAAATTACATAAAATCATCATATATTTATTGAAGATTTTAGTGAGGAAAAATTACACATATACCCTTATATTTTTGAGTTATTGTGAATCTTCTTTCCATCGCATTTTATGTCGAATTTGACTAGGGATTTCACACTTAACCGAAAGAATATGAAATAATCGAGAGTTTATTACATAATTGCCTCCCTGTGGACACGACCCACTCTTTTGTGAGTGGTTATTTTTATTGTTGATTAGTCAATTTTTCCACCACTTAAATACTACAGCGCATAGCGGAAAATCGACTCGTCAAATTGGCACCATTGCCGGGAAGGCAACAGATGCAATAGATTTACTTCATTATTTTTGAATGTTTTGAGTTAAGAAATTATCTGGTCAATTTGTTTTACTGTGCACGGAATCTGACGAGGCAACAAACGCAATAGAGCGGCGACAGCAGCCACGAGCTAAGCCACACGAGGAAAAGACGTAGGAGACCAAGATCGTACTTTCACAAAGGATTCTCCGTCGTCAGAAAATTTATTTTTGTCTGTTCGCCCTTGAAGTAATTGGGGCTGAATTTTTGGGTGTTTGTCCCCACATTCTTTAGCTACTAGGGCTTACATTATTTTTTATGCATGCGTGATTCTATTTTCTACTTGCCTTTAAAACCAACAAAGAAAATATCGAGCTGCCTATTTAGAAGTTGCATGCCCTTAGGTGCATGCATTTAGGGGTGATTGAGCAGCACATTAGATCTTACTATTGCATTGCAAGCATATTAGCATGAAGATTGCTGGAGACAGGTACATCTTTCTAACTTTTGCATCCAGCTCCTGTTCACACATTTGCATTCAAATTTAAATTCAAGACCACCAAGTTGTTTGAATTTACTAATTCAGTGGTCACATAACTAAAAGTGGGACTGATAATCAGATTCAACCCTAAAAGAAATTCACATTTAATCTTATTCTAAGGGACTTGTTTGCGATTTCAAAAGAAATTACAAAGATTTGCGGTGTGTTGCACACTTCTGACACTGAGCATGCACATTAGGCACCACACTAAGGCTCGATCCCTTAAGGCTATAGGCACCGATCCCTTTATCGGTGTAGACCCTCCTATTGTGCTTTGTGATGGTGGTGATACTTTCTTTTGACCAAGTGTTTTGATACTCCACGGAGGGGTCACCCCTTAAAGGAACAAAAGGGTAGTTAAGGGGCACCGCATATGCATCGCCTAAAAGGAAGGGTTCGCCCTACTTGCATCCCTTTATTCGTCCTTGGAGTAACTTCTCACTTGATCACCTGGGAGTATCATCCAAGCAAAGTATAGGTCCTAGGGCACTCGAAGGTTGAATTAAGGCACGTAATTGCAATGAAAAACTTATTTGGCCATTTATATTAACTAATTCAACCTCTGCAATAAAGAAGGTTAAGATTTCAAGTCCACACCCCTCTTATTCAACTTACGTGGGAACATAGGGATAAGTCTTGATCTTTTGACTTATCTTTAGAGTGGAGGTTTAACTTACGCAATAAAAACCTGAATTATGTTTTGTATGCTTGGTAGACGCTCTCTTGAGGGTACTCTAGTGTTTGATCCTGAGCCTGAGAGAATTCTTAGGAGAGCTCACCTAGGAGAGGAAAAAGAAGGAATCACTGAGCAAGGTGCAAATCAACAAAGGACCCTATGGGACTATTTTATTCCAACTAACCAACCTGCACAAGCACTAAGACGACCGGTAGGGGATAATCCGTATGAGATCAAGAGCAGTACCATATCTTTATTACCCTCTTTTTATGGTACTACTAGGAAGGACCCCTATCGGCATTTGGAGGAATTCACCGAGGTTAGTTCCACGATGAAGCTCTAGGGCTTTACTGATGAAGCCCTGATGAGGACTCTATTTCCTTTCTCCCTTAAGGATAAGGCCAAGCACTATTATCATACCCTCGATGCAAGGGTAAATGATTGAGCCACCCTTAAGGGAGAATTTTTGAAAAAGTATTTTCCTATGAGTAAAACCAACCATTACAGAAGAGAGATTATGGGTTTTACTCAACAGGAAGGGGGGCAATTTCATGAGACTTGGGAGCGCTTTAATGACCTTCTTAGGTTATGCCCCCACCATCAAGTGCCAAGATGGCAGTTGATCGAAAGGTTCTATAATGGATTATCTGAAAGGCATAGGAAAACCATTGATGCAGCCTGTGCAGGAACCTTCATGACCAGAATTTAGGATGAAGCCTGGGCATTATTTGAAACATTAAGCGACAACTCCATACATCTATCCTCTGCCTATCAAGAAAGAAAACCATCAATCTTGCAGAGGATGATAGAGGCCCATGAAGCCGGGGCTTCTCAGGATTTGGCTTATCAGATTCAACTATTGAATAAAAACTTTGATAGGCTTTTAGCAAACCCCGGCATGAACCCGCAAGCAGCCTCCATTTTTCAGGCTTCAAGGGAATGCTCCATTTGCCAAAGCACAACGCACGCCACTGCAAAGTGCTATCAGGCAAACCAATTCCCTGAGTTGATTCAAGCTGACTTGAACACGGCCTAAGGTTTCCGCCCCCTCGCAATAACCCTTATTCCAGCACTTATAATCCAGGGTGGCGGAACCATCCAAACTTCTCTTGTAAGCAAGGTGATGCTTCTAACTCAGGGAATACAATACCCTTACCTCCCCAGCCCATATACCAACCTTCTTATGAAAATCCTCCTCCAAATAAGCCCTCTGAGATGGATGAACTGAAGGCCATGATGAAAGCAATGCAAGAGCACCAGAATATGGTTATCCAATCTCAGAATAAGATGATTACTGATATGCAATCCCAAATTGGTCATCTTATTGAGGCGGTTAGGCAACGTGATTTGGGGAAGCTACCTAGCTCCTCTGAGGAGAACCCTAAGGGCAAGGGGGTTGTATTCAGGGAGCATGCCCAAGCAGTGACCATGTTGAGGAGTGGAAAAAAGATTGACAAGCCTGATAACACTCCTACAGTTACATCTCAGAATTCCCCTTCCATACCTGACCTAACTTCAATCTCACCCGAGGAAGAGCCACACCACTCTCCCTTGCACAAAATCACCCACAATGAGGATGTCGTCCTTCCACCACCCCTTTCCTGCCATGATGACCCCTCTATCCAGAAGCCGAGGGTGCCCTATCTAGAGCACCTATCTGCTCTTGGAGAATCTTCTGGTGGCTCGTCTGGAGCCAAGGATAGGACGAAAGAGATTATGGATACTTTTAGGCAAGTCCAGATTAACTTACCTATGTTGGAAGCGATTAAACAGATTCATCCTATGCCAAGTTTCTGAAGGACCTATGCACCCAGAAGCGTCGATCTAGGAAACAGGTCCAAACCAAGGTCATCCTGCCTGACCATGTTAGCTCGATTCTTCAGCATGGAACACCCCCCAAAATGAAAGACCCAGGGGCACCGTATATTTCAGTGGTTATAGGTAACTGAAGACGTGGGTTTTACCGGGTTTGTGGGTTTTGTTATAACGTTGTAGTAAAGCCGGTTGTTACCAACGTTTCATATAAAAAATTTTTTACTCGGAAAAATGAAAGAGTTCCCGAGGTCGAACTCGGGGAGCAAGTTGTATTCTAGAGATATACAAGTTCTATTACAAAAATAAAGAGAGAGAGAGAGAGAGAGAGATGAAAATTTGGCTTCTTCTTCTTCTCTTCTTTCTTCCTCTTTGTCTTATCTCCTCTTTGGCTTTTGTTCTTCTTCTTCTTCTTCTTCTTCTTCTGCTTTCTTCAGACCTTCCCCTCGTGCTCTTCTTCTTCTGTCTTCTGTTCTTCCTTGTTTCCTTTCTTTCTTTTTCTTCAGATCTTCTTCTTCTTTTCTTGCTTCTTGCTTCTCTTCATTTCTTCTTCTTCTTTGTCTTCACCTGTCTTCAGGACGTCGTCTGATTTTCCAATCAGACGACTTAACCCGCGGATGCTACAGTGCCGCTTCAGTTCTTCTTCTTCCGCAGTCCTTCACCTGTGCCTGCACGCTCAAGAGTTCAGCATCAGAGGGCAAAAACCTACTCTACCCCCCTCCCCCGCGTTTCTCTCTCTCTGATATCACTCTTCGGAAGCTCTCCCAGAGCACAACCGGGTAATCGGGTTCGGGTCAGGCCCGGGTCCAGGCCCACCGGCGTGCGTGGTGGGCGAGGAGTGCAGGTCAGTCTAATCGGGTCGGGCCAGGTCCGCGGAGCGTGGTCACGGACGAGGCCGGGTCGGGTCGGGTGAGAGGGACCTCACCCCGTGGTCAGGAGGCAGACAGCATAAGGCACTTTTTGCCTTTATGCGTCCGCGCGCCTCCGAGAATTTCCGAGGTGGGACTAAATGTCCCACCCCAATTGAGTGCGCGTCGCGGATGGAGCAGTGGGCGATCGTGGCTTCCCGCGCGGCCTTCGCCCCGTCTGTGAACCTGGGACGTTTCGCGGAGAGTCCCCGCGCAACCTGGGAGTCAAACCTGGGCGAAGGCGTGCCTGCACCTGCAGGTGAAGCAGCTCTGCCTGCGCAGTAATGGCGACGGCGGGCGAGTCACCTGGTCACAGAAGAACGGCCTCTCGGCCAAATCAGACAGGCGGGGGGCCTTCGCCGTGGCACGGCGAAGGTGGTCAGGGGGTCTGCAGGGGGCGAGATGGAGCTAACAGGTCGTCCTAGGTCAAACTGTGAGCGAGGAAGTGGGTGTGTTCGGTGGATCTGCAGAGGGTGTTTGGTGGGAAGTGGAGGGGCGGAAGAGGATCAGGGTGAGGAGGCGGAGGTTCTGCGGTGGTCGGCGAGCCGTGTGGGTCGCTGAGGTGATGGGAGCGGCTCGCCGGAGGGTGGTCGGAGGCGGAGAGGGTGAGGGTGAACAGGAGCGGTCGAGGGTTTAATTGACTAAATTGAAAGCGGGGAAAGAAAGAGGAGAAGAAGGGGAGTAGTTCTAACTTAACTGCAGGGACGAAGGGGGAGGAACAGGGCGACAGTCGTATCGACTGTCGCCGGAGAAGACGATGCCCAGTGGGGGGAGGACGGCGGTGACGACGGGGCAGAGGCAGCGCGCGCCGGTATTGCGCGACGCGGGAAGAGCAGGGGAAGAAGTCTCTGCTGCTGGTAATGCGGCAGAGCGAAGAGGAGGAGGAGGAAGAACCGCCGGAGCTGGTGGGCGTCTGCCGGAGTGAGAAGAGAGGAAAGTTGGGGGTTTTCTCCGTCAGATCCAGGCTGCCCTGGTCGGTGGAGCAGCGGGGGGTATTTATAGGGATGAAACAGGGAGGAAGGCGGAGGGAGATGACGTGTCTCCCTCGCCGGAGAATGGTCGGAACACGAACCCATACCGTCCGTGCGTTCGCACGGCCGGTATGGGGGGCTATAATGACCATGGGGGTGCTCCTGCGACGGCTGACGACGCAGGGCACCCCCGGTTTACTTGCCAGGTCCCCTACCTCACCCTGCGCGGCGCCATGCTCCGCGCAAGGTCGCCGGAGCATGGTGCTGGCAGGGTTTTGCAGGAGGGACCTGATTGCAAAGAACGAAGGAGAGTTAGGGGCTAAAATGCGAGGGTTCAAAAGTTGAGGGCCAAAGAGTAAATATATGAGGACCAAAGTGTAAAGTCGGTCAAGGAGGTTTCTTCTTAGGCTCAAGTTTTTATACATGACTAATTAGGACCTAAGGAATCTGATGGTGAATTTCATTTTCATATTAAACCTTGTTTGACCGGCCAATTTGCGTAAAGACCCAAATTAAGTTATTAATTGGGCATGGTTCTCAATGTAGGTCAAAATGGGTTCTAAAGGCCAAATTGAAGGTTCTAAACCCTAGAGATTATTTTCCTATGAATTTTAGAGGGTTCATTCTATTTTTACTTTGCCCCGAACCTCGTGAATTGAAGTGGGTCATTTTAGGGTTACAGATTATCATTTGGTTCCTTGGAAGTGCTGTAGCCCTTGCTAGATCATCTCATCCCACTTTTATTCTTATTAAGCTGTTTTGACCTGTGTTTGGGCCCAGAATTACCCTGTATGCAGATTATACTGGTAAAATTGCACTTTTACCCCTTATGACTGGTTTTCTTCTCAAACTCAGAATTCTCTGAGTTAATCCTTTCCTTGAGATATGTAGGAGCTTTTATCCTTTGTATTGGGTCAAAATGAGCTAGTTATGGCTCATGATGAGGTTCTCATCAGTAACCAACACATTGACGAGGCTCTACTCGATCTGGGTGCGGGGGTAAACATTCTACCAAGCTTTGTCTACAACCTTTTGGGAGGAGGAAAGTTAAAGCCTAGTCCAGTAATCCTCCAGGTTGCAGACAGATCACTTAAGACATCGTAGGGATTGTTGGAAGATGTCCTTGTGAGAGTGGAGGATTTTTTCTTCCCCGTTGACTTTCTGGTACTTGATACTGACCCATCTAATAAGCCCACAAAGCCGTCCATTATTCTGGGACTCCCTTCTTGGCCACAGCCAATGCCTCTATAAATTGTAGATCTGGGCACTTAAAATGGGCTTTGGGAACAAGAAGATCTGGTTGAATGTTTTTGATACTTACAAGCAACCTAGATTTGAATATTGTTCTCAGATTGAGGTCGTTGATGAAATAATTGGAGACTACTCCAGCACTCTTATGTAGAGATCCCCTTCAGAAGGTCATATCTCAAGACCATCCCTTGATTATTAAAGAAACTAAAATGAAAATGCCCAAACTAGAAGAGTTGCTAGGGATACACACTGAGTCACTGTCCCCACCCTGGACTGTGAAGGTAGATCAACTGCCTGAGGCGGGGACATCTCAACTAAAACCCTCAATCCAAAAGGCTCCTGAATTGGTGTTGAAACCCCTCCCGAGCACATTGAAATATGCTTTCCATGGCCCTAATAACATGCTCCCCGTTATTATCTCATCTGCATTATCTGAATTGCAGGAGGGAGCTATGCTTGAGTGTCTACAAAGGCACAAGGAAGTAATTGCCTGGACAATTGCTGATATTAAGGGTGTTGATCCCTCTCTTTGCATGCATCATATATACACGGACGAGTCCGTGAAGCCTTTCTGAGATATGTAGAGAAGGCTCAATCCAAATATGTGGGAGGTTGTTAAAAAGGAGATTCTGAAATGGCTGGATGCAGGGATTATCTATCCCATTTCATATAGTAAATGGGTCAGTCCTATTCACGTAGTTCCAAAAAAGGCATGAATCACTGTGGAAGAGAATGACCAAGGAGAACTGGTGACCACTAGACCCTCAACTAGTTGGAGGGTCTGCCCCCTTACCGTTTATCGATCAAATTCTAGAATAATTGGCAGGGAACAAGTACTTTTATTTTCTTGATGGGTACTCTGGGACAATCAGATAACCATTTTTCTTGATGATCAGGAGCGTACCACCTTCACAAGTCCATATGGCACTTTTGCGTTCCGCCGAATGCCATTCAGGTTATGTAATACTCCTGCCACTTTCCAACGTTGTATGATGGCTATCTTTTCTGATATGATCAACGAGTTTGTTAAAATTTTTATGGATGACTTCTCCATTTATGGCTCATCGTTTGACCTATGCCTTTCGCACCTTGATAAAGTTTTAACCCATTTCAAAGAAACAAAGCTGGTGCTTAGCTGGGAGAAAAGCCACTTTATGGTCTAGCAAGGCATTGTGTTAGGGCATGTAGTTTCTGAGAGAGGATTAGAGGTGGACACCACAAAAATCGATTCCATCTCTAAGCTTCCATTGCTCGCCAATGTTCGTCGGGTTAGATCTTTCCTTGGCCATGCTGGATTTTATAGGCGCTTCATTAGAGATTTCAATAAAATCTTTAAGCCACTCTGTGTCCTGTTAGCGAAGGATGTCTCCTTCGATTTTGATGATAGATGTGGTGAGGCTTTCCAAATTTTGAAGAAAGCCCTCATTACCGCATCGATTCTCCAAGGACCAGATTGGACCCTCCCATTTGAGCTTATGTGTGATGCTACTGATTTTGCAGTGGGAGCGGTCTTAGGTCAAAGGGTTGATGGCAAGCCTCATGTGTTGCATTATGACAGCAAGACCCTTACGGATCCTCAGCAAAACTACACAGTCACTGAAAAGGAATTACTTGCTGTAGTATTTGCTTTGGAAAAGTTTTGGTCTTATCTTTTGGGATCCAAGGTTGTAGTGTTCACTAATCATTCAACCCAAAAGCATCTTCTGGCTAAAAAGGACACCAAACCTCACCTAATTCGTTGGATTCTGCTACTCCAAGAATTTGACCTGGAAATTAAAGACAAGAAAGGAGTTGAGAATGTGGTAGTAGACCATTTGTCTAGGATCCCTATTAAGGCATCAAACCCTACTGGCGGTATTCAAGAGACTTTCCCTGATGAATCTCTGATGGCCGTGCAAGCTAAAACTCCTTGGTTTGCTGACATAGTGAACTATCTGGTCACGGGCATTACCCCCAATACTTGGGACAAGCAGAAACGAGATAGGTTTCTCACCAATGCTAAATTTTATCACTGGTAGGAACCCAAGCTTTTTAGAATAGGCCCTGACCAGCTTTTTGCCATTGCATCCCTGACGAAGAACAAAGAAGTGTTCTGAGCTTCTGCCATGACCTCCATTGTGGGGGACATTTTAGTGGGAAGAAGACTACCCATAAGGTTCTTCAGTCTGGCTTTTGGTGGCCCACATTATTCCGAGATGCACATATGTATGTGGGCGCATGTCTACGTTGCCAACAGACAAGAACCATTGGAAAAAGGAATGAGATGCCCCAATAGCCTATTCTCCCTGTTGAAATCTTTGATATTTGGGGCATTGACTTTATGGGTCCCTTTCCTGTGTCCTTCAAATATGAATACATCCTTGTGGCGGTTGACTATGTATCGAAATGGATAGAAGCCATACCCACGCGAACTAATGACCATTCCATGGTCTTAGGCTTTGTTAAGGCTAATATTATTTCTCAGTATGGGTGCCCAAGGACGATCATAAGTGATGGAGGACCTCACTTTAAGAATGTACACTTCACAAGACTACTCCAAAATTTGGGAGTCAACCACATGATAGCCACACCTTATCATCCCCAAACGAGTGGACAAGTTGAAGTGTTTAATAGGGAGATTAAGCGAATTTTAGAAAAAATTGTCAGGCCTGATCGGAAAGATTGGTCTAAAAAACTAAATGATGTTCTTTGGGCCTACAGAATTGCGTATAAGACTCCCTTAGGCATGTCTCCTTTCCGTCTTGTCTATGCAAAGCGTGCCACCTTCCCATTGAAATCCAACATAAGGCTTATTGGCTATTAAAAACGTTAACTTGAATCTGGATAAAGCGGGAAAGGCACGTGTGTTAGAATTAAGTGAGCTTGAGGAGCTTCGTAATGAAGCTTATGAAACTTCTCAAACTTACAAGCAACGTACAAAAGTCTTCCATGACAAGCATATCATTAGAAAGACTTTTGAGCCCAACCAATGGGTTTGACTTGTCACGTTGGATGAAGATCCAATGGCCAAGATCGGCTGAGCATGAAGCCTTCTACACGACAAAGAAGTCACTTGTCACGTTGGTGAACTGCCTTGCGTAGAAGAGGTGCGGGTTTGAGCCATGCGAGCCTCAAATTGAGTGGGGGGCGTGGTTGCGGTTGATGTCAGCCGTGTGATACACATTGGGCGGTGTAGAAGCAGCTACATGGCAGCACAAGATGCGCAGGCAGGTGCACGTGAGATCGGACGCCTAAGCCCACGTGCAATCGCATGCACAGGCGTTGGGAACATTAAAGTAGAAGCGGCAAGATGGCTTTTAAGCCATTCAATCACTTGATCGGATGGCTGAGAGCCTTTCAACATGCATAGACTTTGAGGAGCGGGGAGAGGGGGAGGCGACGCATGCACATGAGGGTGCACCCACGTTCAACCTTTAGTGATGTTTATACTATCACTAAAGGCTAATGCATTTATTGTTTTAAGATGAAATGACCTTTGTACTCCCTCCAATCTTCACCTATAAAAGGCCCTACGACCCCCACACTTTCATCATCCCTTCATTTACCTCTCTCCCTCTCCAAAGCTCTAAAGAAGCTTGTCCAAAACCTGGGATGCTCCTCTAGAGTTAAAAGGAAAATTTTGTCCACTTCTCATCTCGTTCATGGAGCTCCTGTGGTCGTCTTCTTGCCCTCATTCCAAAAGTGGATCCCACGACGATGATGCCCTACCTCACCCCCGGTTCTTCCTACTCCATTCTTTATCTTCCATCCACTCCTTATGTCTTCCAGGCGTCGCCCCATCCAACTCATCCTCCAAGCAGCTATCGAGGAGGATAACTTCTCATCTCCTATCCCTTTATAGCTTTCTAGACTAGATTTACCACTTTCTAGTTGTAGAATTTCCATCTTTCTAGTTGTAAAGACAATATTATCATTATAAAAGTGCTTGTTCTCCCTCTCTCTCTCTCCTTTAGTGTTAATACTGAATTCATTGTGATTATCTTGCTTTCTTGAATACAACAAAAAATATATATAATCACAAATTTCAAATTGACGTAGCCTCCTTGTGTTCGACTTGGAATTCTATTTGAGCTTCAGTAAAATTTATTTGTTGACGGATTTCATAGCAAATCATACTACAATGATCGGTTTTCAACTCAATTTCATTTGCAACGATTTTCCACTTCAACATTTTTGCACCATTGTCGAGGAGGCAATGAATCTTGATTTTCTTTCTGCATTTTACGCACTTATTTATTTTCTAACTTGCTTTTATTTCTCTTCTATTTTTTTGCAAGTACCTTAATAGGGAATCTTCAAGTGGTAGAAAGGAGTAAAGTGCAGTTGAAGACAACTATAAGTGCTCCCCATTCTTCCCCCTTGCGTAGATTTCATTCCACAATCCTAATTCAAACCCTAATTAACCTAGGTGTTCTTATAAACCTGAGGATTAGTTTGGATTCTTTGATTTCCACCCCCCCTCATGTCACCTGGGTAAAAAAAATAAAAAATATAAAAATAAACAAACAGAAAGATACTTCTTGTGGGACAAATCAACAAACACATTACATACACCCACATTTGAGGAACATAAGCTAACTTGATTTTATCTGCTCAACTGGGATTCTGACCTGTGGAACCAGTACACATAAATCAACACATAAGTGAGTAGAAATCAGTCTAGGTTAATCATCTTATGTGCCTAAGTCAGTGATGCATTAAGGCCAATTGTTTGAGTTATTTAGGCTGCACCACTTCATCTAAAATTAACTCATCAGGTAGCTTCCCCTTAAGGTTTACAATTTAGGCCAATACTAGGCACTCCACTTTACCTTTTGATTTCAAAAGGAAAAGATCTTCACCCATGTTTGAACATCTGGTTTGCCTCTTGAACTTGATTGAATTCACCTAATTCTAAACCCTGAAAGCTACTTAAGCAAGATTTGAACCTTAAAATCAACTCATACAAATAAACTTGCTTGAAAACCTTGGTTGTGCATGCACTTACACATATTCAATCAATCATTAAGGGCACAACCTAGTTGAAGGGCCCACCACATTCCATAATCACTACAATTTTAAGCCTAAGTTAAAATTGATTAGACGTTGGCCTTAAGGACTAATTCACTCTTCTGGGCCCAGATTGAGATTATTCACGATTAACCTGCTTGTACTAATCAATCTAATGTCTAGCTAGAGGAGTAGCATTAAACGACCGCTGTTGAGGGGTACACTAGGAACCAAAGGAGCAAGCCAAAGGAAGAACCTTCTCCCTAGCCCCTCCTTCTAATTGGTTGGATTGATTGGATACAAGTAGAGTAAATCGTCTATAATCTTAAGAAGGATTCTGAGAGTCTGTAGATCTTTAGGCTACCCAACTTAAGGACATGCTTGTTTTGTTGTGCTATAGGGTTCTTATCCCCAGTCCTTCCGACCTCTTCCTTATTCATGCTTGGAAGGAGGTCATTGAATTTTCGATTGGAAGGATCATTAGATCATTCTAGGAGGTGTAGATTGAATTTTGGCCAAATTGAACCCATGGCAGATCAACAACCTCCTCTACCTCAGAATCAACAAGAGATGTTTCAAAGGCAGCTGGAACAAATGCAGAGAATGCAAGAATGGTTCTAGAGAATGCAGGGCGCTCAGCCCTTGAAGGATTTTTATGATCCTTCAAATTATGGAGAACATCCCAACATCCATATTCCTGCCGGAGACGTTGAAATCAAGCCCCAGGTATTAAGCCTGATCAAACATTTCCATGGTCTTGGCTCTGAAGACCCATTTCAGCATCTGGAGGACTTGACCACTTTGGTTCAAACCACCAAAGGATGAAACATGAATGAAGAGAAGATGATTAGGAGGCTCTTTTCCCACTCTCTTAGGGATTAAGCTGCTCATTTGTATAGAACCATAGGAAGGCCAATAGAAACATGGAACGATCTGAAATCAGCTTTCCTGAAGAAATTCTTCCCAGTTGAGCATACCAATGCACTGAGGCAAGCGATTACTACTTTCGTCCAATGGCTGGGGGAGCAATTTCATGTTTCCTATGAGTGATTCCAGAACTTATTACGAAAGTGTCCACACCACAAGGTACCAAAATGGCAACTCGTTCAGATCTTTTAACATGGGTTGTCTGAGCAACTCAGAAATGACATGGATGCTTCTTGCAGAGGCAATTTCGTCAACAAAGATGCAGATAGTGCACATGATTTGTTTGAGGAAATGAGTGAAAATTCAAACAATCATGCTTCCGTGGATACATTTAACCGGTCCCAACAACCTAGATCGAATGTTAATGAGGTCCATGACTCTCATTCATTTGATATGGAGCTGATTTGTAATAAATTAGATAAGGTGGACCTGGTTACCAAAAGAATGGAGTGGATGGCTGGAAACCCTGTGAACAATTCTCGATCCACTCAATCCCAAAATTCGGGATTCCATTCTTCACGAGCTCCTTCTGGACAGGAGTTCGTGAATCAACTGGATGCTGCTCAATTTGTGAGCCAGCATTACTCGGAACCCCACGGGTTCCAAACTGGGGCATTTGATCCTAGTTCTCTGATCCCACGCTTTCTTTCTCTCCATCCTCACCCAATGATGATGTCTATGCTGTACAGGAGAACGTTAGGTCCAACCCAAACTCCAATGCTTATAATTTGAGTTAGAGGAACCACCCTTACTTATCTTGGAATAACCCAAGGTAGTAGACCAAATTCTGACCCAGCAACTATGCTCCGAGAAGATCGATGGGTCAGGGTCATGTTTATACTCAACTACCACCTAATCAGGTCAATTAGCCAGCTTGGAATGCCCGTCAACCCGTAGGGCAAGCCAATTTTAATCATCAGATGGTAGAGATGAAAGGATCTATGCTCCAACTCATGAAGCAAATGAAAACCTCGGTGGAAAAGTTGCAAACTGGGCTCATTACTAATTCTAGTCAACTTGGATCTCTACCATCCTAACCCATACCCAACCCGCGCAATATACAGAATCCGGGCAATTGAGACTAAGGGTATGGGAATGTTAAGCGTGCTTGATCAGTATTAAGAGTGTCGCGTTGCAGTATAGCCGAAAAAAGTGTTCAAAACAAATAGAATTTTATTACTCGAATGTAAAGTCCAAGGTCGAACACAGAAAGCAAATCGAATTCACACACTAATCTCAATAATAAAGGTAATTTCAACACATAATACTACTCAAAAATCTAATTAAAAATATAAAGCATTAGTATATGGATAATAAGAATAAATGTAGCTAAAAATATAATGAGGATTTATGAAGAGTTGAATGTCTAATTATAAAATTAGACATCTTAAAATTATGTGATACAGTGCTTTCTTCTACTTCTTTATCTACTTTCTTCCTCTGATTTCTCTTGCAATATCTCCTCCTCTTTCTTCTCTAGCCTCTCCTTCCTTTCTTTCTCTATCATTGGCTTGCCTTTTTCTCTGGTCCTTTTCCTTTCTTCTTCTTCTTCCTTCTTTCTTTCTCTTCCTTGGCATCTTCCTTCTTCTTCCTTTCTTCCTTCTTTGCCTTAGCTTCTCTACGACTCTTTTCTTTCCTTTAGATTCTTCCTTCTTTGTCCTTTCTCTTTCTTAGCTTTCTTCTCTTTGTCTTCTCTTTTCTTTACCTTCTCTGTCTTCTTTCTCTTCCTTGGCTTCTCCTCCTTCCTTCTTCGCCTAACCTCTTCTTCTTCCTCTCTGATTTGGCTAAGTGTCAAGTGAATCTTTTCACAGCAAAACCCCCTTAACTTGCATAGCGTTCCTCTTTCTCTCTTCTCTATTTCGGTTCACTCTTTCAGAGCCACATCTGGGTCGGGTTATCAGACCTAACGAAGACCCGAGTCCTGCCTCACCAGCATGGGTGGTGAGTGACGAGTGAGTCGGTTCGGGTAAACGGGTCATGGCCAGATCCGCGTGGGCAGTCCTGCAGACGAGGTCGTGAGAGGGGGAGAGAGGGACATCACCCTATGAGTTAGAGGCGAAAAGCCTCTAAGAAGGAAATAATTTAAGTGGCTACACTCTTTCATCCAGTTCCTAGGTGGGACTAAACATCTCATCTTTCTTGCGCATGTCGTAGCAGCAGGTGTCTGGCTTAATTGTCGAGGCTACGTGGGCTATTGACTCCAATTGACAACTAGACGCACTCGTGCCTCAAATCCACGTCGCCTGGGACTTACGCTTGGAGCAGCAGCAGCGGGAACACAGGAAGCAGCTTCAAACTTCTTCGTCCATGGCGGCTGATGTTGCGCAAACCTAAAATCATGACCATGGCCTTGCGGCCACATTAAAATGTCCAGGGAGATTCGCCAAGGCATGGTGAATAAGTGGCAATGGTCGGTGTGGTGCGGGAACGGTTGTGGTGGCGTGCCTAGGGTTCTTTGTGGTCGTGTGAGTGGGTGTGTTTGGGGGAATGTTAGAGCGGTTAATGGAGTGAATGAAGTGGTGGGAGATGATCAGTGAGTCAATGCAGAGGTCGTAGGGTGGTTGGCGAGGCGGGTGGAGGTGCGGAGTGATGGGGATGCCTCCTCGGAGGTATGGCCGGAGGTGGAGAAGGTGATGGTGATCGGTGGCATCGAGGGGTGTTTTTGAGAAATAAAGAGGGGGAATAGGAGTAGACGGGAGAGGGAACTTAACAGACCTATTCTAAACACGAAGGAGACAGGAGAGGCATTTGGGCTGGTACGACCAATGTCAGAGACGTAGATCTCTGTAGATGAGGCAGCGATGAAGCCGAGGGCAGGGGCAGGGTCAGGGCTGGTATGGCCAACACGGATGAATGATAGGAAGGCAACCCAACCATTGGTATTTTGGTTGGGTGACAAGAGAGAGAGGATAGAATCATCGAAGCTTGCAGAGGTGTTGTGGCTGGCGAGGAGAGATGAATTGATGGTGGATTGGCCCAATTTCAAGTTGAGGAGCTGTGCCAGGATCAAGGGTTGCTTAAATAGTCCTCTAGGATGGATTTGTGCTTGGAAGCCAAGCTTCCAAGCAAGGTATATCCATCAGAGTAGGATTCTTCAAAAAGACCCAAATCTCTCATGCGTTCACATGAGAGATTGGGTACAAATTAGGGCTCAGTGATGGGTTCATAAAGGAGGAGATTACTCAGAGAATCTCCCTTCCAATTTTGGGAGGGATTCTCTAAGCAAACAAGGATAATCCTTCTTCTAAAGTTCGTTGGAGTAGGATTCCCTCCACTATAATGGTGGAGGGACCCATTTGCAAGGATGATGAAGAAGCTAGGGGGCCAAATGCAAGGGTTTTCGAAATATAGGGGTAGAATGTAATTAGGTGGGACTTATTTGCAAAGTTGGTCAAGATGACTTCCCCTTAGGCCCAAATTTTGGTATAAACCTAATTTGAACCTAAGAAATCCAATGGTGAAGTTGGATTTTGGGTTTGATCATGTTTGACTGCGCAATTTATGTAAAAACCAAATTTTTGGGTAATTATCTAGCTGAGACCCCATTCTAGGTCAAAATAGGTTCCAATGGCCAAATTGAAAGTTCTAAACCCTAGCGAATATTTTTCTATGATTTTTAGAGGATTTAGGTGAATTTTATCCTGATCAGAACCTTAGTTAATCAAGCGAGTCTATTTCAGGGTTACGAGAAGTTATTTAATTCCCAGAACTCACACGAACCCTTTTTTGTCTAAACTAACCCACTTTTTATCTTGTTAAGACTTTTTGACCTTTGCTTAGCCCTTGAGAAACTAGTTGTTGCACTGCAATGATAAAATTACAGTTTTATCCCTTGTTTCTTGCTTTTCTCTCAGAATGGTTATTCAGTGAATTAAGACCTCCAATTGGTTATGTAGGAGCTCTTATTCTCTTTTATGGGTTAAAATGAGCTAGTTAGGGCTCATGATGGTATTCCCATTAGGAAATAAGAGGGACCCACATGCTCATGCTCAGGTGGTTGAGCAGGGTCCCTCCTCTTCTGCTTCATCAAATCCAAGGTGTTTGTTTAATCAAGCCCCTCCGATCTTTCCTAACCCTCCCCAAGACCTGAACCTGTATGCATCTGCCAACTCTATTACTTTGAGGAGTGGGAGGCAAACGTAGGACCCACAACTACCTTGTTCTGATCAACCAAACCCTGGTGAGCCCAAGGAAAGAAAGAAGGACAAAGAAGATGAAATCAAGGCTTAGGACCTGATTCCAAAAATCTGACTCATGTTCCATTTCTTAAACCTTTGATCAAACCCAGGAGGAAGAAGCCCATTGATAGTGATGAGGAGCTCTTGAATATATTCAAGAATGTCAAGACCAATATCCCGCTCCTTGACACTATTAAACACATACTGGCTTATGCTAAATTCTTAAAGGATTTATGCACACAGAAGCATAAGCCGAGGGAATCCATTCCGAGGAATGTGGTACTCTCCAAGCAGGCTAGTTTTGTTATCCTGCATCACCTTCCTCCGAAAATGAGAGATCCAAGTGCCCCTTTGATTTCATGTGTTATCAGAGATTATACTTTTGATTGGGCACTCCTAGATATAGGTGCCTCCATTAACCTAATTCCAACTTATCCTTATGAGAAGTTTGAATTAGGTGAACTTCGGCTGACCTCAGTAATGCTGCAGTTAGTGGACCGTTCGGTCACAAATCCGAGAGGCGTTATTGTCAAGGTTAAGGGCTTCTATTTTCCTCTAGATTTCCTTGTCCTTGACATTGATGTACCTGAGAATTTAAGGAACACGCCCATCATTCTGTGGCGTCCGTTCCTAGCTACCACTAAGTCCAATATAAACTGTAAGAGTGGTAGCATGAAAGTTGCCTTTAGGGATCAGATGTTGAAACCGGATATTTTTAAGGCGATTAACAAATTTATGGATTATGGATATGTTAAGGAACTCGAGGAAGATAATTTGAATATTAAGACATGTAAGGCTGTTTCTGCAATTGAAAGTTCTTGTCTCGATGAAACAAACCCATAACCCTCTCTGGCAAACTTGCCACATTCTGAAGAGGTTATTGATTTTGTTCACTTTCAACCTCTTCGTCTTGATGAATCTTCATCAGCATCATCCTTACCTTCCATCTTGGACCCGCCCTAGATTGAATTGAAACCATTGCCTGAGAGTTTGAAATATCAATTTTTGGGACCTCAAAAGATGCTCCCTGTGATTAATCAGTGCTAGATTGACTAATGTGGAGGAGAGTAAACTGATTAAGGTCTGAAAGGAACACAAGGAGGCAATTGGTTGGACCATCCATGACCTTAGGGGGATCGAGCCATCTTATTGTAACCACAGAATTTTCATGGAAGATGGATCTTGCCCTTCCTACCAGATGCAGAGGAGACTAAACCCCAATATGCGAGAAGTGGTCAAGAAAGAAATAATTATGTGGCTCGACGTAGGAATTATTTATACGATCTCTAACAGTCCTTGGGTAAGTCCCATGCAAATTGTTTCCAAGAAAGCCAGGATTACTGTTGTGACTAACGAGAAAAGAGAATTTGTCACAACTCATTCAGCTTCTGCTTGGAGGGTCAATATCGATTATAGGAAGTTGAACACAGCCATGAAAAAGGATCATATCCCTTTGCCCTTTATCGATCAAATCCTTGAAAGACTAGCCAGCAAAAGTACTTCTGTTACCTAGACGGTTACTCAGGATACAATCAAGTCCCTATCCATCCCAAGGATCAGGAAAAGTCAACTTTCACCTGTCCCTACAGAACCTTTGCTTTCCGTAGAATGTCATTCATATTATGCAATGCACCTGCGACATTTCAAAGGTGTATGCTAGCCACATTCTCTGACATGGTGGGAGAATTTATGGAAGTCTTCATGGATGATTTCTCTATTTTCAGAGAATCATTTGATTCTTGCCTGGCTAATCTCCAATTGATCCTTAAAAGATGTATCAAAACAAGATTGGTCCTCAGCTAGGAAAAGAGTCATTTCATGACACAAGAATGTATCATCTTGGGTCATGTAATCTCTGAATGGGGAATTGAGGTCGACAAAGCTAAGGTTGGTGCTATTTCCAAACTTCCTCCTCCCACATCTGTTAAACAAATTCGATCATTTCTTGGTCATGTGGGATTCTATCGAAGGTTCATCAAGGATTTCTCCAAGGTTGCTTGCCCTCTAAGAAACCTTGTTGCCAAAGATACGCCATTTGAATTTGATGAATCATGTCGTAAGGCATTCAGTTTTCTTTAAATGACAGTCACTTGTGCTCTGGTGTTGCAACCACCGGTCTAGAAAATCCCATTTGAGATCATGACTGACGCTTCTGATTACACAGTCGAGGCTGTTTTGCGTCAAAAGATTGATAGGAAGCCTTCTGTCATCTACTATGCTAACAAAACTCTGGACAAGGCCTAGAGGAATTATATCGTTACTGAGGAGTTTCTAGCTGTAGTATTTGCTTTGGAGAAATTCAGGGCATATCTCTTAGGGTCTCACGTCATAATTTACAACGACCACTTAGCCTTGAGACATCTCTTATTCAAAAAGGATGCCAAAACCCAACTCATTCAATGGATTCTTCTACTTTAAGAATTCGATCCTGAAATCAAAGATAAATCCGAGGCATAGAATGTGGTGGTGGATAATCTTTCGAGACTTCTATGTGATTCTCCTTGTTCGGATATTCCGATTACTGATACTTTTTTGGATGAGACTATTATTACAGTATCAGGTGTCCAAACCCCGTGGTTTGCAGTCATAGTAAACTATTTCGCTGTTGGTCAAATCCCCCAGGATTGGACCAAGCAACAACGAGATAGACTCAAATCGAGGCCAAATATTACTTCTGGTAGGATCCTGAACTGTACCGCATCGTCTATGATCAGATTATTCACCGATGTGTTCCGGAGGATGAATTCAAAGTATACTTGAGTTTTGCCATGCATCTACGTGTGGTGGACATTTCTCCAGGAAAAAGATGGCTGCAAAAATATTACAATATGGATTCTATTGGCCATCTTTATTCAAGGATGCCCAAGAATTCTCGAGGTTGTGTTCCCGATGCCAGGCACTTAGGAGCATAACCAAGAGAGACATGATGCCTCTAAACTTGAATCTTCCTATCTAAATCTTTGACATTTGGGACATCGAATTCATGGGACTCTTCCTCCCTTCATTTGGACACCAGTACATTCTCGTTGCTGTTGATTACGTGTCCAAGTGGATTAAGGCTATTCCCACTCAAACTAATGACCTTAAGGTGGTCATCGATTTCTTCAAAAATAACATCTTTACTCGATTCGGGATTTTGAGGGCCATCATCAGCAATGGTGGTACTCACTTCACAAATGCCTAGTTCCAAAGTTTACTGGCAAAATACAAGGTAAATCAGAGAATCTCCATACCTTACCACCCCTAAACAAATGGACAAGCCGAGATCTCCAATCGAGAGATCAAGAGCATCTTACAGAAGACGGTTAGGCCTGATCAAAAAGATTGGACTGATAAGCTTGAGGATACTCTTTGGGCCTACTGTATGGTATACAAAACGCCTATCAGCATGTCACTATTCCGTTTGGTGTATGGAAAGGCATGCCATTTACCTATAGAGATTGAACATCAGACATTTTGGGCAATCAAGCAGTGGAACATTGATTAAAGTTTGCCGGAAAGACCAGGAAGCTCCAACTATCTGAGTTGGAGGAGCTTAGAAATGATGCATACGAGAATGCCAAGATCTATAAGGCTCGGACCAAAGATCTTCATGACCAACTGATTTCCCGTAATAGCTTTGAGCTGAACCAACAGATCTGGCTCTTTGATTCTCGATTTAAGCTCTTTCCTGGCAAGCTTAGGTCAAAGTGTAGTGGCCCATTCATCATCGATCCAATATTTCCCAACGGAGCCATTAAGATCTCTGACCTAAAGATGGGTAATTCTTTTAAGGTCAATGGACAACGTATGAAACCTTATGTTGACTGTGTTGTTCTAGAACCCATCTCAGACAAGATTGCTTTAACCTTATCATGACTTCTTTGGTAGGACTTCACCTAGCTGATGGCATTGAACTCAGCACTTGTAGAGTTTGACTCAGAGCTGACCCGAGCATCACATAATACAGGTGATATTTTCTTCATTCTACCCTTCTTCTCATGCATTTTATTTTCAATGAGGACATTGCATTAGCTAGGTATGAGGGGGTGGATTCATTTCTGAATCATTTTGTCAACTCTGTGGAATTCTTATAAATTCTACTTATTCTTTCTCTTTATTTAAAAAAAAATTGAATTAGGAAAGAAAACTTAGGCATTAGGACTTTTCAACCTTAGGGAATAATATAGTAGGATCTGAACACTTAGACCTTTCAAGTCTTTGGGCTTAATCAGCCCAGGTGTACACTAAAATGTGGATTTGTTTATCGAGTTCTCACCATTCTGAATTTATTTCTAATTTGATTACATAAGTTTGGGTGATAAGTACACAACTTATCAACCCGCCCTCTGATTTGAGGGAACTTTAAGTGTAAGCATCTACACACTTTTCGCATTAACTCGTTGTTTGGTAGTTTTAAAGGAAATTGGGTAGCTAATGAACCTTCTAGGGTGATATGCCTAGCAAGTTATCATGGGTAACAGCTCATTAGTAGGTTGTCCAGAGCCCAGCCACTGTACCATTCTTTTCCAACGGCCCTTGGGTAAATCTTAGATTAGGGAAGCCACCTACTTAAAGAAAGAAAAGAAAAAGAAAAATATCCAAAAAGAAAAGAAAAAGAAACAGAAAAAGAGAAAAGAAAACAAAGAAAAAAATAAGCCACACTTCACCGCACGAGTATGGTTGGCAAGTTATCATAGGTAATAGCCCATTAGTAGGTTGTCCAGAACCCAACTCAAGAAATGCACTTATAATTCCTAAACATTTAGGAAGAAGCAGAGAAGTAGAATAAGCCGGGGAGATATACACTGGGTTTGCCCTTGTGTTGACCTCATAAAAATAAAAGTAGGAAAAAAGCTACCGGTCGAATAGACACACCTTTAGGCAGAATTCTTTTAAAGGTCACCTAAGGGCATAGAAACCTGAAGTCCATTCTGATTGCCGATCAATGAGTCTATCACATTCACGAAAAGATTCTTAGAAGTTAGAGTTCTCATCGAGTCCTAGGTGGGTTGAGCGGTTGTAGAAAGCTACTCCAAAATCCTAAACTCAAAAATCTAAAAAAAAAAAATAGAAAAGAAGAAAAAGAAAAAGATCTTTTTTTCTAATAAAGCGAGGGCTTGGGAGGACTGCATTTTGGTAGACACCCAAGCACTATTGTGTCTTTGTAGTTCAGGTCCTTAGTAAAATTTCCTAATGTTGAAAAATAACTTTTGCTCGAGAAATCCAATCCTAATTCTTTTATCAATAGCATATAGCTTTTGTTAGGGACTAGCAAAAGATAGGCATGGGGGTGTGATATGTATACATCTGAATAGCCAAAAATGTTTATTTATGCATGTTCTTGGTATCATATAAGCATCATACATTGTAAATATTGCATAACTTGCATCATCATGCATTTAGGTCAAATTGTATAAATTGTATAGTAATTTCTTCTTCTTGGTGGCTAGGGACACGGAGACATTTATTCAGGGCCTCAGATTGAAGATCCAACCGTATGGATCTGATTAGGGTGACGATTGGAGTTGAACAACTCGAAAATCACCCTCATCGGACTTCCGTAGCATCAGATATAGTCTGAGGAAGATCAAAGGTCAAGGGCCAAGATGGTGTCAATCTTCACTCCATGTGACAAATCCGACTGCACTGATGGGTTCAGATAGACGATCGTAGCCCAACGATATGAAAATCAATCCAATTCGACATCTGTGGCACCATCTACATGACAAAGAAGTTGGATGACTAAGATAGCACCATGTGATGCCATCTCAGCTACCCAATCACGACTGCATCACTCCACTCAACTCATGAAAGCCTCTGCAACGAGAGTTCTCGACCATTGGATGAAGATCCAACGGCCAAGATCAACTAAGCATGAAGTCTTCCACAAGACAAAGAAGTCGCTTGGCACGTTGGTGAAGCACCTTGTGCAGAAGAAGAGGCGCGGGTTCAAGTCTTGCGTGCCACAAATTGAGTAGGGGTCGCGAGTGCAGTTGATGTCAGCTGTGTGATGCACATCGAGCAGTGCAGAAGTGGCTACGTGGTCGCACCAGATGCGTAGGCGGGTGCACATGAGATCAGATGCCCAAGCCCATGCGCAATCGCACGCATGGGCATTGGACGCATTGAAGTAGAAGCGACAGGATGGCTTTTAAGCCATCCAATCACTTGATCGGACGGCTGAGAGCCTTTGGACGTGCGTAGGTGTTGAGGTGTGGGGAGAGAAGGCGATGGCGCACGTGCATGAGGCTACACGCACGTTTAGCCTTTAGTGACATTTATATCCATCACTAAATCCTGATGCATTTATTGTTTGAAGATGAAATGACCTTTGTACCCCTTCCAATCTTGGTCTATACAAGGCCCTATGACCCCAACACTTTCATCTTCCCTTCCTTCACCTTTCTTCCTCTCCAAAGCTCTAAAGAAGCTTGTCCCAAACCTGGGATGCTTTTCTAGAGTTAAAAGGAAAATTTTGTCCACTTCTCATCCCGTTCGTAGAGCTCCCATGGTCGTCTTCTTGCTCCCATTCCAGAAGTGGATCCCGCAACGATGATGACCTACCTCGCCCCCGATTCCTCCTTCTCCGTTCTCCATCTTCCATCTTCACCTTCCATCTTCTAGGTATCCCCCCATCCGGCTTGTCCTCCAAGTAGCTGTCGAGGTGGATAACTTCTCATCTCCCTTCCCTTTATAGCTTTCTAGACTAGATTTACCGCTTTCTAGTTGTAAAATTTCCAACTTTCTAGTTGTAAAGACAATATTCTCATTATAAAAGTCCTTGTTCTCTTTCTCTTTCTCTCTCCTTTAGTGTTAATACTGAATTCATTGTGATTATCTCGCTTTCTAAAAAAAACAACAAAAAATATATACAATTGCGGATTTCAAATTGACGTAGCCTCCTTGTGTTCGATCCCAATTTTTTTTTGAGTTTTGGTAAAATTTATTTATTGATGGATTTCTTCGCAAATCACCCTACAATGATGGATTTTCAAAACTCAATTCCGTTTGTGACGATTTTGCGCTTCAACAGTTACAGACCAAATCTGGAGAGCTATTTTTGGAGAAGCCTTGCCCTCTTGGGAGGATTTATGGACGTGCTTTAGAACTTCAACCAAGCCACATACATTGATTGTTGGAGTTTTGTGGTGTGTCTGGTGTGCCCGTAACAAGAAGTTATTTAGAGAGTCTCCTATAAACATGGGGAATCTCATTAGGGAGTGTTGGGAGTTAATGGGAGCATGGACAGCCTCCTTGTAAGCTTTTCTCAAAGCGTAGAGAACTCCTTTGTAAATGTTTTTGATTGATTTATTCTTTGAATAAAATGCTCTATCGTTATCATTGGAACTCCTCCCCTTTTCAAAAAAAAAAAAGTATATACATAGTATACAAGGTATTTTTTAGTTTTTTGGGTTTTTTCTGATTTTTATAGCTTTTATAGATATAGTAGAGATAGGGGATGAGAGACAAAGAGTGAGATGAGAGAGGAAGAGGTATTTTTGGTGTTTTTGAACTTAGGTTCTTTTATTAAATTACATGGTATACTAAACCATCGGATGGTATGTTCTACCAAGGCGGGGGTTCAGAATACTTTGAAACTTGGCACACACCTAGAAAAATATCTGATCTTACTCAAGCATTGTTTATTTTATTTTTTTGTGATTTTTTTATTATTTTTATTTCTTTACAAAGTAACTCCATTTAGACCTTGGTGAGGTTGTTTCACTAAGAACCTAAGACCTCTAAATGGAATCTATGTGTTGGAAATGCAATACATCCACTCAAATATGTCCAATTCATTATATAAAAGATATTCAAGTATTTAATCTTGATTTTCAATTCAATTTCCAAATCAAATTACAATTGGACAGTTTACAACTTTAAATTGCTGACAAAGGAATTAATATAAAAGTTGCAAGCATTTACATCAATTTAAAATCTGCCCTCATACATGAATGCTTCTTTTGTAAATTTATAACACAATACACACAAGTCAGCTCCTTAAACCATCAACTAAACCCAAATCCCCAACTTGGAACCCTCAAAACAGTGGCTGATCTGCTGTTGTCTCAACTACCCAGTAGCTGCTGTTGTTGTTCTATTTCAAATCAGATGCTGCCTTAACTAATCAGATAGCTTAATTGCTATCAAAACTCAGCAACTAATGTTACTGTTTTTGCTGCTCCAAGTAGGCAATTAAAAATGATTGAATCCCAGATTAAATTAGTAGCTGTTAGCTACTACTATTCTCATAGAAATAGCTTCAAATCAGATCTATTCCAAAGCCAAATTCTCATCCACATTCCATAAAAAAGAATCCAATATGAAGATATGAATCCAAAAACAAATCTCAGCCTTTAAACCTTTCACAAGACCCTAATATGATTTCCACTTTATATTATAGACAAATGTAAAAGGGAAATTGCATTAAGTATAGAAATCATCTAATAATAGATTCAAATCTCCATTGAAACATTGAAAACATCATGTGATTCTTTTAAAATCAGACTTAAATCACTTTTGGGCTATTTAATATAAGAGTGCCATTGTGAATTGATCACTTTGAGCTCCTAAACACTATAAATCATTGTTTTTGATCTCAAGTGGTCCTAGAAAAATCATTAGGTCATTGCTTAGGCCTTGAATCATTTCTTATGATTCTCATTAGCCCAAACTACATAACAATCGCCAAAAAAAATTTAAATTTTGACATCGAATAATGCACAGCGAATATGATCCTTGAAAACATGATCAAACAAGTTTAAAATTATTGCAATGTTTCAAATCAAACTCATATAAACCCAATTTAATCCATTAAATCCAAATAGATTGCAATTAGCTCAAAACACATTCAATCAACTATCAAACACCATCTCAATAAAATCAATCAATTTTGCTTGATTTAAATCAGGGGGAGGGCATCAGTGGGAATATGGGTTGACTGAAATGCCCTTGAATTGATGTTTGAGCGGTTGAACAAATCTGAAAGCTAATGAGCTTCAAATCCATTAAGTGCTCATGTGAATGGGTGCTTGGTGACCACATGGTGCATCAAGTGAGTGAACGTGATTTGTGAGATGAAGAGGAAGAAAAATGAATCGCAATAGAGGTGGAAAAACACCTCTCTAATTTGAATTGATCAAAGAGGATGAGATCAAGTCTAGGCTAACCTACCTCTAAGCTACACTAATCCATCTCAGAATTTGACATCTAACTACATCTACTGATCAAAATTACGCTAACACTAAAAGTAATCTTGAAAGTTATTAAAATCCTAATCTTTTTTTTTTAGAAGAAAAGGAATGCTATCGAATAACCGATAGAAAACCAGGAGGGCTTTTATTAATAAAAAATAATGAAACAATTACATAGTCGAACCCCATTGATGTATGAGATTCCAGCAGCTATTGACAATCTTATCCACATTCACTAGACTCTCCTGAAAAACACACTCATTCCTAGCCCTCCAAATAGACCATAAAACTGCCACCAAAGATAAACATGGCTCATTCACCCTCACAAGAGAACTCCAAAGATTCTCCCACGTGGGAAGAGAGTCTCTACAAACTCTCCTCTAGACATAATCTGTGATAACACACGAAGAAAAAATATGAGTGCTGGAATCATTATGCAACCCATATAAATGGCAAAATTGGGTAGGAGTTCCCATTCTCCTGTGCCTCAGATCTCCAGTAATCAGACAATACCTTCAGAATAACCACAAAAAAATTTGTACCTTCAGTGGTACCTTCAATTTCCATAACTATTTTCCCACCTCATCAACTTTCGCCATCCTGGATGAGTTAACCAACTTGTTGTATGCAGTCGCTGAAGAAAACTTACCCTCCCACTTGTATGTGTCATATTCATCAGGTGTGGGTTTGAAGGCAGCAAGTTCTTGCATGAGGAGCTCATTTTCTGCTCATGTTCTTGTTTCATGGTTATTCCACATTGCATTGCTCAAAGACCACCTTTCAGAAGCCACATCCCAATAATCAGAAACCACAACATTCTTATCAGAAGCAGCTGCAAAAGCAAGGGGGTACCTGTCTTTAATCACCCCCCAGGAAACCAATTCTCCAACCAAAATTTGAAGCTTTTCCCATCACTTAAAACAGATTTGAACAAATTCCAATTATCCGCCAAGGAACGCATCACAAAACACCAAAAAGGAGAGGGTTTGTGGGGATTTAAGCGGTTCTTCTCATCATTGGTAGCCCCATAGCTATCCTAAACGATCTCTATCCACTTTTTTTTTCCCCTTGCAGCAATCAAACAACCCACTTCAACAATAGAGCATCATTAAATTCTTTGTGGGATCTAATACCCATGCCACCAATCTTTTTTGGCCTACAGATCGAATCCCATTTCATTGGTTGGAGGAAAGCCCCTTGGTGAGAGGCCCCTTTCTAGAAGAATATTTTGCGCATCACATCAAGTTTTTTCCAAATTGATTTTGGGGCTCTGAGAATAGAAAAGAAAAAAACTGGAATCGATGTAATGACCGAGTTCAGTAAAATATACCTCCCACCTTTTGATAGGTAGTGACTACTCCAACCCTCTAATTTTGTAGCCACCTTTTCATATAGGAAGGACCAGTCTGCTTTCCTCAGTTTAGTGCACTTCAGAGGCAACCCCAGATATTTGACAGGCAGTGTGACCATGTTTGCACCTCAAAACACACCTATAATAATGCCTTCTTGTGCTATTTTCTAGCATTAACTATGTATATTATGATCCTATAGTTGCATTTGTAAAAACACTTGCATGCATGCATTTAATCATGAGAGGAAGAGAAATGAATAAATGGCTTGCATATTTACATTTTTTTCTCAAGTGTTTCTTTGCAAAAAGTCCCCTCTCTATTTTTTTATTTCCTCTTTCTTTCTTTTCTCTTCCTGCGGTTCTTCTCCTCCCGCTGCAGCATGCACGTCCGCACCCTCTCCCTACCAAGTCCATTCCCTGCGGCTGCCATTCCCGCGCCCTCTCCCTGCTGCATCCATTCATGCGGCCATACTCTCCTCTTCTTTAAGAAGCCACGGCTTCTTCCTCACAAACATATAACACGCTGCTGCAGCAAAGACCTGCGAGCTCCACCACCTTCCTCTCCACCGTTCTCCCCTCCCATATGCCGGCCCTCCTTCGAGGAGACACCCGGTGAGCAGGAGAGCCCACTGTGGTGCACACCACCACAGTGGGAACACCACCGCCCAGCTCTTCAACGAGCCGGTGGGCGTGGTGCTTTCTCTTTTTCATTTTTTTTTGTCTCCACGCCATTGCTGCCGCTTCAAGGTCCGAAGCTTGAAGCCGCGGCAGCAGCAGCAACAACAGCTCCCCCCGCCTCCTTCGCGACCTTCCCCGCAGCCACTGTCCTCCTCCGCTCGCGCCTGCAGGGCTCGCTCCGCTCGTTCTCCGTTCTGTCGCCTCCACCATTGCACCCTTAACCGGCCGCTACATGCACTGCAGCGGCAGGCTAAGCCCTCTCGCCGTCCCCTGCCAACCTCCGCACCCCTTCGCAACCGCCGCAGACCCTCCTCCACATTCGCTCCTCCGCGCCATCTCCCGCTCTTCGCCCTCGCACTTGGCCAGTGACGTGCCTTCGTGCGTGTGTGTTAAGAGGTGTCGTTATAGTTGCACTTGATACGTCGGTTTTAAAAGAAGTAAACGGAGGTGAGTCCGAGTGTCAATCTCAGGGAGGCGTGGAAATCGGATTTTGTTTACCACTTGTTGTCACGAAAAAGGCGGAGTTTTGCTTGCGAAAGAGATGGTTTTGAAAAGCGAGAGATAGAGAGAGTTTACGGTTAGAAAGCTCTTGGTTTTGATCATGCACTTTAAACAGAAATTAAAATGGCAACTAAATGGAAAATAATTTCATTAAACATGCATTCATAGTTCATGGTTTACAATATTAAATACATGCTTCAACAAAAGTAAATGAAAGCTTAAAAGAGAGAGAGAGAGAGGTAGGTAGAGAGAGAGTGGAGAGCGACGACGCAGCCACGGCGGTGGAGGAGGCTCCGTCGGCGGCTCGTCGTCTCCAGCGATTACAAGAGTGCCTAAGACTAGCTAGGAGAGGAGTGGAGTAGTTGCGAGTGGGAGAGGATCCTTGAATGGTGGTAGAAGGGGGTTTAAATAGAGTTAAGGGCTTCCAAAAAGAAGAATGTGCTTTAGCGACATCCAGAACGTCGCTAAAACCGCTTCCAGATACGTCGGTGAAGCCCTCCTGCCGCCGGTCAGCCGCCCGCCCCTCTCTCTCTTCAGGCGCGATCCGTGGATGTCGAGCGAGAGCCGTCCGATTGAAGATCGGACGGCTGAGATCCTCCCGCGCCTGCGCTAGGATCGCGCTACGAGCGCACGTGCGCGCGCGCGTTTCCGCCCGGCGTACGCGCGCGCGTGGGAGGTGGGGCACTGTCGTTGCGCCGCGTGGCGCAATCCTAGCCGCTCGCTTCTGATCGCGCGGCTCAATTTTGCCGCGCCCTTCGCTAGCAATTGATTTCCGCTCCGCGCGATTCGAACGCACGTCGCTGCAACGCGGGTGTGCGCGCTAACCGTTGCACCACGCCCGCGCTTTGTCGCGGTGACCGCGGGCGAGTGCGCGGATCTCGGCCGTTCGATCGAAGATCAACGGCCGAGATGCGTCCTTGGCTGGCTTGGGGGCGTGCGAGCGGCGGGGGCGGGGCGATGTGGCGCGTTCTAGGCCGTTGATCTCCAGATCAACGGTCAGGATTTCTTGAGCCCATTGTGGGAGCTCCGGATGTCGGATTGGGCCGATCTTGAGTCCGTTAGACTCTGTTCGTCGTCCTGAATCCATCTGTGTGGTCCGATTGCTCATCTGAGGCCTGCTTTGACAAATGCTTTACACAAATGGCCATTAATACAGTTTATAAGCAATCTTGGTACTTGATGCATGCAATGCTCCTATTCTACTTTATGTTGTGCCTTTTATTCTAAAGATGGGCCATATTCAACCTAATTACTACGCCCTTGCGTGGTGTTATCATACCCCCATGCTTACTCCTTGATAGTCCCTAGCAAGGTTTATTCTAGCCTTTATTTCTTTGGAGAATTCAAGAAGTAATTGCTTCGGCACTTCGTTACTCGTCAATAAGAGGAAATATACGAAGATCTTAATCTACAAAGACTAAGCAGTGCCCGGGTGTCTTCCAAAATACAAATTGCCCGAATCCTTGCTTTGTATATATAACTATACATATGTATACGTATATGTCTATATATGTCTTTTTAGAATTTTCGGAATTCAGTGTGGGTTGGTAACTTTTTACGGCTACCCAACCCACCCAAAACTCGATCAAAACCCTAAGTGCTAAGCATCTTGGTGTGAATGTTGTGATAGAATCACTTAACGGTAATTGAGACAGACTTCGAGTTTCTACGCCTCTAGGTGTCCGGAAAAGAAAATAATTTTTTTCCTGAAGGTGTATTTGTTCGACTGGTAGCTTTCTCCCTACGTTCATTTTACTTGGGGTCAACACAAGGATTTTCCAGTGTATATCTCCTCGGCTTGTACTACTTCCCCGCTTCGTCCTTAGGTGTTTTGGTCTTTTTTATGTAATTATTGAGCTGGGCTCTGGACAACCGACCAATGGGCTGTTACCCATGATCACTTGCCAGCCATACTTGTGCGGTGAAGTGTGGTTTATTTTCTTTTCTTCTCTTTTCTTTTTTTTTTTTTTTTTTTCATAGGTGGCTTCCCTAATCTCAAATGTACCCAGAGACAACGAAAAAGAAATGGCCTGTGGCTGGGTTCTGGACAACCTGCCAATGAGCTGTTACCCACGACAACTTGCCAGCCATACCACCCTAGAGAGTTCATTAGCTACCCAATTTCTGTCAAAATCTCCGAGAAGTGAGTCTGTGCAAAAATGTGTGTAGATGCTTAGACTCAAAGTTTTCCTAAGTTAGAGGGTGAGTTGATAAGTCGTATACTTATTACCTTATTTATTAGGTGGATTAGAATAGCTTAAAGTTGTAAGGATTCGCCGCTAAATCCATATTTTAATGGACACCAGGGCTAATTAAGCCTGAAGGCCTGAAAAGTCTAAGTGTTTAAGTTCTTTTTGTATTATTTCCCACTATTGACAAGTTTCTAATGCCTAAGTTTTTCTTCCTAAATTCAATTTTTTTTTTTTAATCAATTAATTTATTCATTCAGACTGATTAATTAAGCTCAGGATTATGCAGTTTATCATCCCCCCCATGCTTAAGTTGGACAATGTCCTCATTGGCAGATGCATGAATGCAAAAGGGTTCAAAAAGATAGTACCTGAGTGATGTAAACTACCAGATCAGTCTGAATCCACTGGGTTGCCTCCCAGGAAGCGCTGAGTTTAACGCCTCCAGCTGGGCGGTGCTTGGTGTCAGCCCTCAACAAGGGTGACACTTTCCTTGGGGGGTACCTGGGCCAGGAAATGCTTCAATCTTTGACCATTGACTGTAAAGGTGTGCCCGGTATTAAGATCGGCGATTTCGACTGCCCCATTGGAATAGGGCTTGACCACCCGAAATGGTCCTGTCCATTTGGACCTAAGTTTCCCTGGGAAGAGTTTCAGGCATGCATCAAATAGCCAGACTTGTTGGTTTGGCTCAAAGGTTTTCCTATGAATGAGTCGGTCGTGGACGGCTTTCATTTTCTTGTTATATAGCCGACTATTGTCAAAGGCGTCCCGACGAATTTCTTCAAGCTCAGATAATTGAAGAGTCCTTTGCGCACCAGCTAACTGGGGATCCATGTTACATTGCTTAACAGCCCAGTAAGCCCGGTGTTCTAATTCGACAGGGAGATGGCAAGCTTTGCCAAAGACCAAGCGGTAAGGTGACATGCCTATCGGGGTCTTAAAAGTGGTCCTGTATGCCCACAGGGCATCATCAAGTCGTGTGGACCAGTCTTTCCTGTCAGGTCTCACAGTCTTCTGTAAAATGTTCTTGATTTGTCTGTTTGAGACCTCAGTCTGCCCATTTGTTTGTGGATGATACGGGGTGGCAATGCGGTGGTTTACCCTGTATTTTCTAAGTAGGGCACGGAACTGGGAATGGATAAAATGGCTTCCACCATCACTGATCATGGCCTTGGGTATTCCAAACCGGGAAAAGATGTTCTTCTTTACAAAGTCCATGACCATCTTGTGATCGCATCGTCGGGTGGCGACGGCTTCAATCCATTTGGAAACATAGTCTACCGAGACCAGGATATACTCAAAGCCGTTGGATGGTGGAAAGGGGCCCATAAAATCGATACCCCAAACATCGAAAATTTCGACAATCAAAATGGGCTGAAGAAGCATCATATCTTTTTTGGTCATTGTCCCTAGTGTTTGGCATCGTGAGCAAGTCTTGTCAAAGATGTGTGCATCCTTGAATATGGACGGCCAATAAAATCCAGACTGCAAAACTTTTGCAGCTGTTTTCTTGCCAGAGAAATGGCCGCCACATGCTTGGTCATGACAAAAGGAAAGCACACTCTGAACTTCATCTTCGGGGAGGCACCTCCTGATGATCTGATCAGCACAGAGGCGAAACAGCATGGGATCATCCCAGAAATAGTGCTTGGCCTCAGCCAAGAACCTGTCCCGTTGCTGTCTGGACCAGCTATGCGGGGTTTGTCCTATAACCAGGTAGTTGACATAGTCAGCATACCATGGCATTTTCTTGTCTTGCACGGCTAGGATGTGTTCATCAGGGAAGGTATCAGATAGAGGTAGGGAGGGTCCAATGTGGTCTGGATGAAGTCTTGACAGGTGGTCAGCCACCACATTTTTCGATCCGGCCTTGTCTTGGATTTCCAGGTTAAATTCCTGCAAAAGCAGGATCCATCTGATGAGCCTGGGTTTTGCGTCCTTTTTGGCCAACAGGTGCCGGATGGCTGAATGGTCGGTGTAGATAGTCACGTGGGATCCCAGCAAGTATGATCGAAATTTTTCCAGTCCAAAGACTACAGCAAGCAGCTCTTTTTCTGTGACCGTATAATTACATTGGGCCTCGTCCAATGTTTTGCTCGCGTAGTAGATCACCACGGGCTTCTTGTCTTGCCTTTGTCCCAGGACAGCGCCTATGGCAAAATCTGATGCGTCACACATAATCTCAAAATCCTGGGACCAGTCTGGGGGTTGAAGTACAGGTGCGGTGGAGACTAAGTCCCGGAGGGTATGATAAGCCTGGGTGCAATCAGGAGACATGTGGAAAGTGGCGTCGTTGGCTAGAAGGTCGGTCAAGGGTTTGGAAAGTTTGGAAAAGTCTTTGATGAACCTTCGGTAGAAGCCAACAAGTCCTAGGAAAGAGTGAATCTGTCGGACCGAACTAGGTGGAGGAAGTTTGGAAATTAAATCAACCTTAGCTCGATCTACCTCGATGCCCTTATGCGAAATGATGTGTCCGAGGACAATTCCTTCTTGAACCATAAAATGGCTCTTTTCCCAACTTAACACCAAGTTAACCTCGATACATCGTTTCAGGATTTTCTCCAAGTTGCTCAAACAATGGTCGAATGAATTCCCGAATACAGAGAAATCATCCATAAAGACCTCCAAGTATTCACCCACCATTTCTGAAAAAATGGCTAGCATGCAACGCTGGAAGGTCGCGGGTGCGTTGCATAACCCGAACGGCATTCGACGGAATGCAAACATGCCATACGGGCAAGTGAATGTGGTCTTTTCCTGATCTTCCGGAGCAATTGCGACTTGGTTATATCTTGAATATCCATCCAGGAAGCAAAAATACTTCTGCCCTGCCAATCTTTCAAGGATTTGGTCAATGAATGGCAAGGGGAAGTGGTCCTTCTTAGTGGCTTCGTTAAGCTTCCTATAATCAATACACACCCGCCATGCGGTGGTGGTGCGGGTGGGAATGGATTCGCCATGATCATTAGTGACAACGGTGAGCCCAGCCTTCTTTGGAACCACTTGAGTGGGGCTCACCCAGGGGCTATCAGAGATAGGGTAGATGATGTCGGCGTCGAGCCACTTGATAATTTCTTTTTTAACGACCTCCCGCATGTTAGGGTTTAACCGTCTCTGCATCTGGCGGGAAGGTCGGGCCCCGTCTTCCAGGTAAATCTTGTGGGTGCAATAGGTGGGGCTAATTCCTCTTAGATCTGAGATGGTCCAACCAATGGCGGCCCGATGTTCTGAAAGAGTTGCAGTCAACCTTAGTTCCTGATCCTTGGTTAGATGGGAATTAATAATCACTGGGAAGGTCTGGCCAGGTCCCAAGAAGACGTACTTGAGATTCTCGGGCAATGGTTTAAGTTCAGGTGCGGGTAGGACCACAGTCGATGGGAATGGAAAGGGCGGTAGTTGATCAACATCGATTTCCTCAAATGGTGTCATGTGATGATACTCAGCCTTACAGAGGTCCACAGGTAATGATGGTGACGAGTCAGAACTACGGGTTTGGTGGTCTGAGACAGAATTGAGGGTAAGGCATTCCTCGATTAAAGTTTCCACGGGATCATGTTCCTCAATGTAATCACAATCAAAAGACTTTGTTGCCCGGAAGATATCCAATTGCATTTTCCTGTCTCCGAAGGAGATTTCCATACATCCCGTGTCGCAATCGATGTTTGCTTTAGCCGTAGCTAAGAAAGGTCTGCCTAAGATTATGGGTGTGTTCTGTAATTTTTCAGGGACTTCCATGTCGAGCACCAAAAAGTCGACTGGGAAATAGAAGTCCTTGACCCGTACAATCACGTCCTCGACAACCCCCTTCAGGGTTTTCACTGATCTATCCGCCAGCTGGATGGTGACAGGGGTTGGTGCCAGCTCCCCAAAACCAAATTGGTGGTACAAGGTTGTAGGAATGAGGTTGATAGAAGCACCTAGGTCCAGGAGCGCTCTATCAAATGTCATGTCCCCGATGTTGCAGGAAATCAGGGGTGCTCCTGGGTCAGTTCGTTTGAGTGGAAGGTTGCTTGATATCACGGAACTGGCTTGCTCAGACAGTACAACCTTCCTAGGTGCTTGAGGTCTCGGCTTACGCTTGGGTGTACAGGCATCCTTTAAGAACTTGGCGTAAGTGGGGATGTGTTTGACAGCTTCTAGAAGCGGAATATTAATCTGTACTTGTTTAAAAATTTCCATCAGCTCCTCAGTTTCCACAGTATTCTTTTTTCTCTTAATTGTTTCCAAGGGCTCAGGATAGGGTGTCTGAATTGGTTCCATGTTTGGGTCCTTGGTTGGTGTTTCTTCTAGGTCGGGTAAAGTCTCGGGGAGAGTCGGCCATTTGGGATCCTGGGTTTTGGTGCCGCTTCTCAAGGTCACCGCATTCGCAGAGGCATTGGGGCCATGGGGTGATCCTTGAGAAGGCGACGATGAAGAGGCGCCAAACCCAGGAGGTGTTTGTGGAGCCGGTTGGACCATATGAGCCTGCCCGGGGTTGCCTTGGAACCCTTGCGAATTGGGGCCTCTGTTAATTATGTTTCGCGGGTTTGGTTGTGGTTGGGAAGGTAGAGATCCTTGCTGTTTACAGTCCAAGAGTTGGCTTAACTGTCCCTTTACCAAGGCCATTTCTTCCTGATGTTTTTGGTTCATGTCAGCCATCATCTTTATTAGGGTGTCCATTTGGTTTTGTGGGGGAGGGGCCGCCCTATTTTGGTTATATTGGGGTCTAACTGGTGGTCCTTGCTGATAGGGGGGCAAGTGTGGCTGTTGGTTTGGCCTGGGCTGGTTTTGGAATTGCGGTAGTTTCTGGTTTGTCCAACCAAAGTTGGGGTGATTACGCCAGCCGGTGTTGTAAGTGTTGGAGAAAGGGTCAGGTTTTGCATATCCTTGGACGGCTTGCACATCTTCTAGAATAGCCGATGTTGATGAAGAAGGAAGGGAGTAATCAAGGGTCGAGGGAGCAAAGGTCCCTCCTTGGAACATGGTTGGGGGTTGTTCCAGGTTCAGTTGGGTGAAGGGTTGGACCAGGTCAACATTATGTGCTCCTTTTGCTAGGGTGAAAGTCTGCAAGGGGTTCCTGGCCTGGTTTAGAAGCTCATCAATCTTCTTGTCCACCAATTCCACTCGATCCAACTTTTTGGCAATGATGTCCATGTCAACCATTCCAGAATTTGCTTGCACCTCATAAATCCCACCACGGGGTTGACTGGATCTATTAAACTGGTTCATGGAGGCATTGTTGAGCAAATTCTCGCTCATAGACTCAAAGAGCTCAAACGCGCTCTCCTCGTCTTTGTTTAGGAAGTTTCCCCCGCATGAGGCATCGACGAAGTTCCGTAGGTTGCTATCCAGACCGTGGTAGAAGATCTGGGCCAATTGCCACCTTGGAACTTCGTGGTGTGGGCATTTCCTCAAAAGTTCATTGAATCTTTCCTACACCTCATGAAATTGTTCCCCACCCTGGAGTGTGAAGGTAGTGATAGCTCTTCTGAGGGCATTGGTCATTCCTATGGGGAAGAATTTCTTTAAAAATGCATGCCTCAGTTCCTCCCAGGTGGTGATGGGTCTACCTAGGGTTCTAAGCCAATGAGAAGCCTTGTCTCTTAATGAGAAAGGGAACATCTTGGTTAGAACAATGTCAAGGCTAATGTTCCTAGGTTTTACTGTTCTTGCTATGCGGTCGAGATCGTCTAGGTGCTGAAAGGGGTCTTCATTTGAGCTTCCATGAAAGTGGCTCTGGATTAGACTTAATACATTAGGTTTTAGCTCAAAATCGTCTCCCCCTTCGGGGATCCTAAGGTGTGGCTCGACTCTAATGGCAGAAGGGTTATAGAAATCACGGAGGGGTCTTGGCTGGTTCTGAAATGGTGGTAAATCAAGTGGAGGTTGTCCTGGTATGTCATTGAAAGGTGGTGGTTGTTCTTGCGGGTTATGTAACCATTGTATGGCTTGCATGATGGTGTGGATTTGTTGTTGCTGAAGCCGATGGTTAGCATTGATTTGAGCCTGGACGACAGCCATAGCATCTGGTGGGGGTTGATCTTCAGCCTCATCTACCCTAGGTTCAGCCATGTTTTCAACAGAATTATGTCGCCTAGATTCTTGCCCCAAAACACACAATTCGGGATGCAGTGAGCGCCTCCCGTGCATACACTAGAGAAGAACAGGAGGGGATGCGGAGGGCGACAGATGCGAGAAATGTGTTTCAATCAAGCACGCAAGCCTAATCCTTATGGTGTATTCCTTAGGAGACCTAGAAATCTCACAAAGGGTGATTAAGTCCGTAAGCACTGGACTCCCCTTCTCAAGGCTAATCTGGCCAGGTTGATTACGAGGGGATTGCAGGGAAGGTTCTTCCTTTGGCTTGCGCCTCCGGTTCCATAGACCCCACAACCGCGGTCGTTTGACACTGCCCCGCAGCCTAGTCACCAGATTCTACCAAGGGAATGAAAGCCAAGTGCCTAGCAGACAAAACCTCACCTTTTGAGACTTAACTCAATCCTGCCTAGGGCACGTCTACTCAGTTTTAAAGGGCTAGGATAGTGCATGTGCTTAGGGTGATGTGATGAGGCGTTGATTGGGGTGGTGCCTCTTAATGTTCTACTTTCAAAGTGTGTGCTTCTAGCAAAACATGATTTTCAAGCAAGGATTTGTTAAGATATAGTGTCCTTTAGTGTTTCATCCTTACTTAAGTACTTTTTAGGGTTGACGTGTCTTAATATTTTCAAACAAGTTTCAGTGGGCACGTCAAGTTCTGCACACAACTTAGTGAAAGTAGATTTCCTTTTATTTTGTAGAGGCTCTAAAATCCTAGTGTACTCATCCTAATGATCATGCAACTTCTATTAGATGAGTCAGTTTTTAGGGTTGAGTGGTGCGGCCCAGGTCAACTCACGGTGGCTTCACAAACACCACTCAAGAGAAAAAGAAAAGAACACTCCAAGAATTCGTTCAGAATGTTAGAGTGTACATTTTTTGTGGGGTGATGTGTTATGGATGTGGGTCAAGCAATCATACACCACGCCAATTTTTTTCAGTTTTTTACAATTTTTTTTAGCTTTTTCATGCAAGCAAACAATGAGAGAGAGATTTCTCACAATCGGTCCTCGAGGCGCCTACTCCCTTGCTACCATCGTGGAATGCGTCGCTTCGCCGTCCATGCACCGAATTCCTGCAACCGTCAAGTAAAAAGGAAAATAGGGCATTAGACGATGTGAGAATGAGTGTGGAATGGAGGTGATAAAACAAATCCGTTGCCTCCCCAGCAACGGCGCCAAAAACTGACGTGCCTTCGTGCATGTGTGTTAAGAGGTGTCGTTATAGTTGCACTTGATACGTCGGTTTTAAAAGAAGTAAATGGAGGTGAGACCGAGTGTCGATCTCAGGGAGGCGTGGAAATCGGATTTTGTTTACCACTTGTTGTCACAAAAAAGGCGGAGTTTTGCTTGCGAAAGAGACGATTTTGAAAAGCGAGAGATAGAGAGAGTTTAGGGTTAGAAAGCTCTTGGTTTTGATCATGCACTTTAAACAGAAATTAAAATGGCAACTAAATGGAAAATAATTTCATTAAACATGCATTCATAGTTCATGGTTTACAATATTAAATACATGCTTCAACAAAAGTAAATGAAAGCTTAAAAGAGAGAGAGAGAGAGGTAGGTAGAGAGAGAGTGGAGAGCGACGAGGCAGCCACGGCGGTGGAGGAGGCTCCGTCGGTGGCTCGTCGTCTCCGGCGATTACAAGAGTGCCTAAGACTAGCTAGGAGAGGAGTGGAGTAGTTGCGAGTGGGACAGGATCCTTGAATGGTGGTAGAAGGGGGTTTAAATAGAGTTAAGGGCTTCCTAAAAGAAGAATGTGCTTTAGCGACATCCAGAACGTCGCTAAAACCGCTTCCAGATACGTCGGTGAAGCCCTCCTGCCGCCGGTCAGCCGCCCGCCCCTCTCTCTCTTCAGGCGCGATCCGTGGATGTCGAACGAGAGCCGTCCGATTGAAGATCGGACGGCTGAGATCCTCCCGCGCCTGCGCTAGGATCGCGCTACGGGCGCGCGTGCGCGCGCGCATTTCTGCTCGGTGTGCGCGCGCGCGTAGGAGGTGGGGCGCTGTCATCACGCCGCGTGGCGCAATCCTAGCCGCTCGCTTCTGATCGCGCGGCTCAATTTTGCCGCGCCCTTCGCTCGCAATTGATTTCCGCTCCGCGCGATTTGAACGCGCGTCGCCGCGACGCGGGCGTGCGCGCTAACCACTGCGCCACGCTCGCGCTTTATCGCGCCGACCGCGGGCGAGCGCGCGGATCTCGGCCGTTCGATCGAAGATCAACGGCCGAGATGCGTCCTTGGCTGGCTTGGGGGCGTGCGAGCGGCGGGGGCGGGGCGACGTGGCGCGTTCTAGGCCGTTGATCTCCAGATCAACGGTCAGGATTTCTTGGGCCCATTGTGGGAGCTCCGGATGTCGGATTTGGCCGATCTTGAGTCCGTTAGACTCTGTTCGTCGTCCTGAATCCATCCGTGTGGTCCGATTGCTCATCTGAGGCCTGCTTTGACAAATGCTTTACACAAATGGCCATTAATACAGTTTATAAGCAATCTTGGTACTTGATGCATGCAATGCTCCTATTCTACTTTATGTTGTGCCTTTTATTCTAAAGATCGGCCATATTCAACCTAATTACTACCCCCTTGCGTGGTGTTATCAGCCAGCAGACGCCATTTCCAGACGTCCGCCTCTGCCTGCAGACGATGAAGCTCCAGACGTTTGCCGCCATCCACCGATGACTTAGCTCGTCCCTTCTGCGTCCTCCCTGCTCCGCTCTCTCCCGCTCTCTCTCTCTCTCTCTTACTCACAGCTCACACTACACCAACACACACACACACCTTCACCAATGTACAAACACCTACACTCACACTTACGCACACACACACACTTACACTATAAGTATAGTTATATATAGTAACATATATATACATACATATATATAATATATATGCATATATATATATATATATCTACTTATATATATCTATGTACTTATACATATACTTATATATATATACATATATACATATATGCATATATATATATACATCTAGATACATATACTTATATACATATATATATACATCTATATAGTATTATATATATATACTTATATAAATATATACATAGCTATATACATATAAACATACATATATATATATACATACAACTACACCTATATATATATATACATATATATCTATATATATCTATACATATATACCTATACATTTATATATATATAGATCTACTTACTTATATACATACATATGTACATATATTTTCACGTTATTTACTATACGCTGTATCGCAGGAATATCTGCACCAGTTGCTGATATTCCCCGATACACGCGTACAAAAAGTGTGGACATATACATCTTCCATCATCCATCCTCACTCCACGCGGCACATAGTCATGTTGGTTGCGTCTCTCTAGACGACAACCGACCCGGCACGGTGCTACACTCCATCACCACCTCCACCCCCAACCCTTTATATATATAATATATACATATATATATATACATACTATATTTACTTTATTTCTGTTTGCTTTTCTGTTAGTAAAATGATAAAAAAAATATATAAAAGAGAAAAGATAATTTTTGACTTTTAGGTACCCTGTCTTGTGAATAGCAAGACTCGTTTTGGAACTCTGTTTTGGCTAAAAGTCAAGGACACAATTTTGAGGGTGTGCCTCAAGGACAAGGATTACCAGAAAAAATTCTAAATAAGAAAAACAGCAAAAACATAATAAACGAACAGAAGAGACGCGTTTTAGGAAAAGCGTAGAAACTTGACTTGAACCCCACTTCCCTGAGTTCGACCCTAGGCCTAAAAGTGACAAGATAAAATCAAGTAGGCTAGGTTAAAAATTTTGCAAAGAGATGGTTACGTCAGAATTAGGTTAACCACTACACACATTTCAACGATAAAATCTCCATATTAACAACCTATACAGTCGACCCATCATCCTTTTCTAGCGCCGTTGCTGGGGAAGTACGTCTTCAAGTAAATTTCTATTCAATTCCTTTTAATTTTTCTCTTCTCTTCACGGGTATTTTTGTTTTTGGTGTGCAGGTGAACTTGGCGGAAGGAGAAGGAAAGCAGACGAAGTCGAGAACGAGGACAGATCCAAGGCAGGAATGAGAGCATGAAGACACCAACACCGCATTGGAGCTTCGCACACGTTGCCGAACAAGTAGGTTTTCTTTTCTTAGCAAACTAGGATTAACTTGCCACCTCAATAAAAAAAAAAACTAGAAAAACTTCTTGGGATTTCTTAGGGCAAGTGGATTAAAATTCACTTGTTTGATTGGTTGTCTTCACTCCCACTGCCCCGGGATTTCCCACCACACTTCGCATAGCGAAAATCCGAGAATCTTTATTCTTCGATTCTTCGCCATGGGAAGTATTCTTTGAGGCAAATAAAAAGATTGTTTGCATCCCTCTTTTAACTCACTTATCTTTAATTCAGGATCACATTTTTGGTGGTAAGACTTGGAATTGAGTTGATTCCAACCCCACCACGACTTTTCAACTTGCCTGAGATTCGACCCTGAATACTTCAACCCCAACAATTTGATTTTCTTTATCTTTTGGTCGAAGCCTTGTGTGTGGAAATCATTTCTGGTGATTGGGAGCACTTGAATTGAAGTGATTTGGCTCCCTTTCACATTGATATAAAACTGATTCGTGCATCCACACATAGAAATCTTCATTTAGGGTAGCCCATTGCACTTTAGCATGCATTAACCAACTGATATTGAAGAAGGGTTTCTTGGGCTTAGAAAGAAAACCTGTATTTTTGCAAAAACCCGGATATTGATTGAATTGGTAATTCAGCAAAATCCTAAAATTCATACTACTTAAGGTTGAACTCTAAAAAATCATTCACCAATTAAAAACTTCAATTCGGGGAGATTTCCCTGGTGCATGCTTGTTTTACACACTCTAAAAAATCAATCACTTGGGCATTACCCATAAACAACGCCCTTCACATTCCATAAGTACTTGATCCTAAGCCTCTAAATAAAATTGGTAGTAACTTGACCCTTCCTAAGGATTTGAGGTCTAACTACCTGTGTGTAGCAGCAACGTGCTGGTGAGAGTCCCCGCATGCTATCGGGTGTCTAAGACTGGGGCAAACGGCCTTTCAATCTATCTCGGTGGTTCCGCGGTGCTCGCATTCGGTTCCGTAGTTCGTGATAGTAGGTAACTTAGATCTTTTGGTCTAAGGGCACACTGTAGAGGTTAGGAACTTGACTGTATTGATTTGTAATCAAGTGTACCTTTGCGGCGTCATTTCTCTCATCTCTCTCTTCCCTTCTCATCTCCCCACTTCTTCCTGCGTAGTTCATGTTTGGGAGGAGGTCATAAACCCTGAACTGTTTGAATTGACTGCTAAATTTAGAAAAAAAAAGCCAAATCGTCCTCCTCCTCCACAAACATGGCACACACCCCCACCTCACCGCTTCGTCACAATTTCAATTCTTTCAACACCAGGCTTATCCCGAGAAACCCTGCAAGACCTTCCTTAACGAATGTCGCGCCAAGCGACTCGGTAAGTCATGTGAAACTAGCTTCTGCGGGCCAATATTTCAACACAGAGGACCAAGCCTCCGTGTGCTCGGACACATATGCGGACACGTCTTCTGGAATAGAAGATGCCTGCACCCTGGGGAACAACCCGTTTTCTGCCACGTATAACCCAGGGTGGCAAAATCATCCGAATTTTGCATGGTCCAACAACCCGCAGCGCCAAAACCCCACTGGTGGACGGATGTGATCGTCCACACCCGTCATCCCAAGGGCTTAGTCTAATCCTATGGCAAATCCGCCATCAAGCCCTTGCGTACCGCAAACCAAACACGCATCAAAGCCTCTTGATAAATTGATGCGAATGATGACGGAAATTTCAAACCGCCATAAAGAGAACATGACCTCTCTTCAGCACTTGGCGTAGCAGAATGCTGAGATCAGTCAACTAAGCATGGCAACTCGATCTCAGGGCACTCTTCCCGCCCAACCTGTTCCAAACCCGCAAAATTTCATACCCCATGGTTCTCAACCACACGTACGACCTTCTCAGGGACAGGTTAATCAAGTTCTGCAGGCTCGGAGCATTCCACCGGGATTTCAAGCTAATCCCGCTACAGCACCACACTCTTATGTCCCCATTGCAAACCCTCCTCCACCGTATGATCCCACTAGACCCGCATCGTCTAATGCTATCACTTCGAGGAGCGGTAAGCAGACCGTCGATCCACCTTCACCTGATCCTGGCCTGTCTTCTTCCTCACCCTCTCATTCGAGATGCATACCGCATTCGCAAGAGGATGATGAGCAAAAATTGTTGCCAGAATCAGTCCCATTCCTTGAGGCTCTACTGAGGGAGCCAGAAGGCAAAAGGAAAGATACGCAGGCCTTTGATAACCTACGTAATTTGTTCAGGGATGTAGAAATCAAGGTACCCCTGCTCGAGGCTATCGACCACATACCTACTGTCGCCCGATTTTTCAAAGACTACACAACACCCAGGCGACAGTCAAAGAAAACTAAAAATCCGGTGGTTCTCTCGCCTCATGCGAGTTGTGTTATACTGTCAAACCTACCACCGAAGCAGAAAGATCCTGGCACACCACTGATTTCCTGTAGCATCCAAGGATGCAATTTTAACCGTGCCCTACTTGATCTAGGATCTTCCATAAATCTCATACCGACCATCATGATCGAAAAATTTTCCTTAGGAAATCTGAAACCCACCCCTGTCACGTTACAGTTGGCAGATCATTCTGTCAAAATCCCGTAGGGTGTGGTAGAAGGCGTGGTAGTTAAGGTCAACAGTCTCTGTTTTCCTGTTGACTTTCTTGTTTTAGATATGGAAGTTCCTAGTTCACTTTCTGATTGTCCGATCATCCTCGGTCGACCTTTCTTGGCCACAGCCCGTGCCCTTATCGACTGCGAGTCGGGCTATATTGAGATTGCCGTTGGTCCTGAAAAGATCAAGTTGAATATCTTCAAGGCAGCCAAGAACTTTGATTGCGATTGCATCGAGGATGACACGTCTGACGAGGACATGACCGTCAGTGCGTGTATCGGACTATTTGGGACTTATTCAGACTGTGGCGAATTACCTGACGACTGCCTGACCAACACAAATTGTGACGTTCCCCAATCCCTCCCTATTCCCGTACCTTCTCCTGACTAGACTTCTGGCGAGGTTTTCTCCGCTTCCCATACCTCGTGGTCTGAGTCATCTCCGGGCTACTCACCACCAGTCCACACTCTTGAAGATCAGATTGCCCTTTCTTTCCCGCCAAATCAGGCGGATTTGCAACTCCACACTGGGACCTTGAGCCCACACCTTACTCACTGGGGCTATTCCCTTTTGGATCCATCTATCCAAAAAGCCCCTCTTCTTGGCCAATCTAAGGGCCAACTTCTTCTTCCTGATCTATTTTCTGATCCGCCTGGGACACTCTCGTCCCAGAAATTGCCAAATCTCTCACCATCCACCATCACTTTTCACGCCTCTATCGCGATCACGTCACTTTTCTCTTCACCACCCACCATCCACCCACCCTACCACCCTGATCTATACCCTGAACCTTAGCTCTTGTTACCTGATCTTTCGTCCTTTCTCTGCCTTTCCCTGCATGCATATGAGGACATAGCATTGTTTGGCATGGGGGGGTGGATAGGCATCCATAGGATCCGGGTATTTTATGGTATCATACAATTCCGACCTATTTATAAATATGCAAGAAAAAGAAGAAAGAAGAAAAAAAAATATATATATATATATAAAATAAATGGTGTTTAGTAATGATCTGAAAGTTGAAACAAAAATACAATAAGTGTTTATGGATATTCAACCTCTGTTTTGAAGAATTTCCAGGCCACAGAAGCTTGATTCGCCCAGGCTCGGCTTAATTCACTTAAAGCATTGACGAAATAGATCAAAATCTCTCCTAACTATGGACGTATTCTTGTACCTGAGACACCAGTACAGGATCCGTTGGTTTGCTTTTTCTTGAGAGCTTAAGTAAACTTGGTTCACACTACACATATCAGGAAAGACCAGGTGAACATAAGATCCAACCCTAGTGTTCATTAGGGAAGGTGGAGTCCTTACCTATGCGCGTAGATTGACTTTTTATCCCAGGCTTTAGTCTTATGTTTAGGAGCGACTCTTTCCACCAAAAAAAAAAAAAAAAGTGTGCTTTTTCAAAATATGTTGTAAGAGATATACTGACACGTGTTTCAAAAAAAAAAAGAAATCAAAAAATGGCAGTTGAGTTTTCCGTAATCGTCTTAAGGGTCAATCCGAAGACACGAGCTGAAACTGGGACCAACCTGTACTTAGAAATTCGTGAAACCTTGGGATTGAGTTTTAATGTTCATCTGGTCAGTCTTGATCCTTCACTTTGCACAAACGATAACCTCTTGAGCTCTTGAGTACGGCAAAAACCTCCTGAGTCCTGGAAATCGTACCTAAGGTTTAAATATCGAGAGTCTTGGTTAGTTGAGAGATGATCTATGTCATGTGAGACTTAAAGTACTGGTAGTCTTCTCTACAATTGGTTCTCACAATATCTGACAATAAACACACCTATATCAGCTCAAGAGAAAATCTTCAGCTTAAGATCATGTCTAAATGCTATTTTGCTAGGGACTAGCAAAAGATAGGCATGGGGGTATATGTTTGCACCTCAAAACATGCCTGTAATAATGCCTTCTTGTGCTATTTTCTAACATTAACTATGTATATTATGATCCTATAGTCGCATTTGTAAAAACGCTTGCATGCATGCATTTAATTATGAGAGGAAGAGAAATGAATAAATGGCTTGCATATTTACGTTTTTTTTCAAGTGTTTCTTTGCAAAAAGTCCCCTCTCTATTTTTTTATTTCCTCTTTCTTTCTTGTTCTTCTCCCACTGCAGCATGCACGTCCGCACTCTCTCCCTGCCAAGTCCATTCCTTGCGGCTGCCATTCCCGTGCCCTCTCCCAGCTGCAGCCATGCATGCAGCCATACTCTCTTCTTTATGAAGCCATGGCTTCTTCCTCGCGAACATATAACACGCTGCTACAGCAAAGACCTACGAGCTGCACCACCTTCCACTCCACCGTTCTCCCCTCCCATACGCTGGCCCTCCTTCGAGGAGACACCCGGTGAGCAGGAGAGCCCACTATGGTGCACGCCACCACAATGGGAACACCACCACCCAGCTCTTCAATGAGCCGGTGGGCGTGGTGTTTTCTCTTTTTCATTTTTTCTTGTCTCCACACCATTGCTGCCACTTCAAGCTCGGAAGCTTGAAGCCGCGACAGCCAAGCGGTGGCAGCAGCAGCAGAAGCTGCCCCCGCCTCCTCCGCGACCTTCCCCACAGCCGCTCTCCGCCTCCGCGCGTGCCTGCAGGGCCCGCTTCGCTCATTCTCCATTCTGTCGCCTTTGCCGTTGCACCCTTAATTGGCCGCTGCACGCACTGCAGTGGCCGGCTAAGCCCTCTTGCCATCCTCTGCCAACCTCCGCACCCCTCTGCGACCGCCGCAGACCCTCCTCCACGTTCGCTCCTCCATGCCGTCGCCCGCTCTTCTCCCTCGTACTTGGCCTACAGATGCATCACCTCCATCTGCAGACGCCATTTCCAGACGTCCGCCTCCGCTTGCAGATGACGCGGCTCCAGACGTCTGCCGCCATCCACCGACGACTTAACTCGTCCCTTCTGCATCCTCCCCGCTTCGCTCTCTCATCTCTCTCTCCCGCTCTCTCTCTCTCTCTCTTTCTCTCTCTCTTTCTCTCTCTCTTTTTTTTTACTCACAACACACACTACACCGACACATACACACTCACACTTACGCACACACACACACTTACACTATAAGTATAGTTATATATACTAACATATATATACATACGTAAATATATATACATACATATATCTATATATATATATATATACTTATATACATAGTATATCTATATAGTTATGTATACATACATATATATATATATCTACTTATATATATCTATATACTTATACATATACTTATATGCATATATATATATATACATCTAGATACATATACTTATATACATATATATATACATCTATATAGTATTATATATATATACTTATATAAATATATACATAGCTATATACATATAAACATATATATATATACATACATCTACACCTATATATATATATACATATATATCTATATATATCTATACATATATACCTATACATTTATATATATATAGATATATTTACATATATACATACATACATATGTATATTTTCACGTTATTTACTATACACTGTATCGCAGGAATATCTGCACCAGTTGCTAATATTCCCCGATACATGCGTACAAAAAGCGTGGACATATACATCTTCCATCATCCATCCTCACTCCACGCGGCACATAGTCGTGTTGGTTGCATCTCTCTAGATGACAACCGACCCGACACGGTGCTACACTCCATCGCCACCTCCACCCCCACCCCTTTATATATATAATATATACATATATATATACATACTATATTTACTTTATTTCTGTTTGCTTTTCTATTAGTAAAAAGATAAAAAATATATATAAAATAGAAAAGATAATTTTTGACTTGCAGGTACCCCGTCTTGCGAATAGCTAGACTCGTTTTGGAACTCTGTTTTGGCTAAAAGCCAAGGACACAATTTTAAGGGTGTGCCTCAAGGACAAGGATTACTAGAAAAAAATCTAAATAAGAAAAATACCAAAAACATAATAAACGAATGGAAGAGACGCGTTTTAGGAAAAGCGTAGAAACTTGACTTGAACCCCACTTCCCTGAGTTCGACCCTGGGCCTAAAAGTGACAAGATAAAATCAAGTAGGCCAGGTTAAAAATTTTGTAAAGAGATGGTTAGGTCCGAATTAGGTTAACCACTATACACATTTCAACGATAAAATCTCCATATTAGCAACCTATGCGGTCGACCCATCAGACCACAGGCGTGCCCAAGATGGTAGAAATGTCATTCTAGATCATTCCATTCATACCAAAACAGACCAAGGAAGATTTGTTTCCATTATGTCTAAGACCAGAAATCTCACCAAAAATCTTTACCATATAAAATAGCACTTACGCTTCTCTCTTCCCCCCTTCCACAAAAAAAATAGTGTCATCTGCATATTGGAGAATAGGAGCTAAGGCCCTATTATTAGACATTGAATACGCCCTTATTAGCCCATCCACTACTAGTTTGCATGCATATCTTGCCAATGTATCCATTGCAAGATTAAATATAAAGGGGCAAGTGGGCACCCTTGCCTAACCCCACATTGGGGTTGGATCCATGTCCGGCATGGTTTCCCATTTATCAATGGGGAAAAGGAGGCAGTCGTGATACACCTCTTTACCCATTGTATCAACTGAGGTGGAAATTTTCTCCTTTTGGGGATTTCCCACATGTACGGCTAGGAGACTGAATCATAAGCTTTGGAGAAATTGACTTTCCATAGAAATGCCTTGAAATTTTCTCCTTTTGGGGATTTCCCACATGTACGGCCAGGAGACTGAATCATAAGCTTTGGAGAAATCGACTTTCCATAGAAATGCCTTGGTCTTTTGCCTGTGCCATCCCATTACCATCTCTTGCGCCATAATGAAGGATTCCTGTAGTGACCTCCTAGGAAGAAAGGCAGATTGGACCGGCATTATCAAATCCTTTAGTACCTCCAGCAACCTATTGGCTATAATCTTACTGATAATAAGATAAATAGAATTTGACAAGGCAATGGGTCTATAATCAGAGAAATTCTCCGCACTTGATTTTTTTCGTAATAGGAACAAATAGGATTTATTCAATCTCTCAAACCTAGAGTTGCCCAATTCAAATTCATGAATAACATTCATTACATCCATTTTGACAACACTCCACATTTCTCTGTAGAAGAATACCTGAATCCCATCCGGTCCAGGAGCCCCCTCATTATTTAAGTCTTTAATTGCTTTCAATGTATTTTTGTTCAGAAATAGGAGCAACTAGCATGGCCCTCTGATTACTATTGACACTTGGGAAATCAGCTGATGCCATCCTCCAAGAGCCCCTTGGTGTAGCCTTGGCAAGTTCTTTGAAATACTTGCCAGCTTCACTTCTGATTTCACTAATAGAAGTAATAGTTCTCTCACCCACTTTAATTGATGAGATTAGATTGAACCTTCTCCTAGCACTGGCCGCTAGATGAAAAAACTTCGTGTTAGCATCACCTTCTTTGAGCCACAGTTGTTTAGATCTTTCACGCCAGTCAACTTCTTTTTTCAAATCTTCCTCCCCAACTGTGACTGCATCTGTTGTCTTTGCTAGTGTTCTTGAGGACTCAAAGGCTGCCTACACTCCTTCAAGTCCAACTCTCTGAACACTGCCAATGCCTCCACCCTCCTTTATACCATGATCAGTGCCACTGCCTGTCCATATTCTTTCAACATGAAGTGCAAACCTGTCAGCTTTGAAGCTAGCTATTGTGTGGCAGATCCTTGCACTGCCTTGTTCTATCACCAATGAGTTACCATCTGCACAAAACCCTCATCCCTAAACCAGGACTTCTTGAGTTTGAAATATGACCTAATGTTAGAATTCGTCCCACTGTCCCACAGTAGTGGAGTGTGGTCAGAAAAGGGCCTATCAAGGCTCATAACTGCCAATAATTAATGCCTCTCCAATAGGCTTGGACTACCAAAGAATCTGTCCAACCTAGATGACTGTCCACTACCGTTTCTCCAAGTGAATTCAACTCCACTGATAGGATACTCTGTGACACCCAGACTCTGCACAGCCATCTGGAAGCCATCCATTGAACTGTCCATCCTGCCCCCAAGTCTGTCATCACTTGATAGGTGACAATTGAAGTCGCCTCCTATAAGCCAAGGTGCCTCCTGCACACCTTAATGCACTCAAATAATTCCTCCCAAAAGCCTGCCTTATCTGCAGCAGCACATGGGCCATAAATGCATGAGACATACCATTTCAAATCTCCTTGAGGGGATTGGCATCTGCAAGTAAGCACATGCTTATCACGAAAGACTTCAGTTACCATGAGATAGGATTTTCTCCACCAAATAGCCATTCCACCGTATCTTCCATCTGCACCCTTCACCACAACATCTGCGTATCCAGACTGCCTAAAAAAGTCCCATACAAGACCATTCTCCTCCTCCACATGTGTCTCTTGGATGAGAGCACAATCAATTTCCCATTCAGAAACGTATCTACATAAGGAAGCCCTTCTTACCTTATTGCGCAGCCCAGGCACATTCCAGGTTAACACTCTCATTCCTTGCCTGGTTGATCCCCTTGAGCCAAACTGCCTACATACTCAACCATGATCGAATTTGCAATGGTCTGCTACATAATGGCCGTCAAGTTCTCCTTCCTTCTCCTTCAGAGCATGTAAGGGGATCGACCCACCCCCCTTTTATGGTTAGATCCACTACCAAATCTCAGATTAGCTAGGGCAGTGAATTGCACCTAATTCACCTCCTTGAGGGCTCTGCTGTCACTGCTGAGCGCAATTTTCATGCCTGTCTTCCCCTCCTCTTTATTGCTAGGAACCTCTAAGTCTTTCTTAAAAGCATCAGCATCATCCATAGAACCAACACCTTTGGCTATTAAGACTTGGCTGCAACCTCCTAAGGGACTAACATCTTCCTTATGCATCAAGTCCTTCTCTGCATAGCCCTGATGACAATCCTTCCTCTTTTTGGACTCAGGGGCTTCATCTGGTGAAATGTGGCCCACCTTTCATCCTGTTGCATCTCCTCAGAGCTAGCCACAGACGTCTTAACCTGCCCTTGCTCTAGATGCACAAACATTTGTTTAGACACTACTAGGCGAATAAGCCACGAGGAGCCCCCACGTCCGATCATAACCTTGTCAGGAATCGAGCCAAACTTAAAGACATCAGCCTCAATTCTAAGTGATTGGATGTCCCCTTCTTCAATCATGACTTCAGATCCTTCACAGATGGAAGCAAAGCCTGCAACCATCTTAGCAACAACTCCCTTAGATCTTAAGTGCAATGGCAGTCCCTTGATCTCAAGAATCACCCTCCTAGAACCCATTCTTTGAGGAGGTCGATCAGGGAGAGCCCCATCGAAGGGGGACACCATTCTCCAGACCACATCAATATCTTCAAAAGAACTCGATCGAAATCTCAGCCTTTCCACATCCATCATCCCCAAACCAAAGACTAGAAAGCGAGATTGAGACAGCATTGCAACCTTCCAGCCCACAGACAAAGGTTGTAGGGAACATACCAGATTTTGAAATCTTTCGATCGAGGGTCTACCTGCCATAATCTCACCAATCAGGGCACCCCGCAACATGATCTTGCAAAAGAGATCTCCTCAGATAGCGAGATCTCCACTTCAATTGAATGTTTGCCAAGCACCGGCAGTGGTGGTAGTCGGGGCTCCTTCATCGTTACCCAACCGTGGCATAGAGAGGCCATCTTTGTATGTGGCGGCTTCATCCTACGGTAGGAGTCACGTTTGTGTCCATCACCCATGCATGCCAGGCAAATTAGAGGGTTTCTGCATATCACAGCCAAGTGCCCCCTTTGTTGACATCTGAAGCGCAAGACATCACCATTAGCTTTCTTCCAAGTCCTTCTTGGGTAGTTATCGGTCGTCCTACCAACACGCTCTTGCTAGACCCTCTCCCTTCTCCTCCAGTTCCTCGACCTCCATGTCTTCCATTCACCCCCTTCCTTAGCCCTAACCGCTTCCACGCCACCGCCGCCTACCGCCCAACACCATCCACCCTCTCTTCCTCTCTCTCTCAATTTCTCCCCTTCAATCTTTCATCAACCTAGAAATAAATACCTCAATTTGAGATCCTAAATAAGTTGATCATTCGATTAAAATCCTAATATAATAAGAGGAATGGGACCTTTGGATCCAAAGCCAATGGCTAAGGAGGAAGAAGGGAGTGAGGTTGTCTCCAACGGTTGGAAAGCTCTCTAATGGAGCTCAGAGTCGCCCTCAGGTGCTACGTGTTGGTGCTAGAGCACCACGATCGTTTGTTTTGATGATAACAAAACACATGTCATTTAACATTTGCACTTAGAGTCTTAGATTTCAGGCAAATTACAAATGGAGACGTGACTAGACGGAGTTTGAGCTCGCATCCAGGATGGATTGGAGGAGCTTGATGGAGAACAGAGGAGATTTGTGAGGAGCGATAGATTGAAGATGGAAGGACAAGAAGAATAGGATAGAATTTTGTTTATTTCTTTCATGTACTTTTGTCTTTATTTCCTTGCTCTTTTTGTTCCTTAGAACATCATGTTAAAGAGCCTCAAAGTACCCTAATAGTAGTCTTAGGAACACCTGCACAACCCTAGGATACTTAGGTTTTCTATGGGAAACTTAGAAAACCAATATAGGGTTCAAACAACCTTTTCAGAAGTCTAATATCAAAATCAGACGTCTGATAATGAGTTTTAAGACGTCTGACTGTTGATTCAGATGTCCGATAACATTTAGGCTGGACTTAGTTAGTTCTTTCTGAAGAAATCAGACATCCAGACCCTTGTCCAGACGTCTTAGAAGACGTCTGATGTTTTTGTCAGATGTCCAATTAGTGGACCATTGGCTGGCTTAACAAACACTGAATGATATGACCGTTAGAGCCTTATCAGACGTCCGTAAGCCTTTCCAGATGTCAGATACATGACCGTTTTGCTCGGTTGACCCGAAAATCTCTTCTCAAAGATTTTCTAGCCGTTGCAATCTCTTGGAAATCCATTCCCATAGAAAAAGTAGGTTTCCAGATGTCCAGACATAGTGCTAGACATCCCATATGTCATTTGATGGACTTGCACTAGAACCCTGTTTAGATCTGATTCCAGTTAGGAAGAAACCTGCCTAAAATCAGACGTCTGACTTTGTTCCCAGACGTCTTAAACTGGTTTTCCAGACGTCTGATGCCAGGATCAGACATCTGATAACCCTATCAGTGCAATGATTGTTCCTAATTTTGGGCTGATTCTCTTGGGCTTTACACCCAACAGCTATGGAAGCTTTCCAAAGCCTTCCAAAGCTTTCCTAAGGCCTCTATAAATAGAGGAGAACCTCTTGCACACAAGACACACCTAGTAATACACTTTCACACCATTTTGTGTTGCTTGATCCTAAGAAGCAAGCTCTTGCTCTCCAAGCTCCAGTTCTTCATCTAGAGAGCATCAAGCATTTGCGCACCCACTCTCCCACCATAGTTCACGAGAGTGACGTTGCGCCGTCGTGTATCTCACACACCCGCGTCATCGATTCGATGCACTTCCATCAAAGGGGAGCTTCCTAATTCCTATAGAAGGTAGGTTTAAATCTTTGTTAGCTTTATAGGACAATATTTGTTATTTTACTTTGTTATTTGGTCAGGTATTAGCTTTGCGAATTCCCCTCTCCTTCGTGGGACAAAATCCTTCTTGTGAAGATAAGGGGTTTGAGGTATGCTACCCTCATATATAGTAGCATGGTTGTAATTGAAGTTGAATCACCCTCGTTTAAGTGATTCGTTTAGTGGATTTGATCAACTTGGTTGATCAAAAATCCTAACTCCAGAGGGTTAGGTGGTGGTTTTCACCCGATTTGGGTTTCCACCTAAAAATCTTTGTGTACTTCGTGTGATTGAATTTTTTGTGAGATTGGTATATTTTCAAATCCGCATTTTTTACGTCACACTGATCTCACCCCATCCAAGTAGGGAATTACAATTGGTATCAGAGTAGGTTCTTGCTAATAGGAGTAACACCCAGGCAAGAAGATCATGGAGGGGAGCAGTTCAGCAAGTAGGATTTCCGAGGGCCAGTCTACGACTTGTCCGCCGTTCTTCGACGGGAGCAACTATCCCTACTGGAAGCTGCGGATGAAGATGTGGCTTCAAGCCACCAACTTCACAATTTGGGCCAGGTGCGAGACCCCCTTCGACATCCCAGAAAAACCCACCGCAGGATACATGTAGCAGCAGATCCGGGAACTCTCGCTCAACGTGAAAATAATGAACGCGTTGTATTGCGCACTCAGCCCAGAGTTCAACAGAATCTCGTAATGTGCCACCGCATACGAGATTTAGCACACACTTGAGGTAACTCACGAAAGTACCTCTAAGGTAAAAACATCTAAAATAAATTTAATATCTCAAGAATTTGAATCTTTTTCTATGAAGCCTAATGAATCTTTAAGTGAGATGAACACTAGGTTCATTCTCATTGTAAATAATTTGAAAGCTTTAGGGAAGACTTTCATCAAGGGGAGCTTCAAGGGAAGCTTCTCCGTTCCCTCAGACCGGAGTGGGAACAGAAAGTCACCGCCATCGAGGGGGCAAACGAAGTGGAGGAGCTTAACGTGGAAGATCTCCTAGGCAATCTAATGGCCTACGAGACAAAGTTGAAGTAGAAGAAGAAGGATACACCAGAGCCTAAACCGAAGAAGACTCTCGCCTTCACAGCCGCGTCAAATCGCGAGGTAAGTTCCGACGATGAAGACATTAAAATTTTACTTAAGAAATTTTCCCAGTTTTGTAGGGAATCAAAGAAAGAGAAAAAGGAGAAGGAAAGCCCGAGACGTTGCTACCACTACAACGAGAAAGGGCATCTGCGACCAGAATGCCCTCTTCTCAAAAAGGAGAAGGAAAAGGAGAAGAAGTCTAGGAAGAAGGCGTTCCAAGCCAGTTTGGACTATTCGAGCTCGGAGGAAGAAGAAGAAGAAAAGTCTACAGAAGAAGAAACCGCTTGCTTTGGTTTCATGGCCAGAGGAACTAATAGCGACAGCAAAAGCGGAAGCGACTCTGACAACGAGGTAAATTTCGATTTACAAGATGCATTTAATGAGCTTTTTGAAGTTAGTAAAGCACTTAAGATAGAAAATAAAAACTATAGAAAGAATCTTAGTTTTCTTAAAAATGAAAATGATAGGTTAGAAAAATAACTCAAGGACATAGAAACTAGTCCTAAGGATAATAACCTGTTATTAGAAAATAAAAAATTAATCAATGAAAATACTAAATTGATTGAAGAAAATGGTAGTTTAAAGTTAGAAATTTCTGATTTAAAGACTAAGTGCATATTATAGAAAAAGAAATTGCATGCCTTAGGTAAAACTCTAACAAATTAATCAACAAAGTAGATAATTTTTATAGCCCTAAGGTTGAGAAAGGATCTCCGTCAATGAGACCTGCAAATAGATCTGAATCCAAGCTCACTTTGATAATGAAGAAAAAATTTGAATCTTGTTTTGTAGGTTTCAGGGATAACTACAACATGAAGGACTAGACCTACAAGCTCAAGGCTGGTCAACTCAAGTTGGGACAACCAAGGTGTAGACCAAGGAGGAGAACAAGAAGACTGATGAGATGGTGAACAAACGATGGACCCGCGGCACGTCGACCGCCAGACTGGAGATCGACGCCGATGCCCGGGCCTCCAAGCTACGGATGGGAGCCCCATCCGATGTGGCATCCACCACCGCCATTTGGGCCATTTTATTGGCTATGGTAGGTGAGGTAAAAATTCTTTACCCTATCTTTTTATCAAAAGCTTTTAGATAGTGGAGTTAAAAAAAAAAATTATGAGCTAATTGTCAATTTTTAAGTGGGAGATGTAAGTTAGCTAAATTTCCTTTAGTAAGGAGGAGAAAACAAAACAGCTATCTTGTGGTTACAAAAAGGGGGAGGACATTACTTTGTTAAAAGAAATTCAACTCATTCGTATAAGAGCATGTTTTAAGGGAGAGTTAAAGGAAATTTAAAATCATTCAAACCTTTTTGATAACGTCAAAAAGGGGGAGGATTTTTTTTGCATTATTATTATGGTTTTGTCATCATCGAAAAGGGGGAGATTGTTGGTGCTAGAGCACCACGATCGTTTGTTTTGATGATAACAAAACACGTGTCATTAAACATTTGCACTTGGAGTCTTAGATTTCAGGCAAATTGCAAATGGAGACGTGACTAGACAGAGTTCGAGCTCGCATCCAGGATGGATTGGAGGAGCTTGATTGAGAATAGAGGAGATTCGCAAGGAGCAAGAGATTGAAGATGGAAGGACAAGAAGAATAGGATAGAATTCTATTTATTTCTTTCATGTACTTTTGTCTTTATTTCCTTGCTCTTTTTGTTCCTTAGAACATCATGTTAAAGAGCCTCAAAGTACCCTAACAATAGTCCTAGGAACACCTGCACAACCCTAGGATACTTAGGTTTTCTGTAGAAAACTTAGAAAACCAATATAGGGTTCAAGCAGCCTTTTCAGATGTCCAATCTCAAAATTAGACGTCTGGAAATGAGTTTTAAGACATCTGACTATTGATTCAGACGTCCGATAACATTTAGGCTGGACTTAGTTAGTTCTGTCTGATGAAATTAGACGTCTAGACCTTAGTCCAGACGTCTTAGAAAACGTCTGATTTTTTGCCATACGTCTAATTAGTGGACCGTTGGCTGGATTAACAAACATTGAAGGATATGACCGTTAGAGCCTTATCAGACGTCCGTAAGCCTTTCCAGACGTTTTATACATGACCATTTTGCCTCGGCTGACTCGAAAATCTCTTCTCAGAGATTTTCTAGCCATTGCAATCTCTTGGAAATCCATTCTCGTAGAAAAAGTAGGTTTCTAGACATCTAGACATAGTGCCAGATATCCTGTATGTCGTCTGATGGACTTGTACTAGAACCCTGTTTAGATCTGATTCAGGTCAGGAAGAAACCTGCCTAAAATCAGATATCTGACTTTGTTCCCTGACAGCTTAAACAGGTTTTCCAGATGTCTAATGCCAGGATCAAACATCTAATAACCGTGTCAGTGCAATGATTGTTCCTGATTTCGGGCAGATTATCTTGGGCTTTGCACCCAACAGCCATGAAAGCTTTCCAAAGCCTTCCAAAGCCTTCCTAAGGCCTCTATAAATAGAGGAGAACCTCTAGCACACATGACACACTTAGTAATACACTTTCACACCATTTTGTGTCTCTTGATCCTAAGAAGCAAGCTGTTACTCTCCAAGCTCTAGTTCTTCATCTAGAGAGCGTCAAGCATTTGCGCATCTGCTCTCCTACCATAGTTCAAGAGAGTGACATTGCACCGTCTTGTAGCTCATGCACCCGCATCATCGATTCGACGCACTTCCATCAAAGGGGAGTTTCCTAATTCCTATAGAAGCTAGGTTTAAATCTTTGTTGGCTCTGTAGGACTATATTTGTTATTTTACTTTGTTATTTGGTCAGGTATTCGCTTTGCGAATTCCCGTCTCCTTCGTGGGACAAAATCCTTCTCGTGAAGAGAAGGGGTTTGAGGTACACTACCCTCGTATAAAGTAGCATGGTTGTAATTGAGGTTGAATCACCCTCATTTAAGTGATTCATTTAGTTGATTTGATTAACCTGGTTGATCGGAAAATCCTAACTCGAGAGGAGGTGGTGGTTTTCACCCAGTTTGGGTTTCCACCTAAAAATCTTTGTGTACTTCATGTAATTGAATTTTTTGTGAGATTGGTATATTTTCAATTCAGCATTTTTTATGTCACGCTGATCTCACCCCCTCCAAGTAGGGAATTACAATTGGTATCAGAGCAGGTTCTTGCTAATCGGAGTAACACCCGGGCAAGAAGATCATGGAGGCGAGCAATTCCGCGAGTAGGATTTCCGAGGACCAATCTATGACTCGTCCGCCGTTCTTCGACGGGAGCAACTGCCCCTACTAGAAGCTGCAGATGAAGATGTGGCCTCAAGCCACCAACTTCACGATTTGGGCTAGGTGTGAGACCCCCTTCGACATCCCAGAAAAATCCGCCGCAGGATACTCGCAGCAGCAGATCTGGGAACTCTCGCTCAACGTGAAAACAATGAACGCGTTCTATTGCACACTTAGCCTAGAGGAGTTCAACAGAATCTCGCAATGCGCCACCGCATACAAGATTTGGCACACACTTGAGGTAACTCACGAAGGTACCTCTAAGGTAAAAACATCTAAAATAAATTTAATATCTCAAGAATTTGAATCTTTTTCTATGAAGCCTAATAAATCTTTAAGTGAGATGAACACTAGGTTCACTCTCATTGTAAATAATTTGAAAGCTTTAGGGAAGACTTTCATCAAGGGGAGCTTCAAGGGAAGCTTCTCCATTCCCTTAGACCGGAGTGGGAACAGAAAGTCACCGCCATCGAGGAGGCGAACAAAGTGGAGAAGCTCAACAAGGAAGATCTCCTAGGCAATCTAATGGACTACGAGACAAAGTTGAAGCAGAAGAAGAAGGATACACCAGAGCCTAAACCGAAGAAGACTCTCACCTTCAGAGCCGCATCGGATAGCGAGGTAAGTTTCGATGATGAAGACTTTAAAATTTTACTTAAGAAATTTTCCAAGTTTTGTAGGGAATCAAAAAAAGAGAAAAAGGAGAAGAAGGAAAGCCCGAGACGTTGCTACCACTACAACGAGAAAGGGCATCTGCGACCAGAATGCCCTCTTCTCAAAAAGGAGAAGAAGAAGGAAAAGGAGAAGTCTAAGAAGAAGGCATTCCAAGCCACTTTGGATGATTCAAGCTCGGAGGAAGAAGAAGAAGAAAAGTCTACAGAAGAAGAAACCGCTTGCTTTGGTTTCATGGCCAGAGGAAGTGATAGCGACAGCAAAAGCGGAAGCGATTCCAATAATGAGGTAAATTTCGATTTACAAGATTCATTTAATGAGCTTTTTGTAGTTAGTAATGCACTTAAGATAGAAAATAAAAACCACAGAAAGAACCTTAGTTTTCTTAAAAATGAAAATGATAGGTTAGAAAAACAATTCAAGGACATAGAAACTAGTCCTAAGGATAATAACCTGTTATTAGAAAATAAAAATTTAATCAATGAAAATACTAAATTGATTGAAGAAAACGGTAGTTTAAAGTTAGAAATTTCTGATTTAAAGACTAAGATGCAAATTATAGAAAAAGAAATTGCATGCCTTAGGGAAAACTCTAACAAATTAATCAACAAACTAGATAATTTTTATAGTCCTAAGGTTGAGAAAGGATCTCCGTCAAGGAGTCCTGCTAATAGATCTGAATCCAAGCTCACTTGGATACCGAAGAAAGAATTGGAATCTTGTTTTGTAGGTTTCAGGGATAACTACAACACGAAGGCCTGGACCTACAAGCTCAAGGATGGTCAACTAGAGTTGGGAGAACCAAGGAGTAGACCAAGGAGGAGAACAAGAAGACCGAAGAGACGGTGAACAAATGATGGACCCGCTGCACGTCGACCGCCAGACTGGAGACTGGCACCGATGCCCGGGCCTCCAAGCTATGGATGGGAGCCCCATCCGATGTGGCATCCACCACCGCCATTTGGGCCTTTTTATTGGCCATGGTAGGTGAGGTAAAAATTCTTTACCCAATTTTTTATCATAAGCTTTTAAATATGGGGAGTTAAGAAAAAAAATATGAGCTAATTGTCAATTTTTAAGGGGGAGATGTAAGTTAGCTAAATTTCATTTAGTAAGGGGGAGAAAACAAAACTGCTATCTTGTTGTTACAAAAAGGGGGAGGACGTTACTTTTGTTAAAAGAAATTCAACTCATTCGTAGAAGAGCATGTTTTAAGGGGGAGTTATAAGAAATTTAAAATCATTCAAACCTTTTTGATAATGTCGAAAAGGGGGAGGATTTTTTTTGCATTATTATTATGGTTTTGTCATCAACGAAAAGGGGAAGATTGTTGGTGCTAAAGCACCACGATCATTTGTTTTGATGATAACAAAACACGTGTCATTAAACATTTGCACTTGGAGTCTTAGATTTCAGGCAAATTGCAAATGGAGACGTGACTAGACAGAGTTCGAGCTCGCATCCAGGATGGATTGGAGGAGCTTGATGGAGAATAGAGGAGATTCGCAAGGAGCAAGAGATTGAAGATGGAAGGACAAGAAGAATAGGATAGAATTCTGTTTATTTCTTTCATGTACTTTTGTCTTGATTTCCTTACTCTTTTTGTTCCTTAGAACATCATGTTAAAGAGCCTCAAAGTACCCTAACAGTAGTCCTAGGAACACCTGCACAACATTAGGATACTTAGGTTTTCTGTAGAAAACTTAGAAAACCAATATAGGGTTCAAGCAGCCTTTTCAGATGTCTAATCTCAAAATCAGACGTCTGGAAATGAGTTTTAAGACGTCTGACTATTGATTCAAACATCCGATAACATTTAGGCTAGACTTAGTTAGTTCTGTCTGATGAAATCAGACGTCCAGACCTCTTAGAAAACGTCTGATGTTTTTGCCAGACGTCCAATTAGTGGACCGTTAGCTGGCTTAACAAACATTGAAGAATATGACCGTTAGAGCCTTATCAGACGTCTGTAAGCCTTTCCAGACGTTTTATACATGACCATTTTGCCTCAGCTGACCCAAAAATCTCTTCTCAGAGATTTTCTAGCCGTTGCAATCTCTTGGAAATCCATTCCCGCAGAAAAAGTAGTTTTCTAGACATCCAAACATAGTGTCAGACATCCTGTATGTCATCTGATGGACTTGCAGATCTAATTCAAGTCAGGAAGAAACCCACCTAAAATCAGACGTCTGACTTTGTTCCTAGATGTCTTAAACTGGTTTTCCAGACGTCTGATGCCAGGATCAGACGTCTGATAACCCTGTCAGTGCAATGATTGTTCCTGATTTTGTGCTGATTCTCTTGGGCTTTGCACCCAATGGCTATGGAAGCTTTCCAAAGCCTTCCAAAGCCTTCGTAAGGCCTCTATAAATAGAGGAGAACCTCTTGCACAAAAGACACACCTAGTAAAACACTTTCACACCATTTTGTGTCTCTTGATCCTAAGAAGCAAGCTCTTGCTCTCCAAGCTCTAGTTCTTCATCTAGAGAGCATCAAGCATTTGCGCACCAGCTCTCCCACCGTCGTTCACGAGAGCGACGTTGCGCCGTCACGTAGCTCACCCACCTGCATCATTGATTCAACGCACTTCCATCAAAGGGGAGTTTCCTAATTCCTATAGAAGCTAGGTTTAAATCTTTGTTGGCTCTATAAGACTATATTTGTTATTTTACTTTGTTATTTGGTCGGGTATTCACTTTGCGAATTCCCGTCTCCTTCGTGGGACAAAATCCTTCTCATGAAGAGAAGGGGTTTGAGGTACGCTACCCTCATATAAAGTAGCATGGTTGTAATTGAGGTTGAATCATCCTCGCTTAAGTGATTCGTTTAGTGGATTTGATCAACTTGGTTGATCGGAAAATCCTAACTCGAGAGGGTTAGGTGGTGGTTTTCACTCAATTTGGGTTTCCACCTAAAAATCTTTGTGTACTTCGTGTGATTGAATTTTTTGTGAGATTGGTATATTTTCAATTCTGCATTTTTTACGTCATGCTGATCTCACCCCTCCAAGTAAGCAATTACACTATGGAGTCCTTAGCGGCGATGATTGATCGTAGGACGGTGGATTCCATTGCCATGGCTGCGGAACAAGGGTGTATGGGGAGAGGGAGCTAGCGAGGACGAAGGGATCGCCTTGAGAAATGTTGGGGGGAGGTCGATTCCCCACGTGCGAGCTTAGCTAGTAGCTTATATGGGAACACAAGGTGATCAGCTCATCGCGAGGGTGGATTTAGTCATTTAGGGCTTTGACGGTGATGATGAGATACGAGGAGGGTGGGAAGTCCAAAATGACTTTCCACTGCTAGATTGGATCTAGGAGGTGCGGTGATGCCATGCGTAGGTGCGCGCGAGGATTGGAGTAGGTTTGATTATAAATCAAGGGACTCAAAGGAGCAACAACCATGATTGGCTGTGTTCAATACATGAACAGTGCATCCTCGCCGACTGCAGGTGAAAAGGAAATTTTGCATGGAGAAGTGATAGGAAATTTAAGAAGAAACCCATAAGAGGCTGAATAATGTTGTAGCACTGTTCTTGAGGTTTGCAAAGAGGCCCTTGGTGACTTGTAGAAAGGTCCCTGAGAAGTTTTGTACTTAAGAAATGTGAATGACCTAAGGACCTAGATGTAATCTAATGAATGCAGGGTCTTATTGATGTCCAAATACAACCAAGTTTTTATTAAAGCATAATTGAACATTTAGGAAGTTGAATTTACTATCAATTTGAACTTTTGAACTGAAATATGTGTTCAATTTGCAATTTGGATTACCATATTATACTTTGAATAGAATATCTCAATTTATGACCTAATTTTGCATTTTTAACACTGATTTGCTATTTTACGCCAATTTTGTTATTTCTCACACTTAACTCATTTCTTATGTTAATTATGTAGTGTTTAACTTAGTTTCTAGATTAGTTTTAGCATTTTAGCTATGATGAGCCACACCTCATCAGTTACCATACAACTAGCCAACTAAAATGACCCTCTCTAGGAGCCATTTGGGATTTTCCTAAACTTTAAGGGCTTTGGCGTAAAATTTCATGCACCAAGAAATCCACATAGGAACCCCATCCAGGTTATTTTTGGCTCGTAGGGGGCTTAATGTGAATGTGACACCGCTACTTTTCACCTTTTCAACCCCACATAAACCACCCTAAGAATCTAGGATGTTCTCATAAAATCCCCTCACCCCCGTGACACCAAAAAAACCCTATCCCCGAACCCTCATAAAAAACCCCTCTTCGATCCTTGCACCCCCATTCCCCTCACCTCAGCGACGCTCGTCATCTTTTCCCCCCAACGAGAGAGAGAGGCAAGCGGGAGAGGAGACAGTAGGGGATTGAAGGATGGAGAGAGTGAGAGACGTGAGAGTAGGGGGAGCTGCAAGGGGGTGGTGTTGGGCTCCACAGCTCCAGCACATAGGCACACTATGCGAGACATTTGGGCAGAGCTCGAGGCTTATACCGGATGTCCGAGGGATTGTGCGGACAGCTGGGGGGTGTTGTAGATAACCAGGGTGAGCTTAGGACGTCCGGAGAGGCATGGAGCATGAGGTGCTGTCTGTCCGAGGCATCTACAGCATGTACGAGCTTGAAGCGTGAGCCTACGTTGGGAAGCAACGCTCGCATAGGGAGCTGCAAGGGGGAGAGCACACGCATGGCATCTAAGGCATTTTTGGACGTCTGAAGGGGGTACTAGACATCTGAGAGGCCATGGACGGCTAGGACTGGAAACAGACGATAGAGGGGAGAACCAGAACCTTAGGTGGGACTCCTCATGCATTTAAGATGTCTGGGACTCACTCTAGACGTCTGATATTTGCAGGGGGCACATGCCTACTACAGGGGTAATTTGCTTTCTTCAACATTCGTCAAACAATCACAATAAAGCACTGTGGTCGAACTTATATAACCGATGATGATGCCAAAAATATGATCATCAACTTCTGGTTCGTAGAAGAAAGGGTTTTAAATGGTCGTTATTGTAGCATATATCAGAAATACAAACCGTTGTCACATCAATTTTATTTATATACTTAATTTTTACTGGTTTATTTCAGGTCATTTATTGGGAGACATTTATTGATATACATCACTCTCTAAGTCCAATAATATTCTTTAATTTTAAAAAGAATGAATGAATCAATCAAAGAATCAAAGAATGAATCAATTATATACAAAAGAATGAATTAGAAATAATTACAATGCTTGAAAACAATTATATATAAACAAGCATCGAAAACCATGAATAAATACTCAATATTATCTATTTACAACTTTTAATAATAATACTTAGCTATATGTACAATAATAAGTAATAATATGTACTATACTAACTTAACTTACTAATATCTACAGTAACATATAATATATCTACAGCGACGTATAAAGTGTCACTAAAACCTTAGAGAAACAATGAACATAAGCTAAGATAAAAACTAATGTCTATATTGACATATAATACTATCTACAATGACAAATATTTCTGTCACTAAAGCTGTAGCTTATTTATATACATATATAGCTCAAACAATACTACTACTCTCTAAGTATAGTTCTACGCAAATTATTTACATATATACTATATATATTTACATACTTATATACAGACGCATAGACACTTTATGTATGCACAATACACAACACACACACACACTCAACACATGTAAACTCACGCTAACACACACCACACAAGGCCAACACAAAGGCACAAGGAGGCTCATAGAGCTAACACTTAGGCAAATTTGGCTTAGTCATTTCCTTTTTCCTTCTCTTTAGATCGGTTTACAATCAGTTCCGATCTGCTTTTAACCAAAAATGGGTTTAATTTGTGACCAGCCTTTTCGAGGGATACACATCACCGTTAAGGGTGGGACTAGACCTCTACTAGGGCCGCCCTAATCCTTAATTAGGTGCATTTTAACCGATTTATGGCTCATTACTAGGCCTAATCAAACCATGCATAGTGCATTGCTCCCAGCCATGCATTGCACTCAAATTTTAAACCAAAGCTCATTTCATTCATAATCTCATGCCATTCTCAATTCATGCTCAAAGGGGATGGGGATGGAGGTAAGTAGTGCCAGGCACTTGTCGATTGGGAAATTGGAAACACAAATTACATAAATGGTGGTGTAGGCTCTCCTAAAGCCATGATGTGGCACTAATTCTAGCACCCACAGGCTTTACAGCTGCATGCAGTTGGTTATGTTGAATTCCTGATTTTGGCCCTCAATTTGAGGGCCATAATTTACTATAAATTAAAAATAAATTATGCAATTTTAAAGCCCTTATATAGTGCTACATAATTATTTAATTTATTTACAAAAATAATTTAATTTACTATATAAATATATTAGCTAAAATTTACACTTTACATTGATATTTGGGTTAATTTCTTAATTAATATTTAAATTAGGTAATTAATGGCCTAATTGACCCTGTACAGAGTTAGTATACATATTAAAATATTTATTAAAGATTTTTAAGGCATTTTACACGATTTATTTTAATTTATATACATTAAATATCAGATTTCAGTGTGTTACGCATATAAATTATATGAAAATAATATAATACAACATAAATATAGTTAACTTAGTTTCAATTACTTAAAATTCTATAATACAAATATACAATATAAATTAGGTCAATTATAACTTAATTTACTAATTTATTTTAATTTATTTAGTAAACTAGCCAATAATTTATTAAATTAGTTATTTATTATACAAATATAATTAAATTATGTTACAGGTGTCTTAATGTACACTATATACAAATAATTATATATTTACAGTATCATTAATAAATTAATTTATTTACAGGGGTTTATTAATTTATATAGTTAATAGTACATATAAGTTAATTAAATTAATAAATAATTATACAAATAAGTTATATAAGATTTAATTTTTCTTAAATACTTAATTTACATTATATAATATATTCATAAGTTATTTATACAATTTATAAATCTATTTTACACTATTTACATAAATAGCTTAATATATACCTTATATATATAGGTATATACATAGTTTACATAATATTTTTGGGTATTTTTGGGGTGTTTCTAACTTTTGCGGGTTTTATATGTATAATAGAGATAAGGGATGAGAGAGAAAGAGAGAGATAAGAAGAATAGAGTTGTTTTTGGATTTTTTTCAAGTTGAGCTCTTTTATTAAGTTTTAAGGTATACTGAACTGTCGGCTGATATGTTCTACGAAGACAGAGGTTCAGATGACCTCAAGACGTTGCAAACACTTTAAAATATATCTAATCTTACTCAATACACATTTATTTTATTTTTTTGAAATTTTTACAATATTTTTATTTATTTACAAAGGAGACTCAATGTAGGCCTTAAAAGGGTGTTTCAATGGGAACCTAAGGCACTAGGGCGTGGTTTGATGGCTGGAAAAGTACTCAAAACACTTAGAATGACTCAACACATCAAGTAGATCGTACTCAGGCAAATAAGCATGAATTTCAACTCAATTTCATTACATTTCTAAGTTTGGGTAGTTATATAAAAATATAGCAGACAAAGAGAGTTTAAAACCAAATTGCAAGCATTCAAATTGGATTTAAAATCATTACAAATACATGAAAGCTTGTTTACATTGTATGCATCAGTTAGAACATATAGCCCTATCAGTTCAGACCATATAGCAGCCATATTGCTGCATCAGTAACAATATCAAAGACAGCAACAGCAACAGCAACACAGCAACTAAGCTGCTGAAATTCAGTAGCTACTGAAGTTGCTGCTGCTGATCAGACATTTGTGCCAAAATTCAGACATCTTAAAAAAATTTCAAAGGCTACTGTTGCAGCCATTACTTTAATTCCAGCAGCTCTGATGTGAGATTCAATACACAAATATCCCAGTTCAGACTTAAGAAAGTCTGATCAGGGATCAAAAGTGTCCAAATCAGGGAATGATTTACATTGAATTTAGGGTTGAAATGTAGCTACTAATGCAGCACTTTAATATGTTGAATTAAGATTCAAAACACAACATTAAACATCCTTAAAAACCTGACAATACTTGGAAATCATTTTGTAAACAAATTGGGGTGTAAGAATCCACATAAAAAATTCTCAAACCATAATCTTCATTCCAAATCAGAGAAAGCCACAGATCTAACACCTTCCTAATGCTATGGACAACATGAAGGAAGTGTTAAATCAGTCCATTAAATCCAACTTGAATATGAAATCTTTGAAACCTTAACTAATATTGAAAATTCCTTAGGTTAGAATCCAGAATCTCAAAAATAAACCCACAAAAAAATCTATGGTAGAACCTCAAATCCACAAGGTTGATTCTCCTTGGCTTTCCCACACATTCAAGATAATAAAATCCCTAATTCATGCCAAATTCAGACATGGCTCATCTAAGGAAACATTTTTCATCAACATCTTAGATTCACTGCCATGAACTAAACTACACAAAAATATCTCGATCTGCTTGATCAAAACCCTTCAAAACTCAATTTAATCAAAATCTCATGATCTTGCATTTAAAATCAAATTAAAATTAGATCAAGCAAATCGATTCCTTTTAAATCAGATCAAGGGTCTTTGTAGAAAATCTGAGATGGATGGGAGACCCTTAACGATTTTTGAATGCAAAACCTCATCTCAATGCTAGAGAGTAATGAGATGAGGGTTTGACTCTAATGGGTGGGTGGATTGCAAATTAAAAACACGAGGGAAATTTAGAATGTGAAATTTGTGAGATGGAGAGGAAGATCAGTGATAAGGTGTTGAAATGAGTTCATCTCCTCTGATCTGAAATGATCAAAGGCGAGTTGAGTGTGGATTCTACACTAATATACTCCTAATCTACACTAAGCCAACACTGAATTTTGATTTCTAATATCTGATATACTCCAAAATTACTCTAACAAACAATATAATTAAGCTAAAAAGCAGTAAATCCTAATCTAATCAGATGAATGGGGTTGCCTGGATCCAAAGTCCATGGCTAAGAAGGAAGAATGGGGGAGATCTCTAGCGAGGGAAAAGCCCACAAGAGGAGCTTTAGGGTCGTCCTCAGGTGTACATCATCCCTAGCGGCAGGAGGAAATGGTGGTGAAAAACCACACCACTGTCACTGATGTGGCAAGTGAACAAGGTAAGGAGAATTGGAGGGAATGAAGGGATCACCTTAAGAAGTGGGAGAGGAGGTCAATCATTTGCACGTGAGCTCTGGGAGGTGCTTAAGTAGAGTTGAGAGTGATTGCACTCACCACATGGTGGAATTAAGTGATTAGAGCATGGGCGGTGAGGATGAGAGGAGAGGTGGGCAGGAGCAACCAAATTGAAGATGGGCCGTTAGATGGGATTTGTGGGTAGAGGTGAAGCTATGTAAGGAGTCATGCGAAGCTTCGATTAATTTTGAGCTGTCAGATTGAGAGGAAACAAGAGTCGACAGTAAGGGTGTGCGTTGTTCTTCAATGAACAGTGCTCCAAGAGGTGCACCATTCTCAGCAGTTCTAATGGTGTATTTGCAAAGAAGGTTCCTCAACGATACGGTGGAACAACTTCAGCAAGGCCCATAAGTAGTAGAAAAACACTGCAGAGAAGTCTCTAGATCCTTACAAATGGGTCCCTAGAGGTTATCTAATGAATGAAAGGTTATATATGAAGGACCTAAATATGAATCTCTAAAAGCAAGGTCCTATTGATGTCTAAATGCTACCAAGCTTTTGTTAAAGCTTAATTGAATATATTAAAAGTTAATTTCACTTTTGATTTGAAGTTTTAGGCTTATTTATGTGTTCAATTTGTAATTGGGTCATCATTTTGTATTTATTAATAGAATATCTCAATAAATGACCTAATTATGCATTTTTAAAATAGATTTGGTGTTTTAGGTCTTTTCTATTAATTCTCACACTTAACACTTTCTTTGCGTTAATTTGGTAGTTTCTAGCTTAACTTGGGCATTTTAGCTATGATGAGCCACATCCCATTATACCCCCATGCTTAAGTTTTACTAGTCCCTTAGCAAACAACTCATTAAAGTGCAAAGTAGTTTAAGTATCAGCAAGATAAGTGTGATGAGATATCTTTTCTTCTTTTCTTTTTCTCAAAAGGTTAAGTGTTTAGAGATGATCTTTAAGCTGAAAGATTTTTCCAATACCAATTGTGTTTATGTCTGGACATTGTGAGAACCTGTTACTTAGGAAGATTAACCAGAACTTAAGACTGATATGACATAGACCATCTCTCGACCAACAAGGACTCTTAATATTTAAACCTTAAGTATGAATTCTAGGACTCAGAGGGTTTCACAAGACGTAGAAGCTAAGAGGCTATGGTTGTGCTGAGTGATTGGTTAGGACTAACCAGGTGAATTTCAAAACTCAATCTTGGGGTTTTACTTCTTTTTAAGTCCAGGTTGGTCCTAGCTTCAGTTCATGCTTTCAAATTGACTCTCAAAAAGTGAGGAAAACTCAAGCCCAACTCTTATTGTGTTTACAGCTCAAAAAATATTTGGTGGAATAAGGTATTTGTACTACACCCTAAAAATACTTTGTTTATTTTTGGTAGGAAACTATTTACAGGACTCGGAGAAAATACTTGACTTATTCAAAGAATTTCATTTTTAGAAACTTTTTTTTTCATAAATAACTGCCAGTATGTCTTCGAAAACTTTATTTGGTAGAGCACACTTTATTTGATGGGTGAGTTCTTTGGTGGAAAGAGCTTCTCATAGACACAATACTAAAGACTAGGACAAAGAGTCTACCTGCACGCACAGGTAAGGACTCCACCTTCCTTATTGAACACTAGGGTTGAATTTCAGATTCACAAGGTCTTTTCCAACACTATGTAGTGTAAACTAAAGTTACTTAGACTCCTAAGGCAAACAACCCAACGAATCATGTACTGGTGACTCAAGTATAGGAATACATCCTAAGTTAATAGAGATTGTGATCTATCTTGTCAAAACCTGAGCTAATCAAGCTATAGTGGCCTAGAAAGTCTAACCAGAAAGTTGAATGTCCATAAACACTTATTCTATTTTTGTTTTCAGCTATAAGATCATAATTAAACAAATAAATTTCTTTTCAAATCTTTTCTCTTATAAATGTTTTTCTATTTTTTTTTGGAGTTCTCCCTCAACAATAGAGATCATGTCCCTTATTGTATTTTTAGAACTTTTGTTTTTAAAATTTTTTTTGTATTTTTGACTTTGTAATTTTTTCAAAATTTTAAAAAATTTTCAATTTTTTTGGTATTTTTGGTAATATTATACTATATATACTACAAGTGTGTCTACAATTGCATTTCAGTAAGTGATTCACCATTTACAACCCCCATGCTTAAATGGTGCAATATCCTCATTGTATGAATAGGGTGGACGTAAATGCATGCTCTATGATCTAGCCATAATTGTTGAGGGTAAAATCCTATTCATGCATGTTCCTAGGCTTAGATTTGCATCTCATGTTATAAATATTGCATAGCATACATCATTCTGCATTTAGAGTAATTGTATATAATTTAGGTTAATTACGTCCGTTTTGTGGTCAGGAGAGAAGGATATTTATTTCAGAGCCTCAGATTGATGATCCGACCGTACAGATTTGACCAGTACGACGATGGAAGTCTAATGCCTCCGAAATTGCCTTGATCGAAGTCCCATAGAACCATATTCAATCTAAGGAAGATCAACAGCCGAGGGACTAGGTGATGCAATCCAAAGCAGTAAACAGTAAATCCAACCGCACAGATGGATTTGGGTCGACGATCACTGCCCAACGACGTGAAAATCGACTCAATCTGACCTTTGTAGCATCCCTACAAAGGAAAGAAGATGAACGACCTAGGTTGTGCCACGTGGCATAACCCAGGCCACCCATGCGAATGCACGCATCGCTGCATGCACACAGCAACATACGGGCATGCAAGGTAGTGATAGCAGCAGCAGTAGCAACATGCATAGGCACGTAGCATGCGTGAGTGCATGACGAGGGAGCATGGAGCATGCGCCAGCGCATGCCAACGTAGCATTGGTGGGCGTGGACCTTCAGCGACGTTTGCAGCGGATCTTCAGCAATATTTATTACTATCACTAATTATCCTATGTACGAATTTAATTCTTTTTTACACTATAAAAGGACCCCTACCCCTCCCATTTTTCTTCATCTCTTCCTTTCTTCCTCTCACCACCTCCAAGGCTTTAGAGTGAGCTTGTCCCAAGCCCAGATGCTCCTCTAGAGTAGAAAATCAAACATTTTCCTACCTCTCATCCCCATTCATGGAGCATCCCGTGGCCATCTTCTCACCTCCCTTTGGGAAGAAGATCATTACCACAACGTCATCCTGCCCTACCCTCTGTCCTATGGCTCTGTCCTCGTTCATCCCTATTAACATGCTGAAACAGTGTTTTAGAATTTGTTGCATTATAGTACGAGTCGTAATAGTGCGAAGTAGATAAAATTTATAATTGAATAAAATCCAAGGTCATTCATTGGGAGTAAGTAGCAAAATGAATCTCGAGATTACAATCTCACCACAAATGTGAGCAAGTTATAATGAAAATTCCATGTAACAATGATACATATGGATGCCAATGTTAAGATGTAGAAAGAATGGGGTAAAATGGTGATTTAAATCACCAATTACCCCTCTAAGTATGCTCACAATAATCCTCAAATAACTGAACAGTAATGATCAACCATATTCCATGTCGGTAAGCAACTAATATAACCATAGAAGCACAGAACCAGTAGAATCAGACAATAGATTCAATCCTCAGATGGCTTAAGTGAAGCTTTGTTACAGTGCTTTCAAGAGGTTGAAGGGCCTTGTTCCTTCTTTCATCAAGAGCCTCATCAAGGAGGCTTCTCTTCTTCTTCCTTCTTTCCTCTTTACACATAATGGAGGAAGGGCTCAGAGATTTTGCGAAGTGTTGAGAGCGTTCAATGGCAAAAGGCAAAGCCCCCTCCCTTCTCTCTCTTTCCTTTCTTTCCTTCCCTTCCTTCTCTCAAAGACCTAGGGTTAGCTGGGTAATCGGGTATACGGTCAAAGGTCCAGACCAACTGATGTGGTGTAGCGGGTGAGGGTGAGTATGGTGAGAGGGGATCAGACCCCCAGTGATCTTAGGCAGTAAGCCCTCTTCACAAATCCAATATATGCTACTTCAAGTGGTTTACAGTGAATGATGTGGGACTAATTACGTCCCTTTCTTCTCTTACTGCTGTTGTGGAGCACTCTCGGCTAATTTATGCTCGATGGTGGTCAAATGGCCCAATTGATCAGCTGGGTATTTTCGCACGTTGGTTCTGTCTCGCCTGATGCCTGCACCTGGGTTTGAGACCTCACGAAAGCAGCTCCAGCTTGCTCGAGCTACTGCAATAATGGCGGCCGAAGCTCGAACCCTAAAACTCAAAAGATGGTCATTCGACCCTGTTAAATGTGTTCAAAAGTGTTGCCGGATGATGAAAAGTGTAACTGGGGCTTTGCGAAGGTGATTAGCAGAGAGATGAGGTCATACAACCTCAAAATGTGAATGTGGAGGATGTCATGTTTGGCGGGGGGTTGGAAGGGGCAATCGTCCTGACTAGGCTAGGGCTTTTGCACCTGTGGTTGAGGCAGAGGTGTAGGGATCAATGGCGGCCGATTTGGTGGAGCATAGTGGCCATGCGAACTTGTCGGAGGTACGCCAACAAGGTGGAAGACGGAGGGCACTAGGGCGAGTCTCCAATCAAATTGGAGTGGCGGTGATGGAATTGTGAAGTAGGGGAGCTAAGGATTTGATCTGAGTAGGTAGTGAATGATGAGGTGGAAGAGCGACGGTGGGTGCGGTATAGCTGGTGCCGAGGATGAACAGTGCACCAATGAGGTAGATCGGTGAGGAAGACGAAGAGAGAGATGTCAACTGGTACGGTGCAACGTGGAAGAAGGAGAGAAGGAGAATTTGTTGCTGGTATCACGAGCGAACGAAGTGAGTAGATGGATGCCGTGGAGCTTCTCGGCTGGAGAGGAGGGAGGAATGAGGGGAATTTTCAGTCGAAAATGAGTGTAAGAAGGACGGTTTGTCCTCAGGGATCCTTATATAGGCATCAGGGGGTGGTTGGAGCTTGGAAACCAAGCTTTCGAGCTTGGTAAACTTGTCGGAGTAGGAAACCCATCTCCTTAATTTGTTCAAATGAGGATTTGAGGGAGATCTGGAGCTTCGTGCATGGCTCAAAAGGAAGGAGATTACTTGACGAATCTCCCATTCAATTTTTAGTGGGATTCATCAAAAAATCATAAAGTTCTTGCCAAAATAAGCCTGCTGAAGTTGGTGTGTTCACACCAATGGTGGCAGGGACCCACTTGTAAAGAATGACGACAAAAGTTAGGGACCCAAATGTGAATAATTTGAAACTTACAGGCAAATGTGTAAGAAAAATAGTCAAACTGGATTGAATTGTAAACTAGGTCAAGACTTATCCTGATTGGGCCCAAATTTTGGTACAAACCTAATTTGAACCCAGGGAATCTAATGGAAAAGTTGGATTTTGGTTTTGACCACATTTGACTAGAGAAATTGCATAGAAATCCAATTTAGGGCTACTTTCCATTTAGGACTCTATTTTAGGTCAAAATAGGTTCTGATGGTCAAATTGAAGGTACCTGATAAACGCCAGTTTATCATCATTTTTATGCTTTAAAACTAACCTAGCTCTTAGGATTTTACTCTGCAAACGGGTTTTTGGGCTGCATTTAGGCATAAATTAGGATAGGCATGCATTGCATTTTTTATTGTCATTTTAATGAGTTTTTGTGAGTGTTAGGGATGTACAGATGCACAGATCCCTAAAACCCTAGCACTCAAGAAGGCAATTGGTGAAGGAGAAGCCCAGACTAGCTGGAACTCAGCCTAATCCAGCTCACCTTAGCTTGATCCAGCTCACCTCAGCTTGATCTAGCTCACCGCAGCTGGAACCTAGCTTACTTGAACTAGGGTTAGCTCATCCCAGCTCCATTCAGCTAATCTCAGCTGGATGGCAGCTCAAGAGAGTTCACCGTAGCTCACCCTAGCTCAAGTCAGCTTAGATCCAGCTCAACTTAGCTGAGTCTAGCTCACCTCAGCTCCCACTAGTTCACAAGGAGCTCTAGCTAGCTCAGCTGAGTTGATAGGAGTTCACCCCAGCTCAGATCCAGCTACATCCAGCTCCACTCAGCTCCAACCAGCTGAAGAAGAATTCATCCCAGCTCAGGAAGCTCAAGTCCAGCTCACAGGGACTCAGCTTAGCTCAACTCAGTTGAGCTAAGCTACCTTAGCTGCCTCAACCAGCTTGATTCTCCCCGGGAGCACCAGACCCAGCTCACCTTAGCTCATTTTGGTAGAAGCTAGCTCACTTTAGCTTGGCTTAGCAACTAGCAAAGAACTAGCAAGCTAAGCCAGCTAGAGTAGCCCCATGCCAGCCTCTTCAGCAGCAGCCAGCTCCAGCTCCAGCTCCAGACTTCTTCTCCTCAGCTCCCTCCTCCAAACCCTAGCTCCAACACCTTCTCCTCTACTCCTCCATTAGCTAAGCTATCTTATCTTAGCTTAGCTTAGCTTAGCTTAGCTATGCTCCAACTTCCTTGGCTTATACCACCCCAAAAACCCACCTACCAACTCCACCCAACTAGCTCCACCTAAGCTCCACATAAGCTAACCTACTTGGCACCAACCTAACCTACCCACCACCTCCAAAAGACACCTAAAAGTGGCGCCAAAAACTACCCATAACCACCCCTTAATGGTGCCACTTTTCCCTCCAAAATCTCCCCTCATCTCCACCACACAATCTCCCTTGAACCCATCTCCACCATCCACCTAACCCCCCTTCTAGAAGACCCCATGTTGGCGCCAACATGGTGGTGTCTCTCCACCACCAAAAGACACCAACACCACCATAACCACCCCCTTTAACACCCCTTGGGTTGGCGCCAACTCACCCTAGCCATAGGATCACCAACCACCCTCATCCTTCCATCCAAGCCCTCCATTTCAAGGGGCACCTTAACCCCCCATCCTATTCTATAAAAAGCCACCACCTACCATCATTTTGGAGCATCCTCCCTTAGTATATTTTCTACCTAAACAACCTATACCTACGGTCAAGAAGAAGGAGTAGAGAAGGAGATTAAAGGGGCACATCACCAGCCCTTTTGGTGCCTTCTTCTCCCCACTCTCTTCAACTTGGGCCACGCCAAGGAGGAGGACTCTCCCACTTCAAGGAGTACGGCCAGGCAAAGGAGAAAAGCTTAGGGTGGACGTCCACCCTTGGAGAGAAACTTAGGGCACGCCCCCTTAGGGCTTGCCTTGGAGGTCATCACTTTGGCGGAGTACTGCAAGGAAGGAGTTGAAGGATTCTTTTCAAGTTTGGGAGCCACCAACCTTGGAGCAAGAAGCCCTCTTCTTCACCATCTATTTAGAGGATTTGTGTTTTCTTTCTTTATTTCAATTATCTAGTAGTAGAAGCATTCCTCTACTCGGCATTTTTGTTAAACACTTTATCAATTATCTAGTTGCCTTCTTTGCAATTTTTTTTGTTTGCATTTCTATTAGCTTATTTTCAGCATTCTTCACTCCCTCTCCCTAATTATTCTAGGCCTCCACTTGCCTAGAGTGAGCTTAGGGAGAGGTTCTGCTTGTCATCTAAAAATAGTATTTTAATTCGAAGTGTAAACACTTTTCCTGCCATCAGTTCGCATGTTGCCTTAGTTTAAAAATAAAAAAAATGATATATTGAAAAATACCAAAAAGAAAGTTGAGATTTATATTCCTAGCAAGAGAATCACTATTGCAAACATTTGGCCTCCTTGGACGACTCTAGATACCCCCCTATCTAGGATTATAAATTTAAGAGCGAAAGCGGATTTACGCGTTACAACGACGTATTTTAACAAACCGCGTATTTTCGCTGTCACTTTTTGGCGCTGCAGGAGTTACAAAGAAAAACAAAGGAAACAACCCATCTTATTAACAATCTCAATGATCAAATTGGGGATATTTCAACTCAAGAGTGCCTTCCTCAAGAAATTCTTTCCCATAGGTCGTACCAATTCCTTACGAAGATCTATTACGACCTTTCACCAAAAATCTGGTGAAACTTTCCATGATTCTTGGGAAAGATTTCAAGACCTTTTAAGAAGTTGCCCGCACCACGAGATTCCTTTATGGCAGCTCGTGCAAATCTTCTATCATGGATTAGAAGATCAAATCCGACAGTTTGTCGACGCCTCGTGTGGCGGCAACTTTTTAAATAAAGATGCAGAAAGTGCCTATGACCTGTTCGAAGAAATGAGTGAAAACTCATTTAATCAAGCTTCCATGAACACATTTTGCAGAACCCAAAACCCGCAGTTTGGTGTTCATGAAATAGGCGCTCAATCTATCCCAGTCGCCCAAGACGATCTTCAAATGATCGCTCAGAAACTCGACCAGATGCATATTAATCAGAAGAAAATTGAGGAAAGACTCGCCACATCAATTCAAGCTCCACAACCACATCTAACCCAACCTAACCTTCTATGAAGAGAAAATTTGCACAATCTCAACACCACTCCTGCTGATTATTCTGAGGTTGCCCATGATTCACTGGGGAATTTCAATTATCCAGATCTTAACCCCACCCAAAATATTTCTGCCATCCAGGAGCCCTTTAAAAATTCTTCCAATTGGAAAAATTACCCGAACTACTCCTGGAATAATCAAGTTTCCTCCCAACCATATCATTTTAATGAGTATGGGTCGAATCCAAATTTCCATCCTGGGCCATCCCAACAAGATATCAATGCCCAGATGCTACGGACCCTGCAGGATATGCAAACAAAAATGACGGAAGTAACCCGCAACATCACAAATCTGAACAATCAGATTGGGGTTGCTCCCACGCAAAGACCTGTAGGACATCTTCCGTCCCAACCCATACCCAATCCCAATCACCAAGGGAACCATTATATGGGCAGAAATCCACATTATCCAAATTATCCTCGTCCTAATCCACCTCAGCAGCCGCCCAGGTTCCTGCAATCACAGGCCCCCCCACCTCCTCCAAATAATAATCCGACTGCACATGCAGTTACCTTGAGGAGTGGGAAAACCACCACTGACCCCGAGCCTTCGCACGAACCTGGTAAGATACATGCGCAAGTTGACTCCCCACCTCCCCATCAGGAAGAAAAAGAACAACAAAAATCTCAAGACAAGATTCCTATCCCTTTCCCACAAGCTCTCTACCCTACCACCAACAAAAGAAAGAAATCTGAGCCCACTACAGAAGAACTCATGGAGCTATTTGGGCAAGTTCATATCAATATCCCTCTCCTAGATGCCATTAAATATATACCTGCCTATGCTAAATTTTTAAAGGAGATTTGTACTCCTAAAAGGCAGGCCAAAAATCTAGGACAGGTGCATCTTTCGGAGACAGTAAGCTCTGTCATACAGAGTAAGCTGCCTCCTAAGATGAAAGATCCGGGGGTGCCTTTAATTTCTGTAATTATTGATGACACTACATTTAATCGCGCCCTCCTTGATCTTGGTGCCTCTGTAAATATTATTCCCACAAGTTTATTCGAAGAATTTCAGATCGGTGAATTAAAACCCGTCGAGGTTACCCTGCAATTAGCCGACCGATCTACAATCAAACCTCGTGGTATTGTCGAGGATGTATTAGTCAAGGTCCAGAATTGTGTCTTCCCTGCAGATTTTCTGGTTCTTGACATTGAGGCACCCGAATCATTACTGGACTCCCCGATAATCCTTGGACGCCCCTTTTTGGCTACTGCAAAGGCAAATATCAATTGCCACACAGGCAAAATGGATATCAACTGTGCAGGCCAAACTATCACCTTAGATATTTTTAAATCCTCCAGGAGATTCCATGATGATAACTTCTTTGAGGACTCAGATACTGAAATTTCTAATATGGTGGAGGAGACAATGTTAATAGATACCCTTACCGACCACAGTTTTTTTGAGGACTCTGATTCAGACTCAGTGGTCGGCGAGATCTGTGATCCGGAAACTTGTCTTGACTCCAAATTTGTTCCTGATACCCCCCCTAACCCACCCACTATTCACGCACCTAATTTTTCCACACTAACTCACCATTCCTTCCCCGACCCCTTTCTTACGGACCTGCCACCAACCCCGCCCGAGTTTGGCACCCAACCTGAATTAAAACCATGGCCAGACTCGGGCCACACTTATCAATTTCCATCTCACTTTGATCCCAATATTATTTCTAATCAATTTTCTAGGGATCTAGACGAAGATAATTTTTTTGCGGGCATCCAAGTGTCCAATTATTTACATGATTTTCCGTCTTCTGTGCATACCTTCACGCCCGGCTGAATGGCGTAAAAGATAGCACTGGATGGGAGGTAACCCATCATTTTTTTTTTCTTGCTTTCCTTTTTTCTTCTTTTTCCAGGTTTTATTCATCCTAAACCTGACCGTTCTTCACTAAGGTGATTCCTTTTCCCTCCTAATGCATGAGGACATGGCATATCTTAAGCATGGGGGGGTGTTTTTAAATTTTTACGATCGATCTAGGATGTTTAAAACCTAAAAACATGCAATTTTCTTTAATTTATTTCCTGCTTGCATACCCAAAAATAAAAAAAATATATATATATATATATATTGAAAACTTTTTGAGGAAAAATTTTGAAATCGGGACTACGGTCGAAAAATTCACTTCTGGTACAATGGGATTTAATCTTTAACAAACTAAGGATGAGGATATGGATCTGATCATTAGAATTCCAGGGTCTATTTTAGACTAGATCAGATATCCTTCTCTAAAATTCTACCTAAACTCATGATAGTTCAGGTGACTTGATCCTATTTTGTAATATGGAAAGTATTTGACTTAGTTTTTGATTCAAAAACCTGTGGTTCTTGAGAAACTTCTTGTGTCAATTTTCACACACAAGCCAACACTTAAAAATAACTAAAAATTTGAAAAAACTCCCTTGTTTGGATTTAGTAAAAGTCTGAAGCAGATCATTGGTTTGAGTTCCCACCGTCGAGAAGAAGGAAAAAAACCTTCTTTGAGGACACGATGTCAACATGTTACCACCTCGGTGCTGCTCTATATCTATATTTCATATCTTTAGACAGAGCATTAAAGCGCATTTCAGCAGCTCAAGTGTCTTGGACGGTGCTCTACCTATAGCGTCGGAGCAAGAGCTTGAGTTTGCTTGGAGCGCCCCTTTTCACCGCATCGTGTTTTGGGGTTGTGAGCTCCTGGGTGGTGTCATGGACAGTGCTATCCCGAAGTACTGGCACCAGAGCCCCCTCGAGGAATGGTAACGGGAATGATGATACCGACACATCTGTTGTAAGACTAAGCTAAAAATAAGCATGGGGGAGAGAAAAAAAAAAAAAATAATAATAATAATAATAACACGTCCTTATAAAGGTTGGCTTTTCACAAGCACAGACACAAGGTTTTAAAGGAATTTGCAAGTTGCGAATCAGATTCACGAGCCAGAAAAATCCTAAAAACAAACATTTCAAGTCATCTGAATTAACAAGGGGTTAATTTGTGAATTTTCTGAGGATATATTGATCCCGTTCTATCTAATGGTTGGATCCAAAAACAAATCCTGATGTTTATCTTCAACAAATCCCGTATCTCCTGTGTTTTAATCTACCAAGGTCCCTTAATCTCTTTTTCTCCTCAAAAGTCAAAAAAAATTAGATTTCCTAAAAATTCCGTTTTCCAAAAAAATTAATGTTTTGCTAAGAGACTAGCAAAAGATAAGCATGGGGGTGTGATAAACGCCAGTTTATCATCATTTCTATGCTTTAAAACTAACCTAGCTCTTAGGATTTTACTCTGCAAACGGGTTTTTGGGCTGCATTTAGGCATAAATTAGGATAGGCATGCATTGCATTTTTTATTGTCATTTTAATGAGTTTTTGTGAGTGTTAGGGATGTACAGATGCACAGATCCCTAAAACCCTAGCACTCAAGAAGGCAATTGGTGAAGGAGAAGCCCAGACTAGCTGGAACTCAGCCTAATCCAGCTCACCTCAGCTTGATCCAGCTCACCTCAGCTTGATCTAGCTCACCGCAGCTGGAACCTAGCTTACTTGAACTAGGGTTAGCTCATCCCAGCTCCATTCAGCTAATCTCAGCTGGATGGCAGCTCAAGAGAGTTCACCGTAGCTCACCCTAGCTCAAGTCAGCTTAGATCCAGCTCAACTTAGCTGAGTCTAGCTTACCTCAGCTCCCACTAGTTCACAAGGAGCTCTAGCTAGCTCAACTGAGTTGACAGGAGTTCACCCCAGCTCAGATCCAGCTACATCCAGCTCCACTCAGCTCCAACCAGCTGAAGAAGAATTCATCCCAGCTCAGGAAGCTCAAGTCCAGCTCACAGGGACTCAGCTTAGCTCAACTCAGTTGAGCTAAGCTACCTTAGCTGCCTCAACCAGCTTGATTCTCCCCGGGAGCACCAGACCCAGCTCACCTTAGCTCATTTTGGTAGAAGCTAGCTCACTTTAGCTTGGCTTAGCAACTAGCAAAGAACTAGCAAGCTAAGCCAGCTAGAGTAGCCCCATGCCAGCCTCTTCAGCAGCAGCCAGCTCCAGCTCCAGCTCCAGACTTCTTCTCCTCAGCTCCCTCCTCCAAACCCTAGCTCCAACACCTTCTCCTCTACTCCTCCATTAGCTAAGCTAGCTTAGCTTAGCTTAGCTTAGCTTAGCTTAGCTATGCTCCAACTTCCTTGGCTTATACCACCCCAAAAACCCACCTACCAACTCCACCCAACTAGCTCCACCTAAGCTCCACATAAGCTAACCTACTTGGCACCAACCTAACCTACCCACCACCTCCAAAAGACACCTAAAAGTGGTGCCAAAAACTACCCATAACCACCCCTTAATGGTGCCACTTTTCCCTCCAAAATCTCCCCTCATCTCCACCACACAATCTCCCTTGAACCCATCTCCACCATCCACCTAACCCCCCTTCTAGAAGACCCCATGTTGGCGCCAACATGGTGGTGTCTCTCCACCACCAAAAGACACCAACACCACCATAACCACCCCCTTTAACACCCCTTGGGTTGGCGCCAACTCACCCTAGCCATAGGATCACCAACCACCCTCATCCTTCCATCCTAGCCCTCCATTTCAAGGGGCACCTTAACCCCCCATCCTATTCTATAAAAAGCCACCACCTACCACCATTTTGGAGCATCCTCCCTTAGTATATTTTCTACCTAAACAACCTATACCTACGGCCAAGAAGAAGGAGTAGAGGAGATTAAAGGGGCACATCACCAGCCCTTTTGGTGCCTTCTTCTCCCCACTCTCTTCAACTTGGGCCACGCCAAGGAGGAGGACTCTCCCACTTCAAGGAGGACGGCCAGGCAAAGGAGAAAAGCTTAGGGTGGACGTCCACCCTTGGAGAGAAACTTAGGGCACGCCCCCTTAGGGCTTGCCTTGGAGGTCATCACTTTGGCGGAGTACTGCAAGGAAGGAGTTGAAGGATTCTTTTCAAGTTTGGGAGCCACCAACCTTGGAGCAAGAAGCCCTCTTCTTCACCATCTATTTAGAGGATTTGTGTTTTCTTTCTTTATTTCAATTATCTAGTAGTAGAAGCATTCCTCTACTAGGCATTTTTGTTAAACACTTTATCAATTATCTAGTTGCCTTCTTTGCAATTTTTTTTGTTTGCATTTCTATTAGCTTATTTTCAGCATTCTTCACTCCCTCTCCCTAATTATTCTAGGCCTCCACTTGCCTAGAGTGAGCTTAGGGAGAGGTTCTGCTTGTCATCTAAAAATAGTATTTTAATTCGAAGTGTAAACACTTTTCCTGCCATCAGTTCGCATGTTGCCTTAGTTTAAAAATAAAAAAATGACATATTGAAAAATACCAAAAAGAAAGTTGAGATTTATATTCCTAGCAAGAGAATCACTATTCCAAACATTTGGCCTCCTTGGACGACCCTAGATACCCCCTATCTAGGATTATAAATTTAAGAGCGAAAGCGGATTTACACGTTACAACGACGTATTTTAACAAACCGCGTATTTTCGCTGTCAGTACCAAACCCTAGAGAATAATTTTCTATGAATTTTAATTTTATCTTGACCAAAAACTGAGTAGATTAAGTGGGTCTATTTTTAGGGTTTCGGATGTCATTTAATTCTTGAAATGCATGAAAATCCATTTCTATCTGCATGGACTCCCTTATTAGACATTAATGATCATATGACCTTTAATGAACCCCTGAAATATCCTGTGGTTATTCTGTATTTGTTAAATGCAGTTAGAATTTCTTAAATAACCCTGGTTTCTTATCTTCTTAATATAGAATAATATGCTTATATGACCCTCTGATGGTTATGTAGGAGCTTTTATTGACTTTATCAGACCAAATTGAGCTAGTTATGGCTCATGATGGTATTCCCATCATACCCCCATGCCTATGAATCAAATTAGTTATCTCGATCAGATGTAACAGTCAGGATGCCCTACTCAGCCGCATCTCTAGGAATCAGGTCTTAATACTAGTAATAGGCCTATAGGTACTCAAGTACCAGCCCAGATTCTGACTTTACTAGCTTTCTCTTCAATTTGCTACAAAGGTTTCTAAGGCCTATATGAACTAACCTAAGGTTTGTTGGACCTAGCGGTTAAAGCACCCGTGCTTGAAACATGGTTCGTCCGGTTCAGTTTGCCAATGCATTTTGTAAGAGAGAGATGTAGGAGATTTTTATTTATGGAGAGCTTTCTCTCTCTTTTCTTCTCAATATATTTTTCCTTAGATCCATCCTTGTAGTGGCCTTAAACATGGTCTGTATCAGATTCCTTGTCCCCACCATCAATACTCACAGGGTCCCTGGTAATCGATGTTTTGGGATAGCACCACCGATGGCAACCCCAAAACCCTGCCTTTCGACACTTCGGGATAGTGCCACCCATGGCATTCTGTAGCTAAATCTAGACCCTGGCAATCGAGATTTTGGGATAATCCAGCCCATGGTAGCTGACCAACACAAGGTGATTACGTGCCTTCGGTAGGATATTTAGATATCCTAGGAGACAAGCACCAGGGAGACGATATGTTATTGCTCATCATCGAGGGGAATTTCCTACCTCTCTATATCGGGAACTCATCTAAATCAACTTGTGTTTTCGAGCAACTCCTAATCTAGATCTTAGGACCATTTTTAGAGCAAAAGAAATGACCTTTGGCATGATTTTATTATTTAACGTGCACTGAACTAGACTGTGTATGATTTAAGGTGCTTAAGTTACCGAGTCCTACAAACTAGAGGTTAGTTAATGGGGCCGAAAACTCCCTAAGCCTTAGACCAAGTACATAAGTTTCGCATTTTCCTCAACCACTTGAGTATTAATTCGAATCTTGACAAGGATGCGAGTGTTTAAATCCAATCAAATCCAAGAGGCCTAAGGTCGGTATTCACCACTAATCCCTTAAGTTTTAGCCTTCTAGGTCATAATTCATCATTCGATCCAAAGTAGAAGTTAGGTGAGTTCTGTATTATATTGAAGGGACTCAATTTATTTCCTTATATTTTTGCTCCTTTCTTTTCTTTTTAATTTTTCTCCCTCCTCTTTTCTCATTTTTCTTTCAAATGGATCTTCTTTTTCCTCACCCTCCTTTTCTCATTTTTTATTTTCTAAAAACTTTTTTATTTTCTTTTTTGATGAAGCCCTTTTTGTGAATTGATTCTCACAACGTTTTGCACTTTAATACTCCCCCATGCCTACGATTTGCAATGTCCTCATTATAAATTAGGTGGGTTCTAGTTCAGCTTGGATCGTACATTAGGATAGGGTCAAAGGGTGGGTGAATGATAGGGATGACTGCTGCGGACGATTTCAAGCTCTGGTATGAGTACTAGAGGTGTAGTCAGCTGTTCTAATGGACAAACCCTAAAGTCTAATATGAGTTCAACAAAGTGATGTGTCAAAAGGGTTTTGGGTTTTTCAAATGATGATGGGTTGTCTCTCATTAAGCGCTGAGTTTAATGCCATAAACTGGGTGCAATAAGTTTAGGGAGATGTGATTGACTGCATAAATGATCTGAGAAAATATATGATCGTGATGGATGAGAATTGGATGTCCACAGATAAGTATCAAAGCATGGTGGAGAGTCATTCCAAACTATCTCTGATATAAGTCAGGCTGATTCATTTCTGGATGATCTTTCTAGAGTTTTTGTGGGGGAATCATTTGCAAGGTATAGTGGTCATGGGATTCTGCAATAGGATAGTGGTTGTTCCAGGACTCAATAGAGATTGGTCTAGTTAGTGTATCCTAAATGTGTGGTTCCTCTTGTGCTCTATGACCTATCAAATCGATACTCAATGAGTCATTTTGATTCTTTCCTTCTGGATTTGAGATTATCTCCTCAAGAAATGACTCATAGATTAGGTCTTCTAATGAATCTTTCCTATAATCTTCATCCTAATCTAAAGTGAATGCTTGGAGAGTGCCTTTTGAATCATAAAACTCGAATTCTATAAAGGATTCATATTCTGGATGAAGGTCACTCTCAATATCTACCAAACCCGATTCCTAGGGTCCCCCAAAATAGAAAGTCTCCATATCCATGGAATCTGAATCTGGTTTGTCACCATGTTTCCCTACATCCTTGGGTATATCCTCATGATCAAAGGTGAAAGCCTCCACTATACTCATGTCATTATGCTCGATTAGATCATTTAGGATGTGAAAGGTTTCCAATTCAGGTTCTAGGTTTTCTACCAAGGATATGGTCATGAGATCCTATATAAACCCTAGTTGTTTCGTCAAGCATTTTCCCTTCATTTCCTCGAAAATATTAATCTCAGCACGTTGATCTCCTGAGGCAATTGTCATGTGCCCTGATTCACAATTGATTATGGCTCCTGCAGTGGCCAAGAATGGTCTTCCCAAAATCACGACCATATCCATGTCATGAATTAGGACATCCGCTAGGTAGTTGAAATCCTTAACTCTAATTACCACATCCTCTACCATCCCAATTGGTGTGATCAGAATTCAATCAGCTAGTTGCAAAGTGACACGAGCAGGTTTTAGCTGTCTGATCCAAAATTTTTCAAATAAGTTGGTAGGGATGAGGTTGACTGAAGTGCCAAGGTCTAGTACAACCTGCTTGAAATTTGTATCACCAATATTGTAGGGGATTAGTGGGGTGACTGGATTAGATTTCTTAGGAGGTAGACTGTTATCAATTATGGCACTTACATTTTTAGATAGTACTACCTTCTCTTGTGTTGGTTTGTCCACCTCTTTTTTTGATAAGTCAGGTGAGGTTGGATTGCGAGTGAGGATATCAAGTAGTGGAATAGTGACTTGTGCATTCCTAAAAGGTCCTATTATATGAATTTCTGACAATCCTCTAGTGTAGAGGTGGGATATGACCTGGGATAGGGAAATGGATTGGCTATCTTTGGGGATGGGTTTCTGTTTTTCTCTCATAACATTGGCCATATCACAATCATGGTGGGGAGGTGGAGGGGAAAAAATCAGACCTTGTTGTTGATGTGGGAGTGGGCTCTGGTAAGTCATGGTGTGTTTTGGCTCAGCTGAGGTGGATGGAGAAAATACATAAGTATGAGTTGCTGGGCAAACTTGGGTATGGCATGCTTGACCCTGGATTTGGTTTACAACATGTTTTTGGGTTGACACGCTTTTTGGATTAGGTAGAGGTTAGGAGGAGAGCACACCAAGTTGGCGAGAATTCGCCATTTGTGCAAGCAGATTATGGACCTCTGTGATCTCGTCTTTGTGTTATTTCTAGGGTTTGAAGGATCAGGGTCATCTGATCATCCTTGTTAGGGCCTGATTGGTAATTTGTGTTGGGCCTGAGCTGATTAGGTAGATAAGGATGTGGATTTTGTGGTTGGGGTTGGAATTGAGGCCTTGGATTCGGGTTATTTCTTGACCACACAAAGTTGGGATGATTATGCCATCTAGGGTTGTAAGTATTGGAGAAAGGATTGCTCTGGATGGTGTGGAGATCCTCGCAAGTCTAAGAAGCTCTAGAATAATCAGGGTACGACGGTTTAGAGTTCCCCCAACTATGGTAGGTTATGCTGGAGTTGCCTCTGAAGCTATATTCAGGTGGGAGTGGATTCGCATCCATCCTAAGAGAGTGGTAGATATTATGCGCAACCTCCCTACTTGAGGGCAGGTGTGCATATGTGACCTAACTAGCTCACTGAGGGCTAGTAGGCATGGGGGTATGATGATAGCCTCATCATGAGCCCTAACTAGCTCATTTTGACCAAAGAAAGAGAATAAGAGCTTCTACATAACCTGGAGAAGGGCTTAATTCAAGGAATAATTGTTCTGAGAAGAAAACATGAAATAAAGGTTAAAATTACAATTTTACCATTGCAGTACACAATAGGGATTTCTAAAAGGCAAAACATAGGTCAAATGGTCTGAAGAAGATGAAAAGTGGGTTGGTTCAATCAGAAATGGGTTCATATGCAATATAGGAATTAAATGACATCTTATAACCCTAAAACAGACCCACTTAATTCAACAAGGTTATGGTTAGGATAAAAATCAAGTAAACACTCTAAAATTCATGGAAAAATATCCCCTATGATTTAGAACCTTCAAATTGGCCTTTGGAACCTATTTTGACCTAGATTAGGGTCTTAGCTCATTAATTGAACCAATATGGGTTTTTGTGCAAAATGTCTAGTCAAATGTGGTCAAACCTAAAATCCAACTTCACCATTGGATTCCTTAGGTCAAAATTAGGTTTGTACCAAAATTTGGAACTAAGGGGAGGTCATCTTGACCAACTTTGCAAATTAGTACACCTAATTACATTTTGGTCCCTATCTTTTGAAAATCATTGCACAGACCCCCCTACATTCCTACCACTCTTACAAGTAGGTCCCGCTGCCATTAATGGGGAGAAATCCTACTCTGGCAAGAATGGAGGGGGAGTACTCCATAATTCCTTAGAGATCTCCCAGATTTGGAAGGGAGATTCTCTTAGAAATTCCCTTCCATATGAGCGTGATCCTACTCTCTGATTTGCACCCAATCTCTTGTGCGAACGCACGAGAGATTTGGGTCTCTAACTGATTCCATCTCCAGTGAGGATTCGCGTGCTTGGAAGCTTGCCTTTCAAGCACAGGAACCCCTGCCAGCATCTATAAAAGGACCCTCAACCCTACCCGCACCTCCTCAGCTCGACTTTGCCAGAGATTCACCTCAATTTCTTCTTCTTCTCCTCCGGCCAAGTGGTCCAGTGAGCTCCAGCGAGCCTCCCTCCTCTTTCTAGTTGCTCTGCCATAATACCAGTGGCAAAGCTATCCTCACCATCCTCCTCCGCATCGTCCAACACCCGCACGAGCATCCCTAGCCCCGTCGTCGCCGCCGTCTTCCTCCACTGGACGTCTTCTTCTCTGGCGACAGTAGGTACTGCCAACCTCCCTCTCTCCCCCTTCGTCCACTTAATTAGGTTAGAACCACTCTTCTCTATCCCCTCTTCAATTCCCCTCAACCTATTTCACAAAACACCCCTCAACTGCCACTGTCCACCGCCATCCTCCCCATCTCCGGCCAACCTCTGGCAAGGTGCACCCGTCATTCCACAACTCCACACGTCTTGCCACCAACCCCACAACCTCCACCACATTCCACTGAACATCATCCACCCACTCATCGACCACCTACACCACCACAAACACCCCTCGACCTAACCCATAAATCCGACCACAGAGCGACCTAGGCACGCATGCCTAGGCCGCCCCGCGGCCTGCCACCTACTGCCTCACCTTCGTTGTGACACGACGAAGGTCCTCCTATGGTCTGATAGAGCCGCAAGGCTCCTTTTGTGTTGTGCAAGATTTGAGCACCAGCCGCCACTAGCGACAGCTCGAGAAGGTTGCAAGCTTGCTCCAGGCTGAAGCACTTCAAGGTCCCAGGTCCAGAAGGCTTGGGGTAGTCTCGCGCATTCAGTTGTCTAGGCAAGTAGCACTGCAGGGCTTGTAGCTGTAGCAATTAGAAGAAAGAAATCTTGCAGGCGTGCGAGCAAAAGTGAGTAGGACAATAGTCCCACCACGTAAAGGTCTGAGTGAGGCACATGCAATAAATTGAATTTGTGTTCTACTCTCTTCGCCTTGAGACACACATGGGGTGAGGTCCCTCACCTATATCACTCCTCGTCCGCGACATATAACCCGCGGACCTGGCAACCTGACCCAACTATCCTACCAAGCACTCCTCGCGCACCACACCCACACCGATGCGCCTGGACCTAGGCATGTGACCTGACCTGATAACCCAGCTTTGGGAGAGCGTACTGAAGAGAGATACACAGAGAGAGAGACGCGCGGGGTGGATAGAGGGGTAGGTTTTGCTCTTCGGCTTGTGTAGGGAAGAAGAAGGAGAAAGAAGGCACAGCTGAAGTGAAGCTGACACTTAGCTGCAAAAGGAAGAAGGAAGGAAGGCTAAAGAAAGAAGAAGACTCGCTGAGGAAAGAGAAGGAAGAAAATCAAAGGCAGAAGACAGTGGAAAATAAGAAGGAAGAAGAAAGGCAAGAGAGCTGTAGAGAAGAAACAAGGAAGAAGAAGTAGACGGCCAAAGAAGAACAGAAGAAAAAGAGAAAATTAGAGAAAGAAAGTCAGAAGAAGAAGAAGAGAAAGCAGACAAGAGAAGAGAGAAAACATCATTTTAAGACATCTGATCATGAGATCAGATGTCCAATTTCTCTATTTTTGCCACATTTGACTCTTAAACTGTTGCATTATATTCTGACTTATGTTTTGAGTAATTCTAAGTGTTCAATTACATTATTGAGATTAGTGAATAAATTCCATTTGCTCCCTGTGTTCGACCTCGGATACTTAGGTTTTCTAGTAATAAATTTTTATTTGTTGACAACACTTGGTCACCTATACTACAATGCAACTGACTGTTAAAACACAATCTAGCCACGTCAACATTTTAGTGCCATTGTTGGGGAGCAATGCGTAATTTATCACTAGTCTCTGCATTCTTTTTGATCATATTGAACACTAACTTTCCCTACTTTGCTTTGTTGGATCTTGCAGAGTATTTCACAAGAAGATCCCTCCCGCAAGTCAACTAATCCAGGGTAGGTAATTTCTTTTCTTCCTTCGACCATCCCCTAATCCTTGAAAGACAAAAGGAAGAAATTAATTTAGGAATCGATTGTCTTCTTTCTATAGTAATCACCATTTTCAAGGCAAACGTTTTCTGATTTTGCGAAATTTTTCAAATCTTCTTGAAGTTGGAGAGATTTTTTTTAGATTCTATCCCACAAAATTCATGTGCCTACTAGAAATCACGCTTAATCTCTGCGGACAAAACACTTCTTGCTTTTAAGTCCAAAGAGAATTTTTGTGAAAAAAAAAAGGATTGGAAATAGAACCAAATTAGGTTTCTACAGTAGGGTTTTGGAGTGCTAGTCACACATGCCTGTATAAAAGGAAATGAACCCTCCCACATCAGTGTGTGACCCAAGCCCTTGGTTGAGGAGATCTAAACAAGACAAACCCTAAGAAAAATTGAGCTCTAAAATCACTTGAATCTTAAAATCTTGGACCTAATAAACTGGGAGTCCAATCAGGGTGATCTGTAGGTCCCAAGCCTAGAATCATTCTGCCATCTTGAGGATAGGTCAAGTGAAGTTGACCCCTTGGGTCAACCAACCTCCAAATTAGGTCACAACATCAAAACATCTAAAGTTCAAGTGAAAGCCCTAAAGCACCTTTGAAATAAAAATGATAGACTTAAGAGGTCAAGATCCCTATTCTGGTCTACCTGGAATCTCAGTGATAAGAGAGGTCGGGTGGGGGAAACCCTGTAACCCGTGGGAATGCTCTACCGTGTAGGGATCTTTGTGGGACTCTCCCTCTCTGGCTACCCAGATAATTCTCAGGTAGACGACCTTCTGATCCAGGGGTATCATCTGCCCCGAACCTCCATAGTCATCCAAACATCTTTGGGTGTCTTGATTAGGTCAAAAACATCTCCAATCCCTCATCTTTTCTCCTTAGAGCAAACACATACATTTCCAGTGGGACTCTTTATTCAGATCTAATCGCTTCATAACTTGATTTTACATCTTGATTCCACCACCTGATCCAAATATGCAGCCAAACCACTTAGGACTACCATTCAAGAGACCTGAATATCGGAGATCCATGAGAGATAGGATGATTGAGGATGCCCTAAAATTCTATGAAAAAGAAGACAAAACATCAACACCAGTAGAAAACATTCAAGTTGATGTCCCAACAACCACAACCTTTATCATAACTTGTGCCCAAGTACTATTGGCTGAAGCCACAAAAGGATCAACCTGAGACTTACTCAACATAGGATACATTGAGATAGAAAAATTGCATAATCTTGAATACCTTTAATGCATGAAAAATCCTTGACTTTGGAAGCAACACCAAGATGATCTTGGAAAATGGGAAGAGATAATGAGATTATTAAAATAAATTATCGACCAGAAATACCCATATATACCACAAACAGAGGATGAACCATCTTGGGAAAACATCAAGGATCAATTTGATCTAGGGTTTGAGGCACAAAATGGTTGTGGATTCCCAACCCAAATGGAGTACAATGTGCCTGATATTGAAGAAGGTTGGGAAGCTCCAAATGCAGGAGAACACAATGTTGAGCCCACCCTAGACCATGAATCACCAGGCTTAGAATCCCAAAATTCCTGCAATAATAGGAGTAGAACTGAACCTCTCGAGGGTGTAAATTCTGCCCCTTATTCTAATAAGGTACCCTCGAAGGTTATTCGGACCTAGATTCTAGTGATTCAACCCACATCTTAAGCCCAAAATCTAGATCTGAAACCTATTGGGAAGATTTCGAGGCCCCATATGAGGATGATCAATTTTTCAATGAATATGAATTTGGGCCTCTATTTGATGAATATCCCTCGCCAATATCCTCAGAAGAATCAATCGATTTTTCGGAAGTCATGCCAATTTACAATATAGAAACTAAGGAGTTGAATGAGTGGGGTTTCAACTGAGTCTATCCTACCAGCTTAGAACCTGATCCTCTACCAGATAAGGGCACCATTTTAAGCTCAGAATTGACATCTAGGCTAGAACCCTAGTCAGGCTGCTGAATCTACAGCATATGATTTATTCTATGGTGGAACTCATGATCTTGAATCTCACTCAGATTTTCGCAAACTCTCCGACGATTTTGAATCTGACCACAACATCGGAGAAAATCTGTTTCCTGATTATAACAAGCCAATTCTCATTGAAGCTACCTCCTCCACATATACAGAACCAATCAAAACCCATTCTCTATCCCGATCCGCAACCAGACTCAATTTCTATTCTGATTCACCTCTCACTGAGCCGTTTGCAGATGATTCAACTCCACACCTATACCGAGTATCGGGTATCGATCAGATTGAAAGACATGAGCCATCATTCTCTGATCACCCCTATAAGGTTTCCACACCATGCACTGATTATTTTTCGGAACCCTACTCTGACAAGGCTAATTCGACTCAGCCTAAACCTGAGTTTTCACTTCCATATCTATCCGAGCCACATTGCATATGGTGGGTTCTACATTTGTTGATCTACATCTATCAACCCACCAGATTGATAGGGTTTGGGCTGCATCATCAGCCCACTGATCTTAACAAGCACCTGGTTGGACCAACCAAGCTCTTAATCAAGGTGCTTGTTTTACAAAATTCCATTGATTTGACCACTCCCTCTCCACCCCATTGTCCACTCGGCTGAAAGCATTAAATTTAGCGCTTAATGGGAGGCAACCTATCATTCCAAAAATAGATACCTGTCTGATTATCCGTCTATACTTCATGTCCATTGCACCTTGAGTTCAGCCTTAGATAGTTGATCCCACCTCTGGTACACGTACCAGAGCTTGAAATCGTCCGCATTAGTCATTTCTGACCCGTTCACCCACCCGTTGTATCCTGTTCCAAGTCCCTGACTGCAACACTATTTCACACCCTCCATTTACAATGAGGACATTGCAAAACCTAGGCATGGGGGGTGATAAAGTGCATACATATAGAACCCAAAAAAAAGTCAGAAGGATTTTCACAAAAAAAATTCACATATGTCAAAAACACAAAAAAAGTGAAAAATTATAAAAAAAAAAGGGAGGGAGGAAATTTTGTGAGCCACATAATTATAAGGAGAAAAAGAGCAAAAATGACAAAAAGGAGCACAAAATGAAAAAGAGAGTCAGTAGTAAAAGATTAAGGAATTAACTGAAGTTCTAGACCAAATCAAGAAAAGAGAAAAATAAAAGAAAAGTGCTAAGGAGACGTAAAAAGAGATTAGTAGGAACGCTAATCTTAGGTCTCTTGGGCTAGATTCTTTGGCTTGAAAATTCACATATCCGCTAAGATCTGGATAATCATCAAGAGGTTGGGGAAAATGCGAAGCATAAGTATTAGGTCTAAGGCTTAGGAAGTATTCAGCCTCGTTAACTGACCTTCGATTTGCAGGATTCGATAACCTAAGCACCCCAATTCACACACAGTCTGATTCAGTGCGCATAAATGTCAAAATCATGCAAAAAGCATTTTAATGTTCTAAAAAATGTTGCCTAGACTAGGAGCGGCCGATCAACATAAGTTGATTTGGATGAGTTCCTAACACGGACAGGCGGGAAATTCCCCTCGAAGATGCGTAACAACATATCATCTCCTCGGTGCTTGTCTCTTAGGATATTTAAATATCCTACCAGGGGCATGTAAGCACTTTGCTGGTTCAGATACCATGGGTGACATTATCAAGAAATGTCGATTGCCAGGGTCTGAATTTGGCCATGGAATACCATGGCTGGGATTATCTCGAAATCTCAAAAGCCATGGTTCTGGGGGTTGCTATGGGTGGTGCTATCTCGAAGCATCAATTGCCAGGGACCCTTGAGGATTGATGATGGGGACGAGGAATCCGATACAGACCATGTTGAGAAGTCAATCCAACGCAAGAAATAAAAAGAAAAGAGAGAGAGAAAACTCTCCAAACAAATAAATCTTCTGTCTCTCACTTACAAAAAATGCACTGCAAACTGAACCTAGGCTAAAAATGTCTCAAGCATAGGTGCCTTAACCATGGAGTCCAACAAACCCTAGGTTAGTTTCTACGGGCCTTGAAAACCTTTGCGGAAGACTGAGGCTAAAGCGGGTCAAGTCTGGATATTGGTTGATACTTGAGTACCTCTAGGCCTATTGTCAGCATTCTTAACCTAATCAAAAGAAAAAGAAAAGCACTTATCATAACTAGTAACAGACACTCAAGGCCTAGAACAGAAATTAAAACCTTAAAATTTTGGTAAGGGACTAGCAAAAGCTAAGCATAGGGGTATGATGAGAGCCTCATCATGAGCCCTAACTAGCTCATTTTGACCAAAGAAAGAGAATAAGAGCTCCTACATAACCTGAAGAAGGGCTTAATTAAAGGAATAAGTGTTCTGAGAAGAAAACATGAAATAAAGGTTAAAACTACAATTTTACCATTGCAGTACACAAATAGGATTTCTCAGAGGCAAAACATAGGTCAAATGGTCTGAAGAAGAAAAAAAGTGTGTTGGTTCAATCAGAAATGGGTTCATGTGCAATCCAGGAATTAAATGACATCTTGTAACCCTAAAACAGACCTGCTTAATTCAATAAGGTTCTGTTTAGGATAAAAATCAAGTAAAATCTCTAAAATTCAATAAAATATATCCCTAGGGTTTATAACCTTCAAATTGGCCTTTGGGACCCATGTTGACCTAGATTAGGGTCCTAGCTCATCAATTGACCTAATTTGGGTTTTTATGCAAAATGTCCAGTCAAACATGGTCAAACCTAAAATCCAACTTCACCATTGGATTCCTTAGGTCAAAATTAGGTTTGTAATAAAATTTGGACCTAAGGGGAGGTCATCTTGACCTACTTTGCAAATTAGTACACCCAATTACAATTTGGTCCCTATTATTTGAAAACCATTGCACAGACCCCCTAACTTCCTCACCACTCTTACAATAAGGTCCCTCCACCACTAATGGGGAGAAATCCTACTCCGTCAAGGAATGGAGGGGGAGTACTCCCTGATTCCTCAGAGATTTCCTCCTAGATTTGGAAAGGAGATTCTCTGAGGAATTCCCTTCCATCTGAGCGTGATCCTACTCTCTGATTTGCACCCAATCTCGTGCGAATGCACGAGAGATTTGGGTCTCTACCTGATTCCATCTCCGGTGAGGATTCGCGCACTTGGAAGCTTTCCTTCCAAGCACAGGAACCCCTACTAGCATCTATAAAAGGACCCTCAACCCTGGCCGCACCTCAGCTCGACTTAGCTAGAGATTTACCTCAATTTCTTCTTCTTCTCCTCCGGCCAAGTGGTCCAGTGAGCTCCGGCGAGCCTCCCTCCTCTTTCTAGTGGCTCTGCCACAATACCAGTGGCAGAGCTGTCCTCACCAACCTCCTCCGCATCATGCAACAGCTGCACGAGCATCCTTAGCCCCGTCGTCGCCGCCGTCTTCCTCCACTAGACAACTTCTTCTCCGATGATAGCAGGTACTACCAGCCGCCCTCTCTTCCCCTTCATCCACTTAATTAGGTTAGAACCACTCACCTCTATCCCCTCTTCAATTCCCCTCAACCTATTTCATGAAACACCCCTCGACTGCCACTGTCCACAGCCATCTTCCCCATCTCCGGCCAACCTCTAGTGAGATGCACCCATCAATCCACAACTCCACACGTCTCGCCACCAACCCCACAACCTCTGCCACACTCCATTGAACATCATCCACCCACTCACAGACTGCCTACACCACCACAAACGCCCCCCGACCTAACCTATAAATCCGGCCACAGAGAGACCTAGCACGCACGCCTAGGCCACCCCGCGGCCTGCCACCTACCGCCTCACCTTCACTGTGACACGGCGAAGGTCCTCCTGTGGTTTGATAGAGCCACAGTGCTCCTTTTGTGTTGTGCAGGATCTAAGCACCAGTCGCCATTAGCGACGACTCGAGAAGGTTGTAAGCTTGCTCCAGGCTGAAGCACTTTAGGGTCCCAGGTCCAGAAGGCTTGGGGTAGTCTCGCGCATTCAGTTATCCAAGCAATTAGCGCTGCGAGGCCTGCAGCTGTAGCAATTTGAAGAAATAACTCCTACGGGAATGCAAGCAAAAGCAGGTGGGACATTAGTCCCACCTCGTAAAGGTCTGAGTGAGGCGCGTGCAATAAGTTGAATTTGTGTTCTACTCTCTTCGCCTCGAGACACACATGGGGTGAGGTCCCTCACGTATATCACGCCTCGTCCATGACATATAACCCGCGGACCTGGCAACCTGACTTGACTATCCTATCGAGCACTCCTCGCGCACCACACCCACATCGGTGTGCCTGGACCCAGGCATGCGACCTAACCCGATAACCCAGCTCTGGGAGAGCGTACTAAAGAGAGATACACAGAGAGAGAGACGTGCAGGGTGGATAGAGGGTTAGGTTTTGCTCTTCGATTTATGCAGGGAAGAAGAAGGAGAAGGAAGGAATAGCTGAAGTGAAGCTGACAGTTAGCTGCAAAAGGAAGAAGAAGGAAGGAAGGCTAAAGAAAGAAGAAGACTCGTAGAGGAAAGAGAAGAAAATCAAAGGCAGAAGACAGAGGAAAATAAGAAGAAAGGCAAGAGAGATGCAAAGAAGAAACAAGGAAGAAGAAGCAAACGGCCAAAGAAGAATAGAAGAAAAAGAGAAAATCAGAGGAAGAAAGTCAGAAGAAGAAGAGAAAGTAAACAAGAGAAGAGAGAAAACATCTTTTTAAGATGTCTGATCATGAGATCAGACATCCAATTTCTCTATTTTTCCCACATTTGACTCTTAAACTCTTGCATTATATTCTAACTTACATTTTGAGTAATTCTAAGTGTTCAATTGCATTATTGAGATTAGTGAATAAATTCCATTTGCTCCCTGTGTTCGACCTTGGATACTTAGGTTTTCGAGTAATAAATTTTTATTTGTTGACAATGCTTGGTCACCTATACTACAATGCAACTGACTGTTAAAACATGATATAGCCGCATCAACAAATGGCGTGGAGTTCCTCCGACGCTCTGAAATGTGCAGGGAAGTCAGTGTAAGGAGAAACAAAGGTTCCTCCAACTGGTGAAGGATAGGAAAAAGTATAATTTGATAGTGCAGGTTGTGTCACAGATAGATTATTCACAGTTTCCCTCCTTGTGAGAAACTGAGATGAAGTGTGAGGTGTAGGTGATTGAGAAGAAGATGATGAAGGTTTAGAGAGGAATTTCCATACTTCATCTACTTTCTTCTCTATTAAGCCCACCTTATCTTGCTGACTAGGCAATATTTCTAAGTCTCTGTTGGTAGATTGGGCTTCATGTACCCCCGTATGAGAGTGGGAATGAGAGGACTTTCTATTAAACATACTCATCGAAGCATTATTAATGGAGTTTTCGGCCATGACTTCGAAGAGCTCAAAGGCTGAGTCCTCATCTCGACACAAGAAATTGCCTCTACAAGCGGCATCTACAAAATTCCTTATGTCATCATGGAGCCCACGATAGAAGATCTAGACCTGTTACCAACGTGGGACACCATGGTGGCGACATTTTCTAAGAAGCCCGTGGAATCTTTCCCAAGCCTCGTGCATTTGTTCTCCAGAATTTTGGGTAAAATTGGTGATGGCACGACTTAAAGCATTAGTGCGGCCTACAGGAAAGTACTTCTTAAGGAACTCACGTTCCAAAGAAGCCCAGTCTTCTATTGGTGTAGTCCGTGCTAAGGTTCTATACTAGAAGGCAACTTTGTCTTTCAATGAAAAGGAGAATAATTTCATTAAAAGCATATGCTGATCATGACCTTGTGGACCCAATGTTTGAGCAAGGTTTTTCAACTCCTCTAAATGCTGAAAAGGGTCCTCAGAAGCAAGACCATGGAAGTGAGGTAAAAGTGCAATGATGTTTGGCTTCAATTCAACAGTAGGACCCCCATCAAGATAACATACCATAGGCATAGTTTGTGCAACTGTGGATTATAGTAATCCCGTAGTTGAGGTCTACGAGGTTGAGGTGGTGCCTGAGGATTCCTAAGATGAAGTTGGGGTTGGGGGTTTGCTAGAAGATTAACAGCTTGTGCAAGCTGCTGCACCTGTTGTGTAAGGGTGTTCATTTGCAATTGTGTTTCAAACAGGTCTTGAAGATGAGGCATAGGACCTCTCTCCGATGGTGCTTGATTAGGAAAGTTAGGATATGGAGGAGGTTGAAACCTATGGTTTGGTGGTGGTGGTGGAGGATGACGTGTAGAGAGATGTGGAGGAAGTTCTTCGAAATCCTCGAATTGTGTAGAATCATGATCATCCTCATGATGAATAGAGTGGTGGATGGGAGTTTGAAGCCTAGGAGGTGCAGAATTGGATGTGGAAGGCATAGGAGTGGAAGTAGTAATTTGGGCATCAACACCCAAAGCAAGTACAAGTTCATGGTTCTGGGATCTCCTACCTTCCATTGAGTCAATTTTTGAAAACCTAGTTTTAAAATAGTCACAACTCAAAAAAAAGATAAATCTCAATCTAAATCACACAAAATCAAAAATCCCAAGCAATCTCGCAAATCAAAGACCAATTCAACAATCAAGTGAGATAAATCGAATTTTTCCTAAGGCTGCTACGAAAAATATAGTAGTATGCAAACAACTATTTCAGAACAATTATACGCATTCGAAAGATAACCTAGCGAAGTGTAGACCTCTAAAGTCCACTGGGAATTTGGATAAGAATGGCGTGCGAACTGTGGTTGCATAAGGAGATGAGGTAGAAACCTGTGCATTTGTGACTTATGTGATCGTGCTGTGTGCACGATAGTAATCAACACAGTAGTGATGAAAAGCTCAATCGGGGTTTCAAATAGTTTTAGTGTCTCCTTTTGAATTTGATCTGAGCATTCAGAAGTGTATTCTATGCAGCTCATCTCGCTTTTTAATTCTTTTCAATTCAAAAGATGGTATTTTTAGTTTAAGTCAAATGCAAGGATGGCAGGAGCCAAGGAAGATAGAAAATGCGTATCTGACTCTAGCAATTCTACAAGTGATGCAATTGACTTGAAATTGAAATCTAGTAGGAATAATGCAACCTAGATAAGGATGCCTAATAGATGCTGCTGCTAGATAAGAGATGACGTATTTTCATTCTTTTTGATTTTATATTTATTTTTTTTCTAATGCAACAAACAAAAACAAAAGAAATAGAAATCGATACAGAAAACCACGAATGGAAAAATCGTGCCGATGAGAGATGAGTAGAGAGATAATAAGAGTCCAGAGAGTCCAAATTATTACAAATAGGTGTGTGAGAATAGGCTCTTAGAACTTTTGCCTAACAAATATAATCCTAAGTAATATACCTAAGTCTATACTACTACTGTACTAATATAAAGTAGCTCCATGGAACAACTCCTCCAGGATGTCGAGTCTGAAGTGCAGCAAGTACACCAGAAAGAGGATCTCTTCTTGGAAGAAGACACTACTCCTCCTTCTCCTCAAGTGCTACAAAAACAAGAAATGTAATGTATATACAAAAAGAATAAAAGAATATATATACAATGAAAATTTTGAATGAATGAATGTTTATTTACAAAAGCAAAAATTATTTACAAATAAAGAATTAAAGAATAATTTTGGCGTATAGAGAGTTGCCTCCCCAGCAACGACGCAAACATAATCGACTTTCTATGATGTTCGTCAAATAATCACAATAAAGCACTGTTGTCAAGTTTTTATCCCTGACAATGGTGCCAAAAATATAATCGTCAACTACCGGTTCGTACTAAAAGAGTTTTAAATTGTCGTTATTGTAGTATATGTCACAAATACAAACCATTGTCGCGTCAATTTTAGTTATATACTTAATTTTTACTAATTTATTCCAGGTCATTCACTGGAAGGTAGTTATTGATATATACACTCTCTAAGTCCAATAATATTTTTTAATTCCAAAAGGATTTATTTCATATACAAGAATGAATGAATGAACCAAAGAATCAAAGAATGAATCAATTATATATAAAAGAATGAATTAGAAATAATTGCAATGCTTGAAAATAACTATATATAAACAAGCATCAAAAACCATGTATAAATACGCTACTATCTATTTACAACTTATAATAATAATACTTAACTATATGTACAATAATAAGTAATAATATGTACTATACTAACTTAACTGACTAATATCTACAGTAACATATAATATATCTACAACGACATATAAAAGTGTCACTAAAACCTTAGAAAAGCTATATACATATGCTAAGTTGAAAACTAATGTCTATACTGACATATAATACCATCTACAGTGACGAATATATCTGTCACTAAAGCTATAGCTTATTTACATATTATTTACATATATACTATATATATATATACATACTTATATACAGACGCACGGACACTTTTTGTATTCACAATACACAACACATACACGCACTCAACACACTTAGACTCATGGTAAGGCACACCACACAAGGCTAACACGAAGGCACAAGGAGGCTCCCGAAGCTAACACTTTGGCAAATTTGGCATAGTCATTTCCATTCTTCTCTTTAGATCGATTCGCAACAAGTTCAGACCGGTTTTTAACCAAAAATGGGTTTAATTTGCAGGTGGCCTTTTCGAGGGATGCACAGCACCCTTAAGGGTGAGACCAGACCACTACTAGGGCTGCCCTTATCCTTAATTAGGTGCATTTTAACTGGTTTATGGCTCATTAGTGGGCCTACTTTGACCCACGCACAGTGCACAGCTCCCAGCCATGCATCGCACTCATGTTTTTGACCAAAGCTCATTTCACTCATAATCTCATGCCTCTCAATTCATGCTTAGAGGGGATGGGGATGGAGGTAAGTAGTGCCCGACGCTTGTCGACTAGGCAATTGGAAACACAAATTACAAAATGGCAATGCAGGTGCTCCTAAAGCCATGATGTGGCACTAATTCTAGCGCCCACAGGTGCTGTAGTTGCGTGTGGTTGGTTATGTTGAATTACTGATTTTGGCCCTTGATTTGAGGGTCATAATTTATTATAAATTAAAAATAAATTATGGTATTTTAAAGCCCTTATATAGTGCTACATAATTATTTAATTTATTTACAAAAATAATTGCATTTACTATATAAATAAATTAGCTAATGTTTACACTTTATACACATTGATATTTGGGTTAATTTCTTAATTAATGTTTAAATTAGTTAATTCATAGTCTAATTGACCCTGTATAGAGTTATTATATATATTAAAGTATTTATTACAGATTTTTATGGTATTTTACATGATTTATTTTAATTTATATACGTTAAATATTTGATTTCAGTGTGTTATACATATAAATTATATATAAATAATATAATACAATATAAACACAGTTAACTTAGTTTAAATTACTTAGAATACTATAATATAAATATACAATATAAATGAGTTCAGTTATAACTTAATTTACTAATTTATTTTAATTTAATTTAGTAAACTAGCTAATAACTTATTAAATTAATTATTTATTATACAAATATAATTAAATTACATTACAAGTGTCTTAATATACATTATATGCATATAATTATATATTTACAGTATCATTAATAAATGAGGTTATTTATAGGGGTTTATTAATTTATATAGTTTATAGTACATATAAGTTAACTAAATTAATAAATAATTATACATATATGTTATATTCGACGTAATCTATCTTAAATACTTAATTTACATTATAGAATATATACATAAGTTATTTATACAATTTATAAACTTATTTACACTATTTACATTAATAGCTTAATATATACCTTATATATACATGTATATACATAATTTACATAGTATTTTTAGACATTTTTGGGGTTTTACTGATTTCAATGGGTTTTATATGTATAATAGAGATAGGGGATGAGAGAGAAAGAGAGAGATGAGAGGAATTGAGTTGTTTTTTGGATTTTTTCAAGTTGAACTCTTTTATTAAGGTTTAAAGTACATTGAATCATCAGTTGTTATGCTCGACCAAGCCGGAGGTTCAGATGACCTCAACACTTTGTATATACTTACAAATATATCTAATCTTAATCACTACATATTTATTCTATTTTTTATAAATTTTTATAATTCTTTTATTTATTTACAAAGGAGAGTCAATCTAGGCCTTAAAAGGATGTTTCAATGGGAACCTAAGGCACTAGGATGTGGTTTGATGGCTAGAAAAGTAGTGAAAACACTTAGGATGAATCAACACATCAAGTAGAAGGTAATTAGGCAGATAAGCATAAATTTCAACTCAATTTCATCACATCTCTAAGTTTGGGCAATTATACAAAAATATAGCTGACAAAGAGATTTTAAAACCAAATTACAAGCATTCAAATTGGATTTACATTGAATTTAGTGTTGGAATGTAGCTAGTGATGTAGCACTTTAATGCGTTAAACTGGGATTCAAAACACAACATTAAACATCCATAAAAATCTAACAATACTTGGAAATCATTTTACAATCAAATTGGGGTGCAAGGATCTGCATAAAAATTCTCAAACCATATTCTTCTTTCCAAATTAGAGAAAACCACTAATCTAGCACCATCCTAATGCTATGGATAGCATGAAGGAAGTGTTAAATCAGTTGATTAAATCCAACTTGAATCCCAAATCTCTGAAACCTTAAGGAATATTGAAAATTACTTAGGTTAGAATCCAAAATCTAGAAAACAAATCCACAAAAAAATCTATGGTAGAACCTCAAATCAACAAGGTTGATTCTCCTTGGTTTTCCCACACATTCAAGATCATAAAATCCCTAATTCATAACAAATTTAGACATGGCTCATCTAAGGAAAGATTTTTCATCAACAACATCTCAAATTCACTACCATGAACTGAATTACACAAAAATATCTCAATTCGCGTGATCAAAAACCCTTCAGAACTCAATTTAATCAAATTCTCACAATCTTGCATTAAAAACCAAATTAAAATTAGATCAAGCAAATCGATTCCTTTTAAATCAGATCAAAGGGCTTTGTGGAAAATCTGAGATGAATAGGAGACCTAAGATGATTTTTGAGCACAAATCCTCATCTCAATGCTAGAGAGCAATGTGATGAGGGTTTAACTCTAATGGGTGGGTGGATTGCGAATTAAAAACATGAGAGAAATTTAGAATGTGAAATTTGTGAGATGGAGGGGAAGATCAGAGATAAGGTGATCAAATGAGTTCATCTCCACTGACCTGAAATGATCAAAGGAGGTGTGAGTGTGGATTCTACACTAATCTACTCTTAATCTACACTAAGCCAACACTGAATTTTCATTTCTAATATCTGATCTACTCCTAAATTACTCTAACAAACACTACAATTAAGCTACAAAGTAGTAAATCCTAATCTCATCAGATGAATGGGGTTGCCTGCATCCAAAGTCGGCAGCTAAGGAGGAAGAATGGGGGAGATCTCCAGCGAAGGAAAAGCCCAAAATAGGAGCTTCAGGGTTGTCCTTAGGCGTACGTCATCCCTAGCAGCGAGGAGGAAATGGTGGTGAAAAACTACACCATTGTCACTGATGTGGCGAGTGAATAGGTTAAGGAGAACTGGAGGGGATGGAGGGATTGCCTCAAGAAAGTAGGAGAGGAGGTCGATTGTTTGCACGCAAGCTCTGGGTGGTGCTTATGTAGTGTTGAGAGTGATTGCGCTCATCGCATAGTGGAATTAAGTGATTAGGGCATGGGCGGCGAGGATGAGAGGAGAGGAGGGCGGGAGCAACCAAATCGAAGATGGGCCGTTAGATGGGATCTGGGGGTAGAGGTGAAGCCATGCAAGGAGTCGTGCGAAGCTTCGATTGATTTTGAGTCGTCAGATTGAGAGGAAATAAGAGTCGACAGCAAGGATGTGCATTGTTCTTCAATGAACAGTGCACCAATAGGTGCACCGCTCTTAGTAGGTCTAATGGTGTATTTGCAAAGAAGGTCCCTCAACGAAACGGTGGAACTTTAGCAAGGCCCATAAGTAGCAGAAAAGCACTGTGGAGAAGTCCCTAGAGCCTTACAAATGGTTCCCTGGAGGTTTTCTAATGAATGAAAGGTTATATATGAAGGACCTAAATGTGAATCTCAAAATGCAAGGTCCTATTGATGTCTAAATGCTACCAAATTTTTATTAAAGCTTAATTGAACATATTAGAACCTAATTTCACTTTTTATTTAAAGTTTTGAGCTTATTTGTGTGTTCAATTTTCAATTGGATCATCATTTTGTATTTATTAATAGAATATCTTAATAAATGATCTAATTATGCTTTTTTAACATAGATGTAGTGTTTTAGGTCTTTTTTTGTTAATTCTCACACTTAACCCTTTCTTTGTGTTAATTTGGTAGTGTTCAACTTAGTTTCTAGCTTAACTTGGGCATTTTAGTTATGATGAGCCACACCTCATCAAGAGGGCAATCGGACCAACCAGGCCAACCCTCCCGACCCGAGTCAAGCGAACCAAGGAGGGTTTCTAGGCCGGTTCATGGCCCAATCGGGGTCGGAATCGCGCAACCAAGTTATCATTGGAAAGCTCTTGAATTTTCTTACATTTTACATCATTTCTACACTGTTTTGAATAAACTTTTGTATACTGAATTGTGTGTCAAAGTATTGGAGGTCCCTTTTGACCATTAATTTGGTGTAGGGTCATATACCGTGGCACGTACGGGACTTGTAGAGCCATCAGAATTTGCCATTCGTGCCCCCATACCTCCCGTACCCTTAAGTAGAGTGGTCTTCCGATTTCAATGAGTTTACCTTCTTTTTTTAATGCATGTTACGAGTAGGCTCGTAATGAATTATTAAGATTTTGCGAATGTGTTTAGTGAATGAAATCGATTACTACTTTGTCTTAGAAATACACACATGCATGCCTTAACTTGTAATCTATGAGCTTTAGACTTGTTATATATGTATGTGAAGAATGATTAACACTTGTTGTGAGATAAATGCTTTTAGTACAATGTAGTTAATTGTCTATTTTCATGTTGGAATCTAAATGTGAATGGAGATGCAAGTTAATTCATTGATATGTGAGCTAGAATTAAAGGAATTATAAATGAATCTGGTGGAGAACTAGAAGAACAACTTATCTACTGTGGTATGAAACTCTGATAAAGATAGAATAACTCGCTTCTTGTGTGTTGCGCTGTAGTTTAGATTCTAGTTTGGGGATGAGCTAGCCTTTGCATACGTATGTACTGAGGAGAGCTATTCACCCTATGTGTAGGGAGAGAGCTAGCCTTTCCCTTGGGTTGAGACCCAGGGTAGGAATGAACTCCCTACACCGACTCCTATTAGGCCCATGGGGCCAATTGGGATAATCGGGTGAGGGTATGCAGACTGGTGAGGGGCGCGACCCCTATTCTATTTTGTGTAGTACTACTTAGTGCGTACCTGTTAGTGGAAAGGACTGACTACGTGCTAGTGCGAGATAGCCTCCCATGCATTTATCTTGAATGCCATAGTCACTGCTACATCGCAACCATGACCTTAGGATGGTAGACCAGGTGTGGGAAAAATGTGGGGTGTTCTCTCAGCTAGGAGAGTACCATGTGCACATCCTGCATCGTGGGAAAAATTGCAACTAGATCATTCCATTAGGGAACATATGAACTAGGAGATAATGAGACCCTTATTAGAATTTTTGAAGCACAAAACAACTAGTACCTAGAAATGAAAACAAAGTACGAATTTGTGTGGAATGTTTATAATTACTTGAATTGCTTACTATTTTTAAATTTCAAATGCATTAGTTACTTTGCACTTACCACTCTACTCAACTTTTACTGACTCCTACTACTTATGTTTAGGTCAGGGAGGTGAGCAGCCAGAACCACCTGCTGTAGAGGGTGTTAGGCCTACTCGAGCCCAGCCTTACTCTGTTTCCATTTCTTCTGTAGTTGGACTTTTTCTGCTACGGTCGTGAGTACTCTGGTTTAGAACCATTAATTCTGTTTACGTTTTCCTGTATGGGTGTGATGGCTATGTTGAGGATCTTTCTTTTCTCGTGGTTTTGTTTATGGAATTACTTCTCATTTCCTGTCATTTAATTAAAGTTTTAGCTATATTACATGTGTGGATTATTTCCCATTGTGATGTTATTTCTCGCTAGATGACTGGATCTTGGGTTAGTCGAGGTGCCCCAACCCCAGGATCCATGTGGAGCTAGGTTTGGGCCATAGCACCAACCGATCAATAAAAACACAAAGGAGGGTGTTTGAGAATGTGATCGTAAAGGTCCATGGATTCTGCTTTCCAGTGGACTTTCTCTTTCCCGATATGGAGGTTCCTTCTAGTCTCTGAGATGCACCGATTATCCTAGGTCACCCATTTCTGGCAATAGCTCATGCGAATATGAACTGTGCATTCGAGTGTATAGAGATTACCCTAGGAAATGAGAGACTTAGACTGGACATATTTAGGGCATCGTGGAACTTTGGTTGTAATCTCATAGAGGACAACGAAGATGAAGAATTGGATTTTTGTGGAAACATTGGGCTCCTTTGTAATGACCCAATGTCACATTCATCTTCTCTGTTAGGGTTTTTAGACCTTGATCCACATAGGACCAAGACTATTGCGATGTACATTTCATCCTGCAGATCTGATTGTATAGGTGTTATCTGACCATGACACTAATGATTCTGATTATCCTGATCCATCATTTATTGATTTGCCCCTGCTGATACAGGATAGCGTAATTACACAAGTTGGTTTCCCGTTAATACAGTCACAACCGACCTCTTCGCAGGTGAGGAATCAGCAGAAATTCACGCATATCAAGATTATCAGATTTCCGCTATTGATTCTTCTCCTCCTACTCACAACTCTGATTCCCACCTACTTATGATTGAATTGAAGCCCTTACTTGATTCACTCAAGTATGTGTTTTTGGGTGATAGTGAGACATACCCCTTGATTATTAGTGCTCACATAACCCCAAAATAGGAACATCAATTGATCTCTATCTTACAAGCTCATAGGGCTACTATTGGGTGGAGCATTGTTGATCTCTGTGGGATTTGCCCCTTGTATTGCACTCATCACATTTACACAGATGTGGGGGTGAAACCTTTGAGACAACCCTAGAGATGACTAAATTCAAATATGTTGGAGAGTGTTAAGAACGGGATCATTAAATGGCTGGATATGTGCATTGTTTATCAGATTTCCAACAGCCAGCGAGTGAGTCCTATTTAGATTGTGCCTAAGAAAGTAGGATTCACAGTAATCAAGAAAGACAAGGGTGAACCCATTCTAACCCACACCGTGACTTCATGGTGGGTCTGCATAGATTACAGAATGCATAACACAACTACTAGGAAGGATCATTTTCCTTTACCTTTTATCGATTAGATCTTAGAAATGTTAGCCGGACACAGTTTCTTTTGCTTCTTGGATGGATACTCCAGGTATAATTAGGTCACGATTAACCCGAAAGATTAAGAAAAGACTACTTTCATATGTCCCTTTGGAACATTCTCTTTTAAGTGAATGCCCATCGACCTTTGCAATGCATTGATAAACTTCAGTTTATCATCATTCATATACCCTAAAACTGATCTAGCTCTTAGGGTTTTAACTTTGCAAATGGTTCTTGGGCTTCATTTAGGCATTTAACTAGGATAAGCATGCATTGCATTTTAGTTGTATTTTTTTTTTGAAACAGAAAGGAAAGCTATCGTCTTACGATAGCAATCTGGAGCAGTATATTATATAAACAAGAGAAATTAGAAAAGAGATCCCCAAAAATGTATGAGGGACTAGCACTTCTTACAATTCTTTCACAGCACACCGGCCTCTCTTGAAAAAATCTCTCATTTCTCACCTTCCACACACACCATAGAGTGACAGCCATGCGTACATGTGGCTTCCCTCTCATACCAAACCCATGCTAGATAGAATCCCAATCTGGTAGCAGCTCCTGAGATATCCTTCTCCAAATTGCATCAGCGACAAGGCAAGAAGAAAAGAGGTGATATACATTGTCAATATTCATCTCACACAAGAATCAAACATGGTGATCAGTTCCCAACCTTCTATGTCGCAGATCACTTGTGATCAATCCATCTCTCCTACATAGCCAGAGAAATATCTGTACCTTTAGGGGAATTCTTAGAAGCCAAATCTTCTTGTCAATGAAGTCGCATCTCCACCCACTTTCAAGGCTCAAAATTCTGTTATAGCCAGATTACACATTATAAATCCCCTCCCAAAGGTACTTGTCCTCCACTCCAGGCCTAAGCCTAAAGCTCTCAAGGTCTGAAATTAGCCTCCTCCTTTCTTCCCACGACTGGGTAGCTCTCCTGCTAGAATCCTCCTCAATCAGATTCCAGCTGCTGCTGTTGCAAGACCAAACCCTGCTGACAGTGGCCTCCTTATCAGATGCTGCAGCAAAAGCTCTTGGATAGAGCTCCTTCAAGACACCCATCCCTGACCACCCCTCCTTTTAGAAGCTGAAGGTCCTACCATCCCCAAGAGTCGGCTGCAGCAGGTGGAAGTGATCAGCCAAAGCTCTTGTCACTAATTTCTAGAAAGGAGAAGGACTGCTAGGCTGAAGTCTGGATAGCACACTGTTGGATGCACCATAGCTATCTCTGATCACAATAGTACATGGCTTCAGGTCTCCTTGCAAGAGTTTAACAACCCACTTAAGTAGCAAAGCATCGTTAAAGTGTTTCAGGGATTTAATCCCAATCCACCTCTATCTTTTGGACAACAAACCTACTCCCATTTGAGTGGCTGTAAGAATCTGCCCACATGTTTAGCTCCCTTCCAAAAGAACCTTTTTCTCAACACATCCAACCTTTTCCAAATGGAGTTAGGTGCTTTAAATATGGAAAAGTAGAAAATAGGGATGAAGGTGATCACAGAGTTGAGCAAGATAAGTCTTCCACCTTTGGAGAGGAAACTGCTATGCCATCCATCCAATTTCACTGAAATCTTGTCAAAGAGGCAGCTCCAATCTCTCTTCTTCATTCTAGAGCACCTCAAAGGCCCCAAATATATAATAGGAAGACTGATGGGGGAGTCATCAAAATAGTTGCTAAAGCTCCTTACTCCTTCTCAGGTAAGCCAAAGTAGACCAAACTAGATTTATCCCTATTCAACCTCAAGCCAGAGAGCTCACCAAAGATATTGATCATATGATGCAAAGCCATTGCTTCATCCATAGACCATTCGACAAAGAAAACTATACCATCTACATACTGAAGAATGGGAGCCAGATTACTTCTGCACGACAAAGAGTTCCCTCAAATAAGACTAGCTACAGCAAGCTTACAAGCACACCAAGCCAAGTTGTCAACTGCCAAGTTGAAAATCAGGGGAGCCAAGGGACATCCTTGCTTGATACCACATTGGGGCTGAATCCACGACCCACAGGGCTTTCCATTTATCAGGGGGTGAAAGAGGCAGTGGTGATACATCTTTTCACCCAATGGATCCAAGTAGAAGGAAAGCCCATTCTTTTAAGCACATCCCAAAGATAAGGCCAACTGATGGAGTCATAAGCTTTGTGGAAGTCAACCTTCCAAAGAAAAGCCTTGCATTTTCTCTTATGCCATCCACAAATCATCTCTTGAGCCATGATAAAGGATTCTTGTAGAGATCTACTAGGGAGGAAGGCTAATTGAACAGGATGGATCAAATCTTGCAAAATAGGCCTCAATCTATTGGCCAAGACCTTGTCAATCACCAAGTACAAAGAGTTAGAGAGGGCAATAGGTCTAAACTCATGAAAAGATTCAGCACCTGGAGTCTTTGGCAAAAGAAATAGATAGGACCTATTTATTCTTTCAAAGCCAAAATTGCCATTCTCAAACTCTTTGATCACTTCCATAACCTCATTGCCCACAATGTCCCATAATTCTTTGTAGAAGAGAACTTGGATTCCATCAGGACCAGGCGATCCTTCACAATTGAGATCCTTAATGGCCTTTAAGACTTTAGCTTCAGACATAGGTTAAATCTGGCTGGACCCCTGAACCTCAGTAATTTTGGGGAGATCACTAGCTGCCATCCTTCAATAGCCCCTACCTGCAGCTCTTGAAGACTCCTTGAAATACCTGATAGCCTCAGCTCTGATATCAGAGACGGAGGTAATTCTCTGCCCCTCTTTAACAATTGAAGAGATCAGATTAGCTCTTCTCCTAGAACTGGTAGCCAAGTGGAAGAATTTAGTGTTTGCATCTCCCTCACTTAGCCACAGCTGCCTTGATCGTTCCCTCCAATCCATCTCCAGTTTCAGGTCTTCATCAACCACCACCCCCTGCCACCTCTTTCTGTCAGCAAAGTCCAGCTCAAACAGCTGAGCCATAGCTTCCTTGGTATCCAGTTCCTGAATCTTCATCAAGGCCTCTTAACGTTTCTGATGTCTTAGGACAGTGACAATATCACCATACTCCTTTAGCATTCCTTTCAAAGCCACAATCTTGGAAGCCAACCTTAAGGTAGCCATGCCTTCAACCTGCTGGGCCCTCCACCAGCCAGCAAACATATCTCTGAACCCTGGCTCCCTCAGCCATGACTTCCTAAACTTGAAATAGGGTCCAGCCAACACCTTTTCACCATTGTCCCAGACCAAAGGTGTATGGTCAGAGAAGGGCCATTCAAGACTGCAAACAAAGGGCAATTGGAAGAGATCCATCAGCCTAGCATTGCCAAAAAACCTATCAATCTTGGACATGAGCCCATTACCATTCCTCCAAGTAATTCAGAACCTGAAGAGGGAAACTCACACAAGCCCAAAGTTTGGACCATCAACTGGAAGCCAGTGGCAAAGCTATCCACCACCCCGTTGGGTCTATCACTCCCCACCAAAACACAATTGAAATCTCCTCCAACAAGCCAAACCACCCCATTCACAAAATCTACAGCCAGGTTCCAATCCTCCCACAGCTCCTACCTCCTGCCAGGGTCACTAGGACCATACACACCTGTCATAAAGAGATTACTGTCCCCCTAGCCTCTTTTGAACCTGCAAGTCAAAAGGTGCCTAGCCACAGAGACCTCCTCCAAATGCAGCACAAGCTTCCTACACCAGATGGTAATTCCCCTAGATCTGCCATTGGAATTGATCACCACAAGGTCATTTGTAAGACTAGCTCTCATCTCCACCCATGCCCTGTCAGATTCACTATCAATATGTGTCTCTTAGAGGATGGCACAATCAATCTCCCATTCTCGAAGATATCTAAGCAAAGACCCCCTCCTACTTCTATCGCGCAACCCATGCACATTCCAAGTAAGAATCCTCATTTGGGAGTCAGATCTGTCCCCTTCTTAGCAGCAGATGCTTTGCCAACCTTCATCACAGCTGCAATGACAGACTCATCAACTTTTAGTGTAGGAGTGTGTCTTCTTAGCCTCAATTTGTATGGAGGTTTCCCAAGCCCAGAGGTAGAAGGAGTCTTAGACTTCAATTGCAATTCATCAGCCATAGGAGAGCAGTACTGCAATTCGAAGGAGTTCACAGAGGGATCTACCAAATCAGGGTCAACAGGATCCCTACCAGGAGCTTTTAGGTCCTCAGCCACAGCTTCATTAATCACATTAACTACCTCCCATTCTTTAACCATCACTACAGATTCATCTTGGATCAGGGGTAATCTACCCCCATCCTCCAGAGTTACAATCCTCATCTCCTCAGCCCTGAAGCTCCCCACCCCATCTACCAAATCCAGACTTTTAGTGTGTTCTGCCACCAACTCCTGACTAGCACAGTTTGGTTGTAAGGAAGGAGCTCTAGTTCGCAGCACCTCAGCATAAGAGGGGGGGGTGCTGACTCGCCTCCATATCCCTGTTTGCCACATGAAATTTCAATAGGATCATCCAAGAGCTGCTCCCACACCTAAGAATCAGTTTGTCAGGAATAGACCCAGCCCTGGAGACATTCACCCTCACTTTCAGAGCACTGGCATCTCCTTCAGTCAGACCAACAACAGTATCCTCATCCGTTGATGTAAACCCAGCGACCATATTCTCCACCACCGTCTTAGACCTTAGATGCTGAGGTAAGCCTCTGATCTCAAGAGAACCAGACCTGGGAGCAGCTCTTTGAGGGGGATGCTCAGGCAAAGAACCATCAAAGGGTGATACTAACCGCCACATCACTGACAATCCACCTAAATTGCTGGTCTGAAAATAATATTTCTCGACATCTACCACACCCACATCAAACAGCATAAACCGCGATGGAGAGATAGCTACAATTTTTCAAGCATCAGTCGATAAGGAAAGAGAGCTTACCAGTTGTCGAACTCTCTCCAGGGAAAAAGTACCCATCATCACTTTCCCAATCAGGGCCCCACGCAAAACCATCTCCGCCACCTTAATGTCCTCAGTCAAGGGAACCTCCACATCCATAGTGTGCCCCCAAAGAGTTGATGGGGGGGTGGAAGAGGCAGCTGTGCCTCACCCTCATGAAACGAAGGTGCATTGCGCAACCTACCCCCTACCACTGCGAGACGTCAGGCAAGAGTCCTGCTTGTGACCAAAGCCTCCACAAGAAAGATAGAGCAATGGTCGACGACACATCACCGCCAAGTGCCCCCGAAGTTAGCATTTGAAATAAATAACTTCCTTACGGTTTCATCCCCAACCATCATGAAAGCCCCTCCTGTCCAGAGTCCTGGCTCCACCAGACACCTGGGTGCCATGCTCATTTCTTCACCAAGACCACGAGTGCCATATCGCCCACCCATCAAAGCCATCGACGTGGGCGTCGGGCCCCCTCAGGTGGCCAGCCATCCTTGCCGGAGCTTCCCGCCTAAAGGAGAATTCGAATTTTGTCGGACACTGTAGTAGCAAGCCTTCAACGGAACCATTTTAGTTGTATTTTTAATGTGTTTACTTTAGTGTTAGGGATAGACAGAGAGTCATATCCCACTAATAAGGCAGTTTTCTCTTTCAAATAATGTGAATAAGATGATTTGTCATTTTAGTAACAAAGTGGTGGAAAATCGCTTAACAAAATAATTAAAATAAAAATTAAACCACTCACAGAAGAGCAGGTCATGTCCACAAGTAGACAATGATGCAATAAATTCACAAATATTTTTCTCGTATTCGTTCAATCGAGTGTGAAATCCATAGTCAAATCTGACATGAAATGTGATGAAAAGAACACACACAATAACTCGAGAATGTAAGGTTTTATGTGCAATGTTTCCTCATTGAAATATTCAACAAATATGTGATCACTTTCTGTAATTTCCGATTGCACATGTATTAGAGAGAATTTGTGTACATCTTAATTGAAAACCAATGTCAAAAGATGTGAATAACAAAAGCCAAGCAATTATTAGAATGCATGAGCATGAAGTTGCAATTTCACGTAATATATCAAATATTAAAATAAAAATGAAAATTTGGCAATGGCATTCAAATGTAAATATTAATTAACCCAAAAATAGATGATTTGGTTCCTTTGTGCGTGCGCGAAGAGGAGGTGATGGCGGGCCATAGGAAGCTCGGAGAAGGATAAGCACGACGAGAGCTTTCCGATGGTGGTGGTGGCACTCCAAACGACCGTCAGTGGTTGCTGGCTAGAGTGGAAGAAGCCATCGGTGGTGAGGGTCTCCGACCAGCTGTTGAGTGGTCGATTGGTGTAGCTGAAAGCGTGGTTGTGCTCGGGGAGTCTAGGCAAGTCCGATGGAGTTTCCGACGCGAAGTTTCATGGCCAGATTTGATGGTTGTGTTTGTGGTGACTTTGGGTACCTTCGGTTGGCAAAAAAGAAGAAGAAGAAGAAACCGGGCATGTGCATGGGCGACAACACCGATAGGAGTGGAGCACGCTACGCACACGCTGCTGGTGAGTGAAGCCGGCTGCTGCTGCTGGGTGCATGAATTTGGCTGCGAGGAGCGCACAACAGTTGCTATGGGCAGAGGTGCGCATGCAGTAGCAGCGGGCGTGGGAATGGTACTGGAGGGCATGCGGCTGTGTGTACTGTGTGCGGCAGGGGGCTGAGGTGCGGGGGGTGCGTACGCAAGCAGAGGGGCGAGCGGCTGCAGCATGCGGCAGGGGCATGCGCAGGCCGGTGGAGTGAAGGTGCATGTAAGGTGCGTACTGCAGGAGGTGTGTGGGTGGGTAGCTGGCGAGGTGCGTGCAGCAGCTAGGAGCTGTGCGTGAAAGGGAAGATGAAGCATGGTGATACAGGGACTCTTGGCGGTGTGGGCTGTCACACCACATGGTGGTGTAGTCGCACTGCCGTAGTTGAGGTCGGTAGTGAGGAGTTGATGAGAAATGAAGTTCTCTACTGAGTGAGGAAAGGGGTGGTGGCCTCCGCAAGAATAGCTACCTCCTCCTCTCCCTTGTAGTCGCAACTACCCCCAACGAGATCCATCTCTCTCGCTCCTCCATGAATGGGGTCTTGAGTGCAGGCAACTGGCGAAGATTGAATGCGCAGGCGGAGGAAATGGCGAGGTTGCCTGTCGGAAGAAGAAGAATTAATAAAATAAAATATTTGGATTATTTATACACAAATCCTTAAGTTCTATGTTTTTTTTTTTTTTTTTTTTTTTTGAAAGAAAGGAATGCTATCGAATCACCGATAGCAAACCAGGAGAGCTATTATTGATAATAAAAAAATAATAATTTACAAGTTCGACTCCCAGTACTGTATGAGCCTCCAGCAAAAATTTACAATGTTTTCCACATGAGCTGGGGTCTCCTGAAAAACACACTCATTTCTAGCCCTCCATACCGCCCACAGAACCGCCACCATATGTATATAAGGTTTATTCCCATCTACCAGACAGCTCCACAAATTTCCCCAGGTGGGTAAGGACTCATTGCATACTCTCCTCCAAACATAATCAGTGATAGCACATGAAGAGAAGATATGATCTGTAGAATCATTATGCAACCCACACAAATAACAAAACTGGGTTGGGGTCCCCATCCTTCTGTGCCTCAGATCTCCAGTAATCAAACCATCCCTCCTGCACAGCCATAAGAAAATTTGTAACTTTAATGGTATTTTTAACTTCCAAAGCTTTTTCCCCATTTCTTCATCTTCCGCCATCCTGGAGGACATTATCAATTTGTCATAGGCAGCCGCAGTAGAAAAATTACCTTCCCATTTGTATGTATCATATTCATGAGGCATGGGTTTGAAAGCAGCAAGCTCTTGCATGAGACGTTCATTCTCTACGCGTGTTCTTGTTTCATGATTATTCCTCCCACCAATATTTAACAGCCACTGCTCCGAGTCCACATCCCAATAATCAGCTACCACTGCATTTTTATTTGCTGCAGCAGCATAAGCAAGGGGGAACCTATCTTTAAGCGTCCCTCCATGCCCCCAATTCTCCAGCCAAAACTTAAAGCTTTTTCCATCACCTAAAACAGATTTGAAAAAGTTCCAATTTTCCTTCAAGGCACGCACCACAGAAAGCCAAAACGGGGATGGTTTACGTGGGTTAAGACGATTTATCTCATCATTGGTACTCCCATAACTGTCCTGAATAATTTCTGTCCAAGTTTTTTTTTCCCCCTGCAGTAATCGAACAGCCCATTTCAACAGTAAAGCTTCATTGAATTCCTTAAGGGATCTGACACCCATGCCTCCCAGCTTCTTTGGTTTGCAAATTAATTCCCATTTTAAGGGTTGAAAGAAAGCCCCTTTATGGGAGGCCCCTTTCCAAAAGAATCTTTTCCGCATCACCTCCAGCTTTTTCCAAATAGAATTTGGAGCTCTCAGGACAGAGAAGAAGAAAACAGGAATCGATGTGACAACAGAATTCAGTAATATATACCTCCCCCCTTTTGATAGGTATCTACTGCTCCAGCCCTCCAGTTTTGTAGCTATCTTTTCAAAGAGGAAAGACCAATCTGCTTTCTTCAGCTTAGAACATTTCAAAGGCAGACCCAGATATTTAATCGGTAGTGGCACCACAGGTGTACCAAGAGTGGCAGAGATCTCATTCTGTAAACCATCATTCATCCCAAAACAGACCAGGGAAGATTTACTTCCATTCAATCTGAGCCCAGAAACCTCTCCAAACAATTTAACCATATGTAACAAAGCCTGCGCTTCTCTCTTCCCCCCTTCTACAAGAAAAACAGTATCATCAGCATACTGAAGTATAGGAGCTAGAGCCCTATGATTAGACATTGAATACCCCCTAATAAAACCATCCACAGCCAATTTGCAGGCAAACCTAGCCAAAGTATCCACCGCAAGATTAAAAATTAGAGGGGCAATAGGACAACCTTGCCTTACTCCACATTGGGGCTGAATCCAAGAACGGCACGGTTTACCATTTATCAATGGGGAAAAAGAGGCTGTCGTAATGCATCTCTTCACCCATTGAATCAATAAGGGTGGAAATTTCCTCCTTTTAAGGATCTCCCACAAGTATGACCAGCAGATAGAATCATAGGCTTTTGAGAAGTCTACTTTCCATAAGAAAGCCTTTGATTTTCTCCTTTGCCACCCCATTACAATTTCCTGCGCCACAATGAATGACTCTTGTAACGATCTCCCAGGAAGAAAAGCTGATTGAATAGGCATAATCAAATCCTTTAAAACCTCCCGCAATCTGTTAGCAATAACCTTACTAATAATAAGGTAGATGGAATTTGATAATGCAATGGGTCTGTAATCAGAAAAACTTTCTGCACTTGATTTCTTAGGCAATAAAAACAGGTAGGATTTGTTTAGCCTCTCAAAACTAGAGTTACCCACTTCAAACTCATGGATGACCTTCATTACATCCACCTTAACAACATTCCATAACTCTCTGTAGAAAAACACCTGAACACCATCTGGACCTGGAGCCCCTTCATTATTTAAATCTTTAATGGCCTTTAGCACTTCCTGTTCAGAAATAGGGGTCACAAGCATGCCACTCTGTTCATTATTTACACAAGGGAAATCCATTGCTGCCATCCTCCATGAACCTCTTGGAGTTGCCTTGGAAGCTTCTTTAAAAAATTTTGTTGCTTCAGATCTGATCTCCTTAACCGAGGTAATATTTCTTTCTTCAACTTTAATAGATGAAATAAGGTTGAATCTCCTTCTAGCACTGGCCGCAAGATGGAAAAATTTTGTGTTTGCATCACCCTCTTTAAGCCAAAGCTGTCTGGATTTTTCCCGCCAATCCATTTCAATTTTCAGGTCTTCATCCCTCACAATTGCTTGCATTTGCTGCCTCAATTGCTGCTCCTGTTGGTCCAAATTCAGCCTGCACTCTTTCATATCTAAATCCCTGATGACTGTCAAGGCTTCCTTCCTCTTCTGGTCTCTAATCAGGTTCACAGCCTGCCCATATTCTTTCAACATTTCACGCAGACCAACCAATTTCGCAGCCAACTGCTGTGTGGCAGTGCCTTGAACATCCTTTCTCTGCCACCACTGAGAAACCATTTGCACAAAGCCTTCTTCCCTAAACCAAGATCTCTTGAGTTTGAAATATGACCCCGTGTCTGCATTCACCCCACTGTCCCAAACCAAAGGCGTGTGGTCAGAGAACGGTCTATCAAGGCTCAAAACAGCTGATAACTGAAAACTCTCTAACAAACTAGGACTGCCAAAGAACCTGTCCAATTTGGAAATCTGTCCACTTCCATTCCTCCAAGTATATTCCACACCACTGATGGGAAATTCAGTCAAGCCCATGTTCTGCACAGCCAATTGGAAGCCTGTTGACGAACTGTCCATTCTCCCATCTGGATTGTCATCACCAGAAAGATAACAATTGAAATCACCCCCTAACAGCCATGGAGTCTCTTGCACTCTTTGATGCATTGCATAAAGTTCCTCCCACAAGCCAACCCTCTCTGCTGCCACACAAGGACCATAAATACATGATATAAACCATTCCATATCACCTTGGGGAGATTGACACCTGCAGGAAATTAAGAACCTATCACGAAAAATCTCAGTTACTGAAATGGCAGACTTTCTCCACCAAAAAGCCATACCACCAGACCGACCAGCAGCACCCTTAGCCACAATATCACTATGGCCAGATTGTTTGAAACAGTCCCATTCTTGACCATTCTCCCTCTCCAAGTGAGTCTCTTGTAAAAGGGCACAGTCTATCTCCCATTCAGAGAGATATCTACAAAGAGAAGCCCTTCTTTGCTTGTTGCGTAGCCCACGCACATTCCACGACAAAACTCTCATTTCTCACTTGAAAGATCCCCATTGACCTTGCAGCCCACATATTCTACCATAATAGATTTAGCAATATCTTGCTCCACAATAGGATGCTCCTTTCTTCTCCTTCGCAGCACATAAGGAGATCTGCCCACGCCTCTCTTTTGTTTGGACCCACAGCCATACTGCAAATCAGTTGGAGTAGCAAACTGTAACTGGCTCTGCTCTTTAAGCCTCAACTCCCTTTCTAAACTGCCCAATTCCACACTGCAATTCATCTTAGACTCTGCCAAATCAGTCTCAGTAACCTCTAAACAATCACCCTCTTTGACTATCAGAGCTAATCTATTTTCAGCAGGTGTTGCAGCATCTTCCATCAGGTCCTTCACAGCCATAATACAATGGCAGTCCTCCCTCTTTTTGGGCTCAGGAACCTCAACTGCAGGAGGACTCAGGTGCTGCATCTGGTTTGGTTCTTTAAGCCTCAACTCCCTTTCTGTACTTCCCAACTCCATACTGCAGATCATCTCAGAATTTGCCACTTCATTCTCAGCAACCTCCAGACAGTCACCTTCTTTGCCTATCAACACTGATCTAATTTCAGCAGGTGTTGCAACATCTTCCGTCTGATCCTTCTCAGCCAAAGCACAATGGCACTCCTTCCTCTTTGTGAGATCAGGAGCCACAGCTGCAAGGTTGCATCCTTTAAGCCTCAACTCCCTTTCTAAAGTGCCCAATACCACACTGCAGTTCATCTCAGATTCTGCCAAAACAGTCTCAGAAACCCCTACACAATCACCCTCTTTGACTATCAGAGTTAATCTATTTTTAGCAGGTGTTGCAACATCTTCCGTCTGGTCCTTCTCAGTCATAACATAGTGGCAGTCCTTCCTCTTTTTGCACTCAGGAACCTCAACTGCAAAATGACTCAGGTGCTGCATCTGGCTTGGTTCTTTAAGCCTCAACTCCCTTTCTGTACTGCCCAACTCCATACTACAGATCATCTCAGAATTTACCACTTCAGTCTTAGCAACCTCCAGACAGTCACCCTCTTTGCCTATCAACACTGATCTATTTTCAGCAGGTGTTGCAACATCTTCCATCTGAACCTTCTCACCCATAGCACAGTGGCACTCCTTCCTCTTTGAGAGATCAGAAGCCTCAGCTGCAGGGTTACATCCACAGCTATCACATTGTTTGCTCACCTCATTTTTGGTTCCAAACATTGGTTTCTCCTTAGGAGAATTATCTTGACAGCAATCAACCTGCCCAATAATAGCTAACCTAACAAGCCAAGAGGTTCCCCCACATCTGATAATGATCGAATCTGGAAGTGAACCAGCATTAGCAACTTCCACCTCAATTCTTAACGACCTAATGTCTCCTTCTCCAATCAGAACATCAGAACCATCACAGATTGATGCAAAACCTGCTAGCATCTTGGAGACAACACCCTTTACCCGCAGGTGCAATGGTAGTCCAGAGATCTCAAGGATGACCCTCCTGGAGGACACTCTTTGTGGAGGCCGTTCAGATAGTGCCCCATCAAAAGGAGAGACCATTCTCCAGATTACAATGAAATCTTTAAAGATACTTGAACGAAATCTTAATCGCTCAACATCCAGCATGCCCAAACCATACACCAAGAATCGAGAAGGGGATAATAGAGCATGTAATGCACCTAATGCCATTATAAGTCAATTCCAAATGCCTTTAATTATGAATGCAATGTATTAATTATGTAATTAAATTAGAAATATCTATTTGCATCCTAATAAATGATAAATAAATGTTAGAATTAACTTAATGTCTAGGCACTTAAATACTTAAATAGTCCACTAATATGGGCAAATCACCCACATACCTTGGCACTCGAGAAGGAAGAAGATGAAGAGGAAGCTCTAATCAGCTGGATTCCAGCCAGATCCTGCTCATCCCAGCTGGATCCTAGCTCATTCTACTTGGATCAACTCATCCCTAGCTCGATTTAGCTCATTTCAGTTGAATGGTAGCTCTAGCTAATTCACCTTATCTACATTCAGCTCACCTTAGCTGGATGGCAGCTCAAACTAGCTTAAGTCAGTTGATCCCAACTTCATTCCAGCTCCTCCAACTCAGAAGAGTTCACTGGAAGTTCAACCTGATGAGGACTAGCTGCTAGCTTGACCTAGTCAGTGAAGATGACCTTAACCAGCTCAAATCCAGCTCCCGGAGGCTCAACTCAGCTCAACTTATCTTAGCTGAGCTACTTGACCTAAGCTAGCTACTTTAGCTAGCTCAGTAATCTTCGGGAAGACCAGACCTGGCTCACTTTAGCTCACATCAGCAGAAGCCAGCTCATCTTAGCTTCGCTTAGTAGCTAGCAAAGAACTAGCAAGCTAAGCTAGCTAAGGTAGCTCCTTGTAGCTCTCTTTTGCAGCCACCAGATCTAGTGCAGCTCAAGATAGCTTCCTCCAGCTCATCACCTCCAAAACCCTAGCTTCCTCTACCTGTTCCCCAACTCCCTACTAGCTAAGCTTTTTGGACACAAGCAAACAAAGGGTTTTCTTACAAGGGCTTCGTTCTTGATGTCTTGATCAAGATTCCTCAAAGAGTTTATATTGTCCATGAATCTTGTGAACATCTCCTTTATCGACTCCCCTTTCTTCATACTGAAAAGCTCATAGTTCAGGGTTAGTAGATTTACCCTTGTTTCTTTTACCTTTGAAGCTCCCTCGTGGGTAACTTCAAGAATGCTCCATATCTGATGTGCGGTTTTGCATGTTGAGACTCTGTTAAATTATACTCTGGAGAGACCACAGAATATGGCATTCATGGCTTTCGTGTTGTGTGTAGCCATCTTCTTTTGATGCTTCGAGATAGCACCACCCATAGCAACCCCAAGAACTCCTGACAATCGACACTTCGAGATAGTATCGCCCATGGATTTCTGAAGCGAATTCAGGCTTGTGGCAATCGTCACTTCGAGATAGGGCCGCCCATGGTACCTAAACTGCACAATGCGCTTACATGCCCCCAGTAGGATGGATATCCTAAGAGACAAGAGCCGAGGAGGTAACATGTTATCATCGCATCCTCAAGGTGAGTATATACTCCACCTCTCCTGTGGCAGGAACCCTTCCAGTCAAATTGTGTTTTCAAGCTTCTCCTAAGTCAAAAATAAGAGAACCAAATTTTCTTTTAATGAAGGAATTAAGGTGATCACTCACTTACACAAGACCAAGTGTGTGTTAAATTTGGATGCTTGGGTTACAAGGACCTAGAAACCAAAAGGTAGAATAAGACTCCAGGTACTACCCCGCCTTTAAGTCAATCCCTAGCTTTCCTTCCTCAACCTCTTGAAAAATGGTCTGCAACTTAACTCCTACTTAAGTTTTTAAGCCACAAAGGACCCTAAAGGTCTAAAGCTAGTAGCTCACTTAGCTTATAAAGTTCAACACCTAGAATCAACCTAGTCTAACCTAAAGTTCTGATTTGCTTAAGAATGCAGGGCCCACCCAATTAAGCTCAAAATTTTCTTTTTTTTTTTTGAATGAAATATGCATGAATGAATGCAAAATGTAGACATGCTATAAACAGATGCCTCAAGTCCTCTCCCCCATGCCTAGTTCAAACAATGTCCTCATTGGAAGCAAAATAGTTAAAGGAAGACACTAATTGAGGTGAAGAATGGTAGGAGCTAAGGCTCCTTAAGAGTGACCTCGTCAACCAGATGGCCATCCAAAGTAATGTATGATTTTAACCGTTGACCGTTGATGATAAAGGGAGTTGCTGAAGAGGAAGGGCTTTTAATCTCCACAGCTCCGTGTGGAAACACTTTAGTGATTATGTAAGGCCCATCCCAATGAGATTTTAATTTCCCTGGAAAAACCTTAAGTTTGGAATTGAAAAGCCAAACTTGTTGGTTGGGCTCAAAGGTCTTTCTAAGGGTATACTTATATGCAAGACCTTAGTTCTCTCTTTATAAACTTGAGAGGTGTCATAAGCATCATTCCTCATCTCCTCAAGCTCACTTAATTCCAAAAGTCGTGCCCTACCCGCCTTTTCTAAATCCATGTTAACACTTTGAATAGCCCAAAGTGCCCTATGTTCTAGCTCAACGGGTAAATGGCACGCTTTTCCATACATAATCCCAAAGGGAGATGTACCCAAAGGGGTCTTATAGGCCGTTTGATACGCCCACAAAGCATCGTTGAGCTTTTGGGACCAGTCTTTCCTATCAGGTATAATGGTCTTTTCCAAAATATTTTTTAGCTCCCTATTTGATACTTCAACCTGGCCACTCATCTGAGGATGGTAAGGGGTAGCAACCTTATGAGTCACTCCCAGACTCCTGAGTAGCCGATTGAAGTGGTGGTTTCGGAAATGAGGTCCCTTATCACTTATAATGGTCTTAGGGTAGCCAAAATGAGATATGATATTAGCCTTCACAAATTTCAAAACCACAGAGTGGTCATTTGTGCACGTAGGAATGGCCATTATCCATTTAGAGACATAATCAACTGCCACCAAGATATATTCTTAACCATGGGATGAACGGAAGGGGCCCATAAAGTCAATTCCCCACACATCAAAAATTTCAACAAATTGAATAGGGTGTTGAGGAATCTCATTCCTCCTCCCAATCGTTCCAGTCCGTTGACATCTAATACAGGCCTTAACAAAATTATGAGAACCCTTAAATAACGAAGGCCACCAAAAACCAGACTGGAGAACCTTAAAAGCAGTTTTCTTAGTGCCAAAGTGTCCTCCACAATGAAGTTCATGGCAAAAACTCAGCACACTTTGTTCTTCCTCTTAAGGTACACATCGTCTCAATACTTAGTCTTGTCCAATTGTAAATAATTCCAACTCTTCCCAATGAAAGTATCTAGCTTGGGAAATGAATCTCTTTCTTTTCTGCTCATTCCAAGAGGTAGGAGTTTCTCCAGTGACCAAGCAATTTACGGTATCAACATACCAAGGTGAACTTGGTGTTACCGGCATAAGGGTTTCATTAGGAAATGTCTCGCGGATGTCTCCAGATAGAGAGTGATTAAGTGGGAGGCGGGACAGGTGGTTAGCCACAACATTTTCTACTCCTTTCTTTTCACGTATCTCCAAGTCAAATTCTTAAAGGAGAAGGATCCACCTAATTAGATGTGGTTTAGAATCTTTCTTAGTAATGAGATGTTTCATTATTGCATGATCAGTGAAAATAACCACCTTAGACCCAAGAAGATAAGACTAAACTTCTCCAGAGCAAAAACTACAGTAAGTAATTCCTTTTTAGTGATGGTGTAGTTTTGCTATGGTTCGATTAAAGTCTTGCTGGCATAATGCAGCATATGAGGTCTTCCCTCAACCCTTTGTCCAAGGACTGCTCTCATTGCACAATCCGAAGCATCACACATCAGCTCAAATGGGAGTGTCCAATCAGGAGCTTGGAGAATAGGTGTAGTGACCAAGGCCTCCTTCAAAGTTTGAAAGGCCTCGACACACTTTGAATAAAAATTGAAGGAAGATTCCTTCACCGACAGGTCACAAAGTGGCCTAGAAATTTTACTGAAATTTATAATAAAGTGCCTAGAAAACCTGGCATGGCCCATAAAGGATCTAAATTGTTTGACATTCGTGGGCAATGGGAGTTTGGAAATAGAATCAATCTTGGCTTTATCTACTTCCAAGCCTCGCTCAGACACAACATGCCCAAGTACAATTCCTTTCTATACCATGAAGTGGCTTTTCTCCCAACTGAGGACTAAACCAGTCTCCTTACATTGCTTCAACACATTCTCTAGGTGCAGGAGGCACTGGTCGACAAACGAGCCATAAATGGAGAAGTCATCCATAAATACTTCAACACACTCGTCAATCATATCAGAGAAATTGGACATCATACACTACTGGAAGGTTGCAAGGGCATTACATAATCGAAACGGCATACGCCTAAATGCAAAGGTACCGTAAGGACTCATGAATGTCGTCTTCTCCGGGTCATCAGGAAATACTACAACCTGGTTGTACCCAGAATATCCATCGAGAAAGTAATAGTACTTATTCCCTGCCAATTTCTCTAGAATTTGATCAATAAAAGGCAAGGGAAAGTGATCCCTCTGGGCAGTGGTGTTCAGCTTGCGGTAATCAATACAAACCCTCCATCTAGTTGAGGGTCTAGTCACAACTTGTTCACCTTGATCATTAAATTCCACAGTATAGCCTGCCTTCTTTGGCACCACATGAATAGAACTTACCCATTTATCTGCAATGGGATATATGATCCTAGCATCCAACCACTTCAGGATTTCCTTTTTAACCATCTCCCTCATATTAGGGTTCAAACGTCTCTGCATGTCCCTAAATGGCTTGATGGAATCATCGGTATAAATGTGGTGCATGTAGAGTGTAGAGTCTATGCCCTTATTGTCAGCAATGCTCCAAGCAATAGCTTCCATGTGCCTAGACAAGCATTCAATCAGGGCTCCCTCTTGTGCCTTAGATAGCACAGCCAAAATGATAACGGGGAGCATATCATTGGCACCCAGGAAGATGTAGTTGAGAGTGTTAGAGAGGGGTTTCAACTCAAGGTCGGGGGCTTGTATGGTTGAGGGTTTCATAATAGATATCCCTATCTCAGGTAGCAGATCTACCTTGGGTAGAGATGATGGGGAAAGAGACTTAGCAGAAACACCCAGCAACTCCTCAAGTTCTAGTATATCCCCTTCACATTCCTCTAAGAGATGGGAATGCTCATTTAGCATGACATGTTGAAGGGGGTCATCACATCATAACATTGCAGGGGTTGTCTCTTCAATCAGGTTATCTATCACCTCAACTTGAGAACAATCCTCAAGCCTGGCTTGTTTGTAAGCATCAAACACATTAAGCCGGATTTTCCTGTTCCCAAAGCCCATTTTCAATGCCCCAGTATTGTAATTGATTGAAGCATATGAAGTTGCAAGGAAAGGGCGGCCCAAAATGATGGAGGGTTTGGTTGGCTTGTTGCTATGGTTAGTGTCTAAAGCTAAGAAGTCAACGGGGAGGAAGAAATCCTCTACTCTTATGAGGACATCTTCCAAAATTCCCTACGGTGTCTTAAGTGATCGATCAACAACTTGGAGGATTACCGGGCTAGGCTTAATATTGCCTTCCCCAAGTTGTTCATACACGTAGCTTGGAAGGATGTTCACCCCCGCACCTAGATCAAGTAGAGCCTCATCAATTTGTAAGTCACCAATAACCACTGAGATGTACGGGGCTCCTGGGTCCTTAGGTTTCAGGGGTGTGCCATGTTGAACAATTAAGCTAATAGAATCAGGTAGGACAACTTTTGATTGGACCTGTTTCCTAGATTGCTGCTTTTTCATGCATAGGTCCTTTAAGAAGTGGGCATAAGATGGAATCTACCTGATAGCTTCAAGCAAAGGAAGGTTAATTTGCACTTGCTTGAAAGTTTCCATGATCTCATCCATCTTATCTTTGGCTCTAGATGAGCCAACAGAAGTCTACCCAGAGGTGGATAAGCACTTTGGAAAGGGCACTCTTGATTTCTGGGTGGAAGGGTTGTCATGTTGAGTAGGCGGTGGAATGGGGGCAACTTCTTCCAGTGAGGTGATTTCAAGCGGAGAAGATTTGGGCAAGTCTTCTCCGGTGGGGGTGAAAGTTGGGGTGGATGGTTTTTCAGAGGGTGAGACTATAGGAGCATCGGGTTTGGAAAATCTTTCCCACTCCTCAGAATAGTCACCACCTGAGCATGCTCCCTAAAGATAATCCCTTTTCCTTTAGGATTCTCCTCAATAGCACTTGGAAGCTTCCCAGTTTCCCTCTGTCTAACGACCTCAACAAGGTGTCCTATCTACGATTTCATCTCATGTATAGCTTTTTCATGAGATTGGATGATGGCACTTTGACTTTCTTTCATAGTTCTCAACATTGCCTTCAATTCATCCATCTCAGAGGTCTTAGGTTGGGCAAAGGTCTAAGGTTGGTTCATTTGATGGTTTTGAAAGGATTGTGGTTTATAATTCCCTGAATTTGAGACATTTCCTTGTCTCCATGAAAAGTTTGGGTGGTTCCTTCATCCCTCATTATAAGTGTTAGAAAAAGGGTCATTATGATGTCTAGGATGGAACCCTTGAGCGACATTCAGATCTGCGTGTACAAGCTTAGGGAATTGGGAGGCCAAGTGGCAATCCACAGTGCCGTGAGTATTGCCTTGGCAAATGGAGCATTCAGAAGCTTGGGATGTGGAGGTGTTAGATACAAATTGGCTCGGGCTCGACATAAGCCTTTCCATGTTTTGATTCATTAATTGAATCTGATAAGCTAAATTCTAGGTGTCCGTTGCCTCATTCGCCTCCAACTTTCTTTGCATGAGAGTGGGTTTCTATCCATGTAGGCAGAATTCAAGTGAATAGAATTCTCACTCAAAGTATAAAAAAGGTTCCAAGCTTCATCCTCAGTCTTAGACAGAAAGGTTCCTGCATAGGCACCATCCACAGTCTGCCTGTGCGAATCATTAAGTCTGATGTAGAACCCACAGTTTGCCTGTGCGAATCATTAAGTCTGGTGTAGAACCTTTCAACCAGTTGCCACATAGGCACCTGGTGATGTGGGAAAAGTCTCAACAAGTCATTAAAGTGCTCCCATGCATCATGTTAAGCTTCCCCATCCTTTTGAACAAAACTCATAATTTCCCTCCAAAAGTGATTTGTTTTGCTCATGGGGAAGTACTTCTTCAGGGCATCCCAATTTTTAATATCATTAACGGTATGATACCAATACTTGGTTTTGTCCTTGAGGAGGGAAGGAAAGAGGGTCCGCATTTGAGCATCATCAGTAACGCCTTGCAGCTTTACCATGTAATAGACCTCGGTTAATTCCTCTATATGGCTGTAAGGGTCTTCCCTAGCAGTACCATAAAAGGAGGGCAGCAAAGATATGGTACTGCTTTTGATCTCATAAGGATTGTCCCCTCCAGGTCTACGTAGTGTAGGGCCAGCTTGATTGGCTCGAATGAAATATTCCATAAGGCTTCTTTGACCAACCATTTCTTCCCTTGGAATGTTTCTTCTTAAGATTCTTTCAGGTTCAAGATCAAACACAAGTTGTCTCCTAAGAGATCGCCTACCAAGCATGCACTACAAACACAATTCAAAAGGACTTGTTCGGTCATTACAAATTTAAGCTTTTGACTTTAGTTCAAATTGTAGGTGACAAAGCAAGTTGCCCAATCAATTGCATGCCTATTTTTGACCTTCAAAATGCCTAAAAAGACCTAGTTGGAGCTTAGTTGTTCTTTCCTAAATCTCAAATGATAGAGCAACTCCAAAGACGGAAGATCGAGGGATGCAAGTAGGCCTAAGCCTTCCTTTGAAGCTGTGCTTTCGCGATGCTTCTTAACTACCTCCACAAATCCGTGATAGGGTATCCCTCTCTTTGGATTTACAAAACCTTTGATCTCAAGTTCTGAACACTTCATATTCCAACAGTAGGAGGGCTCTTGTCTGAGTAGTTCCAAGACCTAGGAGTGTCCAAATGCGTGCAGTGGTGCAAGAGATATAAGTGTGCATACTTAGTAAAAGATTTTGAATTTTGAATCACACACCACGTTTGGAATTCAAGTCCTTGATTTTTAAATGTCCCTCCTTTAATTAGTCCTTTTTCAAAAATTAAATATGACCACTTTATTAGATCACTTCAAGATAGATTATGTGGTCTAAAAATTAATCCAAATGCATTTGCATGACAGGTAGAAATGCAAAGTTAGAAGCGCATACCTGATTCCAGCATTCTTCATGCAATATGCAAGACAAGAAGTTAGATCTAGATACTGCTCATTTAATCCTAAGTGATTGACCTAAGGGCAGGCATCTTCTAGTAGGCAGCTTGCATTTTTTTTTGCGTAGCTACTTATGCACAAAGTAAGGATAAACAACTCACAAAATAAATTAAAAACCTAGATATAAAGAAAAGGGAATAGGCTCTCAAAATTCAGCCCCAATTACTACAAGGGTGAGAAAGCAGGAATTAAACTTGTGACAAAGGAGAATCCCCTATGGAAGCGAGATCTAGGTCTCCTGCATCTTCCCCCCATGTAGGCGTAGCTCATGGTCGACGCCGTCTCCCAGATGCGCCTGTCACCTCCACAAATTCCTTGCACAGAAAAAATAACAAATGAACGGATCACTGTGCAATGAGAAATAATCAGAAATAAAAATCAAGTAAAATTATTGCGTTTGTTGCCTCCCCGGTAACGGTGCCATTTGATAAGATGGTTTTCGCTTTCAAATAATGTGAATAAGATGATTTGTTTTTTTAGTAACAAAGTGGTGGAAAATCTCTTAACAAAATAATTAAAATAAACATTAAACCACTCACAAAAGAGCAGGTCGTATCCACAAGGAGACAATGATGCAATAAATTCATGAATATTTTTCTCGTATTCTTTCAATCGAGTGCGAAATCCATTATCAAATCTGACATGAAATGCGATGAAAAGAAGACACACAATAACTTGAGAATTAAGGTTTAATGTGCAATTTTTCCTCACTGAAATATTCAATAAATATGTGATCAATTTCTGTAATTTCCAATTGCACATGTATTAGAGAGAAATTGTGTACATCTTAATCCAAAACCAATGTCAAAAGATGTGAATAACAAAAGCCAAGCAATTATGACAAAGCATGAGCATGAAGTTGCAATTTCACGTAACATATCAAATATTAAAATAAAAATGAAAATTTGTCAATGGCATTCAAATGTAAATATTAATTAACCCAAAAATAGAGGATTTGGTTCCTTTGTGCGTGCGCGAAGAGGAGGCGACGGCAGGCCGTGGGCAGCTCGGAGAAGGATAAGCACGATGAGAGCTTTCCAATGGTGGTGGTGGCGCTCCGAACGGTCGTCGGTGGTCACTGGATGAAGTGGAAGAAGCCACCGGTTGTGAGGCTCTCCGACCGGCCGTTGGGTGGTCGATTGGTGCTGCCGAAAGCGTGGTTGCGCTCAGGTAGTTGAGGCAAGTCCGATGGAGTTCCCGACACGAAGTTTCACAGCCGGATTTGATGGCTGCATTTGTGGTGGCCTTGTGTACCTTCGATTGGCAAACAAGGAGTCGGGCGTGTGCACGGGCGGTGACACCGGCTGGAGTGGAGCACGCTATGCACACGCTGTTGGTGGGTGAGGTCAGCTGCTATTGCTGGGACTGCGGCTTTGTCTACGAGGAGCGTTCGACGGTTGCTGCGAGCAAAGGTGCGCATACAGTAGCAGCGGACATGGGAATGGTGCTGGAGGGTGCACGGCCGTGTGTACTGTGTGCAGCAGGGGGTTGAGACACAAGGGGTGCGTACGCATGCAGAGGGGCAAGAAGTTGTTGCGTACGGTAGGGGCACGCGCGGGCTGGTGGAGTGTGGGTGCACGCAAGGTGAGTACTGCAGGAGGTGTGTGAGAGGGGAGTTGGCGAGGTGCGTGCAACGGTTGGGAGCTGCGCGTGAAAGGGAGGATGAAGCATGGTGATGTAGGGACTCTTGGCGGTGTGGGCTGTCACACCACACGCCCACGGTGGTGGAGTCACACTGCCGTAGTTGAGGCTGGTGGTGAGGAGTGGATGAGAAACGAAGTTCTCTATGCTGTGAGGAAAGGGGTGGTGGCCTTTGCGAGCACAGCTGCCTCCTCCTCTCCCTTGTAGTCACAACTGCCCCTGACCAGATCCACCTCTCCTGCTCCTCCATGAATGGGGTCTTGAGTGCAGGTAGCTGGCGAAGATTGAATGCGTAGGTAGAGGAAGTGGAGCGGTTGCCAACGAGAAGAAGGAGAAGAATTAATAAAATAAAATATTTGGATTATTTATACACAAATCCTTAAGTTCTATGTTAATTGAAATAATGCATGTAATGCACCTAATGCCATTCTAAGTCAATTCCAAATGCCTTTAATTATGAATGCAATGCATGAATTATGTAATTAAATCAGAAATATCTATTTACATCCTAATGCATGCTAAATAAATGATAGAATTAACTTAATGTCTAGGCACTTAAATACTTAAATAGCCCATAAATGTGGGCTAATCACCCACATACCTTGGCACTCAAGATGGAAGAAGATGAAGAAGAAGCTCTTATCAGCTGGATTCCAGCTAGATCCAGCTCATCTTAGCAGGATCCCAGCTAGATCCAGCTCATCCCAGCTAGATCCCAGCTCATTCTAGCTGAATCAACTCATCCCTAGCTCCATTTAGCTCATTTCAGTTGAATGGTAGCTCTAGCTAGTTCACCTTATCTCCATTCAGCTCACCTTAGTTGGATGGTAGCTCAAACTAGCTTAAGTCAGTTGATCCCAACTTCATTCTAGCTCCTCCAACTCAGAAGAGTTCACTGGAAGTTCAACCTAGTAAGGACTAGCTACTAGCTAGACCTGGTCAGTGAAGATGACCTCAACCAGCTCAAGTCCAGCTCCTGGAGGCTCAACTCAGCTCAACTTATTTTAGCTGAGCTACTTGACCTAAGCAAGCTACTCTAGCTTGCTCAGTAATCTTCTGGAAGACCAGACCTAGCTCACCTTAGCTCACATTAGCAGAAGCCAGCTCATCTTAGCTTAGCTTAGCAGCTAGCAAAGAACTGACAAGCTAAGCTAGCTAAGGTATCTCCTTGCAGCTCTCTTTAGCAGCCGCCAGCTCCAGTGCAACTCAAGATAGCTTCCTCCAGCTCATCACCTACAAAACCCTAGCTCCCTCTACCTCTCCCCCCAACTCCCTACTAGCTAAGCTTTTTGGACACAAGCAAAGAAAGGTTTTTCTGACAAGGGCTTCGTTCTTGATGTCTTGATCAAGATTCCTCAAAGAGTTTATAATGTCCATGAATCTTGTGAACATCTCCTTTATCGACTCCCCTTTCTTCATCCTGAAAAGCTCATAGTTCTGGGTTAGTAGATTTACCCTTATTTCCTTTACCTTTGAAGTTCCCTCGTGGGTAACTTCAAGAATGGTTCATATCTGATGTGCGGTTTTGCATGCTGAGACTCTATTAAATTATACTCTGGAGAGACTGCAGAATATGGCATTCATGGTTTTCGCATTGTGTGTAGCCATCTTCTTTTGGTCTGGAGTGATTGCAATGCCATCCTTGATGGGCATGTGTATTTCGAGGTGATGACATCCCATACCTCGTAGTCCATTAACTCTAGGAAGATCTGCATCCTGGTCTTACAAAAGCCAAAGTTTCTTCCATTAAATAGAGGAGGTCGAACCACTAAGTAACCCTTAGCATACGTGTCAACATTTGACTTTGACATCTCCCGGATAACACAGGTTCTAATAAGAGGGTGGCACAACCTCTTACAACCACTTCTCTTTTTATCCTGAAGAGAAGCAGAAACAACCACGAATCTTCCAAACAATCATGGGATTCATAAATCAATGTAATAGGGTAGAATAACAGAAATAACTTCTATGGAACCTCAGTAAAAGATCAAACCAATTTTTTCATAGAGGTTCGAGGTGTTGTGCTTTTGAAGAATGTGAAGAACGGGGCACGGAAGCCTTTAGAATATGCACAAGAAGCTCTACCTTTTGAAAGGTATTTCTCTTGAAAGTTGTGTGTGGATGGGCTGCGTACAACCTTTATTTATACTAAAAGTTTTTCCTGAATAGGAAGTTAAATTGGTCAATCAATTAAGGTTAATTGGTACATCAAAAGACAATTTGGTCTATCAATTAATGTGGTTGGTTGATCACTAATTGATCGGTCAATTTACTTGGTTGGTCAATCAAAAGGATATCTATCAAGTTCCTAAAATAGGCTGATTTGATCGATTAATGAAGTTGGTTAGTCGATCAAAGCATTTTGGTCGACCAAATAACTAATTTGGTTGATCAATATCCCTAAAACTTGGTTTTAAAAAGATATGCGAAAATCTATTTTTGAGTTTTATTTGAGATTCCTTATTATAATGTCCTAGACATAAATAAAGACATACATTAGCAACTATCTCCACTTGGCTTGAAAGACGCTTTAATCCGAGAGTTCTGAAATGTTAGTCTAACAATAAGCATAATTTTGGTGCATTAAAACAAAGGTGCTTACAATCTCCCCCTTTTTGATAACAACAAATTTATAATTATAAAACTAAAAATAATTTTGCATAATATCTTCCCCTTTTTGTTTCAACAAAAAATAAAACATGCTACTGTTGATTTTACATTTAACTCCCCCTTAAACATGTAATTTAAGCTTCAGAAATATCATGTAGTATAAGAGAGCTAAAGAGGAATATAGAACTAAAGGAAATAATCCTCATGCATTTTCATATTGAAAAGAGTCTAGATAAGCAAAGCATAAAAATATAATTATTTTGAGAAAAATTAAGTTATACACGCCAACAACAAGAACAAAGTAAAGATAATCTAATCATCTAATAACTAAGTAAAGAACTAAGTAAAGATAGTCCATTTTGATCAATGAAAGGGTTTTGGTCGATCAATTTGCAAAATTAATTGATCAAACAATGAAAAATGCATTCATCAGGCAAATAATTAATCTCTTTTAATCTCGATAAACCTAGTAAATGAGAAATTTGATTAAACCTCTCTTTTGGTAATGGTTTTTCTGAATATATTAGCTAGTTGATTTTCTGTGTTAACAAATTCTAAATTGATATCTCCTTTTAAGACATAATTTTTAAGAAAATGATGTCTAACATCTACATGTTTAGTCCTAGAATGTTGTATTGGATTCTTAGATAAGTTGATTGCACTAGTGTTGTCACATAGTATTTTATTGTTCCTATAGGATAGGCCAAAATCTTGTAAGGTTTGTTAGTTGTGAACAAACTAGAGATGCAACTATGTATTCTGCTTCTATTGTGGAGAGTGAAATAATATTTTGTTTTCTAGAGAACCAAGGGACTAGAGAATTTCTGAGAAATTAACAAGTTCCACTAGTACTCTTTCTATCTGTAAAGCTACCCACATAATCAGCATCACAGAAGGAATATAATTCCAATGTGTCTGACTTCAAATAGAAAAGTCCTAGGTCTTGTGTGTTCAAGTATCTAAGTATTCTTTTAACAACATTTAAGTGTATTTCTTTAGGGTTTACATGAAAGTGAGCACACAAATAGGTACAAAATAGAATATTAGATCTACTAGCAGTCAAGTATAACAATGATCCTGTCACACTTCTGTATAATTTCTTATCTACAAGCTTACTTGTTTCATCGATTTTTAACTGAGTAGAGGCTGCCATTGGAGTGTCTTTACCCTTTACTTTGTCCATCAACAATTTTTTCAAGATCTCTATTACGTATTTGGTTTGAGATATGAAGATTCCAGAGGACAGTTGATGAATTTGAAGTCCAAGAAAGAATCGAAGTTCTCCCATCATGCTCATCTCAAATTGATCCTACATTACCTTTGCAAATTCTTGGCATAACAGATCATTAGTAGCACCGAAAACAATATCACCAACATATATTTGTATTATTAGGAGATTATCTTCTTTTCTTTTAGTAAATAAAGTTGGATCTATATTACCAATTTTAAATTCATTTTCAATTAGATAGGATTTTAATCTGTCCTACCAAGCTCATGGAACTTGTTTAAGTCCATATCAAGCTTTATTCAGTTTATAGGCATACTCTGGATATTTAAAGTCTTCAAAACCTGGAGGTTGGTTAACATAGACTTCCTCCATGATGAATTCGTTTATGAATGTACTTTTGAAGTCCATTTGAAAAAGTTTGAATTCATATGGACAACAAAGGCTAGCAGGATCCTAATGGATTCTAGGAGAGCTACAAGAGCATATGTTTCATCAAAATCAATTCCTTCTTCTTGATTATACCCTTAGGCCACAAGTCTAGCTTTATTTCTAACTACTTTTCCTGATTCATTTAGTTTGTTCCTAAAGACCCACTTAGTCCCTATAATGGTTTGAGAGCTAGGCTTTGGAACAAGTTCTCATACATTATTTCTTTTGAATTGATTCAATTCATCTTCCATTGCAATAATCCAGTGACTATCAGAAAAGGCTTCCTTGACATTTTTGGGTTCTACTTGCGAGACAAATGCATTGAAAGCTAAACTATTAAAGGAAGATCTTGTTTGAACTCCTTTAGACAATTCACTTATCACTAATTCTTTTAGATGATCTTTTACATAAGAAATATTTTTCGGAAGTTCATCAAAAACATTTTCTTCTAGAATGTTTGATGAGTCATCTATTAGTTCATCCTCATCATCGATTACTTTAGGTTGAGTTAATGTTTCATGAAATTATATATGCATAGTTTCTTCAACAACCGAATTCTTCTTGTTAAAAATTCTATAGGCTTTACTTCTGGTTGAGTACCCTAAGAATATTCCTTCTAAACTTTTGGCATCAAATTTATCAAGATTATCCTTAGTACTGAGTATAAAGCATCAACAACCAAATATCTTGAAGTAGGAAATTCTAGGTGTCCTTCCATGATAGAGTTCAAAAGGTGTTTTGTTTAGGATAGGTCTAATTAGTGATCCATTTTGGATATAGCAAGCAGTGTTTACAGCCTCTGCCCAAAAATATCGAGGTAGCTTTGACTCGCACAATATTGTACGGGTACACTCTTGCAAGGTTCCATTTTTCCTTTCTACTACACCATTTTGCAGTGTGGCTCTAGGAAATGAAAATTCATGTTTTATCCCATATTGATCATAGAAAATGGGAAAGGATTCATTCTTAAATTCTCCACCGTGATCACTCCTAATCTTAATTACTTCAGATACTTTTTCATTTTGTAGTCTTCTAACTAATTTGCTAAAAACATCAAAGGTTAAGTCTTTACTTTTTAAGAAAGATATCCAAGTAAATCTTGAAAAGTCAATTGTGACTAGACAATATTTGCACCTGCTTAGGCTTTTGGATTTGGTTGGTCTGAACATGTCTAAGTGAAGAAGCTCCAAAGGTTGTGAAGTGCTAACCATTCTTTTTGGCTTGAAGGGATTTTTAGTTTGATTACCAACTTGATAAGAATCACAGACTTTGCTTCTCTTGAAATTGATGTTTGGCATTCCTTCGACAAGTTCATATTTCTTGAGTTTGTTAATGTTTCTCATGTGAACATGACCTAGTCATCTATGCCAAAGTATTGCTTCTTCATCAAATATGACAAGACATTTAAGATTGTCGCATTTGTTCAAGTTTACAGTATAAATGTCTTTATGTCTATTTCCTTTAAGAATAATTTATTTTGTTTCTTTATTACAAATTTTAAAACCTTTTGATGTGAAAGTAATTTTCTAACCTTTATCACATATTTGACTTACACCTAGCAGATTATGTTGTAAGCCGCTAACTAAGTGTACATTATCAAAAGAAATAGAAGAGTTACCAATTTGGCCAGTACTAATAATACAACCCTTGTGGTTGTTTCCAAATGTGACCGTACCACCTTCCTGATGGTTGAGCTATACAAATAGCTCTTCCTCGCTGGTCATGTGCTTGGAATAGCCGCTATCCATTATCCATCTTCTTTCTTCTCTTTTCTATCATTGGTTTGTGTTTGTGAGGCTTTGTTTGATAGAGTGGCTTCAGTGTTCCATGTGTTTGTTGGAAAGTCCAGTTCTTATGATCTATAGAACCTACAAAACAAGATCGCAATATACTTTTTGGTACCCATTTTTGCTTGGGTCCATGGTAGTTAGCTTGTGTTTCCCTTTTCGGCAAGCTACCTTTCCCATTGCTAGAACTGGATGCTTCATGATCATTTTTAGGTATATAACCTAACCCAAATTTTGTGGTGCCTTGGTTTTGTGTTCCTAACAATTTAGGTAGGTTTCTACTTCCATTTGTGAACTTAGATAGGTCATTTAATGGAATAGCAGAGTTTTCTTTTAGTTTGTCTATATCTACCATTAAGTTATTTATCTGTGATTTTAATGTAGTGATCTCAACAGATAACTCTTTGTTTTGATTATCAAGTATGTACTTTTGTGCTTTTTGTTCAACTAATGCTTTTGCTATGTTTTTATTTTCTAGTTTTAATGATTTTTCTATATCATGCATCTCAAAGAAGGCTTCTAATAATTCATCCTGAGTAAAGGAGGTTACCTCATCTTTTAGAGCCATAAGATCGAGAAGAGCTTCTTCTCTCGAGGTTTCTTCTTCCTATGAACTTGAGCCTGACTGATCCCAAGTTGCCGTGAAAGATTTCTTCTTTCCATCTTTTCTGAAGGGCTTCTTCTTCTTGTCTGAGTCCTTCCTGAGAAGTGTACAGTCCTTCTTTATGTGTCCCTTTTTTTTGCAGTTGTAACAAGTCATTACATCATTCTTGATCTCTTCTTCTTTCTTCTTCCTCTAGCTCTTCTTATCTCTGAGGAACTTTCCTAAATTTTTTGGAGAGGAAGGCTATGTCTTCCTCTTCTTCTCCACTTGAAGTTTCTTCGGATTCTTGAATTGCTTCAAGAGCTATAGTCTTCTTCTTTGATCCTTCTCCTTCTTGATCCCTCATGTGTTGTTGGAGTTGAACCTCATATGCCATTGACTTCCAATAAGATTGTCTAGTTTTAGGGTGGATAGATCTTTTGACTCTTGAATGGTGGTACTCTTAGTTTCCCAAGTTGTCGTGAAAGCTTTCTTCTTTCCATCTTTTCTGAAGGGCTTCTTGTCTGACTCCTTTCTGAGAAGTGTATAGTCCTTCTTTATGTGTCCCTTTCTTTTGCAGTTGTAAGAGGTCAATACATCATTCTTGATTTCTTCTTCTTTCTTCTTCCCCCAGCTCTTCTTATTGACGGGAAGCATTCTCACACATTGAAATTCGTCAATATCGTAGTATAGTTGCGTAAAAACCTTCATCAAAAATTAAGTTTGTAAAGATTATGAGACTTGAGTCCCGGTCGTTCGTCTCTGGGAGGTGTTGCCTTTACTTTTGAAATCGATCTTACTCTACTTTGTTTAGAATCCCATGTCGGTTCATGATTATTACATATTTAGGTATGACATGCTTAGTTGCAAGAATATTAAGAATCGGAAACAGGCAACTTGAATCAAATAAAAAGAATGACAATTATTAAGCTCATGGTGATTTCAAACATATAGAGACAAATATATATATAAAAGCATTTTTCATTCATTCAGCGGGAGAGTTGTTTGCAACATAAAACATAGAGGAAAGCTTGTATAAAAATGCTTGAAAATTAAACCTAGCTACCAGAAAATGATCGCATGCAAGAATCAATGGGGGGATTTCGCATGCATCTTTGGGGGAGAAGTAAGAATACACTACTAAGCAGTAAATAAATGTGGAAAATATACGAAGAGCTAAGTTACTTATCTAGCAGAAGGAAGGGCATTCGGAGGTGGTCTCGAATGGCCTTTGAGTGGCTGAGAGAAGGAGAGGTGGCCAATGGAACTTAGGCCAGCCCTTGGAGAGAGGTTGGGGAGCTGATCCAGCTTCCTGGCGTGGAGATGGTGGCCTCCATGGTGGTGCTCAACTCGTGGAGGTGGAGTGGAGATGGAAGTAGCTAGCCTAAGTTAAATGAATGCTAAGGAAGTGAATGGATGCAAATGGCCACCCATTGGGTCTTTTTATAAACCTAAGGGAAGCTCTCTAGAGAATTATGGAATTCTCTAGAGAGGCCTATTGTTACGAACGCGTGCCCCGGACGTATTTTAAGACGTCTCGGAGGTGGCCCAGACGTCTTACCAGACGTCTTGGATCACATCCAGACGTCTGGGATGGTTTATAGACTTCTGAAAAACTGTTATCGTCCACACCCGCGAGTCGTCTGCACGCCTGCACGCGCAGACCGCATATTCGTTATTCCCTCTTTTTCTTCTGCGGCTGCAGATGCCTGCCGCGCCTTCTCTCTCTCCTCTCCGCGCAGCCTTAAAAGGGCCGCGCCTCCCCTCCCGTCTCCACCGTCTCCTTCTTCTTCTCCTTCCTGTGCACAAGAGCGAACGAGCGCGAGGGCTGCAGCGGCGGCCGCAGTGAGCGCGGAGGAGGCACGGCATGCGAGGGCGGAGCTCTGCTGTGAGGGTGAGCTCGCTGGAGCGGCTTGGCCGACCGGCGGAGGGCGCAGGGGGCGCGGAACGACGCGGAGAGGGACCTGCTGCAGTCTGAGCAGCAGGCACGCGAGGTACGACGTGGGCGGCGTCGCGAGCGGAGGCCGAGTCGCGCCCTGATTCTGGAAAAATTTCTAGAATCAGACGTCTGGGTTGATAGGTAGACGGCGAGGACGACATCTGGTAGCTCATACAGACGTCTGAAAGGTGTGTTTCCGCTTTCTTCTTCCTTCCTGTCGACTGACCGTACTAAGGGAGGGAGCTGGCTGTGCGCAGGTTCGCTGATTCGCCATCCATTGCGAATCAGACGTCTAGAAGTTGTACCAGACGGCGGGAGTGATCTCCAGACGTCCGGGGTGACCATCGGACGTCTGGGAGCTAGGACAGACGTCCCCGAAGACTTCTGGACGTCTGGGAAACCACACTGAATAGGTAATTCTCTGATCCACTGTTTAAGACGTCTGGAAGAAGTTCCAGACGTCTGATTTTGCACAGTATCATCTTTTTCGACCCGTTTAGGGCCCGTTCGGGCTCCGTTTTCTGCGATTCGAGTTGCGTTCTTTTCAGAATTAATTCCTCTACCCGTCTACAGTAGCTATACACTGTTTTGAGACACTTCTTGTGTTTGATCCTTGTGATAGGACCTCGTTCAGTTGCAGTCTTGAGAGTCGCGGAGGCACGCGGGATTCCCGATCACGCCCCCATTACTCCCGTTGTACCTGGTAGAGTGGCTTAAGTTTAAAATCAGTTAAAGTATGGAACCATAACTAGAATCTAGGACATTACATGAATCCTAGGAATGAGAAATGTATGGAATGATAGCTCCTAGGTGATGCATGAATCCTAGGGCTGGAAAACTAGTTGTATGCTAGATCCTAGGATGTGGCATGAACCTTACGATGGAAAAACTAGTGGAATGTATAATACTGCAGTCTTGGAAAAATGGAAAGGGATATAAAGCTGCCTGTAAATTGAATTAACAGCTTCCTGTTATGAATAAAGAAACATGATTGAGATCATGGATTGTGAGAACGTGAAACGGAAAGTGAAACATATGATGTTCTGAGATAAAGAGCTGGAACCCTACGAGGAATTAGGAGTGGAACTTCTGGAAAGAAAAAGAATGGAACTGAGATGTAGTTTGTACTGTCTCTTGGGTACGCAGTACCAAGGGAAGTACCTGTACCTGTTTAGTGCAGAGTGGGGCCAGCCACCCCAGGGACCCGGGGTTAGGATTGGCCGCTCTGTACCGACTTGTTGGCCCTCGTGTACGTAGTACCGAGGAGAGCTAGTAGTGTTAGGAGAGTACTAGCTACCCCACGGGCCCCGAGGTTCTGCTAGCCTCCTTCACCGACTTGTTAGGCCCACTAGGGCAAACCAGGGTAGTCAGGCGAGGGTGCGCGGACTGTGGATGGGCAAGGCCCCGGTTTGGTTACTGTGGAGGGGTTGGACCCCTGTTACTGAGAGGGCTCTGCCCTGGTTCCGTGCTGTGCTTTGGGCGCACCCGTTAATGGAAACGACTGACCGCGTGCCAGTGCGGGCTAGCTACCTTTGCATTTATCGCGCGTGCCGTAGTCACCGTTACGTCTGTCAGTGACCTTGGGGTGGTTGACTGAGGGTAGGATCACCATGGGGGACTCTCCCGGCGAGGAGAGCACCACGTGCTACTTCTACTTTTGGAAAAGACTGCAATCAAGATCGTTCCCACGAGGACATTCGAGATCAAGTAAAGGATCTGAGAATCAAATGAAATAGTGAGAAAAATTGAAAGATGTGAATAAAGGAAGTAATAGAACATAACAGCTACTGTACACTCTACTGTTGCCTTTTGTTAGTTTGCCACTCTACTCAACATTTTGCTGACGTGTTACACTCGTTACCTTTTTCAGGACCAGGTGTTGAGCAGGCAGGGTCGGCGACTGCAGAGGACGCTGGGCCGAGTAGGGTCCAGTAGAGTTACCACAGTCTTTTGTACCTCTTTTGTTTCTGTTCTAGTGAGTAGTTTTTGTTTCCGCTGTACCTTCTTTACCTGCAGTTCTTGTTATATGATAAATGTTGTTTTACTGTTGTGGTGGTACCTACTGTAGTAGTTTCTTTCCTTACTGCTGTACTTTCTTACTATTAGTTATATTCATGCTGAATGTGGTTTATTTTACTGTCTTTTGGTTACTTCCTCGTTGGACGACTAGGTCTTGGGATTATTCGAGTCGATCCGATTCTCGTGTCTCGTAGGGACTCGGGAACCGGGTCGTTACAAGATGGTATCAGAGCAAGGTCGTCCCGAGAAGTGAATGAACTGACTGGAAAATAACCAATTCACATGTTTATAGCTAGAGTAGCCACCACAACATATCTCTTGACATGAGCTCTTAGAAGTTTTGTTAGGTACCGTCTGTTTTGACGTTTCCGTTTTGTTCCGCGTCTCCTTGCAGGAGATGCCTCCTCTCAGGACTGGCGAGACTGGCCGCGGGCGCGGCCGAGGGCGAGGTCGGCGAGGTGGACGTGCTGTCGTTGACGTCTCGGTGGACCAGCCACCACTCCCTGGCATCCAGGCCCAGGACCTCGCCAGACTGATACGGGATATTGTACGAGAGGAGCTCCACCCACCGCCCTGAGCACCTCCTCCTGGGGTTGCAGAGGGGGAGTCCTATGTGGGACCATGCGACGGACACGGCGCTGGACACGAGGGAGGGGATGGGCCCCTGCCGCCCCCACCTTCCTCCGACACTTCTGTACACGAGAAACCTTCGCCTGGAGGTGCACCAGCACCTCCCCTACAGCGCTACTTCGAGCTTTTCGGACAGTTCCGGAAGCTGAAGCCCCCCTCCTTCAAGGGGGATGAGGACCCGACCGAGGCATACGACTGGCTTGAGCAGCTGGAGAAGATCTTCGACACCCTTCGCCCCCCGGTGGAGTGCCGCGTGGCCTTTGCCACGTACCAGCTGGAGAGTGCGGCACACCGGTGGTGGAGGGCGGTCCGGGGACAGGAGAGGGACGAGCCGACGTGGGACCAGTTCGTCACCCTCTTCTGCGAGCAGTACTTTCCCCAGACGTGGCAGGACCGAAGGAGGCGGGAGTTCCACACTCTCCGCCAAGGGACGATGACTGTGAGTGCGTACCGCACGCATTTCTTGGAGCTGTCCCGCTTTGCAGCGACAGCGGTAGCCACTGAGGAGGAGTGCCTTTGGAGGTTCACCGAGGGGCTCTGGCCTGGGATCCGGGGGTATGTCAAACCCCTGAAGCTGCCGACATTTTCGAGGGTGGTAGAGGCAGCTATGACTTACGAGGAGACCAACCGTTCGTGCGAGAGGCCGACGGCGGGCGGAAGAGGCCCTTTCAGCCAGACTTCTCACGGGGCCAGCGAGAACGGAGACACGTGGCGTCTGCAGGAGAGCCGTCACGTTTTGCAGGGCCATCAGTGGCCTTTGGGGGCCCTCGACAGGGGCCAGTCGCCAGCACCGGACCCCCGCCTAGCCGACAGCAGGGACTCACTGAGGGCGGGAGTCGGGTTCCCCTCTGCTACCAGTGTGGCCAGCCGGGCCACGTCAGGAGGGACTGCCCATCTAGGGCAGGAAGTCAACAGATACTTCCCGTGCAGAGCACTGGAGGGTGTGCAGGAGGCCGCGGTTCCCAGGCACGAGGAGGAGGACAGCAGTCGCGAGGAGGGTACCGGCCAGCACCTACCCGTCCAACGCAGAGTGTGCCTGCTTCGTCCGCACCTAGAGCTGAGGGGCGTATCAACGCCCTAACACACAGGGACGCCAGAGCATCGGGATCCGTGGTAGCAGGTATGGTTTCAGTTTCTGGCAGACTCGTTTACACGCTTTTCGATTCCGACGCTACGCACTCGTTTGTCGCAGCCAGTTTCGCAGTTAGTTTGGACCAGGATTATACACTATTAGAGAATCCGTTCGTAATTAGAGGTTCGAGTGGTTAGCTGTTTGTAGCTGAGGAGGTGTACACGGGTTGCGAGGTCAGCATCGGGGGACATAGCCTGCCAGCTGACCTGATTATGATACAGATGGAGGACTTTGGAGTGATTCTGGGGATGGATTGGCTGTCCGCTTACCACGCCTTGGTAGACTGTTTTGAGAGGAAGATTGTCTTCTCCATTCCGGAGTTGCCTTCTTTCGAGTTTCACGGGCAGCCAGTGGACGGAGGTTTCAGGTGCATTTCGGCACTTCGGGTGGCGAGACTTTTGAGCCAGGGGTGTGAGGGCTTCCTAGCCTGTGTGGTGGCAGAGCCCAGCCCTGTGGCAGACTTCCAGAGCATCCCGGTGGTCAGAGAGTTCCCCGACGTGTTTCCAGACGAGTTACCAGGACTACCGCCCGAGCGTGAGATCGAGTTTGAGATCTCACTAGTACCAGGGACCAGCCCCATCTCCACCGCGCCATACAGGATGGCACCGCTTGAGCTGCGAGAGCTCAAGTCCCAGTTGCAGGACCTTTTGGAGAAAGGTTTCGTGAGGCCCAGTGCGTCTCCCTAGGGAGCCCCGGTACTATTTGTGAAGAAGAAGGATGGGACCCTACGCCTTTGTGTGGACTACCGACAGCTGAATAGGGTCACCATCAAGAACAGATATCCGCTGCCGAGGATCGACGATTTGTTTGACTAGTTGCGGGGTGCCACGGTGTTTTCTAAGATAGACTTGAGGTCTGGATACCACCAGTTGAGGATCAGGGAGACCGACGTCTCCAAGACAGCTTTCCGCACCCGGTACGGACACTACGAGTTTTTGGTCATGCCGTTTGGGCTGACCAATGCCCCCGCTGCTTTCATGGACCTGATGAACAGGGTGTTTAGACCGTACTTGGATCAGTTCATGGTGGTTTTCATAGATGATGTGCTCATCTATTCTAGAGATCGGACACTCTGAGACGACGCAGGCTGTACGCCAAATACAGCAAGTGCGAGTTCTGGTTGAGGGAGGTGACCTTCTTGGGTCATGTGATCTCTGGTGACGACCTGGCGGTGGACCCTGCCAAGGTCGAGGCAGTGCTCAGGTGGGAGAGACCGCATTCAGTCACTGAGATTCGCAGTTTCCTGGGACTAGCAGGTTACTACTGACGGTTCATCAGGGAATTTTCACAGATTGCGCGTCCTATGACATAGTTGACCTGGAAGGACGTGCCTTTCGCTTGGACAGACGCCTGTGAGGCATGTTTTCTGGAGCTGAAGGAGAGGTTGACCTCGGCTCCCGTGCTCACCATCCCTGACAGTAGTGGCAGGTTCGTTGTGTACACGGATGCTTCCTTGCAGGGGTTAGGAGGTGTGCTCATGCAGAGGGGTCATGTTGTTGCTTACGCTTCGCGGCAACTGAAGCCCCATGAGCATACCTACCCTACCCACGACCTAGAGTTGGCAGCTGTTGTCTTCGTGCTGAAGACCTGGAGGCACTACTTGTACGGTGAGACCTTCGAGATTTTTGCAGATCACAAGAGCCTCAGATATCTTTTTGACCAGAAGGAGCTCAACATGAGACAGAGACGTTGGTTGGAGCTCCTGAAAGACTACGATTGCAGCATCTCCTACCACCCGTGAAAGGCCAATGTGGTGGCTGACGCCTTGAGCCGTAAGGCGCCCGCACGCTTGGCCAGTCTACAGTTACAGAGTTGAAGTCTTTTGGAGGAGGTGGGCAGTTGGAGACCTCTAGAGTTACGAGGATACTGTGGGGCAGTGACGGTGACACGGCAGACCAGGCCAGAGCTGATAGACCGTATCATCACAAGACAGATGGATAATCCGTACTTGCAGTCTTTGCGCGACAGAGTACTATCAGGGGACCCAGGGGACTTCTCTTTCACAGACCAGGTGTTACGCTTGAGGGGACGGTTGTGCGTTCCTAGAGACGAGGAGCTGTTGAGAGAGCTCCTGACTGAGGCACACGGTTCCAGATTCACAATACATCCTGGAAACACGAAAATGTACCATGACTTGAGGCGCGAGTTCTGGTGGAGAGGGATGAAGCGGGATGTGGGTGAGTTCGTGCAGCAGTGCTTAGTGTGCCAGCAGGTGAAAGTCGAGCATCAGAGGCCTGTAGGGCCGCTTCAGCCGCTTCCAGTGCCAGAGTGGAAGTGGGAGAGCATCACCATGAACTTGGTGGTGGGCTTACCTGTTACCCAGTGGGGACACGACGCAGTCTGGGTAATAGTGGATAGATTGACGAAGATGGCGCCATTCTTGCCAATCCGAGTCACTTTGGGACCAGCACAGTTGGCAGAGAGGTATATCCGTGATGTGGTGCGACTACATGGAGTTCCGCGGGAGATCGTATCCGACCGGGATACCTGCTTTACGTCCCAGTTTTGGGCTGAGTTTCAGCAGGCCTTGGGGACGAGGTTGAGGTTTACCACGGCTTACCACCCCCAGACGGACGGACAGTCTGAGCGCACGATACAGACACTTGAGGACCTTTTGCGTGCCTGTGTACTGGACTGGAGGGGCTCTTGGGAGGAGCACCTGCCCCTGGCAAAGTTTGCATACAACAACAGTTATCACTCGAGCATCGGCATGGCTCCCTACGAGGCTCTGTACGGACGGAAGTGTACGGCACCCTTGAGTTGGGTTGAGGTGGGGACCAAGTGGGAGGTTGGCCCCAGGTTGATCCGGCAGAATCAGGAGGTAGTTGAGCAGATCCACAGACGACTCCGCACTGTCAGGAGCAGACAGAAGAGCTACCCGGATCGCAGACGCAGAGAGGTGCAGTTCGAGGTTGGGGACCACGTCTTCCTTCGTGTTTCGCCCATGAAGGGCTTACAGCGGTTTGGGGTGAGAGGGAAGCTCGCACCGAGGTTCGTGGGGCCCTTTGAGGTCCTGGAGCGGGTTGGACCTGTTGCTTACAGACTTGCCCTTCCCCCGCAGCTTTCTGGTGTGCACGACGTGTTCCACGTGTCCAACCTCAGGAAGTACGTAGCCGATTCCAGTCACGTACTGAGTCACGAGAGCGTCGAGGTGAGCGACGACCTGACCTACCCCGAGCGGCCAGTGCAGATCCTAGACCGAGCCGCCCGCAGTTTGAGACGAAAGCAAGTACCCCTGGTAAAGGTTTTGTGGAGGAGCCAACGGTACGAGGAGGCTACCTGGGAGCCTGAGGCGGCAATGCGGGAGCGGTACCCAGAGCTTTTCGCGGGTACGTCTTTTCGGACCAGGTTCGGTCCTCTTTGAGTTTGTTATGGTTATTTGGATGTCTTTTCCCATACCCTTGTTGGCGCAAGTTTCGGGGACGAAACTTCCTTTGAGTTTGTTATATTGTTACGAACGCGTGCCCCGGACGTATTTTAAGACGTCTGGGAGGTGGCCCAGACGTCTTACCAAACGTCTTGCCAGACGTCTGGGATGGTTTATAGACGTCTGAAAAACCGTTATCGTCCACACCCGCGAGTCGTCTGCGCGCCTGCGCGCGTAGACCGCATATTCGTTATTCCCTCTTTTTCTTCTGCGGCTGCAGACGCCTGCCGCGCCTTCTCTCTCTCCTCTCCGCGCGACCTTAAAAGGGTCGCGCCTCCCCTCCCGTCTCCACCGTCTCCTTCTTCTTCTCCTTCCTATGCACGAGAGCGAGCAAGCGCGAGGGCTGCAGCGGCGGCTGCAGTGAGCGCGGAGGAGGCGCGGCGTGCGAGGGCGGAGCTCTGCCGTGAGGGCGAGCTCGCCAGAGCGGCTTGGCCGGCTGGCGGAGGGCGCAGGGGGCGCGGGACGATGCGGAGAGGGACCTGCTGCAGTCTGAGCAGCAGGCGCGCGAGGTGCGACGCGGGCGGCGTCGCGAGCGGAGGCCGAGTCGCATCCTGATTCTGGAAAAATTTCCAGAATCAGACGTCTGGGTTGATAGGTAGACGGCGAGGACGACGTCTGGTAGCTCATACAAACGTCTGAAAGGTGTGTTTCCGCTTTCTTCTTCCTTCCTGTCGACCGACCGTACTAAGGGAGGGAGTTGGCTGTGCGCAGGTTCGCTGATTCGCCATCCTTTGCGAATCAGACGTCTGGAAGTTGTACCAGACGGCGGGAGTGATCTCCAGACGTCCGGGGTGACCATCGGACGTCTGGGAGCTAGGACAGACGTCCCCGTAGACTTCTGGACGTCTGGGAAACCACACTGAATAGGTAATTCTCTGATCCACTGTTTAAGACGTCTGGAAGAAGTTCCAGACGTCTGATTTTGCACAGTAGCGTCTTTTTCGACCCGTTTAGAGCCCGTTCGGGCTCCGTTTTCCGTGATTCGAGTTGCGTTCTTTTCAGAATTAATTCCTCTACCCGTCTACAGTAGTTATACACTATTTTGAGACACTCCTTGTGTTTGATCCTTGTGATAGGACCTCGTTCAGTTGCAGTCTTGAGAGTCGCGGAGGCACGCGGGATTCCCGATCATGCCCCCATTACTCCCGTTTTACCTGGTAGAGTGGCTTAAGTTTAAAATCTGTTAAAGTATGGAACCATAACTAGAATCTAGGACATTGCATGAATCCTAGGAATGAGAAATGTATGGAATGATAGCTCCAAGGTGATGCATGAATCCTAGGACTGGAAAACTAGTTGTATGCTAGATCCTAGGATGTGGCATGAACCCTAGGATGGAAAAACTAGTGGAATGTATAATACTGCAGTCTTGGAAAAATGGAAAGGAATATAAAGCTGCCTGTAAATTGAATTAACAACTGCCTGTTATGAATAAAGAAACATGATTGAGATCATGGATTGTGAGAACGTGAAACGGAAAGTGAAACATATGATGTTCTGAGATAAAGAGCTGGAACCCTACGGGGAATTAGGAGTGGAACTCCTGGAAAGAAAAAGGAATGGAACTGAGATGTAGTTTGTACTGTCTCTTGGGTACGCAGTGAAGGTTCCCTTCTAGGAGGGGTGACGTAAAAATATGCGGAAATAAAAATATAAACCAATCTCACAAAAATCAATCGCACAATGTACACAGGTATTTTTAGGTGGAAACCCAAACCGGGTGAAAACCACCACCTAACCCTCTCGAGTTAGGATTTTCCGATCAACCAAGTTGATCAAAATCCACTAACCGAATCACTTTAAACGAGGGTGATTCAACCTCAGTACAACCACGCTACAAGTACGAGGGTAGCGTTCCTCAACCCCTTCTCTCCACGAGAAGGATTTTGTCCCACGAAGTAGACGGGAATTCGCAAAGTGAATACCCAACCAAAAGACAAAGATAAAATAAAACAACAGTCCTATAGAGCCAACAAAATTAAACCTAGCTTCTATAGGAAATAGGAAACTCCCCTTTGCAAGGAGTGCGTCGACGATGACGCGGTGCGTGTGCCACGCGATGGCGCTACGTCGCTCTCGTTATCTACGGCGGGAGAGCGGGTGCGCAACGGTTGAATGCTCTCAAGAAAATGGAGCTTGAGCTTGGAGAGAAAGAGTCTTTTCTTTAGACACAAAAGGTTTGAAAGTGTATTGCAAGGTGTGTGTCTTAGTGTGTATATGTCTCTCTAGGTGTGTTTCTTGTGTATCTAGTTGTGTAAAGGCTCCCATCTATTTATAGAGGCCTTAGGAAGGTTTTGGAAGGCTTGGAAAAGCTTCCATAGCCGTTGGGTGCAAAGCCCAAGAGAATCAGGCCGAAATCAGGACAATGATTGCATTTGACAGGGTTATCAGACGTCTAACTCTGGCATCAGACGTCTGGAAGGCCACTTTAAGACATTTGATTCCAAGGTCAGACGTCTGATTCTATGCGGGTTTCTCCCTGACTTGAATCAGATCTAAACAGGGTTTTTGTGCAAGTCCATCAGACGACATACAGGACGTCTGGAAACCTACTTTTACTGTGGGAATTGATTTCCAAACGTTGCAACGGCTAGAAAATCTCTGAGAAGAGATTTTGGGTCAGCCGAGGCAAAATGGTCATTTATCAGACGTCTGGTAAGTCCTATGGACGTCTGATAAGGCTCTAACGGTCATAATCTTGAGTGTTTTCTAAGCCAGCCAACGGTCCACTAATTGGACGTCTGGCAAAGTCATCAGACGTCTCCTAAGACGTCTGGTCTAAGGTCTGGACGTCTGATTTCATCAGACAGAACTAACTATGTCCAGCCTAACAGTTATCAGACGTCTGAAACAACAGTCAGACATCTTAAAATTCTTTATCAGACGTCTGATTTTGGAATTAGACGTCTGGAAGTGCTGTTTGAACCCTATATTGGTTTTCTAAGTATTCTACAGAAAACCTAAGTATCGTAGGGTTGTGCAGGTGTTCCTAGGACTACTTTTAGGGTACTTTAAGGCTCTTTAACATAATGTTCTAAGGAATCAAAAAGAGCAAGAAAATAAATACAAGAGATACATGAAAGGATAAAAAAGAATCTATCCTATTCTTCTTGTCTTCCATCTCCAATCTTTCGCTCCACGCGAACCTCCTCTGTTTTCCGTCAAGCTCCTCCAATCTGTCCTGGATGCGAGCTCGAACTCCGTCTAAACACGTCCTCATTTGTAATTGACCTGAAATCTAGGACTGAAATTGCAAATGTTAAATAACACGTGTTTTGTTATCATCAAAACAAATGATCGTGGTGCTCTAGCACCAACAATCTCCCCCTTTTTGATGATGACAAAACCGTAAATAATGCATAAAAATCCTCCCCCTTTTTGACATTATCAAAAAGGTTTAATTGATTTTACATTACTTATAACTCCCCCTTAAAACATGCTCTTCTATGAATTTATTTTAACAAAGGTAATATCCTCCCCCTCTTTGTAACAATGCGATAGCTATTATTTTTCTCCCCCTTTCTAAAGGAAATTTAGCTACCTTACATCTCCCCCTTAAAAATTGACAATTAGCTCATCCTTTTTTTAACTCCCCCTACCTAAATGCTTATGATAAAAAGATAGGGTAAAGGGTTTTACCTCACCTACCATGGCCAATAAAATGGCCCGAATGGTGGTGGTGGATGCCAAATCGGATGGGGCTCCCATCCGTAGCTTGGAGGCCCGGGCATCGGCGCCGGTCTCCAATCCAGTGGTCGACGTGCAGCGGGTACGTTGTTTGCTCGCCGTCTCGTCGGTCTTCTTATTCTCCTCCTTGGTCTACTCCTTGGTTCTCCCAACTTGAGTTGACCAGCCTTGAGCTTGTAGGTCCAGTCCTTTATGTTGTAGTCATCCCTGAACCCTACAAAACAAGATTCTAATTTTTTCTTTGGTATCCAAGTGAGCTTGGATCCGGATTTGTTAGTGGGTCTCCTTGATGGAGATCCTTTCTAAATCTTAGGGCTATATAAATCATCTACTTTGTTGATTAGTTTGTTGGAGTTTTCCCTAAGACATGCGATTTCTTTTTCTATAATACTCATCTTAGTCTTTAAATTAGAGATTTCTAACTTTAGACTATCATTTTCCTCAATCAATTTATTATTTTCATTGATGAGGTTATGATTATCTAATAATAGGTTATCATCCTTAGGACTAGCTTCTATGTCCTTAAGTTGTTTTTCTAACCTATCATTTTCATTTTTAAGAAAACTAAGGTTCTTCTTCATGCTTTTGTTTTCTATTTTTAGTGATTTACTAATCTCGAATAATTCATTAAAAGCTTCTTGTAAATCAAAATTTACCTCGTCGTCGGAGTCGCTTCCGCTTTCACTGTCGCTATTGGTTCCTCTAGCCATGAAACCAAAGCAAGTGGTTTCTTCTTCTTTTACTTCTTCTTCTTCCTCCGAGCTGGAATCCTCATGAGTGCCTTCCAACCTCCTCCATATCTCGTGGGCGGTGGTGCACTCTTGGATTTTCTCGAACTCTTCCGGACTCAACGCGCAATACAGGGCATCATTGCCTTTGCGTTGAGTGAGAGCTCTAGAATCTGCACCTGCGAGTAGCCTCCTTGGGGTCGCTTTGGGATCTCGTATGGGGTTTCGCAACATCCCCATACCTCGAATTCAGTGGCTTGGAGCCACGTCTTCATCCTCAGCTTCCAGTAGCTGTAGTTGTTCCCGTCAAAGTAGGGCGGACGGGTTGTGGACTGCCCCTCGGAAATCCTACTTGTGGAACAGCTTCCCTCCATGTTTAGATCCTCGCCGGTTTATAACGCCGAAAATGCGAGACCTGCTCTGATACCAATTGAAGGTTCCCTTCTAGGAGGGGTGACGTAAAAATATGCGGAAATAAAATTATAAAGCAATCTCACAAAAATCAATCGCACAATGTACACAGGTATTTTTAGGTGGAAACCCAAACCGGGTGAAAACCACCACCTAACCCTCTCGAGTTAGGATTTTCCGATCAACCAAGTTGATCAAAATCCACTAACCGAATCACTTTAAACGAGGGTGATTCAACCTTAGTACAACCACGCTACAAGTACGAGGGTAGCGTTCCTCAACCCCTTCTCTCCACGAGAAGGATTTTGTCCCACGAAGGAGACGGGAATTCGCAAAGCGAATACCCAACCAAAAGACAAAGATAAAATAAAACAACAGTCCTATAGAGCCAACAAAATTAAACCTAGCTTCTATAGGAAATAGGAAACTCCCCTTTGCAAGGAGTGCGTCGACGATGACGCGGTGCGTGTGCCACGCGATGGCGCTACGTCGCTCTCGTTATCTACGGCGGGAGAGCGGGTGCGCAACGGTTGAATGCTCTCAAGAAAATGGAGCTTGAGCTTGGAGAGAAAGAGAGTCTTTTCTTTAGACACAAAAGGTTTGAAAGTGTATTGCAAGGTGTGTGTCTTAGTGTGTATATGTCTCTCTAGGTGTGTTTCTTGTGTATCTAGGTGTGTAAAGGCTCCCCTCTATTTATAGAGGCCTTAGGAAGGTTTTGGAAGGCTTGGAAAAGCTTCCATAGCCGTTGGGTGCAAAGCCCAAGAGAATCAGGCCGAAATCAGGACAATGATTGCATTTGACAGGGTTATCAGACGTCTAACTCTGGCATCAGACGTCTGGAAGGCCACTTTAAGACGTCTGATTCCAAGGTCAGACGTCTGATTCTATGCGGGTTTCTCCCTGACTTGAATCAGATCTAAACAGGGTTTTTGTGCAAGTCCATTAGATGGCATACAGGACGTCTGGTACTATGTCTGGACGTCTGGAAACCTACTTTTACTGTGGGAATTGATTTCCAAACGTTGCAACGGCTAGAAAATCTCTGAGAAGAGATTTTGGGTCAGCCGAGGCAAAACGGTCATTTATCAGACGTCTGGTAAGTCCTATGGACGTCTGATAATGCTCTAACGGTCATAATCTTGAGTGTTTTCTAAGCCAGCCAACGGTCCACTAATTGGACGTCTGGCAAAGTCATCAGACGTCTCCTAAGACGTCTGGTCTAAGGTCTGGACGTCTGATTTCATCAGACAGAACTAACTATGTCCAGCCTAACATTTATCAGACGTCTGAAACAACAGTCAGACGTCTTAAAATTCTTTATCAGACGTCTGATTTTGGAATTAGACGTCTGGAAGTGCAGTTTGAACCCTATATTGGTTTTCTAAGTATTCTACAGAAAACCTAAGTATCCTAGGGTTGTGCAGGTGTTCCTAGGACTACTTTTAGGGTACTTTGAGGCTCTTTAACATAATGTTCTAAGGAATCAAAAAGAGCAAGAAAATAAATACAAGAGATACATGAAAGGATAAAAAAGAATATATCCTATTCTTCTTGTCTTCCATCTCCAATCTTTCGCTCCACGCGAACCTCCTCTGTTTTCCGTCAAGCTCCTCCAATCCGTCCTGGATGCGAGCTCGAACTCCGTCTAAACACGTCCTCATTTGCAATTGACCTGAAATCTAGGACTCAAATTGCAAATGTTAAATAACACGTGTTTTGTTATCATCAAAACAAATGATCGTGGTGCTCTAGCACCAACACGCAGTACCAAGGGAAGTACCTGTACCTGTTTAGTGCAGAGTGGGGCCAGCCACCCCAGGGAACCGGGGTTAGGATTGGCCACTCTGTACCGACTTGTTGGCCCTCGTGTACGTAGTACCGAGGAGAGCTAGTAGTGTTAGGAGAGTACTAGCTACCCCACGGGCCCCGGGGTTCTGCTAGCCTCCTTCACTGACTTGTTAGGCCCACTAGGGCAAACCAGGGTAGTCAGGCGAGGGTGCGCGGACTGTGGAGGGGCAAGGCCCCGGTTTGGTTACTGTGGAGGGGTTGGACCCCTGTTACTGAGAGGGCTCTGCCCTGGTTCCGTGCTGTGCTTTGGGCGCACCCGTTAACGGAAATGACTGACCGCGTGCCAGTGCGGGCTAGCTACCTGTGCGTTTATCGCGCGTGCCGTAGTCACCATTACGTCTGTCAGTGACCTTGGGGTGGTTGACTGAGGGTAGGATCACCACGGGGGACTCTCCCGGCGAGGAGAGCACCACGTGCTACTTCTACTTTTGGAAAAGACTGCAATCAAGATCGTTCCCACGAGGACATTCGAGATCAAGTAAAGGATCTGAGAAACAAATGAAATAGTGAGAAAAATTGAAAGATGTGAATAAAGGAAGTAATAGAACATAACAGCTACTGTACACTCTACTGTTGCCTTTTGTTAGTTTGCCACTCTACTCAACATTTTGCTGACGTGTTACACTCGTTACCTTTTTCAGGACCAGGTGTTGAGCAGCCAGGGTCGGCGGCTGCAGAGGACGCTGGGCCGAGTAGGGTCCAGTAGAGTTACCACAGTCTTTTGTACCTCTTTTGTTTCTGTTCTAGTGAGTAGTTTTTGTTTCCACTGTACCTTCTTTACCTGCAGTTCTTGTTATATGATAAATGTTGTTTTACTGTTGTGGTGGTACCTACTATAGTAGTTTCTTTCCTTACTGCTGTACTTTCTTACTGTTAGTTATATTCATGCTTAATGTGGTTTATTTTACTGTCTTTTGGTTACTTCCTCGTTGGACGACTAGGTCTTGGGATTAGTCAAGTCGATCCGGTTCTCGTGTCTCGTAGGGACTCGAGAACCGGGTCGTTACACCTATGGTGGGAGCTCGTGGGAGAGAGAGAGAGAGGGTGGATGGTGGCTTTTAGATCCACCAAATGTGGATCTAAGAATTGAATGGCTCTTGGTTGCTATTTTTGGCAACCAAGGTAACCACACATGGTAGAGAGTTCTAGAGAACTCTAGGCTAGGTATTTTCATGTGGATGGTGTGTGTGGGTCGAAACTTAGGTGGCTAGGTTGATTAGGTTTGGTTCTAGTGGGTTTAAGTCAAGGTATGTCTCAAATTAGGGTTATAAACCCTAATTCACTAAGGTAAACTGCAATTAAACTTAATACAAGTTTAATTGGGTGTGTGGAAACTTAATTGAGAGTAAAACAACTCAATTAATTTTCATCTAGGTCAATTGGACTCTCATTGAGTCCAATTGGACAGTGTGTTCGGAGATCGGGGCTCAATTGGACTCAATGAATCCAATTGAATAGGCTGATGGAATTAACTAAGATCCAAGTCAATTAGGTTTAGTGAGGACCTAATTAGATCCTTAGGGAGGTCTAAAGGTGATGTACTAGGGTTCGGACACCTTAATTTAGGTTCCTATGGGGTTGGAATTGGGTTTAGAGACCAAGAGATCCAAGATCAAAGCTTAAATCTCAAAACAGGAATTGGAGAGTAGTATCAATTGTCTAATAATAGCGTCAGACGTCTTATACTCAAAAATCAGAAGTCCAGACTTGTTGTCTGGACGTCCAATCAGAGTCAAGAAGGATTTCGGGTTCTATTTTGGGTATTATGCAGAAATTGGTTGTCTGACAAAGTGTTTGGACGTCCAATAACACTACAGAAGTGGGTTTGAAGTGTGCAGGAGATGGCTAAGGGTCCTGGACGTCCTATAACTTATCTCGATGTCCAGATAAGTGTTGGAACTAGGGTTTTAGGACTTCCTTGGGTGTTGTGACCTAATCTAAGGGTGGCTAAGGCTTGGGGAGGTCTCTAGGCTATCTTTAGGCTAGGATGGACCTAAGCTCTTCACATTTTACTACTTTATTTCTACTTAATAGAATAGAAAACCTTTAACCCCCTTACATTATTATTCCTACATCTAAACTAGGCCTTCTGCTCCAGCTTTGCTACAACTCCCGTTATTTCGGATCCAGCTTCAGATCCTTCTCCAGATCCAGCTCCCGATCTACTATTGCCTGCAATCGACATAATATACTTAATCAGCATATTATAACATTGTTTTATACATAGCTAAAGTAAAGTAGTAAAGATGAAGATAATGCTTATGCGTGCATGAATTTCCCTAACTTATGCTAAGTTCTAGCCTAATCTATGTCAATTAAGACCTATGATTGCTGCGCAATCATACCCCCATGCCTAAATCTTGCTAGTCCCTAACAAATGCAAGACTAAATTATTTACAGCAAGGGTCCCTACGGGACTAATTATTTTATCAAGTGTATTGATTGCACCTCAAAATACACCTGCAATAATGCCTTCTTATTCTATTTCCTAGCATTAACTATGCACATTAGGATTCCGTAGTTGCATTTTGTCAAAATACTTGCATTCATGCATTCAATTGAGAGGAGAAGAGAATGAAATAAAAGGCCTTGCATATTATGTTTTTCCTCAAGTGCCTCTTTGCAAAAATCCTCATCTTTTATTTCTTTTTTCTCCACTTGTTTTTTTTCTATTTTCTTTCCCGCTGCTGCAGCTTCTTCCTGCGGCTGAAAGTTCTTCACGCCATGCGCCCTCTCCTTGCCAAACCCACTCCCTGCGGCTGGCATTCTCGCCCTCTCCCTGCTGCAGCCATGCATGCAGCCATACTCTCCTCTTCTTTAAGAAGCCTCAGCTTCTTCTTCAGGGGAGGGAAGCTGGCAGCAGCAAGAAACGCCACCCGCAGGCCACCACCTTCCTCTCCCCCGTCCTCCCCTCCATGCGCCGGCTCTCCTCCGAGGCGAAACCCGGCGAGCAGGAGCTCTCACTGTGGTGCACACCACCACAGTGAGACCACCACTGCCCAGCTCTTCAAAGAGCTGGTGGGCGTGGTGGCTCTCTTTTTCATTTTTTTTCTTCTTCCCGCCATTGCTGCTGCTTCAAGGTTCGAAGCTCGAAGCAGAAGCAGCAGCCAAGCGGCGGTAGCAGCAGCAGCAGCAGCCGCACCCACTGCCTCCGTGAGCAACTGCAGGCGCTCAACTCCTCCGCGCGCGCCTGCAGGACCTTCCCCGCGTCCATTCCTCCGCTCTGTCGCACGCCGCTCGCGCCCGCAACCGGTCGCTGCGCGCCTCTGCAGCTGCCGGCCAAGCGTCTTCCCACCCCCTGCCAGCCTCTGCCCCCCTCCGCGCCTGCCTGCAGACCTTCTCCGCGTCTGCTTCCTCGCTCTGTCGTGAGCCTCCACGCTCGCAGCCGGCGACGCAGACACCTCTCCTCTGCGCGAATACACGCCCGCGACCATCAGACGACGGTCTTCACCTCCAGACGGCTTAGCTCCTCACTCCAGGAGTTGCGGCTGCGTCCCCTCTCCCACTCTCTCCTGCTCGCTCTCTCCGGCTCTCTCTCTCCCGCTCTCTCTCTCTCTCTCTCTCACTCTCTCTCACAACACTTTTTTTTACACATTACACCGACGCTCACACACACCTTCACTAACATTTACACACACCCACACACACATAAACACTATTATAAACTTATATATATATACGTATACTTATATAGTAACATATATATACATATATATGTATATATATATATATATATATATATCTATATATACATATATACATATACTACTATGCATATAGATATATATATATATATTTACATCTATATATATAGTAGTATTAGTATACTTATATACATATATATATACATTTCTATATACTTATATATATACATATATATATATATATAGATACATATTCCTATATACATATATATATACATCCATATAGTATTATATACATATGTACATATACATATATATATATATACATCTATACATATATATATCTATAACTATGTATACATACATACATACATATATATATATATATATATATATATATATATATATATATATACTTAGCTGCATATATCTATATATACATATATTATTGTATACTTATACATACATATATATATACCTCTATATAGTTATATATACATACACATATATATATATACATATACTTACATATGTACATATACATATATATCTACATATATATATATATACCTATATATTTATAATCATATATATATATATACATATAGATATATTTACTTACATACATACATATATATTTTCACATTATTTACCATACGCTGTATCGCAGGAATATCTGCACCAGTTGCTGATATTCCCCAATACACACGTACAAAAAGCGTGGACACATACATCATCCACCATCCATCCCACATTCCACGCGGCACCTAGTCGTGTTGGTTGCGTCTCTCTAGACGACGACCAACTTGATGCAGTGCTACACTCCATCGCCGCCTCCACCCCCACCCCTTTATATACATAATATATACCTATATATATATACTATATTTACTTTATTTTTGTTGCTTTCCTAATAGTAAAAAGATAAAAAAATATATATAAAAGAGAAAAGATAATCTTTGACCTGCAGGTATCTCGTCTTACGAATAGCAAGACCCGTTTTTGATTCTGTTTTGGCTAAAAGCCAAGGACACAATTTTGAGGGAGTGCCTCAAGGACAAGGATTACTAGAAAAAAAAATCTAAATAAGAAAAACACCAAAAATACAATAAACGAATGGAAGAGACTCGTTGTAGGAAAAGCGTAGAAACTCGACTTGTACCCCACTTCCCTGAGTTCGACCCTGGGCCTAAAAGTGACAAGATAAAATCAAATAGGCCATGTTAAAAATTTTGTAAAGAGATGGTTAGGTCCGAATTAGGTTAACCACTATACACATTTCAATGATAAAATCATCTTATTAACAACCTATCCAGGCCGACCAATCATCTTTTTCTGGAGCCATTGCCGGGGAAGTGCGCCTTCAAGTAAGTTTCTATTCAATTCCTTTCAATTTTCTCTTCTATCTTCACGGGTATTTTTGTTTTTGGTGTGAAGGTGAACCTAGTGGAAGGAGAAGGAAGGCTGACGAAGTCGAAGACGTGAGTAGATCCAAGGCGGGAACGAGAGCGTGAAGGCGCCAACATTGCATTGGAGCTTCACACACGTTGCTAAACAAGTAGGTTTCCTTTTCTTAGCAAACTAGGGTTAACTTGCCACTTCAATAAAAAGAAAAGAAAAAAAAATTAAAAACTAAAAACTAGAAAAACTTTTTGGGATCTCTTGGGGTAAGTGGATTAAAATTCACTTGTTTGATTGATTGTCTTCACTCCCACCGCCCCAGGATTTCCCGCCATACATCGCATAGCGAAAATCTGAGAATCTTGATTCTTGGATCTTTCGCCATGGGAAGTATTCTTTGAGGCAAATAAAAAGATTGATTGCACCCCTCGTTTGCCTCACTTATCTACAATTCGGGATCACATTTTTGGTGGGGAGACTTGGAATTGAGTTGATTCCAACCCCACCACGACCTTTCAACTTGCCTCAGATTCGATCCCGAGTATTTCAACACCAACAACTTTAGTTTCGTTATCTATTGGTTGAGCCTTGTGTGGACATTTTTTCTTGGTGATTGGGAGCACTTGAATGGAAGTGCTTGGCTCCCTTTCACACTAATTTAAAACTGATTCGTGCATCCACACATAGAAATATCCATTTAGGGTAGCCCATTGCACTTTAGAATGCATTAACCAACTGATATTGAAGAAGGGTTTCTTGGGCTTCGGAAGAAAACTTGTATTCTCACAAAAACCCGGAGATTGGTTGAATTGGTAATACAGCGAAATCCTTAAATTCATACTACTTAAGGCTGTACTCTAAAAACCATTCACCAATTAAGAACTTCAATTCGGGGAGATTTCCCTGTTGCATGCTTGTTTTACACACCTAAAAAATCAATCACTTGGGCATTACCCGTAAACAATGCCCTTCACATTCCAAAAGCACTTGACCCTAAGCCTCTAACTAAAACTGGTAGTAACTTGACCCTTCTTAAGGATTGGAGGTCTAACTACCTGCGTGTAGTGGCTACGTGCTGGTGAGAGTTCCCGCATTCTATCGGGTGTCTAAGATTGGGGCAAACAGCCTTTCAATCTGGCCCAGTGGTTCCGCGGTGCTCGCATTTGGTTCCGTAGTTTGTGATAGTAGGTAACTTAGATCTTTAGGTCTAAGGGCACATTGTAGAGGTTAGGAACTTGACTGTATTAATTTGTAATCAAGTGTACCTTTGCGGGGTCATTTCTCTCATCTCTTTTCCCTTCTCATCTTCCCAACTCTTCTTGTGGTAGTGCATGTTTGGGAGGAGGTCACAAAACCTTGAACTGTTTGAATTGACTGCTAAATTTAGAAAAAGAGCCAAATTGTCCTCCTCCTCCACAAACATGGCAAACACCTCTTCACCACTCCATCACAATTCCAATTCTTTCAACACCAGGCTTATCTCGAGAAACCCTGTAAGACCTTCCTTACCGAGTGTCACACCAAGCGACTCAGTAAGTCATGTGGAACTAGCTTCTGCGAGCTAGTATTTCAACACGAAGGACCAAGCCTCCGTGTGCTCGGACACATATTTACATGCGGACACGTCTTCTGGCATAGAAGACACTTGCGCCTTGAGGAACAACCCGTTCTCTGCCACGTATAACCCTAGGTGGTGCAATCATCCAAATTTCTCATGGTCCAACAACCCGCAGCGCCAAAACCCCACTGGTGGACCAATGCGATCGTCCGCACCCATCATCCCAAGGGCCCAGTCTAATCCTATGGCAAATCTGCCATCAGGCCCTTGTGTATATCAAACCAAACACGCATCAAGGCCTCTTGATAAATTGATGCGAATGATGACGGAAATGTCAAAGCTCCATAAAGAGAACATGACTTCTCTTCAGCACCATTTGGCGCAGCATAATGCTGAGATTAGTCAACTACGCATGGCGACTCGATCTCAGGGCACTCTTCCTGCCCAACCTGTTCCAAACCCGCAAAACTTCGTACCCTGTGATCGCAACCACAGGTACAACCTTCTTAGGGACAGGTTCATCAAATTCTGCAAACTCCAAGCATTCCACCGGGATTTCTGGCTAATCCCGCTGCAGCACCGCACTCTTATGTTGATTACGATTGCATCAAAGATGACACGTCTGACGAGGACATAACCGTCAGTGCGTGTATCGGACTATTTGGGACCTATTCGGACTGCTGCGAATTACCTGACGACTGCCTGACCAACATAAATTGTGACATTCCCCAATCCCTCCCTATTGCTGTACCTTCTCCTTACTAGACTTCTGACGAGGTTTTCTCCGCTTCCCATACCTCGTGGTCTGAGTCATCGCCGGGCTGCTCACCGCCTGTTCACACTCTGGAAGACCGGATTGCCCTTTCTTTCCCACCAAATCAGGCGGTTTGCAACTCCACACTGTGACCTTGAGCCCACATCTTACTCACTGGTGTTATTCCCTTTTGGATCCATCTATCCAAAGAGCCCCTCTTCTTGGCCAATCTAAGGGCCAACTTCTTCTTCCTGATCTGCTTTCTGATCCGCCTGGGACACTCTCGTCCCAAGAAATGCCAAATCTCTCACCATCCACCATCACTTTTCATGCCTCTTTCGCGATCACTTCACTTTTCTCTTCACCACCTACCAACCACCCACCCTACCACCCTGCTGTATACCCTGCACATCAACTTTCGTTACCGATCTTTCGTCCTTTCTCTACCTTTCCCTGCATGCATATGAGGACATAGCATTGTTTGGCATGGGGGGCTGGATAGGCATCCATAGGATCCGGGTATTTTACGGTATCATACAATTCCCACCTATTTATAAATATGCAAGAAAAAGAAAAAAGAAGAAAAAAAAAAATATATATATAATAATAATAAATGGTGTTTAGTAATGATCTAAAAGTTGAAACAAAAAAATACAATAAGTGTTTATGGATATTCAACCTCTGTTTTGAAGACTTTCCAGGCCACAGAAGCTTGATTCGCGCAAGCTCGGCTTAATCCACTTAAAGCATTGACAAAATAGATCAGAATCTCTCCTATTCCTGTACCTGAAACACCAGTACAGGATCCGTTGGTTTGCTTTTACTTGAGAGCTTAAGTAAACTTGGTTCACACTACACATATTAGGAAAGACCAGGTGAACATAAGATCCAACCCTAGTGTTCATTAGGGAAGGTGGAGTCCTTACCTGTGCGCGCAGGTAGACTTTTTATCCCAGGCTTTAGTCTTGTGTTTAGGAGCGACTCTTTCCACCAAAAAGAAACTCTCCCACCAAAAAGAAAAAAAAGTGTGCTCCTTCAAAAAAAATGTTGTAAGAGATATACTGACACGTGTTTCAAAAAAAAAAAGAAAGTTGCAAAAGAGTCAGTATATCTCATAAATGTCTGTAAAGTCTTCTCCTTACAAGAAGTTCTCTAGGGCAGGTTATAAATACTTTGTTTTCCTGTGAGCCACAAAAATCAGAAAATGGGAGTTGAGTTTTTCGTCATCTTCTTAAGGGTCGATCTGAAAACACGAGCTGAAACTGGGACCAACCTGTACTTAAAGATTCGTGAAACCCTGGGCTTGAGTCTCAATGTTCATCTGGTCAGTCTTGATCCGTCACTGAACACAGGCCATAATCTCTTGAGCTCTCGAGTATGGCAAAAACCTCTTGGGTTCTGGAAATTGTACTTAAGGTTTAAATATCAAGAGTCCTGGTTAGTCGAGAGATGATCATTGTCATGTGAGACTTAAAGTACTGGTAGTCTTCTCTACAATTGATTCTCACAATATTCGACAATAAACACACCTATATCACCTCAGAAGAAAATCTTCAGCTTAAGATCATTTCTAAATACTATTTTGCTAGGGACTAGTAAAAGATAGGCATGGGAGTATATGATTGTACCTCAAAATACGCCTGCAATAATGCCTTCTTATGGTATTTCCTAGCATTAACTATGCACATTAGGATTCCATAGTTGCATTTTGTAAAAGCACTTGCATTCATGCATTCAATTGAGAGAAGAGAATGAAATAAAAGGCCTTGCATATTATGTTTTTCTTCAAGTGCCTCTTTGCAAAAATCCTCATCTTTTATTTTCTTTTTCTCCACTTGTTTTTTTTCCATTTTCTTTCCCGTTGCTGCAGCTTCTTCCCGCGGCTGAAAGTTCTTCACGCCATGCGCCCTCTCCCTGCCAAACCCACTCCCTGCGGCTGCCACTCTCGCCCTCTTCCTGCTGCAGCCATACTCTCCTCTTCTTTAAGAAGCCTCAGCTTCTTCTTCAGGGGAGGGAAGCTGGCAGCAGCAAGAAACGCCACCCGCAGGCCACCACCTTCCTCTCCCCCGTTCTCCCCTCCGTGTGCCGGCTCTCCTCCGAGGCGAAACCCGGCGAGCAGGAGCTCTCACTGTGGTGCACACCACCACAGTGAGACCACCACCGCCCAGCTCTTCAAAGAGCCGGTGGGCGTGGTGGCTCTCTTTTTCGTTTTTTTTCTTCTTCCCGCCATTGCTGCAGCTTCAAGGTTCCAAGCTCGAAGCAGCAGCAGCAGCAAAGCGGCGGTAGCAGCAGCAGCAGCAGCCGCCCCCGCTGCCTCCACGAGCAACTGCAGGCGCTCAGCTCCTCCGCGCGCGCCTGCAGGACCTTCCCCACGTCCGTTCCTCCGCTCTGTCGCACGCCACTCGTGCTCGCAACCGGCCGCTGCGCGCCTCTGCTGCGGCCGGCCAAGCATCTTCCCGCCCCCTGCCAGCCTCTGCCCCCCTCCGCGACCGCCTGCAGACCTTCTCCACGTCCGCTTCCTCGCTCTGTCGCGAGCCTCCGCGCTCGCAGCCGGCGACGTAGACACCTCTCCTCCTCTGCGCGAATACGCGCCTGCGACCATCAGACGACGGTCTTCACCTCCAGACGGCTTATCTCCTCACTCCAGGAGCTGCGGCTGCGTCCCCTCTCCCGCTCTCACCTGCCCGCTCTCTCCGGCTCTCTCTCTCTCTCTCCCACTCTCTCTCACAACACTTTTTTTTACACATTACACCGATGCTCACACACACCTTCACCAACACTTACACCCACACACACATAAACACTATTATAAACTTATATATATATATATGTATACTTATATGGTAACATATATATACATACATATATCTATATATATATGTATATACTTATATTTATACATATAGTAGGACCTATATACTTATGTATTAGTATATATACATACTTATATATATATATCTATATACCTATATATATACATATATATATACATATCTATATACTTATATATATATATATATATATATATATATATCTAGATACATATACCTATATACATATATATATACATCCATATAGTATTATATACATATATACATATACATATATATATATATACATCTATACATATATATATCTATAACTATATATACATACATACATATATATATATATATATACACTTAGCTGCATATATCTATATATACATATATTATTATATACTTGTACATACATATATATATACCTCTATATAGTTATATATACATACACATATATATATATACATATACTTACATAGATACATATACATATATATCTACATATATATATATACCTATATATTTATAACCATATATATAAATATATACATATAGATATATTTACTTACATACATATATATATATTTTCACATTATTTACCATACGTTGTATCGCGGGAATATCTGCACCAGTTGCTGATATTCCTCGATACACGCATACAAAAAGCGTGGACACATACATCATCCACCATCCATCCCACATTCCACGCGGCACCTAGTCGTGTTGGTTGCGTCTCTCTAGATGACGACCAACTCGATATAGTGCTACACTCCATCGCCGCCTCCACCCCCACCCCTTTATATACATAATATATACCTATATATATATACTATATTTACTTTATTTCTGTTGCTTTCGTAATAGTAAAAAGACAAAAAAATATATATAAAAGAGAAAAGATAATCTTTGACCTGCAGGTATCCCGTCTTGCGAATAGCAAGACCCGTTTTTGATTCTGTTTTGGCTAAAAGCCAAGGATACAATTTTGAGGGAGTGCCTCAAGGACAAGGATTAGCAGAAAAAAATCTAAATAAGAAAAACACCAAAAACACAATAAACGAATGGAAGAGACTCGTTGTAGGAAAAGCGTAGAAACTCAACTTGTAGCCCACTTCCTTGAGTTCGACCTTGGGCCTAAAAGTGACAAGATAAAATCAAATAGGACAGGTTAAAAATTTTGTAAAGAGATGGTTAGGTCCGAATTAGGTTAACCACTATACACATTCCAACGATAAAATCATCATATTAACAACCTATCCGGGCCGACCAATCATGTATGCGTAGAGATTTTTCTCCTTTTTGTTTTCATCCTATGCTCTAGAAATCCAGACAATCGTGAAAGTGCAGCTATGTAGCTTTGGCAATGGATTCGAGTGAAAACTAATACACCTCTAAAGCCTGTACTTGATCCCTAGTAAAAATTCTAGCAGGATAGGCGAACTTCTTCCCTTGGGGTATTCAAGATATTCTATCAATTTCTCCTTGGCTTTGGGCTTCGGTAGAGAATCTCAGAGAGAAACGATTATATATTTGGTGGCTCACTCTCACTGGTGCTACACAGAGACTAGTACTACAGAATCTAGATTCCTAGATTACTAAGTAACTCAACTTAGAGAAAGACAAGAAAAACTATGCTCTCTTTGATTCCTTTGTATCCATTCTCTTACTCTTTTTTTTCTTTCTTTTTCTTAGAGCTCACAACCTCACCAGATTCACACGTATGTTCTGTATTTGGTGGTCTCACTAGGCATTAACACTTTAATTGAGTTCTCATAACCCTAACACTAAGTTGGAATTCCTCAGCTAGTATTCGGGTGGTCAGAAACACAAAAAAAATAGGTTAAGGCCATATTTGGTGGAGCTCAATTTTATTTGGTGGTATTGCCTCGATGAAATAAACACTAAATATTCATTCTTTTCTTTGCTTTTTCTTCTTTTTCTAATTTTTTTCAGTTTTCCTTCCTTTTCGTCATTCTTTTTCTTTTTTTATTTTTTTTATTTTTATTTTTTTTTTCAGCATAACACAACTGGCATACATGCATGAAATTTATTGAGGAGGCATTATTAGGGATTGGTGGTACTCAAGAGACATTGGGTGGCTTATATGGTGGAAGTGCCTACTCACGGCATCGGGAGAGACGGATAGGACGGTGTATTTCTGACCTTGACATCAATACCCTCCTTCAGTCTAGGATTCCATAAAGAATGGTCATAACCATCCACCTTAGCCCTAGTTTTATGAAAACTCGCTCTCCGTGTATTTGCCTTATTCGGTGGCTCTCACAATTTCTCACAAAATGCATACGTAGGAATCGAGAGCGAAAACTGTCTAAACTCAAAGTATCATCACCTAATTATCTAGGATTCCAGATTCCTTGCACTAATCTTAGAACACCAGTACACTCTACTCTCATCTCACACTATTTGGTGGATTTTTGGAAGAAAATCTGCCTGACTCCCAAAACACTGTCCAGGGGTTCAGGAGAAGAAGCACTGCTTCTTCTCAACAGACTAATGACGTTTATCAGCCTTCATCATGAATCCATTGCAAATTCTACGCGTGTGAAAAGTTATACTAGATTCCAGATTACAGGAATAAACTAAGGGATAAAATCCCTAATGCATTTTCTTAATAAAATAATCTTATTCATGAATGCAATATGTAACCTCATATAATTTGTACTTCATGAAATTCCCACATCGGGTTACAATCAGCTTGACCCTAAATTTAGAACAAAAGGTGAGCAGGTGAGTCGGAAGTGGCTGTTGCGAATGATTTCTAGCTCCAATGCGAGCATTGGAGGTGGGGTCGGTTGTTCCTTTTATTTAAGGTCCTAAAGTATGTTTTACATGCAGCTCCGAGGTTTTCCTAAGTGTTGGCATAAAAATTTTTTCAGTTTTTTCTGTATCTACCCCCGCATGCCTAAGTTGTTGCATGTCCTCATGCATGAATATAAAAGAAAATAAATATTGACAGAGGATGAGTGGGTAGAAGTCACCTAGAATTGCTCCTGAAACTATACATTCAGCACCAGCCAACCTGTCAGCATACACTATGCAAAGGAAATATGCTAAAGGAAATATATGCTATGTATAAAAATGGTTATATATAAATGATGGTAGAATGTGGGGCGAATGGTATCTATATGTGCTGAGTTTAATGCCTCTAGCTGGGCGAGCACTCAATCACACGTCATCACTAAGATGAACAGTCTCGTCAGGTGGAGGGGGTTCCTGGGCCAAAAATGGCTTGAGGCGCTGGCCATTTACCGTGACTATATGCCCAGATTTTGGGTCCTTGATCTGGACTGCCCCATTAGGATATGGCTACATCACAACATACGGGCCAGTCCATTTGGACTTAAGCTTCCTCGCAAATAGTTTCAGCCGTGAATCAAATAACCAGACTCACTGGTTGGGTGTGAATACTTTCCTCCGGATGTGGCAGTCGTGAAAGGCCTTGGTCTTGTCCTTGTATATTAATGCATTCTCATAGGCCTCCCGCCGGATTTCTTCTAATTTGCTGAGCTGGAGTTTCCATTCTCGACCTCCTGCATTGAGGTCGAGGTTGCATTTTCACACCGCCCAAAAGGTGCGGTGTTCCAGCTCTACAGGAAGGTGACAGGCCTTGCCATATACCATGCGATATGGTGACATAACAAGTGGGGCCTTGTATGCGGTCCAGTATGCCCAGAGTGCATCGATTAATTTGTCGGACCAGTCCTTCCTGTTTGGTCTAACCATCTTCTGGAGAATCAGCTTGATTTGACGGTTAGACACCTCAGCTTGCCCATTGGTCTGCGGGTGATACGGAGTGGCTATGCGGTGATGTACCCCATATTTCCTTAATAAGGACCTGAAATGCATGTGGATGAAGTGGCTTCCCCCATTGCTAATCAGAGCGTGGGGTATTCTGAATCTCGTGGAAATATTTTGCCATAGGAAAGAAATGACTGTCGTGTGGTCAGCCCGTCTCGACGGGATGGCCTCGACCCACTTCGAGACATAATCAACGGCTGGAAATATGCACTCGAAGCCATGCAAGTTTGGAAAAGGGCCCAAAAAATTGATGCCCCAGGCGTCGAACACTTCTACGACCATGATGGGTTGGAGTGGCATCATGTCTCTCCTGGTCATAGAACTGATCGACTGACATCGTTTGCAGCCTTGGGCGTAATCGTGTGTATCTCTGAAGATGGTTGGCCGGAAAAATCCCAACTGCAAAATTTTTGCAGCGGTTTTCCGTCCAAAGAAATGGCCACCACACGCATCATTGTGGCAGAAAGATAACACACTGGGGATCTCAGAGTCTGGGAAGCATCTGCGGATAATCTAATCCGCTCCAATGCGGAAGAGCAGCGGGTCATTGATTGCACCGCAAAAATACACCTGCAATAGTGCCTTCTTATGCTATTTCCTAGCATTACTAATGCATAATTAGGTCTCCATACTTGCATTGTAAAACTACATGCATGCATGCATCTAATTGAGAGGAGAGGAGAATGATATAAGTGGCCTTGCATTTTACTTTTTTCCTCAAGTGCCTCTTTGCAAAATCCACCATCTTTTTATCTTTTTATTTTTTCCACTTGATTTGGAAATCTTTCCTGCGGCTATAATTGCCATGCTTCTCCGCGTGCCATTCCCTGCTGCCGCAGCATCCCTCTCCCTACGGCTGCCATTCCCTGCCGTAGCCGTGCATGTGCCATGCATGGCCATGCCTTCCTCTTCTATTTAAAGGCCATGGCTTCTCCTTCAGCAAGAGGCTTGGTCCCAGCTGAAGAAACACCCACCTGCACTTCTTCTCCAGGTCGTCCTCTCCTCGTTTCCCCTCCATACGCCGATCTTCCTCCGAGGAGATACCTGGCGGGCAGGAGCTCTCACTGTGGTGCACACCACCACAGTGAGACCACCACCACCCAGCTCTTCAAAGAGCCAGTGGGCGTGGTGGCTTTTCTTTCATTTTGTCCATTCCAGCCACTTCTGCCATTGGAGCAGCTTCAAGGTCTGAAGCTCAAAAGCTTCGCCTAGCAGCAGCGGCAAGGAAGTAGCAACAGCAGCAGCACTAAGAAGCCGCCCAGCCTCCTTCCGCGCACGCCTACAGGCGCCCTAGCCCTCCGCACGCACCTGCAGGTCCTCTCCACCTTCGCTTTCTCCGCTCTGTCGCAAGCTCGCTTCCACTTGCAATCGGCCCCTGCGCACCTCTGCAGCGGCCGGCAAGCGCCTCCCCGCCCCCCTGCAGTACCTGCAAGCTTCCGCGCAAGCTGCAGGCGCCCTCGCCCTCCAGCCCTCTGTCGCGAGCTCTCCGCGCTCGCAACCGGCCGACGCAGGTCTTCTCCCTCGCGTGCTAGCTCTCCAGCCTACGCTTGTCTGCGTGCATGCACGCCTACGCGTGCGTGCTTGAACCTCCAGACGGCGCGGTGAATCTGCAGACGACTTAACCTCCAGCCATCTCTCCCGCTCTCTCTCTCTCTCACTCTCTCTCATAATACTTACAGCACTCTCTACACCAACGCTCACACACACCTACACTCACACTTCCACACAAACACACACACCTATACTCTATTGTACACACACATATATATATACGTATACTTATATATTGATATATATATACATATATATATATGCATATATATATATATATAGATATATATATATACTTATATTTATAAATATAGTAGTATCTATATACTTATGTATTAGTATACATACATACATATACATATCTATATACTTATATATATACTTATATATATATATACATATATACATATACTTATATAAATATACATGTATACTTACATATATACATATATCTATACACACATATATATATATAAATATACATATGTCTATACACACATATATATATAAATATGCATAGATCTATATATATATATATATTACCTATATAACTAAGTATAGATACCTATATATATATATATATACATATATACACACCTACTTATATATGCATACATTTATACATATATATATCTACATAACTAATGTAACGACCCGATTCCCGAGTCCCTACGAGACACGAGAACCGGACCGACTCGACTAATCCCAAGACCCAGTCGTCCAACGAGGAAGTAACCAAAAGACAGCAAAATAAACCACATTCAGCATGAATATAACTACAGTAAGAAAGTACAGCAGTAAGGAAAGAAACTACTACAGTAGGTACCACCACAACAGTAAAACAACATTTATCATACAGCAAAAACTGCAGGTAAAGAAGGTACAGCGGAAACAGAAACTACTCACTAGAACAGAAACAAAAAGGGGTACAAAGCTGGGGTAACTCTACTGGACCCTACTCGGCCCAGCGTCCTCTGCAGCCGCCGACCCTGGCTGCTCAACACCTGGTCCTGAAAAGGTAACGAGTGTAACACGTCAGCAAAACGCTGAGTAGAGTGGCAAACTAACTAAAGGCAACAGTAGAGTGTACAGTAGCTGTTATGTTCTATTACTTCCTTTATTTACATCTTTCAATTTTTCTCACTATCTCATTTACTTCTCAGATCCTTTACTTGATCTCGGATGTCCTTATGGGACGATCTTGATTGCAGTCTTTTCCAAAAGTAGAAGTAGCACGTGGTGCTCTCCTGGCCGGGAGAGTCCCCCGTGGTGATCCTACCCTCAGTCAACCACCCCAAGGTCACTGACAGACGTAACGGTGACTACGGCACGCGCGATAAACGCACAGGTAGCTAGCCCGCACTGGCACGCGGTCAGTCGTTTCCGTTAACGGGTGCGCCCAAAGCACAGCACGGAACCAGGGCAGAGCCCTCTCAGTAACAGGGGTCCAACCCCTCCACAGTAACCAAACCGGGGCCTTGCCCCTCCACAGTCCGCGCACCCTCGCCTGACTACCCTGGTTTGCCCTAGTGGGCCTAACAAGTCGGTGAAGGAGGCTAGCAGAACCCCGGGGCCCGTGGGGTAGCTAGTACTCTCCTAACACTACTAGCTCTCCTCGGTACTACGTACACGAGGGCCAACAAGTCGGTACAGAGCGGCCAAGCCTAACCCCGGGTCCCTGGGGCGGCTGGCCCCACTCTGCACTAAAACAGGTACAGGTACTTCCCTTGGTACTGCGTACCCAAGAGACAGCACAAACTACATCTCAGTTCCATTCCTTTTTCTTTCCAGGAGTTCCACTCCTAATTTCCCGTAGGGTTCCAGCTCTTTATTTCAGAACATCATATGTTTCACTTTCCAGATTCACGTTCTCAATTTCCATGATCTCAAACATGTTTCTTTGTTCATAATAGGCAGCTGTTAATTAATTTCACAGGCAGCTTTATATATTCCTTTCCATTTTTCCAAGACTGCAGTAATATACATTCCACTAGTTTTTCCATCCTAGGATTCATGCCATATCCTAGGATCTATCATACAATCTAGTTTTCCGGCCCTAGGATTCATGCAACACCTAGGAGCTATCATTCCATATATTTCTCATTCCTAGGATTCATGCAAGCCCTAGGTTCTAGTTATGGTTCCACACTTTAACAGATTTTATTAATACTTAAAACCACTCTACCAGGTACAATGGGAGTAATGGGGGCGTGATCGGGAATCCCGCGCGCCTCCGCGACTCTCAAGACTGCAACCGAACGAGGTCCTATCACAAGGATCAAACACAAGGAGTGTCTCAAAATAGTGTATAGCTACTGTAGGCGGGTAGAGGAATTAATTCTGAAACGAACGCAACTCGAATCACGGAAAACGGAGCCCAAACGGGCCCTAAACGGGTCGAGAAAGATGATACTGTGCAAAATCAGACGTCTGGAACTCCTTCCAGACGTCTTAAACGGTGGATCAGAGAATTACCTGTTCGGCTTGGTTCCCCGGACGTCCAGAAGTCTGTGGGGACGTCTCTCCTAGATCCCAGAGGTCCGATGGTCACTCCGGACGTCTGGAGGTCACTCCCGCCGTCTGGTACAACTTCCAGACGTCTGATTCACAAAGGATGACGAATCAGAACACCTGTGCACAGCCAACCCTCCTCCCTCAGTACGGTCAGTCGACAAAAAGAGAAGAAAGCGGAAACTCACCTTTCAGACGTCTGTATGATCTCACAGACGTCTACCTTGCCGTCTGGATATCAATCCAGACGTCTGATTCTGGAAATTTTTCCAGAATCAGAACCTTGCTCGGCCTCCGCTCGCGACGCCGCCCGCGTCGCACCTCGTGCGTCCGCTGCTCCGCCCGCAGCAGGTCCCTCTCCGCGACGCTCTGCGCCCCCTGCGCCCTCCGCCGGCCGGCCAAGCCGCTCCCGGCGAGCTCACCCTCACGGCAGAGCCCCACCCTCGCACGCCGCAGCTCCTCCGCGCCTACTGCGGCTGCCGCTGCCGCTGCGCCCTCGAGTCCGCTTGCTCTCGCGCACAGGCAGGAGAAGAAGGAGGAAGATGGTGGAGACAGGAGGGGAGGCGCGCCCCCCTTTTAACGCCGCGCGGAGAGGAGAGAGAAGGCGGTCGCAGTCGCCTGCCGCCGCAGAGAAAGAGGCAGGATCGCAGGTCTGCGTGCACAGGCACGCAGACGAATATCCCGTGCGAGCATAACTGTTCGCCAGACGTCTGTAAACTATCCCGGACGTCTGGTCAGACGTCTGGATGTGATCCCAGACGTCTTTACAGACGTCTGGGCCACCTCCCAGACGTCTTAAAAGACGTCTGGGGCACGCGCTCGTTACAACTAAATATACATATATACATATATATACATATCTAGATACATATACCTATATACATACATATATATACATATATATATATATATACATCTATATAGTATTATATGTATATATATATACATCTATACATATATCTATCTATACATATAGCTACATACATATATACTTATACTTATATATATATATATACATATATATACCTATTTATTACCATATATACATATAAATATATTTACATATATACATATATATATTTTCACATTATTTACCATACATGGTATCGTGGGAATATCTGCACCAGTTGCTGGTATTCCTCGATACACGCGTACAAAAAGCGTGGTTTCATTCATCTTCCACCATCCATCCCATACTCCACGTGACACCTAGTCCTGTTGGATGCATCTCTCTAGACGACGACCGACTCGACACCATGCTACACTCCATCTCTACCACCACCCCCACCCCTTTATATACATAATATATAGATATATATATACTGTATTTACTTTATTTCTATTTCACTTTCCTATTAGTAAAAAGATAAAAAAATATATAAAAGATAAAAGATAATCTTTGACTTGCAGGTACCCTATCTTGCGAATAGCAAGACTCGTTTTGGAACTCTATTTTGGCTCAAAGCCAAGAACCAAATTTTGAGGGTGTGCCTCAAGGACAAAGATTTCCAGAAAAAAATCTAAATACGAAAAACACCAAAAACACAATAAACGAATGGAAGAGACTCGTTGTAGGAAAGGCGTAGAAACTTAACTTTTAAGCCCACTTCCCTGAGTTCGACCCTAGGCCTAAAAGTGACAAGAAAAAATTAAGTAGGCCAGGTTAAAAATTTTCTAAAGAGATGGTTAGGTCCGATTTAGGTTAACCACTATACACACTTCAACGATAAAATCATCATATTAACAACCTATTCGGGTCCGAGACCATACATCTTTTCTGGCGCCGTTGCCAGAGAAGTGCCCCTTCAAGTAAGTTTCTATTCAATTCCTTTCAATTTTTTCTTTTCTCTCTTCACGGGTATCTATGTTTTTGGTGTGCAGGTGAACCTGTTGCAAGGAGAAGACAGACAGACGAAGTGGGAACGTGGGCAGATCCAAGGTGGGAACGAGAGCGTGAAGACGTCGACACCACATTGGAGCTTCGCACACATTGCCGAACAAGTAGGTTTTCTTTTCTTAGCAACCTAGTTCAACTTGTTACCTTAATAAGAAAATAAAAAAATAAAAAAAAACTAAAAAACTAAAAACTAGAAAAACTTTTTGGGATCTCTTGGGACAAGTGGATTAAAATTCACTTGTTTGATTAATTATCTTCACTCCCACTGCCCCGGGATTTCCCGCCGTACTTCGCATAGCGAAAATCCAAGAATCTTGATTCTTGAATTTCTCACCGTGGGAAGTATTCCTTGAGGCAAACATAAAAGGATTGATTGCACCCCTCTTTTGCCTCACTTATCTACAATTCAGGATCACCTTTTTGGTGGGGATACGTGGAATTGAGTTAATTCCAACCCCACCACGACTTTTTCAACTTGCCTAAGATTCGATCTTGAATACCTCAACCCCCAACAATTTGATTTTCTTTTGGTTGAGCCTTGTGTGTGGACACTTTTCTTGGTGATTGGGAGCACTTGAATCGAAATGCTTGGCTCCCTTTCACATTAATTTAAAATTGACTCGTGCATCCACACATAGAAATCTCCATTTAGGGTAGCCCATTGCATTTCAGCATGCATTAACTAACTGATATTGAAGAATGGTTTGTTGGGCTTAGAAAGAAAACTTATATTTCACAAAACCCGGAGATTGGTTGAATTGGTAATTTAGAGAAATCCTAAAATTCATACTACTTAAGGCTGAACTCTAAAAACCATTCACCAATTAAAAACTTCAATTCAGGGAGATTTCCCCATTGCATGCTTGTTTTACACACTCTGAAATCAATCACTTGGGCATTACCCGTAAACAATGCCCTTCACATTCCAAAAGCACTTGATCCTAAGCGTCTAACTAAAACTAGTATTAACTTGACCCTTCTTAAGGATTGGAGGTCTAACTACCTATGTGTAGCGGCTACGTGCTGGTGAGAGTTCCCGCGTGCTATCGGGTGTTCAAGACTGGGGCAAACAGCCTTTCAATCTGGCCCAGTGGTTCCGCGGTGCTCGCATTCGGTTCCGTAGTTCGTAATAGTAGGTAACTTAGATCTTTAGGTCTAAGGGCACACTGTAGAGGTTAGGAATTTGAGTGTGTTGATTTGTCATCAAGTGTACCTTTGCGGCGTCACTTCTCTCATCTCTTTTCCCTTCTCATCTCCCCAACTCTTCCTGCGGTAGTGCATTTTTGGGAGGAGGCCACAAAACCCTAAACTGTTTGAATTTCCTGATAAATTTAGAAAAGGAGCCGATTCATCCTCCTCCTCCGCAAACATGGCAAACACCCCCACCTCACCACTTCGTCACAATTCCAATTTTTCCAACACCAGGCTTATCCCAAGAAACCTTGTAAGCCCTTCCTTACCGAGTGTCACACCAAGTGACTCAGTAAGTCATTTGGATCTTGCTTCTGCGAGCCAGTATTTCGACACGGAGGACCAAGCCTCTGTGTGCTCGGACGCATACTTACATGCGGATGCGTCTTCTGGCATAGAAGATGCTTATGCCCTGGGGAACAACCCGTTCTCTGCCATGTATAACCCAGGGTGGCACAATCATCCGAACTTTGCATGGCCCAACAACCCTCAGTGCCAAAACCCCGCGAGTGGACCAATGCGAACGTCCGCACTGGTCACCCCAAGGGCCCAGTCTAATCCTGTGGCGAATTTGCCATTAGGCCCTTGCATATCGCAAACAAAACATGCATCAAGTCCTCTTGATAAATTGATGCAAATGATGACAGAAATGTCAAAGCGCCATAAAGAGAACATGACCTCTCTTCAGCACCATTTGGCGCAGCAGAATGCTGAGATCAGTCAACTACGCATGGCGACTCAATCTCAGGGCACTCTTCTCGCCCAACCTATTCCAATCCCACGAAACTTCGTACCCTGTGGTCTGCAACCACCGGTACAACCTTCTCAGGGACTGGTTCATCAAATTCTGTAAGCTCCGAGCATTCCTCTGGGATTTCAGGCTAATCCCGCTGTAGCACCGCACTCTTATAATGATTGCGATTGCATCAAGGATGACACGACTGACGAGGACATGACCGTCGGTGCGTGTATCGAACTAATTGAGACCTATTCAGACTGCTGCGGATTACCTGATGACTACATGATCAACACATACTGTGACGTTCTCCCATCCCTCCCTTATCCCGTACCTTCTCCTGGCCGGACTTCTGATGAGGTTTTCTCCGCTTCCCATACCTCGTGGTCTGAGTCATATCCAGGTTGCTCACCACCGGTCCACACTCTTGAAGACTGGATTGCCCTTTCTTTCCCACCAAATCAGGCGGATTTGCAACTCCACACTAGGACCTTGAGCCCATATCCTACTCATTGGGGCTATTCTTTTTTGGATCCATCTATCCAAAGAGCCCCTCTTCTTGGCCAATCTAAGGGCCAACTGCTTCTTCCTGATCTGTTTTCTGATCCGCCTGGGACACTCTCGTCCCAAGAAATGCCAAATCTCTTACCTTCCACCATCACTTTTCACGCCACTATCATGATCACTTCACTTTTCACTTCACCACCCACCATCCACCCACCCTACCACCCTGCTGTATACTCTGCACTTCAGCTCTCGCTACCTGATCTTTCGTCCTTTCTCTACCCTTCCCTGCATGCCTATGAGGACATAGCAGTGTTTGGCATGGGGGGGTGGATAGGCATCCATAGGATCTAGGTATTTTATGGTATCATGCAGTTTTCACCTATTTATAAATATACAAGAAAAAGAAAAAGAAAAAAAAAAAAAAAATATATATATATATAATAATAAATGGTGTTTAGTAATGATATGAAAGCTAAAACAAAAATACAATAAGTGTTTATGGATATTCGACCTCTGTTTTGAAGACTTTCCAGGCCACAGAAGCTTGGCTTGGCTTAATTCACTTGAGCATTGACAAAATAGATTAGAATCTCTCCTAGCTAAGGACGTATTCTTGTACTTGAGACACCAGTACAGGATTCGTTGGTTTGCTTCTACTTGAGAGCTTAAGTAAACTTGGTTCACACTACACATATTAGGAAAGACCAGGAGAACATAAGATCCAACCCTAGTGTTCATTAGGGAAGGTGGAGTCCTTACCTGTGCGTGTAGGTAGACTTTTTATCCTAGGCTTTAGTCTTGTGTTTAGGAGTGACTCTTTCCACCAAAAAGAAAAAAAAAGTGTGCTCCTTCAAAAAATGTTGTAAGAGATATACTGACACGTGTTTCAAAAAAAAAAAAAGTTGTAAATAAGTCAGTATATCTCACAAATGTCTGTAAAGTCATCGCCCAACAAGAAGTTCTTCAGGGCATGTTACAAATACCATGTTTTCCTTTGAGCCACAAAAATCAGAAAATGGGAGTTGAGTTTTTCGTCATCTTCTTAAGGGTCAATCCGAAAACACGAGCTAAAACTGGGACCAACCTTTACTTAAGAATTCATGAAACACTGGGCTTAAGTCGTAATGTTCATCTGGTCAGTCTTGATCCTTCACTATGCACAAGCCATAATCTCTTGAGCTCTCGAGTGTGGCAAAAACCTCCTGTGTCCTGGAAATCATACTTAAGGTTTAAATATCAAGAGTCCTGGTTAGTTGAGAGATGATCTATGTCATGTGAGACTTAAAGTACTAGTAGTCTTCTCTACAATTGGTTCTCAAAATATCCAACAATAAACACACCTATATCGCTTCAGAAGAAAATCTTTAGCATAAGATCATTTCTAAATACTACAAAAAAAAAATGTTTTGCTAGGGACTAGCGAAAGATAGGCATGGGGGTATGATTACACCGCAAAAATACACCTACAATAGTGCCTTCTTGTGTTATTACCTAGCATTACTAATGCATAATTAGGTCTCCATAGTTGCATTGTAAAAATACATGCATGCATGCATCTAATTGAGAGGAGAGGAGAATGAAATAAGTGGCCTTGCATTTTACTTTTTTCCTCAAGTGCCTCTTTGCAAAATCCACCATCTTTTTATCTTTTTATTTTTCCACTTGATTTGGAAATCTTTCCCACGACTGCAACTTGCCATTCTTCTCCGCGTGCCATTCCCTGCTGCCCCAGCATCCCTCTCCCTACGGCTGCCATTACCTACTGTAGCCGTGCATGTGCCATGCATGGCCATGCCTTCCTCTTCTATTTAAAGGCCACGGCTTCTCCTTCAGCAGGAGGCCTGGTCCCAACTGAAGAAACACCCACCTGCATTTCTTCTCCAGGCCGTCCTCTCCTCCTTTCCCCTCCATACGCCAGTCCTCCTTCGAGGAGATACTTGGCAGGCAGGAGCTCTCACTGTGGTGCACACCACCACAGTGAGACCACCACCGCCCAACTCTTCAAAGAGCCGGTGGGCGTGGTGGCTCTTCTTTCGTTTTGTCCTTTCCAGCCACTTCTACCATTGGAGTAGCTTCAAGGTCTGAAGCTCAAAGGCTTCACCAGCAGTAGCGGCAAGGAAGCAGTAGCAGCAGTACGCAGCAGCCGCCCAGCCTCCTTCCGTGCAAGCCTGCAGGAGCCCTAGCCCTCCACGCGCGTCTGCAGGTCCTCTCTACCTCTGCTTTCTTCGCTCTGTTGCAAGCTCGCTTCCGCCCGCAACCGGCCCCTGCGTAGCTCTGTAGCGGCCGGCCAAGCGCCTCCCCACCCCACTGCAGCACCTGCAAGCTTCCGTGCAAGCTGCAGGTGCCCTCGCCCTGCAGGCCCACGCACTCTGTCGCGAGCTCTTTGTGCTCGCAACCGGCCGACGCAGGTCTTCTCCCTCGCGCGCCAACTCTCCAACGCACGCTTCTCTGCGTGCGTGCACGCCTACGTGTGCGTGCTTGAACCTCCAGACGGCGCAATGAATCTGCAGACGACTTAACCTCCAGCCATCTCTCCCTCTCTCTCTCTCTCACTCTCTCTCACAACACCCACAGCACTCTCTACACCGACGCTCACACACATCTACACTCACACTTCCACACAAACACACACACCTATACTCTATTGTACACACACATATATATATACGTATACTTATATATTGATATATATATACACATATATATACATATATATCTATATATATATATATTTTTATAGATATATATATACTTAAATTTATACATATAGTAGTATCTATATACTTATGTATTAGTATACATACATACATATACATATCTAAATACTTATATATATACTTATATATATATATATACATATATACATATACTTATATAAATACACATATATACTTACATATGTACATATATCTATACACATATATTTATATATAAATATACATATATCTCTATATATATATATTACCTATATAACTAAGTATGGATACCTATATATATATATACATATATACACACCTACTTATATATACAGACTTATATACATATATATATCTACATAACTATATATAGATATATACATATATATACATATCTTGATACATATACCTATATACATACATATATATACATATATATATATATATACATCTATACATATATCTATCTATACATATAGCTACATACATATATACATATAATTATATATATATACATATATACATATTTATATATACATATATATACCTATTTATAACCATATATACATATAGATATATTTACATATATACATATATATATATATATTTTCACATTATTTACCATACATGGTATCATGGGAATATCTGCACCAATTGCTGGTATTCCCCGATACATGCATACAAAAAGTGTGATTACATTCATCTTCCACCATCCATTCCATACTCCACGCGGCACCTAATCCTGTTGGTTGCGTCTCTCTAGACAACGACCGACTCGACACCATGCTACACTCCATCTCCGCCTCCACCCCCACCCCTTTATATACATAATATATAGATATATATATACTGTATTTACTTTATTTCTGTTTCGCTTTCTAGTTAGTAAAAAGATAAAAAAATATATAAAAGAGAAAAGATAATCTTTGACTTGCAAGTAACATGTCTTGCGTATAGTAAGACTTGTTTTGAAACTCTGTTTTGGCTCAAAGCCAAGAACCAAATTCTAAGGTTGTGCCTCAAGGACGAAGATTACCAGAAAAAAATCTAAATAAGAAAAACACCAAAAACACAATAAACAAATGGAAGAGACTCATTGTAGGAAAGGTGTAGAAACTTAACTTGTAACCCCACTTCCCTGAGTTCGACCCTAGGCCTAAAAGTGATAAGATAAAATCAAATAGGACAGGTTAAAAATTTTGTAAAGAGATGGGTAGGTCCAATTTAGGTTACCACTATACACAGTTCAACGATAAAATCATCATATTAACAACCTGTTCGGGTCCGACCCCAGTCATCCCAGAGATAGTATTTGGCTTCTGCAATGAATGAGTTTCTTGTCCTTAGATAGGTTAGTGGGAATTTTGCCTGCGGCAAGGTAGTTCGCGAAATCAGCATACCAGGGGAACTCAACGGATGAATTGCCAAAAGTGATTCACCCGGAAATTGTTCATGGAAAGGCAAGGAATAAGAATGTGGTCTGGGTCCAATCTGGATAGGTGATCCGCCATAACATTTTGTTTTTAGGCTTTGTCACGGATCACGATATCAAATTCCTGCAATAGAAGGATCCATCTAATGAGTCGTGGTTTGGCATCCTTCCTTGGCAACAAGTGCCGGAGGGTGGAGTGGTCAGTGAAGATGATGACCTTGGACCCTAATAAATATGATCTGAATTTCTCCAACCCGAATACTCCTGCTAGCTATTCTTTTTTGGTGACAGTGTAATTACGCTGAGCCTCATTCAGCATCTTGCTAGCAAAGTATATGACAAAAGGTTGTTTCTCCCGACGTTGGCCTAAAACAGCACAGACGACAAAATCAGAGGCATCGCACATCATTTCGAAATCAAGCAACCAATCAGGTGGTTGGAGAATCGGGGAGTTGGAAATAGTGCTTTGTAAAGTCTCGAAGGCATTGAGACACAAGGTATCAAATTCAAATGGGACATCGGTAACCAGGAGATTCGTCAAAGGCCGTGCAATTTTTGAAAAATCGCGTATAAATCTCTGATAAAAGCCGACGTGGCCCAAGAATGATCTGATCTGCTTGACCTATCTAGGTGGTGGTAAGTGGGAGATAATCTCTGATTTAGCTCGGTCGACCTCGAGTCCATTTTTGGAGATCCTGTGCCCTAGTACTATGCCATCCCTCACCATGAAATGGCTTTTCTCCCAGGATAGTACTAGGTTTACCTCAATACATCATTTCAGGATCTTGGTGAGGTTATCAAGACAAGACGTGAAATCATCTCCGAAAATAGAGAAATCATCCATGAATACCTCCACATAATCCCCAATCATGTCGGAGAAGGTAGCCATCAAACAACGCAGAAATGTCGCTGATGCGTTGTAGAGGCCAAAGGGCATCTGCCTGAAGGTGAATGTTCCAAAGGGGCATGTGAATGTGGTATTGTCTTGATCTTCCGGGCTAATTGCTACCTGATTATACGTGGAGTATCCATCCAGAAAGCAGAAGAAACTACGTCCAACTAACCGTTCCAAGATCTGATCGATGAACGGCAAAGGAAAGTGATCCTTCTGGGTAGTTGTGTTCAGTTTCCTATAGTCAATGCAGACCTGCCAGGATGTCACAATGCGGGTCGGGATGGATTCGCCCTTATCATTTTTTATGACGGTGAGTCCTGCTTTCTTGGGCGCTATCTGAATCGGACTCACCCACTGGCTGTCTGAGATTGGATATACAATGCCTGCATCCAGCCATTTGATGATCTCCTTCTTAACAACCTCTAGCATATTTGGGTTTAGCTATCTTTGAGGTTGTCTTGAAGGTTTCACCCCCTCATCTGTGTAAATGTCATGAGTGCAATACTAGGGGCGAATACCGCGGAGATCAGCAACACTCCACCTGATAGATGCCTATGGTCTTGAAGTGTAGAAATTAATTGATTCTCCTGTTCTTGGGTTAAGTGGGCATTAATAATGACTGGATATGTCTCACTTTTGCCCAAGAACACGTACTTGAGTGAGTCAGGTAAGGGCTTCAATTAAATTATGGGTGGGTCAGAATCAGAACTGAGAGTGGGAGGAGCAGAATCGAGGGTGGGAATCTGCTAATCCATGTACACATGAATTCCCGCTGAGTCACTCCTTGTGAAATCTGTTGTGATTGCATTAACGGGAAACCCATTAGCTGTAGTCACGTCTTCCTGTAATAATAAGGGCGATTCAGTAATATATGGATCAAGATAGCTGGATTCAGGGGTGCTGTGGTCAAAAGCACACCCCAAATAGACAGATCCTCAGGGAGATATGTGTAATGCAGTGGTTGCAATCCCGTGTGGATCGAGGTCCGAGAACCATGATAGTGTTGACAAATGAAACATTGGGTCATCACAAAGGATCCCAATGTTACCACAGTAAGCCGAATCTTCGTCTTCACCATCCTCCTCTATTTGATCACAGTCAAAGTTCTTTGCTGTCCTGAATATGTCTAGTCGAAGTCGCTCATTACCTAGGGCAATCTCCATACACCTGGATGCACTATCGATGTTCGCTCGGGCTATCGCAGAAATGGGTGACCCAAAATAATTGCTGCATCTCAGAGATTAGGAGGAAATTCCATATCGAGAACGAAAAAATATGGAGGAAAGCAGAACCCGTGGACTTTTACGATCATGTTCTCAACCACTCCCCTTGGTGTTTTGACTGATCTGTCAGCCAGCTGAATCGTAACCGAGGTGGGTTTCAACTCCCTAAATCAAAATCGATCAAATACGGCGGTGGGAGTTAAGTTGATGGATGAACCCAAATCTAGAAGGGCCTGATCAAATGGAGAATCCTGCAAAAAACAAGATATGAGTGGGGTGCCAGGGTCTTTCTTCTTCGGCGGTAGGTCAGCTAGAATCACGGCACTAGCTTCTTTCGACAGTATCGCCTGTCGTCCAATTCTCGGCTATCGCTTCAGGGTACAATAGTCCTTGAAGAACCTAGCGACAACGGGAATGTGATCGATAGCTTCAAGGAGGGGAACCTGAATATGTACTTCCTTAAACATTGATTTCATGTCCTCGAAATTCTGCGTGTCCTTTTTTCGTACTACAATTCATGTTAGAGCCTTAGGAAAAGGGACAGAAATCTCAGGGTTAAGTGGCCTCTTACCCTTATCTACCGCAAGTTGCTCCTGAGATGATGAAGGGGTCGAATTTGCCTGCGGTGAAGGGCGAGAAAAATCAGAACCCACTTGCCTATGTGGTGGGTTGAATGTCTTCCTTCCGTTCTGCCAAGAAACAGCATGTGCGTCGGCTTGCTGTCCATGAGGTGGTTGGGGAGTGGAAGGGGCAGAATATGCAGGATTCTGCAAAGGCGACTGGCCTTGCCCGGAACCGAGTGGTGTAGGAGGCACCTGTAGTATGGCGTACGCCTGTCCCTACGGTGCTTGAAACCTAGGTGGGGTACCCTGGTTTTGCACATATCGAGGATTTGGGACGGGTTGGGAGGGCAAGGCTCCCTGAGTCCTATGCTCTTGCAACAACTGGTTCTGCGTGTTCTGTATGGTTTGAATCTGATCAGCCATCTCCTTGATTATTTGCAAGCTATCTTGTGTAGACTACCTCATCGATTCTTGCAGCTCCTCTTTCAGCGCCTCCAAAGGGTTGGCCAGCTTTGGAGGGTTGTTGGCAGCTTGGTGCAGTGGCTGGTATAATTAGCAGGGTTGCTACTGCTGAGACAGGAATGGCTACTGCCTAGGATACGTGTTTTGCACATTTCCGTACTACCTTGTCTAGTAGTGTGGATCTTGATGTGGTCTCCGTGAATTACCAAACCAGGAGAAGTTCAGATGCTGGTGCCAACCAGAGTTATACGTCTCCGAGTACGGGTTATTACACTCGTATCCTTGGATAGTGTTGACATCCTCGTAGGCCGAAGATATATGAGATGTATATCCATCAAGGGGATATGCATTATAATCTACGGGTGGTGCGTAACCCTAGTCATAGGGTGCCAGATCTGGATTATTCACGGGATCCTGATATGCGGGATCTCGTAAATATGGAGAAGGTGCATCCCGAATGAGCAGATTAACTTGAGTAGGTGGGGCTCGGGTGCATAGGAGGATCTTGAGACGGTAGAGCTCGAGTCAGATTGACCTTGACTGATCTGGTCAATCTTCTTCTCAATTAGGTTTATTCTATCCAACTACTTGACGATGATATCCATGTCGGCTTGAATAGAATCGGTGTGAGCCTCGTGGACACCAACCCGCTGCTGACCAGGCTGCTGGAACTGGTCCATAGATGCGGCATTCATCGAGTTCTCCGCTAATGATTCGAACAACACAAATGCGCTGTTCTCGTCTTTTGCGAGAAAATTCCTGCTACTAGATGCATCGGCCAAATATCGATGTGTGTCATCCAGCCCATGGTAAAAAATCTGGGCTAAGTGCCATCTGGGTATACCATGATGTAGGCATTTCCGGAGAAGGTCGTGAAATCTATCCCATGCTTCATGTAATTTCTCCCTAGCTCCCTGGGAGAAAGTCGTAATTGCACGCCACATTGCATTTGTTCGAACGATTGGGAAGAACTTTTGCAGGAATTCATGTCATAATTTCAACTAGGTTCCAATTGGCTTCCCAATAGTCTTGAACCAGTATGAAGCTTTGTCCCTTAGAGAGAATGGGAAAAGCATCATCAGAACAATCCCGAGATTAATATTCCTGGGTCGGATCGTTTCAGCGAGTCGATTTAGGTCCTCAAGGTGCTAGAACAGATCTTCGCTTGACTTCCCGTAGAAATGAGTGTTGATCAACCCAATTACATTATGCTTGAGCTCAAATGCGTCTCCGCCTGTGGGAATTCTGACTAGCGGTGAGACGATAGGTGCGACTGGGTCGTAGAAATCCCACAGTTGTTCTCCTCGTGGCAGGTGCTGCATCCTGTCAAGCGCCGTCAGAATATGATCCATGCTCTGTTGATGCCACTCCTCAGATTCGACGACCCAGGCTTCCAGACGAGCCATCGGGTCTAGATTCTCAATGTCCTGACCCAGTCTAGGTCCAGGTCCAGGATTTGCCATGGTGGCTCTTGGAGTAGAAGAAATGGGGGGAGAAGATGGTCTAGGCGAGGTGACTCGCCTCCTTGGGAGTGGCTCCCAAGGTACAACCAAGTGAGGTTGAAGTGACCTCATTCCATGCATACACCTCCCAACCCCTGGGTTGGTGTAGCCACGCAGGACAAGACTAAGGCCCTATCAAACAAATGGTCCTTATAGATCAGGTGACCATATTTTTCATTATGGATTTAAATTCCTAAAGATAAGTTCGTCGTACAACCAACTTAAAGTGAATCCCGCCTTTCAAGCTAACCCAGCCAGTCTGGTTATGAGGGGACTAAGGGAAAGGTTCTTCCTTTCGCTTAAGCCTCCAGTTCCGTTGACACCCGAGCCACTGTTGTTTGACACTACCCCATAGACTTAGTCACCAGGTTTGGCAAGAGAGATTAAACTCACCCAGTAGTACGACAATGAACTTGGGTTGATTTCGTATTTTAAAGTTAATTTTAACATGTTTTCTTCAGTTGGGTTTAAGGTGAGTGGCCCACAAGGTGACCAAGCTCATCGGCTAACTAGACTTGATTAAGTTTAAGTTAGCCAAATGTGTGGTCTCTAGTTGTAACCCTAAGGATTTAACCAAAGTTGCATGCACTTCTAGGGTTTTTCTCTGTTCCAGCAGACCACAAAAATAATGTTAATTTTCTGGTAATAATTGGAATAAATTAATTTGAAAATTTGTGAGTAGATTCCTTCTTCAATTAGTTTTTCATAGAATATTTTTTTAGAATTTTTACTATTTCAACTGAATTTTTAGGGAATTTTGAATGTTAGGGGGTCAGATTTGGAACTTTGGCCCCTGAATGGTTTTTTGCTTTGAAACTATATCAAATGACCTTCAAAATTTTGGAAAAAATATGAAAAATAAGGCTAATGAGATCAGCTTTCAAACCCCACCATTTCTAGTCAAAAAAGATTAGCGGATTAATCAGAATCACTTTTTGAAATTTGAAAAATTTTGAATCTCGGTCAGTTTGACCCCTATGCACTTCGAGAATTTTAAAAAATTTAGTTTTTGAAATTTTTTCAATGTAATAGTGGCATTTGAAAGATGGTTTGAAAATGAAGGTACAACCCAAATTTTAAAATTTTTTGCTAACGAATTTTTTGGCAGTCGAATTTTTAAGTCAAGCTTGAAATCTGACCAAAAATTAGAAGATGGTGGAAAAGATTTTAAAGAGGTTTGGGCTTGAAATTCAAGCCTTCCACCAAAAAGATCTTTTTTTTTTTCAAAACTTTTAAACTTTTTTTTCTCTTTTTTTCAAAAATAGTTTTTCAAATGATTCAATGAAAATATCGTTTCTTTTTTTCAACTAACCTAGATATGAAAGGAAACCTAATCTAATTTTTTTTTCAAAACTTTCCATTTTGATTTTTTTCCTTTTTCACGTAAATGAGAAAAATCATTTTTCTTTTCACAATGAATTTTTCAAAGGAAATTACAGCAAGTAAATCTACTCCTAGGGTTCAGAAAGAGAAACCTAACCTAAGATAGATGATGTGCACCTGATTTTTCTTCACCGCGCTCGGTGTGTGTGCAAATCCCATTTTCGTTCCGTGTTGTCCTGCACATCAAAAATGAAGTTGAGGCAGATTTGTCAGTGATAAATTAAAAGATCGAAATCAAGTGAAATGACGTTGCCTCCCCGGCAATGGTGCCATTTTACATGAAGCGTTCTCGCGCATTTGAAAGTCGTTGGAATCGTAGTATAGTCGCGCAAAAACGCTCGTCAAAAATTAAGTTTGTAAAGATTATGAGACTTGAGTCCTGGTCGTTCATCTCTGGGAGGCGTTGCTTTTACTGTTGAAATCGATCTTACTCTACTTTGTTTAGAATAGCATGTCGGTTCGTGATTATTACGTATTTAGGTATGACATGCTCTAGTTGCAACAATATTAGGAATTGGAAACAGGCAACATGAATCACACAAAAAGAATGACAATTATTAAGCTCATGGTGATTTCAAACATATAGAGACAAACATATATGTAAAAGCATTTTTCATTCATTCAGTGGAAGAGTTATTTCCAACATAAAACGTAGAGGAAAGCTTGTATAAAAATGCTTGAAAATTAAACTTAGCTACAAGAAAATGATCGCATACAAGAATCGATGGGGGGATTTTGCATGCATCATTGGGGGAGAAGTAAGACTACATTACTAAGCAATAAATAAAAGCAGTAAATATACGAAGAACTAAGTTACTAATCTAGCAGAAGGAAGGGCATTCGGAGGTGGTCTCCGATGGCCTTTGAGTGGCTGAGAGAGGAAGGAGGGGCGGCCAATGGAACTTAGGCCGGCCCTTGGAGAGAGGTTGGGGAGCTGATTCAGTTTCCTGGCATGGAGATAGTGGCCTCCATGGTGGTTCTCAACTCGTGGAGGTGGAGTGGAGATGGAAGTGGCTAGCCTAAGTGGAATGAATGCCAAGGAAGTGAATGGATGCAAATGGCCACCCATTGGGTCTTGTTATAGACCTAAGGAAAGCTCACTAGAGAATTATGGAATTCTCTAGAGAGGCCTATGGTGGGAGCTCGTGGGAGAGTGAGAGAGACAGGGTGGATGTTGGTTTTTAGATCCACCAAATGTGGATCTAAAACTTGTATGGCTCTTGGTTGCTATTTTTGGCAACCAAGGCAACCAGACATGGTAGAGAGTTCTAGAGAACTCTAGGCTAGGTATTTTTGTGTGGATGGTGTATGTGGGTGTGTGTGGGTCGAAACTTAGGTGGCTAGGTTGATTAGGTTAGGTTCTAGTGGGTTTAGGTCAAGGTATGTCTCAAATTAGGGTTATAAACCCTAATTCACTAAGGTAAAGTGCAATTAAACTTAATACAAGTTTAATTGGGTGTGTGCAAACTTACTTGAGAGTAAAACAACTCAATTAATTTAGGTATAGGTCAATTGGACTCTCACTGAGTCCAATTGGACAGTGTGTGCTGAGATCAGGGCTCAATTGGACTCAATGAGTCCAATTGAATAGGCTGATGGAATTGACTAAGATCCAAGTCAATTAGGTTTAGTGAGGATCTAATTAGGTCCTTAGGGAGGTCTAGAGGTGATGTACTAGGGTTAGGGCACCTTAATTTAGGTTCCTATGGGGTTGGAATTGGGTTTAAGGACCTAGAGATCCAAGATTAAGGCTTAAATCTCAAAATAGGAATTGGAGAGTAGTATCAGACGTCTAATAATAGTGTCAGACATATTATACTCAAAAATCAGAAGTCCAGACTTGTTGTCTGGATGTCCAATCAGAGTCAGGAAGGATTTCGAGTTTTGTTTTGGGTATTCTACAGAAATTGGACGTCTAACAAAGTGTCTGGAGGTCCAACAACACTGCGGAAGTGGGTTTGAAGTGTGCGGGAGATGGCTAAGGGTCCTAGATGTCCTATAACTTATCTGGACGTTCAGATAAGGGTTGGAACTAGGGTTTTAGGGCTTCCTAGGGTGCTGTGACCTAATCTAAGGGTGGCTAAGGATTGGGGAGGTCTCTAGGCTATCCTAGGGCTAGGATGGACCTAAGCTCTTCACATTTTTCTACTTTGTTTCTACTTAATAGAATAGAAAACCTTTAACCCCCTTACATTATTATTCCTACATCTAAACTAGGCCTTCTGCTCCTGCTCTACTACAACTCTCGTTATTTCAGATCCAGCTTCCGATCCAGCTCCAGATCCAGCTCCAGATCAGCTGATTGCCTGCAATCGACATAATATACTTAATCAGCACATTTTAACATTATTTTATGCATAGCTAAAGTAAAGCAGTAAAGATGCAGATAATGCTTATGCATTCATGAATTTCCCTAACTTATGCTAAGTTCTAGCCTAATCTAGGTCAATTAGGACCTATGATTGCTGTGCAATCACTTATCTTTGAGGAACTTCTTGAATTTTCTGGAGAGGAGGGTTATGTCTTCCTCTTTTTCTCCACTTGAAATTTCTTCAGATTCCTGAATTGCTTCAAGATCTATAGTCTTCTTCTTGGATCCTTCTCCTTCATGATCCCTCCTGTGTTGGAATTGAACCTCATACGCCATTAGACTTCCAATAAGATCGTCCAGTTTCAGGGTGGATAGATCTTTTGACTCTTGAATGGCGTTAGTCTTGGTTTCCCAGTCACTGGTGAATGAGAGAAGGATTGTTTTGACAAGGGCTTCTCTCTTGATGTCATAATCAAGATTCCACAAAGAGTTTATGATGTCCATGAATCTTGTGAACATCTCCTTTATTGACTACCCTTTATTCATCTTGAAAAGCTCGTAGTTTTGGGTTAGTAGATTTACCCTTGTTTCTTTTACCTTTGAAGTTCCCTCGTATGTAACTTCGAGAATGCTCCAAATCTCGTGTGTGGTTTTACATGCAGAGACTCTATTAAATTTTGATATGGAGAGACCGTAGAATATGGCACTCATGGCTTTCATGTTGTGTACCCATCTTCTTTTGGTCTGAAGTGATTGCAACACCGTCCTTGATATCTGGGAGTGTGTATTTCGAGGTGATGACATCCCATACGTCGTAGTCCATTGACTCCAGAAAGATCTGCATCCTAGTCTTCCAATAGTTGAAGTTCGATCCATCAGATAGAGGAGGTCAAGCCACCTATTGACCCTCAGCATACGTGTCAACATTCGACTTTGACATCTCCTAGATAACATAGGATCTGATACCAAATGAGAGTAGGAGGATATCCTATGGATCGCAATGTATACTAGAGGGGAGGGGTGAATAGTATCACCTTTGAGAATATATACAGATCAAAAGTAAATCACAAGAGATTCAAGCACATTGTACACCTGATTTATAGTGGAAACACAAACCGGGTGAAAACCACTACCTAAGCCTCCTAGATTAAGATTTTTCTAACTAGTCCAAGCTAGTCAATCTACTAACCATACCACTTGAACAAGGGTGGCACAATCTCTTACAACCACTTCTCTTGTTGTCTTGAAGAGAAGCAAAAACAACCACGGATCTTCCCAACAATCTTGTTATCCTTAAATCAAAGCAACAAGATAGAATAACTGAAATAACTTTTATGGAACCTCAATAAAAGATCAAATCGAATTTTTCGCAGAGGTTTGAGGTGTCGTGTTTTTGAAGAATGTGAAGAATGAGGCATAGAGGCCTTTGGAATAGGCACGAGAAGCTCTACTTTTTAAAAGGTATTTCTCTTGAAAGTTGTGTGTAGATGGCTGCGTACGACCTCTCTTTATACTAAAAGTTTTGCCTAAATAGGAAGTTAAATTGGTCGATCAATTAAGGTTAATTGGTCGATCAAAAGGTAATTTGGTCAATCAATTAAGGTGGTTTGTTGATCACTAATTGATCAGTCAATTTACTTGGTTGGTCGATCAAAAAGAATATTTATCAACTTCCTAAAAAGGGCTGATTTGATCAGTTAATGAAGTTGGTTGGTCGATCAATGTAATTTGGTTGATCAAATAACTAATTTGGTAGATCAATATCCATAAAAACTTTGTTTTGAAAAGATACGTGAAAATCCATTTTTGAGTTTTATTTGAGGTTCCTTAAAATAATGTCCTAAACTTAAATAAAGATACAATGACACACATCAACAACTATCTACACTTGGCTTGAAAGGCTCTTTAAATCGAGATAGTCCTAAAATGTTAGTCTAGCAATAAGCATAATTTTGGTGCATCAAAACAGAGGTGCTTACAATTTTTTCTGCAATAATTAGAATTTTAATGAAATATTCTATCATCTAATTCTAAGGACCAGTAGATTGACAGGGCGTTGCCTTGTTTGGCTTGGCTACACCAACCAGGGTTAACTGATGTATACAAGGGAGGAGGTCTCTTAGGCCTAAATTGGTTTGGCCTTGGGAACCAAACCCAAGGTGCTGAAAGCAACTTTTCTCATCACCTGGCCCTCCTTCTATACCTTCTTCTTCTCGGGTAGCTGAAATGGCTAACCCAAATCTAGATTGTGGTCATTATGATCAATACCTAATGGCTCCACAAAGGACCCCATCTTATGTCCTAGGGCATGATTTTCGTACTTCTACATCTCATCCATGGAACATTGGTTAAGGTCCTTTGTTGGCCAAATTAGAGGGCCCTGGAACACTCACCCTGGACAATGTTTTCCTGCTCACCCATGGAACACTTAAGTACTTCCTGGGAAATATTGTTCAAAAATGTCTCGACTAAATTAGAGGGTTGGAGAAACAGATTTTCATCCGAGGGAGGGAGATTGATTCTCCTCAATTTGATTATCACATCTATCCCCATTTTCTTCTTCTCTATGTTCGGATCTCTGAAGGTGGTGTGGAAGAGGTTAGATATCATGAGGAAACGGTTCTTTTGGAAAGGTGCAAAGGCGGAAGGAAAATTCTTGCACCCAGTGAAGTGGCAACACCTATGCAAACCTTGCTCCAATGGTGGGATTGGAATCCAAACTCTCAAGGAATTGAACGATGCCCTTCTGCTGAAATGGGCAGTTAAGTTGGTTAAACGCTAAAGGGATGATCTGGCCTCAGCTGGTCATGTAGGCTCACAGCAGTTTGCAGGTCCAACTGTGGGTGACCCAGCCTCATTGTCCTTCCCCATTCTGGTACTCTATCTAGAAAGTGATGTAGGCCAACATGTCAAAATTTGACCCAGCTATGGGAGATGGAAGGCACTTCAAGTTCTGGACAGATTAGTGGTCGAACCTAGGTAGACTGAATGAGGCTTTTCCATGGGCGTATGCTGCAGCTCCAGATGGCAACTTCCCCATTGCAAACTGTTGGGATTCTGCAGCTGGAAGGTGGAATATAGCAGGGGCTAGTTTATGCGAGGGCAGACGCACACAGGCTGAACAAGAGAGGCTGCTGGCAGACTTGATGGTCTTTCAACCGGTGGACAAGGCAGATAGGTTTAGGTGGAAACATGGGCCGTTCACCCCAGCCAAGGCATACAAAAAGCTGTTGACCTCATTGGTTGTAGACCAATCAAGGGAGGAGATGGATTGTGTCAAGATTTGGTTGTTGAAGATACCCTTAAAAATCAAGGTGTTCCTTTGGCTTTGCTGTTGGGACGGTCATATCACCGGTGAAATGAGGTTCAAAAGGATGGGGACGCCTCCCAAAAACTGCCCCTTGTGTACTTTTCCCTTAGATGACAGGATGCACCTTTTTTCTTCCTGTTTGGTGACGGACTGTGTATGGAGGGACATATGTGGAGTCACTCTACCCACATGGGACAATTTTTGGCGGTCCATCCTGATGAAGGGTGGGGAGCAGGTGAAGATGGTGAGTGTAATGTGGAGTGTATGGCAGGCTCGTAATGAAATTCTGTTTAATGGGGGTGTGTTGAATGTTGGGGGTATTGTAAGGGAGTGTTGGAGATATGCTAGAGAGTGGTGCAACCTCCTGTAACTTCATGCTTTTACCTCATGAATAAATTATTTCTGGTCTGCTATCATCATTGATAGCACTCATCTTTTCAAAAAAAAAAAAATTCACCCCTTGGAAGCCTCGATGAATTGCCACTGCATATGCAACTGCATTTCAGATTGTAACAAATGATAGTCAGGAATAAGGAAAAGGTCATAATTTATTTACATGAAATCTAGACTACCACTGATCCAGAGCAAAGACAAATCTGGATTCCAACCCAAGAATCTTTAATGGCGGCCCTCTAGGAATTACAATCCCTGATAAGGCTAACCAGATAGAATTGTACACTTCAAGAAATACTACTTTTGCAGTATCAAGTGGATAATAGCCTTGCGGACCTCGAAGAACCTGAAATGACTGCACCTAAAAGTGCTACAAGGTATTCTCTGGGGCAGATACTCAAAATGGATTCAAGGGGAGAAGCATCTGGTGTGATTATGGGACAAGAGCCGGGAATATCCCCAATAGACTCATTTGAGAACCCCATTCACGAAAGTGATGAGGAAAGGATTAGTATCCCCAAGGTTGACTCTCAATCTGATTACCCTAAATCTTGGGAGATACGACATGAGTTGTACAACTGAGCTGAGATGAAGTAGATCCACTTGAGTATATGGATCTTGGTGGAAGCCCTAAGATAAAAGCATTCCATTTGGAAGAACTAATCATTCCTGATGATCGTACATACTTGGATGAATTGAGTGCAACATTTGGATTTGGCACTACTAATCAGTCTGAGTCACTTCCCATGAGAAGTGAATCCGTTTTCAATCTGACATCATCTGATTTGCATCTTTCTCTTTCCACCTACTAGGGTGATGATGGAAACTCTGAGACTGCACTCTCTATTCCTAATTCTTTTTGAAAAGTATATTCCTAATTCTGATATCCAATTATCAAGAATGGCTTTGGATGATTTTCCTAGGGAAATGAAAATGCCATCTGGTGTAAGAAATGATGAGGAACCTTATACATATGAGGGTGAAATACTGAGCAGAATGAATTGTGGACTTACTCACAATCCTAGTCAATCTAATGGGTGGCTCGACTCGGAGACTGAGACAAATTCCGATGAATCCGAAGTTAGTACTGATGAGGATGAGATGATTTCTGACATGGATTTCAGTGACCTATATACAGAACTTCCAATCTCACATGTACCTTCATATAACCCAGGGCTTGGTGAGAGCATGATTTTTTATGTCAATCACCATTATGAAGACCCCTATGATCCAGACTTTGATGTTGACTTGCGTTTTGATCATCACATCAATCCACTTCCTTAGCAATTTCTCATTGAATTCTGGAACAGTATTAATGAGTTGAATTGGCATCATGATCCTCATTCTGATTATTCTCCACTTTTTGCCCCTAGTCACATTCTGCTATAGAGAGACCCTTTGGAGTAGGGATGCATCATCAGCTGATTCGCATTTGCAGACCACAAATTCTTGGAGTAGAAGAGCACATCATTTTATTAGTCTTGATCATCCCTTTAGAAATCATTGATTTATCTGATTGAGTTTTCACCTAGCTGAAGGTGTTAAACTCAGCATTTATAAATAGCATCTACTTTCCTTTTTATGCATAGCATTTTTTAATTTTAGCATATATTTTTGCATCGTGTGTTTACATCATTATGCTGGTGTATGCTAAATGAAGAATCAGGAGCAATTTGAGGTGATTTCTTTTCATTTACCCCTTGTCTTAATTTATTTTCCTTATATTCATGCATGAGGACATGCAAGAACTTAGGCATGGGGCGGTAGTACATATAAATTGAAAATCCAACACTTAGAAAACCTTTGAGCAGAATGTTAATTGCACTTTAGGGTCTTAAATTAAGAACAACTGACTCCACCTCCAATGTTCGCATTGGAGCTAGAAATTATCCGCAATAACCACTTTTGACTCATTCGCTCACCTTTTGTTCTAAATTAAGACCAACCTTAATGTAACCTAATAAGGGAACAATATTGAAGTGCAATCATAAGAGGTTAATTGTATAAAGCATTTGTATATATACTGCATTCATGAATAGAGGTTTTTATCAAGAGGTTTTATTAGGGATTTTATTCCTTAGTTGATTCCTTAATTTGGAATCCAGTACAATTTTCACACTCACATGTAGATTTTGTATTGGATTCATTGTGAAGACTGATAGACGTCTTTAGTTTGTCAAGAAAAAGCATTACTTCTTTTTCCTGAGCCCCTGGATAGTGGTTAGGGAGTCAGGCAAACCATCTTCTAGTAAATCCACAAAACATTTGTGTAGTGAGAGTGGCGTGTCTACTAGTGTGCTAGGACAAGTGCAAGGAATCTTAATTTTTGGATAATTAGGTAATGATACTGGAAGGTAGGCATAGTTTTCGCTCTTGGTTCACACATATGAACTTTCTGTGAATTTGTGAGAGCCACCAAATAAGACAAATACATAGAGATCGAGTTTAAATAAAACTAAGACTAAGGTGGATGGTTGCAACTGCCCTTTACAGAATCCTCAACTGAAGGAGGGCATTGATATCAAGGTCACAAAATACATTGTCCTATCCGTTCCTTTCCTGGTGCCTTGAGTAGGCACTTCCACCAAATAAGCACCTGATATCCTATTGAACACCACCAATCCCCAATAATGCCTCCTGAATAAAATTCGTATATGTCATGTTCTATTGCTTCATGTTGATATGAGAAAAAGAAGAAAAAATATACATATAAAGTAAGAGAAAGAAAAAGAGGAAAAAATATAGAAGAAGCAAAAAAAGTATTGAGTTCATAAGTGTGTTTATTGCTGCAACATTACCCATTACATTTGCGATCCACCAAATACGGCCTTAACCTACTTTTCTGTATTTCTGACCGCCTAGATACTGGTTGAGGAATTCTGACTTAGTTTTAGGGTTATGAGAACTTTATTAAAGTGTTAATGCCATGTGTGACCACTAAATACTGAGTTTATTTTTAAATCTGGTGAGATTGTGAGCTTGCAGAAAAGAAAAAGAAAAGAAGAAAAGAAAGAGAGAGAGTGAGTATAAAGGATCCGAAGAGAGAACAATTTTCCCACTTCTCTCTGAGTTGATTTATTTGATAGTCTGGAAATCTAGATTCTGTAGTACTATTCTATATGTAGCACCAAATGAATATGAGCAACTAAATATAGACTCACTTGACTCAGACATATTCTACGTAAGCTAAAAGCTGAGGTAGAAATTACAGAATATTTTGTTATACCCTAGGGAAGAAGTTTGCCTATCCCAATAGAATTTTACGAGGGTTCAAGTATGAACTTTAGAGGTAAATTGGCTTTTCACTTGAATCTATTGCATAAGCTACATCATGATAGTTTCACAATTGTCTGGATTCTTAGATTTTTAGATGAAAACAAAAAGAAAAGAAATCTAGTCTTACACTTGATAAAAATAAGCAGTCCTTTAGGGACCTATTTGTAGATAACTTAGTCTTGCATTTGCTAGGGATTAGCAAGATTTACACATAGGGGTATGATTGTGCAGCAATCACAGGACTTAAATGATCTGAATTAAGTTAGAACATAGCATAATTGAATCTTAGTTCATGCATCAACTGCATACTTTGCATCTTTACTGCCTTGCATACATATTTTTGAATAATGTCAATATTTCATATTAATTAGTGTATTATTTGGCTTGCAAGTAATAAGAAGCTCAGGAGATGGCTTGAAGCTGAATATGATGCAGGATGGAGGCTAGAGCTATAGCAGAAGCCATGGACTAAAGCTACACACAAGCTGAAGAGATAATCTAGGGAAGACGTATACTACATTACTTGTAGAATTTTAATGCTTAGATTAAATTATGAAGAACATAGGACATCCCTATGCCTATTGTTCAAGTGCGTTTCACGTGTTAGAAATCGAGGTTACAAGTAACCCGTTGTTGTAGTTGCAAAACACATCGATCATATAAAATTTATACCGAAACTCCAAGGGAGTCCCAGGTCAAACACAGAGAGGCGACATTTACTTTATTGAAAATTGTGCTTTGCTTTGTTTGTTTTTGGTATTTTAGGGTTTTGTTTTTTTTTTATATTTTTGAAAAGAGGACAAGCATAATGAATCACAAGATAGAAATGGGACGAATATGATATATATATCAATCCAATGTCGATTACAATAAACTATGAAAGCATAAAAAGAGAGGGGGGTGAGAGGAAATCTCCCGAATCGGCTATTCGACGAGACGACGATGCCTGGTGGAAGCTCGAATGAAGGAGGTGAGGAGCAGGACGAGTGAGGTGAGAAGCAGGAGGATGTTAGGTAGAGGAAAGCTTTGATGTGGCTCTAGAATTTAGGTAAGAAGGCAGAGATTATCTACTATCGGAATGGAGGTGGGAGGATGGCTTCAAGGTGACATATGAATGGGGATGGGAAGATGGACGAATATTTGGTGAGGCAGAGGTTCACTACACTAATAGGAGCCTTGGGAGCTTGAAAAGAAGCTCTAATGGATCATTGGTAGGCTTGCTAGAGCTTGGGAGTAGGTGGGAGTAGAGTAGGTTGAGATGGCTTGGAAGGGAGGGGGTATAAGTCATGTTATAGTGGAGGAGAAGAGGTAAAAAATAGGTATGAGACCATTAGTGACATCCAGGCCGTTACTGGAAATGTTGCTGTAGGCAGCTCATGCTGTTGGCACCCACAGTTGGCTTTGTTGGCATGCGATGAATTAGCGACGGCTGTAAGCGTCCCTGTAAGTCAAGCTCATGCGTCGCTGTAAGTCCAGCTCATGCATAGCTGGCGCTGCGCTCCCCCTCCTTTGCTGTGTGCACGTGCACCCACGTGCTAGTGTTGCACTGTGCGCATGCACGCCTGCATGTGTATGCATGTGCACCCGCATTGCTACGCGCATGTGGTGGCACGTGCGTGCGCTCGGTGGCCAAGGCTGCACCACGTGGCACAATCTGGGCCGTCCATCTTCTTCTTGTTGTAGGGGCTGCTACAGAGGTTGGATTGAGTCAATTTTTACGCTGTTGTGCTGTGATATTTGACTCGAATCCATCCGCGTGGTCAGATTTGTCATTTGAAGCTCCTAATTATGTCTCCTAATCCCTTAGCCGTTCATCTTCCTCGGATTTCATATGGTGCTACGGGACTCCGATCGAGGCGATTTCAGAGGCGTTGGACTCCGATCGTCGTCTTGATCAGATCCATATAGTCGAATCATCAATCTAAGGCTCTGAAATAAATATCCTGCTCTCCTATCCACAAAAAGGATGCAATTAACCTAAATTATATGCAACTACTCTAAATGCAAAATGATGCATGCTATGGAATATTTATAACATGAAATGCAAATCTAAGCCTAAGAACATGCATGAATAGGCATTTTACCCTCAATAAATGTGTTTTCATCATACCCCCATGCCTATCTTTTGCTAGTCCCAAGCAAAATTAAACTATATGCTATGTATAAAAGCAGAATTAGGATTAAATCGCTTAGGCCTAAGTCGTTTATTAATAATAGAAAATTTAAACTAAGGTCCTAAACTATGAAGACTCAATAGTACCCAGGTGTCTGCCAGAATGCAAACAGTCCAAGTTCTCACCTTATTTGAGAAGAGAACATACATTTTTTTTATTGTTTTTCTTTGTTCCTAACTTTTTTGTACTTTTGGAGTTTGAGAGTTCCGAGATAACTTTTTTCAGCTACTGACCCACCCAAGACTAGAAAAGGATTCTAAGTGCTAAGCATCTTGTGAAAATAGTGAAAGACTCACTAAACGGTCGTTAAAATAGACATCGGGTTTCTACAACCCTAGGTGACCTTGCCTTGGGGTTTATCTTTTCGATCGGTAGCTTTCTCCCTACTTTTATTTTTATGGGATCAACACAAGGGCGAACACAGTGTATATCTCCCCGGTTTATTTTACTTCCCCCTTCTTCCCTAAGTGTTATGGGAATTATTGTGCATTTTTTGTGAGCTAGGTTCTGGACAACTGGCCGATGAGCTGTTACCACTGACAACTTGCCAGCCATACTCATGTGGTGAAGTGTGCCTTTATTTGGTTTTTTTTTATTTTCTCCTTTTTCTATTATTTTCTTTTCTTTTCTTTTTGAGTGTTTCTCTTCTTTTTTTCTAAGTAGGTGGCTTCCCTGATCTATGATTTACCTAAAGGCAGTACAACAAAAGTGGTCTTGTGGCTAGGCTTTGGACAACCAATCGATGAGCTGTTACCACCGACAACTTGCCAGCAATACCACCCAAGTTGGTCCATTAGCTACCCAATTTCCGTAAAAACTGCTGGAAAGTGAGTCAGTGCAAAAAAATGTGTGTAGATGCTTAGGCTTAAAGTCCCCCCAAATCAAAGGGCAGGTTGATAAGTCGCATACTTATCATCCCAATTTATTAGCTAAATTAAAAATGAATTTGAATTAGCGAGGACTCGAGACTAAGTCCACATTCGAGTGGACACCCGGGCTAATTAAGCCCGAAGACATGAAGAGTCTAAGTGTTTAGATCCTCTCGTATCATTTCCTAAAGTTAATAACTTCCGAATGCCTAAGTTCTCTTTTCCTAATTTCTTTCTTTTTTTATCTTTTTTCAAATTTTTAGTTTTTTTTATTTTATAAGAAACTAAAAGAAATTCTATGGAGTTAACATAATGATTTCAGGAATTGATTATCCACCCCCCCAAGCCTAAATGATGCAATGTCCTCATTGTAAAAATAAAGACATGAAAAGGGTGGAGTAAACAGAATATCACCTAAGTGTCATGAAAATCTAATCAGCTTCGCAGAGAGAAGAGTGTATAGACATGTGCTAAGTTTAATGCCTTCAGCTAGGCATAACATACATACAAAGAAGAAATTTAGAATTCACAAGTGTAGGTAAGAATCAAAATAAAAATATTAATCTTGAAATCCTCTAGCAGAAGATGTCCACAGACGTGGACCAGATTATGGTGTAGACCCATGCCCCAAGGTTGATTGGTTCTCAGGTTCTGGATGAAAATCACCCAGAATCGAAGGTTGTTAATCTTGCAAGGCTGGGTCTGCGGTTTTGAGGTGTGCAACCCAAGACCAAAATGGCAGACAATAGGTAGATCTGGTTCACTAGTTTCAGATGTCCACTTAACATTCAGCTCAGAAAAGTAATCAGTTATTCCAAGCTTGGGTTGCACGTGAAAGATATCATAAGGGTCCATAAAGAAGATAGGTGGTTTCAGGTCAATAGGTACCCTTATATCCAAAATCGTAGTTCCCTTAGAATTAGCCTCCCAGATTTTTATTGCCAAATTATTATCCTCTAAAATCAAGTGCTCAAGCTCCAGGACCTCCAAATCATTGTATACCCCATCTAAAGTGCCCAAGTCAATAATTGTGTCTGAATCAGGATTGACTTGGGTGTAATGATCACAGAAGTCAGCCCTTCAGGGTGTAGATGAGGATTGGGGTCACTGATTGAATCATCAAGATTCGGATCCTCCAAGTTAACTCCAACTGAACCCAAATCTTCAATGAATGGGCAATTAAATGGTTCATCAGATTCCTCATGCCCATTTGTCTCACTAAAATCATTTTCCTTATGTTCAAGTGAGACTTCACCTAAAGATTCTTCACCCTCAGAGTCAAAAAATTGATGATCCTCATTTATATATGTCTCAAAATCATAAATCATTTCATGATCCAAGGAGACATAATTTTCTTCATTTCCTTACTTGGGGATCTCGGGTAAATCAATCGGTTCTTCATCAAATGGTTGCTCTAGCCCAACCTGGTCATCTCCGATCTCAGAAAATGTATCCCCCTTGATCGGTGCCTGAGCAGGATTAGACATTAGCTCTCCTGAAGGGGGTTCATCTTGAGAATCATCTCAAGATTTGACTAGGGCAATCACAAATTTCATCCTCAACCTCGAAAATTTCCCAAGAAGAAACTCACCCAGGTCCCTATCCCAAACACTTTGGAGAAAATCCAATAAAGAGCTATTCAGCTCGTCAATCATTTTTATCATAGGCTCCAATGCTTCAGTGCATGGTGTTGGCTGAGCTTCCAACGATTGTACAGTGTTCCTCAAAGTAGCCAACACCCTATCTTGGATCTGGTCCACCTGAATCGACTGGTTCGATTCAGGTTTGGGTGGGTTTGGGTTAATTCTAGGGTAGTCCAGATGTCGAGGTTCTCGGGTCCCTCCTTGATAGTAGGTCATTCTAGGTTGTTTAAAGGTTGGTGGCGACCTATATTCAACATAATTCTTGGGAGGGTAAGTGTTATAATCAGCATGTCCTTCATGGTCGTAGATCCGGTTAGGTTGATCATCAAAGGATGGAGATCTATAATCATTGTAGCTCTGGGAAGGATAGTAATCATATTCTTGTTTTCCACTTAGACCCTGGACACTGAGATCTGGATTCGTATTCCCAATCAAAGTCATCCCGACTAGTGGATGGGTAATTACAAGTCAAGTCGGGATAGTAATCATCTTGGGGATAACTGGTGGTAGGAGGATAGGATGTGAAATGTGTGTAGGACACGGAAGTGTACATGATAGAAAAGGAGGGAAAAATGGAGAAGAGAAAAGATGCCCTGCAATACAATCAACCAAACCTGTGCTTATGTGGGTAGCCTATAGACCTACAGACTCCCAGGACCCGTCTTAAGATTATAAATGATTTAGTCTACTTTTATCTGGTCAATCCAACCAGTTAGAAGGAGGGATTGGGGAGAAGGTTCTTCCTTTGGCTTGCAACTCTGGTTCCTAGTGTACCCTCTAGTCACGGTCATTTGATGCTACTCCCCTAGTTAGACATCAGATAGACCAGTAGAAGGATATTAATCGAAAAAAGTCTCAGTCTAAGCCCTGAAGAGAATCAATCCATAAGGCCAACATCTACTCAGTTTTAGTTAGGCTTGGGATGTTCATGCTCTCGGAATGTGATGGGCCCTTTAGAAGGGTTGTGCCCTTAATGATTAGTTTAACATGCGTGTGCATGCACAACCAGGGTTTGTAAATAATGTTATTTGATGATGTGTCTCTCAGGGTTCAACCTTGTTTACCAACTTTTAGGGTTTAATCTTTAGGTATATTCAATCAAGGTTCAGTAGAACACTCCAAGTTTTGAAAGCACTGGTGTAGATATATTCCTTTAAAAATTAGAAATAAAATGTGGAGTGTCTGGTTCAGTCTTAAAAATCAACCTTAAATGGCAAGCTACTTGATGAGTCGCTTTTATCTTAAGTGGTGCGACCCAAACAGTTCAATCAATTAGCCTATTGCACCACTTAGTTAAGGCACACAGAAATGTTCGACCTATTCCGATTTCTACTCACTTATTTGTGTGTTGAATTAAGTGTATCGGGTCCACAGGTCAGATCTCGATTAAGTGGTAGAATCGATGTGATTGTGTGCCTTAGGGTGAGAAATTGTGGGTGTTAAGGTGTGTCTCTTTCAGAAAATCCCACAATCCGATAACACTTTTTTATTATTTTATTATTTATTTATGTGGATGGAGAGGTGAGTGGAGGTGGCAAACAAACAACCAAATTTATCCAAGGGTTTATAAAAAGCACCTAAGTTGATTTGGATTTGAGTTATTAGGTTATGGAATGAAAACTAAGGTGGGGGTGGTGTGGGGGACACTTTCAAAATACTCTACCCGCACTTTACTCCAGTCTATCGCACTTTGATCTCCATGCTAGGGTACTTGCAAGACAATAGATTAGAGATAAGTGGGGTTAGTTCTATGTAAATGTAAAGAAACACAGAAAATAATAAAGTAAATTCTGTTGCCTCCTAGACAACAGCGCCAAAATGGTTGCGTTTAACGAGTTAGAAATTAGGGTTACAAGTAACCCATCATTGTAGTTCCAAAACACGTTGATTAGATAAAATTTATACTGAAACTCCAAGGGAGTTCCGGGTCGAACACAGGGAGGCGACGTTTACTTTATTGAAAACCACTCTTTGTTTTGTTTGTTTTTGGTATTTTAGGGTTTTGTTATTTTTTTTGTATTTTTGAAAAGAGGACAAGCAAAATGAATCACAATATAGAAATGGAATGAATATGATATATATATCAATCCAATGTCGATTACAATAAACTATGAAAGCATAAAAAGAGAGGGGGGTGAGAGGAAATCTCTCGAATCAGCTGTTTGGCGAGATGACAGTGCCTGGCGGAAGCTCGGATGAAGGAGGTGAGGAGTGAGATGATGGAGGTGAGATGCAGGAGGATGTCGGGTAGAGGAAAGCTTTGGCATGGCTCTGGAATAGAGGTGAGAAGGCAGAGATGATCTACTATCGGAATGAAGGTGGGAGGATGGCTCCAAGGCGATCTATGAATGGGGATGGGAAGATGGACGAATATTTGGTGAGGTAGAGGTTTGCTACACTAATAGGAGCCTTGGGAGCTTGAGACAAGCTCTAATGGAGAGTTGGTAGGCTTGCTAGAGCTTGGGAGTAGGTGGGAGTAGAGTAGGTAGAGATGGCTTGGAAGGGAGGGGGTATAGGTCCTTTTATAATGAAGAGGGAAAAAACAGGTATGAGACTATTAGTGACATCCAAGCTGTCGTTGGAAGCATCGCTGTAGGCAGCTCATGCCCGTTGTTGCCCACAGTTGTCTTTGCTAGCATGTGATGAATTAGCGATGCCTGTAAGTGTCGCTGTAAGTCCTACTCATGCGTCGCTGTAGGTCCAGCCCATGCATAGCAGGCGCTGTGCTCCCCTACCTTTGCTGCGCACGTGCGTACCCACGCTGCTGTGCGTGTGTGGTGTCGCATGAGTGCACTGGGCAGCCTAGGCTATGCCATGTGTCACAGTTTGGGTTGTCCATTTTCTTCTTGTTGTAGGGGCTACTACAGAGGTCGAATTGAGTCGATTTTTATGTTGTTAGGCTGCGATCGTCGACCTAAATCCATCTGAGAGGTCTGATTTGTCATTTGAAGCTTCGAATTATGTCTCCTAGTCACTTAGCCATTGATCTTCCTCAAACTGCTTATGGTGCTACAGGACTTCGATGGAGGCGATTTCAGAGATGTTAGACTCCGATTGTCATCTTGATCAGATCCGTACGGCCAGATCGTCAATCGAGGTTCCAAAATAAATATCCTTCTCTCCTAACCACAAAAAGGATGCAATTGACCTAAATTATATACAATTACTCTAAATGCAGAATGATGCATGCTATGAAATATTTATAACATGAAATGCAAATCTAAGCCTAGGAACATGCATGAATAGGCATTTTACCCTCAATAAATGTGTTTTTCATCACCTATCCATAACTTTAGGATGGCCTTAAGCACCTTCCCATACCTTAGCCATCCTTCCATTAGGTTAAATTAGCCTAGAACACCCTAAAACCACTTTCCAGCATAGTTTTGGACGTCCAAACATTAAGTTCAGAAGTCCAATTTTTGCAGAATCACCCACCAGAACCAAACCCAATTATTGACCCAGATTGAACATCTGATTCTCTATTTGGACATCCAGTTTCGACGTTTAAGACATCTGATATTAAAATTAGACATTTGGTACCCCTCTCCTTTTGCTGTTTTGAGAATCAAGCCTATATCTTGATCCCTATGGCCTATAAACCCTATCCTACAATCTACGAAACCTAATTTGAGGTACCCTAAGCCTAGTGCACCACCTTAGGACCCTCCTAAGAACCTACATAGGTTCTCTCTATAACCAATTGACTTGGATCTAGTCAATTGCATTACACTTAGTCAATTGGACTCATAGAATCCAATTGAGCTCAAATCTCAACCAACACAAGTCTAATTGACTCAGTGAGAGTCCAATTAACTCAAGCCTAATCTAATTGGGAAATTTCTCTCCCAGTTGGACACATGTTGACCCAATTAAATTTGGTTAAGTTTAATTGGATCAACCATTTAGTAATAGGTTACACCTAGACCTATTTTTAGACACCTTAGTAGAACCTACGTATGACCTAATTAGGGGTGGACTAAGTGGTCCACTTGACAACACAATCACTCACACCTAACCACACATTCACACACACACACCCACATCCACTCGCCAACTCTAGAGAAAGATCTAGCATGGCCACACATGGTCATTCTTAGATGCACAAAAAGTGGATCTAAGAAGACTAAAGATAGCCATAAGCCATGGCTATTCTAGAGAAGTCTAGAGACTTCTCTTGAGAGCACCTTGGTGGTCCAAGAAGTCTTTATAAAGACTAGGTTGGACGACCAAAACCCCCATCTTGGACTCCATAAATTCTTCCATCCACGAGCTCCATCACCACCTCCACAACTACAACCTCCATGTCCAAGAGAAAGCTCCTCCTATAGCTTCATCAAGAGGCCAACCACACCACCTTTGCATTCCCTTTCTTCCCTCCTACCACCTCAAGCCACATAGCCATTGGAGGCCACCTCCGGTGCCCGATTTCTTGTAGTGTAGTGTTCTTTGTAGTTTAATTTATGTATCATATTTCCTGCTAGTAGTATAGTAATATCTCCCTACTATAATGCATGCATAATCTTTTTGAGATCCAGACATGCATTCCTTTTCTGATAACTTAATGAATTTCAATTTCAATGTACAAGCATTCCTCTATTGTCATTGTAGTGACATCAAGATTTTTTAGGAAATAAGAACAAAGTTGCCTGTTTCATATGTCCATTTCTTTGCAATAAAAAAATGTCGCTTCTAGAAGATATACATGATTCAGCAATTGACGCATTTTATTTAATAGCCATCACAAAGTGAGAATTTTCCAAGCAAGTACTCACACTTTCACATTTATCATTTATCTGATGCACGCACACGTTGTATGAGTTAATAACACGACTAGAAAATCTTACATTCACAGACTTGAAATCGGCATCCAATTCTAAGCGAGCAAAATAAGAGAATAGAGGAATTAAAAATCAACTTTGTAATCATGCCTCCATGAGATCGACCGTGACACTCACCTTCTTGTTATAAATGTTTTGTTTTAGTCGAATTTTGGGCTATACTACGATGTTTCCCTAATCAAATTTTCATTTTACGTGTTCAATACCAAGTGGTTTCTATCCACTTACCCCCTGACTTAATTTACTTTCCTTATATTAATGCATAAAGACATGTAAGAACTTAAGCATGGGGGGATAGTACATATAAACTGAAAATTTTTCTACCAACACTTAGAAAACCTCTGAGAAGCATGTTAATTGCACTTTAGGGTCCATAATTTAAGAACAACCAACTTCACCTCCAATGTTCACTTTGGAACTAGAAATCGTCTACAATAGCCACTTCCAACTTGGTCCCTCACCTTTTGTTCTAAATTAGGACCAAGCTGAATGTAACCCGATAAGGGGAATTGTTGAAGTGCAATCATAAGAGGTTAATTGTACGTTGCATTTATATATATTGCATCCATGAATAAAGATTTTTATCAAGAGGTTTTATTAGGGATTTTATTCTCTAGTTGATTCCTAAATTTAGAATCCAGTACAATTTCATAGTTATACCTAGATTTTGCAATGGATTCATTGTGAAGATCGATAGATTCTTTTTTTTGTCAAGAAAAACTATTGCTTCTTTTCTTGAACCCTTGGATAGTGGTTAGGGAGTCAGGAAAACCATCTTCTATTAGATCCACCAAACAATTGTGAGGTGAGAGTAGAGTTTCTTCTAGTGCTGTAAGATGAGTGTAAGGAATCTTAATTTCTGGTTAATTAGATAATGTTACTCAAAGTTAGGCATAGCTTTCGCTCTCGGTTCCTACATACGAACTTTGTGTGAGTTTCTGAGAGCTATTAAATAAGGCAAATACACATAGATCAAGTTCTAATAAAACTAGGACTAAGATGGATGGTTACAACCACCCTTTATGGAATTCTCGTTTGAAGGAGGGTATTGATGTCAAGGTTAGAAAATACACTGTCCTATCCATTCCTTTCCTGGTGCTGAGAGTAGTCACTTCCACCAAATAAGCCACTCAATATCGTCTTGAACACCACCAATCCCGAATAATGCCTCGTGAATAAAATTTGCGTATGTCGTGTTGTATTGCGTTGTGTTGATAGATATGAGAAAAAAAGGAAAGCAATATATATATATATATAGAAAAAATATACGAAAGGAAAAAAAAGAAAGAGAGAACAAGAGAAAAAAAAAATATAGAAAACGAAAAAGAGAAAAGAAAAACGTTGAGTTCATAGTTGTGTTTATTGCATTTACATTGAGGCAACATTACCCACCACATTTGCGATCCATCAAATATGGCCTTAACCTACTTTTCTGTAATTCTGACCACCTGGATACTTGCTGAGGAATTTTGACTTAATTGTACGGTTATCAAGACTTTAATTAAAGTATAAACGCCATGTGAGACCACCAAATATTTAGTATATTTACAAATCTGGTGGGATTGTGATCTCAAAAGGAAAAGAAAAAGAAAAGAAATGAAAAAGAGAGAGAGAATGAGTACAAAGGAACTAAAGAGAGCATAGTTTTTCCACTTCTCTCTGAGTTAATTTATTTGATAGTCTAGAGATCTAGATTATGTAGTACTATTCTATATGAAGCATTAGATGAGTGTGAGCCACCTTATGGGAACACCATCATAGGCCCTAATTGGCCACTTTTAATCAGGTTTAAAGGATAAATGCTCCTACATAACCATTTGAGGGTTATAACTCCACTCCATTCTATTTGAAGAAGAGAACTAGAAATTAGGGTTAATTCTGTAATTTTAACTACATATCGTGAACTCAAAATAACCAAGGGGTTTGTTAGGGGTAAACCAAAAGTCAAATGGGCATTAAAGATTAATAAGTGGGTCTATGCAGAAAGAAATGAGGTTTCAAGCATTTTGACAACCAATACAGCACTCAAAATCCTAATTTCAGACCCACCTAATGTATAGTGGTTATGGTCAAGATAAAATTCGTCTAAATCTCCAAAAATTCATATAAAAATATTTCTTGAGGTTTGGTATCCTTTATTTGACCATTTAAACCTATTTTGACCTTAAACAGAATTACAGATAGATATCTACCCTAATTAGGGTTTCTATGCAAATTTACCAATCAAACTTAGGCAAAACTAAAATCCTACTTCACTATCAGATTCCTTGGATCTAAATTAGGTATGTACCAAAATTTGAGCCCAATCAGAGTCTATCTTGACCAAGTTTGCATTTTAGTCCATTAAACTCTATTCCTCTCAATTAAGCCCCTAACTTTTGAAATATTTATAATCAGGTCCCTAACTTTGTCATATTTTTTTCAAAGAGTTCTCTTCCTCCATTGGTGTGAATGGAGCTCCTACGCCAATATTCGAGCGAGGTTTTCTCGCTCAATTCTCAATCAAATCCACCCAAAATTGGAAGGGAGATTCTTTGAGAGATTCTCTATCAACTGAATCACAGATTGGCCCTTGATTTACATCGAGAAGCCCATGCGAATGCTCACAATCTTAGGGATCTTCTTCTCTGAGCTCTCAAGCTGGCCAAGCATCATACACTATTTGGACTTTCCCCTATGGCCTTTAAATGGAGCCCTTGCGCAAAACCGAAATCCTTAGTGAAGTTTGGAGCCGAAAAACCCTCTCTCCCTTGTCTTTGGCCGTCCGCACCTTCGTCTCTGACGAGCCTCTCTGTCCTCTTTGTCGAGCCATCCAATGGTAAAATTGACCAGTCGAACCTTCTCCCCTCGTCCTCGCGATCGTCGCCAGCCAAAGTGTGGCCACTTTCCACCTCCCTTCTTCACTGCCGTGTTGTCATCACCTTCACCTTCTCCAATGCCGACCCATCATATGTGATAGCCCTCACTCACTCTCTCCCTCTCTATATCTCGCTTCATCTTCCTCTCGCCATCCTGACTCTCCTCAACTGTTACGAACATGGCATCAGGACTTTTAAGACATCTGGGAAGTGGCCCAGACGTCTGTCCAGACATCTGGAACCCTTCCCAGACGTCTGGTAATAAGTTTTTTCGGCTTACCGGGTTGCGTCTGCATGCGTATGCGCACAGACTGCACCCGCCGCCTTCGTCTTCTTTTCCTCTCTCTACCTGCAAACACGCCATCTCCCTCTTTTCTCTCTCCCCTCGCTGCCTATATAAGCTCTCGCCCTCTCCCTCATCTCCTTTGCCCTTCTCTTCTCCTTCTCCTTGCCAGTGCGAGAGCGCGAGCGAGTGGGGGAGCAGCGGGTTTGGGGTGTCACGGAGGGGCTGCTGCAACTCGAGCAGCAGGCGGACAGGGCACGACGTGGCCGTGCATTGTGGGCGGAGAGCGGATCGGGCTCTGTTTCTGGAAAATTTTCCAGAATCAGAGGTCTCGACTTACGTCCAGACGACGCTGAAGATGTCTGCGGGATGGTCCAGACGTCTGACAAGTAAGATATTTTCTTATGTTCTCCTTTTTCGCGTGTACGGCCTTGCAACCGTCCACCGCAGTTTTTCTGCGTTTCGTCGTACTGAGAGCAGGAGTGTGGGTGCGCAGGTTCTGCTCGGGAGGGTGCGAGGGCTCGCCATCCCACGTGAATCAAATGTCTGGCCGCAGTACCAGACGACGGAGAGGTCCTCCAGAAGTCCGGGGTGACAATCAGACGTCTGGAAACTAACTTCAGACGATCCAGCAAGCTTCTGGACGTCTGAAGGACTACGTAGAAGAAGGTATGGCATGATCAAAGTTTTAAGATGTCTGGAAGAAGTTCCAGATGTCTGATTTTGGACAGACTCGTCGTTTTTGGCCCGTTTAGGGTTCGTTCGGAGTCTGTTTTCCGCGTTTCAAGTTGCGTTCATTCCAGATTCATTTCCTCTACCTATTTACAACAATTGTATACCGTTCTGAGAAACTCCTTGTGTTGATCCTTGTGTTAGGATCCCGTTCCGTTGCAACTCAGGGGGTTGCGGAGGCGCGCGGGATTGCCGACCACGCCCCCAGTACCCCCGATTTCGCAGGTAGAGTGGCCCTGTAAATTATTTAACAAAATTAGTACAATTATGAAACAATTGATAGAGTCTAGGGCGTTGCATGAACCTTAGGACTGAGGAATTAGGTTGAATGGTAGATCCTAGGGTATTGCATGAATCCTAGGACTGGAAAACTAGATTGAATGATAGATCCTAGGGTATGGCATGAATCCTAGGACTGGAAAACTAGTTGAATATATACATTGCAGTCTTGGAAAAGTGGAAAGGAAATGATAACTACCTGTAAATTGGTTAACAGCTGCCTGTTATAATTGGATAATTACGGATGAGAACATGAATTGTATGGACATAAACCTGGAATGGTGAGACCTAAGTTCGCTGAGTTAAAAGAGCTTGAACCCTACGGGGAATTAGGAGTAGAACTCCTGGAAAGTGAATGGAATATATTGAGGAAGTGAGCTGGCCCTTGAGTACGGAGTACCAAGGAGAGCGACTGTCTCCTTGTTTAGTGTAGAGCAGAGCTAGCCACCCTAGGGACCTGGGGTTAGGACTGGTCACTTTGTACCGACTTTTGGCCCTCGTGTACACAGTACCGAGGAGAGCTACCAGTGTAGGAAGAGCACTAGCTACCCCATGGGATCCGGGGTTCTGTTAGCCCTCCTACATCGACTTGTTAGGCCCACTGGGCAAACCAGGGTAGTCAGGTGAGGGTGCGCGGACTGTGGAGGGGCAAGACCCCTGTTTGGTTACTGTGGAGGGGCTGGACCCCTGTTACTAAGAGGGCTCTGCCCCATGCTGGTTTCGTGCTGTCCTTTGGGCGCACCCGTTAACGGAAACGACTGACCACGTGCCAGTGCGGGGTAGCTACCCGTACATTTATCGCGCATGCCGTAGTCACTGTTACGTCTGACAGTAACCTTGGGGTGGTTGACTGAGGGTAGGAACACCACGGGGGACTCTCCCGGCCAGGAGAGCACCATGTGTCACTTCTACTTTTCGGAAAAGACTGCAATCAAGATCGTTCCCACGAGGAACATTCGAGATCAAGAGAAGGATATGAGAAATAAATCAATAGTGAAATAATAGAAAGACGCAAATAAAGAAAGTAAAAATATAACAGCTACTGTCCACTCTACTGCTTCTTCTAGCTTTTAGTTGCCACTCTACTAAACGTTTCGCTGAAGTGTCACTTTTGTTACCTTTTCAGGACCAGGTGTTGAGTAGCCAGAGTCAGCTGCTGCGAAGGGCGCTGGGCCTAGTAGGGTCTAGTAGTGTTACCTGTTGTACTTTTTGTACTTTTCTTCCACTGTAGTGAGTAGTTTTCTTTGTTACTCCCTGTACTTTCTTTATTGAAACTTTATGTTATGTACATGTTTATTTCCCTTCTGTTGTGGTGGTGTATACTGTAGTAGTTCTTTTTCTTACTGCTGTATTTTGTTACTGCTAGTTATTTTCGTGCTGAATGTGGTTTATTTTACTACTCTTTTGGTTACTTTCCCGTTGGATGACTAGGTCTTGGGATTAGTAGAGTCGGTCCGATTCTCGTGTCTCGTAGGGATTCGGGAATCGGGTCGTTACAAGATGGTATCAGAGCAAAGTCGTCCTGAGAAGTGAACCAACTGACTGGAAAATAACCAATTCACATGTCTGTGACTAGAGTAGCCACCACAACATTTCTTTCAGCATAAGCTCTTAGACTTTTTCGTTAGATATCGTTCCATATTGACGTGTTTCCGTTCTGTTTCATCGCGGGACTAGCAAGGCGGGCCGCGGGCGCGGCCGAGGATGAGGTCGGTGAGGTGGGAGTGCTGCTGTCGACGCCTCGGTGGACCAGCCACTACTCCCGGGCATTTAGGCCCAGGACCTCGCCCAGCTGATACGGGATATTGTGCAAGAGGAGCTCCACCCACCACCCCGAGCGCCTCTCCCTAGGGTTGCAGAGGGGGAGTCCTCTGTGGGACCACACGACGAATGCAGTGCTGGACACGGGGGAGGGGATGGGCCACCACTGCCCCCACCTTCCTCCGACACTTCTGTGAACGAGGCTCCTTTACCTGGAGGTGCACCAGCATCTCCACTGCAGTGCCACTTCGAGCTCTTCGGGCAGTCCCGGAAGCTGAAGCCCCCCTCCTTCAAGGGGGATGAGGACCCGACCGAGGCAGAGGACTGGCTCGAGTAGCTTGAGAAGATTTTCGACACCCTTCGCCCCCCAGTGGAGTGCTGCGTGGCCTTTGCCACATACCAGCTGGAGAGTGCGGCACACAGGTGGTGGAGGGCGATCAGGGGACAGGAGAGGGACGAGCCGACCTGGGACCGGTTCGTCACCCTCTTCTGCGAGCAGTACTTTTCCCAGACGTGGCAGGACCAGAGGAGGCGGGAGTTCCACACTCTCCGCTAGGGGACGATGACCGTGAGCACGTACCGCACGCGTTTCTTGGAGCTGTCCCGCTTTGCAGCGACAGCTGTAGCCACTGGGGAGGAGCACCTTTGGAGGTTCACCGAGGGGCTCCGACGTACGATTCGGGGGTATGTCAAACCCCTGAAGCTGCCTACGTTTTCGAGGGTGGTGGAGGCAGCTATGACCTACGAGGAGACCAACCCGTCCGCGCGAGACACTGACGATGGGCGGAAGAGCCCTTTCAGCCAGACTTTTCACAGGGCCGGTGAGATAGGAGACACGTGGCATCTGCAGGAGAGCCGTCACGTTTTGCAGGGCCATCAGTGGCCTTTGGGGGCCCTCGACAGGGGCCAGTCGCCAGCATCAGACCCCCGCCCAGTCGACAGTAGGGACTCATTGAGGGCGGGAGTCGGGTTCCCCTCTGCTACTAGTGTGGCCAGCCGGGCCACATCAGAAGGGATTGCCCATCTAGGGCAGGAGGTTAGCAGATACTTCCCGCGCCGAGCACTGGAGGGCGTGCAGGAGGCCGCGGTTCCCAGGCGCAAGGAGGAGGACAGCAGTCACAAGGAGGGTACCGACCAGCACCTACCCGTCCGACGCAGAGTGTGGCTGCTTCGTCCGCACCTAGAGCTGAGGGGCGTATCAACGCCCTGACACACAGGGATGCCAAAGCTTCGGGATCGGTGGTGGCAGGTATGGTTTCAGTTTCTGGCAGACTCGTTTACATACTTTTCGATTCCGGCGGTACGCACTCTTTTGTCGCAGCTAGTTTCGTAGTTAATTTGGGGTAGGATTATGTGCTGTTAGAGAATCCGTTCATAATCAGAAGTCCGAGTGGTCAGCTGTTTGCAGCTGAGGATGTGTACACGGGTTGCGAGGTCAGTATCGGGGGACATAGTCTGCTAGCTGACTTGATTATGATATAGATGGAGGACTTTGGCGTAATTTTGGGGATGGACTGGCTGTCCGCTTACCATGCTTTAGTGGACTGTTTTGAGAGGAAGATCGCCTTCTCCATACCGGAGTTGCCTTCTTTCAAGTTTCACGGTCAGCCAGTGGACGGAGGCTTTAAGTGCATTTCAGCACTTCGGGCGGCGAGACTTTTGAGCCAGGGGTGTGAGGACTTCCTAGCTTGTGTGGTGGCAGAGCCCAGCCCTGTGGCAGACTTCCAGAGCATCCCGGTGGTCAGAGAGTACCCTGACGTGTTCCCAGACGAGTTACTAGGACTACCGCCCGAGTGTGAGATCAAGTTTGAGATCTCCCTAGTACCAGGGACTAGCCCCATCTCCACCGCACCATACAGGATGGCACCGCTTGAGCTGCGAGAGCTCAAGTCTCAGTTGCAGGATCTTTTGGAGAAGGGCTTTGTGAGGCCCAGTGCGTCCCCTTGGGGAGCCCCGGTACTGTTTATAAAGAAGAAGGATGGTACCCTACGCCTTTGTGTGGACTACCGACAGTTGAATAGGGTCACCATCAAGAACAGATATCCGCTGCCGAGGATCAATGACTTGTTTGACCAGTTGCGAGGTGCCACGGTGTTCTCAAAGATCAACCTGAGGTCTGGATACCACCAGTTGAGGATCAGGGAGGCAGACGTCTCCAAGACAGCTTTCCGCACCCGGTACGGACACTACGAGTTTTTGGTCATGCCGTTTGGGCTGACCAATGCCCTCGCTGCTTTCATGGACCTAATGAATCGGGTGTTTAGACCGTACTTGGACCAGTTCGTGGTGGTGTATTTATTGATGATGTACTCATCTATTCTCGAGATCAGATGCAGCACAGACAGCACTTGCTGATGGTTCTGGACACACTGAGACGACGTAGGCTGTACGCTAAATACAGCAAGTGCGAGTTCTGGTTGAGGGAGGTGTCCTTCTTAGGTCATGTGATCTCTGGGGACGGCTTGGTGGTGGACCCAGCCAAGGTCGAGGCAGTGCTCAGGTGGGAGAGACCGCGTACAGTCACTGAGATTCACAGTTTCCTGGGACTGGCAGGCTACTACAGACCGTTCATCAGGGGTTTTTCACAGATTGCGCGTCCTATGACATAATTGACCCAGAAGGACGTGCCCTTCACTTGGACAGACGCCTGTGAGGCATGTTTTCAGGAGCTGAAGGAGAGGTTGACTTCGGCTCCAGTGCTTACCATCCCTGACAGTAGTGGCAGGTTCGTTGTGTACACGGACGCCTCCTTGCAGGGGTTAGGGGGTGTGCTCATGCAGAGGGGTCACGTTGTCGCTTACGCTTCACGGCAACTGAAGCCCCATGAGCATACCTACCCTACCCACGACCTGGAGCTGGCAGCTGTTGTCTTCGCGCTGAAGACCTGGAGGCACTACTTGTACGGTGAGACCTTCGAGATTTTCACAGATCACAAGAGCCTCAGACACCTTTTTGATCAGAAGGAGCTCAACATGAGACAGAGACGTTGGTTGGAGCTCCTAAAGGACTATGACTGCAGCATTTCCTACCACCCGGGGAAGGCCAACGTGGTGGCTGACGCCTTGAGCCGGAACGCGCCCGCATACTTGGCCAGTTTACAGTTACAGAGTTGGAGCCTTTTGGAGGAGATGGGCAGTTGGCGACCCCTAGAGTTATGGTGGCATTGTGGGACAGTGACTGTGACACGACAGACTATGCCGGAGTTCATAGACTGCATCATCACCATGGACTTGGAGGTGGGCTTACCTGTTACCCAGTGAGGACACGACGCAGTCTGGGTAATTATGGATAGACTGACGAAGATGGCACGATTCTTGCCGATCCGAGTCACTTTGGGACTAGCACAGTTGGCAGAGAGGTATATCCGCGACGTGGTACGTCTACACGGAGTTTCTTGGGAGATCGCATCCGACCGGGATACCCGCTTTACGTCCCAGTTTTGGGCTGAGTTTCAACAGGCCCTGGGGACGTGATTGATATTCAGTACGGCTTACCAGCCCCAGTCGGACGAACAGTCTGAGCGCACGATACAGACACTTGAGGACCTTTTGCGTGCCTGTGTACTGGACTGGAGGGGCTCTTGGGAGGAGCACTTGCCCCTGGCGGAGTTTGCATACAACAACAGTTATCACTCAAGCATCGGCATGGCTCCCTACGAGGCTCTGTACGGACGGAGGTGTACGGCACCCTTGAGTTGGGTTGAGGTGGGGACCAAGTGGGAGGTTGGCCCCAGGTTGATCCGGCAAAGTTAGGAGGTAGTTGAGCAGATCCACAGGCGACTCCGCACTATCAGGAACAGGCAGAAGAGCTACGCGGATCGGAGATGCAGAGAGGTGCAGTTTGAGGTTGGGGACCACGTCTTCCTTCGTGTTTCGCCCATGAAGGGCCTGCAGCGGTTTGGGGTGAGAGGGAAGCTCGTGCCGAGGTTCGTGGGGCCCTTTGAGGTCCTGGAGCGGGTTGGACCCGTTGCTTACAGACTTGCCCTCCCTCCTCAGCTTTCTGGTGTGCACGACGTGTTCCACGTGTCCAACCTCAGGAAGTACGTTGCCGATCAGAGTCATGTCCTGAGTCACGAGAGCGTAGAGGTGGGCGACGACCTGACCTACCCTGAGCGGCTAGTACAGATTCTTGACAGAGCCGTCCGCAGTTTGAGACGAAAGCAAGTACCCCTGGTGAAGGTTTTGTGGAGGAGCCAGTGGTACGAAGAGGCTACCTGGGAGCCTGAGGTGGCAATGCGGGAACGGTACCCGGAGCTCTTCGCGGGTACATCTTTTCCGACCGGCTTCAGTCCTCTTTGAGTTTGTTATGTATATATATGTTGTTGTTCTTTTCCACACCCTAGTTAGCGCAAGTTTCGAGGATGAAACTTCCTTTAAGTTTGTTATATTGTTATGAACATGGCATCAGACGGACTTTCAAGACGTCTGGGAAGTGGCCCAGACGTTTGTCCAGACGTCAGGAACCCTTCCCAGACATCTGGTAATAAATTTTTTCGACGTATCGGGGCCGTCGCCATCGTCTTCTTTTCCTCCCTCTACCTGCAGACACACCATCTCCCTCTTTTCTCTCTCCCCTCGCTGCCTATATAAGCTCTCGCCCTCTCCCTCACCCTCATCTCCTCCGCCCTTCTCTTCTCCTTCTCCCTGCCAGTGCGAGAGCGCGAGCGAGTAGGGGAGCGGCGGGCGTGGGGTGTCGCAAAGGGGCTGCTGCAGCTCGGGCAGCAGGAGGATAGGGCGCGACGAGGCCGTACGTCGCGGGCGGAGAGCGGATCGGGCTCTGGTTCTGGAAAATTTTCCAGAATCAGACGTCTGGACTTACGTCCAGACGACGCTGAAGACGTCTGAGGGACGGTCCAGACGTCTGACAAGTAAGATATTTTCTTACGTTCTCCTTTTTTGCGTGTACGGCCTTGTAACCGTCCCCTGCGATTTTTCTGCGTTTCCTCGTACAGAGAGCAGGAGTGTGGGTGAGCAGGTTCTGCTCGAGAGGGCACGAGGGCTCACCATGCCACATGAATCAGACGTCTGGCCGCAGTACCAGATGACGGAGAGGTCCTCCAGACATCTAGGGTGACAATCGAACGTCTGGAAACTGACTTTAGACGATCTAGCAAGTTTCTGGATGTCTGAAGGACTACGCAGAAGAAGGTATGGCATGATTGACATTTTAAGATGTCTGCAAGAAGTTCCAGATGTCTGATTTTGGATAGACTCATCGTTTTTGGCCCGTTTAGGGTTTGTTCGGAGTCCGTTTTCCGCGTTTCAAGTTGTATTCGTTCCAGATTCATTTCCTCTACCTATTTACAGCAATTGTATACCACTCTGAGAAACTCCTTGTGTTGATCCTTGTGTTAGGATCCCGTTCCGTTGCTACTCAGGGGGTTGCAGAGGCACGCGGGATTGCCGACCACGCCCCCAGTACCCCCGATTTCACAGGTAGAGTGGCCCTGTAAATTAATTAACAAAATTTGTACAATTATGAAATAATTGATAGAGTCTAGGGCATTGCATGAACCCTAGGACTGAGGAATTAGGTTGAATGGTAGATCCTAGGGTATTGCATGAATCCTAGGACTGGAAAACTAGATTGAATGATAGATCCTAGGGTATGGCATGAATCCTAGGACTGGAAAACTAGTTGAATATATACATTGCAGTCTTGGAAAAGTGGAAAGGAAATGATAAGTACCTGTAAATTGGTTAACATCTACCTGTTATAATTGGATAATTACGGATGAGAACATGAATTGTATGGACATAAACCTGGAACGATGAGACCTAAGTTGGCTGAGTTAAAAGAGCTTGAACCCTACGGGGAATTAGGAGTAGAACTCCTGGAAAGTGAATGGAATATATTGGGGAAGTGAGCTAGCCCTTGAGTACGGAGTACCAAGGAGAGCGACTGTCCCCTTGTTTAGTGCAGAGTGGAGCTAGCCGCCCTAGGGACCCGGGGTTAGGACTAGCCACTTTGTACCAACTTTTGGCCGTCGTGTACACAGTACCAAGGAGAGCTACCAGTGTAGGAAGAGCACTAGCTACCCCACGAGCCCCGGGGTTCTGTTAGTTCTCCTACACCGACTTGTTAGGCCCACTGGGCAAACAAGGGTAGTCAGGAGAGGGTGCGCGGACTGTGGAGGGGCAAGACCCCTATTTGGTTACTGCGGAGGGGCTGGACCCCTATTACTGAGAGGGCTCTGCCCCATGCTGGTTCCGTGCTGTGCTTTGGGCGCACCTGTTAACGGAAATGACTGACTGCGTGCCAGTGCGGGGTAGCTACCCGTGCATTTATCGCGTGTGCCGTAGTCACCGTTACGTCCGATAGCAACCTTGGGGTGGTTGATTGAGGGTAGGACCACCACGGGGGACTCTCCCGGCCAGGAGAGCACCACGTGTCACTTCTACTTTTCGGAAAAGACTGCAATCAAGATCGTTCCCACAAGGAATATTCGAGATCAAGAGAAGGATATGAGAAATAAATCAATAGTGAAATAATAGAAAGACGCAAATAAAGAAAGTAAAAATATAACAGCTACTGTCCACTCTACTGCTTCTTCTAGCTTTTAGTTGCCACTCTACTCAACGTTTCACTGACGTGTCACTCTTGTTACCTTTTCAGGACCAGGTGTTGAGTAGCCAGAGTCAGCGGCTGCGGAGGGTGCTGGGCCTAGTAGGGTCTAGTAGAGTTACCTATAGTACTTTTTGTACTTTTCTTCCACTGTAGTGAGTAGTTTTCTTTGTTACTCCCTGTACTTTCTTTATTGAAACTTTATGTTATGTACATGTTTATTTCCCTTCTGTTGTAGTGGTGTGTACTGTAGTAGTTGTTTTTCTTACTGCTGTATTTTGTTACTACTAGTTATTTTCGTGCTGAATGTGGTTTATTTTACTGCTCTTTTGGTTACTTTCCCGTTGGACGATTAGGTCTTGGGATTAGTCGAGTCGGTCTGATTCTCGTGTCTCGTAGGGATTCGGCAATCGGGTCGTTACATCAACCCCTTAGATCTTAGGTTTCACCCAAACCATCGCCTGCTCGACCTTCGTCTTCCCCACATCCGGGATAAGCTCTGGCAGGCTCGTGCTGGTGCCACATAGCACCAAACACCACACCACCAGTCCCAAAACCTTCACCATCCCATGCCCACTAAAATCCCTCAAGAAATTGAGGGGATTGTCCACTCAACACTTCCACCGAACTCAACCTCCTCCGCACCACCTCCTCAACTCCGCCAGGCCACCACATGACCCCTCATTGCATGCAACCACCATCAATGCACTCGCCATCCTTCAATGATCCTCCTGAGCCTACTGATTGGGGAATATAGACCGTGTTCTTGATTTTCGGTTGCCACTGGAGCCCCTTTGCTGCCAGCTCCTTCTCCGACCTCCACTGTAGTTCTCTAGCCGTGTTCTTTGTTGCTACCACTCCTAGGTGCTACGGTCGAGCTCCAGGTTCTTTCCTAGGTAGCCAATTGAAGCTGCCGCTATGAATTTGCCCGCAATTGGAAGCTTCACCTCCTACTGCTCGCATGCGAAGAAGCCCTAGTGTTTAGTCCCATATCTTGTGTGATAAAAGCCTGACCATGCATAAAAGGAATTTGTGCGGCAGCCTGTTCACCTTCCTATCACTGGGGTTAGGTCCCTACCCGCCATCCCTTGCACACACACTTCAGAAGCACCTGCCCATGCCCTAGCCCGTGCTCATGCCTAGCAGGCCTGGGCGGTGGATCCATATACCCGATACTAAGGCCTGGTTCGTTCTGACTTGGAAAGGGAGGAAGAGAATCTGAGAGGGAGGGGGCAAGTTTTGCTTCCTTAGGATTTGAGCCCTCTCCTCTCTCTATAATTAGTGAGATTTTTGAAGAAGCCCTTGAGCTTCTGTTGCTATGTTCTTCTGAGACTCTTGAGATAAAGAGAGCCTTGAGCTCTTGTGAGGCCCTTAAGCTATTTTTGTTAAGGCATCTGAAGCCTGTGGTTGACGTCTGAGGCATTCTGCTGGTTACTGTTGGAATATTTGAATAACTTGATTGACGTGGATATTGACTATGGTTTACCGTTGAAATATTTAAGTTTATTTTGAGTTTAATATTCAGGGTTAATTTGGTGATTCAAATCACCATTTTAACCCAATCTTTTTGCACTATTCTTATGGTTTTCATTAAAATATCATTCCAAGGATTATTGATTTCAATTGCATATATATTTCTTGTGATTGGTGAATTAAATTGCATAATTACTCCCTTTGAATGATCTCAGACTCCTTTTTGAATCTGAGTTTTAAAAATTTAAATGTTTTGAGTGATTTTGTCCTATACTAGAACGTATATCTTAAATAACGACGATTTCGCGTAAACATTTTGGCACCGTTGCTAGGGAGCAACGTGTAGTTTCATTTCACTGATTATAATTTTGATATGATTCTAACTTATTTTATCTAATTTTTGGTGGTTAAGCGAGGTACTCATAGAGAAGATCAGCCACACGACAGCCACTCTAGGGGCAAGTAATCTTGTTTCCTTCTTCTTAAGTCCTTATTTCTAGAAGGAATTAAAAAGAAGAATCAATTAGGATCAACTTGCATTCTTTCTTAGATTTAATCACTTGAGTTGCCTAATTTAATTTATGTAGGCAACCCCATCTAGATTTCTGCACCTACTTGGGACATAAGGTGCCTAAGGCTATTCACCTTCTTGATTGAGCCCCAGGTGCCACAATTGGAAAGAATTGGACCTAAAAAAGAACCAAATTAGGGTTTCTATTTTTAGGGTTTAAGGAAAACACACTTGGCTGAATTAAAAGGGAATTGATTTCGTGCATTGTGTGTCACACAAGCCTTGATTTAATTGACCTAACCAAGAATACCCTAAAAGAAAGCTCTAACATTCTCTTGAATCCTTAAAACTTAGGACTTAATAATCTGCTTGCAAGCTATTTTAGGGTGATTTTTTGGGTTCATTACCCAACTCATCCTAAACTTTAGGGTAGGTTAGGTGAAGTTGACCCACCTTATGGGTTAGCCAACCTTCAAATTAGGTCACAAACCACAAATCAATTCTAAAAGTTCAAGTGAAATTCAAAGCACCACAATTCAAGATCAAAGTTGGTAGACTTAAGGGGTCAACTTGCTCATTCTGGTCTACTTGGATTCTTAGTGACAAGGAAGGTTGGGTGGGGGAAACCCTGTAACCTATGGGGATCCTCTACTATGTAGGGATCTTTGTGGGGCTCTCCCTTCCTGGATGCACCACAATTCAAGATCAAAGTTGGTAGACTTAAGGGGTCAACTTGCTCATTCTGGTCTACTTGGATTCTTAGTGACAAGGAAGGTTGGGTGGGGGAAACCCTGTAACCTATGGGGATCCTCTACCGTGTAGGGATCTTTGTGGGGCTCTCCCTTCCTGGATGCCCAAGTATTTATTTCTCGGGTGAGTGATTTTCTGATGAAAAGGTATCATCCGCCTCAAACCTCCTTGGTCATCCAAAGATTTTTAGGTGCCTCGATTGAGTCTGTTACGTATTCTATTCCTCATCTATCTCACTAGTGCATGTTTGGGAGGAGGTCCTTAAGACCACCATTGAGACCTCCATTAGCAGTTCATTCCCATTGAGGCCAAGCCTAACTCACTTGTTTGTTCCACCTTGCAATCATATTGATATCTCTTCCAACTCTTCTACTTCTGGGCCCAGATCTTCGTCAGCTATATCAATGGAGAATCAAGAAGAAGAACCCAATCTCCAGAATCAGCTATAGTGCTTCAACGATCTACTTTAGGCATTCATGAACCCATCGCAGCATCCTCTGATGCGAGATCATTACAATCCCATTGTGGTAGTAATCGAACCTAGAGTTCAAATCCTAGCTGGAGGACCTGATACTGAACTCAAGCCTAATATGCTTCATGCTATCTCTAAATTCCATGGGCTAAATTTCAAAGATCCTTTCCAGCACATGCAGTAGTTGAAACATCTGGCCCAGACCATTGACCCACTTGTTCAGAATCGAGATACCTTACTCATGAAGATGTTCACTTTCTCCCTCATGGATAAGACAGCCCACTGGTACCAAACTCTGACCCATCCGATCAACACTTAGGCCGAACTCCAATTTGAATTCCTGAAGAAAATTTTCCCGATTGGTCAGACAAATGCTTTGAGGCACCAGATCATGCACTTCATGCAAAATTTGGGAGAACCACTTCATGAGTGGGATTGCTTTATGGATCTCATGTGGAAATGCCCCCATCATGGAGCCCCTAAATGGGAACAGGTCCAGTCTTTTTACCAGGGACTTGGTGTAAACACATTTATTGTGGGTAAAATGCCTATTCATGCATGTTCTAAGGCTTAGATTTGCATTTCATGTTATAAATATTGCATAGCATGCATCATTATGCATTTAGAGTAGTTGTATATAATTTAGGTTAATTAAATCCTTTTTGTGGTCAGGAGAGATGTGTATTTATTTTGGAGCCTCGGATTGATGATCCGACTGTACGGATTTGATCAAGATGATGATCGGAGTCCAACGCCTCTAAAATTGCATTGATCGGAGTCCCATAGCACCATATGCAATCTGAGGAAGATCAACTGCAAAGGGACTAGGTGACATAATTTGGAGCTTCAAATGACAAATCGACCACACGGATAGATTCGGGTTGACGATCGCAGCCCAACTGCACGAAAATCGACTCAATCCGGCCTTTGTAGCAGCCCCTACAACAAAAAGAAGATGGACAACCTAGATTGTGCCACGTGGCGCATCCTAGGCTACCCATGCGCATGCACATGCCACCGCACGTGCACAGCAGGATAGGTGCATGCGCACGGGTGGAGGTATGCATGAGCACAGCGCAGCGCCAGCGGAGCATGGGGCGAGGGCGTGCTCAGTTGGTGCCAACATACAACGATGCTTACAGACGTCGCTAATTCTTTGCGAACTAACAAAGCTAGCTGTGGGCGTGAGCAGGCATGAGCTGCCTACAGCGACACTTCTAGCAATGGACTAGAGGTCACTAATGGTCCATACCTATTTTTGCCTCTTCTCCCACACTATAAAAGGACTTGCACCACCTCCCTTCCAAGCCATCTCTACCTACTCTACTCCCACCTACTTTTAAGCTCTAGCAAGCCTACCAACGCTCCATTAGAGCTTACTCTCAAGCTCCTAAGGCACCTATTAGTGTAGTGAACCTCTGCCTTGCCAAATATTCATCCATCTTCCTATCCCCATTCATAGGTTGCCGTGGAGTTGTCCTCCCATCATTCTGATAGCAGATCATCTCTGCCTTCTCACCTCCATTTTGGAGCCACGCCGAATCTTTCCTCCAGCCAACGTCCTCCTACATCTCACCTCCATCATCCCGCTCCTCACCTTTTTCATCTGAGCTTCGGCCAGGTGCCATCGTCTCGCCGAACAGTCGCTTCGAGAGATTTCTTCTCACCCCCCTCTCTTTTTATGCTTCCATAGTTTATTGCAATTAACATTTGAGTGATATATATATCCGATTTTTTCCTTTTCTCTTATGATTCATTCTGCTTGTCTTCTTTCAAAAATACAAAAAAAAATAACAAAACCCTAAGATATCAATGACAAACTAAACAAAGTGTGGTTTTCAATTAAAGTAAACATCGCCTCCCTATGTTCGACCTAGGACTCCCTTGGAGTTTTAGTATAAATTTTATTTGACCACAAGTTTTGCAACTATGATGACAGGTTAATTGTAACCCTGATTTCAAACTCGCGAAACATGTGCGATCATTTTGGCACCATTGCCGGGGAGGCAATGGAATTTACATTATTATTTTCTGTGCTTCCTTACATTTACATAGCACTAACCCTGCTTGTCTTTGATCTACTATCTTGCAAGTACCCTAGCATGGTGATCGAAGTGCAGTAGACTGGAGTAAATTGCGGGTAGAGTGTTTTGTAAGTGTCCCACACATTCCCCCTCCACTAGTTCCATTTCGCTACACCCATAACCAAGACTAAATCTACTTAGGTGTTTGCATAAACCCTAGGATAGAATTGTTTATCTTGTTTGCCACCTTCATCCACCTCAACCTCACATTTAAAACAAAAAAAACAAAAAGATACTTTTTATGGGATGAATCAATATACACACTTCATACACCCACATTTACGATGCCTAACCTAACTTGATTTTCATATACTCAACCAGGATTCCGACTAGTGGATCTAGTACGCACAAATTAACACATAAAGGAGTAGAAATCAGTCTAGGTTAATCATCTCTGTGTGCCTTAATCGGTGGTGCATTTGAGCCGATTGATTGAATTGTTTGGGCTGCACCACCAAATTTAAAAGAAATTCATATTGTAGCTGCCCCATAGGATTCAATACTTAGGTCAGGCTAGGCACTCCATATTTTCTTGATTTACAAAGGAAAAATACTTGAACTCGTGCTTTCAAAACTTGGATTGCCTCACAAAACTTGATTGAATATACCTAGTATTTAAATCCTAAAAGCTACTAAGCAAGAGTCGAACCCTAAAATTCACCTCATCCTCAATAATCTTACTTGAAAACATTTTGGTTGTGCACATACACACATTCTCAAACAAATCATTAAGGGCACCACCCATTAAGGGCACATCACATTCCAAAAGCACCAATATCTCAAGCCTAACTAAAATTGAGTAGATGTTGGCCCTAAGGATTGGTTCACTCTACGAGATCTAAATTGAGATTATTCACAATTAACCTACTTATATTAGTTAATCTGATGTCTATCAAGGGGAGTAGCGTTAAATAATCGCAGCTGGTGGGTACACTAAGAACCGGAGGCACAAGCCAAAGGAAGAACCTTCTCCCCAGTCCCTCCTAACTAGTTGGATTGCCTGGACATAACTAAAGTAAATCATCCATAATCTTAGGACGGATTCTGAGAGTCTATACACCTCTAGGCTACCCAACCTAAGGACAAGCTTGTATTTTTCTTACTATAGGGTCCCTTCATTTCCCCGTCCTTCTGACTTCCTTCCAGTGTATGCTTGGAAGGAGGTCATTGAACTCTCGTTTGGAAGGACCTTTAGACCATTCCCAGAGGTGGAGGTTTAGCTTTAGCCAAGTAGATCTCATGGCTGATCAACAACCACCTCCCCTACCCCCGAACCAGTAGGAGCTAATTCAGAGGCAGTTGGAAGAATTGCAGCAGATGTAGCAATGGTTCCAATGAATGAATGGTCAAGGCACTCGGCCCTTGAAGGATTTTTATGATCCTTCAAATTATGCGGATCGTCCCAACGTTGTGATCCCCGCAGGAGATGTTGAGATCAAGCCCCACACTTTGAGTCTAATTAAACACTTTCACGGGCTTGGCTCAGAGGACCCATTCCAACATTTGGAAGACCTGATCACTCCAGTTCAGACCACTAAATTGTGTAATGTGGATGAAGAACAAATGCCCATGAGGCTTTTCCCCCATTCACTCAGGGATAAGGCTGCACAGTGGTATCGTACCATTGGAAGACCGATTGCTTCCAGGACAACTTTGAAATTGGCCTTCTTGAAGAAATTCTTCCCAATTAGGTGAACCAATGCATTGCGATGGGCAATTACCACTTTTTCCCAACGGCAGGGGGAACCATTTCATGAGGCCTAGGAGAGATTCCAGGATCTATTGCGGAAGTGTCCACACCACGAGGTGACTAAATGGAAACTTGTGCAAATTTTTTATCATGGGTTGAATGATCAACTCCATAATCTTGTGGATGCTTCTTGCGGAGGCAATTTCCTCAACAAAGATGTAGATAGCGCGTATGATTTGTTTGAGGAAATGAGTGAAAATTCTTTATGCCATGCCTCCATGGAAACCTTCAATTGATCCCAACAAATTAAATTAAATTCCAATGAGGTCCAAGATTCTCGTACATCTGATATGGAATTGATCTGCAATAGATTAGATAAGATGGATCTAGTTACTAAACGAATGGAAGAGTGGATGTCTGGAAACTCTAATTTTTCTAGATCCACTCAATCCCAGGGATTGGGATTCAATTCTTCGTAAGCTCCTATGGGGCGGGAGTTTGTGAACCAACTGGAGCCGGCTCGACTTTCGAGCCAACTCTTCTTGGAACCTTATGGGTTCCAAATTGGGACCTTTGATCCTAGTCTTTCTGATCCTTCTTCATCCTCATCTTATGATTTCTTAATGATGCAATGTCCTCATTGTAAAAATAAAAACATGAAAGGGGCAGAGTAAATAGAATATCACCTGAGTGTCGTGAAAATCTGGTCTGCTCCGCAGAGAGGAGTGTATACACACGTGCTAAGTTTAATGCCTTCAGCTAGGCATAACATACATACAAAGAAGAAATTGAGAATTCACAAGTGTAGGTCAGAATCAAAATCAAAGCGTTGATCCTGAAACCTATCTACAGAAGATGTCCACAGATGTCGACCAAATTATGGTGTAGACATCTGCCCCAGGGTTGAGTGGTTCTCAAGTTTTGGATGAAAATCACCCAGAACCAAAGGTTGTTGTGTTTGCAGGGTCGGGCCTACGGTTAGTGGTGTGCAACCCAAGACCAAAGTCCACTTAACATCTAGCTCAGAAAAATAATCAGTTGTTTGGAGCTTAGTTTGCAAGTGAAAGATATCGTAAGGGTCCTGGTAGAAAGTAGGTGGTTTTAGGTTAGTAGGTACCCTTAGATCCAAAATCAAAGTTCCCTTAGAATTAGCCTCCCAAATTTTTATTTCAACAATTCTATCTTCCAACATCAAGGGCTCAGGCTCCGAGACCTCTAGCATATCATTCATCCCATATGATTCTCCCAAGTTCAGAAATCGAGGTTGAATCAAGATTGACTTGGGCACAATGATCTCAGAAGTCAGCTCTTCAGGGTGCAGATGAGGAATGGGGTCACTGATTGAATCATCAAGTAAATGAGGATTTGAATCCTCCATGCTATCCCCAACCCAATCAAAATCTTCAATGACTTGGCTAACAAATGGTTCGTCATGCTCCTCAAGCCTGTTTGTCTCTCTAAAATCATCTTCCTTAAGCTCAAGTGGGACTTCACTAAGAGATTCCTCACCCTCAGTATCAAAGAATCCATGATCCTCATTTATATATGTCTCAAAATCATATGTCATTTCATGGTCCATGGAGACATATTTTTCGTCATTGCTTGGCTCTAGGATCTCGGGTGAGAAGCTCGATTCATCCTCAAAGGGTTGCTCTAGCCCAATCTGGTCATCTCCAAACTCAAAATATGTATCCCCCTTGATAGGCACCTAAGCGAGTTCAGACATTGGCTCTCCTAAAGGGGGTTCATCTTGAGAATCATCCCAAGATTTGACTAGGGCAACCACAAATTTCATCCTCAACCTCGACAATTTCCCAAGAAGAAACTCACCTAGGTCCCAATCCCTAACATTTTGGAGCAAATCCAATAAAGAACTATTAAGTTCATCAATCATTTTGATCATAGGCTCTAGTGCTTCATTTCATGGTGTTGGTTAAGCTTCGAAAGATTGTCTAGTGTTCCTCAAATTAGCCAACACCCTATCCTGGATCTAGTTCACCTAAACCGACTGGTTCGATTCAGGTTTGGGTTAAATCTAGGGTAGTCAAGATGTTGAGGTTCTCGAGTCCCTCCCTGAAAGTAGGTCGTTCTAGGTTGTTCAAATCATGGTGGCAACCTATACTCAGTGGAATACTAGGGAGGGTAGGTGTTATAATCATTATATCCTTCATGATTGTAGATCGGGTTGGTTTGGTCATCAAAGAATGGAGATCCATAATCATTGTAGGTTTAGAAAGGATAACAATCATAGTCTTGTTGTCCAGGGTTAGGCCCTGGACATTGAGGTCTGGATTCATATCCCCAATTAAAGTTATCCTGGCTAGTGGATGGGTAATTACAAGTCAAGTCGAAATAGTAATCATCTTGGGGATAAGTGGTGGTAGGAGGATAAGATGGGAAATGCATGTGAGAAGAAAGAAAGGTGCCCTGTAGTACAAACAGTCAACCTTGTCCTTAGGTGGGTTAGCCTAATGACCTACAGACTCCCAGGACCTGTCTTAAGATTATAAACGATTCGATCTAATTTTATCCGGTCAATTCAATCACTTAGGAGGGACTGGGGAGAAGGTTTTTCCTTTGGCTTGCACCTCCGGTTCCTAGTGTACCCCCCAGCCGCGGTCGTTTGATGCTACTCCCCTAGCTAGACATCAGATGGATCGGTAGAAGATTAATCGAAAAAAAATCTTAGTCTAAGCCCCAAAGAGAGAATCAATCCTTAAGGCCAATGTCTAATCAGTTTTAGTTAGGCTTGGGATGATCGTGCTCTTGGAAAGTGATGGGCCCTTTAGATGAGTTGTGCCCTTAATGATCAGTTAAAATGTGTGTGCATGCACAACTAGGGTTTGCAAACAAGGTTATTTGATAATGTGTCCTTTAGGGTTTAACATTGTTTAATATCTTTTAGGGTTTAATCTTAGGTATATTCAATCAAGTTTAGGAGAACACTCCAAGTGTAGCAAGCACTGGTGATGATATATTTCTTTAGAAATTAGAGAGAAAATGTGGAGTACCTAGTTCTGCCCTAAGAATCAACCCTAAGTGGCAAGGTATTTGATGAATCGCTTTTGATTTGAGTGGTGCGGCCCAAACAAATCAATCAATTGGCCTATTCACACCACAGATTAAGACACACAATGTCTTAGCCTAATTAGATTTCTAGTCATTTGTTTTGAGTTTAAGTGTACCGGGTCCACAGGTTAGATCCCGATTAAGTGGTAGAATCAAAGTGGAGTGGTGCACCTTAAGTGGACAGTTGTGGGTGTTAAGGTGTGCCTCTTTCAGAAAATCCCACAATTAGATAACACTTTTTTTTCATTTATATGGATGGCAAGGTGAGTGGAGGTGGCAAACAAACAACCAAATCTATCCAAGGGTTTATAAAAAGCACCTAAGTTGATTTGGGTTTAAGTTATTAGGTTATGGATTGAAAACTAAGGTGGGGGTGGTGTGGGGGACACTTACAGAACCTTCATCCGCAGTTTTTTCTGATCTAACTACTTTGGCCCACCGCAGAAGAGTACTTGCAATCATTGTAAGATCAGAGAAAAAGTGAGATAAAAGTTAGGTAAGGCAGAAAAAAAACATGGGAAAGAAAAACCAAAGAGCATTACCTCCCCAGTAATGGAGCCAAAATGATCGCACGTGTTTCACGAGTTTGAAATCAGGGTTACAAGTAACCCGTCGTCGTAGTTGCAAAACTTGTGGTCAAATAAAATTTATATCGAAGCTCCAAGGGAGTCCTAAGTCGAACACAGGGAAGAGAACGTTTGGTTTTATGAAATCCCTGCTTCACTTTTATTTCTTTTCGGTCATTTTTCTCTTTTCTAATTTTTTTGGTATTTTTAAGCAAGAGATTAGGTCGATGAAAACTTTATCTACTTGCAAAAATATAAGAGAGAGAAACAATCATCTATTCATGAACAACTGTTTGTTACAACTATGAAAGCAGGAAAACTACACTACAAAAGCGTAAAAAGATAGAAAGAGGTGAGAGAAATCCCCTTTGACAGTTGCTTGGAGGACGACTTGCTCTGACGTCTCTTGGAGGAAGGTGGTGAGGAGCGAGATGAAGGAGGATGGAGCTGAAGGATGCAGGATGGGGCAGGATGGCGATGCGGCGAGGATCTTCTTCCTGAAGGGTGGTGGAGGACAGCCACGGGATGCTCCACGAATGGGGAGGATGGCCACGGTGAGAGGACGACCATGGGACAAGCTCTCTCTAGAGCCTTTGAGGTAGTGAGAGGAAGAAAGGAAGAGATTGTTTGGAATGGTGGTGAGTAGGTCCTTTTATAGTGGAGGAGGAAATACAAATTCGTATCTGGGTCATTACTGACGTCCATAAACGTCGTTGCAGCTGTTGCTACCCTTTAATTCCTCTTTTTAGTGTGCGGATATCATTAGTGACAGCTGCAAACGTCACTAAAGGCCTGCGTCGCTGAACATCCGTGCATCCTCCGCAGGCACCTGCCTCGCTGGTGCACGCATCACGCGTTGTGCGCTTCACGCACCCGTGGTCCCCACGCCGTGTCACGCGCGTGCGTTGGCATGCACTACGCTGTTGCTGCGCGCGGCTGCAGCTGTGCGCGGTGCACGGCTACAACTGTGGTTATGCACGGTGCCTGCAAGCGGCTGTGGCTGTGGCTGTGTACGGTGCGCTGTGCGCAGCTACGGCTGTGGCTATGCACGGTGCGCTATTACTGGCTGGCTTTGGGTTGCCTGGATGGCACCACGTGGTGCCGTCTAGGCTATCCATTCCTCTTTCTTTTGTAGAGGGTGCCACAATGCTCAGATCGAGATGATTCTCACGTTGCTAGACTGCGATCATCGCTCCGGATCCATCTATATGATCAGATTTTCCATTCAAAACCCGTATGGATGTCGAATTGCCCCCTAGCCGTTGATCATCCTCGGACTTTGTATGATGCTATGGTTCTCCAATCTTGACGATCTTAGAGGCGTAGACTCCAATCGTCATCCTAATCAAATCCGTACGGTCTGATCATCCATCTGATGCCCTAAAATAACTCTTCTTCTCTCCTAACCATAAAAAGGACCTAATTAACCTAAAATATATACAACTACTCTAAATGTAGAATGATGCATGCTATGCAATAGTTATAACATGAAATGAAAATCTAAGCCTAGGAACATGCATGAATAGGCATTTTAACCTAAATAGATGTATCTATATCAGTAATCAAGGAAGTGTATGACATTAGTTCTATGATTGAGGATTCGCTTGCAGAGGAAGACCTAATTATCTCTGATCCTCAACCCCGAGAAAATTCTGACCCACAAATAGAGGAGCCTAGAGCTGATCCAGATTCACCTTTAGCTCCCATTTTATCTTCTGAGGCCCATCCCGAACCCCCACCTGCTGCGGATAACCTAGTCATGGAGTTGAAACCCCTCCTAAATCATCTGAAATATGTGTTTTTGGGTTCAAATCAAACGTTTCCTGCGATCATCAATTCTCGACTCACATCTGATCAAGAAACAAAGTTGATTTCTGCTCTCCAACAACATGAAAGAGCCATCGGATAGACTCTTGATGATATGACTGGTATCGGTCCCTCATATTGCACTCACCATATCTACACTGAAGAGGGCTCATGACCATCCCAAGAGATGCAGTGAAGACACAATCCCAATCTACAGGAGCCCGTGAAGAAAGAGATCATCAAGTGGTTAGATGCTGGTATCGTCTACTCGATCTCTGATAGCTGCTCGGTGAGCTCGATCCAGGTTGTGCCTAAGAAGGCAAGGCTTACCATTATCTTGATTGAATATGGAGAGACCATCGCAACCCATATTGCAAATTTGTGGAGAGTCTACATAGACTATTGAAAATTGAATGCCTCCATGAAGAAAGATCATTTCCCGCTTCCATTCATTGATCAGATTATCAATGAACAGAAGATCATTTCCCACTTCCGTTCATTTTAGAGCAACTTGCCTTTCACAAAAAAGGACTAGGACACATCACTCATCTCAGTTGTCATAATTGACACCATTTTTTTTTGCGCCCCTCTCGACTTAGGTACCTCTAGTAATCTCATCCCCCCTGTCTTATTTGAGGAATTTCAATTTAGTAATTTAAAACCTACTAAGGTTCAATTTCAATTGGAAGTCGATCTACCATTCAACTGCGGGGAGTTGTTGAGGATAGTATTATCAAGGTCAGGAATTGTCTACTTCTGGTAAATTTTCTGGTCCTTGACATAGAGGTACCTAAGGCTCTCATTAATGCCCTCCTTGGAAGACCTTTTCTGATTATGGCAGCAGCTAATATCAATTCTCATTCTAGGAAAATGAATATAAGTTGCAGTAACCAGACCTTCTCATTAGATTTATTTCAAGCTTCCAAGAGGTCCATTGATCACAAAATTTTTGAGGACACTGATAATAAAATGGAAGCAGTATTTGAGATGTCTATGTTGATCCAATCTCATTCATCTTTGACCACTATTGATATAGATTTTATTTATTCTTATTCTAAGGATAATTATGTGGTCCAAGACTTTTGAGATCAACTAGGGTTTGACTTTTCCCCTTTTCATCTTCCTGATTTTTCACCAAAAATATCCACACTAACTTCACCCATCTTGCATCTCACTAACTCCTTTCCCCTCCCTTTTCTATAGGACCTGCCACCTAATCCACCTGCATTTAGCTTTCATCATCAATTCAAACCATGGCCAGACCGGGGTCCTTTTTCCATTTCTCTATTTTATTTTGATCCCTTTATCTTTACCACTCATCTTCTTAGGGATCTTGAGGAAGACACTTTTATTAAAGACATTCAAGTGTCCAACTTTTACATGATTTTCCATCTTCTGTGCATACCTTCACGCCTGGGTGAATGGCGTAAAAGATAGCAGTAGATGGGAGGTAACCCATCATTTCTTTTCCTGCTTTCCTTTTTCCTTCCGTTTTCAGGTTTTTACCATCCTAAACCCGACTGCCCTTCACTAAGGTGAACCCTTTTCCCTCTTAATGCATGAGGACATTGCATATCTTAAGCATGAGGGGGTGTTTTTAAAATTTGACGATCGATTTAGGATTGTCAAAACTTAAAAACATGCATTTTTCTTTAGTTATTTTGTTACCTGCATACCCAAAAATATAAAAATGATGAAAACTTTTTGAAGAAAAATTTTGAAATTGGGACTAAGGTCGAAAAACTCACTTTTGGTACAATGGGATTTAATCTTTAACAAATTAGGGATGAGGATGCAGATCTGATCATTATAATTTCAGGGTCTATTTTAAACTAGATCAAATATCCTTCTCTAAAAATTCCACCTGAACTCATGATAGTTCAGGTGACTTGATCCTATTTTGTAATATGGAAAGTATTTGACTTAGTTTCTGATTCAAAAACTTGCATTTCTTGAGGAACTTCTTTTGTCAATTTTCACACACAAGCCAACACTTAAAAACAACTAAAAATTTGGAAAACTCCCTTGTTTGGACTTAGTAAAAGTCTGAAGCAGATCATTGATTTGAGTTCCCACCACCGAGAAGGAGGAAAATGCTTCCTTGAGGATGCAATGTCAACATGTCACTGCCCCGACGCTGCTCCATATCTATATTTCATATCTTTAGACGGAGCATTAAAGTGCATTTTAGTAGCTCAAGTGTCTTGGACGGTGCTCTACCTATAGTGTCAGAGCAAGAGCTTGAGTTTGCTTGGAGTGCCCCTTTACACCGCATTGTGTTTTGGGGTTATGAGCTCCTGGGTGGTGCATGAATAGTGCTATCTCGAAGTACTAGTGCCAAAGCCCCCTCGAGGATTGGTAATGGGAATGATGATCCCGACACATCTGTTGTAAGACTAAGCTAAAAATAAGCGTGGGGGAGAAAAAATAATAATAAAATAAAATAAAAATAAAAATAAAAATAAGTAAATAAATAAAATAACATGTCCTTATAAATGTTGGCTTTTCATAAGCATAGACACAAGGTTTTAAAGTATTTTGCAAGTTGCGAATAAGATTCATGAGCCAGAAAAATCCTAAAAACAAAAATTTCAAGTCATCTGAATTAACAAGGGGTTAATTTGTGAATTTTTTGGAGGATATATTGATCCCGTTTTGTCTAATGGTTGGATCCAAAACAAATCCCGATGTTTACCTTAACAAATCTTGTGCCTCTTGTGTTTAGATCAACCAAAGTCCCTTAATCTTTTTCTCCTCAAAAGTCGAAAAAATTAGATTTCCAAAAAATTCTATTTTCAAAAAAAAAAATTCAAGTTTTGCTAAGAGACTAGCAAAAGATAAGCATGGGGGTGTGAAAAGTGATCGCAAAAATACACGATTTGTTAATTAGGTAATTTAGTGTTGTTGCAACACGTAAATCCGCTTTTACTTTTAAAATTTATAAGACCTAGATAGTGGGGTATCTAGGGTCATCCAAGGAGGCAAATTTGCAATTCAACACTCTTGCTTAGAAAATAAATCTCAACTTTCTTTTTGGTATTTTAAATATGTAATTTCTTTTTATCTTGAAATGATGAGGGTAAAATGCGAATTGTGACGGGAAGTACTAAAACCTATAATTACTTAGCTAAAACTTAAGAGATAGAAAATGTCCACTACCTAAGCTTACTCTAGGCAAGTAGAGGCCTAGAGTAATTAGGGAGTGGAAGTGAAACAAGTGCTAGAACAAAGGTAACAATTGCAATAAGAAATTAAAAAGAAGGCAATTCAATTAATCAGAATTTGTGTTCTCGATAAAGATAAGTAGAGGAATGCTTCTACTAGAATTGAAAAAATATAAAAGCAATAAAAGAAACACAAATCCTCTTGCAAAATCTGGTGAAGAAGGGAGTCTTCTTGCTCCAAGCCTAGTTTCTCCTTGGCTTGAAAAGAGGGTCTCCTTCTCCTTCCTTGAAAGCTCCTCCAAGGTGGATGCTACCACCTTCAATGCTCTACTCCAAGGGTGGGCATGCACCACCCTCAAGCTTTCCTCCAAGGTGGCATGGACCACCTTCAAGACCTCCTCCAAAGGTCTTCCTTGCTTGGCTCCTCCTTTGGTTGGTGTGGGCACAAGAGAGAAGGGAAGAGGGGAAGGCACCAAAGGGACAGAATATCCCCTTAATCTTCTTCTTCTTCTTCTTCTTCTCTCTTGGGCGTGGGCTCTAGGTAGAGTATAAGAGGGAATTTGCTAGCCAAGGATGGTTCGAATGGTGGTGGGTAGTGGTCCTTTTATAGGGTAGGATGGGGGGTTAAGGTGACTCTTGAAATGGAGGGCTAAGATGGGATGATGGAGGTGGTTAGGTGATCCTAGGGTTAAGGATGGTTGGCGCCACCTAAGGGGTGTAAGGGGGGTTGTTATGGGTGGCCAAGGGACACATAAAAGTGGCTCCAACCATGGAGAGGTGCCATGGGTTGGCTCCAACTTCTAGGCTTCTATAAGGGGGTTGAGGTGGATGGAGGAGATGGCTTGGAGGGGTTATGAGTAGGGTGGATATGGGGGTTAAGGTTGGTGCCAAAAGGGAGGTAGTTAGGGTTGGTTTTGGCACCAACTTTAGGTGTCTTTTGGTGGTTAGTTGAGGGGTGAAAGGTGGTGAAGAGGTGGCGCCAACTTTAAGTAGAGGTGGAGCTAGCTTAAGTAGGCTTAGGTGGACTTGGAGTGGTAGGTCATGTAGGTGGAGTTAGGGTTAGGTTTTTGTTGCCATGGAGGTCGATGCTAGCTAAGCTAATCTAAGATAAGCTAAGCTATCTTAGCTAGCTATAGAGTAGAGGAATATGCATGTGGAGGTTAGGGTTTGAGGAGAGGAGCTGAGGAGGAGAAGCCTGGAGCTGAATTGGAGCTGAGAGCTGCTGAAGAGGTCAACATGGGGCTACTTTAGCTGGCTTAGCTTTCTAGTTCTTTGCTAGCTGCTAGGCCAGGCTAAAGTGAGCTGGCTTCTGTTGAATGGAGCTGAGGTAAGCTGGGTTTGGTGCTCTCGGGGAGAATTGAGCTAGTTGAGATAGCTAAGGTAGCTTAGCTCAATTAGCTTGAGCTAAGCTAGGTCCCCGGGAGTTCGACTTGAGCTTCCTGAGCTGGGATGAGTTCTTCTTTAGCTGGCTGGAGTTGAGTGGAGCTAGATGTATCTGGATTTGAGCTGGGGTGAACTCCAGTCAACTCAGCTGAGCAAGCTAGAGCTCCCTGTGGACTAGTGGGAGGTAAGATGAGCTAGACTCAACTAGGTTGAGCTGGATTTGAGCTGACTTGAGCTAGGGTGAGCTAAGATAAACTCTCTTGAGCTGGCATTCAGCTGAGATTAGCTGAATGGAGCTAGGATGAGCTAACCCTAATCCAAGTGAGCTAGGTTCCAACTTTGGTGAGCTGGATCAAGCTGAGTTCCAGTTAATCTGAGCTCCTCCACCAATTGCCTTCTTGAGTGCTAGGGTTTTAGGGATTTGTATATCTGTTCATCCCTAACACTCACAAAAACACATTAAAACAACAGAAGAAAATGCAATGCATGCCTAACCTAGCTAATGCTTAAATGCAGCCCAAAAACCCATTTATGGAGCAAAACACTAAGAGCTAGGTTTGTTTTAATGCATAAGAATGATGATAAACTGTCATTTATCAGCTAGATCTTTCTATTGCAAGAATTCGATCTCGAAATTCATGATAAGGCGGGAAAGAAAAACATAGTAGCTGACCATTTGTATCGCATTCCTTCTTTGGCCATTGACCCACTTGGACCTATTTCCGAGCACATTTTGGATGAGCATCTCTTGGCCATTAACGGACTTCCTTTGTTTGCCAACATCGTGAACTCCTCGGTTATGGGGAAAGTCCCACCAGATTGGGCAACTTCCAAGCGAGACAAGCTGATTTTTGATGCCAACTACTATGTCTAGGAAGATCCATATCTTTTCCATATCGATAATGACCAAGTGATCCGGAGATGCATTCTCGATGACGTGGTCAACAACGTCATCTCATGCTCTCATGACCAGGCCTGTGGTGGCCATTACTCAAGGTGTAAAATCGCAGTGATGATCCTCCTGTGTGGATTCTTTTGGCTCATAATGTTCAAAGACACACAATCCTATTGTAGGGCATGTGCCCGTTGTCAGACCCTCAGCAACATGGGCCTACGCGACATGATGCCCTTAAATCAGATCATCATGTGCAAAATCATTGACATCTAGAGAATTGATTTCATGGGACCCTTTCCAGGATCTAACAATTTTGAGTACATCTTACTCTTTGTTGATTATGACTCAAAATGGGTCGAAGCTGTCCCCATCAAAATAAGTGACCATAAAGTTGTTCTTCGATTCATTCAGGACAACATCTTTTCCAGATTTGGGGTTCCGAAAGCCATCATCAGCGATGGCGGGTCTCATTTCACTAATGTGCACTTCTATTCCCTGATGAACAAGTATGGGGTGTCGCATCATATCTCGACTACTTGCACCCCCAGATTAATGGATTGGCTGAATTGTCAAATCAGAAGATCAAGAAGATCCTTCAGGTCACTGTTCGACCTAACAGGAAGGATTGGTCTACCCACCTTTCGGAAGCCTTGTGGGCCTATAGGACCACCCATAAGACCCAGTTAGGAAAGTCTCCCTTTAGGCTCATGTACGAGAAGGCATGTCGCCTCCTTGTAGAAATGGAGCACAAAGCCTACTGGATAGTATGGAAGTGCAATCTAGATCTTATGAAGGTTGGAATCCACCACAGATTTCAATTGAGAGAGATCGAAGAACTACACAATGATGCATATGAGAACTCACGAATCTACAAAGAGAGGGTGAAAGCCTTCCATGACAAGCACATTTCATGAAAATCCTTCCATCTTGGTTAGAAAGTATTACTTTTTGAGGCCAAACTCAAGCTCTTCCCAGGAAAACTTAGATCAAGATGGATTGGACCATTCCTTATGAGATGAGTATTTGGAAATGGAGCGGTCGAAATCAGCGAACATAGACACGAATCAAAACCTTTTGTCACATGAATGATTAGAGACTCAAACTATTCTTCAAACTCACTGATCAAATTTGGCTGCAGTATCTTTTGATCCCCATTCTCCCTAAGCTTCATTGCATCTAGCTGATGGCGTTAAACTTAGCACTTAACGGGAGGCAACCCGTCATCTTTGAAAAACTTGAAACCCATCTGACATATTTCTTTGCTGAAATCATATTGCACTTTAAAGTTCATCCATTAGAACAACCAACTACACCTTTAATACTTGTATCGAAGCTAGAAATCGTCCGCAATAGCCATTCTGATCCGTTCCCACCCACCTGTTCTAATGTACGATCTGAATTGAACTCGAACCCACCTAAATTACAATGAGGACATTGCAAATCTTAGGCATGGGGGGTATTAAAATGCAAAATGCTATGAAAATCAATGCATGGAAGGGTTTCATTGAAAAAAAAAAGAGAGGAGAAAAGAGGAAAGGAGAGGTCAATTTTAATCGAGCTGAATGAAAAGAGAAGAGAAGAAAAAAAGAAAAGAAGGGAAAAGAGAAAAAAAGTGCAAAATAAAAAGAAAATGAGAGATTCCCTTAAAATTAAGTATGGAACTTAACTTCTAGGTTAGATCGGATGATGAATTAAGACCTGGAGGGCTAAAACATACAAGATTAGTGATGAGTACCGACCTTAGGCCTCTTAGACTTGTTTTAGGGTTTAAACACTCATGTATTTGTTATGATCCAGATTAGTCCTCAAGAGGTTGAGGAAAGTGCAAAGCTGATATAGTAGGTCTAATGCTTAGGATTATTCGACCCCATTGCCTGCCCTGTGGTTTAAGGGACTTGGTAACCTAAGCACCTAAAATCACACACTAAGTCTTGTTCAGTGCGCATAATAAGGAAAATCATGAAAAAAGCATTCTGTTATGAAAAGCCATCTTGAAGATCTAGCTTTGGAGCGGCTCGATAACACAAGTTGATTGGATGAGTTCCTAGCGCATAGAGGTGGGAAATTCACCTCGAAGATGCGTAATAACATATTTTCTCCTTGGTGCTTGTCTCCTAGGATATCTAAGTATCCTACTTGGGGCATGTAAAAACCTTATGCTGGTTCAGGTGACAAGGGTGGGATTATCCCGAAATGTCGATTACCAGGGCCTGAATTTAGCTACAGAATGCCATGGGTGGCACTATCCCGAAGTGTAGAAAGCCAAAGTTTTGGGCGTTGCCATGGGTGATGTTATCCCGAAGTATTGAAAGCCAGGGGCCCTTCGAAGATTGATGGTAGGGACAAGGAATTCGATACAAATTATGTTTAGAGCCAATTCGAGGCTGAATTTAGGGAAAAATAAAAAGAAAAGAGAGAAAACTCTCGAAATGAAAAATCCTTCTCTATCTCTCTCTTATCAAAAATGCACTTACAAACTGAACTTAGACATGCTACGTCTATGCATGGGTGCTTTAACTGCTGGGGTCAATGAACCTCTAGGTAGTTTTTGTGGGTCTTAGAAACCTTCGCGGCTAACCCAGGTTGAAGCTAGTTAGGTTTGGATCTTGGCTAGTACGTGAGTATCTCTAAGCCTATTGATGGTATTTTGACCTGATTTCTAGAGATGCAGCTTAGTAAGGCATCCTGACGGTTGCATTCGGCCTGGAGGCCTGGTTCAATCAATAGGATTTTTTGCTAAGGGATTAGCAAAAGCTAGGCATGGGGGTATAATGGGAACACCATCATAGGCCCAAACTAGCCACTTTTAGTTAGATTTTAAAGATAAATGCTCCTACATAACCATCTGATAGTTATAACTCCACTCCATTCTGTTTTAAGAAGATAATTGGAAATTAGGGTTAATTCTATAATTTTAAAAGCATTTCATGAACAAGGAATAACCAAGGGATTTTTCATGGGTAAAATGAAGGTCAAATGAGAATTAAAGATTAATAAGTGGGTCCATGAAGCCAGAAATGGGGTTTCACATGTTTCGACAACTAATATAGCACTCAAAGCCCTAATTTCAGATCCGCTTAAAGTACAGAGGTTTTGGTCAAGATAAAACTAATTTAATTCTTCAAAAATACATATAAAAATATTCCTTGATGTTTGGCATCCTTGATTTGACCATTTAAACCTATTTTGAACTTAAACAGAGTCATAGACAGATTACTACCCTAATTTGGGTTTCTACTCATATTGCTCAATTAAACTTGGTCAAAACTAAAATCTAACTTCACCATTAGATTCCTTCGGCCAAATTAGGTTTGTACCAAAATTTGAGCCCAATCAGAGTCCATCTTGACCTATTTTGCATTTTAGTCCACTTAAACTTTGTTCCTCTCAATTAATCCCCTTTTAAAATATTTGTAATCAGGTCCTAACCTTGTTGTCTTTTTCTAAAAGGTCCCTACCGCCATTCGTGTGAATGGAGGTCCTCCGTCGAGATTTGAGCAAGGTTTTCTCACTTGATTCTCAATCAAATCCTCCCAAAAATGGAAGAGAAATTCTTTAAGAGATGCTTTATCATCTGAGTCACAGATTGGCCCTTGATTTGCATCAAGAAGCCCATGTGAGCACTTGCAATCTCAGGGATCTTCTTCCCTGAGTTTTCGAGCTCGCCAAGCTTCATATCCCGTTTGGACTTTCCCCTAAGCCCTTTAAAAGGAGCCCTCACGCAAAATCGAGCTCCTTAACGAAGTTTGGAGTTGGAAAACCTTCTCTCCCTCATCTCCAGCCATCTGCACCTTCGTCTCCGACAAGCCTCTCCGTCCTCTTCGTCGAGCTAGTAGATGGTCAAATTGATCGGCCCAACCTTCACCCCTCATCCTCGCGACCGTTGCCAGCCAAAGCACTGCTACTCTCCACCTCTCCTTCCTCGCTGCCATATCGCCATTGCCTTCACCTTCTTCGTCGTAGACCCATCATAGTTGATTGCCCTTGCTCACTCTCTCCCTCTTTGGATCTTCCTTTGCCTTCCTTTCATCCTCCTGACTCTCCCCAACTGCTTAGATCTTAAGTTCCACCCAAACCATCGCCCGCTCGACCTTCGTCTTCCTCACATCCGGCATGAGCTCTGGTGAGCTACACTGGCACCACACAGCACCAAACTCCACACCATCCATCCCAAAACCTTCACCATCCCACACCCACCAAAATCCCTCAAGAAATTGAAGGGATTGCCCACTCGACACTTCCACCGAACTCAACCTCCTCTGCACTACCTCCTTGGCTTTGCCAAGCCACCACACGACCCCTCATTGCACGCAACCACCACCAACGCACTCTTCGTCCTCGGGCGATCTCTTGAGCCTGCTGATTGGGGCGTATAGCCTGTGTTCTTGATTTCAGGTTACCACCATAGCTCCATCGTCGTCACCACCTTCTTTGACCTCCGCTGCAGTTCTCTGACTATGTTCTTCATCACTACCACTCCTAGGTGCTACGGCCGAGCCCCAGGTTCTTTCCCAGGTAGCTAATTGAAGCTACCAGCTATGAATTTGCCCGCAATTGGAAGCTTCACCTCCTGCTACTAGTATGCGAAGAAGCCTTAGCACTTTGTCCTACATCGTTTTGGACAAAAGCCTGACCACGCATAAAAGGATTTTTTGCGGTAGCTTGTTCGCCTTTGTATCACTAGGGTCAAGTCCCTACTCGAACATGCCCTTGCAAACACGCCTCAGAACCACCTACCCACACCCTTGCCCACACTCACGTCTAGTTGGTCTTTGTAGTGGATCCGTTTACCTACTACCTAGGTCTGGTTCGTTCTAAGCTTAGAAGTGAAGAAAGAGAATCTGAGAGGGAGGGGTGGGTTTTGCTACCATGGGATATGAGCCCTCTCCTCTCTTTATTCTTAGCGGGATTTTTGAAGAAGCCCTTGAGCTTTTGCTACTGTGTTCTTCTGAGACTCTTGAGATAAAGAGAGCCTTGAGCTCTTGTGTGGCCCTTGAGCCCCTTTTGTTAAGGCATCTGAAGCCTATGGTTGACGTCTTAGGCATTCTGCTGGTTACTGTTGGAATATTTGAATAACTTGATTGACATGGATATTGATTGTGGTTTACTATTGAAATACTTAAGTAGATTGTGAGCTTAACATTGAGGGTTAATTTGGTGATTCAAATCACCATTTTAGCCTAATCTTTTTGCACTATTCTTTTGGTTTTATTGAAATATCATTCCGAGTATTATTGATTTCAGTTGCATATATATTTCTTGTGATTGGTGAATTAAATTGCAAAATTGCTCCTTGCGAATGATCTCGGAGTCCTTTCTGATTCTGAGTTTTGTAAATTTAAATGTTTTGAATTATTGTCTTATGCTACAACGTATGTCTTAAACAACAATGATTTCAAGCAAATAAACTTAAATACACAAATGAACTTAAATCTGGTTTTAACTAATGGGTTAACCAGCGCCTAATCTAAGGTCAAGTAAACTTAAATAGCCATGAAGTGACCTTGAACTAACTGAATTAGGGTTTTCTGAGAGTTGAAGATTAATTTAATAAGAAAAACCCTAATTACAGCCTCACTTCATTTGAATGGGTTCTAGTAGAAATAAACATGATCTAAACCTACTAAAAATCATTTAAAAATATTCTATGTGGTTTAGAACATTCACTTTGACTAAAGGAGCCCATTTTGACTAAAAATAAAGACCAAGGTGGAAATTACTTCATTTTGGGATAAATTGTAAATTACTCAGTCAAACTTCATCAAAACCCAAATTTGAGGTCACCATTAGATTTCTTTGTTCTAAATTAGGTTACCCTAGATTTTGAGCTCAATAAGAGTCCATCTTAACCAACTTTGCAGTTTAGCCCATTTGTCTCTATTTATTGTAAAAACACCCCTAGGTTTTGATTTCCCTTACATACAAGTCCTTGATTGGTCGAGCTGGATAAGTTGTTAATATGATGATTTTATCGTTGAAATATGTATAGTGGTTAACCTAATTCGGACCTAACCATCTCTTTACAAAAATTTTTAACTTGGCCTACTTGATTTTATCTTATCACTTTTAGGCCTAGGGTCGAACTCAGGGAAGTGGGGTTACAAGTCAAGTTTCTATGCTTTTCCTACAACGGGTCTCTTCTGTTCATTTATTGTGTTTGTGGTTTTTTTCTTATTTAGATTTTTTTTTGGTAATCTTAGTCCTTGAGGCACACCCTCAAAATTGTGTCCTCGTCTTTGAGCCAAAATAAAGTTTCAAAATGAATCTTGATATTCGCAAGATAGGGTACCTGCAAGTCAAAGATTATCTTTTCTCTTTTATATATTTTTTTGTCTTTTTATTATCAGGAGAGCAAAATAGAAATAACGTAAATATAGTATATATATATATATAGGTATATATTATGTATATAAAGGGGTGGGGGTGGAGGCGACGATGGAGTGTAGTACTGTGTCGAGTTGATCGTCGTCTAGAAAGATGCAACCAACACGACTGGGCACCGCGTGGAATGTGGGATGGATGGTGGATGATATATGTAACCACGCTTTTTGTATGCGTGTATCGAGTAATATCAGCAACTGGTGCAAATATTCCCGCGATACAACGTATGGTAAATAATGTGAAAATTTATATATATATGTATGTATATAAGTAAATATATCTATATGTATATATATATAGTTATAAATGTATAGGTATATATGTATATGTAGATATACATACATATGTATATATATATATAGGTGTATATGTATATATATATATATGTATGTATATATGTATAAAGCTATATATGTATATATGTATATGTATATAAGTATATATATATATATATGTATGTATATATAAGTATAATAATAATATATGTATATGGGTATATGTATCTAGATAGGTAGATATATGTACATAGTTATATAGATATATATATGTATATATGTATGTATATATATATAAGTATATGTATAAGTATATAGATATATATATGTGTATATATATATATATATATGTATGTATACTAATACATAAGTATATAGATACTACTATGTATATAAATATAAGTATATATATATAGATATATATATATGTATATATATGTTACTGCATATAAGTATACGTATATATATAAGTTTATAATAGTGTTTATGTGTGTGTGGGTGTGTGTAAGTGTTGGTGAAGGTGTGTGCGTGCGTCGGTGTAACGTGCTGTGAGTGAGTGAAAAAGAGAGAGAGAGAGCGGAAGCGAGAGAGCGGGAGAGAGCGGGCAGGAGAGGAACGCAGCCGCACTGCTGAGGCGATGAGTTAGGTCATCTGGAGGTTACGACCTTCGTCTGATGGTCGCGGGCTCGTGGGCGTGTACTCGCGCAGAGGAGGAGAGGTGTCTGCGTCGCCAGCTGCGAGCATGGAGGCTCGCTACAGCACGCTCGGAGAGGGAGGCGGGGAGTCTGCAGGCGGTCACAGAGGGCGGCAGAGGCTGGCAGGGGGTGGGAAGATGCTTGGCCAGCCGCTGCAGAGGTGCGCAGCGGCCAGTTGCGGGCGCGGAAGGCGGGTGACAGAGCGGACGAACAGAGGCAGGGAAGGCCTGCAGGCGCGTGCGGAGGGGCTGAGCGCCTACAGTTGCTCGCGGAGGCTGCGGAGGCCGCTGCTGCTGTTGCTGCTGCGGCTGCTTAGCTGCTGCTTCAAGCTTCAGACCTTGAAGCGGTAGCCATTGCGGGAAGTGCGGGAATGAAAAAAAAAAAAAAAGAGAAGAGCCACCACACCCACCGGATCTTTGAAGAGCTGGGGGGTGGTGGTCTCACTGTGGTGGTGTGTACCACAGTGAGCTCCTACCCACCAGGTGTCTCCTCGAAGGATGTCCGACGTATGGAGGGGAGGACGGAGGTGGTGATGAGCTGAAGGTGGGTTCTTTTTCTTGTTGCCACCAGCCTCCTTGAAGAAGAAGCTGTGGCTTTATGTAGAAGATGAGAGCATGGCTGCATGCATGGCTGCTGCAGGGAGAGGGAGAGAATGGCAGCTGTAGGGAATGGGTTGCTGCAGAGACAGGCTTGGGAGGGAATGGCAATTGCAGCAGGGAAAGGTAGCGGAGAAGTTGCAGCCGTAAGGAGAATCAAGTGGAAAAAAAAATAAAAAGATGTGGATTTTGCAAGGATACACTTGAGAAAAATGTAAAATGCAAGGCCACTTATTCCAATCTTCTCTCCTATTAATTAAATGCATGAATGCATGTATTTTTACAAATGCAACTATAGAATCCTAATGTGCATAGTTAATGTTAGGAAATAGCATAAGAAGGCATTATTGTAGGCGTATTTTGAGGTGCAATCATACCCCCATGCCTATCTTTTGCTAGTCCCTAGCAAAACAGTATTTAGAAATGATCTGAAGCTGAAAATTTTCTTTTGAGGTAATATAGGTGTGTTTATTGCCGGATATTGTGAGAACCAATTGTAGATCCGACTACCAGTACTTTAAGTCTCACATGACAAAGATCATCTCTCGACTAACTAGGACTCTTGATATTTAAACCTTAAGTACGATTTCCAGAACCCAGGAGGTTTTTGCCGTACTTGAGAGCTCAAGAGATTATGGCTTGTGCTAAGTGACGGATTAAGACTGACCAAATGAACATTAAGACTCAAGCCTAGGGTTTCACGAATCTTTAAGTATAGGTTGGTCCCTGTTTCAGCTTATGTTTTCGGATTGACCCTTAAGAAGATGACAAAAAACTCAACTCCCATTTTCTGATTTTTGTGGCTCACAGGAAAACAAAGTATTTGTAACCTGCCCTGAAGAACTTCTTGTAGGGCGAAGACTTTACAGACATTTATGAGATATACTGACTCTTTTGCAACTTTTATTTTTTTTGAAACACGTGTCAGTATATCTCTTACAACATTTTTTTTTTTTGGAGCACACTTTTTTTTTTCTTTTTGGTGGGAGAGTTTCTTTTTGGTGGAAAGAGTCACACCTAAACACAGGACTAAAGCCTGGGATAAAAAGTCTACCTGCACGCACAGGTAAGGACTCCACCTTCCCTAATGAACACTACGATTGGATCGTTTGTTCATCTGGTCTTTCCTGATATGTTTAGTGTGAACCAAGTTTACTTAAGCTCTCAAGTTAAAGCAAACCAACGGATCCTGTACTGGCGTTTCAGGTATAAGAATACGTCCTTAGTTAGGAGAGATTCTGATCTATTTTGTCAATGCTTAAGTGAATTAAGTCGAGCTTGAGCGAATCAAGCTTCTATGGCTTGGAAAGTCTTCAAAACAGAGGTTGAATATCCATAAACACTTATTGTATTTTTTATTTCAGCTTTTAGATCATTACTAAACACCATTTTCATTTTCTCTCTTATTTTTTTTTTTATGTACATATAGAAACTGCATGATACCCTAAAATACCCAGATCCTAAGGATGCCTATCCACCCCCCCATGCTAAACAATGCTATGTACTCATATGCATGCAGGGAAGGGTAGAGAAAGGACGAAAGATCGGGTAGCGAGTGCTGAAGTGCAGGGTATACAGCAGGGTGGTAGGGTGGGTGGATGGTGGGTGGTGAAGTGAAAAGTGAAGTGATCGTGACATTGAAGTGAAAAGTGATGGTGGATGGTGAGTGCTGTTAGGGTGCCTCCCAACAAGTGCTGGATTTAACGTCCCCAGCTGGACTCAGAATGAGGCAAAGAATTAGTTACCCTCTAGTAGGGCAACGATTTCTCCAACGGGGGCAGGTTCATGAGTCAGATAGGGTTTCAAACGCTGCCTGTTAACCGTAAATTTACGCCCAGATTTGGGATCTTCGATCTCGACGGCCCCGTTGGGGAATGATCTTGAGACCAGGAAAGGACCAGTCCATTTGGACTTCAATTTCCCAGGAAAGAATTTGAGTCGGGCATTATAGAGCCAAACTTGCTGACATGGCTCAAATTCTTTCCGTCGAATACGACCGTCGTGAAAAGCCTTAGTGCGTTGTTTAAAGGTTAGAGCAGAATCATAGGCTTCATGACGGAGCTCTTCCAGCTCTTGGAGTTGGAGTTTTCTTTCTCGACCACACAGGTCTAGGTCGAGGTTACATTGGCGAACTGCCCAATAAGTGCGGTGCTCCAACTCCACTGGCAAATGACAAGGCTTCCCGTAAATGATTCTATAAGGAGACATACCTAGGGGAGCCTTGAAGGTAGTCCGATATGCCCAAAGTGCGTCAATCAGCTTGTCGGACCAATCCTTACGATCAGGCCGAACCGTTTTCTGGAGAATCTGCTTGATCTGCCGGTTCGACACTTCTGCCTGGCCGTTCGTCTGAGGATGATACAGGGATGCGATACGATGGTGGACTCCATACTTCCTCAGAAGTGCCCGAAAAGAAGCATGGGTAAAGTGGCTTCCTCCATCCGAGATAATGGCTCAAGGGATCCCAAAGCATGCAAAGATGCGATCTTTGACAAATCGGGTGGAAATAACATGGTCAGCATGGCGCGAGGGAATAGCCTTGATCCATTTCGAAACATAGTCAACGGCCACGAGGATGAATTTGAAGCCGTTGGTTGGAGGAAAGGGACCCATGAAGTCAATTCCCCAGATGTCAAAGATTTTCGCAGCTAGGATGGGTTGCAAGGGCATCATGTCACGATGTGCCATTGACCCTAACAACTGGCACCTAGTGCAATGCTTGGCATAAGTGTGTGCATCCTAGTGAAGGGAGGGCCAAAAGAAACCGCACTGCAACACCTTGGCTGCAGTTTTCCTCCCAGAGAAATGGCCTCCGTAGGCCTGATCATGGTAGAAGGATAGCACACTGGGGAACTCGCTGTCAGGAATACAACGACGGATGATTTGAGCAGCACCTATCCGAAAAAGAAGTGGATTATCACAGAAATAATACTTTACTTCTGCCATGAGACGCTCGCGCTGGTTTTTAGGCTAGCCACGTGGAAGGGATCCAGAAGCAAGGTAATTAGCAATGTCGGCATACCACGGTCCACTTGCCACATTTATTGCCAATAGATGCTCATCAGGAAAAATTTCATTGATCGGCAGAGTAAGTCCAATATGGTCAGGGTTCATTCTGGAAAGGTGATCAGCCACAACATTCTGGGCTCCAACCTTATCACGAATCTCAATGTCAAATTCCTGGAGCAGAAGGATCCAACGAATCAGTCTTGGCTTGGCATCCTTCTTGTGCATGAGATGGCGAATGGCCGCGTGATCAGTGAAAACAATAACGTGAGAGCCTAGAAGGTAAGAGCGGAATTTCTCCAGCCCAAAGATGACCGCCAGTAGTTCTTTTTCAGTGGTAGTATAATTATGCTGGGCCTCATCCAACGTCTTACTGGCGTAGTACACCACAAAGGGGTGTCTATCACGCCTTTGTCCCAGGATGGCTCCAACTGCAGGGTCGGAAGCGTCACACATAAGTTCAAAGTCGAGGGACCAATTAGGCGGCTGGAGAACAGGGGCCTTGGTGACAGCATTACGTAGCTGCGTGAATGCTTGTATACAGTCGGGGCCCATATCGAAGGGTACGTCGATTGATAGGAGATGAGTTAAGGGTCGAGAAATTTTAGAGAAGTCTTTGATGAATCTCCTATAAAAACCAACGTGTCCCAGGAAGGAGCGGATTTGTTTGACAGAGCCAGGCACAGGTAAATCAGCAATGACATCGAGCTTAGCTCTGTCAACCTCGATACCCCTATCCGAGATGATATGTCCGAGAGCAATTCCCTCGTGCACCATAAAATGACTTTTTTCCCATGAAAGCATGAGGTTTACATCAATACATCTCCTAAGCATACGAGTTAGGTTGGCAAGACATTCATCGAAAGATGGTCCAAAGACCGAAAAGTCGTCCATGAAGACCTCGAGAAAGTCACCCACCATGTCATGGAATATTGCCAGCATGCATCTCTGGAAAGTTGCTGGCGCATTGCAAAGTCCGAACGGCATCCTTCTAAATGTGAAGGTGCCGAAATGGTAGGTAAAAGTGGTTTCCTCTTGGTCTCGGGGGTCAATTGCCACCTGGTTATATCCTGAGAATCCATCCAGGAAATAGAAAAATTTATTTCCCGCTAACTGCTCCAGGATTTGGTCAATAAATGGTAGCGGGAAGTGATCTTTCTTGGTTGTAGCATTGAGTTTCCTATAATCTACACACTCTCCAAGATGTAGGAGTGCATGTAGGGATGGATTCGCCCTTGTCATTGACATGGTTGGTTAGTCCTGCCTTTTTGGGCACAACATTAATCGGATTCACCAAGGGGCTATCGCTGATCGGGTAGATTATACCCACATACAGCCACTTAATGATTTCTTTCTTAACGACCTCCCGCATGTTAGGGTTGAGACGTCGCTGCATCTCGTGGGAAGGTCGAGCCTCCTCCTCCGTATATATACGGTAGTGTAGTAGGAGGGGCTAATGCCAGATAAGTCTAATAAAGACCATCCAATAGCTGCCTTGTGTTATATGAGGACCTTAGTTAGTTGGCACTCCTGCTCCTTGGTCAATTTTGAATTGATGATTACAGGGAACGTTTCATTTGGTCCCAGGAAAACATACTTAAGTGTGTTAGGCAGCTCTTTCAGCTCAGGAGTGGATGGTGAAAGATCTGGCATTTCTTGGGATGAGAGTGTCCTAGGCGGGTTGGAGAACAAGTCAGGAGGAAGAAATTGGCCTTCAGATTGGCCAAGAAGAGGGGCTTCTTGGATAGATGGATCCAAAAATGAATAGCCCCAGTGAGAAGTATATGGGCTCAAGGTCCCAGTGTGGATTTGCAAATCCGCCTAATTTGGCGGGGAAGAAAGGGCAATCCGGTCTTCAGGAGTGTGGACCGGTGGTGAGTAGCCCGGATATGACTCAGACCACGAGGTATGGGAAGCGGAGAAAACCTCATCAGAAGTTTGGTCAAGAGAAGGTACGGGACAAGGGAGGATGGGGGAACGTCACAGTTTGTGTTGGTCAGGCAGTCATCAGTGTTTATAGGTAATCCACAGCAATCCTAATAGGTCCCAATTAGCCCGATACATGCGCTGACGGCCATGTCCTCGTCAGACGTGTCATCCTCGATACAATCGCAATCAAAGTTCTTGGCTGCCTTGAATATGTTAAGCTTGAGCTTCTCAGATCCAACGGTAATCTCAATACAGCCTGACTCGCAGTCGATATGGGCACGAGCTGTGGCCAAGAAAGGTCTACCGAGGATGATCGGACAATTAGAAAGTGAACTAGGAACTTCCATATCTAAAACAAGAAAGTCAACAGGAAAACAGAGACTGTTGACCCTAACCACCACATCTTCCACCACACCCTTCGGGATTTTTACAGAACGATCTGCCAACTGTAACGTGACAGGGGTGGGTTTCAGATTTCCCAAGGAGAATTTTTTGAGCATGATGGTTGGTATAAGATTGATGGAAGATCCTAGATCAAGCAGGGCATGGTTAAAACTGCAGCCTTGGATGCTACAGGAAATCAGCGGTGTGCCCAAATCTTTCTACTTCAGTGGTAGGTTTGACAGTATAGCACAACTTGCATGAGGCGAGAGAATCACCGGATTCTTAGTCTTCTTTGGCTGCCGCCTGGGTGTTGTGTAGTCTTTGAAAAATCAGGCGACAGTAGGTATGTGGTCGATTGCCTCGAGAAGGGGTACCTTGATTTCTACATCCCTGAACAAATTACGTAGTTTGTCAAAGGCCTGCGTATCTTTCTTTTTGCCTTTTGGCTCCCTTAGTAGAGCCTCAGGGAATGGGACTGATTCTGGCACAAGTTTGGGTGCATCGTCCTCTTGCGAATGCGGTACGCATCCTGAATGAGAGGGCAAAGAAGAAGACGGGCCAAGATCAGGTCGAGGCGAATCAACGGTCTGCTTACAGCTCCTCGTAGTGATAGCTTTGGACGTTGCGGGTCCAGTGGGATCATACGGTGGAGGAGGGTTCGCAATGGGGACATAAGAGTGCGGCGCTGCAGCGGGATTAGCCTGAAATCCTGGTGGAATGCTCAGAGCTTGCAAAACTTGATTAACCTATCCCTAAGAAGGTCGTACCTGTGGTTGAGGACCACGAGGTATGAAATTTCGCAGGTTTGGAACAGGTTGGGAGGGAAGAGTGCCCTGAGATCGAGTCGCCATGCATAGTTGACTGATCTCAGCATTCTGCTGCGCCAATTGGTGCTGAAGAGAGGTCATGTTCTCTTCATGGTGCTTTGACATTTCCGTCATCATTCACATCAATTTGTCAAGAGGACTTGATGCGTGTTCAGTTTGTGGTACGCAAGGGCCTGATGGCAGATTTTCCATAGGATTAAACTGGGCCCTTGGGATGACGGGTGCAGACGGTCGCATTGGTCCACCCGTGGGGTTTTGGTGTTGTGGGTTGTTGCACCATGCGAAATTCGGATGATTACACCACCCTGGGTTATAAGTGGTAGAGAACGGGTTGTTCCCCAGGGCTCAAGCGTCTTCTATGCCAAAAGACGCGTCCGCATGTAAATATGCATCCGAGCACACGGAGGCTTGGTCCTCCGTGTTGAAGTACTAGCTCGCAGAAGCCAATTCCACATGACTTACCGAGTCGCTTGGCGCGACACTCGGTAAGGAAGGTCTAACGGGGTTTTTCGGGATAAGCTTGGTGTTGGAAGAATTTCGATTGTGACGAAGTGGTGAAGAGGTGGTGTTTGCCAGAGATCGAGCAGGATTGGCCAGAAGCTCGTCCAGCTTCTTGTGCACGACAGAGACTTCATCCAGCTTTTGTGCAATAAGGCTTAGATCAGTGGATGAATGAGAGGGTCCCGTGTCAACTTCGTGGACATTTCGGGGCTGGCTGGTACGATTAAAGGTGACAATGGAAGCATTGTTCATCGAGTTTTCACTCATATTTTCAAACAGCTCGAATGCTCCATTCTCGTCTTTATTCATAAAGTTCCCTCCACAGGAAGCATATGCAATCTGCTTCAAAGTCTCATTTAGCCCATAGTAGAAAATCTACGCTATATGCCACTTAGGCAGACCGTGGTGCGGACACTTCTTGAGGAGGTCATTATACCTCTCCCATACCTCATGAAATTGTTCGTCGTTTTGTTACGTAAATGAAGTGATAGCACGGCGAAGTGCATTGGTTCGCCCGATTGGGAAGAACTTCTTGAGAAACGCTGTTCGCATCTCTTCCCAAGAATGGATGGTTCTCCCAAGCGTGCGTAACCATTGCGACGCTTTATCCCGCAATGAAAACGGGAACATCTTCATGAGGACAATAGGTAACCCGACATTTCTTGGTTTAATAGTTTCAGCAAGTCGGGTTAGGTCTTCCAAGTGGAGAAATGGGTCTTCACTTGCAAGACCATGAAAGTGAAAATTGATTAGGCCAATTGTGTTCGGTTTTAATTCAAAGTCATCCCCGCCCATGGGGACCCAAATTTGTCCTATAGTCTCTGTAGCGGCGGGATTCTGATAAGAGCTAAGAGACCTAGGCTCCTCTCGTTCGGGAGGGTTCTACATTTCCTCCAATGTTTCCCGAATGGCTTCGATTTGCTCATTATACATCTCCATTTGGGCTTGGAGGCAGGTTATGGGATCTAAGGCTCCACCACCTGGTGGGTTCTGAGGGCGGTTTCCTCCCTCGAGATTTGGGGGTGGGCATGCAGCAATGTTTGTGGAGGAGGACGATTCGGCTTCTTTTCTAAATTTATCAGTCAATTCAAATAGTTAAGGGTTTTGTGACCTCCTCCGAAACATGTACTACCACAGGAAGATTTGGGGAGATGAGAAGGGAAAAGAGACGAGAGAAATGACGCTGCAAAGGTACACTTGATTACAAATCAATACAGTCAAGTTCCTATCCTCTACAGTTTGCCCTTGGACCTAAAGATCTAAGTTACCTACTATCACAAACTACGGAACCGAATGCAAGCACCGTGGAACCACCGGGCCAGATTGAAAGGCTGTTTGCCCCAGTCTTAGACACCCGATAACACGCAGGAACTCTCATCAGCACGTAGCCGCTACAGGCAGGTAGTTAGACTTCCAATACTTAAGAAGGGTCAAGTTACTACCAGTTTTAGTTAGAGGCTTAGGGTCAAGTGCTTTTGGAATGTGAAGGGCATTGTTTACAGGTAATGCCCAAGTGATTGATTTTTCAGGTGTGTAAAACAAGCATGTAAAGGGGAAATCTCCTCGAATTGAAGTTCTTAATTGGTGAATGGTTTTTAGAGTTCAGCCTTAAGTAGTATGAATTTTAGAATTTCGTTATATTACCAATTCAACCAATCTTCGGGTTTTTGTGAGAATACAAGTTTTCTTCCTAAGCCCAAGAAACCCTTCTTCAATATCAGTTGGTTAATGCATGCTAAAGTGCAATGGGCTACCCTAAATGGAGATTTCTATGTGTGGATGCACGAATAAGTTTTAAATTAGTGTGAAAGGGAGCCAAACACTTCAATTCAAGTGCTCCCAATCACCAAGAAAAAATGTCCACACAAGGCTCAACCAACAGATAAAGAAACTAAAGTTCTTGGTGTTGAAATACTCGGGATCGAATCTGAGGCAAGTTGAAAGGTCGTGATGGGGTTGGAATCAACTCAATTCCAAGTCTCCCCACCAAAAATGTGATCCCGAATTGTAGATAAGTGAGGCAAACGAGGGGTGCAATCAATCTTTTCATTTGCCTCAAAGAATACTTCCTACGGCGAAAGATACAAGAATCAAGATTCTCAGATTTTCTCTATGCGAAGTATGGCGAGAAATCTTAGGGCGGTGGGAGTGAAGACAATCAATTAAACAAGTGAATTTTAATCCACTTGCTTCAAGAGATCCCAAAAAGTTTTTCTAGTTTTTAGTTTTTAAAATTTTTTTTCCTTTTTTTATTGAGGTGGCAAGTTAACCTTAATTTGCTAAGAAAAGAAAACCTACTTATTCGACAACGTGTGCGAAGCTCTAATGCGGTGTTGGTGTCTTCACGCTCTCGTGCCCGCCTTGGATCTGCTCACGTCTTCGACTTCGTCTGCCTTCCTTCTCCTTCCACCAGGTTCACCTACACACCAAAAACAGAAATACTCGTGAAGATAGAAGAGAAAAATTGAAAGGAATTGAATAGAAACTTACTTGAAGGCGCACTTCCCCGGCAACGGTGCCAGAAAAGGATGATTGGTCGAGCTGGATAGGTTCTTAATATGATGATTTTATCGTTGAAATATGTATAATGGCTAACCTAATTCGGACCGAACCATCTCTTTACAAAAATTTTTAACCTAGCCTACTTAATTTTATTTTGTTACTTTTAGGTTCAGGGTCGAACTTAGGGAAGTGGGGTTACAAGTGAAGTTTCTACGCTTTTCCTACAATGGGTCTCTTCCATTCGTTTATTGTGTTTTTGGTTTTTTTCTTGTTTAGATTTTTTTTTGGTAATCTTAGTCCTTGAGACACACCCTTAAAATTGTGTCCTTGGCTTTGAGTCAAAACAAAGTTTCAATTCGCAAGATGGGGTAAGTAAAAGATTATCTTTTCTCTTTTATATATTTTTGTCTTTTTATTATCAGGAGAGTAAAACAGAAATAACGTAAATATAGTATATATATATATATAGGTATATATTATGTATATAAATGGGTGGGGGTGGAGGCGACGATGGAGTGTAGCACTGTGTCAAGTTGGTCGTCATCTAGAGAGACGCAACCAACACGACTTGGTGCCGCGTGGAATGTGGGATGGATGGCGGATGATATATGTAACGAGGAATTTTGTTTGTGTGTATCGTGGAATATCAGCAACTGATGCAGATATTCCCACGAAACAGCGTATGGTAAATAATGTGAAAAAATATATATATGTATGTAAATAAGTAAATATATCTATATGTATATATATATAGTTATAAATGTATAGGTATATATGTATATGTAGATATATATATATATATAGATATATACATAGGTGTATATGTATATATATATATGTATGTATATATGTATAAAGCTATATATGTATATATGTATATGTATATAAGTATATATATATATGTATGTATATATAATACTACATAGATGTATATATATATATGTATATATATTTATAATAATAAAATATGTATATGGGTATATGTATCTAGATATGTGGATATATGTACATAGTTATATAGATATATATGTATATATGTATGTATATATATATATATAAGTATATGTATGAGTATATATATATATATATGTATGTATACCAATACATAAGTCTATAGATACTACTATGTATATAAATATAAGTATATATATATATATATCTATAGATATATGTATGTATATATATATATATATATGTTATTATATATAAGTATACGTATATATATAAGTTTATAATAGTGTTTATGTGGGTGTGGGTGTGTGCAAGTGTTGGTGAAGGTGTGTGCGTGCGTCGGTGTAACGTGCTGTGAGTGAGTGAAAGAGAGAGAGAGAGAGAGAGAGATAGTGGAAGCGGGAGGGCGGTAGAGAGCGGGTAGGAGAGGAATGCAGCCGCATTGCTGAGGCGAGGAGATAGCTCGTCTGGAGGTTACGGCCGTCGTCTGATGGTCGCGGGCGCGTGGGCGCGTACTCGCGCAGAGGAGGAGAGGTGTCTGCGTCGCCGGCTGCGAGAGTGGAGGCTCGCTACAGCGCGCTCGGAGAGGGAGGCGGGGAGTCTGCAGGCGAGCGCGGAGGGCGGCAGAGGCTGGCAGGGGGCGGGAAGACGCTTGGCTGACCGCTGCAGAGGCGCGCAGCGGCCTGTTGTGGGCGCGGAAGGCGGGCGACAGAGCGGACGAACAGAGGCGGGGAAGGCCTGCAGGCACGAGCGGAGGCGCTGAGCGCCTGCAGTTGCTCGCGGAGGCTGCGGAGGCCGCTGGTGCTGTTGCTTCAAGCTTCAGACCTTGAAGCGGCAGCCATGGCGGGAAGTGCGGGAATGAAAAAAAATGAAAAAAGAGGAGCCACCACACCCACCGGCTCTTTGAAGAGCTGGGCGGTGGTGGTCTCACTGTGGTGGTGTGTACCATAGTGAGCTCCTGCCCGCCGGGTGTCTCCTTGAAGGAGGTCCGGCGTATGGAGGGGAGGATGGAGGTGGTGATGAGCTGAAGGTGGGTTTTTTTTCTTGTTGCTACCAGCCTCCTTGAAGAAGAAGCTGTGGCTTTATATAGAAGATGAGAGCATGGCTGCATGCATGGCTGCTGCAGGGAGAGGGAGAGAATGGCAGCTGTAGGGAATGGGTTGCTGCAGGGACAAGCTTGGCAGGGAATGGCAATTGCAGCAGGGAAAGGTAGCGGAGAAGTTGCAGCCGTAAGGAGAATCAAGTGGAAAAAAAAAAAAAAGATGTGGATTTTGCAAGGATACACTTGAGGAAAATGTAAAATGCAAGGCCACTTATTCAAATCTTCTCTCGTCTTAATTAAATGCATGAATGCATGTATTTTTACAAATGCAACTATGGAATCCTAATGTGCATAGTTAATGCTAGGAAATAGCATAAGAATGAATTATTACAGGCATATTTTGTGGTGCAATCAGTCCTCTCCTTCTTTATTCCTAAAGAGTTAAGTAATAGTGGCTAAAACAAACCCAAATGTGTCAACCCTTGACTGACAAAATCTCCATCAAATCTCAACCAAATCCCACCAAATTTGATAGGATTGGTCTTCATATCACACCTAACCAATTGAACAAAATCTTAAGCTCCAACTTGGAGCGAATCCTCTCCAATGAACCAAAATCCGTAGGAGCTAAACATGCCAAATTCCTAGGTAATCTTGCATATTCAAGGCCAATTGTTGAAGATTCATGTTCTATATAACTACTTGGGCATTCCTAAGCATAATTTGGTCATGAATTAGCCACGTATTCCCCTCTTCTTCTTTGGATGGTCATCTGACTCTGGTGACATCTCCATTCTTCCTCTTCCGTGCATGCTCTGGCCCAAAGAGTAGCACCACCATCTTCCCTTCTTCATCCAACTCTAACCTGCCAAAGCTAGGTTACTTTGACTCCATCGTCACTGAATCCTTCCCCAGAGCCATCATGTTCTTCACATTCGATCGACCAATGCTAGATGCAATTCCACCTCCTTCATCATGTTTAGGTAGCTATTCCACTTCTTTGTTTCCCATTTAATAGTTTAGGGTGCTTAGAATTAGGAATTAACCCAATTTTCTCTCCATTCTCCTTCATTCTTATGGTCGGCAAGAGCTCCAGTGAGCTCCTCAACGGTCTCCACTCCACCTTCCACCTCTCCAATCACCCCATAAGAACCACCAGGACTTGGTGATCAAAAGCCCTTAAGAAATTGAGGTGATTGGCCACCCAAGATCTCTGCGAAACTCCACATTCATCTGTTACCTTCCCCAAGTCTGGATGACTTTCTTATATCATTTCACACAAAATTCTCACCACCACCACCATCGTTGGTTCACGACAAAGACTCATGGTTATTTGATTGGGGCAGAGGGCCCATGTTTCCACGTACAGGTACTCGGTCAGACCGAGCTTCTTCCCCGATGACGTCGAGCTCTTCTGACGACACAATTTCCTAAGAAACTTACATCATCTGCTGCGAATTCACCTGGGGAACACATCTGAGCCTTTGGATTTGAGATAAAATGGTGAATCATGCTTCAACCACCTTCAGTTCCTCCTCGCTGTAAAGACAAAGAAGAAGGGGACTTTCTAGTCGCAACCCACAGAATTGAGGGGTTGAAAGAAGGGCTTATAAGGAATATTGCACGTACGCATATTGCTAGGATTCAGGTGGTCTGGTCCCCACTCTAATCATATGCACACACACTTGCACACACGCATGGGTGAACCACATTTGGGCTGTGTTTTGGACCAGCTGTTGGGCAAGCTTTTGGGCTGGTTTTGCTTGCTATGAAGGGTCGGTTCTTGGTTAAGATTTTGGCTAAGTGTTGAGGTTTAAGCTTGGATTGAAAAACACATTTTTTTACCTTTAGTTCTCATTTCTTTTTGAGTTTGATTATGACACTTTGTTACATAATATATTTCTTTTTACATCATACTCTTGTGCTTCACTTTTATATTCATTCGATTAATGGTTTAATTACGATTAATTTTCTCCATGAGATGACCTTCGACTCATAATTCGAGATATAAATCTAAGCGTTGACTCTCCTTAGTCAACATAAGATGTAAACACACTTACTGAGGGTAAAAGGCCTATTCATGCATGTTCCTAGGCTTAGATTTGCATTTCATGTTATAAATATTGCATCGCATGTATCATTCTGCATTTAGAGTAGTATATAATTTAGGTTAATTGCATCCTTTTTGTGGTTAGGAGAGAAGGATATTTATTTCAGAGCCTCGGATTGATGGTCCGACCATACGGTTCTGATCAAGATGACGATCGGAGTCCAAAGCCTCTGAAATCGCTTCGATCGGTGTCTTGTAGCATCATATGCAGTCCGAGGAAGATCAACCGCCACGAGACTAGGTGACAAAATTGGTAGCTTCAAATGACAAATTCAACCTTGCGGATGGATTCGAGTTGATGATCGCAGCCTAACGGTGCAAAAATTGACTCAATCCGACCTTTGTAGCAGCCCCTACAATGAAAAGAAGATGGACAACCCAGATTACGCCACGTGGCGCAGCCTAGGCCGCCCATGCACACGCACGTGCCCAGTAGCGTGGGTGCACGTGCACGCGTGGAGGAACGCATGTGCACAGTGTAGTGCCAGTGCAGCGACAGCGTTGTCGTGTGCTCGGTTGGTAAAAGCCTACAGCAACGCATGAGCTGGACCTACAGCGACGCTTACAACAATCGCTAATTCTTAGCACACCAGCAAAGCTAGCTTTGGGCTCGAGCAAGCATGAGCTACTTACAGCAACACTTCCAGCGACAACCTGGAGGTCACTAATGGTCCCATACCTATTTTTGCATCTTCTCCACTATAAAAGGACCTACACCCCCTCCCTTCCAAGACATCTCTACCTACTCTACTCCCACCTACTCCCAAGCTCTAGCAAGCCTATCAACGCTCTGTTAGAGCTTGCTCTCAAGCTCCCAAGGCTCCTATTAGTGTAGCAAACCTCTACCTCACCAAATATTCATCCATCTTCCCATCCGCATTCATAAGTCACCTTGGAGCCGTCCTCCCACCTCCATTCCGGTAGCAGATCATCTTTGCCTTCTCACCTCCATTCCGGAGCCACGCCGAAGCTTTCCTCTACCCAACGTTCTCCTACATATCACCTCCGTCCTCCAGCTCCTCACCTCCTTCGTCCGAGCTTTAGCCAGACACTGTCATCTCGCGGAACAGCCGATTTGGGAGATTCCTTCTCACCTCCCTCTCTTTCTATGCTTTCATAATTGATTGCAATTGACATTGAGGTGATATCTATATCATATTTATTCCATATCTCTAATGATTCATTCTGCTTGTCTTCTTTTAGAAATACCAAAAAAAATTAACAAAACCCTAAAAAACCAAAAAGAAACAAATCGAAGCACGATTTTCAATTAAACGTTGCCTCCCTGTGTTCGACCCAGGACTCACTTTTCGAGTTTCGACATAAATTTTATTTGATCACGAGTTTTGCAACTATGATGACGATTACTTGTAACCCTGATTTCAAACTCGCAAAACACGTGCGATCATTTTGGCGCCGTTGTTGGGGAGGCAACACTCTTTGTGTTTTTTTCTGTGTTTTTCCGCCTTAGCTAACTTTTACCTCACTTTTTCTCTGATCTTACTGTGATTGCAGGTGCTCATCTGAGGCAGGCTAGAGCGGTTAGATCAGGGAAAAGTGAGAATGAAAGTTTTGTAAGTTTATCCCCACCACCCCCACCCACTAGTTCATTTCACCACACTAATAACTCAAACCCAAATCAACTTAGGTACTTTTTATAAACCCTAGGATAGATTTGGTTGTTTGTTTGCCACCTCCACTCATCTCACCTTCGCATATATAACAAAAAAAAACTCTTCTCTTGTGGGATTTTCTGAAAGTAACCCACTTAACACCCACAACTTCCCACCCTGAGGCGCACAATCACATCGATTCTACCACTTAACCAGGATCAGACCTATGGACCTGGTACACCTAATTCAACACACAAGAAAGTGAGTAGAAATCTGAATAGGTCAAACATTTCTATGTGCCTTAACTAAGTGGTGCAATAGGCCAATTGATTGAACTATTTGGGCGGCACCACTTAATATTAAAGCGATTCATCAAGTGGCTTGCCACTTAGGGTTGATTCTTAGGGCTGAACCTGGCACTCCAGATTTTTTTCTCTGATTTCTAAAGGAATACATCATCACCAGTGCCTGCAAAACTTGGCGTGTTCTCCTAAACTTGATTGAATATACCTAAGATTAAACCCTAAAAGCTACTAAACAAGGTTAAACCCTAAAAGTCACATCATCTAATAACCTTGTTTGCAAACCCTGGTTGTGCATGCACACACATTTTAACTGATCATTAAGGGTACAACCCATCTAAAGGGTCCATCACATTCTAAGAGCACAATCATCCCAAGCCTAATTAAAACTGAGTAGACGTTGGCCTTAAGGATTGATTCACTCTTCAGGGCTTAGACTGAGATTTTTTTTGATTAATCTGCTTCTATTGGTCCATCTGATGTCTAGCTAGGGGAGTACCTTCAAACAACCATGGCTGGGAGGCGCAAGCCAAAGGAAGAACCTTCTTCCGAGTCCCTCCTTCTAACTGGTTGGATTGACCTAATAAAAGTAGATCAAATCATTTATAATCTCAAGATAGGACCTGGGAGTCTGTAGGTCTTTAAGCTAACCCACCTAAGGATAGGGTTGATTGCTTGTACTGTAGGGCACCTTTCCCTCTTTTTTTTTCGCTCCTATTCTACCATGTATCCTTCCACTTCTTATATGCATTTCCCATTCTATCCTCCTACCACCACTTATCCCAAAGATGATTACTATTCTAACTTGACTTGTAATTACCCATCCACTACCCGAGATAACTTTTATTGGGGATACGAATCCGGACCTCAGTGTCCAGGGCCTAACATTGGACAATAAGACTATGATTACTATCCTTCCCAAACCTACAATGATTATGGATCTCTATCCTTTGATGAAAAAACCAACTTGCTCAACAATCAGGAAGGATATAATGATTATAACACCTACCCTCCCCAGTATTCCCCTGAATATAGGTTGCCACCATCCTTTGAACAACCTAGAACTACCTACTTTTAGGAAGGGACTCGAGAACCTCGACATCTTGACTCCCCTAAATTTAACCCAAACCCACCAAACCTGAATCGAACCAATCGGTTCAGGTGAACCAAATCTAGGATAGGGTGCTGGCTAATTTGAGTAACACTATACAATCTTTAGAAGCTCAGCCAACACCATGCACTGAAGCACTGGAGCCTATGATCAAAATGATTGATGAACTTAATAGTTCTTTATTGGATTTGCTCCAAAGTGTTAGGGATAGGGACCTAGGTGAGTTTCTTCTTAGGAAATTGTCGAGGTTGAGGATGAAATTTGTGGTTGCCCTAATCAAATCTTGGGATGATTCTCAAGATGAATCCCCTTCAAAAGAGCCAATGTCTGAACCCGCTTAGGCACCTGTCGAGGGGGATACATATTCTCAGATTGGAGTTGACCAGGTTGGGCTAGAGCAACCCTTTGAGGATGAATCGAGTTTCTCACCTGAGATCTTAGAGCTAGGGAATGATGAAAAATATGTTTCCACGGACCATGAAATGACATATGATTTTGAGACATATATAAATGAGGATCATGGATTCTTTGATTCTAAGGGTGAGGAATCTCTTAGTGAAGTCTTAGTTGAGCTTAAGGAAGATGATTTTGTGAGACAAATGGGCTCGAGGAGCATGACGAACTATGTTATAGCCCAGTCATTGAAGATTTTGATTCGGTTGGGCTAACTTGGAGGATCCAAATCTTGATGATTCAATTAGTGACCCCAGTCCTCATCTACACCCTGAAGAGCTGACTTCTGAGATCATTATGCCCATGTCAATCTTGATTCAGCCACAATTGTTGAACTTAGGCACTTTAGATGGGGTATACAACGATTTAGAGGTCTTGGAGCTTAAGCGCTTGATTTTAGAGGATAGGAATTTGGCAATGAAAATCTGGGAGCTAATTTTGAGGAAACTATGATTTTTGATATAAGGGTACCTATTAACTTGAAACCACCTATCTTCTATACGGACCCTTATGATATCTTTCACGTGTGACCTAAGCATGGAATAACTGATTATTTTTCTGAGCTGAATGTTAAGTGGACATCTAAAACTGGTGAACCAGATCTACCTATTATCCACCATTTTGGTCTTGGGTTGCACACCACAAAACCGCAGGCCTGACCTCGCAAGCTTAACAACCTTCGATTTTTGGTGATATTCATCTAGAACCTTAGAACCACTCGACCCTAAGGCATGGGTCTGCACCATAATTTGGTCCATGTCTATGGACATCTTCTGCTGACGGGTTTGAGGATCAATCTTTTTATTTTGATTCTGACCCGCACTTGTGAATTCTTAATTTCTTCCTTATATGTATATTATGCCTAGCTAAAGGCATTAAACTTAGCGTTTGTCTATACTCTCTTCTCTCTGTGGAGCTGACCGGGTTGTCACGAAATTCAGGTGATACTGTGTTTACTCTACTTTTTTCATGTCTTTTCTTTTACAACGAGGACATTACATCATTTAGGCAAGAGGGGGTGGATAATCAATTCCTAAAATCATTTTGTTAACTCCGTAGAATCTCTGTTAGTTTCTTATAAAATAAAAAAAAATTGAAAATTTGAAAAAGATAAAAAAAGAAAGAAATTAGGAAAAGAGAACTTAGGCATTTGGAAATTATTAACTTTAGGAAGTGATACGAGATGACCTAAACACTTAGACTCTTCAGGTCTTTGGGCCTAATTCGCCTGGGTGTCCACTCGAATGTGGACTTAGTCTCGAGTCCTCACCAATTAAAATTCATTTTAACTTGGTAAATAAATTAGGATGATAAGTATGCGACTTATCAGCCTGCCCTCTGATTTGGGGGGACTTTAAGCCTAAGCATCTACACACTTTTTTTTGCACTGACTAACATTTCGACGGTTTCTTTAGAAAATGGGTAGCTAATGAACTATTTAGGGTGGTATGGCTAGCAAGTTGTTGGTGGTAACAGCTCATCGGTAGGTTATCTAGAGCCTAGTCACAGGACCGTTTTCATTGTACTGCCTTTAGCTAAATCTTAGATCAGGGAAGCCACCTACTTAAAAAAAGAAAAAAAAGAAAAAAATATATGTATAGAAAAAGGAGAAAAACTAAAAGAATAAACAAAACCACACATCATCGCATGAGTATGGCTGGCAAGTTGCTGTGGGTAACAGCCCATTGGCTAGTTGTCCAGAACCTAGTTCACAAAAAATTAAACAATAATTCCCAAAACACTTAGGAAAGAAGCGGGGAAGTAGAATAAACTAGGGAGATATACACTGGGTTTGCCTTTGTGTTGACCCCATAAATAAAAGTAGGGAAAAAGCTACCAATCGAAAAGATAAACCTTTAGGCAAGGTCACCAAGGGTCGTAGAAACCCAATGTCTATTTCAATGGTCGCCTAGTGAGTCTTTCACTATTTTCACAAGGTGCTTAGCACTTAAAGTCCTTTTTGAGCCTTGGGTAGGTTGGGTAGCCGTAAAAAGTTATCCCAGAACTCTCGAACACCAAAAGTACAAAAAAATTAGAAAAGAAGAAAAATAAAAAAAATGTATCTTCCCTTTTCAAATAAGGTGAGGACTTGGGCGGTCTGCATTCTGGTAGACACCCGCGTACTGTTGAGTCTTTGTAGTTTAGGACCTTAGTTGAAATTTTCTATTGTTAATAACCGACTTAGGCCTAAGCGATCTAATCCTAATTTTGCTTTTATACATAGCATATAGTTTAATTTTGCTAGAGACTAGCAAAAGATAGGCATGGGGGTATGATGTAAACACACTTATTGTGGGTAAAATGCCTATTCATGCATGTTCCTAGGCTTAGATTTGCATTTCATGTCATAAATATTGTATAGCATACATCATTCTGCATTTAGAGTAGTTGTATATAGTTTAGGTTAATTGAGTCCTTTTCATGGTTAGAAGAGAAGGATATTTATTTCAGAGACTCAAATTGACGATCCGACCATACGGATCTGATCAAGATGATGGTCGGAGTCCAATGTCTCTGAAATTGCCTCGATTAGAGTCCCGTAGCACCATATGCAGTCTGAGGAAGATTAACAGCCAAGGGACTAGGTGACATAATTCAAAGCTTCAAACGACAAATAAGACCACGCAGACAGATTCAAGTTGATGATCGTAGCCTAACAATGTGAAAATCAACTCCATCCGACCACTGTAGTAGCCCCTACAACGAAAAGATGGATGGCCCAGATTGTGCCACTTGGCGCAGCCTAGGTTGCCCATGCGCACGCATGTGCCACCGCACGTGCACAGTAGCGCAGGTGCGCACGCGCGCGTGTGGAGGCAGTCATGCACACAACGCAACGCGAGCGCGTGAGCATGCGCGCGTGCCAACGTAGTGGTAGCGTGGGCACATGCTCAGTTGGTGCTAGCTTACAGTGATGCATGAACTGGACCTACAGCGACACTTACAACCGTCGCTAATTCTTCACGTGCCAGCAAGGCTAGCTGTAGGCATGAGCAGGTGTGATCAGGCATGAGCTACCTATTGTGACACTTCCAGTCACGACCTAGAGGTCACTAATGGTCCCATACCTATTTTTACCTCTTCTCCTCCACTATTAACGTACCTATACCTCCTCCCTTCCAAGCCATCTCTACCTACTCTACTCCCACCTACTCCCAAGCTCTAGCAAGCCTACCAATGCTCTGTTAGAGCTTGCTTTCAAGCTCCTAAGGCACTTTTTAGTGTAGCAAACCTCTACCTCACCAAATATTCATCCATCTTTCCATCTCCATTCATAAGTCATGTTGGAGATATCCTCCCACCTCCATTCCGGTAGCAGATCATCGCCACCTTCTCACCTCCATTCTAAAGCCATGCCGAAGCTTTCCTCTACCCGACATCCTCCTGTACCTCACCTCCATCGTCCCGCTCCTCACCTCCTTCGTCCGAGCTTCAGCCAGGTGATGTTGTCTTGCCGAATAGCTGATTTAGGAGATTCCTTCTCACCTCCCTCTCTTTTTATGCTTTCATAGTTGATTGTAATTGACATTGAAGTGATATCTATATCATATTTGTTCCATATATCTGGTGATTCATTCTGCTTGTCATCTTCTTACAAAAATACCAAAAAAAATAATAAAACCCTGAAATACCCAAAACAAATAAATCGAGGGGTGATTTTCAATTAAAGTAAACACTGCCTCCCTGTGTTCGACCCGAGACTCACTTTTCGTGTTTCGGTATAAATTTTATTTGATCACGAGTTTTGCAACTACGGCGATGGGTTACTTGTAAGCTTGATTTCAAACTTGCGAAACACGTGCGATCACTATACTGCAATGTATTTCTTATAATTCAACGAAAAGGTGTCAACATTATGGCAGCATTGCTAAGGAGCAACGTACATGTCATCACTATTCATTTCATCTTATTCTGATTTGACTCCTAACTTGTCTTTGTTGTGATTGTTTCGAGGTGAATCAAGCACTTAGGATCATCGACTCGTATCAACCACACCAAAGGCAAGTGATGGTAATACCATCACTCACCATAACTAACTTAAATTAGCTAGAATTAAGTGATAAATGCTCCTAAATGATTACCAGAGGATAGTAATTCCACTCTGAGCTATTTTGCGAAGGAGACAATAAAATAGGATTAATTTTATTATTTTAACAGCACATCATAAATGCGTATTAACCATGGGGTTATTTAGGGGTTAATTAAAGGTCAATTGAGCTTAAAAGTTCAAAAAGTGGGTCCACACTGGTAAAAACAAGGATTCACGCATTTTGAGGGTGAAAATAGCATCAAAACCCTAATTATCAACCCTACTTAAGTTGAAGAGGTTTCGGTTAGGATAAAATTTATCTAAGCATCTTAAAATTCATAGAAAAATATTTTAAGAGGTTTGCTACCTTTAGTTTGACCACCTGAAGGCATTTTTGCTTAGAACAGAGATTCAGATGGGAATCTACCTTATTTTATGCCTCTCTACAATTTACCCAATCAAATGTGGTCAAAACACAAATTCAAGTTCGCCATTAGATTTCTTGGGTCCAAATTAGGTTAAGAGCAAAATTTAGGCCCAATCCTTGTCTATCTTGACCTAGTTTGCAATTCAGTCCCTAAGATCTTTGCTTATCACAATCAGCCACCTAACTTTCAAGATTCTTGAATTTAGGTCCCTAACTTTGTTAAAATTCTTTCAAAATGGTCCTTGCCACCATTGGCGTGAACACACTTCCACCAGTAAGATTCGAGTGAAGATTTCTCACTCAATCCTCGCCCTAATTTCACCAAACTTGGAGAGAATGATCCTAAGATCCCCTATAGTTTGGGCTAGATCTCAAAGCCAATATCAGTCAATTTTGCCACCGGTGACTCCAAAATCATCAAGCTTTGAAATCGACTTCAAGCTTTCTTAAATTGACTCTGGAGGGGCGGACGAGGATCTATAAAAGCTCCTCTAAGTCCTAGGTTCCTCCTCAAATAGGCTTCGTGTCGGAATCCCCTCTCCTTCCTCCTCTCCAGCCGCAAACTCCACCAGCACTGATGGCCCTCTCGCCCCTCCTCTTCCGTGCATCCAGCAATCAAATTGGATGCACCACCTTCTTCCTCATCTTCTTCTGATGACAACTAGCCAAAGCATCGACCTCTTCGACCCCTTCTTCGCCATTTCTCTTCTTACCAGGGACTTCATCTCCTCCACGTCTGACCATCACACCGGTGTCTATTTCTGCCTTGTTCATCCCTTAGCTAGCCTCTTCTCCTTCCTCTTCCTCTCTAGAGTCTCCCTATCCCCTTATCTTCCCGATTCAACCATCGACCACCTCTCCCCCTTCTTCTTCTCCATCGCTGGTAACGCCTCCGGCATGCCGCACTGACACCACACACACCCAAACACTCCAAGTCCACCAAAAGCTTCGCCACGCTCTCCCAACCAAAGGCCCTCTCCTTATTGACACTTCCACCCACCAAAACTCCTTAAACAAACACACAACCGGATGCCTCCAGTGACCTTGCCTAATTGCCCTAGTCCTCCATACACCTCACCACCACCTTTGTTACACTCCACACAACTCGATGAAGCTCCTGAGCTTTCTAACTTGGGCTTGCAGCCTGTATTTTTCTTCCTAGTTACCCGCCGGTGCTCCGCCTTCCACCATCATCATCCGCCACTGATAGCCAACCTTCGACCATGCTTTGACCATGAGCGGCTGTGGAACATCACCATGAAGCCACCTGGGTTCATGATTGAAGAACAGAGCAGCATTAGTAGCTTAATTACACGTGAATATCACCCATAGCTACGTGAAGAAGAAAACTTGGTGATAGTCCCACATCACAAAGCACAAAATCCAACGAGCGCATAAAAGGAATTCTTCTCCCATCCTCATTGCCTCATAATGCACAAGGTGAGATCCCCTCGCTCGTGCTAGTACATGCTCTCTCCTACAATCATGCCCGTAGGTCTGAGCTTAAAACTAATTATCCGACACTATTCAACTCGCTTACTCGATTAAGAAAAAAAGAAATTTTGAGAAGGTTGGAAGGTGGTTTTACCTTTGGAAATGTGCACGTGCCTCAAGATGCATGTCAATATGCCAATGCATAAGCATTTCTGTGGCTTTATGCTCTGTGCCTTGTGCTTGGGACTTTAAGTCGTCTGGTTTGCTTAGCTAACATCTGACCTTAGCTCTGATACTATGGACTTGTTTGGCTATTATCTAGCATGGATATTACTCGGTAAGTGGCTCAAACCACTATAGAGAAATTTTTCTGTGATTAACTTGAGATTATCGTTGGGATGTGTGCTTGATTGGTCGAATTAATTAGCGCTTCAAATCACCAATTTTAGGGTTTTGATATTCTTTTTATCCCATTGCTTTCTGAGATATAATTGGCTATTATTGAACATATTTTGATTATTGATATTCATTACACATCTTTTGTGAATTATTGTGCTCAATTGTTTATTGTGATTAGTGTGTGAATTCCACATTCGCTCCCTGCAAACGACCTCAAACTCATATTTTATTTTCGAGCACTTATAAATTTAAATGTTATGATTTTTATCACTATACTATGACGCAATCATTTCTTATAGATGATGATTTTTGACCCATCAACAGCAGGTCAGTCACCTTCCCTTCTTCCCTAATCCCCTCTCTCTCTTGGGAAGATAACAAGATTTAGGAAGCCAACCTTGCCTTATTTTTTTTAGAAATATCATTCAAGGAAGGAGATTCCTGATTGTCTTGATTAATTTATGATAAGAGTTGATTTGATTTGATTTGATTCAGAATTCCCAAACCTATCTACCTACAGCTATTGGGGACTTGAAGCACCTTGGGCTATTCACCTTCTTGTTTGAGTCCAAGGTGCCTTATTTGGAATCAAATTGGACTTGAAATAGAGCCCATTAGGGTTTTGAACATCAGGTTTGAAGTGCAAGTACACACTTGCCATTTATAAAGGAAACAAATCTTCCCACATTTGTGTGCTACCTAAGCCCTTGGTTGAATTGATTTTATCATCAAACCCTAAAATCAAGGCTTTAAGATCACTTGAATCTTAAAATTGTGACCAAATAGCCTATTTGAGAACCAAAATAGGGTGGTTTGGGTGACTTGACCTAAATTTCATCCTAAACTTTTGGGTAGGTCAGATGAAGTTGCATCACTTTGTTAATCAATCAACCTAAAATTAGGTTACAATTTGAATCAACTTCTAAATCAAGTGATAATTCAAGGAACAAGTATGCCTAATTTTAGTTGACTTAAGGCTCAATTAGCACGTATCGGTCTACTTCGAACTGCAGTGACAAGGGAGGTCGGGTGGGGGAAACCCTGTAACTCTTGAAGATGCTCTACCGTATAGGGGTCTTTGCATGGCTCTCCCTTCCTGGATGCCCAAGTATTTCTCAGGTGCGCGAGTTTTTGATCCAAAGGTCCATCTACCTCAAACTAGCCATAGTCATCCAATTCTTTTGGGGGCCTTGATTGGGTCCGAAATAGTTCTAGCCCTCATCTATTTTGTAGTGCATGTACAGGAGGATGACCTTGAGACCTGTCTTGAGACCTCCATTAGCAAGGCACACCTGTCGAGGTCAGACCTTGACCCACTTGTTTGGGTTTCCTTCTGATCTAACCGATATCTCTTTTGATCCATCTGCATCTGAACCTAATTATCCACTTCCGCTTCTATGGAGAACTCAAATCAAGAAGGGGTGATATTCAACACCTGCAAGATCAGTTGCAGTCTCTCACTGACCTGATTCACACATTGGGAAATTTAGTCGCTTGAAATCGGGTTTTAAATCGTTGCATTGCAGTATGGTCGAAATCTCGTGAAAAAGAGATAAAATTTATACTCAAAAAGTCCAAGGTTGTTCACTGGGAGCAAGTAGGAATTCGATTCTCAAGATTGCAATTTTAAACAATAGAGATAGAAATTATGATCAGAAATTGATTCAGAATAATGAGGCAATAATATCAAGTGTCAAACTGTAAAAAGAATGGAGTAAAATGATGATTTGAATCACCAATTACTTCGTACAATAATAGCAAGTGGAACTCAATAACTATGTAGAAATAAACTCAAATCAGCCGTCTGATTGAATGATCAGATGTCTTAAACGTCTGATGAACAGTGATCTCTCTTCTAATTTGCTTCTTCTTCTCTTTCTCTATGCTTGTCTCTCTTCTTCTTCTGCGACTCTTCTTCTTTTCCCTTCTTTCTCTGCTTACCTTCTTTTTCTTCTCTTTCTTCTTCAGCTCCGTCTTCTTTCTTCCTCTTCTTCTTTTGTTCTTCTTAGACTCTTCCTTTTATCTTCTTCTTTCTCTACTCTTTCCCTTCTCTTCCTCTTCATGCAGAGGGGCAAAGGGTCTCAAATTTTGCTAATGTTTAGCCAACTTCTCTAGGGAGCAAAAACCCCATAACCCCCACATTCTCTCCTCTCTTTCTCTACTTGGGTCATTCTCTCCCAGAGCCTTTAGCAGTATAGGGTATACAGGTAATCGAACCTAGAGCGCACCCGGGTCTAGATTCACTAGTAGTGGGTGGTGAGCGAGGAGTGTATAGCTTAGGTAGGTAATCAGACTAGCACTAGACCCACGTGAGTAGTTCACAGGAGAGGCACAGTGAGGGGCATGAGGGACATCACCCCTTTTGTGTTTGAGGCATTAAGCCTATGCATCTTTTGCAACTTATGCGGCACAAAGTGGTTGTCCATATCTGATGTGGGACTATCCCACAGGGCTTCCTTCTGCATGCACAGCAACAGTAGGTTGAGAGGTCTTCATCTAATTCCGTTCGTAACCTCAGTCAAAGGGCCAAATTGGTCCCTAGGTTGTAGTCCAGGAGGGATTCCATGCTACCTAGGACAAGTGCTTGGGGCTACAGATGCTGGAGAGAGCTTTAAGCAAGCTTGAAGCTCTGTGGTAATGGCAAAGGTGGGGTGATACCTAAAAATAGTAGTAAGGCCTTTTAACCACGTCAGAAAGATTAGAGAGTATCGCTGGACCACGGGGAGTGCAACGATGGTGGTTGCATGGCGTGTGCATGTGTGATGAGTGCTGGAAGACACAAAAAATGAAGGTGGAGGTGGGTGTGTTCCATGGAGAATTTGGGCAAGTAATCCCCTCAATTTCTTGAGAGGTTTTACTTGCGTGGATTCGGCGGAGGTGTGGGTGGTGGTAGCAGCTCGTTTGGCCATGTGTGGTGGCTGCTAGGGCATGTTGGAGATCTGCCAGCGAGTTGGAAGATGGAGTTGCGGAGGGCGTTGTCGAGGTCGAATCGGAGTGTTGAGGGTACTGTCGTGATGAGGGGAAGCTGAGGAGTTGATTGAGGGGTAGCGGACGACAGGGAGTGTTGATGGCGCCAGTTGTCATTTGGCTGGCATTCGAGAAGGAACTCCAGTAGGTAGGAAATAGTGACGAGCACGGGGGAGAGGCTCCTGCTACTATGGCTAGGAGCTGAGGAATGAGAGGAATGAGGCTCCATCACTAGTATTGCAAAGGGAATGGAGTCAGAGGAGGCTGCCGAACGTTGAGGAGCACTTCAGCCCAGAAAGAAGAGAAGAATTAGAGGTGTTTTAGGCCGAATTCGAGCGTGGGAAGTCCATTGTGCCCTAGGGGTTCTTTTATAGGTCATCAGAAGGCAAACGAAGTTGGAGAATCAAGCTCTCAAGCTTGGAAAGCTTTGCTGGAGATAGAAACCCAAATTTCAATTGATTCGCATGGCACTTTGGGCAAGACTTGGGGCCCAGGATGTGGCTCAAATGGAAGGCAACTTCGTCAAGAATCTGAGTATCTATTTTGGGATTGGTTGATTGAGAATCGAGCGAGAAATTCTCACTCGATTTCAATGGTGAAGCTTAGGGTTGCCTTTAATGGCACCAGGGACCTATTTGCAAAAATGATGGCAATGTTAGGGGCCTTTTTGTAAGGATTTTGAAAGTTAAGAGCATATGTGTGATCAGACAGGACCAAGTTGTAAACTAGGTCAAGACAATCTTAGATTGGGCCCAAATTTTGGTAAAAATATAATTTGGATGTGAGGAATCCAATGGTAGTGTTGGATTTTGGTTTTGACCATGTTTGGTTGGGTAATTTATGCAAAAATCAAAATTAAGGTAAATATCCGTTTGAGCTTTGTTTTAGGTAAAGATGGGTTCTGATGGTCGAATTGAAGGTACCAAACCCTAAAGAATATTTTTATATGAATTTTGGAGGGTTTAGGGGAATTTTATCCCATCCCGAACCTCAGTTAATTAAGCAGGTCTGTTTTTAGGGTTTCAGAAGTCATTTAATTCTCAAAACACGCGAAAACCCTTTTTTGTCTATTCTAACCCACTTGTTAGCCTTTTAGGACCATTTGACCCTTAATTAACCGTTGAGAAAACCCGTGGTTATTCTGCATTCACGATATGATGGTAAAATTACAGTTTTAACCCTATTTTCATTTCTTTCTCTCAAAATGATTATGCAATGAATTACTGTCCTTTGGTGATTTTGTTGGAGCATTTAATGACCTAATCAGATCATATTAGGCTAGTTATGGCTCATGATGATGTTCCCATCATACCCCCATGCCTAGCTTTTACTAGTCCCTCAGCAAAATATCAAGGAATTTAACTCAAATTCTAGACCATATGTTCAGATCTTTGATGTGTGTGTTCTTTTGGAGATTAGGTCAGAATGTCGATAGTATGCTTAGAGGTACTCAACTACCAACCAAGATATGGACCTGACCAACTCTAGACTCAATCCGCTACAAAGGTTTCTAAGGCCCACAGGAACTAACCTAAGGTTCATTGAACTCCGCGGTTAAAGCTCCCGTGCTTGTAACATGTTTTATCCCAGGTTTAGTTTGCAGTGCATTTTTGTAAGAAGGAGACAGAAGAATCTTTCCTTTATTTTTTTATTTTTGGAGAGTTTTCTCTCTCTTTTCTTTCTTTATTTCCAGCTTTGGATTGGCCTTACAATACGGTCATTATCGGATTCCTAGTTCCCACCATCAATCCTCGTAGGGTCCCTGGCAATCGATGCTTCGGGATAGCACCACCATGGCAACCCCTAGAACCCCGGCTTTCGAGATTTTGAGATAATCCCACCCATGGCATTCTGTAGCTAAATCTAGACCCTAGCAATCGACATTTTATGATAATGCCACCCATGGCATATGAACTAACATAAGGTGCTTACATGCCCCAGTAGGATATTTAGATATCCTAGGAGACAAGCACCGACGAGACGATAAGTTATTGCGCATCTTCGAGGGGAATTTCCCACCTCTCCATGTCGGGAACTCTTCCAAATCAACTTGTGTTGATCAGCCGCTCCAAATCTAGGTAACTTTTTCTCAGAGCAGATTTAACGCATTTGCGTGATTGTGATAATTAAGTGCACTGAACCAAACTGTGCATGGATAGGGGTGCTTAGGTTATCGAGTCCTGCAAACTAGAGGTTAGTTAACGAGGCTGAATAATCCTTAAGCCATAGACCTAATACTTAAGCCTCGCATTTTCCCCAACCTCTTGAGGACTATCTAGATCTTAACGGATACTTGAATTTCTAAGCCTAAAATCACAGCCCAAAAGCCTAAGATCAGCGTTCATATTAATCTCTTTTGTCCCTTAGCATTATTTGTCTTTCATTTTCTTTCTTTTTGATTTGGTCTATAACTAAGTTGATTCCTTAATCTTTTACTAAGATCAGCATTCATATTAATCTCTTTTGTCCCTTAGCATTATTTATCTTTCATTTTCTTTCTTTTTGATTTGGTCTAGAACTAAGTTGAATCCTTAATCCTTTACTAATGACTATCTCTTTTTTTATTTTCAAACTATTGCTCCTTTTTTTCATTTATATCACCTCCCCTTTTCCTCCTCAAAAATGATATGCAATTAATCTTTCATAATTTCCTCCACCATTTTTTTGTTCTTTTTCAATTTTTTTATTTTTTGGTTTTTTTTGGAATATGTATTTTTTTTGACGAAATTCCTTTCTTATGAAGTGATTCTCATAGCATTTTGCACTTTAATATCCCCCATGCCTATGATTTGCAATGTCCTCATTGTAAATTAGGTGGGTTTGAATTCAGCTTAGAACATACATTAGAATAGGTTTTGCGTGGGTGGACGGGGTGACTGTTGCGGACGATTTCAAGCTCGGGTATGTGTACCAGAGATGGAGTCGACTATTCTAATGGACGAGCCCTAAAGTTCAATATGAGTTTCAGCATAAGATGTGTCAACAAGGGTTTTGGGTTTTTTCAAAAAGATGATGGGTTTCCTCCCATTAAGCATTGGGTTTAACGCCATCGGCCAGGCGTAATGAGACCAGGGAGAATGGATATCAAAAGACACCATAGCCAAGTTCATATCGGTGAGTTCAATGAATGGCTTAAGTCATTGGCCATTTATGATAAAGGGTTCAGAATCAAGGCTAGGTTTGTTAATTTTGACGGCTCCATTTCTAAAAATCTGTCTGAAAAGATATGGTCCAATCCATTTCGATCTAAGCTTTCCTGGGAATAGTTTGACTTTGGCATCAAAGAGTAAGGCTTTCTGATTAGGGTGAAGGATCTTTCTAGATATGTGCTTGCCGTGAAAGGCCTTAACCTGCTCTTTGTAAATTCATGAGTTCTTGTACGCATCATTGTGTAGTTTATTGATCTCGCTCATTTGAAGCTTTCTGTAAGTTCCTGCCTTTGAAAGATCTTGATTGCACTTCTGTACAGCCTAATAGGCTTTGTGCTCCAACTCAATGGGGTGGTGACATCCCTTCCTGTACACCAATCTGAAAGGAGTTATGGCCAATTGGGTCTTCTGGGTAGTCCTATAAGGCCACAAGGGTTCTAGAAGTCGGGACGACCAATCTTTCCTGTCAGGTCGTACAATGACTTGAAGGATTTTCTTGATCTTCCGATTCGATAGCTCAGCTAGACCATTGGTTTGGGGGTGATAAGGAGTAGAGATTCGGTGTGACACCCTGTATTCGATTATCATCAGTGATCTGAACTGAGCATTCATGAAATGGGTCCCTCCATCAGAGATAATGGCACATGGAATCCTGAACCGAGAAAAGATGTTATGGTGAATGAATTTGATTACCACCTTATGATCATTGGTTCGGGTCGAAATGGCTTCGATCCATTTGGACACGTAGTCAACAGTGAAAAGAATGTATTCAAAGCTGTCCGAAATAGGGAAGGGTCCCATGAAATCAATCCCTTGGATGTCAAAGATTTCGCATACGAGAATCGACTGTAAAGGCATCATATCGTGGTGGCTCATATTGCCCAAGGTCTGGCAACGAGTGCATGCCTTATAGTGATCGTATGCGTCTTTGAAAATTATGGGCCAATAAAAGCCACAATAGAAGACTTTTACTATGATTTTATGTCCCGAAAAGTGTTTGCCGTAGGCCTGGTCATGACAGAAGGACAAAATGTTCTGAATTTTCGCTTCTAGGATGCACCGTCTGATGATCTAATCAGTACCAATGTGGAAGAGGTATAGATCTTCCAAGATGTAATACTTGGCATCAGAAAGCAATTTGTGTTTCTTAACCTTTGGCCAATCAGATGGAATCTGATGTGATGCCAAGTAGTTCACTAAATTAGCAAACCAAGGAAGTCCCATACTAATAGTCAGGCGGTGCTCATCAGGAAAATGTTCTGTGATGGGTTCGGAAGGGTTGATACTATCAAAAGGAAGGCAAGATAACTGGTTAGCTACAACATTCTACTTTCCCGCTTGATCATGAATCTCGAGATCAAATTCTTGCCACAGCAAGATCCAGCAGATTAGTCGAGGTTTCGCATCCTTCTCGCAAGGAGGTGCCTCACTGCAATGTGATCTGAGTATATGATAACACAGGAACCCAAATGATATGATCTAAACTTTTCCAAGGCAAATACTACGGCTAGCAGCTCTTTCTTAGTAATTGTGTAGTTACGCTGAGCCTCGTCAAGTGTCTTGCTAACGTAGTAGATGACCACGGGTTTCCTGTCTATTTTCTAACCAAGTATCATACCTATAGCATAATTAGATGCATCACACATGATCTCAAAGAGTTGAGAACAATAAGGGGATTGTAGGATAGGTGCTTGGGTAACTCAATCACATAGGATCTCAATTGCCTGAGTATACTCCTTGGAAATTTCAAAGGGGACATCCTTAGATAGAAGATTAGTCGGGGGCATGCGATTTTCAAAAAATCGAGAATGAATCGATGGTAAAAACTGACATGCCATAGAAAAGATTGGATATCTTTGATCAAGTTAAGCATAGGGAGTTTGGAAATCAGATTCACCTTGGCTCAATCAACCTGGATACCTTTTTCAGAGACGAGATGTCCCAGGAAAGAACTAAGTTCACGTCAATGCACTGATTGAGGATTTGGACCAAGTGTAAGATGCAATCATCACTCCAAATACCGAGAAGTCATCCATGAAGACTTCAAGGTATTCACCTACCAAATCTGAGAATATGGCAAGCATGCATCGCTAAAAAGTAGTGGGTGCATTGCAGAGACCAAATGTCATCCCTCGGAATGCATATGTTCTGAAGGGGTAGGTGAAGGTGGTCTTCTCTTGGTCCTCAGGATGCATTGCGACCTGGTTATAACCGGAGTCCCTGTCCAAAAAGTAGAAGAATCGATTTCCTGCTAGTTTCTTGAGGATCTAATCAATGAACGATAGTGGGAAATGATCCTTCTTCGTGGAGGAAATGACACAGTGCTGGGTTGATGATGGCACTGATTTGATTTCAGAAATCATAGAATTGTTGCTCAAGATTAGGTTGATTATCCAGGTGATCCATAGCTGATGAAGGGGAAGTAGGTTCTGAATCAGAGGATATGTTAATGTGATTAAGTTGTTGCACAAACACGGAAGTCGAGGCTCGACCTCAACGAGAGTGAATAGCTAATGGAGGCCTTAAGGATGGTCTTAAGGATGTCCTCCCAAACATGCACCGATGGATTAGATGAGAGGCAGAATGTGATGGACCTAATCATGACACCTAAGAAATTTTGGATGAATATAGAGGTTCGGGGCGGATGATACCCCTTAATCAGAAAGCCGTCCACCTGAGAATTACCTAGGTAGCCAGAGAGGGAGAGTCCCACAAAGACCCCTACATGGTAGAGCGCCCCCATGAGTTATAGGGTTTCCCCCACCTGACCTCTCTTGTCACTGATGATTCAGGTAGACCAAAATGGGGACTTGACCTCTTAAGTCTACTAGTTTTTAAATTAAGAGCAAGGGTGCTTATGATTTAACTTGACCTTTAAGATATTTTTGTGCAAGGTAACCTAATTTGAAGATTCGTTAACCGAACAAGGTGGGTCAACTTCACATGTATTGCCCTTTGAGAAATTTAGGTCCCTCTTTTAGTGTTCAGATGAGATTAAGAGCCTGATTTTAGTGTTTGCTTGAATAGATCAATTCAATCAAGGCTTAGGCACATAATGTCTGGAAAGACCAATTCTTGATTAGGCAAGTGTGTCTCTAAAATCCTAAATTGGAAATCTTAATTGGCTCTGATTTGGTCCAATTTTATTTGTCTAAATGAGGTACCAAGGGCTCAAACAAGAATTTTATAGCCCTAAATACCTTAAGGTTCAAGTAGGTGCACAAATCAAGGTTTGAATGTTGTCTAAATAGAATGTATCAAATTAGGCAACTTGTTGATTTGTTTAATAATAGAATGCAAATGACCCTAATTGATTTTTTTTTCTTTTAGCTTTTTAGAATCAGGGGTTTAAAAGAGATTGGATTTGTGTGTTATCTGCCCCTGGAGTGGATGATGTGTAGCTAATCTTTTTCTTCAATGAATCCCCTGAAACATATCACAGTAAAGAGAGATAGAGTAAGTTAGTACCAATTTAGATATTGCAATCAAGAGATCTAAATTGCACGTTGCTCCTCGGTAATAGCACTGAAATGTTAGTCGCTTGAAATTGGGTTTTAAATCGTTGCGTCGCTGTATAGTTGAAATCTCGCGAAAAATAGATAAAATTTATACCCTAAATGTCCGAGGTCATTCACTGGGAGCAACTAGGAATTCAATTCTCAAGATTGCAATTTTAAACAACAGAGATAAGAAATTATGATCAGAAATTGATTCGGAATAATGTGGCAATAATATCAAGTGTCAAACTGCAAAAAGAATGGAGTAAAATGTTGATTTGAATCACCAATTACTCCCTACAATAATAGCAAGTGGAACTTAATAACTATGTAGAAATAAACTCAAATCAGCCGTCTGATTGAATGATTAGACGTCTTAAACGTTTGATGAATAGTGATCTCTCTTCTTATTTGCTTCTTTTCTTTCTCTGTGCTTGTCTCTCCTCTTCTTCTTTTCCTTTCTTTCTCTACTGATGGGAACACCATCATGAGCCATACCTAGCTCATTTTTGACCCAATTAAGTCAGTAATGCTCCTACATAACCACAAGAGAGTCACAAGTCATTGCATAATCATTTTGAAGGAAAAATGAGAAACTAAGGTTAAAACTGCAATTTTACCAGCTTATCATAAATGTAGTATAACCATGGATTTTCTCAGGGTTTGAATAAGGTTAATTGGTCTTAAAAAGATAACAAGTGGGTTAGAACAATCAGAAGAGGGTTTGCACGTGTCTTGAGAATTAAATGACTTTTTGAAACCCTAAAGACAAACTTGCTTAATTAACTGAGGTTTTGATCAGGATAAAATCCACCTAAACCCTCTAAAATTCATTGAAAAATACTCTCTAGGGTTGAAAACCTTCAATTTGGACATCAAAACTCGTTTTAACCCAGAACAGAGTCACAGACAGACATTTGCCCTAATTTAGGTTTTTGAATAAATTACCCCATAAAGCATGGTCAAAACCAAAATGCAACTTCACCACTGGATTCCTTAGGCCTAAATTAGGTTTGTACCAAAATTTGGACCCAAGATGAGTTTTTCTTGACCTAGTTTGCAAATTGGTCCTGTCTAATTACATTTCCACCCTTAACTTTCAAAACCCTTTGAAATAGGTCCCCAACTTTGTTGTTGTTCTCACAAAGAGGTCCACTGCACAGAACTCCTAATCCTACAACTCTGGCGACAATCAATTGAGGATTTCTCCTTGATAGATTGATGAAACCTCCTCAAAATTGAACCGAAGATTCCTCTTGAAATCCTCTTTCAATCAGACCGATTCTTATGCTTCAATTCTTTCCCAATTTCTCATGCAAATTCTTGAGAAATTTGGGTTTCCAACTCTGGCAACCTTCCAAGCTTTAAAGCTTGGCTTCCAAGCTCTAATTGATCCCTTGTCTCCTATATAAAGACTCCCAACGCCTGCCCAATCCTCCAATCTTGAATTCGACCCAAGAAACCCTCCAATTCCTCTCTCCCCTCCTCTGGCTAATTTGCTCTTCAAGCTCCCTACCTCCCCCATGTCGTCTAACCACAATACCAGTGGCAGACTCTTCCTCCTTGCCTTCTTCCACATCATGCAGCACCCGCCAGCACCCCTATCTCATTCGTCCTCGCTGTCCACCTCTCATCAGAGCAGCTTCGTCTCCAGCAATGGCCATACCTCAACCGGTGCCAACTCTGCTCCCCTTCATCTACCTACTTTCCTAAATGACTCCTTATCTTCCACTCTTCATTTCCAGACGTCTGCAACTTCATTTCGATCGCCGACTCGACCCATCGTCCTCCGTCTTCCACCTCGTCGACGTACCTTCGGCGAGCTCACATATACACTATGCTCCACCAATTCGGTCATCGTTCATCCCTACACCTCTGCCTCGACCCAGGAGGAAAAGCCCTAACTTGGTTAGGTTGCTTATTCGCCGAACACCGCACTTTTGCACTTCACCTTCTGTCACCATCCGACCAACACACGCACTCTTACACCTTACGAACAATGTCGTTCACTTCCTCACCTCACGACGATGCTATTGAACCTTTTAACTGAGGCTTTTATCCTGTATTTCATGTTTTAGGTAGTAGGTCCTTCGACTGCCATTGACGAAGCTTCAACCGAAGCTTGAAGCTTGCTCTAGTACCTGCAGGTTCCAGGCGTTGACTCCAGTTCACCCAGAATCACTCTAGGAGTCTGGGTGGACCAGCAATTGAAGCCTTTGACTGCCATCTTGCTCGAATTGAATGAAGAAACATTTGCAGGTGCATGCAGAAGAAAGGTGGTGGGATTAGTCCCACCTTGGAAGCTAAGGAGTGCCTATAGACGAATAAGTTGAATTCCTTCCATAGGCTGTTTGCCTCAGCATGGACAGGGTGTGAGGTCCCCGCATGCATGCCTCACGTGCCTCGTCTGTGACTCTGACCCCACAGACCTAGTGCACCTGATAACCTGCCTAACCCTAAGCACTCCTCGGCTGTGACCCATGCCTGTAGCCCTGGTCTCGGGTATGCTCTAGGTCCGATTACCCGTATACCAGGTACTGTTGAAGGCTCTGGGGGAGCGTGACCTATGTAGAGAAAGAGAGGAGATAGCTTGCATGGGGAAAGGGGAGGGTTTTGCAGTCGGGGAAATTGGTTGACACTTAGCCAATTCAAGAAGTTCCCCCTCCCTGTGTGAAGAGGTCGAACAAAAGAAGGAGAGGAGTCATAGCAGAAGAGGAAGAAGAAAAGAAGAAGAAGAAGCTGAGGAGAAAGAGAGGCCTATACACTATAGCTTGAGATGGTTAAGCCATCTAATTAAACACTCAGCCGTCTAATACTTGATTGCTAAGCTTTATTTGGTTGGTATTTGTTGTTATTGTGAGGGGTAATTGGTGATTCAAAACACCATTTTACCCCATTCTTTTTGCACTATTGACATTTGTTTTCATTGTTTGGAGTTCTATTATAATTGCTTATATTGTGTTTAAATTGCAATTCTTGAGATCTAAATTCCATATTGCTCCCTGTGTTTGACCTCGGAACCTTTTCAAGTAATAAAATTTATTTGTTTAAGAGTTATTTTGGCTATACTACAACACGACAATCTTAAAACACCGATTTAGTGCGTGAGCATTTTGGTGCCATTGTCGGGGAGCAATAGGCAATTTAGAACTCCTGATTGCAATCCTAATTCAAATTATAACTTGCTATATCTCTTTTGTTGTGGTTGTTTTAGGAGGGGAGAGATACATTCAAGGAAGATCAGCCTCATAGTAAACTCGCCAGGGGCAAGTAAGTTCTAACCACTCTCTCTCTTAAGCCCCTCATTTTGAAAAGGATAAAAGGAAAAAATCAATTAGGGCTACTTGTATTCTATCCATAAATAATTCATCAAGTTGCGTGAGTTGATACATTTTATTTGGACAACAAATACTGATTTGTGCACCCACTTAAAGCTTAAGGTATTTAGGGCTATCACATTCTTATTTGAGCCCTAAGTACCACATTTGGACAAATTAAAGTGGACGAAATTAGAGCCAATTAAGGATTCCAGTTTAGGGTTTTTAGAGACACACTTGCTTAAGCAAGAAATCATCTTCCTAAACAATGTGTTCCTAGACCTTGATTGAACTAATTTATTCAAGCAAAACCCTAAAATCAGGCTCTTAAAGTCATTTGAACACTAAAAGAGGGACCTAAATTTTCAAGGACAATACAGGTGAAGTTGACCCACCTTGTTGGGTCAACCAATCTTCAAATTAGATCACTTTTGCACACAATACATCTTAAAGTTCAAGTGAAATTCTAAAGCACCCTTGCTCTTAATTAAAATTGGTAGACTTAAGAGGTCAAGTCTCCATTCTGGTTTATCTATAACATCAGTGACAAAAGAGGTCTGGTGGGGGAAACCCTATAACTCATGGGGGCGCTCTATCGTGTAAGGGTCTTTGCGAGACACTCCCTCTCTAGCTACCTTGGTAATTCTCAAGTGGACGGCTTTCTAACTAAGGGGTATCATTCGCCCCGAACCTCTATAGCCAACCAAAATTTTTGGGTGTCTTGATTGGGTCCATCACATTCTACCTCTCATCTACTCCATGCGTGCATGTTCAGGAGGAGGTCTCTAAGACCATCCTTGAGGCCTCCTTTAGTCACTCATTCACGTCAAGCCCAAGCCTCGATCTCCTTATTTGTGCAACAACCCAATTGTATTGATATCTCTTTCAATTCATCTGAACCTGATTCTCCTTCATCCATCATCATGGCACAACCCGCAGAAGAAGATAATCTCGAAAATCAACTTCAGCGCCTCAATGATCTCTTCCAAGCCTTTGTGAACCCACCTCAATGTCCAATGATGTGAGATCACTACAATCCTACTGCAGTGGCAATCGAACCTGAAGTACAAATCCATGCTGGAGGTCCTGACACTGAACTTAAAACCAACATGATTCATGCCATTCCCAAATTCCATGGGTATAACTCTGAAGATCCTTTTCAGCATATCAAATAGCTCAAGCATCTAGCCCAGACCTTTGGGCCAGAAGCTCAAAATCGGGATGTTCTACTCATGAAAATGTTCTCCTTCTCTCTCATGGATAAAGCTACTCACTGGTACCAAACCCAAACGTGTCCAATCAACACCTGGGCGGAACTTCAATCTGAGTTTCTGAGAAAGTTCTTCCCTATTGGTCGGACAAATGCTTTACAGCACCAGATCACAAATTTCACACAACAAAAAGGAGAACCACTTCACGAAGCATGGGATTGCTTTTTGGATCTCATTAGAAAGTGCCCCCATCACGGAGTTCCTAAATGGGAACAAATCCAATCTTTTTACCATGGACTCCGTGAGGATATTAAATTATTTGTCGATGAGACCTACAGAGGAAACATCATGGATCAACATGAAGACACCATGTGGGAGATTCTTGAGAATATGTGCAAGAACTCCATCAATAATGAATCCATGGGCATGTTCGACCAGACGAATGCTCGTGCATTGACGAATCCAAAGGGAGCACATGAGACATAGGCCTGTCCTCTTCTGTCGACTTGGAACTGATGGCCAGCCATCTAGACAAGGTCTCCACTATTGAGAAGAAGGTGGATAAGCTATCTCGACATTTACAGCGAGCCACCTCTACTCAAAACCCATTCACACAACTGCCCTCTGGCAGGGAGGCTGTGCACAACATCTATCACCGACCTTCTCAGAGGATGGATCCATATCCACCCCCATCTGATTCTGGCTATGGCGGAAACTCTCGATCCACCTACTCTAGTTGGGGAAACTCTGAACCCTCATATTCTGATTTTCCCGAGGTTCCTCAAACCTCCGAGGACCTCAACGCCATTCAGAATGATCCATTCTCAAACATCTACAACCCTGGATGGCGCAATCAACCCAACTTCACGTGGTCAGGCAATAATGAAAATTAGAGACCTTAATATCCACCCCAACCACAAGCTCCTCATCTATATTAGCCACCTCAGCCTCAGCCAAACCCAACTTATCAATCTGGGCCGACTCAGACAGATCAAATGACTCTTATCCTTCAGAATCTGGCTGACATTCAGAAGATGAATGCAGCTATGAAAAAATAGCACAGAGATGAGATCACAGAGGTTCGCAATCAACTTGCCTAGATGGCAAATCCTCGCCAGCTTGGTGCACTTCCTTCACAACCTTTGCCTAATCCAAATAACTTGCCGAGCCAGAGGTGCGTTATGAACCCAAATCCAGGCCAAGCTCACTTTGTTTATCTGGCCCCTTCTACTCCATCACCCGACGGGATGGAGTCTTCGACATCATATACAAGTTACTAGCAGCAAGCACCTCTTCTACCCACTCCAAACAAAAACCAGGCAGGATTAAATTCTATTACTACCTGCACTAGCAAAACAACACAGGACCCACCTTATCCAAGCCAAACCCAGCCTGGTAATACAAACCCAAACCCAAGGATAGTCATTCAAGACACCTCTATCCCAGATCAAGAACCTGGACCCATTCTTAAGGAACCATCTAAAGTTCTATTTCCTGAGGCCTTGACCAAGGGAAAAAGGATAACCAAAATCGTGGCACTTGAGGAGGACCTGGTTAAGCTCTTTGAGCAGGTCCATATAAACATCCCCTTGATGGATGCAATATGCCACGTACCGGCTTATGCACGATTTGTGAAAGACGTATGTACACCTAAGCGTAAGTCGAGAACCAAAGATGGGAATCCAATTGTATTGTCAGAGCAAGCCAGCTCTATCATTTTAAGCAAACTCCCACCTAAGGCAAAAGGCCCAGGCACCCCTTTGATCTCCTGTGAAATCGGTGATATATGATTTGACCAAGCTTTATTAGACTTAGGAGCCTCCATAAATTTGATACCCACATCCCTACTAGACTACTTCGAGGAATCTGGACTTAAACCGATTGAAATGACTTTACAACTTGCAGACCAATCAATTAACTCACCAGAAAGAGTTCTCGAGGATGTCATAGTTAGGGTGCATGATTTCTATTTCCCAGCTAATTTGATCGTTTTAGACATGGATGCCCTTGAGAATGTGAAGAATACACTGATCATACTAGGGAGACCTTTTCTAGCCACTGCCAGGGCCAATATCAATATTGAGGAGGGCCAAATTGAATTGAAATTTGGGAGCAAGACACTAAAGATCAATATCGTTAGGCCTAACAAGGAATTAAGTGTGGAGTCATAAAACAAATTTGCGATATTGAAGCAGTGGTTGACGACTTCATTGAGAACCTGACTATTTCTGATCAACCATAAGAAGATCAAAACTCATAATTAGAGGAGCCCGAACTTAACCTAGACATACCCATAGTGCCTTCCTTTGCTCCTAACACCCATCTTGAATTACTTACTACTGCTGAAAACCTAGTTTTGGAATTAAAGCCTCTTCTCGATCATCTCAAGTATGTCTTTTTGGGTTCCAATCAGACGTTTCCTATGATTATCAACTCCTGACTCACACCTGATCAAGAAACACTCCTGATTTCTGTTCTCCAGCAGCATCGAAGATCCATTAGATGGACTCTCGACGATCTCACTAGTATCAGCCCCTCATACTGCACACACCACATCTACACTGAAGAGGGCTCATGACCATCCCATGAAATGTAGAGACACCTAAATCCCAATCTGCAAGATGTTGTGAAAAAGGAGATTATCAAGTGGTTAGATGCCTAGATCATCTACCCGATCTCCGACATTCAGTGGGTGAGTCCAATCCAGGTTGTGCCTAAAAAGGTAGAGCTCACCGTCATAACGACTGAAACCGGAGAAGCCATATCGACCCGTATAGCAGACTCATGGAGAGTCTGCATTGATTATAGAAGACCAATTCCTCCATGAAGAAGGATCATTTCCCACTAACATTCATTGATCAGATTCTTGAGAAACTAGTGGGAAATCAATTCTTCTGCTATCTAGACGGATACTCCGGTTACAACTAAGTCACAATCCATCCTGAAGACCAAGAAAAAACCACCTTCACCTGCCCCTTCAGAACTTACGCATTCCAAAGGATGCCATTCGGTCTCTGCAATGCACTCGCTACTTTTCAGCGTTGCATGCTTGCCATATTCTTAGATATGGTAGGTGAGTACCTTGAAGTCTTCATGGACGACTTCTCGGTATTTGGTGAATCATTTAACGATTGCCTCCCGCACTTGGTCCAGATCCTCAGGCGGTGCATCACCGTGAACTTGGTCCTTTCCTGGGAAAAGAGCCATTTCATGGTATGATAAACACATATAAATTCATCGTAAAATGCTTATTTGTGATAGTTCCTAGGCTTAGCATTGCATATCATGATATAAATATCGCATAGCATGCATCATTCTGCATTTAGAGTAGTTGTTTATATTTTAGGTTAATTAGGTCCTCTTTATGGTCAGGAGAAAAGAGGATTTATTTTAGGGCCTCGGATGGACGATCAGACCCTACAGATCTGATAAGGATGACGATCGGAGACTAACGCCTCTAAAATCGTCCAGATCAGAGTCCTGTAGCATCACATTAAGCCCGAGGAAGATCAACAGCCAGGGGGCAATGCGACATCCATACGAGTTTCGAATGGAAAATCCGACCATACAGATGGATTCAGAATGACGATCGCAGTTTGGCATCATGGGAATCATCTTGATCTGAGCACCGTAGCACCCTCTACAAGAAAAAGAAGATGGATGGCCCAGATGGCACCACGTGGCGCCACCCAGACCGCCCAACACCGGCCAGCAGCATCGCCCAACTCCTTCATCCGCGCCCTTCAATCCTAGCCGTTGGATCAAGATCCAACGGCTGGGAGGCAGACGCACCAAACCACTCCACGTGACACAAGGGGAGGATTGCCGTAACAGTGGAAGCGTTGGCTTACAAAGGAGGGGTGCGGGTTCGAATCCCCGTAGCACACCAATTTCCAATTTCGCCTGTCACTCAATAGCAGCCACGTAGCCACGCAGCGTGCAGTAGCAGCAGTGCAGCATACGTGTATGTGCATGCCAGCTACGTGCGACACGGGTGCGCGAAGCGCGCAGCGCCAGCGGAGCGCACGCCAGCAGGGAGGCACGCAGATCTTCAGCGACGCACCTTTAGTGATGGTTGCAGCTATCACTAATGGTCTACGTACGCCAGTAAGAGGATTTGATAGGCAGATCTTCAGCGACAGCTGCAGCGACGTTTATGGACGTCACTAAAGGCCCGTGCGTGCCAGCAAGAATAATGGAAGGGCGGATCTTCAGCGACGTTTGTGGACGTCAGTCAAGACCCAGATATAATTTTTGGCTCTTCTCTACCACTATAGAAGGACCTACACCCCCTCCCTTCTAAGCCATCTCTTCTTACTCTACTCCCACCTACTCCCAAGCTCTAGCAAGCTTACCAACGCTCCATTAGAGCTTATTCTCAAGCTCCCAAGGTGCCTATTAGTGTAGCGAAACTCTGCCCACCAAATACTCCTCCAACTTCCCATCACTTTTCATAGGTCACCTTGGAGCCGTCCTCTTACCTCCATTCTGGTAGCAGATCAACTCCGTCTTCTCACCTCCATTCCGAAGCTATGCCGAAACTTTCCTCAACCCGACATCCTCCAGCATCTCACCTCCGTCGTCTCGCTCCTCACCTCCTTCGTCCGAGCTTCCGCCAGGTGCTGTCATCTTGCCGAATAGCCGATTCGGGAGATTTCCTCTCACCTCCCTTTCTTTTTTTGCTTTTATAGTTCATTGTAATCGACATTGAATTGATACATATATCTTATTTGTTCCACATCTCTATCTAATGAATCATTAGCTTGTCTTTTATTTCAAAAACACAAAAAAAAAATTAACAAAACCCCAAAATACCAAAAAGAACCAAATCGAAGCGCGATTTTCAAGTAAAGTAAATGTCTCCTCCCTGTGTTCGACCTGGGACTCCCTTGGAGTTTCGGTATAAATTTTATCTGATTGACGTATTTTTCAACTATGATGATGGGTTACTTGTAAGCCCGATTTCTAAACACGCGAAGCACGCCCGACCATTTTGGTGCCGTTGCCGGGGAGGCAACGGAATTTACTTTATTGTTTATTGCTCTTCTTTGCATTTACATAGCACTAACCCTACTTGTCTTTGATCTACTGTCTTGTAGGTACCCTAGCATGGAGATCCAAGTGCTGTAGATCGGAGTAAAGTGCAAGTAGAGTACTCTGTAAGTGTCCCCCCACTCCCCCCTAGTTCATTTTGCCACAATCATAACCAAGACCTAATCTACTTAGGTGTTTGCATAAACCCTAGGATAGAAATGTTTATCTTGTTTGCCACCTTTATCCACCTTACCCCCACATTTAAAAAAAGAAAAACAAAAAAGAAAGAGATACTTGCTATGGGACGAATCAATATACACACTCTATACACCCACATTTGAGGCACATAATCGGACTTGATTTTTATCTACTCAACTGGGATTCCGACCTATGGACCCAGTACACGAATTCAACACATAAAAGAGTAGAAATCATATTAGGTTAATCACCTTTTTGTGTGCCTTAATTGGTGGTGCATTTGAGCCAATTGATTGAATTGTTTGGGCCGCACCACCTAATCTAAAAGAGGTTCATTGTGTAGCTGCCCCATAGGATTCAATACTTAGGTGAAGCCAGGCACTCCATATTTTCTTGATTTACAAAGGAAAAATACTTGAACTCGTGCTTTCAAAACTTGGATTGCCTCACAAACTTTGTTTGAAAACACCTAATATTTGAATGCTATAAGCTATTAAGCAAGATTCGAATCCTAAAACTCACCTCATCATTAATAATCTTGCTTGAAAACCTCTTGGTTGTGCACATTCACACATTCTCAAACAAATCATTAAGGGCCCATCACATTCCAGAGCACCAATTTCCCAAGCCTAACTAAAATCAATCAGACGTTGGCCCTAAGGATTCATTCGCTCATCGGGATCCAGATTGAGATTATTCACGATTAACCTGCCTATACTAGTTAATCTGATGTCTAGCTAGGGGAGTAGCATCAAATGACCGCGGTTGGGGGGTACACTAGGAATTGAAGGCGCAAGCCAAAGGAAGAACCTTCTCCTCAGTCCCTCTTTCTAACTGGTTGGATTGCCTGGACATAAGTAGAGTAAATCGTCCATAATGTTAGGATGGATTTTGTGAGTCAGTAGACCTTAGGCTACCCCATCTAAGGACAGGCTTGTATTTTTTGTGCTGCAGGGTCCCTTCTCTTCCTCGTCCTTCGACTTCCTTCCAGTGTATGCTTGGAAGGAGGTCATTGAACCCTCGTTTGGAATGACCTTCAGACCATTCTCGGAGGCGGAGGTTGAGCTTTATCCAAGTAGATCCCATGACTGATCAACAACTACCTCCCCTGCCTCCGAACCAGCAGGAGCTGATTCAGAGGCAGTTGTAAGAATTGCAGCAAATGCAGCAATGGTTCTAACAAATGAATGGTCAGGGCACTCGTCCCTTAAAGGATCTTTATGATCGTTCAAATTATGAGGATTGTCCCGGCGTTGTGATCCCCATCGGAGATGATGAGATCAATCCCTAAGTTTTGAGTCTAATTAAACACTTTCATGGGCTTGGCTCAGATGACCCATTCCAACATTTGGAAGACCTAATCACTCTGGTTCGGACTACCAAATCGCAGAATGTGGATGAAGAACAAATGCTCATGAGGCTTTTCCTCCATTCACTCAGGGATAAGACCGCACATTAGTATTGTACCATTGGAAGACCGATTACTCCTTGGATAGCTTTGAAATCGGCCTTCCTGAAGAAATTCTTCCCAATTGGGCGAACCAATGCATTGCAACGGGCAATTACCACTTTTGCCCAGTGGCAAGGGTAACCATTTCATGAGGCCTGGGATAGATTGCAGGATCTGTTGCGGAAGTGTCCACACCATGAGGTGCCTAAAGGGTAGCTTGTGCAGATTTTTTATCATGGGTTGAATGATCAACTCCGTAATCATGTTGACGCTTCTTGCGGAGGCAATTTCCTCAACAAGGACGTAGATAGCACGAATGATTTGTTTGAGGAAATGAGTGAAAATTCTTTAAACCACACCTCCATGGAAACGTTCAACCGATCCCAACAAATTAGATCAAATGCCAATGAGGTCCAAGATTCTCATACATTTGATATGGAATTGATATGCAATAGATTAGATAAGATGGATCAGGTTAGTAAACGAATGGAAGAGCGAATGTCCGAAAACTCTAATTTTTCTAGATCCGCTCAATCCCAGGGATCGGGATTCCACTCTTCGCAAACTCCTACGGGACGGGAATTTGTGAACCAACTAGAGATGACTCGACCTTCGAGCCAACTTTTCTCGGAACCTTATGGGTTCCAAACTGGGGCCTTTGATCCCAGTCTTTCTGATCCTTCTTCATCCACATCTTATGAGGATGTTCATGCTGTGCAAGAGAATGTTAGGTCCAACCCTTATTCAAATTCCTACAATTCTGGTTGGAAAAATCGTCTTAACTTCTCTTAGAAAGATCAAGGGCAGCAGATCCAATATCGACCCAACAACTATGTACCGCAAAAACCAATGGGTCAAGGTCATGTATATACTCAGTTGCCCTTGAATCAGGTTAATCAGCCCTTGTGGAATGTTCAACAACCCACCGAGCAGGCTGACTTGAACCTGAAAATGGTAGAAATGCAAGGGTCAATGCTCCAGCTCATGCAACAAATGAAAACTTCACTGGACACCTTGCAATCCGGACTTAGTACAAACAACCTGTAGCCCTGATCTCTACCATCACATTCTATACCAAACTCAAGGAATGTTTAGAACTGAGGTGCTGGGCCTCAAGGGTTTGGTAATGATGGGGAGTTGCATGCTCAAGCTCATGCTATCTATCAGGATACCCCAACCCCTCCCATAGCTAACCAAGTTCCTATCATAATCAATCGGGAGCCTCCTGTTTTGCCCAACCCTCCCCAAGGCACTAACCAACAGCATTTTGTCACGGCAAACACCATCACCTTGAGGAGTGGTAGTAAACGCAAGGGACCTACCCAACCCCATGTCAACCCCATTAGGCCCTGTAGCAAGAATTCCAAACTCCCAACTAAGAATGTGATCAACAAAACATCAGGGTCTGATTCGGGAGTATGTTGTTGTTGTATGAGCAAACAGAAAAAGTCGAAGGAGAAATTGGAGGAAAAGATGTCCTTACTTCAGGCTTTCAAATTAACAATCATTTTACTCCTCGCAGCTATCGAATTAATCCCTACCTACGCCATAGGTTTACTAAATGCATATAAAGAAAGGCGTAGAGCAAAATCTGAAATCAATAGGAGAGTAGTTTTGTCCGATAACACAAGCACATTGATCACAAACAAGCTACCTCCTAAGAAGTAGGACCCAGGAGCCCTACTGATTTCCTGCACAATAGGAAACTTTACTTCTGACCAGGCCCTCCTCGACTTAGGCGCTTCCATTAATGTGATCCCCACCTCACTGCACATGGAATTAGGTCTAGGCTACCTAAAACACACTGACATAACCTTGCAGTTAGCCAATAGATCCATTACAAAACCAAGGGGTATTTTGGAGGTTGTTTTAGTCAAGGTTAATGATTTACATTACCTTGTTGATTTCATCGTCCTGGACATGGAAGGCCCAAAACAGCTCAACCACACCCCGATTATTTTGGGAAGATCTTTCCTAGCTACTGCCAAGGCGAGGATTGATTGTGAATCGAGAAATATAGAAATGGCGTTAGGGGATAAGACAAATCGATTCAATATTTTCGAGGTCTCAAAGAAAAATAAAACTAAGTGTGGTTCGATGGAGGAGCTTGGTAGAATAGAGGAAGTAATGGCTATACATACCTTAGACAACATTTTAATGGCCAACTCAACCCAAACTTGGGAAGAAGATCACAAAGTTACTGAAATAATTAAGGATAAAGCAAAAATGCAACCAATTGTAGCAACACGGGATGAGGAAGATATGCATGAAATCAAAAAATTGTTGAATGATTCACATGATCAAGATAAAATCCAACAATATCCTTATCTTGAATGCTTAGAGTTTGAGGTCCAACTTGTGGGTGGGAATTCTGAGGATCAAGATGGTTGGTTTAAGAACCTAGAGTGTGAGGATGAAATTGAACATTGGGGAAGAACTCTTCAAACATTAGGTATTCTAGGGTACCCACAAATCCCTAGCACATCACAAAACCCTCATCGTCCTTTTTCACCCAACCACTGCATAAATTCTATACCCAACTACACTTCCTCTGTAATAAATTAACAAAACTCCTATTGGAGACCATTTGGGCTCTCCCTGCACCACCAGCTTACCACTTTCATTGTTCATCTCTTTGGTAAGCCCATTTTCACTCTTCGGGACCCATACTTGGGGGCCCAGAAATTGTGTTGTTGTGGCCTCAATGTTTAGTTATTGTTGATTGAGAACCTCGCCTAGCTAAAGGCACTAAACTTAGCACATGTAAAGACTATTCCAAGCTGACCTGAGTCTCACGGAAACCAGGTGCTATTCTTCCACTTCTACTCTCTTGCATGCTTTCACATTGCAAAAGCTAAGCATGGGGGGGTGGACATATTTTATAACCTTTTTGTCAGCTGTAACAGTAATTTCCTATTATTTGATTCTTGTTAAAAAGAAATAAAAATAGAATTAGGAGACGAGAAATTAGGCATTAGGAGTTGTAAACTTTAGGAATTGATTCTTTGAGACCTGAATACTTAGACTCTTCTGGTCTTCGGGCTTAATTAGCCCAGGTGTCCACTCGAATGTGGATTTAGTCTCGAGTCCTCGCCAATTAAAATTTATTTTAATTTGGTAAATAATTTGGGATGATAAGTATGTGACTTATCAACCTACCCTCTGATTTGGTGGGACTTTAAGCCTAAGCATCTACACACATTATTTTGCACTGACTCACTTTCCAGCGATTTTTTACGAAAATTGGGTAGCTAATGGACCGACTTAGGTTGTATGGCTGGCAAGTTGTCGGTGGTAACAGCTCATTGTGCAGTTGTCCAGAGCCCAGCCACAAGACCATTTTCATTGTACTTCCTTTAGGTAAATCTTAGATTAGGGAAGCCACCTACTTAAAAAAGAAAAAGAAGAAACACTCAAAAAGAAAAGAAAATAAAAAAGAAAAAGTAGAAAATAATAAAAAAATAAATAAAACCACACTTCACTGCATGAGTATGGCTGGCAAGTTGTCGGTGGTAACAGCTCATCGGCCGGTTGTCCAGAACCTAGCTCACAAAAGAATGCACAATAATTCCCAAAACACTTAGGGAAGAAGTGGGGAAGTAGAATAAACTGGGAAGATATACACTAGATTCACCCTTGTGTTGACCCCATAAATAAAAGAAGTAGGGAGAAAGCTATAGATAGTAAAGATAAGCCTTTAGGCAAGGTCACCTAGGGTCGTAGAAACCCGATGTCCGTCTTAACGGCCGTTTTGTGATTCTCACTTTTTCACAAAGATGCTTAGTACTTGGAGTCCTTTTCGTGCCTTAGGCTGGTTGAGTAGCCGTAAAAAGTTATCCTATAACTCTCAAACTCCAAAAGTACAAAAAAAAAAATTATCTTCTCAAATATGGCGAGGGCTCGGCCTGTCTGCATTCTGGTAGGCACCCGGGCACCGTTGAGTTTTTGCGATTAGGTCTTGGGGATGAGACTTTCTAAAGCAATCAGTGAATTTTGCCTAAATACTCAAACCCTGATTCTACTGATATACATAGCACCTAGTTTAATTTTGCTAGGGACTAGCAAAAGGTAAGCATGGGGGTATGATAAACACGTATAAATTCATCGTAAAATGCTTATTTGTGATAGTTCTTAGGCTTAGCACTGCATATCATGATATAAATATCGCATAGCATGCATCATTCTACATTTAGAGTAGTTGTTTATATTTTAGGTTAATTAGGTCCTTTTTATGGTAGGGAGAAAAGAGGATTTATTTTAGGGCCTCGGATGGATCATCAGACCATATGGATCTGATCGGGACGACGATCAGAGACTAACGCCTCTGAAATCGTCCAGATCAGAGTCCCGAAGCATCACATTAAGCCCGAGGAAGATCAATGACCAGGGGCAATGCGACATCCACACAGGTTTCGGATGGAAAATCCGATCGTATGGGTGGATCCAGAGCGATGATCATAGTTCGGCATTGTGGGAATCATCTTGATCTGAGCACCGTAGCACCCTCTACAAGAAGAAGAAGATGGATGACCATATGGTGCCACGTGGCACCATCCAGACTGTCCAACACTGGCTAGCAGCACCGCCCAACTCCATCTGTGCCCTTCAATCCTAGCCATTGGATCAAGATCCAACAGCTGGGAGGTGGACGCAACAAACCACTCCATGCGACACAAGGGGAGGATTGTTGCAACGGTGGAAGCGCTAGCTTGTAAAGGAGGGGTGCCGGTTCGAATCCCTGCAACCCCCGCAATTTCCAATTCCGTCGGCCGCTCAGCAGTAGCCAAGCAGCCGCGCAGCGTGCAGCAGTAGCAGCGCAATGTACGCGTACGCGCATGCCAGCGGAGTGAATGCCACCAGGGAGGCACGTGGAACTTCAGTGATGCACCTTTAGTGACACTTGCAGCTGTCATTAATGGTCTGCACACGCCAGCAAAAAGATTTGATAGGCGGATCTTCAGCGACAGCTGCAGCAATGTTTATGGACATCACTAAAGGCCCGTGCATGCCAGCAAGCACAATTGAAGGGCGAATCTTCAGCGACAGCTGCAGTGATGTTTGTGGATGTCAGTAAAGACCCAGATACGATTTTTTCCTCTTGTCCACCACTATAAAAGGACCTACACCCCCTCCTTTCCAAGCACCTCTACCTACTCTACTCCCACCTACTCCCAAGCTCTAGCAAGCCTACCAACGCTCCATTAGAGCTTATTCTCAATCTCCCAAGGTGCCTATTAGTGTAGCGAAACTCTGCCCCACCAAATACTCCTCCAACTTCCCATCTCCCTTCATAGGTCACCTTGGAGCCGTCCTCTCACCTCCATTCTGGTAGCAGATCAACTTTGTCTTCTCACCTCCATTCCAGAGCTACGCCGAGGCTTTCCTCAACCTGACGTCCTCCAGCATCTCACCTCCATCGTCCTGCTTCTCACCTCCTTCATCCGAGCTTCCGCCAGGCACCGTCGTCTCGCCGAACAGCCAATTTGGGAGATTTGCTCTCATGTCCCTTTCTTTTTATGCTTTTATAGTTCATTGTGATCGACATTGAATTGATACATATATCATATTTGTTCCACATCTCTATCTTGTGAATCATTTGCTTGTCTTTTATTTCAAAAACACAAAAAAATAGCAAAACCTCAAAATACCAAAAAGAAAAGAATCGAAGTGTGGTTTTCAAGTAAACGTTGCCTCCCTATGTTCGACCCGGGAGTCCCTTGGAGTTTCTATATAAATTTTACCTGATCGACGTGTTTTACAACTACGACGATGGGTTACTTGTAACCCCTATTTCTAAATACGCGAAGCACGCCCGACCATGGTACCTGAGGGAATTATTCTAAGACATCTTATCTCTGTAAAGGGCATCCAGGTTGATTGAGCCAAGGTGAATTTGATTTCCAAATGCCTTATGCCTAGCTCAGTCAAAGACATCTGATCCTTCTTAGGGCACATCAGTTTTTACCGTCGATTCATTCCCAATCTCTCAAAAATCGCGCATCCCCTCACTAATCTTCTATCCAAGGATGTCCCTTTTGAAATCACCAAGGAGTGTACTCAAGCATTTGACATCCTACGTGATCGAGTTACCCCAGGACCTATCTTGCAGCCCCCTAATTGGTCTCAACCCTTTGAGATCATGTGCGATGAATCTAATTACGCTGTAGGTGCAGTACTCGGGCAGAAAATAGATCGGAAACCCATGGTCATTTACTATGCTAGCAAGGCACTTGATGGGGCTCAACGTAACTACACAGTTACTGAAAAAGAGCTGCTAGCCATAGTGTTTGCTCTAGAAAAATTCAGATAGTATCATTTGGCTTCCTGTATTATCATTTACTCAGATCACACTACTGTGAGGCATCTCCTTGCAAAGAAGGATGTGAAACCTCAACTAATCCGTTGGATCTTGCTGTTGTAAGAATTTGATCTTGAGATTCGTGACAAGGTGGGGAAATAGAATGTGGTAGCTGATCACTTATCCCGCATTCCTTCTGATATTATCAACCCTTCTGGACCCATTACTAAACACTTACCCGATGAGCACCTCCTGAATATCAGTATAGGACTTCCATGGTTTGCTGATCTAGTAAACTACTTCGGATCACATCAGATACCGTCCGATTGGCCAAAAGCCAAGCAGGTTAAATTACTTTCTGATGCCAAGTACTACTTTTGGGAAGACCCGTATCTCATTGGTGCTGATCAGATCATCTGACGATGTGTTTCGAAAGTGGAAATTCAGGACATTTTGTCCTGCCATGACCACGCATGTGGTGGACACTTCTCTGGTCATAAAACTGCAACGAAAGTCCTCCTGTGTGGCTTCTATTGGCCCACGATTTTCAAAGATGCAAACAATCACTGTAAGGCATGCACTTGTCACCAGACCTTAGGCAACATGAGCCACGGTGATATGATGCCCTTACAGCTGATTCTCGTATTCGAAATCTTCAATATCTGGTGGATTGATTTTATGGGTCCCTTTCCTATTTCGGATGGTTTCGAATACATTCTTCTCGCTGTTGTCTATGACCAAATGGATCAAAGCCATTCCGACCCGAACCAATGATCATAAGGTGGTTAGATTCATTCATCAGAACATCTTTTCTCAGTTTGGGATTCCATGTGCTATAAACTCCAATGGAAGGACCCATTTCACGAATGCTCAGTTCAGATCACTGATGACCAAATACAGGGTGTCGCACCGAATCTCTACTCCTTATTAACCCCAAACCAATGGTCTAGCTGAGCTATCGAATCGGGAGATCAAGAAAATCCTCCATGTCACTGTTCAACCTAACAGGAAAGATTGGTCATCTAGACTTCTAGAAACTTTGTGAGCTTATAGGATTGCCCACAAAACCCAATTAGTCATGTCTCCCTTCAGATTAGTGAACGGGAAGGCATGTCATCTCCCTATTGAATTAGAGCACAAAGCTTATTGGCCAGTACGGAACTGCAATCTCGATCTTTCAAAGGCAGGAACTGATTGCGCGGCAATCATAGGTCTTAATTGACCTAAATTAGGCTAGAACTTAGCATAAGTTAGGGTAATTCATGCATGCATGAGCATTATCTGCATCTTTATTGCTTTACTTTAGCTATGCATAAAATAATGTTATAATGTGCTGATTAAGTGCATTATGTCAATTGCAGGCAATAAGTTAATCAGGAGCTAGATCTAGAGCTAGATCTGAAGCTGAATTAGGAATAATGGGTGTTGAAATAGGACTAGAGCAGGAGACTTAGATTAGATATAGGGAATAATGATGTAAGGGAGCTAAGGTATGCTATTCAATTAAGTAGGAATAAGGTAGTAAAATGTGAAGAGCTTAGGTCCATCCTAGCCCTAGGATAGCCTAGAGACTTCCCCCAACCCTTAGCCACCCTTAGATTTGGTCACCGCACCCTAGGAAACCTTAAAACCCTAGTTCCAACCCTTATCTAGACATCCAAATAAGTCATAGGACGTCTAGAACCCTTAGCCAACTCCCGCACAGCTCAAACCAACTTCTGCAGTGTTATTGGATGTCTAGACACTTTGTCAGACATCCAATTTCTGCAGAATACCCAAGACAGAACCTTGAATTCCTCCTAACTCTGATTGGACATCCAGACAACAAGTCTGGACTTCTGATTTTTAAGTATAAGATGTCTGATTCTGTTTTTGGACGTTTGGAACTGCTCTCCAGTTCCTGTTTTGAGATTCAAGCCTTGATCTTGGATCTCTAGCTCCCTAGACCCAATTCCAACCCCATAGGAACCTAAATTAAGGTACCCTAACCCTAGTACATCACCTCTAGATCTCCCTAAGGACCTAAGTAGGTCCATACCAAACAAAATTAACTTAGATCATAGTCAATTACCACTACCTAAGCCAATTGGACTCAATAAGTCCAATTGAGCTCAGATCTCAACCTACACAAGTCCAATTGGACTTAGTGAAAGTCCAATTGACCTAAGCCCAACCTAATTCAATTATTTCACTCTCAATTAGGTTCACACTCATTTAATGAAACTTAGGTTATGTTTAATTGCAATTTCCCCTTAGAAATTAGGGTTTGCAACCCTAATTCAAGGCATACACCTACCTAAACCCTTAGGACCTAACCTATATCACTTAGACACCTAGGGCACGACCACACACACACACACACACACCCATTCATGCACTCCCACACATCTAGAGTTCTCTAGAACTCTCTTGAAGTGGCTCCACTCTTGGTTGCCAAATTTAGCAGCCAAGAGGCATTCAATTCTTAGATCCTGTTTTTGTGGATCTAAAAACCACTTCTCTCTCACTTGGCCAGCCACTCTTGGAACTCTCTCTAGAGAGTTCCACACTTCTCTAGGGAGACTCCCTTAGGTCTATAGAAAGACCTAAGGGGTGGCCATTTGCACCCATCCATTTTCCTTGGCATTCATTCCACTTAGGCTAGCCACTTTCATCTCCACTCCACCTCCACGAGGAGCATCACCATGAAGGCCACCATCTCTATGCCAAAATGCTGGATCACTTCTTCAACCTCTCTCTAAGGGTCAGCCTAAGAACCATTGGCCACCCCTCCTTCTTTCAGCCACTCAAAGGCCATCGGAGATCACCTCCGAATGCCATTCTTTTCTACTAGATTAGTAACTTAGCTCTTCGCAGTTTTACTGCTTCTATTTACTGCTTAGTAGTAGAGCTCATTATTCTCCCCAATGATGCATGCAAAATCCCCCCAGAGATTCCTGTATGCGATCATTTTCTGTTAACTAGATTTACATTTTGAAGCATTTCTGTACAAGCTTTCCTTTACATTCCATGTTGCAAACACTTCTCTGAATGAATGAATAAAAGATATATTTTTATACATATCTCTATGTTTGAAATCACCATGAGCTTACTGGTTGCGATCTTTTCTGTGTGATTCAAGTTGCTTGTTTTCACTTATATATATATATTTTGCAACAAGCATGTCGATTCCGGAAAATATAGAAGAACTAACTATAAATGCATTTTCTGTAAACAGCCACCACATAACTAGAATTGTGCACACCGAAACTCACACTTTCACTTTCATTATCTCTCTGACACATGCATACGTAATCAGAATTCATAGTCAAAGTGGTGAAATCTTAATCTGAAGATTCGAAATCGGCATGTGATTTTAAATAAAGTAGAGCGATAAAAGATTGATTTCAGATTCGCACAAACGCCTCCTAGAGACGAACGACTAGGACTCAACGTCTCGTTACTTTTACAAAATCATTTTTTTTAGGAACGTTTTTGCTCGACTATACTACGATTTCCAACGACTTTAAAATGCACGAAAATGTCTTTCTGTCAAATGACACTGTTGCCGGGGAGGCAACATCATTTTTCTTGATTTCAATCTTTTAAACTACCATTGACAAATCTTCCTCTACTTTGTTTTTGGATGTGCAAGACAACACAAAGAAAAGAAATTAGGTGCACATCACTTCTTAGGCTAGGTTTTCTTTTGAACCCTAGGATTAGATTTGCTTCCATCAATTTCTTTTGAAAATAAATCTTATTCATTTTCATGAAAAAGAAAAAAATAAAGAAAAAAATAAATCCAGATTAGGTTTCTTTTTGAATCCTAAGTGAGTTTGAAAAAAGCAAAAAATATATATATATATTTTTGACAACCCTTTGAAAAAAAATTTCCTTTTTGAAAAAAAAAAGTGCAAAAGTTTTCGAAAAAAAAAAACACTTTTGGTGGAAAGTTTGGATTTCAAACTCAAACACTCTTTAAAAGCTTCTCCACCATTCTCTGATTTTCAGCCAAGGTTCAAAGTTTATTTTAAAAATTCAATTACCAAAAACTAGTGAACAAAAAGTTCTAAAATTTGGGCTAGACTTTCATTTTCAAACAATCTTTCAAATGGCACCATTCTTTTGAAAAAATTCCAAGCATAAAATTTCAAAAAATTAGCGAAGTGCAAGGGGGTCAGACTGACCCAGATTCGAGATTTTTCGAATTTCAGAAAGCAATTTCGAGCAATCCGCGAATTTGTTTTGACTAAAAATGGCGGGGTTTGAAAATTGGTCTCATTGCCTTTATTTTCCATATTTTTTTTGAATTTTTTAAAGTCATTGGTACTGTTTCAAAGTGGAAAATAGACCAGGGGTCAAAATTCCAGATCTGACCCCCTAACATTCAAAAATCCCTAAAAATTTGGTTGAAATAGAAAAAATTACAAAGAAATATTCGCTGAAAAGATAATCGAAAAAGGAATCTACTCACCAAATTTCAAGTTAATTGTATTCTAAATTTTACCAGAGAACTGATTGTAGTTTTCGTGGTCAGCTGAAAACAAAAGAACAAAACCATAGAATTGCATGAACCCTAGGTTACACCTTTAGGGTTACAACTTAGAGACCACATTTGGGCTAACCTAGACTTAGTCAAGTCTAGTACTTAGCTGGTGAGTTGGTCACCTTGTGGGCTACTCACCAAATGAAAACCCCAACTGAAGAAAATGGGCTAAAATCAATTTTAAAACACAAACTAAACTCGAATTCGTTGTCGTACTACTTGGTGCTTTCAACCTCTTGGTTGGGTTAGCCGAGAGGTGGGAATCACTTTCAGTCGGTTGTACGATGAATTTTCTTCAGGAATTAAAACTTAAAATGAAAAATCTCATCATCTGATTCATAAGGACTATCTGATTGATAGGGCCTTAGCCTTGTCTGGCTTGGCTACACCAACCTGGGGATTGGGTGGTGTATGCAAGGAAGGAGGTCACTTAGACCTCAACTGGTTTTACCTTGAGAGCCACTCCCAAGGAGGCGAGTCATCCTGTCGGAACCATCTTCTCCCACTTCTTCCACTCCTATAGCCACAATGGCTAATCCTGGACCAAGACCTAGATCGGGTTAGGATATTGATAATCTGGACCCGATGGCTAGTCTGTAAGTCCAGGTAGTGGAATCTAAGGAGCGGCATCAGCAGAGCATGGACTGCATTTTGACTGCACTTGACAAGATGCAGCACCCATCGCGAGGAGAACAACTGTGGGATTTCTACGACCCAACCGCACCAATTGTCGCACCTTTAGTCAGAATTCCCACAGGCGGAGATGCGTTTGAGCTTAAGTCCAATGTGATTGAGTTGATCAGTACTCACTTATATGGAAACTCAAGCGAAGATCCATTCCAGCACCTTGAGGACCTGAGTCGACTCGCAGAAATGATTCGACCGAGGAACATTGATCTTGGGATTGTTCTAATGAAGCTTTTCCCATTTTCTATGAGGGACAAAGCTTCATATTGGTTCAAGACCACTGGTAAGCCAATTGGAACCTGGCTGGAATTATGACGTGAATTCCTACAAAAGTTCTTCCCAATCGATCGAATAAATGTGATGCGATGCGCAATCATGACTTTCTCCCTAGGAGATGGGGAGAAGTTGCATGAAGCCTGGGACCGATTTCATGACCTTTCCAAAAATGGCCGCACCATGGTATACCTAGATGGCACCTAGCACAAATCTTTTACCATGGGCTAGATGACACACATAAGTATCTGGCCGATGCATCTAGTGGTGGGAATTTTCTCGCGAAAGACGAGAACAACACTTTTGAGTTGTTTGAATCTTTAGCGGAGAACTCAATGATTGCCGCGTCCATGAACCAGTTCCAGCAGCCTGGTCAGCAGCGGGTTGGTGTCCATGAGGCTCACACCAAGTCTATTCGAGTTGACATGGATATCATCGTCAAGTAGTTGGATAGAATAAACCTAATCAAGAAAGCGATTAACCAAATTAGTCAGGGTCAATCTGACCTGAACTCTACCACTTCAAGACCTTCCTATGCACCTCGAGCCCCTCCTGCTCGAGTTGATCTACTCACTCGGGATGCATCTCCTCCTTATTTACGAGATCCCACATATGAAGATCCCGTAAACAATCCAGATCTGGCACCTTACGACCAGGGTTATGCACCACCTGCGGATTATAACACGTATCCCCTTGACGAATATACGTCTCAAACATCTTCGGCCTACGAGGACGTCAGTGCTATCCAGGAATACGGGCGTAATAACTCGTATTCAAAGACGTATAACCCTGGTTGGCACCAGCATTCAAACTTCTCCTGGTCTGGTAACTCACAGAGACCACATCAAGATCCACACTACTAGGCTAGGTAGTATGGGAATGCGCAAAACAGGTACCATAGGCAGTTGCCATTCCTGCATCAGCAGCAACCTCGTTCTTTATACCAGCCACTGCACCAAGCTACCAATCACCCTCCGAAGCAGGCTGACCCTTTCGAGGCATTGAAAGAGGAGCTACAAGTCTACACAAGATAGCTTGTAGATTATGAAGGTGATGGCTGATCAGATACAGACTATACAGAACACGAAAAACCAGCTGTTGTTGGAGCATAGGACTCAGGGAGCCTTGCCCTCCCAACCCGTCCGGAATCCTCGATATGTGCAGAATAGAGGCACCTCGCCTAAGTTTCAGGCACCGCAGGGACAGGCACACGCCATATTACAGGTGCCTCCTGCACCACCTGGTTACTCTCAAGGACAGCTGCCTTTGCAGAACCCTGCATATTGTACCCCTTCCGCTCCCCCACCACCTCATGGATAGCAAGCTAATGCACATGCTGCCTCTTTGAGAAGCGGAAGGAAGACATTCGACCTAGCACATATGTAGTTGGGTCCTGATTTTTCTCGCCCTTTGCCACATACACTCCATCTCAAGAGCCACCTGCGGTAGATAAGGGTAAGAGGCCACTTAACACTGAGATTCTCATCCCTTTTCCTGAGGCTCTGACACGGAATGTAGCACTGAAAAAGGAAACGTGGAATTTTGAAGATCTGAAATCAATGTTTAAGGAAGTACATATTCAGGTCCCCCTCCTTGAGGCAATCGATCACATTCCCACTATTGCTAGGTTCTTCAAGGACTATTGTACCCCGAAGCAACAACCCAGAATTAGACGGCAAGTGGTACTGTCGAAAAAGGCTAGCATTGTGATTTTAGCCAACTTACCGTCGAAAAAGAAAGACCCTGGTACCCCACTCATATTCAACTTCTTGCAGGATTCTCCATTTGATCGGGCCCTTCTAGATCTGGGTTCGTCCATCAACCTAACTCCCACTATCATATTTGATCGATTTCAATTTAGGGAGTTAAAGCCCACCTCGGTCACAATTCAGCTGGCTGACAGATTAGTAAAAACACCATGGGGGTGGTTGAGAACGTGATCGTAAAAGTCCACGGATTCTACTTTCCCACTGATTTTTTCATCCTCGATATGGAAGTTCCTCCTAATCTCCAAGATGCACCAATTATTTTGGGTTGCCCATTTCAAGCGACAGCCCGAGCGAACATTGATTGTGCATCCGGGTGTATGGAGATAGCCCTAGGTAATGAGCGACTTCGACTTGACATATTCAGGGCATCAAAGAATTTTGACTGTGATCGCATAGAGGAGGATGGTGAAGATGAAGATTTGGCATACTATGGTAACATTAGGCTCCTTTGTGATGACCCAATGTCGCATTCATCTGCACTATCAAGGTTCTTGGACCTCGATCCACATGAGACTGAGACCACTGCACTGCACATATCTCCCCGAGGATCTGACTATTTAGGGTGTGCTTCTGACCACAGTACCCCTGAATCTAGCTATCATGATCCGCACACTATTGAATCGCCCCTGTTGTTGTAGGAAGATGTGACCGCAGCTAACGGGTTTCCCGTTAATGTAGTCACAACCAATTATTTCACAGGAAGTAAATTAGCGGGAACTCACGTGCATACGGATCAATAGATTCCCACCCCCGAGTTTCCCCCTCCCACTCCCATTTCTGATTCTGACCCACCCATGATCGAATTGAAGCCCTTACCTGACTCACTTAAGTATGCGTTCTTGGGCGAAAGTGAGACATACCCAGTCATTATTAATTCCCACTTAACCCAAGAATAGGAGCATTAATTGATTTCTACGCTACAAGGCCATAAGGCAGCTATAGGGTGGAGTATTGCTGATCTCCTCGGTATTCACCCCTCATATTGCACTCATCACATTTGCACGGATGAGGGGGTGAAGCCTTCGAGACAACCTCAAAGATGACTTAACCTGAATATGCTAGAGGTTGTTAAGAAAGAGATCATCAAATGGCTGGATGTAGGTGTTGTATACCCAATCTCTAATAGCCAGTGGGCGAGTCCAATCCAGATAGTGCCCAAGAAAGCAGGACTCACCATTGTGAAAAATGATAAGGGCGAATCCATCCCGACCCGCACTACGACATCTTGGAGGGTCTGCTTCGACTATAGGAAATTGAACACGACTACCTAGAAGGATCACTTTCCTTTGCCTTTCATTGATCAAATCTTGGAACGGTTAGTCGGATGTAGTTTCTTTTGCTTTCTAGATAAATACTCCAAGTACAATCAAGTAGCGATTATCCCGGAAGATCAAGACAAGACCACATTCACATGCCCCTTTGGAACATTCGCTTTCAAGTGGATGCCCTTTGTCCTTTGCAATGCACCAGCAACATTTCAGCATTGAATGATGGCCATCTTCTCTGACATGATCAGGGACTATGTGGAGGTATTCATGGATGACTTCTCCATTTTCGGAGATGATTTCACATCTTGTCTTGATAACCTCACCAAGATCCTGAAATGGTGTATGGAGGTAAACCTGGTACTATCCTGGGAGAAAAGCCATTTCATGGTGAGGGATGGCATAGTACTAGGGCACAGGATCTCTAAAAATGGACTCGAGGTCGATCGAGCTAAATCTGAGATTATTTCCCACTTACCGCCACCTAGCTCGGTCAAGTAGATTAGATCATTCTTGGGTCACGTCGACTTCTATCGGAGATTTATATGCGATTTCTCAAAAATTGCATGACCTTTGATGAATCTGCTTGTTGCCGATGGCCCATTTGAATTCGACACCTCATGTCTTAGCACCTTCGAGACTTTACGAAGCGCTGTCTCTGACTCCCCGATCCTCTAACCACCTGACTAGTCTCTCGATTTTGAGATGATGTACGATGTTTTTGATTTTGCCATCGGTGCTGTTTTAGGCCAGCGTCGGGAGAAACAATCCTTCACCATATACTATGCTAGCAAGATGCTGAATGAGGCTCAGCGCAATTACACTGTCACTGAAAAAAAGATGCTAGTAGTAGTATTCGGGTTGGAGAAATTCAGATCTTACTTATTAGGGTCCAAAGTCATCATCTTCACTGACCACTCTGCCCTTCGGTGTTTGTTGGCAAAGAAAGATGCCAAACCATGAATCATTAGATGGATCCCTCTATTGCAAGATTTGATATCAAAATCTGCAACAAAGCTAGAAAGTAGAACATTGTGGCAGATCACCTATCCAGATTGGACCTAGGACACATTCCTTATTCCCTTCCTATCCACGAGCAATTTTCTGATGAATCTCTTTTGGCAGTTCATTCTGTTGAGTTCCCTTGGTATGTGGATATCGCAAAGTACCTTTCCACAGGCAAGATTCTCACGAACCTATCCAAGGACCAGAAACTCAAATTCACTACGGAGGCCAAATTCTACCTTTGGGATGACCCACTACTCTTCCGCATTGGAGCGGATCAAATTATTCGAAGATGCATTCCAGATTCTGAGATCCCCAGTGTGTTATCCTTTTCCCACAATGATGCTTGTGGTGGTCATTTCTCGGGATGGAAAATCGCTGCAAAAAATTTGTAGTTAGGATTTTTCTGGCCAACTATTTTCAGAGATACACATGAATATCCCCAACACTACAAAAGATGCAAGTCAGTCGGTTCTATGACCAGGAGAGATATGATGCCACTCCAGCTCATCATGGTCATAGAAGTGTTCGACGTCTGGGGCATCAATTTTATGGGCCCTTTTCTGAACTCGCATGGCTTCGAGTACATATTATTAGCCATCGACTATGTCTCAAAGTGGGTCGAGGCCATCCCGGCGAGACGGGCTGATCATAAGATCGTCATTTCTTTCATATGGTAGAACATCTTCACAAGATTTAGAATACCCTGCACTCTGATTAGAGACGAGGGAAGCCACTTCATCCTTACCCACTTCAGGTCATTATTAAAGAAATACGAGGTACATCACCATATAGCCACCCCGTATCACCCATAGACCAATGGGCAGGCTGAACTGTCTAACTGTCAGATCAAGCTAATTCTACAGAAGATGGTTAGACCAGACAGGAAGGATTGGTCCGATAAATTAGTTGATGCACTCTGGGCATATCGGACCGCATACAAGGCCCCACTCGTATTGTCACCATATCACATGGTATATGGCAAGGCCTGTCACCTTCCTATAGAGTTGGAACACCGCACCTTTTGGGCGGTGCGAAAATGTAACCTTGACCTCGATGCAGGAGGTCAAGAATGGAAACTCTAGATCAGCAAATTAGAAGAGATCCCACGGGAGGCCTATGAGAACTCATTGATATACAAGGACAAGACCAAGGCCTTTCATGACCGCCACATCTAGAGGAAAGCATTCATGCCAAACCAGCAATTCTGGTTGTTTGATTCACGTTTAGAACTTTTCGTAGGGAAGCTCAAGTCCAAGTGGATTGGCCCATATGTTGTGATTCACCTATATCCTAATGGGGCAGTCCAGATTAGGGACCCAAAATCTAGGCATATATCTATAGTAAATGGCCAGCGTCTTAAGCCATTTTTGGCCCAGGAACCTCCTCCACTTGACGAGATTGTTCATCTTATTGAGGACGTGTGCTTGAATTCTCGCCCAGCTGGAGGCGTTAAACTCAGCACATATAGATAGCATATCCCACATTCCACCATCATTTATACATAACCATTTTTATATATAGCATATTTTTCTTTTAGCATATTTTTTTTCTGCATGTATAATTTCAGGAGCAATTACAGGTGATTTCTCCCTGTTTTTCCCTGCTGTATTTATTTCCTTTAATATTCATGCATGAGGACATGCAAGAACTTAGGCATGGGGTGGTAGATACAACAAAACTGAAAACTTTTATGCCAACATTTAGGAAAATCTTGAAGTTGCATGTAAAATGTACTTTAGGACCCTAAATAAAAGAACAACTGACTCCACCTCCAATGCTAGCATTGGAGCTAGAAATCATCTGCAACAGCCATTTCCGACTCACCCGCTTACCTCTTATTCTAAATTTAGGGTCAAGCTGAATGTAACTCGAAAGGAAAATTTTACGAAGTACAAATTATATGAGGTTACTTGTTTATAGCATATATAAATATTGCACTCATGAATAAGATTATTTTATTAAGAGAATGCATTAGGGATTTGATCCTCTAGTTGATTCCTGTAATCTGGAATCCAGTACAATTTTTCACACACATGTAGAATTTCCAATGGATTCACTGTGAAGGCTGATAAATGTCTTTAGTCTGTTGAGAAGAAGCAGTGCTTCTTTTCCTGAACCCCTGGATAGTGTTTTGGGAGTCAGGCAGATTTTCTTCCAAAAATCCACCAAACAGTGTGAGATGAGAGTAGAATGTACTGGTGCTCTAAGATTAGTGCAAGGAATCTAGAATCCTAGATAATTAGGTGATGATACTCTGAGATTAGACATAGTTTTCACTCTCTGTTCCTGCATATACATTTTGTGTGAATTTTGAGAGCCACCAAAAAAGGCAAATACCCGAAGAGCGAGTTTTCATAAAACTAGGGCTAAGGTGGATGGTTACGGCCATTCTTTACGGAATCCTCAGCTGAAGGAGGCTATTGATGCCAAGTTCAAAAATACATCGTCCTATCCATCTCTCCCAGTGCCGTGAGTAGGCACTTCCACCAAATAAGCCACCCAATGTCTCTTGAGTACCACAAATCCCTAATAATGCCTCCTCAATAAAGTTCATGGATGTGTGCTACTTGTGTTATGTTGAAAAAGAAAAAAAAATGAAATGAGGAAAAGAAAGAAAAATTGAAAAAAAAAATTAGAAAAAGAAGGAAAAGCAAAGAAAAAAAGAGTGAATGTTTAGTTCAGTTGCATTGAGGCAATACCACTAAATAAATTTGAGATCCACCAAATATGGCCTTAACCCACCTTTCTAATGCTTCTGACGGCCCGAATACTGGTTGAGGAATTCTGACTTAGTGTTAGGGTTATGGAAACTCAATTAAAGTGTTAATGCTAAGTGAGACCACCAAATATAGATCATATATGTGAATCTGGTGAGGTTGTGAGCTCTAAGAAAAGGAAAGAAATGAAAAGAAAAAGAAAAAGAGAAAGAGGGAATGAATACAAAGGAACCAAAAGAGAGCATAGTTTTTCTCGTCTTTCTCTGGGTTGAGTTACTTAGTAATCCAAAAATCTAGATTCTGTAGTACTAGTCTCTATGTAGCACCAGATGAGAGTGAGCCACCAAATATATAATCTTTCCCCTCAGAGATTCTCTACCTAAGCATAAAGTCAGGGTGGAATTCATAAAATATCCTGAATACCCCAAGGGAAGAAGTCTTCCTATCTTGCTAGAATTTTTACTAATGGTCAAGTACAGGCTTTAGAGGTGAATTAGTTTTTCACCTGAATCCGTTGCAAAAGCTACATAGTTGCACTTTCATGATTGTCTGGATTTCTAGAGCATAGGATGAAAACAAAAAGGAGAAAAATCTCTAGGCATACACTTGATAAAATAATCAATCCCTTAGGGATCCATGCTGTGAATAATTTAGTCATGCATTTGCTAGGGACTAGCAAGATTTAGGCATGGGGGTATGATTGTGCAGCAATCATAGGTCTTAATTGACCTAAATTAGGCTAGAACTTAGCAAAAGTTAGGGTAATTCATGCATGCATGAGCATTATCTGTATCTTTATTGCTTTACTTTAGCTATGCATAAAATAATGTTATAATATGCTGATTAAGTGCATTATGTCAATTGCAGGCAATAAGTTGATCAGGAGCTGGATCCGGAGCTGAATAAGGAATAATGGGTGTTGCAACAGGACTTCAGCAGAAGACTTAGATTAGATATAGGGAATAATGATGTAAGGGAGCTAAGGAATGCTATTCTATTAAGTAGGAATAAGGTAGTAAAATGTGAAGAGCTTAGGTCCATCCTAGCCCTAAGATAGCCTAAAGACTTCCCCCAAGCCTTAGCCACCCTTAGATTATGTCATCGCACCCTAGGAAACCCTAAAACCCTAGTTCCAACCCTTATCTAGATGTGCAGATAAGTTATAGGACATCCAGAACCCTTAGCCAACTCCCGCACACCTCAAACCCACTTCTGCAGTGTTATTGGATGTCCAAACACTTTGTCAGACATCCAATTTCTATAGAATACCCAAGATAGAATCTTGAATTCCTCCTGACTCTGATTGGACGTCCAGACAACAAGTCTGGACTTCTGATTTTTTAGTATAAGATGTCTAATTCTATTTTTGGATGTCTGGAACTGCTCTCCAGCTCCTGTTTTGAGATTCAAGCCTTGATCTTGGATCTCTAGCTCCCTAGACCCAGTTCCAACCCCATAGGAACCTAAATTAAGGTATCCTAACCCTAGTACATCATTTTTATACCTCCCTAAGGACCTAATTAGGTCCTCACCAAACCCAATTGACTTAGATCATAGTCAATTACCACTACCTAAGCCAATTGGACTCATTGAGTCCAATTGAGCTTAGATCTCAACCCATACAAGTCCAATTGGACTTAGTGAGAGTCCAATTGACCTAAGCCCAACCTAATTGAGTTATTTCACTCTCAATTAAGTTTGCACTCATTCAATTAAACTTAGGTTAAGTTTAATTGCAATTTACCCTTGGCAATTAGGGTTTGCGACCCTAATTCAAGGCATACACCTACTTAAACCCCTTAGGACCTAACCTATATCACTTAGACACCTAGGGCACGACCACACACACACACACACACACCCATTCATGCACTCCCTCACATCTAGAGTTCTCTAGAACTCTCTTGAAGTGGCGCCACTCTTGGTTGCCAAATTTAGCCACCAAGAGGCATTCAATTCTTAGATCTATTTTTTATGGATCTAAGAGCTACTTCTCTCTCACTTGGCCAGCCACTCTTGGAGCTCTCTCTAGAGAGTTCCACACTTCTCTAGAGAGACTCCCTTATGTCTATAAAAAAACCTAAGGGGTGGCCATTTGCACCCATCCATTTTCCTTGGCATTCATTCTACTTAGCTAGCCACTTTCATCTCCACTCCACCTCCACGAGGAGCATCACCATGAAGGCCACCATCTCCACACTAGGATGCTGGATCACTTCTCCAACCTCTCTCCAAGGGCCTTCCTAAGCACCATTGGCCGCCCCTCCTTCTCTCAGCCACTCAAAGGCCATCGGAGACCTCCTCCGAATGCCCTTCCTTTCTGCTAGATTAGTAACTTAGCTCTTTGTAGTTTTACTGCTTCTATTTACTGCTTAGTAGTATAGCTCTTTGTTCTCCCCCAATGATGCATGCAAAATCCCCCCATAGATTCCTGTATGCGATCATTTTCTGTTACATAGATTTACAATTTTGAAGCATTTCTATACAAGCTTTCCTCTAGATTCTATGTTGCAAACACTTCTCTTAATGAATGAATAAAAGGTATATTTTTATACATATCTCTATGTTTGAAATCACCATGAGCTTACTTGTTGACATCTTTTCTGTGTGATTCAAGTTGCCTACTTTCACTTATATATATATTTTGCAACAAGCATGTTGGTTCCAGAAAATATAGAAGACCTAACCATAAATGCATTTTCTGTAAATAGCCACCACGTAACTAGAATTTTGTGCACCGAAACTCACACTTTCACTTTTGTTATCTATTTGACACATGCGCACATAGTCAGAATTCATAATCGAAGTGGCAAAATCTTAATCTGAAGATTGAAAACTGGCATGCGATTTGAAATAAAGTAGAGCGATAAAAGATCGATTTTAGATTCACACAAATGCCTCCCAGAGATGAATGACCAGGACTCAAAGTCTTATTAATTTTACAAAATCATTTTTTTTTACGAACATTTTTGCATGACTATACTGTGATTTCCGATGACTTTAAAATGCATGAAAAAGTCTTTTTGTCAGGAATCCACAAAAAGCTTCAAATGAGTGAGATCGATGAATTATGCCACAACGTGTATGAGAACTCGCGAATTTACAAAGAGCGGGTTAAGGCCTTTCACGACAAGCACATATCAAGAAAGATCTTTTTCCTAGTCAAAAGGTTCTACTCTTTGATGCCAAACTCAAATTGTTCCCAGGAAAACTCAAATCAAATTGGATTGGACCATACCTTGCCTGGTGAATCTTTGGAAATGGAGTTGTCAAAATCAGTCAACTCAGCCATGATTTAGAACCTTTTGTCGTGAACGGTTGGAGACTCAAACCGTTCATTGAACTCACCAATACAAATTTGGCTGAGATATCTTTTACCCTCCATTCTCCCTAAGCTCATTGTGCCTAGATGTTGGCGTTAAACTCAATGCTTAACAAGAGGCAACCCGTCATTTTGAAAAACCCGAAACCCTTCCTGACACATCTTATGCTGAACTCATATTCCACTTTAGGGTTCATCCATTAGAATAGCCGACTCCACCTCTAGTACCCATACCCAAGCTAGAAATCATCTGCAACAATCACCCTGACCCATTCACCCACCCAACACTTGTTCTAATGAATGATCTAAGCTGAACTCGAACCCACCTAATTTACAATGACATTGCAAATCGTAGGCATGGGGGGTGTTAAAGCGCAAAACGCTGTGACAATGACTTCACAAGAAAGGGTTTCATAAAAAAAAATCACATATTCCAAGAATACCAAAAAAAAAAGAAATTTTGAAAAAAGAAGAAAAATATGTGAGAGGAAATTTTGATGGCATATCAGATTTTGAGGAGAAAAAGGGAGGATATAAAAATGTCAAAAATGAGCACAATTTGAAAACAAAAGAAAAAGAGATAGTCATTAGTAAAAGATTAAGGAATTGACTTAGTTCTAGACTAAATCAAAAGAAAGAAAATGAAAGGCAAAAGGTGCTAAAAGAAGAGATTAGTAGGAACGCTGATTTTAGGCCTCTTGGGCTGCAATCCTAGGCTTAAAAATTCAAGTACCCATTAAGATCTAGATAGTCCTCAAGAGGTTGGGGAAAATGCGAAGCTTAAATATTAGGTCTAAGGCATAGGGATTATTCAACCTCATTAACTGACCTTTGGTTTGTGGGACTCGATAACCTAAGAACCCCAATCCACAAATAGTTTGGTTCATTGCGCCTAAGTATCAAAATCACGCAAATGCGTTAAACTTGTTCTCAAAAGCTTACCTATATTAGGAGCGGCTGATCAACACAAGATGATTTAGACAAGTTCCCAACGCGGAGAGGCGGGAAATTCCCCACAAAGATGCACAATAACATATCGTCTCCTCGATGCATGTCTCCTAGGATATCTACATATCCTACCAGGGGCATATAAGCACCTTATGCTGGTTCAGATGCCATGGGCGGCATTATCTTGAAATGTCGATAGCCATGGTATGGATTTAGCTACAGAATGTCATGGGTGGGATTACCTCAAAATCTTGAAAGCTAGGGTTCTAGGGGTTGCCATGGGCAATGCTATCTCGAAGCATCGATTGCTAGGGACCCTGTGAGGATTGATGGTGGGGACTAGGAATCCGATACAGACCGTGTTGTAAAGTTAATCCGAATCTAGAAATAAAAAGAAAAGGGAGAGAAAACTCTCCAAAAATAAAGAAAAATTCCTCTATCTCTCTCTGACAAAAACACACTGCAAACTGAACCTAGGCTAAAACATGTTACAAGCATGAGTGCTTTATCTACGAAGTTCAACAAACCTTAGGATAATTCCTGTGGACCATAGAAACCTTCACAACAGGCTGAGGTTAGAGCTGGTCAAGCCTGGATCTTGGTTGGTATTTGAGTACCTCTAGGCCTACTATCAGCATTCTAACCTAATCTACAAAAGAAAGAACACAGCAAAGTTTTTAAGCATCAAAAGGTTTTATGGTCTAGAATGAAAGTTAATACCTTGAAATTTTGCTAAGGGACTAGCAAAAGCTTGGCATGGGGGTATAATGGGAACACCAACATGGGCCACAACTAGCTCATTTTTGACCTAATTAAGTCAGTAAATGCTCCTACATAACCACCAGAGAGTCACAAGTCATTGCATAATCATTCTGAAGGAAGAATAAGAAACTAGTGTTAAAACTGAAATTTTACCAGCTTATCATAAATGCAGTACAACCACGAGTTTTCTCAGGGGTTGAAAGAAGGTCAATTGGTCTGAAAAAGATAACAAGTGGGTTAGAACAATCAGAAAAGGGTTTGCACGTGTCTTGAGAATTAAATGACTTTTTGAATCCCTAAAAATAGACTTGCTTAATTGACTGAGGTTTTGATTAGGATAAAATCTGCCTAAACACTTTAAAATTCATCGAAAAATATTCTCTAGGGTTTAGAACCTTCAATTTGACCATCATAACCCGTTTTAACCCATAATAGAGTCACAGATAGACATTTGCCCTAATTTAGGTTTTTGCCAAAATTACCCAGTAAAATGTGGTCAAAACCAAAATCCAACTTCACCATTGGATTCCTTAGGTCCAAGTTAGGTTTGTACCAAAATTTAGACCCAAGATGAGTTTGTCTTGACCTTGTTTGCAAATTGGTCCTATCTAATTACATTTCTACCCTTAACTTTCAAAACCCTTTCAAATAGGTCCCCAACTTTGTCGTCATTCTCACAAAAAGGTCCCTACCACACAGAACTCCTAATCTAACAACTTCGACGATAATCAATCGAGGATTTCTCCTTGATTGATTGATGAAACCTCCTCAAAATTGAATCAGAGATTCCTCTTGAAATCCTCCTTCAATCTGACCGATTCTTGTACTTCAATTCTTTCCAAATTTCTCATGCGTTTCCAACTCTAGTGACCTTCCAAGCTTAAAAGCTTGGCTTCCAAGCTCTAATTGACCCCTTGACACCTATATAAAGACTCCCAAGGCCTGCTCGATCATCCAAGCTTGAATTCGACCCGAGAAACCCTCAAATTCCTTTCTCCCCTCCTCCGTCCGATTTTATCCTCAACCTTCGGTGACTCTCCCTACCTCCCCTCGTCGTCTGACCACAATACCAGCTGCAAACTCTTCCTCCTTGCCTTCTTCCCCGTCACCCAGCACCCGCCGGTGCCCCTATCTCATTCATCCTCATCGTCCATCTCTCATTAGAGCAGCTTTGTCTCCGGTGCCGGCCATACCTTAACCAGCTCCAACTCCACTCCCCTTCGTCTGCCCCCTTTCCTAAATGACTCCTTATCTTCCACTCTTCATCTCTAGACATCTGCAACTTCATTTCAACTAAAGGCCTGACCCACCGTCCTCCGTCTTCCACCTTGCCAGCATACCTCCAGTGGGCTCGCACGGCCACTACGCTCCACTAATCTAGCTGTCGTTCATCCCTACACCTCCGCCTTGACCCTATTAGTGAAAGCCCTAACTTAGTTAGGTCAATTGCTCCTCCACAACCTCCGCCGAATGCCGCACTTTCGCACTTCACCTTCCGTCACTGTCCGGCCACCTCACGTACTCTGACACCGCACGAACACAGCTGTTCACTTCCTCGCCTCACGGCGATGCTATTGAACCTTTTAACTGGGGCTTTTAGCCTGTATTTCATGTTTCAGGTAATAGGTCCTTCGACCGCTATTGACAAAGCTTCGACCGAAGCTTGAAGCTTGCTCCAACACCTGTAGGTTCCAAGCATCAACTCCAGTTTGCGCGGAATCACCCCAGGAGTTTGAGTGGACCAACAATTGAGGCCTTTAACTACCATCTTACACAAATTGAATGAAGAAGCATCTGCAACTGCACACAAAAGAAAGGTGGTTGGATTAGTCCCACCTCGGAAGCTAAGGAGCGCCTGCAGACGAATAAGTTGAATTCCTGCCATGGGTTGTTTGCCTTAGCACGCACAGGGGGTGAGGTCCCTGCATGTACACCTCGCACGCCTCGTCCGCGACACTGACCCCATAGACCTGGTGTGCCCGATAACCCGCCTAACCCTAAGCACTCCTCGGCTATGACCCATGCCCGTAGCCTTGGTCCCGGGTACGCTCTAGGTCCGATTACCCGTATACCAAGTACTGTTGAAGGATCTGGGAGATCATGACCTACGTAGAGAAAGAGAGGAGATAGCTTGCATAGGGAAGGGGGAGGGTTTTGCAGTCGAGGAAATTGGTTGACACTTAGCCAATTCAACAAGTTCCCCCTCCCTGTGTGAAGAGGCCGAACAGAAGAAGGAGAGGAGTCATAGCAGAAGAGGAAGAAGAAAAGAAGAAGAAGCTGAGGAGAAAGAGAGGGCTATACACTATAGCTCGAGATGGTTAAGTCGTCTAATTAAACACTCAGCCATCTGATACTTGATTTCTAAGCTTTATTTGGTTGGTATTTGTTGTTATTGTGAGTGGCAATTGGTGATTCAAATCACCATTTTACCCCATTCTTTTTGCACCATTGACATTTCTTTTCATTGTTTGGATAAATTGTTTATATTGTGTTTAAATTGTAATTCTTGAGATCTAAATTTCATATTGCTCCCTGTGTTCAACCTTGGAACCTTTTTGAGTAATAAAAATTATTTGTTTAAGAACATTTTTTGGCTATACTACAACAAGACAATCCTAGAATACCAATTTAGCACGCGAGCATCTGCCTACCTTCTTTTTCTTCTCTTTCTTCTTCGGCTCTATCTTCTTTCTTCCTCATCTTTTCTTCTTCTTAGACTCTTCCTCTTCTCTTCTTTCTCTGCTCTTTTCCTTCGCTTCCTCTTCGTGTAGAGGAGGAAAGGGTCTCAAATTTTGCTAAGTGCTTAGCCAACTTCTCTAGGGAGAAAAAACCCCCTAACCCCTGCACACTCTCCTCTCTTTCTCTCCTTGGGTCACGCTCTCCCAGAGCCTTCAACAGTACCGGGTATACGGGTAATTGGGCCTAGAGCGCACCTGGGTCCAGGCTCACTGGCAGTGGGTGATGGGTGAGGAGAGTATAGCTTAGGTTGGTAATTGGATTAGCACCAGACCTGCATGAGCAGTGTCACAGGTGAGGCACAGTGAGGGGTGTGAGGGACCTCACCCGTTTCATGTTTGAGGCAGTAAGCCTATGCAACTTTTTCAACTTATGCGGCACAAAGCTGATGTCCGTATCCAATGTGGGACTATCCCACAGGGCTTCCTTCCTCATGCACAATAGCAACAGGTGGAGAGGTCTTCGTCTAATTCCATTTGTAGCCCCGATCAAAGGGCTGAATTGGTCACTGGGTTGTATTCCTGGAGGGATTCCATGTTGCCTGGGACAAGTGCCTGGGGTTGCAAATGCTGGAGAGGACTTCAAGCAGGCTCAAAGCTCTGCGGTAATGGCAGAGGTGGGGTGATACCTGAGAATAGTAGTAAGGCCTTTTGACCACGTCAAAAAGCTCAAGGACTATCGCCGGACCACGGCGAGTGCAATGGTGGTGGTTGCATGGCGTGTGCGTGTGTGATGAGTGCTAGCGAACGCAGAAAATGAAGGTGGAGGTGTGTGTGTTTGATGGAGAATTTGTGCAAGTAATCCCCTATATTTCTTGAGGGGTTTTACTTGTGTGGATAGGCGAAGGCGTGGGAGGTGGCAACAGCATGTTTGGGCATGTGTGGTGCTACTAGTGCTCGCCTAAGGTTTGCAGACGAGTTGGAAGATGGAGTTATGGAGGGCGTCAGCGAGGTCAAATCGGAGTGTTGATGGTACTGTCATGATGAGGGGAAGCTGAGGAGTTGATTGAGAGGGGTAGTGGATGACAGGGAGCGGAGATGGCGCCGATTGTGGTTTGGCTGGCACCAGAGAAGGAAGGAGCTTCGATAGGTAGGAAATGGCGACGAGGATAGGGAGAGGCTCCTACCGGTATGGATAGGAGTAGAGGAATGAGAAGAATGAGGCTCCAACACTGGTATTGCAAATAGAGGAAGAACAGAGTCGAAGGAGGTTGCTGGATGTCGAGGAGCACTTCGACCAAGAAAGTAGAGAAGAATTAGAGGTGTTTTAGGCCAAATTCGAGCGTGGGAAGTCCGTTATGCCCCGAGGGATCTTTTATAGGTCATCAGAAGGGGAATGGAGCTTGAGAATCAAGCTCTCAAGCTTGGAAAGCTTTGCCAAAGATAGAAACCCAAATTTCAATTGATTCGCATGGCACTTTTGGCAAGACTTGGGGCCCAAGATGTGACTCAAATGGAAGGCAACTTCATCAAGTATTTGAGTATCTATTTTGGGACTGGTTTATTGAGAATCGAGCAAGAAATTCTTGCTCGATTTCAATGGTGAAGCTCAAAGTTGCCTTTAATGGTGCTAGGGACCTATTTGAAAAAATGATGACAAAGTTAGGGGCCTTTTTGTAAGGATTTTGAAAGTTAAGGGCATATGTGTGACCAGATAGAACCAAGTTGCAAACTAAGTCAGGACAATCTCATATTGGGCCCAAATTTTGGTCAAAACATAATTTGAACTTAAGGAATCAAATGGAGAAGTTGGATTTTGGTTTTGACCATGTTTGACTGGGTAATTTATGCAAGAACCCAAATTAGAGTAAATGTCTGTTTGAGACTTTATTTTAGGTCAAGATAGGTTCTGATGGTTGAATTGAAGGTACCAAATCCTAGAGAATATTTTTCTATGAATTTTAGAGGGTATTGGTGAATTTTATCTTGACCAGAACCTCATTTTATTAAGTAGGTGTGTTTTTAGGGCTTTACAAGTCATTTAATTCTCAAAACACGCGAAGACTCTTTTCTGTCTGTTGTAACCCACTTGTTAGCCTTTTAGGATCATTTGACCCTTAATTAACCCCTGAGAAAACCAGTGATTATTTTGTATTCAAGATATGATGGTAAAATTATAGTTTTAACCCTATTTTCTTGTCATTCTCTCAAAATGATTATGCAGTGAATTACAGTCCTCTGGCGATTATGCAGGAGCATTTAATGACCTAATCAGATCAAATTGAGCTAGTTATGGCTCGTGATGGTGTTCCCATCAGCTAATTCTCAACCACATCCACAGATGTGAGATCACTATAATCCTGTAGCTGTGGTTGTCGAACCTAAGGTGTAAATTCCAACTAGGCGACCTAAAATTGAGTTCAAGCCAAATATTTTTAACTTGATCCCCCACTTTCATATATTGGTGTTTAAAGGGGTTAAATCAGGTTTTAAATTTGTTGCTTTGTAGTATAGGTCGAATCAGTGCAAAAAATAAATAAAATTTATAACTCGAATATCAGAAATGAAGTTCATGGTCATTTGCTTGGAGCAAATATGGAATTCACCTACTAATCTCAATAAATAATATAAATGAGCACTATTAATTACTCAAAATCTAATATGCAATGTGTTTTACATGAAGTGCTAAAATGGAAATCTAGACAAAATAATGGTGATTTGGATCACCAATTATTAGCCTAACACCTAGAATAGTTACTCAAATATAACTAATTGAACAACTAATGAATCAGACATTTGATTTTGAAATCAAACGTCATGAAAGATATTTCTACAATGCTTAATCTTTTCTGTTTCTTCTGCTTGCTTCTTCTTTGTCTTCTCTCATTTCTTCTTCTTCGGATCTTTTCTTCAGCTACTCTGCCTTGGTTCTGCTCTTTCTTTCTACATGTTCATAGGCCCTCTTCCTTCTCCTTTCTTCCTTCCTTGGCTTCTCTGCCTTGCCTTTTCTTTCTCTGCTTGTTCTCATCTTCACACATAGAGGGAACAACTTTCTCAAACAACTAAGTGTTAGCTATTTATCACCATAGCAAAACCTTGCCCTACCCCGCACGCTCTCTTTTTCTCCCTTTGGGTCAACCTCTTTCACGCCTTCATAAGCCCTTGCATAGTGTCAGGTAATCGGGCTCGGGCAAGAGCATACCCGACACCAAGGCTTCCTTTAGTGGGGTAGCAGCCGAGGTGTGCAACTCTAGGTGGGTAAATGTATCAGACCAAGATCACATGTAAGGTGTCACAGGTGAGGCATGAGTGGGTAAGCGAGGGACCTCACCCCCCTATGAGACTTGAGGCGAAGAGCCTCTTTCACTTTTTCCCTTTATGCGTTGCAGGAGGTGCGTGACTCTACGATGTGGGACTAAACGTCCCACACTATTCATCACGCACGACTGTGTGAATTGAGCTCTTTTGCGAATGACTGAAGGGGCTAGAACTTCATTTAATTAGGATCTGGGATGTAGTCAGAGCCCCTAATTGATCACCTGGGCATCTGCCTGTGTAGGTTCTGCTTCACCTGGGACTGCGATCTGAGGCTGAGCAATCCTGGAGCAAGCTTGAAGCTTCCTTGAAGCTATTCGGTAATGGCAGCTACACCCTAGGTACTTTAAAACAAGAAGAGAGCTTCTTGGCCGCATTAAAAATGCTCAAGGGCTCCGCCGTAGAGTGTGGAGTGCATTGGTGGTGTTTTCATGGCTTAAGGAGGTGTGTGGTGATCGCGTAGGTCAGAGGAGATCGTGAGAAGGTGGGTTGTTCGGGAGATGGTTTAGGAGATGGAATCGGCATAATAGGATAGGGTTTTATAGACAGTGGTGTGGTGGAGCTTATGAGAGTTTCGACGAGGTGGATGGAGAGGTGTGTCAGCGGGGATGCCTCACCGAAGGAGCAGCCAGAGACGGGGAAGACGGAGGTGCTCGTGTGTGTCAACAGTCGAAACAAGGACAGTAGGAGGGGAATTTAATCTACTGAGCTAGGGGAATTAAGCAACCTAGAACTACAGGACAAAAAGGGGGAGAACCACGTCGGTGGTATGCCGGCGTCGGGGATGATGAAGTGCTTCGGTGGGGTGATGATGGTGACGAAGATGGAGATTAAGGTGCTCACTGGTATGATGCATCACGGAAGGAGAAGAAGGTGAATCTGCTGCTGGTTTTGCAGACGATCGACGAAGGAGATCAGGAGGAGTCGTTGGACGTCGAAGAGTCTCTCGGCATGAAATAGAGGTGTTTCAGGTTGAAATCAAGTGTGAGAAGCACGACCTCGCATGGGAGTGCTTATATAATCCTTAGAGAGAGGTTTGAGGTTTGGGAAGCAAGCTTCCAAGCTTGGAAGGCTTGCTGGAGTGGGAAACCCATGAGATACCCGAAACTCTCATGTGTTCACGTGAGAGATTGTGAAGGTTGTTGGGCTCAAGATCAGATTCATTAGAAAGAGAACTTCTCAAGGAATCTCCCTTCCAATTTTGAAAGGGATTCATTGATTATAGAAGAAGTTCTCTTCAATCAAAGGTCACCGAAGCAGCATGTATGTGAGAGAAAAGACTCAGACTGGACCAAATTGCAAACTGGGTCAAGATGATCTCAGATTGGGTCGAAATTCTTGTAAAAATATAATTTTGGATTAAGGAATCTAATGGTGAAGTTGGATTTTGGTTTTGACCAACTTTATTTGGGTAATTTATGCAAAACCCCATATTAGGGTAAAAGTTTGTCTAAGACTGTTTTAGGTCAAGACAGGTTCCAATGGTCAAATCAAGCATATCAAACCATAAAGAATACTTTTAAATGTTTTCTAGAGAGTTTAGGTGAATTTTATCCTAACCGAAACTTCAGTTAATTAAGTGGGTTTGTTATTTGGGTTTTAAATGTCATTTAATTCTCGAAATGTGAGAAAACCCTTTTCTGTCTGTTCTAACCCACTTGTTAGACTCTTAAGACCATTTGACCCTTAATTAACCCTATAGAAATCAGCAGTTATTCTACATTGATGATATGATGGTAAAATTATAGTTTTAACCCTAGTTTCTTGTTATTCTCTTAGAAAGGATTTGCAATGAATTATGGCCTTCTAGTGGTTATGTAGAAGCATTTAATGATGGAATATGACTAAATAAAGCTAGATATGATTGATGATGACATTATCATCATACCCCCATGCTTAACTTTTGCTCGTCCCTTAGCAAAATCTTACGGAATTAACTCAAATTCTGGACCGTGTGTTTGGATCTCTAATGTGTGCTTTTTTTTTGCAGATTAGGTTAGAATGCCAATATTAGTCTAAAGGTACTCATGTACCAACCAAGATCCAGACCAGAGCAACTTTAGCCTCAGTCCATCATGAAGGTTTCTAAGGCCCGTAAGAACTAACCTAAGGTTCATTGAACTCCACAATTAAAGCACCGTGCTTAAAACATTTTTGGTCTAGGTTCAGTTTGCAGTGCATTTTTGTAAGAGAGAGGCAGAAGAATTGTTATATTTTTGGAGAGTTTTCTCTCTCTTTTTTTTCATTTCTAGCTTTGGATAGGCTTTACAACACGGTTTATATTAGATTTCTAGCTCCCACCATCAAACCTTGCAGGGTCCTTGACTTTCGATGCTTCGAGATAGCACCGCCCATGGCAACCCTATATCCCTGGCTTTCAGCACTTCGAGATAGTGTCACCCATGGCATTCTGTAGCTAAATTCAGGCCCTGGTAATCAACATTTTGGGATAATCCCACCCATGGCACCTGAACCAGCATAAGGTGCTTACATGCCCCTGGTAGGATATTTAGATATCCTATGAGATAGGCACCGAGGAGATGGTATGTTATTACGCATCTTCGAGGGGAATTTCCCACCTCTCCACATCGAAAACTCATCCAAATCAACTTGTGTTGGTTAGCCACTCTTAATCTAGGTAACATTTCAGAACAGAATTAAGGCATTTGCATGATTTTGATACTTAAGCGCACTGAACCAGACTGTGTGTGGATTAGGGTACTTAGGTTATCGAGTCCTACAAACCAGAGGTCAGTTAATGAGGCTGAATAATCCCTAAGCCTTAGACCTAATACTTAAGCTTTGCATTTTCCTCAACCTCTTGAGGATTATCCAAATCTTAATGAATATTTGAATTTTTAAGCCTAAAACAAGACCAAGAGGCCTAAGATCAACACTCAAACTAATCTCTTTATCTCTTAGCACTTTTTGACTTTTATTTCTTTCTTTTGATTTGGTCTAGAACTAAGTAGATTTCTTAATCTTTTACGAATGACTAACTCTTTTTGTTTCAAATTGTGATCCTTTTTGACATTTAAAACAACTTCCCCTTTTCTTCCTCAAGAATGATATGCATTCAATTCATTCAAATTTCCTCCCTTCATTTCTTTTTGTTTTTTTTTCAATTTATTATTTTTTTGGAATATGTATTTTTTTGTGAGAACCCTTTAGAAACTTGATTCTTTTTATGTGTTCGCACTTTAACAACCCCCTATGCCTAAGTTTTGCAATGTCCTCATTGTAAATGAAGGCATTAAGTTAGGGTTCAGGAATTAGAATAGGGTAAATGGGTGGGCAAAAGGATCAGGATGATTATTGCAGATGATTTCAAGCTCTAGTACGTGTACCAGAGGTGGAGTCAACAGTTCTAAAACCAAACTCAAAGTGCAATAAACATAAAGTACAAAAGGATTACCAAAAGGATCTCAGGTTTTGGATTGACGGGTTGCCTCCTGTTAAGCGCAACATTCAATGCCTTCAGCCAAGAGGAAAATGGTATGGAAAAGGAGTGGTCAAATCAGATGAGTTTTGTAGAACAAGCACCTTGATCAAAAGCCTGGTTAGTTCAACCAGGTGCATGTTCAGATCAACAGGCTGATGATGTAGTCCAAACCCTATAAATCTGGTGGGTTGATAGATATGGATCAAAAGATGTGGTGCCCACCAGATGCTGTTGAGCTCAAAAGGATGTGAAGTGAAAAATTAGGGTTTGGCTGAGTTAGATCAGCTTGGTTATAGTAGGGATCCTCAAATGAAAAAGAATCAGTGGAGGATGTAGAACCCTATGAAAGTGATTAGAGAAGGATGGGGCGTGATTTGTAGTCTGATCGATGTTCAAAACTCGATAAAAATGTGAAGGAGAATCAAGTGCAACTGGCTCATTGAGAGGAGAATAAGATCTGAGTGGATTCTATATGTGCTGTAGAAGAGGTAGCCTCAAGAATAACTATATGTGAGGGTTCCTCCAGAAAATGTTCAAACGTAGGTGTTTCTAGAGAGGCTTCATAGAGCCCATCAAAATCAAATGTAAATGGCTAAAGAGTGTTTAGAGGGTTATGGATATCTGAGTCAAGGAAAGATTCAAACTCTGGATTACAAACACTCTCGGCAATTATTGTTTCTGATTCCTAAAGATCAAAAAGAAATGATTCCATCTCAATGGAACCTGATTTTGAATCATTGATCTCGGGATTAGGGACCTTAGAGTTAGAGTCGAAGAATGGATCATGTTTACTGAGGTCGTAGATTGGCTCAGAGTTGTCAGGAAACAATAGTTCTCTGAAATCGGGGTAAGATTCGAAACCGTCAGAGAACTTGCTAGAATCAAATTCTGAATTTGATTCTGGATCTGAGGTTCAACCATAAAGTAAATCAAAAGATGTAGAATCAGCAACCTGACTTGGATCTAACCTATTTTTAGATTTCGAGCTAAAAAAGGTGTCCATGTTAGGCATGGGCTCGGTTTCTTGGCTTTCAGGGAAGACCCAATCAAATCCCAATTCTTCTAGCTCCTTGGTTTCTGTATCGTAGATCAGCGTGACTTTCAAAAAATCAATCTGTAGCTCTATGGAGTCTAAAGAGGTGTACTCATCAAATATGGGCCCTGAATCGTATTCTGGGTTCAAAATCTGATTTGTATCACATGGGGCCTCATAATCATCCCAGTAAGGCTCAAATCCACATTCTAGGTTAAGGGTGTGATTGAATCACTGGGCTCTACAGGGATGTCAAAATTGCTCACGAGAGTCACCTTATCAGAATAAGGGACGAAATTTACACCCTTGAGAAGTTCTGACTTAATCTCATTATCACATGTGTCTGGGAAATCTATGCTTGATGGATCAGTCTTTTGATTTTCTAGGGCTGGCTCTAAATCGTGATCACCTATAATCGGAACCTCCCAACCCATCCCAAGATCAAGAATGTCAATTGCTATGAAATTTGTATCTAAATTCATTTGGGCTGGGGATCCACAACAATTATTATCATTAATTCCGGGATTTGGGAAATTGTGTTGATCACTAGTCTCACTCCAAGATGTTTTGTTAATTTTAGATGAGTATTGTTGATCAATTATTCTATATAACTCATTCAACAATTCTCCTTGTTCTTCTAAAAATTCCTAGAATTTTTCTGGAAGTGAAGGGCTTGACCAACATTGCAGACACTCGTTGTTGTGTAATTTCACCAATTCACCGTGTTCTGCTAGTGGATGATCTCGGGTTGAACTATGTTTCATTTGTGTCCATATTATCCATACACAGTTTGTGATGAGGTCAATTGTTTTTCAAATCTTTCTTGAATGTCCTTTTATAATATTCTTCATGTTTTCTATAGTCATTCTCAATTATCTTTTCTTTCATGCTCATTTGGGACTCAGGTTTCCTAAATAATCTTCCTATATAGACAGGTTGCATTTTTGAATCAGATGTAGAATCAAAACTCAGGTTTAGATTGGAGTTGTTTAGATATGAAAGAAATCTCCAAGAAGATCTAATGAGGTCTCTTAGGTTAACAACCTAAGGACCTTCCTATGCATGTGCTCTAAAGAATAGATGAGGGACTGGATGTTATTCAGACCCAATCAAGGCACCAAAAGATTTTTGGATGACTGTAGAGGATCAGGCCAGATGATACCCCTGGATCAGAAAGTCGTTCACCTATGAATTACCTGGGCAGCTTGGAAGGGAGAGTCCCATGAAGACCCCTACACGGTAGAGTGCCTCCATGGGTTACAGGGTTTCCCCCACTCGACCTTGTCATTGATGGTTCAGGTAGACCAGAATGGATAACTTGACCTCTTAAGTCTACCAGTTTTATGTCCTAATTTGTGCATTTGATTTCACTTGGTTAGAAGTTAATTCAACTTGTGACCTAATTTGGAGGTTGCTTGGCCTACAATGTAGACCAACTTCACCTGACCTGCCCTTAAGATGGTAGAATGAGATCTTGGTCAAGACATAGAAATCACCTTGATTTTACTCCCAGGTTATTAGGTCCAAGATTTTAAGATTCAAGTGAAATTAGAGCCTAATTTTAGGATTTTTCTGATTAGATCTTTTCAATCAAGGGCTTTGGTAGCACACAAATGCGGGAGGGTAACTTTCCTTTAATTTAAGAAGAAATGTGTACTAGCACTTCAAAACCCTAATGTAGAAACCCTAATTGGCTCTATTTCTAAGTCCAATTGATCTTGACATGTTCATCTTGGACTCAAACAAGAAGGTGAGTAGTCCAAGATAATCAGAAATTAAGTGTGATACCTCATAGGCACAAGAAATTTGGGGTAGGGAATTGTAAACAGAATCGTCTCAATCTTCAATTAGCTTTGAAAAAGATTTTGCAAATCAGGAAACTTGCCTTTTAAATGATAATTACTATGGAAAATAAGGTAGGTGATTCCTAATTTATTATTTCCTTTTTTGTCTTCCCAAGATTAGGAGGTTGATTAAGGAAGAATAGAGAAGTTACCCACCCTAGAGTGGTTGATTTGCATGGAAGATCTCCTCGTGAAGTACCTTGCAAAATCACAATAAAGCAAATAGGGCAAGTTAGCACTCAAATATAATCAGATAAAATAGAGAATAGCGGTGAATTGAGCATTGCTTCCTAGCAATGGTGCCAAAATGTTATAGGGCTAGATTGAGGTTTTTAAAAGAAGCGTTCATTGTAGAAATAAATACTCAAAAGTAGCTCGAACAACAGATAAAATTTATAACTCGAATATTAGAAATAAAGTCCGAAATTGTTCTTTGGGAGCAAATATGGAATTCACGTGCTAATCTCAACGAATAATGTAAATGAGCACTATTAATTACACAAAATCTAATATGCAATGTGTAACATGAGTATATGAAGAGCTAAAAAGGAAATCTAGACAAAATAATGGTGATTTAGATCACCAATTATTAGTCTAACTCATAGAACAATTGCTCAAATATAACTAATTGAACAACTAATGAATTAGACGTCTGATCAAATGTCTTAAAAGATGTTTCGACAATGCTCAATTTTTTCTGTTTCTTCTGCCTGCTTCTTCTTTGTCTTCTCTCATTTCTTCTTCAGATCTTCTCTTCAGCCTCTCTGCCTTGGTTCTTTTTTTCTTTCTTTCTGCATGTGCACAGGCCCTCTTCCTTCTCCTTTCTTTGTTCCTTGGCTTCTCTACCTCGCCTTTTCTTTCTCTGCTTGTTCACTTCTTCACACACAGAGGGAATAACTTTATCCAATGACTAAGTGTTAGCCGTTTATCTCCAAAGAAAAACCTTGCCCTACCCCACACTCTCTCTTTTTCTCTCTTTGGGTCAACCTCTTTCACACCTTCACAAGCCCTTGCACAGTGTCAGGTAATCGGGTTCGGGCAAGAGCGTACCCAAGACCAGGCCTGCCTGCAGTGGGGTAGCAGCTGAGGTGTACGAGTCTAGGCAGGTAAACGGATCAGACCAGGCCCACGTTTAAGGTGTCATGGGCAAGGCGTGAGTGGGTAAGTGGGAGACCACACCCCCCTGTGTGACTTGAGGCGAAGAGCCTCTATCAATTTTTCCCTTTATGCGCTGCAGGAGGTGTGCGACTCTACAATTTGGGACTAAACGTCCCACACTATTCTTCGCACACTGCTGTGCGAATTGAGCTCCTTCAAGGATGACTGAAGGGGCTGGAACTTCAACTAATTGGGATCTGGGACGTAGTCAGAACCCCTAATTGATCACCTTGGCATTTTCCTAGGTAGGTGACGCTTCACCTGAGATTGCGACCTAGGGCTGGGCGATCCTAGAGCAAGCTTGAAGCTTCCTTGAGCTCTTTAGTAATTGCAGCTGCACCCTAGGTACTTGAATATAAGAAGAGGGCTCTTGGCCGCATTAAGAATGCTTAGGGGCTCCGCCGTAGGGAATGGAGTGCATTGGTGATGTTTTCGTGGCTTGAGGAGGTGTGTGGTGATCTACGGAGGTCGGAGGAGACCTTGCGAATGTGGGTTGTTCGGGAGATGGTTTAGGAGATGGAATCAGCGTAATAAGATAGACATTTTATAGAGGGTGGTGTGGTGGAGCTTATGAGAGTTTCGGCGAGGTGGATGGAGAGGTGTAGCAGTGGGGGCGCATCACTAGATGAGCAGTCGGAGACGGGGAAGATGGAGGTGGTTAAATGTGTCGAGGGTCGAAACAAGGGTAGAAGGAGGAGAATTTAATCTACTGAGCTAGGGGAATTAAGCTAACCTAGAACTACAGGATGAAAATGGGGAGAACCATGCCAGTGGTATGCCGGCGCCGGGGAAGACGAAGTGCTTCGGTGGGGTGATGATGGGGACGAAGATGGAGATTAGGGTACCCGCTGGTACGACACAGCACGAAGGGAGAAGAAGATGAATCTGCCGCTAGTTTTGCGAACGGACAACGAAGCAGACCAGGAGGAGTCACCGGATGTCAAGGAGTCTCTCGACCAGAGAGGAGAGATGAAATAGAGGTGTTCCAGTCCAAAATCGAGCGTGAGAAGCATGACCTCGTATTGGGCGTGCTTATATAGTCCTTAGAGAGAGGTTTGGGAAGCAAGCTTCCAAGCTTGGAAGGCTTGCTGGAGTAGGAAACCCATGAAATACTAGAATCTCTCATGCGTTCGTATGAGAGATTGGGAAGGTTGTTGGGCTTAAGACCGGATTCATTGGAAAGAGAACTTCTCAAGGAATCTCCCTTCTAATTTTGGAAGGGATTCATTGATTAGAGAAGGAGTTATCTTCAATTAAAGGTCATCGGAGTTGGTTTCCTCTGTGATAATGGTAGAGGTACCTATTTGAAGAAGATGATAAAGTTGGGGGGCTATTTGCAAATAATTTGAAAGTTAGGGGCAAGTGTGTGAGAGAAAAGCTCAGACTGGACCAAATTGCAAACTAGGTAAAGATGATCTTAGATTGGGTCCAAGTTTTGGTACAAACCTAATTTAGACTTAAGGAATCTAATGGTGAAGTTGGATTTTGGTTTTGATCTACCTTGGCTAGGTAATTTATGCAAAAGCTCAAATTAGGGTAAAAGTCTGCCTGAGACTATTTTAGGTCAAGATGAGTTCTAATGGTCAAATCAAGCATACCAAACCCTAGAGAATATTTTTATATGATTTTTAGGGGGTTTAAGAGAATTTTATCCTGATCGAAACTTCAGTTAATTAAGCAGATCTTTTTTTAAGATTTCAGAAGTCATTTGATTCTTGAAAAGCGAGAAAACCCTTTTTTTTCTGTTCTAGCCCATTTGTTAGATTGTTAAGACCATTTGACTCGTAATTAAGCCCTGGAGAAACCTGAGGTTATTCTGCATTCATGATATGATGGTAAAATTACAGTTTTAACCCTAGTTTCTTGTTATTCTCTTAGAAAGGATTTGCAATGAATTATGGCCTTCTGGTGGTTATGTAGGAGCATTTAATGATGGAATATGACTAAATAAAGCTAGATATAGTTGATGATGACATTATCATCAATTGGGCTCTGATGACCCTTTTCAACATATTCAGGAATTGAAACATCTGGCCTGGGCACTTGGGCCAAATGTTCATAATCAGAACACCCTGCTCATGAAAATGTTCCCCTTCTCATTGAAGGATAAGGCTACCCATTGGTATCAGCCTCTAACTCGACCGATCAACCCATGGGAGGAGTTACAAGCTGAATTCCTCAAGAAATTCTTCCCAGTGGGTCACACTAATCCCTTGAGGCACCAATCACTCATTTCACATCAAATGTGGGGGAACCTCTTCATGAGGCATGGGATTCTTTCTTGTTCTCATGCAAAATGCCCACATCACAGAGTTCCTAAATGGGAATAGGTCTAGTCATTTTATCGGGGACTTCATGAGGACATCATATTATTTGTCAATGCAGCCTATGGAGGTAACTTCATGGGTGAAGATGAAAACATTCTCTGGGAAATTCTCAAGAACATGTGCAAGAACTCCATAAACAATGGGTCTCTCTGTATATTCGACCGGACGACTACCCATGCATTGATAAACACACTAGGGACACATGAAACATGAGACTTATCTGTATCTGTCAATCTGGAGTTAGTGGCTAGTCGATTGGATAAGGTTTCTATCATCGAGAAGTTGGATGATTTGACTCTCCAACTCCAAAGGGCCACTTCTTCTCAGCAAAGCACCTATGCACGCCTACCTACAAGGAGGGAGGCTGTGGATAATGTTCACCACCACCACTCATATCAAGGGATGGATTCTTATCCACCCCCATCTGATCCAGGCTTTTGAGGGAACTCCGAACCTTCCAACTCTTGTTAGGGATCTCTGAACCCTCATATCCTGACTATTCTAGAGCTACCCAACCCTCCAAGGAGCTCCATACCATCTAGAATGATCCTTTCTCTAACTCCTACAACCTTGGATGTCGTAATCATCCCAATTTCTCCTAGTCATGGAATAGTTAGAACTCCATACCTTAATTCCAACCCTGACCACAAAATCTGCGCCCATATCAACTTGCTTATCTTAGGCCCAACCCTAACTTTCAAATTTAGCCTACCAAGGAAGATCAAATAAGCCTGATTCTACATACCATGGTCGATATGCAGAAGACCAATGCTGCCATGCAGAGGCGGCACAATGCGAAGATTACAGAGGTTCGTAATCAACTCACACAGATGATTGAGACTCGCCAGCCTGGTGCACTTCTCTCCTGGCTTCTATGGAACCCAAATAACGTGCTAATCTCGAACAACTTGTTGAACCAAAGTTACACTGTGAGCCCAAATCCAGGCCAAGCACATTACATTTATCAGGTCCCTTCTGTGCCTCCACCTAATGGGTCGGAGGCTTCTACTTCTTACATGGGGTATCAGTAGCAACCTCCTATCCTACCAACTCAAAATCCAAACTAGGCAAGCCTAATCTTCATCACTACTCGTAGTGGAAAAATTACTCAAGACCCACCTTACCCTAATCAATCTAATCGACTAGTTTTAAACTAAGCCTAGGATAGATATCAGAGACAAACAACCCCATACCCAATGCTTGAACCAATCTTGGAAAAACCTAAAGATGCTCCATTTCCCGAGGCATTGACTAAAGGAAATAGGAAATCCAAACCTGTAGCACCTGATGAGGACTTGGTTAAGCACTTTGAGCAAGTTTAGATAAACATTCCCTTGATGGATGTGATCTGCCACATACCGACTTACGCATGATTTCTTACTGGTTTGTGTACACGAAAGCATAAGCCACAAAATAAAGATGCGAGTCCGATTGCATTGTTAAAGAAAGCTAGCTTTATATTTTTGAGCAAACTCCCGCAGAAAGTAAAATATCCAAGCACTCCTTTAATCTCCTGCAAGATAAGGAACTTAGAGTTTGATCAAACTTTATTGGATTTAAGAGCATCAATAAACCTGATTCCTACCTCCCTGCTAGACCACCTTGAGGAAATTGAGCTTAAACTGATCGAGGTGACTCTGCAATTGACTGATAGATCGGTTAAGTCACCAAGAGGAATTCTAAAGGATGCACTGGCTAGGGTGAGAGATTTCTATTTCTTGGTGAATTTCATTATTTTGGACATGGATACTCCTAAGAATCTGAGACACACCAATCATCTTGGGGAGACCGTTCCTAGCGATTGCTAGGGCGAATATCAATTGTGAAGAGGGCTAGATCGAGTTGAAATTTGGGGATAAGACATTAAGGATTGATATTTTTAAGGCCCAAAAAGGAATAAACTGTGGGGCAATTGAGGAAGTATGTGACATAAGGTCTTTGGTTGAGGATATAATTCCTAAGGCGAACCCAATTCTCCAAGAACCTCAATCACAAGATCTTGACCCACAGATTAAGGAACCTGAATCTAATTTAGACCTATCCCTAGCTTCCACCCTATCTTCTGAGGCCAACCCCAAATCCCCATCCACTGCAGATAACCCAATCCTGGAGATGAAACCACTCCTAGACCATTTGAAGTGTGTATTTGTTGGTTCAAATCATATGTTTCTAGTCATTATCAATTCCTAACTCACTTCTGATTAGGAAACAAAGCAAATTTCTATCCTCCAGCAATATCGTAGAGCCATTGCTTGGACTTTAAATGACTTGACTGGAACAAGTCCCTCATATTGTACTCATCGTATTTATGTTGAAGAGGGCTTATGGCCCTCTCGCGAGATGTAGGGAAGAGTTAACCCGAATCTCTAGGAGGTCATGAAAAAGGAGATCATCAAGTGGCTCGATATGGGAATCATCTACCCCATCTTTGGTAGCTGCTGGGTGAGTCCCATTTAGGTTGTGCCTTAAAAGGCGGGACTCACTATGATTACTACCGAATATGGAGAAACCATCTTGACTTGAATTGCAAACTCATGGAGAGTCTGTTTAGACTATCAGAAATTGAATACCTTCATGAAGAAAGGCCATTTCCTTCTCCCATTTATTGAACAGATCCTTGAAAAGCTGGCGGGGAATCGATTATTCTACTTTTTGGATGGGCACTTCGGATATAATCAAGTGGCATTTCATCTTGAAGATCAGGAGAAGACAACCTTTACTTGCCCCTGCAGGACTTATACATTCCGTAGGATGCCATTTGGCCTATGCAATGTGCCTGCCACCTTTTAGCAATGCGTGCTAGCCATAGTTTCCGATATGGTAGGTAAATACTTGAAGTCATCATGGACGACTTCTTGATTTTCGATCAAACATTCGATGATTGCCTTCTGCACTTAGTTCAAATCCTCCGATAATGCATTGAAGTAAACTTGGTTCTTACTTGGGAAAAGAGCCATTTTATGGTTCCTGAGGGCATCATATTTGGACACCTTGTATTTGAGAAAGGTATCCAAGTTGACTGTGCAAAGGTGAATTTGATTTCCAAACTTCCTTTACCTTCCTCGGTTAAAGACATTTGATCATTTTTGTGGCACATCGATTTTTATTAATGTTTTATAACTTATTTCTCAAAAATTGCATGCCCCTTAACTAATCTTCTCTTAAAGAAAACTCCCTTCGGGATAAAAAGTAAGTGTGTTCGTACATTTGAAATTCTACGTGATCGACTAACCCAGGCTCCAATCCTACAATCTCCTGATTGGTCTCAGCCATTTGAGATAATGTGCTATGTGTCTAACTACACAGTAGGAGTGGTACTTTGGTAAAAGATTGATGGGAAACTATTGGTAATATAATACTCTAGCAAGACATTGGATGAGGCTCGGTGTACTTACACAATTACGGAGAAAGAGCTATTGGTCATAGCATTTGGACTGGAGAAATTCAAATCATACCTCTTGGGGTCCTATGTCATTATTGAGTCGGATCACATTATTGCGAGGCACTTACTTGCGAAGGATGCTAAATTGAGGCTATTTCGATGGATCTTGCTCTTGCAAGAATTTGTCCCTAAGATACACAATAAGGCTAGAAAATAGAATGTAGTTGCTGATCATTTATCTAGTCTTCCTTCTTCAATCATTGACCCATCCGGACCTATTATTGAGCATTTTCCATGTGAACATCTTTTGGTCATTAATGGACTTCCTTGGTTCACTGATATCGTGAAGTACTTGGTCATTGGGAAAGTCCCATCTGATTTGGCTAAGACCAGAAGGGTCAAGTAGATTTTCGATGCCAAGTACTATTTCAAGGAAGATCCCTATATGTTCCACATTGGAAATGACTAAGTAATTAGAAGATACATTTCTGATGATGAGGTCAATGATGTTATATCATTTAGATCACTATTTGACCTGATAGAAAAGATTGGTCGACCTAGCTTCTGGAAGCACTATGGGCCTAAAGGACCACCCAAAAAACCCAGGTAGGGATGTCTCTATTCAGACTAGTTTACGGGAAGGTCGGTCACCTTCCTATAAAGGTGAAGCACAAAGCCTACTAGGCAGTATGAAAGTGTAATTTGGATCTCAGGAAGGACAGAATCCACCGCCATTTGCAAATGAGCAAGATCGAGGAACTATGCAATGGTGCATATGAGAACTCACATATCTACAAGGAGTAGATTAAGGCCCTTCATGATAGGCACATTTCACGAAAAGCTTTCTATCCTAGTCAAAAAGTGCTTCTCTTCGATGCCCAACTCAAGCTCTTCCCAAAAAAACTAAGATCGAGGTATTTCATACTTTTTTAGTTCGAAGGATCTTTGGAAAAGGAGTTGTTGAAATCAGTGAACTCAATCATGACTCAAACTCTGTTATAATGAATGGTCAAATATTAAAACCATTCCTCAGGCTTATTGATTCGAATCTAGTAGCAAAATCTTTTGATCTCCATTCCTCTCAGGCAGCATTGCACTTAAATATTGGTGTTAAACTTAGCACTTAACAAGAGGCAACCCATCATTTGAAAACCCGAGACCTTTTCATGTTCTTCTTGAGTTGTATTCCTATTGCATTTTAGGGTTCATACTTTAAAACAATTGACTCCACCTTCGATACTCGTATTGGAGCTTGAAATCATTTGTAATAACCATCCCGACCCAATCACCCACTCTTGTGAACTTGTTCTAAAATATGATATAAGATGAATTCGAACCCACCTTGTTTACAATGAGGGCATGGCAAACCATAGGCACGGGGGGGGGGATTAAAGTGCAAATTGATTGGAAATTCAATTCTTTTGAAGGGTTCTCACACAAAAGAAAATTATGTTAGTCTTAACATTTGAGTATGGAACAAGACATAAGTTCTGGGCTGGATCAGATGATAAATTAAGACTTGAAGAGCTAAACCTTAAGGGATAAGTGAGAGATACCAACTTTAGTCCTTTAGGGACTATTTGGGATTAAAAATTTGAGTATTTGTTAAGATCTAGACCATTCTTTTAGAGGTTGAGGGGGTTGAGAAGATGATGTATTAAATCTAAGGCTTAAGGAGTATTCGGCTGCTTTGTCTGCCCTTTCATTTGTGGGACTTGGTAACCTAAGCATCCACATCTCACACACTAGTCTGGTTCAGTGAGCTTAATGAAGAATAATTGCCAAAAAGTCTTCCGGTCTGAAAAAGGAAATGATTTCTCAAAGATCTTACTTAGGAGCAACTCGAAAACACAAGTTGATTAGAGGAGTTCTCACTACTGACAGGAGGGGTAAATACTCCCCTTGTGGATGCATTATAACATATCGTCTCCTCGACGCTTGTCTACAGGATATTCAAATATCCTACTGGGGGCATGTAAGCACCTTGTGCTGTTCAGGTGCCATGAGTAGCTGGTGTAGACTCGGATAGGTTGTGTTAATATAGTGATTTAATCGTTGAAATGAGTATAGTGGTTAACCTAAATTGAGCCTAACCATCTTTTTACAAATTATTTTTTTTTAACCTGGACTACTTGATTTTATCTTGGTCACTTTTAGGCCCAGGGACGAACTCAGGGAGGTGGGAGTAAAGGTGAATAAGTTTCTACACCTTTCCTACAATGAATCTCTTCCGTTCGTTTATTTTCTTTTTGGTGTTTTTCTATTTAAGCTTTTTTTCTGATAATTTGTCCTTAAGGTACACCCTCAAAATCAGGTCCTTGGCTTAGAGCCAAATTGTTCTTTGCTTTAAGCCAAATTAGGGTTCCAAAACTAGTCTTGCTATTCACAAGACTGAGTACCTGCAAGACAAGGATTATCTTTTTTCTTTTATATTTTTTTATCTTTTTAATAGTAGGAAAGATAAATAGAAATAAGATAAATATAGTATAGATTTATATAGATATATATATATTATATATATATATATATAGGGGTAGGGGTAGAGGTGGAAACGGCATGTAACATGGTGTCGAGTTGATCGTCGTCTAGGAAGATGCAACTGATGTAAACACATTTACACTACTTAAAATGTCTATTTATGCATGTTCTTAAGCATAGGATTGCATTTCATGATATAAATATTGCATTACATGCATCATCTTGCATTTAGAGTAGTTTGAATAAAATGGAGGTTAATTGTCTCCTTTTATGTGCTTGGACAGGGCAAATATTTTATCGGGGCCTCGGATCAAAGATCCAACCGTATGGATATGATCAGGGCGACGATTGGAGTTCAACGACTCCAAGATCGCCCTAATCAGGCATCCCTAGCATCAGATAGAGACCGGGGAACCCTAGAAGATCAAGGGCCAGGATGGTGTAAATCCGCACTTCAGATGGCAAATCCGACCACACGGATGAATTCGGATCGACGATCGCAGCCCAACGACACAAAAATCGAGTCAATCCGATATCCGTGGCACCATCTACAACTTCCAGAAGATGGACGGCCAAGATGGCGCCACGTGGTGCCATCTCAGCCGCCCAATCGGCCGCATGCATCTTGTGAAGACTGCGCACCGTCTCCTCTCCGCCGTTGGATCGGCTGTGGTCGCTCGCGCTTAAAAGCGTCCGCGCGACCATTTCGCCCGCGTAGCGCAGCGGCGATGCAGTTGCGGGCGAAGCGGAGGTCGCGGGTTCGAGCCGCGGTGAGGGGGTGGAAGACGCGGGCGAGCGGGCGCAGACGAGCGTCAGATGAAGATCCAACGGCTGCGCGCGCTTAATCAGGACGACGCGCGATTGGACGCCGGGCGTAACGCGCGATCGCACGCGGGCGGGCGCGCTACGCAGCGGGCGCGGATGCGATCTAAGCCGTCCGATCTCGAGATCGGACGGCTGAAAATCAAGTGACGTGCGTAGGCGTTATGCGTGGGCAGCCGAGCGGGCGCGCGTGGGCGTGGCGGCTACGCCCACGTTGAGGGCTTTAGCGACGGTTTTATCCGTCACTAAAGACCCCTTATTTATTATTTTGAAGATGTAATGTCCATTTTGCCCCCACTCCTTGCAACTATAAAAGGAGACCCCCTCCATACGAAATTTTCATCCCTTCCTTCTCCTCTCTACCTCTCCAAAGCTCAAGAGAAGCTTGTCCCACACCCGGGATGCTTCTCGCGAGATAAAGTCCAAATTTTCGTCCCCCTTCGGAAGTGGATCCCACGACGACGACGGCGTGCTGCTTCGTTCCCGTTCTTCTGCTTCGTCCTCCTTCGTCCCGCTTCGTTCTCCTTCGTCCAGGCGTCGTCCCGTCCGGCTCGTCCTCCAAGCGACCGTCGAGGAGGATTCTCTCTCCCTATTCTTTTTACTGCTTTCTAGTATAGATTTACTGCTTTCTAGAGTAGTCTATTCGTCCTCCGAGCGATCGTCGAGGAGGACATTTCTCCCTCCATTCTTTTAATGCTTTCTAGAGTAATTGTTTTATGTTTTCTAGTTGTAAGGAACGAACTCTTTTATGATAAATTCCTTGTCTATTCTACATCTCATTTTGATTTCCATGTATAGTATTCTTTCTCCCTCTCTTACTCCCTCTCTCTCTTTTATTTGTTGTAGATACTTAGATAGTTTAAATTAAATTTCTTCGTGAAAAAATAAAAAGAAACGCGAAGTTTTTAAATCAAACGTTCGCCTCCCTGTGTTCGACCTGGAATTTTAATTTCGGTATAAATTTTATTTGTTGAACTCGAATCCTTCACTTTCGAACTACAACGACGGGTTTTCCAAAACCAAACATGTTAGCGTAGCTTCGTAACACGTTCAACATTTTGGCGCCATTGCCGGGGAGGCAGCGATCTTTGATTTCTCTTCACGTTTTGTAACTTACAAATCATTTACCTCACTTTTCTCCTTTCTTATTGTAATTGCAGGTACTCTTTTGAGGCAAGCAAAAGCGGTAGATTGGAGTAAAGTGCTGTGAAAGGTTTTGTAAGTTATCACCCATTCTTTCCCCCTCCATAGATTTCATTCGCCACATTGAATCCAAATTCCAATTAACCTAGGTGTTTGCATAAATCCTAGGAATAGTTTGGTTGTTTGGATTCTCACTCACATTCATTCCACCTACATTTATATAAGAAAAGAAGTAAAAAGATAATTTTGTGGGGTAATTTTCAACAAATACACAATGTACACCCACATTTAAAGGCACTTAACCGAATTGATTTGTTTCTACTCAACTGGGTTCTGATCTGTGGGACCAGTACACATAAAGCAACACATAAAAGAGTAGAAATCATTCTAAGTTAACCATCTTTGTGTGCCTAACTTAGTGGTGCATTTGAGGCCAATTGTTTGAGTTGATTGGGCCGCACCACTTCAAATAAAATCAACTCATCAAGTAGCTGCCAATTAGGTTCAACTCCTAGGGATCTACCAGGCACTCCACATTCTTTTTAAACTTTAAAGGAAAATATCTTCACCTGTGCTTGCAAAACCTGGTGTGCCAATGAAACTTGATTGAAAACACCTAAAGTTGAATCCTAAAAGCTACTAAGCAAGATTTGAACCTTAAAATTCACCACATCAAAAATAATCTTGCTTGAAAACCACTGGTTGTGCACGCACACACAAAGCAATCAATCATTAAGGGCACAACCCATTTAAAGAGCCCATCACATTCCAAAGCACATTCAAACCTAGCCCTAAATAAAACAGAGTAGACGTTGGCCTTAAGGATTGGACTCGCTCTTCAGAACTCAGAACGAGATTATTTTCGATTAGTCTGTTTCTACTGTTCAATCTGATGTCTAGCTAGGGGAGCAGAGTCAAACGATCGCGGCTGGGGGGTACACTAGGAACCGGAGGCACAAGCCGAAGGAAGAACCTTCTCCCCAGTCCCTCCTTCTAACTGGTTGGATTGAACAGACAGAAGTAGATCAAATCGTTCCTTTATCTCAAGACGGGTTTTGGGAGTCTGTAGGTATGTAGGCTAACATATTTAAGGACAGGTTTGATTGTTTGTATTGCAGGGCACCTTTCTTCCTCCCGTGTCTCATGAATCCTTCCACATATTTCACGCATTCCCGCTCTTTCCCTCTTGTTGTAAATTATCCTCAACATGACGATTATCCCAACTCGTATTGTAATCGACCATCAGTTAGTTGGGATAATTCGGATTGGGGATACAATTCCGGACCCCCGTGTTTAGGGTCTAACCCTGAACACTTTGATTCTCAATTCTATCCTTCTCAGAGTTGCATCGATTATAGATCGTCCTCCTTACATGAACAACCTAATGCGATCTACAATCAAGAAGGATACACTGATCCTTACCCATCCTCTGATTTCACTGCCTTTAGGTCATCACCATCTTTTGAACAATCTGAAATGACCTATTATCAGGATGGGTATAACGAATCTCAATTCATTAATTTCTCTACATTGATGTCAAATCCGCCCAACCCTGAACCAACTCATTTGGTTCAGGTTAATCAGGTTCAAGATAAGGTTCTGGCTAACTTGAGGAATATCATTCAATCTTTAGAAGTTCAGCCAATACCTTGCATTGAGAGATTGGAGCCCCTGATAGAAATGATTGATGATTTAAACAAGTCTTTGTTGGATTGGCTCCAGGACGTTAATGATAAGAACCTGGGTGAGTTTCTACTCGGGAAATTAGCGAAATTGAGGATGAGATTCGTGGTTGCTTTGATTCAATCTTGGGATGATTCCCAGGATGAACCCTCTTCAGGAAAGCCAATGACAGAACCCGCTCAGGCACCTGTTGGGGGGAACATGTGTTACGAGGCTGACCAGATTGAATTAAAGCAACCAATTAAGGATGATCTGATTTCTTCACCTGAGATCCCTGAGCCGGGTTACGAGAAAACGTATGTCTCCTGGGAACACAAAGTGACAACTGATTTTGGGACATACATTGATACGGATCCTGATTTCTTTGATGGTGAAGATTCAAGTTGCGAAGTCTCACACGAGTTTTCAGATCACGATTTTTGTGAGACGATTGGGCCTGAGGAATCTGATAGATCATTTGATAGCCCAATAACTGAGGAAACTGATCTTATTAGGGCACACGATACAGATCCAGAATCGCATTTTCTGGAGGAATCAATTCAATGCCCTGATTATCAGTTACACCCTGTTGAGCTTATTGATGATTCTAATTCTGAGATAATTAGACCCAAGTCAATTTTGATTTTGCCACATCATCTAGACTTGGAGATTTCAGACGGGGTGATGAATATACAAGAGGTCTTAGAATTTGATACACTTAATGAGGAGGATAGGAGCGGGGAAGTTCTAATTTGGGAAGTTAATTTTGGAGGATATGGAAGATTGAGTCGAAGGGTTCCTTTTAAGCTAAAACCATCAAATCAGAACCCTTACGACATTTGTTTCGAGGATGTCAAACTCAAGCACACATTTAACGATTATCCTTTTGAGCTTCAATTCTCTGTAACCCGACATTTTGGCCTTGGGTTGCATCCTCACAAATCGCAGGCCCGACCCCGCTTACATTCTGATTTTAGGTTTTGGGTAATTTTTATCCAGAACCTAAGATATTCTCGATTATGGGGGATGGGTCTGCACCACAATCTGGTCCACATCTGTGGACCTCTGTTGACAGGTCGAAGGATTCTTCTGTTTATTCTAATTTTGACCTGCACTTCTGAATTATTCATTTCTTTTCTTTGTATAGTGTGCCTAGCTGAAGGCACTAAACTCAGCACATATACAGTTCTTTTTCATTTTCATCTCGGAGCGGACCCGATATCCACGCAATTCAGGTGCTTTCTACGCTTTTCCACTCTGTTTTATGTCTTTTTAATACAATGAGGACATTGCATTAGATAGGCATGGGGGGGTGGATATTTATCTTTGAATTCATTCGTCAGCTCCGTAGATTTGTTTTATTTTATAAAAAAAAAAAATCAAAATTAGGAAAGAGAATTTGGGTTTAAGAAAATTTTCGATCTTAAGAAATACTATATTATGGTTTGAACACAAAGACCCTTCAGGTCTTTGGACTTAATCAGCCTATGTATCCACTAAAATGTGGATTTGTTTTTCGAGTTCTCGCCAACCTGAATTTTATTATAATTGGAATAAATAAGTTTGGGTGATAAGTACACGACTTGTCAACCCGCCCTCTGATTTAAGGGAATTTTGAGTTTTAAGCATCTACACACTTTCTTTGCACTGACTCGTTGTTTGGCGATTTTAACGGAAATTGGGTAGCTAATGAACCTTCTAGGGTGATATGGCTGGCAAGTTATCGTGGGTAACAGCCCATAGGTAGGTTGTCCAGAGCCCAGTCACTGGACCTTTCTCTTTTTGCTGCCTTTAGGTAAATCTTAGACCAGGGAAGCCACCTACTTAAAAAAAAAAGAAAAAAAAAAATCAAAAAGGAGAAAAGAACAAAAAGAAATAAGCCACACTTCGCCGCACGAGTATGGTTGGCAAGTTGTCGGTGGTAACAGCTCATCGACCGGTTGTCCAGAACCCAGCTCAGAAAATGCACTAAAAATTCCCAAAACACTTAGGAAGAAGCGGAGAAGTAGAATAAACAGGGGAGATATACACTGGATTCACCCTTGTGTTGACCCCGTTAAAAAAATAAAAGTAGGGAGAAAGCTACCGGTTGTAAAGATACACCTTTAGGCAGAATTATTTTTGAGGTCCCCTAGAGGCGTAGAAATCCGAAGTCCGTTCTAATTGCCGGTCAACGAGTCTATCACAATCACAATAAGATGCTTAAAACTTAGGGTTCTCATCAAATCTTGGGTGAGTTGAATGGCTGTAGAAAGCCACTCTTAAACCCTAAAATTTGAAAATCCAAAAAAAAAAAAAAATTAGAAAAGAGTAAAAAGAGAAAAAGAAATTTTTCTTTGAATAAGGCGAGGCTTGAGGCGGTCTGCATTTTGGCTGATACCCGGGCACTGTTGTGTCTTTGAAAGTTCAGTTCTTAAGTAGACAATTTCTTAATGATTGAAAATAACTCAGGTCAAAATAATCTAACCTAATTCTTTTATAAATAACATATAGTTTTTGCTAGGGACTAGCAAAAGATAGGCATGGGGGTATGATGTAAACACATTTACACTACTTAAAATGTCTATTTATGCATGTTCTTAAGCATAGGATTGCATTTCATGATATAAATATTGAATTACATGCATCATCTTGCATTTAGAGTAGTTTGAATAAAATGGAGGTTAATTGTCTCCTTTTATGGGCTTGGACAGGGAAAATATTTTATCGGGGCCTCGGATCAAAGATCCAACCGTATGGATATGATCAGGGCGACGATTGGAGTTCAACGACTCCAAGATCGCCCTAATCAGGCATCCGTAGCATCAGATAGAGACCGGGGAACCCTAGAAGATCAAGGGCCAAGATGGTGTAAATCCGCACTTCAGATGGCAAATCCGACCACATGGATGAATTCGGATCGACGATCGCAGCCCAACGACACAAAAATCGAGTCAATCCGACATCCGTGGCACCATCTACAACTTCCAGAAGATGGACGGCCAAGATGGCGCCACGGCCGCCCAATCGGCCGCATGCGTCTTGTGAAGACCGCGCACCGTCTCCTCTCCGCCGTTGGATCTCGATCCAACGGCTGCGGTCGCTTGCGCTTAAAAGCGTCCGCGTGACCATTTCGCCCGCGTAGCTCAGCGGCGACGCAGCTGCGGGCGAAGCGGAGGTCGCGGGTTCGAGCCGCGGTGAGGGGGTGGAAGGCGCGGGCGTGCGGGCGCGGATGAGCGTCAGATGAAGATCCAACGGCTGCGCGCGCTCAATCAGGACGACGCGCGATTGGACGCCGGGCGTAACGCGCGATCGCACGCGGGCGGGCGCGGACGCGATCTAAGCCGTCCGATCTCGCGATCGGACGGCTGAAAGTCAAGCGACGTGCGTAGGCGTTACGCGCGGGTAGCCGAGCGGGCGCGCGTGGGCGCGGCGGGTACGCCCACGTTGAGGGCTTTAGCGACGGTTTTATCCGTCACTAAAGACCCCTTATTTATTTTTTTGAAGATGTAATGTCCATTTTGCCCCCACTCCTTGCAACTATAAAAGGAGACCCCCTCCATACGAAATTTTCATCCCTTCCTTCTCCTCTCTACCTCTCCAAAGCTCAAGAGAAGCTTGTCCTACACCCGGGATGCTTCTCGCGAGATAAAGTCCAAATTTTCGTCCCCCTTCGGAAGTGGATCCCGCGACGACGACGGCGTGCTGCTTCGTTCCCGTTCTTCTGCTTCGTCCTCCTTCGTCCCGCTTCGTTCTCCTTCATCCAGGCGTCGTCCCGTCCGGCTCGTCCTCCAAGCGACCGTCGAGGAGGATTCTCTCTCCCTATTCTTTTTACTGCTTTCTAGTATAGATTTACTGCTTTCTAGAGTAGTCTATTCGTCCTCCGAGCGATCGTCGAGGAGGACATTTCTCCCTCCATTCTTTTAATGCTTTCTAGAGTAATTGTTTTATGTTTTCTAGTTGTAACGAACGAACTCTTTTATGATAAACTCCTTGTCTATTCTACATCTCATTTTGATTTCCATGTATAGTATTCTTTCTCTCTCTCTTACTCCCTCTCTCTCTTTTATTTGTTGTAGATACTTAGATAGTTTAAATTGAATTTCTTCGTGACAAAATAAAAAGAAACGCGAAGTTTTTAAATCAAACGTTCGCCTCCCTGTGTTCGACCCAGAATTTTAATTTCGGTATAAATTTTATTTCCTGAACTCGAATCCTTCACTTTCGAACTACAACGACGGGTTTTCCAAAACCAAACACGTTAGTGTAGCTTCGTAAATCGTTCAACAGCAACCAACAGGACAAAATGCCTCGTGGAGTGTAGGATGGATGGGTGGAAAGTGTGAGCGGGGACGCTTTTTGTATGCGGGTATCGGGGAATATCAGCAACTGGTGCAGATATTCCCACGATATAACGCGTGGTAGGTGATATGAATGTAAGTATATATGTATATATATGGATAGGGTTATAATTATATAGGTGTATATGTAGTTTTATATTTATATGTGTGTGTGTGTGTGTGTGTGTGTGAGTGTATATGTATGTATAGATATGTAAATATATAGATAGATACATGTATATTTATATATATATATTTTTAACTAGATATATATGTATATATGTCTAACTATATAGATATGGATATATATATATATATAGTAATATGTGGATATAGATATCTAGATGTCTATATATATATGTATTTATGTATATTGATATATTAGTATAAGTATCTATGTGTATATATATATATGTAGATAGTTATATATATATGTATATATATATATCTATATATATATATATGTATTTATATCTATAGATATGTATGTATATTTGTATATGTGTATGTATATATATATATGTATAAATATATGTGTATATATATGTACATATATATATGTATATATATATATTTATACATAGTTGTATAGGTAAAAATATATGTATATATATATATGTATATATATAAATATATATACATAAATATATATATGTATATATATATAAGTATATAGTTGTGTACAAGTGAGTGTGTGTGTGTACACGTGAGTGTGTACAAGTGTGGTGTGTGTATGTGTGTGTCTGCAGGAGGGAGTGAGAGAGTGACTGTGAGAGAGGGCACGGCGAGATAAGGCGTCTGGAGCCTGCAGCTGACTTCTAGACGCCAACACGCAAGCGCATGCGTGCACAAGCACAGGCGTGCGAGGATGCATGCGCGTGCTAGAGGTTGCAGGCGTGAGGGAGAGTGCAGTGCCGCGGGTTGTGGGTTGGAGTGGACGCGGGCGAAGATGTGGATGCGGGAGAGGGCGATGACATGCACGGGCATTGGCGTACGTGGGAGCAGGCGCGCAGATGGGCTGGAGATGGTTGCTGCACGGAGAGAGAGCGTGCGGTGACTGGATAAGTGAGAAACTTTCCAGTCACCACACTGTAGCTTTAGTGTTCCGCTGAAACACGTGAACAGTAGCTACAGTGCTCACGCAGTGTGGACAACCGGTTGTAGCCGGTTCTACGTGCACGGGCACTGTGGAGCGAGCCTGTGCGCACGGAAGGAGATGGTGCCGGCTGCTAGCATGCGCGTAGGGGCTTGCACGCTGCGTGGAGCTACCGGTAACATGCTGCTACTGCAGTTGAGCTTCAAAGCTCAAGTCTGCGGCAATGGCGGAGGAGCTTGAATGTTGAAACAGAGGGTGGAATCCACCACGCCCACCTGCTCTTGGATGTGCTAGGTAGTGGTGGGACTCACAGTGGTAGTCGTGGACCACTGTGAGCTGCTCCTGCCCGCAGCATATCTCTTCAGTGGAAGAGGTGCTGCGTATGGAGGGGAGAGGGGAGGAGACGGCCTGGAGAAAGGGGCTGCTGTGTGTTGTTGTATGGACTAGGCTCTTCTCCTCAAGGAAGATGGCTGGGCCTTTTTAAAGAAGATGGAGGCAAGCTTAGCCATGCCCTGGGTTGCGCATGACTAAGCATGCGGCTGGCAGAGCATGCTGTGGCAAAGAGTGGCATGAAGAAGAAGCAGCCATGCCCTATAGCCATGCGGAGAAGAAGAAATTCAAAGCCAAATAAAAAATGAAGATGGTGAATTTGCGAGGCAGCACTTGAGGAATACATTAATTACAAGGCCAATTTATTTACTTTCCTCCCCTCTCAAATAAATGCATGCATGCGTTTATTTTTACAATTGTATTATGGCTACCTAATATGCAATGGCAATGCTAGGAAATAGGATAAGATGGCATAATTGTTGGTGTATTTTTGCTGTGCAATCATACCCCCATGCCTATCTTTTGCTAGTCCCTAGCAAAACATTTTTGTATTGTATTTAGAAATGATCTCAAGCTGAAGATTTTCTTCCAAGGCGACACTAGTGTGTTTATCTATTGGATATTGTGAGAACCAATTGTAGAGAAGACTACCAGTACCTTAAGTCTTACATAACATAGACCATCTCTCGACTAACCAGGACTCTTGATATTTAAACCTTAAGTACGATTTCCAGGACTCAGGAGGTTTTTGCCGTACTCGAGAGCTCAAGAGATTATGCCTTGTGCTTAGTGAAGGATCAAGACTGACCAGATGAACATTAAGACTCAAGCCCAGGGTTTCACGAATTTTTAAGTGCAGGTTGGTCCCAATTTCAGCTCGTGTCTTTGGATTGGCCCATAAAAAGATGACGAAAAACTCAACTCCCATTTTATTACATTTGTGGCTCAAAGAAAATAGGGTCTTTGTAACTTGCCCTGAAGAATTTTTGTAGGGAGAAGACTTTACAGACATTTGCGAGATATACTGAATTATTTGAACCCCTTTTTTTTTTTTGAAACACGTGTCAGTATATCTCTTAAAACTTTATTTGGAGGAGCACACTTTTCTTTTGGTGGGAGAGTTCCTTTTTGGTGGAAAGAGTCGCTCCTAAACACAAGACTAAAGCCTGGGATAAAAATTCTACCTACGTGCACAGGTAAGGACTCCACCTTCCCTAATAAACACTAGGGTTGGATCTTATGTTCACCTGGTCTTTCTTGATATGTGCAGTGTGAACCAAGATTACTTAAGCTTTCGAGTAGAAGCAAACAACCGGATCTTGTACTGATGTCTCAGGTACAAGAATACGTCCTTAGTTAGGAGAGATTCCGATCTTATCTTGTCAATGCTAAAGTGAATTAAGCTGAGCTTGAGCTAATCAAGCTTCTGTGGCCAGGAAAGTCTTCAAAATATTGGTTGAATATCCATAAACACTTATTGTATTTTTTTGTTCCAGCCTTCAAATCATTACTAAACACCATATATATATATGTATATATATATTTTTTACATATTTATAGATAGATGGAGACTGCATGATACCATAAAATACCCAAATCCTATGGATGCCTATCCACCCCACCATGCCAAACGATGCTATGTCCTCATATGCATGTAGGGTAGGGTAGAGGAAGGACCAAAGATCGGGTAACGAGAGTTGATGTGCAGGGTATAGAGCAGGGTGTAGGGTGGGTGGATGGTGGGTGGGGAAGTGAAAAGGTGCGAAGTGAAGTGTAAGTGGCAGTGTGGAGTGTTGTTGGGGTGCCTCCCAATGAGCACTGAATTTAACATTCCCAGCTGGATTCAGAATGAGGCACAACATTAGTTACCCTCCAGCTGGGCAACAGTTTCTCCAACGGGGGTAGGTTCATGAGTAAGATAGGGTTTCAAACGCTGCCCATTGACTGTAAATTTATGCCCATATTTGGGATCTTCAATTTCAACGGCCCCGTTGGTAAATGGTCTCGAGACCAGGAAAATCTAGTCCATTTGGACTTCAATTTCCCAGGAAAGAATTTGAGCCGGGCATTGTAGAGCCAAACTTGCTGAGATGGCTCAAATTCCTTCCGCTGAATATGGCTGTCATGAAAAGCCTTAGTACGTTGCTTGAAAGTTAAGGCAGAATCGTAGGCTTCACGATGGAGCTCTTCCAACTCTTGGAGTTGGAGTTTCCTTTCTCGACCACACAGGTCTGGGTCGAGGTTACATTGGCAAACCACCCAATAAGCGTGGTGCTCCAACTCCACGGGCAAATAACAAGGCTTCCCATAAACGATTCTATAAGGAGACATACCAAGGGGACCCTTGAAGGCGGTCTAATATGCCCAAAGTGCATCAATCAGCTTGTCGGACCAATCCTTACAGTCAGGCCGAACCTTTATCTGGAGAATTTGCTTGATTTGCCAGTTCGACACCTCTGCCTGGCCATTCATCTGAGGATGATACAGAGATGCGATACGATGGTGGACTCTGTATTTCTTCAGAAGTGCCCGAAAAGAAGCATGGGTAAAGTAGCTTCCTCCATCTAGGATAATGGCTCAAGGGATCCCAAAGCACACAAAAATGTGGTCCTTGACAAATCGAGTGGATATAACATGGTCAACACGGCGTGTGGGAATAGCCTCGATCCATTTCGAAACATAATCAACAACTACGAGGATATATTCAAAGCTGTTGGAAGGAGGAAAGGGACCCATGAAATTAATTCCCCAAATGTCAAAAATTTTAGTAGCTAGGATGGGTTGCAAGGGCATCATGTCACGACGTGACATTGACCCTAACGACTGGCACCTAGTGCAATGTTTGGCATAATTGTGTGCATCCTGGTGAAGGGAGGGCCAGAAGAAATTGCACTGCAACACCTTGGCTGCAATTTTCCTCCCATAGAAATGCCTCCGCAGGTTTGATTGTGGTAGAAGGATAACACACTAAGGAATTCGCTGTTAGGAATACAGCGACGAATGATTTGATCAGCACTTATTCAAAATAGGAGTGGATTATCCAAAAAATAATACTTTGCTTCTGCCATGAGACGCTCGCGTTGGTTTTTAGGCCAGCCACGTGGAAGGGATCCAGAAGCAAGGTAATTGGCAATGTCGGCATACCAAGGTCCACTTGCCACATTAATTACCAATAGGTGCTCATCGGGAAAAATCTCATTAATTGGTAGAGTAAGTCCAATATGGTCAGGGTCTAGTCTAGAAAGATGATCAGCCACAACATTTTAGGCTCTGGCCTTATCGCGGATCTCAATGTCAAATTCTTGAAGCAGAAGGATCCAACGAATCAGTCTAGGCTTGGCATCCTTCTTGTGCATGAGATGGCGAATGGCTGCGTGATTAGTGAAAACAATAACATGTGAGCCGAGATGGTAAGAGCGAAATTTCTCCAGCCCAAAGATGACCGCCAGTAGTTCTTTCTCAGTGGTAGTATAATTATGCTAGGCCTCGTCCAACGTCTTACTGGCATAGTACACCACGAAGGGGTGTCTATCACGTCTTTGTCCCAGGATGGCTTCGACTGCAAGGTCGGAAGCGTCACACATGAGTTCAAAGTCGAGGGACCAATCAGGTGGCTGGAGAGCAGGGGCCTTGGTGACAGCATCACGCAGCTGCATGAATGCTCGTATGCAGTCGGGGCCCATATCGAAGGGTACGTCGGTCGATAGGAGATGAGTTAAAGGTCAAGAAATCTTCGAGAAATCCTTGGTGAATCTCCTATAGAAATCGACGTGACCCAGGAAGGAGAGGATTTGTTTGACAGACCCAGGCATAGGTAAATCAGCAATTACATCAAGCTTAGCTCTATCAACCTCGATACCCCTATCGGAGATGATATGCCCGAGAACAATTACCTCGTATACCATAAAAGGACCTTTTTCCTAGGAAAGCACGAGGTTTACATCAATACACCTCCTAAGGATACGGGTCAGGTTGGCAAGACAGTCATCAGAAGAGGGTCCAAAGACCGAAAAGTCTGAAGTTTTTCCCTACCAGGAGGGGTGACGTAATAAAATGCGGAAATAAATATAAACAATATCACAGAATAGACAACCACACAAATACACAAAGATTTTTTTAGGTGGAAACCCAAATCGGGTGAAAACCACCACCTAACCCTCTCGAGTTAGGATTTTCCGATCAACCTAGTTGATCAAATCCACTAACCGAATCACTTTAAAATGAGGGTGATTCAACCTCAGTACAACCACGCTACAAGTACGAGGGTAGCGTTCCTCAACCCCTTCTCTCCACGAGAAGGATTTTGTCCCACGAAGGACACAGGAATTCGCAAAGCGAATACCCAACCAAAAGACAAAGATAAAATAAACAACAAGTCCTATAGAGCCAACAAAGTAATAAACCTAAGCTTCTATAGGAATTAGGAAACTCCCCTTTGCAAGGAGTGCGTCGAGGATGACGCGGGTGCGTGAGCCACGTAACGGCGCAATGTCACTCTCGTAGACAACGGCGGGAGAGCGGGTGCGCGAAGCTTGATGCTCTCAAGAGAATGGAGCTTGAGCTTGGAGAGCAAGAGCTATCTAGGACACAAGAGAGTGGAACTATGTTGCTTAAGTGTATCCAAGTGTGTGTCTTGTGTTTCTCTTGGTGTATCTAGGTGTGTAAAGGCTCCCCTCTATTTATAGAGGCCTTAGGAAGGCTTTGGAAGGCTTAGGAAGGGTTGTATAGCCGTTGGGAACAAAGCCCAAGAGAATCAGGCCGAAATCAGGACAATGATTACACTTGACAGGGTTATCAGACGTCTAACTCTGGCATCAGACGTCTGGAAGGCCACTTTAAGACGTCTGATTCCAAGGTCAGACGTCTGATTTTGGGTGGGTCTCTCCCTGACTTGGACCAGATCTAACCAGGGTTTTTGCGTAAGTCCATCAGACGACATATAGGACGTCTGGCACTATGTCTGGACGTCTGGAAACCTACTTCTACGGTGGGAATTGATTTCCAAATGTTGCAACGGCTAGAAAATCTCTGAGAAGAGATTTTGGGTCAGCCGAGGCAAAACGGTCATTTATCAGACGTCTGGAAAGGCTTAAGGATGTCTGATAAGGCTCTAACGATCATAATCTTGAGCGCCTACTAAGCTAGCCAACGGTCCACTATCTGGACGTCTGGCAAGTCCATCAGACGTCTGGCAAGTCCATCAGACGTCTCCTAAGATGTCTGGTCTAATGTCTGGACGTTTGATTTCATCAGACAGAACTAGCTATTTCCAGCCTAACAGATATCAGATGTCTGAAACAACAGTCAGACGTCCTAAAATACTTTATCTGACGTCTGATTTTGGAATTAGACGTCTGGAAGTGCTGTTTGAACCCTATATTGGTTTTCTAAGTATTCTACAGAAAACCTAAGTATCCTAGGGTTGTGCCGGTGTTCCTAGGACTACTGTTAGGGTACTTTGAGGCTCTTTAACATAATATTCTAAGGAAAATAAGAGCAAGAAAATAAAGACAAGAGATACAAGAAAGGATTAAAAAGAATCTATCCTATTCTTCTTGTCTTCTATCTTCAATCTGTCGCTCCACGCGAACCTCCTCTGTTCTTCATTAAGCTCCTCCAATCCATCCTGGATGCGAGCTTGAGTTCCGCCTAAACATGTCCATATTTGCAATTGACCTGAAATCTTGGACTCAAATTGCAAATGTTAAATAACATGTGTTTTGTTATCATCAAAACAAATGATCGTGGTGCTCTAGCACCAACAAAGTCATCCATGAAGACCTCGAGAAAGTCACCCACCATGTCATGGAATATTGCCAGCATACATCTCCGGAAGGTTGCTGGCGCGTTACAAAGTCCGAACGGCATCCTTTTAAATGCAAAGGTGCCAAAGGGACAGGTAAAGGTGGTTTTCTCTTGGTCCTGGGGGTCAATTGCCACATGGTTATATCTTGAGAGTCCATCCAGGAAACAGAAAATTTTTTTTTTCCGCTAACCGCTCCAGGATTTGGTCAATGAAAGGTAGCAGAAAGTGATCTTTCTTAGTTGCAGCATTGAGTTTTCGATAATCTACACACACTCTCCAAGAAGTAGGAGTGCGTGTAGGGATGGATTCGCCCCTGTCATTGACATGGATGGTGAGTCTCGCCTCTTTGGGCACGACGTGAATTAGACTCACCGAGGGGCTATCGCTGATCGGGTAGATTATACCTGCATCCAGCCACTTAATAATTTCCTTCTTAACGACCTCCCGCATGTTAGGGTTGAGACGTCGTTGCATCTCGCGGGAAGGCCGAGCCTCCTCCTCCGTATATATACGGTGAGTACAGTAGGAGGGGCTAATGCCAGTTAAGTCTAATAAAGACCATCCAATGGCTTCCTTATGTTCCATAAGGACCTTTGTTAGTTTGCACTCTTGCTCCCTGGTCAATTATGAACTGATGATTATGGGGCATGTTTCATTCGGTCCCAGGAAAACAAACTTAAGTGTACTAAGCAGCTTTTCCAGCTCGAGAGTGGATGGTGAAAGATCTAGCATTTCTTAGGACGAGAGTGTCCCAAGCGGATCGGAAAATAAGTCAGGAGGAAGAAGTTGGCCCTCAGATTGGCCAAGAAGAGGGGCATCTTAGATAGATGAATCCGAAAAGGAATAGCCCCAGTGAGTAGTATGTGGGCTCAAGGTCCCAGTGTGGAGTTGCAAATCTACCTGATTTGGTAGGAAAGAAAGGGTAATCTGGTCTTCAAGAGTGTGGACCAGCGGTGAGTAGCCCGGATATGACTCAAACCACGAGGTATGGGACACGGAGAAAACCTCGTCAGAAGTCTAGTCAGAAGAAGGTACGGGAATAGGGAGGGATGGGGGAATGTCATAATATGTGTTGGTCAGGCAATCGTCAGTGTTTAAAGGCAATCTGCAGTAGTCAGAATAAGTTCCAATTAGTCCGATACATGCATTGACGGTCGTGTCATTGTCAGACGTGTCATCCTCGATGCGATCGCAATCAAAGTTCTTGGCCTCCTTGTAGATGTTAAGCTTGAGCTTCTCAGTTCCAACAACAATCTCAATACAGCCCAACTCGTAGTCGATATGGGTGCGGGCTGTGGCTAAGAAAGGTTGACCACGGATGATTGGACAATCAAAAAGTGAGCTAGGAACTTCCATATCCAAAACAAGAAAGTCAACAGGAAAACAAACACTGTTGACTATAACCACCATGTCTCCCACGACACCTTTTGCAATTTTTACAGAACGATCTGCCAACTGTAACGTGATAGGGGTGGGTTTCAGATTTCCAAAATAAAATTTTTCGAGCATGGTGGTTGGTATAAGATTGATGGAAGATCCTAGATCAAGCAGGGCACGGTTAAAATTGCAGCCTTGGGTGCTATAGGAAATAAGCGGTGTGCCTGGATCTTTCTGCTTCGGTGGTAGATTAGACAGTATAGCACAACTCACATGAGGCGAGAGAACCACCAGATTCTTACTTTTCTTTGACTGTTGCCTGGGTGTTGTGTAGTCTTTGAAAAATCGAGCGACAGTAGGTATGTGGTCGGTAGCCTCTAGCAGGGGTACCTTGATTTCAACATCCCTGAATAAATTACGCAGGTTATCAAAGGCTTGCGTATCCTTCTTCTTGCCTTTTGGCTCCCTCAGTAGAGCCTCAGGGAATGGGACTGATTCTGGCACCAATTTGGGAGTATCGTCCTCTCGCAAATGCGGTGCGCATCCCGAATGAGAGGGCGATGAAGAAGATGGGCCAGGATCAGGTCGAGGCAGATCGACGGTTTGCTTACCACTCCTCGTAGTGATTGCATTGGATGATGCGGGTCTAGTGGGATCATAAGGCGGAGGTGGGTTCGCAATAGGGACATAAGAGTGAGGAGCTGCAATGGGATTAGCCTGAAATCCCTGTGGAATGCTCAGAGCCTACAGAATCTGATGAACCTGCCCCTGAGAAGGTCGTACCTGTAGTTGAGGACCACGAGGTACGAAATTTCATGGGTTGGGAATAGGTTGGGCTGGGAGAGTGCCCTGAGATCGAGTCGCCATGCGTAGTTGACTGATCTCAGCATTCTGCTATGCCAATTGGTGCTGAAGAGAGGTCATGTTCTCTTCATGGCACTTTGACATTTCCGTCATCATCCGCATCAATTTCTCAAGAGGACTTGATGCGTGTTCTGTTTACGATATGCAAGGACCTGATGGCAGATTTGCCACGGGATTAGACTGGGCCCCTGGGATGATGGGTGCGGACGGTTGCATTGGCCCACCCATGGGGTTTTGGTGCTGCAGGTTGCTGGATCATGCGAAGTTCGGATGATTTTGACACCCTGGGTTATAAGTGGCAGAGAATGGGTTGTTCCCCAGGGTGCAAGCATCTTCTAAGCTAGAAGACGAGTCCGCATGTAAATATGCTACTGATTACATGGAGGCTTGGTCCTCCATGTCAAAATACTGGCTTGCAGAAGCCAGATCCACATGACTTACTAAATCGTTCGATGCGACACTCGGTAAGGAAGGTCTCACGAGGTTTATAGTGATAAGCCTGGTGTTGGAAGAATTGGGATTGTGACGAAGTGGTGAGGTGGGGTGTTTGCCAAAAGCTCGTCCAGCTTCTTGTGCACGACGGAGACTTCATCCAATTTCTGTGTGATAAGGCTAAGATCAGTGGATGAATGGGAGGGTCCCGTGTCAACTTCGTGAACGTTGCAGGCCAGGCTGGTACAATTAAAGGTGATAATGGAGCATTGTTCATTGAGTTTTCGCTCATATTTTCAAATCATTCGAATGCTCCATTCTCATCTTTATTCATGAAATTCCCTCCGCAGGAAGCGTTTGCAATCTGCTTCAAAGTCTCATTTAACCCATAGTAGAAAATCTGGGCTATATGCTACTTAGGCAGACCGTGGTGCGGACACTTCTGGAGGAGGTCATTATATCTCTCCCCTACCTCATGAAATTGTTCACTATTTTGTTGCATAAAGGGAGTGATAGCACAGCGGAGCGCATTGGTTCACCCGATTGGGAGGAACTTCTTGAGAAACACTATTCGCATCTCTTCCCAAGAGTGGATGGTTCTCCCAAGGGTGCGTAACCACTGCGATGCTTTATCCCGCAATGAAAATGGGAACATTTTCATGAGAACTATTGGTAACCTGATATTTCTCGATTTAACAGTCTCAACCAATCGGGTTAGGTCTTCCAAGTGGAGTAAAAGATCTTCACTTGCAAGGCCATGGAGTGGAAATTAATCAGGCCAATTACATTTGGTTTCAATTCAAAGTCATCCCCGTCCATGGGGACCTGAATTTGTCCTATGGTCTCTGTAGCAGTGGGATTCTGACAGGAGCTAAGAGACCTAGGCTCCTCCCATTCGGGAGGGTTCTGCATTTCCTCCAATGTTTCCCTAATGGCTTCAATTTTTTCATTATACATTTCCATTTGGGCTTGGAGGCGGGTTATGGGATCCAGAGCTCCACAACCTGGTGGGTTTTGAGGGCGGTTTCCTCCCTCGGGATTTGGGGGTGGGCGTGCAGCCATGTTTGTGGAGGAGGATGATAATTCGGCTTCTTTCCTAAAATTATCAGACAATTCAAGCATTTCAGGGTTTTGTGACCTCCTCCCAAACATGCACTACCGCAGGAAGAATTGGGGGGATACGAAGGGAAAAGGAGATGAGAGAAATGACACCGCAAAGGTACACTTGAAGACAAATCAATACAATCAAAGTCCTAAACTCTACAGTGTGCCCTTAGACCTAAAGATCTAGGTTACCTACTATCACGACCTACGGAACCGAATGCGAGCATCGTGGAACCACCGGGCCAGATTGAAAGGCCGTTTGCCCCAGTCTTAGACACCCGATAGCAAGCAGGAACCCTCACCAGCACGTAAGTGCTACATGCAGGTAGTTAGACCTCCAATCCTTAATAAGGGTCAAGTTGCTACCAGTTTTAGTTAGAGGCTTAGGATCAAGTGCTTCTGGAATGTGAAGGGCGTTATTTACGGGTAATGCCCAAGTGGTTGATTTTATAAAGTGTGTAAGCCAAGCATGCAATGGGGAAATCTCCCTGAATTGAAGTTTTAATTGGTGAATGGTTTTATAGAATTCAACCTTAAGTAGTATGGATTTTAGGATTTTGCTGAATTACCATTTCAACCAATCTCTAGGTTTTGAGAGAATACAAGGTTTTTTCTAAGCCCAACAAACCCTTCTTCAATGTGATTTAGTTAATGCATGCTAAAAAATGCACTGGGCTTCCCTAGATGGAGATTTCTATGTGTGGATGCACGAGTCAATTTTAAGTTAATGTGAAAGGGAGCCAAAGCACTTCAATTCAAGTGCTCCCAATCACCAAAATGATTTTCCACACACAAGGCTCATCCACAAGATAAAGAAAATCAGAGTGTTGAGGTTGAAGTATTCAAGATCAAATCTTAGGCACGTGAAAGGTTGTGGTGGGGTTGGAATCAACTCAATTCCAAGTCTCCCCACCGAAAATGTGATCCCGAATTGCAGATAAATGAGGCAAAGAGGGATGGTAATCAATCTATTTATTTTTTCCTCAAAGAATACTTCACACGGCGAAAGATTCAAGAATCAAGATTCTTGTATCTTCGCTATGCGAAGTTTGGTGGAAAATCTCGAGGCGGTAGGAGTGATGGCAAACAATCAAGCAAGTGATTTTTAATCCACTTGCCCCAAGAGATCCTAAGGAGTGTTTTTAGTTTTTTTTTTTTTTATTAAGGTGACAAGTTGACCTAAGTTGCTAAGATATAGAGACCTACCTATTTAGCAATGTGGGTGAAGCTCTAGTGCAATGTCGGTGACTTTGCGCTCTCGTTCTCGTCTTGGATCTGCCCACGCCTCAAAATTCCTTTGCTTGCCACCTCCTTGCAACTGTTTCACCTGTATACCAGTAAACAAAAACACCCGTAAAGAGAAGGGTGTGAGAAGAGAAAACTAAAGGAATGGAGTAGAAACTTACCTAAATGCGTACCTCCCCGGCAATGGCGCTAGAAAAAGTATGGTGTAGACCCAGATAGGTTGTGTTAATATAGTGATTTAATCGTTGAATTGAGTATAATGGTTAACCTAAATCGAGTCTAACCATCTTTTTACAAAAATTGTTTTTTTAACCTAGCCTACTTGATTTTATCTTGGTCACTTTTAGACCCAGGGTCGAACTCAGGGAGGCGGGAGTAAAGGTGAATAAGTTTCTACACCTTTCCTACAACGAATCTCTTCCATTCATTTATTATGTTTTTGGTGTCTCTATTTAATATTCTTTTCTGATAATTTATCCTTGTGGTACACCCTCAAAATCAAGTCCTTGGCTTAAAGTCAAATTGTTCTTGGCTTTGAGCCAAATTAGGGTTACAAAACTAGTTTTGCTATTCTCAAGACTGAGTACCTGCAAGACAAGGATTATCTTTTTTCTTTTATATTTTTAATCCTTTTAATAGCAGGAAAGAGAACTAGAAATAAGATAAATATAGTATATATATATAGATATATATATTATAAATATATATAGGGGTAGGGGTGGAGGTGGAAATGGAGTGTAGCACGGTGTCGAGTTGATCGTCGTCTAGGAAGACACAACCAACAGGACGAAGTGCCGCATGGAGTGTAGGATGGATGGGTGGAAAGTGTGTGCGGGGATGCTTTCTGTATGCGGGTATCGGGGAATATCAACAATTGGTGCAGATATTCCCGCGATACAATGCGTGGTGGGTGATATGAATGTAAGCATATATGTATATATATAGGTAGGGTTATAATTATATAGGTGTATATGTAGTTATATATATATGTGTGTGTGTGTATGTATGTATAGATATGTAAATATATAGATAGATATATGTATATATATATATATATTTTTGTTTTTTAACTAGATATATATGTATATTTGCTTAACTATATAGATATGGATATATATATATGTAGATAGTTATATATATATATATATGTAGATATAGATATATTTATATAAATATATGTATCTATATCTACAGATATGTATGTATATATGTATATGTGTATGTATATATATATGTATAAATATATGTGTATATATATGTATATATATAAATGTATATATATATATATATTTATTTATACTTAGTTGTATAGGTAATAATATATGTATATATATATATTTGAATATAAATATATATAAATATATATATGTATATATATTTATATAAGTATATAGTCGTGTACAAGTGAGTGTATGTGTGTACACGTGAGTGTGTACAACTGTGGTGTGTGTACGCGTGTGTCTGCAGGAGGGAGTGAGAGAGCGACTATGAGAGAGGGCGCAGCGAGTTAAGGCGTCTGGAGCCTGCAGTCGACGTCTGGACGCCAACGCGCAGGCGTAGGCGCGCGAGGATGCACACACGCGCTAGAGGTTGCAGATGTGAGGGAGGGTACAACACAGTGCGCTGAGTAGCGTAGCGCACCATGCTGCGGGCATGAGTGGACGCAGGCATAGACACGAATGCGGGAGCGAGCACTGATGTGCGCTGGCACTGGCGTATGCGGGAGCAGGCACACAGATGGGATGGAGATGGTTGCGGTGCCGAGAGAGAGCACGTGGTGACAGGATAAGTGAGAAACTTTCCGATCACCTCATTGTAGCTATAGTGTTCCGCTGAAATGTGTGAACAGTGGCTATAGTGCTCGTGCGGCGCGGACAACCGGTTGTGGCCGATTCTGCGTGCGCAGGCACTGTGGAGCGAGCCTGCGTGCACAGAAGGAGATGGTGTCTGCTGCTGGAGTGCGTGTAGGGGCTTGCACGCTGCGTGGAGCTACCGGTGCCATGCTGCTGCTGTGGTTGAGCTTCAAAGCTCGAGTCTGCAACAATGGTGGAGGAGCTTGAATGTCGAAACAAAGGGTGGAATCCACCACGCCCACCTGCTCTTGGATGAGCTGGGCGGTGGTGGGACTCACAGTGGTAGTCGTGGACCACTGTGAGCTGCTCCTGCCCGTAGCGTATTTGTTCAGTGGAAGAGGTTCTGCGTATGGAGGGGAGAGGGGAGGAGACGGCTTGGAGAAAGGGGTTGCTATGTGTTGTTGTATGGACCAGGCTCTCCTCCGCAAGGAAGATGGCTGGGCCTTTTTAAAGAAGATGGAGGCAAGCTCAGCCATGCCCTGGGCTGAGCATGACTAAGCATGCAGCTAGCAGAGCATGCTGTGGCAGAGAGTGGCATGAAGAAGAAGCAGCCATGCCCTGTAGCCATGCGAAGAAGAAATTCAAAGCCAAATAAAAAATGAAGATGGTGAATTTACGAGGCAGTACTTGAGGAATATGTTAGTTACAAGGCCAATTTATTTACTTTCCTCCCCTCTCAAATAAATGCATGCATGCGTTTACTTTTACAAATGCACTATGGCTACCTAATATGCAATGGCAATGCTAGGAAATAGCACAAGATGGCATAATTGTTGGTGTATTTTTGTTGTGCTATCAGTGGCATTATCTTGAAAAGTCGATTGCCAAGGCCTGGATTAGCTATAGAATGTCATCGGCGGCTCTATTAGGAAGTGTCGATTGCCAGGCTTATGGGGGTTGCCATGGGCAGTGCTATCCCAAAGCATTGATTGCCAGGGACCCTTTAAGGATTGATGATAGCTAGGGATGAGGAATCTGACATAGACCATTTTGAGGGCCAATCCGATGTTTGATTTAGGAAAATCAAAAAAAATTTACAAAAAAGTAAAAAATCTCAAAAATATCTCCCTCTATTATGAATAAAACACTAGCATGTTGAACCTGGATCTTGTTGCATGAACGTACGGGTTCTTTAACCACTGGGGACAATAAACCTTTGGGTAGATTCTGGGGCCTCAGAAACTTGTTGCAGACCAAAGGCTGAGGTTGGTCAGGTTCATATGTTTACTAGAACTTAAGTACCTTAAGGCCAAGAGTTGGTATTTCAAGCTAGTCTCTAGAGGTTTGGCATAATAAGGCATCTTGGAAATCTATCCTAGTCTAAAGATCTGGTTTGTTCCATAGGAATTTGCTAGGGACTAGCAAAAGTTTGGCATGGAGGTATGACAGTAACTCCATCATCTACCATAACTAGCCTAATTTAGCCAAAATCTAGGGATAAATACTCCTTAATAATTAGAGAAAGGGCATAATTCAATTCTGACTTAAATTTGAGAAGAAAGGAAATTGAGTTAATTTTAATATTTTAACACGTAATCACAAATGCAGATTAAGTAAGGGGTGAATTAGTGCCTAATATAAGGATAAATGAACTTAATTTCTCATGAAGTGGGCTTCAACTAACTAAATCAGTATTTTCTGAGAATTAAAGATTAATTTAATAAGAAAAACCTTAATTATAGCCTTACTTCATTTGAACGAGTTCTGGTGGAAATAAATGTGATCTAAACCTTTTAAAAATCATTGAAAAATATTCTACGAGGTTTGGAACATTCACTTTGACCAAAGAATCCCATTTTGAACAAAAATGTAATTATGGTGAAAAATTACTTTATTTTGGGCTAAACTGTAAATTACCCAATCGAACAACGTTAAAACCCAAATTTGAGGTCACCATAAGATTTCTTGGATCCAAATTAGGTTACCCTTAATTTTAAGTCGAATTAGAGTCCATCTTGACCAACTTTACAGTTTAGCCCATTTATCTTTGTTTATTGCAAAAACACCCCTAGGTTTTGATTTCCCTTACATAAAAGTCCTCTCCTTCTTCATTCCCAAAGAGTTGAGTAGCAACAGCTAAAACAAACCCAACTGTGTTGACTCTTGATTAACAAAATCTCCATCAAATCTTAACCAAATCCTACCAATTTTGGTAGGATTAGTCTTCAGATCACGCCTAACCAATTTAGCAAGATCTCAAGCTCCAATTTGGAGTGAATCCTCTCCAATCAACCAAAATACGTGTGACTTAAAGGTGTTAAATTCACAAGTCAATCTTGCGAATTCAAGACCAATTGTTGTCATTCATCATCTGTATAAGTGCTTAGGCATTCCCAAGCACAATTTGGTCGAGAATTAGCCGTGTATTCCCTTCCTCACATGGACGTCACCTTCTCCAACTCCAGAGACATCTTCGTTATCCCTCTTCTGTGCATGCTTCAGTCAAAAGAGTAGCACCACCATCTTCCCCATCTTCATGTGACTTTAGCTAGCCAAACTTAGGTCACTTTAACTGCATCGTCGTCGAATCCTTCCCTGGAGCCATCGTCTTTTACATGTTTGACTGGCCAACGCCGAATGCAATTCCACCTCTTCATCATGTTTAGGTAGCTCTTCCTCTTCCTTGCCTCCCATAGAGTAGTTTAGGGTCCTTAGAATTAGGAATTAGCCTCATTTTCTCTCTGTTCTCCTTCATTCTCATGGCCCGCGAGAGCTTTAGCAAGCTCCTCATGGGTCTCCACTCCACCTTCCACCTCTCTAATCACCCCATAAGCATCACCAAGACTTTGTGATAAAAAACCCTTAAGAAACTCAGGCAATTGACCTCCTAAGACCTCCGCCAGACTCCACCTTCATCCGTCACCTTCCCCAAGTCCAATTGACCTTCATAGATAATTTCACATCAAATTTTCACCACCACTACCATTGTTGGTTCACGGAGAGGGTTCTTGGGTATTTGATTGGGGCCGAGGGCCTATTTTTCCATGTGTAGGTACTTAGCCTGACGGAGCTTCTTCCCCAACGATGTCGAGCTCTTCTGGTGATGCAATCAGCTAAGAAACCCACACATTTGTTACAGATTCACCTGGGGAACACATCTGAGCTATTAGATTTGAGATTCAATGTGAATAAAGCTTCAACCACATATAGTTCCTCCTCATTGTAAAGAGGAAGAAGGGGACATTTTAGTCCCACATCATGGAGTTGAGGTGTTGAAAGGACTTACAAGGACTATTGCACATAAGTGATGAGGTGTGGCTCATTATACCTAAAATGGCAAAGTTAGAAACTAGGTTAAACAATATGTTAATAACACAGTAAATAGGATAAGTGTAGGAATTAACAGAATGACTTAAAACATCAAGTTGGCATTAAAAATGCATAATTAGGTCAAATTAATGAGATATTCAATTCATAAATACAATTTGTTGAATCCATTTGCCAATTGAACACATTTCTGAGCGCAAAAGTTTAAACCAAGAGTGAAATCATATTCTAATATGTTGAATTATGTCCCAACAAAATTTCATGGCATTTGGACATTAATCTGACCTTGCATTTAGAGTTTCACATTTAGGTCCTCATTCCATAACATTTTATTCACCTATAAAACCCCAAGGACCTAGCTGCAAATTTGCAGGGACCTCTTTGTAAGCAACCAGGGACAACTCTGTACTCATTTTCGCCACTTATGGGCTTCTTCACAAAAAGTCTCACCATTTCACTTAAAGCCCTTCTTTGTAAATTACCTAATACGCCTGATGCCTCGTGAGTACACTGTACCTCGCAAAGAACATGAGCTACAAGCATCGTCGATTCTTTATATCCCTGATTCAATGGCAGATCTTCACTCATTGATTGCACGAACTCGAGCGAAGCACCTTTGCCTCTCCCAGATCTGATCTAGCGGTGGAGATTTGTCTCAAATTCTTCCTACACTCTTCTCAACCCATATCTACCATACACCATAGGTGCGTCTAATCTCACCTCACCGATGACTTGATTCACTCAAACCTCTACTTACCAAGGCCCTGATCCCTACATGAGGCCATCGACTGCCTTCCCCCTTGAGCCAATCCTTTCATCTACATCTCCAGCCCCTCTTCCTCCTTCGTTGACCGTCGATGACAGGGGTGATGTCTCCCCCTCCGATTCATCATTATAGTGGCTAGCTGTAGCCCAGGTACCTCATTCTTCAACTAGACACCCTTGCATCTCCCTTTGTCGCCACAGCAACCTGCTATGGATCCAGGAATCCCATTCATCTGAGTAACTAGATTTCCTACTTTCATAAATAGAATTACTACTTTCCATGTAGTTTAAATGGTTTCTAGAATACTTAGAAGTAGTGTTAGGTAGTGTAGATCAGAATCCAACTCATGATTAGTCATAGATTAAGAGTAGAATAGAGTAGATCCCAATTCACACAGCTTTCGCATCACCTCACGATTCACATTCTACTAATTTCCTCATGTTTTAGTCCATAATCCACCCCATTCACCTGAGCATGTCTAGATCTAGAGTTCTCAGATTTTGCAATTTAGATAGTACTCACAATCACCTAAGGGTCCACTCATTTGCTTCATATTTTGACAAGGACCCTGATCTGGTTTTGTTTGACTTGAATTGCTCGATTCGTTTAGATTTGTGTTTCACATCCAATCTCATGATTTGGAGTTAATTTAAATTTAGACAAATTTTATCGAGTGATTCAAGTTCAGATATGCATAATTGGGTTTATTGCGATAAATTTGAATGTGATTTCGTTGAGGTTTATTCTTGAAGGAGAATATGCCCAATTTGGAGCTTTGCTTTGGGTACCCATGGCCAAGAATAATCCATTACATGGATTAGAGGTCATAGCAATGACCTACTAGTTTAGAGGATCATTTAGGATACTTGAACACTAATTAATAGTTTACAGGTATTTTACAAGGTTATATCTTCATAATAGTCCAAATTAAAAAGCCCAAAACAAGTGCTACATGATTTCTTGATTCAAAATGTCCTTTATTCTAATAATTGAGATTTCAATGGGGCCTTGAAGATCTTAATGGAAAATTTAAGGTTTGTCTTGTTTCAATGTGGTTCAAATGATTCCCAGAACTAATTCTGAGGGTTTTACAACTGTTGCAACATGAGTTTCAAAGTTTGAATCAGAACTAATTTGATCTGAGAAGTAGTTGATTAGCTGCTCTGCCAGAAGGCTTTTCCAAGAATTTTGAGTTCAAATCTAATTGATTCTTGGAGGGTTTTGTTTTCCATAATGGAAGTGGTTTTGAGTTTGATTCAAAATAGATTTAAAAAGTTTTGAGTCAATTCTTTAGAGTTGCTACTCAACAGCAATATGAGCTGCTAGTTTCCTCTCACAACTGTAGCATCATCTTAACAATTGCTAATGCAGTAGCTACTGAAATAGCTACTTGAAATTCGAATGGAAGCCGTATCAGTAGTTGTCGTAAACAACTGCAATAGTTGGTCCGATTGTTGAATCTTGGCAGCAATAGGTCTGAAATGAGGAGTTTGCAGGGAATTTTTTGTTGTATTTGGAGATTTTAAGGTGCTGACATGTGTTTAATGTTAGGATTTCATGAAACAAGTATTCATGTACTTGACTTTGATTTTAAATGTGATTGTGATAGTTTGTAATCTTTCTAGTTTAAATCATTGTTAGCAAACCATATGGTCACAACTATTCAACATGGATATTTAATGTCAATCAAGTTGGAAATCATATTTAATGTTTAAAAGATCTTTTGTGTAAGGTCTTAGATGTGTTGGAGTGGTTACATCTTTGTTTCAGCCATTAGAGTTGAATTTGAGGCCATAGGCTCATGTTTCAAACTCCACTCAAGGCCTCTTTTGGATGAACTTTGAAAAACATAAAAATCATAAAAAAGTCTAAAAAAATAATATAAACATATCTTGAGTAAGATTAGGTATATTTTTAGATGTATGTGAAGTTTCAAAGTATTCCGAACCCCCGAGCTAGTAGAACATACCAGCTGATGGTTTGATCTACTTTGAAACTCAATAAAAGAACTATATTCAAAAATACCAAAAAGAATTTCTTCTATCCTCATCTTATCTTTTCTCTCTTTTCTCCTACCTATATTAAATATACAAATACCATAAAAATGAAATACCCAAAACTATACCAAAATACCTTGTATGTAGTATTTATGCTTGTAAATATAACTTAACACGAAGTTAAATGTAAATATTGTAATACATGTAAATAATGTTTATAAATAACTTATAAATGTATCATATATTTTTAAATAAGTATTTAGGATGATTTATTGTATATATAACTTTATTATATAATTATAAATTAACTTATAATAGATTAAATGTATGTAAATTAAGATAACTATAAATAAGTATTTAGACTTGTACAATAGCATATATTACTGTACATACGTATTCAAGTATTTATTATGGAACTATTTATATTGGTACATTGATTTATTTATGTATTTATTGTATATAATTAGATTATTAAGTTAAATAGCTAAATTATTAAGTTAAAATAAAATAAATTAGTAATTTAAGTTATTATTGAAGTTATGTTGTGTATTTGTTTATGTTAGTTTTAAGTATTTTCAACCTATTTATTATGTATTTATACTGTATAATTAGTATTTATTACGTAAAACATGTAAATAAATGTATATAAATTAAAATAAATGTTCTAAAGTAAATTAAAAATGTTTAATGAATTACTATTTACAAAGTCAATTGCATCATCAAATCATTAATTTATACATTAATTAAGGATTTAAGCTCAATTAACGTGTACAAACCACTAAATTTAAGCAAGTTTTAAATGAAATTAACTAACTTTTTTTATAAATTAATTGTACAATTATGTAGCCTTATATAAGAGCTTTCAAACCCTATAATTTAGTTTGAAAATGGATATCATTTGGGCTCTCACATCGAGACCCAATGTCAGGCCCATTAAATGCAATGTAGTGCTCAATCGATCCCTTACATAGTCCCAACTTGTTTATCCTTAACTGCGAGCTGGTACATATATGTAATCGTGTCCACTGCCCTCTCAATCGATACTGCACAGTGCAACATTTACCCATTACCCCTTACCCTCTGATACTTGAGCATTCTAAGTATATTGTGGTTAAGAGCCCGGTCCGAAAAGTGCTTGGGCCCAGTTCAACTAAGCCAGGTCTGGGCTGAAAGATTGCACAGAAAAACACTAAAAAGAAACTAGGAGTAGGCCTAGCAGTGGTCTGGTCCCACCTCTAGGGGTGCTGTGTATTACATGAAAAGTCTGATTTGCCCATTAAAAACCTAATTTTTGTTAGGAAGAAAAGAGAGGGAAAACAACTAAGTGTTGTGTAAGCGAGAGACTAACTTAAAAGAGACTAATTGTTGAGAGCCTTAGGATGTGCATAAGCATTGTGTGTGTAAGTTAAGTCTGTGTTGTGTACTGAGTGAGTGCTGTGTATACATACATATATATAAGTGTATATATATATAGAGTATATGTAGATAGATGTATATTTATAGTATATGTATAATAAGTAAAATGTATATATATAATATACACATATGAGTGTTATATAGTATGTAAGTATATAAGAGTAATGAGTGTTTTAGCCCTTTTTACATACATTATCTTCAGTGATAGTTTTTGAGGCTTTAGTAACATTTAAGTGAGTTAGTATAGTCTTCTATATTAATTTAGCTAAGTTAAAGTTGTATATAGTATCTATATGGTACATAGATGTATATAGATATGTACAGTATATGATAAGCATTATATATAGTGTATACATTTAAGTATTAGTTGTATATTTGTAGATAGATATATTATATCTGTATATATTTATTGTACTGTATATATAAATAGTTAGTGTATATAACTAGCTAGAGTCATTATTTGCCACAGGTTGTATATATTGTTTCTAAGGTTTAATAGGAGTTAGTATGATTGTATATATGTTAGTATAGAATATGTTAGAGTATTTATTCATTATTTTTGTACCTAGACTTAAGTATTGAATTGTACATAAATAACATAGAATAGATTAGGTAGTTTTTCATATCTATTTAATTGTAAATATGCTTAAGCCATTGTAATTAGCCTTGATTGATTCATTTTGTACATAATTAACTCAATTAATTCATTATTCGATTCATTGATTTACTTGCAAATAAATTTAACATTTTTTTTAATAAAAAGGCATTTTTGGAACAAAGAGAGTGATGTATATCAATAACTACCTCATAGCGAATGACCTAGAATAAATCAGTAAAAGTTATGTAAATAAAAAAAATGAGTGACATGGCATCTGTTGCAGCTACGGGTTACTATGCTATCGTATTTGGTTTTGAAAACCAGTCGTTGTAGGTTGAAAGCGAAGAACTCATGCTCAACAAATAAAATTTATATCGGAATAAAAATCCCAGGCCGAACATAAGGAGGTGGACGTTTGATTAAAAATACACATTTGTTCTATTTGTCACGAAACAGAATAGCTGGTTGAAAATTAATTAACAAATAATAAATAGGAGAGAGAGAGAATATTACAAATAAAAGCAAAATGGATGTAAAATAAACATAACTTTCATTATCAAAAATTTTTCATTACACTACTCATTACAACTAGAAAGCAGGAAATGATTACACTAGAAAGCAGTAAATCTACTCTAGAAAGTAGTAAAAAGAATGGAGAGAGAGATTGTAACGAACGCGTGCCCCAGACGTCTTTTAAGACGTCTTGGAGGTGGCCCAGACGTCGGACCAGACGTCTGGGATCACATCCAGACGTCTAACCAGTCGTCTGGGATCGTTTCCAGATGTCTGAAAAATAGTTATTTTTTCGCACGAGAGATTCATCCACACGCCTGTGCGCGCAGACCCGCGATTCCTCTCTCTCTTTTTCCCTCTCTCTCTGCGGGATCACATCCAGACGTCTGACCAGTCGTCTGGGATCGTTTCCAGATGTCTAAAAAATAGTTATTTTTTCGCACGAGAGATTCATCCGCGCGCCTGTGCGCGCAGACCCGCGATTCCTCTCTCTCTCTCTTTTTCCCTCTCTCTCTGCGGCTGCAGACCTACCGCGCACTCTCTCCCTCCTCCTCGCGCGACCTTAAAAGGCCACGCCTCCCCTCCTGTCGTCTCCATCGTCCCCTTCCTCTTCTCCTTCCTGTGCGCGAGAGCGAGCGAGCGCGAGGGCGACAGCGGCGGCCGCAGTGAGCGCGGAGGAGGTGCAGTGTGCGAGGGCGGAGCTCTACCGTGAGGGCGAGGTCACCGGAGCTGCTTGGCCAGCCGGCGGAGGGCGCAGGGGGTGCGGAACGACGCGGAGAGGGACCTGCTGCGGTCTGAGCAGCAGACGCGCGAGGTGCGACGCGGGCGGCGTCGCGAGCGGAGGCCGAGTGGCGCCCTGATTCTGGAAAAAATTTCCAGAATCAGACATCTAGGTTGATAGCCAGACGGTGAGGGAGACGTCTGGAAGCTCATACAGACGTCTGAAAGGTGAGTATTCCACTTTCTTCTTCCTTCCTGTCGAATGACCGTACTGAGGGAGGGAGATGGGTGTGCACAGGCTCGGTGATTCGCCATCCAACGCGAATCAGACGTCTGGTTGTTGTACCAGACGGCGGGAGAGACCTCTAGACGTCCGGGGTGACCATCGAACGTCTGGGATCTAGGCCAGACGTCTCCGCAGACTTCTGGACGTCTGGGAAACCACGCTGAGCAGGTAATTCTCTGATCCACTTTTTAAGACGTCTGGAAGAAGTTCCAGACATCTGATTTTACACAGTGTCGTCGTTTTCGACCCGTTTAGGGCCCGTTCGGGTTTCATTTTCCGCGATTCGAGTTGCGTTCCTTTCAGAATTAATTCCTCTACCCATCTACAGTAGCTATACACTGTTTTGAGACTTTCCTTGTGTTTGATCCTTGTGATAGGACCTCGTTCAGTTGCAGTCTTGGGAGTCGCGGAGGCACGTAGGATTCCCGATCACGCCCCCATTCCTCCCGTTGTACCTGGTAGAGTGGCTTTAAGTTATTAATAAAATATGTTAAATTATGAAACCATAAATAGAACCTAGGACATTGCATGAATCCTAGGAATGAGAAATAGATGGAATGATAGCTCCTAGGTGTTGCATGAATCCTAGGACTGGAAAACTAGATTGTATGATAGATCCTAGGATATGGCATGAATCCTAGGATGGGAAAACTAGTGGAATGTATAATACTGCAGTCTTGGAAAATGGAAAGAGATATAAAGCTGCCTGTTGTGAATAGATAACGTGGTTGAGAACATGGATTATAAGAATGTGAAACTGGAAAGTGAAACCTGGATGTTTGAGTAAAAAGGATGGAACCCTACGGGGAAGTAGGAGTAGAACTCCTGGAAAGTTAATGGAATAGTTTTGGGGAAGTGAGCTGGCCCTTGAGTACGGAGTACCAAGGAGAGCGACTGTCCCCCTGTTTAGTGTAGAGCGGAGCCAGCCGCCCCAGGGACCCGGGGTTAGGACTGGCCACTCTGTACCGACTTGCTGGCCCTCGCGTACGTAGTACCGAGGAGAGCTACTAGTGTAGGGAGGTACTAGCTACCCCACGGGCCCCAGGGTTCTGCTAGCCTCCCACACCGACTTGTTAGGCCCGCTGGGGCAAACCAGGGTAGTCAGGCGAGGGTGCGCGGACTGTGGAGGGGCAAGGCCTCGGTTTGGTTACTGTGGAGGGGTTGGACCCCTATTACTGAGAGGGCTCTGCCCTGGACTGGTTCCGTGCTGTGCTTTGGGCGCACCCGTTAACGGAAATGACTGACCGCGTGCCAGTACGGGTTAGCTACCTGTGCGTTTATCCCACGTGCCGTAGTCACCGTTACGTCTGTCAGTGACCTTGGGGTGGTTGACTGAGGGTAGGATCACCATGGGGGACTCTCCTGGCACATGGTGCTCTCCTGGCCAGGAGAGCACCATGTGCTACTTCTACTTTTTGGAAAAGACTGCAATCAAGATCGTTCCCACGAGGAACATTCGAGATCAAGAAAAGATCTGGGGAATAAATGAAATAGTGAGACAATTGAAAAATGTGAATAAAGAAAGTAATAGAACATAACAGCTACTGTACACTCTACTATTGTCTTTAGTTTTAGTTGCCACTCTACTCAGCGTTTTGCTGACGTGTCACACTCATTACCTTTTTCAGGACCAGGTGTTGAGCAGCCAGGGTCAGCAGTTGCAGAGGACGCTGGGCCGAGTAGGGTCCAGTAGAGTTTACCACAGTCTTTTGTACCTCTTTTGTTTCTGTTATAGTGAGTAGTTCTTGTTTCCGCTGTACTTTCTTTACCTGCAGTTCATGTTATATGATAAATGTTGTTCTACTGTTGTGGTGGTATCTACTGTAGTAGTTTCTTTCCTTACTGCTGTACTTTCTTACTGTTAGTTATATTCATGCTGAATGTGGTTTATTTTACTGCTCTTTTGGTTACTTCCTCGTTGGACGACTAGGTCTTGGGATTTGTCGAGTCGGTCCGGTTCTCGTGTCTCGTAGGGACTCGGGAGTCAGGTCGTTACAGAGATATCGTCCTCAACGATCGCTTGGAGGACGAGCCAGACGGGATGATGCCTGGAAGAAGGGGAACGGAGCAGGAAGTAGAAGGACGAAGCGAGAAGAATGGGAACGAAGCAGCACATCGTCATCGTGGGATCCACTTCTCGAATGCAGAGGGAGGACAACTGCAGGATGCTCCACGAAGGGGGATGAAGGTGGAAAAATTATAATTTTTACTCTAGAGGAGCATCCTGGGTTTGGGACAAGCTCTTAGAGCATTGGAAGGGGTGAGAGAATAGAAGGGATGCCAATTTCGTATGGAGGGGGTCTCCTTTTATAGTTGCAAGGAGTGAGGGCAATTAGGTAATTTTATGTTGAAATCATTAATTCAGGACCTTTAGTGACGGATAAATTAGTCACTAAAGGCTTGAACATGGCCGTAGTGGGCGGCGTGCACGCACCTACTCAACTCCCCGTGCTCAACACCTATCCATGAACTCTCAATCTCGATCGTTCGATCATGGAATTGAACGGCTGAGAACACATCCTTGCCACTTCAACCGCATGCCTTATCGCGTGTGATGAGGCATTTCCTTACTACGTCAGATGGGGTGTAGATTTGATCGGGCGTGCACGGTAGCCCAATCCCTATCTTGCGGTCGATAGCACCCGCACATCTGCGCCCAATCAAAGTGCTTCTCGCGGCTTGAACCTGCGCCTTAAGGTTATCGAGCGCCTTATCCACTACGCTGCACGTGTGGATGGGTAGGCGTTGTGTTTTAGTGGCGCGCGATCTGGACCGTTGGATTGAGATCCAACGGTCAAGGCTGCATCCTCCTTTGGCTTCAGAAAATGAAGGCACCTATCTGAGATCCACTCTTAGCCGTTGGATCTTGATCCAATGGTGGAGGGGCATTAGTGTTAGAGGCTTCAACGGTTGTGTATGGCTGGTTGGGCTGCCGAGATGGTGCCATCTTGGCTGTGCATCTTCTAGATGATGTAGATGGTGCCATGGGTATCGGGTTGAGTTGATTTTCATGCTGTTAGGCTATGATCGTCTATCCGAATCCATCCATGCGATTGTATTTGTCGTTTGAAGTGCGAATTAACACCAACTTGGCCCTTGATCTTATAGGGTTCCTCAGTGTCTATCTGATGCTACGGATATCTGATTAGGGCCATCTTGGAGTCGTTGAACTCCAATCGTCACCCTGATCAGATTTGTACAGTTGGATCTTCGATCCGAGGCTCCGATAAAAAGCTACCTTATCCCTGAACATAAAAGGAGACAATTAGCCTCCATCTTATTTAGACTAATCTAAATGCAAGATGATGCATTCTATGCAATATCTACAGTATGTAATGCAATTCTATGCTTAAGAACTTACATAAATAGACATTTTATGTAATATAAACATGTTTACATCACTCCTCCATGCCTATCTTTTGCTAGTCCTTAGCAAAAACTATATGCTATTTATAGAAGAATTAGGTTGGATTATTTGGGCATAAGTTATTTCCAACATTAAGAAAATGTTTACTTAGGATCTGAACTTTCAAAGGCACAACAGTGCCCGGGTATCTGGCAAAATGCAAACCACCTCAAGCCCTTGCCTTATTCAAAGAAAAATATCTTTTTCCCTTTTTCTTCTTTTCTAATTTTTTTGGATTTTTGAGTTTAGGATTAAAGAGTGGCTTTTTGCAGCCATTCAACTCACCTAAGATTTGATGAGAATCCTAAGTTCTAAGCATCTTATTATTAATGTGATAGACTCGTTGATTGGCAATTAGAACAGACTTCAGGTTTCTATGCCTCTAAGTGACCTTAAAAAGAGAGTTCTGCCTAAAGGTGTATCTTTACAACTGGTAGCTTTCTCTCTACTTTTATTTCTATGGGGTCAACTCAAGGGTGAATCCAGTGTATATCTCCCTGGTTTATTCTACTTTTTCGCTTCTTCCTAAGTGTTTTGCGAATTTTAAGTGCATTTCTTGAGCTGGGTTCAGGACAACCGGTCGATGAGCTGTTACCACCGACAACTTGCCAGCCATACTCGTGTGACGAAGTGTGGTTTATTTCTTTTATTTTCTTTTTCTTTTCTTTTTGACTTTCTTTTTTTTTAAGTAGGTGGCTTTCCTGGTCTAAGATTTGCCTAAAGGCAGTAAAAAGAGAATGGTCCAGTGATTGGCCTCTGAACAGCCTACTTATCGGCTGTTACCCACGATAACTTGCTAGCCATATCACCCTAGAAGGTTCATTAGCTACCCAATTTCCGTTAGAAACTCTGAACAATGAGTCAATGATAAGATAGTGTGTAGATGTTTTAGACTTAAAGTTCCCTCAAATCAGAGGATAGTTTGATTAGTTGTGTACTTATCACTCAAACTTATTTACTCAAATTAAAATAGAATTCAGGTTGGCGAGGACTTGAAAAACAAATCCACATTTTAATGGATACACAGGCTGATTAAGTTCGAAGACCTGAAGGTTCTTTGTGTTCAGATCCTAATGTAATATTTCCTAAGATTGAAAATTTTCTAATGTCCAAGTATTCCTTCCTAATTCTACAACTTTATATATATATATATATATATATATATATATATATATAAATAAAACAAATCTATGGAGCTGACAAATTAATTCAGAGATGGATATCAACCCCCCCATGCCTATCTAATGCAATGTCCTCATTGTATTAAAAAGACATAAAATAGAGTGGAATAGAGTAGAAAGCACCTGAATTGTGTGAATGACGGGTCTGCTCTGAGATAAACAAAAACTGTATACGTGCTGAATTTAGTGCCTTCAGCTAGGCACACTATAGAAAGAAGAGAAATAAGGAATTCACAGGTATAGGTTAGAATCAGAATAGAAAGATGAAACCTCTGACTTGCCAGCAGATGTCCACAGATATGGACTAGATTGTGGTGCAGACCCATACCCCATGGTCGAAAATATTTAAGGTTCTAGATAAAAATTACCCAAAACCTAAAATCAATACGCAAGTAGAATCGGGCCTACAATTTATGAGGATGCAACCCAAGACCAAAAAGTAGAGTTACAGAGAATTCAAGATCAAAAGGATAATCAATGAATGTGTGCTTGGGTTGGACATCCTCAGAATAAATTTCGTAAGGGTCCTGGTTTGATGATTTCAGATGAATTGGAACCCTTAGACGCAGTCTTCTACTTCCTCCAAAGTTTGCTTCCCAAATCAGAATTTCCCAGCTTCTATCCTCCTCACTCAAAATGTCAAATTTTAGGACCTCTTGCATATTAATCACCCCATCTGAAATTTCCAAGTCTAAAAGATGTGGCTGAATCAGAATTGACTTGGGTCTAGTTATCCCAAAAACAGAATCGTCAGTAAGCTCAATGGGGTGTAACTGATAATCAGAGCATTGAATTGTATCCTTCAGAAAATGTGATTCTGAATCTGTCTTGTAAGCCCCAATAAAATAAGTTTCCTCAGTTATTGGGCCATTAAATGGTTTAACCGATTCCGTAGGCCCAATCATCTCACAGAAATCATGTTCTGCAAACTCACATGTGACTTCGCAAATTGAATCTCCACCATCAGAATCAAAGAAATCAAAATCCATATTAATGTACATCCCAAAATCAATCATCACTTTCTGATCCATGGAGACATACATTTCCTCATACCTCGACTCAAGGATTTCAGGTGAAGAAATCAGATCATGCTTAATTGGTTGCTCTGATTCAATCTGGTCAACCTTGTAACACGTGTCCCCCCCAACAGGTGCCTGAGTGGGTTCTAACATTGGCTCTCCTAAAGGGGATTCATCCTAGGAATCATCCCACAATTGAACTAAAGCAACCACAAATCTCATTCTCAATTTCACTAACTTCCCAAGTAGAAACTCACCTGGGTTCTTATCCTTAACATCAGTGAGCCAATCCAACAAATACTTGTTCAAATCATCAATCATCTCAATCAGGGCCTCTAATTTTTCAATGCAAGGTATTGGCTGAACTTCTAAAGATTGTATGGTATTCCTCAAGTTAGCCAAAACCTTATCTTGAACCTGGTTACCCTGAACCAAATGACTTGTTTTAGGGTTGGGCGGGTTTGGGATCAGTGTGGAGGAGTTAACGAATTGAGATTCGTTATACCCTTCCTGATAATAGGTCATTTCGGATTGTTCAAAAGGTGGTGATGACCTAAAGGCAGTGTATTCAGAGGATGGGTAAGGATCAGTGTATCCTCCTTGATAGTAGATCGAATTAGGTTGTCCATGAAAGGGTGGCGATTTATAATCGATGTGGCTCTAAGAGGGATAGAAATCACAATCATAGTGTTCAAGGCTAGACCGTAAACATGAAGGTCCGGAACTATATCCCCAATCTGAGTTATCTCGACTAATTGATGGTTGATTACAGTACGTGTCAAGATAATCGTCATGTTGAGGATAACTCATAACAGGAGCGAAAGAGTGGGAATGCATATAAAATGTGAAAGGATTCATGATAGACGGGAGGAAGAAAGGTGCCTTACAATACAAGCAATCAAACCTGCCCTTAAGTGGGCTAGCCTAAAGACCTACAGACTCCCAGAACCCGTCTTGAGATAAAGAAATGATTTGATCTACTTCTGTCTGTTCAATCCAACCAGTTAGAAGGAGGGACTGGAGAGAAGGTTCTTCCTTCGGCTTGTGCCTCCGGTTCCTAGTGTACCCCCCAGCCACGATCGTTTGATCTTGCTCCCCTAGCTAGACATCAGATTGAACAGTAGAAATAGACTAATTGTTGACGCGGCTAGATCGTGTTTTAACAAATATTGCGTTGTAATATAGACGAACTTTCCACAAAAACAAATAAAGATTTATAACTCAAAAATCAGAGTATCTGAGGTCGAACACAGGGAGCAATCTAAGTATTCCGAAACTTGAGAACACAAATTTTCAAATGAGGAGAAATGACTAGCTCAATGAGAGTGATATAGAAAGAAATTGCTTAAGAGAAAAAAAAATGGACGTCTGATGCAATATCAGACGTCTTAAAGTATTTCCCAGACTTTGCTCTACTTCAGCTCGTTTTCTTCTCTTCCCTTGTTGCTTCTGCTCCTCTTCTTTTTTTCTTCTCTTTCTTGCATCTTTGTCTGCACCTTGATCTCTTTCTTCTTCTGCTTGTCTTTACCTTTCTCTATTTCTTTACGGTTCTTCTTGTCCTTATTCTGCTTTCTCTTCTTCTTCTTCCTTCCTTGGTTCTGTTTTCCCTTTGGCCTTGGCTTCTTTTCTGCCTTGCCTTTCTTCTTCCTCTGTAGAGCCTCCTTCCTTCTTCTTCTCCTTCGCTTGCAGTGGTTAAGTCCCTGCTTCCTACACACAAGCACACAGCAAAACCTACTCCTCTACCCTTCCCGCGTGTTTCTCTCTCTCTTTATATCACTCTTCAGCATGCTACCAGAGTCGGGTAAATGGGTCGGGTTGTGCGCCTGGGTCCAGGCGCACCGCAGTGGGTGTGGTGCGCGAGGAGTGCTCAGGATAGTGTTGGGTCGGGTTGCTCCAGATCTGCGTGATGAACTCACGAACGAGGCATAGTGGTTAGGTGAGGGACCTCACCCCAAGTGTAACTAGAGGCAACGAGGCAATAACACAAAAATAGTATAAAGGACTTACGCACTTTGTGACTTACCAAGGTGGGACTAATGCCCACCTCTCTTTCTCGCACGCCCGCAGCAGACCGTGCTTCCAATTGCCACAACTACAGGCGTTGCGGCGTCACTTGCTAGGTCGACTGCCTTCGCAAGACCTTCCCAAGTTTGCTGCACCTGGAACCCTAAAGTCTCGCAACCAGGAGCAAGCAGCTTCCTCGACTCATCGGTATTGGCGGCGAGAGCTCAATACCTGCCTAACACAACAAGGGCCTTTCGGCTCAATCAGATCACAGGGGGATCTTCGTCGTGTCACGGCGAAGGTCCCCCTGTGATCTCACGGTGAAGGTGAGGCGCTAGGTGGCAAGCCGCGGGGTGGCCTAGGCATGCGTGGCTAGGTCGCTCTATGGTCGGATGGATAGGTGTGATCAGGGGCCTGTTGTGGTAGTGTAGAGGGATTGTGGTTGAGTGGAGGGTACTTAGTGAGGTGAGGTGGTGGTTATGCGATGGTCAGCGAGACGTGTAGGGCTGCAGAGTGATAGGAGCGTCTCACCGGAGGGTGGCCGGAGATGAGGAAGGTGGCGGTGGACAGGGACGATCGAGGGGCGGTTGTGTGAAATATAGTGAGGGAAACGAAAGAGTGGAAGATGTGGAACTTATTTGGACTGTTGGGAGGGAAATGGGGCAGCAGAGTTAGATGGCTCGTTTGTGCCGTCGTCGGAGAAGACAACCCTTGGGGAGATAACGGCGACGAGGAGGAGGTCAGGGAGGCGTGCGCTTGGTGCGACGCAACGCGAGAAGATGAGGCGGAGTGGACTCTGCTGCTGGTATGGCAGCAGAGCGATTAGAGGGAAGAGAGGTAATCGCTGGAGCTTGCGGGTTTCTTGGTCGGAGAGAGGAGAGATGAAATTTGGAGGATTCTACGACCAAAACAAGTCTGAGAGATTCGCAGAGGGTAGGAGGTCCTTTTATAGGTGCTGGCCGAGCTTCTGGTGCATGGAGGGCAAGCCTTTAGCCACCGTCGTCTCATCAGAGAAGGAAGGTGGTTGGGATCCCAAATCTTTCGTGTGTTCACACGAGAGATTGGACAGGAATCAGAGATTGTGATTGGGCTCATATGGAAGGGGATTCCTCAAAGAATCTCCCTTCCAATTCTGGGAGGAGATCTCTGAGGGATCAGAGTGTATCCCCCCTACCTTCCTCGCCGGAGAAGGATTCCTCCCCATTAATGTTAGAGGGACCTGATTTTCAGATTGGCGAGAAAGCTAGGGGGGTTTATGTGATGGTTTTCAAAAGATAGGGACCAAAATGTGATTTGGTGTACTAAATTGCAAAGTAGGTCAAGATGACCTCCCCTTAGGTCCAAATTTTGGTAAAAACCTAATTTGGACCTAAGGAATCCAATGGTGAAGTTGGATTTTAGGTTTGACCACGTTTGACAAGGCATTTTGCATAGAAACCCAAATTAGGTCGATTGATGAGTTAGGAGCTTAATCTAGGTCAAACTAGGTTCCAAAGGCCAAATTGAATGTTCTAAACCCTAGGGGATACTTTTCCATGAATTTTAGAGGGTTTACTTGATTTTTATCTTGATCAAAACCTTGTTGAATTAAGCGGGTCTCTTTTAGGGCTACCAGATGTCATTTAATTCCTGGATTACATATGAACCCATTTTTGATTGAATCAACCCACTTTTTATCATATTTAGACCATTTGACCTATGTTTTGTCTCTAAGAAATCCCATTTCTGTACTGCAATAGTAAAATTGCAGTTTTAACCTTTATTTCATGTTTTATTCTCAGAACACTTATTCCTCCAATTAAGCCCTCTTCTAAGTCTTGTAGAAGCTTTTATTCTCTTTATTAGGTCAAAATGAGCTAGTTGTGGCCCTTGATGAGGCTCTCATCATACCCCCATGACTAGCTTTTGCTAGTCCCTTAGCAAAATTTCAAGGTTTTAACTTCTGTTCTAGACCCTGAGTGTCTGTCATCAATTATGATAAGTGCTTCTCTTTTTCTTTTGATATTAGGTCAGAATGTCAAAAATAGGCCTAGAGGTACTAAAGCATCAACCAAAATCCGGACCTCACCCGCTTTAGCCTCAGTCCTCCGCCAAGGTTTTTAAGGCCCACAGAAACTAACCTAGGGTTTGTTGGACTTCGCAGTTAAAGCACCCGTGCTTGAGACATTTTTAGCCTAGGTTCAATTTGCAGTGCATTTTTGTAAGAGAGAGATAGAAGATTTATTTGTTTGGAGAGCTTTCTCTCTCTTTTCTTTTTATTTCTAGCTTCGGATTAGCTTCTCAACATGGTCTGTATCGGATTCCTCGCCCCCATCATCAATCCTCAAGGGTCCCTAGCCATCGAGATTTCGAGATAATCCCGCCCATGGTGACCCCCAGAACCCTGGCTTTCGAGATTTTGAGATAATCCTGCCCATGGCGTTCTGTGGCCGAATTCAAACCCTGGGGATCGACATTTCGTGATAATGTCGCCCATGATATCTGAACCAGTAGAGTGCTTACATGCCCCCGATAGGATATTTAAATATCCTAAGAGACAAGCACCGAGGAGATGATATGTTGTTACGCATCTTCGAGGGAAATTTCCCACCTCTCTGTGTCGAGAACTTGTCCAAATCAACTTGTGTTGATCGGCTGCTCCTAATCTAGGTGACTTTTTCAGAACATTAAACGCTTTTGCGTGATTTGGATATTTATGCGCACTGAACCTGACTGTGTATGAATTTGGGGTGCTTAGGTTACCGAATCCCACAATCCAAAGGTCAGTTAATGGGGCCGAATACTTCCTAAGCCTCAGACCTAATACTTAAGCTTCGTATTTTCCCCAACCTCTTGAGGATTATCCAGATTTTAGAGAATACGTGAATTTTTAAGCTAAAGAATCTAGCTCAAGAGGCCTAAGATCAACGTTCTTGCTAATCTCTTGTTATGTCTCCTTAGTACTTTTCTTTTATTTTTCTCTTGATCTGGTCTAGAACTTCAGTTAATCCCTTAATCTTTTACTAATGACTATTTCTTTTTCTTTTTCATTTTGTGCTCCTGTTTTGGCATTTTACTCTTTTCCACTTCTCATTTTGTATGGCCATGAATTATTTCTCCCCTCCTTCAAGTTTTTTTTTTTTTGAATTGAAACCCTTTCTTGATATGAATTTTCCTAACATTTTACACTTTCATACCCCCCCAAGCCTAAGATTTGCAATGTCCCCAATGTAAATTAGGTGGGTCTGATTTCATCTTAGTTCATGCATTAGGACAGGTGTTTGGTGAGTGAACGGGTCGAAGTGACTTGTTGCGAATGTTTTCTAATCTCGGGTAGGGGTACCTGAGGTGAAGTCGGCAGTTCTAATGGATGAACCCTAAAGTGCAATATGAATTCTGCATAGAAATGTCAGGAAAGGTTTCGAGTATTTCAAAGAATGATGGGTTGCCTCCCGTTAAGCGCTGAGTTTTACGCCATCGGCTAGGTGCAATGAGCTCAAGGGGAATGGAGGGTAAAGGATGACTCAGCCAAATTTGTATCAGTCATGTCAATGAATGGTTTGAGTCTCTGACCGTTCACAACAAAGGGTTCGGAATCGTGGTTGAGTGGGATGATTTCAATAGCTCCATTTCCAAAGATTTGTCAGACTAGGTAGGGTTCGACCCATTTAGATCGTAGCTTTCCTAGGAATAATTTGAGTCGGGCATCAAAGAGTAAAACCTTTTGATCAGGATGAAAGATCTTTCTAGAAATGTGTTTGTCGTGAAAAGCTTTAACCCATTCTTTGTAAATTCATGAGTTCTCATACGCGTCGTTGCGTAATTCATCAATTTCACTTATTTGAAGACTTCTGTGGGTTCCAGCCTTAGAAAGATCTAAATTACAATTCTGTACTGCCCAATAGGCTTTATGCTCCAATTCGACGGGGAGGTGACATGCCTTCCCGTACACTAGTCTGAAGGGAAACATTCCTAATTGGGTCTTGTGGGCGGTCCTATAGGCCCACAATGCTTCCAGAAGCCGAGAAGACCAATCTTTTCTATTAGGTCAAACAGTAACCTGAAGGATTTTCTTGATCTCTCGATTTGATAGCTCAGCTAGACCATTAGTTTAGGGGTGGTAAGGAGTAGAGATTCTGTGTGACACCCCGTATTTGGTCATCAGTGACCTGAGCTGAGCATTTGTGAAATGGGTCCCTCTGTTGAAAGTTATTGCTCGTGGAATCCCGAACCTTGAGAAGATGTCTTGATGAATGAATTTGATAACAACTTTATGATTGTTGGTTCGGGTCGGAATGGCTTCTATCAACTTGGACATGTAGTCAACTAGGAGTAAGATGTATTCAAAGCCATCCGAGTTCAGGAAGGGTCACATAAAATCAATCCCCCATATATCAAAAATTTCGCATACCAGGATCGGCTGTAGAGGCATCATGTCTCGATGGCTCATGTTGCCCAAAGTCTAGCAATGGGAACATGCCTTACAGTGATTGTATGCATCCTTGAAAATTGTGGGCCAGTAAAAGCCACATTGGAGGACTTTTGATGCGGTTTTATGTCCTGAGAAATATCCACCGCATGCCTGGTCATGGCAAAATGAGAGTATGTCTTTGATTTCTACTTCCGCAACACACCATCGAATTATCTGATCAGCACCAATGCGGAATAGATACGGGTCTTCCCATAGGTAATACTTGGCAATGGAACATAATTTGTCCTTCTTGGCCTTCGGACAATTGGACGGAATCTGATGTGATACCAGGTAATTCACTATATCTACGAACAATGGAAGGCCTATACTGATAGTCAGGAGGTGCTCATCAGGAAAGTGTTCTGTGATGGGTCGGGAAGGGTCAATTATTTCAAAAGGAAGATGGGACAAGTGATCAGCTACCACATTTTGCTTTGCTACTTTCTCACGAATCTCAAGGTCAAATTCTTGCAACAGCAAGATCCATCAGATTAATCGAGGATTCACATCCTTCTTTGCAAGGAGATGCCTCACAGCTATGTTATCCGAGTATATGATAATATGGGAACCCAGAAGGTATGATCTGAATTTCTCTAGGGCAAATACTACAGCTAGCAGCTCTTTCTCAGTAACCGTATAGTTACGCTGAGCCTTATCCAATGTTTTGCTAGCGTAGTCAATGACCATGGGTTTCCCGTCAATTTTCTGCCCCAAAACCGCTCCTACAGTGAAGTCAGATGCATCGCACATGATCTCAAAGGGTTGAGACCAATCAGGGGACTGTAGGATTGGGGCTTGGGTGACTCGGTCACGTAGGATCTCAAATGCTTGAATTCATTCCTTGGAAATTTTGAAAGGTACATCCTTGGAGAGAAGAGTAGTTAGAGGGTGTGCGATTTTTGAAAAATCAGGGATAAATCGACGGTAAAAATCGACGTGCCCCAAAAAAGATCGGATGTCCTTAATCGAGCTAGGCATAGGGAGCATGGAAATTAGGTTAACTTTAGCTCGATCTACTTGGATGCCTTTCTTCGAGATTAAATGTCCCAGGACAATTCCCTCAGGCACCATGAAATGGCTCTTTTCCCAGGAAAGAACCAAATTCACATCGATGCACCGCTTAAGTATTTGGACCAAGTGTTGAAGGAAATCATCAAATGATGCTCCAAAAATTGAAAAGTCATCCATGAAGACTTCCAGATAGTCACCTACCATATCTAAGAATATGGCAAGTATGCACCGTTGAAAAGTTGCAGGTGCATTGCAGAGATCGAAAGGCATCCTTCAAAATGCGTACGTCCCAAAGGAGTAGGTGAATGTGGTCTTTTCTTGGTCTTTTGGATGGATTGCCACCTGGTTGTAACTAGAGTACCCATCAAGAAAGTAGAAGAACCTATTTCCCGTTAGTTTCTCGAGGATCTGATCAATAAATGGTAGTTGGAAATGGTCCTTCTCCGTGGAGGAATTGAGTCTTCTATAATCAATGTAAACTCTCCATGAGTTAGCTATTCAGGTAGGAATGACTTCTCTGATTTCAGTCGTGATGATGGTAAGTCCGTCCTTTTTAGGCACCACCTGTATTGGACTCACCCAATGACTGTCGGAGATCGGGTAGATGATCCCTGCATCTAACCACTTTATGATCTCCTTTTTCACGACCTCCTTCAGGTTAGGGTTTAAGCATCTCTGCATTTCTCTTGAAGGTCGTGCACCATCTTCTTTGTAGATTCGATGTGTGTAGTATGAAGGGCTTATGCCAATCAAATCATCGAGAGTCCATCCAATGGCTCTACATTGTTGCTGGAGAATAGTAATCAAACGAAGTTCCTGGTCAGGTGTGAGTCGAGAGTTGATAATCATAGGAAATGTCTAATTGGAACCCAAAAAGACGTACTTCAGATGCTCAGGAAGGGGCTTGAGTTCCATGACAGGATTGTCAGTAGCAGTGGGTGGTTCGGGGTTTGTATCAGGAACAAGGATCGGAGTCATAGGTGTGTCTAGATCATGTTCGCATTCCTCTGTTGGTGGGTTTTGATCTTCTAGTGGTTGATCAGGGATAATCAGGTTGTCATCTATATGCGATTCATCAACCACGGCCCTGATATCACATATTTGCTCTATAACCCCATAATTAATCCCTTGTTGGGCCTTAAAAATGTCAATCTTCAGAGTTTGATTCCCAAATTTTAATTCTATCTGGCCCTCTTCGCAGTTTATGTTGGCCCTAGCAGTGGCCAAAAAGGGTCTCCCTAATATGATTGGTGTGTCCCTTGGATTCTCAAGTGCATCCATGTCCAGAACTAGGAAGTCCACCGGGAAGTAGAAATCTCGTACCCTAATAATGACATCCTCGAGTATTCCTTTAGGTGACTTGATGGATCGATCGGCTAACTGCAACGTCACCTCAGTTGGTTTAAGTTTGGACTCTTCAAGGTGGTCAAGGAGGGATGTAGGTATTAGATTTATGGAGGCACCTAGATCTAGTAAGGCTCTGTCAAATTGGGTTTCACCAATTTTGCAAGAAATCAGGGGAGTTCCTAGGTCTTTAGCCTTGGGTGGGAGTTTACTCAAGAAGACAGAGCTAGCTTGCTCTGATAGTACGATCGGATTCCCATCCTTGGTTTGCAGCTTACGTTTAGGTGTACATATGTCTTTCAAGAATCTTCCGTAAGCCGGTACGTGGTGAATTGCATCCATCAAGGGGATGTTTATCTGGACCTGTTCAAAGAGCTTGACCAGATCCTCCTCGGGGGCCACGGGTTTGGTTATCCTTTTTCCTTTGGCTAAGGCCTCAGGAAATGGAATCCTAGTTGGTTCCTCTAGAATAGGTCCAGGTTCTTGATCTGTGACAGTGGTATCCTGGATAACTATCCTAGGGTCTTGGCTAGTTCCAGGCTTGGAGTGGTTCGGATAATGTGGGTCTTGGGTTGTTTTACCAGTACGTGTTGTTACAGAGTTTAATCCGGCCTGGTTTTGGTTTGGGTTTGGTAAGAGGGGTGGCTGCTGCTGAAGTCTCGCATAAGATGTCGAAGCTTCCATCCCGTCTGGTGATGGAGCAGCAAGCTCCTGATAAATCAAATGTGCGTGGCCTGAATTTCTATTCATAATGTGCCTTTGGGTCAGCACGTTATTTGGGTTTGGCAGAGGTTGCGAAGGAAGGGTGATGTAAACACATTTACACTACTTAAAATGTCTATTTATGCATGTTCTTAAGCATAGGATTGCATTTCATGATATAAATATTGCATTACATGCATCATCTTGCATTTAGAGTAGTTTGAATAAAATGGAGGTTAATTGTCTCCTTTTATGTGCTTGGACAGGGCAAATATTTTATCGGGGCCTCGGATCAAAGATCCAACCGTATGGATATGATCAGGGCGACGATTGGAGTTCAACGACTCCAAGATCGCCCTAATCAGGCATCCGTAGCATCAGATAGAGACCGGGGAACCCTAGAAGATCAAGGGCCAGGATGGTGTAAATCCGCACTTCAGATGGAAAATCCGACCACACGGATGAATTCGGATCGACGATCGCAGCCGAACGACACAAAAATCGAGTCAATCCGACATCCGTGGCACCATCTACAACTTCCAGAAGATGGACGGCCAAGATGGCACCACGTGGCGCCATCCCAGCCGCCCAATCGGCCACAGGAGTCCTGTGAAGACCACGCAACGTCTCCTCTCCGCCGTTGGATCTCGATCCAACGGCTGCGGTCGCGCGCGTTTAAAAACGTCCGCGCGACCATTTCGCCCGCGTAGCGCAGCGGCGACGCAGCTGCGGGCGAAGCGGAGGTCGCGGGTTCGAGCCGCGGAGAGGGGGTCGAAGGCGCGGGCGAGCGGGCACGCACGAGCGTCGGATGAAGATCCAACGGCCACGCGCGCCCGATAGCGCCGACGCGCAATTGGACGCTCTGGTGGGCGCGCGATCGCACGCGGGCGGCGCGCTCGGCAGCGGGCGCGGGCGCGATCTAAGCCGTCCGATCTCGCGATCGGACGGCTGAGATGACGCGGACGTGCGTCTGCGTTACGCGCGCAGGCCAGCCGAGCGGGCGCGCGTGGGTGCGGCGGCGACGGCGACGGCGGGGCTTTAGCGACGGTTTTATCCGTCACTAAAGACCCCTTATTTATTATTTTGAAGATGTAATGTCCATTTTGCCCCCACTCCTTGCAACTATAAAAGGAGACCCCCTCCATACGAAATTTTCATCCCTTCCTTCTCCTCTCTACCTCTCCAAAGCTCAAGAGAAGCTTGTCCCACACCCGGGATGCTTCTCGCGAGATAAAGTCCAAATTTTCGTCCCCCTTCGGAAGTGGATCCCGCGACGACGACGGCGTGCTGCTTCGTTCCCGTTCTTCTGCTTCGTCCTCCTTCGTCCCGCTTCGTTCTCCTTCGTCCAGGCGTCGTCCCGTCCGGCTCGTCCTCCAAGCGACCGTCGAGGAGGATTCTCTCTCCCTATTCTTTTTACTGCTTTCTAGTATAGATTTACTGCTTTCTAGAGTAGTCTATTCGTCCTCCGAGCGATCGTCGAGGAGGACATTTCTCCCTCCATTCTTTTAATGCTTTCTAGAGTAATTGTTTTATGTTTTCTAGTTGTAAGGAACGAACTCTTTTATGATAAATTCCTTGTCTATTCTACATCTCATTTTGATTTCCATGTATAGTATTCTTTCTCTCTCTCTTACTCCCTCTCTCTCTTTTATTTGTTGTAGATACTTAGATAGTTTAAATTGAATTTCTTCGTGACAAAATAAGAAAACGAAACGCGAAGTTTTTAAATCAAACGTTCGCCTCCCTGTGTTCGACCCGGAATTCTTATTTCGGTATAAATTTTATTTGTTTAACACGAATCCTTCGCTTTCGAACTACAACGACGGGTTTTCCAAAACCAAACACGTTAGCGTAGATTCGCGCTCAACATTTTGGCGCCGCTGCCGGGGAGGCAACGCTCTTTGATTTCTCTTCGCGTTTTGTAACTTACAAATCATTTACCTCACTTTTCTCCTTTCTTATTGTAATTGCAGGTACTCTTTCGAGACAGGCAAAAGCGGTAGATCGGAGTAAAGTGCTGTGGAAGGTTTTGTAAGTTACCCCCCACCTCCCACCCATTAGATTTCATCTCATCACATAATAATTCAAACATCAATCAACCTAGGTGTTCTTATAAACTCTAAGGTTAGATTGTTTGTTGTTTGACATCCATACTCACTCCAACCCCCACATTAAAAAAAAAAAAAAAAAAGAAAAAAATAAAAAAAATCTCACAGAGGTACACAACCTCATCTGATTTTCTAACTCAACCGGTAAACCAATCTTAGGAGCCGGTACACACATCCAAACACATAATCGAGTAGAAATCAGATTGGGTAATCATTTGTGTGCCTAATTAGGTGGTGCATAAGGCCAATTGTTTGAGTTGATTGGGCCGCACCACTTCAAATAAAATCAACTCATCTAGTAGCTGCCAATTAGGTTCAACTCTTAGGGATCTACCAGGCACTCCACATTCTTTTTAAACTTTAAAGGAAAATATCTTCACCTGTGCTTGCAAAACCTGGTGTGCCAATGAAACTTGATTGAAAACACCTAAAGTTGAATCCTAAAAGCTACTAAGCAAGATTTGAACCTTAAAATTCACCACATCAAAAATAATCTTGCTTGAAAACCACTGGTTGTGCACGCACACACAAAGCAATCAATCATTAAGGGCACAACCCATTTAAAGGGCCCATCACATTCCAAAGCACATTCAAACCTAGCCCTAAATAAAACAGAGTAGACATTGGCCTTAAGGATTGGACTCGCTCTTCAGAACTCAGAACGAGATTATTTTCGATTAGTCTGTTTCTACTGTTCAATCTGATGTCTAGCTAGGGGAGCAGAGTCAAACGATCGCGGCTGGGGGGTACACTAGGAACCGGAGGCGCAAGCCGAAGGAAGAACCTTCTCCCCAGTCCCTCCTTCTAACTGGTTGGATTGAACAGACAGAAGTAGATCAAATCGTTCCTTTATCTCAAGACGGGTTTTGAGAGTCTGTAGGTCTGTAGGCTAACCCATTTAAGGACAGGTTTGATTGTTTGTATTGCAGGGCACCTTTCTTCCTCCCGTATCTCATGAATCCTTCCACATATTTCACGCATTCCCGCTCTTTCCCTCCTGTTGTAAATTATCCTCAACATGACGATTATCCCAATTCGTATTGTAATAGACTATCAGTTAGTTGGGATAATTCGGATTGGGGATACAATTCCAGACCCCCGTGTTTAGGGTCTAACCCTGAACACTTTGATTCTCAATTCTATCCTTCTCAGAGTTGCATCGATTATAGATCGTCCTCCTTTCATGAACAACCTAATGCGATCTACAATCAAGAAGGATACACTGATCCTTACCCATCCTCTGATTTCACTGCCTTTAGGTCATCTCCATCTTATGAACAATCTGAAATGATCTATTATCAGGATGGGTATAAAAAATCTCAATTCGTTAATTCCTCTACATTGATGTCAAACCCGCCCAACCCTGAACCAACTCATTTGGTTCAGGTTAATCAGGTTCAAGATAAGGTTCTGGCTAACTTGAGGAATATCATTCAATCTTTAGAAGTTCAGCCAATACCTTGCATTGAGAGATTGGAGCCCCTGATTGAAATGATTGATGATTTAAACAAGTCTTTGTTGGATTGGCTCCAGGATGTTAAGGATAAGAACCCGGGTGAGTTTCTACTTGGGAAATTAGCGAAATTGAGGATGAGATTCGTGGTTGCTTTGATTCAATCTTGGAATAATTCCCAGGATGAACTCTCTTCAGGAAAGCCAATGATAGAACCTGCTCAGGCACCTGTTGGGGGGGACACGTGTTACGAAGCTGACCAGATTGAATTAAAACAACCAATTAAGGATGATTTGATTTCTTCACCTGAAATCCCTGAGCCGGGTTACGAGGAAACGTATGTCTCCTTGGAACGCAAAGTGATAAATGATTTTGGGACATACATTGATACGGATCCTGATGGTGAAGATTCAAGTTGCGAAGTCTCACACGAGTTTTCAAATCACGATTTTTGTGAGACGATTGGGCCTGAGGAATCTGATAGATCATTTGATAGCCCAATAACTGAGGAAACTGATCTTATTAGGGCACACGATACAGATCCAGAATCGCATTTTCTGGAGGAATTAATTCAATGCCCTGATTATCAGTTACACCCTGTTGAGCTTATTGATGATTTTAATTCTGAGATAATTAGACCCAAGTCAATTTTGATTTTGCCACATCATCTAGACTTGGAGATTTCAGACGGGGTGATGAATATACAAGAGGTCATGGAATTTGATATGCCGAATGAGGAGGATAGGAGCTGGGAAATTCTGATTTGGGAAGTCAATTTTGGAGGAAATGGAAGATTGAGTCGAAGGGTTCCTTTTAAACTGAAACCATCAAATCAGAACCCTTACGACATTTGTTTCGAGGATGTCAAACTCAAGCACACATTTAACGATTATCCTTTTGAGCTTCAATTCTCTGTAACCTGACATTTTGGCCTTGGGTTGCATCCTCACGAATCGCAGGCCCGACCCCGCTTGCATTTTGATTTTAGGTTTTGGGTAATTTTTATCCAGAACCTAAGATATTCTCGATTATGGGGTGTGGGTCTGCACCACAATCTGGTCCACATCTGTGGACCTCTGCTGACAGGTCAGAGGATTTTTCTGTTTATTCTAATTCTGACCTGCACATGTGAATTCTTCATTTCTTTTCTTTGTATAGTGTGCCTAGCTGAAGGCACTAAACTCAGCACATATACAGTTCTTTTTCATTTTCATCTCGGAGCGGACCCGATATCCACGCAATTCAGGTGCTTTCTACGCTTTTCCACTCTGTTTTATGTCTTTTCAATACAATGAGGACATTGCATTAGATAGGCATGGGGGGGTGGATATTTATCTTTGAATTCATTCGTCAGCTCCGTAGATTTGTTTTATTATTAAAAAAAAAAAAAAATCGAAATTAGGAAAGAGAATTTGGGTTTAAGAAAATTTTCGATCTTAAGAAATACTATATTATGGTTTGAACACAAAGACCCTTCAGGTCTTTGGACTTAATCAGCCTATGTATCCACTAAAATGTGGATTTGTTTTTCGAGTTCTCGCCAACCTGAATTTTATTATAATTGGAGTAAATAAGTTTGGGTGATAAGTACACGACTTATCAACCCGCCCTCTGATGTGAGGGAATTTTGAGTCTTAAGCATCTACACACTTTCTTTGCACTGACTCGTTGTTTGGCGATTTTAACGGAAATTGGGTAGCTAATGAACCTTCTAGGGTGATATGGCTGGCAAGTTATCGTGGGTAACAGCCCATAGGTAGGTTGTCCAGAGCCCAGTCACTGGATCTTTCTCTTTTTGCTGCCTTTAGGTAAATCTTAGACCAGGGAAGCCACCTACTTAAAAAAAAAAAAAAAAATCAAAAAGGAGAAAAGAACAAAAAGAAATAAGCCACACTTCGCCGCACGAGTATGGCTGGCAAGTTGTCGGTGGTAACAGCTCATCGACCGGTTGTCCAGAACCCAGCTCAGAAAATGCACTAAAAATTCCCAAAACACTTAGGAAGAAGCGGAGAAGTAGAATAAACCGGGGAGATATACACTGGATTCACCCTTGTGTTGACCCCGTTAAAAAATAAAAGTAGGGAGAAAGCTACCGGTTGTAAAGATACACCTTTAGGCAGAATTCTTTTTGAGGTCACCTAGAGGCGTAGAAATCCGAAGTCCGTTTTAATTGCCGGTCAACGAGTCTATCACATCACAATAAGATGCTTAAAACTTAGGGTTCTCATCAAATCTTGGGTGAGTTGAATGGTCGTAGAAAGCCACTCTTAAACCCTAAAATTTGAAAATCTAAAAAAAAAAAAATAAAAACAGAAAAAGAAATTTTTCTTTGAATAAGGCGAGGCTTGAGGCGGTCTGCATTTTGGCTGATACCCGGGCACTGTTGTGTCTTTGAAAGTTCAGTTCTTAAGTAGACAATTTCTTAATGATTGAAAATAACTCAGGTCCAAATAATCTAACCTAATTCTTTTATAAATAGCATATAGTTTTTGCTAGGGACTAGCAAAAGATAGGCATGGGGGTATGATGTAAACACATTTACACTACTTAAAATGTCTATTTATGCATGTTCTTAAGCATAGGATTGCATTTCATGATATAAATATTGCATTACATGCATCATCTTGCATTTAGAGTAGTTTGAATAAAATGGAGGTTAATTGTCTCCTTTTATGTGCTTGGATAGGGCAAATATTTTATCGGGGCCTCGGATCAAAGATCCAACCGTATGGATATGATCAGGGCGACGATTGGAGTTCAACGACTCCAAGATCGCCCTAATCAGGCATCCGTAGCATCAGATAGAGATCGGGGAACCCTAGAAGATCAAGGGCCAGGATGGTGTAAATCCGCACTTCAGATGGAAAATCCGACCACACGGATGAATTCGGATCGACGATCGCAGCCGAACGACACAAAAATCGAGTCAATCCGACATCCGTGGCACCATCTACAACTTCCAGAAGATGGACGGCCAAGATGGCGCCACGTGGCGCCATCCCAGCCGCCCAATCGGACGCAGGAGTCCTGTGAAGACCACGCAACGTCTCCTCTCCGCCGTTGGATCTCGATCCAACGGCTGCGGTCGCGCGCGTTTAAAAACGTCCGCGCGACCATTTCGCCCGCGTAGCGCAGCGGCGACGCAGCTGCGGGCGAAGCGGAGGTCGCGGGTTCGAGCCGCGGAGAGGGGGTCGAAGGCGCGGGCGAGCGGGCGCGCACGAGCGTCGGATGAAGATCCAACGGCCATGCGCGCCCGATAGCGCCGACGCGCAATTGGACGCTCTGGTGGGCGCGCGATCACACGCGGGCGGCGCGCTCGGCAGCGGGCGCGGGCGCGATCTAAGCCGTCCGATCTCGCGATCGGACGGCTGAGATGACGCGGACGTGCGTCTGCGTTACGCGCGCAGGCCAGCCGAGCGGGCGCGCGTGGGTGCGGCGGCGACGGCGACGGCGGGGCTTTAGCGACGGTTTTATCCGTCACTAAAGACCCCTTATTTATTATTTTGAAGATGTAATGTCCATTTTGCCCCCACTCCTTGCAACTATAAAAGGAGACCCCCTCCATACGAAATTTTCATCCCTTCCTTCTCCTCTCTACCTCTCCAAAGCTCAAGAGAAGCTTGTCCCACACCCGGGATGCTTCTCGCGAGATAAAGTCCAAATTTTCGTCCCCCTTCGGAAGTGGATCCCGCGACGACGACGGCGTGCTGCTTCGTTCCCGTTCTTCTGCTTCGTCCTCCTTCGTCCCGCTTCGTTCTCCTTCGTCCAGGCGTCGTCCCGTCCGGCTCGTCCTCCAAGCGACCGTCGAGGAGGATTCTCTCTCCCTATTCTTTTTACTGCTTTCTAGTATAGATTTACTGCTTTCTAGAGTAGTCTATTCGTCCTCCGAGCGATCGTCGAGGAGGACATTTCTCCCTCCATTCTTTTAATGCTTTCTAGAGTAATTGTTTTATGTTTTCTAGTTGTAAGGAACGAACTCTTTTATGATAAATTCCTTGTCTATTCTACATCTCATTTTGATTTCCATGTATAGTATTCTTTCTCTCTCTCTTACTCCCTCTCTCTCTTTTATTTGTTGTAGATACTTAGATAGTTTAAATTGAATTTCTTCGTGATAAAATAAAAAAACGAAACGCGAAGTTTTTAAATCAAACGTTCGCCTCCCTGTGTTCGACCCGGAATTCTTATTTCGGTATAAATTTTATTTGTTGAACACGAATCCTTCGCTTTCGAACCACAACGACGGGTTTTCCAAAACCAAACACATTAGCGTAGATTCGCGCTCAACAAAGGGTGCTAGGTTGGCGGGAATTTGCCATCTGGGCCAGTTGGATGCGAACCTCTGTGATCTCCTCCTTGTGCTATTTTTGCATTGCCGCATTCGTCTTTTGAATGTTAGCCAGTGCTTGAAGGATAAGAGTCATTTGATCCAGGTTTAGCCCGAATTGGTAGGTGGGATTGGGCCGAGGTTGAGGTAGCTGATATGGACGAGGGGCTTGTGGATGGGGCTGATGTGGTGGTCTTTGAGTCTGAGAATTTCCCGTCAACTGAAGGTTAGGATGATTTCGCCATCCAGGGTTGTAGGTATTAGAGAATGGGTCATTCTAGATGGCATTGAGGTCCTCGCAGTTCTGAGGAACCTCAGGAAAGTCAGAATACGAGGGTTTAGAGTTCTCCCAACTCGAGTAGAATGGATTAGAGGTAACTCCGATCCGAGAGGCAGATGGGGGTGGTTATGGGTCGATCCCCTCAGCGGATTGGTGGTAGATGTTTTACACTGTTTCCCTCTCCAGAGGTGGTCGTGCAAAAGAGTCCTGCGTAGAGGTGGCTTGCTGCAAATGCCAAGTTAGCTTGTCCACCTTCTTTTCTATGATAGAAACCTTGTCCAACCGACTAGCCATCAGTTCTAAGTCGACGGAGGTGGACAGGTCCTGCATCTCATGTGCCCCTCTCAGATTCGTCGATGCGTGGGCATTCGTCTTGTCGAATAAGCCCATGGAGCCATTATTTATGGAGTTCTCGCACATGTTTTTGAGAATCTCCTACACCGTGTCCTCATGTTGACCCATGATGTTTCTTTCACATGTTGCATTGACAAAAAATCGAATGTCTTCACGGAGTCCCTGGTAAAAAGACTGAACTTGTTCCCTTTTAGGAACTCTGTGATGGGGCACTTTCGCATGAGATCTAAGAATTGGTCCCATGCTTGATGAAGAGGTTCTCCTGGTTGTTGAGCGAAATGAGTGATTTGGTGGCGCAAGGCATTCGTTTGGCCAACGGGGAAGAATTTTTTCAAAAATTCAGACTGAAGTTCCTCCCATGTGTTGATCGGACGGGTCTGAGTTTGATACCAATGGCCGGCATTGTCCAGGAGGGAGAAAGAAAATATTTCATGAGTAGGATATCCCGATTTTGTGGATCTGACCCAAAGGTCTGGGCCAGATGCTTGAGTTGTTTAATGTGTTCGAATGGATCCTCAGAGTTATGCCCATGAAACTTTGGTATGGCATGAATCATATTGGGCTTCAGTTCAGACTCAGGACCTCCAATCGGGATTTGGACTTGAGGTTCAATCGCCATTGCAGCGAGATTATAGTGATCTCACATCATTGGTCACTGTGGTGAGTTTACAAAGTTTTGAAAGAGATCATTCAGGCGTAGAAGTTGGTGCTCAAGGTTGTTCTCCTCTTCAATGGGTTGTGCCATGATGGGAGAAGGACAACTTGGTTCTGAATTAGATGAAAGATTTATGTGGTGGGGTTGCTGCACAAACAAGGGCATCGAGGCTTGGCCTCGACGAGAATGAATTTCTATAGGATGTCTTAAGGATGGTCTTAAGGACCTACCGAACATGCACTGAAGGATGTGATGAGATTAGAAGGTGCTGGACCCAATTGAGACACCCAAAAATTGTTGGGTGACTATAGAGGTTCGGGGCAGATGATACCCCTTAGTCAGAAAGGTTGTCGACTTGAGAAGTACCTGGGCAGCTAGAGAGGGAGAGTATCACAAAGGCTCCTACACGGTAGAGCTTCCCCACGAGTTACAGGGTTTCCCCCACCTGACCTCTCTTGTCACTGCGTCTCCAGGTAGACCAGAATGGGGACCTTGACCTCTTAAGTCTACCTTTTTTACTTTAAGATCAAGGTGCTTAAGGTTCCACTTGAACTTTTAGGTTTTTTGAGTGAAAAAGTGACCTAATTTTAAGGTTGGTTGACCCAAAGGATCAACTTCACCTCTTGTTCCTTGAGAGCTTTTGGGTCCTTTCTTTTAGGGTTCAAATGGATTTACAAGCCTGATTTGCTTAGGGTTTCTCCTGTATAGATCTCTTCAAACAAGGTTTAGGCACACCACTTTTTGGAAAAACTTTTTTCTTTGTTTAAGAGAAGATGTGTCTCTAAAAACCCTAGCTTTGCAATCCTTAAGTTGGCTCTAGTTGGTCCAATCTAGTTGCCTCAAAATTTGGTATCTAGGGCTCAATCAAGAAAGTTTTAGCCCTAGTTACCTTAGTTGGATGAGCAGTTAAAGATGTTTTGAAATGAAAATGAGGCAACTTTGATGAATTACTAAGTATGAAATAGGTAGCACTAAGTTGATTCTTCTTTTGTTCCTTTTCAGACTTTGAGGGGGTTAAGAGAGAGGGCTAATGAAAATTACCTGCTCCTTGGTGTGTCTGTTGTGCAGCTGCTCTTCTTTTCTCTACTTTCGCTGAGACAAGCACAATAAAAGAGAGGAATTAGGTAAATATTGGATTAGAAGTTGTGATCAAAAGCTTTAGAAGTGCCTGTTGCTCCCAGACAGCGGCGCCAAAATGTTGACGTGGCTAGATCGTGTTTTAACAAATATTGCATTGTAATATAGACGAACTTTCAGTGAAAACAAATAGAGATTTATAACTCAAAAATTAGAGTATACGAGGTCGAACACAGGGAGCAATCTAAGTATTTCAAAACTTGAGAACACAAATTTTCAAATCCGGAGAAATGACTAGTTCAATGAGAGTGATATAGAAAGAAATTGCTCAAGGGAAAAAAAATGGACGTTTGATGCAATATCAAACGTCTTAAAGTATTTCCCAAACTTTGCTCTGCTTCATCTCCTTTTCTTCTCTTCCCTTGCTGCTTCTGTTCCTCTTCTTTTTCTTCTTCTCTTTATTACCTCTTTGTCTGCACCTTGATCTCTTTCTTCTTCTGCTTGTCCTTACCTTTCTTTATTTCTTTACGGTTCTTCTTCTCCTTGTTCTACTTTCTCTTCTTCTTCCTTCCTTGGTTCTGTTTTCCCTTTGGCCTTGGCTTCTTTTCTGCCTTGCCTTTCTTCTTCCTCTGCAGTGCCTCCTTCCTTCTTCTTCTCCTTCGCTTGCAATGGATAAGTCCCTACTTCCTGCACACAAGCACACAGCAAAACCTACTCCCCTACCCTTCCCACGTGTCCCTCTCTCTTTCTATATCACTCTTCAGCATGCTCCCAGAGCCGGGTAAACGGGTTGGGTCACGCGCTTGGGTCCAGGCACACCGTCATGGGTGTGGTGTGCGAGGAGTGCTTAGGATAGTGTCGGGTCGGGTTGTGCCAGATCCGTGTGATGAACTCACGAACGAGGCACAGTGGTTAGGTGAGGGACCTCACCCCAAGTGTAACTGGAGGCAACAAGGAAATAACACAAAAATAATATAAAGGACTTACTCACTTTGTGACTTACCGATGTGGGACTAATGCCCACCTCTCTTTCTCGCGTGCCAGCAGCAGACCGTGCTTCCAATTGCCACAACTGCAAGTGTTGCGGTGTCACTTGCTGGGTTGATTCTCTTCGCAAGACCTTCCCAAGTTTGCTGCACCTGGAACCCTGAAGTCTCGCAACCTGGAGCAAGCAAGCAGCTTCCTCGACTCACCGCTAATGGCAGCCGGAGCTCAAAACCTGCCTGACACAACAAGGGCCTTTCGGCTCAACTAGATCATAGGGGGACCATCGACGTGTCACGGCGAAGGTGAGGCACTTGGTGGCAGGCTGCGGGGTGGCCTAGGCGAGCGTGCCTATTTCGCTCTGTGGCCGAACGGATAGATGTGATCGGGGGACTATTATGGCGATGTAGAGGGACTGTGGAAGAGTGGAGGGTACTCAATGAGGTGAGGCAGAGGTTATGCGATGGAAGGCGAGACGTGTAGGGCTGCGGGGTGACGGGAGCATCTCGTCGGAGGGTGGCCGGAGATGAGGAAGGTGGTGGTGGTCAGGGACGGTCGAGGGGTGGTTGTGTGAAATAAAGTGAGGGAAATGAAAGAGTGGAAGATGGGGAACTTATCTAGACTGTTGGGAGTGAAAGGGGGCAGTGGAGTTAGACGGCTCGTTCGTGCCGTCGTCAGAGAAGACAACCCTAAGGGAGATAACGGCGACGAGGAGGAGGTTAGGGAGGCGTGCGCTTGGTGCGACGCGGGAAGATGAGGCTAAGTGGACTCTGCCACTGGTATGGCAGCAGAGCGATGAGTGGGAAGAGAGGTAATCGCCAGAGCTTGCGGGTTTCTCGGTCGGAGAGAGGAGAGATGAAATTTGAAGGATTCTACGGCCAAAATAAGCCTGAGAGATTCGCAGAGGGTCGGAGGTCCTTTTATAAGTGCTGGCCAAGCTTCTGGTGAGTGGAGGGCAAGCCTTTAGCCACCGTCTTCTCGTCGGAGAAGGAAGGTGGTTGGGATCCCAAATCTTTCATGCGTTCGCACGAGAGATCGGACAGGAATCAGAGATTGTGATCGGGCTCAGATAGAAGGGGATTCCTGAGAGAATCTCCCTTCTAATTCTAGGAGGAGATCTCTGAGGGATCAGAGAGTATCCCCCCTGCCTTCCTTGCTGAAGAAGGATTCCTCCACATTAATGGCGGAGGGGCCTGATTGTAAGATTGGCGAGAAAGCTAGGGGGGTTTATGTGATGGTTTTCAAAAGATAGTGACCAAAATGTGATTGGGTGTACTAAATTGCAAAGTAGGCCAAGATGACCTCTCCTTAGGTTTAAATTTTGGTACAAACCTAATTTAGACCTAAGGAATCTAATGGTGAAGTTGGATTTTGGGTCTGACCACGTTTAACTGGATATTTTGCATAAAAACCTAAATTAGGTCAATTGATGAGCTAGGACCCTAATCTTAGTCAAACTAGGTTCCAAAGGCTAAATTGAATGTTCTAAACCCTAGGGGATACTTTTCCATGAATTTTAGATGGTTTACTTGATTTTTATCCTAACCGAAACCTTGTTCAATTAAGCGAGTCTATTTTAGGGTTACTAGATGTCATTTAATTCCTGGATTACATATGAACCCATTTATGATTGAATCAACCCACTTTTTATCTCATTTAGACCATTTGACCTATTTTTTGTCTTTGAGAAATCCCATTTATGTACTGCAATGTTAAAATTGCAGTTTTAACGTTTATTTCGTGTTTTCTTGTCAGAACACTTATTCCTTCAATTAAGCCCTTTTCTAAGTGATATAGAAGCTTTTATTCTCTTTATTAGGTCAAAATGAGCTGGTTATGGCTCATGATGAGGCTCTCATCACTAATCGAAAATAATCTCATTCTGGGCTCCGAAGATCGAGTCGAATACTTAAGGCCAACATCTACTCTATTTTATTTAGGGCTACGTTTGAATATGCTTTGGGATGTGATGGGCCCTTTATTTGGGTTGTGCCCTTAGTGATTGATTGATGTGTGTGTGCATGCACAACCAGTGGTTTTCAAACAAGATTATTTTTGATGCGGTGAATTTTAGGGTTCAAATCTTGCTTAGTAGCTTTTAGGATTCAACTTTAAGTATTTTCAAACAAGTTTTGTTGGCACACTAGGTTTTGAATGCACAGGTGAAGATGTTTTCCTTTGAAACTTAAAAGAATGTGGAGTGCCTAGTAAATCCCTAAGAGTTGAAGCTATGCGGAAACTACTTGATGAGTTGATTTCAATTGAAGTAGTGCAGCCTAATCAACTCAAACAATTGGCCTGTTGCACCACTTAATTAGGCACACAAGTGATTACCTAATCTGATTTCTACTCAATTATGTGTTTGGATGTGCGTACCGGTTCCAAAGATCGATTTACCGGTTGAGTTTGAAAATCAGAGGAGGTTGTGTACCTCTATGAGATTCTTTTTTTTAATTTTTCTTTTTAAATGTGGAGGCCGAGGTGGGTGTAGGTGTCACACAAACAAACAAAACTAACCTTAGAGTTCATAAGAACACCTATGTTGATTTATGCTTGTGTTATTACATGGTGAAATGAAAACTAAAGGGTGGGAGGTGGGGGAAAACTTACAGAACCTTCAGTAGCACTTTGCTCTAATCTACCACTTTTGCTCCTCTCGAAAGAGTACCTGCAATCATAATAAGAAAGGAGGGAAGTAGGTAAATGATTCATAAGTCGGAAAATGCGAAAAAAAATCAAAGAGCATTGCCTCCCTGGCAACGACGCCAAAATGTTGAAGCTATGGGTTACTACGCTATCGTATTTGGTTTTGAAAACCTATCGTTGTAGTTTGAAAGCGAAGAACTTATGTTCAACAAATAAAATTTATATCGGAATAGAAATCCTATGTCGAACATAGGGAGGCGGAATTTGATTAAAAATATGCGTTTGTTTTATTTGTCACGAAATAGAATAATTGGTTGAAAACTAATTAACAAATAATAAATAGAAGAGAGAGAGAGAGAACATTACAAATAAAAGCGAAAGGGAGGTAGAATAAACATAACTTTCATTATCAGAAATTATTCATTACACTACTCATTATAACTAGAAAGCGAGAAATGATTACACTAGAAAGCAGTAAATCTACTCTAGAAAGTAGTAAAAAGAATGGAGAGAGCAATATCCTCCTTGACGATCGCTTGGAGGACGAGCTGGACGGGACGATGCCTGGAGGAAGGGGAATGGAGCGGGAAGTAGAAGGATGAAGCGAGAAGAACGGGAATGAAGCAGCATGTCATCGTCGTCGGGGGATCCACTTCTCGAATGCAGAGAGAGGACAACCACAGGATGCTCCACGAAGGGGGATGAAGGTGGAAAAATTGTAATTTTTACTTTAGAGGAGCATCCTGGGTTTGGGACAAGCTCTTAGAGCTTTGGAAGGGGTAAGAGAAGGGATGCCAATTTCATATGGAGGGGGTCTCCTTTTATAGTTGCAAGGAGTGAGGGAAATTTGGTTATTTTATGTTGAAAATCACTGAAGGCCTGAAAGTAGCCGTAGTGGGTGGCATGCACGCACCTGCTCACCCCCTATGCTAAACACCTATCCACGAACTCTCACTCTCAGCTGTTCGATCGTGAGATCGAACGGTTGGGAATGCATCCTTGCCAATTCAACCGCGTGCCCCGTCACATGCGATGTGGCATTTCCTTGCTGCGTCAGATGGGGTGTAGATCTAACGAGGCGCGCACGGCTGACGAGTCGATTGTTCACTTTAAAGTCGTTTGCAGTTTTATGTGGTGGAAAAATCGACTAATCAATATTTAAAAGGAAATAACCACTCATAGAGGAGAGGGTCGTATCCACAGGGAGGCAATGAGGCAATAATATCTCAATTATTTCGTATTCGTTCAGTCTCGTGAGAAATCCATAGCTAAATCTGACATGAAATGCGATGGAAAGAAGATGCATAATATCTTGAAAACATAAGGGTAGATGTGCAATTTTTCCTCACTGAAATATTCAATAAACATGTGATGATTTTATGCAATTTTCCATTGACATGTATTAAAGAAAATTTGTGCACATTTAAATTCCAAAATCAATGTCAAACAATGTTAATTACAAAAGCTATGCAATTGTAAAAGAACTTGAGTATAAAGTTGCAAATTCTACCACAATAAAATATTCATAAACAAAAATTCTTTTTCCTGGAAATGGCATGAAATGTAATAACTAATTAACCCATTAACAGAGCATTTTACCTCTCTCCTCCTCGTAATCGGGAGAGAGGTTCAATCGAGGAGAGGTTTGCACAGGCAGGTGGATGAAGCGAGGCCGTTGCGATGGTGGCAGCCGCATGTCGAGCGGTGGTCAGAGTCGGCCGGGCGGAGCTTCGGCGAAGGTGGCTGCAGCCGGTGCTGCAGCTGCTGTTGGCGAAGTGATGCGCGCGCTGGCTGGAGGGTGCGCACTGGCTGGAGGCGTGGGTGCGAGCTCTGTTGGCGGAAGCACTGCAGTCGGTGCTGCAGCTGGCGTGGGTGCGTAGGTGGTTGCGTGCAAAGGATGGAGGGCGTGGGTGCGTGCTCTGTTGTTAGTGAAGTGCGGGTGCTACAGGCTGAAGGTGTCGGCGGAAGCGCTGCAGTGGTGCGCAGGCGGGTGCATGCTCTGTTGGTGTGGGTGTGTAGGCGGTGAGAGCGGGAGGAAGTGGCAGGTTCTTGCGTGCGGCTGGAGGCGTGTGGGAGTGAGCGGGTGAGGTTGCGGTTCAGGTGTTGGAGGTGAAGTGGGAGGACGGTGGTTGCTGCTGGAGTGGGGGTGGACTTCAGACATCCGGGAAATTTCCCGGACGTGTTAACTGACTGAAAGGGTGATTACACAGTGGCTGCGGCAGTGGTTGTTGGTGACGACGGTGAGGGAGATGCACGCTAAGGTGCTCACGGTGATGCGAACGAGCTTTGGATGGCAGTGTGCCTATCACACCACACACCCACGGTGGTGGAGACTCGTTGCCACGGTTGAGGCCAGCGGTATGGAATGGAGGAGAGGAGATCTCTCTGCACAGTGGTGGATCGGTGGTGGAGGGCTAGTGAGCTCGGCTGCCTCCTCCTCTCTTTTGAAATCAGCTGCCCGACCAGATCCAACACATCCGCTCCTCCTTCAATGGGTTCTTCACTGCACTAGCTGCAGCCGTTGCACGTAGAAGAAGAATAAACAAAATAATGATAAAATATTATGGTTATTTATATACAAACCCTCAACTTTTATGTTAACCTAAATTAATGCATGCAATGTACCTAATTAGTTAACTAATGCAATTCTAAGTTAATTCTAAATGCATTTAAATATGAATAAGATGCATGAATTATGTAATTGAATTAGAAATATGAATTAATTTATTTACATCCTAATTTATACTAAATAAATGTTAGAATTAACCTAATGTCTAGGCACTTAAATACTTAAATAGGTCACAAATATGGGCTAATCAAATACCCCCATGCCTAGTTTTTGCTAGTCCCTAGCAAAATTAAGCGAAACCTAGCACTCCAAGTAGACTAGTTAACTCACTTAGTCTTCCTTTAGAAGCATATTAATTTCATACTCGAGACCCAAGGTTCCTAAGTAGTTGCTAAGTTACAGACTAGGTCGGCTAAAGACGAGTTGCAGGCACAAGTTTCCCTGATTTCTGACTCTACCCTAAAGTTTATTGATCCCTGAGATTAAAGCATCTGTGCCTGTGCACTGGTTTGAGTTATTTGAGTTAAAGAATTTATATATATATATATATTTTGTTTGTTTGATTCTTCTAAGTCTAACCTCAGATCAGCTATCAACACGATCTGTGTCAGATTCATTGTCCCCATTACCATACCTCGAAGGGTGCCTGGCTTTCGGTGCTTCGAGATAGCACCGCCCATAACGACCCCAAGAACTCCTGGCAATCGACACTTCGAGATAATATCGCCCATGGATTTCTTAGGCGAATTCAGGCCTATGGCAATCGACACTTTGAGATAGGGCCGCCCATGGTACCTGAACCGCGCAATGTGCTTACATGCCCCCAGTAAGATGGATATCCTAAGAGACAAGCACTGAGAAGGTAATATGTTATCATCGCATCCTTAAGGTGAGTATATACTCCACCTCTCCTGCGGCGGGAACTCTTCTAATCAAAATGTGTTTTCAAGCCTCACATAAGTCAAAACTAAGAGAACCAAATCTCTTTTCAGAAAGAAAGAAGTTAATTAATTATCAGACCAAGTGTGTGAAATTTGGATGCTTGGATTACAAGGACCCGTAAACCAAAAGGTAGAACAAGACTTCAGGTACTACCCCACCTTTTAACTCAAACCCTAGCTTCCCTTCCTCAACCTCTTGAGGAATGGTCCACAACTTAACTCCTACTTAAGTTTTTAAGTCCATAAAGCACCCTAAAGGTCTAAAGCTAGCAGCTCATTTAGCTTCTAAAGTTTGACCCTAGAATTAACTTAATCTACCCTAGAGTTTTGATTTGCTTAAGACTGCAAGATCTAGCCAGTTAAGCTCAAACCTTTTTTTTTTTTTTTGCAAATGTATGCAATGAATGCACTATGCTATGTATATCCCCAAGGACACCCCCCCATGCCTAAAATCTGCAATGTCCTCATGCAAAGAAGGATATTACCTGGGTCAGAGCTGGGTTGAAAAGCCAAAGAACCTGCAAATCAGGTTCAAGAATTACAGAAATAGGCCCTAAAAATGAGCAAAGCAATGGTGGCCTAGAAAATAGGTAACCTAGGATGTTGGCGAGCTGATGATGAATCCTAATAGCAAATGCTTGCCCAACTAAAATGGGAATGAAATCTTCCTAGGTTACCAGAAGAGGTTCTAAAGGATAAACATGTATAACAACCTCCAAAGGGGTAGGAGGAGGATGACAAGGATCCTCCAAAAGGCATGGGGAAGGAATGGTGCAAAGATAAACCCCCAGGGTAATGGACTGACTAAAGAAATCATCAATCCATACCCGATACTCCATTATGGGAAATATTGGTCTATTAAGCCCCCTGGTCAGAACAAAAGTGAGCAATTCTCTAAGGCAAGGATCATCTAGGGTGTCCAAGTCATGAGGTTGCAGGATGGCCATAAGATCTAGGTTGGGTTTAATCAGCTCGGTGTCCATCCCTAATACTCTTTCTAAATGCACAATTTCATCCCTAGCATTCCTTGCACCATCACATGTATCTTCCTGCTCTGCATCAGGAGTCACAATTTTGCTTTCAGATATAAGCGAATCAGAGGGTGACTTCAAAATGAATGAAGGCAGGTTGGAAGCAACAGATCTAGGGATTATTCTATCAATGTCATCGCCATGTTTTTGTTCTTTACTCAAATCTTCCCCGGAATCTATATGTGAATCCACATAAATCATAGAAATTGCTTCCAAAATTTCCATCATTTCATCATGAGGAGAAATATCATCAATGGGTGTACTAAGGAAACCTAATTTGGTTAAATTTGTGACATCCTCAGGGGCTAACTCTTCAAATAAGACATAATCACCCTTAATGTCACTCCAAATCTTGAATGTAGGTTCCTTATATAATTCGTCTTCCTCCTCATCACACAATTCATAATGTACCCGAGGTCTAGAATCATTTAATATCTCAGCAGATCCCCTAGTGTACTCTATCTGAGGTAAATGGTTTACAATGGTAACATCAGACTCCTCAGATAGGTTAATTTCTTTAGGGTTAGGTTCCGTAAGGGTGGTTTTGAGTTCCATATCGTGATCAGAAGGGAGAGTAGGATTAACAACATGACTTTTACCCACTTCATCAAATGTCACGAAAATACTATCATCTGGGTCGAGGTCTTCCAATGGTACCATCATTGCCTTCTTTTGACTCCAATATAATTCAGGTGGATACTCAACCTTATCATCATCTTCCTCAGGTTGCCACCTTTCTTCATCCAATGCATAGCTACTTTCATGTGTATTTTCCTCCCACCTAAAGTGTGGATCTCTCAAGGAAGTGCCATCTAATGGGGAGGTTTCAAAATTGATCCTCGAAAAGTAGCTATTCTCCCTAGAATTTCCCTCCAACTTAAAGTGTAGCTCTCCCACGGGAGATGCATCTATTGTAGAGGGGTGTACATCATCCTCAATGGGGTAGATTGGGTGGCTAATTTCATCACTTTCTTGTTGGCCTGTTCTCTAAGATTCTCCTAACAATTCAATCATTTCATTTTGCATTTTCTGTATTTCCATTTTCAAAGAGGAGAGGTCATTTCTATCATGAGAGAAGTCAAGCTCAGGTTTATAGTACCCAGGAGTGTTTGTCCAACCATTATAATTTTTTAGGGAGGGTGGGTTGGGTATTTCTATGGTGTGTGGGATATTGGGCAAAGCAAATCCCGCTCCTAGGTTTTGCTCACTGATTTGGGGCTTAACCAGGCTAATACTCTTATAATAGGAGTAAAACAGATCCCAATAATTGTCATTATGTCCATCAAGGGATGGACCATCTCGGCGTCTGGGATCGAAGGAAGCAGAGTGGGGGTGAGGGTGTGGGTAAGATGTGAAAGGATGAAAATCAATGTGGTCCATTCTAACTCACACCTCAATCAGAATTCCCCAAGTAAAACACAATTCAAAAAGGACCTTCTAGGTCTTTCCCAATTTAGGCTTTTGATTTTAAGTCAGATTGCAGGTGACAATACAATTTGTTCAATCAATTTACGCGCCTATTGTCGACTTACGGCTCGCCTAAGAAGACTTAGTTGGAGCTTAGATGTTCTTCACTAAATCTCAAATGGTCAAGTAAATCAAAAGACGGAAGATCGATGGATGCAAGTAGGCCTAAGCCTTCCTTTGAAGCTGTGCTTTCACGGTGCTTCTCAACTACCCCCAAAAATCTGTGACAGGGTATCCCCCTCTTTGGATTTACAAAACCTTTGATCTCAAGTTTCGAACACTTCAGAATCCAACGATAGGAGGGCTCTTGTCCTAGTATTTCCAAACCTAAGGAGTGTCTAGAAGCGTGCCGTGGTGCAAGTGAAATAAGTTTGCATACACTGCAAAAAGTTTTGAATTTTGAATCGCACGCCAAGTTTGAAAATCAAATCCTTGGTTTTTAAAATGTCCCTCCTTTAATTAGTCCTTTTTCTAGAAAATATGTGACCACTTGTTAATTTATTCAATACAGATTAGGTGGTCTTCGCATTAAGTCCAAATGCAATGCGTGATCAAGAATAGGATGCAAAGTAAGCAAATGCGTACCTCGTTTCCAGCAATAAACAATGCAAGAATGCATGCAATGCAGAGAAATAAATCTAGAGGCTACTCATACAGACCTAAATGGTTCATCCTAGGGCAGGCAGCTTCTAGAGGCAACTCATTTATTTTATTTTATTTTTTTTAAACTACTTATACACAACCAAATAAAAGTAATCAATAAACTGAAAACCTAAATATAAATAAAAGGGAACAAGCCCCTAAAAATTACCCAACACGGGCCCAAAACAAAATCGGGGAACAAACCCCTCAAAATATACCCCAGAATAAGGGTTTCAAACCAAATGCAATGAAAAATTAAATCTAAAGTCTTAATTCTATCAGACTAGTGAATATACAATGATGTCCGTCGCGTCCTCGTCCTTCTCCTCCTTTCCAAAATAGCTTGTCCAATTCTTCTCTGGCGACGTCAAGGGTTGCCTCTCACACTGGCTGATTCTTGCACAAATTTTGGCACAGAAAATAAAATAATAAATGGTTAAATCACTGTGCAATTGACAAATAATCAAAGTAAAATGAGGTGAAATTATTGCGTCTGTTGCCTCCCCGACAATGGTGCCATTTGATGAGTCGATTGTTCACTTTAAAGTCGTTTGCAGTTTTATGTGGTGGAAAAATTGACTAATCAATATTTAAAAAGAAATTACCACTCGCAGAGGAGCTGGTCGTATCCACAGGGAGGCAATGAGGGAATAATATCTCAATTATTTCATATTCGTTTAGTCTCGTGAGAAATCTGTAGTTAAATCTGACATGAAATGCGACGAAAAGATGATGCACAATATCTTGAAAACATAAGGGTAGATGTGCAATTTTTCCTCACTGAAATATTCAATACACATGTGATGATTTTATGCAATTTTCCATTGACATGTATTAAAGAAAATTTGTGCACATTTAAATTCCAAAATCAATGTCAAATAATGTTAATTACAAAAGCTATGCAATTGTAAAAGAACTTGAGTATAAAGTTGCAAATTTTACCACAATAAAATATTCATAAACAAAAATTCTTTTTACTGGCAATGGCATGAAATGTAATAACCAATTAACCCATTAACAGAGCATTTTACCTCTCTCCTCCTCGCGATCGGGAGAGAGGTTCAATCGAGGAGAGGTTTGCACAGGCAGGTGGATGAAGCGAGGCTGTCGCGATGGTGGCAGCCGCATGTCAAGCGGTGGTCGGAGTCGGCTGGACGGAGCTCCGGCGAAGGTGGCTATAGCCGGTGCTGCAGCTACTGTTGGCGAAGTGATGCACGGGCTGGCTGGATGGTGCACGCTGGCTGGAGGCGTGGGTGCACGCTCTGTTGGTGGAAGCACTACAGCCGATGCTGCAGCTGGCATGGGAGCGTAGGTGGTTGTGCGTGAAGGCTGGAGGGCGCGGGTGTGTGCTCTGTTGTTGGCGAAGTGTGGGTGCTGCAGGCTGAAGGTGTTGGCGGAAGCGCTGCAGTGGGTGTGCAGGCGGGTGCATGCTTTGTTGGCGTGGGTGTGTAGGCGGTGAAAGTGGGAGGAAGTGGCAGGTTCTTGCGTGCGGCTGGAGGCGTGCGGGAGTGAGCGGGTGAGGTTGCGGTTCAGGTGCTGGAGGAGAAGTGGGCAGAAGGTGGTTGCTGCTGGAGTGGGGGTGGACTTCAGACGTCTGGGAAATTTCCCGGATGTCTTAATTGACTGAAAGGGTGATTGCACAGTGGCTGCGGTGGTGGTTGTTGGTGACGACGGCGAGGGGGATGCACGCTAAGGTGCTCACGGTGATGCGAACGAGCTCCGGATGGCGGTGTGGCCTGTCACACCACACGCCCACGGTGGTGGAGACTCGCTGCCATGGTTGAGGCTGGCTGCATGGAATGGAAGAGAGGAGATCTCTCTGCACAGTGGTGGGTCCGTGGTGGAGGCCTAGTGAGCTCAGCTGCCTCCTCTCTTTTGAAATCAGCTGCCCGACCAGATCCAACACATCTGCTCCTCCTTGAATGGGTTCTTCACTACGGTAGCTGCAGCCGTTGCACGTAGAAGAAGAATAAACAAAATAATGATAAAATATTATGGTTATTTATATACAAACCCTCAACTTTTATGTTAACCTAAATTAATGCATGCAATGTACCTAATTACTTAACTAATGCAATTCTAAGTTAATTCTAAATGCATTTAAATATGAATAAGATGCATGAATTATGTAATTGAATTAGAAATATGAATTAATCTATTTACATCCTAATTTATACTAAATAAATGTTAGAATTAACCTAATGTCTAGGCACTTAAATACTTAAATAGCTCACAAATATGGGCTAATCAACGGCTACCCGATCTCCATCGTGTGGTCGATAGCGCCCGCTCATCCGCGCCCAATCGAAGCGCTTCTCGCGGCTCGAACCCTCGCCTTAAGGTGACCGAGCACCTTATCCACTGCATTGTGCACGTGGATGGGCGGGCGGTGTGTTTTAGTGGTGTGCGATCTAGATTGTTGCATTGAGATCCAACAGTCAAGGCTGCTTCCTCCTTTGGCTTCAGAAGATGAAGGTGCCGGTCTGAGATCCACTCTCAGCCGTTGGATCTTGATCCAATGGCGGAGAGGCATTGGTGCTAGAGGCTTCAACGGTTGTGTGCGGCCAGTTGGGCGACCTAGATGGCACCACATGGCACCATCTTGGTCGTCCATCTTCTTGATGATGTAGATGGTGCCACGTGTATTGGATTGAGTCGATTTTCTCGCCATTAGGCTACGATCGTCGATTCGAATCGATCTGTGTGGTTTGATTTGTCGTTTGAAGTGCGGATTAACACCATCTTGGCCCTTGATCTTCTAGGGTTCCTCAGTCTCTATCTGATGCTACAGATATCTAATTAAGGCGATCTTGGAGTCGTTGAGCTCCAATCGTCGCCCTGATTAGATCCGTATGGTTGGATCTTCAATCCGAGGCCTTGATAAAAAGTCACCCTATCCCTGAACATAAAAGGAGACAATTAACTCCATTTTATTCTTATTAATCTAAATGTAAGATGATGCATGCTATGCAATATCTATAGTATGTAATGCAATTCTATTCTTTAGAACATGCATAAATAGACATTTTGTGTAATATAAATATGTTTACATCAGCATCTTTTTGCATTGTGACACTATACTCAATCAACAACAACACCATTAAAATAACATTTTTATGCAACATAGATAATCATCGACCATATTTTTGGTGTCGTTGCCGAGGATAACAACCTGACAGCAGCGTTCATATTATGATTGATGGATTGTCAACTTCATCATTAAGCATATCACTCGGATTCAGGGCGTTGGGTCCCTACTCTACTCACACGTGCATACATGCCCACACACATGCGGGCATGAATCGGACTTAGGCTGATTTTGGATCGGCTGTTGGGTGAGCTTCAGGACTCGTTATACTTGCTATGAAGGGCCAATTTTTGGTTGAGATTTTGTCTAAGTATTGAGGCTTAAGCTTGGTTTGAAAAACAAATTTTTTTATCTTTATTTCTCACTTCTTTTTGAGTTTGATTGTGACACTTAGTTGCATAATATATTTCTTTTCACATCAAACTCTTCTGCTTCACTTTTATATTCATTCTATTAGTGGTTTAATTGAGATTAATTTGTCTGCTGAGATGACCTCGGACTCACAATTCAATATATAAATTTAAGTGTTGATTCACTTTAGCTCTATACTACAACACGTTTCTTATAATTAGACAAAAGCATGTTAACACTTTGTCATCGATCGATTTCAAACCATTGCCATTCATCTTGGATACTGGTTTGTGGCTAGCCATAAGTTGCAATATTAGCAGTTCTAGGATAAATTCTACATTGATGATGGTAATATTGATGGCTTATTACTGATGATTTTGTGGCTATGTTGATGGTTGTGAACTAGTGGGAAATGCTAATGACATGAACATCCTTAATCAAAAGAATGCACTATTGTTGGGTTTTTGTCCCCAGCAACAGTGCTAAAAAATGATCGCTCATTTGGATCGCATGTTAGTTGTTATTGTTATTAGTGTTGTAGTATAGTTATTGTTATTAGTGTTGTAGTATAATGTTGCAATCTAGATGAGTGTTCAATCATTTTATTTATTTACATAATTTTTACTAGTTTATTCCAGGTCGTTCACTGGAAGGCATTTATTGATATACATCACTCTTTATTATCCAAAGATGCTCTTTTATTCCAAAAATGTAAAGTTTATTTACAAATGAATTAATTAATGAAAGAATTAATGAATTAGGGTAAATTATATAAAAAAAGAATCAATAAATTTTAATTACAATGCCTCAAACATATTTACAATTAGACAGGCATGAAAAGCTAATTAATCTACTCTACATTAGTTATAAACAGCTATGCTAAGCAATGCCTAAGTAAAGGAACAAAAATAATATACACATATACTAAACTATGTTGTTTACTAACATATATGATATCTATAGTAACACATGCTATGTACATACAGTGACAGTTATAAACATCACTAAAAATACCTTACAAAAATATATCCATACTTAAGGCAAAAATATATGTATGTACTACTCTATACATACTTATATATATGAGTATAATAACTAAATATTATACATACTAATACTTATACTTATATAACATACTAAACTCATATATGCACACACACACAAACTCACTATACTGACACTCAACTCATATATACTAACACATCACACAACACACAGGCCCAACATTTAGCCATTTTTTTTCAACTTAGTATTAACTTTTACTTAGACCAAAATTAATGGTTAATGGAATCGGTTCGATTCGCAAGATCAACAACTCTTTCATTTTGGATCGAACCATTACGAACCGGTTCCTAGTTTATTATTACACTATCGCAATTAAGTGTTTTGGTCACGATCAAAAATCGTGACCAAATGGCCTACAACTGTCACCAATTAGCAACAACAAAAGTTAAGTTGCGAAAGGGACTTTGGTGAAAACCATTACCAAAGGCTTTGGTGATAGTTAATAACCATGACCAGAGTTTGGCATGGAAGAAAGAGGGTTCCTTTGGTCATGGTTCCTTAACTATCACCAAAGGGTCACCGTGACGAATGGTTACCTTTGGTGACGGCTAACCAACTGTCAGCAAAGGTTATCTTTGATCACGGATTGTAAACGGTAACCAAAGGTCTCTTAAAACAAAAAAATTAATGTGCACAAATCTATCCTTAGCAAGAAACCCAATCCTGAGAGCTAATTTAGGTGATTTGTTGTATCTACGTGTGTTAGAGGATCGAGTCTGCATCATTGCAGCACCTCAGTCTGAGAGAGAAGACACTTCATATTCCAAGGAACTATGATCATTGCTTTTGTGATTCAAGTGTCTCAGATTTCTGGTAGATGTATAGCCCTTTGGTTTGGACAACACTCGTAAATATTAATTGTTTGGAGATACAAATACAATGAAGGTGAAGGGATATTGAAGTGGATGAATTGGTCCTAGTCCTCATGGTTCCATCCTTGCCCAATTCTTCTTGTGGGTAGATCTAAGATCTGAGAGGCTAGAACCATTAGCCCAATCCTTATCAAATATTGAGAAAAATAAGGATGCAAGCTTGAATTGGGGTGGATTTCTTATAGATATTAAATAAATTTGTTTGTATGCACTTTCTTCAAGACTCATATGTGCCCATGTTAAAAATCAAGACCATAACGGACCTATGATCATTAGGATGGATGAAAGAACGTATGGCATTTTTGTGCAAAGCATTCATGGCACCACCAGTTCAAGGAAAAAGATAATTGAATTGGCATTGCAATTGTTGATTCCAAGGTGAATGAAAAGATAAGTGAATGCTTATAATTTCTCTCTTCAAGTGATAAATATGATAGGACATAAGGAATTTAAAGAGGCCTGAATCCCTGGTGATGCAGTTGGTATGAAAGAATTCCTGCAGTTGAATCTGCTTAATAAATTTGTTTGTGCTTATTTAATATGATAAATTTGTATTTCTAGACTCTATATGTTGGAATTGATCTTGCTTCATCTTGAGATCCTTTGTAGGAAGTTCATGCTAGCAAATGAAATAATATTGCTTTGCATTCACTAGGACAATGATTCCTTAGCTAGCTGTGATGCATTTGTTTGTTGTTCACAGTTGTCTGATTAGTTTTGCCTAACAAGTTTTTTTCACTGTCTTGAAGGTTTGTGGCTGGCTTCCTTTTTGCTACAATTCCATGGTGAATCTATGTGATATTCCCATGATAGGCATGTGAACCACATCTTATAGATCCACATGGGATAACATATCGAAGGTAGGATAGTTGCCCTCCTCTCTCCTAATGTTATCGATGTCTAAAGCCTAACTTTGTGGGGTTGAATGCCTATATGCTTGTCTCTTCCCTATAGTCATTATGGACAATGACAAGTCGCTTTCTTACTAAGCTTGATCTCTCTCTCTCTCTCTCTCTCTCTCTCCATTATTTGGATTTTTAAGGGGATATTTTTTTAGAGGTATAACTATGGTGTATGGTTGAGATTTAACCATAATCTAAAAAATGGTTACACATTAACAAAAGAGCATATTTGACAAACAACACAATTTTTTTGGGGTATAGATGTAATAATGAAGCATATGGGCGTACAAATGTAAGTAGGATAGATTATAGGAGCACAAATGTAAAAATCCCTAAGCTAAAATAAAACTTATCAATGCTAACCTGGCATGTTGTCATGATATTTTTGAAGCAAACATCACTCATAGGAAGTTGCAAAAAACCATGAAGAGAAGCATTTCGAAGATTGATTTGTGCAATCAAATTCCCATCTTTTCATCAGCTTGGCTTCTACAACCATTGAAATATCTGTCTGAAGAGACAAATAAAAGGTTATTCTAGCCATTTCCCCTTAAATTAGATAAAAAAAAACCATAAATAGAACTGAAGATGCATCACCTAAAGTTCTTCAAATAATTGATTCCCTACACTTGGTCCCATGATACTTCAAATACTATATATCCAGATAATATTTGTTACAAGAAATCCTTCAAAAACCAAGAATCCTTCAGTTTGTTAACTGGCAGTATAGTGTTTTATCAATGTAACAACTCATCTGTCAATGAGGACCACTTGTAGAAATTTTTCCGCTCAAATTTTAATCTGGAGACACTTCTCAGATTAATCTTTCCAGAAACCTATCTCCTAACCTTAGCTCATGTATTTGCAAAAGGCGAGAGTCTATACTGTAACATAAAAGGATTCTTTGTTATTGCAACAACAAGCAATAAAATTTTCTGCGATATAATACCTAACCTTAGTGACCATTAATTGGCACAGTCGTGTATCATGATCAAGCAACCATGGCCTTTTGTCAACTAGTATGAGGAACTTATTACTTCCATGGGCCAAAAATAGGGTAAGATGAGAAAGATATGATTGCAAGTCCTTGAAAAATAAGATTAATTTTCAGATAAAAATATTACTTTTATTACTCTACGCTCGTAAAACCAACATAGTGAGCATGAAAAGAGCACAACACAAAATGTCCAAGTAATGTTCTTATTGTATAGAATAAATAGGATTCTACTAGTGGGAATTAATAGGTGCAGTTTCATCACTTTGTTTTCAAATTCTAAATTTATCTTGCCTTACGAGTCATACTAAGCAGGCATTTTACCTACATTCAAGATGATTGTCTGTCTTTGGGAGTTGGGAGGGTCAAATAGCCAGGAACATTTGAGTTTAGTCATCACAATTATATGCCTTTTATCAATATTTGTCATTCTTACAACAAGTTCATTACAGTAATCAAATATTTCAAAGATTTGAAGGATATATACTCAAATCAACATTTCACTAGGGGTGCAACAAAATGTAGATGTATGTCGATCCGTCTGTGACTTAATCTGTCTTAAAGAGGATATAAATATCAATTTACAAGATTTTTGGATACGGATGTTGATATAGATATTAAATTAGATTTTTGCATTTATGGATAATAAATTTTGGATTTTTGTGGATGTGGATATAAATACATATTTTTATTTTTTTGTGGATAGGGATATGGATTTTTTTTTTTGTAGATATGGACATGGATTAGGATATTTGAAGTTGACCCACACAAGATGGAAATATATTGACAACAAGTATAGAACAAATCAACGCACAAGTTGATGTTATAGGCTACTCTACAAAGCTACATTTGGCACTTAGAAACAAGAGGGAAAAAATCAAGGAAATCGATTGTGTTAAGTCTATGGGCTGCTCCAAGGAATTTTTAAATTCAATCTTTTTCTCTGGAAGAGATGATTCTTGGAGTCAACAGAAAGCATGTGAAAGGAATACATGCGCTAGTGCCCACCGATATCTAAGATTTTTCTTAATTTATTAAAGGAATGGATTATTTATTATGAATATTACTAAAATCACAATAGATGATCAAAACTGACTCCACTTTAATCAAATTTTTACATGAACAAAATGTTATAGGCCACAACATTGAAGAGCACTCAAGGATTCATTCTAAAAGAATAATGAAAGAAGGGATCAAAGTTGTAAAGAAGGGATTCATTCTAAAACATTACCTGTCACCCTCATGTACATATCATGATACATGTGCTTATCAATCTTCTTTGCCTCCCTACACTTCCTCAGCAAGCGCCTTAGTACACACATCCTATGTATCCATAGAACATTGGTTGGAAGACTCACCTCTCCAGTACCCCTTCTTTTACCTGTGAAACAAAAGATTTCATGTAAGAAGAAGAATTAAAAAGAAAAAAAGGCAAGCAAAAGAAGCTAGACTCGCACCATAGACAATATGGTGTCCCTTCCTCTTTGATTCCAAAGCATTCATTGTACGAGAGTGAGAATGGATCTTTTGGGGCTTCCTAATGATAAAACCATCCTTGACCAATTTCCTGATGTTCTAGCCTGAGATATGAATCCAAAAACAAAGACTACCACACAAACATTCACGGATACTAACAAACCAAACTGAAGGTAGCCAATATCATGTCATGTGGCCAACTAAAATAGCCCTTCAACAATAAATTGAGACTGTCCACATCTAATTTGTAAATCCCAGTTTGGTAACATGGATAGATTATGTGCGATAACCCTTTTTTGGCTGGGTTATAATCTGAAGGGCAAAGCTACCACTTTGCCAAGAGTAGAAAGATCTTGGCTCCTCTTGCTGTTGTTGCTACATTGCATGATATTGCTCTGTTGCTGCTGCTACATCGCCACCACACCCCTCCCTTGCACAAGGTACACATGTGATTTACAATAATAAATGATAGGCAACACATGAGGTCGACAAATTACTTTGTACCTGCTACTGTTGTTGCATCTGGAAAGGTAACTCTTTTTGGAATAAAGATGGAAAAGAAGCAAATATATATAATACCTACTAAGCCCCAAAATCTATCTATCTACCTATGTGAAAACAAAAGGCAAGGCAGTAGTAGTGCAAAAAAAATTTGCATCAATCTGGAAAGGTGAGTGAGGTGTGAACAAGTTACTATACAAGCCACCATCAGATAGTCTACAGAAAATGCATGACATGTAAATGCATCTAAATTTATTGCTATGAGCAAAATAGAGAGACGAGAATGGAGACGATATTGACTTGGAGAACCCTGAAAGTTAGAGGAGTGCCATTGTTGTATAAGGACAATGGAGAGGAGGAATCACAAAATATTACAGGATTCAAAAAATTCTAACAGAAGCACAATTAGGAATAGCCAGAAATACTTTATCAAATGGCATCACTAAACGATGGGATCAACATGTTAGACAACTATTTGACTTCAATTATAGAGAGTATTGCTTGCAAGTACATGATGTACATGAAGAACAAGTGGTGATTCACTGTTGCCACTAGCCAGTGACAAAGGAATGTTGAGTTGAGCCTCCTTCTCTTTAGCTTTAGATATGAAATTTGCTAGATTCAACGAAGTATTGCCCAGAATGGAGAGTTTATCTTTGGTTCCACTTTTTATTCCTTGAATCATTGCAACAGTATCAAGAGGGGGATCAATCCCATGCACCTCATCCAGATTTAAGAAACGCACACACTAAATGGAGCAAGAACTCCCACAAATAATAAGTTCTCAAAATTTTCCCTATGCAACTAAGGAAACAAAAAGAAAAAGGAAACTCAAACTCCCCCTACAACATCATTGCCTCAACCCAAATGTAGCAACAGCATCGAAACCCCAAAAATACATCCTCCCAAAACCATCAACAAATCACAAACACACGTCACAAAACATCAAACTCTCACAAAACCAACACCAAATCCCCACTCAAATGAATAGAAACCTCGTTTACAGGTATGCTTTATTGCAATTATACAGTTTGTTTTGTCCTCCTATTTAAATAGCCTATCTTAGATATTAATATAGTTGAGATTAGTTAAGATCTCCACTTTAGGTGTTCATTAGCTTAGGAAAGCTTTGTTTCTTTGTTGTATTAAAAGATGGAGAAGGATTACTTTTTATAACTGTGTAATAGAGAAAGGACTGGTGTAGTTCACATGGTCAAAGTCTCTATTTTGCCCTTCTGAACTATGCATAAAAAGAAATGCATGCTTACTTTAGGTAATAAGTTAATCTAATTGATGCCATTACATATGGTTTTCGCATGGATACACAAATGCTTTTGTTATTTAATGCACAAAATGCTTGTCATGGTGCTAGAGAACATTACGATAAAAGTTGGGGAATCACATTAATTACCTTTCTTGATTGTCATGGTTTGGTTGGCCTTGAGGACCCGCAAGAACTCGTCCTTTTGCTGCCAATGGGCAGGGTCTTGCAAATGGGGTTTTGTGTCTATGAAAAAACCAAAACCTCTCCAAATAGACATAACCTTGTCACAACCTAAAGGGAATAAAAATCCAAATATGTAAATATGTGAATGATTAATCCAATGGAAGATAGATTAGGAACATATAGCTCAAATTTTTGCATGAGGATTTTAAGACAGAATTGAAAATTTGTCTACTACAACTAGATCAAAATGTTTAGATTAACTTCTATAATGAGTGCATCCAGTTAAAAATTTTTTCATGGAATGGGTCCTAGTTTGGTAACAATCATGAATCTGCTATGATACACAGAAATTACATGGAACATGAGAAGACAAGCAGGCAAACACAATTTTTTATATCAAACACATCAGGCATGAATATTATTTTAGCACTACCTGAGAGCGAACTAATACATAGTATGACTAATCAGCAAACACAACTACTAGAAAACATGATCACAAAGGCAATGGAAAGTGCTGAGCCTCAAGGTTGGCTCCCTTGCCAAACAGATAAGCAAGCCCTCGAGCCATCCAAAGAATTATGTTGAATCTTTGTTGCCAATTAGGGATCCATGCTATTCACTTATTAGGTAACCGCTAAAAAAGGAACAACACCACAAATCAGAGTTAAACAAAAATGGGTGAACGAAGGAGAAAATGGTAGGTAGATCTGATACCTGAGCTCTTTATTGTCAATTCCAGAATAATAAACAGAGTCCACTACTATTGTTGGTGCTACTACCACTGTGAAAGCTTCATACATTCACCTACCTCAGGTATACTTTACAAAGAAACATGTTAACCTGCCTCATACATTCACCACAAATGGAAACATACTGATATCATTATTTTCCAAATTCATATGCCACAAATGTAAACATACTCATATCACTATTTTCCACATTCATATACCACAAATGCAAATACATATTCTACCATTCATATATATGTTCCATCATTCACCACATGCATGATACTCATTCATAAATAAAACACATATATATATCACATGTTTTGAAATGTATACATAAAAATAGACATGTGAAAATAAAAAAAATCCAAGCAACTATGTAATGGCTTCCATGCCACTTGTTCCAGAACCTCCGCAGTCATCATCAGGTGGATGTGGTGGGAAATGAAAAGAATCATGATCTACACCACCTAGTTCGAATGCACTTAAGACTGTTTAAAACTATGCCTGCATCTGTGCCTGCATCTGCTTCTGTTCTTGTTGTGCTTCATGTCTTTGATGTTCTAGTATATCATTTGTCTTGTCCAGCTTCGACATAACATTGTTTAGTTTCTCCTGAAAGGTCTCCACCTGTGTCTGTAATTGTTGCAACCTCTCTTGACCCCTCGATCCCTTTCTTCCATACCAACTAGTAACAATCTCACTCGCACTAGTAGTATGAACAAAACCACCATGCTCTGTTGTCATAGTAACTGTCCTAAATGCTTGCTCTGCTGTCATAGGCTATAATGTGCCAGTCTCTAATTGCTTATCCATATCATCACTAGATGGATGCATCAACTCCATCATGCGACCCTACACATAGTTGAGCTTATGGTAAGTTCTCCTAAATGTTTATCACTAAGTTATTCATTACTTGTTTCAATGAGCATACATGTCTCTCTTGATATAATGGATCAATCCAAACACGGGGGCCATTAATAGTAGACTTGCAATGACTCCTCTCATAGATCGAAACACAATCAAGTTGTACACTATTATGGGTATCTGATTGCATATTTGAGATGTGGTTATAAATTAAGTTATCCTAAATTTAAGCTTCTCTTATTTAAGTCTTCTTACTTGTATGTTTTATAATAGATATCATAATCAATAATTTTTATATCGTCAATTAAGCTAGTGAAAATGTACTTACATAAGTATCCCTCAAGGTATCTATGCTCATCCATCCCAAGCTGTGGATTATAGTCGGAGCTTTCGCCCTAGCTTTATTTTTCTGAGCTTGCTCTTATAACAGTAAATTATGGAAATTGGTACTTAATCATTTTGCTTGTAGAATAGTAGTTAATATAAAATATCAATTACCTTGGTGTTTTCCTGATCCCACTCCATCCAATGACTAGCTTGTACTCTTAGTGGAATGTTTCTCAATGCATCCTCATAATTCTTACTAATAGAGAACTATTTATATATACAGAAAAGTTAGCAACACCTAAAAGTAAATAGTTGTGTTATTGTGTTATTATGAATTCTATATCTATGCTTATGTCATACTTAGCTTTCAAGCTCTTCTCTCCAACTACGAAGTGCCCTCCCTACTGCTTGGAGAATATATGTTGCCATCATTGGATTTGTTCCCCAATCATACGTCACCTGCATTTTATATTATAATGAATAATTAGATAAAGGATTTTAAGTAAACCAAATGAATGACAAAACAACAATATCATATTAATACCCCTAGCTCATGAATGAACTCATCCTTATGTTGCTGAGGGACCTGCCTCCAATCAAAATAGAATGGGGGTATCAACAGTCTCACAGTGTAGGGATCCTACTATTAAAAGGTACGTAACATGAACATCTTCCACTACAATTTATTTCAATCGTTATTCGAGTCCCTTCAGTTAATTTTCTCAATTCCAAATTCCTTGTCTTACTCCTTGGCTTTGATTTTATACCTTCAATAAACAACTAGTCAAAATAAAATTGTTATAAAGAATTAATATCAAAGAAAATTAATGTGAGAATTTATATACCACTAGACCCTGCTTGACTTTGCTCCTGAGATTGGCTCTATGACTGACTCTGTGGCTGACTATTCTGCTGAGATTGGCCATATAACTGGATCTGAGGAGAGTTTACGAATTGAGATGGTGCCTACTACTGGGATTGACTTTGGGGAGGGTGTAGGGGATGAGCTGGTGTCTGCTGTTGGGACCGACTCTGGGGAGGGTGTAGGGGCTGAGATGGTGTTCACTGCTGAGACTGGCACTGGGTAGGGTGTAGGGGCTAAGCTGGTGTTCGTTGATGGGATTGGCTCTAGGAAGGGTATAGGGGCTGAGCTGGTGTCAGTTGCTGGGACTAGCTCTAGGAAGGTCTAAGGGCTGAGCTGGTGTCTACTGCTAGGACTGGCTCTAGGGTAGGTATAGTGGCTGAGCTAGTGTCCACTCCTGGGACTGGCTCTACGAAAGGTGTAGGGGATGAGATTGTGTGTACTGGTAGGACTAGCTCTGGGGAGGGTGTAGGGGCTGAGTTAGTGTCCACTGTTGGGACTAGCTCTGGGGAGGGTGTAGGGGCTGATCTGGTGTGTGCTGCTAGGACTGGATCTTAGGAGAGTGTATGGGCTGATTTAGAGTCCGTTGCTACGACTGGCTCTGGGGAGGGTGTAGGGGCTAAGCTGGTGTCCACTACTGGGACTGGCTCTAGGGAGGGTGTAGGGGTTGAGGTGGTGTCCGCTTCTAGGACTGGCTTTGGAGAGGGTGTAGGGGCTGAGCTGGTGTCCACTATTAGGACTGGCTCTAGGGAAGGTGTAAGGGCTGAGCTAGTGTCTACTGCTTGGACTAGCTCTGGGGTGGGTGTAGGGGCTGGGACTGGCTTAGGGGAGGGTGTAAGAGCTAAGGGTGTGTGTGACTAGGTGGAAGCTGAGAATGAGGCTGCGTATTTTGTTGAGGTCTATACTGAGGCCTAGATTTTGAAAGAGTATGAGGTGGGATCATGGCATGTCGAGTATGAGATTGAAGTCGAGTCTGAGGTAGTCGCGAAGTTGAAAGATTGGGCATGTGGGAAGGCAACTGGTGTTGATGGTCATGCTATGAGTGGGGTTGAAGATGATGTTGGGGCTTAGGCTGGGTGTCGATGCCACCCTCGTGTCCTTCGACCTGGTCATTATGCTCAAATGAAGAGTCATCACTATGAATATCAAGATCATGCTTTTTGTATGCCATGAACTTCTTAGGTGCCATCTACAGATGTAAAAAAAATTATTAATTACAAAAAATACAATACAAGGTTGATTACATCATCAAATATATTTATTAAAAGATAAATTTTTATAAAGTGAATAAGCACATCTTCTAAATGGAAGGTACTATTTAAATTCTCTAAATTTCAGGGCTACTGAATGTGAGCAATTTAGTTACTCCAACTTGATGCAACTATTTGTAGAAATTTTCACTTTGATTATTCCAATAGAATAATTTAAGTTTGATTATACTTCATGCCACTACGTATAGAAAGCACAAACTTGGAAATAGAAAGCTTACTCTTTTATGATTCATTCAAAAAAAAATTCATAACTTTGGTTACAGGAAATAAGAGGGGAGCTACAAATTATAAAAGGATGATGTCATACTTTTTATATAGTCAACTATGACGAAAGAAGTATGCCAAAGCAAGTAAAAGATCAACCCAGTATAATAAGAAAACCTACAATGGAAAAAATATATGAAAAAATTTTTAAGAATGAAATAGTTAAACTATACAAAATAGCTTAATTGAAAACTTTTGCCTTAAATATCAATATCCATTGCACCATCACGTATTCCTCCATCTTGTAGCACATCTTGGCATGCTTCAGAATGAAAGTTAGGATCGTTATCATGTTGAATATCATAATAATCATGTGGCATTTTCTTATTGGTACTATCTAGCCATTTCTACTATTATTAAGCATGTAAAAAACTTGTTCAACTTGACAAGCTAATGTAAACGCTCAGATGCTTGAAGAATTGTATGATCCTTATTTAAACTTATGAAGCCAGTTTTTTTGTCCACTTTAACACCATATCTATTGTTAAAAATATCAAACCAGTCACACTTAAATAAGACAACTCGACGATCATGACTATAGCTGACTTCCACAATCTCTTTAATTTTACCATAGTAACCATCACAACCAGTTTGTATGCCATCACATTTCACAATAACGCCTGAATGTTGTGTCGCCTTTACATCATCAACTGATTGCATTCTATATCTAAACTAATTTATTATATATCCAGAGTGATAATGTGCATGACTTAAAGGTATGTTCATCATTAAATCAAAATCTTCTATCCATTGCGGATCATTGTTTTGTTTCATTTCTTGCACATGAGTTCTAAACTAGTCAATGAAGTCTTCTTCACATCTAGAAATGCGTGAAGATTGTTGAAATTCATCGTAAAAATCCAGATTCTGCTTTAATATATATATGAGCTAATCGTCAATCATGTTCAGACATTTGTTTAAATTCCGTTCGTATGATTGACCTTCCTCGGATATCAAATACAAAAAAATAATCTTTCACATTTTCACTATTTGTTTGTCATCATTCCTTTCCAATTGATTGAATTGATTATTTAGACCATTCATATACATCGCACAAAAGTTGATGCATTCTTCTACAAGATACCCTTTGACAATTGAACCTTCTGGCTTAGCCTTATTGAAGATGTAGTCTTTTAAGTTATTCAAGAAGCGCTCAACTGGATACATTCACCTATACTGGACTGGTCCAGCAATCCTTAATTCATTTACTAGGTGGAGTATAAGATGTACCATGACATCGAAAAATGCAGGAGGAAAAATCTACTCCATCTTGCATAATGTGATCACAATTTGCTTGTCCCAATAGTCTAACTCTTGAGAATCTAATGTCTATGAACATATAACCTTAAAGAATCTATTTATCTCTATCATGGAGTCGACCACTGGTTGAGGAAGAACTCCATGGATTGCTAATGGGAATAAAATTTGCATGTAAACATGGCAATCATGACTCTTTAACCCACTTATCTTCTTCAATGCTTCATTGACACATGTAGAAAGTTGTGACAAGAATCCATCTGGAACCTTGATATTTTTCTGAAAAGATAATATCTTCAATCATTGCTCATCCTTCAAAGTATATAATGCCTTAAGAAAGAAATAACTGCCATCATCTTTTTGATCTACGTGTAACTTAGGACGAATGCCCAACATCTTCAAATCATTACAGGTTTTCAACATGTCTTTTGGACTATCCATTAAATTTAGCATATCTAAAATGTTATTTATAACATTCTTCTCGATATGCATCACATCAAGATTGTGACAAACTGTGAGATCTTGCCAATAAGGGAGCTCCATGAAGAATATGCTTTTCTTTTAAATCCAGAATTATGTAAGTCTTTAAGATATTTCTAAAAAAGATGGCCCAATCGAATATTAACAATCTGTTGTAACTTGTCCATTATTTTGTATCCTGACAACTTGATTATATATATTCTTAGAAATTTTTGTGGATTCTTGCATCAATAGCAGCATGGTTTACCATAAAATTTGTCTTTAAACTTGGACTGTCGCCTTCTATGTTTAATTGGTAGGAATCCATGATGCCCTAAATAACACAATGTATTGCTTTCAGGTAAACGCAAGTAATGAGTATCATCCATACATAAAGGACATGCCAACTTGCCTTTAGTGCTCCAACAAGGTAAATTTGCATATGCTATGAAATCATTAATAGTCCACAACGTTGCTGTATGTATCTTAAAAGATTATTTTCTAGCTGCATCATATGTTTCAACCTCATTATACCATAGCAACTTCAACTCGTTGATCAGTGGTTGCATGTAAACATCAATTGCATTTCCTGGTACCTTCTTCCAAGGGATGAGAAGTGTCAGCATCATAAACGAAGATCTCATACACATCCATGGTGGTGAATTATATGTAAAGATCACCACTAGCTATATTGAATATGATGGATGCATATTATTGAAAGGATTGAATCCATCACTTGCAAGATGAAGCCTAACATTAGGTGTTTCCTCTGCAAACAGAGCATGTCTGTTATCGAATATAGCCCACTATCAGAATCTGTTAGATGGCGCATAAGTCCATCTCGTGATTTGTTATTATGATGCCATGTCATCCACTTTGAAGTTTTAGTCGACATGAAAAGGCATTGTTGCCTAGGAATCAAAGGAAAGTAACACAGTACATTCCTTGATTATTTCTTCCCTCATGTATTTGAACTGGTATTTTCTGCATATATTCCTTCTCCACATTGCAGGCAACTATTCAAGCATGCATTTTCTTTAGTATACAGCATACAGTCATTCTTACATCCATCAATCTTTTCACACTTCAAGACAAGTTTGCGAAACTATATTTTCGCATCATACCATGACTGAGGAAAATCTTTGGGATTATTTAAGAACTCTTTTATGAAGTTAAGGACATCATACATTAACTTAGATGTTGCCTTACTCATCACTTTAATTTGAAACATTCCCAAAAGAAATGACAACCTTGACATGGAATTAATTCCAGGAGCAATGGGCTCCTCTACTACCTTCAGTGCATCATAAAAATGATTATAATCTCCAAACATATTATCATTATCTATATTATCAGCATTTGTAGCCCTCATCTCTTCTAACATCTCTACAACATTATCACCTCCAATATCTTCAATGAGATTCTCAACATCATTATCAATAGAAGAGTAAGTGATTTCTTCTCCATGTGAGGTCCAGACTGTGTAGTAAGGCCATAAATCGGTACAAATTAGATGTTTAAGTACTGTGTTACGATCAAGCATAAATCCATTCAAACAACTTTTGCATGGACAACAAATTCTCTCATAGAATTCTCCTTTTCTGTATTGCTTCCTATTTTCATGGAATGCCCTGTCTAAGAATGAAATCACTCTGCTCTTATATAAAAAATAATCAGAAATCCTCAAACCAGCGCAAGACTTATCCATGGAAACCTATTTTCAAGTAAACCCACAAGCAATGAAAGTAAGTTACATAAAGAAACATCAAATATTTGTATATTTTAGTTATTATTTTCACTTAATTGCTCATCCTTGAAGATTTGATCACAACATTACTTGTTACATGCAACTTGTGCCAGGAGAAATTTCATCAGCATGTCCCTACACTTCTCCAATATACCCCAAGACTAACCTCAATTAGATTCCTTTAACACCCAATTTAAGGTGCTTAAGAAACCTAGGTAAGTTTAGTTACTATACCAGAGAAGAACAGAAAGATGTCACCGAGATTTCTTCAAACATAGATTACATGTAATAAGTAACACCTAAGTTGTGATCAAATCTTCAAGAACCCTCCTTAGTTCGGAACTTTACCGAATTGTGGATGATCAAAACTTATGGTATGTTATAAACACAATATATGTTATAAACACAATACATCATGCATGTATGTGAGATATACATACATTAACGCATTGTCCGTATGACATGATCATAAGTCTTGGATGAGTAGGTATATTAATATAATTTTAGCTATCCTTTCAGCTTGTACCCTAAGGGTTATATTTCTTATTGTTTGTTATCGAGTGCATCTAAGGTTGGGCAAGTGTGGATATCTACAAATTGCATAAATAAATACTAACAAAGAAAAGAATAGTAATAACATAAGTGAGACTTTGTGTTATAAAACTTCAAGACATTATGTCATAACAGAAAGTAGTTCTACATAGTTCTCAAGACAATGTGACAGTTCATAAAAAAAGTCTACAAAACATCATAGTATATAATATAATAAAGTATATAGTCTACAAAACTTTCGGGATTTGGGTCAATAGTTTTAAATTTTAGGTTGCAGTGTTATGGAGATAAGTTGTAGCTTGCCTTGTGTTGTAGCGGATAATCGTCGCAAATGGAGTTGAGTTCTGGAAAACTTATTTTCATAGTTTGATTTGCGAGAAAAATTGTCAACAGATAAATTTTACCAAAACTCTAAAGGAATTCCAGCTCAAGCACAGGGAGGCAGACATTTGATTAAAAATCACATTTGTTTTATTGTCACGAAGCAGATTAGATGGTTGAATTGAATCTAAACTAGCTATCTACTTAAAGGATAAATAATAGAAGAATGAGAGAATATTACAAATAAAGAGAAAATAGAGATAGAATAAACATGAATTTCATGACCATAGAGCAATGTTCATTACAACTACTTGCTACTACTACTCGCTACACAAGAAAGTAGTAAAATAGAAGGTGGAGAGAAGTTATCCTCCTCGACGACTACTTGGAGGATGAGCCGCAACGACGGAGCGCCGTGACGAAGGTGGTGAGATGTAGGACGAAGGAGAATGATGAAGGATGATGGAGAATAGGGCAAGACAATGTCACAGTGGGATCCGCTTCTCGAATGGCGGTGAGAGGACCACCGCAGGATGCTCTACAAAGGAGGTGAGAAGGTGGAAAAATTGTAAGTTTAACTATAATGGAGCATCCCGAGATTGGGACAAGCTCATAGAGCCTTGGAGGGTGTAAGAGAAGAGAGGAAGGGATGAAGAAAGTGTGGGGGTCATAGGGCTATATATAATTGTAGAGGTTGGGGGCAATTAGATCTTTTTATGCATAAAACATTAATTTAGGGCTTTTAGTGACGAATTCAAAAGTCACTAAAGCCCCTAATCGTTGTCGTAGGTGCCACTCATGCGCCCGCCGCTTCTTCTTCAGCCATTCCTCTTACACCCACGTTTATGCAATCTTAGCCGTTCGATCGAAAGATCGGACGACTTAAGATCGCCGTGCATCGCTTTGTCTTCTGCTGAACACACTACGATCGCCTTACCTTAGTTGTTTGACCGTTGATGGAGGGCTGAGATCGTGCACTGATCGTGCTTGAGGATGCGCATTGGGGCACATATGATTGCGTGTGCATGCATCGCATGCTTACGTGTGGCCATGTCGTCGCCTCCTTAACCGCCTGATCAAGATTCAATGGGTGAATTTCGCCCTACCCGATCAACTCTCCAAATAGCGGCGAGGCACGCCTCATCCCTGTGACCTGTGGTTCGCCCACAGGCACGAGGCTCATGGTCTCCTTCAGAAGTCGAGGGAATGGCACAGCTAGGTTTGGGAAGCTGAGATGGCGCCACGTGGCACCATCTTGGTCATCCATCTTCATATGCTCGTAGGTGGTGCCACGGATGTTGGATTGAATCGACTTTGCGACGTTGGGCTGCGATCATCAATCCGAACCCATCAGTGCAGTTGGATTTGTCGTTTGAAGAATAGATTTACACCACCTAGCCCCCTAACCTCTGATCTTTCTCAGACTGGAGCTGATGCTACGGATGTCCAATTTGGGTGGTCTTGGATTCGTTGAACTCCAATCATTGCCTTGATCAGATCCGTATGATTGGATCTTCAATCCAAGGCCCCAAGTAAATGTTTCCCTGTTACTTGACCACAGAAAGAGAAAATTAACCTAAACTTTATACAATCTAACCTAAATGCTAGATGGTGCATGTTATGCAATATTTATAATGCATGATGCAACTATACGTCTAAGAACAAGCAAAAGTAGATGATTTGTGTGATATAAACGTGTTTACATCACACCTCCATGCCTATCTTTTGCTCGTCCCTAGCAAAACTACATGTTATTTATAAGAGAATTAGGTCGGATTTCTTGGGTAATAGTTATTTTTCAACACTTATGAATTTCAACTAAGATTTCAACTATAGAGACACAACATCACCCAGGTGATTGCTAAAATGCAAACTGCCTCAAGCCCTCACCTTATTTAAAGTACCTTTTCCTTCTTTTCTTCTTTTATAACTTTTTTTGGATTTTTGAGTTTAGGGTTTTGGAGCAGCTTTCTACAGCCACCGAACCTACCCAAAGACTCGATGAGAACCCTAAGTTCTATGTATCTTTTCATGAATGTGACAGACTCATTGATCGGTCAATCAGAATGAACATTGGGTTTCTACGCCCCTAGGTGACCTTAAAAAGAATTCTTCCAATGATATCTACCCGATCGGTAGCTTTCTACCTACTTTTATTTATATGGGGTCAACACAAGGGCGAACCCAGTGTATAACTCCTTGGCTTATTCTACTTCTCCGCTTATTCCTGAGTGTTTAGGAATTATACATGCATTTCATGAGCTGGGATCAGGACAACCTACCAATGGGCTATTACCCACAATAACTTACCAGCTATACTCGTGCGGTGAAGTGTGGCTTATTTCTTTTTTTTTCTTTTCATTCCCCTTTTCTATTTCTTTTCTTCTTTTCTTTTTTTGGATTTTTTTTCTATTTCTTTTCTTTCTTTAAGTAGGTGGCTTCCCTGATCAAAGACTTACTTAAAGGCAGTAGGAAAAGAATGGTCCTGTGGCTGGGATCTGGACAACCAACCAATGGAATGTTATTGATGTAAACATAAATATTTGAGTTAAATTCCTATTTATGCATGTTCCTAGGCTTAGATTTGCATTTCATGTTATAAATATTGCATAGCATGCATCATTCTACATTTAGAGTAGTCGTATATAATTTTGGTTAATTGCATCCTTTTCTTGGTAAGGAGGGAAGGATATTTATTTTTGAGCCTCGAATTGATGATCCGAACATATGGATTTGATCAAGACGACGATCGGACTCCAATGCCTCCGAAATCACCTCGATCGGAGTCCAATGCCTCTGAAATCACCTCTATCAGAGTCCTATAGCACCATATGTAGTCCAAAGAAGATCAACGGCCAAGGTACTAGGTGACATAATTTGGAGGTTCAAATGACAAATTTGACCGTGCGGATGGATTTGGTCGACGATCGCAGCCCAACGGCGTAAAAATTGACTTAATACAACCTCTGTAGCAACCCCTACAATGAAAAGAAGGATGGCTTAGATTGCGCCACATGGTGCAGCCCAGGTTGCCCATGCGCATGCACGCACCACTGCACGCACACAGCGACATGGGTGCATGCACACACGTAGAGGCACGCATGCACACAACTTAGCGCTAGCGCATGAGCATGCACACACGCTGCGAAGAGTGCGCACAACACAGTGCCAGCCCGTAAGCGTGCGCACGCATGACAAAGAGTGCGCATAGCACAGTGCTAGCGTAGCAAGGGGTGGGCCTGTGCTCTATTGGTAGTAGCCTACAATGGCGCATGAGCTGGACATATAGCGATGGTTACAATCGTTGCTAATTCTTCGTGTGCCAGCAAAGCCAGCAATGGGCGTGAGCTAGCATGAGCTGCCTACAGCGACGCTTCCAGCGATGGCCTAGAAATCACTAATGATCCCATACCTATTTTTGCCTCTTCTCCACTATAAAAGGACCGACACCCGCTCCCTTCCTAGCCATCTTTACCTACTCTACTCCCACCTACTCCTAAGCTCCAACAAGCCTACCAACACTCTATTAGAGGTTGCTCTCAAGCTCCCAAGGCTCTTATTAGTGTAGCAAACCTCTGCCTCACCAAATATTCATCCATCATCCCATCCCCATTCATAGGTCGCCTTGGAGCCGTCCTCCCACCTCCATTTCGGTAGCAGATCATCTCTGCCTTCTCACCTCCATTCCGGAGCCACGTCAAAGCTTTCCTCTACTCGACGTCCTCCTACATCTCACCTCCGTCGTCCCACTCCTCACCTCCTTCGTCTGAGCTTCTGCCACGCATTGTCGTCTAGCCGAACAGCCAATTCGAGAGATTCCTTTTCACCTCCCTCTCTTTTTATGCTTTCATAGTTGATTTTAATTGACATTGAAGTGATATATAAATCATATTTGTTCCATATCTCTGGTGATTCATTCTGCTTGTCTTTTTCTTACAAAAATACCAAAAAAAAAACAAAACCCTAAAATACCCGAAAGAAACAAATCGAAGTGCAGTTTTCAATTAAAGTAAACATTGCCTCCCTGTGTTCAACCTGGGACTCCCTCGGAATTTAGGTATAAATTTTATTTGAGCACAAGTTTTGCAACTACGACGATGGGTTACTTGTAACCCTGATTTCAAACTCGCAAAACACATGTGATCATTTTGGCGTCGTTACTAAGGAGGCAACGGAATTTACTTTATTGTTTATTGCACTTCTTTACATTTACATAGCAGTAACCCCGCTTGTCTTTGATCTTCTGTCTTGTAGGTACCCTAGCATGGAGATCCAAGTGTGGTAGACTGGAGTAAAGTGCGGGTAGAGTACTCTGTAAGTGTCCCCCACATTCCCCCCCACTAGTTCTATTTCGCCATACCCATAACCAGGACTTAATCTACTTAGGTGTTTGCATAAACCCTAGGATAGAATTGTTTGTCTTGTTTGCCACCTTTATCCACCTCACCCTTGCATTTAAAAAATAAAAAATAAAAAGATACTTTCTGTGGGATGAATCAATATACACACTTCATGCACCCACATTTGTGGCAGCTAACCTAACTTGATTTTCACATACTCAACCAGGATTTCGACTTGTGGAACCGATACACACCAATCAATACATAAAGGAGTAGAAATCAGTCTAAGTTAATCATCTCTGTATGCCTTAATCGGTGGTGCATTTGGGCCAATAGATTGAATTGTTTAGGCCACACCACCTAATTTAAAAGAGATTCATTTTGTAGTTGCCCCATAGGATTCAATACTTAGGTCAAGCTAAGCACTCCATATTTTCTTGATTTACAAAGGAAAAATACTTTAACTCGTGCTTTCAAAACATGGATTGCCTCACAAAACTTGATCGAATATGCCTAGTATTTAAATTCTAAAAGCTACTAAGCAAGAGTCGAACCCTAAAATTCACCTCATCCTCAATAATCTTGCTTGAAAACATTTTCGTTGTGCACATACACACATTCTCGAACAAATCATTAAGGGCACAACCCATTACCCATCACATTCCAAAAGCACCAATATCACAAGCCTAACTAAAATTGAGTAGACATTGGCCCTAAGAACTGGTTCGCTCTACGGGATCTAGATTGAGATTATTCTTGACTAACCTACCTAAACTAGTCAATCTGATGTCTGGCTAGGGGAGTAGCGTCAAACGACTGTGGCTGGGGGTTACACTAGGAATTGGAGGTGCAAGCCAAAGGAAAAACCTTATCCCCAGTCCCTCCTAAATGGTTGAATTGCCTGGACATAAGTAGTGTAAATCGTCCATAATCTTAGGATGGATTTTGAGAGTCAGTAGACCTTTAGGCTACACAACCTAAGGATGAGATTGTATTTTTTGTGCTACAGGGTCCCTTCTCTTCCCCGCCCTTCCAACTTCCTTCCAGTGTATGCTTGGAAGGAGGTCATTGAACCCTCGATTGGAAGGACCTTTAGACCATTCCCGAAGGTAAAGGTTGAGCTTTAGCTAAGAAGATCCCATGGCTGATCAACAACCACCTCCCCTGCGCCGAAACTAGCAGGAGCTGATTCAGAGGTAGTTGGAAGAGTTGCAGTAGATGCAGCAATGGTTCCAATGAAGGAATGGTCAGGGGGCTTGACCCTTGAGGGATTTTTATGTTCCTTCAAATTATGAGGATCGTCCTAGCATTTTGATCCCCACCAGAGATGTTGAGATCAAGCCCCAGGTTTTGACTCTAGTTAAACACTTTCATGGGCTTGGCTCAGAGGACCCATTCCAACATTTGGAAGACCTGATCACTCTAGTTCATCCAGCCAAATCACAGAATGTGGATGAAGAACAGATGCTTATGAGGCCTTTCCCCTATTCAATCAGGGATAAGGCCGCACATTGGCATCGTACCATTGGAAGACCGGTTGCTACCTGGATAGCTTTGAAAATGTCCTTCCTGAAGAAATTCTTCCCAATTGGGCAAACCAATGCATTGTGACGGGCAATTACCACTTTTGCCCAGTGGCAGTGGGAACCGTTTCATGATGCCTGTTGAATGACGGAAGACTACGCTATCGGAATTGGATTTGAAAACCCGTCGTTGTAGTTCGAGTCGTGAAGAAATCCATTCAACAAATAAAATTTATACTTAAAAATCTATAATGAAATTTCTGGTCAAGTACAGGGAGGCTACGTCGATCAAAATTTGCAATTATATTTTTGTGTTTTTGTTTAAAGGGTGAAATAATCACAATGGAATCAATATAGACAATAAGAGAGAGAGAAAGAACAATCACTTGATATTGCATAATGTTTTTACAACTAAGAAAGCGAGAAATGATTACACTAGAAAGTAGTAAATCTACTCTAGAAAGCAGTAAAGAGGATGCAGAGAGAAGTATCCTCCCTGATGATCGCTTGGAGGACAAGTTGGACAGAACGATGCCTGCAAGACAGGGAACGGAGCGGGAAGAAGGAGGACGAAGCAAGAGGAATGGGAACGAAGCGGCACGTCGTCGTCATCGCAGGATTTGCTTTCGGAACGAGGGCGAAAACTTCATTTTAGCTCTTGAGGAGCATCCCAGGTGTGAGACAAGCGTCTCTTAAGCTTTGGAGAGGGAGAGAGAAGAAGGAAGGGATGAGAAATGCGTACGGTAGGGGTCTCCTTTTATAGTTGCAAGGAGTGGGGGCATTTTAAACATTACAACATGAAAAACATTAATTTAGGACCTTTACTAATGGATTTATCCGTCACTAAAGGCCTGAATGTTGCTAACGTATGCCCACCGCGTGCATGCCCCTTTGCCATCGCGCTCTTAACGCCTTCGCACGTCCACGTGCACTTAGCCATTCAATCTGCTGTCCGATCAAGAGATCGGATGGCATAAACCGCCCTTACCAGTGCTGCGTGCCTGCGTGCGATCAGGCGTTTGCACTGCAGGTCTGATCATGCGTGGGCACATTGGTTGTTCTACGCCACTCGATGAGAGTCGTGCAGCTCCAATTGCACACCAACGCACGAGGAGAAGTGCTGCTCCTGCGAATTGAACCCACGCCATCTGCCTACATAGTGCCTTAACCACTGCACTATGCGTGCGGTTGAGGCGTGTTGAGGCTTTTGTGCACGACCGATCTCAGTCATTGGATCTTCATCCAACAGTCGAGATCAAACATTGTTTGTGCTTTCAGATGAGGAGAGGCGCTAGATGAGTGGCAACGTGTCACATTCTTGTCCATTGGATGGGCATCCAATGGTAGAGATTTGTTGAGTGGGTGAAGAAGAAGAGCTACGACCAGTGTTGGGCAGCTATGATGGGGCCACGTGGCGCCATCTAGGCCGTCCATCTTCTGAGTGTTGTAGATGGTGCCACGGGTGTCGGATTGGATCGATTTCTGCACCGTTAGGCTACGATCGTTGATCCAAACCCATCCGTGTAGTCATATTTGTCATCTGAAGTGTGGATTAACACCATCTTGGCCCTTGATTTTATGGTTCCTCGATCTCTATTTGGTGCTATGGATATCTGATTAGGGCGAAATTGGAGTCGTTGAACTATAATCATCGCCCTAATTTGATCCGTACGATTGGATCTTCGATTTGAGGCCCTGATAAAAAGCCACCCTACCCTAACCATAAAAAGGAGATAATTACTATACAATTTATACAACTTGATCTAAATGCATGATTATGCATGTTATGCACTATTTACAATGTATAATGCTAATGTGACACTAAGAACATGCATTAATAGACAATTTAGGTTAATCAGATGTATGCGCATCAAGGCCTGGGAGAGATTCTAAGATCTGTTGCAGAAGTGTCCACACCACAAGGTGCCTAAATGGCAACTTGTGTAGATTTTTTATCACAGGTTGAATGATCAACTCCATAATCATGTGGATGCTTCTTGCAGAGGCAATTTCATCAACAAGGATGCAGATAACGCGTACGATTTGTTTGTGGAAATGAGCGAAAATTCCTTAAACCACACCTCCATGGAAACCTTCGAGCAATCCCAATAAATTAGATAAATGCCAATGTGGTCCAAGATTCTCATACATTTGATATGGAATTGATCTGCAATAGATTAGATAAGATGGATTTAGTTACTAAATGAATGGAAGAATGGATGTCTGGAAACTCTAATTTTTCTAGATCTACCCAATCCCAGGGATTAGGATTCCATTCTTCGCAAGCTCCTACGGAATGGGAGTTTGTGAACCAACTGGAGCCGACTCGACCTTCGAGCCAACTCTTCTCGGAACCTTATGGGTTCCAAACTAGGGCCTTTGATCCCAGTCTTTTTTATTCTTCTTCATCCTCATCTTATGAGGATGTTCATGCTGTGCAAGAGAATGTTAGGTTGAACCCTTATTCAAATTCCTACAATTCTGGTTGGAAAAATCATCCTAACTTTTCTTGGAAAGATCAAGGACAGTAGACCCAATATCGACGCAACAACTATGTACCGTAAAAACCAATGGGTCAGGGTCATGTATATACTCAGTTGCCCCTGAATCAGGTTAATCAGCCCATGTGGAATGTTCAGCAACCCACCGAGAAGGCTGACTTCAACCTAAAAATGGTAGAAATGCAGGGGTCAATGGTCCAACACATGCAACAGATGAAAACTTCTCTGGACAGCTTGCAATCTGGACTTACTACAAACAACCGATAGCCTAGATCTCTACCATCACAATCTGTACCAAATCCAAGGAATGTATAGAACTAAGGCACTAGGCCTTAAGAGTTTGGTAATGATGGGGAGTCGCATGCTCAAGCTCATGCTATCTATCAGGCTACTCGAGCCCCTCCCGAAGTGAACCAAGTTCCTATCATAATCAACCGGGAGCCTCTTGTTTTGCCAAACCCTCCCCAAGGCACTAACAAACAGCATTTGCCACGGCAAACACCATCACCTTGAGGAGTGGTAGTAGACACAAGGGACCTACCCAATCCCATGTCAACCCCATTAGGTCCCATAGCAAGAATTCCAAACTCCCAACTAAAAATGTGGTCAACAAAATATCAAAGTCTGATTCGGGAATATGTTATTGTTGTATGGGCAAACAGAATAAGTTGTAGGAGAAATTGGAGGAAAGGATGTCCTTACATCAGGTTTTCCAATTGACAATCATTTTACTCCTCACAGCTATCGGATCAATCCCCACCTACGCCATAGGTTTACTGAATGCATATAAGGAAAGGCGTAGAGCAAAATCTGAAAATAGTAAGAGAGTAGTTTTGTCTGATAACACAAGCACACTAATCCTAAACAAGCTATCTCCTAAAAAGCAGGACCTGGGAGCCTCACTAATTTCCTGCACAATAGGAAACATTAGTTCTGACTGGGCCCTCCTCGACTTGAGTGCTTCCATTAATGTGATCCTCGACTCACTGCACATGGAATTAGGTCTAGGCTACCTAAAACACACTAACATAACCTTGTAGTTAGCCGATAGATCCATTACAAAACCAAGGGGTATTTTGGAGGATGTTTTAGTCAATGTTAATGATTTGCATTACCTTGCTGATTTCATGGTCCTGGACATGGAAGCCCGAAAACAGCTCAACCACATCCCGATTATTTTGGGAAGACCTTTCATGGCTACTGCCAAGGTGAGGATTGATTGTGAATCGGAAAATATAGAGATGGCCTCAGGGGATAAGACAAATCGATTCAATATTTTCAAGGTCTCAAAGAAGAATAAAATTAAGTGTGGTTCGATGGAGGAGCTTGGTAGAATAGAGGAAGTAATGGCCATACATACCTTAGACAACCTTTTAATGGCCAACTCAACCAAAACTTTGGAAGAAGATCACACAGTTGCTGAAATAATTGAGGACAAAACAAAAATGCGACCAATTGTAGCAATGCGGGATGAGGAAGATATACATGAAATAAAAAATTTGTTGGATGATTCACATGATCAAGATAAAACCCAACAACATCTTTATCCTGAATGCTTAGAGTTTGAGGTCCAACTTGTGGGTGGGAATTCTGAGTATCAGGATGGTTGGTTTAAGAACCTAGAGTGTGAGGATGAAATTGAACATTGGGGAAGAACTCTTCAAACATTAGGTATTCTAGAGTACCCACAAATCCCCAGCACATCACATAACCCTCATCGTCCTTTTTCACCCAACCCACACTTCCTCTGTAATAAATCAACAAAACTCCTATTAGAGACCATTTGGGATCTCCCTGCACCACCAGCTTAACACTTTCATTGTTCATCTCCTTGGCAAGCCCATTTTCACTCCCTGAGACCCATACCTGGGGGCCCAGAAACTATGCTGTTGTGGCCTCAATGTTTAGTTATTTTTGATTGAGGACCTCACCTAGCTGAAGGCACTAAACTCAGCACATGTAAAGACTATTCCAAGCTGACCTGAGTCTCACGGAAACTAGGTGCTATTCTTCCACTTCTACTCTCCTACATGCTTTCATTTTTCACAATGAGGACATTGCAATAGCTAAGCATGGGGGGGTGGACATATTTTATAACCTTTTTGTTAGCTATAACAGTAATTTCCTATTATTTGATTCTTAAAAAAAAAATTGAAAATTCAAAAAGAGAAAAAAGGCGGAAGAATTAGGAGAAGAGAACTTAGTCATTTGGAAGTTATTAACTTTAGGAAATGATACGAGAGGACCTAAACGCTTTGAATCTTCAGGTCTTTGGGCTTAATTAACCTGGGTGTCCACTCGAATGTGGATTTAGTCTCGAGTCCTTGCCAATTAAAATTCATTTTAAGTTTGTAAATAAATTGGGATGATAAGTATGCGACTTATCAACCTGCCCTCTGATTTGGGGGGACTTTAAGCCTAAGCATCTACACACTTTTTTTGCATTGACTCACTTTTCAGTGGTTTCTTCAAAAATTGGGTAGCTAATGAACTGTCTAGGGTGGTATGGCTGGCAAGTTGTCGGTGGTAATAACTCATCGGCAGGTTGTTCAGAGCCCAGTAACAAGACCATTTTCGTTGTATTGCCTTTAGGTCAATCTTAGATCAGGGAAGCCACCTACTTAAAGGAAAAAAATAAACAAACAAAAAGGAAAAGGAAAAAATATTTATATAGAAAAAGGATAATAAAATAAAATAAAATAATAATTAACAAATGACACTTTACCGCACGAGTATGGCTGGCAAGTTGCTGTGGGTAACTGCCCATTGGCTGGTTATCTAGAACCTAGTTGACAAAAAAATGCACGATAATTTCCAAAACACTTTGGGAAGAAGCGGGGAAGTGAATAAACTGGGGAGATATACACTGGGTTTGCCCTTGTGTTGATCACATAAATAAAAGTAGGGAGAAAGCTACCAACCGAAAAGATAAACCTTTAGGCAAGGTCACCTAGGGTTGTAGAACCTCAAGTCTATTTCAACGACCGCCTAGTGAGTCTTTCACTATTTTCACAAGATGCTTAGCACTTAGAGTCCTTTTCGAATCTTGGGCTGGTCAGGTAGCCGTAAAAAGTTATCCCGAAACTCTCAAACTCTAAAAGTACAAAAAAATAAGAAAAGAAGAAAAATAAAAATTGTATCTTCCCTCTTCAAATAAGGCGAGGACTTGGGTGGTCTGCCTTTTGGTAGAAACCTCGGTACTATTGAGTTTTCATTGTTTAGGACATTAGTTGAAATTTTCTATTGTTAATAAACAACTTAGGCCTAAGCGATTTAATCCTAATTCTGCTTTTATACATAGCATGAAGTTTAATTTTGCTAGGGACTAGCAAAAGATAGGCATGGGGGTATGAAGTAAAAAGAACTATTTTAGTTAAAATGCCTATTCATGCGTGTTCCTAGGCTTAGAATTGTAGTTCATGTTATAAATATTGCATAGCATGCATCAATCTGCATTTAGAGTACTCGAATACAATATTGGTTAATTGCATCCTTTTTGTGGTCAGGAGAGAAGAAAATTTATTTCGGAGCCTTGGATTGATGATCCAACCATATGGATTTGATTAAGACAACGATCGAAGTCCAACACTTCTGAAATCGCCTCGATCAGAGTCTCGTAGCACCATATGCAATCTGAGGAAGATCAATGGCCAAGGGACTAGGTGACATAATTTAGAGGTTCAAACGACAAATCCAACTGTGCAGATGGATTCGAGTCAACGATCATAACCCAACGGTGCAAAAATCGACTCAATTCAACCTCTATAGCAGCCCCTACAATGAAAAGAAGATGGATGACTCAGATTGCACCACGTGGCACAACCGAGGCTTCCCACGCACATGCATGTACCACCGCACACGCACAGCAACGCAGGTGACAGAGGCACCCATGCGCACAGCGCAACGCCATCACTTGAGCGTGCACGCACGTGACAAAGAGTGCGCACAGCATAGTGCCAGCGGATCAAGGGGAGGGCGCGTGCTCGGTTGGCGCCAGCCTACAGCGACACATCAGCTGGACATACAGTGATGCTTACAGCCATCGCTAATTCTTCTCACACCAACAAAGCCAGCTACGGGCGTGAGTAGGCATGAGCTACCTGCAGCATCGCTTCCAACGATGGTCTGGAGGTCACTAATGGTCCCATACCTATTTTTGCCTCTTCTCCTCCACTACAAAAGGACCTACACCCCCTCCCTTCCAAGCCATCTCTACCTACTCTACTCCTACCTACTCCCAAGCTCTAGTAAGCCTACCAACGCTCTATGAGAGCTTGCTTTCAAGCTCCCAAGGCTTTTATTAGTGTAGCAAACCTCTGCCTCACCAAATATTCATCCATCTTCCCATCCCCATTCATAGGTCACCTTGGAGCCATCCTCCCACCTCCATTCCGATAGCAGATCATCTTCGCCTTTTCACCTCCATTCCGAAGCCACACTAAAGCTTTCCTCTACCCAACGTCCTCCTGCATCTCACCTTCATCATCCCGCTCCTCACCTTCTTCATCCGAGCTTCCACCAGGCGTCGTCGTCTCATCGAAAAGCCAATTTGGGAGATTCCTTCTTAGCTCCCTCTCTTTTTGTGCTTTCATTGTTGATTGTAATTGACATTAAAGTGATATCTATATCATATTTGTTCCATATCCCTGGTGATTCATTCTGCATGTCTTCTTCTTACAAAAATGCCAAAAAAATAACAAAACCCTAAAATACCAAAAAGAAACTAATTGACGCATGGTTTTCAATTAAAGTAAACGTCGCCTCCCTTTGTTCGACCCAAGGCTCCCTTGGAGTTTCGGTATAAATTTTATTTGACCATGAGTTTTGCAACTACGAGAACAGTTACTTGTAACCCTGATTTCAAACACATGAAACATGTGTGATCAGTTACCCACGATAACTTTCCAGCCATACAAGCCTAGATGGTTCATTAGCTACCCAATTTTCATTAAAATCATCGAAGAACAAGTCAGTACGAAAAGTGTGTAGATGCTTAGACTTAAAGTTCCCTCAAATTAGAGGGCTGGTTGATAAGCCGTGTACTTATCACCCCAACTTATTTAACCAATTTAAAGTAAATTTAGAATGGCGAGGATGCTAAGAACAAATCCACATTTTAGTGGACACCCAAGCTGATTAAGCCTGAAGACCTAAAGGGCTTAAGTGTTCAAGTCATACAGTTGTATTTCCTAAGATTGAAAATTTTCTAAAGCCCAAGTTCTCTTTCCTAATTCCATAATTTTCTTTTTAAAAAATAAAAAGAAAAATGTAGCAACCCCGCATGCCTATGTAATGCAATGTCCTCATTGTATTAAGAAGACATGATAAAGATCGGAGTAGAGAAGAAAGCACCTGAATTTTGCGAATAACATATTTGCTTTGAGATGAAAAGAAACTGTATATGTGTTGAATTTAGTGCATTCAGCTAGGCACACTATACAAAGAAGAAGAAATAAAGAATTCACAGGTGTAGTTTAGAATCAAAATAACAAAATCTATCTTTGGACCTGCCAGGTGAAGATGTCCACAGATGTGAACCAGATTGTGATGCAGACCCATACCCCATGGTCGAGTATATCTAAGGTTCTTGACAAAAATTATCCAGAACCTGAGATCAGTATGCAAGCGGGGTCAGGCCTGCGATTTATGAGGATGCAACCCAAGTCCAAAAAGTCAGATAACAGAGAAATCAAGCTCAAAAAGATAATCAATGAATGTGGGCTTGGGTTTGACATCCTTTGAATCAAAGATGTCATAAGGGTCCTAGTAGAAAGTTGGTGGTATCAGACAAGTTGGAACCCTTAGACTCGGTATTTTGCTTCCTCTAGTATTGGCTTCCCAAATCAATATTTCCCAACTCCTATCCTCCTTATTCAAACTTTCAAATTCCGAGACCTCCTACATATTAATTACCCCGTCTGAATTTTCCAAGTCTAAAAGGTGTGACTGAATCAGAATGGACTTGTCTTTAGTGATTTCAAAATCAAAATCTTCAATAAGCTCAATGGGGTGTGATTGAGGATCAGGGCTTTGAATTGAATCCTTTAGAAAGTAACGATCTAAATCTGCCATGTGAGCCCCAATAGGATCAAATTCCTTAGTTATTGGGCCATCATATGATTCATCGAATTCCTCAGGCCCAGTCATCTCACTGAAATCATGTGCTGTAAACTCAGGTGAGACTTTGCATAATAATTCTTCACCTTCATAATTAAAGAAATCTAAATCGTCATTAATGTATGTCTCAAAATCATCAATTACTTTTTGATCCATGGAGACATACATTTCCTTATACCCTGGCTTAGGGATCTCAGGTGAAGAAATTAGTTCATCCTTAATTGGTTGTTCTAGTCCAATCTGGTCAATCCTGGTCTCATAACACATGTCCCTCCCAACAGGTGCCTGAGCAGGTTTTGACATTGGCTCTCATTAAGGGGGTTCATCTTGGGAATCATCCCAAGATTGAACCAAACCAATCACAAATCTCATCCTCAAATTTTGATAACTTCCCAAGTAAAAACTCAGCTGGGCTCTTATCCTTAGCATCTTGAAGTCAATCCAATAAATACTTGTTCAGATCATCAATCATTTGAATCAAAATCTCCAATTCATTAGTGCAAGGTGTTGGCTGAGCTTCTAAGGATTGTATGGTATTCCATAAGTTAGCCAACACCTTCTCTTGGACCTAGTTAACATGAACCAAATGGTTTGGTTCAAGGTTGGGTGGGTTTGTGTTCAGTGAAGGGGAGTCAACGAATTGAGGATCTTGATACCCTCCTTGATAATAGGTCATTTCAGGTTGTTCAAAAGGTGGTGATGACCTAAAGGCAATGTAGCCTGGGAGGGGTAAGGATCAGTGTATCCTTCTTGATTGTAGATAGTATTAGGTTGTCCATAAAAGGGCGGTGATCTATATTCGTTGTAGCTCTGAGAAGGATAAAAATCATGATGATGGCGTTCAGGGTTAGAGCTTGCACATGGAGGTCCAGAATTGTATCCCCAATCAGGATTATCCCAACTAGAAGATGGATGAGAATAAGTATGGTTGGAATAATAACCATTTTGGGAATAGGTAGTGGTAGGAAGGTAGGAGTGGAACTGCGAATAGAATGTGGAAGGATCCATAACAGAATGGGAGGAAGAAAGGTGCCCTACAATACAAACAATCAAACCTATCCTTAAGTGGGCTAGCCTAAAGACCTACAGACTCCCAGAACCCATCTTGAGATAAAGAAATGATTTGATCTACTTCTTTCTAGTCAATCCAACTAGTTAGAGGGAGGGGCTGGGGAGAAGGTTCTTCCTTTGGCTTGCACCTCTGGCTCCTAGTATACCCCCAGCCATGATCGTTTGATTCTGCTCCCCTAGCTAGACATCAAATTGAATAGTAAAAATAGAATAATCGAAAATAATCTCGATCTGGGCTCCGAAGAGCGAGTCTAATCCTTAAGGTCAATGTCTACTATATTTTAATTAGGGTTAGGTTTGAATGCTCATTGGAATGTGATGGGCCCTTTATCTGGGTTGTGCTCTTAATGATTGATTGATATGTGTGTGCATGCACAACCAGTGGTTTTCAAGAAAGATTATTTTTAGATGTGGTGAATTTTAGGGCTTAAATCTTACTTAGTAGCCTTTAGGGTTTGTAGTTAGGTGAGTTCAATCAAGTTTAAGAGGAAAATCAAATGTTCAAAACACGGGTGAGGATGTTTTCCTTTTCAAATCAAAAGTAAAGTGGAGTGCCTAGTATTGACGTTAATTGTAAACCCTAAAAGAAAGCTACTTGATGAGTTGATTTTAGATGGAGTGGTGCGGCACAAACAACTCAAACAATTGGCCTTAATGCACCACTAAGTTAGGTGCACAAATGGTTAACTAATCTAATTTCTACTCAATTATGTGTTTGGATGTGTGTACCAGTTTCAAAGATCGATTTATCTGTTGAATTTGAAAATCAGAAGAGGTTGTGTCCTCTGTAAGATTCATTTTAATTTTTTCCTTTTATATGCGGAGGGCGAGGCGGGTGGAGGTGACAAACAAACAATTAAAAACTAACCTTAGAGTTTATAAGAACAACTAGGTTGATTTTTGTTTGTGTTATTACGTGTTGGAATGAAAACTAGTGGGTGGGAGGTGGGGGTAAACTTATAGACCCTTCAACAGCACTTTACTCCAATCTACCGCTTTTGCCTATCCCGAGAGAGTACCTGCAATCACAATAAGAAAGGAGAAAAGTGAGGTAAAAGATAAGTAAGGTGGGAAAATGTGAAAAATCAAAGAGCATAGCCTCCCTAGCAATTACGCCAAAATGTTGTAGTGGATAATCGGTGCAAACGGAGTTCAGTTTTGGAAAACCTGTCGTCGTAGTTTGATTTACGAAAAAAATTATCAATAGATAAATTTTACCGAAACTCTAAAGGAATTCTAAGTCAAACATAGGGAGGTAGACGTTTGATTAAAAATCTCGTGTGTTTTATTGTCACGAAGTAGATTAGCTGGTCGAACTGAATCTAAACTAGCAATCTACTTAAAGAATAAATAATAGAAGAAAGAGGGAGAATATTACAAGTAAAGAGCAAATAGAGATAGAATAAACATGGATTTTATTATAACTACTTGCTACAACTACTCGCTACACTAGCAAGCAGCAAAAGAGAAGGTAGAGAGAAGTTATCCTCCTCGACGGCTGCTTGGAGGACGAGCCTCAACGATGGAGCGCCCGGACAAAGGTGGTGAGATGCGAGACGAAGGAGAACGATGAAGGATGATGGCGAATGGGGCAGGATGACATCGTAGCGGGATCCACTTCTCAAATGGCGTTGAGAGGACCACCGCTAGATGCTCCACGAAGGAGGTGAGAAGGTGAAAAAATTATAATTTTAACTCTAATGGAGCATCCTGGGTTTGGGACAAGCTCGTAGATCTTTGGAGGGGGTTAGAGGAGAGAGGGGGTGAAGAAAGTGTGGGGGTCGTAGGGCTACATATAGGTGTAGAGGATGGGGGTAATTAAGTTTTTTTATGCATAAAACATTAATTCAGGGCCCTTAGTGACAAATTTAAACAACACTAAAGCCCCTTAACATAGGCATAGGTGCCGCTCACGCACCTGTCGCTTCTTTAGCTGTTCCTCATGCATCCACATTCACACAATCTTAGTCGTCCGATCGAAAGATTGGATGGCTTAAGATCACTGGGCATCGCTTCCTCTTCAGTTGAATGCGTTGCGCTTGCCTCTCCTTAGTCGTTCGATCATTGATGGTGGGCTGAGATCGCGCGCTGATCGTGCTTGAGGATGCACATTAGGGCTCACATGATTGCACACATACGCTTCGCGTGCTCTTGTGCGGCCATGTCATTGCCTCCTTAACCGCCCGATCGAGATCCAATGGGAAAATTTCTCCCCTGCCTGATCAACTCTCGAAATTGAGGTGAGGCATGCCTCGACCCTGCGACCTGTGGTTCGCCCATAGGCACGAGACCAATGTGCCACGGCCTTACTTTGTCACGTTTATAGTTAAGGCACGAGCTCTCTCAGCCATTAGATTGAGTTCCAACGGCTGAGATCAAGGCTCGCTGTCTCGTTCAGAGGTCGAGTGAAGGGCGCAGCTGGGTTTCGGCAGCTAAGATGGCACCACGCGATGCCATCTTGGCCGTCCATCTTCATATGCTCGTAGGTGGTGTCACAAATGTTGGATTAAACTGATTTTCAAGCTGTTGGGCTACAATCGTCAATCTGAACCCATCCGTGTGGTCGGATTTGTCATTTGAAGAATGGATTTACACCACCTGGCCCCTTGACCTCTTATTTTTCTTGGACTGTAGCTAATGATTCGAAAGTTCGATCAGGGTGATCTCGATGTCGTTGAACTCCAATCGTCGCCCTGATCAAATCCATACAGTTGGATCTTCATTTTGAGGCCCCAATTAAATGTTGCCTTTTTACCTGATGTTTGGAGTGCTTGATCGGGTTTCAAAAAGGGTCACGTTGTAGTACAGTCGAAAAAGCATTCAAAACAAATAAATTTTATTACTCGAAGTTTAAGTCCGAGGTCGAACACAGAGAGCAAATGGAGTTCATGCACTAATCTCAATAATAGGGGCAATTTGAACACTGAAAACTACTCAAAATATAATTTAGAATGTCAAGTAGGAGTTTATGAATAATAAAATGTAGCTAGGAAATATATAAGAGAACTTTGGAAAGAATTGGACTATAAAATTAAAGGTCTTAAAAATGTTTGGTTCTTCCTTCTTATTTGGCTTCTTCCATTGGCTCGTTCTTCTCTTTCTCTTCTTTTCATCTCTGCTTTTCTTTCCTTCTCTGTGGCTTCTCTGTTCTTCTTTCCTTTCTTCATCTTTCTTTCCTCTTTGGCATTCTCTTCTTTCTTCTCTGGCTCTACTACTTCCTTCTTTGGCTTCTTCTTTCTTCTCTTCCTTTCTTCTTTATCTTCTTCCCTATGTTCTAGCCTTGAGCTCTTCTTTGTGGCTTCTTGTCCTTGCCTCTTCTTTCCTTAGCTTCTCCTTCAGCTCTGATCCTCTTCAGCTTTCTTCTGCCTTTACCTGTGCCTTCTCTTCAGCCTTCTTCTTCTCTGCAGCACCTATGGCTTCCTTCTCTCCTTAGCTTTCCCTTTAGCTTCTTTCTTCCTTTCCCTGCAAAGTGCAAAACCTACCCGTACCCACCCCAACGAACTCTCTCTCATTTCTCTCTTAGGCTCGCTCTCCCAGAGCCATCTCAGGTAAGTGGGTCGGGTCAGTGTGCCTGGGACCAGGCGCACCGACGTGGGCAATGCGCGAGGAGTGCACGGTAATCGAGTCAGGCTACCAGGTTCGTGGAGTAGTGTATCGCAGACAAGGCGTGGGGAGGCAAGTGGGACCTCACCCCATTTCAGGAGGCGATAAGCCCCTGACACAATTTCATCTTATACCACTCCACCTCATCTAAAGTTACCGAGGCAGGACTAAAAGTCCCACCTGCCTCGCGTGTGCACCTACTGTAAATCTGCACTCAATCGCAAGGACTGCAGATGCTTTGGCCTTCAACTGCTGGGCGCAAGTTGTCTGCAAGGAGAAATCACATGTCTAGGACCAAGGCTCCTGGCACCTGGAGGCTACTGTGAAGCTAGCAAGCTTCTTCAAGCTTGCGTTAATGGCGAGCAATGTCCAAACCTACTCCCAAGTAAAACAACGTTGCAGCCTCATTAGAACTTGCAGGAAGCTTCGTTGTGGCACGGTGAAAGTGTCTTGGTGTGTGGCGTGGCATAGGCGGCCTAGGTGTGCATGCCTAGGTCATTCTGTGACCGTGGTGATGGGTTTGTTCAGGGGTAGTGTGTGGAACATGGGGTGGTCGATAGAGAGGGGGAAAATGATCAGTGGAAGGTGGCGGACCTTCTGAGGTGTTTGGCAAGGTGGATGGGTGCTTCGAATGACAAGAGCACCTCGTCGGTGATCTGTTGGAGGTGGAGAAGATAGTGGTGGTCTGTGGTTGTCGAGAGGTGAAAATAGAAATAAAGAGGTGGAAAATGAAGAGAAGAGAGAGGGGATGATACCTGACCTATTTTAAGGATGAAGGGGAAGGAGATGGCAGATGGCTCGTACATACTGTCGCTGGAGACGAACATCTAGTAGGAGGGGGACAGCGACGACGAGGAGGTAGCTGGCACGTGCGTAGGTATGGCACGATGCGGACGACGGAAGTAGAGACAACTCTACCACTAGTATTGTGGCAGAGCGACGAGAGGAGGAGAAATAGGTCACCAGAGGAGAAGAGACAAATTGGAGCGGTTGTCTTCGGCCAAACCAAGCTGAAGATGAATGGCAGGGTCAGGGGAATCTTTTATAGTCGCAGGCAGAGGGCCTTGTGCTTGGAAGGCAAGCTTCCAAGCTCGGGCAGCCTCGTCGGACTTGGCAGGAGAGAGATACCCAAATCTCTCATGCGTTCGCATGAGAGATTGGGTGGCAATCAGGGCTTGAGATTGTGTTCATACGTACAAGAATTCCTTAGAGAATCTCCCTTTCAAATTTGAGAGGGAGTCTCTGAGGTATCAAGGAGAAATCCCCCTTGAATCCTCACTGTAGTAAGATTCCTCCGTTGTAATGGTGGAGGGACCTAATTGCAAAGAATGACGAGGAAGATAGGGGGTGTCTGTAAGAGTTTTCAAAAGCTACGGGTCTAAATGGAATTAGGTTGGACTCTTTGTAAAGTAGGTCAAGGTGAATTCCCCTTAGGTCTAAATTTTGGTATGAACCTAATTTGGACCTAAGGAATCCAATGGTGAAGTTAGATTTTAGATTTGACCATGTTTGACAGGGCATTTTACACAGAAATCCAATTTAGAGTAAATATTTGACTAGGACCCCTATTTAGTTCAAAATAGGTTCCAAAGGACAAATTGAAGGCTCTAACCTTAGAGGATATTTTTCCGTGAATTTTAGAGGGTTTAGTTGAATTTTATCCTGGCCAGAACCTTGTTAAATTAAGAGGGTCTATTTTAGGGCTACAAGAAGTCATTTAATTCCCAGATTTCACATTAACCCTTTTCTGATTGAACTAACCAACTTTTTATCTTGTTAAGACCATTTGACCTATGTTTAGCCCTTGAGAAATCTTGTTGTTGCATTGCAATGGTAAAACTGCTATTTTACTCTTTATTTCTTGCTTTTCTTTCAAACCAATTTTTCTTGAGTTAGGCCCTTCATTTCGTTATGTAGTAGCTTTTGTTCTCTTTTCTAGATCAAAATGAGCTAGTTAGGGCTCATGATGTTGTTCCCATCATACCCCCATACCTAGCTTGTGCTAGTCCCTTAGCAAAATTTTAGGTTTTAACTTCTGCTCTTGACCATGAGTTTCTTTCACATATTATGATGAGTGCTTTTTTTCTTTTTGATTAGGTTAGAATGCCAATAGTAGGATTAAAGGTACTCAAGTACAAACCAAGATCCACACCTGATCAGTTGATTGCACCGCAAAAATACGCCAGCAATTGTGCCATCTTATGCTATTTCCTAGCATTACCAATGCATATTAGGTCTCCATAGTTGCATTGTAAAAATACATGCATACATGCATTTAATTGAGAGGAGAGGAGAATAAATAAATGGCCTTGCAATTTACTTTTTTCCTAAGTTTATCTCTGCTAAATCACCATCTTTTTATTTTTTATTTCACTTGATTTTCTCACGGCTGCATGCATCTTCTCCTCGCACCATGCTTCCCACAGCTGCAACTTGCCATTCCCTGCTCTCCATCCCTCTCCCTGCCAGCCCTTCCCCGCAGCTGCCATTCCCTACATGAGCCATGCACGACCATGCCTTCCTCTTCTATTTAATGACCACGGCTCCATCCTTTGCAAGAAGCCAGCTCCAACTTCAGAAAAACCCAACGCAGCTCCTTCCAGGCCACCACCCTCTCCTCCATTCCCCACCATACGCTGGCCCTCCTCCTCCGAGGAGACACCCGGCGGGCAGGAGATCTCACTATGGTGCACACCACCATAGTGAGACTTTTCTCAACGATTTTGTGCGGATTTAAAGTGTATTACGTTATAGTATAACCGACAAAATGTTTAAACAAATATAAAGAATTTTATTACTCGAACAACTAGAGTATCCGAGGTCGAATACGGGGAGCAATCTCAGTACTTTGTAAAACCAAAGAATACAATTGTTAATGCAAATATAATTCATTCAAAGAGAGAATTTTAAAAAGGATTTGGAAAAAAAAGTAGAATTGGACGTCTGATTTGTGTATCAGACGTCTTAAATGTGATCTCTCTTTCTCTCTTCTTCTTCGTGGCTCTTCTCCTTTCTTTGCTTTTGTATCTTTCCTTCTTCTCCTGCCTTGCCTTTCTTCTTTCTTCTTCTTCTTCTTTTTCTTCTGATCTCTTTGCAGTCTTCCCTTGTCTTCTTCTTCGTTCTTCTCTCTCTTCTGCCTTGTATTCCTTCTTCTTCTTCTCTGCGAAGACTTCTTTCACTGCTACACAGCCTCTTCTTTCTTCTCTTCCTGTTCTGCAGCCGCTAAGTTTTTGCTGCCTTGGTTAGTTCTTCCTTCTTGCACACACCACACAGTAGCAAAAACCTACCCCGTCCCTCTACCCAAGAGTCTCTCTCTCTCAAGCAATTAACTCACGGACGCTCTCCCAGAGCCACATGGGTTGTCGGGTCGGGTTCGCACCCGGGACCGGGCGCACCGGCAAGTGATGATGCGCGAGGAGTGCGTAGGTCTAGGTCGGGTTGGATCCACCAGATCCGCGAGGTCAAGCCGCGGATGAGGAGTGTGGGGGCAGTGAGGGACCTCACCCCTGTGCTTATGGAGGCACTAAGACGAAAACACAAAAACAACTTATATGGTACCTGAGTGTTGCAATCTCACGATGTGGGACTATCTGGTCTCGCCTTCACGAGCGCCCGCAGAGTTTTGTCGCTCGATTTCCCAAGCTGTTGACTCCTCTGCGCTACTGGCTGCTTCGCGACACTTGCGAGAGTCTGCTGCACCTGCCGCCTGGGAAGCCTGATGCCTGCTGCTACTCCAAGCTCCCTGCTGCTTCGGCTGTTAATGGCGGCTGGGGCGTACACCTGACATAAAACAGAATGGCCTATTGGCCCAATCTGAATAGCTGGAAACCTTCGCCGTAGCACGGCGAAGGTGGTGGGTGATGCTGCAGGTTGCCGGTTGGCCTAGGCGTGCGTGCCTAGGTCAACCTATGGCCGGAGTTGGTGGGTTGGTCGGGGGGTGCTTGTGGAGGTCTGGAGTGGCAGTGATGGGGTGGAATGGGTTCCTGGTGGTGAGGCGAAGCTCACGAGGTGGTTGGCGAGCCGTGTGGAGTGGCGGAGTGGTGTGGGCGGCTCGCCGGAGTGCGGTCGGAGGCGAGGAAGATGGAGGCGGTTAGGTACTGTTGAGGGGTAATCAAGTAAAATAGTTGGGGGAAAAGAGAGAGGAGAGGATGGAGAACGTATCTGGGGTTGTCTGGAAGGAAGGGAGGCGGCGGAGAGGACGGCTCGTAACTGCCGTCATCGGGGAAGAAAGACCCTGAGGGAGGAAGCGGCGACGAAGATGAGGTCAGAAGCGCACGCGCGGGGTACAGCGCGACGCGGGAGGAAGTGGCGGAGAGGACTCTGCTGCTGGTATGGCAGCAGAGCGACGAGAAGGAGGGGAGGAGGTTGCCGGAGCTTGTTGGTCGTTTGGCCGGAGATGGGAGAGAGAAGAATTTGGAAGGGATCTCCGTCAAAATCAAGCTTGCCTTCTGCGGCAGGGTCTGGGGTGTCTTTTATAGGTGCTGGCCGCACCTACCAGCGCGTGGAGACCGCGCAATCAACGCTGTCGGCTCACCGGAGATGGAAGGAAGGTGGATACCCAAATCTCTCGTGCGTTCGCATGAGAGATTGGGTTCACACCAGCTATTGTAATTGGCTTTAGAAGGAAGGGAATTCCTCAAAGAATCCCCCTTCCATTTCTGGGAGAGAATCTCTGAGGAATTAGAGAGCAATCTCTCTCGAAACTTCGCCGAAGCTCGGTTCTACCCTAGCAATGGCGGCAGGACCGATTTGCAAAGGAGGCGAAGAACCTAGGGGGCTCTCTGCAAAGGTATTCAAAAGATAGGGACCAATTTGTGATTTGGGTGTACTAAATTGCAAAGTAGGTCAAGATGACCTCTCCTTATGTCCAAATTTTGGTACAAACCAAATTTGGACCTAAGGAATCCAATGGTGAAGTTGGATTTTAGGTTTGACCTCGTTTGACTGGACATTTTGCGTAAAAACCTAAATTAGGTTAATTGAAGAGCTAGGACCCTAATCTAGGTCAAACTAGGTTCCAAAGGCCAAATTAAGTGTTCTAAACCCTAGAGGATGTTTTTCTATGATTTTTAGAGGGTTTAATTGATTTTTATTCTGACCGAAACCTTGTTAATTTAAGCGGGTTTGTTTTAGGGTTACCAAGTGTCATTTAGTTCTTAGATTGCACATAAACCCATTTCTGATTAACTCAACCCACTTTTTATCGTATTTGGACCATTTGACCTATGTTTTGCTTCTGAGAAATCCCGTTTATGTACTGCAATGGTAAAATTGCAGTTTTAACCTTTATTTCATGTTTTCTTCTCAGAGCACTTGTTCCTTCAGTTAAGCCTTCTTCTAGGTTATGTAGGAGCTTTTATCTTCTTTATTGGGTCAAAATGAGCTAGTTATGGCTCATGATGAGGCTCTCATCAGAGACCACCACCGCCCAGTTCTTCAAAGAGCCGGTGGGCATGGTGGCTCTTTTCTAGTTTTTTTTTAGCTTCCATCACTTTACGCCATGGCCACACGCTTCAAGGTCTGAGGCTTGAAGCAACAGCAGCCCCTCTGTGTGCACCTGCAGGCCCTCTCCACCTTCCGCTTCTCTGCCCTGTCGCACCCTCTTCCGCCCGCATCCGGCTACTGCACGCCTCTGCAGCTGTCAGCCAAGCGCTTCCCGCTCCCCTGCCAGCACCTGCAAGCTTCCGTGCGTGCCTCCCGCTTCTCCGCTATGTCACGAGCTCTCCGCGCTCGCAACCAGCCACCACAAGCCTTCTCCCTCGCGCGCCAGCCCGTGCATGCCAGCCGCAAGCCAGCCTCACTCAAAGCACCGCCCATAGCTGGTTGCGCGGCGCGGATGACCACTGTAGCCACTATTTACGCGAGTCTGTGCGACACTGTGGCTACAGTGGGGTGACTGGAAAGCTTCTCACTTTCTCGGTCACCCGACACGTCGCAACCGACCCTCTCATGTGAGTGCGCCCACCTGCACATCTCCGCCGGCGTCGCCCGCACCAGCTCGCGCGTCTACTTCGCCCACTCCCCTCGCCTGCACTCGCCCACGCGCGCCTGCCTTCGCTCGCTCCCTTCGCCCGCGCCTGCGAGCACTCGCCCACGCGCTCCTCTCTGCGCAGACGTGCCTGCGTGTGCATGCGTGGAAGCTCCAGACGGTACGGTGAATCTACAGACGACTTAACCTGCATCCCTCACTCTCCCGCTCTCTCTCTGTCTCTCACAACACTCACAACACTCTCTACACCGACGCTCACACACACCTACACTCACACTTCCACACAAACACACACACCTATACTCTATTATATACATATATATATATATACGTATACTTATATATTGATATATATATATATACATATATGTATATATATATGTATGTATATATATACATATATAGATATATATATATACTTAGCTGCATATATCTATATATACATATATTACTATATACTTATACATACATATATATATACCTCTATATAGTTATATATACATACACATATATATATACATATACACTTATTTATACATTTATATCTACATATATATATACGTATATATTTATTACCATATATATATATACATATAGATATATTTACATATATACATATATATGTATATTTTCACATTATTTACCATACGCCGTATCGCAGGAACATCTGCACCAGTTGCTGATATTCCCCGACACACGCGTACAAAAAAGCATGGTTACATACATCTTCCACCATCCATCCCATACTCCACACGGCACCTAGTCCTGTTGGTTGCATCTCTGTAGACGACGACCGACTCGACACTGTGCTACACTCCATCTCTGCCTCCACCCCTACCCCTTTCTATACATTTTATATACCTATATATATATACTATATTTACTTTATTTCTGTTTCACTTTCCTGATAGTAAAAAGACAAAAAAAATATATAAAGGAGAAAGATAATCTTTGACTTGCAAGTACTCTGTCTTGTGAATACCAAGACCCGTCTTGGAACTCTGTTTTGGCTCAAAGCCAAGAACCCAATGTTGAGGGTGTGCGTCGAGGACAAAGATTACCAGAAAAAAATCTAAATAAGAAAAACACCAAAAACACAATAAACAAATGGAAGGGACTCCTTGTAGGAAAGGCATAGAAACTTGACTTGTACCCCCACTTCCCTGAGTTTGACCCTGGGCCTAAAAGTGATAAGATAAAATCAAGTAGGCCAGGTTAAAATTTTTTGTAAAGTGATGGTTAGGTCCGATTTAGGTTATCCACTATACACACTTCAACAATAAAATCATCATATTAATATCCTATCTGGGCTTGACAACATACTCTTTTCTGGCGTAATTGCCGGGGAAGTGCACCTTCATGTAAGTTTCTATTCAATTCCTTTCAATTTTTCTCCTCTCTTCACGGGTATCTCTATTTTTGGTTTGCAGGTGAACCCGGTGCAAGGAGAAGGCAGGCAGATGAAGTTAGGAACGTGGGTAGATCCAAGGCGAGAACGAGAGCGTGAAGACGTCGACATTGCATTGGAGCTTCACACATGTTGCCAAACAAGTAGGTCTTCTTTTCTTAGCAACTAGGGTTAACTTGTCACCTTAAAAAAAAATAAAAATTAAAAAAACTAAAAAAATTAGAAAAACTTCTTGGGATCTCTTGGGGCAAGTGGATTAAAATTCACTTGTTTGATTGATTGTCTTCACTCCTACCACCCGAGATTTCCCGCCCTACTTTGCATAGCGAAAATCCGAGAATCTTGATTCTTGAATTTTTCATCGTGTGAAGTATTCTTTAAGGTAAATACAAAAAGATTAATTGCACTCCTCTTTGCCTCACTTATCTACAATTCGGGATCACCTTTTTGGTGGGGAGACTTGGAATTGAGTGGATTCCAACCCCATCACGACTTTTCAACTTGCCTATGATTCGATCCCAAATGCCTCAACCCCCAACAATTTGATTTTGTTTTGGTTGAGCCTTGTGTGTGGAAATCATTTCTGGTGATTGGGAGCACTTGAATTGAAATGCTTTGGCTCCCTTTCATACTAATATAAAATTGATTCGTGCATCCACACATAGAAATCTCCATTTAGGGTAGCCCATTGCATTTCAGCATGCATTAACTAACTGATATTGAAGAAGGGTTTCTTGGGCTTAGAAAGAAAACATGTATTCTCACAAACCCGGAGATTGGTTGAATTGGTATTTCAGCGAAATCCTAAAATCCATACTACTTAAGGCTGAACTCTAAAAACCATTCACCAATTAGAAACTTCAATTCGGGGAGATTTCCCCGTTGCATGCTTGTTTTACACACTCTGAAAATCAATCACTTGGGCATTACCCGTAAACAACGCCCTTCACATTCCAAAAGCACTTGACCCTAAGCCTTTAACTAAAACTGGTAGTAACTTGACCCTTCTTAAGGATTGGAGGTCTAACTACCTGCGTGTAATGGCTACGTGCTGGTGAGAGTTCCCGCATGCTATCGGGTGTCTAAGACTGGGGCAAACGGCCTTTCAATCTGGCCCGGTGGTTCCGTGGTGCTCGCATTCAGTTTCGTAGTTCGTGATAGTAGGTAACTTAGATCTTTAGGTCTAAGGGCACACTGTAGAGGTTAGGAATTTGATTGTGTTGATTTGTCATCAAGTGTACCTTTGCGGTGTCGCTTCTCTCATCTCTTTTCCCTTCTCATCTCCCCAACTCTTCCTACGGTAGTGCATGTTTGGGAGGAGGCCACAAAACCCTAAACAGTTTGAATTGCCTGATAAATTTAGAAAAGGAGCCGAATCATCCTCGTCCTCCATAAACATGGCAAACACCCCCACCTCACCACTTTGTCACAATTCCAATTTTTCCAACACCAAGCTTATCCCAAGAAAACCTGTAAGACCTTCCTTACCGAGTGTCGTGCCAAGCGACTCAGTAAGTCATGTCAATCTGGCTTCTGCAAGCCAGTATTTCAACATGGAGGACCAGGCCTCCGTGTGATCGGACACATACTTACATGTGGACGCATCTTCTGGCATAGAAGACGCTTGCGCCCTATGGAACAACCTATTCTCTGCCACGTATAACCCAGGGAGGAGAAATCATCCAAATTTCGTATTGTCCAACAACCCGCAGTGCCAAAACCCCGCGAGTGGACCAATGCGACTATCCGCACCAATCATCCCAAGGGCCCAGTCTAATCCTATGGCGAATCGGCCATCAGGCCCTTGCATACCACAACCAAAACACGCATCTAGTCCCCTTGATAAATTGATGCGAATGATGATGGAAATGTCAAAGCGCCATAAAGAGAACATGACCTCTCTTCAGCACCATTTAGCGCAGCAGAATGCTGAGATCAGTCAACTATGCATGGCAACTTGATATCAGGGCACTCTTCCTGCCCAACCTGTTCCAAACCCACGAAACTTCGTACCCTGTGGTCTGTAACCACAGGTACAAACTTCTCAGGGATAGGTTCATCAAATTTTGCAAGCTCCGAGCATTCCTCCGGGATTTTAGGCTAATCCCACTACAGCACTGCACTCTTATGATGATTGCGATTGCATCAAGGATGACACGACTGACGAGGACATGACCGTCAGTGCGTGTATCGAACTAATTGAGACCTATTCAGACTGCTGCGGATTACCTGATGACTGCCTGATCAACACATACTGTGACGTTCCCCCATCCCTCCCTTATCCCGTACCTTCTCCTGGCCAAACTTCTAATGAGGTTTTCTCCGCTTCCCATACCTCGTGGTCTGAGTCATATCCGGGCTGCTCATCGTCGGTCCAAACTCTTCAAGACCGAACTGCCCTTTCTTTCCCGCCAAATCAGGCGGATTTGCAACTCCACACTGTGACCTTGAGCCCACAACCTACTCACTAGAGCTATTCCTTTTTGGATCCATCTATCCAAAGAGCCCCTCTTCTTGGCCAATCTGAGGGCCAACTTCTTCCTCCTGATCTATTTTTTGATCCACCTAGGACACTCTCGTCCTAGAAAATGCCAGACCTTTCACCATCCACCATCACTTTTCACACCGCTATCAAGATCTCTTCAGTTTTCACTTCACCACCCACCGTCCACCCACCCGACCACCCTACTATATACCCTGCACCTCAACTCTCATTACCTGATCTTTCATCCTTTCTCTTCCTTTCCCTGCATGCATATCAGGACATAGCTTTGTTTGGCATGGGGGGGTGGATAGGCATCCATAGGAACTGGGTATTTTATGGTATCATGCAGTTCCCACCTATTTGTAAATCTGCAAGAAAAAGAGAAAAGAAAAAAATATGTATATATAATAAAAAAAATGGTGTTTAGTAATGATCTGAAAGCTGAAACAAAAAAATGCAATAAGTGTTCATGGATATTCAACCTCTATTTTGAAGACTTTCCAGGCCACAGAAGCTTGATTCGCTCAGGCTTGGCGTAATTCACTTAAGCATTGACAAAGTAGATTGGAATCTCTCCTAACAAGGACGTATTCTTGTACCTGAGACACTAATACAGGATCCGTTGGTTCGCTTTTACATGAGAGCTTAAGTAAACTTGGTTCACACTACACATACCATGAAAGACCAGGTGAACATAAGATCCAACCCTAGTGTTCACTAAGGAAGGTGGAGTCCTTACCTGTGTGCGCAGGTAGACTTTTTATCCCAGGCTTTAGTCTTGTGTTTAGGAGCCACTCTTTCCACCAAAAAGAAAAAAAAGTGTGCTCCTTCAAAAAAATGTCATAAGAGATATACTGACATGTGTTTCAAAAAAAAAAGTCGCAAATAAGTCAGTATATCTCACAAATGTTTGTAAGGTCTTCGCCCTACAAGAAGTTCTTCAGGGCAGGTTACAAATACCTTGTTTTCCTGTGAGCCACAAATGTCAGAAAATGGGAGTTGAGTTTTCCGTCATCTTCTTAAGGGTCAATCCGAAAACACAAGCTGAAACTGGGACCAACCTGTACTTAAAGATTCGTGAAACCCTGGGCTTGAGTCTTAATGTTCATCTGGTCAGTCTTGATCCTTCACTATGCACAAGCCATAACCTCTTGAGCTCTCGAGTACAGTAAAAACCTTCTGGATCCTAGAAATCGTACCTAAGGTTTAAATATCAAGAGTCCTGGTTAGTCGAGTGATGATCTATGTCATGTGAGACGTAAAGTATTGGTAGTCTTCTCTACAATTGGTTCTCACAATATCCAACAATAAACACACCTATGTTGCCTCGGAAGAAAATCTTCAGCTTAAGCTCATTTCTAAATACTATTTTGCTAGGGACTAGCAAAAGATAGGCATGGGGGTATGATTGCACCGCAAAAATATGCCTGCAATTGTGCCACCTTGTGCTATTTCCTAGCATTACCAATGCATATTAGGTCTCCATAGTTGCATTGTAAAAATACATGCATACATGCATTTAATTGAGAGGAGTGGAGAATAAATAAATGGCCTCGTAATTTAGTTTTTTCCTAAGTGCATCTCTGCTAAATCACCACCTTTTTATTTTTTTATTTCACTTGATTTTCCTGCGGCTGCATGCATCTTCTCCTCTCACCATACTTCCCGCAGCTGCAACTTGCCATTCTCTACTCTCCATCCCTCTCCCTGCCAGCCCTTCCTTGCGGCTACCATGCCTTGCATGAGCCATGCACGGCCATGCCTTCCTCTTCTATTTAAAGACCACGACTCCATCCTTTGCAAGAAGCCTGCTCCAACTTCAGAAAAATCCAACGCAGCTCCTTCCAGGCCACCACCCTCTCCTCCATTCCCGTCCATACGCTGGCCCTCCTCCTCCGAGGAGACACCTGGCGGGCAGGAGCTCTCACTGTGGTGCACACCACCATAGTGAGACCACCACTGCCCAACTCTTCAATGAGCCAGTGGGTGTGGTGGCTCTTTTATAGTTTTTTTTAGCTTCCAGCACCTTACACCATGGCCGCATGCTTCAAGGTCTGAAGCTTAAAGCAGCAGTAGCAGCAGCAAAGCAGCAGCTGCCCCTCCACGCACGCTTGCAGGCCCTCTCCACCTTCCGCTTCTTGGCCCTATTGCGCCCTCTTCCGCCCGCAACCGACCGCTGCGCACCTCTGCAGTGACTGGCCAAGCGCTTCTCGCCCCCGTGCCAGCACTTGCACGCTTCCGTGCGCGCCTGCAGACACCCCGCCTCCTGCTTCTCCGCTCTGTCGCCAGCTATCCGCGCTTGCAACCAGCCGTCGTAGGCCTTCTTCCTCGCGTGCCAGCCCACGCGCGCCAGCCGCAAGCCGTTCTCACTCACAACACCGCCTACTGCTGGTTGCGCGGCACGGACGACCACTGTAGCCACTGTTCACACGAGTCTACGCTACACTGTGGCTATAGTGGTGTGGCCGGAAAGCTTCTCACTTTCCCGATCACCCGGCGTACCGCAATCGGCCCTCGCACGTGTGCGCGCCCGCCTGCGCGTCTCCGCCCGCATCACCCGCACCAGCCCACGCGTCTCCTTCGCCCACTCCCCTCGCCGGCACTCACCCATGCACGCCTGCCTTCGCCCGCGCCAGCCTGAGCGTAGTGCTATGCGTTGCAGGTTCCTCCCCGCTCTCCACTCCCGCGCGCTCCTCTCTGCGCGGACGCACCTGCGTGTGCGCGCGTGGAAGCTTCGGACGGCGTGGTGAATCTACAGACAACTTAAACCTGCAACCCTCTCTCTCCCGCTCTCTCTCTCTCTCTCTCACTCTCACAACACTCACAGCACTCTCTACACCGACGCTCACACACACCTACACTCACACTTCCACACAAACACACACACCTATACTCTATTATGTACATATATATATACGTATACTTATATATTGATATATATATACATATATATATATATACATATATATATATACATATATATATACATATATATATACATATATATATACATATATATATATATACTTATTTTTATACATATAGTAGAATCTATATACTTATGTATTAGTATGCATACATACATATATATATCTATATACTTATATATATACTTATATATATATATATACATATATACATATACTTATATAAATATACATATACACTTACATATATACATATATCTATATATATATATATATTAGCTATATAACTAAATATGGATACATATATATATATATACATATATACACACCTACTTATACATATATACATGTATACATATATATATCTATATAACTATATATACATATACACATATATATACATATCTAGATACATATACCTATATACATATATTATATATATATATATATGTACATCTATATAGTATTATACACATAAATACATATATATATATATACATTTACATCGATACATATATACATCTACAACTATATATACATACATATATATATATATATACTTAGCTACATATATCTATATATACATATATTACTATATACTTATACATACATATGTATATACCTATATATTTATAACCATATATATATATATACATATAGATATATTTACATATAAACATATATATATATATATTTTCACATTATTTACCATACGCTGTATCGTGGGAACATCTGCACCAGTTGCTGATATTCCCTGATACACCCGTACAAAAAGAGAGTGGCTACATACATCTTCCATACTCCACGTGACACCTAGTCCTGTTGGTTGCGTCTCTCTAGACGACGACCGACTCGACACCGTGCTACACTCCATCTCCGTCTCCACCCCCACCACTTTATATACATATTATATACCTATATATATATATACTATATTTACTTTATTTCTATTTCGCTTTCCTGATAGTAAAAAGATAAAAAAAATATATAAAAGAGAAAAGATAATCTTTGACTTGTAGGTACTCCATCTTGCGAATAGCAAGACTCGTCTTGGAACTCTATTTTGGCTCAAAGCCAACAATCCAATTTTGATGGTGTGCCTCAAGGACAAAGATTACCAGGAAAAAATCTAAATAAGAAAAACACCAAAAACACAATAAACGAACAGAAGAGACTCGTTGTAGGAAAGGCGTAGAATCTTGACTTGTACCCCACTACCCTGATTTCGACCGTGGGCCTAAAAGTGACAAGATAAAATCAAGTAGGCCAAGTTAAAAATTTTTGTAAAGAGATGGTTAGGTCCAATTTTGGTTAACCACTATACACACTTCAACGATAAAATCATCACCTACTCTAGCCTCGATCCTCCGCGAAGGTTTTTAAGGCCCGTTGGAGCTATCCTAAGGTTCGTTGGACTCCGTGGTTAAAGCACACATGGTTGAGACATATTTTAGCTTTGGTTCAGTTTGCAGTGCATTTTTTTTGTAAGAGAGAGACAGAGGATTTATTTGACTGGAGAGTTTTCTTGCTCTTTTTTTTTTCTAGTTTCGGATTGGCTTCTCAACAAGGGCTGTATCAGATTCCTCGTCCCCATCATCAATCCTCAAAGGACCCTGGCAATTGATTGTTCGTGATAGCACCGCCCATGGCAACCCTCAGAACCCTGGCTTTCAAGATTTCTAGATAATCCCACCCATGGTGTTCTGTAGCTAAATCCAGACCCTGGCAATCGACATTTCATGATAATGCCACCCATGGCATCTAAACTAGTATGGTGCTTATGTGCCCCCAGTAGGATATGTAAATATCCTAGGAGACAAGCACTGACGAGACGATATGTTGTTGCGCATCTTCGAGGGGAATTTCCCACCTCTCCATGCTGGGAACTCGTCTAATCAACTTGTGTTGATTGGCCGCTCCTAATCTTGGCAACTTCTTTCAGAACATTTGAACGCTTTTGCATGATTTTGATAGTTATGTGCACTGAACCAAACTGTGTGTGAATTGGGGTGCTTAGGTTACCGAGTCCCCCAAACCAAAGGTCAGTTAACGAGGTCGAATACTCCCTAAGCCTTAGACCTAATACTTAAGCTTCGCATTTTTCGCAACCTCTTGAGGATTATCCAGATCTTAGCGGGTACTTAAATGTTTAAGGCTAATAGTCTAGCGCAAAGGGCCTATGATCAGCGTTCCTACTAATCGCTTTTGTGTCTAACTGGCATTTTTCTTATGTTTTTCTCTTTTCCATGATGTGGTCTAGAACTTCAGTTAATCCCTTAATTTCTTACTAATGACTATATTTTTTCTTTTTCATTTTGTGCCCCTTTTCATCATTTTGCTCTTTTCTTCCCTCCAATTTTTTTGTTCTTTTTCACGATTTTCTATTTTTTTCGTATTTTTCGCATATGTGATTTTTTTTGTGAGAATCCTTGTAACTTTTCTTGATTTCTGTATGTTTGCACTTTACCACCCCGCCATGCCTAAGTTTTGCAATGTACTCATTGTAAATGGAGGGTGTGAAACAATGTTGGGTTTAGGGACTTGGAACGGGATTTATCGGGTGAGTGAATGGGTCAGGAATGACTATTGCGGACAATTTCAAGCTCTGGCACATGTACCAGAGGTGGGATTGACTGTTCTCAGATCGAACTCTGGGTGCAGCAGACGTGAAGTACAGATGGATAATCAGATGGATCTCAGGTTTTTGGAATGACGGGTTACCTCCCGTTTAGTGCTAAATTCAATGCCTTCAGTCGAGCAGGAAATGGGATGGAGAGGGAGTGGTCAAATCAGCAGAGTTTTGCAGAATAAGCACCTTGATCAAGAGCCTGGTTGGTCCAACCAGGTGCTTGTTCAGATCAATAGCCTGCTGATGTAGCCCAAACCTAATCAATCTGGTGGGTTGATAAATGTAGATCAAGAGATGAGGAACCCACCATATGCTATGGAGCTTGGAATAATGTGGAAGTGTGAATTTGGGGTTTAGCTAAGTCGAATAAGCCTGGTCAGAGTAGGGATCCGTAAAATAATCACTAGATGATATGAAAACCCTATAGGGGTGATCAAGAAATGATGGAGCATGGTCTTCAGTATGATCAATGTCCGAAACCCAATATAGATGTGGAATTGAATCATTTGCAATCGGCTCAGTAAGAGGGAATCAGAATAGAAATTGAGTCTAGTTGCGGGTTAGGGTTGAAAATGGGTTTGGATAGATTCTGTATATGTAGAGGATGTGGCTTCAATAAGAATTGTGTGTGTGGGCTCTTCTAGAGAGGAGTTACAAGTGGTTTCATGTAGAGAGTCCTCATAGTAGCTCTCAAAGTCAAAAGTGAATTCCTGAAGAGTGTCTATAGGATGATGGAAATTTGAGTTGAGAAAAGATTCAAAATCTAGGTTGCAGCCACTCTTGGCATTTTTTGGTTTTGATTCATGAGGATCAAAAAGAAATGATTCCATCTCACTAGAACCTAAATTTAAATCGGTGATCTCGGGATTGGGTACATTAGAGTTGGGGTTGGAGAATGAATCATGTGAGCTAAGGTCATAGATTGGTTCATTGAAGTCAGGAAACAGAGGTTCTCTGAAATTAGGGTAAGATTCGTAATCATCGGAGATATTGTGAAAATCAAGTTCTGAATGAGATTCGAGATCATGGGTTCCACCACTGAGTAAATCACATGATGTAGACTTAGCAGCCTGGCTTGGGTCTAGCCTATATGTAAATTCTGAGCTCAAAAAGGTGTCCTTACTTGGTCTAGGCTCAAGTTCTAGGCTTGTAGGAAAGATCCAATCAAAACCCCACTCGTCCAACTCCTCGATTTCTATATCGTAGATTGCCTTGACTTCTGAAAAATTGATCTATATCTCTAAGGATGTTGGAGAGGGGTATTCATCAAATAGAGGCCTAGAATTATAATAGAGGCCTAGAATCATACTTTTTATTAAAAATTTGATCTTTGTCATACGGGGTCTCGTAATCTTCCTAATCAGTTTCAGATCTAGATTCTAAGCTGAGGGTATGGGTTGAATCTCTAGAATCTAGGTCAGAGTTACCGTTGAGGGTCACCTTATCAAAATAAGGGGCAGGATTTACACCCTCGAGAGGTTCAGTTCTACTCTCATCATTGCAGGAGTCTCAGAATTCCATGCTTGGTGATCCAGTTTCTAGGGCTGGCTCCAAATCGTGTTCTCCTACAATTGGGACTTCCCACCCTAATTCAGGATCAGGCATGTTGTATTCCATTTGGGTTGGGAATCCATAACAACTTTGTGCCTCAGACCCATGATTTGGGAAATCGGATTGATCCTCTATACTATTCCAAGATGGTTCATAATCTGTTTGGGGCGTATACGGGTATTGCTGATCAATGACTTGTTTCAATAATCTCATCATCTCTTCCTATTTTTAAAGATCATCTTGGTGTTGTTCCCATAGTATAGAATTTGTCATGCATTGTAGGTATTCAATGTTATGCAATTTTTCTATCTCAATGTATCCTATTATGAGAATGTCTCGAGTTGATCCTTTTGTGGCTTCTGTCAATAACACTTGGGCACGGTTTATGATGAAAGTTGTGGTTGTTAGTAAATTAACATGAATGTCTTCTACTGGTGTTGAGGTTTTATATTCAATTTCATAGAATTCAAGGGCATCCTCAATCATCCTATCTCTCATGGATCTCTGTGATTCAGGTTTCTTGAATGGTAATCCTAAGTAACTAGGCTGCATGTTTGGATCAGATGGTGGAATCAAGATGTAGAATACAAATCAAGACATAGAACCAAGTTGCGAAGTGATTAGATCTGAATAGAGAATCCCACTTAAAATCTATGTGTGTGCTCTAAAGAGAAGGGATGAGGGACTGGATGTGTTTTTGACCCAATCAAGGCACCCAAAGATGTTTGGATGACTACGGAGGTTCGGGGTAGATGATACCCCTGGATCGAAAAGTCATCCACCAGAGAATTGCCTGGGTAGCCAGAAAGGGAGAGTCCTACAAAAACCCCTACACGATAGAGCATCCTTATGGGTTACAGGGTTTCCCCCACCCGACCTCTCTTGTCACTGAGATTCTAGGTAGACCAGAATGGGGACCTTGACCTCTTAAGGCTACCACTTTTAGATTGAAGGTGCTTAGGGTTCCTCTTGAACTTTAGATGTTTTGAGTGCAAAAGTGACCTAATTTCAAGGTTGGTTGACCCAAGATGTCAACTTCACCTATTTGTTCTTTGAGAGCTTTAGGTCCTTTGTTTTAGGATTCAATTGAACTTAAGAGCTTGATTTTTAGGGTTTCTCTTGGATAAGTCTTTTCAATCAAGGGTTAGGCACACCACTTTTTGGAATAGTTGATTCTTGCTTAGAAAAGATGTGTCTCTAAAACCCTAGATTGGAATCCTTAAGTTGGCTCTAATTGGTCCAATTTAGTTGCCACAAAGATGGCATCTAGGGCTCAATCAAGAAGGTGGTAGCATTAGTTACCTTAAATGGATGCACAATTTAAAATGTGTTGAAATCAAACTCAAGCAACTTTGGTGAATTAGCTAAATATGGAAAGCAGGTAGCCCTAAATTGATTTTTTTCTTTGTTTTTCTTTTTAGAGTAGAGGAGATTAAGAGAATGGGATAATGAGAGATTACCTGCCCTGGGTGGTTGATTTTCACGGGAGATCTCCTCTTGAAATAGCTCGCAAAATCACAATAAAATAAATAGGGTAAGTTAGTGCTCAAATATAATCAAAATAATGCAGAGACTAGTGATGAATTGTGCGTTGCTCCCCTGAAACGGTGCCAAAATGTTTATTGACGAAATCGAAATCGTCCCCGCAACGACACCAAAATGTTTATCGAAAGCGAGATCGGGTTTAAAATAAATGCATCGTAGTATAGTTGAAATCGCTTTGAAAACAAATAAATTTTATTACTCAAACTTTAAGTCCGAGGTCGAACACATGAGCAAATGGAGTTCATTCGCTAATCACAATAATAGAGGCAGTTTGAAAACTTTAAGCTACTTAAAATATAATTCAGAATGTCAAGTAGGAGTTTATGAATAATAAAATGTAGCTAGGAAATATATAAGAGAACTTTGGAAAGAATTGGACTATAAAATTAAAGGTCTTAAAAATGTTTGGTTCTTCTTTCTTCTTTGGCTTCTCCTTTTCGCTCATTCTTCTCTTTCTCTTCTTTTCTTCTCTGCTCTTCTTTCCTTCTCTGTGGCTTCTCTGTTCTTCTTTCCTTTCTTCCTCTTTCTTCTTTGGCTTTCTCTTCTTTCTTCTCCAGCTCTTCCCCTTCCTTCTTTGGCTTCTTCTTTCTTCTCTTCCTTCCTTTCTTCTTTATCTTCTCTATGTTTTGGCCTTCAGCTCTTCTTTGTGGCTTCTTGTCCTTAGCCTCTTCTTCTTTCCTTAGCTTCTCCTTCAGCTCTGATCCTCTTCAGCTTTCTTTTGCCTTTACCTATGCCTTCTCCTCAACCTTCTTCTTTTCTACAGCACCTATGGCTTCCTCCTTCTTTCCTTAGCTTTTCCTTCAGCTTCCTCTTTCTTCCTTTCCCTACAAAGTCCAAAACCTACCCCTACCCTCCCCCACAAACTCTCTCTCTTTTCTCTCTTAGGCTCGCTCTCCCAAAGCCATCTTAGGTAAATGGGTCGGGTCAGTGCACCCAAGACCAGGCGCACCGGCGTGGGTGATGTGCGTGGAGTGCATGGTAATTGGGTCAGGCTACTAGGTTCGTGGGGTAGTGTATCACAGATGAGGCATGGGGAGGCGAGTGGGACCTCACCCCGTGTCAGGAGGCGATAAGCCCCTGACACAATTTCATCTTATACTGCTCCACCTCTTCTAAAGTTACCGAGGTGGGATTGAAAGTCCCACCTGCCACGCGTGTGCACCTGCAGCAAGTCTTCACTCAATCGCAAGGATTGCAAATGCTTTGTCCTCCAACTGCTGGGTGCAAGTCTTTTGCAAGGAGAAACCTCACATCTGGGACCTGGGCTACTGGCACCTGGAGGCTGCTGTGAAGCCAGCAAGCTTCTTCAAGCTCGCGTTAATGGCGGGCAATGTCCAAACCTACTCTCAAGTAAAATGGCCTTGCAGCATTATTAACACTTGCAGGAAGCCTCGTCGTGGCATAAAGAAGGTGTCTTGGTGGGTGGCGTGGCGCAGGGCAGCTTGGGCGCACATGCCTAGGTCGTTCTGTGGCTGTGGTAATGGGTTTGTTCAGGGGCAGTGTGTGGAACATGTGGCGGTCGATGGAGTGGGGGAAAATGATTAATGGAAGGTGGTGGAGCTTCTGAGGTGTTTGGTGAGGTGGATGGGTGCGTGGAATGACGGGAGCACCTCGCTGGTGGTCTACCAGAGGTGGAGAAGAAGGTGGTTGTCTATCGTTGTCGAGGGGTAAAAATAGAAATAGGGAGGGGGAAAATGAAGAGAAGAGAGAGGGGAAGATACCTGACCTAGTTTAAGGATGAGGGGGGAGGAGATGGTAGACAGCTCATACCTACCGTCGCCAGAGATGAAGATCCAATAGGAGGGGGATGGCGACGATGAGGAGGTAGCTAGCACTTGCGTAGGTATGGCACAACACGGATGGTGTCGGACGGGAATAGGTTGTTAATATGGTGATGTTATCATTTAAGTGTGTATAGTGGTTAACCTAAATCGGACCTAACCATCTCTTTACAAAATTTTTAACCTGTCCTACTTGATTTTATCTTGTCACTTTTAGGCCCAGGGTCGAACTCAGGGAAGTGGGGTACAAGTCAAGTTTCTACGCCTTTCCTATAACGAGTCTCTTCTGTTCGTTTATTGTGTTTTTGGTGTTTTTCTTATTTAGATTTTTTTTGGTAATCTTTGGCCTTGAGGCACACCCTCAAAATTGAGTTCTTGGCTTTGAGCCAAAATAGGGTTCCAAAATGGGTCTACTTATTCGCAAGACGGAGTACCTGCAGGTCAAAGATTATCTTTTCTCTTTTATATAATTTCTTTTTTTGTCTTTTTACTATCAGGAAAGCAAATAGAAATAAAGTAAATATAGTATATATATATAGGTATATAATATGTATATAAAGGGTTGGGGGTGGAGGTGGAGATGGAGTGTAGCACGGTATCGAGTCGGTCGTCATCTAGAAAGACGCAACTGACAGGACGAGGTGCATGTGGACTGTAGGATGGATTGTGGAAGATGTATGTGACCGCGCTTTTTATACGCGTGTATCAGGGAATATCAGCAACTGATGCAGATATTCCCGCGATACCACATATGGTAAATAACGTGAAAATTTATATATATGTATATATGTTAATATATTTATATGTATATATGGTTATAAATAGTTATATATATGTATATATATGTATATATATAAGTATATGTATATATGTATGTAGCTATATGTATGGATAGATATATGTATAGATGTATATATATATATGTATGTATATATATAATAATATATGTATATATATAGGTATACGTAGCTAGATATGTATATATATGTATGTATAAGTAAATGTATATATGTAAATATATATGTATATATAAATATATATATAACTATATAGATATATGTAGATAGATATGTATATATATATACATATATAAGTATATAGATATATATATATTTGTATATATATAAGTATATAGATATATGTATATATATATATATATTTGTATATATATAAGTATATAGATATATGTATATATATATATATGTATACTAATACTTAGTTATATAAATACTACTATATATATATAGATATTAGCATATATATGTATGTATGTATGTATATGTATATAAGTATATGTATGTATGTATATATATAAATATGTATGTATATATATAAGTATATATATATATATGTATGTATCTATACTAATACATATGTATATAGGTACTACAATATGTACAAATATAAGTATATATATATATATGTATATAAATATATGTATATATATATATATCAATATATATTAGTATACGTATATATATATATATGTTTATAATAGAGTATAGGTGTGTGTGTGTGTGTGTGTGGAAGTGTTAGTGTATGTGAGTGTGAATGTCGGTAAAGGGAGTGCTGTGAGTGTTGTGAGAGAGAGTGAGAGAGAGAGCGGGAGAGAGAGAGCAGCTACTGGAGGGTTAAGGCATCTGCGCTCGGGGCCATCGTCTGATGGTTCAAGTTCATGTGCAGGCACGCACGCATGCAGACAACCGCGCGCTGGAGGGCAAGGGTGCGGAGAGAAGACACGCAGCACATCATGCTACATGAAGGCTGGTCGCTGGCAGGCATGCGTGGGTGAGTGTGGGTGAAGCAGACGGGCGCGAACGAGTGTGGGCGACGGGGGCGGAGATGCACGCACGGGCGAGGGCCGGTTGTGGCATGCCGGGTGACCAGTAAAGTGAGAAGCTTTTCGATCACCCTACTGTAGCCACAGTGTCGCGTAGAGTCGCGTGAACAGTAGCTACAGTGGTCGTCCGTGCCGCGCAACCGGGAGCTGCAGGTAGTGTGAGTGCTGCTGGCTCATGGCTGGCACGCGAGGAAGGAGGTCTACGCCGGCCAGTTGTAGGCATGGAGAAGCTTGCAATAGAGCGGAGAAGCAGGAGGCGAGGAGTCTGCAGGCGCGCGTGGAGGTCTGCGGGTGCTGCTGGGGTGCGTGGGAGGATTGGTCGGCCGGTTGCAGAGGAGCGCAATGCCCGGTTGCAGGAGGAAGAGCACGTGACAGAGTGAAGAAGTGGGAGGCAGAGAGGCCTGCAGGCGCACGTGGAGGGGGCTGGGGCACCTGCAGGCTTGCGCGGAATGGCTAGGGCAGCTACTGCTGCTGTTGCTACCAAGTTGCTAGCTTCAGACCTTTAAGCGTGCGGCCATGGCTGAAGGTGCTGGAACGGATAAAAAATGAGAGGAGCCACCATGCCCACTAGCTCTTTGAAGAGCTAGGTGGTGGTGGTCTCATTGTGGTGGTGTGCACCACAGTGAGGGCTCCTATCTGTCGGGTGTCTCCAAGGAGGAGGGCGGGCATGTGGAGGGAGAGGGAGCAGAGGATGGCCTAGAAGGAGATGGAGCTACGGGTTCTTTTTTGGTTGGGACCAGGATGTTTGAAGAAGAAGTCATGGCCTTTTATAGAGGAAGAAGCCATGCACAGCCATGCCCTGGCTGTGCATGGCTCATGCATGGCCACGACAGGGAGTGGTAGCCGCAGGGAAGGGCAGCTGCAGGGAATGGCACGCGAGGAAGAAAGGTGCAGCTGTGGGAAGAGATTTCCAAATCTAATGGAAATAAAAATAAAGATGGGAATATTGCGAAGTAGAAATTGAAGAAAATGCGAATTACGAGGCCATTTATTTCAATCTCCTCCCTTCTTAATTAAATGCATGCATGCATGTATTTTTACAAATGTGATTATGGAACCTAATATGCATTGGTAATGCTAGGAAATAGCACAAGATGGCACTATTGCAGGTGTATTTTTGTGGTGCAATCATACCCCCATGCCTATCTTTTGTTAGTCCCTAGCAAAACATTTTTTTGTAGTATTTAGAAATGATCTTAAGCTGAAGATTTTCTTCTGAGGCGATATAGGTGTGTTTATCGTTGGATATTGTGAGAACCACTTGTAGAGAAGACTACCAGTACTTTAAGTCTCACATGACAAAGATCATCTCTTGACTAACCAGGACTCTTGATATTTAAACCTTAAGTACGATTTCCAGGATCCAGGAGGTTTTTGCCATACTTGAGAGCTCAAGAGATTATGGCTTGTGCATAGTGAAGGATCAAGACTGACCAGATGAACATTATGACACAAGCCCAGGGTTTCACGAATTTTTCAAAATAGGTTGGTCCCAGTTTCAGCTCATGTCTTCGGATTGACCCTTAAGAGGATGACGGAAAACTCAACTCCCATTTTCTGACATTTGTGGCTCACAGGAAAATAAGGTATTTGTAACGTACCCAGAAGAACTTCTTGTAGGGCGAAGACTTTACAGACATTTGTGAGATATACTGACTTATTTGCAACTTTTTTTTTTGAAACACGTGCCAGTATATCTCTTACAACATTTTTTTGAAGGAGCACACTTTTTTTCTTTTTGGTGGGAGAGTTTCTTTTTGGTGGAAAGTCGCTCCTAAACACAAGACTAAAGCTTGGGATAAAAAGTCTACCTGCGTGCACAGGTAAGGACTCCACCTTCCCTAATGAACACTAGGGTTGGATCTTATGTTCACCTGGTCTTTCCTGATATGTGTAGTGTGAACCAAGTTTACTTAAGCTCTCAAGTAGAAGCAAACCAACGAATCCTATACTGGTGTCTTAGGTACAAGAATACATCCTTAGTTAGGAGAGATTCCGATCTATCATGTTAATGCTCAAGTGAATTAAGCCGAGGCTGAGTGAATCAAGCTTCTATGGCCTGGAAAGTCTTCAAAACAGAGGTTGAATATCCATAAACACTTATTGTATTTTTGTTTCAGCTTTCAGATCATTACTAAACACCATTTTTTATTATATATATTATATATATATATATAATTTTGTTTTATTTTTCTTTTTCTTGCACATTTTTAAATAGGTGAGAACTGTATGATACCATAAAATACCCATATCCTATGGATGCCTATCCACCCCCCATGCCAAACAATGCTATGTCCTCATTTGCATGCAGGAAAAGGCAGAGAAAGGATGAAAGATCGGGTAACGAGAGTTGAGGTGCAGGGTATACAGCAGGGTGGTCGGGTGGGTGGACGGTGGGTGATGAAGTGAAAAGTGAAGAGATCTTGATAGCGGCGTGAAAAGTGAGGGTGGATGGTGAAAGGTCTGGCATTTTCTAGGACGAGAGTGTCCCAGGCAGATCAGAAAACAGATCAGGAGGAAGAAGTTGGCCCTCAGATTAGCCAAGAAGAGGGGCTCTTTGGATAGATGGATCCAAAAAGGAACTGCCCTAGTGAGTAAGATGTGGGCTCAAGGTCCCAGTGTGGAGTTGCAAGTCCGCTTGATTTGGTAGGAAAGAAAGGGCAATCTGATCTTCCGGAGTGTGGACCGGCGGTGAGTAGCCCGGAGATGACTCAGACCACGAGGTATGGGAAGCGGAGAAAACCTCGTCAGAAGTCTGGTCAGGAGAAGGTATGGGACTAGGGAGGGATGGGGGAACGTCACAATATGTGCTGATCAGGCAGTCTTCAGTGTTTACAGGTAATCCGCAGCAGTCTTAATAGGTCCCAATTGGTCTGATACACGCGCTGACGGCCATGTCCTCGTCAGACATGTCATCCTCAATACAATCGCAATCAAAGTTCTTGGTTGCCTTGAAGATGTTAAGCTTGATCTTTTTAGATCCAGCGGCATTCCAATACAGCCCGACTTACAGTCGATAAGGGCGCGAGCTGTGGCCAAGAAAGGTCGACCAAGGATGATCAGACAATCAGAAAGTGAGCTAGGAACTTCCATATCTAAAACAAGAAAGTCAACAGGAAAACAGAGACTGTTGACCCTAACCACCACGTCTTCCACCACACACTTCGGGATTTTGACAGAACGATCTGCCAACTGTAACGTGACAGGGGTGGGTTTCAGATTTCCCAAAGAAAATTTTTCAAGCATGATGGTCAGTATAAGATTGATGGAAGATCCTAGATCAAGCAGGGCACGGTTAAAACTATAGCCTTGGATGCTACAAGAAATTAGTGGTGTGCCCGGATCTTTTTGCTTTGGTGGTAGGTTTGACAGTATAGCACAACTCGCATGAGGAGAGAGAACCACCAGATTTTTAGTTTTCTTTGACTGTCACCTGGGTGTTGTGTAGTCTTTGAAGAATCGGGCGACAATAGGTATGTGGTTGATACCCTCGAGCAGGGGTACCTTGATTTCTACATCCCTGAACAAATTACGCAGGTTATAAAAGGCCTGTGTATCTTTCTTTTTGCCTTTTGGCTCCCTCAGTAGAGCCTCAGGGAATGGGACTGATTCTGGCAACAATTTGGGTGTATCGTCCTCTCGCGAATGCGGTGCGCATCCCGAATGAGAGGGTGATAAAGAAGACGGGCCAGGATCAGGTTGAGGCAGATCGACAGTCTGCTTACCACTCTTCGTAGTGATAGCACTGGACGATGCGGGTCTAGTGGGATCATACGGCTGAGGAGGGTTCGCAATGGGGACAAAAGAGTACGGTGCTGTAGTGGGATTAGTGTAAAATCCCAGTGGAATGCTCGGAGCTTGTAGAATTTGATGAACCTATCCTTGAGAAGGTTGTACCTATGGTTGAGGACCATAGGGTATGAAATTTCGCAGGTTTGGAACAAGTGGGATGGGAAGAGTGCCTTGAGATCGAGTCGTAATGCGTAGTTGACTGATCTCAGCATTCTGCTGCGCCAATTGGTGCAGAAGAGAGGTCATGTTCTCTTCATGGCGCTTTGACATTTCCGTCATCATTCGCATCAATTTATCAAGAGGACTTGATGCATGTTCTGTTTGTGGTACGCAAGGCCTGATGGTGGATTCGCCACAAGATTAGACTGGGCCCTTGGGATGACGGGTGCGGACTGTCGCATTGGTCCACCTACGGGGTTTTGGCGCTGCGGGTTGTTGGACCATGCGAAGTTCGGATAATTGTGCCACCCTGGGTTATACATGGTAGAGAACGGGTTGTTCCCTAGGGTGCAAGCATCTTCTATTCCAGAAGATGGGTACGCATGCAAGTATGCTTCCAAGCACACGGAGGCTTGGTCCTCCGTGTCAAAATACTAGCTCGCAGAAGCCAGTTCCACATGACTTACCAAGTCGCTCGGCGCAACACTCGGTAAGGCAGGTCTAACAGGGTTTCTCGGGATAAGCCTGGTGTTGGAAGAATTGGAATTGTGACAAAGTTGTGAAGAGGTGGTGTTTGCCAGAGATCAAGCGGGGTTGGCCAGAAGCTCGTCCGGCTTCTTGTGCATGACGGAGACTTCATCTAGTTTTTGTGCAATAAGGCTTAGATCAGTGGATGAATGGGAGGGTCCTGTGTCAACTTCATTGACATTTCAGGGCTGGCTGGTATGATTAAAGGCGACAATGGAAGCATTGTTCATCGAGTTTTCACTCATATTTTCAAATAGTTCAAATGCTCCATTCTCGTCTTTATTCATAAAGTTCCCTCTGCAGGAAGCATCTGCAATCTGCTTCAAAGTCTCATTTAGCGCATAGTAGAAAATCTGGGCTATATGCCACTTAGGCAGACCGTGGTGCGGACACTTCCTGAGGAGGTCGTTATACCTCTCCCATGCCTCATGAAATTGTTTGCCATTTTATTGCGTAAATGAGGTGATAGCACGGTGAAGCACATTGGTTCGCCCGATTGGGAAGAACTTCTTGAGAAACGCTGTTTGCATCTCTTCCCAATAGTGGATGGTTCTCCCAAGGGTGCGTAACCACTGCGACGCTTTATCCCGCAATGAAAATGGGAACATTTTCATGAGGACTATAAGTAACCCGACATTTCTTGGTTTAACAGTTTCAGCCAGTCGGGTTAGGTCTTCCAAGTGGAGAAAAGGATCTTCACTTGCAAGACCATGGAAGTGAAAATTTATTAGGCCAATTATGTTTGGTTTCAATTCAAGGTCGTCCCTGCCCATGGGGACCAGAATTTGTCCTATGGTCTCTGTAGCAGCGGGATTCTGATAAGAGCTAAGAGACCTACACTCCTCCCGTTCGGGAGGGTTCTGCATTTCCTCCAATGTTTCCCGAATGGCTTCCATTTGTTCATTATACATTTCCATTTGGGCTTGGAGGTGGGTTATGGGATCTAAGGCTCCACCACCTGGTGGGTTCTGAGGGTAGTTTCCTCCCTCAGGATTTGGGGGTGGGCGTGCAGCCATGTTTGTGGAGGAGGAGGACGATTGGGCTTATTTTCTAGATTTATCAGTCAATTCAAACAGTTCAGGGGTTTGTGACCTCCTCCCAAACATGCACTACCGCAGGAAGAGTTGGGCGGATGAGAAGGGAAAAGAGATGAGAGAAATGACGCCGCAAAGGTACACTTGATTACAAATCAATTCAATCAAATTCCTAACCTCTACAGTGTGCCCTTAGACCTAATGATCTAAGTTACCTACTATCATGAACTACAGAACCGAATGCGAGCACCGCGGAACCACCAGGCTAGATTGAAAGGCCGTTTGCCCTAGTCTTAGACACCCGATAGCACACGGGAGCTCTCACTAGCATGTAGCCGCTACATGCAAGTAGTTAGACCTCCAATCCTTAAGAATGGTCAAGTTACTACCAGTTTTAGTTAGAGGCTTAGGGTCAAGTGCTTTTGGAATGTGAAGGGCGTTGTTTATGGGTAATGCCCAAGTGATTGATTTTAAGAGAGTGTGTAAAACAAGCATGCAACGGGGAAATCTCCCTGAATTGAAGTTTTAATTGGTGAATGATTTTTAGAGTTCAGCCTTAAGTAGTATTGATTTTAGGATTTTGCTAAATTACCAATTCAACCATTCTCTGGGTTTTTCAAGAATCTAGGTTTTCTTCTAAGCCCAACAAACCCTTCTTCAATTTAAATTGGTTAATGCATGCTAAAATGCAATGGGCTACCCTAAATGGAGATTTCTATGTGTGGATGCATGAATCAATTTTAGAGTTTATGTGAAAGGGAGCCAAAGCACTTCAATTCAAGTGCTCTCAATCACCAGAAATGATTTCCACACACGAGGCTTCAACCAAAAGATAAAGAAAATCAAATAGTTGGGGTTGAAGTATTCGGGATCGAATCTTAGGCAAGTTGAAAAGTCTTGGTGGGGTTGTAATCAACTCAATTCCAAGTCTCCCCACCAAAAATGTGATCCTGAAATTGCAGATAATCGAGGCAAAGAGGGGTGCAATCAATCTTTTTATTTGCCTCAAATAGTACTTCACACAGCAAAAAATTCAAGAATCACGATTCTTGGATTTTCGCTATGCGAAGTAAGGCGGGAAATCGCGGGGCGGTGGGAGTGAAGACAATCAATTAGACAAGTGAATTTTAATCCACTTGCCCCAAGAGATCCCAAGAAGTTTTTCTAGTTTTTTTTTTTATTAAGGTGACAAGTTACCCTAGTTGATAAGAAAAGAAAACCTACTTGTTCGGCAACGTGTGCAAAGCTCCAATGCGGTGTCGGCATCTTCACGCTCTCATTCCCACCTTGCATCTGCCCACGTTCCCAACTTCATCTGCTTGTCTTCTCCTTGCAACAGGTTCACCTACACAGCAAAAAAACAAAAATACCCGTGAAGAGAGAAGAGAAAAATTGAAAGGAATTGAATAGAAACTTACTTGAAGGCGCACTTCCCCGGCAACAGCGCCAGAAAAGATGTGTTGTCGGACCCGAATAGGTTGTTAATATGGTGATTTTATCATTGAAGTGCGTATAGTGGTAAACCTAAATCGGACCTAACCATCTCTTTACAAAATTTTTAACCTGGCCTACTTGATTTTATCTTGTCACTTTTAGGCCCAGGGTCGAACTCAGGGAAGTGGGGTACAAGTCAAGTTTCTACGCCTTTCCTATAACAAGTCTCTTCCATTCGTTTATTGTGTTATGGTGTTTTTCTCATTTAGATTTTTTTCTGGCAATCTTTGTCCTTGAGGCACACCCTCAAAATTGGGTTCTTGCCTTTGAGCCAAAACAGGGTTCCAAAACAGGTCTTGCTATTCGCAAGACGGAGTACCTGCAAATCAAAGATTATCTTTTCTCTTTTATATTTTTTTTATCTTTTTACTAACAGGAAAGAAAAATGGAAATAAAGTAAATACAATATATATATATAGGTATATATTATGTATATAAAGGGGTGGGGGTGGTGGCGGAGATGGAGTGTAGCACGGTGTCGAATCGGTCGTCGTCTAGAGAGATGCAACCAATAGGACGAGGTGCCATGTATAAGGTGTAGGATGGATGGTGGAAGATCAATGAGAACATGCTTTTTTTTTGTACGCGTGTATCGAGGAATATCAAAAACTGGTGCAAATATTCCTGCGATACCAGGTATGGTAAATAATGTGAAAAAATATATATATGTATGTAAATATATCTATATATATATGTGGTTATAAATAGGTATATATATGTGGTGTGAGTGTGGCCGGCTCGTGGCTGGCGCGTGCGGGCTGGCACGCGAGGAAGAGGCACTACACCGGCTGGTTGAGAGCGTGGAGAAGCTCGCGACAGAGCGTGTGGAGAGGGAGCCTACAGCTTGTGCGGAGGCTTGCAGGTGCTGGCAGGGGTGCGGGGAAGCGCTTGGTCGGCCGCTGCAGTGACGTGTGGTGGCCGGTTGCGGGCGTGACAAAGCGAAGAAGCGGGAGGTGGAGAGGCCTACAGGCACACGTGGAAGGGGCTAGGGTGCCAGCAGGCTTGCGCGGAATGGCTGGGGCTATTGCTGCTGCTGCCAAGCTGCAAGCTTCAGACCTTAAAGCTTGCGGCCATGGCTAAAGGTGCTGGAGCGGGGGAAAAAAATAGAAAAGAGCCACCATGTCCACCAGCTCTTTGAAGAGCCAGGCGGTGGTGGTCTCACTATGGTGGTGTGCACCACAGTGAGGGCTCCTGCCCATCAGGTGTCTCCAAGGAGGGCCGGCGTATGGAGGGAGAGGGAGGAGAGGGTGGTGCCCAGGAGAAGAAGTGCTGGTGTGGTTTTTTTGGCTGGGACCTGGCTGTTTGAAGAAGAAGTCGTGGTCTTTTATAGAGGAAGAAGCCATGCACAGCCATGCCCTGGCTGTGCATGGCTCATGCATGGCCACGGCAGGGAGTGGTAGCTGCAGGGAAGGGCAGCTGCAAGGAATGGCGCGCGAGGAAGAAAGGTGCAGCTGCGGGAAGAGATTTCCAAATCTAATGGAAATAAAAATAAAGATGGGAATATTGTGAAGTAGCACTTGAAGAAAATGCGAATTGCGAGGCCATTTATTTCAATCTCCTCCCTTCTTAATTAAATGCATGCATGCATGTATTTTTACAAATGCGATTATGGAACCTAATATGCATTGGTAATGCTAGGAAATAGCACAAGATGGCACTATTGCAGGTGTATTTTTGCGGTGCAATCAGTGGATGACAGAAGTAGAGACAACTCTGCCACTGGTATTGTGGCAGAGCGACCAGAGGAGGAGAAATAGGTCACCGAAGGAGAATAGACGAATTTGAGGGGTTGTCTCTGGCCAAACCAAGCTGAAGATGAACGGCAGGGTCAGTGGGAGCTTTCATAATTGTAGGCAGAGGGCCTTGTGCTTGGAAGGCAAGCTTCCAAGCATGGGCAGCCTCACCAGACTTGGAAGGCGAGGAATACCCAAATCTCTCATGCGTTTGCATGAGAGATTAGGTGGCAATTAGGGTTGAAGACTGTGTTCATACACATGGGAATTCTTCAGAGAATCTCCCTATCAAATTTGAGAGGGAGCCTCGGAGGAATCAAGGAGAAATCCCTCTTGAATCCTTGCCAGAGTAGGATTCCTCCACTGTAATGGTGGAGGGACCCAATTGCAAAGAATGGTGAGGGAGATAGTGGGTGTCTACAAGAGTTTTCAAAGGTTAGGGGTCTAAATGTAATTGGGTTGGACTGTTTTGCAAAGTAGGTCAAGGTGAACTCCCCTTAGGTTCAAATTTTGGTATAAACCTAATTTGGACCTAAGGGATCCAATGGTGAATTTTGGTTTTAGGTTTAACCACGTTTGACTGGGTATTTTACACAAAAATCCAATTTAGTGTAAATATTTAACTAGGTCTCCTATTTAGCTCAAAATAGGTTCCAAAGGCTAAATTGATGGTTCTAACCCTAGAGGATATTTTTCTATGAATTTTAGAGGGTTTAGATGGATTTTATCCTGCCAAAACCTTGTTAAATTAAGTGAGTTTATTTTGGGTTACAAGAATTCATTTAATTCCCATATTTCACATTAACCCTTTTTTGATTGAACCAGCCCACTTTTTATCTTGTTAAGACCATTTGAATTATGTTTAGCAACTGAGAAATCTCCTTGTTGCACTGCAATGGTAAAATTACAGTTTTACCCTTTGTTTCTTACTTTTCTTTCAAACCAGTTATTCGTTGAGTTAGGCCCTTCAATTGCTTATATAGGAGCTTTTGTTCTCTTTTCTAGATTAAAATGAGCTAGTTAGGGCTCATGATGGTGTTCCTATCACCTGACTACAAAAAGAGAAAATTAACCAAAACTTTATACAATCTAACCTAAATGCTAGATGATGCATGTTATGCATTATTTCTAATGCATGATGCAACTATACATTTAAGATCATGTAAAAATAGATAATTTATGTGATATAAATGTGTTTAGATCACCTTACATGAAATGGTCAGGTGGTTTTAGATTAACCATCAAGTTTGTTTTTTTGTCTAGTCATTTAGGAGTGCGTAAGATTTAAGATGAAAAATGAGCAAATTAGAGTGATTTGACATATTTGACATTCTTTTCAATTGAAGTTGTATTTCATTATTTTATCCTTACTTTAGGCCACATGTGTTCACTCCTTGTCTGGCTAACTATCATAAATTTCTTTGTAGAGCTGCTGTGAATTCTGAAACAGGCCAAGAGGTTGCTGTTAAAATGATTGGGAAGGCCTTTGATAAAGTTCTTCACATGAACCATGAAAATGTAAGTAGTCTAGTCCCATTCTCTTGATGACTTTGACATTTCAAGTGGTTGATTAATCGCTAGATTATTTGTGATGGTTGATTTTCAATTTAGTTTTGTTTCTTTTCTTCCTGTTAGAGTGTAATAGATATAAACCCATAATTTTGGCAGCTACATTTTGATTTTTTTATTTGCATTTCTAATAAAATATTGCTATATCAAACTAGGTTTTTCCTTTATGTCTTATTGATATTTCCAAAACTCCAGTTAAGCATCGGATCTTTTGACCACAAAGTGCTTTTCTATATTTCTAGCAAAATTACTTGTGCTATGAGTAAGTGGCTTATGTTATATTGGCCCATGTTATTTTAAATATTTCATATAGGTCTTTTAAAGGTAATTTTTATTCAATTTGATCAGTATGAAAAAACATCACATTTAATATGTGGTCCCTAACTATCTGTGGTGTCAGAGTTGGTGGCTATTGTTAAATCCTGATCCCAGCCAACTTCATATTCAGCTATCTTTTTCCATGTGTATACATATATGTATGCATATTTAGATGTTGTAAGTTCATTGATAATTGAATTAAGTTACTTGGTCTTTGGAGTCAATCAATTATTTATGTGTAACTTTGATTGTTACAAGTTACAAGTGTGTCAAATGTATGCCTAGGCATCCAGCGTGGGCTAAATGACCTTGACTTGTGATCAACTTAATAAGTGCTTTCAAGCCAGGCTCACTAAACATTTCAACTGAGCTTGAAACTAGTTTCTAGTCTGATTTCCTTGTCGAGTGCAAGCATATATATTTAAAAAATACATTGCATGTTATGAGTGCAAAAAATCAACCAAGAAGTATGGATTCTAATTGAATTCTTTCCACAATCTGATAGTACTCATTTGTGACTCCTACTTCTACTCTTTATCCTCGTCTTACTTTTCCCTGCTACACTGCCATCCTTCTTGTCGAGCGTGCTTTCTTTCATTATGGCTACCTAAGGGTTCATCTATCACTGCCTCATTTATCTCCCAATATGGCATCCTACCTCATCCCTAATCCCCTCTCTCTTTATCCCATCTAGTTCTTTCCTCAAATATCAGTTCCTCCTTACTTCTCTCTTCTTCCTCCCATATTTCTCTTTGCTCTTCCATATTTCCCTCTCCATCCATCAACTTCCTTTCATTAAGGAAGCACCCATGGGTAGCGTGAGGAACCATATGGCAGTATAACTAGTTTTGCATGTAATAATAATACTATAGTACTACCACCTACTGAAATTTTGAAATGTTGATTTTGACATTGTTTTGCCATGTTGGAATAAAAAGGATATGGCAACGACATATAGATGGCGTGATGGAGAAGTCCAAAAAGAAGTACGATGTAGCTTAAGATATCTATTTTAAGCTCAAAGTTAACAAAATTAGGATTGCAGTATATTACATGACTAGACAAATTGCTAGATGCTTTTGTTAATATATATATTTTTTGAAGTGTGGCCTGAATGCTTTCTTTTTACTTATTTCCATTTAATCCTTTTTGAAAAAAAAAATCATATTTAGATTACATGCCTTCATTTGACATCTTCCTTTTTTTTCTTAATTTACAGATACAAATCAGAGGATCTGCTTCTTGAATGTGAGCCCTGACACGGTTATTAGAAGTCTATTTTATAACAAGAACAACAACTCACTCATCACCATTTTAATCTATGCATCAGATAACTTCAATTCAGTAAAATGTAGAACTACAAGAATTGAGTATGCATGTTCCTCTCTATTCTGAAGTTCGAGTAGATTGTTGTTCTATTATTTCAAAAATATTGTGGATTCCCACTTTGCTAGAGCATGGAATTTATGTAGGATGCCCCCTCTCCTACCTCTTTAATCTATGTCCGAAATTCTTATACAATGTATTGTTCAGATTGTTCAAATTCATGGTTTTAGCATCTCCTAAGAAGCCATTCGCTAATGTACATAAATTGCTCTTTAATTTATTCAAGAATTATATATCACAACTTTTAATTTTAGTCATCATGTTTCATCTCCCTCAAAGGCTCATATCAATAAACATAACCACTCTTTGCATTCCTCCCTTCCACACCCCTCTCACACAACCTAAATTTCTTTCACTGCTTCAGACTGAGTATAACTTTGAATAAAGAACGGATAGCAGGTTATTTCTACTAGAATAGGTGCCCTAGAGGGACATTTAGATTGTGCAATGGGGACAAAGTGTTTACATATAGAAAGTTCATTACCCTTTTCTTAATTCAGTTTAAACTAAACCAATCCATGGTCCTATTATTATTTGCATGAAGTACATATATGATGGTCATTAAGGTGAATGTAACTTCTATCAAACATGGAAGCAATTGATTGAGAGAAATGATTAATTTTCCTTTCATAAGTCCAACAATACAATCGAATTGATTGTGAGAAGTCTATCAACATAGAAACTAATTATATCAGAAAATCATATTGAGCATAAAAATGAAAAAAATCGTATTGAACCTCTAAGCATCACTCACTTGATTAGTATTCCAGTGGTGTTCTCTATCAGTGTGGGAGGTATGCTTGAAAATTATTATACACCAAATTCCTTCCAAAGAAGACAACTGGGAAGGATTAGCAACTCACAAAGTTTTTTCTTATTCAATTAGAAAAGAAAAGAATCTTCCACGCCTGCAAAATTAATTCCAAAAGTATACTTCAACACTTCAACATCGAGGTCAGTAGATCTCCTTGAGCCAATCCTCAATCAATAGATCCACCAAGTACTATAATAACAATAGCCCTAGCAGTCATGATATCAAGAGAAGTGGAGTTGGAGGAGGAATGGACGAAATGAAGTATACGAGCACGTGCGGTAGCCATAATAGAGGTGCTATTGGGGAAGAGAGGCGGCGACATCGAGGGGGAGGGGAGGCGCTACTGGGGAAGGGAAGGTCGCGGGATGTGCCTTCCTCGAGAGAGGGAAGGGGGCAATAGGTGGTCGAGGAAGCTGCGACATCTGGGACGGGCTTTGGGAGTAGAGGGAGGGGGAAGGTGATGGGGGCAACTGTAGGTTCTCGACGGCTTTCTTGAGGGGAAGGAGAGGTGATGCTGGGGTGGGGATGGTCGAAAGAGGTACCTTAGGCTAGCAAGGAGGGAGCCACTATGGAAGAGAGACGTAATAGAGTTGCTACCAGGGAAGAGAGGTAATGACCTTGAGGGGGAGGGGTGGTGCTGCTAGGGAAGGGATGGTCACGGGAGGCACCTTCGCTGAGAGAGAGAAGGGGGCGGCAGATGGTCGAGGAAGCTGCGGTGTCGGGGATAGGCCTGGGGAGTAAAGGGAGGGAGAAGGTGATGGGGTCAGTAGTGGGTTCTCGATGGCCTTCTTAAGGGGAAGGAGAGGTGATGCTAGGGCGGGGATGGTTAAAGGAGGCGCCTTAGGTTAGCAAGGAGGGAACTATGCTGTTCGGGATGGTTATGAGAGATGGAGTTGCACCGTCGGGGAGGGGGCTGGGGAGTCGAGGGGGGGGATGGTGATGGCGGCAGTGGGTTTTGGGAAAAACTGAAGGGAAATTTTCTTTTCGTACCAAAGCCTGTGGTGACAGTTGTAAGTGGAACCACGACAATAGGTTTTGACGACGGTGTTTAAACTGTGACAGATGGCTATAGTGTGTTTAGGGAAAAAGTGGAGGGAAAATTTGTTCTCGTACCAAAGCCTATGGTGACGGTTTTAAGTGGAACCGTTACCATTGGCTTTGGTGATGATTCTAGGTGGAACCGTGACCAAATAACCATGACTAAACCTTTGTTTCTTAGTAGTGTTAGCTATAGTTTTATGCACTTTAGGCCCATTCAGGCCCACATCCATGTGCTTACACTTGTTCAAACACAAGTATCCATACCCTCACACACACACACCTATAGGCATGCATGCAAATTAAGAACGAAGATCTGTATGCTTATTTGTGCACCCAGCACTGACGATTGAGAAGGTCGTGAGTGCTGGTGCACTTATAGTGCTAAAGGAGTTCTGAGCTCCATGAAGTGGGACAATTTGCGTGAAGGACTAGGCATTCAATCCATGCCCAACTCGTTCGGAACTTGTAATTTCGGGCATCGAATTACGTACCGAATGGAGTTCATTCCCTAAATAAATTATACAATTAGAAAGCCCTATATAGGGATACATAATTATGTAGTTAATTTAGAATAATTATTAATTTAATTATATTTTAAAAATTATTAAACTTAGTGAATTATGTATGTTAAATTAAAGTTTAATTCCTTAATTAACATCTAAATTAATAATGTAATCACTCAATTTACCTATAAATTAATTAATATACATAATTAAGTATTTGTTAACCAATTTTAATTTATTTTGATTATTTATTTTTGGTCATTTATTTAATTTATATTCATTTATGTACATGATTTTAATAGGTAAATACTAATATATAGTATAAATACTATTGCACAGTTAAATATATTGTAAATATGTTGAAAATACTTAAAATTAATATATACAAATGTACAACATAAATTACTTTAGTATTGACTTAATTTACTAATTTATTTATTTTAACCAAATAACATAAATATGCTCAGGTTGATGGGGTGGATTATGGATCAAAACATCGAGGGAAGAAGATGAAAACACTCATGACGTGTAGAGGGAGTTGTATGAATCGAGATGAATGCATGAAAACTTCCTGATCTGAAATCAGGTCTAATCTACTCTATTCGTAATCTAAACTCACAATTAGTAAATTAGCTAACTAATCTACTCCTAGCTAATCTAAAAAGTAGTAGATCTAATCTAGAAAGTAGTAAACTACACTAGGAAAGAAGGCAAATCTAGCTAATAGAGTAATAGGATTCCTAGGTTGCAGTTCGTCAATACAGCTATGAAGGGGGAGAAGAAGATCTCCAGCAGAGTGGATGAGGTCCCAGGATCGACAGCTGGTGGCTGTGGCGACAAACTGGGGCGACGACTAAATCAGTGGGGAGGGAGCAAGTAAAGGACCCAAGGTTTGCAAGGGAGCCTAATTTATAGGCATTAAAGGGAGTGAGGTCACTAGAGATTAAGATTAGCCGTAACTAGGTTGAATGGTGGATGTGAGGATGAAGGGAGCGTGGGAACCTCTAAACCAAATTTCCACCATTAGATGGGATTTATATGAGGCCACGGTGCTTTGTGCAAAGGCGTGTGAGGATTGGGTCAAGACCTGCCCTTGAATCCATGGGTCATTGAATCAACAGCTGCTGTTGCAGCTATTCTTGAGCATGAACAATGCAAAAAGACAAGAAAGCACCCTGCATGTGTGTTGTGACATTTATACAAAAGGGCTTTAAGTGAAGGGTTAGAACATTTATAGAAGAGACCCATTGGTGGTAAAAATTAGGATTGGGTAGTCCCTAGAATGTAATAAAGAAGTCCCTGCAAGTTACAAAAGAGTCCTTAGACTTTTATATGTATACAAATGTTAATGCATGAAGGACCTATATGTAATCTAATGAATGCATGGTCCTAATTATGTCCAAATGTTATGAGATTTTTATTGGAACTTAATTGAACATATTAGAAGTTAATTTAGCCCTTGATTTGTGTGATGACTTGAATTTCCGCTAAGCGACGAAACTTGAGTCACCATGTGCTAACCACTATCACAACCTGCCCACAAGATCACAGTCACCCAACACATAATCATAAAATATAAATATACTCAACAAACAAATCATATTACATAAATTAAATGAACATAAATCGATACGAATTTTACCACAGAACACAAGTATATAAGTCCAAGGAGATGTACAACTGAAATCACCTTACAAATTGCCAAGTATACCTGAGTATGGAACCCAAAAACGCATCAGTGAAAACTTATAATAGAAAAAATAGTAGAGTGTAACAGTAACTGAAAACAAGAGAAAATGGGTACTATAGCTTTGATAATTCATTTATTAGACATCATGTTATCTGGTTCCATTTTGTATATTGGAAGCCCAACTTATTATAGTCCATAATTTATCAATCGACGTCTCAGGGCAAGAGACGATTTCATGTAACTTCCTGCAGTGCAAGATCGGTATAAGCCACCCTCCTGGCTGGGAAGACTGCTTATGCCCAACGAGTTGTTGTTCACCATCTCCCTGAGGTCATTACGGAAAGGGGTGGCAGCTATATCGTATGGTGTGAATACGTACACGTGCTATGTACGCTAAGCCACAGATAGCCAATGACCCACCCACCGCCCAAGAAAGAAACCATTCCAACCCTCGAAACCTGCAATCCGCTATCCCAGTTGGCTGCTAAGCCTAACTAAAGAGTTGTAGGAAGGCCAACAACTCCCTAAACTAGCTCCTGGAACCGATCTGAAAAGACCAAAGCTACAACCAAAATCCAGCGAGTAGCAAGGCTAAAGACCAGTTATCCGATTCCTTTAATTCCTAACAAATCTATCATACTACACTCGTTACAGATAAGTATATATTTTGTTTTCATCAAATCTAGTCCTATTTACTAATTCCACATCCTTAAGTCCAGGTTGAATAGGTATTCATATCACCTCTAATATTATTAGTATATAGATAATTTCCATATTATGATGGTGATTCCATACTATTTACCAATTACAACTTTAATGGAACTGGTTTCACATAGATCCAAAAATCCTTAGTAATTTTATATTAGTAGTTCTAGGATTAACAATAATCATGATTATCTTTTCATCTTATCCATTTACAGGTATTTTTGAGTTCATGACAGTGGTCCCATATTATCAGTTTAATAAAGAAGATCATGAAATTTGTTTTATGGAAAATGGATCTTATTTCATACATGCGATAACAAGGTACATATGATCATCAACTCTTAATCCTTCTAATAAAATTCAATTATTTCTTATTAAAGTGCCCATAAACTAGGGAAAATATTAGAGTCATTTTACACATGCTATGACAAGGCCATATCCAATAAGTATCACTACTGTATAACCCGTTACATCATGAGAATCACTGATAGTTAATTAAGTCAAATTAACTATTTACAATCCAAGCTACCAACTTGATTTAAAACATCCATATTTAAGATTCAAGTACCCCAAAATAGCAAGAAACACAAAGACGAGTTCCAATCTCAGTAAGAGGTAAGAACGCACACCAAATGGTGCAAAATGAAAAGAAAATCACCATGTTGACAATGCACATGATAATGAGAGGGACTATTTTACCTAATCTCACTAAAGGGTCATGGTGACTCCGAACCCTACGCACAGGGCCTGGAGGCAGTCGTCAGACCTACCTCAGGATCCTCGCACACACCGGGGTAGGTTCTGGTTCGCACGAACCAAAAATAGGTTCGAAAACACCTAGTCACGTTTCTAACTTTTTACTAAAGGAACAAAGCTCAAAAGTAAAAATAAATTACAGTAAAGTGTAGTATGCGTAGATATGATTCCAACGGTACCATATTTGTCAAAATTCAATGTTGGGGATGCCTCGAACGAGTTGAAACAATGCACGAGGTCCTGAACCAAACCTCTTCAAGTGAACTAGTTAATCGATTCATGCGCTGACATGTGTCAGCGCACTATTCATTCATGTGCCTCACGTAGATCCCACCCGCATCACTCTGATGCCGCACAGGTTGTGCATACATGTGATGCGTTGCCCACCACCCCCAAGCGCACTCGTAAGAGCGCGATCTTGCGACACCCACTAATGCCTCGTGGTGCCAATCCGTGCTTCGCCGCCAAATAAAATGGTCCGTACTAATCGTAGCTATGTGCCATACTAAAATTGTGGTGGGAAGCCTATAGTTCTTAAAATTGCAACCAGGTCCCCAAAAAATAAAATTTTAATTTTCGAAAGGAAAAGCTAAGATTTTCCTTCTCTCTACCTCTCTTGATTTGAGAGGCTTAGAGATTAATGATGACCCAAGGACTCAAGGGGGTCCTTTCATAGGCCCAAGGTTTGTTGCGATTAGGATTAGTGGAGTGAAATACCTAAAATAACCCTAGGGTTGGATCCACCTTACATTTAGGTCCATTTTAAATTATTTTGGCTATAACTTGAGCTATACACCTTAGAATCATACAAAACAAGCGTTACTAGCAAGCTTGCGATAAGTGGAATCCAACGGTACCATACATGGTACCCTTTTGATAACATTTGACTCAAAATATGCATTTCTTGGCAATTTAAGGAGTTGTTGACACCAACACCGAACCATAACTTGGTTTTCAGGTTCGAATAGACCCAAACCACTTTAAGATGACTCGAACATGGATTTTGGGAGGTTACAATTTGTACTTCTGAAGTCAAATATATGTTCAATTGACATTTGGATTATCAAATTGTATTTTGTGAATAGAATATCTCAAGTATGACCTAATTATGCATTTTTAACACAATTTGAGTGTTTTAGGTCATTTTCATTAATTCCCACACTTAACCCATTTATTATGTCAAGAATATAGTATTTAACCTAATTTCTAACGTAACTCTGGTCAGTCATATGAGCTACACCATATCAAATACCAATTCTAATGTAGTGGTAATTCATTAGTCCTTGATTGCCCTTGTGCTATGGACAAATGAGATTGATTTTCAGGTGAAATTCCACTGGTTCACCAAGAAGAAACATTGTTCCAGCTAGTTAGTTATATAGTCCAATGGCCAGCCGTTAGTTTTTCTAGTTTATGCATTCTTCTTTATTTCAACAAAATTCTAACAGTAACTTTTGTAGTCAGTAGATTAAAGAATAAATTTTCATAAGAATAGAAAAAAGGTTAATACCTTTCAAGTAACAGTATTACAATACACATGTAAGCACCTAATCAAGGGCACATAAAGTGCATAGGTTGTCATTTTCTGAGTGTTTTTTATTGCAAAGATTTCAAAGTTTATTAGTGGGTTGGCTAGTGCTTCGTGATGGGAATAATGTTATTATCGATGAAAAATATAAAATATGTATATATAATATAATTTATTAAATTTTCCAATATACACATTATTATTTTTATTTTAATAATTAGTATAGTAGTCTATCTTAGGTAGAGCACATGCAAACCCATTCGATAGTATGATATGACCATGATGAAACCCTTAGGCTCATTTGCTACGGGGAATTGGTGCCCAAAACCCTTGTTCAGGTATGTTAATGATGGCATGGCATAGTGTTAGAAGAGAAGCTTCAAAGCTGGGTCCACGAGATTCCAACCCCTCGAAATTAACCTATCCCCTCTTTAATTCCACCTCGGGCATCGTAATTTTGTTTCTCTTCGACCCTCTCTCCTTCGTATCTACGCCTCGCATCACTCTCGCACCCCTCACTCGTAATCCTAGCCCTAACCTCACATTGCTATCTCTCTCTCCTCACTCGTAACCTCCTCTCTTGCTCCCTCGCTCGTAACCCCAATGTCGAGCATCTCTCCAACTCTATCGGTTGCTCGTAACCCCATTCTTGATGCCTCTCTCACTTTGTCGGTCGTAACCCTAGTTTGATCAACCCTTCATTCAATAAGAAGAGGAGATCAGAGCATGTAGGTCTCAGTGAGGAGTCATCCTCATCGTTGTTTACCTGACATGGCCTCGTCGACGATCATCCACATGAGCTTCTCAGCCTATCGGCAGCTCGACATGAAAGAGATAAGTTGATTGACTGTAGACCTATTTTGTTCTTAATTTCATTTTCCTCTTATAATCTCGATTAGTGTCTATTGAAAGGTTATTTCAATTTCATTACATCAATTTGTAGTTGGGGTTGGATAGCATCAATTTGTGTAATTTTTTGGGTATGCTGCACACATGAGTAGATAGGGTTTGCAACTTTCTAACTTTCTTGTAGTATCACCACTCATGAATGGAACTTTTCCTTGTTTGTATTAGAGCTTTCTTTGTTGACTGGTTCAACCCATTAATGCCAGGATACTCCTCTCATGTTAAATGATCTGTGGTGGTTGTTGGGTGCACACCTTTGCCTTATGGTCATTAGCAACATCTTTTGATGCTTTGGGACATCTCTGTGGTTGATATAAGGGGCTTTTGCTATTGTCTCGCTTCTCCTAATCTCATTGGGAAGTTTTCAATGAGGCATGTTAGCTCTACTTTGTCATCATGTGGTCACACCAGTCCTCATTCATTGTAAAGAATGAAGAAGAGAGTGAGTGTTCGATGTGCCTATAAATGGGTACCATGGGTGCTAGAAGTTGTGGAGTGGGTTGTGCTTCTGTTGGTCATTGAGGAGGAAGAGGAAGCTCAAGAAAGGGTGGGTACGTAGTGTTGTCCCAATTTCTTACTTCTTAGTAATTCGTTGCACTGGTCTCTTCAATGTGGTGATGATATTATGATGTGTTTTGTGAAGCTCGGAGACATGGCTAGAGATCTAAGGTGGTGTCTTTTATTGCAGGAGGTGGGGGAGGTTCACAATGAAATTGGTCATCTGCTGTATAACAAGTTGGCACCGTGTTGTGCATATGATTTCTATGCATTTGCTTATGATCAGTGGTAGTTTGATTGTCTACGTTTGGAGTCCATTTGTAGTTCACCTTTGCACTTCTTTACTGCTGTTTGTATACCAAAATAGACGATGGTGCTTGTGGATGGCCAAGAGTCATCATTTTAGGAAAGTATAGCATTGAAGTATGGGATGAAAATTGCTACAACATTTAAATTTATAAAGTGCTCAAAAATAGGAATGAGTCAGAGGACATTCATAGGGAGAAAATGTTGAATTCACTCACTAATCACAATTAGAAATAGATGAGCACAATAATTAATCACAATTGAAGATTTTCAATGAATAATCTACTCAAATAATGTATTCAACAATAACAATAGTATCGCAAGAAATCAGTGGGATAAGAAAGATGAATAAAAGCTCTAAAAATGGTGATTTAGATCACCACTTAGATCCTACAATTAAGCACGCATCTCAAGGAAATCACCCAATCAAATCTTCCAACAGAGGTTAGAACCACTTATGTCTGAATTCCATGTCAGATAAGATATCAAATAACTCCACAGTACCAATATCAGATGTCGGGCATAACCCCCAAGCACCTTAAGTGAAATGACCCTTCCCAAGGCTTAGTAGGCTTTTTCCAGACACTATGGCGGTTTCGTTGCAAGTTTTAACCCCCTAGCTATTTAGTGGAAGGGCTTGAGGAAAATTTTGGAGTATTGGGGGATGCTTTGTGCAATTTCCCTAGGCCCACAACCGTACCCCATGCACACCACCCCTCCCCTAAACCCTAACCCTTGGCTAAAACCTATAAAACCTACCCCCTTCCTTGGAAGTGGAGCCATACCTCTCCCCATGTTTCCTCCCTGCGGCTGCACCTTCCTCCCCCTTTCTTCCCATGTCTCCTCTGCCGTGCAAGGAGCTGAGCTGCTGGAGCTCGAGCTTGCATGGAGGAGGAGTTGCTGAAGCTTGGCTGCGACGAGGAGTTCATGAGGAGCTTGGAGTGAGTTGGGAGCTAGCTGTTATTGAATCTCCTGCACAAGGTGGGAGCAAATAGGCATAGAGGGAGTCTACTGTAAGGGAAAAAAAAACCTCACAAACAGTTTAGGGAGTCTTTTTTTTCATAGAATCGAACATCTGTGAGGACCCTCAGATGTCTTATTGGACGTCTGGTGCTACATCCAGACGTCTGATCTTGCAAAAAAATAGGAGGTAATGCCCTACTCAAGGTCTGTACATTTTGTACTGTGTCCCCTTACCACACTGTTGACCTAAATGCATTGAAGGTTGTGCATGTGCTGTACAGGGAAAGGGGAAGATCCCTGGGAGCAGTTTCTCAGCATATCAGACATCTGCACCACTAGACAGACATCCGGAGAGGAGGTTTTCAAATGGTAAAGTCTTGACCTTGTGTGATTCATGCATACGTTTTGTTGCCACTTGACCGTACGAGCCTGTGCACCTGTAGAGCCGTTGGGAAGATGCACAGGCACAACTTTCCAGACCCTTTAGGATGCCTGGATGTCTCTATGGACATCTGATACCTGACTCAGACATCTGAGCATTGTGATAGACTTCTCGAAAGACCCCAAGATGACCGTAAGGGGTTCCAGACATTCGGCCTTCAGTACAGAACGCAAGGTGAGGTTCCTATTGCCGTTCAAGATGTCTGGGATCACTCGTAGACATCTGATTTAGTGTGATTTGATGGATTCAGGCACCAGAAGGCTGGTACAGGTAGACCAGCCAGCCTGGTTCAGTTCAAGTGAACCAGGAATGGTGTTTGGGCTAGTTCAGGGCCCAAAAGAAGTTGAGTTTTTGTAAATAAGTACTGTTGGCTTCGTAGTGGAAATTCCCACGTGATGGAGCCTTATTCTAGCTATTTTGAACTCTTTTTCCTATCTCGAGAAATGTTGAAATGGTTGGTCTGACCATCCATGTTAATAGGACGCCCATCCGTGGTGTGCACGGGATCTGTAGAGGCTATGCGGTCTGCCATTTGTGTCCTAACACCTCCCGGTTACTCTGGTAGAGTGGTCTTTACTATCCCCTGTGAATTAAATGAGGAAAGTGCATGTTATTTAGAACTAATTGGTTGAACCCTAGGATGTACATTGAACCCTGGGGCTGAGATAGAAAAATGAATATTTATACATGTCATGAATGTTAATTTGTGGTAACATTTCCTGAATATGCTAAATTATGAGCTACTCGTTTACATTCGTTGATATATGACTTGAACTGAAATACATGTTGTATCCTATTTAGCTTGATTGATGAGATAAGTGTCGAATTGTGAAACCATGAGCTGCCTGTTATACCCTCAATTTATCATGATATGAGTAGAGGCATGTGTACTGTATGGAAATAAGAAATTGCTATACATGAACCCTTTAGGGAACAAAAAGAGGAACTCACATGTACGAAATAAATATCGGATGTCAAAGGGAGGTGAGTTGGCCCTCGAGTACACGATACCGAGGAGAGCGATTATCCCTTTGGTACAGAAAGTAGTTGGCCCTCATGTACATGGTACCGAGGAGAACTACTATACTTAGTGTAGGGGGGTGCTAGCATTCCCACGGGGCTTGGGGTTAGAACTGGCCCCCGTACACTGACTCTTGTTATGCCCACTGGGAAAACTAGGCAAACGACCATTAAAATGGTCGTTAAAATTCTCAACACAGTTAAATAAGTTCTTTTTGACTTAATTAATCACATGAGAAAGTAACTTAGGTTAACTCGAATTAATGTCAATTGTGTAGTATAGGGTCAGGTTAACCTAACATTTTAGATTTCTAATTCTTCTTACCTAGTTGAGTCCAGGTCGTTCACTAGGAAGCATAACTTATCTTAATTCACCATTAACTCCTAAACATAAATTACTAATTACTTAATCAATTAGAATTATAATTAGATTACTTTAAGTACATGAATCTTGTATTAAAGATATTCACTTAAAAGAACATGCAATATTCCATCAGGAAAAATATATTTACACATGTAATTTGTCATTAAAAACCAAGTAAAAATGTTTATTACACTAATTACAAGTTATTTACAAAAGATTAAGGCAAGAAGTAGAGATTCAAATGAGTACAAGTGCCTTATTACATCAATTAAGCTCAAAAAAACATATTGTTGGAGTAAAAATACAAAATCAGATGTCCTAATCTCTTTTATTTCCATCTTTTCTTCTTTAATCTTCAGCCTCAATTCTTCTTCTCTTCTTCTTCTATCTGTTATGCCATCTCCCTCTTTCTCTCTCTCTCACTCTTTTCCTTTACTCTTTCTTTACCTCTCATTCGACTCTTCTTTAAGCTCTTCTTCTCTGTTAATTCTCTTAATCCTCCTCTCTTCCTTTTTCTTTCAATTCTTTCACTGTGTAGATTAAACCACACTTAAAGCAAAAATTTAGTTTTCTGATTGGTGGCTCAGACTAGTCGGGGATACACAACACCCCTCTCAGGGTGGGACCAGACTCTACTAGGTCCGAGCCTAGTTTGTATTAGGTGGTTTATTTCTGGTTCAGATTCATCCACAGTCTTCGACCTCCCAAGCCCACACACACGCCTGCTCATGGGCCCACGCTCGTGCGCACAGGCACACACGCACCCAGGCACAAGCACGCACGCACCCACACACACACATATGCTCATTGTGCGCCTAGCGCTGATGATCGATAAGCCCTATACACTTTTGCATTTTATACTAAGGTTGTGCTTCTAAAATATCCGATGTGGGACTATGTAAGTCCTCTCCAGGCCAAACTTTGGCTGGCGAATCCTAGCAACTCAGAGCTCCAAATTGAGCAATCAAGGCCTCGTTGGAAAGCTCTATATGTGCTCTACAAGATTATAGCATCAATTTGATGCTCAGAATAGATCCTGCCCTTCAATTTAAAGGGTGAAAGTGGATGGTTCTCACAGCCATTTTAGCCTACAGAGGTGCATCTCAGGTCTTTTGACCTACAGTGAAGGCTTTTGACAACAAATTAGGTCCTGAACAGGTTCAAGACTTGATTTCGCAGCTATTTAATTGAGACAGCAGTGCAAAGAGGCTTCAGGAATAGAAAGAAGCTCAAGAGCTTCTTATAGGAGCTTCAGAGCTCCAATTTGAGTTCTGATCAGCTCAACAAAAAGAAAAAAGTCTGCAGCACCAGATCAAACAACCTCAAAAGGTTGTTAAGATTCCAACTGGGCAACATTTGCATCTAAATCTCGCCAGAAATGCACTAAAATCAGTTTGGGTTCAAAAGTGACCCAAACTGAACAGTGATCTAATCTACACTAAATCCTCAACAAAACTTAATTAAATCTACTCCAACACACTCTAAATCATCCTAGAAAGAATTTTAATCTTTAAATTCACATAATTAAGTGCTTAATCCTCAAATTGAACATGAGATTGACCTTAATGAGCTCAGAGTTGACCTTTTAAGTTATACTCACTCAAATGAAATTAATGCCTCAGATCAACTCTATTTTGCCTCAAGAACTAATTCAAAGTCTCACGAAATGATTTTAACCAGAAATCCTAGGGTTTCAGGTCTGTTGCCTGAGATCCTAATTGAGATTGGTTGATGGAATAAACTACAGCCTTTCTGAGTAAATGATCCACAAGACAAACCTCAAAACACCTTCCTGATGCTTCTAGACCTCTTAAATTAAGCTAAATGCTAACAAACAATCATATCCAACTCTGCTGGAGTTGGAGGAGATAGAGGCCTATGTAGAGCTGTAGACCTCAAGACATCAAAATAAACATCAAAATAGAATCCTTGGATCATTCATAATCAATCTGGAGCACTACACAATGTTCTATGGGCTGAAGACCACTTTTGACTCGTCGGAGCTCATAGGAGCTCTGGTGAGTCCAGACAATGGCTGACAGTGTATAAAAGTCATAAAAACAAGCCATTAAGGATTTGAAGAGTTTCTTGAGGTAACAAGGAACCTCATAAGCTCATCAATTAGCTCAATTGGTGATTAAAATAAAAGATATGCAATGAATTTGGAAAGATTATGATCTGAGTTTGCTGGAACTCAAACCAAGTTCTCTCAATCAATTGAGTAGAGGGAACATGTTAATGGGGTGTGGTGATGGTGTAAATGTGGTTAATTAGATGGAAGAACTCCTCCTGAGTAGCCATTGACAGCCTGCTCAGGAGGTTGTGTGAAATTTAGGCATTTTAGATGTAGGTAGTTATTTATCAAATTAATATGAAAATCAGCGCCCTTAGATGATGCCAAGGTGATGGAGTCTCCAGTGCATGTGAATTAGCCTCGGTAACCTCCACCATGGACAGCAGAAGCAACTGGTGAAGGTGGAGGTGGATTAGGCATTTAAGTGTTATAATCAAGAAGTCAATGTGTCAGAAATGATCGTGGAAGCTTATAGAGGGTGATCAGTGATTCAAAAAGATAAAAGGATGCTTCAGTCAAGCTCAAAGAGCTCGTCAGAGCTGAAGAACAAGACGGAAAGAACTATGATTAAACCTAACTAAACTACTTAATTAACTACACTAATGACTCAATCTTACCTGTCTTACTATTACCTGGATGATGGGGTTGAGCAATCTCCGTCGATGGTCCTTAATGGAGGAGGAAAGAGCTCCGGTGAGAAGTTGAAGGTGGCAAGGAAGAGGAATTGGTGCTCCAGGTCCTGTCACGACCATCCGGAGAGGAAGAGGAGGTGAGAGAGATGAGTCCCTCTTGCGAAGGAGCTTCGAAAGGGGGATGAGAGGTCACCGAAGGTGAGTGACTAGTAGCCTATCATCGGCTACAGTGGGGGAAGAGGGAAGGGAGCCGATTGCGTGAAATCAGAGAGGTCGAGGGGTATTTATAGGTTTCGATAGCTGAGGAGGATGAATATGGACGGAATGGTGTCTAGGTGCAAGATAACCACCAGTGTCTTCTTCGACGCCGGTGAGGTTATCTTTGAGCCCTGATTAGGATTGTAGCTTCATCCAGACCAATGGATGGAAGGGTGGCGGTGTGCGCAACCTCCAGGAGCTTGGCAAAGGTGGACGGACGTCAGATGAACGGTGATCAGAGGGTGATTGCACCTCCTGCCATTAGCCATCGAAATAGCTGAAGAAGAAATGAAGAAGAGGATGCACACAAGGACCTGAATGTGATGAAAGATAAGGACCTAAATGAAGAAAAAGGACTTGATTGGAATGAAACCTAAGGACTAAAATGTAAACTAAGGCTTTCAAGGCATATTTTAATTTAAATCTTTTTCAACTTTTTATATACGATTATAAATTAGACAAATATTATATATGAACCTTGGATTTACATTTTTGACTTTTTTAGCTTAATTTATTTAATTAAGTAAAGTTACTAAGTTATTACAAACTAAGGTATAAATTATGCTTAAGTTAATTAACACATTAATTAGGTAAATGATTAATGATATTTCGAGTCCATTTATTAATTAATTTATTAATAATATTAAATGGCTAATAATTTAGAATTTTTAACTTATTTTAAGGTCCTTTAATGATTTATCCCTTATTTCATAATTAACCCTTATATATACATATTCTTAGCTAATTAACTAGGGAAACTAGTTAATTAGGGATAATTAGAAGCCATGATGAGCCTCTCATCAGGGTACGTGGACTGTGGAGGGGCGAGACTCCTGTTCTGAGAGGGCAAGGCCTTGTGCTATTCCTTGTTGTATTATTGGGCATACCTGCTAGAGGAAACGACTGACCGCATACAAGTGCGGGGTAGCTACCTGTGCACTTATTGCGCGTGTTGTAGTCATCGCTACATCGCGAATGTGACCTCGGGGTGGTAGACCGAGCGTAGGACTTCCACGAGGTGCTCCCTCGGCCAGAAGAGTGCCACGTGTACATCCTGCATCATGGGAAAATTGCAATCAAGATCTTTCCCTTAGGGAACAGAAAGATTGAGAGACATTGTAGACCTTTTGCTAGAAAATCGACTTGTAAACACTAGTTGTTAATTAACTGTTGATTGGATAAGTAGATGATTATATGTATATCTATGGTTTTCTTTACTACTTAAATGATATAACTATTGTATATACCACACAACTCAGCGTAAGCTGACCCCCCATCATATATAACCATGTACAGGTCAGGGAGTAGAGAAGCCAACACCACTGGCTGCAGAGTGTGCTGGGCCCAATCGAGCCCAACCTTAGCTTCCAATACTAGTTCTCTTTCAACCTTTTCTACTGTAGTGAGTGATTCTATTTTATGTTGAGCTCGATGGTGTGAACTTTTACTATCATGATGGCTAATTTTTGGATTATGTTTAATGTCTTTTTTAGCTCCAGTTACTTTCGTTGCTTCCTTTAATTATTTCTAGCTACTTGCATGCATGGTTTGTGTTGGTTTTGCGCATATGGGTTAGTTTCTCATTGGACAACTGGGTCTTGGGGCTAGTCGAGGCAAGCCATTTCTTGGTTCCCAGAGGGGCCAGGGTCAGGTTGTAACATTAAGTATCACGCCACAATAGGCACAAGGTTGCCAAGCACATAACAGACCTTAGAGATGCCAAGTGTTGAGTGTATGGCATGAATACTGAGGTGCAAAACCTACCCCTACCCTCCTTATATTTCTTTCTCTTTCCTCCTTAACTGGGTTTTTAATTGGGTAATCAGGTGTAAACAGTACCAGGTCACAGGTCCCTGCTCACTAAGTGTGTTGGTGAGGGACGACTGGAGGCAAGAGTGAGATGAAGGACCTCACCCCTCATGTGGAGGCAGGGAGTCCTCAACACAAATTCATTTTATACAGTGTTGTGCGATTGGAGATAACCAATGTGGGACTAATGTGAGCCTCCTCCTCCGCACTGCAGCAGTGAAGAAGCTCGCATCAATTGACCTGTTGCTACTACTTTGCTTCTCAAATGAAGACTCAACTCTACCCCTAGAGGTCGCCTGCATTGATTGATAGTGGAATCAGCAGCTATGATAGCTGGAGGAAGGATGATGGTGGCAAAGAAGATGGCCGGTGGCAGCAAGACCTAAAATCATGAACATGAGCCTTAAGCTCCAATTAGAGCATTCAGGAGAGTCGTTGGAGGTCAGTAAGTGCAATGGTGGTGTCGATTTGGCATGTGAAGGTATGAGGTGGCTGGATGCAAAGCGAGTGTGCAGCCTTGTCGGAGGCATGGCCGACATTGGAGAAGATGATAGGGGAGGTTGTGGATTGGTGGTGGAATTGAGGATTTAAGGGTTTAGATTGATCTAGGGAGAAAGAGAGAGATAGGAAGCCTATTCTAATGGACAAAAGGGGAGGAATAGCACTGGCTGTGATTGGTTGGTGCTGGAGAAGTTGAAATCTCCAGTGGGAGAGATGGTGTGGAAGAAGGGGTAGGAGAGCTTTTGCTATGGCTGGCGAGAAGCAGATGATGTTGGGGAAGAAGTTCCCTCTACCTATTGTATGTGGCAGAGGGTGACAAAGTGGAATTGAGGAGCTCACCAAAGTTGCGGCAGACGTAGCTAGAGGGAGAGAAGGGAAGATGGTTTTGTGGCCAAATCGAACTAGTTCTGACTGCCAAACATGATGGAGCTTAAATAGATCTCATTCTCAAGCTACATTGGCAAGGAATCACGAATATGTTTGCAGATCTAGGGATCTTTCAACATTAGAAATCAGGAGCTCTTCTGAGGTCAATGGTTCAAATCAGGATCCATGATGTGGGAGAATTGATTCTCCACCATTTGAACATCAATCCCACCAATTTTGGTGGGATTTGGTGGAGAAATCAAGCTGGTTTCCTCCTTTGGAAGTCGATGACCTTGGGTTGAGTTTTGTTCCCACTGACCATGGTGGCAGGGGAAGTTTTACAAAGGGGATGACAAGGTTATGGACTGAATTACAGGAAATTTTGAAACTTAGGGGTTTAGGTGCAGGGAATAGAGATTTAAGGGACTAAATTGCAAACATGGTCAAGAAGGACTCTGATTGGGCTCAAATTTTTCCGTTAACCTAATTAGGACCCAAAGAATCTAGTTGTGAAGTTGTATTTGAGTTTTGACCATGTTTGACTGGGTCATTTGCATAGAACCCCAAATTAGTATAAAATCTCTTCTGAAACTCTATTCAAGATCAAAATAGGTTTAGATGATCAAAACAAGAGTACCAAACCTCTTAGAATATTTTTATATGAATTTTAGGAGGTTTAGATGAATTTTATTCTGACCAGAACCTATTTAATTTAAGTGGGTCTGAAATTAGGGATTTTTGTACTGTTGCGATTCTCAAAATGTGCGAAACCCTGTTTCTATCTGTGTCGACCAACTTTTTCAACTTTAATGCTCATTTGACCTTCGATTAACCCTTGGGTGACCTTGTGGTTACTCTGCATTTATGATGTGATGTTAGAACTATAGAATTAACCCTTTTTTCTTGCTCTCTCCCCAAAATGGATTTGAGTGGAATTACTGTCCTCAGGAGATCAGATAGGAGCATTTATCTCTTTTTTCTAATTAATTCAAGTTATTTATGGCTAATGATGGTGTTACCATCAGTGTTGTTACATGAGTGTTTATCTCGTTAAATGTGTATTTAACTAAGAAAGCATCGTAGTATAGTGTGAATCATGACTCAAACAAAAATTAATAACGAGATGGTGAGTCCTGGCTGATCTTAGGGAGGCGTGTAAAAAAGAAATTGATTTTGATTTTTGTACTTGCTTAGAATTGTAGTTTGGTATTTTGGGTATGAATATAGGATTCTTCGGTTGCATTATTAACTCGTAAAGCATGCAAATGAGTCAAAAATAGTATAAATGTGAAGTATGTATACTAGTGTGCACAATTTCAACTCTTCGATGGCCACCCACAAAAAATTCGTTGATCGTTAATTCCTCAATATCCTCTATAATGGACATTTTAGTTGCATAAAAAATGAAAATATAAAGCAGGCAACTCTTATTCCTATTTCCACATGAAAATGTCATTATAATCAAGTTTAGAGGAATGCTTGTATAGGAAATTGAAAATAAAAAGAGTTATGCTAGTAGAATAGAGATGCATGCATGGAACCCATGAAGATTTTATGCATGCACTTTGGAAGATAGGAATACTACACTACTAAGCAGAAAATTAATGCTAGAATTAAACTAAGAAGAAAAGTAATTCTATGCTACTAGAAATCAAGACATTGGAGGTGATTTCCAATGGCTGTGTGGGTAGAGGTGGTTGGAGGGGAAAGAGGGATGGCTAGGGTGGTTGGCGAGCCTGTTGAGAAGGTACTGGAGGGGCTTGCTCTTGGACATAGAGTGATGGTGATGGAACTTGTGAGTGGTGCAAGTGGAGGTGGTGATGGTGGTGTGCACTTAAGGGGTCCAAGATTAGGTCTCATGGCCATCTAAGAAGAGTCTTATATAGACTCTTGGATGACACCTAGGCCAACCAAGAAATCTAAAAATAGGTCTTCTTAGATCCACATTTTGTGGGTCTAAGAATGACCATGTGCGACCATTCTAGATTTTTCTCTAGAGTTGGCAGCTACGTATGTGCATGTGGGTGTGTGTGCATCAATAGGTAGTCAAGTGGACCACCTTGGTCCATCGCTAGGTTGGGTCTAGGTTGGTCTAAATAGGTTGCTAAAAATAGCTTTATACAACCTATGGCAAAAGTGATTGATCCAATTAAAATTTACCAAGTTTAATTGGATCAATGCGTGTATAATTGGGAGAGAGAGTTCCCAATTAGGTTGGGCTTGAGTCAATTGGACTCTCACTATGCCCAATTAGACTTGTGTTGATTGAGGCTTGAGCTCAATTGTACTTTATGAGTCCAATTAACTAGGTGGAGTGTAATTTACTTAGATCCAAGTCAATTGAGCTTAGTGAGAACCTAATTAGGTTCTTAGGAGGGTCTTAGGGTAGTGTACTAGGCTTAGGACACCTTAATTTAGGTTTCCTAGGGTGTAGGATTGGGTTTAGGGACCTAAGAAATCAAGATCTAGGCTTGACTTCAAAACAACAATTAGAGACATTTAATTAAAGATCAAATGACTTATACTTAAAAATCAGAAGCCTAAGTTTCTAATCTTGACATACAATGGTGAATCAGTGTGGAGTTAAGGTTCTGTCAACCAAGTTTAATTGGATCAATGCGTGTATAATTGGGAGAGAGAGTTCCCAATTAGGTTGGGCTTGAGTCAATTGGACTCTCACTATGTCCAATTAGACTTGTGTTGGTTGAGGTTTGAGCTCAATTGTACTTTATGAGTCCAATTAACTAGGTGGAGTGTAATTGACTTAGATCCAAGTCAATTGAGCTTAGTGAGAACCTAATTAGGTTCTTAGGAGGGTCTTAGGATAGTGTACTAGGCTTAGGACACCTTAATTTAGGTTTCCTAGGGTGTAGGATTAGGTTTAGGGACCTAAGAAATCAAGATCTAGGCTTGACTTCAAAACAACAATTAGAGACATTTGATTAAAGAACAAATGACTTATACTTAAAAATCAGAAGCCTAAGTTTCTAATCTTGACATACAATGGTGAATCAGTGTGGAGCTAAGGTTCTGTCATGGATTTCTATAGAAATTGGACGTCTGACCTCTTGTCTAGACATCCAGTATTCCAGCTAATTGGGTTCTAGGTTCTGCGAGCAGTATTTAAGGCGCCTAGACATCTAGCATCCTACCTGGACATGTAAGGGTGTGCTGGAATGTGGGTTTTGAGGTGTTTTAGGCTAAGGTGACCTAATCTAAGGGTCGTTAAGGTTTGGGAAGGTATCTAGGGCTATCCTAATGCTAGGGAAGGTCTTATGTTCTTCATTATTTAACTCAAACATTAAAATCCTACAAGTAATGTAGTATACCTCTTCCCTACATTATGTTTTCATCTTGAGTGGCTTTATTCCCAAGGCTATTGCTCCAGCTCTACTGTAGCTCTAGCCTCTTCCCTACTTCAGATCCAACTTCAAGACATCTCTTGAGTTTTTATTTCCTACAAACCAAATAATACACTATCCAATACATTATTATAGCATTATTTCATTATTATCTAAGTAAAGCAGGAAAGATGCGATGTATGCTACTAATGCATGAATTATACTACAATTATGCTAAGTTCTAACTCAATTCAAGTCATTTAAGTCCTATGATTGCTGCATAATCAATGAGGCCTTTGGTTATTCTGGTCTAAGGTTGTGTCGGTTGTTGAACTTTACATATTCACTGGGAGTGAACCTTAATAATTGCAAGAAATAAATGATGATGATTTTAAATTTATTTAGTTCTCCTAAAATATGTTTGCTAGTATATGTATGTTTGTAAATGTCATATCTGATCATTGTATTTAGCCATGAGACGTGGTCTTCACATATTTCTAAAGCTTACCTGATATCTTTGCCCTGATCATCCTAAATTTTCTAATCAATAATGTCGACAAAGAATTTCTCAAGAAGAAAGCTTCTCATTTATATGGGTGATGTTAAGCATGGGTTGATAGTACGTGAGCTCTATTTGAATGGTCAAAGCATATGCTTTATAAAAGCTAGTTTCAAGTACCTCAAAAATTAGATGGATTCTATGCTTATAGTTAGCCTCTAAACTTAATAGAATTTATAAGTAGGCTAGAAGACAACCCCGTTACCAAAATAATAGGTTTCAACTTCTATTTTGGAGTCATATCTAATAGCAAATGGATCAAGCCTAACCCAAATGTAAATTACATGGGTTGAGTTGAGTTCGAAACTTAAATTTGATAAGGTAAATGTCGATAAGTCAATACGACCTAAATCCAAGGATAATTTTAACCAAGGGCTACATTTTTTCTCCAAAAAAACCTCTTTGAAATGTCAATATCACATTTTTGATGGAAGTTATAATTTTGGTAATCCTATATATTAATATCAGGACTTTATTTTGTCTTAAATATTATTATCAATCATTGCTTATAAATAACTGATAAATTGTTAAATAGGGAACTATTCATTCATTTGGCTCTTCCAAAGTATTTCACTTTTCAACTATAGATTTAATGCATTTAATGAGGCCAAATTTGAAAATACATATAGGATTTACCTAAGGACAAATCCTATATGTAATCTGATATGGGCCCAGCATAATTGGTATCTTAGCCCATGAAACAACGTAGTGAAGCGACCCGAATGATGTTAGCAACTTATCCAAGGGGAAATGAGGTATCCATGACAATTAATTGATCAATGGTTAAGGGTTTTCGATGTAGTAATTTTCATATATTGACAGTGAAATATTAACCTCATATGTGGAGTGTGAGTCTGTAATTTGTTCATGCTAATGACACAATCACATGCTTTCCTTGAGATTTCATACAATGATTCCTACTTTTAGATTTTTGAAATGCTAAATAGTCAAATATTATTTCATAGAAAATGAAAGAGGTGCATGAAACAAGAGGAGATTTGTAAATAATAATATCAAATTCCCTGCAAACTTAACAAAGGTTGTTGTCATGTTACTATCTTATATAGTATGAGTGAACAATATCAAGTAGCATGTAAAGTTAATGCAATAGAAAAGGAGTGAATACTTCGAATTTAGGTATGGGAAAAAGTAAAGAAACAAAGGCCCAAGAGGGAAATAGAACATAAATTAGATATACTTAAATTATAAAATTAGCAAGATCCAAGAAAACATTTAGAAGAAAAATGAGTAGCATTTTCTCCCCTCAAAAGAGAGAAACTAGTAATAATCATAGGCAAAAAAATTACTATACAAGACAAAAGACCACCTTCAGTCATATCAAGTGGTTTTTAATGCATTAGTCTAAAAGGAAACAATCGAACTTGCTAGTCCTATTTGCTCAAAGAGTGTCAAGGTTCATTACAATGGACTACACACTGGACACATTCTTCTTTGTAACTTTGCATGATGAAAATTGTTAGAGTATCCCATTGAAGATTGGTCATTGTTTGCAACCCGTTACTATTTTCAGATTATATTATACTTTTCTCATTTCAAGCGTTACGGTATGATTTTGTTGTTTATTCAAGAAATTCAATAGATACGTAGTTTTATTCATTCTGGTTATATATGATATTCTTCTGTTTCTTTTCATCAAGAAATTGTTGACTTCTTCCCTCGATCGTTACATTTATTTTCCTATGTACAAATAAGCTAAATTTGCCTCCTACTAAGAATAGTACATGTTGAAAATGACAGAGTACAATTTTTTTGTGATTTGTGGGTACATTACATTGAACTCTGAAATTATAAATGCCTCTTAAAATAATGGAAACTTAGTAATGAAATGTAATGAAATGTTGATGCCCTTTACATGTTGTTTACATTTGTGAAAAATGCAATTACTTCCATATACTGCAAATTAATTATAGTTTATAGTCCGCTTATGACCTTTTGGACCAACCAATTAATGCATAACTCAAATTTTGAGTTATGCATAATGTTTGTAATGTGTGGCGATACACATTACCTGATTATAGAAATACACCTTACATAGAGGCCCAACTTCTCTTTACGATGCTATCAATTTTCCATGGCTTATGGCAACAATTGAAGAGGGATTTAGGATATTTCTTCATACCTGAACTACCCATGTTAGCCTAAATCAACTTATTATATTTGACTTTCTTTACGGTTGCTTCGTATTCTACCTCATTTGCTAATGGGTAACCATTAAAATATTTATGAATAAATTAGATGAGGTACATAAATTTCTCGTTACCCAATGATGAGGCTAGCCTTAGTGTCTTAGGGTACAAGAGCAAAGAAGTGGACCATCGAGCAATATTGGAAGATAATAACAATTTTGCTACATCATTACAACCATGGTCATTGGGATGGGGGATCATTCCCCAAACATGCATGGGAGGAGATAGTATTGGAGTTTGAATAAGAGACAAAGTTGGGATGCGATCATTCAAAGATCCTACATAGATGGAAGACTTTGAAGAACTTCCATAGCTACTATCGTCTCCTCAACATGAGTGGTTGGCCGCATGACCCGATTACTATGTGTCCTCTGGCACCATCTCCATTCATTTGGGAAGAGGTACTGTTACGAACGTGGGCATCAGATGGATTTTAAGATGACTGGGAAGTGGCCCATACGTCTGTCCAGACATCTGGAACCCTTTCCAGACGTCTGGTAATAAATTTTTTCGACTTATGGGGTCGCGTCTGGGCGCGTGCGTGCGCAAACTGCACCCGCCGCCTTCGTTCTTCTTTTTCCTCTCTCTACCTACAGACATCGCTCCTTCTCTCTCTCCCCACGCGTCCTTCAAATACCCCCGCCCCCTCCCTCGCCTCACTCCACTGCCTTCGTCTTCTCCTCCTTCTCCCTGCCAGCGAGAGCGCGAGCGAGCGAGTGAGTGTGCGGCAGCAGCGGCTGCAGTGGGCGAGCGGGAAGGAGGAGGGTTGCGAGAGGAAGAAGGAAGCTCGACCGCGAAGGTGCGAGCTTGCCGGGGCAGCTAGAGTCGGCCGACGGGAGAGCAGCGAGCGTGGGGCATCGCGGAAGAGCTACTGCAGCTCGGGCAGTAAGCGGATGGGGCGCGGCGCGGCCGTGTGTCGCGGGCGGAGAGCGGAAAGGGTTCTGATTCTGGGAAAATTTCCTAGAATCAGACGTCTGGACTTACGTCCAGATGACGCCAAAGACGTCTGGAGCAAGGTCCAGATGTTTGACAGGTACAATATTTCTTATTGATGGGTCGGCCCGGATAGGTTGTTAATATGATATTTTTATCGTTGAAATGTGTATAGTGGTTAACCTAATTTGGACCCAACCATCTCTTTACAAAATTTTTAACCTGGCCTAATTGATTTTATCTTATCACTTTCAAGCCCAGGGTCGAACACAGGGAAGTGGGGTTAAAGTCGAGTTTCTACGTTTTCCATAAAACGCGTCTCTTCCGTTCGTTTATTGTGTTTTTGGTGTTTTTCTTATTTAGGTTTTTTTATGGTAATCCTTGTTCTTGAGGCACACCCTCAAAATTGTGTCCTTGGCTTTTAGCCAAACAGAGTCCCAAAATAAGTCTTGCTACTCGCAAGACGAGGTACCTGCAAGTCAAGGATTACCTTTTCTTTTTTATGTATTTTCTTTATCTTTTTACTAACAGAAAAGCAAATAGACAAAAAGTAAATATAGTATGTATATATATATATATATATGTAGTATATATATAAAGGGGTGGGGGTGGAGGTAGCGATGGAGTGTAGCACTATGTCGAGTCAGTCGACGTCTAGAGAGACGCAACCAACACGACTAGGTGCCGCGTGGAGTGTGGATGGAGGATGGATGATGTATGGGACCACACTTTTTTTGTACGCGTGTATCAGGGAATATCAGCAACTGGTGCAGATATTCCCGCGATACAGCGTATAATAAATAACATGAAAATATATGTACATATGTATGTATATAAGTAAATATATCTATATATATATATGTATAGTTATATATGTATAGATATATATATAGATATATATGTGTATATATATGTATATAAGTATATATATATATATATTACTATATATATGTATATATATATCTATATAGATATGTATATATATATATGTATATAAGTACATATGCCTATATATATATAAGTATATGTATAAGTATATATATGTATATATAAGTAGATATATATATATATTATATATATATGTATATATATTATATATACGTGTTTGTATACATAACTATATAGATATACTATGTATATATATATATATATATATGTATGTATGTATGTATATATATATTTATATATATAGTACTATAAGTGTGTGAGTGTGTGTGTATGTGTTGGTATAGGTGTGTGTGCGTTGCTGTGAGTGTGTGTCTGTTAGTGACTAAAAAAGAGAGAGAGAGAGAATACGTGAGAGAGAGAGCGGGAGCGGGCGGGAGAGATCAGCAGAGAGAGAGAGAGCGGGTGAGCGAGAGATCGCGGACGTGCGAGTTAAGACGTCTGCCGCCTCCGGCGGACGTCTGACGCCGCGTCGTCTGAAGGCGGAGGCAGACGTCTGAAGACGGCGGATGCGGGCGCGGCTTCGCGTAGGGTTCCTGCAGGCGTGCGCGAAGGCGACGGGCGGGCGAAGGCGTGGAGGAGCGAGCGTGGAGGAGGTCTGCAGGTGGTCGCGGAGGGTCACGGAGGAGGGGGAGGGGGCGGCACGAGGCCGTAGCCGGCCGCTGCAGTGCGTGCGGCGGACGGCTACAGGTGCAACTGCGGGGACGTCAGGACGGAGGTTGAGTGGGGAATGGCCCTGCAGGCGTGCGCGAAGTCGACTGGCGGCTGCGGGGACGGTCGTGGAGGAGCGGGAGGACCTGCTGTTGCTGCTGCTGCGTGGCTGCTGCTGCCGTGGCTTCAAGCTTCGAAGCTTGGAGCGGCGACAATGGCGTTAAAGAGAAAAAAAACGAAGCGAGGGAATGCACCACGCCCACTGGCTCGTCGAAGAGCTGGGCGGTGGTGCTCCCACTGTGGTGGTGTGCACCACAGTGGGTTCTCCTGCTTGCCGGGTGCCTCCTCGACGGAGGGCCGACGTATGGGAGGGGAAAGCGGTGGAGAAGATGGTTACGGGTTTGTTTCGTTGCTGCAGCAGCCTCCCTTGCAAGGATGAAGCTACAGCTTCTTATAGAGGAGGAGAGAGTGGCATGCCGGCTGCAGCAGGGAGAGGGTGCGCGAGTTGCAGCTATAGGGAGCGGCGTTGGCAGGGAGAAGTGATGTGGAGTAAATGCATGCGGCTGCTGCGGGAAGAAGTGCAGCCGCGGGAAGAAGAAAAGAAGAAATCAAGAGAGAAAAAAATGAAAAGAGGTGGAATTTGCAAGGAGGCACTTGAGATAAAATGGAACTATGCAAGCCATTGTTTCACTCCTCTTCCTCTCTTGATTAAATGCATGCATGCAAGCGTTTTTACAAATGCGATTACAGGATCCTATTATGCAATGTTAATGCTAGAAAATAGCACAAGAAGGCATTATTACAGGCGTGTTTTGAGGTGCAAACATATACCCCCATGCCTATCTTTTGCTAGTCCCTAGCAAAATAGTATTTAGAAATAATCTTAAGCTAAAGATTTTCTTCTGAGGTGATATAGGTGTGTTTATTATCGAATATTGTGAGAACCAATTGTAAAGAAGACTACCAGTACTTTAAGTCTCACATGACATAGATCATCTCTCAACTAACCAGGACTCTTGATATTTAAACCTTAAGTACGATTTCCAGGACCCAGGAGGTTTTTGCCGTACTCGAGAGCTCAAGAGGTTATGGTTTGTGCATAGTGAAGGATCAAGACTGACCAGATGAACATTAAGACTCAATCCCAGGGTTTCACAAATTTTTAAGTACAGGTTGGTCCCAGTTTCAGCTCATGTCTTTGAATTGACCCTTAAGATGTTGACGGAAAACTCAACTCCCATTTTCTTTTTTTTTTTTTTGCTCACCGAAAAACAAATTATACAGACATTTATGAGATATACTGACTCTTTTGCAACATCTTTTTTTTTTTTTTTGACAACTCTTTTTTTTCTCTTTTTTTTTTTTTTTTGAAACTTATGTCAATATATCTGTTACAACACATTTTGAAAGAGCACACTTTTTTTCTTTTTGGTGGAAAGAGTCGCTCCTAAACACAAGACTAAAGCCTGGGATAAAAAGTCTACCTGCGTGCACAGGTAAGGACTCCACCTTCCCTAATGAACATTAGGGTTGGATCTTATGTTCACCTGGTCTTTCCTGATATGTGTAGTGTGAACCAAGTTTACTTAAGCTCTCAAGTAAAAGTAAACCAACGAATCTTGTACTTGTGTCTCAGGTACAAGAATACATCCTTAGTTAGGAGAGATCTTGATCTATTTTGTCAATGCTTTAAGTGAATTAAGCCGAGCCTGAGCGAATCAAGCTTTTGTGGCCTGGAAAGTCTTCAAAACATAGGTTGAATATCCATAAACACTTATTGCCTTTTTGTTTCAGCTTCAAGATCATTACTAAACACCATTTATTATAATATATATATATATATATATATTTTTTTTTTCTTGCATATTTATAAATAGGTGGGAACTGTATGATACCATAACATACCCGGATCCTATGGATGACTATCCACCCCCCCATGCCAAACAATGCTATGTCCTCATATGCATGCAGGGAAAGGCAGAGGAAGGATGGAAGATCGGGTAACAAGAGCTGAGGTTCAGGGTATAGATCAGGGTGGATGGGTGGGTGGACGGTGGGTGGTGAAGAGAAAAGTGAAGTGATTGCGAGAGAGGTGTGAAAAGTGATGGTGGATGGTGAGTGCTGTTAGGGTGCCTCCCAACAAGCGCTGAATTTAATGTCCCCAGCTGGACTCAGAATGAGGCAAAGAATTAGTTACCCTACAGCAGGGCAACGGTTTCTCCAACGGGGGCAGGTTCATGAGTCAGATAGGGTTTCAAATGCTGCCCGTTGACCGTAAATTTACGCCCAGATTTGGGATCTTCGATCTCGACGGCCCCATTGGGGAATGGTCTTGAGACCAGGAAAGGGCCAGTTCATTTGGACTTCAATTTCCCAGGAAAGAATTTGAGTCGGGCATTATAGAGCCAAACTTGCTGAGATGGCTCAAATTCCTTCCGCCGAACATGGCTGTCGTGAAAAGCCTTAGTGCGCTGTTTAAAGGTTAGAGCAGAATCATAGGCTTCACGACGGAGCTCTTCCAGCTCTTGGAGTTGGAGTTTCCTTTCTCGACCACACAAGTCTGGGTCGAGGTTACATTGCGAACCGCCCAATAAGCGCGATGTTCCAACTCCATGGGAAAATGACAAGGCTTCCCGTAAATGATTCTGTATGGAGACATACCAAGGGGAGCCTTGACGGCGGTCCGATACGCCCAAAGTGCGTCAGTCAGCTTGTCGGACCAATCCTTACGGTTAGGCCGAACCGTTTTCTGGAGAATCTGCTTGATTTGCCGGTTCGACACTTCCGCCTGGCCGTTCGTCTGAGGATGATACGGGGATGCGATACGATGGTGGACTCCGTACCTCCTCAGAAGTGCCCGAAAAGAAGCATGGGTAAAGTGGCTTCCTCCATCCGAGATAATGGCCCGAGGGATCCCAAAACGCGCAAAGATATGGTCCTTGACGAATCGGCTGGAGATAACATGGTCAGCACGGCGCGCGGGAATAGCCTCAATCCATTTCGAAACATAGTCGACGGCCACGAGGATGAATTCGAAGCCGTTGGATGGAGGAAAGGGACCCATGAAGTCAATTCCCCAGATGTCGAAGATTTCCGCAGCTAGGATGTGTTGCAAGGGCATCATGTCACGACGTGCCATTGACCCTAATTACTGGCACCTAGTGCAATGCTTGGCATAAGTGTGTGCGTCCTGGTGAAGGGAGGGCCAAAAGAAACCGCACTGCAACACCTTGGCTGCAGTTTTCGTCCCAGAGAAATGGCCTCCACAGGCCTGATCGTGGCAGAAGGATAGCACACTGGGGAACTCACTGTCAGGAATACAGCGACGGATGATTTGATCAGCACCTATCCGAAAAAGAAGTGGATTATCCCAGAAATAATACTTTGCTTCTACCATGGGACGCTCGCACTGGTTTTTAGGCCAGCCATGTGGAAGAGATCTAGAAGCAAGGTAATTGGCAATGTCGGCATACCACGGTCCACTTGCCACATTTATTGCCAATAGGTGCTCATCAGGAAAAATTTCATTAATTAGCAAAGTAAGTCCAATATGGTCAGGGTCCAGTCTGGAAAGGTGATCAGCCACAACATTCTAGGCTCCGACCTTATCACGAATCTCAATGTCAAATTCCTGGAGTAGAAGGATCCAACGAATCAGTCTAGGCTTGGCATCCTTCTTGTGCATGAGATGGCGAATGGCCGCGTGATCAGTGAAAACAATAACGTGAGAGCCCAGAAGGTAAGAACGGAATTTTTCCAGCCTAAAGATGACTGCCAGTAGTTCCTTTTCAGTGGTAGTATAATTACGCTGGGCCTCGTCCAACGTCTTACTGGCGTAGTATACCACGAAGGGGTGTCTATCGCGTCTTTGTCCCAGGATGGCTCCGACTGCAAGGTCTGAAGCGTCACACATAAGTTCAAAGTCGAGGGACCAATCAGGCGGCTGGAGAACAGGGGCCTTGGTGACAGCATTACGCAGCTGCGTGAATGCTTGTATACAGTTAGGGCCCATGTCGAAGGGCACGTCGGTTGATAGGAGATGAGTTAAGGGTCGAGAAATTTTGGAGAAGTCTTTGATGAATCTCCTATAGAAACCAATGTGTCCCAAGAAGGAGCGGATTTGTTTGACAGAACCAGGCACAGGTAAATCAGCAATGACATCGAGCTTAGCTCTGTCAACCTCGATACCCCTATCGGAGATGATATGTCCAAGAACAATTCCCTCGTGCACCATAAAATGACTTTTTTCCCAGGAAAGCACGAGGTTTACATCAATACATCTCCTAAGGATGCGAGTCAGGTTGGCAAGACATTCGTCGAAAGATGGTCCAAAGACTGAAAAGTCATCCATGAAGACCTCGAGAAAGTCACCCACCATGTCATGAAATATCGCCAGCATGCACCTCTGGAAAGTTGCTGGCGCGTTACAAAGTCCGAACGGCATCCTTCTAAAGGTGAAGGTGCTGAAAGGGCAGGTAAAAGTGGTTTTCTCTTGGTCTCGGGGGTCTATTGCCACCTGGTTATATCCTGAGAATCCATCCAGGAAGCAGAAAAATTTATTTCCCGATAACCGCTCCAGGATTTGCTCAATAAATGGTAGCGGGAAGTGATCTTTCTTGGTTGCAGCATTGAGTTTCCTATAATCTACACACACTCTCCAAGATGTAGGAGTGCGTGTAGGGATGGATTCACCCCTGTCATTGACAAGGATGGTGAGTCCTGCCTTTTTGGGCACAACGTGAATCGGACTCACCCAGGGGCTATCGCTGATCGGGTAGATTATACCCGCATTGAGCCACTTAATGATTTCATTCTTAACGACCTCCTGCATGTTAGGGTTGAGACGTCGCTGCATCTCGCGAGAAGGTCGAGTCTCCTCCTCCGTATATATACGATGAGTGCAGTAGGAGGGGCTAATACCAGATAAGTCTGATAAAGACCATCCAATAGCTGCCTTGTGTTCTAGGAGGACCTTAGTTAGTTTGCACTCCTGCTCCATGGTTAATTTTGAACTGATGATTACAGGGAGAGTTTCATTTGGTCCCAGGAAAACATACTTGAGTGTATTAGGCAGCACTTTTAGCTCGGGAGTGGATGGGGAAGGATCTGGCATTTCTTGAGACGAGAGTGTCCCAGACGGATAGGAGAACAAGTTAGGAGGAAGAAACTGGCCTTCAGATTGGCCAAGAAGAGGGGCTTCTTGGATAGATGGATCCAAAAATGAATAGCCCCAGTGAGAAGTATATGGGCTCAAGGTCCCAGTGTGGATTTGTAAATCCGCCTGATTTGGCCGGGAAGAAAGGGCAATTCGGCCTTCGTGAGTGTGGACCGACAGTGAGTAGCCCGGATATGACTCAGACCACGAGGTATGGGAAGCGGAGAAAACCTCGTCAGATGTCTGGCCAGGAGAAGGTACTGGACAAGGGAGGGATTGGGGAACGTCACAGTATGCGTTGGTCAGGCAGTTATCAGTGTTTATAGGTAATCCGCAGCAGTCCGAATAGGTCCCAATTAGTCCGATACACGCACTGACGGCCATGTCCTCGTCAGACGTGTCATCCTCAATGCAATCGCAATCAAAGTTCTTGGCTGCCTTGAATATGTTAAGCTTGAGCTTCTCAGATCCAACGGCAATCTCAATACAGCCCGACTCGCAGTCGATGTGGGCGCGGGCTGTGGTCAAGAAAGGTCGACCGAGGATGATCGGACAATCAGAAAGTGAACTAGGAACTTCCATATCTAAAATAAGAAAGTCAACAGGAAAACAGAGACTGTTGACCCTAACCACCATGTCTTCCACCACACCCTTCGAGATTTTGACAGAACGATCTACCAACTGTAACGTGACACGGGTGGGTTTTAGATTTCCCAAGGAAAATTTTTCGAGCATGATGGTCGGTATGAGATTGATGGAAGATCCTAGATCAAGCAAGGCATGGTTAAAACTGCAGCCGTGGATGCTACAGGAAATCAGTGGTGTGCCCAGATCTTTCTGCTTCGGTGGTAAGTTTGACAGTATAGCACAACTCGCATGAGGCGAGAGAACCACCGGATTCTTAATCTTCTTTGACAGTCGCCTGGGTGTTGTGTAGTCTTTGAAAAATTGAGCGACAGTAGGTATGTGGTCGATTGCCTCGAGCAGGGTTACCTTGATTTCTACATCCCGGAACAAATTACGTAGGTTGTCAAAGGCCTGCGTATTTTTCTTTTTGCCTTTTGGCTCCCTTAGTAGAGCCTCAGGGAATGGGACTGATTCTGGCACAAGTTTTGGTGCATCATCCTCTCGCGAATGCGGTATGCATCCCGAATAAGAGGGCGAAGAAGAAGACGGGCCAGGATCAGGTCGAGGCGGATCGACGGTCTGCTTACCGCTCCTCGTAGTGATAGCATTGGACGATGCGGGTCCAGTGGGATCATACGGTGGAGGAGGGTTTGCAATGGGGATATAAGAGTGTGGTGCTACAGCAGGATTAGCCTGAAATCCCGGTGGAATGCTCGGAGCTTGTAGAACTTGATTAACCTGTCCCTGAGAAGGTCGTACCTGTGGTTGAGAACCACGAGGCACGAAATTTCGTGGGTTTGGAACAGGTTGGGCGGGAAGAGTGCCCTGAGATATTGTCGCCATGTGTAGTTGACTGATCTCGGCGTTCTGCTGCGCCAATTGGTGCTGAAGAGAGGTCATGTTCTCTTCATGGCGCTTTGACATTTCCGTCATCATTCGCATCAATTTATCAAGAGGGCTTGATGCGTGTTCAGTTTGTGGTACGCAAGGGCCTGATGGCGGATTTGCCATAGGATTAAACTGGACCCTTGGGATGACGGGTGCGGACGGTCGCATTGGTCCACCCGCGGGGTTTTGGCGCTGCGGGTTGTTGGACCATGCGAAGTTCGGATGATTACGCCATCCTGGGTTATAAGTGGCAGAGAACAGGTTGTTCCCCAGGGCGCAAGCGTCTTCTATGCCAGAAGATGCATCCGCATGTAGATATGCGTCCGAGCACACGGAGGCTTGGTCCTCCATGTCGAAATATTGGCTCGCAGAAGCCAGTTCCACATGACTTACTGAGTCGCTTGGCGCGACACTCGATAAGGAAGGTCTAACGGGGTTTCTCGGGATAAGCCTGGTATTAGAAGAACTTGGATTGTGACGAAGTGGTGAAGAGGTGGTGTTTGCCATAGATCGGGTGGGGTTGGCCAGAAGCTCGTCCAGCTTCTTGTGCACGACGGAGACTTCATCCAATTTTTGTGCAATAAGGCTTAGATTAGTGGATGAATGGGAGGGTCCCGTGTCAACTTCGTGGACATTTCGAGGCTGGATGGTACGATTAAAAGCGACAATGGAAGCATTGTTCGTCGAGTTTTCACTCATATTTTCAAACAGCTCGAATGCTCCATTCTCGTCTTTATTCATAAAGTTCCCTCCGCAGGAAGCGTCTGCAATCTGCTTCAAAGTCTCATTTAGCCCATAGTAGAAAATCTGGGCTATATGCCACTTAGGCAGACCGTGGTGCGGACACTTCCTGAGGAGGTCGTTATACCTCTCCCATGCCTCATGAAATTGTTCGCCGTTTTGTTGCGTAAATGAAGTGATAGCACGGCAAAGCGCATTGGTCCACCCGATTGGGAAGAACTTCTTGAGAAACGCTGTTCGCATCTCTTCCCAAGAGTGGATGGTTCTCCCAAGGGTGCGTAACCATTGCGACGCTTTATCCCGTAATGAAAACCGGAACATCTTCATGAGGACTATAGATAACCCGACATTTCTTGGTTTAACGGTTTCAGCAAGTCGGGTTAGGTCTTCAAAGTGGAGAAATGGGTCTTCACTTGCAAGACCATGAAAGTGAAAATTGATTAGGACAATTATGTTTGGTTTTAATTCAAAGTCGTCCCCGCCCATGGGGACCCGAATTTGTCCTATGGTCTCTGTAGCAGTGGGATTCTGATAAGAGCTAAGAGACCTAGGCTCCTCCCGTTCGGGAGGGTTCTGCATTTCCTCCAATGTTTCCCGAATGGCTTCGATTTGCTCATTATACATTTCCATTTGGGCTTGGAGGCGGGTTATGGGATCTAAGGCTCCACCACCTGGTGGGTTCTGAGGGCGGTTTCCTCCCTCGGGATTTGGGGGTGGGCGTGCAGCCATGTTTGTGGAGGAGGAGGACGATTCGACTTGTTTTCTAGATTTATCAGTCAATTCAAATAGTTCAAGGTTTTGTGACCTCCTCCCAAACATGCCCTACCGCAGGAAGAATTGGGGAGATGAGAAGGGAAAAGGGATGAGAGAAATGACGCCGCAAAGGTACACTTGATTACAAATCAATACAATCAAGTTCCTAACCTCTACAGTGTGCCCTTAGACCTAAAGATCTAAGTTGCCTACTATCACGAACTACAGAACCGAATGAGAGCACCGTGGAACCACCGGGCCAGATTGAAAGGCCGTTTGCCCCAGTCTTAGACACCCGATAGCACGCGGGAACTCTCACCAGCACGTAGTCGCTACACGCAGGTAGTTAGACCTCCAATCCTTAGTAAGGGTCAAGTTACTACCAGTTTTAATTAGAGGCTTAGGGTCAAGTGCTTTTGAAATGTGAAGGGCGTTGTTTACGGGTAATGCCCAAGTGATTGATTTTAAGAGTGTGTGATAACACCATGCAAGGGGGTAGTAATTAGGTTGAATATGGCCCATCTTTAGAATAAAAGGCACAACATAAGGTAGAATAGGAGCATTGCATGCATCAAGTACCAAGATTGCTTATAAACTGTATTAATAGCCATTTGTGTAAAGCATTTGTCAAAGCAGGCCTCAGATGAGCAATCGGACCGTACGGATGGATTCAGGACGACGAACGGAGTCTAACGGACTCAAAATCGGCCAAATCCGACATCCGGAGCTCCCACAATGGGCCCAAGAAATCCTGACCGTTGATCTGGAGATCAACGGCCTAGAACGCGCCACGTCGCCCCGCCCCCGCCGCCCGCACGCCCCCAAGCCAGCCAAAGACGCATCTCGGCCGTTGATCTTCGATCGAACGGCCGAGATCCGCGCGCTCGCCCACGGTCGCCGCGACAAAGCGCGGGCGTGGTGCAACGGTTAGCGCGCACGCCCGTGTTGCGGCGACGCGCGTTCGATTCTCGCGGAGTGAAAATCATCTGCGGGCGAAGGGCGCGGCAAAATTGAGCCACGCGATCAGAAGCGAGCGGCTAGGATCGCGCCACGCGGCGCGACGACAGCGCCCCACCTCCCACGCGCGCGCGCACGCCGGGCGGAAACGCGTGCGCGCACGCACGCCCGAAGCGCGATCCTAGCGCAGGCGCGGGAGGATCTCAGCCGTCCGATCATCAATCGGACGGCTCTCGTTCGACGTCCACGGATCACGCCTGAAGAGAGAAAGGGGCGGGCAGCTGACCGGCAGCAGAAGGCCTTCACCGACGTATATGGAAGCGGTTTTAGCGACGTTCTGGATGTCGCTAAAGCACATTCTTCTTTTAGGAAGCCCTTAACTCTATTTAAACCCCCTTCTACCACCATTCAAGGCATCCTCTCCCACTTGCAACTACTCCACTCCTCTCCTAGCTAGTCTTAGGCACTCTTGTAATCGCCGGAGACGACGAGCCGCCGACGGAGCCTCCTCCACCGCCGTGGCTGCCTCGTCGCTCTCCACTCTCTCTCTACCTCTCTCTCTCTCTTTTAAGCTTTCATTTACTTTTGTTGAAGCATGTATTTAATATTGTAAACCGTGAACTATGAATGCATGTTAATGAAATTATTTTCCATTTAGTTGCCTTTTTAATTTATGTTTAAAGTGCATGATCAAAACCAAGAGCTTTCTAACCCTAAACTCTCTCTATCTCTCGCTTTTCAAAACCGTCTCTTTCGCAAGCAAAACTCCGCCTTTTTCGTGACAACAAGTGGTAAACAAAATCCGATTTCCACGCCTCCCTGAGATCGACACTCGGACTCACCTCCGTTTACTTCTTTTAAAACCGACGTATCAAGTGCAACTATAACGACACCTCTTAACACACACGCAGTTTTTGGCGCCGTTGCCGGGGAGGCAACGGATTTGTTTTATCACCTCCATTCCACCTTCATTCTCATATCTTCTAATGCCCTATTTTCCTTTTTACTTGATGGTTGCGGGAATTCGGCGCATGGACGGCGAAGCGACGCATTCCACTATGGTAGCAAGGAAGTAGGCGCCTCGAGGACCGATAGTAAGTACTCTCTCTCTCATTGTTTGCTTGCGTGAAAAATCTAAAAAAAATCATAAAAACTAAAAAAATTGGCGTGGTGAATGATTGCTTGACCCACATTCTTAACACATCACCCTACAAAAAAATGTACACTCTAATATGCTGGATAAATTCTTGGAGTGCTCTTTTCTCTTTCTCTTGAGTGGTGTTTGCGAAGCCACCGTGAGTTGACCTGGGCCGCACCACTCAACCCTAAAACCGACTCATCTAATAGAAGCTGCATGATTATCAGGATGAGTACACTAGGGTTTTAGAGCCTCTACAAAAAGGAAATCTACTTTCACTAAGTTGTGTGCAGAACTTGACGTGCCCACTGAAACTTGTTTGAAAAAATTAAGACACGTCAACCCTAAAAAGTACTTAAGTAAGGATGAACACTAAAAAGACACTATATCTTAACAAATCCTTGCTTGAAAATCATGTTTTGCTAGAAGCACACACTTTGAAAGTAAAACATTAAGAGGCACCACCCCAATCAACGCCTCATCACATCACCCTAAGCACAAGCACTATCCTAGCCCTTTAAAACTGAGTAGACGTGCCCTAGGCAGGACTGAGTTAAGTCTCAAAAGGTGAGGTTTTGTCGGCTAGGCACTTGGCTTTCATTCCCTTGGTAGAATCTGGTGACTAGGCTGCGGGGCAGTGTCAAACGACCGTGGTTGTGGGGTCTATGGAACCGGAGACGCAAGCCAAAGGAAGAACCTTCCCTGCAATCCCCTCGTAATCAACCTGGCCAGATTAGCCTTGAGAAGGGAAGTCCAGTGCTTACGGACTTAATCACCCTTTGTGAGATTTCTAGGTCCCCTAAGGAATACACCATAAGGATTAGGCTTGCGTGCTTGATTGAAACACATTTCTCGCATCTGTCGCCCTCCGCATCCCCTCCAGTTCTTCTCTAGTGTATGCACGGGAGGCGCTCATTGCATCCCGAATTGTGTGTTTTGGGGCAGGAATCTAGGCGACGTAATTCTGTTGAAAACATGGCTGAACCTAGGGTAGATGAGGCTGAAGATCAACCCCCACCAGATCCTATGGCTGTCGTCCAGGCTCAAATCAATGCTAACCATCGGCTTCAGCAACGACAAATCCACACCATCATGCAAGCCATACAACGGTTACAAAACCCGCAAGAACAACCACCACCTTTCAATGACATACCAGGACAACCACCACTTGATTTACCACCGTTTCAGAACCAGCCAAGACCCCTCCGTGATTTCTATAACCCTTCTGCCATTAGAGTCGAGCCACACCTTAGGATCCCCGAAGGGGGAGACGATTTTGAGCTAAAACCTAATGTATTAAGTCTAATCCAGAGCCACTTTCATGGAAGCTCAAATGAAGACCCCTTTCAGCACCTAGAAGATCTCGATCGCATAGCAAGAACAGTAAAACCTAGGAACATTAGCCTTGATATTGTTCTAATCAAGATGTTCCCTTTCTCATTAAGAGACAAGGCTTCTCATTGGCTTAGAACCCTAGGTAGACCCATCACCACCTGGGAGGAATTGAGGCATGCATTTTTAAAGAAATTCTTCCCCATAGGAAAGACCAATGCCCTCAGAAGAGCTATCACTACCTTCACACTCCAGGGTGGGGAACAATTTCATGAGGCGTGGGAAAGATTCAATGACTTTTGAGGAAATGCCCACACCACAAAGTTCCAAGGTGGCAATTGGCCCAGATCTTCTACCACGGTCTGGATAGCAACCTACGAAACTTCGTCGATGCCTCATGCAGGGGAAACTTCCTAAACAAAGACGAGGAGAGCGCGTTTGAGCTCTTTGAGTCTATGAGCGAGAATTCGCTCAACAATGCCTCCATGAACCAGTTTAACAGATCCAGTCAACCCCGTGGTGGGATTTATGAGGTGCAAGCAAATTCTGGAATGGTTGACATGGACATTATTGCCAAAAAGTTGGATCGAGTGGAATTGGTGGACAAGAAGATTGATGAGCTTCTAAACCAGACCAGGAACCCCTTGCAGACTTTCACCCTAGCAAAAGGAGCACATAATGTTGACCTGGTCCAACCCTTCACCCAACTAAACCTGGAACAACCCCCAACCATGTTCCAAGGAGGGACCTTTGCTCCCTCGACCCTTGATTACTCCCTTCCTTCTTCATCAACATCGGCTATTCTAGAAGATGTGCAAGCCGTCCAAGGATATGCAAAACCTGACCCTTTCTCCAACACTTACAACACCGGCTGGCGTAATCACCCCAACTTTGGTTGGACAAACCAGAAACTACCACAATTCCAAAACCAGCCCAGGCCAAACCAACAGCCACACTTGCCCCCCTATCAGCAAGGACCACCAGTTAGACCCCAATATAACCAAAATAGGGCGGCCCCTCCCCCACAAAACCAAATGGACACCCTAATAAAGATGATGGCTGACATGAACCAAAAACATCAGGAAGAAATGGCCTTGGTAAAGGGACAGTTAAGCCAACTTTTGGACTGTAAACAGCAAGGATCTCTACCTTCCCAACCACAACCAAACTCGCGAAACATAATTAACAGAGGCCCCAATTCGCAAGGGTTCCAAGGCAACCCCGGGCAGGCTCATATGGTCCAACCGGCTCCACAAACACCTCCTGGGTTTGGCGCCTCTTCATCCTCATCTTCTCAAGGATCACCCCATGGCCCCAATGCCTCTGCGAATGCGGTGACCTTGAGAAGCGGCACCAAAACCCAGGATCCCAAATGGCCGACTCTCCCCGAGACTTTACCCGACTTAGAAGAAGCACCAACCAAGGACCCAAACATGGAACCAATCCAGACACCCTATCCTGAGGCCTTGGAAACAATCAAGAGAAAAAAGAATACTGTGGAAACTGAGGAGCTGATAGAAATTTTTAAACAAGTACAGATTAATATTCTGCTTCTAGAAGCTGTCAAACACATCCCCGCCTACGCCAAGTTCTTAAAGGATGCCTGTACACCCAAGCGTAAGCCGAGACCTCAAGCACCTAGGAAGGTTGTACTCTCTGAGCAAGCCAGTTCCGTGATATCAAGCAACCTTCCACTCAAACGAACTGACCCAGGAGCACCCCTGATTTCCTGCAACATCGGGGACATGACATTTGATAGAGCGCTCCTGGACCTAGGTGCTTCTATCAACCTAATTCCCACAACCTTGTACCACCAATTTGGTTTTGGGGAGCTGGCACCAACCCCTGTCACCATCCAGCTGGCGGATAGATCAGTGAAAACCCCGAAGGGGGTTGTCGAGGACGTGATTGTACGGGTCAAGGACTTCTATTTCCCAGTCGACTTTTTGGTGCTCGACATGGAAGTCCCTGAAAAATTACAGAACGCACCCATAATCTTAGGCAGACCTTTCTTAGCCACAGCTAAAGCAAACATCGATTGCGACACGGGATGTATGGAAATCGCCTTCGGAGACAGGAAAATGCAATTAGATATCTTCCGGGCGACAAAGTCTTTTGATTGTGATTACATTGAGGAACATGATCCCGTGGAAACTTTAATCGAGGAATGCCTTACCCTCAATTCTGTCTCAGACCACCAAACCCGTAGTTCTGACTCGCCACCATCATTACCTGTGGACCTCTGTAAGGCTGAGTATCATCACATGACACCATTTGAAGAAATCAATGTTGATCAACTACCGCCCTTTCCATTCCCATCGACTGTGGTCCCACCCGCACCTGAACTTAAACCATTGCCCGAGAATCTCAAGTACGTCTTCTTGGGACCTGGCCAGACCTTCCCAGTGATTATTAATTCCCATCTAACCAAGGATCAGGAACTAAGGTTGACTGCAACTCTTTCAGAACATCGGGCCGCCATTGGTTGGACCATCTCAGATCTAAGAGGAATTAGCCCCACCTATTGCACCCACAAGATTTACCTGGAAGACGGGGCCCGACCTTCCCGCCAGATGCAGAGACGGTTAAACCCTAACATGCGGGAGGTCGTTAAAAAAGAAATTATCAAGTGGCTCGACACCGACATCATCTACCCTATCTCTGATAGCCCCTGGGTGAGCCCCACTCAAGTGGTTCCAAAGAAGGCTGGGCTCACCGTTGTCACTAACGATCATGGCGAATCCATTCCCACCTGCACCACCACCACATGGCGGGTGTGTATTGATTATAGGAAGCTTAACGAAGCCACTAAGAAGGACCACTTCCCCTTGCCATTCATTGACCAAATCCTTGAAAGATTGGCAGGGCAGAAGTATTTTTGCTTCCTGGATGGATATTCAGGATATAACCAAGTCGCAATTGCTCCGGAAGATCAGGAAAAGACCACATTCACTTGCCCGTATGGCACATTTGCATTCCGTCGAATGCCGTTCGGGCTATGCAACGCACCCGCAACCTTCCAGCGTTGCATGCTAGCCATTTTTTCAGAAATGGTGGGTGAATACTTGGAGGTCTTTATGGATGATTTCTCTGTATTCGGGAATTCATTCGACCATTGTTTGAGCAACTTGGAGAAAATCCTAAAACGATGTATCGAGGTTAACTTGGTGTTAAGTTGGGAAAAGAGCCATTTTATGGTTCAAGAAGGAATTGTCCTCGGACACATCGTTTCGCATAAGGGCATCGAGGTAGATCGAGCTAAGGTTGATTTAATTTCCAAACTTCCTCCACCTAGTTCGGTCCGACAGATTCGTTCTTTCCTAGGACATGTTGGCTTCTACCGAAGGTTCATCAAAGACTTTTCCAAACTTTCCAAACCCTTGACCGACCTTCTAGCCAACGACGCAACTTTCCACATGTCTCCTGATTGCACCCAGGCTTATCAGACCCTCCGGAACTTAGTCTCCACCGCACCTGTACTTCAACCCCCAGACTGGTCCCAGGATTTTGAGATTATGTGTGACGCATCAGATTTTGCCATAGGCGCTGTCCTGGGACAAAGGCAAGACAAGAAGCCCGTGGTGATCTACTACGCGAGCAAAACGTTGGACGAGGCCCAGCGTAATTATACGGTCACAGAAAAAGAGTTGCTTGCTGTAGTCTTTGGACTGGAAAAATTCCGATCATACTTGTTGGGATCCCACGTGACTATTTACACCGACCATTCAGCCATCCGGCACCTGTTGGCCAAAAAGGACGCAAAACCCAGGCTCATCAGATGGATCCTGCTTTTGCAGGAATTTGACCTGGAAATCCAAGACAAGGCCGGATCGAAAAATGTGGTGGCTGACCACCTGTCAAGACTTCATCCAGACCACATTGGACCCTCCCTACCTCTATCTGATACCTTCCCTGATGAACACATCCTAGCCGTGCAAGACAAGAAAATGCCATGGTATGCTGACTATGTCAACTACCTGGTTATAGGACAAACCCCGCACAGCTGGTCCAGACAGCAACGGGACAGGTTCTTGGCTGAGGCCAAGCACTATTTCTGGGATGATCCCATGCTGTTTCGCCTCTGTGCTGATCAGATCATCAGGAGGTGCCTCCCCGAAGACGAGGTTCAGAGTGTGCTTTCCTTTTGTCATGACCAAGCATGTGGCGGCCATTTCTCTGGCAAGAAAACAGCTGCAAAAGTTTTGCAGTCTGGATTTTATTGGCCGTCCCTATTCAAGGATGCACACATCTTTGCCAAGACTTGCTCACGATGCCAAACACTAGGGACAATGACCAAAAAAGATATGATGCCCCTTCAGCCCATTTTGATTGTCGAAATTTTCGACGTTTGGGGTATCGATTTTATGGGCCCCTTTCCACCATCCAACGGCTTCGAGTATATCTTGGTCTCGGTAGACTATGTTTCCAAATGGATTGAAGCCGTCACCACCCGACGATGCGATCACAAGACGGTCATGGACTTTGTAAAGAAGAACATCTTTTCCCATTTTGGAATACCCAAGGCCATGATCAGTGATGGTGGAAGCCATTTTATCCATTCCCAGTTCCGTGCCCTACTTAGAAAATACGGGGTAAACCACCGCATTGCCACCCCGTATCATCCACAAACAAATGGGCAGACTGAGGTCTCAAACAGACAAATCAAGAACATTTTACAGAAGACTGTGAGACCTGACAGGAAAGACTGGTCCACACGACTTGATGATGCCCTGTGGGCATACAGGACCACTTTTAAGACCCCGATAGGCATGTCACCTTACCGCTTGGTCTTTGGCAAAGCTTGCCATCTCCCTGTCGAATTGGAACACCGGGCTTACTGGGCTGTTAAGCAATGTAACATGGATCCCCAGTTAGCTGGTGCACAAAGGACTCTTCAATTATCTGAGCTTGAAGAAATTCGTCGGGACGCCTTTGACAATAGTCGGCTATATAAGGAGAAAATGAAAGCTGTCCACGACCGACTCATTCATAGGAAAACCTTTGAGCCAAACCAACAAGTCTGGCTATTTGATGCACGCCTGAAACTCTTTCCAGGGAAACTTAGGTCCAAATGGACAGGACCATTTCGGGTGGTCAAGCCCTATTCCAATGGGGCAGTCGAAATCGCCGATCTTAATACCGGGCACACCTTTACAGTCAATGGTCAAAGATTGAAGCATTTCCTGGCCCAGGTACCCCCCAAGGAAAGTGTCACCCTTGTTGAGGGCTGACACCAGGCACCGCCCAGCTGGAGGCGTTAAACTCAGCGCTTCCTGGGAGGCAACCCAGTGGATTCAGACTGATCTGGTAGTTTACGTCACTCAGGTACTATCTTTTTGAACCCTTTTGCATCCATGCATCTGTCAATGAGGACATTGTCCAACTTAAGCATGGGGGGGATGGTAAACTGCATAATCCTGAGCTTAATTAATCAGTCTGAAAAAAAAAAAAAAAAAAAAAAATTAAAATTAGGAAGAAAAACTTATGCATTAGAAACTTGTCAATAGTGGGAAATAATACAGAAAGAACTTAAACACTTAGACTTTTCAGGCCTTCAGGCTTAATTAGCCCTGGTGTCCATTAAAATATGGATTTAGCGGCGAACCCTTGCAACTTTAAGCTATTCTAATCCACCTAATAAATAAGGTAATAAGTATACGACTTATCAACTCACCCTCTAAATCAGGAAAACTTTGAGTCTAAGCATCTACACACATTTTTGCACAGACTCACTTCTCGGAGATTTTGACAGAAATTGGGTAGCTAATGAACTTTCTAGGGTGGTATGGCTGGCAAGTTGTCGTGGGTAACAGCCCATTGGCAGGTTGTCCAGAACCCAGCCACAGACCATTTCTTTTTCACTGCCTCTAGGTACATTTGAGATTAGGGAAGCCACCTACGTAAAAAAAAAAAAAAAAAAGGGAAAAGAAGAAAAGAAAATAAACCACACTTCACCGCACAAGTATGGCTGGCAAGTGATCGTGGGTAACAGCCCATTGGTCGGTTGTCCAGAGCCCAACTCAATAATTGCACAAAAAAAAGAAGACCAAAAACACCTAAGGAAGAAGCGGGGAAGTAGTACAAGCCGGGGAGATATACACTGGAAAATCCTTGTGTTGACCCCAAGTAAAATGAACGTAGGGAGAAAGCTACCAATCGAACAAATACACCTTCAGGCAAAAATTTATTTTCTTTTCCGGTCACCTAGAGGCGTAGAAACTCGAAGTCTGTCTCAATTACCGTTAAGTGAGTCTATCACAACATTCACACCAAGATGCTTAGCACTTAGGGTTTTGACCGAGTTTTGGGTGGGTTGGGTAGCCGTAAAAAGTTACCAACCCACACTGAATTTTAAAAATTCTAAAAATACATATATAGATATATACGTATACATAAGTATAGTTATACAAAGCAAGGATTCGGGCGATTCATATTTTGGCAGACACCCGGGCGCTGCTTAGTCTTTGTAGATTAAGATCTTCGTATAGTTCCTCTTATTAACAAGTAACGAAGTGCCTAAGCAATTACTTCTTGAATTCGCCAAAGAAATAAAGGCTAGAATAAACCTTGCTAGGGACTAGCAAGGAGTAAGCATGGGGGTATGATAACACCACGCAAGGGGGTAGTAATTAGGTTGAATATGGCCCATCTTTAGAATAAAAGGCACAACATAAGGTAGAATAGGAGCATTGCATGCATCAAGTACCAAGATTGCTTATAAACTGTATTAATGGCCATTTGTGTAAAGCATTTGTCAAAGCAGGCCTCAGATGAGCAATCGGACCGCACGGATGGATTCAGGACGACGAACGGAGTCTAACGGACTCAAAATCGGCCAAATCCGACATCCGGAGCTCCCACAATGGGCCCAAGAAATCCTGACCGTTGATCTGGAGATCAACGGCCTAGAACGCGCCACGTCGCCCCGCCCCCGCCGCCCGCACGCCCCCAAGCCAGCCAAAGACGCATCTCGGCCGTTGATCTTCGATCGAACGGCCGAGATCCGCGCGCTCGCCCGCGGTCGCCGCGACAAAGCGTGGGCGTGGCGCAACGGTTAGCGCGCACGCCCGTGTTGCGGCAACGCGCGTTCGATTCGCGCGGAGCGAAAATCATCTGCGGGCGAAGGGCGCGGCAAAATTGAGCCGCGCGATCAGAAGCGAGCGGCTAGGATCGCGCCACGCGGCGCGACGACAGCGCCCCACCTCCCACGCGCACGCGCACGCCGGGCGGAAACGCGCGCGCGCACGCACGCCCGAAGCGCGATCCTAGCGTAGGCGCGGGAGGATCTCAGCCGTCCGATCATCAATCGGACGGCTCTCGTTCGACGTCCACGGATCGCGCCTGAAGAGAGAAAGGGGCGGGCGGCTGACCGGTGGCAGAAGGCCTTCACCGACGTATATGGAAGCGATTTTAGCGACGTTCTGGATGTCGCTAAAGCACATTCTTCTTTTAGGAAGCCCTTAACTCTATTTAAACCCCCTTCTACCACCATTCAAGGCATCCTCTCCCACTTGCAACTACTCCACTCCTCTCCTAGCTAGTCTTAGGCACTCTTGTAATCGCCGGAGACGACGAGCCGCCGACGGAGCCTCCTCCACCGCCGTGGCTGCCTCGTCGCTCTCCACTCTCTCTCTACCTCTCTCTCTCCTTTAAGCTTTCATTTACTTTTGTTGAAGCATGTATTTAATATTGTAAACCGTGAACTATGAATGCATGTTAATGAAATTATTTTCCATTTAGTTGCCTTTTTAATTTCTGTTTAAAGTGCATGATCAAAACCAAGAGCTTTCTAACCCTAAACTCTCTCTATCTCTCGCTTTTCAAAACCGTCTCTTTCACAAGCAAAACTCCGCCTTTTTCGTGACAACAAGTGGTAAACAAAATCCGATTTCCACGCCTCCCTGAGATCGACACTCGGACTCACCTCCGTTTACTTCTTTTAAAACCGACGTATCAAGTGCAACTATAACGACACCTCTTAACACACACGCACGAAGGCACGTCAGTGTGTAAGAACAAGCATGGAATGGGGAAATCTCCCCGAATTGCAGTTTTTATTGGCGAATGGTTTTTAGAGTTCAGCCTTAAGTAGTATGAATTTTAGGGTTTTGCTGAATTACCAATTCAACCAATCTCCGGGTTTTTGCAAAAATACAGGTTTTCCTTCTAAAACCCAAGAAACCCTTCTTCAATTATCAGTTAATTACTGCATGCTAAAATGCAATGGGCTACCTTAAATGGAGATTTCTAAGTGTGGATGCACGAATCAGTTTTATATCAATGTGACGGGGAGCCAAAGCACTTCAATTCAAGTGCTCCCAATCACCAGAAATGATTTCCACACACAAGGCTTCAACCAAAAGATAAAGAAAGTAAAATTGTTGGGGTTGAAGTATTCAGGATCGAATCACAGGCAAGTTTGAAAAGTCGTGGTGGGGTTGGAATCAACTCAATTCCAAGTCTCCCCACCAAAAATGTGATCCTGAATTAAAGATAAGTGAGGTAAAAGAGGGATTTAAGCAATCTTTTTCTTTGCCTCAAAGAATACTTCCCTCGGCGAGAAATCCAAGAATCAAGATTCTCGGATTTTCGCTGTACGAAGTGTGGCGGGAAATCCCAGGGCAGTGGGAGTGAATACAACCAATCAAACAAGTGAATTTTAATCCCCTTGCCCCAAGAAATCCCAAGAAGTTTTTCTAGTTTTTTTTCTTTTTTTTTTTTGGGTGGCAAGCTAACCCTAGTTTGCTAAGAAAGAGAAAACCTATCGGTTTGGCAACGTGTGCGAAGCTCCAATGCGGTGTCGGCGTCTTCACGCTCTCGTTCCCGCCTTGGATCTGCCCTCGTTCCTGACTTCGTCTGCTTTCCTTCTCCGTCCACCAAGTTCACCTGCACACCAAAAACAACAATACCCGTGAAGAGGGAAGAGAAAAATTGAAAGGATTTGGATAGAAACTTACTCGAAGGCGCACCTCCCCGGCAATGGCGCCAAGAAAAGTGTGATGGGTCGGCCTGGATAGGTTGTTAATATGATATTTTTATCGTTGAAATGTGTATAGTGGTTAACCTAATTTGGACCTAACCATCTCTTTACAAAATTTTTAACCTGGCCTAATTGATTTTATCTTATCACTTTCAAGCCCAGGGTCGAACACAGGGAAGTGGGGTTAAAGTCGAGTTTCTACGTTTTCCTTAAAATGCGTCTCTTCCGTTCGTTTATTGTGTTTTTGGTGTTTTTCTTATTTAGGTTTTTTTATGGTAATCCTTGTTTTTGAGGCACACCCTCAAAATTGTGTCCTTGGCTTTTAGCCAAACAGAGTCCAAAAATAAGTCTTGCTACTCGCAAGATGAGGTACCTGCAAGTCAAAGATTACCTTTTCTTTTTTATGTATTTTTTTATCTTTTTACTAACAGAAAAGCAAATAGACAGAAAGTAAATATAGTATGTATATATATATATATATATATATGTAGTATATATATAAAGGGGTGGGGGTGGAGGTGGCGATGGAGTGTAGCACTATGTCGAGTCAGTCGACGTCTAGAGAGACGCAACCAACGCGACTAGGTGCCGCGTGGAGTGTGGATGGAGGATGGATGATGTATGGGACCACACTTTTTTTGTACGCGTGTATTGATGGTCGGCCCGGATAGGTTGTTAATATGATATTTTTATCGTTGAAAGGTGTATAGTGGTTAACCTAATTCAGACCTAACCATCTCTTTACAAAATTTTTAACCTGGCCTAATTGATTTTATCTTGTCATTTTTAAGCCCAGGGTCGAACTCAGGGAAGTGGGGTTCAAGTCGAGTTTCTACGTTTTCCTTAAAACGCGTCTCTTCCGTTTGTTTATTCTGTTTTTGGTATTTTTCTTATTTAGATTTTTTTTCTGGTAATCCTTGTTCTTGAGGCACACCCTCAAAATTGTGTCCTTGGCTTTTAGCCAAAACAGAGTTTCAAAACACGTCTTGCTACTTGCAAGACGGGGGTACCTGCAAATCAAAGATTATCTTTTCACTTTTATACCTTTTTTTATCTTTTTACTAAGAAGGAAGCTATCTCATAGAAAGTAAATATAGTAGCTATAGATATATATTTATATGTAGTATATATATAAAGGGGTGGGGGTGGAGGTGACGATGGAGTGTAGCACTATGTCGAGTCAGCCGACGTCTAGAGAGACGCAACCAACACGACTAGGTGCCGCGTGGAGTGTGGATGGAGGATGGATGATGTATGGGACCACGCTTTTTTGTACGCGTGTATCAGGGAATATCAGCAACTGGTGCAGATATCCCCGCGATACAGCGTATAATAAATAACGTGAAAATATATGTACATATGTATGTATATAAATGTATAAGTATATATGTATAGATATATATAGATATATATATATATATATATATAGGTGTATATATATATATATATATATATATATGTATGTATATATGTATATAGCTATGTATATATGTATATAAGTATATATATATAATACTATATAGATATATATATATATATGTATATAAGTATATATGTATCTAGATATATATGTATATATATATGTGTATATGTATAAGTATATAGATATGTATATATATATATATGTATATGAGTATGTGTATATATATATATATATATATTATATATGTATATGTATATATATATTATATTATATGTATGTATACATAACTATATAGATATACTATGTATATATAAGTATATATATATAGATATATGTATATGTATATATATATATATATATATGTATGTATATAAGTTACTATTAGTGTGTGAGTGTGTGTGTCGGTGAATTGGAGTGTGTGTGTTGCTGTAAGTGAAAAAAAAGAGAGAGAGAGAGAGAGAGATAGAGAATACGTGAGAGAGAGAGAGCGGCAGACAGAGAGGGAGCGGACGGGAGAGATCGGCGGAGAGAGAGAGAGAGCGCCAGAGAGAGAAAGAGCAGGCGGGAGAGATCGCGAGCGCGGACGATGGCAGTGAGGTAAGGCGTCTGCTCGCGGCGGCGGACGTCTGACGCCGCGTCGTCTGAAGATCGCGGAGGCGGACGTCTGAAGATCGCGGATGCAGGTGCGTCTTCGTGCGGAGAAGGTGACGCGTCTGCAGGCCGGGTGCGAGGAAGGAGAGCGGGCGATGGCGTGCTCGGAGAGGGCGGCGGGGAGTCTGCAGTCGGTCGCGGAGGGTTGCAGAGGTTCGCGGGGGTCGGCGCGAGGGCCTGGCCGGCCGCTGCAGTGCGCGCAGCGGCCGGTTGCGGGTGGAATGGCAGAGGCGACAGAGCAGAGGACTGAGCGGAGAAGTGCCCTGCAGGCGCGCGCGGAGAGCTGAGTGCCTGCGGGGAAGGTCGCGGAGGTGCGAGGGGAGGTTCTGCAGTGGTCGCGGAGGGTCGCGGGGGTCGGCGTGAGGCCGTAGCCGGCCGCTGCAGTGCGCGCAGCGGCCTGCTGCGGCTGCAACTGCGGCGTGGACAGAACGGAAACGGAGGCGGGGAACGGGCCTGCAGGCGCGCGCGGAGGGTTGCGCGCCTGCGGGGAAGGTCGCGGAGGAGGCGGGGGTGCTGCTGCTGCTGCTGTCGCCGCTGGGCTGCTGCTGCTGCTGCTGCTTCAAGCTTCGGACCTTGAAGCGGTAGCAATGGCGTGGAGATGCAAACGAAGAGAAAAGAACACACCACGCCCACCGGCTCGTTGAAGAGCTGGGCGGTGGTGTTCCCACTGTGGTGGTGAGCACCACAGTGGGTTCTCCTGCTCGCCGGGTGCCTCCTCGACGGAGGGCCGGCGTATGGGAGGGGAGAACGGGCGAGGAATGTGGTGGACTGCAGCGTGGCGATTTTTCAGCAGCTGCCGCAGCTGCGTATTGCAGCAACGTCCCTCCTCTCGTCGCGAGGAAGAGCTGCGGCTTTATAGAGGAGGAGAGCATGGCGGGGAGGCATGGCAGCAGCAGGGAGAGGCGTTGGAGAGTGGCTGCTGCAGGGAGAGGCGCGGGAAGGACAGCAGGGAGAGGCGGGGGTGCTGCATGCGGCTGCGGGAGGAAATTCAGCCGTGGGAAGAAGAAAAACCGTGGGAAGAAGAAAGAAAGATGAAAATAAAATATGGAGAGGGGACTTTTGCAAAGGGACACTTGAAGAAAAATGTAAAAATGCAAGCCATTTATTCCATTCTCTTCTCCTCTCAATTAAATGCATGCATGCAAGCATTTTTACAAATGCAACTACAGGATTATAATATACATAGTTAATGCTAGAAAATAGCATAAGAAGGCGTTCTTATAGGCGTGTTTTGAGGTGCAAACATATACCCCCATGCCTATCTTTTGCTAGTCCCTAGCAAAATAGTATTTAGAAATAATCTTAAGCTGACGATTTTCTTCTGAGATGATATCGGTGTGTTTATTATCGGATATTGTGAGAACCAATTGTAGAGAAGATTACCAGTACTTTAAGTCTTACATGACAAAGATTATCTCTCAACTAACCAGGACTCTTGATATTTAAACCTTAAGTACGATTTCCAGGACCCAGGAGGTTTTGCCATACTCGAGAGCTCAAGAGGTTATGGTTTGTGCATAGTGAAGGATCAAGACTGACCAGATGAACATTAAGACTCAATTCCAGGGTTTCACGAATTTTTAAGTACAGGTTGGTCCCAGTTTCAGCTCGTGTTTTCGGATTGACCCTTAAGATGAATACGGAAAACTCAACTCCCATTTTTGATTTTTTTTTTTTTTTTCTTTTTTTTTTGTGGCTCACCGAAAAATAAAGTATACAGACATTTATGAGATATACTGACTCTTTTATATTTTTTTTTTCTTTTCTTTTTTTTTTTTTTTTTCAACTCTTTTTTTTTTTTTTTTGAAACATGTGTCAGTATATCTCTTACAACACATTTTGACAGAGCAGACTTTTTTTTTTTTTTTTTTTTTCTTTTTGGTGAAAAGAGTCGCTCCTAAACACAAGACTAAAGCCTGGGATAAAAAGTCTACCTGCGCGCACAGGTAAGGACTCCACCTTCCCTAATGAACACTAGGGTTGGATCTTATGTTCACCTGTTCTTTCCTGATATGTGTAGTGTGAACCAAGTTTACTTAAGCTCTCAAGAAAAAGCAAACCAACGAATCCTGTACTGGTGTCTCAGGTACAAGAAACGTTCTTAGTTAGGAGAGATTTTGATCTATTTCGTCAATGCTTTAAGTGAATTAAGCCGAGCCTGAGCGAATCAAGCTTCTGTGGCCTGGAAATTCTTCAAAACAGAGGTTGAATATCCATAAACACTTATTGTATTTTTGTTTCAGCTTTTAGATCATTACTAAACACCATTTATTACTAATATATATATATATTTATTTATTTATTTATTTTTTTTCTTTTCTTTTTTCTTTTTCTTGCATATTTATAAATAGGTGGTAATTGTCTGATACCATAAAATACCCGGATCCTATGGATGCCTATCCACCCCCCCATGCCAAACAATGCTATGTCCTCATATGCATGCAGGGAAAGGCAGAGAACGGACGACAGATCGGGTAACAGGAGCTGAGGTTCAGGGTATAAATCAGGGTGGAAGGGTGGGTGGATGGTGGGTGGTGAAGAGAAAAGCGAAGTAATCGCGATAGAGGCGTGAAAAGTAATGGTGGATGGTGAGAGATTTGGCGTTTTCTGGGACGAGAGTGTCCCAGGCGGATCAGAAAATAGATCAGGAAGAGGAAGTTGGCCCTTAGATTGGCCAAGAAGGGGGGCTTTTTGGATAGATGGATCCAAAAGGGAATAGCCCCGGTGAGTAAGATGTGGGCTCAAGGTCCCAGTGTGGATTTGCAAATCCGCCTGATTTAGCGGGAAAGAAAGGGCAATCCGGTCTTCCATAGTGTGGACCGACGGTGAGCAGCCCGGCAATGACTCAGACCACGAGGTATGGGAAGTGGAGAAAACCTCGTCAGAAGTCTGGTCAGGAGAAGGTACAGGAATAGGGAGGGATTGGGGAACGTCACAGTTTGTGTTGGTCAGGCAGTCGTCAGGTAATTCGCAGCAGTCAGAATCGGCTCCAATTAGTTTGATACACGTACTGACAGTCACGTCCTCGTCAGACGTGTCATCCTTGATGTGATCACTATCAGCATAAGAGTGCGGTGCTGCAGCGGGATTAACCTGAAATCCCGAAGGAATACTCGGAGCTTGCAGAATTTGATGAATCTGTTCCTGAGAAGGTTGTACCTGTGGTTGCGGACCATAGGGTACAAAGTTTTGCGGGTTTGGAACAGGTTGGGCGGGAAAAGTGCCCTGAGATCGAGTCGCCATGCTTAGTTGATTGATCTCAGCATTCTGCTGCGCCAAATGCTGAAGAGAGGTCATGTTTTCTTTATGGCGCTTTGACATTTCCGTCATCATTCGCATCAATTTATCAAGAGGTTTTGATGCGTGTTTGGTTTTCTGTACACAAGGGCCTGATGGCAGATTTGCCATAGGATTAGACTGGGCCCTTGGGATGACGGGTGCGGACGATCGCATTGGTCCACCAGCGGGGTTTCGACGCTGCGGGTTGTTGGACCATGCAAAATTGGGATGATTGTGCCACCCTGGGTTATACGTGGCAGAAAATGGGTTATTCCCCAGGGTGTAGGCATCTTCTATGCCAGAAGACGTGTCCGCATATGTGTCCGAGTACATGGAGGCTTGGTCCTCCATGTTGAAATACTGGCTCGCAGAAGCCAGTTCCACATGACTTACCGAGTCGCTTGGCGCGACACTCGATAAGGAAGGTCTTACAGGGTTTCTCGGGATAAGCCTGGTGTTGAAAGAATTAGAATTGCGACGAAGTGGTGAGGCGGGGGTGTGTGCCATGTTTGTGGAGGAGGAGGATGATTCGGCTCTTTTTCTAGATTTATCAGTCAATACAAGCAATTCAGGGTTTTGTGACCTCCTCCCAAACATGCACTACCGCAGGAAGAATTGGGGAGATGAGAAGGGAAAAGGGATGAGAGAAATGACGCCGCAAAGGTACACTTGATTACAAATCAATACAGTCAAGTTCCTAACCTCTACAGTGTGCCCTTAGACCTAAAGATCTAAGTTACCTACTATCACGAACTACGGAACCGAATGCGAGCACCGTGGAACCACCGGGCCAGATTGAAAGGCCATTTGCCCCAGTCTTAGACACCCGATAACACGCGGGAACTCTCACCAGCACGTAGCCGCTACACGTAGGTAGTTAGACCTCCAATCCTTAAAAGGGTCAAGTTACTACCAGTTTTAATTAGAGGCTTAGGGTCAAGTGCTTTTGGAATGTGAAGGGCGTTGTTTACGGGTAATGCCCAAGTGATTGATTTTAAGAGTGTGTAAGAACAAGCATGCAACGGGGAAATCTCCCCGAATTGAAGTTTTTATTGGCGAATGGTTTTTAGAGTTCAGCCTTAAGTAGTATGAATTTTAGGGTTTTGCTGAATTACCAATTCAACCAATCTCCGGGTTTTTGCAAAAATACAGGTTTTCCTTCTAAAGCCCAAGAAACCCTTCTTCAATTATCAGTTAGTTAATGCATGCTAAAATGCAATGGGCTACCCTAAATGGAGATTTCTATGTGTGGATGCACGAATCAATTTTATACCAATGTGAAAGGGAGCCAAAGCACTTCAATTCAAGTGCTCCCAATCACCAGAAAGATATCCACACACAAGGCTTCAACCAACAGATAAAGAAACTAAAACTGTTGGGGTTGAAGTATTCAGGATCGAATCACAGGCAAGTTTGAAAAGTCGTGGTGGGGTTGGAATCAACTCAATTCCAAATCTTCCCACCAAAAATGTGATCCTGAATTAAAGATAATTGAGGCAAAAGAGGGATACAAGCAATCTTTTTCTTTGCCTCAAAGAATACTTCCCATGGCGAAAAATCTAAGAATCAAGATTCTAGAATTTTCGCTATGCGAAGTAAGGCGGGAAATCCCGGGGCAGTGGGAGTGAAGACAACCAATCAAATAAGTGAATTTTAATCCACTTGCCCTCAAGAAATCCCAAGAAGTTTTTCTAATTTTTAGTTTTAAATTTTTTTTTTTTTTTTTTTTTGTGTGGTGGCAAGTTAACCCTAATTTGATGAGAAAAGAAAACCTACTTGTTCGGCAACGTGTGCGAAGTTCCAATGCGATGTCGGCGTCTTCACGCTCTCGTTCCCGCCTTGGATCTGCTCATGTCCTCGACTTCGTTAGCCTTCTTCTCCTTCCACCAGGTTCACCTGCACACCAAAAGCAGTAATACCCGTGAAGAGAGAAGAGACAAATTTAAAGGAATTGGATAGAAACTTACTCGAAAGCGCACCTCCCCGGCAACGGCGCCAGAAAAGTTATGATGGTCGGCCCGGATAGGTTGTTAATATGATATTTTTATCGTTGAAATGTGTATAGTGGTTAACCTAATTCAGACCTAACCATCTCTTTACAAAATTTTTAACCTGGCCTAATTGATTTTATGTTGTCATTTTTAAGCCCAGGGTCGAACTCAGGGAAGTGGGGTTCAAGTCGAGTTTCTACGTTTTCCTTAAAACGCGTCTCTTCCGTTTGTTTATTCTGTTTTTGGTATTTTTCTTATTTAGGTTTTTTTTCTGGTAATCCTTGTTCTTGAGGCACACCCTCAAAATTGTGTCCTTGGCTTTTAGCCAAAACAGAGTTTCAAAACACGTCCTGCTACTTGCAAGACGGGGTACCTGCAAATCAAAGATTATCTTTTCACTTTTATACCTTTTTTTATCTTTTTACTAAGAAGGAAGCTATCAGATAGAAAGTAAATATAGTAGCTATAGATATATATTTATATGTAGTATATATATAAAGGGGTGGGGGTGGAGGTGACGATGGAGTGTAGCACTATGTCGAGTCAGCCGACGTCTAGAGAGACGCAACCAACACGACTAGGTGCCGCGTGGAGTGTGGATGGAGGATGGATGATGTATGGGACCATGCTTTTTTGTACGCGTGTATCAGGGAATATCAGCAACTGGTGCAGATATCCCCGCGATACAGCGTATAATAAATAACGTGAAAATATATGTACATATGTATGTATATAAATGTATAAGTATATATGTATAGATATATATAGATATATATATATATATATATAGGTGTATATATATATATATATATATATATGTATGTATATATGTATATAGCTATGTATATATGTATATAAGTATATATATATAATACTATATAGATATATATATATATATATGTATATAAGTATATATGTATCTAGATATATATGTATATATATATGTGTATATGTATAAGTATATAGATATGTATATATATATATATGTATATGAGTATGCGTATATATATATATATATATTATATATGTATATGTATATATATATTATATTATATGTATGTATACATAACTATATAGATATACTATGTATATATAAGTATATATATATAGATATATGTATATGTATATATATCTATATATATATATATGTATGTATATAAGTTACTATTAGTGTGTGAGTGTGTGTGTCGGTGAATGGGTGTGTGTGTGTTGCTGTAAGTGAAAAAAAAGAGAGAGAGAGAGAGAGAGAGATAGAGAATACGTGAGAGAGAGAGAGCGGCAGACAGAGAGGGAGCGGACGGGAGAGATTGGCGGAGAGAGAGAGAGCGCCAGAGAGAGAAAGAGCGGGCGGGAGAGATCGCGAGCGCGGACGATGGCAGCGAGGTAAGGCGTCTGCTCGCGGCGGCGGACGTCTGACGCCGCGTCGTCTGAAGATCGCGGAGGCGGACGTCTGAAGATCGCGAATGCAGGTGCGTCTTCGCGCGGAGAAGGTGACGCGTCTGCAGGCCAGGTGCGAGGAAGGAGAGCGGGCGATGGCGTGCTCGGAGAGGGCGGCGGGGAGTCTGCAGTCGGTCGCGGAGGGTTGCAGAGGTTCGCGGGGGTCGGCGCGAGGGCCTGGCCGGCCGCTGCAGTGCGCGTAGCGGCCGGTCGCGGGTGGAATGGCAGAGGCGACAGAGCAGAGGACTGAGCGGAGAAGTGCCCTGCAGGCGCGCGCGGAGAGCTGAGCGCCTGCGGGGAAGGTCGCGGAGGTGCGAGGGGAGGTTCTGCAGTGGTCGCGGAGGGTCGCGGGGGTCGGCGCGAGGCCGTAGCCGGCCGCTGCAGTGCGCGCAGCGGCCTGCTGCGGCTGCAACTACGGCGTGGACAGAACGGAGACAGAGGCGGGGAACGGGCTTGCAGGCGCACGCGGAGGGTTGCGCGCCTGCGGGGAAGGTCGCGGAGGAGGCGGGGGTGCTGCTGCTGCTGCTGTCGCCGCTGGGCTACTGCTGCTGCTGCTTCAAGCTTCGGACCTTGAAGCGGCAGCAATGGCGTGGAGATGCAAACGAAGAGAAAAGAACACACCACGCCCACCGGCTCGTTGAAGAGCTGGGCGGTGGTGTTCCCACTGTGGTGGTGAGCACCACAGTGGGTTCTCCTGCTCGCCGGGTGCCTCCTCGACGGAGGGCTGGCGTATGGGAGGGGAGAACGGGCGAGGAAGGTGGTGGACTGCAGCGTGGCGATTTTTCAGCAGCTGCCGCAGCTGCGTATTGCAGCAACGTCCCTCCTCTCGTCGCGAGGAAGAGCTGCGGCTTTATAGAGGAGGAGAGCATGGCGGGGAGGCATGGCAGCAGCAGGGAGAGGCGTTGGAGAGTGGCTGCTGCAGGGAGAGGCGCGGGAAGGACAGCAGGGAGAGGCGGGGGTGCTGCATGCGGCTGCGGGAGGAAATTCAGCCGCGGGAAGAAGAAAAACCGTGGGAAGAAGAAAGAAAGATGAAAATAAAATATGGAGAGGGGACTTTTGCAAAAAGACACTTGAAGAAAAATGTAAAAATGCAAGCCATTTATTCCATTCTCTTCTCCTCTCAATTAAATGCATGCATGCAAGCGTTTTTACAAATGCAACTACAGGATTATAATATACATAGTTAATGCTAGAAAATAGCATAAGAAGGCGTTCTTATAGGCGTGTTTTGAGGTGCAAACATGTATCAGGGAATATCAGCAACTGGTGCAGATATTCCTGCGATACAACGTATAATAAATAACATGAAAACATATGTACATATGTATGTATATAAGTGAATATATCTATATATATTTATATGTATAGTTGTATATGTATAGATATATATATAAATATATATGTGTATATATATGTATATAAGTATATATATATATATATTACTATATATATGTATATATATTTGTATATAGATATGTATATATATATATGTATATAAGTATATATGCCTATATATATATAAGTATATGTATAAGTATATAGATGTATATATAAGTAGATATATATATATATATTATATATATATGTATATATATTATATATATGTGTATGTATACATAACTATATAGATATACTATGTATATATATATATATATGTATATATGTATGTATATATATATTTATATATATAGTACTATAAGTGTGTGAGTGTGTGTGTATGTGTTGGTATAGGTGTGTGTGCATCGGTGAACGTGTGTGTGTGCGTTGCTGTGAATGTGTGTCTGTTAGTGAGTAAGAAAGAGAGAGAGAGAGAGAGAATACGTGAGAGAGAGAGCGGGAGCGGGCGGGAGAGATCAGCAGAGAGAGAGAGAGAGCAGGCGAGCGAGAGATCACGGACGCGCGAGTTAAGATGTCTGCCGCCTCCGGCGGACGTCTGACGCCGCGTCATCAAAAGGCGGAGGCAGACGTCTGAAGACGGCGGATGCAGGCGCGGCTTCGCGTAGGGTTCCTGCAGGCGTGCGCGAAGGCGACCTGCGGTCGAAGGTGTGGAGGAGCGAGCGTGGAGGAGGTCTGCAGGTGGTTGCGGAGGGTCGTGGAGGAGGGGGAGGGGGCGGCACGAGGCCGTAGCCGGCCGCTGCAGTGCGCGCGGCGGACGGCTACAGGTGCAACTGCGAGGACGTCAGGACGGATGTTGAGCGGGGAATGGCCCTGCAGGCGCGTGCGAAGTCGACAGGCGGCTACGGGGATGGTCATGGAGGAGCGGGAGGACCTGCTGCTGCGTGGCTGCTGCTGCCGTGGCTTCAAGCTTCGAAGCTTCGAGCAGCGGCAATGGCGTTAAAGAGAAAAAAAACGAAGCGAGGGAATGCACCACGCCCACCGGCTCGTCGAAGAGATGGGGGGTGGTGCTCCCACTGTTGTGGTGTGCACCACAGTGGGTTCTTCTGCTTGCCGGGTGCCTCCTCGACGGAGGGCTGACGTATGGGAGGGGAAAGCGGTGGAGAAGATGGTTACGGGTTTGTTTCGTTGCCGCAGCAGCCTCCCTTGCGAGGATGAAGCTGCAGCTTCTTATAGAGGAGGAGAGAGTGGCGTGCTGGCTGCAGCAGGGAGAGGGTGCGCGAGTTGCAGCTATAGGGAGCGGCGTTGGCAGGGAGAAGTGACGTGGAGTAAATGCATGCGGCTGCTGCGGGAAGAAGTGCAACCGCGGGAAGAAGAAAAGAAGAAATCAAGAGAGAAAAAAATGAAAAGAGGTGGAATTTGCAAGGAGGCACTTGAGATAAAATGTAAACATGAAAGCCATTGTTTCACTCCTCTTCCTCTCTTGATTAAATGCATGCATGCAAGCGTTTTTACAAATGCGATTACAGGATCCTATTATGCAATGTTAATGCCAGAAAATAGCACAAGAAGGCATTATTACAGGCATGTTTTGAGGTGCAAACACTTATCCTCTCCTTTTTACACGTGTACAGCCATGCAGCCGCCCGCCGCGTTCTTCTGCGCCTCTTCGTGATGAGAGCGGGTGTGTGTGTGCGCAAGTTCTGTTCGGGAGGGCACAAGGGCTCGCCATCCCATGTGAATCGGACGTCTGCCCACAGTACCAGACGACAGAGAGGACCTCCAGACGTCCAGGGTGACACTCAGACATCTGGGAACCAAGACTAAACGATCCAACGGGCTTCTGGACGTCTGAAGGACTACATAGACCCAAGGTACGACCTGAGTGACCTTTTAAGACATTTGGAAGAAGTCCAGATGTCTGATTTTGGATAGAACCGTCGTTTTTGACCCGTTTAGGGTCCGTTCGGAGTCCGTTTTCCTCGTTTCAAGTTTCGCTCTTCCCAGATTTAATTCCTCTACCTGTTTACAGTAATTGCATACTATTCTGCGAAACTCCTTGTGATTGATCCTTGTGCTAGGACCCTGTTCCGTTGCGGTTTTAGGGGTTGCGGAGGCGTGCTGGATTGCCGACCACACCCCCAGTACTCCCGGTTTCACTGGTAGAGTGGCTTTTTAATTTATTTAACAAAATTTGTTACAATTATGAAGCAATTAATAAAGTCTAGGCATTACATGAACCCTAGGACTGAGAAAATTAGATTGAATGATAGATCCTAGGGTATTGCATGAATCCTAGGATTGGAAAAATAGATTGAATGATAGATCCTAGGGTACAGCATGAATCCTAAGACTGGAAAACTAGTTGAATATATAAATATTGCAGTCTTAGAAAAGTAGAAAGGAAATGATAATTTACTGTAAATTGGTTAACAGCTTCCTATTATGAATGAAAAAATACGATTGAGAACATGGGTTATATAAATATGAAGCTCGAACGATGAAACCCAAAATGGCCGAACAAAAAGAACATGAACCCTACGGGGAATTAGGAGTAGAACTCCTGGAAAGAGAATGGAATGGAACTGAGAAAGTAAAACATGGAAGCGTGTTGTCTGTTGGGTACGTGGTACCAAAGAGAGCACATATTACCTTTTACTGTAGAGGGGAGCTTGTCGCCCTCAAGTTGAGACCGAGGTGGGTTTGGCCACTTTACACTGAGTTGCTGACCCTTGCGTACACAGTACCGAGGAGAGCTACTAGTGTAGGGAGAGAACTAGCTACCCTACGGGCCCCGGGGTTCTGCTAGCTCTCCTACACCAACTTGTTAGGCCCACTGGGCAAACCAGGGCAGTCAGCCGAGGGTACGCGGACTGTGGAGGGGTTGGACCCCTGTTACTGAGAGGGCTCTGCCCTATACTGGTTCCATGCTGTGCTTTGGACGCACCCGTTAACGGAAACAACTGACCGTGTGCCAGTGTGGGGTAGCTACCCGTGCGCTTATCGCGCGTGCCGTAGTCACCGTTACGTCTGTCAGCGACCTCGGGGTGGTTGACTGAGGGTAGGACCACCACGGGGGACTCTCTCGGCCAGGAGAGCACCACGTGTTACTTCTACTTTTCGGAAAAGCCAGCAATCAAGATAGTTCCCACAAGGAACATTCAAGATCAAGAGAAGGATCTGAGAAATAAATCAATAGTGAATAAATAGAAAGACATAAATAAAGAAAGTAAAAATATAACAGCTACTATGCACTCTACTATTTCTTTAAGCTTTTAGTTGCCACTCTACTCAGCGTTTCGCTGACGTGTCACCCTTGTTACTTTTTCAGGACCAGGTGTTGAGCTGCCAGAGTCAGCGGCTGCAGAGGATGCTGGGCCTAGTAGAGCCCAGTAGTGTTACCAGTAGTACTTTCTGTACTTTTCTTCCACTGTAGTGAGTAGTTTTCTGTTACTCCCTGTACTTTCTTTATTGTAAGCTTTATGTTATGTACATGTTTATTTCCCTTCTATTGTGGTGGTGTATACTGTAGTATTTCCTTTCTTTATTGCTGTATTTTTTTACTGCTAGTTATATACATCGAGAATGTGGTTTATTTTACTATTCTTTTGGTTACTTCTCATTGGACGAATGGGTCTTGGGATCAGTCGAGTCGGTCCGATTCTCGTGTCTCGTAGGGATTTGGGAATCGGGTCGTTACAAGATGGTATCTGAGCGAGGTCGTCCCGAGAAGTGAATCAACTGACTGGAAAATAACCAATTCATGTGTCTGTAACAAGAGTAGCAACTGCAGTGTTTCTTTTGACATTAGCTCTTAGACTTCTTCGTTAGATATCGTCCCATATTGACGTGTTTCCATTCTGTTTCGCGTCTCCTTGCAGGAGATGCCTCGACGAGGGACTAGTGAGGTGGCCCGCGGGCGCAGCCGAGGACGAGGTCGGCGAGGTGGGCGTGTCGACATCTCAGTGGTCCAGCCACTACTCCCGGGCCTTCAAGCCCAGGACCTCGCCCAGCTGATACGGGATATAGTGCGAGAGGAGCTCCACCCAAGGCCCCGAGCGCCTCTCCCTGGGGCTGCGGAGGGGGAGTCCTCTGTGGGACCATGTGATGGATGCGATGCTGTACGCTGGGGAGGGGATGGGCCGCCACCGCCCCCACCTTCCTCCGACACTTCTGTGCACGAGGCTCCTTTACTTGGAGGTGCACCAGCATCTCCACTACAGCGCCACTTCAAGCTTTTCGGGTAGTTCCGGAAGCTGAAGCCCCCCTCCTTCAAGGGGGATGAGGACCCGACCGAGGCGGAGGACTGGCTCGAGCAGCTCGAGAAGGTTTTCGACACCCTTCGCCCCCCGGTGGAGTGCCACGTGCCCTTTGCCACGTACCAGCTGGAGAGTGTGGCACATAGGTGGTGGAGGGCGGTCAGGGGACAGGAGAGGGACGAGCAGACCTGGGATAGGTTCGTCACCCTCTTCTGCGAGTAGTACTTTCCCCAGATGTGGCAGGACTAGAGGAGGCGGGAGTTCCACACTCTCCGCCAGGGGACGATGACCGTGAGCGCGTAACGCACGCATTTTCTAGAGATATCCTGCTTCGCAGCGACGGCAGTAGCCATTGAGGAGGAGCGCCTTTGGAGGTTCACCGAGGGGCTCCGGTCTGCGATTCGGGGGTATGTCAAACCCCTGAAGTTGGCTACGTTCTCGAGGGTGGTGGAGGCAGCTATGACCTACAAGGAGACCAACCCGTCCGTGCAAGATACTGATAGCGGGTGGAAGAGGCCTTACCAGCCGGAATTTTCACAGGGTCGGCGAGAGAGGAGACACGTGGCGTCCACAGGAGAGCCGTCACGTTTTGCAGGGCCATCAGTGGCCTTTGGGGGCCCTCGACAGGGGCCAGTGGTCAGCACCGGACCCCCGCCCAGCTGACAGCAAGGACCCACTGAGGGCGGGAGTCGGGTTCCCCTATGCTTCCAGTGTGGCCAGCCGGGCCACTTCAGGAGGGACTGCCTGTCCAGGGCAGGAGGTCAGCAGATACTTCCCGTGCCGAGCACTGGAGGGCGAGTAGGAGGCCGCGATTTCCAGGCACGAGGAGGAGGACAGCAGTCACGAGGTGGGTACCGACCAACAGCTACCCATCCGACGTAGAGTGTGGCTACCTCGTCCGCACCTAGGGCTGAAGGGCATATCAACGCCTTGACACACAGGGATGCAGAGCTTCGGGATCGGTGGTCTGAGTGGTCAGCTGTTTGTAGCTGAAGAGGTGTACACAGGTTTCGAGGTCAGTATCGGGGGACATAGTCTCCCCGCTGACCTGATTATGATACAAATGGAGGACTTTGGTGTAATTCTGGGGATGGACTGGCTATCCTCTTACCATGCTTTGGTGGACTATTTTGAGAGGAAGATCATCTTCTCCATACCGGAGTTGCCTTCTTTCGAGTTCCACGATCAGCCAGTGGACGGAGGCTTCAGGTGCATTTCGGCACTTCGGGCAGTGAGACTTTTGAGCCAGGGGTGTGAGGGCTTCCTAGCTTGTGTGGTGGTAGAGCCCAGCCCTATGGCAGACTTCCAGAGCATCCTGTGGTCAGAGAGTACCCTGACGTGTTCCCAAACGAGTTTCCAGGACTATCGCCCAAGCGTGAGATCGAGTTTGAGATCTCACTAGTACCAGGGACCAGCCCCATCTCCACCGCACCATACACGATGGCACCACTTGAGCTGCGAGAGCTCAAGTCTCAGTTGCAGGATCTTTTATAGAAGGGCTCTGTGAGGCCCAGTGCGTCTCCCTGGGGAGCCCTGGTACTGTTTGTAAAGAAGAAGGATGGTATCCTACACCTTTGTGTGGACTACCGATAGCTGAATAGGGTCACCATCAAAAATAGATATCCACTGCCGAGGATCGACGACTTGTTTGACCAGCTGCGAGGTGCCATGGTATTCTCCAAGATCGACTTGAGGTCTGGATACCACCAGCTGAGGATCAAGGAGGCAGACGTCTCCAAGACAGCTTTCCGCATCCAGTACGGACACTACGAGTTTTTGGTCATGCCGTTTAGGCTGACCAATGCCCCCGCTACTTTCATGGACCTGATGAACCGGGTGTTTAGACCGTACTTGGACCAGTTCGTGGTGGTATTCATTGATGATGTACTCATCTATTCTCGAGATCAGACGCAGCACGGACAACACTTGCGGATGGTTCTGGACACACTGAGACGGCGTAGACTGTACGCCAAATACAACAAGTGCGAGTTCTGGTTGAGGGAGGTGACCTTCTTAGGTCATGTGATCTCTGGAGACAGCTTGGTGGTGGACCCAGCCAAGGTCGAGGCAGTGCTCAGGTGTGAGAGACCGCGTACGGTTACTGAGATTCGCAATTTCCTGGGACTGGCAGGCTACTACAGATGGTTCATCAAGGGTTTTTCACAGATTGCGTGTCCTATGACACAGTTGACCCGGAAAGACGTGCCCTTCACTTGGACAGACGCCTGTGAGGCGTGTTTTTAGGAGCTGAAGGAGAGGTTGACTTCAGCTCCCGTGCTCACCATCCCTGACTGTAGTGGCGGGTTCATTATGTACGCGGATGCCTCCTTGCAGGGGTTAGGGGGTGTGCTCATGCAGAGGGGTCACGTTGTCGCCTACGCTTCGCGGCAACTGAAGCCTTATGAGCATAGCTACCCTACCCACGACCTAGAGCTGGCAGCTGTTGTCTTCATGCTGAAGACCTAGAGGCACTACTTGTACAGTGAGACCTTCGAGATTTTTATAGATCACAAGAGCCTCAGATACCTATTTGACCAGAAGGAGCTCAACATGAGACATAGACGTTGGTTGGAGCTCCTGAAGGACTATGACTGCAGCATTTCCTACCACCCGAGAAAGGCCAACGTGGTGGCTGACGCCTTGAGCCGGAAGGCACCCGCACACTTGGCTAGTTTACAGGTACAGAGTTGGAGCTTTTTGGAGGAGATGGGCAGTTGGCGACCCCTAGAGTTATGGGGGCACTATGGGGCAATGACTGTGACATGACAGACGAGGCCAGAGCTGATAGATCGTATCATCACAGGACAGATGGCAGACCCGTACTTACAGTCCTTGCACGACAGAGTACTGTCAGGTGACCTGGGGGACTTCTCTTTCACAGACCAGGTGCTATGCCTGAGGGGACGTTTGTGTGTTCCTAGAGACAAGGAGCTGTTGAGAGAGCTCCTGACTGAGGCACATGGTTCCAGATTCACCATACATCTCGGAAACATGAAGATGTACCCTGACTTGAGATGCGAGTTTTGGTGGAGGGGGATGAAGCGGGATGTGGGTGAATTCGTGCAGTAGTGTTTAGTGTGCCAGTAAGTGAAGGCTGAGCATCAGAGGCCTGCAGGGCCGCTACAGCCACTTCCAGTGCCAGAGTGGAAGTGGGAGAGCATCACCATGGACCTGGTGGTGGATTTACTAGTTACACAGCGAGGACACAACGTAGTCTGGGTAATCATTGATAGATTGACGAAGACGACGCGATTCTTGCCGATCCGAGTCACTTTGGGACCAGCACAGTTGGCAGAGAGGTATATCCGCGATGTGGTACGTCTACACGGAGTTCCGCAGGAGATTGTATCTAACCGGGATACCCGCTTTATGTCCCAATTTTGGGCTGAGTTTCAGCAGGCCCTGGGGACGCGATTGAGATTCAGTACAGCTTACCACCCCTAGATGGACGGACAATCTGAGTGCACGATAGAGACACTTGAGGACCTTTTGCATGCCTGTGTACTAGACTAGAGGGGCTCTTGGGAGGAGCACTTGCCCCTGGCAGAGTTTGCATACAACAACAGTTATCACTCAAGCATCGGCATGGCACCCTACGAGGCTCTGTACGGATGGAGGTGTACGGTACCCTTGAGTTGGGTTGAGGTGGGGACCAAGTGGGAGGTTGGCCCCAGGCTGATTCGGCAGAGTCAGGAGGTAATCGAGTAGATCCACAGGCGACTCCGCACTGTCAGGAGCAGGCAGAAGAGCTACACGGATCAGAGACGTAGAGAGGTGCAGTTTGAGGTTGGGGACCACGTATTCCTTTGTGTTTCTCCCATGAAGGGCCTGCAGCGATTTAGGGTGAGAGGGAATCTCGCGTCGAGATTCGTGGGGCCCTTTGAGGTCCTGGAGCGGGTTCGACCCGTTGCATACAGACTTGCCCTCCCTCCTCAGCTTTCTGGTGTGCACGACGTGTTCCACGTGCTCAACCTCAGGAAGTACATCGCCGATCCCAGTCACGTCCTGAGTCACGAGAACATCGAGTTGAGCGACGACCTGACCTACTCCAAGTGGCTAGTACAGATTCTTGATAGAGCCATCCACAGTTTGAGAGGAAAGCAAGTACCCCTGCTGAAGGTTTTGTGGAGGAGCTAGCAGTATGAGGAGGCTACCTGGGAGCCTAAGGCGACGATGCGGGAGCGGTACCCGGAGATTTTCGCGGGTATGTCTTTTCGGACCGGCTTCGGTCCTCTTTGAGTTTTTATGTATATATGTTGTTCTTTCCCGCACCCTAATTAGCGCAAGTTTCAGGGATGAAACTACCTTTGAGTTCGTTATATTGTTACGAACGTGGGCATCAGACGGATTTTAAGATGTCTGGGAAGTGGCCCAGATGTCTAGTAATAAATTTTTTCGGCATACGGGGTCACGTCTGTGCACATGTGCGCGCAGACTACACCCGCCGCCTTCGTTCTTCTTTTTCCTCTCTCTCCCTGCAGACATCGCTCCTTTCTCTCTCTCCCCGCACGTCCTTCAAATACTCCCGCCCCCTCCTACGCGTCACTCTACTACCTTCGTCTTCTCCTCCTTCTCCCTGCCAGCGAGAGCGCGAGCGAGCGAGTGAGCGTGCAGCAGTAGCGGCAGCAGTGGGTGTGCGGGAAGGAGGAGGGTTGCGCAAGGAAGAAGGAAGCTCGACCGCGAAGGTGCGAGCTTGCCGGGATAGCTAAAGCCAGCCGGTGGGAGAGCAGCGAGCGTGGGGCATCGCAGAAGAGCTGCTTCAGCTCAAGCAGCAGGCGGACGGGGTGTGGCGCGGCCGTGCATCGCGGGCGGAGAGTGGAAAGGGTTCTGATTCTGGGGAAATTTCCTAGAATCAGACATCTGGACTTACGTCCAGACGACGCCGAAGACGTCTGGAGCAAGGTCCAGACGTCTGACAGGTACAATATTTCTTATCTTCTCCTTTTTACACATGTACGGCCATGCAGTTGTCTGCCGTGTTCTTCTGCGCCTCTTTGTGATGAAAGCAGTTGTGTGTGTGCGTAGGTTTTGTTCGGGAGGGCGCGAGGGCTCGCCATCCCACGAGAATCGGACGTCTGGCCATAGTACTTGACGACGGAGAGGACCTTCAGACGTCCGGGGTGACACTCAAACGTCTAAAAACCAAGACCAGATGATCCAGTAGGCTTCTGGACATCTGGAGGACTGCATAGACCCAAGGTACGACCTGAGTGACCTTTTAAGACATCTGGAAGAAGTTTCAAATGTCTGATTTTGGATAGAACCGTCGTTTTTGACCCGTTTAGGGTCCGTTCGGAGTCTGTTTTCCGCGTTTCAAGTTTCGTTCTTCCCAGATTTAATTTCTCTACCTATTTACAGTAATTGCATACTATTCTGAGAAACTCCTTTTGATTGATCCTTGTGTTAGGACCCCATTCCGTTGCAATTTTTGGGGTTGCGGAGGCATGCAGGATTGCCGACCACGCCCCTAGTACTCCTAGTTTCGCTGGTAGAGTGGCCTTTTAATTTATTTAACAAAATTTGTTACAATTATGAAGAAATTAATAGAGTCTAGGGCATTGCATGAGCCCTAGGACTGAGAAAATTAGATTGAATGATAGATCCTAGGGTATTGCACGAATCCTAGGATTGGAAAACTAGATTGAATGATAGATCCTAGAGTACGGCATGAATCCTAGGACTGGAAAACTAGTTGAATATATAAATATTGTAGTCTTGGAAAAGTAGAAAGGAAATGATAACTGTCAGTAAATTGGTTAACAGCTGGCTGTTATGAATGAATAAATAAGATTGAGAACATGGGTTATATAAATATGAAGCTGGAACAGTGAAACCCAAAATGGCCGAACAAAAAGAACATGAACCCTACGGGGAATTAGGAGTAGAACTCCTGGAAAGAGAATGGAATGGAACTGAGAAAGTAAAACCTGGAAGTGTGCTGTCTCTTGAGTACGTGGTACCAAAGAGAGCACATATTACCTCTTACTCTAGAGGGGAGCTTTCTGCTCTCAGGTTGAGACCGGGGTGGGTTTGGCCACTTTACACCGACTTGCTGGCCCTCACGTACGCAGTACCGAGGAGGGCTACCAGTGTAGGGAGAGCACTAGCTACCCCACGGGCCCTAGGTTCTGCTAGCTCTCCTACACCGACTTGTTAGGCCCACTGGGCAAACCAAGGTAGTCAGGCGAGGGTGCGCAGACTGTGGAGGGGTTGGACCCCTGTTACTGACTGGGCTTTGCCCTATACTAGTTCCATGCTGTGCTTTGGGCGCACCCGTTAACGAAACGACTGATCGTGTGCCAGTGTGGGGTAGCTACCCGTGCGCTTATCGTGTGTGCCGTAGTCACCGTTACGTCTGTCAGCGACCTCGGGGTGGTTTGCTGAGGGTAGGACCACCACAGGGGACTCTCCCGGCCAGGAGAGCACCACGTGTTACTTCTACTTTTCGGAAAAGACTGCAATCAAGATCGTTCCCACGAGGAACATTCAAGATCAAGAGAAGGATCTGAGAAATAAATCAATAGTGAATAAATAGAAAGACATAAGTAAAGAAAGTAAAAATATAATAGCTACTGTGCACTCTACTGCTTCTTTTAGCTTTTAGTTGCCACTCTACTCAGCATTTTGCTGACGTGTCACCCTCGTTACTTTTTCAGGACCAGGTGTTGAGCAGCCAAAGTCAGCGGCTGCAGAGGACGCTGGGCCTAGTAGAGCCCGGTAGTGTTACCTGTAGTACTTTCTGTACTTTTCTTCCACTGTAGTGAGTAGTTTTCTGTTACTCCCTGTACTTTCTTTATTGTAAGCTTTATGTTATGTACATGTTTATTTCCCTTCTGTTGTGGTGGTGTATACTGTAGTATTTCCTTTCTTTACTGCTGTATTTTGTTACTACTAGTTATATACATGGTGAATGTGGTTTATTTTACTGTTCTTTTGGTTACTTCTCGTTGGACGACTGGGTCTTGGGATCAGTCGAGTCGATCTGATTCTCGTGTCTCGTAGGGATTCGGGAATCGGGTCATTACAGGTACTCTATCATTACTTTTTCATTTAATCTCCCTCATAACTTTCCCAATTTTTGTCGTTACTCTTAATTTCCCATATCTCAGTTACCAACCTAGCTGGAGAAATTGAGAGGCCTTGTCTTTCCATATTACGATGAGATCAACACCATAGTAGCTAGGGACATTGCTACAGGATAGCATGCACTGTCGTCTCAATGATTGTCTAACTCGTCGGAAGATGATGGACCTCGGACATGGGATGAAACTGATGTCCCCCCAAGTCATCAATATGTGGATTCTATGGACACCCGTTACCAGCATCAGCCATACAACATGGCTGCAAGTGAAGTGACAATGGGCAAATTTAATGTGAATGACCAACGCTTCAGTTTTGAGGAGTTGCTATTGTTCGATCAACCTTCATATCATGGGATTAACACCACTCATTCTTCATTTTACAGAATGACACAACATGCTGTTGATGCTACCACTGCGGGTTCGTCCTCCATCCCTTTGCAAACTCCTTTCATGGATAGGCGTCATGATCTCGAAACACTGCATCCTCATTCATCGAGGGGTGGTAAGGGGAAAAGAGTAAGTGGAGACGACAGTTCTAGTGGACAGAAAAGAAGATGACCAAGCTCTAGGCATTTGAATGCCCATATTTTGGAAGGATTATTCCAAATTAATTCATTTCTGTACGACTTGGTCAGTATAAGGTCATAGCCTTAGGAAAAATAGGTTGACACATCTGATGAGATAGGTCAAAGTCTTACAGTGGTTACTGAGCAAGTTTCAAACATCTTCGATTCTAATACAATGACACTCGCATAATATTTTGCACAGAGTACGAATGGTGCAATTTTTAGAAATGTTGTGGGAAACCTAGAGGCATTCATCAACTGGTTGGAGTCTGTGTTGAAGTAGATCAACTAATGCATGACATGTTCCCTTTCTCTTGCTTCAGAGCTTCGAATGTCATTTTTCACTTCTTTCTTATTTAGCATGTAATAGTTTGGACATTATCAGTGGCAATTGGCTATATCAACTATGCCAATTGTTTTTCCTTTTGTTAGTGTCATTCATATATTATGCATTTGTTCATATTATCGTTACACTTTACTCATGTTTCCCTACTGCTGAGGATCTTCGATGAAATGATTACTGTAAAGGGAGAACTTCAAAATACTACATATTCCTTCAAAGGATGTCTTCTTTGGAGTACTCCAAATATGAGATTACAACATATGGTAGCTCTAGCAATTCCAATACGAGCTTAGGCTTGGAGCATTGGAGTACAGAAGGGCAGGAAAACCTCTAGTTAGTTGAGATGATCATGCTTATACCGGTTATGGCTCAACTTACAGTTCATCAATGAATACCATGTAATACAAATGCCATGTCAGGGCACGAATGGGTGCACAATATGCTATCTGGTCACTATGATAGGTGCCTTGCTGAGTTTTAGATGCACGTGAGACCATTCCTATCATTTGTTGATCTTCTAAATACAAGAACAAATCTAAGTGACATAAATAACACCACAGTGGAGTAGATGAGAATTTTCATGTTGGTGTTGGCATATGGAGGTTCAAATTGACATTTGATGGAGAGTCTCCAGCACTCAGGGGAGACAATCAGTCGATATATCAATCATGTCCTAAAGCAAATTTTGAAGTTGAGGAAGCTTTTCATATGCATTCCTTATCATGATGCACTTGTTGATGGCACCATAAGGGATAACTCAAAGTACTATCCATACTTTGAGTTAATTTCTATAATTGAAATTAACTTCTCTCCTATGACTTATTTGGCAGCGTAGAACCTCAGACTGACATATGACTTGGTCAAACTCTTATTGAAGGACTGTATCAAGGCAATTGATAGATGTCAAGTATGCATGATTGTTTCGACTGAACAAGTCAGTAGATATCATTGTCGGGAAGGGTGAGCAAGTCAAAATGTCCTCGTAGTCGTTGATTTCAACATGGAATTTGTGTATATTGTCACCAGATTTGAGGGTTCAGTAGCTGACATGTGTATACTAAACTGGGCATTAGAATATGGGAAATTTTGTGTCCCACAAGGAAAAATGTATTTAGTTGACTTAGGCTTTGTAAATACAAATCGATTCCTAGCTCCCTACCAGGGTTCGTCGTATCACTTCAACGAGTACAAGGGGAGGGTATACCATAATGAGAAGGAGATATACAATCATCATCATGCACAACTTTGAAACATTGTGGAGCACCCATTTGGTGCTCTAAAATCCAAATTCCGATTGCTAGATCACCATCCCTTCTATAGCATCATGATGTAAGGATGCATGGTAATGGCGGTGTGTATCATTCATAACTTCCTATGATGTCATGACTTGATGATCCAAACTTTCATCGAAGACACTCGAAGGAAGTCGATGCCAATAGCGAAGATGACATTGATGGTGAGGTGAAGTCTGATGTAATGATAGGTGAGGTCATGCACAATTGCATTTTAGGGAATTTATAGGTGAATTACAGTAGTACACATCGCAGCACGCATTAAGGAAAGCATATTTTTCACATTTCTACCATGGGAGTTAATCTTCTAGCTGTTATTTTGGTGTTGTACCTTTTGATGTATGTGCTTTGCCATGTTTGGAACCTTCATGTTTGATGAATTATGTAGAGAATGTATGTATTGCTATATGAAGGCATTGTATCGGCACACGATTGTTGAAGTTATTAGGCAAATAATTTTTAGTAACGATGTAGAAATGGAGGTTGCACCATGATGTGGTTCATTTTGGTTTCATGGTAGACAATGAACTTGCCATGAGCTTTGTAATCTAGTGTTGTTCATGGACAATGGTTAGGACGAGACAGTACTGCAGAGGTTGTATTATGTATGTCCATGTGGTGGCGAAGTGAGTACCATGTATTGTACTTTACGTAAATAGCTATGTTTTGATGGTGAATTGTGTACCATGTCTTGTTCTCAATGTAGTGAATCTCCCATCAGCGATGTGGATATAGGGTTCTTGCATAGCTACATGAATCAACTCCAACTATTAGAGCAGAGCTCACCATCTTGTCAGGTTTGGAGGGGAAGTTAAAGAGGAAAATTTTGCAAATAAGGAGGGATGACAGTGACAACAAAATGAAATTTCACAATTAGCTCCACCAATGGAGAAGAAGCTTGCATTGGAAGTCAATAAAATAAGAGTTTTTGTTTTCATTTTTATTTGCCTTCCCTTATATAAGGGGTAGAATTTTTATGGAAAGGTCCTTCCACCCAAAGCACACATTAATAAAGTGCCTACAAACTCAAGATGCATTATATATCACCCCTCATCTTTTTACTACATAAGAATTTGTTAATTAATTCAAGGGATTGCTCAATTCCTAAGGTTACCATTGCTTAATTAAGGTTGCCAAAGACCTTAATCCACCATTAAGCATCCAACTAGGATTTTAAATAGCTAATTAAACATAAATAAAATCCAAGCCCTTACACCCTACCCTCCTTAAAAGAATTTCTTCCTTGACATCAATTAAGGCAATCAGGTGTAAGCATAAATAGTTACAATAATCCCAAAGTGACAAACCAAATTCGCTCCAAGGCCAACACACAGCAAGAGAACAAAGCACATGTACCAAGGCAATATACCATTCATTACATACAACCATAACCAGTACAACATCTCAAAAACCCTCTCGAAAGTCACAAAAGAACAAAAAAAGAGGGAGTTCACATCAAAGCTAGTACATCAAAAGGCTAAAACCATCCTAAGCCTACCAAACATCTTCAAACATCAAAGTTATTACTCATCGTAGAAGCATCTATCACCTCCTTCCATTTAATTGCAGCAAGCCCCTTCCCTAATCCACGAAAGTAATGGCTTAAGTCATCCATGCATTCAACATAACAGTTCTCAGCTCATCATCATCTCTGCCTTGGCGTTTCACAGTCCAGGCTGCCACCTATCCCCCTATGGGACAATCTCGCTTTAAATGTCCACAATTAAAACACAACATTGGAGCATTGAACGATCCTGCATGACTCCTTCCACATTTGACACAAGCTTTCTTATTAGAAGGTTGACTCGTAGTACATGAGGTGTTATCCACACCAAAGTGCTTCTCTCCTATTCAAGAGTCTGTTGTTAATGAGTCGTATCATTGGGACTGATGATTACTCTTACGAGTGTGTCCTGTTGTATTACAGTGTGGTTGCAGGTCTGTTCTTGCAACTAAATCACTATCATCGCCCTGTTGACTACTGTGGCTCTTCAGTTACCTCAATCTGACCAACTGTCAACATGCCAACCAATTTCATTCCAACATTGTTTTCAACCTCCAACAAGTTCTGCATTATCCCATGTAGCTGCTCCATCATGCTCTACAGCTGGCTTACAGTTGTAGCAAGATCCGTGGGGTTCTGATTACCACCCTGAGTATGCTTCCTTTTCGGAGGCATCCTACCATAGTTGAAGAAATCAAACATGTGCCATCATAGCTCGACCACAATCGAGATCTGGTTACAATCCAATACCTGATGAGGTATGGCTCATCATAACTAAAATGCTAAAGTTAAGCTAGAAACTAGGTTAAATACTATCAAATTAACACAAGAAATGGGTTAAGTGTAAGAATTAAGGAAAATGACCTAAAACATAAAAAATGTATTAAAAATGCATAATTAGGAGGGAGATGGATTGGAGGGAATGAACAAGGCAGTTGTGGTGAAGTGAGGGAGATGCAAACACTAAATTCTTCCACTTAGCTACCAGTTCTAGGAGAAGAGCTAATCTAATCTCTTCAATTGTTAAAGAGGGGAAGAGAATTACCTCCATCTCTGATATTAGAGCTGATGCTATCAGGTATTTCAAGAAGTCTTCAAGAGCTGCAAGTAGGGGCTGTTGGAGGATGGCAGCTAGTGATCTCCCCAAAATTACTGAGGTTCAGGGGTCTAGCCTGATTGAATGTATGTCTGAGGCTGAAGTCTTGAAGGCCATTAAGGATCACAATTGTGAAGGATCGCCTGGTCCTGATGGAATCCAAGTTCTCTTCTACAAAGATTTATGGGACATTGTGGACACTGAGGTTATGGAAGTGATCAGAGAGTTTGAGAATGGCAATTTTGGCTTTGAAAGAATAAATAGGTCCTATCTATTTCTTTTGCCAATGACTCCAAGTGGTAAATCTTTTCAAGAGTTTAGACCTATTGCCTTCTGTAACTCTTTGTACTTAGTGATTGGCAAGGTCCTGGCCAATAGATTGAGGCCTATTTTGCAAGTTTTGATCCATCCTGCTCAATCAGCCTTCCTCCCTGGCAAATCTCTACAAGAATCCTTTATCATGTCCCAAGATATGATTTGTGGATGGCATAAGAGAAATGCAAGGCTTTTCTTTGGAAGGTTGACTTCCACAAAGCTTATGACTCCATCAGTTGGCCTTATCCTTGGGATGTGGTTAAAAGAAGGGGCTTTCCTTCTACTTGGATCTGTTGGGTGAAAAGATGTATCACCACTGCCTCTTTCACCCCCCTGATAAATGGAAAGCCCTGTGGGTCGTGGATTCAACCCCAATGTGGTATCAGGCAAGGATGTCCCCTGGCTCCCCTGATTTTCAACTTGGCAGTTGACAACCTGGCTTGGTATGCTTGTAAGCTTGCAGAAGCAGGTCTTATTAGAGGGTACTCTTTGTCGTGCAGGAGTAGTCTAGCTCCCATTCTTCAATATGCAGATGATATAGTTTTCTTTGTAGAAGGGTCTATGGATGAAGCAATGGCTTTGCATCATATGATTGATATCTTTGGTTAGCTCTCTGGCTTGAGGTTGAATAGGGATAAATCTAGTTTGGTCTACTTTGGCTTACCTGAGGAGGAGCAAGGAGCTTTAGCTGCTGTTTTGATGACCCCTTGCATCAGTCTTCCTATTAGATATTTGGGGATGCCTTTGAGGTGCTCTAGAATGAAGAAGAGAGATTGGAGCTGCCTCTTTGACAAGATTTCAGTGAAATTGGATGGATGGCATAGTAGTTTCCTCTCCAAAGGTGGACGACTTATCTTGCTCAACTCTGTGATTACCACCATCCCTGTTTTCTACTTTTCCATATTTAAAGCACCTAACTCCATTTGGAAAAGGTTGGATGTGTTGAGAAAGAGGTTCCTTTGGAAGGGAGCTAAACATGAGGGCAGATTCTTGTAGCCACTCAAATGGGAGCAGATTTGTTGTACAAAAGATAGGGGTGGACTTGGGATTAAGTCCCTGAAACACTTTGTTGATGCTTTGCTACATAAGTGGGCTGTTAAACTCTTGCAAGGAGACTTGAAGCTGTGGACTGTCCTGATCAGAGATAGCTATGGTGCATCCAACAGTGTGCTATCCAAACTTCAGCCCAGCAGTCCTTCTCCTTTCTGGAAATCAGTGACAAGAGCTTTGGCTGATCACTTCCACCTGTTGCAGCCGGCTCTTGGGGATGGCAGGACCTTCGGCTTCTGGAAGGAGGGGTGGTCAGGGTTGGGTGTCTTGAAGGAGCTCTATCCAAGAGCTTTTGCTGCAGCATCTAACAAGGAGGCCACTGTCAGTAGGGTCTGGTCTTGCAGCAGCAGTAGCTGGAATCTGATTGAGGAGGATTCCAGCAGGAGAGCTACCTAGCTGTGGGAAGAAAGGAGGAAGCTAATTTTAGACCTTGAGAGCTTTAGTCCTAGGCCTGGAGTGGAGGACAAGTACCTTTGGGAGTGGATTTATAATGTGCAATCTGGCTATAATAGAATTTTGAGCCTTGAAAGTAGGTGGAGATGCGACTTCATTGACAAGAAGATCTAGCTTCTAAAAATTCCTCTCAAGGTACAAATATTTCTCTGGCTATGTAGGAGAGATGGATTGATCAGAAGTGATCTGCGACATAGAAGGTTGGGAACTGATCACCATGTTTGTTTTTTGTGTGAGATGAATACTGACAGTGTAAATCACCTCTTTTCTTTTTGCCTTGTCACTGATGATATTTAGAGAAGGACATGTCAGGAACCGCTACCAAATTGGGATTCTATCTGGCATGGGTTTGGTATTAGAGGGAAGCCACATGTACGCATGGCTGTCACTCTATGGTGTGTGTGGAAGGTAAGAAATGAGAGACTTTTTCAGGAGAGGCCGGTGTGCTATGAAAGAATTACACGAGAGTGCTAGTCCCTCATACATTTTTTGGGATCTCTTCTGTAATTTTTCTTACTTGTTTATATAATATACCACTCCGAATTGTTATCGTAAGACGATAGCTTTCCTTTCTGTTTCAAAAAAAAAGCATAATTAGGTCACATTTAAGAGATTATGTACTTAGCTATGTATATGGATGACTTAAATGGCAATTGAACACAATTTAAGCTTGAATGAACAAATCAATGGTTGGATTATATTCTAATATGTTTAATTCACACACCAAAAAATTACATTGCATTCTAACATCATTAGGACCATGCATTCAGTGGTTCTCATTTAGCTCCTTCTATGTTATGCTATATACATTTTTTGAAGCCAAAAATGGTCAAGGACTTTATTGCAAACCATATGGGATTCCTTTGTAAATACCTAGGGACCTACTGGTTACTATTTCTATCACTAATGGGTTCCTACCTAATTTCTCCACTGTTTAGTATAAGGGCCTCTATGCAAAAGCACCAATACACTTGCAGGTGCTCTTTCCCTTCAGCTATTCTTCATACGATGAACTCGCGAGCTCCGAGCCGCCCATCCCTTGTTCCACAGTTTTGACGGTGGATCTGCCACCAAGTTCCTATCTCTGGTTCCAAATTCTTCCTGCCTTATTCTTGATCACATCTAGCGGCTCTCATTGATCCAAATCGTGCATGCGTGCCTCAGCTCTCTTCTCCTCCGTTGATGTGCAACAGCCCTACACTCTCTATACCTGGTCACCTGAGCTCACAAAGCCTATATAAGTAGCTTTGCAGACACCCTTGGCTCCTTTAACAGCTCCCCCCTACTTCCTTTAGCTCGGTTACCTTCTTCCCCTCTAGTTTCCTTCCTCCTTTTCCACGTGTGATAGAGGCAACATACTTCCTCACTCTTCTCAATCCTTGCCACTAAGGATCACATAATGCCTGAGGGCACTTTAGAGCTCCACTAAAGAGCTCTTCGTCACTGGAGCTTCCTCCCTCCTTCACCGCAACCACCAGTTGTGGTTCTTCTTAAAGTTTCTACTCTTCTGTTAGATTAGGATTTACAGCTTTATTAGATTAGATTTATTACTTTCATAGTTTAATTAGGTAGTTTAGATTATATTTATCATTTGAATTGCATTAGATTAGCATTTATTAGATTTAGTCTTAGTTTTCCTCAATCAGGCCTCTCTAACCAATTCAAATCAGAGAAGGAATTGATCAGAGAGGTGAGTTCACCCATCCATCTTAGTTCATAAGCCTTCCTCTACACTTCACACATCCACTTCACAAGAATTCACAATGTTTTATCAGAGTTACCTTTTGATCTGAAACTTCCTCCAGCAAAGTTAACTTTATATTTGAAACTTGCTAGTTTCTAGATTTCAAAGCTCACTCAGATCAATCTTGAGGGCCTTCCATTCCTCAAATTACAAAGGCCCTATCCTACACTAGATTTAATTTGATCTGATAAATTATTCAAATTTTTGTCCTAAGGTGTGATCGAAGAATTTGAGATTCAATTGGATTTTCATCCAATCTAGTTATGTGAATTAAGTTTGTAGAACTTTAATTAGTCTTATTGCATTTGGTTTGAACCCATTGGATTTTATTTTTATCAATTAATTGTTTCATGCCTAATTTGAACCATTGATACTATTTTCTTCTCTGCCTGAGCTAGCTAAGTTCTATGAATTCGATGCATTGGAATGAGACCTTAATAATGACTTATTAATTTCTTAAGGATCATACTATTATCCTGAAAACAAATTAATGGTGTGCAAGGTGGCAAGATGATCATATCATTTAAGTGATCATAGATCAAATGCCTAAAATGGTGACAACTGGAATAAATGCAAATCATTTCAATCTAATAGTTGAGGGTTTGATTCAGTTTGAATAATTTTCATGAAGGTCTGAGAATGGTTTTGATTGGATTTTAATGCCTGATCTGGTTTCTTACTTTCACGTTGTCTATACCATAAAGGAGATTGTTTAGGGTTTTCAGAGGCAATCAATCTTGAATCTGATATTTGTAGAATTCCAAAGTGTATTTGATCAATTGCAATGATTTAGAATGGGTTGTAATGAATTTGAATTACATTTGGAATTGGTGGTTATACAATGGAGTTTCCAAGTTGATCGCAATACCTGGAACTTCAATTAAGGTTCTAATGCTTTGTGTAAGATCGTAAGAAGATTTTTTGAATTAAGTGATTTCAGTTGAGTGATTGCTCCCTTGTTCTGAGCTTCGAATTACACTTGAGATGTTTTGTCAGTAACCACTACTGCTGAGTACTAAACAATTTGTACAAGAGATTTGATGGTGTATTTAAATGACATGTGAATGATTTTTTATATGAAATAAATTTTTTTGAAAGAGATCCTGTGTAGATTTATCTCCCTGATGTTTGAGCAGACCTTAAAACTCATATGATAGTTCCTAGATTAGTCTAAAATTCTTTTGGACAGTAACAACCTCTCAAGTAGTAATAAGATCTGTCAAAGATTGATTCTGAGTTCAATTCAAGCCTTAGTGAAGTTTTTAAAATGGTTTGATGTGATAAGAACATTTCTATAAGCATTCTTATATTGTTCATTGATTTTAATTTGAACTGTCATGCTTTGTAGATCAATTTGGAATATGTTGTCATCAAATATGATATTTGTTAACTATCTAGAGTTGAATTTGATATAAATTTAGTGATTCAATAATCATTTTGAGTTTAGTTTTGATATATAATGATCCTTGGAATTTTGTATTGCTTTATCAATTAGTTCCAACATTTTAGAAGAATTTTCTAGGCTTGTTCTGAATTTTTATCATTTATAGCCAAGTTCTAGAATTTTCTAAAAAATACCATAAAAAATAAAAAAATATTGTAAATAAATAAAATAAAAGGTGTCTTGAGTGATATTAGCATATACTTTAGATGTGTATGTGTTTTGATATACGTTTTGATCATTCTAGTTAGGAGAACATACCTGTAGAAGTTGTAAACTTCTCAAGTTCAGAAATAAAGAAACAAAATAAAAATCACAAAAAGAGTTCTTTCTTTTCTTTCCTATCTTCCCCTCTACTTTCTCTCTTCTTATAAAACACAAAAATAAAATAAAAATTAGAAAAATACAAAATCCTTTAAAAAAATCCCTTATGTACATATGTATATATGTATTTATATTTTAATATTGTATAGCATAGTAAGTTATATGTACATATTTATATGAAGTAATTACTTAGGTCTACTAATTATATATAAATAAGGTATAATGTTTATAGATAACTTAAATATAAATTATTTTATTTATTAACTTATAATATCTAGTACTATTTATATGTGTAAACTAATATGAATTATATATGTATAACCTATACATGTATAGTAATATATACATGTATATTACCTAATATATTAATTATAGTTTTAATTATGTAAAATAATCTATTTCTATTTTATATATTTATTTATGTATTGTACGTATATTAATATAGGTTAATAATGTATATTATTAAGGTAAGCTAATGTAAATTAGTAATTCAAATAACTAATAAAGAAATTTATACTGTATTATTATAAATTATATTTTAACTTAATTTAAATATATTTACTATCTTATTTATAATGTATAATACTATGTACATTATATAATTTATATGTAACCTGTGTAATCCAGGTATAAAAATTTGTAAATACCTTAATAAATCCAATAAATTATTTAAAATTCTTAATTAATCATGTAATTATATCAATTAAGTAAATAAGACTTTACCTAGGTAATAGGAACATTAATATATAGTTTAATTAAGTAATTAATGCTAATTGGAACATGCAAAAATCCTTAACATTAACTAATTTAAAAATAAATTTATAAATTTAGTTAATTTAAAATAACTATTCCAATTGAAAGCCCTAAATGTTATCTATATGATTATGTAATTTAATTGTAAATTAGACTACTAGTTAGACCTTAATTAAGGACCTAATTATGGTAATAAATCGCATAGCACAGTTGAAATAAAAATGTATGATGCCATGCTACACTTATCATACTTAGCTTTGGTGGTATTCAATTTCATGACATACAAGTATTTTTCAACAGGTTCATTAGTTGAAAATAATTACAACTATCAGTATTAAATTCCATGGATTCTGATTACAATCACATACAGAGTTATTTGTAGACTTGTTGAAATCCCACCTTGCAGTTGGCAACAACCATAATGGAGGATGTGACGAATAGGATCCTACCACCATCTTCTTCCATGTGTTGTGATTAAACAACTCATAATAATCTCTCCTCAACTTAAAAAGCCAAAATCCAATTCACTTCCCAAAGAATAGAAATTATTTGTATTGTTTGTTCGCATTAACAAATTATGGCATTTCGATACCTGTTACTTTCCTTATCCATCCTTCACAGCTAAATGTACACTTTCAGTACACAAAAAAGTAAAGTGTCCATGTGGTGATTCATGGTCCATTTTATAACTTAACAACTTTGATTCTTGATGATTTCATGATGTTCTTCTTCTTCAGGTAAATGAATACGATATAAATAAAGGAGGCTTTCATCATATACTTAACCATAGGTAGTCAATACCTGTCTAACATTTTAACTTATCTATTCAATGGTTATTCCATATCAATCAAATAGCCAAAATGTATAAAATTTGAGGGCAAAATCATCCATTCTTTACTTTCCAACTAACTTTCTTCTATTAATTCCACCAAATAATTCCCCCTACCAAACAACAAAATCGGAATTAACCTCCCTAATTCCTTGACAAGACATTCTTCCCAACCAAACACCAAAACCACTCAATTTCTCCATCCCTCCTACATTCAGTAGTAGAAATTGCATTGTTGTCGACGATCTACAGTCGACAGTTCATTGAACCGTCATCAATATTATTATCCTCGGTTGTTCTACAAATAATGGTCAAGAATGTTCATTTCATTAACTACCCCCCTTTGATTCAAAGAGTGGGTAGGTGGGACTAGTGTTGTCGGTTAACAATCGTCGATGTAGTTATAAATGTCGATGGTTTTTGAACAACAGTCGAGTAAAGTCAACTTTTCTTATCATCAAAGAGAAAAAGTAAACTTTTGAGTTGCTTACTCAACGATTTCGCTAAAACGAAGACGAACATCAACCTAAACACCTCGCCTGGCCTCGACTCCCTCCACCTTCCTCCCAAATCAGTCCTCCTCCCTTACAATGTCGATCGATCCTCCTTGTGCTCTCCTACTCTCCTCCTCACCCAGCGTCGATCGGTCCTCACACCTCTTCATCGGCTCATCCTCCTCTGCCTCCCCTATCACGTGTGTCCCGCCACCCCCTCCCTCCACCCCTTGCTGCCACCACCACACGTGCATCATCCTTCACCCATCGCCGCAACCCCCCTCCCTTACCGCGTGCTGCCACCACATCCACCTCACTCGTGACTCCTCCTCCCACCACCACAGCTGCAGACCACCACCACCTCCTATCGTCACCACCACCACCTCCTGCTAACCCCACCGCCACCACCTCAGGCCACCACCACCACAACCTCAGGCCACCACTACCTCCCCCTACCCTAACCACCACCACCCCTGTCGCTAGTACCACCACCTCAGGCCCCACCACCACCACCAGACCCATGCCCCTCATCTCCCTATCCAATTTTCCTCCTTAGGTTAAGATAAATTTAATCTTTTCAATGTACTACTTAGGTTAGAAATTTAATTATAAATGCTATAAAAATGTTTGGTTCAATGTTTAGTTAAATTGTTAGTGTTTAGCAAAATTTAGTTTCACTACTAGAAAAAGCTAATCTACCGTAGGTTATTTACCAACGGTTGGCCAACCCACAAAACAAATATTTGTACCGTCACTTCTTCATGTAAGCGACGTTGAATAAAATAGTAAAATTAACCCCCTCCATCTCTAGCAAAAAGTAATATGTACTAAATATTTGTTGTCGTTTATTATAAAAAGCAACGGCAAATGGACGAATAAAATTTAACCGCTAAAGTCACCAAAATTTGGGCACGAGAACTGGTATTAAATTAGACATTTGCTATTGCTTACTAATAAAATCGATGAAAAATGTCGACCATCTAACGCCTTGCAGACCCCTCTCCTCCCCCACAGTTCGCACATACCTCTCTTGCTCCCTTCGATAGGGATCGCTACCCCTCCTCACAGTTGCCCCTCTTCCTCCTCCTCCTCTTCATCTATGCCCCCTTCTATTCCTCCTCCCCAAAACCCTCCTCCTCCATATCTTTCTCCTCCTCCTTGCCCCTCTCTTCTTCCCCACTGCCACCCTCCACTTGTCCTCCTTCTCTCGTGTTGCCCCACCCCCTCCTCCTCTCTGTCCCCCTCAACCTCTCCTCCACCCTACCCCATCCTCATCCTCCTACTGCTACGTGCGACCCCCTCCTCCTCCCAGACCCCAACTCCTCATCCTCCGCCTCTCTTCCTATAAGCTCCCATCTCCAATTTCCTCCTACCCTCCTCCCCTTTGTCTCCCCCTACTGATAAACACCAATTTATCATCATTCTTATGCATTAAAACAAACCTAGCTCTTAGGATTTTGCTCCACAAATGGGTTTTTGGGTTGCATTTAGCCATTAATTAGGTTAGGCATGCATTGCATTTTTTATTATGTTTTTGATGTGTTTTTGTGTGTTAAGGATAAACAGATTGTCAAATCTCTAGAACCCTAGCACTAATGAAGGCAACTAGTGAAGGAGAAGCTTAAACTAGCTGGAACTTAGCTTGGTCCAGCTCACCATAGCTGGAATCCAGCTCACATGAACTAGGGTTAGCTCATCCTAGCTCAATTCAGCTCATCTCAGTTGAATGGTAGCTCAAGAGAGCTCATCTTAGCTCACCTTAGCTCAAGTCAGCTCTGATCCAGCTCAACCTAGCTAGGTCTAGCTCATCTCAGTCCCCATTAACTCACTAAGAGCTTTAACTAGCTCAGCTGAGTTGACTGGAGTTCACCTCAACTTAGGACCAGCTACATCTAGCTTACACAACTCCAGCCAGCTGAAGATGACTTCATCTTAGCTCAGGAAGCTTAACTCCAACTCCCAGGGACTCAACTTAGCTCAACTTAGTTGAGATAAACTACCTTAGCAACCTCAACTAGCTAGGTCCTCCCCAGGAGCATCAGACCCAGCTCACCCCAGCTCCTTTGAGCAGATGCCAGCTTTCTTTATCTTGGCTTAGCAGCTAGCGAAGAACTAGCAAGCTAAGCCATCTAAGGTAGCTCCTTGCAGTTCTCTTCAGTAGCCACCAGCTCCAGTGCACCTCAAGATCACTACCTCCAGCTCTTCTCCCTCAAAACCCCAGCTCCAAATGCCTTCAACCCTACACCCTACTAGCTAAGCTAGCTAAGCTAGCTCAGCTTAGCTAGTCCACCTCCATGGCACCAAAACCTACTACCCTACTACCTAAGCTCCAACAAAAAGACCACCTACTTCTACTTTATTTTGGTGCTAACTACCCCTTCCATCACCACCCTACATCCACCATCAAAACCCATCTCCACCCTCCATTTTTTCCATCCAAAATCAATATCTTCTAAAAGGTATTTTTGGAGGGAAAACCAATGCACCTCTTCATTTCCCTCCCATTTTTCAGTACAAAAATGTCCAAGCACCCGTTCATTTCCCTCCAAAAAATCACCATAACCACCCCCTTCCCATCCTATAAATACCCTACCCTACCACCACATAATTCCCATCCTCCATTTAATTAAATCTACCCTATAACCACCTCATATCTACAGCCAAGAAGGAGTAGAGAAGAAGATTAAGGGGGCACATTACCCGCCCCTTTGGTGCCTTCTTCTCCCCATTCCTTCACCTTGTGCCACGGCAAGAAGGAGGAGCATTCCACATCAATGAGGATGGCCAGGCATTGGAGGAGAAGGGTTGTGCACCCCACCCTTAGAGGAGATCATTGAAAGTGGTAGCTTCCACCTTGGAGGACACCATTTTGAAGAAAGGAGTGGGAGCCCCTTTTAAAGCTTAGGAGCCACTAAATTTGCAGCAAGGAGCTTCCTTTCTTCACCACATTTTGCAAGAGAATTTGTATTTTTATTGCTTTTATGTTTTCCATTTCAGGTAGAAGCATTCTCTACATGCTTTTGTAAAACACAAATTCTATCAAATCAATTTGCCTTCTTTTCATTTTTTTCTGTTGCAATTGTTTTATCTTTGTTCTAGCACATTTTCACTCCCTCTACCTAATTACTCTTGGCCTCCACGTGCCTAGAGTGAGCTTAGGGAGTGGCTCTACTTGTCATTTTAGTAGTAGTGTAGTGAGTTAGGTGTTAGTTGTTTTCCGTCAACAATTCGTATATTGCCTTCGTTATTTCAAAACCCTAAAAAAAATGATATAGTTGAAAATACCAAAATGAAAGGTGATTTTTATTTTCAAGTAAGAGACTTGAATTTTGCAAACATATTGCCTCCTTGGATGACCCTAGATACTCCCCTATCTAGGTTACAAATTTTAAAAGCATATGCGATTTTGCGTGTTACAACGACCCAAAAAAAACCCTAATTACAAATCATGCTAAATCTTGCATCACCTTTTGGCACCATTGCCGAGGAGGCACGGCTTTGTAAATTATTTCTCTCTTTCTTGAAGTGGATCTCATCTCGTTGCCTCTCTTCTTTCTTGTGTGTGCAGGAACTACAGGAAGAAGGCAGGAATTTGGAAGCCAGAGCTCAAAGTTCCTTTTCTTCCCATGATTCTAGGTTGGTTTCTTCTTTCTTGTCACACTTAGCCTAAAAGATTGCCAAAATACACTAAACTTGGCTTTCAGGATCTTAAACATCAAATTTTGGTAGAGTGGTACCGTTAAAATCCATTGTTTGATTTTTTTCCCCATTAAACACCACTCTACCTTAAGTGCGGGTGTTCTGCTTTTTAGATCCGGACTTCTATCCGGATTTGAAAAATCAATTCCTAACACCACAAGCCTCTTAAAATCTTGCAAATTTACCTAGAGATTCCAAATTATGTTGGGAAAATTGTTCCAAATTACAAATTAATTGGGTTTGTTTTTTATTTTTAGAAATTCATGGACTGTAGAGGAATCACATGCTCTAATCTTCCTATTTTGCTACTTTCCATGAATTTTTAAAATTTTTGTACTCAACCAATTTTTCTGAAATTTATTTTTCTAGAATCCTTGTAAAATTCTACACATCATATAAAATCACCAAAAATTTTTCAGGTCAGTGGCAATACTGAATAGTCCAAAATATCTACTAGTATCATTTTGGACTTTGACACCAGTACAAATAAAAATTCAAAAAAAATACCAAACGAATTCCTAAAATCTTAAAAAAATATTTTCTTGAATCCTTGTTTAATTTTTCATATAGTAGTAGTGTTTTGTGATCGGTTTGGACTATTACCTAATACTGAAAGCCTAAAAAAGATCCATTGGTGGTTGAATTTCTATTCTAGGATCAATTGGATTAGGGTTTCTTTTTCATTTTTAGAGGCAAACCACTCAAAGGAAATTGATCTCAACCCATACAACTTGATTTCCTTTTATTTGTGTAATCTCAAAACATGTTTGAAGTCTTAAGAAAGGAAACCCTAAAACGCATTAATTTAAAGCAAATCCTAAAAGATAGAAATACATAAAATTTTTTGTGTGACAACTTGTTTGAATTGGAACCACTTTCTTTCACACACTATAAAAATTGAAATAATAGGGCAGCAACCCAATCAACGCCCTCCACATTCGGTGTGCACTTTAGTATCCTAGACCTAATTAAAATCTGTAGCAATTTGACTCCTAAGGTTTCATCAACTTAGGCTTGCTATCTAGGTCTTAAGTTTTATTTAGTTACTATCAATTCTATCATCTATATCTAGTGTTCAGGCTGAGGGGCCGTGTCAAACGACCATGTGTGGGTTTGTACAAGCAGCTGAGGATTTCTTAGGAAATGCTTGGGCCCAAACCTCCCCTTAAACAACTTGACAAGATTTGTTGACAGAATGGATATTCACTAATGATTACTTATTTTCTAGGTAGACCAAGTTTTAGGTTATTTTTATGGAGTCACATTTAGGTTAGGTCTAGAATTTGGATTGCTTGTTTGCACACTTTCTCTCATCTCCATCTCTTCTCCTCCCCACTCGTTTCTTCCATTTTGCATAGGCGGTAGTCCAAAACTCAACACTTGGAGGGACCACTTGATTTTTGCTTCCCCAAAAAGTCCTTCCCTGCATTTTTCCTCTTCTTTAAAAATGGAAAATCAAAATTGGCCATCTATCCTACATGCTAATTATTCTTTCCAAAATCTTTCCACCCAAGAGCTTCTTAATCAGGCCCCCCACCTAATTTCTACTCCATTATGGCTCAGCTACAAGTTAAGCAACAATAGTTGCATAAGGATTTAACAAACCTAGCCAACCAAGGGACTCCTACCACACCTATGTAAGCTCCACTCATTTCACATCTCACCCCTTCTCACTTCCCAAAGAGACAAAATTTGCATACGACCCGTGCTAAGTATAATCATTATTCTGAGGCTTTCTATGGTTCAATAGGGAATTATACTTATCCAAATCATTACCCTACTCAAAATCTCTCCACCTTCCAGGAGCAATTGCAAAATTCCTCTAATTGGAGGAATTATCCGACTCACTCTTGGACCAATCCAGTTCCTCACCAACAACGAAACCCGTTTGGAGGGTATGGTTCAAATCAAACTTATTAATCTGGGACATCTCAAGAAGACATGAATGCCTAGATGATGAAAACCCTGTAGGAGATGCAAAGAAAAACAGTGGAAATAACCCATGCTATTAATGATCTTAATGATCAATTTGGGGTCATTTCAAACCAATGACCTGCAGGACACTCACCATCCCAGCCCACACCAAACTTTGTCAACCACAAGAACCAACATCCAGTTGGAAACCAACATCAAAACCATAATGTTCATCCTCCTATTAAGCCAATATCTTAGCACCAACCTAGTTTCTATCAACAACAAACCCCTCCACCTCCTCCCAGTGATGACAAAACTGCATATGCAAATATGTTGAGCAGTGGGAACACCACCACTAATTTATGGCCTTCAAATCAAATTGATGAAACCCACTCTCAGCCTATGCAAATCAACTCTCCTAACCCCACTCAGGAAGAAGAAAAAGAAATCCTAAAAGCACTTGATTCAAATCCTACTTCTCACTCTCAAACACTGCAATCCAACCTTTTTGATAAAAAATCAGAGCCCTCTCACCAAGACCTTTTGGACTTATTTAGGCAAGTTGAGAGGAATATCCCCCTCTTAGATGCCACCCCTACCTTTGTTAAATTTTTGAAAGAGAAGTTTACTCCAATAAGGGAGGCTTAGAATCTAGGAAGGGTGGTCCTTTCTAAGACAGCAAGCTCAGTTGTTCAAAGCATGCTGACTCTCACAAAAAGGTACCTGGGCACACCTCTCATCTCAATTGTCGTAAATGACCCCACCTCTTTTCGCACCCCTCTCGACTTAGGTACCTCCATTAATATCATTCCCCCGGTCATATTCGAGGAATCTCTATTCGGCGATTTTAAACCCACTAAGGTTCAATTTCAATTGGGAGATCGATATACCATTCAACCGCGGGGAATCATTGAAGATCATATTGTCAAGGTCCAGAATTGTCTAAATCCGGTAAATTTTCTGGTCTTTGACATAGAGGTACCTGTAGCTCTCACTAGCACCATTCTTGGAATACCCCTTCTGATTATCGCAACAGCTAATATCAACTCTCACTCTGGGAAAATGAATATAAGTTGCGATAACCAGATTTTCTCATTAGATTTATTTCAAGCTTCCAAGAGGTCCATTGATCATAAAATTTTCGAGCACACTGATAATACAATGGAAGCAATTTGTGAGAAATCTTTGTTGATCAAATCCTACTTAGCTTGGACCACTATGGATCTAGATTTTATTGATTCCTATTCTAAGGATGATTTTGTGGTTTGAGACTTTTCAGATCAACTAGGGTTTGACTTTTACTCTTTCAATCTTCCTGATATTTCACCAAAAACATCCACACTAACTTCACCCACCCTACATCTCATTGACTCCTTTCCCCCTCCCTTTCCATTGGACCTATCACCCAACCAACTAGAGTCTGGCATTTTGCATGCACTTAAACCATGGCCAGATCCGGGTCATTCTTCCATTTTTCCATTTCATTTTGATCTTGATTTCTTTACCATTCATCTTTTCAGGGATCTTGAGGAAAACACATTTCTTGAGGACATTCAAGTGTCCAATTATTTACATGATTGTCTATTTTTCGTGCATACCTTCATGCCCGGCTGAATGGCATAAAAGATAAAATTGGATGGGAGGTAACCCATCATTTTTCCTACTTTCTTTTACCTTTCTTTTTCTAGGTTTTGACCATCCTAAACCTGACTGCCCTTCACTAAGGTGATTCCTTTTCCCTCCTAATGCATGAGGACATTGCATATCATAAGCATGGAGGGATGTTTTTAAAATTTTGACGATCATTTTAGGAATTTCAAAACCTAAAAACATGCATTTTTTTCTTTAGCAATTTTGTTTTCCCTACTTGCCTACCCAAAAAAATAAAAATACTGAAAAACCTTTTGAAGAAATTTTGAAATCGGGACTAAGGTTGATAACTAACTTTTGGTACAACAAGATTTTAACTTTAACAAACTAGGGATGAGGATACGGATCTAATCTTTAGAATCTTGAGGTCTTTCTTTAGACTAGATCAGATATCCTTCTCCAAAATTCCATCTGAACTCATGATAGTTCAGGTGACTTGATCCTCTTTTGTAATATGGAAAGTATCTAGCTTTCTTTCGGATTCAAAAACTTGCATTTGTTGTGGAACTTCCTATGTCAAATTTCACACACAAGCCAACACTTAGAAACTGCTAAAAATCAGAAAAACCCATTGTTTGGCCTTAGTAAAAGTCCGAGGTAGAGCATTGGTTTTAGTTCCCACCGCCAAGAAGGAGGAAAATGCCTCCTTTGAGGACGCGATGACAACATGTTATCGCCTTAGCGCTACTCCATATCTATATTACATATCTTTAGATGGAGCATTAAAGCGCATTTTGCAACTCAATTATCTTGGACGGTGCTCTACCTACAGTGTCGGAGCAAGAGCTTGAGTTTGCTTGGAGCGCCTGATGTAAACATGTTTACATTGCATAAGATGTCTATTTATGCATGTTCTTAAGCATAGAATTGCGTTGCATACTATAAATATTGCATAACATGCATCATCTTGCATTTAGATTAGTTTGAATAAAATGGAGGGTAATTACCTTCTTTTATGTTCAGGGATAGGGTAAAATTTTTATCGGGGCCTTGGATTGAAGATCCAATCATAAAGATTTGATTAGGGTGACAATTGGAGTTCAACGACTCCAAGATCGCCCGAATCAAACATCTGTAGCATCAGATAGAGATCGAGGAACCCTACAAGATCAAGGGCCAAGATGGTGTGAATCCATACTTCAGATGATAAATCCGATCGTACGAATGGATTCGGATCGACGATCGCAGCTTAATGGCATGAAAATCAATTCAATCCGACAACCGTGGCAACATCTACGTCATCCAGAAGTTAGACGGCTAAGATGGCACCACGTGGCGCCATCTCAGTTGCCCAATCGGCCTCTACACTCGCCGCACCCTCTCTTCTTTGACGATTTTCCACCGTTGGATGTGCATCCAATGGTTGTGGATGCGCGTGCACGAATCGTAAGTGCGACACAAACACACTTGTAGCGCATTGGTCGAACATGCTTACGCAACGTAGCAGTGTGCGTTCGAGCCTGCGCGAGCAGCATCTGAGGCGCGTCGATGGAGCTTAATTGACTACTTGATCTTGATTGAGTGGTTGCATGAGCACGATAGCGCTCACGCCGCATCAGACGCCCACACGTAATGCGGGATCAGACGCGGGCGAGCGCATGGTTGAGGCGCAGCGAGGATGCATCTCAGCCATATGATCTCATGATCGAACGACTGAGAATTCGAGAATGTGAACGCATGTTTCATGCATGGGAGGCAAGCAGGCACATGGGCGCTGCCCGCGAAGGCCACGTTCGAAACTTTAGCGATGGTTTTATCCACCACTAAAGGTCTAGAATTAATGTTTTTCAAATTAAAAAGACCAAATTGCCCTCACTTCTTGCAACTATAAAAGGAGACCCCCTCCATACGAAATTATCATCCCTTCTTTCTCTTCTCTCCCTCTCCAAAGCTCAAGAGAAGCTTGTCCCACACCTAGGATGCTTCTCAAGAGGTAAAGTCCAATTTTCGTCCCCCTTTCGGAAGTGGATCCCGCGATGACGATGACGTGCTGCCCCACTCCTGTTCTTCCCGCTTCGTCCTCTTTCATCCTGCTCCATTCCCGATCTTCCAGGCATCGTCCCATCCGGCTCATCCTCTAATTGACCATCGAGGAGGACATCTCTCTCCCCATTCTTTTACTGCTTTCTAGAGTAGATTTACTACTTTCTAGTGTAATCATTTCCCACTTTATAGTCATAATGAATAGTGTAACAAATAATCTCTTTGATAATGAATTCCATGTTCATTCTACATCTCTTTTTGGTTTTTGTTTGTAATATTCTCTCTCTCTCTCTCATTCTCACTCTCTCTTCTATTTAGTGTAAATAGATAGATAGTTTCTAATTAATTAATTTACTTCGTGACAAATAAAACAAACACATATTTTTAAATCAAATGTTCGCCTCCTTGAGTTCGACCGAGGATTTTTATTCTAATATAAATTTTATTTGTTGAACATGAGTTCTTTGCTTTCAAACAACAATGATAGGTTTTCAAAATCAAATACGTTAGCATAGTTACTCGTAGCTTCAACAGTGCCCCTTTACATTGTATTGTGTTCTGGGGTTGTGAGCTCCCGAGTGGTGTCATGTACAATGCTATCTCGAAGTACAGGCACTAGAGACCCCTCAAGGATTGGTAATGGGAATGATGATCCCAACACATCTGTTGTAAGACTAAGTTAAAAATAAGCATGGGGGAGAAAAAAAAAATTAAACCAAAAACACATCCTTATAAATGTTGGCTTTAAATAAGAATGAACACAAAGTTTTAAAGGTTATTGCAAGTTGCGTATCAGATTCAAGAGCCAGAAAAATCCTAGAAACAAAAATTTCAAGTCATCTAAATTAACAAAGGGTTAATTTGTGAATTTTTTTGAGGATATATTGATCCCATTTTTGTCTAATTTTTGGATCCAAAAATAAATCCCAATGTTTATCCTTAACAAATCCCATGCCTCCTATGTTTGGAACATCCTATGTCCCGTAATCTTTTTCTCCTCAAAAGTCAAAAAAATTAGATTTCCCAAAAATTTTGTTTTGTAAAAATTAAAGTTTTTCTAAGAGACTAGCAAAAGATAAGCAAGGGGGTGTGATAAACGCCAGTTTATCATCATTCTTATGCATTAAAACAAACCTAGCTCTTACGATTTTGCTCCGCAAATGGGTTTTTGGGTTACGTTTAGCCATTAATTAGATTAGGCATGCATTGCATTTTCTATTATGTTTTTGACATGTTTTTGTGTGTTAGGGATAAATAGATTGTCAGATCCCTAGAACCCTAGCACTCAGGAGGGCAACTGGTGAAGGAGAAGCTTAGACTAGCTGGAAGTCAGCTTGGTCCAGCACACCATAGCTGGAATCTAGTTCACTTGAACTAGAGTTAGCTCATCCTAGCTCCATTCAGCTCATCTCAGCTAAATGGCAGCTCAAGAGAACTCATCTTAGCTCACCTAAGCTCAAGTCAGCTTAGATCCAACTCAACTTAACTAGGTCTAGCTCATCTCAACTCCCTTCAGTTCACTGGGAGCTTTAGCTAACTCAGCTCAGTTGATTGGAGCTCACCTTAGCTCAGGAGCAGCTACATCTAGCTCCACTCAACTCCAACCAGCTGAAGATGACTTCATCTTAGCTCAAGAAGCTCAAGTTCAGCTCCTGGGGACTCAGCTTAGCTCAACTTAGTTGAGCTAAGCTACCATAGCTACATCACCTAGCTGGGTTGTCCCTGGGAGCATCTGACCTAGCTCACCTCAACTCCTTTCAGTAGAAGCTATCTTGCTTTAGCTTGGCTTAGCAGCTAGCAAAGAACTAGCAAGCTAAGCCAGCTAAGGAAGCTCCTTGCAACTCTCTTCAGTAGCCACCAGCTCCAGTGTGGCTCAAGATGACTACCTCCAGCTCTTCTCCCTAAAAACCCTAGCACCAAATGCCTCCAACACTACTCCCAAATAGCTAAGCTAGCTAAGCTAGCTTAGCTTAGCTAGTCCACCTCCATGGCACCAAAACCTACTATCCTACTACCCTACTACCTAAGCTCCAGCAAAAAGACCACCTACTCCTACTTTATTTTGGTGCCAACTATGCCTTCCATCACCACCTTGCATCCACATCAAAACCCATCTCCACTATCCATTTTTTCCCTCCAAAATCAATACCTTCTAGAATGTATTTTTGGAGGGAAAACCAAGGCACTTCTTCATTTCCCTCCCATTTTTACTACCAAAAATATCCAAGCACCCCTTCATTTCCCTCCAGAAAAACACCATAACCACCCCCCTTCCCATCCTATAAATACCCTACCCTACCACCACATAATTCCCATCCTCCATTTAATTAAATCTACCCTATATCCACCTCATATCTACGACCAAGAAGAACGAGTAGAGAAGAAGATTAAGGGGGCACATCACCTGCCCCTTTGGTGCCTTCTTCTCCCCATTCCTTCACCTTGTGCCATGGCAAGAAGGAGGAGCATTCCACATCAAGGAGGATGTCCAGGCATTGGAGGAGAAGGGTGGTGCACACCCACCCTTAGAGGAGATCATTGAAGGTTCTAGCTTTCACCTTGGAAGACACCATTTTCAAGGAAGGAGGAGGAGACCCTTTTCAAGATTAGGAGCCACTAAACTCAGAGTAGGGAGCTTCCTCTCTTCACCAGATTTTGCAAGAGGATTTGTGTTTTTATTGCTTTTATATTTTCCAATTCAAGTAGAAGCATTCCTCTACATGCTTTTGTAAAACACAAATTCTATCAAATCAATTTTCCTTCTCTTCATATTTTTTTTGTTGGAATTGTCTTATCTTTGTTTTAGCATTTTTTCACTCCCTCTACCTAATTACTCTAGGCCTCCACGTGCCTAGAGTGAGCTTAGGGAGAGGCTCTACTTGTTACTTTAGTAGTTGTATAGTGGGTTAGGTGTTAGTTGCTTTCCATCATTAATTCGTATATTTCCTTTGTTATTTCAAAACCATAAAAAAATGATATAGTTGAAAAGACCAAAAAGAAAGGTGATTTCTATTTCCAAGCAAAAGACCTGAATTTTGCAAACATATTGCCTCCTTGGATGACCCTAGATACTCCCCTATCTAGGTTACAAATTTTAAAAGCGTATGCGATTTCGTGTGTTACAACGACCCTAAAAAAACCCTAATTACAAATCACGCTAAATCTTGCATCACTTTTTGGCGCCGTTGTCGGGGAGGCACGACATTGTAAATTATTTTTCTCTTGCTTGAAGTGGATCACATCCTGTTGCCTCTCCTCTTTCTTGTGTGTCAGGAACTACAAGAAGAAAGTAGGAATTTGGAAGCGAGAGCTCAAAGTTCCTTTTCTTCCCTCGATTCTTGGTTGGTTTCTTCTGTCTTGTCACACTTAGCCCAAAAGACTGCCAAAATACGCTAAACTTCACTTTCAGGATCTTAAACATCAAATTTTGGTAGAGTGGTACCTTTAAAACAGATTATTTGATTGATTGCCCCATTAAACACCACACTACATTAAGTGCGGGTGTTTTGTTTTTCAGATAGAGACTTCTATCGAGATTTAAAAAATCAATTCCAAACACCACAAACCTCTTAAAATCTTGTAATTTCATCCAGAGATTCCAAATCAAGTTGTGAAAATTTGTTCCAAATTTCAGACTAATTGGGTTTTTATTTAATTTTTAAAAATTCGTGGATTGCAAAGGGATGACACTCTCTAATCTTCCTATTTTGCAACTATCTGTGAATTTTTAAAATTTTTGTTCTCATCCAGTTTTTATGAAATTTAGCTTTCTAGAATCCTTGTAAAATTCTACACATCATATAAAATGACCAAAATTTTTTGAGGTCAGTGGTGGTACTGAAAAGTCCAAAATATCTACCGGTATCATTTCCTGACATTGACACCAGTACAAGTAAAAATTCAAAAGGAATACCAAATAAATTCCTAAAATCTTAAAAAAATATTTTATGGAATCCTTGTTTAATTTTTCATAAAGTAGTGGTGTTCTTTGATCAGTTTGGACCAATACTTAATACAGAAATCCTAAATAAGATCCATTGGTAGTTAAATTTCTATCCTAGGATAAATTGGATTAGGGTTTCTTTCACTTTTAGAGACAAACCACTCAAAGGAAATTGATCTCAACCCATACAACTTGATTTCCTTTTGTTTGTGGAATCTCAAAACTTGTTTGAAGTCCTAAGAAAGGAAATCCTAAAGAGCATTATTTTAAAGCAAATCCTAAAAGACAGAAATACATAAAATTTTTTGTGTGACTTGTTCAAATTGGAATCACTTTCTTTCACACACTGTAAAAATTAAAATAATGGGGCAACAACCCAATCAACGCGCTCCACATTCCGTGTGAACTTTAGTATCCGAGACCTAATTGAAATCTGTAGTAACTTGACCCCTAAGGTTTCATCAAATTAGTCATGCTATCTAGGTCTTAAGTTTTCTTTAGTTAATATCAATTCTGTCATCTATATCTGGTGTTCAGGTTGAGGGGCCGTGCCAAATGACCAGGCGTGGGTTTATACAAGCACCTGGGATTTCCTAGGAAACGCTTGCTCCCAAACCTCCCTTTAAACAACTTATCTAGATTTGTTGACAGAATGGGTATTCACTAGTGATTACTTGTTTCCTAGGTAGACCAAGTCATAGGTTATTTTTAAGGAGTCACATTTAGGTTAGGTCTAGAATTTTGATTTCATGTTTGCACACTTTCTCCCATCTCCATCTCTTCTCCTCCCCTCTCGTTACTTACATTTTGCATGGGCGGTGGTCCAAAACTCCACACTTGGAGGGACCACTTGATTTTTGCCTCCCCAAAAAGACTTTTCCTGCATTTTTCCTCTTCTTTGAAATGGAAAATAAAAATTGGTCCTCTGACCTACATGCTAGTTATTCTTTCCAAATGTTTCCACCCAAGAGCTTCTTAATCAGGCCCCCCACCTAATTTCTACTCCATTATGGCTTAGCTACAAGTTAAGCAACAACAGTTGCATAAGGATTTAACAAACCTAGCCAACCAAGGGAGTCTTGCCACACCTACCCAAGCTGCACACATTCCACATCTCACCCCTTCTCACATCCCAAAGAGAAAAAATTTGCATATGACCCGTGCTAAGTATAATCATTATTCTGAGGCTTTCTATGGTTCAACGGGGAATTATACCTATCTAAATCATTACCCCACTCAAAATGTCTCCACCTTCCAAGAGCAATTGCAAAATTCCTCTAATTGGAGGAATTATCTAACTCACTCTTGGACAAATCCAGTTCCTCACCAACAACAAAACCTATTTGGAGGGTATGGTTCAAATCAAACTTTTCAATCTAGGCCATCTTAAGAAGGACATCAATGCCCAGATGATGAAAACCCTATAGGAGATGCAAAGAAAACAACCGAAATAACACGTCCTATTAGTAATCTCAATGATCATTTTGGGGTAATTTCAAACCTGTGCTATTTCCATACCTTCATTTCACATTTCTTTTGCTTGTCTTTTATTTTGTTGCTAAGAAAAGACCAAAAAACCTAAAATAGAAAAGATAACTCTTGTCTTTGCAGGTACACGATCTTGCGTGTAGCAAGGCCCATTTTGAACTTGATGTTTGGTGAATCGCTAAGGACCAATTTTTGGTAGTAGCCAAGGAAAAAATTTTCAGGGTGTGCCTTTAGGATAAGTCTATCCAAAAAAAAAAATATAAAAATAAGAAAAATCCAAAAAAATAATAAGTGAATGGAATTGATGTAAGTCATAGGAATCACATAGAAACAGATTAACCCCAAACCTACCTCCCTGAGGTTGACCCTAGGCCTGAAACTGACAACTTAAAATTTGATTTAGTCCATGTTAAAAAATTTTTGATAAACATGTTTAGATTCACTTGTAGGGTAACCACTATACATAATTTGATGCTAATATCTCCATATTAAATAACCCTACCTGCGTTTTAACATGAGTTTTCTGGTGTCGTTGCCAAGGAGGCTCTATCTAGAGTTAGTTTCTACTCTCTTTCTCTAATTTTCTCCTTTCCCGCCCATCTCTTCATGGGTTTGTTTTTTTGCTTTTGTGCAGGTGTACCTGTTGCAAGGAGGAGACATGAAAAGGAGGTCAGAGATGTAGGCCAATCCAAGGCGGGCATGGGAGCGTGAAGTCACTGGAACTGCATTTTGGAGCTTCGCACGCATTGCTAAGGAGGTAGGTGTCTTACTATTAGTAAGTTAGGTCATTCTGTCACATTGAAGAATATATATACATAAAAATTAAAAATCAAAAGTCATAAAAATTCTTCTTGGGATTTCTGGGGTGAGTGGATTAAAATCCATTGTTTGCTTCTTTCTATCACCACCACCACCCTTGATTTCCACTTTTTCACACACGAAAAATTCGAGAATCTCGATTCTTGAATATTTCGTGACGCGAAGTTATCATTGAGGAGAATTAAATTGATTGTTTGCCACATCTTTTTTGCCTCATTATTTTTCATTCGTGATCCAAACATTGGTTGGGGAGTCATGGTGTTGATTTGACTCCAACCCCACCATGACCCTAAACTTGCCTTGATTTAATCCCGAATCTCAACCCCCAACATATTCATTTTCATTTTTCACATTTTATGGTGGTTAAGCTTTGTGTGAATTATCATTTTGGTGATTGGGATCACTTGAATTGAAGTGCTTTGTCTCCCTTTCACATTGGATTAAAATTGACTCGTGCATCCACACTTAGAAATTTCCAATTAGGGGCCCATTAGCATTGTAGCATGCATTAACCAAATCAAATTGAAGGAGGGTTGTTTGGGAATAGAAAACTTGTATTTCTTGAAACCCGGAGATTGGTTGAATTGGTAACAAAGTGAAATCATAAAATCCTTCCTACCTAAGGCTGAAATCCTAAAAGCCATTCAGCATCTAAAACTTCAATTCTGGGAGATTTGGCCGTTGCATGCTTGCTTTACACACTCAAAAATTGACGCACTTGTGCATTACCCGTATACAACACCCTTCACATTTCAAAGCACTTGTATCCTAAGCCTCTTAATTAAAATTAGCAGTAACTTGACCCCATTAAGGTTTGGAGGTCTAACTACCTACGTGTAGTGCCTACGTGCGGTTGCGGGCTCCCATGTGCTATCGAATGTCCAAGACTGGGGCAAACGACCTTTCAATCTAGCTCGGTGGTTCTGCAAAGCTCATATTCGGTTCCGTAAGTCGTGATAGTAGGTAACTTTAGGTCTTAAGGTCACCCTTAGAGGTTAGGACTTTGATTGTTTGATTTGTAATCAAGTGCACCTATTCGGCATCCTTTCTCTTATCCCCTTCTTTCTTCTCATATCCCTAATTCGTCCAACGGCAGTGCATGTTTGGGAGGAGGACACAAAACCCTGAACTTGTTGAACTGTTAGATCACTCTAGAAGGGAAGAATATGATGAATCATCCTACTCCTCTGTAAACATGGTTGCTCGCCCACCCCCAAATCCCGAGGGAGGAAATCACCCTCCTCCAAATCCACCAGGTGGTGGAGGAGCTGTTGACCCTTTAACTTGCCTCTAGGACCAATTGGAATTGTATACTGAGCAAATTGAAGCCAGTAGGGAAACCTTGGAGGAAATGTAGAACCCTCCCGAATGAGAGGAGCCCAGGTCCCTTAGCTCTTATCAGAATCTCACTACTACAGAGACCCATGGACATATTTGTGTCCCTGTGGGTGGGGAGGATTTCGTACTAAAACCAAACGTAATTAGCCTAATGAACTTCCATTATCATGGATTGGCTAGTGAAGACCCCCTTCTTCACGTAGAGGACTTAACATGTTTAGCTGAAATGATTAAACCAAGAAACTTCAGGTCACGTATCATCCTCACAAAAATGTTCTCGTTTTCGTTGTAGGACAAAGCAGCGCAATGGTTGCGCACCATTGGGAAAGCTCTCCGAACTTGGGAAGAGATGCATACCACGTTATTCCAGAAATTCTTCCAAATCAGGTGCACCAATGCGGTTTGCCATACTATTACTTCTTTCACGCAACAAAATAGGGAGCAATTTCATGAGGCCTAGGAAAGGTATAATGACCTCCTCAGGAAATGTCCATACCATGGTCTACCTAAGTCGCATGTAGCCCAGATCTTCTATTATGGGCAAAATGAAACTTTGAGGTAGATTGCAGATGCTTCCTGTGGAGGGAATTTCATGAATAAAGACGAGGATGGAGAGTTTGAACTATTTGAAAATATGAGTGAGAATTCTATGAATAACGCTTCGATTGTCTCCTTTAGTCGGACTAGCGCACCTCATAGCTGAGCACAAGAGTTTGACACGAGACCTTCCCACTCATCTACCGACTTAAATGTAATCGCTCAAAAATTGGATGAAGTCTCCCTCAGTCACAAGAAGTTGGAAGAATTTTTTTCCAACCATACTTGTCTTGTGGCTCACAGATCGACTCCACCACGTCACAAAACCAATCCATCTCAAGTCAGGATGATATCTAGGAATCTTGCATGACCTGCACCATCCTTGCCGAGTATTGCGCCAAGCGACATGTTAAGTAATGTGTATCTGGCTTCTGGTATCTAGTATTATGACATGGAAGACCAAGCCTTCATGTACTCGGATGCAGTACCATATGCAGGCTCGTCCTCAGAATTCGAAGATGTGTGCACCCTGGGGAATAACTCATATTCTGGTACTTATTGATGAGTCCATTTTAATGGACTATTGTTACGCCTAAGTAATTTTATTTTAACATTGTATGTTTGTTAATAACTACATTAAGTTACAGAATGATTGCATGCATCATTATTTAAGTTTTTCCTTTCTCCTATTTTAATTTTACAATGAGGACATTGTAGGATTTAGGCATGGGGGGGTGCATTTGTATTTTAGGAAGTATTCATGCATTTAGGTTAGTATATAAAAAAAAAAATTCCTCTTTTCTTGAGCTAATTGGGTTAGTCCCTAGCAAAATACCTTTGTCATTGGAGGTTTTTCTTCCCGAATTATTTCTTAAGTTTAGAATCCAGTACATTTATTTCATGTAGACTTGGTAATGGATCCTTGAGGAAAACCTATAAGCATTTGTAGTCTACTGAACCCTTGGATAGTTCATAGGGAGTCAGGCATACTATCTTCTAGTAGATCCACCTCATATTTGTGAGAAGAAAGTAGAGCGATTACTTGTGAGTTAAGTCTAGTGCAAGGACTCTTAAGTTTTGGCTAATTAGATGATGATAGTTCAGAGTTAGGCATAGTTTTCACTCTCTGTTCTTGTGTGCATACTTTGTGTGAATTCCTGAGAGTCACCAAATAAGGCAGATACACAGAGATGGAGTCTTAATAAAGCTATTACTATGGTGGATGGTTACGATCGTCCATCATAGAGTCCTCGGCTGAAGGAAGGTAATAGCGTCAAAGGTCAGAAATGCGCCTGTCCTATCCATTCCTTCCCAGTGCCTAGAATAGGCACTTCCACCAAATAAACCACACAATATCCTCTTGACCATTATTATCCCTAATAATGCCTCATAAATAAAAGTCTGTGTCGATTTATAAAAGGAAAAAAAAAGGGGAAAAAAGAAAAGAAAAAGAAAAAAAAGTAGAAGAAACTGTTATATTACAAAAAAAAAAATGTCCAAGTTTATAATGTAACATTGTTTCTGAGGCAACAGAACACTTACCATGTTTCACCAAATATGACACATACCTACCTTTTAGTATTTCTGATTGCTCGAATACTAGTTGATGACTCTAACTTAGTTGTGGAGTTATTGGGACTTTAATTGAAGTGTGGATGCCATGTGAGGCCACAAAATAGTGAGTACAATTACTAAGTCTAGTGAGATTTGTGATCTCAGAAAGAAAGGAAAGAAAGGAGTGAGTGCCCAGGAACATCAAGAAAGTACAGTTTAGCCTCTCTTTGAGTTGACTTGTCTAATAGTCTAGAGATCTAGAGTCTGTAGTACTATACTACATGTAGCACCAGATGAGTGTGTGCCACCAAATACAAATCCATTCAACTTGATATCTCCTACCTAAGCCAAATGCCGCGGTCAAATTACAAATTATCTTCTGCTTTATCCCTGAGGGAAGTAGTTGCCTATCCCGACAGAAATATTTACCAAGGGTGAAGTATGAACTCCCAATGCGAATTGGCTTTTTTCACTTGGATCTGTTACATAGGCTATTATCACATCACATTTGTCTGGATCTCTAAAGTTTTGAAACAAGAAAAGAAGAAATCTTCTTATTACTTCTATTATTTTTCACTTTTGCTAGGGACTAGCAAATCTTAGGCATGGGGGTATTTGATGAGTCCATTTTAATGGACTATTGTTACGCCTAAGTAATTCTATTTTAACATTGTATGTTTGTTAATAACTACATTAAGTTATAGAATGATTGCATGCATCATTACACCTATTTTATCTCATTCTATAATATAATATGTAATTATTTTATGTTTCATGTAGGTCCTGCAACTGCGCACTCGTTACATCTTCTCCACTTAATCTATCCATCAGGAATAATCGAGAAGAAGAGGGAGGAGGATCAATGGTGGAAAAGAACAAGGGGTGAAAAGATATTTTCCCCCACAAATTTCTCTACCTATGGCCGGCCTCAACAACCTCACCAACAGTGCTGGCCATGTTTAGTAAAGGATTTGGAAAACCCCTTGACTTGCACCGGGGGAGGAGATAAAAAGGTTGGAAAAAGTTGGATCAAGGGGCAGGATCTTCTTCCACGCTCTGGTAGGGATCTACCTTCACCACCGTGGAAGAGGTCTAACCCTATGAACCACCGTGTGCACTATGCACCAAGTCTTCCACCACTCCCTTTAGCCGCGATTGCAGACAATTGCACCAGCGCCATCACCACACCCCCCTTCCAGTGCCATCACCTTCCAGCCTGCACCTGCACCCAATGCCTGCAGGAGCTCACGCCTTCACCACCAGTGCCCTACAGGCACCTGCTCCACCCTACCCGCACCCGTAGGCACTTCCCCCCTTCCAGCGCTCACACCACTCCAGCCTACACCTACACCCAACACCTGCAGGCGCTCACACCCTCACCACCAGCGCCCTGCAGGCACCTACTCCACCGCACCCGTGCCCACAGGCTCTCCCCTTCTAGTGCTCACACCACCCTAGCCTACACTTGCACACCCGCCCGCACCCCTGCAGGCACCTGCACCCCCGCAGGCACTTCCCCGGAGTGCCTCCACCTTGTGCTCCCCTACCAGGCTCGTGCCCATCTCCAGTGCCCGTCTCCTGCTAGCGCCTGGCGCTCCCCTCTACAGACCACCCTCACCAAGCGCCTTGCAGGTGCCCGCTCATGCCCTTGCCACCAGTGCCCTACAGGCGCACACTCACGCGCACCTACGCTTGCACGTCCAGCGCACAGCCAGTTGTGCGGCTACAGCAGCTGCCATCCTCCTCTAATAGGCTGGTGACCCTCCTCTATCCGCCTACCGTGGCCAGCCACCTCTAGCTACCGTGTCACCGCCGTTGTGTAGCCCTCGTCGAGCCGCACCTACCCGCTGACTCTCGCGACCAACCGTGAACGGCTGCACACGCGAGGAGGAGAGAGGAGAAATCCTCTATTTTTGTCTCCATTATTAATTACATTCAATGCCATTGCCAATTTTATTTTAATATTTTATTTAGGCCACATTGCATTGATGCACTCAGATTTTCCTGAAATTATTTTACTTGTGTTATGTGCATGTTTCTACCTTGAATTTCAAATCAGAATTACATGAAAGTTGAATTTACATGATAAGCCATTACACAAGCATCATACACATATTTTTGGAGCTTAATTCCTGACATGAAAACTGCATAAATACCACTGAACCTTTAAGGAAATTGCAAGCTTCATTTCAAATAGCATATTCCTCGCATTAAAGATGCAGAAGAATTTGTGAATTGTGTATTCCTTGACTCATGAATTTATTGGTCTATTCCTCCCTGTGGATATGACATCTTTTATTGTGATTTAAATTCATATCTATGTTAATTTCTGATTGAGAGATTTTCACCACATTAATTACAACGACTTATTCTTCTATTGCTATCATAAGTAAGCAAAAATCTCTCCATCACTTATAACCCAGGGTGGCGCAACCATCCAAATTTCCCATGGTCTAACACCCTTAGTGCCAAAACCTCGCTAGTGGATCAATGCAACTATTCGCTCCTATCATCCCAAGGGCCCAATATAATCCTTTAGCAAATCCACCGTCAGGCCCTTACACACCTCAAACGGATCACACATCAAGTCCTCCTGATAAATTGATGCGAATGATGACAGAAATGTCCAAGCGCCATGAAGAAAATATGACCTCTATTCAGCACCAATTGGTGCAGCAGAATGCTGAAACCAGTTAACTACGCATGATGACTCGATCTCAGGGCACTCTTCCAGCCCAACCAGTTCCAAACACACAAAATTTTGTACCTCATGGTCTGCATCCATAGGTATGACCTTCTCAGTGGCAGGTTCATCAGATTCTGCAAGCTCCGAGTACTCCATCAGGATTTTAGGCTAATCCTGCAGCAGGGCATCACCCATATGTCCTTATTGTGAACCCTCCTCCACCCTACGACCCCACTAGACCTGTGACGTCCAATGCAATTACCACAAGGAGTGGTAAACGAACCGTTGATCCACCTCGACCTAATTCTGGCCCATCTTCATCATCCTCTCATTTGGATTGTACACTGCATTCTCATGAGAATGATACACCTAAACTAGTGCCAGAATCGGACCCATTCCCTGAGGCTCTACTGAGGGAGCGTAAAAGGCAAGAAGAAGAACATGTAGACTTTTGATAATCTATGTGATTTATTCAAGGATCTTGAAATCAAGGCTCCCTTGTTAGAGGCAATCCACCACATCCCTACTATCGCCCGCTTCTTTAAAGACTACACTACACCTAGGCAACAACAAAAGAAAACTAAGAATCCTGTTGTTCTCTCGCCACATGCGAGTTTTGCTATACTGTCAAAATTACCACCGAAGCAGAGAGATCCAGGCACCCCTCTATTTCATGCAGCATCAAAGGCTGCAATTTTTATCATGCCTTGCTGGATTTAGGATCTTCCATTAATCTCGTACCGACCATCATGTTTGAAAAATTTGCATTAGGTAATCTGAAACCCACCCCTATTACACTGCAATTGGCAGATCTTTCTATCAAGACCCCATGGGGTGTGGTGGAAGACATGGTGGTTAGGGTCAATAGTCACTGTTTTCCTATTGACTCTCTTGTATTAGATATGGAAGTTCCTAATTCACTTTCTGATTATTGGATAATCCTCAGTAGACCTTTCTTGGCCACAGCCCATGCCCATATCGATTTTAAATTAGGCTGTATTGAGATTGTGATGGGCTCTCAAAAGCTTAAACTGAATAATTTTAAGGCAACCAAGAATTTTGACTGCGATCTTATTGAGGATGACACGTTTGACGATGGGATGGCTGTTAGTGAGTGTATCAGATTACTTGGGACTAATTCAACTTGCTGCGGCACACCCTTAGAAAATCAAGACTTGACTGACCTGTATTGTGACACTTCCCCATCCCTCCCCTTACCCTTATCTCTCTCAGACCAAACCCCTAACCAGGGCCACTCTGCCTATTATGCCACATGGTTTGAGTAATATCCAGGCTGCTCACCTCCGATCTACCCCCTTGAAGATCGGAATACCCTTTCTTTCGCGCAAAATCAGGTGGAAGCAACATTCCACACTGGGACTGATTAGCCTATATTTGTGGGCTATTTAAGTATTTAAGTGCCTAGACATTAAGTTAATTCTAACATTTATTTGGCATAAATTAGGATGTAAATAGGTTAATTCATATTTCTAATTTAATTACATAATTCATGCATTGCATTCATATTTAAATGCATTTAGAATTAACTTAGAATTGCATTCATTTAATTAGTTAACCAATTAGGTGCATTGCATACATTAATTTAAGTTAACATAAAAGTTGAGGGCTTGTATATAAATAACCATAATATTTTAACATTATTTTTTTTATTCTTCTTTCAGCAACGGCTGCATTTCCTTCGGCTGCCGCTCCAATGCCACCAGCTGCCGCACTGAAGCCTGCATTCAAGGACGAGCGGAGAATGTGGATCTGCTCCCACCTCTCCATTCAAACCTATGGAGGTTGCTACAAAAGGAGGAGGGAGGCTGCCGAGCTGAGGAGGCCACCATCCCAACAATCCACACTGTGCAGAGAGTTCAACTCTTGTCCATTTCACCACCGCCGGCCTCAACTACGGCGACGAGCCTCCACCACCGTGGGGGTGTGGCGTGACAAGCCACACCGCCATCTAGAGCTCGTCTGCATCACTGTGTCTCACCAGAATTAACATCACCACCCTCATCATTATCACCAACAACCTCCACTGCAGCCACTACAACTTCATTCCTCTGTCAGTTAAGACATCCGGGAAGTTTCCCAGACGTCTGAAGCTTCGTCCCCACACACACCAGCAACTGGCTTCCACTTCACGCCTCTTAATCTCCTCTAGCCTCCAGCGCCATCCCCAGCCTGCGCATGCCTTCCTTGCAACCTCGGCATGCCGCACCTTCTGTAGCAGCAACTGACTTCACGCCAGCACCCCCTTCCACGAGCACCCTGCGCCTCACCTCCTTCACGTCAGCGCTCTTGTAGAACCACAACACGCCCATCAGCTCCCCTCAACGTGCTTCATCTCCTCCAGTGCGTCCACTCCCACACCCGCACATGCACCCTACGCCTCACCGCCTTCATGCCCGCACCCCTCAGCTACAAGCTTCCACCCCACCTCCTGCAGCATCCACTCCAGTGCCAAGCCCACCAGCACCGCGCGTTCTTCTCTGCACGTGCATCACCTGCAGAACCCACGCTCCCACCTGTAGAGACCGCACGTGCTCCATCCTGCAGACCGCGTGCCACCTACATGTGTAACCTGCGGCAGCAGCTACTCCAGAACCGCTGCTACCTTTCTTCTCTGGCAGGCCAGCTCTAGCCACCGGTCGACGTATGGCTACCACCACCGCGACAACCTCACTTCAGCAAACCGCTTGTGCGAACCTCTCCTCGATTGAACCTCTCTCTCGATCGCGAGGATGAGAGAGGTAAAATCCTCTATTTTTAGTCTAATTAGTAATTACATTTCATGCCATTTCTAGGAAAAAGAATTTTGATTTATGAATATTTTATTGTGGTAAAATTACAACTTCATACTCAAGCTCTCTTACAATTGCGTGACTTTTGTAATTAACATTGTTTGACGTTGGTTTTGGGATTAAAATGTGCATAACTTTTCTCTAATACATGCCAATTGAAAATTGCATAAAATCATCACATATTTATTGAATATTTCAATGAGGAAAAATTGCACATCTACCCTTACATTTTCAAGATATTATGCATCTTCTTTCTGTCGCATTTCATGTCAGATTTGACTATGGATTTCTCATGAGATTGAATGAATACGAAATAATTGAGATATTATTGCATCATTGCCTCCCTGTGGACATGACATGCTCCTAATTGAGTGGTTATATTAATATTTTATTAGTCTATTTTTCCACCACGTAGAACTACAAACAACGTGACATTTTATGTAACAAATGATTGTAAAAGCGAAAAATCAGCTCGTCAGGGACCTTGTTCCCAAGTATTGATCTCTGGGGTACTTCTTGCTTGGATCCATCAATCCTTGTTGCCCCTCTCTTTGGCCAACCTAAGGGCCAATTTCCTCCTCCCCTTATTCCCTCTCTTGATCCTTTTGGGACAATCTCATCCCAAGAATTGCCAATTCTGTCACCATCCACTTTTGAGCTTAAAGCGCTACCTGATACATTAAAATATGTTTTTCTAGGACTAAATGAAATGCTTCCTGTAATCATTAGTTCAAAATTATCTAGGGAGCAAGAGTACAAGCTAATGAAGGTCCTAATTGAATATAAGGCAGCCATTAGATGGTATATGTCTGATCTGACTGGCATTAGCCCCTCCTATTGTACTCACCATATATATATGGAGGAGGAGGATCAACCTTCCCATGAGATGCAGTGACGTCCCAATCCTAATATGCGAGAGGTCATTAAAAAGGAAATTATCAAGTGGCTTGATGCGGACATCATTTACCTAATCAGTGATAGCCTTTGGGTGATCCTAATTCATGTTGTGTCTAAAAAGATAGGTCTCACCATCCGTGTCAATGACAAGGGCGAATCCATCCCTACACGCATGCCTACATCTTGGAGAGTGTGTGTAGACTATAGGAAACTCAATTTTGCTACCAAGAAGGACCATTTTCCACTACCTTTTATTGGCCAAATCTTGGAGCAGTTAATGGGAAATCAGTTCCTTTGTTTCCTAGATGGATTCCCAGGCTATAACTAGGTGGCTATTGACCCTCAGGTCCAAGAGAAAACTGCCTTCACCTATACTTTTCGCACCTTCACTTTTAGAAGGATGCCATTCGGGCTCTGTAATGCGCCAGCCACTTTCGAAAGATGCATGCTGGCGATATTCCACAATATGGTGGGTGATTTTCTCGAAGTCTTTATGGTCAACTTTTGAAGACTGCCTAGCCAACCTAACCCTCATCCATCAGAGATGTATTGATGTTAACCTCATGATTTCCTGGGAGAAAAGTCATTTTATGGTGCACGAACATATTGTTCTAGGACATATCATTTCTGAAAGGGATATTAAAGTGGACAGAGCTAAACTTGATGTGATCACTGATTTACCCATTTCTAGCTCTATCAGGCAAATCTGCTCCTTTCTGGCGCATGTCGATTTTTATAGGAGATTTATCAAGGATTTCATAAAGATTTCCAAACCTTTGACGCATCTCTTATTAACCGATGTACCCTTCGGCATGGGCCCCGATTGTATTCGAGCATTCATGCAGTTGCGTGATGTTGTCACCAAGGCCCCTATTCTCTAGCCGCCTATTGGTCCGTCGACTTTGAGCTGATGTGTGATGCTTCTAACCTAGCTGTTGGAACCATATTAGGAGAAAGATGCGATAAACACCCTTTCATGGTGTATTACACCAGTAAGATGCTAGATGAGGCCCAGCATAATTACACAACCATTGAGAAAGAGCCATTGGCGGTCGTCTTTGGGCTGGAGAAATTTCGTTCGTATCTTCTGGGTTCTCATGTTACCATTTTCACTAACCACGCGGCCATTCATCATCTCATGCATAAGAAGGATTCAAAGCCTCAACTGATTCGTTGGATCCTTCTACTTCTAGAATTTGATCTTGAGATACTAGATAAGGCTGAAGCCCAGACTGTTGTTGCCGACCACCTGTTGAGACTAGACCCGAACCATATTGGACTTACATTGCCTTTAAGTGAATTTTTCCCTAATGAGCACCTTCTAGCGATAGATGTGGCAAGTGGACCTTGGTATGCTGATATCACTAATTACCTTGCTTCTGGATCTCTTCCACATGGCTAGCCTAAAAACCATCATGAGCATCTCATTGTAGAAGCAAAGTATTATTTCTGGGATAATCCACTACATTTTGGATTGGGTGCTGATCAAATAATTCGTCACTGTGTTCCTAATAGCAAATTCCCCAGTGTGCTATCCTTTTGTCACCACCTGGCTTTTGGAGGAAACTTTTATGGGAGGAAAACTGCTGCCAAGGTGTTGCAATTTGGATTCTTTTGGCCCTCCCTTCATCAGGATGTACACAATTACACTAAGCATTGCACTAGGTGTCAGTCGCTAGGGTCAATGTCAAGACATGACATGATGCCCATGCAACCCATCCTAGCTGCAGAGATTTTTGATATTTAGGGAATCAATTTTATGGATCCCTTTCCTCCATCCAACAATTTCGAGTACATCCATGTTGCCGTTGATTATGTCTCGAAATGGATTAAGGCCATTCTCGTGCATCGTGCTGACCATGTCATTACCACCAAATTTGCCAAAGACCACATCTTTGTGCGATTTGGGATCCCTTGAGCAATCATTTCAGATGGAGGAAGTCATTTCACCCATTCATCTTTCCAAGCACTTTTGAGGAAATATGGAGTCCACCACAGTATCGCTTCTCCACATCATCCTCAAACGAATGGTCAAGCTAAAGTGTAGAACAGGCAAATCAAGCAAATCCTCCAGAAAATGGTTTGACCTGACCGTAAGGATTGGTCCGACAAGCTGATTGACACTTTATGGGTGTATTGGACTGCCTTCAAGGCTCCCCTTGGTATGTCTCAGTACAGGATTATTTTCTAGAAGCCTTACTACCTGCCCATGGAGTTGGAGCACCACGCTTATTGGGTGGTTCGCCAATGTAACCTCGACCCGGACCTGTGCAGTCGAGAAAGGAAACTCCAACTCCAAGGATTAGAAGAGCTATGTCATAAAGCCTATGACTCTGCCCTGACCTTTAAACAACGTACCAAGGCCTTTCACGACAGCTGCATTCGGCGAAAGGAATTTGAGCCATCACAGTAGGTTTGGCTTTATAATGCCGGACTCAAATTCCTTCCTGGAAAACTGAAGTCCAAATGGATTGGTCCTTTCTTTATCTCAAGACCTTTTCCCAATGGAGCCATCAAAATTGAAAATCCCAAATCTGGGCATAAATTTACGGTTAATGGGCAGTGATTGAAATCGTATCTCACTAATGAGCCTACCCCCATTGGCAAAATAGTTGCCTTGCTAGAGGGTAACAAATATGAGCCACACTCAAAGTCCAACTGTGGACATTAAATTCAATGCTCAATGGGAGGCACACCAACACCCTTTCACTATTCACTCCACATTACATTTCACTCACATTACTCACTTCACTCACTTCGTTTCACTCCGCTTTTCACCACCCACCATCCACCCACCCATCCACTCTACTTTATACATTATTCTCACCCTTGCACCTAAATCTTTACCCTAGTCTAACCCCTTCTGCATGCATATGTGGACATGCATGATTTGGCATGGGGGGGTGGATAGGCATCCAAAGGTTCTAGGTATTATATGGGTATTTTGCAGATTCTTGACCATTATACATATCCATCTCTAGTATGTATATATATAGTCTAATTGAAAAATCCCTAAAAATTGAAAAAAAAATTACAAAACACAAAAAGTTCATAAAAATTGAAAATTTCAAAAAATTTCAAAAATGTTTTCCAAAGTGTTTAGCTATGATCAAAAAGTTGAAGCAAAAGTAAGTGTTTATGGACATTCAGCCTTTGCTTTGAAGACCTTCCTAGCCACAAAAGCTTGATTCACTCAGGCTTTGGCTTAATACACTCGAGCAGTGATAAGATAGACCAGGATCTCTCCTAGCATATAATGTCTTTTTGTACCTGAGTCACCAATATAGGATTCATTGGTTTGCTTTTGCTTGGGAGTCTAAGTAACCATGGTTCACACTACACAGAGTCGGGAAAGACTAGATGAACGTAAGATCCAACCCTAATGTTCATTAAGGAGGGTGGAGTCCTTACCTATGCATGCAGGTAGACTCTTTATCCCAGATTTTAGTCTTGTGCTTAGAAGAAACTCTTTTCGTCTAAGTTCTTACCCACCAAATAAATGTGCTCTTCCAAGAAAAGTTGTCGGAGACATAATGGCATTTATTTGAATAAAAAAAAGAGAAAAAGTCAAAAAGAATTTCTAGAAAAAGACATTCTTTTGAATAAGTCAGTATGTTCTCCTGCGTCCTGTAAATTCTTCCACCAAAAGTTTTTCAGGATGGATTACAAAGACCCTGTTTCTACCAAGTATTCTTTGAGCCACAATGCACTTGGTTGAGTCTTTTCTTAATTTTGAGAGTGAAGTTGGGACCAACTTGAACTTAAAAAGATGTGAAACCTCGAGATTGAATCCTAATGTTCATGTGGTTAGTCCCGATCAATTACTAAGCACAAACAATAACTTCTTAGCTTTCGAGTTTTGCAAAACCTTCTCAGCCCTGGAAATTGCACTAAAGGTTTAAATATCAGGAGTCCTTGTTAGTTGAGATATGGTTTATGTTATGTATGACTTGAGTTCTGGTAGTCTTCTTTGCAAATGGCTCTCACAATGTCCAACCGACAAACAACAGTAATGTTGCTTCAGAAAAATCTTTAGCTTAAGATCACTTCTAAACACTACTGCCTTATTAAATAAGTATTTTGCTAGGGACTAGCAAAAGATATGCATGGTGGTGTCATTGCGCAGCAATTCACGCTTCTAATTTGGCCATCTTATGGTATTTCCTAACATTAAGCATTTACATTAGATAGCTATGCATGCATCTTCTAAATACTCGCATTTATGCATTTTATGTAGAGGAAGATGGAGAAAGAGATTGATCATCCATTCATCCATTTCATCCCTTCCATTTCCACCTTATTTCCATTCAAATCCCACCACTTATTCCACCTAATAAGCAACCTAACACAATCTACATTCATTTCCCAACATTTCAAGTGCCTACATGCAAAAAACCACACAAATCCCACATTCCAATTGACCTCCCATTGTCGCCACCCTCGTCCATCACCTATAAAAATACCTTCACCTCACTCTACACAAGTCGTCGGCACCCATAACTCCCCATACCTTCAACCATTCCCTCCACCTCCATATCCCCGAGACACATACCATCACAACACACATCCCTCCAGTCGGCCACACTCTTCCTAAGCTCTCCTCTCTCTCCCCCTCTTCCTCTCCATACACAACCCCTCTTCTCACTAGTTGAGGAGAGGCACGCTATGTGCAGGAGAATCTCTCCCATGGTTGCAACCTCTACGACGAGGGTCCACCACCACCCAGCTTCCTCGTGAGCAAGTGGGCGTGGTGATTCCCATTTTGTTTTATTTTTTCTTATTTTGATTTTTTTCATCTTTATTCCTTAACCATTGTTAGAGCCACAAGCTCTGAAGCTTACTCACATCCCTCTTCAGCACCTGCGCACCCCATTGTGCACCACCATGCGCCTCAGCCACCCATTCCACGCCCTCTGTGTGCACTTTAGCCAGTTCACATCACCTCCTCACGCACCTTCACTATGCCTTCCGTGCATAGTCTAGCCGGGGGGAATCACAAGCTACTCGATCACATTTTGCCCCTAGCACTGTAGTCATGCTCTCTCAATGCTACAGTGCATGACCTGGGAGTTTCTCACTTATCTAGGCACCTGGCCACTCTCTCTCCTCATTGCGACCAGCTGCAGTCAGTTGCAGTGCCCCTGCTTGAGCCTCCCTCAGCACGCAGTAACCCCTCCCGTTCCTCTTCCAGTGACCGTGAGCGTGGCCTCACCTTTGCCCTTGCACACTTGCATGCACTACACCTTCCCCCTCCTGCCCTTTTTGCCCTATGCGCACGGCTCCTCTCTCCCTCTTGCTTCTTCCCACGCACCCACAAATACAGACTCACACACATACATAGACACGTGTATATATATATTTATATTTACCTATATACATACATATATATTTATATATATACATATAAATATTTTTACATGTATATGGATGTACATATGCATATATACATACTTATAAGTAGAAACCTATGCAAATATATATGTATATATATATACTTATACTGATATATATAGATATATATACTTATGTAGACATACATATATATACCTATATAGCTACCATATATATACATATATACATATATACATACACACATATATTTCACTTCCTCTTTTACACACATCCACATATCTCCCATCCACAATATCGTGCACGTGTCCACTTACTGTGCATCATATCGCAGATATATTAGCACCTGTTGAGTATATTTCCCGATATTCGCACATATCAAGCCTTCCACCCACACTTCCACACTTCTGCTCCACACCCGCACACGGCATGTAACTAGGTTAATCCCATCTTGCTAGATGATGATTAACCTAGCATTGCGTTACATCCCCAAATATCTATATCTATATCCTATACATATATATATATATTCTACATATATAAGCTAGGTATTTCCATACCTTCTTTTCGCATTTCTTTTCCTTGTCTTTTATTTTGTTTATAAAGAAAAGACCAAGAAAACCTAAAATAGAAAAGATAACTCTTATCTTTGTAGGTACACAATCTTGCATGTAGCAAGACCCATTTTGAACTTGATGTTTGATGAATCGCCCAGGATAAAATTTTGGCAGTAGCCAAGGAGAAAATTTTGAGGGTGTGACTCAAGGACAAGTCTATCCAAAAAAATAATAATAAAACCAAGAAAAATCTAAAAAAATAATAACCAAATGGAACTGATGCGAATCATAGGAATCACGTAGAAACAAATTAATCCCAAACCCGCCTCCCTGAGTTTGACCCAGGGCCTAAAACTAGCAAGTTAAAATTTGATTTAGTCAGGTTAATAAATTTTTGACTAACACGTGTAGATTCGCTTATAGGTTAACCACTATACACAATTTGATGCTAATATCACCATATTAAATAACCCTACCCGCGTTTTAACACCGATACACCATTACATTATGCACATTGCCACTTTGGGTATATAATAAATGGGTTCAAATTCAGAATAAAAGAAATGGATGACAGAAGGGTTATGCAATATGTCAGAGTTGATATTCATTTAGATCTTACCACCGGTCTAGGTGGATACTATAGTGAAATCAATAAAATTGTGGAGATGAGCTTCATGTATGATTGCAGAGTTGTCCTATTTAGATATCATTGGTTTGATGTTTTTAAAGAGGACATTGGTTTCAAAATTGGCAAGAAACATAATTTTTTGAGTTTAAATCTTAACTGTCAAATTCTTCACTAGTAGAAAAATGGGTTTTTGCGATGCTTTATAAATGACGGATACTAGTAAAACCTTCGTCTATAGGGAATATTTGCTCAAAGTGAGTGCAATATGTTCAGTGATATACATGATGGTTTTAAACTATTGTATAATTCACCAAAATGATGGTTTGACACAAACTATCATATATATATTTCACGAAATCTTTTTTGGGTGTGAAATGTCACACCTTAACTTGACATTAAACAATAGTTTTCTAAAAAACCATCATTAAATGTGTAATATTTGCCCGGCAACACCCGATCCCCCTAGCCCTCCTCTTTCATTCCATTTGTTCCTCCCTGAACTAAGTCGAACCTCCTCCGGCTGCATCAACCCCTTCTTGTTGGTAAGCACCCCTCCTTCACCCATGGCCATCCTCGTCCTTCTCCAACCCCCTCCCCTCGTCGTACTCCTCCTCCACGTGTATAGTCATCGCCCTCAGCCCCATTCGACCCCTCCCATGCCATCTCCTCCACCTCTTGTTGCCCCTTCCATTCTCCTCCTCCGCCTTGCCATCTCCTCCTCCCCTTGCCACCAGTACCCCCATCTACCCCCACCCACCTCCTTCGACTGCCCCCTCCATCCTCCTCTTCCACCTTGCCATCTCCTCCTTGCCTTGTCACTACTGCCACCCACACCACCCCAAGCCTCCCTAACAGTATCGACCCGATTCCCGAATCCCTACGAGACACGAGAATCGGACCGACTCGACTAATCCCAAGACCTAGCCGTCCAACGAGAAAGTAACCAAAAGAGCAGTAAAATGAACCACATTCAACATGAATATAACTAGCAGAAACAAAATACAGCAGTAAGAAAAGGAAATACTACAGTATACACCACCACAACAGTAGAGCAGCAAATATGTACAAACATGAAGCTTACAATAAAGAAGTACAATGGGTAAACAAGAAAACTACTCACTACAGTGGAGGAAAAGTACAGAAAGTACTACAGGTAACTCTACTGGACCCTATTAGGCCTAGTGTCCTTTGCAGCTGCTGACCCTAGCTACTCAACACCTGGTCCAGAAAAGTAACGAGGGTAACACGTCAACGAAACGCTGAGTAGAGTGGCAACTAAAAGCTAAGGAAGCAGTAGAGTGTACAGTAGCTGTTATATTTTTACTTTCTTTTTTTACATCTTTCTATTATTTCACAATTGATTTTTTTCTCAGATCCTTCACTTGATCTCGAATGTTCCTCGTGGGAACGATCTTGATTGCAGTCTTTTCCGAAAAGTAGAAGTAACACATGGTGCTCTCCTGGCCGGGAGAGTCCCCCGTGGTGGTCCTACCCTCAGTCAACCACCCCAAGGTCGCTGATAGACGTAACGGTGACTCCGGCACGCGTGATAAGCACGTGGGTAGCTTGCACTGGCACACGGTCAGTCGTTTCCATTAACGGGTGCGCTCAAAACACAGCACGGAACCAGTATACGGTAGAGCCCTCTCAGTAACAGGGGTCCAACCCCTCCACAGTCCGCACACCCTCGCCTGACTACCCTGGTTTGCCCAGTGGGCCTAACAAGTCGGTGTAGGAGGCTAGCAGAACCCCGGGGCTCGTGGGGTAGCTAGTGCTCTCCCTACACTAGTAGCTCTCCTCAGTACTGCGTACGTGAGGGCCAGCAAGTCGGTGTACAGTGGCCAAACCCACCCCGATCTCAACCTGAGGGCGGCAAGCTCCCTCTACACTAAGAGGTAATGTGTGCTCTCTTTGGTACCACGTAACCGAGAGACAACACATTTCCACGTTTCACTTTCTCAATTCCCTTCTATTCTTTTTCCAGGAGTTCTACTCCTAACTCCCCGTAGGGTTCGTGTTCTTTTTATTTGGCCATTTTAGGTTTCACCGTTCCAGTTTTACGTTCATACAACTCATATTCTCAATCATATTTATTCATTCATAACAGGCAACTGTTAAATCAATTTATAGGCAGCTATTATTTCCGTTCCACTTTTCTAAGACTGCAATATTTATATATTTCACTAGTTTTCCAGTCTTAGGATTTATTCCGTACCCTAAGATCTATCATTAAATCTAGTTTTCCAGTCCTAGGATCTATCATTCAATCTAGTTTCTCAGTCCTAGGGTTCATGCAATGCCCTAGACTCTATTAATTGTTCCACAATTGTAACCAATTTTGTTAAATAAATTAAAAGCCACTCTACCAGCGAAACTGAGAGTACTGGGGTTGTGGTCAGCAATCCCGCACGCCTCCGCAACCCCCAAGACTGCAACGGAATGGGGTCCTAACACAAGAATCAATCACAAGGAGTTTCTCAGAACGGTATACAATTACAGTAAACGGGTAGAGGAATTTATTCTGGAAAGAACGCAACTCGAAACACGGAAAACGGACTCCGAACGAGCCCTCAACGGGTCAAAAACGATGAAATTTTCCAAAATCAGACTTCTGTAACCTCTTCCAGACGTCTTAAAAGGTTGATCATGTCGTACCTCAATTCTGTGCAGTCCTTCAGAAGTTTAGAAGCTCGCTGGAACGTCTAGCCTTGGTTTCCAGACGTCTGATTGTCACTTCGGATGTCTGGAGGTTCTCTCCATCGTCTGACACTGCGGCCAGACATCTGATTCACGTGGGATGGCAACCTTCGCACCCTCCTGAGCAGTACCTACGCACACAGACACCGGCTCTCAGCATGACGAAATGCAGAAGAAGTCACGACGGACGGCTGCATGGCCGTACACGCGCAGAAAGGAGAAGATATGAAATATCTTACCTTTCAGACATCTGGACAGTCCTCCAGATGTCTTCGACGTCGTCTGGATGTAAGTCCAGACGTCTGATTCGGGAGAATTTTCCAGAACCAGAGCTCGAGTCGCTCTCCGCCCGCGATGCACAGCCACGCCGCGCCTCGTCCACCTGCTGTCCAAGCTGCAGTAGCCCCTCCGCGACACCCCACGCCTGCCGCTCCCCCACCGGCCGGCTCTAGCTGCCCCGAGAAGCTTGCACCTCTGGGGTTGAGCTTCTTCTTCCTCTCGCAAGACTCCCTCCCACACGCCCGCTGCAGCCGCTACTGCTCCCTCGCTCGCTCACTCACTCGCAGGGAGAAGGAGAAGGAAAGATGGTGGAGTGGGGGTGAGGGAGAGGGGGAGCATTCTTATAGTGTAGCCGCAGGAAGAGAGAGAAGGAAAGCGACGCTGGCAGGGAGAGAAAATGAAGGCTGCGGGGTCAGTCTGCGTGTGCAGGCGCGTAGACGCAAACCCGTACGCCAAAAAAATTTATTATCAGATGTCTGGGAAGTGTTCCCGACGTTTGGCCAGATGTCTGGGACACTTCCCAGACGTCTTAAACTGCTTTTGACGCCCATGATAGTAACAATGTAACAAACTCAAAGGAAGCTTCACCCCCGAAACTTGCGCTAACTAAGGTGCGGAAAGAACAAAACAAAACAAAAAAAATATAGATAACAAACTTAAAGTGGACCGAAGCCAGTCCGAAAAGACGTACCCGCGAGAAGCTCCGGGTACCACTCCCACATTGCCGCCTCAGGCTCCCAGGTAGCCTCCTCGTACCGCTGGCTCCTCCACAAAACCTTCACCAGGGGTACTTGCTTTCGTCTCAGGCTGCGGACGGCTCTGTCAAGGATCTGTACTGGCCGCTTGGGGTAGGTCAGGTCATCGCCCACCTCGATGCTCTCGTGACTCAGGACGTGACTGGGATCGGCGACATACTTCCTGAGGTTGGACACGTGGAACACGGTGTGCACACCAGAAAGCTGAGGAGGGAGGGCAAGCCTGTAAGCAATGTGTCCAAACTGCTCCTGGACCTCAAAGGGCCCCACGAACCTCGGTGCGAGCTTCCCTCTCACCCCAAACTGCTGCAGGCCCTTCATGGGCGAAACACGAAGGAAGACGTGGTCCCCAACCTCAAACTGCACCTCTCTGCGTCTCCCATCCGTGTAGCTCTTCTGCCTGCTCCTGACAGTGCAGAGTCGCCTGTGGATCTGCTCAACTACCTCCTGACTCTACCGGATCAACCTGGGGCCAACCTCCCACTTGGTCCCCACCTCAACCCAACTCAAGGGTTCCATACACTTCCGTCAGTATAGAGCCTCGTAGGGAGCCATGCCGATGCTCGAGTGATAACTGTTGTTGTATGCAAACTCTGCTAGGGGCAAGTGCTCCTCCCAAGAGCCCCTCCAGTCCAGTATACAGGCACGCAAAACGTCCTCAAGTGTCTGTATCATGCACGCAGACTGTCCGTCCGTCTGGGGGTGGTAAGCCGTACTGAATCTCAATCGCATCCCCAGGGCCTGCTGAAACTTAGCCCAAAACTGGGACGTAAAGCGAGTATCCCGGTCGGATACGTTCTCCCGCGGAACTCCGTGTAGACGTACCACGTCGCGGATATACCTCTCTGCCAACTGTGCTGGTCCCAAAGTGACTCGGATCGGCAAGAATCATGCCGTCTTCGTCAGTCTATCCACAATTACCCAGACTACGTCATGTCCTCGCTGGGTAACAGGTAAGCCCACCACCAAGTCCATGGTGATGCTCTCCCGCTTCCACTCCAACACTGGAAGCGACTGTAGCGGCCCTGCAGGCCTCTGATGCTCGGCTTTCACCTGCTGGCACACTAAACACTACTGCACGAATTCACCCACATCCCGCTTCATCCCCCTCCACCAAACTCGCGTCATAGGTCGTGGTATATCTTCATGTTTCCAGGATGTATAGTGAATCTGGAACCGTGTGCCTCAGTCAGGAGCTCTCTTAACAGCTCCTCGTCTTTGGGAATGCACAAACGTCCACTCAGGCGTAGCACCTGGTCTGTGAAAGAGAAGTCGCCTGGGTCTCCTGACAGCACACTGTCGCGCAAGACTACAAGTACGGATCGGCCATCTGTCCTGTGATGATGCAGTCTATCAACTCTGGCCTAGTCTGTCGTGTCATAGTCACTGCCCCACAGTGCCCCTGTAATTCTAGGGGTCGCCAACTGCCCATCTCCTCCAAAAGGCTCCAACTCTGTAACTGTAAACTGGGCAAGTGTGCGGGCGCCTTCTGGCTCAAAGCGTCAGCCACCACGTCGACCTTCCCCGGGTGGTAGGAAATGCTGCAGTCATAATCCTTCAGGAAATCCAACCAACTTCTCTGTCTCATGTTGAGCTTGTTCTGATCAAAAAGGTATCTGAGGCTCTTGTGATCTGTGAAAATCTTGAAGGTATCACCATACAAGTAGTGCCTCCAGGTCTTCAGTGTGAAGACCACAGCTGCCAGCTCCAGGTCATGGGTAGGGTAGGTATGCTCATGGGGCTTTAGTCGTCGCGAAGCGTAACAGACAACGTGACCCCTCTGCATGAGCACACCCCCTAACCCCTGCAAGGAGGCGTCCGTGTACACAACGAACCTACCACTACTGTCAGGGATGGTGAGCAAGAGAGCCGAAGTCAACCTCTCCTTCAGCTCCTGAAAACACACCTCACACGCGTCCGTCCAAGTGAAGGGCACGTCCTTCCGGGTCCATTGTGTCATAGGACACGCAATCTGTGAAAAACCTCTGATGAACCATCTATAGTAGCCTGCCAGTCCTAGGAAACTGTGAATCACAGTGACTGTACGCAGTCTCTCCCACCTGAGCACTACCTCGACCTTGGCTGGGTCCACCACCAAGCCATCTCCAGAGATCACATGACCTAAGAAGGTCACCTCCCTCAACCAGAACTCGCACTTGCTGTATTTGGCGTACAGCCTACGCCATCTTAATGTGTCCAGAACCATCCGGAAGTGCTGTCCGTGCTGTGTTTGATCTCGAGAGTAGATGAGTACATCATCAATGAATACCACCACGAACTGGTCCAAGTACGGTCTAAACACCCGGTTCATCAGGTCCATGAAAGCAGTGAGGGCATTGGACAGCCCAAACGGCATGACCAAAAACTCGTAGTGTCCGTACCGGGTGCGGAAAGCTATCTTGGAGATGTCTGCCTCCCTGATCCTCAACTAGTGGTATCCAGACCTCAGGTCGATCTTGGAGAACACTGTGGCACCTCGAAACTGGTCAAACAAGTCATCGATCCTCGGCAGCGGATATCTGTTCTTGATGGTGACCCTATTCAGCTGTCGGTAGTCCACACAAAGGTGTAGGGTACCATCCTTCTTCTTCACAAATAGTATCGGGGCTCCCCAGGGAGATGCACTAGGCCTCACAAAGCCCTTCTCCAAAAGATCCTGCAGCTGAGACTTGAGCACTCGTAGCTCAAGCGGTGCCATCCTGTATGGTGTGGTGGAGATGGGGCTGGTCCCTGGTACTAGTGAGATCTCAAACTCAATCTCACGCTCGGGTGGTAGTCTTGGTAACTCATCTGGGAACACGTCAGGGTACTCTCTGACCACCGGGATGATCTGGAAGTCTGCCACAGGGCTGGGCTCTGCCACCACACAAGCTAGGAAGCCCTCACACCCCTGGCTCAAAAGTCTCGCCGCCCGAAGTGTCGAAATGCACCTGAAGCCTCCATCCACTGGCTGTCAGCGAAACTCGAAAGAAGGCAACTTCGGTATGGAGAAGACGATCTTCCTCTCAAAATAGTCCACTAGAGCATGGTAAGCGGACAGCCAGTCCATTCCCAGAATTACTCCAAAGTTCTCCATCTGTATCATAATCAGGTCAGCTGGCCGACTATGTCCCCCGATACTGACCTCGCAACCCGTGTACACCTCCTCAGCTACAAACAGCTGACCACTCGGAACTCTGATTACGAATGGATTCTCTAATAGCACATAATCCTGCCCCAAACTAACTGCGAAACTGGCTATGACAAACGAGTGCGTAGCGCCAGAATCGAAAAGCGTGTAAATGAGTCTGCCAGAAACTGAAACCATACCTGCCACCACCGATCCCGAAGCTCTGGCATCCCTACGTGTCAGGGCGTTGATACGCCCCTCATCTCTAGGTGCGGACGAAGCAGCCACACTCTGCGTCGGACGGGTAGGTGCTGGCAGGTACCCTCCTCGTGACTGTTGTCCTCCTCCTCATGCCTGGGAACCGTGGCCTCCTACGCGCCCTCCATTGCTCGACGCAGGAAGTATCTACTGACATCGTGCCCTAGACGGGCAGTCCCTCCTAATGTGGCCCGGCTGGCCACATTGGTAGCAGAGGGGAACCCGACTCCCACCCTCAGTGGGTCCCTGCTATCGGCTGGGCGGGGGTCCAGTGCTGGCGACTGGCCCCTGTCGAGGGCCCCAAAGGCCACTGATGGCCCTGCAAAACGTGACAACTCTCCTGCGGACACCACGTGTCTCCTCTCTCGCCGGCCCTGTGAAAAGTCTGGCTGGAAGGGCCTCTTCCGCCTGCCGTCAGTGTCTCGTGCGGACGGGTTGGTCTCCTCGTAGGTCATAGCTGCCTCCACCACCCTCGACAACATAAGCAGCTTCAGGGGTTTGACATACCCCCGAATCGCTGGCCGGAGCCCCTTGGTGAACCTCCAAAGGCGCTCCTCCTCAGTGGCCACCGCTGTCACTGCAAAGCGGGACAGCTCCAGAAAATGCATGCGGTACACGCTCACGGTCATCGTCCCTTGGTGGAGAGTGTGGAACTCCCGCCTCCTCTGGTCCTGCCACGTCTGGGGAAAGTACGGCTCACAGAAGAGGGTGACGAACCGGTCCCAAGTCGGCTTGTTCCTCTCCTGTCCCTTTACCGCCCTCCACCACCTGTGTGCCGCACTCTCCAACTGGTACGTGGCAAAGGCTACGCGGCACTCCATCGGGGGGCGAAGGGTGTCGAAAATCTTCTCACGCTACTCGAGCCAGTCCTCTGCCTCGGTTGGGTCCTCATCCCCCTTGAAGGAGGGGGGCTTCAGCTTCTGGAACTGCCCGAAGAGCTCGAAGTGGCGCTACAATGGAGATGCTGGTGCACCTCCAGGTAATGGTCCCTCGTGCACAGAAGTGTTGGAGGAAGGTGGGGGCGGTGGCGGCCCATCCCCTCCCCCGTGTCCAGCGCCACGTCTGTCGTGTGGTCCCACAGAGGACTCCCCGTCCGCAACCCTAGGGAGAGCCTCTCGGGGCGGTGGGTGGAGCTCCTCTCGCACAATATCCCGTATTAGCTGGGCGAGGTCCTGGGCCTGAATGCCCGGGAGCAGTGGCTGGTCCACTGAGGCGTCGACAGTAGCACGACCACCTCACCAACCTCGTCCTCGGCCGCACCCGCAACCCACCTCGCTAGTCCTGCGACGAGGCATCTTTTGCAAGGAGATGCGAAACAGAGTGGAAAATGTCAATATGGAATGATATCTAACGAAAAAGTCTAAAAGCTCATGTCAAAAGAAATGTTGTGGTGGCTACTCTAGTCACAGACATGTGAATTGGTTATTTTCCAGTCAGTTGGTTCACTTCTTGAGATGACCTTGCTCTGATACCATCTTCTAACGACTTGATTCCCGAATCCCTACGAGACACAAGAATCGGATCGACTCGACTAATCCCAAGACCTAGTCGTCCAACAAGAAAGTAACCAAAAGAGCAGTAAAATTCACCACACTCAGCATGAATATAACTAGCACTAGCAAAATACAGCAGTAAGAAAAGGAAATACTACAGTATACACCACCACAACAGTAGAGCAGCAAATATGTACAAACATGAAGCTTACAATAAAGAAGTACAGGGGCTAAACAAGAAAACTACTCACTACAGTGGAGGAAAAGTAAAGAAAGTACTACAGGTAACTCTACTGGACCCTACTAAGCCCAGCATCCTCTACAGCCGCTGACCCTGGCTACTCAACACCTGGTCCTAAAAAGCAACGAGGGTAACACGTCAACGAAACGCTGAGTAGAGTGGCAACTAAAATCTAAGGAAGCAGTAGAGTGTACAGTAGCTGTTATATTTTTACTTTCTTCGTTTACGTCTTTCTATTATTTCACGATTGATTTTTTTCTCAGATCCTTCACTTGATCTCGAATGTTCCTCGTGGGAATGATCTTGATTGCAGTCTTTTCCGAAAAGTAGAAATAACACGTGGTGCTCTCCTGGCCGGGAGAGTCCCCCATGGTGGTCCTACCCTCAGTCAACCACCCCAAGGTCGCTGACAGACGTAATGGTGACTACGACATGTGCGATAAGCGCACGGGTAGCTACCCCGCACTGGCACGCGATCAGTCGTTTCCGTTAATGGGTGCGCTCAAAACACAGCACAGAACCAGTATAGGGTAGAGCCCTCTCAGTAACAGGGGTCCAACCCCTCCACAGTCCGCGCACCCTCGCCTGACTACCCTGGTTTGCCCAGTGGGCCAAACAAGTCGGTGTAGGAGGCTAGCATAACCCTGGGGCCCGTGGGGTAGCTAGTGCTCTCCCTACACTAGTAGCTCTCCTCGATACTGCATACGCGAGGGCCAGCAAGTCAGTGTACAGTGGCCAAACCCACCCCGGTCTCAACCTGAGGGCGGCAAGCTCCCCTCTACACTAAGAGGTAATGTGTGCTCTCTTTGGTACCGCGTACCCGAGAGACAACACACTTCCATGTTTCAGTTTCTCAATTCCCTTTTATTCTCTTTTCCAGGAGTTCTACTCCTAATTCCCCGTAGGGTTCGTGTTCTTTTTGTTTGGCCATTTTAGGTTTCACCGTTCCAGTTTTACGTTTATACAACTCATATTCTCAATCATATTTATTCATTCATAACAGGCAGCTGTTAAATCAATTTACAGGCAGCTATTACTTCCTTTCCACTTTTCCAAGACTGCAATATTTATATATTTCACTAGTTTTCCAATCCTAGGATTCATGCCGTACCCTAGGATCTGTCATTCAATCTAGTTATCCAGTCCTAGGATTCATGCAATACCCTATGATCTATCATTCAATCTAGTTTCTTAGTCCTAGGGTTCATGCAATGCCCTAGACTCTATTAATTGTTCCACAATTGTAACCAATTTTGTTAAATAAATTAAAACCCAGCCTACTAGAGAAACCGGGAGTACTGGGGGCGTGGTCAACAATCTCGCGCGCCTCTGCAACCCCCAAGATTGCAACTGAATGGGGTCCTAACACAAGAATCAATCACAAGGAGTTTCTTAGAGCGGTATACAATTACAGTAAACGGGTAGAGGAATTTATTCTGGAAAGAACGCAACTCGAAACATGGAAAACGGACTCTGAACGGGCCCTTAACGGGTCGAAAATGATGAAACTATCCAAAATCAAATGTCTGGAACCTCTTCCAGACGTCTTAAAAGGTTGATCATGTCGTACCTCAATTCTGCACAGTCCTTCAGACGTCCAGAAGCCCGCTGGAACGTCTGGCCTTGGTTTCCAGACGTTCGATTGTCACTCCGGACGTCTGGAGGTTCTCTCCGTCGTCTGGCATAGCGGCCAGACGTCTGATTCACGTGGGATGGCGACCCTCGCGCCCTCCCGAGAAGGACCTGCGCACACAAACACTGGCTCTCAGCATGACGAGACGCAGAAGAAGTTGCGGCGGATGGCTGCATGGCCGTACACGTGCAGAAAGGAGAAGATATGAAATATCTTACCTGTCAGACATTTGGACAGTACTCCAGACGTCTTCGACGTCGTCTGGATGTAAGTCCAGACGTCTGATTCTAGAAAACTTTCCAGAACAAAAGCCCAATTCGCTCTTCGCCAGTGAGGCACGGCCGCACCACGACCCGTCCGCCTGCTGTCCGAGCTGCAGCAGCCCCTCCACAACACCCCATGCCTGCCGCTCCCCCGCCGGCTGGCTCTAGCTACCCCGGTAAGCTCGCACCTCCGCGGTCGAGCTTCTTCTTCCTCTCGCAACACTCCCTCTCACATGCCCGCTGTTGCCGCTACTGCACCCTTGCTCGCAGGGAGAAGGAGAAGGGAAGATGGTGGAGTGGGGGTGAGGGAGAGGGGGAGCGTTCTTATAGGGCAGCTGCAGGAAGAGAGAGAAGGGAAGCGGCGCCTGCAGGGAGAGAAAATAAAGGCTGCGGGTTCAGTCTGTGCGCGTAGGTGGGCAGACGCGAACCCGTACGTCGAAAAAATTTATTATCAGACGTCTGGGAATTGTTCCAGACTTCTGGCCAGACGTCTGGGACACTTCCCCGAAGTCTTAAACTGCTTTTGACGCCCATGATCGTAACACTAGCAGACCCCCCTCCCCCTCCTCCTCCCACTTCATTTAGTTTAATTTTTAGGTTAATAAAAACACATTAATTAAATATAAAATGTGTTTAACTTTTTGTAATTTTTTTTAAACATTTGGTTATAAATTTTTGTAATTTGATTTAGGCATCTCATGTCATCAGACACCTTCTCTCAGATTCATACACTTCGTTGAGGTATTAAATTAAGCCGTCTTAATTAATTTGTGAATGAATGTGGGGTGTACCCACTTAATTAGGTTAAGAACGTGGGGTGTGCTCAGTTAGGTTTAGAATGTGGAGTGTACCCGCTCGATTAATCTTATTAATTGTTTTTATGATTGTGGTGTGTACCCACTTGATTTAGTAAATTGAATTTGTTTGATTGATTGTTGGGTGTACCTACTTTCTTCTGAATGCTTATTTGATTGTATTTTTGTATTGATTTATTATGGTTAGAAGCTTATATTATAGGGAAAGTTCTTTGAAATTTTTTATGAATTTATGAAGTTAGGAAGAACTAATGAGAGAAGAGAGGGAAAGAGAAATGAGAAGTGATGGTGTAGGAGAGGAAGGATAGGGAGAAGAGAGGGAAAGAGAGGATAAATAATTAGATAGGAGAGGACGAAGAGGGAGAGAGATGCATAAAGATGAATATAAAGGAAGGGAAGGATGAGAAAGGGTAGGGCGAAGAGACAAAGAGACTAGAAAAGAAGTGGTAAGACAGGGAGGTATAGGAGAGAAGGGAGAGGAGAGAAAGGGAGGAAGGATCTATTTTTATTTTGTATATATAATTATTTTTTTATTGCAAATTTAAGTATTTTAATGAATTTATAAATACACACAGTTGCGCAAATCTTGATGCACTTGAGGCCAAACAATAAGTATTCTAACCACTAGGTTGCAGGTTATGGGAGGGGATAATTGTGTCAAAATACTTATCCATTGACACTACAAAATTTACTATTTTAATGAATTTATAGATACACATAGTTGCATAAATCTTGATGCACTAGGGGCCAAATAATAGGTATTCTAACCCCTAGGTTACAAGTTTTGGGAGGGGATAATTGTGTCAAAATACTTGTCCGTCGACACTTATGATCATGTTATACGGACAATGCAGAGTGTTTGTATACCTCACTTGCATTCACGAAGCTTTGTCTTTATAGCAATCCATAAGAGTTGTTATCCTTTTTTCAGAGAAGTTCTGAACAAAGAGGGGTCATTGAAGATTTGATCACAACTTAGGGTTACTTGTTACATGGAACTAATGTTTGAAGGAATTTTGGTAGTTTCTTTTTTCTCTTCTCTGATATACCAACTAATCTTATCTACGTTCCTAATGCACCCTTAAATGGGTGTTATTGGGAATGTAGTTAAGGTTAGTCATAGTGGGTATACTAGAGAAGTGAAAGAAGATGGTGCTGAAATTTCTCCAAACATTGGTTGCATGTAACAACTAACATTGTGATCAAATCTTCAAGGATGGGCTATTAAGTGAAAACCCTAATCAAAGTAGAAATTCTGTTATCAAATCATATTATAATTATTGCATGATTTTATTTCATTTTTGCAGATTATCATGGACAAGTCTTGGACTAGTTTGAGGAACTCGAATTACTCTCGATACAAGAATGGTGAGAGAGTTCCTTGATTGGACATTTCATGACGATAAGAAGTGATTTAGATGAGGAAACAAGTTGGATAGGATTTTTTGCCCATGTAAGAGGTGCTTGAATGGATATTCACATTATAGGAACACTGTATACGAGCACATGATTTGCAATGGTTGGTGGTGGCATTATACTAAGTGGATTGCTTATGGAGAGGATCTTACAAAGGAAGTCAGATGATCTTCGATAGATTTTCATGAGACAACTATTGATATTGAAGCTAATGGCATCGATGAAATGCTTGATGAATGAGAGCAGAAGTTGAAGATCTAGCAGGTAGGGAAACTTGTAATCAGTTTATAACGCTATTAGGGTAGCGGATGAACCTATTGCTATTGGTATCACATCCATTTGTAAGTTGTCATTTCCTTTGAAGTTATTTGAGATGAAGGTTATGAAAAGAGCGACCTCTAAATTGATGTTCGAGGTGTTTCAATTCATTGGAGAGCTTTTAAATGATCCGAAAGGTTATCTAAAGACATGGTATGAAGCAAAGAAATAGTTTCATGGACTTGGTTTAAATTGCGAGAAAATTTATGCTTGTCCCAAATGATTGTGTGTTATATAGAAATGAATATGCAAAGTTGAGTAGTTATCCACAATGAGGTGTTGAGAGATTTAAAGTGGGAGATTCACTAAATATAAGGGCCAAAGAACAACTAGAGAAGATTCTACGTTACTTTTCATTGATTCCTAGGCTTCAACATTTTTTTATTTGAAGTAGAACTGCAAATTTGATGACATGGCATAAGGGTAACAAGTCACGAGATGGTCTCATTCGTCATCTCGTATATTCAGAAGAGTGGAAAATATTTGATAGCACTCATTTAGCATTTGTAGATGATGCAACAAATGTCAGATTATGTCTTGCAAGTGATGGGTTTAATCCTTTCAAGAACATGTACCATCCTAGTCAATTTGGCCAGTTGTGATGGTAACTTACAACGTACATGCGTGGCTTTGTATGCGGTCGTCATTTATGATGTTGACTCTCCTCATCCCAGGTCCAAAGCAGCTAGGAAATGCAATTGACGTTTATCTTCAACTATTGAGAGATAAACTAAAACTGTTGTGGCGTAACATCATTCATACATATGATGCACACAGAAAAAAATTCTGTAATATGCATGCTGCACTATTATGGACCATTAATGACTTCCTCGCATATGCAAATTTGTTGGGATGGAGTACAAAGGGGAAGTTTGCATGTCCAATATGTATGGATGACAATCATCATCTTCGACTACCTAAAAGCAATAAGTTCTATTATTTGGGACATCGAAGATTCCTGCCTATTGAGCATAGATGGTGAACAATAATGTTTAAGGACAAGTCGACGGTAAAACTTGTCGGTATTCTTCCAAGAATCTAAGGAATAAGCTAAGTACAAATTCAATAAGGCTGTCAGGTTTTCAAATAATAGAGAAATTGCAATAACTTGGCAACATTCAATTAGGTCATCTGTTCAAGAAAGATCAAATAGCTTTGAAACATGATGGTTTTAAAAATAAGAGCATTTTCTTCATTGAACTCCCATACTGGAAAGATCTAACTATCCAACAAAATTTTGATGTGATGCATATTGAGAAGAATGTTATGGACAATATTTTGGATGTGTTCAACTTAACTGATAGTCCAAACGATACAGTGAAAATGAGAAAGACATGGTAACTTTAGGCATTCATCTAGAGTTACATGTTATTGAAAAAGACGATGGCAGTATGACGTTTCAGAAGCCATTTTTAGCCTAAATAATGATCAATGAAAGAAAGATTTCACCCTCTTGAAATAAGTATGGGTACCAGATGGCTATTCTTCATGGCTTTCTCGATGTGTAAACAAGGCTCAAAAGAAAATTAGTGTGTTAAAGAGTCACGACAGTCACGTTTACATGCAAGTCTTGTTCCCACTAGCTATTCGTGGAGTGCTACCTGATCCAGTTGTGGATTCATTTACAAAGATGAGCTGATATTTCAAAGCTATTCGAAAATTGTAAATTATGATTTATTAGAGTAATAGGATAAGCAAACAATCATCACATTATATAAAATGGAGCAGGTATTTCCTCCAGCCTTCTTTGATGTCATGGTTCACTTAACTCTGCATCTTGCAAATGAAGCAAAAGTTATTGGGCTTGTGCAATACAGATGGATGTATCCAGTTGAATTGTTTCTAAAGAAACTTAAAGATTATGTGTTAAATAACGCTAAGCCTGAAGGATTTATTGTTGAAGGGTATCTTGTACAAGAGTCCATTAACTTTTGTGGCATGTATATAGATGAGATGGAAAATCGATTTAATCAATTACAGAGAAATTATGATAGAAGGTACAATCAGAACGATGAAGATTGTCTTTCTATATTTGATATTCCAGGAACGTCTATCCTCCACACAGAGTATAAATCAATCTCTGAAATCGATCAGCATCTAGCTCACTTATACATTCTTAAGCAGATTCTAGAAGTTGCATTTTGTAATGAATTTAAGGAGTGTTCACATCTAAAAACATGCAAGGTTGACTTTCTCGAGTGGTTTGAACAACGTGTTATTCAAATGAGAGAAGAGATTGACCCAGTTTGGTTGGAAGACTTTGACATAAGATCTGATCAACCATTGAGTTATGGACATTACCATTCATGTTACATTATAAATAGATTTAGATTCAGGACAAAATCCATAGATGATACGAATGCCACGCAACTTGCTAGTGTTGTTATCAGTTGCGATTTGAACACTGGTTGTGATGGCTACTATAGACATATCGAGGAAATAGTTGAGATGTGCTTCAGATACGATCGTAGAGTTGTCTTTTTCAAATGCAATTGGTTCGACATGTTTAATGAAGTTATTGGCTTCAAACTTGACAAGAAGCATGGTTTTTTAAGTTTGAATAAGAATCGTTGAATTCTTTATTCTTCAGAATTGTTTAGATTAGCATGTCAAGTATCTCAAGTCTTCTATGTCCTTAACAAGAGTAGAAATGTATGGATTATACCTATACGGATAATTTCACATGAATATTTTGATGTGCAAAAAGATGTCGAAAATGAAATAGAAGTAGTTGCTTATCAAGAACACTTACAAGAAGTTGGTCCAGGTCCATTGGATATTGATATGTAAGGTATAATTATCTTTTATACCATTTCTCTTATCTAACTTGCTTTAATACTTTAGCTTGCAATGGATTGTCTCATATGTCTCATAGTAGCAAAGTTGAAGCCTTGAAGTAGTTTTTTTTTTGTTTCTCAGTTTAAGAGGAATTTCTGTTGAAGAATGTTTAAATAAGGCTCGTCATTTGCTGATTGTATGTGGAGCGTTGGAATTGATTTTGAAACCCATATTAATTCTAAAAATATATGGTATATATTTTAATTTTAAAAATAAAGGAATATTCTCATATCTTGCAATGTGAAGTCTGATTGGGCGTTGCAAGGGTGTTTGAAAATATGATTTAAGATTGCATTATACCATAGAAATTGAGTGGTAAAATGCACGATCAAAACTGATGAAAAATAAATAACCATTCACAAGGGAGAGGGTCATCTCCATAGGGAGGCTTACACCTATTAAAAACTCGTACACATAGAAAACTATATGTTCAAAATGAGTAGGCATAGAAATTGAGCCAAAATCCCCTTTTAGATTAAGAAATCAATGCGAGATAATGCTGAAATCTAATTTATATCAAAGAAGAGGGTTATGTTCATAAAATCAATAGAATAAAATATTCAAAACTAAAAATCCCCTCCCCCTCAAGGGACATGAATGTAAATTTTAATCTCACACAAAATAAAGCACTTGTTACAAAAGCTCACCATGCACGGAGGAGAGGATGGTCAGAGATGTAAAGCTCACCGGAGGTAGCTGGTGTTGAGGGTGTCCCAATGGTGGTTGCGACGAGGTGTGGGGTGGCTGGTGATCGTTCAACGGCAAAGATGAGGGTGGTGGGTGGTCGACTGCAAGCCTTGCTCGCTACTCCCGAAGAGATGTTAGTCGCACTGAATATGGTTTTAAGATCAATTGCATTGCAGTCTAGATTGAATCAGTGCAAAAAATAAATAAAATTTATTAGTTGAATGGAAGTCCAAGGTCTAACACAGGGAGCAGTTGGCAAAATAGTTCTCAAGATTGCAATTTAAGCGCAATATAAGAAATGTATAATAGAACTCCAAACAAGAATGATATATAAATGAAAGTAAATGTCAATAATGCAAAAAGAATGAGGTAAAATGATGATTTGAATCACCAATTACTCCTCACAATTATATCAAATATCTCAATAGTACTAATCAATCTAAATTCCACGTAGGGTGAGTGCACAGTGCACTCCCTTCAGAGATCAGCTGATAGAACTCTAAGTGCCAAGAGGGACTCTTCCTCTTCCTTCCCTTCCACTCTTCTTCTGCCTCCTTAAGGTTCAGATAAGGCACAACACAGGGCTCAGCAACATCGGCAGAGGCAAAGGCCTCCCTTAGAGATCACGAGTGTTGAGAGGAGGGTGGCAGAGTAGGACCCCCCTCCCCTCTCTCTCTTTTCTCTTCTTTCTCTCTCAACACCAGGCAAACTGGAATAGACCTGGGTATCCGGGTAAACAGACCAAGCCCAAACCTGCGAGGCATGGGGATAGGCGAGAGCATGTGTGAGGCACACGCGTGTGGGGACCACACCCCCTGTGCTTGCTGAGGCGATAAGTCGGTGGCAGAAAATCCACTTAAGTGCCTTCGCACGCCCATCAGCAAACGAGGTGGGACTATATCCCTGCCTCTTCCTTCGTGTGTAGCTGCAGGAGGTTATGATGAGAGGCTCATCATGGCTTCTAATTACCCCTAATTAACTAGTCTTCCTAGTTAATTTGCTAGGAATATGTAAATATATGGGTTAATTATAGAATAAGGGATACAATATTGAAGGACATTAAAATAAGTTAAAAATCCTATATTATTATCCAATTAATATTATTAATAATTTAATTAATTAGTGGACTCAGAATATCATCAATAACTTAGTTAATTAATGTGTTAACTAACTTAAGTACAACTTATAACTAAGTATGTAATAGCTTAAGTAACTTTACTTAATTAAATAAATTAAGCTAAAAAGGTCAAAAATGTAAATCCAAGGTTTAAATATATTATTTGTCTAATTTATAATCATATATAAAAAGTTGAAAAAGATTTAAATTAAAATAAACCATGAAAACCTTAGTTTATGTTTTAGTCCCAAAGTTTTATTTCAATCGAGTCCTTCTTCTTCAATTAGGTCCTTAGCTTTCATTGCAGATGGATCCCTGTAAACATCTTCTTCTTCCTCTTCATTTCCTCTTCAACCTCATCAACGGCTGACGACAGGAGGTTTCCATACCCGTCGATCACCATCCTTCCGATGTCCGCCCTTCCCTTCCAAGCTCCTGGAAATTGCGCTCACTGTCCTCTTTTCATTCATCGGTCCGGATGAACCTCAAATTCTATTTAGAGCTTGAAGTTAACCTCATCGGTGCCAGAGAAGACGCCGGTGGTTACTTCACTCCCAGACCTCTTTCCATCCAGATTCACCCTCCTCCTCAGCCGTCGCAACCTATAAATACCCCTCCACCTCTTGATTTGAAGAGGTTAGCTCCCTTCCTTCTTCCCCCCAATGAGCTAGCAGATAGGCTATTCACTCCAATTTCGACGACCTTCCTCCGCTTCCTCCATTCTCTTCGCTTTTTCCTGATCTCCGTCATCGTCCACTGAGTCTTCTAGCGCAGTACTGATGTCGGGCTTCACCTCTACACTTCGCCTACACTCGCCAGACTTCTTCCTCTGCTTTCTGATTTCCTTCTCCATTAAGGACCTTCGATGGAGATCCTCTAACCCCTTCGTCCAGGTAACAATAGGTTTGGTAAGTAGTTTAATTAGAGTAGCTAATTAGTAGGTTAGTTAGAATTAATGATAGATTTCCTGTCATCTTCCTCATCTCCGGCATGCTCTTTGAGCTTGACTGGAGCACTCTTCTATCTTTTAATTTCACCGATCATCTTCCTGAATCCTCCATGATCACTTCTAACACTTTAATTCCCTGATTTGAACATCTAATCGCCTAATCCATCTCCACCTTCATCGGCTGCTTCCGGTGTACATGGGGAAGTATCCGAGGGCAATTCACCACCACTGGGGCCCTCCATCACTTAATCATCATCTTATGGCCCCTGTCCTCACTTTAATTGGATTAATAATCACCTATAATTAAAAATCCTAAAATACATTCAACCTCCTGAGCTCACTGTTAATGGCGGCTCAGGAGGAGTATATCCACATAATTAATCACTTATTCACCTTCGCCACACTTCACTAACTTGATCACTCCACCTAATTGAGTGAGAGAACATGTTCTAAGTTCTATCAAACTCAGATTTCACTCACTGTGAATGCAATGCATATCTTTTGGTATAATTACTAATTAAAGAAATCAATGTATTCTTGAGGTTCCTTGTGACCTCAGGAAACTTTTCAAATCATCCATGGCTTGCTTTGATGATGTTTACTATCTTTTAGCCATTATCTAAACTCACCGGAGCTCCGGTGAGCTCCGGTGAATCAAGATGTACTCTTCAGCCTATGGAATTCCCTCAAAAGCTCTAGATCACTTAGTTAAGGCTCACTGATCATTCTGCAACACTTTGTTTGAAGTTTTATGACCTAGAGCAAGATTTAGACCTTTGTCTTCTCTAACTTCGGTAGAATTGGAGAAGTCTATTCAATAGGGATAATCTTAATTTTAAATATTTGGAAGAATCAGATGGATGCCCTGAGATCAAATTTGAAGACCTTTCATTCAGTTAGGCCTGAGTTTGTTCTGTCGAACAAACTACTTTTAGAGCCTAGGCGACAGACCTGAACCCAAGGTTTCTAGGTCAAAACTTCCTTCTAAGACCCTGAACATGTTCCTGAGATCAAATAAAGATGATTTTAAGTGTTAATTGCATCTGAGAATGCCTAAGGATGAAAGTCAAATTTCATGGTTCAGTGGTCAAAATTAGTTCTAATCCGATGATTTAAGTTTCAATTCAAGAAATTAATGAGTTCAAATTACCTTTGTGATGATTTTAGATAGATTTGATTTGGTTTAAATGAGTTTTAATTAAAGTTTTAGAAGAATCCAACTGCTGCTCAGCTTGGGATCGTTTGAACCCAATACTGACTTCAGTGCCTCTTTGATGAATTTCAAATGCAAACACTACCTAGATAGACTCTTAACAACCTTCAAAGGATTTTGAATTAGATTCATCTGACCTTAAGCTGTCTGTGGAGCTTTTCAGAGCTTAATTTGAAGCTTTGATGTTCTGCTTGAAGCTTTTAAGCTTCTTCACCCCTCCTGAAGCTTCTTACCATCTCTTCCCTTCACCTTTAGGAGTAGAATCATCTTCTGAGATGATTTAGGACCTCATCTGAGGTCAATAAGGATCACTGCAGATCCTTAGACCTGTATAACACTTCTGCAGACTTAATTAGTAGTGGAAACCTCCAACTTTCACCCTTCAAATCAAAGGGTAGATTGTATTTTCAGCATTAAATTGATGCTGCAATCTTGTAGTACATCTTCAGAGCTTTCCAACGAGCCCTTGTTTGCTTGATTTGGAGCTCTGAGCCTGCCTGGGCCTCCAACCAAAGTCTGGCCTGGAGTGGACTAACTTAGGCCCACATTGGTAGAACATGAGAGTGCACCTTAGGATAAATGGAAAAAGTGAAGGGGCTTATTCGATCGTTAACGTTGGACGCACAACGAGCATATGTGTGTGTGTGGGCGCATGCGGTGCACATGCCTGGGTGTGTGTGTGCCTATGGGCACGAGCATGGGCTCGTGAGCGGGCGTGTGTGTGGGCCTGGGAGGCCAGAGACTGTGCATGATGAGAACTGAACTGAAACTAAACCTAATACAAACTAGGCTTGGACCTAGTAGGGTTTGGTCCAACCCTGAGAGGGGTACTGTGTATCCCCAACCGGACGAAGCTGCCAATCATAAAACTAATTTTTGGTTTGAGTGTGGTTCTTGTGTGGTTCAAGCATCGAAAAGAAATGGAAGAGAAGAGGGTTAAGTGACTTAAGAGAAATGTGAAGATGAGCTTAAAGGAAAGAGATTAAAGGAAATACGAAATTAAAGAAGAGCTTGAGACTGAGAGGTAAGAGAAAGGCAAAGAAAAAGAAAGAGAGAGGGAAGGTAGAAGAAGAAGAGAAGAATTGAGGCTGAAGATTAAAAAAGAAGGAAATGGAAATTAAAGAGTTTCAGATGCCTAATTTTGTAATGTTTACTGTTAAGATGCCTGATTTTGTAATTTTTACTTAAATACAATTTCTTTTTGGGCTTAATTGATGTAATAAGGCACTTGTATTCATTTGAATTTCTTTTTTTTACCTTAATCTTTTGTAAATGAGATGAAATTAGCGAAATAAACATGTTTATTTGCTTTTAACAATAATTCACATGTGTAAATATGTTTTTCTTTATGGAATTTTGCATCATATCTTTTAATTGAATATCCTTTATGCAAGATACATATTCTAAAGTAATTTAATTATAATTCCAATTGATTAAGTAAATAGTAACTAATGATTAGGATTTAATGGTGAACTAAATTAAGTTATTGCTCCTAGTGAATGGCCTAAACTCAACTAGTTAGAAAAGAATTAAAATCTAAAATGTTAAGTTAGCTTGACCCTATACTACTTAATTGATAATAATTCAAGTTAACCTAAGTTACTTTTTCTTGCACATAATTAAGTCTAAATAACTTAATTAACTGTGTTGAGGAAATAAATGAACATTTTAATGGCACCGTTGCCAGGGAGGTAACTGTAGATTATATTTGCCATTACTGTTTTTGTTTATTTGTTTTGTTTCGCACTAATTAGTTTTATTTTGTTATGTTTTCTGTCTTCTTTTTAGGATTACCTCTGTAGGTATTCTCAGGAAAGGAGGTGGGTTTTCTTTTTGCTACTCTATATTTTTCTAGCCATTATAAATACCATTGTGAGTATTTCTTTCTTAATCTCTAGTGTAGTTTGTATTTCTACATTTAGTTAGTTAAAAAAATAAAAAAAATAAAAATACTCATCCTTTTTTACTAGCAGTAGCATGTTTTAGGCATACACTCATAGGAGTGCATATACCAGCTAGTTCTATTGCGATCTGACTTGGGAAAAGTTTTCTACTATTTTTCTCGCATCAGAGGGAAAACACGCAAAAATCCTCGTAGATCCCTATCTTGGAGATATAAACATGAATATATTTTAGTTGAAAATACTTTAAAAGAGTAGTCACTTTGCTTCTTCCTATCATAATTTTGAAAAGATTAAGTAAAAAGAGTATAATAAAATTTGTGACTTAAATCTGTTTGCAGAATGCATGCGAGTTTCTTTTCGCTATTGTCTGTTGCATGCTATTGCGCACACAACGCGATCACTAGAGTCACACGAGTTTGAATTTTCTACCTCTCCTCTTTGCACCGCTTAGGGCTTTGGTCAAAGATAAACACGTCTGTCTCACTACTAGAGACCCGAGGAGCCTATAGTGAGCGATCTCGATCGTAGACCTTAAACCTTTGAGCTTTAACGATACGCACTTGCGTAGACATGGGTTTAGGGTGTGTATTTTGATACTAATATTATACTTGTTTGCATCCAAATTTTTTTGCGCATTCTAGAACTTTCTTCATTCCTTTGAAAGAAGACAAAAACCCTCTTTTTCACACTGTTTTGCAGGTCTTGTTTGCCGCTATTTTAGTGGCATAAGTGTGCCTTTGCACATTTTTTTGGTTTATGCATGGGAGGCGATTGGTTGTTTCTTACCTCAACTCAGTTAATTAAGTTAATTTTACTTAATTATGAGTAGAGAAAAGTCACTTAGGTTAACTTGAAATTGTGTCAGCTGTGTAGTATAGGGTCAAATTAACCAAACATTTTAGAAAATTTTTAATGGTTGAGTCCAGGTCGTTTGCTGGGAGGTATAATTCATTCTAAATTCACTAGTTATCTTTTATTTTTCTTTATAAGTATAGGAGATATATTTAAGCTAATTATGGACGCATGAATTTTGCTAAAAATTGGTTAAAATGGAATAACAAGCAAAATCCCATATGAATTCTCATTTTCAACATTTAAAAACATGTACATTCTCTATTTATTTCAAATGATTTAAGGCAAAGAAGAGTTTATTTAGTCAACATATGCCTTAATACAACATTTAAGAGCAAAAAGAAATTAAAATATAATAAGAAAAATTAATTCTTTTCCTTATTATTCTGCCTCTCTTCTTTCTCTTCTTCTCTTCACCTTCTTTTTCTCTCATTTCTTAATCCTTTTTTTTTTCTCTTTCTCTTTCTATTTTTCTCTTATTCTCTTGTTCTCTTGATCTCTTTCTTTCTTCACTTTTTCTTTCTCCTCTGCTCCTGCCCTTCTTCTTCCTTATTCCTCCTTAGCTTCCTGCCTATTCTCTTCTTCTTTCTTAGCTTCTCCTTTATCTTTAGCTTTCTTCCCTTTTGCGAGTTCTTCTTCTTTCTTTCTCTTTATCTTTCTCTTCCTTAGCAATTTTTTAAGCACCTGCATCCTTCAACCTTTAGCTTCCTTTAACACTTTGCCTTCTCATTGAACTGGGTTTATTTCCTTCTCAACCAGAAATTAGTTTAGGATTTGCAGCGAGGTCCTTTTGAGGATACACAGCACATTGAGATCAGTGTGGGACTAGACCCTACTCGGTCCTCGCCTAATTTCATTAAGGTTTATTTTTGATTTATTTTCTCTTGAGCAAAACCGACCCTCTCTCAAGCCGAACTGGCTCAACACTTCCTAGGGCTAATCACAAACACACGCCCACTCGGGCACACACCTGCAGGCGCACTTGCCCACACACACACACACGCAATGCTCATTCGTAACCGGTATCCGTGCGCTGGGCACTGACGACTGAAGAGGCCACTTAACAAATTGCTTTTGTACCAAGGCGACCGCGCAAGAGTGTCCGATATGGGACTATACTTTCCCCCTCCAGACCCAACTTCAAATGTGAACTTCTCCCTACTCAGAGCTCCATATCAAGTGATCTAAAGCTTGATGGAGAGCTCTAAGATGGCTCTAAACGATTGTGCAATCAATTTTAGGTTAAGGGAATGTTTTCCTATTAGATTTGAAGAGCAAATCCAGGGGGTTCCTACGGTTTATGCTCTGCCTGGAAAGTGAAATTAATGTCACACTGCCTACAGGATAGCTTTTCCAACTTAGCTAAGTGTCTAAGCAAGCTCTGCAAGTAATTCTGCATCTACTATATGGATTTCCAAGCTCTTGAAGCTTCAGGAAACGCAGGGAAGCTCAAAGCTTCACTGAAATCTTCAGAGAGAGGAACTAAACAAAAAAAAAAACTTAACGGATAGCTAAAGTCATGTTCAATCATTTGAAATAGATTCTAGAGGTTGTTATCAACACATCTGGGCAGAAGTTGCAATCGAATCTCATCAAAAATCCACTGCCGATAATTTGGGTTCAAAAATGACCCAAACTGGTAGTAATTGAAATCTAATCAAATCCACCATCAAAGCTTTTCCAATTGAATTTAAAATCATTCAAATAAATCTCAGAATCAATTCAAGTTCATCAATTAGTCTGATTAAACTAAAAATCAAAGCATCAGACTCAGTTTTGACTAGAAAGCTTCTAGATTTGACTTTCTATTTTGAATCTTTTCTCAAAGAATTAAAGCCTAAAATAGCAGCCTCTCAATCATAGGAACATTCTCAGACCCTTTAATAGGTATTTAAACTTAGGATTCTAGGGTTTCAAGCTTGTGGCCTAAACTCTAAAAGGGGTTTCTTCAATAGAGGAATTGGAAGGTTACTATACTGATCTGAAAACATGAATAGCATTAGTGAACTGCACTGAAGCTTCTAGACTTCCTAAATGTGGCTCTTAAGCTTCTGTACAGTCTTCTCCAACTCCACCGGAGTTGGAGAAGATGAAATCCTATCTCAAGCTTCAGACACTTAAACCTCAAAGTAAATACCTCAGAATAATCATTGATCATCAATTCATCAATCTGGAGCTTCACACCAAGATTAATAGGTTGAAGAATAGATTTGACTCGTTGGAGCTCGCCGGAGCTTCGGTGAGTCCAAAAAAAGGCAAAAGTGTATATAGAATGAAAAACTATGCCATTTTTGATCTAAAAATGATCCTAAGGTTGCAAGGAACCTCAAGAACTCATTAAATTCTTTAACTAATCATTAAATGAAAGATTAAGCAATGAAATCAGTTTGAATGGATTTTGAGTGGATTGAAGCACAGGACTTGCTCTCTCACTCAGAAGAGTGGTTGAGACAAGTCAAAGAGTAATTGCGATACTAAATATATAATTAATTTAAGATTTTAACTACTCCTGAGCTGCCATTGATAGTGAGCTCAATAGCTTAATTACATTTGGGAGTTTACATTATAGGTGGTATTTAAACAAATTAAAGTATCGAATAGGGTCCTTAGGTTGTGAATAGGTGGTGGAGGACCTTCTGGAGGTGGATCTAAGCTCAGTTACTATTGCCATGGACGACGACAGTAGTTGTGAAGGTGAATTAGGCGAAGCAGTGATAAAATTTATGTTTTAATGGATTAGAAATGATCATGAGTGATAGAGGAAGGTGATCAGTGGATTCACAAGATGAAATTAAGGCTCAGGTGAGCTCAAGGAGCTCGCCGGAGTTGAAGAAGATGAACTCTAGAAAATTCTGAAATTACTTTAATCAAATTAACTAACTAGCCAAACTATCCTACTCCTACTCCTAATCTATTACCTGGATGAAGGGGTCAAAGGGACTACATCGACGGCTCATGACAGAGGATGAAATCAAAGGGAATAAGAAGAATCTCCAGCGGGCGAAATTGGATGAAGCAGAGGATCTCCTTGGTCATCGCCTTTGTCCAGAGGCACGACTGACCTCGGCTAAACTCCTCAGCTAATCAGGGTGAATGGAGGAAGTCGAAGGATGGTGTGGAAAATCACCGGAGTTGTAGACGAATAGCCTATTGGGTTGGCTCAGTGTTAGAAGAGGGAAGGGAGCCAACTTGAGAGAAATCAAGAGGGTGAGGGGGTATTTATAGTGGATGGCGATGAAGAGGACGGTGGAGTCTGGACGAAGATGAAGCTTGGGGAGCTTAACCTCTGACATCATCTCCGATGATAGTGAGGTTAACTCCCACCAAAAATTAGGATTTCAGAGTAATCCTGACCGATGGATGAAGATGGGATGGTGAGCGCAAGCTCCAGGAGCTTGGTGAAGGAAGAATGATGTTGGCAGGGCGGTGATCGCACGGTGCAGTCACCCTCCGTCGTCAGCCGTTCAATCGGCTGAAGAAGAAGAAGAAGATGATAGGGACCTATATGCAGTGAAACTTAAGGACCTATATGAAAATTAAGGACCTGATTGCAATGATTAGTAAGGACCTAAATGTAAACCTAGGTTTTAAAGGTTTATTTTAACTTAGATCTTTTTCAACTTTTTATATATGTTAATAAATAAGATAATTATTATGTTTACACCTTGAATTTACATTTTTGACCTTTTTAAGTTAATTTATTAAATTAAGTAAAGTTATTATATACTTATGCATACACTACGTTTAAGTTACTTCACTTATTAATTAAGGGAATGGTTAATCAGATCTCGAGTCCAATTATTAATTAGATTATTAATAATGTTAATCAAATGATAAAATATCATTTTAAACTTATTTTAAGGTCCTTTACTATATATCCCTTATTTTATAATTAACCCTTATAAACTCATATCCTTAGCTAATTAACTAGGAAGAATAGTTAATTAAGGGTAATTAGAGATCATGATGAATCTCCCATCAGCGATCCCTGAAACCGCCTCTCGTATCTCCGTGACAAGTATACCTAGACCAGTTGCACCTAAGCAACCAATTAATTTCCTATCTGATTTAGCTACTTTTTCTGCATTTGATCTTATGGACCAATTGCAGAACCAAAATCCAGAGATCCCTTCTTCCTCTGGTCAGGGGGAGATGTCACCTTTTGATGTTCATGGGGCACTCCAGAACCAGAATCTCCAAATACTCAAGTAGAGTTCCCAAATTAATTTGCTGAGGGTTGCTCTCCATAATCTGCAAAATCTACAAGCCCGTCCTCCACCTCGACCTGAGGTGGGTTTTGATATACCTGATTTGCCGATTCGCCATCCTAGGTCTCTACTCCAAGATTATTATAATCCATCTAATGCACAAGTAGAGCCTAATGTTAGGATTCCCATTGGGGAAAATGACCTAGAATGAAAGCCAAACATTATAGGTCTAATCCCATATTTCCATGGATTTGCATCCGATGATCCATTTCAAAATATCGAAGATCTTAAAAATCTATCTCAAACTCTTGGACCTTGAAATCAAAATAGGGAAATCCTACTAATGAAAATATTCTCTTTTAGCCTTAAGGATAAAGTAGCATATTGGTATAGAACTATTGCAAGTCCAATCTCAACTTGGGCTGAACTCTAATATGCATTTTTGAAGAAATTCTTCCCTATTGGTCTCACCAATGTTTTAAGGCGAGCCATCACGACTTTTACTCAAAACCAAGGAGAACCAATTCGTGAAGTGTAGGAACTCTTTCATGAATTACAAAGGAAATGGCCACATCATGACATCCCTCATGGGCAACTAATGCACATCTTTTTTTGTGGATTGCAAGGGGGCATTCGCAATCTAGTCGATGCCTCTTGTGGAGGGAATTTTCTAAATCGCGACGCAGAATCCACCTCAAAACTGTTTGAAGGGATGGTGGAAAACTCGATCAATGACACATTTATGTCACAATTCACGTGGGGCACTAATGCAGCACATCAAAATCCGCATAAGGGCATTCAAGAGATCGAAAATCAATCCAGTTCCAAGGATTTAGAGATTATTGCAGAAAAATAGGACAAAGTTGACATTGTAGCAAAGCATCTCGATGAGGTCTGAAACACAATGAAAACTCTTACACCTCTACTTGCTATGCAAAATACCAGGCATTTACTTGTTTTGCAAATTCCCATGTGGAGGGAATTTATGAATAATCTGGATTCTAGAGATCCATCTTCCTTGGGTTTTCTATCTACACCTGCACTAGCCCAATGAGGGACCTTTGTCCCACAATCTTTCCCACCTCTTTCCCCACTTCCTATTTTTATGGAAAACATGCCTTATCCTTTAGATTTGAATGCTATTCAAGGATATGCACCAAGATCAAACCCATAGTCTAATTCATATAATCCTGGATGGCATAATCACCCGAATTTCTCTTTGTCTGACCATTCACAAAGACCTTCATATCCGACTCAGACCAGGCAAAATCGGCCTACATTGCCATTTCAGCAACCTATTGCGAGACCATTTTGCATGGGTTCGCAAAACCTTGCAGGGCTAAATAGAGATTCGCAGCTTAACCAAATTTTGCGAGCTGTGACTAAGAACCAGTGACAAAATGCTGAGGCTCTTGCTGAAGTCCAACAGTAATGTTCGGTAGAATTGGCTGATTTTAGGGGCCAAATCATGCAGTTAGCTGAATCTCGTCAGCTAGGGGCCCTTCCATCCCAGCCAGTTCCAAACCCTAAGAATATCCAGCAGAGACTACATGTAGGAGTTCAAAATCTGAATTAGGGACATGTCCAGTTCCTTAATCAATTATCCCTGAATCAAAATCTAAATCAAAATCCTAATTAGAATCCACCCTCTGCTAATCATGATTTTGAGTATCTTAATCAACAGTAATCATTTTTAAATCAAGGAAATCAGCCTTTACTATCTAATCCATCTTTCCAGCACAGCAAGCATCTTCTTCTTCATTAGTTTCCTCTTCACATGCGGGTATTAACACTGTTACAACCTGCCGTGGAACTTCCACTAGGGATCCAGTTTATCCAAGGAACCTATCCTAAGACACTAGTACATCTAGAATGACCCCTATTTCTGCACCTGTAAGAGGTGCAGAACCAGATCTCGCAATTCCCACTAATTCACGAGATCCGGGAAATACTCAGTAGAATAAGAATTCCGAGTCCCATTTCCTGAAGCTTTGAAGAAGACTAGGAAAGAAAAACAACCTGTTATATTAGATGACGATTTAATTAAAATTTTTGAATAGGTACACATTAATATTCCACTCCTAGATGCTATCAAACACATTCCAACTTATGCGAGATTTCTTAAGGAGTTGTGTACTCCTAAGCGTAAGCCGAGGAAAGCAAGCACTGTGGTACTTTCAGAGCATGTGAGCTCTATCATTTCGAGTATGGTTCCTTTGAAAAAGAAAGATCCAGGATCTCCATTTATTTCTTATATAATTGGGGACCAGTGTTTTGATAGAGTCCTCCTAGATTTAGGAGCATCTATTAACCTCATTCCTTCATCTTTGGTAAAACATTTCCAAATAGAAAATCTTAAGTCTACCAATGTGACTTTACAATTAGCTGATAGATCTATTAAGTCACCTAAAGGAATGTTGGAGGATATAATTGTAAGAGTTTGAGACATTTATTTTCCGGTGGATTTTATTGTACTTTCTATGGAAGTACCCGAACACATTAGAGATACCCCAATTATTTTAGGGAGACCCTTTTTGGCCACTGCAAAGGCGAACATAGATTGTGAATATGGAAAGATTGTGTTGAAATTTGGGTAGAAGACAATTAAATTGGATATATTTAGAGCTTCTGTAGGATTGGATTGAAATTGGAGTGAGGAAATTAGATCTATTTCAATTTTTTAGGATGACCTTAGTTCCTTAGAACTAGAGAACACAGCTTTTGATATCATATACCCTCAAAACGAAAACCCATTATCAGAATCTATACTAGATCTTGAACATGAACCTCACAACTCATTTAATTCACTCTTTGCAGTCGAAAATCCCACCCCCAATCTTGCTGTTGATTCTACTCCTACATTAGAATTGAAACCATTTCCTGATAATCTTAAATATGTTTATCTAGAATCTGATCAAACATATCCTATAATCATTAACTCTCATCTTTGTGAATTACAAGAATCAAAATTAATCAAGGTTTTATGAGATCACAAGAAGGCAATTGGGTGAACTTTGCATGATCTCATCGAGATTAGCCCCAATTTTTGTACTCATCGCATCTATATTGAAGATGGGGCATGAAATTCAAGAGAAGCTCAAAGATGTCTAAATCCAAATTTAAAGGAGGTCATAAAGAAAAAAATAATCAAGTGTCTAGATGCTAACATTATTTACCCTATATCTGATAACCCTTGGGTGAGAGCAATTCAAGTGGTACCTATAAAGGCAGGACTCACCATAATTAAGACTGAATCTAGAGAAACCATTCCCACATGAATTGCGAATTCATGGTAGGTTTCTGTTGACTCTCATAAGCTTAACACAGTTACAAAGAAGGACCACTTTCCTTTGCCATTCATTGATCAGATCCTTAAGAGATTAGCTGGTAATAGGTTCTTCTGCTTTTTGGATGGTTACTCTGGATATAATCAAGTAGCAATTTATCTTGAAGATCAAGAGAAAATGACTTTCACCTGCCCCTTCGAAACCTTTGCTTTCCGAAGAATGCCATTTGGGCTTTGCAACGCACTCGCAACCTTTTAGTGTTGCATGTTAGTCATTTTTATTGAAATGGTGGGTGAATATATGGAAGATTTTATGTATGATTTTTCAGTCTTTGGGGAAACATTTGATATCTATCTGGATAATTTGTCAAAGATTCTCAAGAGATGTATAGAAGTGAATCTTGTCCTCAGTTGGGAGAAGAGCCATTTTATGATTCCAGAGGGCATTGTACTTGGTCACCTTCTGTCTGAGCGAGGAATCCAAGTAGATCAAGCTAAGATCAATCAAATTTCAAATCTTCCAATTCCTAATTTGATGAAAGGTATTAGATATTTTCTCGGGCATGTGGGATTTTATAGAAGATTTAGACTTGACTTTTCAAAGATTGCTTGACCACTCACAAACCTCCTCACAAAGGACACTACTTTTGAGATGAGTGAGGAGTGTATATCTGCATTTGAAACATTGAGAGGCAGAGTTACACAGGCTTCGATCTTGCAACCACCTAATTGGGATTTACCATTTGAAATCATATGTGATGCATCAGATTATGCAATTGGAGCTGTTTTAGGTCAGAAAATTGAGAGGAATCTAGTAATGATTTACTACGCTAGTAAAACCTTGATTGAGGCACAAAGGAATTACACAGTTACAGAAAATGAATTACTAGCAATAGTATTTGGTTTAGAAAAATTCAGATCTTTTATACTCGGATCTTGAATCATTGTGTACTCTGATCACTCAGCTATTTGACACCTTCTATCCAAAAAGGACACGGAACCTAGGTTGATCAGATGAATCTTGCTTTTGCAAGAGTTTAACCTAGAAATTCGTTATAAGGTGGGATGACATAATGTTGTTGCCAACCATCTTTCCCACGTTCCTTCTGTTACTATTGCATCATCTCCTCCAATCAATGAACACTTTCCTAATGAACATCTTCTGACTATATCCTCAGATCTTCCTTGGTACGCAAATATTGCTAACTATTTGGTTACACTTCAATTCCCGCTAGACTAGGATGGGAATTGCAAATCATGACTCAAATCAGAAGCCAAATACTATTTCTGGGAAGGTCCATACCTTTTCTGACTCTGTAATGATCAAATCATCAGGTGTTGTGTTACTTCTTTTGAGATTGATTCTATCCTTTCTTTTTGTCATGATCAGGCTTGTGGTGGTCATTTTTCTAGTCAAAAGACCGCTGCAAAAGATTTGCAATGCAGGTATTATTGACTCACTTTATTTGCAGATTCACAGACATATTGTGAGGCATGTAGTCGCTACCAAACTCTTGGTAGCATGTCCCGAAAAGACATGATGCCTCTGAATCCGATTCTTGTCTGTACAATCTTTGATATATAGGGCATAGACTTTATGGGTCCATTTCTGTCCTCTTTTGGCTTCGAATATATTTTACTTGCTGTTGATTATGCTTCTCGTTGGATTGAAGCCATACCCACATGCACAAATGATCATCGAGTTGTCATTCCTGTTATTTAGAGTTATATTATCTCTCATTTTTGGGTACCTCGTGCTATCATTTCTGACGGTAGTTCCCATTTTAATAATGCCCAATTTAGAAATTTACTTAGAAAATATGGGGTTACACATCATATTCCTACACCTTATCATCCCCAAACCAATGGGCAAATTGAGGTCTCTAATCGGGAGATCAAAAAGATCCTTCAAATGACAATTTGACTCGATAGGAAGGATTGGTCTTCCCATTTAGATGAGGCTTTGTGGGCTTATAGGACTACCCACAAAACACCAATAAGCATGTCACCATATAGACTTGTTTACGGGAAACCCTGTCATCTTCCCATAGAAATTGAACACAAGGCCTATTGGGCAAATAAAGCCTATAATTTAGACGTCGCGAAGGCTGGTGATCATCGTAGGTTGCAGCTTAGTGAACTTGAGGAATTTTGTCATGATTCCTATGAGAGTTCAAAGCTGTATAAGGAAAAACTTAAAGCCTTCCATGGTAGGCACATTTCCCGCAAATCTTTTATACCTGGTCGAAAGGTGTTGCTTTTTGATTCCCGTTTGAAGCTCTGCATTGGGAAACTTAGGTCTAAATGGCAAGGACCATTTATTGTTGTTAGAGACTTTGATAATGGACCTGTCAAAATCACCGAACCCAACAAGGATCAACCCTTCAAAGTTAATGGTCAACGTTTAAAACCTTTCTTGGAATCACATGCTTTGGGTCTTGTTGAAGACTGTTACACACTCCATTAGGGTTTGTCATCTTTCCATCCACACCTTGTATATAGTTGTTTCCTATTTTCTACACTTTTCTCTTCTTATACACTTGAATCAGTATCTGATTTTTCACTTCATACTACACTGATTAGCTTCACTTAGTCTGACTGTCCACTCTAACCATTGATCAGAATAGAAATCATTTGCATAGAGATCTTTGATCTCCTCTATCTGACTACTTTCGTCACCCTACACTAAGTGAAGTGTAATATCTTTTTCACCCTTCTTACGATGAGGACATTGTAAAATCTCAACTTGGGGGGCATGAAGTGAAATTTTCACTTCAAGTGTATTTGTAGAGAAAATATAAAATAAACATAAAAATTAAATATTCACGAGATTTTAAAAAAATAGAAATACCAAAAATTTAAAAGAAAATTAAAAAAAATAAAAAATACCGTAAGAATTTGAAAATTTTTGAAAAATTCATAAAAATTGGAATTTTTTTTTTTGAGAAAGGAATGCTATCGAATCACCGATAGCAAACCAGGAGAGCTATTATTGATAATAAAAAATATTTACAAGTTCGACTCCTAATGCTGTATGAGACACCAGCAAAAATTTATAATATTTTCCACATACACTGGGGTCTCCTGAAAAATACGCTCATTTCTAGCCCTCCATACAGCCCATAACACAGCCACCATGTGTATATAAGGCTTATTCCCATCCACAAGGTAGCGCCACAAATTCCCCCAAGTCGGTAAGGACTCGTTGCATACTTTCCTCCATACATAATCAGTGATCGCACATAAAGAAAAGATATGAACGCTAGAATCATTATGCAGCCCACATAAAAAACAAAACTGGGCGGGGGTCCCCATCCTTCTATGCCTCAGATCTCCAGTAATCAATCCATCCCTCCTGTAGAGCCATAAGAAAATTTGTAACTTTAGTGGTATTTTTAACTTCCATAGCTTTTTCCCCATTTCTTCATCTTCCGCCATCCTGGAGGACATTATCAACCTGTCATAGGCAGCCGCAGTAGAAAAATTACCTTCCCATTTGTATGTATCATATTCCTGAGGCATGGGTTTGAAAGCCGCAAGCTCTACACGAGATCTTGTTTCATGATTATTCCACCCACCATTATTTAACAACCACTGCTCCGAATCCACATCCCAATAATCGGCTACCATTGCATTTTTATTTGCAGCCAGAGCATAAGCAAGGGGGAACCTGTCTTTAAATGTTCCTCCATGTACCCAATTTTCCAGCCAAAACTTGAAGCTTTTTCCATCACCTAAAACTGATTTGAAAAAATTCCAATTATCTTTCAGGGCCCGCACCACAGAAGACCAAAAGGGGGACGGTTTACGTGGGTTAAGATGATTTATCTCATCATTGGTACTCCCATAATTGTCTTGGATAATTTCTGTCCAAATTTTTTTTCCCCCTGTAGCAATCGAACAGCCCACTTCAATAGTAGCGCTTCATTAAATTCTTTGAGGGATCTAACACCCAAACCTCCCATCTGCTTAGGTTTGCAAACTGATTCCCACTTTAAGGGTTGAAAAAAGGCCCCTTGATGAGAGGCCCCTTTCCAAAAATATCATTTCCGTATCACCTCCAACTTTTTCCAAATAGAATTCGGAGCTCTAAGGATAGAGAAAAAGAAGATGGGAATTGAAGTGATAACAGAATTCAGTAATATATACCTCCCCACTTTTGATAAGTATCTACTGCTCCAGCCCTCCAATTTCGTAGCTACCTTTTCAAAGAGGAAAGACCAATTTGCTTTGTTCATCTTAGAACATTTCAGAGGCAGACCCAGATATTTAATCGGCAGTGGAACCACAGGTGTACCAAGAATGGTGGAGATCTTATTCTGTAACCCACTATTCATCCCAAAACAGACCAGGGAAGATTTACTACAATTCAATCTTAGACCAGAAACCTCTCCAAAAGTTTTTACCATATGTAACAGAGCCTGCACTTCTCTCTTCCCCCCTTCCACAAAAAAAACAGTATCATCAGCATATTGAAGTACAGGGGCTAGAGCCCTATGATTAGACAGTGAATACCCCCTTATAAAACCATCCGCTGCCAGTTTACAAGCAAATCTAGCCAAAGTATCCACCGCAAGGATAAAAATCAGAGGGGCAATAAGGCAGCCTTTCCTTACTCCACATTGGGGCTGAATCCAAGAGCGACATGGTTTACCATTTATCAATGGGGAAAAAGAGGCTGTCGTAATGCACCTCTTCACCCATTGAATCAGTAAAGGTGGAAATTTTCTCCTAAGAATCTCCCACAAGTATGACCAGGAGATTGAATCATAGGCTTTGGAAAAATCAACTTTCCACGAGAAAGCCTTAGATTTTCTCCTATGCTAACCCATAATAATCTCTTGCGCAACAATGAATGACTCTTGTAAAGATCTCCCAGGAAGAAAAGCTGACTGAACTGGCATTATCAAGTCCTTTAAAACCTCCCGCAATCTATTAGTAATAATCTTACTAATAATAAGATAGATGGAATTAGATAGCGCAATGGGTCTGTAATCAGAAAAACTTTCTGCACAAGATTTCTTAGCCAGCAGAAACAGATAAGATTTGTTCAGCCTCTCAAATCCTGAGTTGCCTAATTCAAACTCGTGAATAACCTTTAACACATCCTCCTTAACCACATTCCATAGCTCTCTGTAGAAAAACACCTGAAATCCATCCGGACCAGGAGCACCTTAATTATTTAATTCTTTAATAGCTTTTAGCACTTCTTGTTTAGAAATAGGGGACACAAGCATGTCTCTTTGTTCATTATTTACACAAGGGAGATCCATTGCTGCCAGCCTCCAAGAACCTCTGGGAGCAGCCTTGGACATTTCTTTAAAAAATTTACTTGCTTCAGATCTGATCTCCTTAATAGAGGTAATAATTCTTTCTTCAACTTTAATAGAAGAGATAAGGTTGAATCTCCTTCTAGCACTAGCCGCAAGATGGAAAAATTTTGTATTCGCATCACCCTCTTTAAGCCATAGTTGTCTGGATTTTTCACGCCAATCCATTTCTATTTTTAGATCTTCATCCTCCACAACTGATTGCATCTGCTGCCTCAGCTGCTGCTCCTGTTGGTTCAAAGCCAGCCTACACTCTTTCAGATCCAAATCCTTGATGACTGTCAAGGCTTCCCTCCTCTTCTGGTCTCTAATCAGATTCACAACCTGCCCATATTCCTTCAACATTTCACGCAGACCAGCCAGTTTTGAAGCAAACTACTGTGTGGCAGTGCCTTGAACACCCTTGCTTTGCCACCACTGAGAAACCATTTGCATGAATCCATCTTCCCTAAGCCATGATCTCCTGAGTTTGAAGTAAGATCCTGTGTCTGCATTCACTCCACTGTCCCAAACCAAAGGTGTGTGATCAGAGAACGGCCTATCAAGGCTCAACACAGCTGATAGTTGATATCTCTCTAACAAACTAGGACTGCCAAAGAGTCTGTCCAATTTGGAAAGCTGCCCATTGCCATTCCTCCAAGTATACTCCACACCACTGATGGGGTATTCAGTCAAGCCCATGTTCTGCACAGCCAATTGGAAGCCAGCTGTAGAACTATCCACTCTCCCATCCGGGTTATCATCACCAGAAAGATAGCAATTGAAATCACCCCCTAACAACCATGGGGTCTCTTGCACTCTTTGATGCATTGCATAGAGTTCCTCCCACAAGCCAATTCTATCTGCTGCCACACAATGACCATATATGCAAGAAATAAACCATTCCATATCTCCTTGAGGAGATTGACATTTACAAGAAATTAAAAACCTATCATGAATAATTTCAGTTACTGACATGGAAGATTTTCTCCACCAAAAAGCCAGTCCTCCAAACCGACCAGTAGCACCCTTAGCTGCAATATCATTACGATCCAGTTGCTTAAAACATTCCCATTCTTGACCATTTTCCCTCTCCAAGTTAGTCTCTTGTATAAGTGCACAGTCTATCTCCCACTCAGAGAGATATCTACACAATGAAGCCCTTCTCTGTTTGTTGCGTAGCCCACGCACATTCCAAGACAAAACTCTCATTTCTCATTAGAGAGATCCCCATTGGCCTTGCAGCCTACATATTCAACCATAATGGAATTAGCAATACATTGCTCCTCAATACGAGGCAAGGACTCCTTCCTTCTCCATCTCAACATGTATGGAGATCTACCCACACCTTTTTTTTTATTTGAACCACTGCCATACTGCAAATCAGCAGGAATAGGAAGTTGCATCTGGACTGGCTCTTTAATCAACAAATCCTTCCCTGTCCTGCCCACTACCATACTGCAGTTCATCTTAAAATCTGCCATTGGAGTCTCAGCAGCCTCCAAACAGCAGTCCTCTTTGACAATCATGGCTTGACTGCTATCAGCAACAGAAACATCATCTCCCATCTGATGTTCCTCAGCCATGGCACAGTGACAGTCCTTCCTCTTTTTGGTTTCAGGAGCATTAGCAGGAGGAGTGCGTCCACATCTGTCACTCTGATTTCTCTCCTCTCTGTTGGTTCCAGACTTCATTTTATTCTCAGACGACTTATCTTGACCACATTCAGCCTGCCCAGACACCTGTCCAAGAGCAGCAAGTCTAACAAGCCAAGAAGTGCCCCCACATCTAACTGTGATCGAATCAGGAATTGAGCCAGCATTTGTAACTTCTACCTCGACTTTTAGAGACCTAATATCCCCCTCTCCAATCAAAACTTTAGAACCATCACAGATTGAAGAAAAACCTGCTAACATTTTAGAGACAACCCCCTTTAGCCGCAAGTGCAATGGCAGACCATAGATCTCAAGGAGAATCCTCCTAGAGGTCACTCTTTGTGGAGGGCGCTCAGACAGAGCCCCATCAAATGGGGAGACCATTCTCCAAATCACACTGACTTCTTCAAAATTACTTGAGTGAAACCTCAATCGTTCCACATCTACCATACCCAAACCATACACCAAGAAGCGAGACTGGGATAACATGGCTATCTTCCAGCCCGCAGAAAAAAGATCAAGGGAACATACCAGATTCTGAAACATTGCCATTGACGGCCTGCCTGCCATGATCTCTCCAATCAGAGCACCTCTCAGTGTGATCTCTGCAGTCGAGATCTCCTCCGAGGATGGGATCTCAACTTCAATTGTGTGGCTACCCAGAGTCGGCGGCGGCGATGGACGAGCTTCATTCTTGACCCTCCAGACAGGATGTGAGACTGCCCTCTGAGACCGCCAAGAAATCCTCCTAGGGCACGACTCATGCTTGTGTCCTTCACTCCTGCATTCCAAGCAAATCAGGGGGTTTCTACAAATCGCTACCACATGCCCCCTTCGTCTGCATCTGAAGCAAAGAACTTCTCCATTCTTTCTCCTCCAGGAACGTCTTCGAGCATTTTCAGATGACCTAAAGAACCTCTCCTGCCAAATCCGCTCCCTTCTCCTCCAAGCCCTCGATCTCCACATCCTCCATTCACCTTCTGCTCCAGCCTTGGATGGCTCCACCCCATAGCCACCCTCTGCCCATTGTCGATCGCCCTCCTCCCGCCTTCGCGCCATCATCAGTATTCCGGGACCACATCTACTCGCTTTTAATTGGGGCTAAGATTGTTCTCCTTGGAAAATTTTATAAAACATAAAAATAAAAATATACAAATATAAAAATTTAAAAATTGTAAAACTATAAAAATAATAAAGGGGTTTTACATCTAGAATAAAGAAAAGAAAAAGAAGATAAAAAAATATTTATGCTTATTTATATTACTAATTAAGGGCTTAACTTTTTTTTAGGTCAGAAACCAAAAATAAAAATAAAAATATATATTGTAAAAAATATTTTATAAGAGCTTTAAATCCTTATTTAGATTTTTACTTATAACATTTTTTAGAAAACACTTTTGTTTGTGAAATTTTAAATTAAATTTTATTTAAGTTAGAATCTTTAAACCTTAAGGATTTGTTTTTCTATTCTTTACCCTTAAATAAAGTAACTAAAGTGTATTAGGTTCAAAACTTAAGTTTTGGAATTAAATTGTAACTTTTTAATCAATTAGACTAAGTAATCTTTTTACTTTCTGAATATTTGTTTTTATCAAGTTAGGTAAAAAAGCCACATATTCAGAGTTAATTAAGTAAAGAGTTGGTAGAATCTTAGTCTTTAAGTCTATCAGGCTATAGTTAGCTTAATCAGCTAAGGACATTCGGTTAGACTTGGGGAGTTATGTCTTGACAGATTCTATAGGAGGAAATTAAAATTTCAAAGGACCTAAGAGTGAATGGCTTTGCTGTTCAAGCTCTGATTTGAGAGCTAAGTAACCTAAGCATCCAAAATTAACACACACAGAGTTGTCTTGTTGGCATCTGAGACCACGAAAACATAGAGGTTAAGAGATCGATTCTAAATCCTCCTTAGTCCAAGGAATTCCATAGGGTGGCTCTTGAAAGGGTGAAAGATGTGCCACTCACTTAGAAAAAGGATTTGGAGTATAATGTTAGTAAGAAAAATGAGAAGGGGGAGAAAAATAAAAAAATAAAAATAAAATAAAACACCCTACAGATAAGTACCTCATTACAAATGGGTAGCTATGTAGATTTTCCACAAAATAAAGCATCTCAGTATAAATGGATGCTATCCACCCTTCCATCAAATAAAAGAACACCTCGCTACATATGGGTGTTCTATCCTATGGAAAAAGTTGAAAAAAAATATGGTGATAAAAATTAAAAATAAGAGACCCAGTGGTCCACCGGGGAGATATACACAAAAAGTGTTGACCTTGGGATAAAAAACTGGTGAGGAGAAAGCAACCAAACCTGAGTAAGGCCAAGCCAAAGGCTTGAATTGAAATAACCTGGATTGGAAAGTGATGTCTTAAGATCTAGATTTTTGCAAATTTGGATGCCTTTAGTGCAATTCTCTTCGCAAGCACGGATGTTTTAAAATCATAGCTACTGAACCTTTGTATTGGGCAATGAAGCCTAAGAAATCGAGTTTTGAGGACTTGCAATTGAGTCCTAAAGGAGAAAGATTGACAAAACCCTAGGTCTAGAGTCTATCCTTGGTGTTGTAGGCTAGCAGATTATGGTTTTACTACTTTAAGTTTGGTTAATGATGAGTATCTGGCTAATTTGCTAAAACTTAGATTGATAAAAATCAAATTTCATTTGAGGATTAACTTAGGTCTATTGAGTTTTTGAGTTAAAATTTGATTTCCAACTCTTAAGCTTTGTTTTTTCTTAAAGCATTTTGAATTCTAAGTTTCTTGGGTTTAGAATGTTTACAAAGAATAAGTGGTTTTTGGGATTCTAATTTTTGATAAAATTTTCGTTAAAACTCTATTTTTAATAAAGTGTGTTTTGAGAAGGTGTTTGAGTTATAAGCCTAAGCAAGGAGATTCTCACAGAATGCTCTGTATATTTACAGATACTTATTTATATATACATAAAATTTAAAAAAATGAATATTCAAAATTTTGATCTAAGAATTCCTCTACTTAGTTTTTATTTATATTAATTTAAACCCAAGTGTTCAAATCATCATATTTCTAGCTAATTTTGCTAGGGACTAGGAAAACTTTGGCTTGCAGGTATGATGAGAGGCCCATCATGGCTTCTAATTACCCCTAATTAACTGGTTTTCCTAGTTAATTAGCTAGGAATATGTAAATATATAGGTTAATTATAGAATAAGGGATAAAATATTAAAGGACCTTAAAATAAGTTAAAAATGCTATATTATTATCTAATTATTATTATTAATAATTTAATTAACGAATGTACTCAGAATATCGTCAATAATTTACCAAATTATTATGTAAACTAACATAAGTATAACTTATACCTAAGTATGTAATAACTTATGTAAATTTACTTAATTCAATAAATTAAGCTAAACTGGTCAAAAATGTAAATCGAAGGTTTAAATATATTATTTGTCTAATTTATAATCATATATATAAGATTGAAAAAGATTTAAATTAAAATAAACCTTGAAAGCCTTAGTTTACATTTTAGTCCCTAAGTTTTATTTCAATTGAGTCCTTCTTCTTCACTTAGGTCCTTAGCTTTCATTGCAGATAGGTCCCTATAATCATCTTCTTCTTCCTCTTCATTTCTTCTTTAACCTCTTTGATGGCTGACGACAGGAGGTTTCCATACCTGCCGATCACCGTCCATCCGACGTCTACCCTTCCCTTCCAAGCTCCTGGAGCTTGCACTCACCGTCTTCTTTTCATCCATTGGTCTAGATGAAGCTCAAATCCTATTTAGGGCTTGAAGTTAACCTCATCGACATCGGAGAAGATGCTGGTGGTTACTTCACTCCTAGACCTCTTTCCGTCCAGATTCACCCTCCTCCTCAGCTACCGTAACCTATAAATACCCCTCCACATCTTCGATTTCAAGAGGTTAGCTCCCTTCCCTCTTCCCCCCACTGAGCTAGCAGATAGGCTATTCACTCCAATTCTAGCGACCTTCCTCTACTTCTTCCGTTCGTCTTCACTTGCTCCTGACCTCCGCCGTCGTCCACTGTGTCTTCTGACGCAATGCTGACGTCGGGCTTCACCTCTACGCTTCGCCTACACTCGTCGAACTTCTTCCTCCTCTTTCTGATTTCCTCCTCCATTAAGGACCTTCGAGGAAGATCCTCTACCCCCTTCATCATCTAGGTAACAGTAGGTTAGGTAAGTAGTTTAATTAGAGTAGCTAATTAGGTAGGTTAGTTAGACTTAATACTAGATTTCCTGTCATTTTCCTCAGCTCTGGCGAGCTCTTTGAGCTTGATTGGTGTTAGAACTCGAATAAGTTGTGTTAATATGGTGAAATTATCGTTGAAGTACGTATAGTGGTTAACCTAAATCAAGTCTAACCATCTTTCACAAAAATTTTTTTTACCTGGCTTACTTAATTTTAACTTGGTCACTTTTAGGCCCAGGGTCGAACATAGGGAGGCGGGGATTAAAGGTGAAGAAGTTTCTACGCCTTTCCTAAAGTGTATCTCTTCCGTGCGATTATTATGTTTTTGGTTCTTTTTCTATTTAAGATTTTTTTGCTGATAATTTTCTCCTTGAGGTACACCCTCAAAATCAGGTCCTTAGCTTCGAGCCAAATTGTTCTTGGCTTTGAGCCAACTTAGGGTTTCCAAAAAAACTGGTCCTACTATTCGCAAGATCGAGTACCTGGAAGACAAGGATTATCTTTTCTCTTTTACTCCTTTTTTTATCTTTTTAATACCAGGAAACAAAAGAAAAATAAGAAAAATAGGATAGGTTACTTGTAGAAGAATAAATATAGTCTACATATATATAGATATATATATTTTATATATATAGGGGTGGGGGTGGAAGTTGAAATGGCATGTAGCACAGTGTCGAGTTGGTCCATGTCTAGAAAGATGCAACTAACAAGATGAAGTGCCACGTAGAGTGTAGGATGGATGTGTGGGAGTGTGTGCGGAGGCACTTTCTTTACGCAAGTATCGGGGAATATCATCAACTGGTGCAGATATTCCCGCGATATAACGCATCGTGGAGTGATTAGTGCGTTTGGATGCAGGTAGGTGATATGTATGTAAATATATATATATATATGTATATGTATATATATGTATATATGTGTATATATATATAGATAGGGTTGTAACTATATAGGTGTACATGTAGTTATGTATTTATATATAGATATGTAAATATATATATACATAGGTATATATATATATATTTACAACTGGATATATATGTATATATATTTAACTATATAGATATATATATAGTAACATATGTATGTATATATGTATATATGTATAAATATATATATATATATAAATATATATAAATATATGTATAATATATAAGTATGTATAGGTGTGTACAAGTGAGTGTGTGAGTGTACAAGTGTGTGTGTGTGTACGAGTGTGGTGTGTGTATGAGTGAGGGAGTGCACGTTGGAGGAAGAGGGTGCGCGAGTTAAGTCGTCTGGGGGCTACGGGCGTTGTCCGATCTCACAAGGTTGCAGACGTGGACGCGAGCGCAGAGGGAACGCACGTGCCATTGTCGCGTGCAGGCGGGTGTGGGAGTCTAGGAGAGGGGGCAATGCAGTGCACTACGCTGCAGGCGAGATGGAAGCAGACGCAGATGCGAGAGTTGGAACAAATGCAGGCGTTGGCGCCGACTGGCTGGAGGCGGTCACGGTGAGGAGAGAGCGACGTATATCGAATAAGTGAGAAACAACCCGGTCACTGCACTGTAGATACAGTGTCACGCTGAGAGGCGTGAACAGTAGCTACAGTGCCACGCGAAGTGAACAACCGGTTGCGGCTGGTTCTGCATGCGTGGGCACGCTGGAAGGTGCCTGCGCACGTGGAAAGAGCTTGCGGTCGTCGCAGGCGTGCGTGCGGTGGCCGCTGCTGCTACTGGAGCTCTAGAGCTTGGAGCTCTATCAATGGCGGCGATGGTGTCCAGTGGTGGACACAGAGGTCGAAATCACCATGCCCACATGCTCACGAAGGAGCTAGTCGGTGGTGGAACTCACAGTGGTGGTCGTGGGACTACTGTGAGCTTGCTCTTGCTCGCAATGTGTCTCTTCAGTGCGAAGAGAGACTGCGTATGGAGCGAGAGAGGGGAGGACGATTGCTTGGAGGAAGGGTGTCTGCAGTGGTGTGTGTTCCAGGCTCCCTACGCAAGGGAGAGGTCAAGTCATTTTAAAGAAGAAGATGCAACCCCCTGCCATGCTGCTGGCAGAGCAAGTCTCGCCATGCTGCAGGTAGAGGAATGGCACGAAGATGTGCATGCCCATGCCCTGAGCCACGAGATGGAGAAGAAATTCAAAGTCGAAATAAAAATGAGGATGGTGAATTTGTAATGCAACCCTTGATGAAGACGTTAATTATATGGCCAATTATTCGCATTATCCTCCCCTCTCAAATAAATGCATGCAAGTGTCTTTTTTTACAAATGCAACTATAGCTACCTAATATGTAATGGCAGTGTTAGGAAATAACACAAGATGGCATATTTATTGGTGTATTTTTGCTGTGCAATCAACTGGAGCACTCTTCTGTCTTTTAATTTCACTGATCATCTTCCCTAATCCAACATGATCACTTCTAACACTTTAATTCCCTGATTTGAACACCTAATCGCCTAATCCATCTCCACCTTCACCTGTTGCTTCCACTATCCATGGTGGAAGTAGCAATTCACCTCCACTAGGGCTCTCCATCACTTAATCATCATCTTAGGGCCCCTATCCTTACTTTAATTGGATTAATAATCACCTATAATTAAAACACCAAAAATACATTCGACCTCCTGAGCTCACTGTCAATGGCGATTCAGGAGTGTATCCACCTAATTAATCACCTATTCACATTCGCCACACTCCACTAACGTGATCTCTCCACCCAATTGAGTAAGAGAACATTTTTTGAGATCTATCAAACTCATATTTCACTCACTGTGAATTCAATGCATATCTTTTAGTATAATTAATAATTAAAGAAATTAATGTGTTCTTGAGGTTCCTTGTGACCTCAGGAAACTTTTCAGATCATCCATGCCTTGCTTTGATGATGTTTACTATCTTTTAGCCATTATCTGAACTCATCGGATAAGGAGCTCCGACGAATAAAAATGTACTCTTTAGTCTATGGAATTCCCTCAAAAGCTCCAGATCACTTAGTTATGGCTTACTAATCATTCTGCAACATTTTGTTTGAAGTTTTAAGACCTGGAGCAAGATTTAGACCTTTGTCTTCTCTAACTCCAATAGAGTTAGAGAAGTCTGTTCAATAGGGATAATCCTAATTTTAAAGATTTGGAAGCATCAAATGGATGCCCTGAGATCAAATTTTAAGACCTTTCATTCAGTTAGGCCTAAGTTTGTTCTGTTGAACAAACTACTTGAACCCTAGGTTTCTTGGTCAAAACTTCCTTTTGAGACCCTAAACATGTTCCTGAGAGATAGATTTTATTTGATTTAAATGAGTTTTAATAAAAGTTTTAGAAGAATCCAACTGCTGGTCAGTTTGGGTTCGTTTGAACCAAATACTGACTTCAGTGCATTTTCAATGAATTTCAAATGTAAACACTACCCAGATAGACTCCTAACAACCTTCAGAGGTTTTTGAATTTGATGCATTTAACCTTAAGCTATCTATGAAGCTTTTCAGAGCCTAATTTGAAGCTCTGAAGCTTCTACTTGAAGCTTTTAAGATTTCTTCGCCTTCCTAAAGCTTCTTAGCACCTCTTCCCTTCACCTTTAGGAGTGGAATCATCTTTTGAGATGATTCAAAACCTCATCTAAGGTCAAAAAGGATCACTGCAGGACCTTAGACCTATATAGCACTTTTGCAGGCTTAATTAGCTGTGAAAACCTCCAACTTTCACCCTTCAAATAGAAGGGTAGATTCTTTTTTTAGCACCAAATTTATGCTGCAATCTTGTAGTACATCTTCAGATCTTTCCAACGAGCCCTTGTTTGCTCGATTTGGAGCTCTAAGCCAGCCTGTGCCTCCAGCCAAAGTCCAGCCTAGAGTTGACTAACTTAGTCCCACATCGGTAGAACGTGAGCGTGCACGTTAGGATAAATGGAAAAAGTGAAGGGGCTTATTCGGTCATCAATGTTGGGCGCATAATGAGCATATGTGTGTGTGTAGGTGCATGCGGCGCACGTGCCCGGGTGTGTGTGCACCTGTGGGCGCGAGCGTGGGCTCGTGAGCAGGCATGTGTGTGAGCCTAGGAGGCCGGAGACTGCATATGATGAGAATTGAACTGGAAATAAACCTAATATAAACTAGGCTTGGACCCAGTAGGGTCTGGTCCCACCCTGAGAGGGGTGCTGTGTATCCCCTACCGGTCTGAGCCATCAATCACAAAACCAATTTTTGGTTCAAGTGTGGTTCAAGTGTGGTTCAAGCGTTGAAAAGAAATGGAAGAGAAGAGAGTTAAGAGACTTAAGAGAAATGTGAAGAAGAGCTGAAAAAAAAGAGATTAAAGGAAAGATGAAATTAAAGAAGAGCTCGAGATAGAGAGGTAAAGAGAAAGGTAAAGAAAGAGAGAGAGAGAGAGAGAAGGTAGAAGAAGGGAAGAAGAATTGAGGCTGAAGATTAAAAAAGAAGGGAAAGGAAATTAAAGGTTTTAGATGTTTGATTTTGTAATGTTTACTTTTAAGATGTCTAATTTTGTAATTTTTACTTAAATACAATTTCCTTTTGAGCTTAATTGATGAATAGGGTACTTGTATTCATTTGAATTTCTTTTTCTTGCCTTAATCTATTGTAAATGAGATGAAATTAGTGAAATAAACATGTTTACTTGCTTTTAATAACAATTCATATGTGTAAATATGTTTTTCTGTATGTTTACTTGCATCATATCTTTTAATTGAATATCCTTTATTCAAGATTTATATTCTTAAAGTAATCTAATTATAATTCCAATTGATTAAGTAAATAGTAATTAATGATTAGGATTTAATGGTGAATTAAATTAAGTTATGCATCCTAGTGAATGACTTGGATTCAGCCAGTTGAAAAAGAATTAAAATCTAAAATGTTAGGTTAGCTTAACCCTATACTACTCAATTGACATTAATTCAAGTTAACCTAAGTTACTTTCTCTTGCACATAATTAAGCCTAAATAATTTAATTAACTACGTCGAGAAAATAAATGAAGAGTAACTCCTCCAATTGAAGGCGAAGGAGTGCCTATGGTCTTCAATTGAGGACCTGGGAAGGGTCCTGGGGATGCTTCACATCGCCTGGGCTTGGAATTGGCGAAGAATGCAGCTGCAGGAGCTTGAATGACATTAGAGATGGAGGCAGCGATGGTAGAGGATGGCAAAACCTGATAATCACAAATACGGCCTCACGGCCACATTAGAATAGCTCGTAAGCTTCGCTGGACCTCGGCGAGTGTAGTGGCAGTGGTTTCCTGGAGTTTGGTGCACGGAGGTGGTCAGTCAGTGACGGAGTAGGTCACGTGAAGGTGGGTTACTCGGTGGGCATTTTGGGTTGATGGTGGAGTGTAATAGGTTAGGGCTTTAGATGAGGGGAGTACGGCTAATGTTTTGGACCGGTTGGAGAGGGGTTTGATTGTGTGAAGAAAGCAGAAACCCTCGCCGGTGATGTCACCGGAGGTGGAGACAAAGGTAGGGTCAGAGATGTATTGGTGGTGGAATTGAGTTTCAGAAAGTGTAGAAATGATCGAGGGAGAGGGAGAGAGAGTTTAGGGAACTTAGGGAGATGTTGAGAGGTGGAGATGGCTGATTGTAGTGGATCGGCACCGGAGAAGGAGGAGAATACGGCGAGACGACGATGATGAAGTAGGTAGAGATGGGCCCTCCCTTTGGCTGGGGAGGGTCGCGACGAAGAGAGGAGTCGAGAGAGCCGAACAATTTAGTCTTTGGATGGCCAGAGGAAGAGGATGAAAGAGGGTGCCGGGGCAAGGGTTGTGGTGGCCGGAGAAGGAGAATGAGAGGTGGTTGACTCACCAAACTTTGCTGAGGGGATGCACAGGGCCACAGAGGTCTTTTTGTAGGGCTCTAGATGGAGTTCCAAGGTTGGAAACAACATAGAAACTCCGAGATCCTCGCTGGAGTAGGATAACCATTCAATCAAAATGTTTGCATGAGGATTCCAGAGAGATTTAGGATCCCTAGATGGGCTCATCTGAAAGGCAATTACTTTGCGAGTTTCCCTTTCAATTTTGAAAAGGATTCGTCAAGAAATCACAAAGATCTTGCCAACTTAAGGTCGTCAGAGTTTGAAGGATTAGGATTTCATAGGTGCAGGGACCTATTTGTGAAAATGATGATAAGGAAAGGGACAGAAATGCAAAGGATTCAAAAGTTAGGGGCATATGTGTGAGATAAAAGAGTCAGATAGGGAAAGGAAGGATGGCGTCTAGGGTTTGGGAGGGGGGTGATGGCTGGAAGGTGTGCAGGTCCAGGAGATGGTGTCAGAGAGAGAGGAGAGAAGAGGCAAGGACAACAAACTGGGCGGCTTACGAGGTAGGTGACCTTTGGAGATAGAGGAGAGGAGGAAAAGCTGATATAGTGTGTTTTAGATGCAGAAGAAGGGGGCATATGGTGGCGGTGTGCAGCAATCTGATTGTCTGTTTGGCATGCAAGGGAAGGGGACATAGGAACGACTCATGTAGAATGGTGGGGTTTACAGCTCAGAATGGAAAGAAGCAGCAAAGAAGACATGAAGCGATGGGGATGACTCCCCCACCACTGCCGACGGGCATGGGATAGGCCTATGATGTTGAAATCCTTCATTCTGAAGACATCAGTGAGGCGAACATTGTGATAAGGGGCGCCCTTGTTAGAGAAATACTGACTGGAGCTTACTCACCAGAGAACATCCATGCTATGGTTAGATCTCTATCTTTGTCCTCTAAGGGTTGGAAGGTAGCATACTTGGGGGGGCGTTGATTTGTATTATTCAGCCTTGGCATGCTGGATGTGGAAGAACATTTTCACACAAGTGTTTCTGAAGGAATGACTGTTCTATGGTGGCTAGTATCTCCGTTTGATGGTGCATTATAGGATCGTCCCCCTCAGAAAGTAGAGAGCAGACAGGGTACCATGGAAATATGGGGTATTCCACTTCATCTTAGGACCAGAGGAGTGATGGCCGAGGTTTAGCTGGAGGGGTTTGCTTCCTTAACATAGAATGCTAGGGTTGGCCTCAGCAAGGGTGATGGTAGATCAATTAAGGTGGAGGTATCGATCCTAAGAGGGGGCCCAATTCTGGATAAATTAATTCTTAGAAGTGGAGGTAGCTCTTGGCTTCTCAAAGTGAAGCTTGCTGTGGTGCAAGACAACAAACATCAGCAGGTGATGAGAGCCTCATCATGAGCCATAACTAGCTCATTTTGACCCAATAAAGAAGATAAAAGCTCCTACATAACCTAGAAAAAGGCCTAACTGAAGAAACAAGTGCTCTAAGAAGAAAACATGAAATAAAGGTTAAAACTGCAATTTTACCATTGCAGTAGATAAACGGGATTTCTCAGAGGCAAAACATAGGTCAAATGGTCTAAATGAGATAAAAAGTGGGTTGAGTCAATCAGAAATGGGTTCATGTGCAATCTAAGAACTAAAAGACACTTGGTAACCCTAAAACAGACCCGCTTAAATTAACAAGGTTCCGGTCAGAACAAAAAGCAAGTAAACCCTCTACAAATCATGGAAAACCATACTCTAGGGTTTAGAACACTTAATTTGGCCTTTGGAACCTAGTTTGACCTAGATTAGGGCCCTAGCTCTTCAATTAACCTAATTTGGGTTTTTACGCAAAATATCCAGTCAAACGAGGTCAAACCTGAAATATAACTTCTCCATTGGTTTCCTTAGGTCCAAATTAGGTTTATACCAAAAGTTGGACCTAAGGAGAGGTCATCTTGACCTACTTTGCAATTTAGTACACCCAAATCACAAATTGGTCCCTATCTTTTGAATACCGTTGCAGAGAACCCCCTAGGTTCTTCGCCTCCTTTGCAAACCGGTCCTGCCGCCATTGCTAGGGCAGAACCGAGCTCCGGCGAGGTTCGGAGAGGGATTGCTCTCTAATCCCTCAGAGATTCCCTCCCAGAAATGGAAGGAGAATTCTCTGAAGAATTGCCTTCCATTTAAGACCGATATCGATCCCTGGTGTGAACCCAATCTCTCGTGCGAACGCACGAGAGATTTGGGTATCCTAACTCCTTTCCATCTCCGGCGACCAACCTCAGGCAATTACGTGCCCTTCACGGCCTGCACACCAAGTCCAGCACCTATAAAACACCCCTCGGACCCGGCCACTCATCTTGAGCTTGATTTGGCCGAGTTTCCCCCTTCAATTCCTCTCCTCCTGCTCGGCCAAATATCCCAGCTAGCTCCGGCGAGCCCCCCTCCCCTCCCTCTTCGCTCTGCCACAAAACCAGTGGCAGAGTTAGCTTCCTGACCTTCCTCCGCGTCGCGCAGTACCAGCGCACGCCGCCTCAGCCCCGTCGTCGCCACCGTTCTCCCCCACTGGGCGTCATCTTCTCCGGCGACAGCAAGTACTGCTGTCCGCCTTCTGTCCCCTTTCGTCCTTACAATTAGGTTAGAACTCCTCTCCATCCTATCCTCTCTCTTTTCCCCCTGTTATCTCATCTGATTACCCCTCGACCGACGCTGAGCACCCTCATCTTCCACATCACCGACCGAACTCCGGCGAGCCGCCCACACCACTCCGCCACTCCACACGGCTCGCCAACCACCTCGTGAGCTCCGCCTCACCACCAGGAACTCGCTCCACCCCACAACTGCCACTCCAGACCTCCATAACCACCCCCCGAACAACCCACCATCTCCGGCCACAGGTTAACCTAGGCGGGCACGCCTAGGCCGACCGGCAACCTGCAGCATCACCCACCGCCTTCGCCGTGCTACGGCGAAGGTTTCCAACTATTCTAATTGGGCCAATAGGCCGTTCTGTGGAAGTTCAGGTAAACGCTCCGGCCGCCATTAACAGTCGAAGCAGCAGGAAGCTTGGAGCAGCAGCAGGCGTCAGGCTTCCCAGGCGGCAGGTGCAGCAGACTCTCGCAAGTGTTGCGAGGTGACTGAGTTCAGCAAGGATCAGCAGCAGGGCCTTCAGCGTGGGCAATTGCACACGAGAGTCTGCGGGCGCACGCAAAGGAAGGGCGGAACGTTTAGTCCCACATCGTGGAATCTCAAGGCACAGGTGCGCCTGGTCCCGGGTACGATCCGACCCGATTGAGACTGTGGCTCTGGGAGAGCGGTTTGAGTGAATTGCTTGAGAGAGAGAGATGCGCGGGTAGAGGGAGAAGGGTTAGGTTTTGCTCCTGTGCAGGCAGGATGAACGCAGGAGGAGAAGGACTTGGCCGTGGGAAGGAAAAGAAAGAAAGAAGAAGGAACGGCAGAGAAGAATAGAAGAAGAAGAAACAAGGCAGAGAAGAAGAAGCAAGAAAGAAGCCTTCGTAGGGGAAGAAAGGAAAGAACAAGCCAGAAGCAAAGGCACAGAGAAGCCAAGTGAAGACTTTGCAGAGATCAGAAGAAGAAAAGAAAGAGCAAAGACTGCAGCAGAAGAAGAAGAATAATGAAGAAGAAAAGGAGAAATGCTTTTAAGACGTCTGATCTTGTGATCAGACGTCCAATTTCATATTTTTTTTGCCCTAACTCCTTTTAATCGCATACATTCATACCTGAATTGATATTTTGAGTAAATTAGAGTGTTCAATTACATTTTGATTTAGTGGTAAGTTCCATTTGCTCCCTGTGTTCGACCTCGGATACTCCGGTCTTCGAGTAATAAAAACTTTATATTTGTTCGAACGTTTTGTCGGTTATACTACAACATAATACGCCTTTAAATCCGCACAGAAACGTTGACAACATTTTGGCGCCGTTGCCGGGGAGCGCTGCACAATTTACCACTAGTCTCTACATTCTTTTTATCATATTGAACACTAACTTGCCCTACTTTTCTTTGATGTGATCTTGCAGTTACTTCATGAGAAAATCTCTCCTGCAAGTCAACCACTCCAGGGCAGGTAATTTCTTTTCTTCCTTAATCATCCCCTAATCTTTGAAAGACAAAAGGAAGAAAATCAAGTTAGGAATCAATTGCCTTCTTTATATAGTAATCACCATCTCTAAGGCAAAACATTTCTTGATTTTGCGAAAATTTCTGCAAATATTCTTGAAGTTGGAGTGATTTTTTTTCCATCCCACAAATTCTTGTGCCTAATTGAAAATAAACGCTTAATCTCGGCGGACCACACACTTCTTGTTTATAAGTCCAAAGAGAACTTTTGAAAAAGAAAAAGAGGATTGGAAATAGAACCAAATTAGGGTTTCCACATTAGGGTCTTGAAGCGCTAGTCACACATGCCTGTGTAAAAGGAAATAAACCATCCCGCATCAGTGTGCTACCCAAGCCCTTGATTGAAGAAAGTTAAATAAGACAAACCCTAAAATTGAGCTCTAAAATCACTTGAATCTTAAAAATTTTTCTTTTGACCTAATAACCTGGGAGTCAAATCAGGGTGATCTCTAGGCTCCGAGCTTAGAATCATTCTGCCATCTATAGGACAGGTCAGGTGAAGTTGACCCCTTGGGTCAACCAACCTCTAAATTAGGTCACAATACCAAAAACATCTAAAGTTCAAGTGAGAACCCTAAAAGCACCTTTGAAATAAAAAGTGATAGACTTAAGAGGTCAAGGTCCCCATTCTGGTTTACCTGGAATCTCAGTGACAAGAGAGGTCGGGTGGGGGAAACCCTGTAACCCGTAGGGACGCTCTACCGTGTAGGGGTCTTTGCGGGACTCTCCCTCTCTGGCTGCCCAGGTAACTCTCAGGTGGACGATCTTCGGATCCAGGGGTCCATCCGCCCCAAACCTCCATAGTCATCCAAACATCTTTTGGATGTCTTGATTGGGTCAAGAACATCTCCAGTCCTGCATCTTTTCTCGGTAGAGCACACACATTCATTTTCAGTGGGACTCGTTATTCAGATCTGATTGCTTCATAACACATCTTGAGTCAAACTCTGATCTTGATTCCACCACCTGATCCAAATATGCAGCCGAACCACCTAGGACTACCAGTCGAGAAACCTGAATACCGGAGATCCATGAGAGATAAAATGATTGAGGATGCCATGAGATTTTATGAAAATGAAGAAACCTCAACAACAGTAGGAAACATTCAGGTTGATGTCCCAACAACCACAACCTTTGTCATAACTTGTGCCCAAGTACTATTAGCAGAAGCCAACAAAGGATCAACCCGTGACTTGCTCATTACTGCATACATTGAGATAGAAAAATTGCATAATAGTGAATACCTTCAATGTATGACAAATCCTCGACTTTGGACGCAACACCAAGATAGTCTTGAAAAACGGGAAGAGATAATGAGATTAATAAAACAAGTGATTGATCAGAAATACCCGTACATACCACCAACAGAGGATGAACTATCTTGGGACAACATCGAGGATAAATCTGATCTCGGGTTTAGGGCACAAAATGGTTGTGGATTCCCAACCCAGATGGAGTATAATGCACCTGATATTGAAGAAGGTTGGGAAGCTCCAAATGCAGGAAAAGACCATGATGAACCCATTTTAGAATCCCAAGACTCCTGCAAGTATGAGAGTAGAACTGAACCTCTCGCGGGTGTAAATTCCGTCCCTTATTCTGATAAGGTGGCCCTCGAAGGTTATTCAGACCTAAATTCTAGTAATTCAACCCACATCCTAAGCCTAGAACCTAGATCTGAAGCCTATATTGAAGATTTCAAGGCCCCATATGAAGAAGATCAACCTTTTAATGAAGAATATGATTTTGGGCCTCGATTTGATGAATATCCCTCGTCAACCTCCTCAGAGGAACGAATCGATTTTGCGGAAGTCATGCCAATCTACGACACAGAAATCGAGGAGTTGGACGAGCAAGGTTTCAATTGGGTCTGCCCTACTAGCTTAGAATCTGGGCCTCTACCAGATAGGGACACCTTTGTAAGCTCGGAATTAACATTTAGGCTAGATCCCAGTCAGGCTGCTGAATATACAACATATGATTTATTCTGTGGTGGAACTCATGATCTAGAATCTCATTCAAACTTTGATTTTCTCAAACTCTCCGACGATCTCGAATCTGACCATAACATCGGAGAAAATCTGCCTCCTGATTATAACATGTCAATCTTCTTTGAAGCCACCTGCTCCACATATACAGCACCAATCAAAACCCGTTCCCCACCTCGACCCGCAACCGGACTCAATTTCTATTCTGATTCACCTCTCAATGAGCCGATTGCAGATGATTCAACTCCGTATCTATACCGGGTATCGGACACTGATCAGACCACAAATCAGGAGCCTCCATCCTTTGACCGTCCCTGTAGGGATTCCACATCTTACATTAATTATTTTTCGGAACCCTACCCCCACCAGGCTGATTCGACTGAGCCCGAACTCGAGTTTTCACTTCCATATCTATCAGAACATCACTGCATTTGGTGGGTCCCACATCTGCTAATCTACATCTATCAACCCACCAGACTTATTGGGTTTGGGTTGCATCATCAGCCCACTGATCTGAACAAGTACCTGGTTGGACCAACCAGGCTCTTAATCAAGGTGCTTGTTTTCCAAAACTCCATTGATTTGACCACTCCCTCTCCACCCCATTTTCCGCCCGGCTGAAGGCATTAAATTTAGCGCTTAACGGGAGGCAACCCGTCATCTCAAAAATAGAGACCCGTTTGATTAGTCGTCTGTACTCCACGTCTAATGCACCTTGAGTTCAGCCTTAGACAGTTGATCCCACCTCTGGTACACGTATCAGAGCTTAAAATCATTCGCATCACTCATTCCCGACCCATTCACCCACCCGATATATCCTGTTCTAAGCCCCTGACCTCAACACTAATTCCCACCCTCTGTTTACAATGAGGACATTGCAAAACTTAGGCATGGGGGGGGTGATAAAGTGCATACATACAAAACCAAGAAAAAAATCAAAAGGATTCTCACAAAAAAAAAATTCGCATATGTCAAAAACACAAAAAATTGAAAAAATACGAAAAAGAACAAAAAAAATGGGGAGGGAAGAAATGTTGTGAGCCATATAATCATAAGGAGGAGAAAAAGAGCAAAAATGAAGAAAGGAGCACAAAAGGAAAAGAAAAAGAAAAAGTCATTAGTAAAAGATTAAGGGGTTAACTGAAGTTCTAGACCGAGTCAAGAAAAAGAAAAGAAAAGTGCTACGGAGATATAACAAGAGATTAGCGGGAACGCTGGTCTTAGGCCTTTTGGGCTAGTATCTTTAGCTTAAAAATTCACGTATCCGTTAAAATCTGGATAATCCTCAAGAGGTTGAGGAAAATGCGAAGCTTGAGTATTAGGTCTAAGGCTTAGGAAGTATTCAGCCTCGTTAACTGACCTCCGGTTTGCGGGATTCGGTAACCTAAGCACCCAAATTCACACACAGTCTGGTTCAGTGCGCATAAATATTCAAAACACGCAAGAGCGTTTAATATTCTGAAAAAGTCACCTAGATTAGGAGCGGCCAATCAACACAAGTTGATTTGGACAAGTTCCCAGCGCGGAGAGGCGGGAAATTCCCCTCGAAGATGCGTAACAACATATCGTCTCCTCGGTGCTTGTCTCTTAGGATATTTAAATATCCTACTGGGGGCATGTAAGCACTCTGCTGGTTCAGATACCATGGGTGGCATTATCACGAAATGTCGATCGCCAGGGTCTGAATTCGGCCACGGAACGCCATGGGCGGGATTATCTCGAAATCTCGAAAGCCAGGGTTCCGGGGGTTGCCATGGGCGGGATTATCTCGAAATCTCGAAAGCCAGGGACCTTTGAGGATTGATGATGGGGACGAGGAATCCGATACAGACCGTGTTGAGAAGCTAATCCGAAGCTAGAAATAAAAAAGAAAAGAGAGAGAAAAGCTCTCCAAAGAAATAAATCTTCTATCTCTCTCTTACAGAAAACGCACTGCAAACTGAACTTAGGCTAAAAATATCTCAAGCACGGGTGCTTTAACCGCGGAGTCCAACAAACCCTAGGTTAGGTTCTGTGGGCCGTAGAAACCTTTGCAGAAGACTGAGGCTAAAGCGGAACAGGTCCGGATTTTGGTTGGTACTTGAGTACCTCTAGGCCTATTGTCGGCATTCCCACCTAATCACAAAAGAAAAGGAGAAGCACTTATCATTGTTGACAACATTCAGGGTCTAGAACGGAAGTTAAAACTTTGAAATTTTGCTAAGGGACTAGCAAAAGCTAGGCATGGGGGTATGATGAGAGCCTCATCATGAGCCATAACTAGCTCATTTTGACCCAATAAAGAAGATAAAAGCTCCTACATAACCTAGAAAAAGGCCTAACTGAAGAAACAAGTGCTCTAAGAAGAAAACATGAAATAAAGGTTAAAACTGCAATTTTACCATTGCAGTAGATAAACGGGATTTCTCAGAGGCAAAACATAGGTCAAATGGTCTAAATGAGATAAAAAGTGGGTTGAGTCAATCAGAAATGGGTTCATGTGCAATCTAAGAACTAAAAGACACTTGGTAACCCTAAAACAGACCCGCTTAAATTAACAAGGTTCCGGTCAGAACAAAAAGCAAGTAAACCCTCTACAAATCATGGAAAACCATACTCTAGGGTTTAGAACACTTAATTTGGCCTTTGGAACCTAGTTTGACCTAGATTAGGGCCCTAGCTCTTCAATTAACCTAATTTGGGTTTTTACGCAAAATATCCAGTCAAACGAGGTCAAACCTGAAATATAACTTCTCCATTGGTTTCCTTAGGTCCAAATTAGGTTTATACCAAAAGTTGGACCTAAGGAGAGGTCATCTTGACCTACTTTGCAATTTAGTACACCCAAATCACAAATTGGTCCCTATCTTTTGAATACCGTTGCAGAGAACCCCCTAGGTTCTTCGCCTCCTTTGCAAACCGGTCCTGCCGCCATTGCTAGGGCAGAACCGAGCTCCGGCGAGGTTCGGAGAGGGATTGCTCTCTAATCCCTCAGAGATTCCCTCCCAGAAATGGAAGGAGAATTCTCTGAAGAATTGCCTTCCATTTAAGACCGATATCGATCCCTGGTGTGAACCCAATCTCTCGTGCGAACGCACGAGAGATTTGGGTATCCTAACTCCTTTCCATCTCCGGCGACCAACCTCAGGCAATTACGTGCCCTTCACGCCCTGCACACCAAGTCCAGCACCTATAAAACACCCCTCGGACCCGGCCACTCATCTTGAGCTTGATTTGGCCGAGTTTCCCCCTTCAATTCCTCTCCTCCTGCTCGGCCAAATATCCCAGCTAGCTCCGGCGAGCCCCCCTCCCCTCCCTCTTCGCTCTGCCACAAAACCAGTGGCAGAGTTAGCTTCCTGACCTTCCTCCGCATCGCGCAGTACCAGCGCACGCCGCCTCAGCCCCGTCGTCGCCGCCGTTCTCCCCCACTGGGCGTCATCTTCTCCGGCGACAGCAAGTACTGCTGTCCGCCTTCTGTCCCCTTTCGTCCTTACAATTAGGTTAGAACTCCTCTCCATCCTATCCTCTCTCTTTTCCCCCTGTTATCTCATCTGATTACCCCTCGACCGACGCTGACCACCCTCATCTTCCACATCACCGACCGAACTCCGGCGAGCCGCCCACACCACTCCGCCACTCCACACGGCTCGCCAACCACCTCGTGAGCTCCGCCTCACCACCAGGAACTCGCTCCACCCCACAACTGCCACTCCAGACCTCCATAACCACCCCCCGAACAACCCACCATCTCCGGCCACAGGTTAACCTAGGCGGGCACGCCTAGGCCGACCGGCAACCTGCAGCATCACCCACCGCCTTCGCCGTGCTACGGCGAAGGTTTCCAACTATTCTAATTGGGCCAATAGGCCGTTCTGTGGAAGTTCAGGTAAACGCTCCGGCCGCCATTAACAGTCGAAGCAGCAGGAAGCTTGGAGCAGCAGCAGGCGTCAGGCTTCCCAGGCGGCAGGTGCAGCAGACTCTCGCAAGTGTTGCGAGGTGACTGAGTTCAGCAAGGATCAGCAGCAGGGCCTTCAGCGTGGGCAATTGCACACGAGAGTCTGCGGGCGCACGCAAAGGAAGGGCGGAACGTTTAGTCCCACATCGTGGAATCTCAAGGCACAGGTGCGCCTGGTCCCGGGTACGATCCGACCCGATTGAGACTGTGGCTCTGGGAGAGCGGTTTGAGTGAATTGCTTGAGAGAGAGAGATGCGCGGGTAGAGGGAGAAGGGTTAGGTTTTGCTCCTGTGCAGGCAGGATGAACGCAGGAGGAGAAGGACTTGGCCGTGGGAAGGAAAAGAAAGAAAGAAGAAGGAACGGCAGAGAAGAATAGAAGAAGAAGAAACAAGGCAGAGAAGAAGAAGCAAGAAAGAAGCCTTCGTAGGGGAAGAAAGGAAAGAACAAGCCAGAAGCAAAGGCACAGAGAAGCCAAGTGAAGACTTTGCAGAGATCAGAAGAAGAAAAGAAAGAGCAAAGACTGCAGCAGAAGAAGAAGAATAATGAAGAAGAAAAGGAGAAATGCTTTTAAGACGTCTGATCTTGTGATCAGACGTCCAATTTCATATTTTTTTTGCCCTAACTCCTTTTAATCGCATACATTCATACCTGAATTGATATTTTGAGTAAATTAGAGTGTTCAATTACATTTTGATTTAGTGGTAAGTTCCATTTGCTCCCTGTGTTCGACCTCGGATACTCCGGTCTTCGAGTAATAAAAACTTTATATTTGTTCGAACGTTTTGTCGGTTATACTACAACATAATACGCCTTTAAATCCGCACAGAAACGTTGACAACAGCAGGGGTCTTCAGAAGTACAAGAGGAAACGAACACTGTGCCAAATGCTGACAGTGAAGGTAATACCGTGCAACCTAGACAACTGGAGGCTAAGAAGAGGAAGGAGATACATGTGTCTGAAGTGCTAGAGGAAAACTTCAGCGAGATGGATCACACACCTGCGAACAAAGCCATGGTTCAGGAAGCTGGAGTGGGAAGGGAGTTGGTGATTAGCAATATTGGTCAGCAGGGGGAGGAGCTTGAAAATCGGTCAGCAGCATAGAAATCTAATCAATTCACCTTCATGAAATCAGGGAGAGTGGAATACGTAGTGGGAGTTTCATCGAAAGGTAAACTGGTGCATTCTCCTTATAAATTAAGGAAAAGAACTACTGGTGTTGGATAGGAATTCATGGAAGGAAAGCTAGCTACCCTTCTGAAAGTTGAGAAGAAAGCAGTGGGACAGCTAGAGAAATTCCTATTCTAGGGGATGAAATTCATCACGTGCAATGTGCATGGATTGCGCAACAGGGTCTGAAGAGCATCCTTGGCTCGATATTTCCGTGAGTAGGAAGTTGACTGTGCACTATTGCCGGAAACACATATACAAGAGGAGAGTCTCTTTGGCAGTCTCTTTTGCAAGGAGGTTAGGCTGACATCAGGGTAGTGGGTGCGCAAGGCAGGGCAGGAGGTTTGGAATTATGGTGGAAAACTTCTAAACTGATGTTAAAAGAGGTTTGGAAGGGACAGTTTCAAGTGTCATGCAAATTCTAATCGATGGGGATAATCATGATCTAATTATATCTTGTGTATATGGGCCCTGCACAGATAATCTAAGGATTGATCTTTGGAATGAAGTAGGACAAATGGCAGATAGAACTGAAGTGGTGCCTTGGCTTCTGGGTGGAGATTTTAACTATATACTCTCTGAGAATGACAGAGGGACTAGAAGAATGGACCAAGCATCACTCGGCTTCCAGATGCTGATTTCAGAGCTGGGTTTGAATGAATACCCATCTGCAGGAGTGAAATTCACATGGAGTGGTAACAAGTTGGCTTCAAAACTAGACAGGTTCTTCGGCAGTGTAGAGCTGATGGAGAGATTTCAGCTCTCATCAGTGATTGGAATGCCTCGCCCTTTCTCAGACCATACCCACTATTGTGGGATAGTGGGGAGGGGTCTCATACCAATACGTACTTTAAGTTCAAGAACTCTTGGCTTAAAGAGGAGGGGTTTAGAGAAATGATCACCAGTTGGTGGAATCAGAAGCTGATTCATGGGTCGGCAACTTGCAGGTTGGTTGGGAAACTGAGGGAATTGAAGTCTATGCTGAAGGAGTATAGGCAGATTGCTGATATAATGAGAAGTTAAAGAAGAATTGAAGCTCTTGCAAATCTACGCATACTAGATCAAAAAGAAGATGCTGGAAGGTTGAACGAGGCTGAATTGGAGCAGAGAAAGTAGTGTGAAGAGGTGATTCGTGTCGTGGATGTGGTGAGAGAGATGGACAGGAGGGAAAAGTCCAGACAGCTATGGTTGAAAGAGGGTGATGCAAACAAAAAATACTTTCATATGGCTGCAAGTGCTAGAAGGAGGGTGAACCTCATTTCCTCACTAAAGAAAGATGAAACCATGATAACTTCTGAAGATGATATTCGGAGGGAAGTCATACATTATTTTAGGGAGGCCACCAGAGCTATAGATAGGGGCTGCTGGAGAAGGGCAACATCTGGTTTTTCTCAGGTGGGGGAGCAGGCAGCAATCAGATTGATAGCTGACATAACATAGTAGGAGGTGAAAGAGGTTATGAATGGGTTGAATGTGGAAGGGTCACTAGGACTAGATGGATGTCAAGTTTTTTTTACAAGGAGTTTTGGCAGGCAATTAATGGTGATGTCAAGGAAGTCATTAAAGAATTCCAAGGTGGGAATTCTGGGGTGGAAAGATTAAACAAGTCATATCTATTCCTGCTTCCAAAAGGACTTGGGGCTAAGAAACTATTAGAGTTTAGACCACTTGCCCTTTCAAATTCGATCTACCTAATCATTAGCAAAGTGTTGGCCAACTAGTTGAAGGGAGTTTTGTCAGATCTGGTCAATCCTATACAGTCGGCTTTTCTCCCCAATAGATCACTACAGGAGTCTTTCATTGTAGCACAGGAGATGGTGGCAGGGTGGAGCCGGAGTAAAGCATATTTGTGGAAGGTGGATTTCAGTAGAGCCTATGACTCTGTTCCATGGTCCTATCTATGGGAGATCTTTAGAAGAAGAGGCTTCCTTGCACTCTGGGTTCAATGGATGAAGAGATGTATTGTGACTTCTTCCTTTTCACATCTAGTTAATGGAAGGTCGTGTGGTGTGTGGATACAACCACAATGTGCTATGAGACAAGGGTGCCCACTGGCCCCTTTAATTTTTAATTTAGTGATGGATACGTTGGCTCAATTTTTTTGTAGGTTGACCAATGCAGGCTTAGTGAAGGGTTACTCCTCGTTAAATTCCTGGGTGTTGGTGCCTATCCTACAGTATGCTGACGACACGGTCTTTTTTGTGGAGGGGGGAGAGAAGAAGCAAAGATTTTATATACTATGGTCAACATTTTTAGGGAGATCTCGGGCCTTAGATTAAATGGTGCGAAGGCTTCATTGGTCTATTTTGGCATGGCTATATAGGACAAAGCAGCAATTAGTTCCATCTTACACACGCCTGAGACCACCTTGCCTATAAGATATTTGGGTCTACCCCTAAGAAGTGGGAAGTTGAAAAAAGGTGATTGGGCCACTTTATTCGAGAAAATTTCAGCCAAGTTAGAAAATTGGCGCAGCAAATTTTTTTCTAAGGGGGGAAGATTGATTCTTCTCAATTTGGTCATCACCTCTATCCCTATCTTCTTTTTTTCTATGTTGAGATAACCGAAGGCGGTGTGGAAAAGGCTAGACACGATGAGGAAGTGGCTTTTGGAAAGGCACGAAGGCTGATGGAAGATTCTTACACCCAGTTAAGTGGCAAAAACTATGTAAACCTCGATCACAGGGTGGCCTGAGGGTGTGTTCTCTCAAATAATTCAACGACACACTCCTACTGAAATGGGCAGTGAAACTATCCTCTGATGATGGGAAAGTATGGCAGCAACTTATCAAGGATGCTCATGGATCCTCGATTGCGCAGCCATGGTCCACTCCACCCCAGCACCCCTCTCCATTGTAACATTCAGTCTGGAAAGCGATACACGACAATCAGACTGAATTCGATCCAATTGTGGAAGATGGCAGGAAGTTCAAATTCTAGACAGACTGTTGGTCAGACCAGGGAAGGTTGTGTGAGGCCTTCCTGAGGGCATACAGTGATAGCAAATAATAGGATCACCATCAGTGATTGTTGGGATGGTAACTACAGTAGATGGAACATTGCAGGTGCTAGATAATGCTATGGAGGGCGCACGCAGGTTGAACAGGAGTGCCTGCTATCTGAAATTGTGGCTTTCCAGTCGGTGGGAGGGACAGACTGCTTTAGGTGGTAATGTCGGCTTTTCACCATAGCCAAGGCATACAAATATCTGATAGCTAGCTCTAACATTGATAGGTCGAGGGAAGATAGGGAGTGTGCCAAAATTTGGTCCTTGGAGATTCCGTTGAAGATCAAAATCTTCTTGTGGTTTTGTAGGCACGATGGCCTTGTGACTGGAGATCTGAGAACAACAAGGTTGGGTAGTCCCTCTCAAAATTTCCCTTTGTGTAACCTCCCTTCAGATAGTAGGATACATTTATTTTCCTCTTGTCTCTTGACAGATCAAGTTTGGAGGAAAGTGTGCAGGGAAGCTCTCCCCATGGGAAGAATTATGGAGAAGAATTTTGACGAAACGGTAGTGGCAAGTGAAGATGGCTGGAGTAAAGTGGTGTGTGTGGCGTGCCTGAAAAGAGCTTTTGTTTAAAGGGAGCTCTATTAATTTTGGGAACATGTGTTGGGAGTGTTGGAATTTTGTAAAGGAGTGGAGTGATTCATTGTAATTTTTTTCAAAAAGAAATTTTGAATAAAATGTTCCCGGTCTACTATCGTCATCGATAGCATTCCTCACTTTTTCGAAAAAAAAAAAGGAGTCAAATAGGACCAAATTACAAACTAGGTCAAGATGATCTCAGATTAGGCCCAAATTTTGGGACAAACATAATTTGGACCTAAGGAATCCAATGGTGAAGTTGGATTCTAGTTTTGACCTAGTTTGGATAGGTAATTTATGTAAAAACCCAAATTAGGGCAAAAGTCTGCTTATGGCTCTATTTTAGGTCTAGACTGGTTCTGATGGTGAAATCAAGCATACCAGACCCTAGAGAATATTCTTCTATGAATTTTAGAGGGTTTAGGTGAATTTTATCCAGATCAGAACATTAGTTAATTAAGCGGGTCTTTTTTTAGGGTTTTAAAATTCATTTAATTCCTGAAATGTGCGAAAACCTATTTCTGTCTGTATTAATTGACTTGTTAGACTCTTAAGACCATTTGACCCTTAATTAAACCCAGAGAAAACCCATGATTGTTCTACATTCAAGATATGATGGTAAAATTGTAGTTTTAACCCTGGTTTCTTGTATCTCTCTAAAGGGGTTTGCAATTAATTATGTCTTCTGATGGTCATGTAGGAGCATTTAATGATTTAATCAGATCAAATTGAGAAAGTTATGGCTCATGATGGTATTTCCATCATATCCCTTGCCTAGCTTCTGCTAGTTTCTTAGCAAAATCTCATGGAATTAACTCAAATTCTAGATTATGCCTTTTTATGGTCAGATTTCTACTTATGCTTTCTTTTATGGATTAGGTTAGATGCCAAAAGTAGGCCTAGAGGGACTCAAGTACCAACCAAGATCCAGACTTGACCAGCTCTAGCCTCAGTCCACCATGAAGGTTTCCAAGGCTCACAAGAGCTAACCTAAGGTTCTCTGAACTCTGTGGTTAAAGCACCCATGCTTAAAACATGTTTAGTGCCGATTTAGTTTGCAGTGTGTTTTTGTAAGAGAGAGATAGAAGAATTTTTTTTTATTTTTGGAGAATTTTCTCTCTCTTTTCTTTGTTTATTTCTAGCTTCGGATTGGCTTTACAACATGGTTTGTATCAGATTCCTAGCTCCCACCATCAATCCTTGCAGGGTCCCTGGCAATCGATGCTTCGAGATAGCACTGCCCATGGAAACCCGCAGAACCCTGGCTTTCGACACTTCGAGATAGTGCCTCCCATGGCATTCTGTAGCCAAATTCAGGCCCTGGTAATCGACATTTCTGGATAATCCCGCCCATGGCACCTAAACTAGCACAAGGTGCTTACGTGCCCCCGGTAGGATATTTAGATATCCTAGAAGACAAGAAATGAGGAGACAGTATGTTATTGTACATCTTCAAGGGAAATTTTCTGACTCTCTGCGCTGGGAACTCTTCCAAATCAACCTATGTTGATAAACTGCTCCTAGTCTAGGTAGCTTTTTTAGAACAGAATTAATGCATTTGCATGATCTTGATAATTAAGTGCACTAAACCAGACTATGTGTGGATTAAGGTGCTTAGGCTATTGAGTCCCGCAAACCAGAGGTCAGTTAACGACGCCAAATAATCCCTAAGCCTTAGACATAATACTTAAGCTTTGCATTTTCCTCAACCTCTTGAGGACTATCCAGATCTTAACGAATACTTGAATTTTTAAGCCTAAATGCAAGCCCAAGAGGCCTAAGATCAGCATTCATACCAACCTCTGTGTCTCTTAGCACTTTCTGTCTTTTACTTATTTCTTTTGATTTGGTCTAGAACTAAGTAGATTCCTTAATCTTTTACAAATGACTATTTCTTTTTATTTCAAATTGTTGCTCCTTTTTGACATTTATATCGCCTCTTTTCCTACTCAAGAATGAGATGCAAATTGATCTTTCAAAATTTACTTCCTTCTCCATTTTTTCTTTTTGATTATTTTTTTTTATTTTTTCAAATATGTATTTTTTTTGATGAGATCCTTTCTTGTGAAGTGATTCTCACAGCATTTTGCACTTTAATACTCCACATGCCTATGATTTGCAATGTCCTCATTGTAAATTAGGTGGGTTTGAATTTAGCTTAGATCGTACATTAGAGCAAATTTTGGGTGGGTGGATGGGTCAGGATGACTGTTGCGAATGATTTCAAGCTCTCGTATGGGTACCAAAGGTGGAGTCAGCTGTTCTAATGGGCAAACTCTAAAGTGCAAGGTGAGTTTAGCATAAGATGTGTTAAGAAGGGTTTTGATTTTTTTAGAAAGATGACGGGTTGCGTCCCATTAAGCGCTGAGTTTAATGCCATCAGCTAGGCGCAATATGCTCAGGGAGAATGGAGAACAAAAGAGATAACGGCCAAGTTCAAGTTAGTGAGTTTGACGAACTATTTGAGTCTTTGACTGTTCATGACAAAAGGTTTAGAATCAAGGCTAAGTTCACTAATTTTGACTGCTCCATTTCCAAAGATTTGCCTCACCAAGAATGGTCCAATCCATTTTGATCTGAGTTTTCCTAGGAATAGTTTGAGTTTGGCATCAAAGAGTAGAACTTTTTGACCAGGGTGGAAAGATTTTCACACAATGTGCCTGTCATGGAAGGCTTTGACCCACTCTTTGTAGATACACGAGTTCTCATATGCATCATTGCGTAGCTCCTCGATCTCGCTCAATTACAACCAGCGGTGTATTCCAGCCTTCATTAGATCCAGATTGCACTTTGGTACTACCTAATAAGCCTTGTGCTCCATCTCTACGGGAAGGTGACATGCCTTTCTATACACTAATATGACGGAAGACATGCCTAATTGGGTCTTGTGGGCGATCCTACAGACCCACCAGGCTTTCGGAAGGCAAGTAGACCAATCCTTCGTAGTAGGCCGAATAATGAGTTCAAGGATCTTCTTGCTCTCTCGATTCGACAGTTCTGCTAGTCCATTAGTTTGGGGGTGGTAAGGAGTCGAGATACGATGTGACACCCCATACTTTTTCATCAAGGACTGGAAGTGCACATTGTTAAAATGAGACCTGCCATCGCTTATGATGGCCTTAGGAACCCCAAATCTAGTAAAGATGTTCTCTTGGATAAATCAAAGGTTAACTTTATGATCACTAGTTCTTGTGGGGATGAATTCAATCCATTTAGAGACATAATCAATAGCAAGTAGATTGTACTCGAAACCATTAGATCCAGGAAAGGGTCCATGAAATCAATTCCCCAAATGTCAAAGATTTCACACACAATAATCAGGTTCAAGGGCATCATATCCCACAGGCCCATGCTACTGAGGGTCTGACAATGAGCACATGCCCTACAATATGTCTGTGCATCTTTGAATAAAGTATGCTAAAAGAACCCACACTAGGGAATTTTTGCTGTAGTTTTTTGCCTAGAGAAATGGCCACAGTAGGCCTGGTCATGACAGAATGAGATCATGTCATTGACTTTGTCATTAGGAATGCATCTTTGTATCACCTAATCATTGCCAATGTGGAAGAGGTATGATTCCTCCCAAATATAGTCTTTGGCCTCGACAATGAATTTTTCCTGCTTGGAAGTCGCCTAATCTGGCGGGACTTTCCTCGTAACCAAGTAGTTTACAATATCAGCAAACCATGGGAGAATGTGAATGGCTAGCAGGTGCTCATCAGGAAAATGCTCAGTGATCGGACCAGACGGGTCGATGACAGAAGAAGGAAGAAGGGACAAATGGTCAGCTACCACATTTTGCTTTCCCGCCTTATCACGAATCTTAAGTTTGAATTCTTGCAACAGCAAGATCCAGTGGATTAGTCGAGGTTTCATGTCCTTCTTCGCAAGGAGTTGCCTCATTGCAGTGTGATCCGAGTACATAATGACACGGGAACCCAAAAGATAAGATCTGAATTTTTCCAAGCCAAATATGACGGCTAGTAGCTCTTTCTCAGTAACTTGTTGTTATGCTGAGCCTCGTCAAGTGTCATGCTAGCATAGTAGATGAGCACAGGTTTCTCATCTATTTTCTACCCAAGTACCGCACCCACAGCATAATTGAATGCATCACATAAGATCTCAAAGGGTTGAGACCAATCAACGGACTACAGGATAGGTGCTTGGGTCACTCAATCATGTAGGATCTCAAATGCCTAAGTGCATTCCTTAGTAATTTCAAAGGGGACATTGTTAGAGAGAAGATTAGTCAGGGGGTGCACGATTTTCAAGAAATCGGGAATGAATCGACGGTACAAATCGACATGCCCTAGAAATGAATGGATGTCCTTGACCGAGCTAGGCATAGCGAGTTTGGAAATCAGATTCACCATGGCTCGATCAACCTAGATGCCTTTTTCAGAGACGAGATGTCCCAGGACAATTCCTCAGGTACCATGAAGTGGCTCTTTTCCTAGGAAAAAACCAAATTCAAGTCAATGCACCGCCTGAGGATTTAGACCAAATGCAAGAGGCAATCATCAAAAGATTCTTCAACTACTGAAAAGTCATCCATGAAGACCTCAAGGTATTCACCTACCATATCTAAGAATATGGTAAGCATGCACTACTGAAAGGTAGTAGGTGCATTGCAGAGAGTGAATGGCACCCTTCGGAATGCGTATGTCTTGAAGGGGTAGGTGAAGGTAGTCTTCTCGTGGTCCTCAGGATGGATTGCAACCTGGTTATAACCAGAGTACCCATCCAAAAAGTAGAAGAATTGATTTCCCGCAAGTTTCTCTAATGAACGGTAGTAGGAAATGATCCTTCCTCGTGGAGGAATTGAGTCTTCTGTAATCAATGCAGACTCTCCACGAGTTCACTATATGGGTCGATACGGTGTCTCCGATTTCAGTCGTGATCATGGTGAGTCCTGCCTTATTAGGCACAACTTGGATTGGACTCACCCGTCGACTGTCAGAGATTGGGTGGATGATCCTTACATTTAACCATTTGATTATCTCCTTTTTCACGACATCCTGCAGATTTGGATTTAAGCATCTCTGCATTTCACGAGATGGTAGTGAGCCCTCTTTAGTATAGATGTCATGTGTGCAATATGAGGGGTTGATTCTAGTCAGGTCACCGAGAGTCCATACAATGGCTCTCTGATGTTGCTGGAGGACAGTAATCAAACGTGTTTCCTAATCAGAGGTGAGTCAGGAGTTGATAATCATAGGAAACGTCTGATTGGACCCAAAAAATACATATTTTAGATGATCGAGAAGAGGCTTTAATTGCAAAACTAGATTGTCAGTAGCAGCAAGTGGTTCAGGGTGGGTGTCAGGAGCAAAGGAATGAGCTATGTGTAATTTCCCTACTAGGAGGGGGTGACGTAATAATTGCGGAAATAAAATATATAAAGCAATCTCACAAAATAAGCAATCACAAAATGTGCACAAGTAATTTTTAGGTGGAAACCCAAACCGGGTGAAAACCACCACCTAACCCTCTCGAGTTAGGATTTTCCGATCAACCTAGTTGATCAAAATCCACTAAATCGAATCACTTAAAACGAGGGTGATTCAACCTCAGCACAACCACGCTACAAGTACGAGGGTAGCGTTCCTCAACCCCTTCTCTCCACGAGAAGGATTTTGTCCCATGAAGGAGACGGGAATTCGCAAAGCGAATACCCAACCAAAATAACAAAGATAAAATAAAACAACAGGTCCTATAGAGACAACAAAGTAATTAAGAACCTAGCTTCTATAGGAATAAGGAAACTCCCCTTTGCAAGTAGTGCGTCGAGGATGACGCAGGTGCGTGAGCCACGCAACGGCCCAATGTTGCTCTCGTGAACAACGGCGGGAGAGCGGGTGCGCGAAGACTTGATGCTCTCAAGAGAATGAAACTAGAGCTTGGAGAGCAAGGGCCTCAATTGGACACAAGAGAGTGGAAGTATGTTGCTTAAGTGTGTCTTGTGTTTTTCTAAGTGTATATCTTGTGTGTTTAGGTGTGTAAAGGCTCCCCTCTATTTATAGAGGCCTTAGGAAGGCTTTGGAAGGCCTAGGAAAGGATCTATAGCCGTTGGGAACAAAGTCCAAGAGAATCATGCCGAAATCAGGACAATGATTACATTTGACAGGGTCATCAGACGTCTAACTCTGTCATCAGACGTCTGGAAGGCCACTTTAAGACGTCTGATTCCAAGGTCAGACGTCTGATTCTATGCGGATTTCTCCCTGACTTGAATCAGATCTAAACAGGGTTTTTGCGCAAGTCCATCAGACGACATACAGGACATCTGGCACTATGTCTGGACGTCTGGAAACCTACTTTTACTGTGGGAATTGATTTCCAAACGTTGCAACGGCTAGAAAATCTCTGAGAAGAGATTTTGGGTCAGCCGAGGCAAAACGGTCAATTATCAGATGTCTGGGAAGACCTATGGACGTCTGATAAGGCTCTAACGGTCATATACTGCCGTGCTTGCTAAGTTAGCCAACGGTCCACTATCTGGACGTCTGGCAAGTCCATCAGACGTCCTCTAAGACGTCTGAACTAAGGTCTGGACGTCTGATTTCATCAGACAGAAAACTAAGTCCAGCCTAAAAGGTTATCAGACGTCTGAAACAACAGTCAGACGTCTTAAAATACTTTATCAGACGTCTAATTTTTGGATTAGACGTCTGGAAATGCTGTTTGAGCCCTATATTGGTTTTCTAAGTATTCTACAGAAAACCTAAGTATCCTAGGGTTGTGCAAGTGTTCCTAGGACTACTTTTAGGGTACTTTGAGGCTCTTTAACATAATGTTCTAAGGAATCAAAAAGAGCAAGAAAATAAAGATAAAAGTACATGAAAGGATTAAAAAGAATCTATCCTATTCTTCTTGTCTTCTATCTTCAATCTGTCGCTCCACGCGAACCTCCTCTGTTTTCCGTCAAGCTCCTCCAATCCATCCTGGATGCGAGCTTGAACTCCGTCTAAACACGTCCACATTTGCAATTGACCTGAAATCTAGGACTCAAATTGCAAATGTTAAATAACACGTGTTTTGTTATCATCAAAACAAATGATCGTGGTGCTCTAGCACCAACAATCTCCCCCTTTTTGATGATGAAAAAATCGTAAATAATAATGCATAAAAATCCTCCCCCTTTTTGACAGTATCAAAAAGGTTTAATTGATTTTATATTTCTATAACTCCCCCTTAAAACATGCTCTTCTATGAATTTATTTTAACAAAGGTAATGTCCTCCCCCTTTTTGTAACAATGAGATAGCTATTATTTTTCTCCCCCTTACTAAAGGAAATTTAGCTACCTTATATCTCCCCCTTAAAAATTGACAATTAACTCATTAATTTTAACTCCCCCTATCTAAATGCTTATGATAAAAAGATAGGGTAAAGGGTTTTACCTCACCTACCATGGCCAATAAAATGGCCCGAATGGTGGTGGTGGATGCCACATCGGATGGGGCTCCCATCCGTAGCTTGGAGGCCCAGGCATTGGCGCCGGTCTCCAATCTGGTGGTCGACGTGCTGCGGGTCCGTCGTTTGTTCGCCATCTCGTCGGTCTTCTTGTTCTCCTCCTTGGTCTACTCCTTGGTTCTCCCAATTCGAGTTGACCAGCCTTGAGCTTGTAGGTCCAGTCCCTTATGTTGTAATTATCCCTGAACCCTACAAAACAAGATTCTAATTCTTTTTTCGGTATCCAAGTGGGCTTGGATCCGGCTTTGTTAGAAGGTCTCTTTGATGGAGATCCTTTCTCAACCTTAGGGCTATAAAAATCATCTACTTTATTGATTAGTTTGTTAGAGTTTTCCCTAAGACATGCAATTTCTTTTTCTATAGTATTTATCTTAGTCTTTAAATCAGAAATTTCTAACTTAAGACTATCATTTTCCTCAATCAACTTATTATTTTCATTGATGAGGTTATGATTTTCTAATAACAGGTTATTATCCTTAGCACTAGTTTCTATGTCCTTAAGTTGTTTTTCTAACCTATCATTTTCAGATTTAAGAAAACTAAGGTTCTTTTTAATACTTTTGTTTTCTATTTTAAGTGATTTACTAATCTCAAATAGTTCATTAAATGCTTCTTGAAGATCGAAATTTACCTCGTCGTCGGAGTCGCTTCCACTTTTGCTGTCGCTATTGGTTCCTCTGGCCAAGAAACCAAAGCAAGCGGTTTCCTCCTTCTCGTGATCTTCTTCCGAGCTTGTCTCTTCATGAGTGCCTTCCAACCTCCTCCATATCTCGTGGGCGGTGGTGCACTCTTGGATTTTCTCGAACTCCTTCAGACTCAACGCGCAATACAAGGCATTCATTGCCTTTGCGTTGAGGTTGAGATTCTGAACCTGATCTTCTGAGTAACCTTTTGCGGGTTTCTTGGGAATCAAAAATGCGGATTCACATTTTTCCCACACCCGGAAGTCGTAGGCCTACAACCACATAGTCATACAATTTTTCCAATAAATGAAATCTATATCTGTAAAGTATGGTGGTCGCGAGGTATCGTGTCCTTCAGTGCACACGAATGCTTTTCCCTCCATGTCTAGATCCTCGCCGGTTTGTAACGCCGATAACGCGAGACCTGCTCTAATACCAAATGTAATTTCCCTACTAGGAGGGGGTGACGTAATAATTGCGGAAATAAAATATATAAAGCAATCTCACAAAATAAGCAATCACAAAATGTGCACAAGTAATTTTTAGGTGGAAACCCAAACCGGGTGAAAACCACCACCTAACCCTCTCGAGTTAGGATTTTTCGATCAACCTAGTTGATCAAAATCCACTAAACCGAATCACTTAAAACGAGGGTGATTCAACCTCAGTACAACCACGCTACAAGTACGAGGGTAGCGTTCCTCAACCCCTTCTCTCCACGAGAAGGATTTTGTCCCACGAAGGAGACGGGAATTCGCAAAGCGAATACCCAACCAAAATAACAAAGATAAAATAAAACAACAGGTCCTATAGAGCCAACAAAGTAATTAAGAACCCAGCTTCTATAGGAATAAGGAAACTCCCCTTTGCAAGGAGTGCGTCGAGGATGACGCGGGTGCGTGAGCCACGCAACGGCGCAATGTCGCTCTCGTGAACAACGGCGAGAGAGCGGGTGCACGAAGACTTGATGCTCTCAAGAGAATGAAACTAGAGCTTGGAGAGCAAGGGCCTCAATTGGACACAAGAGAGTGGAAGTATGTTGCTTAAGTGTGTCTTGTGTTTTTCTAAGTGTATATCTTGTGTGTTTAGGTGTGTAAAGGCTCCCCTCTATTTATAGAGGCCTTAGGAATGCTTTGGAAGGCTTAGGAAAGGTTCTATAGCCGTTGGGAACAAAGTCCAAGAGAATCAGGCCGAAATCAGGACAATGATTACATTTGACAGGGTCATCAGACGTCTAACTCTGTCATCAGACGTCTGGAAGGCCACTTTAAGATGTCTGATTCCAAGGTCAGACGTCTGATTCTATGCGGGTTTCTCCCTGACTTGAATCAGATCTAAACAGGGTTTTTGCGCAAGTCAATCAGACGACATACAGGACGTCTGGCACTATGTCTGGATGTCTGGAAACCTACTTTTACTGTGGGAATTGATTTCCAAACGTTGCAACGGCTAGAAAATCTCTGAGAAGAGATTTTGGGTCAGCCGAGGCAAAACGGTCAATTATCAGACGTCTGGGAAGACCTATGGACGTCTGATAAGGCTCTAACAGTCATATACTGCCGTGCTTGCTAAGTTAGCCAACGGTCCACTATCTGGACGTCTGGCAAGTCCATTAGATGTCCTCTAAGACGTCTGGACTAAGGTCTGGACGTCTGATTTCATCAGACAGAAAACTAAGTCCAGCCTAAAAGGTTATCAGACGTCTGAAACAACAGTCAGACGTCTTAAAATACTTTATCAGACGTCTGATTTTTGGATTAGACGTCTGGAAATGCTGTTTGAGCCCTATATTGGTTTTCTAAGTATTCTACAGAAAACCTAAGTATCCTAGGGTTGTGCAAGTGTTCCTAGGACTACTTTTAGGGTACTTTGAGGCTCTTTAACATAATGTTCTAAGGAATCAAAAAGAGCAAGAAAATAAAGATAAAAGTACATGAAAGGATTTAAAAGAATCTATCCTATTCTTCTTGTCTTCTATCTTCAATCTGTCGCTCCACGCGAACCTCCTCTATTTTCCGTCAAGCTCCTCCAATCCGTCCTGGATGCGAGCTTGAACTCCGTCTAAACACGTCCACATTTGCAATTGACCTGAAATCTAGGACTCAAATTGCAAATGTTAAATAACACGTGTTTTGTTATCATCAAAACAAATGATCGTGGTGCTCTAGCACCAACACTATGGGTGTGTTTACGTTAGGTTCAGGCTCCTCTAATTGGAGGTTTTGATCTTCTTATGGTTGATTAAAAATAATCAAGTTTTCATCGATACATGGGTTGTCAACCACAACCTCGATATCGCAAATTTGCTTAATAACTCCAGAACTAATTCCTTGTTGGGCCTTAAAGATGTTGATCTTCAGTGTATTCTCCCAAATTTGAACTCAATTTGGCCCTCTTCACAATTAATATTGGCCCTAGCTGTGGCTAGAAAGGGTCTTCCTAATATGATTAGTGTATTCTTCAAGTTCTCAGGAGAATCCATGTCTAAGATGATGAAATCCACGGGGAAGTAAAAATCGTGTACCCTAACTATGACATCCTCAAGTACTCCTTTTGGTGACTTAATAGATCAATCAACTAACTGCAAAGTCATCTCTATCAGTTTAAGTTCAGATTCCTCAAAGTGGTCTAGTAGGGATGTGGGTATCAAATTGATGGAAGCTCCTAGGTCCGAAAGGGCTTTGTTAAATTCTAAATCACCGATCTTTTATGAAATTAAAGGGGTACCAGGGTCCTTTGCCTTAGGAGGGAGTTTTCTCAAGATGATGAAGCTGGCTTGCTCCAACAGTACGATCTAGTTCCCACCTTTGGTTCGCGGCTTACGCTTGGGTGTACACAAGTCTTTCAAGAATCACGCGTAAGCCAGTACATGGTGTATAGCATCCATCAAGGGGATGCTTATTTTGACCAACTCAAAGAGCTTGACTAGGTCCTCCTCAAGTGCCACAGGTTGGGGTTTCCATTTTCCTTTGGTCAAGGCCTTTGGAAATGGAACCTTTGTGGGTTCCTCTAGAATGGGTCCAGGTTCTTGATCTAGGATAGGGGTATCTTGGATGACTATCCTAGGGTTTGGGTTTGCATTACCAAGCTGGGAGTGCTTGGATAAGGTGGGTCCTATGTTGATTTGCCACTACAGGTGGTAACTGAATTTAGTCATACCTGGTTTTGGGTTGGTGTAGGAAAAGAGGTGGTTACTGCTGATAACCTGCATATGATGTCGAAGCCTCCATCCCGTTGGGTAATGGAGTAGAAGGGGCCTGATAGACATAGTGAGCTTGGCCTTGAGTCGGGTTCATAACATGCCTCTAGTTTGGCATGTTATTTGGGTTAGTAGAGGTTACGAAGGAAGTGCGCCAGGTTGGTGGGGATTTGCCATCTAGGCAAGTTGATTGGGAACCTCTGTAATCTCATCTTTGTACTATTTTTGCATAGCCACATTCATTTTCTGAATGTTAGCCAGAGTATGAAGGATAGAGTCATCTGATCTTCATGAGTTGGCTCGGATTGATAAGTTGGGTTGGGCCGAGGCTGAGGCGGTTGATATGGATGAGAAGCTTGTGGTTAGGGCTGATATTGAGGTCTCTGATTTTGATTATTCCCTAACCATGTGAAATTAGGATGATTGCACCATCCACAGTTGCAGGTATTTGACAATGGATCATTCTAGATGGCATTAAGGTCCTTGTAGGTCCAAGGAGCCTCAGAAAAGTTAGAATATAAGGGTTTTGAGTTCCCCCAACTAGAATAGGCGGGTCCAGAGTTTCCTCTGAACCTAGAATTAGATGGTGGTGGATACGGGTTAATCCCCTGAGAAGATTGATGGTAGATATTATACACGGCCTCCCTACCAAAGGGCAGTTGCACGAACGGGTTTTGCGCAGAGGTGTCTCGCTGTAGGTGTCGAATTAGCCCATCCACCTTCTTTTCAATAATAGAGACCTTGTCTAGGCAACTGGCCATTAGTTCCAAGTCGATGGAAGAGGATAGGCCTTGCGTCTCATGTGCTCCCCTTGGATTCGTCAATGCACTGTCATTCGTCCAGTCGAACATGCCCATGGATTCATTTTTGATGGAGTTCTCACACATGTTCTCGAGAATCTCCCACACGGTGTCTTCATGTTGACCCATGATGTTTCCTCCATTGGTCGCATTGATAAATAATCGAATATCCTTACGGAGTCCCTAGTAAAACGACTAGACCTGTTCCTATTTAGGAACTCCATGGTGGGGGCACATTTGCATGAGATCAAGAAAATGATCCCATGGCTCGTGAAGTGGTTCTCCTTCTTGCTACGTGAAATGCATGATCTAGTGCCGTAGAGCATTTGTCTAACCAATTAGGAAGAACTTTTTCAGAAACTCGGATTGTAGTTCCACCCATGTGTTGATTGGATGCATTAGGGTTTGGTACCAGTGAGCATCCTTGTCCATGAGACAGAAGGAGAACATTTTCATGAGCAAGATATCTTGATTTTTAGCTTCTGACCCGAAGATCTAGGCCAGATGCTTGAGTAGCTTGATATGCAAGAAAGGATCCTTGGAATTACACCCATGGAATTTGGGGATAGCATGAATCATGTTGGGCTTGAGTTTAGTATCATGACCTCCAGCTGGGATTTGGACTCAAGGATTGATCACCACTGAAGTGGGATTGTAATGATCTCGCATCATAGGATGCTACGGTGGGTTTACAAAGGCTAGGAATCGATCATTGTGGTGTTGAAGCTGATTCTCAAGATTGTTTTCTTCTATTGGTTGCTCCATGATGATGGATGAAGGAGAGCTAGGTTCAGATGAATCAGAGGAGATATCAATCTGGTTGGGTTGTTGCACAAATAGGGAGGTCGAGGCTTGGCCTTGATAGGAATGAATATGGAGGCCTCAAGGGTGGTCTTAGAGACCTCCTCCCGAACATGCACCAATGGAGTAGATGAGGGATTGAATGTGATGGACCTAATCAAGACACCCAAAAAATTTTGGATGACTGTAGAGGTTTAAGGCGGGTGATACCCCTAAGTAAGAAAGTCGTCCACCTGAGAATTACCTAGGCAGCTAGAGAGGGAGAGTCTTGCAAAGACCACTACACAGTAGGGCACCCCCACAAGTTACAAGGTTTCCCCCACCTAACCTCTCTTGTCATTGAGGATCCAGGTAGACAAGAATGGGGACTTGACCTCTTAAGTCTACCAATTTTAAGTTAAGAACAAAGGTGCTTATGATTCCATTTGAACTTTAAGATGGTTTTGTGCAAGGTGACCAAATTTGAAGATTGGTTAACCTAATAGGGTGGGTCAGCTTCACCTGTTTTGTCCTTTGAGAAATTTAGGTCCCTCTTTTAGTGTTCAAATGAGACTAAGAGACTATTTTTAGTGTTTGCTTGAATAGATCAATTCAACCAAGGCTTAGGCACACACTATTTGGGAAGTTTAATTGATTAAGCAAGTGTGTTTCTAAAATCCTAAACTAGAACCCTAACTAGCTCTTGATTGGTCCAATTCAATTGATCAAAATATGGTACCTAGGGCTCAGGTAAGAAGGTGATAGCCCTAGATACCTTAAACCCTAAGTAGGTGCACAAATTAGGGTTGGGTGTTTTCTAGAAATAAACCAAATCAGGGACCTTGTTTGTGATTGAATCTAAAAACAGAATGCAAGTTGGACCTAATTGATTTCTTCTTTTAGCTTTTCATAATCAAGAGCTCAGGAGAGATTGGATTCTGGTTTACCTACCCCTAGAATGGCTGATGTGTGGCTGATTTTCCTCCAATGAATCCTTGAAACAGATCACAGTCAAAAGAGATAGAGCAAGTTAGCGCCAAATCAGATATTGCAATCAAGAGATCAAAGTTGCATGTTCCTCCCTGGCAACGACGCCAAAATGTTAGTCACTCTGAATCGGGTTTTAAAATCAATGCATTGTAGTATAGATTGAATTAGCACGAAAAACAAATAAAATTTATTACTTGAATTGAAGTCCGAGGTTAAACATAGGGAGCAATTGGCAAAAAAGTTCTCAAGATTGCAATTTAAGCGTAATATAAGAAATGTATAATAGAACTCCAAACAAGAATGATATATAAATGAAAGCAAATGTCAATAATGCAAAAAGAATGAGGTAAAATGGTGATTTGAATCACCAATTACTCCTTACAATTATATCAAATATCTCAATAGTACTAATCAATCTAAATTCCACGTAGGATGAATGCACAGTGCACTCCCTTCAAAGATCAGCCGATAGAACTCTAAATGCCAAGAGGGCACTCTTCCTCTTCCTTCCCTTCCTCTCTTCTTCTACCTCCTTAAGCTTTAGAGAAGGCACAACACAGGGCTCAGTAATGCCAGTAGAGATAAAGGCCTCCCTTAGAGATCACAAGTGTTGAGAGGAGGGAGGCAGAGCAAAACCCCCCCTCCCCTCCTCTCTATTCTCTTCCTTCTCTGTCAACACTAGGCAAACCAAAATGGACACGGGTGATCGCACAGGCTTCGCATGTTTGAAATCAGGGTTATGAGTAACCCATCGTTGTAGTTACAAATCTCGTAATCAAATATAATTTCTACCAAAACTCCAAGAGAGTCCCGGGTCGAACATAGGGAGGCGACATTTACATTGTATGAGAACCATGCTTCGATTTGTTTCTTTTTTGGTCTTTTGTGATTTTGTTATTTTTTTGTTCTTGAAATAAATTGACAAACACTCATAAGAGAGAGATAGAGTCGAATATGATATATTGCATGAATGTCAATTACAATAATCTAGGAAACATAAAAAGAGAAGGAGGTGAGAAGAAATCTCCCGAAGTGGCGGTTCAGTGAGATGACAATGCCTGGCAGAAGCTCCGATGGAGTTGGGAAGCAGGACGACAGAGGTGAGAAGCGGGAAGACATCGGGTGGAGGAAAGTTGCAGCACGACTCTGGAATGGAGATGAGAGGCAGAGATGATCTGCTACCGGAATGGAGGTGGGAGGATGGCTCCAAGGCGACCTATGAATGGGGATGGGAAGATGGAGTATTTGGTGGGATAGAGTTTCGTTACACTAATAGGCACCTTGGTAGCTTGAGGGCAAGCTCTAATAGAGAATTGGTAGGCTTGCTAGAGCTTGGGAGTAGGTGGGAATAGAGTAGTTAGAGATCGTTTGGCAAGGGGGGTGTGTAGGTCTTTATATAGTGGATGGGAAGAGAATCCCATGCTCAGGTATTCAGCGACAGCTACAGGTGTCACTAAGGGCCGCTCAAGTTGTCACTGAAGATCCGCACCTCTTCATTGCCTTGGCTGGCGCACGCACTGCGCAGGCCATTTAGTGATAGGTGAAAGTGTCACTAAAGGCTACCTTTCTATTGCTGTATATCCCGCACCCACCACTCATGCCGCAACTATCTTTGCTCGATGAGATATCCAACCGTTCATCTTCTATCATGCAGTGCACATGCAAAGCGCGCCTCTTTGAAATTTGAATCACACGCCCTGCATGCTCTGACGTCGGATGGACCTCCTAGACGTCTTATCTGTGCGCATTAGATGGTACATTCTCGAGGTGCATAGGCAGCCACGTGCAGCATCCGCTCTTATCTGTGCATCCATCTAGCTACTTCCTTCACTGCCCGATCTTCCATTACGACTTAATTTCCCTCCCGCATGCACTTGAGTGAAAAAAATCCACATGCAGGGCTTTGAATGCATGGTCGTGCGTAATGAGTTGAGGTGTAAATCGCTGTGTTGAGGATTGTAATGTGCTCTACTTACGAATTAAGCTTCTGCGCCCATGACTGTTGGATGAAGATCCAACAGTCGAGATGACTCCTCGCTTGATTTACTTCAGACTGGGTGAGATGAGATGCTTCTTCAGCTGTGGAGCACACATCTCAGCCATTGGATTGAGATCCAACGGCTGGGATCTGATCTTGCGGTGGGCTTGGGGACGCATTGGCTCAGGTGGGGTGGGCTGGATGGCACCACATGGCACCGTCTGAGCCATCCATCTTCTTCTTCTTGTGGAGGGTGTTACAGAGCATTGATCGGGGTGATTCTTGTGTTGACTGACTGCAATCGTCACTTTGAATCCATCCGTACAGTTGGATTCTTCATTCGAAGCCCGTAAAGATGTCGTACTACCTCCTGGCCATGCAAAATGATTAAATTAATTTACATAGTATACAACTATCCTAAATGCAATGCAATGGATGTTTGTGCAATATTTATATGATGATATGCAATGCTAGGTCTGGGAACTATCATAAATATGCATTTTACGATGAATTTGTACGTGTTTATCATGCCCCCATGCTTACCTTTTGCTAGTCCCTAGCAAAATTAACCTAAATGCTATGTATAAAAGTAGAGTCAGGATTCGATTATTTAGGCAAAATTCATCGATTGCTTTAGAAAATCTCAACTCGAAGACCTATTACAAAAACTCAACATTGCTCAGGTGTCTACCAGAATGTAGACTGTCTAAGCCCTCGCCATATTTGAAAAGGGAAGAGACAAATTTTTTAGTTTCTTTTCTTCTTTTCTTATTTTTTTGGACTTTTTCAAGATTGAGAGTGTTGGGATAACTTTTTATGGCTACCCAACCCACTCAAGACTCGAAAAGGACTTTAAGTGCTAAGCATCTTGTGAAAATAGTGAAAGACTCACTAGGCGGCCGTTGAAACGGACTTCTGGTTTCTACGACCCTACGTGACCTTGCCTAAACGTTTATCATTTCGATTGGTAGCTTTCTCCCTACTTCTATTTATGGAGTCAACATAAGGGTAAACCCAGTGTATACATCAACGGTTTATTCTACTTCCTCGCTTCTTTTGGAAGTGTTTTGGGAATTATTGTGCATTTTTATGAGTTGGGCTCTGGACAATTGGCCAATGGGCCGTTACCCACGACAACTTACCAGCCATACTCGTGCGGTGAAGTGTGGCGTTATTATTTTTTTATTTTCTCCTTTTTCTATTTTTTTCTCTTTATTTTTTTTTTTTAAGTAGGTAGCTTCCCTGATCTAAGATTTACCTAAAGGTAGTACAACGAAAATGGTCCTGTGGCTGGGCTCTGGATAGCCGATCGATGAGTAGTTACCACCAACAACTTGCCAGCCATACCACACTAGATAATTCATTAGCTACCCAATTTCTAGGAAAACTGCCGAAAAGTGAGTCAGTGCAAAAGGTGTGTAGATGATTAGACTTAAAATCCCCTCAAATCAGAGGGTTGGTTGATAAGTCGCATATTTATCATCCAAAATTATTTACCAATTTTAGGTAGGATTATTTGGCGAGGACTCGAGACTAAGTCCACATTCGATTGGACACCTGGGCTAATTAAGCTCGAAGACCTGAAGAGTTTAAGTATTCAGGTCCCAAAGTATCAATTCCTAAAGTTTGCAACTCCTAATGCCTAAGTTCTCATCTACTAATTCTTTTCTTTTTAGATGAAAAATAGGAAATTACTGTTATGGCTGACAAAAAGATTCATCAGAAATATCTACCCCCCATGCATAGCTCATGCAATGTCCTCATTGTTAAAAATGAAAGCATGCAGGAGAGAAGTGGAAGAACAGCACCTGGTTTTCACGAGATTCTGGTAAGCTCAGAAAAACCTTTACATGTGCTGAGTTTAGTGCCTTCAGTTAGGCGATGATCGACCAGCGGTGGTTAAGGTAAGCTAGGAGCAACCTTGTCCGAGATGGGTTCAGGGAGTATATGGTCAACAAAGGGTTTGAGATGCTATCGTTGATCTTAAAGATATTGCCCGTCTTTGGGTCAGCGATTTCAATGGCCATGTTAGGGAAAATATACTCAATAACAAATGGGCTATCCCATTTAGACCTGAGTTTTCTGAGGAAAAGCTTCAATTGAGAATCGGAAAGCCAGACATTCTGGTTCGGCTCAAAGCTCTTACGTGAAATCATCTCGTCATGGAGAGCTTTTTTCCTTGCCTTATAGATTCTAGCATTTTCATAAGCATCATTTCAAAGCTCCTCCAACTTAGATAGTTGGAGTTTCCTAGTTTTTTTGTCCAATTCAAGGTCAAAATTACATTTCCTGATGGCCCAAAATGCCTGGTGTTCAAGTTCTACAGGTAAGTGACACACCTTACCAAGCACCAGACGGAACTGAGACATACCAATAGGCATTTTGTATGTCGTACAGTAGGCCCAAAGAGCATCATCTATCTTTTGGGTCCAATCCTTCCTATCAGGCCTAACGATTTTCTGCAAAATGTTTTTGATCTCCTGATTGGAGACCTCAGCCTATCAGTTCATCCGGGGGTGGTAAGGTGTTGAAATACTATGATTCACCCCATATTTCCCTAGTAAATTTCAAAATTGGGCATGAGTGAAATGTGTGCCACCATCACTGATAATTTCCCAACGAACCCCAAATCAATTGGATATATTTTTCTTTACAAAATCGATGTCCACCTTGTGGTCATTGGTCCTGGTGGGAATTGCCTCAATCCATTTGAAAACATAATCAACAGTGACTAGAATATACTGGTGTCCAAATGAAGGAGGGAAGTGTCCCATAAAGTCGATGCCCCAAATGTCAAAAATTTTGACAGAAAGTATTGGGTTCAGGGCCATCATATCTCTCTTCGCCATGTTCCCGAGTGTCTGGCATTGGGTGCATGACTTTGAGAATTCCTAGGCATCCTTAAATAATGATGGCCAATAGAATCCGGATTGCAAGATTTTTGCTGTCGTCTTTTTCCCGGAAAAGTGTCCAGTACACGCAGATGTGTGGTAGAATGCAAGTATGCTATGGAACTCGATTTTTAGGATGCATCAACGAATAATCTCGTCTACGCCGATGTGGTACAGTTCAGGATCATCTCAAAAATAGTATTTGGCCCTAGACATAAGTCTATCTCATTGTTGTTTGGTCCAATCCTTGGGGATTTGACCAACAGCCAAATAATTGACAATATCCGCAAACCAGCGGGTTTGGATACCCAAGATAGTAAGGATAGTTTCATTTGGAAAAGTATCAGAGATTGGAACATCTGGATGAGGAGAATCAATTAGGATTCTTGAGAGGATCTGCCACTACATTTCGTGCCCTGACTTTGTCCCTGATTTCAAGATCAAATTCTTAAAGCAGTAGAATCCAACGAATAAGCTGGGGTTTAGCATCCTTTTGGGCTGAGAGATGTTTCAAGGCTGAGTGGTCAGTAAAGATGAGGACACGAGAACCTAACTGATATGACCTAAATTTTTCTAAAGCGAAAATTATGGCAAGTAATTCTTTTTTAGTAATGGTGTAGTTCCTTTGGGCCTAATCCAAAGTCTTGCTAGCATAGTAAATCAAGGAGGTCTTTTTCACAATCTTCTGACCCAAGATAGCCTGACGGCATATCAAATGCATTAGCCATAATCTCTAATGGGCTATCCAGACCGGTGGTTGCAACACGAGGGCATAGGTGACTGTCATTTTTAATAAATCAAATGCCTTACAACATGATTCATCAAACTCGAATGAAGTGTCTTTGGCCAGAAGGTTACTCAAGGGCTGAGTAACCTTCAAGAAGTACTTAATGAATCTTCTGTAAAAACCAACATTGATGGGAACACCATCATGAGCCATAACTAGCTCATTTTGATCCAATGAAGAGAATAATGCTCCTACATAACCTACTGAAGGTCATAATTCTCTACACAACCATTCTAAGAGTGAAACAAGAAACTAAGGGTAAAATAGCAATTTTACCAATGCAGTACAACCACAAGTTTTCTCAAGGGCTAAACAAAGGTCAAATGGTCTTAATAAGATAACAAGTGGGTTGGATTTGACAGAAAAGGGTTTGTGTCAGTTCTGTGAATTAAGTGACTTCTTAAAACCCTAAAAACTGACCTACTTGATTAACCAAGGTTCTGGTCAGGATAAAATTCTGTTAAACCCTCTAAAAATCATAGAGAAATATTCTCTAGGATTTAGAACCTTCAATTTGGCCATTAGAACCCATCTTGACTAAGAATGGGGTCTCAGATAGATATTTACCCCAATTTGGGTTTTTGGATAAATTTTCTATTAAAACATGGTGAAACCCAAAATCCAACTTCACCATTGGATTTGTTAGGTTCAAATTAGGATTTTACCAAAATTTGGACCTATGGGGAATTCATCTTGACCTTGTTTGCAAAAAGGTCTGCTGCCATTATAGCGAAGTAATCCTACTTCGATGAGATTTGAAAGGAGGTTTCTCCTTGATTGCTTAGAGAATTCCCTCCAAAATTAGAAGAGAGATTCTATGAGAAAATACCTCAAAAATAACTTAGTTTGATGCCATAATTCCTTCCCAATCTCTCAAGCGAATGCATGAGAGATTTTGGTGTCTTTTGAGTTTCCTTCTCTAGCTAGCATGCATTGCTTGGAAGCTTGGCTTCCAAAAACAAATTCCTCTCCAGAGACCTAGTTAAGAAGCCCTAGATCCAACCACATTCCCTCAGCTTGAATTTTGGTTAGTTCCCCCTCCATTCCTCTCTCCCTCGCCGACCACAAGCTCCGGCAGCTTCTCCCTTGCTCCTTCGTCGCCCAACCACAACACCAGTGGTGGGTTAGCTCTGCCATAGTCCTCCATGTCGTGCAACACTAGCAAACGTCGTCTCTGCCCCATCTTCATCATTGCCTCACCTACGGAGCATCATCTTCCCTACGTTCGGCAACCATACCGACGTGGAACCTCTATCCCTTCCATCCTTTAGAAGTAGGTTTTTAGACTCCCTCTTTCTCACACTTTCTTTTCCCTCTCTTTATTTCTCAAAACCACTCACCGATGCCACTAACCACAGTCACCTTCTCCACCTCCGGCGATACATCCGGCAAGGTGCTCCCGTCACTCCACACCTCCATACACATCGCCAACCAACCTACAACCTCCGCAACATGTCACTGATCATTTCCCCCCACTCCATTCACTCCATCGACCAACCAAATATCTCCTCGAATAGATCCACCCTCACCGTCCATTCCCTTCACCGTCCGGCCACCACAACCACCTTTTCTCCTCGCCACAACCACCATTCCATTTGCTGTGCCTCGGCGACCATGCTTAATGTTCTGATGCAGACATAAGGCCCTTGTTCTTGATTTCAGGTATCCAGCCACTGGCCGCTATTACTGTTGAGCTTGAAGCAAGCTTCAAGCCACTCCAGGTCTTGTGCTACTCCAGGAGAGAGCCCAAGCTGTGTGAACTTAAGGTGCGCATGCATCTAGGCCTTTAATTGGAGTCGAAGGACTCTACAGCCTCGCCAATTGAGGAAGCCATCTACTGCTACCGTGCGTGGAAGATAGGTGGGACATTTAGTACAACCTCGAAAGTGAAAATATGCTCGATGTCGCATAAATTGATTTTGTGCTAGAGGCTCTTCACCTCCAACACTGAGGGTGAGGTCCTCCTCCCCCTCTCATTGGTCTCGTTTGCAATATAGCCCATGGACCTGGCCATGACCCAACTACCTGACCTATTCACTCCTCGCTCACCACATATGCCGGTGAGCCTGGATTCGAGTCTCCGTTAGGTCCGATTACTCGATCGGTTAAGGGCTCTGGGAGAGCGAAGCTGAAATAGAAAGAGAGAAGAGATCTATATAGGGGAAGGGGGTTTTGCTCTGAGGAGTTTACCGTCGACACTTAGTCCAACTCAGAGAAAGAGCAGGGCTTAAGGCAAGGCAAAGAAGCGAAAGCAATGAATAAGAAGAAAGCCTAAGGCAGAAGAAAGGTAAAGTCAGGAGGAAGCAAAGGAAGAAGAGGAGGTCAGGTAGAAAAGAAAGAAGGAAGGAGAAGATAGAGAAGATGGAAGAAGCTGAAGAAGGATCGTAAAGGTAGAAGGTAGAGAAGAAGAAGAAGAAGAATAAAGGCAGAAGGTAGAAAAGATGAAAAAAAGAAGAAGAATCAGAGAAAGAGAAATCAAGCACTGTAGCAGAAGACTTTTAAGATGTTTGATTACAAAATCAGATGTCCAATTTTCATATGCTCTTTATTATTTTGCCTACATATCTTTTTATTCTTCATATACTCATGAGATTTTGAGTAGTACTATATGTTCAATTTGCATTTATTATTGAGATTATTATGTGAATTCCATTTGCTCCTTGTGTTCGAGCTCAGAAGATATTTGAGTAATAAAATTATATTTATTTTGAATGCTATTTCGACTATACTACAATGCAACACTCTTAAGCACTGATTCAGCGCTCTCAACATTTTGGCACCATTGCTGGGGAGCAACGCACAATTCACCACTATTCTTTGCATTATTTGATTATATTTGAGCACTAACTTGCCCTATTTGCTTTATTGTGATTTTGTGAGGTACTTCATGAGATCTCCTATGCAAATCAACCACTTTAGGGTAGGTAACTTCTCTATTCTTCCCTAATCAACCTCCTAATCTTGGGAAGAGAAAAAGGAAGCAATCAATTAGGAATCGCCTACCTTCTTTTCAATTATCATTTCATATGAAAGTTTCCAGATTTGGGAAATTTTTTTCAAATCTCATTGAAGTCGAAGTAATTCTAGAGATCCTACCCCAAAATTCCTGTGCCTATTAGGGAGTACGCCTAATTTCTAATCTTCATGCACTTGAAGTCCAAGGAGAACATCTGTGAAGAACAAAGTGGACTTGGAAATAAAGCCACTTGGGTTTCTACATTAAGGTTTTGAAGTGTTAGTCACACTTTCTTGCATAAAAGGAAACAAACCCACCCACATTTGTGTGCTACCCAAGCCCTTGGTTGAAAAGGTCTAATCAAGAAAAACCCTAAAATCAAGACTCTAAAACTCACTTGAACTCTAAAATACTTGGCCCTAATAACCTGGGCGTCAAATCAGGGTGATTTCTAGGTCTTGAGCTAAAGTCATTCTACCATCTTTAGGGCAGGTCAGGTAAAATTGGTCTACATTGTAGGCCAACCAACCTCCAAATTAGGTTGCAAGTGATATCAATTGCTAATTCAAGTGAAAACAAAGGCACAAATTAGGACATAAAACTGGTAGACTTAAGAGGTCAAGTTATCCATTTTGGTCTACCTGGACCCTCAGTGACAAGGAAGGTTGGATGGGGGAAACCCTGTAATCCGTGGGGGCACTCTACCGTGTACGGGTATTTGTGGGACTCTCCCTTCCTGGCTACCTAGGTAATTCTTAGTTGGACGACATTCTGATCCAGGGGTATCATCCGCCCCGAACCTCTATAGTCATCCAAAAATCTTTGGATACCTTGATTGGGTCAACATTACATCCAGTCCCTCATCCCTTCTATTTAGAGCACAAACACATATTTTCAGTGGGATTCTCTTTCAGATCAAATCACTTCATTCTCAACTTGAATTTTGATTCTACATCTTGATTCCACCATCTGATTCAAAAATGTCGCCTGCTTACTTAGGAAAACCATTACAGAAACCTGAATCACAAAGATCCATGAGAGATAGAATGGTTGAGGATGCCCTTAGATTTTATGAAATTGATCACAAAACCTCAAAACCAGTAGAAGATATACAGGTTAATGTATCAACAACAGCAACCTTCATCATAAACTGTGCCCAATTATTATTAACAGAAGCAACAAAGGGATCAACCTAGGATATTCTCATAACAGGATACATCGAGATAGAAAAATTGCATAACTTTGAATACCTCCAATGTATGACAAATTCTGTACTTTAGGAGAAACACCAAGATGATTTTGAAAAATCAGAAGTGATTATGAAATTGTTGAAACAAGTTATCGATCAAAAATACCCATACATGCCCCAAATAGTTAATGAAACATCTTGGAATAATATTGAGGATCAACATGATTTCCTAAATCCTGCGTTTGAGACACAAGGTTGATGTGGATCCCCAACCCAGATGGAATATGATATGCATGATCTTGAATTAGGTTGGGAGGTCGCAATTGTAGGAGAACACAATTTTGAGCCAGCCCTAGAAAACCAAAACACTAGTCCACCTAGCATTGAATCCCTAGAGTCCTGTAATAATGAGATTAAATTAGAACCTCTCAAGGATGTAAATCCCACCCCTTACTCTAATAGGGTGACCCTCAAAGGTAATTTTGACCTAGCTTCTAGTAATTCAACTAACATCCTTAGCCTAGAATCTAGATCTGAATCTTATTGGGATAAGTACAAGGCCTCGTATGACGATAATCAAAGTTTGAATTGGGATGATGATTTTAGGCCTTTATTCGATGAACGTCCCTCTCCAACATCCTAAGAGATACAGATTGATTTCTCAGAAGTCACACCAATCTATGACACATAAACTGAGGAGTTGGAAGAGTGGGGTTTTGATTGGGTCTTTCCTACAAGCGTATAACTCGACCCTAGACCTAATAGGGACACCATTTTAAGCTCGAAATCTACAAATAGGCTGGACCCAAGTTAGGTTGCTGAATCTACATCTTGTGATTTACTCTGTGGTGGAACCTCTGATCTCGAATCAAATTTAGAACTTGATTGTCGCAATTTCTTCGACAATTTCGAATCTTACCATGATTTCGGAGAACCATTGTTTCCTGGAAACTACGAGCCAATCTACAACATCAGCTCGCATGATTCATTCTTTGACTCTGACTCTGAGGTCCCTAATCCCAAGATCACTAACTTAAAATCAGGTTCCATTGAGATGGAATCATTTCTTTTCGATCCTATGGAATCAAAACCAAAAAGTGCCGAGAGTGACTACAATCTAGAATTCGACTCGTTTCCTGAATCAGATTTTCTTCATCCTAAAAACACTCTTTAGGCATTTACTTTTGAATTTGATGGCTACTATGAGGACTCTCTAAATAAACCCACCTTTAAACATTTTTTAGAAGAGCCCCCATACACAATTCTTATTGAAGCCACCTCCTCTACATATACAGAACCTTCCCAAACCTATTTTCAACCCCGACTCGCAATCGAACTCAATTTTGATTCTGATTCCCCTCTTACTAAGCCGATTGCAGATGATTCGCCTCCACATTTTTATTAGTTTTCGGACATTGATCAGACTACAAATCATGCCCCATCATTCTATGATCACTCTTGTAGGGTTTCCGCATCATCCACTGATTATTTTTAGGATCCCTACTCTAATTAAGCTGATTCGACTCAGCCAAACCTTGGATTCACACTTCCATTTGATTCTGAGCTTCACAGCATATGGTGGGTTCCAAATCTCTTGATCTACATTTATCAACCCATCAGATTGATTAGGTTTAGACTGCATCATCTGTCTGCTAATCTGAACAAGCACCTGGTTGGACCAACTGGGCTTTTGATGAAGGTGCCTGTTCTACGAAACTCATCTGATTTGACCACTCCCTCTCCATACCATTTCCCACTCAGTTGAAGGCATTGAATTTAGTGCTTAATGGGAGGCAACCTCTCATTCCAAAAGATCGAGATCCTTCTGATTATCCTTTTGTACTTCACGTCTATTGCACCCTGCGTTCAATTTTATAATAGTCGATCCCACCTCTGGTACACGTGCCGGAGCTTGAAATCGTCCGTAGCAGTCATTCCCAACCCGTTCGCCTACCCGATAATCTTGTTCAAAAATTCCTAAATCCAAAACTGTTTCACACCCTCCATTTACAATGAGGACATTGCAAAACTTAGGCATGGGGGCTGGTAAAGTGCAAGCATTCAAAAATCAAAGCTCGAAAGGATTCTCACAAAAAAATTCACATATCCCAAAAATACCAAAAAAGTAAAAATTGTGAAAAAGAACAAGAAAAAGAATGAGAGGAGAGAAAATTTTGATGGCATATCAGTTTTGAGGAGAAAAAGGGGAGGAGATAGAAATGTCAAAAAAGGAGCACAAGATAAAAAGAAAAAGAAAAGAGATAGTCATTAGTAAGAAATTAAGGGATTAACTGAGTTCTAGACCATATCAAGAAAAAGAAAATGAAAGACAAAAAGTGTTAATAAAATGTGGAGGAGATTAGTAGGAACGTGGATTTTAAGCCACTTGGGCTATGACCATAGGCTTAAAAATTCAAGTATCCACTAAGATCTGGATAGTCCTCAAGAGGTTGAGGAAAATGCGAAGCTTAAGTATTAGGTCTAAGGCTTAGGGAGTATTCATCCTCGTTAATTGACCTCTGGTTTGCAGGACTCGGTAAACTAAGCACCCCAATCCACATGCAGTCTGGTTCAGTGCACCTAAGTATCAAAATCACGCAAATGCATTTGAATCGTTCTAAAAAAGTCACCTAGATTAGGAGCGACTGATCAACACAAGTTGATTTAGATGAGTTTCCAATGCAGAGAGGTGGGAAATTCCCCTCGAAGATGCATAATAACATATCGTCTCCTCAATGATTGTCTCCTAGGATATTTACATATCCTACCAAGGGCATGTAAGCACCCTGTGTTGGTTTTGATGCCATGGTTGGCATTATCCCGAAATGTCTATTACCAGGGTCTGGATTTATCTACAGAATGCCATGGGCAGGATTATCTCAAAATCTCAAAGGCCAAGGTTCTGGGGGTTGCCATGGGTGGTGCTATCCCGAAGCATTGATTGCCAGGGACCCTTCAAGGATTGATGATGGGGGCTAGGAATCCGATACAGACCATATTGTGAAGCTAATTTGAAGGTAGAAATAAAAAGAAAAGAGAGAGAAAACTCTCCAAACAAAGAAAATTCTTCTATCTCTCTCTTACAAAAGTGCACTATAAACTGAACCAAGGCTAAAATATGTTACAAGCATGGGTGCTTTAACTGTGGAGTTCAACGAATCTTAGGTTAGTTCCTGTGGGCCTTAAAAACCTTCATGGTAGACTGAGGCTAGAGCTGGTTCGGTCTGAATCTTGGTTGGTACTTGAGTACCTCTAGGCCTACTATTAGCATTCTAACCTAATCAACAGAAGAAAGCACACATCACAGTTTGGAGCATCAAAGGAATTCATGGTCCATAATCAAAGTTAAAACCTTACCATTTTGCCAAGGGACTAGCAAAACCTAGACATGGGGGTATGATGGGAACACCATCATGAGCCATAACTGGCTCATTTTGATCCAATGAAGATAATAAATGCTCCTACATAACCTACTGAAGGTTATAATTCACTACACAGCCATTCTGAGAGTGAAATAAGAAACTAAGGGTAAAATTGCAATTTTACCCTTAGTTTCTTGTTTCACTCTATTTTACCAATGCAGTACAACCACAGGTTTTCTAAAGGGCTAAACAAAGGTCAAATGATCTTAATAAGATAACAAGTGGTTGATTTGACAGAAAAGGGTTTGTGTCAGTTCTGTGAATTAAATGACTTCTTGAAACCCTAAAAACAGACACACTTGATTAACCAAGGTTCTGGTCATAATAGAATTCACTTAAACCCTATATAATCATAGAAAAATATTCTCTAAGGTTTAGAACCTTCAATTTGGCCATTAGAACCCATCTTGACCTAGAATGGTATCTCAGATAGAAATTTACCCTAATTTGGGTTTTTGCATAAATTTCCCAATCAAACATTGTCAAACCCAAAATCAAACTTCACCATTGGATTCCATAGGTGCAAATTAGGTTTGTACCAAAATTTGGACCTAAGGGGAATTCATCTTGACCTAGTTAGCGAAAAGGTCTAGCCTGATTACATTTCTATCCCTAACTTTCAAAAACCCTTACAACATGCCCCCTAGCTTTCTCGTCATCTTCACAGGTAGGTCCCTCCTCCATTATAGTGGAGGAATCCTACTCCGACGAGCTTTGAAAGGAGGATTCTCTTTGATTGCTTAGCGAATCCCTTCCAAAATTGGAAGGGAGATTCTATAAGAAAATCCCTCCAAAATGAACCCAGTTTAATGCCCTAATTCCATCCCAATCTCTCATGCGAATGCATGAGAGATTTGGGTCTCTTTTGAGCTTCCTTCTTTGGCAAGCATGCCTTACCTATAAGCTTGGCTTCCAAGCAGAAATCCCTCCCCAGAGACCTATTTAAGAAGCCCCAGATACAACCGCATTCCCTTGCTTGAATTTGGGTCGGTTCCCGCTCCATTCTTCTCTCCCTCGCCGGCCATAATCTTTGCAAGCTCTGGCGACTTCTCCCTCGCTCCTTCGCCACCCAAACACAATACCAGTGGTCAGGTTAACTCCACCACAGTCCTCTGCGTCATGTAACACCGGCCGACGTCGCCTCTGCCCCGTCTTCACCGTCGCCTTACCTACAGAATTTCATCTTCCCCATGTCCGAAAAACATACCGACGTGGAACATCTATCCCTTCCGTTCTTTAGAAGTAGGTTTTTAGACTCCCTCTTTCTTACACTTTCTTTTCCCTCTCTTTATTTCTCAAAACCACTCACCGACGCCACTAACCACCTTCACCTTCACCTCCGGTGATACATTCGGCGAGGTGTTCCTGTCGCACCACACCTCCATACACCTCGCCAACCACCTTACAACCTCTGCAACGACTCACTGATCATTTCCCCCCACTCCATTCACTCCATCGACCAACCAAATATCTCCCCAAACCGACCCACCTTCACCATCCATTACCTTCACCGTCCAGCCACCACAGCCACCTTTGCTCCTTGCCACGACCACCATTCCATTCACCGTGCCTAGGCAACCATGCTGAATGTTCTGATGCGACCATAAGGCCCTTGCTCTTGATTTCAGGTATCTAGCCACTGGCCGCCAATGTTGCTGAGCTTGAAGCAAGCTCCAAGCCCCTCCAGGTCTTACACTGCTCCAGGAGAGAGCCCAGGTTGTGCGGACTTAAGGTGTGCACGCATCCAGGCCTTTGATTGGAGTCGAAGGACTCTGTAGCCTCACCAATTGAGGAAGCCATCTACTACTGCTGTACATGGAAGATAGGTGGGACATTTAGTCCCACCTTGGAAGTGAAAAGTTGCCCGATGTCGCATAAGTTGATTTTGTGTTAGAGGCTCTTCGCTTCCAACACTGAGGGTGAGTTCCTCCTCCCCCCTCTCACTGGTCTCATCCATGATATAACCCATGGACCTGGCCACGACACGACTACCCGACCTGTTCACTCGCTCACCACACACACCGGTGAGCCTGGACTCAGGTCTCCGTTAGGTCCGATTACCCGACCAGTTAAGGACTCTGGGAGAGTGAAGCTGAAATAGAAAGAGAAAAGAGAGCTATGCCGGGGAAGAAGGGTTTTGCTCTGAGGCGTTTACCTTCGACACTTAGTCGAATTCAAAGAAAGAGAAGGGCTTAAGCCAAGGCAAAGAAGATAAAGAAAAGAAAAAGAAGAAAGCCTATGGTAGAAGAAAGGTAAAGTCAGGAAGAAGCGAAGGAAGAAGAGGAGGTCAGGCAGAAAAGAAAGAAGGAAGGAGAAGACAGAGAAGAAGGAAGAAGCTGAAGAAGAAGGATCGCAAAGGTAGAAGGTAGAGAAGAAGAAGAAGAAAGGCAGAGAAAGTTAAGCAAAGGCAGAAGGTAGAAAAGAAGAGAAGAAGAAGAAGAATTTGAGAGAGAAATCAGGCACTATAGCAAAAGACTTTTAAGACGTCTGATTTTGCAATCAGACATTCGATTTTCATATGCACTTTATTATTTTGCCTACAACTCTTTTTATTCTTTATATACTCATGAGATTTTGAGTAGTATTATATGTTAAGTTTGCATTTATTGTTGAGATTATTGTGTGAATTCCATTTTCTCCCTATGTTCGACCTTGGAAGATATTCGAGTAATAAAATTGTATTTGTTTTGAACGCTATTTTGGCTATACTACAACTCAACACTCTTAAGCATTGATTAAGTGCTCTCAACACGCATGCCCAAGGAAAGAGAGGATCTATTTTACGATTGTGGGTGGAGGAAGTCTAGAGATAGCAACCACCTTAGCTTTATCAACCTTAATACCCCGACTAGAGACCACATGACCCAGGACAATGCCGTCCTAAGTCATAAAGTGGCTCTTTTCCCAACTAAGGTCTAGTCGTGTTTTGATGCATCTCTGGAGGATCAATTCCAAGTTAGCTAAGCAAGACTCAAAAGAATCTCTGAAAATGGAGAAATCATCCATGAACACCTCAATATAATCTCCCGCCATGTTAGAAAAGGTGTCTAGCATGCATGATAGATGACTTTTCACTTAGCGTTATAGTATTTAAGTGGTGGAAAAATTGACTAATCAAAAACAATGAAAATAACCACTTGCAGAAGAGCGGGTCATGTCCACAGGGAGGCAATGATGCAATCAATACTTAATTATTTAATGTTATTTTGGAAAGTGCGAAATCCCTGTTCAAATCTGACATAAAATGTGAAGGAAAGTAGATTTGCAATAACTTAAAAAGATAAGGGTATAAGTACAGTTTTCCCTCACAGAAATCCTCAATAAATTTAAGATGAATTCATGCAGTTTTCATGTGATGTGTACTAAAGACAATTAGTACTTAAGTTAAGCCCAAAATCAATCTTTAAACTAGTTAATATCAATGCCATGCAATTATAAAGAATTATGAGTGTTCGAATGCAATTCTACCACAATATAATAATAATAATAAATCAAATTATGTGGCAATGGCATTGAATGTAAATTTTAATTGGTGGGAAAACAGGGCTTTTTTTCCTCTCTCCTCCTTAGGAGATAGAGAGAGCACCGTGGGGCTGTTTCGAGGCTCAGGAGGATGGTGAGGTCGAGGGCTCTCTGGTGGTGGCAGCGGCGGCGACGGAGGTGGCTGTCGGAGGTGGCCGAAGCTCCAGCCTGTTGAACAAGAAGGCGAAGGTGCTGCAACAGTGCCTGCGGTTGGTGGCATGCGGGCGTGCGCGCGCAGGTGTGCGGGCGTGCGCGTGCTGGTGCACCAGCAAATGATGGAGTTAGTGCCTGCAGATGAGCGGTGGAGCACGTTGCCTGCGATGGGGCTTGCGGGCACGCCTGTAGGGTAGAGAAGTGCGGGCTGTTAGTGAAGCGGTGCACCGGGCAGGGGAAGGCACTGGATGAGTGATGCACGCACTGCGGTTCGTTGGAGGCGAGGGGAGCGCCAGGCGCTGGCTTGAGGCAGCTCTGGAGAACTTGGCATGCGGTGCCTGCTGGGACGATGGAGGCGCTGAAGGAAGGCAGACCTGCGAGGCCTAGAAGGTGCAGAGCAGCGCCTGCGATGTAGAGTGCCTGTGCTAGAGTGCCTACGGTGCGCTTGGGCTGCGGTGCGGGCAGAGGTGGAGTGAGCGCCTACAGTAGGGGGCGCTGGAGGATGGATGGGCGCGTGTGCGACTGAAGGGCAGGATGGGTTGCGGTGCTGGCAGGGGCGGCCGCAGCGCCTGCGAAATGTTGAAGTGCTATGCTTGGTGCTGAAGGGAGGAAGCACTGAAAGGAGGATGCAGCTAAAGATAAGTGCATGGAGAAAGAGTAGGGCGCACTCCTACGCAGTGAAGATGCAGATCTAGGTGCATGGGGAAGGCCGTGGCTGTGGCGTTGGAGAGGTTGGAGCTCACTTGATGGCAGTGGGGAAGATAGAGGAAGTTGTGCACAATGCACGCTTGATGCAGTTCCCCGCCAGGGGGAAGATGCCCATTCACAGTGCACGCTGGAATTGTTCCCCGCAAGGGGGAAGAGGCCCTCATTCTTCTCTCAACCTCCTCTCTTTAACTCATCTCTCTCCCTGCATGCGCCAATTAAGGGATTTTCAAATCCCTTTTCTACTTTTGGTAGGAGGCTGTTGGGGAGACGCCGGTGGCTGTTGAGGGTGGCTGATAGAGAGGGAAAAGAGTAGCTGCCAGTTATTTGAAAGGGTAATTTACCCTTTCCTCCTCATTCTTTTGCCACTTATTTTTGTTACACATGAAAAGAACATAATCATTACACATTAAATTATAGAATGTTATAAAATTAAATCATAATGCATACAACTATTCTATAACTTAGTGTAGTTATTAACAAACCTAAAATGTACAATTAAAGTTAATTAGGCGTAAAATTAGTCCATTAAAATGGACTCATCAAATACCCCCATGCCTAAGATTTGCTAGTCCCTAGCAAAAATGAATAATAGAAATAATCAAAAGACTTCTTTTCTTATTTCAAAACTTTAGAAATCCAGACAAATGTGAAGTGCTGATAGCCTAGGTAACAGATCCAAGTGAAAGAGTCGATTCGCATTAGGAGTTCGTACATCACCCTTGGCAAAAATTTCTGTTGAGACAGGCAACTACTTCCCTCGGGGATAAAGCAGACGATAATCTGTAGTTTGACCCTGGTGTTTGGCTTAGGTAGGAGATATCAAGTTGAATGGATTTGTATTTGGTGGCACACACTCAACTGGTGCTACATATAGTCTAGTACTATAGACTCTAGCTCTCTAGACTATTAGACAAGTCAACTCTGAGAGAGGCTACACAATTGTGCTCTCTTGAAGTTTCAGGGCACTCTCTCTTTTCTTTCTTTCTGAGATCACGAATCTCACCAGATTTAGAATTTGTACTCACTATTTGGTGGCCTCACATGGCATCTATACTTCAATTAAAGTCCTAACAACTCCACAACTAAGTTGGAGTTCTCAACCAGTATTCCGGCGATCAGAAATACTAGAAGGTAGGTATGGGTCATTTTTGGTGGAATGTGATTGGTGTTCTGTTGCCTTAGAAATAGTGTTACATCATACACTTGGACGTTTTTTTTTTTGTAATATAACTTTTTCTTCTTTCTATTTCTTCGTTTTCTACTTCTTTTCTCTTTTCTTCTTTTTATATATATATATTTTTTTTTTCTTCTTGTTTTTGTTTCTTTTTCAATCAACACAACACAATACAGACTTTTATTTACGAGGCATTATTAGGGATGATGGCCAAGAGGAAGTTGTGTGGCTTATTTGGTGGAAGTGCCTATTCTCGGCACCGGGAAGGAATGGATAGGACAGGTGTATTTCTAACCTTTGACACTATTACCCTCCTTCAGCTGAGGACTCTATGAAGGACGATCGTAACCATCCACCATAGTTATAGCTTTATTAAGACTCAATCTCTGTGTATTTGCCTTATTTGGTGACTCTCAGGAATTCACTCAAAATACGTACACAGGAATAGAGAGTGAAAACTACGCCTAATTCTGAAGTATCATCATCTAATTATCCAAAACTTAGGAGTCCTTGCACTAGACTTAGCGCACCAGTAATATCTCTACTTTCTTCTCACAATTATCAGGTGGATCTACTAAAAGATAGTATGCCTGACTCCCTATGAACTATCCAAGGATTCAATAGACTTACAAATGCTCATTAGTTTTCCTGAAGGTTCCATTACCAAGTCTACGTCCACGTGAAATAAATGTACTGGAATCTAAACTTAAGAAATAATTCAAGAAGAAAAACCTCTAATGACAAACGTATTCTACTATGGACTAACCCATTCAACTCAAGAAAAGAGAATTTTTTTTTTTTTATATGCTAACCTAAATGCATGAATACTTCCTAAAATGCAAATGCCCCCCCCCCATGCCTAAATCCTATAATGTCCCCATTGTAAAATTAAAATAGGAGGAGAAAGGAAAAATATCACCTGACACGGTCTGCTAGGTTACCTCCCAACAAGTGCTGCATTTCTGTCAGCAGCCAGACCAAAAAGGAACCTATAAGTCTGGTTCCAAACAGAAAGGTTAGGCCCTAAGAATATGCGTAATAGCGCAGGCCTAGAAAATAGGTAACCATGGATGTTGGCGAGCTGATGATGTAATGTAATTCCAAATGCTCGCCAGAAGAAATGAAAATAGAAAATCTCGTTGGCTACCTGGGGAGGTTTAGGAATAAGAAATGGAATATGAAAAGAGGCCTCCAGATTTTTTAAAGGATCCTCCAAAGTAGGATGGGTTTTGAAAGATATAATCATTATTAGTTCAAACCGTTGAATGGCGAGAGTAAAAGTACAAGCATCAATCCATACTCGCCATTCTATCCTAGGATGTACTGGCCTAATATATTCTTCAGAAAGAATGTACATGAGCAGAGATCTGAGCCACAGATCGGTTAGAGAGTATAAGGGTTGTTTATAGTGTTGGAAGGTAATGGTTAAGTCCAATGCGGGTTTAGTTGGTGTTGGGTCCAATTCCAACAATGATTCAGATTGTGTACACTCCCTAACAGTTGTAGACAACTTCAAGTTATCCTGCCTAGCATTAATGATCGGAGTCATATTCGAATCAAGGGTAGACTCCAAATTACAACCTTTTGATGGCAGGGTCAAAATGTAAGAATCATTATCATTCAGCTCATCCCCAGATTCATTTGGTTCACTCAAATATTTATCGGGGTGTATCTGTGATTCATTAGGAGTTGGATCAGTTCCTCAATTATTTCTAAAGGAGGATTAGTTTTAATATTTTGGAGGAAGCCTATATCATTGAATTCGTCATTCTTCTCGGGGTATAAATCCTCAATTGACGTGTTTTGTTCCCGAGAGTCTCCCATAGACTTCTCATTATTTTGTTTGTCCTCCTCTAATATGAACTCCTATTTTGATGGAGGATGACTCTCAAAAGAAAGGAGGAATCTGGATTTAATCATATTATTTCTACCCTCTGGAGGTAAATCCTAAAATCACAAATAATTCTCCTGTGATTCACTGCAAATTTTCAGTCCAGGTTCCTCTGTTGGGACATCCTCATCCTCTGAATTAGACTCTTCATATCCCTGAGACTAGAATTGATCATCCTCTATTCCCTTAGGGTCACCTTCATTAGGTGCATTTGAATCCTCAAGATAATGAATGATTGGTGTTGATTCCCTAAGTAGAGGGTCAGGAGTAGGCTTACTAAGGGTAGAATGGGGTTCCACCAAATAATAAATAAGGGAAGTGATAGGAATAATACAACCTTGACTTGGGTTGGTAGGGTTAAGGAGACTACTGTCGTCAAGGTCCTCAAGAGGTAGCATCTTCCCTTTCTTTTGACTGCAATATAATTCAGGTGGATAATCACTATGATCGTTGTCCTCGAGTGGTCGTGTCTTATTGGGAGAGTCTAAGTGATAGCTACCTAAAATTTGATCCCTTTTGTCATTAGGTTCCTCAGAATTATTTTCATGATCATGGTTTATTGGGTAGGGATCAGGATTATTGGGAAGCGTGTAGCTAAGTTGTCTTATTTTTTCATTTAACTGTTGACTATTCCTCAACATCTCTCCCATTGATTCCATTATTTCCTTTTGCTATTTTTGCATTTCTATCATAAAAGAGGAGAGGCTACTATTATTAGGTTAGGGAGGATAGTCAACTTCAGGCTCTGGTTGCCTAGGGGTATCGGTCCAACCTCGATACGGAAAATCATGAAGGGTGGGAGGGTTGGGTGTTTGCATGGAAGTAGGGATTTCAGGATTGGAAAATCCTGCTCCTAGGCTCTGCTCAAAAGTGGGAGTTATCAAGCTAGTACTCCAAAGGTAAGAATGAGAATGATCCCATGAATTGTCAATGTACCCATCAAAGGATGGATACGCTTGGAGCATGGGATCCTAATTAAAAGATGGGAAGTACTGACTCTAATAATCTGAATGATAGGAGTAAGAGTAATCCATTTCTTTAAGCAAAACAATTTTAACTCTCTTAGGATTTAGCAAAATTCAGAATATAAGCAGAAAACTTCCTAAAGAGTTCTGTTGTCAAAGCAAACGCAAATTCAATGGGATCTATTTTTAGTAGATTGTAGGTCTTAGACTTATATGTTTAGTTGGTGGCCAAACAAGTTTTGCAAAAATTACGCTTTCTAGGCCAACTTTCGCTGGTGCCTATAACCTACTCGCAAGGGATGGAAGTCTCGAATCGAGCCCACACATGAGGAACCGAAGTAACTTGGTGGATAGGCTTGTTGATTTCCGACTAACTTCCCTTGTGGTGCAAAAAAGGAGAGGTAGAAATTTATCTAGTGACCTTATGTGAGGTGCACAGTGTCTCAAGTGTGCAAGCATACAATCATGTTTGGATTTTTTGAAATTCCGCAAATCGGATCCTTTTGCACACAATTTTCAGTCACAGATTTTAAAGTCCAACCTCTTAACAGTCCCAATTTTTTTTTAAAGTGACCACTAAATTAATTTGATTAAAGCACTTTAGTGATCTTAGATTTAGGTTCAATGCATATGCATGACAAGTAATTAATGCTCAGGAGAAGACGTACCTTACTCCAGCTTTCTTCTTGCAGTGTATGAATACAATGCAATAAAAAATAAACTAGATGTTGCTCATTCAGTCCTAGATATGCAGCTTATAGCAGGCAGTTTGAATTTTTTTTTTAATAATAATAATAACAAACAGACCTAATCTAACTAACTAACTGAAATGCAGTTCAAAATAATTCAAATAATCCTATAATCTAAATAAATGGGAACACGCTCCCAAAAATACCCAACAAGGGTCCAAAAGACAGTAATTTAAATTCGAATGTCTCTCTAACTAAATCTAACTAAGACCTACTGCCTAAATTAGAAATAGGCTTCTCTGTAAGCCTATATGCGTGGGATCAAGGCCCACGTGTTCCTGTTGTCGTCCTCCAGGTGGCATAAAGGTCCACCAAAAAGATCGTCTCCGCCGTGTACGTTATTCACGTTCAAAGTCGTTGCTTTGCTGTGCCTCGTCGTTGTGTCAGATTCCTCACATAATAATGAAAATGATTAGATAATTTCACAGCTCAAAAGATTTAAAAACAATAAAGTAAATCTATTGCGTCTGTTGCCTCCCCGGCAACAGTGCCAATTTTGATAGATGACTTTTCGCTTAGCGTTATAGTATTTAAGTGGTGGAAAAATCGACTAATCAAAAATAATCAAAATAACCACTAGCAGAAGAGTGGGTCATGTCCACAAGGAGGCATTGATGCAATCAATACTTAATTATTTAATGTTATTTCGGATAGTGCGAAATCCCTATTAAAATATGACTTAAAATATAAAGGAAAGTAGATTTGCAATAACTTAAAAAGATAAGGGTATAAGTGTAGTTTTCCCTCACAGAAATCCTCAATAAATTTAGGATGAATTCATGCAGTTTTCATGTGATGTGAACTAAAGACACTTAGTACTTAAGTTAAGCCCAAAATCAATCTTTAAACTAGTTAATATCAATACCATGCAATTATAAAGAACTATGAGTGTTCGAACACAATTCTGCCATAATATAACAATAATAAAAAAAATCAAATTAGGTGGCAATGGCATTGAAAGTAAATTTTAATTGGTGGGAAAATAGGGCTTTTTCCCTCTCTCCTCCTTATGAGAGAGAGAGCACCGCGGGGCTGTGGCGAGGCTTAGGAGGATGGCGAGGTCGAGGGCACTCCGGTGGTGGCAGCAGCAGCGACGGAGGTGGCCGGCAGAGGTGGCCGAAGCTTTGGCCTGTTGAACAAGAAGGCGGAGGTGCTGCGATAGTGCCTGTGGCAGGTGGCGTGCGGGCGTGCGCACGCTAGTGTGCGGGCATGCGTGCGCTGGTGCGCCTGCAGATGATGGAGGTAGCGCCTGTAGATGAGCGGTGGAGTGCGCTGCCTACAGGGGAGCTTGCAGGCTCGCCTACAGGGTGGAGAAGCATGGGCTGTTGGTGAAGTGGTGCGCCGGGTAGGGGCAGGCGCTGGATGAGCGGTGTGCGCACTGCAGTTCGCTGGAGGTGAGGGGAGTGCTAGGCGCTGGCTTGAGGCAACTCTGAAGAACTTGGCGTGCGGTGCCTACTGGGACGATGGAGGCGCCGAAGGGAGGCAGACCTGCGGGGCCTGGAAGGTGTGGAGCAGCGCCTGCAGTGTAGAGTGCCTGCGCTGGAGTGCCTACGGTGCGACTGGGCTGTGGTGCGAGCAGAGGTGGAGTGAGCACCAACAGCAGGGGGTGCTGGAGGATGGATGGGAACGTGTGCGGCTGAAGGGCAAGATGGGTTGCGGTGCTGGCAGGGGCGGACGCAGCGCCTGCAAAGGGTTGAAGTGCTGCGCTTGGTCCTGAAGGGAGGAATAGCTGAAAGGAGGATGCGGGTGGAGATAAGTGCATGGAGAAAGAGTAGGGCACACTCCTACGCGGGGAAGATGTAGATTCGGGTGCATGGGGAAGGCTGTGGCAGTGGCATTGGAGAGGTTGGAGCTCAGTTGATGGCAGTGGAGAAGATAGAGGAAGTTGTGCACAGTGCATGCTTGATGCAGTTTCCCGCCAGGGGGAAGATGCCCATCCACAGTGCACGCTAGAATTATTCCTCACAAGGGGGAAGATGGCCCTCGTTCTTCTCTCAACCTCCTCTCTTTAACTCCTCTCTCTCCCTGCATGTGCCAATCAAGGGATTTTGAAATCCCTTTTCTAGTTTTAGCTGGAGGCTATTGTGAAGACGCTGGCAGCTGTTGAGGGTGGCCAATAGAGAGGGAAAAGAGCAGTCGCCGGTTATTTGAAAGGGTAATTTACCCTTTCCTCCTCACTCTTTTGCCACTTATTTTTCCTACACATGAAACGAACATAATCATTACACATTAAATTATAGAATGTTATAAAATTAAATCATAATGCATACAATTATTCTATAACTTAGTGTATTTATTAAGAAACCTAAAATGTATAATTCAAGTTACTTAGGCATAAAATTAGTCCATTAAAATAGACTCATCAATGCACCTTTGAGAAGTCGTAGGTGCATTGCAAGGCCCGAAAGGCATTCTATGGAATGCAAAGGTTCCGAAGGGACAAGTGAAGGCTGTCTTTCCTCGACTTCGGGATGGATAGGGACTTGGTTATATCCCGAATGACCATCTAGGAAGCAAAAGTATTTTTTCCTAGCTAACCTTTCAAGGATTTGATTGATGAATGGCAAGGGAAAGTCATCCTTTTTACTAGCTGTGTTCAGCTTCCTATAGTTAATACAGACTCTCCAAGCTGAAGCTGAATTAGTGGTGAAGGTTTCCCCTTTCTCGTTAGTCATAATGGTTATTCCTGCCTTCTTGGGTACAATCTGAATAGGGCTAACTCACAGACTATCCGAGATTGGGTAAATAATCCTAGCATTGAGCCACTTGATTATCTCCTTCTTGAGCACTTCTTGCATATTCGGGTTTAGTTGCCTTTGTATCTTGCGAGAAGGGCGAGATCCATCCACCATAAAAATATGATGATTACAATAAGATGGCTCAATCCCCCTATGATTGTGGATGGCCCAACCAATTGCTTCCTTGTTGTTCTTAAGGACCTTTATTGACCTCGATTCTTGCTCCTTAGTCAAATCAGCACTAATAATCATAGGGAGCATGTTTTCAGGTCTTAAGAAATCATATTTCAAATTTTTGGGCAAAGGTTCCAATTCCAGCTGAGGTGGGTTTAGAATAGAAGGTAGGGACGACGCTAACGAAGATTCATCAGGACAATCCGATGGAAGAGGCTGGGAATGAACAAAATCAACAGCCTCTTTAGGATGTGGTAGGTCTACCATGGAGGGTTGTGGGTCGGGTTCGCTAAAGCTGGTGGAGTCCACGAGTGCACTGATCGTCTTACAAGTCTCAAAATCCTGATCCTCGAGGTCCTCAATGAGTCCACAATCCTTAAATCCTCTTATCGCCTTAAAAATATACAAAGCTACCTTCTTATCCCCAAAGGCGATCTCCATACTACCGCTTTCACAATTTATGTTGGCCTTGGTGGTAGCTAGGAATGGATGCCCCAGAATGATGGGAGTGTTCCTCAAATCATTAGGTACATCCATGTCAAGGACAAGGAAATCTACAAAGCTAAACCTCTCATAAAGAGAAGTCAGGATTAGGTTGATGGATGCACCTAGATAAAATAGTGCCCTATCAAAAGTGTATTCCCCAATAATGCATGAGATCAAGGGGGCACTTGGATCTTTCTTCTTTTGAGGAAGGTGATGTAGGATCACAGAACTTGCCTACTCAAAGAGAATCACCTTCCTCGGAGTGGGTTCTCTCGGCATACACTTTTGGGTACATAGTTCTTTCAAAAATTTAACATAAGCTGGGATGTGCTTGATAGCATCGAGAAGCGGAATATTTATCTCTACGCTCTTGAATAAATCTAGGAGATCGTCGTTGCTATTAAGGGTTTTCTTCTTCTTGGTTTTCAATAGGGCTTCAGGGAACGGGATATGGGTGGTATTTTCAATTTTCGGTCCCTGGGCCTTATTGTCTTCTTCAATCTCCTACTCTTCTCTCTCAAGCACCCCAGGGTTTTGGCATCTAAAAGGTAATTTAAGGTCCTGGGTTTGCTTTCCACTTTTCAAGGTGACAGAGTTTGCAGACGCATAAGGGTTTGGGTCATGAGGTAGGTTAGTGAAGATTGGAGGGCCTTGGTTGGTCATGTAACCAAAAGAAGAAGATGAGTGACCCTGCTCAACCACTTGAGCATGTGCGTGTGGGTCCCTTTGATTCCCATATCCTTGGGCTCTATTGCCCTGATTTTGCACATTACGCAGGTTGGGTATGGGGTGGGATGGTAGAGATCCGAGTTGTTAGGTGTTAGCAATTAACCCAGATTGCAAGATATCCAATGATGTCTTCATCTGGTGCATAAGTTGAAGCATGGACCCTTGCATTTCTACCATCTGACAGTTTAAATCAACATGCCCTGCAGATTGTTGGGCATTCCAAGATGGCTGAGTAACTACTCTCAGGGACAACTGGGTGTATACTTGACCCTAACCCGTAGGTCTTTGTGATGCATAGTTGCTGGGTTGAGTTTAGGTTTGTTGCCCCTAACTTTTCCAGAAGAAGTTAGGGTGGTTCCTCCAACCCGAGTTATAAGTGTTGGAATATGGGTTGGACCTAACATTCTCTTGCATTGAATACACATCCTCATAGGATGAGGATGGAGGAAGGAAGGACTAGAAAAATTGGGATCAAAGGCCCCAGTTTGGAACCCATAAAGTTCTGAGAAATCCTGGCTCACAAGTTGAGCCGAATCAAGTTGGTTCACGAACTCCCACCTCGTGGGAGCTCGTAAGGAATGGAATCCTGAATTCTGGCATTGAGTAGGTGTAGAAGTGTTTCCTGAATTCCCATACATCCATTCTTCCATTCTCTTAGCAACCAAGTCCATTTTATCCAGTTTATTACAAATCAATTCTATGTCAAATGAATAAGAATCCTAGATCTCATTAGCACTTGACCAGGGTTGTTGGGATGGTTGAATGCATCCATGGAGGCGCGATTAATTGAGTTCTCACTTATTTCCTAAAATAGGTCGTATGTGCTATCTGCATCCCTATCGAGGAAATTGCCTCTATAGGAGGCATCCACATGATTACGGAGTTGCTCAACCAACCCGTGATAGAAAATCAGCATGAGTTTCCATTTCAGCACCTCGTGGTGTGGACACTTCCTCAAAAGTTCCTAAAATTGCTCCCAGGCACCATGAAATGATTCCCCCGGCTGTTGGGTGAAAGTGGTAATCGCTTGTCGCAATTCATTGGTCCTTTCGATAGGGAATAATTTCTTCAAGAAAGTGACTTAAGAGCAGCCCAAGTTTCAATTGGCCTTCCTATGGCCCAGTACCATTGTGCAGCCATTTCCCTGAGAGAGTGGGGGAAAAGCCTCATGATCATTTGCTTTTCATTCACATTCATTGCTCTGGTGGTCTGAACCAAAGTGGTCAGATCTTCCAAGTGCTGGAATGGGTCCTCTGAGCCAAGGCTATGGAAATGCTTAATTAAGCTTAAGACTTGGGGCTTGATTTCTATGTCTCCAGCGGGAATCATGACACCGGGACATTCCCCATAGTTTGAAGGATCATAAAAATCCTTCAAGGGCCGGGCGCCCTAACGATGCATACGTTGGAACCAATGCTATATCTGCTATAATTCTTCCAACTACCTCTGAATCAGCTCCTACTAGTTCATGGGTAGGGGAGGTGGTTGTCGATCAGCCATGGGATCTACTTGTCTATAGCTCAAACTCCACCTCCTAGAATGGTCTAAAGGTCCTTCCAATCTAGGATTCAATGACCTCCTTCCAAGCATACACTAGAAGGAAGTCAGAAGGACGGGGAAGAGAGGAAACCCTGCAGCACAAGAATACAAGCCTATCCATAGATGGGGTAGCCTAAAGGTCTACAAACTCTCAGAATCCATCCTAAGATTATTGATGATTTACTCTACTTATATCTAGGCAATAAGACAGTTAGGAGGAGGGACTGGGGAGAAGGTTCTTCCTTTGGCTTGTGCCTCTAGTTCCTAGTGTACCTCGTAGCTGCGGTTATTTGATGCTACTCCCCTAGCTTGACATCAGATTGACTAGTATAAGTAGGTTAATCATGAATAATCTCAATCTGGATCCCAACGAGTGAATGAATCCTTAGGGCCAATGTCTAATTTATGTTAGTTAGACTTAGGAAATTGGTGCTTCTAGAATGTGATGGGCCCTTAATGGGTTGTGCCCTTAATGATTTGTTTCAGAATGTGTGAATGTGCACAGCCAAGAGGTTTTCAAGCAAGATTACTAATGATGAGGTGAGTTTTAAGGTTCGAATCTTGCTTAATAGCTTTTAGGATTCAAATATTAGGTGTTTTAAAGAAAGTTTTGTGAGGAAAATCAAGTTTGTTTCTGAAAGCATGTGTTCAAGTATTTTCCTTTAGAAATCAAGAAAAATAAGGATTACCAAGCTTGACCTAGTATTGAATCCTACGGAGCAGGTACAAAATGTACCTCTTTTAGATTAGGTGGTGTGGCCCAAACAATTCAATCAATCAGCTCAAATGCACCACTGGTTAAGGCACACAAAAAGGTGATTAACCTAATATGATTTCTACTCTTTTATGTGTTGAATTAGTGTATCGGGTCCACAGGTGGGAATCCCGGTTGAGTAGATGAAAATCAAGTCAGGTTATGTGCCTCTAATGTGGGAGTATAAAGTGTGAATTGATTCATCCCGCAGAAAGTATCCTTTTGTTTTCTTTTTTATAAAATGTGGGTGAGATGGGTGAAGGTGGCAAAGAAGACAAACAAAGTCTATCATAGGGTTTATGTAAACACCTAAGTAGATTTGGTCTTGGTTATGATTATGGTGAAACGAACTAGTGGAGGGGGAATTTGGGGGACACTTACAAAGTACTCTACCCACACTTAACTCTGGTCTATTGCACTTGGATCGCCATGCTAGGGTACCTGCAAGACAGTAGACTAAAGATAAGCGAGGTTAGTGCTACTTAAATTCAAAGAAGCACAGAAAACAATAAAGTAAATTCTGTTGCCTCCTCGGCAACAGCTCCAAAATGATCGCATGGGTTTCGCGTGTATGAAATTGGGGTTGCGAGTAACTCGTCATTGTAGTTGCAAAACTTGTAATCAAATATAATTTATACCGAATCTCCAAGGGAGTCTTGGGTCGAACACAGGGAGGCGACATTTACTTTGTATGAAAACCATGCTTTGATTTGTTTCCTTTTGGTGTTTTGTGGTTTTGTTATTTTTTTGTTTTTGAAATAAAATGACAAACACTCACAAGAGAGAGATATAATCAAATATGATATATTGCATGAATGTCAATTACAATAATGTAGGAAACATACAAAGAGAGGGAGGTAAGAAGAAATCTCTCGAAGCGGCTGTTTGGTGAGACGACGACACCTGGTGGAAGCTCGGATGAAGGAATTGGGAAGCAGGACGAATGTGGTGAGAAGCGGGAGGACGTTAGGTGGAGGAAAGCTTCAGCGCAGCTCTAGAATGGAGGTGACAAGGCAGAGATGATCTGCTACCGGAATGGAGGTGGGGGGATGGCTCTAAGGTGACCTATGAATGGGGATGGGAAAATGGAGGAGTATTTGGTGGGATAGAGTTTTGTTACACTAATAAGCGCCTTGGGGGCTTGAGAGCAAGCTCTAATAGAGTGTTGGTAGGCTTGCTAGAGCATAGGAGTAGGTGGGAGTAGAGTAGGTAGAGATCATTTGGCAAGGGGGTATGTAGGCATTTATATAGTCGATGGGAAGAAGAGAATCCCACGAATAGGCATTCAATGACAGCTACAAGCATCATGATAAGATGATTTTCGCTTTCGAATAATGTATTAAGATGATTTGTCATTGTAGGATGAAAGTGGTGGAAAATTGCTTAACAAAACAATTAAAATAAAAATTAAGCCAATCGCAGAAGAGCGGGTCGTATCGAGAGGGAGGCAATGATGCAATAAAATCATGAATATTTTTCTTGTATTTGTTTAGTCAAGTGAGAAATCCAGAGTAAAATCTGACATGAAATGCAATGAAAAGGTGATACACAATAACTCAAAAATATAAGGGTATATGTGCAATTATTCCTCACTGAAATATTCAATAAATATTTGATGAATCTATGTAATTTCCAATTGACATGCATTAGAGAAAATTTGTGCACATTTTAAACCAAAACCAATGTTAAAACATGTGAATAACAAAAGCCACACAATTATAAGAAAGCATGAGTATGAAGATGCAATTTCACCACAATAAAAGAATCATAAATCAAAATTCATTTTCCTGGCAATGGCATGAAATGTAATTATTAATTAGAGTGAAAGCAGAGGATTCTACCTCTCTCCTCCTCGTGATCGGGAGAGAGGCTCATTCGAGGAGCTACTCCTACAAGAGGTCGGCTAAGGCGAGGCCTTTACGGTGGTGCCAGTGGTGCGTCGTTTGATGGTTGGAGCCGGCCTGCCGGAGGAGACGACTGGCGATGGTGGAGGAGCTTGCTACTGGCTACGCTTGCTGGTGAAGGCACGCGCAGGTGCTGGGGGCACTGCAGGCGCACGGATCCGTGGGCGTGTCGGCGCACGGGCACTCTGTAGGCCACTTGGGTGCACGGGCGCTTGTGGTCGGGTGGTTGCAGGCGCTGCTAGTGAAGGCGCGTGGGTGCTGCAGTGGGGGCAGGTGGAGGTGCAGGGTCTGCAAGGTGCACAAGCGTGCACAGGCATTCTTTTGGCCCCTCTGCAGGTGCTGCAAAGGGCACTGCAGATGATGGCGTGGGTGCGTCCAGGAGCTAAGGCGAGGAGACGCGGGCGTGTGGTGGCTGGGGCACTTGGCAGGGTGCGCTGGAGATGAACTGAGGGCATGCGGTGGGTTGCAGGCGCTGCTGGTCAAGGCACGCGCGGGCAGATGGCACGCGGTGTTGGCATGTGCGCTGGAGGTGGATGCACTGGAGGATGGAAGTGCGGTGGCGTGTTTGACAGGGCTGAGGGTGCTTGCAGTGAGGAGCGGCCAGGTGTGTCCAGCAGCTGGGAGCTACGCATGGAAGTGGAGAGGTTTTTATGTTCTTTTTAGTGGAGTGGAGGAAAAATAGAGGAAGGGGAAGAAGGTGGAGGTGGATGCTGGTGATAGCAGTGAAGATGGTAGCATGCATGCCTGTGTGTGCTTATGGTGGAGCAGTGTGCATTCATGGTGATGCGAGCAAGCTCCGAATGGCGGTGTGGCCTATCACACCTCACACCCACGGTGGTGGAGGCTTGCCGCCACGGTTGAGGCCGGTGGTAGAGTGGATGAGGTGGTGCACTCTTTGCACATTGATTGGTCGAGGATGGTGGCCTCGTCCTCAACGACAGCTCTCCTTTCTCCTTTTGTAGCCATGGCCAGACTGATTTCGAATTCAAAATGCCGCAGCATGAATGTGATGCGCAGGAGGCGGAGGTGGAGCTAGAGGAGTTACTTGTGCAAGGAGAAAAAGAATAAAATAATTAGGGTTATTTCTACATAGCACCTTAACTTCTATGTTAATTGAAATAGTGTATCTAATTAATTAACTAATTAAATGTATGCAACCTTAGGTTAATTCTAAATGCATGAATTATGTACTTGAGCAAAAAATATGTATTAATTTATTTACATCCTAATGTATGCTACCTAAATGTTAAAATTAATTTAATGTCTAGACATTTAGATACTTAAATAGCCCAAGAATATGGGCTAATCAAATACCCCCATGCCTAGTTTTTGCTAGTCCCTAGCAAAATCAAGCAAAACCTAGCACTCCAAGTAGACTAACCAACCCAATCGGTATTCCTTTAGAAACATATTAAGTTCAGACTTTAGACCTAAGGTTCCCAAGTAGTTGCTAAGTTACAGACTAGGTTGGCTAAAAATAGGTTGTGGGCATAAGTTTCTCTAATTTCTGACTCTACCCTAAGTTTTATTGGTCCCTGAGATCAAAGCATCCGTACATGTGCGTTGGTCTGAGTTATTTGAGTTAAAGGAAAAAGGATTTTTTTTTAAATAATATATATATATATTTTGTTTGATTCCTCTAAGTCTAACCTCGGATTAGCTATCAACATGGTCTGTGTCGGATTCATTGTCCCCATCACCGTACCTCGAAGGGTGCTTGGCTTTTGATGCTTCGAGATAAAGCTGCCCATAGCAACCCCAAGAACTCCTGGTAATCGACACTTCGAGATGGTATCGCCCATGGATTTCTTAAGCGAATTCAGGCTTGTGGCAATCGACACTTCGAGATAGGGTCGCCCATGGTACCTGAATCGCATAATGTGCTTACATGCCCCCAGTAGGATGGATATCCTAAGAGATAACCACTGAGGAGGTAATATATTATCATCGCATCCTCAAGGTGAGTATATACTCCACCTTCCCAGCGGCAGGAACTCTTCCAATCAAATTTTATTTTCAAGCCTTTCCTAAGTCAAAACTAAGAGAACCAAATTTCTTTTAAGAAAGGAATTAAGGTGATCACTTACACATGTCCAAGTGTGTGAAATTTGGATGCTTGGGTTACAAAGACCTGTAAACCAAAAGGTAGAACAAGACTCCAAGTACTACCCCACCTTTTAACTCAATCCCTAGCTTTCCTTCCTCAACCTCTTAAGGAATGGTCCGCAACTTAACTCCTACTTAAGTTTTTAAGTCCACAAAGAACCCTAAAGATCTATAGCTAGTACCTCACTTAGCTTCTAAAGTCCGATCCTAGAATCAACTTAGTCTAACCTAGAATTCTGATTTGCTTTAGAATGTAGGGCCTAGCCAGTTAAGCTCAATAATTACAATTTTTTTTTTTCAATGCAAATGTATGCAATGCAAAATGCTTTAATTAAATGCATGAATGCACTATGCTATGTATATCCCCAAGTACATCTCCCCATGCCTAAAATTTGCAATGTCCTCATTGCATAGAAGGATATTACCTGGGTCAGAGATGGGCTACCGTTCTTTTGTTAGCAGCCAAGTAGCCAAAGAACCTGCAAATCAGGTTCAAGGATTGCAGAAATAGGCCCTAAAAATGAGCAAAGTAATGCTGGCCTAGAAAATAGGTAACCTAGGATGTTGGCGAGCTGATGATGAGTCCCAATAGCAAATGCTTGTCCAACTAAGATGGGAATTAAAATTTTCCCAGGTCGCCAGAAGAGGTTCTAAAGGATAAACTGGCATAACAACCTCCAAAGGGGTAGGGGGAGGATGACAAAGATTCTCCAAAAGGAATGGGGAAGGAATGGTGCAGAGATAAACCCCTAGGGCAATGGATTGACTAAAGAAATCATCAATCCATACGCAATACTCCATTACAGGAAATATTGGTTTGTTAGGCCCCCCGGTCAGAACAAAAGTGAGCAAATCTCTAAGGCAAGGATCATCTAGGGTCTCCATGTTTCGAGGTTGCGGGATGGCCATAAGATCTAGGTTGGGTTTAATCAGCTTGGTGTCCATCCCTAACAATCTTTCCAAATCCTCAATTACATCCCTAGCATTTCTTGCACTATCACAAGTATCTTCCTCCACTTCATCAGGAGTCAAAATTTTGCCTTCAGACATAAGCGAATTAGAGGGTGACTTCGAAACAAATGAAGGCGGTTGGAAGCAACAGATCTAGGGATTATCCTATCAATGTCATCTCTAGGTTCTTATTCTTTACTCAAATTTTCCCCGGAGTCTATATGTGAATCCACATAAATCTTAGAAGTTGCTTCCAAATTTTCCATCATTTCATCATGAGGAGAAATATCATCAATGGGTGTGCTAAGGAAACCTAATTTGGTCAAATTTGTGACATCCTCAGGGGCTAACTCTTCAAATAAGACATAATCGCCCATAGTGTCACTGCAAATCTTGAATGTAGGTTCCTCATATAATTCGTCTTTCTCCTCATCATATGATTCATCATATACCTGAGGTCTAGAATCATTTAATATCTCAGCAGATCCCCAACGGTAGTCTATCTGAGGTAAATGGTTTACACTGGTAACATTGGACTCCTCAGATAGGTCAATTTCTTGAGGGTTAGGTTCCCTAAGGGTGGGCTTGAGTTCCATCTTGTGATCAGAAGGGAGGGTAGGATTAACAACTTGACATCGACCCACTTCATCAAATGTCATGAAAATACTATCATCTAGGTCAAGGTCTACCAATGGTACGATTATTCCCTTCTTTTGACTCTAATATAATTCAAGTGAATACTCAACCTTATCATCATCTTCCTCGGGTTGCCACCTTTCTTCATCCAATGCATAGCTACTTTCATATGTATCTTCCTCCCACTTAAGGTGTGGATCTCTCAAGGAAGTGTCATCTAATGGGGAGTTTTCAAAATTGATCCTCGAAAAGTAGCTGTTCTCCTTTACATAATCCCCAAAATTTCCCTCCAACTTAAAGTGTAGCTCTCCCATGGGAGATGCATCAATTGTAGATGGGTGTACACGTCATCCTCAATGGGGTAGATTGGGTGGCTAATTTCATCTCTTTCTTGTTGGCCTGCTCTCAAAGATTCTCGTAACAATTCAATCATTTCGTCTTGCATTTTCTATATTTCCATCTTCAAGGAGGAGAGGTCATTTCTATCATGAGAGAAGTCAGGCTCAGGCTTATAGTACCTAGGAGTGTCTGTCCAACCATTATAATTATTCAGGGAGGGTGAGTTGGGTATTTCTTTGATGTGTGGGATATTGGGCAAAGCAAATCCTGCTCCTAGGTTCTACTCACTGATTTGGGGCTTAACCAGGCCAATACTACTATAATAGAAGTAAAATAGATCCCAATGATTATCATTATGTCCATCAAAGGATGGACTATCTCGGTGTATGGGATCGAATAGTGCAGAATGGGGGTAAGGGTGTGGGCAAGATGTGAAAGAATGAAAATCAATGTGGTCCATTCTAACTCAAACCTCAATCAGAATTCTCCAAGCAAAACATAATTCAAAAAGGACTTTTTAGGTCTTTCCCAATTTAGGCTTTTGATTTTAAGTCAGATTGTAGGTGACAATACAATTTGTTCAATCAATTTACGTGCTTATTGTTGGCCTACGGCTCGCCTAAGAAGACTTAGTTGGAGCTTAAGTGTTCTTCCCTAAATCTCAAATGGTAGAGAAACTCCAAAGATGGAAGATCGAAGGATGCAAGTAGGCCTAAGCCTTCCTTTAAAGCTATGCTTTCATGGCGCTTCTCAACTAACCCAAAAAATCCATGACAAGGTATCCCCCTCTTTCAAGTTACAAAACCTTTGATCTCAAGTTCTAAACACTTTAGAATCCAATGATAGGAGGGCTCTTGTCCTAGTATTTCCAAACCTAAGGAGTGTTTAAAAGCATGCCGTGGTGCAAGAGATATAAGTGTGCATACACCGTAAAAGATTTTGAATTTCGAATCGCACTTCAAGTTTGAAAATCAAATCCTTGGTTTTTAAAATGTCCCTCCATTAATTAGTCCTTTTTCACAAAATATGTGACCACTTGTTAGATCTATTCAATACAGATTAAGTGGTCTTGAAATTAGTCCAAATGCATTTGCATGACAAGTAGAAATGCAAAGTTAGAAGTGCATACCTGATTCTAGCATTCTTCATGCAATATGCAAGATAAGAATTAGATCTAGATGCTGCTTATTCAGTCCTAAATGATTCGACCTAAGGGCAAGCAGCTTCTAGCAGGTAGCTCATGTTTTTTCTTTTGTTTTAGTTATTTTTTTAGCTTCTTATGCACAAGCAAATTAAAGGTAAATAATCCACAAAATAAATTAAAACCCTAAATCTAAAGAAAAAGGAAAAGGCTCCCAAAAATTACCGAACACAGGCCTAAAACAAAATCGGGGAACAAACCCCTCAATTGTACCCCAGAACAAGGGTTTCAGACCAAATGTGCTATGAAAAATTAAGTCTAAAGTCTTAATTCTACCCTAATCAAATCAGCGACTAAATGTATGGAGATGATCATCGCATCCTCGTCCTTCCCCTCCTAGTGATCTAGTTCATTGCAAGGTAGCTCGAACAATTTCTCCTCTGGCGATGTCAAGGGTCGCCTCTCACGATGGTTGGTGTGATTGCGAGTTGTAGAATGTGTGTCGCAGATCGTTGCACTCGCATCAGAAAAAAAAAATCAGAGTTAAATATGATTCAAAATTTAAACAAATGTGAACGAATGAATGAATGAATGCGATTTAATTAAGCTTGTTGCCTCGCCGGCAACAGTGCCATTTGATAAGATAGTTCTCGCTTTCGAATAATGTATTAAGATGATTTGGCGTTGTAGGATCAAAGTGGTGGAAAATCGCTTAACAAATAATTAAAATAAAAATTAAACCACTCGCAGAAGAGCGGGTCGTGTCCACAGGGAGGCAATGATGCAATAAAATCACGAATATTTTTCTCGTATTTGTTCAATCAAGTGCGAAATCCCGAGTCAAATCTGGCATGAAATGCAATGAAAAGGAGATACATAATAACTCAAAAATGTAAGGGTATATGTGCAATTTTTCCTCACTTAAATATTCATTAAATATGTGATGAATCTATGTAATTTCCAATTGACATGCATTAGAGAAAATTTGTGCACATTTTAATCCAAAACCAATGTTAAAACATGTGAATAATAAAAGCCACATAATTATAGGAAAGCATGAGTATGAAGTCGCAATTTCACCATAATAAAATAATCATAAATCAAAATTCATTTTCCTCGCAATGGCATGAAATGTAATTAATTAGAGTGAAAGCAGAGGATTCTACCGCTCTCCTCCACACGATCGGGAGAGAGGCTCATTCAAGGAGCTACTACTACAAGAGGTCGGCTGAAGCAGGGCCTTTGTGGTGGTGGCGGTGGTGCGTTGTGAGATGGCCGGAGCTGGCTTGCTGAAGGAGAGGTGTGGCGACAGTGGAGGAGCCTGTTGCTGGCCGCGCTTACTGGTGAAGGCACGCACGAGTGCTGGGGGCATTGCAGGCGTGCAGAGGCGTGGGCATGTGGGTGCACGGGTGCTTTGCAGGCCACTTGGGTGGGCGGGCACTTGTGGCTGGGCAATTGCAGGTGCTGCTGGTGAAGGCGCGCGGGTGCTGCAACGGGGGTAGGTGGAGGTGCGGGCTCTGCAGGGTGCACAGGCACGCACAGGTGTTCTGTTGGCACCGCTGCAGGTGCTGTAGAGGGCACTACAGATGATGGTGTGGGTGCGTGCAGGCGCTAAGGCAAGAAGATGCGGGTGTGTGGTGGCTGGGGCACTTGGTAGGGTGCGCTGGAGATGAAGTGAAGGCGCGCGATGGGTTGCAAGCACTGCTGGTGAAGGTGCGCACGGGTAGATGGTGCGTGGTGTTGGCGTGTGCATTGGAGGTAGATGCGTTGGAGGATGGAAGTGCGGTGACATGCTTGACAGGGCTGAAGGTGGCTGTGGTATGGAGTGGGCAGGTGTGTGCAGTAGCTGGGAGCTACGCATGGAAGTGGAGAGGTTTTTAGGTTCTTTTTGGTGTAGTGGAGGAAAAAACAGAGGAAGGGGAAGAAGATGGAGGTGGATGCTGATGATGGCAGTGAAGATGGTAGCATGCACACCTGTGTGTGCTTATGGTGGAGCAGTGTGCATTCACGATGATGCGAGCAAGCTCTGAATGGCGATGCGGCCTATCACACCGCACGCCCACGGTGGTGGAGGCTTGTTGCCTCGGTTGAGGCCGGTGGAGATGGAGTGGATGAGAGAGGTGCAGTCTCTGCACAGTGATGGGTCGGGGATGGTGACCTCTTCCTCAACGGCAGCTCTCCCTTCTCGTCTTGTAGCCACGGCCATACTGATTTCAAATTCAAAATGCCGCAACATGAATGTGATGTACAGGAGGAGGAGGCTGACGGAAAGCCATTCTCATGCATTTGAAAGTCGTCGGAATCGTAGTATTGTCGCGCGAAAATATTCGTGAAAAATTAAGTTTGTAAAAATAATGAGACTTGAGTCCCGATCATTCGTCTCTGGGAGGCGTTGCTTCTACTTTTGAAATCGATCTTTTTTTTTTGCTCTGCTTCGTTTAAAGACGCATGTCAGTTTCCAATCTCCTAACTAAAACTTCACCACTTCTGTTGTTAACTTGGATTACGTGTGCGTGCGTGAAATAAATTATGAAGGTGAACGTGTGAGTTTCTGTGCGCACGATTCTGGTGAACTGGTGACTAGTTATGGAGAAAGCATCTATTGTTAGATTTTCAATATCCTCGGGAAACAGCATGCTAGTGCGTAATGGATATACAGTTAAAGAGTCGGCACTTAAATCATGCAAATATGATAATTATTAAGCTCATGGTGATTTCAAGCACATAAAGAGATATATATATATATATATAAATGTATTTTCATTCATTCATTGGGGAGTTGTTTGCACAAGAAATTTAGAGAAAAGCTTATACATAAATGCTTGAAATGGAAATCTAGCTACCAGAAAATGACTGCACATAGGAATCATTGGGGTGATTTTGCATGCATCGTTGGGGGAGAAGTTAAGACTACGCTACCAAGTAGTAATAAGAACAATAAAAATTATTGAGAGCATAAACTAAATCTAGTAGAATAAAAGGCACTCAGGGGTGGTCCCTAATGGCCTTGGAGTGGTCGGGAGAAGAACGAGGGGCGGCCAATGTAGCTTAGGCCGACCCTTGGAGAGAGGTAGGGTTGATCCAGCATCCCGACATGATGTCCTCCATGATGGTGGTGAGCTCGTGGAGGTGGAGTAGCTGACCTAAGTGAAGGTGGGCGTGTAAGGAGCTAATGAGGTGAGTAGTGCCAATGGAAGCCAAGGGATGTGAATTTGCCAAGGAAGTGAATGGGTGCAAATGGCCACGCCTTAGGTCTTTTTATAGACCTAAGGGAAGCTCTCTAGAGAATTATGGAATTCTCTAGAGAGGCCTATGGTGGGAGCTCGTGGGAGAGTGAGAGAGAGAGGATGGATGGTGGTTTTTAGATCCACCAAATGTGGATCAAAAAATTGAATGGCTCTCGGTTGCTAATTTTGGCAACCAAGCTAACCACACAAGGTAGAGAGTTCTAGAGAACTCTAGGCTAGGTATTTTCGTGTGGATGGTGTGTGTGGGTGTGTGTGGGTCGAAACATAGGTGGCTAGGTTGGTTAGGTTAGGTTCTAGTGGGTTTAGGTCAAGGTATGTCTCAAATTAGGGTAATAAACCATAATTCATTAAGGTAAAGTGCAATTAAACTTAATACAAGTTTAATTGGGTGTGTGGAAACTTAATTGAGAGTAAAACAACTCAATTAATTTAGGTTTACGTCAATTGGACTCTCATTGAGTCCGATTGGACAGTGTGTGCTGAGATCAGGGCTCAATTGGACTCAATGAGTCCAATTAAATAGGCTGATGGAATTGACTAAGATCCAAGTCAATTAGGTTTAGTGAGAACCTAATTAGGTCCTTTGGGAGGTCTAGAGGTGATATACTAGGGTTAGGGCACCTTAATTTAGGTTCCTATGTGGTTGGAATTGGGTTTAGGGACCTAGAGATCCAAGATCAAGGCTTAAATCTCAAAACAGGAATTGAAGAGCAGTATCAGACGTCTAATAATAGTGTCAGACATCTTATACTCAGAAATCAGAAGTCCAGACTTGTTGTCTGGATGTCCAATCAGAGTCAGGAGGGATTTTGGGTTCTTTTTTGGGTATTTTGCAGAAATTGGACATCTGACAAAGTGTCTGGATGTCCAATAACACTGCAGAAGTGGGTTTGAGGTGTGCAGGAGGTGGCTAAGGGTCCTGGACATCCTATAACTTATCTGGATATCCAGATAAGGGTTGGAACTAGGGTTTTAGGGCTTCCTAGGGTGTTGCAACCTAATCTAAGGGTAGCTAAGGCTTGGGGAACTCTCTAGGATTTCCTAGGGCTAGGATGGACCTAAGCTCTTCACATTTTACTACTTTATTACTACTTAATAGCATAGCAAACCTTTAACTCCCTTACGTCATTATTCCTACATCTAATCTAAGCCTTTTGCTCCAGCTCTGGTGCAACTCCCATTATTCCTGATCCAGCTTCAGATCCAGCTCCTGATCGGCTTATTCCCCACAATCGACATAATGCACTTAATCAGCACATTATAACATTATTTTATGCATAGCTAAGGAAAAGCAGTAAAGATGCAGATAATGCTATACCTGCATGAATAACCCTAACTTATGCTAAGTCCTAGCTTAATCTAGGTCAATTAAGACCTATGATTGCTGCACAATCACACCCCCATGCCTAAATCTTGTTAGTCCCTAGCAAATGCAGGACTAAATTATTTATAGTAAAGGTCCTTAAGGGACTGATTATTTTATGAAGTGTATGCGTAGAGATTTTTCTGCTTTTTTTTTTCATCCTATGCTCTAGAAATCCAGACAATTGTGAAAGTGCAGCTATGTAGCTTTTGCAACAGATTTGAGTGAAAGACTGATTCACCTCTAAAGCCTGTACTTGACCCCTAGTAAAATTTCTAGGTGGATAGGCGAACTTCTTCCCTCGGGGTATTCAAGATATTCTATGAATTCCACCCAGACTTTAGGCTTATGTAGAGAATTCTTTGAGGGCTAAGATTATATATTTGGTGCTCACTTGGTGCTACAGAGAGACTAGTACTACAGAATCTAGATTCCTGGATTACTGATGAGAACCTCATCATGAGCCATAACTAGCTCATTTTGACCTAATACAAAGGATAAAAGCTCCTACATATCTCAAGGAAAGGCTTAACTCAGAGAATTCTGAGTTTGAGAAGAAAACAAGTCATAAGGGGTAAAAGTGCAATTTTACCAATATAATCTGCATACAGGGTAATTCAGGGCCCAAACATAGGTCAAAGCAGCTTAATAAGAATAAAAGTGGGATGAGATGATCTAGCAAGGGCTACAGCACTTCCAAGAAACTAAATGATAATCTGTAACCCTAAAACAACCCACTTCAATTCACAAGGTTCGAGGCAAAGTAAAAATAGAATAAACCCTCTAAAATTCATAGAAAAATAATCTCTAGGGTTTAGAACCTTCAATTTGGCCTTTAGAACCCATTTTCACCTACATTGAGAACCATGCCCAATTAATAACTTAATTTAGGTTTTTGCGCAAATTGACCGGTCAAACAAGGTTTAATATGAAAATGAAATTCACCATCAGATTCCTTAGGTCCTAATTAGTCATGTATAAAAACTTGAGCCTAAGAAGAAACCTCCTTGACCGACTTTACACTTTGGTCCTCATATATTTACTCTTTGGCCCTCAACTTTTGAACCCTCGCATTTTGGCCCCTAACTCTGCTTCGTTCTTTGCAATCAGGTCCCTCCTGCAAAACCTGCCAGCACCATGCTCCGGCGACCTTGCGCGGAGCATGGCGCCGCGCAGGGTGAGGTGTGGGACCTGGCAAGTAAACCGGGGGTGCCCTGTGTCGTCAGCCGTCGCAGGGACACCCCCCTGGTCGTTATAACCCACCATACCGGCCGTGCGAACGCACGGACGGTATGGGTTCTTGCTTCCGGCCATCCTCCGGCGAGGGAGACACGTCGTCTCCCTCCGCCTTCCTCCCTGTTTGATCCCTATAAATACCCCCCGTCGCTCCACCGTTCTTCCCAGCCTGGATCTGACAGAGAAAATCCCCAACTTTCTTCTCTTCTTCCTCCGGCAGACGCTCACCAGCTCCGGCGGTTTCCTCCCCCTCCACCTCTTCGCTCTGCCGCAATACCAGCAGCAGAGACTTCCTCCCCCGCTCTTCCCGCGCCACGCCGTACCCAGCTGGCGCCTCTCCGGCTCTCTGCTCGCCGCCGCCCCTTTCCCTGAGCATCGTCTTCTCCGGCGACAGTCGATACGACTGTCGCCCTGTTCCTCCCCCTTCGTCCCTGCAAGTAAGCTAGAGCTACTCCCCTTCTCCTCCTCTTTCTTTCCCCGCTTTCAATTTATTCAATTAAGCCCTCTACCGACCCTGACCACCTTCACCCCCTTCGCCTCCGACCACCCTCCGGCGAGCCGCTCCCATCACCTCAGCAACCCACACGGCTCGCCGACCCTCACCGAACCTCCGCCTCATAACACTGAGCACCCCCCACCCCTCCACTGCCACTCCACACCTCCGTAACACTCCCCCGAACGAACCCATTCCTCCGGTTGCAGTCCGACCCAGGGCTGCCGCCAGACACCACCTTGCGGCCTGCCGCGCAGCTCCTCACCTTCGCCGTGCCACGGCGAAGGTTCCCCAGTGGTTTGATCAGGCCGCGAGGCCATATTCGTGTCCGACAGGTTTTGAGGTTCGACCGCCATTAACGCACATTGAAGCAGCTTCTCTCGCGCTCCAGGCTTGAGGACTCCAGGTCTCCAGCTGCTGCGGAGTACGGGGAGTCTTGCGAAGGCAGCCAGCCAGCAACCTATGCAAATCGAAGCCGCAGCTACAGAAGCCAGGCCGCGGTCTCCCAGCAGGCGCACGTGAGGAAAGGTCTGCGTTTAGTCCCACATCGGTAAGCCTCACACCCGTTCCACTGTTTAAATTGATTTTGTGCAGTAGCCTTACTGCCTCAGTACACGGGGTGAGGTCCCCTTACACCTGCCCGGTTACCCGGTCTCGTCCGCGCTCACGCCCCGCGGACCTGACCCGACCCGACTTAGACTGACCTGCACTCCTCGCCCACCACGCACGCCGGTGGGCCTGGACCCGGGCGTGACCCGAACCCGATTACCCGGTAGCTCTGGGAGAGCTTTCCCAAGAGTGGTCTCAGAGAGAAAGAGAGACGCGGGGGGGGAGGGTAGAGTAGGTTTTGCCTCTGACGAAAAACTCTGAAGTGTGCAGGCACAGGAGAAGAAGAAGACCCGCGGAAGAAGAAGGAGCTGCACTGTAGCAAATGCATAGTTAAGTCGTCTAAGCACCGGGTCAGACGACGGAAGGTCAGCAGCCAGAGCAGGAAAGAAGGCAGGCTGAAGAAGAAAGAAGAGGAAGGGCCAAAGCAAAGAAAAAAAGAGAAGGAGACAGGAAGGAAGAAGAAAGAGATCTGAAGAGGAGCATCACCTCTGCAAAACGAAGAAGAAGAAGAAGGAGCTCTGAAGAAAGAAAGAAAGAAGAACATCACGAGGAGAAAACGAAGAGAACAACAAATTCTTTCCCTCTCTCTTTCTTTATTTTGTAAAAGAAACATGTATATCTCTAGAATACAACTTGCTCCGTGAGTTCGACCTCGGGAACTCTTTTATTTTCCGAGTAAAAAATTTATATTTGAAATGTTGGTAATAACCGGCTTTACTACAACGTTATAACAAACTAAAACCCGGCTGTCACATTTCATTTTTGGCGCCGCTGCCGGGGAGCAACGGCTATTCTAGAGGTAAACATTCCTGTTTCTTTTAATTTCTGATAATCTCCTCTCTTTTGTGCAGCTACAGGAACTCAAGAAGACAAGCAACCACACGACAACCACTCCGAAGACAGGTAAATCTTTCCTCTCACTATTAACCCCTAAACTCTAAAGAGGAAGAAAAGAAAAGAACAAGCAATATAGGGCTAACCTGTCTTCCATACTTAGTAACCATAAAGAGTTGCATGTTTTCAACTCATCACTCCTGCACACTATTAAGGGTATTTAAGGGCTAACACATTCTTGCTTGAGCCCTAATTGCCCAACAAAGAGTTAAATGGACCAAGTAGAGCCAACATAAGGTCAAACATTAGGATTTCAGTAGAGACACACCCCTTAATCAAGAATTGAGGAAATCCAAAAGAGGTGTGCCCAAGCCATTGATTGAAAATAATTAACAAGAAAAATCCTAAACAATTGGCTCTCTCTTTAAACACTTGGACCCTAAAAGAAAGGACCCAAAAAGCTCTCAAAGAAAACAAGAGGTAAAGTTGACCCCTTTGGGTTAACCAACCTTAAATTAGGTCACTCTTTGCACTTAAAAAGACTAAAGTTCAAGTGAAACCTTAAGCACCCTGATCTTAAAATTGGTAGACTTAAGAGGTCAAGATCCCCATTCTGGTCTACCTGGAACCGCAGTGACAAGAGAGGTCGGGTGGGGGAAACCCTGTAACCCGTGGGGACGCTCTACCGTGTAGGGGTCTTCGCGGGACTCTCCCTCTCTGGCTGCCCAGGTAATTCTCAGGTGGGCGATCTTTCTGATCAAGGGGTCCATCTGCCCCGCACCTCTATAGTCACCCAACACATTTTTTGGGTGCCTTGATTGGGTCCAGCACCTTCTAACTTACCTCTCCCAACTGTGCATGTACGGAAGGAGGTCCCTAGGACCACCCTTAAGACCTCCATTAGAAATTCACTCTCGTCAAGGCCAAGCCTCGACGCCCGTGTTTGTGCAGCAACACCCTCACATTATTCTCTCTTCTGATTCAGAACCAAGTTCTTCTTCTTCCCCCATCATGGCTCAGCCAGTTGAGGAAGAAAATAATCTGGAACACCAGCTCCAGCGACTCAATGACCTCTTCCAAAACTTCGTGCACCCACCACAGCGTCCTATGATGCGGGACCACTACAATCCTGCTGCGGTGGCCATTGAGCCTCGAGTCAGAATCCCGACTGGAGGACCTGATTCCGAACTAAAGCCCAACATGATTCATGCTATACCTAAATTCCATGGGCTTAATTCTGAAGATCCCTTCCAGCACATCAAACAGCTAAAGCATCTGGCCCACACTTTTGGATCAGATGCACAAAATCGGGATATTCTTCTCATGAAGATGTTCTCCTTTTCTCTTATGGACAAGGCCGCCCATTGGTATCAAACTCAGACCCGGCCGATCAACACTTAGGAAGAACTTCAATCCGAATTTTTGAAAAAGTTTTTTCCCGTTGGTTGGACCAACGCCTTGCGCCATCAGATTACACACTTCACTCAACAATCAGGAGAACCTCGCCATGAGGCATGGGATCGTTTTCAGGATCTCATGAGAAAGTGCCCCCATCACGGAGTTCCTAAATGGGAACAAGTCCAATCTTTTTACTAGGGACTCCGTGAGGACATCCGCCTTTTCGTCAATGCAACTTGCAGAGGAAACATCATGGGTCAACATGAAGACACCGTATGGGAGATTCTCGAAAATATGTGCGAGAACTCCATCAACAATGACTCCATGGGATTATTCGACAGGACGAATACCCGCGCAGCGACGAATCTTAAGGGGGCACATGAGACGCAGGGCCTGTCCGCATCAGTCGACCTGGAATTAATGGCCAGTCGATTGGACAAGGTCTCAATCATTGAAAAGAAGGTGGATGAGCTGACTCAGCACTTGCAGCGAGCCACCTCTGCGCGTAACTCCTTTGCACAACCTCCTTCCACACAGGAGACTGTGCAAAACATCCTCCACCGATCCTCCCCTGGGATGGATCCATATCCATCCCCATCTGATTCTTGGACTGGAAGATCATCCGATCCTTTCTACACCAGCCGGGGAAACTCCATTCCTCCTTTCCCTAACTCTCAGGAGGTTCCTCAGATCTGCGAGGACCTCAACGCCATCCAGAACGACCCATTCTCCAACACTTACAACCCTGGATGGCGAAACCATCCAAATTTTCAGTGGGCGGGAAATTCCCAAACCCAAAGACCACCTTTTCAGTCCCGCCCACAGCCCTCTCGTCACTAGCAGCCGCCTCAGCCTCGGCCCAACCCTACTTATCCATCAGGGCCAAATCAAGATCAAATGTCCTTAATCCTCCAGACTCTGGCTGACATTCAAAAATCGAATGCGGCTATTCAAAAACAGCACAAGGACGAGCTTACTGAAGTTAAAACTCAACTGGCCCAGTTGGCAAATTCTCGCCAACCAGGCACACTCCCTTCCCAACCTCTTCCTAACCCAAATAACGTGCCAACCCAGAAGCGCGTTATGAATCCAAATTTAGGCCACGCTCAATGGATTTATCAGGCTCCTACTACTCCATCTCCAGACGAGATGGAAGCCTCAACTTCTTATGCAGGATTTCAGCAGCAGCCACCCCTCCTACCAAACCCAAACCAAAATCAGGCCGGATTAAATTCTGTAACAACACGTAGTGGTAAGACAACTCAAGACCCGCATTATCCAAACCACTCCCAGCCTGATAACCATGACCCTAGGATAGTTATCCAAGGTACCGCTGTTCCAGATCCACAACCTGAACCTATCCTAGAAGAACCAACCAAGATCCCGTTTCCCGAGGCCCTGACCAAGGGAAAGAAGACCACAAAACCCGTGGCCCCTGAGGAGGACCTGGTCAAGCTCTTTGAGCAGGTCCACATAAACATCCCCTTGATGGATGCAATCCGCCACGTACCAGCTTACGCACGATTTCTAAAAAATATATGTACACCCCAGCGTAAGCCGCGAACCAAGGGAGGGAGCCCAATTGTTCTGTCAGAGCAAGCCAGCTCTGTAATCCTTAGTAGACTCCCACCCAAGGCAAAAGATCCTGGAACTCCCCTGATTTCCTGTAAGATAGGTGGTACCCAATTTGATAGAGCATTGTTAGACTTGGGCGCATCCATAAACCTGATACCCACATCCTTACTTGACCATCTAGAGGAATCTGAGCTGAAACCAACCGAGGTGACATTACAATTAGCAGATCGATCTATAAAGTCACCAAAAGGGATTCTCGAGGATGTTATCGTGAGAGTGCGGGATTTCTATTTTCCAGTGGACTTCATAGTCTTAGATATGGATGCACCTGAGAACCCTAGGGATACACCAATCATTCTAGGGAGACCTTTCTTGGCTACTGCTAGAGCCAACATCAGCTGTGAGAAGGGCCAAATAGAGCTTAAGTTTGGAGATCAAACACTGAAAATTGATATATTTAAGGCCCAACAAGGAATTAATTGCGGCGTCATCGAGCAAATTTGTGACATCAAGACTTTGGTTGATGAATCACACCTCCAGAATGACTCGATTGTGCCTCATCAACCACAGAAGGATCTTGACCCGCAAACAGAGGAGTTGAATCCAGATATGAACAACCCAGTAACTCCCACCCTTGAACCTCACATCTATACTGAACCACCCGCTGCTGCTGAAAACCCCATCCTCGATCTGAAACCCCTTCCTGCTCACTTAAAATACATCTTTTTGGGATCTAATCAGACCCTTCCTGTGATCATCAATTCCAACCTCAGTCCTGAATAGGAAGCCCGTCTGATTGTTGTCCTCCAGCAACATCGCAGAGCCATCGGATGGACTCTCGATGATTTGACTGGAATAAGTCCCTCTTATTGTACTCATCATATCTATTCAGAAGAGGGCACACGACCTTCTCGTGAAATGCAGAGACGCTTAAACCCCAATCTGCAGGAGGTCGTGAAAAAGGAGATCATCAAGTGGTTAGATGCCGGAATCATCTACCCGATCTCCGATAGTCGTTGGGTGAGCCCAATTCAGGTCGTGCCTAAGAAGGCAGGACTCACCACTATAACGACTGAGACCGGAGAAATCATTCCTACCCAATTAGCCAACTCGTGGAGAGTCTGTATAGATTACCGTCGACTCAATTCCTCCACGAAGAAGGATCATTTCCCACTACCCTTCATTGATCAAATTCTCGAAAAACTAGCGGGAAATAGGTTCTTCTGCTTTCTTGACGGGTACTCCGGTTATAACCAGGTGGCAATCCATCCTGAGGACCAAGAAAAGACCACGTTCACCTGCCCCTTCGGAACATACGCTTTCCGAAGGATGCCTTTCGGTCTTTGCAATGCACCCGCTACTTTTCAGCGATGCATGCTTACCATATTCTCAGATATGGTAGGTGATTATCTGGAAGTCTTCATGGATGACTTTTCAGTTTTCGGAGCATCATTCGACGATTGCCTCCAACACTTGGTCCAGATACTCAGGCGATGCATCGATGTGAATTTGGTTCTTTCCTGGGAAAAGAGCCATTTCATGGTGCCTGAGGGAATTGTCCTGGGACACTCAATTTCGGAAAAAGGTATCCAAGTGGATCGAGCTAAGGTTAATCTGATTTCTCACCTTCCTATGCCTAGCTCGATCAGGGACATCCGATCCTTTTTAGGGCATGTCGGTTTTTATCGACGATTTATTCCTGATTTTTCAAAAATCGCACGCCCCCTGACCACTCTTCTCTCAAAGGATGTTCCCTTCGAAATCTCCAAGGAATGCACTCAAGCATTTGAAATCCTACGTGACCGAGTCACCCAAGCCCCGATCCTACAGTCCCCTGATTGGTCTCAACCCTTTGAGATCATGTGTGATGCATCCGACTTCGCTGTAGGAGCGGTTTTGGGGCAGAAAAATGACAAGAAACCTGTGGTCATTTACTACGCCAGCAAAACACTCGATGAGGCTCAGCGTAACTATACAGTTACTGAGAAAGAGCTGCTAGCTGTAGTATTTGCCCTAGAGAAGTTCAGATCGTACCTTCTGGGTTCCCATGTCATCATATACTCGGATCACACAGCTATGAGGCATCTCCTTGCGAAGAAGGACGCGAAACCTCGATTAATCCGATGGATCTTGCTGTTGCAAGAATTTGACCTTGAGATTCGCGACAAAGCGGGAAAACAAAACGTGGTAGCTGATCACTTGTCCCGTCTTCCTTCTGAAATAATTGACCCCTCCGGACCCATCACGGAGCATTTTCCCGATGAGCACCTGCTAACTATTGGTACTAGCCTTCCATGGTTCGCTAATATTGTAAATTACTTGGCATCTCATCAGACCCCGTCCGATTGGCCGAAGGCCAAGAAAGACAAATTACGCTCCGATGCCAAGTATTACATTTGGGAAGACCCGTACCTCTTCCGCATAGGTGCCGATCAGATCATCCGGAGATGTGTCCCGGAAGGGGAAGTCAACAATATTCTCTCTTTCTGCCATGACCAGGCATGCGGTGGCCATTTTGCCGGGCATAAAACCGCATCAAAAGTCCTCCAGTGCGGCTTTTACTGGCCCACACTGTTCAAAGACGCATACAGTCATTGCAAAGCATGCAGTCGTTGCCAGACTTTGGGCAACATGAGCCATCGCGACATGATGCCTATGCAACCGATTCTAGTATGCGAAATCTTTGATGTTTGGGGGATTGATTTTATGGGCCCCTTTCCTGTTTCGGATGGTTTCGAATACATTCTGTTGGCTGTGGACTACGTGTCCAAATGGATCGAAGCCATACCGACCCGAACCTGTGATCACAAAATCGTCCTCAAATTCATTCATCAACACATTTTCTCAAGGTTCGGGATTCCTTGTGCAATAATCTCTGATGGGGGGACCCATTTCACAAATGCTCAGTTTAGGTCACTGATGACCAAATACGGGGTGTCTCACCGAATCTCTACTCCTTACCACCCCCAAACTAATGGTCTAGCTGAGCTGTCTAATCGGGAGATCAAGAAAATCCTGCAAGTCACTGTTCGACCTGACAGGAAGGACTGGTCGTCCCGACTTCCGGAAGCATTGTGGGCCTATAGGACCGCCCACAAGACCCAATTGGGCATGTCTCCCTTTAGATTGGTGTATGGAAAGGCATGCCACCTTCCCGTCGAACTGGAGCATAAAGCCTATTGGGCAGTACGGAACTGTAATCTGGATCTTTCTAAGGCTGGGACCCACAGAAAACTCCAAATCAGCGATATCGATGAATTACGCATAGACGCGTACGAGAACTTGCAAATCTACAAGGAGCGGGTTAAAGCCTTCCACGACAAACACATCTCGAGAAAGATCTTTCATCCTGGTCAAAAGGTCCTACTCTTTGATGCCCGACTCAAACTCTTCCCAGGAAAACTGAGATCTAAGTGGGTCGGACCATATTTGGTCCGACAGGTTTTTGGAAATGGAGCAATCGAAATCAGTCCAATCAGCCACGATTCTGAACCTTTCATCGTGAACGGTCAGAGACTCAAGCCGTTCATTGATGTAACTTCTACTGATTTGGCTGAGGCATCTTATATCCTCCTTTCCCCTTGAGCTTATTGCGCCCAGCCGATGGCGTAAAACTCAGCGCTTAACGGGAGGCAGCCCGTCATTCTCTTTGTAAACCTGAAACTTGTTCTGACACCTTTCAGCACTCGAAGTTCACCCTTGTAGACAGCCGACCCCAACTCAGATATTTGCATCTGAGATTTGAAATCGTCCGCAAAAAATTCAACCCGACCCATCCACTCACCCAAATTTCTGTCTTAAGGAATAAACTAAGACCCCCTAGGTTACAATGAGGACATTGCAAATCTTAGGCATGGGGGGGTATGAAAGTACAAAAACTTGTAAGAAAAGGTTTCAAACAAAAAAAATTCACATATGCCAAAAACACCATAAAAATAAAAAAAAAAATTTTCGAAAAAGAATAAGAGGAAAAGAGGAGAAGAAAATTTTGTGAAGGAGAAAAGAAACAAAATGAAAAAGGAGCACAAAATTATGAAAAAAAGTGATAGTCATTAGTAAGGAACTAAGGAATTAACCTAAGTTCTAGACCTCATTCAAGAAAAGTGCACAATAAGATTAGTAAAGAATGCAAACCTTAGGCATTCTTGAATAGACTCTTAGTACCCATTAAGATCTGGACACTCCTCAAGAGGTTGAGGAAAATGAAAAGCTGAAGTATTAGGTCTAAGGCTTAGGGAGTATTCGGCCTCGTTAACTAATTTTTGGTTTACGGGACTCAGTAACTTAAGCACCCTAATCTCACACACAGCCTGGTTCAGTAAGCGTAAAAATCAGAATCACGCAGAAGCGTCGCAAAAATCTGAAAAGAACACCTAGAATAGGAGCGGCCGATCAACACAAGTTGATTTGGACGAGTTCCCAGCGCAGAGAGGCGGGAAATCCCCTCGAAGATGCGTAGCAAAATATCATCTCCTCGGTGCTTGTCTCCTAGGATATTTACATATCCTACTGGGGGCATGTAAGCACTCTGCTGATTCAGATTCCATGGATGGCATTATCTCGAAGTGTCAATTGCCAGGGTCTGGATTCGGCCATGGAACACCATGGATGGGATTATCTCGAAATCTCAATAGCCAAGGTTCCGGGGGTTGCCATGGGCGGTGCTATCTCGAAGCATCGATCGCCAGGAACCCTTGAGGATTGATGATGGGAGCAAGGAATCTGATACAGACCGTGTTGAAAAGCCAATCCTAGGCTAGAACTAAAAAGAAAAAGAGAGAGAAAACTCTCCAAACAGAAAAACTTTCTATCTCTCTCTTACAAAACGCACTGCGAACTGAGCCAGGGCTAAAATCATTTCAAGCACGGGTGCTTTAACCACGAAGTCCAATAAACCTTAGGTTAGTTCTTGTGGACCTTAAAAACCTTTGCTAAAAGACTGAGGCTAAGGCTAGACAGATTTGGATCTTGATTGGTACTAGAGTACCTTTTAGGCCTATGGTCAGCATTCTAACCTAATCTATGCTCAAATAAAAAAGGGCACTTATCTAAAACTATTAAAAACTTCATGGTCTAGAACAAGGGTTGAAACCTTAAGTTTTTGCTAAGGGACTAGCAAAAGCTAGGCATGGGGGTATGATGAGAACCTCATCATGAGCCATAACTAGCTCATTTTGACCTAATACAAAGGATAAAAGCTCCTACATATCTCAAGGAAAGGCTTAACTCAGAGAATTCTGATTTTGAGAAGAAAACAAGTCATAAGGGGTAAAAGTGCAATTTTACCAATATAATCTGCATACAGGGTAATTCAGGGCCCAAACATAGGTCAAAGCAGCTTAATAAGAATAAAAGTGGGATGAGATGATCTAGTAAGGGCTACAGCACTTCCAAGAAACTAAATGATAATCTGTAACCCTAAAACAACCCACTTCAATTCACAAGGTTCGAGGCAAAGTAAAAATAGAATAAACCCTCTAAAATTCATAGAAAAATAATCTCTAGGGTTTAGAACCTTCAATTTGGCCTTTAGAACCCATTTTCACCTACATTGAGAACCATGCCCAATTAATAACTTAATTTGGGTTTTTGCGCAAATTGATCGGTCAAACAAGGTTTAATATGAAAATGAAATTCACCATCAGATTCCTTAGGTCCTAATTAGTCATGTATAAAAACTTGAGCCTAAGAAGAAACCTCCTTGACCGACTTTACACTTTGGTCCTCATATATTTACTCTTTGGCCCTCAACTTTTGAACCCTCGCATTTTGGCCCCTAACTCTCCTTCGTTCTTTGCAATCGGGTCCCTCCTGCAAAACCTGCCAGCACCATGCTCCGGCGACCTTGCGCGGAGCATGGCGCCGCGCAGGGTGAGGTGTGGGACCTGGCAAGTAAACCGGGGGTGCCCTGCATCGTCAGCCGTCGCAGGGACACCCCCCTGGTCGTTATAACCCACCATACCGGCCATGCGAACGCACGGACGGTATGGGTTCTTGCTTCCGGCCATCCTCCGGCGAGGGAGACACGTCGTCTCCCTCCGCCTTCCTCCCTGTTTGATCCGTATAAATACCCCCCGTCGCTCCACCGTTCTTCCCAGCCTGGATCTGACGGAGAAAATCCCCAACTTTCTTCTCTTCTTCCTCCGGCAGACGCTCACCAGCTCCGGCGGTTTCCTCCCCCTCCACCTCTTCGCTCTGCCGCAATACCAGCAGCAGAGACTTCCTCCCCCGCTCTTCCCACGCCACGCCGTACCCAGCTGGCGCCTCTCCGGCTCTCTGCTCGCCGCCGCCCCTTTCCCTGAGCATCGTCTTCTCCGGCGACAGTCGATACGACTGTCGCCCTGTTCCTCCCCCTTCGTCCCTGCAAGTAAGCTAGAGCTACTCCCCTTCTCCTCCTCTTTCTTTCCCCGCTTTCAATTTATTCAATTAAGCCCTCTACCGACCCTGACCACCTTCACCCCCTTCGCCTCCGACCACCCTCCGGCGAGCCGCTCCCATCACCTCAGCAACCCACACGGCTCGCCGACCCTCACCGAACCTCCGCCTCATAACACTGAGCACCCCCCACCCCGCCACTGCCACTCCACACCTCCGTAACACTCCCCCGAACGAACCCATTCCTCCGGTTGCAGTCCGACCTAGGGCTGCCGCCAGACACCACCTTGCGGCCTGCCGCGCAGCTCCTCACCTTCGCCGTGCCACGGCGAAGGTTCCCCAGTGGTTTGATCAGGCCGCGAGGCCATATTCGTGTCCGACAGGTTTTGAGGTTCGACCGCCATTAACGCACATTGAAGCAGCTTCTCTCGCGCTCCAGGCTTGAGGACTCCAGGTCTCCAGCTGCTGCGGAGTACGGGGAGTCTTGCGAAGGCAGCCAGCCAGCAACCTATGTAAATCGAAGCCGCAGCTGCAGAAGCCAGGCCGCGGTCTCCCAGCAGGCGCACGTGAGGAAAGGTCTGCGTTTAGTCCCACATCGGTAAGCCTCACACACGTTCCACTGTTTAAATTGATTTTGTGCAGTAGCCTTACTGCCTCAGTACACGGGGTGAGGTCCCCTTACACCTGCCTGGTTACCCGGTCTCGTCCGCGCTCACGCCCCGCGGACCTGACCCGACCCGACTTAGACTGACCTGCACTCCTCGCCCACCACGCAAGCCGGTGGGCCTGGACCCGGGCGTGACCCGAAGCTGATTACCCGGTAGCTCTGGGAGAGCTTTCCTAAGAGTGGTCTCAGAGAGAAAGAGAGACGCGGGGGGGGGGAGGGTAGAGTAGGTTTTGCCTCTGACGAAAAACTCTGAAGTGTGCAGGCACAGGAGAAGAAGAAGACCCGCGGAAGAAGAAGGAGCTGCACTGTAGCAAATGCATAGTTAAGTCGTCTAAGCACCGGGTCAGACGACGGAAGGTCAGCAGCCAGAGCAGGAAAGAAGGCAGGCTGAAGAAGAAAGAAGAGGAAGGGCCAAAGAAAAGAAAAAAAGAGAAGGAGACAGGAAGGAAGAAGAAAGAGATCTGAAGAGGAGCATCACCTCTGCAGAACGAAGAAGAAGAAGAAGGAGCTCTGAAGAAAGAAAGAAAGAAGAACATCACGAGGAGAAAACGAAGAGAACAACAAATTCTTTCCCTCTCTCTTTCTTTATTTTGTAAAAGAAACATGTATATCTCTAGAATACAACTTGCTCCCTGAGTTCGACCTCGGGAACTCTTTTATTTTCCGAGTAAAAAATTTATATTTGAAATGTTGGTAATAACCAGCTTTACTACAACGTTATAACAAACTAAAACCCGGCTGTCACATTTCAATTACTAAGTAGCTCAACTCATAGAAAGATGAGAAAAACTATGCTCCCTTTTAATTCCTTTATATCTATTCTCTCTTACTCTTTTTCTTTTCTTTCTTTTTCTTAGAGCTCACAATCTCACCAGATTCACATATACGATCTATATTTGGTGGTCTCACTTGGCATTAACAATTTAATTGAGTTCTCATAACCCTAGCACTAAGTCAGAATTCCTCAGCCATTATTCGGGCGGTCAGAAACACAGAAAAATAGGTTAAGGCCATATTTGATGGATCTCAGATTTATTTGGTGGTATTGCCTCAATGCAATTGAAATAAACACTAAATATTCACTCTTTTTTTCTTTGCTTTTTCTTTTTCTAAGTTTTTTTTTTCAATTTTTCTTTCTTTTCATAATTTTTTTTATTTCAATTTCTTTTATTTTTTTTTTTTCACAACATAACACAACTAGCACACATCCATGAACTTTATTGAGGAGGCATTATTAGGGATTGGCGTTACTCAAGAGACATTGGGTGGCTTATTTGGTGGAAGTGCCTACTCATGGCATCGGGAAAGATGGATAGGACGGTGTATTTCTGACCTTGACATCAATACCCTCCTTCAGCCAAAGATTCCGTAGAGAATGGTCATAACCATCCACCTTAGCCCTAGTTTTATTAAAACTCGATCTCTGCATATTTGCCTTATTTGGTGGCTCTCAAAATTTCACACAAAAATGTATATGCGGGAACCGAGAGTGGAAATTATGGCTAATCTCAGAGTATGATCACCTTATTATCTAGGATTCCTGATTCCTTGTACTAATCTTGGAGCACCAATACACTCTACTCGCTCACACTATTTGGTGAATTTTTGGAGGAAAATCTGCCTGACTCTCGAAATACTATCCAAGGGTTCAGGAAAAGAAGCACTACTTCTCAACGGACTGAAGACGTTTATCAGCCTTCACCATGAATCCATTGCAAATTCTATGTGTGTGGGAAAAGTTGTACTGGATTCCAGATTACAGGAGTAAACTAGAGGATAAAATCCCTAGTGCATTCTCTTAATAAAATAATCTTATTCATGAATGAAATATGTATATATGCTATAAACATGTAACCTCAAATAATTTGTACTTCGTTAATTTCCCGTATTGGGTTACAATTAGCTTGACCCTAAATTTAGAACAAAAGGTGAGTGGGTGACTTGGAAGTGGCTATTGCGAACGATTTCCAGCTCCATTGCAAGCTTTGGATGTGGAGTCGGTTGTTCTTTTATTTAAGGTCCTAAAGTACATTTTACATGCAGCTCCGAGGTTTTCCTAAGTGTTGGCATAAAAAATTCTTTTCATTTTTTCTGTATCTAACCCCCCCCATGCCTAAGTTCTTTCATATCCTCATGCATGAATATAAAAGAAAACAAATACTGTAGGGAGAATGGGTAGAAATCACCTGTAATTGCTCCTGAAATTATATTCAGCACCGGCCAACCTGTTAGCAAGAAATATACAAAAGGGAAATATGCTAAAAGAAAAATATGCTCTGTATAATAATGGTTATATATAAATGATGGTGGAATGTGGGGAGAATGGTATCTATATGTGCTGAGTTTAATGGCTCCAGCTGGGCGAGCACTCAATCACACATCCTCACTAAGATGAACAATCTCATCAGGTGGAGGAGGTTCCTGGGCCAAAAATGGCTTGTGGCACTAGCCATTTGCCATTAATATATGTCCAGATTTTAGGTCCTTGATCTGAACTACCCCATTAGGATATGACTGCATCACAACATATGGGACAGTCCATTTGGACTTGAGCTTCCCCGCGAACAGTTTCAGCCGTGAATCAAACAACCAGACTCGTTGGTTGGGCGTGAATACTTTCCTCTGGATGTGGCAGTAATGAAAGGCCTTGGTCTTGTCCTTGTATATCAATGCATTCTCATAGGCCTCCCGCTGGATCTCTTCTAATTCGCAGAGCTGGAGTTTTTGTTTTGACCCCCTGCATCAAGGTCAAGGTTATATTTTTGCACTGCCCAAAAGGTGCAGTGTTCCAGCTCTACAGGAAGGTGACAGGCCTTGCCATATACCATGTGATATGGTGACATTCCTAGTGGGGCCTTGTATGCGGTCCGATATGCCCAGAGTGCATCGATTAATTTGTTAGACCAGTCCTTCCTATCTAGTCTAACTATCTTTTGAAGAATCAGCTTGATCAGAAGGTTAGACACTTTAGCCTGCCCATTGGTCTGCGGGTAATACGGTGTGGCTATGCTGTGGTGTACCCTGTATTTCTTTAATAACGGCCTGAAAAGGGCGTGGATGAAGTGGCTTCCCTTGTTGCTAATCAGAGCACGGGGTATTCCGAATCTCGTGAAAATATTTTGCCGTACGAAAGAAATGACGGTCTTGTGGTTAGCTCGTCTTGCCGGGATGGCCTCTACCTACTTCGAGACATAGTCAACGGCTAGCAATATGTACTCAATGCCATGCAAGTTAGGAAAAGGGCCCATAAATTTGATGCCCCAGACGTCAAACACTTCTACGACCATGATGGGTTGGAGTGGCATCATGTCTCTCCTGGTCATAGAACCGAACGATTGACATCATTTGCAGTGTTGGGCGTATTCGTGTGTATCTCTGAAGATGGTTGGCCAGAAAAATCCTGACTGCAAAATTTTTGCAGCGGTTTGCCATCCCGAGAAATTGCCACCACATGCATCATTGTGGCAGAAAGATAACACACTGGGGATCTCAAAGTCTAGGATCCATCTACGAATAATCTAATCCGCTCCAATGCAGAAGAGTAGTGGGTCATCCCAGAGGTATTATTTGGCCTCTGCAATGAATTTGAGTTTCTGGTCATATAATGGTTCCCTTGGTGATTAGGGTTGGGCATGGGTTGGGATGGAAGATGTCCTGTAGGTGTTGGCATGGGAGTAACCCCAATCTAATTGTTGAGATTTGTGATGTTGCAGGTTACTTCCGTCATTTTTGTTTGCATGTCCTGCAGGGTTCGCAGCATCTGGGCATTGATGTCTTGTTGGGATGGCCCAGGATGGAAGTTTGGATTCGACCCATATGCGTTAAAATGATATGGATGGGAGGAAACTTGATTATTCCAGGAGTAGTTCGTGTAATTTTTCCAATTGGAAGAATTTTTAAAGGGCTCCTGGATGGCAGAAATATTTTGAGTTGGGTTAAGATCTGGATAGTTGTAATTCCCCAGTGAATCATGAGCAACCTCAGAATAATCAGCAGGAGTAGTATTGAGATAGTGCAAATTTTCTCTTCGTGGAAAGTTAGGTTGGGTTAAATGTGGGTGTGGAGCTTGAGTTGATGTGGCCAGTCTTTCCTCAATTTTCTTTTGATTAATATGCATCTGGTCGAGTTTTTGAGCGATTAATTGAAGATCGTCTTGGGTGACAGGGATAGATTGAGTGCCTATTTCATGAACACCAAACTGCGGGTTTTGGTTTCGGCAAAATGTGTTCATGGAAGCTTGATTAAATGAGTTTTCACTCATTTCTTCAAACAGGTCGTAGGCACTTTCAGCATCTTTATTTAAGAAGTTGTCGCCACACGAGGCATCGACAAAATGTCGGATTTGATCTTCTAATCCATGATATAAGATTTGCACGAGCTGCCATAAAGGAATCTCGTGGTGTGGGCAACTTCTTAAAAGATCTTGAAATCTTTCCCAAGAATCATGGAAAGTTTCACCAGATTTTTGGTGAAAGGTCGTAATAGATCTTCGCAAGGAATTGGTACGACCTATGGGAAGGAATTTCTTGAGGAAGGCGCTTTTGAGTTGAGGCCATGTTGTGATGGGTTGGCCAATGGTCCTGAACCAATAAGCGGCCTTATCTTTAAGAGATAATGGAAAAAGCTGCATCAGCCATATGTCTTCTTGCACATTCCTGGAACGGGTTGTTTGTGCAAGAAGAGTTAGCTCTTCAACGTGGCTGAAAGGGTCTTCCCTAGGAAGGCCATGAAAGTGTTTAATTAGGTTCAGGACTGCAGGCTTGATCTCAAAGTCCCCCTCTGGTATGACTACCCCTGGTCGTTCCTCATAATAAGACGGATCATAGAAATCTTTTAGAGGAACAACAGGATGCTGACGGGGTGGTGGGTTTGGCCTTGGATTGGCTAGGTTTTGGATGTTCCTAGTCAATGTTTGTTGATTGGAATTTAGGTTATTGATCTGATCGGCCATTAATCTTAAAAGATCAGGTAGGGGGTCTTGATGTTGTGTGCAGGGCAACTCAAAATTAGGGAGCTCCAAGTGTGGGAAGTTAATAGTGGGTGGGTTTTGGGTGGAAGGGTTAGAATTAGGGTTAGTGATGAGGTTAGAGGTAAGGTTAGAGGTGGAAGTGGAAGGGTCAGTGGACCTATTTTGTTGTGTTTCCACTTTATTAGGAGAAGAAGACAGAAAAAGTGATCTTTTCATGTGAGGGGTGAAATCAAATGGTCCTTCCAAGTGCGGATTTTGAGACCGTTGCCCGTGCATAAAATGGAGGAACGGGAGGGGAGGAGAAGAGAAAGAGATGAGAGAAAGTGTCCAATTCAAACAAACAAAACTAAGCCTAACTTAAATGTGACTCCCTAATAACAACCTAAGACTTAGTCTATCTACGAAATAAATAGTCAATAGTGAATACACGTTCTATCAACAAATGTAGCCAAGTTGCTTAAGGGGAGGTTTGGGCCCAAACGTTTCCCAGGGAAAAACCCTAGGTGCTTGTACAAACCTGCACCTGGTTGTTTGACACAGCCCCTCAGCCTAAACACCAGATATAGATGACAAAATTGGTACTAACTAAAGAAAACTTAAGACCTAAATAGCAAGCCTAAGTTGATAAAGCCTTAGGGGTCAAGTTGCTACAAATTTTAGTTCGGTCTAGGATGCTATAGTGCACACGGAATGTGGAGGGCGTTTCTTGGGTTGTTGCCCTGTTATTTTGATTTTTCTGTGTGTGTGTAGGAATTGTAGAGTGGCTCTAATGAAAATCAAGTTGTCACAAAATTTTTTTTGTATTTTTGCCTTTTAGGATTTGATTTAATTGAATGTATATTAGGGTTTCTCTAGTTAAATTTTCAAACAAGTTTGAAAATCCACAATCAAAGGAAAACAAGTTGTATGGGTGATTGTATATTTCCTTTAAATTGAGTCTCTAAAGAGAAAGAAAGAAACCCTAAGCCAATTGTTCCTAAGACAGAAATTTAACTACCAATGAGTTATTTTTAGGCTTTCAGAATAGATAGTGGTCCAATCAATGTAATCAACACCACTACCTTGAGTGAAATCAAACAAGGATTCCAGAAAAGATTTTTGTAAGATTTTATGAATTTGTTTGAGAATTTTTTTAAATTTTTAATTGTACTGGTGTCAAAGTCCAGAAATGATACCTGTCGATATTTTAAACTTTTTAGTATTATCGCTGACCTCAGAAAATTTTTATGATTTTATGTGATGTGTAAAATTTTGCAAGGATTCCAGCAAGCTAAATTTCACAAAAATTGGATCAGTATAAAAATTCTAAAAATTTACAGACAGTAGAAAAATAGGAAGATTAGAGGGTGTGACCCTTCTGTAGTCCACGAATATTAAAAAATTAAATACAAATCCAATTGTTCTGAAATTTGGAAAAAATATTCCTAACTTAATTGGGAATCACTGTATGAAATTTTATGATTTTAGGAGGCCTGTGGTGTTAGGAATTAATTTTTCAAGTTCGAACAAAAATCTGGACCCGAAAAATAGAACACCAATACTTGCAATGGAGTCATGTTAAAGAAGCATTCAAGCAAACAATGGATTTTATATGGGCACCACTCCACTTAATTAAAGTGTTTAGGGTCCTGAAAGCCAAGTTTAGTGTATTTTGGTAGTTTTTTAGCCTAAATGTGACAAGAAAGGGGAACCAACCAGAATTTCACACGAAGAAAAGGATCTTTGAGCTCTCGCAAAAAGTGATAGCTATTTCACGCGGTTTGTTAATTAGGTCGTTGTAAGACGCAAAATCGATCAACTCTTAAATTTATATTCCTAGATAGGGGAGTATCTAGGGTCATCCAAGTAGGCCAAATGTTTGCAAATGTGATTCTCTTGCTTACAAATAGATCTCAACTTTCTTTTTGGTATTTTTCAATATATCATTTTTTTTTTTGTTTTGCATTAAGACAACATGCGAAATGGTGGCGGGAAGGTGATTTGTACTTCAAATTTAACTACTACTTCTAAGTGGCAAGCAGAGCCTCTCCCTAAGCTCACTCTAGGCAAGTGGAGGCCTAGAATAATTAGGGAGAGGGAGTGAAAAATGCTAAAAAGCAAAGCAAGTAGAAATGCAAAATAGAAAATTGCAAAGAAGGCTACTAGATTACTGAAAAGTGTTTTACAAAAAAGCCTAGTAGAGGAATGCTTCTACTACTAGAAAAATTGAAATAAAGAAAAGCAAACACAAATCCTCTAGATAGATGGTGAAGAAGAGGGCTTCTTGCTCCAAGGTTGGTGGCTCCCAAGCTTGAAAAGAATCCTTCAACTCCTTCCTTGCAGTGCTCCGCCAAGGTGATGTCCTCCAAGGCAAGCCCTGAGGGGGCGTGCCCTAAGCTTCTCTCCAAGGGTGGGCATCCACCCTAGGTCCTTCTCCCTTGCCTAGCCGTCCTCCTTGAAGTGGAAGAGTCCTCCTCCTTGGCGTGACCTAAGTTGAAGAGAGTGGGGAGAAGAAGGCACCAAAAGGGCTGGTGATGTGCCCCTTTAATCTCCATCTCTACTCCTTCCTCTTGGCCGTAGGTATTGGTGGTTTAGGTAGCAAAATACACTAATGGAGGATGCCCCAAAATGGTGGTAGGTGGTGGGTTTTTACAGAATAGGAAGGGGGCTAAGGTAACCCTTGAAATGGAGGGCCGAGATGAAGAGACGAAGGTGGTTAAAGATCCCATGGCCAAGGTGAGTTGGCGCCACCTTGAGGGACACCAAGGGGGTGGTTATAGGTGTTGGCACCCCTTGATGTTGGTGCCAAAAAGGATTCTAGAAGGTGGTCTAAGTTGGTGCGAAGAAGGGTTCTAGAAGGATGGGTAGGTGGATGGCTAGGATGGCTTATGTGGGTTGGTGTAGGGTGGATTAAGGGCTGAAAGTTCACGCCAATATAGAGGTGGTTAGGGGTAGTTTTTGGTGCTAACTTAAGGTGTCTTTTGGTGGTGATAATGGGTTGAAGGGATGGCTAGGAGGTGGCACCAACTTGAGTAGGGTAGCTAGCTTCGGAAGGCTTTAGTTAGTGGAGCTAGCTAGGGTTGACTTTGAAGGTGGTGGATGGCCAAGGAGATGATTGCTGGCTAAGCTAAGATAGCTTAGCTAAGCGTGGAGTAGAGGAGAGGTGTTGGAGCTTAGGTTTGGAGGGAGGAGCTGAGGAGGAGAAGTCTGGAGCTGGAGCTGGAGCTCGCTGCTGCTGAAGAGGCTGGTATGGGGCTACTCTAGCTGGCTTAGCTTGCTAGTTCTTCACTAGTTGCTAAACCAAGCTAAAGTGAGCTAGCTTCTACCAAATGAGCTGAGGTAAGCTAGGTCTGGTGCTCCCGGGGAGAATCAAGCTGGTTGAGGCAGCTAAGGTAGCTTAGCTGAACTGAGTTGAGCTAAGCTAAGTCCCTGGGAGCTGGACTTGAGCTTCCTGAGCTGGGATGAGTTCTTCTTCAGTTGGCTGGAGTTGAGTGGAGCTAGATGTAGTTGGATCTGAGCAGGGGTGAACTCCTGTCAACTCAACTGAGCTAGCTAGACTCCCTATGGACTAGTGGGAGCTGAGATGAGCTAGACTCAGCTAAGTTGAGCTGGATCTGAGCTGACTTGAGCTAGGGTGGGCTAAGATGAACTCTCTTGAGCTGCCATTTAGCTGAGATCAGCTGAATGGAGCTGGGATGAGCTAACCCTAGTTCAAGTAAGCTAGGTTCCAGCTGTGGTGAGCTAGATTAAGTTGAGTTTCAACTAGTCTGGGCTTCTCCTTCAACATTTGCCTTCTTGAGTGCTACAGTTTTAGGGATCTGTATATCTGTACATCCCTAACACTCACAAAAACATATTAAAAAGACAATAAAAATGCAATGCATGCCTAACCTAATTTATGCCTAAATGCAGCCCAAAAACCCATTTGCGGAGTAAAATCCTAAGAGCTAGGTTTGTTTTAATGCATAAGAATGTGATAAACTAGTGTTTATCACATGTCAATGTGGTCTTGTCTTGATCTTCTGGGCTAATCGCTACCTGATTATACTCGGAGTATCCATCCAGAAAGTAGAAGAAACTACGTCCGGCTAACTGTTCCAAGATTTGATCAATGAATGGCAAAGGAAAGTGATCCTTTTGGGTAGCCGTGTTCAGTTTCCTGTAGTGGATGCTGACCCGCCAAGATGTTGCAATGTAGGTCGGGATGAATTCGCCCTTATCATTCTTCATGACGGTGAGTCCTACTTTCTTGGGCACTATCTGAATTGGACTCACCCACTAGCTGTCTGAGATTGGATATACAATGCCTGCATCCAGCCATTTGATGATCTCCTTCTTGAAAACCTCTAGCATATTTGGGTTTAGTCATCTTTGAGGTTGTCTCGAAGGTTTCACCCCCTCATCTGTGTAAATGTGATGAGTGCAATACGAGGGGCGAATACCGCGGAGATCAGTAATACCTCACCTGATAATAGCCCTATGGTCTTGAAGCGTAGAAGTCAATTGGTGCTCCTATTCTTGGGTTAAGTGGGCATTGATAATGACTAGATATGTCTCACTTTTGCCTAAGAACACATACTTGAGTGAGTCAAGTAAGGGCTTCAATTCAATCATGGGTGAGTCAGAATTAGATATGAGAATGGGAGGAGTAGAATCGAGGGTGGGAATCCGCTGATCCATGTGCATGTGAATTCCTGCTGAGTCGCTCCCTGTAAAATCGGTTGTGACTGCGTTAATGGCAAACCCGTTAGTTGTAGTTAGGTCTTTCTGCAATAACAAGGGCAATTCAGTAATGTGTGGATCAGGATAGCTGGATTCAGGGGTGCTGTGGTCAGGAGCACACCCTAAATAGTCAGATCCTTGGGGGGATATGTGTAATGCAGCGGTTTTATTCTCGTGTGGATCAAGGCCCGAGAACCCTGATAGTGTAGACGAATGAGACATTAGGTCGTCACAAAGGAGCCCAATGTTACCACAATATGCTGTATCTTCGTCTTCACCATCCTCCTGTATTCGATCACAGTCGTAGTTCTTTGCTACCCTGAATATGTCTAGTTGAAGTCTCTCGTTGCCTAGGGCAGTCTCCATACACCCGGATGCATAATCGATGTTCACTCGGGCTATCGCCAGAAATGGGTGACCCAAAATAATTGGTGCATCTCAAAGATTAGGAGGAACTTCCATATTGAGAATGAAGAAATTTGCGGGTAAGCAAAACCGGCAGATTTTCATGATCACATTCTCAACCACCCCCATTGGTGTTTTGACTGATCTGTCTGCCAGCTGAATCGTGATCGAGGTAGGCTTCAACTCCCCAAATCGAAATCGATCAAATACGATAGTGGGAGTTTGGTTGATGGACGAACCCAAATCTAGAAGGGCCTGATCAAATGGAGAATCCTGCAAGAAGTAGGATATGAGTGGGGTACCAGGGTCTTTCTTCATTGGCGATAAGTTAGCTAGAATCACGGCACTAGCCTCTTTCGACAATACCTCCTGTCATCCAATTCTCGGCTGTCGCTTCAGGGTACAGTAGTCCTTAAAGAACCTAGCGACAGTGGGAATGTGATCAATTGCCTCGAGGAGGGGGACCTGAATATGTACTTCCTTAAGCATCAATTTCAGGTCCTTAAAATTCCACATGTCCCTTTTCCGTACTGCATTTCGTGTTAGAGCCTCAGGAAAAGGGACGGGAATCTCAGGGTTAAGTGGCCTCTTACCCTTATCTACTGCAGGTGGCTCCTAGGATGAAGACGGAGTCGAACTCGCCTGCGGTGAAGGGTGGGAAAAATTAGGACCCGCTTGCCTAGGTGGTGGGTCGAATGTCTTCCTTCCACTTCGTAAAGAGATAGCGTGTGCATCGGCTTGCTCTCCATGAGGTGGTAGGGGAGCGGACGGGGCAAAATACGTGGGATTTTGTAAAGGTGGCTGGCCTTGCGCATAATCGGGTGGTGCAGGAGGCACCTGTAGTACGGCGTGTGCCTGTTCCTACGGTGCCTGAATCCTAGGTGGGGTGCCCTGGTTCTGCACATATCGAGGATTTGGGACAGGTTGGGAGGGCAAGGTTCCCTGAGTCCTATGCTCCTGCAACAGCTGGTTCTACGTGTTCTGTATGGTCTGTATATGATTAGCCATCGCCTTCATAAGCTGCAAGCTATCTTGTGTAGACTTCCACATCGATTCTTGCAGCTCCTCTTTCAGCACCTCCAAAGGCTCAGCCCACTTTGGAGGGTGGTTGGCAGCTTGGTGCAGTGGTTGGTAAAACGAGTTGGGTTGCTGCTACTGAGACGGGAATGGTTGCTGCCTAGGATATGTGTTTTGCGCATTCCCGTATTGCCTAGTCTAGTAGTGTGGATCTTGATGTGGTCTCTGTGAATTACCAGACTAGGAGAAGTTCGGATGCTGGCGCCAACTAGGGTTATACGTCTCCGAAAAAGGGTTATTACGCCCATATCCTTTGATACCGTTGACATCCTCGTAGGCCGAAGATGTTTGAGATGTATATCCATCAAGGGGATACACATTATAATCTGCGAGTGGTGCATAACCCTGGTCGTACGGTACCAGATCTGGATTGTTTATGAGATCCTAATATGCGAGATCTCGTAAATACGAAAAAGATGCATCCCGTGAGTAGATTAACTCGAGTAGGTGGGGCTCGGGGTGCATAGGAGGATCGTGAGGTAGCAGAGCTCAAGTCAGATTGACCCTGACAAATCTGGTCAATCTTCCTCTTGATTAGGTTTATTCTATCCAGCTACTTGACGATGATATCCATGTTGGCTCGAATAGACTCTATGTGAGCCTCATGGACACCAACCTGCTACTAACTAGGCCGCTGGAACTGGTTCATAGATGCGGCATTCATCGAGTTCTCCGCCAATGATTCAAACAGCTCAAATATGTTGTTCTCATCTTTTGCGAGAAAACTCCTAGCGCTAGATGCATCGGCCAGATACCAATGTGTGTCATCTAGCCCATGGTAGAAAATCTGAGCTAAGTGCCATCTGGGTATACCATGATGCGAGCATTTTTGAGGAATGTCGTGAAATCTGTCCCATGCTTCATGTAATTTCTCCCAAGCTCCCTGGGAGAAAGTCGTGATTGCGCGTTGCATTGCGTTTGTTTGATCGATTGGGAAGAACTTTTGCAGGAATTCACATCAAAATTCCAGCCAGGTTGCAATTGGCTTCCCAATAGTCTTGAACCAGTATAAGCCTTTGTCCCTCAGAGAGAACGGGAAAAGCTTCATCAGAACAATCCCAAGATCAATATTCCTGGGTTGAATCATTTTAGCGAGTCGACTCAGGTCCTCAAGGTGCTGGTTCCCATAGAAATGAGTGCCGATCAACCAAATTACATTGGGCTTGAGCTCAAATGCATCTCTGCCAGCGGGAATTCTAACAAGAGGTGCGATGATTTGTGCGGCTGGGTCGTAGAAATCCCACAGTTGCTCTCCTCGTGGTGGGTGTTGCATCTTGTCAAGTGCCATCAGAATGCGATCCATGCTCTGCTGATGCTGCTCCTCAGATTCGGTGAGCCAGGCTTCCAGACGGGCCATCAGGTCCAAATTCTCGATATCCTAACCCGGTCTAGGTCTAGGTCTAGGATTTGCCATGGTGTCTCTTGAAGTAGAAGTGGGGGGAGAAGATGGTTCGGGCGAGGTGACTCGCCTCCTTGGGAGTGGCTCCTAAGGTGCAACAAAGTGAGGTCGAAGTGACCTCCTTCCGTGCATACACCACCCAACCCTTGGGTTGGTGTAGCCACGTAGGACAAGGCTAAGGCCCTGTCAATCAAATGGTCCATATGGATCAGGTGACCAGACTTTTTGTTAGAAATTTGAATTCCTAAAGATAAGTTCATCGTTCAATTGACTAAAAATGATTCCCGCCTCTCAAGCAAACCCAGCCTGTCTGGTTACGGGGGGACTAAGGGGAAGGTACTTCCTTTGGCTTACAGCTCCGGTTTCGTTGACCCCCAAGCCGTGGTCGTTTGACACTATCTTGCAAACTTAGTCACCAGGTTTGGCACGAGAGATTAAAAACACCCATTAGTATGACAAGAAACTCAGGTTGATTTCGTGTTTTAAAATTAATTTTTAACCCATTTTCTTCAGTGGGGTTTGTAGTGAGTGGTCCACAAGGTGACCAAGCTCACCGGGTAACTAGACTTGATTAAGTCTAGGTTAGCCTAAAGTGTGGTCTCTAGTTGTAACCCTAAAGATTAAACCTAAGTTTCATGCACTTTTAGGGTTTTTCTCTTTCTGTTTCAGCAGACCACAAAAGTAATGTTTGTTCTCTGATAATAATTGGAATCCAATTAATCTGAAATTTTACAAGTAGATTCCTTTTTCAATTATCTTTCTATGAAATATTTTTTTTGGAATTTTTACTATTTCAACTGAATTTTTAGGTAATTCTAAATATCATGGGGTCAGATTTGGAATTTTGACCCCTGGTTGATTTCTCGCTTGGAAACAGTAACAAATAACCTTCAAAAATTCAGGAAAAATATGGAAAATAAAGCCAATGAGATCGGCTTTCAAACCCCACCCTTTCTAGTCAAAACAGATTCGTGGATTGCTCAGAATCACTTTTTGAAATTTGAAAATTTTTGAATCTGGGTCAGTCTAACCCTCGTGCACTTCGTGGATTTTTAAAAATTTTATACTTGGAATGTTTTCAAAATAACACTGGCGTTTGAAAGATGATTTGAAAATAAAAGTTTAGCCCAAATTTCAGAATTTTTCGCTTACTAGTTTTTCGGGAGTTGAATTTTTAAATCAAGCTTGAAATCTGGTCGAAAAACACGAGATGGTGGAAAAGATTTCTAAAGAGGTTTGAATTTGAAATCTAAGCTTTCCACCAAAAATGTTTTTTTTTTTCAAAACTTTTGCAAGTTTTTTTTTCGCAAAGAATTTCTCAAGTAGATTCAATGAAAATATCTTTTTTTTTGCTTTCTTTTTCTTTTTAAACTACCTAAGATTTAGAAAGGAAACTTAAGTTATTTTTTTTTCAAAATTTTTTCTTTTTTATTTTTGTTTCTTTTTCATGAAAATGAGCAAAATCTTCTTTTTTTTCTTTCATAAAATAGATTACAGGAAGTAGATCTAGTCCTAGGGTTTAGAAAAAGAAAACCTAATCTAAGGAGAATGATGATGTGCACCTGCATTGTTTCTTTGCCATGCTCATTGTGTGTGCAAATCCCATTCTCTTCCCATTTTTTCTGCACATTGAAAACAAAGCAGAGGCAAATTCGTCAGTGGTGTTTTAAAAGATTGAGCTCAAAGAAAATGACGTTGCCTCCCCGGCAATGGAGCCATTTGACGGAAAGCCATTCTTGAGAATTTGAATGTCATCGGAATGGTAGTATAGTCGTGCAAAAATGTTCGTCAAAAATTAAGTTTGCAAAAATAACGAGACCTGAGTCCCGGTCATTTGTCTTTGGGAGGCGTTGCTTTTACTTTTGAAATCGATCTTATTTTTTCGCTCTACTTCATTTAAAGACGCATGCCGGTTTCCAATCTCCTAACTAAAACTTCACCACTTCTATTATTAACTCGGATTATGTGTGCATGTGTCAAATAAATTATGAAGGTGAACGTGTGAGTTTCTGTGCACACGATTCTGGTGAGGTGGTGAATAGTTCTGGAGAAAGCATCCATTGTTAGATTTTCAATATCCTTGGGAAACGACATGCTGGTGTGTAATGGATATATAGTTAAAGATCATGCACTTAAATCACGTAAATATGATAATTATTAATCTCATGGTGATTTCAAGCACATAAAGAGATATATATATATATATAAATGCATTTTCAATCATTCATCGGGGAGTTGTTTGCACAAGAAATTTAGATGAAAGCTTATACATAAATGCTTAAAATGAAAATCTAGCTACCGGAAAATGATTGCACACAGGAATCAATGAGAGGCCTATGGTGGGAGCTCATAGGAGAGTGAGAGAGAGAGGATGGATGGTGGTTTTTAGATCCACCAAATGTGGGTCTAAAAATTGAATGGCTCTTGGTTGCTAATTTTGGCAACCAAGGCAACCACACATGGTAGAGAGCTCTAGAGAACTCTAGGCTAGGTATTTTCATGTTGATGGTGTGTGTGGGTCAAAACTTAGCTGGCAAGGTTGATTAGGTTAGGTTCTAGTGGGTTTTGGTCAAGGTATGTCTCAAATTTGGGTTATAAACCCTAATTCACTAAGGTAAATTGCAATTAAACTTAATACAAGTTTATTTGGGTGTGTGGAAACTTAATTGAGAGTAAAACAACTCAATTAATTTAGGTCTAGGTCAATTGGACTCTCACTGAGTCCAATTGGACAGTGTGTGCTGAGATTAGGGCTCAATTGTACTCAATGAGTCCAATTGAATAGACTGATGGAATTGACTAAGATCCAAGTCAATTAGGTTTAGTGAGAACCTAATTAGGTCCTTTGGGAGGTCTAGAGGTGATGTATTAGGGTTAGGGCACCTTAATTTAGGTTCCTATGTGGTTGGAATTGGGTTTAGGGACCTAGAGATCCAAGATCAAGGCTTAAATCTCAAAACAGAAATTGGAGAGCAATATCAGACATCAAATAATACTGTCCGACATCATATACTAAAAAATTAGAAGTCCAGACTTGTTGTCTGGATGTCCAATAGGAGTCAGGAGGGATTTTGGGTTCTTTTTTGGGTATTCTGTAGAAATTGGACATTTGACAAAGTATCTGGATGTCCAACAACACTGCAGAAGTGGGTTTGAGGTGTGCGGGAGGTGGCTAAGGGTCCTGGACATCCTATAGCTTATCTGGATATCCAGATAAGGGTTGGAACTAAGGTTTTAGGGCTTCCTAGGGTTTTGTGACATAATCTAATGGTGGCTAATTCTTGGGGAAGTCTCTAGGCTATCCTAGGGATAGGATGGACCTAAGCTCTTCACATTTTACTGCTTTATTCCTAATTAATAGCATAGCAAACCTTTAACTCCCTTACATTATTATTCCTACATCTAATCTAAGCCTTCTGCTCCAGCTCTGCTGCAACTCCCGTTATTCCTAATCCAGCTTTAGATCCAGATCCTGATCAGCTTATTCCATGCAATCGACATAGTGCACATAATCTGCACATTATAACATTATTTTATGCATAGCTAAAGGAAAGCAGTAAAGATGCAGATAATGCGTATGCATGCATAAATAACCCTAACTTATGCTAAGTCCTAGCTTAATCTAGGTCAATTAAGACCTATGATTGCTGTGCAATCAGAGGCGGAGCCAGAGGAGTTACCTGTGCAAGGAGAAAAAGAATAAAAAAATAAAATAATTAGGGTTATTTATACATAATACCTTAACTTCTATGTTAATTAAAATAGTGCATCTAATTAATTAACTAATTAAATGTATGCAACACTAGGTTAATTCTAAATGCATGAATTACGTACTTAAGCTAAAAATATGAATTAATTTATTTACATCCTAATGTATGCTACCTAAATGTTAAAATTAATTTAATGTCTAGACATTTAGATACTTAAATAGCCCATGAATATGAGCTAATCACATCACTAAAGAGGCTGCTCGAGCTGTCACTGAGGATTCGCACCTCTTCATTACCTTGGCTGGTGCACGCACTGCACAGGCCATTTAGTGGCAGCTGCAAGTGCCACTAAAGGCTACCTTTCTGCCACTACAGATCATGTGCCCACCGCTTATGGCCGCAGCTGTCTTCGCTTGACGAGATCTCCAGCCATTCATCTTCGATCGTGCGATGCTCATGTAGAGCATGCCTCTCTGAAATTTGAATTGCACGCCTCGCATGCTCAGACGTCGAATGCACCTCCTGGAGATCATATCTGTGTGCATCAGATGGTGTGTTCTCGAGGTGCGTCGGTGGCTGCGTGCAGCATCCACGCTCATCTATGCTTTCACGTAGCTGCTTCCTTCACTGCCCGATCTTCCATCGACGGCTTAATTTCCCTCCCGCATGCATTTCAGCGGAAAAAATCTGCACACGAGGCTTCGAACGCATGGCCATGCATTGTTAGCTGAGGTGTAAACCGCTGTGCTGAGGATCATAATTTGCTTTGCTTACGAATTAAGCTTCCATGCCCATGACCATTGGATGAAGATCCAACGGTCGAGATGACTCCTCTCATGATCTGTCTGAGGCTAGGTGAGATGAGATGCTTCTTCAGCCATGGAGCACACATCTCAACTATTGAATTAAGATCCAACGGCTGGATCTAATCTTGTGGTGGGATTGGGGATGCCTTGGCTTAGGTGGGCCGGCCTGGATGGTGCCACATGGTACCATCTTTGCCATCCATCTTCTTCTTCTTGTGGAGGGTGCTACAGAGCTCTGATTGGGGCGATTCTCACGTTGACAGACTGCGATCGTCACTCTGAATCCATCCATATGGTCAGATTCTTCATTAGAAGCCCGTCAAGATGTCGCACTGAAGCCCCTAGCCATGTAAAATGACGGAATTAATGTACATAATATACAACTATCTTAAATGCGATGCAATGGACGTTTGTGCAATATTTATTTCATGATATGCATTGCTAGGCTTGGGAACTACCATAAATATGCATTTTAAGATGAATTTATACATGTTTATCACCGGGTATTCAGTTAAACGGACCAAGTCCAGACCTGCATGGCATGAGCGTGAGAGAGGTCATGCTTGAGGCAAGTGAGTGTGGGGACCTCACCCATTGTGCATGCCAAGGTGATAAGCCAGTGGTAGAAAATCCACTTAAGTGCCTTCGCATGCTTGTTAGCAAATGAGTTGGGACTATATCCCTGCCACTTTCTTCCTGTGCAGCTGCAGGAGGTAACTCCTCCAATTGAATGTGAAGGCATGGCTGTGGTATTCAATTGAGGACCTGGGAAGGGTCCTGGAGATGCTTCGCGTTGCCTAGGCATGGAATTGGCGAAGAACACGGGAAGGACGTCGAGGATGGAGGTGGTAATGGTGAAGGACGGCAAAACCTGATAATCACAAATACGGCCTCACGACCACATCAGAATAGCTTGTAAGCTTCACCAAACCACAGCGAGTGTAGTGGTGGTGGTTTCCTGGAGTTTGGTGCACGGAGGTGGTCGGTCGGTGACAGAGTAGGTCGTGTGAAGGTGGGTTACTCAATGGGTGTTTTGGGTGGACGGTGGGGTGCGATAGGTTAACGCTTTAGATGAGGGGAGTACGATGAAGGTTTTGGACCAATTGGCAAGGGGTTTGAGTGTGTGAAGCAAGCGGAAACCCTCACCGATGATGTCACCGGAGGTGGAGATGAAGGCAGGGTCAGAGACGTATTGGTGGTTGAAATGAGTTCCTAAAGGTGTAGAAATGATCGAGGGAGAGGAAGAGAGAGTTTAGGGACCTTCGGGAGATGTTGAGAGGTGGAGACGGCCGATTGTATTGGACTGACATCAGAGAAGGAGGAGAATACGACGAGACGGCGATGATGAAGTAGGCAGAGATATGCCCTACTTTTGGCTGTGAAGGGTCATGATGAAGAGAGGAGTCACGAGAGCCGACCAATTTTATTGTTGGATGGTCGGAGGAGGATCGTAGAGGGTAGTAGGAGCAAGGGTTTTGGTGGCCGGAGAAGGAGAAATAAGGTGGTTGACTCTCCAAACTTTGCTGAGGGGATGCACATGGCCACGGAGGTCCTTTTATAGGGTCTAGATGGAGTTCCAAGCTTGGAAATAAGCTTAGAAACTTTGAGCTCCTCGCCGATGTAGGATACCCATTCAATCAAAATGCTCGCATGAGGATTCTACAGAGATTTAAGATCCTTGGATGGGCTCATTTGGAAGGCAATTAATTGACGAGTTTCCCTTTCAATTTTGAAAAGGATTTGTCAACAACCCACAAAGATCTTACCAACTTAAAGACGTCAGAGTTTGTAGGATTTGGATTTTATGGCGATAGGGACCTATTTGTGAAAATGATGATAAAGATAGGGACTAATATGCAAAGGATTCAAAAGTTATGGGCATATGTGTGAGATAAAAGAGTCAGATAGGACCAAATTGCAAACTAGGTTAAGATGATCTTAGATTGAGCCAAAATCTAAGTAGAAACCTAATTTGGACCTGAGGAATTTAATGGCGAATTTGGTTTTTGGTTTTGACCAAGTTTGACTAGGTAATTTATGCAAAAATCCAAATTAGGGCAAAAGTCTATTTGTGGCTCTATTTCAGGTCAAGACGGGTTCTAATGGTCAAATCAAGCATACCAAACCCTAGTGAATATTTTTCTATGAATTTTAGAGGGCTTAGGTGAATTTTATCCTAACTAGAACCATAGTGAATTAAGCGGCTCTATTTTTAGGGTTTCAGAAGTCATTTAATTCCTGAAATTTTCAAAAACCCATTTCTATCTTTATTAACCCACTTGTTAGACACTTAAGACCATTTAACCCTTAATTAGCCCCTAAGAAAACCAATGATTGTCCTGCATTGAAGATATGATGGTAAAATTGAAATTTTAACCTTGGTTTCTTGTATTTCTCTCTAAAAGGGTTTGCAATGAATTATGGTCTTCTGATGGTTATGTAGGAGCATTTAATGACTTAATTAGATCAAAATGTGCTAGTTATGGCTCATGATGGTGTTCCCATCAAGAGGAGAGGGTGCGTCAAGGTGAGGCATGCACTGCTGCTGGAGGTGCTTGCGTGATTCATCAGATTCGCATGTGAAAAGGATTGGCTTTTTAAAAACCCATCGTCATAGTTTGATTCGCAAGAAAATTCATAGATCAGATAAAATTTATAACTGAAACTTGAAAAGTGAGTCCCGAGTCAAACACAGGGAGGCGAACGTTTGGTTTGAAAATTTGTGTTTCGCTTTTTAATTGTATTTTGTCATTTTTTCCTTTTATAATTTTTTTGGTATTTTTAGCAAGCAAGAGATTAGGTCGATGAATTCTTATCTAGCTAATCTACTTGCAAAGTATAAGGGAGAGAGAGAAACAATCATGTATTTTTATAATGAAATGTTTATTACAACTCGGAAAGCTGGAAAACTACACTTCGAAAGCAAAAAAAAGAGAGGTGAGAAGAATCCCCCTCGACAGTCGCTTGGAGGACGGCTCGCTCTGATGGCACCCAGATGAAGGTGGTGAGGCATGGGATGAAGGAGGACGGACCTAGAGGACAGAGGACGGGATGGGGCGTCGTCGTGGCGAGGATCTACTTCCCGAAGTAGGTGAGAAAATAGCCACGGGATGGTCCACAAAAGGGGATGAGAGGAAAGAAAAAATATTTAATTTCTAATCTAGAGGAGCATCCCGAGATTGGGACAAGCCTCTCTAGAAACTTAGAGGTGGTGAGAGGAAGAAAGGAAGAGATGGTGAAGAATGGAGAGGTGTAGGTCCCTTTATAGTGGAAGGAGGAAGGGCTTCCCATGCATAGGCAATTACTGATAGCTACAAGAATCACTAAAGACCTACCTAGGTTGTCACAGAAGATCCGCTCCACTACTGGCACGCGCATCACGCACTTGTGCCTCTCGCGCCATGTTGCACGAGTGCGCTGGCATGCACAGTTTTACTTGGTCAAGCTACGCTAGCGCTGCCCTGTATGAGCATGTGATGTGCTAGTGCCACTGCTGCTGCACTGCGTCAATTGCTCAATTGGGGGGGCCGTGGGGATTTGAACCTGCACCCCTCCCTTGAAGACCAGTGCTTCGACCAACACAACAGGCCAGCTTTTGTGATGTTAAGATGTCTTATGGGCATGAAGTGGAGAGTGCTTCTCAGCTATTGGATCAAGATCCAACGGTTGGAAATGGAAGTCGCAGAAGAGGTGTGATGTGGGCGGGCGCTGCTGGCTGATGTTGGGTAGCCGAGATGGCACCATGTGGTGCCATCTAGGCCATCCATGTTCTTCCTGTTGTAAAGGGTGCAACAGTGCTTAGGTCGAGGTGATTTCTATGTTGCTAGACTGCGATAGTCGCTTCAGATCCATCCATATGGTTAGATCTTTCATTCGAAGCCCATATGGATGTCACATATTCCCCTTGGCTGTTGATCTTCCTCGGACTTTATATGATGCTATAGGATTATGATGTAGACGATTTTGGAGGTGTTAGACTCCAATCATCGTCCTGATTAGATCCGTACGATCAGATCGTCCATCCAAGACCCCGAATAAATCACCTTCCCTCCTAGCAATAAAAAGGACGTAATTAACCTAAAATATACACTACTCTAAATGTGGGATGATGCATGCTATGCAATATTTTTAGCATGAAATGCAAATCTAAGCCTAGGAACATGCATGTATAGGCATTTTATCCTCAATAGTTGTGCGTACATCATACCCCCATGCCTATCTTTTGCTACTCCATTGCAAAATTAAACTACATGCTATGTATAAAAATAGAATTAGGACTCTATCGCTTAGGCTTGAGTTGTTTATTAACAATAGAAAATTTCAACTAAGGTTCAAAACTTTGAAAACTCAAAAATGCTTGGGTGTCAGCCAGAATGTAGACTACTCAAGTCCTTGCCTTATTTGGAAAGGGAAGATACATTTTTTTGCTTTTTCTTCTTTTCTAATTTTTTAGACTTTTAGAGTTTGAGAGTTTTGGGATAAATTTTTATGGTTACCCGAGCCGCCCAAGACTAGCAAAGGACTCTAAGTGCTAAGCATCTTGTGAAAGGGTTATAGACTTACTTGGTAGCCATTAAAGTGGACTTCAAGTTTCTATGACCCTGGGTAACCTTGAGAATTTCTGCCTAAAGGGTTATCTTTCTGATTGATGGCTTTCTCCCTACTTCGTTTATTTATGGGGTCAACTCAAGGGCGAACCTAGTGTATATCTCCCTGATTTATTCTACTTCCTCTCTTCTTCCCGAAGTGTTTTGGGAATTATTTGTGCATTTTTGTGAGCTAGGCTCTAGACAACTAGCCAATGGGTTGTTACCTACGGCAACTTGCTAGCCATACTCATGTGGTGAAGTGTGATTTTATTTATTTTTTATTTTCTATTTTATTTTCTTTCTTTTTGGGTACTTTCTTTTCCTTTTTCCTAAGTAGGTGGCTTTCTTGATCTAAGATTTACCTAAAGGTAGTATGAAAAGAATGTTCATGCGGCTGGGCTCTGGACAATCGGCCGATGAGTTGTTACCACCGACAACTTGCCAACCATACCACCCTAGACAGTTCATTAGATACCCAATTTCCGTAAAAACCACCAGAAAGTGAGTCAATGCGAATAGTGTGTAGATGCTTAGACTTAAAATCCCCTTAAATCATAGGACGGGTTGATAAGTCGTGTGCCTATCACCCCAATTTATTCAGTAAATTAAAGTAAAATTACTTGGTGAGGATGAAAGGCTAATTCCACATTCGAGTGGACACCCAAGCTAATTAAGCCTGAAGACTTGTAGAGTCTAAGGGTTCAGATCCTAAAGTACCGTTTCCTAAAGTTAATAACATCCAAATACCTAATTTCTCTTCTCCTAATTCTATTTCTTTTCTTTTCTCTCTCTCTCTCTCTCTCTCTCTTTTCTTTTTGTATTTTCAATTTTTATTTTAAGAAAATAAAAGAAATTTACAAAGATAAGGAAATAATTTCAAGATTGACTATCCACCCCCATGCTCAAATGATGCAATGTCCTCATTGTAGAAACAAAGACATGAAAAGGGCAGAATAACAGAATATCACCTAAATTTTTGTAACTCAGTTAGCTCCGTACAGAGAAGAGTGTACACACATGCGCCAAATTTAATGCTTTTAGCTAGGCATAAGATAAAAACGAAGAAGAGGTTAAGAATTCACAAGTACAAATCAAAATCAAAATAAAAATATTGATCCTCAAACTCGCAAATAGAAGATGTCCATAGATCTGGACCAAGTTGTGGTGCAGACCCATGCCCCAAGGTTGAGTGGTTCTTAGGTTTTGGATGAAAATCACTCAGAAACAAAGATTGTTGTGTTTGCGAGGCCAGGCCTGTGGTTTAGTGGTGTGCAACCCAAGACTAAAGTGTTGGAGAGAAGGTTGATTTGATTCACTAGGTTCAGATGTCCACTTAAAGTTCAGCTTAGAAAGATAGTCAGTTATTCTAAGCTTAGGTTGCATGTCAAAGATATCGTAACGGTCATGGTAGAAAGTTGGTGGTTTCAGGTCAACAGGAACCCTCAGATCCAAAATCATAGTTCCCTCAGAATTACCTTCCCAGATTCTAACTTCCAAATTCCTATCCTCTAAAATCAAGGTTTCTGGGACCTCCAGATCATTGTATACCCCATCTAATTTACCTAAGTCCAAAAATCATGGTTGTATAGGGATTGACTTGAGCACAATGATCTCAAAAGCCAGCTCTCCGAGGTGCGATTGAGGAATGGGGCTACTAATTGAATCATCAGGATTCAGATCGTCCAAGTTAGCCCCAACTGAATCAAAGTCTTCAAAGTCGGGCTATCAAATTGTTTGTCATACTCCTCGAGCCAGTTTGTCTCACTAAAATTATTTTCCTTAACTTCAAGTGCGACATCACTCAAAGTTTCCTCACTCTCAGAATCAAAGAATTCTTGATCCTCGTTTATATATGCCTCAAAATCATATGTCAATTCATGGTCCATGGAGAAATATTTTTCATCATTTCCTAGCACTGGGATCTTGGGTGAGAAACTCGATTCATGCTCAATTTGTTGCTCTAGCCCAACCTGGTCATCCTCGGTCTAAGAACATGTATCCCCCCAGACAGGTGCTTGAGCAAGTTCATACATTAGCTCTCCTGAAGAGGGTTCATCTTGAGAATCATCCCAAGACTGGACTAGGGAAACCACAAATTTCATCCTCAACCTCGACAATTTCCCAAAAGGAAAATCACCAAGGCCCCTATTCCTAGAATTTTCGAGCAAATCCAATAAAGAGCTATTCAACTCATCAATCATTTTGATCATAGGCTCCAATGCTTCAGTGCACGGTATTGGCTGAGCTTCTAAAGAGTGGATAGTGTTCCTTAAGTTAGCCAACACCTTGTCTTGGATCTGGTTTCACTTGAATCGAATGGTTCAGTTAAGGTTTGGGAGGGTTTGGATTAAATCTAGGGGAGTCAATATATCGAGGATGATGAGAACACCATCATGAGCCATAAACTAGCTCAATTTGATCAAATTAAGCTAGTAAATGCTCTTACATAATTGCCTGAGAGCCATAATTCACTGCAATCCATTCTGAGGAAGAGATGAGAAACCAGGGTTAAAACTGTAATTTTACCATCATAACTTGAATACAGTGTAACCATGAATTTTCTCAAGTGTTAATTAAGGGTAAAAAGGTCCTAAAATGCTAACAAGTGGGTTAAAACAGACAAAAAAGGTTTGCACGTGTTTTGAGAGTTAAATGACTTTTTAAACCCTAAAAGTAGACTCGCTTAATTAACTGAGGTTCTAGTTAGGATAAAATTCACCTAAGCCCTCTAAGATTCATAGAAAAGTATTCTCTAGGGTTTGGTATCCTTGATTTGGCCATTGAACCTGTCCTAACCTAAAATAGAGTCTCGGATTGACATTTGCACTAATTTGGGTTTTTGCATAAGTTACCTAGTAAAACTTGGTCAAATCCTAAATCTAACTTCATTAGTAGATTTCTTGGGTTCAGATTAGGCTTGTACCAAAATTTGGACCCAATCTGAGATCATCTTGACCAATTTTGCATTTTGGTCCAGTCAAACTCTTTCTATCTCATTCAGACCCCTAACTTTCAAATTCATTATAGAAAAGACCTTATCTTTGTTGTCAATCATTGCAAATAGGTCCCTCAACCATTATTGTAGAGGAATCCTACTCTGGCAACCTTCGACTAGGGATTTCCCCAGAATGACTGGTGAATCCCTTCCAAAATTAGAAGGAAGATTCTTGAGAGATTTTCCTACAATTTGTGCTGCATCTTGGGCTCCAATTCTCGCCCAAATCCTAATGCGAACACATAGAAAAATTGGGTCTCCTACTTTGATGAACATTCCAAGCTTGGAAGCTTGGCTTCAAAGCTCCTTTCGCCCTCTATTGCCTATATAAAGAACCACACGACCTCGCCAAGTATCCCACTCTCGAATTCGACCAGAGTAACCCCCAATTCTTCTCTCCTCCGGCCGAAGTGCTCTTCAAGCTCTGTTGACTCACCTTGCCTATCCTCATCGTCTAACTGTAATACCAGTGGCAGATCCTCCTTCCTTGCCTTCTTCCACGTCGAGCAGCACCAGCCAGCATCCCTATCCCCTTCATCCTCGCCATCCAACCCTTACCAAAGCTAGCTTCTTGTCCGGTGCTGGCCATACCACAATCGATGCCATCTTCACCCCCATCGTCCGCTACATACCTCAATCAACTCCTTAGCTTTTCTACGTCACGCCAGTACATCCGACACTCCACTTTGACATCTCCAACACCCTCCGTGACTCCATCTTCCATCTCGTCGACCTACCTCTGGCGAGCGCTAGCAGCCACCATAGATCACCTTCGCTGCCGCTCCCACACTCCACACCTTCTCCTCGACCTCAAGAGCAAAATCCCTAACTTCCTTAGGACAATTGCTCCTCTAAATCCTCTGTCGAACTTACGCTTCAACGGCGACACTCCGCGAGGTCAACAAGCCTCTTCACACACGCCCACTGCACACCACTGCCACCATCACACTCGCCATGCTCCAGCGATTGTTCCTGAGCCTTTTGACGTGGCTGGAGGGCCTTATTTGTGATTTCAGGATCCAGCCCCCCTCTACCATTAAAACCAACCTTCAAGCAAGCTTCAAGCTCACTCTAGGGTGCCTTCACTCCAGGCTTTGGCTCCAGACCACGTGGAGTCATCACATGCACATGCCCAGGTCTCCAATTCAGGTCTCCAATTCCCTGCTACTGTGACGCACAAAGGATAGGTAGGACTTTTGTCCCACCTCGAAAGCTGAAAAGTGTGTGCTATCACATAAATTGAATTTATGATAGAGGCTTATCGTCTCAGACACAAGGGGTGAGGTCCGTCACAGCCCTCATGTGCCTCATCCACGACCTCTCCTCCATGAACCTAGTACACTCGACCTGCCTAAGCCCACACCTCGACTACCACCCACGCCGGTAGCCCTGGTCTAGGGTATGCTCTTGTCCGAATCTGACTACCCGATATTGTGTGTGGCCTTGGGAAGGCAAGAAAGTGAAGAGCCTAGAGAGAGGAAAGAAAGCATGGGGTTGGGGGTTTTGCTACAGAGAATAATGACTGACACGTAGCCATTTGAAGAAGGATCCCCCTCTATGTGTGAATAAGAGAAGAAGAGAAAGAAAAGAAAAGAGAAGTCAAGGTAGAAGAAGAGGCACGTAGAGCTAAGGAGAAGAGACGAAAGCCAAAGAAGAAGAAGGGGAGCTGCATAAGAATAAAGGCAGAAGAAGAAGATGAATAGAAGAACATAAAGGCTGAGAGATAGAAGAAGAAAGAAGGAAGAAAGAAGGAAAGAAGAGGACCAGCACAAACAGAGAAGCAGAGAAAGAAGAAGAGAAGAGGAAGAGTTTAAGAAGAAGATTTCTTTAGATTGTTAATTGATATTGTGTCTGATTTGAGCTTCTTTATTAATATTGTGCATCTCTAAACTTTCATTGTGCGGAGTAATTAGTGATTCAAATTACCATTTTACTCCATTCTTTTTACAGTATTAGCATTAGCTTTCATTGATATATCATTATTGCTTGAAGTTTCATTATAAATTGCTCATACTGTTCTTAAATTGCAATTTTGAGATTGAATTCCATACTGCTCCCTGTGTTCGACCTCGAACTTCAAACTTGAGTAACAAACATTATTTGATTTCAAACTAATTTCAGCTATAATACAATGCAGTTTTAATACCTCGATTTCACTCGTGAAAAGAGGCCCTCGGGTCCCTCCGTGATAGTAGGTCATTTCAAGTTGTTCAAAGAATGGTGGTGACCTATATTCAATGGAATACTGAGTGTAGGTGTTATATTCATTATATCATTCCTGATTGTAGATCGGGTTGGTTTGGTCATCAAAGGGTGGAGATCTATAATCATTGTATTCATGAGAAGGATAATAATCATAGTCTTATTATCTAGGGTTAGGCCCTGGACACTGAGGTCCAGATTCATATCCCCAATCAAAGTTATCCCTGCTAGTGGATGGGTAATCATAAGTTGAGTCGGGATAGTAATCATCTTGAGGATAAGTAGTGGCAGGAGGGTAGGATTGGAAATGTGTGTAGGATGTGGAAGCATACATGGTGAAGTAGGAGGGAAAAGTCAGAAGGAAAAAATGAGCCCTACAATATAAGTAATCAACCCTGTCCTTAGGTGGGTTAGCCTAAAAAACTATAGACTCCCAAGACCCATCTTGAGATTATAAACAATTTGGTCTACTTTGATCCAGTTAGTCCAACTAGTTAGAGGGAGGGGCAGGGGAGATGGTTCTTCCTTTGGCTTGTGCCTCCAGTTCCATTGATACCCCCCAACCGCAGTGGTTTGACACTACTCCTCTAGCAAGACATCAGATGGACTAGTAGAAGCAAATTAATCAAAAAAAATCTCAATATGAGTCCCAAAGAGTGAATCAATCCTTAAGGCCAACATCTACTCAATTTTAGTTAGGTTTGGGATGATTGTGCTCTTGGAATGTGATGGGCTCTTAATGGGTTGTGCCATTAATAGTTTGTTGAAAATGTGTGTATGTGCACAACCAAAAAGTTTTCAAGCAAGCTTATTGATGATGAAGTGAGTTTTAGGGTTCGAATCTTGCTTAGTAGCATTTAGGGTTCAAATATTAGGTGTATTCAACAAAGTTTTGTGAGGCAAACCAAGATTGAAATCACATGTTCATGTATTTTCATTTATAAATCAAGAAAATATAGAGTGGCTGGCATGACCTAATTATTGAATCCTATGGGGCAGCTACAAAATGATTTCCTTTTAGATTAGGTGGTGCAGCCTAAACAATTCAATCAATTGGCCCAGATGCGCCACTGATTAAGGAACACAAAAAGTGGTTAACCAAGTCTGATTTCTACTCCATTATGTGTTGATTTGTATGTGTACTAAATCCACAAGTTGGAATCCCAGTTGAGCAGATAAAATCACGAAAGGTTATGTGCCTCAAATGTGAGTATGTAGTGTGTATGTTGATTTTTCCCACAAGAAGTATCTATTTGATTTTTTTTATATAAGAAGGTGAGATGAGTGGAAGCGGCAAACAAGACAAGTAATTTCTATCCTAGGGTTCGTGAAAACACCTAAGTAGATTAGGTCTTGGTTATTGATGTGGCAAAAATGAAACTAGTGGATGGGGAAGTGGGGGAAAACTTATAAATGTCTATGCCTGCAGTTTACTCCAATCTATCACCTTTGGCTCCTCGATCAAGTTCCTACAAGATAATAAATCGTAGAAGAAAGATAGGTTCTAAAACTATGTAAGTAATGCAGGAAAACATGAGAAAAACCAAAGAGCATTGCTGATAACATGCAAAAATTCATCATAAAATGCTTATTTACGATAGTTCCTAGGCCTGGCCTTGCACATCAAGATATAAATATTGCATAAACATCCACTGCATTGTATTTAGGATAGTTGTATGTTTTGCATACTAATTCCTTCATTTTATATGTCCAGGAGGCAATGTGATATTCTTACGGACTTCAGATGAAAAATCCTACCGTACAGATGGATTTGGAACGATGATTGCTGTCCGACAATGTAGAAATCACCTCGATCCGAGCACTGTAGTATCCTCTGCATGCAAAGAAGGGTGGATGGTCCAGATGGTGCCACATAGCACCATCTAGAGTGCCCAAGGTCACATGCCATGCTTCCAATGGCCACCAAATAACTGATCTCAACTGTCGGATGAAAATCCAACAGTTGAGAGCTTGCCTTCACCACGTGACCTCAACACATCTTCTCGGCACACTTATGGACGTGTAACAACAGTGGAGGCGCTGGATCGCATGGGAGGGCCACGATTTCGAGACCTGTAGACCCCCCCCAATTCATCAATTAGGCATGCGCACCATAGCGTACACACCAGCAAGAGCGCCAGCACGCACCAGCAGCGTGTGCGCAAGCGTACGCTGGTGCATGCTAGCCCGCACGCCAGTAGGGCCTCTGCGCAATCTGCGTGCATGATGGAGGGACAGCATAGCTAGCATGGGCAGGTGTGAGGTAGTTACAGCGATGCCTGAGCTGGACCTACAGCGATGCTTGAGCTGGACCTATAGCGACATCTGAGAGGTCGCCAATTACCCTATATCTATTTTTAGCCCCTTCCATTCCATTATATAAAGGCCTACACACCCCCTTTGCCACACCATCTCTGCCTACTCTACTCCTACCTACTCCTAAGCTCTTGCAAGCCTACCAACGCTCTATTAGAGCTTACTCTCAAGCTCCCAAGGAGCTTGTTAGTGTAACGAAACTCTGTACCACCAAATACTCTTCCATCTTCCCATCCCCATTGGTAGGTCGCCTTGGAGCCGTCCTCCTCCCTCCATTCTAGTAGCAGATCATCTCCGCCTTCTCACCTCCATTCCAGAGCCACACTCAAGCTTTCCCCTACCCGACGTCCTCCAGCTTCTCACCTTCGTCATCCTGCTTCCCAACTCTTTCGTCCAATCTTTCGCTGGGCACCGTCGTCTCACCGAACAACCGCTTTGGGAGATTTCTTCTCACCTATCTTCTCTTTTACGCTTTCATAGTTTATTGTAATTGACATTCATGCAATATGTCATATTTGATTCCATCTCCCTCTTATGATTTCTTGTCATTTTATTTCAAAAAAAAAAAATAACAAAAACACAACACCAAAACGAAACAAATTGAAGCACGATTTTCATACAAAGTAAACGTCACCTCCCTGTGTTCGACCGGGGACTCCCTTGGAGTTTTGGTATAAATTATATTTGATTATGAGTTTTGCAACTATGACGACGGGTTACTCGTAACCCAGATTTCAAGCACGCGAAACCCATGCGATCATTTTGGCGCCGTTGCCAGGGAGGCAACGGAATTTAGTTTATTGTTTTCTGTGCATCTTTGCATTTACGAAGTACTAACCCCACTTATCTCTGATCTATTGTCTTGCAGGTACCCTAACTTGGAGATCTAAGTGCGATAGATCAGAGTAAAGTGCAAGTAGAGTACTTTGTAAGTGTCCCCCACATTCCCCCTCCACTAGTTTCATTTCGCCAGACTCATAACTAAGACCTAATCTACATAAGTGCTTGCATAAACCCTAGGATAGACTTTGTTTGTCCTGTTTGCCACCTTCACCCATCTCACCCACATTTTATAAAAAGAAAAAAAAAGATACTTTCTGTGGGACGAATCAATTTACGCACTTTATACAACATCAGAGGCACATAACCTAACATGATTTTCATCTACTCAACTGGGATTTCGACCTATGGACCCGGTGCACTAATTCAACACATAAAAGAGTAGAAATCATATTAGGTTAATCACCTTTTTGTGTGCCTTAATCGGTGGTGCACTTGAGCCAATTTAATGAATTGTTTGGGCCACACCACCTAATCTAAAAGAGGTTCATTTTGTAGCTGCCCCATAGGATTCATTAACTAGGTCATTCTAGGCACTCAATATTTTTCTTGATTTCTGAAGGAAAATACTTGAACACGTGCTTTTAAAAAAAAACTTGGTTTTCCTCACAAAACTTTGTTAAAAACACCTAATATTTGAATCCTAAAAGCTATTAACCAAGATTCGAACCCTAAAACTCACCTCATCGTTAATAATCTTGCTTGAAAACCTCTTGGTTATGCACATCCACACATTCTCAAACAAATCATTAAGGTCACAACCCATTAAGGGCCCATCACATTCTAGAAGCACCAATTTCCCAAGCCTAACTAAAATTGATTAAACATTGGACCTAATGAATCATTCGCTCGTCGGGATCCAGATTGAGATTATTTCGATTAACCTACTTCATGGCTACGGGGAGTAGCGTTAAATGACCATGGCTAGGGGTACACTAAGAACTGGAGGCACAAGCCAAAGGAAGAACCTTCTCCCCAGTCCCTCCTTCTAACTGGTTGGATTGCCTGGACAAAAGTAGAGTAAATCATTCATAATCTTAAGGCAGATTCTGAGAGTCTGTTGACCTTTAGGCTACCCAACCTAAGGATAGGCTTGTATTTTGTGCTGCTGGGCTCCTTCCCTTCCCCGTCCTTTCGACTTCCTTCTAGTGTTTGCTTGGAAGGAGGTCATTGAACCCTAGATTGGAAGGACCTTTAGACCATTCTTGGAGGCGGAGGTTGAGCTTTAGCCAAGGAGATCCCATGGTTGATCAACAACCACCTCCCCCACCCCCGTACCAGTAGGAGCTAATTCAGAGGCAGTTGGAAGAAATGCAACAGATGTAGCAATGGTTGCATCGAATGAAGGGTCAGGGCGCTCGGCCCTTAAAGGATTTTTATGATCATTTAAACTATGGGGAATGTCCAGCGTCATGATTCTTGCCGGGGACATAGAAATCAAGCCCCAAGTCTTAAGCCTGATAAATCATTTTCATAGGCTTGGCTCATAGGACCCATTCCAGCACTTGGAGGATCTGACCACTTTAGTTCTGACCACTAAAGCAAGGAATGTGAAAGAGAAGAAAATGATCATGAGGATCTTCCCCTACTCACTCAGGGATAAAGCCGCACATTGGTATCGAACCATAGGAAGGTTGATAGAAACTTGGGCTACCCTTAAGTCAGCTTTCTTGAAGAAATTCTTCCTTATCGGAAGGACCAATGCCTTGCGACGGGCAATTACTAGTTTCTTCCATTGGCCGAGGGAACCATTTCATGGTGCCTGGGAGCAATTCCAGGAATTTTTGAGGAAGTGCCCACACCAACAGGAGCCGAAATGGCAACTCATGCAGGTTTCCTGTCACAGGTTGGTTGAGCAACTCTGTAATCACGTGGACACGTCCTGTAGAAGCAATTTCCTCAACAGTGATGCAGATAGTGCATACGACCTATTTGAGGAAATGAGTGAGAACTCAATTAATCAAGCCTCCATGGATTCATTCAATCGGTTCCAACAACCCAGGTCAAGTGCTAATGAGATCCAGGATTCTCATTCATTTGACATGGTATTGATTTGTAATAAGCTTGATAAAATGGACTTGGTTGCTAAAAGAATGGAAGAATGGATGTGTGGGAATTTGGGAAACACTTCTACACCTACTTAATCCTAGAATTCAAGATTCCATTTCTCACAAGCTCCCACGGAGTCGATGTTCGTGAACCAACTTGAATCAGCTAAACCTATGAGCCATGATTTCTCGGAACCTTATGGGTTCCAAACTAGGGCCTCTGAGCCCAATTTTTTTGATCCTTCCTTCTCTCTATCCTCATCCTATGAGGATGTGCATGCAATGCAGGAGAATGTTAGGTCCAACTCGTATAACTCGGGTTGGAGGAACCACCTGAACTTCTCCAAGAAAAGTCAAGGGCAACAAACCCATACTCGACCCAACAACTATGCATCTCAAATACCTATGGGTTAGGGTCAAGTATACACCCAAAGACCTATGGATAACTTGCAATCTGGGTTAATTGCTAACACCTGACAACCTGGATCTCTACTATCCCAACTTGTACCCAACCTGCGCAATGTGAAAAATCAGGGCAATAGAGACCAAGGGTATAGGAATCAAAGGGACCCACATGCACATTCTCACGTGGTTGAGGAGGGTCCCTCATCTTCTTCTTCTTTTGGTTTTATGACCAACCAAGGCCCTCCAATCTTTAGTACCCCACCTCAAGACCTGAACCCATATGCCTATGCAAACTCCATCACCTTGAGAAGTGGGAAGCTGACACAAAACCCTGATTACCTTCTAGAAGTCAAAACCCTGGGGAGCTTGAGAGAGAGGAGATTGAAGAAGACAATAAGGCCTAGGGATCAAAAATTGAAAATACCACCCATATGCCCTTCCCTGAGGAATTATTGAAAACCAAGAAGAAGAAAACCATAGATAGTAATGAGGAGCTCATGAATTTATTCAAGAGTGTAGAGATTAATATTCCACTCCTCGACGCTATTAAGAACATCCTGGCTTAAGCTAAATTCTTAAAAGAACTGTGTACCCAAAAACGTAATCCGAAAGAACCCACTCTAAGGAAGGTGATTCTCTTTGAGTAAGCAAGTTCAATTATCCTACATCACCTTCCTCAAAAGAAGAAAGATCGAAGTGCTCCCTTGATCTCATGCGTTATTGGGGAGTACACTTTTGATAGGGCACTATTGGACATAGGTGCATCCATCAACCTAATCCTGACTTCTCTTTATGAGAGGTTTGGGTTAGGTGAACTCAAGCCAACCTCAGTAACACTACAATTATTAGACCATTCGGTCACCACATCGAGAGGAATTGCTAAGGATGTAATTGTCAAGGTCAAGGATTTCTATTTTCCCGTAGATTTCCTTGTCCTTGACATATATGTATCTAACGATTTGAGGAACATGGCCATCATTCTGGGGCATCCATTCCTAGCTACCGCCAAGGCCAACATAAACTATGAAAGCGGTAGTATGGAGATCACCTTTGGGCATAAGAAGCCAACTCTAGATATTTTCAAGGCGATAAGAGGATTTGAGGATTGTGGATTCATTGAGGAGCTCGAGGATCAGGATCTTGAGACTTGTATGACAACCAGTGCACTCGAGGACTCCACCAGCTTTAGCGAACCCAACCCACAACCCTCTGTGGTAGACCTTCCACATCCTGAAGAGCTTGTTGATTTTGTTCATTCCTAGCCTCTTCCACTGGATCGTCCTAATGAATCTTCGTCAGCATCCTCCCTACCTTCTTTTCCAAACCCACCTCAGCTGGAATTGAAACCTTTGCCCAAAAGTTTGAAATATGAATTCTTAGAACCTGAAAACATGCTCCCTGTGATTGTTAGTGCTGATTTGACTATGGAGCAAGAATCGAGGTTAATTAAGGTCCTTAAGAACAACAAGGAAGCAATTGGTTGGTCCATCCACGACCTTAGGGGGATCGAGCCATCTTATTGTAATCCTCATATTTTCATGGAAGATGGATCTCACCCTTCTCTTGAGATGCAAAGGAGACTAACCCTGAGTTGGTGAGAAGTGGTCAAGAAGGTGATAATCAAGTGGCTCGATGCTAGGATTATTTACCCAATCTCGAATAGTCCGTGGGTTAGCCCCGTTTAGAATGTACCCAAGAAGGCGGGAATAACTGTTACGACTAACGAGAAAGGGGAAACCCTCACCAGTCGTTCAGCTTCTGCTTGGAGAGTCTGTATTGACTATAGGAAGCTGAACATAGCCACTAAAAAGGATGACTTTCCCTTTCCATTCATCAATCAAATCCTTGAAAGGTTAGATAGGAAAAAATACTTTTGCTTCCTAGATGATTATTCAGGATATAACCAAGTCCCTATCCATCCTAAAGATAGGAAAAGACAACCTTCATATGTCCCTTCAGAACCTTTGCATTCTGTAGAATGCCTTTCGGGCTTTGCAATGCACCTACGACTTTTCAAAGGTGCATGCTGGCCATCTTTTCTGACATGGTGGGAGATTGTCTTGAGGTGTTCATGGATGATTTCTCCATTTTCAGAGATTCTTTTGAGTCTTGCTTAGCTAACTTGGAATTGATCCTCTAGAGATGCATCAAAACATGGCTGGTCCTTAGCTGGGAAAAGAGCCACTTTATGACTCAGGAAGGCATTGTCCTAGGTCATGTGGTCTTTAGCTGGGGTATTGAGGTTGATAAAGTTAAGGTGGATGCTATCTTTAGACTTCCTCCACCCACATCTGCAAAACAGATCCACTCTTTCCTTGAGCATGTGGGTTTTTATAGAAGATTCATTAAGGACTTCTCGAAGGTTGCTCGGCCCTTAAGTAACCTTTTGGCCAAACACATCCTGTTCAAGTTTGATGAATCATGCCGTAAGGCATTTGATTTATTAAAAAGGATAGTCACCTGTGCACCGGTGTTGCAACCACCAGTCTGAACAACCCAATTTGAGATTATGGCTGATGCATCAGATTATGCTGTCAGGGCTGTCTTGGGTCAGAAGATTGAGAAAAAGCCCTTTGTGATTTACTACACTGGCAAGACTCTGGACGAGGCCCAGAGGAACTACACCATTACTGAAAAAGAATTGCTAGCTGTAGTTTTCACTTTATAAAAAATCAGGGCTTATCTGTTAGGTTCTCTTGTCATCATCTATACAAACCACACAGCCTTGAAACATCTTTTGGCTAAAAAGGATGCCAAACCCTAGCTTATTCGCTAGATTCTATTGCTTCAAGAATTCGATCTTGAAGTCAAGGATAAAGCCAGGGCACAAAATGTAGTGGAAAATCACCTTTCTTGAATCCTAATTGATTCTCCTCATCTGAATTCCCGATCTCTTGTACTTTTTTGGATGAGACTATCCTTATAGTCTCGAGTATCCAAACCCCTTGTTTTGCAAATATTGTCAATTATTTGGCCGTTGGTCAAATCCCCCAGGATTGGACCAAACAACAATGGGATAGACTTGTGCTTGAGGCCAAATATTATTTTTGGGATGATCCTGAGCTGTACTGCATTGGCGCAGACCAGATTATTCATCGATGCATCCCAAAAATTGAGTTCCACAGCATACTTGAGTTCTACCACACATTTGCATGTGGTGGACACTTTTCCAGGAAAAGGATGGCAACAAAAATCTTGCAATCCAGATTCTACTGGCCATCATTATTTAAGGATGCCCAGGAATTCTCAAAGTCATGCACCCGATGCCAGACACTTGGGAACATGGCTAAGAGAGATATGATGCCTCTGAACCCAATACTTTCTGTTGAAATTTTTGACATTTGGGGCATCGACTTTATGGGGCCCTTCCCTTCTTCGTTTGACCACCAGCATATTATGGTCACTGTTGATTATGTATCCAAATGGATTGAGGCAATTCCTACCCAAACCAATGACCACAAGGTGGTCATCGATTTTGTGAAGAAAAATATCTTCAATCGATTCGGGGTTCCTTGGGTAATTATCAATGATGGTAGTACACATTTCACTCATGCCCAGTTTCAAATTTACTAGGGAAATATGGGGTGAATCATCGGATTTCCACACCTTACCACCCTCAGACAAACAGACAGGCCAAGGTCTCTAATTGGGAGATCAAAAGCATTTTGCAGAAAATCGTTAGGCTTGATTGGAAGGATTGGACCCAAAAGCTAGATGACACTCTTTGGGCCTATCGTACGGCATACAAAACGCCCATCGGTATGTCTCCGTTCCATCTAGTGTTTGGTAAGGCGTGTCACTTACCTATAGAACTTAAACACCGGGCATTTCGGGCCTTCAAGAAATGTAATTTTGACCTAGATTTGGTCGAGGAAACTAGAAACTCCAACTATCTGAGTTGGAGGAGCTCCAAAATGATGCTTATGAAAATGCTAGAATCTATAGGCAAAGACTAAAGCTCTCCATGACTAAATGATTTCACGTAAGAGCTTTGAGCCAAACCAGAAGGTCTGGCTTTTCGATTCTTGATTGAAGCTTTTCCTCAAAAAACTCAGGTGTAAGTGGGATGGCACATTCGTTATTGAGCGAATTTTCCCAAACGAGGCCGTTGAAATCTCTGACCCAAAGATGGGTAATATCTTCATGGTCAACGGACAGCATCTCAAACCCTTTGTTGACCATATGCTCCCTGAACCCATCTCGGACAAGGTTGTTCTTACCTTGCCTTAACCACCGTAGGCTGGTCATCCCCTAGCTGAAGGCACTAAACTCAGCACATGTAAAGACTTTTCCAAGCTGACCAAAATCCCATAAAACCAAGTGCTATTCTTCCACTTCTACTCTCCTACATGACTGCTTTTTTAACAATGAGGACATTGCAATAGCTAAGCATGGGGGGGTGGATATATCTTGTAATCTTTTTGTCAGCTGTAACAGTAACTTTCCGTTATTTGATTCCAAAAAAAAGTTAGAATTAGTAGACGAGAACTTAGGCATTAGGTGTTGCAAACTTTAGGAATTGATACTTTGAGACCTGAATACTTAGATTCTTTAGGTCTTTAGGCTTAACTACCCTGGGTGTCCACTCGAATGTGGACTTAGTTTTGAGTCCTCATGAATTAAAATTCATTTTAATTTGGTAATTAAATTGGAATGATAAGTATGTGACTTATCAACCCACCCTCTGATTTGGGGGGACTTTAAGCCTAAGCATCTACACACTTTTTTTTTGCACTGACTCACTTTTTGGCAGCTTCTTCAGAAATTGGGTAGCTAATCAACTATCTAGGGTGGTTTGGCTGGCAAGTTGTTGGTGGTAATAGCTTATCGGCCGACTATCCAGAACCCAGCCACAACACCATTTTCGTTGTGTTGCCATTAGGTAAATCTTAGATCAGGGAAGCTACCAACTTAAAAAAGAAAAGAAAAAAAAAGAAAAAGAAAAAAATAGAAAATGGAAGAAACAAAACTAATAATAACAAACAAATAAAACCACACTTTGCCGCATGATTATGGCTGGCAAGTTGTCGTGGGTAACAGCCCATTGGCCAGTTGTCTAGAGCCCAACTCACAAAAATGCATAATAATTCTGAAAACACTTAGGGAAGAAGCAGGAAAGTAAAATAAATCGAGGAGATATACACTGGGTTCGCCCTTGTGTTGACCCCAAAACTAAAAGTAGGGAGAAAGCTACCGTTCGAAAAGATAAACCTCTAGCCAAGGTCACCAAGGGTCATAGAAACCTGAAGTCTAGTTTAACGGCCACCTAGTGAGTCTTTCACTCTTTCACAAGATGCTTAGCACTTAGAGTCCTTTTTGAGTCTTGGATGGGTCAGGTAGCCATAAAAAGTTATCCCGAAACTCTCAAACTCCAAAAGTACAAAAAAAAGTAAATAGAAAAGAAGAAAAATAAGAAAAATTTTTGGTGTATCCTCTCATTTCAAATAAGGTGAGGGCTTGGATGGTTTGCATTTTTGCAGACACCCGGGAACTGTTGAGTCTTTGTAACCAAGTCTTGGGTTGAAAGTTCCAAAAATAACAAACAAATTATGCTTAAGAGATCGAATCCTAATTCTGCATTTATAAATAGCATTTAGGTAAATTTTGCCAGGGACTAGCAAAAAGTAATAATGGGGTTATGATAAACATGTATAAATTCATCATAAAATGCTTATTTACGATAGTTCCTAGGCATAGCATATCACATCATGATATAAATATTGCAAAAGCATCCATTGCATTATATTTAGGACAGTTGTATGTTTTGTATATTAATTCCTTCATTTTATATGGCCAGGAGGCAATGTGACATCCTTATGGACTTCAGATGAAAAATCCGACCATATGGATGGATCTGGAGTGACGATTATAGTCCGACAACATAGAACTCACCTCAATCCGAGCACTGTGGCATCCTCTACATGCAAAGAAGGGTGGATGGTTTAGATGGTGCCACATGGCATGATCTGGAGTGCCCAATTTCACACGCCATACTTCCAATGGACACCCAATAAGTTATCTCAGCCATTGGATGAAAATCAAACGGCTGAGAGCCCGCCTTCACCACGTGGCCTCATCACATCTTCACAACACACTTATGGATATGGCGCAACAGCGGAGGATGTGGATTGTAAGGGAAGAACACGTGTTCGAGAACTACAGAGCCCTTTGTAATTTGTCAATTGGGCATGCGCACCAACGGGCACCACAGTGCACACGCCAGCTGGCATGCCAGCATGCACCAGCAACATGTGCACACACATACGCCAGCGCAGGCCAGTGCGAATGCCAGTAGCACCTCCATGCAATCTACGTGCATGATGGAGGGACAGCATAGCTCGAATGGGAGGGCATGAGGTGGCTACATCAACAACTGAGCTGGACCTATAGCGACATCTGGGAGGTCGCTAATTAACCTGTATCTATTTTTAGCCCCTTCCCATCCATTATATAAAGGCCTACACACCTCCCTTGCCAAACCATCTCTACCTACTCTACTCCTACCTACTCCTAAGCTCTAGCAAGCCGACCAACACTCTATTAGAGCTTACTCCCAAGCTCCCAAGGCACCTATTAGTGTAACGAAACTCTGCCCACCAAACACTCCTCCATGTTCCCATCCCCATTCATAGGTCACCTTGGAGCTATCCTCCCACCTCCATTCCTATAGCAGATCATCTCCACCTTGTCACCTTTATTCTAGAGCCACTCTGAAGCTTTCCTCTACCCGAGGTACTCCTGCTTCTCACCTCCATCGTCCTGCTTCCCAACTTTTTTGTTCGAGCTTCTGCCAGGCGCCGTCATCTCATCGAACAACCGCTTTGGGAGATTTCTTCTCCCGCCTTTTCTCTTTTACGCTTTCATAGTATATTGTAATTCACATTCATGCAATATATCATATTTGATTCCATCTCTCTCTTGTGATTGCTTGTGATTTTATTTCAAAAATAAAAAAATAACAAAACCACAAACACCAAAAGGAAACAAATCTATGTGAGGTTTTCATACAAAGTAAACATTGCCTACCTATGTTTGACCTGGGACTCCCTTGGAGTTTCGGTATAAATTGTATTTCACTATGAGTTTTGCAACTACGATGACGGGTTACTCGTAACCCGGATTTCAAGCACGCGAAACCCATGTGATCAGTTGCCTCCTCGGCAACGGTGCCAAAATGATAAGAACATGCAAGAATAGGAATTTAATCCTAAATAGTTGTGTCTACATCAGTGTGGTTGCACGCATGGCTGCTCATGGAGACATGGCGAGGGGAGGTGTACATGGAGAGGAGAGGGCATGCATGGCTGTTGAAGGTGCACTTGACCTCTGCTTCACGAGGGCGAAGGTACGATGAGGGGAAGGAGGCTGGAGCACGTGCGAGCTATTGGTGGTCAGCCTGGTCATGCTACTGGCCGTGTGTAGGTTGTGAAGGTGTGGGCATGCACAGTGGTGTGGCTGGTGCCGGCACGTGGGAAGGAGGTAGCAGCTAGTAGCTGTCGACATTGGAAGTGATGGGTTATTTTTTAGGGGAGATGATGAAGATGAAGATGAATGGTGCGGTGATGGTGATGGTGATGGTGGATGTGGTGTTAGTTCTAGTAAGGGAGAAGGAAGACTCTGAGAAAGAGAGGGACGTTGATGATGGTGGTGCGTAGAGGTGGAGTCATGACTATGGAAGTGCAGCCTGTTGGTGGTGTTGATGATGGGTTCCTTGATAATGCATAAGAGGAAAAAGAAGAATAAGAAGGATAAATGCATGGCCTTTAGGTACACACTCATGGTGAGTTGCACAAGTGACTGTGGTGTAGCGGTCTGTCACCCCACCTCCCTGCGGTGGTGTGAACTTGTGTACACAGTTGAGGCCTGCGTTAATGGAGCTGTTGAGAGCTTGGCTCTCTGCATAGTGGTGAATGGGGGTGGAGGCCTAATGTGCATTGTAGACCCTCACTCCCTTTGTAGCTACATTTCTTGGATTTGAAATGGGAGAGGCAGGACCAAATCCACTTCTCATGATAATTATGGAGATTTCATGGCTAGAGTGACTGGCCACAGAAGGAGGAAGTAGAGCGATTACCTATGAAGAAGAAGAATAATAAAATTAAATAAGATATTATGGTTATTTATGCACAAACCCTTAACTTCTATGTTAAACTTAAAATAATGCCTGTAATGCACCTAATTGGAGAACTAAGTGAATTCTAAATGCATTTAGATATGAATGCAATGCATGAATTATGCAATCAAGCTAAAAATATAAATTAATTTATTTACATCCTATAGCATGTTAACTAAATGTTAAAGATATCTTAATGTCTAGGCATTCACCCACTTAAATAGTTCACAAATATGGGATAATAAAATGCCCCTATGACTTGTTTTTACTAGTCCCTATTGAATTCAAGCATTAACCCAGCTCTCTAAGTAGATTAGCCAACCCAATCGGTTTTCCCTTAGAAACTTGTTAAGTTACTGATCGCATGGGTTTGGCACATTTGAAAATTAGGGTTAAGAGTAACCCGCTGCTATAGTTGCAAAACTCGTAATCAAATATAATTTATATAGAAACTCCAAGGTAGTCCTAAGTCGAACACAATGAGGAGATGTTTACCTCGTATGAAAATCGCGCTTCAATTTTTTTCTTTTTGATGTTTTGTGGTTTTGTTATTACTTTTTCTTTTTAAAATAAAATGGCAAGCAATCACAAAAGAGAGATGGAATCAAATATGATATATTGCATTAATGTCAGTTACAATAAACTATGAAAGCATAAACAAGAAAGGGGTGAGAAAAAATATCCTGAAGTGGATGTTTTGTGAGACAATGGCACCTGGCGGAAGCTCGGACGAAGGAGTTGGAAAGCAGGATGATGTAGGAGAGATGTAGGACAACGTCGGGTAGAGGAAAGCTTCAGCATGGCTCTAAAATGGAGGTGAGGAGGCAGAGATGATCTACTACTGGAAGGGAGGTGGGAGGATGGCTCTAAGGCGACCTATGAATGGGGATGGGAAGATGGAGGAATATTTGGGGGAGCAAAGGTTCGTTACACTAATAGGCGCCTTGGGAGCTTGAGAGTAAGCTTTAACAGAGCATTGGTAAGTTTGCTAAAGCTTAGGAGTAGGTGGGAGCAGAGTAGGTAGACATGAAGAGGAATGGAGGATGTAAGGCTATTTATGTAGTGATGGGAGGAGAAGCATCCCACGCACAGTCATTCAGCGACAGCTACAAGCGTCAGTAAAGGCCACTCAAGGTGACACCAAAAGATCTATGCCACTTCAATGCCTTGTTTGGTGCATGCACTGTGAAGGCCATTTAGTGATTGCCGCAAGTGTCACTAAAGGCCTGCTCTTCTATCACTACAAATCCCACGCCCACCGCTCATGCTCACTTACTGCCACTGGGGTTGGATGCACCATAGCCATTGGATTCAGACATGAACGGTTGAGATGGAGCGGAGATCACGTGTCTTGATCACATGTGAGATGGCACGTTCTCGAGGAGTGTTGATGGCTGCTTGTAGGATCCGCACTCATCCAATGGTGCCACGTGGTCACGCCTCCAGTGCTTTATTGCTCCTGTGCTCATCCAATAGGCACAATTCGATTACGTCCGCTCTTCGCGAAATAGCCTTTCCCCACCGCATCTCGAACTCGCGCTTGCAGTTTGCGAGCACGTGTCTTCACCAATACGCCAAGGCCACAGTTTGTCGAGTGGAGGGTTGTTGTGGCCGCAAGGTTAAGGCACTCCTCAGCCATTGGAATGAAAACCAATGGTTGAGATCTCATCTTGCGGTGGGCTTGGGGTGGCTGCGGTTCGTGGTGGGTAGTATGCATGGCACCACATGGCATCATCTAGATCGTCCATCTTCTTCTTCTTGTAGAGGGTGCTACGGAGCTCTAATCGGGGTGATTTTCACATTGACGGATTGCGATCATCTCTCCGGATTCATCCGCATGGTCAGATTCTTCTTTTGAAGCTTGTAAAGATGTCGCACCACCTCCTGGTCATGTAAAATGGAAGAATTAGTGTACATAATATGCAACTATCCTTAATGCCATGCAATGGATGCTATGTAGTATTTATAACATGATATGCAATGCTAAGCTTAGGAACTATCATAAATAAGCATTTTATCATGAATTCATGTGTGTTTATCAGTTACAGACTTTAGACCTAAGGTTCTTAAGTAGCTGCTAGGTTACAAACTAGGTCGGCTAAGGACAAGTTGCAGGCATAGGTTTCCTTGATTTCTAGCTCTACCCTAAGGTTTATTGGTCCCAGAGATTAAAGCATCTGTGCATGTGACAACCTAGATGGAGAGCAAGGAATATATCTATATGTATTTTTCTTCTTTGTGATATATATATTATATATTTTCTATTTGATTCCTCTAAGTCTAACCATGGATCAGCTATCAACACGGTCAGTGTTAGATTCATTGCCCCCACCACCAAACCTCAAAGGGTGCCTGGTTTTCGATGCTTTGAGATAGCATGGTCCATAGCGACCCCAAGAACTCTTGGTAATTGACACTTTGAGATAGTATCACTTATGGATTTCTTAAGCAAATTCAGGCTTGTGGCAATCGACACTTCCAGATGGGGCCGCCCATGGTACCTGAAATGCACAATACGCTTACATGCCCCTAGGTGACCTTAAATCAGCAATCAAAATGCACTTCAGGTTTCTGTGCCCCTAGGTGACCTTAAAAAGAATTTTTCCTAAAGGTGTATCTATAGAACCATTAGCTTTCTCCCTATTATTTTTATGGGGTCAACACAAGGGTAATCCAGTGTATATCTCCTCGGCTTATTGATAACACCACACAAGGGGGTAGTAATTAGGTTGAATATGGCCCATCTTTAGAATAAAAGGCACAACATAAGTAGAATAGGAGCATTGCATCCATCAAGTACCAAGATTGCTTATAAACTGTATTAATGGCCATTTGTGTGAAGCATTTATCAAAGTAGGCCTCAGATGAGCAATCGGACCGCACGGATGGATTTAGAACGACGAACGGAGTCCAATGGACTCAAGATCGGCCAAATCCGACATCCGGAGCTCCCACAATGGGCCCAAGAAATTTTGACCGTTGATCTGGAGATCGACCCAGAGAGCCCCACGTCAGCCCGCCCCCACCGCTCGCACACCCTCAGCCAGACAAGGACAAATCTCGGCCGTCAATCTTCGATCGAACGGCTGAGATCCGCGTGCTCGCCCGCGGTCACCGCGACAAAGCGCGGGTGTGGCGCAACGGTTAGCGCACACGCCCGCATCGCAGCGACGCGCGTTCGAGCTGCGCGGAGCAGAAATCGAAGGCGAGCGAAGGGCACGAAAAAATTGGGCCGCCAGATCAGCAGCGGGCGGCCATGATCTTGCCACGCGGCGCGATGATAGCCCACGAGCGCCCACGCGCGCTCGCACGCCGGGCGAAAACGCGTGCGCCCAAGGCGCGATCTCAGCACGGGCGCAGAAGGCTCTCAGCCAGTCACGGATCGCGTGAAGAGGAAGACTGGGGGGGCAGCAGACCGGCAGCAGGAGGGCTTCACCGACATTTGTGGAAGCGGTTTTAGCGACGCTCCGGATGTCGCTAAAGCCCATTCTTCTTTTAGGAAGCCCTTAACTCTATTTAAACCCCCTTCTACCACGATTCAATGCATACTCTCCCACTTGCAACTACTCCACTCCTCTCTTTGCTAGCTTTAGGCACTCTTGTAATCGCCGGAGACGACGAGCCGCCGACGGAGCCTCCTCCACCGCCGTGGCTTCCTCGTCGCTCTCCACTCTCTCTCCATCTCTCTCTCTCTCTCTTTTAAGCTTTCATTTACTTTTAAGCATGTATTTAATGTTGTAAGATATGAACTATGATTGCATGTTTAATGAAATTATTTTCCGTTCAATCACCATTTTAATTTCTGTTCAAAGTGCATGATCAAAACCAAGAGCTTTCTAACCCTAAACACTCTCTCTCTATCTCTCGCTCTCGCTTTTCAAAACCGTCTCTTTCGCAAGAAAAACTCTGCCTTTTTCGTGACAACAAGTGGTAAACAAAATCCGATTTCCACACCTCCCTGAGACCGACACTCGGACTCACCTCCGTTTACTGCTTCTAAAACAGACGTATCAAGTGCAACTAGAACGACACCTCTTAACACACACGCATAAGAGCACGTCAGTTTTTGGCGCCATTGCCAGGGAGGCAACGGATTTGTTTTATCACCTCCATTCCACACTCATTCTCACATCGTCTAATGCCCTATTTTCCTTTTTACTTGACGATTGCAGGAATTCGGCGCATGGACGGCGAAGCGACGCATTCCACGATGGTAGCAAGGGAGTAGGCACCTCGAGGACCGATAGTGAGTAACCTGTCTCTCATTGTTTGCTTGCGTGAAAAAGCTAAAAAAATTGTAAAAACTGAAAAAAAATTGGCATGGTGTATGACTGCTTGACCCACATCCATAACACATCACCCGACAAAAAATGTACACTCTAACTTTCTGAACAAATTGTTGGAGTGTTCTTTTCTTTTTCTTTAGTGGTGTTTGCGAAGCCACCGTGAATTGACCTGGGCCGCACCACTCAACCCTAAAACTAACTCATCTAGTAGAAGCTGCATGATCATCAGGATGAGTACACTAGGGTTTTAGAACCTCTACAAAAGAAAAGGAAATCTACTTTCACCAAGTTATGTGCAGAACTTGTTTGAAAACATATTAAGACACGTCAACCCTAAAAAGTACTAAAGTAAGGATGAAACACTAAAAGACACCACATCTTAACAAATCCTTGCTTGAAAACCATGTTTTGCTAGAAGCACACACTTTGAAAGTGGAAATTAAGAGGCACCACCCCAATCAATGCCTCATCACAAGCACTATCCTAACCCTCTAAAATTGAGTAGACGTGCCCTAGGCAGGACTGAGTTAAGTCTCAAAAGGCGAGGTTTTGTTTGCTAGGCACTTGGCTTTCATTCCCTTGGCAGAATCTGGTGACTAGGCTGCGGGGCAGTGTCAAACGATCGCAGTTGTGGGGTCTATGGAACCAGAGGTGCAAGCCAAAGGAAGAACCTTCCTTGCAATCCCCTCGTAATCAACCTGGTCAAATTAGCCTTGGGAAGGGGAGTCCAGTGCTTACGGACTTAATCACCCTTTGTGAGATTTCTAGGTCTCCTAAGGAATAGACCATAAGGATTAGGTTTGAGTGCTTGATTGAAACACATTTCTCGCATTTGTCGCCCTTCGCATCACCTCCTGTTCTTCTTTAGTGTATGCACGGGAGGCACTCACTGCATCCCGAATTGTGTGTTTTGGGGCAGGAATCTAGGCGATGTAATTCTGTTGAAAACATGGCTGAACCTAGGGTAGATGAGGCTGAAGATCAACCCCCACCAGACGATATGGCCATCATCCAAGCTCAAATCAATGCTAACCATCGACTTCAGCAACAACAAATCCACACCATCATGCAAGCCATACAACGGTTACAGAACCCGCAAGAACAACCACCACCTTTCCACGACATACCAGGGCAACCACCGCTTGATTTACCGCCATTTCAGGACCAGCCAAGATCCCTCCGCGATTTCTATAATCCCTCTGCTATTAGAGTCGAGCCACACCTTAGGATCCCCGAGGGGGGAGATGATTTTGAGTTGAAACCAAACATCTTAAGTTTGATCCAGAGCCACTTTCATGGAAGCTCAAATGAGGATCCCTTTCAACACCTAGAGGATCTCGACCGCATAGTGCGAATGGTGAAACCTAGGAACATTAGCCTTGACATTGTTCTAATCAAGATGTTCCCTTTCTCATTAAGAGACAAGGATTCTCATTGGCTTAGAACCCTAGGTAGACCCATCACCTCCTGGGAAGAACTGAGGCATGCATTTTTAAAGAAATTCTTCCCCATAGGAAAGACCAATGCCCTTAGAAGAGCTATCACTACCTTCACACTCCAGGGTAGGGAACAATTTCATGAGGCGTGGGAAAGATTTAATGAACTTTTGAGGAAATGCCCACACCACGAAGTCCCAAGGTGGCAATTGGCCCAGATCTTTTACCACGGTCTGGATAGCAACCTACGGAACTTCGTTGATGCCTCATGTGGGGGAAACTTCCTAAACAAAGATGAGGAGAGCGTGTTTGAGCTCTTTGAGTCTATGAGAGAGAATTCGCTCAACAATGCCTCCATGAACCAGTTTAACAGGTCCAGTCAACCCCGTGGCGGGATTTATGAGGTGTAAGCAAATTCTAGAATTGTTGACATGGACATCATTGCCAAAAAGTTGGATTGAGTGGAATTGGTGGACAAAAAGATTGATGAGCTACTGAATCAGACCAGGAACCCCTTGCAGACTTTCTCCCTAGCAAAGGGAGCACACAATGTTGACCTGGTCCAGCCCTTCACCCAACTGAACCTGGAACAACCCCCGACCACATTCCAGGGAGGGACCTTTGCTCCCTCGACCCTTGATTACTCCCTTCCCTCTTCATCAACATCGGCTATCCTAGAAGATGTGCAAGCCGTCTAAGGTTATGCGAAACCTGACCCTTTCTCCAACACTTACAACATCGGCTGGTGTAACCACCCCAACTTTGGTTGGACAAACCAGAAACCACTGCAATTCCAAAACCAGCACAGGCCAAACTAGTAGCCACACTTGCCCCCCTATCAGCAAGGACCACCAGTTAAACGCCAATATAACTAGAATAGGGTGGCCCCTCCCCCACAAAACCAAATGGATACCTTAATAAAGATGATGGCTGACATGAACCAGAAACATCAGGAGGAAATGGCCTTGGTAAAGGGATAGTTAGGCCAACTCTTAGACTGTAAACAACAAGGATCCCTACCTTCCCAACCACAACCGAACCTGCGAAATATAATTAACAGAGGCCCCAATTCGCAAGGGTTCCAAGGCAACCCCGGGCAGGATCACATGGTCCAGCCAGCCCCACAAACACCTCCTGGGTTTGGCGCTTCTTCATCCTCGTCTTCTCAGGGATCACCCCATGGCCCCAATGCCTCTACAAATGCTGTGACCTTGAGAAGCAGCTCCAAAACCCAGGATCCCAAATGGCCGACTCTCCCCGAGACTTTAACTGTTGAAATACCCGACTCAGAAGAGGCACCAACCAAGGACCCAGACATGGAACCAGCCCACATTCAGACACCCTACCCTGAGGCCTTGGAAACAATTAAGAAAAAGAAGAATGCTGTGGAAACTGAGGAGCTGTTGGAGATTTTTAAGCAAGTACAAATTAATATTCCGCTCCTAGAAGTCATCAAACACATCCCTGCTTACGCCAAGTTCTTAAAGGATGCCTGTACACCCAAGCGTAAGCTGAGACCTCAAGCACCTAGGAAGGTTGTACTCTCTGAGCAAGCGAGTTTCGTGATATCAAGCAACCTTCCACTCAAACGAGCTGACCCAGGAGCGCCCCTGATTTCCTGCAATATCGGGGACATGACATTTGATAGAGCGCACCTGGACCTAGGTGCTTCTATCAACCTAATTCCAACAACTTTGTACCACCAATTTGGTTTTGCGGAGCTGACACCAACCCCTGTCACCATCCAGCTGGCAGATAGATCAGTGAAAACCCCGAAGGGGGTTGTCGAGGACGTAATTATACGGGTCAAGGACTTCTATTTCCCGGTCGACATTTCGGTGCTCGACATGGAACTCCCTGAAAAATTACAGAATGCACCCATAATTTTAGGCAGACCTTTCTTAGCTACGGCTAAAGCAAACATTGATTGCGACACGGGATGTATGGAAATCGCCTTTGGGGATAGGAAAATGCAATTGGATATCTTCCGGGCGATAAAGTTTTTGGTTGCGATTACATTGAGGAACATGATCCTGTGGAAACTTTAATCGAGGAATGCCTTACCCTCAGTTCTGTCTCAGACCACCAAACCCGTAGTTCTGACCCGTCACCATCATTACCGTGGACCTCTATAAGGCTGAGTATCATCACATGACACCATTTGAAGAGATCAATGTTGATCAACTACCGCCCTTTGCATTCCCATCGACTGTGTTCCCACCCGCACCTGAACTTAAACCATTGCCCGAGAATCTCAAGTACGTCTTCTTGGGACCTGACCAGACCTTCCCAGTGATTATTAATTCCCATCTTACCAAGGATCAGGAACTACGGTTGACTGCAACTCTTTCAGAACATCAGGCTGCCATTGGTTGGACCATCTTGGATCTAAGAGGAATTAGCCCCACCTATTGCACCCACAAGATTTACCTGGAAGACGGGGCCCGACCTTCCCGCCAGATGCAGAGACGGTTAAACCCTAACATGCGGGAGGTCGTTAAAAAAGAAATTATCAAGTGGCTTGACGCCGACATCATCTGCCCTATCTCTGATAGCCCCTGGGTGAGCCCCACTCAAGTGGTTCCAAAGAAGGCTGGGCTTACCATTGTCACTAATGATCATGGTGAATCCATCCCCACCTGCACCACCACTCATGGCGGGTGTGTATTGATTATAGGAAGCTTAATGAAGCCACTAAGAAGGAGCACTTCCCCTTGCCATTCATTAACCAAATCCCTGAAAGATTGGCAGGGCAAAAGTATTTTTGCTTCCTGGATGGATATTCAGGATATAACCAAGTCGCAATTGCTCCGGAAGATCAGGAAAAGACCACATTCACTTGCCCGTATGGCACGTTTGCATTCCTTCGAATGCCATTCAGGTTATGCAATGCACCTACGACCTTCCAGCGTTCCATGCTTGCCATTTTTTCAGAAATGGTGGGTGAATACTTGGAGGGCTTTATGGATGATTTCTCTGTATGCGGGAATTCATTCGACAATTGTTTGAGCAACTTGGAGAAAATCCTGAAACGATGTATCGAGGTTAACTTGGTGTTAAGTTGGGAAAAGAGCCATTTTATGGTTCAAGAAGGAATTGTCCTTGGACACATCGTTTCGCATAGGGGCATCGAGGTAGATCGAGCTAAGGTTGATTTAATTTCCAAACTTCCTCCACCTAGTTCGGTCAGGCAGATTCGCTCTTTCCTAGGACATGTTGGCTTCTACCGAAGGTTCATCAAAGACTTTTCTAAACTTTCCAAACCCTTGACCGACCTTCTAGCCAACGACGCCACTTTCCACATGTCTCCTGATTGCACCCAGGCTTATCACACCCTCCGGGACTTAGTCTCCACGACACCTGTGCTTCAACCCCGAGACTGGTCCCAAGATTTTGAGATTATGTGTGACGCATTAGACTTTTCCATAGGCGCTATCCTGGGACAAAGGCAAGACAAGAAGCCCATGGTGATCTACTATGCGAGCAAAACGTTGGACGAGGCCCAACGTAATTATACGGTCACAGAAAAAGAGTTGCTCGCTGTAGTCTTTGGACTAGAAAAATTCCGATCATACTTGCTGGGATCCCACGTGACTATCTACACTGACCATTCAGTCATCCGGCACCTGTTGGCCAAAAAGGACGCAAAACCTAGGCTCATAAGATGGATCCTGCTTTTGCAGGAATTTGACGTGGAAATCCGAGACAAGGCCGGACCGAAAAATGTGGTGGCTGACCACCTGTCAAGACTTCATCCAGACCACATTGGACCCTCCCTACCTCTCTTTGATACCTTCCCTGATGAACACATCCTAGCCGTGCAAGATAAGAAAATGCCATGGTATGCTGACTATGTCAGCTACCTGGTTATAGGACAAACCCCGCATAGCTGGTCCAGACAGCAATGGGACAGGTTCTTGGCTGAGGCCAAGCACTATTTCTGGGATGATCCCATGTTGTTTCGCCTCTGTGCTGATCAGATCATCAGGAGGTGCATCCCCGAAGACGAAGTTCAGAGTGTGCTTTCCTTTTGTCATGACCAAGCGTGTGGCGGCCATTTCTCTGGCAAGAAAACAGCTGCAAAAGTTTTACAGTATGGATTTTATTGGCCGTCCCTATTTAAGGATGCACACATCTTTGCCAAGACTTGCTTACGATGCCAAACACTAGGGACCATGACCAAGAAAGATATGATGCCCCTTCAGCCCATTTTGATTTTCGAAATCTTCGACGTTTGGGGTATCGATTTTATGGGCCCCTTTCAACCATCCAACGGCTTCGAGTACATCTTGGTCTCGGTAGACTATGTTTCCAAATGGATTGAAGCCGTCGCCACTCGATGATGCAATCACAAGACGATCATGGACTTTGTGAAGAAGAACATCTTTTCTTGGTTTGGAATACCCAAGGCCATGATCAGTGATGGTGGAAGCCATTTTATCCATTCCCAATTCCGTGCCCTACTTAGAAAATACGGGGTAAACCACCGCATTGCCACCCTGTATCATCCATAAACAAATGGGTAGACTGAGGTCTCCAATAGACAAATCAAGAACATTTTACAGAAGACTGTGAGACCTGACAGGAAAGACTGGTCCACACGACTTGATGATGCCCTGTGGGCATACAGGACCGCTTTTAAGACCCCGATAGGCATGTCGCCTTATCGCTTGGTCTTTGGCAAAGCTTGCCATCTCCCTGTTGAATTGGAACACCGGGCTTACAGGGCTGTCAAGCAATGTAACATGGATCCCCAGTTAGCCGGTGCGCAAAGGACGCTTCAATTATCTAAGCTTGAAGAAATTCGTTGGGACGCCTTTGACAATAGTCGGCTATATAAGGAGAAAATGAAAGCCGTTCACGACTGACTCATTCATAGCAAAACCTTTGAGCCGAACCAGCAAGTCTGGCTATTTGATGCACGCCTGAAACTCTTCCCAGGGAAACTTAGGTCCAAATGGATGGGACAATTTCGGGTGATCAAGCCCTATTCTAATGGGGCGGTTGAAATCGCTGATCTTAACACTGGGCACACTTTTACAGTTAATGGCAAAAGATTGAAGCATTTCCTGGCCCAGGTACCCCCCAAGGAAAGTGCCACCCTCGTTGAGGGCTGACACCAAGCACCGTCCACCTGAAGGCGTTAAACTCAGCGCTTCCTAGGAGGCAACCCAGAAGATTCAGACTAATCTGGTAGTTTACGTCACTCAGGTACTTTTTTTTTTGAACCCTTTTGCATCCATGTATTTGCCAATGAGGACATTGTCCAACTTAAGAATGGGGGGATGGTAAATTGCATAATCCTGAGCTTAATTAATCTGTCTGAATTAATTAAAAAAAAATTGAAAAAAATTGAATTTAGGAAGAAAACTTAGGCATTAGAAACTTGTCAATAGTGGGAAATAATACAAAAAGAACTTAAATACTTAGACTTTTCAGGCCTTCAGGCTTAATCAGCCCTGGTGTCCTTTAAAATATGGATTTAGCGGCGAATCCTTGCAAGTTTAAGCTATTCTAATCCACCTACTAAATAAGGTAATAAGTATATGACTTATGAACTCACCCTCTAACTCAGGAAAACTTTGAGTCTAAGCATCTGCACACATTTTTGCACAGACTCACTTCTCGGAGATTTTGACAGAAATTGGGTAGCTAATGAACTCTCTAGGGTGGCATGGCTGGCAAGTTGTAATGGGTAACAACCCATTGGCAGGTTGTCCAGAACCCAGCCACAGGCCATTTCTTTTTCGCTGCCTCTAGGTACATTTGAGATCAGGGAAGACACCTACGAAAAGAAAAAAAAAAAAGGGAAGAAGAAAAGAAAATAAACCACACTTCACCGCACAAGTATGGTTGGCAAGTGATCATGGGTAAAATAGCCCATTGGTCGGTTGTCTAGAGCCCAGCCTAATAATTGCACAAAAAAGACCAAAACACCTAAGGAAGAAGAGGGGAAGTAGTACAAGCTGGGGAGATATACACTGGAAAATCCTTGTGTTGACCCCAAGTAAAACGAACGTAGGGAGAAAGCTACCAATCGAACAAATACACCTTCAGGCAAAAATATTTTCTTTTTCAGTCACCTAGAGGCGTAGAAACTCGAAATCTGTCTCAATTACTGTTAAGTGAGTCTATCACAACATTCACACCAAGATGCTTAGCACTTAGGGTTTTGACCGAGTTTTGGGTGGGTTGGGTAGCTGTAAAAGGTTACCAACCCACACTGAATTCCGAAAATTCTATAAAAACATATATATATATATACGTATACATATGTATAGTTATATATACAAAGCAAGGATTCGGGCGATTTGTATTTTGGCACACACCCGGGTGTTGCTTAGTCTTTGTAGATTAAGATCTTCGTATATTTCCTCTTATTGACAAGTAACGAAGTGCCTAAGCAATTACTTCTTGAATTCCCCAAGGAAATAAAGGCTAGAATAAACCTTGCTAGGGACTAGCAAGGAGTAAGCATGGGGGTATGATAACACCACACAAGGGGATAGTAATTAGGTTGAATACGGCCCATCTTTAGAATAAAAGACACAACATAAGTAGAATAGGAGCATTGCATGCATCAAGTATCAAGATTGCTTATAAATTGTATTAATGGCCATTTGTGTAAAGCATTTATTAAAGCAGGCCTCAGATAAGCAATCGGACCGCACGGATGGATTCAGAATGACGAACGGAGTCCAACGGACTCAAGATCGGCCAAATCTGACATCCGGAGCTCCCACAATGGGCCCAAGAAATTCTGACCGTTTATCTGGAGATCAACGGCCTAGAGAGCGCCACGTCAGCCCGCCCCCACCGCTCTCACACCCTCAACCGGCCAAGGACAAATCTCGACCGTCGATCTTCGATCGAACGACCGAGATCCGCACGCTCATCTGTGGTCGCTGCGACAAAGCGCAGGCATGGCGCAACGGTTAGTGCGCACGCCCGCATCGTAGCGACGCGCGTTCGAGCCGTACGGAGCAGAAATCGAAGGCGAGCGAAGGGCGCGAAAAAATTGGGCCGCCCGATCAGTAGCGGGCGGCCATGATCTAGCCACGCGGTGCGACGACAACCGACGAGCGCCCACGTGCGCGTGCACGCCGGGCGGAAATGCGCGCGCACACGTGCGCCCAAGGCGCGATCCCAGCGCGGGAGCAGAAGGCTCTCAGCCATCTGATCTTCAATCGGACGACTCTTGTTCGGCAGCCACAGATCGCGCGAAGAGGAAGACCAGGGCGGGCAGCTGACCGGCGGCAGGAGGGCTTCACCAACGTTTGTGGAAGCGATTTTAGCAACGCTCCGGATGTCGCTAAAGCCCGTTCTTCCTTTAGAAAGCCCTTAACTCTATTTAAACCCCCTTCTACCACCATTCAATGCATACTCTCCCACTTGCAACTACTCCACTCCTCTCTTAGCTAGCTTTAGGCACTCTTGTAATCGCCGGAGACGTCGAGCCGCTGACGGAGCCTCCTCCACCGCCGTGGCTGCCTCGTTGCTCTCCACTCTCTCTCCATCTCTCTCTCTCTCTCTTTTAAGCTTTCATTTAGTTTTAAGCATGTATTTAATGTTGTAAGCTATGAACTATGAATGCATGTTTAATGAAATTATTTTCCATTCAATCGCCATTTTAATTTCTGTTCAAAGTGCATGATCAAAACCAAGAGCTTTCTAACCCTAAAATCTCTCTCTATCTCTCGCTCTCGCTTTTCAAACCCATCTCTTTCGCAAGCAAAACTCCACCTTTTTCGTGACAACAAGTGGTAAACAAAATCCGATTTCCACGCCTCCTTGAGACCGACACTCAGACTCACCTCCATTAACTTCTTTTAAAACCGACGTATCAAGTGTGACTATAACAACACCACTTAACACACACGCACAAGAGCACGTCACTTATTCTACTTCTCCGCTTCCACCTAGGTGATTTAGGAATTGAACATGCATTTCTTAAGTTAGGATCTAGACAACCTACCAATGTGCTATTACCCATGATAACTTGCCAGCCATACTCGTGCAGTGAAGCATGGCTTATTATTTTTTTTTATTCTTTCCTTTTCTTTTTCTTTTTCTTTTATTTTTTTCTTTTTATACGTTCTTTTTCTTTTCCTTTTTTCTTAAGTAGGTGGCTTCCCTGTTCTAAGATTTACCTAAAGACAGTAGGAAAAGAATGGTCCAGTGGTTGGGCTCTAGACAACCTACCTATGGGTTGTTACCCACGATAACTTGCCAGCCATACCACCCAAGAAGGTTCATTAGCTACCCAATTTCTGTTAAAACTACCAAACAACAAATCAGTGCGAATAGTGTGTAGATGCTTAGACTTAAAGTTCCCTCAAATTGGAGGGTAGGTTGATAAGTCATGTACTTATCACCCAAACTTATTTAATAAAATTGAAATGGAATTCAGGATGGCAAGGACTCGATAAATAAATCCACATTTTAGTGGATACCTGGGCTGATTAAGCCCAAAGACCTGAAGGGTCTTAGTGTTTAGATCCTACTGTAATATTTTCTAAAATTGAAAAGTCCTAATGGCCAAGTATTCTTTCCTAATTTTTTTTTTTTAAGAAAAACAAATAGAATTTAGAAGAATTCTATAGAGCTGACAAAATGATTCAGAAATGAACCCACCCCCCATGCCTAGCTGATGCAATGTCCGCATTGAGAATAAAAGACATGAAAGGAAGGTAGAATGTAGAAGATATCACCAAAATATGATGCTCGGGTCAGCTCTGAGTCAAACTATACAACTGCTAAGTTTAATGCCATTAGTTTGGCAACGTTCAGCCAAAGAAATCATAACATGATGAGAGCAACCGTGTCTGAGATGGGTTTTGGAATAATACGGTCAATAAAAGGCTTCAAACGTTGACCGTTGACTTTAAATGAATTACCTATCTTTGTGTCAAAAATATGAATAGCCCCATTTGGAAATATCTGATTGATGATGAGCAGGCCATTCCATTTTGACCTAAGTTTGCCAGGGAAGAGCTTAAGTCAAGAATCAAAGAGCCAGACCATTTGGTTCGGCTCAAAGCTCTTGCAGGATATCAATTGGTCATGGAAAGCTTTGGTTCGAGCCATATAGATCTTGGCATTCTTGTACGCGCCATTTCTATGCTCCTCCAACTCAGATAGTCGGAGTTTCCTGGTCTTTCCGACTAAACTCAAATCCAGATTACACTACTTGATTGCCTAGAAAGCCCTATGTTCAATTTCTACGGGTAAATGGCATGCTTTTCCAAACACCAGACGAATTGGTGACATGCCGATAAGCGTTTTGCATGTCGAATGGTAGGCCCAAAGAGCATCCTCAAGCTTTCGAGTCTAGTCTTTACAATCAGGCCTAACCATCTTCTAAAGAATATTCTTGATCACCCGATTGGAGATCTTGTCCTGTCCATTCATCTAGGGATGGTAAGGTGTGGAAATTCTGTGATTTACCCAGTATTTTGCAAGTAAATTACGAAACTGGGCATTAGTGAAGTGAGTACCACCATTGCTAATGATGGCCCTCGGAATCCTGAACTGATTGAAGATGTTCTTCTTGATGAAATATATGATCACCTTGTGGTCATTGGTTTGGGTGTGCATAGCCTTAATCCACTTGGACACGTAATCAACAATGACGAGAATGTCCTGGTGTCCAAATGAAGGGAGGAAGGGTCTCATGAAATCGATGCCCCAAACGTCAAAGATTTCAATGGGAAGAATCAGGTTTAGGGGCATCATGTCTCTCTTGGTTATGCTCCTAAGTGCCTGACCTCAGAAACATGACCTCAACAATTCCTGAGCTTCCTTGAACAAAGATGACCAATAAAGTCTAGATTGCAAAATCTTTGCAGCCGTCTTTTTCTTGGAGAAATGTTCACCACAAGCAGATACATGGCAGAACTCGAGTATACTTTTGAATTCAATCTCTGGAACACATTGGCGAATAATTTGATCAGAGCAATGCAATACAGTTTAAGGTCCTCCTAGAAGTAATATTTAGCCTCAGATTTGAGCCTATCTCATTGTTGCTTGGTTCAATCTTGAGGGATTTGACCAATGGCAAAATAATTTACAATGTCAGCAAACCACGGGGTTTCGACACCTGAAACTGCAAGGATAGTGTCGTCTAGAAAAGTATCAGCAATTGGAATATTCGGATGAGAAGAATCACTCAGAAGTCTCGAAAGATGATCTGCCACTATATTCTGTGCCCTAGATTTATCTTTGATTTCAAGATCAAATTCTGGAAGCAGAAGAATTCATCGAATAAGCTGGGGTTTGGCATCCTTTTTGACAAAGAGATGTCTCAAGGTTGAGTGGTCGGTATATATTATGACGTGAGACCCTAAGAGATAAGCTTTGAATTTCTCCAAAGTAAATACTACAGCTAGCAATTCTATCTCAATAATAGTGTAATTCCTCTAGGCCTCATCCAGAGTTTTGCTAGTGTAGTAGATGACAAAGGTTTCCTGTCGATCTTCTGACCCAAAATAGCCCCAGCCGCATAATCAGAAGCATCGGTCATGATCTCGAATGGGGCTGTCCAAACTGGTGGTTGCAACACCGGAGCATAAGTGACTACCATTTTAAGAAAATGAAATGCCCTATGGCATGATTCATTGAAATCAAATGGTGTATCTTTGGCTAGAAGATTGCCCAGAGGGTGAGCAACCTTAGAGAAGTCCTTGATGGACCTCCTATAGAACCCCACATGACCAAGAAATGATCGAATTTGTTTGACAGATGTGGGAGGAGGAAGTTTTGCGATAGCATCAACCTTAGCTTTGTCAACTTCAATTCCCTAATCAGAGTTTACATGACCCAAGATGATGCCTTCTTGTGTCATGAAATGACTCTTTTCCCTGCTAAGGATCAATCTTGTTTTGTTGCATCTTTTAAGGATCATTTCAAGATTAGCTAGACAAGAATCAAATGATTCTTCAAAATTAGAGAAATCGTCCATGAAGACTTCCATAAACTCTCCCACCATGTCTTCGAATATGGCTAGCATACACCTTTGAAAAGTTATGGGTGCATTACATAAGCCGAATGGCATCCTACGGAAAGCAAAGGTTTCGTAGGGACAGGTGAAAGGCATTTTTTCCTGATCCTTGGGATGGATAGGGACTTGATTGTATCCCAAGTAACCATCTAGGAAACAGAAATACTTCTGCCCGACTAGTCTTTCTAGGATTTGGTCGATAAAGGGAAAAGGAAACGATCCTTTTTCATGGTTGTGTTCAGCTTCCTGTAATCAATACAAACCCTCCAAGAGGAAGCTAAATGAGTTGTGACAGATTCTCCTTTCTCATTAGTCACAACGGTAATCCTGACTTTCTTGGGAACAATTTGCACCGGACTTACCCAAGGACTATCCGAGATCGGATAAATGATTCCTGCATCAAGCCACTTGATAATTTCTTTCTTGATGACTTCTTACATACTAGGGTTTTATCTCCTCTGCATTTGGTGAGAAGGGCAAGATCCATCTTCGAAGAATATTTTATGATTGCAGTAAGATGGCTCGATCCCTCTAAGGTCGTGAATGGTCCAACCAATTGCCTCCTTGTGTTCCTTTAAGACCTTGATCAGTTTAATCTCTAGCTCTGTAGTTAATCTAGCACTGATAATCATAGGGAGCATCTTTTGAGGTCCTAAAATCTTATATTTCAAATTCTCATGTAATGGTTTTAGCTCGAGTTAGGGTGATTTTGGATTGAGGGTAAAGATGATGCTGAAGAAGATTCATCAAAAGGAAGAGGTTGAAAGTGAATAAAATCAATAACCTCTTCAGAATGTGACAAGTTTGAGAAATCGCCATACAAGTTTCAATGTTCAAGTTATCTTCCTCAAGTTCCTCTATAAAACCATAATCCTCGAAATTGTTAATCACTTTAAAAATATCCAATTTCAATTTCTGATCCCCAAAGGCGATTTCCATGCTACTGCTCTCATAGTTGATATTGGCCTTAGCGATAGCTAGGAACGGATGCCCCAGAATGATGGGCATGTTCCTTAAATTTTCTAGTACATCCATGATGAGAACCTCATCATGAGCCATAACTAGCTCATTTTGACCCAATACAAAGGATAAAAGCTCCTACATATCTCAAGGAAAGGCTTAACTCAGAGAATTCTGAGTTTGAGAAGAAAACCAGTCATAAGGGGTAAAAGTGCAATTTTACCAGTATAATCTGCATACAGGGTAATTCAGGGCCCAAACACAGGTCAAAACAGCTTAATAAGAATAAAAGTGGGATGAGATGATCTAGCAAGGGCTACAGCACTTCCAAGGAACCAAATGATAATCTGTAACCCTAAAACAACCCACTTCAATTCACAAGGTTCGAGGCAAAGTAAAAATAGAATAAACCCTCTAAAATTCATAGAAAAATAATCTCTAGGGTTTAGAACCTTCAATTTGGCCTTTAGAACCCATTTTGACCTACATTGAGAACCATGCCCAATTAATAACTTAATTTGGGTCTTTACGCAAATTTACCGGTCAAACAAGGTTTAATATGAAAATGAAATTTACCATCAGATTCCTTAGGTTCTAATTAGTCATGTATAAAAACTTGAGCCTAAGAAGAAACCTCCTTGACCGACTTTACACTTTGGTCCTCATATATTTACTCTTTGGCCCTCAACTTTTGAACCCTCGCATTCAGGCCCCTAACTCTCCTTCGTTCTTTGCAAACAGGTCCCTCCTGCAAAACCCTGCCAGCACCATGCTCCGGCGACCTTGCGCGGAGCATGGCGCCGCGCAGGGTAAGGTGGAGGACCTGGCATGTGTACCGGGGGTGCCCTGCGTCGTCAGCCGTCGCAGGAGCACCCCCATGGTCCTTGCAGCCCCCCATACCGGCCGTGCGAACGCACGGACGGTATGGGTTCGAATTCCGACCATGCTCCGGCGAGGGAGACACGTCGTCTCCCTCCGCCTTCCTCCCTGCTTCAACCCTATAAATACCCCCCGCCGCTCCACCGACCAAGGCAGCCTGGACCTGACGGAGAAAACCCCCAGCTTTCTTCTCTTCTTTCTCCGGCAGACGCTCACCAGCTCCGGCGACTTCCTCCCCCTCCACCTCTTCGCTCTGCCGCACTACCAGCAGCAGAGACCTCCTCCCCTGCTCTTCCCGCGCCACGCCGCACCCAGCTGGCGCCTCTCCAGCCTTCTGCTCGCCGCCGCCCCTCTCCCTGAGCATCGTCTTCTCCGGCGACAGTCGATACGACTGTCGCCCTGTTCCTCCCCCTTCGTCCCTGCAGTTAAGTTAGACTTACTCCCCTTCTTCTCCTCTTTCTTTCCCCGCTTTCGATCTAGTCAATTAAGCCCTCTACCGACCCTGTTCACCCTCATCCTCTCCGCCTCCGACCACCCTCCGGCGAGCCGCTCCCATCACCTCAGCGACCCACACGGCTCGCCGACCACCGCAGAACCTCCGCCTCCTCACCCTGATCCTCTTCCGCCCCTCCACTTCCCACCAAACACCCTCTGCAGACCCACCGAACACACCCACTCCCTCGCTCACAGTCTGACCTAGGACGACCTAACAGCTCCATCTCGCCCCCTGCAGACCCCCTGACCACCTTCGCCGTGCCACGGCGAAGGTCCCCCGCCTGTCTGATTTGGCCGAGAGGCCGTGCCATTGGTTTCAGGTTCCAGGCCTTGACCGCCATTGGCGAGGAAGCTCGAAGCCTGCTCGAGGTTGCTCCAAGCCGAGATATCCCAGATTGAATAGCCACGGCCAGCGCGGAAGAGTCTCACGCACACACCCTGGCCCTCGATTGGAGCTGTACGCCTCAACAGCCGATGCAATTGGGAGCACCATCCCTGCTGCAGGCGTAAGAGAATTGGGGTGGGACATTTAGTCCCACCTCGGAATCTCTCAAAGGCGCGCGGATGCATAAAGGCAAAAACTGCCTTATGCTGTTTGCCTCAGTTACCACGGGGTGAGGTCCCTCTCACCCGACCCGACCCGACTCGGCCTCGTCCGTGACCACGCTCCGCGGACCTGGCCCGACCCGATTAGACTGACCTGCACTCCTCGCCCACCACGCACGCCGGTGGGCCTGGACCCGGGCTTGACCCGAACCCGATTACCCGATAGCGCTCTGGGAGAGCTTCCGAGGAGTGATTTCAGAGAGAGAGATACGCGGGGGAGGGGGGTAGAGTAGGTTTTTGCCTTGACGAATAAACTCTGAAGTGTGCAGGCCAAAGAAGAAGAAGCAGACCCGCTGAAGAAGAAGGAGCTGCTGCACTGTAGCGAAGGCATTGTTAAGTCGTCTCAGCACGGGCGCAGACGACGGAAGGTCAGCAGCCAAAGAAGAAGAAGACCCGCTGAAGAAAAAGGAAGAGCAACAGCCATCGCGAAAGAAGAAAAAGAGAAGTCAAGGCAGGTGAAGACAAAGAAGAAGAAGGAATGAAGAGAAGCAAGAAGCAAGAAAAGAAGAAGATGATCTGACGAAAAAGAAAGAAAGGAAACAAGAAGAAGAGCACAAGGGGAAAATCTGAAGAAAGCAGAAGAAAAAGAAGAAGAAGAAGAAGAAGAACAGGAAGAACCAAAGACAAAGAGGAAGAAAGAAGAAAAGAAGAAGAAGCCAACTTTTCATCTCTCTCTCTCTCTCTCTTTATTTTTGTAATAGAACTTGTATATCTCTAGAATACAACTTGCTCCCTGAGTTCGACCTCGGGAACTCTTTTATTTTTCCGAGTAAAAAATTTTATATGATACGTTGGTAACAACCGGCTTTACTACAACGATATAACACGAAACCGGTCGACGAACCGACGTCTTATCAATCCATGTCAAGGACAAGGAAATCTATAGAAAAATAGAAATCCTTAACCTTAACAATAACATCTTCAATAATGCCATGCGAATTTGTGACCAAACAGTCCGCTAACTGCAGCATTACTGAAGTTAGCCAAAGTTCACCTGATCCGAACTTCTCGTAAAGAGAAGCCAAAATTAGGTTAATAGATGCACCTAGATCTAGAAGTGCTCTATCAAAGGTGTAATCTCCAATCACACAAGAAATCAAAGGAGCACCTGGATCTCTCTTTTTCAGAGGAAGGTGATGTAGGATAACAGAACTAGCCTACTCGGAAGTACCACCTTCCTCAGAACAGTTTCCCTCGACATACACTTCTATGTCCATAAATCCCTTAAAAATTTAGCATAAGATGGTATGTGTTTGATAGCGTTGAGGAGCGGGATATTAATCTCGACATTCTTGAATATATTCAAGAGCTCCTCGTTACTATCAACAAGCTTCTTCTTCCTAAGTTTAATCAAGGCCTCAGGAAGAGGAACATGAGTTAGATCTTTGGAATTAGATTCCAGGGCCTTGATTTCTTCTTTAGAGTTCTACATTCTCTCCTCAGGCTCTCCAGGATTTGGTAGATCAAAATAGTGTGGTTGTGGATCCTGAGTTTGTTTTCCACTCCTCAAGGTAATCGAATTAGCAGATGCATACGGGTTTGGGTTTTGGGGAGGGTTAAGAAAGATTGGAGGGGCTTCGTTAGCCAGAAACCGTTGATTTGAAGAAGCAGAAGAGGAAAGACCCTGCTCAACCACTTGAGCATGTACGTGCGGGTCCCTCTGATTCTCGTACCCTTGGGCTTAATTGCTCGGATTCTAGATATTATGTGGGTTGGGTGTGGGTTGAGATGGCAGAGATCCGGGTTGACGAGAATTAGCAATGAACGTAGTTTGCAAGTTGTCCAGCGAGGTTTTCATTTGCTGCATGAGCTGGAGCATAGATCCTTGCATTTCTACCATCTGTTGGTTCAAATCAGCTTGCCCTATGGGTTGACAGGCATTCCAAGCTAGTTGATTCACCTGATTTAGAGGCAAGTGCGTGTAAACATGACCCTGACCCATTGGTCTTTGCGGAGCATAGTTACTGGGTCAGAATTGGGTCTACTGCCTTGGGCTTTTCCAGCAAAAGTTAGGGTGGTTCCTCCAGCTCGGATTATAAGCATTGGAGTAAGGGTTGGACCTAACATTCTCTTGTACAGCATAGGCATCCTCATAGGGCGAGGATGGAGAGAAAGAAAGGGAGGGATCAGAGAAACTGGGATCAAAGACCCCAGTTTGGAACCCATGGGGTTCCGAATAATGCTGACTCACAGGTTAAGCCGCATCAAGTTGATTCACGAACTCTCGTCCAGAAGGAGCACACAATGAATGGAATCCCGAATTCCAGGATTGAGTGGATTGAGAATTGTTCATTGAATTTCCAGCCATCCACTCCTCCATCCTTTTAGTAACCAAGTCAACCTTATCTAGTTTATTGCAAGTTAATTCCATATCGAATTAATGAGAGTCATGGACTTCATTAACACTCTATATGGATTGTTGGGACCGGTTAAAAGTATCAATGGGGGCATGATTAATTGAATTTTCACTCATCTCCTCAAACAAATCATGCACACTATCTGCATCTTTGTTGAGGAAATTGCCTCCGCAAGAAGCATCCAAATGATTTTTGAGTTGCTCAGTCAACCCGTGGTAGAAGATCTACACGAGCTGCCATTTCGACACCTCGTGGTGTGGACACCTCCACAATAAGTCCTAGAATCACTCCCAGGCAACATGAAACTGCTCCCCTAGCCGATGGGTGAAGGTAGTAATCACCCATCTCAAAGCATTGGTATGTCCGATAGGGAAGAATTTCTTCAGGATAGTCGATTTCAAATCATTCCATGTTGCGATCGGCCTTCCTATGGTCATGTACCAATGAGTACCTTTATCCATAAGATAGTGGGGAAAGAGCCTCATGATCATCTGCTCTTCATTCACATTTCACTCCTTGGTTGTCCGCACCAAAGTGCTCAAGTCCTCAAAGTGTTGAAACGGGTCTTCAAAGCCAAGCTCATGAATGTGTTTGATAAAGCTTAACACCTGGCGCTTGATTTCTATCTTTAGCAAGAATCTGGATGTTGGGACGTTCCCTGTAATTTGAAGGATCATAAAAATCCTTCAAAAGCTGAGCGCCCTGCATTCTCTGGAACCATTCTTGCATTCTCTACATTTGTTCAACCTACCTTTGAAATACCTCTTATGGATTCTGAGGCAAAGGAGGTTGTTGATCGGCCATGGGATCAATTTGGCTAAAATCCAATGTATGCCTCCTAGAATACTCTAGTGGTCCTTTCAATCGGGGATTCAATGACCTCCTTCCCAGCATAAACTTGGAACAGGTCGGAAGGGCTAGGGATAAGAACCCTGCAGCATAACAAAACAATCCTGTCCTTAAGTGGGGTAGCCTAAGGAATTGCAGACTTTCAGAATCTACCATAAGATTATAAACGGTTTACTCTACTTGCGTCCAATCAATCCAACCAGTTAGGAGGGACTTGGGAGAAGGTTCTTCCTTCAGCTTGCACCTCCAAGTGCTAGTGTACCCCCCAGTTGCAGTCGTTTGATGCTACTCCCCTAGCTAGGCATTAGGTTGATTGATACAAACAAGTTAATCGTAAACAATCTCAGACTAGGCCCCGAAGAGCGAATCAGTCCTTAAGGCGAAGGTCTACTTGAATTTATTTAGGCTTGCGATTGTAGTGCTTATGGAATGTGGTGGGCTCTTAAGATAGTTGTGCCCTTAATGATAAATTGAATATGTGTGAGTGCGTGCACAACCAAGGTTTTCAAGCAAGATTATTTTTTGTGATTAGATTTTAAGGTTAAAATCTTGGTCAAGTAGCTTTTAGGGTTTGGAATTAGGTTAATTCAATGAAGTTTCGAGGCAAACCAGATTTTCAAGCACCAATGAAGATCCTTTTCCTTTTGAAATCAAAAGTAAAGTGGAGTGCCTAATATTGACCTAAATTGAAAACCCTAAGGGGGAGCTACTTGGTGAGTTCATTTTAGGTTAAGTGGTGTGCCCCAAACAACTCCAACAATTGGCCAAAATTGCACCATTGAGTTAGGCACACAATTTAACCTAGACTATTTTCTACTCTTTTATATGTTGATTTGTGTGTATCGATTCCACAGATCAGAATCTGGTTGAGTAGATAAAAGTCAATTAGGTTATGTGCCTTGAATGTGGGTGTATGTAGTGTGTACGTTGATTTACCCCACAATAAATATCTTTTTGTTTTTTTCTTTTATATATGAGGGTGAGATGAATGTGAGTGGAAATCCAAGCAACCAAAGTAAACCCAGGATTTATGCAAACACCTAGGGTAATTGGAGTTTGAATTAATGTTGTAAGATGAAATCTGTGGATGGGGAAAAATGGGGAACACTTACAGTTGTCTTCAACTGCACTTTACTCCGATCAACCACTTGAAGATTCCCTGTCAAGGTACCTGCAAAACAATAAATGAGAAATAAAGAAAGTTAGAAAATAATCAAGTGCTTGAAATGCGGAAAGAAAATTGAAAATTGTTGCCTCCTCAGCAATGGCGCAAAAATGTTGTTAGTAGATAACTACGCGATCGGAATTGGATTTTGAAAACCCAATGTTTTAGTTCGATTTGCTAAGTAATCTATCAACAAATAAATTTAACTGAAATTTGTAAAGAAATTTCGAGTGAAACACAGGGAGGCTACGTCGATCTTAAATCCGTGATTACATTTATTTGTATTTTTATTTGGAAACGAGATAATTACAATGGAATTGATATAAACAATAAGTTAGAGAGAGAGAACAATAACTTGATAAAATAATATTATTTTTACAACTAGAAAGCGAAAAATGATTACAACAAGAAAGCGAGAAATTCTATTCTAGAAAGTGAATAAAAAGAAGGGAGAGAGATGTTCTCCTCCTCGACGAATGCTTGGAGGACGAGTCGGATGGAGCGATTCCTGGAAGATGAAGCATGGAGCAGGAAGGGGGACGATGTAGGAAGAAGTAGGAACAAGGCAACACATCATCGTCGTCACGGGATCTACTTCGGGAATGGGGGTGAGAAAATTGGATTTGGCTCTAGAGTAGCATCCCGGGTGTAGGACAAGCTTCTCTTAAGCTTTGGAGAGGGAGAGAGGTGAAGGAAGGGATGAGAATTTTGTAGGGTAGGGGTCTCCATTTATAGTTGCATGGATTGGGGCAATTTGGCCATTCCATATTCAAAAACATTAAAATTAGGTCTTCAGTGATGGATTGATCCGTCACTAAAGGCCTGATCGTGGGCGATGTGCTCCTCCTCTCCCGCACCTTAACACCAAGTGCATGATCAATGGATCTCAGCCGTCTGATCAAGAGATCAGACGGCTTAAACTTCATCTCACTTGCACCTTCTTCTGCATGTGAGATCAAGCATTCAAAGATGCGTTGAATCGCGCATCAGGCAGATCGCTTCATCTAACCCATCGATGCTTGATTGGATGGTCCAAATCGTGCTCTCACGCATGAAGGAGGTGTGCGTTGCACCAGGATCGAACAAGTGACCTACAAAGCCAAAGAGTCTTACCTACTGCGCTATGTGCATGGATAGACAAGAAGTGTATTCTTATGCCATTTAATGCTAACCATTGGATCTTCATCTAATGGCCGAGATCTCACATCAGGAGCTCCTTCAGGAGTTGAGCGGAGGGGGGGCGGTCAGGTGCGGACGGTTAGGATGATGCCACGTGGCACCATCCTGACCATCCATCTTCTTTGTGTTGTAGATGGTACCACGGATGTTGGATTGGATCAATTTTTACACCATTAGGCTGCTATCATCGATCCGAACCCATCCGTGTGGTCGGATTTGTCATATGAAGTGCAGTTTAACACCATCTTGGCCCTTGATCTCTGGGCTTCCTCGAACTATATTTAGTGTTACGGATATCCGATCAGGGTAATCTTGCAGTCGTTGAACTCCCGTCATCGCCCTGATCAAATCTGTATGGTTGGATCTTCTGTCCGAAGCCCTGATTAAAAGTCACCCTATCCCTGGCCATAAAAGGAGAATTACTATACAATTTGTACAATTTGACCTAAATGCATGATTATGCATGTTATGGACTATTTACAATGCATGATGCTAATATAACACTAAGAATAGGCATTAATAGACAATTTTTGGCTATTTAGATGTATGCCCATCACAGAACAACCCACCCTCATGCAACCACCACCGACTTCGACACACCCCCATACACACCTTCATGCTACAAAACTGCCACCATCATCTTCACCGTGTTTGTGTGAAGCTTTTGAGCCAGCTGATTGGGGCTTTCAAGCCCATATTCGTGTTCGCAGGTTCTCGCCGCCGTTTGTTGTCGCCTCCACCTTCTTCGACCCAGTTCATGACATTCAGAGCATGTTCTTCATCACTTTCTACACCAGGTGCTACAGATGCCCTCCAAGCATCCCTCTCCAGGTCCACAATTGACGACACAAGCCTCATCTTTGACTCCAATCTAAAGCTTCATCACCTGTTGAAGCACGAAGGAATGATGTTGGTGGGATAGTGCCACCTCGCAAGTTGCTAAAGAACATGTACGGGATAAGTTGATTTTGTGATCTCTGCCGGTTGCCTCCAAGATCACCGGGGTGAGGTCCCGCTCGCATGCTTCACACATGTGCCCTCGCCTAGGCTCAGGACACGTGGGTCTAGGCCTTGGTTCAATTACCCCGCTACCCAAGTCTGATCTAGCTTGCCTTATCTAAGAGAGAAGAGAAGGAAAGAGAGAAGGGGGTTTTTGCCCTTTGTTGCTTTCTACACTTAAGTGAATTTGAGAGGCCTTCGCCTCTGTGCCGCGGTTGCTGTGATTGCCTCACCCTTGAGGCTTGACGGAAGGAAGAAGAGGCCTTTGCCTCTCTGTTGAAGCTACTCCTCTTGAACACTTAAGTCGTTTAAGGATTATTTTTGTTGTCTAATTTTTGATGCATTTGATTCTATGGTTGTGCTTATTATTCGTATATTTGTAAAATTTAAACTTAAAGGGTTATTTGGTGATTCAAATCACCATTTTAACCTAATCTTTCTACACATTGGTATTTGAATCTATTGATATATTATTCTGAATTGCTCTTCTAATTTTAATTGATTATATATTTTGCTCAGAATTGTGATCTGTGAGAATAAATTGCCATTGTTGCTCTCTACAAATGATCTCAGACTTTTATGAGTTATAAATGTTAGTGTTTAATGCAATTTTGTCCTATACTATAATGCATCCCTTGAACAACAATGATTTCGCGTAAACAGCTAGCAAAGAAGGTTGCAAGTAGGCCTAAGCCTTCCTTTGAAGTGGTGCTTCTTCAAGCTAAAGTTCGAGTCACTTTAGACCCTAGTAGTAGGAGGGCTCTTTTCTAGCAGCTCATAATGATCGAGACAGTTTTCACTTTTGAATAATTTTCACACATAAAATGATTCGTCGAAGTAGTATTTAAGTGATGGAAAATCGCTAATCAAAATAATTAAAATTACAACTCAAGAAGAGCAGGTGGTGTCCACAGGGAGGCACTGGCCTATTAAAACTCTCACAAGTCAAAAATACATGTTCTTGATTAATTTCACCAAGAAACCAAATCAAAACCACCTTTAAATCAAGATAACAATGATTAGATAAGTTGATATTGCAGTACGTGAAAGAGGAGGGGGTTCTCACAAAATCAATGGCATATAATATTATTTAATCAAAAATCCCTCTCTTGCAATAGCCTTTGATGTAAAAAGAAATTGAACCCAAAACATGGGAAAACATTCCCCTTGACCATGTGTGACAAGGAGAGAATGGCCGAAGGTCCGTTGGGCTAAGGGCTATGTGGTGGTGGTGGAGGCACAGTATGAGGTAGCTCAAGGTGGCAGGATGGAGTGGTGGAAGGTGGTGGGTGGCACTTGACTGTTGCTGTTGTGAAGCTGCTGCACATGCGGGTGGAGGAGTGTGAGCGATGGGATGCTATAGCTGTGCGCGAAATAGGCACGCAGGGCATGCATGCGGCTGCATGGTGAGTCATTGAGGCAGATGCTGGCCTTGCTAGGCACGAGTGTAAAAGGGAGGCAAGTAGTGCACGAGGATGGCACTTAGCCGAGGGTGGTAGTGGTTGTTGCTGTTGGGTTTGTTGGTGGAGTTGGAGAAGAAGATTGAAGAAGAAGAGGAGGATGAGGTGGGGTCGGCTGGTTGCGTAAAGTAGGTGGTGCGGTTGGAGATGAGTAAGCAGGCTACTGGAAATGGTGATGAAGAGGGAGGCGCAGTGCTGGCGAGGTGGCTTGTGATGGAGTGATGGTGTGGGATGATGGGTTGTTTTTCTTTACATGAAACATGAGGAGAAGATGATGACAAGGGCAAAGGCACGATGCTGTAGGATAATGGTCGTGCACCGAAAGGTACACTTACGGTGATGTGAGCAACTCAAGACTTATGAAGTGACTGTATGTGTTCCTTGGTGCTCAAAGTATGCACGTGTGCATCCACTGTAAAAGATTTTTGACATTGAGTTTTGAATCGCATGGAAGGTTGCAAGAATTAAGTCATGGATTTTAAATGCTCCTCTTGTAATTAGTCCTTCTCAAAACTTTTAATGTGACAACTTTGTTAGATCTTTTCAAGACAAATTATGTGGCCTTACAAATTTGGTCCAAGTGCACATTCGTGATCAGGAAGATATGCAAGGATATAGAGAAATGTACCTTGTTTCTAGCTTTTAGCAATGCAAGATGCATGTAATGCAACCAGAAAAAGATATAGATGCTATCATACATACCTATATGGTTCGACCTAGAGGCATGCAACTTCTAGCAAGCAATCTGTGATGTTTTTTTTTTTTTTACTTATGCACAATCAAGAAAAAGGATACAAAATAAAATGAAAACCTGAAGCTAAAGAAATGGGAACAGCCTCCTGAAAAATTACCCACACAAGGGCCCAAAACAATGGCAGGGAACAAACCCCTAAAATATACCCTAGAGAAAGGGTCCAAAACCAAATTAATGTGCAAGAAAATAAATAAAGAAAAATAAAGTTCTAAAACCTAAATTCTAACTACTCAGATTAGAGATGATGATTATAACTCCCTCGAAATGTTCTCCGGTGATGGAATCATGGTCCACCTCAGTCATGAGTGCGATGGCTGATGAGTCCATTTTAATGGACTATTGTTATGCCTAAGTTAACTTTATTCTTGGATTTTATATTTGTTAATAACTACATTTGGTCATAAAATAATTGCATGCATCATTACTTACATTTGCATATATCTAATACATATTATAACTTATTGTATATAAATAATTATTTTATATTTTGAATAAACCAAACCTCCTCTCGCACATGCGTGCGGCTGCACACATGCAAGCCAACAGTGCACCCCCTCCTTACGCACTGCCTTCCCCCACACAACAACTCCCATCCCTTATCCTAACGCACCGCCCACTCCACACCACTCCTTTCTCCAATCGCAGAACAACCCATACGAGATATCATCCTTTCCCACCGGCAGGGCTCTTCTCCTTGCCTCCACCATGCAACAGGCGAGCACCATGGATCCTACATTCACCGTGGACTCGGCGTACATCATGGCTTAGGCATACTATACCGCTACATCTTCTCCTCACTGGTCAAATGGTGACAGCATGCGGCGCCAACACCTTCCACATCACCAAACCACCCCCCCTCCACCCCCCCCCTGCCGACCATCTCCACCCACAGAGTAAACCCACTTCACCACCTTCCCCAACACAACCCAACGCCACCACCATCCTCCCTTCACCCTCGCAGTAGGCCTCTCCCAAGCCACCCACCATTGCTTCCTCTTCTTCTTCCTCTTCTTCTTAAAACTCCCTCCCCTGTTAACTCTCTTCTTCTCTCCACAAGAACCAACACCCAACCTTAACCCACCGCATCCTCGCTCATCATCTCTCAAATGCAGCACCACCGCGCTTTCTCGAGCAAAGGACCACGACCACTGCGACCCTACTGCGACAGCCACTGCGAACCACCGCGCCACCATGCCACTTCTTCTTCAACATGCCTGTAGTTCCACGGGAGGGAACCCAAAGCTACTGCCCCCCTCCACGAAGCCACTCCTTTGAGCCTCCGCCAACCTCCGAACTCGATGCCAGGCACCGCCATAGAGGCCGTGAATGGCTAAGAACGCAGAACCTCCACCTCAACCTCCATCGGTGATTAGCCCATATTTATAGGCTATTTAAGTATTTAAGTGTCTAGACATTAAGTTAATTTTAACATTTAGATAGCAAACATTTGGATGTAAATAAGTTAATTCATATTTTTAGCCTAAGTGCATAATTCATGCATTTAGAATTAATCTAGGATTGCATACATTTGATTAGTTAATTAATTAGACGATTACATGCACTATTTTAATTAACATAGAAGTTATGGAGTTATGCATAAATAATCCTGATTATTTCTTTATTCTTTTTTCTTCTCCTTTGCAGGTAACTGCTTCATCTCCACCTCCTCTTGCGCATTCACTCGTCCAGCATTGACTCGATGGTGGCCTTTTGAATTTCAAATCTTTGTAGATATGGCTACAAAGGAGGAATGGCTGCCGTTCAGGAGGAGGCCACCACCCCTTTCCTCACTACGTAGAGAACTACGTTTCTCATCCACTCCTCACCACCGACCTCAACCGCGACAGTACAACTACACCACTGTGGGCGTGTGGTGTGACAGCCCACACCACCAAGAGTCCCTACATCGCCATGCTTCATCTTCCCTTCCACGCACAGCTTCTAGCTACTGCACGCACCTCCTGCAGTATGCACCTTGCGTGCACCCATGCTCCACCAGCCGCGTGCACCCTTGCCGCACGCAGTAGCCGCCTGCCCCACTGCGTGCGTACGCACCCCTGCGCCTCAACCCCCCTGCAGCACGCAACACGGGCAGCAGCACACCCTCCAGCACCATTCTCGCACCAGCTACCCGTAGCAATTGTTGCATGCTCTCTGCAGCTCAAGCTGCATGCCTAGCAGCAGCAACTAGCCTCGCCCACCAGCAGTGCATGCATAGCATGCTCTACTCCAGCAGGTGTCACCGGCTCTGCACACACCCGGCTCCTCCTCCTCCTCCTTCTTCTTCTTCTTCTTCTCTACCCAGGAAGGAACCCAAAGCCACCACAAACACAGCCATCAAATCCGGCCTCGAAACTTCACAGCAGGAACTCCATCGGACTTGCCTCGACTCCTCGAGCATAGCCACGCTTCCGGCCGCACCAATTGATCACCGGACGATCGGCCGGAGAGCCTCACCACCAACGATCTCTTCCACTTTGGCCGGCGACCACCAACAGCTGTTCGGAGTGCCACCACCACCATCGGAAAGCTCTTGTCATGCTTATCCTTCTCCGAGCTTCCCGCAAGCTGCCATCACCTCCTCCTCACGCACGCACAAAGGGACCAAATCCTCTATTTTTGGGTTAATTAATATTTACATTTGAATGCCATTGCCAAATTTTCATTTTTATTTTAATATTTGAAATATTGAGTGAAATTGCAACTTCTTACTCATTTTTTCTCATAATTGCTTGGCCTTTGTTATTCACGTCTTTTGACTTTAGTTTTGGGTTAAGATGTGCATAAATTCTCTCTAATGCATGTCAATTGGAAATTATAGAGATTCATCACATATTTATTGAATATTTTAGTGAGGAAAAATTGCACATATAACCTTACATGTTCAAGTTATTGTGTGTCTTCTTTTCATCGCATTTCATGTCAGATTTGACTATAGATTTTGCAGTTGATTGAACAAATACGAGAAAAATATTCGTGAATTTATTTCATCATTGTCTCCTTGTGGACATGACCTGCTCTTCTATGAGTGGTTAATTTTTATTGTAACTATTTTGTTAAGTGATTTTCCACTACTTTGTTACTAAAATGACAAATCATCTTAATCACATTATTCGGAAGCAAAAACCATCTTGTCAAATGGTGCCATTGCAGGGGAGGCAACAGATGCAATAATTTCACCTGATTTTTATTTCTGATTATTTCTTGTTGCACAGTGATCTGACCATTTATTATCTTTTTTTGTGTGAGGAAATTATGGAGGTGACAAGTGCATCTGGGGAAACGACTTCGACCTTGAGCGACGCCTACATGCGGAGAAGACGCAAGAGACCTAGATCCTGCTTCCATAGGGGATTCTCCTTTCTCACAAGTTTTATTTCTATTTTCTCGCCCTTATAGTAATTGGGGCTAATTTTCTAGTGCTTGTTCCCTTTTCTTTAGATCTAGGTTTTTAATTTATTTTGTGGAATGTTTATCTTTAATTTGTTTGTGCATAAGTAGCTAAAAAAAAGAAACAAAAAAGCACATGAGCTACCTGTTAGAAGCTGCCTGCCCTTAGGTCGAATCATTTAGGATTGAATGAGCAGCATCTAGATTTAACTTCTTGTTTTGCAAATTACATGAAGAATGCTGGAATTAGGTATGCACTTCTAACTTTACATTTCTACCTATCATGTAAATGCATTTGGATTAATTTTTTAGACCACATAATCTGCCTTGAAGCGATCTAATAAAGTGATCACATTTAATTTTTGAAAAAGGACTAATTAAAGGGGGGACATTTAAAAATCAAGGACTTGATTTTCAAACGTGCCGTGCGATTCAAAATTCAAAATCTTTTGTGGTGTATGCACACTTATATCTCTTGCACCACGACATGCATTTAGACACTCCTAAGTCTTGGAACTACTAGGACAAGAGCCCTCCTAACATTGGATTCTGAAGTGTTCAGAACTTGAGATTAAAAGTTTTGTAAATCCAAAGAGGGGGATACCCTATCATGGATTTTTGGGGGTAGTTGAGAAGCACCGCAAAAGCACAGCTTCAAAGGAAGGCTTAGGCCTACTTGCATCCCTTGATCTTCCATCTTTGGAGTTGCTCTACCATTTAAGATTTAGGGAAGAACACCTACACTCGAACTAGGTCTTTTTAGGCATTTCGAAGGTCGACAATAGGTGCATAGTTGATTGGGCAACTTGCTTTGTCACCTACAATTTGAACTAAAGTCAAAAGCTTAAATTTGTAAATACCGAACAAGTCCTTTTGAATTGTGTTTGTAGTGCATGCTTGGTAGGCGATCTCTTAGGAGAAAACTTGTGTTTGATCCTGAACCTGAACGAATCTTAAGAAGAAACCTTCCAAGGAAAGAAATGGTAGGTCAAAGGAGCCTTAAGGAATATTTCATTCCAACCAATCAAGCTATCCTTGCACTACGTAGACCTAGAGGGGACAACCCTTATGAGATCAAAGGTAGTACCATATCCTTGTTGCCCTCCTTTTATGGTACTGCTTGGGAAGACCCTTACAGGCATATAGAGGAATTCATCGAGGTCTGTTCCATGGTGAAGCCGCAGGGCGTTACTGATGATGCTCAAATGCAGACCCTCTTTCCTTTCTCCCTCAAGGACAAAGCCAAGTATTGGTATCACACCCTTGATGATATTAACACTTGGGATGCCCTAAAGAAGGAGTTTTTGAAGAAGTACTTCCCTATGAGAAAAACAAATAACTTTAGGAGGGAAATTATGAGATTTGTTCAAAAGGATGGGGAAGCTTTCCATGATGCGTGGGAGCGCTTTAATGACTTGTTGAGACTTTTCCCACATCACCAGGTGCCTAGGTGACAACAAGTTGAAAGGTTCTACACTAGACTAAATGATTCGTATAGCCAGACTATGGATGGTGCCTGTGCAAGAACCTTTCTATCTAAGACTGAGGATGAAGCTTGGAACCTTTTTGATACTTTGAGTGAGAATCTATTCACTTGAATTCTGCCTACATGGATAGAAAACCCACTCTCATGCAAGGAAAGTTGGAGGCAAATGAGGCAAGGGAGACCCAGAATTTAGCCTATCAGATTCAATTATTGAATCAAAACATGGAAAGGCTTATGTCAAGCCCAAGCCAATTCGTATCTAACACCTCCACATCCCAAGCTTTTGAATGCTCCATTTGCCAAGGCAATACACACGCCACTGTGGATTGCCACTTGGCCTCCCAATTCCCTGAGCTTGTACAGGCGAATCTGAATGCCACTCAAGGGTTCCATCCTAGACCTCGTAATGACCCTTTTTCCAACATTTATAATGAGGGATGGAGGAACCACCCAAACTTTTCATGGAGACAAGAAAATGTCTCAAATTCAGGGAATTATTATTATTATTTTTGAAATAGAAAGGAAAGCTATCGTGCATCGATAGCAATCCAGGAGAGAATTTTATTAATCAACATAATACATGATTACAGCGTGGAACCCCACATATGTATGAGAGACTAACAGACATTTACAATTTGCTCCACACATATTGGTCTCTCCTGAAACAAAAAATCATTCCTTGCTCTCCATACACACCACATGACTACTGCCATGTGAACAGGTAGATTATCATGCAACAAAAATTTTCTCCACAGATCATCCCAACTAGGGAGAGATTCCCTGCAAACTTTTGTCCATATCACATCAGTGGTTATGCAGGAGGAAAAGATATGGATGGAATTATCAGTCCGCAGTCCACATAGCAGGCAAGATTGCAATACCACACCCATTCTTCTATGTCTGAGATCACCTGTCACTAGTCCATCCCTCCTGCATAGCCATAGAAAAATCTGTATTTTAATTGGGATCTTAAGTAGCCATATTTTTTTCCCTATCGCATCCATTTCCAATGAGTGGGAATGCCTCATGAGCTTGTCATATGCTTTTGCAGGAGTGAAAGTTCCATCCCAGCAATATCTGTCTACACTATCAGAAGAAAGTCTAAAGGTCCTCAAATCTTTCTCCAAGCATGTTCCTTCCTCCCAGGTTCTTGTGCCTTCTCTGCTGGATTCACCCCCCTTAATTCCCTCAAATTAAGGGAATTATAAACCACAATCCTTTCAAAACCATCAAATGAACCAACCTCAGACCTTTGCCCAACCTAAGACCTCTGAGATGAATGAATTGAAGGCAATGTTGAGAACCATGCAAGAAAGTCAATGTGCCATCATCCAATCTCATGACAAGGGAAACTAGGAAGCTCCCCAGTGCTACTGAGGAGAATCCTAAAAGAAAAGGGATTGTCTTTAGGGAGCATGCTCAAACGGTGACTATTGTTAGGACTGGGAAAGAAATTTCCAAACTCGATGCTCCTATAGTCTCACCCCCTGAAAAACCATCCACCCCGACTTTCACACCCACCGGAAAAGACTTGCCCAAATCTTCTCCACTTGAAATCACCTCATAGGAAGAAGTTGCCCTCGTTGCACCCCTTACTCGACATGACAACCCTTCCACCCAGAGATCGAGAGTGCCCTTTCCAGAGTGCTTATCCACCTCTGGGTAGAGTTTTGCTAGCTCATCTGGAGCAAAAGATAAGATGGATGAGATCATGGAAACTTTCAAGCAAGTGCAGATTAACCTGCCGTTGCTTGAAGCTATCAGGTAGATTTCGTCTTATGCCCACTTTTTAAAGGACCTATGCACAAAAAAGCTGTAATCTAGGAAACAAGTCCAATCAAATGTTGTCTTGCCTGATTCTGTTAGCTAAATTGTTCAACATGGCACACCTCCTAAACTTAAGGACCCAGGAGCCCCATACATCCTAGTGGTTATTGGTGACTTACAGATTGATGAGGCTCTACTTGATCTGGGTGCAGGAGTGAACATCCTTCCAAGATATGTGTATGAAAAACTTGGGGGAGGCAATCTGAAGCCTAGCCAAGTAATCCTCCAAGTTGCTGATCGATCACTTAAGACACTGCAGGGAATTTTGGAAGATGTCATCATAAGAGTGGAGGATTTCTTCTTCCCCGTTGAGTTCTTAGTTTTGGACACTGACCCTACCAACAAGCCAACCAAACCCTCCATCATTTTGGGTCGTCCCTTCCTTGCAACTTCTCATGCTTCAATCAATTGCAATACTAGGGCATTGAAAATGGGCTTTGGGAATAGGAAAATCCGGCTTAATGAGTTTGATGCTTACAAACAAGCCGGGCTTGAGGATTGTTCTCAAGTTGAGGTGATAGATGACCTGATTGAAGAGGCGACCCCTACAATGTTATGTGATGACCCCCTTCAGCATGTTATGCTAAATGAGCATTCCCATCTCTTGGAGGGATGTGAAGGGGATATACTACAACTTGAGGAGTTACTGGGTGTCTCTGCTGAGTCTCTTTCCCCATCAACTCTACCCAAGTTAGAATTGCTACCTGAAATGGGGGCATCTATTATGAAACCCTCAACCATACAAGCCCCCGACCTTGAGTTGAAACCCCTCCCTAACACTCACAAGTACGTCTTCCTAGGTGCCAATGATACGCTCCCCATTATCATTTCGGCTGTGCTATCTAAGGTACAGGAGGGAGACCTAATTGAATGCTTGTCTAGGCATAAGGAAGCTATTGCTTGGAGCATTGCTGACATTAATGGTATAGAGTCTACACTCTGCATGCACCACATTTTTACTGATGATTCCATCAAGCCATTTAGGGACATGCAGAGATGTTTGAACCCTAATATGTGGGTGGTGGTAAAAAAGGGAATCTTGAAGTGGTTGGACACTGGGATCATATATCCCATTGCAAATAGTAAATGGGTAAGTCTTATTCATGTGGTGCCAAAGAAGGCAAGCTTTACTGTAGAATTTAATGAACAAGGTGAACAAGTTGTCACTACACCCTCAACTGGATGGAGGGTCTGCATTGATTACTGCAATTTGAACACTGCTACCCACAAGGATCACTTTCCCATGACTTTTATTGATCAAATTCTTAGGAAATTGGTAGGGAATATGTACTATTAATTTCTCGATGGATATTCGGGGTACAACTAGGTTATAGTCTTCCCCGATGGCTAGGAGAAGACGACGTTCATGAGTCCTTACAGTACCTTTGCATTCAGGAGTATGTCGTTTGGACTATGTAATGCCCCTGCAACCTTCCAGTGGTGTACGATGTCCATTTTTTCTGACATGATTGATGAGTGTGTTGAAGTGTTTATGGATGACTTCTCCATTTATGGCTCATCTTTTGACCAGTGTTTCCTACACCGGGAGAATGTGTTGAAGCAATGTAAGGAGACTAATTTAGTCCTCAGCTGGGAGAAAAGTCACTTCATGGTATAGAAAGGAATTATACTTGGGCATGTTGTGTCTAAGCGAGGCTTTGAAGTAGATAAAGCAAAGATTGATTCTATTTCCAAACTCCCATTGCCCACAAATGTCAAGCAGATGAGATCCTTTTTGGGCCATGCCGGCTTTTATAGGTGCTTTATTAAATATTTCAGTAAAATTTCTAGGCCACTTTGTGACTTGTTGGCGAAGGAATCTTCCTTCAATTTTGATTCAAAGTGTGCCGAGGCTTTTCAAACTCTCAAGGAGGCCTTGATCTCTACACCTATTCTCCGAGCACCTGATTGGACATTCCCATTTTAGCTGTTGTGTGATGCTTCGAATTATGCAGTGGGATTAGTCCTTAGACAAAGGGTTGAGGGAAGATCTCATGTGCTACGTTATGCCAGTAAGACTTTAACCGAACCGCAGCAAAACTACACCATCACTGAAAAGGAATTACTTACAGTAGTTTTTGCTCTGGAGAAGTTTAAGTCTTATCTTCTTGGGTCTAAGGTGGTTATTTTCACTGATCATGTAGCAGTGAAACATCTCATTGCTAAGAAAGATTCTAAGCCACGTCTGATTAGGAGGATCCTACTCCTTCAAGAATTTGACTTGGAGATATGTGAAAAGAAAGGAGTAGAAAATGTTGTGGCTGACCACCTGTCTCGCCTTCCACTTAATCACTCTCTATCTGGAGACATTCGCGAGACATTTCCTGATGAAACCCTTTTGGTGGTAACACCAACTTCACCTTGGTATGCTGATACTGTAAATTACTTGGTCACTGGAGAAACTCCTAGCTCTTGGGATGAGCAGGAAAGAAAGAGATTCATTTCCCAAGCTAGATACTTTCATTGGGAAGAGACTAAATTATTTAGAATTGGACAAGACCAAGTATTGAGACGATGAGTACCTGAAGAGGAACAACAAAGTGTACTGAGCTTCTGCCATGAACTTCATTGTGGAGGACACTTTGCCGCTAAGAAAACTGCTTTTAAGGTTCTTCAGTCTAGTTTTTGGTGGCCTTCGTTATTTAAGGATTCTCATAATTTTGTTATGGCCTGTATTAAATGTCAACGGACTGGAACGATTGGGAAGAGAATGAGATGCCTCAACACCCTATTCAATCTGTTGAAATTTTTGATGTGTGGGGAATTGACTTTATGGGCCCCTTCCCTTCATCCCATGGTTATGAATATATCTTGGTGGTAGTTCATTATGTCTCTAAATGGATAGAGGCCATTCCTATGTGCACAAATGACCACTCTGCAGTTTTGAAATTTGTGAAGGCCAATATCATATATCGTTTCGGCTGCACCAAGACCATTATAAGTGATGGGGGACCTCATTTCCGAAACCACCACTTCAATTGGCAAATCAAGAGTCTGGGAGTGACTCACAAGGTCGCTACCCGTTACAATCCTCAGACGAGTGGCCAGGTTGAAGTGTCGAATAGGGAGATAAAAAATATTTTAGAAAAGACCGTTAGACCTGGTAGGAAAGACTGGTCTGAAAAGCTCGATGATGCTTTGTGGGCGTATTGAACGGCCTATAAGACCCCTTTGGGTACATCACCATTTTGGATTGTGTATGGGAAAGCATGCCATTTACCCATTGAGCTGGAACATAGGGCACTTTGGGTTGTTCGAAGTGTTAACATGGATTTAGAAAAGGCAGGTAAGGCACGACTTCTAGAATTAAGTAAGCTTGAGGAGCTGAGGAATGATGCTTATGATACCTCTCAAGCTTATAAAGAGAGAACTATCCCTAGAAAGACCTTTGAGCTCAACCAACAAGTCTGACTTTACAATTCCAGACTTAAGCCTTTTCTAGGGAAATTAAAATCTCGTTGGGATGGGCCTTACATAATCACCAAAGTGTTTCCACATGGTGTTGTGGAGATTAAAAGCCCTTCCTCTTCAGCAACTCCCTTTATCGTAACGATCAACGGTTAAAACCTTACATTACTTTGGATGGCCATCTGGTTGACGAGGTCACTCTGGAGAAGCCTTAGCTCCTACCATTCTCCGCCTCAGGAAATATATTCATTTAACTGTTTTGTTTCAAATGAGGACATTATTTGAACCAGGCATGGGGGAGAGGACCCGAGGCATCTATTTATAGCATGTCTACACTTTGCATTCATTCATGCATATTGCATTCAAAAAAAAAAAAAAAAAAAGAAAATATTGAGCTTAACTGGCTGGGCCCTGCATTCTTAAGCAAATTAGAACTCTAGGTTAGACTAAGTTGATTCTAGGTGTCGAACCTTAGATGCTAAGTGAGCTAATAGCTTTAGAACTTTAGGTTCCTTTGTGGACTTAAAAACTTAAGTAGGAGTTAAGTTGCGGATGATTCCTCAAGAGGTTGATGAAGGAAAGCTAGGGATTGAGTTAAAAGGTCGGGTAGTACCTGGAGTCTTATTCTACCTTCTGATTTACGGGTCCTTCTAACCCAAGCATCCAAATTTCACACACACTTAGTCTTGTGTAAGTAAGTGGTACCTTAATTTGTTTCATAAAAGAAATTTGGTTCTCTTAGTTTTAACTTAAGAGAAGCTTGAAAACACAATTTGACTGGAAGAGTTCCTACCGTAGGAGAGGTGGAGTATATACTCACCTTGAGGATGCGATGAAAACATGTTACCTCCTCGGTGCCTGTCTCTTAGGATATCCATCCTACTGGAGGCATGTAAGCGCATTGTGCGGTTCAGGTACCATGGGTGGCCCTATCTCGAAGTGTCGATTGCCACAGGCCTAAATTCACTTAAGAAATCCATGGGTGATACAATCTTGAAGTGTCGATTGCCAGGAGTTCTTCGAGTCGCTTTGGGCGGTGCTATCTCGAACCATCGGAAGCCAGGCACCCTTCGAGGTACGGTGATGGGGACAATGAATTGACGCAGACCGTGTTGATAGCTGATCCAAGGTTAGACTTAGAGGAATCAAACAAAAATATATATTAAAAAAAAAATCCTTTCTCCACTCTAGGTTGGCAATCATACCAACCTAAAATAACTCAGACCAATGCACATGCACAGATGCTTTAATCTCAGGGATTAATAAGCCCTTGGGTAGAGTTAGAAATCAGGGAAACCTATGCCTGCAACTCATCTTTAGCTGACCTAGTCTATAACTTAACAACTACTTAGGAACCTTAGGCTAAAGTCTGAACTTAACATGTTTCCAAAGGAAGACCGATTGGGTTGGCAAGTCTACTTGGAGTGCTAGGTTATTACTTGGATTTTCTAGGGACTAGCAAAAGATAGGCATGGGGGTATTTGATTAGCCCATATTTGTGGGCTTTTTACATATTTAAGTGTTTAGACAATAAGTTAATTTTAACATTTAGATAGCATACATTAGGATGTAAATAAATTAATTCATATTTTTAGCTTAAGTGCATAATTCATGCATTTAGAATTAACCTAGGATTGCATACATTTGATTAGTTAATTAATTAGGTGCATTACATACAATGTTTTAATTAACATAGAAGTTACTAAGTTTTGTACAAATAATCCTAGTTATTTTATTATTCTTTTTTCTTCTTTGCAGGTAACCGCTTCGTCTCCACCTCTTGCACATTCACTAGTGCAGCGTTGACTCAATGATGGCCTTTTCAATTTCAAATCTGTCTTTGTGGCTACAAAGAAGGAATGGCTGCCATTCAGAGGGAGGCCACCACCCCTTTCCTTACTATGTAGAGAACTACGTTTCTCATCCATTCCTCATCACCAGCCTCAATCACGGCAGTGCGACTCCACCATGGGCGTGTGGTGTGACAGCCCACACCGCCAAGAGTCCCTGCATCACCGTGCTTCATCTTCCCTTCCACACATAGCTCCCAGCTGTTGCACGCACCTCCCCAACTCCCCACCCACGCACCTCCTGTAGTACGCACCTTGCGTGCACCCACGCTCCACCAGCCACGCGCACCCCTACCACATGCAGCAGTCGGCCACCCATCTCCGTTCGTATGCACCCCCACGCCTCAGCCCCCCCACCGCACACAGCACATGCAGTAGTGCGCCCTCTAGCACCATTCCCACGCCCGTTACTGCTGCGTGGGCACGCTTCCTGCAGCAACTGTCGTGCGCTCTCCGTAGCCCAAGCTGGGCGCCCAGCAGTAGCAACTGGCCTCGCCCACCAGCAGTGCACGAATAGCGTGCTCTACTCCAGCCAGTGTTGCCGCCTGTGCACATGCCTGGCTCCTCCTCCTTCTTCTTCTTCTTCTCTGCCGACGAAGGTACCCAAAGCCACCACAAATGCAACCATCAACTTCAGCCTCGAAACTTTGCGTCGGGAACTCCACTGGACTCACCCCAACTCCCCGAGCACTACCACACTTCCGACCGCACCAATCGACCACCCGACGGCCAACTGGAGAGCCTCACCACCGGTAGCCTCTTCCACTCCAGCCGTCGACCACTGACAACCATTCGGAGAGCCACCACCACCATCCGAAAGCTCTCGTTGTGCTTATCCTTCTCCGAGCTTCCAGCAAGCCACCATCGCCTCCTCATGCACGGACAAAGGAACCAAATCCTCTATTTTTGGGTTAATTAATATTTGCATTTGAATACCATTGCCAAATTTTCATTTTTACTTTAATATTTGAAATATTGAGTGGAATTGCAACTTCATGCTCATCTTATCTTATAATTGCTTGGCTTTTGTTATTCACATCTTTTGACATTGGTTTTGGGTTAAGATGTGCACAAATTCTCTCTAATGCATGTCAATTGGAAATTATAGAGATTCATCACATATTTATTGAATATTTCAGTGAGGAAAAATTTCTCATATAACCTTACATGTTCAAGTTATTGTGTGTCTTCTTTTCGTCGCATTTCATGTCAGATTTGACTATGGATTTCACACTTGATTGAACGAATACGAGAAAAATATTCGTGAGTTTATTGCATCATTGTCTCCTTGTTGACACAACTCGCTCTTCTATGAGAGGTTAATTTTTATTGTAATTATTTTGTTAAGCGATTGTCCACCACTTTGTAGCTAAAACGACAAATCATCTTAATCACATTATTCAAAAGCGAAACCGTCTTATCAGCTGGCATCCTCTACCTCAAGCCGTCTGCCTCCGGCTGCCTCTTGCAATGAGACCAACGTCATTAGAACCCCCACCGCACCCTCTATGTCCTCCGAGCACCTCACGGCCAACCGTGGTTTGCACATCATGCAAGGGGGAGAGAGGAGAAATCCTTTGTTTCCTCTTGCAATATTATTTATGGGGTATGCCATTGCAAAAAAGCGCTATTCATTTATTTATTGACTTATCATATTTTGAAAGATTTGCATGAATATCCCTCCTATCTATTTGAATTACGAATAGTTGAACTCCTGTCATGCATGATAGAGTATGGAATATTATTTATGGGAAACAAGTTCAGTTTTGATATAGATTGACGATGCTTGTCAATACTAAGATCATGATTCACGTGTTTCCAATGTGGTGATTTTGCATGTGCACCCTCACATTATTGATTAATTATTTAAATTAAGAATTTATGCTGAAAACACGTGCACTAGTTAGTATGCATACGCGTTGAGTTTCCTGAATAATCGAAAAACTATTCACTAGTTTAAATAGGCTAATTCCTCCCTATGGAGATGACCTTAACTCTTCGTGGTTAGTTTTGAATTATTAAATATTTTTGAAAAGCAATTTTCTAGCATACAATGAACTATAACGACACGACATTTTATGTTAAAGTTTTCAATGAAAATGAAGATCGTCCTTTCAAATGGTGCAGCAATAGTGAGAAGCCTAGGGGAGACTCTCGGGGACAAAACATGCCAATTCAGGATTTATGCCTCGAGAAGAACAAAGAATTGAGTGATATAGGCTTATTCCAAAACATTAAGACGAATCCTCCGTCAAAAATAATTGATGATACTGAAGCAACTCCTTTCTTTACTAATGAATCACATATACACCCCAACAAAAATTTGAGTGAACCAAAAGAATTTGGGGATGAGATTAATGATAATGATTCAGTTGCTTTGACCCTGCCATCAAAGAAATTTAATTTGGAGTCCACCAATGATTCACATATATTGGAAGGTAAAAATATGACTTTGATCGTTAATGATAAGCAAGGTGACTTGAATTTTTCTGCAATAATTGTTAGGAAGAATACACAATCTGAACCATTGTTTGAATTGGACTTGACACTGAGTAAGCCCTCCTTGTACTTAACCATTACTGCTTGTTGAGACGCTCTCGTCGGGTTTTAAAAGATAACAAGTTGTAATATAGCCGAAAAAGCGTTCAAAACAAGTAGAGAATTTTATTACTCGAAAACCGGAGTATCCGAGGTCGAACACAGGGGGAAATCTAAGTACTTTTAAAAACTAAAGTATAAAACTTTTAAATGAAAGACAATTGATTCAAAGAGAGATTTATAAAAAGAATTGCCAAAATAATAACAGGATTGGACATCTGATTTCTGTATCAGACGTCTTAAATGTAGCTATTCTTCTTCCTGTTTTGATTCTGTTTTCACCTTCTTTCTGGTTTTTGCTTTCTCTGCAGTCTTTTTCTGTCTTCTTACTTCTCTCTTCCGTCTTCTTCTTCTACGTAGGCTCTTCTCTCTTTACTTTTCTTTTGATCTGCAGGTCTCCTTCTTCTTCCTTGATCTTCTTCTTCTTCTCTTCTTTTCTCTTTTCTGTGAAGGCTTCTTCTTCTTCGATCTTCTTCCTGCCTTTGCTTCTTTTCTCTTCTGTCTTCTTCTTCTTCTTCTCTGTAGTCTCTCTTTCTTCCTTCTCTTCTCTGCCTCGCTCAGCCTCTTCTTCTTCTGCTTCTTCTCTTCTTCTTCCTGCGGCTAAGTCTCTTCTCTTCAACTCTCGACCTGCCTGCACAAGGAGCAAAACCTACCCTGTCCCTCTACCCGCACGTCTCTCTCTCTCTGCAAGTCACTCACAGGACGCTCTTCCAGAGCCGCAGGTAATCGGGTTGGGTTTCGTACTCAGGACCAGGCGTACCGGCGTGTATGGTATGCGAGGAGTGCGCAGGTAGTGTCGGCTCGGGTCTGCCTGATCCGCGTGGCGAAATCGCGGACCAGGCGGGTGAGTGGGATGCGGGACCTCACCCCAGGTGTCTCGGAGGAAACCAGTAGAAGACACAAAATCAACTTAAACTACTGCGGGGTTTTGTAAACTCACGATGTGGGACTATCTTCTACGCTCGTCTCGCGCACGCCCGCAGGATGACCTCCTCACTCTCTGCACAACTGCAGCCACTATCAGTGCCAAATGCTTAAGCAAACATCTTCGCAGTCTTCACCCGAGTCCACAGCACCTGGAATCGCTTGGAAGCTGCTTGGAACTCGCTTGGAAGTTGCTTCAGTCGTCGTCAATGGCGACTGGGGCTCCGAACCTGTTAGACAAGAACACGACCTCTCGGCCTAATTAAACTACCTGCAAACCTTCGTCGTGGCAAAGCGAAGGTGGTGGGATGTGCAGCAGGTTGCGGGATAGCCTAGGCATGCGTGCCTAGGTCGACCTATGATCGAAAAAGTGGGTGTGTTTGAGGGTGCTTTGTGTGAGTGTGGAGTGGCAGTGGAGGGGCGGAAGATGTTCAGCGTGATGAGGAGGAGATTTTGGGTCGGTCGACGAGTCGTATGGAGTTGCAGAATGATGGGGGCGACTCGCCGGAGGTTGGCCGGAGGCATGGAAGATGAGGGTGGTCGAGTGTAGTCGAGGGTCGGTCTAAATAAAAAGATGTGAGGAAAAGAAAGAGGGGAGTACGGGGAGTAGTTAGAACTTAGCTGTAGGGACGAAGGGGGCCGAAGAGGCCGACAATCATGTCGACTATCGTCGGAGAAGAAGAACCTAGAGGGAGAGAACGGTGATGAGGAAGTGGGCAGAGGCGAGTGCGCTGGGTGCGGCGCGACGTAGGAAGATGAGGGGAAGCAGACTCTACTGCTGGTATTGCAACAGAGCGACGAGAAGACGGAGGAGTCACCGAAGCTTGCGGGTTTCCTGCTGGAGAAGGAAGAGAAGAATTTTAGGGGTATTCTCTACCAAGACAAGCTCGGATCAAATGACCGGTCTTAGGTTGTCTTTTATAGGCATTGGCCGTGCATGAAGTGCGTGGAGGGCAAGCTTTTCTGCCTCCGCCGTCTTGCCGGAGATGGAAAGTGGGAAGATACCCACATCTCTCATGCATTCGCAAGAGAGATTGGGACAGAATCTGGGATTGAGGTCAGGTTCAAATGGAAGGGAATTCCTCAGAGAATCTCCCTTCCATTTCTGGGAGAGAATCTCTGAGGAATCAGAGAGTAATCCCTCTCTAATCCTCGCCAGAGTAGGATTCGACCCCAGTAATGGCGAGAGGACCTGATTGCAAAGGTGGCGAGGAAGTTAGGGGCCTCTTTGCAATGAATTTCAAAAGATAGGGACTAAAGTGTGATTTGGGTGTACTAAATTGCAAAGTAGGTCAAGATGACCTCCCCTTCGTTCCAAATTTTGGTACAAACCTAATTTGGACCTAAGGAATTCAATGGTGAAGTTGGATTCTAGGTTTGAGCATGTTTGACTGGACTTTTTGCGTAAAACCCCAAATTAGGTCAATTGGTGAGCTAGGACCATAATCTAGGTCAAATTAGGTTCCAAAGGGCAAATTGAGTGTTCTAAACTCTAGAGGATATTTTTCTATGATTTTTAGAGGGTTTAATTGATTTTTATCCTGATCAAAACCTTGTTAATTTAAGCGGGTCTGTTTTAGGATTACCAAATGTCATTTAATTCCTATATTGCACATAAACCCATTGTTGATTGACTCAACCCACTTTTTGTCTTATTTAGACCATTTGACCTATGTTTTGCCTCTGAGAAATCTCGTTTATGTACTGCAATGGTAAAATTGCAGTTTTAACTTTTATTTCATATTTTCTTCCCAGAATACTTATTCCTTCATTTAGGGCTTCTACTAGGTTATGTAGGAGCTTTTATTCTCTTTATTGGGTCAAAATGAGCTAGTTATGGCTCATGATGAGGCTCTCATCATACCCCCATGCCTAGCTTTTGCTAGTCCCTTTGCAAAATTTCAAGGTTTCAACTTCTGTTCTAGACCTTGAGTATCTGTCAACAGTTATGATAAGTGCTTTTCTTTTTCTTTTGTGATTAGGTTAGAATGCCGACAATAGGCCTAGAGGTACTCAAGTACCAACCAAAATCCGGACCTGTTCCACTTTAGCCTCAGTCCTTCGCAAAGGTTTTTAAGGCCCACAGAAACTAACCTAGGGTTTGTTGGACTCCGCGGTTAAAGCACCCGTGCTTGAGACATTTTTAGCCTAGGTTCAGTTTGCAATGCATTTTTGTAAGAGAGATAGAAGATTTATTTGTTTGGAGAGCTTTTCTCTCTCTTTTCTTTTTATTTCTAGCTTCGGATTAGCTTCTCAACACGCTCTGTATCGGATTCCTCGTCCCCATCATCAATCCTCAAGGGTCCCTGGCTTTCGACATTTCGTGATAATGCCACCCATGGCAACCCCCAGAACCCTGGCTTTCGAGATTTCGAGATAATCCTGCCCATGGCGTTCCGTGGCTGAATTCAGACCCTGGCAATCGACATTTCGTGATAATGCCGCCCATGGCATCTAAACCAATAGAGTGCTTACATGCCCCCAGTAGGATATTTAGATATCCTAAGAGACAAGAACCGAGGAGACGATATGTTGTTACGCATCATTGAGGGAAATTTCCCACCTCTCTACGCTGGGAACTCGTCTAAATCAACTTGTGTTGATTGGCCGCTCCTAATCTAGATGACTTTTGCAGAACATTAAACGCTTTTGCGTGATTTGGATGTTTATGCGCACTGAAATAGACTGTGCGCGAATTTGGGGTGCTTAGGTTACCGAATCCGACAAATCGGAGGTCAGTTAACGAGGCCGAATACTTCCTAAGCCTTAGACCTAATACTCAAGCTTCGCATTTTCCCCAACCTCTTGAGGATTATCCAGATTTTAGCGGATACGTGAATTTTTAAGCTAAAGAATCTAGCCTAAGAGGCCTAAAATCAGCGTTCCCGCTAATCTCTTGTTCCATCTCCTTAGCAGTTTTTCTTTTTCTTGATTTGGTCTAGAACTTCAGTTAACCCCTTAATCTTTTACTAATGACTATTTCTTTTCATTTTCATTTTGTGCTCCTTTTTGTCATTTTACTCTTTTCCTCACATTTGTATGACCCTGAATTGTTTCTCTCCTCCATCAAGTTTTCTCCCCTTTTTCTTTTTTTTATTGAACCCTTTCTTAATATGAATTTTCCTAATATTTTGCACTTTCATACCCCCCCCATGCCTAAGATTTGCAATGTCCCCATTGTAAATTAGGTGGGTTCGATTTTAGCTTAGTTCATGCATTAAGACAGGTGTGTGCTGAGTGAATGGGTCGAAAATGACTTGTTGCGAATGATTTCTAATCTCGTGTAGGGATGCCTGAGGTGAAGTCGGCTGTTCTAATGGATGAACCCTAAAGTGCAATATGAATTCCGCATAGAAATGACAGAAAAGGTTTCGGGTTTTTCAAGGAATGACAGGTTGCCTCCCGTTAAGCGTTGAGTTTTACGCCATCGGCTGGGCGCAATGAGCTTAAAGGGAATGGAGGGTAAAGGATGACTCAGCCAAATTTATATCGGTCATGTCAATGAACGGCTTGAGTCTCTGACCGTTCACGACAAAGGGTTCAGAATCATGGCTGAGTGGGCTGATTTCAATGGCTCCATTTTCGAAGGTTTGTTGGACTAGGTAGGGTCCGACCCACTTAGATCTTAGCTTTCCTGGGAATAACTTGAGTCGGGCATCGAAGAGTAAAACTTTTTGACCAGGATGAAAGATCTTTCTAGAAATATGTTTGTCGTGAAAAGCTTTAACCCGTTCTTTGTAAATTCGAGAGTTCTCATACGCGTTGTGGCGTAATTCATCGATCTCGATTATTTGAAGTCTTCTGTGGGTTCCAGCCTTAGAAAGATCGAAATTACAATTCCGTACTGCCCAATAGGCTTTATGCTCCAATTCAATGGGGAGGTGACATGCCTTCCGGTACACTAGTCTGAAGGGAGACATTCCTAATTGGGTCTTGTGGGCGGTCCTATAGGCCCACAATGCTTCCAGAAGTTGAGAAGACTAATCTTTTCTATCAGGTCGAATAGTAACCTGAAGGATCTTCTTGATCTCTCGGTTAGATAGCTCAGCTAGACCATTAGTTTAGGGGTGGTAAGGAGTAGAGATTCGGTATGACACCCCGTATTTGGTCATCAGTGACCTGAACTCAGGGTTAGTGAAAAGGGTCCCTCCGTCCGAAATTATAGCTCATGGAATCACGATCCTTGGGAAAATGTTTTGATGAATAAATTTTATAACAACTTTATGATTGTTGGTTCTGGTCAAAATGGCTTCTATCCACTTGGATACGTAATCGACTGTGAGTAAGATGTATTCGAAGCCATCCGAGGTCGGGAAGGGTCCCATAAAATCAATCCCCCAGACATCAAAAATTTCTCATACCAAGATCGGCTGTAGAGGCATCATATCTCGAAGGCTCCTGTTGCCCAAAGTCTGGCAACAGGAGCATGCCTTATAGTGATCGTATGCATCCTTGAAAATTGTGGGCCAGTAAAAGCCACACTAGAGGACTTTTGATGCAGTTTTGTGTCCTAAAAAATGTCCACCGCATGCCTGGTCATGGCAAAACGAGAGTATGTCTTTGATTTCCTCTTCCGCAACACACCATCGAATTATCTGATCAGCACTGATGCGGAATAGATACGGGTCTTCCCATAAGTAATACTTGGCATCAGAGCACAATTTGTCCTTCTTGGCCTTCGGCCAATCTGACGGGATCTAATGTGATGCCAGGTAATTTACTATATCTGCGAACCATGGAAGACTTGTACTGATAGTCAGGAGGTGCTCATCAGGAAAGTGTTCTGTGATGGGTCCGGAAGGATCAATAATTTCAAAAGGAAGGCGGGACAAGTGATCAGCTACCACATTTTGGTTTCCTGCCTTGTCACGAATCTCGAGGTCAAATTCTTACAACAGCAAGATCCATCGGATTAATCGAGGCTTCGCATCCTTCTTTGCAAGGAGATGCCTCACAGCTGTGTGATCCGAGTATATGATAACACGGGAACCCAGAAGGTATGATCTGAATTTTTCCAGGGCAAATACTACGGCCAGCAGCTCTTTCTCAGTAACCGTATAGTTACGCTGAGCCTCATCCAGTGTTTTGCTGGTGTAGTAAATGACCACAGGTTTCCCATCAATTTTTTGCCCCAACGCCGCTCCTACAGCGAAGTCAGATGCATCGCACATGATCTCAAAGGGTTGAGACCAATCAGGAGACTGTAGGATCGGGGCTTGGGTGACTCGGTCACGTAGGATCTCAAATGCTTGAGTGCATTCCTTGGAAATTTTGAAAGGCACATCCTTGGAGAGAAGATTGGTCAGGGGGCACGCGATTTTTGAAAAATCAGGGATAAATCGACGGTAGAAATCGACGTGCCCCAAGAAAGATCGGATGTCCTTAATCAAGCTAGGCACAGGGAGCTTGGAAATCAGGTTAACCTTAGCTCGATCCACTTGGATGCCTTTCTCCGAGATTAAATGTCCAAGGACAATTCCCTCAAGCACCATGAAGTGGTTCTTTTCCCAGGAAAGAACCAAATTCACCTTGATGCACCGCCTGAGTATTTGGACCAAGTGTTGGAGGCAATCGTCAAATGATGCTCCAAAAACTGAAAAGTCATCCATGAAGACTTCCAGATAGTCACCTACCATATCTGAGAATATGGCAAGCATGCACCGCTGAAAAGTTGCAGGTGCATTGCAGAGACCGAACGGCATCCTTCGAAACGCGTACCTCCCGAAGGGGCAGGTGAATGTGGTTTTTTCTTGGTCCTCTATATGGATTGCCACCTGGTTATAACTGGAGTACCCGTCAAGAAAGCAGAAGAACCTTTTTCCCGCTAGTTTCTCGAGGATCTGATCAATAAACGGTAGTGGGAAATGATCCTTCTTCGTGGAGGAATTGAGTCTTCTGTAATCAATGCAGACTCTCCACGAGTTAGATATTCGGCTACGAATGACTTCTCCAGTTTCAGTCGTGATGATGGTAAGTCCTGCCTTTTTAGGCACCACTTGTATTGGACTCACCCAAAGACTGTCGGAGATCGGGTAGATGATCCCTGCATCTAACCACTTTATGATCTCCTTTTTCACGACCACCTGTAGGTTAGGGTTTAATCTTTAATTGTCTTTATGATGCGCCTTCTTCTGTGTAGATTCGATGTGTGCAATATGAAGGGCTTATGCCAGTCAAATCATCGAGAGTCCATCCGATGGCTCTACGATGTTGCTAGAGAATAGAAATCAAATGGAGTTCCTGGTCAGGTGTGAGTCGAGAGTTGATAATAACAGGAAATGTCTGATTGGAATCCAAGAAGACATACTTCAGATGCTCGGGAAGGGGCTTGAGTTCCAAGACAGGATTGTCAGCAGTAGCAGGCGGTTCGAGGTTTGTATCAGGAACAAGGATAGGAGTCATAGGTGTGTCTAGATCATGTTCACACTCCTCTGTTAGTGAGCTTTGATTTTCTATTGGTTGAGCAGGAATAATCAGGTTGTCCTCTATATGGAATTCATCAACCACGGCTCTGATATCACATATTTTCTCTATAACCCCACAATTAATCCCTTGTTGGGCCTTAAAAATGTCAATCTTCAGGTTTTGATTCCCAAATTTTAATTCTATCTAGCCCTCTTCGCAGTTTATGTTGGCCCTAGCAGTGGCCAAAAAGGGTCTCCCTAATATGATTGGTGTGTCCCCTGGATTCTCAGGTGCATCCATATCTAGTACAATGAAGTCCACCAAGAAATAGAAATCTCGTACCCTAACAATGACATCCTCGAGTATTCCTTTAGGTGACTTGATGGATCGATCGGCTAACTGCAATGTCACCTCAGTGGGTTTAAGTTCAGATTCTCCAAGGTGGTCAAGGAGGGATGTAGGTATTAAATTCATGGAAGCACCTAGATCTAGTAAGGCTCTATCAAATTGGGTTTCACCAATTTTACAAGAAATCAAGGGAGTTCCAGGGTCTTTAGCCTTGGATGGGAGTTTGCTCAAGATGACAGAGCTGGCTTGCTCTGACAGTACGATTGGATTCCCATCCTTGGTTCGCAGCTTACGTTTAGGTGTACATATGTTTTTCAAGAATCTTGCGTAAGCCGATATGTGGCGAATTGCATCCATCAATGGAATGCTTATCTGGACCTGTTCAAAGAGCTTGAGCAGATCCTCCTCAGGGGCCACGGGTTTGGTTATCCTTTTTCCTTTGGTCAAGGCCTCAGGAAATGGGATCCTAGTTGGTTCCTCTAGGATAGGTCCAGGTTCTTGATCTGAGACAGTGGTATCTTGGATAGCTATCCTAGGGTTTTGGCTATTATCAAGCTTGGAGTGGTTTGGATAATGTGGGTCTTGGGTTGTTTTACCACTACGTGTTGTTACAGAATTTAATCCGGCCTGATTTTGGTTTGGGTTTGGTAAGAGGGGTGGCTGCTGTTGAAATCCCGCATAAGATATCGAAGCTTCCATCCCGTCTGGCGATGGAACAGCAGGGGCTTGATAAATCAGATGTGCATGGCCTGAATTTGGATTCATAACGTGCTTCTGGGTTAGCACGTTATTTGGGTTGGGCAGAGGTTGCGAAGGAAGGGTGCCGAGTTGGCGAGAATTTGTCAACTGGGCCAATTGGTTGCGAACCTCTGTGATCTCGTCCTTGTGCTACTTTTGCATTGCGGTATTTGTCTTTTGAATGTTAGCCAATGCTTGAAGGATAAGAGTCAGTTGATCCTGGTTTGACCCAGATTGGTAGGAGGGGTTGGGCCGAGGTTGTGGCGGCTGATATGGACAAGGTGCTTGTGGACGGGGTTGATATGGTGGTCTTTGAGTCTGAGAATTTCCCGTCCACTGAAAATTAGGGTAATTTTGCCATCCAAGGTTGTAGGTATTGGAGAATGGATCATTCTAGATGGTGTTGAGGTCCTCGCAGATCTGAGGAACCTCAGGAAAGTCGGAATACGAGGGTTCAGAGTTCCCCCAACTAGTGTATGATGGATCGGAGGTCATTCCAGTTTGAGAGGCAGACGGGGGTGGATATGTGTCCATCCCCATGGCAGATTGGTGGTAAATGTTTTGCATAGTTTCCCTTTGCAGAGGAGGTCGTGCAAAAGAGTTTTGCGCAGAGGTGGCTTGCTGTAAATGTCAGGTTAGCTCGTCCACCTTCTTCTCTATGATAGAAACCTTATCCAACCAACTGGCCATCAGTTCCAAGTCGACAGAAGTGGACAGGTCCTGCATCTCTTGTGCCCCTCTCAAATTCGTCGATGCGCGGGCATTCGTCTTATCGAATAAGCCCATGGAGTCATTATTTATGGAGTTCTCGCACATGTTTTCGAGAATCTCCCACATCGTGTCCTCGTGTTGACCCATGATGTTTCCACCGCACGTTGCATTGACGAATAAACGGATGTCTTCACGAAGTCCCTGGTAAAAAGACTGGACTTGTTCCCACTTAGGAACTCCATGATGGGGGCACTTTCGCATGAGATCTGAGAATCGATCCCAAGCTTCGTGAAGAGGTTCTCCCGGTTGTTGAATGAAATGAGTGATCTGGTGGAGCAAGGCATTCGTCCGGCCAACGGGGAAGAATTTTTTCCAAAATTCGGCCTAAAGTTCCTCCCATGTGTTGATCGGACGGGTTTCAGTTTGATACCAATGGGCAGCCTTGTCCAGGAGGGAGAACGAAAACATTTTCATAAGAAGGATATCCCAATTTTGTGGATCTGACCCGAAGGTCTGGGTCAGATGCTTGAGTTGTTTAATGTGTTGGATTGGATCCTCAGAGTTATGCCCATGGAACTTTGGTATGGCATGAATCATATTGAGCTTCAGTTCAGAATCAGGACCTCCAATCGGGATTCGGACTCGAGGTTCGATTGCCACCGCAGTGGGATTGTAGTGATCTCACATCATAGGTCGCTACGGTGGGTTCACAAAGTTTTGAAAGAGATCATTTAGGCGTTGAAGTTGGTGCTCAAGGTTGTTCTCTTCTTGAATGGGTTGTGCCATGATGGGAGAAGAAGGAGAACTTGGTTCTGAATCAGATGAAAGATTAATGTGGAGGGGTTGTTGCACAAACACGGGCGTCGAGGCTTGGCCTCGATGAGAATGAATTTCTAAAGGAGGTCGTAAGGATGGTCTTAAGGACCTCCTACCAAACATGCACCGAAGGATGTGATGAGATCAGAAGGTGCTAGACCCAATCGAGACACCCAAAAATTGTTGGGTGACTATAGAGGTTTGGGGCGGATGATACCCCTTAGTCAGAAAGGTCGTCCATTTGAGAAATACCTGGGCAGCCGGAGAGGGAGAGTCCTGCAAAGACCCCTACACGGTAGAGCGTCCCCACGAGTTACAGGGTTTCCCCCACCCGACCTCTCTTGTCACTGCAGTTCCAGGTAGACCAGAATGGGGACCTTGACCTCTTAAGTCTACCTTTGTTATTTTAAGATCAAGGTGCTTAAGGTTCCACTTGAACTTTTAGGTTTTTTTGAGTGAAGAAAAGTGACCTAATTTTAAGGTTGGTTGACCCAAGGGATCAACTTCACCTCTTGTTCCTTTGAGAGCTTTTAGGTCCTTTCTTTTAAGGTTTAAATGGGTTAAAACCTGATTTGCTTAGGGTTCTTCTTGTATAGATCTTCTCAAACAGGGTTTAGGCACACCTCTTTTGGAAAAATTTGTTTCTTTGTTTAAGAGAAGATGTGTCTCTAAAAACCCTAGCTTTTCAATCCTTAAATTGGCTCTAGTGGGTCCAATTTAGTTGCCTCAAAATTTAGTATCTAGGACTCAATCAAGAAAGTTTTAGCCCTAGTTACCTTAGTTGGATGAATAGATAAAAATGTGTTGAAATGAAAATCAGGCAACTTGATGAGTTACTAAATATGAAACAGGTAGCCTTAAGTTGATTGTTCTCTCTTTTTTTTTTCTTTTCAGATTTTGAGGGAGTTAAGAGAGAGGGCTTATGGAAATTACCTATTTTTTTCTTTCTTAGGATGTCTGTTGTGCAGTTGCTCTTGTCGCTCTTTCTGCTTTCCCTGTAATAAGCACAACAAAAGAGAAGAGTTAGGTCAAATATTGGGTCAGAAAGTTGTAATCAAAAGCTTTAAAAGTGCCCGTTGCTCCCCGGCAATGGCGCTAAGATGTTGAGACGCTCTCGTCGGGCTTTAAAAGATAACAAGTTGTAATATAGTCGAAAAAGTGTTCAAAACAAATAGAGAATTTTATTACTCGAAAATCGGAATATCCGAGGTCGAACACAGGGAGCAATCTAAATACTTTTAAAAACTAAAGAATATAACTTTTAAATGAAAGACAATTGATTCAAAGAGAGATTTATAAAAAGAATTGCTAAAAACTAACAGGATTGGACGTATGATTTCTATATCAGACGTCTTAAATGTAGCTATTCTTCTTCCTATTTTGATTCTGTTTTGGCCTTCTTTCTGATTTTTGCTTTCTCTGCAGTCTTTTTCTGTCTTCTTACTTCTCTCTTCTGTCTTCTTCTGTGTAGGCTCTTCTCTCTTTTCTTTTCTTTTGATCTTCAGGTCTCCTTCTTCCTTGATCTTATTCTTCTTCTCATCTTTTCTCTTTTCTACGAAGGCTTCTTCTTCTTCGGTCTTCTTCCTGCCTTTGCTTCTTTTCTCTTCAGTCTTCTTCTTCTTCTTCTCTACAGTCTCTCTTTCTTCCTTCTCTTCTCTGCCTCGCTCAGCCTCTTCTTCTTCTACTTCTTCTCTTCTTCCTGCGGCTAAGTCTCTTCTCTTCAACTCTCGGCCAGCCTGCACAAGGAGCAAAACCTACCCTGTCCCTCTACCCGCACATCTCTCTCTCCCTGCAAATTGCTCACAGGATGCTCTCCCAGAGCCGCGGGTAATTGGGTCGGGTTTCGTACCTGGGACCAGGCGTACTGGCGTGTATGGTACGTGAGGAGTGCGTAGGTAGTGTTAGGTCGGGTCCGCCAGATCCACGTGGTGAAATTGTGGACCGGGCGGGTGAGTGGGATGCTGGACCTCACCCCAGGTGTCTCAGAGGCAACCAGCAAAAAACACAATCAACTTAAACTACTGCGGGGTTTTGTAAACTCACGATGTGGGACTATCTTCTGTGCTCTTCTTGCCCGCGCTCGCAGGACAACCCCCTCGCTCTCTGCTCAACTGCAGCCACTGTTGGTGCTAAATGCTTAAGCAAATGTCTTCGCAGTCTTCACCCGAGTCCACAGCACCTGGAATCCTGAAGCCCGACGCATGGAACTCGCCTGGAAGCTGCTTCAATCATCCTCAATGGTGGCTAGGGCTCCGAACCTGTTAGACAAGAACATGACCTCTCAGCCTAATTAAACTACTTGCAAACCTTCGCCGTGGCACGGCGAAGGTGGTGGGATGTGCAGCAGGTCGCAGGACAGCCTAGGCATGAGTGCCTAGGTCGACCTGTGATCGAAAAAGTGGGTGTGTTCGGGGGTGCTTTGTGTGGGTGTGGAGTGGCAGTGGAGGGGAGGAAGATGTTCAGCGTGATGAGGCGGAGGTTTTGGGTCGGTCGGCAAGTCGTATGGAGTTGCGGAATGATGGGGGCGACTCGCCGGAGGTTGGCCGGAGGCGTGGAAGATGAGGGTGGTCGGGTGTAGTCGAGGGTCGGTCTGAATAAAAAGATGTGAGGAAAAGAAAGAGGGGAGTACAGGGAGTAGTTAGAACTTAGCTGTAGGGACGAAGGGGGCCGGAGAGGCCGATAGCCGTGTCGACTGTCGCCGGAGAAGAAGAACCCAGAGGGAGAGAACAATGACGAGGAAGTGGGCAGTGGCGCGTGCGCTGGGTGCGGCACGACGCAGGAAGATGAGGGGAAGCAGACTCTACTGCTGGTATTGCAGCAGAGTGACGACAAGACGGAGAAGGAGTCATCGGAGCTTGCGGGTTTCCTACCGGTGAAGGAAGAGAAGAATTTTAGGGGTATTCTCCACCAAGACAAGCTTGGATCAAACGGCCGGTCTTGGGTTGTCTTTTATAGGTGTTGGCCACACATGAAGAGCGTGGAGGGCAAGTTTTTCTGCCTCCGCCGTCTCTCCGGAGATGGAAAGTGGGAAGATACCCACATCTCTCGTGCGTTCGCATGAGAGATTGGGACAGAATCTAGGATTGAGGTCGGGTTCAAATGGAAGGGAATTCCTCAGAGAATCTCCCTTCCATTTCTGAGAGAGAATCTTTGAGGAATCAGAGAGTAATCCCTCTCTAATCCTCACTGTAGCAGGATTCTGCCCCAATAATGGTGGGAGGACCTGATTGCAAAGGTGGCGAGGAAGTTAGGGGGCTCTCTGCAATGAATTTAAAAAGATAGCGACCAAAGTGTGATTTGGGTGTACTAAATTGTAATGTAGGTCAAGATGACCTCCCCTTCGGTCCAAATTTTGGTACAAACCTAATTTGGACCTAAGGAATTCAATGGTGAAGTTGGATTCTAGGTTTGACTATGTTTGACTAGACATTTTGCATAAAAACCCAAATTAGGTCAATTAGTGAGCTAGGACCCTAATCTAGGTCAAATTAGGTTCCAAAGGCCAAATTGAGTGTTCTAAACCCTAGAGGATATTTTTCTATGATTTTTATCCTGATCAAAACCTTGTTAATTTAAGCGGGTCTCTTTTAGGGTTACCAAATGTCATTTAATTCCTATATTACACATAAACCCATTTCTGATTGACTCAACCCACTTTTTATCTTATTTAGACCATTTGACCTATGTTTTGTCTCTGAGAAATCCCATTTATGTACTGTAATGGTAAAATTGCAGTTTTAACTTTTACTTCATGTTTTCTTCCCAGAATACTTATTCCGTCATTTAGGCCTTCTACTAGGTTATGTAGGAGCTTTTATTCTCTTTATTGGGTCAAAATGAGCTAGTTATGGCTCATGATGAGGCTCTCATCACTGCCCAACACCACAAACAACCCTTCCGCTCCTTAACCGATCCTTGGCTCAGGTTTCTGCTCACATACATTCTTTCTGGGGAGAATATCAGGCTAGTACATCCTCGGGTAAAATGGAGAGTTTGGATTGATGCTTATATGTTTAGTCTCGCCATTCAAGGGTTTGAAGTAATTATGTTTATATCTTTTAAAACCCTTCCTGGTTTTGAGGATCCTTGTTATCCTCCACTTATTCCTTTTTGGGAGGTCCCTTTTCATATTCCCTTTATTATTCCTAGACCTCCCCCGGTAGCCTATAAGGCTATTTGCTTTGATGTCTTTTGGAAAAAATTTGGGATAACGTTGCATCATCAGCTCACCAACATTTGTGGCTACCTATTTTCTAGGCCTGCACTATTACGCAAATTTTTAGGGCCTACCTTTTTCTGTCTGGAGTAAGACTTATAAGTTCCCTATAAGTCTGGCTATTGACAGAAAATGCAGTGCTTGTTGGGAGGCAACCCAGCATTCTGAATAACACCATCATCAAATGATTGCCTTCCTTTCTCCCCTTGTTTTAATTTTACGATGAGGACATTGTAGGATTTAGGCATGGGGGGTGCATTTTTCATTTTAGGAAGTATTCATGCATTTAGGTTAGCATATATATATAGAAAAATAATTTCTTGAGCTGAATTGGTTAGTCCCTATCAAAACATCTTTATCATAGAGGTGTCAATAAAGATTTTTCTTCTTAAATTGTTTCTTAAGTTTAGAATCCAGTACATTTACTTCACTTGCACGTAGACTGGGTAATAGATCTTTGAAGAAAACCAATAAGCATTTTTAGTCTACTGAACCCTTGGATAGTTAATAGGGAGTCAGGCATAGTATCTTCTAGTAGATCCACCTCATATTTGTGAGAAGAAAGTAGAGAGATTACTGGTGCGCTAAGTCTAGTGCAAGGACTGTTAAGTTTTGGACAATTAGATGATGATACCTCAGAGTTAGGCATTATTTTCACTCTCTGTTCCTATGTGCTTACATTGTATGAATTCCTGAGAGTCACCAAATAAGGTAGATACACAGAGATTGAGTCTTAATAAATCTATGACTATGGTGGATGGTTACGACCATCCTTCGTAGAGTCCTCGGTTGAAGGAGGGTAAGAGTGTCAAAAGTCAATAATACGCTTGTCCAATCCATTCCTTCCCAATGCCCACTTCCACTAAATAAGCCACACAATATCCTCTTGACCATCATCATCCCTAATAATGCCTCATAAATTAAAGTCTATGTCGTGTTATGTTAATTTATGAAGAAAGAAAAAGAGGAAAAAAGAGACAATTATATTTAGAGAAATAAAGAAATAAAAAAACAAGAAAAGAGAGAGAGTAAAGAAAAAGAAAAGAGTCCAAGTTTATAATTTTATCTTCGTGATGTTGTTTCTGAGGCAACAAAATTACCCATCGCGATCCACCAAATATGACCCATACCTACTTTTTAGTATTTCTGATCGCTCAAATATTAGCTGAGGACTTTAACTTAGTTGTAGAGTTATTAGGACTTTAGTTGAAGTGTGAATGCTAAGTGAGGCCACCAAACATTGAGTACATTTGCTAAATCTGGTGAGATTTGTGATCTCAGAAAGAAAAGAAGGAAAATAGTGAGCACAAAGGAATATCAAGAGAGCACAATTATTTAGCCTCTCTTCGAGTTGACTTGTTTAGTAGTCTAGAGATCTAGAGTCTATAGCACTAGATTACATGTAGCACCAGATGAGTGCATGCCACCAAATACAAATCCATTCAATTCGATATCTTCTACCTAAGCCAAAAAGCTAGGGTCAAATTATAGATTATCTTTTGCTTTATCACCAAGGGAAGTAGTTGCCTATCATGATAGAATTTTATCAAGGGTTAAGTACGAACTTCAAATGTAATTTGACTTTTCACTTGAATTCGTTACTTAGGCTACTATCACTTCACATGAGTCTAGATCTCTAAATTTTTGGAGTAAGGAAAGAAGAAATCTTCTGATTACTTCTATTATTTTTCACTTTTGCTAGGGACAAGCAAATCATAGGCATGGGGGTATTTGATGAGTCCATTTTAATGGACTATTGTTATGCCTAAGTTAACTTTATTCTTGGATTTTATATTCATTAATAACTATATTTGGTCATAAAATAATTGCATGCATCATTACTTAGGTTTTCATATATCCAATACATTTCATAACTTATTGTATATAAATAATTATTTTATATTTTGAATTAACCAAACCTCCACTCGTGCATGCGTGCGGCCACACCCACATAGGCCAGCAGCGTACCCCCTCCTCATGCATCGACTTCCCCCTCGCAACAACTCCCATCCCTTATCCTAACACACCGCCCACTCCACACTGCTCCTTTCTTCAACCGTAGAATAGCCCATACGAGATATCATCCTTTCCCCCTAGCGGGGCTCTTCTCCTTAGCCTCCACCGTGCAACAAGCGAGCACCATGGATCCTGTGTGCACCGTGGACTCGGCATACACCATGGCTCCTTCTCCTTCTCACCTGTCACATGGTGACAATGTGTGGCCTCAACACCTTCCACATCACCAGCCCACCTCCCCCCCCTATCGGCCATCTCCACCCACAGAGCAAACCCACTTCACCACCTTCCCCAACTCAACCCAATGCCACCACCGTCCTCCCTTCCCCCTTGCAGCAGGCCTCTCCCAAGCCACCCACCACCGCTCCCTCTTCTTCTTCCTCTTCTTCTCCTTCAAACTTCCTCCCTTGTTAACTCTCATCTTCTCTCCACAAGAACCACCACCCAACCTTAACTCACCGCATCCTCGCTCCTCATCTCTCAGACACAGCACCACCATGCCCTCTCGAGTGAAGGACCGTGACCACTGTGACCCTTCTGCAACAGCCACTGAGAACCACCCTACCACCATGCCACTTCTTCTTCTTCTTCAAAATGCCTACAACTCCATGGGAAGGAACCCAAAGCCACTACCCCCCATCCACATAGCCACTCCTCTGAGCCTCTGGCAACTGCCGAACTCGACATCGAGCATTGTCGAGCATCTCAGGGGCCACAGAGGCCGTGAACGTCCAAGAACATAGAACCTCCACCTTGACCTCCGTCGGTGTCCTCTTCCTCCGGCCGGCTGCCTTCGGCCGCCTCCTACCATGAGACCAACGTCATCGGAACCCTCTCCATGCCCTCTATATCCTCCGAGCACCTCATGGCCAACCGTGGTTCGCACATCATGCAAGGAGGAGAGAGGAGAAATCCTCTGTTTCCTCTTGCAATATTATTTATAGGGTATGCCATTGTAAAAAAGCACTATTCATTTATTTATTGACTTATCATATTCTAAAAAATTTGCATGAATATCCCTCTTGTCTATCAGAATTACGAGTACTTGAACTCTTGTCGTGCATGATAGAGTATGGGACATTGGTTATGGGAAACGAGATCAATTTTGATTAAGATTGATGATGCTTGTCAGTACTAAGATGATGATTCACGTGTTTCCATTGTGGTGATTTTGCATGTGCACCTTCACATTATTGATTAATTATTTAAGTCAAGAATTTATGTTGAAAACACGTGCACCAGTTAGTATGCATTTGCGTTGAGTTTCCTAAATAAACGAGATACTATTCGCTAGTTTAAATAGGCTAATTCTTCCTTGTGGAGACGACCTAACTCTTCATTGTTTGTTTTGAATTATTAAATATTTTTGAAAAGTGATTTTCTACCATGAAACAAACTATAATGGCACAACATTTTATGTTAAAGTTTTCAACGAAAATGAAGATCACCCTTTCAAAAGCTGTTGTGCTTCTTCTCTCAATGTGTGGCCCAAGGTCTACAGTGTTGTAGATGATGAGGCTGGTGTGACGATCCAAGCAAAGGTACCTCTCACAAGTCAGATAGAATATATTAAATATGCCTCAAAGAATTAAGTGAACAAATGAACAATGAGAACTTTAACAGGCCAGTTGCCTCCCCAGCAACAGCACCATTTTATCGAGTGATATAATGGTGTTTGAAATTATGATTTAAGATTGCATTGTAGTAAAGAAATCGAGAGGTAAAACACATGATCAAAAAAGATGAAAAATATATAACCACTCATAAGGGAGCAGGTCATCTCCACAGGGAGGCTTACACTGAAATTGCACTAGAGGGGTGAGCAAGTGATTTTTCTAAAGGAATTGAATCTCCATAGGTCATCTCCACAGGTCATCTCCACAAGGGCAAGATGGAGCTTAGAGTAGTGAGCAAGCGATTTTTCTAAAGGAATTGAATCTCAAGGGATGTGTTTTACCTAAGAGGGGTTGTAGTCTATTTATAGGCAAGTTTGGAACCTTCAAGAACACTTGGGAGAGTTTTCCTAGCCGTTGGAGACAAATCCAAAGAGATTGGGATGAAATCCATCACAAATCAGGGTAATGATGAGCCTGATAGCAATATCAGACGTCTAATTTTAGGGTCAGACATCTTATAGGACGTTTGAAAATACTTTTGGTCATCTAATACTATAGGCTATCCTGAATAGACTCCATTGGATTGAAAGGACATCTGATATTTTCACATAAGACATCTGATTAAGTTATTAGATGTCTAATAAAGGGTGAATTTGTTCCTATTTTGATCAGATCAAAATGGGGTTCTAGATTTAAAGAATCAGATGTCGTTATGGACATCTGAGGGAATCACCAGACGTCTGGAAACCGAAAAAGACTTCAACACATTTTTTGACAAAAGATCTTATGTTCATAACGAGATAAGAACAGAAATACATGGGCAACAGTCCAAAGGTAGACGTCTGGAAGCATGTCCAGATGTCTGAAAATACATTTTTCCCGTTATCTATAGAATGAAGATAGGTGCTTAGTCTAACGGTTAGTCTGAGGATGTCTAGATAAAGCATCAAACGTCTAGATGAGGCTATGGACGTCTGATAGAGGAGTGCTTCGACTGATGTTCATGAAGATAGAACCTAAAGGCAGAACTATTGGAAGTTAGATGTCTGAGATACTTGTCAGACATCTTAAAGTTGAAAATCAAACGTCTGGCAATTGTTCTGGATGTTTGATAAGAGTCTTAGTGTTAGGTTTTTGTTTCTAAATTATCCTAACTGTAGAGAGCTTAAGTTAGCTATTTATAGGTTATGTTTGGGGGCTCTTTACAACATTTCTAGACTCAAATAAAATGAAAATTACAACCTTTGAAATTTTACATGAAAAAGCCTATGACCTAATACTTATGCTACTTGTCTTCACGCTTTTAATCTCCCATCTTGGAAAACTTTATGAAACCTGCAATTATGTTATTACAGAGAGAAACAATATGCTACACTTATTTTTTATTTTATTTTCTTCATTTTGTAAAATCATCAAAATATTATATACAAGTAGTTGAACTAACAATCTCCCCCTTTTTGATGATATTCAAAATAAAGCTATAGGTTCTTATTCTCTCCCCCTTAAAGTTGTACTTTGTAGTCTATGTCTATTTGAGAAGTTTTTTTGTGTTTATGTTATTCCCTAGGTTCTTACCTACGTTCTTCTCCCCCTTTTTGAATATCATCATGAAGGGTACTGAAAGAGAGTTGAAACCCAAACTACAAGAGTGACATGTACAAAGTGGAGTGCATTAATAAATTTCATGCTTAAAAGATGACAAAGCATTAAAGAAAATTGACTAGGAATAGAAACATTTAAGCACGGACTAGATGTTGTTCCCAAAAAATCTTAAGTATGGGGTCAAGGCCCCTTAATACAAACTTGGAAGAAAGAAAAAATGAAAGAAAAGTGGAAGAGCTAAACTATTCTTCTTGATCTTGGCAGCGGCGAGGACGAGCTGGTCCATGTCCCATTTGCAAATTTTGAACGTCTGATCTAAGTTCATCGATGTCGCAGCGCATGCTTCCCATGTAGTTGTACATCTCACCAGTTCGACGCCGGAGGGAGATGCCGGAGGAGAGGGAATCTGTGGTCAAATCCCATGCTTCTTCAAAGCTCGAGCAAGGAGCTTCTATTTGAAGGGGTTGTGCTTCATGGAAATTAGGAAAGGGTGGAAGGGGCTCTTCTTCAATGGGCTTGTTGGCTGGCTCAAGATGCTCCCTAAGTATATGCATCTTGGTGGCTGGACTGGTTGTAAGGCTCAATCTTCTTGTCAATAGCCTGGTCAGTCGTGGAAATCTGATGGGTTGAAAAAATTTTGGATAGAATAGACCCAAATGGAAGTGATGCCCCATGGTCCTCATTTATAACGTGAACAATGAGGTGGCAATAATTGAAAGGGAATATAACGGACGGCCGCAAAAAGGAGCACCTTGTGTTGGCACAAGATGTAATCAAAACCTCCCAATTTGTTTAGGAGGTCCCACCCAAAAATGCAAGAGAGTAGATGTGGAAGGGATTTGAGGTTTTTGCAAGGTAGGGTGCCAAGATTTTCAACATATTTTTCAGGGCGGTCTTATTCTTGATTGATAACTTCTGAGTCGTATTGCCTCAGAATGTCATTGAAGTCATTTCCCTCGTTGGGGATGGCTAGAAAGTCGAAAATAGATTCGGATGTGATCTAGATTTCGCCAACAAATAAGTGGGTATGGAGTTCAAGTTCATCGTTGCTGTAGTCCTCAATGATGTTAGCGTAAAAGAGACGGCAAAGATCAGGGAGCACACCAATAGTTCCAACGCCAGAGTGGAACTGACAGTCAAAATATTGGAAGAGATGGCGAGTTTCGAAGTGTTCCTGAAGGTTTAAATGAGCAAAATCATTCCAAACAATAAAACAAGGGCATTTAACTTTTGGCATTCGCAAAGCGACAAAATCACTGCCTAGGAATGTCGCCCCGCAGTTGATCTGCCAGATAGGTGGAAGAGGAGGTGAAAGAGCCCTTGGCTTGCTTCCTACGGGGAGGCATATTTGGTGGAATGGGTGGTTAGGTTTTGGAAGAAAAGGTTGGTGTTTTGAGGACAGAATACCTAGAAAACATCCATACAAAAACATTCAACCAAGCAACATTCAACCAATAGACTTCGACTACTCAGATTCAACTAGTAGATATGCAATCATCATCGATAAAAATGTGTGGCAGTATGCCTTGAGGCAATACAGCCTGCCATGAAGTTGTGGCAATATACCTTTGGATTTAAGCCACTAAAATGTCGACTTGAATCTCGTGAGGTAATACCATTGCCAAAAACATAGAACTTTTATGCTCCAAGAGGGTTTGATTGAGGGATTAGGTTATAGGGCTAACAATGGCATGAAATACGCAAGTAGGTCGAGTGGATCAAGAAGGAAAACAAGATGCGGCTAGGGCAAATTGTGGGCAAAAATGTGGAGATGCCCTAAAAGTTGAGAGAGTATACCCACAGGAGGTGGGAGGCCTCTAGATGTGCGGTGGAGAAGCTGGGAGGATGTGCATAGGGGAGCAGCAGCTCTGCCAGTCATTGAGGAGGCATGACGGTCGTCTGGCGATGAGAGGAAGGTCCCCAACTGCAGCTGTGGGCCGTCGGGTGGGAGGGAGAGCTGCAGGGATTTGAGAGAGGGGAGTGGGACCTTGAGATGGGGATGTTATATCCCAAGGTCTTGGAGCAAGGCTCCCCTTGAAATTGGGGAGATTTGCATTCCAAACCATCCAAAGAACAGACGCGAACTGCATATTTTTCTTAGATAAGACGTCTGGAGCCGTTGTCAGACATCGTGATTGAAATTTTGAGATTTTAACCCATTTGATGGCATCGTCTGCTCTAACCATTAGATGGTATGTCAGACGACTGATTTAAAAATTAGACGTCCGATTTCTGCAGGCATCCCTTCCTGGAAAATGATTTATTCTCTAGGTTGTGGTCTGATTTCAGTATCAAACAACATACAAGACATCTAAATCTAAAATTAGACATCTGATTTCTACAGACAGACCTTCCTGGATTTTACTCTAAAGTTACAGGGTCATCTGATTTCATGGTCAGACGACCTATACGATGTCTAACCACATCATCAGACGTCTGACTCGTAATACTTGTTTTGACTCATAGATAGACGTCTGTCAACACATCTGGACAACGGCCCAGACGTCTGTGAATGATGATGGATGTCTGAAAAACTCTTTTATCAGCTCTTTTGATATATAAAATGATCGTCTGTCCCAGATCTTCAAATGACGAATTTTTAAGTATAATACGCCTGATAGTTTAATCAGACATCTGATATTGCATAGAATGTGCATTTTTATGTTTAAACTGAGAATGAAGGCTTTTGACATAGTAGAATCAAGGCTCCATCTATGCTCATGACAAAGGAAGTTTCATTAAGTCACTAAATTCTTCAAATATCACTTAGCTTGCGTATGCCTAGTTTCCTAAGTATATAACTAAAACGATCATAATTCAAAGCTTTAGTGAAAATATCAGCCAATTGCAATTCAATACAAATAAATTCAACTTCGATTTCTCCCTTGAGTACATTATCTCTCACAAAGTGATGTCGAACATCAATATGTTTTGTATGGGAGTGATGTACGGGATTTTCCGAGATGTTGATAGCACTAGTATTATCACATAATATTTTTACCTTATTAAATATCAAGTTAAAATCCTTCAAAGTATTTTTCATCCAAAGTACTTGGGAGCATGCTAGAGCAGCGGCTATGTATTCAGCTTCCGTAGTTGATAGGGCTACACTAGATTGTCTCTTTGAGAACCAAGAGACTAGTGATTCGCCCAAGAATTGGTGGGTCCCACTAGTACTCTTCCTATCGGTGTGGCTACCTACGTAGTCTGCATCACTATATGTAACTAGGTTGAATTGTGGACTCCTAGAGTAGAATAAGGCATAATTAGATGTGTCAACTAGATATCTAAATATTCGTTTTACAGCATTTAGGTGTGATTGTTTGGGGTTTGATTGAAACCTAGTGCATAAGTAGGTACTAAATAAAATGTCAGGTCTACTGGAAGTTAAATACAGTAAAGATCCAATCATGCTACGATAGAGCTTTTGATCTATGGGAGTACTAGGTTCGTCCAAGTCTAAGGAAGTTGTGACACTCATAGGAGTGTTCTTCCCTTTACTTTTGGTCATTTCAAATTTTTTCAGCATCTCCTTTGTGTATTTTGATTGACACACAATGGTTCCAAATTCGAGTTGAGTGATTTGTAAACCTAAGAAAAACTTGAGTTCACCCATCAAATTCATTTCGAATTCTTCGTGCATAATTTTTGAAAACTTTCTACACATAGATTCATTAGTAGCACCAAATATAATATCATCTACATATGTTTGAACTAATAAAATGTCTTTTCCTTTCCTTTTAATGAATAATGTGGAATCAGCATCCCCTATAGAGAATTCTGTATTTAACAAGTAGTCTTTGAGCCTTTCATACCAAGCTCTAGGAGCTTGCTTTAGACCATATAGTGCCTTGTTTAATTTATAGACAAAATGAGGTTTATCATGAGACTCAAAACCAGGAGGTTGTTTTACAAAAACTTCCTCCTTAATGAATCTGTTAAGAAACGTGCTCTTAATGTCCATTTGAAAGAGTTTAAAGCCAAGAAAGGCGGCATAAGAAAGAAGCATGCGAATTGATTCGAGTTGAGCTACAAGGGCATAGGTCTCATCAAAATCAATTCCTTCTTCTTGGTTGTACCCTTGTGATACCAGCCGAGCCTTGCTCTGGATGACTATACCGGATTCATTCAACTTGTTTCAGAATACCCATTTGGTACCTATTACCGTTTGCCCTTTAGCTTATGTACTAGATCCCAGACTTTATTCCTTTGGAATTGGTTGAGTTCCTCCTACATGGCCATCATCCAAGGTTCTTCGGAGCATGCTTCCTCGACACTGTTGGGTTCAACTTGAGATACAAAGGCGAAGAGACCAAAAGAGCAACTAAAATGAGATCGGGTTTTAACACCATCGAAAACACTTCCAATGACTTGGCTTTCAGGATGATCCCTTTGATATATCCAATCTTTTGGAAGATTATGGATATTGGAGTTTGGAATGTTAGACACATCAATAGTAGAATCATCTTCATCATCCATATTGACTCGGTCAATGGAGGAAGAGTGAGGAGATTCATTGAAGGAAACATGGAGGGTTTCCTCCACTATTAATGTGGTCTTGTTAAAGACCTGATATGCCTTATTACATGAGGAATAACCAATAAAGATGGCTTTCTCACCTTTGGCATCAAATTTATCTAAATTAGAGCAAGAATTCAAAACAAAACATCGACATCCAAAAACTTTAAACTGACTAATTTTGGGTATTTTCCCATAGTATAGTTCAAAATAAGTTTTTCGCAAACTAGATGGAATTAAGGTGCAATTTAACATGTAACAAGCCGTGTTAACTGCCTCAGGCCAAAAGTACTTCGGTAACCCTGAGTCTATGAGCAATGTTCGAGCACACTCTTGAAGAGTATGGTTCTTTCTCTAAATCACCCCATTTTGTTGAGGCGTTTAGGGAAAAGAAACTCATGAGCAATGCCAAGCTCTTGACAAAAATCATCAAACAAGGAATTTTCAAACTCGCCCCCATGATCACTACGGATATGAGTGATTTGGTAGCCTTTTTCAGTTTGGACTTTCCTACAAAAAATAGAAAAGATGGAAAACACTCCTTCTTTGGATCTCAAGAAGGAGACCCATGAAAACCTCAAAAAATCATCTACAATTGCAAGGCAATATTTGCATCCACTAAGGCTCTCATATTTTGTAGGTCCAAACATATCTTGGTGAAGTAGCTTTAAAGGTCTTGATGTGGATATAACTTCTTTGCTTTTAAAACTAGATGTCATAATTTTACCTAATTTACATGAATCACAGATAGGCTCATTTAAAAATATTCCTTTAGGAAGACCTAGGACTAGTTCATGTTTAGCTAGTTTTTGAACTAGCTTCATATGAACATGTCCTAGTCTTCTATGCCATATACTTAACTCATCATTTGCTACAAGACATTCATAAGTGCTATTTCTATCAAATTCTACGACAGAAATGTCTTTAAATCTAGTTCCCTTAAGAAGAGTTTCATTGGTTAATGCATGCATAATTTCAAATATTTTTGAAGTAAACATTACTTTAAAGCCCTTATAACAAATTTGACTAACACTTAAAAGATTATGTTTTACTCCTTTAACTAGAGAAACATTTGAGATAGGAGAGTGAGGGTTACCTATTTTACCAAGGCCACTAATATGGCCCTTGTGGTTGTTGCCAAATGTAACCGTTCCTCCATCCATAGGTTGGAGGTCCAAAAATAGGTGCTTGTCTGCCGTCATATGTTTAGAGCATCCAGAGTCCATCACCCATCGGCCTCCTTGATGGTGGTGGTCTTCTTGTCCTCTTTATTGTAAACGTCCTTCCTCCAACAAAAAATCTTCATTGGTGACTTGGTCTTTCTATAGGTCTTTCTAATTTGAGTCATTCGTCCTTCATTTTGTATATCTAATTTTTGACATTATGATGTCCTTTCATCCCTATAAAACAAAGTAAGAGTTATCCTTTCGGTATCCATTGTAATGTGGATCCGTATTTGTTAGTGGTCTCCTTTAGAGGAGGGTCCTTTTTCAGCTCACTTTGGCTAGGTTCATAAAAGCCTAGTCCAAATTTACTTGAGGAAGGTTTTTGATGGGCAATGAGCTTGTCCATGTTATCTTTCCCATTTGTAAATTTGGCTAGGTCCTCAAGAAGTTGATTTGATTTTTCTTTGAGGTGATTTATCTCTATTTTCATTATGTCTAGTTTATCCTCTAATGCCCTAATCTCTACTCTCAGTATGCTATTTTCATCCTTTTTAAAGGAGTTTGATTTTTCAAGCACATGGATTTTGTCGAGTAATTCTTCTCTATCTAGAAATTTTTGTTCACTAGTTGCCATATAAAAATCATTTGTTAATGACTCTTTCTCAATAAGTAGATTTCTTATTTGCATATTTAAGGTAGTAGTTTCTTTTGTAAGAATTAGATTCTTGTCTTCAAGATCATTGACTAATTTCTTATTTTCTAAGTTTTCTTCTTTTAAAACCTTTCTTTGGTTTTTTGTTTTCTTAAGATCTACATATAGTAAATCAAAAGCATCTTGTAATTCATCTAAAGAATAGGAGTTTACCTCAAGTTCCTCAGATTCAAACTCAGAAGCATCATTTGTTGCCATTAATCCCAAGCATGCCATTTATTCATTTGTTTCCTCCTCTTCTTCTTCGGAGGTGGAGTCATCCCATGTTGCTTGAAATGCCTTCTTCTTGAATCCCTTCGGCTTGGAGATCTTCTTATAGTCGGAAGGCTTCTTGGGTTTCTTTTCATCATCCCTTTTGAGTAAGGGACAATCTTTCCTAGTGACTTGAGGCTATTCACGATTAACGTGAATCGGGTGTACATGTCCCTAAGTCTTTCTTTCTCCTTCACAGAAAAGGCTTCAAATTCCTGCGATAACAAATTTATCTTTGAGGATTTAACTCTAGACATTCCTTCGTGAGTTACCTCCAACTTTCTCTAGACCTTGTGGGTAGTTTTGCATTGGCTGATGCAGTTGAACTCCTCCGAGCTGAGTGCGTAGTAGAGTGAGTTCATTGCCTTAGCATTCAGTCCAAGGTGATGAATTTGCTCCACTATGTATCCTATTCTAGTTTCTCGGGAATGTTGTATGCGGATTCGCATTTCTCCCAAATGGAGAAATCATTGGTTTGAAGCCACATCTTCATTCTCAGCTTCCAGTAAGTGTATTTTGTCCCTTCGAAGAGTGGTGATCGAGTGGTGGATTGCCCCTCCAATCTGCCTGTGGAAATGACTTTCCCCTCCACGTGATCTTTCCGCAGATGTTACTCCAGTAGGTGAAAGACCTGCTCTGATACCAAATGAAATTGCACTAGAGCGGGGGTGAATAGTGAAATTATATAATATTGTAATACAAAAAATTCAATCACAAAAGGTGACACCAGATTTTTAGGTGGAAACCCAAGATGGGTGAAAACCACCACCTAAGCCAATCCCTTGACTTAGGATTTTCGATCACAAGGTGATCAATCCACTAACCACACTACTTAAACGAGGGTAGTGTACCTCAATTACAAATCCCACCTCCGATCCCTAACTGGAGGTTTCTCCCTTCAAAATGAAGAGACGGGAACCGACAGGCTGGATACCCAAAGTACAAAAATAAGAAGCAAAACAACACTTATAGAGCACCCCAATACTTTAATTACATTCTTATCTACTAAGCATAAAAAGAACTCCCTGAGGATTTGCAAAATGGAGTGAGTCGGGAGTATGGATTTGCCCTTTAATTAGAGTGTTGGCAGAGCACAAGGGCAAGATGAAGCTTAGAGTAGTGAGCAAGTGATTTTTCTAAGGGAATTGAATCTCAAGGGGTGTGTTTTGCCTAAAAGGGGTTGTAGTGTATTTATAGGCAAGTTTGGAACCTTCAGGAACACTTGCGAGAGTTCTCCTAGCCATTGGAAACAAATCCCACGAGATTGGGACGAAATCCATTATAAATCAGGGTAATGATGAGTTTGATAGCAATATCAGACGTCTAATTTTAGGGTCAGACGTCTTATAGGACGTCTGAAAATACTTTTGGTCTTCTAATACTATAGGCCATCTTGAATAGACTTCATTGGATTGAAAGGATGTCTGATATTTTCACATAAGACGTCTAATTAAGTTATTGGATGTCTAATAAAGGGTGAATTTGTTCCTGTTTTGATCAGATCCAAGCAGTGTTCTAGATTTAAAGAATCAGATGTCGTTATGGACGTTTGAGGGAATCACCAGACGTCTGGAAACCAAAAAAGACTTCGCCATGTTTTCTGACAAAAGATCTTATGTTCGTAATGAGATACGCATAGAAATACATGGGCAACGGTTGAAAGGTAGACGTTTGGAAGCATGTCCAGATGTCTGAAAATATATTTTTGCCATTTATCTATAAAACGAAGATAGGTGCTTAGTCTAACGGTTAGTTTGAGGACGTCTAGATAAAGCATCAGACGTTTGGATGAGGTTATGGACATCTGATAGAGGAGTGCTTCGACTGATGTTCATGAAGACAGAAGCTAAAGGGAGAACTATTGGAAGTTAGACGTCTGAGACACTTGTCAGACACCTTAAAGTTGAAAATCAGACATCTGACAATTGTTCTGGACGTCTGATAAGAGTCTTAGTGTTAGGTTTTTGTTTCTAATTTATCCTAAGTTTAGAGAGCCTAAGTTAGCTATTTATAGGTTATGTTTGGGGTCTCTTTACAACCTTTTTAGACTCAAATAAAATGAAAATTACAATATTTGAAAGTTTACATGAAAAAGCCTATGACCTAATACTTTTGCTACTTGTCTTCACACTTTTAATCTCCCATCTTGGAAAACTTTATGAAGCCTGCAATTATGTTACTATAGAGAGAAACAATATGCTATGCTTATTTTTTATTTCATTTTCTTCATTTTGTAAACTCATCAAAATATTATATATGAGTAGTTGAGCTAACATACACCTGTTAGGAACTCGCACACATCGAAAACTACATGTTCACAATGAGTAGTCCTAGAAATTGAGCCAAAATACCCTTTTAGATTAAGAAATTAGTGTGTGATAATGCTAAAATCTCATTTATATGAAAAATGAGGGTTATGATTATAAAATCAAAAGAATAAAATATTCACAACTAAAAATCCCCTCCCCCTTAATGGTACATGAATGTAAATTTTAATCTCACACAAAACAGAGCACTTGTTACAAGTGCTCTCCATGCACAGAGTGAGGATGGCTAGAGACATGAAGCTCGCTAGAGTAGTTTGCACCGATGGCTTCACGATGGCAGCCGTGGCGAGGTGCAGAGTGGCCGGAGCTCGTTGAATGGAGGAGATGAGGGCGGTGGGTGGCTGGCTGCAAACCCTACTTGCTGTTCATGAAGAGGAGAGCTGCTTTCTGTTGCTTGAGGTGCGTGCGGTTGCATGCACGGCTGTGCTTGAAGACACGATGAGGGGAAGCATGTGCGAGTAGGAGAGCACACGTGCGGCTGTTGAAAGTGCGTGCAACCTCTACTGCATGTGGGCGGAGGTGCGACAAGGGGAAGGAGGCAGTAGCGCGTGCGGGCTACTAGAGGTACGCACAGGTGCATTGGTGGCCGCACATGGGATGTAAAGGTGCAAGCTTGTGTGGTGGCGTGACTGGTGGCCGCGCGTGGGAAGGAGGAGGTAGCGGTTGGTAGCTGTCGACAATGGAGGTGATGGGTTGTTTTTCAGGGAAGATGATGAAGATGAAGATGAATGGTATGGTGATGGTGATGGTGGAAGTGGTGTTAGTTCATGATAGGGAGAAGGAAGACTATGAGAAAGAGAGGGACATTGATGATGGTGGTGCATGGAGGTGGAGTCATGAGCGTGGAGGTGCAGCCTGTTGAAGGTAGTGATGATGGGTTCCTTGAGGATGCATAAAAGGAAAAAGAAGATGAAGGATAAATGCGTGGCCTTCAAGCACACGCTCACGGTGAGCTACACAAGTCACTGGTGACATGTCAATTTGTCCCCTTGCCTGCCCACAGTGGTGTGAACTTGCGCACACAGTTGAGGTTGGTGGTGATCAAGTGGTTGAGAGGTTGGCTTTCTACATAGTGGTGAATGGGGGTGGAGGCTTTCTGAGCTCGGTAGACCCTCTCTCCCTTTGTAGTTGCATTGCTTGGATTTCAAATGGAAGCGGGAGCAGATCCACTACTCATGGTCATTAAGGAGATTTCATTGCTGTAATGAATGGCCATAGGAGGAGGAAGTGAAGCTGTTATCTGTGAAGAAGAAGAATAATAAAATAAAATAAGATATTAGGGTTATTTATGCACAAACCCTAACTTTGATGTTAAACCTAAAATAATGCATATAATGGACCTAATTGGTTAACTAAGTCAATTCTAAACACTTTTAGATATGAATGCAATGCATGAATTATGCAATTAAGCTAAAAATATTAATTAATTTATTCACATCCTAATGTATGTTAACTAAGAGTTAAAGATATCTTAATGTCTAGGCATTCACATACTTAAATAGCCCATAAATATGTGCTAACCAAAGTCCAACTTTTGGTTGCAAGGAAAGAAACATAGCAACACCACATTCCTAGTACCTTTGTGAAGCAACATGAACATGAACTTGTGTTTGGCAACTTGTTTGGAATTGTATGTTTGTGGAAAAGCAAAAAAAGAAGGGAGGGGGCATGCAAGTGGCTCCACCTGCTAGAGCTAACCCACATGCTTTATGCATTGGAGTTGGAGAAGGAAGATTCTATGGGTGAATTGTCTTAATTAGCACAATTTATCGGTAAATTGCCATGATTTTCCATGAAGGTCTCCTCAAGGAATCAAGGACCAACCTCAAAGAACTCCATCCTAAACATGTCCAACAACTTCATCCCCAACATACATCGTGCTTTGAATAATGTTCCTTCCATGTATGTGATTGAATTCAATACAAACAAAATGTATGGTGCTTGCTTATTGATGAGTGGCTACTCATCATGGCTAAAAAGCTGAAGTTAAGCTAGACACTGAGTAAAACAACATCAAATTAACAGATAAAAAGGGTTAAGTGTGGGAATTAAAGAGGAAGACCTAAAACCTTTACTCTATATTAAAATTTCATAATTAGGTCACAAAACGAGATATTCTGAAAGCAAAGTACAAATGATGATCCATGTGTCAATTGAACACATAAATAAGTTTGAAAGGCCAAACCAGAAGTATAATTAATGTCTTAAATGTTCAATTAAGCACACATAAAAATTTGAAGGCATTTGGACATCATTTAGGCTATGAAATAGGTAGTTTACACTTAGGTCCTTCATGCATTACACTCTTGCCTTTAAAAATTCCTCTTTGGACCTACGTGTAAGCTGCAGGGACCACTTTGAAAGACTGTAGGGTCCTTCCTGTTGTAATTCCTTTCACTTATGGGCCTACACTTAAATCTTCTACCCTTTCGTGCAAGGGTCTGCTTGCAATTCTTCATTATTTCAGAGAACGACCTGCTGTTCTTCGCACGCACTGTAGTGCGCGAAGAACACGGCCGATCTCGACCATCCATTTCTTCTCACGATTTTGATCTGCGGTTGGATTTGAATGGAAGATTCGTGTGATTCGACGTGTGCGATCACCCCTTTCCCCAGATCTCATCTGACGGTCAGATTTTGAATAGCTCGCCACGCGCTCCTCTCCTCTCATCCTCGCCACCAGTTACTTCTTCGTTTATCCTCACCCGCACGGTGATCTTAGCCACTGAGTATGCTACTTAAGCACCACAGTGGTGTTGCGCGCAGGGGATCGCTCCCTCCTACATCTCTTGGCGATCGTTCGTCCACTCCAGTTCCCCCTCCCCATCCAGCCTCTGATTTCACAGCCACCGGCTGTGAAACTGTCACCTTCGCTCGACCTCCTCGTCGCTAAGGACTTCGTAGCACTTGAGGACGACCATGGAGCCTCACTAGCAGACTCTTCTCTTCGCTGGAGTCATCTTCCTCCTTCTTCCTCCTTAGCCACCGACTAGGGACCCATAGGTCCCATTCTTCCTGTTAGAATAGATTTATAATTCTGCAGATTAGTTGTAGTTGTAGTTAAGTAGGTTTAGTGTAGAATTAATGTAATTGGTAGTGTTTAATTTTGCTGTTAGGATAAAGTAGCTGTAGTAGTAGAATTAGGCTTTAAATTCCCCCCTCACCTCCTCTGATCATTTCAGATCAGAGGGGAAGGTTTCACATAGCCAAGATTTCAAATTCTCTCCCTCTCCATATTTTCATATTCATTTCTGATTTCTATGATTTGTTTCTCACATTCCACCCATACACACTGACCCAATTTCAGATCTGATTGGTTTTTAACCTCAGATCTGAAATTGGCGCCAAAAAAGCACTTAAGGGGCTTCTCATTCACCTCACTCTTGTTCACAAAAGCCCCTGGTTTGAGTTGAAATTTTTAGTTTGTCAGATTTCTCTTTAATTTGGATTTCAAGGATTTTTCATTCAATTTGGTTTCAACTGTTTGATCTGACAAATTGAATAAATTTTGATTTGAGTTCATTGTTGGCAAGGAATCTGAGATGTTCTCATATCAGAATCCATCTCAGAAGAGCCCAATTCAGATCTGAGTTTGATGAAGTTTTTAATGCACTGAATACAAGTCAAAACTAAGGAGAATCACTGTAGTGATTTGAAGTTTGATCTTGCATTCATGAGTTTGTTTTGAATGGATGTATTGGTGATTTCCTAACCTAAGGAGTTCTCAATACTCCTTAAGGTTTCAGAAACTAGGATTTGAACTAGGGATTTCATTTGACTGAATTAACTCCTTGATCATGCTGTCTATGGCATTAGGAAGAGTTAAATCAGTGTCTTTTGTTGATTTAATCTTATGTGAAGCTTTTTTATAAGGTTTTTTGCATTTTAATTGGTTCGATTTTCTTTTTTTTATGAGAGTGAGACCCTTATCAAATGAAGGATTGAGAAAGGTGTCCTATTTTGTTTGGATTTATGAATATTGTTTTATCCCAGTGGTCACAGTAAAGTGCTGCATTTTGCAGCTACATTCCCCCTCTTTCCTAGCACAGATTTTATCCCAAATGGACTAACGTAGCAGCAATTAGACCATCTAGAATTAAATCTGAGCTGATGCAGGGTTTACCTGTAGAATCAGTGCTACTGCAGCTGTCTAACTATTCTAATCTTCAGCAAACCAAATCTAATGTAATACCCTGTACAATATGCTTGAAATGTAGCTAATACTTAGATGTTTGGTTTCCTTATAAACACAAGCTTTCCTGTTAGATAAGTGTTCCTTCATTTCTGTGAATGCTTGTTTTTAATTATTTCAAGTGTTGATTAGCTAGATTAACTGAAGTTAACTGTCCAAACATGATTTAAAATGGGAAACTAAACTGAGGACTATTTTAAAATTGGTAAAAACCACCTAAATCACTTGCCGTATGAAAATAAGGCATGCATGAAACCTGATAAAAAGAGTTAAACATAAAAAGAACCTCAAACATGCCTCTTTCTCCTCAGCCCACTCTTCCCTTCTCACCTCCTATTGCTGTAGGGTTTATAGAAACAATTAAAGTGAAAAAACCCCCAAACAAACCAAAAAAAAAAAATATATATATATATACATATATATAAATATATACATATATACATAAATATATTACTCTGTATATTAAGTATACTCCTATAGACATAAGCTGTATGTAAATATTAAACTGTATATATACCACTATATATATATGTAAATAGGCAATATATACATATAAACTGTATAACTAAGTCTGTAAATATATTGTACACTGTAAATTAGGTATTTGATTTAGTTTAGATAGTATGTACATTAATTATATAACTATCTATAAATTAAACTAATTTATATGTATAAATAAGAAAACTAAACTATGAAATTGTATATATCTATGCATATGAAGATTGTAAGTAAATAAAATCCTGTACCTTAATTTAATCCTTTATACATAATAAATAATGAATTTATTAAGTTAATAGCTAAGTTGTTAAATTAAATTTGATAAATTAGTAATTTAGAGTTATAATTAAGTTAATTGAATCTGTATACTTAGACTAATATACCTTAAGTAATTTAAGCTAATTGAAGTATACTTATACCTGATTATATTATTTTTACTTAATTTATAAGTAAAACCGTCAAAACTGCCATTTAAATGTAAATAACACAGAAATTAATTCGAAAAAAATATAATAAAAATGTCTACAAAATACTTATACACATATTCTAACTCTGTATAAGGTCAATTAGACCATAGAGCAGCTAATTTATAAGTAATTAAATAATAAAACACCAAAATTAGTGTGTAAAAATTATATACTTTAGCGAATTTATTTATATAGTAAATCTAATTAAAATTTCAAATTAATTGAACAATTGTATAGTATTATATAAATACTTTATTTTCCATAATTTATTTTTATTTTTAAATAAATTATGGCCCTCGAATTGAGGGCCAAAATCTCCTTCAACAAACAGCTGCGTACGTTTTTCAGCGCAAATGTGGCGCTCGAATAGCGCCAGATCATGCGCTGCAAAATGCACGCAGCGGTTTAAATGAAATTTCTTCCTAAGCAGCGTAGTTGTCACGGGTGCCAAGCGCCCGAAACAACATACGCTATACATACCGAGCATGCATTAAGATACTTGATTGTGGGGCCGAGGGCCCGAGGAAGTGTGTGTGTGAATGGGCTAAGAAAGCCCTGATCTGAGCTTGATAATGTACAACTAAGCAGCCTAATGATAATTAGGGCATGCTTAGTAGAGGTTCGGTCCCACCCTCTGGGTGCTGTGTATCCCTTGAAAAGCGTGCCCACAAATTAAACACATTTTTAATTAATTAAAGAGAACTAATGACGGTGGTTACTTACCTCTCCGCCACAGTTGATGAAATCTATTAAGGTAGAATGAAAACAAAGAAGAAGAGTAACAGAAGAAGATTAGTGAGGACTAAGAGAGAGAGAGAGAGGATGTACATACGAGGGTGAATACAAATACAAGAGAAATATATAAATATATATATATGTATACATAGTATAGCAAATTACTTTTATGTAAATAAACTTATACATTTACTAACAGAATAAAATTTCACCATAATCATTGCTATAGACCCCAGTTTCCCTCCTTAAATTTGTATATAATATTTTCTGGGATCTAGCGACGCTTACATCTGTCACTGTAGCTATTATATGTGTTACTGTAGGTGTCAGATTAGTAAGTTAAGCAAGTATACTATGTAATCTTAGTTGATAGTGTACTTTCATGTAAGTATTAATACTATAACTTATAAGGAGATAGTTTAAGGTATAGTGATGCATTGTTTGGTGCTTGTTTATAGTTAGGTTTTGCAAGCATTGCGATTAATTCTTTATGAGTAGGAAAACCATATCTACATTCATTCATTCTTTATTAGACGTAAAAACTTCTTTTTGGAATTAGAGGATAATTTTGAGATCAAAGAGCGGTGTAATTCAATAATTGCCTCCCAGTGAACGACCTGGAATAAAATCAGTAAAAATTAGATAAGTAAATAATAATGGTTGTAATGACTGCTATCCCATACAACTCACTACAATGACATTAATGGTGTTTTCAAACCACCAATCATACATTACATTTCACATCAAACCACAACCGTACCACTAAATAAAATTCACCATTATTTTTGGCGCCGTTGCCGGGGAGGCAACGCTCTTTACACCAAAATTGCCCTTTAATTCTTTTTATATATAGAAATTCTTCATTTCATTCAAATTTATTAATTGTAATTACTTTCTTCCATTGATTTATTTGTTATTTTGTATACATTCTTTTATTCTTTTACTAATCATTTGTTATTTTTCGATAGCACTTGAGGAGGAGGAGAAGCGGTATCATCGTCCAGGTAGAGGTCGTCTTCCTGGTGGAGTCGCTGCACTCCTGACCCGACATCCAGGCGGAGTTTGCCCTCGAAGTAGCTGAAGGATTAGTAGTAGTAGTAATATAGTTTAGATAGATTTAGGTATATTAACTAGGATGAATTGTTAGTCATAAGTTGTGAGAGCCTGTTCTCACACATTCATTATAATAACTATGGACTATCTGGAGTTTATTTTCTACTTCTCCCTTATCGATATGGTTTTTCCATTGCGATTTTCTGAATTGATTTCTTCCTTTGTTTTTGCTTGTTGCATATAAAAAAATATATATATCAAAAAGATCTCTTCCTTATCTAGCAGTAGCATATTCTTACGCATCCATCTTAGATTGCATACTTTTTTGCTAGATTTCAATTCAAGTCAAATCTGCATATAGAAGATTGCTGGAGTCAGGTATGCATTCTTTGCCTTTCTCTAACTCCTATCATCATTGCATTTGACTTAAAATTAAAGAAGACCATCTCTTGTTTTGAAGTGAGTAAAAAAGCGAGACCAGCAGCATAGAAATCATCTCATAATCACTTGAATTAAATAAAAAAGGAGATATTAACTTTGGATGAAACCTTGATTGATATTTTTTTATCGTCTTGTGTTGATTGTTATCGTGCACATAGCACGATCACTTAAGGTCACAACACACAGGTTTCTACCTCATCTCTTTTTGCAACCACAGGAACTGGATTCGCATGCTAAGTCTTTTCCAGACTCCCAGTGGATTTTAGAGGTCTGCCCATTGCTAGGTTTATCGTAAGACACGTACAATTGTTTGAAACAATTGCTTGCATACAACATAATTTTGCGTAGCAGCCTCTAGGAAATTTTTTTTTCGATTCATCTCGCTTGCTTGGTCTTCTGAGTGAATTGAGATTTAATTGGGATTTTTTCGCTTTCTGTCAACTTGGCAAAAATTTTCCCATTGTGTTGGAATGAATTGTAGTAAACGTGTTTTCAAAAAAACAACTCAATGGAAGGTAGGAGATCCCAAAACCTAGAACTTGTACCCCCCTTGGGTACTGGTACCCAAGCTATTGCATCTTCCTCTTTGCCTTCCACTTCTAATCCCTTACCTCCCGAGTCTCAAACTCCTATTCACAGTTCCATCCACCAAGAGGATGATCTTGAGTCGTCACAATTCGAGGATTTTGAAGAACTTCCTCCACAATTAATTGCACATCCTCCACCACCACAACCACCTATCCTTAGGTTCCAACCTCCACCTTATCCTAATCTTGCTAACCCACCCCCGGAGAGAGGACTGATGCCTCATCTTAAGCACCTTTTTGACACACAACTACAAATGAATACCTTAACCCAACAGGTGCAACAACTGGCTTAAGCTATTAATCTCTTAGCTAATCCCCCACCACAACCACCTCCGCCTAGAAATCCTCAGGCACCACCCCAACTCCGTAGACCTCAACTACGGGATTATTATAATCCTGCAGTTTCTCAACCAATGCCTGTGGTATGTTATCCTAATGGGGGTCATGCTGCTGAACTGAAGCCAAACATTATAGCACTCATTCCTCACTTCCATGGACTTGCTTCTGAGGACCCTTTTCAGCATTTAGAGGAGCTAAAGAATCTTGCCCAAACTTTGGGTCCGCAAGGACATGATCAGCACACACTTTTAATGAAAATGTTCTCCTTTTCATTGAAAGATAAGGCAGCCTTTTGGTTTCGAACACTTGCACGGACTACACCTATAGATTCCTGGGCTTCTTTAGAACATGAGTTCTTAAAGAAGTACTTTCCTGTAGGTCGCACTAATGCCTTAAGGCGTGCCATCACCACATTCACTCAGAATTCTGGAGAACCAATGCATGAGGGTTGGGAGAGATTCCACGTGCTTCTGAGAAAATGTCCCCACCATGGTGTCCCACGTTGGCAACAGGTCCAGATCTTCTACCATGGGCTCCATGATGACACACGGAATTTTGTAGATGCCGCTTGTGGAGGCAATTTCCTGTGTCGGGACGAGGACTCAGCCTTTGAGCTCTTTGAAGGCATTGGCGAAAACTCTATTAATAATGCTTCAATGAGCATGTTTAATAGAAAGTCCTCACATTCCCACCCACATTCTGGGGTACATGAAGCCCAATCCAGTAGCAAAGACTTAGAGATAGTGGCTAGTCAACTAGATAAAGTGGGCTTAATCGAGAAGTAGATGAAGTATGGAAATTTCTCTCAAAACCCTCATCTTTTTCTTCTCAGTCACCAACATAAAACACTTCTTCTCAGTTTCCCGCAGGGAGGGAAACTGTGAATAACCTTTCTGTGACACAAAAAGCATTACCGGATTTTCCATTTCCATATCCTTCACCGGTTGGAGGAACCTTTGTTCCTCCCTTCACTGACTTCCCTGCACCTTCTGGAGTTTCAAAGGTGCTCCATGCCATTCATAATGACCCTTTCGCACAAACCTACAATCCTGGATGGCACAATCATCCAAATTTCTCGTGGTTGGGAAATTCACAAAAACTTCCTTTTCAACAACCTTCTGCACCACCACTACACAACCCGATCCGAGCACCACCTCCGCAATCACACGGATATCCACCGCGTGCCTACCAGCAACCCCAACCCATGCCCACCCAATACTCTCAATCTACGCCTACACGAGATGACCAGTTGGGGTCTATCATGAAAGCTCTTGCTGATATGTAACAACAGAATATTGTTATGCAGTAGAAATAGGACGCGGCCTTAGCTGAGATGAGAGCCCAGCTATCACACTTGACGGAGTCCCGTCAACCACATTCACTCCCATCTCAAGCACAACCCAACCCTAGGAACATACCTGCTCAGAGGTATGTCCAACCTAGACCTGCAATGCAAGACCAAGCACATGTCATTTCACAACCCTTGCGCAACACTGAATTCTTCACTGACTCAAGTTCTTCTCCTAGACAAACACAACCACCTCTACTACCTAACACTGATTTACCATCTACCTCTAGGGCTGAACTAAATGCCATAGTCACTAGGAGTGGTAAAAGCACACTAGATCCACCTCTTCCAACCTCTACTACTTCTAGTTCCGCTCCTCCACTTCCTACTTCTCCTCTACCTAAGACTGAACCTCTTATCACCACTCCTGTACCTTTTCCTGAAGCTTTAAAGAAGGAGAAAGGAAAGAAAAAGACCTGTGTGGCACTTGAGGAGGATTTGCTTAAGCTCTTTGAGCAAGTCCACATAAACATCCCCTTGTTGGATGCAATCCACCACATTCCTCTTTACGCTAAGTTTTTAAAAGACCTATGCACACCTAAGCATAAAGCAAGAATTCAAAAAGGGAGTAGTCCAATCATCCTCTTGGAACAAGCTAGTTCCATCATCTCTAGTACCCTCCCAACTAAGATGAAAGACCCAGGCACCCCTCTCTTATCCTGCGTAATAGGTAACAACACATTTAATAGAGCACTACTTGACCTAAGTGCTTCCATCAATCTTATCCCAACCTCTCTGCTGACACATTTTGAGGTTGGCAATCTGAAGCCAACCGAGGTGTCCCTGCAATTAGCTGACAGATCAGTTAAGACACCTCAGGGAGTGTTGGAAGATGTCATAGTGCGGGTCAAGGATTTTTACTTTCCTGTAGAATTTATAGTCCTTGACATGGAAGTACCTGAAGATATCCAGAACACAGCTATCATTTTAGGAAGACCTTTCTTGGCTACGGCCAAGGCAAACATCAATTGTGAGGAGGGCCTTATAGAATTGAAGTTTGGAGATCAGAAAATAAAGATTCACATTTTTCAGGCCCAAAGAAGACCGACTTGTAGTTTAATTGAGGAAATCTTTTCTCTGGATTCTTTGGACTGGTTGGTTGAGGATACCTTAATTGATTCGTTAAATTTAGAACCTCAACACTCTTTGGACTCTGACTTGACTTCCACTGAGATACCGAATTTAGAGATTGAGGACCTACCTTCTATTCCTTTAGTATCTCTAGGATCTCTTGAAACTTTCACACCTGCTCCTTCTAATCCTATGCCTGTTGAACTCAAGCCTCTTCCTGACTCTCTCAAATATGTTTTCTTAGGACCTGATCAGACCTATCCGGTGATTGTTAACTCTTCCTTATCATCTGATCAAGAATCACGAGTCTTATCTATCCTAAGAGCACATAGACAGGCTATAGGATGGAACCTTTCTGACCTAACTAGCATCAGTCCTTCTTATTGCACACATAGGATTTTTACAGAAGAAGGATCTAGACCTACTAGACAGCCCCAGCATAGATTAAACCCTACATTACATGAGGTGGTAAAAAGTGAAATGGTTAAGTGGTTGGACAATGGAATTATCTTCCCAATTTTTGACAGCAGATGGGTAAGTCCTGTTCAAGTTGTGCTAAAGAAGGCTGGACTTACCATCATCACCACTAATTCTGGAGAAGTCATCCCTACATGCATTGCTAGTTCATGGCGAGTATGTATAGATTACCGAAAACTCAACAAAGCCACGAAGAAAGATCATTTCCCTTTGCCCTTCGTTGATCAGATACTGGAAAGACTGGCGGGAAATAGATTTTTCTGCTTTTTGGATGGCTATTCAGGATATAATCAGGTGGCAATTCATCCCGACGATCAGGAAAAAATGACATTCACCTGCCCCTACGGAACCTTTGCATTCCTTAGGATGCCTTTTGGATTATGCAACGCACCTGCTACATTTCAGCGGTGTATGTTTGCAATCTTTTCTGACTTAGTTGGTGATTGCTTAGAAGTCTTTATGGATGACTTCTCGGTCTTCGGGAACACATTTGATGCATGTTTAGATCACCTGACTAAGTTCCTACAAAGATGCATAAATGTGAATCTGGTACTTTCCTGGGAGAAATCTCATTTCATGGTAACAGAAGGACTAGTATTAGGTCACCTTATCTCTGAGAGAGGAATTGAGGTTGACCGCATGAAGGTAAAGTTGATTTCTGAATTACCACTACCTTCGTCGGTTAAACAGATTAGATCTTTTCTCGGGCATGTTGGTTTTTATCGCCGATTTATTGCAGATTTCTCAAAAATAGCCTGACCTCTCACTACTCTCCTCTCTAAAGATGTAGACTTCAAGATCTCTGACGAGTGTGTTCAAGCCTATACGACACTTCGTGATCTGGTTACCAAGGCACCCATACTGCAACCCCCGAATTGGTCTCACCCTTTTGAGATCATGTGTGATGCCTCTAATTATGCAGTAGGAGTTGTCTTGGTCAAAAATTGAATGGGAAACCTACAGTCATCTATTACGCTAGCAAGACCTTAGATGAAGCCCAGAGGAATTACACAGTCACGGAAAAGGAATTGCTAGTTGTAGTATTTGCACTAGGGAAATTCAGACCTTATCTTTTAGGTTCCCACATTATAGTCTACACTGACCACACGGAAGGTCAACATCTCTTTGCGAAGAAGGATGCGAAATCTCGTCTGATTAGATGGATCTTACTTTTACAGGAATTTGATTTAGAGATTCGTGATATGGGTGGAAAGCAGAATGTGGTAGCTGATCACTTATCCCACCTTCCTTTTGATGTGATTTCTCCTTCTTTACCCATATCTGACGACTTCCCTGACGAGCAATTGCTGGTCATTCATTCTGATCTTCCTTGGTATGCTGACATTGTCAACTACCTGGCTTCTGGAATCCTTCCCAACTGATTGGGTTCAACATCAAAAAGACAGACTTAGATCCGAAGCCAAGCACTATTACTGGGAAGAACCCTGGCTTTTCAAGCATTGCAAAGACTAGATCTTTAGAAAATGTGTTCCAGATAAGGAGATTAGAAGCATCTTATCATTTTGCCATGACCAGGCGTGCGGCGGTCACTTCTCTGGCAAAAAGACTACTGCAAAGATTTTGCAGAGCGATTTTTATTGGCCCACAATCTTTAAAGATGCACACGAATATAGCAGGGCATGTTCACACTGTCAGTCTCTCGGCAGTATTGGCCACCGAGACATGATGCCCTTGAATTCGATCATGGTGTGCGAAATCTTTGACATTTGGGGCATTGACTTCATGGGACCTTGTCGTAAATCTTATGGCTTCAAGTATATATTGTTGGCAGTTGAGTATGTTTCAAAATGGATTGAAGCCATCCCCTCAAGGATTAATGATCATAGAGTTGTAACACAATTCGTTCAAGATTTCATCTTCTCTAGATTTGGGGTACCTAAAGCAATCATTAGTGATGGAAGGTCTCATTTTAGAAACACACATTTTCAGTCCCTACTTCAAAAGTATGGGGTGTCACATAGAATAGCTACACCATACCACCCTCAAACCAATGGACTTGCTGAATTGTCCAATCGGGAGATCAAGAAGATTTTACAGACTACCATCTGACCAGATAGAAAGGATTGGTCTTCACGCCTTTCTAATGCGTTGTGGGCATATAAGACAGCTCACAAAGCCCCTTTAGGCATGTCTCCTTTTAGACTTGTGTACGGGAAACACTGTCATCTTCCCTAGAACTAGAGCACAAAGCCTATTGGGCCATCAGAAAGTGTAACTTGGACCTAGAGAAGGCCGGTGATCTTAGGAAGTTGCAAATTTCTGAGCTCGATGAGTTAAGGAATGAATCTTATGAAAGCTCAAGGATTTATAAAGATAAACTTAAGGCCTTCCATGACCGTCACATTCTTAGGAAATCATTTCACCCTGGTCAAAAAGTCCTCTTCGACTCTAGACTAAAACTCTTTCCTAGGAAATTAAGATCAAAATGGACTAGACCTTTCAAAATCTTAAGAATATTTGACAATGGAGCCGTTGCGATCACTGAAATTGATAAATCTGAACCTTTTACTGTAAATGGACAAAGACTGAAACCTTTCATTGAGCTGCATGATCTCAGACTTGTCAATTCCACCATTTCGCTCCTACATTTTGAACTACCATCCAAGTTTTCGCCTAGCTGAAGGCATTACACTTAGCAAAACCTATCCTTGTATATAACTATTTTTCACCTTTCTTACTTTAGCTTTCATTTGCATTAGGTGTCTACTCTTGCATTTTGAGCATACTTTCATTGACACACATGTCATGCATTTCACTTCATAGCTCGACTGTTCACTCTGATCTTAGATTAGACTTAAAATCGTCCGCACAGAGATTTTATCTCCTCATTCTGATTTCCTTCCATCACCCAGTCTAGGATAATGAAAAGCAAAGCATGCATTTGCATCCACCCTATTCATTCAATGAGGACATTGCAACATCTAAGCATGGGGGGGTGTAAATGGTTAACCATTTAAACTGAAATACAATTGTAGACACACCAATAGTGTATATATATATATATGCTGAAAAAAAAACTCCAAAAATACAATAAGGGACATGCACTTTATTGTCAAGGGAGGACATTAATTTTAAGGAGAAAGGGAGAAAAAGATGAAAGATAAGTGTTTAACTATGATCTTTTAGCTGAAAACAAATTTAGAATAAGTGTCTATGGACATTCAACCGTTATTGGTTTGACTTGCCGGGCCATAATAGCTTGATACAAGCTTGGGCTTAATACACTTTGAGCCTTGACAAGATAGACCACAGTCTCCCCTAACTTTAGGACATTTTCTTGTACCTGAGTCACCAGTATAGGATTCGTTGGTTTGCTTTGACTTAGGAGTCTAAGTAACCTTGGCTTACACTACACAATGTCAAGAAAGACCACTTGAACCTAAAATTCAACCCTTGTGTTCATTAGTGATGAGAACCTCATCATGAGCCATAACTAGCTCATTTTGACCTAATACAGAGGATAAAAGCTCCTACATAACTCAAGAAAAGGCTTAACTCAGAGAATTCTGAGTCTAAGAAGAAAATAAGTCATAAGGGGTAAAAATGCAATTTTACCAGCACAATCTGCAAACAGGGTAACTCAGGGTCCAAACATAGGTCAAACTAACCTAATAAGAAGGAAAGTGGGACGATCTGATCTGATAAGGGCTACAGCAACTCCAAGGAATTAAATGACAATCTGTAACCCTAAAACAAACCCACTTCAATTCACGAGGATCGAGGCAAAGCAAAAATCTACTAAGCCCTCTAAAATTCACATAAAAATAATCTCTAGGGTTTAGAACCTTCAATTTGGCCTTAAGAACCCATTTTGACCTACATTGAGAACCATGCCCAATTAATGATTTAATTTGGGTTTTTATGTAAATTGGTCAGTCAAACAAGGTCTGACCTAGAAATAAAATTCACCATTAGAATCCTTAGGTCCCATTTAGTCATGCATAAAAACCTGAGCCTAAAAAGAGACCTTCTTGACTAACTTTGCATTTTGGTCCTCATCCATTACTTTTTTGACCGTCAACTTTTGAAACCCTCGCATTTTGGCCCCTAATTCTTCATCATTTTTTCTTTTGGGTCCTCCCTTCAAAACGCTGAGCAGCGCCATGCTCCGGCGAGGCATGGCGTCGCGCAGGCTGAAGGCGACCCCCTGCCAAGACAACGGGGTGTTCCCTGCGACGTCTACTGTCGCAGGGACACCTCCACGATCTCTGCCATCGCCCACACCTTCCATGCGAATGCGCGGAAGGTATGGGTCGTGATCTGGCCATCCTCCGACGAGGGAGGTACGTCGTCTCCCTCCACCTTCCTCTCAGATTTCGCCTCTATAAAAACCGCCACCGTCTGCCACATTCAGTAGCTCGGATCTGACGGAGAACACCCCCCCTTCCTCTCTTCCCACTCCGGCAGAAGCTCTCTAGCTCCGGCGGTTCTTCCTCCTCCTCCTTGTCGCTCTGTCGTAATACGAGCAGCAGAGCCACCTTCGCCCGCTCTTCCTGCATCGCGCCGTACCCAGCGCGCGCTCTTCCTCTCTCTCCTCGCCGTCGCCCCCTCTCTCTCGGTACCTTCTCTGGCGACAGTCGATACGACTGTCGCCCCACTCCGGCCTCCTTCGCCTCTATAAGTAGGTAACAGTTACTTCTCTTCCTCCCCTTTTTCTTTTCCCTATTTTAATTTGTTCAATTAGACCCTCGACCTACCCGACCACCATTACCTTCCACGCCTCCGGCCCACCTCCGGCAAGTCACTCCCATTATTCCGCCACTCCACTCGACTCGCCGACCGACTCAAAACCTCTGCCTCATCCCAATGAACCATTCCCACCCCTTCACTGCCACTCCTCACCTACACATCACTCCCCCGAACAAACCCATTCCCCTGACCATAGTCTGACCTAAGGCATCCCCTACACGCCGCCCTACGCCTCGACACCACCTGCACGAGCTTCGCCGCACTTCGGCGAAGCTCCCTGCACCTTCTGACTAGGCTGAGAGGCCGTATCTCTATGAACAGGTTACCCGTCCCTCGCCGCCATTGCCGAACAGGTGAAGCTCCTTCGTTCTGCAGCTGCAGCTTCGCTTCTGCCCAGGCCTGCGCTCCAGGACGTGCGGATTGCAACCACGCAGCTGCCTAGGCCTTCAACTGAAGAGAGACCCTCGCGCACAGCTGCAATTGCCTGCAGCTCTCTCACCTGCAGGCGCCCAATTGGGGTGGGACATTTAGTCCCACCTCGGAAGATCCTGAAGCCGCACACCGGTATAAAATGTAAAAGTGAAATAGCCTTATCGCCTCAGCACACGGGGTGAGGTCCCTCTCAACCGACCACCTGGCCTCGTCCGCGACCACCCCCCACGGACCTGGCCCGACCCGTTTACCCGACCTACACTCCTCGCCCACCACCGCACGGCGGTGGGCCTGGGCCCGGGCATGACCAGGGGGTTCCAGGGGGTGAATCAGGTCTACCCATGTTCCATAGGTGAGAAGCAGGAGTATGAAATCCATATCCTGGGTTATAAGATGCGATCCTTTAAGGGACCGACTGGTATGGGTCATAATATCCAGGGTTAGGATATGGGTTAACCATTTCGATAACTCGAGGAGAAGGATCAAGCGAAGCGAAAAGTCATCTTCGCCGCCTTGGGTTTTGATCCCAAGGTTCAGCTAATTCAGTGACCCGAGCTCTCAGATAAGCTCGTGGGTCCAGCTCTTCTGGATCCTGATTAGGTCCAGATCCAATGTTAGCCATTGTGGCTTAGCAGATAGAAGAAATGGGGCGAGAAGATGGTCTAGGCGAGGTGACTCGCCTCCTTGGGAGTGGCTCCCAAGGTCCAACCAAGTGAGGTCGAAGTGACCTCCTTCCGTGCATACACCGCCCAACCCCTAGGTTGGTGTAGCCACGCAGAACAAGGCTGAGGCCCTGTCAATCAAATGGTCCTTATAAATCAAGTGACCAGATTTTTCGTTAGGGATTTGAATTCTTGAAGATAAGTTCGTCATACAACCGACTGAACGTGAATCCCGCCTCTCAAGCTAACCTAGCCAGTCTGGTTACGAGGGGACTAAGGGGAAGGTTCTTCCCTTGGCTTATGCCTCCAGTTCCGTTGACCCCCAAGCCGCGGTCGTTTGACACTACCCCGCCGACTTAGTCACCAGGTTTAGCAAGAGAGATTAAACTCATCCAGTAGTGCAACGAACTCGGGTTGATTTCGTGCTTTAAAATTAGTTTTTAACCCATTTTCTTCAGTTAGGTTTGTGGTGAGTGGCACACAAGGTGACCAAGCTCACCGGCTAACTAGACTTGATTAATTCTAGGTTAGCCAAAAGTGTGGTCTCTATTTGTGACCCTAAAGGTTCAACCAAAGTTGCATGCACTTCTAGTGTTTTTCTCTATTTCAGCAGACCACAAAAATAATGTTGATTCTCTGATAGTGATTGGAATCCAATTAATTTGAAATTTTGCGAGTAGATTCCTTCCTCAATTATTTTTTCAGATAGTATTTGTTTTTAATTTTTACTATTTCAATCGAATTTTTAGGAAATTTTAAATATCAGGTGGTCAGATTTGGAACTTTGACCCTTGAACGATTCTTCACTTTGAAACAGTATCAAATGATCTTCAAAAATTCAGGAAAAATATGGAAAATAAACCCAATTAGATCAGCTTTCAAACCCCACAATTTCTAATCAAAAAAGATTTGCAGATTGCTCGAAATCGCTTTTGGAACTTTGAAAATTTTTGAATCTGGGTCTATTTGACTCCCGTGCACTTCACAAATTTTTAAAAATTTTATACTTGGATTTTTCTCAAAATAATGGTGGCATTTGAAAGATGGTTTGAAAATGAAGGTTTTACCCGAATTTCAAATTTTTCGCTAACGGATTTTTCGGCAATCTAATTTTTAGTTGAGCTTTGAATCTGGCTGAAAATTAGAAGTTGGTGGAAAAGCCTTTAAAGAGGTTTGAATTTGAAATTCAAGCCTTCCACCAAAAATGCTTCTTTTTTTTTCCTTTTTAATCTTTTGCACCTTTTTTTTTCAAAATGAATTTGTCAAAAGATTCAACCAAAATCTCTTTTTTTTTCTTTTTTTTCTTTCAAAACAACCTAGGTTCGAAAGAAAACCTAATTAAGATTTTTTTTCAAAATTTTTTTCTTTTTGATTTTTTTTCTTTTTCAAGAAAATGCGAAATTTTTTTTTTTCACAAAGAATTTTTCAAAGGGAATTGCAACAAGTAAATCTACTCCTACGATTCAGAAAGAGAAACCTAATATAAGATAGATGATGGGCACCTGATTTTTCTTTGCCACGCTCGGTGTGTGCGTAGATCCCATTTTTCTTCTGTATTATCCTGCACATCAAAAAAAATGAAGTAGAGGCAGATTTGTCATTGATAAGTAAAAGATCGAAATCAAGAAAAATGGCGTTGCCTCCCCGGCAACAGCACCATTTGTTGGGAGGTCGTAGATCACATTTTTGATAAAAGCATCGTAGTATAGTTGCGAAATACGATCCAACAAAGATATTGTTTTGGAAAAAAAATAATGAGACTTTGAGTCCCGGTCGTTCACCTTTGGGAGGTGTTGTTTTTGCTTTTGAAATTGATCTTAAAGTCGCTCTACCTTATTTAAATGACATGCTGCTGCGTAATATATAGGCAATTAAAGAACAGGCACCTAAATCACGCAAATATGATAATCATTCAGCTCATGGTGATTTCGATCACATAAGAGATATATATATATAAAGTGAAATTTCATTCATCATTGGAGAGTTGTTGCACAAGGAAATCTAGAGGAAAGCTTATACATGAATGCTTAAAAATTAAATCTAAAATTAAATCTAACTACCAGAAAATGATTGCATACAAGAATCAGCGGGGGGATTTGGCATGCATCATTGGGGGATAAGTAAGACTACTCTACTAAGCAGTAAATGAAAGCAATAAAAATTATGAAGGGCATGATCTAGAGCTAGAAGAATAGACGGCATTCAGGGGTGGTCCCCGATGGCCTTGGAGTGGTCGAGAGGAGAATGAGGGGCGGCCAATGTAACTTAGGCCGACCCTTGGAGAGAAGTAGGTTTGATCCAGCATCCCGGCATGGTGTCCTCCATGGTGGTGGTAGTGAGCTCGTGAAGGTGGAGTGAGTGGCTAAGTGGAGGTGGCGTGAATGGCACCAATGGAGAGCAATTGCCAAGGGAGTGAATCGATGCAAATGGCCACCCAAGGGGTCTTTTTATAGACCTAAGGGAAGCTCTCTAGAGAATTATGGAATTCTCTAGAGAGGCCTATGGTGGGAGCTTGTGGGAGAGTGAGAGAGAGAGGGTGGAAGGTGGTTTTTAGATCCACCAAATGTGGATCTAAAAATTGAATGGCTCTTGGTTGCTATTTTTGGCAACCAAGGCAACCACACACGGTAGACAGTTCTAGAGAACTCTAGGCTAGATATTTTCGTGTGGATGGTGTGTGTGGGTGTGTGTGGGTTGAAACTTAGGTGGCTAGGTGATGAGAACCTCATCATGAGCCATAACTAGCTCATTTTGACCTAATACAAAGGATAAAAGCTCCTACATATCTCAAGGAAAGGCTTAACTCAGAGAATTCTGAGTTTAAGAAGAAAACAAGTCATAAAGGGTAAAAATGCAATTTTTCCAGTATAATCTGCATACAGGATAATTCAGGGCCCAAACATAGGTCAAAGCAGCTTAATAAGAATAAAAGTGGGATGAGATAATCTAGTAAGGGCTACAGCAATTCCAAGAAACTAAATGATAATCTGTAACCCTAAAACAACCCACTTCAATTCACGAGGTTCGAGGCAAAGTAAAAATAGAATAAACCCTCTAAAATTCATAGAAAAATAATCTCTAGGGTTTAGAACCTTCAATTTGGCCTTCAGAACCCATTTTGACCTACATTGAGAACCATGCCCAATTAATAATTTAATTTGGGTTTTTGCATAAATTGACCGGTCCAACAAGGTTTAATATAGAAATGAAATTCACCATCAGATTCCTTAGGTCCTAATTAATCATGTATAAAAACTTGAGCCTAAGAAGAAACCTCCTTGACCGACTTTACACTTTGGTCCTCATATATTTACTTTTTGGCCCTCAACTTTTGAACCATCGCATTTTGGCCCCTAACTCTCCTTCGTTCTTTGCATTCAGGTCCCCCCTGCAAAACCTGCCAGCACCATGCTCCGGCGACCTTGCGCGGAGCATGGCGCCGCGCAGGGTGAGGGGGAAAGCCTGGCAAGTAAACCGGGGGTGCCATGCGTCGTCAGCCGTCGCAGGGACACCCCCCTGGTCGCTGTACCCCACCATACCGGCCGTGCGAACGCACGGACGGTATGGGTTTTCGTCTCCGGCCATCCTCCGACGAGGAAGACACGTCGTCTCCCTCCGCCTTCCCCCCTGTTTTGATCCCTATAAATACCCCCCGTTGCTCCACCGACCTGGGCAGCTTGGAACTGACGGAGAAAACCCCCAACTTTCCTCTCTTCTCTCTCCGGCAGACGCTCACCAGCTCCGGCGGTTCCTCCCCCTCCTCCTCTTCGCTCTGCCGCAATACCAGCAACAGAGACTTCCTCCCCTGCTCTTCCCGCGCCACGCCGCACCCAGCTGGCGCCTCTCCGGCTCTCTGCTCGCCGCCGCCCCTTTCCCTGAGCATCTTCTTCTCCGGCGACAGTCGATACGACTGTCGCTCTGCTGCCCCCCCTTCGTCCCTGCAAGTAAGCTAGAACTACTTCCCTTCTTCTCCTCTTTCTTTCCCCGCTTTCAATTTGTTCAATTAAGCCCTCGACCGACCTTGACCATCGTCACCCCCTTCGTCTCCGGCCACCCTCCGACGAGATGCTCCCATCGCTCCACAGCCTCACACACCTCGCCGACCCTCACCGAACCTCCTCCTCATCACACTGAGCACCCCCCACCCCTCCACTGCCACTCCACACCTCCGTAACCCTCCCCCGAACAAACCCATTCCTCCGGTTGCAGTCCAACCTAGGGCTGCCGCCAGACACCACCTTGCGGCTTGCCGCGCAGCTCCACACCTTCGCCGTGCCACGACGAAGGATCCCCATTGGTTTGATCAGGCCGAGAGGCCATATTCGTGTCCGACAGGTTTTGAGGTTCGACCGCCATTAACGCACATTGAAGCAGCTTCTCCTGCGCTCCAGGCTTGAGGACTCCAGGTCTCCAGCTGCTGCAGATTACGGGGAATCTTGCGAAGGCAGCCAGCCAGCAACCAACGCAAATCGAAGCTGCAGCTGCAGAAGCTAGGCCACGGTCTCCCAGCAGGCGCACGCGAGGAGAGGCCTCCGTTTAGTCCCACATCGGTAAGCCTCACAACCTTTTCACCGTTTAAATTGATTTTGTGCATTAGCCTTACTGCCTCAGCACACGGGGTGAGGTCCCCTTCACCCGCCCGGTTACCCGGTCTCGTCCGCGCTCACGCCCCGCGGACCTGACCCGACCCGACTTAGACTGACCTGCACTCCTCGCCAACCACGCACACCGGTGGGCCTGGACCCGGACCTGACCCGTACCCGACTACCCGGCAGCTCTGGGAGAGCTTTCCCAAGAGTGGTTTCAGAGAGAGAGAGACGCGGGGGGGGAGAGGGTAGAGTAGGTTTTGTCCTCTGACGTAAGCTCTGAAGTGTGCAGGCACAGGTGAAGAAGAAGGACCGCGGAAGAAGAAGGAAGCTGAGGGAGACACTGTAGCAACAGGCAGTTTAAGTCGTCTGATTTGGAAATCAGACGACGTCCTGAAGAGAAAAGAAGAAAGAAGAAGGGGCGACATCCTGACTGGAAAAAGAAAAAAAGGAGATCTGAAGAACAACAGAAGAAGGCGAGGCAGAGGAGAACACAAAAGAACAAGGGAAGAACTGAAAGAAGAAGAACAAAGAAGAAAGAAGAAGATCTGAAGAAAGACAGAAGAAAAAGGAAGAGCAGGAATAGCTGGAAGAAGAAGAAGAGCATCGCCACTGCAGAAGAAGAACATCACCTCTGCAGACAAAGAAGAAGAAGATCTGAGACGAGGAGAAACAAAGAGAAAACAACAAATCCTTTCTCTCTCTTTCTTTATTTTTTGTAAAAGAAACATGTATATCTCTAGAATACAACTTGCTCCCTGAGTTCGACCTCGGGAACTCTTTTCCGAGTAAAAAAAATTTTATATTTGAAATGATGGCAACAACTGGCTATACTACGACGCTATAACAATAAAACCCTGCTGTCGACGCCATCATTTTTGGCACCGCTGCCGGGGAGCAACGGCTATTCTAGAGGTAAACATTCCTGTTTCTTTTTAATTTCTGATAATCTCCTCTCTTTTGTGCAGAAAAAAAAAAAAAAATTATAGGAAAGCAAGAAGACAAGCAACCGCACGACAACCACTCCGAGGACAGGTAAATTTTTCCTCTCGCTATTAACCCCTAAACTCTAAAGAGGAAGAAAAGAAAAGAACAAGCAATATAGGGCTAACCTGTCTTCCATACTTAGTAACCATAAAAGTTGCATGTTTTCAACTCATTATTCCTGCACACTATTAAGGGTATTTAAGGGCTAACACATTCTTGCTTGAGCCCTAATTACCCAACAGAGAACTAACTGGACCAAGTAGAGCCAACATAAGATTCAACATTAGGGTTTTAGAGACACACTACTTAAATCAAGAATGGAGAAAATCCAAAAGAAGTGTGCCTAAACCATTGATTGAAAATACCTATTCAAAAGAAAACCTAAAACAATTGGCTCTCTAAACACTTGAACCCTAAAAGACAAGACCTAAAAGCTCTCAAAGAAAACAAGAGGTAAAGTTGACCCCTTGGGTCAACCAACCTTAAATTAGGTCACTCTTTGCACTTAAAAGACTAAAGTTCAAGTGAAACCTTAAGCTCCCTGATCTTAAAATTGGTAGACTTAAGAGGTCAAGATCCCCATTCTGGTCTACCTGGAACCGCAGTGACAAGAGAGGTCGGGTGGGGGAAACCTTGTAACCCGTGGGGACGCTCTACCGTGTAGGGGTCTTCGCGGGACTCTCCCTCTTTGGCTGCCCAGGTAATTCTCAGGTGGACGATCTTTCTGATCAAGGGGTCCATCTGCCCCGCACCTCTATAGTCACCCAACACATTTTTGGGTGCCTTGATTGGGTCCAGCACCTTCTAAACTTACCTCTTCCAACAGTGCATGTACGGAAGGAGGTCCCTAAGACCACCCTTAAGACCTCCTTTAGAAATTCGCTCTCGTCAAGGCCAAGCCTCGACGCCCGTGTTTGTGCAGAAACACCCTCACATTATTCTCTCTTCTGATTCAGAACCAAGTTCTTCTTCTTCCCCCATCATGGCTCAGCCAGTTGAGGAAGAAAATAATCTGGAACACCAGCTCCAGCGACTCAATGACCTCTTCCAAAACTTCGTGCACCCACCACAGCGTCCTATGATGCGGGACCACTACAATCCTGCTATGGTGGCCATTGAGCCTCGAGTCAGAATCCCGACTGGAGGACCTGATTCCAAATTAAAGCCCAACATGATTCATGCTATACCTAAATTCCATGGGCTTAATTCTGAAGATCCCTTCCAGCACATCAAACAGCTAAAGCATCTGGCCCACACTTTTGGATCAGATGCGCAAAATCGGGATATTCTTCTCATGAAGATGTTCTCCTTTTCTCTTATGGACAAGGCCGCCCATTGGTATCAAACTCAGACCCGGCCGATCAACACTTGGGAAGAACTTCAATCCGAGTTTTTGAAAAAGTTTTTTCCCGTTGGTCGGACCAACGCCTTGCGCCATCAGATTACACACTTCACTCAACAATCAGGAGAACCTCTTCATGAGGCATGGGATCATTTTCAGGATCTCATGAGGAAGTGCCCCCATCACGGAGTTCCTAAATGGGAACAAGTCCAATCTTTTTACCAGGGACTCCGTGAGGACATCCGCCTTTTCGTCAATGCAACTTGCGGAGGAAACATCATGGGTCAACATGAAGACACCGTATGGGAGATTCTCGAAAACATGTGCGAGAACTCCATCAACAATGACTCCATGGGATTATTCGACAGGACGAATACCCGCGCAGCGACGAATCTTAAGGGAGCACATGAGACGCAGGGCCTGTCCGCATCAGTCGACCTGGAATTAATGGCCAGTCGATTGGACAAGGTCTCAATCATTGAAAAGAAGGTGGATGAGCTGACTCAGCACTTGTAGCGAGCCACCTCTGCGCGTAACTCCTTTGCACAACCTCCTTCCACACAGGAGACTGTGCAAAACATCCTCCACCGATCTTCCCCTGGGATGGATCCATATCCATCCCCATCTGATTCTTGGATCGGAGGATCATCTGATCCTTTCTACACTAGCCGGGGGAACTCCATTCCCCCTTTCCCTGATTCTCAGGAGGTTCCTCAGACCTGCGAGGACCTCAACGCCATCCAGAACGACCCATTCTCCAACACTTACAACCCTGGATGGCGAAACCATCCCAATTTTCAGTGGGTGGGAAATTCCCAAACCCAAAGACCACCTTTTCAGTCCTGCCCACAGCCCTCTCGTCACTACCAGCCGCCTCAGCCTCGGCCCAACCCTACTTATCCATCAGGGACAAATCAGGATCAAATGTCCCTAATCCTTCAGACTCTGGCTGACATTCAAAAAACGAATGCGGCTATTCAAAAATAGCACAAGGACGAGCTTACAGAAGTTAAAACTCAACTGGCCCAGTTGGCAAATTCTTGCCAACCAGGCACACTCCCTTCCCAACCTCTTCCTAACCCAAATAACGTGCCAACCCAGAAGCGCGTTATGAATCCAAATTTAGGCCATGCCCAATGGATTTATCAGGCTCCTACTGCTCCATCTCCAGACGAGATGGAAGCCTCAACTTCTTATGCGGGATTTCAGCAGCAGCCACCCCTCCTACCAAACCCAAACCAAAATCAGGCTGGATTAAATTCTGTAACAACACGTAGTGGTAAAACAACTCAAGACCCACATTATCCAAACCACTCCAAGCCTGATAACCATGACCCTAGGATAGTTATCCAAGGTACCGCTATTCTAGATCCACAACCTGGACCTATCCTAGAAGAACCAACCAAGATCCCGTTTCCCGAGGCCCTGACCAAGGGAAAGAAGACCACCAAACCCGTGGCCCCTGAGGAGGACCTGGTCAAGCTCTTTGAGCAGGTCCACATAAACATCCCCTTGATGGATGCAATCTGCCACGTACCAGCTTACGCACGATTTCTAAAGAATATATGTACACCCCAGCGTAAGCCGCGAACCAAGGGAGGGAGCCCAATTGTTCCGTCAGAGCAAGCCAGCTCTGTAATCCTTAGTAGACTCCCACCCAAGGCAAAAGATCCTGGAACTCCCCTGATTTCCTGTAAGATAGGTGGTACCCAATTTGATAGAGCATTGTTAGACTTGGGTGCATCCATAAACCTGATACCCACATCCTTACTTGACCATCTAGAATAATCTGAGCTGAAACCAACCGAGGTGACATTACAATTAGCAGATCGATCTATAAAGTCACCAAAAGGGATTCTCGAGGATGTTATCGTGAGAGTGAGGGATTTCTATTTTCCAGTGGACTTTATAGTCTTAGATATGGATGCACCTGAGAACCCTAGGGATACACCAATCATTCTAGGGAGACCTTTCTTGGCTACTGCTAGAGCCAACATCAGCTGTGAGGAGGGCCAAATAGAGCTTAAGTTTGGAGATCAAACACTAAAAATTGATATATTTAAGGCCCAACAAGGAATTAATTGCGGCGTCATCGAACAAATTTGTGACATCAAGACTTTGGTTGATGAATCACACCTCCAGAATGACTCGATTATGCCTCATCAACCACAGAAGGATCTTGACCCGCAAACAGAGGAGTCGAATCCAGATATGAACAACCCAGTAACTCCCACCCTTGAACCTCACATCTATACTGAACCACCCGCTGCTGCTGAAAACCCCATCCTCGAACTGAAACCCCTTCCTGCTCACTTGAAATACGTCTTTTTGGGTTCTAATCAGACCTTTCTTGTGATTATCAATTCCAACCTCAGTCCTGAACAGGAATCCCATCTGATTATTGTCCTCCAGCAACATCGCAGAGCCATCGGATGGACTCTCGATGATTTGACTGGAATAAGTCCCTCTTATTGTACTCATCATATCTATTCAGAAGAGGGCACACGACCTTCTCGTGAAATGCAGAGACGCTTAAACCCCAATCTGCAGGAGGTCGTGAAAAAGGAGATCATCAAATGGTTAGATGCCGGAATCATCTACCCGATCTCCGATAGTCGTTGGGTGAGCCCAATTCAGGTCGTGCCCAAGAAGGCAGGACTCACCACTATAATGACTGAGACCGGAGAAATCATTCCTACCCGATTAGCCAACTCGTGGAGAGTCTGTATAGATTACCGTCGACTCAATTCCTCCACGAAGAAGGATCATTTCCCACTACCCTTCATTGATCAAATTCTCGAAAAACTAGCGGGAAATAGGTTCTTCTGCTTTCTTGACAAGTACTCCGGTTATAACCAGGTGGCAATCCACCCTGAGGACCAAGAAAAGATCACGTTCACCTGCCCCTTCAGAACATACGCTTTCCGAAGGATGCCTTTCGGTCTTTGCAATGCACCCGCTACTTTTTAGTGATGCATGCTTGCCATATTCTCAGATATGGTAGGTGATTATCTGGAAGTCTTCATGGATGACTTTTCAGTTTTCGGAGCATCATTCGACGATTTCCTCCAACACTTGGTCCAGATACTCAGGCGGTGCATCGATGTGAATTTGGTTCTTTCCTGGGAAAAGAGCCATTTCATGGTGCCTGAGGGAATTGTCCTGGGACACTCAATTTCGGAGAAAGGTATCCAAGTGGATCGAGCTAAGGTTAATCTGATTTCTCACCTTCCTATGCCTAGCTCGATCAGGGACATCCGATCCTTTTTAGGGCATGTCGGTTTTTATCGACGATTTATCCCTGATTTTTCAAAAATTGCAAGCCCCCTGACCACTCTTCTCTCCAAGGATGTTCCCTTCGAAATTTCCAAGGAATGCACTCAAGCATTTGAAATCCTGCGTGACTGAGTCACCCAAGCCCCGATCCTACAGTCCCCTGATTGGTCTCAACCCTTTGAGATCATGTGTGATGCATCCGACTTCGCTGTAGGAGCGGTTTTGGGACAGAAAATTGACAAGAAACCTGTGGTCATCTACTACGCCAGCAAAACACTCGATGAGGCTCAGCGTAACTATACGGTTACTGAGAAAGAGCTGCTAGCTGTAGTATTTGCCCTAGAAAAGTTCAGATCGTACCTTCTGGGTTCCCGTGTCATCATATACTCGGATCACACAGCTGTGAGGCATCTCCTTGCAAAGAAGGACGCGAAACCTCGATTAATCCGATGGATCTTGCTGTTGCAAGAATTTGACCTTGAGATTCGCGACAAAGCGGGAAAGCAAAACGTGGTAGCTGATCACTTGTCCCGTCTTCCTTCTGAAATAATTGACCCTTCCGGACCCATCACTGAGCATTTTCCCGATGAGCACCTGCTGACTATTGGTACTAGCCTTCCATGGTTTGCTAATATAGTAAATTACTTGGCATCTCATCAGATCCCGTCCGATTGGCCGAAGGCCAAGAAAGACAAATTACGCTCCGATGCCAAGTATTACATTTGGGAAGACCCGTACCTCTTCCGCATAGGTGCCGATCAGATCATCCGGAGATGTGTCTCGGAAGGGGAATTCAACAATATCCTCTCTTTCTGCCATGACCAGGCATGCGGTGGCCATTTTGCCGGGCATAAAACCGCATCAAAAGTCCTCCAGTGCGGCTTTTACTGGCCCACACTGTTCAAAGACGCATACAGTCACTGCAAGGCATGCAGTCGTTGCCAGACTTTGGGCAACATGAGCCATCGCGACATGATGCCTATGCAACCGATTCTAGTATGCGAAATCTTTGATGTTTGGGGGATTGATTTTATGGGCCCCTTTCCTGTTTCGGATGGTTTCGAATACATTCTGTTGGCTGTGGACTACGTGTCCAAATGGATCGAAGCCATACCGACCCGAACCTGTGATCACAAAATCGTTCTCAAATTCATTCATCAACACATTTTCTCAAGGTTCGGGATTCCCCGTGCAATAATCTCTGATGGGGGGACCCATTTCACAAATGCTCAGTTTAGGTCACTGATGACCAAATACGGGGTGTCTCACCAAATCTCTACTCCTTACCACCCCCAAACTAATGGTCTAGCTGAGCTGTCTAATCGGGAAATCAAGAAAATCCTGCAAGTCACTGTTCTACCTGACAGGAAGGACTGGTCGTCTCGACTTCCGGAAGCATTGTGGGCCTATAGGACCGCCCACAAGACCCAATTGGGCATGTCTCCCTTTAGACTGGCGTACGGAAAGGCATGCCACCTTCCCGTAGAACTGGAGCATAAAGCCTATTGGGCAGTACGGAACTGTAATCTAGATCTTTCCAAGGCTGGGACCCACAGAAAACTCCAAATCAGCGAGATCGATGAATTACGCCTAGACGCGTACGAGAACTCGCAAATCTACAAGGAGCGGGTTAAAGCCTTCCACGACAAACACATCTCGAGAAAGATCTTTCATCCTGGTCAAAAGGTCCTACTCTTTGATGCCCGACTAAAACTCTTCCCAGGAAAACTGAGATCCAAGTGGGTCGGACCATATTTGGTCCGACAGGTTTTTGGAAATGGAGCAATCGAAATCAGTCCACTCAGCCACGATTCTGAACCTTTCATCGTGAACGGTCAGAGACTCAAGCCGTTCATCGATGTAACTTCTACTGATTTGGCTGAGGCATCTTATATCCTCCTTTCCTCTTGAGCTTATTGCGCCCAGCCGATGGCATAAAACTCAGCGCTTAACGGGAGGCAGCCCGTCATTCTCTTTGAAAACTTGAAACTTGTTCTGACACCTTTTAGCACTCGAAGTTCACCCTTGTAGACAGCCGACCCCAACTCAGATGCTTGCATCTGGGATTTGAAATCGTCCGCAAAAATTCAACTCGACCCATCCACTCATCCAAATTTCTGTCTTAAGGAATGAACTAAGACCCCCTAGGTTACAATGAGGACATTGCAAATCTTAGGCATGGGGGGGTATGAAAGTGCAAAACTTGTAAGAAAAGGTTTCAAACAAAAAAAAAAAAAAATTTCGAAAAAGAATAAGAGGAAAGGAGGAGAACGAAATTTTGTGAAGGAGAAAAGAAACAAAATGAAAAAGGAGCACAAAATTATGAGAAAAAGTGATAGTCATTAGTAAGGAACTAAGGAATTAACCTAAGTTCTAGACCTCATTCAAGAAAAGTGCACAATGAGATTAGTAAAGAATGCAAACCTTAGGCATTCTTGAATAGACTCTTAGTACCCATTAAGATCTGGACACTCCTCAAGAGGTTGAGGAAAATGAAAAGCTGAAGTATTAGGTCTAAGGCTTAGGGAGTATTCGGCCTCGTTAACTAATTTTTGGTTTACGGGACTCAGTAACCTAAGCACCCTAACCTCACACACAGCCTGGTTCAGTAAGCGTAAAAATCAGAATCACGCAGAAGCATCACAAAATTCTGAAAAGAACACCTAGAATAGGAGCGGCCGATCAACACAAGTTGATTTGGATGAGTTCCCAGCGCGGAGAGGCGGGAAATCCCCTCGAAGATGCGTAAAAAAATATCATCTCCTCGGTGCTTGTCTCTTAGGATATTTACATATCCTACTGGGGGCATGTAAGCACTCTGCTGGTTCAGATTCCATGGATGGCATTATCTCGAAGTGTCAAATGCCAGGGTCTGGATTCGGCCACGGAACACCATGGATGGGATTATCTCGAAATCTCAATAGCCAGGGTTCCGGGGGTTGCCACGGGCGGTGCTATCTCGAAGCATCGATCGCTAGGAACCCTTGAGGATTGATGATGGGAGCAAGGAATCTGATACAGACCGTGTTGAAAAGCCAATCCTAGGCTAGAACTAAAAAGAAAAAGAGAGAGAAAACTCTCCAAACAGAAAAACTTTCTATCTCTCTCTTACAAAATGCACTGCGAACTGAGCCAGGGCTAAAATCATTTCAAGCACGGGTGCTTTAACCACAAAGTCCAATAAACCCTAGGTTAGTTCTTGTGGACCTTAAAAACCTTTGCTAAAGACTGAGGCTAAGGCTGGACAGATTTGGATCTTGATTGGTACTAGAGTACCTTTTAGGCCTATGGTCAGCATCCTAACCTAATCTATGCTCAAATAAAAAAGGCACTTATCTAAAACTATTAAAAACTTCATGGTCTAGAACAAGGGTTGAAACTTTAAGTTTTTGCTAAGGGACTAGCAAAAGCTAGTTATGGGGGTATGATGAGAACCTCATCATGAGCCATAACTAGCTCATTTTGACCTAATACAAAGGATAAAAGCTCCTACATATCTCAAGGAAAGGCTTAACTCAGAGAATTCTGAGTTTAGGAAGAAAACAAGTCATAAGGGGTAAAAATCCAATTTTTCCAGTATAATCTGCATACAGGATAATTCAGGGCCCAAACATAGGTCAAAGCAGCTTAATAAGAATAAAAGTGGGATGAGATAATCTAGCAAGGGCTACAGCAATTCCAACTAAATGATAATCTGTAACCCTAAAACAACCCACTTCAATTCACAAGGTTCGAGGCAAAGTAAAAATAGAATAAACCCTCTAAAATTCATAGAAAAATAATCTCTAGGTTTAGAACCTTCAATTTGGCCTTCAGAACCCATTTTGACCAACATTGAGAACCATGCCCAATTAATAACTTAATTTGGGTTTTTGCATAAATTGACCGGTCAAACAAGGTTTAATATAGAAATGAAATTCACCATCAGATTCCTTAGGTCCTAATTAATCATGTATAAAAACTTGAGCCTAAGAAGAAACCTCCTTGACCGACTTTACACTTTGGTCCTCATATATTTACTTTTTGGCCCTCAACTTTTGAACTATCGCATTTTGGCCCCTAACTCTCCTTCGTTCTTTGCATTCAGGTCCCCCCTGCAAAACCTGCCAGCACCATGCTCCGGCGACCTTGCGCGGAGCATGGCGCCGCGCAGGGTGAGGGGGAAAGCCTGGCAAGTAAACCGGGGGTGCCCTACGTCGTCAGCCGTCGCAGGGACACCCCCCTGGTCGCTGTAGCCCACCATACCGGCCGTGCGAACGCACGGACGGTACGGGTTTTCGTCTCCGGCCATCCTCCGGCGAGGAAGACACGTCGTCTCCCTCCGCCTTCCTCCCTGTTTTGATCCCTATAAATACCCCCGTTGCTCCACCGACCTGGGCAGCTTGGAACTGACGGAGAAAAGCCCCAACTTTCCTCTCTTCTCTCTTCGGCAGACGCTCACCAGCTCCGGCGGTTCCTCCCCCTCCTCCTCTTCGCTCTGCCGCAATACCAGCAGCAGAGACTTCCTCCCCTGCACTTCCCGCGCCACGCCGCACCCAGCTGGCGCCTCTCCGGCTCTCTGCTCGCCGCCGCCCCTTTCCCTGAGCATCTTCTTCTCCGGCGACAGTCGATACGACTGTCGCCCTGTTGCCCCCCCCTTCGTCCCTACAAGTAAGCTAGAACTACTTCCCTTCTTCTCCTCTTTCTTTCCCCGCTTTCAATTTGTTCAATTAAGCCCTCGACCGACCCTGACCATCGTCACCCCCTTCGTCTCCGGCCACCCTCCGGCGAGATGCTCCCATCGCTCCACAGCCTCACACACCTCGCCGACCCTCACTGAACCTCCGCCTCATCACACTGAGCACCCCCCACCCCTCCACCGCCACTCCACACCTCCGTAATGCTCCCCCAAACAAACCCATTCCTCCGTTTGCAGTCCAACCTAGGGCTGCCGCCAGACACCACCTTGCGGCTTGCCGCGCAGCTCCACACCTTCGCCGTGCCACGGTGAAGGATCCCCAGTGGTTTGATCAGGCCGAGAGGCCATATTCGTGTCCGACAGGTTTTGAGGTTCGACCGCCATTAACGCACATTGAAGCAGCTTCTCCCGCGCTCCAGGCTTGAGGACTCCAGGTCTCCAGCTGCTGCGGATTACGGGGAGTCTTGCGAAGGCAGCCAGCCAGCAACCGACGCAAATCGAAGCCGCAGCTGCAGAAGCTAGGCCGCGGTCTCCCAGCAGGCGCACGCGAGGAGAGGCCTCCGTTTAGTCCCACATTGGTAAGCCTCACAACCTTTTCACCGTTTAAATTGATTTTGTGCATTAGCCTTACTGCCTCAGCACACGGGGTGAGGTCCCCTTCACCCGCCCGGTTACCCGGTCTCGTCCGCGCTCACGCCCCGCGGACCTGACCCGACCCGACTTAGACTGACCTGCACTCCTTGCCCACCACGCACGCCGGTGGGCCTGGACCCGTACCCGACTACCCGGCAGCTCTGGGAGAGCTTTCCCAAGAGTGGTTTCAGAGAGAGAGAGACGCGGGGGGGGAGAGGGTAGAGTAGGTTTTGTCCTCTGACGTAAGCTCTGAAGTGTGCAGGCACAGGTGAAGAAGAAGGACCGCGGAAGAAGAAGGAAGCTGAGGGAGACACTGTAGCAACAGGCAGTTTAAGTCGTCTGATTTGGAAATCAGACGACGTCCTGAAGAGAAAAGAAGAAAGAAGAAGGGGCGACGTCCTGACTGGAAAAAGAAAAAAAGGAGATCTGAAGAACAACAGAAGAAGGTGAGGCAGAGGAGAACACAAAAGAACAAGGGAAGAACTGAAAGAAGAAGAACAAAGAAGAAAGAAGAAGATCTGAAGAAAGACAGAAGAAAAAGGAAGAGCAGGAACAGCTGGAAGAAGAACATCACCTCTGCAGACAAAGAAGAAGAAGATCTGAGACGAGGAGAAACAAAGAGAAAACAACAAATCCTTTCTCTCTCTTTCTTTATTTTTTGTAAAAGAAACATGTATATCTCTAGAATACAACTTGCTCCCTGAGTTCGACCTCGGGAACTCTTTTCCGAGTAAAAAAAATTTTATATTTGAAATGATGGCAACAACTGGCTATACTACGACGCTATAACAATAAAACCCTGCTGTCGACGCCATCACTAGGTTGATTAGGTTGGGTTCTAGTGGGTTTAGGTCAAGGTAGGTCTCAAATTAGGGTTATAAACCCTGATTCACTAAGGTAAATTACAATTAAACCTAATACAAGTTTAATTGGGTGTGTGAAAACTTAATTGAGAGTAAAACAACTCAATTAAGTCAGGTCTAGGTCAATTGGACTCTCACTGAGTCCAATTGGACAGTGTGTGCTGAGATCAGGGCTCAATTGGACTCAATGAGTCCAATTGGACAGTGTGTGCTGAGATCAGGGCTCAATTGGACTCAATGAGTCCAATTGAATAGGCTGATGGAATTGACTAAGATCCAAGTCAATTAGGTTTAGTGAGGACCTAATTATGTCCTTAGGGAGGTCTAGAGGTGATGTACTAGGGTTAGGGCACCATAATTTGGGTTCCCATGGGGTTGGAATTGGGTTTAGGGACCTAGAGATCCAAGATCAAGGCTTAAATCTAAAAACAGGAATTGGAGAGCAGTATCAGACATCTAATTATAGAATCAGACGTCTTATACTCAATAATTAGAAGTCCAGACTTGTTGTCTGGATGTCCAATCAGATTCAGGAAGGATTTCGAGTTCTATTTTGGGTATTCTGCAGAAATTAGACATCTGTCAAAGTGTCTGGACGTCCAATAACACTGTAGAAGTGGGTTTGAACTATGCGGGAGTTGGCTAAGGGCCCTGGACGTCTTAAAACTTATCTAGACGTTCAAAGAAGGGTTGGAACTAGGGTTTTAGGGCTTCCTAGGGTGTTGTGACCTAATCTAAGGGTGCCTAAGGCTTGAGGAAGTCTCTTGGCTATCTTAGGGATAGGATGAACCTAAGCTCTTCACATTTTACTGCTTTATTTCTACTTAATAGAATAGAAAACTTTTAACCCCCTTACATTATTATTCCTACATCTAAACTAGGCATTCTGCTCCAGCTCTGCTACAACTCCTGTTATTCCTGATCCAGCTTCAGATCCAGCTCCTGATCAGCTTATTCCCTGCAATCGACATAATGCACTTAATCAGCACATTATAACATTATTTTATGCATAGCTAAAGGAAAGTAGTAAAGATGCAGATAATGAGTATGCATGCATGAATAACTCTTACTTATGCTACGTCCCAGCCTAATTTAGGTCAATTAAGACCTATGATTGCTGCGCAATCAAGCGAATTTGCTTGATAGAGCCAGGCACAGGTAAATCGGCAATCACAACAAACTTAGCTCTATCAACCTCAGTACCCCTATCGGAGATGATATGTCCCAGAATAATTCCCTCATGTATCATAAAATGACTTTTTTCCCAAGAAAGCACGAGGTTCACATCAATACATCTCCGAAGGATATGGGTCAGGTTGGCAAGACAATCATCAAATGAAGGTCCGAAGATCGAAAAGTCATCCATGAAGACCTCAAGAAAGTCACCCACCATGTCATGGAATATCGCCAGCATACATCCTTGAAAAGTTGCTGGCGTGTTACAAAGTCTTAAAGGTATCCTTCTAAATGCTAAGGTGCCGAAGGGGCAGGTCAAGGTGGTTTTCTCTTGGTCCCAGGGGTCAATTCCCACCTGGTTATATCCAGAGAATCCATCTAGGAAACAGAAAAATTTATTTCCCACTAACCGATCCGAAATTTGGTCAATAAAAGGTAGTAGGAAGTGATATTTCTTTGTTGCAGCATTCAGTTTCCTATAGTCTACACACACTCTCCAAGGTGTAGGAGTGCGTGTAGGGATGGATTCGTCCCAGTCATTGACATGGATGGTCAGTCCCGCCTTTTTGGGCATAACGTGAATCGGGCTCACCTAGGGGCTATCGCTGATCGGGTAGATTATACCCACATCAAACCACTTAATGATTTCTTTTTTAACGACCTCTCGCATATTAGGGTTGAGACGTCGCTGCATCTTGCCGGAAGGTCGAGCCTCCTCCCCCGTATATATACGGTGAGTGTAGTAGGAGGGGCTAATGCCAGTTAAGTCAGATAAGGACCATCCAATGGCTACCTTGTGTTCCATAAGGACCTTTGTTAGCTTGCACTCTTGCTCCCTTGTCAATTTTTAAGAAATGATTATGGGAAGCATTTCCTTTGGTTCCAAGAAAACATATTTAAGCATGTCAGGTAGCTCTTTTAGCTCGAGAGTGGATGGTGAAAGATCTGGCATTTCTTGAGACGAGAGTGTCCCAAGCGGATCAGAAGAAAGAAAGGCAGGAGGAAGAAATTGGCCCTCATATTGGCCAAGAAGTGGGGCATCTTGGATTGATGGATCCAAAAAGGGATAGCCCTAGTGATCAGTATGTGGGCTCAAGGTCCTAGTGTGTAGTCGCATTTCCTCCTGATTTAGTGAGAAAGAAAGGACAATCCGATCTTCAAGAGGGTGGATCGGCGGTGAGTAGCCCGAATATGACTCAGACCACGAGGTATGGGAAATGGAGAAAACCTCGTTAGAAGTCTGGCTAGAAGAAGGTATGGGTAAGGGGAGGGATGGGGGAACGTCATAATCTGTGTTAGTCAGGCGATGGTCTGTGTTCAGGGGCAATCCACAGCAGTCAGAATAGGTCCATGTAAGTCCGATACACGCGCTGACGGCCATGTCCTCATCAGACGTGTTATCTACGATGCAATCGCAATCAAAGTTCTTGGCTACCTTGAAGATGTTTAGCTTGAGCTTCTCAGAGCTAATGGCAATCTCAATATAGCCCGACTCACAGTCGATATGGGCATGGGCTGTGGCCAAGAAAGGTCGACCAAGGATGATCGGACAATCAGAAAGTTAGCTAGGAACTTCCATATCCAAAACGAGAAAGTCAATAGGAAAACAGAGACTGTTGACCCTAACCACCTTGTCTTCCACCACACCCTTCGGTATTTTGACAGAATGATCTACCAACTGTAACATGACAGGGGTGGGTTTCAGATTTCCTAAGGAAAATTTCTCGAGCATGATGGTTGGTATAAGATTGATGGAAGATCCTAGATCAACCAAAGCATGATTAAAATTACTGCCTTGGATCCTACAAGAAATAAGCGGTGTGCCAGGATCTTTTTGTTTTGGTGGTAGATTTGACAATATAGCACAACTCACATGAGGTGAGAGGACCACCAGATTCTTTGTTTTCTTTGACTATTGCCTGGGTGTAGTGTAGTCTTTGAAAAATCGGGTGACAGTTGGTATATGGTTGATAGCCTCCAACAGGGGTACTTTGGTTTCAACATCCCCGAATAAAGTACGTAGGTATCAAATGCATACGTATCCTTTTTCTTGCCTTTTGGCTCCCTCAGTGGATACTCAGGGAATGGGACTGATTCTGGCACTAGTTTGGGTGTATCGTCCTCACAAGAATGCGGTGCGCATCCCAAATTAGAGGGCGATGAAAAAGATGGGCTAGGATCAGGTCAAGGCAGATCGATGGTTTGCTTACCACTCCTTGTAGTAATCGCATTGGACATTGTGGGTCCAGTGGGATCATAAGGCGGAGGAGGGTTCGCGATAGGGACATAAGGGTGATGAGTTGTTGCGGGATTAGCCTGAAATCCTGGTGGAGTGCTCGGAGCTTGAAGAATCTAATGAACCTACCCCTAAGAAGGTCGTACCTATGGTTGAGGACCACGGGGTACAAAATTTCGCGGGTTAGGAATAGGTTGGGCTGGAAGACTGCCCTAAGATCGAGTCGTCATGCGTAGTTTACTGATCTCAGCATTCTACTGCGCCAATTGGTGCTGAAGAGAGGTAATGTTTTCTTCATGGCGTTTAGACATTTCCGTCACCATTCGCATCAGGTTATCAAGAGGACTTGATGCGTGTTCTATTTGAGTAATGTAAGGACCCAATGGAAGATTTGCCACAGGATTAGACTGGGCCCTTGGGATAGTGGGTGCGGATGGTTGCATTGGCCCACCCGCGTGGTTTTGGTGCTGTGGGTTACTAGACCATGCAAAGTTATGATGATTTCACCACCTTGGGTTATAAGTAGCAGAGAATGGGTTGTTCCCCAGGGTGCAAGTGTCTTCTAAGCCAGAAGACAAGTCTGCATGTATATATGCATCCGAGCACACGAAGTCTTGGTCCTCCGTGTTGGAATACTGGCTTGTAGAAGCCAGATCCACATGACTTACCAAATCGCTCGGCGCAACACTCGATAAGGATGGTCTTACAGGGTTTTTGGGAATAAGCCTGGCATTGGAAGGATTAGGGTTGTGACAGAGTGATGAGGTAGAGGTGTTTGCCATAGAGTGGGCAGGGTTGGCCAGAAGCTCATCCAGCTTCTTGTGCATGACGGAGACTTCATCCAATTTTAGTGCAATATGGTTAAGATCTGTGGATGAATGGGAGGGTCTTGTGTCAACTTCGTGAACATTACAGGGCAGGCTAGTACGATTAAAGGAGACATTGGAGGCATTGTTCATTGAATTTTAACTCATGTTCTCAAATAATTCAAATGCTCCATTCTCATCTTTATTCATAAAATTCCCTCCGCAGGAAGCATCTGCAATCTGCTTCAAAGTTTCATTTTGCCCATAATAGAAGATCTAGGTTATATGCCACTTCGGCAAACCATGGTGTGGACATTTTCGGAGGAGGTCATTATACCTTTCCCAGGCCTCATGAAACTGCTCACCGTTTTGTTGCGTGAAAGAAGTTATAGCTCGACGAAGTGCATTGGTTCGTCCGATTGGGAAGAATTTCTTGAGAAATGCTATTTGCATCTCTTCCCAAGAATGGATGGTTCTCCCAAAGGTGCGCAACCATTGCAACGCTTTATCCCACAATGAAAACGAGAACATTTTCATGAGGACAATTGATAACCCAATGTTTCTTGGTTTAACAGTTTTAGCTAATCGAGTTACGTCTTCCAAATGGAGAAAGGGATCTTCACTTGCAAGACCATGGAAGTGAAAGTTAATCAGGCCAATGAAATTAGGTTTTAGTTCAAAATCGTCCCTGTGCATGGGGACCCGAATTTGCCCAATGGTCTCTGTAGCAGTAGGATTTTGATAGGAGCTAAGAGACCTAGGCTCCTCTCATTCAGGAGGGTTCTGCATTTCCTGCAAGGTTTCCCTAATGGCTTCAATCTGCTCATTATACATTTCCATTTGGGCTTGGATGCGGGTTATGGGGTCTATGGCTCCACCATCACCTGGTGGGATTTGAGGGGGGTGGTTTCCTCCCTTGGAATTTGGGGGTGGGCGTGCAACCATGTTTGTGAAGGAGGATGATGAATAAGTTTCTATCCTTCTAGAATTATCATACAATTCAAACAATTCAGGGTTTTCTAACCTCCTCCCAAACATGCACTACCATAGGAAGAATTGGGGAGATAAAAAGGGAAAAGGGGATGAGAGAAACAATGCCGTATGGGTACACTTGATGACAAATCAAAGCAATCAGTTTCCTAACCTCTACAATGTGCCCTTAGACCTAAAGACCAAAGTTACCTACTATCACAAACTACGGAACCAAATGAGAGCACCACGGAACCACCAGGCCAGATTGAAAGGCTGTTTGCCCCAGTCTTAGACACCCGATAGCATGCGGGAACCCACACCAGCACGTAGGCGCTACACGTAGATAGTTAGACCTCCAATCCTTAATAGGGGACAAGTTGCTACCAGTTTTAATTTAGAAGCTTAGGATCAAGTGCTTCAGGAATGTGAAGGGCGTTGTATGTAGGTAATGCCCAAGTGTGTTGATTTTAAGAGTGTGTAAATCAAGCATGCAACGGGAAAATCTCCCTAAATTGGAGTTTTAGATGGTGAATGACTTTTAGAATTTCAGCCTTAAGTAGTATGGTTTTTAGGATTCCACTGAATTACCAATTCAACCAATCTCCGGGTTTTGAGAAAACACAAGTTCTTTTATGACCAACAAACCCTTCTTCAATGTGAATTAGTTAATGAATGCTAAAAATGCATTGGGCTTCCCTAGATGGAAATTTATATGTGTGGATGCACGAGTCTATTTTAAGTAAATGTAAAAGGGAGCCAAAGCACTTCAATTCAAGTGCTCCAAATCACCAAAATGATGTTCCACACAGGGCTCAACCACAAGATGATGTAAAGAAAATTAAAATGTTGGGGGTGAAATATTCAGGATCAAATTTAAGGCAATTGAAAAGTCGTGGTGGGGTTCGAATCAACTCAATTCCAAGTCTCCCCACTAAAAATGTGATCCCAAAATGTGAATAAATGAGGTAAGGAGGGATGGCAATCAATCAAATTTAACTTGCCTCAAAGAAAACTTCACACAATGAAGTATCCAAGAATCAAGATTCTTGGATTTTCGCTATGCGAAGTTTCGCAAGAAATCAAGGGGTGGTGGGGGTGGTGGCAAACAGTCAACAAGTGGTTTTTAATCCACTTGCCCCAAGAAATTCACAAAAAGTATTTTTAGGTTTTTTTATATATTTTTTCTTTTTTTGATGGGTGACAAGATAACCTATGTTACTAAGAGGGAGATACCTACCTCTTCAGCAACGTGGGCATAGCTCCAATGCAGTGCCGGCGACTTCACCTCCCGCAACCACCTTGGATTTGCCCATGTCTCTAACCTCCTCTGCTTGTCTCCTCCTTGCAACCGGTATACCTGCACACAAGCACACAAAACACCCATGAAGAGAAGGGTATGAGAAGAGAAAATCAAAGGAATAAGAGTAGAAACTTACCTCAATTTGCGCCTCCCTGGCAGCAGCGCCAGAAAAGCGTGATGCGACTCGAATAGGTTTTGTTTATATGGTGATGTTATCGTTGAAGTTATTATAGTGAGTTAACCTAAATCGAGTCTAACCTGCTTCACAAAATTTTTTACCTGGCCTACTTGATTTTATCTTGGTCGCTTTTAGGCCCAGGTTCGATCTCAGGGAGGTGGGAATTTGAAGATCAAGGAGTTTCTAGGCCTTTCCTAAAATGTATCTCTTCCTTGCATTTATTATGTTTTTGGTTTTTTCTATTTTTAAGTTTTTCTTTTCATTGGTGATAATGTTGTCCTTGAGGTACACCCTCAAAAATCAAGTCCTTGGCCTTGACTCAAATGGTTCTTGGCTTATAGCCAACTAGGGGTTCCCAAAAATTGATCTTGCTATTCGCAAGACCGAGTACCTGCAACAAATGAATTATCTTTTCTCTTTTACTCTTTTTTTTGTCTTTTTAATAGCAAGAAATAAAAGAGAAACACAAACAAGGTAGGTTTCTAGAAAAGAAAGAAATACTTAGCTTAATATATAAATGTCTAGATATATAGTAGATACATAATATATATATGTGTATATATTTATATATTATATATATAGGGGTGGAGGTGGAACTGGAAATGGAATGTAGCACAATGTCAAGTTGGTCCACGTCTAGTAAGACGCAACCAACAAGACTAAGTGCCACATGGATTGTGGGGTGGATGTGTGGGAGTGAGGGTGGAGTCACTTGCTTTGAGTGGATATTGGGGAATATCAACAACTAGTGCGAATATTCCCACGCTATGATGCATGGTGGAGGGATGAGTGCACGAAAGTATGGGTGGTGTTTGTGAAGTGTATAGATGGATATGGGTAGGTGGATGTATATGTAAATATATATATGTAAATATATGTATATATCAATAACTATATAGGTATATATATATTTGTATATGTATATAGATATGTATATATATACATATATATATATTTGTATATATATATATAGATATATATATATATAAATATGTATATATATATTTATGTATATATGTGAGTGGATATATATATGTGTGTGTGTGTAGGTGTAAGTGTATGAGGGTGTGTGTGAGTGTGTACCAGTGTGTGTGTGAGTGAAGAGTGTGTGTGTACAAGTGAGTGTGTGTGTATGTTAGAGGAGGAGGGGAGCGCAGTAGATAAGCTGTCTGCCATGCTGCCCAGTCATCTGATGTGCACAGATGTGCGAGAATAGGAGAGAGATCATGTGTGCGGTGCGGAGTGAAGCGCAGCGCTCTCTTCGTGCCGAGCAGGCGCAGACAAGCGCAGTGCTCTACGCAACACAGCGCAGCGCACAGCGCTGTGGGTGGGTGAGGCGCGGGCGCTGGGAGACCGGTTGGAGCGGGTAGCGCCGAGGAGAGAGAGCGCAAAGCCACCAGCTAAGTGAGAAACGAGTTGGTGGCTACAATATCACGTTGAGAGGAGTGAACAGTGCGCTACAGTGCCACGACGAGCGAGCAACTAGTAGCAACTGGTTCTGCGTGAGCGGGCACACTGTGGACTGCTTGCAAGCATGCAAAAAGGTTGTGTACGTCCTACAGGTAAGTACGCAGCCACCGACTGGGCTGCAGGCTGCCGTGCGGTGCTGTTGGAGCTTCTGAGCTTAAGAGCTTGAAGCTCTGGCAATGGCGGAGAAGACGAATGACAGTGAAATAAAAGGGCGAAACCACCATGCCCACCTGCTCACGAAAGAGCTAGGTGGTGGTGGAACTCACAGTGGTGGCCTCAGACCACTGTGGGTTTTCTCCTACACACGGTGTGCATCTTCTCAGTGGGAAGAGGTAGTGTGTATGGATAGGGAGAGGGGAGGAGGTTGGCCCAGGGTGACGGTGGATCTGAAGGTGTCTGAAGGTGCATACCCGCACAAGGGAGAGAGCATGGCATTATAAAGACGAGAGGGCATGCCACAGCCATGCTGCTTGCAATGCACATCCTGCCATGCTGTTGGCAGGAGGAGAGGCGCAGAGAGGCACGCCTGCCCCATGCCCTGCAGCCGTGCGAAAGAGGAAAATTCAAAATAAATAAAAAATGAAAATTGGTGAAATTGCAATGCCACACTTGATGTTAATTAATAGATGGCCAATTATTCACACTCTCATCCCCTCTTTATAAATGCATGCAGGCGTCTATTTACAAATGCGATTACAACTAGATAAGACATAATGGCGGTGCTAGGAAATAACATAAGATGGCATATTTACTAGTGTATTTTTGCTGTGCAAACACTCTCCTACTCTCCTCCTTGACCGACATCGATCGGTCCTCGTTGCTCGTCTTCATCGGTACGTCCTCCTCCTACACCCGTATCATGTGCATCCCCCCACCTCTTCCCTCCACCCCTTGTCACCACCACCTCAAGTGGGTTGTCACCACCCCTCCACATCGTGTGCGACCTCCTGCTCCTCCTCGCACCACCATAGCTGCAGACCACCACCACACCACCACCTCCTACTGCCACCACCACCACCTCCTCCTGCCCCCACCACTGCCACCTCCTACCGCCACAACCACAACCTCAGGCCACCACCACCACCACCACCACCTTTTGCTACCACCACCACTACCTCCTTGTACCCTAACCACCACCACCCCCTACCCCTACCACCACCACTACCTGACCCATGCCCCCCATTTCCCTTGCCAATTTCCCTCCTTTGGTTTAGATTAATTTAATTTTTTCAATGTGCTATGTAGGTTAGAAATTTAATTCTAAATGCTATTCAAATGTTTGGTTCAATGTCTAGTTAAATTATTAGTGTTTAGCTAAATTTAGTTTCACTACAATAAAAAGTTGTTCTACTGTTGGTTATTTACTGTCGGTTGGCCAACCAATGGCACAAATATTTGTACCATTGCTTCTCGATGCAAGTGATGGTGAGTACAGCAATAAAATTAACTCCCTCCATCTCTAGCAAAAAGCAATATGTACTAAACATTTATTGTCATTTATTATAAAAGGCGATGGCAAATGACTTCAACAAATTTAACTACTAAAGTCACCAAAATTTAGGCACGAGAATTGGGATTAATGAGACATTTGCCATTGCTTACTAACAAAATCATCGACAAATGTCCGACCATCTAACCCCTCGCAGACCCTTCTCCTGCCCCACACTTCCCACATACCTCTCCTGCTCCCTTCGATAGTGATCACTGCCCCTCCTCATCATTGCCCCTCCTCCTCCTCCTCATGTATGTCCTCCTCGCCCCGTCCTTCTCCTCCTCGTCTATGTCCCCTCCTCTTCCTCTTCCATACAGCCCTCCTCCACATCTTCCTCATCCTCCTTGTCCCTCTCTTCTTCCTTGTTATCAACCTCCACCTGTCGTCCTCCTCTCGTGCTACCCCACCCCCTCCTCCTCCTCCTACTACCGCAGTCCCTCCTCCTCCTCCCCACCCCCCTCCACCTCTCCTCCTCCCTACCCCCTCCTCATCCTCCTACTACTACGTGCAGCCCCCTCCTCATCCTCCTTACTCTGCTTCGACTCCTCCTCCTCCTCCTGCTGCCCTATCTCCCTCCTCCTCCTCCCATTCCCTCTCCTCGTCCTCCTCCTCTCGACCCTACTACCATGCCCCTATCCTCCTCCTCGCCCCTAACTCCTCCTCCACCTCCTCCTCCCTTCCTACCTGCCCCCTCCCCCACTTCCTCTTGTCCTCCTCCTCCTCTTGCACTCCTCCTTGTCTCCCCCTGCCCTCCAATCATTTAAGGGTTTCATGAGGATGATGTTATTCCTCTACTTTTTTCTCAATAGAAATATCTTCTAAGTTGAAAGGAATATCTTTTTCTGAACGTTCTCCCTGGCACTAACTTCTTACCACCAATGTTTTCTTGATGTCTAATGACACCAAACAAGATCTTGTCTTTTCTTAGATGGTCCTTTAGTTGGGAAAGCAGTCTTATATTTCCTAGTGGCATATTCTTCTTTGGAAAAATTTTGAGAATGTTAAGGGTAGCGTCAAAAGAAAATTTAGTCAAATAGGATAGCAAGAAAAAGATTAAGAATAAAAGCCTCACACCTTGAGTATTTGCTAAGAATCCAATGTGGATCATTTTCTTGCTAGGGTGATCCAAAATATTCATGATTAATGAATAATTTTAGCTTAATATTTTTGACATTGTTCTTTAAGTTGATTATAAGTTCATGCACTATCGAATCTCTTTCATGTCTTGGTTGCTAAAGATAGAGGAATCTTCACGGTTAGTTATAAAAAGTATTTTGATAATTTAGTTCTTTGGACATCTTATGCATAATTGGAAAGTGCAAGAGTGCGGTTTGATAAACGTAGGGACATCAAATTGCAGTAGACAAATTTGTAGTGGTCAGGGAGAGCTCTAGTAGTTTTAAGTTAATGAATGAGAAACTTACCAGGTGTAGGAGGATCAAAAGTCCAAGGATTCTTTATACAAATAGAACATATGACATCCTTCATATGATAGTAGTTTATGAAGGTTATATTATCTTTGAAATTAGGCCATTTAGTAATATAGCTCCATACACAAGACTTTTCCTCATGAAATATATGCCAATGTCTATATTTCTGTCATCTTTGTTGTTAGTATTGAACAAAGCTTTAGGTCTTGTTAATAGTAGATAGCACTGGAGAGGAATATGAACTTTGTGGAAGCAGTTAGAAGTGTGCCTCTCTTCCACCTTATAAAGTATTAACAAAAAGGATGATCATTTCTTGGCCAAAATGCCATAATTCATCCTTCTTTTGCTACACTACATTTATAAACAATTTAAAAACACAACCATGCATTGAGAGTAAGCCATATGCATCTCGTCACATGGTTAGTATTGATAAAAAAGCCTCCATTGGCCATTGCCACCTCTGTGATAAGAACTCACTTGGCTTAGAGACAAGCAGATCGGTTGACACTTTGTGATTTGCTCCTCTCCTCATCCTCCTACTGCCCTTCTTGCTCGTCCTCTTACTAGTTTATCAAACGCCTTTGTTTAAATAGCACCATAGTGAAGGTTGATAGATCATGAATATAATTTTAGGCATGGAGTGTTTGCCTTTCACCTTAGCCATGCAATAGATCATGAACAAAACTTGATTCTTACTATATAATTCATGTAATTATAATTATATAGATCGTAATGTATTATTTAATCAATTTTGTTTCTGAAATTATAGGTTATCGCTGACAAGCATTCTCGAAGGCTATACTACTTGGGGTTATAATTTAATAATTTTTATTTATTTAAATGATAATCTAGGTTTTTGTTAGAAGTGGGGTGTGCCTACAAATTATTTTTTGTCATTAAATGCATGTGGGGTGTGCCTACTTTTAGGAATAGATGTGTAATTGTTATTTAATTTATTTTTAATGTGCCTACATATTGTTTATGTTTCAATGAATGAAAGCGGGTATACCCACTTTAGTTGTATGTGATTTATTTTTAATGTGGGGTGTGTCCACTTGTATTTGTTTTATTATTTTGCTATTAAGGTTTATAGAAAAACTTCAAATTTCAAGGGAAAACTCTACTGAATTTTTCAAAATTTTTTTAATGCTCAAATTAGTTATTATTTTGATACATACACTTGCTAAAGAAAATAAATGCACCTGAGGCCAAACATTAGGTATTCTATCCCTTAGGGTAAAAGTCCTCTGAGTCAAATTATGTTAAATTACTCCTCTGTCGAGACTTATGATTATGTTATATGGACAATGCAGGAGTGTATATATAACTCACTTACATGCATGATGCATTTTCTTTGTAGCATGCCATAAGTCTCGATTGACTTTAGTTCAATGAAGTATCAAACTAAAAAAGGTTCTTGAATATTTGATCACAACTTAGGTGTAGTTGTTACATGAAACCTTGTGCGGTGATATTTCAGCTGCTTCTTCCTGGTCTTCTCCAATATACCAACTTGTCTTGTCTAGTTTCCTACGGTATCCGTAACTGGGTGTTAAAGGAAATCTAGTTAAGGTTAGTATTAGGGGATATAGTGCAGAACTACAAGAAGATGCTGCCAAAATTTCATCTTACAAAGGTTACATGTAATAAGTAAACTTAAGTTGTGATCAAATCTTCAAGAATGTGTTATAAATTGAAAATCTTAACCAAGATACATATTATTGAGTCCTTTCCCTTCCTAATTAGTGTTTTGTTTAAATTAAACTTTAAGTTATCACGGACAAATCTTCGATTGGATTGTGGGGTTCAAATTACACCAGATATAAGGATAGAGTAATTTCATTCCTGGATTGGCCCTTTCATGATGATAGGAAGATATTTAGGTGAGGAGAACAACTCGATAACATCTTCGACCCATGTAGAAGATATTTGAATGGTTCCTTGCATGACCGTAATACTATGCTCGAGCACTTGATTTGTAATGGGTGGTGATAGCATTGCACTACTTTGGCAGCTCATGGAGAGGAGTTTTCTTAGGAAGTCATAAATAATGAAACACTATTGAAGAAAGTGATTGACAAAGAAATTACCGATAGTGGAGGTCAAGAAATGTTGAACGAGATGAGAGCAGGAGAGGATATAAATATTGATGAGGAAGAATCATTAAGTTGCGATCTATTCTACAATGCCGTTAAGGCGGCTGAGCATCCTATTGCTCCTGGTGTTACGAGAATGCCTAAGTTGTCATTTCCGTTGAGGATGTTTTAACTTAAGGTTAAGAACAGAGCAAGTTCTAAATTCATGTCAGAAATAGTTCAGTTTATTGCTGAGCCATTGAATAACACGAATGCTTTTTTAGCTTTATTGTACATGATAAGGAAACATATCTGCAAGGTTGGTTTGGACTATTTGAAAATCAATGCAAGCCCAAATGACTGCATTCTTTTTAGAAATGAATCCGCAAATTTAAGTAAGTCCCGAATGTGGACATGAGAGATATAAGGGACGTAAAAATGAAAGTAAGAAGAAACAACCTCAAAAGGTTCTTTGTTACTTCCCCTTCACACCTAAGCTTCAACACCCTTTCATATCAACTTAAACTGCACCGTTGATGACATGGTACCACGATTCTAAATCTCAAGATGGAAGAATACGTCATCCTACTAATTTAGAGGAGTGGAAGAGATTTGACGAAAGAAATAATTCATTCTTTTTAGAAGCAAGAAACATATGGTTGGGTCATGCAACCTAATGATAACATCATCAACAGCCATATTTAGCTTTAATTAGTCATAATCCAAAGATAAATGCTCCTACATAACCGCCAGAAGACCGTAATTCACTGCAAATCCTTTCCGGGTGATTAACATAAAACCAATGCTAAATATGCAATTTTACCATCATATCTTGAATGCAGAGCAACCACGGGTTTTCCTAGGGGTTTATTAAAGGTCAAATGGTCATAAATGTCTAATAAAAGGGTTCGTGCTGATTGAAACAGGTTTTCATGCATTACGGTAATTGATGGACATCCGAAACCCTAATTTCAGACCCGCTTAATTTATTGAGGTTTTGGTTAGGATAAAATTCACCTAAACCTTCTAAAAATCATTGAAGAATATTCTGTAAGGTTTGGTACCTTGGACTTGACCATCAGAACCCATTGTAACCTAAAATAGAGTCTCAGATGGAAAGTTACCCTAATTTTGATTTCTACATAATTTTCCTAGCCAAACGTAGTCAAAACCAACATCCAACTTCACCATCAGATTCCTTGGGTCTAAATTAGATTTGTACCAAAATTTGGGCCCAATCTGAGACCATCTTGACTATAGTTTGCATTTTGATCCTGTCTGACTCTTTTTCTCACAAACATGCCCGTACCTTTCAAAATCCTTGCAAAAAGCCCCCCATCTTTATCATCGCTTTCACAAAGAGGTCCCTACCACCAATAGGTGTGAACAGAAGCTGCACCATTGAGATTCGAGTAAGGATTTCTCACTCGATTCTCAATCAATCTCTCCCAAAATAGAAAGGGGGATTCCTAAGGAAGTGGCCTTCCATTTGAGGCATGTACGAAACTTTGAATCCTACTCTGAAGCTCGTGCGAACCTTTTGAAGGTTCGGGTCTCATTGTAGTGCAAGCAACACTGCTTCCAAGCTTGGAATGACTCTCTAGTTCCTATAAAAGACCCCTTGAGGTCAAGCCAACCACCTTAGCTCGGTTTGGACCAGAAAACCTCCTTCCCTCCACTTCGGTCGAATGCTCCACGAGCTCCGATAAGCCTCTTCACTCTCCTTCCTCGTCCGTAGTCATAGACAATAGCTGACAGATTCCTCTTCATCCCGTTCTTCTGCGTCTCGCAACACCAGCGAATGTCTTCTACCTCGTCTTCCTTGCCGCTCCATCATCGGAGGCTTCATCTTCTCTGTCGCTGGCCTACCAAAACCAACGTGGATTCAAGCACTTCGTTCAATTAGATTAGGTAGATTAGTTCCTTTAGAGTCTTAGGTTGGTTTTCCCTATCCAGAAACCAAAAAGTACCCCTCGACGCCGACATTTGCCATCATCTTCCTCCACTCCGGCCACCCCTCTAGCTAGGCTCTCCTATTACTCCACTACACCACACGCCTCGCCAACACCCTCTACTTCTCTGCCACATCACCACGAACAAAAGCCCTAACGTTGTTGGGCCTCTCAACCTCCCAAACCACCCCTCGAACACACCCATCACCGACCATCATCTCCAAGTTCGTCTGACCTCCACGCTTCACCAATCACCATAAATCCACCACCATCTCCTTCCTTAGATCTAAGAGAAGCTATTGGACTATTTTAATTGGGTCCTAGCGCCGTATTCTTGATATGCAGATCTCGTCGTCGGTCCGCCACCGTGCCATTCTTTTCGACGACGTTCTTCGTGTTGCTGGCCACGCAAGCCCCAACTGCTCCAGGTGATGTGGAGTAATCCCCAGCACATGTTCAGGTCTTCAATTGGGTTCCTCGGCTCAGCAGCTACGCTAATTGGAAGCATCTTCCTCAGTAAGCTGTAGCGGTCGTGCACAAGGAAAGGGATGTGGGTTTACTCCCACATTGGTCGGAGATATGCAATTGCAGCCGCATAAAGGTATTTTCTGCTAAGGCCTTATCGCCTCAACACTTGGGGTGGAGGTCCCCGCTCAGCCGCACCTACTCGACCCACCTAAGCCTACCACTCCTCAGCTACGACCCCACGCGCACAGCCTTGGATCCGGTTATGCATACCCGAGTACCTGGTTAAATTAGATTTCTGAGAGAGAAGAGAAAGGAAAGAGATAGCAGGGGAGGGGAGGGTTTTTGCTCCTGAAGGCTTTAAGAAACACTTAGTCACTAAGAAGGTGAGTTTCCCTTGTGCTTGAGAAGGTACTGACGAAAGGTAGAAGAAGAAGAGACGAGAAGAAGGAATGGTAGAAGAAGAGGAAGAAGCCAATGAAGAAGAGAAGTGAAGTACAAAGGAAGAAGATTAGAAAAAAAGCACTGTAGCAGGTGACATTTATGTTGTCTAACTTGATATCCAAACATCTGATCACTGTTCATTTACTTAACATGATTGAATAATTTATATTTGTGCTTAGACTAATAATTAGTGATTCAAATCACCATTATTTTGTCTCAAATATCATTTTGGTCTCGTTAAATTCTTGAAATACTTATGTTATTCAATGAATATCTAATGTGACAAATTAGCATTTATTGAATATCATTATTCTTGGCTTATTCTTGTGCTCATTTATTTATTCATGAAGATTAGCACATGAATTCCTATTTACACCATGTGTACGACCTCGCACTCTTCTTTTAGTTTATGAGTTATAAATTATATTTGTTTGAGAGCAATTTGTTAGTTATACAACACATTTTCCTAACATTGAAAAAAAGTACATAAACATTTTGGCATCATTGCTGGGGAGCAACGCAATTCATCGCTAGTCTTGTTTTATTTGATCATATCTGAGCACTAACTTGCCCTGTTTATTTCTTACAATTTTGTAAGGTATTTCACAAGGCGAACTTCTGCACAATTCAACCACTCCAGGACAGGTAACTGTTATGTTTCTTCCCTAATCAACCTTCTAATCTTCGGAAGATAAAAAAGGAAACAAATTAATTAAGAACTACCTGCCTTATTTTCTTAGTAAATCATCAATTAAAAGGCAAGTTTTCCTGATTTGCGAAAAAATTTTCATATCTGATTAAAGATTAAGATGATTCTGATTAGAAACTCCCTACCTCGAGCTACTGTGCCTATTATGGATTACGCTTAATTTCAAATCTCCCTGGACTACACACTTGTTTGAAGTTCAAGGAGAACATTTTAAGATTGAATTGAACTTGGATTAGAGCCACTTACGGTTTCAACTTTAGGGTTTTTGGAGTGTTAATACACAATTGACTGAATTAAAGGAAATTGACCCACCCACACTTGTGTGCTACCCAAGCCCTTGTTGGAAAAAAATCTAAGCATTCAAACCCTAAAAACAAAGCTCTAATTTCACTTGAACTATAAAAATCTTTGACCTTATAACCTGATAGTAAAATCAGGGTAATTTCTAGGTCTTGACCTAGATTTCATTCTCCATCTTTTAGGCCAGGGAAGGTGAAGTTGACCAACATTGTTGGCCAACTAACCTCCAAATTAGGTCACAAGTCAAATCAACTTCTAACCAAGTGAAACTCAAGGCACTAATTAGGCTAAAATTGGTAGACTTAAGGTTTTAAGTTCATACATTCCGATCTACTTGGAACTGCAGCGACAAGGAAGGTCGGGTGGGGGAAACCTTGTAACCCGTGGGGATGGTCAACGTGTCGGGGTCTTTGTAGGGTGCAGGGCTCTCCCTTCTTGGCTGCTCAGGTAATTCTCAGGTGTGTGAATTTCTGATTCAGAGGTATCATCCACCTCGAAACAGCTTTAGTCATCCAAAAATCTTTGGGTGCCTTGATTAGGTTAATTCATATTCAGTCCCTCATCTTTTCTCTAGAGCACACATAGGAAGGTCATTAGGTTTTTAACCTAAGTGACCTCATTAGATCTTCTCAAAGATTTCTAATCTGATCTGATCAACTTCAATCTGAACCAGAGTTTGATTCTAAAATCTTGATTTCATAACCAGATTTGAAAATGCAACCTGATAGGTTAGGAAAAGTGATTAGGAAACCTGTGCCCCAAATGACCATTAAAGACAAAATAATTGAGGATGCTTATAGACACCACGAGGAAAATTTTAATAGGGACATTCATGATAAATTCAAGAAAATAATGAACCACATTTTGGACCGTATGGAGATAATATGGATACAAATAAACCATGGTTCTACCCAAGATGATCTCTTAGCAGAATACATTGAATTGGTGAAATTACACAACAACGATTGTCTACAATATTGGTCAAATCCTTCAGTTCTGGAAGAACTCCAGAATTTTTTGGAAAGATGGGAAGACTTGCTGAATAAGTTATATAGAACCATTGATAAAAAATAACTGTCACAGATTAATGAGACATCTTGGAGTAATTCTAGTGATCAACATAATTTCCCAAATCTTGGGTTTGATAATCATGGTTGGTATGGACCCCCAACCCAAATGTAATCAGATGCAAATTTCATAGCAATTGACATGCCTGATCTTAAGGTGGGTTGGGAGGATACAATTGTAGGTGTTCACAATTTTGAACTAGCAATAGAAACTCAGGAAACTGGTGCATCGAGCTTAGATTTCCCTGACACCTGTGATAATGAGATTGAGTCAGGACCTATCGAGAATGTAAATTCTGCCCCTTATTTTGATAAGGTGATTCTTAAGCATGATTCTAACTTCCCAATAGAGCCCAGCCTAGATTCTAGTATCCAATCCCTACTCTTAACGTAGAATCTGTATTCGAGCCTATTTGGGAAGATCATAAGGCCCAATATGATGAAAATCATATTTTTAATTTGAATTATGATTCTGGGCCTATATTTTATGAGTGCACTTCTTCATGCTCCTCAGAGATATGAATTGATTTTTCGAAAGTCACGCTGATCTACGATGCAGAAAACAAGGAGATGGAAGAGTTGGGATTCCATTGGGTCTACTCTAGGAGCCAAGAACCCGACCCATTGCCAAATAAGGACACCTTTTTGAGCTCGGAATATGAAATTATGTTAGATCCAAGTAGGTTGCTAGTTCTACACATCTTGCTCCTTTCTATTGTGGAACATCTGATCAGGAATCTGGTTCAGAACACGATCTTTGCAAATTCTCCGACGATTTTGAATCCTACTCTGATTTTGGAGAACCTTTGTTTCCTGACAATTATGAACCAATCTACGACCTCAGCATCCCAGACCCACTCTTCAACTCTGACTCTGAGGTCCCTGATCTCGAGATCATTGATTCAAAATTATGTTCCATTGAGATGGAATCATTCATTTTTGAACTTCAAGAATTAGAAATAGTAAGTGCCGAGAGTGTCTGCAATCCAGAATTCGAATCTTTTATTGACTCAGATTTCCATGACCCTATAAGCACAATCCAAGCATTTACATTTGATTTTGATGAGTATTACAAGGACTCTCTAGATCAACCGACCTTTGAACCTTTTATAGAGGAACCCTTAACACATAAAATTCTCCTTAAAGCTACCTCTTCTACACATACAAAACCTTCTCGAATCCGATCCCAACCTTCACCCACCACCGAAGTCAATTTCTACCCTGATTCTCCCCTTGATGATCCAATCGCACAAGATTCTTCTCCGCATTTTGATCAGGATTTGGACATTGATCAGACTATAAATCATGCCCCATCCTTCTCTGATCACTCTCGCAGGAACCTCACACCCTCCACAAATCCATTCTCTATCGAGGATCCCTACTCTGACCAGGCTGATTGGACTCAGCCAAATCAACGATTTACACTGCCACATCTATTTGAGCGTCAAAGCATCTAGTGGGCTCTGTATCTCTTGATCCACATCATCAACCCACTAGACCGATTGGGTTTGCGCTGCATCATCAGCGTGTCGATCTGAATAAGCACCTGGTTGGACCAACCAAGCTACTGATCAAGGTGCTTATTTTGCAAAATTCTTCTGATTTGACTGCTCCTTCTCCATGATCAGCTGAAGGCATTGAATTTAGCGATTAACGATAGGCAACCCATCATTCTAAAAACTCAAGACCCTTCTGATTACCCTTTTGAGCTTCACGTCTACTGCACTTTCAGTTCAGAGTAGAACAATCGATCCTACCTTTGGTATTCGTATCAAAGCTTGAAATGATCCACACTAGCCATCCAGACCCATTCACCCACCCATTAACCCTGTTCTAACCCTTGAACCAAGCTGGTTTCATACCCTCCGATTTACAATGAGGACATTCCAAAACTTAGGCATGAGGATGTATTAAAGTGCAAGCACAAAAGAATCAAGTTTCTGAGGGGTTCTCACAAAAAAATTACACATAGTCAGAAAAAAAATGAAAAAAATAAAGAAATTGCTAAAAGAACCAAAAAATGGAAAGGGGAGGAAATTTCAAGAATTAATTGCGTAACATTGTTGAGGAAGAGACAAGAGGTGATTTAAATGTCAAAAAGGAGCCATAATTTGAAACAAAAAAGTGTTAGTCTTAGTAAATGAGTATGGAATCTACTTAAAGTTCTAGACCAAATAAAAAGAAAGAAGAAAATAAAAGTCAAGAAGTGCTAAAAAGACACAGAGATTAGTTTGACTACTGATATTACACCTGTTGGGCTTATTTTTATGCTTAAAAATTCACGTATCCGATAAGATCTGAGTAGTCCTCAAGAGGTTGAGGAAAATGAGAGGCTTACATATTAGGTCTAAAGCTTAGGGATTATTCAGCCTCATTAACTGACCTCTGGCTTGCGGGACTCGATAACCTAAGCACCTAATCCACACACAATCTGGTTCAGTGCACTTAATAATCAAAATCATACAAAAGCATTTATTCTGTTCCAAAAAAGTGGCCGAGATTAGGAGCAACATGTAAACACAAGTTGATTTTGACTTGTTCCCAATGTAGAGAGGCAGGAAATTCCCCTCGAAGATGCGAATAACATACCGTCTCCCTTGTAAAAGCATTGAATAGGAGACAACATAGCTATTATTGTCCTCCCTTGTAAAAGTGATGGCGTTTACATTGAAAGGACGATAAAAAATCAAAAGTGGCGCCTTAACGAGGAAAAATGTGACATACAAGTGATGTCGCTTATTTTATAATTGACAGGAAATGCAATCGCCGTCGATTATAACATGACGGCCAAAGTTCAAATCTGACAGCGAGGCCAACAATAATTCAACGTCGAATTTTCTTTATAGCAAATGGCAAAAAGAAATGACACTAGTTATGCCGTCACCTTATGGCATCGATTTAAGCACAATTGTGAACTGACGGTAAAGGTGTAGGTTGTAGTGTTTTGAATGTTCAATGCTTGGTTCAATGTTTAAATTGTTATTTTTAACATGACTGTTTAGTTAAATTATTGTTCAATGTCAGGCACGAATGTTTGGTTCATTATTAGGTTTTGAGTTATGGATTTATGTTATATGTTTAGGGTTTTAGGATTAGTGTTAAGAGTTTAGGTTATAGGGTTTAGGGTTTAAGGTTTAATGCTTTTAGGGTTTAACATTTAGAGTTTTAAGGGCTTAGGTTTTAGTGTTTATAGAGTTTTGGGTTTTTATGTTATAGGTTTTTGGGTTTTAGGATTTAGGGTTTAGTGCTTTTAGGGCTTAGGTTTTTGTGTTTAATGGGGTTAGGGTTTTTATGTTTTTGGTTTTATGGTTTTGTGGGTTTACAATTTAGGGTTTTTTTGGTTAGGGTTTAATGGTTAGGGTTTAGGGTTTTAAGGATTTACGATTTTTAGGATTTAAGTTTTGTGGCCTTTAATATTAGGGTTTAGGGTTTTTAGGGTATAGGTTTTACGAATTCTAGGGTTTATGTTTTAGGATTTAGGGTTTCTGTAAATTTAATTTAGCCTAATTTAGGTTTTGGGTTTAGAAGAGAATGGGGAGGAGGAAGAGGAAGATAAAAACAATTAGGTGTGGGGAAATTTATAAATTAATTCTGGAATCGATTTAATTTTAGATTTAAACACTTGCACAAATTTAGATGTACATGATGACAAATAATAGGAGTTCTAGCCCCTAAGGTATAGGTTGTGAGAGATATAGTTGTGTCGAAATACGGTTAATGTGGAGTATGTGTATACTTCACTTACATGCACAATGTGTTATCTTTATAGCATTCTACAAGTCTCGATCATCTTTAGTTCAGTGAAGCACTAGGCTAAAGAGGGTCCTAGAAGATTTAATCATAACTTAGGGTTACTTCCTGCATGTAGCTAGTGTCTGGAGAAATTTCAGTTACATCTTCTTGCCCTTCTTTGGTATACAAACTAATCTTAGTTACGTTCCTAAAGCTCCCTTAAGTGAGGGCTATTAGGAATGTAGTTAAGGTTAGTCTTGAGGGGCATAATGGAGAAGTGTCGGGAAATGCTACCAAAATTTCTCCAAACACTGGTTGCATGTAAGATGGAACTAATTGTGTAGCAATTTACACTAACAAATTGTCAATCTTATGCTATTTTGTGGTTTTACACATCTAGGATTACGTAACAATACTTGCATTTTATAAATACCTGCATTCATGCATAATAAGAGAGGAAGAAAGAGAAAGAGATCGATCCCTCATGTTTACACCACCACCTAATATCACCCACCTATCACATACAATAACTAACCAAAGCCTCAAGTGCCTACACCACAAAATTCCCCCCAAACAAAAATCCTAACAATCACTCGCTTCCTCCCCACACCTCATCCCTCACCTATAAAACTACCATCCCCACCTCCACTCTCTACATCAGCACCCACCATCACCAACATCCACACCTTCACCCTCACTTCATCACCATAGCTAGCCACCTCTCTTCTCTCCCATTCTTCCTCTCCCATTCACAGCACCCTCTCACCAGTTGAGAGGGCATGCTGGTCCACCATCATCTAGCTCCCTCGTGAGCAGGTAGACGTGGTGGTTCTATTTCAGTTTTGCTATATTTATCGTTGTTTTGGTTGCCACTAGATTAGTTTAGATGCTTAGTTCAATTGCTTTATTTCTCTATAGGGCCTCTATCACACTTCATTTTTCCCTTTCGTCATCGGATTGCTTTTCAGTTATCTAGTGACAAAGCCTCATGTGCTACTCATCCCATCAATCACCCACACCTACGAAGCCTTCTCTTTCTTCACGTCACCGTCCAAGTAAGAAACTTAGCTGGTGAGTTGTCACATCATCTGGTCAAGCTACACACCCGCCTATGCTCTCTCTCTTCTCGATCACCTATTGGCATAGGAACTCACCTGGTGAGCTTCTCGCTTTCCCTGTGGCCTCACCCACTTGCCTCACTTTCTCGCAAATGCGCAACCGATTAGCATGCCATGTGCCAAGCTCATTCCTTAGTTAGCTAGTCACCATAGCTATGTGCACCTCCCTCTAACTCACTCCAGCCAGTTGTACACTGATGTAAACATATTTATATCACATAAACCATCTATTTATGAGTGTTCTTAGGTGTATAGTTGCATCATATATTATAAATATTGCATAACATGCATCATCATGAATTTAGATTAGGTTGTATAAATTTTAGGTAAATTTTTCCTTTTTGTTGTGAATAAATAGGGTAATATCATTTTGGGGCCTCGGATTGACGATCCAACTATACGAATCTGATCAGGGCAACGATCGCAATTCAATGACTCCAAGATCTCTTGATCAAACTTTTGTAGCATCAAATGCAGTCCAAGAAAGATCAAAAGTCAAGGGGACAAGTGGTGTAAATCCATACTTCAGATGAAAAATTTGACTGCACGGATGGGTTTAAACAACGATTGCAGCTCAATGTCGCGAAATCGGTCCAATTTGACATCTGTGTCACTATCTACAACTCACAGAAGATAGATGGCCAAGATGGCACAACGTGCTGCCATCCCAGCCGCCAAACGCTTGCTAAGGCCTCCCACTCCACCTATTTAAGCGAACATCAACACTTAATCTTAACAGTTGGATCAAGATCCAATGGTCAAGATTACTTTGTGCAAGAGCATTCTCCTCACCAATCCACACACGCAACATAGTGGATAAAGCTCTCCTTCGCCTTTAGGTTATGAGATTGAATCCTTGTACCACTTCTCCTGAGCACAGATCTAATTTCAATCTCAAATCTCATGTGGATGACTCTGATTCGTCTATGTCATGCACTCAACGGCTAAAGTGAGAGGGTCGCATGGGTGCTTAAAAGCATGATCAGACGCGGGCGTGAGATGCATCCTAAGCCATCCGATCTGAAAATTGAATAGCTAAGGATCGATGATCATGGGCGTAAGCATTAAATGTAGAGGAAGGAGAGGAGGCGGGTGCACACATGGCCTGCACCAATATGGGGTCTTTAGCGACGAATAAAGCTGTCACTAAAGTCCCTAAGTTAATATTTTAAAGCACAAAATGACCTATTTGCCCCTAACCTTACAGCTATAAAAGGAGACCCCTACCACTCGAATTCATCATCCCTTCCTCTCTTCTCTCACCCCATCCAAAGCTCTAAGAGCTTGTCCCAAACCCGGGATACTCCATTAGAGTTAAAATTAGAATTTTTCCACCTTCTCATCCCTATTCATGGAGCGCTCGCGGTTGTCTTCTGACCACCGTTCGGGAAGCCGATCCCATTGCAATGTCGCCCAACCTTGCCCTCCATCGTCCATCTTCGTTCTCCCTCGTCCCACATCTCACCACGTTCTTCCGGGTGCTCCATCAATGGGGCTCATCCTCCAAGCAACCGTTGAAGAGGATAACCTCTCTCCACCTTTTCTTCTATTGCTTTCTTGCATAGATTTCCTACTGTCTAGTGTAGTCACTAGATGTAATGAACTTGATTCAATGATTATGAAATACCTGTTCATTCTCTCTCTATTTTGCCTTTATTTGTATTAGTCCCTCTCTCTTCTATTCTTTATTCTTTAAGTAGATAGCCAGTGTAGGTTCAATTCAATAGCTAATTTGCTTCGTGACAACAAATCCAACACGATTTTTGATCAAACGCATACTTCCCTATGTTTGACCTAGAATTCCTTTTGAGTTTCAGTTAAAATTTTCTATTGACAGATTTTTGTTGTAAATTACTCTACGATGACGGGTTTTCAAAACTCAACTCTTTTTTCGACTATTCTTCCATTCAACATTTTGGTGCTGTTATCAGGGAGGCGACGCTCTTTGATTTTTTCGTATTTTCTGACTTACTGATCGTTTGCCTCACTTTTCTCCTTTCATATTGTGATTGCAGGTACTCTCATGAGGCAGGCAAAAGCGGTAGATTAGAGTAAAGTGCTGTTGAAGGGTCCCTCTAGATTTCATTCCACCACCTAATAACACAAACCCTAATTAGCCTAGGAGCTTGCTTAAACTCTAAGGTTAGTGTTGATTGTTTGTTTGACACTTCCACCTACCTCACCCTCCACATATAAAAGAAAAATTTTAGAGAAAAATCTCACAGAGGTACACAACGTCTTCTGATTCTTCATACTCAACCGATAACTCGATCATTAGGACCAGTACACTCATCAATACATAATTGAGTAGAAATCAAATTAGGTAATCACATGTGTGCCTAATTAAGTGGTGCGTCAGGCCAATTGTTTGAGTTGTTTGGTCCTCACCACTTCAACTAAAAACAACTCATCAAGTAGCTGCCAAATAGGTTCAACTTTTAGGACTAAACCAGGTGCTCCACATTTTTAGTTTGATTTCAAAGGAAAACATCTTCACCTGTGCTTTCAAAACCTAGTGTTCCAGTTGAACTTGATTGAATATACCTAAAGTTGAATCCTAAAAGCTACTAAGAAAGATTTAAACCCTCAAATTCACCACATCAAAAAGTAATCTTGCTTGAAAATCACCAGTTGTGCACATGCACACATATCAACCAATCATTAAGGGCACAACCTAGATAAAAGGCCATCACATTCCAAAGCACATTCAAACCTAACCCTAATTAAAGTAGAGTAGGCATTGGCCTTAAGGATTGGACTCACTCTTCGGAGCCCAGATCGAGATTTTTTTTTATTAGTCTACTTTTACCATTCAATCTGATGTCTAGCTAGCAAAGTAGAATCAAACGATCGAGGTTGGAGGGTATCAAAGGAATTTGAGGTGAAAGCCAAGGGAAGAACCTTCTCCCCAGCCCCTCCCTTTAACTGGTAGGATTGACCAGAAAGAAGTAGATCAAATCATTTCTTCATTTCAAGATGAGTTCTGAGAGTCTATAGGTCTTTAGGCTAGCCCACTTAAGGATAGGATTGATTGTTTTTATTATAGGGCACCTTCCATCCTCCCATTCTATCATGGATCCTTCCACATCCAATTCACACTTCCACTCCTACCCTCCTACCACTACTTATTCCCAAAATGATTATTATTGGAACCTGATGTATTCTCATCCATCTTCTAGTTGGGATAATCCTGATTGGGGATACAGTTTTGGACGTCCGTGTTCAAGGTCTAACCCTAGACACCATGATCTTGATTCTTATACTTCTACAAGTTACATCGATCATAGATCATCGCCCTTATATGGACAACCTAGTATGTTCTACAATCAAGAACGATACGTTGATCCTTACCCTTCCCCAGATTACACTACATATAGGTCATCACGTCCTTTTGAACAACCTAAAATGGCCTATTATCAGGGAGGGTATCACGAACCTCAATTTATCGACTCCCCTGCACTGAATGCAAACCCGCACAACCCTGAACCAAACCATTTGGTTCAGGTTAACCAGGTCCAAGATAAGGTGTTGGCTAACTTAAGGAATACCATACAATCTTTAGAAGCTCAGCCAACACCTTGCCCTGAGGAATTGGAGCCTCTAATTGAAATGATTGATGATCTTAACAAATATTTGTTAGATTTGCTCCAAGATTTTAAGGATAAGGACCTAGGTGAGTTTTTACTTGGGAAGTTATCGATATTGAGGATGAGATTTGTGATTGCTCTTGTCCAATCTTGGGTTGATTTCCAGGATGAACCCTTGTCAAGAGAGCCAATGTCAAAATCCGTTGTGGCACTTGTAGTAGGAACACGTTTTACGAGACCAAGGTTGACCAAGTTGTTCTAGAGTAATCCAATAAGGATGAATTGATTTCTTCACCTAAGATCCCTGAGTCGGGGTATGAGGAAACATATGTCTCATGGAATAGAAAGTGATTGTTGATTTTGAGACATACATTAATGCGGATTCAGAATTCTTTGATTCTGAATGTGAAGAAGCATTATCCAAAGTCTCACCTGAGTTTACAGTACACGATTTTAGTGAGACAACTGGGACTGAGGAATTCAATCAATCATTTGTTGGTCTTAAAATTAAGGAATTTGATCCTGTTGGGGCTTGCATGGTGGAGTCAGATCCATTCATGAAGGATTCAATTCAAAGCCCCATTCCTCAATCGCACCCCGTTGAGCATAATGGTGATTCTATTTCTGAGTTCATTCAACCAAAGTCAATTTTAATTCAGTCACAACTCTTAGACTTGCAAATTTCAGATGGGTTGATTAATATGCAGGAGATCCCAGAATTTGAAATTCTGATTGTGGAGGATAGGAAGTGGAAAATGATGATATGGGAAGCCAATTATAGAGGAAGCATAAGACCGAGTCTAAGGGTTCCGATTTGCTTGAAACCACCAAACTTCTACCATGACCCTTATGACATTTTTTATTTTAAGGATGTGCAACCCAAGCACAAATTCATTGATTATCCTTTTGAGCATAATTTCTCTGTAATCCGACTTTTTGGTCTTGGGTTGCATCCTTACAAATCGCAAGCCCGAACCCGCTTGCACGCTGATCTTAGGTTTTGGATAATTTTTATCCAAAACCTTAAATATACTCGACCATAGGTCATGGGTCTACACCATAATCTGGTCCACATCTGTGGACATCTTCTCTTGGCAGGTCCAAAGCTACATTTTCTTATTTTGATTTTGACCTGCACCTGTGAATTCTTTATTTCTTCTTTATTTGTATAGTGTGCCTAGTTAAAGTAACTAAATTCAGCATGTATACAGTTTCTTTTTCATCTCAGAGTTGACCTGTTAATCACAAAATTTAGGTGCTTTTTTTGCTACTCCACTACATTTTATGTCTTTCTAGTACAGTGTGGACATTACATTAGATAGGCATGGAGGGGTGGATATCATTATCTGAATCATCTTGTTCACTCCATTGATTGTTTTTATTTTCTCTTTATTTTTGAAAAAAAAATGTTGAATTAGGAAAGAGAACTTAGGCTTTAGAAAATTTTCAATCTTAGAGAATAAAACTATATGACTTGAACACTTAGACCCTTCAGGTCTTCGGGCATAATGAGCCTGGGTGTCCACTAAAATGTGCACCTGTTTATCGAGTCCTCACCATTCTAAATTCAATTTTTAATTGGTTAATAAGTTGGGGTGATATGTACACGACTTATCAACCCGCCCTATGATTTGAGGCAATTTTATGCCTAAGCATCTACAAACTATTCACACTGACTCACCTCTCAGCATTTTAATGAAAATTGGGTAGCTAATGAACTATCCAGGGTGGTATGGCTGGCAAGCCATTGTGGGTAACAGCCCATTGATCGATTGTCCAGAGTCCAGCCACATGACCATTCTCTTCCTGTTGCCTTTAGGTAAATATTAGATCAGAGAAGCCACCTACTTAAAAAAAAAAGAGAAAAAATAGAAAAATATCCAAAAAAAAGAAGATCCAGCTGTACGGATCTGATCAGGGTGACGATCAGAGTTTAATGACTACAAGATCGCCCCAATCAGACTTTTAAAGCAACAAATGCAGTTCGAGAAAAATCAGAGGTCAAGTGGCCAAGTGGTGTAAATCTAAACTTTAGATGACAAATCGGATCGCACGGATGGTTTCAGATCAATGATTGAGCCCAACAGCATGAAAATTAGTCCAATTCAACATCTGTGGCACCATCCACAACTCACAAAGAATGGATGGCCAAGATGGCATCACGTGGTGCCATCCCAAATGCCAAATGCCTACTAAGGCCTCCCGCTCCACCTCTCTAAGGGAACATCAATGCTTGATCTTGACCATTGGATCAAGATCTAATGGTCAAGATCACTCGGTGCAAGCGCATTCTCCTCGCCAATCCTCGCATGCAGCGTAGTGGATAAAGCTCTCCTTCACCTCTAGGTCGTGAGATCAAATCCCAACACCGCTTTTCCAGAGCGCAGATATAATTTCAATTAGGACCACCCAATCTCGCATCGATAGCTTTGATTCGTCTGCAACATACGCTCAACGGATGAAGCGAGAGCATTGCACGCATGCTTAAATGCCTTATAAGATGCGAGCCTACAATGCATCCTAAGCTATCCGATCTCGTGATTGGACAGCTGAGGATTGATGATCGTGGGTGTGAGTGTTAAGCATAGAGGAAGGAGAGGAGGCGGGTGCATGCATGACCTACACCAATGTGGGGTCTTTAGTGATGAATAAATCCATCACTAACGACTCTGAGTTAATATTTTAAAGCACAAAATGACCTATTTGCCCCCAACCATACAACTATAAAAGGAGAGCCCTACCACTTGAATTCATCATCTCTTCCTCCCTTCTCCCAACCCGTCCAAATCTCTAAGAGCTTGTCTCAAACCAAAGATGCTCCATTAGAGTGAAAATTAGAATTTTTCCACCTTCTCATCCCTATTCGTGGTGGGCCCACGATTGTCTTATCACCGCCATTCAGGAAGTGAATCCCACAGCGACATCGCCCTTCCTCATCCTCCGTCCTCCTTTTTTCTCCCTCATCACACATCTCACCACGTTCTTCCGAGCACTTCGCCAACGCGGCTCATCCTCCAAGCAACTGTCGAGGAGGATAACCTCTCTCCACCTTCTCTTTTATTACTTTCTAGAATAGATTTCTTGCTTTCTAGTGTAGTCATTAGATGCAATGAACTTGATTCAATAACAATGAAATATCTTTTCATTCTCTCTCTATTTTTTCTTTAGTTGTATTATTCTTTCTTTCTCTTCTATTCTTTATTCATTAAGTAGATAGCTAGTGTAGATTCAATCCAACTAGCTAATCTACTTCATGACAACAAATCAAACGTGATTTTTGATCAAACATCTGCCTCCCTGTGTTCGGCCTGGAATTCCTTTTGAGTTTCAGTTAAAATTATCTATTGACGGATTTTTTTTGCAAATTACGCTACGACGACGGGTTTTCAAAACTCAACTCTTTTTGCGATGATTCTCTGATTCAACATACACTCCTCCCATGCCATCACTCGCACGTGCTTCATGCACACAATGTGCGCCTCACAGCACTCACCTCACAGCATGTGCCATACAGCACTCACTGTGCACATTCACACACACACACTCAACCCTTATCACCCTCATAACACTTACACTCACATACACTCACGCGTACATCCATCCCCTCATAGACATACACATATACATAATCACATATCACAAGCATACTATCCATTTACCGCGCACTAAATTGCCTGTGTGTGCACACGAGTTGAACACTCATATGATCATTCACGCACATCAAGCCTTCACACACACATGCACACACATCCATTCCACACCTCGCATGTGGTGCATCATTAGTTTTGATCTCATCTCTCTAGACATCGGTTGAACTAATACCACACTACATAAGATTGAATCACATATTCAATCCACCCATTACTATATTATATAGCTATATCTATATAAATAAGCTAAGTATTTCTTTTTATTTCAATTTGAGCAAGTTTTATTTTGTGCTATTATTATCCTTTAATTGATAATTAAGAAAATACAAAAAAAGTTGTAAGTGAGAAAAGATAACTCTTGACTTGCAGGTACTTGATCTCACATGTAGTGGATTGTTTCAAATTGAAGTTGGCATGTCACCAAGGACCTATTTTAAGCGAGTGCCTCAAGAAAAAGGTTATCAGAAAAAAATCTTAAAACCAAGAAAAATCCAAAAATATAGTTAGAAAAAGGAAATGACCCTTTTCTAGGATCCGCGTAGAAATCAAGAACCTTAAAACCACCTCCATGAGTTCGACCCAAGGCATAAAAGTGAACTTAAAGTTTGATTTAGTCCAGGTTAAATACATTTGAAAAATCTGTGTAGGATCTCTTGTAGTTAACCACTTCCACTATACTTATTTCCATGCTAATATTACTTAATTAAATAACAATACTTGTGATTCAACATAAGTTTTCTAGCACTGGTGTTGGGGAGGCACTATTTAGGTTTTATTTCTACTCTTTTCCTTTAGCGTTATTCATCTTTCCACCAATCTCTTCACAGGTATTTGTTTTTTATTTTTGCGTAGGTGAACCTGTTACAAGGAAGAAGACACAAAAAGTAGGTTAGAGACGTGGACAAATCCAGGGAGGAAGCAACAACAGGAAGTCATCAATGCCACTTGGAGCTACATAGACATTGCTAAGGGGGTATGTGTCCTTGACTCTTAGCAACCTAGGTTCTCTTGTCACCATAAATTTCATTAAAAAATTAAAAAGCTACAAAAATCAAAAGCCTTAAAAAGAAAGAGCTTCCTCTTGGGATTTCTCAAGGCGAGTGGATTAAAATCCACTGATTGTTTTAATCATATCCACTGCACTCGATTTCCCACACACTCGCAAGTATAAAATCCAAGAATCTTGATTCTTTGATTTTTCTCAATGCATGATTTGCTTGATGCAAATTAACATCAAGTGTTTGTTCCATCTTTTAGCCTTATTATTCATATTCAGAACCCATTATTTTGGTTTGGGAGTCTTGGAATTGAGTTGAATCCAACCCCAACACAACCACATCTTTTACCTCTGATTTGATCCTAGATTTCCACCCCAAAAAAATATTTCATTCTCTTCTTTCAGTGGTTGAGCCATGTGTGGATTCTACATTTTGGAGATTGGGAGTGTGTTGCCTTGTTTGACTCCCATTCACATTATCTTAAAAGTGATTCATGCATACACACTTAGAAATATCCCTTTAAGGGTCCATTTCATTATATCATGCAATAACTAATCAATTTGAAGGAGGTTGCTTGGGCATCAAAACTTATTCTCCAGAAACCCTAAGATTGGTTGAAGTGGTAACTCATTTGAATCTTAAAATCTATACTACTAAAGAGTGGAATTCTGCAGCCATTCACCAATCTAAACTTCAATTTAGGGAGATTTCCCCATTGTATGCTTAATTTACATACTCTTCAATCAATGCACTTGGGAATTACCCCCTAAACAACGCCTCTCACATTCCAAAGCACTTGTATCCTAATTAAAAATGGTAGTAACTTAACCCTATTAATGTTTTGCGATCTAACTACCAACATGTAGTGCCTACGTGTTGATATGGTTCTCTTATGCTATCGGGTGTCTAAGGCTGGGGCAAACGACCTTTCAATCTAGCCTGGTGGTGGAGATAGTAGGTAAATTGGATCTTTAGGTCTAGGGTCACCTTTAGAGGTTAGGACCTTGATTGTTTGATTTGTCATCAAGTGCACCTATCCGGCATCTTTATTCTCACCCCTTATCTTCTCATCTCCCCTCTTCTTCTATTAGTAGTGCCTGTTTTTGAGGAGGTCACAAAACATTGAGCTTGTTAAATTGTCTGATAATTCTAGGTGTGTAGAAACTGGTGAATCGTCCTCCGCCTCAGTAAATATGCCTGCTCGCCCACCCCTAAATCCATAGCAGGGGAATCCTCCCCCTCTCCCTCCCCTTCCACCAGACCCGTTAACCTTCCTTCAAGCCTAGATGGCATTATACACAAAATAGATTCAAGCCATCAAGGAAACCCTAGAGGAAATGCAAAATACTCCCCATCAAGAGGAGCCTAGGTCTCTCAGCTAGTACAAAATCCCGCTACAATAGAGACCTATAGGCAAGTTTGTCTCCTTGTGGGCGGGGATGATTTTGAATTGAAACTGAATGTCATTGGCCTAATCAATTTCTATTATAATGGAATGCCAGTGAAGACCCTTTCCTTCACTTGGTTGATCTGACCCGATTGGCTGAAATAATTAAACCAAGAAATATCATTTTAAATATTCTCCTCATGAAAATGTTCCTGTTTTTGTTGTAGGACAAAGTAGTGCAATAGTTGCACACGATTGGAAGACCCATTAATTCTTGGGAAGAGATGCACACAACATTTCTCAAGAAATTCTTCCCGATCGGGTGCACCAATGCACTTTGTTGTGCCATCACTTCCTTTACGGAACAAAACGATGGACAATTTCATCAGGCCTGGGAGAGGTATAGTGACCTTCTCAGGAAATGCTTGCACCAAGGTCTACCTAGGTGGCATGTAGCCTAGATCTTCTATTATGGGCTAAATGAAACCATGAGACAAATTGTGGATGCTTCTTGCGAAGGCAATTTCATGAACAAAGACAAGGAGGGAGAATTTGAACTATTCGAGAACATGAGTGAAAATTCAATGAACAACGCTTCCATCGTTGCCATTAACCGGACCAACACACCTCGTAGTGGAGCACACGATGTTGACAGAGGACCCTCCCATTCATGCACTAATATAGATTTGATCGCAAAAAAATTAGATGAAGTTTCCCTCATTCATAAGAAGTTGGATGAACTTTTGGCCAACCCACTTGTTCTATGGCCGACACTTCGACTCCTCCCTCACGTCACAAACATAATTCTTCCCAAGTCAGCCTTATTTCCAAGAATCTCACACGACCTAGACCGTCTTTGCTGAGTATCGCAATAAGTGACTTGGTAAGCAATGTGGACCAAGCTTCTACTAGATAGTGTTTTGACATGGAGGAGCAACCCTCCTTGTACTCAGATGCATTATCGTATGCAGACTCGTCTTGAGAACTGGAAGACATGTGTGCCCTGGGGACCAACCCATATTCTGCTACTTATTACCTAGGGTGGCGCAATCATCCGAACTTCACATGGTCCAGTAATCCTCAACTCAAAACCCCATTGGTGGAGCAGTGTGACCATCCGATCCCGTCATCCCAATGGCTCACCAATGTCTTCTGGCAATTCAGCCATCGAGCCTGATGCGAGATTTGCAAGATTCTATAAATGGGGGTACTAATGTCATTGCAACATGCAAAATCGATCAGCATTTAAATTTATATTCCTAAATAGTAGTAGTATCTAGGGTCGTCCAAGGAGGCCAATTTGTTAGTCACATATGTGATTCTCTCTCTCGTCTCTCAAATCAACACTTCTTTTATATTTTGATTTTTGTAAATTTTTATGTTTGGAAATAAGCGAGATACGAATGCGAAGATAGAAATATGCTAAAGAAACTTGCCTAACAACTAGAACCTAAGCGAGAAGACAAGTCTTCTCTTTGAAGCTCACCCTAGGCAAGTGCTCCTAGGGTAATTAGAAGAGAGATGTGATGTACTAAATTAAATAAAGTTGCTACTTGAAATTGAAAATTTAAGAATGAAGAAAGACACTTTGCTATTAAGAGGAAATGTTTACAAAGTACCTAGAGAGGTCAACTATGCAAAGGTTTCACTTAGTTAATCCCTAGGTAGGTAAATGCTTAAAAGGAATTAAAATGCAACAAAATAAAAGATGGAAAGTTATCCTGAATAGCTGAGGAAGCCATCGCTCCAAGAATGGTGGTTCCCAGACTTGAAGAAGAATTCCTTCTAGCTGCTTGAGTTTCTCCTCTCAGGAGTGGACGTCCACCACCCTTCTTTCCTCCTGCCTGGCTGTCCTCAGCGAAGAGCTTGCTCCTTGGCATGGCACAAGAAAGGAGAGAGAAGAGGTAAAAGGCACCAAGGGAGTAGGTTGGTTGCTCCCTTAATCTTCTTCTCTCCTCCTTTCTTGGACAAGGGATATATGCTGGCTATAGGTGTTTTATAGGAAGAATTGTTGGTTGCCAAGGATGGTTTGAATGGTAGGATGGGGGTCTTTTTATAGGCTAGTATAGATGCTGGTTAGGAAGCTTCCTTCGCACCATGTGAAAGGGTGCCAAGGAGGATGGTTAGGAAGCTTCCTTGGTGCCATGTGAAAGGGTACCAAGGAGTGTATTTTACGCACCAATGGTTGGTGGTTTTAATGTAGGTGGACAACCATTAAGGTGGAGAGAGAGTAAGGTAGGAGTTGGATTTGTGTTGGATCTAGCTGAGTTGACCTGGGGTCCATCTACTGGAGCTTCTATCTTCATAAATGTTTTAAGTGCCTTCCATACTGCCAGGGTTTCTCTGATTTCTAATCCATTCATCCCTGGTAATCAAATGAAAAGTACATGAGATAATGTGAAATGAATGCTAATGTATGCTCTAAACCCTAAATGCACATGCATGCTAAATGAAATGATATAATGAAATGCAGTGGACAAAATCTTCGGAACTAGATATGAATGGATGCTAAGGATGATGATAAACTGGCATTTATCAGGGCCCTTGCGCACCTTAAGTGGATCAGACATCATACCCTCTTGACAATTTGATGCGAATGATGACGGAAATATCTAAGTGCCATGAAGAAAACATGACTTTTCTTTGGCACCAATTGGCATAGCAGAATGCTGAGATCAGCCAACTATGAACGATTACTCAATCTTAGGGCACTCTTCCCACCCAACCTATCCCTAACCTGTGAAATTTTGTACCCCATGGTTCGCAATCACAGGTACGATCATGTCAAAGGCAGGTTCACCAGAATCTGCATGCTCCAAGCATTCCCCTAAGATTTCAAGTAAATCCTATAGTAACACAACAACCCTACATACCTGTTGTGAAGCCTCCTCTACCTTATGATCCCACTGGACCTGCGATGTCCAATGCGATTACCACGTGGAGCGATAAACAAATCGTCGATTTGCCTTAACCTGATGCTATCCCATCTTCTTCGTTGTCCTTCCATTCAGATCGCGCACCATATTCTCGTTAGAACGACATACCCAAACTGGTGCTAGAATCGATCCCATTCCCTGAGGCTCTACTAAGAGAGCCAAAAGGAAAGAAAAAGAACATGCAGACCTTTAATAATTTTCATGATTTATCCAAGGATGTTGAAATCAAGGTTCCCTTACTGGAGGCAATCGACACATCCCTACCATCGCCCATTTCATTAATGATTACACTACACCAAGGTGACACCAAAAGAAAACTAAAAATCCGATGGTTCTCTCAGTTGATGTGAGTTGCTCTATTCTTTCAAACTTACCACGGAAGCAGAAAGATCTAGACACCACTCTTATTTTATGTAGCATCAAAGGCTACAATTTTGATCATTCTTTGCTTGATTTAGGATCTTCCATTAACCTCCTACCGACCATCATGTTTCATAAATTTCCGTTAGGAAATCTGAAACCCACTCCTATTACATTACAACTAGTAGATCGCTCTGTCAAAATTTCACAGTGTGTGTTGGAAGACATGGTGGTTAGGGTCAACAATTTTTGTTTTCTTATTGACTTTCTTGTGTTAGACATGGAAGTTCCTGATTCACTTTTCGATTGCCCCATCATCCTCGATAGACCATTCTTGGCCACAACCCATGCCCATATTGATTGTGAAACATGCTACATTGAGATAGCTGTGGGCTATAAAAAGGTCAAACTAAATATTTTTAAGGCCACCAAGAATTTTGACTTCAATCTAATCGAGGATGACACATCTGATGATGACATGACCGTCAGTGCATGTATTGAGTTGGTAGGGACTTATTCAGACTACTGCAACGTACCCCTGGAGAATCACCAAAGCCTGACTGATTTACATTGTGACATTTCCCCACCCCTTCTCTTATTCCTCCTAGGCAAGACCCCTAACGAGGCTCACTTCGTTTCTTATGCCGCATGGTCCGAGTAATTTCCGAGCTGCTCACCTCCATTCTACCCCCTTGAAGACTAAAGTGCCTGATGCGAGATTTGCATGGTTTTATAAATTGGGGTTTTAATGTTGTTGCAATGCGCAAAATCGATCAGCTTTTAAATTTATATTCCTAGATAGTGTTGGTGTCTAGGGTCGACCAAGGAAGACAATTTGTTAGTCAAATAAGTGATTCTCTCTCTCATCTCTCAAATCAACACTTATCTTTTTGTATTGATTTGTTTAAATTTTTATGTTTGGAAATAAGTGGGATATGAATGCGAAGAGAGAACTCCACTAAAGAAACTTGCCTAATAACTAGAACCTATGTGAGAAAAGAAGTCTTCTCTTCTAAGCTCACCCTAGGCAAGTGTGCATAGGGTAATTAGAAGAGAGATGTGATGCACTAAAATAAATAAAGTTGCTAGTTGAAATTGAAAATTCAAGAATGAAGAAAGACAATTTGCTATTAAGAAGAAATGTTTACAAAGTACCTAGGGAGCTCAACTAAGCAAAGGTTCCACTTAGTTAATCCCTAGGTAGATGAATGCTTAATAGGAATTAACATGCAATAAAATAAAGGACAAAAAGTTCTCCCGAGTAGCTGACACAGCCTCCACTCCAAGAATGGTGGCTCTCGGACTTGAAGAAGATTTCCTTTTAGCTCCTTGAGTTGCTCCTCTCAAATGTGGACGTCCTCCACCCTTGTTTCCTCTTGCTTGGCTATCCTCCCTAGATGGAAGCTTACTCCTTGGTGTGGCACAAGGAAGGAGAGAGAAGAGGAAGAAGGCAGAAAGGGAGCGGGCAGGTTACTCCCTTAATCTTCTTCTCTCCTTCCCCTTTCTTGGGTGTAGGATGTATGCTGGCTATAGGTGTTTGATAGGAGGAAGAATTGCTGCTTGCCAAGGATGGTTTGAATGGTATGATGGGGGTTCTTTTTATAAGCTAGTACAAATGGTGGTTAGGAAGCTTCCTTGGCACCATGTGAAAGGGTGCTAAGGAGGGTGTTTAGCAAGCTTCCTTGGCACCATGTGAAAAAGTGCCAAGGAGTGTGGTTTGGATGGTGGTTAGGAAGCTTCCTTGGCATCATGTGAAAGGGTGCCAAGGATGGTGGTTAGGAACCTTCCTTGGTGCCATGTGAAAGGGAGACAAGGAGGATGGTTAGGAAGATTCCCTGGTGCCAAGGAGTGTATTTTTGGCACCAATGGGTGGTGGTTTTAATGTAGGTGGATGGCCATTAAGGTGGAGAGGGAGTAGGGTAGGAGTTGGATCCAGCTGAGTTGAGCTGGAGTCCAACTGCTAGAGCTTCTGTCTTCACAAATGTTCCAAGTGCCTTCCATATTGCCAGGGTTCTCTGATTTCCTATGCATTCATCCCTAGTAACCAAACAAAAACTACATGAAATAGTGTGAAATGAAAGCTAATCTATGCTCTAAATGCTAAATGCACATGCATGCTAAATGCTATGTTATAATGCAATGCAATGGATGAAATCTTAGGAACTAGATGTGAATGGATGCTAAGGATGATGATAAACTAGCTTTTATCACAACCCCTTGGTTATCTTTTTGCTAGTCCCTTAGCAAAAATTGTGATTGCACCACATAATTTCTCAAGAAACCATGTTTTTGTGTTTTCTGGAAAAAGTTCAAGGTAGGACCTTGGTTGATTTTTGGTTAAGGTAGGTACGAGGTTTATTAAGGATAAGACATCTGGACTTAGCTTTGGATTCAAAGATTAGAAAAATCAGAACCATTGTACCCTTTGAGAATTCACTACTTAACTCCTTTTTAATTTAAATATCCTGATACCGATTTTGCTGTTAGGATTTCCTTGGCTCATGAACTTGATCTATAACTCGCAAGTTGATGAAAATTCAGGTGTCAATGCTTTGTGATATGCCAACATTATTAGGATAAGGTCATGTTATTGAAACTTTTCTTTTTCAATTATTTCCCCCTTGCTTAGCCTTAGCTTAGTCCTACTATAGTTGTGTTGGGATCATCATTCCTATTACCAATCCTCGAGGGAGCTCTAGCACCGGTATTTCAAGATAATACTGTCCAAGACACACCCCAGGAGCTCACAACCCCAAAACACATTGCGGTGTAAAGGGGCGCTCTACGCAAACTCAAGCTCTTGCTACGACGCTATGGGTAGAGAACTGTCCAAGACACCTTAGTTGCAAATGCACCTTAATGCTCCGTCTAAAGATATGAAATATAGATATAGAGCAGCACTGAGGCGGTAACATGTTGACATCGCATCCTCAAAGGAAGTATTTTTCCTTCTTGGTTGTGGGAACTCAAACCAATCATCTGTCTTGATCTTCTACTACGATTTTGCAAGAGTTTTTTAATTATTTAGATGTTTTTGGGCTTGGGTAGTGTTAGCTTTGTGTGCGACATGTTTGACACCAAGTTTTCTACAGAAGAGCAAATTTTTGGATCGAGACTAGGTCAGGTACTATTCAGGTCGCTAAATAAAGTCAAGTTACTGGAATCGTCAAGTGTTACGATGGAATTCTTTGTAGGATACCTGATCTACTCTAGGTTTCTAGACTTGAAACATCTAAAAATGAATCTGCAGCTTAATCCTTAGTTTGTTAATGATTAAACCCCAGGTCTACATAGTTTGGATTAAAGTTTAACCATTGGTCCTTTCTTTCACTAAAAATTCTCAAAACATTTTTTTAGAAGTTATGCAAATAGAGTACATATGCAAATGCAGATGATGCAAATGCAAAATATTTTAAACTGTTTAATTTTTGGAAAATAATAAAATGCCTAACAAAATTTAAATGCCTAACAAAATTTAAGTACCCCCCCATGCTTAAGGTTTGCAAGTCCCTTGCAAAAGGAAAAAAGTAGGAGAAGATATCACCTGAGAGAGGAAGTCAAGATAGAGGAAGAGTTTTCCAGAACATGAAAAGAAAAGGTAAGTGAAAATGAAAATGTTGCTGGGTTACCTCGTAACCATTGTTGTCTATAATGCCACTCAGCCGAGCATGAAGCGATGCATAGAAAATGGACAATCATGTAAATAATTGGACACTTGAATGTCCTCAAGAAATGTGTTTTCCTCAAGATCCCTAAAAGGATGATTGGTAAGGAAATAGGGATCTAAATGAATTGGAAAGATGGAATAATGACCCGGGTTTGGCCATGGCTTGAGTTCATGTAAAATGCCAAACTTGGGTGGGTTGGGTGGAAAGTCCAATGGAAAGGGAGGGAGAATGTAGTCAATGAGATGTAGGGTGGGATAAGTTAGTGTGGATGTTTTTGGTGAAAAATCAAGAAGATTGAAAGAGTAAAAGTCAAACCCTAGTTGATCTTAAAAGTCTTGGACCACATAATCATCCTTAGAATATGAATCAATAAAATCTAGAGCCATGGTGGTCAGAGCTGTGTAAGATTTGATCAACATAGACATCTCAAATACTGCTTCCATTGTATTATCAGTGTCCTAAAAAATTTCATGATCAATGGACCTCTTGGAAGCATGAAATAAATCTAATGAGAAAGTCTGGTTACTACAAGTTATATTCAATTTCCTAGAATGAGAATTGATATTAGCTGTTGCAGTAATCAGAAAAGGTCTTCCAAGGATGGCATTAATGAGAGCCTTAGGTACCTTTATGTCAAGGACCTGAAAATTTGCCAGAAATAGACAATTAAGGACCTTGATAATACTATCCTCAACAATTCCCCACAGTTAAATGGTAGATTGGTCTTCTAATTCAAATTGAACCTTAGTAGATTTTAAATCTCTAAATCAAAATTCCTTAAATAAGACTGGAGGGATGATATTAATAAAGGTACCAAAGTCGAGAGGGGTGCAAAAAAAGGTGGTGTCATTTATGACAACCGAGATGAGTGATGTGGCCAGGTCCTTTTCTGTGAGAGCCAACTTGCTCTAAAAAACTGAGCTTGCTGTCTTAGAAAGGACCACACTTCCTAGATTCTAGGCCAGCCATTTTGGAGTATATCTTTCTTTCAACAATTTAGCATAGGAAGGGGTGGCATCTAGGATGGGGACATTAGTCTTGACTTGCTCTCAAATAAGTCCAAAAGATCTTCGTGAGAGGGCTCTGATTTCTGATTAGAAGGATTGGATTGCAGTGCGTTAGGGTAAGAAATAGGATTTGAATCTTGTGGTTTTGGTGTTTCTTTTTATTCTTCCTTATTGGAGTTAGGAGAGTTGATTTTCATCGGTTGAGAGTGGGTTTCATCAATTTGATTCGAAGGCCTTAAGTCAGTGGTGGTTTTCCCACTCAATGTATCTTCATATGTAGTTTGGTTGTCGTTGGGAGGAAGTGGGTGGGCCTGTTGTTGATGGAAACCAAGTTGGTGCTGAGGTATCAGGTTAAGAGGAGGCTGGTTAGTGTGGTTCTATTGTTGGTGTCCACCCAAGTGTAGGTTCTTTTTGATTGACAAAGTTTGGTTTGGCTAGGATGGTGAATGTCCTACAGATCTTTGAGTCGGAATAACCCCAACTTGATCACTGGGATTATTTATAACATGGGTGTTTTCCATAGTTTTTCTTTGCATCTCTTGAAGGGTTTTTATCATCTAGGCATTGATGTCTTCTTGAGATGGCCCAGATTGATAAGTTTGATTTGAACTATACCCTCTATACGAGTTTTTTTGCTAGTGAGGAACCGGATTCGTCCAGGAGTGAGACAGATAATTCCACCAATTAGAGGAATTTTTCAATTTATCCTGGAAGGTGGAGACATTTTGAGTGGTGTAATGATTTGGATAAGCTTAATTCCCCATTGAACCATAGAAAGCCTCAGAATAATGATTATACTCAGCACAAGCAGTATTTAGGTTATGCAAATTTTCTCTCTTTGGGGTGTTAAAAGGGGTGAGATGTGGAATTCGTGGAGCTTAGGTAGGTGTGGCAGGTATCCCTTGGTTGGTTAGGATTGCTACATCCCTACTAAACCGCTATTGATTAGCTTGTAACTGAGCCATTATGGAGTAGAAATTAGGTGGGGGGCCTAATTAAGTAGCTCCTGTGTGGATAGATTGGGGAAAGAAAAATTAGCATGTAGGTTAGAGGACCAATTTTGATTTTTTATTTTTAAAGAAGAGGAAGAATGCAAGAGAAAGTCTTTTTGGGGATGCAAAAATCAAGTGGTCCCTCCAAGTGTGGAGTTTTGGGCTGCCACTCGTGCAAAATGGAAGAAACAGTGAAGAGAGAAGGGAGAGATGAGAGAACTATGTAATCAAGCAATACAAAATTCTAGACCTAACTTAAATGTGACTCCCTAAAAATTAACCTAAGACTTAATCAACTTAGGAAATAGGAAATCGATAGTGGATATCCGTTCTGTCAACAAATCTGGCCAGGCTGAATAAGGGGAAGTTTGGGCCCAAGCATGTCCTAGGAAAAACACTGGGGGCTTGTGTAAACTCACACCTAGTCGTTTGACACGGCCCCTCAGCCTGACACCTGATATAGATGGAAGAATTGATATTAACTAAAGATAACTTAAGACCTAGATAGTAAGCCTAAGTTTGATGAAACCTTAGGGTTCAAATTACTACAGATTTTAATTAGGTCTAGGAAGCTAAAGGTCGTAAAGAATGTGATGGGCATTAGTTGTGGTAATGCCTAATTATTTCTTTTTTTTTTTAGTGTGTGCGAATTGGACAGGAAGTGCTGCCCAAGCCAAATCAACAGGGTTTGCAAAATAAGGAATTTTAGTTGAAGTGTTTTAGGGTTTTGATTAAGAATTAGTGTCTTTTAAGATTCTCTCTTGTTAAGGATTCAAACAAGGTTTTGAAATTCCACAAATAATAACAATGAAGTTGTAGTCAGTGAAGTTCAATTCCTTTAGAGTTTGATGTGACTTAGAGAGAATTTAAAAACCCTAAAGTTGGAATTCGTAGTTATGTAACTCCTAAAATAAATCTCTTTTTCAAAATCTTAAAGGTGATGGTCCAAACAGGACAAAAAACACAACCACTTGATAGCAAATCAAACAAGGCATCTAATAATAATTTCTTTGAGATTTTATAAAATTATTCGATATTTTTTTGGAATATTTCTTTTTTTTGGTGTCAAGAGTGTGAAATGATAGATTCAGGGAATTGATTATGCAGAAACCTCAAATGGCCTCAAATAAATTTGAGAATTATATATATTGTATTTAATTTTATAAGGTTTCTAGAAATGTAAAGTTTACTCAAATCTAATGAGTATAAAAATTTATAAAATTGATGAACAATAAGAAAATGGTAAGAAAATAAGGTCTGACCCCTATTCATTCCATGAATTTTTTAATTTGTTTTATTCGATGAAATTTCTTGAAAATTGGACTCAAGGTTCCTGACGCAAAGGGGCTTCCCTAGATGAAATTTGGTGATTTTAGGAAGCTCCTATGTGCCTAAAACTGATTTTTGAAAATCAAGACAAAAGTGTGGATTTTCGAAAATCAGACACCAATAAGATGAAGGTGGTGAAAAAGTGAAGCAAACAATCAACAAAATGATTTTTTTGGGTTCCAACACCCTCAATTTTTCTTGTTTTTTATTTTTTGGATAATTTAAAGATTTCTGAAGAGATTTTATTTTTATTTTTGATGAGAAAATGCCTGGGATACCAACCTAAAGTTCGTGGGAAGAAAAGAAACTAGAAGCTTCTACTCCAAGTGCTCCATATCTCTCTCCTGCTCCTGACTTGCACTTGAAATCAAAAGAAACAAAATTTTTTGAAGATCAATAATGCAAGAGAGAGATCAAAAAGTGACTAAACTGTGCCTCCCCAGCAACGGTGCCAAAAGGTGGTGTGAGATTCTCTCCCTGGCAGAAGCTTGGACAAAGGAGTTGGGAAGCAAGACGATAGAGGTGAGAAGCAGGAGATGTTAAGTATAGGAAAGCCTCAACGTGGCTCTGGAATGGAGGTGAGAAGGTGGAGATGATCTGTTATCGGAATGGAGGTGGGAGGACAGCTTCAAGGCAACCTATGAATGGGGATGGGAAGATGAAGGAGTATTTGGTGGGGTAGAGTTTCGTTACACTAATAGGCACCTTGGGAGCTTGAGAGTAAGCTCTAACAAAGCATTGGTAGGCTTGCTAGAGCTTGCGAGTAGGTGGGAGTAGAGTTGGTAGAGATGGCTTGGAAGGGAGGGGGTGTAGGTTAGTATATAGTGGATGAGAAGAGGCTAGAATAGGCATGGGACCATTAGCGACCTCTAGGATGTCATTGTAAGTGTTGCTGTAGCCAGCTTACACTTGCTCGTGCATGCAGCTGGCCTTGCTAGCTTAGGCACTGGCATGCCTTGGCGTACACATGCACGCACTACTGATGCATGCTAGTGTGCACTGTCGTGACCGCTGCTAGGCTCAACGAATTGACGAATTGGGGGGCGCTACGAGTCTTGAACCTGTGCCTCTCCGTTACAATCTAGCACCTCCAACATTGCGCCGCCTGGACAAATGTGTCGAGAGGATGCGCTGAGGCTACGTGGAGAAGGTGGGCTCATAGTCGTTGGATTGAGATCCAACGACAAAGGTCTCATCTTGTGATGTCCTTGAGAATGCGTCGTCTCAAGTGGGGATACCTAGATGGTGCCACGTGGTGCCATCTGGGTCGTCCGTCTTCTTCTTCTTGTAGAGGGTGCTACGAAGCTCCGATAGGGGTGATTTTCGCATTGACGGCCTACAATCGTCACTCCAAATTCATCTATATAGTCAGATTCCTCATCCGAAGCCCGTAAAGGTGTCGCACTACCTCCAGGCCTTGTAAAATGGAAGAATTTGTGTACATAATATACATCTATCCTAATTTCCATGCAATGGATGTTATGCAGTATTTATAACATGATATGCAATGCTAAGCCTAAGAGATATCATAAATAAGCATTTTATCATGAATTCATGTGTGTTTATCATACCCCCATGCTTATTCTTTGCTAGTCCCTTGCAAAATTAGCCTAAATGCTATTTATAAAAGTAGAATTAGGATTCAATCTCTTAGGCATAATTTGTTGGTTATTTCAGGAACTTTCAACCCAGGACCTGATTATGAAGAATCGACAGTGGCTGGGTGTCTGCCAGAATGCAGATCGTCCACCTTATTTGAGATGAGAAGATACAAAAAAAAAATTTCTTGTTTTTCTTCCTTTCTAATTTTTTTTGTACTTTTGGAGTTTGAGAGTTCCAGGATAACTTTTTACGACTACTTGACCCACCGAAGAATCAAAAAGGACTCTAAGTGCTAAGCATCTAGTGAAAGGAGTGAAAGACTCACTAGGCAGCCGTTAAAACAAACTTCGGGTTTCTACAACCCTAGGTGACCTTGCCTAGAGGTTTATCTTTTTGAACAGTAGCTTTCTCCCTACTTCATTTATTTTTGGGGTCAACACAAGACCGAACCCAGTGTATATCTCCCTAGTTTATTCTACCTCCCCGCTTCTTCCCTAAGTTTTTGGGAATTATTGTGCATTTTTGTGAGCTGGGCTCTAGACAACCGGCTAATGGACTGTTACCCACGACAACTTGCTAGCCATACTCGTGTAGTGAAGCGTGGTTTTATTTTATTATTATTATTTCTCCTTTTTCTATTTTTTTTCATTTCATTTGTTTTTTTTAAGTAGGTGGCTTCCCTAATTTAAGATTTAGCTAAAGGTAGTACAATGAAAATGGTCTTGTGATTGCGCTCTAGACAACCAACCAATGAGCGATTACCATTGACAACTTGCCAACCATACCACCCAAGATAGTTCATTAGCTACCTAATTTTTGAAGAAACTGCTGAAAAGTGAGTCAGTGCAAAAAAATGTGTAGATGCTCAGGCTCAAAGTTCAACCGAGTTAGAGCGCAGGTTGATAAATAGCATACTTATCATCCCAATTTATTTGCCAAATTAAAATGAACTTTAATTGGTGAGGACTCGAGGTTAAGTCCACATTCGAGTGGACACTTGGGCTAATTAGCCCCGAAGACCTGAAGAGTCTAAGTATTCTGGTCTCAAAGTATCAATTCCTAAAGTTTGCAACTCCTAATGCCTAAGTTCTCATCTACTAATTCTAATTTTTTTTTTTGGAACCAAATAGCAGGAAATTACTGTTACAGCTGACAAAAGGAGTATAAGATTATCCACCCCCCTATGCTTAGCTATTGCAACGTCCTCATTGTTAAAAATTCAGGCATGTAGGAGAGTAGAAGTGGAGGAATGGCACCTGGTTTCCATGGGATTCTGGTAAGCTTGGAATAGCCTTTACACGTGCTGAGTTTAGTGCCTTCAACTAGGCAATGATCGGCCCACGGTGGTTAAGGCAAGGTAAGAGCAACCTTGTCCGAGATGGGTTTAGGGAGCATATGGTCAACAAAGGGTTTGAGACGCTATCCGTTGACCTTGAAGATATTACCCATCTTTGGGTCAGAGATTTTGATAGCCCTATTAGGGAAAATCTACTCAATAACAAACAGACCATCCCACTTAGACTTGAGTTTTCCAGGGAAAAGCTTCAATCGACCATCGAAAAGTTAGACCTTCTGGTTCGGCTCAAAGTTCTTACATGAGATCATCTTGTCATGGAGAGCTTTCGTCCTTACCTTATATATTCCAGCATTTTCATAAACATCATTTCGAAGCTCCTTCAACTCAGATACTTGGAGTTTCTTGGTTTTCTCAGCCAACTCTAGGTCAAAATTACATTTCCTGATGGCCCAAAATGCCCAGTGTTCAAGCTCTATGGGTAAGTGAAACACCTTACCAAACACCAGATGGAACGGAGACATACCAATAGGCATTTTGTATACCTTACGGTAGGCCCAAAAACCATCATCTAGCTTTTGTGTCCAATCCTTCCTATCAGGCCTAATGGTTTTCTGTAAAATGCTTTTGATCTCTCGATGGGAGACCTCGACCTGTCCGTTCGTCTGAGGGTGGTAAGGTGTGGAAATTCAATGATTCACCCCGTATTTCCCCAGTAAATTCTGAAACTGAGCATGAGTGAAATTTGTTCCACCATCACTGATAATTGCCTGAGGAATCCCGAACCGATTGAAGATATTTTTCTTCACAAAATTGATGACCACCTTGTTGTCATTAGTCTTGGTGGGAATTGCCTCAATCCATTTGGACACGTAATCAACAGTGACTAGAATATACTGCTGTCCAAATGAAGGAGGGAAGGGTCCCATAAAGTTGATGCCCCAAATATCAAAAATTTCAACAGAAAGTATTAGGTTCAGGGGAATATATCTCTCTTAGCCATGTTCCTGAGTGTCTGGCATCAGGTGCATGACTTTGAGAATTACTGGGCATCATTAAATAATGACAGCCAATAGAATCTAGATTGCAAGATTTTTGCTACCGTCTTTTTCCCAAAAAACTGTCCACCATACGTAGATGTTTTGCAGAACTCAAGCATGCTACGGAACTCAATTTCCAGGATGCATCGACGAATAATTTGGTCTGTGTCGATGTGGAACAACTTGGGATCTTCCCAAAAATAATATTTAGCCTTAGACAGAAGTCTATCCCAATGTTGTTTGGTCCAATCCAAGGGGATTAAACCAACAACCAAATATTTGACGATATCCGCAAACCAGGGGTTCGGATACCTGAAACTGTAAGGATAGTCTCATCTGGAAAAGTATCAAAAATCGAGACATCTAGATGAGGAGAATCAATTAGGATTCTCTAGAGGTGATCCGCCACTACATTTTGTGCCCCGGCTTTATTCCTGATTTCAAGATTGAATTCTTGAAGCAGCAGAATCTAGCGAATAAGCCGGTGTTTGGTATCCTTTTTGGCCAAGAGATGTTTCAAGGCCAAATGGTTGGTATAGATAATTACATGAGAACCCAGAAGATAAGCCCCGAATTTTTCTAAAGTGAAAACTACAGCTAGCAATTCTTTTTTAGTAACAGTGTAGTTCCTCTAGGCTTCGTCCAGAGTCTTGCTAGTGTAATAAATCACAGAGGGCTTTTTCTCAATCTTTCGACCTAAGATAGCCCCAATAGCATAATCTGATGCGTCAGCCATAATCACAAATGGGGTTGTCCAGAATGATGGCTGTAACACCAGGACACAGGTGACTGTCGTTTTTAATAAATCAAATGCCTTACGGCATGATTCATCAAACACGAATGGAGTGTCTTTGGCTAAAAGGTTACTAAAGGGCCAAGCAACCTTCGAGAAGTCCTTAATGAATCTTCTGTAAAAAGCCATATGCACAAGGAAAGAGCAATCTATTTTACAGAAGTGGGTGGAGGAAGTCTAGAGATAGCATCCACCTTACCTTTATCAACCTCAATACCCCGACTTAAGACCACATGACCCAGGACATTGCCTTCTTGAGTCATAAAGTGGCTCTTTTCCCAGCTAAAGACAAGCCGTGTTTTGATGCATCTCTGGAGGATCAATTCCATGTTAGCTAGGTAGGACTTAAAAGAATCTCTGAAAATGGAGAAATCATCCATGAACACCTCAAGACAATCTCCCACCATGTTAGAAATGATGGCCAACATGCACCTTTGAAAAGTCGCAGGTGCATTGCAAAGCCCAAATGGCATTCTATGAAATGCAAAGGTTCCGTAGGGACATGTGAAGGTTGTCTTTTCCTGGTCTTTGGGATGGATAGGGACTTGTTTATATCTCGAATAACCATCCAGGAAGCAAAAGTATTTTTGCCTAGCTAACCTTTCAAGGATTTGATCGATGAATGGCAAGGGAAAGTGATCCTTTTTAGTGGTTGTGTTCAGCTTCCTATAGTCAATACCGACTCTCCAAGTAGAAGCTGAATGAGGGATGAAGGTTTCCCCTTTCTCGTTAGTCATAACGGTTATTCCCACCTTCTTGGGTACAATCTAAACTGGGCTAACCCACGAACTATCTGAGATTAGGTAATGATGTAGGCCCACTTCGTAAATTAAAATCAGCCTTTGGAGGACCCATCGTCGTAGCATGCAAAATGCATATATCAAATAAAATTTGTAACTGAAACTCGAAAAATGAGTCCCTGGTCAAACACGGGATGGCAAACGTTTGCTTTTATAAAAATCAGTGCCTCACTTTTATTTGTTTTTGGTTATTTTTATCTTTTCTAATTTTTTTGGTATTTTTACCAAGCAAGAGATTCGGTCGATGAAAACTTTATCTACTTGCAAAAAATAAGGGAGAGGGAGAAAGAGAGAGAGAGAGAAACAATCATCTATTCATGAAGAATTGTTTGTTACAATATGAAAGCGAAAAATCTACACTATGAAAGCGTAAAAAGATAGAATGAGGTGAGAGAAATCTCCCTCGATGGTCGCTCGGAATATGATTTGCTCTGACGTTGTCATGAGAGCCTCATCATGAGCCATAACTAGCTCATTTTGACCTAATAAAGAGAATAAAAGCTCCTACATAACCTAGTAGAGGGCTTAATTAAAGGAATAAGTGTTTTGGGAAGAAAACATGAAATAAATGTTAAAACTGTAATTTTACCATTGCAGTACATAAATTGGATTTCTCAGAGGCAAAACATAGGTCAAATGGTCGAAATAAAATAAAAACTGGGTTGATTCAATCAGAAATGGGTTTACATGCAATCCAGGAATTAAATGACATTTGGTAACCCTAAAATAGACCCGCTTAAATCAACAAGGTTTCGATCAGGATAAAAATCAAGTAAACCCTCTAAAAATCATGGAAAAATATCCCCTAGGGTTTAGAACACTCAATTTGGCCTTTGGAACCTAGTTTGACCTAGAATAGGACCCTAGCTCATTAATTAACCTAATTTGGATTTTTACGCAAAATATCTAGTCAAACATGGTCAAACCTAAAATCCAACTTCACCATTGGATTCCTTATGTCCAAATTAGGTATGTACCAAAATTTGGACCTAAGGGGAGGTCATCTTGACCTACTTTGCAATTTCGTACACCCAAATCTTAATTTGGTCCCTATCTTTTGAAAATCATCGCAGAGAGCCCCCTAACTTCCTCGCCACCATTGCAATCAGGTCCTTCCGCCATTATTGGGGCAGAATCCTACTCCGGCGAGGATTAGAGAGGGAATACTCTCTAATTCCTCAGAGATCCCCTCCCAGAAATGGAAGGGAGATTCTCTGAGGAATTCCCTTCCATCTGAGGCCAGTCATGATCCCTGATTTGATCCCAATCTCTCGTGCGAACGCACGAGGGATTTGGGTATCCAGCCACTTTCCTTCTCCGGTGAGCCGTCGGAGACAAAGGCGTGCCCTCCACTCTCTGAACACACGGCCAAGTACCTATAAAAGAACCCCCAAGCCCGGCCGCTCATTTTTAGCTCGACCAGGCCGGGATTCTACCTCAGATTCCTCTCTTCCCTCCTGGCCAGGGTGTCCAACGGGCTCCGGCGAGCTCTCCTTCCTTTCCTCTTCGCTCTGCCACAAAACCAGTGGCAGAGATATCTTCCTCGTTCTCCTCCGTGTCACGCAACACCCACGCGCACTGCTTCAGCCCCGTCGTCGCCGCCGTCTTCCTCCACTGGGCAGCTTCTTCTCCGACGATAGTCGATACGGCTGCCCACCTCTCCACCCCCTTCATCCCTGCAAGTAGGTTAGAACTACTCCACATCTTCCCCTCTTTCTTTTCCCCCCTGTATTTCACTTGATTACCCCACGACCACGCCTGACCACCTTCCATCCCACCGGCCAACCTCCGGCGAGTCGCCCCCATCGCTCCGGAACTCCACACGACTTGCTGACCGTCGCAAAAGTTCCGCTTCACCACACTGAACACTCTCCACCCCTCCACTGCCGCTCTACACTCACACAACACAGCCCCGAACACACCCAACTTTTCGGCCATAGGACAACCTAGGAACGCACTCCTAGGCTGCCCCACAGCCTGCTGCACAGCACACCACCTTCGCCATGCCACGGCAAAGGTTTCTCGGTAGTTTGACAAGGCCGTGAGGCTGTATTCGTGCACGACAGTTCTGCTACCTTGGCCGGCATTGTTGACGATTTGAGAAGCTCCAAGCAGGCTCCAGGTGTTAGGACAGCTGCGCTCCAGGTGCTGCGGATTGGGGAGACTCTTGTGAAGACGACTGCCCCAGAATCTGGCACCAACAGCGGCTGCAGTTGAGGAGATTGCGAAGTCTGCTGTGGGCGCGTGCGAGGAGAGGCGCCAGTTAGTCCCACATCGTGAGTTCACAAAGCGCCGCACTGGTTTAAATTGATTTTGTGCATAAGGCTGTTCGCCTCCGACACACCTAGGGTGAGGTCCTGCGCCCCACGCTCGCCTCGTCCGCGGTTTCACCACGTGGACCTGGCAGATCCGTCCTGACACTACCCACGCACACCTCGCGCACCATATCACGCTGGTGCGCCTGGTCACGGGTACATAACCCGACTCGTTAACCCGGCTCTGGGAGAGCTTCCTGTGAGTGGTTTGCAGAGAGAGAGAGAGATACGTGCAGGTAGAGGGAAGGGATAGGTTTTGCTGCCTTGTGTGCAGGCAGATAGAGCACCGAAGAGAAGAAGCTCAGCACTTAGTCGTAGGAAGGAGAAAGGAGAAGCCGAGTAGAGGAAAAAGGCACGGCAGAGAAGAACCCTTCGCAGAAGAGAAGAGAAGGAAGGAAAAAGAGAATCCAAAGAAGAAGACCAAGAAAGAAAGAGGAATAAGAAGAAGAAGTAAGCAGAGCCAAGTAAGAAAGAATGCAGAAAGAAGGAAGAAGCAGAAAGACCGTAGAGACAAGTAAGAAAGATGGCAGAAGAGAAAGTAAAGGCTGCAGAGAAAGAAGAAGAGAGGCCGAGACAGAATCCAGAGAAGAAGAAGAAGACAGAAGGAAGACAGAAGAGAAAGAAGCAAGGCAGAAGAGAAAGACTGCAGAGAAAGAAGGAAAAATCAGAAGAAGAAGAATCAATGAAAAGGAAAATACTTTTAAGATGTCTGATCTTGTGATCAAACGTCCAATTTTACTCTTTTGTCTGGATTACTTTTTAAACACCTACATTCATATTTGATTTAAAGTTTTGAGTAATTAGAGTGTTCAATTACATTTGAGATTAGCAGTAAATTCCAATTGCTCCCTGTATTCGACCTCGGATACTCCGATTTTCGAGTAATAAAATCTTTATTTGTTTTGAATGCTTTTTCAGCTATACTACTAGAACGTGACATTATTCTCTCTTTAAAAACCTGATCAAGCGTGATTAACACGTTGCATGGAGGAAGGTGGTGAGGAGCAAGACGAAGAGGGACATAGTCGAAGGACGGAGGATGGGGTAGGGCGGCGTTGCGGTGAGGATCTTCTTCCTGAAGGGCGATGAGAGGACGGACATGGGATGATCCACGAATAGGGATGAGGGGAGGGAAAACTATTTTGTTTTACTCTAGAGGAGCATCCCAGGCTTAGGACAAGCTCTCTCTAGAGCCTTGAAGGTGGTGAGGTGAAGAAAGGAAGAGATGAAGAAAAATGGGAGGGGTAAGGGTCCTTTTATAATGAAGGAAAGAATCAAATTCATATACAGGACATTTATTGACGGTCATAAACATCGCTGAAGATCTGCTGCAAACATCACTGAAGACTACACACGTGCCCACACTACCATTGTACGCTGCTGTGCGTGTACGGTGGCACGTGCACACGCATGGGCGGCCTGCGTTGAGCCATGTGGCACGATCTGGGTTGTCCATCTTCTTTTCATTGTAGGGGATGCTACAGAGGTCGGATTGAGTCGATTTTCACGCTGTTGGGCTACAATCATCGACCCAAATCCATCCGCATGGTCGAATTTGTCATTTTAAGCTCCGAATTATGTCACCTAGTCCCATGGCCATTGGTCTTCCTCGGACTGCATATGGTGCTACAGGACTCCGATAAAGGTGATTTCGGAGGTGTTGGACTCCAATTGTCATCCTGATCAAATTCGTATGGTCAGATCGTAAATCCGAGGCTCCAAAATAAATCTTCTCTCTTGACCACAAAAAGGACATAATTAACATAAAATATACACAACTACTCTAAATGTAGAATGATGCATTCTATGTAATATTTACAATATGGAATGCAAATCTAAGCCTAGGAACATGCATAAATAGGCATTTTAACCTAAATAGATTTGTCTATATCATACCCTCATGCCTATCTTTTGCTAGTCCCTATCAAAATTAAACTACATGCTATGTATAAGATCAAAATTAGGATTAGATCGCTTAGGCCTAAGTTGGTTATTAACAATAGAAAATTTCAACTAAGGTCCTAAACTACAGAGACTCAATAGTACCTGGGTGTCTGCTAGAATGCAGATCACCCAAGTCATTGCCTTATTTGAAAAGGGAAGATACATTTCTTTTTTGCTTTTCTTCTTTTCTAATTTTTTTGTACTTTTGGAGTTTAAGAGTTCCAGGAGAACTTTTTACAGCTACCCGACCCGCCCAAGACTCGAAAAGGACTCTAAGTGCTAAGCATCAAGTGAAAAGAGTGAAAGACTCACTAGGCGACCGTTAAAACAGACTTCAAGTTTCTACGACCCTAGGTGACCTTTCCTAGAGGTTTATCTTTTCGAATTGTAGCTTTCTCCCTACTCTTTTGTTTATAGGGTCAACACATGGGCGAACCTAATGTATATCTCCCCGATTTATTCTACTTCCCTGCTTCTTCCATAAGTGTTTTGGGAATTATTGCAGATTTTTGTGAGCTGGGCTCTGGATAACTGGCTAATGGGCTATTACCCATGACAACTTGCAGCCATACTAGTGCAGTGAAGTGCAGTTTCATTTATTTATTTTTTTCTCCTTTTTCAATATTTTTTTTCTTTCTCCTTTTTTCTTCTTCTTTTTCTTTTTCTTTTTAGTAGGTGGCTTCCCTAATCTAAGATTTACCTAAAGGCAGTACAACAAAAATGGTCTTGTGGCTGGGCTCTGAACAACCGGCTGATGAGTTGTTACCACCGACAACTTGCCAGCAATACCACCCTAGATAGTTCATTAGCTACCAAATTTTTGAAGAAATCACTAAAAAGTGAGTCAGTGGAAAAAGTGTGCAGATGCTTAGGCTTAAAGTCCCCTCAAATCAGTAGGTGGGTTGATAAGTCGTATACTTATCACCCTAATTTATTTACCGAATTAAAATAAGATTGACTTGGCAAGGACTGAGACTAACTCCACATTCGAGTGGACACACAAGCTAATTAAGCCCGAAGACCTAAAGAGTCTAAGTGTTTAGGTCCTCTCATATCTTTTCCTAAAGTTAATAACACCTAAAAGCCAAAGTTCTCTTCCCCTAATTCTATTTCCTTTTTTTTTATCTTTTTGAATTTTCATTCTTTTTTCTTAAAATAAAAGAAACTAAAAGAAATTCTACGGAGTTAACAAAATAATTTCAAGATAAAGTATCCACCCCCCCAGGCCTAAATGATGCAATGCCCTTATTATAAAAATAAAGACATGAAAAGGATAGAGTAAATAGAATATCACCTGAATTTTGTGACAACCCGATCAGCTCAGCAGAGAGAAGAGAGTATACACATCCGCTAAGTTTAATGCCTTCAGCAAGGCATAATATACATACAAAGAAGAACTTGAGAATTCACAAGTGCAGGTTAGAATCAGAATAAAAATATTGATCCTCAGACCAGACAACAGAATATGTCCACAGATGTGGACTAAGTTCTGGTGCAGACCCATGCCCCAGGGTTGAGTGGTTCTCAGGTTTTCGATGAAAATCATGTAGAACCGAAGGTTGTTGTGTTTGCGGGGCCAGGCCTACGGTTAAGTGGTGTGCAACCAAAGAACAAAGTGTCAGACAACGGGTAAATATGGTTAAATAGGTGCAATTGTTCACTTAACATCAAGCTCAGGAAAATAATTAGTTATTTCAAGCTTGGGTTGCACGTGAAAGATATTGTAAGGGTCCTGGTAGAAAGTAGGTGGTTTCAGGTCAAAATCAATGTTCCCTCAGAATAAGCCTCCCAAATTTTTATTTCAACAATTCTATCTTCCAACATCCAGGTCTCAGGCTCTAGGACCTCTAGCATATCTTTCACCCCATATGATTCTCCCAAGTCCAAAAATTATGGCTAAATCAAGATTGACTTGGGCACAATGATCTCAGAAGTCAGCTCTTCAGGGTGCAAATGAGGAATGGGGTCACTGATTGAATCATCAAGTAAATGAGGATTCGAATCTTGCACGTTAGCCCCAACCGAATCAAAATCTTCAATGACTGGGCTATTAAATGGTTTGTCATGCTCCTCGAGCCCATTTGTCTCACTAAAATCATCTTCCTTAAGCTCAAGTGAAACTTCACTAAGAGATTCCTCACCCTCAGAATCAAAGAATCCATGATCCTCATTTATATTGTCTCAAAATCATATGTCATTTCATGCTCCGTGGAGACATATTTTTCATCATTCCCTGGCTCTAGAATCTCAGGTGAGAAACTCGATTCATCCTCAAAGGGTTGCTCTAGCCCAACCTGGTCATCTCCAATCTCAGAATATGCATCCCCCTCGATAGTCACCAGAGTGGGCTTAGACATTGGCTCTCCTGAAAGGGGTTCATCTTGAGAATCATCCCAAGATTTGACTAGGGCAGCCACAAATTTCAACCTCAACCTCGACAATTTCCCAACAAGAAACTCACCCAGGTCCCTATCCCTAACACTTTGGAGCAAATCCAATAAAGAACTATTAAGTTCATCGATCATTTTGATCATAGGCTCCAGTGCTTCAGTGCATCGTGTTGGCTGAGCTTCTAAAGATTGTTTAATGTTCCACAAATTAGCCAACACCCTATCCTGGATTAGGTTCACCTGAACCGATTGGTTCGATTCAGGTTTGGGTGGGTTTGGGTTAAATCTAGGGGAGTCAAGATGTCGAGGTTCTCAGGTCCCTCCCTGAAAGTAGGTCATTCTAAGTTATTCAAAGGATGGTGGCAACCTATATTCAGTGGAATACTAGGGAGGGTAGGTGTTATAATCATTATATCCTTCCTGATTGTAGATCGGGTTGGTTTGGTGATCAAAGGATGGAGATCCATAATCATTGTAGGTTTAGGAAGGATGGCAGTCATAGTCTTGTTGCCCAAGGTTAGGCCCTGGACATTGAGGTTCGGATTCGTATCCCCAATCAAAGTTATCCCAGCTAGTGGATGGATAATTATAAGTCAAGTCAGAATAGTAATCATCCTAGGGATATGTAACGACCCGGTTCCCGAGTCCCTATGAGACACGAGAACCGGATCGACTCGACTAATCCCAAGACCTAGTCGTCCAACGAGGAAGTAACCAAAAGCGCAGTAAAATAAACCACATTCAGCATGAATATAACTAACAGTAAGAAAGTACAGTAGTAAGGAAAGAAACTACTACAGTATATACCACCACAACAGTAGAACAACATTTATCATATAACATGAACTGCAGGTAAAGAAAAGTACAGCGGAAACAAGAACTACTCACTATAATGGAAACAAAGAGGTACAAAAGACAGTGGTAACTCTACTGGACCCTACTCAGCCCAGCGTCCTCTGCAGCCGCTGACCTTGGCTGCTCAGCACCTGGTCCTGAAAAAGGTAACGAGTGTAACACGTCAACAAAACGCTGAGTAGAGTGGCAACTAAAACTAAAGACAACCGTAGAGTGTACAGTAGCTGTTATGTTCTATTACTTTCTTTATTCACATCTTTCAATTGTCTCACTATTTCATTTATTCCTTAGATCTTTTGCTTGATCTCGAATGTTCCTCGTGGGAACAATCTTGATTGCAGTCTTTTCCAAAAAGTAGAAGTAGCACGTGGTGCTCTCCTGGCCGGGAGAGTCCCCCGTGGCGATCCTACCCTCGGTCACCCACCCTAAGGTCACTGACAGACGTAATGGTGACTACGGCACGCGTGATACACGCACAGGTAGCTAACCCGTACTGGCACGCGGTCAGTCATTTCCATTAACGGGTGCACCCAAAGCACAGCACGGAACCAGTCCAGGGCAGAGCCCTCTCAGTAACAGGTGTCCAACCCCTCCACAGTAACCAAACCGGGGCCTTGCCCCTCCACAGTCCGCGCACCCTCGCCTGACTACCCTGGTTTGCCCCAGCGGGCCTAACAAGTCGGTGTGGGAGGCTAGCAGAACCCCGGGGCCCATGGGGTAGCTAGTACCTCCCAACACTAGTAGCTCTCCTCGGTACTACGTATGCGAGGGCCAGCAAGTCGGTACAGAGTGGCCAGTCCTAACCCTGGGTCCTTGGGGCGGCTGCCTCCACTCTGCACTAAACAGTGGGGGACAGTCACTCTCCTTGGTACTCCGTACTCAAGGGCACGCTCACTTCCCCAATACTATTCCATTCACGTTCCAGGAGTTCTACTCCTACTTCCCCGTAGGGTTCCATCCCTTTTACTCAAATGTCCAGGTTTCACTTTCTAGTTTCACATTCTTACAATCCATGTTCTCAACCACGTTATTTATTCACAACGGGCAGCTGTTAATTCAAATTACAGGTAGCTTTATATCTCTTTCCATTTTCCAAGACTGCAGTATTATACATTCCACTAGTTTTCCCATCCTAGGATTCATGCCATATCCTAGGATCTATCAACAATCTAGTTTTCCAGCCCTAGGATTCATGCAACACCTAGGAGCTATCATATATTTCTCATTCCTAAGATTCATGCAACGTCCTAGATTCTAGTTATGGTTCCATACTTTAACAGATTTTTTTAATAACTTAAAGCCACTCTACCAGGTACAACGGGAGTAATGGGGGCGTGATCGGGAATCACGCGTGCCTCCGCGATTCCCAAGACTGCAAGTGAAGGAGGTCCTATCACAAGGATCAAACACAAGGAGTGTCTCAAAACAGTGTACAGCTGTTGTAGATGGGTAGAGGAATTAATTCTGAAAAGAATGCAACTCGAATCGCGGAAAACGGAACCCGAACAGGCCCTAAACGGGTCGAAAACGACGATACTGTGCAAAATCAGACGTCTAGAACTTCTTCCAGACGTCTTAAAAAGTGGATCAGAGAATTACCTGATCAGCGTGGTTTCCCAGACGTCCAGAAGTCTATGGGGACGTCTGGCCTAGATCCCAGACGTTCGATGGTCACCTCGGACGTCTGGAGGTCACTCCCGCCATCTGGTACAACAGCCAGACGTTTGATTCGCGTTGGATGGCAAATCACCGAGCCTGCGCACACCCATCTCCCTCCCTTAGTACGGTCAGTCGACAGGAAGGAAGAAGAAGACGGAAAACTCACCTTTCAGACATCTGGATGGTCTTCCAGACGTCGCCCTCGCCGTCTGGCTATCAACCCAGACGTCTGATTCTGGAAATTCTTCTAGAATCAGGGCACCACTCGGCCTCCGCTTGCGATGCCGCCCGCGTCGCACCTCGCGCACCTACTGCTCAGACCGCAGCAGTCCCCCCTCTGGGTCACTCCGCGCCCCCCGCGCCCTCTGCAAGCCGACCCTAGCAGCCCCGGCAAGCTCGCCCTCACTGCAGAGCTCCGATCTCGCATGCCGCACCTCCTCCGCGCTCACCGCGGCCGCCGCTGCAGCCCTCGCGCTCGCGCTCACGCTCACTGGCTGAAGGAGAAGAGGGAGGAGACGGTGGAGACGACGGGAGGGAGCGCGTGGCCTTTTAATGCCGCGCGAGGAGGAGAGAGAGGATGCGGCAGGTGTCTGCAGCCGTAGAGAAAGAGGGAGTAAGCGAATATCCGGTCTACGCGCTCAGGCGTGCAGACGACCCGTGCGTGTCGAAATTAACAGATTTCCAGACGCCTGGAAGAGATCCCAGACATCTGGTAAGAAGTCTGGATGTGATCCCAGACATCTGGTCCGACGTCTGGGCCACCTCCCAGACGTCTTAAAAGATGTCTAGGGCACACGTACACGCGTGGGTCGTCTGCGCGACTGAGCGCGCAGACCAGATATTCGCTTATTACCTCTTTCTCTGCGGCTACAGACACCTGCCACATCCTCTCTCTCCTCCTCGCGTGGCCTAAAAAGGCCACGCGCTCCCTCCCGTCGTCTCCACCGTCTCCTCCCGCTTTTCCTTCAGCCAGTGAGCATGAGCGCGAGGCCAGCAGCGGCAGCCGCAGTGAGCGCGGGGGAGGTGCTGTGTGCGAGAGAGGAGCTCTACAGTGAGGGCGAGCTCGCCGGGGCTGCTAGGGCCGGCCGGCGGAGGGCGCAGGGGGCGCGGAGCGACGCGGAGGGGGGACTGCTACGGTCTGAGTAGCAGGCGCGCGAGGTCCAACGCGGGCGACGTTGCGAGCGGAGGCCGGGTGGCGCCCTGATTCTGGAAAAATTTCCAGAATCAGACGTCTGGGTTGATAGCCAGATGGCGAGGGCGACATCTGTAAGACCTTCCAGACGTCTGAAAGGTGAGTTTTCCGTCTTCTTCTTCCTTCCTGCCAACTGACCGTACTGAGGGAGGGAGATGGGTGTGCGTAGGCTCGGTGATTCACCATCCAACGCGAATCAGACGTCTGGCTGTTGTACTAGACGGCGGGAGCGACCTCCAGACGTCCGGGGTGACCATCGGACGTCTAGGAGCTAGGCCAGACGTCCCCGCAGACTTCTGTATGTCTGGGAAACCACGCTGAACAGGTAATTCTCTGATCCACTTTTTAAGACGTCTGGAAGAAGTTCCAGACGTCTGATTTTACACAGTGTCGTCGTTTTCGACCCGTTTAGGGCCCGTTCGGGTTCCGTTTTTCGCGATTCGAGTTGCGTTCTTTTCAGAATTAATTCCTCTACCTGTCTACAGTAGCTATACACTATTTTGAGACACTCCTTGTGTTTGATCCTTGTGATAAGACGTCGTTCAGTTGCAGTCTTGGGAGTCGCGAAGGCACGCGGGATTCCCGATCACACCCCCATTACTCCCGTTGTACCTGGTAGAGCGGCTTTAAGTTATTAATAAAATCTGTTAAATTATGGAACAATAAATAGAACCTAGGACATTGCATGAATCCTAGGAATGAGAAATAGATGGAATGATAGCTCCTAGGTGTTGCATGAATCCTAGGGCTGGAAAACTAGATTGTATGATAGATCCTAGGATATGGCATGAATCCTAGGATGGGAAAACTAGTGGAATGTATAATACTGCAGTCTCGGAAAATGGAAAGAGATATAAAGCTGCCTGTAATTTGAATTAACAGCTGCCTGTTGTGAATAAATAACGTGGTTGAGAACATGGATTGTAAGAATGTGAAACTGGAAAGTGAAACCTGGATGTTTGAGTAAAAAGGATGGAACCCTACGGGGAAGTAGGAGTAGAACTCCTGGAAAGTGAATGGAATAGTATTGGGGAAGTGAGCTGGCCCTTGAGTACGGAGCACCAAGGAGAGCGACTGTCCCCCTGTTTAGTGCAGAGCGGAGCCAGCCGCCCCAGGGACCTGGGGTTAGGACTGGCCACTCTATACCGACTTGCTGGCCCTCGCGTACGTAGTACCGAGGAGAGCAACTAGTGTAAGGAGGTACTAGCTACCCCACGGGCCCCGGGGTTCTGCTAGCCTCCCACACCGACTTGTTAGGCCCGCTGGGGCAAACCAGGGTAGTCAGGCGAGGGTGTGCGGACTGTGGAGGGGCAAGGCCCCGGGTTGGTTACTGTGGAGGGGTTGGACCCCTGTTACTGAGAGGGATCTGCCCTGGACTGGTTCCGTGCTGTGCTTTGGGCGCACCCATTAACGGAAATGACTGACCACATGCCAGTACGGGTTAGCTACCTGTGCGTTTATCGCGCGTGCCGTAGTCACCGTTACGTCTGTCAGTGACCTTGGGGTGGTTGACCGAGGGTAGGATCACCACGGGAGACTCTCCCAGCCTGGAGAGCACCACGTGCTACTTCTACTTTTTGGAAAAGACTGCAATCAAGTCTTTCCTACGAGGAACATTCGAGATCAAGTAAAAGATCTGAGGAATAAATGAAATAGTGAGAAAATTGAAAGATGTGAATAAAGAAAGTAATAGAACATAACAGCTACTGTACACTCTACTATTGTCTTTAATTTTAGTTGCCACTCTTCTCAGCGTTTTGCTGACGTGTTACACTCGTTACCTTTTTCAGGACCAGGTGTTGAGTAGCCAGGGTCAGCGGCTACAGAGGATGCTGGGCCGAGTAGGGTCCAGTAGAGTTACCACTGTCTTTTGTACCTCTTTGTTTCCGTTATAGTCAGTAGTTCTTGTTTTCGCTGTACTTTTCTTTACCTGCAGTTCATGTTATATGATAAATGTTGTTCTACTGTTGTGGTGGTATATACTGTAGTAGTTTCTTTCCTTACTGCTGTACTTTCTTACTGTTAGTTATATTCATGCTGAATGTGGTTTATTTTACTGCTCTTTTGGTTACTTCCTCGTTGGACGACTAGGTCTTGGGATTAGTCGAGTCCGTCCGGTTCTCGTGTCTCGTAGGGACTCGGGAACCGGGTCGTTACAGGATAAGTGGTGGTAGGAGGATAGGATGGGAAATGCTTGTAAGACGTGGAAGGATACAAGGTAGAATAGGAAGGAAAATAGAAGAGAGAAAGGTGCCCTACAGTACAACCAGTCAACCCTATCCTTTGGTGGGTTAGCCTAAAGAGCTACAAACTCCCAGGACCCATCTTGAGATTATAAACGATTCAGTCTACTTTTATTCTGTCAATCCAACTAGTTAGAAGGAGGGACTGGGGAGAAGGTTCTTCCTTTGGCTTGAGCCTCCGGCTCTTAGTGTACCCATCAGCCACAGTCATTTGACGCTACTCCCCTAGCTAGACATCAGATGGACAAGCAGAAGCAGATAACAAAAAAAATCTCAGTTTAAGCCCTGAAGAGCGAATTAATCCTTAAGGCCAACATCTACACAGTTTTAATTAGGCTTGGGATGATTATGCTCTTGGAATGTGATGAGCCCTTTAGATGGGTTGTGCCTTTAATGATTAGTTAAAATGTGTGTGCGTACACAACCAGGGTTTGCAAACAAGGTTATTTGATGATGTGTCTTTTAGGGTTGAACCTTGTTTAGTAGCTTTTAGGGTTTAATCTTAGGTATATTCAATCAAGTTTAGGAGAACACTCCAAGTTCTGCAAGCACTGGTGATGATATATTCCTTTAGAAATCAAAGAAAAAATGTGGAGTGCCTAGTTCAGCCCTAAGAATCAACCCTAAGTGGGAAGCTACTTGATGAATCACTTTTATTTTGAGTGGTGTGGCCTAAACAGCTTAAGCAATTAGCCTATTACACCACTTAGTTAAGGCACACAAAAATGTTTGACCTATTCAGATTTCTACTCACTATTTTTGTGTTGAGTTAAGTGTTCCACAAGTCAGATCCCAGTTAAGTGGTAGAATCGATGTGATTGTGTGGCTTAGGGTGAGAAGTTGTCGATGTAAAGTTTGTAGCTTTCAAAAAATCCCACAAGTGAAGAGTACTATTTTTTTATATATATGCAAGGGTGAGATGAGTGGAGGTGGCAAACAAACAACCAAATCTATCCTAGGGTTTATAAAAAGCAACTAAGTTGATTTGGGTTTGAGTTATTAGTACGGCGAAATAAACTAGTGGGTAGGGGTGTTGGGGATAAACTTACAAAACCTTCATCCACCCTTTTCTCCGATCTGACTGCTTTGGCTCACCTCGAATGAGTACCTACAATCATAGTAAGATCAAAGAAAAAGTGAGATAAAAGTTAGGTAAGGCGGAAAAACACCGAAAAAGAAACCAAGGAGTGTTGCCTCCTCGGCAACGGCGACAAAATGATCGCACATGTTTCACGAGTTTGAAATCAGGGTTACTAGTAACTTGTCATAGCTCGCAAAATGCATCTATTAGATAAAATTTATAACCGAAACTCAAAAAGTAAGTCCCAAGTCGAACATGGCGAGGCGAACGTTTAGTTTCATAAAATTCCGTGCTTTACTTTTATTTGTTTTTGGTTGTTTTTATCTTTTCTAATTTTTTTGGTATTTTTAGCAAGCAAGAGATTCGATTGATGAAAACTTTATCTACTTGCAAAAAATTAAGAGAGGGAGAAAGAGTGCGAGAGAAACATTCATCTATTCATGAAGAATTGTTTGTTACTCTTTGAAAATGGAAAATCTATACTATGAAAGTGTAAAAGGATAGAATGAGGTGATAGAAATCCCCCTCGCCCTGACGTTGCCTGGAGGAAGGTGGTGAGGAGCGAGACAGAGGAAGTAGCTGGAGGATGGAGGATGGGGCAGGATGGCATCGCGGCGAGGATCTTCTTCCCGAAGGGTGGAGAAAGGATGGCCATGGGATGCTCCATGAATGGGGATGAGGGGAGGGAAAACTATTTGGTTTTACTCTAGAAGAGCATCCCGGGCTTGGGACAAGCTCTGTCTAGAGCCTTAGAGGTAGTGAGGCGAAGAAAGGAAAAGTTGAAGAAAAATGGGAGGGGTAAGGGTCCTTTTATAGTGGGGGAAAGAATCAAATTCGTATATAGGACATTTAGTGACAGTCATAAATGTCACTAAAGATCCGCCACAAATGTCACTGAAGACAGCCTAGGTGCCCACGCTGTCGCTGCACTGGTGCACGCTCCGAGAGCCTCCACGCGCTACATGCCTGTGTGCGCTGCTGCTACGCACGTGCACATGCCCACGCTGCTGTGCGCGTGCGGTGGCACGTGCATGCGCATGGGTGGCCTGTGTTGCGCCATGTGGCATGATCTAGGCCATCCATCTTCTCATTGTAGGGGATACTACAGAGGTCAAATTGAGTCGATTTTTGCACCATTAGGCTGCGATTGTCGATCCAAATCCATCCTCATGGTTAGATTTGTCATTTGAATATCTAAATTATGTCACCTAGTCCCTTGGCCATTGATCTTCCTCGGATTGCATATGGTGCTATGGGACTCCGATAAAGGCGATTTCACAGACGTTGGACTCCGATTGTCATCCTAATCAGATCCGTATGGTCGGATCATCAATTCGAGGCTCCAAAATAAATCTTCTTCTCTCCTGACCACAAAAATGACATAATTAGCGTAAAATATACACAATTACTCTAAATGTAGAATGATGCACGCTATGCAATATTTATAATATGGAATGCAAATCTAAGCCTAGGACCATACATAAAGAGGCATTTTAGCCAAAATAGATGTGTCTACATTAGGTAATTAATCCTAGCATCGAGCCACTTGATTATCTCCTTCTTGTCCACTTCTCGCATATTCAGGTTTAACCTCCTTTGCATCTTGCGAGAAGGGTGGGATCCATCTTCCATAAAAATACGATGATTACAATAAGATGTTTCGATCCCCCTAAGGTCATGGATGGTCCAACCAATTGCCTCCTTGTTGTTCTTAAGGACCTTAATTAACCTCAATTCTTGCTCCTTAGTCAAATCAGCACTAATAATCACACGAAGCGTGTTTTCAGTTCCTAAGAACTCATATTTCAAATTTTTGGGCAATGGTTTCAATTCAAGCTGAGGTGCATTTAGAATAAAAGGCAGGGAAGATCCTGACAAAGATTCATCAAGACGATCCAGTGGAAGAGGCTAGGAATGAACAAAATCAACAGCCCCTTCAGGATGTGGCTGGTCTACCACGGAGGGTTGTGGGTTGGGTTCACTAATGCTGCTGGAGACCTCGAGTGCACTGAATGTCATTCAAGTCTCAAGATCTTGATCCTCAAGCTCCACAATGAATCTACAATCCTCAAATCCTCTTATCACCTTAAAAATATCCAAAGTTAGCTTCTTATCCCCAAAGGCGATCTCCATACTACCGCGTTCACAGTTTATGTTGGCCTGGGTGGTAGCTAGGAATGGACGACCCATAATGATTGGCGTGTTCCTCAAATCCTTAGATACATCCATGTCAAGGATGAGAAAATCTAGGGGAAAATAGAAATCGTTGACCTTGACAATTACATCCTCAATAACGCCCCTCGGTGTGGTGACCGAATAGTCCACTAATTGTAGCATTACTGAGGTTGGCCTAAGTTCACCTATCCCAAACCTCTCATAAGGAGAAGTCGAGATTAGGTTGATGGATGCACCTAGGTCCAATAGTGCCCTATCAAAAGTGTATTCTCCAATAATGCATGAGATCAAGGGGGCACCTCGATCTTTCTTCTTTTGAGGAATGTGAAGTAGGATAATAGTACTTGCCTACTCAGAGAGAATCACCTTCCTCAGAGTGCATTCTCTCGACTCAAGCTTTTGGGTACACAGTTCTTTCATGAAATTAGCGTAAGTTGGGATGTGCTTAATGGCGTTGAGGAGTGGAATATTAATCTCTACACTCTCGAATAAATTCCGGAGCTCCTCATTGCTATATATGGTTTTCTTCTTAGTTTTTAATAGGACCTCAGAGAATGGGATATGGGTGGTTTTTTCAATTTCTAATCCCTAGGCCTTATTGTCTTCTTCAATCTCCTCCTTCTCTCTCTTAGCTCCCTAGGGTTTTGGCTTCTAGAAGGTAATACAGGGTTTTGGATCTGCTTCCCACTTCTCAAGGTGATGGAGTTTGCAGAGGCATATGGTGATAAACACCAGTTTATCATCATTTTTATGCTTTAAAACTAACCTAGCTCTTAGGATTTTACTCCGCAAATGGGTTTTTCGGCTGCATTTAGGCATAAATTAGGATAGGCATGCATTGCATTTTTTATTATTGTTTTAATGTGTTTTTGTGAGTGTTAGGGATGTACAGATTCACAGATCCCTAAAACCCTAGCACTCAAGAAGGCAATTGGTAAAGGAGAAGCCCAGACTAGTTGGAACCCAGCTTGATCCAGCTCACCATAGCTGGAACCTAGCTTACTTGAACTAGGGTTAGCTCATCCCAGCTCCATTCAGCTAATCTCAGCTGGATGGCAGCTCAAGAGAGTTCACCTTAGCTCACCCTAGCTCAAGTCAGCTCAGATCCAGCTCAACTTGGCCGAGTCTAGGTCACCTCAGCTCCCACTAGTTCACAGGGAGCTCTAGCTAGCTCAGCTGAGTTGACAGGAGTTCACCCCAGCTCAGATCCAGCTACATCCAGCTCCACTCAACTCCAGCCAGCTGAAGAAGAATTCATCTCAGCTCAGGAAGCTCAAGTCCAGATCCCGGGGATTCAGCTTAGCTCATCTCAGTTGAGCTAAGCTACCTTAGCTGCCTCAACCAGCTTGATTCTCCCCGGGAGCACCAGACCCAGCTCACCTTAGCTCAGTATGGTAGAATCTAGCTTACCTTAGCTTGACTTAGTAGCTAGCAAAGAACTAGCAAGCTAAGCCAGCTAGAATAGCTCCATGCCAGCCTCTTCAGCAGCAGCCAGCTCCAAATTTCAGCTCCAGACTTCTCCTCAGCTCCTCCCTCCAAACCCTAGCTCCAACACCTTCTCCTCTACTCCTCCATTAGCTAAGCAAGCTTATCTTAGCTTAGCTTAGCTTAACTATGCTCCAACTTCCTTGGCTTGTACCACCCCAAAAACCCACCTACCAACTCCACCCAACTAGCTCCACCTAAGCTCCACATAAGCTAACCTACTTGGCACCAACCTAACCTACCCACCACCTCCAAAAGACACCTAAAAGTGGCACCAAAAACTACCCATAACCACCCCTTAGTGGCGCCACTTTTCCCTCCAAAATCCCCCCTCATCTCCACCACACAATCCCCCTTGAATCCATCTCCACCATCCACCTAACTCCCCTTCTAGAAGACCCCATGTTGGCGCCAACATGGGGGTGTCTCTCCACCACCAAAAGACACCAACACCACCATAACCACCCCCTTTAACACCCCTTGGGTTGGCGCCAACTCACCCTAGCCATAGGATCACCAACCACCCTCATCCTTCCATCCTAGCCCTCCATTTCAAGGGGCACCTTAACCCCCCATCCTATTCTATAAAAAGCCACCACCTACCACCATTTTGGAGCATCCTCCCTTAGTGTATTTTCTACCTACATCCACCTATACCTACGCCCAAGGAGAAGGAGTAGAGAAGGAGATTAAAGGGGCACACCACCAGCCCTTTTGGTGCCTTCTTCTCCCCACTCTCTTCAACTTGGGCCATGCCAAGGAGGAGGACTCTCCCACTTCAAGGAGGACGGCCAGGCAAAGGAGAAAAGCTTAGGGTGGACATCCACCCTTGGAGAGAAACTTTGGGCACGCCCCCTTAGGGCTTGCCTTGGAGGTCATCACTTTGGCGGAGTACTGCAAGGAAGGAGTTGAAGGATTCTTTTCAAGCTTGGGAGCCACCAACCTTGGAGCAAGAAGCCCTCTTCTTCACCATCTATTTAGAGGATTTTTGTTTTCTTTCTTTATTTCAATTATCTAGTAGTAGAAGCATTCCTCTACTAGGCATTTTTGTTAAACACTTTATCAATTATCTAGTTGCCTTCTTCGCATATCTTGTTTGCATTTCTATTTGCTTATTTTCAGCATTCTTCACTTCCTCTCCCTAATTATTCTAGGCCTCCACTTGCTTAGAGTGAGCTTAGGGAGAGGCTCTACTTGCCACTTTAGAGTAGTTTACTTAATTGGAAGTGTAAACACTTTTCCCGCCATAATTTCGCATGTTGCCTTAGTTCGAAAACAAAAAAAAATGGTATATTGAAAATTACCAAAAGAAAGTTGAGATATATTCCAAGCAAGAGAATCAATTTTGCAACCATATTGCCTCCTTGGACGACCCTAGATACTTCCCTATCTAGGATTATAAATTTAAGAGCGAAAGCGGATTTACGCGTTACAACGACGTATTTTAACATACCGCGTGAAATCGCTATCACTTTTTGGCGCCGTTGCCGGGGAGGCACGACTTTGCATTAACTCATTTTCTCTTGCTTGAAGTGGATCTCATCCCCTTCTCTTTCTTTCTTTTGTGTGTGCAGGAACTACAGCGGGAAAACGGGAATCTGGAAGCGAGAGCTTAAAGATCCTTTTCTTCTCGCGAAAATTCAAGTTGGTTCCTCTTTCTAGTCACATAATTAATTAAAACTACCAAAAATATATTAAACTTGGCTTTCAGGACCCTAAACACTTAAATTAAGTGGAGTGGTGCATTTTAAAATCATTGTTTGCTTGTATGCTTCTTTAGCACCATTCCATTGCAAGTATTGGTGTTCTATTTTTCGGGTCTAGATTTCTATCCAGACTTGAAAAATCGATTCCTAACACCACAGGCCTCCTAAAATCATAAAATTTCATAGAGTGATTCCCAATTAAGTTTGGAACATCTGTTCCAAATTTCAGATCAATTGGATTTGTATTTAATTTTTAAAAATTCGTGGATTACAGAGGGTCACACCCTCTAATCTTCCTATTTTGCTACTGTCCACGAATTTTCAGAATTTTTATACTCATCCAATTTTTGTGAAATTTATCTTGTTGGAATCCCTGTGAAATTTTACATATCATATAAAATCATAAAAATTTTCTGAGTTCGGTGGTAATACTGAAAAGTCTATAATACCCACGGGTATTATTTCTGGACTTTGACACCAGTACAATTAAAAATTCAAAACTATTATCAAAAAAATTCCTAAAATCTTACAAAAATCTTTTCTGGAATCCTTGTTTGATTTTCTTCAAAGTAGTGGTGTTGTTTGACTTGTTTGGACCACTATTTAATTCTGAAAGCTAAAAATAATTCATTGGTAGTTAAATTTCTGTCTCAGGGATAATTGGTTTAGGGTTTCTTCTTTCTCTTTAGAGACTCAATTAAAAGGAAATATACAATCACACATACAACTTGTCTTTCCTTTGATTGTGAACTTTCAAACTTGCTTGAAAACTTAAAGAGAAAAACCCTAAAATTCATTTAATTAAATCACATCCTAAAAGACAAAAATATAAAAAAATTGTGTGACAACTTGATTTTCATTGGAGCCACTCTCCAATTCTTGCACACACACAAAAAAATCAAATAACAGGGCAACAACCCAATAAACGCCCTCCACATTCCGTGTGCACTATAGAATCCTGGACCTAATTAAAATTTGTAGCAACTTGACCCCTAAGGCTTTATCAACTTAGGCTTGCTATTTAGGTCTTAAGTTTTCTTTAGTTAGTACCAATTCTGTCATCTATATCTGGTGTTCAGGCTGAGGGACCGTGTCAAAAGACCAGGCGCGGGTTTGTACAAGCACCTGGGGTTTTCCCTGGGAAACGTTTGGGCCCAAACCTCCCCTTAAGCAACTTGGCTAGATTTGTTGATAGAACGGGTATTCACTATTGACTACTTATTTCCTATATAGACCAAGTCTTAGGTTATTATTAGGGAGTCACAATTAAGTTAGGTCTAGTTTTTGTTTGTTTGAATTGCACACTTTCTCTCATTTCTTTCTCTTCTCCTCCCCTCCCCGTTCTTCCATTTTATGCACGGGCGACGGTCTCAAAATCCGCACTTGGAAGGACCATTTGATTTTGCCCCCCACGTAAAAAGACCACTTTTTCTGTCTTCTCCTAAAAAAATGGAATCACAACAAAATAGGTCCACTGACCCTTCCACGTCTACCTCTAACCCCACCTCTAACCCTAATTCTAACCCTTCCACTCAAAACCCAACCACCAGTAACTTTCCACACTTGGAGCTCCCCAATCTTGAGTTGCCCCACACACAACATCAAGACCCCCTACCTGATCTTTTAAAATTGATGGCCGATCAGATTAATAAATTAAATTCCAATCAACAAACATTGACTAGGAACATCCAAAACCTAGCCAATCCAAGGCCAAACCCACCACCCCGTCAGCAGCCTGTTGTTCCTCTAAAAGATTTCTATGATCCATCTTATTATGAGGAACGACCAGGGGTGGTCATACCGGAGGTGAACTTTGAGATCAAGCCAGCCGTCCTGAACCTGATTAAACACTTTCATGGCCTTCCTAGGGAAGACCCTTTCAGCCACCTTGAAGAACTAACTCTTCTTGCACAGACAACCCGTTCCCGAAATGTGCAAGAAGACCTATGGCTGATGCGGCTTTTTCCATTATCTCTTAAAGATAAGGCCGCTTATTGGTTCAGGACCATTGGCCGACCCATTACAACATGGCCTCAACTCAAGAGTGCCTTCCTCAAGAAATTCTTTCCCATAGGTCGTACCAATTCCTTACGAAGATCTATTACGACCTTTCACCAAAAATCTGGCGAAACTTTCCATGATTCTTGGGAAAGATTTCAGGACCTTTTAAGAAGTTGCCCGCACCACGAGATTCCTTTGTGGCAGCTCGTGCAAATCTTCTATCATGGATTAGAAGATCAAATCCAACAATTTGTCGACGCCTCGTGTGGCGGCAACTTCTTAAATAAAGATGCTGAAAGTGCTTATGATCTATTTGAAGAAATGTGTGAAAACTCATTTAACCAAGCTTCCATGAACACATTTTGCAGAACCCACAACCCGCAGTTTGGTGTTCATGAAATAGGCACTCAATCTATCCCAGTCGCCCAAGACGATCTTCAAATGATCGCTCAGAAACTCGACCAGATGCATATTAATCAGAAGAAAATTGAGGAAAGACTCGCCACATCAATTCAAGCTCCACGACCACATCTAACCCAACCTAACTTTCCACGAAGAGAAAATTTGCACAATCTCAACACCACTCCTGCTGATTATTCTGAGGTTGCCCATGATTCACTGGGGAATTTCAATTATCCAGATCTTAACCCCACCCAAAATATTTCTGCCATCCAGGAGCCCTTTAAAAATTCTTCCAATTGGAAAAATTACCCGAACTACTCCTAGAATAATCAAGTTTCCTCCCAACCATATCATTTTAATGGGTATGGGTCGAATCCAAATTTCCATCCTGGGCCATCCGAACAAGATATCAATGCCCAGATGCTACGGACCCGGCAGGATATGCAAACAAAAATGACGGAAGTAACCCGCAACATCACAAATCTGAACAATCAGATTGGGGTTGCTCCCACGCAAAGACCTGTAGGACATCTTCCGTCCCAACCCATACCCAATCCCAATCAACAAGGGAACCATTATATGGGTAGAAATCCACATTATCCAAATCAGCCTCCTCCTAATCCACCTCAGCAGCCGCCCAGGTTCCTGCAATCACAGGCCCCCCCCACCTCCTCCAAATAATAATCCGACTGCACATGCAGTTACCTTGAGAAGTGGGAAAACCACCATTGACCCCGAGCCTTTGCACGAACCTAGTAAGATACATGTGCAAGTTGACTCCCCACCTCCCCATCAGGAAGAAAAAGAACAACAAAAATCTCAAGACAAGATTCCTATCGCTTTCCCACAAGCTCTCTACCCTACCACCAACAAAAGAAAGAAATCTGAGCCCACTACAGAAGAACTCATGGAGCTATTTGGGCAAGTTCATATCAATATTCCTCTCCTAGATGCCATCAAATATATACCTGCCTATGCTAAATTTTTGAAGGAGATTTGTACTCCTAAAAGGCAGGCCAAAAATCTAGGACAGGTGCATCTTTCGGAGACAGTAAGCTCTGTCATACAGAGTAAGCTGCCTCCTAAGATGAAAGATCCGGGGGCGCCTTTAATTTCTGTAATTATTGATGACACTACATTTAATCGCGCCCTCCTTGATCTTGGTGCCTCTGTAAATATTATTCCCACAAGTTTATTCGAAGAATTTCAGATCGGTGAATTAAAACCCGTCGAGGTTACCCTGCAATTAGCCGACCGATCTACAATCAAACCTCGTGGGATTGTCGAGGATGTATTAGTCAAGGTCCAGAATTGTGTCTTCCCTGCAGACTTTCTGGTTCTTGACATAGAGGCACCCGAATCATTACTGGACTCCCCGATAATCCTTGGACGCCCCTTTTTGGCTACTGCAAAGGCAAATATCAATTGCCACACAGGCAAAATGGATATCAACTGTGCAGGCCAAACTATCACCTTAGATATTTTTAAATCCTCCAGGAGATTCCATGATGATAACTTCTTTGAGGACTCAGATACTGAAATTTCTAATATGGTGGAGGAGACAATGTTAATAGATACCCTTACCAACCACAGTTTTTTTGAGGACTCTGATTCAGACTCAGTGGTCAGCGAGATCTGTGATCCGGAAACTTGTCTTGACCCTAAATTTATTCCTGATACCCCCCCTAACCCACCCACTATTCACGCACCTAACTTTTCCACACTAACTTCACCGAATCCTCACCATTCCTTCCCCGACCCCTTTCTAACGGACCTACCACCAACCCCGCCTGAGTTTGGCACCCAACCTAATTTAAACCCATGGCCAAACTCAGGCTACACTTATCATTTTCCATCCAACTTTGATCCCAATATTATTTCTAATCAATTTTTTAAGGATCTAGAAGATGACACTTTTTTTGCGGGGATCCAAGTGTCCAATTATTTACATGATCTTACGTCTTCCGTGCATACCTTCACGCCCGGCTAAATGGCGTAAAAGATAGCACTGGATGGGAGGTAACCCATCATTTTCTTGCTTTCCTTTTTTCTTCTTTTTCCAGGTTTTATTCATCCTAAACCTGACCGTTCTTCACTAAGGTGATTCCTTTTCCCTCCTAATGCATGAGGACATGGCATATCTTAAGCATGGGGGGGGGTTTTTAAATTTTTACGATCGATTTAGGATGTTTAAAACCTAAAAACATGCATTTTTCTTTAATTTATTTCCTGCTTGCATACCCAAAAAAAAAAAAGAAAAAATTGAAAACTTTTTGAGGAAAAATTTTGAAATCAGGACTAAGGTCGAAAAATTCACTTCTGATACAATGGGATTTAATCTTTAACAAACTAAGGATGAGGATTTGGATCTAATCATTAGAATTCCAGGGTCTATTTTAGACTAGATCAGATATCCTTCTCTAAAATTCCACCTGAACTCATGATAGTTCAGGTGACTTGATCCTATTTTGTAATATGGAAAGTATTTGACTTAGTTTTTGACTCAAAAACTTGCGGCTCTCGAGAAACTTCTTGTGTCAATTTTCACACACAAGCTAACATTTAAAAACAACTAAAAATTTGAAAAACTCCCTTGTTTGGATTTAGTAAAAGTCTGAATCAGGTCATTGGTTTGAGTTCCCACCGTCGAGAAGAAGGAAAATACCTTCTTTGAGGACGCGATGTCAACATGTTACCGCCTCGGCGCTGCTCTATATCTATATTTCATATCTTTAGACAGAGCATTAAAGCGCATTTCAGCAGCTCAAGTATCTTGGACGGTGCTCTACCTATAGCGTCGGAGCAAGAGCTTGAGTTTGCTTGGAGCGCCCCTTTTCACCGCATCGTGTTTTGGGGTTGTGAGCTCCTGGGTGGTGTCATGGACAGTGCTATCCCGAAGTACTGGCACCAGAGCCCCCTTGAGGAATGGTAATGGGAATGATGATACCGACACATCTGTTGTAAGACTAAGCTAAAAATAAGCATGGGGGAGAAAATAATAATAATAATAATAATAACACGTCCTTATTAAGGCTGGCTTTTCACAAGCACCGACACAAGGTTTTAAAGGAATTTGCAAGTTGCGAATCAGATTCACGAGCCAGAAAAATCCTAAAAACAAACATTTCAAGTCATCTGAATTAACAAGGGGTTAATTTGTGAATTTTCTGAGGATATATTGATCCCGTTCTATCTAATGGTTGGATCCAAAAACAAATCCTGATGTTTATCTTCAACAAATCCCATATCTCCTGTGTTTTAATCTACCAAGGTCCCTTAATCTCTTTTTCTCCTCAAAAGTCAAAAAAATTAGATTTCCCAAAAATTCCATTTTCCAAAAAAAAAAATTAATGTTTTGCTAAGAGACTAGCAAAAGATAAGCATGGGGGTGTGATAAACACCAGTTTATCATCATTTTTATGCTTTAAAACTAACCTAGCTCTTAGGATTTTACTCCGTAAACGGGTTTTTGGGCTGCATTTAGGCATAAATTAGGATAGGCATGCATTGTATTTTTTATTATTGTTCTAATGTGTTTTTGTGAGTGTTAGGGATGTACAGATTCACAGATCCCTAAAACCCTAGCACTCAAGAAGGCAATTGGTAAAGGAGAAGCCCAGACTAGTTGGAACCCAGCTTGATCCAGCTCACCATAGCTGGAACCTAGCTTACTTGAACTAGGGTTAGCTCATCCCAGCTCCATTCAGCTAATCTCAGCTGGATGGCAGCTCAAGAGAGTTCACCTTAGCTCACCCTAGCTCAAGTCAGCTCAGATCCAGCTCAACTTGGCTGAGTCTAGGTCACCTCAGCTCCCACTAGTTAACAGGGAGCTCTAGCTAGCTCAGCTGAGTTGACAGGAGTTCACCCCAGCTCAGATCCAGCTACATCCAGCTCCACTCAACTCCAGCCAGCTGAAGAAGAATTCATCTCAGCTCAGGAAGCTCAAGTCCAGATCCCGGGGATTCAGCTTAGCTCATCTCAGTTGAGCTAAGCTACCTTAGCTGCCTCAACCAGCTTGATTCTCCCCGGGAGCACCAGACCCAGCTCACCTTAGCTCAGTATGGTAGAATCTAGCTTACCTTAGCTCGTCTTAGTAGCTAGCAAAGAACTAGCAAGCTAAGCCAGCTAGAATAGCTCCATGCCAGCCTCTTCAGCAGCAGCCAGCTCCAAATTTCAGCTCCAGACTTCTCCTCAGCTCCTCCATCCAAACCCTAGCTCCAACACCTTCTCCTCTACTCCTCCATTAGCTAAGCTAGCTTAGCTTAGCTTAGCTTAGCTTAACTATGCTCCAACTTCCTTGGCTTGTACCACCCCAAAAACCCACCTACCAACTCCACCCAACTAGCTCCACCTAAGCTCCACATAAGCTAACCTACTTGGCAGCAACCTAACCTACCCACCACCTCCAAAAGACACCTAAAAGTGGCACCAAAAACTACCCATAACCACCCCTTAGTGGCGCCACTTTTCCCTCCAAAATCCCCCCTCATCTCCACCACACAATCCCCCTTGAATCCATCTCCACCATCCACCTAACTCCCCTTCTAGAAGACCCCATGTTGGCACTAACATGGGGGTGTCTCTCCACCACCAAAAGACACCAACACCACCATAACCACCCCCTTTAACACCCCTTGGGTTGGCGCCAACTCACCCTAGCCATAGGATCACCAACCACCCTCATCCTTCCATCCTAGCCCTCCATTTCAAGGGGCACCTTAACCCCCCATCCTATTCTATAAAAAGCCACCACCTACCACCATTTTGGAGCATCCTCCCTTAGTGTATTTTCTACCTACATCCACCTATACCTACGCCCAAGGAGAAGGAGTAGAGAAGGAGATTAAAGGGGCACACCACCAGCCCTTTTGGTGCCTTCTTCTCCCCACTCTCTTCAACTTGGGCCACGCCAAGGAGGAGGACTCTCCCACTTCAAGGAGGACGGCCAGGCAAAGGAGAAAAGCTTAGGGTGGACATCCACCCTTGGAGAGAAACTTAGGGCACGCCCCCTTAGGGCTTGCCTTGGAGGTCATCACTTTGGCGGAGTACTGCAAGGAAGGAGTTGAAGGATTCTTTTCAAGCTTGGGAGCCACCAACCTTGGAGCAAGAAGCCCTCTTCTTCACCATCTATTTAGAGGATTTGTGTTTTCTTTCTTTATTTCAATTATCTAGTAGTAGAAGCATTCCTCTACTAGGCATTTTTGTTAAACACTTTATCAATTATCTAGTTGCCTTCTTCACATATCTTGTTTGCATTTCTATTTGCTTATTTTCAGCATTCTTCACTTCCTCTCCCTAATTATTCTAGGCCTCCACTTGCTTAGAGTGAGCTTAGGGAGAGGCTCTACTTGCCACTTTAGAGTAGTTTACTTAATTGGAAGTGTAAGCACTTTTCCCGCCATAATTTCGCATGTTGCCTTAGTTCAAAACAAAAAAAAATGGTATATTGAAAATTACCAAAAGAAAGTTGAGATATATTCCAAGCAAGAGAATTAATTTTGCAACCATATTTCCTCCTTGGACGACCCTAGATACTTCCCTATCTAGGATTATAAATTTAAGAACGAAAGCGGATTTACGCGTTACAACGACGTATTTTAACAAACCGCGTGAAATCGCTATCGTATGGGTTCGAGTATTGAGGTGGGGTAGTGAATATTGGAGGACCTTGGTTGGTCATATAACCAGTAGAAGTAGATGAGGGACCCTACTCAACCACCTGAGCATGTGAGTGTGGGTCCATTTGATTCCCGTACCCTTGGGCTCTATTTCCTTATTTTACACATTGCGTTGGTTGGGTACGGGTTGGGATGGTAGAAATTCGGGTTGTCAGGTGTTAGCAATTAACTCGGATTGCAAGTTATCCGATGATATATTCATTTGTTGCATGTGCTGATGCATGGGCCCGTGCATTTCCACCATCTGCCGATTTAAACCAGCCTGCCCTGCAAATTGTTGGGCATTCCAAGATGGCTGAGTAACTGGTCTCGAGGGCAACTTGGTGTATACTTGACCCTAACCCATAGGTCTTTGAGATGCATAGTTGCTGGGTCGAGTTTGGGTTTGTTACCCTTGAGTTTTCTAGGAGAAGTTAGGGTGCTTCATCCAACCTGAGTTATAAGTGTTGGAATACGAGTTGGGCCTAGCATTCTCCTACATTGCATACACATCCTCATAGGACGAGGATGAAGAGAAGGAAGGATCAGAAAAACTGGGATCAAAGGCCCCATTTTGGAACCCATAAGGTTCCGAGAAATCCTAGCTCACAGGTTGAGCCGATTCAAGTTGGTTCATGAACTCCCACCCCATGGGAGCTTGTGAGGAATGGAATCCTGAATTTTGGGATTGAGTAGGTGTAGAAGTGTTTCCTGAATTCCTAGACACCCATTCTTCCATTCTCTTAGCAACCAAGTCCATTTTATCCAATTTATTACAAATCAATTCCACATCAAATGAATGAAAATCCTAGATCTCATTCGCACTTGACCTAGGTCGTTGGGACCGATTCAATGAATCCATGGAGGCGTGATTAATTGAGTTCTCACTCATTTCCCCAAATAGGTCATATGCACTATCTGCATCGCTGCTGAGGAAATTGCCTCCGCAGGAGGCATCCATGTGATTACGGAGTTGCTCAACCAACCCGTGATAGAAAATCTGCACGAGTTTCCATTTCGGCACCTCGTGGTGTGGACACTTCCTCAAAAGTTCCTGGAATCACTCCCAGGCACCATGAAACGGTTCCCCCAGCCGCTGGATGAAAGTTGTAATCGCCCATCGCAATGCTCCAAGAAAGCCAACTTAAGAGTAGCCCTAGTTTCTATTGGCCTTCCTATCGTCCAGTACCAATGTGCGGCCTCATCCTTGAGAGAGTGGGGGAAAAACCTCATTGCTCTTCATTCACATTCCTTGCTTTGGTTGTTCGAACTAAAGTTGTCAAATCCTCCAAGTGATAGAATGGGTCCTCCGAGCCAAGCCCTTGAAAATACCTAATCAAGCTTAACACTTGGGGCTTGATTTTTATGTCCCCAGTGGGAATCATGACGCTAGGACATTCCCCACAGTTTGAATGATCATAAAAATCCTTCAAGAGCTGAGCGCCCTGACCATTCCTACGTTAGAACCATTGCTGCATCAGTTGCATTTCTTCCAACTGCGTCTGAATTAGCTCCTACTGGTTCGAGGTTAGGGGAGGTGGTTGTTGATCAGCCATGGGATCTGCTTGGCTAAAGCTCAATCTCTACCTCTGGGAATGGTCTAAAGGTCCTTCCAATCTATGGTTTAATGACCTCCTTCCAAGCATACACTAGAAGGAGTCAGAAGGACAGGGAAGAGAAGGGGCCCTGCATCACAAAAATACAAGCCTATCCTTAGTTTGGGTAGCCTAAAGGTCTACAGACTCTCGAAATTTGTCATATGATTATGGATGATTTACTCTACTCATGTCCAGGAAATCAAACCAATTAGAAGGAGGGACTAGGGAGAAGGTTCTTCCTTTGGCTTGCTCCTCTAGTTCCTAGTGTACCCCTAGCCACGGTCGTTTGACGCTACTCTCCTAGCTAGACATCAGATTGACTAGTATAAGTAGGTTAGTCCTGAACAATCTCAATCTGGATCCCGACGAGTGAACCAATTTTTAGGGCCAACATCTAATTGATTTTAGTTAGGCTTGGGAAATTGGTGCTTCTAGAATGTGATGGGCCCTTAATGGGTTGTGCCCTTAATGATTTATTTCAAAATGTGTGAATGTGCACAACCATGAGTTTTTCAAGCAAGATTATTAATGATGAGGTGAGTTTTAGGGTTTAAATCTTGCTTAATAGCTTTTAGGATTCAAATATTAGGTGTTTTCAATAAAGTTTTGTCAGGAAAACCAAGTTTGTTTCTTAAAAGCACATGTTCAAGTATTTTCCTTTAGAAATCAAGAAATATATGGAGTGCTTGGCTTGACCTAGTTATTGAATCCTACGGAGCAGCTACAAAATGAACCGCTTTTATATTAGGTGGTGCAACCCAAATAGTTCAATCAATCGGCTCAAATGCACCACCGATTAAGGCACACAAAATGGTGATTGACCTAATATGATTTCTACTCTTTTATGTGTTTAATTAATATACCAAGTCCATAGGTCGGAATCCCAGTTGAGTAGATGAAAATCAAGTCAAGTTATGTGCCTCTGATATGGTGTATAAAGTGTGTAAATTGATTTGTCCTACAGAAAGTATCTTTTTTTTTTCTTTTCTTTCATAAAATGTGGGTGAGATGGGTAAAGGTGGCAAACAAGACAAGCAAAATCTATCCTAGGGTTTATGCAAACACCTAAGTAGATTAGGTCTTGGTTATGATTGTGGTGAAATGAACTAGTGGGGGGGAATGTGGGGGACACTTACAAAGTACTCTACACCACACTTTACTCCGATCTACCACACTTTGATCTCCATGCTAGGGTACCTGCAAGATAGCAGATCAAAGACAAGTGGGGTTAGTGCTATGTAAATGAAAAGAAACGCAGAAAACAATAATGTAATTTTCGTTGCCTCCCCGACAATGGTGCCAAAATGATCGCAGGGGTTTTGCATGTTTGAAATCGAGGTTATGAGTAACCTGTTGTCGTAGTTGCATAACTCATAATAAAATATAATTTATACCAAAACTCCAAGGGAGTCCTCGGTCGAACACAAGGAGGTGACGTTTACTTTGTATGAAAACCGTGTTTCGATTTGATTCTTTTTGATGTTTTAGGGTTTTTTTTTTTATTATTTTTGAAATAAAATGACACGAAATCACAAGGGAGAGATGGAATCAAATATGATGTACTGCTTGAATGTCAATTACATAAACCATGAAATCATAAAAGAGAAAAGGGGTGAGAAGAAATCTCCCGAAGCGGCTGTTTGGGGTGATGACAGCGCCTAGCAGAAGCTCAGATGAAGGTGTTGGGAAGCAAGACGATGGAGGTGAGAAGCAAGACGACGTCGGGTATAGGAAAGGTTCAGCATGCCACCAGAATGGAGGTGAGAAGGCGGAGATGATCTACTACCGAAATGGAGGTAGGAGGACATCTCCAAGGCGACCAATGAATGGGGATGGGAAAATGGAGTATTTGGTGGGGCAGAGTATCGTTACACTAATAGGTTCCTTAGGAGCTTGAGAGTAAGCTCTAACAAAGCATTGGTAGGCTTGCTAGTGCTTGGGAGTAGCTTGAAGTAGAGTAGGTAGAGATGGCTTGGAAGGGAAGGGGTGTAGCTCCTTATATAGTGCATGAGAAGAGGAAAGAATAGGCATGGGACCATTAGTGACCTCCAGGACGTCACTGTAAGTGTCGTTGTAGCCAGCTCACGCCCGCTCACGCATGCAACTGGCCTTGTTGGCATGCGCACTGGCATGCGCTAGCATACACGCGTGCATTGTTGGTGTGCGCTGCTGTGCTCGTTGGCATGTGCACCCAATTAACAAATTGGGGGGCACTACAGGTCTCAAAACCCGTGCCCCTCCCTTACGACCCAGCACCTCCACCATTACGCCACACACATAAATGTGCCGAGAGGATGTGCTGAGGCCGCGTGGTGAAGGTGGGCTCTTAGCCGTTGGATTGAGATCCAACGGTTGAGATCTCATCTTGCGGTGTCCTTGAGAATGCATCGGCTCTAGTGGGGCAGCCTGGATGGGACCACATGGTGCCATCTGGGCCGTCCATCCTCTTCTTCTTGTAGAGGGTACTACGGAGCTCCGATTGAGGTGATTTTAGTGTTCACGGACTACGATCTCCACTCCGGATTCATCCGTACAGTCGGATTCTTCATTCGAAGCTTATAAAGGTGTCACACTACCTCCTGGGCATGTTAAATAGAAGAATTAGTGTACATAATATACAACTATCTTAAATGCCATGCGATGGTTGTTATGTAGTATTTATAACATGATAGGTAATGCTAAGCCTAGGAACTAGCATAAATAAGCATTTTATCATGAATTCATGTTTGTTTATCAGGAACCTTCCTTAGTGCTATGTGAAAGGGTACCAAGGAGGATGGTAAGGAAGCTTCCTTGGTGCCATGTGAAATGGTGCCCAGGAGTGTATTTTCGGAACCAATGGTTTGCGATTTTAATGTAGGTGGATGGCCATTAAGATGGTGAGGGAGTAGGGTAGGAGTTGGATTTGAGTTGGATCGAGCTGAGTTGAGCTGAGGTCCAACTACTGGAGCTTCTGTCTTCACAAATGTTCCAAGTGTCTTCAATACTGCCAGGGTTTGTCTGATTTCCAATACATTCATCCCTGGCAATCAAATGGAAACTGCATGAGATAATGTGAAATGAATGCTAATGTATGCTCTAAACCCTAAATGCACATGCATGCTAGATGCAATGATATAATGCAATGTAGTCAACAAAATCTTAGGAACTAGATGTGAATGGATGCTAAGGATGATGATAAACTGACGCTTATCAGTGTCCTTTCTTTCCTGCCAAATCTGGTTGATGCAATATTCCACATTGGGACCTTGTTCCCAAGCACTAGTTTCTGCAGCTCCCCTTTCTTGGATCCATCAATCCAGGATGCCCCTATTCTTGGCCAACCTGAGGACCAGTTTCCTTTACACATTATTCTTTCCCCCTGTGATCCTTTTGGGACGCTCTCGTCCTAAGTTTTACCAGATCTTTCCCCATCCAATCCCAAGCTTAAAGAGCTACCTGACATGGTACAATATGCTTTCTTAAGACCAAATGAGACTCTCCCTGTAATCATTAATTTGAAATTGTCCAAGGAGTAGGAGTGCAAACTAATGGTCTTAACTAAACATAAGGTTTCAATTAAATGGTCTCTCTCTGATTTGACTGGCATTAGCCCCTCCTACTGCACTCACCGTATATATATGGAGGAGCAAGCTTGACCTTCCCACGAGATGCAACGACGTCTCAATCCGAATATGCGAGAGGTTGTTAAAATAGAAATTATTAAATGGCTTGATCCGGGCATCATTTACCTGATCGGCAATAGCCTTTGGGTGAGCCTGATTCATGTTGTGTCCAAAAAGGTAGGTCTCTCCATCTGTGTTAATGACAGAGGTGAATACATCCCTACACGCACTCCTACATCTTGGATAGTGTGTGTAGACTATCGGAAGCTTAATGCTACTACTAAGAAAGACTATTTCCCACTACCTTTTATCAACAAAATCGTGTAGTGGTTAGTGGGAAATCAGTTCTTTTGTTTCTTGGATGGGTTCTCAAGCAATAATCAGGTGGCTATTGACCACTGTGATCAAGAGAAGATCACCTTTTCCTACCCTTTTGGCACATTCGCATTTCGATGGATGTTAGTCAGATTTTGTAATGCTCCAGCTACCTTCCAGCATTGCATGCTGGCGATATTCCATGATATGGTAGGTGATTTTCTCGACGTTTTTAGGGATGACTTTTCGATCTTTTGACTGACCTTTGATGATTGTTTAGCCAAATTGACCCGCATCCTTTGGAGATGTATTGATGTAAACCTCATGCTTTCCTGGGAGGAAACTCACTTTATACTGCACAAGGGTATTGTTCTGGGACATATCATCTCTGAAAGAGCTATTGAGGTGGACTGAGCTAAGGTGGAGGTGATAGTTGATTTACCTATACCCACCTCTGTTATGCTATTCCACTCCTTTCTTGGTTATGTCGGGTTCTATGGGAGATTTATCAAGGATTTCTCCAAGATTTCCAGACCATTGGCGCATCTCCTATTAACCGATGTGCCCTTCGACATGGGCTCCGACATGGGTTGGAGAAATTCAGATCCTATGTTCTAGGCACCCATGTTACCATCTCCACTAACCACGAAGCCATTCATCAAATCATGCATAAGAAGGACGCTAAACCTTGATTGATTCGATGGATCATTCTGTTACAAGAGTTTGATCTTGAGATACGAGATAAGGTCGAAGCGCAAAATGTGGTTGTTGACCATCTTCTCCAGACTTGACCCTGACCATATTGGACTTTCCCTGCTGATGAATGAATCTTTCCCTGATGAGCACCTTTTGGAGATAGATGTGGCAAGTTGACCTTACTATGCTAACATCGTAATTACCTGGCCTGTAACTATCTTCCCCGAGGTTGGCCTAAAAACTAGCGTAAGTGTCTCATTTCAGAGCCAAAGTAATTAGCAACCAAAATATCCACTTCATTAGATTAGGTGCGTCATTTGTGAGGAACATAGCATTTTATTTCTGGGATAATCCACTTCTTTTAAGATTAGGTGCCAACCAGAATATCCGTCGCTATGTTCCTGACAACAAATTCCCCGATGTGCTATCCTTTTGCCATGATCATGCCTGCGAAGGCCATTTTTCAGAGAGGAAGACAGCAGCCAAGGTGTTGCAATGTGGATTCTTTTGGCCCTCTTTTCATTAGGATGCACACAATTATGCTAAGTGCTGCACTAGGTGCCACTCGCTAGGGCCAATGTCACACTGCAACATGTTGCCCTTGCAACTTTCCCTACCTGCAAAGATCTTTAATATAAGGGGAATTGATTTGATGTGTCCCTTTCCTCCATCCAATGACTTTAAGTACATCCTCGTTGCTATTGATTATGTCTCAAAATGGATTGAGGCTATTCCAACGCACTGTGCTGACCATGTCGTCACCACCAAATTCGTCAAGGACTATATCTTTGCTCACTTTGGGATCCCTCGTACCATCGTTTCAGATGGTGGAACCCATTTCACTCATTCGACTTTCTAGGCACTTTTGAGGAAGTATGGAGTTCACCACCATATCGATTCTCTGTACCATCCCCAAATGAATGGCTAGTCTAAGGTGTCGAATAGGGAGATCAAGTAAATCATCTAGAAAATGGTTTGAACTGATCGTAAGGATTGGTCCAACAAGCTGACTGATGCGTTATGGGTGTATCAAACCACCTTCAAGGCTCCCTTGGGTATGTCACTTTACATGATTGTTTTTGGGAAGCCTTATCACTTGCCCGTTGACTTGGAGCACCAGGCTTATTGGGCGGATCCCCAATGTAACCTCAACCCGGACCTGTGTGATCAAGAATAGAAACTCCAACTCCAGAATTAGAAGAATTAAGACATGAGGCCTATCACTCCACTTTGACCTTTAAACAGCAAATTGAGGCCTTTCATGACAACCACATTCAGCGAAAAGAGTTTGAGCCATCGCAACATGTTTGGCTTTATAATGGCCAACTCAATTCTTTCCTGGTAAACTAAAGTCCAAATGGATAGGACCATTCCTTGTCTCACGACCATTTCCCAACAGTGCCATTGAAATTGAAGATCCCAAAACTGGGCACAAATTTATGGTAAATGGGCAACTGTTGAAGCCTTCTCTCACTCATGAATCTGCCCCTGTTGGTGAGAAGTTTACCCTACTGGAGGGTGACTAATTTCTACCTCACTTCGAGTCCAACTAGGGCCATTAAATTTAGATCTCATTGGGAGGCACCCCAATGCCCTTTCACCTTCAGCCATCATTTCATTTCTCGAGTTTTCACCACTTTACTCCACATTCAATTTCACTTCACTACACTTCACTTCACACTTCGCCTATTCCACATCTTTTCCACCATCCACCCTACTGTGTACCCCTTATTCACTCTTGTACCAAGAGCCTTTAACCTGTCTCACCCCTTTTGAATGCATATGAGGATGTAGCAAGATTTGGCATGGGGGGATGGATAGGCATCCAAAGGATCTTGTATACTCTTCATATATAATGCAAGAGTCCCTTCCACTATACATATCCATCTTTAGCGTATATATAGCTTTATTGAAAATTCCATAAAAATTGAAAAATGTTGAAAAATCTTGAAAAAATTATAAAACACACAAAAAGCACATAAAAAATTGAAAATTCAAAAACTTCGAAAAGGTTTCCAAAAGTGTTTATTTTTTATCTAAAATCTAAAGCAAAAACAAAATAAGTGTTTATGGATATTCAACCTTTGCTTTTAGACTTTCCTAGCACATAAGCTTGCTTCGCTCTAGCTTGGGCTTAATACACTTGAGCTTTGACAAGATAGAACCAAAATCTTTCCTAACTTACGACATATTCTTATACCTAAGTCAACCTGTACAAGATTCGTCTGTTTGCCTCCATTTAAGAGTTGAGTAACTTTGGCTCACATTGCATGAATATAGAAAGAACCAAGCAAACTTAAGTTCTCAACCTTAATGCTCATTAGGGAAGGTGGAGTCCTTACCTATGCGTGAAGGTAGACTCTTTGTCTTAGTCTTTAATCATCTATCTAGGATAAGCTCACCCACGAAATAAGTGTGCTCCACCAAATAAAGTTGTTGAAGACATACCAACATCTATTTTTAGAAAAAAAAAGAAAGAAAACAAATTAGAAAAATGAGAAAAGTAAAAAATAGAAAAAGTCAAAAGAAAAGAAAACAAAAATTACTCTTTGCAATAAGTTGGTATGTTACCCAAATTTTGTTGTAAATACCTTGTACGTATCCACCAAAAATGATTGTTTCATGGTATACTACATATACCCTATGTATTCCACCAAATAGTTTTGAGCCACTTACACAATAAGAGTTGGGTTCGAGTATTCACTATTTTGGAGTTGATCCGAAAACATGAGTTGAAGTTGAGACCAACCTGGACTTAAAAAATGTGAAACCCTGAACTTAAGTCTTAAGTTCATCTGGTTAGTCCTAACTTGCACTAAGCACAACCATAACTTCTTTTCTTCTCAAACTTGGTAAAACTCTCTAGATCCTGGAAGCTGTACTCAAGGTTTAAATACCAAGAGTCCTTGTTAGTTGAGAGATGGTCGATATCATGTAAGTGTTAAGTATCTGTAGTCTTCTTTGCAATTTGTTCGCACAATGTCCAACAGATAAACACATTGATATTGCTTTAGAAAAATCTTCTGCTAAAGATCATTTCTAGAAACTTTACTACTATATTGAGTATTGAATAAGTTTTTTTCTAAGGCTAGCAAAAGATAGGCATGAGGTGTGATTGTGCAACAATTCATGCCAACAAATTGTCAATCTTATGCTATTTTCTGGTTTTACACATCTAGGATTAGGTAACAAAACTTGCATTTTGCAAATACCTACATTCATGCATAATGAGAGAGGAAGAATGAGAGAGAGATAGAGCCCTCATGTTTACACTACCACCTAATATCACCCACCTATCATCTAACTAATTAACCAAAATCTCAAGTGCCTACCCCACAAAATTCCCAAAAAAAAAAATCCTAACGACCACTTACTTCCACCCCACATCTCACTCCTCACCTATAAAACTACCATCCCCACCTCCACTCTCTATGTCGACACCTACAATCACCCACACCTAGACCTTCACCTCACTCCATCCAAGTAGCCAACCACCTCTCCTCTTTCCTTCTCTTCCTCTCCCATTCACAGCACCCTCTCACCAATTTAGAGGGCACTTTAGTGATATTGGGAAGCCTCCTATGGTCACAAACCACCACAGCAAGGTCCACCACCGTCTATCTCCGTCGTGAGCAGGTAGACGTGGTTGTTCGATTTTAGTTTTGCTATTTTTATCATCATTTTGGTTGCATTAGATTACTTTAGAAGCTCAATTTGGTTGCTCTATTTTGCTACGAGGCCTCTATTTCACTTAATTTTTCCATTTCATCGTCAGATTGCTTCTCAATTATCTGGTGACAGAGCCTCATGCACTACTCAACCCATTGGTCACCCGCACCCACACAAGCCTTTTCTCTCTTCATGCCACTAGCTAAGTGAGAAACTTAGTCGATGAGTTGTTGCAACATCCAGTCACTCCACACTAATAAACGCCAGTTCATCATCATTCTTATGACCTAAAACAGATCTAGTTCTTAAAGTTTTAACTCCTCAAATGGGTTTTCGAGTTGCATTTAGGCATTTCTTAAAATAGGCATGCATTGCATTGTTTTTGTAGTTTTGATTTGTTTATTTGAGTGTCAAGGATAAGCAAAGAGTTAGATCCCTTAAACCTTGGCACTCAAGAAGGTAGAAGATGAAGGAAAAGCTCAAATCAACTGGATCCAGCTCATCAAAGCTGGATCAACCTTTCCTTAGCTCCATTCAGCTCATTTCAGATGAATAGTAGCTCAAGCTAGTCCACCTCATCTCCATTCGGTACACCTCAGCTGGTTGGTAGCTCAAACTAGCTCAAGTCAGCTGATCCCAGCTCCACTCTAGCTCGTTTCATCTAAAAATAGTTCACTAGAAGATCTACTAGACTAGGCTTAGTTACTACCATCAACTAGCTAAGCCTAGTCAACTGAAGAAGTCCTTACATAGTTTGGGTTAGCTAAACTCTAGTTCCCGAAGACTCAGATCTACATAACTTAATTGAGCTAAGCTACTGGACCTAAGTTAACTGCCATGGCTAGATAGGCAATCTTCGGGAAGACCAACTTCAGCTTACCTCAGCTCAAAATAGAAGAAAGCCAGCTTAGATTAGCTTGGCTTAGCTACTAGCAATGAACTAGCTATCTAAGCCAGCCACTGAGCTCCACCTCTACTCTCTTCAGAAGCCATTTACTCCAGTCAGCTTATATGCAGCTCCTCTTCAGCTCCTCATGCTAAAACCCTAGCTCCTTCTACCTCCTATTCCACTCATCTACTAGCTAAGGTAGCCTACCTTAGCTCCTCCACCTCCATGGCTCCCGACCCTAACCCTAAAGCTCCACCAAACTAGCTCCACCAAGTAACCCTACCAAAGTCCACCTAAGTTACCTCCACCTCTACTCCATTTTGGCGCCAACCTTACACTCCTCTTCACACAACCACCACTACCAAAAGCCACCAAAAAGTGGTGCGAAAAACACTCCTAACTATCCCCCTTTTGGTGCTACCATATCCCTTAAAAATTCCCCCCATCTCAACCCTACACCTAAGCCCTAATCCCATCCTAACCCTTTATTAGTGGCACTACCTAAGACCCCTTCTAGAAGCCTCAAGTTGGCACCAATTTAGTGGTGTCTATCCACCACCATAACTACCTCTCAAGAAGCCCTTTAGGATGGCACCAACATATCTCTCCCCTTAGATCCTTAACCACCTTCCATCAAGCCATCCTAGACCTACACATACACTCCATGCCAACCACCACTTTCCCTTCTTATAAAAGCACATCTAACCACCACCATACCATCCTCCTCCCTTAGTCTACTTCCAATTATACAAGCTACATAATTTGATCAAGGAAGGAGAAGAGGAGAAGAAGATCAAAGGGGCAACCTACCCACCCCCTTGGTGCCTTCTTCTTCCTTCTTCTTCCTTGTGCCACACCAAGTAGGAGCTCATCATCTAAGGAGGATGACCAAGAAAGCAGTAGTCTTGAGGGTGGTGGATGTCCACCCTTGGAGGAGCCTTGGAGGAGGACTACTTGAAGAAAGAAGCCAAGGAAAACCCCTTTTAAGTGTAGGAGCTACCACACTTGGAGCAAGGACCATCCAAAGCTTCAACCAGAGGATTCCTTCTTTTTCTTCATCTTTCTTATTTTCTTGTATTAGCTAGTACTTTCATGTTTTCTTGTAGCAAACATTCAGCTACTTGTCACTCACTTTTCTAGTAATACAAGATTTTTATTGCCTTCCAATTTCTTGTTAGTGTGTTCTCATTTTCTAGTAGCCTAGTGCACCACACTCTTTCCTTCTAATTACCCTAGGCACACTTGCCTAGGGTGAGCTTACAAGAGAGGATATTTTTGGCACTTAGGTCTAGTTGATAGGCATCGTTTTAGTGTAGTTATCTTTGCTTCTCATGTGCCTAATATTTTGAAAACCCTAAAAACAACAAAATTAAAAATACAAAAATATAAGTGAGGATTTGAGAGGCAAGGGAGAGAACCATCTTATGTGACTAATAATTTGGCCTCCTTTGAGGAGCATAGATAAACATCATATGTACGTATTATAAATTGTAAAAGTTGATTGCAGATTTACATGTTACAACGACATAAATACATCAATTTACAAAACGTGTGTTTCTTCGCATCACTTTTTGGTGTTGTTGCTGGGGAGGCATGGCTAAGTCTCATTTTTATCTCTCTCTTGCTTTATTAGATCTTCACAAATTTTTTGTTTTGTTTGTTTAGGTGTGAATCAGCAGCAAAAATGGGATTCGAATTCACTTGGAGTGATAGTTTCAAGTGAACTACTTGTCTTCCTGGATACTTCAAGTATGCACCCCAGGCCATCTCCTTTCCAAAACCAAAAAGCATTCTCTTAAAAAGTAATTAAATTATAAAAAAATTCAAAAACAAGAAAAATTAAGGGGTGGTAGAGCCCTAAAATTCATTTTGTTGCTTGTTTGCTTCATTTTTCCACAACTTAAGTCTTTTTGGTCTTTGATTTTTGAAAATTTAGACTTCTATCTTGATTTTTAAAAAACAAATTCAAGAACTTAAGAGCTTCCTAAAATCACCAAATTTCACCCAGGGAAGCCCCTTTCAGTCAAGAACCTTAAGTCTAATTTTAAAGGAATTTTTCCAAATAGAAATAATTAAAAAAATTCATGGACTGAACAAGGGATAGACCTTGTTTCCTTACTGTTATTTTACTGTCCATAAATTTTATAAATTTTTTTAGTCATCAAATTTGGGCAAAAAGTACATTGTTAGAAACCTTTAGAAATTCTCTATATCATATAAAATTATAAAAAATGTTTGCGGTCATTTGAGGTTTTTGCAGAATCAATTTCTCGAATCTATCAATTCTGACTCTTGACGCCAGTAAGAAGAAAATTTCCAAAAGTATCAAACAATTTCCTGAAATCTCAAAAAGATCATTTTGGTTTCTTTGTTTGATTTTACATCAAGTGGTGGTGGTGTTTTCTTGTTTGGATCACTACTTTTAAAAATTTCATAAAAGGAGATTCATTTAGGAGCTGCATACATAGGATTTCAAAACATTAGGGTTTTTAATTCTCTCTTAGTCACATTAATTTTAAAAAGGAATTGATTTTCACCAACAACTTGTTGCTATTATTTGTGGAATTTCAAAACCTTGTTTAGATCCTTAACAAGAGAGAATCTTAAATGACATTAAATTTTAATCAAAATCCTAAAATACTTTAATAAAAAAATCCTTGTTTGCAAAACCTATTGATTTGGCTTGGGCATCACTTCCTAACCAATTCACATACACTAAAAAAAAAAAAGGAAATAATTGGGCATTACCTAAATCAACGCCTATCACATTACTTATGTACTTAAGTTCTTAGACCTAATTAAACCTTGTAGCAACTTGACACCTAAGGTTTCATCAAACTTAGGCTTGCTACCTTGGTCTTAAGATTTCTTTAATTGATTTCAATTCCTTTATCTGTATCTGGTGCTAGACTAAGGGGTAGTGCTAAACAACTAAGTGCAGGTTTATACAAGCCCCCAATGATTTTCCTAGGACATGCTTGGGCCCAACCCTTCCCTTGTTAAGTCTAGCTAGATTTGTTGAGGGAATAGTTATCCGCAATAAATTTCTTATTGCCTAGGTAGACCAAGTCTTAAGTGATTTTTAGGGAGTCACCTTTATGTTAGGCCTAGAAATTTTATTTGCTTGATTGCACACTTCTCATCTTTCCCTCCTCTCCTCCCCATTCTTCCATTGTATGGACAGGCGATGGTCCCAAACTCCACACATGGAGGGACCACTTGATTCTGCCCCAGTACAAAAAGATCTTCCTTTCATTCATTGAAAATGGAAAATCAACAAAATAGATCCACAAACCCATCCACATCCACCTCTAATCTCACCTCTAACCCACAATCTAACCAACATGCTGATTTTTCCCTCCCTCATTTACCCAGCCTAGAGCTACCTAATGCTGAGATGCCACAACAACAACATCAAGTCCCCCCGCCTAATCCCTTCTCCATGATGGTTGAGTAGCTGGCTCAACTACAAGCAAACCAACAACAATTGGATAGGACTATAATGAACCTAGCCAACCAACTACAAAACTTGGCACCCCTTCAGCAGCCTGTCGTTCCTCTTATGGATCTGTATAGCCCTTCCAATTATGTGGACGGACTAGGGGTGGTCATCCCAGAAGGGGACTTTAACATCAAACTGGTTGTTCTGAACCTAATAAAGCACATCCATGGCCTCCCTAAGGAAGACCCATTCAGCCACCTTGAGGAGCTCACTCTTCTCGTGCCCTAGTGGGCAACCAAGTTGGTAAGGCCCTTATAACACTATTGGGGGAATGGGGTCGTGGTTCTAGTCTTTCCAATGCTAAATTTACTTGGATGCCATGGAGTTGGGGCGCTTGTGGTCTTGCGAGGACTACCTCGCAAGAGGGAACGTCGTCATCAAAAAAAAAAAAAACTCACTCTCGTACAAACAACCTATTCCCGCAATGTGTGAGAAGATCTATGGCCGATGCAGCTATTCCCATTATCCCTCAAGCATAAGGCCACTTATTAGTTTAGAACCATCGGCAGACCTATTACAACATGGCCTCATCTCAAAAACACTTTCATTAAAAAATTCTTCCCTATTGGCCATAAAAATTCCTTACAAAGCTCTATTATGACCTTCCAACAAAAATCTAGCGAGACCTTATGTTATTCAGACTTGATCGAATTTGTCCTTGGCAATGATGCCAAAATGTTAACACTTGAAAGCATTTGTCCCCGGCAATGGTGCCAAAATGTTAACAGGCACTCGATTGGGGATTTTAAACATTGTAGTATAGGGGATCAAGCGTTGAAAATAGATAAGAAGTTTTTATTACTCGAAAGCCTAAGTATCCGAGGTCGAACACAGGGAGCAAATGGAATCTATACACTAATCTCAATAATGTAATTTGAACACTAAAATTTACTCAAAGTCTAATGCAAGAATTTAAGAATATTAAAATGTAGCAAAATAAAATAGAGAGATTGAATCAGAGGTAAAAATATTTGATTCTTCTTTTCTCTGCCACTTCTTCTTCTTTGCCTTCAAGTTACTCTTCCTTCCTTCCTTCTACTTTCTTCAGCCTCTACCTTCTTCTTTCCTTTAGCTTTCTTGGCCCTTGCCTTTCCTTCTTTTCTTTCTCTCTGGCTTCTCTTGCACGGTGCCTTTCTCCTTCCTTGTCTTCTTCTACCATCTTCCTCTGCGATCTTCTTCCTTCTTTCTTTCTTTCTTCTTTACTTTCCTTCAGCTTTGCCTTGATTTCCTCCCTTAGCCTCTTCTTCAGCCGCACTCTCTTTGGTTACAGTGCTTTCTCTTTCCTTCTTTGGCTTGCCTTTCCTCTACCTTAGCCATGCCTCTCTACTTCAACTTCTTCCTTAGCTCTCCTCTGTGGCTACAGTGCCTTCTTCCCTCCTTCCTTGTCTTCTTTTGCCTTGATTCCCCTTGCCTTCTTTTTCCTTGGCTTCTCTACGCTTCAGCTCCTTCCCTACTTGGCCTTAGCTTCACCTTGCCTTAGCTCCTCTTCATTCTTCTCTACGGCTATGCCTTCCTCATCCTTTGGCCTTAGCTTCTCTTCTTTTGGTTCTTCTTCTTTCCCTGCACACAACAGAGCAAAACCTACCCCTACCCTTCCCGTGTACTCTCTCTATTTCTCTCTTCGATTCTCTCTCCCAGAACCCGGTAATCAGGTCAGGTTTCGCATGCCCGAGTCCAAGTGCACCGGCGTGGGTGTGGTGCGTGAAGAGAATGAGGGTTAATTGGGTTGATCAGCCAGGTTCGTGGGGCATAGGTCGCAAACGAGGCATGCATGCGTGGGCGAGGGACCTCACCCCATGTGCATTGAGGCAAACAGATAAAAACACGAATTCAATTTAACTTACTCTACGCACTCCTGGCTTTCCAAGGTGAGACTAAAAGTCCCACCTGCTTCTTCGCGCATCCGTAGGAGGTTCTCCTTCAATTATCATAGCTGCAGTCGCTCTCCAGGCTCGTTCTCTATTTGGATGTGTTCGTGCACTCAACGCGCATCACCTGGAGTGCAGCACCTAGGTTGATGCGGCCTGACGTGAGCTTGCGGGCTTTGTGCTTGTGCGTCAATGGCGGAAAGGGGGCTTGACCTGAAATTCACGAATACAGCCTTGTAGCCTCATTAGAGCACATGGGAAGCTTCACCATGTCAAGACGAAGGTGAGGTGGTGGATGGCTAGCCACGGGGCGGCCAAGGCGTGCGTGCTTAGGTCACTTTGTGGCCATGAAGGCAGGCTAGGTCAGGGGGTGTTTAGGGAAGTGATGGCGGTTAGTGAAGGGGTGGAATGTGATCAGTGAGTGATGGCGGAGGTTCTTAGGTCAGTGACGAGGCGTGTGGAGGTGTGGAGCGATGGAAGTCCCTTGTTGGTGGTCGGCCGGAGGTGGGAACGATGGTGGTGGACTGCGACATTGAGGGGTCGAAAGTAGAAATAAAAATAGGGGAAATAAAGAGGAGAGGGAGAGGAAGAGTTCAAACCTAACTATGTGGATGAAGTGGGGTAGAAAGGCAGTTGGCCATACCTACCGCCGCTGGAGAAGAAACATCTAGGGGGAGAACGATGATGACAACAGGGCTGGAGACACGTGCACAAGTATGGTGCAACGCGGAGGAAGGAGATGAAGACGTCTCTACCACTGGTATTGTGGCAGAGCGACGAGGAGGAGGAGGAATCGTCGGAGCCTGCTAGACATCTGGCCAGAGGAGAGGGGACAAAATTGGTGGTAGTTCTTCGGCCGAGGCAAGCTGATTTTGTGCGGCTGGAGATGAGGGTCTCTTTGTAGGTGTTGGCAAGGGCTCTTATGCTTGGAAGATAAGCTTCCAGGCACAATAGTTCTCGTTGGAGAAGGAAACAATTGCAGACCCAAATCTCTCGTACTTTCACACGAGAGATTGGGTGCAAATCAGATCCTGGAGTTGTGTTCAAATGGAAGGAAATTCCTCAGAGAATCTCCCTTCCAACTCTGGTAGGAGATCTCTGAGGGGTTGGGGAGAAATCCTCCTTGGATCCTCACCGAAGTAGGATTCCTCTACTTTAATGGTGGATGGACCTAATTGTAAGAGTGGCGAGGAAGATAGGGGGGTCTGTGCAATGAATTTCAAAAGTTAGGGGTCAAAATGTAATTTTATGGACTATTTAAGAAAGTAGGTCAAGATGACCTCCCCTTAGGTCAAAATTTTGCTAAAAACCTAATTTTGACCTAAGAAATCTAATGGTGAAGTTGGATTTTAGGTTTGACCATGTTTGACTAGACATTTTGCACAAAAATCCAAATTAGGTCAAATAATGAGCTAGGACCCCAATCTAGGTCAAAATAGGTTCCAAAGGCCAATTTGAAGGTTCTAAACCCTAGGGGATATTTTTCCATGAATTTTAGAGGGTTTAATTGATTTTTATCCTGACCAAAACCTTGTTGAATTTTGTGAGTCTATTTTAGGATTATGGAATGTCATTTAATTCCTAGCTCTCACAATAAGCCATTTCTAATTGAACCAACTCACTTTTTATCTTCTTCAGACCATTTGACCTATGTTTTGCCTATGAGAAATCCCATTGATGTACTACAATGGTAAAATTGTTATTTTACCCTTTATTTCATGTTTTCTTCTAAGAGCATTTCTTCCTTGAATTAGGCCCTTCTTTTTGTTATGTAGGAGCTCTTATTCTCTTTCTTAGGTCAAAATGAGCTAGTTAGGGCTCATGATGAGGTTCTCATCACCTTACATGATGCTTGGGAATGATTCTAAGATATTCTAAGAAGTTGCCTGCACCATGAGATTCCCTTATGGCAACTCGTGCAGATCTTCTATCATGGTCTAAAAGATCAACTTCAACATTTTGTCGACGCCTCATATGGTGGCAACTTCTTAAATAAGGATGTAAAAAGTGCCTATGAATTATTTGAAGAAATGAGTGAATACTCATTTAACCATGCATCCATGAACACCTTTGACAGAACTACAAACCTACAGTTCGATGTTCATGAAATAGTCACTCAATCTATTCGCATTATCGAAGACAATCTACAAATGGTTGCCTACCGACACGACCAGATGCGATTGAAGCGAAAGAAAATGGAGGCATGGCTTACCACACCTACCTCGGCTCCACATCTAGCCCCGCCTAACATGCTTAAAAGGGAAATTTTGCATAATCTCAATATTTTCCCTGCTGAGCATAATCAATATTCCAAGACCTTCTATAGTGCACCGATGAACTACATGTATCCAAATCTCAACCCCACTGAAAATATCTCTACCCTCCAGGAGCAATGTAGAAATTCCTCTAAATGGAGGAACTACCCGAATCACTCCTGGACCAATCTAATTCCCTCCCAGAAACCAAACCAATTTAGAGGGTATGGGTAGAACTAGACTTTTTATCATCCTAGGCCATCCCAAGAAGACATCAATGCCCAGGTTATGAAAACCTTGCAGAGAATGCAAGGCCAAATGTCAGAAGTAACTCGCATTGTTGCAAATCTACATAATCAGATTGGGGTTACTCCAACCTAGAGACCTAAAGGGCATTTACCTTCCCAGCCCATACCCAACCCTATCAATCAATGTAACCAATACGAAGGTACAAACTTAAATCTGAACCATAATAATCAACCACCAATCAACCTAGCATCTTCGCAACCACTAGGTTTCCCACAACAATTGGCCCCCCAATCTCCTCCCATGAATAACCAACTGCGAATGCAGTTACAATGAGTGGGAAAATAACCACCGATCCTGGCCTTTCACAACAACCTGATGAAACTCACACTATTCTTATGCAAGTTGGCCCTCATTACCCTACTTAAGAGCAAAAAGACATACAACTACACAAGATTGAAACCCTATTCCTTTTCCTCAAGCATTGCAATCCAATCCTTCTAAGAACAAGAAATCTGATCCCTCTCACCAAGATCTCATGGACTTATTTGGGCATGTGGAGATAAACATCCCCCTCCTAGATGCCATCAAGTATATCCCTATCTATGCTAAATTTTTAAAAGATATGTGTACTCCAAGGCAGCAGGCTAAGAATCTAGGACGGGCGGTCCTTTCTGAGATAGTAAGATTGGTTATACAGAGCAAGCTGCCTCTCAAGAAAAAGGACCTGGGTCACCTCTCAAGAAAAGGATTTGGTTGATTTTCTGGTCCTTGACATAGAGTTACCTAAGACACCACAAAAGCTAATATTAATTGTCATTATGAAAAAATGGATATAACTTGAGGTGACTAGACTATCTCTATAGATATTTTCAAAGCATAAAGGAGGTCCCTTAATCACAATTCTTTTGAGGACTCTGATGATGAAATGGAAGTAGTGATTGAGAAATCTATGATAATCCATTCATGCTCTACTTCTGACCACCACTGAATTAGATTTTATTGATTTAGATTCTGAATATGATAATATGTTCGAAGACATTTCAGATCAATTAGGGTTTGACTTTTACCTTTCTGCCCCTCTTGAGTTATCACTAAATTGTTGGTAACACCACTGTTCGTCACTCGTGCGATGCATTTGGAAAGATCAAATATTATCGTCATAGTGCGAATCACGATGGCGCAAATAAATTTATAAAAGTCGGGAGTACGAGGTCGTTCCCAAGGAGGCAATCACAATTTCTGTATAGAAGCTTTTCAGAAAACTTGCTTCAAACAGATATATATATATGTATATATGTATAGAGCAGATATGTAGAAGATCAGAATTTTATTGTATTTAGAAATTATTTCTCAAAATAGACCTTGCTATTCTAAATAAAGAGAGAAAGAGAGATAGAAGGAAAATAGATGACGATGTCACTTGTGGGATTCTTGTTTGGAGCACAGCAGCGCTTCAAATGCAGAGCATCGGGACGAATGGTGAAACAGAGTGATAGAGAGACTAGTCTGGAGGAAGATGGAGGAGAGAGATAGCAGGAGTTGTCTGAGATGGAAGAGATATTTTAACTGGGTGGCTCTAGGCCTTCTTTCATAGCTTTGATGAGGGGCAAAGAGGGCATTTTGGCCCTCCAACTCATGCAACAACTCTGGTTTGTTTAGATCCATCAATCGGGAGATAAATGAATCAGATCTAGCCTCAGAATCACCTTCCATGTGCTTTCTATGCTCTAAGCGAATGAGATGCTGACACATGGCTTGCCTACAGCCTTCGAATTGCGATCACATGGCTCCACTTCCTCTTCATGCATGCCCAATGCTTCTTCCTTTCTTCATCCACGCCCGCATGCCTTAATCAAGTGCCTTATCCTCAGTCACTTGATCTTATGATCAGACGGCTTAGATTCATGCCCGCACTGCCTCTCTCTCTCCTCACGTGTGCTTCACATTCAAATTTCACGTGCCTTCACCTCAGCTATTTGATGTTACGATCGATGACTTAAACGCATGGCCACAGCACCTTCGTTGAAGGCATGTGTGATTACACATTCTTGCCCCTCATGTTCATTTGAGCATTCTCCGCAAATGACTTTGATCGCAACACGCAGATGCTCCCTCACCTTGCAATCATCATCCGATGACCAATAGCGCCCACACCTCCACTGCTTCATCATTTTCCACGAAGGGTAGATCGAACGCATGCTCCTCACTCGCATGCTTGGGTGCTAACTGCTGCGCTACTTCTCTTGTGTCACGTTTCCAAATCGTGAGCAACTGTTATCAGCTATTGGATGAAGATCCAACTGCTAATCTTTATTCCTCCTCGATAGAGTGCAGGCATGATGATGACGAAGCATGCTTGGAGCCATTGGATGCTGATCTAACAGCCCATAATGCATGGGGAAGTCTTCTCAGGGGTGGGGTGGTGACGTTGGGTGACTACGATGGTGCCATGTGGCGACATTGTGGCCATCCATCTCCATCTCTTTGTAAATGGTTATGTAGACCTCCGATCAAGATGATTTTTATACCATTGGACTGCGATCGTTGATCTGGATCCGTCCATGTGGTTGGATTTTTCATATGAGGCTTTGATCTTTATCATCTAGCTTCGTAGCCTTAATTCCTCTACGAACTACGTAAGATGCTATAGTTGTCTGATCAAGATGATTTCGAGAGCATTGGACTCCCATTGTCATCCTGATCAGTTCTATATTATCCGTAGCTTCGATTCATCTACAATTAATTTCATCTCCCTTTTAGTGCATAAAATGATAATATTATCTGTGCAGTTAACAAACTAACTATTATGCGAATTTTGACACTTATCCATGCATTGTTCCTATGTTATGCTAGAATCTAACTTAATTTAGGTGATTTAGGTTGCATGATTGTTGTGTAAACAACCACCATGAGTCATAATTAGCCAAAATTTGTTAGATTCAAATGATAAATGCTCCTAAATGATCATTTGAGTGTTACAATTCCGTACTAAATTATTTTGAGAAGATAGAAAAATAGGGTTAATTCTGCCATTTTAACATCCAGCCATGAATGCCGATTAACTAAGGCATCTTTCTCCTCATGCTTGGTGACAGACCATGATTGGAGGGATGTCTATTGATATCCTCTGCCCAGGTGGGATGGCTTATGGAGGGATTTCTATATGAGTGGGCAACCACATGTAGTGATGGCAACTTTGCATTGGTATGTGTGGAGAATGAGAAATGAAATAGTGTTCAAGGGGGTGTCAGTGTGTGTGGGCAAAATTGTGAGGGGGTGTGAATGTCTTATTGGTGAGTGGAGTGCTTCTTTGTAATTACTTATAGTTGATTTTTTAATGAAATTTTTCCTGGTTTGCTATCATTTTCGATAGCATTCCTTTCTTCCTAAAAAAAAAATGATTGCTGTGCAATAACATCCCCATGCCTAAATCTTACTAGTCCCTAGCAAATGCAAGACTAAATGCGAAGTGGTCGTATATGACAGAGTTATTATCAAGAGTTTGACTAGAGATTTATTTCTTTTATTTTCATCCAAAATTTTAGTAATCTAGACAATCATGAACGTGTTTTATTATAGCCTATGCAATGGATCCAAGTGAAAAAACAATCTTCATCTAAAGCTCATACTTTACCCTTAGTAAAACTCTATTGGGATAGACAAATTTCTTCCCTTGGGGTAATAAAGTAATCTATAAATTCAACCCTGGCTTTTGGCTTAGGTAGAGGATAAATTAAGTTAAGTAGATTTGTATTTGGTAGCTCACACTCATCTTGTGCTGCATATAGACTAATACTTTAGAACCTATATTTCCATACTATTAAATAATTCAACTCAAAGAGAGGCAGAGAAACTATGATCTCTTTAGTTCCTTTGTACTCATTCTCCCTCTTTCTTTTTTCTCTTTTCTTTTCTTTTTTCTTTTTATCTTTTATTTTCTCTCTTTTAGAGCCCAGAAATGCACCAGATTTGTCAATCTATTTGGTGATCTCTCGTGGCATTAATACTTTGACTAGGTTCTGATAACCCTATGACTAAGTCAGAATTCCTCAGCCCTTGTTCAAGTGGCCAGAAATACAGAAAAGTAGGTTAAGGCTGTATTTCGTGGATAGTAAGTTTAGTAGGTGTTGTTGTCTCAATACACTTGAAATAAACTCTAAACTTATAAACTCATTTTTTCTAAATTTTTTTTTATGTATATATATATATATACTTTTCTTTTATTTTTCCTTTCCTATTTCTATATATATTTTTTTTTTTTTTTTTTCTCTTTTCTTTTTCTTCCTTCGCATCCAAATATCTAACGCAATGTAGTATAGCCTACGACTTTTATTTACGAGGCATTATTCGGGATTAGGGGTGTTCAAGAGGATATCAGGTGGCTTATTTGGTGGAAGTGCCTATTCTCGACACCAGGAAAGGAATGGATAGGACAGTGTATTTCTGACCTTGACATAATACCCTCCTTCAATCGAGGATTCCGTAAAGGATGGTCGTGGCCATCCACCTTAGTCCTAGTTTTATCTGATCCTACTCTCTACATATTTGCCTTTCTGGTGGCTCTCAAAATATTCATACTAAAAATTTGTACGGAGAAACCAAGAGTGAAAACTGTGGCTAACTCCGAGTTTCATTACCTAATTATCTATAATTTTAAGCTTCCTCATACTAGCCTTAAAGCACCAGTATGCTTTCTGCTCTCACCTCACACTTGTTTGGTGGATCTACTAGAAGATAGTTTTCCTGACTCCTTAATTACTGTCCAAGGGCTCAGGAGAAGAAGCATTACTTCTTCTCGACAAACTAAAGATGTTTATCGGTCTTCACAGAGGATCTATTTTAAATTCTACATGTACGTGTGAAATTGTATTGGATTCTAAATTCAGGAATCAACTTAAGACAATCCTTAATACGACCTTTTTGATAAAAATCTTTATGCATGAATGCAAATTTTCTTTTTTGACATAAAAATAAGACATACAATGTCCACCTCCCCATGCCTATTTATTACAATGTCCTCATTGAAATGTATGAATGAAAATCAAAATATAATAAGCAAGAGGAGGGGATATCACCTAACTATGCTTGTTAAACTCGATTAGAATGGATGCAGAAGATGCAAACTACCTGTAAAGAATACTGGGTTGCCTCCTAGCTGGCGCTAAGTTTAACATCATTTACCAGACTCAGTTTGACTCTAAAAAGATTCTATATGGTTGATGTGACCATCGAGAGTGGGATCACAATTCTACGTGATATAAGGCTTCAACCTCTGGCCATTCACCTTTGTCTCATGGCTTGTCTTGGGTGCCAGGCTAAGCACAGCTCAATGAGGATAGACTTCTCTTACAATGAAGGGACCTGTCCACTTTGATCTTAATTTGCCCAAAAGATCTTCAAGCGTGCATTAAATAACCAAACCTTTTGATTAGGATTAGAGCTTTTTCTGGAGATGTACTTATCATGTAAAGCTTTTGTCCTATTCTCATAGATTCTCATGCTCTCATAAGCATCATTCCATATTTCATCCAATTCAGTCAATTGGAGTTTTGCTTGTCGTCCAGATTGATTAACATCTAGGTTAAATGTTCTGATTGCCCAATAAGCTTTATGTTCAATTTCAATGGGTAGATGGTAAGATTTTCTGTAGACCAAATGAAATGGAGACATTCCAATCAAAGTTTTATATGCAGTCTGGTAGGCCAAGAGAGCATCATCCAATTTGATAGACCAATCCTTCTGATCCAGGTGGACCATCTTTTGAAGGATTTACTTAATTTCGCAATTGGAGATTTCAACTTATCTGTTGGTCTGCAGATGGTATGGAGTAGAGATTTTGTGAGTGACTCCAAACTTGGCTAGTAAGATGTTGAATTGATTACGAGTGAAATAGGACCCACCATCACTGATCAGAGCTTTGGGTACACCGAACCGACTAAAGATATTTTTCTTTACAAAGTCCATGATCACTTTATGGTAATTGGTTCAGGTTGGGATAGCCTCAATCCATTTGGATACGTAGTCGACTGCAACCAGAATGTACAGGTACCCAAATGAATTGGTAAAAGGTCCCATAAAATAAATGCCCCAAACATCAAAGATTTCGACTCCAAGGACTAGATTTAGGGGCATCATGTCCTTCCTGGTCATGTTTCCTAGAGTTTGGCAATTGATACATGACCTACAGAAGTTGTGTGAGTCACGGAATAAAGATGGACAATACAATCCACTTTGCAGTACCTTGGCTGCCATTTCTTTTACTAAGAAGTGACCTCCACAAGCAAAACTATAGAAGAATTCTAGTACACTTGTGATATCATCTGGAATACAATGGCGGATAACCTGATCCACGCAAACTTTGAATATCTCCAGGTGTTCCCAAAAGTAGTATTTGGCATCAAAAATCAACTTATCCCACTTACGTTTAGGCCAATCCATGGGTTGTCTTCCGATGGCCAAACAGTTGATAATATCTACAAACCAAGGTAGTTTGCAAATAGTCAAGAGAGTCTCATTACGGAAAGAATCATAGAGTTGAGGAGTTGTAGTGTCTATAAGGATTCTGGAGAGATGATCTGCTACTACATTTTGAGCACCAGATTTATCTTTGATTGCTAAATCAAATTCTTATAGCATCAGGATCCATCTAATTAATTTGGGTTTTGCATCCTTTTTAGACATCAAGTGCCTTAATGCAGTGTGATCTGTTCGGATTGTGACATGAGATCCTAGTAGATAAGGTCTAAACTTCTCCAGAGCAAACACTACAGCTAGCAACTCTTTTCTATAGTGGTGTAGTTTCTTTGAGCCTCATCCAGAGTTTTACTAGCATAGTAAATCACAAATGATTTCTTATCTACCTTTTGTCCCAAGACTACCCCAATGGCATAATCAGAGGCACTAGTCATGATTTGAAATGGATGATCCCAATTAAGAGATTGTAAGATGGGTGATTATGTGATAGCCTCCTTCAGCTGATTGAAAGCGTTTGAGCAATTTGAATTAAATTCAAAGGATTGATCTTTTACTAGCAAGTTGCTTAAGGGCCTCACCACCATATAAAAGTCCTTAATAAATCAACGGTAAAATCCCACATGTTCGAGAAATGATCTAACATGCTTAATCATCGAAGGTGGTGAGAGTTTGATTATAGTGTCCACCTTGGCTTTATCCACTTTGATTCCTTTTTCAGACATAAAATAGCCAAGGACTATGCCCTCCTTAACCATGAAGGAGTCTTTTCCCAATATAGAATAAGATTCACCTCAATGCATTTTTGTAAAGTCTTTTCACGATTCATAAGACATGATTCAAAAGAGTCCTCAGACAAAGAAAAATTATCCATAAAGATTTCCATGAAATCACCCACCATGTCAGAGAAGATTGCTAGCATGCACCTTTGAAAGGTCACTTGTGCATTGCATAATATGAAAGGCATTCTACATAAGGAAAATGTTCCGTAGGGAAATGTGAAGGTGGTTTTCTCCTGATCCTCGAGGTGGATAGCCACTTGATTAAGCTGGAATAGCCATCCAAGAAATAGAAGAATTGTTGGCCAACTAGTCTTTCCATGATTTGATCAATGAAGGGAAGTGGAAAGTGGTCTTTCTTGGTTGCACTATTTAGCTTCCTATAGTCAATACAGACTCTCCAAGAGGAAGCAGTGCGGGTGGGAACCAATTCCCCATATCATTAGTAATCACAATCAGCCTAGCTTTCTTAGGAACCACTTGTACTGGATTGATCTACGGGTTGTCAGAGATTGGGTAGATTATTCTGGTGTCTAACCACTTGATTATTTTCTTTTCCACTACCTCCCGCATGTTAGGATTCAATCGTCTCTACATTTCCTGGGAGGGTCTCCATCCGTCGTCAGTAAAGATTCTGTGGGTGCAGTAAGTGGGACTAATTCCCTTCATATCATCCAATGTCGAACCAGTTGCTCTACTATTTCTCCTCAAAACTTGAATCAATTGATTTTCCTGAGTTTGGGTTAGATGATAGCTAATGATTAATGGGTAAGTCTGTTCAAATCCCAAGAAAACATATTTTAGATAATCTAGGAGAGGTTTAAGTTCAGGTCTCGGTCCTTAGGATAAAGGGTCCAATGGTGGATCACAGTTACCCACAAGTGGTCATGGAATCAAGTTAGTGATTGGTGTGCTGACCTCTTGATTGGTTTGGGTGTCAAGGCCTGTAGGATCAGATTGGGTTATTCCTAATTCCAAACAATATTCAATGGTATGGTCCTCAGAATCTTCTATCATTCCAAAATCCTCAAAATGTTTGATGGCCTTAAAGTTGTTAATCTTTGTTTTCTTATCCCTGAATTTGATTTCCATACTGCTAAATTCACAGTCAATATTTGCCTTGGCAGCAGCTAAAAATGTTCTTCCTAGAATTATCAAGGTGCTCTTCAAGTCTCTATTACCTCCATGTTAAGGAGCAGGAAATCCATAGGAAAATAAAAATCACGGACCTTGATAATTATATCCTCAACAATCCCCCATGGTGTGACCACAGATCGATCAGCTAGTTGTAATGTGACCTCAATAGCTTTTAGCTCTCTAAACTTAAATTCTTCATATAACATAGTGGGGATCAAATTTATGGAGGCACCTAAATCTAGCAGAGCCCTATCAAAAGTAGTATCTCCAATAACACACGAGATCAGAGGGGCTCCTGTATCTTTCTATTTTTTGGGTAGGTTTCTAAGGATAACTATACTAGCTTGTTCGAATAACACTACCCTTTTGGCTTATTTGGCCTGGCGTTTAGGTGTGCACATTTTCTTTAAAGATTTCTCATAGGCTGGGATATTCCCAATAGCCTCAAGGAGTGCTATGTTCACCTGGACTTGCTTAAAAATATCAAGCCACTCCATAAATGGATTGGTTTTCTTTTTCTTAGGTTTGCTCAAGGCTTCAGGAAAGGGAGCTTGACCGAAATCATGAGTGTTTGGGTCCTAATCCTTGTCTTCATGATCTCCTAGGTCAGATTCGGGCTCCTGAAGATCTTGTCAAAGTTTAGATTTAGAGGGGCAAGGATCATGGATCTGTCTCCCACTTCTCAAGGTTACCACACCAGCAAAGGCATTAGGGTTAGAAGGTTTAGGTGGGTTCTACAAAATAGCTGGAGCCTGATTAGGGTTAGCGAAACCAAGTGAGTGCTGGGGAGTAGGTTGAACTATATGTGCCTGTTGCTCCTGTGTGTTATGCTGGTTAACCCTGTTGAAGTTTCTTGGGTTTGGGACAGGTTAGGATGGCAGCATCTCATGTTGTCTACCATCAACTGGCTGATCTAGTTGTCTCATCAATTCTGTCATCAATTGATTCATTTCTTCCTTATGTCTCAGATTCAATGCTCTCATTTCTTTAAGGACCAGACTCAAATCAGAGGGCTAATTTTCCTAAGTAGGTTGTGGCTGATATGTTTGTGGTTTTGTGTACCTACTAGGTTGCCCATAAGTGTTTTCCTTAGTCAAGTTAGGACCCTGGGCGGGTTTCTGACTTGACCAAGTAAAGTTAGGATGGTTGCACCATCCAGGGTTCTAACTATTTGAATAAGGCTCATTTCTACTATAACATTGGAGTGCATTCACATCATCAAGATAACTAGACATTGGGATGCCTAGTTTAGAATTCGAGGGCATCAAAGTCCCTCCTTGGTACCCAGAAAGAGATGGGTCCAAGTACATTTGGCTCATAGGTACAGCCATGGCTAGTTCATTAATGTTGCGCACTAATTTTTGACCTAGGGGGTTGGGGAGTTGGTTGCTGGTTAACATAGGCACTCCTTGGGTAGGCATAGGATTTACTGCAGATTGTGTATCTAAGGAAATCTTGCCCTTCAGAAGATTATCTAGTTTCTTATCCAAATTTTTCACATTCTTTCCCACGAGTTCCACCTTATCTAATCATTGTCAATTAATTCTAAATCAAATGAGTGTGAATTATCATTAACTTCATAAACTTCGTTTCTTGGTTGATTAGCTCTATTAAAGACGGATATTGAGACATTGTTGAGGGAATTTTCACTCATATTTTCAAAAAAGTGAAAGGCTCCATTAGTATCTCTACTTAGGAAATTTCCCCCACATGTGGCATCAACAAAATTCTTCAGATTATCACTCAACCCATAATAGAAAATATGGGCCAAGTCCCACTTTGGAATCCCATGATGAGGGCATTTCCTAGTTAAATCATTAAACCTCTCCGAAGCTTCATGTAGTTGATCCCCAAGGTTCTGGTTAAAGGTTGTAATGGCACATCTAAGGGCATTACTTTCTCCTACGAGAAAGAATTTCTTCAGGAATTTGCTTCTCAAATCTTCCCAAGTTAGGATTGGTCTACCAATAGTCCTAAACCAATGAGCAGCTCTATCTTTTAAGGAGAATGGAAACATTTTCAAAATCAAGTTACCCTCATTCATGTTCCTAGGGCCAAAGGTCCTTCCGATGTGTAGAAGTTCTTCAAGGTGGTGGAAGGAGTCAACAAAATCGCAGCCATAGAAGTGGGGAATGAGATTGATAATCTAAGGTTTGAGTTCAAAATCTTCCCCATCCTGAGGTACTCTGACAAAGGGATCAGGTTGAGCATTAGGAGGGTTGTAAAAGTCATGGAGGGGCTGGTCAGCTCTGCTAGTTTGGAGTCAGGTGATGGCCTGCACGATGACCTACATCTGCCTGTCATGGTGCTAGCCTTGCTTAATGATCTGCACTTGTAAGAAGGTCATTGGATCCAAATTTTGTTCTTCCTCTTCGATCTCATCTTCCTAGTGGTGACTAGCCATTACAAAGGGTTCATATTCAGATTCTGGATAAATAGGTCTTCTCCAAGGATTCTTTTCTAATGGCCGTAGCAAATCAATATTTTTGAGATCTTCTACCTTGCATGCACCAGAAGAATGTCTGTAGATGAGAGGGAGAAGACAGATGAGAGAATCCCCACCCTCATAATACAAGCAATCAAACTAGACCTTACAGTGTAAACCCTAGATAGACCTAATCCTGTCTCCCCAAGACACGACTAGGTTAGATCAACCCTAGAATTACTTGGCTAGCCAGAAGGGTGGTACACCCTAGGAAACCCCGCACGGTGGGACACCACTAAGGGTTAACACGGTTACCGCACTGACCTTTCTTGTCACCAGTGGGTCCAAGTAGACAAGGCCTTGACCTTAGCCCAATCTAATTTCAAGTCCCCAAGACTATTAGTCCTACCTAGGACACGTCTACTTAATTTTAGTCTTGGGTTTGACATGCTTATGGAATATGATGGGTGTTAGGGGGTGTTTGCCCTTAAAATTGATTTCAAATGTGTAAAGTGCTCAAGCAAAAGGGTTTACAAGAAATTTTTAAGATGAAGTGAATTTTAAGATTCAAATGCTTGTATTAATGCATTTTAGGGTTCACTTCAGTTAATATCTTCAATCAAGGTTCTGATGAGGCACACAAGAGTTTTGCAAATCCTAATTATTGATATATTTCCTGTAAGTATGGAAATGCAGGTGTGCTCTACCCTTAATGTGAAACACTAAGTACAAATAGTTCCAGATGCCCCTTTTTAGCCCCAAAAATCAGATGAGTGATGTGACCCAAGTGATGCAATCAATTTGTTCTATTGCACCACTACCTAGGCATTTAGAAAAATTTTTTTCGAGAATTTTAATGCATGTTTTTTATTTTTTTCAGATTTAAAGTGTATTGGGGGTTTTGTAGTCTATTTTGACTGCCAGTTCGTGAAATAATTAATGCAATCAAACGTGCAAGAAATATTTTTTCACATATTTTCCAAATTCTTTACTTTCTCAAAAATTTAGTGCCATAAATTTTACATCAACCAAAGTTGTATAAAAATTCCTATGATATTTTTGAAATCCAAAAAATCAGGGATAATAATTATTTTGATAACAGATCAGTGCTCAAATTTTTAAACTTTTTTTATAACTCAGATTTGTGCGAAATTTGGATATGTTGTTCCTAACTTTGAAACCCATGTCCAGTGACAATTTGAGAATTTTTAGATGTATGGATCTTCAGGGATTGAATTTTTAAGATAAGGCTTTATTTCATCCTGAAAATCAAGAGATTTTTTTTTAATAATCAAGCAAATTCTAACTAATCCTAAGGTTCAAGAAAACACTAATTTTTTTGGATTTTTTTTTCTAAATCTAACTAATCTAACTACGAGAACTTAAGATTCGAACCCATAATTTTTTTGTTGTTGTGTCCAGTTCAGATTTCCTCGTTTCCAACAAGCACAAAAAAATAGCAAGTTAAAGATCTCGAATAAGCACCGAAAAGCTTCAAAAATTTCCTTCCCTCCCCAACAATGACGCCAACTTGTTCTTCGCTCGTGAGACACGTGTGGAAAGATCAGTTATTATTGTTGTAGTGCGAATTGCAATGGAACAAATAAATTTATAAAAGGCGGGAGTACCGGGTCGTTCGTAGGCAGGCCATCACAATTTTTGTATGGAAGCTATTCAGAAAACTCGCTTTAAATAGATACATATATGTATATATGTATAGAGCAGATATGCAGAAGATCATAATTTTATTGTATTCAGAAATAGTTTCTCAAAAAAGAATTTGCTATGCTAAGTAGAGAGAGAAAGAGAGAGAGAGAGAGAGATAGAAGGCAGATAGATGATGACGTAGCTTGTGAGAATCTTGTGTGAAGCGCAACAACATTTCAGATCCAAAGCACCGGGACAACGGGCAGAGCAGAGTTGTAGAGAGACTGGTCTGGAGGAAGGTGGAAGAGAGAGATAGCAGGAGTTGATAGAGATGGAAGAGATATCTTAACTGGGGGGCCCTAGGCCTTCTTTTATAGCTTTGATGAGGGGAAAAGAGGGTAGTTTGCCCATCCAACTCATGCATCAACTCTGGTTTGATCGTATTCGTCGATTGGGAGATCAACAGATTAGATCTAGCCTCAAAATCACCTTCCACGTGCCTTCTATGCTCTGGCACACGAGATGCTGACATGTGGCACAACCACAGCCTTCAAATCATGATCGCACCGCTCTACTTCCTCTACATGTGCCCCCAATGCTTCTTCCTCTCTTTGCCTGCTCCCACATGCCTTAATCGAGCGCCTTATCATCAACCGTTCGATCTTACAATTGGACAGCTCAGATTCACATCGACGCTGCCTCTCTCTCTCTTCATGCGTACTTTGTGTTCAAATTTCACATGCCTTCACCTTAGTTGTCCGATGATCGGATGGCCTAAATGCACACCTACAGTGCCTTCGCTGAAAGTGCGTGTGGTTATGCATTCCAACCGCTGCGCTACTCCTCTTATGTCGCGTTTCCAAATCGTGTGTAGCTACTATCAGTCATTGGATGAAGATCCAATGGCTGATCCTTATTCGTCCTTAATAGAACGTGAGCGTGATGGCGACAGGGCATGCTCCTGGCCATTAGATGGCGATCTAACAACCCATAGCGCACGGGGAAGTCTTCTTCAAGGATGGGGTGGCAACGTTGGGAGGCTGCTATGGCACCACATGGCATCATTGTGGCCATCCATCTCCTCTTCTTTATAAATGGTCATGTAGACCTCCGATTGAGATGATTTTTGCACCGTTGGATGGCGATCGTTGATCCGAATCCATCCATGTGGTTGGATTTTTCATTTGAGGCTTGGATCTTTGTCATTTGGCTCCATGGCCTCTATTCTTCTATTGACTACACAAGATGCTATAGTTGTCCGATTTCGAGAGTGTTGGACTCCCGTCATCATCCTAATCAGATCTATATGGCCTGATCTATCATCCAAGACTTCGATTCATCTGCAATTAATTTCATCTCTCATTTAGTGCATAAAATGACAATATTATATGTGTACCTAACAAACTAACTATTATGTGAATTATGACATTTATGCATGCATTGTTCCTAAGTTATGCTAGAATCAACTTAATTCAGGAGATTTAGGTTGCATGCTTGGTATGCAATCAACCACCATGAGTCATAACTAGCCAAAATTAGTTAGATTCAAATGATAAATGCACCTAAATGATCATCTGAGGGTTACAATTCCATACTAAATTATTTTGGGAAGATGGAAAAATGGGGTTAATTCTGCCATTTTAACATCTAGCCACAAATGCAGATTAACTATGGTGTTGATCAAGGGTTAATTAAAGGTCAAGGGAACATAAAAGACTAAAAAGTGGGCTCACATTGACTGAATCAGGGTTTCATGCATTTCAAGGGTGAAAAAATGCTGAAAACCCTAATTAATAGCCCCACGTAATTTGAAAGGGTTCTAGTCAAGATAAAATCAATCTAAACCTCTTAAAAATCATTGAAATATTCTAAGAGGTTTGATAACTTTACTTTGACCATATGAAACCATTTTGACTAACAATAGAGACTTATATGGGAATTTGCTCTCATTTGGGCTCCTATACAATTTACCCAGCTAAACATGGCCAAAACTCAAATCCAAGTTCACCATTAAATTTCTTAGGTCCAAATTAGGCTGAAAGCAAATGTTGGGCCTAATCGGAATCTATCTTGACCTATTTTACATTTTAGTCCTTAAAATCTCTATCCTTCACATTCAGACCCGTTAGTTTCAAGTTTATTGCATATAGGCCCCAAACTTTGTCGTCATCTTTGCAGAAAGGTCCCTACCACCTGAATAGTATGAACAACATCTAACCTAAACAAACCGACCTTTGGCTGGGGATTCCTCCCTGATCTCTCAAATAAATCCCTCCAAAATTAGAGGTATTGATTGTCAAACGATCCCCTTAACATTTATCGTTGTCTTACCACCTACCATGAAGAGGAAAATGTCAGCGAACTCAAGATCTTCAAGGATCTCAGTACCAAATTCTTGATCCTAATCCATGGATTCTTCCAAAATTGAGCCCAAATTCGAGCTCTATATAAGCTCTAGGACATCCTCAGGCATTCCTCAGCCAAGATTGGACCAGAACACTCTTCCTCCTCCTCCGGCCATCATCGCCTTTGGCTCCAGCGACCACGCACCTCCTCCTCCTCCAACCATCCAATTGCCAACTTAGATGATCCTCCTCCTTCTTCTCTCTCTTCCTCTCCTCACCAGTTACAGCAGGAGCTCCCCTAGCCCTAATCGTCCTCGTTGTCCCTCACCGAACTTCATCTTCTACGTGTCTGTAACGTCGGTTTTGTATTTGTTATAACGTTGTAGTAAAGCCGGTTATTACCAACATTTCAAATATAAAATTTTTTTACTCGGAAAATGAAAGAGTTCCCGAGGTCGAACTCAGGGAGCAAGTCGTATTCCAGAGATATACATGTTTCTTTTACAAAAAGAAAGAGAGAGGGAAAGAATTTGTTGTTTTCTCTTTGTTCTGCAGAGGGGATGCTCTTCTTTCTCTCTTTCTTTAGATCTCCTTCTCTCTCTGTTCTGCAGAGGTGATGTTCTTCTTCTGCAATGGTGGTGCTCTTCTTTCTTCAGAGCTCCTTGTTCTTCTTCTTCGTTCTGCAGAGGTGATGCTCCTCTTCAGATCTCTTTGTTCTTCTTCCTTGGTTTCTGCCTTGACCTCTCTTCTTCTTCTTTATGGCTGCAGAGCTTCTGCCTTCAGCTACTAAGTCTTCCTTTCTTCTTCTTCTGCTTTGGCCGTTGCTCTTCCTTCTTCTTCATTCTGCCTTCTTTCCTGCTCTGGCTGCTGACCTTCCGTCGTCTGACCCGATGCTTCGACGACTTAACTATGCATTTGCTACAGTGCAGCTCCTTCTTCCTCGCCTGCACTTCTTCTTCCGCGGGTCTTCTTCTTCGCCTGCACACTTCAGAGTTTCTCGTCAGAAGCAAAACCTACTCTACCCTCCCCCCCCCGCGTCTCTCTTTCTCTCTGAAACCACTCTTGGGAAAGCTCTCCCAGAGCTACCGGGTAACCGGGTTCGGATCAGGCCCGGGTCCAGGCCCACCGGCGTGCGTGGTGGGCGAGGAGTGCAGGTCAGTCGAGTCGGGTCGGGTCGGTTCGGGTCAGGTCCGCGGGGCGTGAGCGCGGACGAGACCGGGTAACCGGGCGGGTGAAGGGGACCTCACCCCGTGTACTGAGGCAGTAAGGCTATTGCACTTTTGCATCTTATGTCGCTGCGGCTCTTCAGGCGTTTCCGAGGTGGGACTAAACGGCCCACCTCAATTGCGCGCCCGCAGCGGGGAATTCAGCAGGAGATGGCAGCGTCACGCGGAGTTTTCTTCCTCGGCTGCGAACCTGGTGTTTTGCCAAAACTCCTCGCAAGTCCTGGGAGTGAATCTGGGCTTGGCGCTGAGCGTGGCGCGCCTGTAGGTGCAGGCGGAAGCAGGTCCTCCTGCGCGTCAATGGCGGCGGAGGTCGAGTGGCCTGTCCACAAGAAAACGGCCTCTCGGCCTAATCAGAGAGTGCCAGGAGCTTCGCCAGGGTGCGGCGAAGCTCGTGTGGGTGGTGGCGAGGCGCGGGGCGGCGTGCGAGGGCTGCCCTAGGTCGGACTGTGGGTCGGAGGATGGGTCTGTTCGGTGGAGTTGCAGAGGGTGATGTGGGGGAAGTGGTAGGGCGGAGATTGATCAGGGTGAGGAGGCGGAGGTCCTGCGGTGGTTGGCGAGCCGTGTGGGTCGCTGAGGTGATGGGAGCGGCTCGCCGGAGGGTGGTCGGAGACGAAGGGGGTGAAGGTGGTCAGAGTCGGTCGAGGGCTTAATTGAATAAATTGAAAGCGGGGAAAGAAAGAGGAGAAGAAGGGGAGTAGCTCTAGCTTACTTGCAGGGACGAAAGGGGAGGAACAAGGCGACAGTCGTATCGACTGTCGCCGGAGAAGACGATGCCCAGTGGGGGGAGGACGGCGGTGACGACGGGGCAGAGGCAGCGCGCGCCGGTATTGCGCGACGCGGGAAGAGCAGGGGAAGAAGTCTCTGCTGCTGGTATTGCGGCAGAGCGAAGAGGAAGAGGAGGAAGAACCGCCGGAGCTGGTGGGCGTCTGCCGGAGTGAGAAGAGAGGAAAGTTGGGGGTTTTCTCCGTCAGATCCAGGCTGCCCTGGTTGGTGGAGCAGCGGGGGGTATTTATAGGGATGAAACAGGGAGGAAGGCGGAGGGAGACGACGTGTCTCCCTCGCCGGAGAATGGTCGGAACATGAACCCATACCGTCCGTGCGTTCGCACGGCCGGTATGGTGGGCTACAATGACCAGGGGGGTGCCCCTGCGGCGGCTGACGACGCAGGGCACCCCCGGTTTACTTGCCAGGTCCCCCACCTCACCCTGCGCGGCGCCATGCTCCGCGCAAGGTCGCCGGAGCATGGTGCTGGCAGGGTTTTGCAGGAGGGACCTGATTGCAAAGAACGAAGGAGAGTTAGGGGCCAAAATGCGAGGGTTCAAAAGTTGAGGGCCAAAGAGTAAATATATGAGGACCAAAGTGTGAAGTCGGTCAAGGAGGTTTCTTCTTAGGCTCAAGTTTTTATACATGACTAATTAGGACCTAAGGAATCTGATGGTGAATTTCATTTTCATATTAAACCTTGTTTGACCGGTCAATTTGCGCAAAAACCCAAATTAAGTTATTAATTGGGCATGGTTCTCAATGTAGGTCAAAATGGGTTCTAAAGGCCAAATTGAAGGTTCTAAACCCTAGAGATTATTTTTCTATGAATTTTAGAGGGTTTATTCTATTTTTACTTTGCCTCGAACCTTGTGAATTGAAGTGGGTTGTTTTAGGGTTACAGATTATCATTTGGTTTCTTGGAAGTGCTGTAGCCCTTGCTAGATCATTTCATCCCACTTTTATTCTTATTAAGCTGCTTTGACCTATGTTTGGGCCCTGAATTACCCTGTATGCAGATTATACTGGTAAAATTGCACTTTTACCCCTTATGACTTGTTTTCTTCTCAAACTCAGGATTCTCTGAGTTAAGCCTTTCCTTGAGATATGTAGGAGCTTTTATCCTTTGTATTAGGTCAAAATGAGCTAGTTATGGCTCATGATGAGGTTCTCATCATACCCCCATGCCTAGCTTTTGCTAGTCCCTTAGCAAAAACTTAAGGTTTCAACCCTTGTTCTAGACCATGAAGTTTCTAATGGTTTTAGATAAGTGCCCTTTTTTGTTTGAGCATAGATTAGGTTAGAATGCTGACCATAGGACTAAAAGGTACTCTAGTACCAATCAAGATCCAAATCTGTCTAGCCTTAGCCTCAGTCTTTTAGCAAAGGTTTTTAAGGCCCACAAGAACTAACCCAAGGTTTATTGGACTTTGTGGTTAAAGCACCCGTGCTTGAAATGATTTTAGCCCTGGCTCAGTTCGCAGTGTGTTTTGTAAGAGAGAGATAGAAAGTTTTTCTGTTTGGAGAGTTTTCTCTCTCTTTTTCTTTTCAGTTCTAGCCTAGGATTGGCTTTTCAACACGGTCTGTATCAGATTCCTTGCTCCCATCATCAATCCTCAAGGGTTCCTGGCGATCGATGCTTCGAGATAGCTCTGCCCATGGCAACCCCCGGAACCCTGGCTATTGAGATTTCGAGATAATTCCATCCATGGCATTCCGTGGCCGAATCCAGACCCTGGCAATTGACACTTCGAGATAATGCCATCCATGGAATCTGAACCAGCAGAGTGCTTACATGCCCCCAGTAGGATATGTAAATATCCTAAGAGACAAGCACCGAGGAGATGATATTTTGTTACGCATCTTCGAGGGGATTTCCCGCCTCTCTGCGCTGGGAACTCGTCCAAATCAACTTGTGTTGATCGGCCGCTCCTATTCTAGGTATTCTTTTCAGATTTTTGCGACGCTTCTGCGTGATTCTGATTTTTACGCTTGCTGAACCAGGCTGTGTGTGAGATTAGGGTGCTTAGGTTACTGAGTCCCGTAAACCAAAAATTAGTTAACGAGGCCGAATACTCCCTAAGCCTTAGACCTAATACTTCAGCTTTTCATTTTCCTCAACCTCTTGAGGAGTGTCCAGATCTTAATGGGTACTAAGAGTCTATTCAAGAATGCCTAAGGTTTGCATTCTTACTAATCTCATTGTGCACTTTTCAGTTATTTTCTTGAATGAGGTCTAGAACTTAGGTTAATTCCTTAGTTCCTTACTAATGACTATCACTTTTTCTCATAATTTTGTGCTCCTTTTTCATTTTGTTTCTTTTCTCCTTTACAAAATTTTCCTTCTCCTCTTTTCCTCTTATTCTTTTTCGAAAATTTTTTTTTTTTTTTTTAATTTTTATGGTATTTTTGGCATATGTGAATTTTTTTGTTTGAAACCTTTTCTTACAAGTTTTTGTACTTTCATACCCCCCCATGCCTAAGATTTGCAATGTCCTCATTGTAACCTAGGGGTTTTTATTCAACTAAGTTCATACATTAGGATAGCTGTCTTGATGAGTGAATGGGTCGGGGTGACTGTTGCGGACGATTTCTAATCTCAGATGCAAGCACCTGAGGTGGAGTCGGCTGTCCTAAAGTGTGAACTTCAAGTGCAAAAGCTGTCAGAACAAGTTTCAGGTTTTCAAAGAGAATGACGGGCTGCCTCCCGTTGAGCACTAAATTTGATGCCTTCAGCCAAGCGGGAAATGCGATGGAGAGGGGATGGTCAAATCAGCGGAGTTTTGTAAGACAAGCACCTTGATTAAGAGCCTGGTTGGTCCAACCAGGTGCTTGTTCAGATCAACAGGCTGATGATGCACGCCAAACCCAATCAATCTGGTGGGTTGATAGATGTGGATAAAAAGGTGTGGAGCCCACCATAAACTATGAAGCTCAGATGGATGTGGAAGTGTAAACGCAGGGTTTGGCTGAGCCGAATCAGCCTGGTCAGAGTAGGGACCCGTAGGATAATCAGTGGTTGATGCAGGAACCCTACAGGGGTGATCAGAGAATGATAGAGCATGGTATGTAGTCTGATCAATGTTCGAAACCCGATGTGGAAATGCAATCGGCTCGGTGAGAGGTGAATTTGAATAGAAATTGAGTCCGGTTGCGGGTCGGGGTTTGGGAGAGGTTTTGATCCGTTCTGTGTGTGCGGACGAGGTGGCCATTGTGTACGAGGGCTCTTCTAGAAACAGATGATAGGTGGTTTTCTGTAGAGAGTCCTCTAGGTAACTATCAAATGCCGGAAGAGTGTTTGTAGGATGAAAGGAATCGGATTCGAGAAAAAATTTGGATTCTTGGTTGTAATCACTCTTGGCATTTTCTGTTTTTGGTTCCTGAGGATCAAAAAGGAATGGTTCTGTGTTATTAGTGATCTCGGGAATCAGGACCTCAGAGTCGGAGTCAGAGTCATGTGAACTGAGGTCGTAGATAGGCCTGGCGTGTTCAGGAAGGGGAATCTCTCCGCAATTATAGTCAGATCTGAAATTGTCGGAGAGTTGGCGAAAATGATCATGAATTCCACCACAGCAAAAATCATCAGATGTGGAATCAGCAGCCTGACTGGGTTCTAGCTTATATGTCACTTCTGGGCTCAAAAAGATGTTCTGTTCAAGCTCTAAGCTGGTAGGATAGACCCCATTAAAACCTTGCTCATCCAACTCCTCAGTTTCTGTATCATAAATTGGCATGTTTTCTGAAAAATCGATCAGATTTCCTGAGGATGTTGGAGAGGGATATTCATTAAATAGAGGCCCGGAATCATATTCTGTAAAAATTTGATCTTTCTCATAAAGGGCCTCATAATCTTCCCAATAAGTTTCAGATCTAGGTTCTAGGCTTAGGATGTGGGTAGAATTATTAGAACCTAAGTCGGAATAACCTTCGAGGGTCACCTTATCAAAATAAGGGGCGGAATTTATACCCTCAGAAGGTTCAGTTCTGATCTCATTATTGCAGGAGTTTTGAAATTCTAGGCTTGGCAATCCATGGTCTAAGTTTGGCTCATCATTGTGTTCTCCTGCAATATCCCAACCTAATTCAACATTGTCTTCTATTTGGGTTGGGATTTCACAACCACTTTGTGCCTCAATCCCGAGGTTTGGGAAACTGGATTGATTCTTAGTACTGTTCCAAGATGACTCATCCTTTGTTTCTGGTGTATACGGGTATTTTTGGTTGATAGTTTTTTCTAAAAGTCTCATCATCTCTACCCGTTTTTCAAGAGCATCTTGGTTTTGTTCCCAAAGTACAGGATTTGTCAAGCATTGAAGGTATTCAGATTTGTGTAATTTGTCTATCTCAATGTATCCTGTTAGGAGAACTTCTCGGGTTGATCCTTTTATGGCTCCTGTCAATAGAGTTTGGGCACAGTTTATGATGAAGGCTGTGGTTGTTGGGACATCAACCTGAATATCTCCTATTGGTGTTGAGGTTTTTTCTTCTTTTTCATAGAATTTTATGGCATCCTCGATCATTTTATCTTTCATAGATCTCCGATATTCAGGTTTGTTGAATGGTAGTCTTAGGTGGTTTGGCTGCATATTTGTATTAGGTGGTGGAATCAAGATGTGGAATTAAAGGCTTTGATGTAGACTCATGTTGTGCCAAGATGGAAGAAGGGAGTATCAGAGGAAAGATTAATGTGGTGGTGCTGCATAAACAAGGGAACTGAGGCCTAACCTCAGGGCAAGTGAATTCCTAAAGGAGGATTCAAGGACCTCCTTCCAAGCATATACTGAAGGATGTGATGAGATTAAAAGGTGCTGGACCCAATCAAGACACCCAAAAATGTGTTGGGTGACTATAGAGGTACGGGGCAGATGGACCCCTTGATCAGAAAGATCGTCCACCAGAGAATTACCTGGGCAGCCAGAGAGGGAGAGTCCCGTGAAGACCCCTACAAGGTAGAGCGTCCCCACGGGTTACAGGGTTTCCCCCACCCGACCTCTCTTGTCACTGCGGTTCCAGGTAGACCAGAATGGGGATCTTGACCTCTTAAGTCTACCAATTTTTAAGATCAGGGTGCTTAAGGTTTCACTTGAACTTTAGTTTTTTTAAGTTTAAAGAGTGACCTAATTTAAGGTTGGTTAACCCAAGGGGTCAACTTTACCTCTTGTTTTCTTTAAGAGCTTTTAGGTCCTGTCTTTTTAGGGTTCAAGTGTTTAGAGAGAGCCAATTGTTTAGGATTTTTCTTGTTAATTATTTTCAATCAATGGCTTGGGCACACCTCTTTTGGATTTCCTCAATTCTTGATTAAGGGGTGTGTCTCTACTGAAATCCTAATGTTTGACCTTATGTTGGCTCTACTTGGTCCATTTAACTCTTTGTTGGGCAATTAGGGCTCAAGCAAGAATGTGTTAGCCCTTAAATACCCTTAATAGTGTGCAGGAGTGATGAGTTGAAAACATGCAACTCTTTATGGTTACTAAGTATGAAAGACAGGTTAGCCCTATATTGCTTGTTCTTTTCTTTTTTTCCTCTTTAGAGTTTAGGGGTTAATAGTGAGAGGAAAAATTTACCTGTCTTCGGAGTGGTTGTCGTGTGGTTGCTTGTCTTCTTGAGTTCCTGTAGCTGCACAAAAGAGAGGAGATTATCAGAACTTAAAAGAAACAGGAATGTTTACCTCTAGAATAGCCGTTGCTCCCCGGCAGCGGCGCCAAAATGTAACGTCGGTTTTGTATTTGTTATAACGTTGTAGTAAAGCCGGTTATTACCAACATTTCAAATATAAAATTTTTTTACTCGGAAAATGAAAGAGTTCCCGAGGTAGAACTCAGGGAGCAAGTCGTATTCTAGAGATATACATGTTTCTTTTACAAAAAGAAAGAGAGAGGGAAAGAATTTGTTGTTTTCTCTTTGTTCTGCAGAGGGGATGCTCTTCTTTCTCTCTTTCTTTAGATCTCCTTCTCTCTCTGTTCTGCAGAGGTGATGTTCTTCTTCTGCAATGGTGGTGCTCTTCTTTCTTCAGAGCTCCTTGTTCTTCTTCTTCGTTCTGCAGAGGTGATGCTCCTCTTCAGATCTCTTTGTTCTTCTTCCTTGGTTTCTGCCTTGACCGCTCTTCTTCTTCTTTATGGCTGCAGAGCTTCTGCCTTCAGCTACTAAGTCTTCCTTTCTTCTTCTTCTGCTTTGGCCGTTGCTCTTCCTTCTTCTTCATTCTGCCTTCTTTCCTGCTCTGGCTGCTGACCTTCCGTCGTCTGACCCGGTGCTTCGACGACTTAACTATGCATTTGCTACAGTGCAGCTCCTTCTTCCTCGCCTGCACTTCTTCTTCCGCGGGTCTTCTTCTTTGCCTGCACACTTCAGAGTTTCTCGTCAGAAGCAAAACCTACTCTACCCTCCCCCCCCCGCGTCTCTCTTTCTCTTTGAAACCACTCTTGGGAAAGCTCTCCCAGAGCTACCGGGTAACCGGGTTCGGATCAGGCCCGGGTCCAGGCCCACCGGCGTGCGTGGTGGGCGAGGAGTGCAGGTCAGTCGAGTCGGGTCGGGTCGGTACGGGTCAGGTCCGCGGGGCGTGAGCGCGGACGAGACTGGGTAACCGGGCGGGTGAAGGGGACCTCACCCCGTGTACTGAGGCAGTAAGGCTATTGCACTTTTGCATCTTATGTCGCTGCGGCTCTTCAGGCGTTTCCGAGGTGGGACTAAACGGCCCACCTCAATTGCGCGCCCGCAGCGGGGAATTCAGCAGGAGATGGCAGCATCACGCGGAGTTTTCTTCCTCGGCTGCGAACCTGGTGTTTTGCCAAAACTCCTCGCAAGGCCTGGGAGTGAATCTGGGCTTGGCGCTGAGTGTGGCGCGCCTGTAGCTGCAGGCGGAAGCAGGTCCTCCTGCGCGTCAATGGCGGCGGAGGTCGAGTGGCCTGTCCACAAGAAAACGGCCTCTCGGCCTAATCAGAGAGTGCCAGGAGCTTCGCCAGGGTGCGGCGAAGCTCGTGTGGGTGGTGGCGAGGCGCGGGGCGGCGTGCGAGGGCTGCCCTAGGTCGGACTGTGGGTCGGAGGATGGGTCTGTTCGGTGGAGTTGCAGAGGGTGATGTGGGGGAAGTGGTAGGGCGGAGATTGATCAGGGTGAGGAGGCGGAGGTCCTGCGGTGGTTGGCGAGCCGTGTGGGTCGCTGAGGTGATGGGAGCGGCTCGCCGGAGGGTGGTCGGAGACGAAGGGGGTGAAGGTGGTCAGAGTCGGTCGAGGGCTTAATTGAATAAATTGAAAGCGGGGAAAGAAAGAGGAGAAGAAGGGGAGTAGCTCTAGCTTACTTGCAGGGACGAAAGGGGAGGAACTAGGCGACAGTCGTATCGACTGTCGCCGGAGAAGACGATGCCCAGTGGGGGGAGGATGGCGGTGACGACGGGGCAGAGGCAGCGCGCGCCGGTATTGCGCGACGCGGGAAGAGCAGGGGAAGAAGTCTCTGCTGCTGGTATTGCGGCAGAGCGAAGAGGAAGAGGAGGAAGAACCGCCGGAGCTGGTGGGCGTCTGCCGGAGTGAGAAGAGAGGAAAGTTGGGGGTTTTCTCCGTCAGATCCAGGCTGCCCTGGTTGGTGGAGCAGCGGGGGGTATTTATAGGGATGAAACAGGGAGGAAGGCGGAGGGAGACGACGTGTCTCCCTCGCCGGAGAATGGTCGGAACACGAACCCATACCGTCCGTGCGTTCGCACGGCCGGTATGGTGGGCTACAATGACCAGGGGGGTGCCCCTGCGGCGGCTGACGACGCAGGGCACCCCCGGTTTACTTGCCAGGTCCCCCACCTCACCCTGCGCGGCGCCATGCTCCGCGCAAGGTCGCCGGAGCATGGTGCTGGCAGGGTTTTCCAGGAGGGACCTGATTGCAAAGAACGAAGGAGAGTTAGGGGCCAAAATGCGAGGGTTCAAAAGTTGAGGGCCAAAGAGTAAATATATGAGGACCAAAGTGTGAAGTCGGTCAAGGAGGTTTCTTCTTAGGCTCAAGTTTTTATACATGACTAATTAGGACCTAAGGAATCTGATGGTGAATTTCATTTTCATATTAAACCTTGTTTGACCAGTCAATTTGCGCAAAAACCCAAATTAAGTTATTAATTGGGCATGGTTCTCAATGTAGGTCAAAATGGGTTCTAAAGGACAAATTGAAGGTTCTAAACCCTAGAGATTATTTTTCTATGAATTTTAGAGGGTTTATTATATTTTTACTTTGCCTCGAACCTTGTGAATTGAAGTGGGTTGTTTTAGGGTTACAGATTATCATTTGGTTTCTTGGAAGTGCTGTAGCCCTTGCTAGATCATTTCATCCCACTTTTATTCTTATTAAGCTGCTTTGACCTATGTTTGGGCCCTGAATTACCCTGTATGCAGATTATACTGGTAAAATTGCACTTTTACCCCTTATGACTTATTTTCTTCTCAAACTCAGGATTCTCTGAGTTAAGCCTTTCCTTGAGATATGTAGGAGCTTTTATCCTTTGTATTAGGTCAAAATGAGCTAGTTATGGCTCATGATGAGGTTCTCATCATACCCCCATGCCTAGCTTTTGCTAGTCCCTTAGCAAAAACTTAAGGTTTCAACCCTTGTTCTAGACCATGAAGTTTCTAATGGTTTTAGATAAGTGCCCTTTTTTGTTTGAGCATAGATTAGGTTAGAATGCTGACCATAGGCCTAAAAGGTACTCTAGTACCAATCAAGATCCAAATCTGTCTAGCCTTAGCCTCAGTCTTTTAGCAAAGGTTTTTAAGGCCCACAAGAACTAACCTAAGGTTTATTGGACTTTGTGGTTAAAGCACCCGTGCTTGAAATGATTTTAGCCCTGGCTCAGTTCGCAGTGCGTTTTGTAAGAGAGAGATAGAAAGTTTTTCTGTTTGGAGAGTTTTCTATCTCTTTTTCTTTTCAGTTCTAGCCTAGGATTGGCTTTTCAACACGGTCTGTATCAGATTCCTTGCTCCCATCATCAATCCTCAAGGGTTCCTGGCGATCGATGCTTCGAGATAGCACCGCCCATGGCAACCCCCGGAACCCTGGCTATTGAGATTTCGAGATAATCCCATCCATGGCATTCCGTGGCCGAATCCAGACCCTGGCAATTGACACTTCGAGATAATGCCATCCATGGAATCTGAACCAGCAGAGTGCTTACATGCCCCCAGTAGGATATGTAAATATCCTAAGAGACAGGCACCGAGGAGATGATATTTTGTTACGCATCTTCGAGGGGATTTCCCGCCTCTCTGCGCTGGGAACTCGTCCAAATCAACTTGTGTTGATCGGCCGCTCCTATTCTAGGTATTCTTTTCAGATTTTTGCGACGCTTCTGCGTGATTCTGATTTTTACGCTTGCTGAACCAGGCTGTGTGTGAGATTAGGGTGCTTAGGTTACTGAGTCCCGTAAACCAAAAATTAGTTAACGAGGCCGAATACTTCCTAAGCCTTAGACCTAATACTTCAGCTTTTCATTTTCCTCAACCTCTTGAGGAGTGTCCAGATCTTAATGGGTACTAAGAGTCTATTCAAGAATGCCTAAGGTTTGCATTCTTACTAATCTCATTGTGCACTTTTCAGTTATTTCCTTGAATGAGGTCTAGAACTTAGGTTAATTCCTTAGTTCCTTACTAATGACTATCACTTTTTCTCATAATTTTGTGCTCCTTTTTCATTTTGTTTCTTTTCTCCTTCACAAAATTTTCCTTCTCCTCTTTTCCTCTTATTCTTTTTCGAAATTTCTTTTTTTTTTTTTAAATTTTTATGGTATTTTTGGCATATGTGAATTTTTTTGTTTGAAACCTTTTCTTACAAGTTTTTGTACTTTCATACCCCCCCATGCCTAAGATTTGCAATGTCCTCATTGTAACCTAGGGGTTTTTATTCAACTAAGTTCATACATTAGGATAGCTGTTTTGATGAGTGAATGGGTCGGGGTGACTGTTGCGGACGATTTCTAATCTCAGATGCAAGCACCTGAGGTGGAGTCGGCTGTCCTAAAGTGTGAACTTCAAGTGCAAAAGCTGTCAGAACAAGTTTCAGGTTTTCAAAGAGAATGACGGGCTGCCTCCCGTTGAGCGCTAAATTTGATGCCTTCAGCCAAGTGGGAAATGCGATGGAGAGGGGATGGTCAAATCAGCGGAGTTTTGTAAGACAAGCACCTTGATTAAGAGCCTGGTTGGTCCAACCAGGTGCTTGTTCAGATCAACAGGCTGATGATGCACCCCAAACCCAATCAGTCTGGTGGGTTGATAGATGTGGATAAAAAGGTGTGGAGCCCACCATAAACTATGAAGCTCAGATTGATGTGGAAGTGTAAACGCAGGGTTTGGCTGAGCCGAATCAGCCTGGTCAGAGTAGGGACCCGTAGGATAATCAGTGGTTGATGCAGGAACCCTACAGGGGTGATCAGAGAATGATAGAGCACGGTATGTAGTCTGATCAATGTTCGAAACCCGATGTGGAAATGCAATCGGCTCGGTGAGAGGTGAATTTGAATAGAAATTGAGTCCGGTTGCGGGTCGGGGTTTGGGAGAGGTTTTGATCCATTCTGTGTGTGCGGACGAGGTGGCCATTGTGTACGAGGGCTCTTCTAGAAACAGATGATAGGTGGTTTTCTGTAGAGAGTCCTCTAGGTAACTATCAAATGCCGGAAGAGTGTTTGTAGGATGAAAGGAATCGGATTCGAGAAAAAATTTGGATTCTTGGTTGTAATCACTCTTGGCATTTTCTGTTTTTGGTTCCTGAGGATCGAAAAGGAATGGTTCTGTGTTATTAGTGATCTTGGGAATCAGGACCTCAGAGTCGGAGTCAGAGTCATGTGAACTGAGGTCGTAGATAGGCCTGGTGTGTTCAGGAAGGGGAATCTCTCCGCAATTATAGTCAGATCTGAAATTGTCGGAGAGTTGGCGAAAATGATCATGAATTCCACCACAGCAAAAATCATCAGATGTGGAATCAGCAGCCTGACTGGGTTCTAGCTTATATGTCACTTCTGGGCTCAAAAAGATGTTCTGTTCAAGCTCTAAGCTGGTAGGATAGACCCCATTAAAACCTTGCTCATCCAACTCCTCAGTTTCTGTATCATAAATTGGCATGTTTTCTGAAAAATCGATCAGATTTCCTGAGGATGTTGGAGAGGGATATTCATTAAATAGAGGCCCGGAATCATATTCTGTAAAAATTTGATCTTTCTCATAAAGGGCCTCATAATCTTCCCAATAAGTTTCAGATCTAGGTTCTAGGCTTAGGATGTGGGTAGAATTATTAGAACCTAAGTCGGAATAACCTTCGAGGGTCACCTTATCAAAATAAGGGGCGGAATTTATACCCTCAGAAGGTTCAGTTCTGATCTCATTATTGCAGGAGTTTTGAAATTCTAGGCTTGGCAATCCATGGTCTAAGTTTGGCTCATCATTGTGTTCTCCTGCAATATCCCAACCTAATTCAACATTGTCTTCTATTTGGGTTGGGATTTCACAACCACTTTGTGCCTCAATCCCGAGGTTTGGGAAACTGGATTGATTCTTAGTACTGTTCCAAGATGACTCATCCTTTGTTTCTGGTGTATACGGGTATTTTTGGTTGATAGTTTTTTCTAAAAGTCTCATCATCTCTACCCGTTTTTCAAGAGCATCTTGGTTTTGTTCCCAAAGTACAGGATTTGTCAAGCATTGAAGGTATTCAGATTTGTGTAATTTGTCTATCTCAATGTATCCTGTTAGGAGAACTTCTCGGGTTGATCCTTTTATGGCTCCTGTCAATAGAGTTTGGGCACAGTTTATGATGAAGGCTGTGGTTGTTGGGACATCAACCTGAATATCTCCTATTGGTGTTGAGGTTTTTTCTTCTTTTTCATAGAATTTTATGGCATCCTCGATCATTTTATCTTTCATAGATCTCCGATATTCAGGTTTGTTGAATGGTAGTCTTAGGTGGTTTGGCTGCATATTTGTATTAGGTGGTGGAATCAAGATGTGGAATTAAAGGCTTTGATGTAGACTCATGTTGTGCCAAGATGGAAGAAGGGAGTATCAGAGGAAAGATTAATGTGGTGGTGCTGAATAAACAAGGGAACTGAGGCCTAACCTCAGGGCAAGTGAATTCCTAAAGGAGGATTCAAGGACCTCCTTCCAAGCATATACTGAAGGATGTGATGAGATTAAAAGGTGCTGGACCCAATCAAGACACCCAAAAATGTGTTGGGTGACTATAGAGGTACGGGGCAGATGGACCCCTTGATCAGAAAGATCGTCCACCTGAGAATTACCTGGGCAGCCAGAGAGGGAGAGTCCCGCGAAGACCCCTACACGGTAGAGCGTCCCCACGGGTTACAGGGTTTCCCCCACCCGACCTCTCTTGTCACTGCGGTTCCAGGTAGACCAGAATGGGGATCTTGACCTCTTAAGTCTACCAATTTTTAAGATCAGGGTGCTTAAGGTTTCACTTGAACTTTAGTTTTTTTAAGTGCAAAGAGTGACCTAATTTAAGGTTGGTTAACCCAAGGGGTCAACTTTACCTCTTGTTTTCTTTAAGAGCTTTTAGGTCCTGTCCTTTTAGGGTTCAAGTGTTTAGAGAGAGCCAATTGTTTAGGATTTTTCTTGTTAATTATTTTCAATCAATGGCTTGGGCACACCTCTTTTGGATTTCCTCAATTCTTGATTAAGGGGTGTGTCTCTACTGAAATCCTAATGTTTGACCTTATGTTGGCTCTACTTGGTCCATTTAACTCTTTGTTGGGCAATTAGGGCTCAAGCAAGAATGTGTTAGCCCTTAAATACCCTTAATAGTGTGCAGGAGTGATGAGTTGAAAACATGCAACTCTTTATGGTTACTAAGTATGAAAGACAGGTTAGCCCTATATTGCTTGTTCTTTTCTTTTTTTCCTCTTTAGAGTTTAGGGGTTAATAGTGAGAGGAAAAATTTACCTGTCTTCGGAGTGGTTGTCGTGTGGTTGCTTGTCTTCTTGAGTTCCTGTAGCTGCACAAAAGAGAGGAGATTATCAGAACTTAAAAGAAACAGGAATGTTTACCTCTAGAATAGCCGTTGCTCCCCGGCAGCGGCGCCAAAATGTAACGTCGGTTTTGTATTTGTTATAACGTTGTAGTAAAGCCGGTTATTACCAACATTTCAAATATAAAATTTTTTTACTCGGAAAATGAAAGAGTTCCCGAGGTCGAACTCAGGGAGCAAGTCGTATTCTAGAGATATACATGTTTCTTTTACAAAAAGAAAGAGAGAGGGAAAGAATTTGTTGTTTTCTCTTTGTTCTGCAGAGGGGATGCTCTTCTTTCTCTCTTTCTTTAGATCTCCTTCTCTCTCTGTTCTGCAGAGGTGATGTTCTTCTTCTGCAATGGTGGTGCTCTTCTTTCTTCAGAGCTCCTTGTTCTTCTTCTTCGTTCTGCAGAGGTGATGCTCCTCTTCAGATCTCTTTGTTCTTCTTCCTTGGTTTCTGCCTTGACCTCTCTTCTTCTTCTTTATGGCTGCAGAGCTTCTGCCTTCAGCTACTAAGTCTTCCTTTCTTCTTCTTCTGCTTTGGCCGTTGCTCTTCCTTCTTCTTCATTCTGCCTTCTTTCCTGCTCTGGCTGCTGACCTTCCGTCGTCTGACCCGGTGCTTCGACGACTTAACTATGCATTTGCTACAGTGCAGCTCCTTCTTCCTCGCCTGCACTTCTTCTTCCGCGGGTCTTCTTCTTCGCCTGCACACTTCAGAGTTTCTCGTCAGAAGCAAAACCTACTCTACCCTCCCCCCCCCGCGTCTCTCTTTCTCTCTGAAACCACTCTTGGGAAAGCTCTCCCAGAGCTACCGGGTAACCGGGTTCGGATCAGGCCCGGGTCCAGGCCCACCGGCGTGCGTGGTGGGCGAGGAGTGCAGGTCAGTCGAGTCGGGTCGGGTCGGTACGGGTCAGGTCCGCGGGGCGTGAGCGCGGACGAGACTGGGTAACCGGGCGGGTGAAGGGGACCTCACCCCGTGTACTGAGGCAGTAAGGCTATTGCACTTTTGCATCTTATGTCGCTGCGGCTCTTCAGGCGTTTCCGAGGTGGGACTAAACGGCCCACCTCAATTGCGCGCCCGCAGCGGGGAATTCAGCAGGAGATGGCAGCATCACGCGGAGTTTTCTTCCTCGGCTGCGAACCTGGTGTTTTGCCAAAACTCCTCGCAAGGCCTGGGAGTGAATCTGGGCTTGGCGCTGAGCGTGGCGCGCCTGTAGCTGCAGGCGGAAGCAGGTCCACCTGCGCGTCAATGGCGGCGGAGGTCGAGTGGCCTGTCCACAAGAAAACGGCCTCTCGGCCTAATCAGAGAGTGCCAGGAGCTTCGCCAGGGTGCGGCGAAGCTCGTGTGGGTGGTGGCGAGGCGCGGGGCGGCGTGCGAGGGCTGCCCTAGGTCGGACTGTGGGTCGGAGGATGGGTCTGTTCGGTGGAGTTGCAGAGGGTGATGTGGGGGAAGTGGTAGGGCGGAGATTGATCAGGGTGAGGAGGCGGAGGTCCTGCGGTGGTTGGCGAGCCGTGTGGGTCGCTGAGGTGATGGGAGCGGCTCGCCGGAGGGTGGTCGGAGACGAAGGGGGTGAAGGTGGTCAGAGTCGGACGAGGGCTTAATTGAATAAATTGAAAGCGGGGAAAGAAAGAGGAGAAGAAGGGGAGTAGCTCTAGCTTACTTGCAGGGACGAAAGGGGAGGAACAAGGCGACAGTCGTATCGACTGTCGCCGGAGAAGACGATGCCCAGTGGGGGGAGGACGGCGGTGACGACGGGGCAGAGGCAGCGCGCGCCGGTATTGCGCGACGCGGGAAGAGCAGGGGAAGAAGTCTCTGCTGCTGGTATTGCGGCAGAGCGAAGAGGAAGAGGAGGAAGAACCGCCAGAGCTGGTGGGCGTCTGCCGGAGTGAGAAGAGAGGAAAGTTGGGGGTTTTCTCCGTCAGATCCAGGCTGCCCTGGTTGGTGGAGCAGCGGGGGGTATTTATAGGGATGAAACAGGGAGGAAGGCGGAGGGAGACGACGTGTCTCCCTCGCCGGAGAATGGTCGGAACACGAACCCATACCGTCCGTGCGTTCGCACGGCCGGTATGGTGGGCTACAATGACCAGGGGGGTGCCCCTGCGGCGGCTGACGACGCAGGGCACCCCCGGTTTACTTGCCAGGTCCCCCACCTCACCCTGCGCGGCGCCATGCTCCGCGCAAGGTCGCCGGAGCATGGTGCTGGCAGGGTTTTGCAGGAGGGACCTGATTGCAAAGAACGAAGGAGAGTTAGGGGCCAAAATGCGAGGGTTCAAAAGTTGAGGGCCAAAGAGTAAATATATGAGGACCAAAGTGTGAAGTCGGTCAAGGAGGTTTCTTCTTAGGCTCAAGTTTTTATACATGACTAATTAGGACCTAAGGAATCTGATGGTGAATTTCATTTTCATATTAAACCTTGTTTGACCGGTCAATTTGCGCAAAAACCCAAATTAAGTTATTAATTGGGCATGGTTCTCAATGTAGGTCAAAATGGGTTCTAAAGGCCAAATTGAAGGTTCTAAACCCTAGAGATTATTTTTCTATGAATTTTAGAGGGTTTATTCTATTTTTACTTTGCCTCGAACCTTGTGAATTGAAGTGGATTGTTTTAGGGTTACAGATTATCATTTGGTTTCTTGGAAGTGCTGTAGCCCTTGCTAGATCATTTCATCCCACTTTTATTCTTATTAAGCTGCTTTGACCTATGTTTGGGCCCTGAATTACCCTGTATGCAGATTATACTGGTAAAATTGCACTTTTACCCCTTATGACTTATTTTCTTCTCAAACTCAGGATTCTATGAGTTAAGCCTTTCCTTGAGATATGTAGGAGCTTTTATCCTTTGTATTAGGTCAAAATGAGCTAGTTATGGCTCATGATGAGGTTCTCATCAGTGTCCAACCAGTAAATGCTGAATGCATCTCACCACTTTGAGGACTTTTAAGACCCCTAAACTCTCTCTCTCCCTCTTTAAACTCTTGCTACCCTTTAGAGTTAGGTTTCACGCAATGAACCGCCCTCTCCCACTCCATCTTCCCCACATCCGGCACAAGCTCCAGTAAGCTCACGTTGGCATGACACGCATGCAAACAACATGCCATGACCACCCACACCTTCCTTGCACTTCACCAAGCAAAAGTCCTAACCTAATTGGGAGTATTGGCCATTCATTCTCCCTGTCGAACACACCCACCATCATCAAACACACCCACCATCGGGCACCCTCACCGTCACCGTACACACTATATCGACCACCAAACGCAACGAAACGACCACTATCACACTTGTTGTGCTCCAACGACTACTTTGAGCCATTTAATTGGGCCATTTACCCTGTGTTATTCATTTCAGGCACTCGGCATTGCCATCGTCATCCTCGTCTCCGACCACCGTACTCCATCTACTTTCGGCTTCATTTCGACCTCCAATGACTATGGACCATTCGTCAATGACTTGCAGTAGCAATTGAAGAAATTCCCAGCTGTTGTGTGCAAGCAAAGAGAGAGGGACACTAGTCCCACATAGGAAGCGGCTAAAAAAATATTTGCTTAATAACTTTTTCTCTTCCTTAGCTATTTGCCTCAGACACAGGGGTGAGGTCCCTTATTCTCTCACTACTCACTGCTCACCCGCCATACACGTTGGTGGGCCTGGATCCGGATCCGTTTACCTGATTAGCCCTGACCCAATTTTGAAGAGAGAGAGAATTTCTGAGGGCAGGGGGGTTTTGCACTATTGATTCTCAAGAAACATGCCTACACTTGAGAAAAATTTGAAAGATTACTCCAGGGCTTGATAGTTTAGTCATCTGGTGGTTGTCTTTGACGTCTAACTACTGTTATTAACTCTGATATTGGCTACTATTGGTTGAGAATTGACTTGGGATTTGTGCCTAATTGTGGGGCTTAATTGGTGGTTCCAACCACCATTTTTAGGCTACACTTTATATTTTTATCCTTTGATTTTTAAGAAACAAATTGAATTATGATTGAATATCTATTTAGTCAATTGATTCATTGCATATTATATTTGCGATTAATTATTGTGCTAATTGATTATCATTTGGATTAGTGGATTGAATTGCCATATTTACTCCCTACGAATGACCTTGGAACTCATAGTTTTTCAAGCAACTACAAATTTAAATGTTGATTAGATTTTTGTCCCTATACTATGACACGTTTTTCTAAACTATGACAATTTTTGCATCAACATAGACCCACTCACACTAACTTCACCCACCCTTCATCACACTAACTTCTCTCCCACTACCTTTCCCTTGGACCTACCTGACCTACCCGAGTATGGCCTTCATCATGAACTAAAACCATGGCCAAACTTGGGTCATTCTTCCATTTTTCCATCTCATTTTGATCCCCATATTTCTACCACTCATCTTTTAGGTGATCAACAGGAAGACATCTTTCATGAGGGCATTCACATGTCCAAATTTTTACATGATTATTCACCTTTTTTGCATAACTTCAAGCCTGACTGAATGATGTAAAAGATAGCACTGGATGGGAGGAAACCATCATTTTTCTTGCTTTCTTTTTATCTTCTTTTTCCCAGGATTTGACCATCCTAAACCTGGTCACCTTTCGGAAAGGTGATCATTTTTCCCTCCTAATGCATGAGGACATTGCATATCATAAGCATGGGAGGAGTGTTTTTAAATTTTGACAATCAATTTAAGATTTTCAAAACCTAAAAACATCTAAAAATTTTCTTTTGCATGCATCTTCATTAGGAAAATCATAATACTTTTGAGGAAAATTTGGAAAATTTTGAAAATTGGGACCAAGAATGAAGACTCATTTAAGGCACATTGGGGTTTTAATATTTAACAAATTGGAGATTAGGATGCAAATCTAATTGTTAGAATTTATGGGTCTATTTTTAGACTAGATGAAGCATCTTTCTCTAAATTTTGCCTAAACTCGTGATGATTCAAGTGACTTGATCCCTTTTTGCAATTTGGAAATTACTTAGCTTAGTTTCCGACCTAAAAACTTGCGTCTCTTGCGAAATTCTTGTGTTAAATTTCACACACGAAGCCAACATCAAGAAACAATTGGACAATTAGAAAAGCCCCTTGTTTATTCTTAGTGAAATTCTGAGGTAGATGATTGGTTTGAGTTCCTACTTCTGAAAAAGAGGAAAATGCCTCATTTGAGGATGCAATGTCAACATGTTATCACTTCGGTGTTGCTCCATATCTATATTTCATATCTTTAGATGGAGCATTAAGGCACAATTTTGGGGCTAAGGTGTCTTGGATGATGCTCGACCCATAGAGTTAGAGCAAGAGCACCAGTTGTGTTTTGCAGTTGTGAGCTCCTGGGGTGTGTCATGGATAGTACTATTAAGAAGTATCGGCGCCAAAACCCCCTCGAGGATTGGTAAGGAGAATGATGATCCTGAAACATCTGTTATAGGATTAAGCTAAGAATAAGCATAGGGGAAATAAAAAAAAAGTTTCAAAAACATGACCTTTTAAATATCACAATTTTGTCAGCATTCACAAAGCACTAACACAAGATTTTAAAGGTTATGCAAGTTGCGAGTCAGATTCATGAGCGAAGAAAATCCTAACTACATAATCCAATTTGTGAAGGATCATTGAATTCATGGATAGTCAGATTTTGAGTCATTTGAATTAAAAGGAGTTAACTTGTGAATTTATGAAGGATACATTGATCCCGATTCATCTAACTTCTTGATCCAAAGGCAAATCTCGATGTTGTATCCTTATCAAATCTTGTACCTTTCATGTTTTCAATCAATGAAAGTCCCATAATCTTCTCCTCAAAAGCGAAAAAACTAGTCTTTCCCAAAAATCCATTTTGCAAAAATAGTTTTGCTAAGAGACTAGCAAAAGATAATCATGGGGGTGTGAAATGCCAGTTGTCATCATTATTATGCCCTAAAATAGATCTAGCTCTTAGGGTTTTAACTTCGCAAATGGGTTCTCCATTTGGATTTAGGAATTTCTTAGAAAAACCATGCATTGCTTTGTTTTTGCAGTTTTGATGTGTTTATTTGAGTGTCAAGGATAAGCAAAGAGTCAGATCCCTCAAACCTTGGCACTCAAGAAGGTAGAAGATGAAAGAAAAGCTCAAATCAGCTAGATCTCAGTCAGATCAAGCTCATCCAACTGGATCCCAGCTCATCCTTGCTGGATCAACCTTTCATTAGCTCCATTCGGCTTAGCTCTGCTAAATGGTAGCTTAAGCTAGTCCACCTCAACTCCATTTAGCTCACCTCAGCTGGTTGGCAGCTCAAACTAGCTCAAGTCAGTTGATCTCAGCTCCACTCCAACTCCTCCCAGCCCAAGATAGTTCACTAGAAGCTCTACTAGACTAGGCTTAGCTACTACAATCAACTAGCTAAGCCTAGTGAACTAAACAAGTCCTTACCTAGTTTGGGTCAGCTCAACTCCAGCTCCCGAAGACTCATTTCAGCTCAACTTAGGTGAGCTAAGCTACTAGAAGTAAGCTTGCTACCCTGGCTAACTAGGTAGTCTTCGGGAAGAACAACTTCAACTCACCTCATCTTAGAATATAAGAAAGCCAACTCATATTAGATTGGCTTAGCTACTAGCAAAGAACTAGCTAGCTAGGCTAGCCACTGAACTCCACTCCAGTTTTCTTCAACAACCATTTACTCCAATCAACTCATATGCAGGTCCTTTCAGCTCCTCTTCAACTCCTTAAGCTTAAACTCTAGCTCTTTCTACCTCCTACGCCACTCATCTACTAGCTAAGCTAGCTTAGCTAGCATAACTTAGGTCCTCCATCTCCATGGCTGCCAACCCTAACCTTAAAACTCCATCTAACTAGCTCCACCAAGTAACCCTACCTAAGTCCACCTAAGCTACCTCCACCTCTACTCCATTTTGGCACCAACCCTACACACCTCTTCATACCACCACCACCACCAAAAGCCTCCAAAAAGTGATGCGAAAAGTGCTCCTAACTACCCCCCTTTTGGTGCCACCAATTCCCTCTAAAATTCCCCCCATCTCAACCCTACATCTAAGCCCTAATCCCACCTAATTCATGATTAGTGGCGCCACCTAAGACCCCATTTAGGAGCCTCAAGTTGGCACCAACTTCGTGGTGTCTCTCCACCACCAAAGTCCACCAACACCACCATAACTACCACCCTATAAACCCTTTAGGATCGTGCCAACTTATCTCCCCCCTTGGATCCTTAACCACCTTCCATCAAGCCATCCTAATCCTACACATACACTCCATGCCAACCACCACTTTCCCATTTTATAAAAATGTTTCTAACCACCACCATACCATCATCCTCCCATAGTCTAATTCCACTCATACCACCTACATAATTTAGCTAAGGAAGGAGAAGAAGAGAAGAAGATCAAGGAGGCAACCTACTTGCCCCCTTGGTGCTTTCTTCCACTACAAAAAAAAACCTTTAGTGACATTTAATATTAGCCACTATAGGCATTTTATTTGCCACTATATGTAATTAGCGGCACTTAAAATAATTACCACTTAATTGCTGCCTTCATTGGCATCACTAAAAGATTAGCGGCAATTGTATAATTGTCACTAAATCATTGGTATTAATGTACCTTAATTGCCACAATTATTGTCGCTAATGATCTTCTTTAGTGGCAATTTATTTGCCACTATTTTGCCAATGTTGAATTATACTATTGGTAATTTAACTGATGCTATTAATGTCTCTATATACTTCACTTAACAACTTTTGTTTATGTCACTAAATCGCCACTGTTGTTTGCTTTAATGACGTTTTATTTTGTCATTAATTGCCACAATTGATATTATTTAGTGGCAATTATTTGTTTCTCTAATTTGCCACTATTGATTTACATTAATGATTCTTTCTTTTGTCATTTAATTGCCACTATTGATTCACTTTAATAACACCTTGTTATGCCACTTAATTACCACTATTGTTAATTTTTTATGAGAACTATTTTTATTTTAGCAATTTCAAAGCATAAGGGCAACCTCAATTTTATTGATCTCCCAATAATAAAGTACAATAAGAGCCCTCTAAGGGGATACATCAGAAAATAAAAGAAAACCATAAAAAAGTAGCTGCAACCTCAACACCAAATATTCCCCTCTGAAGGGTGATACACAAAATAAATAAGAAAACATAGATTTGAGTTACAACCAACATATGTATGCATCTTCGAAGTATGGATTTTCTCCTCTGAAGACTGCTCCATTTTGTCCTAACCAGATGCTCCAAAGAATAGCCAATACTTTTGCCTTCTTTCTCTTTAATTTGAACGTATGACGACGTGGTTGTTGCCATCCATATCTGAATGAATTCCAAGAAGCCTACTCATTGGAGTGATCAATCCATGAGAAATTTAAGCTTCCCCAAATTGGCCACAAGAAGTTGTAGTAAAAAATAAATAAATAATGTCCTCTTTGCCAAAATCTCATAGCAGACAAGTAGTATCGACATCAGGGATCCATTTAAACCTCCACTTCCATATCATTATTTCACGATCATGTTGATGAAAAATGTAGTTACTACTCTGATAATTATTTCTACCAATACTTTGTGCTTTCTTAACTAGAAATTTATTATAGGAAAATTCACAAACCTCATTGTGTACTTTTGTTAATCATCTTTTTTCTCTAGGTACAAAGGGTTTCATGATTTTGTTAAGTCTAAAGGGATAGACCTTGGCGAACTAGTGGGCATTGATGTAATTGTACATGGGACTGTTCGAACAAGTGTACTTGCTTGTTGGGCTTAGGTTTCTTTTTTTTAATATATATAATTTGGCAAGATAATGCTTTATGATGCAATAAGTTACTATTAGATTGTGAGGAATGTGTTCCCTAATGCTTTTCTTTCTTTGTTTAATTAATATGCCTCATATGATCTGGGCTATCGAGTTCTACAGCTTTTGTTTGCTCTGCTACCATTGCCATCATGGCTGCATTTGGATAGAGTTTCTCAAAGGTACTTTATTCTGTTATGTGTTTCTAGAAATGAACAAATAATTCTCATAAATGAGTTGTGCTTGTTTGGTCAAGGTTATGTAGAAGCTTAAGTACATTTCTGGATCTGTTTTCTTTTCCATTTCTTTTATAATAGACTTACAACTAACTTTCATCTGACAAATTGGGTGCAACTCAACAAGGCTAACCGAATCAAAAAGATGATTGACATCTTTTTAATAAACATTTAGGAGAAAATGCCGAAATGAATCAAAAAGTTGCATGGTATAAACAAGATAAACATGTTGCACATGTCATCAAAGAAAATGAGATTATATTGTCACTTGATTGTGTTCCTCATTATTAGAGGATTAAATAGGTAAACTACCTTAGAGGAATATTGATAATGAAAAAAACTAAAATTTTGAAGCTAGCATATAAATATATTAGATCAAAATAGTCTCACCATAGGAAATCCACAAAAGGAATGAGTTATAAGAGCCAAGAATCATTACTTTTCAACTTAGGCTTGAGTATCTTGGGTTGTTGATTTAGGTAAACTAGGAATGTTTATGTGTGCTTGTTTGTTGTAAGGACAAGCTTAACCTAGAATAACTTGAGAACTTATTGATGTGAAATATTGTTAATAAAAAGAATTAAGATTTCGAAACTAGAGTGTAAATACATTAGCCCAATATATTCTTACTATAGGAAATCCACAAAAGTAAGGAATGAGTTATAAGAGCCAAGAATCATTACTTCTAAACCTAGGCTTGAGTATCTTGGGTTGTTGATTTGGGTCAACTACACTCATATTAATAAGTTGTCAATCTTTTCTAGGTTAAGCTTGTCCTTAAGCCTTGGTCCTTATAGCAAACAAGCACACATACAAACATACATACATACATACATACATATGCTGGTAGCCTACACTCAAGTTTACAAGTAATAAATAAATTATTTGATACGTTTCTATCAAATTACAACCAACTTAGAAGCAAATGATCTAAAACATAGATTTAACTTTAGTAAAATAAGCCATACAAGTAATCACTCATATATATTGGCGTAACTATCTAAGTTGAAAAGCATAAATTTGCAAATAAGTACAATGTGTCATAAGTAGGGCAATACTAGTCTCTGAAAGAATATTAGTCCACCAAATCAAGCCTAGCGGAGGAACTATTCTAAATATTGACGATAAAAGGGATCTAATTTTATTCTAAACACATAGAGAACTACATGAATCTAAATGGACTTTCAAAAGAAACAAAAATAAAGGATTACCTCCTCAATTCTCCCATCCTCTATCAGAATCAAAAGATAGAAGCAAGCATCATTATCCCAAAATTCTTGAGCTCATCCATCTAGTCATAAATTTAGCATGACAAATTAGTAAAAGCAAAATTAATTAATTAAAATATTCCACCAACATTTAGCTAACATCTTTGAAAAGATAGGAAATAAATTAAGGGTGTCCTTATTCAAATGTATTAGTAAGTTGGTTGGGGCCGCAAATTGTATACAACTTGCTTTTTTGAAACATACACAACATTATTGACAAGTTGAAAATGTTTTTCTTTCTTGAAAGGAAGAAGCTGCAAACTTCTTATACATGTAATAATAAAAAAAAAGGTGGATGGAAGTAACAAAACAACAAAATAGTGGACCATTATCAACATGGGAGGAGAATTACAAAAGCATAGTGGTCATAACCTCCTAGACTTTGAGGGAAGAGTCAAAGGCCTCCACCACCTCCTCCTCTCTTACATTGGAGGGGCCATATATGTGACCTTCCCAAATGAATAGCACATGATTCAATACGATGATGGAGATCAAATAGAAGGTTATCAATCTTAAGAAGGGGTGTGCATACCAAAGGTGGTGGGGTTGAGGGAGTAGACCAAGGTAGGGAAAATCCCCTTACTAAGGCTAATATGGTGACCAAAACCTAAATGCTAATACAACTAGTTAAAAGGTAGCACTCACTCGAAAGTGAAAAATCCACTATACCCCAATCCCATTAAACTAAAAAAAAACTTCCATGGCCCATAAGCTTTTTTGTCGAGACATGCTAATCAGAGTTGCATCGTTACCATCACATAACTCAATACATCATCCTCTATATATTAAGGATGAAGAAAATAAAAATAAAGAAATTCTCAAAACTTGCAAAATTAGTAAGTTGCAATGATACTTGTAACTTCATTCATTTTTACATCTTCTTATATTATTAACATATTATTCCACTACCATCAGTTCTCAGTAGATTATTTCACCAACCCTCACCTATAACCTGATTTCTTTTAGTTGATTCATAGCAAAACCCAAACACTCTTGTAATAATAAAGCTTTGAATTTTACTTTCATAACAATCAATATGGATGGTAACTTATGAATATTTCCTTGATCAAATTACGTAATCTTCAAGAATACAAATATCAAACACATTCTTATAACAACAAAATATCAGCTAATTCAAAATCAAAACAAGGCATTAGTTGTTTTTGTTCTTTTGACATGTTATACATAGGCCATGTGGGTCATTTTGTTTGTTAGGCCATGTAGGCTAGATTGAGCTGAAGTATTTGGGTGGAAGCCAAGTCTTATAAGGAAGTTTTACTAATAAATAAAAATAGAAAAGGAGTGACTTAAGCTTCCATGCTTGGATTGGTAAAAGACAAATGCATATTCAAGTTAAGAAGAGTATTTCATAGCTCTATATAGCCTAAAATCATCCATATGCTTATGCATCCAGGAATATATAGTGAAATAGCTAGACAGAAAAAAATTGACCACACATCATATTAGTGATGGGAACACCATCATGAGCCCTAACTAGCTCATTTTGACCTAGAAAAGAGAATAAAAGCTCCTACATAATCAAGTGAAGGGCCTAACTTAGAGAATAACTAGGTTGAAAGAAAAGTAAGAAACAAAGGGAAAAACTACAATTTTACCATTTTAGTACAAAAATAGGATTTCTTAGGGGTTGAACATGGGTCAATTGGTCTTAACAAGATGAAAAGAGGGATAGTTCAATCAGAGAGGGGTTGATGTGAGATCTAAGAATTAAATGACATCCTCTCACCATAAACAAACCCAGTTAATTCAACAAGGTTCTTGTTAGGATAAAAATCAACTAAACCCTCTAACATTCATGAAAAAATATCCTTTAGGGTTTAAAACCTTCAATTTAGCCTTTAGAACCTATTTTGACCTAAATAGGGGCCCTAGTCATACATTTACCCTAAATTGGGTTTTTGTGCAAAATGCCTAGCCAAACGTGGTCAAACCTAAAATCCAACTTCACCATTGGATTCCTTGGGTCCAAATTAAGTTTATACCAAAATTTGGGAGTAAGAGGAATTAACCTTGACCTACTTTGAAAAATAGTCCAAACCAATTACTTTTATGCCCCTAACTTTTGAAAGCCTTACAGAGAGCCCCCTATCTTCCTCTCCACTTTTTGCAATTAAGTCCCTCCACCATTACAGTGGAGGAATCCCACTTTGACAAGGATTCAAGAGGGAAATCTCCTTGTTTCCTTAGAGAATCCCTCTCAGAGTTGAAAGGGAGATTCTCTGAGGAATTCCCCACCATGTGAACTCAATCATGCACTCTGATTTGCACCCAATCTCTCATGCGAATGATAAACACCAGTTTATCATCATTCCTATGCACTAAAACAAACCTAGCTCTTAGGATTTTACTCCGCAAATGGGTTTTTGGGCTGCATTTAGTCATTAACTATGTTAGGCATGCATTGCATTTTCTTTCATTGTTTTAATGTGTTTTTTTGTGTTAGGGATGAACAGATATACAGATCCCTAAAACCCTAGCACTCAAGAAGGAAATTGGTGAAGAAGGAGCTCAGACTAGCTGGAACTTAGCTTGATCCAGCTCACCACAGTTGGAACCTAGCTCACGTGGACTAGGGTTAGCTCATCCCAGCTCCATTCAGCTAATCTCTACTGAATGGCAACTCAAGAGAGCTCATCTTAGCTCATCCTAGCTCAGGTCAGCTTAGATCCAGCTCGACTTAGCTGAGTCTAGCTCATCTCAGCACCCACTAGTCCACAGGGAGCTCTAGCTAGCCCAGCTGAGTTGACTAGAGTTCACCCTAACTCATATCCAGCTACATCCAGCTGCACTCAACTCTAGCCAGTTGAAGAAGAACTCATCCCAGCTCAGGAAGCTCAAGTCCAGCTCCCGGGGACCCAGCATAGCTTAAGCTAATTGAGCTAAGCTACCTTAGCTATCTCAACCAGCTCAATCCTCCCCGGGAGCACCAAACCCAACTCACCTCATCTCCATTCAACAGAAGCCAGCTCACTTTAGCTTGGCTTAGTAGTTAGCAAAGAACTAGCAAGCTAAGCCAGCTAGAGTAGCCCCATGTTGACCCCTTCAGTAGCTGCCTGCTCCACTTCAGCTCTAGATTCTTCAGAACCAATGCCTCCCTCTAAACCCTTGCTCCAACACCTCCTCCTCTACTCCTCCAATAGCTAAGCTAGCTTAGCTTAGCTATGCTCCAACTTCCTTGGCTTGTACCACCCAAAAACCCTACCTAACAACTCCACCAAGTAGGTCCACCTAAGCTCCACATAAGCTAAACCTACTTGGCGCCAACCTAGCCTACCCAACACCTCCAAACGACACCTAAAAGTGGCTCCAAAACCACCCTAACTACCCCCTTCTTGGCGCCACTTTTCCCTGCAAAAATCCTCTTCATCTCCACCACACAAGTCCCCTTAAACTCATCTCCACCCTCCACATAATCCCACCTTCTAGAAACCTCAAAGTTGGCACCAACCCATGGCACCTCTCCATGGTTAGGGCCACTTTTAGGTGCCTCTTGACCAACCCTAACTACCCCCCTTACACCCCTTAGGTGGCACCAACAACCCTTAACCCTAGGATCATCTAACCACCTCCATCCTTCCATCTTAGCCCTCCATTTCAAGAGGCACCTTAACCACTCATCCTACCCTATAAACAGACCACTACCCACCACCATTCAAAGCATCCTTGGCTAGCAAATTTACTCTCATATTCTACATAGAAGCCCATGCCCAAGAGAGAAGAAGAAGAAGATTAAGGGGATATTATGTCCCCTTGGTGCCTTCCCCTCTTCCCTTCACTCTTGTGCCCACGCTAGCCAAAGGAGAAGCCAGGCAAGGAAGATCTTTGGAGGAGATCTTGAAGGTGGTCCACGCCACCTTGGAGGAGCTTTTGAGGGTGGTGCACGTCCACCCCTTGGAGGAGAGCATTGAAGGTGTTAGCATCCACCTTAGAGGAGCTCTCAAGGAAGGAGAAGGAGGCCCTCTTTAAAAGCCAAGGAGCAGCTAGGCTTGGAGCAAGGAGACTCCCTTCTTCACCAAATTTTACTAGAGGATTTGTGTTTCTTTTATTGCTTTTAGAATTTTTTATTTCTAGTAGAAGCATTCCTCTACTTGTCTTGGAAAAGAACACAAATTCTACTTAATGAAATTGCCTTCTTTTTAATTTCCTATTGCAACTGTTACTATTGTTCTAGCTCTTATTCTACTTCCACTCCCTAATTACTCTAGGCTTCCACTTGCCTATAGTGAGCTTAGGTAGTGGACATTTTAATCTCTTAAGTTTCAGCTTAGCATTTTAGGTGTTAGCACTTTCTCATCACAATTCGCACTTTGCCTATATTATTTCAAAACAAAAAATATATATATATTTAAAATACCAAAAAGAAAGTTGAGATTTAGTTTTAGCAAGAGAATTGAATTGAAATTTTTGCCTCCTTGGATGACCCTAGATACTCTCCTATCTAGGATATAAATTTAAAAGTGTATGCGAATTCGCGTGTTACAACGACATCAAAAACCCGCCATTACAAATCATGCGATATTTCGCATCACTTTTTGGCACCGTTGCTAGGGAGGCACTGGCTTACATTAGTCAATTTTCTCTTGCTTGAAGTGGATCTCATCCGCTTCTCTTTCTTTCTTTCGTGTGTGCAGGAATTACAGCGGGAAAGCGAGAATTTGGAAGTGGAAGCTTAAAGTTCCTTTTCTTCCCATGGATTTCAGGTTGGTTCCCCATTTATTGTCACATTTAACCTAGGAAACTACCAAAATACACTAAACTTGGCTTTCAGGACCCTAAATAACTTAATTAAGTAGAGTGGTGCATTTTAAAATCCATTGTTTGCTTGAATGTTTCTTTAACACCACTCCATTGCAAGTATTGGTATTCTATTTTTCGGGTCCAGATTTCTATCCGGACTTGAAAAATTGATTCCTAACACCACATGCCTCCTAAAATCACAAAATTTTGTACAGTGATTCCAAATTGAGTTAGGAACATCTGTTCCAAATTTCATATTAATTGGCTTTGTATTTAATTTTTAAAAATTTGTGGACTGCAGAGGGGTCACACCCTCTAATCTTCCTATTTTGTTACTATCCATGAATTTTTGGAATTTTTATGCTCATCCAATTTTTGTGAAATTTATCTTTCTGGAATCCTTGTGAAATTTTACACATCATATAAAATCAACAAAATTTTCTGATGTCAATGGTAATACTGAAAAGTCCAAAACACCCACAAGTATCATTTGTAGACTTTGACATTAGTACAGTTAAAAATTCAAACACAAATACCAAAAAAATTCCTAAAATATTACAAAAATCTTTTCTGGAATCCTTGTTTTATTTCACATAAGGTAGTGGTGTTGGTTGCATTGTTTGGACCACTACCTATTCAGGAAGCCTAAAAGAAAATTCATTTGTTGTCATTTTCTGTATTAGGATTCAACTTCAATTAGGGTTTCTTTCTTTTTTTTTTTTTCTAGTCCCACAATTTAAAGGAAATATACAATCACCCATAAAACTCATTTTTCCTTTGATTGTGGAGTTTCAAACTTGTTTGAAAATTTAACAAGAGAAACCCTAAAACACATTCAATTAAATTGAATCCTAAAAGACATAAATACAAAAAAAAATTGTGTGACAACTTGATTTTCATTGGAGCCACTCTCCAATTCCTGTACACACACAAAAAAAATTGAAATAATAGGGCAACAACCCAATTAACGCCCTCCACATTCATTGTCTACGGTAGTATCCTAGACCTAACTAAAATTTGTAGCAACTTGACCCCTAAGGCTTCATCAACTTAGGCTTGCTATCTAGGTCTTAAGTTTTGTTTAGTTAGTACCAATTCTGTCATCTATATCTGGTGTTCAGGCTGAGGGGCCGTGTCAAATGACCAGGCACAGGTTTGTACAAGCACCTGGGGTTTTCCCTGGGAAACGTTTGGGCCCAAACCTCCCCTTAAGCAACTTGGCTAGATTTGTTGACGGAATGGGTATTCACTATTGATTACTTATTTCATACATAGACTAAGTCTTAGGTTTCTTATTAGGGAGTCGCATTTAAGTTAGGTCTAGCTTTGTTTGTTTGAATTGCACACTTTCTCTCATCTCTTTCTCTTCTCCTCCCCTCCAATTCTTCCCAAATAGTGCATGCACGGGCAACGGTCCCAAAAACCACACCTTGAGGGACCATCTGATTTCACCCCCCGCAGCAGAAAATCATTATTTTCTTCCCCCTCCTCTTCTAAAAAAATGGAAAACCCAGGAAGTCGTCAAAAAAATTCTACTTCCACTTCTTACCCGTCAGCTGACCCACAAGCTGACTTCACCCTCCCTCACCTCCCTAACTTGGAGCAACCAGAAATACCAGCAGGGCCAGGTGGCCCTCCAACTATAACCCAAAATCCAAATCCCTTTGCATTAATGGTCGACCATTTTGTTCGACTACAACAACATCAAGAAGATTTAGCTAGGACTGTCATGAACCTAGCTAATCAAGGACAAAATCCACCACCCCGCCAACAGCTTGTCATTCCTCTTAAGGATTTCTATGATCCTTCCAATTATGAGGAAAGACCAGGGGTGGTCATACCACAAGGGGATTTTGAGATCAAACCAGCCATTCTAAACCTTATCAAACATTTTCATGGTCTTCCAAGAGAGGACCCTTTTTGTCATCTCAAGGAATTAACTGTCCTCGCTCAAACCACTCGTTCCTGCAATGTGCAGGAATACGTGTAGTTAATGAGACTTTTTCCTCTCTCTCTTAAAGACAAAGCATCTCATTGGTTTAGAACGGTTGGGCGCCTTATTACCACCTGGCCACAATTAAAAAGTGCTTTTCTTAAAAAAAATTTTTCGATCGGTCGAACGAATGCAATAAGAAGATCCATAACGACCTTTCAATAGAAAATTGGTGAACCCCTCCACGAAGCCTGGGAAAGATTTCAGGAACTTCTAAGAACTTGTCCCCACCATGAAATTCCCCAATGGCAGTTAATGCAGATCTTCTATCATGGATTAGAAGATCAATTGAAACAATTTGTGGATGCCTCATGTGGGGGTTATTTTCTTAACAAAGATGCCGAAAGTGCCTATCTCTTCTTTGAAGAAATGAGTGAAAACTCATTTAACATGACTTCAATGGACACTTTTGGCAGATCACAAAACCCTGGACACGGAGTCCGTGAAATTGACTCGAAATCCACCTCTGTTCCAATCACTCAAGATGATCTATATATGTTAGCTCAATGACTGGACCAGATGCAAATTCACCAAAAGAAAATGGAAGAAAAGCTCATAAATAAACCAACTCCACACGTTCACTCTCCACACACTAACCCCCCACACATTCTCCGAGGAGAAAGTCTACACAACATTGATGCCACATCTGCTGGCCAGCACTTTTCGGCTGATTTCTCACAAGATTTGACTGGGAATTTTGATCAAAATATTTTTGATCCCACCTCAAAAAATATTTATGCTCTCCAGGAGCAATTTAGAAATCCCTCCAACACTTCCAATCAAAACTAGAGGACTAACCCGAATCACTCCTGGAAAAACCCGATTCCTTTTCACAAACAAAACTATTTTGGGAATTATGGGCAACCTATGTATCAACCTGGACCATCCCAGGATGATATTAATAATCAGGTCATGAAAACTCTACAAGGAATGCAGACTCAAATGACAAAAGTAACCCGCATGATTACCAACTTGCAACACCAAGTTAAAGTTACTCCTGATCATCGACCTATTGGAAATTTATCTTCCCAACCCATGCCCAACCCAAATAATCAAAGGAATTAGTTCCAAGGTGGATATCCCAGTCAACCCATTCAACCAGCACCTCAGCATCCACCAGGTTTCAATAACAGCTAGGCTTCCCATCGTCATCCTAGTAACAACCAGACTGCAAATGCAGTTACCTTGAGGAATGGGAAAACCACTTACAATCCCCTACCTGTTAAAGAAAACTGCTTTAATGAAACACAGATTAACTCTTCCCATCCTATTGTTCAAGAACCAATTAATGCAAAACAGGGAAACCCTGCCCCATTTCCACAAGCCCTCCACTCTTCAGATAGGAAAAAGAAGAAATCCGAGCCCACTGAGAAGGAATTAATGGATTTATTTGGGCAAGTAGAAATTAATATCCCTCTCCTAGATGTCATTAAATACATCCCTACCTACGCTAAATTCCTAAAAGATTTGTGTACTCCAAAAAGGCAGCCCAGAAATTTAGGAAAGGTGATCCTTTCAGAGACAGTTAGCTTAGTTGTGCAGAGCCGACTACCTCTTAAGAGAAAAGATCTTAGCGCCCCCCTAATTCAAGTTATCTTTAATGATACCGCATTTGATCATGATTTGTTGGATCTTGGTGCCTCAATTAATCTTATCCCCACAGTTGTTTTTGAGGAATTTAAGATCAGTGAATTAAAGCCTATTGAGGTTACTCTCCAATTAGCCGACCAATCTACAATTAAACCAAGGGGAATTGTTGAGGATGTTCTTGTCTGGATCAAAAATTGTCTATTCACGGTAGACTTTTTAGTCCTGGACATAGAGGCACTAAAGTTTGCCCCCATTATTCTTGGAAGACCATTCTTAGCCACCGCCCGTGCAAATATTGATTGTGATTTTGGAAAGATGAAGATAATGTGTGGCGGTGAATCTGTAACCCTAGACATTTTCAAGCTTCTAGGCGATTCCAAGAACCAGATTTCTTTGATGATTCAGATTAAGAAATAGAAAACATTGTGGAGGAAACTTTATAGATTTCCCATTTAGGTTCCTATTTTGCTATCAATACGGTTCCTGAACGATCCACTTTTTCTCACCCTTCCACCCCAACCACATGTCTAACTAACCTTCTGGCTAACACTTTCACTCTTACCTCACCACTAACCCACAAAGCAAAAACTCTTTTGGAGCTGGACCCACAATTAGAATTAAAACCTTTACCCGACTCCCTTAAATATGTCTTCCTGGGTCCTAATCAGACCCTACCCCTGATTATAAATTCTGGACTTACCGGGGCACAAGAGCATAAACTCCTCTAGGTTTTGAGTAAATATCGAAAAGCTATTGGCTGGACCCTTTCTGATCTTAAGGGTATTCATCCATCCTATTGTACGCATCGTATATACTTAGAGGACGATTCTCGCCCCTCCCACCAACCACAAAGGCTCTTGAACCCTATTATGCAGGACGTGGTAAAAAAGGAGATTATTAAGTGGCTGGATCCTGATATCATCTACCACATTTCTGACAGCTCCTGGGTTAGTCCAACACAAGTTGTGCCCAAAAAGGCTAGACTAACAGTTGTCACTAATGATAATGGGGAGAATGTAGCCACTCTAACCGCTTCTTCTTGGCATGTGTGAATTGATTACCGAAAATTAAACACTGGCACCAAGAAGGACCATTTCCCACTCCCCTTTATTGTTCAAATCTTGGAGCGGTTAACCAGACGAGATTTTTACTATTTTCTAGACGGTTATTCTGGCTATAATCAGGTAGCGGTTCATCCTGAGGACCAGGACGAAACAACTTTCACCTGCCTCTTCGGAACATTTGCTTTCCGAAGGATGCCCTTCAGTCTTTGCAATGCACTTGCTACTTTACAAAGTTGCATGCTTGCAATTTTTTCAAACCTAGTAGGTGAATGTTTAGAAGTCTTTATGGATGACTTTTCTATTTTTGGAGATTCTTTTGACCATTATCTCAAAAACTTGAAAGAACTCTCCAAAAATGCATAGAAGTTAATCTAGTCCTCAGTTGGGAAAAAGGTCATTTCATGGTCCAAGAAAGTATTGTCTTGGGCCATGTTATTTCAAAATAAGGAATCGCAGTAGATAAAGCAAAAATAGATGCTATATCTAGGCTCCCACTGCCCACTACTGTCAAACAGATAGATCCTTTTTGGTTCATGTGGGTTTCTACCATCGATTTATACAAAATTTTTCCCAAATCTCCAAGCCCTTAAGTCAGCTTCTCACTAAAGACCAGCCATTTGATTTTAATGATAAGTGCCTGGAGAGTTTTTGAGGATGAAGAAAGAGGTTACTGAGGCACCAATATTTCAGGGACCTGACTGGAATAGTCGCTTTGAATTAATGACAGATGCCTCAGATTTTACTGTAGGGGCCGTTCTAAGGCAAATAATTGGCAAGAAGCCCGTTGTGATATATTATGCTAGCAAAACCCTTGGTGATGCACAACGGAATTACACAGTTACTGAAAAGGAACTTCTTGCCATTGTATTTGCCTTAGAAAAATTTAGATCTTATCTGTTGGGGTCACATGTCACTATATATACCGACCACTTAGCAATTAAATATTTGCTGATAAAGAAAGATGCGAAACCCCGCCTTATATATTGGATTCTGCTGCTCTAGGAATTTGACCTGGAAATCAAGGATAAGGTGGGATTGCACAATGTAGTGGCCGACCATCTCTCTCAACTTATGACGAATGACATAATGACCCCGCCAGATCAGTTCCCCGATGAAAGCATTTTAGCTGCTACAACCCTCCCTTGGTTTGCGCCCATCGCAAACTACTTAGCAACAGAACGAATCCCCGCTGATTGGCCAAAAGCAAAATGGGATAAGTTCTTTGCTGATATTAAATATTATTTTTGGGAGGAGCCTAACCTTTTCTGCATTTGTGTCGATCAAGTCATTCAACGATGTGTACCCGATTATGAAATCCATGATATTTTGTCACATTGTCACTCAATGTGGCCTGTGGCGGACACTTTTCGGGCAAGAAAACTATAGCTAAAATTCTTAATGCGTGATTTTATTAGCCCAGCTTGTACAAAGATGCTCATAACTTTGTTCGGTCCTGTGAGCATTGCCAGAGCATCGGCAACATGACTTGGAAGGATATGATGCCCCTTAATCCTATTTTAGAGGCTGAAATTTTTGTTGTTTGGGGCATCGACTTCATGGGACCATCCATCAACTCTGGTGGGTATTTATATATATTAGTCGCAGTCGACTATGTTTCAAAATGGATAGAAGAAATACCCACTCGAACTAATGATCACCGTGTGGTTGTCGAATTTCTTAAGAAAAATATTTTCTCAAGATTCAGCATGCCAAAAGCCATTATCAATGACGGAGGCTCACATTTCACCCACTTACAATTCCGTCACCTTCTTTCTAAATATGGGGTGAATCAAAAAATTTCCACACTTTATCACCCCCAAACGAATGGCCAGGCTGAAGTCTCTAACCGGGAAATTAAAAATATTTTACAAAAGACGGTTAGGCCCAACCATAAAGATTGGTCCACCAAATTGGACGATGCTTTATGGGCCTACCATACTACTTTTAAAACCCCACTCGGCATGTCTCCCTTCCATTTGATTTTTGGGAAGGCATGCCATGTCCCAGTAGAGCTAGAACATAGGGCTTTTTTGGGCAATAAAATAACTCAACATAGATTTACCTGACGTCGGTATCCATAGAAAATTACAATTAACTAAATTGGAAGAATTACGCAATTTTTCTTATGAAAATGCGAGGATTTATAAAGATCGAACAAAAAAATTTCATGATAAATATATTGTTTGGAAACACTTTGATGTTAATCAACGCATTTGGCTTTTTGATGCGAGATTGCGTCTTTTTCCTGGAAAATTAAAATCAAAATGGACCAGCCCCTTTATTGTCCATAAAACATATCCATACAGCGCTGTTGATCTTTTTGATCCAAACACTAATTCAACCTTTCAAGTCAACGGCCAACGTTTAAAGCCCTATTTTGTCATACGCCTAAAATTCCATCTGAATCTCTTAATTTCACTGAGCCAGCCACCCTCGATCACTAATGCACACTATGCCCAACTGAATGGCGTAAAGGATAGCACTGGATGGGAGGTAACCCATCATTTTTTTCTTGCTTTCCTCTTTTCTTCTTTTTCCAGGTTTTGATCATCTTAAACCTGACCATTCTTCACTAAGGTGATCCCTTTTCCCTCCTAATGCATGAGGACATTACATATCTTAAGCATGGGGGGGTGTTTTTAAATTTGACAATCGATTTAGGATTTTCAAAACCTAAAAACATGCATTTTTCTTTAGTTATTTTATTTTTCCTACTTTCATACCCAAAAAAATGAAAATGTTGAAAACTTTTTAAGGAAAAATTTTTTGAAATCGGGACTAAGGTCGAAAAACTCACTTTTGGTACAATGGGATTTAATCTTTAGCAAACTAGGGAAGAGGATGTGGATCTGATCATTAGAATTTCAAGGTCCATTTTAGACTAGATCAGATATCCTTCTCCAAAAATTCCACCTAAATTCATGATAGTTCAGGTGACTTGATCCTATTTTGTAATGTGGAAAGTATTTGACTTAGTTTCTGATTCAAAAACTTGCATGTCTTGAGAAACTTCTTATGTCAATTTTCACACACAAGCCAACACTTAAAATAACTAAAAATTTGAAGAAACTCCCTTGTTTGGACTTAGTAAAAGTCTGAAGCAGATCATTGGTTTGAGTTCCCACCTCTAAGGAGGAAAATGCCTCCTTTGAGGATGCGATGTCAACATGTTACTGCCTCAGCGCTGCTCCATATCTATGTTTCATATCTTTAGACGGAGCATTAAAGTGCATTTTAGTAGCTCAAGTGTCTTGGACTGTGCTCTACCTATAGTGTCGGAGCAAGAGCTTGAATTTGCTTGGAGCGCCCCATTACACCGCATTGTGTTTTGGGGTTGTGAGCTTCTGGTGGTGTCATGGACAGTGCCATCCTGAAGTACTGGCGCCAGAGCCCCCTTGAGGATTGGTAACGGGAATGATGATCTCGACACATTTATTGTAAGACTAAGCTAAAGATAAGCATGGGAAAATAATAATAATAATAATAAAGAAACTAACATGCCCTTATAAGTGTTGGCTTTTCACAGGCACGGACACAAGGTTTTAAAGGATTTTACAAGTTGCGAATCAGATTCATGAGCTAGAAAAATCCTAAAAGCAAAAATTTCAAGTCATCTGAATTAACAAGGGGTTAATTTGAGAATTTTCTGGAGGATATATTGATCCCATTTTGTCTAACGGTTGGATCCAAAAATAAATCCCGATGTTTATCTTTAACAAATCCTGTACCTCCTATGTTTAGATCAACCAAGGTCCCTTAATCTTTTTCTCAAAAGTAGGAAAAAATTAGATTTCTCAAAAATTCCACTTTCCAAAAAGATTGAAGTTTTGCTAAGAGATTAGCAAAAGATAAGCATGGGAGTGTGATAAACGCCAGTTTATCACCATTCTTATGCACTAAAACAAACCTAGCTCTTAGGATTTTACTCTGCAAATGGGTTTTTGGGATGCATTTAGGCATTAACTAGGTTAGGCATGCATTACATTTTCTTTTGTTGTTTTAATGTGTTTTTGTGAGTGATAGGTCGACTTTTCGCTTAGCGTTATAGTATTTAGGTGGTGGAAAAAATCGACGAATCAAAAATAATGAAAATAACCACTCGCAGAAGAGCGGGTCGTGTCCACAGGGAGGTAATGATGCAATTAATACTTAATTATTTAATGTTATTTCGGATAGTGTGAAATTCCTTTTCAAATTGGACTTAAAATGTGAAGGAAAGTAGGTTTAAAATAACCTAAAAAGTTAAGGGTGTAAGTGCATTTTTCCCTCACAGAAATCCTTAACAAATTTAGGATGAATTAGTGCAATTTTCATGTGATGTGTACTATAGACAATTAGTACTTAAATCAAGTCCAAAATCAATCTTTAAACTAGCCAATATTAATACCATGCAATTAGAAAGAATTATGAGTGTGTGAATGCAATTCAGCCACAATATAATAATAATAAAAATAATAAAATCGGTGGTAATGGAATTGAATGTAATTTTTAATTCTAACAAAAACAGAGGTTTTGCTCTCTCTCTTCCTCGCGAGAGAGAGAGAGCATCGACGGTGGCAGCAGTTGCGAGGCTAAGGAGGATGGTGAGGACGGGGGCTCTCCGACGGTGGCAGCGGCGGCAGTGGAGGTGGCCGGAGCTGGCTGGCGGAGGTGGTCGGAGCTGGCCGGCGGAGGTGGCCGGAGAAGGCTGCTGCCGCGCACCTGCTGTGAAGGTGCTGAAGATGGCGACGCACGCCTGCGAGCGCAGGTGGTGGTGCGGAGCCTACCGATTAGCGTGCGCCTGCGGGTGCCTATGGGCTGAGGCGCGATGCAAGCGTAGCTATAGACGCTTGCAGGGTGAAGGCTGGCTCAGGTGAGCCGGTCTGCAGATTTGAAGGTGGAGGCGTGTGCAGGCGAGAGGGTGCGCTCCTGCAGGGAGATGGAAGGCTCTGGCGGACGTGCGATTGTGTGCGGGCAGGTAGAGGGAGCGCCTGCAGGTGGCATGCGGGTGCTGTGGGGTGAAGGTGCGTGGTAGGGTAGGTGCAGTGAGGAGCGCCTGCAGGGAGTCGCGGGTGATGGCACACGGGCGGGGTGGCGTGAGCGCTTGCAACAGAGGTGGTGCTCTGGAGGAGAGGCGCTAGCTTGGGTGCGAGCAGTGCCTTCAGTAGCGAGCGGGCGGCAAGGACGCGCCTTCAATAGCACTGGTGTGAGCGGGCCACGCCTGCTGATGGGCGTGTAGGTGCAGGGACGCAGCAAGGAGAGGGTGCTAGGGCGTGCGGTTGGCTTTGCAGATCTGCAGGCGATGGAGAGGGTGTTGTGGTTGGCGCACGGTTGCCTGCAGTGCGCAAGGAGGATGTGCCGGCGGCGGTGTACGGGCAGAGAGACTTTTTCCCCGCAAGGGGAAAGAGGATGCAGTGCGGCACAGTGCACACTTTTCTTCCTTTTCTCCCTCCCTTCTTCTCTCCCCGCCTCTTCTTTTTAAGTTCTCCCCTCACCGCGTGAGTTCAGGGATTTTTCAAAATCCCCGGTCATGGCTGTTGAGAATGGCGGCGCCAGAAGTTTTGCCCAATGTCCGGTGGGGGAGGGGGGAAAGAGCGTTGCGGTTGTTTTGGGAATTTTATCCCCCCACCCTTGCCCTTTGTGTATTTTAGTACCTGCACATAAAAAGCATAGAATTATGAAGTTATAGAATGTTATAACTTAAATGATGAGGTGTACAAATCTTCTATAACTTAATTACCATTATTAACACACCTAAATTGGATAATTAAAGATACTTAGGATTAATAATAGTCCAATTTAATGGACTCATCAATGAGTGTTAGGGATGAACAGATATGCAGATCCCTAAAACCCTAGCACTCAAGAAGGCAATTGGTGAAAAAGGAGCTCAGACTAGCTGGAACTCAGCTTGATCCAACTCACCACAATTGGAACCTAGCTCACGTGGACTAGGGATAGCTCATCCTAGCTCCATTCAGCTGATCTCAACTGAATGGCAACTCAAGAGAGCTCATCTTAGCTTACCCAAGCTCAGGTCAGCTTAGACCCAGCCTAACTTAGCTGAGTCTAGCTCATCTTAGCTGACACTAGTCCACAGGGAGCTCTAGCTTGCTCAGCTGAGTTGACTAGAGTTCACCCCAGCTACGATCCAGCTACATGCAGCTCCACTCAACTTTAGCCAACTGAAGAAGAACTCATCCCAGCTCAGGAAGCTCAAGTCCAACTCCCGGGGACCCAACTTAGCTCAAGCTAATTGAGCTAAGCTACCTTAGCTGTCTCAACCAGCTCAATCCTCCCCAGGAGCACCAGACCCAGCTCACCTCAGCTCCATTCAACAAAAGCCAGCTCACTTTAGCTTGGCTTAGTAGCTAGCAAAGAACTAGCAAGCTAGGCCAGCTAGAGTAGCCCCATGTTGACCTCTTCAGCAGCTGCCTGCTCCACTTCAGCTCTAGATTCTTCAGAACTAGCTCCTCCCTCCAAACCCTAGCTCCAACACCTAGCTCCAACACCTCCTCCTCTACTCCTCCATTAGCTAAGCTAGCTTAGCTTATCATAGCTTAGCTATGCTCCAACTTCCTTGGCTTGCACCACCCAAAAGCCTTACCTAACAACTCAACCAACCAGCTCCACCTAAGCTCCACATAAGCTAAACCTACTTGGCACCAACCTAGCCTACCCACCACCTCCAAAAGACACCTAAAAGTGGCGCCAAAACCACCCTCACTACCCCCTTCTTGGTGCCACTTTTCCCTCCAAAAATCCCCTTCATCTCCACCACACATCTCCCCTTAAACCCATCTCCACCCTCCACATAATCCCACCTTCTAGAAACCTCAAAGTTGGCGCAAACCCATCGCACCTCTCCTTGGTTGGTGCCACTTTTGGGTGCCTCTTGACCAACCCTAACTACCCCCCATACACCCCTTAGGTGGAGCCAACAACCCTTAACCCTAGGATCATCTAACCACCTCCATCCTTCCGTCTTAGCCCTCCATTTCAAGAGGCACCTTAATCCCTCATCCTGCCCTATCAAAAGACCACTACCCACCACCACTCAAAGCATCCTTGGCTAGCAAATTCACTCTCATATTCTACCTAGAAGCCCACGCCCAGGAGAGAAGAAGAAGAAGATTAAGGGGATATTCTGTCCCCTTGGTGCCTTCGCCTCTTCCGTTCTCTCTTGTGCCCATGCCAACCAAAGGAGAAGCCAGGCAAGGAAGATCTTTGGAGGAGATCTTGAAGGTGGTCCATGCCACCTTGGAGGAGCTTTTGAGGGTGGTGCATGCCCACCCCTTGGAGGAGAGCAATGAAGGTGGTAGCATCCACCTTAGAGGAGCTCTCCAGGAAGGAGAAGAAGGAGGCCCTCTTTTCAAGCTAAGGAGCAGCTAGGCTTGGAGCAAGAAGACTCCCTTCCTCACCAAATTTTGCAAGTGGATTTGTGTATCTTTTATTGCTTTTAGAATTTTTTATTTCTAGTAGAAGCATTCCTCTACTTGTCTTGGAAAAGAACATAAATTCTAGTTAATCAAATTGCCTTCTTTTTAATTTCCTATTGCAATTGTTACTATTGTTGTAGCACTTATTCTACTTCCACTCCCTAATTACTCTAGGCCTCCACTTGCCTAGAGTGAGCTTAGGTAGTGGACATTTTAATCTCTTAAGTTTTAGCTTAGCATTTTTTGTGTTGGCACTTTTTCATCACAATTCGTACCTTGTTCGTATTATTTCAAAGTAAAAAAATATATATATGTATTTAAAATACCAAAAAGAATGTTGAGTTTTATTTTTAGCAAGAGAATTGAATTGTAATTTTTACCTCCTTGGACAATCCTAGATACTCCCCTATCTAGGATATAAATTTAAAAGCGTATGCGAATTTGCATGTTACAACGACATCAAAAACCTGCCTTTACAAATCATGCGATATTTTCCATCAGCGAACACATGAGAGATATTGGTATCTCTTGACTTTCCTACTCTGACGAGGAAACTTGTGCTTGGAAGCTTGTCTTCCAAGCACATGTCCCTCTGCATGTGCTTGTAAAAGAAGCCCCAAGCCCGACAGATCATTCCAAGCTTGATTTGTCCGAAGAACCCCCCAAAATTCCTCCTTTCCCATCTCCGGCCAAGTAGCCCGCAAGCTCCGATGATATCTCCTCCTTCTTCTCATCGCTCTGCCACCATACTAGTGGTAGAGTCTTTTCCGCCTCGTTCTTCCGTGTCGCACCATACCCGTGTCCACGTCTTCAGCCCTCTTATCGTCGCTACCTCTTCATCTCAGGGCCTTCGTCTCCGACGACGGCAGATATGCATTGTTCGCTCTCCATCTCCCCACTTCATCCAATTACTCTCAGATACATTCCTCTGTCTCTACTCTTCATTTTCCCCCTCTTTATTTCACAAAACCACCCTCGACGGGCACAGACCACCCTCATCTTCCTCATCACCGGCCGACCACCCGCGAAGACGCAACCATCACTCCACACACCCACACGCCTCGCCACCGATCATAGAAGCACTGCCACCTTCCACTGACCATCATCCACCTCTTCATCGACCGCCTCACTCACCCTACACTTCCCCCGAACAGCCGCACTTTCACAGCCACATTCTGACCTAGGCATGTACGCCAAGGCTGTTCCGTGCCATGCCACCCACCACACTACCTTTGCCGTGACACAGCGAAGCTTTCTAAGTACTTTGACAGGACCGTGAGGCTGTATTTGTGATTGGCAGGTGTTTGCAACACTTTGTTGGGCTTTTAAGCCAGTTGCATTGTAGTATAGGTGACCAAGTGTCGATAACAAATAAGAATTTATTACTCGAAAACCTAAGTATCCGAGGTCGAATACAAGGAGCAAATGGAATTTATTCACTATTCTCAATAATGTAATTGAACACTTAGAATTACTCAAAACTTAATTCAGAATATAAAAGCAAGACTTTATGAATTAAATGTATAGCAAAAATAGAAGAGTTGGACGTACGATTCTATGATCAGACATCTTAAATGATGGCCTCTTATTTTCTTCTCCTTGCAGCTTTCTCTTCTTCTTTCTCTTTCTATCTCTGCTTCAGTTGCTTCTCTTCTGCCTTCTTAGCTTTATTGCTTTCTTCCTTCTCTTTAGCACAGTGCCTTTCTCCTTCTTCTTCCTCTGCGACTAAGTTCTTCCTTCAACTTGCCTTAGCTCTACCCAGACTTCCTCTTCTCTTTGGCTTTGCGTCTCCTTCTGCCTTGCCTTTCCTTCTTCTCTTCTAACTTTTCTTATTTGCGGCTAAGTGTCAGCTTCACCTTTCCTTAGCCCCAGCTGCACCTTCCTTCCTCCTTCTTCTTCCCTGCACACACTGAAGAGCAAAACCTACCCCTACCCACCCGCACATCTCTCTCTCTATTTCTCTCTTCGCTACGCTCTCCCAGAGTCAGGTAATCGGGTCAGTCATGTGCCCGAGTCCAAGTGCATCGACGTGGGTGTGGTGCGCGAGGAGTGCACGGATAGGTTAGTTGGGTTCGGGTGCCAGGTCCACGGGGGAGTGTCGCAGACGAGGCATGGTAAGGGCGAGGGACCTCACCCCTGTGTGACTTGAGGCAAATAGCATAAAACACAAAATCAATATAAGCGACGCACCTCACTCCTCCTTTTCCGTGGTGGGACTAAAAGTCCCACCCGCTTCGCTCGTGCCTGCAGGTGAGGTTCTTCTTACAATTGCTATAGCTAGGTGCCTAGCAGAGCTAATTTCCTAGATAGATGAATGTGCAAGACCAACCCGCGCCTTCTAGACCTAGGACCCTGGAGTGCTTCAACTTGGAGCAAGATTGCGAGCACCTTCGAGTAGTTGCTAATGGCGGCAGAGGGGTCAGATCTATCACACATGTATACGGCCTGGTGGCCCCATTAAAACACATGGGAAGCTTCACCGTGGGAAGGCGAAGGTGAGACAGTAGGTGGCAGGCCACGGGGCGGCCTAAGCGTGCGTGCCTAGGTCACCCTATGGCCGTGCTTATGGGTTAGGTCAAGGGGCGTTTAGGGAGGTGTTGGCTATCAATGGATGGGTGGAAGATATTCAGTAGTCGATGGAAGAGGTGAAGAGGTTGGTGGTGAGACGTGTGGAGGTGTGGAGTGATGGGTGCATCTCACCGGAGGTTGACCGAAGATGGGGAAGATAGCGGTGGATAGTGGTTATCAGGGGATGTTCTGTAAAGTAGGAGGGGAATTGAAGAGGGGATAGAGGGGAGTACATCTAACCTAATGAAGTGGATGAAGGGGGAGAGGTGGTGACTGGCAGTACCTACTGTTGTCGGAGAAGATGGTGTCCAGTGGAGGGAGACGGCGGCGATGACAGGGCTAGAGATGCTCGTGCGGTTGTTGTGCGATGCAGAGGAAGATGGTGAGGGTGGCTCTGCCACTGGTATGGTGGGAGAGCGACGAGAAACTAGAGGGGGGCTCACTGGAGCTCGCTGGACTACTTGACTGGAGGGGAAGAAGATGAAATTGGGGTGAATCTTTGGCCAAGTCGAGCTAAAGAGATGCAATCGGAGATGGTGGTCATTTTTATAGTTACTGGCAGGGACTTCTGTGCTTGGAAGACAAGCTTCCAAGTGCACAAGTCCTCGCCGGAGAAGGAATCAGTTAGAGACCCAAATCTCTTATGCGTTCGCATGAGAAATTGGGTGTGAATCAGGGATTAGGACCACACTCAAATGGATGAGAATTCCTTAGAGAATCTCCCTTCCAAATCAGGGAAGAGATCTCTAAGGAATCAGAGAGTACTCCCCCTCCATTCCTCACCGGAGTAGGATTTCTCCCCATTAATCATGGAGGGACCTATTTTTAAGAGTGACAAGGAAGTTAGGGGGGTATGTGCAATGGTTTTCAAAAGATAGGGGCCAAAATGTAATTGGGAGTACTATTTTGCAAAGTAGGTCAAGATGACCACCCCTTTGGTCCAAATTTTGGTACAAACCTAATTTGGACCTAGGAATCAAATGGTGAAGTTGAATTTTAGGTTTGACCACGTTTGACTAGACATTTTACACAAAAATCCAAATTAGGTCAATTGATGAGCTATAACCCAAATCTAGGTCAAAATAGGTTCCAAAGGCCAATTTGAAGGTTCTAAGCCCTTGGGGATATTTCTCCATGAATTTGAGAGGGTTTACTTGATTTTTATCCTGACCAGAACCTTGTTGAATTAATCGGGTTTGTTTTAGGGTTACAGAATATCATTTAAATCTTGGATTGCACATGAACCCATTTCTGACTGAACCAACCAACTTTTTATCTTATTCAGACCATTTAACCTATGTTTTGCCTATAAGAAACCTCTTTTATGTACTGAAATGGTAAAATTACAGTTTTAACCTTCGTTTCATGTTTTCTTCTCAGAAGACTTATTCCTTGAATTATGCCCTTTTCTAGGTTATGTAGGAGCTCTTATTCTCTTTCTTGGGTAAAAATGAGCTAGTTAGGGCTCATGATGTGGTTCTCATCGTACCCCCATGCCTAGCTTTTGCTAGTCCCTTGGCAAAATTTCATGGTTTTAACATCTGTTCTTGACCTTGAGTTTTTGTCACCAGTTATGATAAGTGTGCTTTTCTTCTTCTTTTGATTAGGTTAAGAATGCTGACAATAGGCCCGGAGGTACTCAAGTACCAAACAAAATCCGGACTTGACCCATTTTAGCCTCAGTCTTCCACGAAGGTTTTTAAGGCCTGCAGAAACTATCCTAGGGTTTGTTGGACTCTACGGTTAAAGCACCTGTGCTTAAGACATTTTTAGCCTAGGTTCAGTTTGTAGTGCATTTTTATAAGAGACAGACAGAGGATTTATTTGCTTAGAGAGCTTTCTCTTTCTTTTCATTTTATTTCTATCTTCGGATTGGCTTCTCAACACGGTCTGTATCGGATTCCTCATCCCCATCATCAATCCTCAAGGGTTCCTGGCAATCGATGCTTCGTGGTAGCACCACCCATGGCAACCCCCATAGCCCTGGCTTTCAAGATTTCGAAATAATCCTGCCCATGGCGTTCTGTGGCCGAATCCTAACCTTGGCAATCGACATTTCGTGATAATGTCGCCCATGGCATCTGAACCAGTAGGGTGCTTACATGCCCCCGATAGGATATTTAAATATCCTAAGAGACAAGCACTGAGGAGACGATATGTTGTTACACATCTTCGAGGGGAATTTCCTGCCTCTCCATGTCAGGAACTCGTCCAAATCATCTTGTGTTGCTCGGCCGCTCCTAATCTAGGCAACTTTTTCAGAGCATTAAAACGCTTTCTACATGATTTTGATAGTTATGCGCACTGAACCAAACTGTGTGTGAATTGTGGTGCATAGGTTACCAAATCCCACAAATCGAAGGTCAGTTAATGAGGCCGAATACTCCCTAAGCCTTAGACCTAATACTTAAGCTTCGCATTTTCCCCAACCTCTTGAGGAGTATCCTGATTTTAGCGGGTACGTGAATTTTTAAGCCTAAGAGTCTAGCCCAGAAGGCCTAAGATCAACGTTCCTGCTAATCTCTTTTTGTGTCTCCTTGGCACTTTTCTTTCATGTTTCTCTTTTCTTGATGTGGTCTAAAACTTTGGTTAATTCCTTAATCTCTTACTAATGACTATCTCGTTTTCTTTTTCATTTGGTGCTCCTTTTTGTCGTTTTGCTCTTTTTCTCCTCTTTATGATAATGTGGCTCACAAAATTTCCGCCCTCCATTTTTTTTGTTCTTTTTCATAATTTTTCAATTTTTTTGTGAGAATCCTTCTCACTTTTTCTTGGTTCTATGTGTATGCACTTTATCACCCCCCCATGCCTAAGTTTTGCAATGTCATTGTAAACAGAGGGTGTGAAATAGTGTTGAGGTCAGGGACTTAGAATAGGATACATTGGGTTGGTGAATGGGTTGGAAGTGACTGATGCGGACGATTTCAAGCTCTGGTATGTGTACCAAAGGTCGGAGCAACTGTCTAAGGCTGAAATCAAAGTGCAACGGACGTGGAGTACAGATAGAAAATCAGACGGGTCTCTATTTTTGGAATGATGGGTTAGCTCTCGTTAAGTGCTAAATTCAACGCCTTCAGCCGAGCAAAACATGGGGTGGAGAGGGAGTGGTTAAATCAATGGAGTTTTGTAAAACAAGCACCTTGATTAAGAGCCTAGTTGGTCCAACCAGGTGCTTGTTAAGATCAACGAGCTGATGATGCAGCCCAAACCCAATTAGTCTGGTGGGTTAATAGATGTAGATCAACAGATGTGGAACCCACCATATGTAATGAAGTTCTGATGGATGTGGAAATGAAAACATGGATTTAGGCTGAGTCGTATCAGCCTGGTCAGAGTAGGGTTCCTAAAAATAATCAGTGCATGGTGTGGAAACCCTACAGGGGTGATCAGACAATGATGGCTCATGTTTTTCAGTCTAATCGATACCCGATACCTGGTATAGATGTGGAGTTGAATCATCTGCAAACGGCTCAGTGAGAGGTGAATAAGAATAGAAATTGAGTCCGATTGCGATTCAGGGTAGAGAACGGGTTTTGATTGGTTCTGTATGTGTGGAAGAGGTGGCTTCAATGAGAATCGTATATGAGGGCTCTTCTAGAAAGGAATGATAGGTGATCTCATGTAAAGAGTCCTCATAGTAACTTTCAAAATCAAAAGCGAATGCCTGGAGAGTGTCTATGGGATACTGGAAATCGACGTCGAGAAAAGATTCTGGGTCGCAATTACTCTCGTCATTTGTTGGTTCTGATTCTTGAGGATCTAAAGGAAATGATTCCATGTTACTGGAACCTGAATTGAAATCAGTGATCTCGGGAACTGGGACCTCAGAATCAGAGTTAGAGAATGAGTCATGTGAGGTGAGGTCGTAGATTGGCTTGCTATAATTAGGAAGCATATTTCTCTGATGTTCTGGTTAGATTCAAAATCGTCGGAGAGTTTGCGAAAATCAAAATCTGAATGAGTTCCACCATAGAATAAATCATATGCTATAAATTCAGCAGCCTAACTGGGGTCTTACCTAGATGTCAATTCTGAGCTTAAAAAGGTGTCCTTATCTGGTAGAGGCTCAGGTTCTAAGCTATTAGGATAGACCCAATGGAAACCCCACTTGTCCAACTCCTCAGTTTCTGTATCGTAAATTAGCATGACTTCTAAAAAATCGATTGGTTTCTCTGAGGATGTTGGCGAGGGGTATTCATCAAATAAAGGCCCAAAATCATATTCATCATTGAAAAATTGATCTTCTTCATTTGGGGCCTTGAAATCTTCCCAATAGGTTTCAAATCTAGATTCTGGGCTTAGATGTGGGTTGAGTAACTAGAATCTTGGTCCAAATAACCTTCGAGGGTCACCTTATCATAATAAGGGGCGGAATTTATACCCTCGAGAGATTCAGTTCTACTCTCATGATTGCAGGAGTTTTGGGATTCTAAGCCTGGTGATTTATGGTCTAGAGTTGGCTCAACATTGTGTTCTCCTGCACTTGGAGCTTCCCAACCTTCTTCAATATCAGGCACATTGTACTCCATTTGGGTTGGGAATCCACAACCATTTTTTGCTTCAAACCCAAGATCAAATTGATCCTCAATGTTGTCCCAAGATGGTTCATCCTCTGTTTGCGGTTATACGGGTATTTCTGGTCGATAATTTGTTTTAATAATCTTATTATCTCTTCCCATTTTTCAAGATCATCTTGGTGTTGCTCCCAAAGTCTATGATTTGTCATGCATTGAAGGTATTCAAGATTATGCAATTTTTCTTTCTCAATGTATCCTGTGATGAGCATGTCTCGGGTTGATCCTTTTGTGGCTTCTACCAATAGCACTTGGGCACAAGTTATCATGAAGGTTGTGGTTGTTGGGACATGAACCTGAATGTTTTCTACTGGTGTTGAGGTTTTGACTTCTTTTTCATAGAATTTCAGGGCATCCTCAATCATCCTATCTCTCATGGATCTCCGATATTTAGGTTTCTTGAATGGTAGTCCTAAGTGGTTTGGCTGCATATTTGAATTAGGTGGTGGAATCATGATGTAGAATCGGAGTTTGAATCAAGATGTAGAATCAAGTTATGAAGCAATTAGATCTAAATAAACAGTCCCACTGAAAATGTATGTGTGCTCTCTAAAGAGAAAAGATGAGGGACTAGAGATGTTTTTGACCCAATCAAGGCACCCAAAAATGTTGAATAACTATGGAGGTTCAGGGCGAATGATACCTTTGGATCAGAAGATTGTCCACCTGAGAATTACCTGGGCAGCCAGAGAGGGAGAGTCCCGCCAAGACCCCTACACGGTAGAGCATCCCTACGGGTTATAGGGTTTCCCCCACCTGACCTCTCTTGTCACTGAGATTCCAGGTAGACCAAAATGGGGACCTTGACCTCTTAAGTCTACTACTTTTATTTCAAAGGTGCTTTAGGGTTTTTACTTGAACTTTAGCTATTTTGATGTTGTGACCTAATTTGGAGGTTGGTTGACCCAAGGGTTCAACTTCCCCTGACCTATCCTAAAGATAGCAGAATGATTCTAGGCTTTGGACATAGAGACCACCCTGATTTGACTCCCAGTTTATTAGATCCAAGATTTTAAGATTCAAGTTATTTTAGAGCTCAATTTTTAGGGTTTGTCTTGTTTAGATCTCTTCAATCAAGGGCTTGGGTAGCACACTGATGCAGAAGGGCTCATTTCCTTTTATACAGGCATGTGTGACTAGCATTCCAAAAGCCCTACTGTTGAAACCCTAATTTTGTTCTATTTCCAATCCTCTTTTTCACAAAAGTTCACTTTGGACTTAAAAGCAATAAATGTGTTGTCCGCAGAGATTAAACATGATTTCTATTAGGCATAGGAACTTTGTGGGATAAGAAATTGCTTCCACTTCAATAAGTTTTGAAAAATTTTCGCAAAATCAGGAAATGTTTGCCTTAAAGATGGTGATTATTATAGAAAGAAGGCAATTGATTCCTACATTAATTGCTTCCTTTTGTCTTTCAAGGATTAAGGGATGGTTTGAGGAAGAAAAGAAATTACCTACCCTAAAGTAGCTGACTTGCGGGAGGGATCTTCTCATGAAATACTTTGCAAGATTACAACAAAGCAAAGTAGGGCAAGTTAGTGTTCAATATGACAAAAAGAAAGAATGCAGAGATTAGTGACAAACTGCACGTTGCTCCCCAGCAACGGCGTCAAAATGTTTGCAATGCTTTGTCGGGCATTTAAGTCAGTTGCATTGTAGTATAGGTGACCAAGTGTTGACAACAAATAAGAATTTATTACTCGAAAACCTAAGTATCCGAGGTCGAACATAGGGAGCAAATGGAATTTATTCACTAATCTCAATAATGCAATTGAACACTTAGAATTACTCAAAACTTAATTCAGAATATAAAAGCAAGAGTTTATGAATTAAATTTATAGCAAAAATAGAAGAGTTGGACATCTGATTCTATGATCAGACATCTTAAATGATGGCCTCTTATTTTCTTCTCCTTGCAGCTTTCTCTTCTTTTTCTTTCTCTTTCTGCCTTTGCTTCAGTTGCTTCTCTTCTGCCTTCTTAGCTTTATTTATTTCTTCCTTCTCTTAGGCACAGTGCCTTTCTCCTTCTTCCTCTATGACTAAGTTCTTCCTCCACCTTTCTTTATCTCTCCCCTGACTTCCTCTTCTCTTTGGCTTTGCATCTCCTTCTACCTTGTCTTTCCTTCTTCTCTTCTGACTTCTCTTATTTGCTGCTAAGTGTCAGCATCACCTTTCCTTAGCCCCAGCTGCACCTTCCTTCCTCCTTCTTCACTGCACACATTGAAGAGCAAAACCTACCCCTACCCACCCCAGCATCTCTCTCTCACTGTTTCTCTCTTCACTACACTCTCCCAAAGCCATGTAATCGGGTCGGTCGCACGCTTGGGTCCAGGCGCACCAGTGTAGGTGTGGTGCGCGAGTGCACGGATAGGTTAGTCGGGTCCAGGTACCAGGTCCGCGGGGGAGTGTCACGAACGAGGTGTGGTAAGGGCAAGGGACCTCACCCCTGTGTGACTAGAGGTGAATAGCATAAAACACAAAATCAATATAAGCGACGTACCTCACTCCTGCTTTTTCGAGGTGGGACTAAAAGTCCCACCAACTTTGCTCGCGCCCGCAGGTGAGGTTCTTCTTCCGATTGTTGTAGCTGGGTGCCTCGCAGAGCTAATTGCCTTGACAGATGAATGCGCGAGACCAACCCACACCTTCTGGACCTGGGACCCTGGAGTGCTTCAGCCTGGAGCAAGCTTGCGAGCTCCTTCGAGTCGTTGCTAATGGCGGTGGGGGGGTCAGATCTCTCACACACGAAAATGGCCTAGTGGCCTCATTAAAACACATGGGAAGCTTCGTCGTGCAAAGGTGAAGGTAGGACGGTAGATGGTAGGCCACGGGGTGGCCTAGGCGTGCGTGCCTAAGTCACCCTGTGGCCATGCTTATGGGTTAGGTCAGGGGTTGTTTAGGGAGGTGTTGGTGGTCGATGGATGGGTGGAAGATATTCAGTAGTCGATGGCAGAGGTGAAGTGGTTGGTGGCGAGATGTGTGGAGGTGTGGAGTGATGGGTGCGTCTCGCCGGAGGTTGGCCAGAGATGGGGAACAAGGCGGTGGACAGTGGCTGTCGAGGGATGTTTTGTGAAATAGGAGGGGCATTAAAGACGGGATAGAGGGGAGTACGTCTAACCTAATTAACTCGACGAAGGGGGAGAGGTGGTGACTGGTAGTACCTACTGTCGTCGGAGAAGATGGTGTCCAGTGGAGGGATACGGCGGTGACGAAAGGGCTAGAAATGCTCGCATAGGTGTTGCGCGATGTGGAGGAAGATGGTGAGGGTGGCTCTGCCACTAGTATGGTGGCAGAGCGACGAGAAACAAGAGGGATACTCGCCAGAGCTCGCTGGACTACTTGTCCGGAGTAGAAGAAGATGAAATTGGGGTGAATCTCGGGCTAAGTCGAGCTAAAGAGATGCGGCCGGAGAGGGTGGTCATTTTTATTACAGCTGGCAGGGACTCCTGTGCTTGGAAGACAAGCTTCCTAGCATGCAAGTCCTCATCGGAGAAGGAATCAGTTAGAGACCTAAATCTCTCGTGCGTTCGCACGAGAGATTGGGTATGAATTAGGTATTAGGACCACACTCAAATGGAAGGGAATTCCTCAGAGAATCTCCCTTCCAAATCTGGGTAGAGATCTCTAAGGAATCAGAGAGTACTCCCCCTCCATTCCTCACCGGAGTAGGATTTCTCCCCATTAATGGTGGAGGGACCTATTTTTAAGAGTGGCGAGGAAGTTAGGGGGGTCTTTGTAATGGTTTTCAAAAGATAGGGGCCAAAATGTAATTAGGTGTACTATTTTGCAAAGTAGGTCAAGATGACCTCCGTTAGGTCCAAATTTTGGTACAAACATAATTTGGACTTAAGGAATCCAGTGGTGAAGTTGGAATTTGGGTTTCACCATGTTTAACTAAACATTTTGCATAAAAACCCAAATTAGGTCAATTGATGAGTAGGACCCTAATCTAGGTCAAAATAGGTTCCAAAGGCCAATTTAAAGGTTCTAAGCCCTTGGGGATATTTTTCCATGAATTTTAGAGGGTTTACTTGATTTTTATTCTTACCAAAACCTTGTTGAATTAAGCAGGTCTATTTTGGGGTTACAGAATGTCATTTAATTCTTGGATTGCACATGAACCCATTTCTGATTGAACCAACCCACTTTTTATCTTATTCAGACCATTTGACCTATGTTTTGCCTCTGAGAAATCCCATTTATGTATTGTAATGGTAAAATTGCAGTTTTAACCTTCATTTCATGTCTTCTTCTCAGAACACTTATTCCTTGAATTAAGCCCTTTTTTAGGTTATGTAGGAGCTCTTATTCTCTTTCTTAGGTCAAAATGGGCTAGTTAGGGCTCATGATGAGGCTCTCATCAGCAGGTTGGACCCCCAGTCACCATTAGAGTAGGAGCAAAGCTTGCTCGTAAGCTTACTCCAGGTCGCCCTGCTCCAGGAGACTGAGCCCCAAGTGCACGAAAATACCTTGCGATCCCTTTGTACCTAATTATTAACGTCAACACCATCCCCAGCTGCAGCAATCGAGTGAGACTCCCTATGGACACATGGGAAGAACTGGGTGGGACTTTAGTCCCACCTCGGTAACTTTCGAAGCAGGTAAGCGATTTAAATTATTTTTATGCTTTTGGCTTGTTGCCTCCGAACACAGGGTGAGGTCCCCTCGCCCACTTACCCACCTCGTCCGAGCTCACTCCTCCATGGACCTGGTTATCCTGACCTGATGACCCTAGACTCCTCACGCATGACCCACGCCAGTGCACCTGGACTCGGGTGCGCTTGACCCGACCCGAATAACCGATTGGCTCTGGGAGAGCGAACCTAAGAGAGAAAAGAGAGAGGGCATACGCAGGGGAGGGTAGGGGTAGGTTTTGCACTTCTGTGTAGGGAAAGGAAGAAGGAAGTAGAAGCTGAAGGAGAAGAAGCTAAAGGAAAGAAGGAGAAGGCACAACTAATTGAAGAAGAAGAGAAAGAAAGCTCAAGGCTGAGGAAGGCTGAAGACAAAGAAAGAAGGAAACAAAGCCACAGATAAAGGAAGAAAAAGGCTCGGCTGAAGTAAGGAAGAAAGAAGAAGAAAGAAGCCAAGGTAGAGGAAGGAAGGAGAAATCAGAGAAGGAAGAAAAGGAAGAGAAAGAACATGATATCAGAAGAAGAAGAAAGAAGAGAAAGCTCAAAGCATCTAAATTTCTTTTTACATCTCTTTGAAGCATTTATATACATTGAAATTAATTCTATTGCTTCATAATATTGTTGAATAGCACATTTATCAAATTGAGATTGTGTTCTTAGTTTTTAAATACCGATTTGCTCCTCGTGTTTGACCTCAGATTCTTAGTTTTTCGAGTAATAAATTCTTATTTATTTTTCAGAGCAATTTCAACTATACTACAACACGATATTAACAAAATCGATTTCGCATTTGCCTTCTGTAAAACCTTTTGGTGCCGTTGTTGGGGAGCAACGGGCATTTTAGAAACTTTGATCACAACTTCTGATTCAATACTAACTTGCTTTATTTCTTTTGTTGTGAGTGTTTCAGGGGAAGAAAAGAAAACAGCCGCACAACAACCACACCAGGAATAGGTAAATTCTCATTAGCCCTTTCTTTTAATCCCCTCAATTCTAAAAAGGAAAACAAAGAGAAAATCAATCTAGGGCTACCTGCTTCCTTATTTAGTAACTCACCAAAGTTTCCTGCCTTTAATTTCAACACATTTTTGAGTTGTGCATCCATTTAAGGTAACTAGGGCTAGCACCATCTTGATTGAGCCCTAGATACCATCTTTGAGGCAACTAAATTAGACCAAATAGAGCCAACTTAAGGATTCCAATCTAGGGTTTTTAGAGACACATCTTCTCTAAGCAAAGAATCACAATTTTCAAAAGGAGGTGTGCCTAAGTTCTTGAAGAGATTTATCCAAGAGAAACCTTAAGAAAATCAAGCTCTTAACTCACTTGAACTCTAAAAGAAATGACCTAAAAGCTCTCGAAGGACAAAGAGGTGAAGTTGACCCCTTGGGTCAACCAACCTTAAAATTAGGTCATTTTTTGCGCTCAAAAGATCTAAAGTTCAAGTGGAACCCTAAGCACCTTGATCTTAATTAAAATGGTAGACATAAGAGGTCAAGGTCCCCATTCTGGTCTACTTGGAATCTTAGTGACAAGAGAGGTCGGGTAGGGGAAACCTTATAACTCATGGGGATGCTCTACTGTGTATGGGTCTTTGCAGGACTCTCCCTCTCTGGCTTCCTAGGTATTTCTCAAGTGGACGGCCTTTCTGACTAAGGGGTATCATTCGCCCCGAACCTCTATAGTCACCCAAAATTTTTTGGGTGTCTCGATTGGGACCAGCACATTCTAATATCATCAAATCCATCGGTGCATGTTTGGTAGGAGGTCCTTAAGACCATCCTTAAGACCTCCTTTAGAAATCCACTCCCACCGAGGCCAAGCCTCAATGCCCATGTTTGTGTAGCAACCCCGCCACATAGATCTCTCCTTTGATTCATCTTTACCAAGTTCTCCTTCTTCTTCCATCATGGCACAACCAATTGAAGAAGTGAAAAACCTTGAGCACCAACTTCAGTGCTTAAATGATCTATTCCAAAACTATGTAAACTGGTCACATCATCCTATGATGCGAGATCACTATAGTCCCTTTGTGGTGGCAATTGAGCCTCGAGTCCAAATCCGAGCTGGAGGTCCTGATTTTGAACTCAAGCCCAATATGATTCATGGCACACCAAAATTCCATGGGCTTAACTCCGAGGATCCATTCCAGCATATCAAACAACTCAAACATCTGGCCCAGACCTTCAGGTCAGATGTACAAAATCGGGATATTCTACTCATGAAGATGTTTTCTTTGTCCCTCATGGACAAAGCTGCCCATTGGTATCTGACTCAAACACGTCCGATCAACACATGGGTTGAACTCCAATCTGAATTTTTGAAAAAGTTCTTCCCTGTTTGTCGGACAAATGCCTTGCACCACCAGATCACTCACTTCACTCAATAATCCGGAGAACCTCTTCATGAGGCATGGGACTGATTCTTGGATCTCATGCGAAAATGCCCCCATCACAGAGTTCCTAAATGGGAACAGGTCTAGTCTTTTTACCAGGGACTCCGTGAAGACATTCGATTATTCGTCAATGCAACGTGCAAAGGAAACATCATGGGTCAACATGAGGACACGGTGTGGGAGATTCTTGATAATATGTGTGACAACTCCATCAATAATGACTCCATGGGCTTATTCGATCAGATGAATGCTCGTGCATCAATGAATCTTAGGGGAGCACATGAGACGCAGGGCCTTTCCGCATCCGTCGACTTGGAGCTGATGGCCAGTCAGTTGGACAAGGTCTCTACCATAGAGAAGGTGGATGAGCTAACTCGCATTTGCAGCGAGCCACCTTTGCACAAAACTCGTTTGCACAACCACCTCTTGCGAGGAAACTGTACAGAACATCTATCACCGATCTTCTTAGGGGATAAACCCATATCCACCCCTACCTGACTTCAGGATCAGAGGGACCTTCGATCCAGTCTATTCTAGTTGGGGGAACTCTGAACCCTCATGCTTTGATTTTCTTGAGGCTCCTCAGACCTACGAGGACCTCAACACCATTTAGAATGACCCATTCTCTAATACCTACAACCCTAGATGGCGGAATCATCCCAACATCCTATGGGTAGGAAATTCTTAGAATCAAAGACCATCTTATCAACCCCATCCACAAGCTCCTCGTCCATGTCAACCGCCTCAGCCTAGCCCAACCCCACCAATCAATCTGGGCCAAACCAAGCAGATCAAATGACTTTTATCCTTCAAACTCTAGCTGACATTCAGAAAATGAATGCGGCAATACAAAAACAGCAAAAGGACGAGATCACAGTGGTTCGCAAACAACTCACCCAGATGGTGAATTCCCGCCAACCTGCCACACTTCCTTCGCAACCTCTGCCAAATCCAAATAATGTGCCGACCCGGAGGCACGTTATGAACCAAAATCCAGGCCACGCACACATGATTTACCAGGCCCCTTCTGTTCCATCACCCGACGAAATGGAAGCTTTGACTTTGTATGCGAGATTTCAACAGCAGCCACCTATTTTACCAACCCCAAACCAAAACCAGGCAGGACTAAACTCCGTAACTACCCATAGTGGTAAAGCAACTCAAGACCCACCTTATCCAAACCACTCCAACCCTGGTAGTTACCCAAGCCCTAGGATAGTTATCCAGGATACCCCTATCCCATATCAAGAACCTAGACCTATTCTAGAGGAACCAACCATGGTTCCATTTCCTGAGGCCTTGACCATGGGAAAGAGGATAACCAAACTCGTGGCTCCTGAGGAGGATCTGGTCAAGCTCTTTGAACAGGTCCAGATAAACATCCCTTTGATGGATGCAATCAGCCACGTACCAACTTATGCATGATTTCTAAAAGACATTTGTACACCTAAGAGTAAGCCGCGAACCAAAAGTTGGAGTTCAATCATACTGTTAGAGTAAGTCAACCTGTAATCTTGAGTAAACTCCCACCTAAGGCTAAAGACCCAGGCACTCCCCTGATCTCATGTACAATTGGCGATACCTAATTCAACAGAGCCTTATTAGACCTAGGTGCCTCCATAAACCTAATACCTACATCCCTCCTTGACCACCTTGAAGAATCCGAGCTTAAACCAACAGAGGTGACATTACAGTTAGTTGATCGATCCATCAAGTCACCTAAAGGAATACTCGAGGATGTCATTGTTAGGGTATGGGATTTCTACTTCTCAGTGGATTTTATAGTCCTAGATATGGATGCACCTGAGTACCCAAGGGATACACCGATTATACTAGGGAGACCCTTTCTGGCCACTGCTAGGGCCAATATATACTGTGAGGAGGGCCAAATAGAACTAAAATTTGAGAACCAAACACTAAAGATTAACATCATTAAGGCCCAACAAAGAATTAATTGCAGTGTTATAGAAAAAAATGTGATATCAAAGCCGTGGTTGATGAATCGCATATCGAGGACAACCTGATTATTCCCGATCAACCACCAAAAGATCTGAACCCGCAAATAGAGGAGTCTAAACCTAATCTAGATGCACCCATAACTCCTTCCCTTGTTCCTGACACACACCCTGAACTGCCTGCTGCTGCTAATAATCTCGTCCTGGAACTCAAGCCTCTTCCTGATAATCTAAAATATGTCTTTTTGGGTTCCAATCAGACGTTTCCTGTGATTATCAACTCCAGGCTTGCACCTGAACAGGAATCCCATCTGATTACTGTTCTCTAGCAACATCATAGAGTCATTGGATGGACTCTTGATGATTTGACTGGCATTAGTCCCTTTTATTGCACACACCAAATCTACACCGAAGAGGGCGCACGACTTTCGTGAGAAATGCAGAGATGTTTGAATCCTAATCTATAGGAGGTCGTGAAAAAGGGGATCATTAAGTGGTTAGATGCAGGGATCATCTACCCGATCTCCGATAGTCGGTGGGTGAGTCCAATCCAGGTTGTGCCTAAAAAGGCAGGACTCACTGTCATTATGACTGAAATCAAAGAGGTCATACCGACCCTTGTAGCTAATTCATGGAGAGTTTGTATTGATTACAAAAGACTTAATTCCTCCATGAAGAAGGAACATTTCCTACAACCGTTTATTGATCAGATCCTCGAGAAACTGGCAGGAAATAGGTTCTTCTGCTTTCTTGATGGGACTCTTGTTATAACCAAGTGGCAATCCATTCTGAGGACCAAGAAAAGACCACCTTCACCTACCCCTTCAAAATGTACGAGCTCCGAAGGATGACATTCGGTCTCTACAATGCACCCACAACTTTTTAGCGGTGCATGCTTGCCATATTCTTAGGTATGGTAGGTGATTCTCTGGAAGTCTTCATGGATGAATTTTCAGTATTTAGAGCATCATTTGACGATTACCTCCAGCACTTGGTCCAAATCCTCAGGCAGTGCATTGACGTGAATTTGGTTCTTTCCTAGGAAAAGAGACATTTCATGGTGCCTGAAGGAATTTTCTTGGGACATCTGATTACAGAGAAAGGAATCCAAGTTGATCGAGCTAAGGTGAACTTGATTTCCAAACTTCCTATGCCTAGCTCGATAAAGGACATCCAATCTTTTCTGGGGCTTGTCGGCTTTTACCATCGATTTATCCCTGATTTTTCAAGAATCGTGCGCCCCCTAACCACTCTTCTCTCCAAGGATGTACCTTTCAAAATCTCCAAGGAATGCACTTAAGCATTTGAAATCCTCCGTGATTGAGTTACCCAAGCCCTGATTCTACAATACCCTAATTGGTCTCAACCCTTTGAGATCATGTGCGATGCATCTGATTTCGTTGTAGGAGCAATATTGGGGTAGAAAATTGATGGGAAACCTGTGGTCATTTACTATGCTAGCAAAACACTTGACGAGGCTCAACATAAATACACAGTTACTAAGAAAGAGTTGCTAGCCATAGTATTTGCCCTAGAAAAATTCAGATCATATCTCTTGGGTTCCCGTGTTATCATCTACTCGGATCGCACAACTGTGAGGCATCTCCTTGCAACGAAGGACACGAAACCTCGATTAATTCACTGGATCTTGCTGTTGTAAGAATTTAACCTCAAGATTCGCGACAAAGCGGGAAAATAGAACATGGTGGCTGATCACTTGTCCCACATTCCTTCTGAGATCATCGATCCTTCCAGATCCATCATGGAACATTTCCCTAATGAGCACGTTCTGAATATCAATACAGGGCTTCCATGGTTTGCTGACATGGTAAACTACTTGGCATCACATCAGATCCCGTCCGATTGGCTGAAGGCCAAGAAGGACAAATTGCTTTCCGATGCCAAGTATTACTTCTGGGAAGACCCATATCTTTTCCACATTGGTGCTGATCAAATAATTCGACGATGTGTCACAGAAGCGAAAATCAAAGACATACTCTCTTTCTACCATGACCAGGCATGCGGTGGACATTTTTTAGGACATAAAACCGCAGCAAAAGTCCACCAGTGTGGCTTTTACTGGCCTACAATTTTGAAGGATGCATACAATCACTGTAAGGCATGTACCCATTGCCAAACCTTGGGCAACATGAGCCATCGAGATATGATGCCTTTACAACCAATTCTGGTATGTGAAATTTTTGACATTTGGGGGATTGATTTTATGGGACCCTTCCCTATCTCAAACAGCTTCAAATACATTTTACTCGCTGTTGACTATGTGTCCAAATGGATCAAAGCCATTCCATCCCGAACCAATGATCATAAAGTTGTTATCAAATTCATTCATCAGAACATCTCACAATTCGGGATTCCACATGCGATAATTTCTGATGGAGGGACCCATTTCACAAATGCTCATTTCAGGTCACTGATGACCAAATATGGGGTGTCACACCGAATCTCTACTCCTTACCACCCCCAAACTAATGGTCTAGCTGAGCTATCAAACCGGGAGATCAAGAAAATCCTCTAGGTTACTGTTCGACCTGACAGGAAGGATTGGTCATCCTGGCTTCCGGAAGCTTTGTGGGCTTATAGGACCACCCACAAGACCCAACTAGATATGTCTCCCTTTAGACTGTTGTATGGGAAGGCATGTCACCTCCTCGTCGAATTGGAGCATATAGCCTATTGGGCAGTACAGAACTGCAACCTAGATCTTTCTAAGGCTGGAACCCATAGAAAGCTTCAAATGAGTGAGATCGATGAATTATGCCACGACACATATGAGAACTCGTGTATTTACAAAGAGCAGCTTAAAGCCTTTCACGACAAGCACATATCTAGAAAGATCCTACTCAGCCTCTTCGATGCCAAGCTCAAATTACTCCCAGGAAAACTACGATCAAAATGGATCGGACCCTACTTAGTTCGACGAATCTTTGGAAATGGAGCCATTGAGATCACTCCACTCAGCCTTGATTCTGAACCCTTCATTGTGAACAGTCAGTGACTTAAACCATTCATTGACGTGACCAATACAAATTTGGTTGAGATACCTTTATCCTCAATTCTGCCTGAGCTCATTGCACCTAGTCGATGGCATAAAATTGAGCGGTTAACGGGAGGCAACCCGTCATTCTTGAAAAGACCTGAAACTTTTCTTGACATTTCTATGCTGAACTAATATTGCACTTTAGGGTTCATCCATTAGAACAGTCGACTCCACCTTAGGTACCCGTACCCGAGTCTAGAAATCATTCGCAACAGTCACCTCAACCCATTCGCACACCCAAGACCTGTCCTAATGAATGAACTAAGCTGAGTTCAAACCCACCTAATTTACAATGGGGACATTGCAAATTGTAGGCATGGGGGTGTATGAAAGTGCAAAACAACATGAAAACACATATCACAAGAAAAGGTTTCAACAAAAAAATCACATATCACAAAAAATGCAAAAAAGGAAAGCATCTTGAGAAAGAACATTTATCAAAAAAAAAATTGAGGGGGGGGGAGAGAAAATTTTTGAGGCCACACAAAACATGAAGAGGAAAAGAGCAAAGTGACAAAAGGAGCACAAAATAAAAAGAAAAAGAATAGTCATTACTAAAAAATTAAGGGATTAACCGAAGTTCTAGACCATATCAAGGAAAAGAGAAAAATGAAGGAAAAAAGTACTAATGAGACACAAAAAGAGTTTAGTAGGAACACTGATCATAGGCCTTTTGGGATAGACTCTTAGGCATAAAAATTCAAGTACCTGCTAAGATCTGGATAATCCTCAAAAGGTTGGGGAAAATGCGAAGCTTAAGTATTAGGTCTAAGGTTTAGGGAGTATTCGGCCTTGTTAACTAACCTTCGGTTTGCGAGAATAGGTAAGCTAAGCACCCCAATCCACACACAGTCTAGTTCAGTGCACATAGCTATCAAAATCATGCAAAAGCATTTAAATGTTCTGAAAAAAGTGCCTAGATTAGGAGCGGCCGATCAACACAAGTTGATTTGGATGAGTTCTTGATGCGGATAGGTGGGAAATTCTCCTCGAAGATGCGTATCAACACATCGTCTCCTCAGTGCTTGTCTCCTAGGATATTTACATATCCTACCGAGGGCACGTAAGCACTCTATTGGTTCAGATACCATGGGTGGAATAATCATGAAATGTCGATTGCCAGGGTATGGATTTCACTATGGAACGGCATGGGCGGGATCATCTTGAAATCTTGAAAGCCAGGGTTTTGGGGGGTTGCCATGGGCGGTGCTATCACAAAGCATCGATTGCCAAGGACCTTTGAGGATTGATGATGGGGACGAGGAATTCAATACAGGCCGTGTTGAGAAGCTAATCTAAAGCTAGAAATAAAAAGAAAAGAGAGAGAAAACTCTCCAAACAAGTAAATCCTTAGTCTCTCTCTTACAAATATGCACTGCAAACTAAACCAAGGCTAAAATATGTCTCAAGCACGGGTGCTTTAACCATGGAGTCCAACGAACCTTAGGATAGTTCTTGCAGGCCTTAGAAACCTTCACGAAGGACCGAGGCTAGAGTTGGTCAGGTCTGGATCTTGGTTGATACTTGAGTACCTCTAGGACTACTGTCAGCATTCTAACCTAATCACAAAGAAAAAGAAAACGTACTTATCATAAATTGCGAAAGAAACTCATGGTCTAGAACAGAAGTTAAAACCTTAAAATTTTGCTAAGCAACTAGCAAAAGCTAGGCATGGGGGTATGATGGGAACACCATCATGAGCCCTAACTAGCCCATTTTGACCTAGAAAAGAGAATAAAAGATCCTACATAACCAAGTGAAGGGCCTAACTCAGAGAATAACTAGGTTGAAAGAAAAGCAAGAAAAAAAGGGTAAAACTGTAATTTTACCATTGCAGTACAACAACAGGATTTCTCAGGGGTTGAACATGGGTAAATTGGTCTTAACAAGATGAAAAGTGGGATGGTTCAATCAGAGAAGGGTTAATGTGAGATCTAAGAATTAAATGACATCCTATAACCCTAAAGCAAACCCACTTAATTCAACAAGGTTCTTGTTAGGATAAAAATCAACTAAGCCCTCTAAACTTCATGGAAAAATATCCTCTAGGGTTTAGAACCTTCAATTTTGTCTTTAGAACCTATTTTAACCTAAATAGGCGTCCTAGTCATACATTTGCCCTAAATTGGGTTTTTATGCAAAATGCCTAGACAAACGTGGTCAAACCTAAAATCCAACTTCACCATTGGATTCCTTGGGTCCCAATTAGGTTTATACTAAAATTTGGAACTAAGGGGAATTCACCTTTACCTACTTTGCAAAATAGTCCAACCTAATTACTTTTATGACCCTAACTTTTGAAAACCTTACAAAGAGCCCCCTATCTTCCTCGACACTCTTTGCAATTAGGTCCCTCCGCCAGTACAATGGAGGAATCCTACTCCGGCAAGGATTCAAGAGGGAGATCTCCTTGTTTCCTCAGAGAATCCTTTTAAGATTTGAAAGGGAGATTCTTTAAGGAATTCCCGACCATGTGAACTCAATCATGCACTCTGATTCGCACCCAATCTCCCGTGCGAATGCACGAGAGATATGGGTATCTCTTGACTTTCCTACTTCGACAAGGAAACTTGTGCTTGGAAGCTTGTCTTCCAAGCACAAGGTTCTCTACTTGTGCTTATAAAAGAAGCCCAAGGCCCTGCCCATCATTCCAAGCTTGATTTGGCTGAAGAAGCCCCGAAAATTCCTCCTTTCCCATCTTCGGCCAAGTAGCCTGCAAGCTTCGATGACATCTCCTCCCTCTTCTCGTCGCTCTGCCACCATACCAATGGCAAAGTCTTCTCCACCTCGTTCTTCCGCATCACACCATACCTGTGCCCACGTCTTTGGCCCTCTCGTCGTTGCCGCCTCTTCATCTCAGGGCCTTCATCTCCAACGATGCCAGATATGCGTCATTCGCCCTCTGTCTCCCCTCTTCACCCAATTACTCTCAAATACATTCCTCTCTCTCTACTCTTCATTTTCCCCCTCTTTATTTCACAAAACCACCCTCGACAGCGACAGACCACCCTCATCTTCCTCATCTCCGACCGACCACCGACGAAGGCGCAACCATCACTCCACGCACCCACACGCCTCTCCACCAACCGTAGAAGCACCGCCACCTTCCACTGATCATCATCCACCTCTTCATCGATCGCCACACGTGCCCTACACTTCCCCCGAACAACCGTACTTTCACAGCCACAGTCTAACCTAGGCACGCACACCTAGGCCGTTTCGTGCCACACCACCCACCACACCACCTCTGCCATGACATGATGAAGCTTTCTAAGTGCTTTGACAGAGACATGAGGCCGTATTTGTGATTGGCAAGTTGGACCCCCACCGCCATTGGAGCAGGAGCAAAGCTTGCTCGCATGCTTGCTCCAGGTCACCCTGCTCAAGGAGATTGAGCCCTAGGTGTGCGAAAATACCTTGCAATCTATTTGCACCCAATATTTGAAGCCAATGCCATTCACAGCTGCAGCAATCGAGTGAGACTCCCTGCGGACGCACGCAAAGAAGCGGGTGGGACTTTAGTCCCACCTCGGTAACTTTGGAAGCAGGTAAGCAGTTTAAATTGTCTTTGTGTTTCCGCTTGTTGCCTCCGAACACGGGGTGAGGTCCCCATGCCCACTTACCCACCTCATCCATGCTCACTCCTCCGCGGACCTGGCTGACCTGACCCGATAACCCTACACTCCTCACGCATCACCCACACCGGTGTGCTTGGACCTGGGTGCACTTGACCCGACCCGAATACCCGATTGGCTCTGGGAGAGAGAACCTAAGAGAGAAAAGAAGGAGAGAGTACTCGAGGGTGGGTACAAGGAGGTTTTGCGCTTCTATGCAGGGAAAGAAGAAGGAAGCAGAAGCTGAAGGAGAAGAAGCTAAAGGAAGGATGGAGAAGGCACAGCTAAAGGAAGGATGGAGAAGGCACAGCTAAAGGAAGAAGAAGAGAAAGAAAGCTCAAGGCTGAGGAAGGAAGGCTGAAGACAAAGAAAGAAGGAAACAAAGCCATAGATAAAGGAAGTAAAAGGCTCAGCTGAAGGAAGAAAGAAGAAAGAAGCCAAGGCATAGGAAGGAAGGACAAATCAGAGAAGGAAGAAAAGGAAGAGAAAGAACATGATATCAGAAGAAGAAGAATGAAGTGAAAGCTCAAAGCATCTGAATTTCTTTTTACATCTCTTCATCTCTTTGAGGCATTTATATACATTGAAATTAATTCTATTGCTTCATAATAATGTTGAACAACACATTTATCATATTGCGATTGTGTTAGTTTTTAAATATTAGTTTGCTCCTCGTGTTCGACCTCAGATTCTTAATTTTTTGAGTAATAAATTCTTATTTGTTTGTCGAAATGATTTCAACTATACTGCAATGCGATATTTACAAACCCGATTTCGCTTTCGTGCAAAACAATTAGCCTATCATGAGGGGATCTATAGGTGCTTTCTATCTCTATTCCTTAAATAAAGAAAGTAATGGTCACCTATGTAGGTAATAGCCACCCAACTAACACTAATCGAATATTTAGCTACAGCGAATTATAGTTACAAATGTTCATCCCAAAAAGTTAAGAGGGAAATACACGAAATAAAATTCTTAATATAAGTTCTTTCTGAGGTGAAGAGTGGAGGAGATCATGGATGTGAACGAGGATAACTTTTGGTAGGTAAATAAAAAGTTACCTATAAATTTTGCTAGGTTTCCATTGCCTAAGGCCTCAATATATAGTAGCTAGAAATGTCACAATACTCAATCGTCTCGCTGCTCACAACTAACACTACTAGAAAAATGACTTATACTGTTGGTTACTTACCGTCGATTCAACAAGCAACGACAAATATAGGATATGCCGTCACTTCTCTTATTAGGCGACGGCGAAGTGGCAGTGTAAATATGTCCCCCTATCGCTAACAAAGAAGAGAGGCAGTGGATTTAATATGTATATTTACCGCCATTTGGTTAAAAAAGCAACGGCGAATGTCCGTTTAGGTGGGGGGCAAAATTTTCTGAGGCGACATTTGTTGTTGCTTGTTAATTAAACCGATGGCAAATGTTGGTTCATCTATGCACAGGTAAAGCCCAATCCCCCGATACTGTTCATCTTCCACCTCGCATTTACCCCTTCCTCGTGAGCAACTACCCCTCCACCTCCTCCTCGGTGCCTCTCCTCCTCCTGGCATGCCCCCTCCTCCTCGTCTCATCTCCTTGCCATCTCAGGTGAGACCCTCCTCCTCCATTCGTCATCCCTGCACCCTCCGCCTCCCTTCCTCCTCATCCTCCTCCTGTGATCTCCGCCTCTCCTCCTCCTCCTCCTACGATTTGCCCCCTTCCCCTCCTCCTCATCAACCAGTGCCCCCTCGTCCTCCCCGCCCCCTCCACCTTTCCTCCTCCAGTAGCCGCTGCTGCCTCTCCTCCTCCTCCTCCTCCTACGAAGTGCCCCCTCCCTCTCTTCCTCATCTACCAACGCCCCCTCCTCCTCCCCACCCCCTCCGCCTCTCCTCCTCCTGCAGTCGCCATCGCCTCTCTTCCTCCTCCTCCTCCTGTGATCCACCCCCTTCCCCTCGTCCTCCCCAATTCCTCCCCTTCCTCCTCATCCGCAAGTGCCCCCCTCCTCCTCCCCGCCCCCTTCGCCTCTCCTCCTCTTTGTCCTGATCCAGCAGCCACCACCACCTCTCCTCCTCCTACGACCTGCCCCCTCCCCCTCATCCTCCACTACTCCTCCCCCTCCTCCTCCCCGATTCTTGCCCATCCTCCTCTTCCTTGCCTCCTCCTCCTCTTCCTTTGAACCTCCTCCTCTTCCCTGTCATTCCTTCTCCTATGAGTCCTTCTCCCCTCCCTCCGTTCCCTTCATCCTCCTCTTCTTCCCTACCTCCTCCTTCTCCTCCTACTCTTCCTTTGCACCTCCTTCTCCCTACCTCCTACTCCGCCTCCTCCTCCTTGTTGCCTCCATGTGTAAACTTTTTTCTCTCTAGCTTAAATAGATAATCTTAGGTCACTAATTCTTTACATACTTTTAGGTTAGATATTTTTCTTTAGAGTTTATGCATTAGCAACAAAAAGGACAAAACTCATATGTCTATTTTAGTTATTTATGGTCAAGATGATTTTCAAGGTTACACAAAGAGGCAAGTTTTATATTGTATTATTTTGTTAGACGTCCTCTACCAAAGTGTTGTGCTCACCAAGCATGGTGTTGGTATGTATAGATAGCATCTCATATTCCTGTATAGGATGACTTTTTAATAGATTAATGAAGTGATGCTATTCATGTTGGGTGTATGATATGCTTCTTGTTGAAGAACATAGGGCTATGTCTATAGATTTGGAAATTAGAAAGTGTTTAATATTAATTTATAAAGTTCTTTACTCAAGCCAATTGTTTTGAGTTGGATGCTCTCATATAATATCTAAGCCAAAGTGGTTTAATAGCCAATATTTGACCTCCATGTCATCCACTGATTCATGCTTGTATAGGGCCAGAAAAAGGCCCAATGTAAGGGGTGCATGGAAGAAAATAATGCTATACGTAAAGGTTTAGGAATTAAGAAAAGGATTAGACTTCATCAGTCAAGTCAATTGGCCATGATTTTGATTCTCTTAACAATTTAATTTCATTTAAGAATATTAGTAGGGACATATTAAATAGGTGATGCACAATCCTTTTTTGCTTCTTGGGACCTTAGTTTACTATTTGCATGTTGTAACTTCAACTTGGAAGTTGTCCAATCACTATCAAGTATTTGCTTGTGATTTTCTGCAACTTCTTTCACACACCTTTGCATATGTCAAGACACTTGCAGGATTTCTCAATTATGTTATGGATTTTTCATAGCAATTGTGCTATACATGGAATTTGTTAGTTAGGAAAGATGATCTTCCCCATTTTTGTTTTCTATAAAGTGAAAGGTTGCTCAAATTTGCTTGTTTTGATATCATATGGTGTAGGACCAGTATCTGGATTCTTTTCATGAATTGAGATCTTTCCCTGAGATTAAGGATATGGAAGATGAACTAGCCTTCACCCATCTGATAAAAATGATCAAAATGAGGCACAATAATGTGATCGCTACCTTGGCCGCTTGTCTTAATTAGTTAAAAGTGATATTCTTCCCAAGCTTGGACACAATCAATTGGAGGAAATCCACACATTTCTTAACCGCTTTTATATGTCAAGAATTGGTATTTGAATGCTTGTGGGTCAGTTTCAATTTTCCTCTTTGCTTCATTTTTGTTGTTTATAGTATTGTTGTTTTTTGTTCTTCTATACAAGGAAGCATAATTGAAGGTACTTCTAGAATGAGATTTTGTTTATGATATGCAGGATAGCATGTTGCTTTGCATGATAATGACCCTAAACATTGCTGTGTTGGTCTTATTAACACTAAGATGTCCCTGGTTCTAGTGGCTCAGCATGATAGTGAAGATGCATGGGCAATCTGCTTACAAGAATATGGCAGTGCTCCTAACGTGAACATATATGCGAATCTTGATTTCACTTTTCCATGAGTTTTAATTTTGCTTATGTTTTGTATTTTGATCATTTGCACTTCAATCGGATAATTGGTCTTTCTATATATGTAGCTTTTTTAAAATCCAATTAGCTTAGAGGAATATGTGTTAGACTATTTCCAAATTTACTTGGGAGTCTTAGAAGTGAATGTTGTTCTCCCCATTTCATCTATATTGTAATATTGTACTCCACATCTCATCTAGATTTGATTCAATGGTTGTTACTTTTATAATGAAGAAGACATCTGTGTAATGATTTAATCTCTTATTCAGCTCTTTCTTAGAAGTATACCTGCAATTGCTTTTAGTAGAGTTTGTTAATGCCTAGCAATTATTTTCAAACATCTTAGTTTTTTATATTAGTATTAACCATGTTTTGGTGTGATATTTTTAATCATTCTATTCTTTGATAGGTATGTTCCTCCACATCTTCATCTCGTGATGTTTGAACTAGTGAAGAACTCCTTACGTGCTATTCAAGAAAGATAGAAGAATTCTAACATTGACACCCCCTATTAAGATCATTGTGGCTGATGGAATTGAGGATGTCACGATCAAGGTAAACATATATGCATCCATTCTAACTGGTGTGCTTGTTAGTTGGGCTAGGCATTCAATTAGCAGCTCTCCTATTACTCAAGTGTCTTCCAAAAAGGCTTGTCTCTTGCAAACTGTATTTCAGTCTGTTGGAATGTTCAGTAGACCTTTAGTAGGCATCCATGGAATCATGTGCATAGTCAAGATGGTTAGCATCCAAAGAATTAAAGATTCATTTGTTTCAATTCTATTTTCTCAGAATCCCTCTATACGGTGAATTTACTTGCCAAAATGCTGTTATGGCCAAGAGATTTATCGAAGCAGGTAGTGTGTACATATTCACAAGCACTAATTATTTTATCAAGCAGATGTACATTTTATCCTTTGAATCATCTTCATTTAAGATTTACTTCCTAGTGCTTTTTCAAGCTAATCTCTTTCATCTTTCTTCAAACATTTTCTTCACGGAAATATTATCATTGGTGTTGGCATTCAATATGAATAAGTTCTTAGTGAGATTAATTGTGTGCTGTATATTTTAACATGCTCTTGCTAAAATGGAGCAACATTTTCCACCAAACAAAGTTGCACCACCTTCTTTCCTTCTACAGCCACTACATATAAAGTTGCACCTCCTCCTCCCTTCCTCCCTACCTCCTCCTCTTCATCTTCCTCCACAACTCCTTCGACAATCTGTCCCCTCTTCTGTTCCTCCTCCTCTTCTTTGTATGTTCCTTTTCCTCCTCTTCCCAATTGCTACCCTCCCCATCATCCCCTCCCTAATCCCTCTCCTCTTCCCAACTGCCATCCTCCCCATCATCTCGTCCCTCCTGCTATCTTCATCTCCTCCTCCTTAATTTCCTTCTCAAAAATTTCAAATTAAATACTTAAGTTATTAAAACCATAATAGGTAGGTATTTAATTAATTTTTTGTTATTGAAATTGCAGGTAGTATTGCGATGATTACTTTTGGATGCTTCAGAGGTATATTTTCAATTTTTTAAAGTTATTTTTGTGATATTTTACGATCATGTTAGATGTGGGGTGTGCCCACATATTGTCCTTTATGTGTTTTTGTTAAATTGATGGTGGGGTGTGCCCACTTTTATTTGCGTTTTGAATGGCAATTTAGGATTTTAATAGATGTGGGGTGTGCCTACATATTGTCTTTTATGTGCTTTCATATCCATTTATGCATTTTATTTGTTGCACTTTTATGGTGGGGTGTGCCCAGTTTTATTAGGTGGTATGATGTTTCAAAGTGCACTTTTATGTGAGAAACAAAATATTTAAGAAGAAACTCTGTCAATTTTTTTAAAATTCATTATTGTTCAATATATTATTTGGTTGGGGCTTTATTAGGTTGTGGTCAGGTTTTGTTAGGATTTAGGTTTTTGTTACAAATTTTCCACTTCTACAGCTATAGGGCTTGGTATATATGGCAGCTATCATACTTGTTGTGCTTTTCTTGGTGATAGCTATTTTGTTGAGGAAGAAGAAAAGCTTCAATGGTTAAAACAATGACTATATTATTCCAACATCTAATGGATCCTCCCAGATCTCAGGTAAATTAGTTGTTATTACATATCCTGTTCTCTTTTATTTCCTTTTCTATTTTTTGATTTGCTGGTATTTCCTTCAATTTTTAAGGATTAGACGTCCTACATTGCAACCAAACGAGTTGAAAATTGATAGTTGAATATGACTTGATTTCATGCCTACTAACTTGGCAACCAAATGAGTTGTATTACCGCTAAGGATAGATCCAAAAAGAGATAGAGAATCCTTCTTGGCTATGTCCAATAGCATCTTAATTTTCATCAATGAAATCAAAAGAGAAGTAATTGTCTAATCAAACATAAAAATGACTCTTGGCTATGTAATTCCTTTATGTATGGAATTTTCAAAAAGTCATTTATTTTAGGATTATTTAAGGATCCTAACTTTCAGAATTAAAAAAAAACCTATATACCCTTGCTGTCGATTCTTACAATAATCGACAACAGTAAAAGGTAATTTTTTTAAAAAAGGTGATTATGTCCTGTCGCTTATTACATAAAGTTACGACAGAAATTCTTTTTGCCGTTGATTTTCAAAATAACCGATGGCAAAAAAAGGTAAATTTTTTAGCACATGAATTTGTCATCTCTTATTTAAGAAAGCAACGACAAAAAAATTTTTACCGTCGCTTGGATAAGCAAAGACATTTTCCTTTAAACGATGGCAAAACTGAAAAAAAGGTGCGTTAGCATGCGAAAAATTAATGTAACAACGCCGTCACTTCTTTTAATAAGCAACTGGAAATCTAATTTCCATCGGTTAGAAACCAACGCAAAAGATCCAATCCATCTGCTGGACGAACGATATTTCGACGTCGGATGTTCCTTGTAACCGACGGGAAAAAGAAACAGCGACGCTACTTATGCTGTTGCTTTTTGGCATCGGTTAGATGGGCTTTGCCATAGGTTTTCAAACAATGACAAAAGTGGAGCTTGTTGTAGTGTAACTAGTGAGCAAACGAAGATTAATTTGCACATGCCATATTAAAAGAAATCATAGATGTGTGAAATCCATTATCAACAATTAGAAAGAAAGAACATATTCATCATTACCCCAAAGTACCACTCTCCAAAAGTTTCATCTTTCTTATATGTGAACCATAGCCTGGTTCATTTTTCACTTCCTTCCTGTGGTAATCCGAAAATAAGGAGAATATATTACTGTACAATTATCGATCTTCCGACTGGCATTACTTTAAGAAACAAAAGCATTATAAATTAATGACAACATATTTTACAAATTTCATCATAAGCACTAGCCATGTTTGATACAAACCAAAAACCACATACATTATGATGTTTGCAAGCTTGAGCTAAATCATGAACCAACAAGTTCATAGATCTAGGGACTAACATGCATTTAGTATCACCAATAGATTTCAAACAAAACATACAACTTTCCAATATATTATGAGATTACCATAACAAGTTAGAAATATCCCTAAAATAGAGTAATAGTTTTAGAAAACCACTAAACAATAGTATGTAAGGGTGCCAAATGAGTGTACTGAAATGCCAACGAGCAGGATCAAAAACATGCAAACCAATGATAGCACCCAAAGTTAATTAAACAAATCCAAAAACCCATTATGTGGCAACATGCATAGAGGTTTCAAACTCCACCTACTAGCACCAAACATTGTTCTCTACCATTTTAAATTTCAAAAAGCAATTATGAAACTACTCTATAGATCTAGGGACTAACATGCATTTAGTATCACCAATAGATTTCAAACAAAGCATACAACTTTCCAATATTTTATGAGATTACCATAACAAGTTAGAAATATCCCTAAAATATAGTAATAGTTTTAGAAAACCACTAAACAATAGTATGTAAGGGTGCCAAATGAGTGTACTGAAATGCCAACGAGCAGGATCAAAAACATGCAAACCAATGATAGCACCCAAAGTTAATTAAACAAATCCAAAAACCCATTATGTGGCAACTTGCATAGAGGTTTCAAACTCCACCTACTAGCACCAAACATTGTTCTCTACCATTTTAAATTTCAAAAAGCAACTATGAAACTACTCTAGAAATCGTTTGTTATTCTAATCTTGTTATATGTAAAACTCTTTTAATTTATAGGCCATATTAATGAACTTCATACCTAGTTGTGCTTCTAATCTTGTTACATGTAAAACTCTTTTTGATTTCTAGACCATATTAATGAACTTCATACCTAATAGATAACGTAATCAAAAAACACTTTTAATATCATTGAATATCGAAAGAATATGCTTGAGAGTTAAAAATAACATTAACATTCATAAAGAATATATGAATTTTAAGGTTACATTTTGTAGTGTGTGGTAACTGTATACAGTAGATTCCTGATGCTTAAAAAATAGTTAGGCATCATCTAAGAGATGCAGATTCCTCATCTTCCACAACTAAAAATATCAAGCATATACCTTGAGTAGGATTTCAAACTTCTAAGGAAATACACATAACATTGACAAGAATGCATGCACACAAAAAGCATGTTCAAAATTGATGCCAAAACATTCCCACTCCCTTTCTAGTTTAAGAAAAAAATACAAAGGAAAAATCAAATGAAGTAAACTTGGTACTCAACACAAAATAAGTAAATACAAGCACTAAAAAGTAAAAGTAATGAGGTATGCCAAAATCAAAAGATCATTACCAATAACTCTCCTAGAACTCCTACTTTCTCAAGAGCCTCTTGCATCATAGCCTCCTCAACAGTTTCATCATTCTCCTAGCCTCCCTAAGTTTGCACAAAAAGTTCACAAATATACCCCACATTCAATAATAAATAATAGAACAATAAGAATGGTTCACTAAATTGCACGTTTTTAATCTTACATTTGGTTGAAACACAACAAAAGCTACTTGGAAGCCTTGCATGATGATGGGGTTGGCAATTGGTTCTCAACAAGATGATGTTGGTACTACAAAAATAAATTAAGGACCCTAGTCGGACTGGCAAGCAGGCCTTCAGCCCAATGACCAGGTCTGATCTATCTTACCCACCTAGAGCATCATTATCAAGAAACTAGAATTCTAATATGGAAAATTATATTTAGCACTTTTCCCTTTAATTCAAGGATGGATTGTTGTCTATGAAGAAAAATTCAGAAGAAGGGAAATGAAATATGATATGAGATAGTGTAACCATCCTTTCTTCATATCCAAGCATGTGCCAACCTACATCTGTATTGTCTTAATAATAGAAATACAGAAAAATTTTGCTTTGAAGAGTTGTCAGAAACTAAGCAGGTCCAAGCTGAAGTAGATGCCAAGGTAGGGGTTGCTAAGAAGAAAGTGAAAAAATCAAATGTTCAAGTTGCAGAACATGTTTGTGGTGGATTGACACCTGCTAATTTCCAATCAGCTGTGGAGCTGGAAACTACCATGGCCCTTCAGGATAGAATGATGGAAGATGCAAGGGACAAGAAGAATGCTATTGAGGCGTATGTCTATGACATGAAAAATAAACTCTATGCCAAGTTTCATGATTTTATTATGGACTTGGATAGAGAACCATTATGTTCAAGGCTTTAGGAGACAGAGAACTGGCTCTATGATGAGGGTGAGGTTGAGATACGAGGTGTTTATGTGAAGAAACTTGAAGAGCTTGAAATGCTATAGGTGACCCTCTTGAAGTGCACTATAAAGAGTACTTTGAGAGGGGTCCATTAATTGTGCAATTAAATTATTGCATCAACATCTACAGGGAGCTATGTTATCCAATGATTCCAAGTTTGACCACACTCACATTGTAAAAAAGGAAAAGGTCATAAAGGAATGTGGGGAGGTAGAACTGCGATTGAAGGGGAAACATGAGCAACAAATTACTCTGGGCAAGGATGATCAACTTGTTCTTTCATTTGACATTGAGACTGCTCCACCAACCACCGCACCATAGCCACAAACTCTAGAGTAGCCACAACTGGTAGCTGCCAATGAATCTTCGGAGCAAGCACCTAGGCATGGTGATGCTGCTAGAGAACCAATGGAGACCAAGAGTTCAGAGAAATCCAATGGCACCCCTTAATTTTGATCCTTGAGAAATGGGCAGTTTTAGATGTATATCTTCACACTGGCATCACCGCTGAAGGATATTCACTTCCCCACTTTTCAAAAAAGTTTATTGGAATGGTAGGAAACATGTACTTATTCTCTACTTGTCACAGGCTTTTCTTCTCAGATTAATCTTGGGGTTTGGCTGCCATTTTTTAAATACATCATCACGCTCACCACTTTCCTATGGTTCTATAACTTATCATGGAACAAAAAAAAAGAAAATAACATCACTAGGATGTATAGTAAAGTGCCTCCACCAATCAAGAAAATAAGAACTCTGTAAAACATGAAAGGGTTTAATTTGTTGATATTTACCTTCGAATTACTACAGATGGTCGAAGGCATGGAGGGAAATGCAGCATAAAAGGTCGATGGCATGGAGGCAGGAGATAGGTAATCGATGATGTGGATGGCAGGTGGACGACGTTGATGTGGAGGATGACATAATGACATTAGCATGGAGAAAGTCAGAGGAGAGTTTGTGGCGCTGGTGTCAGGACAAGGAGGCTTGGCAACATGCAACGAGGAAGTGCAACATGTTGGGGAGTGGTGGCCATGTAGCAAGGGCACTAGTTGAGGGCTTGGGGATCGTGGGGGGGGGAGGGCGACGGTGGAGGGTGTGGGGATTTTAGGTGTCGACGGTGCCGGTGGAGGGCATGGCGATTTCAGGCGGCGAGGGAGTCGGTGGGGGGTGTGGGGATCATAGGTGATGAAGGTACCGACGGAGGGCATTTGGGTCGGTGGGGGGCATGGGGATCATAGGCGACGAGGGTGCTGGCGAAGGGCGTCGGAATTGCGAGCGATAGAGCTGTCGATGAAGGGCGTGGAGATCATGGGAGGGGAGGGTGTCGATGGAGGGCACTGGCTGAGGGCTTAGTGATGATGGGCAAGGAGGGCGTCAGCAGAGGGTGTGGGGATTTTAAGTGCTGAGGGTGCTGGCAGAGGGCGTGGCAATTTTAAGCAGCAAGGGCATCGGTGGGGGTCGCGGGGATCACATTTGACAAGGGTGCCGATGGAGGGCATTGCGATCACTAGTGATAAGGGTGTTGATGGAGGATGCAGAGATCGTAAGCGGGGAGGGTGTCCATGGAGGGCACAGGGTTCATGGGTGACAAATGTGTAGGAGGGCATGCAACGGGTACAAGAGAAAGGAGTGATACGGGTTGCCTATAACTTTGACGAGGAATGAAAATTGTAAATCATATAAAAAAAAGAACTCGCTATTGTCAAGATCATCGCAACTCATAGGTGTGGAAAGCTTTTTTCAATTCCACCACTATCTAAATCCAATTCATAATATCGTATTTATTTTTTAAAAATCAGCTACAACCGATTTTTCTTAATTAAAGATAAGCTTTGCTTTTTTACTTTTAAAGACATTATATAATAAGAAAAAGTAATCAACATAATACAAAGTTTTGATGTTGTCAAAGCATTTTTAGCAGCATATATTTTTATTACCATTAAGTTACTTTGGAAAGATTGGAATGATAATATGTATTGTAAATATATTGGTAGATATTTTTGCCACTAACACTAGCTACATGTATCTTAAATAAGTGAAACTTTTTTCTATTTGAAGGGATGACTTTCAATTTAGCATTTCCCTATGTTATTAAAAACACGTTGAAGATGAAATAATGGCCTCATTTCATTTACACCAATTTGTCATTCAAAAAAGATATTATAGTAGCATAAGTAACAATTGCCACTAAATCAAAGACTATTGTGGGAAATATAATTGCTAATAATACTAATTGTCATTTTATAAAAATATTATAGTGGCATAAGTAACAATTACCACTAAATCAAAGACTATAGAGGCAAATATATTTCCCATTAATGCAAATTGTCATTTGACAAAAATGTTATAGTGGCATAAATAACAATTGCCAGTAAATCAAAGTCAACAGTAGCAAATATATTTGCCACTATTACTAATTGTCGCTTGACAAAATGTTATAGTGGCAACTACAAAAAATTTAGCACTAAATCCAAGGAACTAGTGGCAAATGCATTATATGCCACTATTTAATTCGTCACTAAAGGCCATTTTTTTTGTAGTGTTCTTCTCCCTTCTTTTTTGTGCCACGCCAAGCAGGAGCTCTTCATCTTAGGAGGATGACCAGACAAGGTGGAGTCTTGAGGGTGGTGGACGTCCACCCTTGAAGGAGACTTCGAGGAGGACTATTTGAAGAAAGAAGCCAAGGAGAAGCCATTTTAAGGTGGGAGCTCCCACACTTGGAGCAAGGACCATCCAAAGCTTCAACTAGAGGATTCCTTCTTTTTCTTCATCTTTCTTATTTTCTTGTATTAGCTAGTATTTTCTTATTTTCTTGTAATAGGCATTCAGCTACTTGTCATTCACTTTTCTAATAATAAAAGATTTTTATTGCCTTCCAATTTCCTATTAGTGTGTTCTCATGTTTCTAGTAGCCTAGTGCATGACACTCTTCCCTTCTAATTACCCTAGGTGCACTTTCTTAGGGTGAGCTTAGAAGAGAGTATATTTTTGTCACTTAGGTATAGTTGATAGGCGTAGTTTTAATATAGTTATCTTTACTTCTCAAGTCCCCAATATTTTGAAAACTCTAAAAATAACAGAACAAAAAATACAAAAATATAAGTGCAGATTTTAGAGGCGAGAGAGAGAACCATCTTATGTAACAATTTGTCATCCTTGGATGACCCTAGATACTCATCCTATCTAGGTATTATAAATTGTAAAAGTTGATGGCGAATTTATGTGTTACAATAACATAAATACATCAATTTACAAAACACATATTTCTTCGCATCACACACACCCACCCGCACACTCCTCAAGCACATGCTAGTGTGAGAACTCACTAATCGATGAACTGCGACCATCGTAAACATTCAAAATAAAGTACTGTTGTCGGGTTTTTGTCCCCGGCAACGACGCCAAAAATATAATCATCGACTTTCGATTTGCAATAAAAATGGGTATTTTAAGTATCATTGTTGCAGTATAGATGTCACAAATGCAAACCGATGTCACGTCAATTTTATTTATTTACAATTTTTACTAGTTTGTTTCCATGTCATTCACTGAGAGGCAGTTATTGATATAGTTCAAGACTGTAACGACCCGATTCCTGAGTCCCTACGAGACATGAGAATCGGACCGACTCGACTAATCCCAAGACCTAGTCGTCCAACGAGGAAGTAACCAAAAGAGCAGTAAAATAAACCACATTCAGCATGAATATAACTAGCAGTAACAAAATACAGTAGTAAGAAAATGAACTGCTATAGTATACACCACCACAACACTAGAGCAACAAATATGTATATAACATGAAACTTACAATAAAGAAGTACAGGGAGTAACAAGGAAACAACTCACTACAGTAGATGAAAGGTACAAAAAGAACAACGGGTACTCTACTGGACCCTACTAGGCCCAGCATCCACTGTAGCCGCTGACCCTGGCTGCTCAACACCTGGTCCTGAAAAGTAACGAGTGTAACACATCAGCAAAACGCTGAGTAGAGTGGCAACTAAAAGCTAAAGAAGCAGTAGAGTGTACAGTAGCTGTTATATTTTTACTTTCTTTATTTACGTCTTTTTGTTATTTCATGATTGATTTATTTCTCAGATCCCTCACTTGATCTCGAATGTTCCTCGTGGGAACGATCTTGGTTGCAGTCTTTTCCGAAAAGTAGAAGTAACACGTGGTGCTCTCCTGGCAGGGAGAGTACCCCGTGGTGGTCCTTGAAAGTTCCCTACTAGGAGGGGGTGACGTAATAATTGCGGAAATAAAATATATAAAGCAATCTCACAAAATAAGCAATCACAAAATGTGCACAAGTAATTTTTAGGTGGAAACCCAAACCGGGTGAAAACCACCACCTAACCCTCTCGAGTTAGGATTTTCCGATCAACCTAGTTGATCAAATCCACTAAACCGAATCACTTAAAACGAGGGTGATTCAACCTCAATAAAACCATGCTACAAGTACGAGGGTAGCGTTCCTCAACCCCTTCTCTCCACGAGAAGGATTTTGTCCCATGAAGGAGACGGGAATTTGCAAAGCGAATACCCAACCAAAATAACAAAGATAAAATAAAACAACAGGTCCTATAGAGCCAACAAAGTAATTAAGAACCTAGCTTCTATAGGAATAAGGAAACTCCCCTTTGCAAGGAGTGCGTCGAGGATGACGCGGGTGAGTGAGCCACGCAACGGCGCAATGTCGCTCTCGTGAACAACGGCGGGAGAGTAGGTGCGCGAAGACTTGATGCTCTCAAGAGAATGAAACTAGAGCTTGGAGAGCAAGGGCCTCAATTGGACACAAGAGAGTGGAAGTATGTTGCTTAAGTGTGTCTTGTATTTTTCTAAGTGTATATCTTGTGTGTTTTTGTGTTGCAAAGGCTCCCCTCTATTTATAGAGGCCTTAGGAAGGCTTTGGAAGGCTTAAGAAAGGTTCTATAGCCGTTGGGTGCAAAGCCCAAGAGAATCAGGCCGAAATCAGGACAATGATTACATTTGACAGGGTTATCAGACGTCTAACTCTGGCATCAGACGTCTGGAAGGCCACTTTAAGACGTCTGATTCCAAGGTCAGACGTCAGATTCTATGCGGGTTTCTCCCTGACTTGAATCAGATCTAAACAGGGTTTTTGCGCAAGTCCATCAGACGACATACAGGACGTCTGGTACTATGTCTGGATGTCTGGAAACCTACTTTTACTGTGGGAATTGATTTCCAAACGTTGCAACGGCTAGAAAATCTCTAAGAAGAGATTTTGGGTCAGCCGAGGCAAAACGGTCATTTATCAGACGTCTGGTAAGTCCTATGGACGTCTGATAAGGCTCTAACGGTCATAATCTTGAGTGTTTTCTAAGCCAGCCAACGGTCCACTAATTGGACGTCTGGCAAAGTCATCAGACGTCTCCTAAGACGTCTGGTCTAAGGTCTGGACATCTGATTTCATCAGACAGAACTAACTATGTCCAGCCTAACAGTTATCAGACGTCTGAAACAACAGTCAGACGTCTTAAAATTCTTTATCAGATGTCTGATTTGGGAATTAGACGTCTGGAAGTGCTGTTTGAACCCTATATTGGTTTTCTAAGTATTCTACAGAAAACCTAAGTATCCTAGGGTTGTGCCGGTGTTCCTAGGACTACTGTTAGGGTTCTTTGAGGCTCTTTAACATGAAATATCTAAGGAAATAAAGAGCAACAAAAGAAATGAAAAATACAACAAGTACAAAAGAAGGAAATCTATCCTATTCTTCATTTCCTTCCATCTTCAATCTTTCGCTCCACGCGAACCTCATCTGTTTTCCGTCAAGCTCCTCCAATCCGTCCTTGATGCGAGCTCGAACTCCGTCTAAACACGTCCACATTTGCAATTGACCTGAAATCTTGGACTCAAATTGCAAATGTTAAAAAACACGTGTTTTGTTATCATCAAAACAAATGATCGTGGTGCTCTAGCACCAACAGTCCTACCCTCAGTCAACCACCCTAAGGTCGCTAACAGACGTAACGGTGACTACGGCACGTGCGATAAGCACACGGGTAGCTACCCTGCACTGGCACGCGGTCAGTCATTTCTGTTAACGAGTACGCTCAAAACACAGCACAGAACCAGTATAGGGCAGATCCCTCTCAGTAACAGGGGTCCAACCCCTCCATTGTCCGTACACCCTCATTTGACTACCCTGGTTTGCCCAGTGGGCCTAACAAGTCAGTGTAGGAGGCTAGCAGAACCCCGAGGCCCGTGGGGTAGCTAGTGCTCTCCCTACACTAGTAGCTCTCCTCAGTACTGCATACGCGAGGGCCAACAAGTCAGTGTACAGTGGCCAAACCCACCCCGGTCTCAACCCGAAGGCGGCAAGCTCCCCTCTACACTAAGAGGAAAGGTGTGCTCTCTTTGGTACCACGTACCCAAAAGACAGTAAAATAAACCACATTCAGCATGAATATAACTAACAGTAAGAAGGTACAGTAGTAAGGAAAGAAACTACTACAGTAGGTACCACCACAACAGTAGAACAACATTTATCATATAACAAGAACTGCAGGTAAAGAAAGTACAGCGGAAACAAGAACTACTCACTATAACAGAAACAAAAGAAGTACAAAAGACTGTGGTAAACTCTACTGGACCCTACTCAGCCCAGCATCCTCAGCAGCCGCTGACCCTGGCTGCTAAACACCTGGTCCTGAAAAAGGTAACGAGTGTAACACGTCAGCAAAACGCTGAGTAGAGTGGCAAACTAAACTAAAGACAACAGTAGAGTGTACAGTAGCTGTTATGTTTTATTACTTTCTTTATGTACATCTTTCAATTTTCTCCCTATTTCATTTATTTCTCAGATCCTTCACTTGATCTCGAATGTCCTCGTGGGAATGATCTTGATTGCAGTCTTTTCCAAAAGTAGAAGTAGCACGTGGTGCTCTCCTGGTCGGGAGAGTCCCCCGTGGTGATCCTACCCTCAGTCAACCACCCCAAGGTCACTGACAGACAAAATGGTGACTACGGCACGCGTGATAAACGCACAGGTAGCTAGCCCGCACTGGCACGCGGTCAGTCGTTTCCGTTAACGGGTGCGCCCAAAGCACAGCATGGAACCAGGGCAGAGCCCTCTTAGTATCAGGGGTCCAACCCCTCCACAGTAACCAAATCGGGGCCTTGCCCCTCCACAGTCCGCGCACCCTCACCTGACTACCCTGGTTTGCCCTAGTAAGCCTAACAAGTCGGTGAAGGAGGCTAGCAGAACCCCGGGGCCCGTGGGGTAGCTAGTACTCTCCTAACACTAGTAGCTCTCCTCTGTACTACGTACACGAGGGCCAACAAGTCGGTACAGAGCGACCAATCCTAACCCCGGGTCCCTGGGGCGGCTGGCCCCACTCTGCACTAAACAGGTACAGGTACTTCCCTTGGTACTACGTACCCAACAGACAGTACAAACTGCATCTCAGTTCCATTCCTTTTTCTTTCCAGGAGTTCCACTCCTAATTCCCCGTAGGGTTCCAGCTCTTTATCTCAGAACATCATATGTTTCACTTTCCAGTTTCACGTTCTCACAATCCATGATCTCAATCATGTTTCTTTATTCATAACAGGCAGCTGTTAATTCAATTTAAAGGCAGCTTTATATTCCTTTCCATTTTTCCAAGACTGCAGTATTATACATTCCACTAGTTTTTCCATCCTAGGATTCATGCCACATCCTAGGATCTAGCATACAACTAGTTTTCCAGCCCTAGGATTCATGCATCACCTAGGAGCTATCATTCCATACATTTCTCATTCCTAGGGTTCATGCAATGTCCTAGATTCTAGTTATGGTTCCATACTTTAACAGATTTTAAAAATAAACTTAAGCCACTCTACCAGGTACAACGGGAGTAATGGGGGCGTAATCGGGAATCCCGCGTGCCTCCGCGACTCCCAAGACTGCAACTGAACGAGGTCCTATCCCAAGGATCAAACACAAGGAGTGTCTCAAAACAGTGTATAGCTACTGTAGACGGGTAGAGGAATTAATTCCGAAAAGAACGCAACTCGAATCGCGGAAAACGGAGCCCGAACGGGCCCTAAACGGGTCGAAAAAGACGATACTGTGCAAGATCAGACGTCTGGAACTTCTTCCAGACGTCTTAAAAAGTGGATCAGAGAATTACCTGTTCAGCGTGGTTTCCCAGACGTCCAAAAGTCTGCGGGGACGTCTGTCCTATCTCCCAGACATCCTATGGTCACCCCGGACGTCTGGATGTCACTCCCACCGTCTGGTACAACTTCCAGACGTCTGATTCGCAAAGGATGGCGAATCAGCGAACCTGCGCACAGCCAACTGCCTCCCTCAGTACGGTCAGTCGACAGGAAGGAAGAAGAAGGCGGAATACTCAGCTTTCAAACGTCTGTATGAGCTTCCAGACGTCTCCCTCGCCGTCTGGCTATCAACCCAGACGTCTGATTCTGGAAATTTTTCCAGAATCAGGGCGCGACCCGTCCTCCGCTCGCGACGCCGCCTGCGTCGCACCTCGCGCGTCTGCTGCTCAGACTGCAGCAGGTCCCTCTCCGCGTCGCTCCGTGCCCCCTGCGCCCTCCGCCGGCCGGCCAAGCCGCTCCGGCGAGCTCGCCCTCACGGCAGAGCTCCGCTCTCGCACGCCGCACCTCCTCCGCGCTCATTGCGGCCGCAGCTGCCGCTCTCGCAAGCACTCACGCTCACTGGCTGAAGGAGAAGAAGGAGGAGACGGTGGAGACGGGAGGGGAGGCGTGGCCCTTTTAAGGCCGCGCGAGGAGGAGGGAGAGAGAGCGCGGCAGGTCTGCAGTCGCAGAGAGAGAGGGAAAAAGAGAGAGAGGGGAATCGCGGGTCTGCGCGCCTGTATCTCCCGTGCGAAAATAACTGTTCTCCAGACGTCTGGAAACAATCCCAGACGTTTGGTCAGACGTCTTGATGTGATCCCAGATGTCTGGTACGACATCTGGACCACCTCCCAGAAGTCTTAAAAGACGTCTGGGCATGCGTTCGTTACACGCAGGCTTGTAGATACAACCCCGTACGCCGCAAAAATTTATTACCAGACGTTTGGGAATGGTTCCAGACGTCTGGGCCACTTCCCAGACATCTTAAAAACCCATCTGATGCCTCGTTCGTAACAAAGACTGTTCTTTTATTCAGAAAATGTTGATTTTATTTACAAAACGAAAGAATGGATCAAATAATGAAAGGTTGTTTAATTATTTACAAAATAATCAATTAAAATACTTGAAACATATGTACAATAAAAAGGCATAAAAAACTTTCTATTACTACACTAAATTAGTTATATACAATTAATGTAAGTAATACCTATACAAAAATAGCTAATAATATCTACTATACTAAGTTATATTAACATATTAATGTCTATAGTCACATATGTAAGCGTCGCTAAAACCTTAGTAAAATTGTATAGAATCTAGGGCAAAAATAGTGCTCTATACTAACATATATTCATATGTATACAGAGACGGATACAATTGTCACTAAAGCTCTTAGTTATTTATATACATATATAAGAGCTCAAACACATATTTATTCTACTTATGCATATATATATATCATGTGCATTATTTATTGTATATGTATATATATTTGTAATTATTTATTTATATACATTCGTACATTATACCTTACTATACGTATGTATTATACATACTAAACATATATACATAACACACTCAGGCAAGCACAGATAAACAACACTTAGCCGCTCAGCGGCCAACTCTTCTCTCTTTCTCTCAACACTTAGTCAATTTAGGCTCATTCATTTCTCGTGTCAACACTTGGTCAATTTTAGGGTCAATTTTAGGGCCTTTCTCACACAGTCAGTTCAACCATTATTCACTTAACAAAAAATTTGGGTATTTTATTGGTGAACCAGCCTTTGTGGGATACACAACACCCTTACGAGTGGGACCAGACCACTACTAAACTCGGTTCTAGTTCATTATATATTGTGCATTTTATCTAGCTTTAGATCCAACATTGGGTCCAATAAGGCCCTAGCACAATGCGTGGCCTTCGGCATACCACTGTTCAAATGTATCATATGTGCTCATGACTATCAGAGAGGGAATGGTATGGTGAGGATGCCTTGCACCATGATGACTAAGAAAGCCAAGAGATAATTAATTTATACCATGTCGTGTGCTTGTGCATAACCGATATGGTGCTATCTTTGGTGCCTAATTAGCACTACTGCTTTGCACGACTACGTATTGATTTGATGTGTTAGGCCCTCGATTTATGGGCCATAAACTATTTTAATTTAGAAATAAATTATATAGTTACAAAGCCCTTATATGGGGCTACCTAATTGTACAATTATTTTACATAATTAAGTTATTTAATTAGATAATAAAATTAGCTAAACTTTACAGTTTATACATGTTAAGTTAGATGTTAATTACTTAATTAAAGTATAAATTGTTTAAGTAATAATACAATTGACCTTACACAGGGTTTATATACATAATAAATTATTTATTACACATTTTTATTATATTTTATGAATTTATTTTAATTTATGTGCAATTAAATACATGTTTTAGATAGTTTTGCATATAAATAATTTATAAATACTATAATAAAGTATAAATACAATATAAATAAGTTGAAAATACTTAATTTAATATAATACAAGTGTACATTGTAATTTACTTTAGTATTAAGTTAAATTAATAATTTATTTTATTTTAGGTTAATAATATATAGAGTTAACTTAATAATTTAATTATTTACTGTAAATATACAATTAAAATAACTTATAAGGTACTGTACAGTATATATTACATGTTTAAATATGTATATACAATATTAGATATAATTAAGGACATATATATAGGTTTATATAATTACTTAGATTATTATACATTTAAGTTACATAAATTAATAAATAATAATATACTAAAGTTATGTATATAATAAATCATTTTAAATATTTAATTTAGTACATACAATACAGATATAACTTATTTAGGTACATTATCTACGTATTATACAATTTATACATATAGCTTAGGTTTAAATTATATATATAAGTATATACATAGTGTATAAGGTATTTTTGGGTGTTTTTGGGGTTTTTCTGATTTTTATGATTCTTATAGGTTTAGAGGAGGTAGGGGATGAGAGAGAAAGAGTTTCCTTTTGTAATGTTTAAGCTTTTGTCTTTTAGTAATTTCCAAGGTATACTAAATCATCAGCTGGAATGTTCTAACAAGCCAAGGGTTCAGATTACCTTGAAACTTTGCACAGACCTAAAAAAATACCTAATTCTACTCAAGACACCTTTATTCTATTGTTTTGTTATTCTTTTAAAATTTTTGTTTATTTACAATTCAAACCAATGTTTAAGCCTTAAAGAGTGTTGAACGAAGGATCCTAATGCATTAAATATAGTTATAGGGGTTGGAAACGTAGCTTATTCACTTAGAAATGTCCAACACAACATACGAAAGGTATTCAAACACTTGAACTTAATCTTCAATTGAATTTCCTTCAATATTCCCCTTTGGATAGTTAAAGCATTTAGAAAGCTGATAAAGGAATTCAAAATCATTTCCAAGCAATCTACGAATTAAAATTAAACTACAAAGGTACATGAAAGCTTGGTCTATGCTATTCTACAAGTGTGCATAGGATCAGCCTCATTCCAATCCAAAATCCACTTCAGATTAGCTAAAACAGTGGTTGAACAGACCCAGTAGCAGCTGCTGCTATCTGATCTGTCAGCAACAAAGAGCTGCTACAATTTCCTTTAAAATCAGACATTTCTCCTACTACTTAGACATCTTAAATTCCAGATGCAGCCACTATTGCTATTTCAGCAGCTACTTGTCCACGAAACCAGCAGTTGGAAGTTGCTGCTGCAATTGCTTTGATTCTCAGTAGCCAATGCCTGTGTGTTGAATAGGAGAGACTTAGTATCTGGAAATTTAGATCTAGATGCTAATCATCTCAGAAAAGCCTAAGAATCCACAAAACCCTTGAAATTAGAGGTTCAATCCTCAGAGAAAAGCTCAAGATCATATCAATCAGAACAAGAATTACTGCTTCTGAATTGATCTAGATCAAATCACCTAATTAAATGAAATTCAATCTTAATCCTTGAAAACACTCACAGAAGGTCTAAAAACATCTCAAATCAACTTTGGATCTTCATTTAAAGCTCATTAAACCTCTAATATGCATCATTTTCCATATTGAATATTATTTAGATCAAAAACCCATGTTACCCTCATTTGGGTTTTTAATGTGATTTGATTTCCGAATAAATCATCTGATCTGCTTAAACACCATGGATTAGTGTTCAAGATGATCTAGTGACTATCTTAGAATCATTTGGGTCCTCGTTTGACCTCAAATCAGTATCATTGATTCTCCTTGGTCAAACTATCCAAAACAAGGCTTAAATTAAGTGCATGCTCATCCATAAATAGAAAACCAAATCCAAAATCTTGGATTCATTGCATTACACCTAAGTTAGCTATTAAAACCTTGAATCACTGAATTAAACTCAAATAAAACCAAATTAACTCCAAATCAAAAGATTGGATGTGAACACCAAATCTGAAAGAATTGAGCAAATTGAGACAATCAAATTAGATCGGGGGGTCTTTGTGAGTTTATGGAATGACCCCCATGTGGATTTTTTGGTGCAAATTCAGAACTAAAAGCCAAGGCTTTAGATCTAAATTTGACCTTAATGGAAGGGTGAAAAATGAATAAAATGTGAGGGAAAATCATAAACGAATTGCGATGCATAAGGAAAGCTATATGAGTCGAAATGGTGGTGGAAGACCACCTCTCTAATCTGAACTGATTAGAGAGGGCAAAAACAAATCTAGGCTACTCTACTCCTACCCTACACTAAATCATCACTGAATTTGATTTCTAATCCACTCCTAGCTAATCTAATTACACTAATTACTAATCTAAGCTACTTTAGAAATCAGGAAATCTTATCTAACAGGAGGAACGGGGTTGTCTGGATCCAAAGCCTGCTGCTAAGAAAGAAGAAAAGGGGAGATCTCTAGTGAGTGAAGAGCCCACAAGAGGAGCTCTAGGGTCATCCTTAGGCGTACGTCATCGCTAGAGGTGAGGAGGAATTAGAGGTGAAGAACCACGCCCCTGTCACAGGCACGTTGAGTGAAAGGGTTAGAAGTTGCTAGAAAGGGAGGAAAGGGTCAGCTCAAGGAAGTTGGAGAGGAGTCATCAACCTACACATGAGTCGAAGGACCTACTTAAGTAGCCATTCCACTACATCGGAGCACCTAAGTGGTGGAATTAGGCTAGTAGGGCTCCTACAATGGGGATGAAAAGAGAGAAGTGCTTATGCATTCAAATCAAAGTACCACCGTTGGATCAGATCTAGAGGGCGTGGTGAAGCAACACGCGAAGATTGAATTTTAATCAACCGTTTGATCAAGGTGCAAAGGAATGACGGCCACGATGGGTCATCATCTTCATGAACAGTAAACCCACATCTGTTGTAGGTGTGTTAGGAATTTTGCACATAAGCCCTTAAAGGCGAAGGGGTGGGAAAATTGCAGTAAGGCCCATAAGTGGCAAGAAATGATGCAGAGCCATCCCTATGGTTTACACAAAGGTCCCTAGTGGCTTTCATGTAAATAAATGTATATGAACTAAGGACCTAAATGTAATGTCAATGATGCGAGGTCCTAATGTTATCCAAATGCCACCATGTTTTTATTGAAGCTCAATTAAACATTTAAGAAGTTGATTACATCTTCAATTTGATCTTTTGAATCCAAATGTGTGTTCAATTTGCCATTAGATCATCAATTTACATTAATGAATAGAATATCTCATTTTATGACGTTGTTTTGCATTTTCAACACAAGTTTAATGTTCTTGGTCATTTCTGTTATTTCCCACACTTAACACTTTTCATGTGTTAATTCTATAGTGTTTAGCCTAGTTTCTATCCTAACTTAGGTATTTTAGCTATGATAAGCCACACCTCATCATACCCCCATGCTTAGGTTTTACTAGTCCCTTAGCAAGCAACTCATTAAAGTACCAACCATTTAAGTATCAGCTAGGTAACTGTGATGAGATATCTATTTTTCTTTTCTCAAATTGTTACGTGCTTAGAGATGATCTTTAACCTGAAAGATTTTTTGATAAGCCAATTGTGTTTACGTTTGGACATTATGAGAACCTATAGCTTCGAAAGATCGACTAGAATTTAAGACTGATATGACATAGGCCATCTCTCGACCAATAAGGACTCTTGATATTTAAACCTTAAGTGTGATTTCCAGGACTCAGAGGGTTTTACAAAGCCTAAAAGCTAAGTGGTTATGGTTGTGCCCAATGATAGGTCAAGACTAACTAGGTGAACTTCAAAAATTATCCTGGGGTTTCACTTCATTTTAAGTCCAAGTTGGACCTAGCTTCGACTCTTGTCTTTCGACTGACTCTCAAAAATGAGGAAGACTCAAACCCAACTCTTATTGTGTTGTGGCTTAAAGAATATTTGGTGGAAACAAGTTATTTGTAATGCACCCTAAAAATATTTTTGGTGGAATACTATTTACAAGACTCAGAGAACATACTTGACTTATTCTAAAGAATGTCTTTTTCTGAAAATTCCTTTTGACTTGTTCTTTTTTTTTCTTTTTTTTTTACAAATAAATGTCAGTATGTCTCTGACAGCTTTATTTGGTGTAGCACACTTATTTCGTGGGTGAGTTCTTTGGGGGAAAGAACTTCTCCTAAAAATGAGACTTAAGGTTAGGACAAAGAGTCAACCTGCACGTACAGGTAAGGACTCTACCTTCCCTAATGAACACTAGGGTTGAATTTCAAATTCAGAAGATCTTTCCAAATATTGTGTAGTGTAAACCAAGTTTACTTAGACTTCTAAGCCAAAGCAAAAATATGAATCCTGTACTAGTGACTCAGGTACAAGAATACGTCCTATGTTAGGAGAGATTGTAGTCTATCTTATTAAAGCTTAAAGTATATTTAGCCAAAGCTTGAGAAAATCAATCTATAGTGGCTTGCAAAGTCTAACTAGCAAAGCTTGAATGTCCATAAACACTTATTCTATTTTTGTTTTCAGCTAGAAGATCATAATTAAACATTTATATATCTTTCAGTTTTGGAGTTCTCCCTCAACAATAGGTTCAATAAGGTCCCATATTGTACTTTTGGAATTTTTTATTTTTGACATTTTTTTGTGCTTTTGACTTTGTAATTTCTTTTCAAATTTTTCAAAAATTTTCATTTTTTTGGGTAATTTTGATAATACTACACTATATACACTACGGGTGTGTCTAAAATTGCATTTCAGAAAAAGATTTCACCATTTACACCCCTCCATGCTTAAATGATGCAATTTCCTCATTGTATGAATAGGGTGGATGCAAATTAATGCTCTACTTTCCACTATCTTTGACTGGGTGACAGAAGGAAGTCGGATGAGGAGATAAAAATCTCTATGTGGACGATTTCAAGTCTGATACGAGATCAAACTGAAAAGTTGGGATAAGAAGTGAAATACATGACATATGTGACAATGAATGTATGCTAAAAATGCAAGGGTAGACACCTAATGCAAAAAAAGAAAGGAAAACAAGCAAGGTATAAACAACTATATATAAGGGATAGGCTGCTATGTTTTATGCCTTCATCTAGGCGAAAACCCAGTAAAAGTGTCAATAATGTAGCAGCCAAAAGAATAGGTTGAGAATTGACAAATCAATGAAGATCAATGAAAGATACAAATCATGATTTAGAAGGATGAGAGTTTGTCAATCTTAAAGGTGAAGAATAGCTCCATAGTCAGTATGCATCGGAATCAAATACTAGGTACAAGGCCCAAGTAGAGAATGGGTATCACATCAGAGATACTTGCTGAAGGTCCAAGTATAGAAAATGAAATCATCTCAGAATTACTTGGCTCAAGGTCAAAGTAAAGAAACAGTATATCCAGAAAAATCAACAGCCACCATTTCTTCAATCAATGAATGTAGAATCAAGGTGAAGAAGATGAATTTGGGTTAGGAAAAAGAGGTGATTACTGATCTGAGAAAGGTGCGGATGGATCAGGTTATTGAGGAACAAAGGTTCCTCTAGGATAGTAGTGTCACAAATGTATTATTCATAGTTTCTTGACTGAGTTCGTTTTTTTTTTTTTTGAAAACATTTTGCGAAGTAGACGCAAACTCACGGCAAAACCAATCCAATCAAACAAAATCTCAATCTCAGAATCAAGACCATAGCATTCAAGCGAGACAAAAGTCATGAATTTTTCCTATTGATCTACTACGAAAGATATAATGCGCAAATAGATATTATCAATGCAATCATATGCAACCTAAGAGAAACCTAACGATGTGCAGACCTCTAAATCCACCCAGAACTTGGATAAGACTGGCGTGCGAATCCAAGCTCCTGTGGGTGCACAGAGAGATGAGATAGAAAAGTGTGTTTTGTGTACCTTATGTGATCATGTAATGTGTACACGATAGAATCAATCAATAGAATCTCAATGAAAAATGCTACAAGGTTTCAAAGAATTTAGTTGAGTCATACTTTGAATTAGATTCTTCTTTTTAAGAGTGTTTTTCATGCAACTGGTCTCACATTTTAATCTTTTACAAACAAGTGATGGCCTTGCTTAATTGCAAGGATGGCAGGAGCTTAAGAAGGTTAGAAATCCGTACCTAACTCCAGCACTCAACATTTAATGAACATTGACATAAAGCAAATCTAGTAGGAATTGATGCAAACCTAGGATGGCATGCCTATGTCATGCAGTTGCTAGATAAGTAGAGATGAAATATTTTTGGCATTTTTTATTTTACACGATTTTTTGTATTTTTAATGCAAGAAATAAAATCAAATCAAAATATAAAATTGAAAAACGTAAATCGATAAAGAAAGAATAAGTGTCCACAATCCACATTATTATATCAATTGTGTGGAACATACCCTCACAACTTATGACTATACAAAGAATCCTAAAAAATAAAATCTAAAGCTAAATCCTAATGTCTAAACTAATGAAAACATGGCTTCGTCGAAGAAGTCTTGGAATCAAAGAAAAATCGAAAACAGGTCCATTGGGAAGTAGCCATTCTTCTCGAACTCCTCCTTAAGTACCATGAAAACAAAAAAAATGAAACATGATTAGTCAAACCAATATATACAAAAAGAATCAAAGAATATAACAAATAAAAGAATATATACACAACAAAGAATATGAATAGAAGAATGATTATTTACAAACAAATCTAAAATATGTACAAGAAAAAGAACAAAAGAAAAGTTTTGGCGTATAGAGAGTTGCTTCCCTAGCAACGGTGCCAAAAATTATTCGATGAACTGCGATCATCATCAAAGAATCTTGATAAAGCGTTGTTGTTGAGCTTTTATCCCCGGCTATGGTGCAAAAAAATATGATCGTCGACTTTTGATTTGCAATAAGAATGGGTGTTTTAAGTGTCATTATTGTAGTATGGATGTCATAAATGCAAATTGATGTCGTGTCAATTTTATTTATTTACAATTTTTACTAGTTTCTTTCCAGGTCGTTCATTGGGAGGCAGTTATTGATATACACCACTCTTTAAGTCCAAAAATATTCTTTTATTCCAAAATTGTTAATTTTATTTACAAAATGAATGAATGAACCAAATAATGAAAGAGTTGATTAATTATTTATAAAATAATCAATTAAAATGCCTGAAACATATGTACAATAAACAGGCATCAAAAACTATCTATTACTACTCTAAATTAGTTATATACAATTACTATAAGTAATACCTAAGTATAGGGACAAAAATAGCTAATAATATCTACTAAACTAAGTTATATTAACATATTAATTTCTATAGCAACATATATTATATTTACAGTGAGATATATAAGCATTGCTAAAACCTTAGTAAAATATGTACAAAATCAAAGGCAAAAATAATGCTCTATACTGATATATATTCATATATACAGTCACGGATACAATTGTCACTAAAGCTCTTAGTTGTTTATATACATATATAAAAGCTCAAACACATCTATTCTACTTATACATACATATATATATATATCATGTACATTATTTATTGTATACGTATACATATTTATAATTATTTATTTATATACATTTATACATTATACCTTACTATAGATATATATTATGCATAGTATACATAAATACATAACATACTCAGGCAAGCACAAACAAATAGCACTTAGCTGCTTAGCGGCCAACTCTTCTCTCTTTCTCTCAACAGTTGGTCAATTTAGGTTCATTCACTTTTCTTATGTTAACACTTGGTCGATTTTAGGGCCTTTCTCACACAGGCGGTTCAACCACTGTTCACTTAACCAAAAATTTGGATTTTTTATTGGCAAACCAGCCTTTCATGGGATATATAGCACCCTTACGGGTTCTAGTTTATTATATATTGTGCATTTTATCTAGTGTTAGGCCCAACATTGGGGCCAATTCGGCCCTAGCATAGTGCGAGGCCCCTAGCCCACCACTGTTCAAATGTATCATATATTCTCATGAGTACTAGAAAGGGAATGGTATAGTGAGGGCGCCTTGCACCGTGACGACTAGGAAGGCCAAGGACAAAATCAATTTATACCATGTCGTGTGCTTGTGCATAACTGATATGGCGCTATCTTTGGTGCCAATTGGCACTGCTGCTACACGTGGCTACGTACTGATTTGCTGTGTTTAGTCCTTGATTTAAGGGCCATAAATTATTTTAATTTAAAAATAAATTATATAGGTACAAAGCCCTTATATTGGGCTACCTAATTGTATAATTATTTTGCATAAATAAGTTATTTAATTATATAATAAAATTAGCTAAAATTTACAGTTTATACATGTTATGTTAGATGTTAATTACTTAATTAAAGCATAAATTAGTTAAGCAATAATACAATTGACCTTATACAAGGTTTATATATATAATAAATTATTTATTACACATTTGTATTATATTGTGTGAACTTTATTTTAATTTATGTATAATTAAATACATGTTTTAGATACTTTTACATATAAATAATTTATAAATACCATAATATAGTATAAGTACAATATAAATAAGTTGAAAATACTTAATTTAATATAATACAAGTGTACATTATAATTTACTTTAGTATTAACTAAAATTCTTAATTTATTTTATTTTAAATTAATAATATGCTGAGTTAACTTAATAACTTAATTATTTACTATAAATATACAATTAAATTAAATTACAAGTACTGCATAGTATATATTACATGTTTAGATATGTATATATAATATTAGATATAATTAGGTACATATAGATAGGTTTATATAGCTACTTAGATTTGTATACATTTAAGTTATATAAATTAATATATAATAATATAATAAAGTTATGTACATAATAAATCACTTTAAATAATTAATTTAATACATAGAATGTAGATATAAGTTAATTATAGACATTCACTACATATTATACAATTTATACATATAGCTTAAATTTAAATTATATATACAAGTATATACATAGTGTATAGGGTCTTTTTGGGTATTTTTGTAGTTTTTCTAAATTTATGGTTTTTATAGGTTTACATGAGGTAAGGGATGAGAGACAAGGAATGAGATGAGAGAGAAAGAGTTTCTTTTTTGTGATGTTTAAGCTTTTGTCTTTTATTAAGTTCTAAAGTATACTGAATTGTTGGCAAGCATGTTCTACCAAGTCGAGAGTTCAGATTACCCTGAAACTTTTCACACACCAAAAAAAATACCTAGTTCTACTCAAGACACCTTTATTTTATTTTTTTGTAATTTTTTAAATATTTTTATTTATTTACAATTCAAACCAATGTTTAGGCCTTAAAGAGTGTTATACTAAGCATCCTAAGGCACTAAATATAGTTCTAGGGGTTGGAAATGCAACTCACTCACTTAGAAATGTCCACCATAGCATATGAAAGGTATTCAAACATTTGAACTTAATTTTCAATTCAATTCCCTTCAAATTTCCCATTTCGACAGTTAAAGCATTTAGAAAGCGGACAAAGGAATTCAAAAATCATTTCCAAGCAATCTATAAGTTAAAATTAAACTACAAAGGTGCATGAAAGATTGGTCTATGCTACTCTACAAGTGTACACAAGGTCAGCTTCATTCCAATCCAAAATCCACTTCAGATTAGCTAAAATAGTGGTTGAATAGACCCAGCAGTAGCTGTTGGTATCTCATTTGTCAACAGCAAAGAGCTGCTACAATTTCCTTTCAAATCAAAATTTTCTCCTACTACTCAGATGTCTTAAATTCAAGATGCAGCCATTGCTGCTATTTCAGTAGCTACCTGACCATGAAAGTGACCCACTAGTGCTGTTATTTCTACGGTGGGGATGAAAAGAGAGATGCGTGTTCATTCAATCAAAGTACCACCTTTGGTTCAGATCTAAAGGGCATGGTAAAGCTACGTGCAAAGGTGAGTGAAGATTGAATTTCAATCAATCATTGGATCAAGGTACAAAGGAACGACGACCATGATGGGCCATGATCTTTGTGAACAGTAGACCCATGTAGGCTGCAGGTGTGTTGGAAACTTTGTGCACAAACCCTTAAGGGAGATGGGGTAGGAAAATTGTAGCAAGTCCTATAAGTGGCAAGAAATGATGCAGAGCCATCCCTATGGTTTACAAAGAGGCCCCTAGCAACTATCATGTGAATAAATGTATATGAACTAAGGACCTAAAAGTAATGTCAATGATGCGAGGTCCTAATGATGTCCAAATGCCACCAAGTTTTTATTGAAGCTCAATTAAACATTTAGGAAGTTGATTTCATCTTCATCTCTCTAGATGTTGGTCGAATTAATACAGCAATACATAAAATTAAATCACAGATTCAATGCCCCCCATTACTATATTATATTGCTATAACTATATAAATAAGATAAGTATTTAATTTTATTTCAATTCCAGCAATTTCTCTTATGTGCTATTGTTATCCTTTATTTGATAATTAAGAGAATACAAAAAAGGTTGTAAAATAGAAAAGATAACTCTTGACTTGCAAATACCTGATCTCGCACATAGTGAGTTTGTTTCGAATTGAAGTTGGTGTGTCGCTAAGGACCTATTTTGAGGGAATGCCTCAAGAACAAGGTTATCACAAAAAATCTTAAAACCAAGAAAAATCCAAAAACATAATAAGCGAATGGAAATGACCCATTTCTAGGATCCACATAGAAATCAAGAACCTTAAAAGCACCTCCCTGAGTTTGACCCTGAGCATAAAAGTGACAACTTAAAATCTAATTTAGTCCAGGTTAAATACATTTGAGAAATCTATGTAGGATCGTTTGTAGTTAACCACTTCCACTATACTTATTTTCACACTAATATTACCTAATTAAATAACACTACTTGCAATTCAATGGTAACATTGTGATCAAATCTTTAATGATGAGCTATCAGTTGAAAATCTTCTTAAAATACATATTTTCCTTCTTGAATCTAACTTCTAAGTGGTTGACATTGAAAGTTAGGTTACCATGGATAAGTCATGGATTAGTTTGAGGAATTCAAATTACTATGAATACAAGAATGAAGTGACTTCATTTCTGGAGTAGGCATTCAATGATGATAGGAGGACATTTTGATGAGGTGAATTTTATGCCCATATAGACATTGTTTGAATGAGTTTTCCCATGATAGAGACATTATTTTTGAGCATGCGATATTAATGGTCGATGATAGCATTATGTAAATTAGATAGCTCATGGAGAGAAAATCACAAAAGAGGTTAGATATAATAAAATTGATGATTTAGAACAAAGTAATGATAATCAAGGAGATGAATTAGATGAAATGTTACATGATATGAGAGCAAAAAACCCTGTGGATGCAGATGTTGATGAGACTTTACAAGATTGTACTGAGTTTCATGATGTTGTTAAGGTACTAGAGGATTCTATTACTCTTGGAATAACATCAATGTTAAAGTTGTCATCTCTTCTGAAATTGTTTCAGATGAAAATGATGAATAGAGTGACAACAAAATTAATGTCTGAGGTCCTTCAATTAATTGGGGAGCTGTTGAATAATCCTGCTGGGTACCCTAGGTCATGGTATGATGCGAAGAAGTAGATATGCATGCTTGGACTGAAATACAAGAAGATTGATGCATGTTAAAATGATCGTGTCCTATACAAAAATGAGTACATAGGCTTGATTAATTGTCCCGAATGTGGTGATGAAAGGTATAAAGTAGGTAAATCAACAAACATAGGAGAAAAGAAACAACTGGAGAAGGTTCACCATTATTTTCCACTAATCCCTAGGCTACAACGCTTATCAAGTAAAACAACAAAATTGATGGTGTGGCATCAGGAGAATAAATTGCGAGATGGATGCATCCATCATCCAATAGATTCTGATGAGTGGAATAGATTTAACAATAATCACGCATCATTTGCAAAGGAGGCACGAAATGTGAGATTGGGACTTGCAAGTGGTGGATTCAACCCATTCAAAAACATGTATCCGTCATATTCCATATGGCCGTTGGTCATTTTAACTAATAACTTACCTCCTTGGCTATGCATGTGATTTGCATTTATGATGTTTACCCTCCTTATCCCAGGCCCCAAGCAACCTTGAAATGTGACAGATGTTTATCTTCAATCGTTGATACTAAAAGTCTTATAGTATAGTGGTGTTCAAACATATGATGCAAATAAGAAATAATTCTTTAAGTTGCATGCAGCATTATTGTGGACTATCAATTTCTTTCTAGCATATGATAATTTGTCAGGATGGGGTACAAAGGGGAAGTTTGCATGTCCAATCTATATGGATGGTTCTTACTACTTGAGATTGCCTGAAAGTAAGAAGTTATGTTACTTAGGGCATTGTTGATTTCTATATTTGTTTCATACAAGATTTTTGGAAAATCACAATATATAAGGGAAATGTAGCAGAATTTTTTCTACATAACTGATTATTTGCTTTATTTCTATGTAGTTGAACTTCAAGATGAAGGCCAGTAGGGTTGGTGAGGATCAGGCCTCCGCCAGTAGCCCCAAGCTCAGGCACCCCATCAATAGCCCCAGGCACCCTGCCAACAGTTTTTGAGGCCTAGAGATGTTGCTCGATATCTTCAGAGTTAGGGGAGGGGGGGAAGGGGAAGATTCCAATGCCTCCTCTTATGAATCTTGAGGAGGAGGATCCTGAGCATGAGCCGCAGGATGCACTGGTCAATGATGAGGAGGGGGTGGACAATACTTCATTCGACGAGGAGGATGTTGGCTAGATGATCAGCTAGAGCACCCAGCTGACCCAGATCCTTCGAAGCTAAGACCTTCTATGACGGGTCATAGTACTGGTATGAAAGTTTAATAAATAGTGAGATTTACTTATTTCTTTGTAATGTAATATTATGTTATAATTTTGTCTTTCAGGTAAAGCATGTAGAGGAAGAGATCCAACGCAGAATAGGGACCTACAGAGGCTTCCGCATGGGATCTGCATATCAGTCACCACCACACCAGTGGGGGAAGTAGAAGGTTATCTTCCATTCATCAACAGGTTGGGTACGTTGACAAAGGTGATCATCTCACTCTCCTATTTCGATTGGAGGAAGGTGCCAAAAGAGCTAAAGAAGCAACTCCTTCAAGGGTTAGAGGTAATTCAAAAAAACTTATTTACTTTTTTCTATGCAATTTCAAATTACATAAAAAATACTATACTCAACTAAAGCAGGCCATCTTCAATTAGGGTGATGGTCCGAACATCCCCAAATATATCCTCAAGCATGCGGTCAAGATCCACAAAGATTACAAATGAAGAGTAAGGTTAAAAAAAATAAGCTTAATATATTTATTTTTTTACCTTAATTGCATTATTCCTAACATTAATATATATATATTTAGTTTTATAAGAAGAGGAACCATGATGAGGCATTGCAGATTGGGCCACCTGTGATACAGTCGGATGTTTGGAAGGAAGTGTGCAAGCATTAGTAGGATCCAGCAATGCAGGTAAAAGTATTGTATATATCATAATTTAAGTAATTTAAAGTTAAATTCTACTTTTATTTCAAAAGCAAGAGCAAAAGAATAAGCATAATAGGGCTAAAACTCTAAGGAAGACCCATGTCTTCGGTCGAAGAAGCATAGATGGGATGAAATCCTCATATGTTAGTATTTCTAATATTTTCATTTGCTTACAACTTTACAAGATTCAAATTTTGTTTTGAACTAAGACTTTTAAATTGCAGTCCTTTATGCATCAAGGTGCCCATCTTAATCAAGTAGGTGCATATGAGGCCACTCATAGCAAGTTGAGTCATGAGGGAAATAGTGAGTGGCTTTATGAGACATACCAGTAGAGACACGTAAGTTAAATTACAAAAAATTTATATTACATTTCTTAATTAAATTTACATGATATTACTTAACGTAATTTAATTTTTTCAAGATAATATGGTCAACTTTATGCATCCTCTTGATGATGCCAAACTGGTATAGTTCAGTAGCCGATGTCAGCAAAAGAGGCATTCCGGACCGTCATGCCACCTGAGCATGACAGATTTGTGCATAGTGCAGGGTGGAGTGAGGCCATCTCCAGCTGGTTTGGGAGAAAGGGGGCATTGTCATCTTTAGCTGAGGTAATGGAGATGAGGAAGGAGATTGCAACATTACATTGTTGAGATGAGAAGGAGAAACGAATTGAGGAGCTAACCACGTAGGTCAGGGAGTCTGCTACGTAGTTTAAGAAATCAACTGCGTAGTTATAGCAATCGACTTAGACTATTCAGGAGCTCTTCAAGATACTTCAATGAGGAGATCTCGATCACCCCTCATTTAGTCAATTTAGAGATCATCGTGACGACGATGATGCCTTAGGTGGTGCTTGAGGCGTTGATGCCCTAGAATGATTCCTGTATTTTGATGCATTATTATTTGTACATCTATTTTGTACATATTATTATTAATCTCATTGTTATCATTTTGAATGAATGCCTTCATTTGGTTGTGTGATTCTTCTCATAGAACTTTAAATTGTTTAGAGGTCTTCCATAAAAGTAAAACTTTTAATTTTTAAAAAAAGACTATTTTCATCGATTGTAGAATCAACGGTAATAGCCTACCATCAATGTTGTTATTATTCTCAACCATTATATAACTGATGACAATAATAACATTCTCGTCGATTTTGCTGAAATGGTCGAGAATAATAATTTACTCAATTGTTATACAACTAACGAGGATGAACACATTATCGTTAGTTGTATGTAAGCCAACGAGAATGCACACATCCTCGTTAGTTGTAATCACCATTGAGGTTAATGTTTAACTCGACGGTTTATGTGAAATAGTCGAGGAAAACCTTTCGCAACTATTTGAAAATGATGATAAAAACACCCACATGTCTAATGTGGGGCCTCTTTTGTCCCATCGGTAACACTGTAAACCCGCTAACAAAACACAGCTGCGACACAACATTCCCTACAAGAAAAATGGGATATGCCTTCAGTTACTTGCCATTGATTTTATAAACCGACGGTAAAGATATTTTTACCGTTGCTTATTCAAATAAGTGACGGTGAAGGCCTGTACTCGACCAACCATCAATTAAAGAAAAGCGCTTGGGCACGCAATGGTCATTAATATTTGCCATCAGTTGATTAAATGATGGAAAGCATATTTTTCCCGTCGATTAGTGTAATAAGTGACGGTGAAAAAATGGTTAAAATTAGCACCTAAAATTTAGGAGGGATTAGTGATTTCTGATATCGATTAGTGGAAGAAGCAACAGTGAAAAGTAGGGTAAAATTAGCAGCCAAAATTTGGCCACGATGAAGGAGTGATTGGAGTTATCCTTCGCCATCAATTAGTTTAAAAAGCAATGATGAAAGGACAGTTAAAATTTGTGACTAAATTTTAGGCAAGATTAGTGACCTCTACCGTCTATTAGTGGAATATGCAACAACAAAAAGTAGGTTAAAATTAACGGCCAAAATTTGGGTGTGATGGAGGAGGGACTAAAGTTTTCCTTTGCCATTGATTTTTGAAAGAACCGTCGATGCAAATCGCTTCATCTATCATGTGTAGGCCTACCTCCCATCACTATTCATCTTCACCAAACCTAATATAAACCCTCCTCCCACAGAGCTACTGGAGCTCTTGTCACTTCCCAGATAAGTGCTAGTTTATCATCATTTTTATGCATTAAAACAAACCTAGCTCTTAGGATTTTACCCCGCAAACAGGTTTTTGGGCTGCATTTAGGCATTAATTAGGTTAGGCATGCATTGTATTGTTTATTGTCTTTTTAATGTGTTTTTGTGAGTGTTAGGGTAAACAGATTAACAGATCATTAGAACCATAGCACTCAAGAAGGTAACAGGTGAAGGAGAAGCTCAAACTAGCTGAAACTTAGCTTGATCCAACTAACCATAGCTGGAATCCAACTCACTTGGATTAGGGTCAGCACATCCAAGCTCCATTCTCAGCTTAATGGTAGCTCAAGAGAGCTCATCCTAGCACACCCTAGCTCAGGTCAGCTTAGATCCTGCTCAACTTAGCTGAGTTTAGCTCATCTCAGCTCCCATTAGTCCACTGGGAGCTCTAGCCAGCTCAACTGAGTTGACTGGAGTTCACCCCAGCTTAGGTCTAGCTACATCTAGCTCCACTCAACTCCAGATTACTGAAGATGACTTCATTCCAACTTAGGAAGCTCAAGTCCAGCTCCTGGGGACTCAACTTCGATCAACTCAGTTGAGCTAAGCTAACTTAGCTACCTCAACCAGCTTGATCCTCCATTGGAGCACCAGACCCGACTCATCTCAGCTCATTATGGTAGAAGCTAGCTCACTTTATCCTAGCTTAGCAGCTAGTAGAGAATTAGCAAGCTAAGCCAACTACAGTAGCTCCATGCCACCCTCTTTAGCAACGGCCAGCTCCAGTTCAAGCTCCAGGCTTCTCCTCCTCAGCTCCTCTCTTCAAACCCTAGCTCCAATACCTCCTCCTCTATTCCACTACTAGCTAAGCTAGCTTAGCTTAGCTTAGCTATGCTCCAGCTCCCTTGGCTTTTACCACCTAGAAACCCTACCTAACAACTCCACCAACTAGCTCCACCAAAGCTCCACATAAGCTAACCCTACTTCCACCTCACCTTGGCACCAACCTAGCCTACCCACTACCTCCAAAAGACACCACTAAGTGGCACCAAAACAACCTATAGCTACCCTTTTTTTGGCGTCAAAATTCCCTCCAAAAATGCCCCCCATCCTAACCCTACACCTACCCATATAACCCATCCTAGCCACCCACCTACCCCTCCTTCTAGAACCCTACTTGGTGCCACCTAAGCCCATCTTCTAGAACCCATTTTGGTGCCAACTTCAAGGGGTGCCACCACCCATAACCACCACCTAGGTAACCCTTGGGTTGGCGCCAATCACCCTTAGCCCTAGGATCCCAAACTACCCCCCATATCCTATCCTAGTCATCCATTCCAAGAACCACCTCTGCCCCCTTCCTACTCTATATAAACCCATCATCTACCACCATTTTTTATCATCCTCCATTACAATATTATTCTACCTATACCCACCTACACCAACAGTCGAGAAGAAGGAGTAGAGAAGAAGATTAAGGGGGCACATCACCTGCCCCTTTGGCGCCTTCTTCTCCACACTCTCTTCAACTTGTGCCACGCTAAAGAGGAGGGCTATTCTACTTCAAGGAGGATGGCCAAGCAAAGGAGGACATTGGGTGGACGTCCACCCTTGGAGGAGGGGAATTGAAGGTGGTAGCTACCACCTTGGAGGACACCATCTTGGAGGAGCATAGCAAGGAAGGAGAAGGAGGAGCCCTTTTCAAGCCTAGGAGCCACTAAGCTTGGAGCAAGAAGCCATCATCTTCTTCATCATTTCATTTAGAGGATTTGTGTTTTTATCTTCTTGCATTTCAAGTATATTAGAATGTTTCCTCCATGAGTTTTGTGTAGAACAAGTTCATTTTAATTCAAGTTGTCTTCTTTCAATTTTGTTGCATAGCTTTTTACAATTTTTACCTAGCATTTTTTCACTCCCTCTCCCTAATTATTCTAGGCCTCCACGTGCCTAGGGTGAGCTTAGGGAGAGGCTCTACCTATCACCTTAGGGTTAGCTTTATTAAAATAAGTTCTAGTTGTTTTCTCGCTATCAACAAAAACTTGCATGTTGCCGTTATTTTAAAATCATAAAAACTATATTTTCAAAAACATCAAAAGAAAGTTGAGTTTCATCTTTAAAGCAAGGGATTTTGATTTTCAAACTTTCCTCCTTGGACGACCGTAGATACCCCACTATCTAGGTCATAAAAATTTTAAAAGCGAATCCATTTTTGTGCGTTGCAACGACTTAAAACCCTAATTTAACAAACCGCGCAAAAACATGATCACTTTTTGGTGCCGTTGTCAGTTGTGGCACGGCTTTGCTTAACCATTTTTTCTCTTTCTTGAAGTGGATCTCATCCCCTTCTCTTTCTTTTCTCTTGTGTGTGCAAGAACTACAGGGGGAAAGTGGGAATTTGGAAGCGAAAGCTCAAAGTTCCTTGTCATCCCGCGAACATTCAAGTTGGTTCTTCTTACTTGTCACACCTAACCTAAAAAACTATCAAAATATACTAAACTTGGTTTTCAGGACCTTAAACAATTTAATTAAGTAGAGTGGTGCATTTTAAAACTCATTGATTGCTTATTTGCACCACCCCATTTCAAGTACTGGTGTTCTGCTTTTTCGGATCCAAACTTCTGTCCAGATTTGAAAAATCAATTCTGATCACCATAGGCTTCTTAAAATCTTGAAATTACACTTAAGGATTATAAATCAAGTAGGGAACATTTTTTCCAAATTTCGGACTAATTAGATTTGTGTTTCATTTTTAAAAATTTGTGGACTACAGAGGGGTCACACCCCTTAATCTTCTTATTTTGCTACAGTTTGCAAATTTTTAGAATTTTTATACTAATCAAATTATTTTAAATTTTGGCTTTATGGAATCCTTGTGAAATTATGCACATCATATAAAATCACCAAAATTTTTTGAGGTTAATGGTAACACTGAAAAATCTAAAATACACATGGGTATCATTTCTAGACTTTGACAAGGGTACAAATAAAAATTCAAAATAATTATCAAAAAAATTCCTAAAATCTTATAAAAATATTTTCTAGAATACTTGTTTGATTCTCTTCAAAGTAGTTGCATTGTTTGAATTGTTTGAACCACTACATAATACAAAAATCCTAAAAATAACTCATTGGTAGTTATATTTCTATCCTAGGATCAATTGGATTAGGTTTTTTTTTTCATTTTTAGAGACAAACAACCAAAAGGAAACATATCCTCACCTATACAACTTGATTTCCTCTTGTTTGTGGAATCTCAAACTTTTTTGAAAACTTAAAAAGAAAACCCTAACAATACACTAAGTTAAATCCAATCCTAAAAGACAAAAATACAAAAAATTGTGTTACAACTTGTTTTTAATTGGAACCACTTTCCAATTCCTGCACACATCCTAAAAATTGAAATAACAGGGCAACAACCCAATTAACGCCCTCCACATTCTGTGTGCACTTTAGTATCCTAGCCCTAACTAAAGCTCGTAGCAATTTGACCCCTAAGATTTCATCAATTTAGGCTTGCTATATAGGACTTAAGTTTTCTCTAGCTAATACTAATTCTATCTTCTATATATGGTGTTCAAGCTGAGGGGCCATGTCAAACGACCAGGCGCAAGTTTGTACAAGCACCTGGGGATTTTCCTAGGAAACGCTTAGGCCCAAACCTCCCCTTAAGCAACTTGGCTAGATTTGTTGACAGAGCAGGTATTTACTATTGATTACTTATTTCCTATGTAGACCAAGTCTTAGGTTAATTTCTAGGGAGTCACAATTAAGTTAGGTCTAGAATTTGATTGCTTGTGTGCACAATTCTCTCATCTCCATCTCTTCTCCTCCCATTCTATTCTTCCATTTTATGCATGGGCGACGGTCTCAAAATCCGCACTTGCAAGGACCATTTGATTACTTCCCCCGTGGAAAAAGACCACTTTTTCTGTCTTCTTCTCCTTCTAAAAATTTGGAAAATCAATGAAACAGATCCACTAACCCTTCCACTTCCACCTCTAATCCCATCTCCAACCCCATTACTAACCGTAATTCTAACCTTTCCACCCATAACCCCCCCACATTTGACTTCCAGCACCTAGAGCTCCCAAATATTGATTTAATCTAATCACAATATCAAGCCCCCCCGCCTGATCTCCTAACAATGATGGCTGAACAGATTGGTAAATTAAATTCCAATCAACAAACATTGACTAGGAATATCCAAAACCTAGCCAATAAAAGGCCAAACCCACCACCCCGTCAGTAGCCTGTTATTCCTCTAAAAGATTTTTATGATCCATCTTATTATGAGGAACGATCAGGGGTGGTCATACTAGAGGGGGACTTCGAGATCAAGCCAGCAGTCCTAAACCTAATTAAGCACTTCCATGGTCTTCCTAGGGAAAACCCTTTCAGCCACCTTGAAGAGCTGACTCTTCTTGCACAAACAACCCATTCCCAAAATGTGCAAGAAGACCTATGGCTGATGTGGCTATTTCCATTATCTCTTAAAGATAAGGCCGCTTATTGGTTCAGGACCATTGGCCTACCCATCACAACTTGGCCTCAGCTCAAGAGCGCCTTCCTCAAGAAATTCTTTCTCATAGGTCGTACTAATTCCCTGTGAAGATCTATTATGACCTTTCAACAAAAATCTGGTGAGAATTTCCATGATTCTTGGGAAAGATTTCAAGATCTCTTAAGAAGTTTCCCGCACCACAAGATTCCTTTATGGTAGCTCGTGCAGATCTTCTATTATGGATTAGAAGATCAAATCTGACATTTTGTTGACTCCTCATGTGGCAGCAACTTCTTGAATAAGGATGCTAAAAGTGCCTATGACCTTTTCAAAGAAATGAGTGAAAACTCAATTAATCAAGCTTCCATGAACACATTTTGCGGAACTCCAAACTTGCAGTTTAGTGTTCATGAAGTAGGCACCCAAGATGATCTTCAAATGATCTCCCAAAAACTTGACTAGATGCACATTAACCAAAAAAATATTGAGGAAAGACTTGCCACATCAACCCAAGTTCCACACAGTCCACATCTAACCCAACCTAACTTTCCACGAAGAGAAAATTTGCACAATCTCAACACTACTCCTACAGATTATTACCAGTATTCTGAGATTGCCAATGATTCACTGAGGAATTACAACTATCCAGATCTTAACCCCACTCAAAATATTTCTGCTATCTAGGAGCCATTTAAAAATTCATCCAATTGGAAGAATTACCTGAACTACTCTTAGAATAATTAGGTTCCTCCCCAACAAAATAAAATTAATGGATATGGATCTAATCCAACCTTTCATCCTAGGCCATCCCAACAAGACATCAATGCCCAGATGATGAGAACTCTGTAGGACATACAAACAAAAATGACGGAAGTAACCCGCACCATCACAAATCTGAACAATCAGATTAGGGTTACTCCCACTCAAAGACCTGCAAGACATCTTCCCTCCCAACCCATGCCCAACCCTAATCACCAAAGGAACCAATATCCGGGCAGAAATCCACACTACTCGAATCAGTGCCAATGTTTGCCATCGTCTTCCCCCAATCTAGCCACCCCTCTAGCGAGGCTCTCCCATTACTGTACGGCACCACATGCCTCGTCAACACCCTCTACACCTCCGCCACATCACCATGAACAAAAGCCATAATGTTATTGGGATTCTCAACCTCCCAAACCACCCCTCGAATGCACCAATCACCGACCTTCACCTCCGAGTTTGTCTGACTCCATGCTTCCCCAATTGCCACAAAACCACCATAATCATCTTCCGTAGATCCAACGAAGCTATTGGTTTATTTTAATTGGGTCGTAGAGCCTGTATTCATGATATGCTGGTCTCACCGTCGCTCTACCACTGCACCATTCTTTTCGACGATGTTCTTAGTGTTCCTGCCTATGCAAGCCCCAGCTACTACTCCTGGTGGTGCAGAGTAATCCCCAGCACGCGCTCAGGTCTTCAATTGAGGCCCTCAGCTCAACAACTATGCTAATTGGACGCATCTTCCATAGCAAGCTATAGGGATCGTGCGCAAGGAAAGGGATGTGGGTTTAGTCCCAGGTTGGTGGGAGATAAGCGATTGCAGCCGCATAAAGGTATTTCTGCCATCTTGGCCCTTGATCTTCTAGGGTTTAGTCACCGTGCGGTTGGATTTGTCGTCTGAAGTGCTGATTAACACCATCTTAGCCCTCGATCTTCTAGGGTTCCTTAGTCTCTATCTGATGCTACGGATATTCGATTAGGGTGATCTTGGAGTCGTTGAACTCCAATTGTCACCCTGATCAGATCCATACGATTGGATCTTCGATCTGAGGCCCCGATAAAAAGTTGCCCTATCCCTGAACATAAAAGGAGACAATTAACCTCCATTTTATTCAGACTAATCTAAATGCAGGATGATGCATGCTATGCAATATCTATAGTATGTAATGAAATTCTATGCTTAAGAACATGCATAAATAGTCATTTTTTGTAGTATAAACATGTTTGCATCACACCCCCATGCCTATCTTTTGCTAGTTCCTAGAAAAAACTATATGCTATTTATAAAAGAATTAGGTTGGATTATTTGGGCATAAGTTATTTTCAACATTAAGAAAATGTTTACTTAGGATCTGAGCTTTCAAAGACACAACAGTGCCCGGATATTTGCCAAAATGCAAACTGCCTCAAGCCCTCACCTTATTCAAAGAAAATTTTCTTTTTCTCTTTTTCTTCTTTTCTACTTTTTTTCGGATTTTTGAGTTTAGGGTTTAAGAATGGCTTTCTACGGCCATTCAACTCACCGAGGATTTGATGAGAACCCTAAGTTCTAAGCATCTTATTGTGAATGTGATAGACTCGTTGATCGGAAATTAGAATGTACTTCAGGTTTCTACGCCTCTAGGTGACCTTAAAAAGAGAGTTATGCCTAAAGATGTATCTTTTCAACCGGTAGCTTTCTCCCTACTTTTATTTTATTATGGGGTCAACACAAGGGTGAATCCAGTGTATATCTCCCCAGTTTATTCTACTTCTCCACTTCTTCCTAAGTGTTTTGGGAATTTTCAGTGCATTTCTTGAGTTGGGTTCTGGACAACCGGTTGATGAGTTGTTACCATCGACAACTTACCAGCCATACTCGTGCGGCGAAGTGTGGCTTATTTCTCTTGTTTTCTTTTTCTTTTCTCCTTTCCCTTTTTTTTTTGACATCTTTTTTTTTAAGTAGGTGGCTTCCTTGGTCTGGGATTTACCTAAAGGTAGCAAGAAGAGAATGGTCCAGTGACTGGGCTCTAGACAACCTGCCTATGGGCTGTTACTCACGATAACTTGCCAGCTATATCACCCTAGAAGGTTCATTAGCAACCCAATTTCCATTAAAATCGCTGATCAACAAGTCAGTGAAAAGAAAGTGGGTAGATGCTTAACACTCAAAGTTCCCTCAAATCAGAGGGTGGGTTGATAAGTCATGTACTTATCACCCAAACTTATTTACTCAAATTACAATAGAATTAAGATGGCGAGGACTCGAAAAACAAATCCACATTTTAGTGGATACACGGGCCGATTAAGTCTAAAGACCTGAAGGGTCTTTGTGTTCAGATCCTAATGTAATATTTTCTAAGATTGAAAAGTCCTAATGTCCAAATATTCCTTCCTAATTCAATTATATATATATATAAGAATAGAACTACAAGAATTTCACAAAGCTGACAAAATGATTCAAATGAATCCACCCCTCCATGCCTAGCTGATGTAATGTCCACATTGAGAAAAAGAGACATGAAAGAAAGGGTAGAGTATGAAAGATATCACCGGCATATGAAGCTTGGGTCAGCTTTGTGTCATATGAACAACTGCTGATTTTAATGCCATCAGCCAGCGAAATCCAACCAAAGAAGTCACAATATGGTTAGAGCAACCGTGTCTGAGACGGGTTCTGGAAGAGTACGGTCAATAACAGGCTTCATACATTGACCCTTGACTTTAAATGTGTTACCCATCTTTGGGTCAGAGATCTGAATGGCTCCATTTGGAAAAATCTAGTTCGTAATGAACGGGCCATTCCCTTTAGATCTAAGTTCGTCGGGAAAGAGCTTAAGTCGAGAATCGAATAACCTGACCTTTTGATTTGGCTCAAAGCTCTTGCGGGAAATCAATTGATCATGTAAAGCTTTGGTCCGAGCCTTGTAGATCTTGGCATTCTCATATGCATTATTTCTAAGCTCTTCCAACTCAGATAGTTGGAGTTTCCTGATCTTCCCAGCTAAGTTCAGATCTAAATTGCATTGCTTGATTGCCAAGAATGCCCTATGTTTAATCTCTACAGGTAGATGACATGCCCTTCAATTCACCAAATGAAACGGAGACATGCTGATGGGCATTTTATGCGCCATAAGGTAGGCCCAAAGAGTGTCCTCAAGTTTTTGAGTCCAGTCCTTACAATCAGGGCTGATCTGAAAACTCACGTGATTTGTAATTAGGGTTTTTAATGTCATTGTAACGCACAAATTCGCATACAATTTTAAATTTATAATCCTAGATAAGGGAGTATCTAGGGTCGTCTAAGGGGAAAAATTTGCAATTCAACTCTCTTGCTTAGAAAATAAATCTCAAATTTATTTTTGGTATTTTAAATATATAATTTTTTTTCAGTTTTGAAATGAGGGAAAAATGCGAATTGTGATGGAAAAGTGCTAACACCTAAAATTGCTAAGCTAAAATTTAAGAGATTAAAATGTCCACTACCTAAGCTCACTCTAGGCAAGTGGAGGCCTAGAGTAATTAGGGAGTGGAAGTGAAACAAGTGCTAGAACAAAGATAACAATTGCAACAAGAAATTAAAAAGAAGGCAAATTAATTTAGCAGAATTTGTGTTCTTTTACAAAGACAAGTAGAGGAATGCTTCTACTAGAAATGTAAAATATAAAATCAATAAAAGAAACACAAATCCTCTTGTAGAATCTGGTGAAGAAGGGAGTCTTCTTGCTCCAATCCTAGTTGCTCCTTGGCTTGGAAAGAGGGTCTCCTTCTTCTCCTTCCTTGAAAGCTCCTCCAAGGTGGATGCTTTCCACCTCAAGTCTTTCCTCCTAGGGTGGGCATGCACCACCCTCAAGCTATCCTCCAAGGTGGTGTGCACCACTTTCAAGACCTCCACCAAAGGTTCTCCTTGCCTGGCTCCTCTTTTAGCTTGCGTGGGTGAAAGAGAGAAGGGAAGAGGGGAAGGCACCAAGGGGACAAAATATCCCCATAATCTTCTTCTTCTTCTTCTCTCTTGTGCGTGCGCTTTAGTTAGAGTATGAGGGGAAATTTACTAGCCAACGATGGCTTGTAAGGTGGTGGGTGGTGGTCTTTTTATAGGGTAGGATGAGGGGTTAAGGTGACCCTTGAGATTGATGGCTAGGATGGGAAGATGGAGGTGGTTAGGTGATCCTAGGGCTAAGAAGAGTTGGCACCATGTAGGGGGGTGTGAAGTTGGTGGTTATGGTGGTGAAGGGCCACCTAAAGGTGGTGCCAACCATTGAAAGATGCCTTGGTTTTGGTGCCACCAAGAAGGCCTCTAGAAGGGGGATTATGTGGATGGTGGAGATGAAGGGGGTTTTGGAGGGAAAAAGTGGCACCAATAAGGAGGGTAGTTAGGGTGGTTTTGGTGCCACTTTATAGTGTCTTTGGAGGTAGTGGGTGGGCTAGGTTGGTGCCAAGGTGAGGTAGAAGTAGGGTAAGCTTATGTGGAGCTTAGGTGGAGCTAGTTGGTGGAGTTGTTAGGTAGGGTTTTTAGGTGGTAAAAGACAAAAGAGTTGGAGCATAGCTAAGCTAAGCTAAGCTAAGCCAAGCTAAGCTAGCTTAGCTAATAGTGGAGTAGAGGAGGAGGTGTTGGAGCTAGGGTTTGGAGGGAGGAGCTGGATCTGAAGAATTTGGAGCTGAAGTGGAGCTGGTAGCTACTAAAGAGGTCAACATGGGGCTACTCTAGCTAGCTTAGCTTGCTAGTTCTTTGCTAGATACTAAGCCAAGCTAAAGTGAGCTGACTTCTATTGAATGGTGCTGAGGTGAGCTGGGTTTGGTGCTCCTGTGGAGGATTGAGCTGGTTGAGATAGCTAAGGTAGCTTAGCTCAACCAAGTTGTGCTAAGCTGAGTCCCTGGGAGCTAGGCTTGAGCTTCCTGAGCTGGAATGAATTCTTCTTCAGCTGGCGGGAGTTGAGTGGAGTTGGATGTTGCTGGATCTGAGTTGGGGTGAACTCCAGTCAACTCAGCTGAGCTAGCTAGAGCTCCCTATGGACTTGTGGGAGCTAAGATGAGCTAGACTCAACTAAGTTGAACTCGATCTGAGCTGACCTGAGCTGGGGTGAGCTAAGATGAGCTCTCTTGAGTTGCCATTTAGCTGAGATTAGCTCAATGGAGTTAGGATGAGCTAACCCTAGTCCAAGTGAGCTAGGTTCTAGCTGTGGTGAGCTGGATCAAGCTGAGTTCTAGCTAGTCTGAGGTCCTCCTTCACCAGTTTTCTTCTTGAGTGCTAGGGTTTTAGGGATCTGTATATCTGTTCATCCCTAACACTCACAAAAGCACTTTAAAAGAATAAGAAAAAATGCAATGCATGCCTAACCTAGTTAATGCCTAAATGCAACCCAAAAACCCATTTGCGTAGCAAACTCCTAAGAGCAAGGTTTGTTTCAATGCATAAGAATGATGTTAAACTGTCGTTTATCACATCCCCATGCTTATCTTTTTCTAGTCTCTTAGCAAAGCTTTAAATTTTATAAAACGGAATTTTTGGGAAATATAATTTTTTGACTTTTGAGGAGAAAAAGATTAACGGACCTTGGTTGATCTAAACACAGGAGGCATGGGATTTGTTAAGGATAAACATCGGGATTTGTATTTGGATCCAAAAATTAGACAAAACGAGATCAATATATCCTCCAAAAAATTCACAAATTAACCTTTGTTAATTCAGATGACTTGAAATTTTTATTTTTGGGATTTTTTTGGCTCTTGAATATGATTCGCAACTTGCAAAATCCTTTAAAGCCTTGTGTCCGTGCTTGTGAAAAGCCAACATTTATATGGGCGTGTTAATTAATTTATTATTATTATTATTTCTTTTTTTCTCCCCAATGCCTATTTTTAGCTTAGTCTTACAACAGATGTGTCGGGATCACCATTCCCATTACCAATCCTCGAGGGGGCTCTGGCACCAGTACTTCGGGATAGCACTATCCATGACACCACCTAGGAGCTCACAACCCCAAAACACATTGCAGTGTAAAAGGGCACTTCAAGCAAACTCAAGCTCTTGCTCCAACATTATAGGTAGAGCACCGTCCAAGACACTTGAGCTGCTAAAATGCGCTTTAATGCTCTGTCTAAAGATATGAAATATAGATATGGAGGAGCACCTAGGCAGTAACATGTTGACATCGCGTCCTCAAAGGAGGCTTTTTCCTCCTCAGCGGTGGGAACTCAAACTAATGATCTACTTTAGACTTTTACTAAGTCCAAACAAGGGAGTTTTTCAATTTTTTAGTTGTTTTTAAGTGTTGGCTTGTGTGTGAAAATTGACACAAGAAGTTCCTCAAGAAATGGAAGGTTTTGAATCAAAAATTAAGTTAGATATTTTCCATATTACAAAAGAGGATCAAGTCACTTGAACTATCATGTGTTCAGGTGAAATTTTAGAGAAGGATATCTGATCTATTCTAAAAATAGACCGTGAAATTCTAATGACCAGATCCACATCCTCATCCCTAGTTTGTTAAAGATTAAATCCCATTGTACCAAAAGTGAATTTTTCAACCTTAGTCCCAGTTTCAAAATTTTTCCTCAAAAAATTTTTGACTTTTTTTTATATTTTTGGGTATGCATGCAGGAAACTAAAATAACTAAAGAAAAATGCATGTTTTTAGGTTTTGAAAATCCTAAATCATTCGTCAAATTTAAAAACACCACCCCATGCTTAAGATATGCAATGTCCTCATGCATTAGGAGGAAGAAGGTATCACCTTAAATGAAGAATGGTCGGGTTTAGGATGGTCAAAACTTGAAAGGAGAAGGAAAGGGGAAAGTAGGAAAAAATGATGGGTTACCTCCCATCCAGTGCTATCTTTTGCGCCATTCAGCTGGGCATAGTGTGCATTAGTGATCAAAGGTGGCTGGCTTAGTGAAATTGAAAGATTCAGACGGAAGATTTGGCGTATGATCAAAATAGGGCTTTAAACGTTGGCCGTTGACTTGAAATGTTGTATTAGTTTTAGGATCAAATAGATCAACAAAACCGTATGGATAAGTTTTATGGACAATAAAGCGGCCAGTCCATTTAGATTTTAATTTGCTTCGAAAAAGATGTAATCTAGCATCAAAAAGCCAAATGCATTGATTTACGTCAAAGTGTTTCCAAACAATGTATTTATCATGAAATTTCTTTGTTCGATCTTTATAAATCCTCGCATGTTCATAGGAAAAATTATATAATTTTTCCAATTTAGTTAATTGTAATTTTCTATGGAAACCAACGTCAGATAAATCCATATTTAGCTATTTTATTACCCAAAAGGCCCTATGTTCTAGTTCTACATGGAGATGGCATGCCTTCCCAAAAATCAAACGAAAGGGAGACATGTCGAGTAGAGTTTTAAAAGTGGTTCGGTAGGCCCATAAAGCGTCATCCAATTTGGTGGACCAATCGTTACAGTTCGGCCTAACCATCTTTTGTAAAAAATTTTTAATTTCCTGGTTAGAAACTTCTGCCTGGCCATTTGTTTGGGGGTGATAAGGTGTGAAAATTTTATGATTAACCCCACATTTAGAAAGGTGACAGAATTGTGAGTGAGTGAAATGTGAACCTCCGTCACTGATAATGGCTTTTGTATGCCAAATCTTGAGAAAATATTTTTCTTAAGAAATTCGACAACCACACGGTGATCACTAGTGCAGGTGGGTATTACTTCTATCCACTTGGAAACATAGTCGACTGCGACTAGTATATATAAATACCCACCAGAGTTGATGAATGGTCCCATGAAGTCGATGCCCCAAACATAAAAAATTTCAACCTCTAAAATAGGATTAAGGGGCATCAAACCCTTCCGAGTCATGTTGCCAATGCTCTGGCAATGCACACAGGACTGAACAAAGTTATGACCATCTTTGTGCAAGCTGGGTCAATAGAATCCTGCATTAAGGATTTTAGCTGTAGTTTTCTTGCCCGGGCCATTAAGTGACAATGTGTCAAAATATCAAGGATTTCAGAATCAGGTACACATTGTCGAATGACTTGATCGGCATAAATGCGGAAAAGGACAGGCTCCTCTCAGGGAAACTTGTGCCTGCAACTCGTCTTTAGCCAGCCTAGTCTGTAACTTAGCAACTACTTAGGAACCTTGGGTCTAGAGTCTGAACTTAATATGCTTCTGAAGGAAGACTAAGTGCGTTAACTAGTCTACTTGGAGTGCTAGGTTTTTCTTAATTTTGCTAGGGACTAGCAAAAACTAGTCCTGGGGGTATTTGATTAGCCCATATTTGTGAGTTATTTAAGTATTTAAGTGCCTAGACATTAGGTTAATTCTAACATTTATTTAGTAAAAACTAGGATGTAAATAGATTAATTCATATTTCTAATTCAATTACATAATTCATGCATCTTATTCATATTTAAATGCATTTAGAATTAACTTAGAATTGCATTAGTTAACTAATTAGTTACATTGCATGCATTAATTTAGGTTAACATAAAAGTTGAGGGTTTGTATATAAATAACCATAATATTTTATCATTATTTTGTTTATTCTTCTTCTACATGCAATGGCTGCAGCTGCCATAGTGAAGAACCCATTCAAGGAGGAGCAGATGTGTTAGATCTGGTCGGGCAGCTGATTTCAAAAGAGAGGAGGACGCAGCCGAGCTCACGAGGCCTCCACCAATGACCCACCACTGTGCAGGGAGATCTTCTCTCTTCCATACCGCCGGCCTCAACTGTGGCGGCGAGTCTCCACCACCGTGGGCGTGTGGTGTGACAGGCCACATCGCCATCCGGAGCTCATTCGCATTACCATGAGCACCTTAGCGTGCATCTCCCTCGCCGTCGTCACCAACAACCACCGCCTCAGCCACTGTGAAATTTCCCTAACATCTGAAACCAGCTCCCCACTCCAGCAGCAACCACTGTCCGCCCACTTCACCTCCAGCACTTGAACCGCAACCTCACCCGCTCACTCCTGCATGCCTCCAACCGCACGCAAGAACCCGCCACTTCCTCCCGCTCTCACCGCCTGCACACCCACGCCAACAGAGCATGCATCTACCTGCACGCCTGCAGCAGAGCTGCACAAGCTATAGCATCCGCCCGCACGCCTGCAGCAGGGCCGCGCCCGCTCACCTCTAGCCTGCACAACCATGCCACCCACGCTGCAACAGTCTTCCCGCTCACCTCCAGCCACGCGCAAGGCATGCAAAGCCTGCAGTACTGCACCCGCTCAACTCCACCCTGCGCTACCATGCCACCCACGCCGCAGTAGTCTTCCCGCATCCACTCCAGGTTGCGCATGCCCTCCTCCCACGCCTACAGCACCCGCACTTCGCCAACAACAGAGCACGCACCCATGCCCTCCAGCCAACGCACGCTCACCGCCAACAGCAGTTGCAGCACCGGCTGTAGCCACCTTCGCCGGAGCTCCACCCGGCCGACTCCGACCACCGCTCAATGTGCGGCTGTCACCATCGCAACGGCCTCGCTTCATCCACCCGCCTGTGCAAACCTCTCCTCGATTGAACCTCTCTCCCGATTGCGAGGAGGAGAGAGGTAAAATGCTCTGTTAATGGGTTAATTAGTTATTACATTTCATGCCATTGCCAAGAAAAGAATTTTTGTTTATGAATATTTTATTATGGTAAAATTTGCAACTTTATACTCAAGTTCTTTTACAATTGCATAGCTTTTGTAATTAACATTGTTTGACATTGATTTTGGAATTTAAATGTGCATAAATTTTCTTTAATACATGTCAATGGAAAGTTGCATAAAATCATCACATGTTTATTGAATATTTCAGTGAGGAAAAATTGCACATCTACCCTTATGTTTTCAAGATATTATGCATCTTCTTTCCATCGCATTTCATGTCAGATTTAACTACGGATTTCTCACGAGACTGAACGAATATGAAATAATTGAGATATTATTGCCTCATTGCCTCCCTGTGGATACGACCTGCTCCTCTGCAAGTGGTTATTTCTTTTTAAATATTGATTAGTCGATTTTTCCACCACATAAAACTGCAAACGACTTTAAAGCGAACAATCGACTCGTCAGTCATTATGTCATTCGTCATAAGAAGAGAGAGATGGTCGGCCACTACATTATGCGATGCCACCTTATCCTTGATTTCCAGGTCAAATTCCTGGAGCAGTAGAATCCAATGAATAAGGTGGGGTTTCGCATCTTTCTTTGTCAGCAAATATTTAATTGCTGGGTGGTCAGTATGTACAGCGACATGTGACCCCAAAAGATAAGATCTAAATTTTTCTAAGGCAAATACAATGGCAAGAAGTTCCTTTTCAGTAATCATGTTATTCCGTTGTGCATCATCAAGAGTTTTGCTAGCATAATAGATCACAACGGGCTTCTTGCCAATTCTTTACCCTAGAACAGCCCCTACAGTAAAATCTGAGGCATCTGTCATTAATTCAAAGGGATTATTGCAATCAGGTCCCTGTAAAATTGGTGCCTCAGTAACCTCCTTCTTCAACCTCAAAAACTCTCCAGGCACTTATCATTAAAATCAAATGGCTGGTCTTTAGTAAGTAGCTGACTTAAGGGCTTAGAGATTTGGGAAAACTTTTGTACGAATCTATGGTAGAAACCCACATGACCCAAAAAGGATCTGATTTGTTTGATAGTAGTGGGTGGTGGGAGCTTAGATATAGCATCTATTTTTGCTTTATCTATCGGATTCCTTGTTTTGAAATAACATGGCCCAAGAAAATTCCTTCCTGGACCATGATATGACTTTTTTCCCAACTAAGGACCAAATTGACTTCTATGCATTTTTGGAGAGTTCTTTCAAGGTTCTTGAGACAATGGTCAAAAGAATCACCAAAAATAGAGAAGTCATCCATAAAGACTTCTAAGCATTCACCTACTAGGTCTAAAAAAATTGCAAGCATACACCTTTGAAAAGTCTCATGTGCATTGCAAAGACCAAAGGGCATCCATCGAAAAGCAAAGGTTCTGAAGGGGCAGGTGAAAGTTGTTTTGTCCTGGTCCTCAAGATGAACCACTACCTGATTATAGCTGGAATAACCATCCAGAAAATAGTACAAATCCCGTCTGGCAAAACGCTCCAAGATTTGATCAATAAAGGGGAGCAGAAAATGGTCCTTCTTGGTGGCGGTGTTTAATTTTCTGTAATCAATACACATGTGCCAAGAAGAGGCGATTCGAGTGGCTATATTCTCCCCATTATCATTAGTGACGACTATTAGTCTAGCCTTTTTGGGCACAACTTGTGTTGGACTAACCTAGGAGTAGTCAGAAATGGGGTAGATGATATCAGCATCAAGCCACTTAATAATCTCCTTTTTTACCACCTCCTGCATAATAGGCTTCAAGTGCCTTTGTGGTTGGTGGGAGGGGCGAGAATCATCCTCTAAATATATACGATGTGTACAATAGAATGGATGAATACCCTTAAGAATAGAAAGGGTCCAGCCAATAGCTTTTCTATATTTACTCAAAGCTTGGACAAGATTGTGCTCTTGTGCCCCGGTATGTCCAGAATTTATAATCAGAAGCAGGGTCTGATTTTGACCTAAGAAGACATATTTAAGGGAGTAGGGCAAAGGTTTTTATTCCAATTGTGGCCCCAGCTCTGAAAGAATTTCTACTTTCTGGGTTAGTGATGAGGTGAGAGTGAAAGGGTTAGATAGAGGGTTAGTTGAATGTGTGGTTAGGGTGGAAGGGTGAGAAGAAGTGGATTATTTAGGAACTGTATTGATAGCAAAATAGGAACCTAAATGGGAAATCTTCAATGTTTCCTCCATAATATTTTCTATTTCTGAATTCGAATCATCAAAGAAATCTAGTTCTTAGAACCACCTAGAAGCTTGGAAAATGTCTAGGGTTATAGATTCATCGCCACACATTATCTTCATTTTTCAAGAATCACAATCAATATTCATGTAGGTGGTGGCTAAGAATTGCCTTCCAAGAATGATGGGGGAAACTGTAGTGCTTCCGGTACCTCTATGTCCAGGACTAAAAAGTCTACTGCAAATAGACAATTTTTGACCCAAACAAGGACATCCTCAACAATTCCCCTAGGTTTAATTGTAGATCGGTTGGCTAATTAAAGAGTAACCTCAACAAGCTTTAATTCACCGATCTTAAATTCCTCAAAAAAATTGTGGGATAAGATTAATTGAGGCACCGAGATCCAACAAAGTGCGATCAAAAGAAGTTAAACTAATGATAACTTGAATCAGAAGGGCGCTGGGATCTTTTCTCTTAAGAGGCAGTCGACTCTACACAACTGAGCTGACTGTCTGAAGAAGGATCACCTTTCCTAAATTTCGGGGCTACCTTTTCGGGGTACACAAATCTTTTAGGAATTTTGCATAGGTAGAGATGTATTTAATGGAATCTAGGAGAGGAATATTAATTTCAACTTGCCCAAATAAATCCATTAATTCCTTTTGAGTGGGCTCGGATTTCTTCTTTTTCTTATTTGGAGAATGGAGGGCTTGTGGAAATGGAGCAGGGTTTCGCCGTTTTACATTAATTGGTTCCTAGACAATATGAGAGGGAGATGGGGAAGAGTTGATCTGTGTTTCATTAAAATGGGTTTCTTTAATAGGCAGGGGATTGTGAGTGGTTTTCCCATTCGTCAAAGTAACTGCATTTGCAGTCTGGTTGTTTCTAGGATGAGGATAGGAAGCCTGACTGTTATTGAAACCTGGTGGATGCTGAGGTGCTGGTTGAATGGGTTGACTGGGATATCCACCTTGGAACTGATTCCTTTAAATATTTGGGTTGGGCATGGGTTGGGAAGGTAAATTCCCAACAGGTCGATGATCAGGAGTAACCTTAACTTGGTGTTGCAAGTTGGTAATCATGTGAGTTACTTTCGTCATTTGATTCTGCATTCCTTGTAGAGTTTTCATGAACTGATTGTTAATATCTTCCTGGGATGGTCCAGGTTGATACACAAGTTGCCCATAATTCCCAAAATAGTGTTGTTTGGGAAACGGAATCAGATTCGGGTTTTTCTAGGATTGATTCAGGTTAGTCGTCCAGTTTTGATTGAAAGTGTTGGAGGGGTTTCTAAATTGCTCTTGGAGAGCATAAATATTTTCCGTGGTGGGATCAAAAATATTTTGATCAAAATTCCCAGCAAATCATAAGGGAAATCAGTTGGAAACTGTTGACCAGCAGATGTGGCATCAATGTTGTGCAGATTTTCTCTTTGGAGAAGTTGTGGAGGGTTAGTGTGTGGAGAATTAATGTGTGGAGCTTGTTTATTTGTGAGCTTTTCTGCCATTTTCTTTTGGTGAATTTTCATCTGGTCCAGTCATTGAGCTAACATATATAGATCATCTTAAGTGACTGGAACAAAGGTGGATTTGGAGTCAATTTCATGGACTCTGTGTCTGGGGTGTTGTGTTCTACAAAAAGTATCCATTGAAGTCATATTAAATGAGTTTTCACTCATTTCTTCAAAGAGGAGATAGGCACTTTCGACATCTTTGTCAAGGAAATTGCCCCCCACATGAGGCATCGCAAATCATTTCAATTGATCTTCTAATCCATGATAGAAGATTTGCACTAACTACCATTGTGGAATTTCATGGTGGGGACTGTTTGCACCTCAAAACACGACTATAATAACGCCTTCGTGTGCTATTTTCTAGCATTAACTATGTATATTATAATCCTGTAGTTGCATTTGTAAAAACGCTTGCATGCATGTTTTTAATTGAGAGGAGAAGAGAATGGAATAAATGACTTGCATTTTTACATTTTTCTTCAAGTGTCTCTTTGCAAAAGTCCCCTCTCCATATTTTATTTTCATCTTTCTTTCTTCTTCCCGCGGTTCTTCTACTTCCCGCGGCTGAATTTCGTCCACTCCATGCTGCGATGCCATACCCTGCCAACGCCTCTCCCTGCTGTCCTTCCCGCACCTCTCCCTGCAGCTGCCATTCTCCCCCATTCCCAGCATGCTCCACGCCATGCTCACCTCCTCTATAAAGCCGCAGCTCTTCCTCGCGACGGAGAGGGGGGAAGGGCGAGCTGCTGCAAAACGCCACCCTGCAGTCCACCACCTTCCTCTCCACCGTTCTCCCCTCCCATACGCCGGCCCTCCGTCGAGGAGGCACCCGGCGAGTAGGAGAACCCACTGTGGTGCTCACCACCACAGTGGGAACACCACCGCCCAGCTCTTCAACGAGCAGGTGGGCGTGGTGTCTTCTTTTCTTTTCGGTTTCATCTCCACGCCATTGCTGCCGCTTCAAGGTCCGAAGCTTGAAGCAGCAGCAGCTAAACCGCGGCAACAGCAGCAGCAGCAGCACCCCCCGCCTCCTCCGCGACCTTCCCCGCAGGCACGCAACCCTCCGCGCGCGCCTGCAGGCCCGTTCCCCACCTCCGTCTCCGTTCTGTCCACCCCGCAATTCCACCCGCGACCGGCCGCCGCGCGCACTGCAGCGGCCGGCTACGGCCTCGCGCCGACCCCCGCCACCCTCCGCGACCACTGCAGAACCTCACGCTCGCTCCTCCGCGCCTTCGCCTGCCCGTCGTCTTCGCACGCGCCTGCAGGCCCGTTCCCCGCCTCCGCCTCTGCTCTGTCGCCTCTGCCATTCCACCCGCGACCGGCCGCTGCGCGCACTGCAGCGACCGGCCAGGCCCTCTCGCCGCCCCCTGCCAACCTCCGCAACCCTCCGCGACCGACTGCAGACTCCCCGCCGCCCTCTCCGAGCACGCCATCGCCCGCTCTCCTTCCTCGCACCCGGCCTACAGATGCCTCACCTTCTCCGCGCGAAGACGCGCCTGCATCCGCGACCATCAGACGTCGGCAGCCATCTGCAGACGTCTTAACTCACGCCATCACCAGCTCTCCCGCCCGCTCTTTCTCTCTCTGGTGCTCTCTATCTCTCTCTCTCTCTCTCTCTCTCTTTTTCACTCACTCACAGACACACTACACCAACACACACACATCTTCACCGACACACACACACACCCACACACACACTTACACTATACGTATAGTTATATATAGTAACATATATATACATACATATATATATATATACATACATATATCTATTATATATATATACTTATATACATAGTATATCTATATAGTTATGTATACATACATATATATATAATATATCTCTATATATATATATATACACGTATATATATATCTATATACTTATACATATACTTATATATATATACATATATACTTATATACATATATATATATATACATATCTATATAGTTATATATATACACACATATATATATATATATCTAGATACATATATACTTATATACATATATATATATATATATATACATATATATAGTAATATATATATATACTTATATACATATATATACACATATATATCTATATATATATATATCTATACATATATAACTATACATTTATATATATATATAGATATATTTACTTATATACATACATATGTACATATACTTTCATGTTATTTATTATACGCTGTATCGCGGGGATATCTGCACCAGTTGCTGATATTCCCTGATACACGCGTACAAAAAAAGCGTGGTCCCATACATCATCCATCCTCCATCCACACTCCACGTGGCACCTAGTCGTGCTGGTTGCGTCTCTCTAGACGTCGACTGACTAGACATAGTGCTACACTCCATCGTCACCTCCACCCCCACCCCTTTATATATATACTACATATAAATATATATCTATAGCTACTATATTTACTTTCTATCTGTTAGCTTCCTTCTTAGTAAAAAGATAAAAAAAGGTATAAAAGTGAAAAGATAATCTTTGATTTGCAGGTACCCCCGTCTTGCAAGTAGCAAGACGTGTTTTGAAACTCTGTTTTGGCTAAAAGCCAAGGACACAATTTTGAGGGTGTGCCTCAAGAACAAGGATTACCAAAAAAAAAGACCTAAATAAGAAAAATACCAAAAACAGAATAAACGAACGGAAGAGACGCCTTTTAAGGAAAACGTAGAAATTCGACTTGAACCCCACTTCCCTGAGTTCGACCCTGGGCCTAAAAGTGACAAGATAAAATCAATTAGGCCAGGTTAAAAATTTTGTAAAGAGATGGTTAGGTCTGAATTAGGTTAACCACTATACACATTTCAACGATAAAAATATCATATTAACAACCTATTTGGGCCGACCCATCATAACTTTTCTGGCGCCGTTGCTGGGGAGGTGCACTTTCGAGTAAGTTTCTATCCAATTCCTTTAAATTTGTCTCTTCTCTCTTCACGGGTATTGTTGTTTTTGGTGTGCAGGTGAACTTGGTGGAAGGAGAAGGAAAGCAGATGAAGTCGAGGACGTGAGCAGATCCAAGGCGGGAACGAGAGCGTGAAGACGTCGACATCGCATTGGAGCTTCGCACACGTTGCCGAACAAGTAGGTTTTCTTTTCTCATCAAATTAGGTTAACTTGCCACCACAACAATAAGAAAAAAAAAAAATTTCAAACTAAAAACTAGAAAAACTTCTTGGGATTTCTTGAGGGCAAGTGGATTAAAATTCACTTGATTGATTGGTTGTCTTCACTCCCACTACCCCGGGATTTCCCGCCTTACTTCGCATAGCGAAAATTCTAGAATCTTGATTCTTAGATTTTTCGCCATGGGAAGTATTCTTTGAGGCAAAGAAAAAGATTTCTTGTATCCCTCTTTTGCCTCAATTATCTTTAATTCAGGATCACATTTTTGGTGGGGAGATTTGGAATTGAGTTGATTCCAACCCCACCACGACTTTTCAAACTTGCCTGTGATTCGATCCTGAATACTTCAACCCCAACAGTTTTAGTTTCTTTATCTGTTGGTTGAAGCCTTGTGTGTGGATATCTTTCTGGTGATTGGGAGCACTTGAATTGAAGTGCTTTGGCTCCCTTTCACATTGGTATAAAATTGATTCGCGCATCCACACATAGAAATCTCCATTTAGGGTAGCCCATTGCATTTTAGCATGCATTAACTAACTGATAATTGAAGAAGGGTTTCTTGGGCTTTAGAAAGAAAACCTGTATTCTTGCAAAACCCAAAGATTGGTTGAATTGGTAATTCAGCAAAACCCTAAAATTCATACTACTTATGGCTGAACTCTAAAAACCATTCGCCAATAAAAACTTCAATTCGGGGAGATTTCCTCGTTGCATGCTTGTTCTTACACACTCTTAAAATCAATCACTTGGGCATTACCCGTAAACAACGCCCTTCACATTCCAAAAGCACTTGACCTTAAGCCTCTAATTAAAATTGGTAGTAACTTGACCCTTTTTAAGGATTGGAGGTCTAACTACCTACGTGTAGCGGCTACGTGCTGGTGAGAGTTCCCGCATGCTATCGGGTGTCTAAGACTGGGGCAAACGGCCTTTCAATCTGGCCCGGTGGTTCCGTAGTTCGTGATAGTAGGTAACTTAGATCTTTAAGTCTAAGGGAACACTGTCGAGGTTAGGAACTTGATTGTATTGATTTGTAATCAAGTGTACCTTTGCGGTGTCATTTCTCTCATTCCTTTTCCCTTCTCATCTCCCCAATTCTTCCTGCGGTAGTGCATGTTTGGGAGGAGGTCACAAAACCCTGAATTGCTTGTATTGACTGATAAATCTAGAAAAAGAGCCGAATCATCCTCCTCCTCCACAAACATGGCACACACCCCCGCCTCACCACTTCGTCACAATTTCAATTCTTTCAACACCAGGCTTATCCCGAGAAACCCTGCAAGACCTTCCTTATCGAGTGTCGCGCCAAGCGACTCGGTAAGTCATGTGGAACTGGCTTCTGCGAGCCAGTATTTCAACACGGAGGACCAAGCCTCCGTGTACTTGGACACCTATGCGGACACGTCTTGTGGCATAGAAGATGCCTGCACCCTGGGGAATAACCCATTTTCTGCCACGTATAACCCAGGGTGGCACAATCGTCCCAATTTTGCGTGGTCCAACAACCCGCAGCGTCGAAACCCCGCTGGTGGACCAATGCGATTGTCCACACCCGTCATCCCAAGGGCCCAGTCTAATCCTATGGCAAATCTGCCATCAGGCCCTTGTGTGCAGAAAACCGAACACGCATCAAAACCTCTTGATAAATTGATGCGAATGATGACGGAAATGTCAAAGCGCCATAAAGAAAACATGGCCTCTCTTCAGCATTTGGCGCAGCAGAATGCTGAGATCAGTCAACTAAGCATGGTGACTCGATCTCAGGGCACTTTTCCCGCCCAACCTGTTCCAAACCCGCAAAACTTTGTACCCTGTGGTCCGCAACCACAGGTACAACCTTCTTAGGAACAGGTTCATCAAATTCTGCAAGCTCCGAGTATTCCTCCGGGATTTCAGGATAATCCCGCTGGAGCACCGCACTCTTATGCTGATAGTGATCACATCAAGGATGACACGTCTGACGAGGACGTGACTGTCAGTACGTGTATCGAACTAATTGGAGCCGATTCAGACTGCTGCGAATTACCTGACGACTGCCTGACCAACACAAACTGTGACGTTCCCCAATCCCTCCCTATTCCTGTACCTTCTCCTGACCAGACTTTTGACGAGGTTTTTTCCGCTTCCCATACCTTGTGGTCTGAGTCATCGTCGAGCTGCTCACCGCCGGTCCACACTATGGAAGATCGGACTGCCCTTTCTTTCCCGCCAAATCAGGCGGATTTGCAAATCCACACTGGGACCTTGAGCCCACATCTTACTCACCGGGGCTATTCCCTTTTGGATCCATCTATCCAAAAAGCCCCCCTTCTTGGCCAATCTAAGGGCCAACTTCCTCTTCTTGATCTGTTTTCTGATCCGCCTGGGACACTCTCGTCCCAGAAAACGCCAAATCTCTCACCATCCACCATTACTTTTCACGCCTCTATCGCGATTACTTCGCTTTTCTCTTCACCACCCACCATCCACCCACCCTTCCACCCTGATTTATACCCTGAACCTCAGCTCCTGTTACCCGATCTGTCGTCCGTTCTCTGCCTTTCCCTGCATGCATATGAGGACATAGCATTGTTTGGCATGGGGGGGTGGATAGGCATCCATAGGATCCGGGTATTTTATGGTATCAGTCAATTACCACCTATTTATAAATATGCAAGAAAACGAAAAAAGAAAAGAAAAAAAATATATATATATATTATTAATAAATGGTGTTTAGTAATGATCTAAAAGCTGAAACAAAAAAATACAATAAGTTTTTATGGAAATTCAACCTCTGTTTTGAAGACTTTCCAGGCCACAAAAGCTTGATTCGCTCAGGCTCGGCTTAATTCACTTAAAGCATTGACGAAATAGATCAAAATCTCTCCTAACTAAGAACGTTTCTTGTACCTGAGACACCAGTACAGGATTCGTTGGTTTGCTTTTTCTTGAGAGCTTAAGTAAACTTGGTTCACACTACACATATCAGGAAAGAACAGGTGAACATAAGATCCAACCCTAGTGTTCATTAGGAAAGGTGGAGTCCTTACCTGTGCGTGCAGGTAGACTTTTTATCCCAGGCTTTAGTCTTGTGTTTAGGAGTGACTCTTTCCACCAAAAAGAAACTCTCCCACAAAAAAAAAAAAAAAAAAGTGTGCTCTTTCAAAATGTGTTGTAAGAGATACTGACATATGTTTCAAAAAAAAAAAAAAAAAAAAAAAAACAGAGAGAAGGGTGAGTTGAGTTTTCCGTCATCATCTTAAGGGTCAATTCGAAGACATGAGCTGAAACTGGGACCAACCTGTACTTAAAAATTCGTGAAACCCTGGGAGTGAGTCTTAAGGTTCATCTGGTCAGTCTTGATCCTTCACTATGCACAAACCATAACCTCTTGAGCTCTCGAGTACGGCAAAAACCTCCTGGGTCCTGGAAATCGTACTTAAGGTTTAAATATCAAGAGTCCAGGTTAGTTGAGAGATGATCTATCTCATGTGAAACTTAAAGTACTGGTAGTCTTCTTTACAATTGGTTCTCACAATATTCGATAAAAAACACACCTATATCACCTCAGAAGAAAATCTTCAGCTTAAGATTATTTCTAAATACTATTTTGCTAGGGACTAGTAAAAGATAGGCATGGGGGTATGTGTTTGCACCTCAAAACACGACTATAATAATGCCTTCGTGTGCTATTTTCTAGCATTAACTATGTATATTATAATCCTGTAGTTGCATTTGTAAAAACGCTTGCATGCATGTTTTTAATTGAGAGGTGAAGAGAATGGAATAAATGACTTGCATTTTTACATTTTTCTTCAAGTGTCTCTTTGCAAAAGACCCCTCTCCATATTTTATTTTCATCTTTCTTTCTTCTTCCCGCGGTTCTTCTACTTCCCGCGGCTGAATTTCGTCCACTCCATGCTGCGATGCCATACCCTGCCAACACCTCTCCCTGCTGTCCTTCCCGCACCTCTCCCTGCACCTGCCATTCTCCCCCATTCCCTGCATGCTCCACGCCATGCTATCCTCCTCTATAAAGCCGCAGCTCTTCCTCGCGACGGAGAGGGGGGAAGGGCGAGCTGCTGCAAAACGCCACCCTGCAGTCCACCACCTTCCTCTCCACCGTTCTCCCCTCCCATACGCCGGCCCTCCATCGAGGAGGCACACGGCGAGCAGGAGAACCCACTGTGGTGCTCACCACCACAGTGGGAACACCACCACCCAGCTCTTCAACGAGCAGGTGGGCGTGGTGTCTTCTTTTCTTTTCGGTTTCATCTCCACGCCATTGCTACCGCTTCAAGGTCCGAAGCTTTAAGCAGCAGCAGCAGCAGCTAAACCGCGGCAACAGCAGCAGCAGCAGCACCCCCCGCCTCCTCCGCGACCTTCCCCGCAGGCCCGCAACCCTCCGCGCGCGCCTGCAGGCCCGTTCCCCGCCTCCGTCTCCGTTCTGTCCACCCCGCAATTCCACCCGTGACCGGCCGCCGCGCGCACTGCAACGGCCGGCTACGGCCTTGCGCCGACCCCCGCGACCCTCCGCGACCACTGCAGAACCTCCTCCATGCTCGCTCCTCCGCGCCTTCGCCTGCCCGTCGTCTTCGCGCGCGCCTGCAGGCCCGTTCCCCGCCTCCGCCTCTGGTCTGTCGCCTCTGCCATTCCACCCGCGACCGGTCGCTGCTCGCACTGCAGCGGCCGGCCAGGCCCTCTCGCCGCCCCCTGCCAACCTCCGCAACCCTCCGCGACCGACTGCAGACTCCCCGCCACCCTCTCCGAGCACGCCATCGCCCGCTCTCCTTCCTCGCACCCAGCCTGCAGACGCCTCACCTTCTCCGCGCGAAGACGCGCCTGCATCCGCGACCATCAGACGTCGGCAGCCATCTGCAGACGTCTTAACTCACGCCATCACCACCTCTCCCGCCCGCTCTTTCTCTCTCTGGCGCTCTCTACCTCTCTCTCTCTCTCTCTCTCTCTCTCTCTCTCTTTTTCACTCACTCACAGACACACTACACCAACACACACACATCTTCACCGACACACACACACACCCACACACACACTTACACTATACGTATAGTTATATATAGTAACATATATATACATACATATATATATATACATACATATATCTATTATATATATATACTTATATACATAGTATATCTATATAGTTATGTATACATAGATATATATATAATATATCTCTATATATATATATATATACACGTATATATATGTATATACTTATACATATACTTATATATATATACATATATACTTATATACATATATATATATACATATCTATATAGTTATATATATACACACATATATATATATATATCTAGATACATATATACTTATATACATATATATATATATATATATACATATATATAGTAATATATATATATACTTATATACATATATATACACATATATATCTATATATATATATATCTATACATATATAACTATACATTTATATATATATATATAGATATATTTACTTATATACATACATATGTACATATACTTTCATGTTATTTATTATACGCTGTATCGCGGGGATATCTGCACCAGTTGCTGATATTCCCTGATACACGCGTACAAAAAAAGCGTGGTCCCATACATCATCCATCCTCCATCCACACTCCACGTGGCACCTAGTCGTGCTGGTTGCGTCTCTCTAGACGTCGACTGACTAGACATAGTGCTACACTCCATCGTCACCTCCACCCCCACCCCTTTATATATATACTACATATAAATATATATCTATAGCTACTATATTTACTTTCTATCTGTTAGCTTCCTTCTTAGTAAAAAGATAAAAAAAGGTATAAAAGTGAAAAGATAATCTTTGATTTGCAGGTACCCCGTCTTGCAAGTAGCAAGACGTGTTTTGAAACTCTGTTTTGGCTAAAAGCCAAGGACACAATTTTGAGGGTGTGCCTCAAGAACAAGGATTACCAGAAAAAAAAACCTAAATAAGAAAAATACTAAAAACAGAATAAACGAACAGAAGAGACGCGTCCCACTTCCCTGAGTTCGACCCTGGGCCTAAAAGTGACAAGATAAAATCAATTAGGCCAGGTTAAAAATTTTGTAAAGAGATGGTTCGGTCTGAATTAGTAAGTTAACCACTATACACATTTCAACGATAAAAATATCATATTAACAACCTATTTGGGCCGACCCATCAGGGACAACTTCTTAGAAGTTCTTGAAATCTTTCCCAGGCTTTGGGGATAGGTTCACCAAGTTTTTGTTGAAAGGTTGTTATTGATCTTCGTAAAGCATTAGTTCAACCTATCGGAAAAATTTTTTAAGAAAAGTGCTTTTTAACTGGGGTGAGGTGGTAATAGGGCACCCAACCATTCTAAACCAATGAGAAGCTTTGTCTTTAAGAGAGAGAGGAAAAAGTCTCGTTAACCACGTCTTCTTGCACATTGTGGGAATGAGTGGTTTGAGCGAGGACAGTTAATTCCTCGAGATGACAAAAAGGGTCTTCTCTTGGAAGACTATGAAAATGTTTGATAAGGTTTAGAATGGCTGGTTTGATCTTGAAATCCCCTTGTGGTATGACCACCCCAGGTCTTTCCTCATAATTGGAGGGATCATAGAAATCCCTAAGAGGAACGACAGGTTGTTGGCGGGGTGGTGGATTTTGCCCTTGGTTAGCTAGGTTTATGACAGTCCTAGCCAAATCTTCTTGATTTTGTTGCAGTTGAACCAAATGGTCGATAATCAAGGCAAAGGGGTTTGGATTTTGAGTTAGAATTGGAGGGCCACTTGGCCCTGCTAGAATTTCCAGTTGCTCCAAATTATGGAGGTGAGGGAGGGTGAAGTCAGCTTGTGGATCGGTTGATGGGTTAGAAGTGGAAGCAAAATTTTTTTGTCAACTTCCTAGGTTTTCCATTTTCTTAGAAGAGGGAGAAGAAAACAATGACTTTCTACTGCAGGGGGCGAAATCAGATGGTCCCTCAAGGTGTGGCTTTTGGGACCGTCGCCTGTGCATGCACTATTTTGGAAGAATTGGAGGGGAGAAGAGAAAGAGATGAGAGAAAGAGTGCAATTCAAACAACCAAAGCTAGACCTAACTTAAGTGTGACTCCCTAAAAATAAACCTAAGACTTGGTCTACATAGGAAATAAGTAGTCAATAGTGAATATCCATTCTGTCAACAAATCAAGCTAAGTTGCCTAAGGGGAGGTTTGGGCCCAAACATTTCCCAGGGAAAACCCCAGATGCTTGTACAAACCTACACCTGGTCATTTGGCACGGCCCCTTAGCCTAAACACTAGATATAAATGACAAAATTGGTATTAACTAGACAAAACATAAGACCTATATACCAAGCCTAATTTGATAAAGCCTTAGGGGTCAAGTTGCTATGGATTTTAGTTAAGTGTAGGATACTATAGTGCACATGGAATGTGGAGGACATTAATTTGGCTTATTGCCCTGTTATTTTAATTTTTTTATGTGTGTGCAGGAAATGGAAAGTGGTTCCAATGCAAAGCAAGTTGTTACACAATTATTGTATTTTTGTCTTTTAGGATTGGATTTATCTTAGTGTATTTTTAGGGTTTTCTTTTTATGTTTTCAAACGAGTTTGAGATTCCACAAACAAGAGGAAACCAAGTTGTATGGGTGAAGATATGTTTCCTTTTAGTTGTTTGTCTCTAAAAATGAAAAAAGAAACCCTAATCCAATTAATCCTAGGATAAAAATTTAACTACCAATGAGTTATTTTTAGCCTTTCTTTATTAAGTAGTGGTTCGAACAATTCAAACAACACCATCACTTTGAAGAGAATCAAACAAGGATTCCAGAAAATATTTTTTTAAGACTTTAAGAATTTGTTTGATATTTGTTGTGAATTTTTATTTGTGCTGGTGTCTAAGTCTAGGAATGATACCCATGAGTATTCTGGACCTTTCGTACCACTACTGGCCTCAGAAAATTTTGGCAACTTTATGTGAGATGTAGAATTTCACAGGGATTCCAGAAAGCTAAATTTCACAAAAATTGGATGAGTATAAAAATTTTAAAAATTCACAGAGAGTAGTAATACAAGAAGATTAGAGGGTGTGACCTCTCTATAGTCCATGAATTTTTAAAAATTAAATGCAAAGCTAATTGATTTGAAATTTGGAAAAGATGTTCCTAACTTAGTTTGCAATCACTACACGAAATTATAGAATTTTAGGAGACTTGTGGTGTTGGAAATTTATTTCTGAATTTCGGACAGGATCTTGACCTGAAAATCAGAACACCAACACTTGAGCTGGAGTGGTGTTTAATGAAACCTACAAGCAAATAATGAATTTTAATGGACACCACTCCACTTAATTAAGATGTTTGGGATCCTGAAAGCCAAGTTTAATATTTTTTTGGTAGTTTTAATTGACTATGTGACTAGAAAAGAGAACCAACCTGAATTTCATGGGAAGAAAAGTAACTTTGAGCTCTCGCTTCCAAATTCCTGCTTTCTTCCTGCAATACCTGCACACACAAGAGAAAAGAAAGAGAAGGGGATGAGATCCACTTCAAGCAAGAGAAAAATGATTAATGCAAAGCCATGCCTCCACAGCAACCGTGCCAAAAAGTGATATGAAAAGTCGTGTGATTTGTAATTAGGGTTTTTAATGTTGCTGTAACACATGAATTCGCATATGCTTTTAAATTTATATTCCTAGATAGGGGAATATCTAGGGTCGTCCAAGGAGGCAAATTTGCAATTCAACTCACTTGCTTAGAAAATAAATCTCAACTTTTTTTTGGTATTTTAAATATATATGTATTTTCAGTTTTGAAATGATGAGGGCAAAATGCAAATTGTGATGGAAAAGTGCTAACACCTAAAATTGCTAAGCTAAAACTTAAGAGATGAAAATATCCACTACCTAAGCTCACTCTAGGCAAGTGGAGGCCTAGATTAATTAGCGAGGGGAAGTGAAACAAGTGCTAGAACAAAGATAACAATTGCAACAAAGATATTAAAAAGAAGGCAATTTAATTTAGCAGAATTTGTGTTCTTTTACAAAGACAAGTAGAGGAATGCTTCTACTAGAAATGTAAAATATAAAAGAAATAGAAGAAACACAAATCCTCTTTGTAGAATCTTGTGAAGAAGGGAGTCTTGTTGCTCCAAGCCTAGTTTCTCCTTGGCTTGAAAAGAGGGTCTCCTTCTTCTACTTCCTTGAAAGCTCCTCCAAGGTGGAAGCTCTCCACCTCAAGTCTTTCCTCCTATGGTGGGCGTGTTCCACCCTCAAGGTGTCCTCCAAGGTGGCGTGGAACACCTTCAAGACCTCCTCCGAAGGTCTTCCTTGACTAGCTCCTCCTTTGGCTGGCATGGGCACAATAGAGAAGGGAAGAGGGGAAGGCACCAAGGGGACAGAATATCCCCTAAATCTTCTTCTTCTTCATCTCTCTTGGGCATGAGCCTTAGGTAGAATATGAGGGGAAATTTTCTAGCCAAGGATGGCTTGTAAGGTGGTGGGTAGTGGCCTTTTTATAGGGAAGGATGAGGGGTTAAGGTGACTCTTGAGATGGATGGCTAGGATGGGAAGATGGAGGTGGTTAGGTGATCCTAGGGCTAAGAAGAGTTGGCACCAAGTAGGGTGGTGTGAAGGTGGTGGTTATGGTGGTGAAGGGCCACCAAAAGGTGGTGCCAACCAAGGAAAGATACCTTGGTTTTGGCTCCAACAAGAAGGATTCTAGAAGGGGGATTATGTGGATGGTGGAGATGGGTTTAAGGGAAAATGTGTGGTGGATGGTAAAAGTGGCACCAAAAAGGAGGGTAGTTAGGGTGGTTTTGGCCCCACTTTATAGTGTCTTTTGGAGGTGGTGGGTAGGCTTGGTTGGCGGCAAGATGAGGTGGAAATAGGGTTAGCTTATGTAGAGCTTAGGTGGACCTAGTTGGTTGAGTTGTTAAGTAGGGTTTTAGGTGGTAAAAGCCAAGGGAGCTGGAGCATAGCTAAGATAAGCTAAGCTAGGCTAGAATAGCTAATAGTGGAGCAGAGGAGGAGGTGTTGGAGCTAGGGTTTGGAGATAGGAGCTGGATTTGACGAATCTAGAGCTGAAGCGGAGCTAGCAGCAACTGAAGAGGTCAACATGGGGCTACTGTAGCTGACTTAGCTTGCTAGTTCTTTGCTAGCTCCTAAGCCAAGCTAAAGTGAGTAGGCTTCTGTTGAATGGAGCTGAGGTGAGCTGGGTCTGGTGCTCCCGAGGAGGATTGAGTTGGTTGAGATAGCTAAGGTAGCTTAGCTCAGCGAAGTTGAGCTAAGCTATGTCCCCGAGGGCTGGACTTGAGCTTCCTGAGCTGGGATGAATTCTTCTTTAGCTGGCTAGAATTGAGTGGAGCTAGATGTAGCTGGATCTGAGCTAGGGTGGACTCCATTCAACTCAGCTGAGCTAGCTTGGGCTCCTTGTGGACTAGTTGGAGCTGAGTTGAGCTAGACTCAACTAAGTTGAGCTGGATCTAAGCTGACCTGAGATGGGGTGAGCTAAGATGAGCTCTCTTAAGCTGCCATTCAGCTGAGGTTAGCTGAATGTAGTTAGGATGAGCTAACCCTAGTCTAAGTGAGCTTGGTTCCAACTATGGTGAGCTGGATCAAGCTGAGTTCCAGCCAGTCTGAGGTCCTCCTTCACCAGTTGCCTTCTTGAGTGCTAGGATTTTAGGGATCTGTATATCTATTTGTCCCTAACACTCACAGAAACACATTAAAATAATAACAAAAAATCCAATGCATGCCTAACCTAGTTATTTCCTAAATGCAACCCAAAAAGCCATTTGCTGAGCAAACTCCTAAGAGCTAGGTTTGTTTTAATGCATAAGAATGATGATAAACTGTCATTTATCAAGGCCTAACCATTTTCTACAGAATATTCTTGATCTCCCGATTGGAGATCTTAGCCTATCCATTCGTCTGGGGATGGTAAGGTGTGGAGATTTGGTGATTAACCTCGTATTTGTCCAACAAATTTTGGAATTGGGCATTAGTAAAATGAGTGCCACTGTCACTGATGATGGCCCTTGGAATCCCAAACCTGCTAAAGATATTTCTCTTGACAAAATTGATGACCACCTTGTGGTCATTGGTTCAGGTGGGAATCGCCTTAATCCATTTGGACACATAATCAACAGCAACAAGAATGTTTTGATATTCAAATGAAGGGAGAAAGGGTCCCACAAAATCGATGCCCCAAACATCGAAGATTTCGACAGGATGAATTGGGTTTAGGGGCATCATATCTCTCTTAGTTATGATCCCGAGTGCTTGACATTGAGAACATGACCTTGAGAAATCCTAGGCATCCTTAAATAAAGATGACCAATAGAAGCCAGATTGCAAAATTTTTGCAGTTGTCCTTTTCCCGGAGAAATGTCCATCACACACAGATGCATGGAAAAACTCGAGTATACTATTGAATTCATTCTTCAAAACACATCGGTGAATAATCTGATCAGAGCCGATGCGGTACAGTTCAGGGTCCTCCCTAAAGTAGTATTTGGCCTCAGATTTAACTCTATCCCCTTGTTGCTGTTGGCGCTAAAGCACCACGATCATTTATTTTGATGATAACAAAACACGTGTTATTTAACATTTGCAATTTGAGTCCTAGATTTCAGGTCAATTGCAAATGTGGACGTGTTTAAACCGAGTTCGAGCTCGCATCCAGGATGGATTGGAGGAGCTTGACGGAAAATAGAGGAGGTTCGCGTGGAGCGACAGATTGAAGATAGAAGACAAGAAGAATAGGATAGATTCTTTTTAATCCTTTCTTGTATCTCGTCTTTATTTTCTTGCTCTTTTTATTTTCCTTAGAAAATTATGTTAAAGAGCCTCAAAGAACCCTAACAGTAGTCCTAGGAACACCGGCACAACCCTAGGATACTTAGGTCTTTTGTAGAATACTTAGAAAACCAATATAGGGTTCAAACAGCAATTACAGACGTCTAATTCCCAAATCAGACGTCTGATAAAGCATTTTAAGACGTCTGATTGTTGTTTCAGACGTCTGATAACTGTTAGGCTGGAGTTAGTATTCTGTCTGATGAAATCAGACGTCCAGACCTTATTCCAGACGTCTTAGAAGACGTCTGATGACTTTGCCAGACGTCCAATTAGTGGACTGTTGGCTGGCTTAGCAAACAGACAAGAATATGACCGTTAGAGCCTTATCAGATGTCCTTAGGTCTTTCTAGACGTCTGATAAATGACCGTTTTGTCTCGGCTGACCCAAAATCTCTTCTAAGAGATTTTCTAGCCGTTGCAACGTTTGGAAATCAATTCCCGTAGTAAAAGTAGGTTTCCAGACGTCCAGACTTAGTGCCAAACGTACTGTATGTCGTCTGATGGACTTGCACAAAAACCCTGTTTAGATCTGGTTCAAGTCAGGGAGAAACCCGCATAGAATCAGATGTCTGACCTTGAAATCAGACGTCTTAAAGTGGCCTTCCAGACGTCTGATGCCAGAGTTAGACGTCTGATAACCCTGTCAAATGTAATCATTGTCCTGATTTCGGCCTGATTCTCTTGGACTTTGTTCCCAACGGCTATGGAAGCTTTTCTAAGCCTTCCAAAGCCTTCCTAAGGACTCTATAAATAGAGGGGAGCCTTTTCACACCTAGAAACATAAGATATACACTTAGAAACACAAGAGACACACTTGGATACACTTAGCTACACACTTCCACAATCTTTGGTGTCCAGAAAAGATCTTGCTCTCTAAGCTCAAGTCTCATTCTCTTAAGAGCATCAAGCCTTCGCGCACCCGCTCTCCCGCCGTTGTTCACGAGAGTGACATTGCGCCGTTGCGTGGCTCACGCACCCGCGTCATCCTCGACGCACTCCTTGCAAAGGGGAGTTTCCTTATTCCTATAGAAGCTAGGTTCTTAATTACTTTGTTGGCTCTATAGGACCTATTGTTTTATTTTATCTTTGTGTTTTGGTTGGGTATTCGCTTTACGAATTCCCGTCTCCTTCGTGGGACAAAATCCTTCTAGTGGAGAGAAGGGGTTGAGGAACGCTACCCTCGTACTTGTAGCGTGGTTGTACTGAGGTTGAATCACCCTCGTTTTAAAGTGATTCGGTTAGTGGATTTGATCAACTAGTTTGATTGGAAAATCCTAACTCGAGTGGGTTAGGTGGTGGCTTTCACCCGGTTTGGGTTTCCACCTAAAAACAATTGTGTACTCTGTGTGATTGATTTTTTTGAGATTGCTTTGTATTTCATTTACGCATTTATTATGTCACACTGATCTCACCCCCTCCAAGTAGGGAATTTCAATTGGTATCAGAGCAGGTTTTCCACCGACAGGAGTAACATCCGCGGAAAGATCACATGGAGGGAAGCTGTTCCACAAGCAGGATTCCCGAGGGGCAGTCCACAACCCGTCCGCCATTCTTCGACGGGAGCAACTACCCCTACTGGAAGTTGCGGATGGAGACGTGGCTTCAAGCCACCGATTTCACAGTCTGGGCCAGGTGCGAGACCCCCTTCGACATCCCAAAGAAACCCGCCGGAGGATACTCGCAGCAGCATATTCGAGAGCTTTCACTCAACGCAAAGGCAATGAATGCCATGTATTGCTCGTTGAGTCCGGAAGAGTTCGAGAAAATCCAAGAGTGCACCACCGCCCACGAGATATGGAGGAGGTTGGAAGGCACTCATGAGGAGACAAGCTCGGAGGAAGAAGAAGAAGAAGAAGAAACCGCTTGCTTTGGTTTCATGGCCAGAGGAACCAACAGCGACAGCGAAAGTGGAAGCGACGACAGCGACAACGAGGTAAATCTCGATCTTCAAGAAGCATTTAATGAACTTTTTGAGATTAGTAAATAACTTAAAGTAGAAAACAAAAGTATTAAAAAGAACCTTAGTTTTCTTAAATCTGAAATTGATAGGTTAGAAAAACAACTTAAGGACATAGAAACTAGTCCTAAGAATAATAACCTGTTATTAGAAAATCATAACCTCATCAATGAAAATAATAAGTTGATTGAGGAAAATGATAGTCTAAAGTTAGAAATTTCTGATTTAAAGACTAAGATGAATACTATAGAAAAAGAAATTGCATGTCTTAGGGAAAACTCTAACAAACTAATCAATAAAGTAGATGATTTTTATAGCCCTAAGATTGAGAAAAGATCTCCATCAAGGAGACCCACTAACAGATCCGGATCCAAGCCCACTTGGATACCGAAGAAAGAATTAGAATCTTGTTTTGTAGGGTTCAGGGATAATTACAACATAAAGGACTGGACCTACAAGCTTAAGTCTGGTCAACTCGAGTTGGGAGAACCAAGGAGTAGACCAAGGAGGAGAACAAGACCGACGAGACAGCGAACAAACGACGGACCCGCCGCACGTCGACCACCAGATTGGAGACCGGTGCCAATGCCCGGGCCTCCAAGCTACGGATGGGAGCCCCATCCGATGTGGCATCCACCACCACCATTCGGGCCATTTTATTTGCCATGGTAGGTGAGGTAAAATTTTTAACCCTATCCTTTTATAAGCATTTAGATAGGGGGAGTTAAAAATTAATGAGCTAATTGTCAATTTTTAAGGGGGAGATACAAGTTAGCTAAATTTCCTTTAGGAAGGGGGAGAAAAATAATAGCTATCTTGTTGTTACAAAAAGGGGGAGAATATCACCTTTGTTAAAATAAACTCATAGAAGAGCATGTTTTAAGGGGGAGTTATAGGAAATATAAAATCAATTAAACCTTTTTGATAATGTCAAAAAGGGGAAGGATTTTTATGCATTATTATTTACGGTTTTGTCATCATCAAAAATGGGGAGATTGTTGGTGCTAAAGCACCACGATCATTTATTTTGATGATAACAAAACACGTGTTATTTAACATTTGCAATTTGAGTACTAGATTTCAGGTCAATTGCAAATGTGGACGTGTTTAAACGGAGTTCGAGCTCGCATCCAGGACGGATTGGAGGAGCTTGACGGAAACTAGAGGAGGTTCGCGTGGAGCGACAGATTGAAGATAGAAGACAAGAAGAATAGGATAGATTCTTTTTAATCCTTTCTTGTATCTCGTCTTTATTTTCTTGCTCTTTTTATTTTCCTTAGAAAATTATGTTAAAGAGCCTCAAAGAACCCTAACAGTAGTCCCAGGAACACCGGCACAACCCTAGGATACTTAGGTTTTCTGTAGAATACTTGGAAAACCAATATAGGGTTCAAACAGCAATTACAGACGTCTAATTCCCAAATCAGACGTCTGATAAAGCATTTTAAGACGTCTGACTGTTGTTTCAGACGTCTGATAACTGTTAGGCTGGAGTTAGTATTCTGTCTGATGAAATCAGACGTCCAGACCTTATTCCAGACGCCTTAGAAGACGTCTGATGACTTTGCCAGACGTCCAATTAGTGGACCGTTGGCTGGCTTAGCAAACAGACAAGAATATGACCGTTAGAGCCCTATCAGACGTCCTTAGGTCTTTCCAGATGTCTGATAAATGACCGTTTTGCCTCGGCTGACCCAAAATCTCTTCTCAGAGATTTTCTAGCCGTTGCAACGTTTGGAAATCAATTCTCATAGTAAAAGTAGGTTTCCAGACGTCCAGACTTAGTGCCATACGTCCTATATGTCGTCTGATGGACTTGCACAAAAACCCTGTTTAGATCTGGTTCAAGTCAGGGAGAAACCCGCATAGAATCAGACGTCTGACCTTGAAATCAGACGTCTTAAAGTGGCCTTCCAGATGTCTGATGCCAGAGTTAGACGTCTGATAACCCTGTCAAATGTAATCATTATCCTGATTTCGGCCTGATTCTCTTGGACTTTGTTCCCAACGGCTATGGAAGCTTTTCTAAGCCTTCCAAAGCCTTCCTAAGGCCTCTATAAATAGAGGGGAGCCTTTTCACACCTAGAAACATAAGATATACACTTAGAAACACAAGAGACACACTTGGATACACTTAGGTACACACTTCCACAATCTTTGGTGTCCAGAAAAGATCTTGCTCTCTAAGCTCAAGTTTCATTCTCTTGAGAGCATCAAGCCTTCGCGCACCCGCTCTCCCGCCGTTGTTCACGAGAGCGACATTGCGCCGTTGCGTGGCTCACGCACCCGCGTCATCCTCGACGCACTCCTTGCAAAGGGGAGTTTCCTTATTCCTATAGAAGCTAGGTTCTTAATTACTTTGTTGGCTCTATAGGACCTGTTATTTTATTTTATCTTTGTCTTTTGGTTGGGTATTCGCTCTGCGAATTCCCGTCTCGTTCGTGGGACAAAATCCCTCTCGTGGAGAGAAGGGGTTGAGGAACGCTACCCTCGTACTTGTAGCGTGGTTGTACTGAGGTTGAATCACCCTCATTTTAAAGTGATTCAGTTAGTGGATTTGATCAACTAGGTTGATCGGAAAATCCTAACTCGAGAGGGTTAGGTGGTGGTTTTCACCCGGTTTGGGTTTCCACCTAAAAACAATTGTGTACTCTGTGTGATTGATTTTTTTTGAGATTGCTTTGTATTTCATTTACGCATTTATTACGTCACACTGATCTCACCCCCTCTAAGTAGGGAATTTCAGTTGCTTGGTCCAATCCTTGGGGATTTGACCAACGACCAAATAATTGACAATGTCAGCAAACCATGGGGTTTGGACACCTAAAACTACAAGGATATCTTCGTTCGAAAAAGTGTCACCAATCGGGGTGTCTAGACGAGAAGAATCACTTAGAAGTCTTGACAAATGATCCGCCACCACATTTTGTACCCTGATTTTATCCTTGATTTCAAGATCAAATTCTTGAAGCAGAAGAATCTAACGAATAAGCCAAGGTTTGGCATCCTTTTTGGGCAAGAGATGTCTCAAGGCTGAGTGGTCGGTATAGATGATGACATGAGACCCGAAGTGATAAGCCTTGAATTTTTCCAAAGTAAATACTACATCTAGTAATTCCTTGTTAGTAATAGTTTAATTCCTATGGGCTTCATCCAGAGTTTTACTAGCGTAGTAGATGACAGAGGGCTTCCTATCTATTTTCTAACCCAAATAGCCCCGACTGCATAATCAGAAGCATCGATCATGATCTCAAAAGGGGCTATCCAAATCAGTGGTTGCAACACTGGAGCACAAGTGACTGCCATTTTTAGGAAATCAAATGCTTTACGACATGATTCGTCGAAAACAAATGGCGTTTCTTTGGCGAGAGGATTGCTCAGGGGACGAGCAACCTTCGAGAAATCCTTGATGAATCTTCTATAGAATCCCACATGACAAAGAAATGATCGAATTTGCTTAATAGATGTGGAAGGAGGAAGTTTAGCGATAGCATCAACCTTAGCTTTATCCACTTCAATTCCCTATTCAGAGATTACATGACCCAAGACGGTGCCTTCTTGTGTCATGAAATGACTCTTTTCCCAGCTAAGGACAATCATGTTTTGACACATCACTTAAGAATCATTAGATTAGCCAAACAAGAGTCAAACAATCTCCAAAAAAAGAGAAATCATTGATGGGTCGGCCCGGATAGGTTGTTAATATGATGATTTTATCGTTGAAATATATATAGTGGTTAACCTAATTCGGACCTAACCATCTCTTTACAAAATTTTTAACCTGGCCTACTTGATTTTATCTTGTCACTTTTAGGTCCAGGGTCGAACTCAGGGAAGTGGAGTTCAAGTCGAGTTTCTACGTTTTCCTTAAAACGTGTCTCTTTCGTTCGTTTATTCTATTTTTGTTGTTTTTCTTATTTAGATTTTCTTCTGGTAATCCTTGTCCTTGAGGCACACCCTCAAAATTGTGTCCTTGGCTTTTAGCCAAAATACAGTTCCAAAACGAGTCTTGCTACTCGCAAGACGGGATACCTGCAAGTCAAAGATTATCTTTTCTCTTTTATATACCTTTTTTATCTTTTTACTAAGAAAGAAGCGAACAGATAGAAAGTAAATATAGTATGTATATATATATAATATATATAAAGGGGTGGGGGTGGATGTGACGATGGAGTGTAGCACTATATCGAGTCAGTCGACGTCTAGAGAGATGCAACCAACTCGACTGGTTGCCGCGTGGAGTGTGGATGAATGATGGATGATGTATGGGTCCACCCTTTTTCTACGCGTGTATCAGGGAATATCAGCAACTGGTGCAGATATTCCCGCAATACAGCGTATGACAAATAATGTGAAAAAATATATATATATATGTGTATGTATATAATTAAATATATCTATATATACATATATAATACTATATAGATGTATATATATACGTATATAAGTGTATGTATCTAGATATATATGTATATATATAAGTATATAGAAATGTATGTATATATATATGTATATAAGTATGTGTATATATATATATAGGTATATATATATATAGATATATATATATATGTATATATATATATTTATATATATATATATTATATATATATGTATGTATACCTAACTATATAGATATACTATGTATATAAGTATATATATATATGTATGTATATATATGTATATATATATATATATGTTACTATATATATGTATACGTATAGATATATATATGTTTATACTAGTGTTTATGTGTGTGTGGGTGTGTGGAAGTGTCGGTGAAGATGTGTGTGCGTTGGTGTAGTGTACTGAGAGTGAGTGAAAAAGAGAGAGAGAGAGTGGGAGAGAGAGAGTTGGAGAACGTAGAAGGGACAAGTTAAGTCGTCGGTGGATGGCGGCATACGTTTGGAGCCACGTCGTCTGGAGAAGGTGGCGGACGTCTGGACGTTGTGGGTGTGGGCGCGGAGGAGACAGAACGGAGACGAAGGTGGGGAATGCCCTGTAGGCGCGTGCGAAGGCAGAGAGTGACTGCAGGGAAGGTCGCAGAGGAGACGGGGGTGTTGCTGCTACCGCTGCGTCGCGGTTTGGCTGCTGCTGCCGCTGCGCCGCGGTTTGGCTGCTGTTGCCGCAGCTTCAAGCTTCGGAGCTTGAAGCGGCAGTAATGGCGTGAGACAAAAAAATGAAATGAAGGAAGACACCATGCCCACCGGTTCGTTGGGCGGTGGTGTTCCCACTGTGGTGGTGTGCACCACAGTGGGTGCTCCTGCTCGCCGGGTGCCTCCTCGAAGGAGGGCCGACGTATGGGAGGGGAGGACGGTGGAGAAGGTGGTGGCTGCGAGTTTTTCTTTTGCAGCAGCGTGTGTCTCGCGAGGAAGAAGCTGCAACTTCTTATAGAGGAGGAGAGATTGGCGTGCCTGCTACAATAGGGAGAGGGCACGGGATTGGCAGCTGCAGGGAGTGGCGTTGGCAGGGAGACATGACGTGGAGTAAATTCATGCAGCTTCGGGAAGAGAAGTGCAACCGCGGGAAGAGAAAAGAAAGAAAGAGGAAATAAAAAATAGAGAGGGGACATTTTGCAAAGAGGCACTTGCGAAAAAATGTAAATATGCAAGCCATTTATTCCATTCTCTTCTCTCAATTAAATGCATGAATGTAAGTGTTTTTACAAATACAACTATAGAATCCTAATGTGCAACGTTAATGCTAGGAAATAGCATAAGAAGGCTTTATTGCAGGCGTACTTGGAGGTGCAAACATATACCCCCATGCCTATCTTTTGCTAGTCCCTAGCAAAACAGTATTTAGAAATGATCTTAAGCTGAAAATTTTCTTCTGAGGTGATAAAGGTGTGTTTATTATCGGATATTGTGAGAACTAATTGTTGAGAAGACTACCAGTACTTTAAGTCTTACATGACATAGATCATCTCTCAACTAACCAAGACTTTTGATATTTAAACCTTAAGTACGATTTCCAGGACCCAGGAGGTTTTTGCCGTACTTGAGAGCTTAAGAGGTTATGGTTTGTGCATAGTGAAGGATCAAGACTGACCAGATGAACATTAAGACTCAATCCCAGGGTTTCACAAATTTTTAAGTATAGGTTGGTCCCAGTTTCAGCCTATGTCTTCGGGTTGACCCTTAAGGTGATGACGGAAAACTCAACTCCTATTTTCTGATTTTTTGTGGCTCACAGAAAAACAAAGGATACAGGCATTTATGAGATATACTGACTCTTTTGCAACATCTCTCTTTCTTTCTTTTTTTTTTTTGAAACACGTGTCAATATATCTCTTACAACACATTCAGAAGGAGCACACTTTTTTTTCTTTTTGGTGGGAGAGTTTCTTTTTGGTGGAAAGAGTCGCTCCTAAACACAAGACTAAAGCCTGGGATAAAAAGTCTACCTACGCGCACAGGTAAGGACTCCACCTTCCCTAATGAACACTAGGGTTGGATCTTATGTTCACTTGGCCTTTCCTGATATGTGTAGTGTGAACCAAGTTTACTTAAGCTCTCAAGTAAAAGTAAACCAATGGATCTTGTACTGCTGTCTCAGGTACATGAATACATCCTTAGCTAGGAGAGATCTTGATCTATTTTGTCAATGCTTTAAGTGAATTAAGCCGAGCCTGAGCGAATCAAGCTTTTGTGGCCTGAAAATTCTTCAAAACAGAGGTTGAATATCCATAAACACTTATTGTATTTTTGTTTCAACTTTTAGATCATTACTAGACACCATTTTCTCTCTCTGTTTTTTCTTTTTTTGTATATATAGAAACTGCACGATACCCTAAAATACCTAGATCCTAAGGATGCCTATCCACCTCCCCATGCTAAACAATGCTATGTCCTCATATGCATGCAGGGAAGGGTACAGAAAGGATGAAAGATCGGGTAGCGAGCGCTGAAGTGCAGGGTATAGATCAGGGTGGTAGGGTGGGTGGATGGTGGGTGGTGAAGTGATCACGATAGAGGTGTGAAAAGTGATGGTGGATGGTGAGTGCTGTTAGGGTGCCTCCCAACAAGCGCTGAATTTAACATCCCCAGCTGGACTCAGAATGAGGCAAAGAGTTAGTTACCCTCCAGCAGGGCAACGGTTTCTCCAATGAGAGCAGGTTTATGAGTCAGATAGGGTTTCAAACGCTGCCCGTTGATCGTAAATTTGCGCCCAGATTTGGGATCTTCGATCTCGACGGCCCCTTTGGGGAATGGTCTTGAGACCATGAAAGGACCACTCCATTTGGACTTCAATTTCCCAGGAAAGAATTTGAGTCGGGCATTATAGAGCCAAACTTGCTGAGATGGCTCAAATTCCTTCCATCGAATATGGCTGTCGTGAAAAGCCTTAGTGCGCTGTTTAAAGGTTAGAGCAGAATCATAGGCTTCATGATGGAGCTCTTCCAGCTCTTGGAGTTGGAGTTTCCTTTCTCGACCACACAAGTCTAGGTCGAGGTTACATTGGCGAACTGCCCAATAAGCGTAGTGCTCCAACTCCATGGGCAAATGACAAGGCTTCCCATAAATGATTCTATATGGAGACATACCAAGGGGAGCCTTGAAGGCAGTCCGATACGCCCAAAGTGCGTCAGTCAGCTTGTCGGACCAATCCTTACGGTCAGGCCGAACCATTCTCTAGAGAATCTGCTTGATTTGCCTGTTCGACACTTCCACCTGGCCGTTCGTCTGAGGATGATACAGGGATGTGATACGATGGTGGACTCCATACCTCCTCAGAAATGCCCGAAAAGAAGCATGGGAAAACTGCCTTCCTCCATACGAGATAATGGCCCGAGGGATCCCAAAACGCACAAAGATGTGGTCCTTGACGAATCGGGTGGAGATAACATGGTCAGCACGGCACGCGGGAATAGCCTTGATCCATTTCGAAACATAGTTGATGGCCACGAGGATGAATTCGAAGCCGTTGGATGGAGGAAATGGACCCATGAAGTCAATTCCCCAGATGTCAAAGATTTCCGCAGCTAGGATGTGTTGCAAGGGCATCATGTCACAACATGCCATTGACCCTAACGACTGGCACCTAGTGCAATGCTTGGCATAAGTGTGTGCGTCCTGGTGAAGGGAGGGCCAAAAGAAACCACACTGTAACACCTTGGCTGCAATTTTCCTCCCAGAGAAATGGCCTCCACAGGCCTGATCGTGGCAGAAGGATAGCACACTGGGGAACTCACTGTCAGGAATACAGCGACGGATGATTTGATCAGCACCTATCCAAAAAAGAAGTGGATTATCCCAGAAATAATACTTTGCTTCTACCATGAGAGGCTCACGCTGGTTTTTAGGCCAGCCACGTGGAAGAGATCCTGAAACAAAGTAATTGGCAATGTCGGCATACCACGGTCCACTTGCCACATTTATTGCCAATAGGTGCTCATCGGGAAAAATTTCATTAATTGGTAGAGTAAGTCCAATATGGTCAGGGTCCAGTCTGGAAAGGTGATCAGCCACAACATTCTGGGCTCCGGCCTTATCGCGAATCTCAATGTCAAATTCCTGGAGCAGAAGGATCCAACGAATCAGTCTAGGCTTGGCATCCTTCTTGTGCATGAGATGGCGAATGGTTGCGTGATCAGTGAAAACAATAACGTGAGAGCCCAGAAGGTAAGAGCGGAATTTCTCCAGCTCAAAGACGACCACCAGTAGTTCCTTTTCAGTGGTAGTATAATTACGCTGGGCCTTGTCCAACGTCTTACTGGCATAGTATACCACGAAGGGGTTTCTATCGCATCTTTGTCCTAGGATGGCTCCGACTGCAAGGTCAGAAGTGTCACACATAAGTTCAAAGTTGAGGGACCAATCAGGCGGCTGGAGAACAAGGGCCTTCGTGACAGCATTACGCAGCTGCGTGAATGCTTGTATATAGTCGGGGCCCATGTCGAAGGGCACGTCGGTTGATAGGAGAAGAGTTAAGGGTCGAGAAATTTTGGAGAAGTCTTTGATGAATCTACTATAGAAATCGACGTGCCCCAAGAAAGAGCGGATTTGTTTGACAGAACCAGGCACAGGTAAATCAGCAATGACGTCGAGCTTAGCTCTGTCAACCTTCATACCCCTATTGGAGATGATATGTCCGAGAACAATACCCTCCTGCACCATAAAATGACATTTTTCCCAGGAAAGCGCGAGGTTTACGTCAATACATCTCCTAAGGATGCGAGTCAGGTTGGCAAGACATTCGTCGAAAGATGGTCCAAAGACTGAAAAGTCATCCATGAAGACCTCGAGAAAGTCACCCATCATGTCATGGACTACCGCCAGCATGCATCTCTGGAAAGTTGCTGGCGCGTTGAAAAGTTCGAATGGCATCCTTTTAAAGGCGAAGATTGTAACGACCCGATTCCCGAGTCCCTACGAGACACGAGAACCGGACCGACTCGACTAATCCCAAGACCTAGTCGTCCAGCGAGAAAGTAACCAAAAGAGCAGTAAAATAAACCACATTCAACATGAATATAACTGACAGTAAGGAAGTACAGCAGTAAGGAAAGAAACTACTACAGTAGATACCACCACAACAGTAGAACAACATTTATCATATAACAAGAACTGCAGGTAAAGAAAGTACAACGAAAACAAGAACTACTCACTATAACAGAAACAAAAGAGGTACAAAAGACTGTGGTAAACTCTACTAGACCCTACTCGGCCTAGTGTCCTCTGCAGCCGCTGACCCTGGCTGCTCAACACCTGGTCCTGAAAAAGGTAACGAGTGTGACAGGTCAGCAAAACGCTGAGTAGAGTGGCAAACTAACTAAAGACAACAGTAGAGTGTACAGTAGCTGTTATGTTCTATTACTTCCTTTATTCACATCTTTCAATTTTCTCACTATTTCATTTATTTCTCAGATCCTTCACTTGATCTCGAATGTCCTCATGGGAATGATCTTGATTGCAGTCTTTTCCAAAAGTAGAAGTAGCACGTGGTGCTCTCCTGGCCGGGAGAGTCCCCCATGGTGATCCTACCCTCAGTCAACCACCCCAAGGTCACTGACAGACGTAACGGTGACTACGGCACGCGCGATAAACGCACAGGTAGCTAGCCCGCACTGGCACGCGGTCAGTCGTTTTCGTTAACGGGTGCGCCCAAAGCACAGCACGGAACCAGGGCAGAGCCCTCTCAGTAACAGGGGTCCAACCCCTCCACAGTAACCAAACCGGGGACTTGCCCCTCCACAGTCCGCGCACCCTTGCCTGACTACCCTGGTTTGCCCTAGTGGGCCTAACAAGTCGGTGAAGGAGGCTAGCAGAACCCCGGGGCCCGTGGGGTAGCTAGTACTCTCCTAACACCACTAGCTCTCCTCGGTACTACGTACACGAGGGCCAACAAGTCGTTACAGAGTGGCCAGTCCTAACCCCGGGTCCCTGGGGCAGCTAGCTCCGCTCTGCACTAAACAGGGGGACAGTCGCTCTCCTTGGTACTCCGTACTCAAGGGCCAGCTCACTTCCCCAAAAATATTCCACTCACCTTCTAGGAGTTCTACTCCTACTTCCCCGTAGGGTTCCATCCTTTTTACTCAAACATCCAGGTTTCACTTTCCAGTTTCACATTCTTACAATCCATGTTCTCAACCACGTTATCTATTCACAACAGGCAGCTGTTAATTCAATTTACAGGCAGCTTTATATCTCTTTCCATTTTCCAAGACTGCAGTATATACATTCCACTAGTTTTCCATCCTAGGATCTAGCATACAACTAGTTTTCCAGCCCTAGGATTCATGCATCACCTAGGAGCTATCATTCCATGCATTTCTCATTCCTAGGATTCATGCAATGTCCTAGATTCTAGTTATGGTTCCATACTTTAATAGATTTTAATAATAAACTTAAGCCACTCTACCAGGTACAACGAGAGTAATGGGGGCGTGATCGGGAATCCCGCGTGCCTCCGCGACTCCCAAGACTGCAACTGAACGAGGTCCTATCACAAGGATCAAACACAAGGAGTGTCTCAAAATAGTGTATAGCTACTGTAGACGGGTAGAGGAATTAATTCTGAAAGGAACGCAACTCGAATCGCGGAAAACGGAGCCCGAACGGGCTCTAAACGGGTCGAAAAAGACGATACTGTGCAAAATCAGACGTCTGGAACTTCTTCCAGACGTCTTAAAAAGTGGATCAGAGAATTACCTATTTAGCGTGGTTTCCCAGACATCCAGAAGTCTGCGGGAATGTCTGGCCTATCTCCCAGACGTCCGATGGTCACCCCGGACGTCTGGAGGTCACTCAAGCCGTCCGGTACAACTTCCAGACATCTGATTCGCAAAGGATGGCGAATCAGCGAGCCTGCGCATAGCCAACTCCCTCCCTCAGTACGGTCAGTCGTCAGGAAGGAAGAAGAAAGCGGAATACTAACCTTTCAGACGTCTGTATGATCTACCAGACGTCGTCCTCGCCGTCTGCCTATCAACCCAGACTCCTGATTCTGGAAATTTTTCCAGAATCAAGGCGCGACCCGGACTCTGCTCGCGACGCCGCCCGCGTCGTACCTCGCGTGTCTGCTGCTCAGACCGCAGCAGGTCCCTCTCCGCATCGTTCCGCGCCCCCTGCGCCCTCCGCTGGCCGGCCAAGCCGCTCTGGCCAGCTCACCCTCCCGGCAGAGCTCCGCCCTCGCACGCTGCACCTCCTCCGCGCTCACTGCGGCCGCCGCTGCAGCCCTCACGCTCACTCACTCTCGCGCACAGGAAGGAGAAGAGGAAGGGGACGGTGGAGACGATAGGAGGGAGGCGTGCCCTTTTTAAGGCCGCGCGGAGAGGAGAGAGAAGGATTCGCGGCAGGGGAATCTGCAGCCGCGGAGGGAGGAAAGGCGAATATACGGTCTGCGCGCGCAGGCGCGCAGACGACTCTCGCGTGTGGAAGATAACGATTTTTCAGACGTCTGTAAACCCAGACGTCTGGATGTAATCTCAGATGTCTGGTCAGACGTCTGGGCCACCTCCCAAACGTCTTAAAATACGTCCGGGGCACGCGTTCGTAACAATATAACAAACTCAAAGGAAGTTTCATCCCCGAAACTTGCGCCAACTAGGGTCCGGGAAAAGACGTCCAAATAACCATAACAAACTCAAAGAGGATCGAACCCGATCCAAAAGGATGTACCCGCGAAAAGCTCTGGGTACTGCTCCCACATTGCCGCCTCAGGCTCCCAGGTAGCCTCCTCGTACCGCTGGCTCCTCCACAAAACCTTTACTAAGGGTACTTGCTTTCGTCTCAAACTGCGGACGGCTCGGTCTAGGATCTGCACTGGCCGCTCGGGGTACGTCAGGTCATCGCTCACCTCGACGCTCTCGTGACTCAGTACGTGGCTGGGATCAGCTACGTACTTCCTGAGGTTGGACATGTGGAACACGTCGTGCACACTAGAAAGCTGCAGGGAAAGGGTAAGTCTGTAAGCAACGGGTCCAACCCACTCCAGGACCTCAAAGGGCCCTACGAACCTCGACGCAAGCTTCCCTCTCACCCCAAAATGCTGTAGGCCCTTCATGGGAGAAACACGAAGGACGACGTGGTCCCCAATCTCAAACTGCACCTCTCTGCGTCTCCGATCCGCGTAGCTCTTCTGTCTGCTCCTGACAGTGCGGAGTCGTCTGTGGATCTGCTCAGCTACCTCCTGACTCTGCCGGATCAACCTGCGGCCAACCACCCACTTGGTCCCCACCTCAACCCAGCTCAAGGTTGCCGTACACCTCCGTCCGTACAAAGCCTCGTAGGGAGGCATGCCGATGCTCGAGTGATAACTGTTGTTGTATGCAAACTCCGCCAGGGGCAGGTGCTCCTCCCAAGAGCCCCTCCAGTCCAGTACACAGGCACGCAAAGGTCCTCAAGTGTCTGTATCGTGCGCTCAGACTATCCGTCCGTCTGGGGGTGGTAAGCTGTGCCAAACCTCAACCGCGTCCCCAAGGCCTGCTGAAACTCAGCCCAAAACTGGGACGTAAAGCGGGTATCCCGATCGGATACGATCTCCTGCGGAACTCCGTGTAATCGTACCACATCACGATATACCTCTCTGCCAACTGTGCCGGTCCCAAAGTGACTCGGATCGGCAAGAAATGCGCCGTCTTCGTCAGTCTATCCACTATTACCCAGACTATGTCGTGTCCCCGCTGGGTAACAGGCAAGCCCACCACCAAGTCCATGGTGATGCTCTCCCACTTCCACTCTGGCACTGGAAGCGGCTGGAGCGGCCCTGCAGGCCTCTGATACTCGGCTTTCACCTGCTGGCACACTAAGCACTGCTGCACGAATTCACCCACATCCCGCTTCATCCCCCTCCACCAAAACTCGCGTCTCAAGTCGTGGTACATCTTCGTGTTTCCGGGATGTATGGTGAATCTGGAACCGTGTGCCTCAGTCAGGAGCTCTCTCAACAGCTCCTCGTCTCTGGGGATGCACAGCCGTCCCCTCAAGCGTAGCACCTGGTCTGTGAAAGAGAACTCCCCTGGGTCTCCTGATAGTACTCTGTCGCGCAAAGACTGCAAGTACGGATCGGCCGTCTATCCTGTGATGATACGGTCTATCAGCTCTGGCCTAGTCTGTCGTGTCACCGTCACTGCCCCACAGTACCCTCGTAACTCTAGAGGTCGCCAACTGCCTACCTCCTCCAAAAGGCTCCAACTCTGTAACAGTAGATTGGCCAAGCGTGCGGGCGCCTTACGGCTCAAGGCGTCAGCCACCACATTGGCCTTTCCCGAGTGGTAGGAGATGCTGCAATCGTAGTCCTTCAGGAGCTCCAAGCAACGTCTCTGTCTCATGTTGAGCTCCTTCTGATCAAAAAGGTATCTGAGGCTCTTGTGATCTGTAAAAATCTCGAAGGTCTCACAGTACAAGTAGTGCCTCCATGTCTTCAGCGCGAAGACAACAGCTGCCAACTCTAGGTCGTGGATAGGGTAGGTATGCTCGTGGGGCTTCAGTTGCCGCGAAGCGTAAGCGACAACAAGACCCCTCTGCATGAGCACACCTCCTAACCCCTGCAAGGAAGCGTTCGTGTACACAACCAACCCGCCACTACTGTCCGGGATGGTGAGCACGGGAGCCGAGGTCAACCACTCCTTCAGCTCCAGAAAACACGCCTCACAGGCGTCTGTCCAAGCGAAAGGCACGTCCTTCCAGGTAAACTGTGTCATAGGACGCGCAATCTACGAAAATCCTCTGATGAACCGTCTGTAGTAACCTGCCAGTCCCAGGAAACTACGAATCTCAGTGACTGAATGCGGTCTCTCCCACCTGAGCACTGCCCCGACCTTGGCGGGGTCCACTGCCAGGCCATTACCAGAGATCACATGACCCAAGAAGGTGACCTCCCTCAACCAGAACTCGCACTTACTGTATTTGGCGTACAGCCTGCGTCGTCTCAGAGTGTCCAGAACCATCCGCAAGTGCTGTCCGTGCTGCGTCCGATCTCTAGAATAGATGAGTACATCATCTATGAAAACCACCACAAACTGGTCCAAGTACGGTCTAAACACCCGGTTCATCAGGTCCAAGAAAGCAGCGGGGGCATTGGTCAGCCCAAACGGCATGACCAAAAACTCGTAGTGTCCGTACCGGGTGCGGAAAGCTGTCTTGGAGACGTCGGTCTCCCTGATCCTCAACTGGTGGTATCCAGACCTCAAGTCTATTTTGGAAAACACCGTGGCACCCCGCAACTGGTCAAACAAATCGTCGATCCTCGGCAGCGGATATCTGTTCTTGATGGTGACCCTATTCAGCTGTCGGTAGTCCACGAAAAGGCGTAGGGTCCCATCCTTCTTCTTCACAAACAGTACCGGGGCTCCCCAGGGAGACGCACTGGGCCTCACGAAACCTTTCTCCAGAAGGTCCTGCAACTGAGACTTGAGCTCTCGCAGCTCAAGCGGTGCCATTCTGTATGGCGCGGTGGAGATGGGGCTGGTCCCTGGTACTAGTGAGATCTCAAACTCGATCTCGCGCTCGGGCGGTAGTCCTGGTAACTCGTCTGGAAACACGTCGGGGTACTCTCTGACCACCGGGATGCTCTGGAAGTCTGCCACAGGGCTGGGCTCTGCCACCACACAGGTTAGGAAGCCCTCACACCCCTGGCTCAAAAGTCTCGCCACCCGAAGTGCCGAAATGCACCTGAAACCTCCGTCCATTGGCTGTCCGTGAAACTCGAAAGAAGGCAACTCCAGAATGGAGAAGACAATCTTCCTCTCAAAATAGTCCACCAAGGCGTGGTAAGCGGACAGCCAATCCATCCCCAAAATCACACCAAAGTCCTCCATCTGGATCATAATCAGGTCAGCTGGCAGGCTATGTCCTCCAACGCTGACCACGCAATCCGTGTACACCTCTTCAGCTACAAATAGCTGACCACTCGGACCTCTGATTACGAACGGATTCTCTAACAGTGTATAATCCTGGTCCAGACTAACTGCGAAACTGGCTACGACAAACCACTGCGTAGCGCCGGAATCGAAAAGGGTGTAAACGAGTCTGCCAGAAACTGAAACCATACCTGCTACCACGGATCCCGAAGCTCTGGCGTCCCTGTGTGTTAAGGCATTGATATGCCCCTCAGCTCTAGGTGCAGACGAAGCATCCACACTCTGCGTCGGACGGGTAGGTGCTGGCCGGTACCCTCCTCACGACTGCTGTCCTCCTCCTCGTGCCTGGGAACCACGGCCTCCTGCGCGCCCTCCAGTGCTCTGCACGGGAAGTATCTGCTGACATCCTGCCCCAGATGGGCAGTCCCTCCTGACGTGGCCCGGCTGGCCACACTGGTAGTAGAGGGGAACCCGACTCCATCCCTCAGTGAGTCCCTGCTGTCGACTAGGCGGGGGTCCGGTGCTGGCGACTGGCCCCTGTCGAGGGCCCCCAAAGGCCACTGATGGCCCTGCACAACGTGACGGCTCTCCTGCGGACGCCACGTGTCTCTGTTCTCGCCGGCCCTGTGAGAAGTCTGGCTGAAAGGGCCTCTTCCGCCCGCCGTCGGTCTCTCGCGTGGACGGGTTGGTCTCCTCGTAAGTCATAGCTGCCTCTACCATCCTCGAAAACGTAGGCAGCTTCAGGGGCTTGACATACCCCTGGATCGCTGGCCGGAGCCCCTCGGTGAACCTCCAAAGGCGCTCCTCCTCAGTAGCTACCGCTGTCGCTGCAAAGCGGGACAGATCCACGAAACGCGTGTGGTATGCGCTCACAGTCATCGTCCCTTGGTGGAGAGTGTGGAACTCCCGCCTCCTCTGGTCATGCCACGTCTGGGGAAAGTACTACTCGCAGAAGAGGGTGACGAATTGGTCCCATGTCGGCTCGTCCCTCTCCTGTCCCTGGACCGCCCTCCACCACCGGTGTGCCGCACTCTCCAGCTGGTACGTGGCAAAGGCCACGCGGCACTCCACCGGGGGGCAAAGGGTGTCAAACATCTTCTCCAGCTGCTCAAGCCAGTCTTCTGCCTTGGTCGGGTCCTCATCCCCCTTGAAGGAGGGGGGCTTCAGCTTCCGGAACTGTCCGAAAAGCTCGAAGTGGCGCTGTAGGGGACGTGCTGGTGCACCTCCAGGCGAAGGTGCCTCGTGTACAGAAGTGTCGGAGGAAGGTGGGGGTGGCAGGGGCCCATCCCCTCCCTCGTGTCCAGCGCCGTGTCCGTCGCGTGGTCCCACAGAGGACTCCCCCTCTGCAGCCCCAGGAGGAGGCGCTCGGGGCGGTGGGTGGAGCTCCTCTCGTACAATATCTCGTATCAGTCTGGCGAGGTCCTGGGCCTGGATGCCAGGGAGTGGTGGCTGGTCCACCGAGACGTCAACAACAGCACGTCCATCTCGTCGACCTCGCCCTCGGCCGCGCTCGCGGCCAGTCTCGTGCCGAGGCATCTCCTGCAAGGAGACGCGAACAAAACGGAAACGTCAAAACAGACGGTATGTAACAAAACTTCTAAGAGCTCAAGTCAAGAGATATGTTGTGGTGGCTACTCTAGCTATAAACATGTGAATTGGTTATTTTCCAGTCAGTTGATTCACTTCTCGGGACGACCTTGCTCTGATACCATCTTGTAACGACCCGGTTCCCGAGTCCCTACGAGACACGAGAACCGGACCGACTCGACTAATCCCAAGACCTAGTCGTCTAACGAGGAAGTAACCAAAAGAGCAGTAAAATAAACCACATTCAACATGAATATAACTAACAGTAAGGAAGTACAGCAGTAAGGAAAGAAACTACTACAGTAGATACCACCACAACAGTAGAACAACATTTATCATATAATAAGATCTGCAGGTAAAGAAAGTACAGCGGAAACAAGAACTACTCACTATAACAGAAACAAAAGAGGTACAAAAGACTGTGGTAAACTCTACTCGACCCTACTCGGCCCAGCGTCCTCTGCAGCCGCTGACCCTGGCTGCTCAACACCTGGTCCTGAAAAAGGTAACGAGTGTAACACGTCAGCAAAATGCTGAGTAGAGTGGCAAACTAACTAAAGACAACAGTAGAGTGTACAGTAGCTGTTATGTTCTATTACTTCCTTTATTCACATCTTTCAATTTTCTCACTATTTCATTTATTTCTCAGATCCTTTACTTGATCTCAAATGTCCTTGTGGGAACGATCTTGATTGCAGTCTTTTCCAAAAGTAGAAGTAGCACGTGGTGCTCGCTTGGCCGAGAGAGTCCCCCGTGGTGATCCTACCATCAGTCAACCACCCCAAGGTCACTGACAGACGTATCGGTGACTACGGCACGAGTGATAAACGCACAGGTAGCTAGCCCGCACTGGCACGTGGTAAGTCGTTTCCGTTAACGGGTGCGCCCAAAGCACAGCACGGAACCAGGGCAGAGCCCTCTCAGTAACAGGGGTCCAACCCCTCCACAGTAACCAAACCGGGGCCTTGCCCCTCCACAGTCCGCGCACCCTCGCCTGACTACCCTGGTTTGCCCTAGTGGGCCTAACAAGTCGGTGAAGGAGGCTAGCAGAACCCCGGGGCCCGTGGGGTAGCTAGTACTCTCCTAACACTACTAGCTCTCCTCGGTACTATGTACACGAGGGCCAACAAGTCGGTACAGAGTGGCCAGTCCTAACCGTAGTTCCCTGGGGCGGCTAGCTCCGCTCTGCACTAAACATGGGGACAGTCGCTCTCCTTGGTACTCCGTACTCAAGGGCCAGCTTACTTCCCCGAAACTATTCCATTCACCTTCCAGGAGTTCTACTCCTACTTCCCTGTAGGGTTCCATCCTTTTTACTCAAACATCCAGGTTTCACTTTCCAGTTTCACATTCTTACAATCCATGTTCTCAACCACGTTATCTATTCACAACAGGCAGCTGTTAATTCAATTTACAGGCATCTTTATATCTCTTTCCATTTTCCAAGACTGCAGTATATACATTCCACTAGTTTTCCATCCTAGGATCTAGCATACAACTAGTTTTCCAGCCCTAGGATTCACGCATCACCTAGGAGCCATCATTCCATGCATTTCTCATTCCTAGGATTCACGCAATGTCCTAGATTCTAGTTATGGTTCCATACTTTAACAGATTTTAATAATAAACTTAAGCCACTCTACCAGGTACAACGGGAGTAATGGGGGCGTGATCGGGAATCCCACGTGCCTCCGCGACTCCCAAGACTGCAACTGAATGAGGTCCTATCACAAGGATCAAACACAAGGAGTGTCTCAAAATAGTGTATAGCTACTGTAGACGGGTAGAGGAATTAATTCTGAAAAGAACGCAACTCGAATCGCGGAAAACGGAGCCCGAACGGGCCCTAAACGGGTCGAAAAAGATAATACTGTGCAAAATCAGACGTCTTGAACTTCTTCCAGACGTCTTAAAAAGTGGATCAGAGAATTACCTGTTCAACGTGGTTTCCCAGACGTCCAGAAGTCTGTGGGAACGTCTGGCCTATCTCCCAGACGTCCGATGGTCACCCCGGACGTCTGGAGGTCACTCAAGCCATCTGGTACAACTTCCAGATGTCTGATTCGCAAAGGATGGCAAATCAGCGGGCCTGCGCACAGCCAACTCCCTCCCTCAGTACGGTCAGTCGTCAGGAAGGAAGAAGAAAGTGGAATACTATCCTTTCAGACGTCTGTATGAGCTACCAGACGTCGTCCTCGCCGTCTGCTTATCAACCCAGACGTCTGATTCTGGAAATTTTTCCAGAATTAGGGCGCGACCCGGACTCTGCTCGCGACGCCGCCCACGTCGTACCTTGCGCATCTGCTGCTCAGACCGCAGCAGGTCCCTCTCCGCGTCGTTCAGCGCCCCCTGCGCCCTGCGTCGGCCGGCCAAGCCGCTCCGGCGAGCTCGCCCTCTCGGCAGAGCTCCGCCCTCGCACGCTGCACCTCCTCCGCGCTCACTGCGGCCGTCGCTGCAACCCTCGTGCTCACTCGCTCTCGCGCACAGGAAGGAGAAGAGGAAGGGGACGGTGGAGACGACAGGAGGGAGGCATGCCCTTTTTAAGGCCGCGCGGAGAGGAGAGAGAAGGATTCGCGACAAGGAAATCTGCAGCCGCGGAGGGAGGAAATGCGAATATGCGGTCTGCGCGCGTAGGCGCGCAGATGACTCGTGCGTGTGGAAGATAACGGTTTTTCAGACGTCTGTAAACCATCCCAGACGTCTGGCAAGACGTCTGGATGTAATCCCAGACGTCTGGGCCACCTCCCAGACGTCTTAAAATACCTCCGGGGCATGCGTTCGTAACAAAGATGCCAAAAGAGCAGGTGAAAGTGGTTTTCTCTTGGTCTCAGGGATCAATTGCCACCTGGTTATATCCTGAGAATACATCCAAGTAATAGAAAAATTTATTTCCCGCTAACCGCTCCAGGATTTGGTCAATAAATGGTAGTGGGAAGTGATCTTTCTTGGTTGTAGCATTGAGTTTCCTATAATCTACACACACTCTCCAAGATGTAGGAGTGCGTGTAGGGATGGATTCTCCCCTATCATTGACATGGATGGTGATTCCTGCCTTTTTGGGCACAACGTGAATCGGACTCACCCAGGGGCTATCGCTGATCGGGTAGATTATACTCGCATCCAGCCAGTTAATGATTTCTTTCTTAATGACCTCCTGCATGTTAGGGTTGAGACGTCACTGCATCTCGTGGGAAGGTCAAGCCTCCTCCTTCGTATATATACGGTGAGTGCAGTAGGAGGGGTTAATGCCAGATAAGTCTAATAAAGACTATCCAATAGTTGCCTTGTGTTCTAGGAGGACCTTAGTTGTTTGCACTCCTGGTCCCTGGTTAATTTTGAACTTATGATTACAGGGAGCATTTCATTTGGTCCCAGGAAAACATAGTTGAGTGTATTAGGCAGCACTTTTAGCTCGGGAGTGGATGGGGAAGGATCTGGCATTTCTTGGGACGAGAGTGTCCCAGACGGGTAGGAGAACAGGTTAGGAGGAGGAAACTGGCCTTCAGATTGGCCAAGAAGAGGGGCTTCTTGGATAGACGGATCCAAAAATGAATAGCCCTAGTGAAAAGTATATGGGCTCAAGGTCCCAGTGTGGATTTGCAAATCCGCCTGATTTGGCTGGGAAGAAAGGGCAATTCGATCTTCATGAGTGTGGACCGACAGTGAATAGCCCGGATATGACTCAGACCACGAGGTATGGGAAGTGGAGAAAACCTCATCAAAAGTCTGGCCAGGAGAAGGTACTGGACAAGGGAGGGATTGAGGAACGTCACAGTTTGTGTTGGTCAGGCAGTCATCAGTGTTTATACGTAATCCGCAGCAGTCTGAATAGGTCCCATTTAGTCCGATACACACGCTGACGGCCATGTCCTCGTCAGACGTGTCATCCTCAATGCAATCGCAATCAAAGTTCTTGGTTGCCTTGAATATGTTAAGCGTGAGCTTCTCAGTTCCAACGGCAATCTCATTACAGCCCGACTCGCAGTCGATATGGGCGCGGGCTGTGGCCAAGCAAGGTCGACCAAGGATGATCGGACAATCAGAAAGTGAACTAGGAACTTCCATATCTAAAACAAGAAAGTCAACAGGAAAACAGAGACTGTTGACCCTAACCACCACGTCTTCCACCACACCCTTCGAGATTTTGACAGAACGATCTGCCAACTGTAACCTGACAGGGGTGGGTTTCAGATTTCCCAAGGAAAATTTTTCGAGCATGATAGTCGGTATGAGATTGATGGAAGATCTTAGATCAAGCAGGGCACAGTTAAAACTGCAGCCTTGGATGCTACAGGAAATCAGTGGTGTGCCTGGATCTTTCTACTTCGGTGGTAAGTTTGACAGTATAGCACAACTCGCATGAGGCGAGAGAACCACTGGATTCTTAGTCTTCTTTGACTGTTGCCTAGGTGTTGTGTAGTCTTTGAAAAATCGAGCGACAGTAGGTATGTGGTCGATTGCCTCGAGCAGGGGTACCTTGATTTCTACATCCCTGAACAAATTACGCAGGTTGTCAAAGGCCGGTGTATTTCTCTTTTTGCCTTTTGGCTCCCTTAGTAGAGCCTCAGGGAATGGGACTGATTTTGGCACAAGTTTGGGTACATCGTCCTCTCGCGAATGCGGTATGCATCCCGAATGAGATGGCGAAGAAGAAGACGGGCCAAGATCAAGTCGAGGTGGATCAACAGTCTGCTTACCACTCCTTGTAGTGATAGCATTGGACGATGTGGGTCCAGTGGGATCATACGGCAGAGGAGGGTTTGCAATGGGGACATAAGAGTGCGGTGCTGCAGCGGGATTATCCTGAAATCCCCGTGGAATGCTCGGAGCATGCAGAACTTGATTAACCTATCCTTGAGAAGGTAGTACTTGTGGTTGAGGACCACGGGGTATGAAATTTCACGGGTTTGGAATAGGTTGGGTGGGAAGAGTGCCCTAAGATCGAGTCACCATACGTAGTTGACTGATCTCAGCGTTCTGCTGCGCCAATTGGTGCTGAAGAGAGGTCATGTTCTCTTCATGGCGCTTTGACATTTCGTCATCATTCGCATCAATTTGTCAAGAGGGCTTGATGCGTGTTCAGTTTTTGGTACGCAAGGGCCTGATGGCGGATTTTCCATAGGATTAAATTGGGCCCTTGGGATGACGGGTGCGGACAGTCGCATTGGTCCACTCACGGCGTTTTGGCGCTGCGGGTTGTTGGACCATGAGAAGTTCGGATGATTACGCCACCCTGGGTTATAAGTGGTAGAGAACGGGTTCTTCCCGAGGGTGCAAGCGTCTTCTATGCCAGAAGACGCGTCCGCATGTAAATATGCATCCGAGCACACGGTGGCTTGGTCCTCTGTGTTGAAATACTGGCTCGCAGAAGCCAATTCTACATGACTTACCGAGTCGCTTGGCGCGACACTCGATAAGGAAGGTCTAATGGGGTTTCTCGGGATAAGCCTGGTGTTTAAAGAACTTGGATTGTGACGAAGTGCTAAAGAGGTGGTGTTTGCCATAGATCGGGTTGGGTTGGCCAGAAGCTCGTCCAGTTTCTTGTGCATGACGTAGACTTCATCCAGTTTTTGTGCAACAAGGCTTAGATCAGTGGATGAATGGGAGGGTCCTATGTCAACTTCGTGGACATTTCGAGTCTGGCTGGTACGATTAAAGGCGATAATGGAGGCATTGTTTATTGAGTTTTCACTCATATTTTCAAATAGTTCGAATGCACCATTCTCATCTTTATTCATAAAATTCCCTCCGTAGGAAGCATCTGCAATCTACTTCAAAGTCTCATTTAACCCATAGTAGAAAATCTGGGCTATATGCCACTTAGGCAGATCGTGGTGTGGACACTTCCTGAGGAGGTCATTATACCTCTCCCATGCCTCATGAAATTGTTCGCTGTGTTGTTGCGTAAAAGAGGTGATAGCAAGGCGAAGCGCATTGGTCTGCCCGATTGGGAAGAACTTCTTGAGAAACGCTGTTCGCATCTCTTCCCAAGAATGGATGGTTCTCCCAAGGGTGCGTAACCATTGCGACGCTTTATCCCGCAATGAAAATGGGAACATCTTCATGAGGACTATAGATAACCTGACATTTCTTGGTTTAACGATTTCAGCAAGTCAGGTTAGGTCTTCCAAGTGGAGAAATGGGTCTTCACTTGCAAGACCATGAAAGTGAAAATTGATTAGGCCAATTATGTTTGGCTTTAATTCAAAGTCGTCCTCGCCTATGGGGACCCGAATTTGTCCTATGGTCTCTGTAGCAGCGGGATTTTGATAAGAGCTAAGAGACCTAGGCTCCTCCCGTTCGGGAGGATTTTGCATTTCCTCCAATGTTTCCTGAATGGCTTCGATTTGCTCATTATACATTTCCATTTGGGCTGGGAGGCGGGTTATGGGATCTATGGCTCCACCACCTGGTGAATTCTGAGGGCGGTTTCCTCCCTCGGGATTTGGGGGTGGGCATGCAGCCATATTTGTGGAGGAGGAGGACGATTCGGCTTCTTTTCTAGATTTATCAGTCAATTCAAACAATTCAGGGTTTTGCGACCTCCTCCCAAACATGCACTACCGTAGGAAGAGTTGGGGAGATGAGAAGGGAAAAGGGATGAGAGAAATGACACCGCAAAGGTACACTTGATTACAAATCAATATAGTCAAGTTCCTAACCTCTACAGTGTACCCTTAGACCTAAAGATCTAAGTTACCTACTATCACGAACTACGGAACCGAATGCGAGCACCGCGGAACCACCGGGCCAGATTGAAAGGCTGTTTGCCCCAGTCTTAGACACCCGATAGCACGTGTCAACTCTCACCAGTATGTAGCCGCTACACGCAAGTAGTTAGACCTCCAATCCTTAGCAAGTGTCAAGTTACTACCAATTTTATTTAGAGGCTTAGGATCAAGTGCTTCTGGAATGTGAAGGGCGTTATTTACGGGTAATGCCCAAGTGATTGATTTTCAGAGTGTGTAAAGTAAGCATGCAACGGGGAAATCTCCCCGAATTAAAGTTTTTATTGGTGAATGGTTTTTAAAGTTCAACCTTAAGTACTATGAATTTTAGGGTTTTGCTGAATTACTAATTCAACCAATCTCCGGGTTTTTGCAAAAATACAGGTTTTCTTTCTAAGCCCAAGAAACCCTTCTTCAATATCAGTTAGTTAATGCATGCTAAAATGCAATGGGCTACCCTAAATGGAGATTTCTATGTGTGGATGCACGAATCAGTTTTATATCAATGTGAAAGGGGGCCAAAGCACTTAAATTCAAGTGCTCCCAATCACCAGAAATGATTTCCACACACAAGGCTTCAACCAAAAGATAAAGAAAATCAAATTATTGGGGTTGAAGTATTCAGGATCGAATCTCAGGCAAGTTGAAAAGTCGTGGTGGGATTGGAATCAACTCAATTCCAAGTCTCCCCACAAAAAATGTGATCCTGAATTAAAGATAAGTGAGGTAAAAGAGGGATGTAAACAATATTTTTATTTGCCTCAAAGAATACTTCCCACGGCGAAGAATCAAAGAATCAAAATTCTCAGATTTTCGCTATGCGAAGTAGGCCGGGAAATTCGAGGCGGTGGGAGTGAAGACAAACAATCAAACATGTGAATTTTAATCCACTTGCCTCAAGAGATCCCAAGAAGTTTTTTTAATTTTTAATTTTTTAGTTTTTTTCTTTATTGAGGTGGCAAGTTAATCCTAGTTTGCTAAGAAAAGGAAAACCTACTTGTTTGACAACGTATGCGAAGCTCCAATGCGGTGTCGGAATCTTCACGCACTCGTTCCCGCCTTGGATCTACCCTCGTTCCCGACTTCATCTGCCTGTCTTCTCCTTTGAACCAGATTCACTTGCACATCAAAAACAAAAATACCTGTGAAGAGAGAAGAAAAAAATTGAAAGGAGTTGAATAAAAACTTACTTGAAGACGTACTTCCCCAGCAACGGCGCCAGAAAAGGATGATGGGTCGGCCTGGATAGGTTTTTAATATGATGATTTTATCATTGAAATATGTATAGTGGTTAACCTAATTCGGACCTAACCATCTCTTTACAAAATTTTTAACCTGGCCTACTTGATTTTATCTTGTCACTTTTAGGTCCAGGGTCGAACTCAGAGAAGTGGGGTTCAAGTTGAGTTTCTACGTTTTCTTTAAAACGTCTCTTCCATTCGTTTATTCTGTTTTTGGTGTTTTTCTTATTTAGATTTTTTTCTGGTAATCCTTGTCCTTGAGGCACACCCTCAAAATTGTGTCCTTGGCTTTTAGCCAAAACAGAGTTCCAAAACAAGTCTTGCGACTCGCAAGATGGGATACCTACAAGTCAAAGATTATCTTTGCTCTTTTATATACCTTTTTTATCTTTTTACTAAGAGAGAAGAGAACAGACAGAAAGTAAATATAGTATGTATATATATATATAATATATATAAAGGGGTGGGGGTGGAGGTGACGATGGAGTGTAGCACTATGTCGAGTCAGTCGACGTCTAGAGAGACGCAACCAACTCGACTGGGTGCCGCGTGGAGTGTGGATGGATGATGGATGATGTATGGGTCCACGCTTTTTGTACGCGTGTATCGGGGAATATCAGCAACTGGTGCAGATATTCCCGCAATACAGCGTATGGCAAATAACGTGAAAATATATATATATGTTTGTATGTATATAAGTAAATATATCTATATATATATATATAAATGTATAGGTATATATATAGATATATATAGATATATATATGTGTATATATATATATAGGTGTATATGTATATATGTATATATGTACATATATAGCTATATATGTATATATGTATATAAATATATGTATATATATATATATCTATATATATATAATACTATATAGATGTATATATATATGTATATAAGTATGTGTATCTTGATATATATGTATATATATAAGTATATAGATATGTATAAATATATATGTATATAAGTATGTGTATATATATATATAAGTATATGTGTAAGTATATATATATATATATACGTATATATATATATATATTATATATATATGTATGTATACCTAACTATATAGATATACTATGTATATAAGTGTATAGATATATAGATATATGTATGTATATATATATATATGTTACTATATATATGTATACGTATAGATATATATATGTTTATACTAGTGTTTATGTGTGTGTGGGTGTGTGGAAGTGTCGGTGAAGATGTGTGTGTGCGTTGGTGTGGTGTACTGAGAGTGAGTGAAAAAGAGTGAGAGAGAGAGAGAGCGGGAGAGAGAGAGTTGGAGAACGCAGAAGGGACGAGTTAAGTGATTGGTGGATGGCAGTAGACGTCTAGAGCCACGTCGTCTGGAGAAGGTGGCGGACGTCTGGACGTTGCGGGTGCGGGCGCGGAGGAGGCAGAATGGAGACGGAGGCGGGGAATGCCCTTCAGGCGCGCGCAAAGGCGGAGAGCGACTGCGGGGAAGGTTGCGGAGGAGGCAGGGGTGCTGCTGCTGCCACTGCGCCGCAGTTTGGCTGTTACTACCGTGGCTTCAAGCTTCGGAGCTTGAAGCGGCAGCAATGGCGTGAGACAAAAAAATGAAACGAAGGAAGATGCCACGCCCACCGGCTCGTTGAAGAGTTGGGCGGTGGTGTTCCTGTTGGTGCTAGAGCACCACGATCATTTGTTTTGATGATAAGAAAACACATGTTATTTAACATTTGCAATTTGAGTCCTAGATTTCAGGTCAATTGCAAATGTGGACGTGTTTAGACAGAGTTCGAGCTCGCATCCAGGACGGATTAGAGGAGCTTGACGGAAAACAGAGGATGTTCGCGTGGAGCGAAAGATAGAAGATGGAAGGAAATGAAGAATAGGATAGATTTCCTTCTTTTGTACTTGTATTTTTCGTTTCTTTTGTTGCTCTTTATTTCCTTAGATATTTCATGTTAAAGAGCCTCAAAGAACACTAACAGTAGTCCTAGGAACACCGGCACAACCCTAGGATACTTAGATTTTCTGTAGAATACTTAGAAAACCAATATAGGGTTCAAATAGCACTTCCAGACGTCTAATTCCCAAATAAGACGTTTGATAAAGCATTTTAAGACGTCTGACTGTTGTTTCAGACGTCTGATAACTGTTAGGTTGGACATAGCTAGTTCTGTCTGATGAAATCAGACGTCCAGACCTTAGTCCAGACGTCTTAGAAGACGTCTGATGACTTTGCCAGACGTCCAATTAGTGGACCATTGGCTGGCTTAGCAAACAGTCAGGAATATGACCGTTAGAGCCTTATCAGACGTCCTTAGGCCTTTCGAGACGTTTGATAAATGACCATTTTGCCTCGGCTGACCCAAAATCTCTTCTTAGAGATTTTCTAGCCGTTGCAACGTTTGGAAATCAATTCCCACAGTAAAAGTAGGTTTCCAGACGTCCAGACTTAGTGCCTGACGTCCTGTATGTCGTCTGATGGACTTGCACAAAAACCCTGTTTAGATCTGATTCAAGTCAGGGAGAAACCCGCATAGAATCAGACGTTTGACCTTGAAATCAGACGTCTTAAAGTGGCCTTCCAGACGTCTGATGCCATAGTTTGACGTCTGATAACCCTGTCAAATGTAATCATTGTCCTGATTTCGGCATGATTCTCTTGGGCTTTGTTCCCAACGGCTATAGAACCTTTCCTAAGCCTTCCAAAGCCTTCCTAAGGCCTCTATAAATAGAGGGGAGCCTTTACACACCTACATACACTAAGAGACACACAAGATACACACCTAGAGAGACCAAGATACACTAAGATCAAGTATTTCCACTCTCTTGTGTCCAAGAAGCTCTTGCTCTCTAAGCTCAAGCTCCATCATCTTGAGAGCATCATTCCCTTCGCGCACCCGCTCTCCCGCCGTTGTCTACGAGAGCGACATTGCACCGTCGCGTGGCTCACGCACCGCGTCATCATTGACGCACTCCTTGCAAAGGGGAGTTTCCTAAATCCTATAGAAGCTTAGGTTTATTACTTTGTTGACTCTATAGGTTTGTTGTTTATTTTACCTTTGTCTTTTGGTTGGGTATTCGCTTTGCGAATTTCCGTCTCCTTCGTGGGACAAAATCCTTCTCGTGGAGAGAAGGGGTTGAGGAACGCTACCCTCGTACTTGTAGCATGGTTGTACTGAGGTTGAATCACCCTCGTTTTAAAGTGATTCCTTTAGTGGATTTGATCAACTAGGTTGATCGGAAAATCCTAACTCGAGAGGGTTAGGTGGTGGTTTTCACCCGGTTTGGGTTTCCACCTAAAAATTCCTGTGTACTTTTTGTGATTGCTTATTTTTGTTAGATTGTTTATATTTTCAATTCCGCATTTTTTTGTCACGCTGATCTCACCCCTCCAAGTAGGGCCACAAAATTACATTTGGTATCAGAGCAGGTTTTCCGCCGACAGGAGTAACATCCGCGGAAAGATCACATGGAGGGAAGCTGTTCCACAAGCAGGATTTCCGAGGGGCAGTCCACAACCCGTCTGCCGTTCTTCGACGGGAGCAACTACCCCTACTGGAAGTTGCGGATGAAGACGTGGCTTCAAGCCACCGACTTCACAGTCTGGGCCAGGTGCGAGACCCCCTTCGACATCCCAGAGAAACTCGCCGGAGGATACTCGCAGCAGCAGATCCGGGAGCTCTCTCTCAACGCAAAAACAATGAACGCGTTGTATTGCGCGCTCAGCCCGGAGGAGTTCAACAGAATCTCGCAATGCGCCACCGCATACGAGATCTGGCACACACTCGAGGTAACTCATGAAGGTACCTCTAAGGTAAAAACTTCTAAACTCAATTTACTTTCACAAGAATTTGAGGCTTTTTCTATGAAAACTAACGAAACTTTAAGTGAGATGAACACTAGGTTCACTCTCATAGTAAATAACTTGAAAGCTTTAGGGAAGACTTTCATCAAGGGGGAGCTTCAAGGAAAGCTTCTTCGTTCCCTTGGACCGGAATGGGAATAGAAAGTCACCGCCATCGAAGAGGCGAACGAAATGGAGGAGCTCAACATGGAAGATCTCCTAGGCAATCGAATGGCCTACGAGACTAAGTTGAAGCAGAAGAAGAAGGATACACCAGAGCCTAAACTAAAGAAGGCTCTCGCCTTCAGAGCCGCGTCGGATAGTGAGGTAAGTTCCGACGACGAAGACTTTAGAATTTTACTTAAAAATTTTTCCAAGTTTTGTAGGGAATTAAAGAAAGAGAAAAAGGAGAAGAAGGAAAGCCCGAGACGTTGCTACCACTGCAACGGGAAAGGGCATCTGCGACCAGAATGCCCTCTTCTCAAAAAGGAGAAGAAGAAGGAAAAGGAGAAGAAATCTAAGAAGAAGGCGTTCCAAGCCACTTGGGACGATTCTAGCTCGGAGGAAGAAGAAGAAAAGACCATAGAAGAAGAAACTGCTTGCTTCGGCTTCATGGCCAGAGGAAGCGACAGCGAAAGTGAAAGCGACTCAGACAACGAGGTAAATCTCGATCTTCAAGAAGCTTTTAATGAACTTTTTGAGATTAGTAAATCACTTAGGATAGAAAATAAAAGCATTAAAAAGAACCTTAGTTTTCTTAAAAATGAAAATGATAGGTTAGAAATAAAACTTAAGGATCTAGAAACTTGTCCTAAAAATGATAACCTATTATTAGAAAATCATAACCTCATCAATGAAAATAATAAGTTGATTGAGGAAAATGATAGTCTAAAGTTAGAAATCTATGATTTAAAGACTAAGATGCAAACTATAGAAAAAGAAATTGAATGTCTTAGGGAAAATTCTAACAAATTAATCAACAAAGTTGATAATTTTTATAGCCCTAAGGTTGAGAAAGGATCTCCATCAAGGAGACCCGCTAACAGATCCGGATCCAAGCTCACTTGGATACCGAAGAAAAAATTAGAATCTTGTTTTGTAGGGTTCAGGGATAATTACAACATAAGGGACTGGACCTACAAGCTCAAGGCTGGTCAACTCAAGTTAGGGGAACCAAGGAGTAGACCAAGGAGGAGAACAAGAAGACCGACGAGACGGCGAACAAACGACGGACCCGCCGCACGTCGACCACCAGATTGGAGACCGGCGCCGATGCCCGGGCCTCCAAGCTACGGATGGGAGCCCCATCCGATGTGGCATCCACCACCACCATTCGGGCCATTTTATTGGCCATGGTAGGTGAGGTAAAACCCTTTACCCTATCTTTTTATCATAAGCATTCAGATAGGGGGAGTTAATATTAATGAGCTAATTGTCAATTTTTAAGGGGGAGATACAAGTTAGCTAAATTTCCTTTAGTAAGGGGGAGAAAAATAATAGCTATCTTGCTGTTACAAAAAGGGGGAGAATATCACCTTTGTTAAAATAAACTCGTAGAAGAGCATGTTTTAAGGGGGAGTTATAGGAAATGTAAAATCAATCAAACCTTTTAAATAATGTCAAAAAGGGGGAGGATTTTTATGCATTATTTACGATTTTGTCATCATCAAAAAGGGGGAGATTGTTGGTGCTAGAGCACCACGATAATTTGTTTTGATGATAACAAAACACGTGTTATTTAACATTTGCAATTTGAGTCCTAGATTTCAGGTCAATTGCAAATGTGGACGTGTTTAGATGGAGTTCGAGCTCGCATCCAGGACGGATTGGAGGAGCTTGACGGAAAACAGAGGAGGTTCGCGTGGAGCGAAAGATTGAAGATGGAAGGAAATGAAGAATAGGATAGATTTCCTTCTTTTGTACTTGTATTTTTTCGTTTCTTTTGTTGCTCTTTATTTCCTTAGATATTTCATGTTAAAGAGCCTCAAAGAACCCTAACAGTAGTCCTAGGAACACCGGCACAACCCTAGGATACTTAGGTTTTCTGTAGAATACTTAGAAAACCAATATAGGGTTCAAACAGCACTTCCAGACATCTAATTCCCAAATAAGACGTCTGATAAAGCATTTTAAGACGTCTGACTGTTGTTTCAGACGTCTGATAACTGTTAGGCTGGACATAGCTTGTTCTGTCTGATGAAATCAGACGTCCAGACCTTAGTCCAGACGTCTTAGAAGACGTCTGATGACTTTGCCAGACGTCCAATTAGTGGACCGTTGGCTGGCTTAGCAAACAGTCAAGAATATGACCGTTAGAGCCTTATCAGACGTCCTTAGGCCTTTCTAGATGTCTGATAAATGACCGTTTTGCCTCGGCTGACCCAAAATCTCTTCTCAAAGATTTTCTAGCCGTTGCAACATTTGGAAATCAATTCCCACAGTAAAAGTAGGTTTCCAGACGTCCAGACTTAGTGCCAGACGTCCTGTATGTCATCTGATGGACTTGCACAAAAACCCTGTTTAGATCTGATTCAAGTCAGGGAGAAATCCGCATATTATCAGACGTCTGACCTTGAAATCAGACGTCTTAAAGTGGCCTTCCAGACGTCTGATGCCATAGTTAGACGTCTGATAACCCTGTCAAATGTAATCATTGTCCATATTTCGGCCTGATTCTCTTGGGCTTTGTTCCCAACGGCTATAGAACCTTTCCTAAGCCTTCCAAAGCCTTCCTAAGGCCTCTATAAATAGAGGGGAGCCTTTACACACCTACATACACTAAGAGACACACAAGATACACACCTAAAGAGACCAAGATACACTAAGATCAAGTATTTCCACTCTCTTGTGTCCAAGAAGCTCTTGCTCTCTAAGCTCAAGCTCCATCATCTTGAGAGCATCATTCCCTTCGCGCACCCGCTCTCCCGCCGTTGTCTACGAGAGCGACATTGCACCGTCGCGTGGCTCACGCACCGCGTCATCGTCGACGCACTCCTTGCAAAGGGGAGTTTCCTAAATCCTATAGAAGCTTAGGTTTATTACTTTGTTGGCTTTATAGGTTTGTTGTTTATTTTACCTTTGTCTTTTGGTTGGGTATTCTCTTTGCGAATTCCCGTCTCCTTCGTGGGACAAAATCCTTCTCGTGGAGAGAAGGGGTTGAGGAACGCTACCCTCGTACTTGTAGCGTGGTTGTACTGAGGTTGAATCAGCCTCGTTTTAAAGTGATTCGTTTAGTGGATTTGATCAACTAGGTTGATCGGAAAATCCTAACTCGAGAGGGTTAGGTGGTGGTTTTCACCCGGTTTGGGTTTCCACCTAAAAATTCCTGTGTACTTTTTGTGATTGCTTAATTTTGTGAGATTGTTTATATTTTCAATTCCGCTTTTTTTTGTCACGCTGATCTCACCCCTCCAAGTAGGGCCACAAAATTACAGTTCCCACTATGGTGGTGTGCACCACAGTGGGTTCTCCTGCTCGTCGGGTGCCTCCTTGAAGGAGGGCCGACGTATGGGAGGGGAGGACGGTGGAGGAGAAGGTGGTGGCTGCAGGTTTTTCTTCTGCAGCAGCATGTGTCTCGCGAGGAAGAAGCTGCAGCTTCTTATAAAGGAGGAGAGAGTGGCGTGCCTGGCTACAGTAGGGAGAGGGCGCGGGATTGGCAGCTGTAGAGAGTGGCGTTGGTAGGGAGACATGACGTGGAGTAAATGCATGCAGCTGCGGGAAGAGAAGTGCAACCGCGGGAAGAGAAAAGAAAGAAAGATGAAATAAAAAATAGAGAGGGGACTTTTTGCAAAGAGGCACTTGCGAAAAAATGTAAATATGCAAGCCATTTATTCCATTCTCTTCTCTCAATTAAATGCATGAATGCAAGTGTTTTTACAAATGCAACTATAGAATCCTAATATGCAATGTTAATGCTAGGAAATAGCATAAGAAGGCTTTATTGTAGGCGTATTTTGTGGTGCAAACAATCATCCATGAAGACTTCCATAAACTCTCCCACCATGTTGGAGAATATGGCTAACATACACCTTTGAAAAGTCACAGGTGCATTGCATAAACCAAAAGGCATCCTATATAAAGCAAAGGTTCCGTAGGGATAGGTGAAAGTAGTTTTTTTCTGATCCTCAGGATGGATAGGAACTTGGTTGTATCCTGAGTAGCCATCAAGAAAACAGAAGTACTTCAGCCCAGCTAGTCTTTTTAAGATTTGATCAATGAAAGGCAGGGGGAAATGATCCTTTTTCGTGGTCGTGTTAAGCTTCCTATAATCAATACAAACCCTCCAAGAGGAAGCTGAATGAGTTGTGACAGATTCTCCTCTCTCATTAGTCACAACGGTAATCTTGACTTTCTTGGGAATAATCTGCATGGAACTTACCCAGGGATTGTAAGAGATTGGATAAATAATTCCTATATCGAGCTACTTAATGATTTCCATTTTGACCACTTTTCGCATATTTGGATTTAATCTCCTCTGCATCTGGCGAGAAGGGCGGGATCCATCTTCCAAGAATTTTCTATGATTGCAATAAGATGGCTCGATCCCCCTACGGTCGTGAATGGTCCAGCCAATTGCCTCCTTGTTTTCCTTTAGGAACTTGATCAATTTAATCTCTTGCTCCTTTATTAATTTAGCACTGATAATCACAGGGAGTGTCTTCTGTGGTCCTAAAAATTGATGTTTCAAATTCTCAAGCAATGGTTTCAGTTCATGCTAGGGTGGGTTGATGATTGATGGTAAGGAAGATGCTGAAGACTCATCAAGAGGAAGAGGTTGAGAGTGAACACAATCAATAACCTCTTCAAAAGATGGTAGGTCATCCATAGAGGGTTGCGGGTCCAATTCATCGTCAAAGGAGGAACTTTCAATTGAAGAAACCATCAAACAAGTTTCAGTGTTCACATTATCCTCCTCAAGTTCCTCAAAAAATCCACAATCCTCAAATTTATTAATCGCCTTAAAAATATCCAATTTTATTCATTGATCCGCAAAGGTGATTTCCATGCTACCGCTTTCACAATTAATGTTGGCCTTAGCAGTAGCTAGGAATGGATGCCCCAGAATGATGGGCATGTTCCTCAGATTTTCCCATACATCCATGTCAAGGACAAGGAAATCTATGGGAAAATAAAAATCCTTGACCTTAACTATAACATCTACAATAATGCCTCACGGATTTGTGACTGAACGGTTCACTAACTGTAGCATTACTGAAGTCGGCTGAAGTTCACCTAATCCAAACTTCTTGTAAAGAGAAGTTGAAAATAAGTTGATGGATGCACCTAGATCCAGAAGTGCTTTATCAAATGTGTAATCACCGATGACAAAAGAAATCAACAGAGCACCTGGATCTCTCTTTTTCTGAGGGAGGTGGTGCAGGATAACAGAACTTGCCTTCTCGGAGAGTTCCACCTTCCTCGGAATAGATTCTCTTGACTTATGCTTTCGTGTACATAAATCCTTTAAAAATCTCACGTAAGCCGGTATATGCTTGTTAGCATCAAGGAGCAGGATACTGATCTCAACATTCTTAAAAATATTCAGAAGCTCCCCATTGCTATCAACAGACTTCTTCTTGTTTGATTTAATCAAGGCTTCAGGAAAAGGAACATGAGTCAGATCTTTGGAATTAGGTTCCCGAGCCTTGATTTCTTCTCCAGAATTCTCTTCTCTCTCCCCAAGTTCTTCAAGATTCGGTAGATCAGAACAATGTGGTCATGGATCCTGAGTCTGCTTACCACTCCTGAAGGTAACAGAATTTGCAGATGCATAAGAGTTTGGGTCTTGGGGAGGGTTAGGAAAGATTGGAGGGGCTTAATTAACAAAGAATTGTTGATGTGCAGAAGAAGAAGAAGAAGAGGAAGGACCCTGCTCAACCACCTGAGCATGTGCGTGTGGGTCCCTCTAACTTTTGCACCCATGGGCTTAGTTGCTTGGATTCAGAATATTTCGCGGGTTGGGTACGGATTGGGATGGTAGAGATCTGGGTTGACGAGAGTTAGCAATCATTTGTTGCTTGAGCTGGAGCATAGATCCTTGCATCTCTACCACTTGCCGGTTCAAATCGGCCTGCCCTACGGGTTGACGGGCATTCTAAACTGGCTGATTGACCTAATTTAGGGGCAACTGAGTATACACATGACCCTGACCCATTGGTCATTGCGGAGAATAGTTGCTGGGTCAAAATTGGGTCTGTTGCCTCAGGTTTTTCCAAGAGAAGTTTGGGTGGTTTCTCCAACATGGATTATAAGTATTAGAGTAGGGGTTGGATCTAACGTTCTCCTGTACAGCATAGACATCCTCGAAGGGTGAGGATGGAGAGAAAGAAAGGGAAGGATCCGAAAAACTAGGATCAAAGGCCCCAGTTTGGAACCTGTGGGGTTCCGAATAATGCTGACTCACAAGTTGAGCCGCATTGAGTTGATTCACGAACTCTCGTCCAAAAGGAGCTCGCGAAGAACGAAATCCCAAATTTTTGGATTGAGTGGATCGAGAATTGTTCATAGAATTTCCAGCCATCCACTCCTCCATTCTCTTGGTAACCAAGTCCACCTTATCGAGTTTGTTACAAATCAATTCCATATCAAATGAATGAGAATCATGGAATTCATTAACATTTGATCTGGGCTACTGGGACTAGTTAAAAGTATCCATGGAGGCATGATTGATTGAATTCTCACTCATTTCCTCAAACAAATCGTGTACACTATCTGTGTCTTTGTTCAGAAAATTGCCTCCACAGGAAGCATCCACGTGATTTCTAAGTTTCTCAGTCAACCCATGGTAGAAGATCTGCACAAGTTGCCATTTCAACACCTCATGGTGTGGACACCTCCGCAATAGGTCTTGGAATTGCTCCCAGGCCACATGAAACTACTCCCTCGGCTGCTGGGTAAAGGTAGTGATTGCCTGTCTCAAGGCATTGGTATGTCCGACAGGGAAGAATTTCTTCAGAAAGGCTGATTTCAACTCATTCCAAGTTGCAATTGGTCTTCCTATTGTCCTGTACCAATGAGCGGCATTATCCCTAAGAGAGTGGGGGAAGAGCTTCATGATCATTTGCTCCTCATTCATGTTTCGTGCCTTGATGGTCTGGACCAAAATGGTCAAGTCCTCCAAGTGCTGAAATGAGTCTTTGGAGCCAAGCCCATGGTAGTCTTTGATCAGGCTTAACACTTGGGGCTTGATTTCTACATCTTCGTCTGGAATCTAGATGCCAGGACATTCCCCGTAATTTGAAGGATCATAAAAATCCTTCAAGGGATGAGCACGTTGCATTCTCTGGAACCATTCCTGCATTCTCTGCATTTGGTCCAGCTGCCTTCGGAATTCCTCCTGTGGATCCCAAGGCAGAGGAGGCTATTGGTCGGCCATGGGATCAATTTGACCAAAATCCAATTTGCTCCTCCTAGAATACTGTAATGGTCCTTCCAATCAGGGATTCAATGGCTGTCGTCCCAGCATAAACTAGGAGAAGGCCGAAAAGACTGGGGATAAAGGACCCTACAGCATAACAAAACAATCTTGTCCTTAAGTGGGGTAGCCTAAGGATCTACAGACTCCCAAAACCCACCTTAAGATTATAAATGATTTACTCTACTTGTGTCTGCTCAATCTAACCAGTTAGGAGGGACTAGGGAGAAGGTTCTTCCTTCGGCTTGTGCCTCCGGTTCCTAGTGTATCCCCCATCCACGGTCGTTTGACACTACTCCCCTAGCTAGACATCAGATTAATCAGTACAAGTAGGCTAACAAAAAAAAATCTCAGACTAGGTCCCGAAGAGCAAATCAGTCCTTAAGGCCAATGTCTACTTGGTTTTATTAAGGCCTGGGATTGTAGTGCTTATGGAATGTGATGGGCCCTTAAAATGGGTTGTGCCCTTAATGATTGATTGAGAATTGTGTAAGTGCATGCACAACCAAGGTTTTCAAGCAAGATTTTTTGTGACGTGTAGATTTTAATGTTCAAATCTTGCTTAAGTAGCTTTTAGGATTTAAATTAGGTTGATTTCAATCTAGTTTGAGGCAAACTAGGCTTTCAAGCATGGGTGAAGATTGCTTTCCTTTAAAGCCAGAAATAAAGTGGAGTGCTTGGAATTGACCTAGATTGAAAACCCTAAGGAGAAGCTACTTGATGAGTTGATTTTAGGTTGAGTGGTGCGGCCTAGACAAATCAAACAACTGGCCAAAACTACACCACAAGGTTAGGCACACAGAGATGGCTAACCAAGAATGATTTCTACTCTTTTATGTATTGCTTTGTGTGTACCCGTTCCATAGATCAGAACCCGGTTGAGTAGAAGCAAATCAAGTAGGTTAAGTCCCTTGAATGTAGGTGTATGTTGTGTGTCAGTTGAAAATTACCCCACAAAAATAGCTTTTTATTTTTTTTCTTATAAGCTAGGGTGGAATAAGTGTGAGTGAAAATCCAAACAACCAAACTATTCCTAGGATTTATGCAAACACCTAGGTTAATTGGAATTTGAATTTAATGTGACAAATGAAATCTATGGAGGGGAAAGAATGGGGAGCACTTACAGTCATCTTCAACTACACTTTACTCCAGTCTACCGCTTGACGATTCCCTGATGTAGGTCTCTGCAAAACAATAGACATAAGAGAAAGCAAGTTAGAAGACAATAAAGTGCATGAAATGTGAAAAGAAGATCTGAAATCATTGCCTCCCCGGCAACGATGCCAAAATGTTGAGGCTACGGGTTACTACGCTATCGTATTTGGTTTTGAAAAACCTGTCATTGTAGTATGAAAGCGAAGAAATCGTGTTCAACAAATAAAATTTATACTAGAATAGAAATCCTGGGTCGAACTCAGGGAGGATACATCGATCTAAATTCACAATTATATTTTTTTTAAGGTTTTTGTTGAAAAGTGGAGTAATTACAATTAAGTAATATAAATAATTAGAATAAGAGAGAGAGAGAGAGGAAACATGCACTTAATATTTCAAAATGTTTATGCAATTAAACCAGTGAAAAATTACACTAGAAAGTGGGAAATCTATTACACTAGAAAGTAGGAAAATTCTACTCTAGAAAGCTGAAAAGAGGAATGGGAGAGAGAAGTTATCCTCCTCGACGATCGCTTGGAGGACGAGCTAGATAGGATGATGCCTGGAAGACGAAGGATGGTGTGGGAAGAAGGAGGTCGAGGCAGAAGGAGTGGGAATGGGGCAGCATGTCATCGTCGTCGCGGGATCTGCTTCCGAACTGGGGGTGAAAATTTGACTTTATCTCGAGGAGCATCTCGGGTGTGGGACAAGCTTCTCTTGAGCTTTGGAGGAGAGAAGAGAAGGAAGGGATGCCAATTTCGTATGGAGGGGGTCTCCTTTTATAGTTGGAAGGAGTGAGGGCAATTTGGTTATTTTATGTTGAAAATCATTAATTCAGGACCTTTAGTGATGGATAAATCCGTCGCTACAAACCTGAACGTGGCCGTAGTGGGCAGCGCGCGGGTGCCTGCTCACCTCCCTATGCTTAACGCCTATTGATGTTCTCTCAATCTCGGTCGTTCGATCGTGAGATCGAACGATTGAGAACGCATCCCCGCCGATTCAACCACGTGCCTCATCACATGTGATGCTGCGTCGCCATGCCGTGTCAGATGGCACGTGGATCTGATTGGGCATGCACAGCCGCCCGATCTCCATCGCACGGTTGAATTCGCTGGCTCTCCCACTTGCTTCTCGTGGCTTGAACCCGCGCCTTATTGTGGCTAAAGGCCTTATCCACTGTGCTGCACGCATGGATGGGCAGGCGGTGTGAGTTAGTGGCAAGCGATCTGGACCATTGGATTGAGATCCAACGATCGAGGCTACATCTTCAATTGGGCTTCAGAGAATGAAGGCACCAGTTGGGATCCACTCTCAGCCATTGGATCTTGATCCAATGGCGGAGAGGCATTGGTGTTAGAGGCTTCAGCGGCTGTGTGTGGCCAGCTAGGCGGCTGAGTTGGTGCCATGTGGCACCATATTGGCCATCCATCTTATGGATATGTAGATGGTACCACAGGTATCAGATTGAGTCTATTTTCATGCTGTTAGGCTGCAATCGTTGATCCGAAACCATCCGTGTGGTTGGATTTGTCATCTGAAGTATGGATTAACACCATCTTGGCCCTTGATCTTTTAGGGTTCCTCAATCTCTATCTGATGCTACGGATATTCGATTAGGGCGATCTTGGAGTCGTTGAACTCCAATCGTCACCCTGATCAGATCCGTATAGTTGGATCTTCGATCCAAGGCCCCAATAAAAATTCACCCTCTCCCTCAACATAAAAGGAGACAATTAACCTCCATTTTATTCTGACTAATCTGAATGCAAAATGATGCATGCTATGCAATATCTATAGTATGTAATGCAATTCTATGCTTAAGAACATGCATAAATAGACATTTTATGCAATATAAACATGTTTACATCACCGCTCATAGACATACACATATACATAATCACATATCACTAGCATACTAAACATTTACAGCACACTAAATTGCCTATGTGCGCGCAAGAGTTGCACACACATATATGATCATTCGCGCACATCAAGGTTTCACACACATCAATTCCACACCTCACATGCGGTGCATCATTAGTTTCTATCTTGTCTCTGTAGACATTGATTGAACTAATACCAAGCTACATAAAATTGAATCGCAAATTCAATCCACCCATTACTATATTATATAGCTATATCTATATAAATAAGCTAAGTATTTCATTTTATTTTAATTCCAGCAATTTTTATTTTGTCCTATTGTTATCGTTTATTTGATAATTAAGAAAATACAAAAAAAGTTGTAAAAGAGAAAAGATAACTCTTGACTTGCAGTTACCTGATCTCACACATAGTGAGATTGTTTCAAATTGAAGTTGGCATGTCACCAAGGACCTATTTTAAGTGAGCGCCTCAAGAAAAAGGTTATAAAAAAAAAAATCTTAAAACCAAGAAAACTTCGAAAACATAGTAAGCAAAAGGAAATGACCCATTCCTAGGATCCGGGTAGAAATCAAGAACCTTAAAACCTCCTCCCTAAGTTCGAACCTAGGCAAAAAAGTGAACATAAAATCTAATTTAGTCTAGGTTAAATACATTTGAAAAATCTGTGTAGGATCTCTTGTAGTTAACCACTTCCACTATACTTATTTCCATGCTAATATTACTTAATTAAATAACAATACTTGCGATTCAACGTAAGTTTTCTGGCACAATTGTTGGGGAAGCACTATTCAAATTTGATTTCTACTCTTTTCCTTTAGCGTTGTTCTTCTTTCCACCCATCTCTTCAAGGGTATTTGTTGTTTTTTATGTAGGTGAACCTGTTGCGAGGAAGATGACACGAAAAGGAGGTCGGAGACGTTGACAAGTCCAGGGAGGGAGCAATAGCAGGAAGTCATCGACGTCACTTGGAGATTCATACACGTTGCTTAGGAGGTAGGTGAACTTGATTCTTAGCAACCTAGGTTCTCTTTTCACCATAAATTTCATTAAAAGAAAAGTACCAAAATCAAAAACCCTAAAAAGAAAGAGCTTCTTCTTGGGATTTCTCAGGGCGAGTGGATTAAAATCCACTACCCTCGATTTCCCACACACATGCACGTATAAAATCCAAGAATCTTGATTCTTTGATTTTTCTTGACGCATGATTTCATTGAGGCTAATTAACATCGAGTGTTTGTTCCATCTTTTCACCTCATTATTTGTATTCAGGATCCATTATTTTGGTTGGGTAGTCTTGGAATTGAGTTGAGTCCAACCACATCTTTTACCTTTGATTTGATCCTGGATTTCCAACCCAAAATAATTTTTCATCTCTTATTTCAGCTATTGAGCCTTGTGTGGATTCTACATTTTGGAGATTGGGATTAATTGTGTTGCATTATTTGACTCCCATTCACATTATCTTAAAAGTGATTCATGCATACACACTTAGAAATATCCATTTAAGGGCCCATTTCATTATAGCATGAATTAACTAATCAAATTGGAGGAGTTGCTTAGGCATCAAAACTTATTTTCCAGAAACCCCGAGATTGGTTGACTAACTCATTTGAATCTTAAAATCCATACTACTAAAGAGTGGAATTTTGCAAGCCATTCACCAATCTAAACATCAATTCGGGGAGATTTCCCCGTTGCATGCCTAATTTACACACTCTTCAATCAATGCACTTAGGCATTACCCCCTAAACAACACCTCTCATATTCCAAATCACTTGTATCCTAATTAAAAATGGTAGTAACTTAACCCCATTAAGGTTTTGCAGTCTAACTACCAACATGAAGTGCCTACATGTTGATATGGTTCTTGCATGCTATTGGATGTCTAACACTTGGGCAAACGGCCTTTCAATCTAGCCTGGTGGTTCCGTAGGGCTCGTATGAAATTTCGTAGGTGGCGATAGTAGATAAATTGGATCTTTAGGTTTAGGGTCACCTTTAGAGGTTAGGACCTTGATGTTTGATTTGTCATCAAGTGCACCTATCCGGCATCTTTATTCTCACCCCCTTATCTTCTCATCTCCCCACATCTTTCAATAGTGCATTTTTGGGAGGTCACAAAACATTGAGCTTGTCGAATTGTCTAATAATTCTAGGAGGGTAGAAATAGGTGAATCCTCCTCTGCCTCAGTAAACATGCCTGCTCGCCCACCCCTAAATCCCTAGGGGGGAATCCTCCCCCTCCACCAGACCCATTAACATACCTCCAAGCCTAGATGCCATTATACATAAAATAGATTTAAGCCATCAGGGAAACCCTGAAGGAAATGCAAAATCCTCCCCATCAAGAGCCTAGGTCTCTGAGCTCGTACAAAATCCCCTTGCAATAGAGACCCATAGGTAGGTTTGTCTACCTGCGAGTAGGGATGATTTTGAATTTAAACTGAATGTCATTGGCCTAATCAATTTATATTATAATGGAATGCTAGTGAAGACACTTTCCTTCAATTGGGGGATCTAACACAATTGGATGAAACAATTAAACCAAGAAATATCGTGTTAAATATTCTTCTCATGAAAATGTTCCCATTTTTGTTGCAGGATAAAGCAGTGCAGTGGTTGCACACAATTGGAAGACCCATTCATTCTTGGGAAGAGATGCACACAGCATTTCTCAAGAAATTCTTCTTGATCGTCGTGCCATCACTTCCTTTAGGGAACTAAATGACAAACAATTTCATGAGGCCTAGGAGAGGTATAATGACCTTCTCAGGAAATGCTCACGCCATAGTCTGCCTAGGTGGCATGTAGCCCAGATCTTCTATTATGGGATAAATGAAACCATGAGACAAATTGCGGATGCTTCCAGCAAAGGCAATTTCATGAACAAAGACAAGGATGGAGCATTTGAACTATTCGAGAACATGAGTGAAAATTCAATGAACAATGCTTCCGTCATCACCTTTAACTAGACTAGCACACCTCGTAGTGGAGCATATGAGGTTGACATGGGACCCTCCCATTTGTCCACTGATATAGATTTGATCACACAAAAATTGGATGAAGTTTCCCTCATTCAAAAGAAACTGGACGAACTTTCGGCCAACCCCACCTGGCCTACACTTTGACTCCTCTCTCACGTCACAAACATAATTCTTCCCAAGTCAGGTTTATTTGCAAGAATCTTGCACGATCTACACCATCTTTGCTGAGTAACACACCAAGCGACTTGGTAAGCAATGTGGACCTGGCTTCTATGAGAGAGTGTTTTGAAATGGAGGAGGAACCCTCCAAGTACTCGGATGCATTATCGTATGTGGACCCATCTTCAAAACTTAAAGACATATGCACCCTGGGGAACAACCCATATTCTGCTACCTATTACCCATGGTGGCACAATCATCCGAACTTCGCATGGTCCAACAATCCTCAATGGCAAAACCCCATTGGCAGACCAATGTGACCATCCGATCCTGTCATCCCAATGGCCCAGTATTGTCCTCCGACAAATCAACCGTCGGGACTGATGAGAGATTTGCACTATTTTTTAAATGGAGGTTTTAATGTCGTTGCAATGCACAAAACAGCTTTTAAATTTATATCCCTAGATAATGATGGTATCTAAGGTCGCCCAAGGAGGCCAATTTGTTAGTCAAATAAGTGATTCTCTCTCTCGTCTCTAAAATCAACACTTCTCTTTTTGTATTTTGAATTTTGTAAATTTTTATGTTTGGAAATAAGCAGAATACGAATGCGAAGATAGAACTACGCTAATGAAACTTGCCTAACAGCTAGAACTTAAGTGTAAATAGAAGTCGTCTCTTCTAAGCTCACCCTAGGCAAGTGCGCCTAGGGTAATTAGATAAGATATGTGATGCACTAAAATAAATAAAGTTGCAACTTGAAATTGAAAATTTAAGAATGAAGAAAGACACTTTGTTGTTAAGTTTACAAAGTACCTAGGGAGCTCAACTAAGCAGAGGTTCCACTTAGTTAATCCTTAGGTAGATGAATGCTTAATAGGAATTAAAATGCAACAAAATAAATGACAGAAAGTTCCCTCGAGTAGCTGAGGCAGCCTTCGCTCCAAGAATGGTGGCTCCCAGACTTCAAGAAGAATTCCTTCTAACTGCTTGAGTTGGTCCTCTCAGGAGTGGACGTCCTCCACCCTTCTTTCCTCCCGCCTGGTTGTCCTCCTTAATGAAGAGCTTGCTCCTTGGTGTGGCACAAGAAAGGAGAGAGAACAGGTAGAAGGCACCAAGGGAGCAGGTTTGTTGCTCCCTTAATCTTCTTCTCCCCTCCTTTCTTGACCAAGGGATGTATGGTTGCTATAGGTGTTTGATAGGAAGAAATGATGGTTGCCAAGGATGGTTTGAATGCTAGGATGGGGGGTCTTTTTATAGGGTAGTACAGATAATGATTAGGAAGCTTCCTTGGCACCATGTGAAAGGGTGCCAAGGAGGGTGGTTAGGAAGCTTCCTTGATGCCATGTGAAAGGGTGCCAAGGAGGATGGTTAGGAAGCTTCATTGGTGCCATGTGAAAGGGTGCCAAGGAGTGTAATTTAGGCACCAATGGTTGGAGGTTTTAATGTAAATGGACAACCATTAAGGTGGCAAGGGAGTAGAATGGGAGTTGGATTTGAGTTGGATACAACTGAGTTGAGCTGGGTGATTGCACAGCAAAAATACACCAACAATTGTGCCATTTTGTGCTATTTCCTAGCATTATCAGTGCATAATAGGTAGACATAGTCGCATTTGTGAAAATACACGTAGCATGCATTTTATTGAGAGGGGAGGAGAGTGAATAAAATGGCCTTGAAATTTACGTTTTCCTCGAGTGCTGCCTTGCAAGATCTCCAACTTTATTTTTTATTTCTATTTGACTTTCTTCTCCGCGACTACAAGGCAGGGCAGCTCCTCTTCGCGCCATGCTCTTCACAGCCACTCCCTGCCAAGCCATGGACAGCCATGCTATTTTTAAAGAGGAAGAAGACATGCATAGCCAAGGCATGGCTATGCATGACTTCTTCCTCTTTAAAAAGAGCATGGCTTCTTCTTTGCAAAGAGAGCCTGGTCCACATGCCAAAACAAAACACATCAGCTTCCTCCAGGCCGTCTCCTCCCCTCTCCCCTCCGTACGCAGCCTCTCCCCCTTCTGAGGAGCTACTTTGTGGGTAGGAGCACCTCACTGTGGTGCACAAGCACCACCGTGAGTCCCACCACCGCCCAGCTCATCAAAGAGCCAGTGGGCGTGGTGGTTCTCTTCCTTGTTTCATCGTTCCAAGCCAACCCCACCAGTGCCACAGGAGCTTCAAGCTTTGAAGCTCAGCCGGCCACCACTCGTCCGCAACAGCAGTAGCAAGGAGGCAGCAGCTGCACAGGCCACCACACACTCGCACGCAGGCCACCGTGCGTGCCTGCAGGCTGCCCTCACCTCCCCCTTCTTCGCGTACACCCGCCTCTCTGCGCAAGCCAGCAACCGACGCAGACCTTCTGTGCGTGTGCCAGCTCACATAGCAGCTCCCGCAGTCACAGTAGTAGGCATAGGCAGTTGCGCGAGTCGACCATGCACTGTAGCCACTGTTCATGCTAGTCAGTGGAACACTGTGGCTACAGTGCGGTGACCGGTAAGTTTCTCACTTATCCAGTCACCTGACGTGCCGCTACTGGCCCCAGCCAGCGCCCGCGTCTCTCCCCGCGCCAGCTCCAGCGCCTGCATCCGCGTCTGCCAGCGCCTGCACCCGCTCGATTCAGCGCATAGAGCCTTCACCCACACCCGCCTCACCGCGCAGCACTGTGTGCTGCGGCTCCTCCCACGCCCGATCCCTCCTGCATGCGCGCGACCTCGCGTGCCTACGCGCCTGCACGTGCGCGTAAAACATCACACGATGACTGGGGCTTCAGACGACTTAACTTCGGCACCTCTTCATTCCTGCAGCACGCTCTCTCTCTCTCTCTCTCTTTCTCAGCACTCTCTCACTCTCTCTGCATACACTCACACACACACTCTCGTACACACACCTACTCACTTATACACTATTATATACTTATATATATACATATATTTATATACATATATATATATCTATACATATATTAGTACCTATATAACTAAGTATAAGTATATATACATATATACTTGCATATATATACACATATATTTATACATATATATATATACAAATATACATACATATATACATATATATACCTATAACTATAAATACATATATACATAGATATACATATATATATATATACATAGGTACTTATACTAGTATATAGATATAGATATACACATATATATAATTATATACATATATTACTATATATATACATGTATATATATATATATACGTATCTATATGTATATACATAGTTATATATACATGCATATATATACAATTATAAATATATATATATATACACATACACATACATCTATCCATGCATATATTTACATACCTATATATATATACATATATATATACATATATACATATATATATTTTCATATCACCTACCATACCTTGTATCGCTAGAGTATCTGCACCAGTTGCTGATATTCCCCGATACACATATACAGAAAGCGTGTTCGCACTCATCTTCCACCAATCCACCTTACACTCCACACGACACTTCATCCTGTTGGTTGCGTCTTTCTAGACAATGACCGACTCGACACCGTGCTACACGCCATCTCCACCTCAACCCCCACCTCTTTATAAATACATAATATATACATATATATATACTATATTTACTTTATTTATGTTTCTCTTTCCTGCCAGTAAAAAGACAAAAATATATATATAAGAGAAAAGATAATCCCTGACTTGCAGGTACTCAGTCTTGCGAAGACTAGTTTTGAAACCCTAATTTGTCTCAAAGACAAGAACCTGATTTTGAGGGTGTACCTCAAGGACAAAAATTATTAGAAAAGAATCTTAAATAGAAAAACACCAAAAACATAATAAACGAATAGAAGAGATTCGTTATAGGAAAGGCGTAGAAACTTGTTCACTTCTAATCCCACTTCCCTAAGTTTGACCCTAGGCCTAGAAGTGACCAAGATAAAATCAAGTGGGCCAGGTAAAAAAATTTTGTAAAGAGATGGTTAGGCTCGATTTAGGTTAACTACTATACACATTTCAATGATTAAATCACCATATTAACACTACCTATCCGGGTCCGACCATATCTTTTCTGGCGCCATTGCCAGGGAAGTGCGCATTCAAGAAAGTTTCTATTCCATTCCTTTAATTTTTCTCTTCTCACACCCTTCTCTTCACGGGAGTTTCTGTTTGTTGCTGTGCAGGTGAACCTGTTGCAAGGAGAAGACAGGCAGACAAAGTCGGAGACGTGGGTAGATCCAAGGTGGGAACGAGAGCGTGAAGACACCGACACTACACTAGAGCTTCGCACATGTTGCTGCACAAGTAGGTCTTTCTTTCTTAGCAACCTAGGTTAACTTGTAACCTTAATAAAAAAAAACTAGAAAAGCTTCTTGGGATCTCTTGGGGCAAGTGGATTAAAAATCACTTATTTGATTGTTTGTCATCACTCCCACCACCCCAAGATTTCCCACCAAACTTCACATAGTGAAGATCCTAGAATCTTGATTCTTGAATCTTTCTCCATGTGAAGTATTCTTTGAGTAAAAAATAAACAGATTGATTGCCATCCCTCTTTGCCTCATTTATCTGCAATTCGGGATCACATTTTTGGTGGGGAGACTTGGAATTGAGTTGATTCCAACCCCACCATGACCTTTCACGTGCCTAAGATTCGATCCCAAATACTTCAACCCCAACAATTTGATTTTCTTTATCTTTTGGTTGAGCCTTATGTGTGGAAATCATTCTAGTGATTGGGAGCACTTGAATTGAAGTGCTTTGGCTCCCTTTCACACTAATCTAAAATTGATTCATGCATTGACACAGAGAAATCTCCATTTAGGGAAGCCCATTTCATTTTAGCATGCATTAACCAACTGACATTGAAGAAGGGTTTGTTGGGCTTAGAAGAAAACTTGTATTCTCTCAAAACCCGGAGATTGGTTGAATTGGTAATTCAGAGAAATCCTAAAATCCATACTACTTAAAGGCTGAATTCTAAAACCATTCACCAATTAAAACTTCAATTTGGGGAGATTTTCCTGTTGCATGCTTGGTTTACACACTCTCTAAAAATCAATCACTTGGGCATTACCCATAAATAATGCCCTTCACATTCCAGAAGCACTTGATCCTAAGCCTCTAACTAAAATTGGCAGTAACTTGACCATTATTAAGGATTGGAGGTCTAACTACCTACGTGTAGCGCCTACGTGCTGGTGAGGATTCCCGTGTGCTATCGAAAGTCTAAGATTGGGGCAAATGCCCTCTCAATCTGGCCCGGTGGTTTCGTGGTGCTCGCATTCGGTTCCGTAGTTCATGATAGTAGGTAACTTAGATCTTTAGGTCTAAGGGCACACTGTAGATGTTAGGAATTTGATTGTATTGATTTGTCATCAAGTGTACCTTTGCAGCATCATTTCTCTCATCTCTTTTCCCTTCTACCCCCTAATTCTTCCTACGGTAGTGCATGTTTGGGAAGAGGTCACAAAACCTTGAACTATGTGAATTGCTTGATAATTTTAGAAAAGAAGCTGAATCATCTGCCTCCTCCACAGACATGGCTGCACGCCCACCCCCAAATCCCGAGGGAGGAAACCGCCATCAAAACCCACCAGGTGGTGGAGCCTTGGTTCCCATAACCCGCCTCCAAGCCCAAATGGAAATGTATAATGAGCAAATTGAATCCATAAGGGAAACATTGGAGGAAATGTAGAACCCTCCCAAACGGGAGGAGCCTGGGTCTCTTAGCTCCTATTAGAATCCTACTGCTATAGAGACCATAGGACAAATTCGGGTCCCCATGGGCGGGGATGACTTTGAACTGAAACCTAACATAATTGGCCTAATAAATTTTCACTTCCATGGTCTTGCAAGTGAAGATCCTTCTCTCCACTTGGAAGACCTAACCCGATTAGGTGAAACAGTTAAACCAAGAAATATCAAGTTACCTATAGTCCTCATGAAAATGTTCTCGTTTTCATTGCGGGATAAAGCATCGCAGTGGTTACGCACCCTTGGGAGAACCATCCACTCTTGGGAAGAGATGCGAATAGTGTTTCTCAAGAAGTTCTTCCCAATCGGACGAACCAATGTGCTTCGCCGTGCTATCACTTCATTTACGCAACAAAATGGTGAACAGTTTCACGAGGCTTGGGATAGATATAATGACCTCCTTAGGAAGTGTCCGCACCACGGTCTGCCTAAGTGGCATATAGCGCAGATTTTCTACTATGGGCTAAATGAGACTTTGAAGCAGATTGCAGACGCTTCCTGCGGAGGGAAATTCATGAATAAAGACGAGAATGGAGCATTCGAATTATTTGAAAATATGAGTGAAAACTCAATGAACGATGCTTCCATTGTCACCTTTAATCGTACCAGCCTACCCCGTAATGTCCACGAAGTTGACACGGGACCCTCCCATTCATCCACTGATCTCAGCCTTATCGCACAAAAATTAGATGAAGTCTCCATCATGCACAAGAAGCTGGACAAGCTTCTGGACAACCCTGCCCATTCTATGGCAAACACCCCCACCTCACCACTTCGTCACAATTCCAATTCTTCCAATACCAGGCTTATCCCAAGAAACCCCGTAAGACCTTCCTTACCGAGTGTCTCACCGAGCGACTCGGTAAGTCATGTGGATCTGGCTTCTACAAGCAAGTATTTTGACAAGGAGGACCAAGCCTCCGTGTGCTCAGAAGCGTATTTACATGCGGACACGTCTTCTGGCATAGAAGATGCTTGCGCCCTAGGGAACAACCCGTTCTCTACCACTTATAACCTAGGGTGGCAAAATCATCCGAACTTCGCATGGTCCAACAACCCGTAGCGCCAAAACCCCGTGGGTGGACCAATGCGACCGTCAGCACCCATCATCCTAAGGGCCCAGTCTAATCCTATGGCGAATCTGCCATCAGGTCCTTGTGTCCCGCAAACAGAACACGCATCAAGTCCTCTTGATAAATTGATGCGAATGATGACGGAAATGTCAAAGCGCCATGAAGAGAACATGACCTCTCTTCAACACCAATTGGCACAGCAAAATGCTAAGGTTAGTCAACTACACATGGCGACTCGATCTCAGGGCACTCTTCCCGTCGAACCCATTCCCAACCCCTGAAATTTCGTACCCCATGGTCCTCAACCATAGGTACGACCTTCTCAGGGGTAGGTACACCAAATTCTGCAGGCTCCGAGCATTCCACTGAGATTTCAGGCTAATCCCGCTGCAGCACCTCACTCTTATGTCCCTATTGCGAACCCTCCATCGCTGTATGATCCCACTGGACCTGCATCATCCAATGCTATTACTACGAGGAGCGGTAAGCAGACCGTCGATCTGCCTCGACCTGATCCTGGCCCATCTTCTTTTTCGCCCTCTCATTCGGGATGCGCACCGCATTCACAAGAGGATGATACACCCAAAATGGTGCTAGAATCAGTCCCATTCCTTGAGGCTCTACTGAGGGAGCCAAAAGGCAAAAGGAAAGATATGTAGGCCTTTGATAACCTACGTAGTTTGTTCAGGGATGTTGAAATCAAGGTACCCCTACTAGTGGCTATCGACCACATACCTATTGTCGCCTGATTTTTCAAAGACTACACAACACCCAGGCGACAGTCAAAGAAAACCAAGAATCCAGTGGTTCTCTCGCCTCTTGCGAGTTGTGCTATACTATCAAATCTACCAGAGAAGCAGAAAGATCCGGGCACACTGCTTATTTCCTGTAGCATCCAAGGCTGTAATTTTAACCGTGGCCTGCTTGATCTAGGATCTTCCATCAATCTTATACCAACCATCATGGTCAAAAAATTTTCCTTGGGAAATCTGAAATCCACCCCTATCACGTTATAGTTGGCAGATCGTTCTATCAAAATTCCGAAGGGTGTGGTGGTAGACGTGGCGGTTAGGGTCAACAGTCGCTGTTTTCCTGTTGACTTTCTTGTTTTAGATATGGAAGTTCCTTGCTCACTTTCTGATTGTCTGATCATCCTTGGTCAACCTTTCTTGGCCACAGCCCGCACCCATATCGACTGCGAGTCGGGCTGTATTAAGATTGCTATTGGATCTGAAAAGCTTAAGCTTAACATCTTCAAGGCATTGAAGAACTTTGATTGCAGTTGCATCGAGGATGATACGTCTGACGAGGACATGGCCATCAGCGCGTGTATCGGACTAATTAGGACTTATTCTGACTGCTGCGGATTCCCTGTAAACACTAATGACTGCCTGACCAACACATACTGTGGCGTTCCCCCATCCCTCCCTATTCTCGTACCTTCTCCTGACCAGACTTCTGACGAGGTTCTCTCCGCTTCCCATACCTCATGGTCTGAGTCATATCCGGGCTACTCACCGCCGGTCCACACTCTTGAAGATTGGATTGCCCTTTCTTTCCTGCCAAATCAGGCGGATTTGCAACTCCACACTGGGACCTTGAGCCCAGATACTACTCACTGGGGCTATTCCTTTTTGGATCCATCTACCCAAGAAGCCCCTCTTCTTGGCCAATCTGAGGGCCAACTTCTTCCTCCTGACTTGTTTTCTGATCCGCCTAGGACACTCTCGTCCCAAGAAATGCCAGATCTTTCACCATCCACCCCCGAGCTGAAAGAGCTGCCTAGTACACTTAAGTATGTTTTCCTAGGACCAAATGAAATGCTCCCCGTAATCATCAGTTCAAAATTGACCAGGGAGCAAGAGTGCAAACTAACTAAGGTCCTTATGGAACATAAGGCAGCCATTAGATGGTCTTTATCAGACTTATCTGGCATTAGCCCCTCCTACTGCACTCACCGTATATATACAGAGGAGGAGGCTCGACCTTCCCGTGAGATGCAGTGACGTCTCAACCCTAACATGTGGGAGGTCGTTAAAAAAGAAATTATTAAGTGGCTGGATGCGGGTATAATCTACCCAATCAGCAATAGCCCCTAGGTGAGTCCGATTCACATTGTGCCAAAAAAGGTGGGACTCACCATCTGTGTCAATGACAGGGGTGAATCCATCCCTACACGCACTCCTACACCTTGGAGAGTGTGTGTAGATTATAGGAAACTCAATGCTGCAACTAAGAAAGATCACTTTCCACTACCTTTCATTGACCAAATCCTGGAGTAGTTAGTGGGAAATAAATTTTTCTGTTTCCTGGATGGATTCTCAGGATATAACTAGGTGGCAGTTGACCCCCAAAACCATGAGAAAACCACTTTTACCTGCCTCTTCGGCACCTTTGCATTTAGAAGGATGCCGTTCAGACTTTGCAATGCGCCAGCAACTTTCCAGAGATGTATGCTGGCAATATTTCATGACATGGCGGGTGACTTTCTTGAGGTCTTCATGGATGACTTTTCGATCTTTGGACCATCTTTTGATGACTGTCTTGCCAACCTGACCTGTATCCTTAGGAGATGTATTGATGTAAACCTCGTGCTTTCTTGGGAAAAAAGTCATTTTATGGTACACGAGGGAATTGTTCTCGGACATATCATCTCCGATAGGGGTATCGAGGTTGACAGAGCTAAGCTTGATGTAATTGCTGATTTACCTGTGCTTGGCTCTGTCAAACAAATCCGCTCCTTCTTGGGACACATCGGTTTCTATAGGAGATTTATCAAAGATTTCTCTAAGATTTATCGACCTTTAACTCATCTCTTATCGACCGACGTACCCTTTGATATGGGCCCCGACTGCATACAAGCATTCACACAGCTGCGTAATGCTGTCACCAAGGCCCCTATTCTCCAGCCACCTGATTGGTCCCTTGACTTTGAATTCATGTGTGATGCTTCTGACCTTGCAGTCAGAGCCATCCTGGGACAAAGATGCGATAGACACCCCTTTGTGGTGTACTGCGCCAATAAGATGTTGGACGAGGCCCAGCGTAATTATACTACCACTGAGAAAGAACTATTGGCGGTCGTCTTTAGGCTGGAGAAATTCTGCTCTTACCTTCTGGGCTCACATGTTATTGTTTTCACTGATCACACGACCATTCGCCATCTCATGCACAAGAAGGATGCCAAGCCTAAACTGATTCATTGGATCCCTTTGCTCCAAGAATTTGACATTGAGATACGCGATAAGGCCAGAGCCCAGAATGTTGTGGCTAACCAGCTTTCCAGACTAGACCCTGACCATATTGGACTTACTTTGCCGATTAATGAGATTTTTCCTGATGGGCACCTATTGGCAATTAATGTGGCAAGTGGACCGTGGTATGCCGAGATTGCCAATTACCTTGCTTCTGGATCCCTTCCACATGGCTGGCCTAAAAACCAGTGCAAGCGCCTCATGGCAGAAGAAAAATATTATTTCTGGGATAATCCACTTCTTTTTCGAATAGGTGCTGATAAAATCATCCATCGCTGTATTCCTGACAGCAAATTCTCTAGTGTGCTATCCTTCTGCCACGATCAGGCCTACGAAGGCCATTTCTCTGGGAGTAAAACTGCAGCCAAGGTGTTGTAGTGTGGTTTCTTTTGGCCCTCCTTTCACCAGGATGCACACAATTATGCCAAACATTGCACTAGGTGCCAGTCGTTAGGGTCAATGTCACATCGTGACATGATGCCCTTGCATCCCATCCTAGCTGCGGAAATCTTCGACATTTGGGGAATTGATTTCATGGGTCCCTTTCCTCCTTCCAACGGCTTTGAATTTAACCTCGTAGCTGTTGATTATGTTTCGAAATGGATCGAGGCTATTTCCACGTGCCGTGCTGAGCATGTTATATCCACTCGATTTGTTAAAGACCACATCTTTGCATGCTTTGGGATCCCTCGAGCCATAATCTCGGATGGAGGAAGCCACTTTACCCATGCTTCTTTTCAGGCACTTCTAAGGAAATACGGAGTCCACCATCGTATCGCATCTCCGTATCATCCTCAGACGAATGGTCAGGCAGAGGTGTCGAACCGGCAAATCAAGTAAATTCTCCAGAAAACTATTCAGCCTGACCAAAAGGATTGGTCCGACAAACTGGTTGACGCACTTTGGGCATATCGGACTGCCTTCAAGGCTCCACTTGGTGTGTCTCCTTATAGAATCATTTATGGGAAGCCTTGTCATTTGCCCGTGGAGTTGGAGAACAGCGCTTATTGGGCCGTTCGCCATTGTAACCTCGATCCAGACCTATGTGGTCGAGAAAGGAAACTCCAACTCCAAGAGCTAGAAGAGCTCTGTCGTGAAGCCTATGATTTTGCCTTAACTTTCAAGCAATGCACTAAGGCTTTTCACGACAGCCGTATTCGGCGGAAGGAATTTGAGCCATCTCGGCAAGTTTGTCTCTACAATGCCAGGCTCAAATTCTTTCTTAGGAAATTGAAGTCCAAATGGACTAGTCCTTTCCTGGTCTCGAGACCATTTCCCAACGGGGCCGTTGAGATTGAAGATCCCAAATCTGGGCATAAATTTACGGTCAATGGGTATCGTTTGAAACCCTATCTTACTCATGAACCTGCCCCCATTGGAGAATCTGTTACCCTACTGGAGGGTAACTAATTTTGTGCCTCATTCTAAGTCCAGTTGGGGACGTTAAATTCAGTGCTCGTTGGGAGGCACCCCAACAACACTCACCATCCACCATCACTTTTCACTTCACTTTTCACTTTACCACCCACCATCCACCCACCCTACCACCCTGCTGTATACCCTGCACCTCAGCTCTCGTTACCTGATCTTTCGTCCTTTCTCTACCCTACCCTGCATGCATATGAGGACATAGCATCGTTTGGCATGGGGGGGTGGATAGGCATCCATAGGATCTGGGTATTTTAGGGTATCATGTAGGTTTCATCATCTATATAGATATATAAAAAACAATGGTGTTTAGTAATGCTCTAAAGGCTGAAACAAAAATACAATAAGGTTTTATGGATATTCAACCACTGTGTTGAAGACTTTGCAGGCCACAGAAGCTTGATTCACTTAGGCTCGGCTTAATTCACTTGAGCATTGACAAGATAGATAAAAATCTCTCCTAACTAAGGACGTATTCTTGTATTTGAGACATCAGTACAGGATTCGTTGGTTTGCTTCTACTTGAGAGCCTAAGTAATCTTGGTTCACACTACACATATCAAGAAAGACCGGGTGAACATAAGATCCAACCCTAGTGTTCATTAGGGAAGGTGGAGTCCTTACCTGTGCATGCAGGTAGACTTTTTATCCCAGGCTTTAGTCATGTGTTTAGGAAAGACTCTTTCCACCAATAAGGAACTCTCCCACCAAATAGAAAAGTGTGCTCCTCCAAATAATATTGTAAGAGATATATTGACATGTGATTCAAAAAAAAAAAAAAAAGAGAAGATGTAAATAAGTCAGTATATCTCACAAATGTATGTAAAATCTTCCACAAAGTTCTTCAAGGCAAATACCCTATTTTGTTTGAGCCACAAATGTCAGAAAATGGGAGTTGAGTTTTCCGTCATCTTTTAAAGGGTCAATCTGAAGACATAAGGTGAAACTGGGACTAACCTGTACTGAAAAATTCGTGAAACCATGGGCTTGAGTCTTAATGTTCATCCGGTCAGTCTTGATCCTTCACTAAGCACAAGCCATAATCTCCTGAGCTCTAGAGTACGGCAGAAACCTCCTGGGTCCTGGAAATTGTACTTAAGGTTTAAATATCAAGAGTCCAGGTTAGTTGAGAGATGATCTATGTCATATGACACTTAAAGTATTGGTAGTGTTCTCTACAATTGGTTCTCACAATATCCAACAATAAACACACCTATGTTGCCTCAGAAGAAAATCTTCACCTTAAGATCATTTCTAAATATAACACAAAAATGTTAGGGACTAGCAAAAGATAGGCATGGGGGTATGATTGCACAGCAAAAATACACCAACAATTGTGCCATCTTGTGCTATTTCCTAGCATTATATGTGCAAAATAGGTATACATAGTCCCATTTGTGAAAATACATGCATGCATGGATTTAATTGAGAGGGGAGGAGAGTGAATAAAATGGCCTTGAAATTTACGTTTTCCATGAGTGCTGCCTTGCAAGATCTCCATCTTTACTTTTTATTTCTATTCGACTTTCTTCTCCACGGCTGCAAGGTAGGGCAGCTCCTCCTCGCGCCATGCTCTGCACAGCCACTCCCTGCCAAGCCATGCACAGCCATGCACAGCTAGGGCATGGCTATGCATGCCTTCTTCCTCTTTAAAAAGAGCATGGCTTCTTCTTTGAAAAGAGAGCCTGGTCCACACGCCAAAACCCAACACAGCAGCTTCCCCCAGGCCATCTCCTCCCCTCTCCCCTCCATACGCAGCCTCTCCTCCTTCTGATGAGCTACTCTGCAGGCAGGAGCACCTCACTGTGGTGCACAACCACCACCGTGAGTCCCACCACTGCCCAGCTCATCAAAGAGTCAGTGGGCATGGTGGTTCTCTTCCTTGTTTCATCGTTCCAAGCCAACCTTGCCATTGCCACAGGAGCTTCAAGCTTTGAAGCTCAACCGGCCACCGCTCGTCCACAATAGCAACAACAAGGTGGCAGCAGCAACGCAGGCCACCTCGCTCTTGTAGGCTGCCCTCGCCTCCTGCTTCTTCGCATACACCCGCCTCTCTGCGCAAGCCAGCAGCCTGTTCAGACCTTTCGCATGCATGCCAGCTCGCGCAGCGGCTCCCGCACTCACAGCACCGGGCACAGGTGGTCGCGCAAGCCGACCATGCACTGTAGCCACTGTTCACGCTAGTCAGCGGAACACTGTGGCTACAGTGCGGTGACCGGTAAGTTTCTCACTTATCCGGTCACCCGGTGCGCTGCTACCGGCCCCAGCTCACACCCGCGTCTCTGCCCGCACCCGCTCGAGCACCTGCGCCCACGTTTGCCAGTGCCCGCACCCACCCGCGTCTTCGCCCGCTTCAGCGCATAATGCCTTCGCCCACACCCGCCTCACCGCGTACGTAGTGCGCTGCAGTTCCTCCCATGCCCGATCCCTCCTACATGCATGTGCCCTCACATGCCTATGCACCTGTGCATGCGTGTGAAACATCAGACGACGGCTGGGGCTTCAGACAACTTAACTCCCGCACCTCTTCATTCCAGCAGTGCTCTCTCTCTCTCTGTCTCTCACAGCTCTCTCTCACTCTCTCTGCATACACTCACCCACACACTCTCGTACACACACCTACTCACTTATACACTATTATATACCTATATATATATACATATACATATATATATTGATATACATACATATATTTATATACATATATATATATATACATATATTAGTACCTATATAAGTTACTATAAGTATATATACATATATACATACATATATATGCACATATATTTATACATATATATATATATACAAATATACATACATATATACATATATATATCTATAACTATAAATACATATATACATAGATATACATATATATATATTCATAGGTACTTATACTAATATATAGATATACATATACACATATATATAATTATATACAAATATTACTATATATATGCATATATATATATATATCTATATCTATATACATAGTTATATATACATGCATATATATACAATTATAAATATATATATATATACATATACATACATCTATCTATACATATATTTACATACCTATATATATATACATATATATAAGTACACATATACCTATATGTTTATAACCATATATATATATTTACATATAGATATATATTTACATATGTACATATATAGATTTTTTCATATCACCTACCATACGTTGTATTGCGGGAGTATCTACACCAGTTGCTGATATTCCCCGATACACGTATACATAAAGTGTGTTCCCACTCATCTTCCACCAATCCACCTTACACTCCACGTGGCACTTCGTCCTGTTGGTTGCGTCTTTCTAGACAACGACTGACTCAACACCATGCTACACGCCATCTCCACCTCCACCCCCACCCCTTTATATATACATAATATATACATATATATATATACTATATTTACTTGATTTCTATTTCTCTTTCCTACCAGTAGAAAGATAAAAATATATATATAAGGGAAAAGATAATCCTTGACTTGCAGGTACTCAGTCTTGTGAAGACTAGTTTTGAAACCCCAATTTACCTCAAAGCCCAGAACCTGATTTTGAGGGTGTACCCCAAGGACAAAAATTATCAGAAAAAAATCTTAAATAGAAAAACACCAAAAACATAATAAACGAACGGAAGAGATTCGTTATAGGAAAGGTGTTGAAACTTGTTCACTTCTAATCCCACTTCCTAAGTTTGACCCTGGGCCGATAAGTGACCAAGATAAAATCAAGTAGGCCAGGTAAAAATATTTTGTAAAGAGATGGTTAGGCTCGATTTAGGTTGACCACTATACACATTTAAATGATTAAATCACCATATTAACACTACCTATCCGGGTCCGACCACTGTGGTCCAACTACTGGAGCATCTATCTTCACAATTATTCCAAGTGCCTTCCATACTGCTAGGGTTTCTCTAAATTCTATTGCATTCATCACTGGCAATCAAACGGAAACTACATGAGATAATGTGAAATGAATGCTAATGTATGCTCTAAACCCTAAACGCACATGCATGCTAAATGCATTGATATAATGCAATGCAATGGACAAAATCTTACGAACTAGATGTGAATGGATGCTAAGGATAATGATAAACTGGTGTTTATCAGGGCCCTTATGCACCTTAAGTGGATCACCCATCAAACCTTCTTGACAAGTTGATGCAAATGATGACAGAATTGTCTAAGCACCATGAAGAAAATATGACTTTTCTTTAGCACCAATTGGCATAGCAGAATACTGAGATCAAGCAACTACGCATGATGACTCAACCTTAGGGCACTCTTCCTGCCAAACCTATCCCTAACCTATGAAATTTTGTACCCCATTGTTCGCAACCACATGTACGACCTTCTTAGAGGCAGGTTCACCAGAATCTCCATGCTCCCAGCATTCCCCTAGGATTTCAAGTATATCCCGCAATAACACAGCAACCTGACATCCTTATTGTGAACCCTCCTCTACCTTATCATCCCATTTGACCTGCGATGTCCAATGCAATTACCACAAGGAGCGATAAACAAATTGTCGATCCACCTTGACCTGATGCCATCCCATCTTCTTCGTTGTCCTCCCATTCGGATTGTGCACCACATTCTCCTATGAACGACATACTAATTTGGTGCTAGAATCGGTCCCGCTCCCTGAGGCACTACTAAGAGAGCCAAAAGGAAAGGAAAAGAACACACAGACCTTTGATAATTTGCGTGATTTATTCAAGGATGTTGAAATCAAGGTTCCCTTGCTAGAGGTGATTGACCACATCCATACTCTCGCCTGTTTCTTTAACGATTACACTACACCAAGGTGATAGCAAAAGAAAACTAAAAATCTAGTGGTTCTCTCACCTCATGTGAGTTGTGCTATTCTTTCAAAATTGCCATCGAAGTAGAAAGATCCAGGCACCCCTCTTATTTCATGTAGCATCAATGGCTACAATTTTTATCGTTCCTTGCTTGATTTAGGATCTTCCATTAACCTTGTACCGACCATCATATTTCAGAAATTTGCATTGGGAAATCTGAAACCCACCCCTATTACATTATAGCTGGCAGATCGCTCTATCAAAATCTCACTGGTTGCGGTGGAAGACGTGGAGGTTAGGGTCAACAATTTTTGTTCTCTTATTCACTTTCTTGTATTAGACATGGAAGTTCCTGATTCACTTTCTGATTACCCGATCAACCTCGACAGACCTTTCTGGGCCACAACCCACGCCCATACTGATTGTGAAACGAGCTGCATTGAGATAGCTGTGGGCACTAAAAAAGTCAAACTAAATATTTTTAAGGCCACCAAGAATTTTTACTGCGATCTAATCGAGTATGACACATCTAACAATGACATGGCCATCAGTTCGTGTATCGTGTTGGTAGGGACTTATTCAGACTACTGCAACGTATCCCTGGAGAATCACCAAAGCCTGACTGATTTACATTGTGACATTTCCCCACCATTTCCCTTATTCCTCCCTGACCAGACCCCTGACGAGTCTTACTCTGTTTCTTACACCACATGGTATGAGTCATTTTGGAGCTGCACACCTCCAATCTAGCCCCTTGAAGATTGAAGTGCCTGATGCAAGATTTGCACAATTTTATAGATGGGGGTTTTAATGTCATTGCAACGTGCAAAACTGATCAGCTTTTAAATTTATATTCCTAGATAGTGGGGGTATCTAGGGTCGTCCAAGGAGGCTAATTTGTTAGTCAAATAAGTGGTTCTCTCTCTCATCTCTCAAATCAACACTTGTCTTTTTGTATTTCGATTTTTGTAAATATTTATGTTTGGAAATAAGCAGGATACGAATGCGAAGGTAGGACTATGCTAAAAAAACTTGCATAACAACTAGAACCTAAGTGAGAAGAGAAGTCTTCTCTTCTAAGCTCACCCTAGGCAAGTGCACCTAGGGTAATTAGAAGAGAGATGTGATGCACTAAAATAAATAAAGTTGCTACTTGAAAATGAAAATTCATGAATGGAGAAAGACTCTTTGCTATTAAGAGGAAATGTTTACAAAGTACCTAGGGAGCTCAACTACGCAGAGGTTCCACTTAGTTAATCCCTAGGTAGATGAATGCATAACAGAAATTAAAATGCAACAAAATAAAAGATAAAAAGTTCTCCCGATTAGCTAAGGTAGCTTTCACTTCAAGAATGGTGGCTCCCATACTTGAAGGGGATTTCCTTCTAGCTCCTTGAGTTGCTCCTCTCAAATGTGGACGTCCTCCACCCTTCTTTCCTCTTTCCTGGCTGTCCACCCTAGATGGAGGCTTGTTCCTTGGTGTGGCACAAGGAAGGAGAGAGAAGAGGAAGAATGCACCAAGGGAGCGGGTACATTACTCCTTAATCTTCTTCTCTCCTTCTCCTTTCTTGGGTGTGGGATGTATGGTGGCTATAGGTGTTTGATAGGAGGAAGAGTTCTTGCTTGCCAAGGATGGTTTGAATGCTAGGATGGGGGGTCTTTTTATAGGCTAGTATGGATCGTGGTTAAGAAGCTTCCATGGCACCATGTGAAAGGGTGCCAAGGAGGGTGGTTAGGAAGCTTCCTTGGTACCATGTGAAAGGGTGCCAAGGAGGGTGGCTTGGATAGTGGTTAGGAAGCTTGCTTGGCATCATGTGAAAGGGAGCCAAGGAGGGTGCTTAGGAACCTTCCTTGGCACCATGTGAAAGGATGCCAAGGAGGATGGTTAGGAAGCTTCCTTGGTGCCATGTGAAAGGGTGCCAAGGAGTGTATATTCGGCACCAATGGTTGGTGGTTCTAATGTAGGTGGACAACCATTAAGGTGAAGAGGGAGAAGGGTAGGAGTTGGATTTGAGTTGGATCCAGCTGAATTGAGCTAGGGTCCAACTACTGGAGCTTCTACCTTCACAAATGTTCCAAGTGCATTCGATACTACCGGGGTTTGTCTGATTTCCAATGCATTCATCCCTGGCAATCAAATGGAAACTATATGATATAATGTGAAATGAATGCTAATGTATGCTCTAAACCCTAAATCCACATGCATGCTAAATGCAATGATATAATGCAATGTAGTGGACAAAATCTTAGGAACTAGATGTGAATGGATGCTGATGGGAACATCATCATGAGCCATAACTATCTCAATTTGATCTGATTAATTCATCATTAAATGCTCCTACAAAATCACCACATGACTGTAATTCACTACACAATCATTCTGAGAGAAGGACAAGATACCAAGGTTAAAACTATAATTTTACCATCATATCATGAATATAGAATAACCATGGGTTTTCTCAAGGGTTAGTTAAGGGTCAAATGGTCCTAAAAGGCTAACAAGTGGGTTAGAATAAATAGAAAAGGGTTTTCGCGTGTTTTGAGAATTAAATGACTTTTGAAACCCTAAAAATAGACCTACTTAATTAATTGAGGTTATGGTGAGGATAAAATTCACCTAAACACTCTAAAATTCATAGAAAAATATTCTCTAGGATTTGGTACCTTCAATTTGACCATCAGAACCCGTCTTGACCCAAAATAGAGTTTTGGACATATATTTGCCCTAATTTGGGTTTTTGCATAAATTACCCAACCAAAGGTGGGAAAAACCAAAATCCAACTTATCCATTAGATTCCTTAGGTCCAAATTAGGTTTTTACCAAAGTTTGGTCCCAATCTAAGATTGTCTTGACCTAGTTTGCAACTTGGTCCTATCTGATCACACCTATGGCATTAACTTTCAAAATCCTTACAAAAAGGCCCCTAATTTTGTCATCGTCTTTGCAAATAGTTCCCTAGAGCCATTAAAGGCAACTTTGAGCTTCACCATTAAGATCAAGTGAGGATTTCTTGCTTGATTCTCAATCAATCAGTCCCAAAATAGATACCTAGATTCTTGACGAAATTACCTTCCATTTGAGCCACATCTTGGGCTCCAAGTCTTGCCCAAATCCTAATGCGAATCATTTGAAATTTGGGTTTCCAACTCTGGTGACCTTCTACGCTTGGTAAGCTTGCTTCCCAAGCTTTAATCGCCTTCTAATGGCCTATAAAAAGACCTCCATATCAAGCCGTTCTTCCTACGCTCAAATTTGGCCTTGAACACCTCCAATTCTTCTCCTCTTTCTTGGATGAATTGGTCCTCGCTGTCTGGCGACCCTCCTTGCCTCTGTTCTTCCTCCGTTAGCAATACCGACGGTGGAGCTATCTCCCCCATCTTCCCCTACATCGAGCCGTACCAACCAATGCCCCCTTCGCTGTCTTCCTCACCGTTTCCTATCCACCGGAGTAGCCTCCTTCTCTGATGCCGACCATACCATAACTGGCACCATCTCCTCTCTCCTTCGTCCGCTACCGCTCTCAACCAACACTTCATCTTGTCCTCATCACGCCAACATATCCAACACACTTCTCCCACCCCCATACAACTGTCCGCGACTCTATCTTCCATCTCTCCAACAGAACTCCGGTGAGCCGTAGCGGCTTCCACACACCGCCTAGCCGGCCGCTCTCGCATTCCACACCTCTGCCTAGACCTCAGGAGCAAAAGCCCTAATTTTGTTAGGATGATTGCCCCTTCGAACACCTCACCGAACAAACCCACATCCGGCCACCCTCCGCGATGTTGACAAGCCTCATCACTCATGTCCATGCCACGCCGACCCCCTCAGCTACTTCTCCGTGCTCTGGTGATCGTTCTTGAATGTTTTGATGCGGTCGAAAGGGCATATTTGTGATTTTAGGTACTAGCCCCCTCCGCCATTAAAGCTAAGCTTTAGGCAAGCTTCAAGCTTGCTCCAAGCCTGCCCAGCTCCAGGTCGTAGTCCTAAGTGAAGCAGAACCCACCCAGGCAGACAACTAGGTGATCAATTGGGGGCTCTGACAACATTCCAGACCCCAATTAGATGAAGTACCAAGCTTGCAATTATCCGCAAAGGAGCTCAATTCGCAAGCAAGTGCACGAAGAGAAGGAGGACAGCAAAGTCCCACCTCGGTAGATTTGGAGCAACTACTACCACATAAACGGAAAAGGTGATCGAGGCTTATTGCCTCAAATCACTTGAGGGGTGACGTCCCCCGCACCCTCACTCGGCCTTGTTCGCGACACTGACCCCGCGGATCTAGCCTGGTTTGACTACCCGCCTAAGCTATGTACACTCCTCAGTAGTGACCCACACCTGCAGCCCTGGACCCAGGTGCACTGTAGGTCCGAATACCCAACAACTCGATACTGTTGGAGGCTTTAGGAGAGCGTGAACCAAGGAGAGAAAGAAAGGAGAGTCTAGGTGAGGTAGGGGAGGGTTTTATTCTCTGGGAAGTTGGGTAACACTTAGCCAAATCTAAGAACCCTTCCCCTGTGCTTTAAAAGAGAGAAAGCAGAGAGAGAAGAAGTAGAAGAGGAATAGAAGTAGAGAAAGAAAGAAGAGGAAAAGAAGAAGAGCTGCATAAGAACAGAGAAAGAAGAAAGAAGAAGGAAAGCAAGCAAAGAAGAAAAGAAGAAGTATCAAAGCACTGTAGAATCATACATTTAAGATGTCTGATCCTACCATCAGACGATTGTCTTGAAGTTTATTTCATTGATAGCTATTGAGTTTCATTTGATATTATTGTAGGGAGTAATTGGTGAACAAATCACCATTTTACTCCATTCTTTTTACAATCTAACACATTGATCTTATTGCCATATTATTCTGAATTAATTTCTGATTATAATTTTTTATCTTGTTATTTAAATTGCAATCTTGAGAATTGAATTCCTACTTGCTCCTAGTGAACCACCTCGGACTTTTTCGAGTATAAATTTTATCTATTTTTTCACAAGATTTCAACTATACTGCAACGCAATGATTTAAAACCTGATTTCGAGTGAATAACATTTTGGTGTAGTTGCTAGGGAGCAATGCGCAATTCAAATCTCTTGATTCCAGTATCAGATTTCGTACTAACTTGCTACATCTCCTTTTATTGCGATCTGTTTTAGGGACTCGTTAAAGGAAGATCAGCCACACATCATCCAATCCAGGGGTAGGTAAACTCCATCTACCTTCTTCTAAGCCCCTGACTCTAAAAAGGTAAAAGAGGAAAAATCATTTAGGGCTATTTGCATTATATTCTTAGATTAATCATCAAGTTTCTTGATTTGATACATTCTATTTAGACAACATTGATTTATGCACCTGCTTGAAGCTTAAGGTATTTAGGGCTATCACATTCTTGTTTTAGCCCTAGGTACCACACTTGGACAAATTAAATTGGACCAATCAGAGGCAACTAAGGATTCCAATTTAGGGTTTTAGAGACACACTTGCTTAATCAAGAATTGATCTTTCCAAACAATGTGCGCCTAAGTCTTTATTGAATTAATCTATTAAAAAAAAATCCCAAAACTAGGCTCTTAAATTCATTTGAACACTAAAAGAGGGACCTAAATTTCTCAAAGTACAATAGAGGTGAAGTTTACCCACCTTGTTGGGTTAACCAAACTTCAAATTAGGTCACTTTGCATAAAAACATCTTAAAATGTTCAAGTGAAATCATAAGCATCCCTGCTCTTATTTAAAATTGGTAGACCTAAGAGGTTAAGTCCCCGTTTTGGTCTACCTGGATCATCAGTGACAAGAGGTCAGGTGGGGGAAACCCTATAACTCGTGGGGATGCTCTACCATGTAGGGGTCTTTGCAGGACTCTCCCTCTCTATCTGCCTAGGTAATTCTCAGGTGGACAGCTTTCTGACAAACGAGTATCATCCACCCCGAACCTCTACAGTCATCCAAAATTTTTTTTGCGTGTCTTGATTAGGTCCATCACATTCTATCTCTCATCTAATCCATCAGTGCATGTTTGGGAGGAGGTCCTTAAGGCCATCCTTGAGGCCTCCGTTAGATATTCACTCTCATCGAGGTCAAGCCTTAACTTCTGTGTTTGTGAAACAACCTGATCACATTGACATATCCTTTGATTTAGAACCTACTTCCCCTTCATTAGCTATGGATCACCAAGAAGAACAACCTAATCTCTATCAACAACTCCGTGATTTCCAAAATCGAATCAATGCCATCATCAACCCACCGCCGTGTCGTTACATGCGAGATCACTATAATCCTGCAGTAGTGGAGATCGAACCATGAATCAACATTCCAGTGGGAGGACCCGAGGTAGATCTCAAGCCTAGCACGCTTCATATGACCCTAAAATTTCATGGCTTGAACTCTGAAGATCCTTTCCAACACATCAAGAACCTAAAACATCTAGCCGATACCTTTGGGGCAGATGTACAAAATCGAGACAGATTACTCTTAAAGCTCTTCTCATTCTCCTTTGCTGACAAAGTCGCTCACTGGTTTTAGACTCAACCACACACGATCAACACATGGGGTGAACTTCAAACCGCCTTAATGCAAAAATCTACCCCATTGGTTCTACCAACATAATGCGGCACCAAATCACTCACTTCTCCCAAGGAGAGAAAGAATCTCTACACGAAGCATGGGATCACTTTCTGGATCTCATGTGTAAGTGCCCCCATCACGGAGTTCCAAAGTGGGAACAAGTCCAATCCTTTTACCGCGGACTCTGTGAGGATATCAAGCTCTTTGTCAATGCAACCTGTGGTGGTAGCATCATGGGTTAACATGAAGACACGATCTAGGAAATTCTCAAAATCATGTGCGAGAACTCCCTGAACAATGAGTCATTGGGTGCATACGATCGGACATCCGCACGCGCATTGGCAAATAATTGAGGGGTACATGAATCCCAAGGTCCTTCCATATCCATTGATCTAGAGTTGGTAGACAGTCAATTGGATAAGGTCTCCATTATTGAGAAAAAGGTGGATGACATCACTCATCTTCTACACAAATTCACCTTTGCAGCTCAAAAGCACATACACGCATTCACCTATGGGAAGGGTGGCTGCGCACAACATCTACCACTCCCCGGGGATGGATGCATATCCACCTCCATCTGATTATGGCTTCCGAAGCAACTCCGGGTCAACCCACCTTTGTTGGGGGAACTCTGGACCCCCGTACCCTAATTATCTTAGAGCTCCTCAAACTTGCAAGGATCTTCACATCGTCCAGAATAATCCTTTCTCCAACACTTAAAACTCTGGATGGTGTAATCATTCTAACTTTTCATGGTCAAGTAATAACCCAAATCTAAGACCTCAATTCCAACCCCCGACCACAGGCTCCGAGACCATATCAACCCACCCAACCAAGGCCCACTCAAAACTTCCAATATGAACCACCTAAAGAAGATCATACATATTTAATTCTCTAGACCTTGGTTGATATACAAAAACAACACAAGGAGGAGATCGTTAAGTTACGAAATCAACTGGCCCGGCTAGCAAGTGCTCGCTAGTTTGGTGCACTTCCTTCTCAGCCTCTTCGAAACCCGAATAACGTGCCGCACCAGAGATGCGTTATGAACCCAAATCAGGGCCAAGCTCACTTTGTTTATCAGGCCCTTTCTGCCCCATCACCTGAAGGGATCGATGCTTCAACTTCATACTCGAGATTCCAGCAGCAAACACCTAGTTTGCCCAACCCAAACCAGAACCAGGCGGGATTGAATTCTGTTACAACCCGTAGTGGCAAAGAAACATAGGACCCAACTTATCCAAGCCACTCCCAGCCTGGTAATACAAATGCTAACCCTAGATTGGCCATCCAGGACACACCTATCCAAAATCAAGAGCCTGAGCCAATTCTAGAGGAACCATCTAAGGTTCCATTTCCCTAGGCCTTGACTAAGGGAAAAAAGGATAGGTAAACCTGTGGCACCTACAGAGGACCTGGTTAAGCTTTTTGAGCAGGTTCATATAAACATCCCCTTGATGGATGCGATATGCCACATACTGGCTTACGCACGATTTCAGAAAGACGTGTGTATGTTGGGTTCGTCGAGTACGTATTTGATCAGAAATGCATCATAGTACAGTTGCGAAATACAATCAATAAAAATAATTTCTAAGATAATGAGACTTAAGTCTTGGTCATTTGTCTCTACGAGGCATTTTGGAAATGCAAATTCAAATTTGATCTCGCTTGCTCTACTCATTCAAAATTGCATGTTGATTTATAATAAATAGGTATTGATACACAACATGTTGCCAAAATATCAGAAATTGAAAGCAAGCAACTTTAATCACACTAACAGATGATAATCAGGGACATGGTGCTTTTCAACAAATAAATATATATAAATGTTTTCATTGAGGCATGATGGTGGTTACGGCACAGGTTGCGGAATGCTTGTATAGGGAAATTTAAATCTAGCTAGCAGAAAAGGACAACATGCATGAATCTATTGGGGGATTATGCATGGATCATTGGGGGAGAATATGGAGCTACACTACTAAGCAGTAAATAAATCATTAAATCTATGAAGAACTATAATCTAGTCTAGTAGAACTAAGGGCATTCAGAGGTGGGCTCCGATGGCCTTTGAATGGTTGAGAAGAGAAAGAGGGGCAGCCAATGGTGCTTAGACCGGCCCTTGGAGAGAGGTTGGAGAAGTTTATCCTAGTCTAGGCTTGGAGTGGAGGTGGTGGCATCATGGTGGAGCTTGTGAACATGGAGGTGGAGGTGGTGATGGCTTATGGAGGTGGACCTATGCTAAAAGACCAAGATGGACCAAATGGCCACCCTTAGGTCAATAAGTAAACCTAAGGGAAGCTCTCTAGAGAATTATGGAATTCTCTAGAGAGGCCTATTCTCAGAGCTTGTGGGAGAGTGAGAGAGAGGATGGATGGTGGTTTTTAGATACACCAAATGTTGATCTAAAAATTGAATGGCCCTTGGTTGCTAATTTTTGCAACTAAGGCAACAACACATGGTAGAGAGTTCTAGAGAACTCTAGGCTAGGTATTTTCATATCGATGGTGTGTATGGGTGTGTGTCGATCGAAACTTAAGTGGCTAGGTTGATTAGGTTAGGTTCTAGTGGGTTTAGGTCAAGGTAGGTCTCAAATTAGGGTTGTAAACCCTAATTCCCTAAGGTAAAGTGCAATTAAACTTAATACAAGTTTAATTGGGTGTGTGGAAACCTAATTGAGAATAAAATAACTCAATTAAGTCAGGTCTAGGTCAATTGAACTCTCACTGAGTCCAATTGGACAGTGTCTGTTGAGATCAAGGCTCAGTTAGACTCAATGAGTCCAATTGAATAGGATGAAGAGATTGGCCATGATCCAGGTCAATTTGGTTTAGTGAGGACCTAATTAGGCCCTTAGGGAGGTCTAGAGGTGATGTACTAGGGTTAGGGCACCTTAATTTAGTTTCCTAGGGAGTTAGAATTGGGTTTAGGGAGCTAGAGATCCAAGATCAAGGCTTAAATCTCAAAACATGGTATGGAGGGCAGTTCTAGACGTCCAATAAAGTTACCAGACGTCTTATAATGAAAAATTAGAACTCCATACATATTGTATGGACATCCAATCAGAGTCAAGAGGGATTCTAGGTTCTGTCTTGAGTATTCTGCATAAATTGGACGTTTGACCAAGTGTCTGGACATCCAATAACACTACAGAAGTGGGTTTAAGGTGTGCGGGAGTTGGCTAAGGGTTCTAGACATCCTATAAATCATCTGGACATCTAGATAGAGGCTAGAATTAGGGTTTTAAGGTTTCCTAGGGTACAGTGACCTAATCTAAGGGTGGCTAAGGCTTGGGGAGGCTTCTAGGTTGTCCTAGGGCCAGGATGGACCTAAGTTTTTCACAATTTATTGCTTTTTTCCTACTTAATAGAATAGCATACCTTAACTCCCTTACATTATGATCTACTACATCTAATTTAGGTCTTCCGCTCCAGCTCTACTGCAACACCATTTATTCTTTATTCTTTAGATCCGGCTTCAGATCTAGCTTGTAATCAGCTTATTACCTGCAATTGACATAATGCACCTAATCCGTACATCATAGCATTATTTTATGCATAGCTAAAAGAAAGCAATAAAGGTGCTAGTAATGCTTATGCATGCATGAATTACCCTAACTTATGCTAAGTCCTAGCCTAATTTAGGTTAATTAAGACCTATGATTACTGTGCAATCAGTGTACACCTAAGCATAAGCCACGAACCAAAGGCGGGAACCTCATCGTAATAACAGAGCAAGCTAGCTCTATCATTTTAAGAAAACTCCCGCCTGAGGCAAAAGACACAGGTACCCCTCTGATCTCCTGTGCAGTTGGTGATATATAATTTGACCGAGCTTTATTGGATTTAGGAGCCTCCATAAATATGATACTTACATCCCTACTAGACTACTTCAAGAAGTTTGAGCTTAAACTGACAGAAATGACTTTGCAGCTAGCCGACCGATCTATTAAGTCACCAAAAGGAATTCTCGAGGATGTCATAGTTAGGGTACAGGATTTCTATTTTCCAGTGGATTTTGTTGTCTTAGACATGGATGCTCCTGAAAATGTGAAGAATACGCCGATCATACTAGGGAGACCCTTTCTGGCCATTGCTAGGGTCAATATTAATTGTGAGGAGGGCCAAATTGAATTAAAATTTGAAAGCAAGACACTAAAGATCGGCATCTTTAAGGCCCAACAAGGAATTAATTGCGGAGTTATAGAACAAATTTGCGATATCAAGGCTGTGGTTGACGACCTATGTATCGAGGAAAACCCGACTATTTCTGGTCAACCACAAGAAGAGCAAAACTCACAATTAGAGGAGTCTGAAACCAACCTAGACATACCCATAGCTCCTTCCTTTGCTCCCAACATCCACCCTGAACCTCCTACTACTGCTGACAACCCAGTTAAGGAATTAAAGCCTCTTCCCGATCATCTCAAATACGTCTTTTTGGGTTCCAATCAGATGTTTCGTGTGATTATCAACTCCTGACTCACACCTGATCAGGAAATACACCTGATTTCTGTTCTCCAGCAACATTGGAGAGCCATTGGATGGACTCTCGATGATCTGACTGGAATCAACCCTTCATATTGCACACATCACATCTACACTGAAGAGGGCTCACGACCATCCCATGAAATGTAGAGATGGTTAAATCCAAATCTGTAGGATGTCGTGAAAAAGGAGATCATCAAGTGGTTAGATGTAGTGGTTAAAAATTCCTCTCAAGGTACAAATCTTCCTTTGGCTGTGCAGGAGGGATGGATTAATCACAAGTGATCTACGCCACAGAAGATTGGGTACTGATCATCATGTGTGTTTTTTATGTGAGATGAGCACTGATAATGTAAATCACCTCTTCTCTTCTTGCCTTATCACTGATGTCATCTGGAGAAAATTTTGTCAGGAGACTTTACCAGAGTGGGATTCTATGTGGCATGGGTTTGAGGTGAGAGGGAAACCACATGTCCACATGGCTGCTTCTATTTGGTGTGTATGGAAGGCAAGGAATGAGATACTTTTTCAGGAGAGGCCAGTATGTTGTGAGAATATTGTAAGAGAGTGCTGGTCCCTCATACAGTCTTGGGGATCCTTTTTGTAATCTCCCTTCTTTGCACATAATATACTACTCCGGACTGGTATCGTAGGATGATAGCTCTCCTTTCTATTTCAAAAAAAAAAATTCATCTACCCAATCTCCAACAATCAGTGGGTGAGTCCATTTCAAGTTGTGCCTAAGAAGGGAGGACTCACCGTCATCATGATTGAAACTAGAGAAACCATATCGACCCGTATAACGAACTCGTGGAGAGTTTGCAATGATTACAGAAGACTCAATTCCTCCACGAAAAGGGATCATTTCCTACTATCATTCAATGATTAGATTCTCAAGAAACTAGTGAGAAATCAATTCTTCTACTTTTTGGATGGGTACTCTGGTTATAATCAGGTCCCAATCCATCCTGAGGACCAAGAGAAGACCACCTTCACCTGCCCCTTTATAACATATGCACTCCGAAGGATGTCGTTTGGTCTCTGCAATGCACCTGCTACTTTTCAGTAGTGCATGCTTGCCATATTTTCAGATATGGTAGGTGAATACCTTGAAGTCTTCATGGATGACTTCTCGATATTTGGAGAATCATTTGATGATTGCCTCCTGCACTTGATCCAAATCCTCAGGCGGTGCATCGATGTGAACTTGGTTCTTTCCTAAGAAAAGAGCCACTTCATCGTACCTGAGGGAATTGTCCTGGGACATCTCATCTCTAAAAAAGGCATCTAGGTTGATCAAGCCAAGGTGAATCTAATTTCCAAACTCCCTATGCCTAGCTCGGTCAAAGACATCCGATCCTTTATGGGGCACATCAATTTTTACCGTCGATTCATTCCTAATTTCTCAAAAATTGCGTGCCCCCTAACTAATCTTCTATTTAAGGATGTCCCTTTTGAAATTTCAAAGGAGTGCACTCAGGCATTTGAGATCCTGCTTGATCGAGTTACCCAAGCATCTATCCTGCAGTCCCTTGATTAGTCTCAACCCTTTAGGATCATGTGCGATGCATCTAATTATGCAGTAGCTGTGGTACTTAGGTAGAAAATAGATGGGAAATCGATGGTCATCTACTACGCTAGCAAGACAATTGACGAGGCTTAGAGTAATTATACAGTTACTGAGAAAGAGCTATTAGCCTAGTATTTGCCCTGGAAAAATTCAGATCATATCTTTTGGATTCTCATGTTATCATATACTCAGATCACACTGAAGTGAGTCACCTCCTTGCAAAGGACATGAAACCTCAACTAATCCGCTGGATCTTACTGTTGCAAGAATTTGATCTCGAGATTCATGATAAAGTGGGAAAGTAGAACGTGGTAGCTGACCACTTATCCCACCTTCCTTATGATAGTATCAACCCTTCCAGACCTATCGTAGAATATTTTCTCGATGAGCACCTTCTGACTATTAGTACGTGACTTCCTTGGTTTGCTGATTTAGTAAACTACTTGGCATCACATCAGATTCCATCCAATTAGATGAAGGCCAAGAAAGAGAAATGTCTTTCTGATGCCAAGTACTATATCTGGGAAGACTCATACCTCTTCCACATTGATACTAATCAGATCATCAGACGGTGCATCCTGGAAGCGAAAATTCAACACATTTTGTCCTTCTGCCATGACTAGGCCTACGATGGACATTTATCTGAACATAAAAACGTAGCAAAAGTCCTCCAGTGCGGCTTTTATTGGCCCACGATTTTCAAAGATGCATACAATCACTGTAAGGCATGCACTCATTGCCAGACTTTGGGCAACATGAGCCACCTTGATATGATGTCTTTACAGTGGATTCTCGTATGCGAAATCTTTGGCATCTGAGGGATTGATTTCATGCGACCCTTCCCTGTTTTGGATAGCTTCGAATACATTCTTCTCGCTGTTGACTTTGTGTCCAAATGGATCAAAGCAATTCTGACCCAAACAAATGATCATAAGGTGGTAATAAAAATTATTCATCAGAACATCTTTTCTCTATTTGGGATTCCACATGCCATTATCTCAGACAAAGGTACCCATTTCACGAATGCTTAGTTCAGATCACTGATGACCAAATACGAGGTGTCACACCGAATCTCTACTCCTTATCACCCGCAAACCAACGGTCTAGCTGAGCTTTCGAATCGGGAGATTAAGAAAATCCTTCAAGTCACTGTCCATCCTTACAGGAAAGATTTGTTGTCTCGACTTCCAAAAGCCTTGTGGGCCTATAGGACCGCCCACAAAACCCAATTGAGCATGTCTCCATTCAGATTGGTGTATGGGAAGGCATGTCACCCCCCCGTCGAGTTGGAGCACAAAGCCTATTGGCCTATACGGAAGTGTAACCTAGATCTTTCTAAGGCAAGAACCCACAGAAAGCTTCAAATAAGCGAGATCAATGAATTACGCAATGATGCGTATTAGAACTCGTGAATTTACAAAGAGTGGGTTAAGGCCTTTCACGACAAGCACATATCTAGAAAGATCTTTCGTTCAAGACAGAAAGTCCTACTCTTTGATGCCAAACTCAAATTGTTCCCAAGAAAACTCAGATCAAAATGGATTGGACCATATCTTATCAGATGAATCTTTGGAAATGGAGCCGTTGAAATCAGCCAACCTAGCCATGATATAGAACCCTTGGTCGTGAATGGTCAGCGACTTAAGCCATTCGTTAAACTCACTGATACAAACAGGGCTGAGGCATCTTTTCATCTCCCTTCTCCCTAAGCCCGTTGCACCAGGCTGATGGTGTTAAACTCAGCACTTAACGAGAGGCAACCCATCATCTTTTTGAAAAACCTGAAACGCTTCTTGACACATCTTATGCTGAATTCATATTGCACTTTTGGGTTCTTCCATTAGAACATCCGACTCCACCTCTGATACCCATACTTGTGCTTGAAATCGTTCGCAATAGTCACGCCGAACCATCCAGCCACCCAAAACCTATTCTAATGTACGATCAAAGCTAAACTCGAACCCATGTAATTTACAATGACATTGCAAATCGTAGGCATGGGAGGGAATTAAAGTGCAAAACTCCATGAAAATCACTTCAGTAGAAAGGGATTTCAACAAAAAAAATACATATTCCAGAAAACCAAAAAAATAAAAAAATTGAAAAAGAATAAAAATAGAAGGGAGGAAATTTTTAGTGAATTAATTGCATAACATTTTTTTGGAGAAAAAAGGAGAGGTGATATAAATGTCAAAAAGGAGCACAATTTTAAAAGAAAAAAGAGATAGTCATTAGTAAAAGATTAAGGAATTGACTTAATTCTAGACCAAATCAAAAAGAAAGAAAATGAAAGACAAAAAGTACTAAGAGGCAAAAAAAGATTAGCATGAATGCTGATCTTAGGCCTCTTGGGCTATGGTTTTAGGCTTAAAAATTCAAGTATCCATTAAGATTTGGATCTTCCTCAAGAGGTTGAGGAAAATGTGAAGCTTAAGTATTAGGTCTAAGGCATAGCGATTATTTGGTCTCATTATCCAACCTCTAGTTTATGGGACTTGATAACTGATTGCACTGCAAAAATACACCTGCAATTGTGCCGTCTTGTGCTATTTCCCAGCATTACCAATGCATATTAGGGTTCCATAGTCGCATTTGTGAAAATACATGCATGCATTTAATTGAGAGGGGAGGAGAGTGAATACAATGGCCTCGCAATTTACATTTTCTTCAAGTGCTGCTTCGCAAAATTTCCATCTTTATTTTTATTTCTATTTGATTTTTGAAATCTTCCCCACGGCTGCAAAGCTTGACTTCTTCTTCGCACCTTGCCCTACAGTCGCATGCCCAGCCTCTCCCTGGCATGAGCCATGCACAGCCGCATGCACAGCCGGGCATGGCTGTGCATGCTTTCTTCTTCTATAAAAAGTGGGCGGTTTCTTCCTTTGAAAAAGGCCTGGTCTTCACAAAAAAAAAAACCCCACACAACACAACAGCTCTTCTCCAGGTCACCATCCCCTCCCCTCTTCCTCCATACATAGGACCTCCTCCTCAGAGGAGCCACTCTGTGGGCAGGAGTCATCACTGTGGTGCACACCCACCACCGTGAGACCACCACCACACAACTCATCAAAGAGCCGATTGGTGTGGTGGCCTTCTTTTCCCTGTCTCACGTCCAAGCCATTTCAGCCATTGGAGCGGGAGCTTCAAGCTTTGAAGCTCTCAAGCTCCACACAGCAGCAGCATGTCCACCTGCACCCCTCTTCCGCGCACGAAGCTCCGCACGCAAGCAGCAGGTCGCCCTCGCCCTTCCCCGCGCACACCAGCAGCCCTCTCCGGGCACCCTGTCACAAAACGCTCTCCGCAAGCCAACGGCTGGTGCAGCTTCTCCAGCGTGCACCAGCCACTCCAGACCTCCCCGCTCTCACGGCACCGGGCATACTCGGTCATGTGGCTTGGCCATGCACTGTAGCCACTGTTCACGCCAGTCTACAGAACACTATGGCTACAGTGCGGTGACCGGTAAGTTTCTCACTTAACCTGTCACCCGACGTGCCGCTACTGCTGTTAACCCACGCGTGCATCTCGCCTCGCCCCCGCCCCAGTGCCTGCCTGCACGTTTACGTGTGCGGTCCTCTGCCAGCGGCCGCTCCCGCCCACGTCTTCGCCCGCGTGCGCCTTCCAGCGCCCGCTCTAGCGCTCTGCTCAGCGCTGTGTGCTATGATCCTCTCCATGCCCACTTCCCTCCATCTCGTGCTTCTCTGTGTGCATACGCGCCTACGCACGAGCGTGAAGCCTCAGACGATGCCCTAAGCACACAAATGACTTAAAAAGTGCCTCTTCACACAGCAGGCTCTCACTCCCGCTCTCTCTCTCTCTCTTACAGCACTCTCTCACTCTATCTCTGCACACACACACACACACTCACACTCTCGCACACACACACTCTTACTTAAATAGTATTATATACATATATATATACGTATACATATATATATTGATATATATTTATATACATATATATATATATATGCATATACCTATACATATATTAGTACTTATATAACTATGTATTAGTCTACATACATACATATATATATATATACATTTATATACTTATATATATATAGACATATATATACACATATACTTATACATATACTTATATATATATATATATATAAACAAATATACATACATATATACATATTTATATATATATATATATTTTTATCTACATATATCTATATATACATATACATAGACATATATATATTAACATCCATATAGTTATATATACATATATAACTACTTATATATACCTTTATATTTATAACCATATATATATATACATATAGATATATGTACATATATATATATATTTTCACATTAGTTACCATACGTGGTATCGCGGGAATATTTGCACCAGTTGCTGATATTCCCCGATACACACGTACAAAAAGCACATCTTCCACCATCCATCTTACACTCCACGCGGCACCTCGTCCTATTGGTTGTGTCTGTCTAGACGACGACCGACTCGACACCGTGCTACACTCCGTCTCCGCCTCCACCCCCACCCCTTTATACATATATAGTATATACATATATATCTATACTATATTTACTTTATTTCTATTTCTCTTGCATGCCCATAAAAAGATAAAAAAATATATAAAAGAGAAAAGATAATCTTTGACTTGCAGGTACTCCATCTTGCGAATAGCCAGATCCATTTTGGAACCCTGATTTGGCTCAAAGCTAAGAACCTAATTTTGAGGGTGTGCCTCAAGGACAAACATTATCAAAAAAAAATCTTAAATAGAAAAACACCAAAAACACAATAAACGAACGGAAGGATTCATTATAGGAAAGGCGTAGAAACTGGTTTACTTCTAATCCCACTTCCATGAGTTCGACCCTAGGCCTAAAAGTGACCAAGATAAAATCAAGTAGGCCAGGTTAAGAATTTTGTAAAGAGATGGTTATGTCTGATTTAGGTTAACCACTATACACACTTCAATGATAAAATCACCATATTAACAACCTAATCGGGTCTGACCATCATCTTTTCTAGTGCCGTTGCCGGGGAAGTGCGCCTTCAGGTAAGTTTTTACTCCATTCCTGTAATTTTTTATCTTCTCACACCCTTCTCTTCACGGGTGTCTCAGTTTTTAGTGTGCAGGTAAACCTGTTGCAAGGAGAAGACAGGTAGATGAAGTCAGAGACGTGGGCAAATCCAAGGTGGGAACGAGAGCATGAAGACGTCGACACCGCATTGGAGCTCCGCATACGTTGCTACACAAGTAAGTTTTTCTTTCTTAGCAACCTAGGTTAACTTGTAACCTTAGTGAAAAAAAAAAACTAAAAACTAAAAACTAGAAAAACTTCTTGGAATCTCTTGGGGCAAGTGGATTAAAATTAAATTATTTCATTGATTGCCTTTACTCCCACCACCCCGGGATTTCCCACCCTACACATAGCGAAAATCCAAGAATCTTGATTCTTGAATTTTTTGTCGTGTGAAGTATTCTTTGAGGCAAATAAAAGGATTGATTGCACCCCTCTTTGCCTCATTTACCTACAATTCGGGATCACCTTTTTGGTGGGGAGACTTGGAATTGAGTTGATTCCAACCCCACCACGACTTTTCAACTTGCCTAAGATTCGACCTCGAATAATTCAACCCCAACAATTTGATTTTCTTTTGGTTGAGCCTTGTGTGGAAATCATTTTTAGTGATTGGGAGCACTTGAAATGAAGTGCTTTGGCTCCCTTTCACACTAATCTAAAACTGATTCGTGCATCCACACATAGAAATCTCCATTTAGGGAAGCCCATTGCATTGTAGCATGCATTAACCAATTGACATTGAAGAAGGGTTTGTTGGGCTTAGAAGAAAACTTGTATTCTTACAAAACCCGACAATTGGTTGAATTGGTATTTCAGCAACATCCTAAAATCCATACGACTTAAGGCTAAATTCTAAAAACCACTCACCAATTAAAAACTTCAATTTGGGGAGATTTCCGCATTGCATTCTTGTTTTACACACTCTGAAAATCAATCATTTGGGCATTAGCTGTAAATAATGCCCTGCACATTCCTGAAGCACTTGATCCTAAGCCTCTAACTAAAACTAGTAGTAACTTGACCCTTCTTAAGGATTGGAGGTCTAACTACCTGTGTGTATCGTCTACGTGCTGGTGAGGGTTCCCGTGTGCTATCGAGTGTCTAAGACTGGGGCAAACGGCCTTTCAATTTGGCCCGGTGGTTCCGCGGTGCTCGCATTCGGTTCCGTAGTTCATGATAGTAGGTAACTTAGATCTTTAGGTGTAAGGGCACACTGTAGAGGTTAGGAATTTGATTGAATTGATTTGTCATCAAGTGTACCTTTGCGGCATCATTTCTCTCATCTCTTTTCCCTTCTTATTTCCCCAATTCTTCCTGCGGTAGTACATGTTTGGGAGGAGGTCACAAAAGCCTAAACTATTTGAATTGCCTGATAAATTTAGAAAAGAAGCCGAATCGTCCTCCTCGTCCACAAACATGGTTGCACGCCCACCCTCAAATCCCGAGTAAGGAAACCGGCCTCAGAACCCACCAGGTGGTGGAGCCTTAGATCCCATAACCCTCCTCCAAGCCCAAATGGAATTGTATAATGAACGAATTGAAGTCATCCAGGAAACATTGAAGGGAATGCAGAACCCTCCCGAACAGGAGGAGCCTAGGTCTCTTAGCTCCTATCAGAATCCCGCTGCTACAGAGACCATAGGATAAATTTGGGTCCCCATGGGCGGGGATGACTTTGAACTACAACCGAACATAATTGGCCTAATAAATTTTCACTTTCATGGTCTTGCAAGTGAAGATCCATTTCTCCACTTGGAAGACTTAACCTGATTAGCTAAAACTGTTAAACCAAGAAATATCAAGTCACCTATAGTCCTTATGAAAATGTTCCTATTTTCATTGCAGGATAAAGCGTCGTAGTGGTTATGCACCCTTGGGAGAACCATCCACTCTTGGGAAGAGATGCGAATAGTGTTTCTCAAGAGGTTCTTCCCAATCGGGCGAACCAATGCACTTTGCCGTGCTATCACTTCATTTACGCAACAAAACGACAAACAATTTCATGAGGCATGGGAGAGATATAATGACCTCCTCAAGAAGTGTCCGCACCATGGTCTGCCTAAGTGGCATATAGCCCAGATTTTCTACTATAGGCTAAATGAGACTTTGAAGCAGATTGCAGACGCTTCCTGTGGATTGAATTTCATGAATAAAGATGAGAATGGAGCATTCAAACTATTTGAAAATATGAGTGAAAACTCAGTGAACAATGCCTCCATTGTCACCTTTAATCGTACCAGCCTGCCTCGAAATGTCCACGAAGTTGACACGGGACCCTCCCATTCTTCCATTCATCTCAGCCTTATTGCACAAAAATTGGCTGAAGTCTCCGTCGTGCACAAGCTGGACGAGCTTCTGGGCAACCCCGCCGATTCTATTGCAAACATCCCCACCTCACCACTTCGTCGCAATTCCAATTCTTCCAACACCAGGCTTATCCCAGGAAACCACGTAAGAGCTTCCTTACCGAGTGTCGCACCGAGTAACTCAGTAAGTCATGTGGATCTGGCTTCTGCAAGCTAGTATTTCGACATAGAGGACCAAGCCTCGATGTGCTCGGAAGTGTATTTACATGCGGATGCGTCTTCTGGCATAGAAGACACTTGCGCCCTGGGGAACAACCTGTTCTCTGCCACATACAACCCAGGGTGGAGAAATCATCCGAACTTCGAATGGTCCAACAACCCACAGTGCCAAAACCCCGCAGGTAGACCAATGCGACCATCCGCACCCATCATCCCAAGGGCCTAGTCTAATCCTATGGCGATCTGCCATCAGGCCATTGCGTACCGCAAACCGAACATGCATCAAGTCCTCTTGACAAATTGATGCGAATGATGACGGAAATGTCAAAGCGCCATGAAAAGAGCATGACCTCTCTTCAGCACCAATTGGCGCAATAAAATGCTGAGATCATCAACTACACATGGAGACTCGATCTTAGGGCACTCTTCCAGCCCAACCTATTCCCAACCAGAGAAATTTCGTATCCCGTGGTCCTCAACCACAGGTACAACCTTCTCATGGACAAGTTCATCAAATTCTGCAGGCTCCGAGAATTCCACCAGGATTTCAGGCTAATCCCACTGCAGCACCTCACTCTTATGTCCCCATTGCGAACCCTCCTCTGCCGTATGATCCCACTGGACCCACATCGTCCAATGCTATCACTACGAGGAGCAGTAAGCAGACTGTCGATCCACCTCGACCTGATCCTGGCCCATCTTCTTCATCGCCCTCTCATTTGGGATGCGCACCGCATTCGGGAGAGGACGATGCACCCAAATTGGTGCCAGAATCAGTTACATTCCCTGAGGCTCTACTGAGGGAGCCAAAAGGCAAGAAGAAAGATACGCAGGCCTTTGATAACCTGCGTAATTTGTTCAAGGATGTAGAAATCAAGGTACCCCTGCTCGAGGCTATCGACCACATACCTACTGTCGCACAATTTTTGCAAGACTACACAACACCCAGGTGACAGTCAAAGAAAACCAAGAATCCAGTGGTTCTCTCGCCTCATGCGAGTTGTGCTATACTGTCAAATCTACTGCCGAAGCAGAAAAATCCAGGCACACCGCTAATTTCCTATAGCATCCAAGGCTGCAATTTTAACCGTGCCCTGCTTGATCCAGGATCTTCCATCAATCTCATACTGACAATCATGCTCGAAAAATTTTCCTTGGGAAATCTGAAACCCACCCCAGTCACATTACAGTTGGCAGATCGTTCTGTCAAAATCCCAAAGGGTGTGGTGGAAGACATGGTGGTTAGGGTCAACAGTTTCTGTTTTCCTGTTTACTTTCTTGTTTTAGATATGGAAGTTCCCAACTCACTTTCTGATTGTCTGATCATCCTTGGTCGACCTTTCCTGGCCATAGCCCATGCCCCTATCGACTGCGAGTCAGGCTGTATTGAGATTGGCATTGGATCTGAGAAGCTCAGGCTTAACATCTTCAAGGTAGCCAAGAACTTTGATTGCAATTGCATCAAGGATGACACATCTGACGAGGACATGGCCGTCAATGCGTGTATCGGACCAATTGGGACCTAATCTGACTGCTGCGGATTACCTGAAAACATTGATGAATGCCTGACCAACACATATTGTGACGTTCCCCCATCCCTCCCTTGTTCCGTACCTTCTCTTGACCAGACTTCTGACGAGGTTTTCTCCAGTTCCCATGCCTCGTGGTCTGAGTCATATCTGGGCTACTCACCGCCAATCCACACTCTCGAAGACCGAATTGCCCTTTCTTTCCCAGCAAATCAGGCGGATTTTCAACTCCACACTGGGACCTTGAGCCCATATCCTACTCACTTTGGCTATTCCTTTTTGGATTCGTCTATCCAAGAAGCCCCTCTTCTTGGCCAATCTGAGGGCCAATTTCTTCCTCCTGACTTGTGCTCTGATCCGCTGGGGACACTCCCGTCTAAAGAAATGCCAGACCTCTCACCATCCACCATCACTTTTCACTTCACTTTCACGCTCACTTCACCACCCACCATCCACCCACCCTACTACCCACCCGATCTCTCGTCCTTCCTCTACCATACCCTGCATGCATATGAGGACATAGCATCGTTTGGCTTGGGGGAGTGCATAGGCATCCTTAGGATCTGGGTATTTTATGGTATCATGCAGTTTCCACCTAAATATATATATATATATATAAAAGTGAAAAATGAAAATGGTGTTTAGTAATGATCTGAAAGCTGAAACAAAAATACAATAAGTGTTTATGGATATTCAACCACTGTTTTGAAGACCTTCCAGGCCATAGAAGGTTGATTTGTTCAGGCTCGACTTAATTCACTTGAGTATTGACAAGATAGATCGGAATCTCTCCTAACTAAGGATATATTCTTGTACCTGAGACACCAGTACAGGATTCGTTCATTTGCTTCTACTTGAGAGCCTAAGTAATCATTGTTCACACTACACATATCAAGAAAGGCCAGGTGAACATAAGATCCAACCCTAGTGTTCATTAGGAAAGGTGGAGTCCTTACCTGTGCATGCAGGTAGACTTTTTATCCTAGGCTTTAGTCTTGTGTTTAGAAGAGACTCTTTCCACCAAAAAGGAACTCTCCCGCCAAAAAGAAAAGTGTGCTCCTCCAAATAATGTTGTAAGAGATATATTGACACATGTTTCAAAAAAAAAAAGAAAAAGAAAGAAAAAAAGAGATGCAAATAAGTCATTATATCTCACAAACGTCTGTAAAATCTTCCTACAAAAGTTCTTTAGGGCAAATACCCTATTTTCCTGTGAACCACAAATGTCAGAAAATGGGAGTTGAGTTTCCATCATCTTTTTGAGGGTCAATCTGAAGACATGAACTGTAACTGGGACCAACCTTTACTTAAAAATTCGTGAAACCCTGGGCTTGAGTCTTAATGTTCATCTAGTCAGTCTTGATCCTTCACTATGCACAAGCCATAATCTCTTGAGCTCTAGAGTATGGCAAGAACCTCCTGGGTCTTGGAAATCGTACCTAAGGTTTAAATATCAAGAGTCCTAGTTAGTCGAGAGATGATCTATGTCATGTGAGACTTAATGTACTGGTAGTCTTTTCTACAATTGGTTCTCACAATATCCAACAATAAACACACATATGTTTCCTCAGAAGAAAATCTTCAGCTTAAAGATCATTTCTAAATATTGTTTTGCTAGGGACTAGCGAAAGATAAGCATGGGGGTATGATTGCACCGCAAAAATACACCTGCAATTGTGCCGTCTTATGCTATTTCCTAGCATTGCCAATGCATATTAGGGTTCCATAGTAGCATTTGTGAAAATACATGCATGCATGCATTTAATTGAGAGGGGAGGAGAGTGAATACAATGGCCTCGCAATTTACATTTTCTTCAAGTGCTGCTTTGCAAAATTTCCATCTTTATTTTTATTTCTTTTTGATTTTTGAAATCTTCCCCGCGGCTGCAAAGCTTGACTTCTTCTTCTTCGCACCTTGCCCTACAGTCTCATGCCCAGCCTCTCCTTGCCATGAGCCATGCATAGCTGCATGCACAGCAGGGCATGGCTGTGCATGCTTTCTTCTTCTATAAAAAGAGGGCAGCTTCTTCCTTTGAAAAGGGCCTGGTCCTCACAAAAAAAAAACCCCACACAACACAGCAGCTCTTCTTCCGGCCACCGTCCCCTCCCCTCTCCCTCCATACACAGGACCTCCTCCTCAGAGGAGCCACTCTGCAGGTAGGAGTCATCACTGTGGTGCACACCCACCACCGTGAGACCATCACCGCCCAGCTCATCAAAGAGCCAGTTGGCGTGGTGGCCCTCTTTGCCCTATCTCACGTCCAAGCCATTTCAGCCAATGGAGCGGGAGCTTCAAGCTTTGAACCTCTCAAGCTCCGCACAGCAGCAGCACATCCACCCGCACCCCACTTCCTCATGCGCAGCTCCGCACGCAAGCAGCAGGTTGCCCTCGCCCTCCACCATGCATGCCAGCAGCCCTCTTCGCGCGCCCCATCGCAAAACGCTCTCCGCAAGCCAGCAGCCGGCGTAGCTTCTCCAGCGCACGCCAGCAGCTCCAGACCTCCACACTCTCAGGGCACAGAGCGTACCCGATCGCATGGCTCGGCCATGCACTGTAGCCACTATTCATGCCAGTCTGCGGAACATTGTGGCTACAGTGCGGTGACCGATAAGTTTCTCACTTAACAAGTCACCCGGCGAACCGCTACTGCTGTTCGCCCGAGTGCGCGTCTCACCCCGTGCCTGCTCCAACGCCCACCCCTGCGTCTACGTGTGCGGTCCTCTACCAGCGCCCGCTCTAGCTCTTCGCGCAGCATTGTGCGCTGCGATCCTCTCCCACCCACTTCCCTCCAACGTGCACTTCTCTACACGCATACGTGCCTACGCACGAGCGTGAAGCCTCAGACGATGCCTTGAGCACACAAATGACTTAAAAAGCACCTCTTCACACAGTAGGCTCTCTCTATCGCCCTCTTTCTCTCTCTCACAGCACTCTCTCACTCTATCGCTGCACACACGCTCACACTCTCACACACAGACACTCTCACTTAAATAGTATTATATACATATACGTATACCCGTATACATATATATTGGTATATATTTATATAAATATATATATACTTATATTTATACATATAGTAGTACCAATACACTTAAGTATTAGTAAACATATATACATATATATATATATATATACTTATATATATACAGATATTTACATATATACCTATACTTATATACATATATATATATATACATATACCTATGCATATATTAGTACATATATAACCATGTATTAGTCTATATACATACATACATATATATATATACATCTACATACTTATATATATATATATATACATATATATACACATATACTTAAACATATACTTATATATATATATATATATATATATATATATATATATACAAATATAGATACATATATACATATATATCTATAACTATATATACATACTTATATATATATATATATATTAATCTACATATATCTATATATACATATACATACACATATATATATTAACATCTATATAGTTATAAATACATACTTATACATATATATATATCTATACATATATTTATATATATATATACATATATATATACACATATATATATACATATATAAGTACATATATATGCCTATATATTTATAACCATATATATATATACATATAGATATATTTACATATATACATATATATATATATTCACATTACTTACCATACGTGGTATCGCGGGAATATCTGCACCAGTTGCTGATATTCCCCAATACACGCGTACAAAAAACATGGTCACACACATCTTCCACCATCCATCTTACACTCCACGTGGCACCTCATCCTGTTGGTTGCGTCTGTCTAGATGACGACCGATTCGACACCGTGCTACACTCCATCTCCTCCTCCACTCCCACCCCTTTATACATATATAGTATATACATATATATCTATACTATATTTAATTTATTTCTATTTCTCTTGCATGCCCATAAAAGGATAAAAAAATATATAAAAGAGAAAAGATAATCTTTGGCTTGCAGGTGCTCCGTCTTGCGAATAGCAAGACTCGTTTTGGAACCCTGATTTGGCTCAAAAGCCAAGAACCTAATTTTGAGGGTGCACCTCACGAACAAAGATTATCAGAAAAAGATCTTAAATAGAAAAACACCAAAAACACAATAAACGAACGGAAGAGATTTGTTGTAGGAAAGGAGTAGAAGCTGATTTACTTCTAATCCCACTTCCCTGAGTTCGACCCTGGGCCTAAAAGTGACCAAGATGAAATCAAGTAGGCCAGGATAAAAATTTTGTAAAGAGATGGTTAGGTCCGATTTAGGTTAACCACTATACACACTTCAACGATAAAATCACCATATTAACAACCTAACCGAGTCCAACCATTAATAACCTTAGCACCCCAATCCACACACAGTCTAGTTCAGTGTGCTTAATTATCAAAATCACGCAAAGGCATTAAATCTATTCTAAAAAAGTTACAAAGATTAGGAGTGGCTGATCAACACAACTTGATTTGGATGACTTCTCCTAGAAGATGCGCAATAACATATCGTCTCCTTGGTGCTTGTCTCCTAAGATATATAAACACCCTACCAGGGGCTTGTAAGCACTTGTGCTGGTTCAGATGCCATGGCTGGCATTATCACGAAATGTTGATTGCTAGGGTCTGGATTTAGCTACAGAACGCCATGGGCGAGATTATCTCAAAATCTCAAAAGCCAGGGTTCTAGGGGTTGCCATGGATGGTGCTATGTCAAAGCATTGATTACCAGGGACCTTACGGGGATTGATGGTGGGAACTAGGAATCCAATACAGACCTTGTTGTAAAGCCAATCCGAAGCTAGAAATAAAAGGGAAAAGAGAGAGAGAACCCTCCAAAAACAAAGAAAAAAATTCCTCTATCGCTCTCTTACAAAAACACACTACAAACTAAACCTAGGCCAAAACATGTTACATGCACGGGTGCTTTAACTACGGAGTTCAACGAACCTTAGGTTAGTTTCTGTGGGTCTTAGAAACCTTCACGGTGAACTAAGGCTAGAGCTGGTCAGGTATGGATCCTGGTTGGTACTTGAGTACCTCTAGGTCTACTATCAGCATTTTGACCTAATCTACAAAAGAAAGCACACATCAGAATTCTGAGTATAAAAACACATGTGGTGTAGAATTTGATTTAAATTCCTTGAAATTTTGCTAAGCGACTAGCAAAAGCTAAGCATGGGGGTATGATGGGAACACCATCATGTGTCATAACTAGGTCAATTTGATCTGATTAAGTCATTAAATGCTCCTATATAAAAACCAGAGTATAGTAATTCATTGCATAATCATTCTGAGGGAAAGATAAGAAACCAGGTTAAAAGTGCAATTTTACCATCATATCATAAATGCAGAATAAGCACAAGTTTCTCAAGGGTTAACTAAGTGTCAAATGGTCCTAAAAGGCTAACAAGTGGGTCAAAATAGATAGAAAAGGGTTTTCATGTGTTTTGAGAATTAAATGACTTTTGAAACCCTAAAAGCAGACCTGCTTAATTAATTGAGGTTCTGGTCAGGATAAAATTCACCTAAACCCTCTAAATTTAATAGAAAAATATTCTCTATGGTTTGGTACCTTTAATTTGACCATCAGAACCCGTCTTGACCCAAAATAGAGTCCCAGACAGACATTTGCCCTAATTTTGGCTTTTGCATAAATTACCCATTCAAACATGGTCAAAACCAAAATTCAACTTCACCATTGAATTCCTTACGTCCAAGTTAGGTTTTTGCCAAAATTTACGCCTAATTTGAGATTGTCTGGACCTAGTTTACAACTTGGTCCTGTCCGATCGCACCTATGCCCTTAACATTAAAAATCCTTACCAAAAGGCCCCTAATTTTACCTTCATCTTTGCAAATAGGTGCCTGACACCATTAAAAGAAACTTTAAGCTTCACCATTGAGATCGAGTGAGGATTTCTTGATCGATTCTTGATTAATCAGTCCCAAAATAAATACCAAGATTCTTGATGAAATTGGCTTCCATTTGAGCCACATCTTGGGCTCCAAGTCTTGCCCAAATCCTAATGCGAATCATTTGAAATTTGGGTTTCCAACTCTGGTCACCTTCTAAGCTTGGTAAGCTTGCTTCCCAAGCTTTAATCGCCTTCTGATGGCCTATAAAAAGACCTCCACATCAGGTTGTTCTTCCCACGCTCGAATTTGGCCTTCAACACCTCTAATTCTTCTCTTTCTTGGTCGAATTTCCCCCCAACGTCCGGCGTCCCTCCCTACCTCCGCTCTTCCTCCGTTCGTAATACTGGAGGTGGAGCTATCTCCCCCATCTTCCCCCATGTTGAGCCATACCAGTCGACGCCTCCTTCACTGTCTTCCTCGTTGTTTCCTACCCACTGGAGCAACCTCCTTCTCCGACGTCAGCCATACCACAACTCGTGCCATCTCCTCTCTCCTTCGTCTGCTACGGATCTCAACTAACTCCTCAGCTTCTCCTCATCATGCCAGCAAATCCAACACACCGCTCCAACCCCCATACAACCATCAACGACTCCGTCTTCTATCTATCCAGTAGAACTTCGACGAGCCCTAGCAGCTTCCACAAACCGCCCAGCTGGCTACTTCCGCACTCCACACCTCCACCTCGACCTCAGGAGCAAAAGCCCTAACTTTATTAGGACAATTCCCCCACCGTACACCACATCGAACAAACCCACATCCTGCCACCCTCCACGAGGTCGACAAGCCTCATCACTCATGCCCATGCCATGCCGACCCCTCAACTAGTTTGCCATGCTCCGGCGATCTTTCCTGAATGTTTTGACATGGTCGAAAGGCCTAATTTGCGATTTCAGGTACTAGCCCCCTCCTCCATTAAAGCTGAGCTTCGGGAAAGCTTCAAGCTTGCTCCAGGCCCACCCAGCTCCAAGTCACAGTCCCAAGTGAAGCGGAACCCTCCCAGGCCGATGCCTAGGTGATCATTTAGGGGCTCTAACTATGTTCCAGAACCCAATTAGACAAAGTACCAGCCTTGCAGTTATCCGTGGAGTTCAATTCGTAAGCAAGCACGTAAAGAGAAGGGGCACAACATAGTCCCACCTCGGAAGATTTGGAGCAACTGCCACCACATAAGTGGAAAAAGTGATAGAGGCATATCGCCTTAAATCACTTGGGGGTGAGGTGCCCCGCACCCTCACTCGACCTCGTCCACGACACTAACCCCACGAATCTGGCCTAGTCTGACTACCTGCCTAAGCCCTATACACTCCTTTCCTGTGACCCACGCAGCTGCCCTGGACCCGGGTGCACTCTAGATCCAAATACCCGATAACTTGGTATAGTTGGAGGCTCTGAGAGAGTGTGACCCAAGGAGAGTCTGCATGAAGTAGGGGAGGGTTTTGTTCTGTAGGAAGTTGGCTAACACTTATCCAAATCTATGAACCCTTCCCTTGTGCTTGAAAAGAGAGAAAGTAGAGAAAGAAGAAGCAGAAGAGGGATAGAAGTAGAGAAAGAAAGAAGAGGAAAAGAAGAAGAGCCACACAAGAACAGAGAAAGAAGAGAGAAGAAGAAGGAAAGCAAGATAAGAAAAGAAGAAGAAGAATCAGAGAACTATCAGACATTTAAGATGTCTGATCTTACCATCAGACGACTAACTTGAATTTTATTTCATTCATAGCTATTGAGTTTCATTTGATATTATTGTAGGGAGTAATTAGTGATTCAAATCACCATTTTACTCCATTCTTTTTGTAGTCTGACACATTGATCTTATTGCCATATTATTTTGAATCAGTTTCTGATTATAATTTCTTATCTCTATTATTTAAATTGCAATCTTAAGAATTTAATTCCTACTTGCTCCCAGCAAATGACCTCAGACTTTTTCGAGTATAAATTTTATCTATTTTTTGCAAGATTTCAACTATACTGCAATGCAACAATTTAAAACTTGATTTCAAGAAAATAATAGATGTTAAGGATGATGATAAACTAGCATTTATCACAACCCCATGCTTATCATTTTGCTAGTCCCTTAGCAAAAGTTGTGATTGCACCACATTATTTCTCAAGAAACTAACTTTTTGTGTTTTGTTGAAAAAGTTCAAGATAAGACCTTGGTTGATTTTTGGTTAAGGTAGGTACGAGGTTTATGAAGGATAAAAGATTTGGACCTAGCTTTGGATTCAAAGATTAGAAAAATTAGGACCACTGTATCCATTGAGAATTCAATACTTAACTCCTTTTTAATTCAAATATCTTGAAACTATTTTTATTGCTAGGATTTCCCTAGCTCATGAACTTGATCCATAAGTCGCAAGTTGATGAAAATTCTAGTGTTAGTGCTTTATGATATGCCAACATTATTAGGATAGGGATATGTTATTGAAGCTTTTTTTTTTCAATTATTTCCCCCATGCTTAGCCTTAGCTTAGTCCTACTACAAATGTGTCAGGATCATCATTCCCATTACCAAACCTTGAGGGGCTCTAGCGCCAGCACTTCGAGCTAGTACCATCCAAGACATAACCCAAGAGCCCACAACCCCAAAACACAACATGGTGTTAAGGAGCATGATGCGGCGAATTCCCACGTGGAAAAGGTTCGAGTTATGGAAAACCCATCGTCGTAGTTCAATTCGCAAGAAAATCCGTCGATCAGATAATGTTTATAACCGAAACTTGAAAAGTGAGTCCTAGGTCGAACTCGGGGAGGTGAACGTCTAGTTTTAGAAATCTACATTTTGCTTTCATTTATTTTTGTTGTTTTTGTCTTTTCTAATTTTTTTGGTATTTTTAGCAGGCAACAGGTTTGGTCGATGAATTCTTATCTAACTAATCTACTTGCAAAATATGAGAGAGAGAAATAAACATGCATTTTGAATTCAATGTTTATTACAACTAGGAAAGTAGGAAAACTACACTACGAAAGCAATAAAGAAAGAGAGAGGTGAGAGAATCACCCTCGACGGGAGGAAGACTTGCTTTAACTTCGCTTGGAGGAAGTGGTGTGGAGCGAGACGAATGAGGACGGAGCCAGGGGATGGAGGGTGGGGCAAGACGGCATCACAATGAGGATCTTCTTCGCAAAGGGAGTTGAGAAAATGGCCATGGGATGCTCTATGAATGGGGATGAGGGGAGAAAAAAATATTTGGCTTTCGACTCTAGCGGAGCATCCCAGACATGGGACAAGCTCTCTAGAGCCTTGGAGGTGGTGACAGGAAGGAAGAGATGGAGAAAAATGGGAGGGGTAGGGGACCTTTTAAAGTCAAGGAAAGAATCAATTTCGCATATAAGACATTTAGTGATGGTCAAAAACATCTCCGGAGATCCACCACAAATGTCGTTGGACATCCCGCTCACGTGCCCCTGCTGTTACATTGCTGGCACGTGCCCCATGTGACCTTGTCGTGTGGGTATGCGCGATATGCGCCCACATCACTGCTGCTGCCATTGCCACTGCCTTGCGTGCCTGTGCACTGCGCGTGCATGCCTCCATGATCGCACGTGTGCCCACACTGCAGTGTGAAAAGTTGATTTTCCACTACGCGTTGTAGTATTTAAGTGGTGGAAAAATCGACTAATCAACAATAAAAATAACCACTCACGGAAGAGGAGGTCGTGTCCACAGGGAGGCAATTATGAAATAAACTCTTGATTCTTTCGTATTCTTTTGGTCAAGTGCGAAATCCCTAGTTAAATCTGACATAAAATGCGTTGCAAAGAAGATTCATAATAATTCAAAAATATAAGGGTATTTGTGCAATTTTTCCTCACTCAAATCTTCAATAAATATATGAGATTTTATGTAATTTTCAATTGACATATACTAAAGAAAATTGGTGAACATGTTAATCCCAAAACCAATCTTGAAACAGGTGAATAACAATAGCGTGCAATTATCAGAAAGTATGAGTGTGCATTTGCAATTTTGCCACAATAAAATAATAATAGATCAAAATTAATTTCTGGTGGCAATGGCAGTAAATGTAATAACTAATTGAGGGGAAAACAGAGCTTTCCCTCTCTCTCCTCCTCGCGTGAGAGATGGAGCACCAATGACGAAGCTGCTATGGGGGAAGGTTGACCGACGCATGGGGATCATGATGACAGTGACAGAACAACAAGAGGTGGTTGGAGGTGGCCAGTAGACGAAGGAGGGCCCTCGGCCAATTGGAGGAGAAGGCGACAGCCACAGCTGCTCATCTAGCTGCACTCGGGTGCACACCTGCGGGAGGGGGCTGTTGGGAAAAATCGTAGCTCATGTTTTTGATAAAAGTGCTGTAGTATAGTTGCGAAATACGATCCAACAAATTATTTTGTAAGAATAATGAGACTTGAGTCCCGGTCGTTCGTCTCTGGGAGGCATTTCTTTTACTTTTGAAATCGATCTTACTCTACTTTCTTTAGAATCGCATGCCAGTTTGTGATTATTACGTATTTAGGTATGACATGCTTAGTTGCAAGAATATTGGGAATCAGAAATAGGCACTTGAATCACACAAAAAGAACGACAATTATTAAGCTCATGCTGATTTCAAACATATAGAGACAAATATATATATATAAAAGCATTTTTCATTCATTCAGTGGGAGAGTCGTTTGCGACATAAAACGTAGAGGAAATCTTCTACATAAATGCTTGAAAACTAAACCTAGCTACCAGAAAATGATTGCATACAAGAATCGATGGGGGGATTTCGCATGCATCATTGGGGGAGAAGTAAGACTACACTACTAAGTAGTAAATAAAAGCAGTAAATATACGAAGAGCTAAGCTACTAATCTAGCAGAAGGAAGGGCATTTGGAGGTGGTCTCCGATGGCCTTTGAGTGGCTGAGAGAAGGAGGGGCGGCCAATGGAGCTTAGGCTAGCCCTTGGAGAGAGGTTGGGGAGCTGATCCAGCTTCCTGGCATGGAGATGGTGGCCTCCAAGCTGGTGCTCAACTCGTGGAGGTGGAGTGGAGAAGGGAGTGGCTAGCCTAAGTGGAATGAATGCCAAGGAAGTGAATGGGTGCAAATGGCCACCCATTGGGTCTTTTTATAGACCTAAGGGAAGCTCTCTAGAGAATTATGGAATTCTCTAGAGAGGCCTATGGTGGGAGCACGTGTGAGAGTGAGAGAGAGAGGGTGGATGGTGGTTTTTAGATCCACCAAATATGGATCTAAAATTTGAATGGCTCTTGGTTGCTATTTTTCGCAACCAAGGCAACCACACATGGTAGAGAGTTATAGAGAACTCTAGGTTAGGTATTTTTGTGTGGATGGTGTGTGTGGCTGTGTGTGGGTCAAAACATAGGTGGCTAGGTTGATTAGGTTAGGTTCAAGTGGATTTAGGTCAAGGTATGTCTCAAATTAGGGTTATAAACCCTAATTCACTAAGGTAAAGTGCAATTAAACTTAATACAAGTTTAATTGGGTGTGTGGAAACTTAATTGAGAGTAAAAAAACTCAATTAATTTTGGTCTAGGTCAATTGGACTCTCACTGAGTCCAATTGGATTGTGTGTGCTGAGTTCAGGGCTCAATTGGACTCAATGAGTCCAATTGAATAGCCTGATGGAATTGACTACGGTCCAAGTCAATTAGGTTTAGTGAGGACCTAATTAGGTCCTTAGGGTGGTCTAGAGGTGATGTACTAGGCTTAGGGCACCATAATTTAGGCTCCTATGGGGTTGGAATTGGGTTTAGGGACCTAGAGATCCAAGATCAAGGCTTAAATCTCAAAATAGGAATTGGAGAGTAGTATCAGATGTCTGATAATAGTGTCAGACGTCTTATACTCAAAAATTAGAAGTCCAGACTTATTGTCTGGATGTCCAATCAGAGTCAGGAAGGATTTCGGGTTCTGTTTTGGGTATTCTGCAGAAATTGGACATCTGACAAAGTGTCAGGACGTCCAATAACACTGCAGAAGTGGGTTTGAAGTGTGCGAGAGATGGCTAAGGGTCCTGGACGTCCTATAACTTATCTGGACATCCAGATGAGGGTTGGAACTAGGGTTTTAGGGCTTCCTAGGGTGTTGTGACCTAATCTAAGGGTGGCTAAGGCTTGGGGAGGTCTCTAGGCTATCCTGCGGCTAGGATGGACCTAAGCTCTTCACATTTTACTGCTTTATTTCTACTTAATAGAATAGAAAACCTTTAAACCCCTTACATTATTATTCCGACATCTAAACTAGGCCTTCTGCTCCAGCTCTGCTACAACTCCCGTTATTTCAGATCCAGCTTCAGATCCTGCTCCAGATCCAGCTCCAGATCTGCATATTGCCTACAATCGACATAGTATACTTAATCATCACATTATAACATTATTTTATGCATAGCTAAAGTAAAGTAGTAAAGATGCAGATAATGTTTATGCGTGCATGAATTTCCCTAACTTATGCTAAGTTCTAGCCTAATCTAGTTCAATTAAAACCAATAATTGCTGCGCAATCATACCCTCATGTCTAAATCTTGCTAGTCCCTAGCAAATGCAAGACTAAATTATTTACAACAAGGGTCCCTAAGGGACTGATTATTTTATCAAGTGTATGCGTATAGATTTTTCTCCTTTTTATTTTCATCCTATGCTCTAGAAATCCAGACAATCGTGAAAGTGCGGCTATGTAGCTTTTGCAACGGATTCAAATGAAAACTAATACACCTTTAAAGCCTGTACTTGACCACTAGTAAAAATTCTAGCAGGATAGGAGGACTTCTTCCCTCGGGGTATTCAAGATATTCTATGAATTTCACCCTGACTTTGGGCTTAGGTAGAGAATCTCTGAGAGAAAGGATTATATATTTGGTGGCTCATTCTCACTTGGTGCTACATAAAGACTAGTACTACAGAGTCTAGATTCCCAGATTACTAAGTAACTCAACTTAGAGAAAGACGAGAAAAACTATGCTCTCTTTGATTCCTTTGTATTCATTCTCTCTTACTCTTTTTCTTTCATTTTCTTAGAGCTCACAACCTCACCAGATTTACACATAGGATCTGTATTTGGTCGTCTCACTAGGCATTAACACTTTAATTGAGTTCTTATAACCCTAACACTAAGTCGGGATTCCACAGCCAGTATTCAGTCGGTCAGAAACACAAGAAAAATAGGTTAAGGCCATATTTGGTGGAGCTCAATTTTATTTGGTGATATTGCCTTGATAAACACTAAATATTCATTCTTTTTTTCTTATTTTTTTCCTTTTTCTAATTTTTTTTTCAATTTTTCTTTCTTTTCATTATTCTTTTTCTTTTTCTTTTTCTTTTTCTCTTTTTTTTTTTCTTTTTCAACATCACACAACTAGCATATATCCATCAACTTTCTTGAGGAGGCATTATTAGGGATTGGTGGTACTCAAGTGACATTGGGTGGCTTATTTGGTGGAAGTGCCTACTCACGGCACCGGGAAAGATGGACAGGACGGTGTATTTCTGACCTTGACATCAATACCCTCCTTCAGCCGAGGATTCCGTAAAGAATGGTCGTAACCATCCACCTTAGGCTTAGTTTTATGAAAACTCACTCTCCGCGTATTTGCCTTATTCGGTGGCTCTCACAATTTTGCACAAAATGCATACCCAGGAACCGAGAGCGAATACTATGTCTCATCTCAATGCATCATCACCTAATTATCTAGGATACTAGATTCCTCGCACTAATCTTAGAGCACCAGTACATCCTATTCTCATCTCACACTATTTGGTGGATTTTTAGAGGAAAATCTACTTGACTCCCAAAACACTGTCCAAGGGTTCAGGAAAAGAAGTACTGCTTCTTCTTGACAGACTAAAGACGTTTATCAACCTTCACCGTGAATCCATTGCAAATTCTACATGTGTGAAAAGTTGTACTAGATTCAAGATTACTGGAATCAATTAGAGGATAAAATCCCTAATGCATTCTCTTACTAAAATAATCTTATTCATGAATGCAATGTGTAACCTCATATAATTTGTACTTCGTGAAATTCCCGTATCGGGTTACAATCAGCTTGACCCTAAATTTAGAACAAAAGGTGAGTGGGTGAGTCAGAAGTGGCTGTTGCCAACGATTTCTAGCTCCAATGTGAGCATTGGTGGTGGAGTAGGTAGTTCTTTTATTTAAGATCCTAAAGTACATTTTACATGCAGCTCTGAGGTTTTCCTAAGTGTTGGCATAAAATTTTTTTTCAGTTTTGATGTATCTACCCCCCCATGCCTAAGTTCTTGCATGTCCTCATGCATGACTATAAAAGAAAATAAATCTGACAGAGGATGAGTGGGTAGAAGTCACTTGGAATTACTCCTGAAACTATACATTCAGCACCGGCCAACCTGTCAGCATGCACTATGCAAAGGAAATATGCTAAAGGAAAAATATGCTATGTATAAAATTGGTTATGTATAGATGATGGTGAAATGTGGAGTGAATGGTATTTATATGTGCTAAGTTTAACGCCTCCAGCTAGGCGAGCACTCAATCACACGTCCTCACTAATATGAATAGTCTCGTCAGGTGGAGGAGGTTCCTAGGCCAAAAATGGCTTGAGGCACTAGCCATTTACCATGAATATATGCCCAGATTTTGGGTCCTTGATCTGGACTACCCCGTTAGGATATGGCTGCATGACAACATACGGGCCAGTCCACTTGGACTTAAGCTTCCCCGCAAACAATTTCAGTCGTGAATCAAATAAGTAGACTCGCTGGTTGGGCATGAATACTTTCCTCCGGATGTGGCGGTCATGAAAGTCCTTCCCTAGATGACGAAACACCTCCTCTCCTTTCTCCGCCTCCTCTTAACTCTCCTCCGCCCTTCCAGATATTTTCAAAATCCTTTCTAAATATGGCCTCGTTTGTTGAGGGAGGGCGGCGGAAGATTAGATAAATGTGAGTGAGAAGTTACGGCTGGTCGGAGGATGAGGGAGGGATGGCACCGGCTATGTGTTGGGGAAATTTATTACCCCCTTGTTTTTTCTAAATATTATCCCTACAATCATAAAACGTAACATCATTACATATTAAGTTATAGAATACTATAAAATAGATGTAAACTTAAATCATGATGAATGCAAACATTCTATAACTTATTGTAGTTATTAACAAACCTAAAAGGTACGATTAAAGTTACTTAGGCATAATATTTGTCCATTAAAATGGACTCATCACTATGCACGTGCGGTGGTGCATGTGCATGCTGGGCCATCCATCTTCTTTCCTTTGTAGGGGTTGCTATAGAGGTCGAATTGAGTAGATTTTCACATCGTTGGACTGCGATTGTCGACCCGAATCCATCTGTGCGGTCGGATTTGTCATTTTAAACTCTGAATTGCATCATGTTGTGGAAGACATAAGCAAAAAGGATTGGATTTTAGAGATCCCGTTGTCGTAGTATGATTTGCAAAGAAATCCGTCAATAGATAAATTAATCGAAATTCGTAAAGAAATTTCAGGTCAAACACAGGGAGGCTAAATCGATCAAAATCCGCAATTATATTTTTTTGTATTTTAATTTTAGAAGCGGGATAATCACATTGATTTTGATATTAACACTAAGAGAGAGAGAGAGAGAACAATCACTTTATAACTGAATATTATTTTTACAACTAGAAAGCAGGAAATGGTTAGAGTTAGAAAGCGGGAAATTCTATTCTAGAAAGCAGTAAACAAGGGAGAGAGAAGTTATCCTCCTCGACGATTGCTTGGCAGACGAGCTGAACGGATCAACACCTGGAAGGGATAGATGTTATCCTCCTCGACGATTTACAAGAAGAATTGGGGGTGAGGCAGTGATGAGAACCTCATCATGAGCCATAACTAGCTCGTTTTGACCTAATACAAAGGATAAAAGCTCCTACATAACTCAAGGAAAGGCTTAACTCAGAGAATTCTGAGTTTAAGGAGAAAACAAGTCATAAGGGGTAAAAATGCAATTTTACCAGTATAATCTGCATACAGGGTAATTCAGGGCCCAAACATAGGTCAAAGCAACTTAATAAGAATAAAAGTGGGATGAAATGATCTAGCAAGGGCTACAGCAATTCCAAGAAACTAAATGATAATCTGTAACCCTAAAATAACCCACTTCAATTCACGAGGTTCGAGGCAAAGTAAAAATAGAATAAACCCTCTAAAATTCATAGAAAAATAATCTCTAGGGTTTAGAACCTTCAATTTGGCCTTCAGAACCCATTTTGACCTACATTGAGAACCATGCCCAATTAATAACTTAATTTGGGTTTTCGCATAAATTGACCGATCAAACAAGGTTTAATATAGAAATGAAATTCACCATCAGATTCCTTAGGTCCTAATTAGTCATGTATAAAAACTTGAGCCTAAGAAGAAACCTCCTTGACCAACTTTACACTTTGGTCCTCATATATTTACTTTTTGGCCCTCAACTTTTGAACCCTCGCATTTTGGCCCCTAACTCTCCTTCGTTCTTTGCGTTCAGGTCCCCCCTGCAAAACCTGCCAGCACCATCCTCCGGCGACCTTGCGCGGAGCATGGCGCCGCACAGGGTGAGGGGGAGAGCCTAGCAAGTAAACCGGGGGTGCCCTGCGTCGTCAGCCGTCGCAGGGACACCCCCTGGTCGCTGTAACCCACCATACCGGCCGTGCGAACGCACGGACAGTATGGGTTTCCATCTCCGGCGTCCTCCGGCGAGGGAGACACGTCGTCTCCCTCCGCCTTCCTCCCTGATTCGGTCCCTATAAATACCCCCGTCGCTCCACCGTTCTTCCCAGCTCGGATCTGACGGAGAAAACCCCCAACTTTCCTCTCCTCTCACTCCGGCAGATGCCCACCAGCTCCGGTGGTTCCTCCTCCTCCTCCTCTTCGCTCTGCCGCAATACCAGCAGCAGAGACTTCCTCCCCTGCTCTTCCTGCGCCACGCCGTACCCAGCTGGCGCCTCTCCGGCTCTCTGCTCGCCGCCGCCCCTTCCCCTGGGCATCTTCTTCTCCGGAGACAGTCGATACGACTGTCGCCCTGCTGCTCCCCCTTCGTCCCTACAAGTAAGTTAGAACTACTTCCCTTCCTCTCCTCTTTCTTTCCCCGGTTTCAATTTGTTCAATTAAGCCCTCGACCGACCCTGACCATCGTCACCCCCTTCGTCTCCGGCCACCCTCCGGTGAGATGCCCCCATCGCTCCACAGCCTCACACGCCTCACCGACCCTCACCGAACCTCCGCCTCATCACACTGAGCACCCCCCACCCCTCCACTGCCACTCCACACCTCCGTAACGCTCCCCCAAACAAACCCATTTCTCTGGTTGCAGTCCAACCTAGGGCTGCCGCCAGACACCACCTTGCGGCTTGCCGCACAGCTCCACACCTTCGCCGTGCCACGGCGAAGGTTCCCCAGTAGTTTGATCAGGCCGAGAGGCCATATTCGTGTCTGACAGGTTCTGAGGCTCGACCGCCATTAACGCCACATTGAAGCAGCTTCTCCCGCGCTCCAGGCTTGAGGACTCCAGGTCTCCAGCTGCTGCGGATTACGGAGACTCCTGCGAAGGCAGGCAGCCAGCAACCGACGCAAATCGAAGCTGCAGCTGCAGAAGCAAGCCCGCGGTCTTCCAGCAGGCGCACGCGAGGAGAGGCCTCAGTTTAGTCCCACATCGGTAAGCCTCACAACTCTTTCACCATTTAAATTGTTTTTGTGAATAAGCCTTACTGCCTCAGCACACGGGGTGAGGTCCCCTTCACCCGCCCGGTTACCCTGTCTCGTCCGCGCTCACGCCCCGCGGACCTGACCCGACCCGACTTAGACTGACCTGCACTCCTCGCCCACCACGCACGCCGGTGGGCCTGGACCCGGGCGCGACCCGTACCCGACTACCCGGCAGCTCTGGGAGAGCTTTCCCAAGAGTGGTTTCTGTGAGAGAGAGAGACGCGGGGGGGAGGGTAGAGTAGGTTTTTCCTCTGACGTAAACTCTGAAGTGTGCAGGCACAGGTGAAGAAGAAGGACCGCGGAAGAAGAAGGAAGCTGAGGGAGACACTGTAGCAACAAGCGGTTTAAGTCGTCTGATTGGAAAATCAGACGACCTCCTGAAGGGAAAAGAAGAGAAGAAAGAAGGAGATCTGAAGAACAACAGAAGAAGGCGAGGCAGAGGAGAACACAAAAGAACAAGGGAAGAACTGAAAGAAGAATAGCACGAGAAGAAGATCTGAAGAAAGGAAAAGAAGAAAGAAAGGAAAAGAAGAAGAACAGGATCGCTCTGCAGAAGAAAAAGGAAGAGCAGGAACAGCTGAAAGAAGAAGAAGAACATCACCACTGCAGATAAAGAAGAAGAAGATAACAGAAGATCTGAGACGAGGAGAAGCAAAGAGAAAAGAAGAAAAGACAACAATTTCTTTCTCTCTCTTTCTTTATTTTTGTAAAAGAAACTTGTACCCCTAGAATACAACTTGCTCCCTGAGATTCGACCTCGGGAACTCTTTTATTTTCCGAGTAAAAAAATTTATATATTTGAAATGATGGAAATAACTGGCTATACTACAACGCTATAACAATAAAACCCGATTATCTCTCGAAGCCAGCTTATCGCTATCATTTTTTGGCGCCGTTGCCGGGGAGCAACGGCTATTCTAGAGGTAAACATTCCTGTTTCTTTTTAGTTTCTGATAATCTCCTCTCTTTTGTGCAGCTACAGGAAATCAAGAAGACAAGCAACCGCACGACAACCACTCCGAGGACAAGTAATTTTTTTTTTCCTCTTGCTATTAACCCCTAAATTCTAAAGAAAAGAAAAGAACAAGCAATATAGGGCTAACCTGTCTTCCATACTTAGTAAACCATAAAAGTTGCATGTTTTCAACCCATTATTCCTGCACACAATTTTTTTTTTTTTTTTTTAAGTAATTAAGGGCTAACACATTCTTGCTTGAGCCCTAATTACCCAACAAAGAGCTAACTGGACCAAGTAGAGCCAACCTAGGATCCAACACTAGGGATTTAGAGACACACTCTTTAAGCAAGAATTGATAAAACCAAATGAAGTGTGCCCAAGCCCTTGTCTGAAAACACTTATTCAGAGAAACCCTAAACAATTGGCTCTCTAAACACTTGAACCCAAAAAGAAAGGACCCAAAAGCTCTCAAAGGAACAAGAGGTAAAGTTGACTCCTTGGGTCAACCAACCTTAAAATTAGGTCACTTTCTCATTCAAAATACCTAAGAGTTCAAGTGTAACTTTAAGCACCCTGATCTTAAACTAAAATTGGTAGACTTAAGAGGTCAAGATCCCCATTCTGGTCTACTTGGAACCGCAGTGACAAGAGAGGTCGGGTGGGGGAAACCCTGTAACCCGTGGGGACGCTCTACCGTGTAGGGGTCTTTGCGGGACTCTCCCTCTCTGGTTGCCCAGGTAATTCTCAGGTGGACGATCTTTCTGATCAAGGGGTCCATCTACCCCGAACCTCTATAGTCACCCAACATTTTTTGGGTGTCTTGATTGGGTCCAGCACCTGCTTATCTCATCCAGTCCTTCAGTATCTTGCAGGAGGTCCTTGAAACCTCCTATAGAAATTCACTCCCCCCGAGGCTAAGCCTCGGCTCCCTTGTTTTTGCAGAAATCATTCTTATAGCCCCTCTTTCCTCTGATTCTGAACAAAGTCCCCTTCTTCCATTAATTCAAACTTCTGATTCTATATCCTGATTCCACCACCTGATTCGAAGATGCAGCCTAATTACCTAGCAAGACTACCATCTAAAAAACCTGAATATCTGAGATCCATGAAAGATAAGATGATTGAGGATGCCCTTGAATTCTATGAAATCGAATATAAACCCTCAACACCAATAGAGAACATTCAGGTTGATGTCCGAACAACCACAGCTTTCATCATAAACTGTGCCCAAATTCTATTGACTGAAATTTCAAAAGGATCAACCCGAGATATGCTCATGACAGGATACATTGAGATAGAAAAATTACACCAATCTGAATACCTTCAATGCTTGACAAATCCTGTACTTTGGGAACAACACCAAGATGCCCTTATAAAACGGGTAGAAATGATGAAATCAGTAGAACAAATTATCAACCAGAAATACCCGTATATACCAGAAATAGAGGATGAACCATCTTGGAACAGTATTAAGGAACAATCCAGTTTCCCAGATCTCGGGATTGAGGCACAAAGTGGTTGTAAAATCCCAACCCAGATAGAAGACAATGTTGAAATAGGTTGGGATATTGCAGGAGAACACAATGATGAGCCAAACTTAGACCATGAATTGCCAAGCCTAGAATTCCAAAACTCCTGCAATAATGAGATCAGAAATGAACCTTTTGAGGGTATAAATTCCGCCCCTTATTCTGATAAGGTAGCCCTCAAAGGTTATTCAGACTTAGGTTCTAATAATTCTACCCACATCCTAAGCCTAGAACCTAGATCTGAAACTTATTGGGAAGATTATGAGGCTCCTTATGAGAAAGATCAAATTTTTACAGAGTATGATTCCGGGCCTCTATTTGATGAATATCCCTCTCCAACATCCTCAGCAAATCTGATCGATTTTTCAGAAAACATGCCAATTTATGATACAGAAACTGAGGAGTTGGATGAGCAATGTTTTAATGAGGTCTATCCTACCAGCTTGGAACTTGAGCCTAGACAGAATACCTTTTCGAGCCTAGAATTGACATATAGGCTAGACCCTAATCAGGCTGCTGATTCCACATCTGATGATTTTTGCTGTGGTGGAATTCATGATCATGAATCTCATTTTCGCCAACTCTCCGATAATTTTAAATCTGACTATAATTGCGGAGAGATTCCCCTTCCTGAACACGCCAGGCCCATCTACGACCTCAGTTCACATGACTCTGACTCCGACTCTGAGGTCCTGATTCCCGAGATCACCGATAACACAGAATCATTCCTTTTCGATCCTCAGGAATCAAAAATAGAAAATGCCAAGAGTGATTGCAACCCGGAATTCAAATCTTTTCTCAATTCAGATTTCTGTCATCCTACAGACACTCTTCAGGCATTTGATAGTTACCCAGAGGACTCTTTACAGAAAATCACCTGTCATTCGTTTCTAGAAGAGCCCTCACACACAGTTGCCACCTCGTCTGCACACGCAGAACTAATCAAAACCTCTTCCCAACCCCGACCCGCAACCGGACTCAATTTCTATCCAGATTCACCTCTCACCGAGCGATTGCATTTCCACATCGGGTTCTGAACACTGATCAGACTACATACCATGCCCCATCATTCTCTGATCACCCCTGTAGGGTTTCCACGTCATTCATTGATTATTCTACGAATCCCTACTCTGACCAGGCTGATTCAACTCAGCCAAACCCTGCGTTTACACTTCCACATTCATCTGAGCTTCACAGTATATGGTGGGTTCCACACCTTTTTATCCACATCTATCAACCCACCAGATTGATTGGGTTTGGGCTGCATCATCAGCCTGTTGATCTAAACAAGCACCTGGTTGGACCAACCAGGCTCTTAATCAAGGTGCTTGTCTTACAAAACTCTGCTGATTTGACCATCCCCTCTCCATCGCATTTCCCGCTTGGCTGAAGGCATCAAATTTAGCGCTCAACGGGAGGCAGCCCGTCATTCTCTTTGAAAACCTGAAACTTCTTCTGACACCTTTTTGCACTTAAAGCTCACACTTTAGGACAGCCGACTCCACCTCAGGTTTTTGCATCTGAGATTAGAAATCGTCCGCAACAGTCACCTCGACCCATTCACTCATCAAAACATCTGTCGTAATGCATGAACTAAGTTGAATACAAACCCCTTAGGTTACAATGAGGACATTGCAAATCTTAGGCATGGGGGGGTATGAAAGTGCAAAACTTGTAAGAAAAGGTTTCAAATAAAAAATTCACATATGCCAAAAATACCATAAAAATTAAAATTTTTCGAAAAAGAATAAGAGAAAAAAAAAAAGGAGAAGGAAATTTTGTGAAGGAGAAGGAAATTTTGTGAAGGAGAAGGAGAAAAGAAACAAAATGAAAAAGGAGCACAAAATTATGAGAAAAGGTGATAGTCATTAGTAAGGAACTAAGGAATTAACCTAAGTTCTAGACCGCATTCAAGAAAATAACTAAAAAGTGCACAATGAGATTAGTAAGAACGCAAACCTTAGGCATTCTTGAATACACTCTTAGTACCCATTAAGATCCAGACAATCCTCAAGAGGTTGAGGAAAATGAAAAGCTGAAGTATTAGGTCCAAGGCTTAGGGAGTATTTGGCCTCATTAACTAATTTTTGGTTTACGGGACTTAGTAACCTAAGCACCCTAACCTCACACACAGCCTGGTTCAATAAGCGTAAAAATCAAAATCACGTAGAAGCGTCGCAAAATTCTGAAAAGTACACCTAGAGTAGGAGCGGCCGATCAACACAAGTTGATTTGGACGAGTTCTCAGCGCGGAGAGGCGGGAAATCCCCTCAAAGATGCGTAACAAAATATCATCTCCTCGGTGCTTGTCTCTTAGGATATTCACATATCCTATTGGGGGCATGTAAGCACTCTGCTGGTTCAGATTCCATGGATGGCATTATCTCGAAGTGTCAATTGCCAGGGTCTGGATTCGGCCACGGAACACCATGGATGGGATTATCTCGAAATCTCAATAGCCAGGGTTCCGGGGGTTGCCATGGGCGGTGCTATCTCGAAGCATCGATCGCCAGGAACCCTTGAGGATTGATGATGGGAGCAATGAATCTGATACAGACCGTGTTGAAAAGCCAATCCTAGGCTAGAACTAAAAAGAAAAAGAGAGAGAAAACTCTCCAAACAGAAAAATTTTCTATCTCTCTCTCTTACAAAACGCACAGCGAACTGAGCCAGGGCTAAAATCATTTCAAGCATGGGTGCTTTAACCACAAAGTCCAATAAACCTTAGGTTAGTTCTTGTGGGCCTTAAAAGCCTTTGCTAAGGACTGAGGCTGAGGCTAGACATATTTGGATCTTGATTGGTACTAGAGTACCTTTTAGGCCTATGGTCAGCATTCTAACCTAATCTAGGTTTAAATGAAAAAGCACTTATCTGAAGCTATTAAGAACTTCATGGTCTAGAAAAAGGGTTGAAATCTTAAGCTTTTGCTAAGGGACTAGCAAAAGCTAGGCATGGGGGTATGATGAGAACCTCATCATGAGCCATAACTAGCTCCTTTTGACCTAATACAAAGGATAAAAGCTCCTACATAACTCAAGGAAAGGCTTAACTCAGAGAATTCTGAGTTTAAGGACAAAACAAGTCATAAGGGGTAAAAATGCAATTTTACCAGTATAATCTGCATACAGGGTAATTCAGGGCTCAAACATAGGTCAAAGCAACTTAATAAGAATAAAAGTGGGATGAAATGATCTAGCAAGGGCTACAGCAATTCCAAGAAACTAAACGATAATCTGTAACCCTAAAATAACCCACTTCAATTCACGAGGTTCGAGGCAAAGTAAAAATAGAATAAACCCTCTAAAATTCATAGAAAAATAATCTGTAGGGTTTAGAACCTTCAATTTGGCCTTCAGAACCCATTTTGACCAACATTGAGAACCATGCCCAATTAATAACTTAATTTGGGTTTTCGCATAAATTGACCGGTCAAAGAAGGTTTAATATAGAAATGAAATTCACCATCAGATTCCTTAGGTCCTAATTAGTCATGTATAAAAACTTGAGCCTAAGAAGAAACCTCCTTGACCAACTTTACACTTTGGTCCTCATATATTTACTTTTTGGCCCTCAACTTTTGAACCCTCGCATTTTGGCCCCTAACTCTCCTTCGTTCTTTGCGTTCAGGTCCCCCCTACAAAACCTGCCAGCACCATCCTCCGGCGACCTTGCGCGGAGCATGGCGCCGCGCAGGGTGAGGGGGGGAGCCTGGCAAGTAAACCGGGGGTGCCCTGCGTCGTCAGCCGTCGCAGGGACACCCCCCTGGTCGCTGTAACCCACCATACCGGCCGTGCGAACGCACGGACGGTATGGGTTTCCATCTCCGGCATCCTCCGGCGAGGGAGACACGTCGTCTCCCTCCGCCTTCCTCCCTGATTCGGTCCCTATAAATACCCCCGTCGCTCCACCGTTCTTCCCAGCTCGGATCTGACGGAGAAAACCCCCAACTTTCCTCTCCTCTCACTCCGGCAGACGCCCACCAACTCCGGCGGTTCCTCCTCCTCCTCCTCTTCGCTCTGCCGCAATACCAGCAGCAGAGACTTCCTCCCCTGCTCTTCCCGCGCCACGCCGTAACCAGCTGGCGCCTCTCCGGTTCTCTGCTCGCCGTCGCCCCTTCCCCTGGGCATCTTCTTCTCCGGCGACAGTCGATACGACTGTCGCCCTGCTGCTCCCCCTTCGTCCCTGCAAGTAAGTTAGAACTACTTCCCTTCCTCTCCTCTTTCTTTCCCCGGTTTCAATTTGTTCAATTAAGCCCTCGACCGACCCTGACCATCGTCACCCCCTTCGTCTCCGGCACCCTCCGGCGAGATGCCCCCATCGCTCCACAGCCTCACACGCCTCGCCGACCCTCACCGAACCTCCGCCTCATCACACTGAGCACCCCCCACCCCTCCACTGCCACTCCACACCTCCGTAACGCTCCCCCAAACAAACCCATTTCTCCGGTTGCAGTCCAACCTAGGGCTGCCGCCAGACACCACCTTGCGGCTTGCCGCACAGCTCCAAACCTTCGCCGTGCCACGGCGAAGGTTCCCCAGTAGTTTGATCAGGCCGAGAGGCCATATTCGTGTCTGACAGGTTCTGAGGCTCGACCACCATTAACGCCACATTGAAGCAGCTTCTCCCATGCTCCAGGCTTGAGGACTCCAGGTCTCCAGCTGCTGCGGATTACGGAGACTCCTGCGAAGGCAGCCAGCCAGCAACCGACGCAAATCGAAGCTGCAGCTGCAGAAGCAAGCCCGCGGTCTTCCAGCAGGCGCACGCGAGGAGAGGCCTCAGTTTAGTCCCACATCGGTAAGCCTCACAACTCTTTCACCGTTTAAATTATTTTTGTGAATAAGCCTTACTGCCTCAGCACACGGGGTGAGGTCCCCTTCACCCGCCCGGTTACCCGATCTCGTCCGCGCTCACGCCCGCGGACCTGACCCGACCCGACTTAGACTGACCTGCACTCCTCGCCCACCACGCACGCCGGTGGGCCTGGACCCGGGCGCGACCCGTACCCGACTACCCGGCAGCTCTGGGAGAGCTTTCCCAAGAGTGGTTTCTGTGAGAGAGAGAGACGCGGGGGGGAGGGTAGAGTAGGTTTTTCCTCTGACGTAAACTCTGAAGTGTGCAGGCACAGGTGAAGAAGAAGGATCGCGGAAGAAGAAGGAAGCTGAGGGAGACACTGTAGCAACAAGCGGTTTAAGTCGTCTGATTGGAAAATCAGACGACGTCCTGAAGGGAAAAGAAGAGAAGAAAGAAGGAGATCTGAAGAACAACAGAAGAAGGCGAGGCAGAGGAGAACACAAAAGAACAAGGGAAGAACTAAAAGAAGAATAGCACGAGAAGAAGATCTGAAGAAAGGAAAAGAAGAAAGAAAGGAAAAGAAGAAGAACAGGATCGCTCTGCAGAAGAAAAAGGAAGAGCAGGAACAACTGAAAGAAGAAGAACATCACCACTGCAGATAAAGAAGAAGAAGATAACAGAAGATCTGAGACGAGGAGAAGCAAAGAGAAAAGAAGAAAAGACAACAATTTCTTTCTCTCTCTTTCTTTATTTTTGTAAAAGAAACTTGTACCCCTAGAATACAACTTGCTCCCTGAGATTCGACCTCGGGAACTCTTTTATTTTTCGAGTAAAAAAATTTATATATTTGAAATGATGGCAATAACTGGCTATACTACAACGCTATAACAATAAAACCCGATTATCTCTCGAAGCTAGCTTATCGCTATCAGGCAGGGCATCGTCATCGTCGAGGCATCCACTTTAGGAATGGGAAGAGAAAACCTTGATTTTGGCTCTAAAGGAGCATCCTGGGTTTGGTATAAGCTTCCTAGAGCTTTGGAGAGGGAGAGAGGTGAAGGAAGGGAAGAAGAAAGTGTGGGGGTCTGATAACACCACGCAAGGGGGTAGTAATTAGGTTGAATATGGCCCATCTTTAGAATAAAAGGCACAATATAAGTAGAATAGGAGCATTGCATGCATCAAGTACCAAGATTGCTTATAAACTGTATTAATGGCCATTTGTGTAAAGCATTTGTCAAAGCAGGCCTCAGATGAGCAATCGGACCACACGGATGGATTCAGGACGACGAACGGATTCTAACGGACTCAAAATCGACCAAATCCGACATCCGGAGCTCCCACAATGGGCCCAAGAAATCCTGACCGTTGATCTGGAGATCAACGGCCTAGAACGCGCCACGTCGCCCCGCCCCCGCCGCCCGCACGCCCCCAAGCCAGCCAAGGACGCATCTCGGCCGTTGATCTTCGATCGAACAGCCGAGATCCGCGCGCTCGCCTGCGGTCGCCGCGACAAAGCGCGGGCGTGGCGCAACGGTTAGCGCGCACGCCCGCGTTGCGGCGACGCGCGTTCGATTCGCGCGGAGCGAAAATCATTTGCGGGCGAAAGGCGCGGCAAAATTGAGCCGCGCGATCAGAAGCGAGCGGCTAGGATCGCGCCACACGGCGCGACGACAGCACCCCACCTCCCACGCGCGCGCGCACGCCGGGCGGAAATGCGCGCGCGCACGGACGCCCGAAGCGCGATCCTAGCGCAGGCGCGGGAGGATCTCAGCCGTCCGATCATCAATCGGACGGCTCTCGCTCGACGTCCACGGATCGCGCCTGAAGAGAGAGAGGGGCGGGCGGCTGACCGGCGGCAGAAGGCCTTCACCGACGTATATGGAAGCGGTTTTAGCGACGTTCTGGATGTCGCTAAAGCACATTCTTCTTTTAGGAAGCCCTTAACTCTATTTAAACCCCCTTCTACCACCATTCAAGGATCCTCTCCCACTTGCAACTACTCCACTCCTCTCCTAGCTAGTCTTAGGCACTCTTGTAATCGCCGGAGACGACGAGCCGCCGACGGGGCCTCCTCCACCGCCGTGGCTGCCTCGTCGCTCTCCATTCTCTCTCTACCTCTCTCTCTCTCTTTTAAGCTTTCATTTACTTTTGTTGAAGCATGTATTTAATATTGTAAACCATGAACTATGAATGCATGTTTAATGAAATTATTTTTCATTTAGTTGCCTTTTTAATTTCAGTTTAAAGTGCATGATCAAAACCAAGAGCTTTCTAACCCTAAACTCTCTCTATCACTCGCTTTTCAAAATCATTTCTTTCGCAAGCAAAACTCCGCCTTTTTCGTGACAACAAGTGGTAAACAAAATCCGATTTCCACGCCTCCCTGAGATCGACACTCGGACTCACCTCCATTTACTTCTTTTAAAACCGACGTATCAAGTGCAACTATAACGACACCTCTTAACACACACGCACAAAGGCACGTCAGTTTTTGGCGCCGCTGCCAGGGAGGCAACGGATTTGTTTTATCACCTCCATTCCACCTTCATTCTCATATCTTCTAATGCCCTATTTTCCTTTTTACTTGACGGTTGCAGGAATTCGGCGCATGGACGGCGAAGCGACGCATTCCACTATGGTAGCAAGGAAGTAGGCGCCTCGAGGACCGATAGTAAGTACTCTCTCTCTCATTGTTTGCTTGCGTGAAAAATCTAAAAAAATCATAAAAACTAAAAAAAATTGGCGTGGTGAATGATTGCTTGACCCACATTCTTAACACATCACCCTACAAAAAATGTACACTCTAATATGCTGGATAAATTCTTGGAGTGCTCTTTTCTCTTTCTCTTGAGTGGTGTTTGCGAAGCCACCGTGAGTTGACCTGGGCCGCACCACTCAACCCTAAAACTGACTCATCTAATAGAAGCTGCATGATTATCAGGATGAGTACACTAGGGTTTTAGAGCCTCTACAAAAAGGAAATCTACTTTCACTAAGTTGTGTGCAGAACTTGACGTGCCCACTGAAACTTGTTTGTAAAAATTAAGACACGTCAACCCTAAAAAGTACTTAAGTAAGGATAAACACTAAAAGACACTATATCTTAACAAATCCTTGCTTGAAAATCATGTTTTGCTAGAAGCACACACTTTGAAAGTAGAACATTAAGAGGCACCACCCCAATCAACGCCTCATCACATCACCCTAAGCACAAGCACTATCCTAGCCCTTTAAAACTGAGTAGACGTGCCCTAGGCAGGACTGAGTTAAGTCTCAAAAGGTGAGGTTTTGTCTGCTAGGCACTTGGCTTTCATTCCCTTGGTAGAATCAGGTGACTAGGCTGCAGGGCAGTGTCAAACGACCGTGGTTGTGGGGTCTATGGAACCGGAGGCGCAAGCCAAAGGAAGAACCTTCCCTGCAATCCCCTCGTAATCAACCTGGCCAGATTAGCCTTGAGAAGGGAAGTACAGTGCTTACGGACTTAATCACCCTTTGTGAGATTTCTAGGTCTCCTAAGGAATACACCATAAGGATTAGGCTTGCGTGCTTGATTGAAACACATTTCTCGCATCTGTCGCCCTCCGCATCCCCTCCAGTTCTTCTCTAGTGTATGCACGGGAGGCACTCACTGCATCCCGAATTGTGTGTTTTGGGGCAGGAATCTAGGCGACGTAATTCTGTTGAAAACATGGCTGAACCTAGGGTAGATGAGGCTGAAGATCAACCCCCACCAGATGCTATGGCTGTCGTCCAGGCTCAAATCAATGCTAACCATCGGCTTCAGCAACGACAAATCCACACCATCATGCAAGCCATACAACGGTTACAGAACCCGCAAGAACAACCACCACCTTTCAATGACATACCAGGACAACCACCACTTGATTTACCACCATTTCAGAACCAGCCAAGACCCCTCCGTGATTTCTATAACCCTTCTGCCATTAGAGTCGAGCCACACCTTAGGATCCCCAAGGGGGAGATGATTTTGAGCTAAAACCTAATGTATTAAGTCTAATCCAGAGCCACTTTCATGGAAGCTCAAATGAAGACCCCTTTCAGCACCTAGAAGATCTCGACCGCATAGCAAGAACAGTAAAACCTAGGAACATTAGCCTTGATATTGTTCTAATCAGGATGTTCCCTTTCTCATTAAGAGACAAGGCTTCTCATTGGCTTAGAACCCTAGGTAGACCCATCACCACCTGGGAGGAACTGAGGCATGCATTTTTAAAGAAATTCTTCCCCATAGGAAAGACCAATGCCCTCAGAAGAGCTATCACTACCTTCACACTCCAGGGTGGGGAACAATTTCATGAGGCGTGGGAAAGATTCAATGAACTTTTGAGGAAATGCCCACACCACGAAGTTCCAAGGTGGCAATTGGCCCAGATCTTCTACCACGGTCTGGATAGCAACCTACAGAACTTCGTCGATGCCTCATGCGGGGGAAACTTCCTAAACAAAGACGAGGAGAGCGCGTTTGAGCTCTTTGAGTCTATGAGCGAGAATTCGCTCAACAATGCCTCCATGAACCAGTTTAACAGATCCAGTCAACCCCGTGGTGGGATTTATGAGGTGCAAGCAAATTCTGGAATGGTTGACATGGACATTATTGCCAAAAAATTGGATCGAGTGGAATTGGTGGACAAGAAGATTGATGAGCTTCTAAACCAGACCAGGAACCCCTTGCAGACTTTCACCCTAGCAAAAGGAGCACATAATGTTGACCTGGTCCAACCCTTCACCCAACTAAACTTGGAACAACCCCCAACCATGTTCCAAGGAGGGACCTTTGCTCCCTCGACCCTTGATTACTCCCTTCCTTCTTCATCAACATCGGCTATTCTAGAAGATGTGCAAGCCATCCAAGGATATGCAAAACCTGACCCTTTCTCCAACACTTACAACACCGGCTGGCGTAATCACCCCAACTTTGGTTGGACAAACTAGAAACTACCGCAATTCCAAAACCAGCCCAGGCCAAACCAACAGCCACACTTGCCCCCCTATCAGCAAGGACCACCAGTTAGACCCCAATATAACCAAAATAGGGCGGCCCCTCCCCCACAAAACCAAATGGGCACCCTAATAAAGATGATGGCTGACATGAACCAAAAACATCAGGAAGAAATGGCCTTGGTAAAGGGATAGTTAAGCCAACTCTTGGACTGTAAACAGCAAGGATCTCTACCTTCCCAACCACAACCAAACCCGTGAAACATAATTAACAGAGGCCCCAATTCGCAAGGGTTCCAAGGCAACCCCGGGCAGGCTCATATGGTCCAACCGGCTCCACAAACACCTCCTGGGTTTGGTGCCTCTTCATCCTCATCCTCTCAAGGATCACCCCATGGCCCCAATGCCTCTGCGAATGCGGTGACCTTGAGAAGCGGCACCAAAACCCAGGATCCCAAATGGCCGACTCTCCCCGAGACTTTACCCGACTTAGAAGAAGCACCAACCAAGGACCCAAACATGGAACCAATCCAGACACCCTATCCTGAGGCCTTGGAAACAATCAAGAGAAAAAAGAATACTGTGGAAACTGAGGAGCTGATGGAAATTTTTAGACAAGTACAGATTAATATTCCGCTTCTAGAAGCTGTCAAACACATCCCCGCTTACGCCAAGTTCTTAAAGGATGCCTGTACACCCAAGCGTAAGCCGAGACCTCAAGCACCTAGGAAGGTTGTACTCTCTGAGCAAGCCAGTTCCGTGATATCAAGCAACATTCCACTCAAACGAATTGACCCAGGAGCACCCCTGATTTCCTGTAACATCGGGGATATGACATTTGATAGAGCGCTCCTGGACCTAGGTGCTTCTATCAACCTAATTCCCACAACCTTGTACCACCAATTTGGTTTTGGGGAGCTGGCACCAACCCCTGTCACCATCCAGCTGGCGGATAGATCAGTGAAAACCCCGAAGGGGGTTGTCGAGGACGTGATTGTACGGGTCAAGGACTTCTATTTCCCAGTCGACTTTTTGGTGCTCGACATGGAAGTCCCTGAAAAATTACAGAACGCACCCATAATCTTAGGCAGACCTTTCTTAGCCACGGCTAAAGCAAACATCGATTGCGACACGGGATGTATGGAAATCGCCTTCGGAGACAGGAAAATGCAATTAGATATCTTCCGGGCAACAAAGTCTTTTGATTGTGACTACATTGAGGAACATGATCCAGTGGAAACTTTAATCGAGGAATGCCTTACCCTCAATTCTGTCTCAGACCACCAAACCCGTAGTTCTGACTCGTCACCATCATTACCTGTGGACCTCTGTAAGGCTGAGTATCATCACATGACACCATTTGAAGAAATCAATGTTGATCAACTACCGCCCTTTCCATTCCCATCGACTGTGGCCCCACCCGCACCTGAACTTAAACCATTGCCTGAGAATCTCAAGTACGTCTTCTTGGGACCTGGCCAGACCTTCCCAGTGATTATTAATTCCCATCTAACCAAGGATCAGGAACTACGGTTGACTGCAACTCTTTCAGAACATCGGGCCGCCATTGGTTGGACCATCTCAGATCTAAGAGGAATTAGCCCCACCTATTGCACCCACAAGATTTACCTGGAAGACGGGGCCCGACCTTCCCGCCAGATGCAGAGACGGTTAAACCCTAACATGCGGGAGGTCGTTAAAAAAGAAATTATCAAGTGGCTCGACGCCGACATCATCTACCCTATCTCTGATAGCCCCTGGGTGAGCCCCACTCAAGTGGTTCCCAAGAAGGCTGGGCTCACCGTTGTCACTAATGATCATGGCGAATCCATTCCCACCCGCACCACCACCGCATGGCGGGTGTGTATTGATTATAGGAAGCTTAACGAAGCCACTAAGAAGGACCACTTCCCCTTGCCATTCATTGACCAAATCCTTGAAAGATTGGCAGGGCAGAAGTATTTTTGCTTCCTGGATGGATATTCAGGATATAACCAAGTCGCAATTGCTCCAGAAGATCAGGAAAATACCACATTCACTTGCCCGTATGGCACGTTTGCATTCCGTCGAATGTCATTCGGGTTATGCACCGCACCCGCAACCTTCCAGCATTGCATGCTAGCCATTTTTTCAGAAATGGTGGGTGAATACTTGGAGGTCTTTATGGATGATTTCTCTGTATTCGGGAATTCATTCGACCATTGTTTGAGCAACTTGGAGAAAATCCTGAAACGATGTATCGAGGTTAACTTGGTGTTAAGTTGGGAAAAGAGCCATTTTATGGTTCAAGAAGGAATTGTCCTCGGACACATCGTTTCGCATAAGGGCATCGAGGTAGATCGAGCTAAGGTTGATTTAATTTCCAAACTTCCTCCACCTAGTTCGGTCCGACAGATTCACTCTTTCCTAGGACATGTTGGCTTCTACTGAAGGTTCATCAAAGACTTTTCCAAACTTTCCAAACCCTTGACCGACCTTCTAGCCAACGACGCAACTTTCCACATGTCTCCTGATTGCACCCAGGCTTATCATACCCTCCGGGACTTAGTCTCCACCGCACCTGTACTTCAACCCCCAGACTGGTCCCAGGGTTTTGAGATTATGTGTGACGCATCAGATTTTGCCATAGGCGCTGTCCTGGGACAAAGGCAAGACAAGAAGCCCGTGGTGATCGACTACGCGAGCAAAACGTTGGACGAGGCCCAGCGTAATTATACGGTCACAGAAAAAGAGTTGGTTGCTGTAGTCTTTGGACTGGAAAAATTCCGATCATACTTGCTGGGATCCCACGTGACTATCTACACCGACCATTCAGCCATCCGGCACCTGTTGGCCAAAAAGGATGCAAAACCCAGGCTCATCAGATGGATCCTGCTTTTGCAGGAATTTGACCTGGAAATCCAAGACAAGGCCGGATCGAAAAATGTGGTGGCTGACCACCTGTCAAGACTTCATCCAGACCACATTGGACCCTCCCTACCTCTATCTGATACCTTCCCTGATGAACACATCCTAGCCGTGCAAGACAAGAAAATGCCATGGTATGCTGACTATGTCAACTACCTGGTTATAGGACAAACCCCGCACAGCTGGTCCAGACAGCAACGGGACAGGTTCTTGGCTGAGGCCAAGCACTATTTCTGGGATGATCCCATGCTGTTTCGCCTCTGTGCTGATCAGATCATCAGGAGGTGCCTCCCCGAAGATGAGGTTCAGAGTGTGCTTTCCTTTTGTCATGACCAAGCATGTGGCGGCCATTTCTCTGGCAAGAAAACAGCTGCAAAAGTTTTGCAGTCTGGATTTTATTGGCCGTCCCTATTCAAGGATGCACACATCTTTGCCAAGACTTGCTCACGATGCCAAACACTAGGGACAATGACCAAAAAAGATATGATGCCCCTTCAGCCCATTTTGATTGTCGAAATTTTTGACGTTTGGGGTATCGATTTTATGGGCCCCTTTCCACCATCCAACGGCTTCGAGTATATCTTGGTCTCGGTAGACTATGTTTCCAAATGGATTGAAGTCGTCGCCACCTGACGATGCGATCACAAGACGGTCATGGACTTTGTAAAGAAGAACATCTTTTCCCATTTTGGAATACCCAAGGCCATGATCAGTGATGGTGGAAGCCATTTTATCCATTCCCAGTTCTGTGCCCTACTTAGAAAATACGGGGTAAACCACCGCATTGCCACCCCGTATCATCCACAAACAAATGGGCAGACTGAGGTCTCAAACAGACAAATCAAGAACATTTTACAGAAGACTGTGAGACCTGACAGGAAAGACTGGTCCACACGACTTGATGATGCCCTGTGGGCATACAGGACCGCTTTTAAGACCCCGATAGGCATGTCACCTTACCGCTTGGTCTTTGGCAAAGCTTGCCATCTCCCTGTCGAATTGGAACACTGGGCTTACTGGGCAGTTAAGCAATGTAACATGGATCCCCAGTTAGCTGGTGCGCAAAGGACTCTTCAATTATCTGAGCTTGAAGAAATTCGTCGGGACGCCTTTGACAATAGTCGGCTATATAAGGAGAAAATGAAAGCCGTCCACGACCGACTCATTCATAGGAAAACCTTTGAGCCAAACCAACAAGTCTGGCTATTTGATGCACGCCTGAAACTCTTTCCAGGGAAACTTAGGTCCAAATGGACAGGACCATTTCGGGTGGTCAAGCCCTATTCCAATGGGGCAGTCGAAATCGCCGATCTTAATACCGGGCACACCTTTACAGTCAATGGTCAAAGATTGAAGCATTTCCTGGCCCAGGTACCCCCCAAGGAAAGTGTCACCCTTGTTGAGGGCTGACACCAGGCACCGCCCAGCTGGAGGCGTTAAACTCAGCGCTTCCTGGGAGGCAACCCAGTGGATTCAGACTGATCTGGTAGTTTACGTCACTCAGGTACTATCTTTTTGAACCCTTTTGCATCCATGCATCTGCCAATGAGGACATTGTCCAACTTAAGCATGGGGGGGATGGTAAACTGCATAATCCTGAGCTTAATTAATCAGTCTGAATGAATAAAATAAAAAAAAAAAAAGAATTTAGGAAGGAAAACTTAGGCATTAGAAACTTGTCAATAGTGGGAAATAATACAAAAAGAACTTAAACACTTAGACTTTTCAGGCCTTCAGGCTTAATTAGCCCTGGTGTCCATTAAAATATGGATTTAGCGGCGAACCCTTGCAACTTTAAGCTATTCTAATCCACCTAATAAATAAGGTAATAAGTATACGACTTATCAACTCACCCTCTAAATCAGGAAAACTTTGAGTCTAAGCATCTACACACATTTTTGCACAGACTCACTTCTCGGAGATTTTGACAGAAATTGGGTAGCTAATGAACTTTCTAGGGTGGTATGGCTGGCAAGTTGTCGTGGGTAACAGCCCATTGGCAGGTTGTCCAGAACCCAGCCACAGGCCATTTCTTTTTCACTGCCTCTAGGTACATTTGAGATTAGGGAAGCCACCTACGTAAAAAAAAAAAAAAAAAAAAAAAAAAAAGGAAAAGAAGAAAAGAAAATAAACCACACTTCACCGCACAAGTATGGCTGGCAAGTGATCGTGGGTAACAGCCCATTGGTCGGTTGTCCAGAGCCCAGCTCAATAATTGCACAAAAAAAGAAGACCAAAAACATCTAAGGAAGAAGCGGGGAAGTAGTACAAGCCGGGGAGATATACACTGGAAAATCCTTGTGTTGACCCCAAGTAAAATGAACGCAGGGAGAAAGCTACCAATCGAACAAATACACCTTCAGGCAAAAATTTATTTTCTTTTCCGGTCACCTAGAGGCGTAGAAACTCGAAGTCTGTCTCAATTACCGTTAAGTAAGTCTATCACAACATTCACACCAAGATGCTTAGCACTTAGGGTTTTGACCGAGTTTTGGGTGGGTTGGGTAGCCGTAAAAAGTTACCAACCCACACTGAATTTTAAAAATTCTAAAAAGACATATATAGATATATACGTATACATAAGTATAGTTATATATACAAAGCAAGGATTCGGGCGATTCATATTTTGGCAGACACCCGGGCGCTGCTTAGTCTTTGTAGATTAAGATCTTCGTATAGTTCCTCTTATTAACAAGTAACGAAGTGCCTAAGCAATTACTTCTTGAATTCGCCAAAGAAATAAAGGCTAGAATAAACCTTGCTAGGGACTAGCAAGGAGTAAGCATGGGGGTATGATAACACCACGCAAGGGGGTAGTAATTAGGTTGAATATGGCCCATCTTTAGAATAAAAGGCACAACATAAGGTAGAATAGGAGCATTGCATGCATCAAGTACCAAGATTGCTTATAAACTGTATTAATGGCCATTTGTGTAAAGCATTTGTCAAAGCAGGCCTCAGATGAGCAATCGCACTGCACGGATGGATTCAGGACGACGAATGGAGTCTAACGGACTCAAAATCGGCCAAATCCGACATCCGGAGCTCCCACAATGGGCCCAAGAAATCCTGACCGTTGATCTGGAGATCAACGGCCTAGAACGCGCCACGTCCCCCCGCCCCCGCCGCCCGCACGCCCCCAAGCCAGCCAAGGACGCATCTCGGCCGTTGATCTTCGATCGAACGGCCGAGATCCGCACGCTCGCCCGCGCTCGCCGCAACAAAGCGCGGGAGTGGCGCAACGGTTAGCGCGCACGCCCGCGTTGCGGCGACGCGCGTTCGATTCGCGCGGAGCGAAAATCATTTGCGGGCGAAGGGCGCGGCAAAATTGAGCCGCGCGATCAGAAGCGAGCGGCTAGGATCGCGCCACGCGGCGCGACGACAGCGCCCCACCTCCCACGCGCGCGCGCACGCCGGGCCGAAACGCGCGCGCGCACGCACGCCCGATCATCAATCGGACGGCTCTCGTTCGACGTCCACGGATCGCGCCTGAAGAGAGAGAGGGGCGGGCGGCTGACCGGCGGCAGAAGGCCTTCACCGACGTATATGGAAGCGGTTTTAGCGACGTTCTGGATGTCGCTAAAGCACATTCTTCTTTTAGGAAGCCCTTAACTCTATTTAAACCCCCTTCTACCACCATTCAAGGATCCTCTCCCACTTGCAACTACTCCACTCCTCTCCTAGCTAGTCTTAGGCACTCTTGTAATCGCCGGAGACGACGAGCCACCGACGGAGCCTCCTCCACCGCCGTGGTTGCCTCGTCGCTCTCCATTCTCTCTCTACCTCTCTCTCTCTCTTTTAAGCTTTCATTTACTTTTGTTGAAGCATGTATTTAATATTGTAAACCATGAACTATGAATGCATGTTTAATGAAATTATTTTTCATTTAGTTGCCTTTTTAATTTCTGTTTAAAGTGCATGATCAAAACCAAGAGCTTTCTAACCCTAAACTCTCTCTATCTCTCGCTTTTCAAAACCGTTTCTTTCGCAAGCAAAACTCCGCCTTTTTCGTGACAACAAGTGGTAAACAAAATCCGATTTCCACGCCTCCCTGAGATCGACACTCGGACTCACCTCCGTTTACTTCTTTTAAAACCGACGTGTCAAGTGCAACTATAACGACACCTCTTAACACACACGCACGAAGAGACGTCAGGGTCGTAGGGCCTTTTATAGGTTAAGATTGCAGGGGGCACAAAGGTCATTTTAATTTAAAAATTAATTTCAGGGTCGTTAGTGATGGATTTATTCATCACTAAAGGCCTGAATGTGGGCAACTTGCATGCCCCGGCCGTGCCTCTTCTTCTTCCATTAATTTCAATGCATGTAATGCTCCTCCATGATCTTACGATCTTAGCCATCCATCTCGCATCAGATGGCTTAGATCACATCGCGCCCGAGCCTTCATCTTCTTTTCCTTAATGCTTAAACCCTACAATCTTGCGATCTCACTTAAGTTGCTCATCGTGTGCCTACTTCAATCGTTGAGCGCATGATGTGGATGAATCAGGGCCGTCCACATGAGATTGAGCGGTCCAAACTCAAATTGGCTTTGCACTCAAGAGGTGCGCTGTGGGGATTTGATCCCGTAACCATACGTGGGGAAGATGTTATCCACCACGCTACGCATGCAGATAAACAAGAAGAGAATTCCTATACCATTTAATGCTGACCATTGGATCTTGATTCGATGGTTGAGATTAGATGTGGAATTCTTCTCACATGAGATGTTGCTTGAGGGAGGCAACCTGATCAACTCTCAGCCATTGGATGAGAAGATAGGGCAGTGAGGGATTTGGAGGGTCTAGATGGTGTCACATGGCATCATCTGGATCGTCCATCTTCTATGAGTTGTAGATGGTGCCACGGATGTTGGAATGAACCAATTTTTGCACTGTTGGGCTATGATCGTTGATTAAAACCCATCCATATGGTCGGATTTGTCATCTGAACTGCAGATTTACACCATCTTGGCCCATGATCTCTGGCCTTCCTCAGATTATATTTGATGCCACGAAAGTCCGATCGGGGCGATCTTGGAGTTGTTGAACTCCGATCGTTGCCTTGATAAGATCCGTACGATTGGATCTTTGATATGAGGCCTTGATTGAATATCACCCTGTTACCTCACCACAAAAAGAGAAAATTAACCAAAACTTTATACAATCTAACCTAAATGCAAGATGATGCATGTTATGCAATATTTATAATTTATGATGCAACTCTACGCCTAAGAACACGCATAAATAGATAGTTTATATGATATAAAGATGTTTACATCACACCTGCATGCCTATCTTTTGCTAGTCCCTAGCAAAACTACAAGCTATTTATAAGAGAATTACTCGGATTTCCTAGGCAATAGCTATTTTTCAATGCTTATGAATTTCAACATTGACCTGAAATATAGAAACACAACAGCGCCTGGGTATCTGCCAAAATGTAGAACACCTCAAGCACTCGCCTTATTCAAAGAAGGTTCTTTTTCTTCTTTTCTTCTTTTCTTTTTTTTTTTGGATTTTTGAGTTTAGGGTTTCAGAGCAGCTTTCTACGGCTACTCAACCCACCTAAGACTTGAAGAGAACCCTAAGGTCTAAGCATCTTTGTATGAAATGTGATAGGCTCACTGATCGGAGATTAGAACAGACTTCAGATTTTTACTCCCCTAAGTGACCTTGAAAAGAAATTCTGCCTAAAGATGTATCTATTAAATTTCTCCCTTCTTTTATTTTTATGGGGTCAACACAAGAGTGAACCCAGTGTATATCACCCTAGCTTATTCTACTTCTCTGCTTTTCCAAAGTGTTTTGGAATTATACATGCATTTCTTAAGGTGGGTTCTAAACAACCTACCGATGGGTTGTTACCCACAATAACTTGCTAGCTATACTCGTGAAGTGAAGTGTGGCTTATTTCTTTTTTTCTTTTATTTTTTCTTTATTTTTTCTTTCTTGAATATTTTTCTTTTTTCTTTTTTTTTAATGTAGGTAGCTTCCCTGATCTAAGATTTACCTAAAGGTGGCATGATAAGAATGGTCATGTGACTAGGCACTAGACAACCTACCTATGGGCTGTTACACACGATAACTTGCCAGCCATATCACTCTAGAAGGTTCATTAGCTACCCAATTCCATAAAAACTGCTGAAAAGCGAGTTAGTGCAAATAGTGTGTAAATGCTTAGACTTAAGATCCCCTTAAATCATGTACTTATCACCCCAACATATTTAACCATATTGAAGTAAATTCAGAATGGTAAGGACTCAAGAAACAAGTCCACATTTTGGTGGAGACCCGGGCTGATTAAGCCCAATGACCTCAAGGGTCTTAGTGTTCAAATCATACAGTTTTATTCTCTAAGATCAAAAACTTTCTAAAGCCCAAGTTCTCTTTCCTAATTCCATAATTTATTTTTTAATAAAAGAAAACAAAAAGAATCTACAGAGCTGACGAAATAATTCAGAGACGAATATCCACAATCCCATGCCTATCTATTGCAATGTCCTCATTGTATTAAAAGGACATGAAACAACATGGAGTAGAGTAGAAAGCACCTGAATTGCGTGAATAATGAAACTACTCTAAGATGAAAAGAGATAATATACGTGCTGAATTTAGTACCTTCAACTAGGCAGACTATACAAAGAAGAAGAAATAAAGAATTCACAGGTGTAGGTGAGAATCATAATAAGAAAATCTAGCTGTGGACCTGTTAGGAGAAGATGTCCACAGATGTGGACCAGATTGTGATGTTGATCCATACCCATTGGTCGAGTATATCTAAGGTTCTAGATAAAATTATCCAAAACCTGAGATCAGTATGCAAGCTAGGTCAAGCCTGTGATTTGTGAGGATGCAACTCAAGTCCAAAGAGTCGGAAAACAGAGAAATCAAGCTCAAAAGGATAAACAACGAATGTTTTCTTGGGTTGGACATCCTCTAAGTCAAAAATGTCATAAGGGTCTTGGTAGATGGTTGGGAGTTTTAGAAAAATTAGAATTCTTAGCCTCAATCTTTTGCTTCCTCTGAAATTAACTTCCCATATCATCATTTCCCAACTCCTATCCTCCTCATTTAGACTTTCAAATTCTAGGACCTCCTGTATATTAATCACCCCATCTGAATTTTCCAAGTCTAAAAGATGTGACTGAATTAGATTGGACTTGGGTTTAGCAATTTCAAAATCAAAATCTTCAATAAGCTTGAAGGGGCGTAATTGAGGAATGGGGATTTGAATTGAATCCTTCTTGATATCAGGATCTAACTCTGCCATGTGAGCCCCAATAAGATCATTTTCATCAGTTATCGAGTCGTCATATGACTCATCGAATTCCTCAGGCCCAGTCGTCTGACAGAAATCGTGTGCTATAAACTCATCTGAGACTTCACATAATGATTCTTCACTTTCTGAATCAAAGAAATCTAAATCCGCAGTAATGTGTGTCTCAAAATCATCAATCACTTTTCGATCCATGGAGACATATGTTTCCTCATACCCCAACTTAGGGATCTCAGGTGAAGAAATCAAATCATCCTTATTTGATTGCTTTAGAATAATCTGGCCAATCCCTGTCTCGTAACACTTGTTCCCCCAATCGGTGCCTGAGCGAGTTCTGACATTGGCTCTCATGAAGGGGGTTCATCCTGGGAATCATCCTAAGATTGAACTAAAGCAACTACAAATCACATCCTCAATTTTGATAATTTCCCAAATAAAAACTCACCCGGGCCCATATCCTTAACATCCTCGAGCCAATCCAACAGATACTTGTTAAGATCATCAATCATTTCAATCAGGGGATCCAATTCTTCAAGGCAAGCTATTTGCTGAGCTTCTAAAAATTGTATGGTATTCCTTAAGTTAGCCAACACCTTCTCTTAGACCTAGTTAACCTGAACCAAATGGCTTGGTTCATGGTTAGGCGAGTTTGGGTTCAGTGTAGGGGAGTCAACGAATTCAAGTTCTTGATACCCTCCCAGATAATAGGTCATTTCAGGTTGTTCATAAAGTGGTGATGACCTAAAGGCAATGTATTCTGTGGAGGCATAAGGATCAGTGTATCCTTCTTGATTGTAGATCATATTAGGTTGTCCAAATGAGGGTGGTGATCCATAATCAATATAGCTTGGAGAAAGATAAAAATCAAAATTATGGTGCCCAAGGTTAGACCTTGAACATGGAGGTCTGGAACTATATTCCCAATCAGGATTATCCCAACAAGAAGATGGATGAGAATAAGTCTGGTTGGAATAATAATCATTTTGGAAATAAGTAGTGGTAGTAGGGTAGGAGTAGAAGTGTGAATAGGATGTGGAAGGATCCATGATAGAGTGAGAGGACGAAAGGTGCCTTGCAATTCAAACAAACAAACTTGTCCTTAAGTGGGCTAGCCTAAAGACCTACAGACTCCTAGAACCCATCTTAGGATAAAGAATCTATTTGAACTACTTTCTTCTGGTCAATCCAACCAGTTAGAGGGAGGGACTGGGGAGAAAGTTCTTCCTTTGGCTTACGCCTCAAGTTTCTAGTGTACCCCCGAGCTACAATTGTTTGATTCTGCTCCCCTAGCTAGACATCAGATTGAACTGTAGAAACAGACTAATTGAAAATAATCTCGGTCTGGGCTCCGAAGAGTGAGCCCAATCCTTAAGGCCAACGTGTAGTCTGTTTTAATTAGTGTTAGGTTTGAATGTGCTTTGGGATGTGATGGGCCCATTATCTAGGTTGTGCCCTTAATGATTGATTGATATTTGTGTGCGTGCATAACCAATGCTTTTCAAGCAAGATTATTTTTTGGATGCGGTGAATTTTAGGGTTTAAATCTTGCATAGTACCTTTTAGGATTCAACTTTAGGTGTATTCAATAAAGTTCAGTTGGCACACCAGGTTTTGAAAGCACAGGAGAAGATGTTTTCCTTTTAAGCTTAAAAGAATGTGGAGTGCCTGGTAAATCCCTAAAAGTTGAACCAATGAGGCAGCTACTTGATGAGTTGATTTTAATTGAAGTGGTGCGGCCCAAACAACTCAAACAATTGTCCTGATGCACCACTTAATTAGGCACACAAATGATTACCTATTCTGAGTTCTACTCAATTATGTGTTTGGGTGTGTGTAGCGGTTCCAAATGTTGGTTTACCAGTTGAGTTTGAAAATCAAAAGAGGTTGTGTACCTCTGTGAATTTTTTTAAAATTTTTCTTTTATATGTGGAGGGTGAGGAGGGTGGAGGTGACAACAAACAATCAAAAACTAGCCTTAAAAATTTATAAGAACACCTAGATTGATTTTTGTTTGTGTTATTACATGGTGGAATGAAATCTAGTGGTTGGGAGGTGGGGGTAAATTTACAGACCCTTCACCAGCACTTTACTCCAATCTACCACTTTTGCTCGCCTCGTAAGAATACCTGCAATCACAATAAGAGAGGAGAGAAGTGAGGTAAAAGATAAGTAAGGCGGGAAAATGCGAAAAATCAAAGAGCGTCGCCTCCCCGGCAAAAGTGCCAAAATGTTGTTGCGGAAGACTTATGCCAAAAGGATTGGATTTTGAAAAACCCATCGTCGTAGTATGATTTGCAAAGAAATCCGTCAATAGATAAATTAACTGAAATTCGTAAAGAAATTCTAGGATGAACACAGGGAGGTTACATCGATCTAAAACTTGCATCATATTCATTTTGCATTTTTGTTTTAGAAGTGGGATAATCACAATGAGTTTGATATTAACACTAAGAGAAAGAGAGAACAATCACTTTATAACTGAATTTTGTTTTTACAACTAGAAAGCAAGAAATGGTTACAGCTTGAAAGTGGGAAATTCTAGTCTAGAAAGTAGTAAAGAAAGGAAAGAGATGTTATCCTCCTCGATGGTTGCTTGGAGGACAAGCCGAATGGGGCGACGCCTGGAAGATGAAGGATGAAGATGGAAGACAAAGAACGGAGCAGGAAGAACCGGGGGTGAGGTGGGGCATAGTTGTCATCACGGGATCCACTTTTGAAATGGGGAGAGAAAACTTTGATTTTGGCTCTAAAGGAGCATCCCGAGTTTGGGACAAGCTTCTTAGAGCTGTAGAGAGGGAGAGAGGTAAAGGAAGGGATGAAGAAAGTGTGGGGATCATAGGACCTTTTAAAGGTAAAGATTCGAGGGAATATAAAGGTCGTTTCACTTTAAAAATTAATTTCAGGGTCCTTAGTGACAGATTTTTCCGTCACTAAAGGCCTGAACGTGGGCAACATGCATGCCCCTGTCGAGCCTCTTCTTTTTCCTTTGATTTCAACACATGCAACGCCCATCCACGATCTTGCGATCTCAGCTGTCCATCTCGCATCCGATGGCTTAGATTGCATTGCAACCACACCTTCATCTTCTCTTCCTCGACGCTTAAAGCCCACAATCTCGCATCTCACTTAAATTGCTCATCGCGCACCTACATCAGCCGTTGAGCACATGACGTGGATGAATCAGGGCCGTCCACACGAGATCAGGTGGTCCTAACTCAAATTGGCTTTACACTCAAGAGGTGCGCTGTGGGGATTCGATCGTGCGACCTCACACGCCGAAGATGTTATCCACCGAGCTATGCACTTGGATAGATAAGAAGAGAATTCCTGTACCATTTAATGCTTACCATTGGATCTTGATTCGACAGTTGAGATTAGATGTAGAATTCTTCTCACATGAGATGTGGCTTGAGGGAGGAAACCTGATCAACTCTCATCTGTTGGATGAGAAGATAGGGCAACGAGGGATTTGGAGGGTCTGGATGGCGCGACATGCCATCATCTAGACCATCCATCTTCTATGAGTGTAGATGGTGCCATGGATGTCGGATTGAACGAATTTTTGTGCCGTTAGGCTGCGATTGTCGACTCAAGCCCATCTGTATGGTTGGATTTGTCATCTGAAGTGTGCATTTACACCATCTTGGCTCTTAATATCTTACCTTCCTCGGATTATATCTAATGCTACGAAAGACCAATCAGGTTGATCTTGGAGTCGTTGAACTCTGATCGTCACCCTGATCAGATTTGTACGGTTGGATCTTTGATCCAAGGCCCCGATTGAATATCACCCTATTACCTGACCACAAAAGGAGAAAATTAACCTAAACTTTATACAATCTAACATAAATGCAAGATGATGCATGTTATGCAATATTTATAATGTATGATTCAACTCTACGCCTAAGAACACACAAAAATAGAAAGTTTATGTGATATAAACATGTTTACATCAAGTCCCTTGGCCGTTGATCCTCCTTAGATTGCATAAGTTGCTATGGGACTCTAATCAAGGCAATTTCGAAGGCATTGGACTCTTATTGTCTTCCTGATCAGATTCATATGGTCAGATTGTTAATCAGAGGGTTCAAAATAAATCTCCTCTCCTGACCACAAAAAGATGCAATTAACCTAAATTATACACAACTACTCTAAATGTAGAATGATCCATGCTATGCATTATTTATAACATGAAAAGGAAATCTAAGCCTAGGAACATGCATGAATAGGCATTTTAACCTAAATTGATGTGTCTACATCATACCCCCATGCCTTTCTTTTTCTAGTCCCTAGCAAAATTAAACTACATGCTATATATAAAAATACAATTAAAACCCGATCGCTTAAGCCTAAGTCATTTATTAAGAATAGAAATTTTCAAGTAATGTCCTAAACTACGAAATCTCAACAGTACCCAGGTGTCTGCCAAAATGTAGACCGCCTAAGTCCTAGCCTTATTTGAAAAGGGAAGATGCATTTTTTCTATTTTTCTTCTTTTCTAATTTTTTTTTGCACTATTGGAGTTTGAGAGTTTCGAGATAATTTTTTACAACTACCCGACCCGCCCAAGACTCGAAAAGGACTCTAAGTGCTAAGCATCTTGTGAAAAGAGTGAAAGACTCACTAGGCAGCTGTTAAAATGGATTTCGGGTTGCTACGACCTTAGGTGACTTTGCCCAAAGGTTTATCTTTCTGATTGGTAGCTTGCGCCCTACTTCTTTTATTTATGGGGTCAACACAAGGGTGAACCCAGTGTGTATCTCCTCGATTTATTCTACTTCCTCGCTTCTTCCCTAAGTGTTTTGGGAATTATTGTGCATTTTTGTGAGCTGGGCTATGGGCAACAAGCCAATGGGTTGTTACCTACAGCAACTTGCCAGCCATACTCTTGTGGTGAAGTGTGGTTTTATTTATTTTTTTATTTTCTCCTTTCTCTTTTTTTTTGTTTTTGGGTACTCTTTTTCTTTTTCCTAAGTAGGTGGCTTCCTTGATCTAAGATTTACCTGAAGGCAATATGAAGAGAATGGTCTTATGGCTGGGCTCTGGACAACTAGCTAATGGGCTGTTACCCATGACAACTAGCTAGCCATACTACCCTAGACAATTCATCAGCTCCCAATTTTCGTAAAATAATCAGAAAGTGAGTCAGTGCGAATATTGTGCAAATGCCTGGACTTGAAATCCCCTCAAATCAGAGGGTGGGTTGATAAGTCGTGTACTTATCATCGTAATTTATTCACAAAATTAGAGTAAAATTACTTGGTGAGGACTCCGGACTAAGTCCACATTCGAGTGGACACCCGGGTTAGTTAAGCCCGAAGACCTGAAGAGTCTAAGTGTTTAGGTCTTAAAGTATCATTTCCTAATGTTAATAACTTCCAAATGCCTAAGTTCTCTTCTCCTAATTCTATTTTATTTTATATTTTTGTCTTTTTGAATTTTCATTTCTTTTAAAAAAAGTAAAAGAAATTCTGTAGAGCTAACAAAATAATTTCAGGGTTAAGTATCCACACCCCATTCCTAAATGATGCAATGTCCGCATTGTAGAAACAAAGACATGAAATGAGCGAAATTACAGAATATCACCTGAATATCGTGAAAATCTGGTCAGTTCCGTAGAGAAGAGAGTATACACACGTGCTAAATATAATTCCTTCAGCTAGGCAAAATATACATACAAGGAAGAAATTGAGAATTCACAAGTGTGGGTCAAGATCAAAAAAAGAATATTAATCCTCAAACCTGCAAATAGAAGATGTCCATAGATGTAGACCAAGCTATGATGTAGACCCATGCCCCAGGGTCGACTAGTTCTTAGGTTCTGGATGAAAATTACCCAGAACCTAAGATTGTTTTGTTAGCAGGGTCGAGCTTGTGGTTTAGTAGTGTGCAACCCAAGGCTAAAGTGTCAGACAATGGGTAGAGATGGTTCAATAGGTTTGGATGTCCTTTTAGATTTCAACTCAAAAAGATAATCAATGGTTTTGAGCTTGGGTTGAACCTCAAAGATATCATAAGGGTCTTGGTAAAAAGTTGGTTATTTTAGGTCCATAGGAACCCTTAGATCCGAAATTATGTCGCCCTCTGAGTTAGCCTTCTATATTTTCATTGCCAAATTCCTATCCTCTAAAATCAATACTTTTGGGACCTCCAAATTGTTGTACACCCCATCAAAAGTACTCAAGTCAAACAATTGTGGCTCAATCAGGATTGTCTTGTGTCTGGTGATCTCAAGAATCTCATAATTCAGCTCTTTAGGGTGTGGTTGAGGAATGGGACTACTGATTAAATCATCTAGTAAATCAGGATTCAAATCCTCCAAGTTAGCACCAATCGGATCACAATACTTGGGTAATTATAAGTCAAATTGGGATAGTAATCATCTTAGGGATAAGTGGTGGTTGGAGGGTAGGATTGGAAATGTGTGAAAGATATGGAAGGATACATTGTGGAGTAGTAGGGAAAACAAAAGAGAAAAGGTGCCCTGCAGTACAATCAACCAAACTTGTCCTTATGTGGGAAGCCTAAGGACCTACAGACTCCCAAGACCTGTCCGAAGATTATAAATGATTTGGTCTACTTTTATCCAGTCAATCCAACTAGTAAGAAGGAGGGGCCGGGGAGAAGTTTCTTCCTTTGGCTTGCGCCTCCGGTTCCTAGTGTACCCCCTAGCCATGGTTGTTTGACACTACTCCCCTAGCTAGACATCAGATGGACCAGCAGAAGTAGATTAATGGAAAAAAATCTTAGTCTGAGCGCTGAAGAGTGAATCAATCCTTAAAGCCAATGTCCACTCAGTTTTAATTGGGCTTGGGATGATCGTGCTCTTGGAATGTGATGGGCCCTTTAGATGGGTTGTGCCCTTAATGATCAGTTAAAATGTGTGTGCGTGCACAACTAGGGTTTTTAAATAAAGTTATTTGATGATGTGTCTTTTAGCATTTAACCTTGTTTAGTAGCTTTTAGGGTTTAATCTTTAAGTGTATTCAATCAAGATTTAGTAGAACACTCCATCTTTTAAAAACACTGGTTATGATATATCCCTTTAGAAATCAAAAACTAATGAGGAGTGCCTGGTTTAGCCCTAGAGATCAACCCTAAGTGGCAAGCTACTTGTTGAGGCTATGATTTGCTACACTAACGTGTTTGGTTTTGAAAAACCTGTCGTCGTAGTATGAAAGCGAAGAACTTGTGTTCATCAAATAAAATTTATACCAGAATGGAAATCTCGGGTCGAAGTCAAGGAGGTGGACGTTTGATTTAAAAACATGCATTTGTTTTATTTGTCACGAGACAGAATAATTGATTAGAAATTATCTATCTATTTACACTAAATAGAAGAGAGAGAGAATGAGAGAGAGAGACTATTACAAACAATAACCAAAAAGAGATGTAGAATGAACATGGAATTCATTAACAACAAGATTATTCATTACACTACTCATTACGACTAGAAAGCGGGAAAATGATTACATTAGATAGCAGTAAATCTACTCTAGAAAGCAGTAAAAGAATGGAGTGAGAAATATCCTCCTCGACGGTCTCTTGGTGGACGAGCCAGATGGGATGACGCCTGGAAGATAGGGAGTGGAGCAGGACAAAGGAGGATGAAGCGGGAAGAACGAGAATGGGGCAGCACGTTGTTGTCATCGTGGGATCCGCTTCTGAAAGGGGGACGAAAATTTGACTTTATCTCTTGAGAAGCATCCCGGGTGTGGAACAAGCTTCTCTTGAGCTTTGGAGAGGGAGAGAGAGAAGGAAGGGATGAGAATTTCGTGTGGAGGGGGTCTCTTTTTATAGTTGCAAGGAGTGAGGGCAATTTGGTCATTTAAATCTCAAAACATTAAATAAGGGATCTTCAGTGACGGATAAAACCATCGCTAAAGCCCCATCGTGGGCGACGTGGGGTGGAGTGTGAGTGCATGCACGCTTGCTCGTGCGTGAAACGTGCGTTCACGATCTGCAAATCTTAGTCGTCCGATCGTGAGATCAGACGGCTTAACTCGCCTCTCCGCTCGCTCCTCAACAAGCACTCGCACGTGTGATGGCGAGTCACGTGCGGGCGTGCGATACGACGTGAGCGCTATTGCCCACTCGTGACCGCTCGATCGCGATCCGATGCTCCTCCTACCCACTTGCCCACGCTCGCTTACTTGCCTCTGCATTTCGAACCCGCGCCTGCGCCTCAGTTAAGCGCTCTGGCCCACTACGATACACAAGGGGATGGGCGGGTGCTTAACTTAAGCATGGATGCATCCCAGCCATTGGATCTTGATCCAACGATGGGGAAACGTTGATGTGGATGCCTTCAGTGGGTGCGTGCAGCTGATTGAACGACTGAGATAGCACCACGTGGCGCCATCTTGGCCATCCATCTTCTGGATGATGTAGATGGTGCCATGGTTGTCGAATTGAGTCAATTTTCACATCGTTAGGCTACGATCGTCGATCTGAATCCATCCGTGAGGTTGGATTTTTTGTTTGAAGTGCAGATTCACACCATCTTGGCCCTTGATCTTCTAGGGTTCCCCGATCTCTATCTGATGCTACAGATGTCTGATTAGGGCGATCTTGGAGTCATTAAACTCCAATTGTCACCCTGATCACATCTGTAGGATTGGATCTTCGATCCGAGGTCCCAATAAAAAGTTTGCCCTGTCCCTGAACATAGAAGGAGACAATTAACCGCCATTTTATTCAAACTAATCTAATTGCAAGATGATGCATATTATGGAATATTTATAGTTTGTAATGCAATCCTATGCTTAAGAACATGCATAAATAGACATCTTAAGTAGTGTAAACATGTTTACATCATATCCCCATGCCTATCTTTTGCTAGTCCCAAGCAAAAACTACATGCTATTTATAAAGGAATAAGGTTGGATTATTTGGGCATGAGTTTATTTTCAATCATTAAGAAAATGTTTACTTAGGATCTGAACTTTCAAAGACACAACAGTGCCTGAGTATTTGCCAAATTGCAGACCACCTCAAGCCCTCGCCTTATTCAAAGAAAATTTTCTTTTTCTCTTTTTCCTCTTCTAATTTTTTTGTATTTTCAAGTTTTAGGGTTTAATTGTGGCTTTCTATGGCCATTCAACTCACCCAAGATTTGATGAGAACCTTAAGTTGTAAGCATCTTATTGTGAATGTGATAGACTCGTTGACCGGCAGTTAAAATAGACTTTGAATTTCTACGCCTCTAGGTGACATTAAAAAGGGAATTCTGCCTAAAGATGTATCTTTACAACCAGTAGCTTTCTCCCTACTTTTATTTTTACGGGGTCAACACAAGGGTGAATCCAGTGTATATCTTCCCGATTTACTCTACTTCTCCGCTTCTTCCTAAGTGTTTTGGGAATTTTCAGTCCATTTATTTAGCTGGGTTTTGGACAACCGGTCGATGAGCTGTTACCACCGACAACTAACCAGCCATACTCATGTGGCAAAGTGTGGCTTATTTCTTTTTTTCTTTTCTCCTTTTCTTTTTTTTTTTTTTGACTTTCTTTTCTTCTTTTTTTTTTTTAAGTAGGTGGCTTCCGTAGTCTAAGATTTACCTAAAGGCAGCAAAAAGAGAGAGGTCCTGTGACTGGGCTCTAGACAATGTACCTATGGACTCTTACCCATGATAACTTGCTAGCCATATCACCCTAGAAGGTTCATTAGCTACGCAATTTCCGTTGGAATCACCAATTAACGCGACAGTGACAAGATAGTATGTAGATGCTTAAAACTCAAAATTCCCTCAAATCAGAGAGCAGGTTGATAAGTCATGTACTTATCACCCAAACTTATTTACTCCAATTACAATAGAATTAAGATGGTGAGAGTCGAAAAACAAATCCACGTTTTAGTGGATACACAAGCTGATTAAGTCCAAAGACCTGAAGTGTCTTTGTGTTCAAATCATAATGTAGTATTTCATAAGATTGATAATTTTCTTAAACCCAAGTTCTCTTTCCTAATTCCAAATTTTTTTTATGTAAAAGAAAATAAAACAAATCTACGGAGCTGACGAATAAATTCAGAGATGAATATCCACCCCCCCATGCCTATCCAATGCAATATCCTCATTGTATTAAAAAGACATAAAATAGAGTGGAATACCGTAGAAAGCACCTGAATTGTGTGAATGTCAGGTCTGCTCCGATATAAAAACTAAAAAGAACTGTATATGTGCTGAATTTAGTGCCTTTAGGTAGGCAAACTATACAAAGTGCAGGTCAGAATCAAAATAAAAAGATGAAGCCTCGGACCTACCAACAGATGTCCACTAATGTGGACCAGAATGTAGTGTAGACCCATACCCCATAATAGAGAATATCTTAGGTTCTGGATAAAAATTACCCAAAACCTAAAATCAGTATGCAAGTGGGGTTGGGCCTGTAATTTATGAGGATGCAACACAGGACCAAAAAGATGGGATATAGAGATATCAAAAGGATAATCAATGAATGTGTGCTTGGGTTGAACATCCTCAGTACAAATGTCATAAGGGTTTTGGTTTGATGGTTTCAGATGAAATGGAACCCTTAGAGTTAATATTCTATTTCCTCCAAAGTTTGCTTCCCAAATTAGAACTTCCCAGCTTCTGTTCTGCTCATTTAGAATGTCAAGTTTTGGGACCTCTTGCATATTAATCACCCTGTCTGAAATCTCCAAGTCTAAAGGATGTGGCTGATTCAGAATTGACTTGGGTCTAGTTATCTCAAAAATAGAATCATCGATGAGCTTAATGGGATGTAACTGACAATCAGGGCATTTGATTGAATCCTCCAGAAAGTGTGATTCTGGATCCATAATGTGAGCCCTAATAAGATCAGTTTCCTCAGTTATTAGGCTATTAGATTCCTCAGGCCCAATCATCTCACAAAAATCATATTCTGTAAACTCACATGAGACTTCATAAATTGAATCTTCACCATCAGAATCAAAGAAATCAAGATCCGTATTAATGTGTGTCCCAAAATCATCTGTCACTTTCTGATCCATGGAGACATACGTTTCCTCGTACCCTAGCTCAGGGATCTCAGGTGAAGAAATTAGATCATCCATAATTAGTTACTCTAATTCAATCTGGTCAGCCTCGTAACAAGTGTCCCTCCCAACAGGTGCCTAAGCGGGTTTCGACATTGGCCCTTTTGAAGGGAGTTCATCCTAGGAATCATCCCACGACTGAACTAAAGCAACCACAAATCTCATCCTCAATTTAGCTAACTTCCCAAGTAGAAACTCACCCGGGTTCTTATCCTTAACATCCTGGAGCTAATCCAACAAATACTTGTTCAAATCATCAATCATTTCAATCAGGGGCTCCAATCTTTCAATGGAAGGTATTGGCTAAACTTCTAAAGATAGTATGACACTCCTCAAGTTAGCCAGAACCTTATCTCAAACCTGGTTACCCTGAACCAAATGAGTTGGTTCAGGGTTGGGCAGGTTTAGGATCAATGCAAGGGAATTAATGAATTGAGATTCGTTATACCTTTCCTGATAATAGGTCATTTTAGATTGTTCAAAAGGTGGTGATGACCTAAAGGCAATGTAATCAGAGGATGGGTAAGAATCAGTGTATCCTTCGTTATTGTAGATCATATTAGATTGTCCATGAAAGGGTGATGATCTATAATCGATGTGGCTTTGAGAAGGATAGAAATCATAAACATAGTGTTCAGGGTTAGACCCTAAACATGGAGCTCTAAAACACTATCCCCAATCCGAGTTATCCCAACTAACTAATGGTTGATTATAGTACGAGTCGGGATAATCGTCATGCTGAGGATAATTTAAAATAGGAGGGAAAGAGCGAGAATGCATATAGTATGTGGAAGGATTCATGATAAACGGGAGGAAGAAAGGCACCCTGTAATACAAGCAATCAAACCTGTCCTTAAGTGGGCTAGCCTAAAGACCTACAGACTCCCAAAACCTATCTTGAGATAGAGAAATGATTTGATCTGCTTCTGTCTGTTCAATCCAACAAGTTAGAAGGAGAGACTGGGGAGAAGGTTCTTCCTTTAGCTTACGCCTCTGGTTCCTAGTGTACCCCCCAGCCACGATCGTTTGATTCTGCTCCCCTAGCTAGACATCTGATTGAACAGTAGAAACAGACTAATCGAAAATAATCTCGCTCTGGGCTTTGAAGAGCGAGTCAAATCCTTAAGGCCAACATCTACTCTATTTTATCTTGGGCTAGGTTTGAATGTGCTTTGGAATGTGATGGGCACTTTATCTGGGTTGTGCCCTTAATGATTGATTGATTTGTGTGTGCGTGCACAACTAGTGGTTTTCAAGCAAGATTACTTTTGATGCGGTGAATTTTAGGGTTTAAATCTTGCTTAGTAGCTTTTAGGATTCAACTTTAAGTGTTTTCAAACAAGTTTTGTTGGCACACCTGGTTTTGAATGCATAGGTGAAGATGTTTACCTTTAAAACTTAAAAGAATGTGGAGTGCCTGGTAAATACCTAAGAGATGAACCTAAGTGGCACCTTGGTCAGGCGTGTTTCACATGTTTGAAATCGGGGTTACAAGTAACCCATTGTCATAGTTGCAAAACACGTTGATCAGATAAAATTTATATTGAAACTCCAAGGGAGTCTCAGGTTGAACACAGGGAGGCGACGTTTACTTTATTGAAAACCACGCTTCAATTTGTTTCTATTTTGGTATTTTGGGGTTTTGTTATTTTTCTTGTATTTTTGAAATAAAAGAAAACAAGCAAATGTATCACATGATAGAGATGTGGAACAAATATGATATATATTACTTCCAATGTTAATTACAAGAAACTATGAAAGCATATAAAGAGAGGGAGGTGAGAGGAAATCTCCTGAATCAGCTGTTTGGCGAGACAATGGTGCCTGGCGGAAGCTCGGACGAAGGAGGTGAGGAGTGGGATGACGGAGGTGAGATGCTGGAGGACGTCGGGATAAGGAAAGCTTAACCGTAGCTCCAGAGTGGAGGTGAGAAGAAGGAGTTGATCTGCTACAGGAATGGAGGTGGGAGGACGGCTCCAAGGTGACCTATGAAGGGAGATGGGAAGTTAGAGGAGTATTTGGTGGGGCAGAGGTTTGCTACACTAATAGGCACCTTGGGAGCTTGAGAACAAGCTCTAATGGAGTGTTGGTAGGCTTGCTAGAGCTTGGGAGTAGGTGGAAGTAGACTAGCTAGAGATGACTTGGAAGGGAGGGGGTGTAGGTCCATTTATAGTGGAGGAGAAGAGGCAAAAAAAGGTATAGGACCATTAGTGACATTCAGGTCATCGCTGGAAATGTCGTTTTAGGCAGCTCATGCCCGCTAGCACCCATAGTTGGCTTTGCTGGCATGAGAGGATTTACCGATGGCTATAAGTGTCGCTATAAGTCCAGCTCATGTGTCGCTGTACTCCACCTCACACTATGCTAGCGCCATGCTCCTGCCTTGCCACGCACGCACCCACGCGTTGGCACGATGCTGCATGCATGCACTCCTGCATGCCCGCATGCGCACCCATGCTGCTGCACACGTGCAGTACTGTGTGCGTGTGCTGGCTACCTGGGCTATGCCACGTGGCGTAGTCTGGGCCGTCCATCTTCTTCTTATTGCAGGGGCTGGTACAGAGGTCAGATTGAGTCAATTTTCACACTGTTAGGCTGCGATCATCGACCTGAATCCGTCCGCATGGTCAGATTTATCATTTGAAGCTCCAAATTATCTCTCCTAGTCCCTTGGTCGTTGATCTTCCTCAGACTTCATATGGTGCTACGGGACTCCGATTGAGGTGATTTCAAAGGCGTTGGACTCCGATCGTCGTCTTGATCAGATTCGTATGGTTGGATTGTCAATCCGAGGCTCCAAAATAAATATGCTTCTCTCCTAACCATGAAAAAGATGCAATTCACCTAAATTATAGACAACTACTCTAAATGCAGAATGATGCATGCTCTGCAGTATTTATAACATGAAATACAAATCTAAGTCTAGGAACATGCATGAATAGGCATTTTACCCTCAACAAATGTGTTTACATCATACCCCCATGCCTATCTTTTGCTAGTCCCTAGCAAAATTAAACTATATACTTTGTATAAAAGTAGAATTAGGATTAGATTACTTAGGCCTAGGTCATTTATTAACAATAGAAAATTTCAACTAAGGTCCTAAACTATGAAAACTCAATAGTACCCAGGTGTCTGCCAGAATGCAGACCACCTAAGTTCTCGCCATATTTGAGAAGTGAAGGTATATATATATATAAATATATGTATTTTTTATTTTTATTCTTTTCTAATTGTTTTGTACTTTTGGAGTTTGAGAGTTTCAAGATAACATTTTATGGCTACCCAACCTGCCCAAGAATTGAAAAGGACTCTAAGTACTAAGCAACTTTGTGAAAAAGCGATAGACTTATAAAACAGCCATTAAGACGGACTTCGGGTTTCTACGACCCTAGATGACCTTGCCTAAAGGTTTATCTTTACGATCAGTAGCTTTCTCCCTACTTTTATTTATGGGGTCAACACAAGGGCAAACCCAGTGTATATCTCCTCGATTTATTCTACTGCCTGCTTCTTCCCCAAGTGTTTTGGGAATTATTGTGCATTTTTTTTTGTAAGCTGGGTTCTGGACAACCGACCGATGAGCTATTACCACCGACAACTTGCCAGCCATACTCGTGCGGTGAAGTGTGGTTTTACTTATTTTTTTATTTTCTCCTTTTTCTTTTTCTTTTCTTTTCTTTTTTAGTGTTTCTTTTTTTTTTCTTTAAGTAGGTGGCTTCCCTAATCTAAGATTTACCTAAAGGCAGTACAACGAAAATGGTCTTGTAGCTAGGCTCTGAACAACTAGCTGATGAGCAGTTACCACCGACAACTTGCCAGCCATACACCCAAGTTGGTCCATTAGCTACCCAATTGCTATAAAAACCATCGGAAAGTGAGTTAGTGCAAAAAAAATGTGTGTAGATGTTTAGTCTTAAAGTCCCCCCAAATCAGAGGGCAGGTTGATAAGTCGCATACTTATCATCCCAAATTATTTACCAAATTAAAATGAATTTTAATTGGCGAGGACTAGAGACTAGGTCCACATTCGAGTGGACACCCGAGCTAATTAAGCACGAAGACCTGAAGAGTCTAGGTGTTTAGGTCCTCTTGTATCATTTCCTAAAGTTAATAACTTCCAAATGCCTAAGTTCTCTTTTCCTAATTTCTTTTTTTATCTTTTTTCAAATTTTCAATTTTTTTTAATTTTATAAGAAACTAAAAGAAATTCTATGAAGTTAGTATAATGATTTCAGGAATTGATTATCCACCCCCCAAGGCCTAAATAATGCAATGTCCTCATTGTAAAAATAAAGACATGAAAAGGGTGGAGTAAATAGAACATCACCTGAGTGTCATGAAAATCCGGTCAGCTTCGCAGAGAGAAGAGTGTATACACACATGCTAAGTTTAATGCCATCAACTAGGCATAACATACATACAAAAAAGAAATTGAGAATTCACAAGTGCAGGTCAGAATCAAAATAAAAATATTGAACCTGAAGCCCGCCAACAAAATATGTCCATAGACGTGGACCAGATTATGGTGCAAACCCATGCCCCAGGGTTGAGTGGTTCTCAGGTTCTGGATGAAAATCTCCCAGAACTAAAGGTTGTTGTGCTTTCAGGGCTGGGCCTGCGGTTTAGTGGTGTGCAACCCAAGACCAAAGTGTCGAACAATGGGTAAAGATGGTTCAGTAGGTGTGGTCATCCAGTTAACATCTAGCCCAGAAAAATAATCAGTTATTTCAAGCTTGGGTTGCACGTGAAAGATATCGTAAGGGTTTTGGTGGAAAGTTGGTGGTTTTAGGTCAATAGGTACCCTTAGATCCAAAATCAAACTTCCGTCAAATTTAGCCCCCCAAATTTTTATTTCAACAATTCTATCCTCCAACATCAGGTGCTCAGGTTTGGAGACCTCTAGCATATCATTCACCCCATAAGATTCTCCCAAGTCCAGAAATCGTGGCTGAGTCAAGATTGACTCTGGTACAATGATTTCCAAACCAAAATCAATCCCTTTGGGGTGTGGTTGAGGAATGGGGCTATTAATTGAATCTTCTAGTAAATGAGGATTCAAATCCTCCAAGTTAGCCCCAACTGAATCCAAATCTTCAATAATTGGGCTATCAACTAGTTTGTCAGATTCTTGAAGCCCATTTGTCTCACTAAAATCCTCTTCCTTAAGTTCAAGTGAGACTTCACCAAAAGATTCTTCACCTTTAGAGTCAAAAAATCCATGATCCTCATTTATATATGTCTCAAAATCATATGTCATTTCATGGTACATGGAGACATATTTTTCCTTTCTCTCTGGCTCGGGGATCTCAAGTGAATCAATCGGTTCATCCTCAAATGGTTGCTCTAGCCCATCCTAGCCATCCCCAGTCTTAGAAAATGTATCCCCCCCGACAAGCGCCTGAGCAGGTTCAGACATTGGCTCTCTTGAAGAGGGTTCATCTTGAGAATCATCCCAAGATTTGACTAGTGCAACCACAAATTTCATCCTCAACCTCGATAATTTCCCAAGAAGAAACTCACCCAGGTCCCTATCCCTAACACTTTAAAGCAAATCCAATAGAGAACTATTAAGTTCATCAATCATTTTGATTATAGGCTCCAGTGCTTCAGTGCATGGTGTTGGCTGGGCTTCTAAAGATTGTATAGTATTCCTTAAATTAGCCAACACTCTATCTTGGATCTGGTTCACTTGAACTGACTGGTTCGATTCAGGTTTGGGTGGGTTTGGGTTGAATCTAGGGGAGTCAAGATGTCGAGGTTCTTGGGTCCCTCCCTGAAAGTAGGTCATTCTAGGTTGTTCAAAGGATGGTGGTGACCTATATCTAGTGGAATACTAGGGAGGGTAGGTGTTATAATCATGATATCCTTCCTGATTATAGATTGGGTTGGTTTGGTCATCAAATAATGGAGATCCATAATCATTATTGCTCTGGGAAGGATAATAATCATAGTCTTGTTGTCTAGGGTTAGGCCCTAGGCACTGAGGTCCAGATTCATATCCCCAATCAAAGTCATCCCTACTAGTGGATGGGTAATTACAAGTCAAGTTGAGATAGTAATCATCTTGGGGATAAGTCTTGGTAGGGGAATAGGATGTGAAATGCGTGTAGGATATGGAAGGGTACATGGTGAAGTAAGGAGGGAATTCAGAAGAGAAAGGAGCCCTACAATACAAAAATACAAGCCTATCCTTAGTTTGGGTAGCCTAAAGGTCTCCAGACTCTCAGAATCTGTCATAAGATTATAGACGATTTACTCTACTTATGTCCAGCCAATCCAACCAGTTAGAAGGAGGGGTTGGGGAGAAGGTTCTTCCTTTGGCTTGCGCCTCCAGTTCCTATTGTAACCCCCAGCCGCCATCGTTTGACGCTACTCCCCTAGCTAGACATCAAATTGACTAGTATAAGCGGGTTAATCGTGAACAATCTCAATCTGGATCCTAATGAGTGAACCAGTCCTAAGGGCCAACGTCTAATCAATTTTAGTTAGGCTTGGGACAATGGTGCTTCAGGAATGTGATGGGCCCTTTAGATGGGTTGTGCCCTTAATGATCAATTAAAATGTGTGTATGTGCACAACTAGGGTTCTCAAATAAGGTTATTTGATGATGTGCCTTTTAGAGTTCAACCTTGTTTAGTAGCTTTTAGGGTTTAATTCTTAGGTTGGTTCAATCAAGGTTTAGTAGAACACTCCAAGTCTTGAAAGCACGAGTGATGATATGTTCCTTTAAAAATAAAAAATAATGTGGAATGCCTGGTTCAGCCCTAAGAATCTATCCTAAGTGGCAAGCTACTTAATGAATTAGTTTTAGATTGAGTGGTGCGGCCTAAATAGCTCAATCAATTGGCTTATTTCACCACTTAGTTAAGGCACACAAGAATGCTTAACCTATTCTGATTTCTACTCACTTATGCGTATTTAGTTGAAGTGTACCGGGTCCACACGTCAAATCCAAGTTAAGTGGTATAATCAAAGTGATTGTGTGCCTTAGGAAAAGAAGTTGTGGATGTTAAGTGTGTAGCTTTCAGAAAATCCCACAATCAGATAACACTTTTTTTTATTTTTTTTATTTTTATTTATGTGGATGGTGAGGTGAGTGGAGGTTGCAAACAAACAGCCAAATCTATCCTAGGGTTCATAAAAAGCACCTAAGTTGATTTGGGTTTGAGTTATTCGGTTGTGGAATGAAAACTAAGGTGGGGGTGGTGTGGGGGACACTTAGAAAACACTCTTCCCGCACTTTACTTCGATCTACCGCACTTGGATCTCCATGTTAGGGTACCTACAAGACTGTAGATCAAAGACAAGTAGGGTTAGTGCTATGTAAATGCAAAGAAATGCAGAAACAATAAAGTAAATTCCGTTGCCTCCCTGACAACAGCACCAAAATGGTCGTGCATATTTCGCGTGTTGGAAATCAAGGTTAAAAGTAACCCGTCGTAGTTGCAAAACACGTTGATCAGATAAAATTTATACCAAAACTCCAAGGGAGTCTCGGGTTGAACACAGGGAGGTGACGTTTACTTTATTGAAAACAACACTTCGATTTGTTTCTTTTTTGGTATTTTGGGGTTTTGTTATTTCTTTTTGTATTTTTGAAATAAAAGAAAATAAGCAAATCTATCACAAGATAGAGATGTGGAACAAATATGATACATATTACTTCCAATGTCAATTACAAGAAACTATGAAAGCATATAAAGAGTGGGAGGTGAGAGGAAATCCCTGAATCGGTTGTTCGGCGAGACGACAGCACCTGGAGGAAGCTCGGACGAAGGAGGTGAGGAGCGGGACAACGGAGGTGAGATGCTGGAGGACGTCAGGTTGAGGAAAGCTTTGGTGTAGCTCCAGAATGGAGGTGAGAAGACGGAATTGATCTGCTACCGGAATGGAGGTGGGAGGATGACTCCAAGGTGACCTATGAAGGGAGATGGGAAGTTGGAGGAGTATTTGGTGGGGCAGAGGTTCACTACACTAATAGGCACCTTGGGAGCTTGGGAAGAAGCTCTAATGGAGCATTGGTAGGCTTGCTAGTGCTTGGGAGTAGAAGGGAGAGATGGCTTAGAAGGGAGGGGGTGGAGTCCTTTTATAGTGGAGGAGAAGAGGCAAAAAAAGGTATAGGACCATTAGTGACATCTTGGCCGTAGCTAGAACCATCGCTGCAGGCAGCTCATGCCCGCTGGAGCCCACAGCTAGCTTTGCTGCCATTCGATGAATTACTGACGGCTGTAAGCGTCGCTGTAAGTCGAGCTCATGCGTCGTTGTAGTCCACCTCACGCTCTGATGGTGCTACGCTCCTACCTTGCCGTGCGTGCCCATGCCCACGCGGTGGTGCTGCGCTACGTACATTCGCGCTTGCGTGCCTGCACGTGCACCCACACTGCTGCGCGGATGCGGTGCTGCATGCATGTGCTGGCAGCCTGGGCTGTGCCACGTGGCGTAGTCTAGGCCGTCCATCTTCTTGTTGTAGGGGCTACAAAAGAGGTTGAACTGAGTCAATTTTCGCGTCGTTAGGCTACGATCATCTACTCGAATCCATCCGCACGGTCGGATTTATCATTTGAAGCTTTGAATTATGTCTCCTAGTCCCTTGGCCATTGATCTTCCTCGGACTGCATATGGTGCAACGGGACTCCGATCGGGGTGATTTCAAAGGCGTTGGACTCTGATCGTCATCTTGATCAGATCCATACAGTCAGATCGTCAATCCGAGGCTCTGAAATAAATATGCTTCTCTCCTAACTATAAAAAAGTTGTAATTGACCTAAATTGTATACAACTACTTTAAATGCAGAATGATGCATGCTATGCAATATTTATAACATGAAATGCAAATCTAAGCCTAGGAACATGCATGAATAGGCATTTTACCCTTAACAAATGTGTTTACATCACAGCTACTTGATGAGTTGATTTTAATTGAAGTGGTGCGGCCCAATCAACTCAAACAATTGGCCTGTTGCACTACTTAATTAGGCACACAAATGATTACCTAATCTGATTTCTACTCAATTATGTATTTGGATGTGTGTACCAGCTCCAAAGATCGGTTTACCGATTGAGTTTGAAAATCAGATGAGGTTGTGTACCTCTGTGAGATTTTTTTTTTTATTTTTCTTTTTAAATGTGGAGGTTGGGGTGGGTGTAGGTGTCAAACAACAAACAATCTAGCCTTAGAGTATATAAGAACACCTAGGTTGATTGATGTTTGTATTATTATGTGGTGAAATGAAAACTAATGGGTGGGAGGTGGGGGATAACATACGGAACCTTCAACAGTACTTTACTCCAATCTACCACGTTTGCTCGTCTCAAAAGAGCACCTGTAATCACAATAAGAAAGGAGAGAAGTAAGGCAAATGATTTGTAAGTTATAGAACGTGAAAAAAAAAATCATAGAGCATCGCCTCCCCAGCAACGGTGGCAAAATGTTGAGGCTACGAGTTGCTACGCTAACGTGTTTGGTTTTGAAAAACCTGTCGTCGTAGTATGAAAGCGAAGAACTTGTGTTCAACAAATAAAATTTATACCAGAATGGAAATCCCGGGTCGAACTCTAGGAGGTGGATGTTTGATTTAAAAAATGCATTTGTTTTATTTATCATGAGACAGAATAATCGATTACAAATTATCTATCTATTTACACTAAATAGAAGAGAGAGAGAATGAGAGAGAGAATATTACAAACAAAAACCAAAAAGAGATGTAGAATGAACATGGAATTCATTAACAACGAGACTGTTCATTACACTACCCATTACGACTAGAAAGCGGGAAAATGATTACACTATAAAGCAGTAAATCTACTCTAGAAAGCAGTAAAAGAATGGAGAGAGAAATATCCTCCTTGACGGTCGCTTGGAGGACGAGTCGGATGAGACGACGCCTGGAAGATGCGGAGCAGAACAAGACGAAGGAGGACGAAGTGGGAAGAATGGGAATGGGGTAGCGCGTCATCATCGTCGCGGGATCAACTTTTGAAAGGGGGACGAAAATTTGACTTTATCTCTTGGGAAGCATCCCGGGTTTGGGACAAGCTTCTCTTGAGCTTTAGAGAGGGAGAGAAGAGAAGGAAGGGATGAGAATTTCATGTGGAGGGGCTCTCCTTTCATAGTTGCAAGGAGTGAGGGCAATTTGGCCATTTAAATCTCAAAATAATAAATAAGCGGTCTTTAGTGACGAATAAAGTCGTCGCTAAAGCCCCATTGTGGGCGACGTGGGGCAGAGTGTGTGCGCTTGCTCGCTTGCTCTCACGTGAAACGCGCGTTCATGATCTGCAAATCTTAGCCGTCCGATCGTGAGATTGGACGTCTTAACTCGCATCTCCGCCCACTCCTCAGCGCTGCTCGCGCGTGTGATGGCACGTCACGTACGGGCATGTGATACAGTGTGAGAACTATTACTCTCGTGCGACTGCTCGATCGCGATCTGACGCTCCTCACGCCTACTCACCCATGCCCGCTCGCCTGCCTCTGCATTTCGAACCCACACCTACACCTCAGTTAAGCGCTCTTACCCACTACGCTATTCGCACGGATGGGCGGGTGCTTAACCTAAGCACGGATGTGCCCCAGCCATTGGATCTTGATCCAATGGCGGGGAAACATTGATGCAGATGCCTTCAACGAGTGCGTGTGGCTGAATGGGTGGCCAAGATGGTGCCACGTAGCATCTTCTTGGTCGTCCATCTTCTGGATGATGTAGATGGTGCCACAGTTGTCGAATTGAGTTGATTTTCTTGCCGTCAGGCTGTGATCGTCGATTCGAATCCATCCATGCGGTCGGATTTTTCATTTGAAGAGTGGATTCACACCATCTTGGCCCTTGATCATCTAGGGTTCCCTTATCTCTATCTGATGCTACAAATGTCTAATTAGGGCGATCTTGGAGTTGTTAAACTCCAATCATCACCATGATCACATCTGTATGGTTGGATCTCCAATCCAAGGCCTCGATAAAAAGTTTGCTATCCCTGAACATAAAAGGAGACAATTAACCTCCATTTTATTCAAACTAATCTAAATGTAAGATGATACATGTTATGCAATATTTATAGTATGTAATGCAATCCTATGCATAAGAACATGCATAAATAGACATCTTAAGTAGTGTAAACATGTTTACATCACTACTAAAGGATCGCTTTTAATTTGAGTGGTGCGGCCTAAACAGTTCAAGCAATTGGCCTGTTGCACCACTTGTTAAGGCACACAAGAATGTTTGACCTATTCAGATTTCTACTCACTTATGTGTGTGTTATGTTGAAATGTACCGGGTCCATAGGTCAGATCCCGGGTTAAGTGGTAGAATCAAAGTGATTGTGCACCTTAGGATTAGAAATTGTGGGTGTTAAGTGTGTCTCTTTTAAGTTAATCCCACAAGAAGAGGAGAGTATATTATTTTTTATTTTTTATATATATGCGGGTGGCTGAGATGAGTGGAGGTGGCAAACAAACAACCAAATCTTTCCTAGGGATTATAAAAGGCACCTAAGTTGACTTGGGTTTGACATATTAGGTTATGGAACAAAAACTAGGGTCAGGGTGGTGGGGGAAATCTTACAAATGTCTCTACCCGTACTTTACTCCAATCCACAGCCTTCAGCTCCTTGATCCGGTTCCTACAAGACAACAAATTGAAGAAAAAAGATAGGCTAGAAAAATATATAAGTGATGCAACGAAACACGGAAGGAACCAAAGACCGTTGCCTCCTCAGCAATGGCACCAAAATGATGCGGTAGATTCTCACGTAGAAAGGGTCCGAGTTTTGGAAAACCCGTCATTGTAGTTCGGTTTGTGAGAAAATCCATTCAACAGATAATATTTATAATCAAAACTCGAAAAGTGAGTCCCAGGTCGAACACGGTTAGGTGAACGTTTGGTTTTGGAAATCCGTGTTTCGCTTTTATTTGTTTTTTCCGTTTTTGTCTTTTCTAATTTTTTTGGTATTTTTAGCAAGCAAGAGATTAGGTTGATGAATTCTTATGTAACTAATCTACTTACAAAATATAAGAGAGAGAGAGAAACAATCATGTATTTTGAATCCAATGTTTATTACAACTAGGAAAGTGGGAGAACTACACTATGAAAGTAATAAAGATAGAGAGGTGAGAGAATCCCCCTCAACGGTCGCTAGGAGGACGAATCGCTCTAACGTCGCCGGGAGGAAGGTGGTGAGGTGCAAGACGAATGAGGGCGGAGCTGGGGGACGGAAGGTGGGGTAGGACAACATCACAGCGAGGATCTTCTTCCTGAAGGGAGGTGAGAAGACGGCTATAAGATGCTCCACGAATGGGGATGAAGGGAGGGAAAAATATTTGGCTTTCTACTCTAGAGGAGCATCCCAGGATTAGGACAAGCTCTCTAGAGCCTTGGTGGTGGTAACAGGAAGAAAGGAAGAGATGAAGAAAAATAGGATGGATAGGGGTCCTCTTATAGTGGAGGAAAGAACCAAATTCGTATACAGGACATTTAGTGATAGTCATAAACATCACTGAAGATCCGCCGCAAAACATCGTTGAAGATCCCACTCACATGCACCCCTACCGCACTCCTGGCGCATGCCCCACATGCCCTTGTCGTGCGCGCATGCGTGATAATGCCCACGCATGCTGCTGCTGCTACTGCTCCTTGGGAGCTCATGCACAGCACACTACGTTGCTACGTGCACTACTATGCCTATGCACCTACCTGCACTGCTGTGAGTGTGCGGTGGCACGTGTGTGTGCATGGGTGGCTTGGGTTGCGCCATGTGGCACAATCTTGGCCGTCCATCTTCTTGCCTTTGTAGGGACTACTACGGAGGTCAGATTGAGTCAATTTTCACATTGTTGGCTCTGATCGTTGATTTGAATCCATCCGTGCAGTCTAATTTGTTGTTTGAAGCCCTGAATTGCATTACCTAGTCCCTCAGCCGTTGATCTTCCTCGGATTGCATATAGTGCTACGAGACTTCGATCAAGGCAATTTTGGAAGTGTTCAACTCCGATCATCATCCTAATCTGGTCCGTACAGTCTGATCAGTAATTCGAAGCTTCAAAATAAATCTCCTTCTCTTTTGACCACAAAAAGGATGCAATTAACCTAAATTATACACAACTACTCTAAAAGCATATTGATGCATGCTATGCAATATTTATAACATGAAATGCAAATCTAAGCCTAGAAACATGCATGAATAGGCATTTTAACCAAAACGGATGTGTCTACATCGGGCGCTCCAAGCAAACTCAAGCTCTTACTTCGATGCTATGGGTACAGTACGATCCAAGGCACCTTAGTTGCAAATTGCACCTTAGTGCTTCATCTAAAGATATGAAATATAGATATAGAGCAACACCAAGGGGGTAATATGTAGACATCACATCCTCAAAGGAAGTATTTTTCCTTCTTATCGGTGGGAACTCAAACCAATCATCTGTCTTGGTCTTTTACTAAGATTTTGCAAGAGTTTTTTCATTATTTAGATGCTTTTGGGCTTGGGTAGTGTTGGCTTTGTGTGTGACATTTTTGACACTGGGTTTTCAAAAGAAAAGCAAATTTTTGGATCGAGAGCTAAGTCAGGTACTATATAGGTTGCTAAACAAAGTCGGGTTACTTGAATCATCAAGTGTTAGGATAGAATTCTTTCCAGGATACCTGATCTAGTCTAGGTTTCTAGACTTGAAACGTCTAAAAATGAATCTGTAGCTTCAACCTTAGTTTGTTAATGATTAAACCCTAGGTGGACCTAGTTTGAATTAAAGTTCAACAATTGGTCCTTTCTTACACTAAAAATTCTCAAAACATTTTTCTAGAAGTTTTCCAAATAGAGTGCATATGCAGATGAAGATGATGCGAATGCAAAATATTTTAAAGTTTTAAAGTTCTGAAAAATAATGAAATGCCTAACAAAATTGAAATACCCCCCATGCTTAAGATTTGCAAGTCCCTTACAAAAGGAAAAGAGTAGATGATATCACCTGAGAGAGGAAGTCAGGATTGAGGTGGAGTTTTGCAGAACCTGAAAAGGAAAATTAAAGCGAAAAGGAAAATGTTGCTGGGTTACCTCCCAACCAGTGTTGTCTTTAAGGCCATTCAGCAAAGCGTGAAGCGATGCATGGAAAATGGATAATCATGTAAATAATTGGACATTGGAATGTCCTCAAGAAATCTGTTTTCCTCAAGATCCCTAAAAAGATGATTGGTAAAGTAATAGGGATCAAAATGAAATGGAAAGATAGAATAATGACCTGGGTTTTTCCATGGTTTGAGTTCATGTAAAATGCCAAACTTGGATGGGTCGGGTGGTAAGTGCAATGGAAATGAAGAAAGGAGTCAATGAGATGTAGGGTTGGTGAAGTTAGTGTGGATGTTTTTGGTGAAAAATTAGGAAGATTAAAAGAGTAAAAATCAAATCCTAGTTGATCTGAAAATTCTTGGACCACATAATCATCCTTAAAATAGGAATCAATAAAATTTACATCCATGGTGGTTAGAGCTAACTAGGATTTGATCAACATAGACTTCTCAAATACAGCTTCCATTGTATTATCAGTGTCCTCAAAAATTTCATGATCAATGGACCTCTTGAAAGCTTGAAAAAAATCTAATGAGAAAATCTAGTTACTGCAACTTATATTCATTTTCCCAGAATGAGAATTGATATTAGCTGTTGCAGTAATCAGAAAAGGTCTTCCATGGATGGCATTAATGAGAGCCTCAGGTACGTCTACGTCAAGGACCAGGAAATTCACTAGAAATAGACAATTCCGAACCTTGATAATACTATCCTCAACAATTCCCCACGGTTGAATGGTAGATTGGTCCTCTAATTGAAATTGAACCTTAGTAGGTTTTAAATCACCGAATCAAAATTCCTCAAATAAGACCAAGGGGATAAGATTAATAGAGGTACCGAAGTCGAGAGGGGCACGAAAAACAGTGGTGTCATTTTTTACAACCAAGATGAGTGATGCACCCGGGTCCTTTTTTGTGAGAGGTAGCTTGCTCTGAAAAACTGAGCTTGCTGTCTTAGAAAGGACCACCCTTCCTAGATTCTGGGCCTGCCATTTTGGAGTATATCTTTCTTTCAACAATTTAGCAAAGGCAGGGGTGGCATCTAGGATGGTGATGATAAGTTCATCACCAGCCATATCTAGCTTTATTTAGTAACAATCAATAGATAAATGTTCCTACATAACTGCCAGAGGACCTTAATTCATTGCATATCAATTCTGAGGGAAATAATAAAATAGGGGTAAAATTGCAGTTTTAAAAGTACACCTCAATTGCAAAACAATCACGGGGTTTCTCAAGGGTTAATTAATGGTCAAATGGTCATTAAAGTCTAATAAGAGGGTCCGTGCAGACAAAAATGGGTTTTCATGCATTTCGTGAATTAAATGACATCTGAAACTCTAAAAATAGACCAACTTGAGTAATTAGGGTTTCAGTCAAGATAAAATTCACCTAAACCCTCCAAAAATCATAGAAAAATATTTTCTGGGGTTTAGCATCCTTGAATTGACCATCAGAATCCATTTTCACCTAAAATAGTCTTACACAGATAGTTGCCCTAATTTGTGTTTATGTGTAATTTTCCTAGTCAAACTTAGTCAAAACCTAAATCTAGCTTCACCATTAGATTCCTTGAGTCCAAATTAGATTAGTACCAAAAATTGGACCCAACCTGAGATCATCTTAACCAATTTTGCACTTTAGTCCTATCTAACTCTTTTCTCCCACACATATGCCGCTAACTTTCAAAACCCTTTCAAAAACCCCCTATCTTTGTCATCACTCTTTACAAATAAGTCCCTTCACCATTTTCATGGAGAATTCCTACTCCAGTAAGCTTCTTTCAGAAAGAACTCTGAGATTACTTGATGAATCCCTCTCAAATTTAAAAGGAAGATTCATCAGGTAATCCCCTTCCTTTTAAGCCATGTCTGAGTCTCCAATTCCTTCTCAATCTCTCATGCGAACGTATGAGAGATTTGGGTTTCCTTCTTGCATGGACTTTCCAAGCTTCAAACCTTCTTCTAAGGCCTATATAAAGACACATGATGCACGCCGATCTCCCCAAGCTCGTTTTGTCCTGGAATCTCTCCATCCCTCCTCTCCGACCGAAAGCTCCACAAGCTCTGGCGACCTCTCCGACCTTTTTCCTCATCCACTCCCACTGACCACAGTAAGTAGATTCCTCGTACTCTACTTCGTCAGCATCATGCCATACCAGCGGGCACCCTAATCCCCATCATCATGCTAGCAACTATCTCATTGGAGGTTTCTTCTTCTCCAATGCCAGCGTACCACAAACAAGGAGATTCCCACCTTTTCATCCGTTTAATGTAGATTAGTTAGGTTACTTAGATCTTTAGGTTTGTTTCCTCCAACCAAAAACCCAAAAATACCCCCTCGACACTATCGCAATCCACCTTCTTCCCCATCTCCAGTCACCATTCTGGTAAGGTCCTTCGTATGCTCCACACCTCCAATAGCCTCTCTAACACTCCCAGAAACTCTGCCGCACTCCCTCCATCGGAACCCCTCTCCTATTTCTCTCCATCACTTGCCCGAACCCTCCACCGAACAAACCCACTTTATCGACCTATTCCGCCTTCACCAGCCACCTACGTTCACTTCCATGGCACGCCATCTCCACTAATCAGTCCACTTTAGTGGAGTGCTAATTAGCCTAAGAAATTGTTAATTACATATTCCTAATCTTTAACTATTCATGATTTAAATGATATTTTATCTTATCCTACGAATATTTGTATGTGTGAAAGGTACCATTAATAACATGCTTTTATGATGACAGGCAAGACATGAGGAGTAAATATGTGCATGCCCCCTCAACGCACCGCAATCGCACGTAGCAGCCACAATCGTGCAACCCTTGCACACGAACACCATGCACCACCGCCATTGCCACACCACGCACATGCTAGCGTGCCACAGCCTCGCACATGCTGCATGCCCTCCACGAAAGCACACAGCCACAGCAGCTAGTACCTCTGACTCCTCATCGTGCCGAGCTTCTTCATCCTCTGTCTTCTCCTTCTTCAACCTCCCATTTGCCATGCACGAATAATCAAGCATGAATAATTGTTATAGGGAACGAATTCTATTTTAAATAAATTTGACGGTGCTTGTTAGTACTAAGATCACAATTCAGGTATTTCCATTGTGGTGTTTGTGCGTGTGCACCCTTGCATTATTGATTAATTATTTAGAATGAAAACTTATGTTGAAAATAAGTTGCATTAGTTAGCATGAGCAACCATAGATATTCCCGAATAAACAAGGCACCATTCACTAGTTTAATAGGTCAATTCCTTCCTGTGGAGATGACTTAACTATTTTCATGGTTAGATTTTGAGAATTAAATGTTTCGAAAAGTGATTTTGTACCACGCGACATAGTACAACAATGCAACATTTATATTACAAATTTTATCGAACATGAAGATTGCCCTTTCAAATGGCGGCATTGCTGGGGAGGAAACAAGCCTATTAATTTTTTCAGAAAATTTATATTATTTTCATGATATTAATGAAGCTTTTCTGAATTGATGACCTTATTTCTATTTGCATTGCAAAAACGAACGAGCGCCACGAGAGCACATGACAGAGGGGATATTTTTGGTGGACCTTGACACCACCTAGAGGGCAGCAGCAGGAGAGCATGGGTCTTGATCCCACGCGTCTGGAAGGAGGATTGGCGACGAGAGATCTGTTTAGACTTATATCAGGCTAGATAGACCTTAGACATTTAATTTTTGTCTTGTGGACCCGTGTTGGGTATTTTCGGGAGTGTATTCCCATTTTGTTTAGAATATAGGATTATTCGAATTGTTTGAACTACATGTTGGTTAGTTAGTTAGATTAGGTTTCTTTACTTATTATTATTTTAAATATATATATATATATATATTCAAACTGCCTGCTAGAAGCTGCATATCTATAGGGCAACCATCTAGGATTGAATGAGCAGCATCTAGCTTTTCTTTTTACATTACAAACATCCTGCATTGAAGAGAGATGGAGTAAGGTACGTCTTTTCTAAAGCATCAGTTATCTACACACGCATTGCATTTGGACATAATTAAAAAAGGAAAACCATTTAAGCAGATTTAAAAATATTAATCAAGTGGTCACATTACTTACTGAAAAGAAGGAAAAATATACAAGAAGTGCTTGAATAACGTGACTGCGATTTTCAAAAGAAAAAAATCACTTTTTGCATTGTGGTGCACACTTCCTGCACTGAGCACGCACTATAGGCACTGCACTAGGACTTGGACCCTTAAGGCTATAGGCATCGATCTCTTTATCAGTGCAAATCCTCCTATCTCACTTTATGATGATAGTATGAACTTTTTCCCGAGTGACTTGATACTCTAAGGAGGGGGACACCCCTTCAAGAATTCAAGGGTAGTTAAGAGGCACCGCTAATGCAATGCCTCAAAGGAAGGGTTCACCCTACTTGCATCCCTTGGTTCCATCCTTGGAGTACCTTTTTACTTGAGCATTAGAGAATATCATCGCAACAAAGTGTACATCTTTAGGGTACTTGAAGGTCAATCTAGGGTGTGCAATTGCCTAACAACTTGATTGATCACCCAAAAAGGACTAAAAGTAAACTCAACCTTCTTAACAGTCATTGACCAGAAATTTCAAGTGCCTCATTTCTCTTATACCACTTACATGGGAATGGAGAAACACTACCTTGACTATATTTGCCCAAGATGAAGAGTTGGAAGAGGACTTAAAGAACTTTAAATCAATAAAAGACCTCTTGCCTTGTGTTTGCCTAGTGTGTGCGTGATAGAGATCTATAGGAAGTTTCTATTTTTTTTAATCTATCTAAGTCCTAAGAGAGTTAAACCATTTAATTGAAAGAAATGGACTATCCTTAGTCCTATCATTTTAACCAGGATCCCATGCCCTGAGTGAACCCATCCTTTGATGGGTATAATGACAATTCATGGGATCATTCATATTCCTATCCTGAGAGTACTGACCCGATAGCTACCACTTTTGAGTAGAGCCTAGGAGCGGGATTTTCCACCCCTGGAATCCCAACTACTATGCAAATACCCAACCATCCCACCCTTCATGATTTTTCTTATCAAGGTTGGACCATTACCCTAGGCAACCAGAGCCTGAAATTGACTATCCTCCCCAATCTGATAGTAGTAGCCTCTCCTCTTTTATGATAGAAATGCAAAAACAATAAAAAGAAATGGAGTCTATGGGAGAGATGTTGAGGAATAGTCAACAATTGAACAAGGAAATTAGATAGCTTAGCTACACTCTTACTAGTGATTTTGATCCCTACCCATATAATTGTGATCATGAAAATAATTTTGAGGAAACCAATGACAATAAGGATCCCATTTTGTGTAGCTATCACTTAGACTCTCCCCATGAGACATGGCCACTAGAGGAGAATGATCTTAGTGATTATGCACCCGGGCTATATTGGAATCAAAAGAAAGGGAAGATGGTACCTCATGAGGACCTTGACCCTAATGACAGTATTTTCCTTACCCCTAATAACTTGGGTCAAGGTTGCATTGTTCATGCCACTTCCCCTATTAATCATTTGGTGGAAGCCCATTCTACCCATAGTGAGCCTAATCCTGACCCTCCACTTAGAGAATCAACACCTACCATTCAACATTCTGAAGTTTTAAATGCGCCCAATGAAGGTGACAGTAAGGGAATGGAGGATGAATTGGATCAATTTTGATCTCAGGGGTATAAAGAGTTTATTTTAGAGGGGGATGATAACCTGATGGAGGAACCCAACCTTAGAATCTGGAGTGAATCACAGGGGGATTATGTGTTATTTGAGGACTTACCCCCTGAGGATATAAATAATCTAGTGACATCCAGATTCCTCCCTACCTTTTGATTTTGAGGGTCATCCACCGCAAAACCAGGAGTTGATATTGGAGGAGGATGAACACAAAGTGAGAAGCCTAGGAGAGACTCTTGGGGACAATACACATCAATTGAGGATTTATGCCCCGAAAGGAACAAAGAATTGAGTGATATAAGCTTACTCCAAAACATTAAGACTGATCCTCGTTCAGAAATAATTGAGGATACTAAAGCAACTCCTTTCTTTACTGGTGAATCACATATACACCCCAAAAAAAACTCAAGTGAAACGAAAGAATCTGGGGATGAAATTAATGATAATGATTCTATTGTTTTGACTCTACCATCAAAGGAATTTAATTTAGAGTCCACCATTGATTCACATATACTGGATGGTGAAAATATGACTCCAATCATTAATGATAGGTAGGGTGACATGAATTTTTCTGCAATAATTGTTAGGGAGAATACACAATCTAAATCGTTGTTGGAATTGGACTCGACACATTGGACTTAATCATTACCTCCCAACACCACAAACAACCCTTACACAACCTAACCGATCCTTGGCTCAGGTCTCTACTAACATACATTCTTTCTAGGGAGCATATCAGGCCAGTACATCCTCGAGTAGAAAGGCGAGTGTGGATTGATGCTTGTACTATTAGTGTCGCCATTCAAGGGTTTGAAATTATTATGTTTATATCTTTTAAAACCATTCCTGTTTAGGAGGACCCTTATTATCCACCACTTATTCCATTTCGAGAGGTCCCTTTTCATGTTCCTTTTGTTATTCCTAGACCTCCCCAAGTAGCCTACGAGGTTCTTTGCTTTCACGTCTTCTATCGAGCATTTGAGATAACATTGCATCATCAGCTCGCCAACATCCGTGGCTAACTGTTTTCTAAGCCCGAGCTGTTACACATACTTTTAGGGCCTAGCACTTTCTATCAGGAACCAGACTTACAGGTTCCCTATAAGACTGGCTGTCGATAGAAAATGCAGCGCTTGTTGGGAGGCAACCCAGCATTCAGAATAACACAATCATCAGGTGATTTCCTTCCTTTCTCCCCCATTTTAATTTTACAACGAGGACATTGTAGGATTTAGGCATGGGGGGTGCATTTTACATTTTAGGAAGTATTCATACATTTAGGTTAGGTGCATTAGCATAAAAAAAAAGTCTCTCTTTTCTTGAGCTAAATTGGTTAGTTCCTAGCAAAACATCTTCGTCATGGAGGTGTCATTAAGGATTTTCTTCCTCAATTGTTTCTTAAGTTTACAATCCAATACATTTACTTCACTTGCATGTAGACTAGGTAATGGAACTTTGAAGAAAACCAATAAACATTTTTAGTCTACTGAACCCTTGGACAGTTAATAGGGTGTCAGGCATACTATCTTTTATTAGATCCACCTTATATTTGTGAGAAGAAAGTAGAGAGACTACTGGTGCGCTAAGTCTAGTGCAATGACTCTTAAGTTCTGGATAATTAGATGATGATACCTCCAAGTTAGGCATAGTTTTCGCTCTCTATTCCTGTGTGCGAACATTGTGTGAATTCTTGACAGTCACCAAATAAGGTAGATACACAGAGACTGAGTCCTAATAAAACTATGACTATGGTGGATGGTTACGACCATCCTTCATAGAGTCCTCGGCTGAAGGAGGGTAATAGTGTCAAAGGTCAAAAATACGGTTGTCCTATCCATTCCTTCCGGGTGCCGAGAGTAGGCACTTCCATCAAATAAGCCACACAATATCCTCTTGACTATCATCATCCCTAACAATGCCTCATGAATAAAAGTCGACGTCATATTATGTTGATTTATAAAAAAGAAAAAGAAAAAGAAGGAAATATTTATAAAAAAAAGAAAAAGAAAAAGAAAAAGAAAAGAGAGAAAAAGAAAAAGAAAGGAGTATAAGTTTGGAGTTCCATCTTCTTGTCATTTTGTTTCAATATATATCGATTTTTTGAGGCAACAACAAAAGCACCCACTACGATCCACCAAATATGACCCATACCTACTTTTCAATATTTCTGATCGCCTGAATACTAGCTGAAGTCTTCAAACTTAGTTATAGGGTTATTAGGATTTTAATTGAAGTGTGAATGCCATGTGAGGCCACCAAATAGTGAATACATTTACAAAAATCTGGTGAGATTTGTGATCTTAGAAAGAAAAGTAGGAAAAGATTGAGAACAAAGGAACGTCAGGAGAGAACAATTGCTTAGCCTCTCTCTGGGTTGACTCATTTAATAGTCTGGAGAGTTAGAGTTTGCAGTACTAGCCTACAGGTAGCACCAGATGAGTGTGAGCCACCAAATATAAATCAATTCAATTCAGTATCTCCTACCTAAGCTAAAAAGCCAAGGTCAAACAAAAAATTATTTTCTACATTATCCCCAAGGAAAGTAGTTGCTTATCCTGATAAAATGTTCACCAAGGGATAAGTAGGAGCTGTAAATGTAAGTTGGCTTTTTACTTGGATCCGTTACCTAGGCTATTATCACTTCACATTTGTCTGGATCTCTAAATTTTTGGAATAAGGAAAGAAGAAATCTTCTGAGTACGTCTATTGTTTTTCATTTTTGCTCAGGACTAGCAAAACTTAGGCATTAGGGTATTTGATCAGTCCACTTTAGTGGAGCGCTAATTAGCCTAAGTAATTGTTAATTACATATTCCTAATCTTTAACTATTCATGATTTAAATGATATTTTATCTTATCCTACGTATACTTGTATGTGTTAAAGTTACCATTAATAACATCTTTTTATGATGACAGGCAAGACATGAGGAGTGAATATGCGCATCACCCCTCAACGCACAGCTACTGCATGCAGCGGTCATAGCCACGCATCCCTCGCACACGAACAGCACACACCACCACTGTTATGACTCGGTTCCCGAATCCCTACAGGATCCGAGATTAGCTTGACTCGACTAATCCCAAGACCCAGTCGTCCAACAAGAAATAACCAAAAAGTAAGAAAGTAAACCACATTCACTATGCAAGTAAATAACAATAAAAGAGTACAAGTAGTAAAGGAAGTAAAAGCTGCTAGCAGTACATATCACCACCACAATAGTAAAGTAGAACAAAAGTACAGAACAGGAATAGTAACAACAGTCTAAAACTCACTACCAAAAGGAAGTACAACAACAGTCAGAACTGCTGCTGGGCTCGACCCTTTGCAGCTGGTATGTCAGGTTGCTCAACTCCTGGAACTAAAAAGGGTTATGAGTAAACGGAGTCAGCGAACACTGAGTAGAGTGGTAACCAACTAACTAAAACAGTAAAGGCTAACAGGTAAATTTATCTTTTCCAATTCTTTTATTTTACCAGTCATTTCTTTTCACCCATTGGCTTACTTTCAGATCTCTTTTTGACATCGCATGTTCCTCGTGGGAACGACCTTGATTGCAGTTTTTCCAAAGAGTAGAAGGCACATGTTGTGCTCTCCTGGCTAGGAGAGTCCCTCGTGGTGATCCTAGACCCAGTCAACCACCCTGAGGTCACAAACAGACGTAGCGGTGACTACGGCACGCGCGATAAGCACACGAGTAGCAACCCTGCTGTTGATGCATCTTGATCGTGTTTTAATAGTTAGTTACGTCATAGTATAGGTGATCAAGCATTGTCAACAAATAAAAATTTATTACTCGAAAACCTAAGTATCCAAGGTCAAACACAGGGAGCAATTGGAATTTATTACTAATCTCAAGAATGTAATTGAACACTTAATTACTCAAAACTTATATAAATGCATGAGTTTAAAAGACAATTGTGGCAAAAAGAAGGAATTTGGACGTCTGATCATGAGATCAGACATCTTAAAAAGATGCTTTCTTCTATCTTGTTCTTGTTCTTCTTCTTCTGACTTCTGATTTTCTTCCTTTCTTCTTTGTGCTTCTTCTTCCTTGTTTCTTCTCTGCAGTTCTCTTGCCTTGCTTCTTTCTTCTTATTTTCCTCTGTCTTCTGCCTTGCCTCTCTTCTGCAGTTTTCTTTCTCTTTCTTTTCTCTACGGGTCTTCTTCTTCTTGCTTCCTTAGCTATTCTTTCTCTTCTTCCACTTGTCTTTCCCTTTCTTTATTTCTTCCTTCTTTAGTTCCTCTTCTCTTTGGCTTCGCTTCTTCCTTCTGCCTGGCCTTTCCTTCTCTTTTTCCTCTGCGAAGCTTCCTTCCTTCTTCTTTTCCTTAGCTTGCAGCGGCTAAGTCCCAGCTTCCTTCTTCAGTTCCTTGCCTGCACAAACCAAGGAAAGCAAAACCTATCCCTCTACCCACACCCGCATCTCTCTCTCTGTGTATATCTCTCTTCAGCACGCTCTCCCAAAGCTGGGTATTTAGGTCGGGTCGTGCACCCCGATCCAGGCTCACCGGCGTGGGTATGGTGCACGAGGAGTGCTCAGAAGTGTATCGGGTCGGGTCACCAGATCCGTGCGATGAGCTCACAGATGAGGCATTGTGTTTAGGTGAGGGACCTCACCCCATGTGTTATTGGAGGTGGTTGGCTAATATCACAAAATCAATATAAACTACTCACACGGCTTACAACTTACCGAGGTGGGACTATTGTTACCCTGCCCTTTCTCGCGCGCTCGCAAGAGATCGTTCTCCAATTGCAGCACTGTAGGCCTTGCAATGCCCTTTATCAGGTTAGGCTCATGCACACTCGCAACCCGCACGTTCTGGAAGCCTAGGAGCGGTTGATCGTGGCCTGGAGCTGAAGAACAGTCGAGCTTGAGTCATCGTTAATGGCGGCTGGAAGCTTGACCCTGCACGACACGAAAAGGGCCTTGCGGCTCAATCAGACCACAAAAGCACCTTCGCCGTGCCACGACGAAGGTAAGGCGGTAGGTGACAAGCCGTAGGGTGGCCTAGGCATGCATGCCTAGGTCGCCCTGTGGCCAGATGGATGGGTTTGGTCGGGGGGCAATTGTGGTGGTGTAGAGGGCCTGTGGATGAGTGGAGGATATTCAGTGGAGTATGGCGGAGGTTATGCAGTGGTTGGTGAGACGTGTGGGGCTGTGGAGTGGCGGGAGCGTCTCGCTGGTGGGTGGCCTGAGATGAGGAAGATAGTGGCGGACAGCGACGGTCGAGGAGCGTTCGGTGAAATAAGATGAGGGAAATGAAGGAAAGGATAGAGAAGAGCAGTTCTAACCTCACTAAGTGGACGAAGGGGGCGAGAGGGCAGCTGGCAATACCTGCTATCGCCGGAGAAGAAAGCGTCCAGTGGAGGAAGACAGCGGCGACAATAGGGCTAGGGCTCGCCGACAGCAATACCTGCTTACGTGGGTGTTTCGCGACGCGGAGGAGGATGAGGAGGACAGCTTTGCCATTTGTTTTGTGGCAGAGTGACGAGGAAGAGGAGAGGGGCTCGCCAGAGCTCTGTAGACCCCTTGGCCAGAGGAGAAGAGGAAATTGAGGTGGAATTCTGGCCAAGTCGAGCTGAGGAGGTGCAGCCGGAGTTGGGGGTTAATTTATAGGCACAGACAGGGACTCCTGTGCTTGGAAGCCAAGCTTCCAAGCATGGGAATCCTCACCGGTGATGGAAACAGTTAAGAGGCCCAAATATCTAGTGCATTTGCGTGAGAGATTGGGTGCAAATCAGTGATCAGGATTGAGTTCAGATGGAAGGGAATTCCTCAGAGAATCTCCCTTCCAAATTTGGGAGGAGATCTCTAAGGAATCAGAGAGTATTCCCTCTCTATTCCTCTCCAGAGCAGTCTTTCTCCCCAATAATGGTGGAGGGACCTGCTTGTAAGAGTGGTGAGGAAGTTAGGGGGGTGTTTGTAATGGCATTCAAAAGATAGGGACCAAAATGTAATTGGGTGCACTAATTTGCAAAGTAGGTCAAGATGACCTCACCTTAGGTCCAAATTTTGGTACAAACCTAATTTGGACCAAAGGAATCCAATGGTGAAGTTGGATTTTAGGTTTGACCACGTTTGATTGGACATTTTGCACAAAAACCCAAATTAGGTCAATTGATGAGCTAGGACCCTAATCTAGGTCAAAATAGGTTCCAAAGGCCCAATTGAATGTTCAAAACCCTAGGGGATATTTTTCCATAAATTTTAGAGGGTTTACTTGATATTTTTCCTGACCGGAATTTTGTTCAATTAAGCGGGTCTATTTTAGAGTTACCGGATGTCATTTAATTCTTGGATTGCACATCAACCCATTTCTGATTGAATCAACCCACATTTTATCTTATTCAGACCATTTGACCTTTGTTTTGTCTCTGAGAAATCCCATTTATGTACTGCAATGGTAAATTGTTGTTTTATCATTTATTTCATGTTTTCTTCTTAGAACACTTATTCCTTCAATTAAGCCCTCTTCTAAGTTATGTAGGAGCTTTTATTCTCTTTATTAGGTCAAAATGAGATAGTTATGGCTCATGATGAGGCTCTCATCATACCCCCATGCCTAGCCTTTTCTAGTCCCTTAGCAAAATTTCAAGGTTTTAACTTCTGTTCTAGACCCTGAGTGTTTGTCGTCAGTCATGATAAGTGCTTTTCTTTTTCTTTTGTGATTAGGTCAAAATGCCGACAATAGGCCTAGAGGTACTCAAGTATCAACCAAAATCTGGACTAACCCGCTTTAGCCTCAGTCCTCCGCAATGGTTTTTATGGCCTGCAGAATCTAACCTAGGGTTTGTTGGACTCCGCGGTTAAAGCACCTGTGCTTGAGATATTTTAATCCTAGGTTCAGTTTACAGTGTGTTTTTGTAAGAGGGAGACAGAAGATTTATTTGTTAGGAGAGTTTTCTCTCTCTTTCCTTTTTATTTCTAGCTTCGGATTGGCTTCTCAACACGGTCTATATCGGATTCCTCGTCCCCATCATCAATCCTCAAGGGTCCTTGGCTATCGATGCTTTGAGACAGCACCGCCCATGGCAACCCCCAGAACCCTGGATTTTGAGATTTCGAGATAATCCTGCCCATGGCGTTTCGTGGCCGAATTCAGACCCTGGCAATCGACATTTCGTGATAATGCCGCCCATGATACCTGAACCAGCAGAGTGCTTACATGCCCCCAGTAGGATATTTAAATATCCTAAAAGACAAGCATCAAGGAGATGATATGTTGTTACGCATCTTCGAGGGGAATTTCATGCCTCTCCGCGTCAAGAACTCATCCAAATCAACTTGTGTTGATCGGCTGCTCCTAATCTAGGTGACATTTTCAGAACATTAAATGCTTTTGCATGATTTTGATATTTATGCGCACTGAACCAAACTGTGTGTGAATTGGGATGCTTAGGTTACCGAATCCCGCAAATCGAAGGTCAGTTAATGAGGCCGAATACTTCCTAAGCCTTAGACCTAATACTTGAGCTTCGCATTTTCCCCAACCTCTTGAGGATTATCTAGATTTTAGTGGATATGTAAATTTTTAAGGTAAAGAATCTAGCCCAAGAGGCATAAGACCAGCATTCCCGCTAATCTCTCCTTAGCACTTTTCTTTTATTTTTTATCTGGTCTAGAACTTCAGTTAATTCCTTAATCTCTTGCTAATGACTATCTCATTTTTATTTTTCATTTTGTGCTTGTTTTTGTCCTTTTTTCTCTTTTTCTCCTCCTTATAATTATGTGGCTCACAAAATTTCCTCCCTCCAATTTTTTGTTCTTTTTCATAATTTTTCAATTTTTTTTGTGTTTTTGACATATGTGAATTTTTTTTGTTTTTTTTTTGTGAAAATCCTCTGACTTTTTCTTGGTTCTGTATGTATGCACTTTATCACCCCCTTATGCCTAAGTTTTGCAATGTCCTCATTGTAAATAGAGGGTGTGAAATAGTGTTGAGGTCAGGGACTTAGAACAGGATACATCGGGTAGGTGAATGGGTCGGAAATGACTGATGCAGATGATTTCAAGCGCTGATACGTGTACCAGAGGTGGGATCAACTGTCTAAGGCTGAACTCAAGGTGCAATGGACATGGAGTACAGACGGATAATCAGACAGGTCTCTATTTTTTGGAATGACGTGTTACCTCCTGTTAAGTGCTAAATTTAATGCCTCCAGTCGAGCGGAATATGGGGTGGAGAGGGAGTGCTTAAATCAGTGGAATTTTGTAAAACAAGCACCTTGATTAAGAGCCTGGTTGGTCCAAGCAGGTGCTTGTTAAGATCAGTGGGCTGATGAGGCAGCCCAAACCCAATATGTCTAGTGGGTTGATAGATGTAGTTCAGCAGATGCGAAACCCACCATATGCAATGTGGTTCGGATGGATATGGAAGTGAAAACTCGGGTTTAGGCTGAGTTGAATCAGCCTGGTCAGAGTAGGGTTCTGAAAAATAATCTGTGCATGGTGTGGAAACCCTACAAAGGTGATCAAAGAATGATGGCTCCTATTTTTCATTTTGATTGATACCCGATACCTGGTATAGATATGGAGTTGAATCATCCACAAACGGCTCAGTTAAAGGTGAATCAAAATAGAAATTGAGTCTGGTTGCAAGTTGGGGTAGAGAATAGGTTTTGATTAGTTCTGTATATGTGGAGTAGGTGGCTTCAAAGAGAATTAGCTTGTTATAATCAAGAAGCAGATTTCCTCTGATGTTATGGTTAGATTTGAAATCGTTGGAGACTTTGCGAAAATCAAAATCTGCATGAGATTCAAGATTGTGAGTTCCATCATATGCTGTAGATTCAGCAGCCTGACTAGGGTCTAGCCTAGATGTTAATTCTGAGCTTAAAACGGTGTCCATATCTGGTAGATGCTTAGGTTCTAAGCTGGTAGGGAAGACCCAATTGAAACCCCACTCGTTCAACTCCTCAGTTTATGTATCGTAAATTGGCATGACTTTCGAAAAATCGATTAGTTCCTCTGAGGATGTTGGTGAGGGATATTCATCAAATAGAGGCCCAAAATCATATTCTTCATTTAAAGATTGATCTTCCTCATCTGGGGCCTTGAAATCTTCCCAATAGGTTTCAGATCTAGATTATGAGCTTAGGATGTGGGTTGAATTACTAGAATCTAGGTCTGAATAACCTTCGAGGGTCACCTTATCAGAATAAGGGACGGAATTTACACCCTCAAGAGGTTCAATTCTACTCTCATTATTGCAGGAGTTTTAGGATTCTAAGCCTGGTGAATCATGGTATAGAGTGGGCTCAACATTATGTTTTCCTGCATTTGGAGCTTCCTAACCTTCTTTAATATTAGGCACATTGTAGTCCATCTGGGTTAGGAATCCACAACCATTTTGTGCCTCAAACCCGAGATCAGATTGATCCTCGATGTTGTCCCAAGATGGTTCATCCTCTATTTGTGGTATATACGGGTACTTCTGGTCGATAATTTGTTTTACTAATCTCATTATCTCTTCCCATTTCTCAAGATCATTTTGGTTTTACTTCCAAAGTCGAGGATTTGTCATACATTGAAGGTATTCAAGATTGTGCAGTTTTTCTATCTCAATGTACCCTGTGATGGGCAAGTCACAGGTTGATCCTTTTGTGGCTCCTACTAATAGTACTTGGGCACAAGTTATGATAAAGGTTGTGGTTGTTGGGACATCAACCAGAATGTTTTCTACTGGTGTTGAGGTTTTGTCTTCTTTGTCATAGAATTTCAGGGTATCCTAAATCATCCTATCTCTAATGGATCTTCGATATTCAGGTTTCTTGAATGGTAGTCCTAAGTGGTTTAGCTGCATATTTGGATGAGGTCATGGAATCAAGATGTAGAATCGGAGTTTGAATCAAGATGTAGAATCAAGTTATGAAGCGATTAAATCTGAATAAAGAGTCCCACTGAAAATGTATGTGTGTGCGCTAAAGAGAAAAGATGAGGGACTGGAGATGTTTTTGACCCAACCAAGACACCCAAAGACGTTTGGATGACTATGGAGGTTCGGGGCGGATGGTACTCCTAGATCAGAAGGTCGTCCACCTGAGAATTACCTAGGCAGCCAGAGAGGGAGAGTCCTGCAAAGACCCCTACACAGTAGAGCGTCCCTATGGGTTACAGGGTTTCCCCCACCTGACCTCTCTTGTCACTGAGATTCCAGGTAGACCAGAATGGGGACCTTGACCTCTTAAGTCTACCACTTTTATTTCAATGGTGCTTTAGGGTTCTCACTTGAACTTTAGATGTTTTGATGATGTGACATAATTTAGAGGTTGGTTGAACCAAGGGGTCAACTTCACCTGACCTGTCCTATTGATGACAGAATGATTCTAGGCTTGGGACCAAGTGATCACCCTGATTTGACTCCAAGGTTATTAGGTCCAAGATTTTAAGATTCAACTGATTTTAGAGCTTAATTTTTCTTGGGGTTTGTCTTGTTAAGATTTATTCAATCAAGGGCTTGGGTAGCACACTGATGCGGGAGGGTTCATTTCCTTTTATATAGGCATGTGTGACTAGTACTCCAAGACCATACTGTAGAAACCCTAATTTGGTTCTATTTCCAATCCTCTTTTTCACAAAAATTCTCGTTGGACTTAAAAGCAAGAAGTGTGTTGTCCGCAGAGATTAAGCGTGATTTCTATTAGGCACATGAATTTTATGGGACAGAATCTAAAAGAAATCACTCCAACTTCAAGAAGATTTGAAAAAATTTTTCGTAAAATCAGGAAACGTTTGCCTTAAAGATGGTGATTACTATAGAAAGCAGGCAATTGATTGCTAAATTAATTTCTTCATTTTGTCTTTCAAAGCTTAGGGGATAGTTTAAGGAAGAAAGGAAATTACCTGCCTTGGAGCGGTTGACTTACGGGAGGGATCTTCTCAAGAAATACCTGGAAGATCACAATAAAGCAAAGTAGGGCAAGTTAGTGTTCAATATGACAAAAAGAATGTAAAGACTAGTGATAAATTGCGCGTTGCTCCCCAACAACGGTGCCAAAATGTTGACACGTCTTGATCGTGTTTTAACAGTTAGTTACGTCGTAGTATAGGTGATCAAGCGTTGCCAACAAATAAAATTTTATTATTCGAAAACCTAAGTATCCAAGGTTGAACACAGGGAGCAATTAGAATTTATTACTAATCTTAAGAATGTAATTGAACACTTAATTACTCAAAATTTACAAAAATGCATGAGTTTAAAAGTCAATTGTGGCAAAAAGAAGGAATTTGGATGTCTGATCATGGGATCAGACGTCTTAAAAAGATGTTTTCTTCTATCTTGTTCTTGTTCTTGTTCTTCTGACTTCTGATTTTCTTCCTTTCTTCATTGTGCTTCTTCTTCCTTATTTCTTCTATACAGTTTTCTCGCCTTGCTTCTTTCTTCTTATTTTCCTCTGTCTTCTGCCTTGCCTCTCTTCTGCAGTTTTCTTTCTCTTTCTTTTCTCTGCGGGTCTTCTTCTTCTTCCTTCCTTGGCTATGCTTTTTCTTCTTCTGCTTGTCTTTCCCTTTCTTTATTTATTCCTTCTTCAGTTCCTCTTCTCTTTGGCTTCGCTTCTTCCTTTTGCCTAGCCTTTCTTTCTCTTTTTCCTCTGCGAAGCTTCCTTTCTTCTTCTTGTTTTCCTTCGCTTGCAGCGGCAAAGTCCCTACTTCCTTCTTTAGTTCCTTCATTGCACAAACCAAGGAGAGCAAAACCTAACCCTCTACCCACACCCACGTCTCTCTCTCTGTGTGTATATCTCTCTTCATCATGCCCTCCCAGAGCCGGGTAATCGAGCCGGGTCGCGCACCTAGGTCCAGGCGCATCGGTGTGGGTGTGGTGCGTGAGGAGTGCTCGGAGTGTATCAGGTCGGGTCACAAGATCCGTGTGATGAGCTCACGGACGAGGTGCTATGTTTTGGTGAGGGACCTCACCCCATGTGTTATCGGAGGTGATTGGCTAATATCACAAAATCAATATAAACTACTCATGTGCCTTACAACTTATCGAGGTGGGACTATTGTTACCCCGCTCCTTCTCGCGCACCTTTAGGAGATCATTCTCTAATTGTAGCATTGTAGGCCTTGCAACATGAAAAGATGTTTGGCGCAGACTCGGATAGGTGTGTTAATATGGTAATTTTATCGTTGAAATGTGTACAGTGGTTAACCTAAATCGAGCCTAACCATCTCTTTACAAAATTTTTATCTTGGCCTACTTGATTTTATCTTGGTCACTTTTAGGCCCAGGGTCAAACTCAAGGAAGTGGGATTAGAAGAAGTTTCTACGCCTTTCCTACAATGAATCTCTTCCATTCGTTTATTGTGTTTATGGTGTTTTTCTATTTAAGATTTTTTTCTGATAATTCTTGTCCTTGAGGCACACCCTCAAAATCAGGTTCTTGGCTTTGAGCCAAATCAAGGTTTCAAAACTAGTCTCGCTATTCACAAGACTGAATACCTGCAAGTCAAGGATTATCTTTTCTCTTTTATATATTTTTTTTATCTTTTTACTGTCATGAAAGAGAAACATAAATAAAGTAAATATAGTATAGATATATATGTATATATTATATATGTATAAAGGGGTGGGGGGGAGGTGGAGATGGCGTGTAGCACGGTGTCGAGTCGGTCATCGTCTAGAAAGATGCAACCAACAAGACGAAGTGCCGCGTGGAATGTAAGATGGATGGTGGAAGATGTGTGTGACCATGCTTTTTGTACATGTGTATCGGGGAATATCGGCAACTGGTGCAGATATTCCCGCAATACAAGGTATGGTAGGTGATATGAAAATATATATATATATATATGTATATATGTAAATATATATATCTATATGTACATATGTAGATATGGTTATAAATATATAGGTATATATGTAGTTATATGTGTATATATATATGTAAATATATTTGTATATATATATATATATAGATATGTAAATATATGTATAGATATATATATATATACATATGTATATGTATATGTATGTATATATAACTACATAGATATATATATATATATACATAGTAATATATTTATATAGATATATGTAGATAGATATGTATATATATATATATGTATATATAGTTATAGATATATATGTATATATGTATGTCTATTTGTATATATATATTTGTATAATATATGTATATATGTAAATATATATGTATATATATATATATCTGTGTGTGTGTGTGTATGTATATTAATACTTAGGTATATAGGTACTACTATATGTATAGATATAAGCATATATATATATGTATATAAATATATATAGATATAAATATAAATATGTATATATATATATAAGTATATAGTAATGTATTAGTGAGAGTGTGTGTGCAAGAGTGTGAGTGTGTGTGTGTAGGTGTTTCCAGAGAGAGAGAGTGCTATGTGAGAGAGAGAGAGAGAAAGACAAGGCGTCTGCTGAGGAAGGAAAGGCGGGTTAAGCCGTCTGCAGTAGTGGGGCGTCATCTGATGCTTCACGCGCATGTGAAGGCGGGTATGCTCACAGAGAGGCGTGCACTTGGAGGGAGTGAGCGCGGGGAGAGGATCACAACACACTGCGCTGCATGAAGCGGCTGGAGTGGGCAGATGCAGGCTTACGCGGGTGAAGGGAGCAGGCGAAGACGCAAGCAGGTGCGGGCATTGGCAGATGAGGGCACGGGCTTGTAGCGGTTGCGGCGCGCTGGGTGACCGGTTAAGTGAGAAACTTACCGGTCACCGCACTATAGCCACAGTGTTCTGCTGAAATGCGTGAACTGTGGCTACAGTGCCAGGGTGACCCACGTGACCACCTGCATCTGGTGCTGTGAGTGCGGAGCCACTGCACGAGTTGGCACGAGCATGGAGAAGTTGCATCGGATGATGGCTTACGAAGAAGCGCTTCACGACAGGGCACATAGAGAGGGTTCGGCCGCGGGCGAAGGGGCACGATAGGGCACGCAATGGTCTGCGGGTGTTGGCTGGCATGTGCAGTGGAGCTTGGCCGGCCGCTGCAGGGGCGTGCGGTGGCTGGTTGAGCTTCAAAGCTTGAAGCTTTGTGGTAATTGCGGAATTGGCTTGAATGATGAATTCAGAGAAGAGAAGACCACCACGGCCACCAACTCTTTGATGAGCTGGCGATGGTGGTCTCACGGTGGTGGTTGTGCACTGTAGTGAGGAACTCCTGCCCACAGAGTGGCTCCTCAGAGAGGAGAGGCTATGTATTGAGGGAGAGGGGAGGAGGCAGCCCGAAAGGGAAGAGCTGCTGTGTGGTTTTTTTCGTGGACTAAGCTCCCTTTGCAAGAAGAAGCCGTGTCTATTTTATAGTGGAAGGAGGCATGCACAGCCACGCCCTGGCTGTGCATGCGACTACAGGGAGTGGCTTGCATGGCTTGGTAGGCTGTTGAGCAGAGCATGGCGTGAGGAAGAAGTGGCCATGTCTTGCAACCGCAGGAAGAATTCAAAGTCAAATATAAATAAAAAATGAAGATGGAGATTTTGCAAGGTAGCACTTAAAAAATACGTGAATTGCGAGGCCATTTTATTCACTCTTTTCCCCTCTAAATTAAATGCATGCATGCATGTATTTTTACAAATGCGACTATGGATACCTAATATGCACTGGTAATGCTAGGAGATAGCACAAGACGACACAATTGCAGGTGTATGTTTGCAGTGCAATCATACCCCTATGCCTATCTTTTGCTAGTCCCTAGCAAAACAACATTTAGAAATTATCTTCAGCTGAAGATTTTCTTCTGAGGCGATATAGGTGTGTTTATTGTTGGATATTGTAAGAACCAATTGTAGAGAAGAGTACCAGTACTTTAAGTCTCACATGACATAGATCATCTCTCAACTAACCTGGACTCTTGATATTTAAACCTTAAGTACGATTTCCAGGACCCAGAAGGTTTTTGCTGTACTCAAGAGCTCAAGAGATTATGGCTTGTGCTTAGCGAAGGATCAACACTGACCAGATGAACATTAAGACTCATGCCTAGGGTTTCACGAATTTTTAAGTACAGGTTGGTCCCAGTTTCAGCTCATGTTTTCGAATTAACCCTTAAAAAGATGATGGAAACTCAACTCCCATTTTCTGACATTTGTGGCTTGCAGAAAGCAGGGTATTTGTTCTGAAGAACTTTTTTAGGGTGGAGACTTTACATATATTTGCGAGATATACTGACTTATTTGCATCTTTCTCCCCTTGTTTTTTTTTTTTGGAACATGTGTCAGTACATCTCTTACAACATTATTTGGAGGAGCACACTTTTTCTTTTTGGTGGGAGAGTTCCTTTTTGGTGGAAAGGGTCTCTCCTAAACATAAGACTAAAGCCTGGGATAAAAAGTCTACCTGCTCGCACAGGTAAGGACTCCACCTTCCTTAATGAACACAAGGGTTGGATCATATGTTCACCTGCTCTTTCTTGAAATGTGTAGTGCGAACCAAGATTACTTAGGCTCTCGAGTAGAAGCAAACCAACGGATCCTGTACTGATGTCTTAGGTACAAGAATATGTCCTAAGTTAGGAGAGATTTCAATCTATCTTGTCAATGCTCAAGTGAATTAAGCCGAGCCTGAGCGAATCAAGCTTCTGTGGCCTGGAAAGTCTTCAAATAGAGGTTGAATATCCATAAACACTTAATGTATTTTTGTTTCAGCCTTCAGATCATTACTAAACCCATATATATATATATATAGGTTGAAACTGCATGATACCAAAAAATACCCAGATCCTATGGATGCCTATCCACCCCCCATGCCAAACAATGCTATGTCCTCATATGCATGCAGGGTAGGGTAGAGGAAGGACGAAAGATCGGGTAACGAGAGCTGAGGTGCAGGGTATACAGCAAGGTGCTAGGGTGGGTGGATGGTGGGTGGTGAAGTATCTGGCATTTCTTAGGTTGAGAGTGTCCCAGGTGGATCGAAAAACAAGTCAGGAGGAAGATGTTGGCCCTCAGATTGACCAAGAAGAGGGGCTTCTTGGATAGATGGATCCAAAAAGGAATAGCCGCAGTGAGAAGTATGTGGGGTCAAGGTCCCAGTGTGAAGTTGCAAATCCGCCTGATTTGGCAGGAAAGAAAGGGCAATCCGATCTTCAAGAGTGTGGACCGATGGTGAGAAGCCCAGATATGACTCAGACCATGAGGTATGGGAAGCGGAGAAAAGCTTGTCAGAAGTCTAGCCAGGAGAAGGTACGGGAATAGGGAGGGATGGGGGAACGTCACAATATATGTCCGTCAGGCAATCGTCAGTGTTTAAAGGTAATCCGCAGCAGTCATAATAGGTCCCAATTAGTCCGATACATGCACTGACGGCCATGTCCTCGTCAGATGTGTCATCTTCGATGCAATCGCAATCAAAGTTCTTGGCTGCCTTGAAGATGTTAAGCTTGAGCTTTTCAGATCCAACGGTAATCTCAATACAGCCCGACTCGTAGTTGATATGGGCGCAGGCTGTGGCCAAGAAAGGTCGATCAAGGATGATTGGACAATCAGAAAGTGAGCTAGGAACTTCCATATCTAAAACAAGAAAGTCAACAGGAAAACAGAGATTGTTGACCTTAACCACCATGTCCTCCACCACACCCTTCGGAATTTTGGCAGAACGATCTGCTAACTATAACGTGACAGGGGTGGGTTTCAGATTTCCCAAGGAGAATTTTTCGAGCATGATGGTTGGTATAAGATTGATGGAAGATCCTAGATCAAGCAGGGCACGGTTAAAATTGTAGCCTTGGATGTTACAGGAAATAAGTGGTGTACCCGAATCTTTCTACTTCGGTGGTAGATTTGACAGTATAGCACAACTCGCATGAGGTAAGAGAACCACCGGATTGTTAGTTTTCTTTGACTGTCGCCTGGGTGTTGTGTAGTCTTTGAAAAATTGGGCGACAGTAGGTATATGATCGATAGCCTCGAGCAGAGGTACCTTGATTTCTACATCCTCGAACAAATTACGTAGGTTATCAAAGGCCTACGTATCTTTCTTCTTGCATTTTGGCTCCCTTAGTAGAGCCTCAGGGAATGGAACTGATTCTGGCACCAATTTGGGTGTATCGTCCTCTCGCGAATGCGGTGCACATCCTGAATGAGAGGGTGATGAAGATGGGACAGGATCAGGTCAAGGCGGATCGACAGTCTACTTACCGCTCCTCGTAGTGATAGCATTGGACGATGCAGGTCCAGTGGGATCATACGGCGGAGGAGGGTTTGCAATAGGGACATAAGAATGAGGTGTTGTAGCGGGATAGCTTGAAATCCCGGTGGAATGCTCGGAGCCTGCAGAATTTGATGTACCTGCCCCTAAGAAGGTCGTACCTGTGGTTGAGGACCACGGGTTAAGAAATTTCGCGGGTTGGGAACAGGTTTGACGAGAAGGGTGCCCTGTGATCGAGTCACCATGCGTAGTTGACTGATCTCAGCATTCTGCTGCTCCAATTGGTGCTAAACAGAGGTCATGTTCTCTTCATGGCGCTTTGACATTTCCGTCATCATTCACATCAATTTATCAAGAGGATTTGATGCATGTTCTGCTTGCGGTATGCAAGGGCCTGATGGCGGATTCACCATAGGATTAGACTGGGCCCTTGGGATGACGAGTGCGAACGGTCGCATTGGTCCACCCGCAGGGTTTTGGCACTGCGGGTTGTTGGACCATGCAAAGTTTGGATGATTTCTCCACCCTAGGTTATAAGTGGCAGAGAACGGGTTATTCCCTAGGGCGCAAATGTCTTCTATGCCAGAAGATGCATCTGCATGTAAATATGCAACCGAGCACACGGAGGCTTGGTCCTTCGTGTCAAAATACTGGCTCATAGAAGCCAGATCCACATGACTTACCGAGTCGCTCGGTGAGACACTCGGAAAGGAAGGTCTTACAGGGTTTCTTGAGATAAGCCTGGTGTTGGAAGAATTGGAATTGTGACTAAGTGGTTAGGTAGGGGTGTTTGCCATAGAATGGCCGGGGTTAGCCAGAAGCTCGTCCAGCTTCTTGTGCACGATAGAGACTTTATCCAATTTCGGTGCGATAAGGCTTAGATCTGTGGATGAATGGAAGGGTCCTGTGTCAACTTCGTGGACATTCCGGGGCAGGTTGGTACGATTAAAGGCGACAATGGAGGCATTGTTCATTGAGTTTTCACTCATATTTTCAAATAATTCGAATGCTCCATTCTCGTCTTTATTCATAAAATTCCCTCCGTAGGAAGCACCTGCAATCTGCTTCAAAGTCTCATTTAGCCCATAGTAGAAAATCTGGGCTATATGCCACTTAGGCAGACCATGGTGCGGACACTTCCTGAGGAGGTCATTATATCTCTCCCATGCCTCATGAAATTGTTCACCGTTTTGTTGCATAAATGAAGTGATAGCATGGCGAAGCGCATTGGTTCGCCCGATTGGGAAGAACTTCTTGAGAAATGCTATTCGCATCTCTTCCCAAGAGTGGATGGTTCTCCCAAGGGTGCATAACCACTGCGACGCTTTATCCCACAATGAAAACGGAAACATTTTCATGGGGACTATAGGTAACCCAATATTTCTTGGTTTAACAGTTTCAGCCAATCGGGTTAGGTCTTCCAAGTGGAGAAATGGATCTTCACTTGCAAGACCATGGAAGTGAAAATTTATCAGGCCAATTATGTTAGGTTTCAGTTCAAAGTCATCCCCGCCCATGGGGACTCGAATTTGTCCTATGGTTTCTGTAGCAGCGGGATTCTGATAGGAGCTAAGAGACCTAGGCTCCTCCCATTCGGGAGGGTTCTACATTTCCTCCAATGTTTCTCTTATGGCTTCAATTTGTTCATTATACATTTCCATTTGGACTTGGAGGCAGGTTGTGGATCTAAGGCTCCACCACCTGGTGGGTTCTGAGGGCGGTTTCCTCCCTCGGGATTTAGGGGTGGGAATGTAGCCATGTTTGCGGAGGAGGAGGATGATTCAGCTTCTTTTCTAAAATTATCAGGCAATTCACAAAGTTCAGGGTTTTGTGACCTCCTCCCAAACATGCACTACTTCAGGAAGAGTTGGGGAGATAAGAAGGGAAAAGAGATGAGAGAAATGATGCTGCAAAGGTACACTTGATGACAAATCAACACAATCAAATTCCTAACCTCTTCAGTGTGCCCTTAGACCTAAAGGTCTAAGTTACCTACTATCACGAACTACGAAACCGAATGCGAGCACTGCGGAACCACCGGGCCAGATTGAAAGGCCGTTTGCCCCAGTCTTAAACACCCGATAGTACGCGAGAACCCTCACCAGCATGTAGGCACTACACGCCGGTAGTTAGACCTCCAATCCTTAATAAGGGTCAAGTTGCTACCAATTTTAGTTAGAGGCTTAGGGTCAAGTGCTTTTGGAATGTGAAGGGCATTTTTTTATAGGTAATGCCCAAGTGATTGAATTTTAGAGTGTGTAAACCTAGCATGCAATAGGGAAATCTTCCAAAATTGAAGTTTTAATTGGTGAATGGTTTTTAGAGTTCAGCCTTAAGTTGTATGGTTTTTAGGATTTCGCTGAAATACCAATTCAACCAATCTCCGGGTTTTGAGCGAATACAAGTTTTCTTCTAAGCCCAACAAACCCTTCTTCAATGTCAATCGGTTAATGCATGATAAAATGCAATGGGCTTCCCTAAATGGAGATTTCTGTGTGTGGATGCACGAATCAGTTTTAGATTAGCGTGAAAGGGAGCCAAAGCACTACAATTCAAGTGCTCCCAATCACCAAAAATATTTCCACACACAAGGCTCAACCAGAAGATATAGAAAATCAAATTGTTGGGGTTGAAGTATTCAGGATCGAATCTTAGGCACATGAAAGGTCGTGGTGGGGTTGGAATCAACTCAATTCCAAGTAACCCCACCAAAAATGTGATCCTGAATTGCAGATAAATGAGGCAAAGAGGGTTGCAATCAATCTTTTTATTTGCCTCAAAGAATACTTCCCACGGTGAAAGATTCAACAATCAAGATTCTTGGATCTTCGCTATGCGAATTTGGCGGGAAATCCTAGGGCAGTGGGAGTAAAGGCAAACAATCAAATAAGTAAATTTTAATCCACTTGCCCCAAGAGATCCCAAGAAGTTTTTCTAGTTTTTTGTTTTTTGTTTTAGTTGTTTTTGGGTGACAAGTTAACCTAAGTTGCTATGAAAGAAAGACCTACTTGTTCAGCAATGTGTGCGAAGCTCCAGTGCGGTGTCGGTGACTTCACACTCTCGTTCCCACCTTGGATTTGCTCACGACTCTGACTTCGTCTGCCTGCCTTCTCCTTGCAACAGGTTCACTTGCACAGTAATAAACAAAAACACCCGTGAAGAGAGAAGAGAAAAATGAAAGGAATGGAATAGAAACTTACTTGAAGGTGCACTTCCCCGGCAACGGCGCCATGAAAAGATGTTTGGCGTAGACTCGGATAGGTGTGTTAATATGGTGATTTTATAGTTGAAATGTGTATAGTGGTTAACCTAAATCGAGCCTAACCATCTCTTTACAAAATTTTGAACCTGGCCTACTTGATTTTATCTTGGTCACTTTTAGGCCCAGGGTCGAACTCAGGGAACTGGGATTAGAAGAAGTTTCTATGCCTTTCCTACAACGAATATCTTCCGTTCATTTATTGTGTTTTTGGTGTTTCTTTGTTTAAGATTTTTTTCTGATAATTCTTGTCCTTGAGGCACACCCTCAAAATCAGGTTCTTGGCTTCCAACCAAATCAGGGTTTCAAAACTAGTCTTGCTATTTGCAAGACTGAGTACCTGCAAGTCAAGGATTATCTTTTCTCTTTTATATATTCTTTTTATCTTTTTACTGGCATGAAAGAGAAACATAAATAAAGTAAATATAGTATAGATATATACGTATATATTATATATGTATAAAGGGGTGGGGGTGGAGGTGGAGATGGCGTGCAACACGGTGTCGAGTCAATCGTCCTCTAGAAAGACGTAACCAACAGGACGAAGTGCCGCGTGGAGTGTAAGGTGGATGGTGGAAGATGTCTGTGACCACGCTTTTTGTACGCGTGTATCGGGGAATATCAACAACTGGTGCAGATATTCCCGCGGTACAATGTATGGTAGGTGATATGAAAATATATATATATATGTATATAGGTAAATATATATCTATATGTATATATGTAAATATGGCTATAAATATATTGGTATATATGTAGTTATATGTGTATATATATATATGTATATATATATAGATATGTAAATATATGTATAGATAGATATATGTATAGATATGTATATACATATGTATATGTATGTATATATAACTATATAGATTTATATATATATATGTATATATATATATAGTAATATATGTATATAGATATATGTAGATAGATATATATATATATATTTATATATGTATATATAGTTATAGATATATATGTATATATGTATGTATATTTGTATATATTTATATGCATAAATGTATGTATATATCTGTATATATATATATATGTATCAATACTTATACTTAGTTATATAGGTAATAATATATATATAGATATAGATATATATATATAAATATATTTATACGTATATAAATATATGTATATATGTAAATATATACGTATATATAAATATATATATAAGTATATAGATATATATATATATGTATGTATGTATATTAATACTTAGGTATATAGGTACTACTATATGTATAGATATAAGTATATATATATATATATGTATATATATATAATTATATAGTAATGTATCAGTGGGAGTGTGTGTGTGAGAGTGTGAGTGTGTGTGTGTAGGTGTTTGCAAAGAGAGAGAGAGTGCGGTGAGAGAGAGAGAGAGAGAGAAGGAGAAGGCGTCTGTTGAGGAAGGAAAGGTGGGTTAAGCCGTCTACAGCAATGGGGCGTCATCCGATGCTTCACGTGCACGCGCAGGTAGGTATGCGCACAGAGAGGCGCACGCTAGGAGGGAGTGAGCACGGGGAGTGGACTGTAGTGCATCGCGTTGCGCGAAGGGGCTGGTGCGGGCAGATGTAGGCGTACGCGAGCGAAGGGAGCGGACGAAGACGTGGGTGGGTGTAGGCATTGGCAGACGCAGGTGCAGGCTAGCAGTGGTTGCAGCGTGCTGGGTGGTCGGTTAAGTGAGAAACTTACCGATCACAGCACTGTAGCCACAGTGTTCCGCTGAAACGTGTGAACAGTGGCTATTGTGTCGGGGAGACCTACGCGACCGCCTGCGTCTGGTGCTGTCAGTGTGGAGCCATTGCGCTAGCTGGCACGAGCGCGGAGAAGCTGCACCGGCTACTAGCTTGCGGAGAAGCGCTTCGCGACAGGGCGCGTGGAGATGGCTGGGCCGCTGGTGAAGGGGCGTGACAGGGCGCGCGGTGGCCTGCGGGTGTTGGCTGGTGTGCGCGGTGGAGCTTGGCCAGCCGCTGCAGGGGCACACAATGGCCGGTTGAGCTTCAAAGCTTGAAGCATTGTGTCAATGGTGGAATTGTCTTGAATGACGAATTCAGAGAAGAGAAGACCACCACGCCCACCATCTCTTTGATGAGCTGGGCGGTGGTGGTCTCACGGTGGTGTTTGTGCACCACAGTGAGGGACTCCTGCCTGCAGAGTGGCTCCTCAGAGAGGAGAGGCTGCGTATGGAGGGAGAGGGGAGGAGGTGGCCTGGATGGGAAGAGCTGCTGTGTGGTTTTTTTCGTGGACCAGGCTCCCTTTACAAGAAGAAGCCGTGCCTATTTTATAGAGGAAGAAGGCATGCACAACCATGCCCTGGCTGTGCATGCAGCTGTAGGGAGTGGCTTGCATGGCTTGGCAGGCTGTTGTGCAGAGCATGGCATGAGGAAGAAGAGGCCATGTCTTGCAGCCGCGGGAAGAATTCAAAGTCAAATAGAAATAAAAAGTGAAGATGGAGATTTTGCAAGGCAGCACTTGAAGAATAAATGAATTGCGAGGCCATTTTATTCACTCTCCTCACCTCTCAAATACATGCATGCATGCGTGTATTTTTACAAATGCGACTATGGATGCCTAATATGCATTAGTAATGCTAGGAAATAGCACAAGGCAGCACAATTGCAGGTGTATTTTTGCGGTGCAATCACAACACCCTTTATCAGGTTAGGCTCGCACACACTCGCTACCCGCGTGGTCTGGTAGCCTGGGAGTGGTCGATCTCGGCTTGGAGCTGAAGAACAGTCGAGCTCGACTCGTTGTTAATGGAGGCTGGAAGCCTGACCCTGCACGACACCAAAAGGGCCTTGCGTCTCAATCAGACCACAGGAGCACCTTCGCTGTGCCACGACGAAGGTGAGGCAGTAGGTGACAGGCCACGGGGTGGCCTAGGCGTGTGCGCCTAGGTCGCCCTGTGGCCAGATAGATGGGTTTGGTCATGGGGCAGTTGTGGTGGTGTAGAGAGCCTGTGGATGAGTGGAGGATATTCAGTGGAGTATGGCGGAGGTTATGCGGTGGTTGGTGAGACGTGTGGGGTTGTGGAGTGATGGGAGCGTCTCGCCGGAGGGTGGCCGGAGATGAGGAAGTTGGTGGTGGATAGTGGCGATCGAGGTGCGTTTGGTGAAATAAGATGAGGGAAATGAAAGAGGGGATAGAGAAGAGCAGTTCTAACCTCACTAAGGGGACGAAGGGGGCGAGAGGGCGGCTGGCAGTACCAGATGTCGCCGGAGAAGAAAGCGTCCAGTGGAGGAAGACGGCGATGACGACAGGGCTAGGGCTGCTCGCGCGGGTGTTGAGCGACGTGGAGGAGGATGAGGAGGACAGCTCTGCCACTGGTTTTGTGGCAGAGCGATGAGGAAGAGGAGGGGGGCTCGCTGGACCCCTTGGCCGGGGGAGAAGAAGAGGAAATTGAGGTGGAATTCCGGCCAAGTCTAGCTGAGGAGGTGCGGCCGGAGTTGGGGGTTAATTTATAGGCATAGGCAGGGACTCCTATGCTTGGAAGCCAAGCTTCCAAGCCTAGGAATCCTCACCGGAGATGGAAATAGTTAAGAGACCCAAATCTCTCGTGCGTTAGCACGAGAGATTGGGTGCAAATCAGGGATCAGGATTGAGTTCAGATGGAAGGGAATTCCTCGAAAAATCTCCCTTCCAAATCTGGGAGGAGATCTCTGAGGAATCAGAGAGTATTCCTTCTCTATTCCTCGACGGAGTAGGATTTCTCCACAATAATGGCGAAGGGTCCTACTTGTAAGGGGAGGTCAACTTGGCCTACTTTACAAATTAGTACACCCATGATAACTCGCCAGCCATATCACCCTAGAAGGTTCATTAGCTACCCAATTTTGATTAAAATTGTCGAACAACTAGTCAGGGACAAGATAGTGTGTAGATGCTAAAAACTCAAAATTCCCTCAAATCAGAGGGTGGGTTGATAAGTCATGTACTTATCACCCAAACTTATTTACTCCAATTAAAATAAAATTCAGGTTAGCGAGAACTCGAAAAATAAATCCACATTTTAGTGGATACACGGGCTGATTAAGTCCAAAGACCTGAAGGGTCTTTGTGTTCAAATCATAATGTAGTATTTCCTAAGATTGAAAATTTTCTTGAACCCAAGTTCTCTTTCCTAACTCCAAATTTTTTTTTCTCTTTTTTTTTTAATAAAATAAAATAAAACAAATCTACGGAGTTGACGAATGAATTCAGAGATGAATATCTACCCTCGCATGCCTATCTAATGCAATGTCCTCATTGTATTAAAAAGACATAAAATAGAGTGAAAAGCGTAGAAAGCACTTGAATTGCATGAATGTCAGGTCCGCTCTGAGATGAAAACTAAAAAGAACTGTATATGTGCTGAGTTTAGTGCCTTTAGCTAGGCACACTATACAAAAAAGAGAAATGAAGAATTCACAAGTGCAGGTTAGAATCAGAATAAATAGAAGAATCCTCCGACCTATCAGTAGATGTCCACAGATGTGGACCAGATTGTGGTGCAGACCCATCCCCCATAATCGAGAATATCTTAGGTTTTGGATAAAAATTACCCAAAACTTAAAATCAGAATGCAAGCGGGGTCGGGCCTGCAATTTATGAGGATGCAACCCAAAACCAAAAAGTCAGGTTACAGAGAAATTAAGCTCAAAAGGATAATCGTTTAATGTGTGCTTGGGTTTGACATCCTCAAAACAAATGTCATATTGGTTCTGATTTGATGGTTTCAGCTTAAAAGGAACCCTTCGACTCAATCTTCCATTTCCTCCAAAGTTAACTTCCCAAATCAGAACTTCCCAGCTCCTTTCCTCCTCATTCAAAATGTTAAATTCCGAGACCTCTTGCATGTTAATCACCCCATCTGAAATCTCCAAGTCTAAATGATGTGGCAGAATCAGAATTGACTTGGGTTTAATTATCTCAGAAATAGAATTATCGATAAGCTCAACAGGGTGTAACTGACAATCAGGGCATTGAATTGAACCCTCCAGAAAATGCGATTATGGATCCGCAATGTGTGCCCTAATAAGATCAGTTTCCTCAGTTATTGGGCTATCAAATGATCTGTCAGATTCCTCAGGCCCAATCGTCTTATAGAAATCGTGTTTAGAAAGCTCACGTGAGACTTTGCAACTTGAATCTTCACCATCAAAGAAATCAGGATTCGTATCAATGTATGTCCCAAAATCATTTGTCACATTCTGTTCCAAGGAAACATATGTTTCCTCATACCCCGGCTCAGGGATCTTAAGTGAAGAAATCAGATCTTCTTTAATTATTTGCTTTATTTCAATCTGGTTAGCCTCGTAACATGTGTCCCCCCAAAAGATGCTTGAGAGGGTTCTGTCATTGGTTTTCCTGAAGGGAGTTCATCCTGGGAATCATCCCATGATTGAATCAAAGCAACCACGAATTTCATCCTCAATTTCACTAATTTCCTAAGTAGAAACTCACCTGGGTTCTTATCTTTAACATCCTGGAGCCAATCCAATAAAGACTTATTTAAATCATCAATCATTTCAATCAGGGGCTCCAATCTCTCAATGCAAGGTATTGGCTGAACTTCTAAAGATTGAATGATATTCCTCAAGTTAGCTAGAACCTTATCTTGAACCTAGTTAACCTGAACCAAATGAGTTGGATCAGGATTGGCCAGGTTTGGTATTAATGCAGAGGAATTAATGAATTGAGATTCGTTATACCCTTCCTGATAATAGGTCATTTCAGATTGTTCAAAAGATGGTGATGACCTAAAGGCAGTGAAATCAGAGGATGGGTAAGGATCGATGTATCCTTCTTGATTGTAGATCGTATTAGGTTGTTCATGAACGGAAGACGATCTAAAATCGATGTAGCTCTGAGAAGGATAGAAATCAGAATCAAAGTGTTCAGGGTTAGACCCTAAACACAAAGGTCCAGAATTGTATCCCCAATCCGAGTTATCCCAACTAACTGATAGTTGATTACTGTACGAGTCGGAATAATCGTCATGTTGAGGATAATTCAAAATAGGAGGGAAAGAGTGGGAATGCATGTAATATGTGGAAGGACTCATGAGAACTGGGAGGAAGAAAGGTGCCCTGCAATACAAACAATCAAACCTGTCCTTAAGTAGGTTAGCCTACAGACCTACAGACTCCCAAAACCCGTCTTGAGATAAACGAACGATTTGATCTACTTCTGTCTGTTCAATCCAACCAGTTAGAAGGAGGGACTGGGGAGAAGGTTCTTCCTTCGGCTTGCGCCTTCGGTTGCTAGTGTACACCCCAGCTGCGATTGTTTGATTCTGCTCCCCTAACTAGACATCAGATTGAACAATAGAAATAGACTAATCGAAAATAATCTCGTTCTGGGTTTTGAAGAGCGAGTCCAATCCTTAAGGTCAACGTCTATTCTATTTTATTTAGGGCTAGGTTTGAATGTGCTTTGGAATGTGATGGGCCCTTTAAATGGGTTGTGCCCTTAATGATTGATTGATTTGTGTGTACGTACACAACCAGTGGTTTTCAAGCAAGATTGTTTTTGATGTGGTGAATTTTAAGGTTCAAATATTGCTTAGTAGCTTTTAGGATTCAACTTTAGGTGTTTTCAAACAAGTTTCGTTGGCACACCAGGTTTTACAAGCACAGGTGAAGTTGTTTTCCTTTAAAGCTTAAAAAGAATTTGGAGTGCCTAATAAATCCCTAAGAGTTGAACCTAAGTAGCAACTACTTGATGAGTTGATTTTATTTGAAGTGGTGCGGCCAATCAACTCAAACAATTGGCCTATTGCACCACTTAATTAGGCGCACAAAGGATTACCTAATCTGATTTTTAGTCAATTATGTGTTTGGATGTATGTACCGGCTCCAAAGATCAGTTTACCAGTTGAGTTTGAAAATCAGATGAGGTTGTGTACCTCTGTGAGATTTTTTTAATTTTTCTTTTTTTTTAATGTGGGGGTTCGTGTGAGTATGGGTGTCAAACAACAAACAATCTAACCTTAGAGTTTATAAGAACAGCTAAGTTGATTGATGTTTGAATTATTATGTTGTGAAATGAAATCTAATGGATGGGAGGTGGGAGATAACTTACAGAACCTTCCACAGCACTTTTCTCCGTTCTACCGCTTTTGCCTACCTCGAAAGAGTACCTGTAATTACAACAAGAAAGGAGAAAAGTGAGATAAATGATTTGTAAGTTACAAAATGCGAAGAGAAATCAAAGATCGTCACCTCCCCGGCAACGACGCCAAAATGTTGAACTTACGAGTTGCAACACTAACGTGTTAGGTTTTGGAAAACCTGTCGTTCTAGCTTGAAAGCAAAGAACTCATGTTCAACAAATAAAATTTATACCGAAATTGAAATTCCGGGTCGAACACAGGGAGGCGGACGTTTGATTTAAAAACTACGCGTTTGTTTTTATTTGTCACAAAGTAATTCAATTTAAAAGTATCTAATTATTTACAATTAATAGAAGAGAGAGACGGTAAGAGAGAGAGAGAATATTACACATAGAAATCAAAATGAGATGTAGAATAAACAGAGAATTTATCATTAAGGAGATTGTTCATTAAAACTAGAAAGCATAAAATAATTACACTAGAAAGCGATAAATTTACTCTAGAAAGCATTAAAAGAATAGAGGGAGAAATGTCCTTCTCGACGAATGCTTAGAGGATGAGTAGAACTACACTAGAAAATAGTAAATCTATATTAGAAAGCAGTAAAAAGAATAGGGAGATAGATATCCTCCTCGACGGTCGCTTGGAGAACGAGCCAGATGGGATGATGCCTAGACGAAGGAGGACGAAGCAGAAGAATAGGAATGGAGTAGAACATCGTCATCGTCATGGGAACCACTTCCAAAGGGGGACGAAAATTTCTACTTTATCTCATGAGAAGCATCCCAGGTGTGGGACAAGCTTCTCTTGAGCTTTGGAGAGATAGAGAAGAGGAAGGGATGAGAATTTCATGTGCAGGGGGTCTCCTTCTATAGTTGCAAAGAGTGGGGGCAAATTAATCATTACATCTTTAAAACATTAAATAAGGGGTCTTCACTGACGGATAAAACCGTCGCTAAAGCCCCAACCTGGGTGTAGTGGCCGCTTCCCACGTGCGCCTCCTCAGCTGCCACTCTCAACGTCGACCCACGTTCATCCATCCACAGCCGTCCGATCGCGAGATCGGACGGCTTAAGATGCGCCTTCGCCCATTGCTGCGCGCCTGCCCAGCGCATATGATGCCGCGTGACGCTGCGTGTGTAATAGCACGTGAACGCTATCGGGCGCACGCGGCCGTTGGATTGCGATCTAACGCACGCCCGTGCCCTTCTCCCCTTCACTGTGGCTCGAACCCACGGCTGCAACTCGCGATAACGCTTTTGACCGCTGCACTACGGGAGTGCGGATGGTCGAGCGGATGCTTTTAGGCGTGGCTGTCCACAACTGTTGGATCGAGATCCAACGGCGGAGAGAGGGAGGATGAGGAGGCTTCAGTGATTGCATGCGGCCATTTGGGTGGCCAAGATGGCGCCACATGGTGCCATCTTGGCTGTCCATCTTCTGGGTGTTGTAGATGGTGCCACGGATGTCAGATTGACTTGATTTTTGCGTCGTTAGGCTGCGATTGTCGATCCGAATTCATCCATGCGGTTGGATTTGTCATTTGAAGTATGGATTTACACCATCTTGGCCCTTGATCTTCTAGGGCTCCCCGACCACTATCTAATGCTACAGATTCCTGATTAAGGCGATCTTGGAGTTGTTGTACTCCAATCGTCGCCTAGATCACATCCATACGGTTGGATCTTCGATCCGAGGCCCCGATAAAAAGTTTGCCCTATCCAAGCACATAAAAGGAGACAATTAACCTCCATTTTATTCAAACTACTCTAAATGCAAGGTGATGCATGTTATGCAATATTTATAGCATGCAATGCAATCCTTTGCATAAGAACATGCATAAATAGACATCTTAAGTAGTGTAAATATGTTTGCATTGGTTCCCAAATCCCCGTAGGAACTGAGACCGGCTCGACTCGGATAATCCCAAGACCTAGTCGTCCAACAAGAAATAACCAAAAAGTAGGAAAGTAAACCACATTCACTATGCAAGTAACTAATAGTAAAAGAGTACAAGCAGTAAAGGAAGTAAATGTTGCTAACTGTACATATCACCACCACAATAGTAAAGTAGAACAAAAGTACAGAACAGGAACAGTAACAACAGCCTAAAACTCACTAGCAAAAGGTAGCACGACAACAGTAAGAACTATTGCTGGGCTCGACTGGACGCAGCACCCTCTGTAGATGGTAACTCGGGCTGCTCAACTCCTGGACCTGAAAAGGGCTACGAGTAAATGGAGTCAGCGAACGTTGAGTAGGGTGGTAACCAACTAACTAAAGCAGTAAAGGCTAATAGGTAAATTATCTTTTCCAATTCTTTTATTTTACCAGTCATTTCTTTTCACCCATTGGTTTACATTCAGATCTCTTTTTTGATCTCGCAAGTTCCTCGTTGGAACAGCCATGATTGTAGTCTTTTCCGAAGAGTAGAAGGCACACGTGGTGCTCTCCTGGCTGGGAGAGTCCCCCGTGGTGATCCTACACCCAGTAAACCACCCCGTGGTCATGGACAGACGTAGCAGTGACTATGGCACGCGCGATATGCGCATGGGTAGCTACTCCGCACTGGCACACGGTCAATCATTTCCACTACCAGGTACGCCCAAAGTACAGCACGGAAAAGTATAAGGCCTAGGCCTCTATGTAATAGGGGTCTAGCCCCTCAGAACCAAACAGGGGTTTCACCCCTCCATAGTCCGCGCACACTCGTCTAACTACCCTGGTTTGCCCAATGGGCCTAACAAGTCAGTGTAGGGTGGCTAGCTGAACCTCGGGCCCTATGGGTTGGCTAGCTCTCTCCCTACACTAGTAGCTCTCTCCGGTACAGTGTACACGAGGGAAAAGGGAAGTTGATGTAGAGTGCCTAATCCTAACCCTGGGTCCCAACCCAAGGGTGGCTAGCTCTGCTTTACACAAAATAGGAGACGGTCATTCTCCTTGGTACCACGTACTCAAGGGCCAGCACACTTTCCACTCACATTTCTAGATCCATTCCATTCTTCCACAGGAGCTCTACTCCTAATTCCCCATAGGGTTCATGCTCATATTCACCATGTTGTTCCATACCAGGTTTCATCATTCACATTTCCATTCTCGTATTATACAAATGCAGCTCGTATTTCCACAATTTAACATATACAACAAGTATTGTCATAGGTAACTTTTTAACTATCACAGGCATTTCATATTCCACAGGCAACTCATATTTATTAATAGGCAGTTGTTTACAATTCTAATCATTCATTTATGACTGCAATCTCAAACACGCATACAAACAGTGCAAGCATTTCTCGTCCTAGGATTCTTGCCACATCCTAGGTTTCTAGTTATCTAATTTCACATATGCATTCATCTTTTATAATTAAAACAAGGGGAAACCACTCTACCAGACAATCCAGGAGTACTGGGGCTCGAACGACTGACTCACGTGCCTCTGCAAGCCCCAAACACGTAACTGATCGAAGTCCTATACCAAGGAACAAACCACAATGGAACATTCAAAATAGTATATAAGGCTTTCTAACATGTAAAGGAACTCACAAGGAAACCACAAATATCTTGCCTGCATAAAATGGACCTCAAATAGACCCTAAATGGGTCAAAACCAATATTGCAGACCTAAATCAGACGTCTTAAAAGTCACCAGGGTCTCTCCTCAAGTTCCTGTGTTGACTTTAGACATTCAGAACCCCTACTTGATCATTTGGACCCAGCTCCAGACGTCTGACCTCTCCTCCAGTCATCTGGGAGTGCTTCCAGTCATCTGGTAAGCTGTCCAAATGTCCGAATTGCATGGGAGGGTGTGCCCTGAGCCTTCCCAAAGCTATCTTTGTGCGCGATAGACCGAAGCGCCATCATCTAGCCATATAGATTGGCTCTACAGTGCGGCTCGCATGGCCATTACCGCAAAAGGAATGTACCTTCGCGAAACCTTACTTTCAGACATCTGGTGTCGTCACTAGACATCCAACCCGTCATTTGGATGGCACGCCAGACGTCTGATTTTGGGAAAAACCCAAAACCAAAGCGAGCTCCTGCTCCTTTCGCCGCGTACAGCTGCGGTTCCTCCTCGTTTGCAGCTCCAGCTACAGCAGGGTGTCGGGGATGGCACCCCCGAAGCACTCCTCCACCTGCATGCGCCACTCCAGCCGTGCATCCTCCGGCGAGCTCCCATGAACTCGCGAGCTTAAGTTCCTCCTCTCTTCACGTCGCCTCTCCTCGCTCCATGCTCTCGCACCCTCTCTCTCGCTCGTCGCTGTCGCTGCAATGGAGAGGAAGGAAGGAAGGTGGTGGTGGTGGAGTGCAGAAGAGAGGAAGGGGGAGAGAGATCTTATGTAGGGAGCAACTAGGGTTTGGTGGAGGAGAAAAGAAGAGAGAGAGAAGAGAGGAAGGCTGTCTGCGTGCAACTGGCGTGCAACCCAACACTGCGTACAAAATTTTCATTTTCCAGACATCTGACTGACAGTACAGACGTCTTAAAAGGCTCAGAACAGAACGGGTCTTTACAACCGCCGTTGCCACACCATGCCCACGCTAGTGCGCCATAGCCTCGCGCGCACAGCGTGCCATCCACGAAAGCTTGTAGCTGCAGCAGCCAGCATCTTAGACTCTTCATCATGACAAGCTTCTTCATCCTCTGTCTTCTCCTTCTTCTTCAACCTCCTATCTACCACACACGAAAGAAGCCAAAGCTTCAACATTGTAGCCACCTCGACTAACCTCTGCTAACCTTCAACCGTAACTTGACAGCATGCCACAGCATCCTCGCTAAGCACCAAAGCAATGTCTAGCCACAATAGCTCATGTGGTCTTCAACATCGTCGACCCACCTCCTCGCCGACCGGCCACCTCCATTGACTCCATGACCGTCATCACAAAGGCCTCGCTCAGGCTGACCTTCCCCCAGAGCATATCCTTCGCCGAAGCCCTCCTCCACGCGTGTGAGCAAAGGGGAGAACATCCCCTACTTTGCTACAGGAACTGGCCAATTAAAATTTATGAATTTTGCCATTGCGGGGTACACTATTCACTTATGTAATGAATAAATTTATTGATTTGAATTTGCATAGATGTCCCTTCATTCTACTTCAATTGTGATAGTTAAATTCATCTCATGAATAATCGAAAATGGATATTTCTTAAGGGAATGAATTCTATTTTAATTACATTTGGAGGCACTTGTCAGTACTAAGATCATAATTTAGGTATTTCCATTATGGTGATTTTGCATGTGCATCCTTACATTATTAATTAATTGTTTAGAATGAAAACTTACATTGAAAATAAGTTGCATTAGTTAGCATGCACACCCATAGATATTCATGAATAAATGAGGCACCATTCACTAGCTTAATAGGCTAATTCCTCCCTATGGAGACAATCTAACTACTTTCGTGGTTAGATTTTGAGAATTAAATGTTTTGAAAAATGATTTTCTACCATGCGACATACTACAACGACGCAACATTTTATGTTACAAATTTTATCAAAAACAAAGATCGCTCTTTCAACAACCAATGCCCTTAATGCTCCCTTATGAAGCTTATGAGTCGGTTTGATGTGATTGAAAGGCTATGCTATTGTTTTTAGGTATTCATCCATTACTGCCATTACTGAAGCTGCTTCGGGCAAAGCTTGAAGCATGTTCTTGAGGCATTTGCTCCAGGCTCCACCTCCAGGTGACACGGAATCACCTAAGGCATCTCCCCAAGTGGTCAATTGAAGGTGACACCCGCAGCAACTGTTTCAATTCAAGGCATTTTCACTGCAGCAATGCAAATGAAAGAAGGGTGGGAAGATAGTCCCACCTCGAAAACACAGGAGCGCATGGACATGAATAAAGTGAATTTGTGATAGTGCCTTACTGCCTTAGACACTGGGGGTGAGGTCCCTGCCTTACCCGCACTCACGACCCGAACTAACCTATCCCTAGCACTCCTCGGCTGCGACACTCACGCATGCAACCCTGGACTCGGGTGTGCTAACCTGATTACCCAATTGAGACTGGTTTGAAAGAGAAGAGGAGGAAGGAAAGAGGGAAAGAAAGAGAGAGCAGTGTAGGGGTGGGTTTTACACTTCAGAGAGGAAACCCAACACTTAGTCGCTGAGTCTTTGTGTTGTGAAGAAGAGAAGAGTAGGCTGAAGGAAAAATCTGGAGAAGAAAGAAGAGCTAAGGAAGAAGCTAAGGCTTTGAGAAAGAGAAGATTTGAGATGGCGAAGAAGCTAAACCAAAAGAAGAGGAAAGAAAGAAGAAGAATGAGTCGTGCCAAAGAAAGAAGAGAAAGAAGAAGATCAGAAGAAAGGTTCTGTAGCAAGTGATATTTAAGTCGTCTGACTTGAAATTCAGACATCTGATCACTGTGAAATTATTTGATTCATTGAGCAATTAGTATATACTTGTATCTAAGCTAATAATTGGTGATTCAAATCACCATTATTTTGCCTTAGCTATCTTTTTGTTCTTTTAAACTCTTGGTATATTCATGTTATGCATTGAAGACCTATTTTGAGTACATATTATTAATTGAACATCATTATTGGCTTGATTTCCTATGCTTATTTATATGCAACTAAAGAATAGCATGTGAATTCCTATTTACTCCTTGTGTTCGACCTCAGACGTAAATTCGCGTGATAAATCTTTTTTGTTGAGAGAGCTATTTAGGAGATATTAACTACAGTGAGATGACTTTTAAATTTCCTATCAATAGCTCCATTAACAGATGGGGATATTAGTCTCGATTTGCCCAAATAAGTTCAAAAGATCTTGGTGAGAGGGTTCTCATTACTGATTAGAAGGATTGGATTGCAGTGCTTGAGGGTGAGAAATAGGATTTGAATCTTGTGTTTTTGGTGTTTCATTTTCTTCTTCTTGATTGAGGTTAGGAGAATCAATTTGCATAGGTTGAGAGTGGGTTTCATCAATTTGATTTGAAGGCCTTAAATCGGTGGTGGCTTTCCCACTCTTCAAGGTATCTGCATATGCAGTCTGGTTGTCATTGGGAGGAAGTGGGTGGGCCTGTTGCTGATGGAAACCAAGTTTCTACTGAGGTATCGGGTTAATAGGAGGCTGATTAGTGTGGTTCTAATGTTGGTGTCCACCCAGGTGTTGGTTCCATTGATTGACAAAGTTTGGTATCGGTTGGGATGGTGAATGTCCTGCAAATCTTTGAGTCGAAATAACTGCAACTTGATCACTGAGATTGTTAATAACACGGGTAATTTCCATAGTTTTTATTTGCATCTGTTACAGGGTTTTTATCATCTGGGCATTGATGTCTTCTTGAGATGGCTCAGATTGAAAAGTTTGATTTGAACCATACCTTTCAAAGGAGTTTTGTTGTTGGTGAGGAACCAGATTGGTCCAGGAGTGAGTTAGATAATCCCTCCAATTAGAGGAATTTTTCAATTGCTCCTGCAAGGTGGAGACATTTTGAATGGGGTAATGATTTGGATAAGCATAATTCCCTGTTGAATCATAGAAAGCCTAAAAATGATGATTATACTCACCACAGGTAGTATTTAGGTTATGCAAATGTTTTCTCCTTGGGATGTTAGAAGGGGTGAGATGTGGAATTCATGGAGCTTGGGTAGGTGTGGCAAGTCTCCCTTGGTTGGCTAGTGATATAGACACATTTATTTAGGTTAAAATGCCGATTCATGAATGTTCCTAGGCTTAGATTTGCATTTCACGTTATAAATATTGCATAACATGCGTCATTCTGCATTTAGAGTAGTTGTATATATTTTAGGTTAATTAGCTTTTTTTATGGTCAGGAAAGAAGAAGACTTATTTTAGGGCCTCGGATGGATGATCGGACTGTACGGATCTGATTAAGATGACGATCGGAGTCCAACGCCTCTGAAATTATCTAGACCGAAGAATCGTAGCATGATGTGAAGTATGATGAAGATCAACGGCCATGAGGCAATGTGACGTCCATATGTGTTTCGGATGGAAAATCCGACCATACGAATGGATCCGAAGCGATGATCGTAGTCCAGGAGTGTGGGAATCATCTCGATCTGAGCACCGTGGCAACCTCTACAAAAGAAAGAAGAATGGACGGCCCAGACGGTGCCACGTGGCACCATCCAGCCTGCCCAATGCCGGCCAACAGCAGCACACGCACACAGCCGCAACCACAGGCAGTGCATGCACATAGTCACAACCGCACGCAGTGCATCACGCACAGCGACAACCGCGTGCAGTAGCAGCCTAGCGCATGGCAGCATGAGCGCGCATGGAATGGGGAGCATGGGCGTGCCAGCAGGGCGGGCACGGATCTTCAACCACGTGCACCATTAGTGACACTTGCAGCAGTCACGAATGGTCAGCGTGCACCAACAAGAGAATTTGAAGGGTGGATCTTCAACGACAGCTGCAGCGACATTTATGACATCAGTAATGACCCAGATGCGAATTTACTCTTCCTCCACCACTATAAAAGGACCTACCCACCACCATTACAAACCATCTCTTCCTTTCTTCCTCTCACCACCTCCAAGGCCCTAGAGAGAGCTTGTCTCAAGCCCGAGATGCTCCTCTAGAGTAGAAAACTAAACATTTCCCTCCCCTCATCCCCATTCGTGGAGCATCCCGTGGCCGTCCTCCCACCACCCTTCGAAAAGAAGATCCTTTCCGCGACGCCATCTTACCCCATCCTCTGGCTCCATCCTCCTTCGTCCTGCTCCTCACCACCTTCCTCCAAACGATGTCAGAGCAAGTCATCCTCTGAGTAACTGTCGAGGGGTATTTCTCTCACCTCTTTCTATCCTTTTACGCTTTCGTAGTGTAGTTTTCCTACTTTCGTAGTTGTAACAAACAATTCTTGATGAATAGATGATTATTTCTCTCTCTCCCCCTCTCCCTCTTAAACTTTTGCAAGTAGGTAAGGTTTTTATCGACCTAATCTCTTGCTTGTTAAAAATACCAAAAAAATTAGAAAAGACAAAAATGAAATAAACAAATAAAAAGAGAAACGTTGATTTTTATGAAACCAAACGTTTGCCTCCATGTATTCGACCCGGGACTCACTTTTCAAGCTTCGATATAAATTTTATTTGACCACGCATTTTGTAACTACGACGACGGGTCACTTGTAACCCCGATTCAAAACACGTGGAACACGTGCGACTAGCTAGGTTTGCTACATCCCTATTCAAGTACTATTGTTGATTAGCTTGTAGCTAAGCCATTATGGAGTACAAATTACGTGGAGGGGCCTGATTAAGTAGATCCCAGGTGGATGATTGGGGAAGGAAAATTTAGTGTAAAGGTTAGAGGATAAATTTTGATTTTCCATTTTTAAAGAAGAGGAAGAATGCAGGAGAAAGTCTTTTTGGGGAGGCAAAAGTCAAGTGGTCCCTCCAAGTATGGAGTTTTGGACCGCTGCCTATGCAAAATGGAAGAAACGGCGAGGAGAGGAGGGAGAGATGAGAGAACTGTGCAATCAAGCATTACAAAATTCTAGACCTAACTTTAATGTAACTCCCTAAAAATTAACCTAAGACTTAATCTACCTAGAAAATAAGAAATCAATAATGGATATTCATTCTCTCAACAAATCTGGACAAGTTGAATAAGGGAAGGTTTGGGTCCAAGTATGTCCCAGGAAAATCACTGGGGGCTTGTGTAAACCCATGCTTGGTCATTTGACATGGCCCCTCAGTGTGACACGAGATATAGATGAAAGAATTGATATTAACTAAAGATAACTTAAGACCTATATAGCAAGCCTAAGTTTGATGAAACCTTAGGGTAAAATTACTACAGATTTTAATTAGGTTTAGGAATGTGATGGGCATTAGTTGGGGTAATGCCCGATTATATCTTTTTTTTTTTAGTGTGTGCGATTGGGTGGGAAGTGTTGCCCAGGCCAAATCAATAGGGTTTGCAAAACAATGAATTTTAGTTGAAGTATTTTAGGGTTTTGATTAAGATTTAGTGTCTTTTAGGATTCTCTCTTGTTCAAGATTCAAACAAGGCTTTGAAATTCCACAAATAATAACAAACAAGTTGTACTTGGTTAAGTTCAATTCCTTTAGAGTTTGTTGTGACTAAGAATTTAAAAACCCTAAAGTTGGAATTGCTAGTTATGCAACTCCTAAAATGAATCTCTTTTTCAAAATCTTTAATGGTGATGGTCCAAGCAAGACAAAAATCACCATCACTTGATAGCAAATCAAACAATGAATTCAAAAATAATTTTTTTAAAGATTTTATAAAATTATTTGATATTTTCTTGAAATTTTTCTTTTTAATTGTGTTAAGAGTCAAAAATGATATATTTAAAGATTGATTCTGCAAAAACCTCAAATGGCCTCAAAATTTTTGAGAATTATATATGTTGTAAATAATTTCTTAAGGTTTCTGCGGGAAGAAAAGAAACTTGAAGCATCCACTCCAAGTGCTCCAAATCATTCTTCCACTCTTGACTCGCACTTGAAATCAAAAGAAACAAAATTTTGTGAAGATCAAGAATGCAAGAGAGAGATCAAAAAGTGACTAAGTCGTGCCTCCTTGGAAACGGCGCCAAAAAGTGGTGTAAGATTTGCACAATTTTATAAATGGGGGTTTTAATGTCGTTGCAACATGCAAAACTGATCAGCTTTTAAATTTATATTCCTAGATAGTGGTGGTATCTTGGGTCATCCAAGGAGGCTAATTTGTTAGTCAAATAAGTGATTCTCTCACTCATCTCTCAAATCAACACTTCTCCTTTTGTATTTTGATTTTTGTAAATATTTATGTTTGGAAATAAGCGGGATACGAATGCTAAGATAGAACTACACTAAAGAAACTTGCCTAATAACTAGAATCTAAGTGAGAAGAGAAGTCTTCTCTTCTAAACTCACACTAGGCAAGTGCACCTAGGGTAATTAGAAGAGAGATGTGATGCACTAAAATAAATAAAGTTGGTACTTGAAATTGAAAATTCAAGAATGAAGAAAGACACTTTACTATTAAGAAAAAATGTTTACAAAGTACCTAGGGAGCTCCACTAAGCAGAGGTTCCACTTAGTTAATCCCTAGGTAAATGAATGCTTAACAGCAATTAAAATGCAACAAAATAAAAGATAGAAAGTTCTCCCGAGTAGCTAAGGCAGCCTTCGCTCCAAGAATGGTGGATCCCACACTTGAAGAAGATTTCCTTCTAGTTCCTTGACTTGCTCCTCTCAAATGCGGATGTCCTTCACCCATCTTTCCTCTTGCCTGGCTGTCCTCCCTACATGGAAGCTTGCTATTTGGTGTGCCACAAGGAAGGAGAGAGAAGAGAAAGAAGGCACTAAGGGAGTAGGTAGGTTACTCCCTTAATCCTCTTCTCTCCTCCTCTCTTGGTTGTGGGATGTATGGTGACTATAGGTGTTTGATAGGAGGAAGAATTGTTACTTGCCAAGGATGGTTTGAATGGTAGGATGGGGGGTCTTTTTATAAGCTAGTATAGATGGTGATTAGGAAGCTTCCTTGGCACCATGTGAAAGGGTGCCAAGGAGGATGGTTAGGAAGCATCCTTGGTGCCATGTGAAAGGGTGCCATGGAGTGTATTTTCAGCACCAATGGTTGGTGGTTTTAATGTAGGTGGATGGCCATTAAGGTGGAGAGGGAGTAGGGCAGGAGTTGGATTTGAGTTGGATCCAGCTGAGTTGAGCTAGGGTCCAACTACTGGAGCTTCTATCTTCACAAATGTTCCAAGTGCCTTTCATACTACCAGGGTTTCTCTAATTTCCAATGCATTCAACCCTGGCAATTAAATGGAAACTACCTGAGATAATGTGAATTGAATGCTAATGTATGTTCTAAACCCTAAATGCACATGCATGCTAAATGCAGTGATATAATGCAATGTAGTGGACAAAATCTTAGGAACTATATGTGAATGGATGCTAAGGATGATGATAAACTGGAATTTATCAGTGCCCTTTCTTCCTTACCAATTCTAGTGGAAGCAATATTCCACACTAGGACCTTGTTCCCAAGCACTAGTTTTTGAGGCTGCCCTTTCTTGAATCCATCAATACAAGATGCCCCTATTCTTCGCCAACTTGAGGCCCAGTTTCCTTTACCCCTTATTCTTTCTCCCTGTGATCCTTTTGGGACACTCTCATCCTAAGTTTTACCAGATCTTTCCCCATCCACTCCCGAGCTTAAATCGCTACCTGACATGCTCAAATATGCTTTCTTAGGACCAAATGAGACTCTCCCTGTAATCATTAATTCAAAATTGTCAAAGGAGCAGGAGTGCAAACAAATGAAGGTCTTAACTGAACATAAGGTAGCCATTAGATGGTTTCTCTCTAAACTGACTGGCGTTAGCCCTCCTTCTACACTCTATTGAAGGGGCAAAATCATGTTTTAAAATCGATACGTTGTAGTACAGATCAAAATCGCTTGTCAACAAATACAATTTATAAACTCCGAATCAAAAAATGAAGTTCGAGGTTGAACAGAGGGAGAAAATATGGAATTCACATGCTAATCTCAAAGAATAATATAAGTGAGCATAATAAATGATTTGCAATGAATAACAATTACTCAAAACTAATCTTCAATGTGGAACATGAGTATACCAAGAATCTAATGAGGCAAAAAGATATCTAAGGAAAAATAATGGTGATTTGAATCACCAATTATTAGCCCAACACATATATAAACTAATTACTCGATGAATCCAATAAATGTACAGTGGCCTGAACCACTCAATCCATAATTCCACGCTAGCAATGCACAATGTCAGAGCCAATCAGACGTCGGGCAAGTGTATCAGATGGCGTAAATGTCTCTTTGCTATAGTGCAAAGCACTATTCTTCTTCTTCTGTTGTCTTTGGCTTCTCCTTCTTCAAGCACGACTTCTCTTCAAGTCTTCTCCTTCCTTCTGCTTAGGCACGGCAACCTTCTTCTTTTCTTTCCTCCTCTACCTTAGCTTCTTTCTTCTCTTCTCTAATCCTTCTCTTTCCTTCCTTGGCTTTCCTCTAGCTTTCGTTTCTTTCTTTCCTCTTCTCTTCATGCACAAGGGGGTAATCCCTCTAGGGGCTAAGTGTCGCATAGGGAGAACCAACTCTCAAGAAGGCAAAACCCACCCTCCCCCGCTCTCTCTCTTTCTTACTCTCTTTCCTTACTCTTCAGTCTCAGATAACTAGCCCAATCGGGTAATCGAGTAAGCACATACTCAGCTCTACAGCTACCGACGTGTATGGTAGCCGAGGAGTGATAGGTTTAGGTAGTTAAGCGGGTGCAGGTGCAATGGGGACCCGACAACCATGTTCTTGGGTAAGAAGATAACAATATAAATTCAACTTATATCATTCCAACCGCTCTGATGCTTCCAAGGTGGGACTATGTCCCACTCTCTTCTTCATGTGAACATTGCAGTGGATGCTGCCATCAGTTGGTGCAACTGCTGAGGTGAAGGCTTCCAATTGAAGCCTTGGATTGAAGCCTCGAGCCAATTTGCAAGTCCTGGAGATGGAACCTAGGCATGGAGTGGTCGCAAAACTATGAAGAACAAGCGGAGATGATGGCGACAATGGAGCTCCGACCTAATACCTAACACAACAAACACAGGCCTGAAAATCCTGGTCAAATAGCTCAAATGCTTCGTCGGATGATGGTGAAGAAGGTGGAGGTGGTTTCGTGGTCTGTGGGTGCGTGTGGTGGTCGGTCGAAGGTGGGAATGGAGTATGGATAATGGGTTGGTCGAGAAAGCTTTTGGTTGGATGGAAAGGCTGATAGGGAGAGGAGTTTTGATGGGCGAGTCATGTCGGAGGTTGTGAGCTTGTCGGTGAGGTGTTTGGTGGATGGTGGAGGTGAGGCTGACTCGCCGGAGGTGTGGCTGGACATGGAGATGAAGATGGTGGCGGTGTAGTCGAGGGGTCAAAATGGGGAGTGAAGGAAAGAAAAATGAAGTAGAGGGAAAGAGAGAGGGATAGGCCTAAGTAATGGAAGAAAGGAGGGAGATTCTCACGATGGTGTGATTGCCGGACGTGGGGAAGATGAATCCTTCGTTTGGGAGACGGTAGCGAGGAAAGGTTCGAAAATGATGGGGCTTTGGCCGGCCACCGTTAGTGGGAGGGGTGGATAGTTGTGGCTCCAATTTGAGGTTGGAGGTGCAAATGAAGGAGAACGAGGAGGACCGCCGGAGCATAGGTCGAAGGAGGCCAGAGATAGGGAAAAGGGAAGATTTTTGAGGCCAAACCTAGTTGAGGAGGGCTGGCCGAGCTTCAAGGATTATTTATAAGGCTCCAGGGGGATTCCCAAGCTTGGAAACCAAGCTTGGAAGCTTCCAAGCTCTGAAATTCTTGGAGAATGATTCCTCTCAAAGGTTCGCATGAGAGATTGGGTGAGATCTGGCGCCTCGTGCAAGGCTCAAAAGGAAGGAAATTACCTGACGAATCTCCCTTTCAATTTTGAGAGGAATTCGTCAAGTAATCATAGAGTTCTTGGCAAAGATAGCTCGTCGAAGTAGGAGCTCTTCATGAAAATGGTGGAAGGACCATTTTGTACAAAGTAACCACAAAGATAGGGACCCTTTTGCAAATATTTTGAAACTTAGCGGTATAAGTGTGAGAAAAAGAGTCAGACAGGATCGAGATGCGAACTAGGTCAAGATGATCTCTAATTTGGCCCACATTTTGGTACAAACCTAAATTGGACCCAAGGAATCTGATGGTGAAGTTGGATTTAAGTTTTTACCAAGTTTGACTAGGTAATTGTGTAGTTACCCAAATTAGGGCAACTATCCGTCTGAGACACTATTTTAAGTCAAAATGGGTTCTGATGGTCAATTCAAAGATGCCAAACCCTAGAGAATATTTTTCTATGATTTTTAGAGGGATTAGGTGAATTTTATCTGGATTGGAACCTCAGTTAATTAAGCGAGTCTATTTTTAGGGTTTCAGATGTCATGTAATTCTCAAAATGCATGAAAACCTATTTCTATCTGCATGAACCACTTATTAGACATTTATAACCATTTATACTTTATTTAACCCTTGGAATATCCCGTGATTATTTTTTAGTTGTGATATGATGGTAAAATTACATAAATAACCCTATTTTCATCTTTTCTTCTCGAAGCAAAACATTAAGCACTTAGGTCCCTCTGATGGTTATGTAGGAGCTTTTATCCATTTATTGTGACTAAATAAAGATAGATATGGCTGATGATGATGTTATCGTAGCACTCACCGTATAATATAAAGGAGCAAACTTGACCTTAGGTCGGGCCTATTTCGTATGTTAGAAATCAAGGTTACAAGTAAACTGTCGTCGTAATTGCAAAACCTGTCGATCAGATAAAATTTATACCGAAACTCCAAGGGAGTCCCGAGTCAAACACAAGGAGGTAACATTTACTTTAATTGAAAATCATGCTTTGATTTGTTTCTTTTTGGTATTTTATGGTTTTGTTATTTTTTTGTATTTCTGTAAGAAAACAAGCAAACGAATCATAAGATAGAGATGGAATGAAAATTGTATAGATATCACTTCAATGTCTATTACAATCAACTATGAAAGCATAAAAAGAGAGGGGTGAGAGGAAATCTCTTGAATAGACTGTTCGACGAGATGACGGTGCCTAGCGGAAGCTCTAACGAAGGAGGTGAGGAGTGGGATGATGGAGGTGAGATGCAGGAGGATGTCAGGTAGAGGAAAGCTTTGGCATGGCTTTGGAATGGAAGTGAGAAGACGGAGGTGATCTACTACCAGAATGGAGCTGGGAGGACAACTCTAAGGCAACCTATGAAGGGGGATGGGAAGTTGGGGGAATATTTGGTGGGGCAAAGGTTCGCTACACTAAGAGGCACCTTGGGAGTTTGAGAACAAGCTCTAATGAAGCATTGGTAGACTTGCTAGAGCTTAGGAGTAGGTGGGAGTAGAGTAGGTAGAGATGGCTTGGAAGGGAGGGGGTGTAGGTCCTTTTATAGTGGAGGAGAAGAGGCTAAAATAGGTTAAAGGACCATTAGCGACCTCTAGACTATCGCTGTAGATAGCTCACATCTGCTCACACCCTTAGCTGGCTTTGCCGGCTTGCAATGAAGTAGTGACGACTGTAAACGTCACTGTAGGTCAGCCTAGCTATCACTGAAAGCTGGCACCAACCACCCACGCGCCCCCACTGCACTATTGCCCATCACATGCGCCAATCGTGCGGCGTCCTGTTGGTGTGTGTGCTGGTGTGCATGCACGCTGCGCTACCACTGCTGCTTCATGCACTGCTACCTTGCTAATTTGAGAATTGGGGTGTGGCTAAGGGGATTTGAACCTACGCCCATCCCTTGAGGACCACCACTCCCACCATTGCACCATGTCCACCAATGCGTCGTGAGTAAGAGCTGCGGCTGCTTGGTGAGGGTGTGTTCTCAACCGTTGGATTCTCATCCAATGGCTGAGATCACATGATGATTGACCTTTGGAGAAGTGGCGGGTCGTGTTGGGCACTCCAGATGGTGCCACATGGCACCATCTGGACCATCCACCCTTCCATGCTTGCAGAGGTGCCACGGTGCTCAGATTGAGGTGATTTTTACATTGTCGGACTGCAATCGTCGCTTTGAATCCATTCGTATTGTTGGATTTTTCATCCGAAGTCCATAAAGATGTCGCATTGCCTCCTGGCCATATAAAATGAAATAATTAATATACAACTATCCTAAATTCCATGGAATGTATCTTATGCAATATTTTTAACATGATATGCAATGTTAAGCCTAAGAACTATCATAAATAAGCAATTTATCATGAATTCATGTCTGTTCATCAACCTTCTTGAGTGATGCAAAGACTTTTCAATCTGAATATGTGGGAGGTTCTTAAAACAGAAATTATTAAATGGCTTGATCCAGGCATCATTTACCCTATTGATAACAGCCATTGGGTCAGCCTAATTCATGTTGAGCCCAAAATGGCAGGTCTCACCATCTGTGTTAATGATAGAGACGAATACATCCCTACACGTACTTCTACATCTTGGAGAGTGTGTATAGACTATAGGAAGCTTAATGCTGTTACTAAGAAAGACTATTTCCCACTACCTTTTATCAACCAAATCATGTAGCAGTTAGTGGGAAATCAGTTCTTTTGTTTCCTGGATGGGCTCTCAAGCAATAATCAGGTGGCTATCGACCCCTGTGATCAAGAGAAGATCACCTTTACCTACCCTTTTGGCATATTCATATTTCGAAGGATGCCATTTAGACTTTGTAATGCTCCAGCTACCTTCCATCGTTGCATGCTAGTGATATTCCATGATTTAGTAGGTGATTTTCTTGAGGTCTTTATGGATGACTTTTCTATCTTCAGACTGACCTTTGATGATTGTTTAGCCAACCTGACCCGCATCCTTTTGAGATATATTGATGTAAATCTCATGCTTTCCTAGGAAGAAACTCACTTTATGGTGCACAAGGGTATTATTCTGGGACGTATCATCTCCGAAAGAGGTATTGAGGTGGACAGATCTAAGGTGGAGGTGATAGCTGATTTACCTATACCCACCTCTGTTAGGCACATCCACTCCTTTATAGGTCACGTCGAGTTCTACGGGAGATTTATCAAGGATTTCTTCAAGATTTCCAGACCTTTGATGCATCTCCTATAGACCGATGTGCCCTTCGACATGGCCCCCGACTATATTTGAGCATTCAGGATGCACACAAATATGCTAAGTGCTGCACTAGGCGCCAGTCGCTAGGGTCAATGTCACACTGCGACATGTTGCTGTTGCAACTTGCCCTAGCAACAAAGATCCTTAATATAAGGGAATTGATTTTATGGGTCCCTTTTCTCCATCCAACGACTTTGAGTACATCCTCATTGCTGTTGATTATGTCTTGAATTAAATGGAGTGAGGCTATTCCAATGGGCCGTGTTGACCATGTCATCACCACTAAATTCGTCAGGGACTATATCCTTGCTCACTTTGGGATCCCTTGTGCCATTATTTCAGATGGAGGAACCCATTTCACTCATTCATCTTTCCAGGCACTTTTGAGAAAGTATGGAGTTCACCACCATATTGCTTCTCGATACCATCCCCAAATGAATGACCAGGCTGAGGTGTCGAATCAGCAGATCAAGTAAATCATCTGAAAAATGGTTCAAACTAACTGTAAGGATTGGTCCGACAAGCTGACTGACGCCTTATGGGAGTATCAAACCACCTTCATGGCTCCCCTAGGTATGTCACCATACATGATTATTTTTGGGAAGCCTTATCACTTGCCTGTTGAGTTGGAGCACCATGCTTATTGTGTGGTTCGCCAATGTAACCTCAACCCAGACCTATGTGATCGAGAACAGAAACTCCAACTCCAAAATTAGAAGAATTAAGACATGAGGCCTATTGATCGAACACCATCATGAGTCCTAAATAGCTTGTTTTGGTCATATAAAGTGAATACAAGCACCTACAAAACCATTAAAGGGTCTTAAATGCTTAATAATATGTTTTGAGAAGAAAAGATGAAATCAGGGTTATTTCTTCAATTTTACCATAATATCACAACTACAGAATAACCATGGGATATTCCAAGGGCTAATTGAACGCCAAATGGTTGTTAATGTCTAATATGTGGGTCCATGCAGAATGAAACAGGTTTTCATGCATTTCAAGAATTAAAAGACATTTGAAACCCTAAAATAGACCTGCTTAATTAACTGATGTTCTTCTCAGGATAAAATTCACCTAAACCCTCTAAAAATCATAGAAAAATATTCTATAGGGTTTAGTATCTTTGATTTGGCCATCAGAACCTATTTTGACCTAAAAAAGAGTCCCAGACGGAAAGTTGCCCTAATTTAGGCTTCTATGTACTTTTCCCAGTCAAACGTGGTCAAAACCAACATCCGACTTCACCATCAGATTCCTTGGGCCCAAATTAGGTTTGTACCAAAATATGGGCCCAATTAGAGATAATCTTGAGCCAGTTTGCATCTTAGTCCTAACAGACTCTTTTCATTACATATAAGCCCTTAACTATTTCAAATCATTGTAAACATGTCCCTAAGTTCTTCATCTTCTTCGCAAAATGGTCCTCGTGCCATTTTTGGAAAGTCATACCTTCACCGTCGTGTTTCGAGCGAGGATCTTTCGCTCGATTCTCAATCAAACCTTACCAATTTTGAAATGGGATTCCCTGAGAAATTCCCTTCTAAATGAGCCTTTCCATGAGCCCTAAAACTTCCTAGAATCCTCATGCGAACATTTTGAATGCACCTATATCATGCTTGCATGTGAAGCTCAGAGTTCGCAAGCTTGTTTCCAAGCTTGGAATGGCCATCTAAGCCCTGTTTAAGGACCTACAATGCACGACCAACCTTCTCAAGCAAGTTTTGCCCTCAAAAAAGACCTCTTCCTCCTCCGGCCATCTCCGCTCCTTGGTCTGGTGACCTCTGTTCTCCTCGTCCGACAGTCCAACATTCAAATTGGATGGCCTATCTCCATCCTATCATAGTCGTGCACCTCTCCAGTCAAAGAGAGAGTGTTTCCCTGCTTCATTCGTTGTCACCGCCTCACTGACCTCCCCATCTTCCTCGACGCCAGTCGGTCAACACCAAAGCCTTCCATCCCTCTCCTTTGTCCCCAAGTAACCCTATCACTTCCTCTCCCACTCTACATCATTTTCCCATACTTGCTACTCTAATTCCACCACCGCACCACCATCCAAAACCCCATCTTCCACCTTGCCGAAACACCTTCGATGAGCCCTAGCGGCCTCCATAGACCACCAACATGGCCACTCCCACGCTCCACACCTCCGTCGTTCACCATAGATCAAAAGCCCTAACCTCACGCACTCAATTAGCAACTCCACTTCGCTCCCGAACTCACCTCCTTCTGCACCTTCATCTCGAGGTCATCAGACCTCCACACTCGCCCTCTTGCCACACCATGACCACCACCACACTCGCCATTCCATGGTGAAGGTTCTAAACTGATCTGACACGGCCAAGGGGCATTTTTCGTGTTTTCAGGTTCAAGGATACTGCTGCCATTACTGAAGCTTCTTCAAAGAGCTCAACACCGTGTTCTTACGACTATTGCTTCAGGCATCCTCTCCAGGTGAAGCGGATTCATCTAAGGGATGTTCCCAGGTGCTCAATTGGGAGCATTGACTGCTCCTAAGACCTCAATTGGACGAACGCTGTGGCTGCCATTCGCCCGAGAATAAAGGGGACGATTAGTCCCATATTGGAAGTCGACGAAGCAGACATGCGAAATGAAAGGAAAAAGTGTCGAGGCCTTATTTCCTCGACACTGGGGGTGAGGTCCCCCACTCATGACCCCTTCATTGCTCGCCTGCGATCACACCCGCAGGCATGCACCTAGATCCGATTAGTGTTCCTACACGATTACCCGGTTAACCCCAGGCCTTTAAGAGGAAGAAGAGAAGGAAAGAAAGGGAAAAGAGAGGAAGAGGGGGGTTTTGCTTTGGCTGACCCTCTCTCAACACATAGTCATTGAGAGGCATCCTTGCATTTGTACTGTGACTTGTACGAAGGAGAGATAAGAGAAGCTGTGAAAGAAAGAAGAAGAAGAATTCAATGAAGAAGAGAAGTGCTCTTTATAAGGCACTGTAGCAATTGGCTGTTTAAGTCATCTGATTAGAGCCTCCGATGTCGGATTGCATTAATTTGTGCTACTAAGGCTATATTGTTTATTTACTTGGGTATCTTTACTCTGGTTAATACTGTTGGGATACTGCTATTATTGTGAGGGGTAATTAGTGATTCAAATCATCATTTTACCCCATTCTTTTTGCACATTGCTATTGATTCCCATATATATATCATTCCTGCTTGGATTTTTTATTACATATTGTTCATCTTTTGTGGTTAAATTGTGATTTTGAGATTAACTTGCTACTTTCTCCCTACATTCGACCTCGAACTTAAATTCGAGTAATAAATTGTATTTGTTTTCATGTGATTTCGGTCTATACTACAGTGTATCAATTTTAAAACCCGATTTCGTGCGTTAACGCCTATGACTCCACTTTGACCGTTAAACAGTGAACCAAGGCCTTTCATGATAGCCACATTCGACAGAAAGAGTTTGAGCCATCACAACAAGTTTGGCTTTATAATGCCCAGCTCAAATTCTTTCTTGGTAAACTGAAGTCCAAATGGATGGGACCATTCCTTGTCTTGCGACAATTTCCCAACTGTGCCATTGAAATTGAAGATCCCAAAACTGGGCACAAATTTATGGTAAATGGGCAGCAGTTGAAACCTTCTCTCACTCATGAATCTACCCCCGTTGGTGAGAAAGTTACCCTACTGGAGGGTGACTAATTTCTACCTCATTTCGAGTCTACTGGGGAATTAAATTTAGCACTCATTGGGAGGCTCCCCAACACCCTTTCACCTTAGCCATCATTTCATCTCTCGAGTTTTCACCAGTTTACTCCACATTCAACTTCACTTCACTACACTTCACTTCACTTCACACTTCACCTATTCCACATGTTTTCCACCACCCACCATCCACCCTACTGTGTACCCCTTACTCATCCCTGTACCATGAGCCTTAATCCTGACTCACCCCTCTTGCATGCATACGAAGACATAGTAAGATTTAGCATGGGGGGATGGATAGGCATCCAAAGGATCTTGTATATTCTTTATGTATCATGCAAGACTACCTTCCATTATACATATCCATCTTTAGCGTATATATAGCTTTATTGAAAAATCAATAAAAATTGAAAAATCCTAAAAAAATTATAAAACACATAAAAAACACATAAAAACTTGAAAATTCAAAAACTCCAAAAAGGTTTTCAAAAGTGTTTATTTATGATATGAAAGCTAAAGCAAAAACAAAATAAGTGTTTGTGGACATTCAACCTTTCCTTTTAGACTTTCCAGGCCACATATGCTTGATTCGCTCTGGCTTGGGCTTAATACACTTGAGCTTTGACAAGATAGAACCAAAGTCTTTCCTAACTTAAGTCATATTCTTATACCCAAGTCAACCAGTACAAGATTTGTCTATTTGTCTCTATTTAAGAGTTGAGTAACTTTGGTTCACACTACACGGATATAGGAAGAACCAGGGAAATTTAAGCTCTCAACCTTATGCTCATTAGGGAAGGTGGAGTCCTTACCTACGCGTGAAGGTAGACTCTTTGTCTTAGTCTTTAATCATCTGTCTAGGATAAGCTCACCCACAAAATAAGTGTGCCCCACCAAATAAAGTTGTTGAAGACATATCGACATCTGTTTTTAGAAAAAAAAAAGAAAGAAAACAAATTAGAAAAATGAGAAAAGCAGAAAATAGAAAAAGTCAAAAGAAGAAAGAAAACAAAAATTATTCTTTGCAATAAGTCAGTATGTTATCCAAATCTTGTTGTAAATACCTTGTACATATCCACCAAAAATAGTTGTTGCTGGGTATACTACATATACCGTATGTTTTCCCCTAAATATTTTTGGGCCACTTACACAATAAGAGTTGGGTTCGAGTATTCACTACTTTAGAGTTGATCCAAAAACGTGAGTTGAAGCTGAGAACAACCTGGACCTAAAAAGATGTGAAACCCTGGATTTGAGTCTAAAGTTCATCTGGTTAGTCCTAACTTGCACTAAGCACAACCATAACTTCTTTTCTTCTTAAGCTCGGTAAAACTCTCTACATCCTGGAAGCTGTACTCAGGATTTAAATACCAAGAGTCCTTGTTAGTCAAGAGATGATCGATATCATGTAAGTCTTAAGTACCGGTAGTCTTCTTTACAATTGGTTCTCACAATGTCCAACAAATAAAAACATTGATATTGCTTCAGAAAAATCTTCAGCTAAAGATCTTTTCTAAAAATTTTACTACTATATTGAGTAGTAAAAGAGCGTTTGCTAGGGCTAGCAAAAGATAGGAATGGGGTGTGATTGTGCAACAATTCATGCCAACAAATTGTTAATCTCATGCTATTTTCTAGTTTTACACATCTATGGTTAGGTAACAATACTTGCATTTTGTAAATACCTACATTCATGCATAATGAGAGAGGAAGAAAGAGAGAGAGATAGAGTCCTCATGTTTACACTACCACCTAATATCACCCACCTATCACCAACACTAATTAACCAAAATCTCAAGTCCCTACCCCACAAAATTCCCAAAAAAAAAAAAACCTAACGACCACTTTCTTCCCCCCTACATCTCACCTCTCACCTATAAAACTACCATCCCCACCTCCACTCTCTACGTCGGCAGCTACCATCACCCACACCCAGACCTTCACCTCACTCCATCCTAGTAGCCAACCACCTCTCCTCTTTCCCTCTCTTCCTCTCCCACTCACAGCACCCTCTCACCAATTGAGAGGGCACGCTAGTGACATTGGGAAGCCTCCTGTGGTCGCAAACCACCACAGCAAGGTCCACCACCATCTAGCTCCATCGTGAGCAGGTACATGTGGTGGTTCGATTTTAGTTTTGCTATTTTTATTGTCATTTTGGTCGCCATTATGCTAGTTTAGAAGCTCAGTTTGGTTGTTCTATTTTGCTATAGGGCCTCTATTGCACTTCATTTTCCCTTTCATCATCGGATTGCCTCTTAATTATCCAGTGAAAAAGCCTCATGCGCTACTCACCCCATTGGTTACCCACACCCACGCAAGCCTTCTCTCTCTTCACGTCACTTGCTACATAAGAAACTTAGCTGGTGAGTTGTCGCAACATCCAATCACTCCACACATGTAAACGCCAATTTATCATCATTCTTATGCCCTAAAACAGATCTAGTTCTTAGGGTTTTAACTCCGCAAATGGGTTTTCAAGTTGCATTTATGCATTTCTTAGGATAGGCATGCATTGCATTATTTCTGTAGTTCTGATTCTTTTATTTGAGTGTCAGGGATAAGCAGAGAGTTAGATCCCTCAAATCTTCGCACTCAAGAAGGTAGAAGATGAAGGAAAAGCTCAAATTAGCTGGATCCAGCTCATACCAGCTGGATCCTAACTTATTCTAGTTGGAACAACCTTTACTTTGCTCCATTCGGCTCATTTCAACTAAATAGTAGCTCAAGCTAGTCCACCTCATCTCCATTCAGCACACCTCAGCTGGTTGGTAGCTCAAACTAGCTCAAGTTAGGTGATCCCATCTCCACTCTAGTTCCTCCAGGCTAAAAATATTTCACTGGAAGCTCGACTAGACTAGGCCTAGTTACTACCATCAACTAGCTAAGCCTAGTCAACTGAAGAAGTCCTTACCTAGTTCAGGTCAGCTAAACTCCAGCTCCCGCAGACTCAGATCAGCTCAACTTAATTGAGCTAAGCTACTGGACATAATCTAACTACCCTAGCTAGTTAGGCAACCTTCCAAAAGACCAACTTTAGCTTACCTCAACTCAGAATTGAAGAAAGCCAGCTGAGATTAGCTTGGCTTAGCTACTAGCAAAGAACTACCTAGCTAAGCTAACTACTGAGCTCCACTTCGGCTATCTTCAACAACCATTTACTCTAGTCAACTCACATGCAGCTCCTCTTCAGCTCCTCAAGCTAAAACCCTACCTCCTTCTACCTCCAACTCCACTCATCTACTAGCTAAGCTAGCCTATCTTAGCTCCTCCACCTCCATGGCTCCCAACCCTAACCCTAAATCTCCACCTAACTAGCTCCACCAAGTAACCCTACCAAAGTCCAGCTAAGTTGCCTCCACCTCTACTCCATTTTGGTGCCAACCCTACACACCTCTTAACATAATCACCACCACCAAAAGACACCAAAATGTGGCCTCAAAAACACTCCTAACTATCCCCCTTTTGGCACCACCATTTCCCTCCAAAATTTCCTCCATCTCAACCCTACACCTAAGCCCTAATCCCATCCTAACCCTCGATTAGTGGCACCACCTAAGACCCCTTCTCGAAGCCTCAAGTTGGAGCCAATTTAGTGGTGTCTCTCCACCACCAAAGGCTACCAACACCTCCATAACTACCTCTCTAGAAACCATTTAGGATGGTGCCAATTTATCTCTCCCCTTGGATCCTTAACCACATTCCACAAGCCATCCTAGACCTAAACATACACTCCACGCCAACCACCACTTTCCCTTCTTATAAAAGCACATCAAACCACCAGTGTACCATCATCCTCCCTTAGTCTACTTCCACTCATACCACCTACATAATTCAATCAAGGAAGGAGAAGAAGAGAAGAAGATCAAACGAGCAACCTACCCACCCCCTTGGTTCCTTCTTCCTCTCCCTTCTTCTTCCTTGAGCCATGCCAAGTAGGAGCTCTTCGTCTAAGGAGGATGACCAGGCAATGAGTAGTCTTGAGGGTGGTGGACATCCACCCTTGGAGGAGGCTTGGAGGAGGACTACTTGAAGAAAGAAGCTAAGGAGAAGCCCTTTTAAGTGTGGGAGCTACCACACTTGGAGCAAGGACCATCCAAAGCTTCAACGAGAGGATTCCTTCTTTTTCTTCATCTTTCTTATTTTCCTGTATTAGCTAGTATTTTCGTGTTTCTTGTAACAAGCATTCACCTACTTGTCATTCACTTTTCTAGTAATACAAGATTTTTATTGCCTTCCAATTTCCTATTAGTGTGTCCTCATGTTTCTAGTAGCCTAGTGCACCACACTCTTCCCTTCTAATTACCCTAGGCACACTTGCCTAGGGTGAGCTTACAAGAGAGGATATTTCTATCACTTCGGTCTAGTTTATACGCATAGTTTTAGCATAGTTATCTTCACTTCTCATGTGCCCAATATTCCGAAAACCCTGAACAACAAATTTAAAAATACAAAAATACAAGTGCAGATTTGAGAGGTGAGAGAGAGAACCATCTTATGTGACTAACAATTTGGCCTCCTTGGATGAGTCTAAATACACATCATATGTAGGTATTGTAAATTATAAAAGTTGATTGCGGATTAACATGTAACAATGACATAAATACGTCTATTTACAAAGCATGTGTTTCTTCGCATCACCTTTTGTAAAGCATGCCTATTTACAAAGCATGTGACTAACAATTGGCATGTCTTAGTCTCATTTTTATCTCTCTCTAGCTTTACTAGATCTTCACAAATTTTATGCTTTGTTTTGTTTGGGTAAGAATCAGCACTAGGAGCAGGATTCGGATTCACTTGGAGTGAGAGTTTCAAGTGAACTATTTGTCTTCCTGCATACTACAAGTAAGCACCCTAGGCCATCTCTTTTCAAAAACCAAAAAAAAATTCTCTTAAAAAATCTTTAAATTATCAAAAAAATAAAAGACAAGAAAACTTAAAGGGTGGTCGAACCCTAATATTCATTGTGTTGCTTTTTTGCTTCATTTTTCCATGACTCAAGTCTTGTTGGTGTCTGAGTTTTAAAAATTTAGACTTCTGTCTTGAGTTTTAAAAATCAGATTAGGGAACTTAGGAGATTCCTAAAATCACCAAATTTCACCAAGGGAAGCCCCTTTGAGTCAAGAACCTTAAGTCAAAATTTAAAGTAATTTTTCTAAATAGAAAAAATTAAAAAAATTTGCGGACTCAACATGGGTTAGACCTTGTTTCCTTACTGCTATCTTACTATCCGTGAATTTTATCAATTTTTCTACTCATCAGATTTAGGAAAACATTATATTACATGAAACCTTTAGAAATTCTCTATATCATATAAAATTCTCAAAAATATTTAAGGCCATTTGAGGTTTTTGCAAAATCAATTTCCTGAATCTATCAATTCTAACTCTTAATAGCAGTAAGAAGAAAAATTCCAAAAAAAATCAAAAAATTTCCTAAAATCTCAAAAAAATTATTTTTGAATTCTTTGTTTGATTTTACATCAAGTGGTGGTGCTGTTTTCTTGTTTGGATCACTACTTTTAAAGATTTCATAAAAGGAGATTCATTTAGGAGCTACATACACAGGATTTCAAAACTTTAGGGCTTTTAATTTTCTCTCTTAGTCACATTAATTTTAGAAAGGAAATGATTTTGACCAACAGCTTGTTTGTTATTATTTGTGAATCTTCAAAACCTTGTTTGACTCCTTAACGAAAGAGAATCTTAAAAGACATTAAATTTTAACCTAAAACCTAAAATACTTTAATAAAAAAATACTTGTTTGCAGAACCTATTGATTTGGCTTGGGCATCACTTCCCACCCAATTCAAGCACACCAAAAAAAATAAAGAAATAATCGGGCATTACCCAAATCAACACCAACACATTCCTTGTGCACTTAAGTTCCTAGACCTAATTAAAACTTGTAGCAACTTGACCCCCAACGTTTCATCAAACTTAGGCTTGCTACCTTGGTCTTAAGATTTCTTTAATTGATTTCAATTCCTTCATCTATATCTATTGCAAGACTAAGGGGTAGTGTCAAATGACCAAGCGCAGGCTTATACAAGCCCCCAATGATTTTCCTAGGACATGCTTGGGCCCAACCCCCCCTTATTCAATCGAGCTAGATTTGTTGAGGGAACGGTTATCCGCTATTAATTTCTTATTTCCTAGGTAGACCAGGTCAAGTAATTTTTAGGGAGTCACCTTTAAGTTAGGTGATGGGAGCACCATCACGAGCCATAACTAGTTCAATTTGATTTGATTAAGTCATTAAATACTCTTACATAACCATCAGAAGGTCATAATTCACTGCAAATCCTTTCTGAGAGAAATACAAGAAACCAAGGTTACAATTGCAATTTTGCCATCATATATTGAATGCAGAACAATCACAAGTTTCTTCAAGGATGACTGCGCAACAACCATAGGTCTTAATTAACATAGATTAAGCTAGAACTTAGCATAAGCTAGGGTTATTCATGCATGCATACGCATTATCTGCATCTTTACTGCTTTCATTTAGCTATGCATAAAATAATGTTATAATGTGCTGATTAAGTGCATTATGTCAATTTCTAGGAATAAGCTAATCGAAGCTGGATCAGGAATAATGGGAGTTGCAGCAGAGCTGGAGCAGAAGGCTTAGATTAGATGTAGGAATAATAATGTAAGGGAGTTAAAAGTTGGCTATGCTATTAAGTAGGAATAAAGTAGTAAAATGTGAAGAGCTTAGGTCCATTCGAGCCCTAGGATAACCTAAAGACTTCCCCAAGCCTTAGCCACCCATAGATTAGTTCACAACACCCTATGAAGCCCTAAAACCCTAGTTCCAACCCTAATCTGAATGTCCAGATAAGTTATAGGATGACCAAGACCCTAAGCCATCTCCAAAACACCTCAAACCCACTTCTGCAGTGTTATTGGACGTCCAGACACTTTGTTAGATATCCAATTTCTGCAGAATACCCAAAACAAAACCCAAAATCCCTCCTGACTCTAATTGGACGTCCAGACAACAAGTCTGGACTTCTGCTTTTTGATTATAAGATGACTGACAATATTATTAGACATCTGATACTGCTCTCCAACTCCTGTTTTGAGGTTTAAGCCTTGATCTTGGATCTCTAGGTCACTAAACCCAATTCCAACCCCATAGGAACCTAAATTAAGGTGCCCTAACCCTAGTACATCACCTCTAGACCTCCCTAAGGACCTAATTAGGTCCTCACTAAACCTAATTGACTTGGATCTTAGTCAATTCCATCAGCCTATTCAATTGGACTCATTGAGTCCAATTGAGCCCTAATCTCAGCATACACTATCCAATTGGACTCAGTGAGAGTCCATTTGACCTAGACCTAAATTAATTGAGTTGTTTTACTCTCAATTAAATTTTCATACACCCAATTAAACTTGTATTAAGTTTAATTGCACTTTACCTTAGTGAATTAGGGTTTGTATCCCTAATTTGAGACATACCTTGACCTAAACCCACTAGAACCTAACCTAATCAACCTAGCCACCTAAGTTTCGACCCACACACACCCACACACGCCATCCACACGAAAATACCTAGCCTAGAGTTCTCTAGAACTCTCTACCATGTGTGGTTGCCTTGGTTGCCAAAATTAGCAACCAAGAGCCATTCAATTTTTAGATCCACATTTGGTGGATCTAAAAACCACCATCCATCCTCTCTCTCTCACTCTCCCACGAGCTCCCACCATAGGCCTCTCTAGAGAATACCATAATTCTCTAGAGAGCTTCCCTTAGGTCTATAAAAAGACCTAAGGGGTGGCCATTTGCACCCATTCACTTCCTTGGCAAATTCACTCCATTGGTGCCATTCACACCCACTTCCACTAGCTAGCCACTCCACCTCCACGAGCTCACTACCACCACCATGGAGGTCATCATGCTGGGATGCTAGATCAATCCTCCCTCTATCCCAGGGTTGGCCAAAGCTACATTTGCTGCTCCTCATTCTCCTCCCGACCACTCCAAGGCCATTGGGGACCACCCTTGAATGCCCTTTCGGTCTGCTAGATTTAGTTTATGCTCTTTGTAGTTTACTATTTTTTATTACAACTTAGTAGCATAGTCTTAACTTCTCCTCGAATGATGCATGCAAAATCCCCCGTAGATTCTTATATGCAGTCATTTTCTGGTAGCTAGATTTCCATTTTAAGCTTTTCGTTATAAGCATTCCTCTACCTCCATGTTGCAAACACCTTCCTGAATGAATGAAAGAAATTTTTCCATATATATATATATATATATGTTTATGTGTTGAGAATCACCATGAGCTCATCGATTGCAATATATTTGGTGTGATTAAAGTTGCCTACTTTTCATTATCATCTATTGCAACTAAGCATGTCGTATCTAAATACGTAACAATCATAAACCACCGTGCGATTCCTAAACAAAGTAGAGCGGCAAATAGATCGATTTCAAAAGTAAAACAAATGCCTCCCAGAGATGAACGACCAGGACTCAAGTCTCGTAATTTCTACAAACTTAATTTTTGACGAATGTTTTTGTGCGATTATACTACAATTTCTGACGACTTTCAAATGCACGAGAATGCTTTCTGTTAAATGGCACCATTGCCGGGGAGGCAACGAAATTTTCTACGATTTCGATCTTTCAAAACATCATTGACGAATTTGCATGTGCTTTGTTTTTGATGTGCAGGAAAAACTGGAAGAAAATGGGATCTACACACACATTAAGCATGACAAAGAAACAGTCCAGGTGCACATCATCATTCTCCATAGATTTGGTTTTCTTTTTCTGAACCCTAGGACTAGATCTATTTCCTTTGAAAAAAATCTTTGTGAAAAAATAATATACATTTTTTACTCATTTTAGTGAAAAAGAAATTAAAAAAACTAAGAAAAAATCTAGATTAGGTTTCCTTTTTGAGTCTTAGGTTAGTTCGAAAGAGGAAGAAAAAAAGATATTTTCTTTGAATCTTTTGAAAAATTCTTTTTGAAAAGAAAAAGTGAAAAAGTTTTGACAAAAAAAAAATATTTTTGGTGGAAAGCTTAGATTTCAATTCAAACCTCTTCAAAGAGCTTTTCCACCATCTTCTGATTTTCGACCAGAATTCAAGCTTGAATTAAAAATTCGATTGTCGAAAAATTAGCAAATGAAAAATTCTGAAATTTAGGCTAAACCTTCATTTTCAAACAACCTTTCAAACGGCACTATTATTTTGAAAAAATTACAAGTATACAATTTTTAAAAATTTGTGAAGTGCATAGGGGTCAGACTGACCCAGATTCAAAATTTTTCAAATTTAAAAAGCAATTTCGAGCAATCCGCGAATCTATTTTGGCTAAAAATAGTGGGGTTTGAAAGCTGATCTCATTGGCTTTCTTTTCCATATTTTTCCCAAATTTTTGAAGGTTATTTGGTACTATTCAAAGCAAAAAATAGACTAAGAGTCAAAATTCTAGATTTGACCCGTTGATATTCAAAATTCCCTAAAAATTTGGTTGAAATAGTAAAAATTTCGAAAAAATATTCTTTGGAAAGATAATTCAAAAGGGAACCTACTCGCAAGATTTCAAATTAATTGGATTCCAATTATTATCAGAGAATAAACATTACTTTTGTAGTCTGTTGAAACGGAAAAAGAAAAACCATAGAAGTGCATGCAACTTAGGTTGAATCTTTAGGGTTACAACTAGAGACCACACTTTGGGCTAACCTAGACTTAAAGTCTAGTTAGCCAGTGAACTTGGTCACCTTGTGAGCCACTCACCACAAACCCCACTGAAGAAAATGGGTTAAAACTAATTTTAAAACACGAAATCAACCCGAGTTCGTTATCATACTACTGGGTGTTTTTAATCTCTCTTGCCAAACCTGGTGACTAAGTCTGCATGGTAGTATCAAACGACCACGGCTCGGGGGCTAATGGAACCGGAAGCGTAAGCCAAAGGAAAAACCTTCCCCTTAGTCCCCCCGTAACCAGACTGGCTAGGTTAGCTTGAGAGGCGGGAATCACTTTCAATTGGTTGAACGACGAACTTATCTTCAGGAATTCAAATTTCTAACGAAAAATCTGGTCACCTGATCCATAAGGACCATTTGATTGACAGGGCCTTAGCCTTGTCCTGCTTAGCTAAACCAACCCAGGGGTTGGGTGGTGTATGCAAGGAAGGAGGTCCCTCAGACCTCGACTGATTGGACCTTGGGAGCCGCTCCCATGAGGCGAGTCACTTCTTCTATCTGCTGAGCCACGATGGCTAACACTGGATCTGGACCTAATCAGGATCCAGAAGAGATGGACCCATGAGCTTATCTGAGAGCTCAGGTCACTAAATCAGCTCAACCTTGGGATCAGAACCCAAGGTGGCGAAGATGACTTTTTGCTTCGCCTGATCCTTCTCCTCGGGTTACCGAAATAGTTAACCCATATCGTAACCCTGGATATTATGACCCATACCAGTCGGTCCCTCAAAGGACTGCATCTTATAACCCAGGATATGGATTTCATACTCCTGCTTCTCACCCATGGAACATGGGTAGACCTAATTCACCCCTTAGAACCCTTGAGGAGCTACCGGTGCATATGCGGCCGCATTATAGAATACAGAGAGCTATAGCGAGCGCTAAGGAAAAGGCCACAACCTATCTACACAAAATCCAGGCTATCATTGACCCGAACCAATGGCAAAGCTGGATTCCACATCAACAAGCTGTGATGGAGCTTCTTTAGGAAACAACAGAGATAACAAGGCTAATGAAACAAAATCGGGAAACTCAAGAACTACTTTTGAGATATCAAGTGGAGAATAGCCTTGATGACCTCGAGGAATCTAAAATGATTATGCCGAAAGGACACAAAGAAGATTCTCAGGAGTAGATACTGGAAGATCACTTAGGGGAAAAAGAATCTAGGATGGATATAAGATAGGAGCAGGAAGTATGCCGAATGGGTTCATCTGAAATTGAGGAGGAAAGGATTGATATCTCCAGGACTGAGCCGCAATCAGATTATCTTGAATCTTGGGAGACACTTTTCGAGTTAGATAACCCAATCGAGAAAGGGGAAGTAGATACAATTGAGGATATGGATCTTGAGGCAAGCATTACATGTGACACTACTGATTAGCCTAAGCCACTTCCCCTTTTAGGTGAACCTATGCTGGAGCCAACATCATTTAATCTGCACTCTTCTTCTTTCACCTACATCCCTAATTCGGATGCTAGAGATTTTGAGATGACACTTTCCATCCTTGATCCTGACATCCAAAAACCAAAAGTAGCTCTGAATAACTTGAACAAATAAATAAATATGCTACCCGAGGCAGGAATTACTAAGGAGCCCAATGCATATGAGGGTGAAGCCTTGAGCAGAATGAGCTGGGGATCACCTACCATCCTAGTCGATGGCTCAACTCTGAGCTTAAGGAGACAGCCTCTGATGAATCAGAGATGGGTACTGATGAGGACGAAGTAATTTTTGATGAGGATTTCAGCAACTTCCTCATAGATCTACTTTCACGGATACCCCTATATGACCCAGATCCTTGAGAGGGCATGATCTTTGATGTCAATTATCATTATGAGGATCCATATGATTCAGATTCTGGTTCTGAGATACATTTTGATCTACTCCCTCAGCAACTTCCTGCTAAATTGTGGGGCATGATAAATCAGCTGAATCAACATCATGATCCCACCTCTAATTATCCTCTATTTTCCACCACCACTCCACACTTTCTTATAGCTAGACTTTTTGGAGTAGAGGTGCACAATCAGCTGGTTCGCATCTCCAGACCACTAATTCTGGTAGCATATAAGCATATCTTTCTATTAATCTTAGCTGGCTCCTATGCTAGAAATGACACATCTGATTGAGTTTTCGCCCAGCTGGAGGCGTTAAACTCAACATGTATAGATACCATTCACTCCACATTCCACCATCATTCATTTACAACCATGTTTATACATAGCATATTTTTGTTTTACCATATTTCCCTTTTGTATATTGCAAATTAACAAGTTGGCCGGTGCTGAATATAACTTCAGGAGCAATTCCAGGTGATTTCTACCCATTCTCTCCCTGCAGTATTTATTTTCTTTTATATTCATGCATGAGGACATGCAAGAACTTAGGCATGGGGGGGTAGATACAGCAGAAATTGAATAATTTTTTTTTGCCAACACTTAGGAAAACCTCTGAGCTACATGTAAAATGCACTTTAGGACCTTAAATAAAAGAACAACCAACTCCACCTCCAATGCTCGCATTGGAGCTAAAAATCGTTCGCAATAGCCACTTTTGACTCACCTACTCTCCTATTATTCTAAATTTAGGGTCAAGCTGATTGTAACCCAATACGGGAATTTTACGAAGTACAAATTATATGAGGTTAATTTTTCATAGCATATATACATATTGCACTCATGAATAAGATTATTTTATTAAGAGAATGCATTAAGGATTTTATCCTCTAGTTGATTCCTGTAATCTGGAATCCAGTACAACTTTTCACACACATGTAGAATTTGCAATGGATTCATGGTGAAGGCTAATAAATGTCTTCAGTCTGTTGAGAAGAAGCAGTGCTTCTTTTCCTGAACCCCTGGATAGTGTTTTGGGAGTCAAGCAGATTTTCCTCCAAAAATCCACCAAATAGTGTGAGATGAGAGTAGAGTGTACTGGTGCTCTAAGATTAGTGCAAGGAATCTGGAATCCAAGATAATTAGGTGATGATACTCAGAGATTAGGCATAGTTTCCGCTCTCGGTTCCTTCGTATACATTTTGAGTGAATTTTGAGAGCCACTAAATAGGGCAACTACGTGGAGAGTGAGTTTTCATAAAACTGGGGCTAAGGTGGATGGTTACAACCATTCTTTACAGAATCCTCAGCTGAAGGAGGCTATTGATATCAAGGTTAGAAATACACCATCCTATCTGTCTCTCCTGATGCCGTGAGTAGGCACTTCCACCAAATAAGCTACCCAATGTCTCTTGAGTACCACCAATCCTTAATAATGCCTCCTCAATAAAGTTCATGGAAGTGTTATGTTTAAAAAAAAAAATGTGTTGAAAAGAAAGAAAAGCTGAAAAAAAAAAGAAGAAAAAGATAAGAAAAGAATGAATATTTATTGTTTATTTCATTGAGGTAATACCACCAAATAAAATTGAGATCCACCAAATATGGCCTTAACCTATCTTTCTTGTGTTTTTGACCACCTCAAATACTGGCTGAGGAATTCCGACTTAGTGTTAGGATTATGAGAACTCAATTAAAGTGTTAATGCCTAGTGAGACCACCAAATACAGGTCATATAAGTGAATCTGATGAAGTTGTGAGCTCTATGAAAGAAAAGAAAAGGAAAAGAAAAAGTGTAAGAGAGAATAGATACAGAGGAATCAAAAGAGAGCATAGTTTTTCTCATCTTTTTCTGAGTTGAGTCACTTAGTAATCCGATAATCTAGATTCTGTAGTACTAGTCTCTATGTAGCACCAAGTGAGATTGAGCCACCAAATATATAATCCTTTCCCTCAGAGATTCTCTACCTGAGCCTAAAGCCAGGGCGGAATTCATAGAACATCTTGAATACCCCGAGGGAAGAAGTCTGCTTATCCCGCTAGAATTTTTACTAGGGGTCAAGTACAGGCTTTAGAGGTGAATCAGTTTTTCACTCGAATCCGTTGCAAAAGCTACATAGCTACACCTTCACGATTGTCTGGATTTCTAGAGCACAGGATGAAAACAAAAAGGAGAAAAATCTCTATGCATACACTTGATAAAATAATCAGCCCCCTAAGGACCATTGCTGTAAATAATTTAGTCTTGCATTTACTAGGGACTAGCAAGATTTCGGCATGGGGGTATCATTGCGCAACAATCATAGGTTTTAATTGACCTAGATTAAGCTAGGACTTAGCATAAGTTAGGGTTATTCATGCATGCATACGCATTATCTGCATCTTTACTGCTTTCCTTTAGCTATGCATAAAATAATGTTATAATGTACTGATTAAGTGCATTATGTCGATTGCAGGGAATAAGCTGATCAAGAGCTGGATCTGAAGCTGGAATCAGGAATAATAGGAGTTGTAGTAGAGCTGGAGTAGAAAGCTTAGATTAGATGTAGGAATAATAATGTAAGGGAGTTAAAGGTTTGCTACGCTATTAAGTAGGAATAAAGTAGTAAAAAATGAAGAGCTTAGGTCCATCCTAGCCCTAAGATAGCCTAGAGACTTCCCCAAGCCTTAGCCACCCTTAGATTAGGTCACAACACCCTAGGAAGCCCTAAAACCCTAGTTCCAACCCTTATTTGGATGTCTAGATAAGCTATAGGATGTCCAGGACCATTAGCAATCTCCTGCACACCTCAAACCCACTTCTGCAGTGTTATTGGATGTCCAGACACTTTGTCAGATGTCTAATTTCTGCAGAATACCCAAAACAGAACCCAAAATCCCTCTTGACTCTGATTGGACGTCCAGACAACAAGTCTGGACTTCTAATTTTTGAGTATAAGACGTTTGACACTATTATTAGATGTCTGATACTACTCTCCAATTCCTGTTTTAAGATTTAAACCATGATCTTGGATATCTAGGTTCCTAAACTAAATTCCAACCCCATAGGAACCTAAATTAAGGTGCCCTAACCCTAGTACATCACCTCTAGACCTCCCTAAGGACCTAATTAGGTCCTCACTAAACCTAATTGACTTGGATCTTAGTCAATTCCATCAGCCTAATCAATTGGACTCATTGAGTCCAATTGAGCCCTGATCTCAATACACACTATCCTATTGGACTCAGTGAGAGTCCAATTGACCTAGACCTAAATTAATTGAGTTGTTTTACTCTCAATTAAGTTTCCACACACCCAATTAAACATGTATTAAGTTTAATTGCACTTTACCTTAGTGAATTAGGGTTTATAACCCTAATTTGAGACATACCTTGACCTAAACCCACGAGAACCTAACCTAATCAACCTAGCCACCTAAGTTTCGACCCACACACACCCACACACACCATCCACATGAAAATACCTAGCCTAGAGTTCTCTAGAACTCTCTACCATGTGTGGTTGCCTTGGTTGCCAAAATTAGCAACCAAAAGCCATTCAATTTTTAGATCCACATTTGGTCGATCTAAACCACCATCCATCCTCTCTTTCTCACTCTCCCACGAGCTCCCACCATAGGCCTCTCTAGAAAATTCCATAATTCTCTAGAGAGCTTCCTTGGGGTCTATAAAAAGACCTAAGGGGTGGCCATTTGCACCCATTCACTTCCTTGGCAAATTCACTCCATTGGTGCCATTCACACCCACTTCCACTTAGCTAGCCACTCCACCTCCACGGGCTCACTACCACCACAATGGAGGACATCATGCTGGGATGCTGGATCAATCCTCCCTCTCTCCAAGGGTCGGCCTAAGCTACATTGGTTGCCCCTCAATCTCCTCCCGACCACTCCAAGGTCATTGGGGACCACCCCTGAATGCCCTTTCGTTCTGCTAGATTTAGTTCATGCTCTTTGTAGTTTACTGCTTTTTATTACTGCTTAGTAGCATAGTCTTAACTTCTTCCCCAATTATGCATGTGAAATCCCCTCGTAGATTCTTGCATGCAGTCATTTTCTGGCAGCTAGATTTCCATTTTAAGCTTTTCGTTATAAGCGTTCCTCTACCTCCATGTTGCGAACGCCTTGCTGAACGAATGAAAGAAATTTTTCTATATATATATGTTTATGTGTTGAGAATCACCATGAGCTCATTGATTGCAAGATATTTGGTGTGATTAAAGCTACCTGCTTTTCATTATCAACTATTGCAACTAAGCATGTCGTATCTAAATACGTAACAATCATAAACCGCCATGCGATTTCTAAAGAAAGTAGAGTGGCAAAAAGATCATTTTCAAAAGTAAAACAAACGCCTCACAGAGATGAACGACCGGGACTCAAGTTTCATAATTTTTACAAACTTAATTTTTTACGAACGTTTTTGAGTGACTATACTATGATTTTCGATGACTTTCAAATGCATGGGAATGGCTTTCTGTAAAGGAGTTAATTAAGGGTCAAATGGTCTTAAAAGTCTAACAAGTGGATTAGCACACACAAAAAATGGTTTTCGTGCATTTCATGAATTAAATGACATCTAAAACCCTAAAAATAGACTTGCTTAATTAACTGAGGTTCTGGTCAGGATAAAATTCACCTAAACCCTCTAAAATTTATATAAAAATATTCTCTAGGGTTTGGTACCTTCAATTTGACCATCAGAACCCATCTTGACCCAAAACAGAACCACAGACAGATTTTTGCTCTAATTTCGATTTTTGCAAAAATTACATAGCCAAACTAGGTCAAAACCAAAATCCAACTTCACCATTGGATTCCTTAGGTTCAAATTATGTTTGTACCAAAATTTGGGTCCAATCTAAGATCATCGTGACCTAGTTTACAACTTGGTCCTACCTGATTCTTTTATCTCACACACATGCCCCTAACTTTTGAATTTCTTACAAATAGCCCCCGATCTTTGTCGTCTTCTCCACAAAAAGGACCCTACTGCCCTGAAATACTATTTCTAAAACTCTGGCGACCTTTGATTGAAGAGAACTCCTTCTCTGATCAATCAATCCATTCCAAAATTGGAAGGGAGATTCTTTGAGGAGTCCTCTTTCCATTGAATCTGATATTGAGCTGCAAAATCTTGCCAATCTCTCATGCGAACGCATGAGAGATTTGGCTATTTTTAGGTTTCCAACTCCGATGACCCTTCCAAGCTCGGGAAGCTTGCTTCCCAAGCTCTAATCGATCCCTGAGGCCTATAAAAGGATCCTCAGGGCTCGGCCGAACTTTTCAGCAAGGTTTGGGGACAAATCCTTCTTCAAAACTCCACCTCCATCCCCACTCCTTCTTAGCTCTAGTGAACATCTTCCTCCAACATCTTCGACCTCCCAACAACCAAATTGGGAGTGCTAATATCTCCCTCTCCTTCGTCCCCTCCTCGATGACCAAGTCAGGGCCATCTCTGCCTAGTTCTTCATCATCGCTACCTCACGGAGCAATTCCCTTCTCCGATGCCGGCAACCACACAGATGCCTAATCCTTCACCTTTCGTCCCTAATTTTAGGTTCCAACACTCCCTCATCTCCACTACTCTTTTTTCCTCCCTTTATCCTTTGATTTTGATCCCTCGACACATCGTTCACCTCCATCATCCTCACCTCTGGCCACTACTCCGGTGAGTCCATCACACCTCCACAAACCACCAATCAACTCATCAACAAGCCCACAACCTTCACCTCTCCCTATTCACCACTTCGCTCACCCAAATCGCCCATCGAACAAACCCATCACCGTCCACCATCGCTGACCTTTGCTGACCACCACACACCCCAATTAGCCATGAAATAACCATGACCACCCTCGCTGTCCTCAGGCGATGCTCATGCATTATTTTAACGTGGTCACAAGGCCCTATTTCATGTTTTAGGTCATCGCCGTCCATCGCCATCGTTGCCTCCATCTCCGACGTCATTCAAGCTCCTCTAGCGGTGCTCTTCGCCAATTCCATGTCTTTGGAGAGTGGCTTACTCCTAGGTTCCATCCCAGGTTGTCAATAGAAGGTCACCACATCTTGTTCATTTGCAATTGGATGAAGGACCTCGCTGGCTTGTGTAAGAAAAAGAGATGTGGGATTAGTCCTACATAGTAAAGGGATGAGCTTCCAGAGGCGCATATATTTATTTTCTGATATGGCCTAATCACCTCAGTAGCATGGGGTGAGGTCCCCTTGCATGTGCCATGGATGCCCTCGCCCGCAGCCACGCCACGTGGGTCTAGGCTCTGAATCATATACCCAAATCTGATTAAAAAAGACAAAGAAAAGGTAAAGGAAGAGGAAAAGAGAGAGAGGGGGTTAAGGGGGTTTTGCTCTCTATGACACTTAGCCGCTAGAGGGATTACCTCCCTCTGTGCGTGAATAAAGAAGAAGAGGAGAAGACCTGAAGTGGCAAGGAGGAAGAAGAAAGAAGAGAGAAGCCAAGGCTGAAGACAGGCAGATGAAGAAGAGCTTAAAAGGAAGAAAAGGCTAAAGAAGAAGCATAGTGCCCTCTTGGCATTGTAGCAGGGTAGACATAAGATGTCTGATTAAGTGCCCTATCATCTGATTGAGTGCCCTGTGCACTAAAGTTTGCATGGCTAAGCTGTTCATTTATCTAGATGATTAAGTAATTATTATATTTGTATCTAAGCTAATAATTGGTGATTCAAATCATGATTATTTTGTCTTAGATGATTTTTTGCCTCAATAGATTCTTGATATACTCATGTGCTACATTGATTATTAGTTCTTGAGTAATTAATTGTCCTCATTTACATTATTTATTGAGATTAGCGATTGAATTCCTAATTGCCCCCTGTGTTCGACTTCGAAGTTCCTTTCATGTATAAATTCTATTTGTTTTTTCGCATTGATTCAATCTATACTACAATGCATCTATTTTAAAATCTGATTCAGAGCAACTAACATTTTGGCATCGTTGCCAGGGAGCAATGCACAATTCACTGCTATTCGCTTGCTATACTTTTATATTTTTGAGCACTAACTTGCCTTGTTTGCTTTATTATGATTTTGCGAGGTACTTCTCGAGGAGATCTTTCGTGCAAAATAGCCACACCAGGGCAAATAACTTCTCTATTCTTCCCTAATCAACCTCCTAATATTGTGAAGACAAAATGGAAACAATCAATTAGAAATCACCTATCTTATTTTTCATAGTAATTATCATTTGAAAAGGCAAGTTTCCTGATTTGCGAAAGTTTTTTCAAATCTGATTGAAGACTAAGACGATTCTATTTAGAATTCCCTACCTCAAATTTCCTATGCCTATTAGGGACTACGCTCAATTTCTAATCATCTTGGACTACTCACTTTCTTGTTTGAGTCCAAGGTATAACATGTTGAGATCAAATTGGATGCAGAATAGTGCCAATTAGGGTTTCAATTCTAAGGTTTTGGAGTGCTAGTTCACACTTTCCTACATAAAAGAAAACAAACCCACATGCATTTATGTGCTACCCAAGCCCTTGGTTGAAAAGATCTAGTCAACAAAAACCCTAAAAGCAGGCTCTAAATTCACTTGAACCCTAAAATCCTTGGACTTAATAACCTGAGAGTCAATCAAGGTGATTTCTAGGTCTTGACCAAGATCTCATTATGCCATCTTTAGGATAGGTCAAGTGAAGTTTGGTCTACATAGTAGGCCAACCAACCTCCAAATTAGGTCAAAAGTTGAATTAACTTCTAATCAAGTGAAAATCAGGGCACAAATTAAGACAAACTCGGTAGACCTAAGGACTTAAGTTCGTACATTCTGGTCTACCTAGATCCTCAGTGACAAGGAAGGTCAGGTGGGGGAAACCCTGTAACCTGTCGGGACGCACTAACATGTAGGGGTCTTTGCGGGGCTCTCCCTTCCTGGCTACCCAGGTAATTCTCGAGTGTGTGAATTTCTGATTTAGATGCATCATCTGCCTCAAACCTGCCTTAGTGTTATGAACGTGGGCATCAGATGGATTTTAAGACGTCTGGGAAGTGGCCCAGACGTCTGGTAATAAATTTTTTCGGCATATAGTGTCGCGTCTGCGTGCGTGCGCACACAGACTGCACCCGTTGCCTTCGTTCTTCTTTTTCCTCTCTCTCCCTGCAGAAGTCACTCCTTTCTCTCTTTCCCCGCGCGTCCTTCAAATACCCTGCCCCCTCCCTCGCCTCACTCCACTGCCTTTGTCTTCTCCTCCTTCTCCCTACCAGCGAGGGCGCGAGCGTGCGAGTGAGCGTGCGGCAGTAGTGGCTGCAGTGGGCATGCGGGAAGGAGGAGGGTTGCAAGAGGAAGAAGGAAGCTCGACCGCGAAGGTGCGAGCTTGCCGGGGCAGCTAGAGCCGGCCGGTGGGAGAGCAGCGAGGGTGGGGCGTCGCGGAAGAGCTGCTGCAGATCGGGCAGTAGGCAGACGGGGCGCGGCGCGGCCGTGCGTCGTGGGAGGAGAGCGGAAAGGGTTCTGATTCTGGAAAAATTTCCCAGAATCAGACATCTGGACTTACGTCCAGACGACGCCGAAGACGTCTGGAGTAAGGTCCAGACGTCTGACAGGTGCGATATTTCTTATCTTCTCCTTTTGACGCGTGTACGGCCATGCAGCCGTTAGCCGCGTTCTTCTACGCCTCTTCATGATGAGAGTGGGTGTGTGTGTGCACAGGTTCTATTCGGGAGGCCGCGAGGGCTCGCCATCCCGTGCGAATCGGACGTCTGGCCATAGTACCAGACGACGAAGAGGACCTCTAGACGTTCGAGGTGACACTCGGACGTCTAAGAACCAAGACCAGACATTCCAGTAGGCTTCTGGATGTCTGAAGGACTACACAGACCCAAGATACGACCTGAGCGACCTTCTAAAATGTCTGGAAGAATTTCCAGACGTCTGATTTTGGGCAGAACCGTTGTTTTTTACCCGTTCTGGGTCCGTTCGGAGTCCGTTTTCCGCATTTCAAGTTTTGTTCTTCCTAGATTTAATTCCTCTACCCATTTACAGTAATTGTATACTATTCTGAGAAACTCCTTGTGATTGATCCTCGTGTTAGGACCCCGTTCTGTTGCAGTTTTGGGGGTTGCGAAGGCGCATGGGCTTGCCGACCACTCCCCCAGTACTCCTGGTTTCACTGGTAGAGTGGCTTTTCAATTTATTTAACAAAATTTGTTACAATTATGAAATAATTAATAGAGTCTACGACATTGCATGAACCCTAGGACTGAGAAATTAGATTGAATGATAGATCCTAGGGTATTGCATGAATCCTAGGATTGGAAAACTAGATTGAATGATAGCTCCTAGGGTACGGCATGAATCCTAGGACTGGAAAACTAGTTGAATATATAAATATTGCAATCTTGGAAAAGTAGAAAGGAAATGATAACTGCCTGTAAATTGGTTAACAACTTCCTATTATGAATGAATAAATACAATTGAGAACATGGGTTATATAAATATGAAGCTGGAACGGTGAAACCCAAAATGGCCGAACAAAAGGAACATGAACCCTATGAGGAATTAGGAGTAGAACACCTGGAAAGAGAATGGAATGGAACTGAGAAAGTAAAATGTGGAAGTGTGTTGTCTCTTGGGTACGTGGTACCAAAGAGAGCACATATTACCTCTTAGTGTAGAGGGGAGCTTGCCGCCCTCAGGTTGAGACCGGGGTGGGTTTGGCCACTTTACACCGACTTGCTGGCCCTCGCGTATGCAATACCGAGGAGAGCTACTAGTGTAGGGAGAGCACTAGCTACCCCACGGGCCCTAGGGTTCTGCTAGCTCTCCTACACCGACTTGTTAGGCCCACTAGGAAAACCAGGGTAGTCAGGTGAGGGTGCACGGAATGTGGAGGGGTTGGACCCCTGTTGCTGAGAGGGCTCTACCCTATACAGGTTCCATGCTGTGCTTTGGGTGCATCCGTTAATGGAAACGACCGACCGTGTGCCAGTGCGGGGTTGCTACCTGTGCACTTATCGCGCATGCCGTAGTCACCGTTACGCCTGTCAGTGACCTTGGGGTGGTTGATTGAGGGTAGGACCACCACGGGGGACTCTTTCAGCTAAGAGAGCACCACGTGTTACTTCTACTTTTCAGAAAAGACTGCAATCAATATCGTTCCCACGAGGAACATTCAAGATCAAGAGAAGGATCGGAGAAATAAATCAATAGTGAATAAATAGAAAGACATAAATAAAGAAAGTAAAAATATAACAGCTACTGTGCACTCTACTGCTTCTTTTAGCTTTTAGTTACCACTCTACTCAGCGTTTTGTTGACGTGTCACCCTCGTTACTTTTTCAGGACCAGGTGTTGAGCAGCCAGAGTCAGCGGCTGCAGAGGACGCTGGGCCTAATAGAGCCCAGTAGTGTTACCTGTAGTACTTTCTGCACTTTTCTTTCCACTGTAGTGAGTAGTTTTCTGTTACTCTCTGTACTTTCTTTATTGTAAGCTTTATGTTATGTACATGTTTATTTCCCTTCTGTTGTGGTGGTGTATACTGTAGTATTTCTTTTCTTTACTACTGTATTTTGTTACTGCTAGTTATATACATGGTGAATGTGGATTATTTTACTGTTCTTTTGGTTACTTCTCGTTGGACGACTGGGTCTTGGGATTAGTCGAGTTAGTCCGATTCTCATGTCTCGTAGGAATTTGGGAATCGGGTCGTTATAAGATGGTATCAGAGCAAGATCGTCCCGAGAAGTGAATCAACTAACTGGAAAATAACCAATTCACGTGTTTGTAACTAGAGTAGCCACCACAACATTTCTTTTGACATTAGCTCTTAGAGTTCTTCGTTAGATATCATCCCATATTGACGTGTTTCCGTTCTGTTTCGCATCTCCTTACAGGAGATGCCTCAACGAGGGACTAGCGAGGCGGGCCACAGGCGTGGCCGAGGATGAGGTCAGCAAGGTGGGCATGTCGACGTCTCAGCAGACCAGCCACTGCTCCCAGGGATTCAGGCCCAGGACCTCGCCCAGCTAATACGGGATATAGTGCGAGAGGAGCTCCACCCACCACCCCGAGAGCCTTTCCCTGGGGCTGCGGAGGGGGAGTCCTCTGTGGGACCATGCGATGAACGCGGTGCTGTACACAGGGGAGTGGATGGGCTTCCACCACACCCACCTTCCTCCAACACTTCTGTGCACGAGGCTCCTTTACCTGGAGGTGCACCAGCATCTCCACTGCAGCGCCACTTCGAGCTTTTCGGGCAGTTCCGGAAGCTGAAGCCCCCCTCCTTCTAGGGTGATGAGGACCTGATCGAGGCAGAGGACTGGCTCGAGCAGATCGAGAAGGTTTTTGACACCCTTCGTCCCCCGGTGGAGTGCCGCATGGCCTATGCCACGTACTAGCTAGAGAGTATGGCACACAGGTGGTGGAGGGCGGTCAGGGGACAGGAGAGGGACGAGCCAACCTGCTACCGGTTCGTCACCCTCTTCTGTGAGTAGTACCTTCCCCAGACGTGGCAGGACCATAGGAGGCGGGAGTTCCACACTCTCCGCCAAGGGACGATGACCATGAGCACGTACCGCATGCATTTTCTGGAGCTATCCCGCTTCACAGCGACAGCAGTAGCCACTGAGGAGGAGCGCCTTTGGAGGTTCACTGAGGGGCTCCGGCCTACGATTCGGGGGTATGTCAAACCCCTGAAGCTGCCTACGTTCTCGAGGGTGGTGGAGGCAGCTATGACCTACGAGAAGTTCCACACTCTCCGCCAAGGGACGATGACCGTGAGCACGTACCGCATGCATTTTCTGGAGCTGTCCCGCTTCACAACGACAGCAGTAGCCACTGAGGAGGAGCGCCTTTGGAGGTTCACTGAGGGGCTCCGGCCTACGATTCGGGGGTATGTCAAACCCCTGAAGCTGCCTACGTTCTCGAGGGTGGTGGAGGCAGCTATGACCTACGAGGAGACCAACCCGACCGTGCGAGATACTGACAGCGGGCGGAAGAGGCCCTACCAGCCAGACTTTTCACAGGGCCGGCGAGAGAGGAGACATGTGGCGTCCTCAGGAGAGCCGTCACATTTTGTAGGGCCATTAGTGGCCTTTGGGGGCCCTCGATAGGGGCCAGTTGACAGCACCGGACCCCCGGCCAGCCGACAGTAGGGACCCACTGAGGGCGGGAGTCGGGTTCCCCTCTGCTACCAGTGTGGCCAGCCAGGCCACATCAGGAGGGATTCCCGTCTAGGGCAGGTGGTCAGTAGATACTTTATGCAAACTCTTTTTTTTCTTCTTTCACATCCATATATCTAACGCAATGCAGTATAGCCTAAAACTTTTATTTACGAGGCATTATTCGGGATTAGGGGTGTTCAAGATGATATCGGGTGGCTTATTTGGTGGAAGTGCCTATTATCGGCATTGGGAATGGAATGGATAGGACAGTATATTTTTGGCCTTGACATTAATACCCTCCTCCAACCGAGGATTCCATAAAGAATGGTCATGACCATCGACCTTAGTCCTAGCTTTATTAGAACCTGCTCTTTACGTATTTGCCTTATTTGGTGGCTCTCAAAATATTCACACTAAGCATTCGCATGCAGAAACCGAGAGTGAAAACTGTGCTTAACTACGAGTATCATTATCTAATTATCAGGAATTTTAAGATTCCTCATACTAGCCTTAGAGAATAGTAGGCTCTCTACTCTCAGCACACACTTGTTTGGTGGATCTGCTAGAAGATAGTTTGTCTGACTCCCTAATTACTATCCAAGGGCTCACAGGAAGAAGCATTTCTTCTTCTCGATAAACTAAAGATGTTTATCGGTCTTCACAAAGGATCCATTGCAAATTCTACGTGTACGTGTGAAATTTATCACCTGACTATGCTTGTTAATTCTCGGTCCGTATGGATGTAGAAGATGCAAACCACCTATAAGGAATACTGGGTTGCCTAGCAACTAATGCTAAGCTTAACATCATTTGCCAGACTTAGTTCAACTCTAAAAAGATTCGAAAAGGTTGATGTGACCATTGGGAATGGGATCACAGTTCTGCGTGATGTAAGGCTTCAACCTCTGACCATTCACCTTTATCTCATGGCCGGTCTTGGGATCCAGGATAAGTATAGCTCAATGAGGGTAGACTTGTCTTACAGTGAAGGGATCTGTCCACTTTGATCTTAATTTTCCCCAAAAGAGCTTCAAGTGAACATCAAATAACCAAACCTTCTGATTAGGGACAAAGCTTTTTCTGGAGATGTACTTATCATGTAAAGCTTTTGTCCTATTATTATAGATTCTCTTGCTCTCATAAGCATCATTCTAGATTTCTTCCAATTCAGTCAATTGGAGTTTTCTTTGTCGTCCAGATTGATCAACATCCAGGTTAAATGTTCTGATTGCCTAATAAGCTTTACGTTCAAGTTCAACAGGCAAATGTTAAGACTTTTCGTAGACCAAACGGAATGAAGGCATTCCAATTGGAGTTTTATACGTAGCCCGGTTGGCCCAGCAAGCATCATCAAATTTGATTTACCAATCCTTCCAATCTGGGCGAACCGTCTTTTGAAGGATTTTCTTAATTTCTCGATTGGAGATTTTAGCTTGTCTGTTGGTCTGCGGATGGTATGGAGTAGAGATTCTATGAGTGACTCCATACTTGGCTAGTAAGGTCTTGAATTGATTGAGTGAAATGGTACCTGCCATCACTAATCAGAGCTTTGAGTACATTGAACTAACTGAGGATATTTTTCTTTACCAAGTCCATGACAACTTATGGTCATTTGTTTGGGTTGGGATAGCCTCAATCCATTTTGATATGTAGTCAACTACAACCAACATGTATAGGTACCAAAATGAATTGGTAAAAGGTCCTATAAAATCAATGCCGCAAACATCAAAGATTTTGACTTCAAGGACTGGATTTAGGGGCATCATGTCCTTCCTGGTCATGTTTCCAAGAGTTTGGCAATTGATACATGACCTATAGAAGTTGTATGAGTCAGAATAAAGCATCCAATTCAATCCACTCTACAGTACCTTTGTTGCCGTCGTTTTTCCTGAGAAGTGACCACCATAGGAAAAATTATTGTAGAGTTCTAATACACTTGTGATCTCCTCATCTGGAATGCAATGGTGGATAACCTAATCCATGGAAACTTTGAATAGCTTTGGGTTTTCCCAAAAGTAGTATTCGACATCGAAAATCAACTTATCCCACTTATGCTTTGGCCAGTCCTTGTGTTGTCCTCCAATAGCCAAATAGTTGACAATATCTGCAAACCAAGGTAGTTTGCAAACAGTCAAGAGAGTCTCATCAAGAAAAGAATCACAGAGTTGAGGAGTTGTAGAGTCTACAAGGATTCTAGAGAGATGATCTGTTACTACATTTTGTGCACCAAATTTATCTTTGATTTCTAAATCAAATTCTTGCAACAGAAGGATTCATCTAATTAATCTGGGTTTTGCTTCCTTTTTAGACATCAGGTGCCTTAATGCAGAGTGATCTGTGAAGATTGTGGCATAAGATCCTAGTAGGTAAGTTCTAAACTTCTCCAGAGCAAACACTATGACTAGCAACTCTTTTTCTATAGTGGTGTAGTTTCTTTGAGCCTCATTCAGAGTTTTACAAGAGTAGTAAATCATGGACGATTTCTTGTCTACCTTTTGTCCCAAGATTGCCCCAATGGCATAATCAGAGGTGTCAGTCATGATTTCCAAAGGATGATCCCAATTAGGAGGTTGTAAGATGGGTGATTGTGTAATAGCCTCCTTTAGCTGATTGAAATCCTTTAAGCAATTTGAATCAAAATCAAAGGATTGATCTTTTACTAGTAAGTTGCTTAAGGGCCTTGCCACCATAGAAAAGTCCTTAATAAATCGATGGTAAAATCCTACATGTCTAAGAAATGTCTTATTTGCTTAACCATCGAAGGTGGTGGGAGTTTGATTATAGTGTCTACCTTGGCTTTATCCACTTTGATTTATTTTTCAGACACAACATGGCCAAGGACTATGCCCTCCTTGACCATGAAGTGACTCTTTTCCCAAGATAGAACAAGATTCACCTCAATGCATTTTTGCAAGGTCTTTTCAAGATTGATCAAACATGATTCAAAAGAGTCCCCGAACATAGAAAAATCACCCATAAAGATTTCCATGAAATCACCCACCATGCCAGAGAAGATTGCAAGCATGCACCTTTGAAAGGTCGCTGGTGCATTGCATAATAGCAAAAGCATTCTACGGAAGGCAAATGTTCCTTAGGGACATGTGAAGGTGGTTTTCTCTTGATCCTCAGGGTGGATAGCTACTTGATTAAAGCCGGAATAGCCATCCAAGAGACAGAAGAATTGTTGGCCGACTAGTCTTTCCAGGATTTGATCAATGAAGGGAAGTGGAAAGTGGTCTTTCTTGGTTGCACTTTTGAGCTTCTTATAGTTGATACAGACTCTCCAAGAGGAAGCTATGCAGGTGGGAATCAATTCTCCATTATCAATAGTAATCACAATCAACCCAGCTTTCTTAGCAACCACTTGTACAGGACTGATCCACGGGTTATTAAAGATTGGGAAGATTATTTCGGCGTCTAACCACTTAATTATTTCCTTTTTCAGTACCTCCCGCATGTTAGGATTTAATCATCTCTACATTTCCCGAGAGGGTCTCAATCCGTCCTCAGTATAGATTCTGTGGGAGCTGTAAGTGGGACCGATTCCCTTCAGATCATCCAATGTCCAACCAATTACTCTACTGTTTCTTCCCAAAACTTGAATCAATTGATTTTCTTGAGTTTGGGTTAGATGAGAGCTAATGATTAATGGGTAAGTCTGATTAGATCCCAAATAAATGTATTTTAGATGTTCTGGAAGAGGTTTAAGTTCAGGTTTGGGTCCTTCGGATAAAGGGTCCAGTGGTGGATCATAGTTACCCTCAAGAGGTCTTGGAATCAAGTCAGTGATTGGTTGGCTGACCTCCTGATTGGTTTGGGTGTCAAGGCCTATAGGATCAATTTCGGTTATTCCTAATTCCATGCAATATTCAACAGAATGGTTCTCAGAATCTTCTATCATTTCACAATCCTCAAATTGTTTGATGGCCTTAAAGATGTTCATCTTTGTTTTCTTATCCCCGAATTTGATTTCCATACTGCCAGATTTACAGTCAATATTTGCCTTGGCAGTAGCTAAAAATGGTCTTCCTAGAATTATTGGGGTGTTCTTCAAGTTCTCTAGTACCTCCATGTCAAGGACCAGGAAATCAACAGGAAAATAAAAATCATCGACCTTGGCAATTATATCCTCAACAATCCCCCATGGTGTGTTCACAGATCGACCAGCCAGTTGTAATGTGACCTCAGTAGGTTTAGCTCTCCAAAGTTAAATTTTTCATATAACATAGTGGGGATAAAATTTATGGAGGCACCTAAATATATCAGAACCCTAACAAAAGTAGTATCTCCAATAACACATGAGATCAGAGAGGCTCCTGGACTTTTCTGTTTTCAGGGTAGGTTTCTAAGGATAACTGCACTAGCTTATTCAAATAACACTACCCTTCTGGCTTATTTAGCCTAGCAATTAGGTGTGCACATTTTCTTCAAAAATTTTGCACAGGCTGGGATATTCTCAATAGCCTCAAGGAGAGGTATGTTCACCTGGACTTGTTTAAAAACATCAAGCCACTCCTTAGATGGATTGGTTTTCTTTTTCCTAGGTTTGTCCAAGGCTTCAAGAAAGGGAGCTTGAGAGAAATCATGATTGTTTGGGTCCTAATCCTTGTCTTCTTGATCTCCTAGGTCAAATTCGGGCTCCTAAAGATCTTGTCTAGGTTTAGATTTAGAGGGGTAAGGATCTTGGATCTATCTCCCACTTCTCAAGGTTATTGAACCAGAAATGCGTTAGGGTTAGAAGGTTGAGGTGGGTTTTACAAAATAGGTGGAGCCTGATTAGGGTTAGAAAAACCATGTGGGTGCTGGGAGTAGGTTGAACTATATGTGCTTGTTGCTCCCATGTGTTGTGCTAGTTAACCATATTGAAGTTTCTTGGGTTTGGGATAAGTTGGGATGGCAGCTTCCCGTGTTGTCTAGCATTAACTGGCGGGTACAGTTGTCCGTCAATTCTGTCATCAATTGATCCATTTCTTCCTTATGTCTCAGATTCATTTCTCTCATTTCTTTGAGGACCAGACTCAGATTAGAGGGATGGTTTTCCTGAGTAGGTTGTGGTTGATATGTGAGTGGTTCTATGTACCAACTAAGTTGCCCATAAGTGTTTGCCAAAGTCAAGTTAAGACCCTAGGTGGGCTTCTGACTTGACCAAGCAAAGTTAGGATGGTTGCACCATTCAGGGTTGTAAGTGTTTGAATAAGGCTCATTTCTAGTGTAACCCTGGAGTGCAGTCACATCCTTAGGATAACTAGGCATTAGGATGCCTAGTTCTGAATTCAAGGGCATCAAGGTCTCTCCTTGGTACCCAGAAAGAGATGGGTCCAAGTATAGTTGTCTCATAGGTGGAGCCATGGTTAGGTCATTGATGTTCACTAATTCCTAACCTAGGGAGTCGGGGAGCTGGTTGCAGGTTAACATAGGCACTCCTTGGGTAGGTATAGGATTTACTCCAGATTGTGTACGTAAGGAAATCCCACCCTTCAGAAGATTATTCAGTTTCTTATCCAAATTTTCCACATTCCTTCCCATGAGTTCCACCTTGTCTAATCATTATGCAATTAATTCTAAATAAATTGAGTGTGAATTACCGTTAACTTCATAAACTCCACTTCTTGGCTGATTAGCTCTGTTAAAGGAAGACATTAAGGCATTGTTGAGGGAAGTTTTGCTCATATTCTCAAATAACTGAAAGGCTCCCTCAGTGTCTCTACTTAGGAAATTTCCCCCACATGCCGCATCAACAAAATTATTTAGGTTATCACTGAACCCATAATAGAAATTATGGGCCAAGTGCAACTTTGGAAGCCCATGATGAGGGCATTTCCTAGTTAAATAGTTAAACCTCTCCCAAGCCTCATGCAGTTGTTCCCCAGGGTTCTGCTTAAAGGTTGTAATGGCACATCTAAGGGTGTTGGTTTTTCCTATGGGAAAGAATTTCTTTAGGAATGTGCTTCTCAGATCTTCCCAAGTTAGGATTGGTCTACCAATAGTCCTCAACCAATGAGTAGCTCTATCTTTTAAGGAGAATGGAAACATTTTCATCATCAAGGTACCCTCATTCATGTTCCAAGGGCTAAAGGTCCTTCCTATGTGTAGAAGTTCCTCAAGGTGGTGGAAGGGGTCATTAGAATCGCAGCCATAGAAGTAGGGAACCAGATTGACAATCTGAGGTTTGAGTTCAAAATCTTCCCCATCCTAAGGTACTCTGACAAAGGGAGCAGGTTGGGCATTAGGAGGGTTGTAAAAGTCACGGAGAGGCTGGTTAGCTCTCCCAGTTTGGAGACGGGTGACGGGCTACACAATGACCTTCATCTGCCTGTCATGGTGTTGGGCCTACTTAGTGATCTACCTCTATAAGAGGGTCATTGGATCCAGATTTTGTTCTTCCCCTTCAATCACATCTTCCCCGTGGTGACCAGCCATTGTAGAGGGTTCATATTCAGATTTTGGATAAATAGGTCTTGTCCTAGGATTTCTTTTATATGGTGGTAGCAAATCAGGATTTTGAGATCTTCTACCTTGCATGCACCAAAAGAATGTCTACAGATGAGAGGGAGAAGATAGATGAGAGAATCCCCACCCTCGCAATCAATACAAGCAATCAAAGTAGACCTTAGAGTGTAAACCCTAGATAGACCTAATCCTGGCTCCCCAAAACACGACTGGGTTAGATCAACCCTTGAATTACTTGGCTAGCCAGAAGGGTAGGACCCCCTAGGACACCCCACACAGTGGGACACCACTAAGGGTTAATGCAGTTACCACACTAACCTTTCCTGTCACTAGTGGGTCCAAGTAGATAAATTACTTGACCTTAGCCCAATCTAATTTCAAGTCCCCAAGACTATTAGTCCTGCTTAAGGCATGTCTACTCAGTTTTAAGTTTGGGTTTGATGTGCTTTTGGAATATGATGGGCATTAGGGGGTGTTTGCCCTTAAAATTGATTTCAGATGTGTGAAGTGCTCAGCCAAAAGGGTTCACAAGCAATTTTTTTTGATGAAGTGAATTTTAATATTCAATTGCTTGTATTAATGTGTTTTAGGGTTCACTGGAGTTAATATCTTCAATCAAGGTTCTGATGAGGCACACAAGAGTTTTGCAAATCCCAATTATTTGATATATTTCCTTTAAGTATGGAAATGCAGGTGTGCTTTACCCTTAATATGAAACCCTAACCATAGATAGTTTTAGATGGTCCTTTTTAGTCCCAAAAATCAAATGAGTGGTGTGACCCAAGCAATGCAATCAATTGGTCCTATTGCACCACTAACTTGGCACTTATAAAATATTTTTTCATGAATTTTATTGCATTTTTTCTATTCTTTTCGGATTTAAGGTGTATTAGGATATTTGTAGTCTATTTTAACTCCCAGTTCGTGATTAAATAATTAGTGTAATCAAATGTGCAGAAAATATTTTTTTCAGATTTTTTCCAAATTCTTTACTTTCTCAAAAATTCAGTGCCACAAATTTCACATCAATCAGAATTGTATAAAAATTTCTATGATATTTTTGAACTCCGAAAAATCAAGAACAATAATTATTTTGATAACAAATCAGTGCGTAAATTTTTAAAATTTTTTATAACACATATTTGCATGGAATTTGGATATGTTGTTCCTAACTTTAAAACCCACATCTAGTAAAAATTTGAGAATTTTTGGACGTGCTGATCTTCAGAAATTGAATTTTTAAGTAAGACTTTATTTCAGCTTGAAAATCAAGTAATTTTTTTTTTTAATAATCAAGCAAATTCTAACTAGTCCTACGGTTCAAGCAAACACCTAATTCTTTTGGATTTTTTTTTCTAAATCTAACTACGAGTACTTACCTAAGATTCGAACCTGTAATTTTTCCATTGCCGTGTCAGGATCAGATTTCCTCGTTTCCTACACACACAAAAAAATAGCAAGTTGGAGATCTCGTGTAGGCACCAAAAAGCTTCAAAAATTTCCTTACCACAATAGTAATAGTGCCAACTTGTTCTTCTCTCGTGAGATGCGTCTGGAAAGATCAGATATTATCGTCGTGGTGCGAATCGTGACGGAACAAATAAATTTATAAAAGCTAGGAGTACCGTGTCATTCACAGGGAGGTAATCATGATTTTTATAAGAAAACTTTTCAAAAAACTTGCTTTAAATAGATATATATATGTATATATCTATAGAGCATATATGCAAAATATCATAAGTTTATTGTATTCAGAAATAGTTTCTCAAAATAGAATTTGCTATGTTAAATAGAGAGAAAGAGATAGAAGGCAAATAGATGACGATGCCACTTTTGGGATTCTTGTATGAAGCATGGCAGAGCTTCAGATCCAGAGTGCCGGGACAAACGGAGGAGCAAAGTTGTACAGATATTGGTCGAGAGGAAGAAGGAAGAGAGAGATAGCAAGAGTTGTTTGAGATGGAAGAGATATATTAACTGGGGGGCCCTAGGCCTTCTTTTATAGCTTTGATGAGGGGTAAAGAGGGTAGTTTGGCCCTCCAACACGTGCAACAACTCTGGTTTGATCAGATTCGTCGATCGGGAGATCAACAGATCAGATTTGGCCTCAAAATCACCTTCCACACTTCTTCTATTTTCTAGGCACATGAGATGTTGACATATGGCACACCCACAACCTTCGGATCATGATCGCACGACTCTGCTTCCTCTTTACACACACCCAATGCTTCTTCCTCTCTTCGCCAGCACCCACATGCCTTAATCGAGCACCTTATCCTCAACCGTTCGATCTTATGATCAGACAGCTCAGATTCGCACCCGCACCGCCTCTCTCTCTCCTTGCACGTGCTTCACGTTCAAATCTCGCACGCCTTCACATCAGCTGTCCAATCTTATGATTGGACGGCTTAAACGCATGCCCGCAACACCTTCGTTGAAGGCGTGTGTGATTACGTGTTCCAACCATGTGTTCTTTGCTAATGCCTCTAATCGCGCCACGTGAATGCTCCCTCGCCGTACGATCATCATCCGATGGCCAATAACACCCATGCCTCCACCGCTTCTTCAATTTCTGCAAAGCACGGATTGAGCGCATGCTCCTCGCTCATGTTTGTGGGCTCTAACTGCTGTGCTACTACTTCTCTTGTGCCACGTTTAAAAATCGTGTGCAGCTACTATCAGCTGTTGGATGAAGATCCAATGGCTGATCTTTATTCCTTCTTGATAGAACGTGGGCATAATGGTGACGGGGCACACTTGTGGCTGTTGGATGGCGATCTAACAGCCCACAACCCATGGGGAAGTCTTCTTCAGGGGTGCGATGGCGACATTGGGCGCTGCGATGGCACCACGTGGCATCATTGTTGCCCCCTCTTCTTTATAAATGGTGATGTAGACCTCCGATTGAGATGATTTTTGCATTGTTGGACTGAGATCGTTGATCCGGATCCAGCTAGGCGAGTTGGATTTTTCATCTGAGGCTTGGATCTTTGTCATATAGCTCCGTGGCATCTATTCTTCTATGGACTGCACAAGATGCTATAGTTGTCTGATAGAGATGATTTTAGGAGCATTGGACTCCCATTGTCATCTTGATCAGATTTATATGGTTTGATATGTCATCCATGACTTTGATCCATTTTCAATTAATTTCATCTCTCATTTAGTGCATAAAATGGCAATATTATCTGTACAACTAACAAACTAACTACTATGCAAATTATGACACTTATGCTTGCATTGTTCTTAAGTTATGCTAGAATCTAACATAATTCAAGTGATTTAGGTTGCATGATTGCTGTGCAATCAACCAACATGAGTCCTAACTAGCCAAAATTAGTTAGATTCAAATGATAAATTCTCTTAAATGATCATCTTAGGGTTACAATTCCGTACTAAATTATTTTGAGAAGATAGAAAAATGGGGTTAATTATGCCATTTTAACATCCAACCACAAATGTAGATTAACTAAGGTGTTGATAAAGGGTTAATTAATGGTTAAGGGAACATAAAAGACTAAAAAGTGAGCTCACATTAACTGAATCAAGGTTTCACGCATTTCAAGGGTGAGAAAAGTACTAAAAACCGTAATTATTAGCCCCACTTAATTGTAAGGGTTCTGGTCAAGATAAAATCAATCTAAACCTCTTAAAAATCATTGAAAAATATTCTAAGAGGTTTCGTACCTTCACTTTGACCATCTAAAACCATTTTACCAAGAGCAAAGATTTATATGAGAATTTACGCTTATTTTGGCTCCTATGCAATTTACCCAGTCAAACGTAGTCAAAACTCAAATCCAAGTTCACTATTAAATTCTTTGGGTCCAAATTAGGTTGACACCAAATTTTATGCCCAATCAAAATCCATCTTGACCTATTTTGCATTTAATCCTTAAAATCTCTATCCTTCACATTTAGACCCCTAGGCTTCAAGTTTATTGCATATAGGCCACTAACTTTGTCATCATCTTCACAGAAAGGTCCCTACCACCTGAGCAGTATGAAAACCATCTAACCCACACCGATTGACCTTTGACTGCGGATTCCTCCCTGATCTCTCAACCAAATCCTTCCAAAATTAGAGGGATTGATTGTCAAACGATTCCCTTCCCACTGATCGTCATCTTGCTACCTACCACGAAGAGGAAAATGTCAGTGAACTCAAGATCTTCAAGGATCTCTATACCAAATTTTTCATCCTAATCCATGGATCTTCCTAAATTGAGCTCAAATTCGAGCTTTATATAAAGCTCTAGGACATCCTCAGGCATTCCTTAGCCAACTTTAGACCAGAATACTCTTCCTCCTCTTCCTCTGGCCATCATTGTCTTTAGCTCCATCAACCACTCACCTCCTCCTCCTCCAACCATCCAATTGACAAGTTGGACGGTCCTCCTTCTTCTTCTCTCTCCTCCACTCCTCACCAGCCATAGCAGGAGCTCCCTCAACCCTCATCGTCACCGCTCTCCCTCACTGGACTTCACCATCATCTACGCGTCCAGCCAGCCAATGCCGGATGCATCTCACCACTTTGAGCTTCGCTAAGTCCCCTAGACTCTCCCTCTCCCTCTCTAGACTCTTGCTACATCTTTAGAGTTAGGTTTCATGCAACGAACCACCCTCTCCCACTCCATCTTCCCCACGTCCGACATGAGCTCACGCCAGCATGACACACACGCAAACAACAAGCCACGACCACCCACACCTTTCTTGCACTTCATCAAGCAAAAGTCCTAACCTAATTATGCTTATTGGCCATTCATTCTCCTCGTCGAACACACCAACCATCGAACACCCTCACCGTCACCGTACACACTACATCAACCACCAAATGCCATGAAACCACCACCATCACACTCGTTGTTTTCCAGCGACTCCTCTGAGCCATTTAATTAGGCCATTTACCTTATGTTATTCATTTCATCTACTCGACATCGCCGTCGTCGTCCTTGTCTCCGACTGCCGTACTCCATCGACATTTGGCTTCAATTCCACCTCCAACGACTGTGGACTACTCCCATGCACCCACCTGCAGTAGCAATTAAAGGAGTCCCAGTTGTAGCAACAATTGAAGAAGTTCCCAGCTATTGTGTTCAAGCAAAGAAAGGGGGACATTAGTCCCACATCAGAAGCGGCTAAAAAAATATTTGGTTAATAACATTTTCTCTTCCTTACCTATTTGCCTCGGACACAGGGGTAAGGTCCCTTACTCTCTCACTGCTCGCTCCTCACCTGCCATACACGTCGGTGGGCCTGGATTTGGATCCGTTTACCCTATTAGCTTTGACCCGATTTTGAAGAGAGAGAATTTCAGAGGGGATGGGGGGTTTTGCATTGTGGATTCTCAGGAAACATTCTACACTTATTCAAAATTTGAGAGGCTGCCTTGGGGCTTGTTAGTTAAGTCATCTGATGGTTGTCTTCGACGTATGACTACTGTTATTGACTCTGATATTGGCTACTATTGGTTGAGATTTGACTTGGGATTTGTGCCTAATTGTGGAGCTTAATTGGTGGTTCCAACCACCATTTTTAGGCTTCATGTTATATTACTGTCCTTTGATTCTTGAGAAATAGTTTGAATTATGATTGAATATCTTTTTAGTCAATTGATTCATTGCATATTATATTTGTGATTAATTATTGTTCTCATTGATTATCATTTCGATTAGCAGATTGAATTGCCATATTTACTCCCTTCAAATGCCTCAGAACCCATGGTTTTTTGAGCAATTACAAATGTAAATGTCAATTCGATTTTTGTCGCTATATTATGATGCAATTTTCTAAACTATGAAGATTTTTTCAACAACACAGACCCACTCACACTAACTTCACCCACCCTTCGTCACACTGACTTCTCTCCCACTACCTTTCCCTTGCACCCACCTGACCCACTCGAGTATGGCCTTCATCATGAACTACAACCATGGGAAAACTTGGGTCATTCTTCCATTTTCCATCTCATTTTGATCTTGATATTTCTACCACTCATCCGTTAGGGGATCAAGAGCAAGACATCATTCATGCGGGCATTTACATGTCCAATTTTTTACATGATTACCTACCTTCTGTGCATCGCTTCACGCCCAGCTGAATGACGTAAAAGATAGCACTGGATGGGAGGTACCCATCATTTTTCTTTCTTTCTTTTTATCTTTTTTTTCCCAGGTTTTGACTGACTCATCGATCTTTCGCTTTTAAGTCGGTTGCAGTTTAATGTGGTGGAAAAATTGAGTAATTAATATTTAAGAAGAAATAACCACTCGCAGAGGAGCGGGTCATATCCACAGGGAGGAAATGACGTATTAAAATTTGCACCAATTAAAAACATTCGTTCGTAGTTAGCTTGGACAAGAATCAAGCCAAGATTGCCTTTAGATTAAGGTTTAAGCAAGAAACAATGCTGAAATGGCAATTATGAGAAACTAGAGGATATTTTCCGCAATGCAGAATCAATAAAATATTATTAAAAAGTGACAATGGCAAAAAATGTAATTTCTAATTGATGGTTTACTGTAGCAAAATAGGGGAATTTTTCCCCTTTGTCTTATGTGACGAGGAGCGGATGGCCGGGCATGGGAAGCTCGGAGGAGGTCCCTTGGACCAAGGGCTTCGAATCGATGGTGGTGGCAAGTTGCGCGGCGGCCGAAGGTGGCAGGACGAGCTCCGGCGGAGGTGCTGTAGCCGGTGAGAGTGCGCGGCCTGTTGGCATGAAGTCTACCGCACGCTGCTGCTGCGGGGGTGGCTGCTGCTACGGCTGGCGTGGGCACTGGAGCGCAGGCTTGGTGTGTGCTGGTCTGTAGGCGCAGGGAAGAGGGTGCTACAGGCGGTTCTGCAAGCGCGGGCGGAGGGTGCTGCAGGTGCGGGAGCGGGTGCGCAAGCTGCAGGTGCGGGCGTGGCTGCTGTTGGTGGCGGGTGCGTGGGAGGAGCGGTTGGTGTTCTGTAGCTGCGTGCGGTTCTGCAGGCGCTGGAGGAGAGCGCGGTGGGCAGAGGAGGGCGTGCGTGGTTGGCGAAGGCTGATGGTGAGCGTGGGTGTGCTGCAGGCTGATGGGAGTGGGGAAGGTGGCGTGGGCTAGTCTGCAGGCGTTGTTGGAGGGAGCGTGTGCATTTGGAGGGTGCAGCAGGCTGAGGAGGGCGCTGCATGGAGAGCAGGTGTGGGTGGACTGCAGATGGGTACGCAAGCGAGTGGGTGGAGGTGAGTGGGTAGCTTCAGACGTCTGGGAAATTTCCCGGACGTCTTAAGTTACTGAAAGGGTGGCTGAATTAATAGCTCGGTGGTGGTGGCCGGCGACGACGGCGAGGGAGATGCACGCTAAGGTGCTCATGGTGATGCGGACGAGCTCCGGATGGCGGTGTGGCCTGTCGCACCACACGCCCACAGTGATGGAGACTCGCCTCCACAGTAGAGGCCGACAGTATGGAGTGGAAGAGAGAAGGTCTCTCTGTACAGTGGTGGGTCGGTGGTGGAGGCCTCCCGAGCTCGGCTGCCTCCCTCCTCCTTTTGTAGTGGCCTGCACACATTTGAAATCATCCGCCCGACCAGATCCACCACATCCGCTCTCCCTTGAATGGTTCTTCGCTGCGGTCGTTCGATGTTGGAGCGGCAGCCAACTGTTCCTACAAGGAGAAGAATAAAGAAAATAAATTTAAAGTATTAGGGTCATTTCTGTACAGACCCTCAACTTCTATGTTAATGAAAATAATATACATAATTGGTTGTCTAATTAGATGAATGCTATTCTAAGCTAATTCTAAATGCACTTAAGATATGAATGCAATGTATGGATTATGTAATTAAATTAAAACTATGAATTAATCTATTTACATCCTAATTTATACTAAATAAATGTTATAATTAGCCTAATGTGTAGGCACTTAAATACTTAAATAGCCCACAACTATGGGCTAATCAAATACCCCCATGCCTAGTTTTTGCTAGTCCCTAGCAAAATTAAGCGAAACCTAGCACTCTAAGTAGACTAGTCAACTCACTTAGTCTTCCTTCAGAAGCATATTAAGTTCAGGCTCTAGACCCAAGGTTCCTAAGTAGTTGCTAAGTTACAGACTAGGTCGGCTGAAGACGAGTTGTAGGCACAAGTTTCCCTGATTTCTGACTCTACCCTAAAGTTTAATGATCCCTGAGATTAAAGCATCCGTGCCTGTCTATTGGTCTGAGTTATTTGAGTTAAAGAATTTTTTTCTTTATTTATTTATTTATTAATTAATTAATTTTTTTTTTGGTTCTTCTAAGTCTAACCTTAGATCAGCTATCAACACGATCTATGTCGGATTCATTGTCCCCATTACCATACCTCGAAGGGTGCCTAGCTTTCGATGCTTCAAGATAGCACCGCCCATAACGACCCCAAGAACTCCTGGCAATCGACACTTCAAGATAGTATCGCCCGTGGATTTCTTAAGTGAATTCAGGCCTATGGCAATCGGCACTTCGAGATAGGGCTGCCCATGGTACCTGAACCGCGCAATGCGCTTACATGCCCCCAGTAGGATGGATATCCTAGGAGACAAGCGCCGAGGAGGTAATATGTTATCATCGCATCCTCAAGGTGAGTATATACTCGACCTCTCCTGCGGAGGGAACTCTTCCAATGAAAATGTGTTTTCAAGCCTCTCTTAAGTCAAAACTAAGAGAACCAAATCTCTTTTCAGAAAGACAGAAATTAAGTTGATTACCAGACCAAGTGTGTGAAATTTGGATGCTTGGGTTACAAGGACCTGTAAACCAAAAGGTAGAATAAGACTCCAGGTACTACCCTACCTTCTAACTCAAACCCTAGCTTCCCTTCCTCAACCTATTGAGGAATGGTCCACAACTTAACTCCTACTTAAGTTTTTAAGTCCACAAAGGACCCTAAAGGTCTAACGCTAGCAACTCATTTAGCTTCTAAAGTTTTACCCTAGAATTAATTTAGTCTATCCTAGAGTTCTGATTTGCTTAAGAATGCAAGATCTAGCCACTTAAGCTCAAAACCCCTTTCTTTTCTTTTCTTTTTTCTTCTTTTTTTTTATGTACAAATGTATGCAATTATGCTATGTATATCCCCAAGTACACCCTCCCATGCCTAAAATCTGCAATGTCCTCATTGCATAGAAGGATATTACCTGAGTTAGAGCTGGGCTGAGTAGCCAAAGAACCTGCAAATCAGGTTCAAGAATTGCAGAAATAGGCCCTAAAAATGAGCAAAGCAATGTTGGCCTAAAAAATAGGTAACCTTGGATGTTGGCGAGCTGATGATGAATCCCGATAGCAAATGCTCATCCAACTAAAATGGGAATGAAATCTTCCCAGGTCACCAGAAGAGGTTCTAAAGGATAAACAGGTAAAACAACCTCCAAAGGGGTAGGGGGAGGATAAGATGGATCCTCCAAAAAGAATGGGGAAGGAATGGTGCATAGATAAACCCCCAGGGTAATGGACTGACTAAAGAAATCATCAATCCATACCCGATACTCCATTACAGGAAATATTGGTCTGTTAAGCCTGCTGGTCAGAACAAAAGTGAGTAATTTTCTAAGGCACGGATCATCTAGGGTGTCCAAGTTACGAGGTTGTGGGATGGCCATAAGATCTAGGTTGGGTTTAATCAGCTCTGTGTCCATCCCAAACACTCTTTCTAAATCCTCAATTTCATCCCTAGAATTCCTTGCATCATCACATGTATCTTCCTGCTATTCATCAGGAGTCACAATTTCGCTTTCAGATATAAGCGAATCAGAGGGTGACTTCGAAGTGAATGAAGGAAGGTTGGAAGCAATAGATCTAGGGATTATCCTATCAATGTCATCCCCGGCAACGGCGCCATTTGACTCATCGATCTTTCACTTTTAAGTCGGTTGTAGTTTAATGTGGTGGAAAAATCGACTGATCAATATTTAAGAAAAAATAACCACTCGCAGAGGAGTGGGTCGTATCCACAGGGAGGCAATGGCGTATTAAAATTTGCACCAATTAAAAACGTTCGTTCGTAGTTAGTTTGGACAAGAATCAAGCCAAGATTGCCTTTAGATTAAGGTTTAAGCAAGAAACAATGCAGAAATGGCAATTATGAGAAACTAGAGGATATTTTCCGCAATGCAGAATCAATAAAATATCATTAAAAAGTGACAATGGCTGAAAATGTAATTTCTAATTGATGGTTTACTGTAGCAAAATAGGGGAATTTTTCCCTTTTGTCTTACGCGACGAGGAGCGGATGGCCGGGCGTAGGAAGCTCGGAGGAGGTCCCTTGGACCAAGGGCTTCGAATCGATGGTGGCGGCGAGTTGCGCGGTGGCCGGAGGTGGCAGGACGAGCTCCGGCAGAGGTGCTACAGCCGGTTAGCATGCGCGGCCTATTGGCGTGAAGTCTGCTGCGCGCTGCTGCTGCGGGGGTGGCTGCTGCTGCTGGCGTGGGCGCTGCTGCGGCTGGCGTGGGCACGGGAGCGCAGGTGTGGTGAGTGTTGGTCTGTAGGTGCGGGGAAGAGGGCGCTGCAGGTGGTTTTGCAAGCGCGGGCATAGGGTGCTGCAGGTGCGGGAGCGGGTGCGCAAGCTGCAGGCGCGGGCGTGGCTGCTGCTAGTGGCGGGCGCGTCGGAAGAGGGGTTGGTGTTCTGCAACTTTGTACGATTCTGCAAGCGCTGGAGGAGAGCGCGGCGGGCTGAGGATGGCATGCGTGGTTGGCGAAGGCTGATGGTGGGCGCGGGTATGCTGTAGGCTGATGGACGCGGGGAAGATGTCGTGGGTTGGTCTGCAGGTGTTGTTGGAGGATGCTGCGGGCAAGGGAGCATGTGCGTTTGGAGGGTACAGCAGGCTGAGGAAGGCGTGGCTGTTGGAGGTGGGCTGAGGAGGGCGCTACGTAGAGAGCAGGAGAGGGTGGACTGCAGATGGGTACGCAGGCGAGTGGGTGGAGGTGAGCGGGTAGCTTCAGACGTCTGGGAAATTTCCCGGACGTCTTAAGTTACTGAAAGGGTGGCTGAATCAGTAGCTCGGTGGTGGTGGTCGGCGACGACGGCGAGGGAGATGCACGCTAAGGTGCTCACGGTGATGCGGATGAGCTCCGGACGGCGGTGTGGCCTGTCACACCACACGCCCACGGTGATGGAGACTCGCCGCCATAGTAGAGGCCGGCAGTATGGAGTGGAAGAGAGGTCTCTCTGCACAGTGGTGAGTCGGTGGTGGAGGCCTCCCGAGCTCGGCTGCCTCCCTCCTCCTTTTGTAGTGGCCTGCACACATTTGAAATCATCCGCCCGACAAGATCCACCACATCCGCTCTCCCTTGAATGGTTCTCCACTGCGGCCGTTCGACGTTGGAGCGGCAGCCAGCTGTTCCTGCAAGGAGAAGAATAAAGAAAATAATGTTAAAATATTAGGGTCATTTATATACAGACCCTCAACTTCTATGTTAATGAAAACAATATACCTAATTGGTTGTCTAATTAGATGAATGCTATTCTAAGCTAATTCTAAATGCACTTAAGATATGAATGCAATGTATGGATTATGTAATTAAATTAAAACTATGAATTAATCTATTTACATCCTAATTTATGCTAAATAAATGTTATAGTTAACCTAATGTGTAGGCAATTAAATACTTAAATAGCCCACAACTATGGGCTAATCATTGACCATCCAGAGCCCAATCACCTTTCACTAAGGTGATCATTTTTCCCTCCTAATGCATGAGGCATTGTGTATCATAAGCATGGGAGGGGTGTTTTTAAATTTTGACCATCAATTTAGGATTCTCAAAACCTAAAAACATTTAAAAATTTTCTTTTGCATGCATCTCCATTAGAGAAATCGTAATACTTTTGAGAAAAATTTTGAAAATTGGGACCAAGAATGTAGACTCATTTAAGGCACATTGGGGTTTTAATCTTTAACAAATTGAGGATTTGGATACGGATCTGATTGTTAGAATTTCTGGGTCTATTTTTAGACTAGATCAAGTATCTTTCTCTAAATTTTGCCTAAACTCGTGATGATTCAGGTGACTTGTTCTCTTTTTGCTACGTGGAACTTTCTTAGCTTAGTTTTCGACCCAAAAACTTTCATCTCTTGCAAAATTCTTGTGTCAAATTTCACACATGAAGCCAACATCAAAAAGCAATTAGACAATTAGAAAACCCCTTGTTTAGCCTTAGCGAAATTCCAAGGTTGGTTTGAGTTCCTAATGCCGAGAAGGAGGAAAATGCCTCCTTTGAGGATGTGATGTCAACATGTTATCACTTTGGCACTTCTCCATATCTATATTTCATATCTTTAGAGGGAACATTAAGGCACAATTTTGTGACTAAGGTGTCTTGGACGATGCTCAACCCACAACGTCAGAGCAAGAGCCTGAGTTTGCTTAGAGCGCCCCTTTACACGGTATTGTGTTTTGGTGTTGTGGGCTCCTAGGGTGTGTCACAGATGGTACTATCCCGAAGTATCGATGCCAGAACCCCATCGAGGATTGATAACGAGAATGATGATCCTGAAACATCTATTGCAGGATTAAGCTAAGAATAAGCATAGTGGAAATAAAAAAAAAGAAGTTTCAAAAGCACCACCTTATAAATATAACAATATTGTCGGCATTCACATAGCACTGACACATGATTTTAAAGGTTATGCAAGTTGCGAGTCGGATTCATGAGCGAAGAAAATCCTAACTACAAAATAATTTCGAGTCAGTTGAATTAAAAGGAGTTAACTTATCAATTTATGAAGGATACATTGATCTTGATTCATCTAACTTCTTGATCCAAGGATGAATCCCGATGTTTTATCCTTAACAAATCTTGTACCTTTCATGTTTTCAATCAACGAAGCCCCATAATCTTCTTCTCCTCAAAAGTGGAAAAACTAGTCTCTCCAAAAAATCCATTTTGTGAAAATAGTTTTCCTAAGATACTAGCAAAAGATAAGCATGGGGGTGTGATAAATGTCAATTTATCATCATTCTTATGCCCTAAAAAGGATCTAGCTCTTAGGGTTTTAACTTCGCAAATGGGTTTTTCTGTTGCATTTAGTCATTTCTTAGAATAAGCATGCTTTGCTTTGCTTTTGTAGTTTTGATGTGTGCATTTGAGTGTCAGGGATAACCAAAGAGTTAGATCACTCAAACCTTGACACTCAAGAAGGTAGAAGATGAAGGAACAGCTCAAATCAAGTAGATCTCACCTGGATCAAGCTCATGACAGCTGGATCCCAGCTCATTCTAGTTTGTTTAACCTTTTCTTAGCTTCATTCAACTTATCTCAGCTAAATGGTAGCTCAAGCTAGTCCACCTCAGCTCCATTTAGTCCACCTTGGCTGGTTGGCAGCTCAAACTAGCTCAAGTCAGGTGATTCCAACTCCACTCCAACTCCTCCCAGCTCAAGATAGTTCACTAGAAGCTCTACTAGACTAGGCTTAGCTACTACCATCAACTAGCTAAGCCTAGTCAGCTGAATAAGTCCTTACCTAGTTTGGGTCAGTCAACTCCAACTCCCGAAGACTCAGATTAGCTCAACTTAGTTGAGCTAAGTGACTAGACATAAGCTTGCTACCCTGGCAAGCTAGGTAGTCTTCAGGAAGAACAACTTCAACTCACCTCATCTCAGAATAGAAGATAGCCAACTCAGATTAGATTAGCTTAGCTACTAGCAAAGAACTAGCTAGCTAAGCTAGTCACTGAGCTCCACTCCAGCTATCTTCAACAACCATTTACTCCAGTCAACTCATATGTAGCTCCTTTTAGCTCCTCTTCAACTCCTTAAGCTAAAACCCAAGCTCCTTCTACCTCCTACGCCACTCATCTACTAGCTAATCTAGCTTAGCTAGCTTAACTTAGCTCGTCCATCTCCATGGCTCCCAACCCTAACCTTAAAACTCCGCCTAACTAGCTCCACCAAGTAACCCTACCTAAGTCCACTTAAGCTACCTCCACCTCTACTCCATTTTGGCACCAACCCTACACACCTCTTCACACCACCACCACCACCAAAAGCAACCAAAAAGTGCTGCCAAAAACACTCCTAACTACCACCCTTTTGGCACCACCATTTCCCACCAAAATTCCCTCCATCTCAACCCTACACCTAAGCACTAATCCCATCCTAACCCTTGATTAGTGGCACCACCTAAAACCCCTTCTAGGAGCCTCATGTTGGCACCAATTTAGTGGTGTCTCTCCACCACCAAAGGCCACCAACACCACCATAACTGCCACCCTATAAACCCTTTAGGATGGTGCCAACTGATCTCCCCCTTTGATCCTTGACCACTTTCCATCAAGCCATCCTAGCCCTACAAATACACTCCATGCCAACCACCACTTTCCCTTTTCATGAAAACACTTCTAACCACCACCATACCATCATCTACCCTTAGTCTAATTCCACTCATACCGCCTACATAATTCAGCTAAGGAAGAAGAAGAGAAGAAGATCAAGGGGGCAACCTACCTGCCCCCTTGGTGCTTTCTTCCACTACAAAAAAAATAGCCTTTAGTGACATTTAATATTGGACACTATAGGCATTTTATTTGCTGCTCTATGTAATTAGCAGCACTTAAAATAATTTCCACTTAATTGCCACCTTCGTTGGCATCACTAAAGGGTTAGCGGCAATTGTATAATTGTCACTAAATCATTGGTATTAGCATCACTTGCCACAATTACCATCGCTAATGATCTTTAGTGCCAATTTATTTGCTACTATTTTTCCACTGTTGAATTATATTAGTGGCAATTTAACTAATGCTATTAATGTTGCTATATACTTCATTTAACGACTTTTGTTTATGTCACTAAATCACCATTATTGATTTGCTTTAACGACGTTTTATTTTGTCATTAATTGCCACTATTGATATTATTTAGCAACAATTATTTATGTCTCCAATTCGCCATTATTGATTTACTTTAATGACACTTTCTTTTATCATTCAATTGCCACTATTAATTCACTTTAATAACACCTCATTGTACCACCTAATTACCACTATTGTTAATTTTTTGTGAGAAGTATTTTTATTTTAACAAGCTCGAAACATAAAGGCAACCTCAATTTTATTGATCTCCCAATAATAAAGTATAATAGGAGCCCTCTAAGGGGATACAACAGAAAATAAAAAGAAACATATAAAAGTAGCGACAACCTCAACACCAAATATTCCCTTTTGAAGGGTGACACACAAAATAAATAGAAAAACATAGATTTGAGTTACAACCAACATATGTATGTATCTTCAAAGTATGGATTTTCTCCTTTGAAGAGTGCTTCATTTTGTCCTAACCAGATGCTCTGAAGAATAGCCAATAATTTTGCCTTCTCTTTCTTTGATTTGAAGGTATGACGATGTGGTTGTCACCATCCATATCTGAATGAATTCCAAGAAGCCTGCTCATTGGAGTGATCAATCCATGAGAAATTTAATCTGTCCCAAATTTGCCACGATAAGCTACAGGAAAAAATAAATAACTAATGTCCTCTTTTCTAGAATCACATAGCAGACTAGTATCAGCATAAGGGATCCATCTAAACATCCAATTCCACGTCATTCTTTCATGGTCTTGTTGACAAAAAATGTAGTTACTACTCTAATAATGATTGCTACCAATACTTTGCACTTTCTAAACTAGAAATTAATTATAGGAAAAGTCACAAACCCCATTGTGTACTTTTGTTAGTCATCTTTGTTCTCTAGGTATAAAGGGTTTCATGATTTTGTTAAGGCCAAAGAGATAGACCTTGGCGAACTAGGGGCCTTGATGTAATTGTACATGGGACTGTTCCCATAGGTGTGTTTGCTTGTTGGGTTTAGGTTTCTTTATTTTAATATATATAATTTGGCAAGATAATGCTTTATGATGCAATAAGTTACTATTAGATTGTGAAGAATGTGTTCCCTAATGCTTTTCTTTCTTTGTTTGATTAATATGCCCCATAGGATCTAGGCTATCGAGTTCTACAGCTTTTGTTTGCACTACTACCATTGCCATCATGGCTGCATTTGGATAGAGTTTCTCAAAGGTACTTTGTTCACTATGTGTTTCTAGAAATGAACCTATAACTCATAAATGAGTTGTGCTTGTTTGGTCAAGGTTATGTAGAAGCTCAAGTACATTTCTGGATATGTTTTCTTTTCCATTTCTTTTATAATAGAATTACAACTAACTTTCATCTGACAAACTAGTTGCAACTCAACAAGGCTAACCAAATCAAAAAGATGATTAACATCTTTTTAATAAACATTTAGAAGAAAATGCCAAAATGAATCAGAAAGTTGCATAGTATAAAGAAGATAAACATGTTGCACATGTTATCAAAGAAAATGAGATTATATTATCACTTGATTGGGTTCCTCATTATTAGAGGATTGAATAGGTAAACTACCTTAGAGGAATATTGATAATGAAGAAAACTAACATTTTGAAGCTAGAGTATAAATATATTAGCTCAAAATAGTCTCACCATAGGAAATCCACAAAAGGAATGAGTTATAACAACCAAGAATCATTACTTTTCAACTTAGGCTTGAGTATCTAGGGTTGTTGATTTAGGTCAACTAGGATTATGTATGTGTGCTTGTTTGTTGTAAGGACAAGCTTAACCTAGAAAAACTTGGCAACTTATTGATTTGAAATATTGATAATAAAAAGAAATAACATTTCAAAACTAGAGTATAAATGCATTAGCCCAATATATTCTCAACATAGGAAATCCAGAAAAGTAATGAATGAGTTATAAGAGCCAAGAATCAAAACTTCTAAACTTAGGCTTGAGTATCTTGGGTTGTTGATTTGGGTCAACTATGCTCATATTAATAAGTTGTCAAGTTTTTCTAGGTTAAGGATGTCCTTAAGCCTTGGTCCTTACAGCAAACAAGCACAAATAAAAACATACATATATACATACATATGCTGGTAGCTGACACTCAAGTTTAGAAGCAATAAATAAATTATTTGATATGTGTCTATCAAATTACAACCAAGTTAGATGCAAATGATCTAAAACATAGATCTAACTTTAGTAAAATAAACCATACAAGGTAAACATTCATATATATTGGTATAGCTAACTATGTTGAAAAGCATAAATTCACAAATAAGTACAATGTGTCATAAGTAGGGCAATACTAGTCTCTGAAAGAATATTAGTCCACCAAATCAAGCCTAGCGGAGGAATTATTCTAAAAATTGATGATAAAAGGGGTCTAATCTTATTCTAAACACATAGACAACTACATGAAACTAAATGGACATTCAAAAGAAACCAAAATAAAGGATTACCTCCTCAATGCTCCCATCCTCTATCAAAATCAAAAGATAAAAGCAAGCATCATTGTAACAAAATTCTTGAGCTCATCCATCTAGTCATAAATTTAGCATGACAAAATCAGTAAAAGAAAAATTAATTAATTAAAATATTCCAAGAACTTGTTTGCTAGCATCTTTGTAAAGGTAGGAAATAAATTAAGGGTGTCCTTATTCAAATGTATTAGTAAGTTGGTTGGGGCCACAAATTGTATACAACCTATTTTTTTGAAGCATATATAACATTATTGAGAAGTTGAAAATGTTTTTCCTTTTTGAAAGGAAGAAGTTGCAAACTTCTTGTACGTATAATAATAAAAAAAAAGGTGGATGGAAGTAAGAAAACAACCAAATAGGAACCGTTATCAACATGGGAGGAGAATCACAAAAGCACAGTGGTCATAACCTCCTAGACTTTGAGGGAAGAGTCAAAGTCCTCCACCACCTTCTTCTCTCTTACAATGGAGGGGCCATATATGTGACCTTCCCAAATGAATAGCACATGATTCGATACGATGAAGGAGATCAAATAGAAGGTTATCAATCTTAAGAAGGGGTGTGTGTACCAGAGGTGGTGGGGCTGAAGGAGTAGGCCAAGGTAGGGACAATCCATTTACTAAGGCTAATATAGTGACCAAAACCTAAAGGCTAAAGGCTAATACAACTAACTAAAAGGTAGCACTCGCCTAAAAGTGTAAAATCCACTATCAATTCGTGTTTCCTTCACCTAAGCCTTGCCCATGATTCCTCGACCCCTCTTCCATTAAACTAAAAAAAAACTTCCATGGCCCATAAGCTATTTTGCTGAGACATGCTAATGAGAGTTGCATCATTACCATCACATAACTCAGTACATCATCCTCTATATATTAAGCATGAAGAGAATAAAACTAAAAGAAATGCTTAAAACCTGCTAAATTAGTAAGTTATAATGATAATTGTAACTTCATTCATTTTTACATCTTCCTATATTATTAATATATTATTCCACTACCACCTATTAGATTATTTTAGCAACCCTCACGTATAACTTGATTTCTTTTAGTTGATAAATAGCAAAACCCAAACACTCTTGTAATAATAAAGCTTTTAATTTTGCTTTCATAACAATCAATATGGATGGTAATTTATGAATATTTCCTTGATCAAATTACATAATCTTCAAGAATACAAATATCAAACACATTCTTATAACAATAAAATATCAGCTAATTCAAAATCAAAACAAGACATTGGTTGTTTTTGTTCTTTTGACATGTTATACATAGGCCAAGTGGGTCATTTCGTTTGTTAGGCCATGTAGGCTATACTGAGCTGAAGTATTTGGGTGGAAGTCAAGTCTTATAAGGAAGTTTTACTAATAAATAAAAATAGCAAAGGAGTGACTTAAGCTCCCATGCTTGGATTGGTAAAAGACAAAAGCATATCCAAGTTAAGAAGAGTATTTCATACCTCTATATAGCCTAAAATTGTCCATATGCTTATGCATCCAAGAATATCTAGTGAAATACCAAGATACAAACAAATTGACCACACATCATATTAACCTATCATGAGGGGACCTATAGGTGTATTCTATCTCTATTCTTTAAAAAAAAAGTAATGGCCACCTATGTAGTTAATACCCACCCAACTAACATTAATAAAAAATTTAGCTATAGCCAACTATAGTTACAAATGTTCATCCCAAAAAGTTAGGAAGGAAATACATGAAATAAAATTCTTAAAATAACTTCTATCTAAGATGAAGAGTGGAGGAGAGCAAGGAAGTGAACGAGAGAGGATAATATTTTGTAGGTAAATAAAAAGTTACCTATAAATTTTCCTAGGTTACCAATGCCCAAGGCCTCAATATCTAGTAGCTAGACATGTCACAATACTCAATCATCTCACTGGTCACAAATAACTTGTGAGTAAAGGAAGATCAATTTGCACATACCATATTAAAAGAAATCATAGATGTGTGAAATCCATTACCACCAATTAGAAAGAAAGAAAATATTCATCATTACTCCAAAGTACCACTCTCGAAAAGTTTCATCTTTCTTATATGTCAACCATAGCCTGGTTCTTTTTTCACTTCCTTCCTGTGGTAATCCAAAAACAAAGTAAAGAGAAGATATTATAGTACAATTACCGATCTTCTGATTGGCATTAGCTTCTTTAGAAAACAAAAGCATAGTAAATTAATGACAACATCTTTTACTAATTTCAGCATAAGCACTAGGCATGTTTGATACAAGCCAAAAACCACATACATTCTAATGTTTGCAGGCTTGAGCTAAATCATGAACCAACAAGTTCATAGATCTTGGGACTAACATGCATTTAGTATCACCAATAGATTTCAAATAAAACAAACAACTTTCCAATATATTATGAGATTCCCAGAACAAGTTAAAAATATCCCTAAAATAGAGTAATAGTTTGAGAAAACCACTAAGCAATAGTATGTAAGGGTCCCAGATGAGTGTACTAAATTGCCAACAAGTAGGATCAAAGACATGCAAACCAATGATAGCACCCAAAGTTAAGTAAAGAAATCCAAAAACCCATTATGTGGCAACATGCATAGAGGTTTCAAACTCCACCTACTAGCGCCAAACATTGTTCTCTACCATTTTAAATTTCAAAAAATAATTATGAAATTACTCTAGAAATAGTTTGTGATTCTAATCTTGTTATATGTAAACCTCCTTTAATTTATAGGCCATATTAATGAACTTCATACCTAGTTGTGCTTCTAATCTTGTTACATGTAAAACTCTTTTGATTTCTAGACCATATTAATGAACTTCATACCTAATAGATAACGTAATCAAAATAACATTTTTAATGATCATTGAATATCGAAAGAATATGCTTGAGAGTTAAAAATAACATTAACATTCAAAAAGAATATATGAATTTTAAGGTTACATTTTGTAGAATGCAGTAATCGTATACAGTAGATTCCTGATGCTTAAAAAATAGTTAGGCATCATCAAAGAGATGCAGATTCCTCAACTTCCACAACTAAAAATATCTATGCATATACCTTGAGTAGGATTTCAAACTTTCAAGGAAATACACATAACATTGACAAGCATGCAAGCACACAAAAAACATGTTCAAAATTGATGTCAAAACATTCCCACTCCCTTTCTAGCTTAAGAAAAAATCAAATGAAGTAAACTTGGTACTCAACACAGAATAAGTAAATACGAGCACTAAAAAGTAAAATTAATGAGGTACATCAAAATCAAAAGATGATCATTACAAATAACTCTCCTCAAACTCCTTCCTCAAGAGCCTCTCGCATCACAGCCTCCTCAATAGTTTCATCATTCTCCTAGTTTCCCTAGGTTGGCACAGAAACTTCACAAATATACCTCACATTCAATAATAAATAATAGAACAATAAGAATGGGTCATTAAATTGCATGTTTTTAATCTTACATTTGGTTGAAACATAACAAAAGCTACTTGGAAGCCATGCATGATGAAGGGTTTAGCGATTGGCTCTCAACAAGATGATGTTGGTACTACAAAAGTAAATTAAGGACCTTAGTCAGCCTGGCAAGCAGGCCCCCATCCCAATGGCTAGGTCTGGTCTATCTTACCCACCTAAACCATCATTATCAATAAACTAGAGTTCCAATCAAGAAACTTATATTTAGCACTTTTTCCTTTAAGTCAAGGATGGACTGTTGTCCACGAAGAAAAATCCAGAAGAAGGAAAATGAAATATGATATGAGATAATGTAACCATCCTTCTGCATATCCAAGCATGTGCCAACCTACATTTGTATTGTCTTAATAATAGAAATACAGAAAAAGTTTTCTTTGAAGAGTCGTCAGAAACTAAGCAAGTCCAAGCTGAAGTAGATGCCAAGGTAGGGGTTGCTAAGAAGAAAGTGAAAAAATCAAATGTTCAAGTTACAGAACATGTTTGTGGTGAATTGACACTTGCTGATTTCCAAGTAGTTGTGGTACTAGAAACTACCATGGCCCTTCAAGATAGAGTGATGGAAGATGCAAGGGACAAGAAGAATGCTGTTGAGGCATATGTCTATGACATGAAAAATAAACTCTATGACAAGTATCATGATTTTGTTAAGGACTTCGGTAGAGAACCATTATGTATAAAGCTTCAAGACACAGAGGACTGGCTCTATGATGAGGGTGAGGTTGAGATAAGAGGTGTTTATGTGAAGAAACTCGAAGAGCTGGAAATGGCATAGGTGACCCTATTGAAGTGCACTATAAAGAGTACTTTGAGAGGGGTCCTTTAATTGAGCAATTAAATTATTACATCAACAGCTACAGCGAGTTGTGTTATTCAATGATCCCAAGTTTGACCGCACCCACATTGCAAGAAAGGAAAAGGTCATAAAGGAATGTGGGGAGGCAGAACTGTGGTTGAAGGGGAAACTTGAGTAGTAAATTACTCTAGGCAAGGATGATCAACTTGTTCTTTCGTCTGATATTGAGACTGCTCCACCAACCACCCACCACAGCCACAAACTCTAGAGTAGCCGCATCCAAAAGCTACCAATGAAGTCTCAGAGCAAGCACCTGGGCATGGTGATGCTGCTGGAGAACCAATGGAGACCAAGAGTTTAGAAAAATCAGATGGTGCCACTTAATTTTGCTCCTTGAGAAATGGGGCAGTTTTAGATTATATCTTCACACTAGATTCACCGCTGAAGGATATTCACTTCCCCACTTTTCAAATAGGCTTATTGGAATAGTAGGTGATTGCGTAGCAATTCACGTCTCTAATTTGGGCATCTTATGCTAGTTTCTAACATTAAGCAATTACATTCAATAGGTTTACATAAATCTTGTAAATATTTGCATTTGTGTATTTTATGGAGGGGAAGATAGAGAGAGAGATTGAGCTTCCATTTTCGCCTCATTCCCATCACATTTCTACCAACACAACACCACCTCTTCACCTACAATAATTGCCAAACAACCTAAGTGACTAACCACAAAATACCCAAATACCAAAAAAGAAAAGAAAAAAAATCACTCGTAAAAGGCACTCTTGTCCTCACCCTCACCTACCCATACCCCCTGACCTATAAAACCACTTCCCCCCCCCTCCTGGGAGTCATCGACCTCACCCACACCATACCACACACCACCACCCATTCCCTTTGACAGCAGCAACAACCCCACTCCACAGTCGGCTACTCTCCTTAGCTCTCCTCTCTCCCTCTCTTCCCCTCTTCATTCCTAGTATCCTCTCACGAGTTCAGAGGAACATTGAGAGCAGAGGAGACTGTCCCATGGGTGCAACCACCATGGTGAGGGTACACCACTGCCCAGCTACTTCGCGAGCAGGTGAGCGTGGTGGATTCCCATTTTGAGTTTTTTTATTGTTTTGTTATTTTGTTTTCTATTTTTTTTCTTCTTTATGGTTGTTTTGTTCATTGCCATTTCCAGACTGTGAAGCTCTAAAGCTTCTTCACCACATGCCTGTGTGCTCCAACCACCTCGTTGTGCACCTCCGTGTGCCTCACTGCCCATCCCAGCGCCTGTGTTCACTTCTTGGCCATGCAGATCATCCTCCTCACCTGCTTGCACTGTGCTCTAGTGCGCAAGCTTCAATCGGTCACCGCGCGAGCCTGCCAACTACTTTTTTCCCTTGGCACTGTAGTTGTAACCTCACGTAGCTAAAGTGCGGTGACCGATTCATTTCTCACTTATCTGGTGAGTGCCCACTCTCTCTGCTCGCGTCACCCATGCCAGCCAATCGCAACGCCTTCATCTCATTCCCGCCTGCACTACTGCACATTCCGCGGTGGCTTCTTCAACATCGGCATGCAGTGCTCATCTCTCCCAGCATGAGTGGCTCCCTTTCCCAGCGCCTTAGCATGCTGCGCCTCACCCCTAACCTCACGCCATCCGCACGCCCTCTCTCTCCTCTTCCTGAGCACTCACACATAGACATACACACATAGATGCACATCCCCCCCTCCCCGCCATCAGACGACTTAACACGCACACACATGCCCTTATACACACACACCTGCATATATGCATATATATCTATACTTATATACATATATAGTTACTATATATATATATACACGCATATACCTACACCTAGATACCTATATATATACATACATACATATATATATATATATATATATATATAAACATATATATATACACTTATATATATACATATATACATATATATTTGTATAGCTATATATACATACACACACATATATATATACTCAAATATTCTACTTCCTCCTTCACACATTTACACCTATCTCCCATTCACATTACCATGCACTTATCAAACTATCGCTCATCATATCGCGAGAATATTTGCACCAATTGCATATGTTTCCCAATATTCATGCATAGCAAGCCTTCTACCCACACTCACACACGTCCACTCCACACTCACACGCAGCACGTAGCTAGGTTAATCCAATCTTTCTAGATGACAGTTAACCTAGAATGGTGCTTCATTCCCATTGAATCTCTAATTCAATCCTCATCGTATTATTAGATAGTTGCATATATACTTAGCTCTACTATATATCTATATCATATATATATATATATATATATATATATCTATATCATATATATATATATATATATATATATATATATATTCTACATATATATAAGCTATGTATTTCCATACCTTCTTTTCGCAATTCTTTTCCTTGTCTTTTATTTTGTTGATAAAGAAAAGACGAAAAAAAGCCTAAAATAGAAAAGATAACTCTTGTCTTTGCAGGTACACAGTCTTGTGTGTAGCAAGACCCATTTTGAACTTGATTTTTGGCGAATCGCCAAGGACAAACTTTTGGTGGTAGCCAAGAACAAATTTTTGAGGGTGTGCCTCAAAGACAAGACCGCCAAAAAAATTATAAAACCAAGAAAAAATCAAAAATACAATAAGCAAATGGAAATCACCCGTCGTTAGGAAGTGTTTAGAAATAGATTAACCAAAACCTGCCTCCCTGAGTTCGACCCTAGGCCTAAAATTGACAAGTTAAATTTTGATTTAGTCCAGGTTAATAAATTTTTGATAAATTCGTGTAGATTCGCTTGTAGGTTAACCACTTCCACTACACACAATTTGACACTAATATCACCATATTAAATAACCCTACTTGCATTTCAATAGTAGGAAACATGCACTCATTCTCTACTTGTCACAGGTTTTTCTTCTCAGATTAATCTTGGTGTTTGGCTGCCATTTTTTAAATACTTCATCACGCTCACCACTTTCTTATGGTTCTATAACTTATCAAGGAACAAAAAAAAAAGAAAATAACATCACTAGGATATATAGTAAAGTTCCTCCACCAATCAAAAAAGTCAGAACTCTATGAAACATGAAAGGGTTTAATTTGTTGATATTTACCTTTGAATTAGTGTAGATGGTTGAAGGCAAGGAGGGCAATGCAACATACAGTGTCAATGGCATGGAGGCGGGATGTAGATGATCAATGATGTGGATGGCAGGTGGACGGTGTTGACGTGGAGGGTGACCTAATGGCATTGGCATGGAGAAAGTGGTAGGAGAGTTCATGGCGTTGGTGTCAGGACAAGGAGGCTGGTCAACATGCAATGAGGAAGTGCAACATGTGGGGGAGTGGTGGTGATGCAGCGAGGGCATTGGCTGAGGGCTTGGGGATCGTGGATGGGGAGGGCGGCGGTGGAGGGTATGGGGATTTTACGTGCCGATGGTGCCGATAGAGGGTGTGGCAATTTTAGGTGGCGAGGGCATCGGTGGGGGGCATAGGGATCACAGGAAACAAGGGTGCTGACAAAGGGCATAGAGATGACGAGCGACGGGGGAGTCCGTGGAGGGTGCAGAGATCGTGGGCAGCAAGGGTGTCGATGGAGGGTGCTAGCTGGGGGCTTGGGGATCGTGGGCGAGGAGGGCATTAGTAGAGGGTATGGCGATTTTAGGCGCCGAGGGTGCCAGTGGAGGGCGGGGCTATTTTAGGCATCGAGGGCATCAGTGAGGTTCATGGGGATCACAGACGACGAGGGTACTGGCGGAGGGTGTTGGGATTGCGAGCAACGGGGGTGCCGATGGAGGGCGTGGAGATAGTGGGCAGCGAGTGATAAGTCCACTTTCGTGAACCATTATTTGCCAAAGTACTCTTTAATTAGTTGTTCGTAGTTGCTAATTGATTAAGAATTAAATGGGAATTCAACTTAGTCTACGTATAATCTTATGCACCAAATTTATGTTTAATAACATATGTTATGATATGATAATTATTTGGTGAATGCAGGCTAGGTACAAGACACCTGAAGGCATCAGTCAGATGGCCAAAATCACTCTACATGAATGTCTGAAGCTTAATTTGGACATCTGAGAATTTCCATTGAGGATCCACTGCCATCTACACATTTTAAGACGTCTAGATCATTAATTAGACATCTCATGAATAGCTACCCTCCTTATCTACCATTCCAACCACTCACGATCTTTGCAAGTGGTTAGTGGAGCTTGCGGCGAAATTAAATAGGGGAGGATTTTTAAAAAAAGCCTCTCCCTCAGCCGCAGAGCATATCTCTCTTCCTCCCCTGTGGGGATCTTCTTCCAACCTCCCCACCATGAAGGAGGTGCACACCATGGACATGGCGCACACCGTGGTCTGAGCTTTCTCCACCGTTAACCTAGAAATCTCCCCTGACTTGTGGTGCCCTGTGACGGAGAACATCGCCACCACCATCAACCATGCCAAACCCAAACCACTGCACATAACCCCCCGTAGCCATCCATCTTCTCCTTCCTCTTTGTTTTCTTCTTCTTCACTTTCTCCACCACCGTTCCCTGCAACCCAACAGGTACTCAACCGCACAACCTCATTAGCCACATGTGTGCCATTCACGCAGCATCAACTTCGTTCTCCTCACATGTGCAATCCTCCAGCAACCTCTCCTCAGGTTATCCTCGCGTGCGCTTGCATGCGAGCACCACCTCTCCAGTCACTATTCATCATCTTCCCCAGAAGAACCCAAACCACCCACCATCACAAATAGCCTCAACTACCACTGACGACGTCTAGCCACCTCTAGATCATTCCCTCGACCACCTGCCACCACCGTGAACCCACCTCAAGCATCCGCCATCCCCACGAGCCCTCTCACCACAAGCCTCCAGCAGCCCACTATCGGCTGCCACCGGCCATCTCCTACCTCACCGCCACCATCATTAGACTCCCAACGCGCCAGTTGACCTTCCCCTAGAGCTTCGCCGGCCACCGTTCTTCCCATGCGTGACGAAGAGAGAGAAGCATTCCTCTATTTTGCCATGAATTAAATTTTACATTCAATACCATTGCCATGAGAAATTTTTGATTTATTGAATATTTCTTTTGAAATAGAAAGGAAAGCTATCGAATTGATTTATTGAATATTTTATTGTGGCATATTTATGAGAATATCCCCCTTATTTTTCCTAAATTATATTTCAGTATATCATGTCATTGATTAGTTAGTTGAAAGGGAATTTTAACTTGATTTTTGAGGGAAACAAATAGTAAACATTGGATTTTCAAGGAAATGAATTTTAATAGGCCATTTCTTCCCTGTGGACATGATCCACTCTTCTCGAGTGGTTATATTTAATTATTTTGAAAGCAATTTTCTACCACTTTAATATTACTTCGACGCATCATTTTATGTGCAAAATGATAATGAAAGCGAAGACTGCCTTTTCAAATGGCACCATTACTGGGGAGGCAACAGGCCTAGTAAACTTGTGAGTATTCTTTCTGTCTACATTAAATTCTGATTGAGATTATATGCATTGATCTATTTCTTTTTCCTATGCAAGGTACATTTGTTTGGACAAACGAACGTGATAGGAAATGTTAATCGGGCTAAATTGAGGTTTTAAAAGATGCATTCGTTGTGGTAATAAATCCTCAAAGATCGCTCGAAAAATAGATAAAATTTACACTCGAATGAAAGTCTGAGGTCATTCACTGGGAGCAAATAGGAATTCAATCGCTAATCTCCATTTATATGAAAATGAGCACAAGAATTAAATCAGATAATGGCAAGCGATGAGTGATATATACTCAAAATGGATTATCAATGTATACCATGAGCATAATAAGAGATTAATGTAGAAAAAAGAAAGTTACGGCAAAAGAATGGTGATTTGAATCACCAATTTTTAGCCTCAATTAAGCATTTAACAGCTAATCAAATGTTTGAATAGTACTGATCAATTAGAAATGCAACATAGCCATAGTGCCAAATCAGATGTCAAATATACACTCAGACATCTTAAATGTTGCTACAGTGCCTCAGGGAGGCCTTCTCTTCTCTGCCTCTTCTTGTGTACTCTTCTTCTTGCATAGGGGAATCACTCTCAGATTTGGCTAAGTCTTAACCAATGCACAGAGCAAAAGCCCCAACCCTTGTGCTCTCTCTCCTTCGCTCTCTGGGTTCTACGCTCCCAGAGCCATGCACAGCATCACATAATCGTGTAATCGGGCATGTCCGCATACCCGAGACCAAGCTCACTGGCAATGTGTGGTGAGTGAGGTGTGAGCGCGTGGGTAGGCTAGTGAGTGAGGGTGCGAGGGACCTCACCCCTCTGAGTTCAAGGTGATAAGCCAAGGACTCAAATTCAATTTATCCTACATAGGTGCATTAGTTGTTTACGATGTGGGACTATTCCCACTGCCATTGTTGCATGCAGCTGCAAGTGGAGATCTTTATCGATTGAAGCTACATCTGAGGTCTTCTTGCCTAATTGTCGACCTGGGAAGGGTCTGGCCTGGAGTCCGCACAACCTGGAATCGAAATAGAGCTTTGAACTAAATAAAGCACGGCAGTCGGAGTCAGAGACGAAGGCACCGATGCAAAGGTCCGGTCACACCCTGAAATGTGGAATAAGGCCTTACAGTCATGTTAAAATATCTCAGGAGGGTCGCTGGAGCATGTGGAAGGCAATGGCAGTGACCGTGGGATGTTTTGTGCGGGGAGGAGGTTGGATGGTGATAGAGTAGGTCGCATGAAAGTGGGTTACTTGATGGGCATTTTGGGTGGATGGGAAAGAGAATGGAGAGGGGAGTTTTGATGGGTGGAGTACAGCGGAGATGATGAAGGTGATAGCGATGCAATTGGTGTAATGGAGCAGCGGTTTGGCATCTCCAGGGCTTTGCTGGAGCAGAAGAAGACAGAGAAGGAGACGTGTGGTCAGTGATTGTTTTGAGAGATAGTAATAGGGAAAAAGTAGGGAAGTAGAACAAGCTAAAGAACATAGTTTAGGGACGAAAGGGGGAGAGATTCCCACGGTGGTGTAATGGTCGGACGTGGGGAAGACGAAACTTTGAAGGGAGAGATAGAGAGGAAGAGGGGGATCTAGGAGCCCTTGAGTTGGTCATTGAGGAGTGGACGAAGGATGGGAGGAACGTAGCACTCCCAATTTGGTCGTTGGGAGGCCATAGGACGATGGAGGGAGGAGCTCACCGGAGCTAAGGGAGTAGCCAGCTGTGGAAGAGAGGGAAGACAATGTTCTGGCCTTAAACCTTGTTGAGGAGAATAGGCAGGCCTTAGGGTTTCTTTCATAGGCCTCAGGGAGTGGTTAGAGCTTGGGAAGAAGGCTCACCGGAGTTGGAAACCTAAAGATAACTAAACCTCTCATGCATTCACATGAGAGATTGGGAAGGTTGTTAGGCTCAAGAATGGGTGCATTGGAAAGAGGACTCCTCAAGGAATCTCCATTCCAATTTTGGAAGGGATTAAGGGAGAAATCAGGGACATCTTCCCATTTGAAGGTCACCGAAGCTTTAGGATTAGGAGTTGAGGGTGGAAAGGACCTATTTGTGAAGAAGACGAAGAAGATGGGGGGCTTTTTGTGAGGAATTCAGAAGCTGAGGGGCTATTCGAGATAAAGAAAGTTAGACTTGGACCAAAGTGCAAACTAGGTCGAAACAATCGTAGATTAGACCCAAATTTTGGTATAAACCTAATTTAAACCTAAGGAATCCTGGTGAAGTTAGATTTAGGTTTTAACCACGTTTGACTGGGGAAATTGCAGAATTACCCAAATTAGGGCAAAAGTCTATCTATGGCTCTATTTTAGGTCAAGATGGGTTCTGATGGTTAAATTGAAGGTACCAAACCCTAGATAATATTTTTATATGAATTTTAGAGGGTTTAGGTGAATTTTATCCTAACCGAAATCTCAGTTAATTAAGCAGATATTTTTTAGGGTTTTAGATGTCCATCAATTCTTGTAATGCATGAGAACCCTTTTATGTCTGTACTAACCCACTTATTAGACTTTCAAGACCATTTGATCTTTATTTAACCCCTGGAAAAGCCCACAGTTATTCTGCATTCATGATATGATGGTAAAATCGTAGTTTTAACCCTGGTTTCTTGTGTTTCTCTTAGAATGGATTTACAGTGAATTAAGGCTCTCTGGTGGTTATGTAGGATCATTTAGTCATTGATTGTGACTAATTAAAGCTAGATATGGTTGATGATGATGTTATCATTGGGAGTGCTCGACGTAGAGGACTTTTTGGTGGACCTTGACGCCACCTAGAGGGCAGCAACATGAGCACAAGGGCCTTGATCTCATGCACATCGTGGAAGGATTAGCGTCCAGAGACATTTGCTTGCTTCTTCTAGATTTAGATCAAGCTAGATAAACTTTAGCATTTAATCTCTATCATGTGGACCCTTGTTGGGCATTCTTGGGAATATGTTCCCAGTACTTTTTATTTTCTATTGTTCTTGTAGGTGAGAGCATCTTTTTGGGAGCATGTTCCCAGTTTATTTAGATTATAGGTTTATTTGAATTATTTGAACTGTATGGTAGTTAATTGCATTAGATTAGGTTTGTTTACTTATTATCATAAAAAAAAAATTCAAACTACCTGTTGGAAGTTGCATTTCTATAGGGCGACCTTCTAGGACTAGGATTGAATGAGCAGCATCTAGTTATATTTCTGCATTGCGCACATCTTGCACGAAGAAAACTGGAGTAAGGTACGTCTTCTCTTTAGCATCAATTACCTATCATGCTTCTACATTAGACTTAAATCTAAGACCACTAAAGTCTTTGAACATAATTAATTCAGTGGTCGCTTTAAAAATTGGGACAACTAAGAGGTTGGACAATAAAATCAATGACTTAAAATTGCATGCAAAAGGACTTGATTGAGAGATTTAAAAAAAAAACATAACGTGCACGTGTATTGCACACTTGAGACACTATGCACATCACACATAAGGTCATTACATAAATTTCTACCTCTCCTCTTTTGCACCACAAGGAAGTTAGTTGGAAATCAACACGCCTATTTGATAAGTCGATTTTCGCTTTCAAATAATGTGATTAAGATGATTTATCGATTTAGTAACAAAGTGGTGGAAAATCACTTAGCAAAATAATTACAATAAAAATTACCACTCACAGAAGAGTGGGTCGTGTCCACAGGGAGGCAATGATGCAATAAATCTCGATTATTTCATATTCTTTCAATCAAGTGCGAAATCCATAGTCAAATCTGACATGAAATGCGATGGAAAGAAGATGCACAATAACTCAAAAATATAAGGGTAGATGTGCAGTTTTTTTTCACTGAAATATTCAATAAATATGTGATGATTTTATGTAATTTCCAATTGACATGTATTAGAGAAAATTTGTGCACATTTTAATCACAAAACCAATGTTAAAATAGGTGAATAATAATAACCTCACAATTATCACAAAGCATGAGTATGCAGCCACAATTTCACCATAATAAAATAATCATAAATTAAAACTGATTTTGGTGGCAATGGTATTCAAACATAAACACTAATTAACATAAAAATAGGGCATTTTGCCTCTCTCCTCCTTGTGCATGGGAGAGAGGTTAAATCGAGGAGTTACTCCTACAAGAGGTTGGCTGAAGTGAGGCCTGCGCGGTGGTGGCAGCAGTGCATCGTAAGATGGCCGAAGCCGGCCTGCTGGAGGAGAGGAGTGGTAGCGGTGGAGGAGCCTGCTGCAGCCGTGCGTGCTGCAGGCACAAGGAGAGCAGCTCACGTGAGTGTTGGGGGTGCTGCAGGCACGTGGAGATGCGGAGGCATAGGCGCATGGGTGTTCTGTAGAGTGCACAGGCACGTGCGAGCATGGTGGTGGCACCGGCTACAAGTGCTGTAGGGAGGCACTGGAGGTGGGCGTGCGGAGGTGCGGCTCTACAGGCCTGCAAGAAGGGCACGGGCGTGAAGGTTGGAGTGCAGGCTACTATCGCATGGGCGTGAAAGCACGTGGAGCGCACACTGTGGGTGAGCGGAGGTGCGGAAGTGCAGTGGCACTGGAGGTGGGCACAGGTTCTGCAGGCTGGGCTGGAGGCGCGTGCTGAGTCTGATGGAGTGGGGACAGGCGCTACTGGCGCATGCGCTGAGGGTGAAGTGAGTGCGCATGCAGTGGTTTGCAGGCATTGCTGGAGGTTCTGGTGGAGATGTGGAGGCTCGGGCATGGTGAAGGCGAAGGCTGCTATGAGCAGCTGGCGTGCGGTGTGCAAGGTCTGATGGCTAGAATTGAAGTGAGGGCGTGCGCAGTGGTGTCTAATGGAAGTGCACCTGAGTTGCTGGCTGAGGTGAAGAGTTGCAGAGACTCTTTTGGCAATTTGGGCTGTCACCCCACACGCCCACGGTGGTGAGTCATTCAGCCGCGGTGGGAGGCCGATGGTATGGATGGAAGAGAAGCAATGTTCTCTGAGCACAGTGAGAAACAAAGGGTGATGGCCTCCTCTCAACAGCAGCTCTCCCTCCTTGTGTAGCCACGGCCATGATTTCAAATTAAAAATGCCGTAGCATAAATGTGATGCACAGGAGGAGGAGGCGGAGCTGAAGCCAGATTAGTTACCTGTGCAAAGGAGAAAAATAATAAAGGAATAAAATATTATGGTTATTTATGCATAAGTCCTTAACTTCTATGTTAAATTAAAATAATGCAAGTAATTCACCTACTTGATTAACTAATTTAATGAATGCAATTCTTAGTTAATTCTAAATGCATTTAAATATGAATGCAATGCATGAATTATGTAATTAAATCAGAAATATGAATTAATTTATTTACATCCTAATTTATGCTAAATAAATGTTAGAATTAACTTAATGTCTAGGTACCTAAATACTTAAATAGCCCACAAATATGGGCTAATCAAATACTCCCATGCCTAGTTTTTGCTAGTCCCTAGCAAAATCAAGCAAAACCTAGCACTCCAAGTAGACTAGCCAACCCATTCGGTCCTCCTTTAGAATTATACTTTAGACCTAAGGTTCCCAAGTGGTTGTTAAGTTACAGACTAGGTCAGCTAAAGACGAGTTGTAGGCACAAGTTTCCCTGATTTCTGACTCTACCCTAAGGTTTATTGATCCCTGAGATTAAACCATCCGTGCATGTGCATTGGTCTGAGTTATTTGAGTTAAAGGAAAAGGGATTTTTTTTTAATAATATATATATATTTATTACTCTAAGTCTAACCTTGGATCAGCTATCAATACGGTCTGTGTCAGATTCATTGTCCCCATCACCGTACCTCGAAGGGTGCTTGGCTTTCGATGCTTCGAGATAGCACCGCCCATAACAACCCCAAGAACTCCTGGCAATCGACATTTCAAGATAGTATCGCCCATGGATTTCTTAGGCAAATTCAAGCCTGTGGCAATCAGCACTTCAAGATAGGGCCACCCATGGTACTTTGATGCAAACACATTTATTGAGGGTAAAATGCCTATTCATACATGTTCCTAGGCTTAGATTTACATTTCATGTTATAAATATTGCATTGCATGCATCATTCTGCATTTAGATTAGTTGTACATAATTTAGGTTAATTGCATCCCTTTGTGGTTAGGAGCGAAGGATACTTATTTTGGAGCATCAGATTGACGATCCGACCGTACGGATCAGATCAAGATGACGATCGAAGTCCAACGCCTCTGAAATTGCCTCGATCAGGTTCCCATAGCACCATATCAAGTTCGAGGAAGATCAACGGCCAAGGGACTAGGAGACATAATTCAAAGCTTCCAATGATAAATCCAACCATGCGGATGGATTCAGGTCGATGATCGCAGCCTAACAGCGTGAAAATCGACTCAATTCGACCTCTATAGCAGCCCCTACTACAAGAAGAAGATGGATGGCATACATTGCACCACGTGGTGTAGCCCAGGCCGCCAGCAGACACACACAACATCGCACACACGTAGCAGCGCGGCTGCACGCACGGGCACACACCTGGGCATGCACGTAGTGCCAGTGCATGGGCGTGTGCAACGTGCGGCATGGCAGGAGCAACGCCAACGCTGTGTGAGGTGGACTACAGCGACGCATGAGCTGGACTTACAACGACGCTTACAGCGGTTGGTAATTCATCGCATGCCAGCAAAGCAGCTGTGGGCGCCAGCGGGCATGAGCTACCTACAGCGACGTTCCCAGCGATGGCCTGGATGCCACTAATGGTCCCATACCAATTTTTGCCTCTTCTCTACCACTATAAAAGGACCTACACCCTCTCCCTTCTAAGCCATCTCTACCTACTCAACTCTCACCTACTCCCAAGCTCTAGCAAGCCTACCAACTCTCCATTAGAGCTTGTTCCCAAGCTCCCAGGGTGCCTATTAGTATAGGAAACCTCTGCCCCACCAAATACTCCTCCAACTTCCCATTTCCCTTCGTAGGTCACCTTGGAGCTGTCCTCCCACCTCCATTCCTGTAGCAGATCAACTCCGTCTTCTCACCGCCATTCCGAAGCTACGCCAAAGCTTTCCTCAACCCGATGTCCTACAGCATCTCACCTCCATCGACCTGCTCCTCACCTCCTTCGTCCGAGCTTCCGCCAGGCACCGTCGTCTCACCAAACAGCCGATTCGAGAGATTTCCTGTCACCTCCATCTCTTTATATGCTTTCATAGTTTCTTGTAATTGACATTGGAACTAATATATATCATATTTGTTCCACATCTCTATCGTGTGAATCATTTGCTTTTCTTTTATTTCAAAAACACAAAATAATAACAAAACCTTAAAATACCAAAAAGAAATGAATCAAAGCACAATTTTCAACTAAAGTAAACGTCGCCTCCCTGTGTTCGACCCAGGACTCCCTTGGAGTTTCGGTATAAATTTTATCTGACCGACGTGTTTTGCAACAACAATGATGGGTTACTTGTAACCTTGATTTCTAACATGCGAAACACGCACGACCATTTTAGCGCCGTTGCTGAGGAGGCAATGGAATTTACTTTATTGTTGATTGCATTTCTTTGCATTTACATAGCATTAACCGTACTTATCTTTGATCTACTGTCTTGCGGGTACCATAGCATGGAGATCCAAGTGCGGTAGACCGAAGTAAAGTGCGGGTAGAGTGTTTGTAAGTGTCCCTCACACCACCCCCACCTTAGTTTTTATTCCATAACCGAATAACTCAAACCCAAATCAACTTAGCTGCTTTTTATGAACCCTAGGATAGATTTGGTTGTTTGTTTGCCACCTCCACTCACCTTGCCATCCACATAAATAAAAATAAAAAATAAAAAAAGTGTTATCTGGTTGTGGGATTTTCTGTAAGCTGCACACTTAACACCCACAACTTATCACCCTAAGGTGCACAATCACATTGATTCTACCACTTAACCGGGATATGACCTATAGACCCGGTACACTTAATCCAACACACAAATAAGTGAGTAGAAATTTGAATAGGTCAAAAATTTCTATGTGGCTTAACTAAGTGGTGCAATAGGCCAATTGATTGAACTGTTTGGGCCGCACCACTTAAGATAAAAGTGATTCATCAAGTAGCTTGCCACTTAGGGTTGATTCTTAGGGCTGAACCATGCACTCCACATTTTTTTCTTTGATTTCTAAAGGAATATATCATCACTAGTGCTTGTAAAACTTGGAGTGTTTTCCTAAACTTGATTGAATATACCTAAGATTAAACCCTAAAAGCTACTAAACAAGGTTGAACTCCAAAAGACACATCATCAAATAACCATGTTTGCAAACCCTAGTTGTGCACACACACACATTTTAACTGACCATTAAGGGCACAACCCATCTAAAGGGCCCATCACATTCTTGAAGCACCATTGTCCCAAGCCTAACTAAAATTGATTAGACATTGACCGTAAGGACTGGTTAGCTCGTCAGGATCCAGATTGAGATTGTTTATGATTAACCTACTTATACTAGTCAATCTGATGTCTAGCTAGGGGAGTAGCGTCAAACGACCGCAGCTGGGGTGTACTCTAGGAACCGGAGGCGCAAGCCAAAGGAAGAACCTTCTCCCTAGTCCCTCCTTCTAACTGGTTGGATTGCCTGGACATAAGTAGAGTAAACCGTCTATAATCTTAGGATGGATTCTGAGAGTATGTAGACGTTTAGGCTACCCAAATTAAGGACAGGCTTGTATTTTTGTATTGTAGGGCTCCTTTCTCTTTTGATTTCCCTCCTTACTTCACCATGTACCCTTCCACATCCTACACACATTTTACATCCTATCCTCCTACCACCACTTATCCCCAAGATGATTACTATCCCAACTTGACTTGTAATTACCCATCCACTACCTGGGATGACTTTGATTGGGGATATGAATCCAGACCTCAGGGTCCAAGACCTAACCCTGGACAACAAGCCTATGATTATTATCCTTCCCAGAGCTATAATGATTATGGATCTCCATCCTTTGATGACCAAACCAACCCGATCTACAATCAAGAAGGATATCAAGATTATAACACCTACCCTCCCCACTACTCCACTGAATATAGGTCGCCACCATCCTTTGAACAACCTAGAATGACCTACTATTAGGGAGGGGCCCAAGAACCTCGACATCTTGACTCCCCAAGATTTAACCTGAACGCACCGAAACCTGAACCGAACCAGTCAGTTCAAGTGAACCAGATCCAGGATAGGGTGTTGGCTAATTTGAGGAACACTATACAATCTTTAGAAGCTCAGCCAATGCCATGCACTGAAGAACTAGAGCCTATGATCAAAATGATTGATGAATTTAATAGTTCTCTATTAGATTTGCTCCAAAGTGGTAGGGATAGGGACTTAGGTGAGTTTCTTCTTGGGAAATTGTCGAGGTTGAGGATGAAATTTGTGGTTGCACTAGTCAAATCTTGGAATGATTCTCAAGATGAACCCCCTTCAGGAGAGCCAATGTCTGAACCCGCTCAGGTGCCCTGTCGAGGGGGATAAATTCTCTGAGATTGGCGATGACCAGGATGGGCTAGAGCAACCATTTAAGGATGAACCAATTGATTCACCCAAGATCCCCAAGCTAGGGAGCGAGGAAAAATATGTCTCCACGGACCATGAAATGACAAATAATTTTGAAACATATATAAGTGAGGATCATGGATTCTTTGACTCTAAGGGTGAAGAATTTTTTGGTGAAGTCTCACTTGAACATAAGGAAAATGATTTTAGTGAGACAAATGGGCATGATGAATCTGATGAACCATTTGATAGCCCGTTCATTGAAGATTTGGATTCGGTTGGGGTTAACTTGGAGGATCCGAATCTTGATGATTCAATTAGTGATCCCAGTCCTCATCTGCACCCCGAAGAGCTGACTTCTGAGATCTTCTTGCCCGAGTCAATCTTGATTCAGCCACGATTTCTGGACTTGGGAGAATCATATGGGGTGAATAATATTCTAGAGGTCCCAAAGCCTGAGCCCTTGATGTTGATGGATAGAATTGTTGAAATGAAGATTTAGAGGCTAATTTTGAGGGAAGTTTGATTTTGGATCTAAGGGTACCTATTGACCTAAAACCAACTACTTTCTACCAGGACCTTTACGATATCTTTCACATGCAACCCAAGCTCGAAATAACTGATTATTTCTCTGAGCAAGATGTTAAGTGGACAACCACACCTATTGAACCATCTTTACCCATTGTCCGACACTTTGGTCTTGGGTTGCACACCACTAAACCGTAGGCCCAGCCCCGCAAACACAACAACCTTCGGTTCTAGGTGATTTTCATCCAGAACCTGAGAACCACTCGACCCTGGGGCATGGGTCTACACCATAATCTTGTTCACGTCTGTGGACATCTTCTGCAGATGAGTTTCAGGATCAACCATTTTATTTTGATTTTGACTCGCACTTCTAAATTCTCAATTTCTTCTTTGTATGTATGTTATGCCTAGCTGAAGGCATTAAACTTACCACGTGTGTATACACTCTTCTGTCTGCGAAGCTGACCAGATTTTCACAACACTCAATTGATATTCTGTTTACTTCGCCCTTTTCATTTCTTTATTTTTACAATGAGGACATTGCATCATTTAGGCATTGGGGGTGGATAATCGATTCCTGAAATCATTATGTTAACTCCATAGAATTTCTTTTGGTTTCTTATAAAATTAAAAAAAAAATTCAAAAATTTGAAAAAAGATAAAAAAAGAAAGAAATTAAGAAAAGAGAACTTAGGCATTTAGAAGTTATTAACTTTAGGAAATGAAATGAGAGGACCTAAACACTTAGACTCTTCACGTCTTCGGGCTTAATTAGCCTGGGTGTCCACTCAAATGTGGATTTAGTCTCAAGTTCTCGCCAATTAAAATTTATTTTAATTAGGTAAATAATTTGGGATGATAAGTATGCGACTTATCAACCCACCCTCTGATTTGGGAGGACTTTAAGCCTAAGCATCTACACACATCTTTTTGCACTGACTCACTTTCCGGTGATTTTTACGGAAATTGGGTAGCTAATGGACCGACTTGGGTGGTATGGCTAGCAAGTTGTTAGTAGTAATAGCTCATCGGCCGGTTGTCCAAAGCCCAGCCATAAGATCATTTTTGCTATACTATCTTTAGGTAAATCTTAGATTAGGGAAGCCACCTACTTAAAAAAAAAAAAAGAAACACTCAAAAAAAAAAGAGAAAAAATAGGAGAAAATAGAAAAACAATAAAACCACACTTCACCGCACGAGTAAGGCTGGCAAGTTGTCGGTGGTAACAGCTCATCGGCCGGTTGTCCAGAACATAACTCACAAAAGAATGCACAATAATTCCCAAAACACTTACGGAAGAAGCGGGGAAGTAGAATAAACCTGGGAGATAAACACTGGATTCACCCTTGTGTTGACCCCATAAATAAATGAAGTAGGGAGAAAGCTACCGATCGTAAAGATAAACCTTTAGGCAAGGTCACCTAGGGTCGTAGAAACCCGAAGTCCATCTTAACGGTCGTTTTGTGAGTCTATCACTTTTTCACAAAGATGCTTAGTACTTAGAGTCCTTTTTAAGTCTTGGGCAGGTCGGGTAGCCGTAAAAAGTTATTCCGGAACTCTCAAACTCCAAAAGTACAAAAAAATTAGAAAAGAAGAGAAATAAAAAATATATATCTTCCCCTCTCAAATAAGGTGAGAACTTGGGCAGTCTGCATTTTGGTAGACATCCGGGTATTGTTGAGTTTTCGTAGCTTAGGACCTTAGTTGAAATTTTCTATTGTTAATAAACGACTTAGGCCTAAGGATCTAATCCTAATTCTACTTTTATACAAAGCTTATAGTTTAATTTGGCTAGGGACTAGAAAAAGATAAGCATGGGGGTATGATGCAAAAACATTTATTGAGGGTAAAATGCCTTTTCATGCATGTTCCAAGGCTTAGATTTGCATTTCATGCTATAAATATTGCATAGCATGCATCATTCTGCATTTAGATTACTTGTATATAATTTAGGTTAATTACATCCTTTTGTGGTTAGGAGAGAAGGATATTTATTTTGAAGCCATAGATTGACGATCTAACCATACGGATCTGATCAAGACAACGATCAGAGTCCAACACCTCTGAAATCGCCTCGATCGGAGTCTCGTAGCACCATATGCAGTCCGAGGAAGATCAACAGCCAAGGGACTAGAAGACATAATTCAGAGGTTCAAATGATAAATCTGACCATGTGGATGGATTCGGGTCGACGATCGCAACCTAACGACGCGAAAATTGACTCAATCCGACCTCTGTAGCAACCCCTACAACAAGAAGAAGATGGATGGCACTGACTGTGCCACATGGCGCAGCCCAGGCCGCCAGCACACGTATGCAACACCGCACGCATGTAGCAGCTCGGGTGCACGCATGGGTGCGCAAGCACACATGCGTGCAGTGCCAGTGCGTGGGCGCATGCGCACGTGCGGCAAGGCAGGAGTGGCGCCAGCACATCGTGAGGTGGACTACAGCGACGCATGAGCTGGACTTATAACAATGCTTACAGCCGTCGGTAATTCATCGCATGCTAGCAAAGCCAGCTATGGGCACCAGTGGGCATGAGCTACCTACAGCAACATTTCCAGCAACGGCCTGGATGTCACTGATGGTCCCATACCAATTTTTGCCTCTTATCCACCACTATAAAAGGACCTACACGCCCTCCCTTCTAAGCCATCTCTACCTACTCTACTCCCACCTACTCCCAAGCTCTAGCAAGCCTACCAATGCTCCATTAGAGCTTGTTCTCAAACTCCCAAGGTGCCTATTAGTGTAGCGAACCTCTGCCCCACCAAATACTCCTCCAACTTCCCATCTCCCTTCATTGGTCACCTTGGATCCATCCTCCCACCTCCATTCCGGTAGCTGATCAACTCTGTGTTCTCACCTCCCTTCCAGAGCTACGCCGAAGCTTTCCTCAACCTGACATCCTCCAACATCTTACCTCCATTGTCCTACTCCTCACCTCCTTCGTCTGAGCTTTCGCCAGGCACCGTCATCTCACCAAATAGCTGACTCGAAAGATTTCCTCTCACCTCCCTCTCTTTATATGCTTTCATAGTTTCTTTTAATTGACATTGGAAGTAATATATATCATATTTGTTCCACATCTCTATCTTGTGAATCATTTGCTTGTCTTTTATTTCAAAAACACAAAAATAACAAAACCCTAAAATACCAAAAAGAAACAAATCAAAGTGCGATTTTCAACTAAGGTAAACATCACCTCCCTGTGTTTGATCCGGGACTCCCTTGGAGTTTTGGTATAAATTTTATCTAATCGACGTGTTTTGCAACTACAATGATGGGTTACTTGTAACCTCGATTTCTAACACGCGAAACACGCACAACCATACCTGAACCGCACAATGCTCTTACATGCCCCCAGTAGGATGGATATCCTAAGAGTAAGCACCGAGGAGGTAATATGTTATCCTCACATCCTCAAGGTGAGTATATACTCCACCTCTCCTGCGACGGAAACACATCCAATCAAATTATGTTTTCAAGCCTCTCCTAAGTCAAAACTACTAGAACCAAATCTCTATTAAGAAAGGAATTAAGTTGATTACTTACTTACACCAGACCAAGTGTGTGAAATTTGGATGCTTGGGTTTCAAGGACCCGTAAACCAAAAGGTAGAACAAGACTCCAAGTACCACCCCACCTTTTAACTCAACCTAGCTTTCCTTCCTCAACCTCTTGAGGAATGGTCTGCAACTTAACTTGTAACGAGCGCGTGCCCCATAAGTCTTTTAAGACGTCTGGGAGGTGGCCCAGACGTCTGTAAAGACGTCTGGGATCACATCCAGACGACTGACCAGACGTCCGGGATAGTTTACAGACGTCTGGCGAACAGTTATGCTCGCAGGGGATATTCGTCTGCGCGCCTGTGCGCGCAGACCTGCGATCCTGCCTCTTTCTCTGCGGCGGCAGGCGACTGCGACCGCCTTCTCTCTCCTCTCCGCGCGGCGTTAAAAGGGGGGCGCGCCTCCCCTCCCGCCTCCACCATCTTCCTCCTTCTTCTCCTGCCTGTGCGCGAGAGCGAGCGGACGCGAGGGCGAAGCGGCAGCGGCAGCCGCAGTAGGCGCGGAGGAGCTGCGGCGTGCGAGGGCGGGGCTCTGCCGTGAGGGCAAGCTCGCCGGGAGCGGCTTGGCCGGCCGGCGGAGGGCGCAGGGGGCGCAGAGCGTCGCGGAGAGGGACCTGCTGCGGGCGGAGCAGCGGACGCGCGAGGTGCGACGCGGGCGGCGTCGCGAGCGGAGGCCGAGCAAGGTTCTGATTCTGGAAAAATTTCCAGAATCAGACGTCTGGATTGATATCCAGACGGCAAGGTCGACGTCTGTGAGATCATACAGACGTCTGAAAGGTGAGTTTCCATTTTCTTCTTCTTTTTGTCGACTGACTGAACTGAGGGAGGGGGGTTGGCTGTGCGCAGGTCCTCTGATTCGTCATCTTTGCGAATCAGACGTCTGGAAGTTGTACCAGACGGCGGGAGTGACCTCCAGACGTCCGGAGTGACCATCGGACGTCTGGGATCTAGGAAAGACGTCCCTGCAGACTTCTGGACGTCCGGGGAACCAAGCCGAACAGGTAATTCTCTGATCCACCGTTTAAGACGTCTGGAAGGAGTTCCAGACGTCTGATTTTGCACAGTATCATCTTTCTCGACCCGTTTAGGGCCCGTTTGGGCTCCGTTTTCCGTGATTCGAGTTGCGTTCGTTTCAGAATTAATTCCTCTACCCGCCTACAGTAGCTATACACTGTTTTGAGACACTCCTTGTGTTGATCCTTGTGATAGGACCTCGTTCGGTTGCAGTCTTGAGAGTCGCGGAGGCGCGCGGGATTCCCGATCACGCCCCCCATTACTCCCGTTGTACCTGGTAGAGTGGTTTTAAGTATTAATAAAATCTGTTAAAGTATGGAACCATAACTAGAACCTAGGGCATTGCATGAATCCTAGGAATGAGAAATATATGGAATGATAGCTCCTAGGTGTTGCATGAATCCTAGGGCCGGAAAACTAGATTGTATGATAGATCCTAGGATATGGCATGAATCCTAGGATGGAAAAACTAGTGGAATGTATATTACTGCAGTCTTGGAAAAATGGAAAGGAATATATAAAGCTGCCTGCAAATTTAATTAACAGCTGCCTGTTATGAATAAAGAAACATGTTTGAGATCATGGAAATTGAGAACGTGAATCTGGAAAGTGAAACATATGATGTTCTGAAATAAAGAGCTGGAACCCTACGGGAAATTAGGAGTGGAACTCCTGGAAAGAAAAAGGAATGGAACTGAGATGTAGTTTGTACTGTCTCTTGGGTACGCAGTACCAAGGGAAGTACCTGTACCTGTTTTAGTGCAGAGTGGGGCCAGCCGCCCCAGGGACCCGGGGTTAGGCTTGGCCGCTCTGTACCGACTTGTTGGCCCTCGCGTACGTAGTACCGAGGAGAGCTAGTAGTGTTAGGAGAGTACTAGCTACCCCACGGGCCCCGGGGTTCTGCTAGCCTCCTTCACCGACTTGTTAGGCCCACTAGGGCAAACCAGGGTAGTCAGGCGAGGGTGCGCGGACTGTGGAGGGGCAAGGCGCCGGTTTGGTTACTGTGGAGGGGTTGGACCCCTGTTACTGAGAGGGCTCTGCCCTGGTTCCGTGCTGTGCTTTGGGCGCACCCGTTAACGGAAACAACTGACCGCGTGCCAGTGCGGGCTAGCTACCTGTGCGTTTATCGCGCGTGCCGTAGTCACCGTTACGTCTGTCAGTGACCTTGGGGTGGTTGACTGAGGGTAGGATCACCACGGGGGACTCTCCCGGCCAGGAGAGCACCACGTGCTACTTCTACTTTTGGAAAAGACTGCAATCAAGATCGTCCCACGAGGACATCCGAGATCAAGTAAAGGATCTGAGAAGTAAATGAAATAGTGAGAAAAATTGAAAGATGTAAATAAAGGAAGTAATAGAACATAACAGCTACTGTACACTCTACTGTTGCCTTTAGTTAGTTTGCCACTCTACTCAGCGTTTTGCTGACGTGTTACACTCGTTACCTTTTTCAGGACCAGGTGTTGAGCAGCCAGGGTCGGCGGTTGCAGAGGACGCTGGGCCGAGTGGGGTCCAGTAGAGTTACCCCAGCTTTGTACCCCTTTTTGTTTCTGTTCTAGTGAGTAGTTTTTGTTTCCGCTGTACCTTCTTTACCTCCAGTTTTTGTTATATGATAACTGTTGTTTTACTGTTGTGGTGGTGCCTACTGTAGTAGTTTCTTTCCTTACTGCTGTACTTTCTTACTGTTAGTTATATTCATGCTGAATGTGGTTTATTTTACTGTCTTTTGGTTACTTCCTCGTTGGACGACTGGGTCTTGGGATTAGTCGAGTCGGTCCGGTTCTCGTGTCTCGTAGGGACTCGGGAATCGGGTTGTTACAAGATGGTATCAGAGCAAGGTCGTCCCGAGAAGTGAATCAACTGACTGAAAAATAACCAATTCACATGTTTATAGCTAGAGTAGCCACCACAACATATCTCTTGACATGAGCTCTTAGAAGTGTTGTTAGGTACCGTCTGTTTTGACGTTTCCGTTTTGTTTCGCGTCTCCTTGCAGGAGATGCCTCGTCGTGGGACTGGCGAGACTGGCCGCGGGCGCGGCCGAGGGCGAGGTCGGAGAGGTGGACGTGCTGTCGTTGACGTCTCGGTGGACCAGCCACCACTCCCTGGCATCCAGGCCCAGGACCTCGCCAGACTGATACGGGATATTGTACGAGAGGAGCTCCACCCACCGCCCCGAGCACCTCCTCCTGGGGTTGCAGAGGGGGAGTCCTCTGTGGGACCACGCGACGGACGCGGCGCCGGACACGAGGGAGGGGATGGGCCCCTGCCGCCCCCACCTTCTTCCGACACTTCTGTACACAAGGCACCTTTGCCTGGAGGTGCACCAGCACCTCCCCTACAGCACCACTTCGAGCTTTTCGGACAGTTCCGGAAGCTGAAGCCCCCCTCCTTCAAGGGGGATGAGGACCCGACCGAGGCAGAGGACTGGCTTGAGCAGCTGGAGAAGATCTTCGACACCCTTCGCCCCCCGGTGGAGTGCCGCGTGGCCTTTGCCACGTACCAGCTGGAGAGTGCGGCACACCGGTGGTGGAGGGCGGTCCGGGGACAGGAGAGGGACGAGCCGACGTGGGACCAGTTCGTCACCCTCTTCTGCGAGCAGTACTTTCCCCAGACGTGGCAGGACCAGAGGAGGCAGGAGTTCCACACTCTCCGCCAAGGGACGATGACCGTGAGCGCGTACCGCACGCGTTTCTTGGAGCTGTCCCGCTTTGCAGCGACAGCGGAAGCCACTGAGGAGGAGCGCCTTTAGAGGTTCACCGAGGGGCTCCGGCCTGCGATCCGGGGGTATGTCAAACCCCTGAAGCTGCCGACGTTTTCGAGGGTGGTAGAGGCAGCCATGACTTACGAGGAGACCAACCCGTCTGCGCGAGAGACTGACGGCGGGCGGAAGAGGCCCTTTCAGCCAGATTTCTCACAGGGCCGGCGAGAGCGGAGACACGTGGCATCCACAGGAGAGCCGTCACGTTGTGCAGGGCCATCAGTGGCCTTTGGGGGCCCTCGACAGGGGCCAGTCGCCAGCACCGGACCCCCGCCTAGCCGACAGCAGGGACTCACTGAGGGCGGGAGTCGGGTTCCCCTCTGCTACCAGTGTGGCCAGCCGGGCCACGTCAGGAGGGACTGCCCATCTAGGGCAGGAGGTCAGCAGATACTTCCCGCGCAGAGCACCGGAGGGCTCGCAGGAGGCCGCGGTTTCCAGGCGCGAGGAGGAGGACCACAGTCGCGAGGAGGGTACCGGCCAGCACCTACCCGTCCGACGCAGAGTGTGGCTGCTTCGTCCGCACCTAGAGCTGAGGGGCGTATCAACGCCCTAACACACAGGGACGCCAGAGCTTCGGGATCCGTGGTAGCAGGTATGGTTTCAGTTTCTGGCAGACTCGTTTACACGCTTTTCGATTCCGGCGCTACGCACTCGTTTGTCGCAGACAGTTTCGCAGTTAGTTTGGACCAGGATTATACATTGTTAGAGAACCCGTTCGTAATCAGAGGTCCGAGTGGTCAGCTGTTTGTAGCTGAGGAGGTGTACACGGGTTGCGGGGTCAGCATCGGGGGACACAGCCTGCCAGCTGACCTGATTATGATACAGATGGAGGACTTTGGGGTGATCCTGGGGATGGATTGGCTGTCCGCTTACCACGCCTTGGTAGACTGCTTTGAGAGGAAGATTGTCTTCTCCATTCCGGAGTTGCCTTCCTTCGAGTTTCACGGGCAGCCAGTGGACGGAGGTTTCAGGTGCATTTCGGCACTTCGGGCGGCGAGACTTTTGAGCCAGGGGTGTGAGGGCTTCTTAGCTTGTGTGGTGGCAGAGCACAGCCCCGTGGCAGACTTCCGGAGCATCCCGGTGGTCAGAGAGTACCCCGACGTGTTTCCAGACGAGTTACCAGGACTACCGCCCGAGCGTGAGATCGAGTTTGAGATCTCACTAGTACCAGGGACCAGCCCCATCTCCACCGCACCATACAGGATGGCACCGCTTGAGCTGCGAGAGCTCAAGTCTCAGTTGCAGGACCTTTTGGAGAAGGGTTTCGTGAGGCCCAGTGCGTCTCCCTGGGGAGCCCCGGTACTGTTTGTGAAGAAGAAGGATGGGACCCTACGCCTTTGTGTGGATTACCGACAGCTGAATAGGGTCACCATCAAGAACAGATATCCGCTGCCGAGGATTGACAATTTGTTTGACCAGTTGCGGGGTGCCACGGTGTTTTCCAAGATCGACTTGAGGTCTGGATACCACCAGTTGAGGATCAGGGAGACCGACGTCTCCAAGACAGCTTTCCGCACCCGGTACGGACACTACGAGTTTTTGGTCATGCCGTTTGGGCTGACCAATGCCCCCGCTGCTTTCATGGACCTGATGAACCGGGTGTTCAGACCGTACTTGGACCAGTTTGTGGTGGTTTTCATAGATGATGTACTCATCTATTCTAGAGATCGGACGCAGCACGGACAGCACTTGCGGATGGTTCTGGACACTCTGAGACGACGCAGGCTGTACGCCAAATACAGCAAGTGCGAGTTCTGGTTGAGGGAGGTGACCTTTTTGGGTCATGTGATCTCTGGAGACGGCCTGGCGGTGGATCCCGCCAAGGTCGAGGCAGTGCTCAGGTGGGAGAGACCGCGTTCAGTCACTGAGATTCGCAGTTTCCTGGGACTGGCAGGTTACTACAGACGGTTCATCAAAGGGTTTTCGCAGATTGCACGTCCTATGACACAGTTGACTCGGAAGGATGTGCCTTTCGCTTGGACAGACGCCTGTGAGGCGTGTTTTCTAGAGCTGAAGGAGAGGTTGACCTCGGCTCCCGTGCTCACCATCCCTGACAGTAGTGGCGGGTTCGTTGTGTACACGGACGCTTCCTTGCAGGGGTTAGGAGGTGTGCTCATGCAGAGGGGTCACGTGGTCGCTTACGCTTCGCGGCAACTGAAGCCCCATGAGCATACCTACCCTACCCACGATCTAGAGTTGGCAGCTGTTGTCTTCACGCTGAAGACATGGAGGCACTACTTGTACGGTGAGACCTTCGAGATTTTTACAGATCACAAGAGCCTCAGATATCTTTTTGACCAGAAGGAGCTCAACATGAGACAGAGACGTTGGTTGGAGCTCCTGAAGGACTACGACTGCAGCATCTCCTACCACCCGGGAAAGGCCAATGTGGTGGCTGACGCCTTGAGCCGTAAGGCGCCCGCACGCTTGGCCAGTCTACAGTTACAGAGTTGGAGCCTTTTGGAGGAGGTGGGCAGTTGGCGACCTCTAGAGTTACGAGGGTACTGTGGGGCAGTGACGGTGACACGGCAGACCAGACCAGAGTTGATAGACCGCATCATCACGGGACAGATGGCCGATCCGTACTTGCAGTCTTTGCGCGATAGAGTACTGTCAGGGGACCCAGGGGACTTCTCTTTCACAGACCAGGTGTTACGCTTGAGGGGACGGCTGTGCATCCCCAGAGACGAGGAGCTGTTGAGAGAGCTCCTGACTGAGGCACACGGTTCCAGATTCACCATACATCCCGGAAACACGAAAATGTAGCATGACTTGAGACGCGAGTTCTGGTGGAGAGGGATGAAGCGGGATGTGGTTGAGTTCGTGCAGCAGTGCTTAGTGTGCCAGCAGGTGAAAGCCGAGCATCAGAGGCCTGCAGGGCCGCTTCAGCCGCTTCCAGTGCCAGAGTGGAAGTGGGAGAGCATCACCATGGACTTGGTGGTGGGCTTACCTGTTACCCAGCGAGGACACGACGCAGTCTGGGTAATAGTGGATAGATTGACGAAGACGGCACGATTCTTGCCGATCCGAGTCACTTTGGGACCAGCACAGTTGGCAGAGAGGTATATCCGTGATGTGGTGCGACTACACGGAGTTCCGCGGGAGATCGTATCCGACCGGGATACCCGCTTTACGTCCCAGTTTTGGGCTGAGTTTCAGCAGGCTTTGGGGACGAGGTTGAGGTTTAGCGCGGCTTACCACCCCCAGACGGACGGACAGTCGGAACGCACGATACAGACACTTGAGGGAAGCTCGCGCCGAGGTTCGTGGGGCCCTTCGAGGTCCTGGAGCGGGTTGGACCCGTTGCTTACAGACTTGCCCTTCCACCGTAGCTTTCTGGTGTGCACGACGTGTTCCACGTGTCCAACCTCAGGAAGTACGTAGCCGATCCCAGGCACGTACTGAGTCACGAGAGCGTCGAGGTGAGCAATGACCTGACCTACCCCGAGCGGCCAGTGCAGATCCTAGACCGAGCCGTCCGCAGGTTGAGACGAAAGCAAGTACCCCTGGTAAAGGTTTTGTGGAGAAGCCAGCGGTACGAGGAGGCTACCTGGGAGCCTGAGGCGGCAATGCGGGAGCGGTACCCGGAGCTTTTTGCGGGTACGTCTTTTCGGACCGGCTTCGGTCCTCTTTGAGTTTGTTATGGTTATTTGGACACCTTCTTCCCGCACCCTAGTTGGCGCAAGTTTCGGGGACGAAACTTCCTTTGAGTTTGTTATATTGTAACGAGCGCGTGCCCCAGACGTCTTTTAAGACGTCTGGGAGGTGGCCCAGACGTCTGTAAAGACGTCTGGGATCACATCCAGACGACTGACCAGACGTCCGGGATAGTTTACAGACGTCTGGCGAACAGTTATGCTCGCACGGGATATTCGTCTGCGTGCCTGTGCGCGCAGACCTGCGATCCTGCCTCTTTCTCTGCGGCGGCAGGCGACTGCGATCGCCTTCTCTCTCCTCTCCGCGCGGCGTTAAAAGGGGGGCGCACCTCCCCTCCCACCTCCACCATCTTCCTCCTTCTCCTGCCTGTGCGCGAGAGCGAGCGGACGCGAGGGCGCATCGGCAGCGGCAGCCGCAGTAGGCGCGGAGGAGCTGCGGCGTGCGAGGGCGGGGCTCTACCATGAGGGCGGGCTCGCCGGGAGCGGCTTGGCCGGCCGGCGGAGGGTGCAGGGGGCGCAGAGCGTCGCGGAGAGGGACCTGCTGCGGGCGGAGCAGCGGACGCGCAAGGTGCGACGCGGGCGGCGTCGCGAGCGGAGGCCGAGCAAGGTTCTGATTCTGGAAAAATTTCCAGAATCAGACGTCTGGATTGATATCCAGACGGCAAGGTCGACGTCTGTGAGATCATACAGACGTCTGAAAGGTGAGTTTCCGCTTTCTTCTTCTTTTTGTCGACTGACCGTACTGAGGGAGGGGGGTTGGCTGTGTGCAGGTCCTCTGATTCGTCATCTTTGCGAATCAGACGTCTGGAAGTTGTACCAGACGGCGGGAGTGACCTCCAGACGTCCGGAGTGACCATCGGACGTATGGGATCTAGGAAAGACGTCCCTGCAGACTTCTGGACGTCCGGGGAACCAAGCCGAACAGGTAATTCTCTGATCCACCGTTTAAGACGTCTAGAAGGAGTTCCAGACGTCTGATTTTGCACAGTATCATCTTTCTCGACCCGTTTAGGGCCCGTTTGGGGTCCGTTTTCCGTGATTCGAGTTGCGTTCGTTTCAGAATTAATTCCTCTACCTGCCTACAGTAGCTATACACTATTTTGAGACACTCCTTGTGTTGATCCTTGTGATAGGACCTCGTTCGGTTGCAGTCTTGAGAGTCGCGGAGGCGCGCGGGATTCCCGATCACGCCCCCCATTACTCCCGTTGTACCTGGTAGAGTGGTTTTAAGTATTAATAAAATCTGTTAAAGTATGGAACCATAACTAGAACCTAGGGCATTGCATGAATCCTAGGAATGAGAAATATATGGAATGATAGCTCCTAGGTGTTGCATGAATCCTAGGGCCGGAAAACTAGATTGTATGATAGATCCTAGGATATGGCATGAATCCTAGGATGGAAAAACTAGTGGAATGTATACTACTGCAGTCTTGGAAAAATGGAAAGGAATATATAAAGCTGCCTGCAAATTTAATTAACAGCTGCCTGTTATGAATAAAGAAACATGTTTGAGATCATGGAAATTGAGAACGTGAATCTGGAAAGTGAAACATATGATGTTCTGAAATAAAGAGCTGGAACCCTATGGGAAATTAGGAGTGGAACTCCTGGAAAGAAAAAGAAATGGAACTGAGATGTAGTTTGTACTGTCTCTTGGGTACGCAGTACCAAGGGAAGTACCTGTACCTGTTTTAGTGCAGAGTGGGGCCAGCCGCCCCAGGGACCCGGGGTTAGGCTTGGCCGCTCTGTACCGACTTGTTGGCCCTCGCGTACGTAGTACCGAGGAGAGCTAGTAGTGTTAGGAGAGTACTAGCTACCCCACGGGCCCCGGGGTTCTGCTAGCCTCCTTCACCGACTTGTTAGGCCCACTAGGGCAAACCAGGGTAGTCAGGCGAGGGTGCGCGGACTGTGGAGGGGCAAGGCCCCGGTTTGGTTACTGTGGAGGGGTTGGAGCCCTGTTACTGAGAGGGCTCTGCCCTGGTTCCGTGCTGTGCTTTGGGCGCACCCGTTAACGGAAACGACTGACCGCGTGCCAGTGCGGGCTAGCTACCTGTGCGTTTATCGCGCGTCCCGTAGTCACCGTTACGTCTGTCAGTGACCTTGGGGTGGTTGACTGAGGGTAGGATCACCACGGGGGACTCTCCCGGCCAGGAGAGCACCACGTGCTACTTCTACTTTTGGAAAAGACTGCAATCAAGATCGTCCCACGAGGACATCCGAGATCAAGTAAAGGATCTGAGAAGTAAATGAAATAGTGAGAAACATTGAAAGATGTAAATAAAGGAAGTAATAGAACATAACAGCTACTGTACACTCTACTATTGCCTTTAGTTAGTTTGCCACTCTACTCAGCGTTTTGCTGACGTGTTACACTCGTTACCTTTTTCAGGACCAGGTGTTGAGCAACCAGGGTCGGCGGCTGCAGAGGACGCTGGGCCGAGTAGGGTCCAGTAGAGTTACCCCAGCTTTGTACCCCTTTTTGTTTCTGTTCTAGTGAGTAGTTTTTGTTTCCGCTGTACCTTCTTTACCTGCAGTTTTTGTTATATGATAACTGTTGTTTTACTGTTGTGGTGGTGCCTACTGTAGTAGTTTCTTTCCTTACTGCTGTACTTTCTTACTGTTAGTTATATTCATGCTGAATGTGGTTTATTTTACTGTCTTTTGGTTACTTCCTCGTTGGACGACTGGGTCTTGGGATTAGTCGAGTCGGTCCGGTTCTCGTGTCTCGTAGGGACTCGGGAATCGGGTCGTTACATAACTCCTACTTAAGTTTTTAAGTCCACAAAGGACCCTAAAGGTCTAAAACAAGTAGCTCACTTAGCTTCTAAAGTTTGACCCTAGAATCAACTTAGTCTAACATAGAGTTCTAATTCGCTTAAGAATGTAGGGCCTAGCCAGTTAAGCTCAAAACTCTTATTTATTTATTTATTTTTTTAAATGCAATATGCATGAATGAATGCAAAATGTAGACATGCTATAAACAAAGTGCCTCAGGTCCTCTCACCCATGCCAGGTTCAAATAATGTCCTCAATGAAAACAAAAATAGTTAAAGAAAGATATTACCTGAGGTGGAGAATGGTAGGGGCTAAGGCTCCTCAAGAGTGACCTCGTCAACCAAATGGCCATTCAAAGTAATGTATGGTTTCAACCATTGACCACTGACGATAAAGGGGGTTTCTAAAGAGGAAGGGCTTTTAATCTCTACAGCTCCATGTGGAGACACTTTAGTGATTATGTAAAGACCATCCCAATGAGATTTTAACTTCCCAGGAAAAAGCTTAAGTCTGGAATTGAAAAGCCAAACTTGTTGGTTGGGCTCAAAGGTCTTTCGAAGTATATACTTATCATGCAAGACCTTAGTTCTTTCTTTATAAGCTTGAGAGGTGTCATAAGCATCATTCCTCAGCTCCTCAAGCTCACTTAATTCCAGAAGTCGTGCCTTACCCGCCTTCTGTAAATCCATGTTAACACTTCGAATAGCCCAAAGTGCCTTATGTTCCAACTCAACAGGTAAATGGCATGCTTTCCCATACACAATCCGAAAGGGAGAAGTACCCAAAGGGGTCTTATAGGCCATTTGATATGCCCTCAAAGCATCATCGAGCTTTTGGGACCAGTCTTTCCTATCAGGTCTACTGATCTTTTCCAAAATATTTTTTATCTCCCTATTCGACACCTAACCTGGCCACTCGTATGAGGATGGTAACGGGTAGCGACCTTGTGAGTCACTCCCAGACTCCTGATTAGCCGATTGAAGTGGTGGTTTCGGAAATGAGGTCCCCCATCACTTATAATGGTCTTGGGGCAACCAAAACGAGATTCGATATTAGTCTTCACAAATTTGAAACCACAGAGTGGTCATTGGTGCACGTAGGAATGGCCTCTATCCATTTAGAGACATAATCAACTGCCACCAAGATATATTCATAACCATGGGACGTCGGGAAGGGGCCCATAAAGTCAATTCCCCACACATCAAAAATTTCAACAGATTGAATAGGGTGTTGAGGCATTTCATTCCTCTTCCCAATCGTTCTAGTCCGTTGACATCTAGTACAAGCCTTAACAAAATTATGAGAATCCTTAAATAAGGAAGGCCACCAAAAATCGGACTGGAGAACCTTAAAAGCAGTTTTCATAGCACCAGAGTATCCTCCACAATGAAGTTCATGGCAAAAACTCAGCACACTTTGTTGTTCCTCTTCAGGTACACAACATCTCAATACTTGGTCTTGTCCAATTCTAAATAATTCTGGCTCTTCCCAATGAAAATACTTGCTTAGGTAATGAATCTCTTTCTTTTCTGGTCATCCCAAGAGCCAGGAGTTTGTCTAGTGACAAGGTAATTTATGGTATCTACATACCAAGGTAAAGTTGGTGTTACCGCCATCAAAGTTTCATCGGGAAATGTCTCGCGAATGTATCTAGAAAGAGAGTCATTAAGTGGAAGGCGACAAAGGTGGTCAGCAACAACATTTTCTACTCCTTTCTTTTCATGTATCTCCAAGTCAAATTCTTGAAGGAGTAGGATCCACCTAATCAGACATGGCTTAGAATCTTTCTTAGCAATGAGATGTTTCACTGCCGCATGATCAGTAAAAATAACCACCTTAGACCCAAGCAGATAAGACCTAAACTTCTCTAGAGAAAAAACTACAGCAAGTAGTTCTTTTTCAGTGACGGTGTTGTTTTGCTGAGGTTTGGTTAAAGTCTTGCTGGCATAATGCAGCACATGAGGTCTTCCCTCAACCCTTTGTCCATGGATTGCTCCCACTGCATAATCTGAAGCATCACACATCAACTCAAATGGGAGTGTCCAATCAGGATCTTGGAGAATAGGCGTAGAGATCAAGGCCTCCTTCAGAGTTTGAAAGGCCTCGGCACACTTTGAATCAAAATTGAAGGAAGATTCCTTCGCCAACAAGTCACAAAGTGGCCTAGAAATTTTACTAAAATTTTTAATAAAGTGCCTATAAAAATCGACATGACCCAGAAAGGATCTAATCTGCTTGACGTTCATAGGCAATGGGAGTTTGGAAATAGAATCAATCTTGGCTTTATCTACTTCCAAGCCTCGCTCTGATACAACATGCCCCAAGTACAATTCCTTTCTGTACCATGAAATGACTTTTCTCCCAGCTAAGGACTAAACCAGTCTCATTACATCGCTTCAACACATTCTCCAGGTGTAGGAGACACTGGTCGAAAGATGAGTCATAAATGGAGAAGTCATCCATAAACACTTCAATACACTCATCAATCATGTCCGAAAAAATAGACATCATACACCGCTAGAAGGTTGCAGGGGCATTACATAATCCAAACGGCATATGCCTGAATGCAAAAGTACCATAAGGACTCGTGAATGTTGTCTTCTCCTGGGAATCAGGAAAGACTGTCACCTAGTTATACCCAGAATATCCATCGAGAAAGCAATAGTACTTATTCCCTGCCAATTTCTCGAGAATTTGATCAATAAAAGGCAAGGGAAAGTGATCCTTCTAGGTAGTGGTGTTCATCTTGCGGTAATCAATACAGACCCTCCATTCAGTTGAGGGTCTAGTGACAACTTGTTCACCTTGGTCATTGAATTCCACAGTAAAGCATGCCTTCTTTGGCACCACTTGAATAGGACTTACCCATTTACTATCTACAATGGGATATATGATCCCAGCATCCAACCACTTTAGGATTTCCTTTTTGACCACCTCCCTCATATTAGGGTTCAGACGTCTCTGCATGTCCCTAAATGGCTTGATGGAATCATCAGTATAAATGTGGTGCATGTAGAGTGTAGAGTCTATACCCTTAATGTCAGTAATGCTCCAAGAAATAGCTTCCTTGTGCCTAGACAAGCATTCAATCAGGGCTCCCTCCTGTGCCTCAGATAGCATAATCGAAATGATAATGGGGAGCGTATCATTGGTAGCTAGGAAAACGTACTTGAGAGTGTTAGAGAAGGGCTTTCAACTCAAGGTCGGGGGCTTGTATGGTTGAGGGTTTCATAATAGATATCCCCATCTTAGGTAGCAGATCTACCTTAGGCAGAGATGATGGGGGAAGAGACTTAGCAGAAACACCCAGCAATTCCTCAAGTTCTAGTATATCCCCTTCACATTCCTCCAAGAGATGGGGATGCTCATTTAGCATGACATGCTGAAGGCGGTCATCACATAACATTGTAGGGGTCGCCTCTTAAATCAGGTCATCTATCACCTCAACTTGAGAACAATCCTCAGGCCCAGCTTGTTTGTAAGCATCAAACACATTAAGCTGGATTTTCCTGTTCCCAAAGCCCATTTTCTATGCCCCAGTATTGCAATTGATTGAAGCATGCGAAGTTGCAAGGAAGGGGCGGCCCAAAATGATGGAGGGTTTGGTTGGCTTGTTGGTAGGGTCAGTGTCCAAAACTAAGAAGTCAATGGGAAAGAAGAAATCCTCCACTCTTACAAGGACATCTTCCAAAATTCCCCGTGGTGTCTTAAGTGATCGATCAACAACTTGAAGGATTACAGGGCTAGGCTTCAGATTGCCTCCCCCAAGTTATTCATACACGTAACTCGGAAGGATGTTCACCCCTGCACCCAGATCAAGTAGAGCCTCATCAATTTGTAAGTCACCAATAACTACTGAGATGTATGGGGCTCTTAGGTCCTTAAGTTTCGAGGGTGTGCCATGTTGAAAAATTGTGCTAACAGAATCAGGCAAGACAACTTTTGATTGGACCTATTTTCCAGATTGCCGCTTTTTCGTGTACAGGTCCTTTAAGAAGCAGGCATAAGACAGAATCTACCTGATAGCTTCAAGTAAAGGTAGGTTAATCTGCACTTGCTTGAAAGTTTCCATGATCTCATCCGTCTTATCTTTGGCTCTAGATGAGCCAGCAGAAGTCTGCCTAGAGGTGGATAAGTGCTCTAGAAAGGGCACTCTCGATCTCTGGGTGGAAGGGTTGTCATGTCGAGTAAGGGGTGGAATGGGGGCATCTTCTTCCGTTGAGGTGATTTCAAGCGGAGAAGATTTTGGCAAGTCTTCTCCAGTGGGGGTGAAAGTCGAGGTGGATGTTTTTTAGGGGGGTGAGACTATAGGAGCATCATGTTTGGAAATTTCTTTCCCACTCCTCAGAATAGTCACCGCCTGAGCATGCTCTCTAAAGACAATCCCTTTTCCTTTAGGATTCTCCTCAGCAGCACTGGGGAGCTTCCCAGTTTCCCTCTATCTAATGGCCTCAACAAGGTGTCTTATTTGTGATTTCATCTCATGTATAGCCTTGTCAAGATATTGGATGATGGCACTTTGACTTTCTTGCATAGTTTTCAACATCACCTTCAATTCATCCATCTCAGAGGTCTTAGGTTGGGGAAAGGTCTGAGGTTGGTTCATTTGATGGTTTTGAAAGGATTGTGGTTTATAATTCCTTAAATTTGAGACATTTCAATGTCTCCATGAAAAGTTTGGGTGGTTCCTCCATCCCTCATTATAAGTGTTAGAAAAAGAGTCATTACGAGGTCTAGGACAGAACCCTTGAGCAGCATTCAGATCTGCTTGTACAAGCTCAGGGAATTGGGAGGCCAAGTGGCAATCCACAGTGGCATGTGTATTGCCTTTGCAAATTGAGCATTCGGAAGCTTGGGATGTGGAGGTGTTAGATACGAATGGACTCAGGTTCGACATAAGCCTTTCCATGTTTTGATTCAATAATTGAATCTGATAGGCTAAATTCTAGGTGTCCCTTGCCTCATTAACCTCCAACTTTCTTTGCATGAGAGTGGGTTTTCTATCCATGTAGGCAGAATTCAAGTGAATAGAATTCTCACTCAATGTATCAAAAAGGTTCCAAGCTTCATCTTCCGTCTTAGATAGAAAGGTTCCTACACAGCACCATCCACAGTTTGCATACGCGAATCATTAAGTCCGATGTAGAACCGTTCAAGTAGTTGCCATTTAGCCACTTGGTGTTGTGAGCAAAGTCTTAGCAAGTCGTTAAAGTGCTCCCATGCATCATGGAAAGCTTCCCCATCCTTTTAAACAAAACTCATAATTTCCCTCCTAAAGTGATTGGTTTTGCTCATGGGGAAGTACTTCTTCAAAAACTCCTTCTTTAGGGCATCCCAAGTGTTAATATTATCAAGGGTGTGATACCAATACTTGGCTTTGTCCTTAAGGGAGAAGGGAAAGAGGGTCCGCATTTGAGCATCATCAGTAACGCCCTACAGCTTCACCGGGAAACAAACCTCGGTGAATTCCTCTATATGCCTGTAAGGGTCTTCCCTAGCAGTACCTTAAAAGGAGGGCAGCAAGGATATGGTACTGCTTTTGATCTCATAAGGATTGTCCCCTCCAGGTCTACGTAGTGCAGGGCTAGCCTGATTGGTTGGAATGAAATATTCCTTAAGGCTCCTTTGACCAGCCATTTCTACCCTTGGAAGGTTTCTTCCTAAGATTCTTTCAGGTTCAGGATCAAACACAAGTTGCCTCCTAAGAGAATGCTTACCAAGCATGCACTTCAAACACAATTCAAAAGGACTTGTTCAGTCTTTACAAATGTAAGCTTTTGACTTTAGTTCAAATTGTAGGTGATAAAGCAAGTTGCCCAATCAATTATGCACCTATTGTCAACCTTCGAAATGCCTAAAAGGACCTAGTTGGATCTTAGGTGTTCTTCCCTAAATCTTAAATGGTAAAGCAAATCCAAAGATGGAAGATCGAGGGATGCAAGTAAGCCTAAGCCTTCCTTTGAAGCTATGCTTTCGCGTTGCTTCTCAACTACCCCCAAAAATCCTTGACAGGGTATCCCCCTCTTTGAATTTACAAAACCTTTGATCTCAAGTTCCAAACACTTCAGAATCCAACGATAGGAGGGCTCTTGTCCTAGTCGTTCCAAGACTTAGGAGTGTCTAAATGCGTGCCGTGGTGCAAATGATATAGTGTGCATACATCGCAAAAAGATTTTGAATTTTTGAATCGCACACCATGTTTGAAAATCAAGTCCTTGATTTTTAGATGTCCCTCCTTTAATTAGTCCTTTTTCAAGAATATATGTGACCACTTGTTAGATCGCTTCAAGACAAATTATGTGGTCATCAAATTAAGTCCAAATGTAATGCGTGATCAAGAATAGGATGCAAAGTAAGAGAATGCATACCTTGCTTCCAGCAATCAACAATGCGAGAATGCACGCAATGCAGAGAAATAAATCTAGGCGCTACACATACATACCTAAATGGTTCATCCTAGGGTAGGCAGCTTGTTTTTTTTATTTTAGTTTTTTTTTTTTAGCTACTTATGCATAAGTAAATAACAGGTAAACAATTCACAAAATAAATTAAAAACCTAAATCTAAAGAAAAGGGAACAAGCTTCCAAAAATCAGCCCCAATTACTACAAGGGCGAGAAAATAGAAATAAAACTTATGAAATGGGAAATCTCCTACAGAGGAAGAATCCAAGTCTCCTTCGTCTTCCCCCCGATGTGCCTGTCACCTCTCTCAAATTCTTCGCACAAATTCCTCGCACAGAAAAGATAATAAATGGTCAGATCACTATGCAATGAGAAATAATCAGAAATGCAATCAGGTGAAATTATTGCATCTATTGCCTCCCCGGCAACAGCGCCATTTGATAAGTCAGTTTTCGCTTTCGAATAATGTGATCAAGATGATTTATCGCTTTAGTAACAAAGTGGTGGAAAACTATTTAACAAAACAATTACAATAAAAATTACCATTCACAGAAGAGTGGGTCTTGTCCACAGGGAGGCAATGATGCAATGAAATCTTGATTATTTCATATTCTTTCAACCAAGTGTGAAATCCATAGTCAAATCTGACATGAAATTAGATGGAAAGAAGATGCACAATAACTCAAAAATATAAGGGTAGATGTGCAATTTTTCCTCACTGAAATACTCAATAAATATGTGATGATTTTATGTAATTCCAATTGACATGTATTAGAGAAAATTTGTGCACATTTTAATCCCAAAACCAATGTTAAAACATGTGAATAACAATCCCTCCACTGAACTCGCACTTGCTGTATTTGGCGTACAACCTACGTCGTCTCAGTGTGTCCAGAACCATCCACAAGTGTTGTCCGTGCTGCGTCTGATCTCGAGAATAGATGAATACATCATCAATGAATACCACCACGAACTGGTCCAAGTACGGTCTAAACACCCGGTTCATCAGGTCCATGAAAGCAGCAGGGGCATTGGTCATCCCAAACGGCATGACCAAAAACTCGTAGTGTCCGTACCGGGTGCGGAAAGCTATCTTGAAGACGTCTGCCTCCCTGATCCTCAATTGGTGGCATCCAGACCTTAAGTCGATCTTGGAGAATACCGTGGCACCTCGCAGCTGGTCAAACAAGTCGTCGATCCTCGGTAGCGGTTATCTGTTGTTGATGGTGACCCTATTCAGCTGTCGGTAGTCCACACAAAGGTATAGGGTACCATCCTTCTTCTTCACAAACAGTAGCGGGGCTCCCCAGGGAGATGCACTGGGCCTCACAAAGCCCTTCTCCAAAAGATCCTGCAACTGAGACTTATGCTCTCGCAGCTCAAGTGGTGCCATCCTGTATGGTGCGGTGGAGATGGGGCTGGTCCTTAGTACTAGTGAGATCCCAAATGCGATCTCACGCTCAGGCGGTAGTCCTGGCAACTCGTCTGGGAAAACGTCAGGGTACTCTCTGACCACCAGGATGCTCTGGAAGTGTGGCACAGGGCTGGGCTCTGCCACCACACAAGCTAGAAAGCCCTCACACCCCTGGCTCAAAAGTCTCGCCACCCGAAGTGCTGAAATGCACCTGAAGCCTCCATTCACTAGCTGACCATGGAACTCGAAAGAAGGCAACTTCGGTATGGAGAAGACTATCTTCCTCTCAAAACAGTCCACCAAAGCGTGGTAAGCGGACAACCAGTCCATCCCCAGAATTACGCCAAAGTCCTCCATCTGTATCATAATCAGGTCAGCGGGAAGACTACGTCCCCCAATACTGACCTCACAACCCATGTACACCTCCTCAGTTATAAACAGCTGACCACTCGGACCTCTATTCACGAACAGATTCTCTAACAGCATATAATCCTGGCCCAAACTAACTGCGAAACTGGCTGCGACAAATGAGTGCGTAGCGCCGGAATCGAAAAGTGTGTAAACGAGTCTGTCAGAAACTGAAACCATACCTACCACCACCGATCTCGAAGCTCCGGCATCCCTGTGTGTCAGGGCGTTGATACGCCCCTCAGCCCTAGGTACGGACGAGGCAGCCATACTCTGCGTCGGACGGGTAGCTACTGGCCGGTACCCTCCTCATGACTGCTGTCCTCCTCCTCGCGCCTGGAAACCGCGGCCTCCTACTCGCCCTCTAATGCTCGGCGCGGGAAGTATCTGCTAACCTCCTGCCCTAGACGGGCAGTCCCTCCTGATGTGGCCCGGCTGGCCACACTAGTAGCAGAGGGGAACCCAACTCCCGCCCTCAGTGGGTCCCTGCTGTCGACTGGGCGGGGGTCCGGTGCTGCCAACTGGCCCCTGTCGAGGGCCCCCAAAGGCCACTGATGGCCCTGCAAAACGTGACGGCTCTCCTGCGGATGCCACGTGTCTCCTCTCTCACCGGCCCTGTGAAAAGTCTGACTGGTAGGGCCTCTTCCGCCTGCCGTCAATATCTCGCGCGGACGGGTTGGTCTCCTCATAGGTCATAGCTACCTCCACCACCCTCGAGAACGTAGGCAGCTTCAGGGGTTTGACATACGCCTGAATCGCAGGCTGGAGCCCCTCGGTGATCCTCCAAAGGCGCTCCTCCTCAGTGGCTACCATTGTCCCTGCGAAGCAGGATAGCTCCAGAAAACGCATGCGGTACGCGCTAATGGTCATCGTCCCCTGGCGGAGAGTGTGGAACTCCCGCCTCCTCTAGTTCTGCCACGTCTGGGGAAAGTACTGCTCGCAGAAGAGGGTGATAAACCTGTCCCAGGTCGGCTCATCCCTCTCCTATCCCCTGACCGCCCTCCACCACCTGTGTGCTGCACTCTCCAGCTGGTACGTGGCAAAGGCCACGCGGCACGCCACCAGGGGGCGAAGGGTGTCGAAAACCTTCTCGAGCTGCTCGAGCTAGTCCTCTACCTTGGTCGGGTCCTCATCCCCATTGAAGGAGGGGGGCTTCAGCTTCCAGAACTGCCCGAAAAGCTCGAAGTGGCGCTGCAGTGGAGATGCTGGTGCACCTCCAGGTAAAGGAGCCTTGTGCACAGAAGTGTCGGAGGAAGGTGGGGGTGGTGGTGGCCCATCCCCTCCCCCACGTCCATCGTCGCATCCGTCGCGTGGTCCTATAGAGGACTCCCCCTCCGCAGCCCCAGGGAGAGGTGCTCGGGGCGGTGGGTGGAGCTCCTCTCTCACTATATCCCGTATCAGCTGGGCGAGGTCCTGGGCCTAAATGCCCTGGAGCAGTGGCTGGTCCACTGAGACGTCGACACGCACACCTCGCCGACCTCGTCCTCAGCTGCGCCCGCGGCCCGCCTCGCTAGTCCCTCGTCGAGGCATCTCCCGCAAGGTGACGTGAAACAGAACGGAAACACATCAATATGTGACGATATCTAACGAAGAAGTCTAAGAGCTAATGTCAAAAGAAACGTTGTGGTGGCTACTATAGTTACAGACATGTGAATTGGCTATTTTCCTTTTAGTTGATTCACTTCTCGGGATGACCTTGCTCTGATACCATCTTATAATGACCCGATTCCCGAATCCCTACGAGACACGAGAATCAGACCGACTCGACTAATCCCATGACCCAGTCGTCCAACGAGAAGTAACCAAAAGAATAGTAAAATAAACAACATTCACCATGTATATAACTAGTAGTAACAAAATACAGCAGTAAAGGAAGGAAATACTACAGTATGTATCACCACAAAAGAAGGGAATAAACATGTACATAACATAAAGCTTACAATAAAGAAGTACAGGGAGTAACAGAAAACTACTCACTACAGTGGAAAGAAAAGTACAGAAAGTACTACAGGTAACACTACTGGGCTCTACTAGGCCCAGCGTCCTCTGCAACGGTTGACTCTGGCTACTCAACACCTGGTCCTGAAAAAGTAACGAGGGTGACACGTCAGTGAAACACTGAGTAGAGTGGCAACTAAAGCTAAAAGAAGCAGTAGAGTGCACAGTAGCTGTTATATTTTTACTTCTTTTATTTATGTCTTTCTATTTATTCACTATTGATTTATTTCTCAGATCCTTCTCTTGATCTTCAATGTTCCTCGTGGGAACGATCTTGATTGCAGTCTTTTCCGAAAAGTAGAAGTAACACGTGGTGCTCTCCTAGCCGGGAGAGTCTCCCGTGGTGGTCCTACCCTCAGTCAACCACCCCAAGGTCGCTGACAGACGTAACGATGACTACGGCACGCGCGATAAACGCACGGGTAGCTACCCCGCACTAGCACGTGGTCAGTCGTTTCCGTTAACGGGTGCGCCCAAACCACAGCACGGAACTAGTATAGGGCAGAGCCCTCTCAGTAACAGGGGTCCAACACCTCCACAGTCCACGCACCCTCGCCTGACTACCCTGGTTTGCCCAGTGGGCCTAACAAGTCGGTGTACGGAGCTAGCAGAACCCTGGGGCCTGTGGGGTAGCTAATGCTCTCCCTACACTAGTAGCTCTCATTGGTACTGCGTACGAGAGGGCCAGCAAGTCGGTGTAAAGTGGCCAAACCCACCCCTGTCTCGACCTGAGGGCGGCAAGCTCCCCTCTACACTAGGAGGTAATATGTGCTCTCTCTGGTACCACGTACCCAAGAGACAACACACTTCCACGTTTTACTTCCTCAGTTCCATTCCATTCTCATTCCAGGAGTTCTACTCCTAATTCCCTATAGGGTTCATGTTCTTTTTGTTCGGCCATTTTGGGTTTCACCGTTCCAGCTTCATATTTATATAACCCATGTTCTCAATGGTATTTATTCATTCATAACAGGCAGCTGTTAACCAATTTACAGGCAGTTATCATTCCCTTTCTACTTTTCCAAGACTGTAATATTTATATATTCAACTAGTTTTCCAATCCTGGGATTCATGCCGTACCCTAGGATCTATCATTCAATCTAGTTTTCCAATCCGAGGATTCATGCAATACCCTAGGATTTATCATTCAATCTAATTTCTCAGTCCTAGGGTTCATGCAATGCCCTAGACTCTATTAATTATTTCATAATTGTAACAAATTTCTTAAATAATTTAAAAAAGCCACTCTACCAGCGAAACCGAGAGTACTGGGGGCGTGGTCGGCAATCCCGCACGCCTCCGCAACCCCCAAAATCGCAACGGAACGGGGTGCTAACACAAGGATTAATCACAAGGAGTTTCTCAGAATAGTATACAATTACTGTAAAAAGGTAGAGGAATTAAATCTAGGAAGAACGAAACTTGAAACACGGAAAATGGACTCCGAACGGACCCTAAACGGGTCAAAAACGACGGTTCTGTCCAAAATCAGAAGTCTGGAACTTCTTCCAGACATCTTAAAAGGTCGCTTAGGTCATACTTCGATTCTGTGTAGTCCTTCAGATGTCCAAGAGCCTGCTGGAATGTCTGGTCTTTGTTCCCAGACGTCCGAGTGTCACCCCAGATGTCTGGAGCTCCTCTTCGTCGTCTGCTATTGTGGCTGGACATCTAATTCACATGGGATGACGAGCCCTTGCGCCCTCTCAAGCAGAACCTACGCACACACACACCTGCTCTCATCACGATGAAGCGCAGAAGAACGCGGCGGACGGCTGCATGGCCGTACACTAGTAAAAAGGAGAAGATAAGAAATATCGTACCTGTCAGACGTCTGGACTGTCCTCCAGATGTCTTCAGCGTCATCTGGACGTAAGTCTAGATGTCTGATTCTAGGAAATTTTCCCAGAATCAGGACCCGGTTCGCTCTCCACCCGCGACGCACTGCCGCGTCGCGCCGTGTCTGCCTACTGCCTGAGCTGCAGCAGCCCCTCCGCGACACCCCACGCCTGCTGCTCCCCCGCCGACCGGCTCTAGCTGCCCGGCAAGCTCGCACCCTCGCAGTCGAGCTTCTTCCTTCTTGTACACTCGTCGCGGCCACTGCTGCCGCAATCGCTCACTCGCTCGCTCGCGGTTTCGCTAGCAGGGAGAAGGAGAGAGGAAGGCGGAGGAGTGAGGTTGAGGGAGAGGGCGATCGTATTTAAAGGCAGCGCGGGGAGAGAGAGAAGAGAAGTAGCGCATCTGTAGGGAGAGAGACGAAAAAGAAAAACGAAGGCGGCGGGTGCAGTCTACACATGCACACAAGCAGACGCAACCCCGTACGCCGAAAAAATTTATTACCAGACGTCTGGAAAGGGTTCTAGACGACTGGACAGACATCTGGGCCACTTCCCCAACGTCTTAAATTCTGTCTAATGCCCACGTTCGTAACATGCCCTGGTTTTAAAGAAGAAGAAAGCATGCACAGCCATGCCCTGGCTATGCATGGTTTGGCAGGGAGAGGCTGCATGCAGCTGGCAAGGAGAGGTGTTGCAGAGCATGGTGCGAGGAGGAAGGTCCAGCCATACCATGCAGTCGCGGGAAGAATTCAAAGTCAAGTAGAAATAAAAATAAAAAGATGGTGAATTTTGTAAAGATGCACTTGAGGAAAAATGTTAATTGCAAGGCCATTTATTTCACTCTCCTCCCCTCTCAATTAAATGCTTGCATGCATGTATTTTCACAAATGCGACTATGGAACCCTAATATGCACTGGTAATGCTAGGAAATAGCATAAGACAACACAATTGCAGGTGTATTTTTGCGGTGCAATTAGTTAAACATCTTGTGTGCCTTAATCAAGTGGTGCAACAAGTCGATTGATTGAGCTATTTGGGCCGCACCACTTATGATAAATGTGACTCATTAGTAGCTTGCCACTTACGGTTGATTTTTAGCGCTGAACCAGGAACTCCACATGTTTTTTCTGATTTTTAAAGGAATCTATCATCACCAGTGCTTTCAAAACATGGAGTGTTCCACAAAACCTTGATTGAATACACTTAAAGATTAAACCCCATAAGCTATTAAACAAGTTAAACCCTAAAAGACATATCATCAAATAACCTTGTTTGCAAACCCTAGTTGTGCACGCACATACATTTTAACTAATCATTAAGGGCACAACCCATCTAAAGGGCCCATCACATCCAAGAGCATGATCATTCCAAGCCTAATTAAAACTGAGTAGACAATGGCCTTAAGGATTGATTCTCTCTTCGAGGCTCAGAGTGACATTTTTTTTTTATTAATCTTCTTCTAGTGGTCCATCTGATGTCTAGCTAGGGGAGTAGCGTTAAATGACTGTGGCTGGGGGGTACACTAAGAATCGGAGGTGCAAGCCAAAGGAAGAACCTTCTCCCAAGCCCCTCCCTCTAATTAGTTGGATTGACTGGATAAAAGTAGACCAAATCATCTATAATCTCAAGATGGGTCCTGGTAGTCTGTAGGTCATTAGGTTAACCCACCTAAGGACAGGGTTGATTACTTGTATTGCAGGGCTCCTTTCTCTCTTCTGATTTCCCACCTATTCTACCTTGTATCCTTCCACATCTTGTACGCCTTTCCCATCCAACCCTCCTACCAACCCTTATCTCCAAGATGATTACTATCCCGACGTGACTTATGACTACCCATATCCTAACTATGACAACTTTGATTGGGGATATGAATCCGAACCTTAGTGTCCAAGGCCTAACCCTAGAAAATAAGACTATGATTACAATCCTTCCCAAAACTGCAATGATTATAGATCTCCACCCTTTGATGATCAACCTAACTCGATCTACAATCAAGAAGGACATGATGATTATAACACATACCCTCCTCAAGATTATGCTGAGCAAAGGTCACCTCCATTCTTTGAACAACCCGAGATGACCTACTATCAAGGAAGGACCCGAGAACCTCAATATCTTCACTCCCCTAGATTTAACTTGAACCCACCCAACCTTGAACTGAACCAGTCAGCTCAGGTGAACCAGATCTAGGATAGGGTGTTGGCTAATTTGAGGAACACTATATAATCTTTAGAAGCTCAACCAACACCATGCACTGAAGCATTGGAGCCTATGATGAAAGTGATTGATGAACTTAATAGTTCTCTATTGGATTTGCTCCAAAGTGTTACGAATAGGGACTTGGTGAGTTTCTTCTTGGGAAATTGTTGAGGTTGAGGATGAAATTTGTGGTTGCCTAGCCAAATCTTGGGATGATTCTCAAGATGATCCCCCTTTAGGAGAGCCAATGTCTGAACCCACTTAGGTGCCTGTCGGGGGGGATACATTTTCTAAGATCAGAGATGACCAGGTTGGTCTAGAGCAACCCATTATGGATGAACCAAGTTTCTCACCCAAGATCCCAGAGCCAGGGAATGATGGAAAATATGTCTCCATGGACCATGAAATGACAAATGATTTTGAGACATATATGAATGAGGATCAAGAATTCTTTAATTCTGAGGGTGAGGAATCTTTGAGTGATGTCTCACTTGAGCTTAAGGAGAATGATAAATGGGCTTGAGGAATCTGATAGACCATTTGATAGCCTAACTATTGAAGATTTTGATTTAGTTGGGGCTAACTTGGACGAGTCCTGATGATTCAATCAGTAGCCCCATTCTTCAACACCACACCAAAGAGTTGAATGATTGTACTTTTGAGATCATTGTGCCCAAGTTAATCCTAATTCAACCATTATTTCTGGACTTGGGTAAATCTTATGGGGTGAAGGTATGCTAGAGGTCCCGGAGGCTGAGCATTTGATGTTGGAGGATAGAAATGTTGAAATAAAAATTTGGGAGGTTAATTATGAGGGAAAAACAAGTTTGGATTTAAGGGCTCCTATTGACCTAAAACCACCTACTTTCTGCCAGGACCCTTACGATATTTTTCACATGCAACCTAAGCTAGAAATAACTGATTATTTTTCTGAGTTGAACGTTAAGTGGACTTTAGCACCTATTGAACCATCTTTACCCTTTGTTCGACACTTTGGTCACTGCAAGCCTGACCCCAAAAGTACAATATCTTAGGTTCTAGGTGAATTTCATCTAGAACCTTAGGACTACTCGACCCTGGGGCATGGGTCTACACCATAATCTGGTCCACGTCTGTGGACATCTTTTTCTAGCAGGTTTGAGGATTAATCTTTTGATTTTGAATCTGACCCACAGTTGTGAATTCTTAATTTCTTCCTTGTATGTATTTATGCCTAGCTGAAGGCATTAAATTTAGCACGAGTTTATATTCCACGTTCTCTGCGGAGCTGATTGGATTTTCACATTATTCAAGTGATATTCTATTTACTCCACCTTTTCATGTCTTTATTTCTACAATGAGGACATGGCATCATTTAGGCATGGGGGGGTGGATAATTAATCCTGAAATCATTTTGTTAACTACATAGAATTTCTTTTAGTTTCTTTAAATAAAAAAATGAAAACTTAAAAAGATATAAAAATAAAAAATAAAACAAATAAAGAAATTAGGAGAAGAGAACTTAGGCATTTGGAAGTTATTAACTTTAGGAAATGATACGATAGGACTTAAATACTTAGACTCTTCAAGTCATCGGACCTAATTAGCCTGGGTATCCACTCATATGTGGACTTAGCCTCGAGTCCTCGCCAAGTAATTTTATTTTAATTTGGCAAATAAATTGGGATGATAAGTACACGACTTATCAACCTGCCCTCTGATTCAAGGGGTTTTAAGTCTAAGCATCTACACACTATTTGCACTAACTCACTTTCCGACGATTTTTACGAAAATTGGGTAGCTAATGAACTGCCCAGGGTGGTATGGCTGGCATGTTGTCGTGGGTAACAGCTCATTGGTTGGTTGTCCAGAGCCCAGCCACAAGACCATTTTCTTTCTGCTACCTTTAGGTAAATATTAAATCAAGGAAACCACCTACTTAGAAAAAAAGAGAGAAAAAAAAACACCCAAAAAGAAAAAGGAAACAATAAAAAATGGAGAAAATAAAAAAAGAAAAATAAAGCCACACTTCACCGCACGAGTATGGCCGACAAGTGGTTGTGGGTAATAGCCCATTGGCCGATTGTCCAGAGCCCAGCTCACAAAAATGCACAATAATTCCCAAAACACTTAGGGAAGAAGTGGAGAAGTAGAATAAACTGGGGAGACACACACTGGGTTCGATCTTGTGTTGACCCCATAAAAAATAAAGTAGGGAAAAAGCTACCAGTGGAAAGATAGACCTTTGGGCAGAAATCCTTAAGGTCACCTAGGGTCGCGGAAACCTGAAGTCCGTCTTAACGGTCGTTTAATGAGTCTATCACCATTTCACAAAGATGCTTAGCACTTAGAATCCTTTTCGAGTCTTGGATGTGTTGGATTGCCGTAAAAAGTTATCCTGACACTCTCAAACACCAAAAGTCCAAAAAAAATAGAAAAGAAGAAAAATAAGAAATTGTATCTTCCCTTTTCTAATAAGGCAAGGACTTGGGTGGTCTACATTCTGGTAGACACCTAGTACTGTTGAGTCTTCGTAGTTTAGGACCTTAGTTGATAGTTTCTATTGTTAATAAACAACCTAGGCCAAAGTGATCGAATCATAATTTTGATTTTATACATAGTATGTACTTTGATTTTGCTAGGGACTAGCAAGAGATATGCATGGGGGTATGATATAGACACATCTATTTCGGTTAAAATGCCTATTCATGCATGTTCCTAGGCTTAGATTTGTATTTCATGTTATAAATATTTCATAGCATGCATCTTCTGCACTTAGAGTAGTTGTATATATTTTAGATTAATTAGGTCCCTTTTATGGCCAGGAAGGAAGGAGATTTATTTCAAGGCCTCAGATGGACAATCGGATAGTATGGATCTGATCAGGATGACGATCGGAATCTAACAACTTCGAAATCATCTAGATCGGAATATTGTAGCATCATACAAAATTCGAGGAAGATCAATGGCCAGCGAGCAAGGCAACATCATTATAGGCTTCAAATGAAAAATCCGACCATACGGATGGATCCGGAGTGACGATCGCAGTCCAACAACGTGGAAATCAACTCGATCCAAGCATCGTGGCACCCTTTACAACAAAAAGAAGAATGGACGGCCCAGATGCTAGCACATGGCACCATCCAGGCCATCCAACATCGACCAGCAGCAACTTGAAGGCACCCACTCATCTTCATCATTTCCATTCATAGCCATTGGATCTTGATCCAACGACTGAGAAGGCTCTGCACCGTACTCCTCTTCGTGACACAAGGGAGAGTCGAACGCATTGGCTAAGCACTCTCCGCAGATAAAAGGGCATTGGGTCGAGCACTGCTGAGACCTCCTCACTGCTCCAATTAAAATTCGGCTGCCTGATCTTCATCAAGCGATCATGAAGTAACCAAGCTGCGCAATCACGTTGGCTAGATTTGCGCACGTGTACGATCACGCGAAATCTCACGCACGATCGTATGTAGGTGCGAACTTAAGATGTCCACTGGCGTTGTCAGTCGTCTGATACTGATCTAACGGTGTAAGCGCTTCTCTTCAATGCCAGTGGTGTGTGTCTTCAAAGGGTGCAATGAGTGAGTGCGCCTGAGCCTTCAGATCTTGATTGAACGGTGGGGAGGCACTCCAACAGATGATAGCGAAGAGAGAGCATGAGCGCCAATGGGCTTTAGCAACATTTGGGGGATTGGCTGGCGCAGATCATCAGCGATGCATTTGATGTTGCTATAGCCTATACAAGGATTTCCTCTTCTTCCCTCCACTATAAAAGGACCCCTACAACTTCCCTTCACCATCATTTCTTCCTTTCTTCCCCTCACCACCTCCAAGGCTCCAGAGAGTGCTTGTCCCAAGCTCGGGATGCTCCTCTAGAGTAGAACCAAACATTTTCCCACCTCTCATCCCCCTTCGAAGAGCCGTGGCCGTCTTCTCACCTCCCTTTAGGGAGAAGATCCTCATCGCGATGTCGTTCTGCCCTACCCTCCGTCTTCCATCTCTTTCCTCGTTCATCCTGCTCCTCACGACCTTCCTCCAGGCAAAGTTAGAGCGAGACATCCTGCAAGAGACCGTCGAGGGGGATTCTCTCACCTCTTTCTATCTTTTTTGCTTTCGTAGTGTAGTTCTTTTGCTTTCACAATTGTAACAAACAATTATTCATAAATAGATGATTATTCTTCTCCCTCTCTCTTTCTTTTATATTTTGCAAGTAGATTGCTAGAATTCATCGACCAGATCTCTTGCCCTATTAAAATACAAAAAAAAAATTATACAAGATAAAAACGGCAAAAACAAATAAAAGTGAAATGTTGATTTCATAAAACCAAACATTCACCTCCCTGTGTTCAACCCAGGACTCCCTTGGAGTTTCGCTTATAAATTATATTTGATAGACACGTTTTGCGAGCTACGACGACGAGTTCTTGAAACCCCGATTTTAATTTGCGAAACGCGCCTCATCAATTAGGAATTAAATGGAAATTCAACATAGTCTATGTATAATCTTATGCACAAATTTTATGTTTAATAACATATGATATGATATGATAATCATTTGGTGAATACAGGCTAGGTACAAGACGCCTGAAGTCATCTGTCAGAAGGCCAAAATCACTCTTTAAGAACATCTGAAGCTAAATTTGGATGTCTGAGAATCTCCATCGAGGATCCACTTCCACCTACACATTTTAAGACATCTAGATCATCAATTAAACGTCTGATGAAGAGCTGCCATCCTTATCTAACTTTCCAACCATTCGCAATCTTTGTAAGAGGTTAGTGGAGCTTGCGGCAAAAGTAACAGAGGAGGATTTTTAAAACAAGCCTCTCCCTTAGCCGCAGAGCATATCTCTCTTCCCCACTGCAACGATCTTCTTCCATCCTCTCCACTATGATGGAGGTGCAAGATGTAGACATAATTATTGATGGTAAAATGCCTATACATGCATGTTCTTAGGCTTAGATTTTCATTTCATGTTGTAAATATTACATAGCATGCATCATTCTGCACTTAGAGTAGTTGTATACAATTTAGGTTAATTGCATCCTTTTTGTGCTTAGGAGAGAAGGATATTTTTTTCGGAGTCTTAGATTGATGAATCGACCGTATGGATCTAATCAAGACAACGATCGAAGTCCCGTAGCACAATATGTAGCCCAAGGAAGATCAACGGCCAAGGGACTAGGTGATAAAATTCAGAGCTTTAAACAACAAATCTGACTACGTGGATAGATTTAGGTTGGCAATCGCAGTCCAACAACATTAAAATCAACTCAATCCGACATCTCTAGCAGCCCTTACAACAGAAAGAAGATGGAAGGCCTAGATCACGCCACGTGGTGCAATCCAGGCTGCCCATGCACACGCACACGCCACCACACGCACAAAGCAATGCAGCTGTGCACGCACGCGAAGGCATGTAGGCGTAGCGGCAGCGCACTTGGACGCACGCGCGCCAACGTAGAGGTGGGTGGGCGCGTGGGCTACCTTCAACGACGTTTACGGCAGATCTTCAGCGACATTTATGTTCATCACTAAATGTCCTATATACGAATTTGATTCTTTCCTCCACTATAAAAAGACCCCTACCGCTCCCATTTTTCTTTATCTCTTAGATTCCTCCCCTCACAACCTCCAAGGCTCTAGAGAGAGCTTGTCCTAAGCCTGGGATGCTCCTCTAAAGTAGAAAACCAAATATTTTTCTTACCTTTCATCCTCATTCGTGAAGCATCCCATGGCCGTCCTCTCATCGCCCTTCGGGAAGAAGATCCTTGCTGCAACGTCATCTTGCCCCACCCTCCATCTTCTTGCTCCATCCTCATTCATCTCGCCTCTCACCACCTTCCTCCAGGTGATGTCAGAGCGAGTCATCCTCCAAGCAACCGTCGTGGGGGATTTTCTTACCTCTTTCTATCTTTCTTCTACTTTCGTAGTGTAGATTTTCCTACTTTCATAAATGTAGAAAACATTCATGAGATAAATAGATAATTGTTCCCCTCTTTCTCTCTCTTTTCTTTTTATTTTTACAAGCAGTTTAGCTAGATTTCATCGACCCGATCTCTTGCCCTTTTAAAAATACCAAAAAATTAGAAAAGACAAAAATGACCAAAAACAAATAAAAGTAAAGCACAGAATTTTCATAACCAAACGTTCGCCTCCCTGTGTTCGACCTGGGACTCACTTTCCAAGCTTCGATTATAAATTTTATCTGATAGACGTATTTTTCGAGCTATGACGATGGGTCCTCCGAACCCCAATTTTAATTCACGAAGCACACCCCCATCAGTGCACACCATGGACATGGCGCACACTGTGGCCTGAGCTTTCTCCACCTTCATCCTCAAAGTCTCCTTCGCCTTGTGGTACCCTATGATAGAGAGCATCGCCGCAACCATCACCCATGCCAAACCCAAACTGCCTCACATAACCCACCCCCCTGCAGCCATCCATCTTCTCCTTTCTCTTTGTTTTCTTCTTTACTCTCTCCACCACCATTCCCTGCAACCCAATAGGAACTCAACAGCATAGCCTCATCAGCCATGTGTACGCCATCCATATAGCGTCACCTTCATTCTCCTAGCGAGAGCAATCCTCCAACAACCATGCGCGGCCGTTCTCCTCACACGCGAGTACATGCGAGTACCACCTCTCCCATCACTATTCATCGTCTTCCCTAGAATAACCTAAACTGCCCACCATCATAGACACCCTCAAGGGCCATTAATGATGCCTAGCTACCTCCAAATCATTCCCTCAACCACCTACCACCACTGGAAACCCGCCTCAAGTGTGTGCCATCCATGCGAGCCCTCTTACCACAAGCCTCTAGTAGCCCGCCATCGACCACCTCAGCCACACCGCCAGCGACCACTGGATATCACCCAACTCAACCACCACCGTCATTGGACTTCCAATGAGCTAGCCGACCTTCCCCTAGAGCCTCGCCGATTGCTGTTCTTCTTCCCATGCATGATGAAGAGAGAGAAGCATTCCTCTATTTTTCCATGAATTAAATTTTACATTCAATGCCATTGCCATGAGAGATTTTTTATTTATTAAATATATTACTATGTTATATTTATGAGAATATCCCTCTTGTTCTACCTAATAACTATTCTAGCATATCATGTCATTGATTAGTTAATTGAAAGGGAATTTTAACTTGATTTTTGAGGGAACAAATAGTAAACATTGGGTTTTCATGGTAACGAGTTTTAATAGGACATTGCCTCCCTGTGGACAGGACCCACTCTTCTTGATTGGTTATATTTAATTATTTTGAAAGTGGTTATCCACCACTTTGATATTGCTTTGACGAGTCATTTTAAGTGCAAAATGAGAACGAAAGCGAAGACAATCTTTTTAGTGAGGGTGTCGATGGAGGGCACTGGATGAAGGCTTGGGGATTGTGGGTGAGGAGGGCATCAGCGGCAGGTGTGGGGATTTTAGGTGACGAGGGTGCCGGCAGAGGGCATGGCAATTTTAGGTGGTAAGGGTGCCGATGGGACGTGTGGGGATCACAGGTGACGAGGGTGCTGGTGGAGGGCGTCAAGATCACAAGCGATGTGGGTGTCGATGGAGGGCATGGAGATCGTGGGTGACGAGGGTGTTGATGGAGGGCGCAGGGTTCATGGGTGGCAAATGTGGAGGGCATGCAATGGGTTCAAGAGAATGGAGTTATAGGGGTTGCCTATAACTTTGACAAGGAATGAAAATTGTAAATCATATAAAAAAAAATAACTTGCTATTGTCAAGATCATCGCAACTCACGGGCGTAGAAAGCTTTTTTCAATTCCATCACTATCTAAATCCAATTTATAATATCCTATTTATTTTTTAAAAAAAATCAACTACAATCGATTTTTCTTAATTAAAGATAAGCTTTGCTTTTTTACTTTTAAAGGCATTATATAATAGGAAAAAATAATCAACTTAATACAAGGTTTTGATGTTTTCAAAGCATTTTTAGCGACATATATTTTTATTACCATTAAGTTACTTTTAAAAGATTGGAATGATAATATGTATTGTAAATATATTGGCAGGTATTTTTGCCACTAATACTAGCTACATGTACCTTAAATAAATGAAACCAAAAGTTTCTTTCTATTTGAAGGGATAAGATTCAATTTAGTTTTTCCCTATGTTATTAAAAATATGTTGAAGATGAAATAGTGGCCTCATTTCATTTACACCAATTTGTCATTCAAAAATGATATTATAATGGCATAAGTAACAATTGCCACTAATTCAATGACTATAGTGGCAAATATATTTACCACTAATACTAATTGTCATTTTATAAAAATATTATAGTGGCATAAGTAGCAATTGCCACTAAATCAAAGACTATAATGGCAAATATATTTGTCATTAAGGCAAATTGTCATTTGACAAAAATATTATAGTGGCATAAATAATAATTTCCACTAAATCAAAGTAAATAGCAGCAAATATATTTGCCACTATTACTAATTGTCACTTGACAAAATGTTATAGTGGCAAATTCAAAAAATTTCCACTAAGTCTAAGGACTTAGTGACAAATGCATTATATGCCACTATTTAATTTGCCACTAAAGGCCATTTTTTTGTAGTGTTCCTCTCCGTTCTTCCTTATGCCACGCCAAGCAAGAGCTCTTCATCTAAGGAGGATGACTAGGCAAGGTAGAGTCTTGAGGGTGGTGGACGTCCACCCATAGAGGAGAATTGGAGGAGGACTACTTGAAGAAAGAAGCCAAGGAGAAGCCTTTTTAAGTGTGGGAGCTCCCACACTTGGAGCAGGGACCATCCAAAGCTTCAATTAGAGGATTCCTTATTTTTCTTCATCTTTCTTATTTTCTTGTATTAGCTAGGGTTTTCTTGTTTTCTTGTAACAAGCATTCAACTACTTGTCAATCACTTTTCTAATAATACAAGATTTTTATTGCCTTCCAATTTCCTGTTAGTGTGCTCTCATGTTTCTAGTAGCCTAGTGCAAGACACTCTTCCCTTCTAATTACCCTAGGCGCACTTACTTTGGGTGAGCTTAGAAGAGAGGATATTTTTGTCACTTAGGTATAGTTGGTAGCCATAGTTTTAGCGTAGTTATCTCTGTTGGAACCTTGTTCCACATCTTGTTTTGGTATTAACAAACTTATTATGGATTAATGTTTGCAATTGAGTGTTTTTCATATTTAGGTGAATATCAAGGCAAACAGGCATGATGATAAGGAGGCAAGATGATAAGGAGTCGAGGAGGAGTAGATCATCTTTGACTTTTATGTTTTCTATATTAGGTTTTCATTTCATAGAATGTATGCCTCTTAACATAGGAATATAAATTAGATCATAAAATTAATTAGAGATAAATTAGGATTTATATTGTGATCATTTTCAAACAACCTAATTGATTAGTTTACTTAAAAAAGGTACTTGTTAACCCATAAGTACCGGTACTAAAGTTTAGTAACGGTACATGTGAGTTACAGGTTTGGGTTTTCTCAAAGAAACAAACCAGTACCCTGTGAGTACCAATACTCATGATCAGTATAGGTACTGGAAGCAATGAGTATCGGTACTCATGATCAGTACTGGCATCAGTGGGTTACGGATTTGAGGTTAGTGTATAAAATTCAAATCTGGAAGCAACGAGTGCTAGTACTCATGATTAGTACCGGTACCCAATAGGTATTGTGATGTAAACACATTTATTGATGGTAAATGTCTATTCATGCATGTTCCTAGGCTTAGATTTGCATTTCATGTTATAAATATTGCATAGCATACATCATTATGCATTTAGAGTAGTTGTATATAATTTAGGTTAATTGCATCCTTTCTGTGGTCTGGAGAGAAGGATATTTATTTCAGAGCCTCAGATTGACGATCCGACCACACGGATCTGATCAAAATGACGATCAGAGTCCAACACCTCCGAAATCGCCTCGATCGGAGTCCCATAGCATCATATGCAATTTGAGGAAGATCAATGGCCAAGGGATTAGGTGACATAATTCAGAACTTCAAATGACAAATTTGACCATATAGATGGATCCAGAGCATCGATCACAATCTGACAACGTAGAATCACCTCGATCAGAGCACTGGGCATCCTCTGTAAGGAATGAAGGGTGGACGGTCAAGATGGTGCCACGTGGCACCATCTCGAGCGCCCAATGCCACCCGCCACTTCTCCAAAGGTTGACCATCAAGTGATCTCAGCCATTGGATGAGAACCCAATGGCTGAGAGCTTGGCCTCACCATGCAGCTACGGCTCTTCCTCACAGTGCACAGGCGGACTTGGCGCAATGGTAGGAGCAGCGATTCTCTAGGGAGGGGCGTGGGTTCGAATCTCCGCGGCCCCCTCAATCTCAATTCAAAACTGCATGCAAGCAGTAGCAGCAGCACAGCATGCACGTGCACACCAACACATGCTAGTGCACACACCAGCAGGATGCCACATGATCAACGCACGTGACGGGGGGCAACGCAGCGCGGGTGCGTACGCAATTGGTGCGAGCTTTCAATGATAATTGGGTTGACCTATAGCGATGATCACAACCATCGCTACTTCATTGAAAGCTAGCAAAGCCAGCTAAGGGCATGAGCGGATGTGAGCTGTCTACAGTGACACTTCCAACGATGGCCTGGAAGTCACTAAAGGTCCCATACTATTTTTTCCTCTTCTCCACTATAAAAGGACCTACACCCCCTCCCTTCCAAGCCATCTCTACCTACTTTACTCCCACCTACTCCCAAGCTCTAACAAGCCTACCAATGCTCCATTAGAGCCTATTCTGAAGCTCCCAAGGCTCCAATTAGTGTAGCAAACCTCTGCCTCACCAAATATTCGTTCATCATCCCATCCCCATTCATAGGTCACCTTGGAGCCATCCTCCCACCTCCATTCTGGTAGTAGATCATCTCCACCTTCTCACCTCCATTCTGTAGCTACGCTGAAGCTTTCCTCTATTCAACATCCTCCTGCATCTCACCTCCATCGTCCCGCTCCTCACCTCCTTGGTCTGAGCTTCCACTAGGCATCGTCGTCTAATAGAACAGCCGATTCGGGAGATTTCCTCTCACCTCCCTCTCTTTTTATGCTTTCATTGAATATTGTAATAGACATTCATGATATATAAAATATTTGTTTCATATCTCTTGTGATTTATTCTGCTTGTCTTCTTCTTACAAAAACACAAAAAAATAAGAAAACCCTAAAATATCAAAAATAAACAAAATGAAGCGTGGGTTTAAATTAATGTGAACGTTACCTCCCTCTGTTCGACCCTGGACTCCCATGGAGTTGCAGTATAAATTTTTTTTGATTGATGTGTTTTGCAACTACGACAACGGGTTACTTGTAACCTCGATTTCTAACATGCAAAGCACGTGCAACCATTTTGGCGTCGTTGCTGGGGAGGCAACGGAATTTACTTTATTGTTTTCTACGCTTCTTTGCATTTACATAGCACTAACCCCGCTTATCTCTGATCTATTGTCTTGCAGGTACCCTAGCATGGAGATCCAAGTGCGGTAGACCAGAGAAAAGTGCGGCTAGAGTGTTTTGTAAGTGTCCCTGTTGTGACTCGTAAAGTGCATTCTTATAAAAAAAAAGCATCTAGTATAGTGTGCAATACGATCAGCAAAAATATTCATAAAGATAACTATACTTAGGGTCCCGATCATTCATCTCTCGGAGGCATTTATGGAAATACAGATTTGAAATCGATCTCTTTCTCTCCACTTGCTTAAAATCTCATCCCGGTTTATGGTGATTTACATAGTGATGTACGACATGCTAGTTGCCAAAAGATAGTAATTAAAAGATGATAACTAGGAACATGTGATTTTCAACATATACATTTATATATATAAAAGATGATGATGATATCAAAGTTGTAGAGCACGGGTCGAGGAATGCTTGTACAGGGAAATAAAACTACTCGCTACCAGAAAACGACTGCATACATGAATCTATGGGGGATTTTGCATGTATCATTGGGGGATAAGTAAGGAACAACACTATTAAGCAGTAAATAAGGAATGTAAATCTAAGAAGAACTATAATCTAATCTAGCAGAAATAAGGGCATTTAGAGGTGGCTTCAATGGCCTTTGAGTTGGTTGAGAGGAGGAGGGGCAGCCAATGGTGCTTAGGTCGACCCTTGGAGAGAGGTTGGAGAGGTGATCCAGCATCTTGGCATGGAGGTAGTGGTGGCCATGGTGAACCTACTCATGGACATGGAGGTGTAGTGGATGTGGAATGAAACTAAGCTAAATGGAACCAAGAGTGGATGGGTGCAAATGGCCACCCCTTAGGTCTTTTTATAGACCTAAGGTAAGATCTCTAGAGAATTATGGAATTCTCTAGAGAGGCCTATGGTGGGAGCTCATGGGAGATTGAGAGAGAGAGGATGGATGGTGGTTTTTAGATCCCCAAATGTGGATCTAAGAATTGAATGGCTCTTGGTTGCTAATTTTAGCAACTAAGGCAACAACACATGGTAGAGTCCTAGAGAACTCTTTCCTAGGTATTTTCGTGTGGATGGTGTGTGTGGGTTTGTGTGGGTCAAAACTTAGGTGGCTACGTTGATTAGGTTAGGTTCTAGTGGGTTTAGGTCAAGGTAGGTCTCAAATTAGGGTTGTAAACCCTAATTCACCAAGGTAAAGTGCAATTAAACTTAATGCAAGTTTAATTGGGTGTGTGAAAACCTAATTGAGGGTAAAATAACTTAGTTAAGTTTGGTCTAGGTCAATTGGACACTCACTGAGTCCAATTTGATAGTGTGTGCTGAGATCAGGGCTCAATTGGACTCAAGGAGTCCAATTGAATAGGCTGATGGAATTGACTAAGATCCAAGTCAATTAGGCTTAGTGAGGACCTAATTATGTCCTTAGAGAGGTTTAGAGGTGATGTACTAGGGTTAGGGCACCTTAATTTAGGTTCCTATGGGGTTGGAATTGGGTTTAGGGACCTAGAGATCCAAGATTAAGGCTTAAATCTCAAAACAGGGTCTGGAGGGTAGTTCTGGATGTCCAACAATAGTGTCAGATGCCTTATAGTGAAAAATTAGAAGTCTAGACTTGTTTTCTGGACATCCAATCAGAGTTAGGAGGGATTCTAGGTTCTGTCTTGGCTATTCTGCAGAAATTGGATGTCTGACCAAGTGTCTGGACATCCAATAACACTGCAAAAGTGGGTTTAAGGTGAGTGGGAGTTGGCTAAGGGTTTTGGACATCCTATAACTTATCTGGACGTCCAGATAGAGGCTAGAATTAGGGTTTTAAGGTTTCGTTGGGTGTGGTGACCTAATCTAAGGGTGGCTAAGGCTTGGGGAAGCTTCTAGGCTATCCTAAGGCTAAGATGGTCCTAAGTTCTTCATAATTTACTACTTTATTCCTACTTAAATAGAATAGCATACCTCAACCCCTTACATTATTGCCTACTATATCTTATTCTTGGTCGTCTACTCCAGCTCTGCTGCAACTCCAGTTATTCTTTATTCTTCAGATCTAGCTTTAGGTCTACCTTCCTGTCAGCTTATTACCTGTAATTGACATAATGCACTTAATCAGCACATTATAGCATCATTTTATGCATAGCTAAAAGAAAGCAATAAGGATGCAAGTAATGTTTATGCATACATGAACTGTCCTAACTTATGCTAAGTCCTAGCCTAATTTAGGTCAATTAAGACCTATGATTGCTGCGTAATCTTACCCCCATGCCTAAATCTTGCTACTCCCTAGCAATTGCAAGACTAAATTATTCACATAAGGGTCCCTAAGGGATTGATTATTTTATCAAGTGTATGCCAAGAGATTTTTCTCCTTTTTATTTTCATCCTATGCTCTAAAAATCCAGATAATCGTGAAAGTGTAGCTATGTAGTTTTTGCAACGGATTCAAGTGAAAAACAAATTCACCTCTAAAGCCTGTACTTGACCCCTAGCAAAAATTCTAGCGGTATGGTGGACTTCTTCCCTTGGGGTATTCAAGAAATTCTATGAATTTCACCTGGCGTTAAGCTTAGGTAGAGAATCTTAGAGGGAAAAGATAATATATTTGGTGGCTTACTCTCACTTGGTGCTACAAAGAAATTAGTACTATAGAATCTAGATTCCTAAATTATTACATAGCTCAACTCAAAGAAAGACGAGAAAAAATATGCTCCCTTTTGGTTCCTTTGTATTTATTCTCTCTTTTTCTTTTTCTTTTTCTTTTCTTCTTTCTTTTTCTTAGAGCTCACAATCTCACCAGATTCACACATATGACCTGTATTTAGTGGTCTCACTTGGCATTAACACTTTAATTGGGTTTCCATAACCCTAACACTAAGTCAGAATTCCTCAACCAGTATTCGAGCAGTCAGAAACACAAAAAAATAGGTTAAGGCCATATTTGGTGGATCTCAAATTTGTTCGGTTGTATTGCCTCAATGCAAATGAAATAAACACTAAATATTCACAAACTCTTTTTTTTCTTGCTTCTTCTTCTTTTTCTATTTTTTTTCTTTCTTTTTTTTTCTTTTTCTTCATTTTTTTTTTATGTAAATTTTCTCACACAACACATGCTAGCATACATTCATGAACTTTATTGAGGAGGCATTATTAGGGATTGGTGGGACTTAAGAGACATTGGGTGGCTTATTTGGTGGAAGTGCTTACTCACGACACCAGCAGAGATGGATAAGACGGTGTATTTCTGACTTTGACATCAATACCCTCCTTGAGCCGAGGATTTCGTAAAGAATGGTCGTAACCATCCACCTTAGCCCTAGTTTTATGAAAACTCGCTCTCCGCGTATTTGCCTTATTTGGTGGCTCTCAAAATTTGCACAAAAATGTATACACAAGAACTGAGAGTGAAAACTATGCCTTATCTCTGAGTATCATCACCTAATTATCTAAGATTCCAAATTCCTTGCACTAATCTTAGAGCACCAATACTCTCTATTCTCATCTCACATTATTTGGTGGATTTTTGGAAGAAAATCTGCCTAGCTCCCAAAACACTGTCCAGGGGTTCAGGAGAAGAAGCACTACTTCTTCTCGACAGACTAAAGACATTTATCAGCCTTCACTGTGAATCTATTGCAAATTCTACTTGTGTGAAAAATTATACTGGATTCCAGATTACAGGAATCAACAAGAGGATAAAATCCCTAATGCATTCTCTTAATAAGATAATCTTATTCATGAATGCACTATGTATATATGCTATAAACAAGTAACCTCTTATATTCATACTTCATGAAATTTTCCATTCGGGTTACATTCAGCTTGACCGTAAATTTAGAACAATAGGGTGAGCGGGTAAGTCGAAAGTGGCTATTGCGGATGAGTTTTAGCTCCAATGCAAGCATTCGAGGTGGAGTCGATTGTTCTTTCATTTAGGGTCCTAAAGTATGTTTGACATGCAACTTCGATGTTTTCCTAAATGTTGGCATAAAAATTTTCAGTTTTGTTGCATTGCTCCTAAAATTTTAACTTTCAGCATCGGCCAAGCTGACAATATGCAATATGTAAAGGAAATATGCTTAAAAGAAAAATATGCTATGTATAAAAATGGTTATGTACAGATGATGGTAGAATGTGGGCTATGCTATCTATATGTGTTGAGTTTAACGACTCCAGCTGGGCAAGAACTTACTGAGATATCCTCAATAAGATGAATGAGTTTGTCAGCTTGATGAGGTTCCTAGGCCATGAATGGCTTGAGGCGCTGGCCATTTACCACAGATACATGCCCAAATTTTGGGTCTCTGATTTGGACTGCCCCATTAGGCTTTGGGTGAATCACAACATATGGGCCAATCCACTTAGACTTAAGCTTCCTTGAAAAATGTTTCAGTCGCGAATCAAACAACCAGATTTGCTGGTTGGGTGTGAATGTTTTTCTCTGGATGTGGCAGTCATGAAAGTCCTTGGTCTTGTCCATGTATATCAATGCATTCTCATAGGCCTCCTACCAGATCTCTTCTAATTCGCTGAGCTGGATTTTTTGTTCTTGACCTCTTGCAATGATGAGAGCCTCATCATGAGCCCTAACTAGCTCATTTTGACCTAAAAAAGAGAATAAGAGCTCCTACATAACTTAGAGAAGGGCCTAATTCAAGGAATTAATGTTTTGAGAAGAAAACATGAAGCAAAGGTTAAAACTGCAATTTTACCATTGCAGTACATAAATGGAATTTCTCAGAGGTAAAACATAGGCCAAATGGTCTGAATAAGATAAAAGTGGATTGGTTCAGTCAGAAATGGGTTATTGTGCAATCCAAGAATTAAACGACATTCTGTAACCTTAAAATAGACTTGCTTAATTCAACAAGGTTCTGGGTAGGATAAAAATCAACTAAATGCTCTAAAATTCATGTAAAAATATTCCCTAGGGTTTATAACCTTCAATTTGGCCTTTAGAACCTATTTTGACCTAGATTGGGGTCCTAGCTCATTATTTGGCCTAATTTGGGTTTTTGTATAAAATGTCCAATGAAACGTGGTCAAACTTAAAATCCAACTTCACCATTGGATTCCTTAGGTTCGAATTAGGTTTTTACCAAAATTTGGGCCTAAGGGGAGGTCATCTTGACCTACTTTGCAAAATAGTCCACCCAATTACATTCTGGCCGCTAACTTTTGAAAACTCTTGCGCAGACCCCCCTAACCTCCTCGCCACTCTTACAATCAGGTGCCTTCCCCAATAATGGGGAGAAATCCTACTCCGGTGAGGAATGGCGGGGGATTACTCCCTAATTTCTCAGAGAGCTCCCAGATTTGGAAGGGACATTCTCTAAGGAATTCCCTTCCATCTGAGCGCAATCACAAGATCTGGTTTTCACCCAATCTCTCATGCGAAAGCTCAAGAGATTTGGGTATCCAATTGATTCCTTCTCCAACAAGGACTCTCTCACTTGGAAGCTTGTCTTCCAAGCACAAGAGCCCCTGCCAATGCCTATTAAAGAATCCTCAACTCCGGCTGCATCTCTTCAGCTCAACTTGGCTGGAGAATCACCCCAATTTCGTCTCCTTCTCCTCCGGTCAGGAGTCCAGCGAGCCCCGGCGAGACCCCCTCCTCTTTCTCGTTGCTCTACCACACCACTAGTGGCAAAGCCTCCTTGACCACCATCCTCCATGTCGCGCAACACCCGTGCACGTGCCTCTAGCCTCATCTTCATCGCCATCACCCCTCCCTTGGACATCGTCTTCTTCGGTGATAGCAGGTACAGCCAGCCACCTCCTCTTCCTCTTCATACACTTAGCTAGGTTAGAATTACTCCTCTCTATCCCCTCTTTTTGTTTCCCCTTTCGACCCCTCGCAGCCACTGTCCACCGCCATCTTCTCCATCTCCGGTCGCCCACCAGCAAGGTGCTTCCACCGCTCTGCACCTCCACACGCCTCCCAGACACCTCACCACCTCCACCATCATCCACTGATCACCTTTCGTCCATACATCAACCACCGACACCTCCCTAAACGCCCCCAGACCAAACCCAAAAGCACGGTCATAGGGTGACCTAGGCACACACGCCTAGGCTACCCCGCAGCCTGCCACCCACCGTCTCACCTTTGCCAAGACATGGTGAAGCTCCTCGTGTGTTTTAATGGGGCTGCAAGGTTGTATTCATGAACTTCAGGTTGACACCCCCTTCTGCCATTAACACTGAAGCAAGGAGCTTGCAGCAGCGCTCCAAGTCACGTGCTCCAGGCGTCAGAGTCCTAGGTGAAGCAGATTGGTGTCGCAAACTCATACAACCAGGCAATTGGCTTAGTGAATAACCTATCAGAAGCAATCAAAGAAGACACCTTGCAGGTGCGAATGCAGAAGCATTTGGGACATTTAGTCCCACCTTGTAAATTAAAGAGAGCTGTGAGTGCCTTAAATTGGATTTGTGCTTTCTTCTCATCGCCTGAAGTAACATAGGGGTAAGGTCCCTCGCCCTCGCTAACGCCTTGTCCGCGACCCCTGCCACTGCGGACCTGGCACCCGACCCGATTACCTAGACCTAGCACTCCTCCTGCATCACACCCACGTCGATGCACTTGGACCCAAGTGCACGATACTCGACCTGACTACTTGGCTCTGGGAGAGCGTACGTAAGAGAGAAATAGAGAGAGAGAGAGAGACGTGAGGTGCGTAGGGGGTAGGTTTTGCTTCTGTGTGCATGCGCATGGAAGAAGAAGAGAAGAAGGAAAAGGAAGGTGCAGCTGAGGTGAAGCTAAGAAGGGAAGGAAGGACACTTAGCTGCATAAAGGAAGAAGGAAGGAAGGCCAAAGAGAAGAAGAGAAAGTCAGAGGAGAGCTAAGGCTGAGCGAAATCAAGGCAGAAGCCAAGGAAGGAAAAGGAAGAATAAGAAAGGCAGAAGCCAAGGGAAGGAGAAGCAATGTAGCAGAGGTGCGGCTGAAGAAGAAAGAAGAAAGAAAGAAGAAGAAGAAGGAGAAAGGCACTATGCTAGAGAAGAAAGAGAAGGAAGAAAGGCAAAGGCAGAAGATCCAAAGGAGAAAGAAGTAAGGCAAAAGATAGAGGAAAATAAGAAAGAGCAGAACTAAAGATAAAGAAAGAAGAAGAGGAAAAGAAAGAAGAGAAAGCAGCAAGGAGAAGAAAATAAGAGGCTATCATTTAAGACGTCAGATTATAGAATCAGACATCCAATTCTACTTCTTTTTGCTATATTTCAATTCCTAAATTCATGCATTTATATTTTGAATTAGGTTTTGAGTAACTCTAAGTGTTCAATTACATTATTGAGATTAGTGAATAAATTCCATTTGCTCCCTGTGTTCAACTTCAGATACTTAGGTTTTCAAGTAATAAATTCTTATTTGTTTTCAAGGCGATTTCATATATACTACAACGCAACATCTTTTAAAACCATGATCTAGCCTTGTCAACATTTTAGCACCGTTGTCGGGGAGCAACATGGAATTTATCACTAGTCTCTACAGCCTTTTTTGATTATATTGAACACTAACTTGCCTTATTTATTTTGTTGTGATGTTGCAAGGTGTTTCAAGAGAAGGAATCGCCCGTGCTAGTCAACTTCTCCAGGGTAGGTAACCTCTCTTCCTTAAAATCCACCTTCTAATTCTGAGAAGACAAAGGAAGAAAACCAACTTAGGAATCAATTTCCTTCTTTCTATAGTAATTACCATATTTAAGGCAAAGGTTTCCTGATTTTTCCTATAGTAATTACCATATTTAAGGCAAAGGTTTCCTGATTTTTCGAAAATTTTTCAAAACTTATTAAAGTAGAAGCGATTTTTTTTTTAGAGATCCTATGCCACAAAATTCTTGTGCCTAATAGAAATCACGCTTAATCTCTGTGGACAACACACTTCTTGTTCTTGAGTCCAAAGAAAACTTTTGTGAAAAAGAGGATTGGAAATAAAACCAAAATAGGGTTTCAACAATAGGGTTTTTGGAGTGCTAGTCACACAGGCCTGTTTAAAAGGAAATAAACCCTCCCGCATCAATGTGCTACCCGAGCCCTTGATTGAAGAGATCTAGACAAGACCAACCCTAAAAAATCGAGCTCTAAAATCACTTGAATCTTAAAATCTTGGACCTAATAAACTGGGAGTCAAATCTGGATGATCTCTAGGTCTTGTCCTAGAATCATTTTGCCATCTTTAGGATAGGTCAGGTGGAGTTGGCCCTTTCGATCAACCAACCTTCAAATTAGGTCACAAAACCAAAACATCTAAAGTTCAAGTGAAAACCGTAAAAGGACCTTTGATCTTAAAAGTGGTAGACTTAAGAGGTTAATGTCCCCATTCTGGTCTACCTGGAATCTCAATGACAAGAGAGGTCAAGTAGGGGAAACCCTGTAACCCTTGGGGACACTCTACTGTGTAGGGGTCTTTTCAGGACTCTCCCTCTCTGTCTGCCCAGGTAATTCCTAGGTGGATGACCTTCTGATCCAGGGGTATCATCCACCCCGAACCTCTATAGTCATCCAACATTTTTGGGTGCCTCGATTGGGTCAAAAACATCTCCAGCCCCTCATCTCTTCTCTTTAGAGCACACACATAAAACTTCAGTGGGACTCTTTATTTAGATCTAATCGCTTCACAACTTGGTTCAAACTCTGATTCTACGTCTTGATTCCACCACCTGATCCAAATATGTAGCCAAACCACTTAGGACTATGATGGGACGTATGGTTCGACCGGTTTCGTGTTATTATCGTTGTAGTAAAGCCGGTTGTTACCAACGTATCATATAAAATTTTTTTACTCGGAAAAATAAAAGAGTTCCCGAGGTCGAACTCAGGGAGCAAGTTGTATTCTAGAGATATACAAGTTCTATTACAAAAATAAAGAGAGAGAGAGAGAGATGAAAAATTGGCTTCTTCTTCTTTTCTTCTTTCTTCCTCTTTGTCTTTGGTTCTTCCTGTTCTTCTTCTTCTTCTTCTTCTTCTTCTTTTTCTTCTGCTTTCTTCAGATTTTCCCCTCGTGCTCTTCTTCTTCTGTTCTTCCTTGTTTCCTTTCTTTCTTTTTCGTCAGATCGTCTTCTTCTTTTCTTGCTTCTTGCTTCTCTTCATTCCTTCTTCTTCTTTGTCTTCACCTGCCTTGACTTCTCTTTTTCTTCTTTCGCGATGGCCGTTGCTCTTCCTTCTTCTTCAGCGGGTCTTCTTCTTCTTTGGCTGCTGACCTTCCGTCGTCTGCCCCGGTACTGAGACGACTTAACAATGCCTTCGCTACAGTGCAGCAGCTCCTTCTTCTTCAGCGGGTCTGCTTCTTCTTCTTTGGCCTGCACACTTCAGAGTTTATTCGTCAAGAGGCAAAAACCTACTCTACCCCCGTCCCCCGCGTATCTCTCTCTCTGAAATCACTCTTCGGAAGCTCTCCCAGAGCGCTACCGGGTAATCGGGTTCGGGTCAGGCCCGTGTCCAGGCCCACCGGCGTGCGTGGTGGGCGAGGAGTGCAGGTCAGTCTAATCGGGTCGGGCCAGGTCCGCGGAGCGTGGTCACGGACGAGGCCGAGTCGGGTCGGGTCGGGTGAGAGGGACCTCACCCCGTGGTAACTGAGGCAAACAGATGGTGGCAGTTTTGCAATTTATGTGAGTGTGTCGCTCCAGAAACTCCCGAGGTGGGACTATCCGCGCACCCCGCTTCTCTCACGCCTGCAGCAGGGATGGTGCTTCCAATTGCAACAGCTGTTGAGGCGCGCAACTCCAATTGAGGGCCAGGGTGTGTGCGCAAGGCTCTTTCGCGCTGGCCGTGGCTCTCCAACCTGGGATATCTAGGCTTGGAGCAACCTCGAGCAAGCTTCGAGCTTCCTCGCCAATGGCGGTCAAGGCCTGTAACCTGAAATCAATAGCACGGCCTCTCGGCCAAATCAGACAGGCGGGGGACCTTCGCCGTGGCACGGCGAAGGTGGTCAGGGGGTCTGCAGGGGGCGAGATGGAGCTGTCGGGTCGTCCTAGGTCAAACTGTGAGCGAGGGAGTGGGTGTGTTCGGTGGGTCTGCAGCGGGTGTTTGGTGGGAAGTGGAGGGGCGGAAGAGGATCAGGGTGAGGAGGCGGAAGTTCTGCGGTGGTCGGCGAGCCGTGTGGGTCGCTGAGGTGATGGGAGCGGCTCGCCGGAGGGTGGTCGGAGGCGGAGAGGATGAGGGTGAACAGGGTCGGTAGAGGGCTTAATTGACTAAATCGAAAGCGGGGAAAGAAAGAGGAGGAGAAGGGGAGTAAGTCTAACTTAACTGCAGGGACGAAGGGGGAGGAACAGGGCGACAGTCGTATCGACTGTCGCCGGAGAAGATGTTGCTCAGAGAGAGGGGCGGCGGCGAGCAGAGGGCTGGAGAGGCGCCAGCTGGGTGCGGCGTGGCGCGAGAAGAGCAGGGGAGGAGGTCTCTGCTGCTGGTAGTGCGGCAGAGCGAAGAGGTGGAGGGAGAGGAAGCCGCCGGAGCTGGTGAGCGTCTGCCGGAGAAAGAAGAGACGAAAGCTGGGGGTTTTCTCCGTCAGATCCAGGCTGCCTTCGTCGGTGGAGCGGCGGGGGGTATTTATAGGGTTGAAGCAGGGAGGAAGGCGGAGGGAGACGACGTGTCTCCCTCGCCGGAGCATGGTCGGAATACGAACCCATACCGTCCGTGCGTTCGCACGGCCGGTATGGGGGGCTGCAATGACCATGGGGGTGCTCCTGCGACGGCTGACGACGCAGGGCACCCCCGGTACACATGCCAGGTCCTCCACCTTACCCTGCGCGGCGCCATGCTCCGCGCAAGGTCGCCGGAGCATGGTGCTGGCAGGGTTTTGCAGGAGGGACCTGTTTGCAAAGAACGAAGGAGAGTTAGGGGCCTAAATGCGAGGGTTCAAAAGTTGAGGGCCAAAGAGTAAATATATGAGGACCAAAGTGTAAAGTCGGTCAAGGAGGTTTCTTCTTAGGCTCAAGTTTTTATACATGACTAATTAGAACCTAAGGAATCTGATGGTAAATTTCATTTTCATATTAAACCTTGTTTGATCGGTCAATTTGCGTAAAGACCCAAATTAAGTTATTAATTGGGCATGGTTCTCAATGTAGGTCAAAATGGGTTCTAAAGGCCAAATTGAAGGTTCTAAACCCTAGAGATTATTTTTCTATGAATTTTAGAGGGTTTATTCTATTTTTACTTTGCCTCGAACCTTGTGAATTGAAGTGGGTTGTTTTAGGGTTACAGATTATCATTTGGTTCCTTGGAAGTGCTGTAGCCCTTGCTAGATCATCTCATCCCACTTTTATTCTTATTAAGCTGTTTTGACCTGTGTTTGGGCCCTGAATTTCCCTGTATGCAGATTATACTGGTAAAATTGCACTTTTACCCCTTATGACTGGTTTTCTTCTCAAACTCAGAATTCTCTGAGTTAAGCCTTTCCTTGAGATATGTAGGAGCTTTTATCCTTTATATTGGGTCAAAATGAGCTAGTTATGGCTCATGATGTGGTTCTCATCAGACTACCACTCAAAAAACCTGAATCCCGAAGATCCATGAGAGAGAGGATGATTGAGGATGCCCTGAAATTCTATGAAAAAGAAGACAAAACCTCAACACCAGTAGAAAACATTCAAGTTGATGTCCCAACAACCACAACCTTCATCATAGCCTGTATCCGAGTGTTATTGGCAAAAGCCAAAAAAAGATCAACCCGAGAAATGATCAACACAAGATACATTGAGATAGAAAAATTGCACAACCTTGAATAGCTTCAATGCATGACAAATCTTGTACTTTGGGAGCAACACCAAGATGATCTTGAAAAATGGGAGGAAATGATGAGATTATTGAAACAAATTATTGATCAAAAATACCTGTACACGCCAGATGATGAACCATCTTGGAACAATATCGAGGATCAATCTGATTTCCTAGATCTCAGGTTTGAGGCACAGAATGGTTGTGGATTCCCAACCTAGATGGAGTACAATGTGCCTGATAATGAATTAGGTTGGGAAATTGCATGAGAACACAAACTGGAGCTAACCCTAGACCATGAATCACCAGGCTTAGAATTCCAAAACTCCTGCAATAAGGAGATTAGAACTGAACCACTCGAGGGTGTAAATTCTGCCCCTTATTCTAATAAGGTGACCCTCAAAGGTTATTCGAACCTAGATTCTAGTGATTCAACCCACATCCTAAGCCCAGAATCTAGATCTGAAACCTATTCGGAAGATTTCGAGGCCGCATATGAGGATGATCGATTTTTCAATGAAGAATATGATTTTGGGCCTCTATTTGATGAATATCCCTCGCCAACATCCTCAAAGAAACCAATCGATTTTTCGGAAGTCATGCCAATTTACGATATAGAAATTGAGGAGTTGGATGAGTGGGGTTTCGATTGGGTCTGTCCTACCAGCTTGGAACCTAAGCCTTTACCAGATAAGGACACCTTTTTAAGCTTAGAATTGACATCTAGGCTAGACCCTAGTTAGGCTGCTGAATCTACAGCATATGATTTATTCTATGGTGGAACTCTTGATCTTGAATCTCATTCATATTTTGATTTTCACAAACTCTCCAACAATTTCGAACCTGACCATAACATCTAAGAAAATCTACTTCATGATTATAACAAGCCAATCTACAACCTCAGCTCACATGACTCATTCTCTAATTCCGATTCTGAGGTCTCGGTTCCCGAGATCATTGATTTCAGCTCAGGTTCTAGTGACAGGGAATCATTTCTTTTCGATCCTCAGGAATCTGAACAAGAAAATGCTAAAAGTGATTGTGACCCAGAATACGAATCTTTTCTCGACTTTGATTTCCAGTATCCCATAGACACTCTCTAGGCATTCACTTTTTATTTTGAAAGTTACTATGAGGACTCTCTACATGAGACCACCTGTCATTCCTTTCTAGATGAGCCCTCATGCACAATTCTCATTAAAGCCACCTCTTCCACACATACAGAACTAATCAAAACCTATTTCCATCCCCGACCCACAACCAAACTCAATTTCTATTCTGATTCACCTCTCACTAAGCCATTTGCAGATGATTCAACTTCACATCTATACCAGGCATCAGGCATTGATCAAACTGAAAAATATGCTCCATCATTCTCTGATCTCCCCTGTAGGGTTTCAACACCATCCACTGATCATTTTTCTGAACCCTATTCTGACCAGGCAGATTCGACTCAGCCTAAACCTGAGTTTTCTCTTCCATATCCATCTGAGCCACATTGCATTTGGTGGGTTCCACATCTGTTGATCTACATCTATCAATCCACCAGACTGATTGGGTTTAGGCTGCAGCATCATCCTGTTGATCTTAACAAGCACCTAGTTGGACCAACGAGGCTCTTAATCAAGGTGCTTGTTTTACGAAAATCCGCTTGTTTAACCACTCCCTCTCCATCCCATGTTCCTCTCGGCAAAAGGCATTAAATTTAGCGCTTAATGGGAGGCAACCCGTCATTCCAAAAGCAGAGACCCGTCCAATTATCAGTCTATACTCCACATCTATTACACCTTGAGTTCAGGCTTAAATAGTTGATCCCACCTCAGGTACATGTACTAGAGCTTGAAATCGTTCGCATCAGTCATTCCTGACCCATTCACCCACCTGATATATCATGTTCTAAGTCCCTGAACCCAATACTATTTCACACCCTCCGTTTACAATGAGGACATTGCAAAACTTATGCATGGGGGGTGGTAAAGTGCATACATACAAAGCCAAGAAAAGTCAAAAGGATTCTCTCAAAAATAATTCACATATGTCAAAAACACAAAAAAATTGAAAAATTATGAAAGAAAAAAGAAAATGGAGGGAGGAAATTTTTTGAGCCACATTATCATGAGGAGAAAAAGATCAAAATGACAAAATGGAGCACAAAATGAAAAAAAAAAGAGATAGTCATTTGTGAAAGATTAAGGAATTAACCGAAGTCCTAGACCACATCAAGAAGATAAAGAATGAGAAAAAGTGCTAATGAGACACAAAAAGAGATTAGCAAGAACGCTAAGCTTGGACCTTTTGGGCTAGACTCTTAGGCTTAAAAATTCAAGTACCCGCTAAGATCTGGATAATCCTTAAGAGGTTGGGGAAAATGCGAAACTTAAGTCTTAGGTCCAAGGCTTAGGGAGTATTCGGCCTCGTTAACTGACCATCGATTTGCGAGACTCACTAACCTAGGCACCCCAACCAACACACAGTCTGGTTCAGTGCGCATAATTATCAAAATCACGCAAAAGCATTTTAATGTTATAAAAAAGTAGCCTAGATTAGGAGCAGCTGATCAACACAAGTTGATTTGGATGAGGTCCTGGTGCAGAGAGGCAGGAAATTCCCCTCAAAGATGTGTAACAACATATCGTCATCTCGGTGCTTCTCTCTTAGGATATTTAAATATCCTACCGGGGGCATGTAAGCACTCCACTGGTTCAGATGCCATGGGCAGTGCTATCACGAAGCATCGATTGCTAGGGTCTGGATTCGACCATGGAATGCCATGGGTGGGATTATCTCGAAATCTCGAATGCCAGGGTTCTGGGGGTTGCCATGGGTGGTGCTATCACAAGGCATCAATTGCCAGGGACCTTTGAGGATTGATGATGGAGACAAGGAATCTGATACAGACCGTGTTGAGAAGCCAATCCGAAGCTAGAAATAAAAAGAAAAAGAGAGAAAACTCCCCAAACAAATAAATCCCTTATCTCTCTCTTACAAATATGCACTACAAACTGAACCAAGTCTAAAAATATCGCAAGTATGGGTACTTTAACCACAGAGTCCAACAAACCCTAGGATAGTTTGTACGAGCCTTAAAAGCCTTTATGGAGGACTGAGGCTAAAGCAGGTCAGGTCCAGATTTTGGTTGATACTTGAGTACCTCTAGGCCTATTGTCGGCATTCTAAACCTAATCCAAAGATGAAGAAAAGCACTTATCATAACTGGTGACAGAAACTCAGGGACTAGAACAGAAGTTAAAACCTTGAAATTTTGCTAAAGGACTAGAAAAAGCTAAGCATGGGGGTATGATGAGAGCCTCATCATGAACCCTAACTAGCTCATTTTGACCTAAGAAAGAGTATAAGAGCTCCTACATAACCTAAAGAAGACCCTAACTCAAGGAATTAATGTTCTAAGAAGAAAACATGAAACAAAGGTTAAAACTACAATTTTATCGTTGCAGTACATAAATGGGATTTCTTAGAGGAAAAACATAGGCCAAATGGTCTGAATAAGATAAAAGGCGGTTTGGCTCAGTCAGAAATGGGTAATTGTGCAATCCAAGAATTAAATGACATTCAGTAACCTTAAAAAAGACCTGCTTAATTCAACAAGGTTCTGGGAAGGATAAAAATAAACTAAACCCTCTAAAATTCATGTAAAAATATCCCCTAGGGTTTAGAATCTTCAATTTGGCCTTTAGAACCTATTTTGACCTAGATTGGGGTCCTAGCTCATTATTTGACCTAATTTGGGTTTTTGTGTAAAATGTCTAGTCAAACTGTGGCCAAACCTAAAATCCTACTTCACCATTTGATTTGTTAGGTCAAAATTAGGTATGTACCAAAATTTGGACCTAAGGGGAGGTCATCTTGACCTACGTTGCAAAATAGTCCACACAATTATACTCTGACCCCTAACTTTTGAAAATTCTTACGTAGACCCCCCTAACTTCCTCGCCTCTCTTACAATCAAGTCCCTCCACCATTAATGGGGAGAAATCCTACTCCGATGAGAAATGGAAGGGGGTTACTCCCTAATTCGTCAGAGATCTCTTCCTAGATTTGGAAGGGAGATTCTCTGAGGAATTCCCTTCCATTTGAGCACAATCACAAGATCTGGTTTGCACAAAATCTATCATGCGAAATCTCAAGAGATTTGGGTATCCAGCTGACTCCTTCTCCGGTGAGGACTCTCGCACTTGGAAGCTTGTCTTCCAAGCACAAGAGCCCCTGCCAGTGCCTATAAAAGAATCCTCAACTCCAGCCACATCTCTTCAGCTCGACTTGGCAAAAGAATCACCCCAATTTCGTCTCCTTCTCCTCCGGTTAGGAGTCCAACGAACTCTGTTGAGCCCCTCCTCTTTCTCATCGCTCCTCCACACTACTAGTGGCAGAGCCGCCTTCACCACCTTCCTCCGCGTCGCACAACACTCGCACACGTGCCTCTAGCCCCGTCATCACCGTCGCCCCTCCCCCGGACATCGTCTTCTCCGACGATAGCAGATACAGCCAGCCGCCTCCTCTTCCTCTTCATCCACTTAGCTAGGTTAGAATTACTCCTCTCTATCAACTCTTAATTCCCCTCTTTCTATTTCCCCTTTCGACCCCTCGCAGCCACTATCCACCACCATCTTCTCCATCTCCGGCTGCCCACCGGCAAGGCGCTTCCACCGCTCCGCACCTCCTCACGCCTCGCCAGACACCTCACCACCTCCACCATCATCCACTAATCACCTTCTGCCCATCCATCGACTGCCAACACCTCCCTAAACGCCCCCCGACCAAACCCATAAGCACGACCACAAGGTGACCTAGTCATGCACGCCTAGGCCACCCTACGGCCTGCCACCCACCGTCCCACCTTCGCCAAGACATGCGAAGGTCCTCGTGTGTTTTAATGGGGCTGCAAGGCTATATTCATGAACTTCAGGTCGACACCCCCTTCTGCTATTGACGCTGAAGTAAGGAGCTTGCAGTAGCGCTCCAGGTCGCGTGCTCCAGGTGTCAGAGTCCCAGGTGAAGCAGATTGGTGTCGCGAACTCATATAGCCAGGTAATTGGCTCAGTGAGTGACCTATCAGCAGCAATCGAAGAAGACGCCTTGCAGGCGCGAACGTAGAAGCAGGTGGGACATTCAGTCCCACCTTGTAAATGCAAGAGAGCGGTGAGCGCCCTAAATTGGATTTGTGCTTTCTTCTCATCACCTCAAGTAACACAAGGGTGAGGTCCCTCCCCCTCTCTCACGCCTCGCCCGTTACCCCTACCCCTCGTACCTGGCACCCGACTCGATTACCTCGACTTAGCACTCCTCGTGCATCACACCCACGCTGCTGTGCCTGGACCCAGGCGTGCGATACACGACCCGATTACCCGGCTCTGGGAGAGCGTACGTAAGAGAGAAATAGAGAGAAAGAGAGACACGGGGAGGGTAGGGGGTAGGTTTTGCTTCTGTGTGCATGCGTAGGGAAGAAGAAGAGAAGAAGGAAGAGGAAGGCACAGCTGAGGTAAAGCTAAGCAGGGAAGGAAGGACACTTAGCCACAGAAAGGAAGAAGAAGGAAGGAAGGCCAAAGAGAAGAAGAGAAAGTCAGAGGAGAGCTAAGGCTAAGGGAAATCAAGGTAGAAGCCAAGGAAGGAAATGGAAGAAGAAGGAAGGCAGAAGCCAAGGGAAGGAGAAGCACTGTAGCAAAGGTGCGACTGAAGAAGAAAGAAGAATGAAAGAATAAGAGGAAGTCCACAGAGTAAGAAGGAGAAAGGAACTATGCAAGAGAAGAAAGAGAAGGAAGAAAGGCAAAGGCAGAAGATCAAAAGGAGAAAGAAGGCAAAAGACAAAGTAAAATAAGAAAGAGCATAACTAAAGAGAAAGAAAGAAGAAGAAAAGAAAGAAGAAAAAGCAGCAAGGAGAAGAAAATAAGAGGCTATCATTTAAGATGTATGATTATAGAATCAGACATCCAATTCTAATTTTTTTTGCTATATTTCAATTCCTAAATTCTTGCATTTATATTCTGAATTAGGTTTTGAGTAACTCTAAGTGTTCAATTACATTGTTGAGATTAGTGAATAAATTCCATTTGCTCCCTGTGTTAGACCTTGGATACTTTTGTTTTCAAGTAATAAATTCTTGTTTGTTTTCGAGGTGATTTCATCTATACTACAACGCAACATCTTTTAAAACCACGATCTACCCTCATCAACATGCATCAAGGTCAAGGTTACATTTTCTCACCGCCTAAATGGCGAGGTGTTCCAGCTCTTCAGGAAGGTGACAGGCCTTGCCATATACCATATGATATGGTGACATTCCGAGTGGGGCCTTGTACGCTGTCCGATATGCCCAGAGTGCATCAACTAATTTTTCGGACCAGTCCTTCCGGTCTGGTCTAACCGTCTTCTAGAGAATCAGCTTGATCTGACGGTTTGACACTTCAGGGGGTGGCTATACGGTGACGTACCCCGTATTTCTTTAGTAATGACCTCAAGTGGGCGTGGATGAAGTGGCTTCCCCCGTCGCTAATCAGAGTGCAGGGTATTCCAAATCTCACGAAGATGTATTCCCGTACGAAAGAAAAGATGGTCTTACGATCAACCCATCTTGTCGGGATGGCCTCGACCCGCTTCGAGATAGTCAAAGGCTAGTAATATGTACTCAAACCCATGCAAGTTCGGAAAAGGACCCATAAAATCGATGCCCCAGATGTTGAACACTTCTACAACCATGATGGGCTGGAGTGGCATCATGTCTCTCCTGGTCAAAGAACTGACCGACTGGCATCGTTTGCAGTGCTGGGTGTATTCGTGTGTATCTCTGAAAATGGTTGGCCAGAAAAATCCCAACTACAAAACTTTTGCAGCAGTTTTCTATCCCGAGAAATGACCACCACAAACATCATTGTGGCAAAAAGATAACACACTAGGGATCTCAGAATCTAGGATCCATCTTCGAATAATCTAATCCGCTCCAATGCAGAAGAGTAGTGGGTCATCCCAGAGGTAGAATTTGGCCTCTGAAGTAAATTTGAGTTTCTGGTCCTACGACAAGATAGTTTGCGATATCCGGGTACCAAGGGAACTCGACAGAGTGAACTGCCAAAAGGGATTCATCTGGAAATTGGTCATGGATTGGCAGGGAATAAGGAATGTGGGCTGGGTGCAATCTGGATAGGTGATCTGCCAAAACATTCTACTTTCTGACTTTGTCGTAGATTTCAATATCAAATTCTTGCAATAGAAGGATCCATCTGATGAGCTGGGGTTTGGCATCCTTCTTTCCCAACAAATGCAGGAGGGTGGAGTGGTCGGTGAAGATGATAACTTTGGACCCTAATAGATAAGATCTGAATTTTTCCAATCTAAATGCTACTGCTAGCAGTTCTTTTTCGACGAAAGTATAATTGCGCTGAGCCTCATTCAGCATCTTGCTAGCATAGTATATGACAACAGGTTGTTTCTCTCGACGCTGGCCTAAAACAGCACCGATGGCAAAATCAGAAGCGTCGTATATCATCTTGAAATCAAGTGACTAGTCGGGTGGTTGGAGAATCAGGGAATCACAGACAGTGCTTCATAAAGTCTCGTAGGCACTGAGACATGAGGTGTCGAATTCGAATGGGGCATCGGCAACAAAGAGTTTCATCAAAGGTCGTGTAATTTTCGAGAAATCGCGTATAAATCTCCGATAGAAGCCGACGTGACCCAAGAATGATCTGATCTGCTTGACTGAGCTAGGTGGGGATAAGTGGAAAATAATCTCAAATTTAGCTCGATCGACTTGGAGTCCATTTTTAGAGATCCTGTGCCCTAGTACTATGCCATCCCTCACCATGAAATGGCTTTTCTCCCAGGATAGTACTAGGTTTACCTCAATACACCATTTCAGGATTTTGGTGAGGTTATCAAGACAAGATGCAAAATCATCTCCGAAAATGGAGAAGTCATCCACGAACACCTCCACAAAGTCCCCAATCATGTCAGAGAAGATGGCCATCATACAACGTTGAAATGTTGCTGGTGCGTTGCAAAGGCCAAAGGGCATCTGCTTGAAAGCAAATGTTCCAAAGGGGCAAGTGAATGTGGTCTTGTCTTGATCTTCCAAGCTAATTGCTACTTGATTATACCTGGAGTATCCATCCAGAAAGCAAAACAAACTGCATCCGGCTAACCGTTCCAAGATCTGATCAATGAAAAGCAATGGAAAGTGATCCTTCTGGGTAGCCATGCTCAGTTTCCTATAGTTGATGTAGACCTGCCAAGATGTCGCAGTGCAGGTTGGGATGGATTTGCCTTTATCATTTTTACTACGGTGAGTCCTACTTTCTTTGGCAATATTTGGATCGGACTCACCCATTGGCTATCAGAGATTAGGTATACAATACCTACAACTAGCCATTTGATGATCTCCTTCTTAACAACCTCTAGCATATTCAGGTATAGCCTTCTTTGAGGTTGTCTCGAAGGTTTCACCACCTCATCCATGTAAATGTAATGAGTGCAAAATGAGGGGCGAATACCGCGAAGATCAGCAATGCTCCACCCTATAGCAACCCTATGCTCTTGTAGCATAGAAATCAATTGATGCTCCTATTCTTCGGTTAAGTGGGCACTAATAATGACCGGGTATGTCTCACTTTCACCTAAGAACACATACTTAAGTGAGTCAGGTAAGGGCTTCAATTCAATCACGGGTGGGTCAGAGTCAGAGATGGGAATAGGAGGAGTAGACATGAAGGTGGAAATCTGATGATCCGATGCGTGTGAATTCCCGCTGATTCATGACCTATAAGATAGTTGGTTGTGACTGTGCTAATAGGAAACCTGTTAGCGGTGGTCACGTCTTCTTGTAACAACAGGGGCGATCCAGCAGTGTACGAATCAGGATAGCTAGATTCAGTGGTGTTGTGGTCAGAAACACACCATAAACAATCGGATCCTCGGGGAGATATGTGCAGTGCAGTGGTCTCAGTCCCGTGTGGATCGAGGTCCAATAACCCTGATAGTGCGGACGAATGAGACATTGGGTCGTCACAAAGGAGCTCAATGTTACCACAGTATGCCGAATCTTCATCTTCACCATCCTCCTCTATGCGATCACAGTCAAAATTCCTTGATGCCCTAAATATGTCAAGTCAATGTCGCTCATTACCTAAGGCTATCTCCATACACCCGGATACACAATCAATGTTTGCTCGGGTTGTCACTAGAAATGGGTGACCCAAAATTATTGGTGCATCTCAGAGATTAGGAGGAACCTCCATATCGAGAATAAAAAAATCTGCGGGAAAGAAGAATCCATGAACTTTTATGATCACGTTCTCAACCACCCCCCTCGGTGTTTTTACTAATCTATCAGCCAGCTGAATCGTGACCGAGGTAGGCTTTAACTCCCCAAATCGAAATCAATCAAATATGGCAGTAGGAGTTAGGTTGATGGACGAACCTAGATCTAGAAGGGCCTGATCAAATGGAGAATCCTACAAGAAGCAGGATATGAGTGGGGTACCAGGGTCTTTCTTTTTCGCTGGCAAATCGGCTAGAATCACGGTGCTAGCTTCTTTTGACAATACCCCCTGTCATCCAATTCTTGGTTTTCGCTTTAGGGTACAATAGTCCTTGAAGAACCTAGTGATAGCGGGGATGTGATCAATCGCCTCAAGGATAAAATTCCACATGTCCTTTCATACTACATTTCACATCGGAGCCTTGGGAAAAGGGACAGGAATCTCAGGGTCAAGTGGCATCTTACCCTAATCTACCATAGGTGGCTCTTGAGATGGAGTCAAACCCACCTGTGAAGGGTGAGAAAAATCAGGACCTGCCTACCTATGTGGTGGGTCGAATGTCTTCCTTCCACTCCTCAATGAGATAGCATTTGCATCAGCTTGCTGTCCATGAGGTGATAGGGGAGCGGAAGGGGCAGAGTATGCGAGGTTCTACGTCAAAGGTGGTTGGCCTTGAGCATAACCAGGTGGTGCAGGAGGCACCTGTAATATGGTGTGTGTCTGTCCCTGTGGTGCTTGAAACCCAGGTGGGGCACCTCGATTTTGCACATATCGAGGGTTTAGGATGGGTTGGGAGGGCAAGGCTCCCTGAGTCCTATGCTCCTGCAACAGCTGGTTTTGCGTGTTCTGTATAGTCTGTATCTGGTCAGCCATCGCCTTCATTATCTGCAAGTTATCCTATGTAGATTTCCTCATTGATTCTTACAGCTCCTCTTTCAGTGCCTCCAGAGGATCAGCCCGCTTTGGAGGGTGACTGCCAGCTTGGTGTAGCTACTGGTATATAGAACAGGGTTGCTACTGTTGATATGGGAATGGCTACTGCATAGGGTATGTGTTTTGCGCATTCCCATGTTGCCTGGTCTGGTAGTGTGGATCTTGATGTGGTCTCTGTGAGTTACCAGACCAGGAGAAGTTCGGATGCTGGCACCAACTAGGGTTATATGTCCCTGAATATGGGTTATTACGTTCGTATCCTTGAATAGCACTGACGTCCTCATAGGCCGAAAACGTCTGAGACGTATATCCATCAAGGGGATACGTATTATAGTCAGTGGGTGGTGCGTAACCCTAGTCATATGGTGCCAGATCAGGATAGTTTATGGGATCCTGATATGTAGGATCTCATAAATAAGGAGGGGATGCATCCCGAGTGAGTAGATTAACTCGAGCAGGAGGGACTCGGGGTGCATAGGAGGGTCTTGGAGCAGCAGAGTTCAAGTTAGATTGACCCTGACTAATTTGGTCAATCTTTTTCTCGATCAGATTTATTCTATCCACCTGCTTGACGATGATATCCATGTCGGCTCGAATAGACTCTATGTGAGCCTCATGGACACCAATCCACTACTGACCAGGCCGCTGGAACTGGTTCATGGATGCGATATTCATCGAGTTCTCTGCCAAAGATTCGAACAACTCAAATGCGCTGTTCTCGTCTTTCGCGAGGAAATTCCCACCACTAGATGCATCGGTCAGATACCGATGTGTGTCATCCAGCCCATGGTAAAAGATCTGAGCTAGGTGCCATCTGGGTATACCATGGTGCAGGCATTTCCAGAGAAGGTCGTGAAATCGGTCCCAGGCGACATGCAACCTATCCCCAGCTCCTTGGGAGAAAATCGTGATCGCACGCCTCATCGCATTCGTTCGACCGATCGGGAAGAACTTTTGCAGGAATTCACGTCGAAATTCTGGCCAGGTTCCAATTGGCTTCCCAATGGTCATGAACCAGTATGAAGCTTTGTCCCTCAAAGAAAATGGGACAAGCTTCATCAGAACAATCCCAAGATCAACATTCTTGGGTTGAATTGTTTCTGTGAGTCGACTCGGGACCTCTAAGTGCTGGAACGGATCTTCGCTTGAGTTTCCATAAAAATGACTGCTGATCAAACTGATCACATTAGGCTTGAGCTCAAATGAATCTCGGCCTACGGGAATCTGAACTAAGGGTGCGACGATCAGTGAGACTAGATCATAGAAATCCTGAAGTTGTTCTCCTCATGGTGGATGCTGCATACTATCAAGCGTCGTAAAGATACGGTCCATTCTCTGCTGATGCTGCTCCTCAGATTCAACAACCCGAGCCTCCAGACAAGCCATCGGGTCTAGATTACCAACATCCTGACCTGATCTAGGTCCAGGATTAGCCATTACGGCTAAGGGAGTAGAAGAAGTGGGGGGAGAAGATGGTCCTGGTGTGGTGACTCGCTTCCTTGGGACTGGCTCCCAAGGCCCAACTAGTTGAGGTCTAAGTGACCTCCTTCCTTGCATACACCACCCAACCCCTAGGTTGGTGTAGCCAAGCCAGACAAGGCTAAGGCTCTATCAATCAGATGGTCCTTATGATCAGGTGACCATATTTTTCGTTTTAAGCTTGAATTCTTGAAGAAAAATTCGTCGTGCAACCGCCTGAAAGTGATTTCCGCCTCTCAAGCTAACCAAGCTAGTCTGGTTATAAGGGGACTAAGGGAAAGGTTCTTCCTTTGGCTTACTCCTCCAGTTCTATTACCCCTTAGCCGCAGTCATTTGACACTGCCTCGCAGACTTAGTCACCAAGTTTGGCAAGAGAGAATGAAAACACCCAGTAGTATGACAACGAATTCAGGTTAATTTTATGTTTTAAAATTAATTTACCCCTTTTTCTTCAATTGGGGTTTATGGTGAGTGGCCCACAAGGTGACCAAGCTCACCGACTTAACCTTAGACTTGATCAACTCTATTCTAGCCCAAATGCATGCTCTCTAAAGTGTAACCCTAAAGATGTAATCTAGGGTTCATGCAATTCTAGGGCTTTTTTTTCAGTAGACCATGAAATAAAAATACTTCTCTGGAAAAAATTGGAATCCAAATAAGTTGAAATTTTGCAAGTGGATTCCTTTTTCAATTATCTTTTCAGAGAATATTTTTTTGTAATTTTTACTATTTCAACCGAATTTCTAGTCATTATTGAATCTCAGAGGGTCAGATCTGGGATTTTGACCCTTGGTCGATTTTTGAAATTGAAATAGTATCAATTGACTTTCACAAATTCAAAAAAATATGGAAATTAAAGCCAATGAGATTAGCTTTCCAACCCCACCATTTTTAGTCAAAACAGACTCGCAGATTACTTGAAATTGCTTTTGAAATTTTGAAAAGATTCAAATTTGGGTCACTTTGACCCTCTTGCACATCGCAAATTTTTATAAATTTTGAATTTGGAATTTTTTTAAATGAATGATGCCATTTGAAAGATGGTTTGAAAATGAAGGTCTAGCCTAAATTTTAGGATTTTTCGTTTACTAATTTTTCGGCAATTGAATTTTTAAATCGAAATTTGAAGTATGGTCGAAAATCAAAGGATGGTGGGAAAGCTATTAAAAGGTGTTTGAGTTTAAAATTCAAACTTTCCACCAAAATTTACTTTTCAAAAAATAAAATTGAAATATTTCTTTTCAAGAAGGATTTTTTTTTTCAAAGGATTTTCAATTTTTTTTTGTTTTTTCAAAACTAATCCAGGATTCGAAAAGAAACCTAATCTAACTACCTTTTTTTTTCTTTGATTTTTTTTCTTTTTGACAAAAATAAATAGGCTTTTTTTTCTTCTTTTCAAATAAATCTAACCTAGGGTTCAGGAAAGGAAATCGTAATCTAAGATGAGATGTGCACCTGATTTTTGTTTTAATCTGCACTCGTTGCGTGCGCAGATTCCCATTTTTCCTGCTTTTCTGCACATCAAAAGACAAGTAGAGGAAGATTTGTCAATGATAGCTCAAAAAATCAAAATAAAAAATGATGTTGCCTCCCCGGCAATGACGCCATTTGTTGGGATTCGTAGAGTATAGTATAGTGTGTAATACGATCAACAAAAATATTTATAAAGATAATGAGACTTGGAGTCCCGATCTCTCGTCTCTGTGAGGCATTTATGGAAATGCAGATTTGAAATCGAACTCTTTCGCTCTACTTGCTTAAAATCTCATATCAGTTTATGGTGATTTACGTATTGATGTACGACATGCTAGTTGCCAAAAGATAATAATTAAAACATGCAACTTCAATCACACCAAAAGATGATAACTAGGGACATGGTGATTTTCAACATTTATATTCATATATATAGAAGATGATGATGATATCAGAGTTGCAGTGCACAGGTAGAGGAATGCTTGTATAGGGAAATAAAACTACTCGCTACAAGAAAACAACTGCATACATGAATTTATGGGAGGATTTTGCATGCATCATTGGGGGAGAAGTAAGGAACTACACTATTAAGCAGTAAATAAAGCATGTAAATCTAAGAAGAGCTATAATCTAATCTAGCAGAAGTAAGGGCATTCAGAGGTGGCTCCGATGACCTTTGAGCTAGCTGAGAAGAGGAGGGGTAGCCAATGGTGCTTAGGCTCGCCCTTGGAGAGAGGTTGGAGAGGTGATCCAGCATCTTGGCATGGAGGTAATGGTGGCCATGGTGAAGCTGCTCGTGGACATGGAGGTGGAGTGGATGAGGAATGAAACTAAGCTAAATGGAACCAAGAGTGGATTGGTGCAAATGGCCACCCTTAGGCCTTTTTATAAACATAAGGGAAGCTCTTTAGAGAATTATGGAATTCTTTATTAAGTCCTATGGTGGGAGCTCATGGGAGAGTGAGAGAGAGAGGATGGATGGTGATTTTTAGATCCACCAAATGTGGATCTAACAATTGAATGGCTCTTGGTTGCTAAGTTTAGCAACCAAGGCAACAACACATGGTAGAGAGTTCTACAGAACTCTAGGCTAGGTATTTTCATGTGGATGGTGTGTGCGGGTCAAAACTTAGGTGGCTACGTTGATTAGGTTAAGTTCTAGTGGGTTTAGGTCAAGGTAGGTCTAAAATTAGGGTTGTAAACCCTTATGCACTAAGATAAAGTGCAATTAAACTTAATACAAGTTTAATTGGGTGTGTGAAAACTTAATTGAGAGTAAAATAACTCAATTAAGTCAGGTCTAGGTCAATTGGACTCTCACTGAGTCCAATTGGATAGTGTGTGCTAAGATCAGGGCTCAATTGGACCCAATGAGTCCAATTGAATAGGCTGATGGAATTGACCAAGATTCAAGTCAATTAGGTTTAGTGAGGACCTAATTAGGTCCTTAGGAAGGTCTAGAGGTGATGTACTAAGGTTAGGGCACCTTAATTTAGGTTCGTATGGGGTTGGAATTGGGTTTGGGGACCTAAAGATCCAAGATCAAGGCTCGAATCTCAAAATAGGGTCTGGAGGGCAGTTCTGGACGTTCAATAATAGTGTTAGATGTCTTATAGTGAAAAATCAGAAGTCTAGACTTGTTGTTTGGACGTCCAATCAAAGTCAGGAGGGAGTTTAGGTTCTATCTTGTCTATTCTACAGAAATTGGACGTCTGACCAAGTGTCTAGACGTCCAATAACACTGTAGATGTGGGTTTAAGGTGTGCAGGAGTTGGCTAATTGTTCTGGACGTCCTATAACTTATTTTGACGTCCAGATAGAGGCTAGAATTAGGGTTTTAAGGTTTCCTAGGTTGTGGTGACCTAATCTAAGGGTGGCTAAGGCTTAGGGAAGCTTTTAAGCAATCCTAGGGCTAGGTTGGTCCTAAGTTCTTCATAATTTACTGCTTTATTCCTTCTTACATAGAATAGCATACCTCAACCCCTTACATTATTGTCTACTATATCTTATTCTAGGTCTTCTGCTCCAGCTTTGCTGTAACTCCAGTTATTCTTTATTCTTCAGATCTAGCCTTAGATCTACCTTCTGGTTAACTTATTACCTGTAATTGACATAATGCACCTAATCAGCACATTATAGAAATATTTTATGCATAGCTAAAAGAAAGCAATAAGGATGCAAGTAATGCTTATGCATGTGTGAACTGTCCTAACTTATGCTAAGTCCTATCCTAATTTAGGTCAATTAAGACCTATGATTGCTACGCAATCAGTGCCCCACACCATCCCCACCTTAGTTTTCATTCCATAACTTAATAACTCAAACCCAAATCAACTTAAGTGCTTTTTATAAACCCTAGGATAGAATTGGTTGTTTGTTTGCCACCTCCACTCATCTCACCATCCAGATAAACAAAAAAAAATGAAAAAGGTGTTAACTAATTGTGGGATTTCTGAATGCTACACACTTAACACCCACAACTTCTTATCTTAAGGCGTAAAATCACTTTGATTCTACCACTTAACTGGGATCTGACCTATAGACCCGGTACACTTCAACTAAATACACATAAGTGAGTAGAAGTCTGAATAGGTTAATCATTCTTGTGTGCCTTAACTAAGTGGTGCAATAGACTAATTGATTCAGCTATTTGGGCTGCACCACTCAAATTAAAAGTGATTCATCAACTGCTTGCCACTTATGGTTGATTCTTTGTGTTGAACCAGGCACTCCACATTATTTTTTATTTTTAAAGGAACATATCATCACCCATGATTTCAAAACTTGGAGTGCTGTACTAAACCTTGATTGAACCAACCTAAGAATTAAACCCTAAAAGCTACTAAACAAGGTTAAATCCTAAAAGACACATCATCAAATAACCTTGTTTAAGAACCCTGGTTGTGCACACACACACATGTTAACTGATCATTAAGCGCACAACCCATCTAAAGGGTCCATCACATTCCTGAAGCACCATTTTCCCAAGCCTAATTAAAATTGATTAGACGTTGGCCCTAAAGACCAGTTCGCTCGTCGGGATCCAGATTGAGATTGTTCTTGATTAACCTGCTTATACTAGTCAATCTGATGTCTAGCTAGGGAAGTAGCATCAAACGACCATGGCTGGGGGGTACACTTGGAACTGGAGTCACAAGCCAAAGGAAGAACCTTCTCCTCAGTCCCTCCTTCTAACTGGTTGGATTGCCTGGACATAAGTAGAGTAAATCATTCATAATCTTAGGACGGATTCTGAGAGTCTGTAGACCTTTAGGCTACCCAACCTTTGGATAGGCTTGTATTTTGGTATTGTAGGGCTCCATTCTCTTCTGATTTCCCTCCTTACTTCACTATGTACCCTTCCACATCTTATAGACATTTCCAATCCTATCCTCCTACCACCACTTATCCCCAAGATGATTATTATCCAGGCTTAACTTGTAATTACCCATCCACTAGTCGGGATAACTTTGATTGGGGATACGAATCCGGACCTCACTGTCTTGGGCTTAACCCTGGACAACAAGACTATGATTACTGTCCTTCCTAGAGCTACATTGATTGTAGATCTCCATCCTTTAATCACCAAACCAACCCAATCTACAATCAGGAAGGATATGATGGTTATAACACCTACCCTCCCCAGTATTCCACTGAATGTTGGTCACCACCATCCTTTGAACAACCTAGAACGAACTACTTTCAGGGAGGAACCCGAGAACCTCGACATCTTGACTCCCCTAAATTTAACCCAAACCCACCTAAACTTGAATCGAACCAGTCGGTTCAGGTGGACTAGATCCAGGATAAGGTGTTGGCTAATTTGAGGAACACTATACAATTGTTAAAAGCTCAGTCAACACCATGCACTAAAGCATTGGAGCCTATGATGAAAATGATTGACAAGTTGAATAGCTCTTTATTGGATTTGCTCCAAAACGTTAGGGATATTGACCTGGGTGAGTTTCTTCTTGGGAAGTTGTCGAGGTTGAGGATGGAATTTATGGTTGCACTAGTCAAATCTTGGGATGATTCTCAAGATGAACCCTCTTTAGGAGAGCCAATGTCTGAACCTACTCTGGCACCTGTCGGGGGGGATACATATTCTGAGATTGGAGATGACTAGGTTGATCTAGAGCAACTCTTTGAGGATGAACTGATTGATTCACCCGAGATCCCTGAGCCAGGGAGTAAGGAAAAATATGTGTCCTTGAACCAGGAAATGACAATCGATTTTGAGACATATATAAATAAGGATCATGAATTCTTTGACTCTGAGGGTGAAGAGTCTCATAGTGAAGTCTCACTTGTGGATAAGGAAAATGATTTTAGTGAGACAAACGGGCATGAGGAATCTGATGATCCATTTGGCAACCTGATAAAAGAGGAATTTGATTCGGTTGGGGTTAACTTGGAGGATCCCACTCTGGATGATTCAATCACTGACCCCATTCCTCATCTGTACCCCAAAGAGCTGAGTTCTGAGATCATTGTACCCAAGTCAATATTGATTCAACCACGATTTCTAGACTTGGGTGAATCATATGGAGTGAATGAAATGCTAGAGGTCCCGGAGCCCGAGTTCTTGTTGTTGGAGGATAGGATTTTTGAAATAAAAATTTGTGAGGCTAACTCTGAGGGAAACTTTGATTTTGAATCTAAGGGTACCTATGGACCTGAAACCACCTAATTTCTACCAGGACCCTTACGATATCTTTCACGTGCAACCTAAGCTCGAAATAATTGATTATTTTTCTGAGCAGAATGTTAACTGGACATCTGAAACTTGTGAACCAGATCTACCTATTGTCCACCATTTTGGTCATGGGTTGCACACCACTAAACCATAGGCCCGGCCCTACAAACACAACAACCTTCAATTCTAGGTGATTTTCGTCTAGAACCTGAGAACCACTCAACCCTCGGGCATGGGTCTGCACCATAATCTGGTCCACGTCTGTGGACATCTTCTGCTGGTGAGTTTCAGGATTAATATTTTTATTTTGATTATGACCCACACTTGTGAATTCTCAATTTCTTCTTTGTATGTATGTTATGCCTAGCTGAAGGCATTAAACTTAGCGCGTGTGTATACACTCTTCTCTCTATGGTGATGATCGAATTTTCACGACACTCAAGTGATATTCTATTTACTCCGCCCTTTTCATGTCTTTATTTCTATAATGAGGACATTGCATCATTTAGGCATGGGGGGTGGATAATCAATTCCTGAAATCATTATGTTAACTTTGTAGAATTTCTTCCAGTTTCTTATAAAATTTAAAATAAATTGAAATTTTGAAATAAATATAAAAATAAAGAAATTAGGAAAAGAGAACTTAGGCATTTAGAAGTCATTAACTTTAGGTCAGTTGTCCAGAGCCCAGTCACAAGACCATTTTCATTGTACTACCTTTTGGTAAATCTTAGATCAGGAAAGCCACCTACTTAAAATATATATATATATATAGAAAAAAATAGAGAAAATAAAGAAATAAATAAAACCACACTTCACCACACGAGTATGGCTGGCAAGTTGTTGGTGGTAACAGCTCATTAGCCAGTTGTCCAAAACCCAGCTCACAAAAAAATGCACAATAATTACCAAAACACTTAGGGAAGAAACGGGGGAGTAGAATAAACTGAGGAGGTATACACTAGGATCACCCTTATGTTGACCCCATAAATAAAAGAAGTAGGGAGAAAGCTACCGTTTGAAAAGATAAACCTCTAGGCAAGGTCACCTAGGGTCATGGAAACCCAAAGTTCATTTTAACAGCCACCTAGTGAGTCTTTCACTATTTTCACAAGATGCTTAGCACTTAGAATCCATTTCGAGTCTTGGGCTGGTCGAGTAGCCGTAAAAAGTTATCCTGAAACTCTTAAACTCCAAAAGTACAAAAAAATTAGAAAAGAAGAAAAATAAAAAAATGTATCCTCCCTTTTCAAATAAGGCGAGGACTTGGGCAGTCTACATTCTGGTAGACACCTAGGTACTATTGAGTCTTTGCAGCTTAGGACCTTAGTTGAAATTTTATATTGTTAATAAACAACTTAGGCCTAAGCGATCTAATCCTAGTTCTACTTTTATACATAGCATAAAGTTTAATTTTTCTAGGGACTAACAAAAGTTAGGCATGGGAGCATGATGTAAACACATTTATTGAGGGTAAAATGCCAATTCATGCACGTTCCTAGGCTTAGATTTGCATTTCATGTTACAAATATTTCATAGCACACAAATTTTTGCATTTAGAGTAGTTGTACATAATTTAGGTTAATTACCTCCTTTTTGTGGTTAGGAGAGAAGGATATTTATTTCGAAGCCTCAGATAATCGATTCAATAGTACGGATCTAATCAAGACGACGATCAGAGTCTAACGCCTTGGAAATCACCTCGATCGGAGTCCCATAGCATCATATGCAGTCTGAGGAAGGTCAACAGCCAAGGGACTAGGTGACATAATTCAGAGCTTCGAATGACAAATCCGACTGTACGGATGGATCCAGAGCATCGATCGCAGTTCGACAACATAGAAATCACCTCAATTCATGCATCATGGCATCCTCTACAAGCAATGATGTGTGGATGGTCCAGATGGTGCCACGTGGCACCATCTGGAGCATCAATGCCACCTGCCATTTCTCCAAAAGCCGATCATCAAGGGATCTCAGCCATTGGATGAGAATCCAACAACTGAGAGCTCGCCCTCACCACACAGCTACGACTCTTCCTCACGATGCATTGGTGGACTTGGCGCAATGGTGGGAGAGGCGGTTCTCAAGGGAGGGGTGCAGGTTCAAATCCCCATGGCCCCACCAATCTGAATTTAGCACTGCAGGCAAGCAACAGCGGCAGCGTAGCGCGCGCACAACAACGCGCGCACCAGTAGTACGCCGCGCAATAAGCATGCGTGATGGGCGGCAACGCAATGCGAGCCGTCGCTACTTCATTGCAAGCCAGCAAAGCCAACTAAGGGTGTGAGCGGATGTGAGCTGTCTACAGCGATGCCTCCAGTGATGGCCTGGAGGTCACTAAAGGTCCCCATGCCTATTTTTGCCTCTTCTCCTCAACTATAAAAGAACCTACACCCCCTCCCTTCCAAGCCATCTCTACCTACTCTACTCTCACCAACTCCCAAGCTCTAGCAAGCCTACCAACTCTCCATTAGAGCTTATTCTCAATCTCCCAAGGCTCCAAATAGTGTAGCAAACCTCTGCCTCACCAAATATTCGTCCATCTTCCCATTCCATTCATAGGTCACCTTGGAGCCATCCTCCCACCTCCATTCCGGAAGCAGATCGTCTCCACCATCTCACCTCCATTCCATAGCTACGCTGAAGCTTTCCTCTACCTGACGTCCTCCTGCATCACACCTCCATTATCCCGCATCTCACCTCCTTCGTTCGAGCTTCCGCCAAGCGCCGTCGTCTCACCGAACAACCAATTCGGGAGATTTCCTCTCACCTCCCTCCCTTTTATGCTTAAGTAGAATATTGTAATAGACATTCATGATATATAAAATATTTGTTCCATATTTCTTGTGATTTATATTGCATGTCCTCTTACAAAAACATAAAAAAATAACAAAACCCTAAAATACCAAAAGCAAACAAAATGAATCATCATTTTCAATTAAAGTAAACGTCGCCTCCTTATGTTCGACCCAGGAATCTCTTGGAGTTGCGATATAAATTTCATCTAATCGATGTGTTTTGCAACTACGACAACGGGCTACTTATAACCTTGATTTTTAACACGTGAAACATGTGTGACCATTTTGTGTGGATAATCAATTCCTGAATCATTATGTTAACTCCATAAAATTTCTTCTAGTTTCTTATAAAATTAAAAAAAAGTTGAACATTTGAAAAGGATGTAAAAGGAAAGAAATTAGGAAAAGAGAACTTAAGCATTTGGAAGTTATTAACTTTAAGAAATGATACGAGAAGACCTAAACAGTTAGACTCTTCAAGTCTTCGGGCTTAATTAGCCCAGGTGTCCGCTCAAATGTGGACATAGTCTTGAGTCCTCGCCAATTCAAATTCATTTTTAATTTGGCTAATAAATTGGGATGATAAGTATATGATTTATCAACCTGCCCTCTGATTTAGGGGGACTTTATGCCAAAGAATCTACACACATTTTGTTTTTGCACTGACTCACTTTTTGGTAGTTTCTTCAGAAATTGGGTAGGTAATGAACTATCTAAGGTGGTATGGCTGGCAAGTTTCAATGGTAACAGCTCATCGGCCGATTGTTCAAAGCCTAGTCACAAGACCATTTTCATTGTACTGCCTTTAGGTAAATCTTACATCAGGAAAGCCACCTACTTAACAAAAAAAGAAAATATAGAAAAAAAAGATTGAAAAAAGAGAAAATAAATAAATAAATAAAATCACACTTCACTACACGAGTATGGCTGGCAAGTTGTTGGTGGTAACAACTCATCGGCCGATTGTCCAGAACCCAACTCACAAAAAAAATGCACAATAATTCCCAAAACACTTAGGGAAGAAGCAAAGGAGTAGAATAAACCAGGGAGATATACACTGGGTTCGCCCTTGTGTTGACCCCATAAATAAAAGTAGGGAGAAAGCTACCGTTCGAAAAGATAAACTCCTAGGCAAGGTCACCTTGGATCGTAGAAACCCGAAGACCATTTTAACGATCACCTAGTGAGTCTTTCACTATTTCCACAAGATGCTTAGCACTTAGAATCCGTTTCAAGTCTTGGGCAAGTCAGGTAAAAGTAAAAAGTTATCCTAGAACACTCAAACTCCAAAAGAACAAAAAATTAGAAAAGAAGAAAAATAAAAAATATATATCTTCCCTTTTCAAATAAGGTGAGGACTTGTGTGTCCTGCATTTTGGCAGAAACCCTGGTACTGTTGAGTCTTCATAGTTTAGGACCTTAGTTGAAATTTTTTATTGTTAATAAATGACTTAGGCCTAAGCGATCTAATCCTAATTCTACTTTTATACAGAGCATAGAGTTTAATTTTGCTAGGTACTAGCAAAAGATAGGCATGGGGGTATGATGTAAACACATTTATTGAGGGTAAAGTGTCTATTCATGCATGTTTCTAGGCTTAGACTTGCATTTCATGTTACAAATATTGCATAGCATGCATCGTTCGGCATTTCGAGTAGTTGTACATAATTTAGGTTAATTACATCCTTTTTATGGTTAGGAGAGAAGGATATTTATTTAGGAGCCTTGGATTGATGATCCAACCATATGGATCTAATCAAGATGATGATCGAAGTCCAATGCCTCTGAAATCGCCTCAATCGAAGTCTTGTAGCATCATATGCAGTCCGAGAAAGATCAATGGCCATGGGACTAGGTGACATAATTTGGAGCTTCAAATGATAAATCCAACCATACAGATGGATCCGGAGCATCGGTTGCAGTCTGACAACGTTGAAATCACCTCGATCCGTGCACCATGGCATTCTATGCAAGCAATGAAGTGTGGATGGTTCAGATGGTGCCACGTGGCACCATTAGGAGCACCCAACGCCACCCACCACTTCTCCAAAGGCTGATCATCAAGTGATCTCAACCGTTGGATGAGAATCCAACGACTGAGAGCTCGCCCTCACCATGTAGCTATGGCTCTTCCTCACAAAGCATTGGCGGACTTGGTGCGATGGTGGGAACGTCGGTTCTCAAGGGAGGGGCACGGGTTCGAATCCCTACAGCCCCCCCAATCTTAATTCAGCACTGCATGCAAGCAACAGCGGTAGCATAGCACGTGCACGTGTGCGCCAGTGCACGTCATTGCGTGCACCAGCAGGACACCATGCGATAAACGTGCATGATGGGCGGCAACGCAGTGCGGGCGCATGCATGGATGGTGCCAGCCTTCAGTGACAACTAGGATGACCTACAGCGATGCTTAGAGCCGTTGCTGCTTCATTGCAAGCCATCAAAGCCAGTTAATGGTGTGAGCAGATGTGAGCTGCCTACAGCGATGCTTCCAGCGACAACTTGGAGGTCACTAAAGGTCTCGTGCCTACTTTTGCCTCTTCTCCTCCATTATAAATGGACCTACACCCCCTCCCGTCCAAGCCATCTCTACCTACTCTACTCTCAGCTACTCCTAAGCTCTAGAAAGCCTACCAACGCTCCATTATTACTTATTCTCAAGCTCCCAAGGCTCCTATTAGTGTAGCAATCCTCTGCCTCACCAAATATTCGTACATCTTCCCATCCCCATTCATAGGTCGCCTTGGAGCCGTCCTCCCACCTTCATTCCGGAAGTAGATTGTAACGACCCGGTTCCCGAGTCCCTACGAGACACGAGAACCGGACCGACTCGACTAATCCCAAGACCTAGTCGTCCAATGAGGAAGTAACCAAAAGACAGTAAAATAAACCACATTCAACATGAATATAACTAACAGTAAGAAAGTACAGCAGTAAGGAAAGAAACTACTACAGTAGGTACCACCACAACAGTAAAACAGCATTTATCATATAACAAGAACTGCAGGTAAAGAAGGTACAGCGGAAACAAAAACTACTCACTAGAACAGAAACAAAAGGGGTACAAAAGGCTGTGGTAACTCTACTGGACCCTACTCGACCCAGCGTCCTCTGCAGCCGCCGACCCTGGCTGCTCAACACCTGGTCCTGAAAAAGGTAACGAGTGTAACACGTCAGCAAAACGCTGAGTAGAGTGGCAAACTAACTAAAGGCAACAGTAGAGTGTACAGTAGCTGTTATGTTCTATTACTTCCTTTATTCACATCTTTCAATTTTTCTCACTATTTCATTTATTTCTCAGATCCTTTACTTGATCTCGAATGTCCTCGTGGGAACGATCTTGATTGCAGTCTTTTCCAAAAGTAGAAGTAGCACGTGGTGCTCTCCTGGCCAGGAGAGTCCCCCGTGGTGATCCTACCCTCAGTCAACCACCCCAAGGTCACTGACAGACGTAACGGTGACTACGGCACGCGCGATAAACGCACAGGTAGCTAGCCCGGACAGGCACGCAGTTAGTCGTTTCCGTTAACGGGTGCGCCCAAAGCACAGCAAGGAACCAGGGCAGTGCCCTCTCAGTAACAGGGGTCCAACCCCTCCACAGTAACCAAACCGGGGCCTTGCCCCTCCACAGTCCGCGCACCCTCGCCTGACTACCCTGGTTTGCCCTAGTGGGCCTAACAAGTCGGTGAAGGAGGCTAGCAGAACCCCGGGGCCCGTGGGGTAGCTAGTACTCTCCTAACACTACTAGCTCTCCTTGGTACTACGTACATGAGGGCCAACAAGTCGGTACAGAGCGGCCAATCCTAACCCTGGGTCCCTGGGGCGGCTGGCCCCACTCTGCACTAAACAGGTACAGGTACTTCCCTTGGTACTGCGTACCCAAGAGACAGTACAAACTACATCTCAGTTTCCATTCCTTTTTCTTTCCAGGAGTTCCACTCCTAATTCCCCGTAGGGTTCCAGCTATTTATCTCAGAACATCATATGTTTCACTTTCCAGATTCACGTTCTCAAAAATCCATGATCTCAATCATGTTTCTTTATTCATAACAGACAGCTATTAATTCAAATTACAGGCAGCTTTATATTCCTTTCCATTTTTTTTTTCCAAGACTGCAGTATTATACATTCCACTAGTTCTTCCATCCTAGGGTTCATGTCACATCCTAGGATCCAGCATACAACTAGTTTTCCAGCCCTAGGATTCATGCATCACCTAGGAGCTATCATTCCATACATTTCTCATTCCTAGGATTCATGCAATGTCCTAGCTTCTAGTTATGGTTCCATACTTTAACAGATTTTATTAATAAACTTAAGCCACTCTACCAGGTACAACGGGAGTAATGGGGGCGTGATCGGGAATCCCGCGCGCCTCCGTGACTCTCAAGACTGCAACCGAACGAGGTCCTATCACAAGGATCAAACACAAGGAGTGTCTCAAAACAGTGTATAGCTACTGTAGACGGGTAGAGGAATTGCTTCTGAAAGGAACGCAACTCGAATCGCGGAAAACGGAGCCGAACAGGCCCTAAATGGGTCGAAAAAGACGATACTGTGCAAAATCAGACGTCTGGAACTCCCTCCAGACGTCTTAAATGGTGGATCAGAGAATTACCTGTTTAGCGTGGTTTCCCAGACGTCCAGAAGTCTGCAGGGACGTCTTTCCTAGATCCCAGACGTCCGATGGTCCCTCAGGACGTCTGGAGGTCACTCCCGCCGTCTGGTACAACTTCCAGACGTCTGATTCACAAAGGATGGCGAATCAGCGAACCTTTCAGACGTCTGTATGATCTTACAGACGTCGACCTTGCCGCCTGGCTATCAATCCAAACGTCTGATTCTGGAAATTTTTCCAGAATCAAGACCCTGCTCGGCCACCGCTCGCGACGCCGCCCGCGTCGCACCTCGTGCTCCTGCTGCTCAGACCGCAGCAGGTCCCTCTCCGCGTCACTCCGCGCCCCCTGCGCCCTCCGCCAGCCGGCCAAGCCGCTCCGGCGAGCTCGCCCTCACGGCAGAGCTCCGCCCTCGCACGCCGCACCTCCGCGCTCACTGCGGCCGCCACTGCCGCCCTCGCGTCCGCTCGCTCTCGCGCACAGGAAGGAGAAGAAGAAGGAGACGGTGGAGACGGGAGGGGAGGCGCGCCCCTTTTAACGCCGCGCGGAGAGGAGAGAGGAGGTGGCAGGCCGCCTGCAACCGCAGAGAGAAAAAGGGGAATATGCGGTCTGCGCGCTCAGGTGCGCAGGCGACTCGCGTGTGTCGAAAATAACGGATTTCAAGATGTCTTGAAACTATCCCAGACGTCTTATCAGACGTCTGGTTGTGATCCAAGACGTCTTGTACGACGTCTGAGCCACCTCCCAGACGTCTTAAAATACGTATGGGGCACACATTCGTTACAATATAACAAACTCAAAGGAAGTTTTGTCCCCGAAACTTGCGCCAACTAGGGTGCGGGAAAAAGATGTCCAAATAACCATAACAAACTCAAAGAGGACCGAAGTCGGTCTGAAAAGACGTACCAGCGAAAAGCTCCGGGTACCGCTCCCGCATTGCCGCCTCAGGCTCCCAGGTAGCCTCCTCGTACCGCTGGCTCCTCCACAAAACCTTTACCAGGGGTACTTGCTTTCGTCTCAACCTGAGGACGGCTCGGTCTAGGATCTGCACTGGCCGATCGGGGTAGGTCAGGTCGTCGCTCACCTCGACGCTCTCGTGACTCAGTACGAGGCTGGGATCGGCTACGTACTTCCTGAGGTTGGACACGTGGAACACGTCGTGCACACCAGAAAGCTGTGGGGGAAGGGCAAGTCTGTAAGCAATGGGTCCAACCCACTCCAGGACCTCAAAGGGCCACACGAACCTCGGTGCGAGCTTCCCTCTCACCCCAAACCGCTGTAAGCCCTTCATGGGCGAAACACGAAGGAAGACGTGGTCCCCAACCTCGAACTGCACCTCTCTACGTCTGCGATCTGCGTAGCTCTTCTGTCTGCTCCTGATAGTGCGGAGTCGTCTGTGGATCTGCTCAACTACCTCCTGACTCTGCCGGATCAACCTGGGGCCAACCTCCCACTTGGTCCCCACCTCAACCCAACTCAAGGGTGCCGTGCATTTCCGTCCGTACAGAGCCTCGTAGGGAGCCATGCCGATGCTCAAGTGATAACTGTTGTTGTATGCAAACTCCGCCCGGGGCACGTGCTCCTCCCAAGAGCCCCTCCAGTCTAGTACACAGGCACGCAAAAGGTCCTCAAGTGTCTGTATCGTGCGTTCCGACTGTCCGTCCGTCTGGGGGTGGTAAGCCGTGCTAAACCTCAACCTCGTCCCCAAAGCCTGCTGAAACTCAGCCCAAAACTGGGACGTAAAGCGGGTATCCCGGTCGGATACGATCTCCCGCGGAACTCCGTGTAGTCGCACCACATCACGGATATACCTCTCTGCCAACTGTGCTGGTCCCAAAGTGACTCGGATCGGCAAGAATCGTGCCATCTTCGTCAATCTATCCACTATTACCCAGAATGCGTCGTGTCCTCGCTGGGTAACAGGTAAGCCCACCACCAAGTCCATGGTGATGCTCTCCCACTTCCACTCTGGCACTGGAAGCGGCTGAAGCGGCCCTGCAGGCCTCTGATGCTCGGCTTTCACCTGCTGGCACACTAAGCATTGCTGCACGAACTCACCCACATCCCGCTTCATCCCTCTCCACAAGAACTCGCGTCTCAAGTCATGGTACATTTTCGTGTTTCCGGGATGTATGGTGAATCTGGAACAGTGTGCCTCAGTCAGGAGCTCTCTCAACAGCTCCTCGTCTCTGGGGACGCACAACCGTCCCCTCAAGCGTAACACCTGGTTTGTGAAAGAGAATCCCCTGGGTCCCCTGATAGTACTCTGTCGCGCAAAGACTGCAAGTACGGATCGGCCATCTGTCCCGTGATGATGCGGTCTATCAACTCTGGCCTGGTCTGCCGTGTCACCGTCACTGCCCCACAGTACCCTCGTAACTCTAGAGGTCGCCAACTGCCTACCTCCTCCAAAAGGCTCCAACTCTGTAACTGTAGACTGGCCAAGCGTGCGGGCGCCTTACGGCTCAAGGCGTCAGCCACCACATTGGCCTTTCCCGGGTGGTAGGAGATGTCGCAGTCGTAGTCCTTCAGGAGCTCCATCCAACGTCTCTGTCTCATGTTGAGCTCCTTCTGGTCAAAAAGATATCTGAGGCTCTTGTGATCTGTAAAAATCTCGAAGGTCTCACCGTACAAGTAGTGCCTCCATGTCTTCAGCGGGAAGACAACAGCTGCCAACTCTAGATCGTGGGTAGGGTAGGTATGCTCATGGGGCTTCAGTTGCCGCGAAGCGTAAGCGACCACGTGACCCCTCTGCATGAGCACACCTCCTAACCCCTGCAAGGAAGCGTCCGTGTACACAACGAACCCGCCACTACTGTCAGGGATGGTGAGCACGGGAGCCGAGGTCAACCTCTCCTTCAGCTCCAGAAAACACGCCTCACAGGCGTCTGTCAAAGCGAAAGGCACAACCTTCCGGGTCAACTGTGTCATAGGACGCACAATCTGTGAAAATCCTCTGATGAACCATCTGTAGTAACCTGCCAGTCCCAGGAAACTGCGAATCTCAGTGACTGAACGCGGTCTCTCCCACCTGAGCACTGCCTTGACCTTGGCGGGATCCACCGCCAGGCCGTCTCCAGAGATCACATGACCCAAAAAGGTCACCTCCCTCAACCAGAACTCGCACTTGCTGTATTTGGCGTACAGCCTGTGTCGTCTCAGAGTGTCCAGAACCATCCGCAAGTGCTGTCCGTGCTGCGTCCGATCTCTAGAATAGATGAGTACATCATCTATGAAAACCACCACAAACTGGTCCAAGTACAGTCTAAACACTCGGTTCATCAGGTCCATGAAAGCAGCGGGGGCATTGGTCAGCCCAAACGGCATGACCAAAAACTCGTAGTGTCCGTACCGGGTGCGGAAAGCTGTCTTGGAGACGTCGGTCTCCCTGATCCTCAACTGGTGGTATCCAGACCTCAAGTCGATCTTGGAAAACACCGTGGCACCCCGCAACTGGTCAAACAAATCGTCGATCCTCGGCAGCGGATATCTGTTCTTGATGGTGACCCTATTCAGCTGTCGGTAGTCCACACAAAGGCGTAGGGTCCCATCCTTCTTCTTCACAAACAGTACCGGGGCTCCCCAGGGAGACGCACTGGGCCTCACGAAACCTTTCTACAAAAGGTCCTGCAACTGGGACTTGAGCTCTCGCAGCTCAAGCAGTGCCATTCTGTATGGCGCGGTGGAGATGGGGCTGGTCCCTGGTACTAGTGAGATCTCAAACTCGATCTCACGCTCGGGCGGTAGTCCTGGTAACTCGTCTACTCTCTGACCCCCGGGATGCTCTGGAAGTCTGCCACGGGGCTGTGCTCTGCCACCACACAAGCTAGGAAGCCCTCACACCCCTGGCTCAAAAGTCTCGCCGCCCGAAGTGCCGAAATGCACCCGAAACCTCCGTCCACTGGCTGCCCGTGAAACTCGAAAGAAGGCAACTCCGGAATGGAGAAGACAATCTTCCTCTCAAAACAGTCTACCAAGGCGTGGTAAGCGGACAGCCAATCCATCCCCAGAATCACTCCAAAGTCCTCCATCTGTATCATAATCAGGTCAGCTGGCAGGCTATGTCCCCCGATGCTGACCCCGCAACCCGTGTACACCTCCTCAGCTAAAAACAGCTGACCACTCGAACCTCTGATTACGAACGGATTCTCTAACAGTGTATAATCCTGGTCCAAACTAACTGCGAAACTAGCTGCGACAAACGAGTGCGTAGCGCCGGAATCGAAAAGCGTGTAAACGAGTCTGCCAGAAACTGAAACCATACCTGCTACCACGGATCCCGATGCTCTGGCGTCCCTGTGTGTTAGGGCGTTGATACGCCCCTCAGCCCTAGGTGCGGACGAAGCAGCCACACTCTGCGTCGGACGGGTAGGTGCTGGCTGGTACCCTCCTCGCGACTGCTGTCCTCCTCCTCGCGCCTGGGAACCGCAGCCTCCTGCGCGCCCTCCAGTGCTCTGCGCGGGAAGTATCTGCTGACCTCCTGCCCTAGATGGGCAGTCCCTCCTGACGTGGCCCGGCTGGCCACACTGGTAGCAGAGGGGAACCCGACTCCCGCCCTCAGTCAGTCCCTGCTGTTGCTAGGCGGGGGTCCGGTGCTGGCGACTGGCCCCTGTCGAGGGCCCCCAAAGGCCACTGATGGCCCTGCACAGCGTGACAACTCTCCAGCGGATGTCACGTGTCTCCATTCTCGCCGGCCCTGTGAGAAGTCTGGCTGAAAGGGCCTCTTCCGCCCACCGTCGGTCTCTCGCGCGGACGGGTTGGTCTCCTCGTAAGTCATAGCTGCCTCTACCACCCTCGAAAACGTCGGCAGCTTCAGGGGTTTGACATACCCCCGGATCGCAGGCCGGAGCCCCTCGGTGAACCTCCAAAGGTGCTCCTCCTCAGTGGCTACCGCTGTCGCTGCAAAGCGGGACAGCTCCAAGAAACACGTGCGGTACGCGCTCACGGTCATCGTCCCTTGGCGGAGAGTGTGGAACTCCCGCCTCCTCTGGTCCTGCCACGTCTGGGGAAAGTACTGCTCGCAGAAGAGGGTGACGAACCAGTCCCACGTCGGCTCGTCCCTCTCCTGACCCCGGACCGCCCTCCACCACCGGTGTGCCGCACTCTCCAGCTGGTATGTGGCAAAGGCCACGCGGCACTCCACCGGGGAGCGAAGGGTGTCGAAGATCTTCTCCAGCTGCTCAAGCCAGTCCTCTGCCTCGGTCGGGTCCTCATCCCCCTTGAAGGAGGGGGGCTTCAGCTTCCGGAACTGTCCGAAAAGCTCGAAGTGGCGCTATAGGGGAGGTGCTGGTGCACCTCCAGGCGAAGGTGCCTCGTGTACAGAAGTGTCGAAGGAAGGTGGGGGCGGTAGGGGCCCATCCCCTCCCTCGTGTCCAGCGCCGTGTCCATCGCGTGGTCCCACAGAGGACTCCCCCTCTGCAACCCCAGGAGGAGGTGCTCGGGGCGGTGGGTGGAGCTCCTCTCGTACAATATCCCGTATCAGTCTGGCGAGGTCCTGGGCCTGGACGCCAGGGAGTGGTGGCTGGTCCACCGAGACGTCAACGACAGCACGTCCACCTCGCCGACCTCGCCCTCGGCCGCGTCCGTGGCCAGTCTCGCCAGTCCCGCGACGAGGCATCTCCTGCAAGGAGACGCGAAACAAAACGGAAACGTCAAAACAGACGGTACCTAACAAAACTTCTAAGAGCTCATGTCAAGAGATATGTTGTGGTGGCTACTCTAGCTATAAACATGTGAATTGGTTATTTTCCAGTCAGTTGATTCACTTCTCGGGACGACCTTGCTCTGATACCATCTTGTAACGACCCGGTTCCCGAGTCCCTACGAGACACGAGAACTGGACCAACTCGACTAATCCCAAGACCTAGTCGTCCAACGAGGAAGTAACCAAAAGACAGTAAAATAAACCACATTCAGCATGAATATAACTAACAGTAAGAAAGTACAGTAGTAAGGAAAGAAACTACTACAGTAGGTACCACCACAACAGTAAAACAGCATTTATCATATAAAAAGAACTGTAGGTAAAGAAGGTACAGCGGAAACAAAAACTACTCACTAGAACAGAAACAAAAGGGGTACAAAAGGCTGTGGTAACTCTACTGGACCCTACTCGGCCCAGCGTCCTCTGCAGCCGCCGACCCTGGCTGCTCAACACCTGGTCCTGAAAAGGGTAACGAGTGTAACACATCAGCAAAACGCTGAGTAGAGTGGCAAACTAACTAAAGGCAACAGTAGAGTGTATAGTAGCTATTATGTTCTATTACTTCCTTTATTCACATCTTTCAATTTTTCTCACTATTTCATTTATTTCTCAGATCCTTTACTTGATCTCGAATGTCCTCGTGGGAACGATCTTGATTCCAGTCTTTTCCAAAAGTAGAAGTAGCACGTGGTGCTCTCCTGGCCGGGAGAGTCCCCCGTGGTGATCCTACCCTCAGTCAACCACCCCAAGGTCAGTGACAGACGAAACGGTGACTACGGCACGCGCGATAAACGTACAGGTAGCTAGCCCGCACTGGCACGCGGTCAGTCGTTTCCGTTAACGGGTGTGCCCAAAGCACAGCACGGAACCAGGGCAGTGCCCTCTCAGTAACAGGGGTCCAACCCCTCCACAGTAACCAAACCGGGGCCTTGCCCCTCCACAGTCCGCGCATGATGAGAACCTCATCATGAGCCATAACTAGCTCATTTTGACCCAATACAAAGGATAAAAGCTCCTACATAACTCAAGGAAAGGCTTAACTCAGAGAATTCTGAGTTTAAGGAGAAAACAAGTCATAAGGGGTAAAAATGCAATTTTACTAGTATAATCTGCATACAGGGTAATTCATGGCCCAAACACAGGTCAAAGCAACTTAATAAGAATAAAAATGGGATGAAATGATCTAGCAAGGGCTACAGCAATTCCAAGAAACTAAATGATAATCTGTAATCCTAAAACAACCCACTTCAATTCACAAGGTTCGAGGCAAAGTAAAAATAGAATAAACCCTCTAAAATTCATAGAAAAATAATCTCTAGGGTTTAGAACCTTCAATTTGGCCTTCAGAATCCATTTTGACCTACATTGAGAACCATGCCCAATTAATAACTTAATTTGGGTTTTTGCGTAAATTGACCGGTCAAACAAGGTTTAATATAGAAATGAAATTCACCATCAGATTCCTTAGGTCCTAATTATTCATGTATAAAAGCTTGAGCCTAAGAAGAAACCTCCTTGACCGACTAAAAGAAATGTTATTTTTTGTAAAAGAAACATGTATATCTCTAGAGTACAACTTGCTCCCTGAGTTCGACCTCGGGAACTCTTTTATTTTCCGAGTAAAAAATTTATATATTTGAAATGATGGCAATAACTGGCTATATTACATCGACATAACAATCAAACCCGGTTATCTTTCGCACCCATCGTTATCAATTTGGCGCCGCTGCCGGGGAGCAACGGCTATTCTAGAGGTAAACATTCCTGTTTCTTTTTAATTTCTGATAATCTCCTCTCTTTTGTGCAGAAAACTACAGGAAATCAAGAAGACAAGCAACCGCACAACAACCACTCCGAGGATAGGTAAATTTTTTCCTCTCGCTATTAACCCCTAAAACTCAAAAGAAAGAAAAGAACAAGCAATATAGGGCTAACCTGTCTTCCATACTTAGTAACCATAAAAGTTGCATGTTTTCAACTCATTATTCCTGCACACTATTAAGGGTATTTAAGGGCTAACACATTCTTGCTTGAGCCCTAATTACCCAACAAAGAATTAACTAGACCAAGTAGAGCCAACCTAGGATCCAACACTAGGGATTTAGAGACACACTCCTTAAGCAAGAATTGAGAAAACCAAATGAAGTGTGCCCAAGCCCTTGTCTGAAAATACCTATTCAAAGGAAACCTAAAACAATTGGCTCTCTAAACACTTGAACCCTAAAAGAAAGGACCCAAAAAGCTCTCAAAGGAACAAGAGGTAAAGTTGACTCCTTGGGTCAACCAACCTTAAAATTAGGTCACTTTCTCACTCAAAATACCTAAGAGTTCAAGTGTAACTTTAAGCACCCTGATCTTAAGCTAAAATTGGTAGACTTAAGAGGTCAAGATCCCCATTCTGGTCTACCTGGACCCACAGTGACAAGAGAGGTCGGGTGGGGGAAACCCTGTAACCCGTGGGGACGCTCTACCGTGTAGGGGTCTTCGCGGGACTCTCCCTCTCTGGCTGCCCAGGTAATTCTCAGGTGGACGATCTTTCTGATCAAGGGGTCCATCTGCCCCACACCTCTATAGTCACCCAACACATTTTTGGGTGCCTTGATTGGGTCCAGCACCTTCTAAACTTACCTCTTCCAACTGTGCATGTACGGAAGGAGGTCTCTAAGACCACCCTTAAGACCTCCTTTAGAAATTCGCTCTCGTCAAGGCCAAGCCTCGACGCCCGTGTTTGTGCAGAAACACCCTCACATTATTCTCTCTTCTGATTCAGAACCAAGTTCTTCTTCTTCCCCCATCATGGCTCAGCCAGTTGAGGAAGAAAATAATCTGGAACACCAGCTCCAGCGACTCAATGACCTCTTCCAAAACTTCGTGCACCCACCACAGCGTCCTATGATGCGGGACCACTACAATCCTGCTGCGGTGGCCATTGAGCCTCGAGTCAGAATCCCGACTGGAGGACCTGATTCCGAACTAAAGCCCAACATGATTCATGCTATACCTAAATTCCATGGGCTTAATTCTGAAGATCCCTTCCAGCACATCAAACAGTTAAAGCATCTGGCCCACACTTTTGGATCAGATGCGCAAAATCGGGATATTCTTCTCAAGAAGATGTTCTCCTTTTCTCTTATGGACAAGGCCGCCCATTGGTATCAAACTCAGACCCGGCCGATCAACACTTGGGAAGAACTTCAATCCAAGTTTTTGAAAAAGTTCTTTCCCGTTGGTCGGACCAACGCCTTGCGCCATCAGATTACACACTTCACTCAACAATCAGGAGAACCTCTTCATGAGGCATGGGATCGTTTTCAGGATCTCATGAGGAAGTGCCCCCATCACGGAGTTCCTAAATGGGAACAAGTCCAATCTTTTTACCAGGGACTCCGTGAGGACATCCGCCTTTTCGTCAATGCAACTTGCGGAGGAAACATCATGGGTCAACATGAAGACACCGTATGGGAGATTCTCGAAAACATGTGCGAGAACTCCATCAACAATGACTCCATGGGATTATTCGACAGGACGAATACCCGCGCAGCGACGAATCTTAAGGGAGCACATGAGACGCAGGGCCTGTCCGCATCAGTTGACCTGGAATTAATGGCCAGTCGATTGGACAAGGTCTCAATCATTGAAAAGAAGGTGGATGAGCTGACTCAGCACTTGCAGCGAGCCACCTCCGTGCGTAACTCCTTTGCACAACCTCCTTCCACACAGGAGACTGTGCAAAACATCCTCCACCGATCTTCCCCTGGGATGGATCCATATCCATCCCCATCTGATTCTTGGACTGGAAGATCATCCGATCCTTTCTACACCAGCCGGGGGAACTCCATTCCTCCTTTCCCTGATTCTCAGGAGGTTCCTCAGACCTGCGAGGACCTCAACGCCATCCAGAACGACCCATTCTCCAACACTTACAACCCTGGATGGCGAAACCATCCCAATTTTCAGTGGGCGGGAAATTCCCAAACCCAAAGACCACCTTTTCAGTCCCACCCACAACCCTCTCGTCACTACCAGCCGCCTCAGCCTAGGCCCAACCCTACTTATCCATCAGGGCCAAATCAAGATCAAATGTCCTTAATCCTTCAGACTCTGGCTGACATTCAAAAAATGAATGCGGCTATTCAGAAACAGCACAAGGACGAGCTTACAGAAGTTAAAACTCAACTGGCCCAGTTGGCAAATTCTCGCCAACCAGGCACACTCCCCTCCCAACCTCTTCCTAACCCAAATAACGTGCCAACCCAGAAGCGCGTTATGAATCCAAATTTAGGCCACGCCCAATGGATTTATCAGGCTCCTACTGCTCCATCTCCAGACGAGGTGGAAGCCTCAACTTCTTATGCGGGATTTCAGAAGCAGCCACCCCTCCTACCAAACCCAAACCAAAATCAGGCCGGATTAAATTCTGTAACAACACGTAGTGGTAAGACAACTCAAGACCCGCATTATCCAAACCACTCCCAGCCTGATAACCATGACCCTAGGATAGTTATCCAAGGTACCGCTGTTCCAGATCCACAACCTGGACCTATCCTAGAAGAACCAACCAAGATCCCGTTTCCCGAGGCCCTGACCAAGGGAAAGAAGACCACCAAACCCGTGGCCCCTGAGGAGGACCTGGTCAAGCTCTTTGAGCAGGTCCACATAAACATCCCCTTGATGGATGCAATCCGCCACGTACCAGCTTACGCACGATTTCTAAAGAATATATGTACACCCCAACGTAAGCCGCGAACCAAGGGAGGGAGCCCAATTGTTCTGTCAGAGCAAGCCAGCTCTGTAATCCTTAGTAGACTCCCACCCAAGGCAAAAGATCCTGGAACTCCCCTGATTTCCTGTAAGATAGGTGGTACCCAATTTGATAGAGCATTGTTAGACTTGGGTGCATCCATAAACCTGATACCCACATCCTTACTTGACCATCTAGAAGAATCTGAGCTGAAACCAACCGAGGTGACATTACAATTAGCAGATCGATCTATAAAGTCACCAAAAGGGATTCTCGAAGATGTTATCGTGAGAGTACGGGATTTCTATTTTCCAGTGGACTTTATAGTCTTAGATATGGATGCACCTGAGAACCCTAGGGATACACCAATCATTCTAGGGAGACCTTTCTTGGCTACTGCTAGAGCCAACATCAGCTGTGAGGAGGGCCAAATAGAGCTTAAGTTTGGAGATCAAACATTGAAAATTGATATATTTAAGGCCCAACAAGGAATTAATTGCGGCGTCATCGAACAAATTTGTGACATCAAGACTTTGGTTGATGAATCACACCTCCAGAATGACTCGATTATGCCTCATCAACCACAGAAGGATCTTGACCCGCAAACAGAGGAGTTGAATCCAGATATGAACAACCCAGTAACTCCCACCCTTGAACCTCACATCTATACTGAACCACCCGCTGCTGCTGAAAACCCCATCCTCGAACTGAAACCCCTTCCCGCTCACTTGAAATACGTATTTTTGGGTTCTAATCAGACCTTTCCTGTGATTATCAATTCCAACCTCAGTCCTGAACAGGAATCCCGTCTGATTATTGTCCTCCAGCAACATCGCAGAGCCATCGGATGGACTCTCGATGATCTGACTGGAATAAGTCCCTCTTATTGTACTCATCATATCTATTCAGAAGAGGGCACACGACCTTCTCGTGAAATGCAGAGACGCTTAAACCCTAATCTGCAGGAGGTCGTGAAAAAGGAGATCATCAAATGGTTAGATGCCGGAATCATCTACCCGATCTCCGATAGTCGTTGGGTGAGCCCAATTCAGGTCGTGCCCAAGAAGGCAGGACTCACCACTATAACGACTGAGACCGGAGAAATCATTCCTACCCGATTAGCCAACTCGTGGAGAGTCTGTATAGATTACCGTCGACTCAATTCCTCCACGAAGAAGGATCATTTCCCACTACCCTTCATTGATCAAATTCTCGAAAAACTAGCGGGAAATAGGTTCTTCTGCTTTCTTGACGGGTACTCCGGTTATAACCAGGTGGCAATCCATCCTGAGGACCAAGAAAAGACCACGTTCACCTGCCCCTTCGGAACATACGCTTTCCGAAGGATGCCTTTCGGTCTTTGCAATGCACCCGCTACTTTTCAGCGATGCATGCTTGCCATATTCTCAGATATGGTAGGTGATTATCTGGAAGTCTTCATGGATGACTTTTCAGTTTTCGGAGCATCATTCGACGATTGCCTCCAACACTTGGTCCAGATACTCAGGCGGTGCATCGATGTGAATTTGGTTCTTTCCTGGGAAAAGAGCCATTTCATGGTGCCTGAGGGAATTGTCCTGGGACACTCAATTTCGGAGAAAGGTATCCAAGTGGATCGAGCTAAGGTTAATCAGATTTCTCACCTTCCTATGCCTAGCTCGATCAGGGACATCCGATCCTTTTTAGGGCATGTCGGTTTTTATCGACGATTTTTCCCTGATTTTTCAAAAATCGCACGCCCCCTGACCACTCTTCTCTCCAAGGACGTTCCCTTCGAAATTTCCAAGGAATGCACTCAAGCATTTGAAATCCTGCGTGATCGAGTCACCCAAGCCCCGATCCTACAGTCCCCTGATTGGTCTCAACCCTTTGAGATCATGTGTGATGCATCCGACTTCGCTGTAGGAGCGGTTTTGGGGCAGAAAATTGACAAGAAACCTGTGGTCATTTACTACGCCAGCAAAACACTCGATGAGGCTCAGCGTAACTATACGGTTACTGAGAAAGAGCTGCTAGCTGTAGTATTTGCCCTAGAAAAGTTCAGATCATACCTTCTGGGTTCCCGTGTCATCATATACTCGGATCACACAGCTGTGAGGCATCTCCTTGCAAAGAAGGACGCGAAACCTCGATTAATCCGATGGATCTTGCTGTTGCAAGAATTTGACCTTGAGATTCACGACAAAGCGGGAAAGCAAAACGTGGTAGCTGATCACTTGTCCCGTCTTCCTTCTGAAATAATTGACCCTTCCGGACCCATCACTGAGCATTTTCCCGATGAGCACCTGCTGACTATTGGTACTAGCCTTCCATGGTTTGCTAATATAGTAAATTACTTGGCATCTCATCAGATCCCGTCCGATTGGCCGAAGGCCAAGAAAGACAAATTACGCTCCGATGCCAAGTATTACATTTGGGAAGACCCGTACCTCTTCCGCATAGGTGCCGATCAGATCATCCGGAGATGCGTCCCGGAAGGGGAAGTCAACAATATCCTCTCTTTCTGCCATGACCAGGCATGCGGTGGCCATTTTGCCGGACATAAAACCTCATCAAAAGTCCTCCAGTGCGGCTTTTACTGGCCCACACTGTTCAAAGACGCATACAGTCACTGCAAGGCATGCAGTCGTTGCCAGACTTTGGGCAACATGAGCCATCGCGACATGATGCCTATGCAACCGATTCTAGTATGCGAAATCTTTGATGTTTGGGGGATTGATTTTATGGGCCCCTTTCCTATTTCGGATGGTTTCGAATACATTCTGTTGGCTGTGGACTACGTGTCCAAATGGATCGAAGCCATACCGACCCAAACCTGTGATCACAAAATCGTTCTCAAATTCATTCATCAACACATTTTCTCAAGGTTCGGGATTCCTCGTGCAATAATCTCTGATGGGGGGACCCATTTCACAAATGCTCAGTTTAGGTCACTGATGACCAAATACGGGGTGTCTCACCGAATCTCTACTCCTTACCACCCCCAAACTAATGGTCTAGCTGAGCTGTCTAATCGGGAGATCAAGAAAATCCTGCAAGTCACTGTTCGACCTGACAGGAAGGACTGGTCCTCCCGACTTCCGGAAGCATTGTGGGCCTATAGGACCGCCCACAAGACCCAATTGGGCATGTCTCCCTTTAGACTGGTGTACGGAAAGGCATGCCACCTTCCCGTAGAACTGGAGCATAAAGCCTATTGGGCAGTACGGAACTGTAATCTAGATCTTTCCAAGGCTGGGACCCACAGAAAACTCCAAATCAGCGAGATCGATGAATTACGCCTAGATGCGTACGAGAACTCGCAAATCTACAAGGAGCGAGTTAAAGCCTTCCACGACAAACACATCTCGAGAAAGATCTTTCATCCTGGTCAAAAGGTCCTACTCTTTGATGCCCGACTCAAACTCTTCCCAAGAAAAGATCTAAGTGGGTCGGACCATATTTGGTCCAACAGGTTTTTGGAAATGGAGCAATCGAAATCAGTCCACTCAGCCACGATTCTGAACCTTTCATCGTGAACGGTCAGAGACTCAAGCCATTCATTGATGTAACTTCTACTGATTTGGCTGAGGCATCTTATATCCTCCTTTCCCCTTGAGCTTATTGCGCCCAGCCGATGGCGTAAAACTCAGCGCTTAACGGGAGGCAGCCCATCATTCTCTTTGTAAACCTGAAACTTGTTCTGACACCTTTTAGCACTCGAAGTTCACCCTTGTAGACAGCCGACCCCAACTCAGATGCTTGCATCTGGGATTTGAAATCGTCCGCAAAAATTCAACCCGACCCATCCACTCATCCAAATTTCTGTCTTAAGGAATGAACTAAGACCCCCTAGGTTACAATGAGGACATTGCAAATCTTAGGCATGGGGGGGTATGAAAGTGCAAAACTTGTAAGAAAAGGTTTCAAACAAAAAAATTCACATATGCCAAAAACACCATAAAAATTAAAAAAAAAAAAAAATTTTCGAAAAAGAATAAGAGGAAAAGAGGAGAAGGAAATTTTGTGAAGGAGAAAAGAAACAAAATGAAAAAGGAGCACAAAATTATGAGAAAAAGTGATAGTCATTAGTAAGGAACTAAGGAATTAACCTAAGTTCTAGACCTCATTCAAGAAAAGTGCACAAGGAGATTAGTAAAGAATGCAAACCTTAGGCATTCTTGAATAGACTCTTAGTACCCATTAAGATCTGGACACTCCTCAAGAGGTTGAGGAAAATGAAAAGCTGAAGTATTAGGTCTAAGGCTTAGGGAGTATTCGGCCTCGTTAACTAATTTTTGGTTTACGGGACTCGGTAACCTAAGCACCCTAACCTCACACACAGCCTGGTTCAGTAAGCGTAAAAATCAGAATCACGCAGAAGCGTCGTAAAATTCTGAAAAGAACACCTAGAATAGGAGCGGCCGATCAACACAAGTTGATTTGGACGAGTTCCCAGCGCAGAGAGGCGGGAAATCCCCTCGAAGATGCGTAACAAAATATCATCTCCTCGGTGCTTGTCTCTTAGGATATTTACATATCCTACTGGGGGCATGTAAGCACTCTGCTGGTTCAGATTCCATGGATGGCATTATCTCGAAGTGTCAATTGCCAGGGTCTGGATTCGGCCACGGAACATCATGGATGGGATTATCTCGAAATCTCAATAGCCAGGGTTCCGGGGGTTGCCATGGGCGGTGCTATCTCGAAGCATCGATCGCCAGGAACCCTTGAGGATTGATGATGGGAGCAGGGAATCTGATACAGACCGTGTTGAAAAGCCAATCCTAGGCTAGAACTAAAAAGAAAAAGAGAGAGAAAACTCTCCAAACAGAAAAACTTTCTATCTCTCTCTTACAAAATGCACTGCGAACTGAGCCAGGGCTAAAATCATTTCAAGCACGGGTGCTTTAACCACAAAGTCCAATAAACCTTAGGTTAGTTCTTGTGGACCTTAAAAACCTTTGCTAAAGACTGAGGCTAAGGCTAGACAGATTTGGATCTTGATTGGTACTAGAGTACCTTTTAGGCCTATGGTCAGCATTCTAACCTAATCTATGCTCAAATAAAAAAGGCACTTATCTAAAACTATTAAAAACTTCATGGTCTAGAACAAGGGTTGAAACCTTAAGTTTTTGCTAAGGGACTAGCAAAAGCTAGGCATGGGGGTATGATGAGAACCTCATCATGAGCCATAACTAGCTCATTTTGACCCAATACAAAGGATAAAAGCTCCTACATAACTCAAGGAAAGGCTTAACTCAGAGAATTCTGAGTTTAAGGAGAAAACAAGTCATAAGGGGTAAAAATGCAATTTTACCAGTATAATCTGCATACAGGGTAATTCATGGCCCAAACACAGGTCAAAGCAACTTAATAAGAATAAAAGTGGGATGAAATGATCTAGCAAGGGCTACAGCAATTCCAAGAAACTAAATGATAATCTGTAACCCTAAAACAACCCACTTCAATTCACAAGGTTCGAGGCAAAGTAAAAATAGAATAAACCCTCTAAAATTCATAGAAAAATAATCTCTAGGGTTTAGAACCTTCAATTTGGGCTTCAGAACCCATTTTGACCTACATTGAGAACCATGCCCAATTAATAACTTAATTTGGGTTTTTACGTAAATTGACCGGTTAAACAAGGTTTAATATAGAAATGAAATTCACCATCAGATTCCTTAGGTCCTAATTAGTCATGTATAAAAACTTGAGCCTTAGAAGAAACCTCCTTGACCGACTTTACACTTTGGTCCTCATATATTTACTCTTTGGCCCTCAACTTTTGAACCCTCGCATTTTGGCCCCTAACTCTCCTTCGTTCTTTGCGATCAGGTCCCCCCTGCAAAACCTGCCAGCACCATGCTCCGGCGACCCTGCGCAGAGCATGGCGCCGCGCAGGGTGAGGGTGGGGACCTGGCAAGTAAACCGGGGGTGCCCTGCGTCATCAGCCGTCGCAGGGACACCCCCCTAGTCGTTATAACCCACCATACCGGCCGTGCGAACGCACGGACGGTATGGGTTCTTGTTTCCGGCCATCCTCCGGCGAGGGAAACACATCATCTCCCTCCGCCTTCCTCCCTGTTTGATCCCTATAAATACCCCCCGTTGCTCCACCGACCGGGGCAGCTCGGATCTGACGGAGAAAACCCCCAACTTTCCTCCCTTCTCTCTCCGGCAGACGCTCACCAGCTCCGGCGGTTCCTCCCCCTTCTCTTCTCTGTGCCGCAATACCAGCAGCAGAGACTTCCTCCCCTGCTCTTCCCGCGCCACGCCGCACCCAGCTGGTGCCTCTCCGGCTCTCTGCTCGCCGCCGCCCCTTTCCCTGAGCATCGTCTTCTCCGGCGACAGTCGATACGACTGTCGCCCTGTTCCTCCCTCTTCGTCCCTGCAAGTAAGCTAGAACTACTCCCCTTCTTCTCCTCTTTCTTTCCCCGCTTTCAATTTATTCAATTAAGCCCTCGACCGACCCTGACCATCGTCACCCCCTTCATCTCCGGCCACCCTCCGGCGAGATGCTCCCATCGCTCCACAGCCTCACACACCTCGCCGACCCTCACCGCACCTCCGCCTCATCACACTGAGCACCCCCCACCCCTTCACTGCCACTCCACACCTCCGTAACGCTTCCCCCAACAAACCCATCCTCCGACCCACAGTCCGACCTAGGGCAGCCCTTGCACGCCGCCCCGCGCCTCGCCACCACCCACACGAGCTTCGCCGCACCCTGGCGAAGCTCCTGGCACTTTCTGATTAGGCCGAGAGGCCGTTTTTCTGTGAACAGGCCACCCGACCTCCACCGCCATTGCCGTGCAGAAGGAGCTGCTTCCGCCTGCAGCTACAGGCACGCCACGCTCAGTGCCACGCCCAGATCCGACTCCCAGGTCTTGCGAGGCGTTTCGACAAAACACCAGGCTCGCAGCTAAGGCAGAAGGCTTCGCGTGACGCCGCTATCTCCCGCTGCTTTCCCCGCTGTGGGCGCGCAATTGAGGTGGGACATTTAGTCCCACCTCGGAAAAGTCCGAAGAGGCGCAGCGATATAAGACGCAAAAGTGCTGGAGGCTTACTGCCTCAGCACACGGGGTGAGGTCCCCTTTACCCGCCCGGTTACCCGGTCTCGTCCGCACTCACGCCCCGCGGACCTGACCCGACTCGACCCGACTTAGACTGACCTGCACTCCTCGCCCACCACGCACGCCAGTGGGCCTGGACCCGAGCACGACCCGTACCCGATTACCCGGCAGCTCTGGGAGAGCTTTCCCAAGAGTGGTTTCAGAGAGAGAGACGCGGGGGGGAGAGGGTAGAGTAGGTTTTGCCTCTGACGCAAAACTCTGAAGTGTGCAGGCACAGGTGAAGAAGAAGGACCGCGGAAGAAGAAGGAAGCTGAGGGAGACACTGTAGCAACAGGCAGTTTAAGTCATCTGATTTGGAAATCAGATGACGTCCTGAAGGGAAAAGAAGAAAGAAGGAGGGGCGACGTCCGGACTGGAAAAAGAAAAGAAGAAAGAAGAAGATCTGAAGAGCAACAGAAGAAGGCGAGGCAGAGAAGAACACAAAAGAACAAGGAAGAACTAAAAGAAGAAAAACAAAGAAGAAAGAAGAAGATCTGAAGAAAGACAGAAGAAAAAGGAAGAACTGCTGGAACAAGAAGAAGAACATCACCTCTGCAAAGAAGAAAGAAGAAGATCTGAGACGAGGAGAAACAAAGAAAAAAAAGACACCAAATTCTTTCTCTCTCTCTTTGTTATTTTTTGTAAAAGAAACATGTATATCTCTAGAGTACAACTTGCTCCCTGAGTTCGACCTCGGGAACTCTTTTATTTTCCGAGTAAAAAATTTACATATTTGAAATGATGGCAATAACTGGCTATATTACATCGACATAACAATCAAACCCGGTTATCTCTCGCACCCATCGTTATCAGCGCACCCTCGCCTGACTACCCTGGTTTGCCCTAGTGGGCCTAACAAGTCGGTGAAGGAGGCTAGCAGAACCCCGGGGCCCGTGGGGTAGCTAGTACTCTCCTAACACTACTAGCTCTCCTCGGTACTACGTACATGAGGGCCAACAAGTCGGTACAGAGCGGCCAATCCTAACCCCGGGTCCCTGGGGCGGCTGGCCCCACTTTGCACTAAACAGGTACAGGTACTTCCCTTGGTACTGCGTACCCAAGAGACAGTATAAACTACATCTCAGTTTCCATTCCTTTTTCTTTCCAAGAGTTCCACTCCTAATTCCCCGTAGGGTTCCAGCTATTTATCTCAGAACATCATATGTTTCACTTTCCAGATTCACGTTCTCAAAAATCCATGATCTCAATCATGTTTATTTATTCATAACAGACAGCTATTAATTCAAATTACAGGCAGCTTTATATTCCTTTCCATTTTTTTTTTCCAAGACTGCAGTATTATACATTCCACAAGTTCTTCCATCCTAGGGTTCATGTCACATCCTAGGATCTAGCATACAACTAGTTTTCCAGCCCTAGGATTCATGCATCACCTAGGAGCTATCATTCCATAATTTCTCATTCCTAGGATTCATGCAATGTCCTAGCTTCTAGTTATGGTTCCATACTTTAACAGATTTTATTAATAAACTTAAGCCACTCTACCAGGTACAATGGGAGTAATGGGGGCGTGATCGGGAATCCCGGCGCCTCCGCGACTCTCAAGACTGCAACCGAACGAGGTCCTATAACAAGGATCAAACACAAGGAGTGTCTCAAAATAGTGTATAGCTACTGTAGACGGGTAGAGGAATTACTTCTGAAAGGAACGCAACTCGAATCGTGGAAAACGGAGCCCGAACGGGCCCTAAACGGGTCGAAAAAGACGATACTGTGCAAAATCAGACATCTGGAACTCCCTCCAGATGTCTTAAACGGTGGATCAGAGAATTACCTGTTCAGCGTGGTTTCCCAGACGTCCAGAAGTCTGCAGGGACGTCTTTCCTAGATCCCAGACGTCCGATGGTCCCTCAGGACGTCTGGAGGTCACTCCCGCCGTCTGGTACAACTTCCAGACGTCTGATTCGCAAAGGATGGCGAATCAGCGAACCTTTCAGACGTCTGTATGATCTTACAGACGTTGACCTTGCCGCCTAGCTATCAATCCAAACGTCTGATTCTGGAAATTTTTCCAGAATCAGGACCCTGCTCGGCCTCCGCTCGCGACGCCGCCCGCGTCGCACCTCGCGCTCCTGCTGCTCAGACCGCAGCAGGTCCCTCTCCACGTCGCTCCGCGCCCCCTGCGCCCTCCGCCAGCCGGCCAAGCCGCTCCGGCGAGCTCGCCCTCACGGCAGAGCTCCGCCCTCGCACGCCGCACCTCCACGCTCACTGCGGCCGCCGCTGCCGCCCTCGCGTCCGCTCGCTCTCGCGCACAGGAAGGAGAAGAAGAAGGAGAAGGTGGAGATGGGAGGGGAGGCGCGCCCCTTTTAACGCCGCGCGGAGAGGAGAGAGGAGGTGGCAGGCTGCCTGCAGCCGCAGAGAGAAAAAGGGGAATATGCGGTCTGCGCGCTCAGGCGCGCAGGCGACTCGCGTGTGTCGAAAATAACGGATTTCAAGACGTCTTGAAACTATCCCAGATGTCTGGTTGTGATCCAAGACGTCTTGTAAGACGTCTGAGCCACCTCCCAGACGTCTTAAAATACGTCTGGGGCACACATTCGTTACATAGATTGTCTCCACCTTCTCACCTCCATTCCGGAGCTACACTGAAGCCTTCCTCTACCCGACGTCCTCCTGCATCTCACCTCTGTCGTCCCTCTCCTCAACTCCTTCATCCAAGCTTCCACCAAGCACCGTCGTCTCACCGAACAGTCGATTTGAGAGATTTCCTCTCACCTCCCTCTCTTTTTATGCTTTTGTTGAATATTGTAATAGACATTCATGATATATAAAATATTTGTTCCATATCTCTTGTGATTTATTCTGCTTGTCTTCTTACAAAAACACAAAAAAATAACAAAACCCTAAAATACCAAAAATAAACAAAACGAAGAGCGATTTTCAATTAGAGTAAACGTCGCCTGCCTATGTTCGACCCATGACTCCCTTGGAGTTGTAGTATAAATTTTATTTGATCGACATGTTTTGCAACTAGGATGACGTTCTACTTGTAACCCTGATTTCTAACATGCGAAACATGTGCGACCATTTTGTGTGGATAATCAATTCCTGAAATCATTATGTTAACTCCGTAAAATTTCTTCTAGTTTCTTATATAATTAAAAAAAATTTTGAAAATTTGAAAAAGATGTAAAAAGAAAGAAATTTGGAATCGAGAACATAGGAATTTGGAAGTTATTAACTTTAAGAAATGATACGAGAAGACCTAAGCACTTAGACTCTTTATGTCTTCGAACTTAATTAGCCCAGGTGTCCACTCGAATGTGGACTTAGTCTAGAGTCCTCACCAAATCAAATTCATTTTTAATTGGGCTAATAAATTGGGATGATAAGTATGTGACTTATCAACCCACCTTCTGATTTGGGGGACCTTAAGCTAAGCATCTACACACTTTTTTTTTTGCACTGACTCACTTTTCGGCAGTTTCTTTGCAAATTGGGTAGCTAATGAACTATCTCGCGTGGTGTGGCTGGCAAGTTGTCGGTGGTAACAGCTCCTCGGCCGATTGTCCGGAGCCTAGTCACAAGACCATTTTCATTGTACTTCCTTTAGGTAAATCTTAAATCAAGAAAGCCACCAACTTTAAAAAAAAAAGCAAAAAAGAAAATATAGAAAAGGGAGAAAAAATAAATAAATAAAACCACACTTCACCGCATGAGTATGCCTGGCAAGTTGTCAGTGGTAACAGCTCATCGACCAGTTATCTAGAACCTAGCTCACAAAAAAAATGCACAATAATTCCCAAAACACTTAGGGAAGAAGTGGGGGAGTAGAATAAATCGTGGAAATATAAACTGGGTTTCCCCTTGTGTTGACCCCATAAATAAAAGTAGGGTGAAAGCTACCGTTCGAAAACATAAACCTCTAGGTAAGGTCACCTAAGGTCGTAGAAATCCGAAGTCCATTTTACTGGCTGCCTAGTGCATCTTTCACTATTTTCACAAGATGCTTAGCACTTAGAATCCTTTTCAGGTCTTGGGTGGGTCAGGTAGCCGTAAAAAGTTATCCCGGAACTCTCAAACTTCAAGTGTACAAGAAAATTAGAAATGAAGAAAAATAAAAAAATGTATCTTCCCTTTTCAAATAACGCGAGGACCTGGGCGGTCTGCAATCTGGCAGACAACCAGGTACAATTGAGTCTTCGTAGTTTAGGACCTTAGTTAAAATTTTCTATTGTTAATAAATGACTTAGGCCAAAGTGATCTAATCCTAATTTTGCTTTTATACATAGCATATAGTTTAATTTTGCTAAGGACTAGCAAAAGATAAGCGTGGGGGTATGATGTAAACACATTTATTGAGGGTAAAATGCCTATTTATGCATGTTCCTAGCATTAGATTTGCATTTCATGTTATAAACATTGCATAGCATGCATCATTCTGCATTTAGAGTAGTTGTATATAACTTAGGTTAATTGCATCCATTTTGTGGTCAGGGGAAAAGGATATTTATTTTGGAGCCTCGAATTGATGATCCGACCATACAGATCTGATCAAGATGATGATCGGTGTCCAACGCCTCTGAAATCACCTCGATCGGAGTCCCGTAGCATCATATGTAGTCTGAGGAAGATCGATGGCTAAGGGACTAGGTGTAACGAATGTGTGCCCCAGACGTCTGGGAGGTGGCTCAGACGTCGGACAAGACGTCTGGGATAACAGCCAGACGTCTGATAAGACGTCTGGGATAGTTTAAAGACGTCTGGAAATCCGTTATTTTCGACACACGCGAGTCGCCTGCGCGCCTGAGCGCGCAGACCGCTTTTTCCCCCTTTTTCTCTCTGCGGCTGCAGGCGGTCTGCCACCTCCTCTCTCCTCTCCGCACGGCGTTAAAAGGGGCGTGCCTCCCCTCCCGTCTCCACCGTATTCTTCTTCTTCTCCTTCCTGTGCGCGAGAGCGAGCGGACGCGAGGGCGGCAGCGGCGGCCGCAGTGAGCGCGGGGGTGCAGCGTGCGAGGGCGGAGCTCTGCCGTGGGGGCGAGCTCGCCGGAGCGGCTTGGCCGACTGGCGGAGGGCGCAGGGGGCACGGAGCGACGCGGAGAGGGACCTGCTGCGGTCTGAGCAGTAGGAGCGCGAGGCGCGACACGGGCGGCGTTGCGAGCGGAGGCCGAGCAGGGTCCTGATTCTGGAAAAATTTCCAGAATCAGACGTCTGGATTGATAGCCAGACGGCAAGGTCGACGTCTGTAAGATCATAGAGACGTCTGAAAGGTGAGTTTCCGCCTTCTTCTTCCTTCTTGTCGACTTACCGAACTGAGGGAGGGGGTTGGCTGTGCGTAGGGCCGCTGATTCGCCATCCTTTGTGAATCAGACGTCTGTAAGTTGTACCAGACGGCGGGAGTGACCTCCAGACGTCCGGAGTGACCATCGGACGTCTGGGATCTAGGAAAGACGTCCCTGCAGACTTCTGGACATCTGGGAAACCACGCTGAACAGGTAATTCTCTAATCCAGCATTTAAGACGTCTGGAGGGAGTTCCAGACGTCTGATTTTGCACAGTATCGTCTTTTTCGACCCGTTTACGGCCCGTTCGGGCTCCGTTTTCCGCGATTCGAGTTGCGTTCTTTTCAGAATTAATTCCTCTACTCGTCTACAGTAGCTATACACTGTTTTGAGACACTCCTTGTGTTTGATCCTTGTGATAGGACCTCGTTCGGTTGCAGTCTTAAGAGTCGCGGAGGCACGCGGGATTCCCGATCACGCCCCCATTACTCCCGTTGTACCTGGTAGAGTGGCTTTAAGTATTAATAAAATCTGTTAAAGTATGGAACCATAACTAGAACCGAGGGCATTGCATGAATCCTAGGAATGAGAAATATATGGAATGGTAGCTCCTAGGTGTTGCATGAATCCTAGGGTCGGAAAACTAGATTGTATGATAGATCCTAGGATATGGCATGAATCCTAGGATGGAAAAACTAGTGGAATGTATATTACTGCAATCTTGGAAAAATGGAAAGGAATATATAAAGCTGCCTGTAAATTTAATTAACAGCTGCCTGTTATGAATAAGGAACATGGCTGAAATCATGGTTTGTAAGAACGTGAAACTGGAAAGTGAAACATAAGATGTTCTGAGATTAAAGGATGGAACCCTACGGGGAGTTAGGAGTGGAACTCCTGGAAAGAGAAAGGAATGGAACTGAGATGTTGTTCGTACTGTCTCTTGGGTACGCAGTACCAAGGGAAGTACCTGTACCTGTTTAGTGTAGAGTGGGGCCAGCCACCCAGGGACCCGGGGTTAGGATTGGCTGCTCTGTACCGACTTGCTGGCCCTCGTGTACGTAGTACCGAGGAGAGCTACTAGTTTTAGGAGAGTACTAGCTACCCCACGAGCCCCGGGGTTCTGCTAGCCTCCTTCACCGACTTGTTAGGCCCACTAGGGCAAACCAGGGTAGTCAGGCGAGGGTACGCGGACTGTGGAGGGGCAAGGCCCCAGTTTGGTTACTGTGGAGGGGTTGGACCCCTGTTACTGAGAGGGCTCTGCCCTGGTTCCGTGCTGTGCTTTGGGCGCACCCGTTAACGGAAACGACTGACCGCATGCCAGTGCGGGCTAGCTACCTGTGAGTTTATCGCGCGTGCCGTAGTCACCGTTACGTCTGTCAGTGACCTTGGGGTGGTTGACTGAGGGTAGGATCACCACGGGGGACTCTCCCGACCAGGAGAGCACCACGTGCTACTTCTACTTTTGGAAAAGACTGCAATCAAGATCGTTCCCACGAGGACATTCGAGATCAAGTAAAGGATCTGAGAAATAAATGAAATAGTGAGAAAAATTGAAAGTTGTGAATAAAGGAAGTAATAGAACATAACAGCTACTGTACACTCTACTGTTGCCTTTAGTTAGTTTGCCACTCTACTCAGCGTTTTGCTGACGTGTTACACTCGTTACCTTTTTCAGGACCAGGTGTTGAGCAGCCAGGGTCGGCGGCTGCAGAGGACGCTGGGCCGAGTAGGGTCCAGTAGAGTTACCACAGCCTTTTGTACCCCTTTTGTTTCTGTTCTAGTGAGTAGTTTTTGTTTCCGCTGTACCTTCTTTACCAGCAGTTCTTGTTATATGATAAATGTTGTTTTACTGTTGTGGTGGTACCTACTGTAGTAGTTTCTTTCCTTACTGCTGTACTTTCTTACTGTTAGTTATATTCATGCTGAATGTGGTTTATTTTACTGTCTTTTGGTTACTTCCTCGTTGGATGACTAGGTCTTGGGATTAGTCGAGTCGGTCCGGTTCTCGTGTCTCGTAGGGACTCGGGAACCGGGTCGTTACACTAGGTGACATAATTCAGAGCTTCAAATGACAAATCTGACCATATGGATGGATCTGGAGCATCGATCGCATTCCAACAATGTAGAAATCACCTCGATCCGAGCATCGTGGCATCCTCTGCAAGCAATGAAGTGTGGACAGTCCAGATGGTGCCACGTGGCACCATCTAGAGTGCCCAACACCACCTGCCACTTCTTTAAAGGCCGATCATCAAGTGATCTCAACCATTAGATGAGAATCCAATGGCTGAGAGCTCTCCCTCACCACGCAGCTACGGCTTTTCCTCATGACTCATTGGCATACTTGGTGCAATGGTGGGAGTGGCGGTTCTCAAGGGAGGGGCATGGGTTCGAATCCCCGCAGCCCCCCCAATCTCAATTCAACATCTCATGTAAGCAGCAGCTGCAGCGTAGCGCACACGTGCGCACCAGCCCACACCAGCGTGCACACTAGCAGGACGCCGCGTGATCAGTGCGCATGATGGGCAGTAGCGTAGACGCAAATGGCGTTGTTGTCAGGGAGGCAACAGACGCAATAATTTCACCTAATTTTATTTTTTATTATTTCTCATTGCACAGTGATCTGACCATTTATTATTTTTTCTGTGCGAGAAATTTGTGCGAGAAATCAGCCATTGTGAGCAGAAATTTGACGTCACCAGAGGAGGAATTGGTCGAGCAACCTTGCAAAGGAGGGGAAGGATGAGGATGCGATGATCATCTAGTCGCTGATTTAATTAGAGTACGATTAAGACTTTAGACTTAATTTTTCATTACACATTTGGTTTGAAACCCTTATTCTGGGGAATATTTTTAGGGGTTTGTTACCTGTTTTTGTTTTAGGCCCGTGTTGGGTAATTTTTGGAAGCCTGTTCCCTTTTCTTTATATTTAGGTTTTTTAATTTATTTTGTGGATTGTTTACCTTTATTTGCTTGTGCATAAGTAGTTAAAAAAATAAAAAAATTAAAAAGAAATGAACTGCCTGCAGAAGCTGCCTGTCCCTAAGACAAACCATTGAGGTATGTATGAGCAGCCTCTAGATTTACTTCACTGCATTGCGTGCATTCTCGCATCGTTGATTGCTGGAATCAAGGTACGCATTCTCTTACTTTGAATCCTATTCATGATCACGCATTGTATTTGGACTTAATTCGAAGAGCACATAATTTGTCTTGAAGCGATTTAACAAGTGGTCACATATATTCGTGAAAAAGGACTAATTAAAGGAGGGACATCTAAAAATCAAGGACTTGATTGTCAAACGTGGTGTGCAATTCAAAATTCAAAATCTTTTTGCAGTGAATGCACACTTATATCTTTTGCACCATGGCACGCATTTAGACACTCCTAAGTCTTGGAACGACTAGGACAAGAGCCCTCCTACCGTTGGATTCTAAAGTGTTCGGAACTTGAGATAAAAGGTTTTGTAAATCCAAAGAGGGGGATACCCTATCATGGATTTTTGGGGGTAGTTGAGAAGCACCGCGAAAGCATAGCTTCAAAGGAAGGCTTAGGCCTACTTGCATCCCTCGATCTTCCATCTTTGGATTTGCTTTACCATTTGAGATTTAGGGAAGAATACCTAAGCTCCAACTAGGTCTTTTTAGGCATTTCGAAGGTCGACAATAGGCACATAATTGATTGGGAAACTTCGTTTGTCACCTACAATTTGAAATAAAGTCAAAAGCCTAAATTTGTAAAGGCCGAACAAGTCCTTCTGAATTGTGTTTGTAGTGCATGCTTGGTAGGCGTTCTCTTAGGAGACAACTTGTGTTTGATCCTAAACCTGAAAGAATCTTACGAAGAAACCTTCTAAGGGTAGAAATGGCCGGTCAAAGGAGCCTTAAGAAATATTTCATCCCAACCAATCAAGCTAGCCCTGCACTACGTAGACCTGGAGGGGACAATCCTTATGAGATCAAAAGCAGTACCATATCCTTGCTGCCCTCCTTTTATAGTATTGCTAGGGAAGACCCTTACAGGCATATAGAGGAATTCACCGAGGTTTGTTCCAAGGTGAAGTTGCAGCGTGATACTGATGACACTCAAATGCGGACCCTCTTTCCCTTCTCCCTTAAGGACAAAGCCAAGTATTGGTATCACACCCTTGATAATAATAACACTTGGGATGCCCTGAAGGAGTTCTTGAAGAAGTACTTCCCCATGAGCAAAACCAATCACTTTAGGAGGGAAATTATGAGTTTTGTTCAAAAGGATTGGGAAGCGTTCCATGATGCGTGGGAGCACTTTAACAACTTGCTAAGACTTTGCCAACATCACTAGGTGCCTAAATGGCAACTGGTTGAAAGGTTCTACACTGGACTTAATGATTCGCATAGGCAAACCGTGGATGGTGCCTGTGCAGGAACCTTTCTTTCTAAGACTGAGGATGAAGCTTGGAACCTTTTTAATAATTTGAGTGAGAATTCTATCCACTTGAATTCTGCTTACATGGATAGAAAGCCCACTCTCATGCAAAGAAAGTTGGAGGCGAATGAGGCAAGGGACACCCAGAATTTAGCCTATCAGATTCAATTATTGAATCAAAACATGGAAAGGCTTATGTCGAACCTGAGTTCATTCGTATCTAACACCTCCACATCCCAAGATTCCGAATGCTTAATTTGTCAAGGCAATACACACTCCACTGTGGATTGCCACTTGGCCTCCTAATTCCCTGAGCTTGTACAAGCGGATTTGAATGCCACTCAAGGGTTCCGTCTTAAACCTTGTAATGACCCTTTCTCCAACACTTATAATGAGGGATGGAGGAACCACCCAAACTTTTCTTGGAGACAAGGAAATGTCTCAAATTTAGGGAATTACAACCAACAATCCTTTCAAAACCATCAAATGAACCAACCTCAAACCTTTGCCCAACCTAAGACCTCTGAGATGGATGAATTGAAGGTGATGTTGAAAACTATGCAAGAAAGTCAAAGTGCCATCATCCAATCTCATGATAAGGCTATACATGAGATGAAATCACAAATAAGACACCTTGTTGAGGCCGTTAGACAGAGGGAAACTGGGAAGCTCCCCAATAATACTGAGGAAAATCCTAAAGGAAAAGGGATTGTCTTTAGGGAGCATGCTCAAGTGGTGAATATTCTGAGGAGTGGGAAAGAAATTTTCAAATCCGATGCTCCTATATTCTCACCCCCAAAAAGACCATCCACCCCGACTTTCACCCCCATCAGAGAAGACTTGCCCAAATCTTCTCCACTTGAAATCACCTCACCAGAAGAAGTTGCCCCCATTCCACCCCTTACTCGACATGACAACCCTTCCACCCAGAGATCGAGAGTGCCTTTTCCAGAGCGCTTATCCACCTCTGGGCAGACTTCTGCTGGCTCATTTGGAGCCAAAGATATGACGAATGAGATTATGGAAACTTTCAAGCAAGTGCAGATTAACCTGCCTTTGCTTGAAGCTATCAGGCATATTCCGTCTTATGCCCGCTTCTTAAAGGACCTGTGCACGAAAAAGTGGCAATCTAGAAAACAGGTCCAATCAAAAGTTTTCCTACCAGATTCTGTTAGCTCAATTGTTCAACATGGCACACCCTCGATACTTAAGGACCCAGGAGCCCCATACATCTCAGTAGCTATTGGTGGCTTACAAATTGATGAGGCTCTACTTGATTTGGGTGCAGGGGTGAACATCCTTCCGAGCTACATGTATGAACAACTTGGGGGAGGCAATCTGAAGCCTAGCCCTGTAATCCTTCAAGTTGCTGATCGATCACTTAAACCACCATGGGGAATTTTGGAAGATGTCCTCATAAGAGTGGAGGATTTCTTCTTTCCCGTTGACTTCTTAGTTTTGGACACTGATCCTACCAACAAGCCAACCAAACGCTCCATCATTTTGGACCGCTCCTTCCTTGCAACTTCGCATGCTTCAATCAATTGCAATACTGGGGCATTGAAAATGGGCTTTGGGAATAGGAAAATCTGGCTTAATGTGTTTGATGCTTACAAACAAGCTGGACTTGAGGATTGTTCTCAAGTTAAGGTGATAGATGACCTAATTGAAGAGGCAACCCTTGCAATCTTATGTGATGACCCTCTTCAACATGTCATGATAAATGAGCATTCCCATCTCTTGGAGGAATGTGAGGGCATATACTAGAACTTGAGGAATTGCTCGGTGTTTCTGCTGAGTCTCTTCCCCCATCATTTCCGCCGAAGCTAGAACTACTACCAAAGATGGCGACATCTATTATGAAACCCTCAACCATACAAGCCCCCGACCTTGAGTTGAAACCCCTCCCTGACACTCTCAAGTATGTTTTCCTAGGTGCCAATGATATGCTCCCCGTTATCATTTTGGCTGTGCTATCTGAGGCACAGGAGGGAGCCTTGATTGAATGCTTATCTGGGCACAAGGAAGCTATTGCTTGGAGCATTGTTGACATTAAGGATATAGACTCTACACTCTGCATGCACCACATTTATACTGATGATTCCAACAAGCCATTTAGGGACATGCAGAGACGTCTGAACCCTAATATGAGGGAGATGGTAAAAAAGGAAATCCTGAAGTGGTTGGACGCTGGGATCATATATCCCATTGCGTGGGTAAGTCCTATTCATGTGGTGCTAAAGAAGGCAGGCTTTATTGTGAAATTCAAAGACCAAGGTGAACAAGTTGTCAGTATACCCTCAACTGGATGGAGGGTCTGTATTGATTACCGCAAGCTGAACACCGCTACCCAGAAGGATCACTTTCCTCTGCCTTTTATTGATCAAATTCTTGAGAAATTGGCAAGGAATAAGTACTATTGCTTTCTCGATGGATATTCTGGGTACAATCAGGTGGCAATCTTTCCTGATGACTAGGAGAAGACGACATTCACGAGTCCTTACGGTACATTTGCATTTAGGCGTATGCCGTTTGGATTATGTAATGCCCCTACAACTTTCCAGCGATGTACGATGTCTATCTTTTAGGACATGATTGACGAGTGTGTTGAAGTGTTTATGGATGACTTCTCCATTTATGGCTCGTCTTTCGACCAGTGAATGTGTTGAAGCGATGTATGGAGACTGGTTTAGTCCTCAGTTGGGAGAAAAGTCACTTCATGGTACAGAAAGGAATTGTACTTGGGCATGTTGCATTCGAGCAAGGTTTTGAAGTAGATAAAGCCAAGTTTGATTCTATTTCCAAACTCCCATTGCCTATGAACGTCAAACAGATTAGATCCTTTCTAGGCCATGCTGGCTTTTTTAGGAGCTTTATTAAAAATTTTAGTAAAATTTCTAGGCCACATTGTGACTTTTTGGCAAAGGAATCTTCCTTCAATTTTGATTCAAAGTGTGTCGAGGCCTTTCAAACTCTAAAGGAGGCCTTGATCTCTACGCCTATTCTCCAAGCTCCTAATTGGACAATCCCATTTGAGCTGATGTACGATGCTTCGGATTATGCAGTGGGAGTAGTCCTTGGATAAAGGGTTGAGGGAAGACCTCATGTGGTGCAATACGCAAGCAAGACTTTAACCGAACCTCAGCAAAACCACACCGTCACTGAAAAAGAATTACTTGCTGTAGTTTTTGCTCTGGAAAACTTTAGGTCTTATCTGCTTGGGTCTAAGGTGGTTATTTTTACTGATCATGTAGCAGTGAAACATCTCATTACTAAGAAAGATTCTATGCCATGTTTGATTAGGTGGATCCTACTCCTTCAAGAATTTGACTTGGAAATATGTGAAAAGAAAGGAGTAGAAAATGTTGTGGCTGACCACCTGTCTCTCCTTCCTCTTAATGACTCTTTCTGGACACATTCGTGAGGAATTTTCCCGATGAAACTTTGATGGCGGTAACACCAACTTTACCTTGGTATGCAGATGCTGTAAATTACTTGGTCACTGGACAAACTCCTGGCTCTTGGGATGAACAAAAAAGAAAGAGATTCATTTCCCAAGCAAGATATTTTCATTGGGAAGAGCCAGAATTATTTAGAATTGGACAAGACCAAGTATTGAGACATTGTGAACCTGAAGAGGAACAACAAAGTGTGCTTAGTTTTTGCCATGAACTTCATTGTGGAGGACACTTTGGTGCTAAGAAAACTACTTTTAAGGTTCTCCAATCTGGTTTTTGGTGGCCTTCCTTATTTAAGGATTCTCATAATTTTTTTAAGGCCTGTATTAGATGTCAACGGACTGGAACGATTGGAAAGAGAAATGAAATGCCTCAACATCCTATTCAATCTGTGGAAGTTTTTGATGTGTGGGGAATTGACTTTATGGGCCCTTTCCCGTCGTCCCATGGTTATGAATATATCTTGGTGGTAGTTGATTATGTCTCTAGATGGATAGAGGCCATTCCTACTTGCACAAATGACCACTCTATGTTTTGAAATTTGTGAAGGCCAATATCATATCCCATTTCGGCTGCCCCAAGACCATTATAAGTGATGGGGAACCTCATTTTCGAAACCACCACTTCAATCGGCTAATCAGAAGTTTGGGAGTGACTCACAAGGTCGCTATCCCTTACCATCCTCAGACAAGTAGCCAGGTTGAAGTGTCGAATAGGGAGATAAAAAAAATTTTGGAAAAGATCGTTAGACCTGATAGGAAAGACTGGTCCCAAAAGCTCGATGATTCTTTGTGGGCATATCGAATGGCCTATAAGGCCCCTTTGGGTACTTCTCCCTTTTAGATTATGTATGGGAAAGCATGCCATTTACCTGTTGAGTTGGAACGTAAGTCACTTTGGGCTATTCGAAGTGTTAACATGGATTTAGAGAAGGCGGGTAAGGCATGACTTCTAGAATTGAGTGAGCTTGAGGAGCTGAGGAATGATGCTTATGACACCTCTCAAGCTTATAAAGAAAGAACTAAAGTCTTGCATGATAAATTTATACTTCGAAAGACCTTTGAGCCCAACCAACAAGTCTGGCTTTTGAATTCCAGACTTAAGCTTTTTCCTGGGAAGTTAAAATCTTGTTGGGATGGGCCTTACATAATCACTAAAGTATTTCAGCATGGAGCTGTGGAGATAAAAAACCCTTCCTCTTCTGCAACTCCCTTTATCGTCAACGGTCAACAGTTAAAACCTTACATAACTTTGGATGGCCATTTGGTTGACGAGGTCACTCTTGAGGAGCCTTAGCTCCTACCATTCTTCACATCAGGTAATATCTTCCTTTAACTATTTTTGTTTTCAATGAGGACATTGTTTGAACCAGGCATGGGGGGAGAGGACCTGAGGCATTTTGTTTGTCGCATGCATACATTTGCATTAAAAAAAACAAGAAGAAAAAAATCAAAATAAATAAAAATAAAAAAATAATTAAAAACAAAGTTTTGAGCTTAACTGACCAGGTCTTGCATTCTTAAGCAAATCAGAATTCTAGGGTAGACTAAGTTAATTCTAGGGTCAAACTTTAGAAGCTAAATGAGCTACTCGCTTTAGACCTTTAGGGTCCTTTGTGGACTTAAAAACTTAAGTAGGAGTTAAGTTGCGGACCATTCCTCAAGAGGTTGAGGAAGGAAAGCTAGGGTTTGAGTGAAAAGGTGGGGTAGTACCTGGAGTCTTGTTTTACCTTTTGGTTTACGGGTCCTTGTAACCCAACCATCCAAATTTCACACACTTGGTTCTGGTGTAAGTAATCAACTTAATCTCTTTCTTAAAAGAGATTTGGTTCTCTTAGTTTTGACTTAGGAGAGGCTTGAAAACACAATTTGATTGGAAGAGTTCCCGCCGTACGAGAGGTGGAGTATATACTCACCTTGAGGATGCGATGATAACATATTACCTCCTCGGTGCTTGTCTCTTAGGATATCCATCCTACTGGGGGCATGTAAGCGCATTGTGTAGTTCAGGTACCATGGGCGGCCCTATCCTGAAGTGTCGATTGCCATAGGCCTGAATTCGCTTAAGAAATCCATGGGCGATACTATCTCAAAGTGTTGATTGCCAGGAGTTCTTGGGGTTGTTATGGGCGGTGCTATCTTGAAGCATCGAAAGCCAGGCACCCTTCGAGGCACGATAATGGGGACAATGAATTCGACACAGACCGTGTTGATAGTTGATCCGAGGTTAGACTTAGGGGAATCAAACAAAAAAATAAAAAAAATAAAAAAATAATAAATCCTTTTTCCTTTAACTCAAATAACTCAGGCCAAAGCACATGCATGGGTGCTTTAATCTCAGGGATCAATAAACTTTAGGGTAGAGTCAGAAATTAGGGAAACTCGTGCCTGCAACTCGTCTTTAGCTGACCTAGTCTGTAACTTAGCAACCACTTGAGAACCTTAGGTCTAGAGTCTGAACTTAATATGTTTCTAAAGGAAGACCGATTGGGTTGGCTAGTCTACTTGGAGTGTTAAGTTTTGCTTGGATTTGCTAGGGACTAGCAAAAACTAGGCATGGGGGTATTTGATTAGCCCATATTTGTGGGCTATTTAAATATTTAAGTGTCTAGACATTAAGTTAGTTCTAACATTTATTTAGCATAAATTAGGATGTAAATAGATTAATTCATAATTCTAATTTAATTACATAATTCATACATTGCATTCATATTTAAATGCATTTAGAATTAACTCAGAATTGCATTCATTTAATTAGTTAACCAATTAGGTGCATTGCATGCATTAATTTAAGTTAACATAAAAGTTGAAGGTTTGTATATAAATAACCATAATTTTTTATCATTATTTTTATTCTTCTTCTTTCAGCAACGACTGCAACGCCACTACTTGCCGCACTAAAACCTGCATTCAAGGACTACTGGAGAATGTTGATCTGCTCCCGCCTCTTCATTCAAATCCATGCAAGTGGCTACAAAAAGAGGAGGAGGCAGCCGAGCTCTGGAGGCCACCATCCTAACGACCCGCCACTGTGCAGAGAGTTCATCTCTCGTCCGTTCCACCACCACCGGCCTGAACCGCGGCGACGAGCCTCCACCACTGTGGGCATGTGGCATGACAGGCCACACTGCCATTTGTTGCTCGTCTACATTACTGTGAGCACCTCAGCGTGCACCACCCTCGCTGTCATCACCAACAACCACCACTACAACTTCATGTCCCCATCAATTAAGACGTCCGAGAAGTTTCCTGGACGTCTAAAGCTTCGTCCCCACACACAACAGCAATCGGCCTCACCTTCACGCCTGCGCCTTCCTTGCAGCCTCGGCGCGCCGCACCTCCTACAGCATCCACAGCGCATGCCCTTGCTGTGCCTCACCTCCTTCATGCCTGCGGCCCTCCAGCTGCACAAGCCGCCAGCACCCTGCACCACCTCCGCATGCGCCTTGCAGTGCCTCCAATCATGCACACAGCGGTGCGCCCGCCAGCATGCAGCGCCCTGCCAGCATGCTGCATGCCCTTGCTGCACCTCACCTCCTTTAGCCCTTAGCGCACCCATCTCACATCCTGCAGCAACGCCTCCAGCCTATCGGCTGCGTGCCTTCCTTACAGCGTGTGGCCAGCAGCATCAGCAGTAGCGGCGCATCCGCCAGCAGCACCACCCTCTGCTCGCGTGCAGTCCAGTGCGTGCGCCTCCTCGCCAGGACCTCAGCTACGCCCATCCACAGCCCACACGGCCTGCGGCACTTCAGCAGCCACTGGAACCCACCACCACCGTGCCTCCGTCCGGCCACCTCGGAGCATCTCGCACTTCACCGCGACCGCCATCACGGAGCCCTCGGTCTAGAGATCCTCCTCTAAGCTTCACGCCTCCAACCGCGGCCTCCTCCTCATGCACGAAGAAGGGAAAGAAGATCCCCTGTTTTGCTACAGTAAAGGCCCTATTAATATTTACATTCTATGCCATTGTCAACTTTTAATAATATTTATTAAGCTGCATTGCAAAAACTATCCTTTAGTTGTTCAAAATTGCCATTTCAGCATGTTCTCTTGATGCTTTCTTAATCTGAAGGCAGATTTGGCTCGATTCTTGCCGAAACTAACTGTGAACATACGTTTTCAACCGATGCGAGTTTAAATACGTCATTGCCTCCCTATGGACATGACCTGCTCTTCTGCGAGTGGTTATTTTAATAATTTATTAGTCGATTTTTCCACCACATAGAACTACAAATGACTTTAAAAGTGAAGAATCAACTCATCACACCACTCAAATTAAAGGCGATTCATCAGTAGCTTGCCACTTAGGGTTGATTCTTAGGGCTAAACCAGGCATTCCACATTATTTTTAATTTTTAAAGGAACATATCATCACTCGTGTTTTAAAAACTTGGAGTGTTCTACTAAACCTTGATTGAACCAATCTAAGAATTAAACCCTAAAAGCTACTAAACAAGGTTAAACCCTAAAAGACACATCATCAAATAACTTTGTTTGCAAACCCTGGTTGTGCACGCACAAACATTTTAACTGATTATTAATGGAACAACCCATCTAAAGGGCCCATCACATTCCAAGAGCACAATCATCCCAAGCTTAAGTACAATTGAGTAAACGTTGGCCTTAATGATTAATTCGCTCTTCGCGACTTAGACTAAGATTTTTTTCGATTAATTTGCTTTTGCCGATCCATCTGATGTCTAGCTAGGGGAGTAGCATCAAACAACCACTGCCGGGGGTACACTAGGAACTAGAGGTGCAACCCAAAGGGAGAACCCTCTCCCTAGTCCCTCTTTCTAACTGGTTGGATTGACAGGATAAAAGTAGACCAAATCATTTATAATCTCAAGATGGGTCTTGGGAGTTTGTAGGTCTTTAGGTTAACCCACCTAAGGACAAGGTTGATTGCTTGTACTGCAAGGCTCCTTTCTCTCTTCTAATTTCCCTCCTACTCCACTATGTGCCCTTCCACATCCTACACGCATTTCCCATCCTACCCTCCTACCATTGCATATCCCCAAGATGATTACTATCCTGACTTGACTTGTAATTACCCATCCACTAGCTGGGATAACTTTGATTGGGGATATGAATCTGGACCTTAGTGTCTAGGGGCTAACCCTAGACAACAAGACTATGATTACTATCCTTGCTAAATCTACAATGATTATGGATCTCTATCCTTTGATGACAAAACCAACTTAATCTACAATCAAGAAGGATATCCTGATTATAACACCTACCCTCCCTTGTATTCCATTGAAAATAGGTCATCACCATTCTTTGAACAACCCTAGATGACCTACTATCAGGGAGGAACCCAAGAACCTCGACATCTTAACTCCCCTAGATTTAACCCAAAACCACCCAAACCTGAACCAAACCAGTTGGTTCAAGTGAACCAGATCCAAGATAGGGTGTTGTCTAATTTGTGGAACACTATACAATCTCTAGATGATCAGCCAACACCATGCACTAAAGCACTGGAGCAAATGATCAAAATGATTGATGAACTTAAAAGCTCTCTATTGGATTTGCTCCAAAGTATTAGGGATAGGGACCTGGGTGAGTTTCTTCTTTGGAAATTGTCGAGGCTGAGGATGAAATTTGTGGTTGCCCTAGTCAAATCTTTGGATGATTCTCAAGATGAACCCCCTTTAGGAGAGCCAATGTCTAAACCCACTCAGGTGCCTGTTGGGGGGGATACATATTCTGAGATTGGAGATGACAAGATTGGTCTAGAGCAACCCTTTGAGGAGGAACCAATTGATTCACCCGAGATCCTCGAGCCAGGGAGCGAGGAAAAATATGTCTCTTTGAACCAAGAAATGACAATCGATTTTGAGACATATATAAATGAGGATTATGAATTCCTTGACTCTGAGGGTGAAGAATCTCTTAGTGAAGACTCACTTGAACATAAGATGATTTCAGTGAGACAAACAACTTGAGGAATCTGATGATCCATTTGATAGCCCAATTATTGGAGATTTGGATTCAGTTTGGGCTAACTTGGAGGATCCGATTCCTCTTTTACTAGAAGATTCAATCAACAGCTCCATTCCTCAACCACACCATAAAGGAATTGATTTTGATTTGGAAATCATTGTACCCAAGTCAATTCTGAGAGAGCCACAATTTCTAGACTTGGGTAAATTATATGGGGTGATTGATATGCCAGAGGTCCTGGGAACTAAACACTTGATGTTGGAGGATAGAAATGTGGAAATGAAATTTTGGGAAGTTAATTTTGAGGGAACTACGATTTTGGATCTAAGGGTACCTATTGACTTGAAACCACCTATCTTCTATCAAGACCCTTATGATATATTTCATGTACGACCCAAGCCTGTAATAATTGACTATCTTCCTAAGCTGAACTATAAGTGGACACCTGATTTTAATAAATCAGATCAACCCATTGTCCGATACTTTGGTCTTGGGTTGCACACCACAAAACTGCAAGCCCAGCCCTGCAAGCATAACAACCTTCTATTCTGGGTGATTTTCAACCAGAACCTAAGAACCACTCGACCTTGGGGCATGGGTCTGCACCATAATCTAGTCCACATTTGTGGACACCTACTGGCAGGTCCTATGATCAATATTTTTATTTTGATTCTGACCTACACTTGTCAATTCTCAATTTCTTCCTTGTATGTATTTTATGCCTAGATGACGGCATTAAATTTAGCACGTGTTTATATTTCACATTATTTGCGGAGCTGACTGGATTTCTCATTATGTTTAGGTGATATTCTATTTACTCCACCCTTTTCATGTCTTTGTTTCCACAATGAGGATAATGCATCATTTAGGAATGGGGGATGGATAATCAATTCCTGATATCATTTTGTTAACTCCATAGAATTTCTTTTAGTTTCTTATAAAAAAAATTTTGAAAATTTGAAAAAAGGTAAAAAAAAAGAAGAATTAGATGAAAACATAGACATTTGGAAGTTATTATCTTTAGGAAATGATATGAGAGGACCTAAACACTTGGACTCTTCAAGTCTTCGGGCTTAATTAGACTAGGTGTCCACTCGAATGTGGACCTAGTCTCGAGTCCTCTCCAAGTCAATCTTATTTTAATTTGGTAAATAAATTAGGGTGATAAGTATACGACTTATCAACCCACCCTCTGATTTAAGGGGACTTTAAGCCAAAGCATCTACACACTTTTTGCACTGACTCACTTTTCGACGGTTTCTTCGAAAATTGGGTAGCTAGTGAACTATCTAGGGTGGTATGGCTGGCAAGTTGTCGGTGGTAATAGCTTATTGGTCGGTTGTCCAGAGCCCAGCCACAAGACCATTTTCGTTGTACTGCCTTTTAGGTAAATCTTAAAGTAGAAAAACCACCTACTTAAAAATAAAAAATAAAAAAAAAGTAGAAAAAGGTGAAAAAAAATAAATAAAACCACACTTCTCCGCATGAGTATCGCTGGCAAGTTGCCGTGGGTAATAGCCCATTGGCTGGTTTTCTAGAGCCCTACTCACAAAAATGTAAAATAATTCCCAAAACAGTTAGGGAAGAAGCAGGGAAGTAGAATAAATCGGGGAGATAAACGCTGGGTTCGCTCTTGTGTTGACCCCATAAATAAAAAAAAGTAGGGAGAAAGCTATCGTTCGAAAGGATAAACCTCTCAGCAAGGTCACCTAGGGTTGTAGAAACTCGAAGTCCATTTTAACGGCCACTTAATTAGTCTTTCACTCTTTTCACCAAATGCTTAGCACTTAGAGTCTTTTTCAAGTCTTAGGTGGGTTGGGTAGCCGTAAAAAGTTATCCTGACAATCTTAAACTCCAAAAGCCCAAAAAAATAAGAAAAGAAAAAAAAATGTATCTTCCCTTTTCAAATAAGGCGAGGACTTGGGCGGCCTGCATTCTGGCAAACACCCAGGTACTATTGAGTCTTCGTAGTTTAGGACCTTAGTTGAAATTTTCTATTGTTAATAAATGACTTAGGCCTAAGCGATCTAATCCTAATTTTGATTTTATGCATAGCATGTAGTTTATTTTCTAGAGATTAGCAAAAGATAGGCATGGTGGTATGATATAGACACATCTATTTAGGTTAAAATGCCTATTTATGCATGTTCCCATGCTTAGATTTGCATTCCATATAATAAATATTGCATAGCATGTAGCATTCTGCATTTAGAGCAGTTGTGTATATTTTAAGTTAATTACATCTTTTTTGTGGTTAGGAGAGAAGGAGATTTATTTCAGAGCCTTGGATTGATGATCCGACCGTACAGATCAAATCAAGACGACGATCAGAGTCCAATGCCTCCAAAATAGCCTTGATCGGAGTCCCATAGCACCATATGCAGTCCGAGGAAGATCATTGGCTAAGGGACTAGGTGACATAATTTGGAGCTTCAAACGACAAACCTGACCATGTGGATGAATTCGGGTCGACGATCGCAGCCTAATGGCATGAAAATTGACTCAATTTGACCTCTGTAGCAGCCCTTATAACGAAAAGAAGATGGACAGCCCAGATCAAGCCACAAGGCTCAACCCAGGTCCCCCATGCACACGCACGCACCACCACACGTGCACAGCAGCGCAGGCACACATGTGCATGCAGTGGCAGCCCACGCAAGCACGTAGAGTGTGGATGTGCTCCGCATGAGCTGGTGTAGTGTCAATGTAAGCATGTGGGTTGTCTTGAGCAGCATTTGCGGTGGATCCCCAGCGACGTTTATTACCGTCACTAAATGTCCTTTATACAAATTTGATTCTTTCCTCTACTATAAAAGGACCCCTACCCCTCCCATTTTTCTTCATCTCTTCCTTTCTTCAGCTAAGCACCTCCAAGGCTTTAAAGAGAGCTTGTCCCAATCCCAGGATGCTCCTCTAGAGTAAAACCAAATAGTTTCCCTCCCCTCATCCCCATTCGTGGAGCATCCCGTGGCCATCCTCTCATCGCCCTTCAGGAAGAAGATCCTCACCACGACGCCATCTTGCCCCATCCTCCGTCGTCTGGCTACATCCTCCTTTATCCTGCTCCTCACCACCTTCCTCTAGGCGACGTCAGAGCGAGTCATCCTCCGAGTGACCGTCAAGGGGGATTTATCTCACCTCTCTCTATCTTTTGCTTTCGTAGTGTAGATTTTTCACTTTTGCAGTTGTAACAAACTGTTGTTCATGAATGAATGATTCTCTCTCATTCTCTCTTTCTCTCTCTCTCTTATATTTTTGCAAGTAGTTAGCTAGAATTCATGTAACAAACTGTTGTTCATGAATGAATGATTCTCTCTCATTCTCTCTTTCTCTCTCTCTTATATTTTTACAAGTAGATTAGCTAGAATTCATCAACCTGATCTCTTGCTTGTTAAAAACCAAAAAAAGTGGAAAAGATAAAAATGACCAAAAACAAAAAAAAGTGAAATGCGGATTTTCAAAACCAAACATTCGCCTCCCAGTGTTCGACCCAAGACTCATCTCGAGTTTCAGTTATAAATTGGTGAGTGCCTCATCTTGAGCCCTAACTAGCTCATTTTGACCTGAGAAAGTAAATAAAAGCTCTTACATAACCTAAAGGAAGACCTAAGTCAAGGGTTTACTGTTCTGAGAAGGAAACGTGAACTAAAGGGTAAAACTACAATTTTACCATTGCAGTGCATCAATGTTAGTTCTCAAGGGTTAAACATTGGTCAATTGGACTTAATAAGAGGAAAAGTGGGATGGTTCTGACATTCTGTAACCCTAAAACAAACCTGCTTAATGCAACAAGGTTTCAATTTGGATAAAAATCAAATAAACCCTCAAAAATTCATGGAAAAATATCCCCTAGGGTTTAGAACCTTTAATTTGGCCTTTGGAACCTATTTTGACCTAGATTGGTGTCATAACGCATTATTTGACCAAATTTGGGTTTTTATACAAAATGTCCATTCAAATGTGGTCAAACATAAAATCCAACTTCACCATTGGATTCCTTAGGTCCAAATTAGGTTTGTACAAAAATTTAGGGTTAAGGAAAGGTTATCTGACCTACTTTGCAAAATGGTCCACTCAATGACATTCTGGCCCCTAACTTTTGAAAAACCCTTGTGTAAAGCCCCCTATCTTCCTCGCCACCCTTGCATTCATGTCCCTCTACCATTACAGCGAAGGAATCCCACTCCGGTGAGGATTCGAGGCTGATATCTCCTCGAATCCTCGGAGATCTCCTCTTAGATTTGGAAGGGAGATTCTCTGAGGATTTCTCCACCATCTGAACAAAATCTCTAGATCAAATTTACGCCCAATCTCTCGTGCGAACACTCGAGAGATTTGAGTGTCCTAAGCACCTTCCTTCTTCGGTGAGGGTTTTGCACTGGAAGGCTTGCCCTCCAAGCATAAGAAGCTCGGCCGGCGGATATAAAAGGGCCCCCGGTCCTTTGTGCATCTCCCAAGCTTGATTTGGCCGCCGATACCCTCTTAGTTTCTTCCCACCTCATCTCTGGTCAAAACCCCTGCAAGTTCCGATGACCTACCCTCCCTCCTCTCGTCGCTCTGCCACCATACCAATTGCAGGGTTCGCTTTGCCTTGTTGCTCCACGTTGCGCCGCACCAGCACATGCCTCTCTGACCTCCTCCTCATCGCCATCATCTCCACCTCAGGGCTGTCTTCCCCAACGATGGAACATATGCATCGTTCGTCTCCTCTGCCTCCCATTCTCTCCAATCACTACAGATAATTTTCTCGTCTCCTACTCTTTATTTTCCCTCCTTTTATTTCATAAATCACCCCTCGACTGCCACTGTCCACCCTCATCTTCCTGATCTCCGACTGACCTCCGGTGAGATGCATCCATCACTCTGCACCTCCACACATCTTGCCACCAACCTCTTCACCTCTGCCATCGACCACCAATCACTTTCCGCCCATCCACTAACTGCCACACACGCCCAACACCTCCACCGAACAAACCCACACACATGGTCACAGTCTGATCTAGGCACACACACCTAGGTCATTCTGAGCCACGCCAACCCCCACCTCACCTTCGCTGTGATACGGCAAAGGTTTTCCTGTTGTTTGATAGGGCCGCAAGGCCATTCTTGTGTCGTGCAGATCTGAGCCTCCGTCCGCCATTAACGCACAAATGAGCAAGCTTGCTTCAGAGCTCCAGGTCGCGCGCTCTAGGCTTTAGGACACCAAGCTGCAAGTGTTGAGTGTGCGAGTGAATCCAGCCTGAGAGCAGTAGTTGCAAGGCTTTCAGCTATGCCAATTGAGTGAAGATATCCTCCTGCGGGCGCCAGCAGAAGCGAGTGGGACATTTAGTCCCACCTCATGAACTCAGGGCTGAGTGGTGCGATATTTATTGAATTTGTGCTCTCAGCTAATCACCTCTAGTACACAGGGGTGAGGTCCCTCACCCTCACTCAATCACGCCTCATTCGTGACCTACCCCCGTGGACCTGGCACCCGACCTAATTACCTAAAACCTAGCACTCCTCGCGCATCACACCCACACCGGTGTGCCTGGACCCTGGCTCGCACTCAACCCAATTACCCGTCTCTGGGAGAGCGTACCAAAGTGAGAAATAGAGAGAGAGGTGCGGGGAGGGTAAGGGGTAGGTTTTGCTGTGTGGTGCTGTGCAAGAAAGGAGCTAAGGAAGGAAGAGGCGCAGCAGAGAAGAAGAAGAAGAAGGTAGCAGCTGAAGGACATAGCAAGGAAGAAGGTAGCCATAGCAAGGACAAAAAAAGGAGAAGAAGAAAAGAGATGCACTGTAGCAGAGGAGCGGCCAAGCAGAAGAAGAAAGTAGCTGGTGAGGAAGAGAAGTAGGGACTTAGCCGCAGAAGAAGAAAGAAGATAAAGAAGAAAGAAAGCAAGGGCAGAAGAAAGAGAGAAGCAGGAGCGGCTGAGCATAAGAAGAAGAAGCCAAAGAACAAGGCAGGGGAAGCACAGCTATAGAGCAAAGAGAAAAGAGAAAGAGAAAGAAGAGAGAAAGACAATACAAAGAACACCAAAATCACATATCAAGCACTGTAGCACCACTTTTCAAGACGTCTGACTTTTCATCAGACGTTCGATTTTTTAGCATTACTTCTACATTGACATTACTCCTTAATTTTGGTTGAATTAGTTATTATTTTTTATTAAATTGAGAGTTGTGCTCTTAAGCTTTGAAATACCCAATTGCTCCCTGTGTTTGACCTTGGATACTCTGATTTTAGAGTAATAAATTCTTAATTATTTTCGCAGCGATTTCATCTATATTACAACGAGACATCTTTTAAAGCACCATTTTGCCTCGTAAACATTTTGGCACCATTGCTAGGGTGCAACGGGCATTTTAGAAGTTTTAAGCACAACTTCCGATTCAATACTAACTTAATTTCTCTCTTTTGTTATGTTTGTCTCTGGGAAAGCCGAGAAAAGAAAAGCAGCCACACAACAACCACACCAAGGAACAGGTAACTTTCATTAGCCCTTTCTCTTAATCCCTTCAAAGTCTAAAATGAAAAAAGCAAAGAAAACATCAATCTAGGGCTACTTGTTTCCATATTTAGTAATTCATTAAAGTTGCCTGATTTTCATTTCAACACATTTTGAATTGCACATCCAATTAAGGTAACTAGGGATAAAACCTTCTTGAGTGAGCCCTAGATACCAATTTTTGAGGCAACTAAATTGGACCAACTAGAGCCAACCTAAGGATTGCAAAGCTAGGGTTTCTAGAGACACATCTTCTCTTAAGAAAAGAAGCAAAAATTTCAAAAAGAGGTGTGCCTATGGCTTGTTTGGAAAGATCTATACAAGAGAAACCCTAAGCAAATCAGGCTCTTAATCCATTTAAACCTTAAAAGAAAGGACCTAAAAGCTCTCAAAGGAACAAAGAGGTGAAATTGATCCGTTGGATCAACCAACCTTAAAATTAGGTCACTTTTTACACTCAAAAGGCCTAAAGTTCAAGTGGAACCCTAAGCACCTTGATCTTAATTTAAAAAGTTAGACTAAGAGGTCAAGGCCTCCATTCTGGTCTACCTGGAATCTCAAAGATAGGAGAGGTCGGGTGGGGGAAACCCTGTAGTTCGTGGGAACACTCTACTGTGTAGGGGTCTTTACAGGACTCTCCCTCTCTGGCTGCCTAAGTACTTCTCAAGTGGATGACCTTTCGAACTAAGGGCTATCATCTGCCCCTAACCTCTATAGTCACCCAATAATTTTTGGGTGTCTCGATTGGGTCCAGCACCTTTTGATCTCATCACATCCTTCGGTGCATGTTTAGTAGGAGGTCCTTAAGACCTCCTTTAGAAATTCATTCTCGTCGAGGCCAAGCCTCGATGCCCTTGTTTGTGCACCAACCCCACCACATAGATCTTTCCTTTGATTCAGAACCAAGTTCTCCTTCTTCTTCCATCACAGCACAACCCATTGAAGAAGAGAACAACCTTGAGCACTAGCTTCAGGACCTAAATGATCTCTTCCAAAACTTTGTAAACCCACTGCAACGTCCAATGATGAGAGATCACTATAATCCCGCTGCGGTGGCAATCGAGCCTTGATGCGTGCTTTACACTCAACTCAGTAATTAAGTTAATTTCACTTAATTAAGAGTATAAGAAGTCACTTAGGTTAACACGAAATTGTGTCGGTTGTGTAGTATAGGGTCGAATTAACCTAACATTTTAGAAATTTTTACTGGTTGAGTCCAGGTCATTCACTGGGAAGTATAATAATTTTCCAAATTCACCAATTCTCTTTTATTTCTCTATATGTTTAAGAGGTATAACTAGTTTGATTTTAAAACATGAATTTTGCCAAAATATTTAAACTATAAAGAATATACAAAATTCCATATGAAAAACATATTTACTCAAATGATGTTCGTTTTCCAATTTTATTTCAAAAGAAATTAAGTCAATTAAAAGTTGCCCTATTAAAACATGTCTTTTTACAATTAAGAACAAGAAGTAATTAAAATGATGCAAGAAAAGATTTTCTTCATTTATTTCTTCAGCCTCTTATCTTCTTTCTTTCTTTTATTTTCTTCTCTCTCTCGAGCTCTCTTTCTTACCTCTCTTCTTCTATTCCTGCCTTCTCTTCCTGTCTCTTATTTCTCTTTCCCTTAGTCTTCTCCTGCCTTCTCTTCCCTTAGTCTTCTCCTTTTGCCTGTGCTCCTTTCTTTTCTTTGCTTCCATAGCACCTATTCTCCACCTTTCCTTAGCCTTGAACACTTAGCCATTAGCTCAACACTTAGCTTAACAACCATCGTCTTCTCTTTCAATTCCCTTAGACTTTCAGCTGAACTGGGTTTTTTTACTTTTTAACCAAAAATTATTTTATTTGCGGTGAGGTCCTTTTGAGGATACACAGCACCTTGAGATTAGGGTGGGATCAGACCCTACTCAATCCTCGCCTAATCTCAATTAGGTTCATTTTCGATTTATTTCATATGGGTTCATAGTCTCGAGCCCATTTGACTCAACCCGGCCTCCCAGGCCTCTCGCCCTCCCAGGGCATATTCGCTCACGCCCACAAGAGCACACACCCGCAGGCACACAAGCCCGCACACACACATGCACATGCTCACATTAGATCAGATCGGTAACCGGTGTGCCGAGCGCTGACGACTAAAGAGGCCATACAACAAAATTATTTTATCCCCATGCGCGCACTCAGAATCTGACAATGTGGGACTATCTAACCCCTTCCAGACCCAACTTCAAATGATCATAACTCCCATCTCAGAGCTCCAAATCGAGTGATTTCAAGTTTGTTAGAAAGCTCTAAGGTTGATCTACACAATTGCAGGGTCAATTTAAGGTTTTGAAGATGCTTTCCACTTCAATTTGAAAGATAAAATCAGGGGTTCCTACAGGTTATTTTACGCCTGGAAGTGGTTTTAATGTCACAGAGTCCTCAGATGGACTTTTCTCTCTTAATTAAAGGTCTGTACAGGTTCTACATATAAACCTGCATCTGTTAGAATAGTCTTTAAGCTCTCAAGACCTTCAAACAGTGTACAGAACGTTGAAGCTTCTCTAAAAGCTTCAGAGATCGAATTTCAGACTTTAAAATGTGCAACAAAAACTTAAGAATGTTTCTAATTGATTTAAACTAATTCTAAGGGTTATAATTGACTTAACTGGGAAGGTTTCAAGTTCAAAACTCAACAAAATGGCACTGCTATTGATTTGGGTTCGAAAGTAACCCAAATTGACAGAGTTCAAATTCTCACTAAATAAATCATCTGAGATCACTTTAATCACTTTAAAACCATCAAATAAGATCCCAGAAACAACTTAATCTCATCAGTTCCTCAAATTGAGCTCAGAACTCCATTATCAGACTCAGTTTGACTGTGAAGGCACAAAAATTGACTTTCTGTTCAAAGCCTTCTCCACAGGAAATCAAAGCCTCAATTAGAGTCTCCTCAACATTAGAAACTTATTTAGATCTTCAGGTAGGTGTTCCAACCTTGATTTCTAGGGTTTCAAGCTCGTCGCCTGAGGTTTAAAATGTGTTTGTTCGACAGAGCTAACCAGAGGTTGTTACAGTGTTCTAAAGGTTTAAACAGCTTCAGTGCATTGCAATGAAGCTTCTAGGTTCCTTCAATGCTTCTTAAATCTCTTTATCAGACTTCTCCAACTTCGCCGGAGTTGGAGAAGATGAAGTCAAATCTGTAGCTCCATACATTAAAATCTCAATTTAACATCCTTAAAATAATTAGTGATCCACATTATATCATTCTAGAGCTCCTCAACAAGTTCTAGAGGCTGAAATACAAATTTGGCTTGCTAGAGCTCGCCGGAGCTTAGTGAGTCCAGAAAAATATGTAATCTGTGTACAGATTGTCAAAACTTGCCATTTTTTATTTAGAAAGGATTCTGAGGTTGCAAGGAACCTAAGTATCACATTTAATTCTTCATTTGTCCATTAGAATTAAGATTTGATAGTGAATTTGTTTTCTTAAAGGATCTGAGTGCTTAAAGCTCAGGACTTGTTTTACCACTCGATTGAGTGGTTAAAATAAGTCAACAGATGTTTATATTCATAAATATATATTTAATTTAGGATTTGAATTGCTCCTGAGTCGCCATTGACAGCGAGTTCAGGAGCTTAATTAAGATTTGGGCGTTTAATTTATATGTGGTATTTATAGGTATTACAGTGTCGATTAGGGTTCATAAGTGGTGAATAGATGATGAAGAACCCAGTGGAGGTGAAATTAAGTCAATTACTATCACCATGGACAGTGTCAGTAGTTGGTGGAGGTGAAATGTGAACTAGGCGATTAGGTGATCAATTAAACGATTAAATGATTTAGAAATTATTATGGAAGTTAAAGGAAGGTGGATAGTGATTTCAAAAGATGAAATTAAGTCTCTGGTGAGCTCAAGGATCTCGCCAGTGTCAGAGAAGATGAAACTAAAATCTGACATTAACTCTAATCTAACTACCTAAACTAACTAACTAAGCTAGCCTACTCCTACTCCTAATCTACTGTTACCTGGACGAAGGGGTCAATAGGGTTTCGCTGAAGTCTCATGGTGGACGACGAAATCAGAGGGTGGAAGAAAGATATCCGGTGGGTGGATTTGAGGTGGAGCGGAGGATTCCTTTGGTCAACACTTGTGTTAGAGATGTGGAAGACCACGACAGATCTCCTCGGTTGATCAAGATGAATGGAGGAAGTCGGAAAGTGGAATGGAAAGTCATCGGAGTTTTGGATGAATAGCCTATTAAGTCGACTGCAGTGTTAGAAGAGGGAAGGGAGCCAACTTAAGTAAAATCCAAGGGGTGAGGGGGTATTTATAGCAATTGGCAGCGAAGAGAATGGTGGGGTCTGGCCGAAGAAGGAGCTTGAGGAGCTTAACCTCCATCGTTGTCTTCGACGACGGTGAGGTTATCTCTGATTGAAAAATAGGATTTCCGATTAATCCAGACCAATGGATGAAGTGGAGGTGGTGAGTGCAAGCTGCAAGAGCTTGCACAAAGAAGGTTGATGTCAGTAGGGAGGTGATCATGAGGGGGCATGACTCTCTATCGGCAGCCGTTCATTCGACTGAAGAAGAAGAAGAAGAGGGAAAAGGGACTTAAATGAAATAAATCTTAAGGACCTATGTGAGAAATAAGGACTCGATTATAATGAAAAGTAAGGACCAAAATGTAAACCCAGGTTTTGAAGATTTATTTTAAGTTAGATCTTTTTCAACTTTTTCTATATGTTAGTAAATAAGGTAAATATTATGTTTGCACCTTGAATTTACATTTTTGACCTTTTTAGATTAACTTATTAGATTAAGTAAAATCACTTAAGTTATTATATACTTAGGTTTACATTAAATTTAAGCTACTTATCTTATTAAGTAAAGGAATGATTAATAGGATTTCGAGTCTAATTATTAACTAAATTATTAATAATGTTAATTGAATGATAAAATGTCATTTTTAACTTATTTTAAGGTCCTTTACCAAATATCCCTTATTCTATAATTAACCCTTATATGTTCATAACCTTAGCTAATTAACTAGGAAGACTAGTTAATTAGGGGTAATTAGAGATCATGATGAGTGTCTCATCAAGCCTTGAGTCCGAATCCTGGCTGGAGGTCCTGATTTTGAACTCAAGCCCAATATGATTCATGCCATACCAAAATTCCATAGGCTTAACTCCGAAGATCCATTCTAGCATATTAAACAGCTCAAGCATCTGGCCCAGACCTTCGGGTCAGATGCACAAAATTGGGATATTCTACTCATGAAAATATTTTCTTTCTCCCTCATGAACAAGGCTGCTCATTGGTATCAAACTCAGACTCGTCCGATCAACACATGGGATGAACTTTAGTCCGAATTTTTGAAAAAGTTCTTTCCCGTTGGCTGGACAAATGCCTTGCGCCACCAGATCACTCATTTCACCCAACAAATGGGAGAACCTCTTCATGAAGCATGGGATCGATTCTTAGATCTCATGCGAAAGTGCCTCCAACACGGAGTTCCTAAATGGGAACACGTCTAGTCTTTTTACCAGGGACTCTATGAAGACATTCGATTATTCGTCAATGCAACTTGCGGAGGAAACATCATGGGTCAACATGAGGACACGGTGTGGGAGATTCTTGAAAACGTGTGCGAGAACTCCATCAATAATGACTCCATGGGCTTATTCGACCGGACGAATGCCCGTGCATCGATGAATCATAGGGGAGCACATGAGACATAGGAACTGTCCACATCCGTCGAGTTGGAACTGATGGCCAGTTGGTTGGACAAGGTTTCTATCATAGAGAAGAAGGTGGACGAGCTGACTCAACATCTGCAGTGAGCCACCTCTGCGTAGAACTCTTTTGCACAACCACCTCTTGTGAGGGAAATTGTGTAAAACATCTATCACCAATCTTCTCAGGGGATGGACATTGTGGTGTTGGGAATGCAGAAATGCAAAAATAGCACACAGTCGAGATCACAGAGGTTTGCAATCAACTAGCCCAGATGGCAAATTCCCGCAAACCTGGCACCCACCCTTCGCAGTCTCTGCCAAACCCAAATAACGTGCCGACCCAGAGGCACGTTATGAACCCAAATTTAGGCCACACACATATGATTTATCAGGCTCCATCTATTCCATCACCAGACAGGATGGAAGCTTCGACATCTTATGTGGGATTTTAGCAGCAACCACCCCTCTTACCAAACCCATATCAAAACTAAGCAGGATTAAACTCCGTAACAACTCGTAGTGGTAAAGCAACCCAAGACCCACATTATCCAAACCACTCTAAGCCTGGTAGTAGCCCAAGCCCTAGGATAGTTATCCAGGATACCCCTATCCCAGATCAAGAACCTAGACCTATTCTTGAGGAACCAACTAGGGTTCCATTTCTTGAGGCCTTGACCAAAGGAAAAAGGATAACTAAACCCGTGGCTCCTAAGGAGGATCTGGTCAAGCTCTTTGAATAGGTCCAGATGAACATCCCGTTGATGGATGCAATCCGCCATGTACCAGCTTACGCAAGATTCCTGAAAGACATGTGTACACCCAAGCGTAAGCCACGAACTAAAAGTGGAAATTCGATCGTAGTGTTAGAGCAAGCCAGCTCTGTAATCTTAAGTAAACTCCCACCCAAGGCTAAGGACCCAGGAACTCCCCTGATTTCATGTAAAATTGGTGAAACCCAATTTGATAGAGCCTTGCCAGACCTAGGCACCTCCATAAACTTAATACCTTCATCCCTCCTTGACCACCTTGAAGAGTCTGAACTTAAACCTACTGAGGTGACATTGTAGTTAGCCGACCGATCCATCAAGTCACCTAAAGGAATACTCGAGGATGTGATTGTTAGGGTGTGGGATTTCTACTTCCTGGTGGATTTCATAGTTCTGGATATGGATGCACCTGAGAACCCAAGGGATACACCAATTATATTAGGGAGACCTTTTTTGGCCACTGCTAGGGCCAACATAAACTGTGAGGAGGGCCAAATAGAATTAAAATTTGGGAATCAAACTCTGAAGATTGACATCTTTAAGGCCCAACAAGGGATTAATTGCAGGGTTATAAAGCAAAAATGTGATATCAAAGCTGTGGTTGATGAATCTTATGTTGAGGACATCCTGATTATCCCCGATCAACCACTAGAAGATCAAAACCCACAAATAGAGGAATATGAACCTGATCTAGACACACCCATAACTCTCACCCTCGTTCCTGATACAGACCCCGAACCGCCTACTACTGCTGACAACCCTGTCATGGAACTCAAGCCCCTTCTCGAGCTTTGAAGTACATCTTTTTGGGTTCCAATCAGACATTTCCTATGATTATCAACTCCCGACTCACACCTGACCAGGAATCCCGTCTGATTACTATTCTCCAACAACATCGTAGAGCCATTGGATGGACTCTCGATGACTTGATTGGCATAAGCCCATCGTATTGCACATATCGAATCTACGCAGAAGAGGGCGCACGACCTTCACAAGAGATGCAAAGACGTTTAAACCCTAACCTATAGGAGGTCGTGAAAAAGGAGATCATTAAGTGGATAGATGTAGGGATCATCTACCCGATCTCCGACAGTCGCTGGGTGAGTCCAATCAAGGTTGTGCCTAAGAAGGCCGGACTCACCATCATTACGACTGATACTGAAGAGGTCATACCTACCCGAATAGCCAACTCGTGGAGAGTCTGTGATAAACGATAATTTATCATCATTCTTAAGCATTAAAACAAACCTAGCCCCTAGGATTTTGCTTCATAAATGGATTTTTGGGCTGCATTTTGGCATTAATTAGGTTAGGCATGCATTACATTTTTTATTGTCTTTTTGATATGTTTTTGTGAGTGTTAGGGATATACAAGTTCCCAGATAGCTAGAACCCTAGCACTCAAGAAGGCAATTGGTGAAGGAGAAGTTCTCACTAGCTGGAACTCAGCTTGATCCAGCTCACCATAGCTAAAATTCAACTCACCTAACCTAGGGTTACCTCATCCTAGCTTCATTCAGCTCATCTCAGCTAAATGGCAACTCAAGAGAGCTCATCTTAGCTCACCCTAGCTCAGGTCAACTCATATCCAGCTCAAATTAGCTGAGTCGAGCTCATCTTAGCTCTCATTAGATAGGGAGCTCTAGCTAGCTCAGCAAAGTTGACTGGAGTTCACCCTAGCTCAGATCTAGCTACATCCAGCTCCACTCAACTCCAGCCAGCTGAAGAAGAATTCATCCCAGCTCAGGAAGCTCAAGTCTAGCTCCCAAGGACTTAGCTTAGCTCAACTTGGTTGAGCTGAGCTACCTTAGCTGTCTCAACCAGCTCAATCCTCCCTGGGAGCACCAGACCCAGCTCACCTCAGCTCCATTCAACAGAAGCCAGCTCACTTTAGCTTAGCTTAGCAGCTAGCAAAGAACGAGCAAACTAAGCCAGCTAGAGTAGCCCCATGTTGACCTCTTCAGTAGCTGCCAGCTCCACTTCAGCTTCAGATTCTTCAGATCCAGCTCCTCCCTCCAAACCCTAGCTCCAACACCTCCTCCTTTACTCCACTATTAGCTAAGCTAGCTTAACTTGGCTTAGCTTAGCTATGCTCCAGCTCCCTTGGCTTTTACCACCAAAAAACCCTACCTAGCAACTCCACCAACTAGCACCACCTAAGCTCCACATAAGCTAACCCTACTTCCACCTCACCTTTACGCCAACCTAGCCTACCCAGTACCTCCGAAAGACACCATAAAGTGGCACCAAAAGCACCCTAACTACCTCCTTATTGGTGCCACTTTTTCCCTCCAAAACACCCCCACATCATGGCCCTACACATAACCCTACAACCCATCCTAGCCATCCACCTACCCCTCCTTCTAAAACCCTACTTGGCGCCGCCTAAGCCCGTCTTCTAGAAGCCATTTTGGTGCCAACTTCACAGGGTGCCACCACCCATAACCACCACCTAGGTGCCCCTTGGGTTGGCACCAATTACCCTTAGCAATAGGATCCCCAACCACCTCCATCTTCCCATCTTAGCCCTCCATTTCTAGAGTCACCTTAGCCCCCTTCCTACTCTATATAAACCCACTACCTACCACCATTTTAGAGCAACCTCCATTAGTGTATTATTCTACCTATACCCACCTACACCTACGGCCAAGAAGAAGGAGTAGAGAAGAAGATTAAGGGGGCACATCACTAGCCCTTTTGTTGCCTTCTTCTCCCTACTCTCTTCAACTTGGGCCACGCCAAGGAGGAGGGCTATTCCAATTCAGGGAGGATGGCTAGGCAAGGGAGAAAGACCTAGGGTGGACGTCCACCCTTGCGGAGGAGAATTGATGGTGGTAGCTACCACCTTGGAGGACATCATTTGGAGGAGCATCTCAAGAAGGAGGAGTTGGAGGACTCTTTTCATGCCCGGGAGCTGCTAGGCTTGGAGCAAGAAGTCATCATCTTCTTCACCATTTCATTTAGAGGATTTGTGTTTTTATCTTCTTGCATTTCAAGTAGATTAGAAGCTTTCCTCTATATGTTTTGTGTAGAACAAGTTCATTTTTAATTCAGGTTGCCTTCTTTCAATTTTTGTTTCATAGCTTTTTACAATTTTTGCCTAGCATTTGTTTCACTCCCTCTCTCTAATTATTCTAGGCCTCCACGTGCCTAGGGTGAGTTTAGGGAGAGGCTCTACCTATCACTTAGGGTTAGCTTTATTGAATTAGGTATTAGCTGTTTTCCTGCTATTAACAAAATTCGTATTGCCCTTATTTCAAAACCTATAAAAATCATATATATGAAACACCAAAAAGAAATTTGAGCTAAATTTTCAAGCAAGGGATTTAATTTTGCAAACATTTGGCCTCCATCGACGACCATAGATACCCCATTGTCTAGGTATATAAATTTAAAAGCGAAAGCAAATTTACACATTGCAACGACTTAAAACCCAATTTAACAAACCGTGCAAAAACACGATCACTTTTTGGCACCGTTGTCGGGGAGGCACAGCTTTGCATTAATCATTTTCCTCTTGCTTGAAGTGAACCTCATCCCTTTCTCTTTCTTTTCTCTCGTGTGGGCAGGAACTACAGCAGGAAAGCGAGAATTTGGAAGCAAAAGCTCAAAGTTCCTTTTCTTCTCGTGGATTTTCAGGTTGGTTCACTTTTCTGGTCACAAAGCTAATTAAAACTACAAAAAAAATATTAAACTTAGTTTTCATGATCCCAAACATCTTAATTAAGTGGAGTGATGTCCATTAAATTTCATTGTTTGCTTGAATGTTTTATTAACACCACACCATTTCAAGTATTGGTGTTCTATTTTTCGAGTCCAGATTTCTATCCCTACTTGAAAAATCAATTCCCAACACCACAGGCCTCCTAAAATCATAAAATTTCATACTGTGATTCCAAATTAAGTTAGTAACATCTTTTCCAAATTTCAGATCAATTGGCTTTGTATTTTTTAAAATTCGTGTATTGCAGAGAGGTCACAGCCTTAATCTTCCTGTTTTGCTACTGTTCGCAAAGTTTTAGAATCTTTATGCTCATCCAATTTTTTGTGAAGTTTAGCTTTCTGGAATCTTTCTGAAATTTTACATGTCATATAAAATGACCAAAATTTTCTGAGGTCAGTGGTAATACTGAAAAGTCCAAAATACCCACGGGTATCATTTCTAGACTTTGACACCAGTACAAGTAAAAATTCAAAATAGTTATCAAACAAATTCCTAAAATCTTACAAAAAATTTTTCTCGAATCCTTGTTTAATGTTCTTCAAAGTAGTGGTGTTGTTTGACTTATTTGGACCACTACTTAATACAGAAAGCCTACAAATAATTCATTGGTAGTAATTTTCTATCTTAGGGACAATTGGCTCAAGGTTTCTTTCTTTCTTTTTAGAGACTCACATTAAAGGAAATTAACCATAACCAATACAACTTGTTTTTTAGTTTGATTGTGGAGTTTCAAACTTGTTTGAAAATTAAAAAAGAAAAACCCTAAAATGCAATGAATTAAATCAAATCCTAAAAGAAAAAAATACAAGAAATTGTGTGACAACTTGCTTTTCAATTGGAACCACTTTCCGATTCCTACACACACACACAAAAATTGAAATAACAGGGCTATAACCCAAATTAACGCCCTCCACATTCCGTGTACACTATAGTATCCTAGACCTAACTAAAATCCATAGCAACTTGACCCCTAAGGCTTCATCAACTTAGGCTTGCTGTATAGGTCTTATGTTTTCTTTAGTTAATACCAATTTTGTCATCTATGTCTGGTGTTCAGGCGAGGGGCCATGTCAAACGACCAGGCGCGGGTTTGTACAAGCACCAGGGGTTTTCCCTAGGAAACATTTGGGCCCAAACCTCCCCTTAAGAAACTTGACTAGATTTATTGATAGAATGGGTATTCACTATTGATTACTTATTTCCTACGTAGACCAAGTCTTAGGTTTATTTTTAGGGAGTCACACTTAAGATAGGTCTAGCTTTGGTTGTTCAATTTGCACACTTTCTCTCATCTCTTTCTCTTCTCCTCCCCACCCATTCTTCCATTTTATGTGCAGGCGATGGTCTCAAAATCCGCACCTGGACGTACCACTTGATTTCGCCCCCCGTGCAAAAAGATCACTTTTTCTGTCTTCTTCTTCTAAAAAAAAGGAAAATCAATAAAATGGGTCCAATAACCCTTCCACTTCCACCTTTAATCTTACATCTAACCCCACTACTAACCCTAATTCTAACCCTTCCACCCAAAACCCACCCACCTTTAACTTCCCACACTTGGAGCTCCCTAATCTTGAATTGCCCCAAGCGCAACATCAAGACCCCCTGCCTGATCTTTTAAAATTGATGGCTGAGCAGATTGATAAATTAAATTCTAATCAACAAACATTGACCAGGAACATCGAAAACCTAGCCAATCAAAGGCCAAACCCCCACCACCCCGTCAGCAGCCTGTTATTCCTCTAAAAGATTTTTATGATCCATCTTATTATGAGGAACGACCAGTGGTGGTCATACCAGAGGGGGACTTCGAGATCAAGCCTGCAGTCCTGAACCTGATTAAACACTTTCATGGCCATGCTAGGGAAGACCCTTTCAGCCACCTTGAAGAGCTGACTCTTCTTGCACAAACAACTCGTTCCCGAATTATGCAAGAGGACATATGGCTGATGTGGCTTTTTCCATTATCTCTTAAAGATAAGGCCGCTTATTAGTTCAGGACCGTTGGCCGACCCATCACAACTTGGCCTCAGCTCAAGAGCGCCTTCCTCAAGAAATTCTTTCCCATATGTTGTACTAATTCCCTACAAAGATCTATTATGACCTTTCACCAAAAATCTGGTGAGACTTTCCATGATTCTTGGGAAAGATTTCAAGATCACCTAAGAGGTTGCCCGTACCACGAGATTCCTTTGTGGTAGCTCGTGCAAATCTTCTATCATGGATTAGAAGATCAAATTCGACATTTCGTCGATGCCTCGTGTGGCGGCAACTTCTTAAATAAGGATGCTGAAAGTGCCTATGACCTTTTTGAAGAGAAGAGTGAAAACTCATTTAATCAAGCTTCCATGAACACATTTTGCATAACTCAAAACCTACAGTTTGGAGTTCATGAAGTAGGCACTCAATCTATCCCTGTCACCCAAGATGATCTTCAAATGATTGCTAAAAAACTCAACCAGATGCATATTAATCAAAATAAAATTGAGGAAAGACTGGCCACATCAACCCAAGCTCCACACAGTCCACATCTAACCCAACCTAACTTTCCATGAAGAGAAAATTTGCACAATCTCAACACTACTCCTGCTTATTATTACTAGTATTCTGAGGTTGCCCGTGATTCACTAGGGAATTACAACTATCCAGATCTTAACCCCACTCAAAATATTTTTGCCATCCACGAGCCCTTTAAAAATTCTTCCAATTGGAAAAATTACCCGAACTACTCTTGGAATAATCAGGTTCCTTCCCAATCAGATCATTTTAATGGGTATGGGTTGAATCCAACCTTTCATCCTGGGCCATCCCAACAAGACATCAATGCCCTGCTGATGCAAACCCTGTAGGAAATGCAAACAAAAATGATGGAAGTAACCTACACCATCACAAATCTAAACAATTAGATTGGGGTTACTCCCATGCAAAGACCTACAGGGCATCCTCCGTCCCAACCCATGCCTAACCCTAATCACCAAAGGAACCAATATTCAGGTAGAAATCCACACTACCCGAATCAGCCTCCTACTAATCCACCACCTCAGCAGCCTCCCAGGTTTCCACAACCGCAGGCCCCCCCACCTCCTCCAAATAATAATCCAACTGCACATGCAGTTACATTGAGGAGTGGGAAATCCATCACTGATCCTGGGCATTCACAAAAAACTGGTGAAATCCCCATCACTATGCAAATTGACTCCCCACCTCCCCATCAGGAAGAAAAAGAAATACAAAAATCTCAAGACACAATTCGTATCCCTTTCCCACAAGCTCTCCACCCCACCACCAACAGAAAAAAGAAATCTAAGCACACCACAGAAGAACTCATGGATCTATTTGGGCAAGTTCAAATCAATATTCCTCTCCTAAATGTCATCAAACATATACCTTCCTATGCCAAATTTTTGAAGGAGATCAGTACTCCTAAAAGGCAGGCCAAAAATCTAGGATAGGTGCATCTTTCAAAGACAGTAAGCTCTGTCATACAGAGCAAGCTGGCTCCTAAGATGAAAGATCCAGGGGCACCTTTAATTTCAGTAATTATTGATGATACTACCATTAATCGTGCCCTCCTTGATCTTGGTGCCTCAGTTAATATTATTCCCACGATTTTATTTGAAGAATTTCAGATTGGCGAATTAAACTCGTAGAGGTTACCTTGCAATTAGCTGACCGATCTACAATCAAACCTCATGGGATTGTCGAGGATGTTTTGGTCAAGGTCCAGAATTGTGTCTTCCTTGCAGACTTTCTGGTCCTTGACATTGAGGTACCTAAATCCTTACTGGACTCCCTAATAATCCTTGGACACCCTTTTTTGGCCACTGCAAAGGCAAATATCAATTATCACATAGGCAAAATGGATATCACTTGCTCCAGCCAAGCTATCACTTTAGATATTTTTAAATCCTCTAGGAGATTCCATGATGTTAACTTTTTTAAGGACTTAGATATAGAAATTTCCAATATGGTTGAGGAGACAATGTTGATAGATACCCTTACCAACCATAATTTTTTGAGGACTCTGATTTAGAATCAGTGGTCGGTGAAATCTGTGATTTGGAGACTTGTCTTGACCCCAAAATCCATTTCTGATGCACCCCTTGATCACCCTAACCCACCCACTATTCCTGTATCCCACTTTTCCACACTAACTTCACCTAATCCTTACCACCCTTTCCCCGACTCCTTTCTTATGGACCTACCGCCAACCCTGCCTGAGTTTGGCATCCAACCTGATTTAAAACCATGGCCAGACCGAGCTACACTTATCATTTTCCATCCAACTTTGATCCCAATATTGCTTCTAATCAATTTTCTTGGGGTCTATAAGAAGACACATTTTTTGTGGGCATTCAAGTGTCCAATTATTTACATGATTGTCTATCTTCCGTGCATACCTTCATGCCCAGTTGAATGGCGTAAAAGATAGCACTGGATGGGAGGTAACCCATCATTTTTCCTACTTTCTTTTTCCTTTCTGTTTCCAGGTTTTGACTATCCTAAACCTGATCGCTCTTCATTAAGGTGATCCCTTTTCCCTTCTAATGCATGAGGACATTACATATCTTAAGCATGGGGGAGTGTTTTTAAAATTTGACAATCAATATAGGATTTTCAAAACCTAAAAACATGCATTTTTCTTTAGTTATTTTATTTTCCTACTTGCATATCCAAAAATATAAAAATGATGAAAAATTTTTGAGGAAAAATTTTGAAATTGGGACTAAGGTCGAGAAACTCACTTTTGGTACAATGGGATTTAATCTTTACCAAACTAGGGATGAGGATGTATATCTGATCATTAGAACTTCAGGGTCTACTTTTAGGCTAGATCAAATATCCTTCTCTAAAATTCCACCTGAACTCATGATAGTTCAGGTGACTTGATCCTATTTTGTAATGTGGAAAGCATTTAACTTAGTTTCTGATTCAAAAACTTGCATTTCTTGAGGAACTTCCTGTGTCAATTTTCACACACAAGCCAACACTTAAAAACAACTAAAAATTAGAAAAACTCTCGTGTTTGGACTTAGAAAAGGTCTGAAGCAGATCATTGGTTTGAGTTCCCACTACCGAGAAAGAGGAAAATGCCTCCATTGAGGACGCGATGCCAACATGTTACCACCTTGATGCTTCTCCATATCTATATTTCATATCTTTAGATGGAGCATTAAAGTGCATTTTAGCAGCTCAAGTGTCTGGGACGGTTCTATACCTATAGTGTCGAAGCAAGAGCTTGAGCTTGCTTGGAGCACCCTTTTATACTGCATTGTGTTTTGGGGTTGTAAGCTCCTGGGTGGTGTCATGGACAGTGTTATCCCAAAGTACTGGTGCCAAAGCCCCCTCAAGGATGGGAAATGGGAATGATGATCCCGACACATCTGTTGTAAGACTAAGCTAAAAATAAGCATAGGGGAGAAAATAAATAAATAAATAAATAAACACGCCCTATAAATGTTGGCTTTTCACAAGCACAGACACATGGTTTCAAAAGATTTTGCAAGTTGCGAATCAGATCCATGTGCCAGAAAAATCCTAAAAACAAAGATTTCAAGTGATTTGAGTTAACAAGGTGTTGGTGCTAGATCACCACGATCGTTTATTTTGATGATAACAAAACATGTGTCTTTTAACATTTGCTTTTGAGTTCTAGTTTTCAGGACAAATTGCAAATAGAGACAAGTGATTAGACAGAGTTCAAGCTCGCATCCATGGCAGATTGGAGGAGCTGGATTGAGGCAGAGGAGCTTCGCAAGGAGCGAAAGCTTGAAGAAAGGAGATGAAGAATAGGATAGATTTCATTTTATCGTGTTCTATGTAATTTTGTTTCATTGTTTTGCTCTTTATTTTTCTCTTAGATCTTATCTTAAAGAGCCTCAAAGAACACTTAAAGTAGTCCTAGGAACACCTACACTACCCTAAAATACGTAGGTTTTATGTAAAGAACTTAGAAAACCAAAATAGGTTTAGAAAACCTTATCAAACGTCCAATCTGGAAATTAGACATCTGATATTGACCTTTAAGACGTCTGACTGTTTGATCAGATGTCCAAATCATCTAGGCTGGACTTAGTAGGTTCTGTCTGTTAGAATCAGTCATCCAGACCTTAGTACAGATGTCTGATGCCTTTGCCAGACGTTCAATTAGTGGAACATTGGCTGCCTTAGTAAATGACCATTAGCCTTGTATCAGACATCTGTAGAGGACCCCAGACGTCTGATACATGACCGTTTTGCCTCGGCTGACCCAAAATCTCTTCTCAGAGATTTTTTAGTCGTTGTTGATGTAAACACATTTACACTACTTAAGATGTCTATTTATGCATGTTCTAAAGCATAGCATTGCATTTCATGATATAAATATTGCATTACATGCATCATCTTACATTTAGAATACTTTGAATAAAATGGAGGTTAATTGTCTCCTTTTATGTGCTTGGATAGGGCAAATATTTTATCAGGGCCTCGGATCAAAGATGCAACCGTATGGATGTGATCAGGGCAACGATTGGAGTTCAACGACTCCAAGATCGCCCTAATCAGGCATCCGTAGCATCAGATAGTGACCCGGGAACCCTAGAAGATCAAGGGCCAGGATGGTGTAAATCCACACTTCAGATGATAAATCCGACCACACGGATGAATTCGGATCGACGATCGCAGCCCAACGACACAAAAATCGAGTCAATCCGACATCCGTGGCACCATCTACAACTTCCAGAAGATGGACAGCCAAGATAGCGCCACGTGGCGCCATCTCAGCCGCCCAAGCGACCGCTTCATCTTGTGAAGGCCCCGCGCCCGATAGCTCTACGGCTGTGGGCGCTCGTATTTAAAAGCGCCCGCTCGACCATCCGCGCCCCATAGTGCAGTGGTCGAGTGCGCTATCGTGAGCACGGGGCATGGGTTCGATCCGCGGCGAGGCGCTGGAGGGCGCGACAATTGAGGCGCGTGGAGCATCAGATGAAGATAGGATGGCCGCACGCGCCCAATAGCATCGATGCGCGATTGGACGTGCAATCGAACGTGCAATCAGACGCGCGGGGGGCGTGCAACGCAGCGGGCGCGGACGCGATCTAAGCTGTCCGATCTCGCGATCGGACGGCAGAAAATCAATGGACGTGCGCGGGCGTTGCGCGCGCGAGCAGCCGAGCAGGCGCACACGAGCCGCCCACGTCGCCCACAAAGGGAGCTTTAGTGACAGATTTATCTGTCACTAAAGACCCCTCATTTACTATTTTGAAGTTGTAATGTCCATTTTACCCCCACTCCTTGCAACTATAAAAGGAGACCCCCTCCATACGAAATTCTCATCCCTTCTTTCTCCTCTCTACCCCTCCAAAGCTCAAAAGAAGCTTGTCCCACACCCGGGATGCTTCTTGCGAGATGAAGTCCAATTTTCGTTCCCCTTCGGAAGTGGATCCCGCGACGACGACGGCATGCTGCTCCGTTCCCGTTCTTCTGGTTCGTCCTCCTTCGTCCTGCTTCATTCTCCTTCGTCCAGGCATCGTCCCATCCGGCTCATCCTCCAAGCAATCGTCGAGGAGGATAACTTCTCTCTCCCATTCTTATTTACAGCTTTTCTAGTGTAGAATTTTCCTATTTTATAGTGTAATTGATTTTCCGCTTTCTAGTGTAACTTTTATAAACAATTGAAATATTGAATGCATGTTCTCTTTCTCTCTCTCTCTCTCTTTCTCTCTCTCTCTCTCTCATAGTTTGATAGCCCCATTGTAATTATATCGCCTTTCTTAACAAAAATCCTAAAAAAATATAATTGCGAATATAGATCAACGTAGCCTCCCTGTGTTCGACCTGGAATTCTTTTCAGTATAAATTTTATTTGTTGAACACGAATTCTTCGCTTTTTGAACTACAATGATAGGTTTTCCAAAACCAATCTTGTAAGCATAGCGATTCGCAAAACACGTTCAACAGTTGTACTCCCTTGGGAATCCATTTCCACAGAACAATAGGTTTCCAGACATCCAGAACTAGTGCCAGACATCCTGTGTGTCGTCTGATGGACATACACCAGAATCCTGTTTCAGTCTGATTCATGTCAGGAAGGAAACCCACCTAAAATCAGACGTCTGACTTAGTTCCCAGATGTCCTAAATAGGTTTTCCAAACGTCTGATGCCAGGACCAGACGTCTGATGACCCTGTCAGAATCATGATTAATTCTGACTATGGCTTGATTTACCTTGGATTTGCACCCAACGGCTATGGAAGCCTTCCAAAGCCTTCCCTAGCCCTCTATAAATAGAGGAGGACCCCTTGGTTTGAAAGAGACACCCAAGACACACCTTGCAAGAATATTTCCACTCTCTTGTGTCAAATTGAAGTAGAAGAAGCACTTGCTCTCAAAGGCTTGTTCCATATCCAAGTGCATCATCCAACTTGCGCACCCGCTCTCCCTCTGCAATTATGAGAGCAACGAAGTGCAGTCGCATGGTTCACGCACCTGCGTTGTCACATCAACGCACTTCCACCAAAGGGAAGTTTCCTAACTCCTATAGAAGTTAGGTTTAAATATTTGTGGCTCTACAGGATTGTTGTACATTTTATTGTCTTTGGTTGGGTATTTGCTTTGCGAATTCCCATTTCCTTCGCAAGATAAAATCCTTCTTGTGAAGAGAAGGGGTTTTGAGGTACACTACCCTTAGTCTAAGTAGTGTGGTTGTAATTGAGGTTTAGTCACCCTCGTCCAAGTAACTGGGTTTAGTGGATTTGATCGACTAGATTGATTGGAAAATCCTAACTCGAGAGGGTTAGGTGGTGGTTTTCACCCGGTTTGGGTTTCCACCTAAAAATACTTGTGCCGATTGTGTGATTACTTAATTTTGTGAGATTATCTATTTTATTTCCACACTTTATATCTCACTCGCTCCAACCATGAAAATACAATTGGTATCAGAGCAGGTTCTTGCTGTTTCAACATAACAACCAAGCAAGAAGATCATGGAGGGAAGCAATTCTGCAAGAAGGATTTCTAAGGGGCAATCTACGACCCAACCGCCATTCTTTGATGGGAGCAATTACCCATACTGGAAGCTACGGATGAAGACATGGCTTCAAGCCAATGACTTCACAATATGGGACCGTTGCGAGACCCCCTTCGACATCCTAGAAAGACCAGTTGCAAGATACTCGTAGCAACAGATCCAGGAGCTCTCGCTCAATGCAAAAATGGTGAATGCATTGAACTACGTGCTCTACCCGGAGGAGTTCAACAGAATCTCGCAATGCACCACCGCATACGAGATCTGGCACACACTTGAGGTAACTCACGAAGGTACCTTAAAGGTAAAGATTTCTAACATAAATTTACTTTCTCAAGAATTTGAGTCTTTTTCAATGAAGTCTAACGAATCTCTAAGTGAGATGAACACTAAGTTCACTCTCATTGTAAATAATTTAAAAGCTTTAGGTAAGACCTTCATCAAGGGGGAGCTTCAAGGAAAGCTACTCCGTTCCCTTAGACCGGAATGGGAGTAGAAGGTCATCCCAATCGAGGAGGCAAACGAAGTAGAGGAGCTCAATATGGAGGATCTCCTAGGCAACCTAATGGCCTATGAGACAAAACTAAAGCAGAAGAAGAAGGACACACCAAAACCAAAGCTTAAGAAGACTCTCGCCTTCAAAGCTGCGTCGGATAACAAGGTAAGTTCCGATGACGAAGACTTCAAAATTTTACCTAAGAAATTTTCAAAGTTTTGTAGGGAATCAAAGAAGGAAAAGGAGAAGGAAAGCCCGAGATATTGCTACCACTGTAACGAGAAAGGGCATCTATGACCAGAGTGCCCTCTTCTTAAGGAGAAGAAGAAGGAAAAGAAGAAGAAGTCTAAGAAGAAGGAATTCCAAGCAACTTGGGATGACACGAGCTTAGAGGAAGAAGAAGAGAACCCTGAGGAAGAAATCATTTGCATGGGCTTCATGGCCATAGGAAGTGATATCAATAGCGACAACAGCGACAACAGTGACAATGAGGTAAATCCCAATTTACAAGATGCTTTCAATGAATTATTTGAGCTTAGTAATTCACTTAAGGTAAAAAATAAAAATATTAAAAGGAATCTTAGTTTTCCTAAAAGTTAAAATGAAAGATTAGAAATAAAACTCAAGGATCTAGAAGCTAGTCCTAAGGGTAATAACTTGTTATTAGAAAATAAAGATTTAAATAATGAAAATACTAAATTGATTGAAGAAAATGCTAGTCTAAATTTAGAAATTTCTGATTTAAAAGCTAAGATGCATATTATAGAAAAAGAAATCGTATGTCTTAGGAAAAATTCCAACAAATTAATCAACATAATAGAAAATTTGCATAACCCTATGATTAAGAAAGGATCTCCGTCAAGGAGACCCGCTAACATATCTGGATCCAAGCTCACTTGGATACCGAAGAAAGAATTGGAATCTTGTTTTGTAGGTTTCAAAGAAGATATCAACGTAAAGGACTGGACCTATAAGCTCAAGGCTGGTCAACTCGAGTTGGGAGGACCAAGGAGTAGACCAAGGTGGAGAACAAGAAGACTGACAAGACGACGAACAACCTGCTACACATCGTTTGCCATATTGCAGACCAACGTCAATGCTCAGGCCTCCAAACTACGGATGGGTGCCCCATCCGTTGTGGCATCCACCACCTCCATTTGGGCCATTCTATTAGCCATGGTAGGTGAGGTAACCCTTAACCCTATCTTTTTATCATTAGCATAAAGATAAGGGGAGTTAAAATTAGGAGCTATTTGTCAATCATTAAGGGAGAGATCTTGTTAGCTATATTTCCATTAGAGAAGGGGTGAAAAATAATAGCTATCTTGTTATTACAAAAAGGGGGAGGACATTACTCTTGTTAAAAGAAATTCAACCCAATTATAGAAGAGCATGTTTTAAGGGGGAGTTATAGGTTATTTAAAATTGATAAAAACCTTTTTGATAATTTCAAAAAAGGGGAGGATTTTATGGATTATTATTTTGGTTTTGTCATCATCAAAAAGGGGGAGATTGTTGGTGCTAGAACACCATGATCATTTATTTTGATGATAACAAAACATGTGCCTTTTAACATTTGCTTTTGAGTTTTAGTTTTCAAGATAAATTGCAAATAGAGACAAGTGATTAGACGGAGTTCAAGCTCACATCCATGGTAGATTGCAAGAGCTGGATTGAGGTGGAGGAGCTTCGCGAGGAGCGAAAGCTTGAAGAAAGAAGGAGACGAAGAATAAGGTAGATTTCATTTTATCTTGTTCTATACAATTTTGTTTCGTTGTTTTGCTCTTTATTTTTGTCTTAGATCTTATGTTAAAGAGCCTCAAAGAGCCCTTAAAGTAGTCCTAAGAACACTTGCACTACCTTAGAATACTTAGGTTTTATGTAAAGAACTTAGAAAACCAAAATAGGGTTCAGAAAACCTTATTAGATGTCTGATATTGACTATTAAGACGTCTGACGGATTGATCAGAAGTCCAAACCATCTAGCCTGGACTTAGTAGGTTCTGTTTGTTAGAATAAGTCATCCAGACCTTAGTCTAGATGACTTAGCAGACGTCTGATGCCTTTTCTAGATGTCCAATTAGTGGAACGTTGGTTGCCTTAGTAAATGACCATTAGCCTTGTATCAGACATCTGTAGAGGACCCCAGACGTCTGATATGTGACCGTTTTGCCTCGGCTGGCCCAAAATCTCTTCTCAGAGATTTTCTAGCCATTGTACTCCCTTGGGAATACATTTCCATAGAACAATAGGTTTCCAGATGTCCAGAACCAGTGCCAGATGTCCTATGTGTCGTCTGATGGAGATACACTAGAACCCTGTTTCGGTCTGATTCAAGTCAGGAAGGAAACTCGCCCAAAATTAGACATCTGACTTAATTCTTAGACGTCTTAAATGGGTTTTCCAGGCATCTGATGCCAGGACCAGACAGTTGATGACCCTATCAGAATCATGATTAATTCTGACTACGACCTGATTTGCCTTTGATTTGTACCCAACAGCTATGGAAGCCTTCCAAGGCCTTCCAAAGCCTTCCTTGGACCTCTATAAATAGAGGAGGACCCCTTGGTTTGAAAGAGACACCCAAGACACACCTTGCAAGAATATTTCCACTCTCTTGTGTCAAATTGAAGTAGAAGAAGCACTTGCTCTCAAAGGCTTGTTCCACATCCAAGTGCCTCATCCAACTTGCACACCCACTCTCCCTCTATGATTAAGAGAGCGACAAAGTGCAAACGCATGGTTCACGCACCAGCGTCATCACATTGATTCACTTCCACCAAAGGGAAGTTTCCAAATTCCTATAGAAGCTAGGTTTAAATATTTGTGCCTCTATAGGATTGTTGTACACTTTATTGTCTTTGGTTGGGTATTTGCTTTGCAAATTCCCGTCTCCTTCGCGAGACAAAATCCTTCTTGTGAAGAGAGGGGTTTTTGAGGTACACTACCCTCGGTCTAAGTAGTGTGGTTATAATTGAGGTTCAGTCACCCTCGTTCAAGTGATTGGGTTTAGTGGATTTGATTGACAAGGTAGATCGAAAAATCCTAACTCGAGAGGGTTAGGTGGTGATTTTCACCCGATTTGGGTTTCCACCTAAAAATACTTGTGCATATTGTGTGATTGCTTAATTTTGTGAGATTAACTATTTTATTTCCACACTTTATATCTCATCCCCTCCAACCCGGAAATTACATAAGGGGTTAATTTGTGAATTTTCTAGAGGATATATTGATCCTATTTTGTCCAATGGTTGGATCCAAAAGCAAATCCCGATGTTTATCCTTAACAAATCCCGTGCCTCCAGTGTTTAGATCAACCAAGGTCCCTTAATCCTTTTTTCCTCAAAACCCAAAAAAATTAGATTTCCCAAAAATTCTCTTTTCCAAAAAAATTAAAGTTTTGCTAAGAGACTAGCAAAAGATAAGCATGAGGGTGTGATAAACGATAGTTTATCATCATTCTTATGCATTAAATGAGCCTAGCTCTTAGGATTTTACTCCGTAAATGGGTTTTTGGGCTGCATTTAGGAATTAATTAGGTTAGGCATGCATTTCACTTTTTATTATCTTTCTGATAAGTTTTTGTGAGTGTTAAGGATATACAGGTTGCCAGATCCCTAGAACCATAGCACTCAGGAAGGCAATTGGTGAAGGAGAAGTTCTCACCAACTGGAAATCAGCTTGATCCAACTCACCATAGCTGGAATTCAGCTCACCTAAACTAGGGTTAGCTCATCCTAGCTCCATTCATCTTATCTCAGCCAAATGGCAGCTCAAGAGAGCTCATCTTAGCCCACTCTAGCTCAGGTCAGCTCAGATCCAGCTCAACATAACTGAGTCTAGCTCATCTCAGCTCCCATTAGTCCACAGGGAGCTCTAGCTAGCTCAGCTGAGTTGACTGGAGTTCACCCAAGCTCAGATCCAGCTACATCTAGCTCCACTCAACTCCAGCCTGCTGAAGAAGAATTCATCCCAACTCAGAAAGCTCAAGTCCAGCTCCCGGGGACTCAGCTTAGCTCAACTTGGTTGAGCTGAGCTACCTTAGCTATCTCAACCGGCTCAATCCTCCCTGGGAGCACCAGGCCCAGCTCACCTCAGCTCCATTCAATAGAAGCCATCTCACTTTAGCTTAGCTTAGTAGCTAGCAAAGAACTAGCAAACTAAGCCAGCTAGAGTAGCCACATGTTGAACTCTTCAGTAGCTGCCAGCTCCACTTCAGCTTCAGATTCTTCAGATCCAGCTCCTCCCTCCAAACCCTAGCTCCAACACCTCCTCCTCTACTCCACTATTAGCTAAGCTAGCTTAACTTAGCTTAGCTTAGCTATGCTCCAGCTCCCTTGGCTTTTACCACCAAAAAACCCTACCTAGCAACTCCACCAACTAGCACCACCTAAGCTCCACATAAGCTAACCCTACTTCCACCTCACCTTTACGCAAACCTAGCCTACCCAGTACCTCCAAAAGACACCATAAAGTGGCACCAAAAGCACCCTAACTACCTCCTTATTGGTGCCACTTTTTCCCTCCAAAACACCCCCACATCATGGCCCTACACATAACCCTACAACCCATCCTAGCCATCCACCTACCCCTCCTTCTAAAACCCTACTTGGCGCCGCCTAAGCCCCTCTTCTAGAAGCCATTTTGGTGCCAACTTCACAGGGTGCCACCACCCATAACCACCACCTAGGTGCCCCTTGGGTTGGCACCAATTACCCTTAGCCATAGGATCCCCAACCACCTCCATCTTCCCATCTTAGCCCTCCATTTCAAGAGTCACCTTAGCCCCCTTCCTACTCTATATAAACCCACTACCTACCACCATTTTAGAGCAACCTCCATTAGTGTATTATTCTACCTATACCCACCTACACCTACGGCCAAGAAGAAGGAGTAGAGAAGAAGATTAAGGGGGCACATCACTAGCCCTTTTGTTGCCTTCTTCTCCCTACTCTCTTCAACTTGGGCCATGCCAAGGAGGAGGGCTATTCCAATTCAGGGAGGATGGCTAGGCAAGGGAGAAAGACCTAGGGTGGACGTCCACCCTTGTGGAGGAGAATTGAAGGTGGTAGCTACCACCTTAGAGGACATCATTTGGAGGAGCATCTCAAGAAGGAGGAGTTGGAGGACTCTTTTCAAGCCCGGGAGCTGCTAGGCTTGGAGCAAGAAGCCATCATCTTCTTCACCATTTCATTTAGAGGATTTGTGTTTTTATCTTCTTGCATTTCAAGTAGATTAGAAGCTTTCCTCTATATGTTTTGTGTAGAACAAGTTCATTTTTAATTCAAGTTGCCTTCTTTCAATTTTTGTTTCATAGCTTTTTACAATTTTTGCCTAGCATTTGTTTCACTCCCTCTCTCTAATTATTCTAGGCCTCCACGTGCCTAGGGTGAGTTTAGGGAGAGGCTCTACCTGTCACTTAGGGTTAGTTTTATTGAATTAGGTATTAGTTGTTTTCCTTCTACCAACAAAATTCAAATTGCCGTTATTTCAAAACCTCTAAAAATCATATATATAAAACACCAAAAAGAAAGTTGAGCTCAATTTTCAAGCAAGGGATTTAATTTTGCAAACATTTGACCTCCTTGGACGACCGTAGAGATGCCACTATCTAGGTATATAAATTTAAAAGCGAAAGCGGATTTACGTGTTGCAACGACTTAAAACCCCAATTTAACAAACCACGCAAAAACGCGTTCACTTTATGGCACCATTGTCGAGGAGGCACAATTTTGCATTAATCATTTTCCTCTTGCTTGAAGTGGATCTCATCCCCTTCTCTTTCTTTTCTATCGTGTGTGCAGGAACTACAGCGGGAAAGCGGGAATTTGGGAGCGAAAGCTCAAAGTTCTTTTTCATCCCGCGGATTTTCTGGTTGGTTCCCTTTTCTTATCACATAGTTAACTAAAACTACCAAAAAAATTCACTGTTTGCTTGAATGTTTTATTAACATCACTCCATTTCAAGTATTGGTGTTCTATTTTTCGGGTCCAGATTTCTATCTGGATTTGAAAAATCAATTCCAAATACCACAGGCCTCCTAAAATAATAAAATGTCATACAATGATTCCAAATTAAGTTAGGAACATCTGTTCCAAATTTTAGATCAATTGGCTTTGTATTTTCTAAAATTCATGGACTGCAGAGGGTCACACCCTATTATCTTCCTATTTTGCTACTGTCATTGAATTTTTAGAGTTTTTATACTCATTCAATTTTTGTGAAATTTAGCTTTCTGGAATCCTTGTGAAATTTTACACATCATATAAAATCACCAAAATTTTCTGAGGTTAGTGGTAATACTGAAATGTCCAAAATACCCACGAGTATCATTTTTGGACTTTGACACCAGTACAAGTAAAAATTCAAAACAATTATCAAACAAATTCCTAAAATCTTACAAAAATCTCTTCGAGAATCCTTGTTTGATTTTCTTCAAAGTAGTGGTGTTGTTTGACTTGTTTGAACCACTACTTAATACAGAAAGCCTAGAAATAATTCATTGGTAGTAATTTTCTATCTTAGGGACAATTAGCTTAGGGTTTCTTTCTTTGTTTCTAGAGACTCACATTAAAGGAAATTAACCATCACCAATACAACTTCTTTTTTCCTTTGATTGTGGAGTTTCAAACTTGTTTGAAAATTTTAAAAAGAAAAACCCTAAAACACATTGAATTAAATAAAATCCTAAAAGATGAAAATATAAGAAATTGTGTGACAACTTGCTTTTTACTTGGAACCACTTCTCGATTCCTGCACACAAACAAAAAAATTGAAATAACAGGGCAATAACCCAAATTAATGCCCTCCACATTCTATGAGCACTATAGTATCTTAGACCTTACTAAAATCCGTAGCAACTTGACCCCTAAGGCTTCATCAACTTAGGCTTGCTATATAGGTCTTAAGTTTTCTTTAGTTAATACCAATTCTGTCATCTATATCTAGTGTTCAGGCTGAGTGGCAGTGTCAAACAACCAGGCGTGGGTTTGTACAAACATCTAGGGTTTTCCCTGGGAAATGTTTGGGCCCAAACCTCCCCTTAAGTAACTTGGCCAGATTTGTTGACAGAACGGGTATTCATTTTTTATTACTTATTTCCTACGTAGACCAAGTCTTAGGTTTATTTTTAGGGAGTCACACTTAAGATAGGTCTAGCTTTGGTTGTTTAATTTGCACACTTTCTTTCATCTCTTTCTCTTCTCCATCCCTCCCATTCTTCCATTTTATGCATGGGCGACGGTCTCAAAATCCACACCTAGAAGGACCATTTGATTTCGCCCCCCCGCACAAAAAGTCCACTTTTTCTGTCTTCTTCTAAAAAAATGGAAAATCAACAAAATGGGTCCAATAACCCTCCCACTTCCACCTCTAATATTACCTCTAACCCCACTACTAACCCTAATTCTAACCCTTCCACCCAAAACCCACCCACCTTTAGCTTCCTACACTTGGAGCTCCCTAATCTTGTATTGCCCTAAACACAGCATCAAGACCCCTTGCCTGATGTTTTAAAATTGATGGCTGAGCAAACTGATAAATTAAATTTCAATCAACAAACATTGACTAGAAACATCGAAAACCTAGCCAATCAAAGGCCAAACCCACCACCCCATCAGCAGCCTGTTATTCCTCTAAAAGATTTTTATGATCCATCTTATTATGAGGAACAACCAGTGGTGGTCATACCAGAGAGGGACATCAAGATCAAGCTTGCAGTCCTGAACCAGATTAAACACTTTCATGGCCTTCCTAGGGAAGACCCTTTCAGCCACCTTGAAGAGCTGACTCTTCTTACACAAACAACCCGTTCTTGAAATGTGCAAGAGGACATATGCTGATGCGGCTTTTTCCATTATCTCTTAAAGATAAGGCCGCTTAGTAGTTCAGGACCATTAGCTGACCCATCACAACTTGGCCTCAGCTCAAGAGCGCCTTCCTCAAGAAATTCTTTCCAATATGTTGTACTAATTCCCAACGAAGATCTATTAGACCTTTCACCAAAAATCTGGTGAGACTTTCCATGATTCTTGGGAAAGATTCCAAGATCACTTAAGAGGTTGCCCGTACCACGAGATTCCTTTATGGTAGCTCGTGCAAATTTTCTATCATGGATTAGAAGATCAAATTCGACATTTCATCAATGCCTCGTGTGGCGGCAACTTCTTAAATAAGGATGCTGAAAATGCCTATGACCTTTTTGAAGAAATGAGTGAAACTCATTTAATCAAGCTTCCATGAACACATTTTGTAGAACTCAAAACCTGCAGTTCCATGTTCATGAAGTAGGCACTCAATCTATCCTTGTCACCCAAGACGATCTTCAAATGATCACTTCAAAACTCGACCAGATGCATTTTAATCAGAAGAAAATTGAGGAAAGACTTGCTGTTGCAAGAATTTTACCTCGAGATTTGCGAAAAGCGGGAAAGCAAAACATGGTAGCTGATCATTTGTCCCACCTTCCTTCTGAGATCATTTACGCTTCCGGACCCATCATAGAACACTTTCCTGATGAGCACCTCCTGACTATAGATACAGGGCTTCAATGGTTCGCAGACATAGTGAACTACTTGGCATCACATCAGATCCTGTCTGATTGGCCGAAGGCCAAAAAGGAAAAATTGCATTTCGATGCCAAGTATTACCTTTGGGAAGACCCATATCTATTCTGCATTGGTGCTGATCAAATAATTCGATGATGTGTCGCAGAAGCTGAAATCAAAGGCATACTATCCTTCTGCCATGACCAGGCATGCAGTGGACATTTTTTAGGACAAAAAACCACATCAAAAGTCCTCCAGTGTAGCTTTTTCTGGCCCACAATTTTCAAGGATGCATACAATCACTGTAAGGCATGTACCTGTTGCCAGACCTTGGCCAACATGAGCCATCATGATAGCTAACCCTAGTATGCAAGATTTTTGACCTTTGGGGGATTGATTTTATGGGACCCTTCCCTATCTCGGATGGCTTCGAATACATCTTACTCATCGTTGACTACGTGTTCAAGTGGATAAAAACCATTCCAACCTGAACCAATGATCACAAGATTGTTATCAGACTCATTCATCAAAACATCTTCTCAAGGTTCAGAATTCCACGAGCAATAATTTCCGATGGAGGGACCCATTTCACAAACGCTCAATTCAGGTCATTGATGACCAAATACAGGGTGTCACATTGAATCTCTACTCCGTACCACCTGCAAACTAATGGTCTAGCTGAGCTATCAAACCTGGAGTTCAAGAAAATCCTCCAAGTTACTGTTCAACCTGACAAGAAGGATTGGCCATCTCAGCTTCCGGAAGCATTGTGGGCTTATAGGACCACCCACAAGACCCAATTAGGTATGTCTCCCTTCAGACTAGTGTATGGGAAGGCATGTCACCTCCCTGTCGAATTAGAGCATAAAGCCTATTGGGCAGTACGAAATTGCAACTTAGATCTTTCGAAGGATGGAACCCATAGAAGGCTTCAAATGAGTGAGATCGATGAATTATGCCATGATGAGTATGAGAACTCTCGAATTTACAAAGAATGGGTTAAAGCCTTTCACGACAAACACATTTCTAGAAAGATTTTTCATCCTGGTCAAAAGGTTATACTCTTTGATGCCCAACTCAAACTATTCCCAGGAAAGCTACGATCTAAATTGGTCGGACCCTACCTAGTCCGACGAATCCTTGGAAATGGAGCAGTTGAGATCAGTCCACTCAGCCACGATTCCAAACCTTTCGTCATGAATGGTCAGTGACTCAAACCATTGATTCATATGACCAATACAGATTTGGCTGAGTCATCCTTTATCCTCCATTCTCCCTGAGCACATTGCGCCCAGCCGATGGCGTAAAACTCAGCGCTTAATGGGAAGCAACATGTCATTCTTTGAAAAACCTGAAACCTTTCCTAACATTTCCATGATGAATTTATATTGCACTTTTTAGGGTTTATCCATTAGCACAGCCGACTCGACCTTAGGTACCTGTACCTGAGTCTAGAAATCGTTCGCAACAGTCAACTTGACCTGTTCGCTCACCCAACACCTGTCCTAATGAATGAACTAAGCTGAATTCGAACCCTCCTAATTTAGAATGGGGACATTGCAAATCGAAGGCATGGGGGGCTATGAATGTGCAAAATGTCAGGAAAACTCATATCAAGAAAAGGTTTCAACAAAAAAGTTACATATCACAAAAAACACAAAAAAATTGAAAATTTTGGAAAAAGAAAAATACTAAGGGGGGAGAGAAAATTTTCATGGGCTATACAAAATATGAGGAGGAAAAGAGCAAAATGCCAAAAAGGAGCACAAAATGAAAAAGAAAAAAAGAATAGTCATTAGTAAAAGATTAAGGGATTAACTAAAGGTCTAGACCACATCAAGAAAAGAGAAAAATGTGAAAAAGTGCTAAGGAAATACAAAAGAGATTACTAGGAACATTGACTTTAGGCCTTTTGGGCTACACTCTTAGGCTTAAAAATTCAAGTACCCGCTAAACTCTGGATACTCCTCAAGAGGTTGGCGAAAATGCAAAGCTTAAGTATTAGGTCTAAGGCTTAGGGAGTATTCGACCTCGTTAACTGACCTTCGATTTGCAGGATTCAGTAACCTAAGCACCCCAATTCACACACAGTCTGGTTCAGTGCGCATAAATATCAAAATCATTCAAAAAGCATTTTAATGTTCTGAAAATTTTGCCTAGATTAAGAGTGGCCGATCAACACAAGTTGATTTGGACAAGTTCCTGACATGGAGAGGTGGGAAATTCCCCTCGAAGATGCGTAACAACATATCATCACCTCGGTGCCTGTCTCTTAGGATATTTAAATATCCTACTAGGGGCATGTAAGTACGCTGCTGGTTCAGATACCATGGGCGGCATTATCACGAAATGTCGATTGCCAGGGTCTGGATTCAGCCACGAAATGCCATGGGCGGGATTATCTCGAAATCTCGAAAGCTAGGGTTCTAGGGGTTGCCATGGGTGGTGCTATCATGAAGCATCGATTACTAGGGACCCTTGAGGATTGATGATGGGAACGAGGAATCCAATACAGACCATGTTGAGAAGCCAATCTGAAGCTAAAAATAAAAAGAAAAAGAGAGAGAAAACTCTCCAAACAAATAAATCCTCTATCTCTCTCTTACAAAAATGCACTGCAAACTGAACCTAGGCTAAAAATGTCTCAAGCACGGGTGCTTTAACCACGGAGTCCAACAAACCCTAGGATAGTTTCTGCGGGCCTTAAAAACCTTTGCGGAGGACTGAGGCTAAAGCAGGTCAGGTCTAGATTTTGGTTGGTACTTGAGTACCTCTAGGCCTATTGTTGGCATTTTGACCAAATCACAAAAGAAAAAGAAAAGGCACTTATCACAACTAGTAGAAGAAACTCATGGTCTAGAATAGAGGTTAAAATCTTAAAATTTTTCTAAGGGACTAGCAAAATCTAGGCATGGGGGTATGATGAGAGCCTCATCATGAGCCCTAACTAGCTCCTTTTGACCTGAGAAAGTAAACAAAAGCTCCTGCATAACCCAAAGGAAGACCTAAGTCAAGGGTTTACTGTTCTGAGAAGGAAACATGAACTAAAGGGTAAAACTGTGATTTTACCATTGCCGTGCATCAACAGGAGTTCTCAAGGGTTAAACATAGATCAATTGGACTTAATAAGAGGAAAAGTGGGATGGTTCAGTCAGAAAAAGTTATTGTGAGATTTAAGAATTAAATGATATTCTGTAACCCTAAAACAAACCCACTTAATGGAACAAGGCTTTGATCTGGATAAAAAATCAAATAAACCCTCTAAAATTCATGGAAAAATATCCCCTAGGGTTTAGAACCGTCAATTTGGCCATTGGAACCTATTTTGACCTAGATTGGGGTCCTAACTCATTATTTGACCTAATTTAGGTTTTTATGCAAAATGTCTAGTCAAACGTGGTCAAACCTAAAATCCAACTTCACCATTGGATTCCTTAGGTATAAATTAGGTTTGTACCAAAATTTGGGCCTAAGGGAAGGTTATCTTGACCTACTTTGCAAAATGGTTCACTCAATTACATTCTGGCAGCTAACTTTTGAAAAACCCTTGCGCAGAGCACCCTAGCTTCCTCGCCACCCTTGCATTCAGGTCCCTCCGCCATTACAATGGAGGAATCCCACTCCGGTGAGGATTCGAGGCTGATATCTCCTCAAATCCTCAAAGATCTCCTCCCAGATTTGGAAGGGAGATTCTCTGAGGATTTCTCCACCATCTGAATGAAATCTCTAGATCAAATTTATGCCCAATCTCTTGTGCAAATGCTTGAAAAATTTGGGTGCCCTAAGTACCTTCCTTCTCCGGCAAGGATTTTATGCTAGAAGGCTTGCCCTCCAAGCAGAAGAAGCTTGGCCAGCGGTTATAAAAGGACCCCCAGTCCATTGCACATCTCCCAAGCTTGATTTGGCCGCCGATACCCTCTCAATTTCCTCCCTCCTCATCTCTGGTCAAAATGCCTGTAAGCTCCGACGACCTCCCCTCCCTCCTCTCATCGCTCTGCCACCATACCACTGGCAGGGTTCGCTTTGCCTCGTTCCTCTGCATTGCGCCACACCAGCGCACGCCTCTCTAACCTCCTCGTCACCGTCATCTCCACCTCAGGGCTATCTTCCCCGACAACAGCACATAAGCGCCATTCGTCTCCTCTGCTTCCCATTCACTCCAATCACCATAGATAAGTTTCTCTTCTCTCACTCTTTATTTTCCCTCCTTTTATTTCATAAATCACCCCTCGATTGCCACTGTCCACCCTCATCCTCCTCACCTCCACCTGACCTCTGGGGAGATGCATCCATCACTCCGCACCTCCACTCGTCTTGCCACCAACCTCTTCACCTCCACCAACGACCACCAATCACTTTCAACCCATCCACTGACCGCCACACATGCCCCACACTTCCAGCAAACAAACCCACACACGGTCACAGTCCAACTTAGGCACACACGCCTAGGCTGTTCTGAGCCATCCTGACCCCCACCTCACCTTCGCCGTGATACTGCAAAGGTTCTCCTATTGTTTAACAAGGCTGCAAGGCCATTCTTGTGTTGTGCAGATCTGAGCCTTTGTCTGCCATTAACACACAAGCGAACAAGCTTGCTTCAAAGCTCCAAGTCGCTCGCTCCAGGCTTCAGGACTCCAGGCTGCGCATCTTGAGTGTGTGAGTGAATCCAGCTTGAGAGCAGTAGTTGCGAGGCTTTCAGCTGTGCCAATTGATTGAAGATATCCTCTTGCGGGCAACAGCAGAAGCAGGTGGGACATTTAGTCCCACCTCGTAAACTCAGGGGTGAGTGGTGCGATATTTATTGAATCTGTGCTCTCAATTAATCGCCTCCAGTGCATAGGGGTGAGGTTCCCCACCCTCACTCACTCACGCCTCATCCGCGACCTACCCCCACAGACCTAGCACCCGATCTAATTGCCTAAACCTAGCACTCCTCGTGCATCACACCCACGCCGGTGTACCTGGACCCGAGCGTGCACTTGACTCGATTACCTGGCTCTGGGAGAGTGTACCAAAGAGAGAAATAGAGAGAGAGACATGGGGAGCGTAGGGGTAGGTTTTGCTATATGGTGCTGTGTAGGGAAGAAGAAGGAGCTAATGAAGGAAGAGGTGCAACAGAGAAGAAGAAGAAGGTAGCAGCTGAAGGACTTAGCAAGGAAGAAGGTAGCCACAGCAAGGAAGGAAAATAGAGAAGAAGAAAAGAGACGCACTGTAGCAGAGGAGCGGCCAAGCAAAAGAAGAAACTAGCTGGTGAAGAAGAGAAGCAGGGACTTAGCCGCAGAAGAAAGAAGATAAAGATGAAAGAAAGCAAGGGCAGAAGAAAGAGAGATGCAGGAGTGATGAGAGCCTCATCATGAGTCATAATTAGCTCATTTTGACATAATAAAGAGAATAAAAGCTCCTACATAACCTAGAAGAGTGTTTAATTGAAGGAATAAGTGTTCTGAGAAGAAAACATGAAATAAAGGTTAAAACTGCAATTTTACCATTACAATACAAAAACGAGATTTCTCAGAGGCAAAACATAGGTCAAATGGTCTAAATAAGATAAAGAGTGGGTTGATTCAATTAGATCTGGGTTTATGTGCAATCCAGGAATTAAATGACATTTGGTAATCCTAAAACAGATCCACCTAAATAAACAAGGTTCCGATCAAGATAAAAATCAAGTAAACCCTCTAAAAATCATGGAAAAATATCCCCTAGGGTTTAGAACACTTAAGTTGGCCTTTGGAACCTAGTTGGACCTAGATTACGGTCCTAGCTCATCAATTAACCTAATTTGGGTTTTACGCAAAATATCCAATCAAATGTGGTCAAACCTAAAATCCAACTTCACCATTTGATTCCTTAGGTCCAAATTAGGTTTGTACCAAAATTTGGACCTAAGGGGAGGTCATCTTGACCTACTTTGCAATTTAGTACACCCAATCACATTTTGGTCCCTATCTCTTGAAAATCATCACAGAGAGCCCCCTAACTTCCTCGCCAACCTTGCAATCAGGTCCTTCCACCATTATTGGTGCAGAATCCTGCTTCGGCGAGGATTAGAGAGGGAATGCTCTCTGATTCCTCAGAGATCCCCTCCCAGAAATGGAAGGGAGATTCTCTGAGGAATTCCCTTCCATCTGAGCCCGGCCACAATCCCAAATTTGCACCAAATCTCTCGTGCAAACGCACGAGAGATTTGGGTATCCAGCCACCTTCCATCTCCGGTGAGATGTCCGAGACAAAAGCGTGTCCTCCACGCTCTAGACTCACGGCTAAGTGCCTATAAAAGAAACCTCAGCCCCGGTCGAACATCCTCAGCTTGACTTGGCCGGAATTCCACGTCAGATTCTTCTCTTCTTTTCTGGCCAGGGTGTGCAGCGAGCTCCAACAAGCCTTCCTCCCCTTCCTCTTCGCTCTGCCAGAAAACCAGTGGTAGAGACGTCTTCCTCATACTCCTCCGCGTCATGCAACACCCGCGCGCGCTGCCTCAGCCCCGTCGTCACAACCGTCTTCCTCAACTTTGCATCTTCTTCTCTAGCGACAGCAGATACGGCTGTCCGCCTCTCCGTCTCCTTCGTCCCTACAACTAGGTTAGAACTACTCCCCATCTTCCCCTCTTTCTTTTTCCCACTGTATTTCACTCGATTAACCCTCGACCGCTCCTGTCCACCGTCACCTTCCATCTCTCCGGCCACCCTCTGGCGAGTCGCCCCCGTCGTTCCGCAACCCCACACGACTCGCCGACCGTCTCAGAAGCTCCGCCTAATCACACTGAACACTCTCCGCCCACCCACTGCCACTCTACACCTCCACAACAAACCCCCGAACTCACCAATCCCTTCGGCCACAGGATGACCTAGGCACGCACACCTAGGCCACCCCGCGGCCTGCTGCATGGCTCAACACCTTCACCGTGCCACGGCGAAGGTTCCCCAGTGATCTGATTAGGCCGAGAGGCCCTTTTCGTGTCTGACAGATGCTGCTGCCCCGGCCGCCATTGACGACGACTCAAGGAGCTTCAAGCTGGCTCCAGGCATTAGGACGGCTACGCTCCCGGTGCTGAGCATTGGGGAGGATCTTGTGAAGATTTCTGCCCCAGCAATTGACACCAACAGGGGCCACAGTTGAGGCAATTGCGAGAGGGTTGGCTGCGGGCACGCACGAGAAGATGCGAGAGTTTAGTCCCACATCGGTGAGCAACGAAACAATTCCACAATTTAAATTGTTTTTGTGATAGAGTCTCTTCGCCTCCGAACACACCTGGGGTGAGGTCCCTTGCCCATCACACCCACCTCATCCGTGGATTCACCTCGCGGACCTGGCAGGATCGAGCCGACCCTATCGAGCACACCTCGCGCATCATATACACGCCGGTGCGTCTAGTCACGGGTGCGCGATCCGTCCCGTTAACCCGACTCTGGGAGAGCGTGCTTTGAGTGGTTTGCAAAGATAGAGAGACGCGCGGGTAGAGGGGGGGTTAGGTTTTGCTGTGACTTGTGAAGGAGCGTCGAAGAAGGAAAAGTTGGCACTTGGCAGAAGAAGTCTTCGCAGAAGGAAACCTTCGAAGAAAAAGAAGGATTGCAGAGGAGAAGCCAGGGATGCTAAGGAGAAGAAGTAGAAGGAAGCCTTTGCAGAAGAAAAAGAGAAGAAAAGAAGGTGTGCCAAAGGAAAGAGAACTCAGAAGAAGAAGAAGAAGGCAGACAGGATCCACAGAAGAAGCAAACCCGCCAAGGAAGAAGAAGAAGAAGATACTGCAGAAGAAAATAGAAAGAAGCAAGGCAGAAGAGAAAGCAAAGACTGCAGAGAAAGAAGAAGCACAAAATCAAAGAAGAAGAAGAATAATCAAAGAAGGGGAATACACTTTTAAGACGTCTGATCATAAGATCAAACGTCCAAATTTCCTTTTTTGTCTCAATTACTTTTTTTAACTCATGCATTTATATTTGAATCAAAGTTTTGAGTAATTAAAGTGTTCAATTACATTTTAGAGATTAGTAATGAATTTCCAATTGCTCACTGTGCTCGACTTCGAATACTCCGATTTTCGAGTAATAAAATCTTTATTGTTTTCGCGAAAGGTTCGTCTATATTTCAACACATTAATTAAAACACGATCCAAACGCATCAACATTTTGGCCCCGTTGCCGGGGAGCAATGCGCAATTTATCACTAGTCTCTACATTCTTTTTATCATATTGAACACTAACTTGCCCTACTTTGCTTTATTCTGATCTTGCAGGTATTTCACGAGAAAATCCCTCCCGCAAGTCAACCACTCCAAGGCAAGTAATTTATTTTCTTCCTTGAACCATTCCCTAATCCTGAGAAGACAGAAGGAAGAAAATCAATTTAGGAATCAATTGCCTTCTTTATATAGTAATCACCATCTTTAAGGCAACATTTCCTGATTTTGTGAAAATTTTTCAAATCTTCTTGAAGTTGGAGTGATTTTTTTAGATTCTATCCCACAAATTCATGTGCCTAATAGAAATAACGCTTAATCTCTACGGACAGCACACTTCTTGCTTTCAAGTCCAAAAAGAATTTTTGTGAAAAAAAAAATGAAGAGGATTGGAAATAGAACCAAATTAGGGTTTCTACAGTAGGGTCTCGGAGTGTTTGTCACACATGCCTGCATAAAAAGAAATAAACCCTCCTACATCAGTGTGCCACCCAAGCCCTTGATTGAAGATATCTACACAAGACAAACCCTAAGAAAAAAGAAGATTAAAAATCACTTGAATCTTAAAATCTTGGACCTAATAACCTGGGAGTCAAATCAAGGTGATTTCTAGGCTCCAAACCTAGAATCATTCTGCCATATATATGATAGGTCGGGTGAAGTTGACCCCTTGGGTCAACCAACCTTTAAATTTGGTCACAACATCAAAACATCTAAAGTTCAAGTGAGAACCCTAAAGCACCTTTGAAATAAAAGTGGTAGACTTACGAGGTCAAGGTCCCCATTCTGGTCTACCTAGAATCTCAGTGACAAGAGAGGTTGGGTGGGGGAAACCCTGTAACCCATGGGGATGCTCTACCATGTAGGGGCCTTTGCGGGACTCTCCCTCGCTGGCTACCCAAGTAATTCTCAGATGGATGATCTTCTGATCCAGGGGTACCATCCGCCCCGAACCTCCATAGTCATCCAAACATCTTTGGGTGTCTTGATTGGGTCAAAAACATCTCCAGCCCTCATCTTTTCTCTTGAGAGCACACACACACACATTTTCAGTGGGACTCGTTATTCAGATCTGATCGCTTCATAACTTGATTCTACATCTTGATTCAAACTCTGATTCTACATCTTGATTCCACCATTTGATCCAAATATGCAGCCAAACCACCTAGGACTACCATTCAAGAAACATGAATCTTGGAGATCCATGAGAGATAAAATGATTGAGGATGCCATGAAATTCTATGAAAAAGAAGAAACCTCAACACCAATAGGAAACATTCAGGTTGATATCCCAACAACCACAACCTTTATCATAATTAGTGCCCAAGTACTATTAGCAGAAGCCAAAAAGTGATCAACCCGTGACTTGCTCATTACTGGATACATTGAGAAAGAAAAACTGCACAATCTTGAATGCCTCCAATGTATGACAAATCCTTGACTTTGGAAGCAACACCAAGATAGTCTTGAAAAACGAGAAGAGATAATGAGATTAGTAAAACAAATTATTTACCAAAAGTACCCGTATAAACCACAAACAGAAGATGAACCATCTTGGGACAACATCGAGGATCAATCTGATCTTGGGTTTGACCCACAAAATGGTTGTGGATTCCCAACCCAGATGAATACAATGTGCCTGATATTGAAGAAGGTTGGGAAGCTCCAAATGTAGGAAAATACAATGTTGAACCCATTCTAGAATTCCAAAACTCCTGCAAATATGAGAGTAGAACTGAACCTCTCGAGGGTGTTAATTCCGTTCCTTATTCTAATAAGGTGACCCTCGGAGGTTATTCGGACCTAGATTCTAGTGATTCAACCCACATCCTAAGCCCAGAATCTAGATCTGAAACCTATTGGGAAGATTTCAAGGCCCCATATGAAGAAGATCAATCTTTCATTGAAGAATATGATTTCGGACCTTTATTTGATGAACATCCCTCGCCAACATCCTCAAAGGAAATTATTAATTTTTCGGAAGTCACGCCAATTTATGATACAGAAATCGAGGAGTTGGACAAATGGGGTTTTGATTAGGTTTGCCCTACTAGCTTAGAACCTGAGCCTCTACCAGATAAGGACACCTTTTTAAGCTCAGAATTAACATTTAGGCTAGACCCCAATCAGGCTGCTGATACAGAATATGATTTATTCTATGGTGGAACTCATGATCCTGAATCTCATTCATATTGTGATTTTTGCAAACTCTCCGATGATTTCGAATCTGACCATAACATCAGAGAAATCTGCTTCTTGATTATAATATGCCAATTCTCTTTGAAGCCACCTGCTCCACATATACAGAACCAATCAAAACCCGTTCCCTACCCCGACCTGCAACCGAACCCAATTTCTATTCCGATTCACCTCTCACTGAGCTGTTTGTAGATGATTCAACTCCATATCTATACCAGGCATCGGGTATAGATCAGACCGAAAAACAAGAGCCATCATTCTTTGATCACCCCTGTAGGGATTCCACACCTTACATTGATTATTTTTCGGAACCCTACTCTGACCAGGCTAATTCGACTCAACCCGAGCCCGAGTTTTCACTTCCATATCCATCTGAACCACATGGCATTTGGTGGGTTCCGCATCTGTTGATCTACATCTATCAACCCACCAGACTTATTGGGTTTGGGCTACATCATCAGCCTACTGATCTTAACAAGCACCTGGTTGGATCAACTAGGCTCTTAATCAAGGTGCCTGTTTTACAAAATTCCATTGATTTGACCACTCCCTCTCCACCCCATTTTCCGCTCCGCTGAAGGTAACAAATTTAGTGCTTAACGGGAGGCAACCCGTCATCCCAAAAATAGAGAACGGTCTGATTATCCATCTGCACTCCACATCTATTGCACCTTGAGTTCAGCCTTAGACAGTTGATCCCACCTCTGGTACAAGTACCAGAGCTTGAAATTGTTCGCATCAATCATTTCCGACCCATTCACCCACCCGATGTATCCTATTCTAAGCCCCTGACCTCAACACTGTTTCACATCCTCTGTTTACAATGAGGACATTGCAAAACTTAGGCATGGGGGGGTGATAAAGTGCATACATACAGAACTAAGAAAAAATCAAAAGGATTCTCACAAAAAAATTCACATATGTCAAAAACACAAAAAAATTGAAAAATTATGAAAAAGAACAAAAAATGGATGAGGGAGGAAATTTTGTGAGCCACATAATTATAAGGAGGAGAAAAAGAGCAAAAATGACAAAAAGGAGCACAAAATGAAAAAGAAAAAGAAATAGTCATTAGTAAAAGATTAAGGAATTAACTGAAGTTCTAGACCAGATCAAGAAAAGAAACAGAAGAAAAGTGCTAAGAAGACATAACAAGAGATTAGCAGGAACGCTGATCTTAGGCCTCTTGGGCTAGATTCTTTAGCTTAAAAATTCACGTATCCGCTAAAATCTGGATAATCCTCAAGAGGTTGAGGAAAATGCGAAGCTTGAGTATTAGGTCTAACGCTTAGGAAGTATTTGGCCTCGTTAACTAACCTCCGATTTGCAGGATTCGGTAACCTAAGCACCCCAAATTCACACACAGTCTGGTTCAGTGCGTATAAACATCCAAATCATGCAAAAGTGTTTAATGCTTTGCAAAAGTCACCTAGATTAGGAGCGGCCAATCAACACAGGTTGATTTGGACGAGTTCCCAGTGCGAAGAGGCAGGAAATTCCCCTTGAAGATGCGTAACAACATATCGTCTCCTTGGTGCTTGTCTCTTAGGATATTTAAATATCCTACTGGGGGCATGTAAGCACTCTGCTGGTTCAGATGCCATGGGCGGCATTGTCACGAAATGTCGATTGCCAGGGTCTGATTCGACCACGGAATGCCATGGGTGGGATTATCTCGAAATCTTGAAAGCCAGGGTTTTGGGGGTTTCCATGGGTGGGATTATCTCGAAATCTCGAAAGCCAGGGACCCTTGAGGATTGATGATGGGGACGAGGAATTCGATACAGACCGTGTTGAGAAGCTAATCCGAAGCTAGAAATCAAAAGAAAAGAAAGAGAAAAGCTCTCCAAACAAATAAATCTTCTATCTCTCTCTTACAAAAATGCACTGCAAACTGAACCTAGGCTAAAAATGTCTCAAGCACGTGTGCTTTAACCGTGGAGTCCAACAAACCCTAGGTTAGTTTCTGTGTGCCTTAAAATCCTTTACGGAGGACTGAGGCTAAAGCGGAATAGGTCCGGATTTTGGTTGGTACTTGAGTACCTCTAGGCCTATTGCTAGCATTCCAACCTAATCACAAAAGGAAAAAAGAAAAGAACTTATCATAATTGTTGAGAAACACTCAATGTCTAGAACAGAAGTTAAAAACTTGAAATTTTTCTAAGGGACTAGCAAAAGCTAGGCATGGGGGTATGATGAGAGCCTCATCATAAGCCATAACTATCTCATTTTGACATAATAAAGAGAATAAAAGCTCCTACATAACCTAGAAGAGGGCTTAATTGAAGGAATAAGTGTTCTGAGAAGAAAACATGAAATAAAGGTTAAAACTGTAATTTTACTGTTGCAGTACATAAACGGGATTTCTTAGAGTCAAAACATAGGTCAAATGGTCAAAATAAGATAAAAAGTGGGTTGATTCAATTAGATCTGGGTTTATGTGCATTCTAGGAATTAAATGACATTTGGTAATCCTAAAACAGACCCGCTTAAATCAACAAGGTTCCGGTCAGGATAAAAATCAAGTAAACCCTCTAAAAATCATGGAAAAATATCCCCTAGGGTTTAGAACACTTAAGTTGGCCTTTGGAACCTAGTTTGACCTAGATTAGGATCCTAGCTCATCAATTAACCTAATTTGGGTTTTACGCAAAATATCTAACCAAATGTTGTCAAACCTAAAATCCAACTTCACCATTTGATTCCTTAGGTCCAAATTAGGTTTGTACCAAAATTTGGACCTAAGGGGAGGTCATCTTGAGCTACTTTGCAATTTAGTACACCCAATCACATTTTGGTCCCTATCTTTTGAAAATCATCACAGAGAGCCCCCTAACTTCCTCGCCAACCTTGCAATCAGGTCCTTCCACCATTATTGGGGCAGAATCCTGCTCCGACGAGGATTAGAGAGGGAATGCTCTCTGATTCCTCAGAGATCCCCTCCCAGAAATGGAAGAGAGATTCTCTGAGGAATTCCCTTCCATCTGAGCCCGGCCACAATCCCAAATTTTCAACAAATCTCTCGTGCAAACGCACGAGAGATTTGGGCATCCAGCCACCTTCCATCTCCGGTGAGATGTCCCAGACAGAAGCGTGTCCTCCACGCTCTAGACTCTCGGCTAAGTGCCTATAAAAGAAACCGTAGCCTTAGCCGAACATCCTCAGCTCGACTTGGCCGGAATTCCACCTCAGATTCTTCTCTTCTTTTCCAGCCAGGGTGTCCAGCGAGCTCCAACAAGCCTTCCTCCCCTTCCTCTTCGCTCTGCCAGAAAACCAGTGGCAGAGACGTCTTCCTCATACTCCTCCGCGTCATGCAACACCCGCACGCGCTGCCTCAGCCTCGTCATCGCCGCCGTCTTCCTCCACTGGGCATCTTCTTCTCCAGCGACAGCAGATACGGCTGTCCGCCTCTCTGTCCCCTTCGTCCCTGCAACTAGGTTAGAACTACTCCCCATCTTCCCCTCTTTCTTTTTTCCACTGTATTTCACTCGATTAACCCTCGACCGCTCCTGTCCACCGTCACCTTCCATCTCTCCGACCACCCTCCAGCGAGTCACCTGCGTCATTCCACAACCCCACACGACTCACCGACCATCTCAGAAGCTCCGCCTCATCACACTGAACACTCTCTGCCCACCCACTGCCACTCTACACCTCCACAACACACCCCCAAACTCACCCATCCCTCCGACCTCAGGATGACCTAGGCACGCACACTTAGGCCACCACGTGGCCTGCTGCATGGCTCAACACCTTCGCCGTGCCACGGCGAAGGTTCCCCAGTGATCTGATTAGGTCGAGAGGCCCTTTTCGTGTCTGACAGATTTTGCTACCCCGGTTGCCGTTGACAATGACTCGAGGAGCTTCAAGCTGGTTCTAGGCATCAGGACGGCTGCGCTCCAGGTGCTACGCATTGGGGAGGATCTCGTGAAGATTTCGACCCCTGCAATTGACACCAATAGGGGCCGCAGCTGAGGCAATTGCAAGAGGGTTGGCTGCAGGCGTGCACGAGAAGAGGCGAGAGTTTAGTCCCACATCAGTGAGCAACAAAACACTTCCACGGTTTAAATTGTTTTTGTGATAGTCTCTTCGCCTCCGAACACACCTGGGGTGAGGTCCCTCGCCCATCACGCCTACTTCGTCAGCAATTCACCTCGCGGACCTAGCAGGATCCGACCCAACCCTATCGAGCACACCTCGCGCATCATATACACGCTGGTGCACCTGGTCACGGGTGCGCGATCCGACCTGTTAACCCAGCTCTGGGAGAGCGTCCTGTGAGCGGTTTGTAGAGAGAGAGAGACACGTAGGTAGAGGGGGGGTTAGGTTTTGCTGTGACTTGTGCAAGAGCGCCGAAGAAGGAAAAGTCGGCACTTGGTAGAAGAAGTCTTCGTAGAAGGAAACCTTCAAAGAAAAAGAAGGAAGCATTGCAGAGGAGAAGCCAGGGACACTAAGGAGAAGAAGTAGAAGGAAGCCTTCGCAAAAGAAAAGAAGGTGTGCCAAGGGAAAGAGAACTCAGAAGAAGAAGAAGAAGGCAGACAGGATCCAAAGAAGAAGTAGACCCGCTAAGGAAGAAGAAGAAGAAGAAGATACTGCAGAAGAAAATAGAAAGAAGCAAGGCAGAAGAGAAAGCAAAGACTGCAGAGAAAGAAGAAGCACAAAATCAGAAGAAGAAGAAGAATAATCAAAGAAGGGGAATACACTTTTAAGACGTCTAATCTTATGATCAGATGTCCAAATTTCCTTTTTTGTCTCAATTACTTTTTTTAACTCATGCATTTATATTTGAATCAAACTTTTGAGTAATTAAAGTGTTCAATTACATTTTAGAGATTAGTAATGAATTTCCAATTGCTCCCTGTGTTCGACCTCGGATACTCCGATTTTCGAGTAATAAAATCTTTATTTGTTTTCGCGGAAGGTTCGTCGATATTACAACGCATTAATTAAAACACAATCTAAATGCGTCAACAAGGAGCAGCTGAGCAAAAGAAGAAGAAGCCAAAGAAAACAAGGCAAGAGAAGCACAGCCGCAGAGCAAAGAGAAAAGAGAAAGAGAAAGAAGAGAGAAGGAGAATACAAAGAACACCAAAATCACATATCAAGCACTGTAGCAACACTTTCTAAGACATCTGATTTTTCATCAAACGTCCGATTTTTGAGCATTACTTCTACATTGACATTCCTCCTTAACTTTGTTTGAATTAGTTATTGCTTTTAATTAAATTGAGAGTTGTGCTCTTAAGCTTTGAAATACCCAATTGCTCCCTGTGTTCGACCTTGGATACTCTAATTTTCGAGTTATAAATTCTTATTTGTTTTCATGGCGATTTCATCTATATTATAGCGAGGCATCTTTTAAAACACGACTTTGCCTCGTCAACATAAATTTTATTTGATCGACGCATTTTGCAAGCTATGACGACGAGTCTTCTGAACCCTAATTCTAATTCGTGAAACACATCTAATCATGCATTAGTACCCAAAGGAAGTACTAGTGATTGGTGTTAAAAACATCTACCATCCATGAGTTCGATTTCCTATTTTTTTTAAAACATTCTGTGAAGCAGGCACAAAATCACGGCAAAATCAATCTAATCAAACAAAATGTCAATCTTAGAATCAAGACCACAGCATTCAAGCGAGACAAAAGTCATGAATTTTTCCTATTGGTTTGCTACGAAAAATATAGTGCCCAAATAGATATTATCAATGCAATCGTATGCTTCCTAAGAGAAACCTAATGATGTGTAGACCTCTAAATCCACCCAGAACTTGGATAAGACTAGTGTGTAAATCCAAGCTCCTATGGGTGAACAGAGAGATGAGATAGAAATGTGTGTTTAATGTACCTTATGTGATAATGTAATGCGTACACGATAGAATCAATCAACAGAATCTCGATGAAAAACCACACAAAGTTTCAGAGAATTTAGTTAAGTCACACTTTGAGTTAGATTCTTCTCTTTAAGAATGTTTTTCATGCAACTGGTCTCACTTTTTAATCTTTTGCAAGCAAGTGGTGGTCTTGCTTAATTATGTCTAATGCATGGATGGTAGGAGCTTAAGAAGGTTAGAAATCTGTACCTAACTCCAGCACTCAACATTTAATGAATATTGACATAAAGTAAATCTAGCAGGAATTAATGCAAACCTAGGATGGCATGCCTATGTCATGCTGTTGCCAGATAAGTAGAGATGAAATATTTTTGGTATTTTAATTTTGCAAATTTTTCTGTATTTTTAATGCAAGAAATCAAATCAAAAAATAAAATTGAAAAACCTAAAGCGATAAAGGAACAATAAGTGTCCACAGTTCACATTATTACATCAATTGTGTGAGAACATACCCTCACAACTTATGACTATACAAAGAATCCTACAAATAAAAATAAAATCTAAACCTAAATCCTAATGTCTAAACTAATTAAAACATGGCTCTGTCAAAGAAGTCCTGGAATCGAAGAAAAATCAGAAACAGGTCCACCAGGAAGTAGCCATTCTTCTCCAACTCCTCCTTAGGTACCATGAAAATGAAACAAAAGAAACATGATTAGTCAAACCAATATATACAAAAAGAATCAAAGAATATAACAAATAAATGAATTTATATACAACAAAGAAAATGAATAAAAGAATGATTATTTACAAACAAATCAAAAATATCTATAAGAAAAAGAACAAAAGAAAAGTTTTGGCATATAGAGAGTTGCCTCCCAGGCAACGGCACCAAAAAGTAATCGATGAACTGTAACCATTGTCAAAGAAACATATTAAAACGTTGTTGTTAGGTTTTTATAAAACGATGCCAAAAATATAATCGTCAACTTTCAATTTGCAATAAAAATAGGTGTTTTAAGTTTCGTAGTGGTATAAATGTCACAAATGCAAACTGATCTCACGTCAATTTTATTTATTTACAATTTTTAGCAATTTCTTTCCAGGTCATTCACTGGGAGATAGTTATTGATATACATCACTCTCTAAGTCCAAAAATGTTCTTCTATTCCAAAAATAATAATTTTATTTACAAAATGAATGAATGAATCAAATAATAAAAGAGTTGGTTAATTATTTACAAAATAATCAATTAAAATGCCTGAAACATATGTACAATAAAAAGTCACCAAAAACTATCTATTACTACACTTGATTAGTTATATACAATTACTCTAAGTAATACCTAAGTATAGGTACAAAAATAGCTAATAATATCTACTTTACTAAGTTATATTAACATATAATGTCTATAGTAACATATATTATATTTACAGTGACATATATAAGCGTCGCTAAAACCTTAGTAAAATATGTACAAAATCTAAGGCAAAAGTAGTGCTCTACATGTGACATATATTCATATATACAGTGATGGATACAGCTGTCACTAATGCTCTTAGTTGCTTATATACATATATAAGAGCTCAAACCCATATCTATTCTACCTATACACATATATATATATATCATGTACATTATTTATTGTATACGTATACATATTTATAATTATTTATTTATATACATTTATACATTATACCTTACTACACATATATATTATACATAGTATACATATATACCTAACACACTCAGGCAAGTACAGACAAACAACACCTAGCTGCTCAGCAGCCAACTCTTCTCTCTTTCTCTCAACACTTAGTCAATTCAAGCTCATTCATTTCTCTTGTGTCAACACTCAGTCAATTTTAGGGCCTTTCCCACATAGGTGGTTCAACCACTGTTCACTTAACCAAAAATTTGGGTTTTTTATTGGAAAACCGACCTTTCGTGGGATACACAGCACCCTTACGCTTTCTAGTTCATTATATATTGTGCATTTTGTCCAATTTCTGGCCCAACATTGGTGATAATTCGACCCTAGCATAGTGTGTGGCTGCTGGCCCACCATTGTTCAAATGTATCATATATGCTCATGAGTATTAAAGAGGGAATGGTATTGTGAAGGCAACCTACGCCAGTTGAGAAGGCCAAGAGACAAAATCAATTTATACCACGTCGTACGCTTATGCAAATCCAATATGGCACTATCTTTGGTGCCCAACTGGCACTGCTACTGTGCGTGGCTGCGTACTGATTTGCTATGTTTGGTCCTCGATTTGAGGGACATAAATTATTTTAATTTAAAAATAAGTTATATAGTTACAAAGCCCTTATATAAGGTTACCTAATTGTACAATTATTTTCCATAATAAGTTATTTAATTATATAAAAAAATTAACTAAAGTTTATAGTTTATACATGTTAAGTTAGATGTTAATTACTTAATTAAAGTATAAATTAGTTAAGTTATAGTACAATTGACCTTATACAAGGTTTATATACATAATAAATTATTTATTATACATTTGTATTATATTTTCTGAGCTTTATTTTAATTTATGTACAATTAAATACATGTTTTAGATAGGTTTAAATATAAATAATTTATAAATACTATAATGCAGTTTAAATACAATAAAAAAAGTTGAAAATACTTAATTTAATATAATATAAGTGTACATTATAATTTACTTTAGAATTAACTTATATTAGTAATTTATTTTATTTTATTTTAATAATATACTGAGTTAACTTAACAACTTAATTATTTACTGTAAATATACAATTAAATTAAATTACAGGTACTTTACAATATATATTATATGTTTAAATATGTATATACAATATTAGATATAATTATGTATAGATAGATATGTTTATATAATTACTTAGATTACTATACGTTTAAGTTATATAAATTAATATATAATAATATAATAAAGTTATGTAAATAATAAAGAATTTAAAATAATTAATTTAATACATAGAATACAGATATAAGTTAATTGGGTACATTATCTACGTATTATACAATTTGTATATATAGCTTATATTTAAATTATATATACAAGTATATACACAGTGGATAGGGTATTTTTGGGTATTTTTGGCATTTTTCTAATTTTTATGGTTTTTATAGGTTTAGAGAATGTAGGGGATGAGAGAAAAAGAATAAGATGAGAGAGAAAGAATTTCTTTTTGTGATGTTTAAGCTTTTGTCTTTTATTGAGTTCCAAAGTATACTGAACTGTCGGCTGGTATGTTCTACTAAGTTGGGGTTTAGATTATCTTGAAACTTTGCACACACCTAGAAAAAATACCTAATTCCACTCAAGAGACCTTTATTTTATTTTTTTTACAATTTTTTTAAATATTTTTATTTTTTACAATTCAGACCAATGTTTAGGCCATAAAGAGTGTTATATTAAGGATCCTAAGGCACTAAATATAGTTCTAGGTGCTGGAATTGCAACTCATTCACTTAGAAATGTCCAGCACACCATATGAAAAGTATTCAAACATTTGAACTTCATTTTCAATTGAATTCCCTTCAAATTTCCCATTTGGACAGTTAAAGCATTTAGAAAGTTGACAAAGGAATTCAAAAATAATTTCCAAGCGATCTATAAGTTAAAATTAAGCTACAAATGCACATGAAAGCTTGGTCTATGTTATTCTACAAGTGTACACAATGTTAGCTTCATTCCAATCCAAACTCCATTTCAGATCATCTAAAATAGTGGTTGAATAGACCCAGCAGCAGCTTCTGCTATCTCATCTGTCAGCAGCAAAGAGCTACTACAATTTCCTTTCCAATCAGAAGTTTCTCCTACTACTCAGACGTCTTAAATTCCAGATGCAGCCGTTGCTGCTATTTCAACAGCTACCTAACCATGAAAGTGACCCACTGGTGTTGTTATTTCTACGATGGGGATGAAAAGAGAGATGTGTGCACGTTCAAATCAAAGTACCACCTCTAGATCAGATCTAAAGGGCATGGTGAAGCTACACCTAAAGGCGAGTGAAGATTGAATTTCAATCAACCATTGGATCAAGGTGCAAAGGAACCACAGCCATGATGGGCCATGATCTTCACGAACAATAGACTCACACTGGTTGCAGGTGTCTTGGAAATTTTGTGCACAAGCCCTTAAGGGAGAAGGTGTAGGGAAATTGCAACAAGTCCTATAACTGATAAGAAATGATGTAGAGCCATCCCTGTGGTTTACAAAGAGGCCCCTGGCGGCTTTCATGCAAATAACTGATATGAACTAAGGACCTAAATGTAATGTCAATGATGCGAGGTCCTAATAATATCCAAATGCCACCAAGTTTTTCTTGAAACTCAATTGAACATTTAGGAAGTTGATTTCATCTTCGTCTCTCTAGACATTGGTCGAATTAATACTGCAATACAAAAAATTAAATCACAGATTCAATGCTCCCATTAGTATGTTATATTGCTGTACCTATATAAATAACCTAAGTATTTCATTTTATTTCAATTCCAGCAATTTCTCTTTTGTGCTTTTGTTATCCTTTATTTGATAATTAAGAGAATACAAAAAAAGTTGTAAATGAGAAAAGATAAGCCTTGACTTCCAAGTACCTGACCTCGCACATAGTGAGATTGTTTTGAATTGAAGTTGGAGTGTCGCTAAAGACCTATTTTGAGGGAGTGCCTCACTAACAAGTTTATCACAAAAAAATCTTAAAACCAAGAAAAATCCAAAAACATAATAAGCGAAAGGAAATGACCCGTTTCTAGGATCCACATAGAAATCAAGAACCTTAAACCCACCTCCCTGAGTTCGACCCTAAGTATAAAATTGACAACCTAAAATCTGATTTAGTCCAGGTTAAATACATTTGAAAAATCTATGTAGGAACGCTTGTAGTTAACCACTTCCACTATACTTATTTTCACACTAATATCACCTAATTAAATAACACTACTTGCGATTCAACAGTAACATTGTGATCAAATCTTCAATGATGAGCTATCAAGTGAAAATCTTCTTAAAATACATATTTTCCTTCTTGAATCTAACTTCTAAGCAGTTGACATTGAAAGTTAGGTTACCATGGATAAGTCATGGATTAGTCTGAGGAATTCAAATTACTACGAATACAAGAATGAAGTGATTTCATTCCTGGAGTATGCATTCAATGATGATCGGAGGACATTTTGACAAGGAGAATTTTTTGAGCTAATTTTATGCCCATGTAGATGTTGTTTGAATGAGCTTTTCCATGATAGAGACATTATTTTTGAGAATGCGATATGTAACGATTGGTGACAGGATTATGTAAATTGGATAGCTCATGGAGAGAAAATCACAAAAGAAGTCAGATATGATAAAATTGACAATTTAGAACAAAGTAATGATAATCAGGGAGATGAATTAGATGAAATGTTACATGATATGAGAGCAGTAGACCCTGAGGATGCAGATGATGATGAGACATTACAAGATTGTAATGAGTTTTTTGATGCTATTAAGGCAATAGAGGATTCTATTACTCTTGGAATAACATGAATGTTGAAGTTGTCATTTCTTCTGAAATTGTTTCAGATGAAGGTGATGAATAGAACGACAGCGAAATTAATGTTTGAGGTCCTTCAATTCATTAATGAGCTGCTGAATAATCCTCCTGGGTACCCTGGGTCATGGTGTGATGCGAAGAAGCAGATATGCATGCTTGGACTGAAATATGAGAAGATTGATGCATGTCAAAATGATCGTGTCCTATACAGAAATGCGTACATAGGCTTGATTAATTATTCCGAATGTTGTGAGGAAAGATATAAAGTAGGTAAATCAACAAACACATGAGGAAAGAAACAACTGGAGAAGGTTCTCCATTATTTTCCACTAATCCCTAGGCTACAATGCCTATCAAGTAAAACAACAAAATTGATGGTGTGGCATCAGGAGAATAAATCGTGAGACAGACTCTAATGAGTGGAATAGATTTAACAGTAATCATGCATCATTCACAGATGAGGCACGAAATGTGAGATTGGGACTTGCAAGAGATGGATTCAACCCATTCAAGAACATGTATCTGTCATATTCCATATGGCCGGGGATCATTTTAACTTATAACTTACCTCCTTGGCTATGCATGTGATCTGCATTTTTGATGTTGACCCTCCTTATCCCAGGCCCCAAGCAACCATGAAATGTTTTAGATGTTTATCTTCAACCGTTGATTGATGAACTGAACTCCTGTGGTGTTGGTGCTAGAGCATCACGATCATTTATTTTGATGATAACAAAACACGTGTTATTTAACATTTGCAATTTGAGTCCTAGATTTCAGGTCAATTGCAAATGTGGACGTGCTTAGACGGAGTTCGAGCTCGCATCCAGGATGGATTGGAGGAGCTTGACGGAAAACAGAGGAGGTTCGCGTGGAGCGAATGATTGAAGATGGAAGGAAATGAAGAATAGGATAGATTTCCTTCTTTTGTACTTGTTGTATTTTTTCGTTTCTTTTGTTGCTCTTTATTTCCTTAGATATTTCATGTTAAAGAGCCTCAAAGAACCCTAACAGTAGTCCTAGGAACACCGGCACAACCCTAGGATACTTAGGTTTTCTGTAGAATACTTAGAAAACCAATATAGGGCACAAACAGCATTTCCAGACGTCTAATTCCCAAATCAGACGTCTGATAAAGTATTTTAAGACGTCTGACTATTGTTTCAGACGTCTGATAACTGTTAGGCTGGACATAGTTAGTTCTGTCTGATGAAATCAGACGTCTAGACCTTAGACCAGACGTCTTAGAAGACGTCTGATGGATTTGCCAGACGTCCAATTAGTGGACCGTTGGCTGGCTTAGCAGACACTCAAGAATATGACCGTTAGAGCCTTATCAGACGTCCTTAGGCCTTTCCAGACGTCTGATAAATGACCGTTTTGCCTCGGCTGACCCAAAATCTCTTCTCAGAGATTTTCTAGTCGTTGCAACGTTTGGAAATCAATTCCCATAGTAAAAGTAGGTTTCCAGACGTCCAGACATAGTGCCAGACGTCCTGTATGTCGTCTGATGGACTTGCGTAAAAACCCTGTTTAGATCTGATCCAAGTCAGGGAGAGACCCGCCCAAAATCAGACGTCTGACCTTTGAATCAGACGTCTTATAGTGAACTTCCAGACGTCTGATGCTAGAATTAGACGTCTGATAAGCCTGTCAGAACAATGATTGTTCCTGATTTCGGGCTGATTCACTTGGGCTTTGTTCCCAACGGCTATAGAACCTTTCTTAAGCCTTCCAAAGCCTTCCTAAGGTCTCTATAAATAGAGGGGAGCCTTTACACACCACTAGATACACTAAGAGAAACAAAAGACACACTTAAGCAACATAGTTCCACTCTCTTGTGTCTTAGCTAACTCTTGCTCTCCAAGCTCAAGTTCTACATCTTGAGAGCATCAAGCCTTCGCGCACCCGCTCTCCCGCCGTTGTTCACGAGAGCGACATTGAGCCGTTACGTGGCTCATGCACCCGCGTCATCGTCGACGCACTCCTTGCAAAGGGGAGTTTCCTAAATCCTATAGAAGCTTAGGTTTATTACTTTGTTGGCTCTATAGGTTTGTTGTTTATTTTATCTTTGTCTTTTGGTTGGGTATTCGCTTTGCGAATTCCCGTCTCCTTCGTGGGACAAAATCCTTCTCATGGAGAGAAGGGGTTGAGGAACGCTACCCTCGTACTTGTAGCGTGGTTGTACTGAGGTTGAATCACCCTTGTTTTAAAGTGATTTGGTTAGTGGATTTGATCAACTAGGTTGATCGGAAAATCCTAACTCGAGAGGGTTAGGTGGTGGTTTTCACCCGGTTTGGGTTTCCACCTAAAAACTTTTGTGTACATTGTGTGATTGTCTTTTTGAGATTGCTTTATATTTCATTTACGCATTTTTTTTACGTCACCCCCTCCAAGTAGGGAACTTCATGTGGTACAGTGGTGTTCAAACATATGATGCACATAAGAATTCTTTCAGTTGCATGCTGCATTATTGTGGACTATCAATGACTTTCCAACATATGCTAATTTGTTAGGATGGGGTATGAAAGGGAAGTTTGCATGTCCAGTCTATATGGATGATACTTATTACTTGAGATTACTTGAAAGCAAGAAGTTATACTAAGGGCATTGTTGATTTCTACATTTGTTTCATATAAGATTTTTGGAAAATTACAATATATAAGAGGGAAATGCTACAGAATTTTTTTCTACATAACTGATTATTTGTTTTATCTCTACGTAGGTGAACTTCAAGAAGAAGGCCAATAGGGCTAGTGAGGATCAGGCCTCCTCCCAGTAGCCTCAGGCTCAGGACCCCCGCCAGTAGTTGTAGGCTCACGCCCCCCCATCAACAGCCCTAGGCACCCTGCCAACAGTTTTTAAGGCTTGTAGATGTTGCTCGATATCTTCAGAGTCAGGGGAGGGGGGAAGGGGAAGAGTCCAATGCCTCCTATGAATCTCGAGGAGGATCCTAAGTACGAGCCACATGATGCACTTGTCGATGATGAGGAGGATGTTAGCTAGATAATCAGCCAGAGCACCCGACTGACCTAGATCCTTCGAAGCTAAGACCTATGACGGGTCACAGTACTGGTATGAAAGTTTAATAAATAGTAAGATTTATTTATTTCTTCTTAATTTAATATTATGTTATAATTTTGTCTCTTAGGTAGAGTATGTAGAGGAAGGGGTCCAATGGGGAATAGGGACCTACAGAGGCTTTCGCATGGGATCTGCATATCAGTCACCATCACACCAATAGGGGAAGCAAAGTGCTATCTTCCATTCGTCAGCAGGCTGGGTACATTGACAAAGGTGATCATTGCACTCTGCTATTTCAATTGGAGGAAGGTGCCAAAAGAGCTAAAGAAGCAACTCCTTCGAGAGTTAGAGGTAATTCATAAAAACATACTTATTTACATTTCTTTATACAATTTCAAACTACATAACAAAACTATTCTCAACTAATGCAGACAATCTTTAATTAGGGCGATTATCCGAACATCCCCAAATTTATCCTCAAGCATGCGGTCAAGATCCGTAAAGATTGCAAATGAAGAGTAAGGTAAAAAAAAAATTAACTTAATATATTTCATTTTTTTACCTTAATTGCATTATTCCTAACATTAGAGATATATATTTAGTTTTATAAGAACAGGACCCATGATAAGGCATTATAGATTGGGCCTCCTGTGATACAGTCGGACGTTTGGAAGGAAGTGTGAGAGCATTAATAGGATCCAGCAGTGTAGTTAAAAGTATTGTATAGATCATAATTTAAGTAATCTAAAGTTAATAAATTCTACTTTTATTTTAGGAGCAGGAGCAGAAGAATAAGGAGAATAGGGCAAATGCTCTAAAGAAGACCCATGTCTTGGGTAGAAGAAGCATAGATGGGATGAAAACCTGATATGTTAGTATTTCTAATATTTTCATTTGTTTATAACTTTATAGGATTCAAAATTTGATTTTAACTAAGTCTTTTAAATTGTAGTCCTCTATGCATCAATGTGCCCATCTTAATCAAGTAGGTGTATATGAGGCCACTCATAGCAAGCTGAGTCATGAGGGAAACAAAGAGTGCCTTTAAGACACATACCAGCGGAGACACGTAGTTTAATTTTTTCAAGATAATATGGTCAACTTAATGCATCCTCTTGAAGACACCAACTCTGGTATAGTTCAGTAGTCGATGTCAGCAAAGGAGGCATTCCGGACCATCATGCCACCTGAGCATGATGGATTTGTTCATAGTGTAGGAAGGAGTGAAGCCATCTCCAGCTGATATGGGAGAAAGGGGCATCGTCATCTTTAGCTAAGGTAGTGGAGATGAGGAAGGAGATTGCTACATTGCATTACCAAGATGAGGAGAAGGAGCAACGGATTGAGGAGCTAACCTTGCAGGTTAGGGAGTCTGCTACATAGTTTACGAAATTAGCTACGCAGTTACAACAGTCGACTTAGACTATTCAGGAGATCTTAAAGATACTTCAGCGAGGAGGCCTCGATCACCCCTCATTTAGTCAGTTTAGAGATCATCGTGACAACGATGATGCCTTAGGTGGTGTTGGAGGCGTTGATGCCCCAGCTTGATTCCTATATTTTGATACATTATTATTTGTACATCCATTTTGTACACATTATTATGATTCTCATTTTTGTCATTTTGAATGAATGCCTTCATTTTGTTGTGTGATTCTTCCCACAGAACTTTAAATTTTTTAGAGGTCTTCCATATAACTAAAACTTTTAATTAAAAAAAAGGCTATTTTCATCGATTGTAGAACAGACGGTAATAGCCTACCATTGATGTTATTATTCTCGACCGTTATATAATTGATGAGAATAATAACATTCTCGTTTACTTTGCCGAAATGGTCGAGAGTAATAATTTACTTGATTGTTATACAACTGACGAGGATGAACACATTCTCATTAGTTGTAGATAAACCAACAAGAATGCACACATCCTCGTCAGTTGTAATCACCATCAAGGTTAATGTTTAACTTGATGGTTTATGTGAAACAGTCAAGGAAAATTTTTCACAACTGTTTGAAAATGATGACAAAAACACCCACATGTCCGATGAGGGGCCTCTTTTGTCCCATCGGTAACGTTGTAAACTCATCGACAAAACACAACTGCGACACAACATTCACTACTAGAAAAATGGGATATGCCTTTGGTTACTTGCCGTCGATTTTACAAACCAATGACAAAGATACTTTTACCGTTGCTTATTCAAATCAGCGACGGTGAAGGCCTGTACTCAACCTACCATCAATTGAAGAAAAGTGATTGGGCACGTGGTGGTCATTAATATTTACCATCGGTTGATTAAGCGACAGCAAGCATATTTTTCCCGTCGGTTAGTGTAATAAACGACAGTGAAAAGATGGATAAAATTAGCGCCTAAATTTGGGAGGGATTAGTGACTTCTGACATCGATTAGTGGAAGCAATGGTGAAAGGTAGGTTAAAATTAGTGGCCAAAATTTTGTCGCGATGGAGGAGTGATTGAAGTTATCCTTTTCCATAGGTTAGTTTAAAAAGCAATGATGAAAAGATGATTAGAATTTGTGCCTAAAATTTAGGAAGGATTAGTGACCTCTATTGTCTGTTAGTGGAATAAGCGACGACAAAAAGTAGGATAAAATTAGCGACCAAAATTTGGGCGTGATGGAGGGACTGAAGTTATCCTTTGCCGTCGATTTTTGATAGAGCCAATGCTGTAGATCGCTTTATCTACACCAAACCTAACCTAAGTCCTGCCACAGTGCCACCAAAGCTCTCGTCGCCGCCCCTCCTCCTCAGGTAACCTCTCCCCTTCCTTGATACCCTCCTCCTCCTCTGACGATCTCCTTATCATCCTCCTCACCGTCCCTAATGCCCTCATCATCCTCATTCCTCTCTATGATGCCCTCCTCCTCCTCCGACAAGGTTGTCTTCTTCCTCCTCGCCATCACCATGCTCCTCCTCCTCCTCCCAGACACCCTCCTCCCCAACACCCTCTTGCCGCCCTCCTCCCTGACCCCCTCTTGTCGCCCCCCTCCTCCTCCACCTCCTATTGTCTTCCTCCTCCTCTCTACCCCTCCTACCGCCCTCCTCCTTCTCGAACCCATCCTGCCGATCCCCTCCTCCTCCCAACTCCTCCTCCTCCTTTCCTCCTTGCCACCCTCCTCCTCCTACTCGTTGGACCCTGCCCTCCCTCATCCTCCACCTACCATCCCCCTCCTCCTACTGCTACTGCACCTTCCCTTCCTCCTCCTCCACCACCCCTATCCATTCCCCTCCTCCTTCACTGCCCCTTCCCTTCCTCCTCCTCCTCCCAACCCTTACTCCACTGCCTACCCCTACTTCTCCTCCCAACTGCCGTCCCCCATCCTCCTTTCCTCCCTACCACCACCCTCCTTATCCTCCTCCACTTGCCCCCTCTTCCTCATCTCCTTCTCCTACTACCACCCTCCTCCTCATCCCCTTCTCATCTTCCTTTCATTATATCAAATTAATTACTTAAGTTATTAATAACATAATGGTTTATTATTTAATTTATTGTGTTATTAAATTTATAGATTGTTGGTGACGATCACGCTTAGAGGCTGCAGTACATTGGAGGTATAATTTCATTTTTTTTAATTTATTTTTATGATATTTTAGAACTATATTAAATGTGGGGTGTGCCCACATATTATCATTTTTTTGAATGTATGGTGGTGTGTGCCCACTTTTATGCACTTTATGTCTTTGTGTGATGCACTGCTATTGTGGGTGTGCCCACTTTTATTATGCGTGTTATTTTGATATGTAGGTTTATGAAAAAAAATAAAATTTAAGGGGAAACTCTATCAAAATTTTCAAAATTCTTTAATGTTCAATGTATTGGTTGGTTGGGGATTTAGGGTTAGGTTGGGCTTTGGTCAGGTTACATTAGGATTTGGTAGGATGATGGTTAGGTTTGGGATGGAGATGGTTTAAGATGGTTAGGTTATGGTTGGGATGGTTAAGGCTTACGATTGGTGTTTGGGTTGGATGACGAGTGATTTGTGTCGGGTTGGGTTTAATATATGTTGTTTAGGTTTGGTAATGGGTTGGGTATAGGGTTAGGGTGGTTGGGTTGGTCTAGGGTTTAGGGATTGAGTTGGGCTTCATGCTAATCTAGTGCTCTTACTCGAGATTTGTTCGGGGCGTAGATCGCGTAAAAGATGAATATGTCATAGTATAGCGCGAAATACATCTTGACAAATAAAATTAACGGAACTGGGAGACCCAGTCGATCACAGGGAGGCAAAAAAATGCTTTTGATTTCATGCACTTGTTCTAAATCTAATTAGTAAATAGTAGAGATAATGAACCACAATATAAATATGTCACATTATGAATTGCATACATAGAATTGAAATAAATTATAACATGAACATAAACTACTTATATAACAGAACGACGGCACCACGGGTGGTTCGTGGTGGCCTTTTGAAGAGGTTGAGGAAAGCAGCGATAATCTGACAGGGTGGCCTAATGGATTTGTCAGACGGAAATGCAGAGAAGACGAGAAGAAGAAGAAGAGAGAGGTAGAAGGAAGAAAAAGAAGAGAATGAGAGAGTTATTCTTTTTTTCTCAAAGGGAGGCCTTTCTTCCCTTTTATAACTTTTTTTTCTCTTACAAATCCTTCTTCTCGGTGGATTTATTTCGGTGCTGCCACGTGGCGCTCTCTGCGCCCTCAAATCAGCAACGCACGGCTCGCGTGAGCCCGCATTACTTCTTCGCATTTTGATCTTCAAATCCTGCTTCATCATCTCAGCCATCCAATCTTGCAATCGGACGGTTTAAACGCACGCTCATCACGCCATTCAAATCCTATGCGTAGTTCTCGTGCCTTCCAGATCTCGCAGCAACTCGTGCAGTTCCACGTATCGCTTGCAATGCGCTCTGATCGCTCCATGTGGCGTGCCCTACATCCTCCAATCGCGCATCCATGCTAGCCTGCATCCTCCAGTAGCTGACTGGTCAGGCCCGAACAGGTTGTGTTAATATGGTGATTTTATCGTTGAAATGTGTATAGTGGTTAACCTAATTCGAGCCTAACCATCTCTTTACAAAATTTTTTACCTGGCCTACTTGATTTTATCTTGGTCACTTTTAAGCCCAGGGTCGAACTCAAGGAAGTGGGATTAGAAGTGAATAAGTTTCTATGCCTTTCCTACAATGAATCTCTTCCATTTACTTTATTATGTTTTTCGTGTTTTTCTATTTAAGATTTTTTTCTGATAATTCTTGTCCTTGAGGCACACCCTCAAAAATCAGGTTCTTGGCTTTGAGCCAAATTAGGGTTTCAAAACTAGTCTTCACATGACTGAGTACTTGCAAGTCAATGATTATCTTTTACCTTTTATATATTTTTTTATCTTTTTATTGGCAGGAAAGAGAAGCAGAAATAAAGTAAATATAGTATATATATATGTATATATTATATATGTATAATGGGGTGGGGGTGGAAGCGGAGATGGCGTGTAGCACGGTGTCGAGTCGGACATCATCTAGAAAGACGTAATCAACTGGACGAAGTGCCACGTGAAGTGTAAGGTGGATTGGTGGAAGATGAGTGCGAACACGCTTTTTGTACGTGTGTATCGGGGAATATCAGCAACTGGTGCAGATATTCCCGCGATACAACTTATGGTAGGTGATATGAAAATATATATGTATATATATCTGTAAATATATATAAATATATATAAATATATATATAGATAGATATATGTATATATATATATGTATATGTATGTATATATAACTATATAGATGTATATATATATATATATGTATGTATGTATATATGTATTTATATTTGTATATACATATATATGTATAAGTATATATGCATATATATGTATATATATATGTATCTATACTTATACTTAGTTATATACGTAATAATATATATATAGATATATATAAATATTAATATATGTATGTATATGTATATATATATTTGTATATAATAGTGTATAAGTAAGTGGGTGTGTGTGTGTGTGTATGTGTCTGCAGTGAGGGTGAGAGAGTGCTGTGAGAGAGAGAGAGAGAGAGAGAGAGAGAGAGGGATCGTCTGCTGGAGAAGAAGTGGTGAGATAAGCCGTCTGAAGCAGCCAGTCTGATGATTCACGTGCACGCACAGGTGCGTAGGCGTGCGAAGAGGCATGCTAGAGGGAGTGAGCTCAAGGGAGAAGGACCACAGCGCACCACGGTGCGTGAAGAGGCGAGTGCAGGCGCGAAGAAGCGGGCGGGCGTACGCGGGAGAAGGGAGCGGGCACACGCAGACGTGCGGGCAGGTGCTGGAGCGGGCTCGCGGCGGGACGTGGGTGCGAGCTAGGGTCGGTAGCGGAATGCCGGGTGACCGGATAAGCGAGAAACTTACCGGTAACCGCACTATAGCCATAGTGTTCCGCTGACTAGCGTGAATAGTGACTACAGTGCCACTCGACTCCGTGCGACCGGGCATGTTCAGTTCTATGAGTGCGGGTGGTGTGGACCGGCTGGCACGCGCGCTGAAGAGGCTACTCCGACTGTTGGCTTGTGGAGAGGCAAGTGAAGATGCGAAGAAGTGGGAGGTGAGGGCACCTGTAGGCGCGGGCGGTGGCCTACGCTGCTGCTGCTGCTGCAAAGCTCGAGCAGTGGCCGGTTGAGCTTCAAAGCTTGAAGCTCCTGTGGCAATGGCAGGGTTGGCTTGGAACGATGAAATAGGGAAGAGAACCACCACGCCCACCGGCTCTTTGATGAGCTGGGTGGTGGTGGACTCACGGTGGTGGTTGTACACCACAGTGAGGTACTCCTGCCCGCAGAGTGGCTCCTCAGAGGAGGAGAGGCTGCGTATGGAGGGAGAGGGGAGGAGACGGCTTGGAGAAGAAGAGCTGCAGTGTGTTGGGTTTTTCTTTTGTGTGTACCAGGCTCCCTTTGCAAAGAAGAAGCCGTGCCTTTTTAAAGAAGAAGAAGGCATGCAAAGCCATGCCCTGGCTGTGCAAGGCTGGCAGGGTGTGGCTGTGCAGGGCAAGTTGGCGCAGAGCATGGCATGAAGAAGATCAAGCCATGCCTTGCAGCCGCAGAGAAGAAAGTCAAAATCAAATAGAAATAAAAAATAAAGATAGAGATCTTACAAGGCAGCACTCGAGGAAAACGTAAATTTCAAGGCCATTTTATTCACTCTCCTCCCCTCTCAATTAAATGCATGCATGCGTGTATTTTTACAAATGGCATTATGGATACCTAATATGCACTAGTAATGCTAGGAAATAGCACAAGACGACATAATTGCAGGTGTATTTTTGTGGTGTAATCACCGACCACCAATTTCTGCACAGCGTCGGGCTCGAACCCACGCCCTGAGTATACGCAAGCGCGTGCGCAAGCCATTGCGCCATGCACATCCTTTGTCATATATGCTTACTTAATTATATTTATATTAATCTGTTCTGGGTGGTGATGTGGCACATTCGTGGCCGTTGGATGAACATCTAATGGCCCACGCTATGAGGCAAGGCACCTTCAGGGGTTAGGGGCACAGTGAGGGGTGGCTGTGATGGTGCCACGTGGTGCCATCGTGGCCATCCGTTCTCTTCTCTTTACATCTGATGACGTAGGCCTCCGATTTGTTTGATTTCAGCACCGTTGCATTGCAAACATCAATCCGGATCCATCCGTATGGTTGGATTTGTCTTCTAAGGCTTGGATCTTCTTCAATCTGTCCCTTGGCTCTTGCTCTTCTACGAACTCCCTGGGGTGCTATGGGAGTCTGATTGATGCGATCTTGGATGCGTTGGACTCCCGTCGTTATTCCGAACAAATCCATAAGGTTGGATTGGTCATCTACAGCCCTGGATTACCTGTCAACATTAATACCTCTCAAATAACATAGTTTAATACATAAAACATATCTATCAACTACAATGCAGAATACAATGCGTATGCATGCAGAATGTTCATGTTAAGCTAAGTTCTTGCTTAATTCAGGCGAGTTAGGGCCCATGATTGCTGCACAATCATACCCCCATGCCTAAATCTTGCTAGTCCCTAGCAAGTGCAAGACTGAATACATTCTACCAAGAGTTAAACTAAAGTTTTATTTCTTTTTGCTGCATCTAAAAATTCAGAATCCAAATAACTATGAATATATAATGTAGTAGCTTCTGCAATGGATCCAAGCGAAGACTCGATATACATTTAAAACTTTTACTTGACCCTTAGTAAAATTCTGTCGGGACAGGAGAACCTCTTCTCTCGGGGTTATAAAATATTTTTTGATTTTGGCCCCGGTGTTTAGTTTGGGTATGAGATGTTTGAGTTAACTAGATTGTATTTGGAGGCTCACTTTCTTTTGGTGCTTCTTAGAGGCTAGTATTTCAAAATTTAGATTTCCAGATTATTGATTAAATCAACTTATAGAGGGGCTGGAAAAACTATGCTCTCTTTAATCTTTTGTACTCTTCTCTCTGTTTTTTTTTTCTTTTTTCTTCTTGAGCTCACATCTCACCAGATTTGCAAATATATTTGGTGGTCTCACATGACATAACACTTTAATTAGGTTTTGATAACCCTACGACTAAGTCAGACTTCTCAGCTTGTATTCAGGCGGTCAGAAATACAGAAAAATAGGTTAAAGCTGTATTTGGTGGTTCTTGAGGGTGGTAAGTGTTTCTGCCTCAAAACATTTCAAAACATTTAAAGTGACTCACATTACGCAACTGTTTTACATAACACCCTTTTTTTCTTCTTTTTTTTATTTTTTTTTTCTTCTTTCTTTTGTTTTTTGTTTTTCTTCTTCTCTGTTCTTTTTTTTTTTTCTTTTTCGAGCAAACAATTATTTTGTATGCAAATCTATTGGCACAATGCCACAACACGACATACTACTATATTTGTTAGCACAACATAGCACGACATATGTACTTTTATACATGAGGCATTCTTGGGGAATTTTGGGATGACCAAGAGGATTTTGGGTGGCTTATTTGGTGGAAGTGCCTCTTCTCAGCACCGAGTAGGGGACGGATAGGACGACGGATTTCTGACCTTGACATCTGTACCCTTCTTCAGCCGAGGATTTCGTAAAGGACGGTCGTGACCATCCACCTCAATCCCAGTTTTATTGAAACCCGCTTTTTGTGTTTCTGCCTTATTTGGTGGCTCTCATATGGAATTTCTCACAAATTTAGTATGCAAGAACTGAGAGCGAAAACTGTGCCCAACTCCAAGTGTCATTATTCAATTATTAAAGATTCTTTATACTAGCCTTAAAGCACCAGTATTCTCTACTCTCACCTCACATATGTTTTGGTGGATCTACTAGAAGATAGTTCACCTGACTCCTGATTGCTCTCCAAGGGTTTAGGAGAAGAAGCGATGCTTCTTTTCGATAAACTAGAAATGTCTATCAATTTTCACAGAGGATCCATTGCAAAATCTACATGCAAGTATGAAATTATACTGGATTCTAAGTCTAGGAATTTACTAAAGAATAAATCTTTAATAAAACCTCTTGATAAAATGATCTAATCCCCTCCCATTGTTGGTAGAAAATTTTCAATTTTTTACGAACTACCCCCCCATGCCTAAGTGTTTGCATGTCCTCATGTATGAATAAAAGAAATAAGGTTGGGTGTATGTGGATAGAAATCACCTGGAACTACTTTTGAGTTATCATTCAACTCATACCATTGCTGCAATGCCATACACAATATGTAGAAAAATATGCAAAACATTATGCGAAAATGAAATATGCTATGTATATATGGTATGCATATATGTATACATGATGAGTTTAATGTCTCCAGCTGGGCAACTCATCAGTCATACATCCTCAAGAAGATGTATCGTTTTGTCAGCAGGAGGAGGTTCCTGGGTAAAGAATGGTTTGAGGCGCTAACCATTAACCATAAAAACATGCCCAAATTTTGGGTCTCTAATTTGGACCGCCCCATTAGGATACGGGTGGACCACCAGAAACGGCCCAATCCACTTGGACTTGAGCTTTCTCTCAAAGAATTTTAGTCGGGAGTCAAACAACCAAACCTGCTGGTTATGTGCAAACTCCTTCCTCCGGATGTGTCGATCATGGAAAGCTTTTGTCTTGTCCTTGTTTATTTTTGCATTCTCATATGCTTCCCGCCTAATCTCTTCTAACTCACTGAGCTGGAGCTTCCTTCCGTAACCTCCAGCCTCAAGGTTAAAATTACACTTCTGCACTGCCCAAAAGGCATGGTGCTCCAGCTCCATAGGAAGGTGACAGGCATTTGCATACACCATGCAATATGGTGACATTCCAAGCAGGGCCTTGTACGCAGTCCGATATGCCCATAGTGCATCGTTCAACCGATCGGACCAATCCTTCCTATCAGGTCTAACTGTCTTTTGAAGGATAATCTTGATTTGACGATTTGATACTTCAGCCTGCCCATTGGTTTGTGGGTGATATGGGGTAACAATGCGATACTGCACCCTGTATTTCTTCAATAATGATCTGAAATGGGCATGGACGAAGTGGCTTCCCCCATCACTTATCAGGGTGCGAGGAATTCCGAATCTTGCAAAAATAAATTCTCGGACAAAGGATATAACAGTCCTATGATCAGCTCATCCTACCGCGATGGCTTCTACCCACTTTGAGACATAGTCTACTACGAGGAGTACGTACTCAAAGCCATGTGAGTTCGGGAAGGGGCCTATAAAGTCGATGCCCCAGACATCAAACACTTCTATGACCAAAATGGATTGGAGAGGCATCATGCCTCTTTGGGTCATAGAACCGACTACTTGGCATCGCTTATAGCACTTGGCAAACTCGTGTATTCTCTGAAAGTGGTCGGCCAGAAAAATCCCGACTACAAAATCTTTGCAGTGGTTTTTCGGCTCGATAAATGATTCCCACAAGTGTTGCTGTGGTAGAAGTATAGCACACTTGAGATTTCCGAATCAGGGATGCATCTACGGATGATCTGATCAGCCCCAATGTGAAAGGGCAATGGGTCATCCCAAAAATAGAACTTAGCCTCTGATATAAATTTGAGCTTTTGATCCTTGGATAATCCTGCAGGTAGCCTGCCTGCGATAAGATAGTTTGCTATATCAGCATACCAAGGAAACTCCACAGAGTTGATAGATAGCAGAGACTCATCTAGAAATTGGTCTGATATCGGCAGGGAGTACGGAATGTAGTTTGGGTCAGCCGAGACAAGTGGTCTGCTACAACATTATGTGCTCCAGCTTTGTCACGAATTTCAATATCAAACTCCTGCAACAGAAGGATCCATCTGATAAGGTGGGGTTTGGCGTCCTTCTTTGCCAACAAATGCCAAAGGGCGGAATGGTCAGTGTAGATAACTTTGGACCCGAGTATGACCTAAATTTCTCCAACCCAAATACTACGGCCAGCAATTCTTTCTTAGTGACTATATAGTTACACTGAGCCTCGTTTAGCATTTTGCTGGCGTAGTATATTACAAATGGATGGTGCTCCTGACACTAGCCAAGAACAGCTCTGACAGCAAAGTCAGAGGTGTCACACATCATCTTGAAGTCGAGCGACTAGTCGGGGTGTTGGAGAATAGGTGCACTAGAGACAGTGTTTCACAAGGTCTGGAAAGCACTGAGACATGAGGAGTGAAATTCAAAAGGCGTGTCAGTTACCAGAAGATTCGTTAATGGATGAGCAATTTTCGAGAATCTCAAATGAATCTTCGATAAAATCCTGCATGCCCTAAGAATGATCTGATTTGCCTGACAGAGCTAGGTGGACGTAATCGTGAAATGATTTTGGACTTAGCTTGGTTGACCTCGAGTCCATTAGAGGAGATCCTGTGACCTAGTATGATGCCATCTTTTGCCATAAAATGGCTTTTTTCCCAAGAAATTACTAGGTTAACTTCTATACATCTCCTCAGAATCTTTGTGAGGTTATCAAGATAAGACGAGAAGTCATCTCCAAACACGGAGAAGTCATCCATGAACACTTCTACGCAATTCCCGATCATGTCTGAAAAGATAGCCATCATGCATCGCTGAAAAGTAGCTGGTGCATTGTAGAGGCCAAAAGGCATCCACTTAAAAGTGAATGTTCCAAAGGGACACGTAAAAGTCATCTTGTCTTGGTCTTTCTGGTTGATTGTGACTTGATTGTACCCGGAGTATCCATCCAGAAAGCAGAAGAAACTACGCCCGGCTAGCCATTCTAGAATCTGATCAATAAAGGACAAAGGAAAATGATCCTTTTTGGTAGCTGAGTTTAGTTTCCTGTAGTCAATGCAGACCCACCAAGAAGTCATGGTGCGGGTTGGGATGGATTCGCCTAATTCATTTCTAATTACGGTGAGTCCTACCTTTTTGGGCACTATCTGAATGGGACTCACCCACTAGATGTCGGAAATTGGATAGATAATGTCTGCGTCCAACCATTTAATGATCTCCTTCTTGACAACCTCCAACATATTTGGATTTAGGCATCTCTAAGGTTGTCTCGATGGTCTCACCCCTTCATCAGTGTAGATATGGTGAGTGCAATATGAGGGGTGAATTTTGCGGAGATCAGCAATGCCCCACCCGATAGCAGCCCTATGTGCTTGCAAAATGATGATCAATCGGTGTTCCTGATCTAGAGTCAAGTGAGCATTGATAATCACTGGATATGTGTCACTTTCTCCCAGAAACACATATTTCATTGAATCAGGTAAGGGTTGTAGCTCTAGTAGCGGAGGGTGGGGAGGAGGGTTATGTAAGGGAGGAGAGGAAACAATAGTGGAAATTTGCTGGTCCTGATTTATGAAGAATCCGCCTGCAGTGGTCATGTAATCCTGTCTTAAGATATCAGTGTTGGATAGGACAGGATAGTCAGGATCAAGGATGTTACGAGCAGATGAACACCCATGACAACTAGATCCATGGGATGAAATGTGTATATCAGTAGTCTTAGTCCCATGTGGATCATGATCAAAGACCCTTATTAGTGAGGATGAATGTGCCATTGGGTCACTACAGAGGAGCCCAATATTCCCACAGAAAGCTGAATCTTCATCATCACTATCTTCCTCAATCAAGTCACAATCAAAGTTCTTTGATGCCCTGAAAATGTCCAGTCTAGGCTTTTCGTTTCCTAGGGCAATCTCCATGCACCCAGATGCATAGTCAATATTTGCACGGTCGGTTGTCAGAAATGGGCGACCTAGGATAATCAGTGCATCATAGAGATTAGGAGGAACCTCCATATCAAGAGCAAAAAAGTCTGCTGGAAAGTAGAATCCTTGGACTTTTACGATCACATTTTCAACCACCCCATCAGTGTTTTTATAGATCGGTCATCCAACTGTATGGTAACCAAGGTGGGCTTTAACTCCCCAAATCGAAATCGATCAAACACTGCAGTGGGAGTTAGGTTGATGGACGATCCTAAGTCAAGAATGGCGCTATCAAAAGGGGAATCCTGTAATAAGCAGGAAATCAATGGTGTGCCCGGGTCCTTCTTTTTGGGCGGTAAGTCAGCTAAAATAACTGCACTTGCTTCCTCAGATAATACTGCTTGTCGTCCGATCCTCTGCTACCGCTTCAGAGTACAGTAGTCCTTAAAGAACCTAGCGACGGCTAGGATGTGATCTATCACTTCGAGGAGAGGGACCTGAATGTTAACTTTCTTGAACATAGATTTCAGGTCCTCAAAATTTCGTGTGTCTTTTTTCGTGTTGAATCCCATGTTAGGCCTGTGAGAAAAGGGATGGGAATTTCAGGGTCAAAAGGCTTCTTTCCTTTATCTAATGAAGATGGCTTGTGAGAGGAAGAGGGTTGTGAGACATCTCGTGGTATGGTGCAGGAAAAATTGTTACCCGCTTGCCTAGGTAGTGGATCCTGTGTAGTCTTTCTGCTCCTTAAGGTAATAGCTTTGGCATCGGCGTCCTGTCCATGCAGGGGTAAAGGAGTGGGTTGGTTTGGATACATAGGGTTTGGCAACAAAGTGGTTGACCGAGCCCATAACCAGGAGATGCGGGAAGTGCTTGCATAACCGCATGTGCCTGCCCCTGTGGTGCTTGGAATCTTGGCAGGGCACCCTGATTCTGCACGTATCTTAGGTTCGGGACAGTTTGGGAGGGTAAAGCTCCCTGTGATCCATGCTCCTGCATCATCTGGTTCTACATGTTCTGTATGCTCTGTATTTGGTCAGCCATTGTTTTCATTATTTGGAGGTTGTCATGAGTAGATTTCCGAATAGATGCCTGCAGTTCCTTCTTCAGCGACTCCAAAGGGTCGGCCTGCTTTGGAGGGTAGTTGGCAGCTTGGTGCAGCTGCTGATAGATAGAGCGTGTCGGTTGCTGCTGAGACAGGAATGGCTGCTACCTAGGATACGTGTTCTGCACATTCCCGTATTGTCTGGTCTGGTAGTGTGGAACTTAACTCGGTATTTGTGGATTACCAGACCATGCAAAATTGGGATGCTGGTGCCAACCAGGGTTATATGTTTAAGAATACAGGTTGTTACACCCGTATCTCTGAATGGCATTAACATCTTCGTAAGCCGAAGATGTCTCAGATGTGAATTCATCAAAAGAATATGCGCTTGCATCATCATGTGGTGCGAAACCCTGATAGTACGGTGCCAGATCCATATTGTTCACGGGTTCCTGGTATACAGGATCCCGCGAAGATGGAGAGGAAACATCTCAAGTAATCGGATATGTACAAGAAGAGGGGGCTCGGGATACTTGAGAGGAGTAAGATGGAGTAGTGTTGCCAGAAGATCCGGATCTCACTCGCATCAATTCATCGAGCTTCTTATCGAGTAGATCCACCATGTCCAGCATTTTGGTGATAATGTCCATGTCGACTCAGGCAGATTCGGCTTGAGCTTTGTGGACATTAACTCGTTGCTGTCCAGGTCTCTAGAACTGGTTCATTGAGGCGACATTCATCGAGTTCTTTGCTAAGGACTCGAACAGTTCAAATGCGCTGTTCTCGTCCTTCACGAGAAAATTCCCACTGCTAGATGCATCGACCAGGTACCGATGTGTGTCATCTAGCCCATGGTAAAACACTTGTGCAAGGTGCCATTTGGGTACACCATGATGTGGGCACTTCCTGAGAAGATCGTGAAATCTGTCCCAGGCATCATGTAGCTTCTCTCCAAAACCTTGAGCAAAAGTCGTGATTGCGTGCCTCATGGCATTTGTTCGACCAATCGGGAAAAACTTTTGGAGGAATTCGCGACATAATTCCTCCCAGGTTCCAATTGGCCTCCCGATGGTCTTGAACCAATAAGCAGCTTTATCCTTGAGAGGAAAAGGAAAAAGCTTCATGAGAACAATCCCAATATCAATATTCCTGGGTCGAACTGACTCTGCAATTCGACTCAGGTCTTCGAGATGTTGGAAGGGATCCTCATTCGAGTTTCCATGGAAATGAGTATGACTTAGACTTATGATATTCAATTTTAACTCGAATGCATCTCCGCCTGCGGGAATCCAGACCTGAGGTGCTATGATTGTTGCCGTCGGATCATAGAAGTCCCGCAGTTGTTCTCCCCGAGGTGGGTGTTGCATCCTATCAAGTGTCGTGAGAATCCAGTCGATACTCTGCTCATATTTCTATTCCGTTTCCTCAACCCTGGCTTCCAGACGAGCCATTGGGTCCTGATTTTCAGGGTCCTGACAAATTCGAGGACTGGGATTAGTCATCTTAGCTAATAGGGTGGAAGGTTGAGACGAGAGGTTGGATGAAAATCGCCTCTGCCGCCTTGGGTTTGGCTCCCAAGGTCCTGCGAGGTTAGGTCTTGATGACCTTCTTCCTTGCATACACCAACTCAAAGGGTTGGTGTAGTCAAGAAAAACAAGGCTAAGGCCTTGTTAATCAGAGTGGTGCTTAAAATCAAATGACCAGATTTGTTGTTCAAGTTCAAGTTAAAGAAAATTCAGCAGGAAACCGACTGCAAGGAATTCCCGCCTCTCAGGCTAACCCGGCCAGGCTGGTTACGAGGGGACCATGAGGAAGGTTCTTCCTTCAGCTTTTGCCTCTAGTTCCATTACTCCGCAGCCACGGTCATTTGACGCTACCCTACAGCCTTAGACACCAGGTTTTGCAAGAGAGGTTGAAACTACTCAGTAGTTTACAAACTTTTGGACTTGTTAGGGTCCAAGTTAGTCCAATGTGGTCTTATTGGCTCATGCGCTTCTAAGTTATTTCAAATTAAAGGCTACAAATCAAATATAGACTCTCAAGTAAAGATGAAATTCAAATGATTTCAAACTTAGCAAGAAGATTCCTTTATCAATAGGCTTTTCAAAGAGTATTTTTTCAGAATTTTTACTATTTCCATCAATTAGTTACGAATTTTTAACTAGCAAAAGCTCAAATCTAGGATTTAAACCCCGTGTTGGTTTTTCTATTGGAAATAGTATTAAATATGCTGCAAAATTTTTTTAAAAATATGATATTGGAAGTTAATTTGATTATCTTTCGCACCCCACAAATTTTGAGTTAATTTGATTTGTGAGTTGCTTAGAATTGATTTTTAAAATTCATAAAAGTTCTATTTTTACGCAATCTGACACATATGTACTCTACGAATTTTTAAAAACTCCACAGATGGAATTTCTTTTGTAGAAATGGTGGCATTGGAAAGATAATTTAAAAGTCTAACTCCAGTCCAAACTTCAAGATTTTTGGAGCAATAGAAACACGGCTATTAAATTTTGAAGATAACACTTACTTTATAGTCGAATTTCTAATAGCAATGTGTGCACCTGATTTGTTTGGCACCCGCTTTGATTTATTTGCCTCTTCTTTGGTTAATCCTGCACACAAAAAATAGTATGTTACGGATGAAATCAAAAGTCGCCTTGCCTCACCGGCAAAAGCACCAATTTGTTCGATGTGTAGATCGAGTAAAAGATGAATACGTCGTAGTATAGCGCGAAATACGTCTCGACAAATAAAATTAACAGAACTGGGAGTTCCAGTCTATCATAGGGAGGCAGAAAAACGCTTTTGATTTCATGCACTTGTTCTAAATCTAATCAATAAATAGTAGAGATAATGAACCACAATATATATATCACATTATGAATTGCATACATAGAATTGAAATAAATTATAACATGAACATAAACTACTTATATAACAGAACGAGGGCACCACAGGTGGTTCGTGGTGGCCTTTTGAAGAGGTTGAGGAGAGCAGTAGTAATCCGACAGGGTGGCCTAACGGATTCGTCAAACGGAAATGTAGAGAAGATGAGAAGAAGAAGAAGAGAGAGGTAGAAGAAGGAAGAAAAGGAAGAGAATGAGAGAGTTTTTTTTTTCCAAAGGGAGGGCTTTCTTCCGTTTTATAACTTTTTTTTCTTGTACAAATCCTTCCTCAAATCCTTCTTCTTGGTGGATTTATTCTGGTGTTCCCACATGGTGCTCTCTACACCCTCAAATCAGCATCGCACGGCTACCACATGCCTGCACTGCTTCTTCGCATTTTGATCTTCAAATCCTGCTTCATCACCTTAGCCATCCGATCTTACAATCGGATTGCTTAAACGCCCTCTCATCACGCCATTCAAATCCTACGCACAGTTCTCGCGCCTTCCAGATCTCACAGCAACCTGCACAGTTCCACGTACTGCTTGTAGTGCGCTCTGATCACGACATGTGGCATGCTCGATATCCTCCAATCGGGCATCCACGCTAGCCCGCATCCTCCAGCAACCAACCACCAATTTCTGAGCAGTGTCAAGCTCGAACCAGTGCGCCGAGTATACGTGAGCACGCGTGCGAGCCATTGCGCCACGCACATCCTTTGTCATATATGCTTACTTAATTATATTTATATTAATCTGTTCTGGGTGGCGATGTGGCACGTTCGTGGCCGTTGGATGAACATCCAACGACCCACACTGTGAGTCAAGGTGCCTTCAGGGGTTGGGGGCGGGGCAAGGGGTGGCTGTGATGGTGCCATGTGGTGCCATCGTGGCCATCCACTCTCTTCTCTTTACATCTGATGACTTAGGCCTCCGATTAAGTTGATTTCAACAACGTTGTACTGTGAAAATCAATCCGGATCGATCCGTACTGTTGGATTTGTCATATGAGGCTCGGATCTTCTTCAATTTGCCCCTTGACTCTTGCTCTTCTACGAACTCCCTGGGGTGTTATGGGAGTCTGGTTGATGCGATCTTGGATGCGTTGGATTTCCGTCATTATTCTGAACAAATCCATAAGGTTGGATTGGTCATCTACAGCCCTGGATTACCTGTCATCATTAATACCTCTCAAATAACATAGTTTAATAAATAAAACATATCTATCAACTACGATGCAGAATACGATGCATATGCATGCAGAATGTTCATGTTAAGCTATGTTATAGCTTAATTCAGGCGAGTTAGGGCCTATGGTTGCTGCACATTCAAGTTTGTTGGAGGAAATATATGATGTTGGGTTGTTGGATTTAGTCTCATGTAGTGTGAAAAACTTGATGATATATTAAGAGCTTGTATGGTCTAATTAGGAATTTAGGATGCATAATTTCTTGTTGATTTGAATACCCTGATTTATATTCTAGTGCATTTAGTTGTTGCATTCATAGTTGATTGCATTTATAGGCATTTAATTGGTAGAATATTATTTCCATTAAATTATGACTTTAACATATCTTTCTCAGTGAGATCAAATTGGTTCATTTGTTATCTGCCTATTTTTCATAGTTAAAACTAAATTGTGCATATTACAACAATATGAGTATTCAATAAAGGAAGCGATCATAAGGAGTAAATAACATCTTTGCACATTTCCTTTTAGCATACAATAAAAGTAATTTTACTTCTTATCAGATGATTGCTTATGTTTATGCCAATTTGTTTGCAATAATGAGTATTATTTTAGGTACACACACTTGCTAAAGAAGATATATGCATGCAAGGGCAAACATTAGGTATTCTAACCCCTAGGGTAAAAGTCCTCTGAATCAAATTGTGTCTAAATTACTTGCCTATCGAGACTTATGATCATGTTATATGGACAATGCAGGAAGTGTATGTATACCTCACTTACATGCATGATGTGTTGTCTTTGTAGCATGCCATAAGACTCGATCAACTTTACTTCGGTGAAGTACTGAACCAAAGAAGGTCCTTAATTTTGCTCGTTGCATGTAATCTTGTGCGATGAAGTTTTGGTTGCTTCTTCCTACCCTTCTCTAGTATACCAACTATTCTTATCTAGTTTCCTATGATACCCTTAATTTGGTGTTAATGGAAATCTAGCTAAGGTTAGTATTAGGGGGTATATTGGAGAAGTACAAGGAGATCTACCAAAATTTCACTGCACTAAGGTTACATGTAATGAGAAAACATAAGTTGTGATCAAATCTTTAAGGATGGGCTATAAAGTGAAAATCATAATCAAGACACACATCATCCAGTCCTTTCCATTTCTAATAAGTGATTTGTTTACCTTAAATTTTAGGTTACAATGGATAAATCTTGGATTGGATTACGAGGTTCAGATTACACCATATATAAGGATAAAGTAATTTCATTCCTTGATTGGGCCTTTGATGATGATAGGAAGATATTTAGGGTTTAGGGTTTAGGAAACAAACTCAGAAGGTTCTCTGTTACTTCCCACTAACACCTAGGCTTCAACACCTTTTTATATCAACTAAAACTGCACGGTGGATGACATGGCACCAGGATTATAAATCTCAAGAAGGAAGAATACGTCATCCTACTATTCAAAGGAGTGGAAGAGATTTGACGAAAGAAATAATTCATTCGCTTTAGAAGCAAGGAACGTATAGTTGGGTCTTGCAAGCTATGGATTCAATCCATTTAAGAGTATGTATTCATCGTACTTTATATGGCCATTGATAACAGTCACTTATAACTTCCCTCCCTAGTTGTGTATGAGATCATCATTCATGATGTTGACCCTATTAATCCCCTATACAAAACAATTAGGAAATGCAATATATGTTTATCTCTAGCCATTAATCGATGAACTAAAACGTTGTCGTACATCGACGTGAAGACGTATGATATAGAAAAGAAAGAATTTTATAATATGCATGCAGCATTGTTGTGGACCATAGACGATTTCCCGGTGTACGCAAATTTGCTAGGTTGGAGCACTAAAGGAAAGCTTGCTTGCACAGTCTATATGGAGGACACTCATCACCTACGATTGGCGAAAAGTAAGAAATTCTGTTACTTAGGACATTGCAGATTTCTACCTATTGAGAATAGATGGCAAACGTCACAGTTCATGAGTAAATTTGATGGCATGACGTATTAGTATTCAAAGATAAATCCAAAAAATAAACTTAGTACAAATTCTATCAGGTTGCCAGGTCAAGTTATAATGGAGAGATTACAATAAATGGGTAAGATATGGTTGGGTCGACCATTCAAACAAGAACAAACGACCTCAATAAATTCTGGATTTTGAAAGAAAAGCATTTTCTTTATGGAGCTACCATACTAGAAAGATCTTATAATGCATCATAGTTTAGATGTTATGCACATCGAAAAGAATGTGATGAATAATATCTTAGACGTATTAAATATGACTGATGATCCAAAGGACACGATGAAAATAAGAAAAGACATGAAGAGTTTGGGGAAATTTCTGGAGTTGCATATTCATGAGGATGATGGCTACTTCCCACCTGCTATTTGCAGCTTGAATCAAGATTAGAAGAGTAGACTATTCTCCTTCTTAAAGGAAATTTTGGTGCTTTCTCGTTGTGTGAATGAAGCGTAGAAAAAGATATCTAGCTTGAAAAGTCATAACTCCCACATTTATATGCAAGTATTGTTTCCATTGGCGATGTAGGGGATATTGCCAAAGCTAGTTGTTGATTCATTCATGGAAATGAGCAGGCTTTTCAAGGCTGTTTGTTCGAAGAGGCTACAAAATGATACGCTGGATCATTGGGATAAGCAAATAGTCATTACTCTCTATAAGATGGAACAGATTCTTCCCCCAGCCTTCTTCAATATAATGGCTCATCTCACGCTATATCTTTCAAATGAAGTGACAATCAGTGAACCTATGCAATTTAGGTGGATGTATCCTGTGGAGCGATTATTGAAAAAGCTTAAAAATTATGTTTTGAAAAAGGAAAAGCCGGAAGGATCAATTGTAGAAGGCTATCTCCTGGAGGAGTGTATAAATTTTACCTCCATATACATAAATAAAATAGACAACTGCTTTAATAAACTTCAAAGGAACTATGAGGGAGAATACAATGACAGTGATGAATAATGTTTATCAGTTTTTGATATTAGAGAAAGGTCGATTCCTCATACAGAGTACAAGGCTATTTCATAAAATGATAGACGTTGCACACATCTATTTATTTTAAGACAAATTCTTGAAATTGGTCCATTTTATGAGAAATTTGAATGATTACCTCTTTTAAGGAAAATCAAATTTGGCTTCTTAGATTGGTTTAAAGACTGAGTTAATTAATTGAAAGAGGATAAGGACCCATGATGGATACCAGATTTTGATGTAATTTCCAATTCACCATTACATTATGCACATTACCACTCTAGGTATATAATAAATGGGTTCAGATTCAGAATAAAAGAAATTGATGATAGAAAGGTTACATAACAAGCCAGAGTTGATTTAGATATTTCCATCGATCCAGATGGATATTATGGTGAAATCAAAGAAATTGTGGAAATCAGCTTCAGATATGATCATAGAGTTGTACTATTTAAATGTCATTGATTTGATATTTTTAAAAAAGGTACTAGTTTCAAAATTGACAAGAAATACAATTTCTTGAGTTTAAATCCTAATCGTCAAATTTTTCAGTCTGATGAACAATTCACAATTGCACGTCAAGTAGCACAAGTTTTCTATGTCCCTGATAATTGCCAAAGGGGATGGGTTATACCAATAAGAATAGTATTACGCAATCATTTTGACGCAAAGTCTTAAGCATACAAAGAATTAACGAAAGAAGGTCATATAGATTCAAATACAGTAGATGTGGACATCTAAGGTTAGTAGCAATTTCTTTACTTTGTTTCATTTCTGTTTTAAATAATTTTTTGCCAAAATTTTTAAATATTCTTTTTATGTTTGACAAACCTTTTTCATTAATGATATATATATTAATGATTTTCAACAATATTAATTATTGCATTTTATACATGTTACAGATGAAGTTATTTAAGAACAAACCCAAAAGAAAGGGTCTTCCTAAGACATAGCCATCCACCCAACCCAATTCATCTCCTCAGGCTCAGCACCCCCCCAACAGCAGGTTCAGCCACCTCCCCCGACACCAGTCTCCCCTCCCAGTCATGTTTCATACGACCTGGGAAAAAAGCACGTTTACTACATGCAGGGAGAAAGGGAAAGGGGAAGGAGATTGTTAAGACTTCTACAGAATGAGTAGAGGGTGATCCAAATTATGGAATATCAGATGAGGAGGAGGAGGAGAAGGCAGGAGAGGAGGGAGAGGAGGAGGGGGAGGAGGTGGAAGATGAGATGGTGGGGAGTACATCCCTAGTTCATGTGGTCCCCTTAGCGGAGGTGATAGGAACACCATCATGAGCCATAACTAGCTTAACTTGATCTAAAAAGGTTGATAAATGCTCTTACATATACATCAGATGGTCCTAATGGCATATTATTCTGTTTTGAAAAGAAGAAAAGAATACACAGTTACTTATGCAAAATTAATAGTATTTCACAATTATAGAAAAACCATGGGGTATTTCACAGGTTTATGAAAGGTCATATGATCGTTAATGTCTAATAAGTGAGTCCATGCAAAACGAAATGGGTTTACACGTATTTCAAGAATTAAATGACACCTGAAACCCTAAAACTAGACTTGCTTAATTAATTGAGGCTCTGGTCATGATAAAATTCACCTAAACCTTCTAATAGTCATAGAAAAATATTCTTTAGGGTTTGTCACCTTTGATTTGACCATCAAAATCTGTTTTGACCTGAAATTGAGTCTCAAACAAACTATTGCCCTAATTTGGGTTTTGGCATAAATTATCTAGCTAAACTAGGTCAAAACCAAAATCCAACTTCACCATTGGATTCCTTGGGTCAAAACTAGGATCGCACCAAAACTTGGGCCCAATCTGAGATCATCTTGACCTACTTTGCATTTTGGTCCAAGTCTAATTCTTGTTCTCTCAAATGGCACCTCAACTTTTGAAATCCTTGCAAAACACCCCCTAACTTCTCCATCTTCTTCATGATTTCGTCCTTGTTGCCATTGGAGGTCAACCAACCTCTAGGTGGACTTTGACAAAACAAAATCCTACTGAAACCTCAATTAAATCCTACCAAATTTGGTGGGATTGATGTTACACCTAGGGAAACCTATTGGGATTGATTCTAACTCATAACTCCCAGTGATTCATGTGAACGAACCCACAAAATTAGTGGGATTCTTCTTGAATCCCAAGCATGCTATGAAGCTTGTTTCCTATTCTTCGAGCTATGAAGACTTGTAGCAGCTCCTGTCACCTCAGCAGACAGATCTAGGGTTTGATCGAGCTTTATAAGATCCAATTTCCTTATGTGGCCCCCTGATCCTTTGTGCTTTTTACTTATCTCTTTTTGTAATAGGCCATGAGTCGTGGTCTTTTTTTTTGTAGCAAGCAGGTTTAGGTTCGGTCCCCTGCTTCTTTTTTCAATATTAAAAAAAAAAAAAGCTCTCCTAAACCCTATAAGAGACCCCCATGGCATTCCTCACCTTTTGAGCAAGTTTTTGGGCCATAAAAGTCTTCCTCACCTTCACCTTCGGCCTACTCCGACTCATCTCTGGTGACCACCTTCCTCCATTCATTTTGCCAGCCAAAACGTATGATATGCAGCCGGTTCTTCCTCCCCATTTCAAATCGCACCTCGCAATACCGGCGAGGAGGTCTTCGACCTCCTTTCATCAACATTCCCTCTCCCAGAGCTTTCATCTCCTCCAACGTTGACCACACCACAACTGGCTTCTTCCCTACTCCCCATCGTCGGCTACCTATCCAGATTGACTCCTTAGCTCCGTTACCTCACAACTACGCCCTCTCTTCGCCGACTCAACCACTGCATCACCCCCGTGACTTCATCTTCTCCCTCGATAGCACATAACCGACGAGCCCTAGCAACTTCCATAGGCTGCCAAATCGGCTGCTTCCACACCCTACACCTCTGCCACACCACCTCAGTCAAAATCCCTAACAAAATTAGGGTGATTAACCACCATAGCACCACACCAAACACACCCACTCTCACACTCACAGTCCAACCTTTTCAGAGGTCCTCTGACCGCCAAACACCACTACACGGTCACCATTACATTCGCCCTCATCCGGTGACACTGCTGAGCTGATTTAACAAGGTCGAAAGACCATTTTCTTATTTTCAGGAACAGGAGCCATCCCGCCGTTACCCGACCTTCTTCAAGCAAGCTTCAAAGCTTGTTCTTACACTTTCAGCCCCATGCATGACTTCCAGGCTACACTGAATACCTCCAGAAACTCACCGAGGACTTCAATTGGGGAAGTCATCCTCCTTCTCGATTGCAATTACAAGTTCCAACAAGCGGTTTCTTTATGCGAAGGTGCTGAGAAGTTTAGTCCCACATCTTGGGATTAGGAGCATTGTATGCAAGATAAGAAGAATTTGTCACTTGGACCCCTCGCCCAGTCATGAGGGGTCGGGTCACTCACTCATTACCCTCTCACTCCTTGGCTACCTGCATACCCGGTAGCTCTGGACCCGGTTACTATTCATAGTCGATTGCCCGCCTAATAACCCAATTATCTAAGAGGGAAGGAAGGAAGGAACGAAAGGAAAAACAAAGGGGGGGAAGGGGTTTTGCTCTGTGAACCGCCCAACACTTAGCCGATTTGAGGAACCGTTTCCCCCCTTGTGCGTGAAGAGGAAAGGAAGCTAAGGGAGGAGAGAAAGAAGAAGAAGAAGCCTAGGATGGAAGAAAGGAAAGGAAGAAGAGGAGTAGCTGAAGAAGAAGCCAAGAATTAAGAGTGAAGAGTGCCCCCTTAGCACTGTAGCATCTAGACGGTTAAGCTGTCTAATTGGAATTACAACCATCTGATCTTTGACAGGAGTGCACTGTGCACTTATATGCATGGCATTTAATAGATTGTTACTTGAATTAATTGTAAAAGAGGTAATTGGTGATTCAAATCACCATTTTACCCTAATCTTTTTTGCACTCTTGACTCTTGCTCTCATATATACATCATTTGTGCTTAAATTTCTCACCATTTATTGCTATATTGTGCTTGAAATTGTAATCTTGAGACTTAAATTGTTACTTTCTCCGAGTAACTGACCTCAAACTTCAAATTCGAGTATAAATTTTATTTGTTTTTGTGTGATTTCGACAATACTATGATGAAGTATTTTAAAACCCTGATTTCACGTGTTAGCATTTTGGCACCGTTGCCGAGGAGCAACATGCAATTTGACCTCAGGATTATAATTTCTTATTCAACTCTAACTTGCTTTCTCTGTTGGTTGTTATTTGTGCAAGAAACTCAATCAAGGAGAATAGCCACACATCAAACACTACAAGTGCAGGTAAATCTCATTCCATCTTCGTTAAGCCCTTGATTCTGGGAAAGAAATCAATTAGGACCAACTTGCATTGTATTTTTATACTAATCATCACAATTTGCTGGATTTAATACATTTTTAGAAACACCCCATTCCCAATTCTTGCACCTATTTAGGGATTTAAGACACCTAGGGCTACCACCTTCTTGATTGGGCCCTAAGTGCCAAATTTGCAATCAATTGATTGGACCAATTAGAGTCAATTAGGGTTTCCATTTCTAGGGTTTTAGAGACACACTAGCTTAAGAAAGAATCAATCTTCCCAAATTATGTGTGTCCTAAGCCTTGGTTGAAATTACCTAAACAAGTAAACCCTAAAAATCAAGCTCTGAATCTCACTTAAATTCTAAAGGCGGGACCTAATAATCAAGGACAAATTAGGTGAAGTTGACCCACCTTTGTGGGTTAACCAATCTTCAAATTAGGTCACCACTCACAAAAACATCTTAAAGTTCAAGTGGAATCCTAAGAACCCTCTCTAAACTTAAAATTGGTAGACTTAAGAGGTCAAGTTATCCATTCTGGTCTACCTGGATCCACGATGACAAGGAAGGTCTGGTGGGGGAAACCGTATAACCCATGGGGATGCTCTACCATGTAGGGGTCTTCACGGGACTCTCCCTTCCTAGCTGCCCAGGTACTTCTTAGGTGGATGACTTTCTGATCTAGAGGTATCATTCGCCTCGAACCTCTATAGTCATCCAAAAATCTTTAGGTGTCTTGATTGGGTCCATCACACCTTCTATCCCTCGTCTTGTCCATTGGTGCATGTTTGGGTGGAGGTCCTTAAGACCACCCTTGAGGCCTCCACTAGTTACTCACCCTTGTCGAGGCCAAGCCTCGACCTCCATGTTTGTGCAACAAACTGATCACATTGACATTTCCTCTTCCTCTGAGCCCGAATCTCCAGCCTCATCAACCATGGATCATCCAGAACAACCTAACTTGGAACCACAATGATTCTTTGATTTCAGAGATCAGATCAGTGCCTTCATCAACCCACCACCATGACCTCAAATGCGAGATCACTACAATCCCACGGGGCAGATATGCAAAATCGAGATGCTCTACTCTTGAAAATCTTCCCTTTCTCTCTAGCTGACAAAGCTGCCTATTTGTTTCAGACATACCCTCACCAGATCAAAACATGGGTAGAACTTCAAACTGCTTTCATACAAAAAATCTATCCCATTGGTCGGAGTAATGCAATGCAGCACCAAATCACGCACTTCTCGCAAGGAGTGGGAGAATCTTTACACAAGGCATGGGATCAATTTCTGGACCTCATGCGCAAATGCCCCCATCACAGAGTCTTGAAGTAGGAACAAGTCCAATCCTTTTACCATGGGCTCCATCATGGCATCAAGCTTTTTGTCAATGCAACCTGTGGTGGCAGCATCATGGGTCAGCATGAAGACGATATTTGGGGAATTCTCAAGAATATTTGTGAGAAATCCTTGAACAATGAGTCATTGGGTGAGTAAAACAGGAAGACCACCCATGCATTAACAATCAAGGGCTACACGAGACCCGAGGCCTGTCCACATCCATCGATCTGGAGCTGTCAACCAGTCGCTTGGATCAGGTCTCCATCATTAGTAAAATGGTGGACGACATTGCTCAACATCTACACAGGACCACCTCTACACCACAAAGCCCATATGTGCACCCGCCCTCAAGTAGGGAGGTAGCACACAACATCTACCACTCTCAAGGGATGGATGCTTATCCACCCCTATCTGATTTCATTCTTGAAGGAAACTCCAGGCCAAACTACTCTAGTTGGGGGAACTCTGACTCCTCGTATCCTAATTTTTCTAGAGCTCCTCAGACCTGCGGGGACCTCGATGCCATCTAGAATAATCCTTTCTCTAATACTTACAGCCCTGGATGGCGTAATCATTCTAACTTTGTGTGTTCGGGAAATAACCCAAATCCATGACCTCAATTCCAACCCCAACCACAAAACCCGCGACCATATCAACCCACCCAACCAAGGCCCAATCAAAATTTCCAATCTGAACCACCTAAGGGAGATCAAGCATCTTTGATTCTCCAGGCCTTGGTTGACATGCAAAAATAACACAAAGAAGAAATCACTAAGCTTTGAAATCAATTGACCCAGTTGGCAACTGCTCTACAGCCTAGTGCACTTCCTTCTCAACCTCTTCCAAACCAGAATAACATGTCGAACCAGAGGCACGTTATGAACCCAAACCAGGGCTAAGTTCATTTTGTTTATTAGGCCCACTCTGCTTCATCACCTGATGGGATGGAAGCCTCAACTTCATATCCTGGATACCAGCAGCAGACACTATTTTGCCCAACCTTAGTTAAAGTCAGGTAGGATTGAACTCCATCACCACACGTTGTGACAAAACAACACAAGGCCTACCATTTCCTAGCCCGTCCAGCATGATACTACAAATTCCAACCTTAGATTGGTAATCCAGAACACCCTATTCCAGACAAAGAGCCTGAGCCAATCCTATAGGAACCAACTAAGGTTCCATTTCCTGAGGCTTTGACCAAGGGAAAGAGGAAACCCAAGATCGTAGCACTTAAGGAGAACCTGGTCATGCTCTTTGAATAGATCTAGATAAACATCCCCTTGATGGAGGATACACCACATACCGGCTTACGTAAGATTTCTGAAAGACGTATGTACACCTAAGCATAAGCCATAAACTAAAGGTGGGATTCCAATCGTATTGTCGAAGCAAGCCAGCTCCATCACTTTAAGCAAACTCCCGCCTAAGGCAAAAGATCCTCGCTCCCCTCTTATCTCCTATACAATCGGTGTTATTCAGTTTAATCGAGCTTTATTCGACCTAGGAGCCTCCATAAACCTAGTACCCACATCCGTACTTGACCATCTTGAAGAATCTGAGCTCAAACAGACAAAAGTGACGTTGAAGTTGGCTGATCGATCTATCAAGTCACCTAAAGAAATTCTCGAGGATGTCATAGTTAGGGTCCATGATTTTTACTTTCCTATGGACTTCATAGGTTTAGATATGGATGCCTCTGAGAACTTGAAGAACACACCGATCATTCTTTCTAGCCACAACTAGGTCCAATATCAATTGAGGATGGCCAAATTGAGTTAAAATTTGGGAGCAAGACAATAAAGATCGACATTTTTAAGGCCTAAAAAGGAATTAATTGTTGGGCTATCAAACAGATTTGCGATATCGAGTCCATGGTTGACGACCTGCGTGTTGAGGAAAAACCACTTACCCTAGATGTTCAACCACAAGAGGATCAAGCCCCACAATTAGAGTAGCCTAAATTACACTTAGACACACCTATAGCTCCTACCTTTGCTCCCAAACCCCACCCTGAACCACTTGCTACTGCTGAAAATCCCGTCATGGAGTTGAAGGCCCTTCTTTACCATCTAAAATACGTCTTTTTGGGTTTCAATCAGACATTTCCTATTATTATCAATTCCCAACTCACATCTAATCAGGAAACATGTTTTATTTCTATCCTCCAACAGCATCAGAGAGCCATTGGTTGGACTCTTGATGACTTGACTAGCATTAGCCCTTTGTATTGCACACATCGCATCTACACTAAAGAGGGCTCACGACCATCCTATGAAATGTAGAGGCACCTGAATCCTAATCTGTAGGAGGTCATGAAAAAGGAGATCATTAAGTGGCTAGATGTAGGGATCATATATCCAATCTTCGACAGTTGTTGGGTGAGTCCAATCCAAGTTGTGCCTAAGAAGGCAGGACTCACTATCATCACGACTGAAACTGGAGAGACCATACCGACCTGTATAGCAAACTCATGGAGAGTCTACATTGATTACAGAAGACTAAATGCCTCCACGAAGAAGGATCATTTCCCACTATCGTTCATTGATCAGATACTTGAGAAACTAGTGGCAAAATCGATTCTTCTACTTTTTGGATGGGTACACCTATTATAATAAGGTGGAAATCCATCCTGAGGACCAAGAGAAGACCATCTTCACCTGCCCCTACGGGACGTACGTATTCCGTAGGATGCCTTTCGGGCTCTATAATGCACCCACCACCTTTCAGTGGCGCATGCATGCCATATTCTCTGATATGGTAGGTGATTACCTTAAAGTCTTCCTGGATGACTTCTCAGTATTTGGAGAATCGTTCGATGATTGCCTTTAGCATTTGCTTTGAATCCTCAGGCGTTGCATCGACGTGAATCTGGTTCTTTCCTAGGAAAACAACCACTTCATTGTTCCTGAGGGTATTGTCCTAGGGCATTTAATCTCTGAGAAAGGCATCCAGGTTGAACGAGCTAAGATAAATTTGATTTCCAAGCTACCTATGCCTAGCTCAGTTAAGGATATCAGATCTTTTCTGGGTCACATCAGTTTTTACCATCGATTCATTCTTGATTTTTTTAAAATCATGTACCCCCTGACTAATATTCTATCAAAAGATGCCCCCTTCAAAATCACCGAGTGCACTTGTGCATTTGAAAGTCTTCGTGACGAAGTCACCCAAGCAGCTATCCTGTAATTCCCAGATTGGTCTCAACTCTTTGAGATCATGTGTGATGCATCTGACTATGCAGTAGGTGCAGTGCTTGGGCAGAAAATAGACAGGAAACCTGTGGTCATCTACTATGCTAGCATGACACTTGATGAGGGTTAGTGTAACTATGCAGTTACTGAGAAAGAGCTGCTAGCCATAGTATTTGGCCTAAAAAAATTTTGATCGTATCTCTTAGGTTCCCATGTTTTCATATACTCAAATCACACCACAGTGCGGCACCTTCTCATGAAGAAGGATGTGAAACCTCGACTAATCCGCTGAATCTTGTTGTTGCAAGAATTCGACATCAAGATTCACAACAAGGTGAGAAAACAGAATGTGGTAGTTGATCACTTGTCCTGCCTTCCTTCTACTATTATCGACCCTTCCAGACTGATCACAGAACATTTTCCCGATGAGCACCTCCTGACTATTGGTGCAGTACTTCCCTGGTATGCAGATATGGTTAATTACTTGGCATCTCATCAGATCCTGTCCAATTGGCCAAAGGACAAGAAAGGTAAATTGCCTTCCAATGCCAAGTACTACATCTGCGAAGAACTGTACCTCTTCGGCATTGGTGATGATCAAAACATCAGACGTTGCATCCCGAAAGAGGAAATTCAGGACATCTTGTCCTTCTGCCATGACCAGGCCTGCGGCGGACACTTCTCCAGACATAAAACCACAGTGAAAGTCCTCCAGTGTGGCCTTTATTAGCCCATGATCTTCAAAGATGTACACAATTACTATAAGGCATGTACTCATTGCCAGACCTTGGGCAACATGAGCCATCACGATATGATGCTTTTATAGCTGATTCTCGTGTGTGAAATCTTCAATATATGGGGGATTGATTTCATGGGCCCCTTTCCCAAATTGGACAGCTTTGAATACATTGTCCTTGCTGCAGACTACGTGTCTAAATGGATCGAAGCTATCCTGACCCAAACCAACGATCACAAGGGGGAAATCAAGTTCATTCATCAGTACATCTTTTCCTAGTTCAGTGTCCCGCATACTATTACGATTGATAGAGGGACCCATTTCACGAATGCACAGCTCAGATCCCTGATGACCAAATATAGGGTGTCACACCAAATCTCGACTCCTTATCACCCCCAAACCAACGGATTGGCTGAACTGTCCAATCAGGAGATCAAGAAAATCCTTTAGGTCACTGTTCGGCCTCATAAGAAAGATTGGTCGACCCATCTTCAAGAAGCTTTGTGGGCTTATAGGACCTCCCACAAAACCCAAATAGGTATGTCTCCATTCAGACTCGTGTATGGGAAGGCATGTCACCTACCCGTCGAACTGGAACACAAAGCCTATTGGGTAGTATGGAAGTGCAATCTAGATGTGCTAAAGACTAGAACCCACCATCAGCTTCAAATGAGCGAGATCGAGGAACTACACAATGACGTATACGAGAACTTGTGAATTTACAAAGAGCAGGTGAAGGCTTTTCATCACAAACACATATCAAGAAAGACTTTCCATCCTGGTTAGAAGGTCCTACTCTTTGATGCCAAACTCAAATTATTCCCAGGCAAACTCAGATCAAAATGGATTGGACCATTTCTTGCCCGACGTGTTTTTGGAAATGGAGCTACAAAATCAGTGAGCTCAACCTTGATTCTGAACCATTTATTGTGAACGGTCAGAGACTCAAACCATTTGCTGAACTTACTGCCACAAACTTGGCTGAGTTATCTTTTGATCTCCATTCTCCCTAAGCCTATTGCACCCAGCTGATGGCGTTAAACTTAGCGCATAATAGGAGGCAACCCATCATATTTTGAAAAACCCGAAACCCTTTTGACACATCTTTTTGTTGAGCTCATATTGCACTTTAGGGTTCATCCATTAGAACAGCCAACTCCACTTCTGGTACTTATACCAGAGTATGAAATTGTCCGCAACAGTAACCTCGACCCATTCACACACCGTTTGACCCCGTTGTAATGTATGAACTATGCTAAACTCGAACCCACCTAATTTACAATGAGGACATTACAAATCATAGGCATAGGGGGATATTAAAGTCAAAATGTCGTAAGAATCAATTCACAAAAAAAGGGGTTTCATCAAAGAAGATGATCCATTTGAGAGAAAAATGAAAAAAATGAGGGAGGAAAATTAAAAAGAAAAGAAAGGAGTAAAAGGATAAAGAAGGAAACTGAGTCCCTTCAAAATAATATGAAACTTACCTAACTTCTAAGTCGGATCGAATGATGAACTTAGACCCAGAAGGCTAAAACTTAAGGGATTAGTGGCGAATACCGACCTTAGGCCCCTTGGATTTGTATTGGATTTAAACACTCATGTACTTATTAAGATCCAGATTAGTCCTCAAGAGGTTAACGAAATGCAAAGCCTATGTATTAGGTCTAAGGCTTAGGGAATATTCGGCCCCGTTAACTAACCTTTGGTTTGCGGGACTCAATAACTTAAGCACCCTAAATCACACACAGTCTGGTTCAGTGTGCTTTAATAATGAAATCATGCCAAAGGGCATTTAATCTATTCTAAAAATGGTCCTAAGATCTAAATTAGGAGGGCTCGAAAATACAAGTTGATTTGGACAAGTTCCCAGCACAGAGAGGCAAGAAGTTCCCCTTGAAGATGCATAATAACACACCGTTTCCTCGATGCTTGTCTCCTAGGATATTTAAATATCCTACTAGGGGCACGTAAGCACCTTGTGTTTGTTCAGGTGCCGTAGGTGAGATTATCCCGAAATCTCGATTGTCAGGACCTGAATTTAGCTACAGAATGCCATGGATGGCACTATCTCGAAGATTCGAAAGCTAGGGTTCTAGGGGTTTCCATGGGTGGTGCTATCCCAATGCATCGATTGCCAGGGACCTTATGAGGATTGATGGTAGAGACAAGAAATCCGATACAGACCATGTTTAGGACCAATCCAAGGATGGATCTAAGGAAAAATATAATGAAAAGAAAAGAGAGAGAAAGCTCTCCACAAACAAAAATCTCCTTTTATATCTCTCTCTTACAAAAAAATGCACTGGCAAACTGAACCTGGACTAACCATGTTTCAAGCACGGGTACTTTAACTACTGAGTCAAAGGAACCGTAAGTTAGTTCCTGTGAGCCTTAAAAACCTTCGCGGTAGACTGAGGAGAAAGCTAGTCAAGTTTGGATCTGAGCTGGTACTTGAGTATCTCTAGTCCTACTGTTGGTATTAAAATCTAATTCCAAGAGATGCCGCTTAGTAGGGCATCCTGACAGTTACATTCAACCTAGATAACTGGTTTGATCCATAAAGTTTTGCTAAGGGGCTAGCAAATGCTAGGCATGGGGGTATGCTGGAAACACCATCATGAGTCATAACTAGCTAAATTTGGACTAAAAAGATTGATAAATGCTCCTACATATACATCAGAAGGTCTGAAGGGCATATTATTCTATTTTGAAAAGAAGAGAAGAATACAAGGTTATTTCTGCAAAATTAACTTCATTTCACAAATACAGAATAACCATGGGATATTTCAGAGGTTTATTAAAGGTCATATGATCGCTAATGTCTAATAAGTGGGTCCATGCAGAACGAAATGGGTTTTCGAGCATTTTAAGAATTAAATGACATTTACAACTCTAAAAATTGACCTGCTAAATTAACTGTGGTATTGGTCAGGATAAAATTCAACTAAATCCACCAAAAATCATAGAAAAATATTCTTTATGGTTTGGCATCTTTGATTTGACCTTCAGAACCCGTTTTGACCTGAAATAGAGTCTCAGACAAACTATTATCCTAATTTGGGTTTTACATAAATTACCTAGTCAAACAAGGTCAAAACAAAAATCCAACTTCACCATTGGATTCCTTGGGTCAAAATTAGGTTTGTACCAAAATTTGGGCCCAATCTTAGACCATCTTGACCTAGTTTGCATTTTGGTCCAAGTCTAACTCTTGTTCTCTCAAATAACACCTCATCTTTTGAAAACCTTGCAAAACACCCCCTAACTTCTTCACCTTCTTCGTAATTTGGTCCTTGCTACCATTGGAGGTCAATTGACCTCTAGGTGGACTTTGACCAAACAGAATCCTACTGAAACCTCAATCAAATCCCACCAAATTTCGTGGGATTGATGTTCACACCTAGGGAAACCTATTGGGATTGATTCTAACTCCTAACTCCCACTGATTCCTATGAGCGAACCCACGAAATCAGTGGGATTCTTCTTGAATCCCAAGCAAGCTATGAAGCTTGTTTTCTATTCTTCAAGCTCTCCTAAGCCCTATAAAAGACCGCCCATGGCATTCCTCACCTTTTAAGTGAGTTTTTGGGCCATAAACGTCTTCCTTTCCTCCACCTTCGGCCTGCTCCGATTCGACTCCGGGGACCACCTTCCTCCGTTCATTTCGTCGGCCACCATGTACGATATGTGGCCGGTTCTTCTTCCCCGTTTCAAATCAAACCTCGCAATACCAACAAAGAGTTCTCCATCCTCCTGTTCATCACCGTTCCCTCTCTCAAAGCATTCATCTCCTCCAGTGCCAACCACACTGCAACCGGTGACTTCCCTACTCCCCGTCATCCGCTACTTATCCAGATTGACTCCTTAGCTCTGTTACCTCACAACTACACCCTCGCTTCATCGACTCAATCACCGCACCACCCCCCGCGACTTTATCTTCTCCCTCGTCGGCACACCTCCGGTGAGCCCTAACAGCTTCTGCAGATTTCCAAATCGACCACTTGCATGCCCTACACCTCCGCCACACCACCCCGATCAAAACCTCTAACAAAATTAGGACGATTAACCACCATAGCACCACACCGAACACACCCACTCTCACACTCACAATCCAACCTCATCAGCAGTCCTCCGACCACCAAACACCACCACACGGCCACCATTACATTCGTCATCATTCGGTGATGTTGCTGAGCTGATTTAACGAGGCAAAAGACCATTTTCTTATTTTCAAGAACAAGAACCATCTCGCCATTACCAGACCTTCTTTGTGCAAGCTTCAAAGCTTGTTCTTCCTCTTTCAGCCCCAGGTGAACTTCCTGGCAGCACAGAATACCTCTAGAAATGCGCCCAAGACTTCAATTGGGGAATTCATCCTCCTCGACTACAATTACAAGTTCCAGCAAGCTGCTGCTTCACGCAAAGGTGCTGAGAAGTTTAGTCCCACAACATGGGATTGGGAGTGCTGTTTGCAGGATAAGAAGAATTCGACCCTTGGAGCCCTCGCCCAGTCATAAGGGGTTGGGTCTCTCACTCACTGCCCTCTCACTCCTCGACTACCCGCACACCCGACAACCCTGGACCCGGTTACTGTTCATACTCAATTGCCTACCTAATAACCCTATTATCTAAGAGGGAAGGAAGGAAGGAAGGAATGAAGGGAAAGAGAGAGGTAGAGGGGGGTTTTGCTCTGTGAACTGCCCAACACTTAGCCGATTTGGGGGGCCATTTCCCCCTTGTGCGTGAAGAGAAGAAGAGGAAGCTAAGGGAGAAGAGAATGTAGAAGAAGAAGCTTTGGAAGGAAGAAAGGAAGGAAGAAGAGGAGTAGCTGAAGAAGACAAGGCTTAAGAGTGAAGAGTGCCCCCTTGGCACTGTAGCATTTGGATGGTTAGGCCATCTAATTGGAATTGCAGTTGTCTAATCTATGACTAGAGTGCACTATGCACCTATATTCTTGGCATTTAATTGATTGCTACTTGAATTAATTGTAAAAGGGGTAGTTGGTGATTCAAATCACCATTTTACCCTAATCTTTTTTGTACTCCTGACTCTTGCTCTCATATATACATCATTTGTGCTTAAATTTCTCATCATTTATTGCTATATTGTGCTTGAAATTGTAATCTTGAGACTTAAATTGTTACTTGCTCCCAATGAACAACCTCAGACTTCAAATTCGAGTATAAATTTTATTTATTTTCCCGTGATTTCGACTATACTACGACGAAGTATTTTAAAACCCGATTTCACACGTCAGCAAGCAGGAACAAGTTTTGGCAAGAACTCATATACCTTTAAGTCATAAATTACTTATATATTTTAAATTTTATTATAACTTCATAAATATATAATGAATATGATTAATGTTCACACAAGTAAGTAAGAAGAGGATGGGGGAAGATAAAGAATCTAGACCTCCAGCGTATCCCCGAGGGCTTCAGAATAACGATCAGCTTAGAACCATAGGGGAGGCAGAGAATTACCTAGGCTTCATCGGTCAAGTAGGCACAATTGTTAGGTCCATTGTGTCCATTTTCTACTTCGATTAGAGGAAGGTGCCCGTAGAACTTAAGAAGCAGTTCCTCCGTCTGTTGGAGGTAATTTCATTTATCAAAGTTATTTCTTTTATAAATTTATCTTAAAATCATTATTAATTAATATTGACTTTTTTAGAAAGATTAATGTAGGCAAATTATGATTAGGGTGACAACCCTAATGCCTCCCGATATATCCTTAAGCACGCCGTCAAAATCCCCAAAGATTGGAGGATAGAGGCCAAGAGAAATGTAATATTTTTTAAACATTTACATTTTTAATATATACATTATTTCATATATTATTTCTAATAATTTATATTTGGTATTTAGTTTTTCTCGAACTGCAGTTCACCCGAGGAGGCAATGGTATCCTCCTGATGTCATGCCTGACAATTGGAAGAAGGCATGTGAGCATTGGCTGGATCCGAAGACAGATGTTAGTAAAAGATCAAAACTTATTTTATTAATTTCAAAAATCTTAAATTCATAAAAAAATATTATTGTATATGTCTACAGGAGCAAGAAAAAAAAAAAAGGCCAATAGGGCTAAATCTCCACCACATACCCATTGTTTGGGTCGGAGCATCGAGACGGTCAGGAGCCATTATATAAGTGTTGAAACTACTTTTTAATTGAATATTACTTACTTTTTAAGTTATTTTAACATAATTGTATTGTTTTTATATTTTTAGTCAGCCACACATGATGGGATGGAAATGAGTAGGATGGATATCTATGAGGTAACCCATAGCAAGGCTACAGCTGAGGGTGCTTGTAGGTGGATTCATAAGTCATACCAAGAGAAACACGCAAGTTTCCTAAACTCAAAAAATTTATAACTTTGCATATATATTATAATAATTTTTTTTATACATTTAGGAGAAAATGGTACACTTAGTACATCCCCCCATCAACGAGACCTTCCACAGCATCTAATGAGAAGCTCATCATAGTCTCTAATTACCCCTAATTAACTAGTCTTCCTAGTTAATTATCTAGAAATATGTGAATATATGGGTTAATTATTAAATAAGGGATAAATAGTAAAGGACCTTAAAATAAGTTTAAAATGCTATATTATCATCCAACTAATATTATGAATAATTTAATTAATAATTGGACTCAAAATATTATTAATAACTCATCTAATTAATGTGTTAACTAACTTAAGTATAATATATAACTAAGTATGTAATAACTTAAGTAACATTACCTAATTAAATAATTAATCTAAAAAGGTCAAAAATGTAAATTCAATGTCTAAATATAATAATTGTCTTATTTATAATTACATATAAAAGGTTGAAAAATATTTAAATTAAAATAAAGCTTGAAAACCTGAGTTTACATTTTAATCCATATATTTTAGTTCAATGGGGTCCTTATTTTCCACTTAGGTCCTTAGTTTTCACTACTAATAAGTCCTTGAACTTCTTTTCTTCTTCAACTGTCTGGATGGCTGACGACTAAAGGTGCGTCCACCACCTGATCACCGCCCATTCGATGTCATCCCTTCTTCTCCAAGCTCCTGGAGCTTATGCTCACCATCTCCTTCTCATCCACCAGTCTGGATGATGCAAAAATCCTATTTCAGGGTTGGAGATAACCTCACTGGTGTCGGAGAAGACATCGGTGGATACTCCCCTCTTAGCCACAAATCCATCCATATTCGACCTCCTTCTCAGTCGCTGTCACCTATAAATACCCCTTTACACCCTCGATTTCCACCGAGTTGGCTCCCTTCCCTCCTCTTCACTAAAGCTAACTTCGATAGGCTATTCCCTCCAAAACTCCGGTGAACTTCCTCCGCCTCATCCAACTTCCTCCATCCATCTTCAATAGCTCTGGATCTCCACCGAAGTCAGCCGCATCTTCTGATAAGTGCTGACAAGGAGCTCTCCTCTACTTCACCTCACAACTGCCTGCCGGAGATCTTTCGACAACCCTCTGATTTCCTCCTCTGTCATGAGCCATCGACAGAGATCCTCTATCCCCTTCATCCAGGTAACAGTAGATTAGGTAGGTAGGCTAGTTAGGTTAGTTAGTTAGGTAGATTAGGTAGTGTAATGTTAGATTTAAAACTCATCTTCCTCAACTTCGGCGAGCTCCTTGAGCTTGTCAAGTGCAATCATTTTGTCTTTTTGAGTCACCGTTCACCTTCTTGAATCTTCCATGATCATTTCTATCATCTTTAATTACACAATTGATCACTTAATCACCTAAACAACTTCCACCTCCACCAACAACTCCTACTGTCCATGGCAGTAGTAGTTGAGTTAATTCCACCTTCACTGGGGTCCTCCATCATCTATTCATCTCCCAAGGACCCTAAACTTCACTTTAATTTGAATAATTACCACCTATAATGTAAACACCCAATTTTAATTAAGCTTTTGTGCTCACTGTCAATGGCGGCTCAAGAGTAGTTAAAATCATTAATTATATATATACTATCGCAATTATCTGTTAACTTGTTTCGTCCACTCAATTGTGTGGGAAAATAAGTCCTGAGCTTAATCTAACTCAGATTTTATGAAAAATGAATTCACTGTTAAATATTTACTCTAATGAACAATTGACAGAATTAATTTGTCCTTGAGGTTCCTTGTGACCTCAGAAACCTTTTTGAATCATTAATGGCATAATTTCACATTTCTAAACACATTTCACCTTTCTAGGTGAGGTCTGGTGAGTCAAAACAAGTTCTTCAGCCTATTAAACTTGGTGTGAAGCTCCAAATCAATGAATTGAGGATCACTGATTATGCTGAGGTTGTTTCATTGAGATTTTAGTGTCTGGAGTTGTTGATAAGTCATCATCTTTTCCAACTACAGCAAAGTTGGAGAAGTCTGACAGATAAGTTTTAGTCTTGTTTAAGGGGTTTGGAAGCTTCAATGCTATACCCTGAATTCGTTAATATGCTTAAATCATTGAGACAACCTTTGATTTATCCTGACGAACAAACACATTTTGAAGCTCAGGTGGCAAGCTTAGAACCCTAGGAACTCTAGTTGAAACACTTATCTAAGGGCCTGAACCTGTTCTTGAAGTTGAATAGATGATGTTTAAGGTGTTAATACTCTTTGAAATAGCCAAAATTAGAAAGTCAAAATTCGAGGCTTAGTAGTCAAACCTAAGTTTGATTCTTTGATTCTAGAGTCAATTAGTCAAATTAATGAGTTCAAATTGTGTATGAGATGATTGTGAATAATTTAGAAGAGATTTGGATGAGCTCTGATGGATTATGTTGTAAAATTTGATTTCTATTCAGTTTGGGTTGTTTTTGAACCCAAACTGACAATAGTATATTTGCGATGAGATTTGAATGTAAAATTTGCCCAGATGGATTTGTAACAACCTCTAGAGGTTGTTTTAATTGATTAGTTAGGTCTTTAGTTGTCAGTTAGGACTTTACAAAGTGTGAAACTCAGTTCTGAAGCTTCCTGACAAGCTTTGAGCTTCTACACCTCTCCTGAAGCTTCTGAGAGTTTTAAACCATCACCAGCAGTTGTGGAATCAACCTTTGAACTTATTTAGCATTTCATATAGAAGTTTAAGCCCAGTCTATGGACTTTAGAATCATAGATCCACTCTGGAGGCCATTATGAATGTAGATAAAATAGAACCTTCGCCCCTCAAATCGAAGAGCTTAACTTCCCCTCTGTATCAAATTGACACTTTAATTCTATAAAGCAACTCAAGAGCTCTCCAACAAGCTTTTATTCGCTTGGAATGGAGCTCTGAGCTATTGGGAATCGACGTTTGAAGTTTGGTCTGGGAGGGGGAAACTTAGTCCCACCTCGGAAGAACCTAAGCGGCCGCATGGGTATAAAAGTGTTTTGTGTTAAAGGCTCCTCAGTCGACAGCGTACCGTGCATGGAAATGAATGAGCATTTCGTGTGTGTATGTCTGTGCATGTGTGCCCGGGTGTGTGTGCGCCTGTGTGCGTGCGAGTGTGGGCATGTAAGGGTGTGAGCATCAGCCTAGGAGGCCGTGAGCCGGTTTGGCTTGAGACTATGAACCGAAAATAAATCAAACTAAATAAACCAGGCTTGGACCTAGTAGGGTCTGGTCTCACCCTAAGAGGGGTGCTGTGTATCCCCGACTGGTCCAAGCCGCCAATAAAAAGACCTAATTTTTGGTTGAAAGGAAAAAAACCCAGTTCAGTTCAAAAAGAAGGTCTGAAGGCTCAGAAGGAAGAAATGCTAAGGTTCAGTGCTAAAGAGAAGTACTAAGGCTCAGAAGGAAAAGATGCTAAGGGAGGAAAGAAGGAAGAAAGGCTAAGAGAAGAAGCTAAGGCTAAGAAGAGAAGGAGAAGGAAGAGAGAATTTGTAGAAGGAAAAGGAAGGATGAACAAGCACTAAAGAGAAAAGGTAGAGAAGGAAGAGAAGAAAGAAAGAAGAGAAAGGGAGCTCGAGAAAGACTAAGAAAAAGATTAAGAAGAAGATTAAGAAATAAGTAAAAAGAGAAAGAAAGAAAGAAAGGTAAAAGAAGGAGAAGAAAAAGAGAGAGGCTGAAGATACAAAGAAAAGAGAAAGAAATGGTTTAATTTCTTGCATTATTTTTAATTCCCTTTTGATCTTAATGTTGTAATAAGGCATACTTCTATCAGTAATATTTTCTATTGCCTTAATCTCTTAGAAATAAAAAGAAAATAAACATGTTTACTTGTTGTTAAAGAAGATCATTTGTGTAAATATTTTCTCTTATGGAATTTTGCATACTCTTTAAATTTGAAATCATTAGGCAAAGTTCATGTTCTTAAAATAAACTTAATTATACTCTTCTATAAGTAGCTTAGATTAATTGGTGAATTCTAAATAAGCTATGCCTCCCATCGAATGACCTGGACTTAGCCAGTAAAAGAAATAAAATCTCAAATGTTAGGTTAACTTGACCCTATACTACTCAATCGACACAAATTCAAGTTGACCTAAGTTACTTTCTTCTGCACATAATTAAGCACAATTAACTTAGTTAACTATGTTGAGGAGAGGACACAACATTTTTAATGGCGTCGTTGCTGGTGAGGTAATATTTTGCTTCATTTCAATTCACCAAAACATTGCCTGGCATAGCTTTGTCTAATGCATCATTTTAATGGTGCTGTTGCCGAGGAGGTAATATTTTTAATTCACCAAAACATTCCCCTGAACAAATTTTGTTTAACTATCATTTTGGTGCCATTGGAGGTAACTGTAATTATATTCACCATTATTACTATTTTTAGTGTTTTGTTTTAATTAGTTTTGTTTTTGTTTTATTTTCTGTCTTCTTTTCAGGTTTACCTCTATAGGTAATCTCAGGAAAGAAGGTGGGATTTTCTTTGTCTATTTAGTTTTCCATTATAAATATCAATGTAAGTACTCTTTCCTTAGTCTTTAGTTAGTTTGAATTGTTGCATTTAGTTAGTTTAAAAAATTAAAAGAATACAAAAATACATACCTTTCTGACTAGCAGTAGCATGTTATAGGCATACACTCTTAGGAGTGCATTTTACCTGTTAGTTTCTTTATGATCTGACTCGGGAAAATTTCTACTATTTTTCTCGCATCATTGGGAAAACATGTGAAAAAAACCGCATAGATCCTTGTCTTGGAAATAATATCAAGACCGCATATTATTTGAAAATACTTAAAAAGCAGTCTCTTTAATTCTTTCTATCATATTTTTGAAAACATTAAGTAGAAAAGAGGATAATAAAAATTGTGACTTAAATCTATTTGCAGAATGCATGCGGGTTTTATCGCTATCTCCTGTTGCATGCTATTGCACACACAACGCGATCACTAGAGTCACACGAGTCTGAATTTTCTATCTCTCCTCTTTGTACCTCTTAGGGCTTTAGCCAAAGATCAACAAGTTAGTCTCACTACTAGAGCCCCGGGGAGCCAGTAGTGAGCGGTCTCGATCCTAGACCTTAGACCTTTGAGCTTTAAGGATACACACTTGCGTAGACATGGGATTAGGATGCGTATTTTGATACTGATACTATACTTGTTTGCATCCAAAGTACTTTTGCATATTCTAGGAATCTCTTCTTTCCTTTGAAAGAAGAGAAAAACCTACTTTTTTGCACTATTTTGCAAGTTTTGTTGCCATTGTTTTTCTGGTGGTGTGAGTGTGCCTTTGCACATTCTTTTCAGTTTATGCACGGGTGGCGATCCTTGCATCTGCCTCTTGTAACTCCTTTGACAGGTGATCCCAAGCCGGTTACAGCTAAGCAACCACTTAAATTCCCATTTGATCAGTCTGTTTCTATGGAACAATTGCAAAATCTGAATCCTGAGATACCTTCTTCTTCTGGTCAGGGGGAGATGCCGCCTTTTAAATTCATGAGGCGCTCCTGAACCGGAACCTTAGGATGCTTGAACAAAATCGTCAAATTAATCTTTTAACAATAGCCTTAAATAATTTATAGAATCTTCAAACCCATCCTCCACCTCAACCTGATGTTGGTTTTGACCTTCTTGATTTACCGATTCCTCTTCCTAGGCCTCTACTCAGAGACTACTATAATCCATTTAATGCACAAGTAGAGCCTAATGTTAGGATTCCCATTAAGGAAAATGATCCAGAATTAAAGCCAAACATTATAGGTTTAATCACTCATTTTCACGGATTTGTATCCAAGGATCCATTCTGACATATTGAAGAACTTACAAATCTATCTCAAACTCTTAAACCTCGAAATTAGAATAGGGAAATCCTACTTATGAAAATGTTCTCTTTTAGCCTTAAAGATAAAGCAGCATATTGGTATAGAACTATAGCAAGACCAATCTCAACTTAGGCAGAACTCGAATCTGCATTCTTGAAGAAATTCTTTCCTATTGGTCGCACAAATGCTTTATGGTGAGCAATCACAACTTTCAATCAAAATCAAGGAGAACCAATTCATGAAGTATGGGAATGCTTTCATGAACTACAAAGGAAATGCCCACATCATGACATCCCTTGTTGGCAACTATTGCATATCTTTTATCATGGATTGGAAGAGGGCATTCGCAATCTAGTCGATGCCTCTTGTGGAGGGAATTTTCTCAATCGCAATGCAGAATCCGCTTCAGAATTATTTAAAGCGATGGCGGAGAACTAAACCAGCAATGCATCTATGTCGCAATTTACGCAGGGTACGAATACAACACATCAAAATCCGCATAAGGGCATTCACGAGATTGGTAATCCATCCAGTTCAAAGGATTTGGAAATTATTGCAGAAAAACTGGACAAAGTCGACATTGTAGCAAAGCATCTCGATGAGGTCCGAAACACGATGAAAACTCTTACACCTCTACTTGCTATGCAAAATACCACGCATTCACCTGTTTCACAAATTCCCACGGGGAGGGAATTTGTGAATAATGTGGATTCTAGAGATCCATCTTCCTTGTGTTTTCTATCTACTCCTGCACCAACCCAAGGAGGGACCTTTGTCCCACAATATTTCCCACCCCTTTCCCCACCCTTTCCTGTTGCAGAAAATGCGCCATATCCTTTAGGTTTACAAGCCATCCAGGAAAACATTCCAAGATCAAATCCTTATTCTAATACCTATAATCCTGGATGGAGAAGCCACCCAAATTTCTCTTGGGCTGATCAAAATCAAAATCAAAGACCAAATTATCCAAATCAGACCCATCTAAACCCTCCTCCATTGCCTTCTCAGCAACCAAACATGAGGCCTAATCCCATGACTATGTAGAATTACTCTAGGCCGATTAGAGATACGCGGCTCGACCAGATTTTGCGAGCTGTGACAAAGAGTCAGCGACAAAATGCTGAAGCTTTTACTGAGATTCAAAGGCAATGGAAGGAAGAGTTGGATGATTTACGAAATCAGATCACGCTATTGGCTGAATGTCGTCAACCAGGTACTCTTCCATCTCAGCTAATTCTGAATCCTAGGAATTTCCAAAACCCTAGGAAACATCAAGGCCAAGTGCATTTCCTTAACCAGGCCTTTGATTCTAATCAGAATCCATCCTCTGTGCTTCCTGAAAATAATCCACCAAACCCGCATCAGCAACCTTTATTGTATCAAAATGACCCACCTATTATTGAAAATCAGAATTCACTCTACTGATCTTCTGAAGTTGGTTGGAATCATTTCTTGTATTGCCTCAATCTTTAGTATTTTACATCTCAACCTAAATCAAATCTAATCTTCACTAGATTCACTCTTATCTTTCTAAGATTTTTGTATAGGAAATTGATTTTGGTTCTGCGAGATCTATTTTAGGCAATTTTAGGATGAGTTTTTACCGGGTGGTCTTATCTATTTTTCTATTTTTGAATCAATTCTTTCATAACTCCTTTGTTTTTACCATAAATATTCTTTTTAGGAGTTCTTCACTAGGGTTTACGCCTAGCTGAAGGCGTAAAACTTAGCATATTGTACATAGCTATTTCCTGCTTTCTACACTTTTATTTCCCCATACACTTTTCTAATTTTTTCACTTCATCGTATACTGATTACCTTTATTTAGTCCAACTGTCCACTATGACCTTTGGTCAGACTTAAAATTGTCCGCACAGAGATCGTTGACCTCTTATATCCGACTCCTACCATCACCCTATACTAAATGAAGTGTAATATCTTTTCATCCTTCTTACAATGAGAACATTATAAAATCTTAGCTTGGGAGTGTGAAGTGAAATTTTCACTGCAAGTGTATGTGTAGAGAAAATATAAAAAAGAAAAAATTAAATACCCACGAAATTTTAAAAAAATAGAAATACCAAAATTTTTAAAAATTTAAAAATAAAAAATTTCATAAAAATTCGAAAATTTTTGAAAAAAATTCATAAAAATTGGAAAATTTTATAAACATAAAAACAAAAATATATAAATACAAAAATTTGGAAATTGAAAAATTAAATATTTAAAAAATAATAAAAGGGGTATTTTCATCTAGAATAAAGAAAAGAAGAAAAAAAATATATATATTTATATCAATAATTAAGAGCTTAATTTTTCTTTTAGGTTACAAACTAAAAAAATAAAGCCCTGGCAGCTCAAGTGGGGCCATTCTCTAGCAGGTCTTGTAGATGTGTCTTAAGCACTCGCAGCTCAAGAGGGGCCAATCGGTACGGTGCTGAAGAAATGGGGTCTATCCTCAGTATCAGTGAGATCTCGAACTCGATCTCGCGCTCAAGTAGCAGCCCTGGCAGCTCCTCTGGGAAGACGTTGGGGTACTCATAGACCATCGGAATGCTCTGTATACTGTCCACAGGGCTGGGCTCTACTAGAACGCAAGCAAGGAAGCCCTCGCACCCTTGACTCAGTAGCTTCGCTTGCCGAAGTGCGGAGATGCATCTGATTCCTCCATTTATAGGCTAGCGGTGGAATTCGAAGGGAGGTAGCCGTGGTATGGAGAAGATAATCTTCCTCCCAAAACAATCGATAAGGGCATGGTATGCGGCCAACCAGTTCATCCCCAAGATTACACCGAAGTCATCCATTAGGATCATGATCAGGTCTATCGAGAGACTGTATTCCCCTATCATGACCTCCCAGTTAGTGAGAACCTCTTCAGCAACAAATACCTGCCCACTTGGTCCTCTAATCAGGAAGGGCTCCTCTAAAAGCACACTACTCACTCCCGTGTAGACAGTGAAACTCATAGAAACAAACGAATGCGTGGCCTTGGAATCGAAAAGAGTGTAGACGAGTCTGTCGAAAATAGTAACCATACCTGCGACTACGGAGCCCGAAGCTCTGGCATCTCCGTGGGTTAGGGCATTAACACGCCCTTCAGCCCTTGGAGCAGAAGAAGTAGCCATGCTCTGGGTTGGCCGGGAGGTAGAAGGTCGGTACCCTCCTCATGACTGCTATCCTCCTCCTTGGGTTTGGCATCCGCAGTCGCCAGATCAGCCTCCAGTGCTCAGTGCTGGGAGCACCGGCTGCGCTGCAGTCCTAGATGGACAATTCCTTCGTATGTGGCCCGGCTGGCCACACTGATAGCAGAGCGGTACGTGACTTCCCTCAAATTATTTTCCCTACTGGTGACTGGGCAGGGGTCTGCTGTAGTCGGCTAATCCCTGTCGGGGAACCCCATAGGCCCCTGGTGGACCCACAAAAAGGACGGTTCCCCTGCTGGTGTCTGGTGCTTCCTTTCCCGGCGGCCCTGTGAGTGCTCCTGCGGGTAGGGCCTCTTTCGTCCTCCTCCATCAATATCATGTGCGGATGGGTTGGTCTCCTCGTAGGTCATGGTAGCCTCAACTACACGGGAGAAGGTAGGCAGCTTCAGGGGCTTTACGTACCCCCGGATGGTAGGTCGAAGACCCTCGGCGAATCTCCACAGGTGCTCATCCTCGGTGGACGTGGCTGTTGGGGCGAAGCGTAACAGCTCCAGAAAACACGTACGGTACGTGCTAACTGTCATTGCCCCTTGGCGGAGAGTGTGGAACTGCCACCTCCTCTGATCATGCAAGTCTATGGGAAGTATTGCTTACTGAAGAGCACCACAAACCGATCCCACGTCAACTCTCCCTCCTCCTATCCTCTGACCGCCTTCAACCACCTGTGGGCTACACTCTCCAGCTGATATGTGGCGAAGGCCACATGGCATTCTGTAGGAGGACAGAGGGTGTCGAAGATCTTCTCCATTTGTTCCAGCCAATCTTCTACCTCAGATAGGCTTTCCTCCCCCTTGAAAGAGGGGGGCTTCAGCTTCCTGAATTGGTTGAAAACCTCACGGTGTAGCCGCAGCAGAGGAAGGGGTGCACCTCCAGGCAAAGAGGACTCATGCCCCGAAGTGTATGAAGGGGGCGGTAGAGGATCACCCCCTCCCCCTCCAGCTCGTCCAGTGCCGTGGCGGCTTGCTTGCACCCTGGAGGATTCCCCCTTCGCATCCCCAGGAAGGGAAGGCTGAGGAGGAGGCTAACGGAGCTCCTCCCGTATAAGACTCCGGATCAATTGGGCGAGGTCTGGGGCTTGGATGCCCGAGGGGAGAGGTGGAGTAGCTCTATCTTCGGCCATCACTCGTCCTCCCCTACAGCCACATCCTTGACCATGACCACATCCGCAGCCTGCCTCAATAGCTCCCTTGTGAGGCATTTCCTACTCAAAGATCAAGGAGGAACAAGATTATTGGTGCCTGTTTAACCAAAGAGGAGACGTGAGACACAGATACAATAACCAAGAGAAAACATGGTGATGGCTATCCTAGTTACATGTACAAGTGTGGCATTTTCCAGACTAGGTTCATTTCTCAAGATGACCTTGCTCTAATAGCATCTTGTCATGACCTGGTCCCAAACCCTACAGGATCTAAGACCAGCTCACTTCAATTTATCCCAATATCTAGTCATCCAACAAGAAATAACCAACATTCAACAAACCGCAATCACACAAGTACAGTAACTAAGCAAAAAGGAATTTACAATAGGGAAAAAAAATGAACAATAATATTAAAGCCATCACATCAAACGAGTACATGTAATAGAAGACAAAGCTATAAAGACTCACTATCAAGCAGTAGAACTAAAGCTAGGCTCGACTACGCCCAATGTCCTCAGCAGCTGGTGGCTTGGGCTGCTCAAATCCCTGACCTGTACAGAATTTATTTAACTGGAGTCAGCTAATGCTGAGTAGAGTGGTGGCTAAGAAGTAACGTACATTTAAAAAGTAGTTAATATAAAAATTTTCCATTTTCCAATTACATTATACATGTGGCTGAGTAGAGATCTCTAATTAGGATTTGTTACTTAATCTTCTTGTTCCCTATAGAAATGATTTTGCTTGCAGCTTCCCATGATATAGGATGCCCACGTGGCACTCACCTGGCCGAGGGGGTCCCACCGTGGTAGTCCTATACTCGGTCTACCACCCTGAGGTCACAGTCGTGACGTAGCGATGACTACGACACACGTGATAAGCACGCGGGTAGCTACCCCGCACTGGCACAGGGTTAGTCATTTCCGCCAGTGGGTATGCCTCAACGTACAGTGCAGAACAGTATAGGGTCATGCCCTCTTAGAATAGAATAGGGATCTTGCTCCTCAGAGGTCACGCCCCTCCTCAGTTCGCGTACCCTCGTCCGACTACCCCAGTTTGCCCAATGGGCTGACGAGAGTCGATGTAGGGTGGCCATACCTAGCCCCAGCCCCCCTGGGGCAGATAGCTCCCCCCTACACTAAGTAGCTCACCTCAGTACCACGTACACGAGGGCCAGTAAGAGTTGTCGTAGAGTGGCCAAACCCACCTTAGGTCCCAACCTAAGGGCGACAAGCTCCCCTCTACGCTATAAGGGATAGTTGCTCTCTTCGGTACCACGTACACAAAGGTCAGCTTACCTCCCTTAACAGCTGCCCATAGGTAGCAAAATTCCCATAACCATCTGATTCTCCGTAGTACGGTGTTCTTGTTTACATTCCCCGTGGGGTTCGTACAGGAGTTTCTTTTTCACATCCGGGTTGGAATGTTCAGGACAAACAGTTCAATTTCCATTTTATTACAGTAGGGGTCCATTTTAGATAAAAACAAGCAGACTTTGATTACTTAATCATTCTCAAGCAATTTCTTCTAACCCCAGTGTTCACGCCAAGACCTAGGGTTCAAGAATTTATTTTCGAGTATACGTTTATTCCATCCTAGGGTTCATCTCAAGTCCTAGGATTACTTACTTGCATGTATTAAATTAATGATTTAAGGTTGTAACCACTCTACCTGGGTAACCGGGTGGAATGGGGGTTCGTACAATGGCCCCCGACGTCTCCACAAGTACCGTATGCCTGATGAACTGGAGACCTAAAACATGGGTTGATGGGTCAAAAGGTTTAGAAGGATATAAATAAGGTATCATTATACAGAGAAATTTGTACGGAAAACAGAGATGGTTCGTTTGCAGAAAAATGATAATAATAAGGCCTTGCATGGCCTGAAACACGCTGTCAGATAGAAATTAGACGTCTGGGAAAGGTCCGAGACGTCTTAAAACAGTTCTCAGGGATACCTCTCTCAGTGTTCCACTGTCATACGCCTGGAACTCAATGCTGACGTCCAATGACTCCGTCAGACATTTGGGGGTGCTCTCAAACGTCTGAAACTGCCTCGGCTATGCTCTCACCTTCTGACACACACGTACGTTGTCAGGACTTGTCAGTGAGAAAAAGTACGGAAAGTAGATCTCCACTAGACGTCTTGCTCTACCTTCGGACGTCCGGTAAGACATCTGGGTGTCTCTCCAGTCATCTGATTCCGCAGAAAAATGACTTCCACAGAATCGGTCCGGCTCCCCACGCCTGCAGGCATTGCAGTAGAATGGCGTTGCACCCTCCGCTCTCACGCTTCCTCTTGCTCGGGCTCTCTGCTCTTCACTCGTTCTCGCCCTCACTCTGCTTCTCAGCTACGGGGTGGGCAACGAAGAGGAGGGGGAGAGGTTTATAAAGGGAGAAGAGGTGAGGGGGGCGAAAAGGAGAAGCAAGGCATGGAGTGGCATAACAGGAGAAGGTGCAGTGAGGCACGGTGAGGGAGGAAGCATGGCGTTCGTACGTTCCGCGTTGAAAAGCATTTTTAGACATCTGGTGAACATCCCAGACATCCGAAGAAACGTCTGGTGAACATCCCAGACATCTTAAACGACCAAAGGGGTGGTGGGTCATTTCATAACTTGTAGAAAAAGTTGAAAAAAAATATGGAGATAAAAATTAGGAACAAGCGACCCAATGGTCCACTAGGGAGATATACACAAAAGGTGTTGATCTCGGGATAGAAAATTGGTGAGAAGAAAGCAACCAAACATGAGTAATTTCAAGGCAAAGGCTTGAATTAGAATAATCTGGATTGGAAATTGATGTCATAAGATTTGTATTTTTGCAAATTTAGATGCCTTTAGGACAACTCTCTTCGCAAAGCACGGATGTTTTAAAATCATAGCTACTGAACCTTGGTATTGGGCAATGAAGCCTAAGAAATCAAGTTTTGAGGACTTGTAGTTGTGACCTAAAGGAGAAGGATTGACAAAATTCTAGGTCTAGAAGTTTGTCCTTAGTGTTGTAGGCTAGTAGATTAAACTTTTTACCACTCTAAGTTTGATTAATAATGAATATTTGGTTAATTTGCTAAAATTTAGATTGATAGAAATCAAATATCATGAACAAAGGATTAACTTAAGTCTATTGAGTTTTTGAGTTAAAATTTAATTTCCAACTCTTAGGTTTTGTTTTCTTAAAACACTTTGAATTCTAAGTTTTAAGGGTAAAGAATGGTTACAATGAATAAGTGATTTTTGAGATTCTAATTTTTTATCAATTTCTTGTTAACAACACTATTTTTAATAAAGTGTGTTTTGAAGATGTTTTGAGTTTAAGTCTAAGTAAGGAAATTTTTATAGAATGCTTTGTATATTAGTTATTTATATTAAATCTAAAATTTTTTTCTAACCGAAGCTTTCCTCTACTTGATTCTTATTTATATTAATTTAAGCCCAAGTGCTTTAAATCATCATATTCTTAGTTAATTTTGCTATGGACTAGCAAAACTTTTGCTTGCGGGTATGATGAGAAGCTCATCATTGTCTCTAATTACCCCAAATTTACTAGTGTTCCTAGTTAATTAGCTAGAAATATGTAAATATATGGGTTAATTATTAAATAAGGGATACATAGTAAAGGATTTTAAAATAATTTAAAAATGCTATATTATCATCCAATTAATATTATTAATAATTTAACTAATAATTAGACTCGAAATATTATTAATAACTCATCTAATTAATGTGTTAACTAACTTAAGTGTAATATATACCTAAGTATGTAATAACTTAAGTAACATTACATAATTAAATAATTAATCTAAAAAGGTCAAAAATGTAAATTCAAGGTTTAAATACAATAATTGTCTTATTTATAATCACATATAAAAGGCTGAAAAAGATTTAAATTAAAATAAAGCTTGAAAACTTGAGTTTACATTTTAGTCTTTATATTTTAGTTCATTTGGGTCCTTATTTTCCACTTAAGTCCTTAGTTTTCACAACGAATAAGACCCAGAACTTCTTTTCTTCTTCAACTGTCTGGACGGCAGACGACTGAAGGTGCATCCACCACCTGATCACCACCCATCTGACGTCATCCCTTCTCCAAGCTCCTGGAGCTTTTGCTCACCATCTCCTTCTCATCCACTGGTCTGGATGATGCCAAAATCCTATTTTAGGGTTGGAGTTTAACCTCACTGGTGTTGGAGAAGACGTCGGTGGATACTCCCTTCCTAGCCACTAATCCGTCCACATTCCACCTCCTTCTCAGTCGCCGTCACCTATAAATACCCCTTCACACCCTCGATTTCCACCAAGTTGGCTCCCTTCCCTCTTCTTCACTGAAGCTAACTTTGATAGGCTATTCCCTCCAAAACTTTGACGAACTTCCTCTGCCTCATCTGACTTCCTCCATCCATCTTCAATAGCTCTGGATCTCTGCCAAAGTCAATCGCATCTTCTGACTAGTGTTGACTAGGAGCTCTCCTCTGCTTCACCCCACAACCGCCTGCCGGAGATCTTTCGACAACCCTCTGATTTCCTCCTCCGTTATGAGCCATCGATGGAGATCCTCTATCCCCTTCGTCAAGGTAACAGTAGATTAGGTAGGTAGGTTAGTTAGGTTAGTTAGTTAGGTAGATCAGGTAGTGTAATGTTAGATTTAGAACTCGTCTTCCTCAACTCCGGCGAGCTCCTTGAGCTTGTCAGGAGCAATCATTTTGTCTTTTTAAGTCACCATTCACAATCTATAATCATCCATGATCATTTTTATCATCTTTAATTACTCAATTGATCACTTAATCGCCTAAACCACTTCCACGTCCACCAACTACTCCTGCTGTCCATGGCAGTAGTAGTTGAGTTAATTCCACCATCACTGGGGTCCTCCATCATCTATTCATCTCCTAAGGACCCTAAACTTTACTTTAATTTGAATAATTCCCACTAATAATGTAAACACCCAATTTTAATTAAGCTCCTGAGCTCGTTGTCAATGGCAGATCAAGAGTAGCTCAAATCATTAATTATATATGTACTATTGCAATTATCTATTGACTTATTTCCTCCACTCAATTGAGTGGGAAAACATGTCCTGAGCTTAATCCAACTCAGATTTTATGAAAAATGAGTTCATCGTTAAATCTTTACTCTAATAAACAATTGACTGAATTAATTTGTCCCTGAAGTTCCTTGTGACCTCAGGAACCTTTTTGAATCATTAATAGCATAATTTCACATTTCTGAACACATTTCACCTTTTTTTGGACTCACCGAAGCTCCGGTGAGCTTCGACAAGTCAAAATAAGTTCTTTAGCCTATTAAACTTCGTGTAAAGCTCCAGATCAATGAATTGAGGATCACTGATTATGTTGAGGTTGTTTCATTGAGATTTTAGTGTCTAGAGTTGCTGATAAGTCTTCATCTTCTCCAACTCTAGCAAAGTTGAAGCTTGACAGATAAGTTTTAGTCCTGTTTAAGGCATCTGGAAGCTTCAATGCTATGCCTTGAATTCGTTAATATGCTTAAATCACAGAGACAACCTTTGATTTATCCTGACGAACAAACACCTTTTGAAGCTCAAGCGACAAGCTTAGAACCCTAGGAACTCTAGTTGGAACACTTATCTAAGGACCTGAACCTGTTCCTAAAGTTGAAGAGATGATGTTTAAGGTGTTAATTCTCTTTGAAATAGCCAAAATTAGAAAGTCAAAATTCTAGCCTTTGTGGTCAAACCTGAGTCTGATTCTTTGATTCTAGATTCAATTAGTCAAATTAATGAGTTCAAATTGTTTATGAGAAGATTGTGAATGATTTAGAAGAGATTTGGAAGAGCTTTGATGGATTTTGTTGTAAAATTTGATTTCTATTCAGTTTGGGTTGTTGTTGAACCCAAACTGACAATAGTATATTTGCAATGAGATTTGAATGTAAAATCTGCCTAGATGGATTTGTAACAACCTCTAGAGGTTGTTTTAATTGATTAGTTAGGTCTTTATTTGTCAGTTAGGACTTTTCAGAGTGTGAAACTCAGTTCTGAAGCTTCCTGAGAAGCTTTGAGCATCTGCACCTCTCCTGAAGCTTCTGACCGTTTTAAACCATCACTAGCAGCTGCGAAATCAACCTTTGAACCTATTTAGCATTTCATCTGGAAGTTTAAGCCTAGTCTGTGGACTTTAAAATCATAGATCCACTCTGCAGGCCATTATGAATGTAGATAAAATAGAACCTTTGCCCCTCAAATCGAAGAGCTTAACTTCCCCTCTATATCAAATTGACACTTCAATTCTGTAGAGCAACTCAAGATCTTTCCAACAAGCTTTTGTTCGCTTGGAACGGAGCCTTGAGCTATTGGGAATTGACGTTTGAAGTTTGGCCTGGGAGGGGGAAACTTAGTCCCACCTCGAAAGAACCTGAGCGGCCGCATGGGTATAAAAGTGTTTTGTGTTATAGGCTCATCAGTTAATAGTGCACGACGCAAGGACATGACTGAGCATTAGGTGTGTGTGTGGGCGTGTGTGTGCCTGGGTGTGTGTGCACCTGTGGGCGTGCAAGTGTTGGCATGTGAGGGTGTGAGCGTGGGCCTAGGAGGCCGTGAGCCGGTTTGGCTCGAGACTATGAACCGGAAATAAATCGAACTAAATAAACCATGCTTGGACCTAGTAGGTCAGGTTCCACCCTGAGAGGGGTGCTGTGTATCCCTGACCAGTCCAAGCCACCAATAAAAAAACCTAATTTTTGGTTAAAAGGAAAAAAACCCGGTTCGGTTCAGAAAGAAGGTCTAAAGGCTCAGAAGCAAGAAATGCTAAGGCTCAGTGCTAAAGAGAAGTACTAAGGCTCAGAAGGAAAAGATGCTAAGGAAGGAAAGAAGGTAGAAAGGCTAAGAAGAGAAGGAGAAGGAAGAGAGAATTAGTAGAAGGAAAAGGAAGGGTGAACAGGCACTAAAGAGAAAAGGCAAAGAAGGAAGAGAAGAAAGAAAGAAGTGAAAGAGAGCTCAAGAAAGACTAAGAAAAAGATTAAGAAGATTAAGAAATAAGTAAAAAGAGAAAAATAAAGAAAGAAAGAAAGGTAAAAGAAGAAGAAGAAAAAGAAAGAGGCTGAAGATACAAAGAGAAGAGAAAGAAATGGTTTAATCTCTTGCTTTTTTTTTTTTTTGAAACAGTGAGGAATGCTATTGTGGGACGATGGCAATCCGGAGGGTAGTATATTTCATATCAAACAAAACATTACAAAAAAGATCCCTAGCTGTGTATGAGGGACTAGCACTCATTTACGATGTTCTCACATCTAACTGATCTCTCCTGAAAAGACTTATCGTTACGCACCCTCCACGCACACCACAGAGTGGCAGTCATACCCCTATACGACTGTCTAGGAGCAATGAACCTTTGCCAAAGAGAATCCAAGGTGGGAAGTGGCTCTAAGTAAACCATCCTCCAAATCTTGTCTGTGATCAGGCAAGAGGAGAAAATATGCAACGTACTGTCTGTATGTAACCCACAGAGGTGGCAAGCATTCAGAGTAGTCCCCATTCTTCTGTGTCTAAGATAACTAGTGATCAGGCCTTCCCGTCTGCAAAGCCATAAGAATATTTGAACCTTCAAGGGGATTTTCAATAACCATATTTTCCTGTCAATTGGGTCACTTTCCATCTCAACGTTAGATCTGATGATCTTCTCATATGCCTGCTGCATTGAAAAAACACCATTCCAGTTATAAGTGTCAGCCACATTCACTCTAGGATGCATCTGCTATAGTGCAGCCACCAGGTTCTGCCTATCCTCCCATAATCGAGTGCCAAATCTGCAATGTTCCTGCCCTTCCAGCCACCAACATCCCTCTGCAGTAGACCACAGGCTACTGACTTTAGCCTCCTTGTCTGCAGCAGCAGCATAAGCCCTCGGATACACCTCTTTCAGAGTACCCAGATCTGACCACTGCTCATTCCACAGGCTAAAGTCCCTGCCATCTCCAAGCTTAGGCAGTTGTAGGTGCCAATAGTTACTGATTGCACCAATAACTGATCGCCAAAAAGTGGAACGTTTCATCGGTTGTAGCCTCTACAGAGCACTATTAGACGCACCATAATTGTCCCTGATCAGATTTGCCACCAACTCCTCCCTGCCATCTAGAATCTTGATGGCCCATTTAATCAGCAAGGCCTCATTGAATTCCTTGAGTGCCTTAATCCCCATACCACCCGTCTCCTTTGGCCTACAGATCTTATTCCATCTGATGGGTTGCATGAACCCACCCTCATGGCCAACTCCTTTCCAAGAGATTCTTTTCCTCATAACATCCAATCATTTCCAAATAGACTTCGGGGCCTTGAAAATGCTAAAGTAAAAGACCGGGATGGATGTTATGACCGAGTTAAGAAGGATTAACCTCCCACCCTTAGAGAAAAACTTACTACTCCATCCTTTCAACTTGCCAGAGACATTATCAAACAAGATATTCCAATCTGATTTCTTCAGCTTTGCAGCCCTCAATGGCAGTCCCAAGTACCTCATTGGTAGTTTAGCTCGAGGTGATCCCAAAGTATTCTCCAAATCCATCTGCTCCTGCTCATTCATGCCAAAACAAATCAAGGTAGACTTGTCCTTGTTCAATTTCAGGCCTGACATATTCCTAAAGATCTTTACCAATAACCCCAGAACATGTGCAGCAGGCATGGTCCCTTCCACAAAGAAGACCATGTCATCTGCATACTGCAAAATGGGGGCCAGATTTCTCCTGTTGGATAGTGAATACCCTTTAATTAGACCCACCTCTGCCAATCTGCATGCATACCTTGCAAGCACATCCATCGCAAGGTTAAAGACCATGGGAGCTAAAGGACGTCCTTGTCTAACCCCATGCTAAGGCTAAATCCAAGCATCGCATGGCTTTCCATTGATCAGTGGAGAAAAGGAGGCAGTTGTGATACAACATTTCATCCAATGGATCCATAGAGGAGGAAAACCTCTCCTTTTAGAAACCTCCCAGAGATACGGCCAAGAGATCAAATCATATGCCTTCTGAAAGTCTACTTTCCACATAAATGCCTTGCACTTCCTTCTGTGCCATCCACTCACCATTTCCTGAGCTAGAATGAAGGATTCTTGGAGTGATCTACTAGGCAGAAAAGCAGATTGAACTGGATGAATTATGCTCTACAGAACAATTCTTAGTCGGTTAGCTAAAATCTTGCTGATAACAAAGTATATAGAATTTGAAAGTGAATCGGCCTAAAGTCTGAGAACTTCTCTGCTCCCATTGACTTAGGCAATAAAAAGATATATGACTTGTTGATCTTTTCAAACCCAACATTTCCCTTAAATTCCTTAATGACATCCATCACTTCCTTGCCCACCACATTCCACATCTCACTATAGAAGAAGACTGGCATCCCATCAGGGCCTGGATAACCTTCCATATTGAGCTCTATAATTGCCTGCAAGGTCTCATGTTCAGTGATGGTTGCTGTCAACATACAGACCTATTCACTTGTCACACAGGGAGCATCACTTCCTGCCATTCTCCATTCACCCCTCTTAACTGCCCGAGAAACATCTCTAAAGTATTTGATGGCTTCTGATCTTATCTCTTGATTGGATGAGATCCTGTGTCCATCTTTGAGAAAAGAAGATATAAAATTTACATGCCTCCGAGTGCTAGCTGCAAGATGGAAGAATTTCGTGTTGGCATCTCCCTCCTTAAGCCATAACTGCCTTGATCTCTCCCTCCAATTAATTTCTTATTTAAGGTCTTCATCCAATATCACACCCTGCCATACATTCCTATCTACAAGATCTTCCTCTGATAGGGGACCAGCTGCTTCCTTAGAATCCAATTCTTGAATGCTACTTAAAGCCTCCATTCTCCTTTGCTGCCTTATCAAGTTTACAATACTGCCATACTCTTTTAAGACAGTGCACAAAGCAGTTAGCTTGGATACCAATCTGACAGTAGCAGAGCCCTCCACCTTTTTAGCTTGCCACCATGAACTGACCATCTGATAGAAACCCGATTCATTCAGCCATGATCTTCTAAGCTTGAAATACGAGCCAACTTGGGTTTCTTCCCCACTGTCCCACACCAAAGGGTGTGATCAAAGAAAGGTTGGTCCAAGCCACTAACATTCGACAGCTGAAATCTTTTAAGAATGTTCACATTCCCAAAAAATCTGTCTAATTTGGATGCCAGACCATTTCCATTGCGCCATGTAAATTCCACACTAGATGATGGATACTCACTCAGTTCAAGAGATTGAACCACCATCTGGAACCCAACAGCTGAGCTGTCTATGCCACCAGTAGGCCTGTCTGCCCCTGTTAACATGCAGTAGAAGTCACCACCTATCAACCATGCTCCCCCTTGCACCAGTTTAGCCACAACAGCCCACTCCTCCCACAACCCTTGCCTAGCAGATGCAACACAACGGCCATATTACCCAGTAACCCATATATATTCTAGCCCCTGGTGAATTTGGAATTTGCAACTCAACATGTTCCTGGCTTTGTGAACTTCCAGACATTGTGCCCACATCTTCCTCCACCAGATAGCAATACCCCCCGATCTCCCTTGTGCATCAATCTTCACACATTTATTCGTCCCCATAGCCAACAGGTCATACCATAACCTATCAGAGTTATTCTCAATGTGCATCTCTTGAATGATCGCACATTCAATCCCCCATTCTCTCAAATATCTCAACAAAGAAGCCCTCCAGCTTTTATCACGTAACCCACGCACATTCCAAGTGAGGATTCTCATCTATCCTCACGAGATCCCCCCACCCTAAGGTTTTGGCACTTGCATACCTGCATAACCTCTACAACCTTGTCTTCATCCATCAGTATGTCAACCTTTGACTTCCTCTGTCTAAGGCTGTAAGGTGATCTGCCTCTACCAGTTTTAGCGCAAGAACCACCATCAAATTTCAGACCCTCCATCTCGTGCAGATCCTTTTTCTCCTTTAGGGAATCAAGCTGAGTCTCTGGAACCCCATGCCTCTCAGCCTCTTCATCTAATGGCAACTCATCCCCTGCCACCACAGGCGTAGGTCTTGATACTTCCACCCAACCCAATTCCTCCTTCACTTCAATCGATACCTCCCTCCTATCCCGCATAAGATGGTCCTTACATTTTTTGATAGATGGAGGATCTCCAGATGGAGCCGTGCACATGTCCTACGCAGTCGTCTCTTCACCAGCTTCAAGTTCAGACGACTTAACCTGCTTCGCTATAGTGTCACCCATCAAGAACCTCAATCGTAGCAACCATGAACTTCCACCACACCTAAAAATCAATCTGTCAGGTACTGAGCCAGCTTTAAACACATCGACCATCACATTCAACGAGCGCCCATCGCCCTCCAACAGTTTAATAATCGCATCTTCTGCCACTGAGGCAAATCTTGATATCATGAATGTCACGACCTCCTTTGACCTCAGATGCAAAGGTAGTACCTTGATCTCAAGTTTTCCCGATCTGGAGCCCACTCTCTGGGGTGGCCTCTCCAACAAGGCTCCATCAAAGGGAGAAACCAGTCTCCAGATCACCGTGAGGCCATCATTGCAAGACATTTGAAATCTCAACCTCTCAACATCCAGCATCCCCAACCCAAAGAGGACAAATCGTGTAGGTGATAAAAAGGCATACTGCCAGGAGTTGGTCGAAAGGGAGAGGAAACTTACCAGGTTGCGCACATTCTCCATTATCGGCCTTCCTGACATAACTTCTCTAACCAGCGCTCCATGCAATGCCATCTCTGCCGCTTTGATGTTTTCAGTCATAGGTACCTCCACATCAACCGTATGCCCCCCAGAATTGCGCAAAGAAGGGGGCAGAGGCACCTGCAAAGCCCTAGAATTCAAAATTCCAGAGCATGGGAAAAGATGTTCTTTCATTTGGCCCCCAAGATCCCTGCACGAATCCCTCTCGTGACCAAATCCCCCGCACCCTGAACATACCAAGGGAGGCTGGCGAGTAGCCACCATATGTCCCCGCTGCCGGCAACGGAAGCACAAGATCTTGCCGTTCTCCTTTGCACCCCTTCTATTAGTCCATCTTGCCTCCATCACCCTTATACCATGCATATCAGAGTCGCTTCACTCCTTCCGCCTCCACGCCCTCAACCTCCAAGTAGTCCATCCTTCACCTTCCCTGATTCCACCGGTCATTGCCCTAGCATCGCCTGCTGTACCCCCGAGCCTGCCAAGCATCATTCCAGGCAAAGTCTCAATCAGGCTGGGCCTTTTCTTGCTTTATTTTTAATTCCCTTCTGATTTTAATGTTGTAATAAGGCATATTTCTATTAGTAATATTTCCTATTGCCTTAATCTCTTAGAAATAAAAAGAAAATAAACATATTTAAATTTTTTTTTTTTAAACAGTGACGAAAGCTATCATTAGATGATAGCAATCCGGAGGGTACTATATTTCAAATCAAACAAAACATTACAAAATAGATCCCCAACTGTGTATGAGGGACCAACACTCATTTACAATTTTCTCACATTTAACCGGTCTCTCCTAAAAGAACTTTTCATTTTGTGCCCTCCACACACACCACAAGGTGGCAACCATACACCTGTACGGCCGTCCAAGAGTGTCGAACCTCTACCAAAGAGAGTCCCAGGTAGGTAGAGGTTCCTTGCAAATCTCCCTCAGCGTTTCTGTGACCAGGCATGAAGAAAAAATATGCGACACACTATCAGTGTGTAATCCACAGAGATGACAGGCATTCAATGTAATCCCCATTCTTTTGTGTCTAAGATCGCTAGTGATCAATCCTTCCCACTTACATAGCCACAAGAAAATTTGAACCTTCAAAGAGATCTTCAATAGCCATATTTTCCTGTCAATTGGATCACTCTCCATATCTGTGTTTGAACTGATGATCCTCTCATAGGCTTGCTGCACTGAAAAAACCCCATTCTAGCCATAAGTATCAGCCATACTCTACCTAGGATGCATCTATTGTAGTGCAGCCAACATATTCTGCCTATCCTCCCATAGCCGAGTGCTTGGTCTGCATTGCTCATGACCTTCTAGCCTCCAGCACCCCTCCGCAACAGACCACAAACTGCTGGCAGTGGCCTCCTTATCTGCAGCTGCTACATATGCCCTCGGATATGCATCTTTTAGTATGCCCAAACCTGACCATTGCTCCTTCCACAGACTAAAATCACAGCCATCTCCAAGCCTAGGTTGCAGCAGATGCCAGTTGCTTCTGATTGCAAGAGTAACAGATCGAAGAAAAGGGGATGGTTTCACTGGTTGTAGCCTCTTCAGTGCATTATTAGAACCACCATAACGATCTTTGATTAGGTCTGTCATTATATCATCCTTGCAGTCCAAAATCTTGAGGGCCCACTTGATCAGGAGATATTCATTGAACTTCTTGAGCACCTTAATCCCCATACCACCTATCTCCTTCGGCTTGCATACCTTTTCCCATCTGATGGGCTACATAAAACCTCCCTCATGGCTAGCACCTTCCAAAAAAAATCTCCTCCGCATAACATCCAATCATTTCCAAATAGATTTCGGGGCCTTAAAGATGCTGAAATAGAAGACCGGGATGGGTGTTATGACAGAGTTAAGGAGGATTAATCTCCCACCCTTCGATAAGAATTTACTACTCCATTCTTTGTTGTTAAAGAAGATCATTTGTGTAAATATGTTTTCTTAGGGAATTTTTCATACTCTTTAAATTTGAAATCATTAGGCATCATTCATGTTCTTAAAATAACTTAATTATACTCTTCTATAAGTAGCTTAGATTAATTAGTGAATTCTAAATAAGCTATGCCTCCCATCGAACGACCTGAACTCAACCAGTTTAAAGAAATAAAATCTAAAATGTTAGGTTAACTTGACCCTATATAACTCAATCAACAAAATTTCAAGTTGACCTAAGTTACTTTCTTCTGCACATAATTAAGCACAATTAACTTAATTAACTGTGTTGAGGAGAGGACACATCAGCATCCACTAGCCTTTGGATCCAGAGGAGGCATAGTTATGCCATCGGAACATGGTGGTTTCGTTAGTTGTGCGAGGAGGGCACACATGTTATCCACCTGGTATGGGAGGAAAGGTGTCGTCTCATCTAGTGTCATCGATTAGCTGCTGATCGCACGTGTTTCGCGAGTTTGAAATCAGGGTTACAAGTGACCTGTCATCATAGTTGTAAAACTCGTGATCAAATTAAATTTATACTAAAACTCCAAGTGAGTCCCGGGTCGAACACAGGGAGCCGATGCTTTCTTTAATTGAAAATCACGCTTTAATTTGTTTCTTTTTAGTTTTTTAGGGTTTTGTTATTTGTTTTGTATTTTTGTAAGAAGAAGACAAGCAGAATGAATCACCAGAGATATGGAACAAGTATGATATAGATATCAATTTAATGTCAATTACAATCAACTATGAAAGCATAGAAAGAGAGGGAGGTGAGAAGGAATCTCCCAAATCGACTGTTCGACGAGATGACGGTGCCTAGCAGAAGCTTGGAAGAAAGAGGTGAGGAGCAGGACGATGGAGGTGAGATGAAGGAGGACGTCAGGTAGAGGAAAGCTTTGGCGTGGCTTCAGAATGGAGGTGAGAAGGCAGAGATGATCTGCTACCGGAATGGAGGTGGGAGCTCCAAGGTGACCTATGAATTGGGATGGGAAGATGGATGAATATTTGGTGTGGTAGAGGTTTGCTACACTAATAGGAGCCTTGGGAGCTTGAGAGCAAGCTCTAACAGAGCATTGGTAGGCTTGCTAGAGCTTAGGAGTAGGTAGGAGTAGAGTAGGTATAGATGAAGAGGAATGGGGGGTGTAGGGGTGTTTATATAGTGGAGGGAAGAAGACCATCCTTCGCACAGGCATTCAATGACAACTATAAGCATCATTAAAGGCTGCTCGAGTTGTCGCTGAAGATCCGTGCCTCTTCATTGCTTTGGCTGGCGCACGCATTGCGCAGGCCATTTAGTGACAACTGCAAGTGTCACTAAAGGCTCATTCATCTGTCTCTGTAAAGCTCGCGCCCAACACTCATGCCCGCAGCTGTCGAAGGCGCAGCAATCGTCAACCGTTGGATCAGGCGTGGATGGCTATGATTGCGAGAGGAGAGCACGCGACTGCCAATGTTTGAATTTCATATCACTGGTGCATGCACTGGCCACCATTGGATGCTGCATCGCACAGTCAAGATGCACCCGCAGAATGCATGCGCTTTGATTTGAATCACCCGCCTCACACGATTTTGGAGATCGAATGGCAGGCGCTGCTCACGGGCGACTTGAATGCAAGCCCTAGATGGCATGCACGTGATCTGGCGTGCGCATTCGCATTGACGGGCGGCATTGGATCACGTGTGGGGAATCTCAACCACTCGATTGCGATCGGGCGACCCTATTGCATTGACACTATAGCGAGGCTTGATCTCGCACTCGCTCCTTAAGAGTGCTTGACCTCACCACTGCGCCACACCTACTGGTATGATGCGAAGAAGGGTTGTGCCCAAGCGGTGAGGGTGGCCCCTCAGCCATTGGATTTTCATCCAATGGCTAAGATCACTAGATGGGGCGGCCTTTGGAGATGTGTTGGCAGCTCAGGGTGCTCCAGATGGTGCCACATGGAAACATCTGGATTGTCCACCCATCAGTGCTTGTAGAGGATGCCACAGTGCTCAGATCGAGGTGATTTCTATGTTGTTGAACTGCGATCGTCGCTCCAGATCCATCCGTATGGTCGGATTTTTCATCCGAAGTCTATAACGACATCACATTGCCTCCTGGCCATATAAAATGAAGGAATTAATATGCAAAACATACAACTATCCTAAATGCCATGCAATGGATGTTATGCAATATTTATAACATGATATGCAATGCTAAGCCTAGGAACTATCATAAATAAGAAATTTATCATGAATCCATGTGTGTTTATCAGCTGCATCAAAAGATTGACAAACTACAGAGATGAGAGGAGGAGAAGGAGAAGAGAAAGGTAGAGATCAAGAATAAGATAAATGACATGGATGATAACCTTCAGATGCTTCTAATCCTTCTTCTGAAGAAGGGTCAATCAAAGCATACACCTTCATTAGATCTCAGCATCTACAGATGAGATGACTATGACTCCATGGGTGGTGTAGGTAGAGCTGGCAGCATCGGGGCTACCACATTTTGATTTTTATTCATTTTCTTGTGTTATGCTTTTCATGTTACCTTTTTTATTTAAATATTTCATTTTCAAACTTTTTATATAATAGACTTTATATTTATGAAATATAAACTTCTCTTCATTTTTATTACTTGTTTTTCTATAAAAGCAAGTCTTTTAAGTAGGTTTAGTAGGTAGTTTCCATAATTTTGTATTTTTTTTTTTAAAAGAAACCCATACATTTGTCATCGCTTATTTGAATTAGTGACGGCATAGATGTGACGCTGAAAATAGTTTTCCCATAACTTATCCGAATAACCAACAACATATAAGGTTTGAGAGAATCACAATTCCCCTTTTATGCATCATTTATTAGGATAAGTGATGACAAAACTATTTTTAGCGTCACATCTATGCCATCGCTTATTCAAATAAGCCACGAAAAAACTATTTTTGCAGTCACCTGTATGCCATCGATTATATAAGTGACGGCAAATTTACTTAAATGACAGCAAAGATTAAGAAAGGTCGTGTAAAGGCGGGAAAAAGTGAATTACATATGCCGTCGCTTATGACATAACCGACGGCAAATGCAATTATCGTATGTTTTGAAATGACGTCAAAATATCCAATCCATTCAATGGTCAAACATTATTTTGACATTAGATGTGCCCTCTAACCGATGGCAAAACATAATAGAGACAATAATGATGGCATTGCTTAGTTGCGTCAGTTATTTTGGTTTTGCCGTCAGCTGGAGTATGCTGTAGTGATTCCTCAACCCTATTTTTCATTGGTGGAATCAACATTGCCAACAGTTTTTAATCATCGGCAATGATGAAGAACCTTATAGTGTTCTAATTCCCTCAAACAAATGGGACCTTAAGAAAGTCTTTGGAGGTGGGGTTTGCGGGATTTTTTTCACCTCGAGGTGTTTGTTTTGATTTTATCCACCCCTTCAACACAAACTTCTAAATTATTACTTCCAATCAATACAATTAGATCACAATAACATTCACTCTAACTTTTACTATTAAACAGATACCCACTACATTTCCTGCTTTCACTTTTAATATTAAACAAATATCCGCTGCATCCTCCACTCTTACTTTTTATATTAAGTAAATACGCACTAACATCACATAAAGTTGTCTTTCCATTTTTCTGAATTATTTTGACGAATAAATATAATTCCACATCGAAATTAAAGGCTTAAAATGACATTGCTAAGATTTTAAAATTAAGGAATGCCAATGTAAATCATTAATTTCAGGAACAAATAGGTGTTAAAGGAATACATGAGAAGTTAAAATTTTCTTGATTGTACTTTTAAATCATTTACAATGTCATCGATAGAGGGAGAGAGAGGGAAAGAGAGAGGCGGGATGGAGGTGAGAGGTGGAGAGTGGGAGGGGGAAGTAATATCTTGTGAGAAAGAGAAATTAAGAGAGAAAGAGAGAAATTAACTGACGAGAGAGGTAGGGGGAGGGAGAGAGGGGGTGGGGAGAGTGGGAGCAGCCCAAGGTAGGGACTAACACCGGTCCGCACGAAACCCCACTTTAGTATAGTAATATAAACTTCTTTGCCATTGGTACCTTGTTACTTGCTTTCATAAAGTAATAGAAGTACACAAAAGTTTTAAAAAAAGATAACAGATTGATGTTGTAGAAGAAAAAAGTTAAATACATGCACTTTCTCACAATCCATCTCCTCATTGTAGTTGCTCAAGAGGTTGGAAAGAGGATGGCTGAGATTGCCTTATGTTAGTTTGGCCATGTGAATGTCAGTCCCCCAATCCTCAAAAAGGGTTGGCGTCTCCACTTGGTTGTCTAGTAGTACTTGACCTTGGCTGTGTTATAATAGGTCAAGTGGTAGATATGATAGATGTATGTATTGATGTATTGTAAGTTGTATATTGATGTGATGTAAATGTAGAAAGTGGGTTGTTAAATTATTTCATATTTAATGTTTGATTATTTGTTATTATTCTTTTGTTTAAAAACCCGCATACAATGTCATACAGATCAGCTGCAATATTGAACTAGCATGTTATATATCTATTGTCATTTTTTAGCAATCTAGTTATTGGTCAAACCCGATGGATGATGATGATGTCTACCACACCATGCCTTGTAACTAGAATAAACCAAGAAAAGGATTTCAAGGCCTTTATGTTTTGGATTTTATTCGTCCAAGCAGTCGAATTGAGAAGAAGAAAAGGTTAAAATTGATTTTGACACGGACATTGTTGGAAGTGGTCAACAAAACCATGGAAAAATCCAAAAAAGGGGGAAACAAAATTGATAAACCACGTCAACATGGTAGGTGCAATGGTGGAACCATTCTCCCTCGCATCATGGAGGCGATTTGGGTGGAGATGGCTTAGGAAGGGGGTTTGTGTTTACAACAAAGGCGAGATCAGTTTTATAAAATAAGTACTGTGTCGTAGTATAGTTGAAATTGCCTTGTAAACAAATAAGAATTTTTATTACTCGAATGTGGAGTTCGAGGTCGAACGCAGGGAGCAAATGGAATTATTCACTAATCTCAATTAATGTAATTTGAACACTTAAAGTTACTCAAAATCTAACTCAAAATATAATGCAGGAGTTTATGAATTATAAAATGTAGCAAAGTAGAGAGAAATTGAGAAGACTAGATAAAAAGTAATGATTGCTTCTTCTCTTTGACTTGTTCTTTCTTCTTCTTTCTTTTCTTCTTTGTTCTTCTTCTTAATCTCCTTGCCTTTCTGCCTTTAGCCTTAGTCCTTTCTCTAACGTCTCTTGCAACAGTGCCTTTCTCTTTCTTTGTCTTCTTCTTCTGCCTTGATTTCTCCTTCCTTTTTCTTCCTTGGCATTGGCTCTTCCTTCCTTCTTCTTGCTCTGGTCCTTGGCTTCTTCTTCCTTGATTTCTCCTTCCTCTGCAGTCGTCTCCCTTTCCTATAGCTTTGCCTTTGCCTTTTCTTCCTTAGCTTCCTTAGCTTCTGCCTTTAGATCTTCAAGCTTCCTTTGCGGCTCCTCCTCCTACCCTTAGCTTCTTCAACTTCAGCTTCCTCTTCCTTCCTTCTTTCCCTGCACACACAAGTGCAAAACCTACCCCTACCCTCCCCCGTGTACGCTCTCTCTCTTCTCTCTCTTAGGTTCACTCTCCCAGAGCCAATCGGGTATACAGATCGACTAACATGCACCTAGGTCCAGGCGCACCGACGTGGGTGGTGCACGAGGAGTGTAGGGTAAATGGGTCAGGCAAGCCAAGTTCGTGTAGCGTGGGTCGCGGACGAGGAGGGTGATCAGGGGAGGGGACCTCACCCTGTGATCGGAGGCAATAAGCTAATATCACAAAAATAATATAAATCACTCACCTACGCCAAAAGTTACCGAGGTGGGACTAAAGTCCCACCTACTTCTTCGCGTGACCGCAGGAGGATGCCTGCTCAATTGCTGCAGCTGTGATGCTCTCTCAAAGCCACTCCCTGGCTGGATGTGTGCGCGAGGTGATTCCGCATCACCTGGACCTGGGAACCTGGAGTGCGACACCTAGGTTGAAGCTTGTGAGCAAGCTTCATGCCGACACTAATGGCGGCAGAGGCTCAATCCTTCTCTCAAACAATACGGCCTTGCAGCCTCATTAAACCACACAGGAAGCTTTGCCATGACACGGTGAAGGTGCTGCAGTAGGTGGCTGGCCATAGGGCGACCTAGGCATGCTTGCCTAGGTCAGACTATGGCCGTGATGATGGGTGTGATCGAAGGGAGCTTGTGGAGGGCTTGCCAGTCGATGGAGAAGGGGATAATGGTCAGTGGATGGTGGCAAAGGTTTTGAGGGTCTGGCAAGGTGGATGGGTGTGTGAAGGTGACAAGACACCTTGCCAGAGGTTTGTTGGAGGTGCAGATGATGGTAGTGGTCTACGATGTCGATGGGTTGATAATAGAAATAAAGAAGGGGGAAATAAAGAGAGGAGAGAGGGGAAGAGATTTAACCTAATTAGCAGACAAAAGAAGAGAGGATGGCGGATGGATCATACCTACCACCGCCGGAGGCAAAGGTTCCAGTGGAGGGAGAACAGCGACGACGAAGGAGGTATTGGTGTGTGGGCAGGTATGGTGCGACATGGACGACGACGGCGGAGAAGACTCTACCACTGGTATTGTGGCAGAGCGACGAGAATTAGGAGGAGATGTCGTCAGAGCCTGCTGGATGCTTGGTCAGAGGAGAAGAGAAGAAATTAGAGGTTGTTCTCCAGCCAAACCAAGCTGAATCTGATCGTCGGGGCCTGGGGCTTCTTTTATAGGCATCGGCAAAGATCCTTATGCTTGGAAGACAAGCTTCCAAGCTCAAGAATCCTCACCGGAGTAGGACTGTGCGAGAGATACCCATGTCTCTCAAGCGTTCGCACGAGAGATTAGGTGAGAATCAAGGCTGGAGATTGCATTCAAATGATAGGGAATTCCTCATACAATGTCCCTTTTAAATTTTAGAGGGAGTCTCTAAGGAATCAGAGAGAAATCCCCTCTGGAATCCTCGTCGGAGTTCGACTCCTCCAATGTAATGGCGAAGGGACCAAATTGCAAAGAGTACCGTGGAAGTAGGGGGTCTTCGTAATGGTTTTCAAAAGCTAGGGGTCTAAATGTAATTGGGTGGATTGTTTTGCAAAGTTGGTATGGTGACCTTCCCTTAGGTCCAAATTTTGGTACAAACCTAATTAGGACCTAAGGAATCCAATGGTGAAGTTGGATTTTAGGTTTGACCACGTTTGACTGGTCATTTTACATAAAAACCCAAATTATGGCAAATAATTAGCTAGGACCCCTATTTAGGTCAAAATGGGTCCCAAAGGCCAAATTGAAGGTTCTAAACCCTAGAGGATATTTTTCTATGAATTTTAGAGGGTTTAGTTGATTTTTATCCTGACCATAACCTTGTTGAATTAAGCAGGTCTATTTTAGGGTTACAAGAAGTCATTTAATTCTTAGGTTGCACATGAACCAATTTCTGTTTGAACCAACTCACTTTTTATCTTGTTAAGATCAATTGACCTATGTTTAGCCCCTGAGAAATGCCGTTGATGTATTGTAATGGTAAAATTGCAGTTTTACCCTTTATTTCTTATTTTCTTCTCAGAATAGTTATTTCTTGAATTAGGCCCTTCTCTGGGTTATGTAGGAGCTTTTATTCTCTTTTTTATGTCAAAATGAGCTAGTTAGGGCTCATGATGGTGTTCCCATCAGTTTGCCTCTATAAAAAGATGGATCACCCACCCACCAAGGATAAGAAAAAAAATGTGAAAAACCAAGTCAATTAGAGCCTATAAAATGCATACCCCTCTTCCCATCTAAGAGTGGTATTAGAGTCTCTCAACTACTGTTGCCACTACTTCATGGTCCTTGTTCTACAGCTACTGCCATCGCGATTGCCATTGCCACAGCCTCGATCAGGTCGATCATCATGACTACTACTTGTGCTTCTTCCCCACTCAACCAGGTCACCTCTGCCGCTGCTCGATTGGGTGGCCTCCACCGCCTGTATAAGGGCTATTGAGGAGTTTTAAGTCATTTGTTGTAGAAAAGCCTCAATCGCTCAAAAACATTTAAATTTATAACTCAGATTCTAAAATGGAGTCTAAGGTCAAACATAGGGAGCAAATAGTGAAATTCGCAACATTAACCTTGGTTTCAATTGAATGAGCACAATAAACATATGTTATAGAAGATATTCAATGAATCAAATACTTAGAAATATATTCAATAAGAAGCAATAATATCTCAAACTCTCATTGGAATAAAAAGAAATCAAGAAGAAAAAAGAATGGTGATTTAAAACACCAATTATTCTAATTTAGTTAAGCATATATCCCAATCATATGAATGCATAGTGGTTGTAAACCACTCAAGTGAAGCCACAATATCAAATGCCAATGCCTTTTCAGATGAAGGTTTTCTCTTTCAGATGACTTAACAGCACAAGGCTAAGCACAAGCATAAGCTATTCAAAGAGCCTTCCCCTATCTCCTCCATCTTCTTTAAGCTTCCCTTCTTTCTCAGGCACGTCCCTTCTTCTTCAAAGCCTCTTCTTTCTTTCAAGCCTTCCTTAAGGCTTTCTTCCTTCTTAACAAGCACGACAGAGCCAACTTCTCAGCGGCTAAGTGTTGCACAGGGCCAAGTCCTCAGAAAGCAAACCCCGTGCACTCTCTCACAAATCCTTCTCCTCCTCTCCCAAAACCCAGCATATAGTCGAATCCAGATACGGGTTATCGTGTCGAGAGCATGGACCAGGGTCACCAGGCATGGGTGGTGATCGAGGAGTGCTCATAAGTCGGGTAACAGGATGTGGGGTGTGTGGGGACCCGACCCCCAGTACTTGGGCGATAAGGCCTTAGCATAAAAATAACTTATCTGCAGCTACCACTTTGGAATCCCTCGATGTGGCACTAAAGCACCACAGCTTCCTTACACATCTGCAGCAGTGCATGCTTCTCATGATTAGAGCTATTGGTGCTTTGTTACTGTCCAATTGAACCCCTGGAAGGCTGCAAGGCATTCATCCGCAAGACCTTATGGCATTTGAAGGATGTGTGGTGGTCGGGCCAGGTCAGTCGTTGACGAAGAAGATAGCGGCAACCAGCAAAAGATGGTGACTACCTGAAAATCACAATACGAGCTTGTAGCCCTAATCAAACAATTTCACAAGCATCGCTGGTGGATGTGGAGTGTGGTGGCAGTGTCTGTGTGATGAGTAAGTGCGTCTAAAGGGTGTGCAAAGTCAGAGAAGGAGCTTGAAGGTGGGTGTGTTTGGTAGGGTGTTTGGTGATACAATCTCCTCAATTTCTTGAGGGGTTTTGGTCAGTGGGGCACGGTGGAGGTTTTGGATGTGGAGCGAAGGTGTTTGGTTTGGCATGGTGAGTGATAGGCTTCGTCAGAGCATCATCGGACGTGGGGAAAATGGAGGGGAGAGGCGTGAATGATGGTCGAAACAAGAGTTTAAGGAGGGGGAAAGAGAGTAGAGGGGAAGAGGAAGTGAGGAAACCTAAGTTTAATGGTAAAAAGGGGCAAGTGGGTGCCGGATGTGATTGGCCACGTCGTGGAAGAGAACACCTCCATTGAGGGAGACGGCGGCAAGGAAAGGGGGAGGATGCTTTCGCGGTGGTTGGCGAGACACAGAGGAAGGTGAGGAAGAAGTATAAGCCAATTTGGCCGTTGGCCATCCATAGTATGACGGAGAAGGAGGTTGCTAGAGTCAAGTTCGAGGGTGGCCGAGAAGAGATGAAATAGAGTTCGTCAGCCTAAACTCGGCTAAGGAATTAGGATAGAAGCTCCAGGAGCTTTTATAAAGCTCCTAGCCAGGCTCAAATTAGGAAAATCACGAGCGAATTTCGTGGACTAGACAGTTTAGGTACAGAATAATCAAGCTCTGTTGGAGCTCCATTACTTCAAAAATCAGATTCCCACTTGGTTCAATTGTGTTCCCACCGTCTAAACACCAATCCTTCCAATTTTGGTGGGATTTGGTGATGATTTCGTGGTGCTTTTCCTTGATTGCATTCGGTGTGATGGGATAATTAGGAAACCCGGGAGAAGGCAGCAAGGGGCATTTGATGAAGAAGATGAGAAATTGGGAGGCTAATCGCAAGGGTTTCAAAAGTTGAGGGGCTATTTGAAAGAAAAGGAGTCAGACTGGAATGAAATGTAAACTAGGTCAATATGATCTCTAATTGGGCCCAAATTTTGGTACAAACTTAATTTGAACCCAAGAAATCTGATGGTGAAGTCAGATTTTAGTTTTTACCAAATTTGAATAGGAAAATTGCATGGAAACCCAACTTAGGGTAACTTTCTATCTGAGACTATTTAGGGTCAAATTGGGTTCCAATGGTCAAATAAAGGGTGCCAAACTTCATGGAATATTTTTCTATGAATTTTAGAAGGTTTAGAAAGATTTTATCCTGACCAGAACCTCTGTTATTTAAGAGGGTATGAAATTAGGGTTTTAGGTTATGAATCAATTCTCAAAGTGCGTGAAACCTTATTTCTGTCTACGTGGACCCTCTTATTAGTCTTTAATGCTCATTAGACCTTAGATTAACCCCTAAGAAATCCTGTGATTATTCTACATTCATAATATGCTGTTAAAACTGCAGAATTAACCCTGATTTAATGTATTCCTCTCAGAATGCATATTCAATGAGTTATGACTCTTCGATGATTATGTAGGAGATTTTTTCAATTAGTCTTATCTAATTAAAGATAGTTATGCCTCATGATGATGTTATCGCCATACCCCCATGGCTAACTTTTTCTAGTCCCTTAGCAAACTCTTATGGAAAGAAATAGAGTTCTAGACCATGTATTGAAGTTCAAATGCCTGATTCTTATTACTCTTTATAAACTAGGTCAGAATGCTAAAAATCGGTCTAGAGGTACTCAAGTATCAATCTAGATCCAGACCTAACCATCTTCAGCTTGAGTCTGCTGCGAAGGTTTCTAAGGCCCACAAACACTATCCAGAGGTTCGTTGAACCCAGTGGTTAAAGCACCTGTGTGGAGAATGTAGCTTGTTTAGGTTTAGTTTGCTAGCGCATTTTTATAAGAGAGAGATAGAAGGATTTTTATTTGGAGAATTTTCTCTCTTTTTCTTCTTAGATTTCCCTAGCTCCATCCTCGAATTGGCCCTAAACATGATCTATATCGTATTCCTTGCCCCCACCATCAATCATTAAAGGGTCCCTAACTTTCGATGCTTCGAGGTAGCACCGCCCATGGCAACCCCTAGAACCCTAGCTTTCGACATTTTGAGATAGTGCCGCCCATGGCATTCTGTAGCTAAATTCATGCCCTAGCAATCGACATTTCAGAATAATCCTACCCATGGCACCTGAACTAGCACAAGGTGCTTACATGCTCCCGGAAGGATATTTAGATATCCTAAGAGATAAGCACCGAGGAGACCATATGTTATTTTGCATCTTTGAGGGGAACTTTTCACCTCTCCACACCGGGAACTCATCCAATCAACTTTGAGGCCTAAGATCTTTGAGATGACTTTTAATAACAGAACACTTTTGGCAGATTTTTCTTTACTAAGCGCACTAAACTAGACTTAATGTGTGATTTTAGGTGCTTAGGTTACCGAGTCCTACAAACCAAAGGGTAGACAATAGGGTCAAATAATCCCTAAGCCTTATCAGCCTTTCATTTTCCTCAACATCTTGAGGATTAATCCAGATCTTAACGGATACGTGAATGTTTAAGCCCTAAAACAAGCCCAAGAGGCCCAAGATCAACACTCATACTAATCTCCTTGTCTCTTTGTCATTTCAGGACTTAAATTTTCTCTTTTCTTTTTGATTAGGTCTAGAACTTAAGTATGTCCCATAATCAAGTGGTAATGACTACCATTTTTGTTTTTGAAGTTTGCTCCTTTTTGACATTTGAATTCTCCTCTTCTTTCCTCCTTAAGAAAGATTTAAATTATTTCTTAAAATTTCCTCCCCTTTCTCCAATTCTTTTTCTTTTTAATTTTTTATTTTTTATCATTTTTTTTAGTATATTGTTTTTTGTGAGAACCCTTCAGAGAATTGATTTTCTATCTGTTTACACTTTAGCACCCCCCATGCCTATGTTTTGCAATGTCGTCATTGTAAACCATGAGGGTATAAATTCAATTTGGTTCAAAGTTTAGAATAAGATCAAAGGGTGGGTGAACGGGTCGGGATGACTATTGCGAATGATTTCAAGCTTTGATACAAGTAGTAAAGGTGGAGTTGGCTATTCTAAAGTTGAAACTCAAAAGTGCAGTAGGAGTGTAGCTCAAAAAGATAATCAGAAGGGTCTCGTGTTTTGGAATGATCGGTTGCCACCCATTAAGTGCTAAATTCAATGCCTTCAACCGAGCAAAAGGTGGTCAAGGAAAAGGGGTGGTCAAATCAGAAGAGTTTTGTAGAACAAGCACATTGATCAATTGCCTAGTTGGTCCAACTAGGTGTTTGTTCAGATCAACAGGCTGATGATGCAGCTCAAACCCAATCAGTCTGGTGGGTTGATGGATGTGAATTAGAAGATACGGAGCCCACCAAATATTTTGAAGCTCCAAGAGATATGGAAATGAGAATCTGGGATTTGACTGAGTCGGCTCAACCTGGTCAGAGTAGGGATCCTTAAAAGAAAATGGAGCTGTAGGGGATGTAGGAACCCTACTGGTAGGATCAGAAAAGGATAGGAAGTGATTATTGATCTGATTAATATTCAAAAATCGATTAAAAGATGGAGGAGAATCATATGCAACCGGATCAGAGATAGATGAATCATAGTAGAAGTTGATTCCGGTGGCGAGTTGAGGTTGCGAATAGGTTTTGGAAGACTTTGTATGTGGATCAGATGGTGTGGCTTCTTTGAGACCCAAATCGTTAACCTTAGCATCAGAATCAAAGAATGGATCATGGATGTTGTGGTCACAAATTGGTTCATAATCGTCAGGAAATAAAGGTTCTCTGACATCAGAGTATGATTCGAAATCATCAAAGAATTTACAAAGATTAGTGTCTAGACCAGATTCTAAATCGAGATTTCCACCATAAAATGAATCAAGATGTGTAGAATCAACAACCTGACTTGGATCTAACCTAATTTCAAATTCTAAGCTCGAAAAGGTGCCCTTATTAGGCATAGGCTCAGGTTCTTGGCTTCTAGAATAGCCCCATCGAATCCTAGCTCTTCCAACTCCTCTGTTTCTATACCACAGATTGGTTTGACTTATGAGAAATTAATTTGCATTTCTGAGGGGGTTGGAGTGGTGTAATCATAAAACACAGAACCATATTCATAGTCCAGATCCAAACTCTGGTTCTCATCACATTGGGCCTCATAATCATCCTAAGTAGGTTCTAATCTAGATTTTAGGTCAAAGGTAGGAATAAGGTAACTAGAATCTGGTTTAGGTTCTATTGGGATGTCAGAATCATTCTCGAGAATTACCTTAATAGGATAAGGCTCAGGAATTACATTCTCGAGAAGTTTTGATTCAAGCTTATCATTACAGGTGTTTAGGGAATCTAGGCTTGATGGACCAGCTTCCAGCTTTTCTAAGGCTGGTTCAAAATTGGGAACACCTGCAATTGGGTCCTCCCAACTCTCATTAAGATCAAGCATGCCAATTATTATGAAGGTTGAATCTGATTCCATTTGGGTTGGGGGTCCACAACAACCTTTATTCTCGAACCCAAGTTTTGGGAGATCATCAATTTCTGACTTCTGATATGGGTAAATTTGATTTATGACCTGTTCAACATAGTTACCAAGTTTTCCCATTTCTCAAGGTCATCTTGGTGCTTTTCCCAAAGTCGTGGATTTGTCAGACATTGAAGATACTTGAAATTATGCAATCTTTCCATTTCAATAAATCCTGTCATAAGAATATCTCGGGTTGAGCCATTTTTCATCTATGTTATTATTAGTTGGGCATGATTTGTATTAAAGGTTGTTGTTGCTGATACATTAACTTGAATGTGCCTAGATGGAACTAAGTTTTTGTAATATTCATCATGATGTCTCAGAGCATCATGAATCATCATTTCTTTCATGCTCAGTTGGGATTCAGGTTTCCTAAAAAGTCTTCCTAATTTGTCAAGTTGCATTTTCAAATTAGCTAGGTGAATCAAGATGTAGATCAAACTTAGGTTCAAATTGAAGTGATTGAATCAGATCAAAAATCCCCAAGAAGAACAATTCTAATGATGCCTCTAGGTTAAACAACCTATAGACCTTTCTTATGTATGTGCTCTAGAGAATAGATGAGGGACTATATGTGAATTGGACCCAATCAAGGCACCCAAAGATTTTTGGATGACTAAGGCTTGTTTCAAGGCGGATGATACCTCTAAATCTAAAATCCACACACCCAAGAAGTACCTGGGCAGCTAGGAAGAGAGAGCCCTGTAAAGACCCCACACGACAGAGCATCCCCACAGGTTACAGGGTTTCCCCCACCTGACCTTCCTTGTCACTACGGTTGCAAGTAGATCGGAATGTATGAAATGAAACCTTAAGTCTACTAATTCTAGTCCTAGTTTGTGCCTTGGATTTCACTTGATTAGAAGTTAGTTTAGTTTGTGACCTAATTTGGAGGTTGGTTGGCCCACAAAGTAGATCAACTTCACTTGACCTGCCCTAAAAGATGAAGAATGAAGTCTAAGTTAAGATCCAAAGATCATCCTGAATTGACTCTTAAGTTATTAGGTCCACAATTTTAGGGTTCAAGTGAATTTAGAGCATGATTTTAGGGTTCTTTTGATTAGATCTTTTCAAGTAAGGGTTTGGGTAGCACACAAATGCAAGACGTTTAGTTTCCTTTAATTCGAGCAATTGTGAACTAACACTTCAAAACCCTAGAGTAGAAACCCTAATTGGCTCTATTTCAAGTCCAATTTGATCTTAAATGTACACCTTGATCTCAAACAAGAAGGTGAATAGTCCAAGATGATCAGAAATTAAGCGTAAATCCCTAGTAGGCACAGGCAATTTGGGTAGGGATCTCTAAACAAAATCATCTCAACTTTAATCAAATATCAATTTGAATTCATAAGTTAGGAAACTTACCTTAGAATGATAATTACTAAGAAATGAAGGCAAGTGATTCCTAATTGTTTGTTTCTTTTTTCTCTTCCAAAGATTAGGAGGCTAATTTAGGGACGAAGAGAGAGTTTACCTGCCCCAGGAGTGGTTGATCTACGTGGAAGATCTCTTCGTGGTGTACCTCCCAAAATCACAAACAAAGCAGATAGGGTAAGTTAGTCTTCAGATAAAAATCAAGAAAGGTAAGACTAATGCATGAATTGCGCATTGCTCCTCGGCAACGATGCCAAATGTTTAGCATAGTGGTGTGTATTCCCACTTGTCACGTAGGCAACCTAGGTTCGATCCCCAGCAACGATGCCAAAATTTTTAGGCACTATTGAGGAGTTTTAAGTCATTTTGTTGTAGCAAAGGCTCAATTGCTCGAAAACATTTAAATTTATAACTCATATTCTAAAATGGAGTCCGAGGTTGAACAAAGGGAGCAAATAATGGAATTTGCAACAATAGCCTTGATTTGAAATGAATGACTACAGTAAATAGATGTTATAGAATATATTCAATGAATCAGAAACTCAGAAATATATTCAATAAGAAGCAATAATATCTCAAACTCTCATTGGGATAAAAAGAAATCAAGAAGACAAAAGAATGGTGATTTAAATCACCAATTATTCTAGTTTAGTTAAGCATATATCCCAACCATATGAATGCACAGTGGTCGTGAAACACTAAAGTGAAGCCACAATATCGAATGCCAATGCCTTATCAGATGAAGGTTTTCTCTTTCAGATGACTTAACAGCACAAGGCTAAGCACAAGCACAAGCTCTTTAGAGAGCCTTCTCCTTCTATCTCCTCTTTCTTCTTTAAGCTTCCCTTCTTTCTTGGGCTCGGCTGATAAGATGATTTTCGCTTTCTAATAATGTTATTAAGATGATTTGTCATTGTAGGATCATAGTGGTGGAAAACCACTTAACAAAATAATTAAAATTAAAATTAAACCACTCACAGGAGACCAAGTCGTGTCCACAGGGAGGCAATGACTTATTTAAACTCGTAATTAGGTCAAAATCATGTTCGCTAAACTATTTTCAGATCAAATAATGCCTATGTAGCTCTAAAAGTAAACCTTAAATTTATGGAGAAGTCAAGGGGTGTTAATGTAATTTTTACGTAAGTAAATTCTCCATGTGCAAGGGTAAGCCATGTACTATTCACTTGCATGCATACTAAAATTTAATTCAAAATTAAATTCAATGCACATACAGTTGCAAGACGGCCGGAGTCGGCCAGACGGAGGAGAAAAGCGGCGGCGGTGGAGGTTGCTGCTGCTGGCCACGCTTGCTGCAGGCACAAGGAGGGGCCATGCACGGGCGCTGCAGCCGCAAGGAGGAGTGGGCTTATGGAGGGGTGGGCACTCTGTAAGCTGCACAGGCGCGCATGGGATCTGATGGTGTCGGTTGCAGGTGCTGCAGGGAGGTGCTGGAGGCGCTAAAGAGGAGGTGTGATGGCACTGAGGCATGGGCGCGTGGAGGTGAAGGGACTGCTGGAGAATGTGTGCTAGGTGAGGGTGCGCAGGGTGTTGGATGGAGGAGAAGGCACGGTGGGCTGGGCGCGAGGTGGGATGATTGCTGAGGTGCGAGTAGCGGTTGAGGTAGGCACGCGCACACCTGTTGCGGTGGAGGTGTAGCACGTGTGCATGGTCTACTGCAGAAGATGAACTGCACTGGCTGGAGGCACACGTGGTGGCATGTTTGGCAGGGCTGAGGCACGGGGAGGAGAAGTTGCAGGAACTCTTGGCATGTGGGCTGTCACGTCACACGCCCACGGTGGTGGAGTCGCACTGCCACGGTTGAGGCCGATGATGAGGAGTGGATGAGCAATGTAGCCCTCTATGCAGCGAGGAAAGGGATGGTGGCCTCCTCTTGAACGACAGCCCTTCCTCCTCTTTTGTAGCCACAGCTACAAATATTTGAAATTCAAAAGGCCCGTTGAGTCAATGCTCCTGCCGCAGGAGGAGTGATTGCGCAGCAATCATAGGTCTTAATTGACCTAGATTAAGCTAGGACTTAGCATAAGTTAGGGTTATTCACGCATACATACGCATTATCTGCATCTTTACTACTTTACTTTAGCTATGCATAAAATAATGTTATAATGTGCTGATTAAGTGCATTATGTCGATTACAGGCCATAAGCTCATCAGGAGCTAGATCTGGAGCTGGATTTAGAGCAGGACCTGAAGCCGGATCAGGAATAATGGGTGTTGCAACAGAGCTAGAGCAGAAGACTTAGATTAGATGTAGGAAAAATGATGTAAGGGAGTTAAGGTTTGCTATTCTATTAAGTAGGAATAAAGTAGTAAAATGTGAAGAGCAAAGGTCCATCCTAGCCTTAGGATAGCCTAGAGACTTCCCCAAACCTTAGCCACCCTTAGATTAGGTCACAACACACTAGCAAGCCCTAAAACCCTAGTTCCAACCCTTATCTGGACGTCCAGATAAGTTATAGGATGTCCAGGACCCTTAGCCACCTCCTGCACACCTCAAACCCACTTCTACAGTGTTATTGGATGTCCAGACACTTTGTCAGACATCTAATTTCTGCAAAATACCCAAAACAGAACCCAAAATCCCTCCTGACTCTGATTGGACATCCAGACAACAAGTCTAGACTTCTGATTTTTGAGTATAAGACATCTGACACTTTTATTAGATGTTTGATACTGCTCTTCAATTCTTGTTTTGAGATTTAAACCTTGATCTTGGATCTCTAGGTTCCTAAACCCAATTCCAACCCCATAGGAACCTAAATTAAGGTGCCCTAACCCTAGTACATCACCTCTAGACCTCCCTAAGGACCTAATTAGGTCCTCACTAAACCTAATTGACTTGGATCTTAGTCAATTCCATCAGCCTAATCAATTAGACTCATTGAGTCCAATTGAGCCCCAATCTCAGCACACACCATCCAATTGGACTCAGTGAGAGTCCAATTGACCTAGACCTAAATTAATCAAGTTGTTTTACTCTCAATTAAGTTTCCACACACCCAATTAAACATGTATTAAGTTTAATTGCACTTTACCTTAGTGAATTAGGGTTTATAACCCTAATTTGAGACATACCTTGACCTAAACCCACTAGAACCTAACCTAATCAACCTAGCCACCTAAGTTTTGACGCACACACACCCACACACACCATCCACACAAAAATACCTAGCCTGGAGTTCTCTATAACTCTCTACCATATGTGGTTGCCTTGGTTGCCAAAATTAGCAACCAAGAGCCATTCAATTTTTAGATCCACATTTAGTGGATCTAAAAACCACCATCCATCCTCTCTCTCTCACTCTCCCACGAGCTCCCACCATAGGCCTCTCTAGAGAATTCCATAATTCTCTAGAGAGCTTCCCTTAGGTCTATAAAAAGACCTAAGGGGTGGCCAACTGCACCCATTCACTTCCTTGGCAAATTCACTCCATTGGTGCCATTCATGCGCACTTCCATTTAGCTAGCCACTCCACCTCCACGAGCTCACTACCACGACCATGGAGGACATCATGCCGGGATGCTGGATCAACCCTACCTCTCTCCAAGGGTCAGCCTAAGCTACATTGGCTACTCCTCATTCTCCTTACGAGCAGTCCAAGGCCATCGGGAACCACCCCTAAATGCCCTTTTATTCTGTTAGATTTAGTTTATGCTCTCCATAATTTTTTACTGCTTTTATTACTACTTAGTAGCATAGTCTTAACTTCTTCCCCAATGATGCATGCGAAATCCCCCCATCGATTCTTGTATGCAATCATTTTCTGGTAGCTAGATTTTCTTTTCAAGCATTTATGTACAAGCTTTCCTCTAAATTTCTTGTGCAAACAACTCCCCAATGAATGAATGAAAATGCATTTATATATATATATATATATATCTTTATGTGTTTGAAATCACCATGAGCTTATTGATTAATATTGTATTTACGTGATTCAAGTTGCTTATTTCTAACTCCTAATATTCTCGTAACTAGGCATGTCATACTTAACTATGTAATAATTACGAACAGGCATGTGATTCTAAACAAAGTAGAGCAATAAAATATCGATTTCAGAAGTAAACAAATGCCTCCCAGAGATGAACGATCGGGACTCAAAGTCTCATTATCTTCAGAAATCATTTTTTGACGAATGTTTTTGCGCGACTATACTACAATTCCGACGACTTTGAAAATGCATGAAAATGGATCCCGTCAAGGAGGTAGATACAGAGCAGTTACCTGCAAAGGAGAAGAAGAAGAAATAAAATAAAATAATTAGGATTATTTATACATAACTCCTTAACTTCTATGTTAATTAAAATAGTGTATGTAATGCACCTAATTAATTAACTAATCAAATGCATGCAATCCTAGGTTAATTCTAAATGCATGAATTATAAACTTAAGATAAAAATATGAATTAATTTATTTACATCCTAATGTATCCTATCTAAATGTTAAAATTAACTTAATGTGTAGACACTTAAATACTTAAATAGCCCACAAATATGGGCTAATCAAATACCCCCATGCTTAGTTTTTGCTAGTCCCGAGCAAATCCAAGCAAAAACCTAGCACTCCAAGTAGACTAACCAACCCAAACAGTCTTCCTTTAGAAACATGTTAAGTTCAGACTTTACACCTAAGGTCCCAAGTAGTTGCTAAGTTACAGACTAGGTCGGCTAAAGACGAGTTGCAGGCACAAGTTTCATTGATTTCTGACTCTACCCTAAGGTTTATTGATCCCTGAGATTAAAGCATCCATGCCTGTGCATTGGTCTAAGTTATTTGAGGTTGGTATGACTGCCAACCTAGAAAGGGAAAAGGATTATATATATGTATTCCTTTTTTCTTTTCTTGTTTGATTCCTCTAATTCTAACCTCGGATCAACTATCAACACGGTCTGTGTCGGATTCATTGTCCCCATCACCGTACCTCTAAGGGTGCCTGGCTTTTGATGCTTCGAGATAGCACCGCCCATAGCGACCCCAAGAACTCCTGGCAATCGACACTTTGTGATAGTATCGCCCATGGATTTCTTAAAAGAATTCAAGCCTGTGGCAATCAGCACTTCAAGATCGGGCCACCCATGGTACCTAAACCACACAATGCGCTTACATGCCCCTAGTAGGATGGATATCCAAAGAGACAAGTGTCGAGGAGGTTATATGTTATCATCGCATCCTCAAGGTGAGTATATACTCCACCTCTCCTGCAGCAGGAACTTTTCCAGTCAAATTGTGTTTTCAAGCCTCTCCTAAGTCAAAACTAAGAGAACCAAATTTCTTTTAAGAAAGGAATTAAGGTGATCACTTACTTACACAAGGCCAAGTGTGTTAAATTTGGATGCTTGGTGTTGAACGTTTACGAACCTACGCTAACGTGTTCGATTTTGGAAAACCTGTCGTTATAGTTCGAAAGAGAAGAATTCGTGTTCAACAAATAAAATTTATACCGAAATTAAAATTCCGGGTCGAACACAGGGAGGCGAACGTTTGATTTAAAAACTACGCGTTTCTTTTTATTTGTTACAGAATAATTAAATTTAGAACCATCTAATTATTTACAATAAATAGAAGAGAGAGAGAGTAAGAGAGAGAGAATATTACACAGAGAAATCAAAATGAGATGTAGAATAAACAAGGAATTTTTATATTGAAGAGATTGTTCATTACAACTAGAAAGCATAAAACAATTACTCTAGAAAGTGATAAATTTACTCTAGAAAGCATTAAAAGAATGGAGAGAGAAATGTCCTCCTCGACGATTGCTTGGAGGACGAGTACATTAATCTAGAAAGCAGTAAATCTATACTAGAAAGCGGTAAAAAGAATAGGGAGAGAGAAATCCTCCTCGACGGTTGCTTGGAGGACGAGCCGGACGGGACGATGCCTGGACGAAGGAGAACGAAGCGGGACGAAGGAGGACGAAGCAGAAGAACGGGAACGAAGCAGCACGCCGTCGTCGTCGCGGGATCCACTTCCGAAGGGGAACGAAAATTGGACTTTATCTCGCGAGAAGCATCTCGGGTGTGGGACAAGCTTCTCTTGAGCTTTGGAGGGGTAGAGCGGAGAAAGAAGGGATCAAAATTTCGTATGGAGGGGGTCTCCTTTTATAGTTGCAAGGAGTGGGGGCAAAATAGACATTACATCTTCAAAATAATAAATAAGGGGGCTTTAGTGACGGATAAATCAGTCACTAAAGCCCCGACGTGACCGTCGCCGCCGCTCCCACGCGCGCCCGCTCCGCCGCCCGCGTATGTAACACCTACGCACGTCCGCGAAGTCTCAGACGTCCGATCGCGAGATCGGACGGCTTAAAATCGCACCTTCACCACTGCCGCCCGCCCGCCTGTGCGTGCGATCACGCGTTCACGCGTGCATCCAATCGCGCGTCGGCGCTATCGGGCGCGTGGGGCCGTTGGATCGCGATCGTGCGGTCGATTGGAGGCACGCCACCGCTCCAATTTCTGCGGGGCCCGGCTCGAACGCGGGTCCCTGCTTCGCGTTAGAGCGCTCGACCGCTGCGCTGCGGTCGCGTTTGTGTCGAGCGCTTGACTTCAGCGCGGGCGCGTCGCAGCCGTTGGATCGAGATCCAATGACGGAGAGGAGACGGGTGCGCGGTCTTCACAAGATGCAAGAGGGCGTTTGGGCAGCTGAGATGGCACCACGTGGCGTCATCTTGGCCGTCCATCTTCTGGAAGTTGTAGATGGTGCCACGGATGTCGGATTGACTCGATTTTTATGTCATTGGGCCACGATCGTCGATCCGAATTTATCCATGCGGTCGGATTTGTCATCTGAAGTGCAGATTTACACCATCCTGGCCCTTGATCTTCTAGGGTTCCCCGGTATCTATCTGATGCTACGGATGCCTGATTAGGGCAATCTTGGAGTCGTTGAACTCCAATCGTCGCCCTGATCACATCCATACGGCTGGATCTTTGATCTGAGGCCCCAATAAAATGTTTGCCCTGTCCAAGCACATAAAAGGAGACAATTAACCTCCGTTTTATTCAAACTACTCTAAATGCGAGATGATGCTTGTTATGCAATATTTATATCATGAAATGCAATCCTATACTTAAGAACATGCATAAATAGACATTTTAAGTAGTGTAAATGTGTTTACATCATACCCCCATGCCTATCTTTTGCTAGTCCCTAGCAAAAACTATATGCTATTTATAAAAGAATTAGGTTAGATTATTTGGACCTGAGTTATTTTCAATCATTAAGAAACTGTCTACTTAGGAACTGAACTTTCAAAGACACAACAGTGCCTGGGTATCAACCAAAATGCAAACCGCCGCAAGCCCTCGCCTTATTCGAAGAAAAATTTCTTTTTCTTTTTACTCTTTTCTAATTTTTCCTTTTTTTTTGGATTTTCAAATTTTAGGGTTTAAGAGTGGCTTTCTACGACCATTCAACTCACCCAAGATTTGATGAGAACACTAAGTTTTAAGCATCTTATTGTGATTGTGGTAGACTCGTTGACCGGCAATTAAAACGGACTTCGAATTTCTACGCCTTTAGGGGACCTCAAAAAGAATTCTGCCTAAAGGTGTATCTTTACAACCGGTAGCTTTCTCCCTACTTTTATTTTTTAATGGGGTCAACACAAGGGTGAATCCAGTGTATATCTCCCCGGTTTATTCTACTTCTCCACTTCTTCCTAAGTGTTTTGGAAATTTTTAGTGTATTTTCTGAGCTGGGTTCTAGACAACCGGTCGATGAGCTGTTACCACCGACAACTTGCCAGCCATACTCGTGCGGCAAAGTGTGGCTTATTTCTTTTTGTTCTTTTCTCCTTTTTGATTTTTTTTTCTTTTTTTTTTTTAAGTAGGTGGCTTTCCTGGTCTAAGATTTACCTAAAGGCAGCAAAAAGAGAAAGGTCTAGTAACTGGGCTCTGGACAACCTACCTATGGGCTGTTACCCACGATAACTTGCCAGCCATATCACCCTAGAAGGTTCATTAGCTACCCAATTTCCGTTAAAATCGCCGAACAACGAGTCAGTGCAAAGAAAGTGTGTAGATGCTTAAGACTCAAAATTCTCTCACATCAGAGGGCGGGCTGATAAGTCGTGTACTTATCACCCAAACTTATTTACTCCTATTAAAATAAAATTCAAGTTGGCGAGAACTTGAAAAACAAATCCACATTTTAGTGGATACACGGGCTGATTAAGTTCAAAGACCTGAAGGGTCTTTGTGTTCAGATCTTAATGTAGTATTTCTTAAGATTGAAAATTTTCTTAAACCCAAATTCTCTTTCCTAATTCTGATTTTTTTTTTATATATAAAACAAATCTACGGAGCTGACGAATGAATTCAGAGATGAATATCCACCCCCCCATGCCTATCTAATGCAATGTCCTCATTGTATTAAAAAGACATAAAACAGAGTGGAAAAGTGTAGAAAGCACCTGAATTGCGTGAATATCAGGTCCGCTCCAAGATGAAAACGAAAAAGAACTATATAAGTGTTGAGTTTAGTGCCTTCAGCTAGGCACACTATACAAAGAAAAGAAATGAAGAATTCACATGTGAAGGTCAGAATTAGAATGAACAGAAGAATCCTCTGACCTGTCAGCAGAGGTCCACAGATGTGGACCAGAATGTGGTGCAGACCCACACCCCATAATCGAGAATATCTTAGGTTCTAGATAAAAATTACCCAAAACCTAAAATAAGAATGTAAGCGAGATCGGGCCTGCGATTTCTGAGGATGCAACCCAAGATCAAAAAGTCGGGTTACAGAAAATTGAAGCTCAAAAGGATAATCGTTGAATGTGTGCTTGAGTTGAACATCCTCGAAACAAATGTCGTATGGGTTCTGATTTGATGGTTTCAACTTAAAAGGAACCCTTCGACTCAATCTTCCATTTCCTCCTGAATTAACTTCCCAAATCAAAACTTCCCAGCTCCTATCCTCCTCATTTAGCATATCAAATTCCAGGACCTCTTGTATATTCATCACCCCATCTGAAATCTCCAAGTCTAAATGATGTGGCAAAATCAAAATTGACTTGGGTCTAATTATCTCAGAATTAGAATTATCAATAAGCTCAATAGGGTGTAACTGATAATCAGGGCATTGAATTGATTCTTCCAGAAAATGCGATTCTGGATCCGTAATGTGTGCCCTAATAAGATCAGTGTTCTCAGTTATTGGGCTATCAATTGATCTACCAGGTTCCTCAGGCCCAATCGTCTCATAGAAATCGTGTTCAGAAAACTCGCATGAGTCTTCGCAACTTGAATCTTCACCATCAGGATTCGTATCAATGTATGTCCCAAAATCATTTGTCACTTTGTGTTCCAAGGAGACACACGTTTCCTCGTAACCTGGCTTAGGGATCTCAGGCGAAGAAGTCAGATCATCCTTAATTGGTTGTTTTAATTCAATCTGGTCAGCCTCGTAACACGTGTCCCCCCCAATAGGTGCCTGAGCGGGTTCTGTCATTGGCTTTCCTGAAGAGAGTTCATCCTGAGAATTATTCCAAGATTGAATCAAAGCAACCACGAATCTCATCCTCAATTTCGCTAATTTCCCAAGTAGAAACTCACCCGGGTTCTTATCTTTAACATGCTGGAGCCAATCCAACAAAGACTTATTTAAATCATCAATCATTTCAATCAGGGACTCCAATCTCTCAATGCAAGGTATTGGCTGAACTTCTAAAGATTGAATGATATTCCTCAAGTTAGCCAGAACCTTATCTTGAACCTGATTAACCTGAACCAAATGAGTTGGTTCAGGGTTGGGCGGGTTTGACATCAATGTAGAGGAATTAACGAATTGAGATTCGTTATACCCATCCTGATAATAGGTCATTTCAGATTGTTCAAAAGATGGTGATGACCTAAAGGCAGTGAAATCAGAGGATGGGTAAGGATCAGTGTATCCTTCTTGATTGTAGATTGTATTAGGTTGTTCATGAAAGGAGGACGATCTATAATCGATGTAACTCTGAGAAGGATAGAAATCGGAATCAAAGTGTTCACGGTTAGACCCTAAACACGGGGGTCCGGAATTGTATCCCCAATCCGAATTATCCCAACTAACTGATGGTCGATTACAATACGAGTTGGGATAATCATCATGTTGAGGATAATTTACAACAGGAGGGAAAGAGCGGGAATGCGTGAAATATGTGGAAGGATTCATGATACACGAGAGGAAGAAAGGTGCCCTGCAATACAAACAATCAAACATGTCCTTAAATAGGTTAGCCTAAAGACCTACAGACTCTCAAAACCTGTCTTGAGATAAAGGAACGATTTGATCTACTTCCGTCTATTCAATCCAACCAGTTAGTAGGAGGGACTGGAGAGAAGGTTTTTCCTTCGGCTTGCGCCTCCGGTTCCTAGTGTCCCCCCCAGTCGCGATCGTTTGACTCTGCTCCCCTAGCTAGACATCAGATTGAACAGTAGAACAGACTAATCGAAAATAATCTTGTTCTGGGTTCTGAAGAGCGAGTCCAATCCTTAAGGCCAACGTCTACTCTATTTTATTTAGGGCTAGGTTTGAATGTGCTTTGGAATGTGATGGGCCCTTTAAATGGGTTGTGCCCTTAATGATTGATTGATTCGTGTGTGAGTGCACAACCAGTGGTTTTCAAGCAAGATTGTTTTTGATGTGGTGAATTTTAAGATTCAAATCTTGCTTAGTAGCTTTTAGGATTCAACTTTAGGTGTTTTCAATCAGGTTTCATTAGCACACCAAGTTTTTGCAAGCACAGGTGAAGATGTTTTCCTTTAAAGTTTAAAAAGAATGTAGAGTGCCTGGTAAATCCCTAAGAGTTGAACCTAATTGCCAGCTACTTGATGAGTTGATTTTATTTGAAGTGGTGCGGCCCAATCAACTCAAACAATTGGCCTGTTGCACCACTTAATTAGGCACACAAATGATTACCTAATCTGATTTCTACTCAATTATGTGTTTAGATGTGTGTACCGGCTCCTAAGATTGGTTTACCGGTTGAGTTTGAAAATCAGATGAGGTTGTGTACCTCTGTGAGATTTTTTTTTTTTTTAATGTGGGGGTTGGGGTGAGTATGGGTGTCAAACAACAAACAATCTAACCTTAGAGTTTATAAAAACACCTAGGTTGATTGATGTTTGAGTTATTATGTGATGAAATGAAATTTAATGGGTGGGAGGTGGGGGGTAACTTACAAAACCTTCCACAGCACTTTACTCCGATCTACCGCTTTTGCCTGTCTCGAAAGAGTACCTGCAATTACAATAAGAAAGGAGAAAAGTGAGGTAAATGATTTATAATTTACAAAACGCGAAGAGAAATCAAAGATTGTTGCCTCCCCGGCAACGGCGCCAAAATGTTGAACGTTTACGAACCTACGCTAACGTGTTCGGTTTTGGAAAACCTGTCGTTGTAGTTCGAAAGCAAAGAATTCGTGTTCAACAAATAAAATTTATACCGAAATTAAAATTCCGGGTCGAACACAGGGAGGCGAACGTTTGATTTAAAAACTACGCGTTTCTTTTTATTTGTTACAGAATAATTAAATTTAGAACCATCTAATTATTTACAATAAATAGAAGAGAGAGAGAGTAAGAGAGAGAATATTACACAGAGAAATCAAAATGAGATGTAGAATAAACAAGGAATTTTTATATTGAAGAGATTATTCATTACAACTAGAAGGCATAAAACAATTACTCTAGAAAGCGATAAATTTACTCTAGAAAGCATTAAAAGAATGGAGAGAGAAATGTCCTCCTCGCCGATTGCTTGGAGGATGAGTAGATTAATCTAGAAAGTAGTAAATCTATACTAGAAAGCAGTAAAAAGAATAGGGAGAGAGAAATCCTCCTCGACGGTTGCTTGGAGGACGAGCCGGAAGGGACGATGCTGGACGAAGGAGAACGAAGCAGGACGAAGGAGGACGAAGCAGAAGAATGGGAACGAAGCAGCACGCCGTCGTCATCGCGGGATCCACTTCTGAAGGGGAATGAAAATTGGACTTTATCTCGCGAGAAGCATCCCTGGTGTGGGACAAGCTTCTCTTGAGCTTTGGACGGGTAGAGAGGAGAAAGAAGGGATCCGAATTTCGTATGGAGGGGGTCTCCTTTTATAGTTGCAAGGAGTGGGGGCAAAATAGACATTACATCTTCAAAATAATAAATAGGGGGTCTTTAGTGACGGATAAATCCATCACTAAAGCCCCGACGTGGCCGTCGCCGCCGCTCCCACGCACGCCCGCTAGGCCGCTCGTGTGCGTAACGCCTACGCACGTCCGCGAAGTCTCAGCCGTCCGATCGCGAGATCGGACGGCTTAAAATCGTACCTTCACCGCTGCCGCCCGCCCGCCTGTGCGTGCTATCGCGCGTTCACGCGTGCGTCCAATCGCACGTCGGCGCTATCGGGCACGTGGGGCCGTTGGATGGCGATCGTGCGGTCGATTGGAGGCGCGCCACCGCTCCAATTTCGCGTTAGAGCGCTCGACCGCTGCGCTGCGGTCGCGTTTGTGTCGAGTGCTTGACTTCAGCGCGGGCGCGTCGCAGCCGTTGGATCGAGATCCAATAGGGAAGAGGATACGGGTGCGCAGTCTTCACAAGATGCAAGCGGCCGTTTGGGCGGCTGAGATGGCGCCACGTGGCGTCATCTTGGCCGTCCATCTTCTGGAAGTTGTAGATGGTGCCACGGATGTCGGATTGACTCGATTTTTTTGTCATTGGGTTGCGATCGTCGATCCAAATTCATCCGTGCGGTCGGATTTGTCATCTGAAGTGCGGATTTACACCATCCTGGCCCTTGATCTTCTAGGGTTCCCCAGTCTCTATCTGATGCTACGGATGCCTGATTAGGGCGATCTTGGAGTCGTTGAACTCCAATCGTCACCCTGATCACATCCATACGGTTGGATCTTTGATCTGAGGCCCCGATAAAATGTTTGCCCTGTCCAAGCACATAAAAGGAGACAATTAACCTACATTTTATTCAAACTACTCTAAATGCGAGATGATGCATGTTATGCAATATTTATATCATGAAATGCAATCCTATACTTAAGAACATGCATAAATAGACATTTTAAGTAGTGTAAATGTGTTTACATCACTTGGGTTACAAGGACCCGTAAACCAAAGGGTAGAACAAGACTCCAGGTACTACCCCACCTTTTAACTCAATCCCTAGCTTTCCTTCCTTAACCTCTTGAGGAATGGTCCACAACTTAACTCCTACTTAAGTTTTTAAGTCCACAAAAAACCCTAATGGTCTAAAGCTAGTAGCTCACTTGGCTTCTAAAGTTCAACCCTAGAATCAACTTAGTCTAACCTAGAGTTTTGATTTGCTTAAGAATGCAGGGCCTAGCCAGTTAAGCTTAATTTGTTTTTTTCAAATGATATATGCATGAATGAATGCAAAATGTAGACATGCTATAAACAAATGCCTCAGGTCCTCTCCCCCATGCCTAGTTCAAACAATGTGCCCATTGGAAACAAAAATAGATAAAGGAAGATATTACTTGAGGCAGAGAATGGTAGGAGCTAAGGGTCCTCAAGAGTGACCTCATCAACCAGATGGCCATCCAAAGTAATGTATGGTTCTAACCATTGACCATTGATGATAAAGGGAGTTGCTGAGGAGGAAGGGCTTTTAATCTTCACAGCTCCATGCAGAAACACTTTAGTGATTATGTAGGGCCCATCCCAACGAGATTTTAACTTCCCTAGAAAAAGCTTAAGTCTGGAATTGAAAAGGTCTTTCGAAGTATATACTTATCATGCAAGACCTTAGTTCTTTCTTTATAAGCTTGAGAGGTGTCATAAGCATCATTCCTCAGCTCCTCAAGCTCACTTAATTCCAGAAGTTATGTCTTACCCGCCTTTTCTAAATCCATATTAACACTTTGAATAGCCCAAAGTGTCCTATGTTCCAACTCAACAGGTAAATGGCATGCTTTCCCATACACAATCTGAAAGGGAGAAGTACCCAAAGCGGTCTTATAGGTCATTCGATACACCCACAAAGCATCATCAAGCTTTTGGTACCAGTCTTTCCTATCAGGTCTAACAGTCTTTTCTAAAATATTTTTTATCTCCCTATTGAACACTTCAACCTGGCCACTCGTCTGAGGATGGTAAGGGGTAGCAACCCTGTGAGTCACTAATGTAAACATGTCTACACTACTTAAGATGTGTATTTATGCATGTTCTTAAGCATAGGATTTCATTGCATACTATAAATATTGCATAACATGCATCATCTTGCATTTAGATTAGTTTGAATAAAATGGGGGTTAATTGTCTCCTTTTATGCTCATGGAGAGGGAAAACTTTTTATTGGGGCCTCAAATCGAGATCCAACCGTACAGATGTGATCAGGGCGACGATTGGAGTTCAACGACTCCAAGATTGCAGTAATCAAACATCTGTAGCATCAAATAGAGATCAGGGAACCCTAGAAGAACAATGGCCAAGATGGTGTGAATCTGCACTTCAAACGACAAATCCGACCACACAGATGGATTTAGACCAATGGTCGCAGCCTAACAGTGCCAAAATCGGCTTAATCTGACACCCGTGGCACCATCTACATCATCCAGAAGATGGACGGCCAAGATGGTGCCACATGGTGCCATCTCAGCCATCCAATCGGCCCTCAGGACCACTGCTGCCTCTCCAAAGAAAATCCAACGCGCGATCTGGGCCATTGGATCTTGATCCAACAGCCATGAGCACGCGTCGCTAAAAACATCCACGTGACCATCTCAACAACATAGTGCAGTGGGTGAATGACTTAGTGTGGGTAGCTGGCGTGGTTTCGAATCCACTGGAGCGGGTGCAATTGACCGCTCGATCATGATCGAACGGTCGCACACGCGCAATTTTGCTCATGCCGTATCACGCACCGCGCGTGACGCAGGATCACACGTGGGTAGGCGTACGTTGAGAAGCGGGCGGAGGCGCGACTTAAGCCATCCGATCTCAAGATCGGATGGTTGAGATCAGCTGGATGTGTGTGCACGTTACGCATGAGGAGGCGAGCGGCCACGCGTGGGCGGCGCCCCACTATGTCCACGATGGGGCTTTAGCGACGGAGTTATCCATCACTAAAGACCCCTTATTTAATGTTTTGAGATTTAAATGACCAAATTGCCTCACTCCTTGCAACTATAAAAGGAGACCCCCTCCACACAAAATTCTCATCCCTTCCTTCTCTTCTCTACCTCTCCAAAGCTCAAGAGAAGCTTATCCCACACTTGGGATGCTCCTCACGAGATAAAGTCAAATTTTTGCTCTCATTCAGAAGTGGATCCCACGACGACAACGACGTGCTGTTCCATTCTCATTTTTCCTGCCTCGATCTCCTTCTTCCCACTCCATCCTCCTTCATCTAGGCGGTGTCTCATCCGACTCATCCTCTAAGCGATCGTCGAGGAGGATAACTTCTCTCTCCCATTCTTCTTACAGCTTTCTAGTATAGAATTTTCCTGCTTTCTAGTGTAACTGATTTCCCACTTTCTAGTGTAATTCTTCTTTGGTTTTATTGTATAAACATTTTGAATTATTGAATGCATGTTTTTTCTCTCTCTCTCTCTTTCTCTCTCTCTATCTCTCGTTTAGTCTAGTTATTATTATGGCTTCATTGTAATTACATCGCCTCACTTTTCAAGAAAAATTCTAAAAAAATATAATTACGAATATAGATCGACGTAGCCTCCCTAAGTTTGACCCGGGATTTTCTTTCCAGTATAAATTTTATTTGTTGAACACAAGTTCTTCGCTTTCAAACTACAACGACAAGGTTTTCAAAACAAAACACGTTAGCGTAGCAACCCGATGTCCAACATTTTGGCATCGTCGCTAAAGCCCAATCATGGGCGTAGTGGGGCGCCGCCAACGTGCGGCCGCTTGCCACCTTACGCCGTATCGCACGATGCACGTGATGCAAGATCGCACGTGGGCGGGCGCGCGTTGAGAAGCGGGCGGAGGCACGACTTAAGTCGTCCGATCTCACGATCGGACGGCTGAGATCAGCTAGACGTGGAGCGCGCGTTACGTGTGAGGAGGTGAGCGGGCACGGCCACTACACCCACGATGGGGCTTTAGCGATGGTTTTATCCGTCACTAAAGACCCCTGATTTAATCTTTTTAGGGTTTTAATGACCAAATTACCCCACTCCTTGCAACTATAAAAGGAGACCCCCTCCACACGAAATTCTCATCCCTTCCTTCTCTTCTCTCCCTCTCCAAAGCTCAAGAGAAGCTTGTCCCACACCCGGGATGCTTCTCGCGAGATAAAGTCAATTTTTCGTCCCCTTTTGGAAGTGGATCCCACGACAACGACGACGTGCTTCCCCATTCCCATTCTTCTGCTTCGTCCTGCTCTGTCCTCCTTTGTCTATGCATCGTCCTATCCGGCTCGTCCTCCAAGCGACCGTCGAAGAGGATATCTCTCTCCCCATTCTTTTTAATGCTTTCTAGAGTAGATTTATTACTTTCTAGAGTAGAGTTACTACTTTCTAGTGTAATCATTTTATGCTTTCTAGTCATAATGTTTAGCGTAACAAACAATCTTTTTAATGATGAGTTCCATGTTCATTCTACATCTCTTTCTGGCTTTTGTTTGGAACATTCTCTCTCTCTTACACACTCTCTCTTCTATTTATTGTGAATAATTAGATAGTACTAATCAATTAATTTTCTTCGCGACAAATAAATCAAACACGTATTTTTAAATCAAACATCCGCCTCCCTGTGTTCAACCTGGGATTTTCATTCCGGTATAAATTTTATTTGTTGAGCACGAGTTCTTCACTTTCATACTACGACGATAGGTTTTTCAAAACCAAACACGTTAGCGTAGCAACTCGACATTCAACATTTTGGCACCGTTGCCGGGGAGGCGACGATCTTTGATTTTTCTTCGCATTTTATAACTTACAAATCATTTACCTCACTTCTCTCCTTTCTTATTATGATTGCAGGTACTCTTTTGAGACAAGCAAAAGCAGTAGAATAGAGTAAAGTGCTGTGGAAGGTTCTGTAAGTTATCCCCTACCTCCTACCCATTAGATTTCATTTCACCACATAATAACACAAACATCAATCAACCTAGGTGTTCTTATAAACTCTAAGGTTAGATTGTTTGTTGTTTGACACCAATATCTGGCCCAACCTCCACATTAAAAAATAAAATTTTTTTTTAAGAAAAAAATCGCACAGAGGTACACAACCTCATCTAATTTTCAAACTCAGTCGGTAAACTGATCTTTGGAGCCAGTACACACATCTAAACACATAATTGAGTAGAAATCAGATTAGGTAATCACTTGTATGCCTAATTAAGTGGTGCAACAGGCCAATTATTTGCGTTGATTGGGCTGCACCACTTCAATTAAAATCTACTCATCAAGTAGCTGCCACTTAGGTTCAACTATTAGGGATTTACAAGGCACTCCACCTTCTTTTTAAGCTTCAAACGAAAACATCTTCACTTGTGCTTTCAAAACCTGGTGTGCCAACAAAACTTATTTGAAAATACCTAAAGGTGAATCCTAAAAGTTACTAAGCAAGATTTGAACCCTAAAATTCACCACATCAAAAATAATCTTACTTGAAAACCACTAGTTGTGCACACACACATAAATCAATCAATTATTAAGGGCACAACCTATATAAAGGGCCCATCACATTCCAAAGCACATTCAAACCTAGCCCTAAATAAAAGAGAGTAGATGTTGGCCTTAAGGATTTGACTCGCTCTTCAGGGCCCAGAACGAGATTATTTTTTATTAGTCTATTTCTATTGTTCAATCTGATGTCTAGATAGGGGAGCAGAATCAAACGATTGCGGCTGGGGTTTACACTGGGAACCGGAGGTGCAAGCCCAAGGAAGAACCTTCTCCACAGTCCCTCCTTCTAACTGGTTGGATTGAACAGACAGAATTAGATCAAATCATTCCTTTATCTCCAGACGAGTTTTGGGAGTCTGTAGGTCTGTAGGCTAGCCCACTTCAGGACAAGTTTGATTGCTTGTATTGTAGGGCACCTTTCTTCCTCTCGTCTCTCATGAATCCTTCTACGTATTACACGCATTCCTACTCTTTCCCTCCTATTTTGAATTATCTCAACATGACGATTATCCCAACTCGTATTGTAATCAACCATCAGTTAGTTAGGATAACTCAGATTGGGGATACAGTTTCAAACCTCCATGTTTAGGGTCTAACCTTGAACACTATGATTGTGATTTTTATCCTTCTCAGAGCCACATCGATTATAGATCGTCAACCTTTCGTGGACAACCTAATATGATCTACAATCAAGAAGGATACACCAATCCTTACCCATCCTCTGATTACACTGCCTTTAAGTCATCACCACCTTTTGAACAATCCAAAATGACCTATTATCAGGAAGGGTATAACGAATCTCAATTCATTAATTCCCCTGCACTGATCCCAAACCCGCCCAACCCTGAACCAACTCATTTGGTTCAAGGTAACGAGGTTCAAGATAAGGTTCTAGCTAATTGAAGGAATATCATACAAACTTTAGAAGTTCAGCCAACACCTTCCATTGTAAGATTAGAGCCCCTGATTGAAATGATTGATGATTTGAACAAGTATTTGTTGGATTGGCTCTAGGATGTTAAGGATAAGAACTCAAGTGAGTTTCTACTTGGGAAGTTAGAGAAATTGAGGATGAGATTTGTGGTCACTTTGATTCAATCATGGGATGATTCCCAGGATGAACCCTCTTCAAGAGAGCTAATTTCAGAACCCGTTCAGGCACCTGTTGGGGGGGACACATGTTACGAGGCTGACCAGATTGAATTAGAGCAACCAATTAAGGAAGATCTGATTTCCTCACCTGAGATCCCTGAGCTGCGGTACGAGGAAATGTATGTCTCCATAGACCAGAAAGTGAAGGATGATTTTGAGACATACATTAATACGGATTTTGATTTCTTTGATTCTGATGGTGAAGATTCACGTTGCGAAGTCTTATGCGAGTTTATAGAATATGATTTCTGTGAGTCGATTGGGCCTCAGGAATCTGATAGATCATTTGATAGCCCAATAACAGAGGAAACTAATCTTATTAGGGCTTACATTACAGATCCAGAATTGCATTTTCTAAAGGATTCAATCCAATCCCCTGACTGTCAGTTACACCCAGTTGAACTTATCGATGATTCTATTTTTGAGATAACTAGACCCAAGTCAATTCTGATTCAGCCACATCTTTTAGACTTGGAAATTTTAGACAGGGTGATTAATATGCAAGAGGTTCTGGATTTTGACATTCTGAATGAGGAGGATAGGAGCTGGGAAATTTTGATTTGGGAAGCAAGTTCTAGAGGAAGTAGAAGACTGAGTCGAAGGGTTCCTATTAAGCTGAAACCATCAAACCAGGACCTTTACGACATTTGTTCTGAGGATGCCGAACCCAAGCACATATTCAATGATTATCATTTTGAGCTTGAATTCTCTATAACCCAACTTTTTGGTCTTGGGTTGCATCCTCATAAATCGCAGGCCCGACCCCGATTGCATACTGATTTTAGGTTTTAGGTAATTTTTATCTAGAACCTGAGATATTTTCGATTATGGGGTATGGGTCTGCACCACAATTTGGTCCACATCTATGGACATCTGCTAATAGGTCAGAGGTTTCTTATGTTTATTCTGATTCTAACCTGCACCTGTGAATTCTTTATTTCTCTTGTTTGTATAGTGTGCTTAGCTGAAGGCACTAAATTCAGCACATATATAGTTCTTTTTAGTTTTTATCTTGGAGCGGACCTGACATTCACGCAATTCAGGTGCTTTCTACTCTATTCCACTCTATTTTATGTCTTTTTAATACAATGACATTGCATTAGATAGGCATGGGGGGGTGGATATTCATCTCTGAATTTATTCGTCAACTCCGTAGATTTATTTTATTTTCTTTTATTAAAAAAAAATTATGGAATTAAGAAAGAGAACTTGGGTTTAAGAAAATTTTCAACCTTAGGAAATATTACATTATGATCTAAACACAAAGACCCGTCAGGTCTTCAGACTTAATCTGCCTGTCTATCCATTAAAATGTGGATTTGTTTTTCGAGTCCTCACCAACCTGAATTTTTTTTTAATTAGAGTAAATAAGTTTGGGTGATAAGTACACAACTTATCAATCCGTCCTCTGATTTGAGGGAACTTTGAGTTTCTAGCATCTACACACTTTCTTTGCACTGACTCGTTGTTCGGTGATTTTAACAGAAATTGGGTAGCTAATAAACCTTCTAGGGTAATATGGTTGGCAAGTTATCGTCGGTAACAACCCATAAGTAGGTTGTCCAGAGCCCAGTCAGTGGATCTTTCTCTTTTTGTTGCCTTTAGGTAAATCTTAAACTAGGGAAGCCACCTACTTAAAAAAAAGAGAGTCAAGAAAGAAAAATAAAAATAAAGAAAAGAAAAAAAAAGAAATAAGCCACACTTTGTTGCACAAGTATGGCTGGCAAGTTGTCGATGGTAACAGCTCATTGACTGGTTGTCCAGAACCCAGCTCAATAAATGCACTGAAAAATCCCAAAAACACTTAGGAAGAAGCAGAGAAGTAGAATAAACCAAGGAGATATACATTGGATTCACCCTTGTGTTGACCCCATAAAAAAATAAAAGTAGGGAGAAAGCTACTGGTTGTAAAGATACACCTTTAGGCAGAATTCTTTTTTAGGTCACCTACAGGCATAGAAATCCAAAGTCCGTTTTAGCTGCCAATCAAAGAGTCTATCACATTCACAATAAGATGCTTAGAACTTAGAGTTCTCATCAAATCTTGGGTGGGTTGAATGGCCGTAGAAGGCCACTCCTAAAACCCTAAAACTTGAAAATCCAAAAAAATTAGAAAAGAAGAAAAAGAGAAAAATAAAATTTTCTTTCAATAAGGCGAGGGCTTGAGCTGGTCTGCATTTTGGCAGATACTCGGGCACTGTTGTGTCTTTGAAAGTTTATATCCTAAGTAGACATTTTCTTAGTGTTTGAAAATAACTCAAGCCCAAATAATCCAACCTGATTCTTTTATAAATAGCATATAGTTTTTGCTAGGCACTAGCAAAAGATAGGCATGGGCGTATGATGTAAACATGTTTACACTACTTAAGATGTCTATTTATGCATGTTCTTAAGCATAGGATTGCATTGCATTCTATAAATATTGCCTAACATGCATCAACTTGCATTTAGATTAGTTTGAATAAAATGGAGCTTAATTGTCTCCTTTTTTATTCATGGATAGGGCAAACTTTTTATCAGGGCCTCGAATTGAAGATCCAACCGTACAGATGCGATCAGGGTGACGATTGGAGTTCAACAACTCCAAGATCGCCCTAATCTGACATCTGTAGCATCAGATAGAGACTAGGGAACCTTAGAAGATCAAGGGCCAAGATGGTGTGAATCTACACTTTAAATGACAAATCTGACCACACGGCTGGATTCGGATCGACGATCGCAGCCTAACGGCACAAAAATCGACTCAATCGGACACCTATGGCACCATCTACATCATCCAGAAGATGGACGGCCAAGATGGCACCACATGGCGCCATCTCAGCCGCCCAACCGACCGCTGCACTCGCCGCACCATCTCTTCTTCATCGCTTCTCCGCCGTTGGATGCTCATCCAATGGCTATGGATAAACATGCTTGAATTTGTCTCCGCGACCACCTCTCCTCCACAGTACAGTAGGTGAACGCCTTATCGCGAGCAGGCGGTGCACGTTCGAGCCTGCGCGAGCAGCATTTGAGGCGCGGGTGAGTGGGCTCCATGACCGCTCGATCACGATCGAGCGGATGCGGGCACCCAATCCGTTCCACACTCTATCGCATGCCCGTGCGTGATGCGGGATCGCACGCAGGTGGGTGCGCACTGAGAAGCTAGTGGAGGCGCAACTTAAGCCGTCCGATCATTATCATCTGGGTGTGGAACGCGCGTTACGCACGAGGAGGTGAACGGGCGCGCCCACTACGCCCACGATGGGACTTTAGCGACGGTTTTATCCGTCCCTAAAGACCCCAGATTTAATGTTTTTAGAGTTGTAATGACCAAATTGCCCCCACTCCTTGCAACTATAAAAGGAGACCCCCTCCACATGAAATTCTCATCCCTTCCTTCTCTTCTCTCCCCCTCCAAAGCTCAAGAGAAGCTTGTCCCACACCAAGGATGCTTCTCGTGAGATAAAGTCAATTTTTCATCCCCTTTCGGAAGCAGATCCCTCGACGACGACGACGTGCTGCCCCGTTCCCATTCTTCCACTTCATCCTCCTTCATCCTACTCCGTCCTCCAAGTGATCGTCGAGGATGATATCTCTCTCCCTATTCCTTTTAATGCTTTCTAGAGTAGATTTTGCTACTTTCTAGTGTAATCATTTTATGCTTTCTAGTCATAATGTTTAGCGTAACAAACAATCTTTTTAATGATGAATTCAATGTTCATTCTACATCTCTTTTTGGCTTTTGTTTGTAACATTCCCTCTCTCTTACTCTCTCTCTCTTCTATTTATTGTGAATAATTGATTGTTCTAATCAATTAATTTTCTTCGTGACAAATAAATCAATCGCGTATTTTTAAATCAAACGTCCGCCTTCCTATGTTCAACATAAGATTTTCATTCCGGTATAAATTTTATTTGTTGAACACGAGTTCTTCGCTTTCATACTACGACGACAGGTTTTTAAAAACCAAACATGTTAGCATAGCAATCCGTGCGTTCAACAGTCACTCCCGGACTCCTGATTAGCCGATTGAAGTGGTGGTTTCAGAAATGAGGTCCCCCATCACTTATAATCGTCTTGGGGCAACCAAAATGAGATATGATATTTGCCTTCACAAATTTCAAAACCACAGAGTGGTCATTTGTGTGTGTAGGAATGGCCTCTATCCATTTAGAGACATAATCAACTACCAGCAAGATATATTCATAACCATGGGACGAAGGGAAGGGACCCATAAAGTCAATTCCCCACACAACAAAAATTTCAACAGATTGAATAGAGTGTTGAGGCATTTCATTCCTCTTCCCAATCGTTCCAGTCCGTTGACATCTAATACAGGCCTTAACAAAATTATGAGAATCCTTAAATAATGAAGGCCACCAAAAGTCGGACTGGAGAACCATAAAAGTAGTTTTTTTAGTGCTAAAGTGTCCACAATGAAGTTCATGGAAAAAACTCAGCACACTTTGCTGTTCCTCTTCAGGTACACAACGTCTCAATACTTGGTCTTGTCCAATTCTAAATAATTTAGGCTCTTCCCAATGAAAGCATCTCGCTTGGGAAATGAATCTCTTTCATTTCTGTTCATCCCAAGAGCCAGGAGTTTCTCCAGTGACCAAGTAATTTATGGTATCAGCATACCAAGGTAAAGTTGGTGTTACTACCATCAGGGTTTCATCGGGAAATGTCTCGCAAATGTCTCCGGAAAGAGAGTCATTAAGTGGAAGGCGAGACAAGTGGTCAGCCACAACATTTTCTAATTTCTTTTCATGTATCTCCAAGTCAAATTCTTGAAGGAGTAGGATCCACCTAATCAGACGTGGCTTAGAATCTTTCTTAGCAAAGAGATGTTTCACTGCCGCATGATCAGTGAAAATAACCACCCTAGACCCAAGAAGATAAGGCCTAAACTTCTCCAGAGAAAAACCTACAACAAGCAATTCTTTTTCAGTGACGGTGTAGTTTTGCTGTGGTTCTGTTAAAGTCTTGCTGGCATAATGCAGCACATGAGGTCTTCCCTCAACCCTTTGTCCAAGGATTGCTCCCACTGCATAATCCGAAGCATCACACATCAACTCAAATGGGAGTGTCCAATCAGGAGCTCGGAGAATTGGTGCAGAGATCAAGGCCTCTTTCAGAGTGTGAAAGGCCTCGGCACACTTTGAATCAAAATTCAAAGGAAGATTCCTTCGCCAACAAGTCACAAAGTGGCCTACAAATTTTACTAACCTATAAAAGCCCGACAAGGCCCAGAAAGGACTCTAATCTGTCTGACATTTATGGGCAATGGGAGTTTGGAAATAGAATCAATCTTGGCTTTATCTACTTCCAAACCTCACTCAGACACAACATACCCAAGTACAATTCCTTTCTGTACCATGAAATGACTTTTCTCCCAGCTGAGGACTAAACCAGTCTCCTTACATCACTTCAACACATTCTCTAAGTGTAGGAGACACTAGTCGAAAGATGAGCCATAAATGGAGAAGTCATCCATAAACACTTCAACACACTCGTCAATCATGTCAGAAAAAATGGACATCATACACTGCTGGAAGGTTGCAGGGGCATTACATAATCCAAACGGCATACGCCTGAATGCAAAAGTACCATAAGAACTCATGAATGTCGTCTTCTCCTGCTCATCAGGAAAGACTGCCACCTGGTTGTACCCAGAATATCCATCGAGAAATCAATAGTACTTATTCCCTGCCAATTTCTCGAGAATTTGATCAATAAAAGGCAAGGGAAAGTGATCCTTCTGGGTAAAGGTGTTCAGCTTGCGGTAATCAATACAGACCCTGCATCCAGTTGAGGGTCTAGTGACAACTTGTTCACCTTGGTCATTAAATTCCACAATAAAGCCTGCCTTCTTTGGCACCATATGAATAGGATTTACCCATTTACTATCTGCAATGGGATATATGATCCCAGCGTCCAACCACTTCAGGATTTCATTTTTAACCACCACCCTCATATTAGGGTTCAGACGTCTCTGCATGTCCCTAAATGGCTTGATGGAATCATTAGTATAAATGTGGTGCATGCAGAGTATAGAGTCTATACCCTTAATGTCAGCAATGCTCCAAGCAATAGCTTCCTTGTGCCTAGACAAGCATTAAATCAAGGCTCCCTCCTGTGCCTTAGATAGCACAGTAGAAATGATAACGGGGAGCATATCATTGGCACCCAAGAAGACGTACTTGAGAGTGTCAGGGAGGGGTTTCAACTCAAGGTCAGGGGCTTGTATGGTTGAGGGTTTCATAATAGATGTCCCCATCTCAGGTAGCAGTTGGGTAGAGATGATGGGGGAAGAGACTCAGCAAAAACACCCAGCAACTCCTCAAGTTCTAGTATATACCCTTCACATTCCTCTAAGAGATGGGAATGCTCATTTAGCATGACATGCTGAAGGGGGTCATCACATAACATTGCAGGGGTTGCCACTTTAATCAAGTCATCTATCCTCAAGTCCAACTTGTTTGTAAACATCAAACACATTAAGCTAGATTTTCCTGTTCCTAGAGCCCATTTTCAATGCCCCAGTATTGCAATTGATTGAAGCATGCGAAGTTACAAGGAAGGGGCGGCCTAAAATGTTGGAGGGTTTGGTTGGCTTGTTAGTAGGGTCCGTGTCCAAAACTAAGCCAACGGGAAAGAAGAAATCCTCCACTCTTACGAGGACATCATCCAAAATTCCCCATAGTGTCTTAAGTGATCGGTCAGCAACTTGAAGGATCACTGGGCTAGGCTTCAGATTGCCTCCCCTAAGTTGTTCATATACGTAGCTCGAAAGGATGTTCACCCCTGCACCTAGATCAAGTAAAGCCTCATCAATCTGTAAGTCACCAATAACCACTGAGATGTACAAGGCTTGTAATGAATGTGTGCCCCAGACGTATTTTAAGACGTCTGGGAGGTGGCTCAGACGTCGGACAAGACGTCTGGTATCACAACCAGACGTCTGATAAGACGTCTAGGATAGCTTCAAGACGTCTGGAAATCCGTTATTTTCGACACACGCGAGTCGCCTGCGCGCCTGAGAGCGCAGACCGCATATTCCCTCTTTTCTCTGCGGCTGCAGGCGGCCTGCCGCCTTCTCTCTCTCCCTCCGCGCGGCGTTAAAAGGGGCGCGCCTCCCCTCCCGTCTCCACCGTCTCCTCCTTCTTCTCCTTCCTGTGCGCGAGAGCGAGCGGACGCGAGGGCGGCAGCGGTGGCCGCAGTGAGTGCGGAGGTGTGGCGTGCGAGGGCGGAGCTCTGCCGTGAGGGCGAGCTCGCCGGAGCGGCTTGGCCGCCCGACGGAGGGCGCAGGGGGCGCGGAGCGACGCGGAGAGGGACCTGCTGCAGGCTGAGCAGTAGACGCGCGAGGTGCGACGCGAGCGGCGTCGCGAGCGGAGGCCGAGCAGGGTTCTGATTCTGGAAAAATTTCCAGAATCAGACGTCTGGGTTGATAGCCAGACGGCAAGGTCGACGTCTGTAAGATCATACAGACGTCTGAAAGGTGAGTGTCCGCTTTCTTCTTCCTTCTTGTCGACTGACCGTACTGAGGGAGGGGGGTTGGCTGTGCGCAGGTTCGCTGATTCACCATCCTTTGCGAATCAGACGTCTGGAAGTTGTACCAGACGGCGGGAGTGACCTCCAGACGTCCGGAGGGACCATCGGACGTCTGGGATCTAGGCAGACGTCCCCGCAGACTTCTGGACGTCTGGGAAACCACGCTGAACAGGTAATTCTCTGATCCACTTTTTAAGATGTCTGGAAGGAGTTCCAGACGTCTGATTTTGCACAGTATCGTCTTTTTCGACCCGTTTAGGGTCCGTTCGGGCTCCGTTTTCTGCGATTCAAGTTGCGTTCTCTTCAGAATTAATTCCTCTACTCATCTACGGTAGCTATACACTATTTTGAGACACTCCTTGTGTTTGATCCTTGTGACAGGATCTCGTTCAGTTGCAGTCTTGAGAGTCGCGGAGGCACGCGGGATTCCCGATCATGCCCCCATTACTACCGTTGTACCTGGTAGAGTGGCTTAAGTTATTTTTAAAATCTGTTAAAGTATGGAACCATAACTAGAATCTAGGACATTGCATGAATCCTAGGAATGAGAAATGTATGGAATGATAGCTCCAAGGTGATGCATGAATCCTAGGGCTGGAAAACTAGTTGTATGTTAGATCCTAGGATGTGGCATGAATCTTAGGATGGAAAAACTAGTGGAATGTATAATACTGTAGTCTTGGAAAAATGGAAAGGAATATAAAGCTGCCTGTAATTTGAATTAACAGCTGCCTGTTATGAATAAAGAAACATGTTGAGATCATGGATTTTGAGAACGTGAATCTGGAAAGTGAAACATATGATGTTCTGAGATAAAGAGCTGGAACCCTACGGGGAATTAGGAGTGGAACTCCTGGAAAGAAAAAGGAATGGAACTGAGATGTAGTTTGTACTGTCTCTTGGGTACGCAGTACCAAGGGAAGTACCTGTACCTGTTTAGTGCAGAGTGGGGCCAGCCGCCCCAGGGACCCGGGGTTAGGATTGGCCGCTCTGTACCGACTTGTTGGCCCTCATGTACGTAGTACCGAGGAGAGGTAGGAGTGTTAGGAGAGTACTAGCTACCCCACGAGCCCTGGGGTTCTGCTAGCCTCCTTCACCGACTTGTTAGGCCCACTAGGGCAAACCAGGGTAGTCAGGCGAGGGTGCGCGGACTGTGGAGGGGCAAGGCCCCGGTTTGGTTACTGTGGAGGGGTTGGACCCCTGTTACTGAGAGGGCTCTGCCCTGGTTCCATGCTGTGCTTTGGGCGCAGCCGTTAACGGAAACGACTGACCGCGTGCCAGTGCGGGCTAGCTACCTGTGCGTTTATCGCGCGTGCCATAGTCATCGTTACGTCTGTCAGTGACCTTGGGGTGGTTGACTGAGGGTAGGATCACCATGGGGGACTCTCCCGACCAGGAGAGCACCACGTGCTACTTCTACTTTTGGAAAAGACTGCAATCAAGATCGTTACCACGAGGACATTCGAGATCAAGTAAAGGATCTGAGAAATAAATGAAATAGTGAGAAAAATTGAAAGATGTGAATAAAGGAAGTAATAGAACATAACAGCTACTGTACACTCTACTGTTGCCTTTAGTTAGTTTGCCACTCTACTCAGCGTTTTGCTGACGTGTTACACTCGTTACCTTTTTCAGGACCAGGTGTTGAGCAGCCAGGGTCGGCGGCTGCAGAGGACGCTGGGCCGAGTAGGGTCCAGTAGAGTTACCACAGCCTTTTGTACCTCTTTTGTTTCTGTTCTAGTGAGTAGTTTTTGTTTCCGCTGTACCTTCTTTACCTGCAGTTCTTGTTATATGATAAATGCTGTTTTACTGTTGTGGTGGTACCTACTGTAGTAGTTTCTTTCCTTACTGCTGTACTTTCTTACTATTAGTTATATTCATGCTGAATGTGGTTTATTTTACTGTCTTTTGGTTACTTCCTCGTTGGACGACTAGGTCTTGGGATTAGTCGAGTCGGTCCGGTTCTCGTGTCTCGTAGGGACTCGGGAACCGGGTCGTTACAAGATGGTATCAGAGCAAGGTCGTCCCGAGAAGTGAATCAACTGACTGGAAAATAACCAATTCACATGTTTATAGCTAGAGTAGCCACCACAACATATCTCTTGACATGAGCTCTTAGAAGTTTTGTTAGGTACCGTCTGTTTTGACGTTTCCGTTTCGTTTCCCGTCTCCTTGCAGGAGATGCCTCGTCGTGGGACTGGTAAGACTGGCCGCGGGCACGGCCGAGGGCGAGGTCGGCGACGTGGACGTGCTGTCGTTGATGTCTCGGTGGACCAGCCACCACTCCCTGGCGTCCAAGCCCAGGACCTCGCCAGACTGATATGGGATATTGTACGAGAGGAGCTCCACCCACCACCCCGAGCACCTCCTCCTGGGGTTGCAGAGGGGGAGTCCTCTGTGGGACCACGCGACAGACGCGGCGCTGGACACGAGGGAGGGGATGGGCACCTGCCGCCCCCACCTTACTCGGACACTTCTGTACACGAGGCACCTTCGCCTGGAGGTGCACCAGCACCTCCCCTACAGCGCCACTTCGAGCTTTTCGGACAGTTCTGGAAGCTGAAGCCCCCCTCCTTCAAGGGGGATGAGGACCCGACCGAGGCAGAGGACTGGCTTGAGCAGCTGGAGAAGATCTTCGACACCCTTCGCCCCCCGGTGGAGTGCCGCGTGGCCTTTGCCACGTACCAGCTGGAGAGTGCGGCACACCGGTGGTGGAGGGCGGTCCGGGGACAGGAGAGGGACGAGCCGACGTGGGACCAGTTCGTCACCCTCTTCTGCGAGCAGTACTTTCCCCAGACGTGGTAGGACCAGAGGAGGCGGGAGTTCCACACTCTCCGCTAAGGGACGATGACCGTGAGCGCGTACCGCACGCGTTTCTTGGAGCTGTCCCGCTTTGCAGCGACAGCGGTAGCCACTGAGGAGGAGCGCCTTTGGAGGTTCACCGAGGGGCTCCGACCTGCGATCTGGGGGTATGTCAAACCCCTGAAGCTGCCGACGTTTTCGAGGGTGGTAGATGCAGCTATGACTTACGAGGAGACCAACCCGTCCGCGCGAGAGACCGACGGCGGGCGGAAGAGGCCCTTTCAGCCAGACTTCTCACAGGGCCGGCGAGAACGGAGACACGTGCCGTCCGCAGGAGAGCCGTCACGTTGTGTAGGGCCATCAGCGACCTTTGGGGGCCCTCGACAGGGGCCAGTCGCCAGCAACTGACCCCCGCCTAGCCGACAGCAGGGACTCACTGAGGGCGGCAGTCGGGTTCCCCTCTGCTACCAGTGTGGCCAGCCGGGCCACGTCAGGAGGGACTGCCCATCTAGAGCAGGAGGTCAGCAGATACTTCCCGTGCAGAGCACTGGAGGGCGTGCTGGAGGCCGCGGTTCCCAGGCACGAGGAGGAGGACAGCAGTCGTGAGGGGGGTACCGGCCAGCACCTATCCGTCCGACGCAGAGTGTGGCTGCTTCGACCGCACCCAGAGCTGAGGGGCGTATCAACGCCCTAACACACAGGGACGCCAGAGCATCGGGATCCGTGGTAGCAGGTATGGTTTCAGTTTCTGGCAGACTCGTTTACATGCTTTTCGATTCCGACGCTACGCACTCGTTTGTCGCAGCCAGTTTCGCAGTTAGATTGGACCAGGATTATACACTGTTAGAGAATCCGTTCGTAATCAGAGGTCCGAGTGGTCAGCTGTTTGTAGCTGAGGAGGTGTACACGGGTTGCGGGGTCAGCATCGGGGGACATAGCCTGCCAGCTGACCTGATTATGATACGGATGGAGGACTTTGGAGTGATTCTGGGGATGGATTGGCTGTCCGCTTACCACGCCTTGGTAGACTGTTTTGAGAGGAAGATTGTCTTCTCCATTCCGGAGTTGCCTTCTTTCGAGTTTTACGGGCAGCCAGTGGACGGAGGTTTCAGGTGCATTTCGGCACTTCGGGCGGCGAGACTTTTGAGCCAGGGGTGTGAGGGCTTCCTAGCTTGTGTGGTGGCAGAGCACAGCCCCGTGGCAGACTTCCAGAGCATCCCGGTGGTCAGAGAGTACCCCAACGTGTTTCCAAACGAGTTACCAGAACTATCGCCCGAGCGTGAGATCGAGTTTGAGATCTCACTAGTACCAGGGACCAGCCCCATCTCCACCGCGCCATACAGAATGGCACCGCTTGAGCTGCGAGAGCTCAAGTCCCAGTTGCAGGACCTTTTGGAGAAAGGTTTCGTGAGGCCCAGTGCGTCTCCCTGGGGAGCCCCGGTACTGTTTGTGAAGAAGAAGGATGGGACCCTACGCCTTTGTGTGGACTACCGACAACTGAATAGGGTCACCATCAAGAACAGATATCCGCTGCCGAGGATCGACGATTTGTTTGACCAGTTGCGGGGTGCCACGGTGTTTTCCAAGATCGACTTGAGGTCTGGATACCACCAGTTGAGGATCAGGGAGACCGACGTCTCCAAGACAGCTTTCCGCACCCGGTACGGACACTACGAGTTTTTGGTCATGCCGTTTGGGCTGACCAATGCCCCCGCTGCTTTCATGGACCTGATGAACTGGGTGTTTAGACCGTACTTGGACCAGTTTGTGGTGGTCTTCATAGATGATGTACTCATCTATTCTAGAGATCGGACGCAGCACAGACAGCACTTGCGGATGGTTCTGGACACTCTGAGATGACGCAGGCTGTACGCCAAATACAGCAAGTGCGAGTTCTGGTTGAGGGAGGTGACCTTTTTGGGTCATGTGATCTCTGGAGACGGCCTGGCGGTGGACCCCGCCAAGGTCGAGGCAGTGCTCAGGTGGGAGAGACCGCGTTCAGTCACTGAGATTCGCAGTTTCCTGGGACTGGCAGGTTACTACAGACGGTTCATCAGAGGGTTTTCGCAGATTGCATGTCCTATGACACAGTTGACCCGGAAGGACGTGCCTTTCGCTTGGACAGACGCCTACGAGGCGTGTTTTCTGGAGCTGAAGGAGAGGTTGACCTCGGATCCCGTGCTCACCATCCCTGACAGTAGTGGCGGGTTCGTTGTGTACACGGACGCTTCCTTGCAGGGGTTAGGAGGTGTGCTCATGCAGAGGGGTCACGTGGTCGCTTACGCTTCGCGGCAACTGAAGCCCCATGAGCATACCTACCCTACCCACGATCTAGAGTTGGCAGCTGTTGTCTTCGCGCTGAAGACATGGAGGCACTACTTGTATGGTGAGACCTTCGAGATTTTTACAGATCACAAGAGCCTCAGATATCTTTTTGACCAGAAGGAGCTCAACATGAGACAGAGACGTTGGTTGGAGCTCCTGAAGGACTACGACTGCAGCATCTCCTACCACCCGGGAAAGGCCAATGTGGTGGCTGACGCCTTGAGCCGTAAGGCGCCCGCACGCTTGGCCAGTCTACAGTTACAGAGTTGGAGCCTTTTGGAGGAGGTGTGCAGTTGGCGACCTCTAGAGTGACGAGGGTACTGTGGGGCAGTGACGGTGACACGGCAGACCAGGCCAGAGTTGATAGACCGCATCATCACGGGACAGATGGCCGATCCGTACTTGCAGTCTTTGCGCGACAGAGTACTATCAGGGGACCCAGGGGACTTCTCTTTCACAGACCAGGTGTTACGCTTGAGGGGACGGTTGTGCGTCCCCAGAGACGAGGAGCTGTTGAGAGAGCTCCTGACTGAGGCACACGGTTCCAGATTCACCATACATCCCGGAAACACGAAAATGTACCATGACTTGAGACGCGAATTTTGGTGGAGAGGGATGAAGCGGGTTGTGGGTGAGTTCGTGCAGCAGTGCTTAGTGTGCCAGCAGGTGAAAGCCGAGCATCAGAGACCTGCAGGGCCGCTTCAGCCGCTTCCAGTACTAGAATGGAAGTGGGAGAGCATCACCATGGACTTGGTGGTGGGCTTACCTGTTACCCAGTGAGGACACGACGTAGTCTGGGTAATAGTGGATAGATTGACGAAGACGGCACGATTCTTGCCGATCCGAGTCACTTTGGGACCAGCACAGTTGGCAGAGAGGTATATCCGTGATGTGGTGCGACTACACGGAGTTCCGCGGGAGATCGTATCCGACCAGGATACCCGCTTTACGTCCCAGTTTTGGGCTGAGTTTCAGCAGGCTTTGGGGACGAGGTTGAGGTTTAGCACGGCTTACCACCCCTAGACGGACGGACAGTCGGAACGCACGATACAGACACTTGAGGACCTTTTGCGTGCCTGTATACTAGACTGGAGGGGCTCTTGGGAGGAGCACCTGCCCCTGGCGGAGTTTGCATACAACAACAGTTATCACTCGAGCATCGGCATGGCTCCCTACGAGGCTCTGTACGGACGGAAATGCACGGCACCCTTGAGTTGGGTTGAGGTGGGGACCAAGTGGGAGGTTGGCCCTAGGTTGATCCGGCAGAGTCAGGAGGTAGTTGAGTAGATCCACAGACGACTCCGCACTGTCAGGAGCAGACAGAAGAGCTACACAGATCGCAGACGTAGAGAGGTGCAGTTCGAGGTTGGGGACCACGTCTTCCTTCGTGTTTCGCCCATGAAGGGCTTACAGCGGTTTGGGGTGAGAGGGAAGCTCGCGCCGAGGTTCGTGGGGCCCTTCGAGGTCCTGGAGAGGGTTCGACCCGTTGCTTACAGACTTGCCCTTCCCCCGCAGCTTTCTGGTGTGCACAACGTGTTCCACGTGTCCAACCTCAGGAAGTACGTAGCCGATCCCAGCCACGTACTGAGTCACGAGAGCGTCGAGGTGAGCGACGACCTGACCTACCCCGAGCGGCTAGTGCAGATCCTAGACCGAGCCGTCCGCAGGTTGAGACGAAAGCAAGTACCCCTGGTAAAGGTTTTGTGGAGGAGCCAGCGGTACGAGGAGGCCACCTGGGAGCCTGAGGCGGCAATGCGGGAGCGGTACCCAGAGCTTTTCGCGAGTACGTCTTTTCGGACCGGCTTCGGTCCTCTTTGAGTTTGTTATGGTTATTTGGACATCTTTTCCCCGCACCCAAGTTGGCGCAAGTTTCGGGGACGAAACCTCCTTTGAGTTTGTTATATTGTAACGAATGTGTGCCCCAAACGTATTTTAAGACGTCTGGGAGGTGGCTCAGACGTCGGACAAGATGTCTGGTATCACAACCAGACGTCTGATAAGACGTCTGGGATAGCTTCAAGACGTTTGGAAATCCGTTATTTTCGACACACGCGAGTCGCCTGCGCGCCTGAGTGCGCAGACCGCATATTCCCTCTTTTCTCTGCGGCTGCAGGCGGCCTGCCACCTTCTCTCTCTCCCTCCGCGCGGCATTAAAAGGGGTGCGCCACCCCTCCCGTCTCCACCGTCTCCTCCTTCTTCTCCTTCCTGTGCGCGAGAGCGAGCGGACGCGAGGGCGGCAACGGCGGCCGCAGTGAGCGCGGAGGTGCGGCGTGCGAGGGCGGAGCTCTGCCGTGAGGGCGAGCTCGCCGGAGCGGCTTGGCCGGCCGACGGAGGGCGCAGGGGGCGCGGAGCGACGCGGAGAGGGACCTGCTGCGGGCTGAGCAGCAGACGCGCGAGGTGCGACGCGAGCGGAGGCCGAGCAGGGTTCTGATTCTGGAAAAATTTCCAGAATCAGACGTCTGGGTTGATAGCCAGACGGCAAGGTCGACATCTGTAAGATCATACAGACGTCTGAAAGGTGAGTGTCTGCTTTCTTCTTCCTTCTTGTCGACTGACCGTACTGAGGGAGGGGGGTTGGCTGTGCGCAGGTTCGCTGATTCGCCATCCTTTGCGAATCAGACGTCTGGAAGTTGTACCAGACGGCGGGAGTGACCTCCAGACGTCCGGAGGGACCATCGGACGTCCGGGATCTAGGCAGACGTCCCCGCAGACTTCTGGACGTCTGGGAAACCACGCTGAACAGGTAATTCTCTGATCCACTTTTTAAGACGTCTGGAAGGAGTTCCAGACGTCTGATTTTGCACAGTATCGTCCTTTTCGACCCGTTTAGGGTCCGTTCGGGCTCCGTTTTCCGCGATTCGAGTTGCGTTCTCTTCAGAATTAATTCCTCTACTCATCTACGGTAGCTATACACTGTTTTGAGATACTCCTTGTGTTTGATCCTTGTGACAGGATCTCGTTCAGTTGCAGTCTTGAGAGTCGCGGAGGCACGCGGGATTCCCGATCACGCCCCCATTACTCCCGTTGTACCTGGTAGAGTGGCTTAAGTTATTTTTAAAATCTGTTAAAGTATGGAACCATAACTAGAATCTAGGACATTGCATGAATCCTAGGAATGAGAAATGTATGGAATGATAGCTCCTAGGTGATGCATGAATCCTAGGGCTGGAAAACTAGTTGTATGTTAGATCCTAGGATGTGGCATGAATCTTAGGATGGAAAAACTAGTGGAATGTATAATACTGCAGTCTTGGAAAAATGGAAAGGAATATAAAGCTGCCTGTAATTTGAATTAACAGCTGCCTGTTATGAATAAAGAAACATGTTGAGATCATGGATTTTGAGAACGTGAATCTGGAAAGTGAAACATATGATGTTCTGAGATAAAGAGCTGGAACCCTACGGGGAATTAGGAGTGGAACTCCTGGAAAGAAAAAGGAATGGAACTGAGATGTAGTTTGTACTGTCTCTTGGGTACGCAGTACCAAGGGAAGTACCTGTACCTGTTTAGTGCAGAGTGGGGCCAGCCGCCCCAGGGACCCAGGGTTAGGATTGGCTGCTCTGTACCGACTTGTTGGCCCTCGTGTACGTAGTACCGAGGAGAGGTAGTAGTGTTAGGAGAGTACTAGCTACCCCACGGGCCCTGGGGTTCTGCTAGCCTCCTTCACCGACTTGTTAGGCCCACTAGGGCAAACCAGGGTAGTCAGGCGAGGGTGCGCGGACTGTGGAGGGGCAAGGCCCCGGTTTGGTTACTGTGGAGGGGTTGGACCCCTGTTACTGAGAGGGCTCTGCCCTGGTTCCGTGCTGTGCTTTGGGTGCACCCGTTAACGGAAACGACTGACCGCATGCCAGTGCGGGCTAGCTACCTGTGCGTTTATCGCGCGTGCCGTAGTCACCGTTACGTCTGTCAGTGACCTTGGGGTGGTTGACTGAGGGTAGGATCACCACGGGGGACTCTCCCGGCCAGGAGAGCACCACATGCTACTTCTACTTTTGGAAAAGACTGCAATCAAGATCGTTCCCACGAGGACATTCGAGATCAAGTAAAGGATCTGAGAAATAAATGACATAGTGAGAAAAATTGAAAGATGTGAATAAAGGAAGTAATAGAACATAACAGCTACTGTACACTCTACTGTTGCCTTTAGTTAGTTTGCCACTCTACTCAGCGTTTTGCTGACGTGTTACACTCGTTACCTTTTTCAGGACCAGGTGTTGGGCAGCCAGGGTCGGCGGCTATAGAGGACGCTGGGCCGAGTAGGGTCCAGTAGAGTTACCACAGCCTTTTGTACCTCTTTTGTTTCTGTTCTAGTGAGTAGCTTTTGTTTCCGCTATACCTTCTTTACCTGCAGTTCTTGTTATATGATAAATGCTGTTTTACTGTTGTGGTGGTAACTACTGTAGTAGTTTCTTTCCTTACTGCTGTACTTTCTTACTGCTGAATGTGGTTTATTTTACTGTCTTTTGGTTACTTCCTCGTTGGACGACTAGGTCTTGGGATTAGTCGAGTCGGTCCGGTTCTCGTGTCTCGTAGGGACTCGGGAACCGGGTCGTTACAAGGCTCTTGGGTCCTTATGATTCAGGGGTGTGCCATGTTGAACAATTGAGCTAATAGAATCAGGCACGACAACTTTGGATTGGACTTGTTTCCTAGATTGCTACTTTCTCATGCATAGGTCCTCTAAGAAGCAGGCATAAGACGGAATCTGCCCGATAGCTTCAAGCAAAGGCAGGTTAATCTGCACTTGCTTGAAAGTTTCCATGATCTCATTCGTCTTATCTTTGGCTCCAGATATGCCAACAAAAGTTTGCCCAAAGGAGGATAAGCGCTCCGAAAAAGGCACTCTCAATCTCTGGGTGGAAGGGTTGTTGAGTAAGGGGTGGAACGGGGGCAACTTCTTCTGGTGAGGTGATTTCAAGCGAAGAAGATTTGGGCAAGTCTTCTCTGATGGGGCTGAAAGTTGGAGTGGATGGTTTTTTAGGGGGTGAGACTATAGGAGCACCGGGTTTGGAAATTTCTTTCCCACTCCTCAGAATAGTCACTGCCTGAGCATGCTCCCTAAAGGCAATCCCTTTTCCTTTAAGATTCTCCTCAACAGCATTCGGGAGCTTCCTAGTTTCCCTCTGTCTAAAATCCTCAACAAGGTGTCCTATTTGTGATTTCATCTCATGTATAGCCGTGTCATGAGATTGGATGATGCCACTTTGACTTTCTTGCATAGTTCTCAACATTGCCTTCAATTCATCCATCTCAGAGGTCTTAGGTTGGGCAAAGGTCTGAGGTTGGTTCATTTGATGGTTTTGAAAGGATTGTGGTTTACAATTCCCTGAATTTGAGATATTTCCTTGTCTCCATGAAAAGTTTGGGTGGTTCCTCCATCCTTCATTATAAGTGTTGGAAAAAGGGTCATTACGAAGTCTAGGACGAAACCCTTGAGCGGCATTCAGATCTGCTTGTACAAGCTCAGGGAATTGGGAGGCCAAGTGACAATCCACAGTGGCATGTTATTGCCTTGGAAAATGGAGCATTCAGAAGCTTGGGATATGGAGGTGTTAGATACGAATTGGCTCGGGCTCGACATAAGCTTTTCCATGTTTTGATTCAATAATTGAATCTGATAGGCTAAATTCTGAGTGTGCCTTGCCTCAGTCGCCTCCAACTTTCTTTGCATGAGAGTGGGTTTTCTATTCATGTAAGCAGAATTCAAGTGAATAGAATTCTCACTCAAAGTATCAAAAAGGTTCCAAGCTTCATCCTCAGTCTTAAATAGAAAGGTTCTTACACAAGCACCATCCATAGTTTGCCTATGCGAATCATTAAGTCTGGTGTAAAACCTTTCAACCAGTTGCCACTTAGGCACCTGGTGATGTGGGAAAAGTCTCAGCAAGTCATTAAAGTGCTCCCACGCATCATGGAAAGCTTCCCCATCCTTTTGAACAAAACTCATAATTTCCCTCCTAAAGTGATTTGTTTTGCTCATGGGGAAGTACTTCTTCAAAAACTCCTTCTTCAGGGCATCCCAAGTGTTAATATCATCAAGGGTGTGATACCAATGCTTGGCTTTGTCCTTATGGGAGAAGGGAAAGAGAGTCCGCATTTGAGCGTCATCAGTAACGCCCTGTAGCTTCACCGTGGAACAGACCTCGGTGAATTCCTCTATATGCCTGTAAGGGTCTTCCCTAGCAGTACCATAAAAGGAGGGTAGCAAGGATATGGTACTGCTTTTGATCTCATATGAATTGTCCCCTCTAGGTTTACGTAGTGCAGGGCTAGCTTGATTGGTTGGAATGAAATATTCCTTAAGGCTCCTTTGACCAGCCATTTCTACCCTTGGAAGGTTTCTTCTTAAGATTCTTTCAAGTTCAGGATCAAACATAAGTTGTCTCCTAAGAGAATGCCTACCAAGCATGAACTACAAACACAATCCAAAAGGGCTTGTTCGATCTTTACAAATTTAGGCTTTTGACTTTAGTTCAAATTGTAGATGGCAAAGCAAGTTGCCTAGTCAATTACGTGCCTATTGTCAACCTTCGAAATGCCTAAAAGGACCTAGTTGGAGCTTAGGTGTTCTTTGCTAAATCTCAAATGGTAAAGCAAATCCAAAGAAGGAAGATCAAGGGATGCAAGTAGGCCTAAGCCTTCCTTTGAAGTTGTGCTTTCGCGGTGCTTCTCAACTACCCCCAAAAATCCGTGATAGGGTATCCCCCTCTTTGGATTTACAAAACCTTTGATCTCAAGTTCCGAACAATTCAAACTCCAATGGTAGGAGGGTTCTTGTCCTAGTAGTTACAAGACTTAGGATTGTCTAAATGCACGCCGTGGTGCAAAAGATATAAGTATGCATACACCGCAAAAGATTTTGAATTTTGAATTGCACACCATGTTTGAAAATCAAGTCCTCGATTTTAAATGTCCCTCCTTTAATTACTCCGTTTTCAAGAATTAATTGTGACCACTTTATTAGATCACTTCAAGACAGATTATGTGATCCAAAAATTAATCCAAATGCATTTGCATGATAGGTAGAAATGCGAAATTAGAAGTGCATACCTAATTCCACCTTTCTTCATGCAATGTGCAAGATAAGAATTAGATCTAGATGCTACTCATTCAGTCCTAAATGATTCAACCTAAGGGCAAGCAGCTTCTAGCAGGTAGCTCGTGTTTTGTTTTATTTTTTTTAGCTACTTATGCACAAGCAAATTAAGGATAAACAATCCACAAAATAAATGAAAAACCCAAATCTAAAGAAAAGGGAACAGGCTTCGAAAAATCAGCCCCAATTACTACAAGGGCAAGAAAACAAAAATAAAACTTGTGACACGGAGAATCTCCTATGGAAGCGGAATCCAGGTCTCCTGCATCTTCCCTGCATGTAGTGTTGCTCAAGGTCGACGTCGCCTCCCAGATGTGCCTATTGATGGGTCCATTTTAATGGGTTATTGTTAAGCCTAAGTTAACTCTATTCTTACCTTTTAGGTTGGTTAATAACTACATTAAGTTATAGAATGTGTGCATGCATCATTAATTAAGTTTACATCTATTCTATCACATTCTATTACTTAGTATGTAATTATTTTATGTTTTATTGTTGTAGGAATAATGTTGGAAAAGAACAGGGGGTGAAATAAATTTCCCCAACAAATGGCCGCCTCAACTAAGCCTTCCTCAACCTCTAGCCGGCCTCAACACCTCCCCAACAGCCACCGGCCAAATTTAGTAAGGGATTTAAAAATCCCTTGACTTGCGGATGGGGGAGGAGATAAAATAGGTTCAAAGGAGAGAGAGGAGTCGGTTTTCTTCTCCCCCCTGGTGGGGAATTATCTCCACCTTCGCCACCATGGAGAAAGCATGCACTGTGGAGAAGGTGTGCACAGTGAATCCAGCCAAGCCCTGCAGGAGCGCCACCACCCACCGCCAGCCCTATAGTCGCACCCGTTCAAAACCTCACACCGCGCGACCCTTCCTTCTTCTTCATCCTGCTCGCCCCCGCACACTCTATAGGTGCTGCACCAGCCCTTGCCAATGCCCACAGACGCTGCACCAAGCTCCCTTGCAGCCCACTACACCGCGCACCCTATAGGCACGCCATTGCAGCCCACGCCACAGCGCGCCCTCTGCAGCCCCCATTGCAAGCATGCACTACTCCTAGCCTCATCGCCAGCCCTTGCAAGCACGCCCCTGCAGGCACTTATCCAGCCCCCACCACACCTGCAAGCACCATCCCCCACCGCTCACTACTCTAGTGCTCCCACCAGGCTACTGCCCCCGCACTACTACCCTCACCGCACCCTGCAAGAAGGTTCTTACACCAGCAGCCGGCTTTGCAGGCACGCCCTCGCCAGTGCCCATAGGCAGCCAGCCCACACCCGTAGGCCACAGCCGCCCGTAGGTGACACATGCCCGTAGGCCGCAGCTGGGCGTGCCCTAGCACGGCCTTGAGCGCGTGACCCCAACGCGCATCCGCGTGGGCTGCAGCAGTGCTCTTCCTCCTCTCCATGCGTGGGTCTCCTCCTCAAACAAAGCCAATAGGCCGACGGCTATTCTCCACTGTCCAGCCACTGCCGACCACCTCCGGCCGCCACGTCACCACCATTGCGAAGCATGCATCGAGGCGCACCACCCCGTCAATTCTCGCCACTAACCGTGCACGCCAGTCCAAGCAAGGAAGAGAGAGGAGAAATCCACTATTTTCTCCTCAATTAAAATTTACATTTCATGCCATTGCCATTAGATATTATTATTTTATTCAAGACACATTGCATGGATGCACCTATAGTTTCTTGAATTTACTTCGCTTGTGTTATGTGCATCATTCTACATTGAAATTCAAATCATATTTGCATGCAAATCAAATTTACATGATATGCCATTACATATGCATCATATACACATTTTTGGGAGCTTAATTCTTGACGTGAAAATTACTTAAATAACCCTAAACTTTTAAGGAAATTACAAGCTCCATTTAAAATAGCATATTCCTCGCATTGAAGTTGCAAAAGTCTCTATAAATGGTATATTCCTCTACTCGAGAATTTATTGGTTGTATTCCTCCATGTGGATGCGACATTTTTATTGTGGTAAAATTTGATATTTATTTTTGATTGAGAAATTCTCCACCACATAAAACACAATGACATATCATTATATTGCTATCATTAATAAGCCAAACTCTCTTCGTCAAATGGCGCCGTTGCCGGGGAGGCAACAGATGGAATAGATTCACTTTATTATTTTTGAGTATTCTGAGTTGCGTAATTATTTGATCATTTTTTATCTTATTGTGCGAGGAATCTGACAGGGCGACAGGTGCAGCAGAGCAACGACATTGACCTTGAACGACAAACATGGCGAGCACACACGACGGAGACAATCTTTTTAGTGTACCTTGACGCCACCTAGAGGCCAGCAACAGGAATATGTGGGCCTTGATCCAACGCACATAGGCTTACGAAGAAGCCTGTTTCTGATTTAGTTAGTAGAGCTTAGTTTAGATTTAGTTTAGATAATCATTAGAATTTAATTTCTGTCTTTGGGACCCTTGTCGGGTATTTTTGGAAACGTGTTCCTAGTGTTTATTTCTTATCGCTTTTGTATGTGGGAGCGTATTTTCGGGAGCATGTTCCCATTTATTTAGATTATAGGATTATTCAAATTGTTTGAACTGCATGTTGGTTAGTTAGTTAGATTAGGTATGTTTGATTATTATTATTATTATTAAAAAATATAAAAAATATTCAAACTACCTGCTAGAAGCTGCATATCTATAGGACAACCATCTAGGACTGAATGAGTAGCATCTAGTTTATTTTTACTGTATGGCATACATTCTTGCACGAAGAAAGCTGGAGTAAGGTACATCTTCTCTTGAGCATCAATTACCGGTCATGCATCTGCATTGAACCTAAATCTATGACCACTAAAGTGCTTGAATCGAATTAATTCAGTGATCACTTTAAAGATTGGGACTGGTAAGAGGTTGGACCTTAAAATCTGTGACTTAAAATTGTGTGCAAAAGGATCTTATTTGCGAAATTGCAAAGTTCAAACACGATCGTATGATTGCACACTTGAGACACTATGCACCTCACACATAAGTTAACTAGATAAATTTCTACCTCTCCTCTTTTGCACCACATGGGAAGTTAGTCAGAAATCAACAAGCCTATCCACCAAGTTACTTCGGTTCCTTGTGTGTGGGCTCAATTCGAGACTTCCATCCCTTGTGAGTAGGTTATAGGCACCAACGAAGGTTGGCCTAGGAGGCATAATTTGTGCAAAACTTGTTTGGCCACCAACTGAACATTTGATTCTAAGACCTACAATCTACTAAAAACAGATCCCACTGAATTTGCATTTGCTTTGACAGTAGAACTCTCTAGGAAGTTTCTGCTTGTGTTCTGAATTCTTCTAAATCCTAAGAGAGTTAAAACTGTTTAGCTTAAAGAAATGGATCACCCTTATTCCTATAATTTAGAATATCAGAGTCAATACCTCCCATATTTTAACCAGGATCCCATGCCCCAAGCGTATTCATCTTTTGATGGGTACATTGACAATTCATGGGATCAGTCTTATTCTTACCCTGGGAGTACTGGCCCGATAACTCCCACTTTTGAGCAGAGCCTAGGAGCGAGATTTTCCAACCCTGGAATTCCTACTTCTATGCAAACACCCAACCCTCCCACCCTTCATGATTTTTCGTATCGAGGTTGGACCGATACCCCTAGGCAACCAGAGCCTCGGATTGACTATCCTCCCCAACCTGATAGTAGTAGCCTCTCCTCTTTTATGATAGAAATGCAAAAATAGCAAAAGGAAATGATGGAATTAATGGGAGAGATGTTGAGGAATAGTCAACAGTTAAACAAAGAAATAAGATAGCTTAGCTACACTCTTCCCAGTAATTCTGATCCCTACCCAGACGACCATGATCATGCAAATAATTCTGAGGAAACCATTGACAATCGGGATCTAGTTTTATGTAGCTATCACTTAGACTCTCCCAATGAGACATGGCCACTAGAGGAGAACAATCCTAGTGATTATCCACCCGAGCTATATTAGAGTCAAAAGTAAGGGAAGATGGTACCTCTTGAGGACCTTGACCCCAATGACAGTATTCTTCTTACCCCTACTAACCCGAGTCAAGGTTGTATTGTTCCTATCACTTCCCCTATTGATTATCTGGTGGAATCACATTCTACCCTTAGTGAGACTACTCCTAACCCTCCACTTAGGTTATCAACACCTACCATTCAGCATCTTGAGGATTTAAATGCACCCAATGAAGGTGACCTTAAGGGAATGGAGGATGAATTAGATCAATTTTGGTCTCAGGGATATGAAGAGTCTATTTTAGAGGACGAGGATGCCCAAATAGAGGAACCTGAACTGAAAATCTGGAGTGAATCACAGGGGAATTATCTATTATTTGAGGATTTACCTCCAGAGGATATAAATAATATGGTGAAATCCAGATTCCTCCCTTCTTTTGAGAGTCATCCTCCATCAAAACAGGAGTTGATATTAGAGGACAAACAAAATAGTGAGAAGCCTAGGGGAGACTCTCGGGGACAAAACACGTCAATTGAGGATTTATACCCTGAGAAGAAAAATGAATTCAGTGATATAGGCTTGCTCCAAAACATTAAGACTGATCCTCCTTTAGGAATAATTGAGGATACTGATCCAACTGCTTTCTTCACTAATAAATCACATATACACCCCGACAAAAATTTAAGTGAACTAAACGAATCCGGGGATGAGCTTAATGATAATGATTCTGATATTTTGACCCTACCATCAAAGAGTTATAATTTGGAGTCTACCCTTGATTCACATATACTGAAAGGTGAAAATATGACTCCGATCATTAATACTAGGTAGGGTAACGTGAAGTTGTCTATAATTGTTAGGGAGTATACATAATCTGAATCATTGTTGGAATTGGACCTGACACCGACTAAGCCCTCATTGGTCTTAATCATTACCTTCCAACTCTACAAACAACTGTTACACTCCCTAACCGATCCGTAGCTCAGATCTCTGCTCATGAACATTCTTTCTGGAGAACATATAAGGCTAGTACATCCTTGAGTAGAATTGCGAGTGTGGATTGATGCTTGTACTTTTAATCTTGCCATTCAAAGGTTTCAAATATTATTGTTTATATCTTTTACAACCCATCCTGCTTTGGAGGATCCTTGTTATCGTCGACTTATTCCATTTCGAAAGGCCTCTTTTCATTTTCCTTTTATTATTCCTAGACCTCCCTAGATAGATAATGAGGTTTTCTGCTTTCATACATTCTGGCGAGAATTTGGGATTACATTGCATCATCAGCTCGCCAACATCCGTGGCTACCTGTTTTCTAGGCCCACACTGTTTCGCATATTTTTAGGGCCTAACTTTTTCTGTCTGGAAGTAGACTTACCGGTTCCTTATAAGTCTGGCTGCTGACCGAAAATGCAATGCTTGTTGGGAGGTAACCCAGCGTTCTGAATAACACCATCATCAGGTGATTTCTTTCCTTTCTCCCCCTATTTTAATTTTACAATGAGGACATTGTAGGATTTAGGCATGGGGGTGCATTTTGCATTTTAGGAAGTATTCATGCATTTAGGTTAGCATATAAAAAAAAATTCTCTTTTCTTGAGTTGAATAGGTTAATCCCTAGCAAAATATCTTTGTCATTGGAGGTTTTTCTTCTTGAATTATTTCTTAAGTTTAGAATCCGGTACATTTATTTCATGTGCACATAAATTGGATAATGGATCCTTGAAGAAAACTAGTAAGCATTTGTAGTCTACTAAACCCTTGGATAGTCAATAGGGAGTTAGACATACTATCTTCTAGTAGATCCACCTCATATTAGTGAGAAGAAAGTAGAGAGATTACTGGTGCACTAAGTCTAGTGGAAGGACTCTTAAATTTTGGATAATTAGATGATGATACTTCAGAGTTAGACGTAGTTTTTGCTCTCTATTCCTGTGTGCGTACTTTGTGTGAATTCCTGAGAGTCACCAAATAAGGCAGATACACAGAGATTGAGTCTTAATAAAGCTATGACTATGGTGGATGGTTATGGCCGCCCTTCATAGAGTCCTCAGCTGAAGGAGGGCAATAGTGTCAAAGGTCAGAAATACACATGTCTTATCCATTCCTTCTCAGTGTCAAGAATAGGCACTTCCACCAAATAAGCCACACAATATCCTCTTAACCATCATCATCCCTAATAATGCCTCATAAATAAAAGTCTGTATCATGTTATGTTGATTGATAAAGAAAGAAAAAGGAAAAAGAGAAGAAACAATTAAAAAAAAAAGAAGAAAAGAATGAGAGGAAAGAAAAAGAAAAGTGTCCAAGGTTATAATTTTATCATTGTAACATTGTTTCTGAGGCAACAAAACACCTATTGCGATCAACCAAATATGACCCATACCTACCTTTCAGTATTTTTGATCGCCTGAATACTGGCTAAGCACTCTAACTTAGTTGTTGAGTTATTAGGACTTTAATTGAAGTGTGGATGCCATGCGAGGCCACCAAATAGTGAGTACACTTACTAAATCTGGCAAGATTTGGGTTCTCAGAAAGAAAAGAAAGAAAAGAGTGAGTGCCAAAGAACATCAAGAGAGCACAGTTGTTTAGCCTCTCTCCGAGTTGACTTGTCTAATAGTCTAGAGATCTAGAGTCTGTAGTACTAGACTACATGTAGCACCAGATAAGTGTGTGCCACTAAATACAAATCCATTCAACTCGATATCTCCTACCTAAGCCAAAAGCTGGGGTCAAATTACAGATTATCTTCTACTTTATCCCCAAGGGAAGTAGTTGCCTATCCCGACAGACATATTTACCAAGGGTGAAGTACGAACTCCTAATGCGAATTGGCTTTTCACATGGATCTGTTACCTAGGCTATCATCACTTCACATTTGTCTGAATCTCTAAAGTTTTGAAATAAAAAAATAAGAAATATTCTGATTACTTCTATTATTTTTCATTTTTGCTAGGGAGTAGCAAACCTTAGGCATGGGGGTACTTAATGATTTTAATGAACTATTGTTATGCCTAAGTTAACTCTATTCTTACCTTTTAGGTTGGTTAATAACTACATTAAGTTATAAAATGTGTGCATGCATCATTGTTTAAGTTTACATCTATTCTATCGCATTGTATAACTTAGTATGTAATTATTTTATGTTTTATTATTGTAGGAATAATGTTGGAAAAGAAAAGGGGGGTGAAATAAATTTTCCCTAACAAACGGTCACCTCAAGTGAGCCTTCCTCAACCTCTAGCCTGCCTCAACACCTCCCCAACAGCCGCCGGCCAAATTTAGTAAGGGATTTAAAAATCCTTTGACTTGCGAATGGGGGAGGAGATAAAAGAGGTTCTGAGGAGAGAGAGGAGTCAGTTTTCTTCTCCCCTCTGGCGAGGAATTATCTCCACCTTCCCCACCATGGAGAGAGCATGCATTGTGGAGAAGGTGTGCACGGTGAATCTAACCATGTCCTACAGGCGCACCACCACCCACCTCCAGCCCTACAGCCACACCCGTTCAAAGGCTCTCACCGTGTGGCCCTTCCTTCTTCTGCCTGCCCACACTCGCACTCTCTACAAGTGCTGCACCAGCCCTCACCAGCTGCTGCAGATGTGCACCAAGAGCCCTTGCAGCCCACTCCACCGCATGCCCTACAGACGCGCCCTTGCAGTCCACACCACAGCGCGCCCTCTCCAGCCCCCACCGTAAGCGTGCACTGCTCCTAGCCTCACTACCAACCCTTGCAACCATGTCCTATAGGCACTGCGCCAACCCCCACTGTGCTTGCAAGCACCAGCCCCCACCACGCTCTACTCCAGCGCTCCCACCGCAAGCACCTGCCACCACACTACTGCCCCCGTGCTATGCCCTCACCATGCCTTGGAAGTAGGCACTCACGCCAACAGCTAGCTCTTCAGGCACACCCTCACCAATGCCCACAAGCAGCCAGCCAAGCCGCAGGCACCCATGCACGCAGGCCGCAGCCACATGCGCCCTAGCACACCCTTGAGCATGCGACCCCAGCGTGCATCCACGCGGGTAGCAGTAGGGCTCTTCCTCTTCTCCACGTGCGGGTCTCCTCCTCCAATAGAGCCAATAGGTCGACGGCTATTCTCCACCGGCTGTTCTCCACCGTCCGGCCACCGCCGACTACCTCTGGCCGCTATGTCACCACCATCGCAAAGCACGCGTCGAGGCACACCACCCCATCGACTCTCGCTGCCAACCGTGCATGCCAGTCCAAGCGAGGAAGAGAAAGGAGAAATCCTCTATTTTCTCCTTAATTAAAATTTACATTTCATGCCATTGTCATTAGATATTATTATTTTATTTAGGCCACATTGCATAGATGCACTTATAGTTTCTTGAATTTACTTCACTTGTGTTATGTGCATCATTCTACATTGAAATTTAAATCAGATTTGCATGCAAATCAAATTTACATGATATGCCATTACATATGCATCATATACACATTTTTGGGAGCTTAATTCCTAACGTGAAAATTGCATAAATAACCATGAACTTTTAAGGAAATTGCAAGCTCCATTTAAAATAGCATATTCCTTGCATTGAAGTCACGAAAGTGTTTACAAACAGTATATTCCTCTACTCGTGAATTTATTGGTTCTATTCCTCCCTGTGGATGCGACATTTTTATTGTGGTAAAATTTGATATTTATTTTTGATTGAGAGATTCTCCACCACATAAAATACAACGACATATCATTATATTGCTATCATAATTAAGTGAGACTCTCTTCGTCACCTGTCACCTCTCTCAAATTCCTCTCTCAAATTCCTCGCTCAAATTCCTTGCACAAAAAAGATAATAAATGGTCAGATCACTATGCAATGAGAAATAATTGGAAATAAAAATTAGGTGAAATTATTGCGTCTCTTGCCTCCCTAGCAACGGCGTCATTTGATAAGACGATTTTTGCTTTCAAATAATGTTATTAAGATGATTTGTCGTTGTAGGATGGAAGTGGTGGAAAATCGCTTAACAAAATAATTAAAATTAAAATTGAACCACTCACAGGAGAGTAGGTCATGTACACAGGGAGGCAATGACTTATTTAAGCTCGCAATTAGGTCGAAATCAAGTTTGCTGAACTATTTGTTAGATCAAACAATGCCTATGTAGCTCTGAAAATAAACCTTAAATTTATGGAGAAGTTAAGGGGTGTTAATGTAGTTTTTATGTAAGAAAATTTTCCATGTGCAAGGGTAGGCCATGTACTATTCACTTGCATGCATACTAAATGTAATTCAAAATTAAATTCAATGCACATAGAGATGAATAATAAGGTTTAACAATTCTCTAGAAGCATGAGCATGAAGGCATAAATTCACCACAATAAAATAATGATAAATCAAAATTCATTCTTGTGGCAATGGCATGAAATGTAAATATTAATTCCACCATAAATAGAGGATTCTACCTCTCTCCTTACGCATGGGAGAGAGGTTCATTCGAGGAACTCTTCTGGGAGTAGGTTGGCCAGAACGAGGGCTTCGTAATGGTGGCGGCGACAGGTTGCGAGACAACCGGAGTCGGCTGGACAGAGGAGAGAAGCGGCGGCGATGGAGGTTGCTGCTGCTGGCTGCACTTGCTGCAGGTGTGTGGAGGGGCGGTGCGCGGGTGCTACAGGTGCGATGAGGAGTGAGCGTGTGGAGGGGCAGGTGCTCTACAGGGCGCACAGGCATGCATGGGGTCTGATGGCGCCTGTTGCAAGTGCTACAAGGAGGCGCTAGAGGTGCTGAAGCGAAGGTGTGAAGGCACTGGGGCGTGGGCATGTGGAGGTGAAGGGACTGCTGGAGAACTCGCTCTAGGCGAGGGCGCGCGGGGTGCTGGCTGGAGGTGAAGGTGCGGTGCGGTAGGCACGAGTTGGGATGCCGGCTAAGGTGCGAGCAGCAATTGAGGTAGGCGCGCACACACCTGCGATGGAGGTGCAGCGCGTGTGCGTGGTCTACTGTAGAAGATGAAGTGCACTGGCTGGAGACACGTGCAGTGGCGCACTTGGCAGGGCTGAGGTGCGAGGAGGAGAAGTTGCAAGGACTCTTGGCAGTGTGGGCTGTCACCCCACACGCCCACGATGGTGCAGTCGCACTACCGCGGTTGAGGCCGATGTTGACGAGTGGATGAGTAACGTAGCTCTCTACGTAGTGTGGAAAGGGTTGGTGGCCTCCTCTTGAACAGCAACCCTTCCTCCTCTTTTGTAGCCATAGCTACAAAGATTTGAAATTCAAAAGGCCCATTGAATCAATGCTCCTGCCGTAGGAGGAGGCGGAGACAAAGCAATTACCTACAAAGGAGAAGAAGAAAAAAAAATAAAATAATTATGATTATTTATACATAACTCCTTAACTTCTATGTTAATTAAAATAGTGTATGTAATGCACATAATTAATTAACTAATCAAATGTATGCAATCCTAGGTTAATTCTAAATGCATGAATTATGTACTTAAGCTAGAAATATGAGTTAATTTGTTTACATCCTAATGAATGCTATCTAAATGCTAAATTAACTTAATGTCTAGACACTTAAATACTTAAATAGCCCACAAATATGGGCTAATCAACGGCCCTTCTTCTTCTTCAAAGCCTCTTCTTTCTTTCAAGCCTTCCTTAAGGCTTTCTTCCTTCTTCAGAAGCACGATAGAGCCAACTTCTCAGTAGCTAAGTGCGCACAGGGCCAAGTCTTCAGAGAGCAAACCCCCCTGCTCTCTCACAAATCCTTCTCCTCCTCTCTCAAGAGCCAGCGTTTAGCCAAATCTAGATATGGGTTACCGGGTCGAGAGCATGGACCAGGGTCACCGAGCGTGGGTGGTGACCAAGGAGTGCTCATAGGTTGGGTAAGAGAATGTGTTGTGTATGGGGACTTGACCCCTAAGCTTGGGCAATAAGGCCTTAGCACAAAAACAACTCAGTTGTTGTTGCCGCTTTGGAATCCCACGATGTGGCACTAAAGCACCACAGCTTCCTCATGCATCTATAGCAGCGCGAAGCCTTGGACGGCTGTAAGGTATTCATCCATAAGACTTGGTGGTATTAGAAGGATGTGTGATGGTCGGGGCAGGTCAATCACTGACGGAGAAGACAGCGGCGACCGGCAAAGGACGGCGACTACTTGAAAATCACAATACGGGCATGTAGCCCCAATCAAACAAATTCACAAGCATCGCTGGTGGACGTGGAGTGTGGTGGCAGTGTCCGTGTGATGAGTGAGTGCATATGGAGGGCGTGTGAAGTCAAAGAACAAGCTTGAAGGTAGGTGTGTTCGGTAGGGTGTTTGGTGATCCAATCCCCTTCATTTTTTGAGGGGTTTTGGTCAGTGGGGCACGGTGGATGTTTTGGATGTGGAGAAAAGGTGTTTGGTGGGGTGTGGTGAGTGATAGGCTTCACCGGAGCATCGCTGGACATAGGGAAGATGAAAAGGGAGAGGCAGGAACGACAGTCGAAATAGGAGTTTAAGGAGGGGAAAAGAGATTATAGGGGAAGAGGAAGTGAGGAAACCTAAGTTTAATGGCCAAAAGGGGCAAGAGGGCACCGACTGTGATTGGCCGACATCATGGAAGAGAACACCTCCATTGAAGGAGATGGCAGCGAGGAAAGTGGGAGGATGCTCAAGTGGTGGCTGGCGAGACGTGGAGGAAGATGTGGAAGAAGAAAGACGAACCAATTTGGCCATTGGCCATCCATAGGACGTTGGAGAAGGAGGTCACCAGAGTAGAGCCAATGGGCAGCCGGAGAAGAGACTAAATAGAGTTTGTGGGCCTAAACTCAACAAAAGAATTAGGTTAGAAGCTCTTGGAGCTTTTATAGAGCTCCTAGCCGAGCTCAAATTGGGAAAATTGCAAGCGAATTTCATGGATTAGGAAATTTAGGCACGTGAAGAATCAAGCTCCATTGGAGCTTATTTACTTCAAAAATTAGATTCCCACTTGGTTAAATTGTGTTCCCACTATCTGAATGCTAATCCCTCCAAGTTTGGAGGGATTTGGTGAAGAATTCGTGGTGCTTTTCCTTGATTGCATTCGGTGTAATGGGTTGATTAGGAAACGTAGGAGAATAACGTGGCAGGGGATGTTTGGTGAAGAAGATGACAAAGTTGGGGGCCTAATCGCAAGGGATTCAAAAGTTGAGGGGCTATTTGAGAGAAAAAGAGTAAGACTAGACTAAAATGCAAACTAGGTCAATATAGTCTTTGATTGGGCCCAAATTTTAGTAAAAACCTAATTTGGATCAAAGGAATTTGATGGTAGAGTTAGATTTTAGTTTTGACCAAGTTTGTCTAGATAATTTGCTCAGAAACCCAACTTAGGGCAACTTTCTATCTAAGAGTCTATTTAAGATCAAAATAGGTTCCAATGGTCAAATCAAGGATACCAAACCTTATGGAATATTTTTCTATGAATTTTAGATGGTTTAGATGGATTTTATCTTAAACAAAACCTCTGTTATTTAAGTGGGTCTGAAATTAGGATTTCAGGTTATGAATCAGTTCTCGAAATGCATGAAACCCTATTTTAGTCTGCATGGACCCTCTTATTAGTCTTTAGTGCCCATTAGACCTTAGATTTACCCTTGGGAAATCCCATGATTATTCTTCATTCATAATATACTGTTAAAACTGCAGAATTAACCCTGATTTAATGTATTCCTCTCTGAATAGATATTCAGTGAGCTATGACTCTCCAATGATTATGTAGAAGCTTTTGTAAATTAGTCTTATCTAATTAAAGCTAGTTATAGCTCATGATGATGCTATCATCACTACCACCTCCATACAAGAAAACCCTACTAGGTTTCCTTTCCCCGCTCGTCGGGGAAGGTATAAAGAAGTGCTTTTTTTGTGTCTATTTGGCTTCCCACTTCTATTGTATTTAACGTCATACAACCTTTGATTATTACCCAAACGTGCCTTAACTTCAGCCATTTGCTGCATGCATTTGTGCCTATTCTTTTCTAATCAATATATATTTATATTGTCTATTATTTTGGAATCTGGCAGTTTGTTTTTTTTGGAAACTCACCGTACATTGTTTAATACATCTTAGATTATTTGCTTTTGTTTGACCTCTTTTTCTTGCCAGGCAAGTATAGAGTAACCTTTTTTTATTTATTAACTTAATCAAATGCTATATTATTTTGAAATACATATAGTATTCAATTTCTTTTGATCATGAAAATACTTCTAAATCAACATATTGCTTGATTGACTATTCAAATAATTCATTACTTTATTTTCTCTTAATCACATCACATATTCTTGCTAACTAATTTGTTTTGCAAAAATAAATAAATAAATTACTCATATGTTGTCACTATTAAACCCTAGATAATGTTTCATTTGTGATATATTGTTGAATACTTTAATTTGTCATTCAACATTAACAACTCATTTGTATTTTATTTATTTCTTGCATTTGTATTAATTTTTGGTGCTTGTTATTACATATTGCATTTAGACCTTCTTTTCTTAAATTAATCATATTTTGCATAAATCAAATCACATGACTTCTAGCAAATTGGTTACCACCGAGTTGGCTAAAATTGAAAAGTTGAATGGAGTTAATTATGAGATATGGCACCAAAAAATTTGATGTGCCTTAACCTTAACAATCTAAAAAATGTTATATATTGAAAATGCCCCTCCGGAACTTGATGATAATGCCTCTGAGGTGGAGGTCAAGAAAATGGAGAAATGGATGAAGGGTGACAAGAAGGCGAAAAGCCTTATGCTCATGTTCATGGAAGACAATATCATTATATTTTTTGAGACATATGACACTTCACATAAATTATGGAAAGCTTTGAAGGAGAGATGTGATAAAATAATTGAAATAAACTCACAACTTCTCCTTCAAACATACAACTCTTGAAAAATGCAGGAGGGACAAAGTGTCATAGAACACGTTAATAATATGATTGTCACGTTAATAATAGGATTTATCGGTTGAAAAAACTACAAGTGGCAACTATACTTAATAGTTTGCCAAGTAGTTTTGACATGGTGACGGCCACTCTTAAGTCGACTCCTTTACTTCAACTTTCTGAGTTTCCAGCACAGTTGGGGGTGGAACAAGAAGTCATGGCCAGTCGAAAGAAGCACGAGCTAAACTTAGAAGAATCAAATGTAGTTTTTGAAAGCCCAAGTATGATGACAACAAAGGGCACAACACGAAAGCAGGGTCGAACAGGGCGCAATTCATGCCAAATCAAGCCCAGAAAAACAATTCACAAGATTCTTGCCACCAATGTGGTCAATTTCGCCACTTTAAAACAAATTATCCAAATAAGGACAAAAATGAAGGCAAGACCTCAAAATAGAAATCCTCCAAGAATAGAGTTTTTATTAGGGTGGTGGAGTGTAACAATGTTGTTTCACCCAACTCCAATGATTGGTGGGTGGATTATGGTGCAACTTGACACATCACAGAAACAAAGGGGCTGGAATCTTTTATCGGGCTTAAGCTTGGTGACCAACACATATATATGGGCAACAATACCTATATAGATGTGGAAGGCATCGGCACCCACCGACTAGATCTTGGAAACAGTGCCATGGTTTTAAAGGATGTCCTTTATGACCTAGCATGAGGCAGAACTTGCTTTCTGTCATGTCTCATGAAAAATGGCTTGGAAGTTCATTTTTATAATGAGTGTTTCTTTGTTTCTATAGGCAAAGGTAAGAAGGTGTTTGCTATGGGAACCTATCTTTCTGAACATGATTTTTGTCATATTTCTATTATTGACAATGAAGTGAATAATGCTAGTGCTCCTTCGATTATTACTCTTTGTCTCTTTTATTTGAATGTTCTATGTGGCATTTTAAACTAGAACATCCTAGTAAGTATAAAATGGAATGAATGATGAAATTAAATCTTCTTTTGAATATTAAAATTAATGTAGAATTATCCCCATGTCACATTGCTTAGTTGAAAAAATGACTAGAAAATCATTTGGAAAGGGACATAGATCAAATGAATTATTTGGCTTAATACATTTTAATATATGTGGTCCACTGATAAATGCTAGTTTATCATCATCCTTAGCATCCATTCACATCTAGTTCCTAAGATTATGTCAACTGCATTGCATTATATTGTTGCATGGAGCATGCATATGCATTTAGGGTTTAGAGCATACATTAGCATTCATTTCACATTATCTCATGTAGTTTCCATCTGATTGCCACGGAAAAATGCATTCGAAATCAAAGAAACCCTGGTAGTATAGAAGGCACTTGGAACATTTGTGAAGACAGAAGCTCCAGTAGTTGGACCCCATCCCAACTCAGCTGGATCCAACTCAAATCCAACTCCAACCCTACTCCCTCTCCACCTTAATGGCCATCCACCAACATTAAGACCACCAACCATTGGTGCCTAAAATACACTCCTTGGTACCCTTTCACATGGCACCAAGGAAGCTTCCACCCTCCTTGGCACCCTTTCACATGGCACCAAGGAAGATTCCTAACCACCATCCTTCTCACCCTTTCACATAGTTCCAAGGAAGCTTCCTAACCACCATCCAAGCCACCCTCCTTGGCACCCTTTCAAATGGTGTCAAGGAAGCTTCCTAACCACCATCCATACTAGCCTATAAAAAGACCCCCCGTCCTACCATTCAAACCATCCTTAGCAAGGAACAATTCTTTCAATCAAACACTTATAGCCACTATACATCCCATGGCCAAGAAAGGAGAAGGAGAGAAGAAGATTAAGGGAGCAACCTACCCACTCCCTTGGTGCCTTCTACCTCTTCTCTCTCCTTTCTTGTGCCACATCAAGGAGCAAGCTCTTCACTAAGGAGGACGACCAAGTAGGAGGAAAGAAGGGTGGAGGACGTCCACTCCTAAGAGGAGCAACTCAAGTAGCTAGAAGGAAGTCTTCTTCAAGTCTGGGGGCTACCATTCATGTAGTGAAGGTTGCCTTAGCTAGTAGGAAGAATTTTCTGTCTTTTATTTTGTTGCATTTTAATTCCTATTAAACATTTATCTACCTAAGGATTAACTAAGTGGAACCTCTGCTTAGTTGAGCTCCCTAGGTACTTTGTAAACATTTCTTCTTAATAGCAAAGTGTCTTTCTTCATTCTTGAATTTTCAATTTCAAGTAGCAACTTTATTTATTTTAGTGCATCACATCTCTCTTCTAATTACCCTAGGCGCACTTGCCTAGGGTGACATTAGAAGAGAAGACTTCTCATGTCACTTAGGTTCTAGTTGTTAGGCGTAGTTTCTTTAGCGTAGTTCTATCTTCGCATTCGTATCCCGATTATTTCCAAACATAAAAATTTACAAAAATCAAAATACAAAAAGATATGTGATGATTTAAGAGACGAGAGAGAGAACCCATTCTTTGGGACTAACAAATTGGCCTCCTTGGATGACTTTAGATACTCCACTATCTAGGTATTATAAATGTAAAAGTTTGACTGTGAATTTATGCTTTGCAATGACACTAATTACATCATTTAACAAACCACATATTTCCTGCATCATCCACTTAGTATGAAAACATTCAATAATAAGGAATATTTTGTAAAATTTATAGATGATTATTCCAAATATGCCTATGTCTACCTAATATCTCATAAAAATGAAGTTTTATCTTGTTATAAGAAATATAAGATGGAAGTAGAAAGGTAACTTGGAAGGAATAACAAGGTGTTAAGGAGTGATGGAGGTGGGGAATATAATTCAAAGGAATTAGTGTTGTATTGCAAAGAGTGTGGAATAAGAAGGCATACCACAATGCCTTATATGCCACAACAAAGTGGGGTGGCAGAAAGGAAAAATAGAATGTTAATGAATTATGTTAGATGCATGTTATCACATTCTTGTCTCCCAAAAGAATTTTGAGGAGAGGCATTAGTTGCATCTAATTATAATATAAATAGAATACCCACCAAATCTATCGAAAGTATACCTTATGAATTGTGAATGGGAAGAAAGCCTAATTTAGATCATTTGAGGAAATGGGGTTCTATAGGGCATGTATTGATTCTTGATCAACTTAGAAATAAGTTGGACTTTAAGAATCTGAAATGTAGATTCATAGGCTACTGTGAAAGTTCTTTTGGCTATAGATTCTATCACAAGGGAAACGGGATCATTGAATAGAGGGATGCAACATTCCTAGAAAGCATAGAGGAAGATGAGAGTCAAGAAAAAGAAGATCCTTTATTAGCAATTGATGATAACTACTACAATAATGCCCGAGAAAATGAAGGTGAATATACACCTATCATGGAAGATATAAATGAACCCATGAAAATTATAGGCGATCACCAACATGTTTCACCTAACATGGAAGATGTACATAAGCCTACTGACTTAAATGAGAATTTGATGTGGCTATTGTTAGCAACAAAAGAATAAGAACTCAATGCCCATGGATGAACGATTATCATTTGTATTCTTGTGAGCCTTCATATATATTAGTCGATGTAGAACAGGAAAATCACATGGAACCCATAACATATACATAATGATGTGATTGAGTCATATGAGAAAGATTTATGGCTTGAAGCCATGAAAGATGAAATAGATTCTATGAAAAGGAATAATGTTTGGGAATTATGTGATTTACTTGGCAATAGGAAAGCTATAGGATGCAAATAGGTATTCAGGAAAAAGATGTGGGTTGATGGAACTATTGAGAAATTTAAGGCACACTTAGTTGCCAAAGGGTACACACAAAAATTAGGAATTGATTTTCAAGAAATTTATTCACCAGTAGCGAGATTTGCCTCTATAAGAATGATATTAGTAATTGTGGCACATTTAGTTTTGGAATTACATCAAATGGATGTAAAAATAGCATTTCTCAATGGAGATTTGCAGAAAGATATATATGTGTTAACCTGAAGGTTTTCAGGTAGAAGGTTAAGAGGATAAAGTATGCAAGTTGAATAAATCTATATATGGGTTAAAGCAATCATTTAAACAATGGTATCTCAAATTTCATAATGTAATTGTCAAAATGGGATTTATCTCAAATAGAATTAACAATTGTGTTTATGTCATGAAAAGTAGGAGCAATTTTACAATATTATCTTTGTATGTGGATAATATTTTACTTGCTAGAAATGTTATTGGCATGTTAAATAAAATGAAGATTGAACTCAATTCAAAATTTGAAATGCATGGGTAAGGCATCCTATGCTTTTGGAATACAAATCCATAGAAATTGAAAGGATTGAATGCTAAGTATAAATGAGGAGAAACACTTACATACTATATTAAAATCATTCGGAATGCAAAATTGCAACCTAGCACCTACACCATAGGTGTATAGGAAGTGGCTGAGTAAGGACTAATGTCCTAGAAAAGGGAAGCAACCTTTGAAACTACCATATGCCCAAGCGATTGGAAGCCTAATGTATGCTATGTTATGCACTAGATTGGATGTGACACATTCAGTAAGCTTGGCTAGCAGATATCAAAGTAAAATCCTAGACCAGCTCATTGAGAAGTTATAAAAAGGATACTAAAATATTTAAAGGGAACATTGAACCACAAACTTGTATACCAAGCCGAAGATTTGGAGGTGCTTGGTTATACAAGTGTTGATTTTGACGATGACAAAGATGATGGGAAGCCACTTCAGGACATTTATTCATCTTTGGAGGTGGCGCTATATCTTAGGGTAGTAAGAAGCAAGGGTGTGTTGCAAAATATACACAGGAAGCCGAATACATAGCTTATAATGTAACTACCCGTTCCCTTTGGATAAGAAGATTTTTTATTAATTTAAATCTTGGTTTGATAACGGGTCCCATTTAAATGTATTGTGATAACCAAGTAGTGATTAGCCTCATTAATAGTGACACTAGAATTGAAAGTCACATTCCTACATCAAATATGATTGCTGACCCTATAACCAAGGATGTCATAGTGGAAAAATTTATTAAGCACGTTGGCTTAATGAGATTTAGGATTATTTCCATGAATAATGGAGATAAAGATTCTTTTTACGAATAATGGAAAAGAAAATATCATAGTTAGATTATATGCATGGAAGTTAGTGCATGGTCTTAACCAAATGAGAGATGTTCCAAGTGGTCAAAAAGACCATGCAAAAATCTGAAAATAGGGGGATGGTAGTAAAAAACATATCACGGAGGCGGTTTGGACGATGGTGGAATCGAAACTGATGAACCACATCAATGTGGTGGGTGCGATGGAGGAACCGTTCTCCCTCACATCGCGGAGGCGATTTGGGTTGATATGGTTTGGGAAGGGTTTGCCTCCTCTGTAAAAAAACTGGATCCCCCACCCATAACGGATAAGACAAAAAAAAAAGTGAAAAACCAAGTCAATCCGAGCCCATAAAATCCATACCCGTCTTCCGATGTGAGAGACGGTATATATTTATATTTCAAAGAAGTGAGAAAAATTAAGCTACGTGAAATTAATTATGTGATGGGTTAACACAAGTACTATCTAACAATAAACAAATTAATTAAGGCTCGATTGATTGATGTACGTTCTACGCTCTTTTCTAAAGTAATCCAACCAACCATGCAACTCGATCAATCGCTTTTTCATGTTGAACATCGATCTATTTGAGTTGGTGGATCTAAGCATATGCACAGCGGCGATGTCCTTAACAACTTCCAATTGTTGCAAATGACAAGCCCTCTTTTCCAGAAAAACTGTTCCAACGTATATATAGTTAGGGGAGGACTTTATCCGAGGAGGGCCTATCTTGCCCTTTCTCTTTGTGTGTATATATATATAGGGTTTCTTTTTAATTTAAATATATATAGGGGATACTATTCTCAAAAAGGGGCAAATGAGCCTCACAAGAGAGCCATCCCATGGAGATCTCTCAATTAATACAAAAATTATCTATTTTGACGATGGTGGTTTTACATAGCATCGACATCAATGGGATTTACCAAAATGATACTAATTAAAATAAATAATAAATTTGTAGCTATCTATAATTAAGAGAATCATTGTTATCTAAATAATTCAACATTCTAAAAGTACATGCACAAATAACTCCTCGCATCATTCAAAATGCTCAAAATGATTGTAACAAAATAGAAGATCTTTTGTAATGAGAATATCATGTCTTATAACAAATGTATACTCGTGTTGTAAAAATTGAAATATATTTTGTAACAATAAACATAGCCATTATAACAAAAAAATAATGATGTAAAGATGCAAAATCTACACATTTGTTGTAATATGTAATATAATAATACAGATGACAAATACAAAAATAACAGATTGCATTAATAAAAAGTGTATCACCAGAATAGCAACGCATAATATGGAAAATAACATACAATATATAATAGCAAGCTTGAAAAAATTGTAACAACTTAGTAGTATTGTTGTAATGACAGCCAAATGGTGTTGTAACTATATTACTGATCCATTGTAATGATAATGTTCGATTTTGCAATGTTATAATATGGACATTGTAACAGGGATAATAATATGGTTCATTAAAAAGATTATACATTGGTAGTCTATACTCCAAAACAAGTAATAAATATAATTTATCGCTTGCATATCTACTTTAAATTACATTAATGGGGATGAAATTTATGCATGATGGTGTTTTGCTACTGCGTGGATAACGACAATCCATGTATTTGTAAGACCATTTAATACTTTCATCGATTCCCTATATAATCTTCAATATCAATAGCTGATCCATTGCAATCTGACCATCAAAGAAAAACATATATGTCAATGCATAATGTGAAATGTTTTGTGAACCTTTGTAATATAATGCATTTATGCTATTAATTAGTATGTCTTACATGGATTTCTATAATACCATCCTTGCATTTAAAAAAGAAGAAATAAAATACATTTGTTTCGTTGTATTACAACAATCCCATAGACATGTAATATAAATAAATAACTTTTTGTTCTAGCATAATTCAGAACTATTGCAATGGACATGTTTGTTATACGGTAAGTATATTTGTATTACAAAACAATCCATTTGTTTTGTTGTGTTACAACGAATGCCTAAACATGTAATACAAATAAATAACTTTTTGTGATAGTATAAATTATAACCGTTGTAATGACCATGTTTGCTGTACAGTAAGTATATTTATATTACAAAACATTCCATTCTTTAAGTTCTATAATATACTTCATTCGATGCTTACATATATAGGAAATGTTACCTTAATATATTCAATGGATCACATTCAGTGTTTAGAATGCCGATTTGATGATGGCTACCATCAAAACTGAAACTTGTGCATCTATAGAGGAATGGAACTGAGTTGTGAATGATAATCTTCAAAATAGCAGGGATCGGAACTCTGGCGATATTGTTACGATACCCTACCATATTTGTAATATCCTTATATATTATATTAAAGGTAAATAAATGATTTCCATATTCAATAACATGGTTTAGTTTGTTATAGAAAAACCACTAACAAAGTATGTGAGTGGTTTCATCAATCTTATTTCTCATCGGACGGTGATAACTTAGTGCTTAAATGGGTCTTTTTGAGCACTATGCTCACTAGATAATTTACCTATATATATATATATATATAAATACCATGTTCAAATTTGCAAGTGATCTCAATCCCAAAATTTTCAATGCAAAATATTACTCGTGGTGAGAGATATTACCGCACTTGTGCATAACTTACTACCTGCACACTCCCAACTCAATATATATATGAGGGCAAGGTGCGTGAAGCTCACTTGCACCTAAGTTACATGAAGCTTAGGTATATTTCCATACACAATCAATATTTTAAAAATGAGAACTCAAGGATTAACACCATTTAGTGAAAACATAAAGGGTGCAAAATTTCTTTAAAATTGGATGACCGTAGCACATCCATCAAGTGAGAGCAAATTTCATAATACTTAAGCCGTCAAAATTGATCCCCTTTTGATATAGGGAGTAAGAGTGTCAAATTGACTTGAAATTTTTTACATAACATGCTCATATAAAGTGATCTTAATACCTAAATTTTCACTATAAAATATTATTTGTAATGAAAAATATTAGCTAAACTTCACCTAAATTATGTGCAAGTGAACTTCACGTTCCCTTCTGTCTCTCTCTCTCTCTCTCAATATATATATATATATACATATATACCATCAGCAAAAGTAATAAACCATCTCAAGTTGGCATCGCAGATAGTTGCAAAGCAAATACTCTTTTGCGACGGTTATTAATACTAATCGTCTCTAATAGTACCAACCCTATCTATCATGATTGGCTTTCTTTTGTGACCACTTATAACAGTCGTTAAACCACTTTCATGAAGGTTATTAAATAACTATCGCAAATTCATTATTGCCAATGATTCTTTGGTAACCCTCTCAAAATATAATTTTGCCATGATGGCATGAACATTGCGAAAAATAGGCTGTAAGGAGTGGCAGGTCGTTTGTTGACTTTTGCGATGGTTTTACAACCGTCACAAAAGGTACATTGGTGATGGTTATTAGAATAGCCGTCGCCAAATATATATATTTTTTTAATTGATTAGATTTTACCTATGATAATCAAAGGTAACATTTAAATTAACCTACGTAACATCCAATAACACATATATAACATTCAATAAAATAAATATAATAGGAAATAAACATTACATTACTACAAATTAATTTAGAAAAAATTTACAAAAGAGTAACATTACATAGATAAACCCTAAACATTATGTAAATAAAAATAAGAAATACAAAAAAAGATGTGAGCTATACTCCTGCACCAATAACATGTCCAACATCTCCTGTGCCAAAATCGTCATCTTGCCCACAATGTGTTGGATAATGGAAGCTATTGTGATTAGGTCCACCTCTACCTTGAGTATGGCCATCATCTCCACCCACTGCGCTTGCTGCTACGCCTGCTGCTTTGCCACCTACTCCTTGGAATCCAGTCTCTACTGGTGGACCTCCTCTCTAGCAGCTCGCAACTCTCTAGTCACGTCGGCTGCTACCTCTGAGTCTATTGTACCTATGACCTCAGCTACACCACCTTAGCAGAAGACGGACCAAATGATCCCTTCCATCCATACCAAGTGGTGACCGTCTCGCTCTAACCTCCACTGCAAACAAATCCACCATGTTCCAAATGCATGGTTGTTCGGAAAGCCTCCTCAGGTGTCATAGGAGGCTGTTGGGTCACATAGTTCTCCTTTGTAGGTGGAGTTGGGTGGACCAAGTCATACATTTCTCTCCAATTACATTTTTATCTAAGTAATATGTTCGACTGAAATGAAAGTTAAATTTAAATAATTAAAAACACATAACTTATATGCTTGGCTTGGTAGGTCTCATGAATCCATGTGCGTCTGCCATTCGTAACCTTGCTATGAGTGATCTCATAGACTTCAAGACGATCCAATTGGGCACCGTCATATGTACTCGCCTAAAATTAAGTAAATATAAAAGATAGTTAATCATTTAAAGTTACATGTTAATTAGAAATATAAATAAATAAGAAATGTACTTACATATCTTGTCTTAAGCTTATCAATACTCATCCGACCCAAGACATGAGTCTATGGTGGAGCTTTGATCCTGTTGGCCTGGTTCTTCTTTGCCTGATCCTATAGAAAATACATACATACATACATATATATATATATTAGGAAACAAATTAATAATAATTAAATTGTAGCACATAACAATTATTTAACTACCTCTGTCTCAAGCTTCCTCCAATGCTGACAACAATCATTCCATACCTCTGGCAGTATGGAAGGAGGTACATTCCTCAAGGCCTCCTCATATGACCTATTCACAAAGTACTAAATAACAAAAAAAATAAATTATATAATTATGATGTACGTATCAAAGAAATTTAAAAAAATTTTTGGAACATTTCTTTTCATATGAAGTCTCCAGTCTCGATGACGCCTCGACGCATGGCTAAGGATATACTTGGAGGCCTCTGGATCGTTCCCCCATTCTAAGATCACCTATAAATTAAACATTTATATACATTAAATCACATTAAAAGAAATAAAATAAACCTCAATATATATTAATTACCTTTAAGTGACAAATGATCTCCCTCTTGAGCTCCTTTGGGGCAATCCGCCAATCAAAATAAGAGAGGGCGATGATGCTCTTCACAACCTTGGAGAGTTTGCTGCTAAATGGAGATCAAAATAATCATGATCTTCCTGTTAGTCACTGTGAAATGGGTTTTAAAATCGTCGCATTGTAGTATAGATCAAATTAGTGCAAAAACATATAATTTATTACTCAAGTTTGAAGTCTAAGGTCGAACACAAGGAGCAATATGGCAATTTAAAACTCAAGATCACAATTTGAATAAAAAATATGAGAGATTGCAATAATAATAATGTCAAGTATCAATGTGCAAAAAGAATAGAGTAAAATGGTGATTTAAATCACCAATTACTTCTTACAATAATGGCAACTAAATCAACAGTATCAATCAAGGAAATAAAGCCTCAAATGTATGCAATCCGACAACAGAGGCCTGTATCAGATGGCTTAAACGGCCGGTTGCTACAGTTCTTCCAAGGGACTCAAGGGTCTCTTCCTTCTCTCTTCACTACTTTCTATCTCATCTGCTCTCCTCTTCTCCTTCTTCTTCTTCAGAACTCTTTCTTTCTTCTTTGCCTTTTTGCTGCTCTTCTCCTTTCTTTCTCTGCTTCTTTATGCGACTAAGGGTTACATAGGTACCAATGAGAGCAAAAACCCCCTATCCCCGAGCACTCTCTCTCTTTCTCTCTCTGGGATCCGCTCTCCCAGAACCTTCCACAGTAATGGGTAATCAAGTATTCGAGTCAAGTGCGCACCTGGGTCCAAGCTCATCGGCAGTGGGTGGTGAGCGAGGAGTGAGAGCTTAGGCGGGTCGGATTGAATGAGGCTAATGGGACCTCACCTCATGTTCTGAGGTAATAAGCCGAGAACACAAAATCAACTTTTGCAGGCGTTGGCGCTTCTCAGCTTTCGAGGTAGGACTAATCCCACCTCCCTTTGCATGAGCCGTAGCTGCTTCTTCGCACGGTTGCGGTCAAAGGCTCAGTCAAAGAGCCAATTGGCTCCTTTGTTGTGCTCCTGGATAGATTCTGCTGCGCCTAGGGCTTCATCTAGGGCTTGCAGGTGCTGGAGCATGCTTTCAACTTCGCTCGAAGCTTCGCTAATGGTGGTCAAGGCAGTGAAGACATGAAAACAAGAATACGCCCTTGTGGCCAAGTTAAATAGGCTTAGGAGCTTCGCAGGGATGTGGCAAGGGTGTGGGTGGCAGTGGCAACCTGCGATGGTGGTTGTAGGTGGCTAGCAAAGGCAGAAATGAAGGTCTGGAGGTGGGCTGTTCGGTAGATGGTTTGGAGGCATAATAGAGTGAAATAGGATGGGTCTTTTGAAGAGGGTGGTGTGGTGAAGGTCGTGAGGTGGTTGGCGAGGCATTTGGAGTAGTGGGAAGAGCGGGGAGCCTCACTGGAGGTCTGGCGGAGCGGAGGAAGGTGAAGGTGGTCGATGTGGTACGACGATCGAAATGATGTGCGGTTGGTGCGTAAAGGAAGTAAAGGAGCTAGGGAACTTATCTAGGTGATTGGTAGACAAAGAGGGGCAGAAGCGACGTCGGTTGAGGTATGGTCAGTACCAGAGATGAAGGTGACTCCGGTGAGAAGGAAATGGCGAGGAAGACAAAGGGAGAGATGCCTGCTGACATGGTGCAATGTAGAGAAAGACGAGGAAGGTGAATCCACCATTGATATTGCGGTAGGACGACGAGGGGAGGCAAGGAGAGTCACCGGAGCTCGAGGAGCCTTTCGGTTCGATTAGGAGGGAAGAATTTAGGGTAGATCCAGTCGAAATCGAGCTTAAGAAGTTCGGTATGATTTGGAGGTGTTTATATAAGGCTTAGGAGGTCGATTTGTGCTTGGAAGCCAAGCTTCCAAGCTAGTAATACTCATCGGAATAGGAGTTTTCTAGGACACCAAAATCTGTCATGCATTTGCATGAGAGATTGAGAAGCTTTTGGGGTGTGGGATTGGCTCAAAAGGAAGAGAATTCCTTAAAGAACTTCCCTTTCAAATCTAAGAGGGATTCGTCAAGGAATCAAGGAAAACTTGCCAATTTTAGGTTGCCGGAGTTTGTAGGAATAGGATTTGTGGTGGTAGGGACCTATTTGTGAAAACAAGGACAAAGTTAGGGGCCTTTTGTAAGGATTTTGAAAGTTAAGGGCATATGTGTGATCAGAAAGGACCAAGTTGCAAACTAGGTCAAGACAATCTCAAATTGGACTCCAATTTTGTTACAAATATAATTTGATCCTGAGGAATCCAATGGTGGAGTTAGATTTTGGTTTTGACCACGTTTGATTGGATAATTTATGTAAAAACCTAAATTAGGGCAAATGTCTGTCTAAGACTTTGTTTTGGGTCAAGATGGGTTTTGATGGTCAAATTGAAGGTACCAAACCCTAGAGAATATTTTTCTATCAATTTTAGAGGGTTTAGGTAAATTTTATCCTGACCAGAACCTCAGTTAGTTAAGTGGGTTTGTTTTGAGGGTTTTAGAAGTCATTTAATTCTCAAAACATGCGAAAACCCTTTTCCGTCTGTATGAACCACTTGTTAGATATTTAAGACCATTTGATCGTTAATTAACTCCTGAGAAAATCAATGGTTATTCTGCATTCAAGATATGATGCTAAAATTTCAGTTTTAACCCTATTTTCTTGTCTTTCTCTCAGAATGATTATGCAATGAATAATGGTTCTCTAGCAGTTATGTAGAAGCATTTATTCCTTGATAATGACTAAATTAAGCTGGTTATGGCTCATGATGGTGTTCCCATCATACCCCCATGCCTAGCTTTTACTAGTCCCTTAGCAAAATCTCTTGGAATTAACTCAAGTTCTAGGCCACATGTTCAGATCTCTTATGTGCACTTTCTTTTGTAAATTAGGTCAGAATGCCAAAAGTAGGCCTAGAGGTACTCAAGTATCAAATATGATCCGAACCTAACCAGCTCTAGCCTCAGTCCACCGTGAAGGTTTATAAGGCCCACAAGAACTAACCTAAGGTTCATTGAACTTCGCGGTTAAAGCACCCATGCTTGTAACATGTTTTAGCCCAAGTCCAGTTTGTAGTGTGTTTTTGTAAGAGAGAGACAGAAGATTTTTTCTTTATTTTTGGAGAGTTTTCTCTCTCTTTCTTTCTTTATTTCTAGCTTTGGATTGGCTTTACAATACGGTCTGTATCAGATTCCTAGCTCCCGCCATCAATCCTCGCAGGGTCCCTAACAATCGATGCTTCGAGATAGCACCGCCAATGGCAACCCCCAGAACCCTGGTTTTTGAGATTTTGAGATAATCCCACCCATTGTGTTCTATAGCTAAATCCAGACCCTGGCAATTGACATTTCGTGATAATGCTACCCACGGCATCTAAACCAACACAAGGTGCTTACATGCCCCCAATAGGATATTTAGATTTCCTAGGAGACAAGCACAGAGGAGACAGTATGTTATTGCACATCTTCGAGAGGAATTTCCCGCCTCTCTGCGCTAGGAACTCTTCCAAATCAACTTGTGTTGATCGGTCGCTCCTAATCTAGGTAGCATTTTCATAATAGATTTAACACATTTCGCATGATTTTGATAATTAAGCGCACTGAACCAGATATGTGTGGATTAGGGTGCTTAGGTTACCGAGTCCTGCAAACCAGAGGTCAGTTAACGAGGTTGAATAATCCCTAAACCTTAGACCTAATACTTAAGCTTTGCATTTTTCCCAACCTCTTGAGGACTATCCAAATCTTAACTCATACTTGAATTTTTAAGCCTAAAGTCAAGGCCTAAGAGGCCTAAGATCAGCATTCATACTAATCTCTTTTCCTTTTATCTCTTAGCACTGTTTGTCTTTCATTTTATTTCTTTTTGATTTGGTCTAGAAATAAGTTGATTCCTTAATCTTTTACTAACGACTTTCACTTTTTTTCTTTTCAAATTATGCTCCTTTTTGACATTTATATCACCTCCCTTTTATCTCCTCAAAAAATGATATGCAAATTTATCTTTCAAATTTTCCTCCATTTTTTTTTATTTCTCAGTTTTTTATTTTTTTGGTTTTTGGAATATGCAATTTTTTTTATGAAACCCTTTTCTTGTGAAGTGATTCTCATAGCATTTTGCACTTTAATACCTCCCATGCCTATGATTTGCAATGTCCACATTGTAAATTAGGTGGGTTCGAATTCAACTTAGAACGTACATTAGAACAGGTTTTGGCTGGGTAGACGGGTCAGGGTGACTGTTGCGGACGATTTCAAGCTCGGGTACGGGTATTAGAGTGGAGTCAGCTATTCTAACAGACGAACCCTAAAGTGCAATATGAGTTTGATGTAAACACATTTATTGAGGGTAAAATGCCTATTCATGCATGTTCCTAAGTTTAGATTTGCATTTCATGTTATAAACAATGCATAGCATGCATCATTCTGGATTTAGAGTAGTTGTACATAATTTAAGTTAATTGCATCCTTTTCGTAATCAGGAAAGAAGGATATTTAGCTTGAAGCCTCGAATTGATGATCCAACCCTGCAGATCTGATCAAGATGATGATCGGAGTCCAACACCTCCGAAATCACCTCGATCGAAGTCCCGTAGCACCATATGCGACCCGAGGAAGATCAACGGCCAAGGAACTAGGTGACATAATTTGGAGCTTCAAATGACAAATCCGACCACGCGGATGGATTCGAGTCGACAATCGTAGCCTAACAGCACAAAAATCCACTCAATCCGACCTCTGTAGCAGCCCCTACAACAAAAAGAAGATGGACAGTCCAGATTGCGCCACATGGTGCAACCCAGGCCACCCAAATGCTTGCACACACCACCGCGCTCGAACAGTAGCGTGGATGTGCGTGCATGCGCAAAGCTACGCATGCACATAGTGTAGTACCAGCACATGAGCATGCATGCACGCAACACGATGCGCGGAGCACGCACCAGCATAGTGGCAGCATGGGCCCGTGCTTGGTTAGTGACAGCCTACAGCGACGCATGAGCTAGACATACAGCGACGCTTACAACCATCGCTAATTCTTCACACACAAGCAAAGCCAGCTATGGGCGTGAGCGGGCATGAGCTGCCTACTGCGACGCTTCCAGCGAAGATCTGGAGGTTACTAATGGTCCCATACCTATTTCTGCCTCTTCTCCTCCCTATAAAAGGACCTACACCCCTTCCCTTCCAAGCCATCTCTACCGACTCTACTCTCACCTACTCCTAAGCTCTAGCAAGCCTACCAACTCTCCATTAGAGCTTACTCTCAAGCTCCCAAGGCTCCTATTAGTGTAGCGAACCTTTGCCTCACCAAATATTCATCCCTCTTCCCATCCCCATTCATAGGTCGCCTTGGAGCCGTCCTCCCACCTCCATTCCGGTAGCAGATCATCTCCTCCTTCTCACCTCCATTCTGGAGCTACACTGAAGCTTTCCTCTACCTAACATCTTCTTGCATCTCACCTCCGTCGTCCTACTCCTCACCTCCTTCATTCAAGCTTTCGCCAGGCGTTGTCGCTCGCCGAACAATCGATTCGGGAGATTACTTCTCACCCCCTCTCTTTTTATGCTTTCATAGTTTATTGTAGTTGACATTGGAGTGATATATATATATCAGATTTGTTCCATATCTCTTGTGATTCATTCTGCTTGTCTTCTTTCAAAAATACAAAAAATATCAAAACCCTAAAATACCAAAAACAAACAAATCGAAGCGTGATTTTCAATTAAGGTAAACATCGCCTCCCTGTGTTTGACCCAAGACTCCCTTGGAGTTTCAGTATAAATTTTATTTGACCATGAGTTTTGCAACTACGATGATGGGTTACTTGTAACCTTGATTTCAAACTCACAAAACCCATGCGATCATTTTGGCGCCATTGCCGGGGAGGCAAGGGAATTTACTTTATTATTTTCTACGCTTCTTTGCATTTACATAGCACTAACCACGCTTGTCTTTGATCTACTATCTTGCAGGTACCCCAGCATGGAGATCCAAGTGCGGTAGACCGGAGTAAGGTGCAGGTAGAGTGTTTTGTAAGTGTTCCCCACATTCCCCCCTACTAGTTCATTTCGCCACAATCATAACCAAGACCTAATCTAGTTAGCTGTTTGCATAAACCCTAGGATAGGCTTTGTTTGTCTTGTTTGCCACCTTCACCCATCTCACCCACATCTTATAAAAAAAATAAAAAGATATTTTTTGTGGGTCGAATCAATTTGCACACTTTATACACCCACATCAAAGGCACATAACCTGACTTGATTTTCATATACTCAACTGGGATTCTGACCTATGGACCCGGTACACGAATTCAAAACATAAAAGAGTAGAAATCATATTAGGTTAATCACTTTTTCAATGTGGCTTAATCAATGGTGCATTTGAGCCGATTGATTAATTATTTGGGCCACACCACCTAATCTAAAAGAGATTCATTTTGTAACTACCCCATAGGATTCAATACTTAGGTCAATCTTGTTACGACTCGATTCCCAAATCCCTACAGGACATGAGACCGAACAAACTCGACTGATCTCAAGACCCAGTCATTCAACGAGAAATAACCAAAAAGCAGGAAAGTAAACCACATCCACTATGCTATGCAACAAACAATAAAGAGTACAGCAGTAAAGAAAGTAAAAGCTACTACAGTACATGCCACCACCACAACAGTAGAATAGTAACAGGCTACAGGAACATAAAAGTACAGAAACGTAAGGTACAGAACATAAAGGTACAAGAGTCTAAACTCACTACCACAAAAGAAGTGCAACAAAGAAACTACTGCCACTGGGCCATACTGGGGGTAGTGGTCGTGCATGTTTCGCGTGTTAGAAATCAGGGTTACACGTAACCTGTCGTCGTAGTCGCAAAACACGTCGATCAGATAAAATTTATACCGAAACTCCGAGGGAGCCCCAGGTCGAACACAGGGAGGCGACATTTACTTTAGTTGAAAATTGCACTTCGATTCATTTCTTTTTGGTATTTTAGGGTTTTGTTATTTTTTTTATGTTTTTGAAATAAAGGACAAGCAAATGATTCACAAGATAGAGATGTGGAACAATTATGATATATATATCAATTCAATGTCGATTACAATGAACAACAAAAGCATGAAAAGAGGGAGAGGTGAGATGAAATCTCCCGAATCGGCTGTTCAGCGAGACGACGACGCCTGGCAGAAGCTCGGACGAAGGAGGTGAGGAGTAGGATAACAGAGGTGAGATGCTAGAGGATGTCGGGTTGAGGAAAGCTTCAGCGTAACTCCAGAATGGAGGTGAGAAGACGGAGTTGATCTGCTACCGGAATGGAGGTGGGAGGATGGCTCCAAGGTGACCTATAAATGGAGATGGGAAGTTGGAGTATTTGGTGGGGTAGAGGTTCGCTACACTAATAGTCACCTTGGGGGCTTGAGAACAAGCTCTAATGGAGTGTTGGTAGGCTTGTTAGAGCTTGGGAGTAGGTGGAAGTAGAGTAGGTAGAGATGGCTTGGAAGGGAGGGGGTGTAGGTCCTTTTATAGTGGAGGAGGAGAGGCAAAAATCGTATCTGGGTCTTTACTGACTTCCACAAACGTCGCTGAAGATCCACTCTTCAATTGCTATCGCTAGCATGCATGGGCCTTTAGTGACGTCCATAAACATCGCTACAGCTATCGCTAAAGATCCGCCTTTCAAATCCTCTTGTTGGCATGCGCAGACCATTAGTGATAGCTGCATGCATCACTAAAGGTGCATCGCTGAAGATCCGCGCTCGCACCTGCCCCGCTGGCGCTGCGCACTTCACGCGCCCTTGCTCCCCACACCTTACGCGCGTGCAGCATGCCCTGCACTGCTGCTGTGTGGTGTTGGACCCGAATAGGTTGTTAATATGATGATTTTATCTTTGAAGTGTTTATAGTGGTTAGCCTAAATCGGACCTAACCATCTCTTTACAAAATTTTTAACCTGGCCTACTTGATTTTGTCTTGGTCACTTTTAGGCCCAGGGTCGAACTCAGGGAAGTGGGGTTACAAGTCAAGTTTCTATGCCTTTCCTACAATGAGTTTCTTCCATTCGTTTATTGTGTTTTTGGTGTTTTTTCTATTTAGATTTTTTTCTGGTAATCTTTGTCCTTGAGGCACACCCTCAAAATTGAGTTCTTGGCTTTGAGCCAAAACAGGGTTCCAAAACGAGTCTTGCTATTCTCAAGACGGAGTACCTGCAAGTCAAAGATTATCTTTTCTCTTTGATATATATATATTTTCTTATCTTTTTACTAACAGGAAAGAGAAATAGAAATAAAGTAAATATAGTATATATATATAGGTATATATTATGTAAATAAAGGGGTCGAGGTGGAGGCGGAGATGGAGTGTAGCACGGTGTCAAGTCAGTCATCGTCTAGAAAGACGCAACCGACAGGACAAGGTGCCGCGTGGAGTGTAAGGTGGATGGCAGAAGATGTGTGCGACCACACTTTTTGTACGTGTGTATCGGGGAATATCAGCAACTGGTGTAGATATTCCCGCGATACCGCGTATGGTAAGTAATGTGAAAATGTATTTATACGTATGTATATATGTAAATATATCTATATGTATATATGGTTATATATAGGTATATATATAAGTATATGTATTATATGTATGTAGCTATATGTATAGGTAGATATATGTATAGATGTATATATATATATATATATGCATATATATATATATGTATGTATGTATGTATATAATACTATATAGATGTATATATATATATGTATATATATATTTATAATAATATATGTATATATAGGTATATGTAGCTAGATATGTATATATAGTCTTATAGATATATATGTATATATGTATGTATATATATATATATATGTATGAGCATATGTATATATATATGTATGTATATATATAAGTATATAGATGTATATATATATATATGTGTATATGTATATAGATTAATACATATTTATATAAGTACTAATATATGTATAGATATATGTTTAAATATATATATATATATGTATATAAGTATATGTATATATGCATATATATATGTATATATATGTATATAAGTATATAGATATATGTATATATATATATATATGTATACTAATACTTAGTTATATAAATACTACTACTATATATATAGATATAAGTATATATATATATATATATATATATATATATATATATATGCATATGTATAAAAGTATATGTATATATAGGTATATATATATATATATGTATATATATAAGTATATATATACCTATATATACATATACTTATATACATATACATATATATATATATATATATATATATATATATATATATATGTATGTATGTATACTAATACATAAGTATATAGGTACTACTATATGTTTAAATATAAGTATATATATATATGTATATAAATATATGTATATATATATCAATATATATATGTATACATATATATATATATGTATATAATAGAGTATAGGTGTGTGTGTGTGTGTGGAAGTGTGAGTGAATGTGTGTCAGCATTGGTAAAGAGAGAGTGAGAGAGTGTTGTGAGAAAGAGTGAGAGAGAGAGAGGGAGAGGCTGCGCTACTGGAGTGAAGGCCGAGGGTTTTAAGGCATTTGTAGCTTCAGAGTGCCGTCTGGAGGCTTCCACCCGCGCACAGAGACACGCGTGTTCGCGCAGAGAGTAGCACGCACGCAGGAGAGTTGGTGCGGAGAGGACCGTAGTGCCCAGCGCTGTGCAGAGTGGCTGGAATGGGCACTCGTAGGCGCGGGCGAAGGGAGGGGGCCATGCAGACGGGTGCAGCGGGTGCTGGAGCGGGCGCGGGACTACACGCGTGAACAGGCGATGGGCGGTAGCGGCGTGTCGGGTGACTGGTAAAGTGAGAAACTCACCGGTCATCCCACTGTAGCCACAGTGTCGCGTAGACTCTCATGAATAGTGGCTACAATGTAAGGCCGCATCACGTGACCAGGAGCTGCAGGAGTCGTGAGTGCGGCCGGCTCGTGTCTGGCATGCGCAGGCTACCACGCAAGGAAGAGGGTCTCCGCCGGTCGGTTGTAGGCGCGGAGAAGCTCGCGACAGAGCGTGTGGAGAGGGTGTTGGCATGCATGGGGGAGGGCGAGGGTGACGCAGGTGCTGCTAGGGTGCGCTGGGGAGCTTGGCCGGCCGCTGCAGTGACGCACGGTGGCCGGCTGCGGGCGGAAGAGCGACCGCGATAGAACGAAGAAGCGGGAGGCGGAGAGGCCTGGAGGCGTGCATGGAGGCGAGGGCGGCCTGCAGGCTTGCGCAGAATGGGTTGGGGTTGCTACTGCTGCTGCTGCCGAGCTTCGAGCTTAAGACCATGAAGCTTGCTGCAATGGCTGAAGGTGCTGGAAACGTAAAAAAATGAGAGAAGAGCCACCACGCCCACCGGCTCTTTGAAGAGCTGGGCGGTGGTGGTCTCACTGTGGTGGGTGTTCACCACAATGAGGGCTCCTATCCGCCGGGTGTCTCCGTGGAGGGTCGGCGTGTGGAGGGAGAGGGAGGAGTGGACGGTGGCCTGGAAGAAGTGCTGGGTTTTTTTTTTATGTAGAAGGACCAGGCCCTCTTTTGCAAAGGAGAAGCCCTGGCTTTTTATAGAGGAAGAAGCCATGCACGGCCATGCCCTGGCTGTGCATGGCTTATGAATGGCCTCGATAGGGAGTGGGCTGCTGCGGTTGGCAAGGAGAGGGCTGCTGCAGAGAAGCATGGTGTGAGGAGAAGAAGAAGATGCATGCATCCGCGGGAAAGATTTTTTAAAAATCAAGTGAAATAAAAAATAAAAAGATGGTGAATTAGCAGAGATGCACTTGAGAAAAAATTTTAATTGCAAGACCACTTATTTATACTTCCTCTCCTCTCAATTAAATGCATGCATGCATGTATTTTTACAAATGCGATTATGGAACCCTAATATGCACTGGTAATGCTAGGAAATAGCACAAGACGGCACAATTGCAAGTGTGTTTTTGCGGTGCAATCATACCCCCATGCCTATCTTTTGCTAGTCCCTAACAAAATAGTATTTAGAAATGATCTTAAGCGAAAGATTTTCTTCTGATGCAACATAGGTGTGTTTATTGTTGGATATTGTGAGAACCAATTGTAGAGAAGACTACTAGTACTTTAAGTCTGACATGACAAAGATCATCTCTCGACTAACTAGGACTCTTGATATCTAAACCTTAAGTACGATTTCCAGGACCCAGGAGGTTTTTGCCGTACTCGAGAGCTCAAGAGATTATGGCTTGTGCTAAGTGAAGGATCAAGGCTGACCAGATGAACATTAAGACTCAAGCCCAGGGTTTCACGAATTTTTAAGTAAAGGTTGGTCCCAGTTTCAGCTCATGTTTTCGGATTGACCCTTAAAAAGATGATGGAAACTCGACTCCCATTTTCTAATATTTGTTGCTCATAGGAAAACAAGATATTTATGACTTGCCCTGAAGAACATTAGGGTAGAGACTTTACAAATATTTGTGAGATATACTGACTTATTTGCAACATTTTTTTTATAGAAACATGTGTCAGTATATCTCTTACAACATTATTTGGAGGAGCACACTTTTCCTTTTGGTGGGAGAGTTTCTTTTTGGTGGAAAGAGTTTCTCCTAAACACAAGACTAAAACCTGGGATAAAAGGTCTACTTGCACGCACAGGTAAGGACTCCACCTTCCCTAATGAACACTAGGGTTGGATCTTATGTTCACTTGGTCTTTCCTAATATGTGTAGTGTGAACCAAGTTTACTTAAGCTCTCAAGTAGAAGTAAACCAACGGATCCTGTACTGGTGTCTCAGGGACAAGAATACGTCCTTAGTTAGGAGAGATTCCGATCTATCTTGTCAAAGCTCAAGTGAATTAAGCCGAGCTTGAGCGAATCAAGCTTTTGTGGCCTGGAAAGTCTTCAAAATAGAGGTTGAACATCCATAAACGCTTATTATATTTTTTGTTTCAACCTTTAGATCATTACTAAATACCATTTTCATTTTCTCCCTTCTTTTTTTTTTATATATAGATACAAACTGCATGATACCCTAAAATACCCAGATCCTAAGGATGCTTATCCACCCCCCCATGCCAAACAATGCTATGTCCTCATATGCATGCAGGGAAGGGTAGAGAAAGGGTGAAAGATCAGGTAACGAGAGCTGAAGTGCAGGGTATACAGCAGGGTGGTAGGGTGGGTGGATGGTGGGTGGTGAAGTGATCGTGATAGTGGCATGAAAAGTGATGGTGAATGGTGAGTGTTGTTGGGGTGCCTCCCAACGAGCACTGAATTTAATGTCCCCAGCCGGACTCAGAATGAGGCAAAGAATTAGTTACCCTCCAGCAGGGCAACGGTTTCTCCAACGGGGGCAGGTTCATGAGTCAGATAGGGTTTCAAATGCTGCCCGTTGATCGTAAATTTACGCCCAGATTTGGGATCTTCGATCTCGACAACCCCGTTGGGGAATGGTCTTGAGACCAGGAAAGGACCAGTCCATTTGGACTTCAATTTCCCAGGAAAGAATTTGAGTCGGGCATTATAGAGCCAAACTTGCTGAGATGGCTCAAATTCTTTCCGCTGAATACAGCTGTCGTGAAAAGCCTTAGTGCGTTGTTTGACGGTTAAAGCAGAATCATAGGCTTCATGACGGAGCTCTTCCAGCTCTTGGAGTTGGAGTTTCCTTTCTCGACCACATAGGTCTGGGTCGAGGTTACATTGGCAAACTGCCCAATAAGCGCGGTGCTCCAACTCCATGGGCAAATGACAAGGCTTCCTGTAAACGATTCTATACAGAGACATACCAAGGGGAGCCTTGAAGGCAGTCTGATATGCCCAAAGTGCGCCAATCAGCTTGTCAGACCAATCCTTACAGTCAGGATGAACCATTTTCTGGAGAATTTGCTTGATTTGCCGGTTCGACACCTCTGCCTGGCCGTTCATCTGAGGATGATAAGGGGATGCGATACGATGGTGGACTCCGTATTTCCTCAGAAGTGCCCGAAAAGAAGAATGGGTAAAGTGGCTACCTCCATCTAAGATAATGGCTCGAGGGATCCCAAAGCGCGCAAAGATGTGGTCTTTGACAAAGCGAGTGGATATAATATGGTCAGCACGGCGCGTGTGAATAGCCTCAATCCATTTCGAAACATAGTCAATGGCGACGAGGATGAATTCGAAGCCGTTGGAAGGAGGAAAGGGACCCATGAAATCAATTCCCCAGATGTCAAAGATTTCTACAGCTAGGATGGGTTGTAAGGGCATCATGTCACGACGTGACATTGACCCTAACGATTGGCACCTAGTGCAATGCTTGCCATAATTATGTGCATCCTGGTGAAGGGAGGGCCAAAAGAAACCGCTCTGCAACACCTTGGCTGCAGTTTTCCTCCCAGAGAAATGGCCTTCGCAGGCCTGATCGTGGCAGAAGAATAGCACACTGGGGAATTCACTGTCAGGAATACAGCGACGAATGATTTGATCAGCACCTATCCGAAAAAGAAGTGGATTATCCCAAAAATAATACTTTGCTTCTGCCATGAGATGCTCGAGCTGGTTTTTAGGCCAACCACGTGGAAGGGATCCATAAGCAAGGTAATTGGCAATGTCGGCATACCATGGTCCACTTGCCACATTTATTGCCAATAGGTACTCATCAGGAAAAATTTCATTGATCGGCAGAGTAAGTCCAATATGGTCTGGGTCCAGTCTGGCAAGGTGATCAGCCACAACATTTTGGGCTCCGGCCTTATCGCAAATCTCAATGTCAAATTCCTGGAGCAGAAGGATCCAACGAATCAGTCTAGGCTTGGCATCCCTCTTATGCATGAGATGGTGAATGGCCGCGTGATCACTGAAAGCAATAATGTGAGATCCCAGAATGTAAGAGCATAATTTCTCCAGCCCAAAGACGACCGCCAGTAGTTCTTTTTCAGTGGTAGTATAATAACGCTGGGCCTCATCCAATATCTTATTGACGTAGTACACCACGAAAGGGTGTCTGTCGCGTCTTTGTCCCAGGATGGCTCCAACTGCAAGGTCGGAAGCGTCACACATGAGTTCAAAGTCGAGGGATCAATCAAGCGGCTGGAGAATAGGGGCCTTGGTGACAGCATTACGCAGCCGTGTGAATGCTTGTATGCAGTCGAGGCCCATATCGAAGGGTACGTCGGTTGATAGGAGATGAGTTAAGGGTCGAGAAATTTTGGAGAACTATTTGATGAATCTCCTATAGAAACTGACGTGTCCCAGGAAGGAGCGGATTTGTTTGACAGAGCCAGGCACAGGTAAATCAGCAATGACATCTACCTTATCTCTGTCAACCTCAATACCCCTATCGGAGATGATATATCCGAGAAGAATTCCTTTGTGCACCATAAAATGACTTTTTTCCTATCAAACCATGAGGTTTACATCAATACATCTCCTAAGGATACGAGTCATGTTGGCAAGACATTCGTTGAAAGATGGTCCAAAGACTGAAAAGTCATCCATGAAGACCTCAAGAAAATCACCCACCATGTCATGAAATATCGCCAGCATGCATCTCTGGAAAGTTGCTGGTGCGTTGCAAAGTCCGAACGGCATCCTTCTAAATGCGAAGGTGCCGAAAGGGCAGGTAAATGTGGTTTTCTCTTGGTCTCAGGGGTCAATTGCCACCTGGTTATATCCTGAGAATCCATTCAGGAAACAGAAAAATTTATTTCTCACTAACCGCTCCAGGATTTGGTCAATGAATGGTAGCAGAAAGTGATCTTTCTTGGTTGTAGCATTGAGTTTCCTATAATCCACACACACTCTCCAAGTTGTAGGAGTGCGTGTGGGGATGGATTCACCCCTGTCATTGACACGGATGGTGAATCCTACCATTTTGGGCACAACGTGAATCGGACTCACCCAGGGGCTATCGCTGATCGGGTAGATTATACCCGCATCCAGCCACTTAATGATTTCTTTCTTAACGACCTCCTGCATGTTAGGGTTGAGACGTTGCTGCATCTCACGAGAGGGTTGAGCCTCCTCCTCCGTATATATACGGTGAGTGCTGTAGGAGGGGCTAATGCCAGAAAAGTTTGATAAAGACCATCTAATGGCTGCCTTGTGTTCTATGAGGACCTTAGTTAGTTTGCACTCTTGCTCCCTGGTCAATTTCGAACTGATGATTACAGGGAGCGTTTCATTTGATCCCAGGAAAACATACTTAAGTGTGTTAGGCAGCTCTTTCAGCTTGGGAGTGGATGGTGAAAGGTTTGGCATTTCTTGGGATGAGAGTGTCCTAGGCGGGTTGGAGAACAAGTCAGGAGGAAGAAATTGGCCTTCAGATTGGCCAAGAAGAGGGGCTTCTTGGATAGATGGATCCAAAAAGGAATAGCCCCAGTGAGAAGTATATGGGCTCAAGGTCCCTGTGTGGATTTGCAAATCTACCTAATTTGGCAGGGAAGAAAGGGCAATCCGATCTTCGAGGGTGTGGATCAGCAGTGAGTAGTCCGGATATGACTCAGACCACGAGGTATGGGAAGTAGAGAAAACCTCATCAGAAGTCTGGTCAGGAGAAGGTACAGGACAAGGGCGGGATGGGGGAACGTAACAATATGTGTTGGTCAAGCAGTCATCAGTGTTTATAGGTAATCTGCAGCAGTCCGAATAGGTCCCAGTTAGTCCAATACACGCACTGACGGCCATGTCCTCATCAGACATGTCATCCTCGATGCAATCGCAATCAAAGTTCTGAGCTGCCTTGAAGATGCTAAGCTTGAGCTTTTTAGATCCAACGGCAATCTCAATACAGCCCGACTCACAGTTGATATGGCCATGGGCTGTGGCCAAGAAAGGTCGACCAAGGATGATTGGACAATCAGAAAGTGAGCTAGGAACTTCCATATCTAAAATAAGAAAGTCAACAAGAAAACAGAGACTATTGACCCTAACCACCACGTCTTCCACCACACCCTCTGGGATTTTGACAGAACGATCTGCCAACTGTAACGTGACAGGGGTGGTTTTTAGATTTCCCAAGGAAAATTTTTTGAGCATGATGGTCGGTATAAGATTTATGGAAGATCCTAGATCAAGCAGGGCACGATTAAAATTGTAGCCTTGGATGCTACAGGAAATAAGCGGTGTGCCTGGATCTTTCTACTTTGATGGTAGGTTTAACAGTATAGCACAACTCGCATGGGCGACAGAACCACCAGATTCTTAGTTTTCCTTGATTGTCACCTGGGTGTTGTGTAGTCTTTGAAAAATCGGGTGACAGTAGGTATGTGGTCTATAGCCTCGAGCTGGGGTACCTCGATTTCTACATCACTGAACAAATTACGCAGGTTATCAAAGACCTGCATATTTTTCTTTTTGCCTTTTGGCTCCCTCAGTAGAGCCTCAGGGAATGGAACTGATTCTGGCACCAATTTGGGTGTATCATCCTTTCGCGAATGCGGTGCGCATCCCGAATGAGAGGGCGATAAAGAAGACGGGCCAGGATCAGGTCGAGGCAGGTCAACGGTCAGCTTACCGCTCCTCATAGTGATAGCATTGGACGATGCGGGTCCAGTGGAATCATACGGCGGAGGAGGGTTTGCAATAGGGACATAAGAGTGCGGTGCTGCAACGGGATTAGACTGAAATCCCAGTGGAATGCTTGGAGCTTGCAGAATTTGATTAACTTTCCCCTGAGAAGGTCGCACCTGTGGTTGAGGACCACGGGGTATGAGGTTTCGCAGGTTTGCAACAAGTTTGGCAGGAAGAGTGCCCTGAGATCGATTCGCCATGTGTAGTTGACTGATCTCAGCATTCTGCTAAGCCAATTGGTGCTGAAGAGAGGTCATGCTCTCTTCATGGCACTTTGACGTTTCCGTCATCATTCGCATCAATTTGTCAAGAGGATTTGATGCGTGTTCTGCTTGCGATACGCAAGGGCCTGATGGCAGATTCGCCATAGGATTAGACTGGTCCCTTGGGATGACAGTTGCGGACTGTCGCATTGGTCCACCTGCGGGGTTTTGGCGCTGCGGGTGTTGGACCATGCGAAATTCAGATGATTTCGCCACCTTGGGTTATAAGTGGCAGAGAACGGGTTGTTCCCTAGGGCGCAAGCGTCTTCTATGCCAAAAGACATGTCCGTGTGTAAATATGCATCCGAGCACACGGAGGCTTGGTCCTCCATGTCGAAATTCAGGCTCGCAGAAGCCAGTTCCACATGACTTACCGAGTCGCTCGGCGCGACACTCAGTAAGGAAGGTCTTACGGGGTTTCTCAGGATAAGCCTGGTGTTGGTAGAATTGGAATTGTGATGAAGTGATGAAGTGGGGGTGTTTGCCGGAGATCGGGCGGGGTTGGCCAGAAGCTCGTCCAGCTTCTTATGAACGACGGAGACTTCATCCAGTTTTTGTGCAATAAGGCTTAAATCAGTGGATGAATGGGAGGGTCCCACGTCAACTTCGTGGACATTTCGGGCCTGGCTGGTACAATTAAAGGTGACAATGGAAGCATTGTTCATTGAGTTTTTACTCATATTTTCAAACAATTCATATGCTCCATTCTTGCCTTTATTCATAATGTTCCCTCCGCAGGAAGCATCTGTTATCTGATTCAAAGTCTCATTTAGCCTATAATAGAAAATTTGGGCTATATGCCACTTAGGCAGACCGTGGTGCGGACACTTCCTGAGGAGGTCATTATACCTCTCCCACGCCTCATGAAATTGTTCACCGTTTTGTTGCGTAAAAGAGCTGATAGCACGGCAAAGTGCATTAGTTTGCCCGATTGGAAAGAACTTCTTGAGAAACGCTGTTCACATCTCTTCCCAAGAGTGGATGGTTCTCCCAAGGGTGCGTAACCACTGCGAAGCTTTGTCCTGCAATGAAAACGGGAACATTTTAACGAGGACAATAGGTAACCTGACATTTCTTGGTTTAACCATTTCAGTCAGTCGGGTTAGGTCTTCCAAGTGGAGAAATGGATCTTCACTTGCAAGAACATGAAAGTGAAAATTTATTTGGCCAATTATGTTCGATTTCTGTTCAAAGTTGTCCCCACCCATGGGGACCCGAATTTGTCCTATGGTCTCTGTAGCAGCAGGATTCTGATAGGAGCTAAGAGACCTAGGCTCCTCCCGTTCGGGAGGGTTCTGCATTTCCTCCATTGTTTCCCGAATGGCTTCCATTTGCTCATATACATTTCCATTTGGGGATGGAGGCGGGTTATGGGATCTAAGGCTCCACCACCTGGTGGGTTTTGAGGGCGGTTTCCGCCCTCGGGATTTGGGGGTGGGTGTGCAACCATGTTTGTGGTGGAGGAAGACGATTCGGCTTCTTTTCTAGATTTGTCAGGCAATTCAATCAGTTCAGGGTTTTGTGACCTCCTCCCAAACATGCACTACCGCAGGAAGAATTGGGGAGATGTGAAGGGAAAAGAGATGAGAGAAATGATGCCGCAAAGGTACACTTGATGACAAATCAATTCAATCAAATTCCTAACCTCTACAGTGTGCCCTTAGACCTAAAGATCTAAGTTACCTACTATCACGAACTACGAAATCGAATGCGAGCACCGCGGAACCACCGAGCCAGATTGAAAGGCCGTTTGCCCCAATCTTAGACACCCAATAGCACGCGGGAACCCTCACCAGCACGTAACCGCTACACACAGGTAGTTAGACCTCCAATCCTTAAGAAGGGTCAAGTTACTACCAGTTTTAGTTAGAGGTTTAGGGCCAAGTGCTTTTCGAATGTGAAGGGCATTGTTTACGGGTAATGCCCAAGTGATTGATTTTTCAAAGTGTGTAATCCAAGCATGGAACAAGGAAATCTCCCCGAATTGAAGTTCTTAATTTGTGAATGGTTTTTAGAATTCTGCCTTAAGTAGTATGGATTTTAGGATTTTGCCAAAATACCAATTCAACCAATCTCCAGGTTTTGCAAGAATACAGGTTTTATTTTAAGCCGAACAAGCCCTTCTTCAATTTCAATTGGTTAATGCATGCTAAAATGCAATGGGCTACCCTAAATGGAGATTTCTATGTGTGGATGCACGAATCAATTTTAAATTAGTGTGAAAGGGAACCAAAGCACTTCAATTCAAGTGCTCCCTTCCACTAGAATGATTTCCACACATGAGGCTTCAACCAAAAGATAAAGAAAATCAAATAGTTGGGGTTGAAGTATTCGTGATCGAATCTTAGGCAAGTTGAAAAGTCGTGGTGGGGTTGGAATCGACTCAATTCCAAGTCTCCCCACCAAAAATGTGATCCCGAATTGTATATAAGTGAGGCAAAGAGGGGTGCAATCAATCTTTTTATGTTTACCTCAAGAAATACCTCCCACGGTGAGAAATTCAAGAATCAAGATTCTTGGATTTTCGCTATGCGAAGTAAGGCGGGAAATCCCGAGGCAGTGGGAGTGAGGACAATCAATCAAACAAGTGAATTTAATCCACTTGCCCCAAGAGATCCCAAGAAGTTTTTCTAGTTTTTTTAGTTTTTAGTTTTTTTTTTTATTAAGGTGACAAGTTAACCCTAGTTGCTAAGAAAAGAAGACCTACTTGTTCGGCAACGTGTGCGAAGCTCCAATGCAATGTCGGCATCTTCACGCTCTCATTTCCGCCTTGGATCTGCTGACGTCTTCGACTTCATCTGCCTGCCTTCTCCTTGCACCAGGTTCACCTGCACACCAAAAATAGAGATACCCGTGAAGAGAGAAGAGAAAAATTGAAAGGAATGGAATAGAAACTTACTTGAAGGCGCACCTCCCCAGCGACGATGCTAGAAAAGGTGTGGTGTCAGACTAGAATAGGTTGTTAATATGATGATTTTATTGTTGAAGTGTGTATAGTGATTAACCTAAATCGGACCTAACCATCTCTTTACAAAATTTTTAACCTGGTCTACTTGATTTTGTCTTGGTCACTTTTAGGCCCAGGGTCGAACACAAGGAAGTGGGGTTACAAGTCGAGTTTCTACGCCTTTCCTACAATGAGTCTCTTCCATTCGTTTATTGTGTTTTTGATGTTTTTTCTATTTAGATTTTTGTCTGGTAATCTTTGTCCTTGAGGCACACCCTCAAAAATGAGTTCTTGGCTTTGAGCCAAAACAAGGTTCCAAAACGAGTCTTCCTATTCACAAGACGGAGTACCTGCAAGTCAAAGATTATCTTTTCTCTTTTATATATATATATATATATTTTATCTTTTTATTAATAGGAAAGCGAAACAGAAATAAAGTAAATATAGTATATATATATAGGTATATATTATGTATATAAAGGGGTGGGGGTGGAGGCGAAGATGGAGTGTAGCACGGTGTCGAGTCGGTCGTCATCTAGAAAGACGCAACCGACAGGATGAGGTGCCATGTGGAGTGTAAGGTGGATGGTGGAAGATGTGTGCGACCATGCTTTTTGTATGCAAGTATCGGGGAATATCAGCAACTGGTGCAGATATTCCCGCGATACCGTGTATGGTAAGTAATGTGAAAATTTATATATAAGTATGTATATATGTAAATATATCTATATGTATATATATATATATGTGTATATATATATGCATATATGTATATATATAATTATATGTATTATATGTATGTAGCTATATGTATAGGTAGATATATGTATAGATATATATATATATATATGTAAGTTTGTATATAATACTATATAGACGTATATATATATATATCTATAGATCTTTATAATAATATATGTATATATAGGTATATGTAGCTAGATATGTATATATATGTATATATGTATATATAGTTATATAGATATATATGTATATATGCATGTATATATATATATATATATGTATGAGTATATGTATATATACGTATGTATAAGTATATGTATATATATGTATGTATATATATAAGTATATAGGTGTATATATACATATATGTGTATATGTATATAGATTAATACATATTTATATAAGTACTAATATATGTATAGATATACGTATAAATAAATATATATATATATGTATATAAGTATATGTATATATGTATATATATATGTATATATATATATATATATATATAAGTATATCGATATATGTATATATATATATATGTATACTAATACTTACTTATATAAATACTACTACAATATATATAGATATAAGTATATATATATATATATATATGTATGTATGTATGTATACTAATACATAAGTATATAGGTACTACTATATGTATAAATATAAGTATATATATGTGTATATATATATATATGCATATAAATATATGTATATATATATCAATGTATATATGTATACGTATATATATATGTATATAATAAAGTATAGGTGTGTGTGGAAGTGTGAGTGAATGAGTGTGACCGTCGGTAAAGAGAGTGAGAGAGTGTTGTGAGAAAGAGTGAGAGGGAGAGGTTGCGCTGCTAGAGTGAAGGCCGAAGGTTTTAAGGCATCTGTAGCTTCAGAGTGCCGTCTGGAGTCTTCCACGCGTGCGCACAGAGAGGCACGTGTCCGTGCAGAGAGGAGCGTGCACGCGGGGGAGTTGGCATGGAGAGGACCACAGTGCCCAACGCTGCACGGAGTGGCTGGAACGGGCGCTCGCAGGTGCGGGCGAAGGGAGTGGGCACGCGATGGGTGCGGTGGGTGCTGAAGCGGGCTCGAGACTGCACGCGTGCACGGGCGATGGGCGATAGCGGCACGCCGAGTGACCGGTAAAGTGAGAAACTCACCGGTCACCCCACTGTAGCCACAGTGTCGTGCAGACTCGCGTGAATAGTGGCTACAGTGTAAGGCCGGGCCGCGTGACTGGGAGCTGCAGGTGCCGTGAGTGCAGCCGGCTCGCGGCTAGCGTGTGAGGAAGAGGGTCTGCGCCGGCCGGTTGCGGGTGCGGAGAAGCTCGTGACAGAGCTCGCGGAGAGGGAGTTGGCATGCGTGGGGGAGGGCGAGGGCGACGCGGGCGCTGCTGGGGTTCGCTGGGGTGCTTGGCTGGCCGCTGCAGTGATGCATGGTGGCCGGCTGTGGGCAGAAGAGAGAGTGTGATAGAGCGAAGAAGCGGGAAGCGGAGAGGCCTGTAGGCCGCGTGGAGGTGAGGGCGGCCTGCAAGCTTGCCTAGAATGGGCTGGGGCTACTGCTGCTGCTGTGCTGCTGCTGCCGCCGAGCTGCTGCTACCGTCGAGCTTCGAGCTTCAGACCTTGAAGCTTGCGGCAATGGCTGAAGGTGATGGAAATGTAAAAAAACGAGAGAAGAGCCACCATGCCCACCGGCTCTTTGAAGAGCTGGGCGGTGGTGGTCTCACTGTGGTGGGTGTTCACCACAGTGAGGGCTCCTATTCGCCGGGCGTTTCCGAGGAGGGCCGACTTGTGGAGGGAGAGGGAGGAGAGGACGGTGGCCTGGAAGAAGTGCTGGGTTTTTTTTTTTTTGCGTGGAAGGACTAGGCCCTCTTTTGCAAAGGAGCAATGGCTTTTTATAGAGGAAGAAGCCATGCACGGCCATGCCCTGGCTATGCATGGCTCATGCATGGCCTCGGCAGGGAGTGGGCTGCTGCGGCTGGCAGGGAGAGGGCTACTGCAGAGAATCATGGCGCTAGGAGAAGAAGAAGATGCATGCAGTCGTGGGAAAGATTTTTTAAAAATCAAGTGAAATAAAAAATAAAAAGATGGTGAATTAGCAGAGATGCACTTGAGAAAAAATGTTAATTGCAAGATCACTTATTTATTCTTCCTCTCCTCTCAATTAAATGCATGCATGCATGTATTTTTACAAATGCGATTATGGAACCCTAATATGCATTGGTAATGCTAGGAAATAGCACAAGACGGCACAATTGCAGGTGTGTTTTTGAGGTGCAATCATCGCGTGCGGTGCGCTGTGTGCGGCCGTGGCTATGAGCGTGTGCTACACGCGGCTGCGGTTGTGCGCGTGTGCTGCTGCTGTTGGCTCTCGTTGGGCGGCCTAGATGTCTCCACGTGGCGGCACCTAGGCCATCCATTCTTCTTTCTTTTGTAGAGGGTGCCACGGTGCTTAGATCGGGATGATTCCCATGATGCCAGACTGCGATCGTCACTCAGGATCCATCCATACGGTCGGATTTTCCATCCAAAACTCGTACGGATGTTGCATTGCCCCCTGGCCGTTGATCTTCCTCAGGCTTCATGTGATGTTACGGGACTCCGATCTGGATGATTTCAGAGGCGTTAGACTCCGATCATCATATTAATCAGATCCGTACTGTCCGATCGTCCATCTATGGCCCTGAAATAAACCTCTCCTCTCCTGACCATAAAAAGAACCTAATTAACCCAAAATATATACAACTACTCTAAATGCACAATGATGCAGGTTATGCAATATTTATAACATGAAATGGAAATCTAAGCCTAGGAACATGCATGAATAAGAATTTTAACATAAATAGATGTGTCTATATCACCTAGCACCCTTTGCAGCCATGGACTCGGGCTGCTCAACACCTACACTTGAAAAGGGTTATGAGTACACAAAGTCAGCAAACACTGAGTAGAGTGGCAACCAACTAACTAAAGCTGTAAAAGTGCACAGGTAGATGTTATTTTTTAATTACTTTGTTTAACTAATTATTCTTTTTCACCTCTTGGTTTATTTATCAGATCACTTTCTTGATCTCGAATGTTCCTTGTGGGAACGATCTTGATTGCAGTCTTTTCCGAAGAGTAGAAGTCGCACCCAGTCAACCACCCCAAGGTCATGGACAGACGTAATGGCGACTACGGCACACACGATAAATGCATGGGTAGCTACCCCGCACTGGCACGCGGTCAATCGTTTCCGCCAACGGGTGCGCCCAAAGTACAGCACGGAACAATATAGCGCCTAGCCCTCTCAGTAACAGGGGTCTAGCCCCTAAGAACCAAACTGGGATCTCCCCCCTCCACAGTCCGCGCACCTTCGCCTGAATACCCTAGTTTTACCAGTGGGCCTAACAAGTTGATGTAGGGTGGCTAGCTGAACCTTGGGACCTGTGGGGTGGCTAACTCTCTCCCTACACTAGTAGCTCTCCCCGATGTAGTGTACACGAGGGCCAAGAAGTCGATGCAGAGTGGCCAATCCTAACCCCAGGTCCCAGCCCAAGGGCGGCTAGGTCCTCTCTACACTAAATAGGGGACCGTCGCTCTCCATGGTACTACGTGCTCAAGAGCCAGCTCACTTCCCCACTCACATTCCCAGATCCATTCCATTCATTTCCAGGAGCTCTCTCTTAATTTCCCGTAGGGTTCATTCACATATTTCGCATGCCATTCCATACCAGGTTTCATCATTCACATTTCCATTCTCAGGTGATGCACATGTAGCTCGTGCTTCTATTATTTACATTTCTATTCTCAGAGTATACACATGCAACTCATATTTCTATTATTCACATTTCCATTCTCAGAGTATACACATGTAGCTCGTATTATATCATTTAACGTATACAACAGGAAGGTTACATGCAACTGCTAACTAGCACAGGTAATTCATAATTCACAGGCAACTTTGGTTCATTTACAGGCAGCTATTTAACATTTCTGTCTACTCATTCAAGACTGTAATTCAATCACACATACAGACATTTCAAGTACTTCTCATCATAGGATTCATGCCATATCCTAGGTTCTAATCATTCATTCCATGCATGCATTTAGGTTTATAGTTAAATTAGGAGAAGCCACTCTACCAGTCAACCCAGGAGGATTGTGGGCTCGAACAGTAGGCTCACATGCCAAAGCAAGCCCTGAACCAGCAACGGAATGAAGTCCTATAACAAGGAACAATCACAAGGGAACAATCAGAACCTTATAGAAAGCCTTCTAATAAGTAGAGGAACTCACAAGGAAAACAATGGTATCCTATTTGTGTAAAACGGACCTCAAAGGAACCCTCAACGGGTTAAAAATGGAGCTGCTGACCCAAATCAGATGTCTGGAATAAGTTCTAGACGTCTTAAAAGTGTCCAGAAACGCACCACAAGATCTGCGTCCACCCCAGATGTCCAAGAACTCTTCTGGACTGTCTAGACCCAGCTCTAGTCATCTGACCACTTCTCCGGACGTCTGGAAGTGCTTCCAGCCGTCTGGTAAGTCGCCCAAACATCTGAAATGCATGGGAGGGTTTGTCTCGCACGTTCCCGATGCAAATCTTGCACGCGACGACCAAATCTTCTCAAAATATCCATGAGAAGGGTAGCAGCGAGTAGCCTGCATGGCCATATCCGCAAAAGGGAACGTACCATCGCGAAGCTCTCTCCTCAGACATCTAGAATCGCCTCCAGACATCCGCACCATTGTCTGGATGTCACTCCAGACGTCTGATTCATGGAAAAACCCATAACCAGAACCTGCTCCCACTGCGCGCAGCCAGGACTCGCCTCCTCGCCTGTAGCTCTGGCAGCAGCAGTGTCGGGGATGACTTCCCAACGCACTCCTCCTCATCTTGCATGCACCACTCTGGCTGTGCGCCCTCCGGTGAGCTCCCACTCAAGCTCGCGAGCTCACTCTCCTCCTCCTCTGCTCACGCCGCTCCTCCTCGTCGCCGCACTCGAACTCTCTCGCTCGCGCTGGGGTGGTAAGGAAGGGTAGAAATGGCCAGAGGCTGTGAGGTGAGGGGAACGAGAGAGGAGGAAGGGGGGTTTATAAGGAGGGTGGGGTGTTATTGTTTTGCTGGAGGAGGGGAGAGAGAGAAGAAGGGAAGGAAAATGAAAGGGTACTGTCTACGCGCAGCCCGCACGCAGACACGATTCGTAGCCAAAAATTTTGACTTCCAGATGTCTGGAAAGGTGTCTAGACATCTGACCAACAGTGTAGATGTCTAACCAGATGTTTGATCGACAGTCCAGATGTCTTAAAAGGCTCAGGACAGAACAGGTCTTAACATCATAAAAACTTAAAGGGAGTTTCATCCCTGAAACCTGAGCTAGCTAGGGTACGAAAAGAAATAATACGCATAACAAACTTAAAGAGGATCAAAGCCGATCCAGAAAGACATACCTTCAAAAAGTTCTGGGTACTGCTCTCGCATAGTCGACTCAGGCTCCCAGATAGGCTCCTCATACCTCTAGCTCCTCCACAAGACCTTCACCCGGGGCACCTGCTTCCGCCTCAAACTCCGTACCTCTGTCTTGTAGCTGCGCTGGTAGCTCAGGGTAGGTCAAGTCGTCACCCACCTCGACACTCTTGTGGCTCAAAACGTGACTGGGATCGGTGACGTACTTCCTGAGGTTGCACACGTGGAACACGTCATGCACACCAGAAAGCTAGGGAGGTAAGGCAAGCCTGTAAGCAATGGGTCTTACCTACTCCAGGACCTCAAAGGGCCCCACAAACCTCGGTGCGAGCTTCCCTTTCACCCCAAACCGCTGCAGGCCCTTCATTGGCGAAACACGAAGAAAGACGTGAACCCCAACCTCGAACTGCACCTCTCTGTAGTTCCGATCGGCATAACTCTTCTGTTTGCTCTTGATAGTGCGAAGTCATTTGTGAATCTGCTCAACCACCTCCTGACTCTACCGGATCACCCTAGGGCCAACCTCCCACTTGGTCCCCACCTCAACCCAACTCAAGGGTGCAGTACACCTCCATCCATATAGAGCCTCGTAGGGTGCCATGTCGATGCTCGGGTGATAACTATTATTATATGCAAACTCTGCCAGGGGCAAGTGCTCCTCCCAAGAGCCCCTTCAATCCAGTACATAGGCACCCACAAGCTCCTCAAGTGTCTGTATCATGCACTTTGACTGTCCGTTTGTCTGTGGGTGGTACACCGTACTGAACCTCAATTGTGTCCCCAACTCCTGCTGAAACTCAGCCAAAAATTGGGACGTAAAATGGGTATCCCCGTCGGAAACAATCTCACGCGAAACTCCATGCAGACATACCACATCACAAATATACATCTCCACCAACTCCACTAGTCCCAAGGTGACTCAGATCTGCAAGAAACGTGTCATCTTCGTCAATCTGTCTACAATCACCTAGACTGCATCGTATCTTCACTGTGTAATGGGCAAGCCCACCACCAAGTCCATGGTGATGCTCTCCCACTTCCACTCTGGCACAGGAAGTGGCTGCAACGGCCCTGTAGGCCTCTGATGCTCAGCCTTCACCTGCTGGCACACCAAACACTACTGCATGAACTCACCTACATCTCGCTTCATCCCTCTCCACCAAAAGTCACGTCACAGATCATGGTACATCTTCGTGTTCCCAGGATGTATGGTGAACCTAGGCCCATGTGCCTTAGTTAGGAGCTCTCTCAACAACTCCTCGTCTCTGGGAATGCACAAACGTCCCCTCATATGCAATACCTCATCTGTAAAGGAGAAGTCTCCAGGGTCCCCTGACAGTACTCTGTCTTGTAACGACTGCAGGTATGTGTCTGTCATCTGCCTTGCGATGATGTGGTCTATCAGCTTTGGTCTCGTCTGCCATGTCACTGTCACTGCCCCACAATGCCCCTGTAACTCTAGGGGTCGCCAACTGCCCAACTCCTCCATGAGTCTCTAACTCTGTGCCTGTAAACTGGCCAAGTAGGCAGCCGCCTTTCGGCTCAAGGCATCAGCCACCATGTTGGCCTTCCCCAGATGGTAGGAGATGCTACAGTCATAGTCCTTCAGGAGCTCTAACCAACATCTCTGTCTCATGCTATGCTCCTTCTGATCACAAATGGATCCTCTAGCAAACACAGTCCTATCCCAAACTTACAACAAAACTCGCGGCAACAAACGAGTGCGTGGCACTAGAGTCAAAAAGTACGTAAACTAGTCTGCCGGAAACTGTAACCATACCTGCCACCACTGAACCTGAAGCTCTGGCATCTCTGTGTGTCAAGGCGTTGATACGCCCCTCAGCTCTTGGTGCGGAAGAAGCAGCCACACTCTACGTCGGATGGGTAGCCGCTGGCAGGTACCCTCCCCACGACTACTGTCCTCCCCCACGCTCCTGGGATCCACAACCATCTGCTCGTCCTCCAGAGCTCGGTGCGGGGAGCATCTGCTGTGCCCCGACCCTAGATGGGCAATCCCTCCTGATGTGGCCAAGATAGCCACATTGGTAGCAGAGGGGAACTCGACTCCCATTCTCGGTAGGTCCCTACTGATGGTTGGGCGGAGGTCCAGTGCTGGCAACTAGCCCCTGTCGGGGGCCCCCAAAGGCCACTGACAGCCCCGCAAAATGTGAATGCTCTCCTGCAGGCGCCACGTGCCTCCTCTCATGCCGGCCATGTGAGTACTCTAGCTGGTAGGGCCTTTTCCATCTGCTATCAGTGTCACGTACGGTCGGGTTGGTCTCCTCATAGGTTATAGCTACCTCCACCACCCTCAAGAACGTAGGCAGCTTCAGGGGTTTGACATACCCCTGAATGGCAGGTCGGAGCCCCTCAGTGAACCTCCACAGGTGCTCCTCCTCAGTAGCCACCGTTGTCGCAGTGAAACGAGATAGCCCTATAAAACGCGTACGATACGCGCTAACAGTCATCGTCCCCTTGCAGAGAGTGTGGAATTCCCGCCTCCTCTGATCCTGCCACATCTACGGGAAGTACTGCTCGTAGAAGAGGGTGACAAACTGGTCCCACGTCAGCTCTGCCCTCTCCTGACCTCTGATCGCCCTCCACCACCTATGTGCTGCGCTCTCCAGCTGGTATGTGGCAAAGGCCACGCGACACTCCCCAGGGGGGCAAAGGGTGTCAAACACCTTCTCGATCTGCTCGAGCCAGTCCTCTGCCTCAGTCGAGTCGTCATCCCCCTTGAAGTAGGGGGGCTTCAACTTCTGGAACTGTCCAAAAAGCTTGTAATGTCACTGTAATGGGGAGACTGACACACCTCCAGGCAGGGAGGGCTCGTGCTCGGAAGTGTCAAAGTGCAGTGGGGGTGGTGGAGGACCACCCCCTTCTCCACGTCCAGCGCTACGTCAGTCTCGTGGTCCCACGGAGGACTCCCCCTCCACGTCCCTAGGGAGAGGCGCCCATGGAAGTGGGTGGAGCTCCTCTCAAACAATCCCCCATATCAGTTGGGCGAGGTCCTAGGCCTGAATTCCCGGAAGAAGTGATTGATACACTGAAACGTCAGGCTTAGCATGCCCACCCCTTTGACCTCGTCCACAGCCGCATCCGCAACCCTCCTCAAGGACTCCACGTCGAGGTATCTCCTGCATGGAGATGCGAAGAAACACAACAAAGTGACGTCAACTCTAACGGACATTCCGCAAAAGAATCCTCATAACTGATGTCAAAAGGTACGTTGTGTTGGTTACTCTAGTTACATGCACGTGAATTGGTTATTCTCAAGCTAGTTGAATCCTTTCTCGAGACGACCTTACTCTGATTCCATCTTGTTCCGACCCGGTTCCTGGATCCCTACAGAACACGAGACCGGACTGACTCGACTGATCCCAAGACCTAGTCGTCCAACGAGAAATAACCAAAAAGCAAGAAAGTAAACCACATCCACTATGCTATGAAACTAATAGTAAAGAGTACAACAGTAAAGAAAGTAAAAGCTACTACAGCACATGCCACCACCACAGCAGTAGAACAGTAACAGGCTACAGGAATATAAAAGTACAGAAATGTAAGGTACAGAACATAAAGGTACAAGAGTCTAAACTCACTACCACAAAAGAAGTGCACCAAAAAAACTACTGCTACTAGGCTCTACTAGGTCCAACACCCTCTATAGTCGTAGACTCGGGTTGCTCAACACTTGGACCTGAAAAGGGTTTTGAGTACACAAAGTCAACGAACGCTGAGTAGAGTGGCAACCAACAAATTAAAGCAGTAAAAGTGGATAGGTAGAAGTCATTTTTCAATTGCTTTGTTTAACTAATTATTCTTTTTCACCACTTGGTTTATTTATCAGATCTCTTTCTTGATCTCGAATGTTCCTCATGGGAACGATCTTGATTGCAGTCTTTTTCGAAGAGTAGAAGCCACACATGGTTCTCTACTGGCTGAGGGAGTCTCTCGTGGTGGTCCTACACCCAATCAACCACCCCAAGTTCACGGACAGTCGTAACAATGACTACCGCACGCACGATAAATGCACAAGTAGCTACCCCGTACTGGCACACGGTCAGTCGTTTCTGCTAACAAGTGCACCCAAAGTACAGAACAGAACAGTATAGGGCCTAGACCTCTCAGTAACAGGGGTCCAGCCCCTAAGAACCGAACTAGGGTCTCGCCCTTCCATAGTCCGTGCAACCTCGCCTGAGTACCCTGGTTTCCCTAGTGGGCCTAACAAGTCGGTGTAGGGTGGCTAGCTGAACCCCGAGCCTCGTGGGGTGGCTACCACTCTCCCTACACTAGTAGCTCTCCCCGGTACTGTGTACACGAGGACCAAGAAGTCGGTGCAAAGTGGCCAATCCTAACCTCGGGTCCCAACCCAAGGGCAACTAGCTCCGCTCTACACTAAACAAGGGTCAGTCGCTCTCCTTAGTACTACGTACTCATGGGCCAGCACACTTCCCCACTCACATTCCCAGATCCATTCCATTCATTTGTAGGAGCTCTACTCCTAATTCCTCGTAGGGTTCATTCTCATATTTCTCATGCCATTCCATACCAGCTTTCGTCATTCACATTTCCATTCTCAGGTTATGCACATGCAGCTCATATTTCTATTATTCACATTTCCATTCTCAGAGTATATACATGCAGCTCGTATTTCTATTATTCGCATTTCCATTCTTAGAGTATACGCATGTAGCTCGTGTTATATCATTTAACGTATGCAATAGGAAGGTTACATGCAACTGCAAACTAGCACAGGTAATTCATAATTCACAGGCAACTTTGGTTCATTTACAGGCAGCTATTTAACATTTCTGTCTACTCATTCAAGACTGCAACTCAATCACACATACAGACATTTTAAGTACTTCTTGTCCTAGGATTCATGCCATGTCCTAGGTTCTAATCATTCATTCCATGCATGCATTTAGGTTTATAGTTAAATTAGGGGAAACCACTCTTCCAGTCAACCTAGAAGGATTGGGCGCTCGAACGGCGAGCTCACGTGCCTCAGCAAGCCCCAAACCCGCAACAAAATGAAGTCCTATAACAAGGAACAATCATAAGGGATCAATCAAAATAGTATAAAAAGCCTTCTAACAAGTAGAGGAACTCACAAGGAAAACACCCGTATCTTATTTGCGTAAAACGAACCTCAAACGGACCTTAAACAGGTCAAAAACAGGGCTATTGACTCAAATCAGACGTCTGAAACAACTTCCAGACATCTTAAAAGTGTCAAGAAATGCACCTCAAGCTCTACATCCACCCGAGACGTCTAGGAACGCTTTTGGACTATTTGGACCCAGCTCCAGTCGTCCGACCACATCCCTGGACATCTGGAAGTGCTTCCAACCATCTGGTAAGTCGCCCGGACATCTGAAATGCGTGGGAAGGTGTGTCCCGTGCCTTCCCGAAGCAAATCCTGCATGCGATGACCAAATCTTCTCAAAATAACCTTGCGAAGGGTAGCAACGGATCAGCCTGCATGGCTGTATCCGCAAAAGGGAACGTACCTTTGCGAAGCTCTCTCCTCAGACGTCTGGAACCACCTTCAGACGTCCGCACCATCATCTGGACATTGCTCCAAACGTCTGATTCTAGGAAAAACCCAGAACCAAAACCTTCTCCCACTCACTCCCACCGCGCGCGGCCACGGCTCGCCTCCTCACCTGCAACTCCAACTGTAGCAGTGTCGGGGATGACTTCCCGATGCACTCCTCCTCTCGCACACGCCGCTCCGGCCGAACGCCCTCCAGTGAGCTCTCACTCAAGCTCACGAGCTCACTCTCCTCCTCCTCTTCTCATGCTCTTCCTCCTCGTCACCGCTCTCATGCTCTTTCGCTTGCGCTAGGGTGGTGAGGAAGGGAAGAAGTGGCTGGAGGCTGTGAAGTGAGGGGAATGAGAGAGGAGGAAGGGCTTTATAAGGTGGGTGGGGTGTTAGGTTTTTGCTAGAGGAGGGGAGAGAGAGTAGGGAAGGAAAATGAGAGGATACTGTCTGCATGTAGCCCACGCACAGACGCGAGTTCGTAGCCAAAAATTTTGATGTCCAGACATCTGGGAAGGTGTGTAGACATCTGACCGAAAGTCCAGATGTCTAACCAGAAGTCTGACCGATAGTTCAGACATCTTAAAAGGCTCAGGGCAGAACGGGTCTTAACATCATAACAAACTTAAAGGGAGTTTCGTCCACGAAGCCTGAGCTAGCTAGGGTATGGAAAGAAATAATACGCATAACAAACTTAAAGAGGACCGAAGCCGGTCTGAAAGGACGTACCCTTAAACTCCTCAAGCTCCCAGGTAACCTCATCGAACCTCTGGCTCCTCCACAAGACCTTCACCACGGGCACGTGCTTCCGTATCAAACTTCGGACGGCTCTATCTAGTAGCTGCACTGGTCGCTCGGGGTAGGTCAGGTCGTCACCCACCTCGACACTCTTGTCGCTCAGAACGTGATTGGGATCGACGATGTACTTTCTGAGCTTGGACACGTAGAACACGTTGTGCACACCAGAAAGTTGGGGATGAAAGGCAAGCCTATAAGCATCGGGTCCTACCTGCTCCAGGACCTCAAAGGGCCCCACAAACCTCGACACGAGCTTCCCTTCCGCCCCAAACCACAGCAGGCCCTTCATGGGCGAAATGCGAAGAAAGACATGATCCCCAACCTCGAACTGCACCTCTCTAGCTTTCGATCGACATAACTCTTCTGTCTGCTCCTGACAGTGCGAAGTCATCTGTGAATCTACTCAACCACCTCCTGACTCTGTCGGATCAGCCTGGGGCCAACTTCCCACTTGGTCCCTGGTCGTGCATGTTTTGCATGTAAGAAATCATGGTTACAAGTAACCCGTCGTCGTAGTTGCAAAGCACGTCCTTCAGATAAAATTTATACCAAAACTCCAAGGAAGTCCCAGGTCGAACACAGGGAAGCGATGTTTACTTTACTTTAAAACCGTGCTTCATTTTGTTTCTTTTTGGTATTTTGGGGTTTTGTTATTTTTTTGTATTTTTGAAATAAAAGAAAGCAAGCAAGTGTTTCACAAGATAGAGATGTGGAACGAATATGATATATATTACTTCCAATGTCAATTACAAAAAACTATGAAAGCATATAAAGAGAGGGAGGTGAGAGGAAATCTCCCGAATCGACTGTTCGACGAGATGACAGTGCATGGCAGAAGCTTGAACGAAGGAGGTGAGGAGTGGGACGACGGAGGTGAGATGTTGGAGGACGTCGGGTTGAGGAAAGCTTCAACGTAGCTCTGGAATGGAGGTGAGAAGATAGAGTTGATCTGCTACCGGAATGGAGGTGGGAGGATGGCTCCAAGGTGGCCTATGAAGGGAGATGGCAAGTTGGAGTTTTTGGTAGGGCAGAGGTTCGCTACACTAATTGGCACCTAGGGAGCTCGAGAACAAGCTCTAATGGAGCATTGGTAGGCTTGCTAGAGCTTGGGAGTAGGTGGGAGTACAGTAGGTAGAGATGGCTTGGAAGGGAGGGGGTGTAGGTCCTTTTATTGTGGAGGAGAAGAGGCTAAAATTGGATAAAGGAACTTTAGTGACCTCCAGGCCATCGCTGGAAACATTACTGTAGACAGCTCGCCTCCACTCACACCCTTAGCTGGCTCTGCTGTCTTGCAATGAAATAGAGACGGTTGTAAGCGTCACTATGGGTCAGCCTAGCTGTTGCTAAAAGCTGGCGCCAACTACCCTTGCGCCCGCGCCGCGCTGCCCTGCTCATCTCGCACGTTGACCACGTGCGCCCGGCTGTGTGTGCGCTTGCTCTATGCTGGCGTGCGTGCTTGCCATGCGCTGCCGTGCGAGTGCGCACGCGCGCTGCCTTGCGTTGGCGCTACCACTCCATGCGCCCGCCCAATTACGGATAGGAGGGGTTGCAGGGATTCGAACCCACGCCCTCCTTTTGCAAACCAACGCTCCCACCATTGCGGCAAACCTTCCCTTGTGTCGTGTGGAGTGGTTTGGTGCATCTGCTTCCCAGCCGTTGGATATTGATCCAATGGCTAGGATTGAAGGGTGCGGATGAAGAAGGAGTTGAGCGGTGCTGTTGGCCGATTTTGAGCAGCCAGGATGATGCCATGTGGCGCCATCTGGGTCGTCCATCTTCTTCTTGTAAAGGGTGCTACGATGCTCAGATCAAGATGATTCCCACAATGCCGAACTGCGATCGTCGCTCCGAATCCATCCGTATGGTCGGATTTTCCATCTGAAACCCGTACGGATGTCGCATTGCCCCCTGGCCATATAAAATGGAGGAATTAGTATATAAAATGTACAACTATCCTAAATGCCATGCAATATATGTTATGCAATATTTATAACATCATATGCAATGCTAACCCTAGGAACTATAAAAAATAAGCAATTTATCATGAATTTATGTGTGTTCATCAGTCCCCACCTCAACCCAACTCAAGGGTGCAGTAGACCTCCATCCGTACAGAGCCTCGTAGGGTGCCTTGCTGAGGCATGAGTGATAACTGTTATTATATGCAAACTCTGCCTGGGGCAAGTGCTCCACCCAAGAGACCCTCCAGTCCAGTACATAGGCACGCAAAAGGTCCTCATGTGTCTGTATCGTGTGCTTTGACTGTCCGTCTATCTGGGGGTGGTATGCCGTACTAAACCTCAATCGTGTCCCCAACTCCTGCTGAAACTCAGCCCAAAACTAGGATGTAAAACGAGCATCCCGGTTGGATACAATCTCACACGGAACTCTGCGCAAACGTACCACATCACGAATATACCTCTCTGCCAACTACGCTGGTCCCAAGGTGACTCGGATCGGCAAGAAACATGTCATCTTCATCAATCTATCTACAATCACCCAGACTGCATCATGTCCTCGCTGGGTAACGGGCAAGCCCACCACCAAGTCCATGGTGATGCTCTCCCACTTCCACTATGGCACAGGAAGTGGCTGCAACATCCCTACAAGCCTCTGATGCTCAGCCTTCACCTGTTGGCACACCAAACGCTTCTGCACGAACTCACCTACATCCCACTTCATCCCTCTCCACCAAAAGTCACATCTCAGATCATGCTACATCTTCGTGTTTCCGAGATGTATGGTGAACCTGGACCCATGTGCCTTAGTTAAGAGCTCTCTCAACAACTCCTTGTCTCTGGGAACGCACAAACATCCCCTCATATGCAGTACCTCATCTGTAAGGGAGAAGTTTCCAGGGTCCCCTGACAATACTCTGTCTTGCAACAACTGCAGGTACATGTCTGTCATCCACCTCGCAATGATGCGGTCTACCAGCTCTGGTCTCATCTGCTGTGTCACTATCACTGCCCCATAATGCCCCTGTAACTCTAGTGGTCGCCAACAACCTAACTCCTCCATGAGTCTCCAACTCTGTGCCCATAAACTGGCCAAGTGGGCAGGTGCCTTCCGACTTAAGGCGTCAGCCACCACATTGGCCTTCCCCGGATGGTAACAGATGCTGCAGTCATAGTCCTCCAGGAGCTCTAACCAATGTCTCTGTCTCATGTTAAGCTCCTTCTGATCACAAATGGATCCTCTAGCAACACACAGTCCTATCCCAAACAGACAGCAAAACTCGCAGCAACAAACGAGTGCGTGGCACCGGAATTAAAAAGTACGTAAACTAGTATGCCGAAAACTGTAACCGTACCTGCCACCACTTAATCAGAAGCTCTGGCGTCTCTGTGTGTCAACGCGTCGATACGCCCCTCACTCTCGATGCAAAAGAAGCAGCCACACTCTACATCGGATAGGTAGCTGCTGGCCAGTATCCTCCCCACGTCTGCTGTCCTTCCCCACGCACTTGGGAACCACGGTCATCTGCTCGACCTCCAGCGATCAGTGCGGGGAGCATCTGCTGTGCTCTGGCCTAAATGGGCAACCCCTCCTGATGTGGCCCGGCTGGCCACACTGGTAGAGAGGGGAACTCGACTCCCGCCCTCGGTAGGTCCCTACTGGACGGCTGGGCGAAGGTCCAGTGCTGGCAGCTGGCCCCTGTTCGTGGCCTCCAAAGGACACTAATGGCCCACAAAACGTGAAGGCTCTCCTACGAGCGCCACGTGCCTCCTCTCTCACTGGCCCTGTGAATACTCTAGCTGGTGGGGCCTCCTCCGTCCGCTATCAGTGTCACGTGCAGTTGCGTTGGTCTCCTCATAGGTTATAGCTGCCTCCACCACTCTCAAGAATGTGGGCAGCTTCAAGGGTTTGACATACCCCCGAATGGCAGGCCGGAGCCCCTCAGTGAACCTCCATAGGCGCTCCTCCTCAGTAGCCACCGCTATCGCAGCAAAATGGGACAGCTCCAGAAAACACGTACGATACGCACTAACAGTCATCGTCCCCTGGCGGAGAGTGTGGAACTCCCGCCTCCTCTGATCCTGCCACGTCTGCGGGAAGTACTGCTCGCAGAAGAGGGTGACAAACTGGTCCCACGTCAGCTCTGCCCTCTCCTAACCTCTGACTGCCCTCCACCAACTGTGTGCCGTGCTAGCCAGCTGGTATGTGGCAAAGGCCACGCAGCACTCTGCAGGGGGTTAAGGGTGTCAAACACCTTCTCAATCTGCTCGAGCCAGTCCTTCGCCTCAGTCGAGTCCTCATCCCCCTTGAAGGAGGGGGGCTTCAGCTTCTTAAACTGTCCGAAAAGCTCGTAATGTCGCTGTAGTGGGGAAACTGGCACACCTCCAGGCAGGGAGAGCTCGTGCTCAGAAGTGTCAGAGTGCAGTGGGGGCAGTGGAGGACCACCCCCTTCTCCACGTCCAGCGCTACGTCGGTCTCCTGGTCCCACAAAGAATCCCCCCCCCCCACGTCCCTAGGGAGAGGCGCCCGTGGAGGCGGGTGGAGCTCCTCTCGAACTATCGCTTGTATCCGCTGGGCAAGGTCTTGGGCTTGAACGCCCAGAAGAAGTGGCTGGTCCACTGAAACGTCGGGCTCAGCACGCCCGCCCCTCCGACCTCATCCAAGGCCGCGTCCGTGGCCCACCTAAAGGACTCCACGTTGAGGCTCACATGCATGGAGACGCGAAAAAATAAAATAGGAGAGGTCAACTCTAACGGACATTCCGCAAAAGAATCGTCAGAACAGATGTCAAAAGGTACGTTGTGGTGGTTACTCTAGTTACATGCACGTGAATTGGTTATTCTCAAACTAGTTGGTTCATTTCTCAAGATGATCTTGCTCTGATACCATCTTGTTACAACCCAGTTCCCAGATCCATACAGGACACGAGACCAAACTGACTCGACTGATCCCAAGACCCAGTCGTCCAACGAGAAATAACCAAAAAGCAAGAAAGTAAACCACATCCACAATGCTATGCAACTGACAGTAAAGAGTACAGCAGTAAAGAAAGTAAAAGCTACTACAGTACATGCCACCACCACAACAGTAGAACAGTAACAGGCTATAGGAACATACAAGTACAGAAACGTAAGGTACAGAACATAAAGGTACAAGAGTCTAAACTCACTACCACAAAAGAAGTGCAACAAAGAAACTACTGCTATTGGGCTCTACTGAGCCCAGCACCCTCTGCAGTCGTAGACTCGAGCTGCTCAACACCTGGACCAGAAAAGGGTTATGAGTACACAAAGTCAGCGAACGCTAAGTAGAGTGGCAACCAACTAACTAAAGCAGTAAAAGTGGACAGGTAGCTATTGTTTTTCAATTACTTTGTTTAGCTAATTATTCTTTTTTACCACTTGGTTTATTTATCAGATCTCCTTCTTGATCTCGAATGTTCCTCGTGGGAACAATCTTGATTGCAGTCTTTTCTAAAGAGTAGAAGCCACACGTGGTGCTCTCCTGTCCAGGAGAGTCCCCCGTGGTGGTCCTATACACAGTCAACCACCCCAAGGTCATGGATAGACGTAACGGTGACTACGACACACATGATAAATGCACGGGTACCTACCCCGCACTAGCCTGCGGTCAGTCATTTCCACTAATGAATGCACAAAAAGTACAGCACGGAACAGTATAGGGCCTAGCCCTCTCAATAATAGGGGTCTAGCCTTAAGAACCAAACTTGGGTATCGCCCCTCTACAGTCCGCTCACCCTCGCCTGACTACCCTGGATTGCCCAGTGGGCCTAACAAGTCGGTGTAGGGTGGCTAGCTCTCTCCCTACACTAGTAGCTCTCCCTAGTATAGTGTACACGAGAGCCAAGAAGTCAGTGCAAAGTAGCCAATACTAACCCCCGATCCTAACCCAAGGGCAGCTAGCTCTGCTCTACACTAAACAGGGGACAGTCGCTCTCCTTGGTACTACGTACTCAAGGGCCAGCACACTTCCCCACTCACATTCCCAGATCCATTCCATTCATTTCCAGGAGCTCTACTCCTAATTCCCCATAGTGTTCATTCTCATATTTCTCATGCCATTCCATACCAGGTTTCATCATTCACATTTCCATTCTCAGGTTATGCATATGCACCTCATATTTCTATTATTCACTTTTTCATTCTCAGAGTATACACATGCAGCTTATATTTCTATTATTCACATTTCCATTCTCAGAGTATACACATGTAGCTCGTATTATATCATTTAACATATACAACAAGAAGGTTACATGCAACTGCTAACTAGCTCAGGTAATTCATAATTCACAGGAAACTTCGGTTCATTTACAGGCAGCTGTTTAACATTTCTGTCTACTCATTCAAGACTGCAATTCAATCACACATACAGACATTTCAAGCACTTCTCATCCTAGGATTCATGCCATATCCTAGGTTCTAATCATTTATTCCATGCATGCATTTAGGTTTATAGTTAAATTAGGGGAAGCCACTCTACCAGTCAACCTAGGAGGATTGGGGGCTCGAACGGCAGGCACACGTGCCTCAGCAAGACCCGAACCCGTAACGGAACGAAGTCCTATAACAAGGAACAATCACAAGGGAACAATCTAAACAGTATAGAAAATCTTCTAACAAGTAGAGGAACCCACAAGAAAAACATCGGTATCTTATTTGCGTAAAACGAACCTCAAACGGACCCTAAATGAGTCAAAAACAGGGCTGCTGACACAAATCAGGTGCCTGGAACAACTTCCAAATGTCTTAAAAGTGTCCAGAAATGCACCTCAACCTCTACGTCCACCCTAAACGTCCAGGAACTCTTCTAGATCGTCTGGACCCAGCTCCAGTCATCCGACCACCTCTCCGGATGTCTGGAAGTGCTTCCAGCCTTCTGGTAAGTTGCCTAGACGTCTAAAATGCTTGGAAGGGCATGTCACATGCCTTCCCAAAGCAAATCTTGCGTGCGACGGCCAAATCTTCTCAAAATATCCATGGGAAGGGTAGCAGCGGAGCGGCCTACATGGCCTTATCCACAAAAGGGAACGTACCTTCGCGAAGCTCTCTCCTCAGATGTCTGGAACCTCCTCCATATGTCCGCACCGTCATCTGGACATCGCTCCAGACATCTGATTCTGGGAAAAACCCAGAACCAGAACCTACTCCAGCTCGCTCCCACCGTGCGCGGCCGCTGCTCGCCTCCTCGCCTATAGCTCCAATTGCAGCAGTGTCATGGATGACTTCCTGACGCACTCCTCCTCTCATATGTGCCGCTCTGGCAGTGCTCCCTCCGGTGATCTCCCACTCGAGCTCACTCTCCTCCTCCTCTCCTCATGCCACTCCTCCTCGTTGCTGCTCTCGTGCTCTCTCGCTCGCGCTAGGGTGGTGAGGAAGGGAAGAAGTGGCTAGAGGCTGTGAAGTGAGGGGAATGAGAGAGGCGGAAAGGGGGTTTATAAGGAGGGTGGGGTGTTAGGGTTTTGCTAAAGGAGGGGAGAGAGAGAAGGGAAGGAAAACGAGAGGGTACTGTCTACGTGTAGCCCACGTGCAGACGCGAGTTTGTACCCAAAAATTTTAATTTCCAAACATCTAGGAAGGTGTCCAGACGTCTGACCAGATGTCTGACCGACAGTCCAGACGTCTTAAAAGGCTCATGATAGAATGGGTCTTAACAAGCTAGGCACTCCATATTTTCTTGATTTACAAAGGAAAAACACTTGAACTCGTGCTTTCAAATCTTGGATTGCCTCGCAAAACTTGATTGAATATACCTAGTATTTGAATCCTAAAAGCTACTAAGCAAGATTTGAACCCTAAAACTCACCTCATCATTAATAATCTTGCTTGAAATCCTCTTGGCTGTGCACATTCACACATTCTCAAACAAATCATTAGGGGCACAACCCATTAAGGGCCCATCACATTCCAAAAGCACCATTGTCCCAAGCCTAACTAAAATTGAGTGGACGTTGGCCTTAAGGACTGGTTCACTCTACGAGATCCAGACTGAGATATTCACGATTAACATACTTCTACTAGTTAATCTAATGTCTAGCTAGGGGAGTAGTGTCAAACGATCGTGGTTGGGAGGTACACTAGGAACTACAGGCGCAAGCCAAAGGAAGAACCTTCTCCCCAGTCCCTCCTTCTAACTGGTCGGATTGCTTGGACATAAGTAGAGTAAATCCTCCATACTCTTAGGACATATTCTGAGAGTCAATAGACCTTAGGCTACCACATCTAAGGACAGGCTTGTATTCTTGTGCTGCAGGGTTCCCTCTTTTCCCCGTCCTTCTGACTTCCTTCCAATGTATGCTTGGAAGGAGGTCATTGAACCTTAGATTGGAAGTACCTTTAGACCATTCCGAAAGGTGGAGGTTAAGCTTTAGCCAAGCAAATCCCATGGCTGAACAACAACCACCTCCCCTGCTCCTGAACTAGCAGGAGCTGATTCAGAGGTAGTTGGAAGAATTGTAGCAGATGCAGCAATGGTTCCAACGAATGAATGGTCAGGGCGCTCAGCCCTTGAAGGATTTTTATGATCCTTTAAATTATGAGGACCGTCCCAGCATTGTGATTCCCACCGGACATGTTGAGATCAAGCCCCAGGTTTTGAGTCTAATTAAACACTTTCATTAGCTTGGCTCAGAGGACTCATTCCAACATTTGGAGGACCTAATCACTCTGGTTCAAACCACCAAATCACAGAATGTGGATGAAGAATAGATGCTCATGAGGCTTTTCCCACATTCACTCAGGGATAAGGTCGCACATTGGTATCGTACCATTGGAAGACCGATTGCTACCTGGACAACTTTGAAATCGTCCTTCCTGAAGAAATTCTTACCAATTGGGAGAACTAATGCATTGCGATAGGCAATTACCACTTTTGCCCAGTGGCATGGGGAACCATTTCATGAGGCCTAGGAGAGATTCCAAGATCTGTTACGGAAGTGTCCACACCACGTGGTGCCTAAATGGCAACTTGTGCAAATTTTTTATCACGAGTTGAATGATCAACTTCGTAATCATGTGGATGCTTCTTGCAGAAGCAATTTCCTCAACAAGGACACAGATAGCACATATGATTTGTTTGAGGAAATGAGCGAAAATTCCTTAAACCATGCCTCCATGAAAACCTTCAACCGATCCCAACAAATTAGATCAAATGCCAATGAGGTCCAAGATTCTCATACATCTGATATGGAATTGATCTGCAATAGATTAGATAAGATGGATCTGGTTACAAAAAGAATGGAAGAGTGGATGTTCGAAAACTCTAATTTTTCTAGATCCACTCAATCCTATGGATCGGGATTCCATTCTTCGTAAGCTCCTACGGGACGAGAGTTTGTGAACCAACTAGAGCCGGCTCGACCTTCGAGCCAACTCTTCTCGGAACATTATGGGTTCCAAACTGGGGCCTTTGATCCTAGTCTTTTTGATCCTTCTTCATCCTCATCTTATGAGGATGTTCATGCTATGCAAGAGAATGTTAGGTCCAACCCTTATTCAAATTCCTACAATTCTGGTTGGAAAAGTCATCCTAACTTCTCTTGGAAAGATCAGGGGCAGCAGAGCCAATATCGACCCAACAACTATGTATCACAAAAACCAATGTGTCAGGGTCATGTATATACTCAGTTGCCCCTGAATTAGGTTAATCATCCCATGTGGAATGCTCAACAACCCACCGAGCAAGCTGACTTGAACCTAAAAATGGTAGAAATGCAAGGGTCAATGCCCGAGCTCATGCAACAGATGAAAACTTTGCTGGACACCTTGCAATCCGGACTTAGTACAAACAACCGACAGCCTGGATCTCTACCATCACAATCTGTACCAAACCCAAGGAATGTTCAGAATCGAGGCGCCGGGCCTCATGGATTTGGTAATGATGGGGAGTCGCACGCTCAAGCTCATGCTATTTGTCAAGCTACCCCAACCCCTATCAAAGTGAACCAAGTTCCCACCATAATCAACTGAGAGCCTCCTGTTTTGCCCAACCCTCCCCAAGGCACTAACCAACAGCATTTTGCCATGGCAAACACCATCACCTTGAGGAGTAGTAGTAGACACAAGGGACCTACCTGATAAACGTCAGTTTATCATCATTCTTATGCATTAAAACTAACCTAGCTCTTAGGATTTTACTCCGCAAATGGATTTTTGGGCTGCATTTAGGCATAAATTAGGATAGGCATGCATTGCATTTTTTATTGTCGTTTTAATGTGTTTTTGTGAGTGTTAGGGATGTACAGATGCACAGATCCCTAAAACCCTAGCACTCAAGAAGGCAAATGGTGAAGGAGAAGCCCAGACTAGCTGGAACCCAGCTTGATCCAGCTCACCACAGCTGAAACCTAGCTTACTTGAACTAGGGTTAGCTCATCCCAGCTCCATTTAGCTAATCACAGCTGGATGGTAGCTCAAGAGAGTTCACCTTAGCTTACCCTAGCTCAAGTCAGCTCAGATCCAGCTCAACTTAGCTGAGTCTAGCTCATCTCAGCTCCCACTAGTTCACAGGGAGCTCTAGCTAGCTCAGCTGAGTTGACAGGAGTTCACCTCAGCTCACATCCAGCTCAACTTAGCTGAGTCTAGCTCATCTCAGCTCCCACTAGTTCACAAGGAGCTCTAGCTAGCTCAGCTGAGTTGACAGGAGTTCACCCCAGCTCAGATCCAGCTACATCCAGCTCCACTCAACTCCAGCCAGCTGAAGAAGAATTCATCTCAGCTAAGGAAGCTTAAGTCCAGCTCTCGGGGATTCAGCTTAGCTCAACTCAGTTGAGCTAAGCTACCTTAGCTGCCTCAACCAGCTTGATTCTCCCCGAGAGCACCAGACCTAGCTCACCTCAGCTCATTTTGGTAGAAGCTAGCTCACCTTAGCTTGGCTTAGCAACTAGCAAAGAACTAGCAAGCTAAGCTAGCTAGAGTAGCCCCATGCCAGCCTCTTCAGCAGCAGCCAGCTCCAGCTCCAGCTCCAGACTTCTCCTCCTCAGCTCTTCTCCCTGAAAACCCTAGCTCCAAATGCCTCCAACTCTACTCCCTATTAGCTAAGCTAGCTAAGCTGCTTAACATAGCTAGTCCACCTCCATGGCACCAAAACCTACTACCCTACTACCTAAGCTCCAGCAAAAAGACCACCTACTCCTACTTTATTTTGGTGACAACTATCCCTTCCATCACCACCCTACATCCACCATCAAAGCCCATCTCCACCCTCCATTTTTTCCCTCCAAAATTGCCTTCTAGAAGGTATTTTTGGAGGGAAAATCAAGGCACCTCTTCATTTCCCTCCCATTTTTCCCTCCAAAAATAACCAAGCACCCCTTCATTTCCCTCCAAAAAAACACCATAACCACCCCCTTTCCCATCCTATAAATACCCTACCCTACCACCACATAATTCCCATCCTCCCTTAGTATATTTTCTACCTAAACCACCTATACCTACGGCCAAGAAGAAGGAGTAGAGAAGGAGATTAAAGGGGCACATCACCAGCCCTTTTGGTGACTTCTTCTCCCCACTCTCTTCAACTTGAGCCACGCCAAGGAGGAGGACTCTCCCATTTCAAGGAGGACGGCCAGGCAAAGGAGAAAAGCTTAGGGTGGACGTCCACCCTTGGAGAGAAACTTAGGGCACGCCCCCTTAGGGCTTGCCTTGGAGGTCATCACCTTGGCGGAGTACTGCAAGGGAGGAGTTGAAGGATTCTTTTCAAGCTTGGGAGCCACCAACCTTGGAGCAAGAAGCCCTCTTCTTCACCATCTATTTAGAGGATTTGTGTTTTATTTTCTTATTTGCAATTTTCTAGTAGTACAAGCTTTCCTCTACTAGGCCTTTTGTAAAACACTTTATCAATTATCTAGTTGCCTTCTTTGCAATTTTTTTGTTTGCATTTCTATTAGCTTATTTTCAGCATTCTTCACTCCCTCTCCCTAATTATTCTAGGCCTCCACTTGCCTAGAGTGAGCATAGGGAGAGGTTCTGCTTGTCACATAAAAGTAGTATTTTAATTCGAAGTGTAAACACTTTTCCCGCCATCAGTTCGCATGTTGCCTTAGTTTAAAAATAACAAAAAAATTACATATTGAAAAATATTAAAAAGAAAGTTGAGATTGTATTCCAAGCAAGAGAATCATTATTGCAATTTTTGCCTCCTTGGACGACCCTAGATACTCCCTTATCTAGGATATAAATTTTAAAAGCGAAAGCGGATTTACGCGTTACAACGACATATTTTAACAAACCGTGTATTTTCGTCATCACTTTTTGGCGCCGTTGCCGGGGAGGCACGGCTTTGCATTAACTCATTTTCTCTTGCTTGAAGTGGATCTCATCCCCTTCTCTTTCTTTCTTTTGTGTGTGCAGGAACTACAGCGGGAAAGCGGGAATCTGGAAGCGAGAGCTTAAAGATCCTTTTCTTCCCGCGAAAATTCAGGTTGGTTCCTCTTTCTAGTCACATAATTAATTAAAACTACCAAAAATATATTAAACTTGGCTTTCAGGACCCTAAACACTTAAATTAAGTGGAGTGGTGCATTTTAAAATCATTGTTTGCTTGTATGCTTCTTTAGCACCATTCCATTGCAAGTATTGGTGTTCTGTTTTTCGGGTCTAGATTTCTGTCCATACTTGAAAAATCGATTCCTAACACCACAGGCCTCCTAAAATCATAAAATTTCATAGAGTGATTCCCAATTAAGTTTGGAACATCTGTTCCAAATTTCAGATCAATTGGATTTGTATTTAATTTTTAAAAATTCGTGGATTACAGAGGGGTCACACCCTCTAATCTTCCTGTTTTGCTACTGTCCGTGAATTTTCAGAATTTTTATACTCCTCCAATTTTTGTGAAATTTATCTTGTTGGAATCCCTGTGAAATTTTACATATCATATAAAATCATAAAAATTTTCTGAGGTTGGTGGTAATACTGAAAAGTCTATAATACCCAAGGGTATTATTTCTGGACTTTGACACCAGTACAATTAAAAATTCAAAACTATTATCAAACAAATTCCTAAAATCTTACAAAAATCTTTTCTGGAATCCTTGTTTGATTTTCTTCAAAGTAGTGGTGTTGTTTGAGTTGTTTGGACCACTACTTAATTCTGAAAGCTAAAAATAATTCATTGGTAGTTAAATTTCTGTCTCAGGGATAATTGGTTTAGGGTTTCTTCTTTCTCTTTAGAGACTCAATTAAAAGGAAATATACAATCACACATACAACTTGTCTTTCCTTTGATTGTGAACTTTCAAACTTGTTTGAAAACTTAAAGAGAAAAACCCTAAAATTCATTTAATTAAATCACATCCTAAAAGACAAAAATATAAAAAAAATTGTGACAACTTGATTTTCATTGGAGCCACTCTCCAATTCCTGCACACACAAAAAAAAATCAAATAACAGGGCAACAACCCAATAAACACCCTCCACATTCCGTGTGCACTATAGAATCCTAGACCTAATTAAAATTTGTAGCAACTTGACCCCTAAGGCTTTATCAACTTAGGCTTGCTATTTAGGTCTTAAGTTTTCTTTAGTTAGTACCAATTCTGTCATCTATATCTGGTGTTCAGGCTGAGGGGCCGTGTCAAACGACCAGGCGCGGGTTTGTACAAGCACCTGGGGTTTTCCCTGGGAAACGTTTGGGCCCAAACCTCCCCTTAAGCAACTTGGCTAGATTTGTTGATAGAACGGGTATTCACTATTGACTACTTATTTCCTATATAGACCAAGTCTTAGGTTATTATTAGGGAGTCACACTTAAGTTAGGTCTAGTTTTGTCTGTTTGATTTGCACACTTTCTCTCATCTCCATCTCTTCTCCTCCCCTCCCGTTTCTTCCATTTTGCACGGGCGGCGGTCCAAAACTCCACACTTGGAGGGACCACTTGATTTTGCCTCCCCAAGAAAAGACTTTTCTGCATTCTTCCTCTTCTTTTAAAATGGAAAATAAAAATTGGTCCTCTAACACGCATGCTAATTTTTCTTTCCCCTATTTTTCCACCCAGGAGCTTCTTAATCAGGCCCCTCCACCTAATTTCTACTCTATCATGGCTCAGCTACAAGTTAAGCAACAACAGTTGCATAAGGATTTAACAAACCTGGCCAACCAAGGGAATCCTGCCACACCTGCCCAAGCTCCACACATTCCACATCTCACCCCTTTTAACACCCGCAAGAGAGAAAATCTACATAAATCCCATGCTGAGTATAATTGTTATTCTGAGGCTTTCTATGGTTCAACAGGGAATTATGTTTATCCCAATCATCACCCCACCCAAAATGTTCCTACTATCCAGGAGAAATTGAAAAATTCCTCTAATGGGGGGGATTATCCGACCCACTCCTGGACCAATCCGATTCCACACCAACAACAGAACCCGTTTGGAGGGTATGGTTCAAATCAGACTTATGAATCTGGGCAATCTCAAGAAGACATTAATGCCCAGATGATGAAAACCTTGCAAGAGTTACAAAGAAAAACAAAGGAAACAACCCATCTTATTAAAAATCTCAATGATCAAATTGGGGATATTCCGACTCAAAGACCTGCAGGACACTCACCATCCCAACCCACACCAAACTTTATTAATCACAGGAACCAACACCCGGGTGTCTACCAACATCAGAACCACATGATTCAGCCTCCTATTAACCCAATATCACAGCACCTACCCAGTTTCTTTCAACATCAGGCCCCCCTACCTCCTCTCAGTGAACACCAAGCTGCATATGCAGAGACTATGAGGAGTGAGGAAACCACCATGGATTTAAGGCCTTCTCAATCAAATGATGAAACTGATTCTCAACCAATGCAGATTGACCCCCCTAACCTTAATAAGGAAGAAGAAAAAGAAACCCCAAAAATACTTGATTCAAACCCTATTTCCCACTCTCAAAAACTGCAATCCAACAATCCAAAATCAGAGCCCTCTGACCACAATTCTTTGGATTTATTTGAGCAAGTCGAGAGGAATATTCCCTTCCTAGATTCCCCCCATGCCTCTAAAGAATTTACTGCAAAAGGGCATGATCAGAATCTAGAAAGGTTGGTCCTTTCAAAGACAGCCAACTCAGTTTTTCAGAGCAAGCTGCCTTTCAGAAAAAAGGACCAGGGCACATCACTTATCTCAATTGTCGTAACTGACACCATTTTTCGTGCCCCTCTCGACTTAGGTACCTCTAGTAATCTCATCCCCCCTGTCTTATTCGAGGAATTTCGATTCAGTGATTTAAAACCTACCAAGGTTCAATTTCAATTGGAAGATCGATCTACCATTCAACCGCGGGGAGTTGTTCAGGATAGTATTATCAAGGTCTGGAATTGTCTATTTCCGGTAAATTTTCTGGTCCTTGACATAGAGGTACCCAAGGCTCTCATTAATGCCATCCTTGGAAGACCTTTTTTGATTATGGCAGCAGCTAATATCAATTCTCATTCTGGGAAAATGAATATAAGTTGCAGTAACCAGACCTTCTCATTAGATTTATTTCAAGCTTCCAAGAGGTCCATTAATCACAAAATTTTTGAGGACACTGATAATAAAATGGAAGCAGTATTTGAAATGTCTATGTTGATCCAATCTCATTCATCTTTGACCACTATTGATCTAGATTTTATTGATTCTTATTCTAAGGATAGTTATGTGGTCCAAGACTTTCCAGATCAACTAGGGTTTGACTTTCCCCCTTTTCATCTTCCTGAAACATCCACACTAACTTCACACACCCTACATCTCATTGACTCCATTCCCCATCCCTTTCCATTGGACCTATCACTCGACCCACCAAAATCTGGCAATTTACAAGCACTTAAACCATGGCCAGATCCGGGTCATTTTTCCATTTCTCTATTTTATTTTGATCCCTTTATCTTTACCACTCATCTTTTTAGGGATCTTGAGGAAGACACTTTTATTGCGGACATCCAAGTGTCCAATTATTTACATGATCTTACGTCTTCCGTGCATACCTTCACGCCCGGCTGAATGGCGTAAAAGATAGCACTGGATGGGAGGTAACCCATCATTTTCTTGCTTTCCTTTTTTCTTCTTTTTCCAGGTTTTATTCATCCTAAACCTGACCGTTCTTCACTAAGGTGATTCCTTTTCCCTCCTAATGCATGAGGACATGGCATATCTTAAGCATGGGGGGGTGTTTTTAAATTTTTACGATCGATTTAGGATGTTTAAAACCTAAAAACATGCATTTTTCTTTAATTTATTTTCTGCTTGCATACCCAAAAAAAAAAAAAAATTGAAAACTTTTTGAGGAAAAATTTTGAAATCAGGACTAAGGTCGAAAAATTCACTTCTGGTACAATGGGATTTAATCTTTAACAAACTAAGGATGAGAATTTGGATCTAATCATTAGAATTCCAGGGTCTATTTTAGACTAGATCAGATATCCTTCTCTAAAATTCCACCTGAACTCATGATAGTTCAGGTGACTTGATCCTATTTTGTAATATGGAAAGTATTTGACTTAGTTTCTGATTCAAAAACTTACAGGTCTCAAGAAACTTCTTGTGTCAATTTTCACACACAAGTCAACACTTAAAAACAACTAAAAATTTTAAGAACTCCCTTGTTTGGATTTAGTAAAAGTCTGAAGCAGATCATTGGTTTGAGTTCCCACCGCCGAGAAGAAGGAAAATACCTTCTTTGATGACGCGATGTCAACATGTTACCGCCTTGGCGCTGCTCTATATCTATATCTCATATCTTTAGACAGAGCATTAAAGCGCATTTCAGTAGCTCAAGTGTCTTGGACGGTGCTCTACCTATAGCGTCGGAGCAAGAGCTTGAGTTTGCTTGGAGCGCCCCTTTTCACCGCATCGTGTTTTGGGGTTGTGAGCTCCTAGGTGGTGTCATGGACAGTGCTATCCCGAAGTACTGGCGCCAGAGCCCCCTCAAGGAATGGTAACGGGAATGATGATCCCGACATATCTGTTGTAAGACTAAGCTAAAAATAAGCATGGGGGAGAAAAAAAAAAAAGAAAAAGAAAAAAAAGAAAAAAATAATAATAATAACACGTCCTTATAAATGTTGACTTTTCACAAGCACAGACACAAGGTTTTAAAGGAATTTGCAAGTTACGAATCAGATTCACGAGCCAGAAAAATCCTAAAAACAAACATTTCAAGTCATCTGAATTAACAAGGGGTTAATTTGTGAATTTTCTGGAGGATATATTGATCCCATTCTGTCTAATGGTTGGATCCAAAAATAAATCCTGATGTTAATCTTTAACAAATCCCGTAACTCCTGTGTTTTAATCTACCAAGGTCCCTTAATCTCTTTTTCTCCTCAAAAGCCAAAAAATTAGATTTCCCAAAAATTTCGTTTTCAAAAAAAAATTAAAGTTTTGCTAAGAGACTAGCAAAAGATAAGCATGGGGGTGTGATAAACGTCAGTTTATCATCATTCTTATGCATTAAAACTAACCTAGCTCTTAGGATTTTACTCCGCAAACGGATTTTTGGGCTGCATTTAGGCATAAATTAGGATAGGCATGCATTGCATTTTTTATTGTCGTTTTAATGTGTTTTTGTGAGTGTTAAGGATGTACAGATGCACAGATCCCTAAAACCCTAGCACTCAAGAAGGCAAATGGTGAAGGAGAAGCCCAGACTAGCTGGAACCCAGCTTGATCCAGCTCACCACAGCTGAAACCTAGCTTACTTGAACTAGGGTTAGCTCATCCCAGCTCCATTTAGCTAATCACAGCTGGATGGTAGCTCAAGAGAGTTCACCTTAGCTTACCCTAGCTCAAGTCAGCTCAGATCCAGCTCAACTTAGCTGAGTCTAGCTCATCTCAGCTCCTACTAGTTCACAGGGAGCTCTAGCTAGCTCAGCTGAGTTGACAGGAGTTCACCTCAGCTCACATCCAGCTCAACTTAGCTGAGTCTAGCTCATCTCAGCTCCCACTAGTTCACAAGGAGCTCTAGCTAGCTCAGCTGAGTTGACAGGAGTTCACCCCAGCTCAGATCCAGCTACATCCAGCTCCACTCAACTCCAGCCAGCTGAAGAAGAATTCATCTCAGCTAAGGAAGCTTAAGTCCAGCTCCCGGGGATTCAGCTTAGCTCAACTCAGTTGAGCTAAGCTACCTTAGCTGCCTCAACCAGCTTGATTCTCCCCGAGAGCACCAGACCTAGCTCACCTCAGCTCATTTTGGTAGAAGCTAGCTCACCTTAGCTTGGCTTAGCAACTAGCAAAGAACTAGCAAGCTAAGCTAGCTAGAGTAGCCCCATGCCAGCCTCTTCAGCAGCAGCCAGCTCCAGCTCCAGCTCCAGACTTCTCCTCCTCAGCTCTTCTCCCTGAAAACCCTAGCTCCAAATGCCTCCAACTCTACTCCCTATTAGCTAAGCTAGCTAAGCTGCTTAACATAGCTAGTCCACCTCCATGGCACCAAAACCTACCACCCTACTACCTAAGCTCCAGCAAAAAGACCACCTACTCCTACTTTATTTTGGTGACAACTATCCCTTCCATCACCACCCTACATCCACCATCAAAGCCCATCTCCACCCTCCATTTTTTCCCTCCAAAATTGCCTTCTAGAAGGTATTTTTGGAGGGAAAATCAAGGCACCTCTTCATTTCCCTCCCATTTTTCCCTCCAAAAATAACCAAGCACCCCTTCATCTCCCTCCAAAAAAACACCATAACCACCCCCTTTCCCATCCTATAAATACCCTACCCTACCACCACATAATTCCCATCCTCCCTTAGTATATTTTCTACCTAAACCACCTATACCTACGGCCAAGAAGAAGGAGTAGAGAAGGAGATTAAAGGGGCACATCACCAGCCCTTTTGGTGACTTCTTCTCCCCACTCTCTTCAACTTGAGCCACGCCAAGGAGGAGGACTCTCCCATTTCAAGGAGGACGGCCAGGCAAAGGAGAAAAGCTTAGGGTGGACGTCCACCCTTGGAGAGAAACTTAGGGCACGCCCCCTTAGGGCTTGCCTTGGAGGTCATCACCTTGGCGGAGTACTGCAAGGAAGGAGTTGAAGGATTCTTTTCAAGCTTGGGAGCCACCAACCTTGGAGCAAGAAGCCCTCTTCTTCACCATCTATTTAGAGGATTTGTGTTTTATTTTCTTATTTGCAATTTTCTAGTAGTACAAGCTTTCCTCTACTAGGCCTTTTGTAAAACACTTTATCAATTATCTAGTTGCCTTCTTTGCAATTTTTTTGTTTGCATTTCTATTAGCTTATTTTCAGCATTCTTCACTCCCTCTCCCTAATTATTCTAGGCCTCCACTTGCCTAGAGTGAGCATAGGGAGAGGTTCTGCTTGTCACATAAAAGTAGTATTTTAATTCGAAGTGTAAACACTTTTCCCGCCATCAGTTCGCATGTTGCCTTAGTTTAAAAATAACAAAAAAATTACATATTGAAAAATATTAAAAAGAAAGTTGAGATTGTATTCCAAGCAAGAGAATCATTATTGCAATTTTTGCCTCCTTGGACGACCCTAGATACTCCCTTATCTAGGATATAAATTTTAAAAGCGAAAGCGGATTTACGCGTTACAACGACATATTTTAACAAACCGTGTATTTTCGTCATCACTTTTTGGCGCCGTTGCCGGGGAGGCACGGCTTTGCATTAACTCATTTTCTCTTGCTTGAAGTGGATCTCATCCCCTTCTCTTTCTTTCTTTTGTGTGTGCAGGAACTACAGCGGGAAAGCGGGAATCTGGAAGCGAGAGCTTAAAGATCCTTTTCTTCCCGCGAAAATTCAGGTTGGTTCCTCTTTCTAGTCACATAATTAATTAAAACTACCAAAAATATATTAAACTTGGCTTTCAGGACCCTAAACACTTAAATTAAGTGGAGTGGTGCATTTTAAAATCATTGTTTGCTTGTATGCTTCTTTAGCACCATTCCATTGCAAGTATTGGTGTTCTGTTTTTCGGGTCTAGATTTCTGTCCATACTTGAAAAATCGATTCCTAACACCACAGGCCTCCTAAAATCATAAAATTTCATAGAGTGATTTCCAATTAAGTTTGGAACATCTGTTCCAAATGTCAGATCAATTGGATTTGTATTTAATTTTTAAAAATTCGTGGATTACAGAGGGGTCACACCCTCTAATCTTCCTGTTTTGCTACTGTCCGTGAATTTTCACAATTTTTATACTCATCCAATTTTTGTGAAATTTATCTTGTTGGAATCCCTGTGAAATTTTACATATCATATAAAATCATAAAAATTTTCTGAGGTCGGTGGTAATACTGAAAAGTCTATAATACCCAAGGGTATTATTTCTGGACTTTGACACCAGTACAATTAAAAATTCAAAACTATTATCAAACAAATTCCTAAAATCTTACAAAAATCTTTTCTGGAATCCTTGTTTGATTTTCTTCAAAGTAGTGGTGTTGTTTGAGTTTTTTGGACCACTACTTAATTCTGAAAGCTAAAAATAATTCATTGGTAGTTAAATTTCTGTCTCAGGGATAATTGGTTTAGGGTTTCTTCTTTCTCTTTAGAGACTCAATTAAAAGGAAATATACAATCACACATACAACTTGTCTTTCCTTTGATTGTGAACTTTCAAACTTGTTTGAAAACTTAAAGAGAAAAACCCTAAAATTCATTTAATTAAATCACATCCTAAAAGACAAAAATATAAAAAAAATTGCGACAACTTGATTTTCATTGGAGCCACTCTCCAATTCCTGCACACACAAAAAAAAATCAAATAACAGGGCAACAACCCAATAAACACCCTCCACATTCCGTGTGCACTATAGAATCCTAGACCTAATTAAAATTTGTAGCAACTTGACCCCTAAGGCTTTATCAACTTAGGCTTGCTATTTAGGTCTTAAGTTTTCTTTAGTTAGTACCAATTCTGTCATCTATATCTGGTGTTCAGGCTGAGGGGCCGTGTCAAACGACCAGGCGCGGGTTTGTACAAGCACCTGGGGTTTTCCCTGGGAAACGTTTGGGCCCAAACCTCCCCTTAAGCAACTTGGCTAGATTTGTTGATAGAACGGGTATTCACTATTGACTACTTATTTCCTATATAGACCAAGTCTTAGGTTATTATTAGGGAGTCACACTTAAGTTAGGTCTAGTTTTGTCTGTTTGATTTGCACACTTTCTCTCATCTCCATCTCTTCTCCTCCCCTCCCGTTTCTTCCATTTTGCACGGGCGGCGGTCCAAAACTCCACACTTGGAGGGACCACTTGATTTTGCCTCCCCAAGAAAAGACTTTTCTGCATTCTTCCTCTTCTTTTAAAATGGAAAATAAAAATTGGTCCTCTAACACGCATGCTAATTTTTCTTTCCCCTATTTTTCCACCCAGGAGCTTCTTAATCAGGCCCCTCCACCTAATTTCTACTCTATCATGGCTCAGCTACAAGTTAAGCAACAACAGTTGCATAAGGATTTAACAAACCTGGCCAACCAAGGGAATCCTGCCACACCTGCCCAAGCTCCACACATTCCACATCTCACCCCTTTTAACACCCGCAAGAGAGAAAATCTACATAAATCCCATGCTGAGTATAATTGTTATTCTGAGGCTTTCTATGGTTCAACAGGGAATTATGTTTATCCCAATCATCACCCCACCCAAAATGTTCCTACTATCCAGGAGAAATTGAAAAATTCCTCTAATGGGGGGGATTATCCGACCCACTCCTGGACCAATCCGATTCCACACCAACAACAGAACCCGTTTGGAGGGTATGGTTCAAATCAGACTTATGAATCTGGGCAATCTCAAGAAGACATTAATGCCCAGATGATGAAAACCTTGCAAGAGTTACAAAGAAAAACAAAGGAAACAACCCATCTTATTAAAAATCTCAATGATCAAATTGGGGATATTCCGACTCAAAGACCTGCAGGACACTCACCATCCCAACCCACACCAAACTTTATTAATCACAGGAACCAACACCCGGGTGTCTACCAACATCAGAACCACATGATTCAGCCTCCTATTAACCCAATATCACAGCACCTACCCAGTTTCTTTCAACATCAGGCCCCCCTACCTCCTCTCAGTGAACACCAAGCTGCATATGCAGAGACTATGAGGAGTGAGGAAACCACCATGGATTTAAGGCCTTCTCAATCAAATGATGAAACTGATTCTCAACCAATGCAGATTGACCCCCCTAACCTTAATAAGGAAGAAGAAAAAGAAACCCCAAAAATACTTGATTCAAACCCGATTTCCCACTCTCAAAAACTGCAATCCAACAATCCAAAATCAGAGCCCTCTGACCACAATTCTTTGGATTTATTTGAGCAAGTCGAGAGGAATATTCCCTTCCTAGATTCCCCCCATGCCTCTAAAGAATTTACTGCAAAAGGGCATGATCAGAATCTAGAAAGGTTGGTCCTTTCAAAGACAGCCAACTCAGTTTTTCAGAGCAAGCTGCCTTTCAGAAAAAAGGACCAGGGCACATCACTTATCTCAATTGTCGTAACTGACACCATTTTTCGTGCCCCTCTCGACTTAGGTACCTCTAGTAATCTCATCCCCCCTGTCTTATTCGAGGAATTTCGATTCAGTGATTTAAAACCTACCAAGGTTCAATTTCAATTGGAAGATCGATCTACCATTCAACCGCGGGGAGTTGTTCAGGATAGTATTATCAAGGTCTGGAATTGTCTATTTCCGGTAAATTTTCTGGTCCTTGACATAGAGGTACCCAAGGCTCTCATTAATGCCATCCTTGGAAGACCTTTTTTGATTATGGCAGCAGCTAATATCAATTCTCATTCTGGGAAAATGAATATAAGTTGCAGTAACCAGACCTTCTCATTAGATTTATTTCAAGCTTCCAAGAGGTCCATTAATCACAAAATTTTTGAGGACACTGATAATAAAATGGAAGCAGTATTTGAAATGTCTATGTTGATCCAATCTCATTCATCTTTGACCACTATTGATCTAGATTTTATTGATTCTTATTCTAAGGATAGTTATGTGGTCCAAGACTTTCCAGATCAACTAGGGTTTGACTTTCCCCCTTTTCATCTTCCTGAAACATCCACACTAACTTCACACACCCTACATCTCATTGACTCCATTCCCCATCCCTTTCCATTGGACCTATCACTCGACCCACCAAAATCTGGCAATTTACAAGCACTTAAACCATGGCCAGATCCGGGTCATTTTTCCATTTCTCTATTTTATTTTGATCCCTTTATCTTTACCACTCATCTTTTTAGGGATCTTGAGGAAGACACTTTTATTGCGGACATCCAAGTGTCCAATTATTTACATGATCTTACGTCTTCCGTGCATACCTTCACGCCCGGCTGAATGGCGTAAAAGATAGCACTGGATGGGAGGTAACCCATCATTTTCTTGCTTTCCTTTTTTCTTCTTTTTCCAGGTTTTATTCATCCTAAACCTGACCGTTCTTCACTAAGGTGATTCCTTTTCCCTCCTAATGCATGAGGACATGGCATATCTTAAGCATGGGGGGGTGTTTTTAAATTTTTACGATCGATTTAGGATGTTTAAAACCTAAAAACATGCATTTTTCTTTAATTTATTTCCTGCTTGCATACCCAAAAAAAAAAAAAAAATTGAAAACTTTTTGAGGAAAAATTTTGAAATCAGGACTAAGGTCGAAAAATTCACTTCTGGTACAATGGGATTTAATCTTTAACAAACTAAGGATGAGAATTTGGATCTAATCATTAGAATTCCAGGGTCTATTTTAGACTAGATCAGATATCCTTCTCTAAAATTCCACCTGAACTCATGATAGTTCAGGTGACTTGATCCTATTTTGTAATATGGAAAGTATTTGACTTAGTTTCTGATTCAAAAACTTACAGGTCTCAAGAAACTTCTTGTGTCAATTTTCACACACAAGTCAACACTTAAAAACAACTAAAAATTTTAAGAACTCCCTTGTTTGGATTTAGTAAAAGTCTGAAGCAGATCATTGGTTTGAGTTCCCACCGCCGAGAAGAAGGAAAATACCTTCTTTGATGACGCGATGTCAACATGTTACCGCCTTGGCGCTGCTCTATATCTATATCTCATATCTTTAGATAGAGCATTAAAGCGCATTTCAGTAGCTCAAGTGTCTTGGACGGTGCTCTACCTATAGCGTCGGAGCAAGAGCTTGAGTTTGCTTGGAGCGCCCCTTTTCACCGCATCGTGTTTTGGGGTTGTGAGCTCCTGGGTGGTGTCATGGACAGTGCTATCCCGAAGTACTGGCGCCAGAGCCCCCTCAAGGAATGGTAACGGGAATGATGATCCCGACATATCTGTTGTAAGACTAAGCTAAAAATAAGCATGGGGGAGAAAAAAAAAAAAGAAAAAGAAAAAAAAGAAAAAAATAATAATAATAACACGTCCTTATAAATGTTGACTTTTCACAAGCACAGACACAAGGTTTTAAAGGAATTTGCAAGTTACGAATCAGATTCACGAGCCAGAAAAATCCTAAAAACAAACATTTCAAGTCATCTGAATTAACAAGGGGTTAATTTGTGAATTTTCTGGAGGATATATTGATCCCATTCTGTCTAATGGTTGGATCCAAAAATAAATCCTGATGTTAATCTTTAACAAATCCCGTAACTCCTGTGTTTTAATCTACCAAGGTCCCTTAATCTCTTTTTCTCCTCAAAAGCCAAAAAATTAGATTTCCCAAAAATTTCGTTTTCAAAAAAAAATTAAAGTTTTGCTAAGAGACTAGCAAAAGATAAGCATGGGGGTGTGATAAACGTCAGTTTATCATCATTCTTATGCATTAAAACTAACCTAGCTCTTAGGATTTTACTCCGCAAACGGATTTTTGGGCTGCATTTAGGCATAAATTAGGATAGGCATGCATTGCATTTTTTATTGTCGTTTTAATGTGTTTTTGTGAGTGTTAAGGATGTACAGATGCACAGATCCCTAAAACCCTAGCACTCAAGAAGGCAAATGGTGAAGGAGAAGCCCAGACTAGCTGGAACCCAGCTTGATCCAGCTCACCACAGCTGAAACCTAGCTTACTTGAACTAGGGTTAGCTCATCCCAGCTCCATTTAGCTAATCACAGCTGGATGGTAGCTCAAGAGAGTTCACCTTAGCTTACCCTAGCTCAAGTCAGCTCAGATCCAGCTCAACTTAGCTGAGTCTAGCTCATCTCAGCTCCCACTAGTTCACAGGGAGCTCTAGCTAGCTCAGCTGAGTTGACAGGAGTTCACCTCAGCTCACATCCAGCTCAACTTAGCTGAGTCTAGCTCATCTCAGCTCCCACTAGTTCACAAGGAGCTCTAGCTAGCTCAGCTGAGTTGACAGGAGTTCACCCCAGCTCAGATCCAGCTACATCCAGCTCCACTCAACTCCAGCCAGCTGAAGAAGAATTCATCTCAGCTAAGGAAGCTTAAGTCCAGCTCTCGGGGATTCAGCTTAGCTCAACTCAGTTGAGCTAAGCTACCTTAGCTGCCTCAACCAGCTTGATTCTCCCCGAGAGCACCAGACCTAGCTCACCTCAGCTCATTTTGGTAGAAGCTAGCTCACCTTAGCATGGCTTAGCAACTAGCAAAGAACTAGCAAGCTAAGCTAGCTAGAGTAGCCCCATGCCAGCCTCTTCAGCAGCAGCCAGCTCCAGCTCCAGCTCCAGACTTCTCCTCCTCAGCTCTTCTCCCTGAAAACCCTAGCTCCAAATGCCTCCAACTCTACTCCCTATTAGCTAAGCTAGCTAAGCTGCTTAACATAGCTAGTCCACCTCCATGGCACCAAAACCTACTACCCTACTACCTAAGCTCCAGCAAAAAGACCACCTACTCCTACTTTATTTTGGTGACAACTATCCCTTCCATCACCACCCTACATCCACCATCAAAGCCCATCTCCACCCTCCATTTTTTCCCTCCAAAATTGCCTTCTAGAAGGTATTTTTGGAGGGAAAATCAAGGCACCTCTTCATTTCCCTCCCATTTTTCCCTCCAAAAATAACCAAGCACCCCTTCATTTCCCTCCAAAAAAACACCATAACCACCCCCTTTCCCATCCTATAAATACCCTACCCTACCACCACATAATTCCCATCCTCCCTTAGTATATTTTCTACCTAAACCACCTATACCTACGGCCAAGAAGAAGGAGTAGAGAAGGAGATTAAAGGGGCACATCACCAGCCCTTTTGGTGACTTCTTCTCCCCACTCTCTTCAACTTGAGCCACGCCAAGGAGGAGGACTCTCCCATTTCAAGGAGGACGGCCAGGCAAAGGAGAAAAGCTTAGGGTGGACGTCCACCCTTGGAGAGAAACTTAGGGCACGCCCCCTTAGGGCTTGCCTTGGAGGTCATCACCTTGGCGGAGTACTGCAAGGGAGGAGTTGAAGGATTCTTTTCAAGCTTGGGAGCCACCAACCTTGGAGCAAGAAGCCCTCTTCTTCACCATCTATTTAGAGGATTTGTGTTTTATTTTCTTATTTGCAATTTTCTAGTAGTACAAGCTTTCCTCTACTAGGCCTTTTGTAAAACACTTTATCAATTATCTAGTTGCCTTCTTTGCAATTTTTTTGTTTGCATTTCTATTAGCTTATTTTCAGCATTCTTCACTCCCTCTCCCTAATTATTCTAGGCCTCCACTTGCCTAGAGTGAGCATAGGGAGAGGTTCTGCTTGTCACATAAAAGTAGTATTTTAATTCGAAGTGTAAACACTTTTCCCGCCATCAGTTCGCATGTTGCCTTAGTTTAAAAATAACAAAAAAATTACATATTGAAAAATATTAAAAAGAAAGTTGAGATTGTATTCCAAGCAAGAGAATCATTATTGCAATTTTTGCCTCCTTGGACGACCCTAGATACTCCCTTATCTAGGATATAAATTTTAAAAGCGAAAGCGGATTTACGCGTTACAACGACATATTTTAACAAACCGTGTATTTTCGTCATCACTTTTTGGCGCCGTTGCCGGGGAGGCACGGCTTTGCATTAACTCATTTTCTCTTGCTTGAAGTGGATCTCATCCCCTTCTCTTTCTTTCTTTTGTGTGTGCAGGAACTACAGCGGGAAAGCGGGAATCTGGAAGCGAGAGCTTAAAGATCCTTTTCTTCCCGCGAAAATTCAGGTTGGTTCCTCTTTCTAGTCACATAATTAATTAAAACTACCAAAAATATATTAAACTTGGCTTTCAGGACCCTAAACACTTAAATTAAGTGGAGTGGTGCATTTTAAAATCATTGTTTGCTTGTATGCTTCTTTAGCACCATTCCATTGCAAGTATTGGTGTTCTGTTTTTCGGGTCTAGATTTCTGTCCATACTTGAAAAATCGATTCCTAACACCACAGGCCTCCTAAAATCATAAAATTTCATAGAGTGATTCCCAATTAAGTTTGGAACATCTGTTCCAAATTTCAGATCAATTGGATTTGTATTTAATTTTTAAAAATTCGTGGATTACAGAGGGGTCACACCCTCTAATCTTCCTGTTTTGCTACTGTCCGTGAATTTTCAGAATTTTTATACTCATCCAATTTTTGTGAAATTTATCTTGTTGGAATCCCTGTGAAATTTTACATATCATATAAAATCATAAAAATTTTCTGAGGTCGGTGGTAATACTGAAAAGTCTATAATACCCAAGGGTATTATTTCTGGACTTTGACACCAGTACAATTAAAAATTCAAAACTATTATCAAACAAATTCCTAAAATCTTACAAAAATCTTTTCTGGAATCCTTGTTTGATTTTCTTCAAAGTAGTGGTGTTGTTTGAGTTGTTTGGACCACTACTTAATTCTGAAAGCTAAAAATAATTCATTGGTAGTTAAATTTCTGTCTCAGGGATAATTGGTTTAGGGTTTCTTCTTTCTCTTTAGAGACTCAATTAAAAGGAAATATACAATCACACATACAACTTGTCTTTCCTTTGATTGTGAACTTTCAAACTTGTTTGAAAACTTAAAGAGAAAAACCCTAAAATTCATTTAATTAAATCACATCCTAAAAGACAAAAATATAAAAAAAATTGTGACAACTTGATTTTCATTGGAGCCACTCTCCAATTCCTGCACACACAAAAAAAAATCAAATAACAGGGCAACAACCCAATAAACACCCTCCACATTCCGTGTGCACTATAGAATCCTAGACCTAATTAAAATTTGTAGCAACTTGACCCCTAAGGCTTTATCAACTTAGGCTTGCTATTTAGGTCTTAAGTTTTCTTTAGTTAGTACCAATTCTGTCATCTATATCTGGTGTTCAGGCTGAGGGGCCGTGTCAAACGACCAGGCGCGGGTTTGTACAAGCACCTGGGGTTTTCCCTGGGAAACGTTTGGGCCCAAACCTCCCCTTAAGCAACTTGGCTAGATTTGTTGATAGAACGGGTATTCACTATTGACTACTTATTTCCTATATAGACCAAGTCTTAGGTTATTATTAGGGAGTCACACTTAAGTTAGGTCTAGTTTTGTCTGTTTGATTTGCACACTTTCTCTCATCTCCATCTCTTCTCCTCCCCTCCCGTTTCTTCCATTTTGCACGGGCGGCGGTCCAAAACTCCACACTTGGAGGGACCACTTGATTTTGCCTCCCCAAGAAAAGACTTTTCTGCATTCTTCCTCTTCTTTTAAAATGGAAAATAAAAATTGGTCCTCTAACACGCATGCTAATTTTTCTTTCCCCTATTTTTCCACCCAGGAGCTTCTTAATCAGGCCCCTCCACCTAATTTCTACTCTATCATGGCTCAGCTACAAGTTAAGCAACAACAGTTGCATAAGGATTTAACAAACCTGGCCAACCAAGGGAATCCTGCCACACCTGCCCAAGCTCCACACATTCCACATCTCACCCCTTTTAACACCCGCAAGAGAGAAAATCTACATAAATCCCATGCTGAGTATAATTGTTATTCTGAGGCTTTCTATGGTTCAACAGGGAATTATGTTTATCCCAATCATCACCCCACCCAAAATGTTCCTACTATCCAGGAGAAATTGAAAAATTCCTCTAATGGGGGGGATTATCCGACCCACTCCTGGACCAATCCGATTCCACACCAACAACAGAACCCGTTTGGAGGGTATGGTTCAAATCAGACTTATGAATCTGGGCAATCTCAAGAAGACATTAATGCCCAGATGATGAAAACCTTGCAAGAGTTACAAAGAAAAACAAAGGAAACAACCCATCTTATTAAAAATCTCAATGATCAAATTGGGGATATTCCGACTCAAAGACCTGCAGGACACTCACCATCCCAACCCACACCAAACTTTATTAATCACAGGAACCAACACCCGGGTGTCTACCAACATCAGAACCACATGATTCAGCCTCCTATTAACCCAATATCACAGCACCTACCCAGTTTCTTTCAACATCAGGCCCCCCTACCTCCTCTCAGTGAACACCAAGCTGCATATGCAGAGACTATGAGGAGTGAGGAAACCACCATGGATTTAAGGCCTTCTCAATCAAATGATGAAACTGATTCTCAACCAATGCAGATTGACCCCCCTAACCTTAATAAGGAAGAAGAAAAAGAAACCCCAAAAATACTTGATTCAAACCCTATTTCCCACTCTCAAAAACTGCAATCCAACAATCCAAAATCAGAGCCCTCTGACCACAATTCTTTGGATTTATTTGAGCAAGTCGAGAGGAATATTCCCTTCCTAGATTCCCCCCATGCCTCTAAAGAATTTACTGCAAAAGGGCATGATCAGAATCTAGAAAGGTTGGTCCTTTCAAAGACAGCCAACTCAGTTTTTCAGAGCAAGCTGCCTTTCAGAAAAAAGGACCAGGGCACATCACTTATCTCAATTGTCGTAACTGACACCATTTTTCGTGCCCCTCTCGACTTAGGTACCTCTAGTAATCTCATCCCCCCTGTCTTATTCGAGGAATTTCGATTCAGTGATTTAAAACCTACCAAGGTTCAATTTCAATTGGAAGATCGATCTACCATTCAACCGCGGGGAGTTGTTCAGGATAGTATTATCAAGGTCTGGAATTGTCTATTTCCGGTAAATTTTCTGGTCCTTGACATAGAGGTACCCAAGGCTCTCATTAATGCCATCCTTGGAAGACCTTTTTTGATTATGGCAGCAGCTAATATCAATTCTCATTCTGGGAAAATGAATATAAGTTGCAGTAACCAGACCTTCTCATTAGATTTATTTCAAGCTTCCAAGAGGTCCATTAATCACAAAATTTTTGAGGACACTGATAATAAAATGGAAGCAGTATTTGAAATGTCTATGTTGATCCAATCTCATTCATCTTTGACCACTATTGATCTAGATTTTATTGATTCTTATTCTAAGGATAGTTATGTGGTCCAAGACTTTCCAGATCAACTAGGGTTTGACTTTCCCCCTTTTCATCTTCCTGAAACATCCACACTAACTTCACACACCCTACATCTCATTGACTCCATTCCCCATCCCTTTCCATTGGACCTATCACTCGACCCACCAAAATCTGGCAATTTACAAGCACTTAAACCATGGCCAGATCCGGGTCATTTTTCCATTTCTCTATTTTATTTTGATCCCTTTATCTTTACCACTCATCTTTTTAGGGATCTTGAGGAAGACACTTTTATTGCGGACATCCAACTGTCCAATTATTTACATGATCTTACGTCTTCCGTGCATACCTTCACGCTCGGCTGAATGGCGTAAAAGATAGCACTGGATGGGAGGTAACCCATCATTTTCTTGCTTTCCTTTTTTCTTCTTTTTCCAGGTTTTATTCATCCTAAACCTGACCGTTCTTCACTAAGGTGATTCCTTTTCCCTCCTAATGCATGAGGACATGGCATATCTTAAGCATGGGGGGGTGTTTTTAAATTTTTACGATCGATTTAGGATGTTTAAAACCTAAAAACATGCATTTTTCTTTAATTTATTTTCTGCTTGCATACCCAAAAAAAAAAAAAAATTGAAAACTTTTTGAGGAAAAATTTTGAAATCAGGACTAAGGTCGAAAAATTCACTTCTGGTACAATGGGATTTAATCTTTAACAAACTAAGGATGAGAATTTGGATCTAATCATTAGAATTCCAGGGTCTATTTTAGACTAGATCAGATATCCTTCTCTAAAATTCCACCTGAACTCATGATAGTTCAGGTGACTTGATCCTATTTTGTAATATGGAAAGTATTTGACTTAGTTTCTGATTCAAAAACTTACAGGTCTCAAGAAACTTCTTGTGTCAATTTTCACACACAAGTCAACACTTAAAAACAACTAAAAATTTTAAGAACTCCCTTGTTTGGATTTAGTAAAAGTCTGAAGCAGATCATTGGTTTGAGTTCCCACCGCCGAGAAGAAGGAAAATACCTTCTTTGATGACGCGATGTCAACATGTTACCGCCTTGGCGCTGCTCTATATCTATATCTCATATCTTTAGACAGAGCATTAAAGCGCATTTCAGTAGCTCAAGTGTCTTGGACGGTGCTCTACCTATAGCGTCGGAGCAAGAGCTTGAGTTTGCTTGGAGCGCCCCTTTTCACCGCATCGTGTTTTGGGGTTGTGAGCTCCTAGGTGGTGTCATGGACAGTGCTATCCCGAAGTACTGGCGCCAGAGCCCCCTCAAGGAATGGTAACGGGAATGATGATCCCGACATATCTGTTGTAAGACTAAGCTAAAAATAAGCATGGGGGAGAAAAAAAAAAAAGAAAAAGAAAAAAAAGAAAAAAATAATAATAATAACACGTCCTTATAAATGTTGACTTTTCACAAGCACAGACACAAGGTTTTAAAGGAATTTGCAAGTTACGAATCAGATTCACGAGCCAGAAAAATCCTAAAAACAAACATTTCAAGTCATCTGAATTAACAAGGGGTTAATTTGTGAATTTTCTGGAGGATATATTGATCCCATTCTGTCTAATGGTTGGATCCAAAAATAAATCCTGATGTTAATCTTTAACAAATCCCGTAACTCCTGTGTTTTAATCTACCAAGGTCCCTTAATCTCTTTTTCTCCTCAAAAGCCAAAAAATTAGATTTCCCAAAAATTTCGTTTTCAAAAAAAAATTAAAGTTTTGCTAAGAGACTAGCAAAAGATAAGCATGGGGGTGTGATAAACGTCAGTTTATCATCATTCTTATGCATTAAAACTAACCTAGCTCTTAGGATTTTACTCCGCAAACGGATTTTTGGGCTGCATTTAGGCATAAATTAGGATAGGCATGCATTGCATTTTTTATTGTCGTTTTAATGTGTTTTTGTGAGTGTTAAGGATGTACAGATGCACAGATCCCTAAAACCCTAGCACTCAAGAAGGCAAATGGTGAAGGAGAAGCCCAGACTAGCTGGAACCCAGCTTGATCCAGCTCACCACAGCTGAAACCTAGCTTACTTGAACTAGGGTTAGCTCATCCCAGCTCCATTTAGCTAATCACAGCTGGATGGTAGCTCAAGAGAGTTCACCTTAGCTTACCCTAGCTCAAGTCAGCTCAGATCCAGCTCAACTTAGCTGAGTCTAGCTCATCTCAGCTCCCACTAGTTCACAGGGAGCTCTAGCTAGCTCAGCTGAGTTGACAGGAGTTCACCTCAGCTCACATCCAGCTCAACTTAGCTGAGTCTAGCTCATCTCAGCTCCCACTAGTTCACAAGGAGCTCTAGCTAGCTCAGCTGAGTTGACAGGAGTTCACCCCAGCTCAGATCCAGCTACATCCAGCTCCACTCAACTCCAGCCAGCTGAAGAAGAATTCATCTCAGCTAAGGAAGCTTAAGTCCAGCTCCCGGGGATTCAGCTTAGCTCAACTCAGTTGAGCTAAGCTACCTTAGCTGCCTCAACCAGCTTGATTCTCCCCGAGAGCACCAGACCTAGCTCACCTCAGCTCATTTTGGTAGAAGCTAGCTCACCTTAGCTTGGCTTAGCAACTAGCAAAGAACTAGCAAGCTAAGCTAGCTAGAGTAGCCCCATGCCAGCCTCTTCAGCAGCAGCCAGCTCCAGCTCCAGCTCCAGACTTCTCCTCCTCAGCTCTTCTCCCTGAAAACCCTAGCTCCAAATGCCTCCAACTCTACTCCCTATTAGCTAAGCTAGCTAAGCTGCTTAACATAGCTAGTCCACCTCCATGGCACCAAAACCTACCACCCTACTACCTAAGCTCCAGCAAAAAGACCACCTACTCCTACTTTATTTTGGTGACAACTATCCCTTCCATCACCACCCTACATCCACCATCAAAGCCCATCTCCACCCTCCATTTTTTCCCTCCAAAATTGCCTTCTAGAAGGTATTTTTGGAGGGAAAATCAAGGCACCTCTTCATTTCCCTCCCATTTTTCCCTCCAAAAATAACCAAGCACCCCTTCATTTCCCTCCAAAAAAACACCATAACCACCCCCTTTCCCATCCTATAAATACCCTACCCTACCACCACATAATTCCCATCCTCCCTTAGTATATTTTCTACCTAAACCACCTATACCTACGGCCAAGAAGAAGGAGTAGAGAAGGAGATTAAAGGGGCACATCACCAGCCCTTTTGGTGACTTCTTCTCCCCACTCTCTTCAACTTGAGCCACGCCAAGGAGGAGGACTCTCCCATTTCAAGGAGGACGGCCAGGCAAAGGAGAAAAGCTTAGGGTGGACGTCCACCCTTGGAGAGAAACTTAGGGCACGCCCCCTTAGGGCTTGCCTTGGAGGTCATCACCTTGGCGGAGTACTGCAAGGAAGGAGTTGAAGGATTCTTTTCAAGCTTGGGAGCCACCAACCTTGGAGCAAGAAGCCCTCTTCTTCACCATCTATTTAGAGGATTTGTGTTTTATTTTCTTATTTGCAATTTTCTAGTAGTACAAGCTTTCCTCTACTAGGCCTTTTGTAAAACACTTTATCAATTATCTAGTTGCCTTCTTTGCAATTTTTTTGTTTGCATTTCTATTAGCTTATTTTCAGCATTCTTCACTCCCTCTCCCTAATTATTCTAGGCCTCCACTTGCCTAGAGTGAGCATAGGGAGAGGTTCTGCTTGTCACATAAAAGTAGTATTTTAATTCGAAGTGTAAACACTTTTCCCGCCATCAGTTCGCATGTTGCCTTAGTTTAAAAATAACAAAAAAATTACATATTGAAAAATATTAAAAAGAAAGTTGAGATTGTATTCCAAGCAAGAGAATCATTATTGCAATTTTTGCCTCCTTGGACGACCCTAGATACTCCCTTATCTAGGATATAAATTTTAAAAGCGAAAGCGGATTTACGCGTTACAACGACATATTTTAACAAACCGTGTATTTTCGTCATCACTTTTTGGCGCCGTTGCCGGGGAGGCACGGCTTTGCATTAACTCATTTTCTCTTGCTTGAAGTGGATCTCATCCCCTTCTCTTTCTTTCTTTTGTGTGTGCAGGAACTACAGCGGGAAAGCGGGAATCTGGAAGCGAGAGCTTAAAGATCCTTTTCTTCCCGCGAAAATTCAGGTTGGTTCCTCTTTCTAGTCACATAATTAATTAAAACTACCAAAAATATATTAAACTTGGCTTTCAGGACCCTAAACACTTAAATTAAGTGGAGTGGTGCATTTTAAAATCATTGTTTGCTTGTATGCTTCTTTAGCACCATTCCATTGCAAGTATTGGTGTTCTGTTTTTCGGGTCTAGATTTCGGTCCATACTTGAAAAATATATTCCTAACACCACAGGCCTCCTAAAATCATAAAATTTCATAGAGTGATTCCCAATTAAGTTTGGAACATCTGTTCCAAATTTCAGATCAATTGGATTTGTATTTAATTTTTAAAAATTCGTGGATTACAGAGGGGTCACACCCTCTAATCTTCCTATTTTGCTACTGTCCGTGAATTTTCAGAATTTTTATACTCATCCAATTTTTGTGAAATTTATCTTGTTGGAATCCCTGTGAAATTTTACATATCATATAAAATCATAAAAATTTTCTGAGGTCGGTGGTAATACTGAAAAGTCTATAATACCCACGGGTATTATTTCTGGACTTTGACACCAGTACAATTAAAAATTCAAAACTATTATCAAACAAATTCCTAAAATCTTACAAAAATCTTTTCTGGAATCCTTGTTTGATTTTCTTCAAAGTAGTGGTGTTTTTTGAGTTGTTTGGACCACTACTTAATTCTGAAAGCTAAAAATAATTCATTGGTAGTTAAATTTCTGTCTCAGGGATAATTGGTTTAGGGTTTCTTCTTTCTCTTTAGAGACTCAATTAAAAGGAAATATACAATCACACATACAACTTGTCTTTCCTTTGATTGAAAAATATTAAAAAGAAAGTTGAGATTGTATTCCAAGCAAGAGAATCATTATTGCAATTTTTGCCTCCTTGGACGACCCTAGATACTCCCTTATCTAGGATATAAATTTTAAAAGCGAAAGCGGATTCGCGTGTTACAACGACGTTAAAAAACTGCTTTTACAAATCACGCGTATTTTCGCTATCACTACCCAACCCCATTAGGCCCCGTAGCAAGAATTCCAAACTCCCAACTAAGAATGTGATCAACAAAACATCAAATTCTAATTCAGAAGTATGTTGTTGTTGTATGGGCAAACAGAAAGAGTCGAATGAGAAATTGGAGGAAAGGATGTCCTTACTTCAGGCTTTCAAATTGACAATCATTTTACTCCTCACAGCTATCGGATCAATCCCCGCCTATGCCATAGGTTTATTGAATGCATATAAAGAAAGGCATAAAGCGAAATCTGAAAATAATAGGAGAGGAGTTTTATCCAATTACACAAGTACACTGATCCCAAACAAGCTACCTCCTAAGAAGCAGGACCCGGAAGCCCTACTGATTTGCTGCACAATAGGAAACATTACTTTTGACCGGACCCTCCTCGACTTGGGTGCTTCCATTAATGTGATCCCCACCTCATTGCACATGGAATTGGGTCTAGGCTACCTAAAACACACTGACAAAACCTTACAGTTAGTCGATAGATCCATTACAAAACCAAGGGCTATTTTTGAGGATGTTTTAGTCAAGGTTATTGATTTGCATTACCTTGCTGATTTCATGGTCCTAGACATGGAAGCCCCAAAACAGCTCAACCACACCCCGATTATTTTGGGAAGACCATTCCTGGCTACTGCCAAGGCGAGGATTGATTGTGAATCGAGAAATATAGAAATGGCCTCATGGGATAAGACAAATCGATTCAATATTTTCGAGGTCTCAAAGAAGAATAAAGTTAAGTGTGGTTCGATGGAGGAGCTTGGTAGAATAGAGGAAGTAATGGCCATATCTACCTTATACAACCTTTTAATGGCCAACTTAACCTAAACTCAGGAAGAAGATCACACGGTTGCGGAAATAATTGAGGACAAAGCAAAAATGCGACCAATTGTAGCAACATGGGATGAGGAAGATATAAATGAAATCGAAAATTTGTTGCATGATTCATGTTATCAAGATAAAACTCAACAACATCCTTATCCTAAATGCTTAGAGTTTAAGGTCCAACTGTGGGTGGGAATTCTGAGGATCAGGATCGTTGGATTAACAACCCAGAGTGTGAGGACGAAATTGAACATTGGGGAAGAACTCTTCAAACATTAGGTATCCTAGAGTATCCACAAAACCCTCTTCATCCTTTTCACCCAACCATTGCACAAATTCTATACCCAACCACACTTCCTCTGTAATAAATCAACAAAACTCCTACTAGAGATCATTTGGGCTCTCCCTGCACCACCAGCTTGACACTTTCATTGTTCATCTCTTTGGTAAGCCCATTTTCACTCTCCGAGACCCATACCTGGGGGATCAGAAACTGTGTTGTTGTGGCCTCAATGTTTAGTTATTTTTTATTGAGGACCTCACCTAGCTGAAGCCACTAAACTCAGCACATTTAAAGACTGTTCCAAGCTTACCTGATGTTGAAGCGACGGGTTACTATGCTATCGAATTCGATTTTGAAAATCTATCGTTGCAATTTGAATAGCGACGAACTCGTGTTCAACAAATAAAATTTATACTGAATAGAAATCCCAGGTCGAACTCAGGGAGGTTACGTCAATCTAAATTCGCAATTATTTTTTTTCGTGTTTTTGTTGAAAAGCAGAGTAATTACAATAAAGCACTATAGACAATTAGAAAGAAAGAGAGAGAGATAAAACGTTCACCTAATACTTTAAAATGTTTATACAATTAAGCAAGCGAGAAATTACACTAGAAAATAGGAAAACTATTGCACTAGAAAGCAGGAAAAAGGAATGGGAGAGAGAAGTTATCCTCCTCGACGATCGCTTGGAGGACGAGCCGGACGGGACAATGCCTAGAAGATGAAGAACAAAGCGGGAAGAAGGAGGTCGAAGTAGGGAGAATGAGAATGGGGTAGCACGTCGTCGTCGTCGCGGGATCCGCTTCTGAAATGGGGGTGAAAATTTGACTTTATCTCTTGAGGAGCATCCCGGGTGTGGGACAAGCTTCTCTTGAGCTTTGGAGAGGGAGAGAAGAGAAGGAAGGGATAAGAATTTCGAATGGAGGGGGTCTCCTTTTATAGTTGCAAGGAGTGAGGGCAATTTGGTCATTACATCTTGAAAATCATTAATTCAGGACCTTTAGTAATGGATAAATCCATCACTAAAGGCCTGAACGTGGCCTTCATGGGCGGCTCGCACGCGCTCGCTCGTCTCCCCATTCCTTAACGCGCGTCCACGTTCTTCCAATCTCGGTTGTTCGATCGTGAGATAAAACGGCTGAGAGAGCTCCTCGCCCACCTCATTAACGTGCCTCTTCCACGTGAGATCTCACGTCGCCTCACCGCGTCAGATGGCGCATTCATCCGATTGGGCACACACAGTCACTCGATCTCCATCTTGTGGTCGATTGCGCCTGCATGCCCGCTCCAATTGAGGTGCTCTGCGGCTCAATCCCACACCTCAGTTTTGCGTTAAGGCACTCGACCAACGTGCTGTGGGTGCGTTTGTGTCGAGCACTTAACTTAAGCGCAGGCGGCCGAGAGGAGTTAGCGCTAAGGGCTTTAGTGGTTGCATGCGGCCGGTTAGGCGGCTGAGATGGCACCACGTGGCGCCATCTCGACCATCCATCTTCTGGGTGATGTAGATGGTGCCATAGGTATTAGATTTAGTCGATTTTCACGCTGTTAGGCTGTGATCGTTGATCAAAATCCATCCGTGCAGTTGGATTTGTCATCTGAAGTGTAGATTAACACCATCTTGGCCCTTGATCTTCTAGGGTTCTTTGGTCTCTATCTGCTTCTACGGATATTCAATTAGGACGATCTTGGAGTCGTTGAACTCCAATCGTCGCCCTAATCAAATCTGTATGGTTGGATCTTCGATCTGAGGCTCCGATAAACATTCACCCTGTCCCTGACCATAAAAGGAGACAATTAACCTCCACTTTATTCAGACTAATCTAAATGCAAGATGATGCATGCTATGCAATATTTATGGTATGTAATGCAATTCTATGCTTAAGAACATGCATAAATAGACATTTTATGTAATCTAAACATGTTTACATCTCCTGAGTCTCACGAAAATTGGGTGCTAATCTTCCACTTCTACTCTCCTGCATGCTTTCATTTTTCACAATGAGGACATTGCAATAGCTAAGCATGGGAGGGTGGACATATTTTATAACCTTTTTGTCATTTGTAACAATAATTTCCTATTATTTGACTCTTTTTTTAAAAAAAATTAAAAATTCAAAAAGATTAAAAAAGAAGAAGAAGAAGAAGAAGAATTAGAAGAGAACTTAGGCATTTGGAAGTTATTAACTTTAGGAAATGATGTGAGAGAACCTAGACACTTAGACTCTTCAAGTCTTCGGGCTTAATTAGCCCAGGTGTCCACTCGAATGTGGACTTAGTCTCGAGTCCTTGCTAATTAAAATTCATTTTATGTTGGTAAATAAATTGGAATGATAAGTATGCGACTTACCAACCAACCCTCTAATTTAGGGGAACTTTAAGCCTAAGCATCTACACACTTTTTTTTGCACTGACTCACTTTTCGGGGGTTTCTTCAGAAATTGGGTAGCTAATGAACTATCTAGGGTGGTATGGCTGGCATGTTGTCGGTGGTAACAGCTCATTGGCAGATTGTCCAGAGCCCAATCACAAGGCCATTTTCGTTGTACTGCCTTTAAGTAAATCTTAGATGAGGGAAGCCACCTACTTAAAGAAAAAAATAAAAAATAAAAAAAAAATATATATATATAGAAAAAGGAGAAAAAAATAAAAAAATAAACAAAACCACACTTCACCACACGAGTATGGCTGCAAGTTGTCGTGGGTAATAGTCCATTGGTCGATTGTCCAGAACCTAGCTCACAAAAATGTACAATAATTCCCAAAACACTTAAGGAGAAGCGAGGAAGTAGAATAAACCAAGGAGATATACACTAGATTCGCCCTTGTATTGACCACATAAATAAAAGAAGTAGGAAGAAAGCTACCGTTCGAAAAGATAAACCTCAAGGTAAAGTCACCTAGGGTTGTAGAAACCTAAAGTCTGTTCTAATGGCCACCTAGTGCGTCTTTCACTATTTTAACAAGATGCTTAACACTTAGAGTCCTTTTCGAGTCTTGAGCAGGTCGGGTAGCCATAAAAACTTATCCCAGAACTCTCAAATTCCAAAAGTACAAAAAAAAATTAGAAAAGAAGAAAAATAAAAAAATGCATTTTCCCTTTTCAAATGTGGTGAGGACTTGGGCGGTTTGCATTCTGGCAGGCACTCGGGTATTGTTGAGTCTTCATAGTTTAGGACCTTAGTTGAAATTTTCTATTGTTAATAAATGACTTAGGCCTAAGTGATCTAATCCTAAATCTGCTTTTATACATAGCATATAGTTTAATTTTGCTAGGGACTAGCAAAAGGTAGGCATGTGGGTATGATGTAAACACATTTATTGAGGGTAAAATGCCTATTCATGCATGTTCCTAGGCTTAGATTTGCATTTCATGTTATAATATTGCATAGCATGCATCATTATGCATTTAGAGTAGTTGTAGATAATTTAAGTTAATTGTGTCCTTTTTGTCATCAAGAGAGAAGGATATTTGTTTCGGAGCCTCAGATTGACGATCTGACCATACAGACCTAATCAAGACGACGATCGGAGTCCAGCACTCTGAAATCCTCGATCGGAGTCCCATAGCACCATATGCAGTCTGAGGAAGATCAATGGCCAAGGGAGTAGGTGACATAATTTGGAGCTTCAAATGACAAATCTGATCGCACGGATGGATTTGAGTCGACGATCGCAGCCTAATGGCATGAAAATCGACTCAATCCGACCTCTGTAGTAGCCCTTACAACAAAAAGATGGACGACCCAGATTGCGCCATGTGGCACAGCCCAGGCCGCCCATGCACACGCACGTGCCACCGTATGCGCACAACGCAGCTCTAGTGCATGTGCGTGCGTGCGAGCGACACGACGCGCGGAGCGCTTGCCAGTGCAGCGGTAGTGTGGGCACGTGCTCGGTTGGCACCAGCCTACAGCGATGCACGAGCTGGACATACAGGGACGCTTACAACCATCGCTAATTCTTCATGCACCAACGAAGCTAGCTATGGGTTTGAGCAGGCGTAAGCTGCCTATAGCAATGCTTTCATCGACGGCCTGGAGGTCACTAATGGTCCCATACCTATTTTTGCCTCTTCTCCACTATAAAAGGACCTACACCCCCTCCCTTCCAAGCTATCTCTACCTATTCTACTCCCACCTACTCCTAAGGTCTAGCAAGCCTACCAACGCTCCATTAGATCTTACTCTCAAGCTCCCAAGGCTCCAAATTAGTGTAGTGAACCTCCACCTCACCAGATATTCATCCTTCTTCAAACCCCCTTCATAGGTCGCCTTTGAGCTGTCCTCCCACCTCCATTCCGGTAGCAGATCATCTCCACCTTCTCACCTCCATTCCGGAGCTACGCCAAAATTTTCCTCTACCCGACATCTTCCTGCATCTCACCTCCACTGTCTCGCTCCTCACCTCCTTCGTTCGAGCTTCCGCTAGGCACCATCGTCTCATCGAACAGTTGACTTGGGAGATTTCTTCTCACCCCTCTCAGTTTTTATGTTGTCATAATTCATTGTAATTGACATTGGAGTGATATATATAATATATTTGTTCCATATCTCTTGTGATTCATTCTGCTTGTCTTCATTCAGAAATACAAAAAAATAACAAAACCCTAAAATACCAGAAACAAACAAATCGAACCATGGTTTTCAATTAATGTAAACGTCGCCTCCCTATGTTCGACCCAAGACTCCCTTGGAGTTTCAGTATAAATTTTATTTGACCACGAGTTTTGCAACTACGATGATGGGTTACTTGTAACCCTGATTTCAAACTCGTGAAACCCGTGCGATCAGAGTTAAGCATAAGATGTGTCAAGAAGGGTTTCGATTTTTTCAAAAATATGATGGGTTGCCTCTCGTTAAACGTTGAGTTTAACGCCATCAGCTGGCTGCAATGAGCTCAGGGAGAATGGAGACCAAAAAATACATCAGCCAAGTTCGTATCGGTGAGTTCAATGAACGGCTTAAGTTGCTGGCCATTCACGATAAAGGGTTCGAAATCAAGGCTGGGTTGGCTGATTTCAACGACACTGATATGCATACATCTACATAGCCAAAAATGTTTATTAATGCATGTTCTTTGTATCATATTAGCATCATGCATTATAAATATTGCATAACATGCATCATCATGCATGTAGGTCAAATTATACAAATTGTATAGTAATTTCTTCTTTTTGGTGGCCAGGGATAGTGCGACTTTTAATCGGGGCTCAGATCAAAGATCTAACCATACGGATCTGATCAGGGTGACAATTGGAGTTCAACGACTCCAAGATCGCCCCAATCAGACTTTCGTAGCATCAGATATAATCCAAGGAAGGTCCAAGATCAAGGGCCAAGATGGTGTCAATTTGCACTTCAGATGACAAATCCGACTGCACGGATGGGTTTGGATCGATGATCACTTCCAAACGGCACAAAAATTGATTCAATCAGACATCCGTGGCACCTTTTACAAGTCATAGAAGATGGTTAGCCAAGATGGCACCACGTGGCACCATCTTGGTTGCCCAAACCAGCCTAGCTAATAAGTAAGGACCTGCCACTCTCTCTCTCCTCAATGCAAGATCAGATCTGGATCATTGGATCTTGATCCAACGACCACGAGCTTGCACGCCGTGGTTGGAAAGTCGACAAAGAGGAGGCAATGCAGCAGTCGAGCGCCCTTTCACGAGTGCGAGGCACAGGTTAGATCCTAGCTGTGCCTAAAATCGAATCACGCAAGATAGAGCAGCTAAATCAGGTTGTTGGATGGTGAGCAGACAGTGCAGATGCAGGTGACGTGGCACAATGGATGGGCGAGGAGTGCATACGCGCGTGATGTCGTGCTTCTGCACGCTCCATCACATACATGGGCGTGCAGTTACGCTGAAGAAGAAGCAGGCGAGATCGTTTTTAAGCCATCTGATCTTGTGATTGGATGACTAACAAGTCGAGATTGTGGGCATACGTTAGGCATGTGGGAGAGGAGGAGATGGCCGGCGCACTTGCACGTCGCCTACGTTCAGACCTTTAGTGACATTTAATTCTGTCACTAAAGGCCCTTGCATTAATGTTCTTAACATAAAATGACCTTTTTGCCAACAACCTCTACACCTATAAAAAGTCCTACACCTCCCACATTTCAATAATCCCTTCCTTCACATCTCTCCCTCTCCAAAACTCTAAGAAGCTTATCCCAAACATGAGATGCTCCTTTACAGCCAAAATCAAAGTTTTCTCTCCCCATTCCGAAAGTGGATCCTATGACGACGACAACACCCTACCTCGCCCCCGATTCTTCCTTCTCCGTTCTTCGTCTTCCGTCTTCGTCCTCTATCTTCCAGGCGTCACCCATTCGACATGTCCTCCAAGCAATAGTCGAGGAGGATAACATCTCTCTCCCTTCTTTACTATTTTCTAGAATACAATTTCCCACTTTCTAGTTGTAACCATTTCTTACTTTCTAGTTGTAAAAATAATATTCTATTATAAAGTGATTGTTCTCTCTCTCTCTCTTAGGGTTAATATCAAACTCATTGTGATTATTGATGAGAGACTCATCATGATCTCTAATTACCCCTAATTAACTAGTCTTCCTAGTTAATTAGCTAAGGTTATGAGTATATGAGGGTTAATTATGAAATAAGGGATATTTAGTAAAGGACCTTAAAATAAGTTAAAAATTATATTTTATCATTCAATTAATATTATTAACAATTTAATTAATAATTGGACTCGAGATCTTATTAATCATTCTCTTAATTAATAAGTTAAGTAACTTAAACATAATGAATACAAAGTATATTATAACATAAGTAATTTTACCTAATTTAATAAATTAACCTAAAAAGGTCAAAAATGTAAATTCAAGGTCTAAACATAATAGTTACCTTATTTACTAATATATATAAAAAGTTGAAAAAGATCTAAGTTAAAATAAACCTTTAAAACCTGGGTTTACATTTAGGTCCTTACATTCAATGCAATCGGGTCCTTAATTTTCATAAAGGTCCTTCAATTTCAGTGCATTTAGGTCCCCCTCATCTTCTTCTTCTTCTTCAGCTGAGTGAATGGCTGACGACGGAGAGTGACTCCACCGCGCGATCACTGCCTTGCCAACATCATTTGTCCTTCTCCAAGCTCTTGGAGCTTCCGCTCACCACTCCATCTTCATCCATCGGTCTGGATTACTCTGAAATCCTAATTTCTGGTAGGAATTAACTTCACCGTCGTCGGAGATGATGCCGGAGGTTAAGCTCCCCAAGCTTCCTCTTCATCCAGACCTCGCCACCTTCTTAGTCGCCATTCACTATAAATACCCCTAACCCCTTCGATTTCTCTCAAGTTGGCTCCCTTCCTTCTAACACTGAGGTGACCCAATAGGCTATTCGTCTGCAACTCCAGCGATCTTCCATGCCATTTTCCAACTTCCTCCATCCATCTTGATTAGCCGAGGAGATTCGCTGAGGTCAGCCGTGCTTCTAGACACATGCATCAACCAAGGAGATCCTCTGCTTCATCCTCACATCCGCCGCCGGAGATTCTTCTTAATCCCTCTGATTTCATCTTTCGCTATGAGCCATCGGCAGAATCCTGTTGACCCCTTCATCCAAGTAATAGTACATTAGGAGTAGGAGTAGGAGTAGGGTAGTCTAGTTAGGTAGTTAGTTAGGTAGTTTAGTCATAATTTCAGAGTTTAGTGATCATCATCTTTGACTCTGGTGAGCCCCTTGAGCTCACCTGAGCCTTAATTTTGTCTTTTTAAGCCATTGTCCACCTTCCTTTAACCTTCACGACCATTTTTAATCCATTAAAACACCTAATTGATCACTGTTTCGTCTAATTCATCTTCACCTCCAATAGATATTGTCGCTGTCCATGGCGACAGTAATTTAGCTTAGATCCACCTCCATAGGGTCCTCCATCACCTATTCACAATCTTAGAACCCTACTTTATACTTTAATTTGTATAATTACCACCTATAACCTAAACACCTAAATCTATTTAAGCTCATGAGCTTGCTGTCAATGGCAGCTCAAGAGTAGTTAAAACCTTTAATTAACTATATATTTATGATTGCAATTTACTGTTGACTTGTTTTGACCACTCAATTGAGTGGGAAAACAAGTTCTGAGCTTTAAATAACTCAAATATTTCAAGAATCAAATTCACTGATAAATCTTACTTCTAATGAGCAAATGGAGAATTTAATGTGATCCTGAGGTTCCTTATGACCTCAGGAATCTTTTCAAGTCATCAATGGCACACTTTTTCTTTTTGTGCACAACTTTCACTTTTTTTGGACTCATCGGAGCTCTAGTGAGCTCCGATGAGTCAAAAGTGATCTTCAGCCTGTAGAACTCGATGATATGCTCCAGGTTGATGATTTAAGGTTCACTGATCATGTTGAGATTGTTTCTTCGAGATGCAATGCACTAAAGTTAATTATGCCTTCAAATCTGTGTAACAAACCCCTGATTACTCTAATGAACAGATCACATTTTGAGTTCAGGCGATGAGCCTAAAACCATAGATTCTTAGGTTCAAACATCTGTCTAGGGGGTTGAGCAAGTTTCTGAGGATGAAAGGATCTTATCTTAGGCTTTGATTTCTTGTGAAAAGGCTTACATCAGAAAGTCAATTTTTATTGCCTTATAGTCAACCTTGAGGAGGAAACTTTGATTCTGAGCTTAATTCGATAAATTGGTGAGTTAGAATAGATTCTAATATGTCTGTGAATGATTTTAAAGTCATTTGAGTGAGCTCAGATCTATTTATTTGATGGAATTAACCAACTGCCAGTTTGGGTTGTTTTCGAACCCAAACTGATAGCAGTGCCTTTTTGATGAGATTTGAAGTTGAATCCTACCCAGATCAGTTGGTTTTAACCCTTAGAAGCTATTCCAATCGATTAAGAGTGATCTTTAGTGTCTGTTGCATCCTTTCTTCATCTAAATTCCACTTCTTGAAGCTTCCAGAGAGGTTTTGAGGTTCTTAACACTTCCTGAAGCTTCCGAGAGCTTGATATCCACACCATTAGCTGCGGAATTCACTGTATAACCCATTTAGAACATCAAATGGAAGAGAAAGTCCAATCTGTGGACTCGATAACCATTAATTCATTTTCCAGGCCATTATTACTCGCAGGAACCCCCTAATTTCACTTATCAAATCGGAGAGGAAATTATCCTGTAAACCTCAAATTGACCCTAGAATCCTATACAGATATCTTAGAGCTCTCCATCAAGCTTTATCTCGCTTGATTTGGAGCTCTGAGTAAGGACTAATCGTCGGTTGAAGTTTGGTCTGGAGGGGGGGAACATTAGTCCCATACCGGAAGTTCTTGGCAACCCGCCTTAGTATAAAAGCTATTTGTGTTTAAGGCTTGCCAGTCGTCAAGTGCTCGGTGACAAATGAACATCTGACCATTCTTGAGCATGCGAGTGTGTGTGTGTGTGGGCATATGTGTCTACGAGTGTGCGCCTGTGTGGCGTGCGGATGTGTGGCCCTGGGAGGGCGAGGCCTGGGAGGCGTTGAGCCAGTTGCTCGAAACTCTAAACCGGAAATAAACCAAACCATAATTGAACCAGGCGAGGACCTAGTAGGCTTTGTTCCCACCCTGTAAAGGGTGCTGTGTATCCCCAAAAAGTCTGAGCTACAAATAAAAAAATTAATTTTTGGTTAAAGATAAAAAAATGGTTCGGCTCAGTAAAAGAAAGGGCTTAGAAAGAAAGGAAAAGGAAAGAAAGCTGAAGGAAACAGACATGAAGGCATTAAGGAACAAAGAGCAATAGAAGAAAGAAGAAAAAGACTAAGGGAGAAGAAGGCAAGAGCAGAAGAGAAGAAAGAAAAAAAAGGTTCGCGAGAATAAGAGAAAAATAAAAGAGAAAGAGAAAAGATAAAAGATAAGTAAAAGAAAGAAGAAAAAAAGAGAGAGAGGCTGAAGAAATAAAGAAAAGAAATTATTTTTCTTGCATTATTTTAAATTTCTTTTTGTTTTTAGATGTTGTAATAAAGCATTTTTTTTAATAGAAGAACTTCATATTGCCTTAATTCCTTTGAAATAAATTGGAAATTAACATGTTTACTTGCTAATAAAGTAGATCATTTGAGTAAATATGTTCTCTTACGGGATTTTACATATTTCTTAAATTTAAATCATTTTGCAAAATTCATGTTATTAAAATTAACTTAATTAAACCTCCTATGAATTATTTTGAAATGATTGGTGGATTTAGAGTGAATTATACCTCTCAGCGAATGACCTGAACTCAACCAGCAAAAATTTCTAAAATATTAGGTTAATTCGACCATATACTACTAATTGACACAACTTCGAGTTAACCTAAGTGACTTTTCTCTACTCTTAATTAAGTAAAATTAACTTAATTAACTGAGTTGAGGTAAGGAGCGAACAATTATCCCACTTCTAAAAAAAAATACAAAAAAAATATAATTGTGGATTTTACATCGACGTAGCCTCCGTGTGTTCGACCCGAAATTTCTTTACGAATTTCGACTAATTTATTTGTTGACTGATTTCTTTGCAAATCATACTACGACGATGGGTTTTTCAAAATCCAATCCTTTTTGCGTACGTCTTCCACAACAACAGGCTCCATTTCCAAAAATTTATCTGATAAGATATGGTCCAATCCATTTCGATCTAAGTCTTCCTAGGAACAGTTTGAGTTTGGTGTCAAAAAGTAGGACTTCTGACCATGGTGAAAGATCTTTCCGGTTATGTGCTTGTCAGGAAAGGCCTTAACTCGCTCTTTGTAACTTTGTGAGTTCTCATACGCCTCATTGCGTAATTCATCGATCTTGCTCATTTGAAGCTTTCTGTGGGGTCCTGACTTAGAAAGATCTAGACTACACTTCCGTACAGCCCAATAGGCTTTGTGCTCCAACTCAACGTGGAGGTGATGTTATGAACGCGTGCCCCAGACATATTTTAAGACGTCTGGGAGGTGCGCCAGATGTCGGACCAGACATCTAGAATTAATTCCAGACGTCGTATCAGACGTCTGGGATCGTTGCCAGACGTCTGGAAATCTGTTATCTTTGACACGCGTGGGTCGTCTGCACGCCTGAGCGCACAGACCCGCATAATCGCGTATTCCCTCTGCAGTTGCAGATTCCCCTACCGCGCTCCTCTCTCCTCCTTGGGCGGCCTTAAAAGGCCACGCGCTCTTCCGTCACCACCTCCTCCTTCCTCTTCTCCTTCAGCCAGTGAGCGCGAGAGTGAGCGCGAGGTTGCAACGGCAGCAGCGGCCGCAGTGAGCGCGGAGGAGGTGCTGCATGCGAGAGTAGCACTCAGCCGTGAGGGCGAGCTCGCCGTGGCTGCCAAGGTCGGCCGGCGGGGAGCGCAGCGGGTGCGGGGCCACGCGGGGGGGACTGCTGCGGTCCGAGCAGCAGGTGCACGAGGTGCGACGAGGCGCGGCGTCGCGAGCAAAGGGTGAGTCGCGGCCTGATTCTGGAAACATTTCCAGAATCAGACGTCTGGGCTGATAGCCAGATAGCGGGGGAGACGTCTGGAAGACCATCCAGACGTCTGAAAGGTGAGTTCTTCTGTCTTCTTCCTTCCTGTCGACTGACCGTACTGAGAGAGAGAGTTGGGTGCGCGCAGGCTCGGTGATTCGCCATCCAACGCGAATCAGATGTCTAGCTGTAGTACCAGACGGCGGGAGCGACCTCCAGACGTCTGGGGTGACCATCGGACGTCTGGGAACTAGGCCAGATGTCCCCGCAGGCTTCTGGACATCTGAGAAACCATGCAGAACAAGGTAATTCTCTGATCCACTTTTTAAGACGTCTGGAAGAAGTTCCAGACGTCTGATTTTGCACAGTGTCGTCGTTTTCGACCCGTTGAGGGCCAGTTTGGGTTCCGTTTTCCGCGTTTCGAGTTGCGTTCTTTCCGGAATTAAATTCTCTACCCGTCTACAGTAGCTATACACTATTTTGAGACACTCCTTGTGTTTGATCCTTGTGAGTGGACCTCGTTCCGTTGCAGTCTTGGGGGTCGCGGAGGCACGCGGGATTCCCGATCACGCCCCCATTACTCCCGTCGTACCTGGTAGAGTGGCTTTTAAGTATAACCTGTTAAATTATGGAATAGAACCTAGGACATTACATGAATCCTAGGTATGAGAAATAGATTGAATGGTAGATCCTAGGGTGTTGCATGAATCCTAGGGCTGGAAAACTAGATTGTATGATAGATCCTAGGATATGGCATGAATCCTAGGACGGGAAAACTAGTGGAATGAATACTGCAGTCTTGGAAAATGTGGAAAGGAAATAATAGCTGCCTGTAAATTCGTTTAAACAGCTGCCTGTTATGAATAAATGAACATGATTAAGAATACGGGTTGTATGAACGTGAAACTGGAATGGTGAAACTAGAATGTTCTGAGTTAAAGAGCTAGAACCCTACGGGGAATTAGGAGTAGAACTCCTGGAAGGGGAATGGAAAAGAATTGGGGAAGTGAGCTGGCCCTTCAGTACGGAGTACCAAGGAGAGCGACTGTCCCCCTATTTAGTGCAGAGCGGAGCCAGCCGCCCCAGGGACCCGGGGTTAGGACTGGCCACTCTATACCGACTTTCTGGCCCTCGCGTACATAGTACCGAGGAGAGCTACTAGTGTAGGGAGGTACTAGCTACCCCACGGGCCCCGGGGTTCTGCTAGCCTCCCACACCGACTTGTTAGGCCCACTAGGGCAAACCAGGGTAGTCAGGCGAGGGTGCGCGGACTGTGGAGGGGCAAGGCCCCTGTTTGGTTACTGTGGAGGGGTTGGACCCCTGTTACTGAGAGGGATCTGCCCTGTACTGGTTCGTGCTGTGCTTTAGGCGCACCCGTTAACGGAAACGACTGACCGCGTGCCTGTGCGGGTTAGCTACCCGTGCGTTTGCCACGCATGCCGTAGTCACCGTTACGTCTGTCAGTGACCTTGGGGTGGTTGACTGAGAGTAGGATCACCACGGGGTACTCTCCCAGCCAGGAGAGCACCACGTGCTACTTCTACTGTTCGGAAAAGACTGCAATCAAGATCGTTCCCGCGAGGAACATTCGAGATCAAGTGAAAGATCTGAGAAATAGATAAATCGTGAGATAATTGAAAGACTTAAATAAAGAAAGTAACAGAACTTAACAGCTACTGTACACTCTACTGTTTCTTTAGTTTGGTTGCCACTCTACTCAGCATTTTGCTGACGTGTTACACTCGTTACCTTTCAGGACCAGGTGTTGAGCAGCCAGGGTCAGCGGCTGCAGAGGACACTGGGTCGAGTAGGGTCCAGTAGAGTTACCACTGTTTCTTGTACCTCGTTTTGTTCCGTTATAGTGAGTAGTTCTCGTTTCCGCTGTACTTTTCTTTACCTGCAGTTCATATTTAGCTATGAATGTTGTTCTACTGTTGTGGTGGTATATACTGTAGTAGTTTCTTTCCTTGCTGCTGTATTTTCTTACTGTTAGTTATATTCATGTTGAATGTGATTTATTTTACTGCTCTTTTGGTTACTTCCTCGTTGGACGACTAGGTCTTGGGATTAGTTGAGTCGGTCCAGTTCTCGTGTCACGTAGGGGCTCGGGAACCGGGTCGTTACAAGATGGTATCAGAGCAAGGTCGTCCCGAGAAGTGAATCAACTGACTGGAAAATGACCAATTCACATGTCTTTAACTAGAGTAGCCACCACAACATATCTTTTGACATGAGCTCTTAGAAGTTTCGTTAGGTACCGTTTGTTTTGACGTTTTTCCATTTTGTTTCGCATCTCCTTACAGGAGATGAATCATCGCGGGATTGGTGAGGCGGGCCTCGGGCACGGCCGAGGACGAGGTCGGCGAGGTGGGCGTGCCGTTGCCGACACCCCAGTGGACCAGCCACTACTCCCAGGCATCCAGGCCCAGGACCTTGCCCGGCTGATACGAGACATTGTACGAGAGGAGCTCCACCCACCACCCCAAGCACCTCACCCTAGGGTTGCGGAGGGGGAGTCCTCTGTCGGACCACTCGACGGACATGGCGCTGGACACGGGGGAGGGGATGGGCCGCCGCAGCCCCCACCTTCCTCCGATACTTCCGTGCACGAGGCACCTTCGCCTGGAGGTTCACCAGCACCTCCCCTACAGTGCCACTTCGAGCTTTTCGGGCAGTTCCGAAAGCTGAAGCCCCCCTCCTTCAAGGAAGATGAGGACCCGACCGAGGCAGAGGACTGGCTTGAGCAGCTGGAGAAGATCTTTGACACCCTTCGCCCCCCGGTGGAGTGCCGCGTGGCCTTTGCCACGTACTAGCTGGAGAGTGCGGCACACAGGTGGTGGAGGGCGGTCCGGGGACAGGAGAGGGATGAGCCGACGTGGGACCAGTTCGTCACCCTCTTCTACGAACAGTACTTTCCCCAGATGTGCCAGGACCAGAGGAGGCGGGAGTTCCACACTCTCCGCCAAGGGACGATGACTGTGAGCGCATACCGCACTCATTTCTTGGAGCTGTCCCGCTTTGCAGCGACAGCGGTAGCCACTGAGGAGGAGCGCCTTTGGAGGTTCACTGAGGGGCTCCGGGCTGCGATCTGGGGGTATGTCAAACCCCTGAAGCTGCCTACATTTTCGAGGGTGGTAGAGGCACCTATGACTTACGAGGAGACCAACCCATCCGCGCGAAACACCGACGGCGGGCGGAAAGGCCCTTCCAGCCAGACTTCTCACAAGGCCGGCGAGAACGGAGACACGTGGCATCCGCAGGAGAGCCGTCACGTTTTGCAGGGCCATCAGTGGCCTTTGGGGTCCCTCGACAGGGGCAAGTCGCCAGCATCGGACCCCCATCTAGCCGACAGCAGGGACCCACTGAAGGTGGGAGTCGGGTTCCCCTCTGTTACCAGTGTGGCCAGCTGGGCCACATCAGGAGGGACTACCCGTCTAGGGCAGGAGGTCAGCAGATACTCACCGCGTAGAGCACTGGAGGGCGCACAGGAGGCCGCGGTTCCCAGGCGCGAGGAGGAGGACAGCAGTCGCGAGGAAGGCACCGGCCAGCACCTACCCGTCCGACGCAGAGTGTGGCTACTTCGTCCGCACCTAGAGCTGAGGGGCGTATCAACGCCCTAACACACAGGGACGCCAGAGCTTCAGGATCGGTGGTAGCAGGTATGGTTTCAATTTTCGGCAGACTCGTTTACACGCTTTTCGATTCCGGCGCTACGCACTCGTTTGTCGCAGCCAGTTTCGCAGTTAGTTTGGACCAGGATTATACACTGTTAGAGAATCCGTTCGTAATCAGGGGTCCGAGTGGTCAGCTGTTTGTAGTTGAGGAGGTGTACACGGATTGCGAGGTCAGCGTCGGGGGACATAGCCTGCCAGCTGACATGATTATGATACAGATGGAGGACTTTGGAGTGATTCTGGGGATGGATTGGCTGTCCGCTTACCATGCCTTGCTGGACTGTTTTGAGAGGAAGATCGTCTTCTCCATTCCGGAGTTGCCTTCTTTCAAGTTTCACGAACAGCCAGTGGATGGAAGTTTCAGGTGCATTTCGGCACTTCAGGGGCGAGACTTTTGAGCCAGGGGTGTGAGGGCTTCCTAGCTTGTGTGGTGGCAGAGCCCAGCCCTGTGGCAGACTTCCAGAGCATCCCAGTGGTCAGAGAGTACCCAGACGTGTTTCCAGACGAGTTACCAGGACTACCGCCCGAGCATGAGATCGAGTTTGAGATCTCACTAGTACCAGGGACCAGCCCCATCTCCACCGCGCCATACAGGATGGCACCGCTTGAGCTGCGAGAGCTCAAGTCTCAATTGCAGGACCTTCTGGAGAAGGGTTTCGTGAGGCCCAGTGCGTCTCCCTGGGGAGCCTCGGTACTGTTTGTGAAGAAGAAGGATGGGACCTTACGCCTTTGTGTGGACTACCGACAGCTGAATAGGGTCACCATCAAGAACAGATATCCGCTGCCGAGGATCGACGACTTGTTTGACCAGTTGCGGGGTGCCACGGTGTTTTCCAAGATCGACTTGAGGTCTGGATACCACCAGTTGAGGATCAGGGAGACCAACGTCTCCAAGACAGCTTTCCACACCCGGTACGGACACTACAAGTTTTTGGTCATGCCATTTGGGCTGACCAATGCCCCCGCTGCTTTCATGGACCTGATGAACCGGGTGTTTAGACCGTACTTAGACCACTTCGTGGTGGTTTTCATAGATGATGTACTCATCTATTCTAGAGATCGGACGCAGCACGGACAGCACTTGCGGATGGTTTTGGACACTCTGAGACGACGCCGGCTGTACGCCAAATACAGCAAGTGCGAGTTCTGGTTGAGGGAGGTGACCTTCCTAGGTCATGTGATCTCTGGAGATGGCTTGGCGGTGGACCCAGCCAAGGTCGAGGGAGTGCTCAGGTGGGAGAGACCGCATTCAGTTACTGAGATTCGCAGTTTCCTGGGACTGGCAAGCTACTACAGACGATTCATCAGAGGATTTTCCCAGATTGTGCGTCCTATGACACAGTTGACCCAGAACGACGTGCCCTTCGCTTGGACAAACGCCTGTGAGGCATGTTTTCTGGAGCTGAAGGAGAGGTTGACCTCGGCCCCCGTGCACACCATCCCTGACAGTAGTGGCGGGTTCATTGTGTACACGGACGCCTCCTTGCAAGGGTTAGGAGGTATGCTCATGCAGAGGGGTCACGTTGTCGCTTACGCTTCGCGGCAACTGAAGCCCCATGAGCATACCTACCCTACCCACGACCTAGAGTTGGCAGCTGTTGTCTTCGCGCTGAAGACTTGGAGGCACTACTTGTACGATGAGACCTTCGAGATTTTCACAGATCACAAGAGCCTCAGATACCTTTTTGATCAGAAGGAGCTCAACATGAGATAGAGACGTTGGTTGGAGCTCCTGAAGGACTACAACTGCAGCATCTCCTACCACCCGGGAAAGGCCAATGTGGTGGCTGACGCCTTGAGCCGTAAGGCGCCCGCACTCTTGGCCAGTCTACAGTTACAGAGTTGGAGCCTTTTGGAGGAGGTGGGCAGTTGGCGACCCCTAGAGTTACAAGGGTACTATGGGGCAGTGACGGTGACACGGCAGACTAGGCCCGAGCTAATAGATCGCATCATCACTGGACAGATGGCCGATCCGTACTTGCAGTCTTTGCGCGACAGAGTGCTGTCAGGAGACCTAGGGGACTTGTCTTTCACAGACCAGGTGCTACGCTTGAGGGGACGGTTGTGCGTTCCCAGAGACGAGGAGCTGTTGAGAGAGCTCCTGACTGAGGCACACGGTTCCAGATTCACCATACATCCCGGAAACACGAAAATGTACCACGACTTGAGACGCGAGTTTTGGTGGAGAGGGATGAAGCGGGATGTGGGTGAGTTCGTGCAGCAGTGCTTAGTGTGCCAGCAGGTGAAAGCCGAGCATCAGAGGCCTGCAGGGCCGCTTCAGCCGCTTCGAGTGCCAGAGTGGAAGTGGGAGAGCATCACCATGGACTTGGTGGTGGGCTTACCTGTTACCCAGCGGGGACACGACGCAGTCTGGGTAATAGTGGATAGACTGACGAAGACGGCGCGATCCTTGCCGATCCGAGTCACTTTGGGACCAGCACAGTTGGCAGAGAGGTATATCCGTGATGTGGAACGACTACACGGAGTTCCGGGGGAGATCGTATCCGATCGGGATACCCACTTTACGTCCCGATTTTGGGCTGAGTTTCAGCAGGCCTTGGGGATGCGTTTGAGGTTTAGTATGGCTTACCACCCCCAGACGGACGGATAGTCTGAGCGCACGATACAGACACTTGAGGACCTTTTGTGTGCCTGTGTACAGGACTGGAGGGGCTCTTGGGAGGGGCATCTGCCCCTGGCGGAGTTTGCATACAACAACAGTTATCACTCGAGCATCGGCATGGTTCCCTACGAGGCTCTGTACGAATGGAGGTGTACGACACGCTTGAGTTGGGTTGAGGTGGGGACCAAGTGGGAGGTTGGCCCCAGGTTGATCCGGCAGAGTCAGGAGGTAGTTGAGCAAATCCACAGACGACTCCGCACTGTCAAGAGCAGATAGAAGACCTACGTGGATCGGAGATGCAGAGAGGTGCAGTTTGAGGTTGGGGACCACGTCTTCCTTCGTGTTTCGCCTATGAAGGGCTTACAGCGGTTTGGGGTGAGAGGGAAGCTCGCGTCGAGGTTTGTGGGGCCCTTTGAGGTCCTGGAGCGGGTTGGACCCATTGCTTACAGGCTTGCCCTCCCCCCGCAGCTTTCTGGTGTGCACGGCGTGTTCCACGTGTCCAACCTCAAGAAGTACGTAGCCGATCCCAGTCACGTACTGAGTCACGAGAGCGTTGAGGTGGGCGACGACCTGACCTACCCCGGGCGGCCAGTGTAGATTCTAGACCGAGCTGTCCGCAGTTTGAGATGGAAGCAAGTACCCCTGGTAAAGGTTTTTTGGACGAGCCAGCGATACGAGGAGGCTACCTGGGAGCCTGAGGCGGCAATGCGGGAGCGGTACCCGGAGCTTTTCGCGGGTACGTCTTTCCAGACCGGCTTCGGTCCTCTTTGAGTTTGTTATGGTTATTTGGACATCTTTTCCGCACCCTAGTTAACGCAAGTTTTGGGGACGAAACTTTCTTTTAGTTTGTAATATTGTTATGAACGTGTGCCCCAGATGTATTTTAAGACGTCTGGGAGGTGGGCCAGACGTCGGACCAGACGTCTGGAATTACTTCCAGACATCGTATCAGACGTCTGGGATTGTTGCCAGACGTTAGGAAATTTGTTACCTTTGACACGCACAGGTCGTCTGCGCGCCTGAGCGCGCAGACCAGCATATTCGCTTATTCCCTCTACGACTGCAGATTCCCCTGCCGCGCTCCTTCTCTTTCCTCCTCGCGCGGCCTTAAAAGGCCACGCGCTCTTCTGTCACCACCACCTCCTTCCTCTTCTCCTTCAGCCAGTGAGCGCGAGAGCGAGCGCGAGGTTGCAGCGGCAGCGGCTGCCGCAGTGAGCGCGAAGGAGGTGCAGCGTGCGAGAGCGGCGCTCAGCCGTGAGGGCGAGCTCGCCAGGGCTGCCAGGGCCGGCCGGCGGGGAGCGCAGTGGGAGTGGGGCCACGCGGGGGGGACAGCTGCGGTCCAAGCAGCAGGTGCACAAGGTGCGACGAGGCGCGACGTCGCGAGCGGAGGGCGAGTCGCAGCCTGATTCTGGAAACATTTCCAGAATCAGACGTCTGGGCTGATAGCCAAACGACGGGGGAGACGTCTGGAAGACCATCCAGATGTCTGAAAGGTGAGTTCTTCCGTCTTCTTCCTTCCTGTCGACTGACCGTACTGAGAGAGAGAGTTGGGTGCGCGCAGGCTCGGTGATTCTCCATCCAACGCGAATCAGACGTCTGGCTGTAGTACCAGACGGCGGGAGCGACCTCCAGACGTTCGGGGTGACCATCGGACGTCTGGGAACTAGGCCAGACGTCCCCGCAGGCTTCTGGACGTCTGAGAAACCACGCAGAACAAGGTAATTCTCTGATCCACTTTTTAAGACATCTGGAAGAAGTTCTAGACGTCTGATTTTGCACAGTGTCATCGTTTTCGACCCGTTGAGGGCCCGTTCGGGTTCCGTTTTCCGCATTTCGAGTTGCGTTCTTTCCGGAAATAAATCCTCTACCCGTCTACAGTAGCTATACACTATTTTGAGACACTCCTTATGTTTTATCCTTGTGATAGGACCTCGTTCCGTTGCAGTCTTGAGGGTCGCGAAGGCACGCGGGATTCCCGATCACGCCCCCACTACTCCCGTCGTACCTGGTAGAGTGGCTTTTAAGTATAACCTGTTAAATTGTGGAATAGGACCTAGGACATTGCATGAATCCTAGGAATCAGAAATAGATTAAATGGTAGATCCTAGGGTGTTGCATGAATCCTAGGGCTGGAAAACTAGATTGTATGATAGATCCTAGGATATGGCATGAATCCTAGGACGGGAAAACTAGTGGAATGAATACTGCAGTCTTGGAAAATGTGGAAAGGAAATAATAGCTGCCTGTAAATTCATTTAAACAGCTGCCTGTTATGAATAAATGAACATGATTAAGAATATGGGTTTTATGAATGTGAAACTGGAATGGTGAAACTACAATGTTCTGAGTTAAAGAGCTGGAACCCTACGGGGAATTAGAAGTAGAACTCCTGGAAAGGGAATGGAAAAGAATTGGGGAAGTGAGCTGGCCCTTGAGTACGGAGTACCAAGGAGAGCGACTGTCCCCCTGTTTAGTGCAGAGCGGAGCCAGCCGCCCCAGGGACCTGGGGTTAGGACTGGCCACTCTGTACCGACTTTCTGGCCCTCGCGTACATAGTACCGAGGAAAGCTACTAGTGTAGGGAGGTACTAGCTACCCCACGGGCCCTGGGGTTCTGCTAGCCTCCCACACCGACTTGTTAGGCCCACTGGGGCAAACCAGGGTAGTCAGGCGAGGGTGCGCAGACTGTGGAGGGGCAAGGCCCTTGTTTGGTTACTGTGGAGGGGTTGGACCCCTGTTACTGAGAGGGCTCTGCCCTGTACTGGTTCCGTGCTGTGCTTTGGGCGCACCCGTTAATGAAAATGACTGATCGCGTGCTAGTGCGGGTTAGCTACCCGTGCGTTTACCGCGCATGCCGTAGTCACCGTTACGTCTGTCAGTGACCTTGGGGTGGTTGACTGAGAGTAGGATCACCACGGGGGACTCTCCCGACAAGGAGAGCACCACGTGCTACTTCTACTGTTCGGAAAAGACTGCAATCAAGATCGTTCCCACGAGGAACATTCGAGATCAAGTGAAAGATCTGAGAAATAGATAAATCGTGAGATAATTGAAAGACTTAAATAAAGAAAGTAACAGAACTTAACAGCTACTGTACACTCTACTGTTTCTTTAGTTTAGTTGCCACTCTACTCAGCGTTTTGCTGGCGTGTTACACTCGTTACCTTTCAGGACCAGGTGTTGAGCAGCGAGGGTCAGCGGCTGCAGAGGACGCTAGGCCGAGTAGGGTCCAGTAGAGTTACCACTATTTCTTGTACCTCTTTTTGTTCCGTTATAGTGAGTAGTTCTCGTTTCCGCTGTACTTTTCTTTACCTGCAGTTCATATTTAGTTATGAATGTTGTTCTACTGTTGTGGTGGTATATACTGTAGTAGTTTCTTTCCTTGCTGCTGTATATTCTTACTGTTAGTTATATTCATGTTGAATGTGGTTTATTTTACTGCTCTTTTGGTTACTTCCTCGTTGGGCGACTAGGTCTTGGGATTAGTTGAGTCGGTCCGGTTCTCGTGTCTCGTAGGGGCTCGGGAACCGGGTCGTTACAAGTGACATGCATTTCTATGCACCAATCTGAAAGGAGACTTGCCTAATTGGGTTTTGTGGGCGGTCCTATAAGCCCACAAGGTTTTCGGAAGTCAAGACGACCAATCGTTCCTATTAGGTCATACAGTGATTTGAAGGATTTTCTTGATCTCCCAATTCGATAACTCAGCTAGACCGTTGGTTTATGGGTGATAAGGGGTAGAGATTCCATGTGACACCCCGTATTTTGTCATTAGTGATCTAAATTGAGAATTCGTGAAATGGGTCCCTCCATCAGAGATAATGGCACGTGGAATCTCGAACCGAGAAAAGATGTTCTCATGAATGAATTTGATTGCCACCTTTTGACCATTGGTTCAGGTCGAAATGGTTTCAATCCATTTGGACACATAGTCAATAGTGAGAAGAATGTATTCAAAAGTCATCCGAAATAGGGAAGGGTCCCATGAAATCAATTCCCTAGATATCGAAGATTTCGCATACGAGAATCAGCTGTAAAGTCATCATATCACAGTGGCTCATGTTTCCCATTGTTTGGCAATGAGTGCATGCCTTACAATGATCGTATGAGCCTTTGAAAATCATAGGCCAATAAAAGCCACACTGGAGGACTTTTGCTACTGTTTTATGTCCAGAAAAGTGTCCACCGTAGTCCTAGTCATGGCAGAAAGACAAAATGCCTTGAATTTCCCGTTCCAGAATGCACCATCTGATGATTTGATCAACACCAATGTGGAAGAGGTACGGGTCTTCCCAGATGTAGTACGTGGCATCAGAAAATAATTTGTCTTTCTTGGCCATCGACCAATCGGACGGAATCTGATGAGATGCCAAATAGTTCACCATATCAGCAAACCAAGGAATTCCCATACAAATAGTCAAGAGGTGCTCATCGGGAATGTATTTTGTGATGGATCCAGAAGGGTTTATAATGTCAAAATGAAGGCAGGATAAGTGGTCAGCTACCACGTTCTGCTTTCCCGCTTTATCACGAATCTCGAGATCAAATTCTTGCAACAGCTAGACCTAGCAGATTAGTCAAGGTTTCGCATCCTTCTTCATGAGGAGGTGACTCACTGCAGTGTAATATGAGTATATAATAACGCAGGAACCCAAAAGATATGATCAGAATTTCTCCAGGGTAAATACTATGACTAACAGCTCTTTCTCAGTAACTATGTAGTTACACTGAGCCTCGTCAAGTGTTTTGCTAGCGTAGTGATGATCACGAGTTTCCCGTCTATTTTCTACCCTAGTATCGCACCTACAGCATAATCAGATGCATCACACATGATCCAAAGGTTTGAGACCAATTAAGGGACTACAGGATAAGTGATTGGGTAACTCGATCACGTAGGATCTCAAATGCCTGAGTGCATCCCTAGAAATTTCAAAGGGGACATCTTTAGATAGAAGATTAGTCAGGGGGTGGGCGATTTTCGAAAAATCGGGAATGAATCGATGGCAAAAATCGACGTGCCCTAGAAAGGATCAAATGTCTTCAACTGAGCTAGGCATAGGGAGTTTGGAAATCAGATTCACCTTGGCTTGATCAACCTAGATGCCTTTTTCAGAGATAAGATGTCCCAGGACAATTCCCTCAGGTACCATGAAGTGGCTCTTTTCCCAGGAAAGAACCAAGTTCACGTCAATGCACCGCCTAAGGATTTGGACCAAGTGTAGGAGGCAATCATCAAATGATTCTCCAAATATCGAGAAGTTATCCATGAAGACTTCAAGGTATTCACTTACCATATCTGAGAATATGGCAAGCATGCACCGCTAAAAAGTAGCAGGTGCATTGCAGAGACTGAACGACATCCTTCGGAATGCATATGTCCCAAAAAGGCAGGTGAAGGTGGTCTTCTCTTGGTCCTCAGGATGGATTGCGACCTAGTTATAACTGGAGTACTCATCCAAGAAGTAGAAGAAACAATTTCTTGCAAGTTTCTCAAGGATCTGATCAATGAACGGTAGTCAGAAATGATCCTTCTTTGTGGAGGAATTGAGTCTTCTATAATAAATGCAGACTCTCCATGAGTTTGCTATACGGGTTGGTATGGTTTCTTCAGTTTCAATCATGATGATGATGAGCCCTACCTTCTTAGGCAAAACTTGAATTGGACTCACCCACTGACTGTCAGAGATTGGGAAGATTATCCCTGCATCTAACCACTTGATGATCTCCACTTTCACGACATCCTACAGGTTGGGATTTAGGCGTCTCTGCATTTCACGGGATGGTTGTGATCCCTCTTCAGTATAGATGTGATATGTGCAGTATGAAGGGCTGATTCCAATCAGATCATCGAGAGTCCATCCAATGACTCTCCGATGCTGCTGGCGAAGAGAAATCATGTGTGTTTCCTGATCAGGTATGAGTCGGGAGTTGATAATCACAGGAAACGTCTAATTGGAACCCAAAAAGACATATTTCAGATGATTGGGAAGAGGCTTTAATTCCATAACTAGGCTATCAGCAACAATAGGTGGTTCAGAGTGGGTGTCAGGAGCAAAGGAAGGAGCTATGGGTGTGTCTAGGTTAAGTTCACACTCCTTTAATTGCAGGTTTTGATATTCTTGTGGTTTATCAGAAATAGTCGAGTTTTCCTCAATACATAGGTCGTCAACCACAGCCTCGATATCATAGATTTGTTCTATAACCCCGCAATTTATTACTTGTTGGGCCTTAAAGATGTCAATCTTCAGTGTTTTTCTCCCAAATTTTAACTCAATTTGGCTCTCCTCACAATTAATATTGGCCTTAGCAATGGCCAGAAAGGGTCTCCCTAATATGATCGGTGTATTCTTCAAGTTCTCAGGAGCATCCATGTCTAAGATAATAAAATCCACAAGAAAATAGAAATCATATACCCTACCTATGACATCCTCGAGAATTTCTTTTGGTGACTTAATAGATCGGTCAGCTATCTTTAAAGTCATTTCTATTGATTTAAGATCAAATTCCTCAAAGTAGTCTAGTAGGGATGTGGGTATCAAATTTATGGAGCCTCCTAGGTCCAATAAAGCTCAGTCAAACTGTATATCACCAATTGCATAGGATGAAAGGGGTGCTTGGGTCTTTTGCCTTAGGCGGGAGTTTGCTCAAAATGACGAAGCTAGCTTATTCTGACAGTATGATTGGGTTCTGATTGTGTTTTTGCATGGTTTGTTAATTTAGGATTTTAAGTCATTGCTATGCATAAAAATGGATTCGCTTTTAAAATTTGTAAGACCTAGATAGGGGAGTATCTAGGGTTGTCCAAGGAGGCTAAATTATTTGCAAATCAAATCCCTTGCTTGGAAAATCGATCTCAACTTTCTTTTTGGTGTTTGATAGATATGATTTTTTTTATTTTGAAATAACGAGAACAAGGCGGGTTTGTTGATAGCAAGAAAATTCTCTATACTAATCCACTACACTACTATTATAGTGACAAGTAGAGCCTCTCCCTAAGCTCACTCTAGGCACGTGGAGGCCTAGAGTAATTCCGGAGAGGGAGTGAAAAAGGTTAAACAAGAATTCTACAAGACAATGCAACAAAAAAATTAAAGAAGGCAACTTTGATTGAAAGAGAGTGTTTTACAAAAAACCCTAGTAGATGAATGCTTCTGCTACTAGATAATTGCAACAAAGAAGGGAAAGCTCCTTGCTCCAAGCTTAGTGGCTCCTAGGCTTGAAAAGGGCTCCTCCTCCTTCATTGAAAAAGATGTCCTCCAAGGTGGAAGCTACCACCTCCAATGATCTCCTCTAAGGGTGGGTGTGCACCACCCTTGCTCCTCCTTGCTTGGCCATCCTCCTAGTGGGGGAGCGCTCCTCCTCCTTGGCGTGACACAAGGGAGAAGAAATGGGGAGAAGAAGGCACCAAGGGGGTGGGTGATGTGCCCCCTTAATCTTCTTCTCTACTCCTTCTTCTTGGCCATAGATATGAGGTGGGTATAAGGTAGATTTTACTAAATGGAGGATGAAGAAAATGTGGGAAGTTAGGTGGGTATATATAGTGTAGGAAGGGGGGCATAGGTGGCTCTTGGAATGGATGGCTAGGATAGGATATGGAAGGTAGTTGGGGATCCTAGGGCCAAGGATAAATGGCGCCACCTAAGGGGTGCTAAGGGGGGTAGTTATGGCTTTGGTGCCCTTTAGAATTGGCACCAAAATGGGCCTTCTAGAAGGCTATTAGGTGGCGCCACCTTAGGGTTTTAGAAGGGGGGGTATGTGGATGGCTAGGATGGGTTATGTGGGTAGGTGTAGGGTGGATAAAGGGGCTGAAAGTTGGCACCAAAAGGGAGGTGGTTAGGGTTAGTTTTGGCGCAAACTTTTGGTGTCTTTTGGTGGTTAGTTGAGAGGTGAAAGGTGGTGAAGTGGTGGAGCCAAAATGAGTAGGGTGGAGCTAGCTTAAGTAGGCTTAGGTGGACTTGGAGTGGAAGGTTATGTAGGTGGAGTTAGGGTTTGGTTTTTGGTGCCAGGGAGGTGGATGCTAGATAGGCTAAGCTAAGCTAAGCTAGCTTAGCTAGCTATGGAGTAGAGGAGGAGGCAATGAGAGCTAGGGTTTGTGGAGAGGAGCTGGGCAGAGGACATCTGGAGTTGAATTGGAGTTGGCAGCTGCTGAAGGGGTTAGCATGGGGCTACTCTAGCTGGCTTAATTTGCTAGTTCTTTACTAGCTGCTAAGCCAAGCTAAAGTGAGCTGGCTTCTGCTGAATTGAGTTGAGGTGTGGTGGGCCTGGTGCTCCTTGGGAGGATTGAGCTGGTTGAGGCAGCTAAGGTAGCATAGCTCAACTAAGTTGAGCTAAGCTGTGTCCCCGGGAACTGGACTTGAGCTTCCTGAGCTGGAATGAATTCATCCTCAATTGGCTGGATTTAAGTGGAGCTAGATTTAGCTAAACCTGAGCTGGGGTGAACTCCAGTCAACTCAACTAAGCTAGCTGGAGCTCCCTGTGTACTAATGGGAGCTGAGATGAGCTAGACTCAGCTATGTTGAGCTAGATCAGAGCTGACCTGAGCTAGGGTGAGCTAAGATGAGCTCTCTTGAGCTGCCATTCAGTTCAGATGAGCTAAATGGAGCTTGGATTAGCTAACCCTAGTTCAGGTGAGCTGAATTCCAGCTATGGTGAGTTGGATCAAGCTGAGTTGGTGAGAGCTTCTTCTTCACCAGTTACCTTCCTGAGTGCTAGGGTTCTAGGGATCTGGCAACCTGTATATCCCTAACACTCACAAAAACACATCAAAAACACAATAAAAAAATGCAATGCATGCCTAACCTAATTTATGCCTAAATGCAACCCAAAAACCCATTTGCCGAGTAAAATCGTAAGAGCTAGGTTTGTTTTAATGCATAAGAATAATGATAAACTAGCACTTATCACACCCCCATGCTTTTCTTTTGCTAGTCTCTTAGCAAAACTTTAATTTTTACAAAATGAAATTTTTAGGTAATTTAATTTTTTCAACTTTTGAGGAGAAAGAGATTATGTCACATGGGCTGATCCAAACACAGGTGGTACAGGATTTGTTAAGGATAAACATCGGGATTTATTTTTGGATCAAAAAATTAGACAAAATGGAATCAATATATCCTTCAGAAAATTCACAAATTAACCTCTTGTTAATTCAGATACTTGAAATTTCTATTTTTAGGATTTTCTGGCTCTTGAATCTGATTCGCAACTTGCAATATCCTTTAAAACCTTGTCTCCGTGCTTGTGAAAAGCCAACATCTATAAGAGCATGTTTTTGGTTTAAAACTTTTTTTTTCTCCCCCATGTTTATTTTTAGCTTAGTCTTACAACGGATGTGTTGCGATCATCATTCCCATTACCAATCCTCGAGGGGGCTCTAGCACCAGTACTTTGGGATAGCACTGTCCATGACACCACCCAGGAGCTCACAAACCCAAAAACACCATGCGGTGTAAAGGGGCGCTCCAAGAAAACTCAAGCTCTTGCTTCAACACTATAGGTAAAGCACCGTCCAAGACACTTGAGCTGCTAAAATGTGCTTTAACGCTCCATCTAAAGATATGAAGTATAGATATGGAGCAGTACCGAGGCGGTAACATGTTGACATCGCATCCTCAAAGGAGACATTTTCCTCCTTCTCAACAGTGGGAACTCAAATCAATGATCTGCTTCAGACTTTTACTAAGTCCAAACAAGGGAGTTTTTCTAATTTCTAGTTGTTTTTAATGTTGGCATGTGTGTGAAATTTGACACAGGAAGTTCTGCAAGAAATGCAAGTTTTTGAATCAGAAACTAAGCGACATACTTTTCATATTACAAAAGAGGATCAAGTGAAGGATATCTGATCTAGTCTAAAAATAGACCCTGAAATTCTAAAGATCAGATCCATATCCTCATCCCTAGTTTGTTAAAGATTAAATCCCATTGTACCAAAAGTGACTTTTTCAACCTTAGTCCCTATTTGAAATTTTTCCTCAAAATTTTTCAATATTTTTATTATTATTATTATTTTTTGGGGTATGCAAGGAGGAAAATAAAATGACTAAAGAAAAAAATGCATGTTTTTAGGTTCTGAAAATCCTAAATCTATCGTCAAAAATTTAAAAACACCCCCCATGCTTAAGATATGCAATGTCTTCATGCAATAGGAGCGAAAGAGGGATTATCGTAGTAAAAGGCAGTCAGATTTAGGATAGTCAAAACATGGAAAAAGAAAGGAAAAAGGAAAGTAGGGAAAATGATGGGTTACCTCCCATCCAGTGCTATCTTTTACGCCATTCAGCCAGGTGAAAAGGTCTGCACGGAAGATGGAAAATCATGTAAATAATTAGACACTTGGATGCATGCATAAAATATGTCTTCGTCTGGATCCCTAGAGAATGGATTAGAGGAAATATAGGGATCAAAGTTTGATGGAAAATGATAAGTGTAGCCCGAGTCTGGCCATGATTTTAAATCAGGCTGGATGCCAAACTCAGGTGAGTCTGGTGGCAGGTCCATAGGAAAGGGGTCGGGGAAGGGATGGTGAGGATTGGGTGAAGTTAGTGTGGAAAGGTGGGGTGAGGGAAGAGTGGGTGGGTCAGGGTGATCAGGGGGTTCATCAGAAATGGATTTTTGGTTAAGACAAGTCTCCAGATCACATATTTCGCTGACCACTGATTCTAAATCTGATTCCTCAAAAATATTGTGGTCGGTAAGGGTATCTATCAACATTGTCTCCACCATATTTGAAATTTCAGTATCTGAGTCCTCAAAAAAGTTATCATCATGGAATCTCTTGGAGGATTTGAAAATATCTAGAGTGATAGTTTGGCCGGCGTAAGTGATATCCATTTTGCCTGTGTGGCAATTGATATTTGCCTTTGCAGTGGCCAAAAAAGGTCATCCAAGGATTATTGAGGCATTCAATAAAGATTCAGGTACCTCAATGTCAAGGACCAGAAAGTATGCAGGGAAGACACAATTTTGGATCTTGACCAAAACATCCTCGACAATCCCACGAGGTTTGATTGTAGATCGGTCGACTAATTGCAGGGTAACCTCAACAGGTTTTAATTCACCGATCTAAAACTCTTTAAATAAAATTGTGGGAATGATATTAACTGAGGCACCAAGATCAAGGAGGGCACGATCAAAGGTAGTATCATCAATAATCACTGAAATTAATGGTGCCCCCAGATCTTTAATCTTAGAAGGTAGCTTACTCTGTATGACGGAGCTTACTATCTCCGAAAGATGTACCTGTCCTAGATTTTTGGCCTACCTTTTAGGAGTGCAGATCTCCTTCATAAATTTGGTGTAGGCAGGTATATATTTAATGGCATCTAAGAGAGGAATATTGATTTAAACTTGTCCGAATAGATCCATGAGTTCTTCTATGGTGGGCTCAGATTTCTTTCTTCTATTGGTGGTGGGGTGGAGAGCTTGTGGAAAAGGGATAGGAATCGTGTCTTGAGATTTTTGTATTTCTTTTTCTTCCTGATGGGGAGGTGGGGAGTCAATTTTCACAGTGATGGGGATTTCACCAGGTTTGTGTGAAGGCCCGAGATCAGTGGTGGTTTTCCCACTCCTCAACGTAACTGCATGTGCAGTTGGATTATTATTTGGAGGAGGTGGGGGGACCCGTGGTTGTGGAAACCTGGGAGGCTGCTGAGGTGGTGGATTAGTAGGAGGCTGATTCGAGTAGTGTGGATTTCTGCCCATATATTGGTTCCTTTGGTGATTAGGGTTGGGCATGGGTTGGGAGGGAAGAAGTCCTACAGGTCTTTGAGTGGGAGTAACCCCAATCTGATTATTCAGATTTGTGATGGTGCGGGTTACTTCCGCCATTTTTGTCTGCATGTCCTGCAAGGTTCTCATCATCTGAGTATTGATGTCTTATTAGGATGGCCCAGGATGAAAGGTTGGATTCGACCCATACCCATTAAAATGATTTGGTTGCGAAGGAACCTAATTATTCTAGGAGTAGCTCGGGTAATTTTTCCAATTGGAAAAATTTTTAAAGGGCTCCTGAATGGTAGAAATATTTTGAGTGGGGTTAAGATCTGGATAGTTGTAATTCCCCAAAGAATCATAGACAGTCTCCGAATATTGGTAATAATCAGCAGGGGTAGTGGTGAGATTGTGCAAATTTTCTCTTCGTGGAAGGTTACGTTGGGTTAGATGTGGATTGTGTGGAGCTTGGGTTGATGTGGCAAGTCTTTCCCTAATTTTATTTTGATTAATATGCATCTGGTTGAGTTTTTGAGCGATCATTTGAAGATCACCTTGGGTGACAGGGATAGATTGAGCGCCTACTTCATGAACACCGAACTGTAGGTTTTGAGTTCTGCCAAATGTGTTCATGGAAGCTTGATTAAATGAGTTTTCAGTCATTTCTTCAAAAGGATCATAGGCACTCTCAGCATCCTTATTCAAGAAGTTTCCACCACACGAGGCGTCGACAAAGTGTCGAAGTTGATCTTCTAGACCATTATAGAAGACCTGCACGAGCTGCCATAAATGAATCTCGTGGTGAGGCCAACTTCTTAAAAGATCCTCGAATCTCTCCCAAGAGTCATGGATACTTTCGCCAGATTTCTGTTGGAAGGTCATAATGGATCTTCGTAATGAATTAGTACAACTTATGGGAAAGAATCTCTTGAGGAAGGAACTCTTGAGCTGAGGCCAAGTTGTGATGGGTCGGCCAATGGTCCTGAACCAATAAGCGGCCTTATCTTTAAGAGATAATGGAAATAGCTGCATCAGCCATAGGTCTTCTTGCACATTTTGGGAATGGGTTGTTTGTGCAAGAAGAATCAGGTCTTCAAGGTGGCAGAAAGGGTCTTCCCTAGGAAAGCCATGGAAGTGCTTAATCAGGTTTAGGACTGCTAGCTTGATCTCAAAGTCCCCCTCTGGTATGACCACCCCTAGTCGTTCCTCATAATAAGATAGATCATAAAAATATTTTAGAGCAATAACAGGCTGCTAATGTGGTGGTGGGTTTGGCCTTTGATTGGCTAGGTTTTGGATGTTCCTAGTCAATGTTTGTTGATTGGAATTTAATTTAGCAATCTGCTCAGCCATCATTGTTAGGAGATCAGGCAAGGGGTCTTGATGTTGTGATTAAGGCAAATCAATATTAAGGAGCTCTAGGTGTTGGAAGTCAAATGTGGGGGGATTATGGGTGGAAGGGTCAGAATTAGGGTTAGTAGTGGGGTTGGAGATGGGATTAGAGGTGGAAGTGGAAGGGTTAGTGGACCTGTTTTGCTGATTTTCCATATTTTTACAAGAAGAAGACAGAAAAAGTGGTCTTTTTGTGTGGGGGGCGAAATCAAATGGTCCTTCCAAGTGAGGATTTTGAGACCGTCGCCCGTGCATAAAATGGAAGAATGGGATGGGAGGAAAAGAGATGGAGATGAGAGAAGTGTGCACACAAGCAATCAATTTCTAGACCTAAATTAATTGTGACTCCCTAGAAATTAACCTAAGACTTGGTCTACATAGGAAATAAGTAATCAACAATGAATACCCATTCTGTCAACAAATCTAGCCAAGTTGCTTAAGGGGAGGTTTGGGCCCAAGCGTTTCCCAGGAAAATCCCCAGGAGCTTGTACAAACTTGTGCCTAGTCATTTGACACGGCCCTCAGCCTGAACACCATATATAGATGACAGAATTGGTATTAACTAGAGAAAACTTAAGTCCTATATAGCAAGCATAAATTGATGAAACCTTAGGGGTCAAATTGCTACAAATTTTAGTTAGGGCTAGGATACCAAAGTGCACACGGAATGTGGAGGGCGTTGATTGGGTTGTTGCCCCTTTATTTCAAATTTTTTTATGTGTGCACAGGAATTGGAAAGTGGTTCCAATTTTAAATAAGTTGTCACATAATTTTTGTATTTTTGTCTTTTAGGATTTAATTTAATTTAATTTGCTTTAGGGTTTCTCTTTTTAAATGTTCAAACAAGTTTGAAACTTCCATAATCAAAGGAAAACAAGTTGTATTGGTCATGATGTGTTTCCTTTATGTTGTGCGACTAAAAAGAAAGAAAGAAATTCTAATTGGATTTGAACCCTAATACAGAAATTTAACTACCAATCAATCTTTTTTAGGCTTCCTGATTAAATAGTGGTCCAAACAATACAAACAACACAACTACTTTATGTAAAATCAAACAGGGATTCCAGAAAAAAGTTTTTTAAGATTTTAGGAATTTGTTTCGTATTTGTTTTGAATTTTTATTTGTTCTGATGTCAAAGTCCAGAAATGGTACCCGTGTGTATTTTGGACTTTCTGTATCACCACTGGCCTCAAAAAATTTTGGTACTTTTATGTGAGATGTAGAATTTCACAAGAATTTCAGAAAGCTAAATTTCACAAAAATTGGATGAGTATAAAAATTCTGAAAATTCACAAACAGTAGCAAAATAGGAAGATAAGAGGGTGTGACCCCTCGACAGTCCACGAATTTTTAAAAATTAAATATAAAGCCAACTTATCAAAAATTTGGAACAGATGTTTCTAACTTGATTTGGAATCACTATGTGAAATGTGAAGATTTTAGGAGACCTGTGGTGTTGGGAATTGATTTTTGAAATCTGAACAGAAATCTAGACCAGAAAAATAGAACACCAACACTAGGATTGGAGTGGTGTTTAATGAAGCATACAAGCAAACAATGGATTTTTATGGGCACCTCTCCACTTAATTAAAATGTTTAGGATCCTGAAAGCCAAGTTTAATATTTTTTTGGTAGTCTTTTAGCCTAAATGTGACAAGAAATGGGGGATCAACCTAAAATCGTTTGAAGAAAAGGAACTTTGAGCTCTCGCTTCCAAATTCCTGCTTTCTTCCTGTAGTTCCTGCACACACGCGAAAAAAGAGAGACAAGGGGATGAGATCCACTTCAAGAAAGAGAATCAATTAAAATGCAAAGCCGTGCCTCCTTGACAACAGTGCCAAAAAGTGATCGCATTTTTACACGGTTTGTTAATTTAGGATTTTAAGTCATTGCAATGCACAAAAATGGATTCACTTTTAAAATTTGTAAGACCTAGATAGGGGAGTATCTAGGGTCGTCCAAGGAGGCCAAATTATTTGCAAATCAAATCCCTTGCTTGGAAAATCGATCTAAACTTTCTTTTTGGTGTTTTATATATATGATTTTTTTGATTTTGAAATAAGGAGAACAAGGCGGGTTTGTTGATAGCAAGAAAATTCTCTATACTAATCCACTACACTACTATTATAGTGACAAGTAAAGCCTCTCCCTAAGCTCACTCTAGGCACGTGGAGGCCTAGAGTAATTACGGAGAGGAAGTGACAAGGTTAAATAAGAATTCTACGAGACTATGCAACAAAAATATTAAAGAAGGAAACTTTGATTGAAAGAGAGAGTGTTTTACAAAGAACCCTAGTAGATGAATGCTTCTACTACTGGATAATTGCAACAAAGAAAATAAAACGCAAATCCTCGTGAATTGTTGGTGAAGAGGGAAAGCTCCTTGCTCCAAGCTTAGTGGCTCCTAGGCTAGAAAAGGGCTCCTCCTCCTTCATTGAAAAAGATGTCCTCCAAGGTGGAAGCTACCACCTCCAATGATCTCCTCTAAGGGTGGGTGTGCACCACCCTTGCTCCTCCTTGCTTGGCCGTCCTCCTAGTGGGGGAGCGCTCCTCCTCCTTGGTGTGGCACAAGGGAGAAGAAATGGGGAGAAAAAGGCACCAAGGGGGCGAGTGATGTGCCCCCTTAATCTTCTTCTCTACTCCTTCTTCTTGCCCATAGATATGAGGTGGGTATAGGGTAGATTTTACTAAATGGAGGATGAAGAAAATGTGGGAAGTTAGGTGGGTATATATAGTGTAGGAAGGGGGGCAAAGGTGGCTCTTGGAATGGATGGCTAAGATAGTATATGGGGAGTAGTTGGGGATCCTAGGGCTATGGATAAATGGTGGCACCTAAGGGGTGCTAAGGGTGGTAGTTATCGCTTTGGTGCCCTTTAGAATTGGCACCAAAATGGGCCTTCTAGAAGGCTATTAGGTGGCACCACCTTAGGGTTCTAGAAGGGGGGTATGTGGATGGCTAGGATGGGTTATGTGGGTAGGTGTAGGGTGGATAAAGGAGCTGAAAGTTGGCGCCAAAAGGGAGGTGGTTAGGGTTTGTTTTGGTGCCAACTTTTGGTGTCTTTCGGTGGTTAGTTGAGGGGTGAAAGGTGGTGAAGTGGTGGCGCCAAAATGAGTAGGGTGGAGCTAGCATAAGTAGGCTTAGATGGACTTGGAGTGGAAGGTTATATAGGTGGAGTTAGGGTTTGGTTTTTGGTGCCAGGGAGGTGGATGCTAGATAGGCTAAGCTAAGCTAAGATAGCTTACCTAGCTATGGAGTAGAGGAGGAGGCAATGAGAGTTAGGGTTTGTGGAGAGGAGCTGGGCAGAAGACATTTGGAGCTGAATTGGAGCTGGCAGCTACTGAAGAAGTTAGCATGGAGCTACTCTAGCTGGCTTAGCTTGCTAGTTCTTTGCTAGCTGCAAAGCCAAGCTAATGTGAGCTGGCTTCTGCTGAATTGAGCTGAGGTGAGCTGGGTCTGATGCTCCCGGGGAGGATTGAGCTGGTTGAGGCAGCTAAGCTGAGTCCCTGGGAGTTGGACTTGAGCTTCCTATGTTGGAATGAATTCATCTTCAGCTGGCTGGATTTGAGTGGAGCTGGATGTAGCTGGACCTGAGTTGGGGTGAACTCCAGTCAACTCAGCTAAGCTAGCTAGAGCTCCCTGTGGACTAATGGAAGTTGAGATGAGCTAGACTCAGCTAAGTTGAGCTAGATCAGAGCTGAGTTGAGCTAGGGTGAGCTAAGATGAGCTCTCTTGAGCTTCCATTCAGCTGACATGAGCTAAATGGAGCTTGGATTAGCTAACCATAGTTCAGGTGAGCGAAATTCCAACTATGGTGAGCTGGATCAAGCTGAGTTCCAGCTGGTGAGAGCTTCTCCTTCCCCAGTTGCCTTCCTGAGTGCTAGGGTTTTAGGGATCTAGCAACCTGTATATCCCTAACACTCACAAAAACACAATAAAAAATGCAATGCATGCCTAACCAAATTTATGCCTAAATACAACCCAAAAACCCATTTGCGGAGGCAAAATCCTAAGAGCTAGGTTTGTTTTAATGAATAAGAATAATGATAAACTACCATTTATCAGGTTCCTACCTTTGGTTCGCTACTTGCGCTTAGGTGTACACACGTCTTTTTGAAATCGTGCGTAAACCGATACGTGGCGAATTGCATCCATCAAGGGATGTTTATTTGGACTTGCTCAAAGAGCTTAACCAGGTCCTCCTCAGGTGCCATGGGTTTCGCTGTCCTCTTTCCCTTGGTCAAGGCCTCGGGAAATGGAGCCTTAGATGGTTCCTCTAGAAGTGGCTCAGGCTCTTTATCAGGGATGGTGTCCTGGGTGATCAATCTAGGATTAGGGTTTACGGTCTCAGGCATGCTGTAGCTAGGGAAGGGTGGGTCTTGTGTTGCTTTACCACTACGGGTGATAGAATTTAATCCTACCTGATTTTGGTTTGGGTTAGGAAAAATAGATGTTTGCTACTGAAATCTTGAGTATGAAGTTGAAACATCCATCCCATCAAGTGGAGTAGAATGGGCTTGATAAACAAAGTGGGCTTGGCCCTGATTTGGGTTCATAATTCTCCTCTGGCTCATTACGTTATTTGGATTTGGAAGAGGCTGAGAAGGAAGTGCACTAGGCTGGCAAGCACATGCTAGCTGGGCCAATTGATTTCGTAACTCAAAGATCTCTTCTTTGTGTTGTTTATGCATGTCAACCAAGGTCTGGAGAATCAAAGATGTATGATCTTCTTTAGGTGGTCCAGATTAGAAGTTTTGAGTAGGCCTCGGTTAGGTGGGCTGATAAGGTCATGAATCCTATGGTCGGGGTTGGAATTGAGGTCATAGATTCGGGTTATTTCCCGACCACGAAAAGTTAGGATGATTACGCCATCTAGAGTTATAACTGCTGGAGAAAGAATTATTCTGGACGGGGTGAAGATCCTCGCAGGTCTAAGGAGCTCCGAGATAATTAGGGTATGAGGGTTCAGAGTTCCCCCAACTGAGGTTGGCTGACCCAGAGTTGCCTCTAAAGCCAAAATCAGATGGGGGTGGATACGCATCCATCCTTGGGGAGTGGTAGATGTTGTGCTCAGCCTCCCTTCCTGTGGGCGGGTGCGCATATGTGCTTTGAGGTGCAGAGGTGGATTTGTGTAGATGATGAATGACGTCATCCACCTTTTTCTCAATAATGGAGACCTTGTCTAATTGAATGGCTACCAACTCCAGATCAATGGATGTGGAAAGGCCTCGAGATTCGTGTACCCCCAATTATTTGCCAATGTGTGGGTGGACATCTGGTTGTACACACTTGCACATGTTCTCGAGAATTTCCCAGATCGTATCCTCATGTTAACCCATGATGCTACCACCATAGGTTGCATTGACAAAGAGCTTGATATCTTCACGAAGTCCATCATTAAAGGATTGGACTTGTTCCCACTTTGGAACTCCTTGATGGGGGCACTTACACATGAGATCCAGAAAGCGATCCCCCGCTCCTTGGGAGAAGTGCGTGATTTGGTTCCACATCATGTTGATACGACCAATGGGGTAGAATTTTTGCAGGAAGGTGGTTTGAAGTTCTCCCCATGTGTTGATCGTGTGTGGTTGAGTCTGAACTAGTGAGCGGCTTTGTCAACCAGGGAGAATGAGAAGAGCTTTAAGAGTAATCCATCCTGATTCTGTACATCTACCCCAAAGGTGTGGGCTAGATGTTTGAGGTTTTTGATGTGCTAGAAAGGATCCTCAGAGTTCATGCCATGAAATTTTGGGGTCATATGAAGCATGCTAGGCTTGAGATCTACCTCAAGTCCACCCATGGGAATGTTGATTCGGGGTTCGATCTCCACCACTGCGGGATTATAGTGATCTCGCATTTCAGGACGCAGCAGTGGGTTGACGATGGCATTGATTCGATTTTGGAAATCATGGAATTGTTGCTCAAGATTAGGTTGTTCTTCTTGGTGATCCATAGTTGATGAAGTGGTAGTAGGTTCTGAATCAGAGGATATGTCGATGTGATCAGGTTGTTGCACAAACACAGAAGTCGAGGCCCAACCTCGACAAGAGTGAATAGCTAATGGAGGCCTCAAGGATGGTCTTAAGGACCTCCTCCCAAACATGCACCGAAGGATTAAATGAGAGGTAGAATGTGATGGATCCAATCAAGACACCCAAAAATTTTGGATGACTATAGAGGTTCGAGGCAGATGATACCCCTTAGTTAGAAAGCCGTCCACCTGATAATTACCTAGGCAGCCAGAGAGGGAGAGTCTTGCAAAGATCCTTACATGATAGAGTGCCCCTACGCGTTACAGGGTTTCCCCCACCCGACCTCTCTTGTCACTGATGATCCAGGTAGACCAGAATGGGGACTTGACCTCTTAAGTCTACTAGTTTTAAATTAAGAGCAAGGGTGATTATGATTTCTCTTGAACTTTAAGATGTTTTTGTGTAAAGTGACCTAATTTGAAGATTGGTTAACCTAACAAGGTGGGTCAACTTCACCTGCTTTGTCCTTTGAAAAATTTAGGTCACTTTTTTCAGTGTTCAAATGAAATTAAGAGCCTAGATTTAGGGTTTGCTTGAATAGATCAATTCAACCAAGGCTTAGTCACACATTGTTTGGGAAGATCAATTCTTGATTAAGCAAGTATGTCTCTAAAACCCTAGACCAGAAACCTTAATTTGCTTTAATTTGGTCCAATTCAACTTTATCTAAATGTGGTACCTAGGGCTCAAGCAAGAAGGTGATAACCCTAGATACCTTAAGATCTTACGTAGGTGCATAAATTAGGGTTTGGATGTTCTCTAGAATATATCAAATCAGGCAACTTGATGATTAATCTAAGAATAGAATGCAAGTAACCCTAATTGATTTTCTTTTCTTTTTTAGCATTTTTAGATTCAAGGGCTTAGAAGAGATTGGATTTGTGTTTTACCTACCCCTGGAGTGGATGATGTGCGGCTGATCTTTCTTCAATGAATCCCTGAGATAGATCACAATCAAAAGAGTTGTAGCAAGTTAGTACCAAATCTGATATTGCAATCAAGCAATCTAATTTGCGCATTTCTCCCCGGCAACGGCGCCAAAATGTTGGTCGCTCTGAAACAGGTTTAAAATCATCGCGTTGCAGTATAGATCGAATCAGAGCTAAAACATATAATTTATTACTCGAATTTGAAGTCCAAGGTCGAACACAGGGAGCAATATGGAAATTTAAAACTTAAGATCACAATTTGAATCAAAATTATGAGAGATTTCAATAATAATAATTGCAAGTATCAATGTGCAAAAAGAATGGAGTAAAATGGTGATTTGAATCACCAATTACTCCTCACAATAATAGCAACTAAATCAACAGTATCAATCAAGGAAATAAAACCTCAAATGTATGCAATCAAATAGCAAAGGCTTATATCAGATGGCTTAAACAACCGGTTTCTATGGTGCTTCCAAGGGACTCAAGGGTCTCTTCCTTCCCTCTTCTCTGCTTTTTATCTTAGCTGCTCTCCTTCTCTTCTCCTTCTTCTTCAGAACTCTTTCTTTCTTCTTTGCCATTCTGCTGCTTTTCTTCTCTTCTCCTTTCTTTACTTCTTTCTGCGACTAAGGGTCGCACAAGTACCAGTAAGAGCAAAAACCCCCTGTCCCCGTGCACTCTCTCTCTTTCTCTAGGATCCACTCTCCTAGAGCCTTCCACAGTAACAAGTAATCAGACATTCAGGTCAAGCACGCACTTGGGTCCAGGCACACCGACAGTGGGTGGTGAGCAAGGACTGAGAGCTTAGGCGGGTCAGATCAAGTGAGGCTAATGGGACCTCACCCCGTGTTCTGAGGCAATAAGCCCAAAACACAAAATTAACTTATGTGGGTGTAGGCGCTTCTCAGCTTTCGAGGTGGAACTAATCCCACCTCCCTTCCTCTACATGCACCGTAGCTACTTCTTTGCATGATTGCAGTCAAAGGCTCAGTCAAAGAGCCAAATTGGCTCCTTGTTTGCGCTCATGGATAGATTCCACTGTGCCTAGGGCTTCGTCTGGGGCCTACAGGTGCTGGAGCAAGCCTTAAGCTTCGCTCAAAGCTTTGCTAATGGTGGTTGAGGCAGTGAAGACCAGAAAACAAGAATACAACCTTGCAGCCAAGTTAAATAGGTTTAGAAGTTTCGCAGGGATGCGGTGAGGGTGTGGGTGGCAGTGGCAAGCTGCGAAGGCGGTCATAGGTGGCTGGCGAAGGTAGAAATGAAGGTCTGGAGGTGTGTTGTTCGGTAGATGGTTTGGAGGCATAATAGAGTGAAATAGGATGGGGGTTTTGAAGAGGGTGCTGTGGTGAAGGTCATGAGGTGGTTGGCGAGGCATTTGGAGTAATGGGATGAGCGGGGAGCCTCATCGAAGATCTGGTCAGAGCGGAGGAAGGTGAAGGTGGTCGGAGTGTATGGCGATCGAAATGAAGTGCATTTGAAGTATAAAGGAAGTAGAGGAGCTAGGGAACTTATCTAGGTGATTGGCAGATGAAGAGGGGTAGAAGCAATGCTGGTTGCGGTATGGTTGGCGTCGGAGACGAAGGAGGCTCTGGTGAGAAGGAAACGGTGAGGAAGATAGAGAGAGAGACACCCGCTGGTATGGCATGATGCAAAGGAAGATGAGGAAGGTGAATTCGCCACTGGTATTATGGACAGACAATGAGGAGAGGCAAAGAAAGTCACCGGAGCTCAAGGAGCCTTTCGGCCAGATTAGGAGGGAAGAATTTAGGGTAGATCCAGTCAAAATCGAGATTGAGAAGTTTGGTATGATCTGGAGGTGCTTATATAGGGCTTAGGAGGTCGATTTGTGCTTAGAAGCCAAGCTTCCAAGCTAGGAATGCTCATCGGAATAGGAGTTTTCTAGGATGTTACGAACGGGAGCTCCAGACGTCTTTTAAGACGTCAGGGAGGTGGCCCAGATGTCGTACCAGACGTCTGGAATCACTTACAGACGTCGGACAAGACGTCTGGGATCATTTCCAGATGTCTGGAAATCGGTTATTTTGGCACGCTACTGTTCGTCTGCGCGCCTGAGCGCGCAGACCTGCATTTTCTCTCTCCCTCCCTCCCTTTCCCTCTCTCCTGTGGCCGCAGATGCCTCTACTGCGTTCTCTCTCTCCTCCTCGCACGGCCTTAAAAGGGCCACGCCTCTCCCTCACTCCCGTCACCTCCGCCTCCTTCCTCTTCTCCTTCAACCAATGTGCGAGAGCGAGCGCGAGGGTGCAGCGGCAGCGACAGCCGCGGTGAGCGCGGGAGGAGGTGCTGCACGTGGGAGAGGCACTCGGCCGTGAGGGCGAGCTCGCCGGGGCTGCTAGGGCCGGCCGGCGGAGGGTGCAGCGGGCGCGGAGCTACGCGGGAGGACTGCTGCTGCTCGAGCAGCAGGCGGACCACTCGCAGCGCAGCCGGGCGTCGCAAGCAGAGGGCGAGTAGCACCCTGGTTCTGGAAAATTTTCCAGAATCAGACGTCTGTGCTTCTAGCCAGACGACTGGAACGACGTCTGGAAGACTGTCCAAACGTCTGAAAGGTGAGTTTTTCCGTCTTCTTCCTTCCTTTCAATTGACCGTACTAAGAGAGAGAGGAAATGGGTACGCGCAGGGTCGGAGATTCGCATCCAACACGAATCAGACGTCTGGCTGCAGTGCCAGACGGCGGGAACGACTTCCAGACGTCCTGGGTGACCATCGGACGTCTGGGAACTAGGCCAAATGCCCCCGCAGGCCTCTAGACATCTGAGAGCCCACGCAGAGCGAGGTAATTCCCTGATCCACTTTTTAAGACATCTGGAAGAAGTTCTAAACATCTGATTTTGCACTATTTCATCATTTTCGACCCGTTTCGGGCCCGTTCGGGCTCCGTTTTCCGCATTTTGAGTTGCGTTCTTTTCCAAATTACATCCTCTACCTATCTACAGGAATTGTATACTATTTTGAGAAGTTCCTTGTGTTTTATCCTTGTGATAGGACCCCGTTCCATTGAAGTCTCAGGGGTTGCGGAGGCACGCGGGATTCCCGACCACGCCCCCAGTTCGCCTGTTGTAACCGGTAGAGTGGCTTTAAGTATAATCTGTTAAATTATGAAACAATAAATAGAACCTAGGACATTGCATGAATCCTATGAATGAGAAATAGATTGAATGGTAGATTCCTAGGGTGTTGCATGAATCCTAGGGCTGGAAAACTAGATTGTATGATAGATCCTCGGATATGGCATGAATCCTAAGATGGAAAAACTAGTGGAATGTATGAATACTGCAGTCTTGGAAAATGTGGAAAGGAAATAATAGCTGCTTGTGAATTGAATTAACAGCTGCCTGTCATGAATAAATGAACATGATTAAGAATATGGGATGTATGAACGTGAAACTAAAATGGTGAAACTGGAATGTCCTGAGTTAAAGAGCTGGAACCCTACGGGGAATTAGGAGTAGAACTCCTGGAAAGTGAATGGAATAGAGTTGGGGAAGTGAGCTGGCCCTTGAGTACGGAGTACCAAGGAGAGCGACTGTCCCCCCTGTTTAGTGCAGAGCGGAGCCAGCCGCCCCAGGGACCCGGGGTTAGGACTAGTCACTCTGTACTGACTTGCTGGCCCTTGTGTACGTAGTACCGAGGAGAGCTACTACTGTAGGGCGGTACTAACTACCCCACGGGCTCCGGGGTTCTGCTAGCATCCCACACCGACTTGTTAGGCCCACTGGGGCAAACCAGGGTAGTCAGGCGAGGGTGCGCAGACTGTGGAGGGGCAAGGCCCTTGTTTGGTTACTGTGGAGGGGTTGGACCCCTGTTACTAAAAGGCTCTGCCCTGTACTGGTTCCGTGCTGTGCTTTGGGCACACCCGTTAACGGAAACGACTGACAGCGTGTCAATGCGGGTTAGCTACCCGTGCGTTTACCGCGCGTGCCGTAGTCACCGTTACGTCTATCAGTGACCTTGGGGTGGTTGACTGAGAGTAGGATCACCACGGGGAACTCTCCCAGCCAGGAGAGCACCACGTGCTACTTCTACTGTTCGGAAAAGACTGCAATCAAGATCATTCCCACGAGGAACATTCGAGATCAAGTGAAGGATCTGAGAAATAGATAAATTGTGAAACAATAGAAAGACGTAAATAAAGGAAGAAAGAAAATTTAAAACAGCTACTGTACACTTTACTGTTTCTTTAGTTTAGCTGCCACTCTACTTAGCGTTTTACTGACGTGTTACACTCGTTACCTTTCAGGACCAGGTGTTGACCAGCCAGGGTCAGCGGCTGCAAAGGACACTGGGCCGAGTAGGGTCCAGTAGAGTTACCACTGTTCTCTTGTACCTCTTTTTATTCCGTTATAGTGAGTAGTTCTTGTTTCCGCCGTACTTTTCTTTACCTGCAGTTCATATTATGTTATGAATGTTGTTCTACTGTTGTGGTGGTATATACTGTAGTGGTTTCTTTCCTTACTGTTGTATTTCCTTACTGTTAGTTATATTCATGCTGAATGTGGTTTATTTTACTGCTCTTTTCGTTACTTCCTCGTTGAATGACTAGGTCTTGGGATTAGTCGAGTCGGTCCGGTTCTCGTGTCTCGTAGGGACTTGGGAATCGGGTCGTTACAAGATGGTATCAGAGCAAGGTCGTCCCAAGAAGTGAATCAACTGACCGGAAAATAACCAATTCACGTGTCTATAACTAAAGTAGCCACCACAACATATCTTTTGACATGAGCTCTTAGACATTTCCGTTCGCTATCGTTCCGTAGTGACGTGTTCTATTTTGTTTCGCATCTCCTTGTAAGAGATTCCTCGTCGTGGGACCAGTGAGGCGGGCCGCGGGCGTGGCCGAGGACGAGGTCGGCGAGGTGGGCATGCCGTTGCCGACACCCCAGTGGACCAGCCACTACTCCCAGGCGTCCAGGCCCAGGACCTCACCCGGCTGATACGAGACATTGTAAGAGAGGAGCTCCACCCACCGCCCCGAGCGCCTCACCCTGGGGCTGCGGAGGGGGAGTCCTCTGTGGGACCACTCGACGGATGCGACGCTGGACACGGGGGAGGGGATGGGCCACCGCAGCCCCCACCTTCCTCCAATACTTTCGTGCACGAGGCACCTTCACCTGGAGGTGCACCAGCACCTCCCCTACAGTGCCACTTCGAGCTCTTCGGGCAGTTCCGGAAGCTGAAGCCCCCCGCCTTCAAGGGGGATGAGGACCCGACCGAGGCAGAGGACTAGCTTGAGCAGCTGGAGAAGATTTTCAACACCCTTCGCCCCCCGGTGGAGTGCCGCGTGGCCTTTGCCACATACCAGCTGGAGAGTGTGGCACACAGGTGGTGGAGGGTGGTCCAGGGACAGGAGAGGGACGAGCCGACCTGGGACCGGTTGGTCGCCCTCTTCTGCGAGCAGTACTTCCCCCAAACGTGGCAGGACCAGAGGAGGTGGGTGTTCCACGCTCTCCGCCAAGGGACGATGACCGTGAGCGTGTACCGCACGTGTTTCCTGGAGCTGTCCCGCTTTGCAGCGACAGCGGTAGCTACTGAGGAGAAGCGCCTTTAGAGGTTCACCGAGGGGCTTCGGCCTGCGATTCGGGGGTATGTCAAACCCCTGAAGCTACCTACGTTTTCGAGGGTGGTGGAGGTAGCTATGACTTACAAGGAGACCAACCCGTCCACGTGAGACACTGACGGTGGGCGGAAGAGGCCCTTTCAGCCAGACTTTCACAGGGCCGGCGAGAGAGGAGACACGTGGTGTGCGCAGGAGAGCCGTTACGTTTTACAGGGCCATCAGTGGCCTTTGGGGGCCCTCGACAGGGGCCAGTCGCCAGCACCGGACCACCGCCTAGCCGACAGTAGGGACCCACTGAGGGTGGGAGTCGGGTTCCCCTCTGTTACCAGTGTGGCCAGCCAGGACACATCAGGAGGGACTGCCCGTCTAGGGCAGGAGGTCAGCAAATACTCCCCGCGCAGAGCACTGGAGGGCGTGCAGGAGGCCGCGGTTCCCAGGCGCGAGGAGGAGGACAACAGTCGCGAGGAGGGTACCGGCCTGTACCTACCCGTCCGACGCAAAGTGTGGCTGCTTCGTCCCCACCTAGAGCTGAGGGGCGTATCAACGCCCTAACACACAGGGACACCAGAGCTTCGGGATTGGTGGTAGCAGGTATGGTTTCAGTTTCCGGCAGACTCGTTTACATGATTTTCGATTCCGACGCTACGCAGTCATTTGTCGCAGCCAGTTTCGCAGTTAGTTTGGACCAAGATTATACAGCATTAGAAAATCCATTCATAATCAGAGGTCCGAGTGGTCAGCTGTTTGTAGCTGAGGAGGTGTACCCGGATTGCGAGGTCAGCGTCGGGGGACATAGCCTGCCAGCTGACCTGATTATGATATAGATGGAGGACGTTGGAGTGATTCTGGGGATGGATTGGCTGTCCACTTACCATGCCTTGGTGGACTATTTTGAGAGGAAGATCGTCTTCTCCATTCCGGAATTGCCTTCTTTCGAGTTTCACGGACAGCCAGTGGACGGAGGTTTCAGGTGCATTTCGGCACTTCGGGCGGCGAGACTTTTGAGCCAGGGGTGTGAGGGCTTGCTAGCTTGTGTGGTGGCAGAGCCCAGCCCTGTGGCAGACTTCCAGAGTATCCCGGTGGTCAGAGAGTACCATGACGTGTTTCCAGACGAGTTACCAGGACTACCACCCGAGCGTGAGATCGAGTTTGAGATCTCACTAGTACCAGGGACCAGCCCCATCTCCACCGCGCCATACAGGATGGCACCGCTTGAGCTGCGAGAGCTCAAGTCCCAGTTGCAGGACCTTTTGGAGAAAGGTTTCGTGAGGCCCAGTGCGTCTCCCTGGGGAGCCCCGGTACTGTTTGCGAAGAAGAAGGATGGTACCCTACGCCTTTGTGTGGACTACCGACAGCTAAATAGGGTCACCATCAAGAACAGATATCCGCTGCCGAGGATCGACGACTTGTTTGACGAGTTGCGGGGTGCCACGGTGTTTTCCAAGATCGACTTGAGGTCTGGATACCACCAGTTGAGGATCAGGGAGACCGACGTCTCCAAGACAGCTTTCCGCACCCGGTACAGACACTATGAGTTTTTGGTCATGCCGTTTGGGCTGACCAATGCCCCCGTTGCTTTCATGGATCTAATGAACCGGGTGTTTAGACCGTACTTGGACCAGTTCGTGGTGGCTTTCAAAGACGATGTACTCGTCTATTCTAGAGATCGGACGCAACACGGACAGCATTTGCGGATGGTTCTGGACACTCTGAGACGACGCAGGCTATACGCCAAGTACAGCAAGTGCGAGTTCTAGTTGAGGGAGGTGACCTTCTTAGGTCATGTGATCTCTGGAGACGGCTTGGCAGTGGACCCAGCCAAAGTCGAGGCAGTACTCAGGTGGGAGAGACCGCGTTCAGTCACTGAGATTCACAGTTTCCTGGGACTGGCAGGCTACTACAGACGATTCATCAGAGGATTTTCATAGATTGCACGTCCTATGACACAGTCGACCCGGAAGGACGTGCCCTTCGCTTGGACAGACGCCTGTGAGGCGTGTTTTCTGGAGCTGAAGGAGAGGTTCACCTCGACTCCCGTGCTCACCATCCCTGACAGTAGTGGTGGGTTCGTAGTGTACACGGATGCCTCCTTGCAGGGGTTAGGAGGTGTGCTCATGCAGAGGGGTCACGTTGTCGCTTACGCTTCGCGGCAACTAAAGCCCCATGAGCATACCTACCATACCCACGACCTAGAGTTGGCAGCTGTTGTCTTCACGCTGAAGACTTGAAGGCACTACTTGTATGGTGAGACCTTCGAAATTTTCACATATCACAAGAGCCTCAGATACCTTTTTGATCAAAAGGAGCTCAACATGAGACAGAGACGTTGGTTGGAGCTCCTGAAGGACTACGACTTCAGCATCTCTTACCACCCGGGAAAGGCCAATGTGGTGGCTGACGCCTTGAGCCGTAAGGCACCCAAACACTTGGCCAGTCTACAGTTACAGAGTTGGAGCCTTTTGAAGGAGGTGGGCAGTTGGCGACCTCTAGAGTTACAAGGGTACTGTGGGACAGTGACGGTGACATGGCAGACTAGGCTAGAGCTGATAGACCGCATCATCACAGGACAGATGGTCGATCCGTACTTGCAGTCCTTGCGCGACAAAGTACTGTCGGGAGACCCGGGGGACTTCTCTTTCACAGATCGGGTGCTGCGCTTGAGGGGACGGTTGTGCATTCCCAGAGATGAGGAGCTGTTGAGAGAGCTCCTGACTGAGGCACACGGTTCCAGATTCACCATACATCCCGGAAACACGAAGATGTACCACGACTTGAGACGCGAGTTTTGGTGGAGGGGGATGAAGCGGGATGTGGGTGAATTCGTGCAGCAGTGCTTAGTGTGCCAGCAGGTGAAAGCCGAGCACCAGAGGCCTGCAGGGCCGCTACAACCGCTTCCAGTGCCAGAGTGGAAGTGGGAGAGCATCACCATGGACTTGGTGGTGGGCTTACCTGTTACCCAGCGGGGACACGATGCAGTCTGGGCAATAGTGGATAGACTGACGAAGACGGCGCGATTCTTGCCGATCTGAGTCACTTTGGGACCAGCACAGTTGGCAGACAGGTATATCCGGGATGTGGTACGACTACACGGAGTTTCGCGGGAGATCGCATCCAATCGGGATACCCGCTTTACGTCCCAGTTTTGGGCTGAGTTTCAGCAGGCCTTGGGGACGCGGTTGAGGTTTAGTACAGCTTACCACCCCCAGACGGACGGACAGTCTGAGCGCGTGATACAGACACTTGAGGACCTTTTGCGTGCCAGTGTAATGGACTGGAGGGGCTCTTGGGAGGAGCACCTGCCCGTGGCGGAGTTTGCATACAACAACAGTTATCACTCGAGCATCAGCATGGCTCGCTATGAGGCTCTGTACGGACGGAAGTGTACGGCACCCTTGAGTTGGGTTGAGGTCGGGACCAAGTGGGAGGTTGGCCCCTGGTTGATTCGGCAGAGTCAGGAGGTAGTCGAGCAGATCCACAGGCGACTCCGCACTGTCAGGAGCAGACAGAAGAGCTACGCGGATCGGAGACGCAGAGAGGTGCAATTTAAGGTTGGGGACCATGTCTTTCTTCGTGTTTCGCCCATGAAGGGCCTGCAGCGGTTTGGGATGAGAGCGAAGCTCGCGCCGAGGTTTGTGGGGCCCTTTGAGGTCCTGGAGCAGGTTGGACCCGTTGCTTACAGGCTTGCCCTCCCCCCGCAGCTTTCTGGTGTGCACGGCGTGTTCCACGTGTCCAACCTCAGGAAGTACGTAGCCGATCCCAGTCACGTACTGAGACACGAGAGCGTCGAGGTGGGCAACGACCTAACCTACCCCGAGCAGCCAGTGCAGATTCTAGACCGTGCCGTCCACAGTTTGAGACTAAAGCAAGTACCCCTGGTAAAGGTTTTGTGGAGGAGCCAGTGGTATGAGGAGGCTACCTGGGAGCTTTACCTGGAACTCTTCGCGGGTACGTCTTTTCAGACCGGCTTCGGTCCTCTTTGAGTTTGTTATGGTTTTTATGATGTTTTCCCGCACCCTAGTTAGTGCAAGTTTCGGGGACAAAACTTCCTTTGAGTTTGTTATATTGTTACGAACGGGCGCTCCAGACGTCTTTTAAGATGTCTGGGAGGTGGCCCAGATGTCGTACCAGACGTCTGGAATCACTTACAGACGTCAGACCAGATGTCTGGGATCATTTCCAGACATCTGGAAATTGGTTATTTTGACATGCTACTGTTCGTCTGGCGCCTGAGCGCGCAGACCTACGTTTTCTCTCTCTCCCTCTTTTTCCCTCTCTCCTGCGGCCACAGACACCTCTGCCACGTTCTCTCTCTCCTCCTCGCGCGGCCTTAAAAGGGCCATGCCTCTCCCTCACTCCCGTCACCTCTGCCTCCTTCCTCTTCTCCTTCAGCCAGTGCGCGAGAGCGAGCACGAGAGCGAGCGCGAGGGTGCAGCGGCAGCGACAGCTGCGATGAGCGTGGGAGGAGGTGCTGCGCGTGGGAGAGGCACTCAGCCGTGAGGGCAAGCTCGCCGGGGCTGCTAGGGCCGGCTGGCGGGGGGTGCAGCGGGCACGGAGCGACGCGAGAGGACTGCTGCGGCTCGAGCAGTAGGCGGAGCACTCGCAGCGCGGCCGGGCGTCGCGAGCGGAGGGCGAGTGGTGCCCTGGTTCTGAAAAATTTTCCAGAATCAGACGTCTGTGCTTCTAGCCAGACGACTGGAACGACGTCTGGAAGACTGTCCAGACGTCCGAAAGGTGAGTTTTTCCATCTTCTTCCTTCCCTTCGATTGACCGTACTAAGAGAGAGAGGAAATGGGTACGCGCAGGGTTGGAGATTCTCATCCAACACGAATCAGACGTCTGGCTGCAGTGCCAGACGACGGGAACGACTTCCAGAAGTCCTGGGTGACCATCGGACGTCTGGGAACTAGGCCAGACGCCCCCACAGGCTTCTGGATGTCTGAGAGCCCATGCAGAGCGAGGTAATTCCCTGATCCACTTTTTAAGACGTCTGGAAGAAGTTCCAGAAGTCTGATTTTGCACTATTTCGTCGTTTTCGACCCGTTTCGGGCCCGTTCGTGCTCCATTTTCTGTGTTTCGAGTAGCGTTCTTTTCGGAATTACATCCTCTACCTGTTTACAGTAGCTGTATACTGTTTTGAGAAGTTCCTTGTGTTTGATCCTTGTGATAGGACCCCATTCCGTTGCAGTCTCGAGGGTTGCAGAGGCACGCGGGATTCCCGACCACGCCCCCAGTTCTCCTGTTGTAACCGGTAGAGTGGCTTTAAGTATAATCTGTTAAATTATGAAACCATAAATAGAACCTAGGACATTGCATGAATCCTAGGAATGAGAAATAGATTGAATGGTAGATTCCTAGGGTGTTGCATGAATCCTAGGGCTGGAAAACTAGATTGTATGATAGATCCTAGGATATGGCATGAATCCTAGGGCGAGAAAACTAGTGGAATGTATGAATACTGCAGTCTTGGAAAATGTGGAAAGGAAATAATAGCTGCCTGTGAATTGAATTAACAGCTGCCTGTTATGAATAAATGAACATGATTAAGAATATGGGATGTATGAACGTGAAACTGGAATGGCGAAACTGGAATGTCCTGAGTTAAAGAGCTGGAACCCTATGGGGAATTAGGAGTAGAACTCCTGGAAAGTGAATGGAATAGAATTGGGGAAGTGAGCTGGCCCTTGAGTACGGAGTACCAAGGAGAGCGACTGTCCCCCCTGTTTAGTGCAGAGCGAAGCCAGCCGCCCCAGGGACCCGAGGTTAGGACTGGCCACTCTGTACCGACTTGCTGGCCCTCGTGTACGTAGTACCGAGGAGAGCTACTAGTGTAGGGAGGTACTAGCTACCCCACGGGCCTCGGGGTTCTGCTAGCCTCCCACACCGACTTGTTAGGCCCACTGGGGCAAACCAGGGTAGTCAGGCGAGGGTGCGCGGACTGTGGAGGGGCAAGGCCCCTGTTTGGTTACTGTGGAGGGATTGGACCCCTGTTACTAAGAGGGCTCTGCCCTGTACTGGTTCCGTGTTGTGCTTTGGGCGCACCCGTTAACAGAAACGACTGACCGCGTGCCAGTGCGGGTTAGCTACCCGCGCATTTAACGCGCATGCCGTAGTCACCGTTACGTCTGTCAGTGACCTTGGGGTGGTTGACTGAGAGTAGGATCACCACGGGGGACTCTCCCGGCCAGGAGTGCACCACGTGCTACTTCTACTGTTCGAAAAAGACTGCAATCAAGATCGTTCCCACGAGGAACATTCGAGATCAAGTGAAGGATCTGAGAAATAGATAAATTGTGAAACAATAGAAAGACGTAAATAAAGGAAGAAAGAAAATTTAAAACAGCTATTGTACACTTTACTGTTTCTTTAGTTTAGCTGCCACTCTACTCAACGTTTTGCTGACGTGTTACCCTCGTTACCTTTCAGGACCAAGTGTTGACCAGCCAGGGTCAGCGGCTGCAGAGGACGCTGGGCCGAGTAGGGTCCAGTAGAGTTACCACTGTTCTCTTGTACCTCTTTTTGTTCTGTTATAATGAGTAGTTCTTGTTTCCGCTGTAATTTTATTTACCTGCAGTTCATATTATGTTATGAATGTTGTTCTACTGTTGTGGTGGTATATACTGTAGTGGTTTCTTTCCTTACTGCTGTATTTCCTTACTGTTAGTTATATTCATGCTGAATGTGGTTTATTTTACTGCTCTTTTGGTTACTTCCTCGTTTGATGACTAGGTCTTGGGATTAGTCGAGTCGATCTTGTTCTCATGTCTCATAGGGACTTGGAAATCGGGTCGTTACATAGGACACCCAAATTTCTCATGCGTTCACATGATAGATTGGGAAGGTTTTGGGGTGTGGGAATTGGCTCAAAAGGATGGGAATTTCTTGACGAACTTCCCTTTCAAATCTGAGAGGGATTCATTAAGGAATCAAGGAGAACTTGCCAATTTTAGGTTGCTGGAGTTTGTAGGAATAGGATTCATGGTGGTAGGGACCTATTTGTGAAAATGATGATAAAATTAGGGGCCTTTTTGTAATGATTTTGAAAGTTAAGGTCATTTGTGTGATCAGACAGGACTAAGTTGCAAACTAGGTCAAGACAATCTCAGATTGGGCCCAAATTTTGGTACAAATCTAATTTGATCCTATGGAATCCAATACTGAAGTTGGATTTTGGTTTTGACCATGTTTGACTAGGTAATTTATGTAAAAGTCCAAATCAGGGCAAAGGTCAGATTGAGACTTTGTTTTGGGTCAAGATGGGTTCTGATGGTCAAATTGAAGGTACCAAACCTGAGAGAATACTTTTCTATGAATTTTAGAGGGTTTAGGTAAATTTTATGCTAACCAAAACCTCAGTTAATTAAGCATGACTGTTTTTAGGGTTTCAAAAGTCATTTAATTCTCAAAACACACGAAAATCCTTTTCTGTCTGTATGGACCCACTTGTTGGATATTTAAGACCATTTGATCCTTAATTAACCCCTGAGAAAACTCACGGTTATTCTACATTCAAGATATGATGGTAAAATAATAGTTTTAACCCTATTTTCTTATCTTTCTCTCAAAATGATTATGCAATGAATAAGGGTTCTCTGGCGATTATGTAGGAGCATTTATTCCTTGATAATGACTAAATTGAGCTAGTTATGGCTCATGATGGTGTTCCCATCACTTCCCAATCAAAATAAGAAAGTCGGGATCTTCCCCAAGGGTGATCTTCACCTTCACCCTTATGCCCTCTGGTATAGCCTCTTCCTTTCTTCTTCACTGAAATTAATAACAACAATAGTATTATGAATGAAGAGTAAATACAAAATTTAGAAACTTTTAAAATATAGAAAATAACAATTTATTTACTAGTGGTACTGAGCCTTGCCTGATCAAGGTTTATGTTAGCCTCAAGGTGGCCAACCTCAGCATCCCTCCCATCCTCCCCCTCATCCCCCTCGTCATCCTCGTCGTCATGGGAGTCATGTACATCGTCCCCATCCCCCATGTCTTGTTTAGGATCGTAACTGTCAACCTCATCCTCAGGCTCGAGTAACGTCACAAACTTAGGGATGACTTGCTTTTGCCCCTTCCCAGTAAAAAGGAACTGTGCAAGTGCACCAAGAGGGATATATGTGTGTGTACAAGGAGGGTATGTGGTAGGTGGCTGCATGGAAGGAGGCTATGTGGTACGGGGGTCCTGGGTATTGGGGGTGGTGTCAGGACTCTGACGAGAAGCCCACCTCTTTAGTATCACCATTTGCACAACACAAAGAAATAATTATTGACAAAAAAATACATAAATATATAATTCATATGAAAAACATGCACATAACTGAAAGCAATCATCAATGTTATCCTGAAACATTACTAGCCGTGTAGAAGGAAAAAATTAACAAAACTGTATCAACAACCTATAATAAGAGTAAACAAATTATTAAATCAGAATAATATAAGAATGATTTATGAGGAAATTTATATTATAGAAAAAGGTCTATAAATTATCCCTTATATATCAATGTTTGTTTCACTTGAATCTAAATCTGGTTGTTGAAGTTCCTAATATGATTTAGGTTCTAATTCAGGTTCCCCTTCCTTTTGAGAATCGTAATAACTATGTGGAATTGTTCTAACAGGAATTATCCATCTACTTTTGCTATTATCAGTCACGTGAAGACTTGAGAGACTTAACAAGCTAAAGTGAATGGTTTGGTGTTTTGAAGAATTTGACGGTTATTATTCAAACTTGCAAAATTGTGCTTCTCATCAATCTTAAACTCGAAGCCTTCCTTGAAAATATCAAACCATTCACATCTAAAGAGGACAAGTCTGCGATCATATTTGAAGTTAATCTTGAGAATTTCCTCAATCTATCCATAATAACCATCACACCCGCTGGCTAATTCGCAAGGAACAACAACACCAGCTTGCTGTGTATCCTTTACATCATCAACATATTTGATTCTATATCTGAAGCCATTTATGATGTACCCAGAATGGTAATACCCATAACTCAATGGACGATCGGATATTACGTCAAAATCTTCCACCCATCGCGGGTCGTTATTTTCTTTCATTTCCGTAACACACTGCTTAAACCACTCAAGAAAGACTACATCGTGTGCATTTGGATGTAACTAATGTTTAAATTCATCGTAGAAAGGGTCGACTTTAGAAATTTGCTTTAATATGTACAAGCGTGCCAATTACCAATCTACTTATGAAATCTCAATAAATTATGTGTGCAAAATCGACCTTCCTGGAATTTCAAAAATAGAAAGACAATCTCCATCATGTTATGGTATCCCCCATCATAATTTCCCTCAAAATGATTGAATTCGTGGTCTGTCTCACCCAGATACATGCTACATAGAAGCTCATGGGTTTCTCAACTAAATATCCCTCAACAATTGACCTTCCCAGCTTAGCTTTATTTAACACGTAATCCTTCAATTTTTTCAAATACCTCTCTATAGGATACATCCATCTATATTGAACTGGCCCTAGGATCCTTGCTTCATTTACCAAATGTATTGTTAAATGCACCATTATGTCAAAAAAAGCTAGGAGAAAAATATGTTCCATTTTACACAATGTGATAGCAACTTGTTTGTCATAGTAGCGTAGCATTTCAGCATCTAAAGTTTTCGAATAGATAACTTTGAAATATCTACTCGTGTCTGTAAAAACATCTACAATGGGATTAGGTAAGACTCCACATATGGCCAATGGAAAAAAACACTTGCATATAAACATGCGAGTCATGACTTTTAACCCACTAATTGTTTTTTAGATTCATTAACACAGTGCAACAATTATGATGAGTAGCCATCCGGCACTTGTATCTCCTTCAAAAATGAGAATATTTTATGAATCTATTCACACTTTAAGCTGTATATAGAATATGGGAATTCAACACAGCCAGCATCCTTCTCTATGGTATGTAGCTTGGGATGAATGTCCAAAATCTCCATATCTTTTCTTATTTTTATTGTGTCTTTTGGACTATCTATTAAATTTAGGACATCCAACATATTGTCGATGACATTTTTCTCTATGTGCATCCAATATATCAGATCTTTCCAATATGGAAGTTGCATGAAGAAAATGTTTTTTCCTTAAAGCCTGAATGCTTTAATGCAATAAGGTCTTTTTTAAAAAGATGTCCCGATCTTATGTTTCCAACTTCTTGCAATTTCTATATTATTGTTACTCCTAACAACATAACAGAATCTATGGTTAGCTTATTTCTTAGATTCCTAGAGAAATATGGACAAGATTTGTCGTCAAATCTATCTTTGAACTGTGTTGTTCGCCATCTATGGTCAATTGGAAGGAATCTGCAATGACCCAAGTAACACAACTTGTTGCTTTCAAGCAATCAAAGATGATGTGTGTCATCCATACAAATTGGACATGCCAATTTTTCTTTTGTACTCCATCCAGACAGATTTTCATATGCTGGAAAGTCATTGATAGTCATAGCAATGCAGCACACATCATAAAGAATTCTTTCTTTCATGAGTCATATGTCTGAATACCGTTATTCCACAATAGTTTCAATTCATCCACCAATGGTTGCAAGTATATATCTATAGCATTTCCTAGTTGCTTTGGACCTTGGATCAATAATGTCAACATCATAAACGACGATTGCATACACAACTAAGGAGGTAGGTTGTAAGTTACCATCACCACTAGCCATATTGAATATGATGGATATATATTCTTAAATGGATCACTACGAAAAAAATGGTCTTTAGTGGCATTTAATATTTGCCACTATAAGCCCTTTATTTACAATTATATGTAATTAGCGACACTTAAATTAATTATTGCTTAATTGCCACCTTCGTTAGCATCACTAAAAGGTTAGCGATAATTGTACAATCGTTGCTAAATCAATGGTATTAGCGGCACTTTAATTGTCGCAAATAATGTCGCTAATGATCTACAGTGGCAATTTATTTGCCATTATTTCGCCACTATTAATTTATATTAGTGGCAATTTAACTAATGCTATTAGTGTCGCTATATCCATCATTTAATGGCTCTTTTTGTCACTAAATTGCCACTATTTATTTAGTTTAGTGACACTTTTTTTTGCCATTTAATTTCCTCTATTGATATTATTTAGCAACAATTATTTATCTCTAAATTGCCACTATTGATTTGCTTTAATGGCTAAATCATCAGTAATTATGTACTTTAATAGCACTTTCTTTTGTCATTTAATTGCCACTATTGATTCACTTTAATGATGCCTATATATGTGACTTAATTTTATTCTTTACTAGGAAATAAATTTTTTTATCAAGCTCAAAACATAGGAGCATGAGTACAAAGTCTTTTTTATTGACTTTACAGATCATCAAAGTACATATGCCTCTCTTAAGGGTAATACAAGAAAAGAAAAGAAAAATATAGAAAAAACAAAAATACGAGGATCCTGACAAGTGAAGCACTTCATCAACCCAACTAAAATCATCTACAAAATCATAAAACTTTGGCATCCATCCCATGTTGCAATGCTTCTTCATAGCTTCACATCATCCCTATTTAGAAGCCCAAGATGCTCTTTAACTATGCAAAATTCTCCTTGTGAAGACCAACAATTCAAAATAAATTCAAGAAGCCTGTCTTGTTATATCTACTACCTCACTTCTTTATGTTGCGATTGGGAGTTGTCCTTTGTCATAGCTGGAGTAAATCCATTGTTAAGAATGTGCCATATATGCAATAACTTCTATCTTTAGTAGCATTCTATCATTAAATTGATACTAGATTATATATGCAAGTATTGACACACCTTGAAGTATTTGCTGAAAAAATTATCAACAGAACGTCTCGAAGAATCAGTTCTTCTAGAAGGTTATTGCGCATTAGAAAGTTCAGAGCCATTTGTGGCAACATTATTGGGACCAACAGGCACTGAATTCCTTGGACAATAGTGATCAAATGGAACTACATAAGATTTGTAAGTGAATCATGACCAATGGGAAAATGATTAGGGAAACAATGAAGTGCCCAGACAAATTATGAAAACATAAAATCAAAAAATTATCACCTCTGCATATGTGTATATCAATATTTCTAGAAAGAAGGCCAATCCCAAGTCCGCCAATCAAGACATGACCAGGATGTGAGGAGACCCTGAGCCACCTAAACCGTTAGCTTCCTAAAGCATATAGCAAAACTAGTTAGACTTAAGAGTGTGCACATAAGAAACAAGAATACTGCTTAAAAGAAAATTTCAAAAATAAATACATATACTGTTAAAAAGAACAAACTCAAACCTGAACCATTATTTGGTTAGGACTTGAACTGAAAACAAAAACAACTGGCCCAACATTTACAATAGCTTCTTCCTGAAGTAAAAACAAATAACATAGCTCAAACTAACTTAGAACATGTAGTACAAAAATAATATGAGTAGAAAAAGAGGTAAGAAACCTACAGGCATCTATTCCATCCAAATTATCATGATTGTGTGACCAAGTTCAAAAAGTAGAGAGCCAAGATTTTGCAGCAGCACTTCAAATTTTATTGAATGAGACTAGAGTAGAAATAGACATGCAGCGGCATACATGTTACATGAAATAGACATGTAACCTAAATTAGACATGCATGCATTTCACCTTAAACCAACTATGTAATCTAGAACATGAAACTAGATGGAAACCAACTACCAGACACTACAAGGAAACCAACTGCCAGGAAAGCCAAAAAAACCAACTGAAATATCATATATATTTTAAGTAGAACTGCACTTAATCGATGAACTTGGATCAGAAAAACCAACTACACTTAATGGGTTTAGGTAGAACTTGGATCAATTTTAAGTTATTTCAAAAATATAAGGTATCTAATATATTTTAAGTTTTCATAAATATAAACCAAGAAGCATGCTAAAAGGTTTTTTCAATATCAGATTTGCCTCTATGCATTTGATAAACATCAGACATCTGATTCAACCCAATCTCTAAGCTAATTAGATCCTAAGTGGAAGCAATATCCTTCAGTCCAAGGACTTTCAATTTCTAATGAATGCTGCAAAATAGTGCAATCTTAAGTAAGCAACTCCCCTTGTTAGAACAATTGCTAGCAGACCTCTTATTTTTCTTTGGAGTTGACTGATAATGCGAAAAATCCTACTTTCCAGCCAACTACAAACAAAGATTTTAAGATCTACCTAATGGGTGTCAATTGAGCATAAAGGGATGGTTCATTCCATGACTTATGCTAGAAGGGCAAGTATCTTTTAGCATACTTGAGAAAGACAAGAGGGTAAAAGGTTGGAAAGCAAGACTCTTGCCTTGGGGAAGAAGGTTAATTTTGCCTAAATCAGTTTTGTCCACTCCATGGCTTTTTTATGTTAGCATCTTTAATGTAAACAAAAATTAGGTTGAGGCAACATCTTTTCTTGAAAGGGCCTTCATAATATAGCAAAGGGCCCTCTTCAGAAAATAATACTAATATAGATGTGGCCTAGTAAGTTATTGTTAGCTCATTTTTGAAGGAAATTAGGGACCTTGCTTTTAAAGAGAATGAACACTTGTTTTCTATTTCAGAAATAAACACTTTTTTTCTACTTCAGAAATAAAAAATAAAAAATATATATTTATGTTCAATATAAACCACAAAGAAATTAATAGCAACAAAATAAAAGTATAAATAATAATAAACATTACTTTTAAATAGTAAAGAATCTCCCATTCAAAGAAAAGTAAAGAACCAAGATGGTGCTATGCCAGATAGGTACTGGCTACATATTGCATAAGTAGTGTCCTTATCTACATGTGATTGAGATAGTAGGAGATGGAGAGATCAGCAATGACTATGGCACCCACCTTTCCATATACTACACTTCGGTTCATCTCTAGGCCATCCATTCATCCTACATGATCTTGAGATTCACATATTTGCCATTGTTGCTAGATCGAAAGTGACATAAATGTATATATTGCATTTATGATATTGTCTTTGAATGTAATAGATTCGACATGCAGTGAGAAGATAGTTAAAGGATATAGGTATATTGATTTTTAATGATCCCTGTAGCAAAGCTCAGGTAGAGTAATAAGCTAGTTAGGTCAAAAGTGCAAAGCTACTAATGATTTTTTTAGGCAAACTAATGAAAATAAGGAAAAAAAAGGGCAGGAGGGTCCTCCCATCTCTAGAAAATAAAAAAGAAAAAGGAAAAATCATGGAGAGAACAAGCTAAAGACACCTACCTAGTGTGCTCTATCTAACTTTACTATCATCACATGCATGTGATTTTTAATGATTTCAGATAAATCACTATTTCTCTCTTAATAGCACCAAGCATATTGATGGGAACACCATCATGAGCCCTAACTAGATCATTTTGACCCAATGAAGAGAATAAAAGCTCCTACATAACCAACTGAAGGTCCTAATTCATTGAATAACCTTTCTAAGAGAAAAGCAAGAAAAAAGGGGTAAAACTATAATTTTACCATTGCAGTACAACAACAAATTTTCTCAATGGATAAACAAAAGTCAAAAGGTCTTAATAAGATAAAAAGTGGGTTGGATTTGACAGAAAAGGGTATGTGTGTACCTTATGAATTAAATGACTTCTTAAAATCCTAAAATAAACCCACTTGATTAAACAAGGTTGTGGTTAGGATAAAATTCACTTAAATCCTCTAAAAATCATAAGAAAATATTCTCTAGGGTTTAGAACCTTTAAATTGGCCATTGGAGCCCATCTTGACCTAGAATGGGGTCTAAGACAGATATTTGCCCAAAATTGGGTTTTTACATAAATTTCCTAGTCAAACATCGTCAAACCCAAAATCCATCTTTACCATTAAAATCCTTAGGTCCAAATTAGGTTTTTACCAAAATTTGGACCCAAGATGAATTTGCCTTCACCTAGTTTGCAAAAAGGTCCAGTCCGATTGCATTTCTACCCCTATCTTTCAAAAACCCTTGCATTTGGCCCCTAGCTTCTTCATCAACTTTGAAAATAGGTCCCTCCACCATTATAACGAAGGAATCCTACTCCGACAAGCTTTGAAAGGAGGTTTCTCCTTGATTTCTTAGAGAATCCCTCCCAAAATTGGAGGGGAGATCCTCTAAGTAATCTCCTCCAATCTGAACCCAACTGTGATCCATAATTCCTACTCAATCTCTCATGCGAATGCATGAGAGATTTGGGTCTTTTGAAGTTTCCAACTCTGCCGACCCTACCTTGCTTGAAAGATTGGCTTCCAAGCACAAATCCTTCTCCAGAAACCTATTTAAGACTCCCCAAATCCAACCGCATTCCCTCAGCTTGAAATTAGGTCGGATTCCCTCACATTCTTCTCTCCTCGCCGACCGCAACCCTCTGCAAGCTCCAACATTTTCTCCCTCGCTCTCTCGTCGCCCAACCACAATACCAGTGGTTGGGTTGTCTTCCTCTCATTCATCCGTGTCGTGCAACACCGACCAACATTGCCTCTAACCCATCTTCGTCGCCGCCTCATCTACGGAGGTCTTCATCTTCCCCACGTCCGACGACCATACCGGCGTGGGTTCTCTATCCCTCTTTGTCCCTTAGAGGTAGGTCTTAGACTCTCTCTCTCTCTCACTTCCTTTCCCTCTCTCTATTTCCCAAAACGACCCACCGATGCCACTGACCACCATCACATTCTCCACCTCCAGCAATACCTCCGGCGAGGTGCCCCCATTGCTCCGCACCTCCATCCACAGTGCCAACCACCCTACAACCTCTGCCTCACCTCACTAATCATTTCCCCCCACTCCATTCACTCCATTGACCACCCAAACATCCCACCAAACACACCCACACATATGCCCACAGTAAACCCTAGACAAGCCACCACAGCCACCCACACTCCACGAAAACACGTCCATCACATCCACCATGGTACGGCGAAGCTCCCTGGGCAATTCGACGTGGCCGCGAGGCCGTTCTCATGTTTTCAGGTATCTGGCCACCAGCCGCCATTGATGAAGAAGCTTGAAGCTTTCTTGCTGCGCTCCAGGTGCTGCTGCCCCAGGTGATAGTCCTAGGTGGTGCGGACTTAAGTCACACACTGATGGGTTCACTTTAACGAACTAATTATATGCCTAAGTATATTTCGATTATACTTTCTTGGTTCTTAATTTTCAATATCTTAGGTTATAAGTAGTATAACATGCATCAATGACGACTTTATATTTATATGCTTAATTCACCTTTGATTACAACATCTTTATAATATTTTATATATGCAAAAGAGATTAAATCAGGTGGACATAGGAATCAATTAAAAACATTAATAGGATTATATTTGTAATTTAACCTTGCAGGTCTCCTTCCAACTGAACGTCCAATGGCGGCCAATTTTAGTAAGTGATTTAAAATCCCTTAAATTGCGCCGGTGAAGGATAACAGAAGGAGGAAGAATTTAAAAGGCAAAACCAAGCTACGGGGATGGCTCTAGCCTCCACCGTGCTCCTCATGCATGCACCATGGACCAAACGAGCACCATGCAATAGGCGTTCTCCAACTCCGCTCAAGCCACTTCGACGGTCGTGCAGTGACAACATGCAACCACACCACTCACAGCTCCATCTCACCCTCACCCACAGTACAAACCGTGCCCATCACCACCAATATCCCCTCTTCCTTTCCTCTCTTTCTTGTTCATCCTCAACCTCCTCCTTTCTTCTCCCACTACACCTGAAGGAACCCAAACAACAACCCACCATCGGTGCTCACAACCACCACCGCTGGGTACGTCCCTCACTGCCAACATCACCCGAACGCTCACCTTGCTGCCGCCAAGACACCTACGTCAATTGCACGACCTCGAAGCCGTTCTCAACCTCCCACCAACATCCACCCACCGCCGGCTCCACCCATTCCGACCAGCCATTGCCGACCATCACTCGCCAGCACACCACCACCGATACAAAGGCCTCAACTCCATGCACTTCACTCAAGCTTTTGGTCGCCGATGAGCCCTTCTCCCATGCGCACGAGCCGTAAATGCAAATCCCCTGTTTCCTCCTATTAATAATTACGTTGAATGCCATTCTAGAAAATACTATTCATTTATTTATCTCCTTGTTATATTAAGATGGATTTGCATGAATGTCCCTCACTTTTATTTGAATGACGAATAGTGCATTTATCTCTTAACTAATCAAGTATGGGATATTGATTATAGGGAATGGGTTCGATTTTGATTTATATTGACAATATTTGTTAGTAATACGATTACGATTCACGTATGCCATAGTGGTGATTTTGCATATAACCTTCCTATATTCTTAAGTAATTACATAAATGCTAAAGTTATGTTGAAAATGAAGTGCAATAACTAGTATGCATGTCCACTGAGATTCCCGAATAAAAGAAGCACAACGCACTACTTTAATAGGTTAATTCCTCCCTGTGGAGACGACCGAACTATTTTCGTGGTTAGATTTTGAGAATTAAATGTTTTGAAAAGTGATTTTCTACCATGCGATTAAATACGACACGTCATTTTATGTTAAAGTTTTCAATGAAAACGAAGATCACTCTTTAAAATGGCGCCGTTGCCGGAAAGGAAACACACCTATTAATTTGTTTTAGGAATTTTATATTATTTTTATGCTATTATGAAGCTTTTCTTAATCATTGATCTATTTCTTTTTCCTGTTGAGGTACATCTGTTTGGAGGAAACGAATGCGGCTGACACGCACGACGGAGGCGATATTTTTGGTGGACCTTGACGCCACCTGGAGGCCAGCAACGGGTGCTTGTGAGCCTTGATCCCACGCACGTAGGCGTACAGAGGAGCCTTTTTCTGATTAGTCATTAGATCATAGTTTAGATTTAGTTTAGATAGACATTAGAACTTAATTTCTGTCTTGTGGACCCTTGTTGGGCATTTTTGGGAATGTGTTCCCAGTGTTTATTTATTTCTTATTGCTCTTGTATGTGGGAGCGTTGGGAGCGTGTTCCCATTTTATCTAGATTATAGGTTAGTCGAATTGTTTGAATTGCATATATTTTAGTTAGTTAGTTAGCTAGATTAGGTTTGATTGCTTAATATTATTATTTTAAAAAAAGTTTTGAACTACCTACTAGAAGCTGCATATCAATAGGGTGATCATCTAGGACTGAATGAGCAGCATCTAGTTTATCTTAATTGCATTGCAGACATCTCTGCATTGAAGAAAGCTAGAGTAAGGTACGTCTTTTCCTTTAGTATCAATTACCTATCATGCATCTGCATTGAACATAAATCTAAGACCACTAAAGTGCTTGAATCAAATTAATTCAGTGGTCACTTTAAAAATTGGGACTGCTAAGAGGTTGGACCTTAAAATCTATGACTTAAAATTGTGTGCAAAAGGATCTTGTTTGCGAGATTTCAAAACTTAAAACACAAATGTATGATTGCACACCTAAGATACTGTGCACCTCACATATAAGGTTACTAGATAAATTTCTACCTCTCCTCTTTGCCCCACAAGAGAAGTTAGTCGGAAATCAACAAGCCTATCCACCAAGTTACTTCGGTTCCTCGTGCGTGGGCTCGATTCGAGACTTCCATCCCTTGCGAGTAGGTTGTAGGCACCAACAAAGGTTGGCCTTGGAAGCGTAATTCTTTCAAAACTTGTTTGGCCACCAACTGAACACCTAAGACCTAGAATCTACTAAAAATAGATCCCACTGTATTTGCATTTGTTTTGATAGTGGTAGAACTCTCTAGGAAGTTTCTGATTTCTTTTAAATACTAAGAGAGTTTAACCCGTTTAATTGAAAGAAATGGACTATCCTTACTCCGAGCATATCCATCCTTTGATGGGTACATTGACAATTCATGGGATCATTCATATTTCTATCCTGGGAGTATTGGCCTGATAGATCCCACTTTTGAGCAGAGCCTAGGAGTGGGATTTTCTAGCCCTAGAATCCCTACTACTATGCAAACACCCAACCCTCCCACCCTTCATGATTTTCCATATCGAGGTTGGATCGATACCCCTAGGCAACCAGAGCCTGAGATTGACTATCCTCCCCAATCTGATAGTAGTAGCCTCTCCTCTTTTATGATAGAAATGCAAAAATAAAAAAAAGAAATGTTGGAGTCTACGAGAGAGATGTTGAGGAATAGTCAACATTTGAACAAAGAAATTAAACAGCTTAGCTACACTCTTCCTAGTAATTCTGATCCCTACCCATACGACCATGATCATGAAAATAATTCTGAGGAAACCAATGATAATAGGGATCCCGTTTTACATAGCTATCACTTAGACTCTCTTAATGAGACATGGCCACTAGAGGAGAATGATGCTAGTAATTATCCACCCGATCTATATTGGAGTCAAAAAAAAGGGAAGATGGTACCTCTTGAGGACCTTGACCCCAATGACAGTATTTTCCTTACCCTTGATAACCCGGGTCAAGGTCGTATTGTTCATATCACTTCCCCTATTAATTATCTAGTGGAATCCCATTCTACCCTTAGTGTGCCTTATCCTGACCCTCCACTTAAGGAATCAACACCTACCATTCAGCATCCTGAGGATTTAAATGCACCCATTGAAGGTGACCCTAAGGGAATGGAGGATGAATTAGATCAATTTTGGTCTCATTGATATAAAGAGTCTATTTTAGAGGGCAAGGATGACCTAATGGAGGAACCCGGACTAAAAATCTGGAGTATATCACAAGGGGATTATTTGTTATTCGAGGACTTACCCCCAGAGGATATAAATAATTTGGTGAAATTCGGATTCCTCCCTTCTTTTGAGAGTCATCCTCCACCAAACCAGGAGTTGATATTATAGGAGGACAAACACAATAGTGAGAAGCCTAGGGGAGACTCTCGGGGACAAAACACGTCAATTGAGGATTTATGCCCGGAGAAGAACAAAGAATTGAGTGATACAGGCTTACTCCAAAACATTAAGATGGATCCTCTGTCTGAAATAATTAATGATACTGAAATAACTCCTTTCTTTACTAATGAATCACATATACACCCCAACAAAAATTTGAGTGAACCAAAAGAATTCGGGGATGAGATTAATGATAATGATTCAGTTGCTTCGGCCCTGCCATCAAAGAAATTTAATTTGAAGTCCACCATTGATTCACATATACTGGAAGGTGAAAATATGACTCCGATCATTAATGATAGGCAGGGTGACTTGAATTTTTCTACAATAATTGTAAAGGAGAATACACAATCTGAATCGTTGTTGGAATTGGACTTGACACCGACTAAGCCCTCCTTGGACTTAACCATTACTACCCAACACCACAAACAACCCTTCCACTCCCTAACCAATCCTTGGCTCAGGTCTCTGCTCACTTACATTCTCTCTGGGGAGAATATTAGGCCAGTACATCCTTGTGTAGAATGGCGAGTTTGGATTGATGCTTGTACGTTTAGTCTCGCCATTCAAGGGTTTGAAATAATTATGTTTATATCTTTTAAAACCCTTCCTACTTTGGAGGATCCTTGTTATCCTCCACTTATTCTATTTTGGGAGGTCCCTTTTCATATTCCTTTTCCTATTCCTAGACCTCCCTAGGTAGCCTACGAGGTTATTTGCTTTCATGTCTTCTAGCGAGCATTTGCGATAACATTGCATCATCAGCTCACCAACATCTGTGGCTACCTGTTTTCTAGTCTCGCGCTGTTACGCATATTTTTAGGGCCTAGCTTTTTCTTTCTGGAACCAGACTTATAGGTTCCCTATAAGTTTGGCTACTGACAAAAAATGCAGTGCTTGTTGGGAGGCAACCCAGCATTCTGAATAACACCATCACTAGGTGATTTCCTTCCTTTCTCCCCCTGTTTTAATTTTACAATGAGGATATTGTAGGATTTAGGCATGAGGGGGTGCATTTTGCATTTTAGGAAGTATTCATGCATTTAGGTTAGCATATATATATATATACATATATATATATGTATATACATATATATGTATATACATATATATATATGTATATATATATATAATTCTTTTCTTGAGCTGAATTGGTTAATCCCTAGCAAAACATCTTTGTCATGGAGGTGTCATTAAAGATTTTTCTTCTTAAATTGTTTCTTAAGTTTAGAATCCAGTACATTTACTTCACTTTCATGTAGACTGGGTAATGGATCTTTGAAGGAAACCAATAAGCATTTTTAGTCTATGGAACCCTTGGACAGTTAATAGGGAGTCGGGCATACTATCTTCTATTAGATCCACCTCATATTTATGAGAAGAAAGTAGAGAGATTACTGGTGCACTAAGTCTAATGCAAGGACTCTTAAGTTTTGGACAATTAGATAAGGATACCTCAGAGTTAGGCATAGTTTTCACTCTCTGTTGCAGTGTGCGTACATTGTGTGAATTCCTAAGAGTCACCAAATAAGGCAGATACACAGAGATTAAGTCTTAATAAAGCTATCACTATGGTGGATGGTTACGACCATCCTTCATAGAGTCCTCGGCTGAAGGATGGTAATAGTGTCAAAGGTCAGAAATACGCTTGTTGAAAGAGCGATCTTCATTTTCAATAAAAGCTTTAGCATAAAATGACGTGTCATTATATTTAATCGTGTGATAGAAAATCGCTTTTCAAAATATTTTAATTCTCAGAATCTAACCACAAAAATAGTTAGGCCATCTCCACAGGGAGGAATTAGCCTATTTAAACTAGTGAATCATGTCTTGTTTATTCGGGAATCTCAATGTATATGCATACTAACTGGTGCACGTGTTTTCAATAAAATTTCTTGATTTAAAGAATTAATCAATAATGTAAGGGTGCACATGCAAAATCACCACCAATGAAATACCTGAATTACAATCTTAATACTAATAAGCATCATCAAATTTAATTAAATCAAAATTTGTTCCCTATAACAAATATACATGCTTGCTTATTCGTGAGATGAATTTAACTGTATGCAATTAAATTAGAATTGAGGGACATGCATGCAAATTTACTGTAATATATTAAATAGATAAATAAATGAATAGGAGAAGCTACAATGGCATAAGTGGTAAATTTTAATACCCATTGCACTATTCCAAATTAGGGGAGATAGAAGGAGGGCTCGCACACGATGGAGAGGGCATGGCTAAAAGTGTGAATCTCCGAGGAGGTCAAGGAAGGTGAGGCCATTCCAACGAAGGTTGCGGTGACAGGAACGATAGTCGGAGCTCTCACCGGCGACGAGGCGGGTCGACGGCGGTGGCTGCGGCTCACTGACACATAGGTTGTCAATGGTGGCAGTCGTGGATGTGAGTGGCCTCATGAGAGTGAGGAGAGTTCAACGGTGTCGATGGAGCAGAGGTTGGAGGCCTTTGGACGTGGCTGCATGGAGGTGGTTGGACGCCGCTTTGGGTTCCTTTCTGTTGGTCAAGAAGAAGAAGAAGAAGATGAAGACCCGACTGTGCACGTGGTGACTGGTGCACGCTCGGGCTCGTGGAAGGTGTTGTGCCTGCACGATGGTAGGTGTACGCGCAGGCGAGCGCAAGGCTGTGTGTGCGCGAAGGTGGTGACAACGCGCAGAGAAGATACTCAGGCTACATGTGCACAGGAAGTGCATGGTCACTGCGTGGTGAGTGCGCTGTTGGTGGCGCTCACAGCTACGCATAGGTGCAAAGGAGTCGGCGGTGGTGTTGGTGAAGAGAACAATGGCCAGCAGGGAGGCAACGATGAAGGTGGCATGGGTTGTGTTGGGGAAGGTGGTGAAGTGGGTTTGCTCTGTGGGTGGAAATGGCCGGGGGGGTTGGTTTGGTGATGTGGAAGGTGTTGAGGCCGCACGCTTTCACCATGAGACCGGCGAGAAGGAGAAGGAGCAGAGGTGCAGTACGCCTAACCATGGTGTACATCGAGTCCATAGTGCATGTAGGATCCATGGTGCTCGCCTCCTTCACGGTGGAGAATGAGAGTGAGAGGCCGTCCCTCCGTTGAGAGAGAGAAGATATCTCCTAAGGGTTGTTCTACGGTTGGAGAAAAGAGCGGCATGGAGTGGGCAGTGCGTTAGGATAAGGGATGGGAATTGTTGAAAGGGGGAAGGCAGTGCGTAAGGAGGGGGTGCACTGCTGGCCGTGCACGTCCGCGAGAGGAGGTTTGGTGTTTTTTTTTCAAAGTCTAAAATAATTATTTATATACAATAAGTTATAAAATGCATTAGATATTTGCAAACCTAAGTAATGATGCATGCAATTATTTTATGACCTAACGTAGTTATTAACGAATATAAAATACAAGAATAAAGTTAACTTAGACGTAACAATAGTCCATTAAAATAGATTCATCAAATAGCCCCATGCCTAAGATTTGCTAGTCCCTAGCAAAAGTGAATAATAGAAGTAATCAGAAGATTTATTCTTTCCTTATTCCAAAAATTTAGAGATCTAGACTCATGTGAAGTGATAGTAGCCTACGTAATGGATTCAAGTGAAAAGCCAACTTACATTTGAAGTTCTTACTTAACCCTTGATAAAATTCTATCGGATAGGTAACTACTTCCCTCGAGGATAAAGCAAAAGATAATCTGTAATTTGACCCCGACTTTTTGGCTTAGGTAGGAGATATTGAGTTGAATGGATTTGTATTTGGTGGCACACACTCATCTAGTGCTACATGTAATCTAGTACTACAGACACTAGATCTTTAGACTATTAAATAAGTCAACTCGGAAAGAGGCTAAACAACTGTGCTCTCTTGATGTTCCTTTATGCTCACTCTTTTCCTTCTTTTCTTTCTAAGATCACAAATCTCACCAGATTTAGTAAATGAACTCACTGTTTGATGGCCTCACATGGCATTCACACTTAAACTAAAGTCCTAATAACTCTACAACTAAGTTAAATTCCTCAGCCAGTATTCGAGCGATCAGAAATACTGAAAGGTAGGTATGGGTTATATTTGGTGGATCGCAATGGGTGTTTTTGTTGCCTCAGAAACAACGTCATGAAGATAAAATTATAAACTTGGACTCTTTTCTTTTTTTTATTTTATTTTTTTTCTAAATATAATTGTTTCTTTCTTCTTCTTTTTCTTTGTTTATAAATCAACATAACATGATGCAGACTTTTATTTATGAGGCATTATGAGGGATGATGATGGTCAAGAGGATATTGTGTGGCTTATTTGGTGGAAGTACCTACTCTTGACACTGGGAAATAACAGATAGGATAGGCATATTTCTGACCTTTGACATTATTACCCTCCTTCAGCTGAGGACTCTATAAAGGACAGTCGTAACCATCCACCATAGTCATAGTTTTATTAAGACTCAATCTCTGTGTATCTGCCTTATTTGGTGACTCTTAGGAATTTACACAATGTCCACACACAGGAACAGAGGGTGAAAACTATGCCAAACTCTAAGGTATCATCATCTAATTGTCTAGAACTTAAGAGTCTTTGCACTAGACTTAGCGCACCAGTAATCTCTCTACTTTCTTCTCACAAATATGAGGTGGATCTACTAGAAGATAATATGCCTGACTCCCTATTAACTATCCAAGGGTTCAGTAGACTAAAAATACTTATTGGTTCTCTTCAAAGATCCATTACCCAATCTAGTGCAAGTGAAGTAAATGTACTGGATTCTAAACTTAAGAAACAATTTAAGAAGAAAAATCTTTAATGACACCTCCATGACAAAGATGTTTTGCTAGGGACTAACCAATTTAGCTCAAGAAAAGAAATTTTTTTTTTATATGCTAACCTAAATGCATGAATACTTCCTAAAATGCAAAATGCACCCCCCCATGCCTAAATCCTATAATGTCCTCATTGTAAAATTAAAATATGGGGAGAAAGCAAGGAAATCACCTGATGATGGAGTTATTCTAAATGTTGGGTTGCCTCCCAACAAGAGTTGCATTTTCTGTCAACAGCCAGACTTATAGGGAACATGTAAGTTTAGTTCCAGATAGAAAAAGCTAGGCCCTAAAAATATGCATAACAGTGCGGGCCTAAAAAACAGGTAGCCACAGATGTTGGTGAGCTGTTGATGCAATGTTATCCCAAGTGCTCGCCAGAAGACAAGAAAGCAAATAACCTCGTAGGCTACCTGGGGAGGTCTAGGAATAACAAAAGGAATATGAAAAGGGACCTCTCGAAAAGGAATAAGTGGAGGATAACAAGGATCCTCCAAAGCAGGAAGGGTTTTAAAAGGTATAAACATTATTATTTCACACCCTTGAATGGAGAGACTAAAAGTACAAGCATCAATCTGCACTCGCCATTCTACCCGAGGATGTACTAGCCTTATATGTTCTCCAAAAAGAATGCACATGAGCAGAGATCTGAGCCAAGGATTGGTTAGGGAGTGTAAGGGTTGTTTGTTGTGTTGGAAGGTAATGATTAAATCCAATGAGGGCTTAGTTGGTGTCGAGTCCAATTCCAACAACGATTCAGATTGTGTATTCTCCCTAACAATTAATGCAGAAAAATTCAAGTCACCCTGCCTATCATTAATGATCGGAGTCATAATTTCACCTTCCAGTATATGTGAATCAATGGTGGACTGTAAATTAAACTCCTTTGATGGCATGGTTGAGGCAACAAAATCATTATCATTAATTTCATCCCCAGATTCTTTTGGTTCACTTGAGTTTTTGTCGGGGTGTATATGTGATTCATCAATAAAGAGAGGAGTTGGATCAATATCCTCAATTATTTCTGAAGGAGGATCCATCTTAATGTTTTGGAGTAAGCCTATATCGCTCAATTCTTTGTTCTTCTCGGGGCATAAATCTGTAATTGATGTGTATTGTCCCCAAGAGTGTCCCTTAGGCTTCTCACTATTGTGTTTTTCCTCCTCCAATATCAACTCCTAGTTTTGCGAAGGATGACTCTCAAAATCAAAAGAAGGGAGGAATCTGGATATCACCAGATTAGTTATATCCTCAGGGGGTAAGTCCTCGAATAACACAATCCCCCTGTGATTCACTCTAGATTCTAAGGCCAGGTTCCTCCATCGGGTTATCATCCTCCTCTAAAATTGACTCTTTGTACCCCTGAGACCAAAATTGATCCAATTCATCCTCCATTCCCTTAGGGTCACCTTCATTGGATGCATTTAAATCCTCAAAATGTTGGATGGTAGGTGTTGATTTCCTATGTGGAGGGTCAGGATTAGGCTCACTAAGGGTAGAATGGGGTTCCACCAGATAATTAATAGGGGAAGTGATATGAACAACACGACCTTGACCTAGGTTATCAGGGGTAAGGAAAGTACTGTCATTGGGGTCAAGGTCCTCAAGAGGTACCATCTTCCCTTTCTTTTGACTCTAATATATCTCAGGTGGATAATTACTAGGATCATTCTCCTCTAGTGGTCGTGTCTCATTGGGAGAGTCTAAGTGATAGCTAGGCAAAATGGGATCCCTATTGTCATTGGTTTCCTCAGAATTATTTGCATGATCAAGGTTGTACTGGTAGGGATCAGAATCACTAGTAAGAGAGTAGCTAAGGTGTCTAATTTCTTTGTTTAATTGTTGACTAGTCCTCAACATCTCTCCCATAAACTCCATCATTTCTTTTTATTGTTTTTGCATTTCTATCATAAAAGAGGAGAGGCTACTACTATCAAATTGGGGAGGATAGTCAATCTCAGGCTCTGGTTGCCTAGGGGCATCTGTCCAACCTTGATAAGGAAAATCATGAAGGGTGGGAGGTGATAAGTCGATTTTCGCTTTCGAATTATGTTATTAAGATGATTTGTCATTGTAGGATCAAAGTGGTGGAAAATCGCTTAACAAAATAATAAAAATTAAAATTAAACCACTCACAGGAGAGTGGGTCATGTCCACAGGGAGGCAATGACTTATTTAAACTCGTTATTAGGTCAAAATCAAGTTCGCTAAACTATTTGCCAGATCAAATAATGCCTGTGTAGCTCTGAAAGTAAACCTTAAATTTATGGAGAAGTCAAGGGGTGTTAATGTAATTTTTACGTCAAAAAATTATCCATGTGCAAGGGTATGCCATGTACTATTCACTTGCATGCATACTAAAATGTAATTCAAAATTAAATTCAATGCACATAGAGATGAATAATAAGGTTAAGCAATTCTCTAAAAGCATGAGCATGAAGGCATAAATTCACCACAATAAAATAATGATAAATCAAAATCCATTTTTGTGGTAATGTCATGAGATGTAATTATTAATAGAGGATGAAACAGGGGATTAGCTTCAAGTGGAGCTTGTTAATGGATGAAGGAGAGATGGACAACGAGTTGGCGACCAGAGGTAGCCCTCCTCAATCCGCACCTAACGGTGGTGGTGGCTCAATGGATGGTGGTCAGAGCTGGCCTGACAAAGGAAAGAAGTGGCAACAATGGAGGTTGCTGCTGCTGGCCGCACGTGCTATAGGTGCAAGGAGGGGTAGCACGCGGGCGCTGGGGGCGCTGCAAGTGTGACGAGGAGCGGCATACGGGCGTTGGGGGCGCTGCAGGCGCTGTTGGAGGACGCACGCAGGGGTCTGTTGGCACCGGCTATAGGTGCTGCAAGGAGGCGCTGGAGTGGGGGACTACTGGCGCGCGAGCGTGGGTGCACTGGAGAACGCACGCTAGGCAAGGGCGTGCGGGCGTGCTGCCGCTAGGGTGGAGGCGCGCGATGAGCAGGCACGCTAGGTGAGTGCACTGGAGGTGAAGGTGCACTAGAGGTGAAGGTGCGTTGGAGGTGAGGTCGTGGGCATGCAGGCGCTAGCGTGGGTTGCTGGCTGAGGTGAGGGCGCATGGTGAGTAGGCGCGCTTGGCAGGGTTGAGGTTCGGGGAGAAGTTGCAGGGACTCTTGGCGGTGTGGGCTGTCACCCCACATGCCCACGGTGGAGTCGCACTGCCGTGGTGGGAGGCCGGTGGTATGGAATCGATGAGAGGCAAAGTTCTCTACGCACAGTGAGGAACAAAGGGGTGATGGCCTCCACTTGAACGGCAGCCCTTCCTTCTCTTTTGTAGCCACGGCTACAAAGATTTGAAATTCAAAAGCCACCGTAGAATCAATGTTGATGCGCAGGAGGAGGAGGCGGAGATGGAGGAGTTACCTACAAAGGAAAAGAAGAAGAAAAAGAATAAAATAATTAGGATTATTTATACTTAACTCCTTAACTTCTATGTTAATTAAAATAGTGCACCTAATTAATTAACTAATTAAACGTATGCAACCCTAGGTTAATTCTAAATGCATGAATTATGAACTTAAGCTAAAAATATGAATTAATTTATTTACATCCTAATGTATGCTACCTAAATGTTAAAATTAATTTATTGTCTAGACATTTAGATACTTAAATAGTCCATGAATATGGGCTAATCAAATACCCCTATGTCTAGTTTTTGCTAGTCCCTAGCAAAATCAAGCAAAACCTAGCACTCAAAGTAAACTAGCCAACCTAATTGGTCTTCCTTTAGAAACATATTAAGTTCAGACTTTAGACCTAAGGTTCCCAAGTACTTGTTAAGTTATAGACTAGGTCGACTAAAGATGAGTTGCAGGCACAAGTTTCCCTGATTTCTGACTCTACCCTAAGTTTTATTGATCCCTGAGATTAAAGCATCCGTGCATGCACATTGGTCTAGTTATTTGAGGTTGGTATGATTGCCAACCTAGAAAGGAAAAAGGATTTTTTTTTAATAATATTTTTTTTGTTTGATTCCTCTAAGTCTAACCTCAGATCAGCTATTAACATGGTCTGTGTCGGATTCATTGTCCCCATCACCATACCTCGAAGGGTGCCTGGCTTTCGATGCTTCAAGATAGCATCGTCCGTAGCGACCCCAAGAACTCCTGGCAATCGACACTTCGAGATAGTATCTCCCATGGATTTCTTAAGCGAATTCAGGCATGTGGCAATCGGCACTTCGAGATAGGGCCGCCCATGGTACCTGAACCGCACAATGCGCTTACTTGCCCTAAGTATGATGGATATCCTAAGTGACAAGTGACGAGGAGGTAATATGTTATCATCGCATCCTCAAGGTGAGTATATACTCCACCTCTCCTGCAGTAGGAACTCTTCCAATCAAATTGTGTTTTCAAACCTCTCCTAAGTCAAAACTAAGAGAACCAAATTTCTTTTAAGAAAGGAATTAAGGTTATCACTTACACAAGACCAAGTGTGTGAAATTTAGATGCTTGGGTTACAAGGACCTATAAACCAAAAGGTAAAACAAGACTCCAGGTACTGCCCCACCCTTTAACTCAATCCCTAGCTTTCCTTCCTCAACCTCTTGAGGAATGGTCCGCAACTTAACTCCTACTTAAGTTTTTAAGTCCACAAAGGACTCTAAAGGTCTAAAGCTAGTAGCTTACTCAGCTTCTAAAGTCCGACCCTAGAATCAACTTAGTCTAACCTAGAGTTCTGATTTGCTTAAGAATGCAGGGCCTAGCTAGTTAAGATCAAAATTTTTATTATTATTATTTTTTATTTTTTTTAATGCAATATGCATAAATGAATGCAAAATGTAGACATGCTATAAACAAATGCCTCAGGTCCTCTCCCCCATGCCTAGTTCAAACAATGTCCTCATTGGAAACAAAAATAGTTAAAGGAAGATATTACCTGAGGCGGAGGATGGTAGGAGCTAAGGCCCCTCAAGAGTGACCTCGTCAACCAGATGGCCATCCAAAATAATGTATGGTTTTAACCGTTAACCGTTGATGATAAAGGGAGTTGCTGAAGAGGAAGGGCTTTTAATCTCCACAGCTCCATGCAGAAACACTTTAGTGATTATGTAAGGCCCATCCCAACGAGATTTTAACTTCCCTAGAAAAAGCTTAAGTCTGGAATTGAAAAGCCAGACCTGTTGGTTGGGCTCAAAGGTCTTTCGAAGTATATACTTACCATGCAAGACCTTAGTTCTTTCTTTATAAGCTTAAGAGGTGTCATAAGCATCATTCCTCAACTCCTCAAGCTCACTTAATTCCAGAAGTCATGCCTTACCCACTTTCTCTAAATCCATGTTAACACTTCGAATAGCCCAAAGTTCCCTATGTTCTAGCTCAACAGGTAAATGGCACACTGTCCCATACACAATCCAAAAGGGAGAAGTACCCAAAGGGGTCTTATAGGCCGTTCAATACGCCCACAAAGCATCATCAAGCTTTTGGGACCAGTCTTTCCTATCAGGTCTAACGGTCTTTTCTAAAATATTTTTTATCTCCTTATTCGACACTTCATTCTGGCCACTCGTTTGAGGATGGTAAGGGGTAGCGACCTTGTGAGTCACTCCCAGACTCCTGATTAGCCGATTGAAGTGGTGGTTTCGGAAATGAGGTCCCCCATCACTTATAATGGTCTTGGGGCAGCCGAAACAAGATATGATATTGGCCTTCACAAATTTCAAAACCATAGAGTGGTCATTTGTGCATGTAGGAATGGCCTCTATCCATTTAGAGACATAATCAACTGCCACCAAGATATATTCATAACCATGGGACGAAGGAAAGGGGCCCATAAAGTCAATTCCCCACACATCAAAAATTTCAATAGATTGAATAGGGTGTTGAGGCATTTCATTCCTCTTCCCAATCATTCCAGTCCGTTGACATCTATTACAGGCCTTAACAAAATTATGAGAATCCTTAAATAACGAAGGCCACCAAAAATCAGATTGGAGAACCTTAAAAGCAGTTTTCTTAGCGCCAAAGTGTCCTCCACAATGAAGTTTATGGCAAAAACTCAGCACACTTTGTTGCTCCTCTTCAGGTACACAACGTCCCAATACTTGGTCTTGTCCAATTCTAAATAATTCAGGCTCTTCCTAATGAAAGTATCTCGCTTGGGAAATGAATCTCTTTCTTTTCTGCTCATCCCAAGAGCCAGGAGTTTCTCCAGTGACCAAGTAATTTACGGTATCAGCATACCAAGGTAAAGTTGGTGTTATCACCATCAGGGTTTCATCGGGAAATGTCTCGCAGATGTCTCTAGAAAGAGAGTCATTAAGTGGAAGGCGAGACAGGTGGTTAGCCACAACATTTTCTACTCCTTTCTTTTCACGTATCTCCAAGTCAAATTCTTGAAGGAGTAGGATCCACCTAATCAGACGTGGCTTAGAATCTTTCTTAGCAATGAGATATTTCACTACCGCATGATCAGTGAAAATAACCACCTTAGACACAAGAAGATAAGACCTAAACTTCTCCAGAGAAAAAACTACAGCAAGTAATTCTTTTTCAGTGATGGTGTAGTTTTGCTGCGGTTCGGTTAATGTCTTATTAGCATAACGCAGCACATGAGGTCTTCCCTCAACCCTTTGTCCAAGGACTGCTCCCACTACATAATCCAAAGTATCACACATTAGCTCAAATGGGAGTGTCCAATCAGAAGCTTAGAGAATAGGCGCAGAGATCAAGGCCTCCTTCAGAGTTTGAAAGGCCTTGGCACACTTTAAATCAAAATTGAAGGAAGATTCCTTCGCCAACAAGTCACAAAGTGGCCTACAAATTTTAATAAAATTTTTAATAAAGCGCCTATAAAAGCCGGCATGGCCCAGAAAGGATCTAATCTGTTTGACATTCATGGGCAATGGGAGTTTGGAAATAGAATCAATCTTGGCTTTATCTACTTCCAAACCTCACTCAGACACAACATGCCCAAGTACAATTCCTTTCTGTACCATGAAATGACTTTTCTCCCAGCTAAGGACTGAACCAGTCTCCTTACATCGCTTCAACACATTCTCTAGGTGCAGGAGACACTGATCGAAATATGAGCCATAAATGGAGAAGTCATCCATAAACACTTCAACACACTTGTCAATCATGTCAGAAAAAATGGACATCATACACCAGAAGGTTGCAGGGGCATTACATAATCCAAACGTCGTATGCCTGAATGCAAAAGTATCGTAAGGACTCGTGAATGTCGTCTTCTCCTAGTCATCAGGGAAGACTGCAACCTAGTTGTACCCAGAATATCCATCGAGAAAGCAATAGTACTTATTCCCTGCCAATTTCTCGAGAATTTGATCAATAAAAGGCAAGGGAAAGTGATCCTTCTGGGTAGTGGTGTTCAGCTTGCGGTAATCAATGCAAACCCTCCATCCAATTGAGGGTCTAGTGACAACTTGTTCACCTTGGTCATTAAATTCCACAGTAAAGCCTGCCTTCTTTGGCACCACATAAATAGGACTTACCCATTTACTATCTACAATGGGATATATGATCCCAGCATCCAACCACTTCAGGATTTCCTTTTTAACTACCTCCCTCATATTAGGGTTCAGACATCCCTGCATGTCCCTAAATGGCTTGATGGAATTATCAGTATAAATGTGGTGCATGCAGAGTGTAGAGTCTATACCCTTAATGTCAGCAATGCACCAAGCAATAGCTTCCTTGTGCCTAGACAAGCATTCAATAAGGGCTCCCTCTTGTGCCTCAGATAGCACAGTCGAAATGATAGCGGGGAGCATATCATTCGCACCTAGGAAGACGTACTTGAGAGTGTCAGGGAGGGCTTTCAACTCAAGGTTGGGGGCTTGTATGGTTGAGTGTTTCATAATAGATGTCCCCATCTTAGGTAGTAGATCTACCTTGGGCAGAGATGATGGGGGAAGAGACTCAGCAGAAACACCCAGCAACTCCTCAAGTTCTAGTATATCCCCTTCACATTCCTCCAAGAGATGGGAATGCTCATTTAGCATGACATGCTGAAGGGGGTCATCACATAACATTGCAGGGGTTGCCTCTTTAATCAGATCATCTATCACCTCAACTTGAGAACAATCCTCAAGTCTGGCTTGTTTGTAAGCATCAAACACATTAAGACATTAAGCTGGATTTTCCTGTTCCCAAAGCCCATTTTCAATCCCCCAGTATTGCAATTGATTGAAGCATGCGAAGTTGCAAGGAAGGGGCATCCCAAAATGATGGAGGGTCTGGTTGGCTTGTTGGTAGGGTCAGTGTCCAAAATTAACAAGTCAACAAGAAAGAAGAAATCCTCCACTCTTACGAGGACATCTTCCAAATTTCCCCGCGGTGTCTTAAGTGATCGATCAGCAACTTGAAGGATTACAGGGCTAGGCTTTAGATTGCCTCCCCCAAGTTGTTCATACACGTAGCTTGGAAGGATGTTCACCCTCGCACCTAAATCAAGTAGAGCCTCATCAATCTGTAAGTCACCAATCACCACTGAGATGTACGGGGCTCCTAGGTCCTTAAGTTTCGGGGGTGTACCATGTTGAACAATTGAACTAACAAAATCAGGCAGGACAACTTTTGATTGGACCTATTTCCTAGATTGCCACTTTTTCATGCACAAGTCCTTTAAGAAGTGGGCATAAGATAGAATCTGCCTGATAGCTTCAAGCAAAGGCAGGTTAATCTGCACTTGCTTGAAAGTTTCATGATCTCATCCGTCTTATCTTTGGCTCCAGATGAGCTAGCAGAAGTCTACCCAGAGGTGGATAAGTGCTCTGGAAAGGGCACTCTTGATCTCTGGGTGGAAGGGTTGTCATGTCGAGTAAGGGGTGGAACGGGGCCAACTTCTTTCGGTGGGGTGATTTCAAGCGGAGAAGATTTGGGCACGTCTTCTCCAGTGGGTTGAAAGTCGGGGTGGATGGATTTTTAGGGGGTGAGACTATAGGAGCATCGGGTTGGGAAATTTCTTTCCCACTCCTCAGAATAATCATAGCCTGAGCATGCTCCCTAAAGACAATCCCTTTTCCTTTAAGATTCTCCTCAGCAACACTAGGGAGCTTCCCAATTTCCCTCTATCTAACGGCCTCAACAAGGAGTCCTATTTGTGATTTCATCTCATGTATAGCCTTGTCATGAGATCGGATGATGGAACTTTGACTTTCTTGCATAGTTCTCAACATTGCCTTCAATTCATCCATCTCAGAAGTCTTAGGTTGGGCAAAGGTCTGAGGTTGGTTCATTTGATGGTTTTTAAAGGATTGTAGTTTATAATTCCCTAAATTTGAGACATTTCCTTATCTCCATGAAATGTTTGGGTGGTTCCTCCATCCCTCATTACAAGTGTTGGAAAAAGGGTCATTACGAGGTCTAAGACGAAACCCTTGAGCGGCATTCAGATCCTCTTGTACAAGCTCAGGGAATTGGGAGGCCAAGTGGCAGTCCACAATGGAGTGTGTATTACCTTGGCAAATAGAGCATTCAAAAGCTTGGGATGTGGAGGTGTTAGATACGAATTGGCTCGGGCTCGACATAAGCCTTTCCATGTTTTGATTCAATAATTGAATCTGATAGGCTAAATTCTGGGTGTCCCTTGCCTCATTCGCCTCCAACTTTCTTTGCATGAGAGTGGGTTTTCTATCCATGTAGGTAGAATTCAAGTGAATAGAATTCTCCCTCAAAGTATCAAAAAGGTTCCAAGCTTCATCCACAGTCTTAGATAGAAAGGTTCCTACACAGGCACCATCCACAGCTTGCCTATGCGAATCATTAAGTCTGGTGTAGAACATTTCAACCAGTTGCCACTTAGGCACCTGGTGATGTGGGCCAAGTCTCAGCAAGTCATTAAAGTGCTCCCACGCATCATGGAAAGCTTCCCCATCCTTTTGAACAAAACTCATAATTTCCCTCCTAAAGTGATTTGTTTTGCTCATGGGGAAGTACTTCAAAAACTCCTTCTTCAAGGCACCCTAAGTGTTAATATCATCAAGGGTGTGATACCGATAGTTGGCTTTGTCCTTAAGGGAGAATGTGTAACGACCCGATTCCCAAGTCCCTACGAGACACGAGAACCGGACCGACTCGACTAATCCCAAGACCTAGTCGTCCAACGAGGAAGTAACCAAAAGAGCAGTAAAATAAACCACATTCAGCATGAATATAACTAACAGTAAGGAAATACAGCAGTAAGGAAAGAAACCACTATAGTATATACCACCACAATAGTAGAACAACATTCATAACATAATATGAACTGCAGGTAAAGAAAAGTACAGCGGAAACAAGAACTACTCACTATAACGGAACAAAAAGAGGTACAAGAGAAAAGTGGTAACTCTACTGGACCCTACTCGGCCCAGCGTCCCCTGCAGCCGCTGACCCTGGCTGCTCAACACCTGGTCCTGAAAGGTAACGAGTGTAACACGTCAGCAAAACGCTGAGTAGAGTGGCAGCTAAACTAAAGAAACAGTAGCTGTTTTAAATTTTCTTTCTTCCTTTATTTACGTCTTTCTACTGTTTCACAATTTATCTACTTCTCAGATCCTTCACTTGATCTCGAATGTTCCTCGTGGGAACGATCTTGATTGCAGTCTTTTCCGAACAGTTGAAGTAGCACGTGGTGCTCTCCCGGCCGGGAGAGTCCCCCGTGGTGATCCTACTCTCAGTCAACCACCCCAAGGTCATTGACATACGTAACGGTGACTACGGCACGCGCGGTAAACGCACGGGTAGCTAACCCACACTGGCACGCGGTCAGTCATTTCCGTTAACGGGTGCGCCCAAAGTACAGCACGGAACCAGTACAGGGCAGAGCCCTCTCAGTAACAGGGGTCCATCCCCTCCATAGTAACCAAACAGGGGCCTTGCCCCTCCACAGTCCGCGCACCCTCGCCTGACTACCCTGGTTTGCCCCAGTGGGCCTAACAAGTCGGTGTGGGAGGCTAGCAAAACCCCGGGGCCCGTGGGGTAGCTAGTACCTCCCTACACTAGTAGCTCTCCTCGGTACTACGTACACGAGGGCCAGCAAGTCGGTACAGAGTGGCCAGTCCTAACCCCGGGACCCTGGGGCGGCTGGCTCCGCTCTGCACTAAACAGGGGGGGATAGTCACTCTCCTTGGTCCTCTGTACTCAAGGGCCAGCTCACTTCCCCAATTCTATTCCATCCACTTTCCAGGAGTTCTACTCCTAATTCCCCATAGGGTTTCAACTCTTTTAACTCAGAACATCAAGGTTTCACTTTCCAATTTCACGTTCTTACAATCCATATTCTCAATCACGTTTATTTATTCATAACAGGCAGCTGTTAATTCAATTCACAGGCAGCTAGTATTTCCTTTCCACATTTTCAAAGACTGCAGTATTCATACATTCCACTAGTTTACCCATCCTAGGATTCATGCCATATCCTAGGATCTATCATACAATCTAGTTTTCCAGCGCTAGGATTCATGCAACACCCTAGGAATCTACCATTCAATCTATTTCTCATTCCTAGGATTCATGCAATGTCCTAGGTTCTATTTATGGTTTCATAATTTAACAGATTATACTTAAAGCCACTCTACCAGGTACAACGGGAGTAATGGAGGCATGGTCAGGAATCCCGCGTGCCTCCGCGACCCCCAAGATTGCAACAGAACGGGGTCCTATCACAAGGATCAAACACAAGGAACTTCTCAAAATAGTATACAACTACTGTAGACAGGTAGAGGATGTAATTCCGAAAAGAACGCAACTCGAAATGCGAAAAACGGAGCCCGAACGGGCCCAAAACGGGTCGAAAATGATAAAACAGTGTAAAATCAGACGTCTGGAACTTCTTCCAGACGTCTTAAAAAGTGGATCAGGGAATTACCTCACTCTGCGTGGGCTCTCAGACGTCCAGAAGCCTGCGGGGGTGTCTGGCCTAGTTCCCAGACGTCCAATGGTCACCCAAGACGTCTGGAAGTAGTTCCCGCCATCTGGCACTGGAGCCAGACGTCTGATTCACGTTGAATGCGAATCTCCGACCCTGCGCGTACCCATTTCCTCTCTCTCTTAGTACGGTCAATCGAAAGGAAGGAAGAAGACGGAAAAACTCACCTTCCAGACGTCTAGACAGTCTTCCAGACGTCGTTCAAGTCGTCTGGCTAGAAGCACAAACGTCTGATTCTGGAAAATTTTCCAGAACCAGGGCACCACTCGCCCTCCGCTCGCGACGCATGGCCGCGCTACGAGTGCTCCGCCTGCTGCTCGAGCTGCAGCAGTCCTCCCGCGTCGCTCCGCGCCCGCTACGACCCCCACCAGCCGACCCTAGCATCCCCGGCGAGCTCGCCCTCACAGCCGAGCGCTTCCTCCCCCGCGCAGCACCTCCTCCCGCACCCGCCGCGGCTGTCGCCGCCGCCGCTGCACCCTCGCGGTCGCTCTCGTGCACGCTTTCGCGCACTGGCTGAAGGAGAAGAGGAAGGAGGTGGAGGTGACGGGAGTGAGGGAGAGGCGTGGCCATTTTAAGGCCGCGCGAGGAGGAGAGAGAGAACGCGGCAGAGGCGTCTACGACCGCAGGAGAGAGGGAAAAAGAGGGAGAGAGAGAAAACGTAGGTCTGCGCGCTAAAGCGCGCAGACGAACAGCAGCGTGACAAAATAACCGATTTCCAGACGTCTAGAAATGATCCCAGACGTCTGGTCCGACATCTGTAAGTGATTCCAGACGTCTGGCACGATGTCTGGGCCACCTCCCAGACGTCTTAAAAGACGTCTGGAGCGCCGATTCGTAACAATATAACAAACTCAATGGAAGTTTCGTCCCCGAAACTTACGCTAACTAGGGTGAGGGAAAACGTCATAAAAACCATAACAAACTCAAAGAGGATCGAAGCCGGTCTGAAAAGACGTACCCGCGAAGAGTTCCGGGTACCGCTCCCACATTGCCGCCTCAGGCTCCCAGGTAGCCTCCTTGTACCGCTGGCTCCTCCACAAAACCTTTACCAAGGGTACTTGCTTTCGTCTCAAACTGCGGACGGCACGATCTAGAATCTGCACTGGCCGCTCGGGGTAGGTCACGTCGTTGCCCACCTCGACGCTCTCGTGACTCAGTACGTGACTGGGATCGACTACGTACTTCCTGAGGTTGGACACATGGAACACGCCGTGCACACCAGAAAGCTGCGGGGGGAGGGCAAGCCTGTAAGCAACGGGTCCAACCCTCTCCAGGACCTCAAAGGGCCCCACAAACCTCGACGCGAGCTTCCCTCTCACCCCAAACCGCTGCAGGCCCTTCATGGGTGAAACACGAAGAAAGACGTGGTCCCCAACCTCAAACTGCACCTCTCTGCATCTCCGATCCACGTAGCTCTTCTGTCTGCTCCTGACAGTGCGGAGTCGCCTGTGGATCTGCTCGACTACCTCCTGACTCTGCCGGATCAACCTGGGGCCAACCTCCCACTTGGTCCCGACCTCAACCCAACTCAAGGGTGCCGTACACTTCCATCCATACAGAGCCTCGTAGGGAGCCATGCCGATGCTCGAGTGATAACTGTTGTTGTATGAAAACTCCGGCAGGGGCAAGTGCTCCTCCCAAGAGCCCCTCCAGTATAGTACACAGGCACGCAAAAGGTCCTCAAGTGTCTGTATCATGCGCTCAGACTGTCCATCCGTATAGGGGTGGTAAGCTGTACTAAACCTCAACCGCGTCCCCAAGGCCTGCTGAAACTCAGCCCAAAACTGGGACGTAAAGCGGGTATCCCGGTCGGATAAGATCTCCTGCGGAACTCCGTGTAGTCGTACCACATCCCGGATATACCTCTCTGCCAACTGTGCTGGTCCCAAAGTGACTCGGATCAGCAAGAATCACGCCATCTTCGTCAATCTATCCACTATTACCCAGACTGCGTCATGTCCCCGCTGGGTAACAGGTAAGCCCACCACCAAGTCCATGGTGATGCTCTCCCACTTCCATTCTGGCACTGGAAGCGGCTGTAGAGGCCCTGCAGGCCTCTGATGCTCGGCTTTCACCTGCTGGCATAATAAGCACTGCTGCACGAATTCACCCACATCCCGCTTCATCCCCCTCCTCCAAAACTCGCGTCTCAAGTTGTGGTACATCTTCGTGGTTCCAGGATGTATGGTGAATCTGGAACCGTGAGCCTCAGTGAGGAGCTCTCTCAACAGCTCCTCGTCTCTGGGAACGCACAACCGTCCCCTCAAGCGCAGCACCTGGTCTGTGAAAGAGAAGTCCCCCGGGTGTCCCGACAGTACTCTGTCACGCAAGGACTGCAAGTACGGATCGGCCATCTGTCCTGTGATGATGCGGTCTATCAGCTCTGGCCTAGTCTGCCGTGTCACCGTCACTGCCCCATAGTACCCTCGTAACTCTAGAGGTCACCAACTGCCCACCTCCTCCAAAAGGCTCCAACTCTGTAACTGTAGACTGGCCAAGTGTGCGGGAGCCTTACGGCTCAAGGCGTCAGCCACCACATTGGCCTTTCCCGGGTGGTAGGAGATGCTGCAGTCGTAGTCCTTCAGGAGCTCCAACCAATGTCTCTTTCTCATGTTGAGCTCCATCTGATCAAAAAGGTATCTGAGGCTCTTGTGATCTGTGAAAATTTCGAAGGTCTCACCGTACAAGTAGTGCCTCCAAGTCTTCAACGAGAAGACAACAGCTGCCAACTCTAGGTCGTGGGTAGGGTAGGTATGCTCATGGGGCTTCAGTTGCCGCGAAGCGTAAGCGACAACGTGACCCCTCTGCATGAGCACACCTCCTAACCCCTACAAGGAGGTGTCTGTGTACACAACGAACCCGCCACTACTGTCAGGGATGGTGAGCACGAGAGCCGAGGTCAACCTCTCCTTCAGCTCCAGAAAACACGCCTCACAGGCATCTGTCCAAGCGAAGGGCACGTCCTTCCGGGTCAACTGTGTTATAGGACGCACAATCTGTGAAAATCCTCTGATGAATCGTCTGTAGTATCCTACCAGTCCCAGGAAATTGCGAATCTCAGTGACTGAACGCGGTCTCTCCCACCTGAGTACTGCCTCGACCTTGGCTAGGTCCACCGCCAAGCCGTCTCCAGAGATCACATGACCTAAGAAGGTCACCTCCCTCAACCAGAACTCGCACTTGCTGTACTTGGCATACAGCCTACGTCGTCTCAGAGTGTCTAGAACCATCCGCAAATGCTGTCCGTGCTGCGTCCGATCTCTAGAATAGACGAGTACATTGTCTATGAAAACCACCATGAACTGGTCCAAGTACGGTCTAAACACCCGGTTCATCAGATCCATGAAAGCAGCGGGGGCATTGGTCAGCCCAAACGGCATGACCAAAAACTCGTAGTGTTCGTACCAGGTGCGGAAAGCTGTCTTGGAGACGTCGGTCTCCCTGATCCTCAACTGGTGGTATCCAAACCTCAAGTCGATCTTGGAAAACACCGTGGCACCCCGCAACTGGTCAAACAAGTCTTCGATCCTCGGCAGCGGATATCTATTCTTGATGGTGACCCTATTCAGCTGTCGGTAGTCCACACAAAGGCGTAGGGTACCATCCTTCTTCTTCACAAACAGTACCGTGGCTCCCCAGGGAGACGCACTGGGCCTCGCGAAACCTTTCTCCAAAAGGTCCTGTAACTGAGACTTGAGCTCTCGCAGCTCAAGCGATGCCATCCTGTATGGCACGGTGGAGATGGGGCTGGTCCCTGGTACTAGTGAGATCTCAAACTCGATCTCACGCTCGGGTGGTAGTCCTGGTAACTCGTCTGGAAACACGTCAGGATACTCTCTGACCACCGGGATACTCTGGAAGTCTGCCATAGGGCTGGGCTCTGCCACCACACAAGCTAGGAAGCCCTCACACCCTTGGCTCAAAAGTCTCGCGGCCCGAAGTGCCGAAATGCACCTGAAACCTCCATCCACTGGCTGTCCGTGAAACTCAAAAGAAGGCAATTTCGGAATGGAGAAGACGATCTTCCTCTCAAAATAGTCCACCAAGGCGTGGTAAGCGGACAGCCAATCCATCCCCAGAATCACTCCAAAGTCCTCCATCTGTAACATAATCAGGTTAGCTAGCAGGCTATGTCCCCCGACGCTGACCTCGCAATCCGTGTACACCTCCTCAGCTACAAACAGCTGACCACTCAGACCTCTGATTACGAACGGATTCTCTAACAGTGTATAATCCCGGTCCAAACTAACTGTGAAACTGGCTGCGACAAACGAGTGCGTAGCGTCGGAATCGAAAAGCGTGTAAACGAGTCTCCCGGAAACTGAAACCATACCCGCTACCACCGATCCCGAAGCTCTGGCGTCCCTGTGTGTTAGGGCGTTGATACGCCCCTCAGCTCTAGGTGCGGACGAAGCAGCCACACTCTGCGTCGGATGGGTAGGTACTGGCCGGTATCCTCCTCGCGACTACTGTCCTCCTCCTCGCACCTGGGAACCGTGGCCTCCTGCGAGCCCTCCAGTGCTCTGCGCGGGAAGTATCTGCTGACCTCCCGCCCTAGATGGGCAGTCCCTCTTGATGTGACCTGGCTGGCCACACTGGTAACAGAGGGGAACCCGACTCCCGCCCTCAGTGGGTCCCTGCTGTAGGCTGGGCGGGGGTCCGGTGCTGGCGACTGGCCCTTGTCGAGGGCCCCCAAAGGCCACTGATGGCCCTGTAAAACATGACGGCTCTCCTGCGGATGCCACGTGTCTCCTCTCTCGCCGGCCTTGTGAAAAGTCTAGCTGAAAGGGCCTCTTCCGCCCGCCGTCAGTGTCTCGCGCAGACGGGTTGGTCTCCTCGTAAGTCATAGCTGCCTCCACCACCCTCGAAAATGTAGGCAGCTTCAGGGGTTTGACATACCCCCGAATCGCAGGCCGGAGCCCCTCGGTGAACCTCCAAAGGCGCTCCTCCTCAGTAGCTACCGCTGTCGCTGCAAAGCGAGACAGCTCCAGGAAACGCGTGCGGTATGCGCTCACGGTCATCGTCCCTTGGCGGAGAGTGTGGAATTCCCGCCTCCTCTGGTCCTGCCACGTCTGGGGGAAGTACTGCTCGCAGAAGAGGGCGACGAACCAGTCCCAGGTCGGCTCATCCCTCTCCTGTCCCCAGACCGCCCTCCACCACCTGTGTGCCACACTCTCCAGCTGGTACATGGCAAAGGCCACGCGGCACTCCACTGGGGGGCGAAGGGTGTCGAAAATCTTCTCCAGCTGCTCAAGCCAGTCCTCTGCCTCGGTCGGGTCCTCATCCCCCTTGAAGGAGGGGGGCTTCAGCTTCCGAAACTGCCTGAAGAGCTCGAAGTGGCGCTGTAGGGGAGGTGCTAGTGCACCTCCAAGCGAAGGTGCCTCGTGCACAGAAGTATCGGAGGAAGGTGGGGGCTGCGGCGGCCCATCCCCTCCCCCATGTCCAGCGCCGCGTCCGTCGAGTGGTCCCACAGAGGACTCCCCCTCCGCAGCCCCAGGGTGAGGTGCTCGGGGCGGTGGGTGGAGCTCCTCTCGTACAATGTCTCATATCAGCCGGGCGAGGTCCTGGGCCTAGATGCCCGGGAGTAGTCGCTGGTCCACTGGGTTGTCAGCAACGGCACGCCCACCTCGCCGACCTCGTCCTCGGCCACGCCCGCGACCTGCCTCACTGGTCCCACGACGAGGCATCTCCTGCAAGGAGACGGGAAACAAAACAGAACACGTCACTACAGAACGATACCGAACGGAAACGTCTAAGAGCTCATGTCAAGAGATATGTTGTGGTGGCTACTCTAGTTATAGACATGTGAATTGGTTATTTTCCAGTCAGTTGATTCACTTCTCGGGACAACCTTGCTTTGATACCATCTTGTAACGACCAGGTTCCCAAGTCCCTACGAGACACGAGAACCGGACCGACTCGACTAATCTCAAGACCTAGTCGTCCAACGAGGAAGTAACCAAAAGAGCAGTAAAATAAACCACATTCAGCATGAATATAACTAACAGTAAGGAAATACAGCAGTAAGGAAAGAAACCACTATAGTATATACCACCATAACAGTAGAACAACATTCATAACATAATATGAACTGCAGGTAAAGAAAAGTACAGCAGAAACAAGAACTACTCACTATAACGGAACAAAAAGAGGTACAAGCGAACAGTGGTAACTCTACTGGACCCTGCTCGGCCCAGCGTCCCCTGCAGCCGCTAACCCTAGCTGCTCAACACCTGGTCCTGAAAGGTAACGAGTGTAACACGTCAGCAAAACGCTGAGTAGAGTGGCAGCTAAACTAAAGAAACAGTAGATGTTTTAAATTTTCTTTCTTCCTTTATTTACGTCTTTCTATTGTCTCACAATTTATCTACTTCTCAGATCCTTCACTTGATCTCGAATGTTCCTCGTGGGAACGATCTTGATTGCAGTCTTTTCCAAACAGTTGAAGTAGCACGTGGTGCTCTCCCGGCCGGGAGAGTCCCCCGTGGTGATCCTACTCTCAGTCAACCACCCCAAGGTCATTGACAGACGGAACGGTGACTACGGCACGCGCGGTAAACGCATGGGTAGCTAACCCGCACTGGCACGCGGTCAGTCATTTCCGTTAACGGGTGCGCCCAAAGTACAGCACGGAACCAGTACAGGGCAGAGCCCTCTCAGTACAGGGGTCCAACCCCTCCACAGTAACCAAACAGGGGCCTTGCCCTTCCACAGTCCGCGCACCCTCGCCTGACTACCCTGGTTTGCCCCAGTGGGCCTAACAAGTCGGTGTGGGAGGCTAGCAGAACCCCGGGGCCCGTGGGGTAGATAGTACCTCCCTACACTAGTATCTCTCCTCGGTACTACGTACACGAGGGCCAGCAAGTCGGTACAGAGTGGCCAGTCCTAACCCCGGGTCCCTAGGGCGGCTGGCTCCACTCTGCACTAAACAGGGGGGATAGTCGCTCTCCTTGGTACTCCGTACTCAAGGGCCAGCTCACTTCCCCAATTCTATTCCATTCACTTTCCAGGAGTTCTACTCCTAATTCCCCGTAGGGTTCCAGCTCTTTTAACTCAGAACATCAAGGTTTCACTTTCCAATTTCACGTTCTTACAATCCATATTCTCAATCACGTTTATTTATTCATAACAGGCAGCTGTTAATTCAATTCACAGGCAGCTAGTATTTCCTTTCCACATTTTCAAAGACTGCAGTATTCATACATTCCACTAGTTTTCCCATCCTAGGATTCATGCCATATCCTAGGATCTATCATACAATCTAGTTTTCCAACGCTAGGATTCATGCAACACCCTAGGAATCTACCATTCAATCTATTTCTCATTCCTAGGATTCATGCAATGTCCTAGGTTCTATTTATGGTTTCATAATTTAACAGATTATACTTAAAGCCACTCTACCAGGTACAACGGGAGTAATGGAGGCATGGTCGGGAATCCCGCGTGCCTCCGCGACCACCAAGATTGCAACAGAATGGGGTCCTATCACAAGGATCAAACACAAGGAACTTCTCAAAACAGTATACAACTACTGTAGACAGGTAGAGGATGTAATTCCGAAAAGAACGCAACTCGAAATACGAAAAACGGAGCCCGAACGGGCCCGAAATGGGTCGAAAATGACGAAACAGTGTAAAATCAGACGTCTGGAACTTCTTCCAGACGTCTTAAAAAGTGGATCAGGGAATTACCACACTCTGCGTGGGCTCTCAGAAGTCCAGAAGCCTGCGGGGGCGTCTGGCCTAGTTCCCAGACGTCCGATGGTCACCCAAGACGTCTGGAAGTAGTTCCCGCCGTCTGGCACTGGAGCCTGACGTCTGATTCGCGTTGGATGCGAATCTCCGACCCTGCGCGTACCCATTTCCTCTCTCTCTTAGTACGGTCAATCGAAAGGAAGGAAGAAGACGGAAAAACTCACCTTTCAGACGTCTGGACAGTCTTCCAGACGTCGTTCAAGTCGTCTGGCTAGAAGCACAGACGTCTGATTCTGGAAAATTTTCCAGAACCAGGGCGCCACTCGCCCTCCGCTCGCGACGCACGGGCGTGCTGCGAGTGCTCCGCCTGCTACTCGAGCCGCAGCAGTCCTCCCACGTCGCTCCGCGCCCACTGTGCCCCCCGCCGACCGGCCCTAGCAGCCTCGGCGAGCTCGCCCTCACGGCCGAGCGCTTCCTCCCCCGTGCAGCACCTCCTCCCGCACCCGCCACGGCTGTCGCCGCCGCCGCTGCGCCCTCGCGCTCGCTCTCGCGCACGCTCTCACGCACTGGCTGAAGGAAGAGAGGAAGGAGGCGGAGGTGACGGGAGTGAGGGAGAGGTGTGGCCCTTTTAAGGCCGCGCAAGGAGGAGAGAGAGAACGCGGCAGAGGCGTCTGCGGTCGCAGGAGAGAGGGAAAAAGAGGGAGAGAGAGAGAAAACGCAGGTCTGTGCGCTCAGGCGCTCAGACGAACAACAGCGTGCCAAAATAATCGATTTCTAGATGTCTGGAAATGATCACAGACGTCTGGTCCGACGTCTGTAAGTGATTCCACACGTCTGGCACGACGTCTGGGCCACCTCCCAGACGTCTTAAAAGACATCTGGAGCACCCATTCGTAACAGAATGGAAAGAGGGTCTGCATTTGAACGTCATCAGTAATGCCCTGCAGCTTCACCGTGGAACAGACCTCGGTGAATTCCTCTATATGCCTGTAAGTGTATTCCCTAGCAGTACCATAAAAGGAGGTCAGCAAGGATATGGTACTGCTTTTGATCTCATAAGGATTGTCCCCTCCAGGTCTACGTAGTGCAGGGCCAGCTTGATTGGTTGTAATGAAATATTCCTTAAGGCTCCTTTGACTGGCCATTTCTACCCTTGGAAGGTTTCTTCTTAAGATTCTTTCAAGTTCAGGATCAAACACAAGTTGTCTCCTAAGAGAATGCCAACCAAGCATGCACTACAAACACAATTCAAAAGGACTTGTTCAGTCTTTACAAATTTAGGCTTTTGACTTTAGTTCAAATTGTAGGTGACAAAGCAAGTTGCCCAATCAATTATGTGCCTATTGTCAACCTTCGAAATGCCTAAAAAGACCTAGTTGGAGCTTAGGTGTTCTTCCCTAAATCTCAAATGGTAGAGCAAATCCAAAGACGGAAGATCGAGGGATGCAAGTAGACCTAAACCTTCCTTTAAAGCTGTGCTTTCGCGATACTTCTCAACTACCCACAAAAAATCAATGACAGGGTATCCCCCTCTTTGGATTTACAAAACCTTTGATCTCAAGTTCCAAACACTTCAGAATCCAATGGTAGGAGGGCTCTTGTCCGAGTAGTTCCAAGACCTAGGAGTGTCTAAATGTGTGCTGTGGTGCAAGAGATATAAGTGTGCATACACCACAAAAGATTTTGAATTTTGAATCACACACCACATTTGAAAATCAAGTCCTTAATTTTTAAATGTCCCTCCTTTAATTAGTCCTTTTTCAAGAATTAAATGTGACCACTTTATTAGATCACTTCAAGACAGATTATGTGGTCTAAAAATTAATCCAAATGCATTTGCATGATAGGTAGAAATGCGAAGTTAGAAGTGCATACTTGATTCCAGCATTCTTCATGCAATATGCAAGACAAGAATTAGATCTAGGTACTGCTCATTCAATCTTAAATGATTTGACCTAAGGGCAAGTAGCTTCTAACAGGTAGCTCATGTTTTGTTTTATTTTTTTTTAGCTACTTATGCACAAGCAAATTAAGGGTAAACAATCCACAAAATAAATTAAAAAACCTAAATCTAAAGAAAAGGGAACAGGCTCCCAAAAATCAGCCCCAATTACTACAAGGGCGAGAAAACAAAATTAAAACTTATGACATGGAGAATCTCCTATGGAGGCGGGATCCAGGTCTTCTGCGTCTTCCACGCATGAAGACGTCGCTCAAGGTTGACCTCTTCTCCCAGATGTGCCTGTCACCTCTCTCAAATTCCTCGCTTAAATTCCTCTCTCAAATTCCTCGCACAGAAAAAATAATAAATGGTCTGATCACTGTGCAATGAGAAATAATCAGAAATAAAAATCAGGTAAAATTATTGCATCTGTTGCCTCTCCGGCAACGGCGTCATTTGATAAGTCAGTTTTCGCTTTCGAATTATGTTATTAAGATGATTTGTCATTATAGGATCAAAGTGGTGGAAAACTACTTAACACAACAATTAAAATTAAAATTAAACCACTCACAGGAGAGTGGATCATGTCCACAGGGAGGCAATGACTTATTTAAACTCGTAATTAGGTCAAAATCAAATTTGCTAAACTATTCGCCAAATCAAACAATGCCTGTGTAGCTCTGAAAGTAAACCTTAAATTTATGGAGAAGTCAAGGGGTGTTAATATTATATTTATGTCAAAAAATTATCCATGTGTAAGGGTATGCCATGTACTATTCACTTGCATGCATACTAAAATGTAATTCAAAATTAAATTCAATGCGCATAGAGATGAATTCTCTAGAAACATAAGCATGAAGGCATAAATTCACCACAATAAAATAATGATAAATCAAAATCCATTTTTGTGGCAATGGCATGAAATGTAATTATTAATAGAGATGAAACAAGGGATTAGCTTCGGGTAGAGCTTGTGCACGGATGAAGGAGAGATGGACGGCGAGTTGGTGACCAGAGGTAGCCCTCCCCGATCCGCACCTGACGGTGGTGGCGGCTCGATTGATGGCGGTCGAAGCCAGCCTGATGGAGGAAAGAAGTGGTTGTGGTGGAGGTTGCTGCTGTTGGCTGCGCGTGCTATAGGCGCAAGGAGGGGTAGCGCATGGACGCTGGGGGCGCTGCAGGCGCGAGGAGGCGCGGCACGCGGGCACTGGGGGCGTTGCAGGCACTACTGGAGGACGCACGTGGGGGTTTGTTGGCGCCGGCTGCAGGTGTTGCGAGGAGGCACTGGAGCGGGGGACTACTAGCATGCGGGCGTGGGTACACTGGAGAACGCATGCTAGGCAAGGGCGTGTGGGCATGCTGTCGCTGGGGTGAAGGGGTGCGATGGGTGGGCACGCTAGGCGAGTGCGCTGGAGGTGAAGGTGCGCTGGAGGTGAGGTCACAAGCGTGCAGGCGCTGGCATGGGTTGCTGGCTGAGGTGAGGGCATGCGGTGAGCAGGCACGCTTGGTAGGGTTGAGGCTCGGGGAGAAGTTGCAGGGACTCTTGGCGGCGTGGGCTGTCACACCACACACCCACGGTGGTGGAGTCGCACTGCCGCAGTGGGAGGCCGGTGGTATGGAATGGATGAGAGGCAAAGTTCTCTACGCACAGTGAGGAACAAAGGGGTGGTGGCCTCCTCTTGAAAGGCAACCCTTCCTTCTCTTTTGTAGCCACGGCTATAAAGATTTGAAATTAAAAAGCCACTGTAGAATCAATGCTGATGCGCAGGAGGCGGAGGCGGAGACGGAGGAGTTACCTGCAAAGGAGAAGAAGAAGAAAAAAAATAAAATAATTAGGATTATTTATACATAACTCCTTAACTTCTATGTTAATTAAAATAGTGCACCTAATTAATTAACTAATTAAATGTATGCAACCCTAGGTTAATTCTAAATGCATGAATTATGCACTTAAGCAAAAAATATGAATTAATTTATTTACATCCCAATGTATGCTATAGAAATGTTAAAATTAACTTAATTTCTAGACACTTAAATACTTAAATAGCCTACAAATATGGGCTAATCAAGAGGGTTGGGTATTTGCATAGTAGTGGGGATTCCATGGTTGGAAAATCCTGCTCCAAGGCTCTACTCAAAAGTGGGAACTATCAGCCCAGTACTCCCAAGATAGGAATATGAATGATCCCATGAATTGTCAATGTACCCATCAAAGGATGGATATGCTCAGGGCATGGGATCCTGGTTAAAAGGATAGGAGTAAGGATAGTCCATTTCTTTCAATTAAATAGGTTAAACTCTCGTAGGATTTAAAAGAAATCAGAAACTTCCTAGAGAGTTCTACCACTGTCAAAACAAATGCAAATACATTGGGATCTGTTTTTAGTAGATTCTTGGTCTTAAGTGTTCAGTTGGTGGCCTAACAAGTTTTGCAAGAATTACGCTTCCTAGGCCGACCTTCGTTGGTGCCTACAACCTACTCGCAAGGGATGGAAGTCTCTAATCGAGCCCACGCACGAGGAACCGAACTTGGTGGATAGGCTTGTTGATTTTTGACTAACTTCCCTTGTGGTGAAAAGAGGAGAGGTAGAAATTTATCTAGTGACCTTATGTGTGAGGTGCATAGTGTCTCAGGTGTGCAATCATACGTTCGTGTTTTGAGTTTTGAAATCTCGCAAAATAGATCCTTTTGCACACAATTTTAAGTCACAGATTTTAAGGTCCAACCTCTTAGCAGTCCCAATTTTTAAAGTGACCACTAAATTAATTCGATTCAACCACTTTAGTGCTCTTAGATTTAGGTTCAATGCAGATGCTTGACAAGTAATTGATGCTCAAGAAAAAGACGTTCCTTACTCCAGCTTTCTTCAATGCATGATGTTTTCAATGAAAAAAGAAAAGCTAGATGCTGCTCATTCAATCCTAGATGGTCGCCCTATAGATATGTATCTTCTAGTAAGCAGTTCAAATATTTTTTTTTAATAATAATAAGCAAACAAACCTAATCTAACTAACTAACCAACATGCAGTTCAAACAATTAGAATAATCCTATAATCTAAATAAAATGGGAACACGCTCCCAAAAATACGCTCCCGCATACAAGAGCGATAAGAAATAAAGAAACACTGATAACACATTCCCAAAAATGGCCGACAAGGGTCCAAAAGACAAAAATTAAGTTCTAATGTCTATCTAAACTAAATCTAAACTAAGATCTAATGACTAAATCAGACAAAGTCTCCTCCATATGCTTACGTGCGTGGGATCAAGGCCCACAAGCACCCATTGCTGGCCTCCAGGTGGCATTAAGGTCAACCAAAAATATCACCTCCATCGTACGCACCCGCCGTGTTCGTTGCGTGTTTTTGCACAGAAAAAGATCCACAGTTAGTAATTCAGAAAAGCTTTCAAAATAGCATAAAAATAATATAAAATTCCCAAAAAAATTAATAGGTGTGTTTCCTCCTCAACAACGGTGCCATTTGAAAGAGCGATCTTTATTTTCGATAAAAACTTTAGCATGAAATGACGTGTCGTAGTATAGTGGTGAGTATTCCCGCCTGTCACGCAGGTGACCCAGGTTCGATCTCCAGTAGCAGTGCCATTTGAAAGAGCAATCTTCATTTCGATAAAAACTTTAGCATGAAATGACATGTCGTATTTAATCGTGTGGTAGAAAATCACTTTTCAAAATATTTTAATTCTCAGAATCTAGCCATGAAAATAGTTAGGTCGTCTCCATAGGGAGGAATTAGCCTATTTAAACTAGTGAATCATGTCTTGTTTATTCGAGAATCTCAATGTGTATGCATACTAACTAGTGCACGTGTTTTCAACATAATTTCTTGATTTAAAGAATTAATCAATAATGTAAGGGTGCCATGCAAAATCACCACCAATGAAATACCCGAATTACAATCTTAATACTGACAAGCATCATCAAATTTAATTAAATCAGAATTTGTTCCCTATAACAAATATACATGCTTGCTTATTCATGAGATGAATTTGACTATATGCAATTCAATTAGAATTGAGGGATATGCATGCAAATTTACTGTAATATATTAAATAGATAAATAAATGAATAGGAGAAGCGGCAATGGCATAAGTGGTAAATTTTAATACCCCTTGCACTATTGCAAAACAGGGGAGATGGAAGGAGGGCACGCATACGATGGAGAGGGCATGGCTGAAGGCACGAAGCTCTGAGGAGGTCGAGGAAGGCGAAGCCATTCCAACGAAGGTCACAGCGATGGGAACGGTAACCGGAGCTCTCGCCGGCAATGAGGAGGGGTGACGGCGGTGGCTGCGGCTCGCCAACATGTGGGTTGTCGACGGCGGCAGTCGTGGACGTGAGTGCCCTCATGAGAGTGAGGAGAGTTCAACGGTGTCGATGGAGCAGAGGTTGGAGATCTTTGGATGTGGCTGCGTGGAGGTGATTGGATGCCACTTTGGGTTCCTTTCTGTTGGTCGAGAAGAAGAAGATGAAGACTCGGCTGTGCACGTGGTGACTAGTGCGCACTCGGGTGCGCAGAAGGTGTTGTGCACCCGTGGTGGCAGGTATGCGCGTGAGCAAGCACAAGGCTATGTGTGCAAGGAGGTGGTGACAGCGCATAGAGAAGATATTGTGGCTGCATGTGCATGGGAAGCGCGCGGTCGCTGCATGGTGAGTGCGCCGTTGGTGGCGTGCACAGCTGTGTGTGGGTGCAAAGGAGTCGGCGGTGGTGTTGGTGAAGAGAACAATGGCCAACAGGGAGACAATGACGAAGGTGGCGTGGGTTGTGTTGGGGAAGGTGGAGAAGTGGGTTTGCTCTGTGGGTGGAAATGGCCAGGGGGGTGTTGGTTTGGTGATGTGGAAGGTGTTGAGGCCGCACGCTGTCACCATGCGACCGGCGAGAAGGAGAAGGAGCAAAGGTGCAGTACGCCTAACCATGGTGTACACCGAGTCCATAGTGCACGTAGGATCCATGGTGCCCGCCTCCTTCATGGTGGAGAATGAGAGTGAGAGGCCATACCCCCACCGAGAGAGAGAAGATATCTCCTAAGGGTTGTTCTGTGGTTGGAGAAAAGAGCGGCATGGAGTGGGCGGTGCATTAGGATAAGGGATGGGAATTGTTGCGAGGGGGAAGGCGGTGCGTGAGGAGGGGGCGCGCTGCTGGCCGTGCGCGTGCACGAGAGGAGGTTTGGTTTTTTTTTTCAAAATCTAAAATAATTATTTATATACAATAAGTTATAAAATGCATTAGATATATGCGAACCTAAGTAATGATGCATACAATTATTTTATGACCTAACGTAGTTATTAACGAATATAAAATACAAGAATAAAGTTAACTTAGGCGTAATAATAGTCCATTAAAATGGATTCATCACTTATCCTATCCATTCCTTCCCGGTGCCGAGAGTAGGCACTTCCACCAAATAGGCCACACAATATCCTCTTGACCATCATCATCCCTAATAATGCCTCATAAATAAAAGTCTACATCGTGTTATGTTGATTTATAAAGAAAGAAAAAGAAGAAAAAAGAAACAATTATATAAAAAATAAAATAAAATAAAATAAAAGAGAAAAGAGAGAGAAAAGAAAAAGAAATAGCCCAACTTTATAATCTTATCTTTGTGACGATGTTTCTGAGGCAACAAAAACACCCATCGCGATCCACCAAATATGACTCATACTTACCTTTCAGTATTTCTGATTGCCCGAATACTAGTTGAGGACTCTTAGTTGTAGAGTTATTAGGACTTTAGTTGAAGTGTGAATGCCATGTGAGGCCTCCAAACAGTGAGTACATTTACGAAATCTAGTGAGATTTGTGATCTCAAAAAGAAGGAAAAGAGTGAGCACAAAGGAACAATTAAAAACATTAATTCACCTTTGATTACAACATCTTTATAATATTTTATACATGCAAAAGAGATTAAATCAGGTGGACATAGGAATCAATTAAAAACATTAATAGGATTATATTTCTAATGTAACCTTGCAAGTCTCCTTCCAACTGAATGTCCAACGGTGACCAATTTTAGTAAGGGATCTAAAATCCCTTAAATTGCACCGGTGAAGGATAACAGAAGGGGGAAGAATTTAAAAGGCAAAACCAAGCTGCGGGGATGGCTCTGGCCTCCACCGCTCTCCTCATGCGTGAACCATGGACCAATCGAGCACCATGCAACAGGCGTTCTCCAACTCCGCTCAACCCACTTTGACGGCCGTGCGGTGACAGCATGCGGCCACACCACTGACAGCTCCATCTCACCCTCACCCACAGTACAGACTGTGCCCACCACCACCAATATCCCCTCTTCCTTTCCACTCTTTCCTATTCATCCCCAACCTCCTCCTTTCTTCTCCCGCTACACCCAAAGGAACCCAAACAACAACCCACCACCGGTGCTCACAGCCACCACGGCCGGCCACGTCCCTCTCTACCAACATCGCCCTAATGCTCGCCTTGCTGCCATAGAGACACCAACGTCAATCGCACGACCTCCAAGCCGTTCTCGATTTCCCACCGACATCCACCCATCGCCGGCTCCACCCGTTCCGACCAGCCATTGCCGGCCATCACTCGCCGATGCACCACCATTGGTACGAAGGCCTCGACTCCGTGCACCTCCCCCGAGCTTCTAGTCATCGACGAGGCCCTCTCCCGTGCTCACGAGCCATAAACACAAATCCCCTGTTTCCTCTCCTATTAATAATTAAGTTAAATGCCATTCTAGAAAATACTATTCATTTATTTATCTCATTATATTAAGATGGATTTGCATAATGTCCCTCAGGTTAATTTGAATGATGAATAGTGCATTTATCTCTTAACTAATCAAGTATGTGATATTGATTATAGGGAATGGGTTCGATTTTGATTTATATTGACAATATTTGTCAGTACTATGATTACGATTCACGTATGTCATAGTGGTGATTTTGCATATAACCTCCCTATATTCTTAAGTAATTACATAAATGCTAAACTTATGTTGAAAATGAAGTGCAATAACTAGTATGCATGCCCACTGAGATTCCCAAATAAAAGAAGAAAAATGCACTACTTTAATAGGCTAATTCCTCCCTATGGAGACGACCTAACTATTTTCGTGGTTAGATTCTGAGAATTAAAATGTTTTGAAAAGCGATTTTCTACCACGCAATTAAATACGACACGTCATTTTATGTTAAAGTTTTCAACGAAAACAAAGATCGCACTTTCACGCACACATCCAGGCCTTTGATTGGAGTAGAGAGCAGCTGCAGCCTCGCGATTTGAAGAAGACATCCTGCTACGGGCATACGAGAAGAAGGTGAGACATTTAGTCCCACCTCGGAAAGTTTTGAAGTCACGCACCCACATAAGTTGAATTCCTGCCAGTAGCTGTTCGCCTCTAAATCACGGGGTGAGGTCCCTCTCACCTGACCGACCCAATCTCTTCCGCGCTCACGCCTCGCGGACTTGGCTGACCCGACCCGACCTGCACTCCTCGCCCACCACCGTAAGTTGGTGGGCCTGGTCTTGGGTACGTACTCAACCCGATTAACTAAACTGGTTGTGCCTCTAGGAGAGCAGAACCTAAGAGAGAAAGAGAGGAGAGTGTGCGTGGGTACGGGTAGGTTTTGCTGTAGGCTGAAGAAGAGGAGGAAGAAGCTGAAGGAAGAAGAAGGAGAAGCTGAGGAAGAAGGAAGACAGAAGCCAAAGAAAAAGACAAAGTAAAAGAAGAGGAGTAGAAGCAGAAGAAGGAAGAAAGGAGAAGAGAAGGAGAAAGTTAAGGCAAAAGAGAAAGTCAGAGTAAAGGCAAAGGAAGAGAAGGGCCAGAGAAGAAGGAGCCAACGATAAAGAAAGAAGAGAAGCAAGAAGAAGAAGAATCAAGAAAGAAAAATCAAAGCAAGGCACTGTAGCACACAACTTTTAAGACATCTGATTTTGTAATCAGACATCCAATTTTCATAAGTTCTCCATTATTTCAATTACAATTATTTTTACTCTTCATATACTCATGCTTTACACTCCTAATCAAATTTTGAGTAGTATTATGTGGTCAATTGACATTTATTGTTGAGATTAGTGCGTGAATTCCATTTGCTCCTTATGTTTGACCTCGGACTTCAAATTCAAGTAATAAAATTGTATTTGTTTTGAATGCTTTTTCGGCTATATTACAACACGATACTCTTAAAACCCGATCCAGTGCCCTTAACACATATGGCCACAACTTTTGGTTTAGTTTGTTAAGCAGTAGACTTCAAGCCAGGAATGTTTAACTGACTACAAGACCCTGCCATGTTCGTTGAGGTAGTTTAATATGGAATAAAGATACAACATGATTTTATTCTAAACATTAACACCGAATTAAGTCTTATCAGCCACATAGGATAGGGATGTGAGAATACTAAATGTCTCGAGTTTTGTCAATCACACAGGATGGGGATTTGAGCATGGCAATCCATCCTTATGGAATAAGTTGTGGAATGTGGATCCAGAAGAGATATGATCCAATACTGAATGCAAGAATATCTTGCAATAAATCTGATGTGAACGAATTAGATCTAAAGCATACGGCCACTAGTAGGAAGGTTAGCACTTGAATGGCACGTTGAAGCAATTAAATGCTAGCAAGGCATGGTAGACCAAATTCAGATATCCTGGAAAATTGGGAAGATTTCAAGTTAGAATGGAAAAAGTAGATTGCTGACACAATTAAGTGATCTCTGCCACATTTGGAGGGAAAAGTTGCAGTTTGGTACCAACCTTTTAATTGGGGAATATTGTGTTTCACATAGGAAAAGGTATGTACCTAGGAAGAATTAAATTTGAACAATTCACATTGCCATAGCTAATGCTAAGTTTGCAGACTTCTTATCTCCTTGAAACATTGGCAAAGGTCCAAGAAGTCCTAGTCATAGCTACAACTAAAGTACAACAACAAACTAAGTGCAATACATGGAACGTTCATAGGTGAGAACTTGTGCCTATCCATGATCAGAAGGCCTTTCTTACTGAACATTACGTGAGATTTCAATGCTTCTCCATTTTTTTTGAAAGAACAAACTACAAAGTATATAACAACATAATAGGAGAGCTTCCACCCCTTATAGCATTCTCAGTGAATATTACAAATTGGCACCTACATTTCCTAAGCCAAGTTTCCTCTACAAATATGCATCTGAACATCATTGCTTCATACAAAAGGATCGTACCAAGGATTAATATACTTCCTCAGTTTAAATTTCCTAAAACTCAATGTGAATCATGTATAGTGCTATTGGTTTCATGAACAACAATGGCTTAGTACCCAAGAAAAACCAAATTGAATAATTGTGATAAAGGCATGCTAAAAAGATCAAAGAATTTATGAAAAGGAACTGCAAAAAGTTTTGAATGTCAAATGTACCCGAGTTAGTTGTCCACTTTCATGATTTCACTGTAGAAGAGTTATATTTGTAGGAAATCTGTGGTTTCATAAAAAATTAAACAAAAGACTACTTCTAAGTTCACTAGATAGAGGTGAGCATAAAAGCATATTGTTAAATTATTTCATTCAAACATAATTAAAAAGAATTCTATGTTTTTAAAAGAACAAATACCTTGCTTTGAGGAGCAAAAGAATTGTAAAAACTTCAAGACTATAATATTCACAATCAACAAAGTCTCCCTAGTAGCAAATTTATTGATATTGTCCATCAGAGTAAGCATGTCACATGAAAACTAACCATAAATATATAATTTGTTTTAGAGAGTGCCTGAAAAACTTTCATTAGATCATGAAATTACCCATGAATATCTCCTAAAGAGATGGAGATATGCCGCAACTACCTTCATGACCGCCCCCAAGGATGCAGTAGCTTCCACCCATGGGTTTGGGAGGATGCATCAACCACTGCTAAAACACAGATTGGTGCTTTCCGCAACGGTCTTCACATCCCATGCCTTTGCATCCGCCTCCAGAGCCTCCCTCAATGGCTTCAGCCTTGCCTCTACGGCCTCTGCGGCCCTCCGCACCTCGAGGGACTCACCCCCCACCCAATTCACATTCTTTTGCTTCTCTTTGAGGAGGACCTCAAGCTTGCAGATCCTCCCCTTGCCCTCAGTGGCCTTCCTCTCGGTCGAGGTGGTGGCAGACTCTACGGTGACGCTCTGATAGGAGTCCTTCTCAAGCTTTTCCTTCAAGCATTGGAGCTCGAAGCAAGCCTCCTCCTCGGCGGCAGTGGTGATGTTGAGCTCCTCCTAAAGGTGGGCAACGTTGGCCTTAAGGGTGGTTGCACATGCTGCAACAGCTTCGAGGGATGTTACGAACGTAGCTTCAAAACGTCTTTTAAGACGTCTGGGAGGTGTCCCAGACGTCTGACTAGACGTCTGGAACCATTTCCAGACGTCTGGGATTTGATTTTCTGCAACACGCGCGATTTCATCTGCGCGCCTGCACGCATAGACCTGCGACGCCTTTTCCCCTCTCTCCTCCACAGGCGCAGCACTACCCCCCCTCTCTCTCTCTCCCCGCACGGCTTTAAAAGGGCCTCACCCTCCCCCTCACTCTCATCACCTCCACTCCTCCTTCTTCTTCTTCCAACAAGTGCGAGCGCGAGCGAGCGGCGGCAGTGACAGCCGCGGTGAGTGCGGGAGGAGGTGTTGCGTGAGGGAGGAGGCGCTCGGCCATGAGGGTTCGAGCTTGCCGAGGCTGCTAGAGCCGACCGGTGGGGGCGTAGCTGGCGTGAAGTGACGTGGGAGGTTTGCTGCAGCTCGAGAAGCAGGCGGACAAGACGTGGCGCAGCCGTGCATCACGGGCAGAGGGCGAGTGGTGCTCAAATTCTGGAAGTTTTTCCAGAATCAGACATCTGGGTTTCAAACCAGACGACGGGGAAGACGTCTGGAGGACTGTCCAGACATCTGAAAGGTAAGTTGCTTTTGTACTTCCTCCTTTTCTTTGACCGTCCGTACTGAGAGCGAGGAATGGGTATGCGCAGGTTCTGAGATTCGCCATCCAACGCGAATCAGACGTCTGACTGCAGTGCCAGACGACAGGAAAGACTTCCAGACGTCCTGGATGACCATCGGACATCTGGGAACTAGGCCAGACGCCCCCGTAGGCTTCTGGACATCTGAAAGACTATACAGAGAGAAGGTACCATCTGATCCTCATTTTAAGACGTCTGGAAGGGGTTCCAGACGCCTGATTTTACACTGTTTCGTCATTTTCGACCCGTTTAGGGTCCGTTCGGAGTCCATTTTCCGTGTTTCGAGTTGCGTTCTTTTCAGAATTAAATCCTCTACCTGTCTACAATAATTATATACTATTTTGAGAAACTCTTTGTGTTTGATCCTTGTGATAGGACCCCATTCCATTGCAGTCTCGGGGGTTGCGGAGGCACGCGGGATTCCTGACCACGCCCCCAGTACTCCCGTTGTAACTGGTAGAGTGGCTTTTAAGTTTATTAGCATAATCTGTTAAATTATGGAACCATAAATAGAACCTAGGACATTGCATGAATCCTCGGAATGAGAAACTAGATTGATTGATAGATCCTAGGGTGTTGCATGAATCCTAAGGCTGGAAAACTAGATTGTATGATAGATCCTAGGGTATGGCATGAATCCTAGGATGGAAAAACTAGTGGAATATATGAATACTGCAGTCTTGGAAAAGTGGAAAGGGATAAATAGCTGCCTGTAATTTGATTTAACAGCTGCCTGTTATGAATAAATAAACATGATTGAGAATATGGATTGTAAGAACGTGAAACTAGAAGGTGAAACCTAGATGTTCTAAGTTAAAAGAGCTGGAACCCTACAGGGAATTAGGAGTAGAACTCCTGGAAAGAGAATGGAATGGAACTGAGAAAGAAAGACGTGGTAGTGTGCTGTCTCTTGGGTACCTAGTACCAGGGGAAGCACCTGTTACCTATTTAGTGCAGAGCGGAGCCAGCCGCCCCAGGGACCCGGGTTAGGTCTGGCCACTTTGTACGGACTCGCTAGCCCTCGTGTACGTAGTACCGAGGAGAGCTACTAGTGTAGGGAGATCACTAGCTACCCCACGGGCCCCGGGGTTCTGCTAGCCTCCTACACCGACTTGTTAGGCCCACTAGGGCAAACCAGGGTAGTCAGGCGAGGGTGCACGGACTGTGGAGGGGTTGGACCCCTGTTACAGAGAGGGCTCTGCCCTGTTCTGGTTCCGTGCTATGCTTTGGGTGCACCCGTTAACGGAAACGACTGACCGCGTGCCAGTGCGAGTTAGCTACCTATGCGTTTATCGAGCATGCCGTAGTCACCGTTACGTCTGTCCGTGACCTTGGTGTGGTTGACTGAGAGTAGGATCACCACGGGGGACTCTCCCGGCCAGGAGAGCACCACATGCTACTTCTACTATTCGGAAAAGACTACAATCAAGATCGTTCCCACGAGGAACATTCGAGATCAAGTGAAGGATCTGAGAAATAGATAAATTATGAAACAATAGAAAGACGTAAATAAAGGAAGAAAGAAAATAAAACAGCTACAGTACACTTTACTGCTTCTTTAGTTTAGCTGCCACTCTACTCAGCGTTTCGCTGACGTGTTACACTCGTTACTTTTCAGGACTAGGTGTTGAGCAGCCAAGGTCAGCGGTTGCAGAGGACGATGGGCCGAGTAGGGTCCAGTAGAGTTACCACTATTCTTTTGTACCTGTTTTGTTCCACTGCAGTGAGTAGTTCTTGTTACCCTCTATACTTCTCTTTACTCGCAGTTCTTGTTATGTTTAAATGTTGTTCTACTGTTGTGGTGGTACATGCTGTAGTAGTTCTTTTTCTTACTGCTGTATTTTGTTACTGCTAGTTATATTTCATGTTGAATGTGATTTATTTTACTGCTCTTTTGGTTACTTCCTCGTTGGACGACTAGGTCTTGGGATTAGTCGAGTCGGTCCGGTTCTCGTGTCTCGTAGGGACTCGGGAATCGGGTCGTTACAAGGGAGCAGAAGTTGGTCTCAAGCTCCTCGATCTGCTGAACATGACCGCATGCTGGGCAAAGCTGGTGGTGAGGGAGTCATCAAGGGCGGCGATCCGGGTGGCGGAGGCCTTCAACCTGATAAAGACAAGGTCGACCTACTTGTGGAGGCGGGAGGCCTCATCGACGATGGCAAGGGCAGAGGCAACGGATGCAGTAGATGGGGATAACTCGGCGGCGTCACCGTTGGCAAGGGTGGAGTAGTCATGGGAGGGGGAGTCTAGGGTTAGGGATTGGGGGGAAGGAGGCTGAGGGGAATGATGAGTGGTGGAGGAGGAGGGGTGGTAGGGGGGATCCCACCACCAAACATCATTTGGAGGAGGAGAGGAGGAGGGGAGGGGGTTAGCCTTTCATAAGACATCGTCGAGAAGAGGACGAGGAAGAAGGGGGTAGGGAGCATTCGGGGTTGAGGAAGGGAATGGGAAGTGGTGGGAGGTAAAAGCTTTGAAAATATGGGAAGATGGGAATGTAAAAGGATATTTTTGTACGCTAGGCGAGAGAATGTCTGTTGATTTTTTTTTTCAACTTTTGCGATGGTTCCCTGCGAGAAGAGGAAGCATCATCGAGGCTCCTTGTCGTTTACGACAAGAGAGCCATGAGAAGAGCGAGCAGGGGTTCCTTGTCATTTGTGGCTTCTTGTCATGGCTCCTTCTTGGTTGTGCCGTAGATGCAGTGTCGTTGTCACAACCAACCGTTACCACTGATGAAGAGGGAGCAGACGCGATGAATAAGGGGAAGAGAGGGAACTATTTTTCATAGAAGAAGGAATGCTGGTGTGGGTTTTGGTCAAGTGGGAATGTGCGTGGGTGGATGAAATGAGGAGATACCCTCGCCTAAAATGGTTTCATGTTAAAATGAAAAAATTTGTGATAGAATTTGGGAGATAACATATCAGTCCCCATAAGGTTTTTTTTTTTTTGAGAGACCATTAATCTGTCACCCACCTTCTTTTTAGTTTCTCAAAAGTAATCTGTCCTCAAAATGTGGTTACTACAACTGTATTTAGTTGTAGTGCATGTATCTTAAATAAATGAAATCAAAAGCTTTTTTTTTCTATTTGAAGGGATAAGTTAATTTCAATTTACCTTTGCCCTATTTATGTTATGAAAAAAATATTGAAGATAAAATAGTAGTCTTATTTCATCTACATCAATTTATCCTTCAAAAAAAATATTATAGTGGCATATGTAAAAATTGCTACTAAACCAAAGATTATAGTGTTAAATTTATGTGGCACTAATGCTAATTATCATTTTACAAAAATATTATAGTAACATAAGTAATAATTAGCACTAAATCAAAGACAATAGTGGCAAATATATCTGCCACTAATCCTAATTATCATTTGACAAAAATATTATAGTAGCATAACAATTGCCATTAAATTAAAGTTAATAGTAGTAAATATAATTGCCACTAATACTAATTGTCGCTTGATAAAATGTTATAGTGGAAAATTTAAAAAAAATTGCCACTAAATCTAAGCAATTAGTGACAAATGCATTATATGCTACTAACTAATTTGCCACTAAAGGCCATTTTTTTTTTAGTGGATTAAATCTATCGCTTGCAAGACCCAATCTTACGTTACGTGATTCTGCACGAATGGTACATATCTATTACCAAATTTTATCTACTCATCAAAATATATAGGGTGACAAATGCAACCATCTCGTGATTTGTTCTACTCATGCCATTCCATCAATTTCGTAGTCTTACTTGATATAAATAGGCGTTGAAGCCAATGAATCAATGGAAAGTATCATAGGATCTTCTCTACCTATTTCTTACCATGATGATTCCTAGATTTTCTAATCTTATATCTTGATGCAACACACTCTGGATAAGTATCAAGATCAGCATATTCACTTCTGAATAATACACAATCGTTCAGACAAGCGTCAATCTTTTTGCAATTCAAGCCCAATACCCTAATCCGTTTCTTCGCATCATACCACAACTCCAGATAACCTTTAGGCTTAGATAGGAGCTCTCCGATAAATTCAAGTACCTAGGACATTAATTTAGATGTGGCTCTATTGATAACCTTCATCTGAAATAATTTCAATAGAAATGTTAACCTTGACATAGAGCTCACTCTAGGAGCAATCAATTCATCGGTTGCCTTAATAGCATCATAAAATTTGTTACAACTTCGTAACATGTCACTATCGTCTACAATGTTATCTGCTGCTCTAAGTTCATCCAAAATCTCCTCGATTCCGTCACATTCAATATTACCGATAGGCTCCTCATCAACATTTATTGAATCAGTTTCATAAGTTTCTACTATAAATTCTCCATGAGTAATCCACTTGGTGTAACATTGTCACCAACCATTACAGATTACGTGATCTAACACAGTGTTATGATCATGTACTTCTCCATTTAAGCACCTTTGACAAGGACAGAAAATCAACTGTATAAGTTCCCCTCGTCTGAATGATTTCCTATCATCATTGAAAGCCTAATCCAAGAACTCCCTCACTCCATTCTTATATCGCATGTAATTTGAATTTCTCAAGCTAATCCAAGACTTGTCCATAATAACCTAAATAACTATTAACAGATGTAAAGTTCTCAAGTTAATGTCATATATATGTATAAGCATTTAAAAGAAAAAAAAAGCTACTCTTAAATGTACCTAAATCATCTACTAATTATGAATAAACATTAACATGTTATATATATGTTTGTATTTTGATTATGATTTTCACTTTAATAGTCCATCCTTGAAGATTTGATCACAACGTTACTTGTTACATGTAACTGGTGTTTGGAGAAATTTCGGCAGCATCTCCTCGCACTTCTCCAGTATACCCCTCGAGACTAACCTTAATTACATTCCGAATAACTTTCATTTAAGGATGTTTTAGGAACGTAGATAAGATCAGTTGGTATACCAGAGAAGAGTGAAAAGAAACTACTGAAATTCCTCCAAACAGCGGTTCTATGTAACAAGTAGCCCTAAGTTGTGATCAAATCTTCAAGGACCCTCCTTTGTTCAGAACTTCTCTGAATAAAGGTCAGCGACTCTTATGGCATACTATAAAGATAAAACTTCGTGCATGTAGGTGAGGTATACATACACTCTGCATTATCTGTATAACATGATCATAAGTGTCGATGGACAAGTATTTCGACACGATTATCCCCTCCCAAAACCTGTAACCTAGGGGTTAGAATACTTATTGTTTGATCTTAAGTGCATCTAGATTTGTGCAAGTGTGTTTATCTATAAATTCATAAAACACACACAATTAATCATATAAACATTTACAAATTAAGTTGATACATCACATTCATTCACAAATGAAAACAATAGAACATTAATAATTATGTGGGTACACCCCACATTCATTCACAAAAATAACATAATTTCACATAATTAAGTTAGTACACCCCACAATCATCACATACATGCACATATAATTTCACATAATTAAGTGGGTACACCCTACAATCATTCACATTTGCAACATAATTAATCTAAAAATTTTACATTCATACCTTAATAAAACACGAGAATCGACGATGGCGTATTCGACAAAGGGTTAACCTAAATTGAATGTTAGAAATCAAATATAATTAATATCAAATTTTAATAAATCTAAATCTTAAAAATTTTAAAAAAAATAAATGGAAAGAATGGGGGTGGCAGGGGGAGGTGGTGGCTGGGGGAGGGGGCAAATGAGGTGGGTTGGCTTGAGGATGAGGAGGAGGGGTGGGGGTGGTGGAGGAGGGGAGGGCACAGAGGTGAAGGGGTGGCAAGGACGGTCGCGGGGGTGTGGGGGGTGGCGGCGCGAGGCAGGCAAGGAGTAGGGGGTAGCCACTGGGGGTAGCGTGGGAGGTGGCGGTGAGGGGCGGGTGGGGAGCGGGGGGCGGTGCGGGACGTGACGGGTGGCGTAGGGGTCGAGATAGGGGCAGGGGGTCAGAGAGGGGTGGTGCCATGGGGAGGAGGGCAGTGGGCTGGGGAGGGGGTGGCTCACCAGAGGGAGGGAGAGTCGATGGCTTGGGGGGAAGCAGCAACCATAGGGGAAAGTTAGATTTCTAGGAAGAAGTGGTTTCAGGGGAGGGGGAGGGGGGAGGGGTGCGGGGTCAGCAGTCATATTCACCATTGATGACGGTTGATCCAATGAACCGTCACCAACGTAACTAAGGCAACTTTCCCGCCTCACGCAGGAATAGATAACTTCTAGCTGCGGAATGCATTCGTGACAGTTGATCAAACAACCATCACCAATGTGAGTACGACAACTTTTCCCATCGCACGCAGGAGTAGATATTTTCGCATGGCAATACACATTAGTGACGGCTAATCTAACAACTGTCGTAAATTACGAGTTAGCTTTCCCTCGCAAGCGCTTTTACAATTAGAGACAGTATATAAACTGTCGCAAATAGTAATTAGCAACGGTTTATTTAACCGTCGCAAAATTTCTACCCAAATACTCCTCCCTGACACGAAACACACTCCCAACTCAAGGATTGTGACATTCAAACACAAACATCGCGAATTTGTAACTATTAGCGATGGTTTCACGATCGTCGCAAATTTAATGTTGCGAATGTGGAACTATTAGCAATGGTTTCGTGACCATCACAAATTTAATGTAGCCAATAGTGATTTTTCTTGTAGTGATATATATATATATATATATATCCAAAATTCTACTTTTTTTTCTTTTGTTTGAATTTATTTAGAAAAAGATGGTCAAAGTGAAGGTCGGTCAAATCGATTTTTACTAGTCCCATCAATTTCATGAAACGTCGATGCCACATGAGATCGATCATGCAACGTTTAAAACAATGCACACGGTTATAACATGTGCTAGAGAGAGAGAGCATTGGACAGACAGAGGGAGCATAGGAGGAAGCAGGCCGTGTGCCGCCCCACTATGGCTGGAGGGGGCAGTGCAGTACCATTTTATAACATTAATTAGTTTCAAGGCACCTTTCTTTAGGTGGTGTGGTAGCTCAAAAGCCACCTTACATACATAAAGAGTAAATAGAAGCTTTAGTTTATGACCAATTCCATGCCACTCAGGGTCTATATAAAGGCTCCCCCTGGGTGTGACGTGCGCAGACGCATGTGCTCATCATTGGGTCATGTGTCGTGTGCCATGTGTCGTCCAGTTGGAGCAAGGAGCACAACCTCCAAGGTGCTAGTGCACTGTGTGCCTCGAGTAAGGAGCACAACCATCTAGTTGGAGTAAGGAGCACAACCGCCGTGTGCCTGGTGCACCGTGTTCCTTCCCATCAGAGCACAAAGCACTAGCGCCCCGATGTGCAATGTGTTGGGATTCATCAAAGTACAAAGCAAAAGCATCAATGTGTCGTGGGTTTCAAATCGACGGAGCACAAGGCATAATCTTATCGGTGTGTCGTGTGCCATGTGCTGTACCACGAGAAGGCACGACATCGAATGGCTGGTGAAGCTGGAGACCATGTGCTGTTGGTGTTGGTGTTGTGGCACGCATTTCCTGAAACACATGACACTCAAAATATATGACATAGCACACCATTAATGAAAGACCTCTTCTAAAGGTAATAAATGGAAGACCTCTATTAGCATCATGAAAAGCACATGATAAACCAAGATACATAAATAAATAAAAGAGCCACCATGTTTGGACCAAAAAGAAACAAAATCGCATATGAACAAATGCAGCAACACGCATGAGCAGACACTGTAGCACAGCCTGGAACATGAAGTGGATCCAGAAGAACGAGGTTGCATGTAGCTTCCGTCACTACTTCTCCCGGGGCTATACTTGAGGTGCCAGAAAAGGAGTAGGCAAGTTCAATCCCGGTGGTGCGGCCCCACCACACGATTCCCACTTCGTGTTCACATGTGTGATGGTGTGCGTATGTTTATGTGTGTGTTCTCATGATGATACGACGGGGAGATCTTCGGAGACCCATACGGGTAATTAATTTATTTAATCCTTTTTGCTCTGTCGGCTAGGCTCCTCTCATGTGTGTGCCTTTTACTACGCGGGCACGCAACACATATCAAAACTTTAAAATTTGAAAAAATACCTGCATATATGTCAATCATGCTACAGTCATTAGAATCAACGAAAATGTCTTTTCAAGGCCCCGTGAACAACGTCGAGAAAAATCGCCTGCGTTTCCGATTTTCCAATATGTATACACGTGTACAAGTACTACTCATTTGTTGCCTTTCTTCTCTGTATTTTGATGACATAATTGACACAATTAATTTGGAGGACAAAGCTGAACTACGCATGCCATAATATTCGGGAGATCACAAACGAAAGAGAACATGGAATAAAAGGCCTGTCCTTCATAGTATTGGAAGAACACGCGGGCATCAACTGGTTAGGAAGAGGAATTATTTATGAGATTTCTTTGTTAGCAAATTTCAAGTCGATTTGTGCAAGAGAGAGGTAGAGGTTGGGGTAATTTCCCTCAAGAATGACTACTTTCCTCGAAGGCCACATGTGCACAAGAATATATGGAAAGACACTATTTTCTTCTTGAAAGGGCGGGCAAGGACAAAGTTATAATGGAATTTTCTTGTTTCATAATAAGAGTATAGAAATATACTTTATAATACAAGATATAATGTAAAAGTAATAGCTATGTCACATGCCTCCCTCAGGCACTCCTTTTACTTGGGTGGGATCCATCAGCGGAATATACTGATGCATTCAAAATATCATTGGTGGTATTTATGATTGTTATGCAAAATGTCACATGTCTTTTACAATGCACATGATAGGACCCACCTTCAACTAAAAAAGAAATCATCATAAATTTTCACCTATAATTAAATGTCATCGGTGATATTTAGTTAGTAACTAAAAATCGCTGGTAAAATTTGATTAAAATGCAAAAATTACCGATAATATTTTAGTTCAAGTGCAAAAATTATTACTGATATTTCAGAAATCACTAATGATTTTATTTAAAACAAGAATAGAAATGCAGAATAAAGTGTGTGAAAGCACTAGGGGAGGCTAAATAGTGTTTAAGGAGGTAAACAAATGCTAATTAAAAAAAAATCAGCTAGAAATAGAGGCATTAATTAATTCAGATTACAAATGATTCACAAGCCACAACACAATATTTATAGTGGAAATTCAAAATCGGGAAAAACTACTACCTAGGTCTCCTAAACTAGGATTTTGCCCCGAGTCAATCTCAGAATACTAAATGGTACTTATGGGATACCAAACCCTTTATACAAATCCTCTCGATTTTCCAATCAAGACTAACCACTCTCCCTTAAGAGTAGAGGAGCCTACAATCAGGGCCCTCAGATTACAAGTGAAATAAAATAAAACTAAAATAAAAATAGATTTTCTACTCCTGAGGGTAACCCCAAAAAGATTTGCTAATAAGTGAATGAAAGAGCTATCTAGGATGCATGAAAGAACTCCCTTGGTGATTGTGAGAAGATGACACAATTGAGAGTTGAGGTAGTTGAGCTCCAAGAAAGTTGAGCTTCAAGATCAAGAGCTTCAATGACCTCCAAGAACACCAAATTTCATATTTGCTGAATGTGATCTTGTTTGCGCTTTTGAATGTAGTGTAAGGTGTTCTCTAACCTCCAAAGAGTGGGAAATACACTCATATATATAAAGGGGTGTTTTGACTAGAATGCGTGCCCTTATCAACGTTCAAAAAGTTCCCAATTTAATTTGCCAATGACAAATGTGCTTGGTCAAAAAATACTTTACCTAATGTTAAGTATAGGCTATCTAACGTTAGGTGAACTATTTAATGTTAGTTACTCAATTAAGTATAAAGTTCACTATCTCCTGATCGCACCTTGGCTGGCACAGAAAGGTCCATCTAACGTTAGGTCATACATCTCTAATGTTAGATTAATTGTCTAACGATAGGCACTTAGTTCAACATAAAGTTTACTATCTCCTAGAAGCTTTGGCTTGACACCTGATCCACTGTCTAACGTTAGGTAACTAATACGTAACGTTAGATGGCCTGTAAAAAGCCTTCTAACCTGTCCTAAGGGTGATTTTATGTTCCAATGAAAGCTAGAGCCATGCACTAGCACCTATAAACTTAATTAGACATATTTTGATCTATTTAGGCTAGATGTGGTGTTTTTGTGAAATTTGCATATGAGACCCCTAAGTTTATGCTAATATGAAATCTACTTAGGTCACTCCTTACAATCTAAAAAATATAAAATTATAACCAACTTTCCTATATTACAAAGAGACCTAATAAGTAAAGAAACTTGGCAAACATGATCTCGTCCTTCTTCTTGACTCCAGATATCATCACTCGACTTCAAACCTAAAATTTATTCTCATAAGATCTCGACATTAAATCCAATTTTAATCCTAATGTTTGTAATCATAAAAACCATTATAAAAGGATAATGTGGTGCCTAATTGCTTATGCACCTACAGTGTGCCATCATAAAATTAAATTACATTGGTGATATTTCTTACATTACACCAATGCAATTCAAAAAATAGCTAGTGTATTTTGGTTCACAATAAAAAATTACCTGTACATTTCATTCACAAAGTGGTGGTTACTGTTTGAGTGGCAATAGCTGTTTGAGTGGCGGTGGGTCCCATCATGTGACAATACCTACATTACTTTTTATTTGTAGAGTTTAGTTAACAAATTCACAAATTAAATACTAGCATATATCATTTTTTGGGTTTTTGTACATTTCCACTTTTGGATAAAGGATTTTTATATAGATGGAATCATAAGCATCAGAAATTATGTATTTGCCACCACATTCTTAATATTACTTTAAATGCCATCTAAGACGATAGGTTATTTTCAAAATTGTCACTCCACCAGTTGACGCCATTAAGATTATTGGCGACCATCAATCAAGTACGACAACGATGCTGAAAAGTGTTACTTGTGATGGTTACCTAGCAAGGAACAACTACTAGAAAAGGGGCGATTTACAATGGTTGGTTAGCAACTATTATCAAACCGTCACCAATTATTAGTTGTGGGGACGATTCTATAAATAAGCATTGCAAAAAGCCTCCTCCCCCCAACCAAGCATGATGCAGGGTAAGATTTGGGGATGGTTTATTTTATAACCATCGCCAATGACAATTGGGGAGGGCAGGTTTTTTCTGCGCCATAATTGAAATAATTGGTGATCGATGATGGTTATTTTGGAAACTGTCGCCGATCGTCCCTTAAAAGGAGGTGCCCGCCTAAACTTTGATGCAAACAATTGGGGACGATTTTAAAAGCAATTGTCGCTAAGTGCACCCAATGATCTCCTTTACCAACAGTATTCAAATGAACCATTGCTAGAGGTGAAGATATTTTGGGGTGACAATCGGCCCTCTCCTCTTTTCCCTCTCTTCTTTTCCTCTCTTCTCCACCTACAACCTTGAACAGGATCACAGCTCGAGCCCCGACAACCTCCATGACCTCGAGCTCCTCCTCAACCTCTTCTCCTCCGACCGACCCACTGCAATCAAGGTGGAGCTTCTTCCTCCTTCACCTTGACATCGACACACCCACATCCTCTGCATCATAGTCGCACCCCCTGTGCATCCGCAATCATAGCCGTAGCCCCCTCTGGCGCAAACACTCCCCCACGTAGCCACCCCCCTATCGCCTTCCTCGCCCTACCCCACCGTGAGCTACTCCCTGCCGCACCCCGCGCCTCCTTGCAAATGCCCCCTACCCCCTTTCTTTTTAATTAGATTTTTTATATTAATTACATTAAATTTTTGTGTAATGAATTTAATTATAGTGCATGAAATTAGTTTGTTAATTTAATTAGATGTTAATGCATGCAAATTGATGTTTAATGAATTTGTAGGCATGTAAAGTACTTGACATGAAATTTATTAAATTTTGCATGTGATATATTAATTTTTTATGAAATTTTCATGTAATTAATTAAATTTTGTTACTTGTTATAATTATTGCATGTAATTATGTTCATCTTAAATTTAAATTTGCCTATTAGATTAGGTTATTTTTGTCATTTAATTTGAATGCGGGGTGTGCCCACAATTTAAATATGTTAATGTTGAATTTATTGTGTTACATGTGGGGTGTGCCCACATGTTGTGAATGATTTATTCTATTTTTGCTAGAAATGTGAATGTCTAATATTATAAGGAAACTCTGTCGAAAATTTTTCAGCAAAGTTATAGTATTTAGGTTTTCGGTTTAGGTTTTAAGGTTATATGTTTTGGGTTTAGGTTTTAAAGTTTTGATTTTAGAATTAATGGTTTTCTATTTTGGATTTAGGGTATTAGATTTGAAGTTAATGCTTTAGGGTATTATGTTTAGTTTTTTTGATTTAAGATTTAGGGTTTAGAGTTTAGGTTTCAAATGTAGGTAGTTGGGTTTAGAGTTTTGGATTTAGGGTTTTGTGTGTATTATTTACGTTATTGGATTTAGGGTTTTAAGTTTAAAGTTTAGGGTTTTGGACTTCGAGTTTAAGGTCTTGGTTTTCTTATTTAGGTTTTAAATTTAGGGTTTAGCTTTTAAGATTTGGGTTTAAAATTTATAGTTTAGTGTTTAGGGTTTAAGGGTTATGGTTTAGGGTTTTTTTTTAATGAAGTTTAGTTACAAAAATTTAATTGAAAATTGAAATTCAATTTAAATTTGGGCTTAGGTTTAGGGTTTTCGATTTAGGGTTTCGATTTAGTTTGGCTTTGCTTTTTGGATTTTGAGGTTAGGGTTTATGTTTTTTGTGTATAAAATTTACATCTAACAATTTAATTTAGAAGTTAAATGTTTGATTATCAGCTTTTAGTACCACACACACTTGCACAAATTTAGAAGCACTTCATGACAAACAATAGAAATTCTAATCCCCTAGGTAACATGTTGTGGGAGGGATATAATTGTGTTAAAAGACTAGCCCGTTGAGACTTATGATCATATATACGAACAATGCAGAGTGGGAGTGTTATACAAACAATGCCCATTGAGACTTATATAATTTGTAAAATTATTGTAGTTTTTTAACAATAGGTAGTATGCGGAGGGATTTAGAAATGTGCCTCCTACGATTGCGGCTACCATTTGGAGAGAGTGTTGCGAGCATTGGAGAGATCCAATGATAGAGGTAAATAAATATTTTCAAATTTAATTTTTAATATCATTTTATAATGAATAATTACATAATCTTTTAGTAATAAAATTTATATTTCTTACAGAAGCAAATCAGGAAGAACAAGGCCAATAGGGACCAAGCTCCTACTCAGATCCACTACTTGGGTCGAATGAGTATTGACTCATTAAGTGATAGATATGTAATTTTTTTAATTCAGTATTTAAAATTTTTTTTAAAAATTTAGTTGAATTAAAAGAAGATAAAAATATTACTTCATTATTTGGCGGAGGTGCACGAAGGTGCTTAGTTAGATTAAGTGGGAGTCTATGAGCAGACTCATAGTAAAGAAACACTCGACAGCCCACGTGCATGGATACATCCTATATACTAGGACACACATGTAAGTAATTAAAAGTCAGTTACATTAATTTCAATTATATTAAAATTAACTACAAATATATATATATAGGGCCGTATGATGGATTTGATCCATCCTTCTGAGGTCGTGGACGGGAACTCCAGGACTGTTCCAAGGACCCCTCTGACACCAGAGGAGGCCTTCAGGATCGTGATGCCTCCAGAGCACGAAGGCTTCGTACGTAGAAGTGGGAGGAATGCAATAATCTCTTCCTAGTATGGTAGGAAAGGACCTCCTCGTCCGCCCATGTCTATAGTCTATGCACTGAGGTTGAGACCTTACAGCATCGAGATGTGGAGCTACAAAGAGATTGGATGAGGTCACCGCACAGCTGCAAGCTGCCACTCATAGGATGGAGCGCCAGGAGGAGTTGTTAGAGCAACATAATAAGCAATGGGAAGAGGTCTTGTCCTATCTCCGAGGTGGTGGTGGACCTGATCATTCGTCGTTCCACATTCCAAGGTGTGGCAACGATGATGATGGTGGTTCTAGGGCTAGTGGCGTAGGTGCCCCAGCATAGTGTATATGTTTTTATATTCTTTCCGTCATTATTGTTGTAATATTTAAACCTCTATTTTATATTTATATATATTAGTTCCATTCTATAATTCCTTTTGATTGAATATTTAGAATAACTTAGGTTGTTTTCGAGCATCTCTTATTTGTTATTATGTGTAATTAATTCTAATACTAATGAAATTAATCACTTTAAAAAAAATTAAAGCATTATTTGCAACAGTTGTAATGTAAACCCATTGCCATATGGCTATTAGGTTCCCCAACAATTTTGGTGTGAGGTATCACATCTCCTTTGGCGACAGTTATGACAATTGGTCATGTTGTTTACAATCGTCACCATTTGTAATAGAGGACGATTTTAACAAAAATCGTCCCCAAAAGTATGTAATTTTTTGGCGCATAATTCAAGTTCCTGCCAAAATTGGTGACGGTTTAATTGAAAATTGTTCGTAGTTTATTTTAGCAACGATTGCAAAACCATCGTTAAAACATACTTCTATGTTTACCCGCATGCATTGAGAAGGTGATGATAAGGGATTTTAAACATCACCAAATTAAAATAGTGACGTGATATACCACGACAGTGTTTAGCGATAGTTTAGAGGGCATTGGCAACGATTTATAATCGTCGCAAAACCCACCTACTATTGTAGTGAACATTGTTATTTCATTTACCGTGATGAAATTAATTTCCCATCATTATCCCTATGTTTTACCGTCATAGAAGGCCTTCTATTTTAGGGTTTCTACATGCTATTCAGATCCCTTATTTTCACCTGTAAAGTCTTATTCTTCTAGATGTGATCAATTGGCATTCTTGGTTTTGTTACCTTTTCCCTTTCATTTTTGGTGGTTTTTGTTTTGATGTTCTATGTCATGAATCGTGATCCATGTTTCTTTTTCTTATACTTGACAGGCCTTGCCTAGGGATGTCAATTTAGTATTCTCCAGTGGGGACCCGACCCAATCCAAATCGATTTGGGTGGATTTTATCCACCCCATTTAATAAATGGGTAGGTTTAGGTTTACTAAACCATTCACGATTAGATCTAGGCTTGGATATGAGAAATGATATCCCCAAACTCGTATACCTGATTAGGTGTAATATTTATTTTTTATAGGATTTTGTGTAACATGTTTTTCTTTCAAAAGTAACTCATATCCACTCTCTAAATTATCTCTTATATGATAAGGTACTTGTATAATTTAATAAATAATACATTTTTATAATATGAAAATATGTATTTCTTTAGCTATTTATTGATATGTATTGATAATTTTTATATAAACTTTGTCAAATACTTCTTAACTATATATAAATAAGCATATGAGACATTTTAATGAGCATATGCTGGGGAAACAGGCATTCGAGGGGTAAATTGGTATGGGGCAGATTTAGGAGTGGAACCAAAAAAATTATCGAGGGGCTAATAGCATAATACCTTTTAAAATAAATAAACAGGAGAAAATAACCCATATTTATTTTTTAAAATAAAAAATAACCTCTTAACCTTTATTTAAATAAAAAATCATCATTTAAACTATTTTCTAAAAAGGTATTCTAAGAGTTAATTAACAAAACCAAATAAATACTCACTTATTACCTATAATAATTAAAATTAGTAGAAAAAATATTTTGTTAAAGATGAGCAATCAAATTTCTCATCAAAAAAGTAATTATTTAGATTTTGTATGTCATTTTACAAAAGTACTTATTTAGATTTTATATGTTATTTTCTTTGAAAGATATTATTTTATGACTATATAAATGAATTTTCAAAACCTATGAAAACTTTCGATATCACTTGAAGGATAACATTCATAAAGATAGTATGGTAATAAAAAAAATATTACACGGAAACTTAGGAGTGTTATGTGAAATATATAATTAATTTATTATCATATTGAAAAGAAAATGTTAACTATATTTCATGTATATGTATTAATTAATTAAAAGATATTAAAGATAATTGAATGTCACATTATTTATCATAAAAAAAATTAAGGATATCTATCTTTCACATGTTTCTCTTATGGTAAGGTTTACAACTCGATCTGAAATATTTTTCTTAATTAAACTAAGTATTTCCGACCTTTCTTAATGTGTAGACCAATATGCAAAGGAGAGGCCAACATTTAAAATAATCAATACATTAGAAAAAGCATGCAAAAATTAAGTAGGGGTCATGGCTCCCCTCTCATAGGATTTTTTTTTTCCACTAAGTAAATTAAATGAGGTTTGTATGCCAAATGAATTTCTAAATAAAGATAATTTTGATATTACAAAAATCTGATTCAAATGTACTCCATTAACATTCATAGGCTTGCCTTAATTCCCTTCCTTTTTGTGTGGAAGTGGGGATAAATACTACGGACTCATTAAAACAATTTAAAAAAAAAAAAATCCTTCTATTTTGCGAGTAGGGTTGCAAGGGTATACATAAGTGACTACTCCAAATCCAAATCCAAGTCACAATCCAAGGTCCACCCAAGGCACGTGCTCTCAGATGATACATGTATTGTTAGACGGGACATGTGACAGTTGAGATGGAAGACTTCAAAAAAGATTTGAGATGAAAGAGAAAACAGTACCCTTCTGGGAAAAGAACTACGGGTGGTCGTGGGACTGAAACCGGTGAGGTGGACTGCGTTGGTTAGCACTCCTTTTCAGCCACAGGCGCCGCATTTGCTCACGTTTGAGTGAAAGCCGCCCCTGAGCGGAGATATTGTGAGGGTGGGACATTATTATTCCTAACTCTCCTGTTAGGTCCCTGTTGGTCACGAGGCAATCTCAAAATATCTCTGTGGCTCGGGGTCTTTCGTCTTTGGCTGCGTTTGGACAAAGTCTAGTGTTTACATCTAACAGAAGTTAGGATTTGATAAATTGTAAAATTAATGATGTAAGTGGTGAGTTAGTATAGAAATAGGTACGATGTGAATTGATGTGCTGTATATTATATATGTTGATTTGACTTAAATATGAAGAAAGGATTATAATTTATTTATTTTATATTTTATATTAAAATTTTTTATTTTTTTTGGTAGTTGAAAAATAAAGTATTAAATAAAGATCACATGTGCTAGGTTAGTTAATATGTTATGTAAAAATGATATTTCTTGTAAATTATATCTAATTTATGATATTATTCATTCTAACCCTATCCAGTCACATAATCCACCTTTTTAATTCACAACCAAACACAGGCTGAAAGCATTCTACACAAGATAGCTACCTACCAATTTCCTTTAGAAGCATCTCCTTTAATTTGCATGCCACGACAAAACTTTGAATTTCAATCTCATCTGAATAAGCATAATTGAGATGATCTCTGCTTTTCATGTGGCAAAAACGCTCGGAGAGATATCGATTCAAGTAAATGCATTTTCTACGGTGTAGGTCGTGGTGGGAGGTATTAAAATTAGGGGAAAATAAAAGCAAAATCTGGGTAGGTTCTTTATCTCCATTCCCAATGTCATAAAAATGGATAGCTAAAAAGTAGATAGTAGATGTAGATATGATAGTTAAATTTATATATTATTATTTATTTTAATTTTTATTTGTAGTAAGAGTGGATTAGTAAAATAGATGTAATTGATGAATGTGAATGGATAACAATAAATTAGTAGAGATAGATATAATTGGTGGTAGATATTTGATGGATAATGATTGATGTGATATATAAAAAATAAAATTTTAAAAAAATAGAAAAAGTAACGGCCTCTTGCAAGGCCATATCCACGTCCACCTGCGAGAACGGGGGCCCACTGTCGGGTGGGGAGCCACGCAAGAGTTTTGTCCCTTTTAGCAGATCGAATGGGGAAGACCATAGGCATGAAATCAAAAGTTGACTGAACTGTAGGAGACCTATGGATAAAATTTTTTTAACTATTTATATATTATTCACTTTTCCTTTCTATCGAACGGAACCTAACGAACTAAAATGATCTACTGATCTTTAGATGCAAGCCCGCACAATTGATAGCTTTTTTTGTTGCGATAAGAACCGCTCTCTGTATCACTCTCCCTCTCTATTTGACAATAAAAGTAAATTTGTCTATTTATTAGTATGCAGGGACGAGCTCCTTTAGTGGACGTTTGAGTCACCATTATAGAACCCATCGTTAAAGGTCTTTCCAACCATTGCCGAAACTCTTCCACGATAGTTTCAACATCTTTGGATTTTCTTTTTTCTCGTTTTGATTTCTGAAAAAGCAATCCGATAGTTAGTAAGCCATGGGAGAAATCGTTTAGGAATAGTTGTCGAAACCGCCGTCAGAAGTTCTCCACAACGGTTTAGAAATAATAGTTGTGTATGCTTTCACCGGCGACTCCAAAGTCGCCACTATAAGTTATTAGGGACGGTTTTTTAAAATGGATATGAGGTGAAAAAAATTGTAAAAGTTGATGTAAAAATTTTTGTATAGTTATAAATGTGGTTTTTTTTTTATTTTATATAAAGAAATGCTGACACGAGGTTCACCATTGTTAAAATTAATAACAAATCACTTTTGTAGGGATGAGTGGTTGCACAAAATCACTTTACACATTCAAAAAATTTTTGTACAGATGTAAAGTAAGATTGCATTGGTGTAATCTTATTTTAAGCTACTTTACACCGATGTAAAAAATATTACACCGATAAAATAAATTTTTTTACATCGGTATAAATTTTTTTTGCCCCGATGCAATACTTTTTTGCACGAGGGCAAAATTAAATTTTAAGTGTTTCTTCATGTATGACAAATGATTTTTCACCTTAGGATTTAAGTTTTAGTATTTAGTATTTAGGGTTTAGCTTTGCTAAATCCTAAACCCTAAATCCTAGATCTTAAACCCTAAGGTGAAAAATCACCTCTCAAGTGAAAAATCACTTCTCATACGTGAAATTACTTTTCTTAAACCTAAACCCTAAATCCTAAATCTTAAACTTATAGGTCAAAATTACTTTGGACAGGTGCAAAATCACTTTGGATAGGTGAAACTACTTTTGAAATAGTTTATCACTAATACAAAATTTTTTATCATCTGTGTATTTTTTATATTAAAGTGGTGTGATGATTTTTTTAAATGTGGTAAGGATTATCACGTAACAGGCCTTAGGTTTTTTTATTTCTTTACATTAAATATCAATTATTAAGTAAGTCAACATTGTGTAAAGTATGAAAACAATACCTACGTCACAGTCTACGTCTCTCTACTTTTTAACTTTTAAAAATTCAAAAATCTTCCACAATAATATGTATAAGCTTTTAGTATCGATTTTGTAACTGTGACAAAAGAATTTTCAACGAAGTAAATTGGTTTGGGCATTTCTTCAAAGAAAGTTGTATAACCTTCATAACATTAACCAAAAACATAATAAAATTCATGTAATCCATCTACTCAACACCAAAATATCACCACATATGCACTCTCGACTATAATATATACAAAAAGACTATATACATGTTGGGATTAATTCTTCAAATCTTTAGGGACTTAACTGAAATTAACCCACCTTTGACTTAGGATGGATGTGAATTGTAACTTGTCTCATCTGGACCTCATACAAACTGGGTATTGGTACTGGTGGACCAGTATCAATATCTGTGACAGACAATTATGAGTTCCATATTCAATGGGTACCGATACTGATGCCAAACACTGATACCTATGAGTTACTATTTAGAACTCAAGTCTAGATGAGTACTTGTCTAGTACTCACCATGTAATGGTACTCATGTTGAGTACCGGTACTCCATGAGTACTGGTGGTCTCAACGAGTATCGGTACTTGTTGAATACTGGTAACATTGCCTGTAGCTAATAAGTACCGATACTGGTGACCAGTACCGGTACTTGTAAGCTAGAGGTCCTAACAACTGGAAGCCCAGTACTTGACTTGGGACTCACTTGTACTGATACTCATGGTGAGTACCGGTACATGTAGGTCCCAATCTAGGACTTAGGACGTCTTGGAGTTGGTCTGATGCTAGTGGTACTGTTATTCATGAAGAGTACTGGTATAAGCTAGCTAGTGTTCCCTTTATAGCTTAAAATCAGTATGACAACAGTACCAGTACTTGACTTTAGTACCGGTACTTGTTGACGGTTACAGATGTGTTTGTGTTTTCTAAGAATGCAGAAATGATAGATCTAAACACACATACGATCTAAACAAACTATGATGAGATGGCAATTGAATAAGTACATATATGTACAAGCATGACTCATGTAAACAAAGTATAGGCATGCATCTATGATCTATTAAGGATCTATACATGCATGATGGGTATGAAGGCATACGTTGATTCATGACGTATACAAAGCAAAAGGGGCCATGAGTTAGGCTCTTCCAAGAGTATTCTCACCTCTGTTAGATCAAGAGTAATCAGGAGATGGCTCTCTCCTTAGATTGCAGCAACCTAGCCACTCTTGTCTCTTTGATTCTCTCTCAGCACATGATGGGAAGGTGCAGAAATTAGAAGGTGGAAACCCTTGGAGACCTAACCTCTCCTTATTAGTAATTAGGCAAAACTAATTACTATCAGCAAATTACAATTTCACCCATCGAGGAGTTGTAATTGCAAAATCGATCTTTGCACAAATGAAAACTTAACCACGCTATTCTCTTTGCATTTTATGCCTATGCCCTCAATAAAACTTGATTTTGATCACTTTGATGATGGGCATAACATGACAGTCCATTAACTTATTGCTATTAATTATATCTACATACATGTTTACACATACAAGTTCATACGTAGGATTTTAATCCAACAACCTCCCACTTGGATTGTATGTGTAACCTATTAATCAAACAACATATAAAACTGAATTTGAGCTCAACTTTGCCGTCATATCCGAAAATGCATATCTAAAGACAATCCAATTTACCAGTTACATTAGTAATAGAGCCAGGGCAGCTTTCGCTACATCCCAGTAACTAAACCAACAATGACCATGTACACTAATGCAAAAGGTAATCAGAAATGTGTAGATGTACAGCATGGAAATTACATGCCAATGTGCGCTGGTCCTCTGAATATGAGATCACTTCCGAAATCAAAATCAAATTACTTTTCAGAATGGACAATCACTTAACTGAAAACTTTAAGTTTTGTTTATTTCATAATAGAAATGAAGCTTTACAAAACTTTATACATAACAAAAGACTTAATAACTGTATTACTGAAATTGTATATTGCAAAATGAGTACTATATAAAATTTACAAACCCCCACTAAAGCTAAAACTTTTGTAAGGACGTAAGACCCACAGAAGATACATGTTCATGGAACATCTTGGGTATTATTTCTTTAGTAAGCAGATCCGACCATGGAGTCTGTACTGATGTGCTCTATAGACAGCTATCCATTCTGTATTATTTCTTTAACAACTAGGAACTTGATCTCATTATGCTTCGATTTGAAGGAACTCCTATTGTTATTGGAGTAGAGGACTGCAGACTGATTATCACAAAACATTTATAGTGGCCTATCAATGCCATCTACTATGCGCAACCCCAATATAAAATTTCACAGCCATACTCCATGATTGGATACCTTATAACATGCTATGAATTCTGCTGCCATAGTGGAAGATGCGATAAGAGACTGTTTTGCACTCTTTCAAAAGATGGCACCATTTGCAAGCAGAAATACATATCCTGAAGTAGACTTTCTGCTATCTTGGCACCTAGCAAAATCTGAGTCAATATAACAAAAAACCTGAAGCTTTTCTGACCCCTTGAAGGTAAGCATATAATATTGTGTCTTCTGCAAATATCTCAGTACTCTCTTGGCTGCTCTCCAATGGTCTTTTCCTAGGTTTGCCAAATATCTGCCTAGCATGCCTATAATGTATGCCAAGTTTGGTCTAATACAGACTTAAGCATACATTATACTGCCAATGGCAGTTGCATAAGAAACTGTTTGCATCTTCCGTTTGTCCAAATCACTTAAGGGGCACTAATTGAGACTAAACTTGTCTCCCTTAGCCGCAGGAGTGTCCAGTGGGTTGCAATCTTGCATGCCATATCTTTTGAGTACCTTATCTATATAGCTTATTTGGGATAAACCAAGAATATGACGAGAACGATCTTGACATATTTCAATCCCTAACACAAATGAAGCATCTCCAAGATCTTTCATGTCAAAGTGTTTGGCAAGAAATTTCTTGGTTTCTTAAAGGATACTTATATCATTAGTAGCAAGTAGAATGTCATCAACATATAGGACTAAGAAGATATACCTGCTCCCACATAACTTTTGGTATATGCATTCATCAGCCAGATTCACCTCAAAACCAAACGAGAGAATCACCTGATGAAACTTAAAATACCATTGTCTGTATACCTGCTTGAGTTTATAGATGGATTTCCTTAATTTGCAAACCATACTCTTTGGATCACTCCTAACAAAATGTTCGGGCTGAACCATATACATGGTTTCCTCAATATCACCATTAAGGAATGCAGTCTTTACATCCATCTGATGCAACTCAAGATCAAAGTGGGCCACAAGTGCCATTATAACCCTCAATGAATCTTTAGAAGAAACAAGAGATAAAGTCACTTTATAGTTAATGTCCTCCTTTTAGGTAAAACCCTTAGCAACAAGACGTGCTTTGTATCACTCCACTTTTCCTTTCGAATCTCGTTTGGTTTTAAAAATTCATTTGCAACCAACGGGTTTCGCACCTTCTGGTAGTGGAACAATATTCCAAACATCATTATCTTTCATTGACTTCATTTCTTCTTCCATAGCCTCAATTCACTTTTCATGATTCGAACTTTCCATTGCCTGATGGAAGCTAATAGGATCATCTTCCATCACCCCAATGTCCATCTCATGCTCCTAAAGGAATACCACATAATCATTCGAAATGACACTCCTTTCCCTAGTGGATCTCCTTAATGACACATTTTCTATATGTGTCTGAGGCTGCTCTACAGGGACTAAAACTGTCTCAGTTTCTTCATTGGAGTTATCTTAAGGTATGTCAAAGACATGCTCCTCATCAACCTGAATAACTCCAGGAGGAATAACCATGTTTTCCTCTTCAAAGATAAAAATCTTTAACCCTATCAGCTTGAGCAAACTCAACACATTCAAAAAACTTGGCATTACCAGACTCAAAAATTGTCTTAGTTGTAGGATCATAAAATTTATATCCTCTTGACTTGTCAAAATGCCCAACAAAATAACAACTAATTATCCTTGTGTCCAGTTTCTTTTCATTTGGCCTATAAGGCCTAGCCTTAGCTGGACATCTCCATACATGAAAATGCTTAAAACTGGATTTCCGCCCAGTCCATAGCTCATATGGGGTTTTGTTAGTTGGCTTAGCTGGAACTCTGTTCAGAATATAAGTTGCAGTCTTTAAGGCCTCTCCCTAGAGTGAATCTAGTAAGGAAGAATGAGCAATCATACTCCTTACCATGTCTTTAAGCATCCTGTTTCATCTCTCAACAACACCGTTCATGGTGGGCGAGCCTGGCATGGTGTACTAAGGAATGATACCGCATTCCTCTAGGAACCTGGCAAACGGTCCTATACGTTGTTCACCTGATCTGTCATATCTACCATAGTATTCACCACCATGATCAGATCTGACAGATTTAATCCTTCTGTCGAGTTGATTCTCAAGTTTGACATTAAAATTTTTGAACGTGTCCAAGGACTGTGCCTTTGCATGAATTAGGTAGATGAAGCCATATCTTGAGTGGTCGTCTGTGAATGTGATAAAATACTATTGGCCATTTCATGCAAGCATAGGAAATGGCCCACAGATGTCCAAATGAATCACATCCAAGACACCATTTTACCTATTGGCTTCAAACTTCCTATTATTGGTTTGTTTCCCCTTAATACATTCTATACACTGATCAAAATTAGAAAAATTTAAGGGGTCTAAAATTTCATTTGACACAAGTCTCTCTATTCTCCTTCTAGAGATATGACCTAATCTCTTGTACCATAAGAAAGTGCAATTCTCCTCTATATATTTTCGTTTAACACCATGTGTATAGGAAAGAGAAGTTTCTTGAAATGAAGCAACAGTATCTAAACAATACAGATTATCAATAATTGAAAGAAAACTAGAACCAACTAATTTTGAATCAAAGAAAATATTTACTTTTTCATCTCCAAAATTATAAGAATAGTTTAGTCTATCAAGAATATAAACTGAAACTAAATTACGCCTGAAAGATGGTACACCAAAAGTATTTTCTAAATCCAAGTACATTCCAGTTTTCATTAATAATCTAAAAGTTCCTATTGCTTCTACTGTAACTGGATTCCTATCTCCCACATAGATGAACTGCTTAGCCTTATTTGGTTTTCGGTAGTTCAGGCAACCCTGTAAAGACACACTAATGTGAGTAGTGGCCCATGAATCCATCCACCAAGTATGACTTGGTACTGGAACCAAATTACTCTCTGCAACAACCAAATTGAGAACCGTACCTTTCTTAGAACGACAAGCATGGTAGTTGGTACAGTGCTTCTTTTGGTGCCCCTCAGCTCCACAGAAGAAGCATCCTGACTTGGAAGACTCTACTGCCTTCCCCTTCTACTTCTATGAAGCTATATTTGTAGGTTCCATAGTTCTTTTCTTTCCCTGTCCTTTATTATAAGAGGAAGTGGCAACGTGAGCACTCTCTGTCCCATCATGCTTCACTCTCTCTTCCTCTTGCACACAGTGCGAGATGAGCTCATTCAGAGACCAAGTCCCTTTCTAACAGTTATAGCTCACCTTGAACTGGTTGAAGGAGGATGGAAGAGAGATCAAGACCAGATGCACCAACAAGTCCTCTGAGAGGTCAACTTTGAGTGCTTTTAACTTAGAAGCTATATGAGACATCTCCATAATGTACTCATGTATATTACCCTTCCCCTTATACTTCTTTGAGATAAGACTTACCAAGAGTGTACCAAATTCAGCCTTTTCATTCTTGGCAAACCTTTTTTCAATATTGGCAAGACAATCTTTAGCCGTATCAATGTCATCAGACATTGTGCCCCTGAAAACCTCAAGTATGGCCTTCTTCATAATCATCATAGAAATGCGATTTGACCTCTCCCATCTTTCCTTCTCCTTTTGATCAGAAGTACTCGAATCTATAAGAATGGGAGAAGGTTCCCTAATCGCCAGATCTAAGTCCATAACCCCGAGGACAATCAACAAATTTTCCTTCTAGGACTTAAAGTTCAAGCCACTTAGCATAGGGATGGAGTTTAAGGTGGAAGTTATGTTGGCAGAAGACATTTCTGAAAATAAATGCGGATAAACAGAAGATTAAACTCCCTTAAATCATAATGTGTCTAATTAATTTGTTAATCCCATCACATGCCTTAGTTAACTCCATCAAGGGTCTTATCTTTGGATGAGAGGTTGACTTGTAATTAAAGACATGGTGTGGTATGAAATGACTGTTGATTCAAATCCAAGTTAGTCATTGATGGTTTCCTTCCTCAACTCAGTTAATTAAGTTAATTTTACTTAATTAAGAGTAGAGAAAAGTCACTTAAGTTAACTCGAATTTGTGTCGGTTAAGTAGTATAGGGTCGAATTAACTTAACATTTTAGATTTTTTTTTTAACTGGTTGAGTCCAAGTAGTTCGCTGGGAGGTATACACATGCCTGCACACCAAGCTATTTAAAATAATTCTTAGGAGGTATAATTAAGTTAATTTTGAGAGCATGAATTTCGTAAAAATGATTTAAAATTGAGGAAATATGCAAAATTCCATATGAAATCACATCTATTTCAAAAGATTTAAGGCAAATAAGAGTTTTTATATTCAAAACATGCCTTATTACAACAATTGAAAGCAAAAAGAAATTTAACATATAGCAAGAAAAATGAATTCTTTTCTTTTTATTCTTCAACCTCTCTCTCTCTTTTCTTCTTCTTCTTTCTTTCTTTCTTTCTCTCTTTTCCTTTTATTTATCCTTTATCTTTTCTCTTTTTCTTTTATTGCTCTCTTATTCTCTCGAGCTTCCTTTCTTTTTCTTTTCTTCTGTTCTGCCTCTCTTCTTCCCTTAGTAATTTTCTTCTTAGTTTCTTCTTTAGACTCTTTGTTCCTTAGTGCCTATTCTTCTCCTTTCTTTCCTTTAGCTTCTTCAGCTTCAACACTTAACCTTCAGCTCTTCCTTTCTTCTTCTCTTCAGCTGAACCGGGTTTTCCTTTAACCAAAAATTGGTTTAAGGTTTGCGACAAGGTCCTTTCGAGGATACACAGCATCCTGAGATCAGGGTGGGAACAGACCCTACTCAGTCCTCGCCTTATTTGATTATGGTTTATTTTTGGTTTAATTCTTTTCTCAAGTCGAACCGGCCCAACCACCTCCCAGGCCTCGCCCTCCTAGGGCCAACATCGCACATGCCCACTCGGGTGCACACCCACAGGCACACACATGCCTGCACACACACACACACAGATCAGAATGGTCAGATGTTCATTTCACGCCGAGCGCTTGACGACTGGTAAGCCACAGTAACAAAATAATTTTATACCCATGCGCATGCTCGAAGATTTCTGATGTGGGACTATGTTTCCCCCCTCTAGACCTGACTTCAATTAAGGATATCTCCCTCCTCAGAGCTCCAAATCAAGCGATTCAAAGCTTCATGGAAAGCTCTAAGGTAGCTCTACAAGGTTGCAGGGTCAATTTTAAGTTAAGAGGATGTTTTCCTCTTTGATTTGAAGAGCAAATCTAGGGGGTTCTTATGGGGTATTACTACCTGGAAGTGGAAATTATGCTTACAGAGTCTATAGGATGGCTTTTCTAGCTTAACTAAGGGTCTTAGAAAGCTCTGCAGGTCTTTTCTCAGCTGTAGGAATGGGTTTTGAAGTTCTTTAAGCTTCAGAAGCTGCAGAGAAGCTTCAAGCTTCTTTGAAAGCTTCAGAGAATGAATTTCTAACTCTGAATAGGTGAACAGACACTTTAGAACATTTCTGATCAATTTCAACAAGTTCTAAGGGTTAAAACAAACTAATCTGGGCAGGATTTAAGCTCAAATCTCAACAAAATGCCACTGCTATCAATTTGGGTTTGAAAATAACCTAAACTGCAGGATTGAAATTCCAATCAAAATACATGTCTGAGCTCAATTTAATCACTCTAATACTATTCAATAGATTCTCATAATCAACTTAAGCTTCTCAAATCATCTGATTGTGCTCAGAATCACAATCTCCTTCCCAGGTTTGACTGTGAGGCTAAAAAATTGACTTTCTGATTGAAACCTCTTAACAAGAAATTAAAGCCTTGAATATGATCCTTTCAACTTTAGAAATTCACTCAACCTCTTAAACAGGTGTGTAAACCCTAGAAATTAGGGATCCAGGCTCGTCGCTTGAGCTCCTAAGGTGCTTTGTTCGTCAGAAGAGTTGGAAGGTTTCTACAATAAACTGAGGTCATGAACAACTTTAGTGCACTGCACTGAAGCTTCTAGACACCTTAAATGCTTCTTTAAAACTTCTGTGCAAGCTTCTCTAACTCCACCGGAATTGGAGAAGAAGACATCTCACTTTGAGCTCTAGTGGTCAAAATTCTAATTAAACTTCCTCAAATTGATCAATGATCATCATCTCATCATTCTAGAGCTCCTCATCAACTTCTGAGCTCACCAGTGCTCCAGTGAGTCCAGAAAAATGAAAATCATGTTCAGAATGGTGTATTTATGCCATTTTTTATTTGAAAAGGTTCTTGAGGTTGCAAGGAACCTCAGAATCACATTTAATTCCTCATTAATTCGTTACATGAATGATTAATTAGTAGATTCAAGTTTGAATAGAATTTTAGGGGTTGAGGCTCAGGACTTGGTCTCTCACTCAAATGAGTGGCTGAGACAAGTCAATAGATATCTGCGATCATAATTATATAAATAATTTATAATTTAAACTGCTCCTGAGCTGCCATAGACAATGAGCTCAGGAGCTTAGATAAGATTAGGTATTTAAGTTATATATGATAATTAATCAAATTAAGATAATAATTAAGATCCTTTGATGATGAATTGAGGATGAAGGATCTGCTGAAGGTGAATCTAAGTCAACTACTACTGCCATGGACAACAGCATTAGCTGATGAAGGTGAAATTGGATCAGGCGATTCAATGATCCAATTAATGATTAAATGAGTTAGAAATGATCATGACTGGTTTAAGAAGGTGGACAGTGGTTTCAAAAGACAAAATTAAGGCTCTGGCAAGCTCAAGGAGCTTGCTAGAGTTGAGGAAGATGACATCTGAAATCTGACATTACGGCTAACTACCTACCTAACTACCTATCTAAACTACCCTACTCCTACTCCTACTCCTAATCTACTATTACCTGGATGAAGGGGTCAACAGGATTCCACCGAAGGCTCATAGCGGAAGACGAAATCAGAGGGTTAAAGAAGAATCTTCGGCGGGCAGATGTGAGGTGAAGTAGAGGATCTCCTCAGTCGTCGCCTTTGTCCAGAGATGCAATTGACCTCAGCGAAGCTCCTCAACTGATCAGGATGGATGGAGGAAGTCGAAGAATGGTGTGGAAGGTCGCCAGAGTTGTAGACGAAGAGCCTATTGGGTCGGGTCATTGTTAGAAGAGGGAAGGGAGCCAACTTGAGAGAAATCGAAGGGTTGAGGGGGTATTTATAGTGGATGGCGATGAAAAAGACAGCGAAGTCTGGACGAAGAAGAAGCTTGGGGAGCTTAACCTCTGACATCGTCTCCGATGATGGTGAGGTTAACTCCCACCAGAAATTAGGATTTTAGAGTAATCCAGACCGATGGATGAAGATGGAGTGGTGAGCGCAAGTTCTAAGAGCTTGGAGAAGGATGATGTCAGTAGGGCGATGATTGCGCGGTGGAGTCACTCTTCGTCGTCAGTCGTCCAATCAGCTGAAGAAGAAGAAGAAGACGAAAGGGACCTAAATGTAGTGAAACTTAAGGACCTTTATGAAAATTAAGGACCCGATTGTAATGAATTTTAAGGACTAAAATGTAAACTCAGGTTTTAAAGGTTTATTTTAACTTAGATCCTTTTCAACTTTTTATATATGTTAGTAAATAAGATAATGATAACGGCGTTGAGACTATGCTTTGTTGTTTTGTTATAGAAATTACGTTGTAGTACAGATAGTCATTGCCATTATTACAATTTTTACTCGGAAATGAAAGTTCTCCCGAGGTCGAACTCAGGGAGCAAGTTGTATTCTAGAGGTACGAAGTTTCTATTACAAAAAAATAAAGAGAGAGAGAGAGATTTATCTTGTTGGCTTCTTCTTCTTCTCTTCTTTCTCGTCTTTGTCTTCTTTTCTCCTCTTTGAGTCTTCACTTTTCTTCCTTCTTATTCTTGCTCTGTTCTTCTTTTCTTGTTTTCTTCTTGCCTTCTCTTCTATTCTTCTTCTTTCTTCTCTTTCTTTTTCTTCTTGTTCTTCTTTCTGTCCGTCTCTTTCTTTTTCTTCTCCCTTGCGGTCCTGTTCTTCTTTCTTCTTCTTCTCGCAGTCCTTCTTCTTCCTACCTTCTGAGCGTCGTCTGATTTTTCAATTAGACGACTTAAGTAGCTGCTGCTACAGTGCATCTTTTCTTCTTCTTTCCTCTGTGGCTTTCTTCTTCTTGTTCTTCTTCTCGCAGTCTTTCTTCTTCCTGCCTTCTCTTCTTCTTCACCTGTGCCTGCACACTCAAAGTTCGATCAGAGGGCAAAACCTACTCTACCCTCCCCTGCGTCTCTCTCTCTCAGAATTCACTCAGAGGATAGCTCTCCCAGAGCTGCCGGGTAGTCGGGTATGCGGGTCGCGCCCGGGTCCAGGCCCACAAGCGTGCGGTGGTGGGCAAGGAGTGTAGGACGGGTAAACGGGTCAGGCTAGGTTCGTGGGGCGTGGTCGCGGACGAGGCCGGCTCGAGCGGGTGAGAGGGACCTCACCCCGTGCTCAAGAGGAAAAGAGCCTAAGGCACCTTTTGCCTTTATGCGGGCGTGGGCGTCTCAAAAGTTCCGAGGTGGGACTAAATGTCCCACCCCAATTGGGCACCCGCAGCTGAGGGAGCTGCAGGCAAATGCAGCAGCTGCGGGGCTTTCTCCCCAATTGCATGCCTGGGTGACTGCGTGGCTGCGAACCGTGCGTCCTGGCGAGTCGAACCTGGGTGAAGTGCGCCTGCAGCTGCAGGTTGAAGGAGCTTCACCGGCTCAGCAATGGCGATGGAGGGCGAGCAACCTGTCCACAGAAGAACGGCCTCTCGGCCTAATCAGACAAGCGGGAAACCTTAGCCGTGGCACGGCGAAGGCGATGTGGGGTCTGGCAAGCCGTGGTGTGGAGAGTAGGGGCTGCCCTAGGTCAAACTGTAGCGCGGGAAATGGGTTTGTTCGGGGGGTCTGCAGGTGGCGAGTGGTAGGAAATGGAAGGGCAGAAGTTGATCAGGGTGAGGAGGCGGAGGTTCTGTGAGGGTCGGTGAGTTGTGTGGGGTGGTGGAATGACGGGAGCGAGTCGCTGGAGTTTAGCCGGAGATGGGGAAGGTGAGGGCGATTAGGCGCGGTCGAGGGGTGGTTATGCAAAGTACAGTAAGGAAAAGAAAGAGGGGAGGAAGAGGAAAGATTGTACCTACTCGGAGGGACGAGGGGGAGGGGGGGGCGGAGCAGGGCGACAGTCGTATCGACTGTCGCCGGAGAAGAAGGTGCCCAGAGAGAGAGGGCGGCGGCGAGGAGAGAGCGGGAGAGCGCGCGCTGGGTACGGTGCGACGCGGGAAGAGCAGGTGAAGGTAGCTCTGCTGTTGGTAGTGCGGCAGAGCGACGAGGAGGAGGAGGAAAAACCGCTGGAGCAAGGGGGCCTCTGTCGGAGTGGGAAGAGAGGAAAGGGGGGTGTTTCTCCGTCAGAATCTAGCTGGGGAGAGCGGCAGAGCGTCGGGGGTTTTTATAGAGGCAGAAACAGAGAGGAGGGCGGAGGGAGACGACGTGCCTCCCTTGTCGGAGGACGCCGGAGATGGAGACCCATACCGTCCGTGCATTCGCACGGGCGGTATGGGCGATTGCAGCTATCAGGGGGTGTTCTTGCGACGGCTGACGTCGCAGGGAACCCCTAGTTGACTTGGCAGGGGGTCCCCCTCACCCTGCGCGGCGCCATGCCTCATGCAAGGTCACCGGAGCATGGTGCTGCTCAGGGTTTTGCAGGGAGGACCCAAATGCAAAGAACGATGAAGAGTTAGGGGCCAAAATGCGAGGGTTTCAAAAGTTGAGGGCCAAAAAGTAAAGTTGGTCAAGAAGGTTTCTTCTTAGGCTCAAGTTTTTATACATGACTAATTAGGGCCTAAGGATTCTGATGGTGAATTTTATTTCTAGATTAAACCTTGTTTGACAGGTCAATTTACACAAAAACTAAAATTAAGTTATTAATTGGGCATGGTTCTCAATGTAGGTCAAAATAAGTTCATAAGGCCAAATTGGAGGTTCTAAACCGTAAATATTATTTTTATATGAATTTTAGAGGGTTTATTCGATTTTTTATTTGCCTCAAACCTCGTGAATTGAAGTGAGTTTGTTTTTAGGGTTACAGGATGTCATTTAATTCCTTGGAGTTGCTGTAGCCCTCTTTGAGTCATCTCATCCCACTTTTCTTCTTATTAGGTTATTTTGACCAATGTTTGGACCATGAGTTACCCTGTTTTCAGATTGAATTGGTGAAATTGCATTTTTACCCCTTAGTTTCTGTTTTCTTCTTAAACTCAGAATTCTCTGAGTTAAGCCTTTGATTGAGTTATGTAGGAGCTTTTATCCTTTGTATTAGGTTAAAATGAGCTAGTTATGGCTCATGATGAGGTTGTCATCATACCCCCATGCCTAGCTTTTGCTAGTCCCTTAGCAAAAAACTTAAGGTTTCAACCTTTGTTCTAGACCATGGAGTTCTTAATAGCTTTAGATAAGTGCTTTTTCCTTTGAACTCAGATTAGTTTAGAATGCTGACCATAGGCCTAAAAGGTACTCTAGTACCAATCAAGATCCAGATCTGTCTAGCCTCAGCCTCAGTCCTTAGCAAAGGTTTTTAAGGCCTACAAGAACTAACTTAAGGTCTATTGGACTTTGTGGTTAAAGCACCCATGCTTGGAATGATTTTAGCCCTGGCTCAGTTTGCAGTGCATTTTGTAAGAGAGAGAGGTAGAAAATTTTTCTATTTTGAAGAGTTTTCTCTCTCTTTTTCTTTTTAATTCTAGCTTAGGATTGGCTTTTCAACACGGTATGTATTAGATTCCTTGCCCCCATCATCAATCCTCAAGGGTTCCTGGCAATCGATGCTTCGAGATAGCACCGCCCATGGCAACCCCCGAACCCTGGCTATTGAGATTTCGAGATAATCCCATCCATGGTGTTCCGTGGCCGAGTCTAGACCCTGGCAATTGACACTTCGTGATAATTCCATCCATGGAATCTGAACCAGCAGAGTGATTACATGCCCCCAGTAGGATATGTAAATATCCTAAGAGACAAGCACCGAGGAGATGATATTTTGTTACGCATCTTCGAGGGGATTTCCCGCCTCTCCGTGCTGGGAACTCGTCTAAATCAACTTGTGTTGATCGGCCGCTCCTACTCTATGTGTACTTTTCAGAATTTTTCGACACTTCTGCGTGATTTTGATTTTTACGCTTACTGAACCAGGCTGTGTGTGAGGTTAGGGTGCTTAGGTTACTGAGTCCCGTAGACCAAAAGTTAGTTAATGAGGTCAAATACTCCCTAAGCCTTAAACCTAATACTTCAGCTTTTCATTTTCCTCAACCTCTTGAGGAGTGTCCAGATCTTAATGGGTACTAAGAGTCTATCCAAGAATGCCTAAGGTTTGCGTTCTTACTAATCCCTTTGTGCACTTTTCAGTTCTTTTCTTGAATGAGGTCTAGAACTTAGGTTAATTCCTTAGTTTCTTACTAATGACTACTTTTTTTTTCTCATATTTTTGTGCTCCTTTTTCATCTTTTTTTATTTTATTTTATTTTATTTTATTTTTTTTTAGAAAACTTTTCTTACCAGTTTTGCACTTTTATACTCCCCCCCCGTGCCTAAGGTTTGCAATGTCCTCATTGTGACTTAAGGGGCTTTTTTTTTTTATTTACTTAGTTCATTCCTTACGACAGAATGCAGATGATTTCTAGTCCCAGATGCAAGCATCTGAGGTGGGGTCGGCTGTCTACAAGGGTGAACCTTAAGTGCAAAAAGGTGTCAGAAAAAGGTTTTGGATTTTTAGGAAAAAGACAGATTGCCTCCCGTTAAGCGCTGAGTTTTACGCCATCGGCTGGGCGCAATAAGCTCAAGGGGAATGGAGGATATAAGATGCTTCAGCCAAATCAATAGAAGTCACATCAATGAATGGCTTGAGTCTCTGACCGTTCACGATGAAAGGTTCGGAATCGTGGCTGAGCGGACTGATTTCGATAGCTCCATTTCTAAAAACTTGTCGGACTAAATATGGTCCGACCCACTTGGATGGCAGCTTTCCCGGGAAAAGTTTGAGTCGGGCATCAAAGAGTAGGACCTTCTGACCAGGATGAAAGATTTTTCTTGAGATATGCTTGCCATGGAAGGCTTTAACCCGCTCCTTGTAGATTCGCGAGCTCTCATACACGTCTAGGTGTAATTCATCGATCTCGCTGATTTGAAGTTTTCTGTGGTGTCCAGCCTTTGAAAAATCTAGATTACAGTTCTGTACTACCCAATAGGCTTTATGCTCCAATTCTACAGGAAGGTGACACGCCTTCCCGTAACCAGTCTAAAGGGAGACATGCCTAACTGGGTTTTGTGGGCGGTCCTATAGGCCCACAATGCTTCCGGAAGTCGGGATGACCAGTCCTTCCTGTCAGGCTGAACAGTGACTTGCAGGATTTTCTTGATCTCCTAATTAGACAGCTCAGCTAGACCATTGGTTTGGGGGTGGTAAGGAGTAGAGATTCGGTGAGACACCACATATTTGGTCATTAGTGACCTAAACTGAGCGTTTGTGAAATGGGTCCCCCCATCAGAGATTATAGCACGAGGAATCCCGAACCTTGAGAAAATGTTTTGATGAATGAATTTGAGAACGATTTTGTGATCACAGGTTCGGGTCGGTATGGCTTCAATCCATTTGGGCACGTAGTCCACAGCCAGCAGAATGTATTCGAAACCATCCGAAGCAGGAAAGGGGCCCATAAAATCAATCTCCCAAACATCAAAGATTTCGCATACGAGAATCGGCTGCATAGGCATCATGTTGCGATGGCTCATGTTGCCCAAAGTCTGGCAACGACTGCATCCCTTGCAGTGATTGTACGCGTCTTGGAACAATGTGGGCCAGTAAAAGTCGCACTGGAGGACTTTTGATGCGGTTTTATGCCCAGAGAAATGGCCACTGCATGCCTGGTCATGGCAGAAAGAGAGGATATTGTTGAATTCCTCTTCCGGGACACATCTTCGGATGATCTGATCAGCACCTATGCGAAAGAGGTACGGGTCTTCCCAAATGTAATACTTGGCATCAGAGCGCAATTTGTCTTTCTTGGCCTTCGGCCAATCAGATGGGATCTGATGAGATGCCAAGTAATTTACTATATTAGCAAACCATGGAAGGCTAGTACCAATAGTCAGCAGGTGCTCATCGGGAAAATGCTCTGTGATGGGTTCGGACGGGTCAATTATTTCAGAAGGAAGGCGGGACAAGTGATCAGCTACCACATTTTGCTTTCCCACTTTATCGCGAATCTCAAGGTCAAATTCTTGCAACAGCAAGATCCATCGAATTAATCGAGGTTTCGCGTCCTTCTTTGCAAGGAGATGCCTCACAGCTATGTGATCCGAGTAAATGATGACATGGGAACCCAGAAGATACGATCGGAACTTTTCAAGGGAAAATACCACGGCTAGCAGCTCTTTCTCCGTAACTGTATAGTTACGCTGAGCCTCGTCAAGTGTCTTGCTAGCGTAGTAGATGACCACGGGTTTCCCGTCAGCTTTTTTCCCCAGGACCGCTCCTACAGCGAAATCAGACGCATCGCACATGATCTCAAAGGGTTGAGACCAATCAGGGGACTGTAGGATCGGGGCCTGGGTGACTCGGTCACGTAGGGCCTCAAATGCTTGAGTGTATTCCTTGGAAATTTTGAAAGGTACATCCTTGGAGAGAAGAGTGGTCAGGGGGCATGCGATTTTTGAGAAATCAGGGATAAATCGACGGTAAAAATCGACGTGCCCCAAAAAAGATCAGATGTCATTGATCGAGCTAGGCATAGAAAGGCGAGAGATCAGATCAACCTTAGCTCGGTCCACTTGGATGCCTTTTTCCGAGATTGAGTGTCCCAGTGATGTAAACACATTTCCACTACTTAAAATGTCTATTTATGCATGTTCTTAAGCATATGATTGCATTTCATGATATAAATATTGCATAACATGCATCATCTCGCATTTAGAGTAGTTTGAATAAAATGGAGGTTAATTATCTCCTTTTATGTGCTTGGGCAGGGCAAACATTTTATCGGGGCCTCAGATCAAAGATCCAACCGTATGGATATGATCAGGGCGACGATTGGAGTTCAACGACTCCAAGATCGCCCTAATCAGGCATCCGTAGCATCGGATAGAGACTGGGGAACCCTAGAAAATCAAGGGCCAGGATGGTGTAAATCCGCACTTCAGATGACAAATCCGACCGCACGAATGAATTCGGATTGACGATTGCAGCCCAACGACACAAAAATCGAGTCAATCCGACATCCGTGGCACCATCTACAACTTCCAGAAGATGGACGGCCAAGATGGCACCACGTGGCGCCATCTCAGCCGCCCAAACGGCCACTTGCATCTTGTGAAGACCGTGCACTCGTCTCCTCTCCGCCTTGCGATGCACCCGCGCTGAAGTCAGGCGCTCGACACAAACACGACCGCAGCGTAGCGGTCGAGCGCTCTAACGCGAAGCAGGGACGCACGTTCGAGCCTCGCCACGTAGAAATTGGAGCGGTGGTGCGCCTCTAATCGACCGCACGATCGCGATCCAATGGCCGCGCGCGCCTGATAGCGCCGACGCGCGATTAGACGCGTGCTTGAATGCGCGATCGCACACACAGGCGGGCGGGCGACAGCGGTGAAGGCACGATTTTAACTTTGCGGACGTGCGAAGCCATTGAGGGCGCAAGCAAGCGAGGAGGCGCGCGCGAGCCGCCCACGTTGCCCACGTTAGGGGCTTTAGTGATGGATTTATCCGTCACTAAAGACCCCTCATTTACTATTTTCAACTTGTAATGTCCATTTTTCCCTCACTCCTTACAACTATAAAAGGAGACCCCCTCCATACGAAATTTTCATCCCTTCTTTCTCCTCTCTACCCCTCCAAAGCTCAAGAGAAGCTTGTCCCACACCCGGGATGCTTCTCGCGAGATAAAATCCAATTTTTGTTCCCCTTCGGAAGTGGATCCCGTGACGACGACGACGTGCTGCTTCGTTCCCGTTCTTCTGATTCGTCCTCCTTTGTCCCACTTCATTCTCCTTCGTCCAGGCGTCGTCCCGTCCGGCTCGTCCTCCAAGCAACCGTCGAGGAGGATTTCTCTCTCCCTATTTTTTTACCGCTTTCTAGTATAGATTTACTACTTTCTAGATTAATCTACTCGTCCTCCAAGCAATCGTCGAGGAGGACATTTCTCTCTCCATTCTTTTAATGCTTTCTAGAGTAAATTTATCGCTTTCTAGAGTAATTGTTTTATGCTTTCTAGTTGTAATGAACAATCTCTTCAATACAAAAATTCCTTGTTTATTCTACATCTCATTTTGATTTCTCTGTGTAATATTCTCTTTCTCTCTTACTCTCTCTCTCTTCTATTTATTGTAAATAATTAGATGGTTCTAAATTGAATTATTCTATAACAAATAAAAAGAAACGCGTAGTTTTTAAATCAAACGTCTGCCTCCCTTTGTTCGACCCGAAATTTTAATTTCGGTATAAATTTTATTTGTTGAACACGAATTCTTCGCTTTCGAACTACAACGACAGGTTTTCCAAAATCGAACACGTTAGCGTAGGTTCGTACACGTTCAACATTTTGGCGCCGTTGCCGGAGAGGCAACGATCTTTGATTTCTCTTCGCGTTTTGTAACTTACAAATCATTTACCTCACTTTTCTCCTTTCTTATTGTAATTGCAGGTACTCTTTCGAGGCAGGCAAAAGCGGTAGATTTGAGTAAAGTGCTGTAGAAGGTTTTGTGAGTTATCCCCCCACCTCCCACCCATTAGATTTCATTTCATCACATAATAACTCAAACATCAATCAACCTAGGTGTTTTTATAAACTCTAAGGTTAGATTGTTTGTTGTTTGACACCCATACTCACCCCAACCCCCACATTAAAAAGAAAAAAAAAAATCTCACAGAGGTACACAACCTCATCTGATTTTCAAACTCAACCGGTAATCCAATCTTAGGAGCCGGTACACACATCCAAACACATAATTGAGTAGAAATCAGATTAGGTAATCATTTGTGTGCCTAATTAAGTGGTGCAACAGGCCAATTGTTTGAGTTGATTGGGCCGCACCACTTCAAATAAAATCAACTCATCAAGTAGCTGCCAATTAGGTTCAACTCTTAGGGATTTACTAGGCACTCCACATTCTTTTTAAACTTTAAAGGAAAACATCTTCACCTGTGCTTGTAAAACTTGGTGTGCCAAAGAAACTTGATTGAAAACACCTAAAGTTGAATCCTAAAAGCTACTAAGCAAGATTTGAATCTTAAAATTCACCACATCAAAAACAATCTTGCTTGAAAATCACTGGTTGTGCACTCACATACAAATCAATCAATCATTAAGGGCACAACCCATTTAAAGGACCCATCACATTCCAAAGCACATTCAAACCTAGCCCTAAATAAAACAAAGTAGACGCTGGCCTTAAGGATTGGACTCACTCTTCAAAACCCAGAACGACATTATTTTCGATTAGTTTGTTTCTACTGTTCAATCTGATGTCTAGCTAGGGGAGTAGAGTCAAACGATCGCGGCTGGGGGGTACACTAGGAACCGGAGGCACAAGCCGAAGGAAGAACCTTCTCCCTAGTCCCTCCTTCTAACTGGTTCGATTGAACATACGGAAGTAGATCAAATCGTTCCTTTATCTCAAGACGGGTTTTGAGAGTCTGTAGGTCTTTAGGCTAACCTATTTAAGGACAGGTTTGATTGTTTGTATTACAGGGCACCTTTCTTCCTCTCGTGTATCATGAATCCTTCCACATATTTCACGCATTCCCACTCTTTCCCTCCTGTTGTAAATTATCCTCAACATGACGATTATCCCAACTCGTATTGTCATCAACCATCAGTTAGTTGGGATAATTCAGATTGGGGATACAATTCCGGACCCCCGTGTTTAGGGTCTAACCCTGAACACTTTGATTTTGATTTCTATCCTTCTCAGAGCTACATCAATTATAGATCATCCTCCTTTCATGAACAACCTAATACGATCTACAATCAAGAAGGATACACTGATCCTTACCCATCCTCTGATTTCACTGCCTTTAGGTCATCACCATCTTTTGAACAATCTAAAATGACCTATTATCAGGATGGGTATAACGAATCTCAATTCGTTAATTCCTCTACATTGATGTCAAACCCACCCAACCCTGAACCAACTCATTTGGTTCAGGTTAATCAGGTTCAAGATAAGGTTTTGGCTAACTTGAGGAATATCATTCAATCTTTAGAAGTTCAGCCAATACCTTGCATTGAGAGATTGGAGCCCCTGATTGAAATGATTGATGATTTAAACAAGTCTTTGTTGGATTAGCTCTAGGATGTTAAGGATAAGAACCCGGGTGAGTTTCTACTTGGGAAATTAGCGAAATTAAGGATGAGATTCGTGGTTACTTTGATTCAATCTTGGAATAATTCCTAGGATGAACTATCTTCAGGAAAGCCAATGACAGAACCCGCTCAGGCACCTGTTGGGGAGGACACGTGTTACGAGGCTGACCAGATTGAATTAAAATAACCAATTAAGGATGATCTGACTTCTTCGCTTGAGATCCCTGAGCCGGGTTACGAGGAAACGTATGTCTCCTTGGAACAGAAAGTGATAAATGATTTTGGGACATACATTGATACGGATCCTGATGGTGAAGATTCAAGTTGCAAAGTCTCACGCGAGTTTTCTGAACATGATTTGTGTGAGACGATTGGGCTTGAGGAATCTGATAGATCAATTGATAGCCCAATAACTGAGAACACTGATCTTATTAGGGCACACATTACGGATCCAGAATCACATTTTCTGGAGGAATCAATTCAATGCCCTGATTATTAGTTACACCCTGTTGAGCTTATTGATGATTCTAATTCTGATATAATTAGACCCGAGTCAATTTTGATTCTGCCACATCATTTAGACTTGGAGATTTCAGACGGGGTGATGAATATACAAGAGGTCCTGGAATTTGATATGCTAAATGAGGAGGATAGGAGCTGGGAAGTTTTAATTTGGGAAGTTAATTCAGGAGGAAATGGAAGATTGAGTCGAAGGGTTCCTTTTAAGTTGAAACCATCAAATCAGAACCCTTACGACATTTGTTTCGAGGATGTTCAACCCAAGCGCACATTCAACGATTATCCTTTTGAGCTTCAATTTTCTGTAACCCGACTTTTTGGTCTTGGGTTGCATCCTCAGAAATTGCAGGCCCGATCCCGCTTACATTCTGATTTTAGGTTTTGGGTAATTTTTATCCAGAACCTAAGATATTCTCAATTATGGGGTGTGGGTCTGCACCACAATCTGGTCCACATCTGTGGACCTCTGCTGACAGGTCAGAGGATTCTTCTGTTCATTCTAATTCTGACCTGCACGTGTGAATTCTTCATTTCTTTTCTTTGTATAGTGTGCCTAGCTGAAGGCACTAAACTCAGTACTTATACAGTTCTTTTTCGTTTTCATCTTGGAGCGGACCTGATATTCACACAATTCAGGTGCTTTCTACGCTTTTCCACTCTGTTTTATGTCTTTTTAATACAATGAGGACATTGCATTAGATAGGCATGGGGGGGTGGATATTCATCTCTGAATTCATTCGTCAGCTCCGTAGATTTGTTTATTTTCTTTTATAAAAAAAAAAATCGGAATTAGGAAAGAGAATTTGGGTTTAAGAAAATTTTCAATCTTAGGAAATACTACATTAGGATCTGAACACAAAGACCCCTCAGGTCTTTGGACTTAATTAGCCTGTGTATCCACTAAAATGTGGATTTGTCTTTGAGTTCTCGCCATCTTAATTCTATTATAATTGGAATAAATAAGTTTGGGTGATAAGTACTCGACCTATCAACCCGCCCTCTGATTTGAGGGAATTTTGAGTTTTAAGCATCTACACACTTTCTTTGCACTGACTCGTTATTCGGCGATTCTAACGGAAATTGGGTAGCTAATGAACCTTCTAGGGTGATATGGCTGGCAAGTTATCGTGGGTAACCGCCCATAGGTAGGTTGTCCAGAGCCCAGTCACTGGACCTTTCTCTTTTTGCTGCCTTTAGGTAAATCTTAGATCAGGGAAGCCACCTACTTAAAAAAAAAAAAAATCAAAAAGAAAAAAAGAAAAGAACAAAAAGAAATAAGCCACACTTCGCCGCATGAGTATGGCTGGCAAATTGTCGGTGGTAACAGCTCATCGACTGGTTGTCTAGAACCCAGCTCAGAAAATGCACTAAAAATTCCCAAAACACTTAGGAAGAAGCGGAGAAGTAGAATAAACCGGGGAGATATACACTTGATTCACCCTTGTGTTGACCCCGTAAAAAAATAAAAGTAGGGAGAAAGCTACCGGTTGTAAAGATACACCTTTAGGCAGAATTCTTTTTGAGGTCACCTAGAAGCGTAGAAATCCGAAGTCCGTCCTAATTGCCGATCAACGAGTCTATCACAAATCACAATAAGATGCTTAAAGCTTAGGGTTCTCATCAAATCTTGGGTGAGTTGAATGGCCGTAGAAAGCCACTCTTAAACCCTAAAATTTGAAAATAAAAAAAAAAATAGAAAAGAGTAAAAAGAGAGAAAGAAATTTTTCTTTGAATAAGGTGAGAGCTTGAGGCGGTCTGCTTTTTGGCTGATACCCGGGCACTGTTGTGTCTTTGAAAGTTCAGTTCATAAGTAGACAATTTCTTAATGATTGAAAATAACTCAGGTCCAAATAATCTAACCTAATTCTTTTATAAATTGCATATAGTTTTTGCTAGGGACTAGCAAAAGATAGGCATGGGGGTATGATGTAAACACATTTACACTACTTAAAATGTCTATTTATGCATGTTCTTAAGTATAGGATTGCATTTCATGATATAAATATTACATAACATGCATCATCTTGCATTTAGAGCAGTTTGAATAAAATGGAGGTTAATTGTCTCCTTTTATGTGCTTGGACAGGGCAAACATTTTATCAGGGCCTCGGATCAAAGATCCAACCGTATGGATATGATCAGGGCGACGATTGGAGTTCAACGACTCCAAGATCGCCTTAATCAGGCATCTGTAGCATCAGATAGAGACCGGGGAACCGTAGAAAATCAAGGGCCAGGATGGTGTAAATCCACACTTCAGATGACAAATCTGTAACGACCCGACTCCCGAGTCCCTACGAGACACGAGAACAGGATCGACTCGACTAATCCCAAGACCTAGTCGTCCAACGAGGAAGTAACCAAAAGAGCAGTAAAATAAACCACATTCAACATGAATATAACTAACAGTAAGAAAGTACAGCAGTAAGGAAAGAAACTACTACAGTGTATACCACCACAACAGTAGAACAACATTTATCATATAACATGAACTGCAGGTAAAGAAAAGTACAGCGGAAACAAGAACTACTCACTATAATGGAAACAAAAAGGGGTACAAAAGACAGTGGTAACTCTACTGGACCCTACTCGGCCCAGCGTCCTCTGCAGCCGCTGACCCTGGCTGCTCAACACCTGGTCCTGAAAAAGGTAACGAGTGTAACACGTCAGCAAAACGCTGAGTAGAGTGGCAAACTAAACTAAAGACAACACTAGAGTGTATAGTAGCTGTTATGTTCTATTACTTCCTTTATTCACATCTTTCAATTTTCTCACTATTTCGTTTATTTCTCAGATCCTTTACTTGATCTCGAATGTTCCTCGTGGGAACGATCTTGATTGCAGTCTTTTCCAAAAGTAGAAGTAGCACGTGGTGCTCTCCTGGCTGGGAGAGTCCCCCGTGGTGATCCTACCCTCAGTCAACCACCCCAAGGTCACTGACAGATGTAATGGTGACTACGGCACGCGCGGTAAACGCACAGGTAGCTAACCTGCACTGGCACGCGGTCAGTCGTTTCCGTTAACGGGTACGCCCAAAGCACAGCACGGAACCAGGGCAGAGCCCTCTCAGTAACAGGGGTCCAACCCCTCCACAGTAACCAAACCGGGGCTGATGAGAACCTCATCATGAGCCATAACTAGCTCATTTTGACCTAATACAAAGGATAAAAGCTCCTACATAACTCAAGGAAAGGCTTAACTCAGAGAATTCTGAGTTTAAGGAGAAAACAAGTCATAAGGGGTAAAAATGCAATTTTACCAGTATAATCTGCATATAGGGTAATTTAGGGTCCAAACATAGGTCAAACAAACCGAATAAGAAGGAAAGTGGGATGATTTGATAAGGGCTACAGTAATTCCAAGGAACTAAATGATAATCTGTAACCTTAAAATAAACCCACTTCAATTCACGAGGTTCGAGGCAAAGTAAAAATAGAATAAACCCTCTAAAATTCATAGAAAAATAATCTCTAGGGTTTAGAACCTTCAATTTGGCCTTCGGAACCCATTTTGACCTACATTGAGAACCATGCCCAATTAATAACTTAGTTTGGATTTTTGCGTAAATTGACCGGTCAAGCAAGGTTTTATCTAGAAATAAAATTCACCATCAGAATCCTTAGGTCCTAATTAGTCACGTATAAAAACTTGAGCCTAAGAAGAAAGCTTCGTGACCAACTTTACATTTCGGTCCTTATCTATTTACTTTTTGGCCCTCAACTTTTGAACCCTCGCATTTTGGCCCCCAACTCTTCTTCGTTCTTTACATTTAGGTCCTCCCTGCAAAACCTGCCAGCACCACGCTCCGACGACCTTGCACGGAGCATGGCGCCGCGCAAGGTAAGGGGGAGGGCCTGCCAGGTCAAATGGGGGTGCCCTGCGTCGTCAGCCGTCGCAGGAACACCCCCTGGTCGCTGCAACCCACCATACCGGCCGTGTGAACGCACGAACGTTATGGGTTTCCTTCCTCCGACGTCCTCCGGCGAGGGAGAGGGGCCTTGCCCCTCCACAATCTGTGCACCCTCGCCTGACTACCCTGGTTTGCCCCAGTGGGCCTAACAAGTCGGTGAAGGAGGCTAGCAGAACCCCGGGGCCCGTGGGGTAGCTAGTACTCTCCTAGCACTAGTAGCTCTCCTCGGTACTACGTACACGAGGGCCAGCAAGTCGGTACAGAGCGGCCAATCCTAACCCCGGGTCCCTGGGGTGGCTGGCCCCACTTTACACTAAACAGGTACAGGTACTTCCCTTGGTATTGCGTACCCAAGAGACAGTACAAACTACATCTCAGTTCCATTCCTTCCCCTTTCCAGGAGTTCCACTCCTAATTCCCCGTAAGGTTCCATCCTTTTAACTCAAACATCCAGGTGTCACTTTCCAGTTTCACGTTCTTACGACCCATGATCTCATTCATGTTTCTTTATTCGTAACAGGCAACTGTTAATTCAATTTACAGGCAGCTTTATATTCCTTTCCATTTTTTTTTCCAAGACTGCAGTATTATACATTCCACTAGTTTTTCCATCCTAGGATTCATGCCACATCCTAGGATCTAGCATACAACTAGTTTTCCAGCCCTAGGATTCATGCATCACCTAGGAGCTATCATTCCATACATTTCTCATTCCTAGGATTCATGCAATGTCCTAGATTCTAGTTATGTTCCATACTTTAACATATTTTAATAATAAACTTAAGCCACTCTACCGGGTACAACGGGAGTAATAGGGGCATGATTGGGAATCCCGCGTGCCTCCGCGACTCCCAAGACTGCAAATGAACGAGGTCCTATCACAAGGATCAAACACAAGGAGTGTCTCAAAACAGTGTATAGCTACTGTAGACGGGTAGAGGAATTAATTCTGAAAAGAACGCAACTCGAATCCTGGAAAACGGAGCCCGAACGGGCCCTAAAAGGGTCGAAAAAGATGATACTGTGCAAAATCAGACGTCTGGAACTTCTTCCAGACGTCTTAAAAAGTGGATCAGAGAATTACCTGTTCAGCATGGTTTCCCAGACGTCCAGAAGTCTGCGGGGACGTCTGGCCTAGCTCCCAATGGTCACCCCAGACGTCTGGAGGTCACTCCAGCCGTCTGGTACAACTTCCAGACGTCTGATTCGCAAAGGATGGCGAATCAGCGAGCCTGCGCACAGCCAACTCCCTCCCTCAGTACGGTCAGTCGACAAGAAGGAAGAAGAAAGCGGAATACTAACTTTTCAGACGTCTGTATGAGCTTCCAGAAGTCTCCCTCGCCGTCTGTCTATCAACCCAGATGTCTGATTCTGGAAGTTTTTTCCAGAATCAGGGCGCCACTCGGCCTCCGCTCGCAACGCCGCCCATGTCGTACCTCGCGCGTCTGTTGCTCAGACCGCAGCAGGTCCCTCTCCGCGTCGTTTCGTGCCCCCTGCGCCCTCCGCCGGCTGGCCAAGCCGCTCCGGCGAGCTCGCCCTCACGGCAGAGCTCCGCCCTCGCATGCCGCACCTCCTCCCGCTCATGCGGCCACCGCTGCCGCCCTCGCTCTCGCTCGCGCACAGGAAGGAGAAGAGGAAGGGGACGGTGGAGACGACAGGAGGGGAGGCGTGGCCTTTTAAGGCCGCGCGAGGAGGAGGGAGAGAGTGCGTGGCAGGTCTGCAGCCGCAGAGAGAGAGGGAAAAAGAGAGAGAGAGAGGAATCGCAGGTCTGTGCGCACAGGCACGCAGACGAATCTCTCATGCGAAAAATAACTATTTTACAGACGTCTGGAAACGATCCCAGACGTCTGGTACGATGTCTGGGCCACCTCCCAGACGTCTTAAAAGACGTCTGGGGCACGCGTACATAACAAAATCTGACCGCACAGATGAATTCGGATCGACGATTGCAGCCCAACGACACAAAAATCGAGTCAATCCGACATCCGTGGCACCATCTATGTAACGAGCGCGTGCCCCAGACGTCATTTAAGACGTCTGGGAGGTGGCCCAGACGTCTGTAAAGACGTCTGGGATCACATCCGGACGTCTGACCAGACGTCCGGGATAGTTTACAGACGTCTGGTGAACAGTTATGCTCGCACGGGATATTCGTCTGCGCGCCTGTGCGCGCAGACCTGCGATCCCGCATCTTCTCTGCGGCTGCAGGCGACCGCGACCGTCTCTCCCTCCTCTCCGCGCGGCGTTAAAAGGGGGAGGGGGCGCGCCTCCCCTCCCGTCTCCACCATCTTCCTCCTTCTCTCCTGCCTGTGCGCGAGAGCGAGCGGACGTGAGGGCGCAGCGGCAGCGGCGGGCGCAGTAGGCGCGGAGGAGCTGCGGCGTGCGAGGGCGGGGTTCTGCCGTGAGGGCGAGCTCGCCGGGAGCGGCTTGGCCGGCCGGCGGAGGGCGCAGGGGGTGCAGAGCGTCGCGGAGAGGGACCTCTTGCGGGCGGAGCAGCGGACGCGCGAGGTGCGACGCGGGCGGCGTCACGAGCGGAGGCCGAGCGAGGTTCTGATTCTGGGAAAAATCTCCAGAATCAGACGTCTGGACTGATATACAGACGACAAGGTCGACGTCTGTGAGATCATACAGACGTCTGAAAGGTGAGTTCCGCTTTCGCCTTCTTTTGTCGACTGACCGTACTGAGGGAGGAGGGTTGGCGGTGCGCAGGTGTTCGGATTCGTCATCCTTTGCGAATCAGACGTCTGGAAGTTGTACCAGACGGCGGGAGTGACCTCCAGACGTCCGGAGAGACCATCGGACGTCTGGGATCTAGGAGAGACGTCCCCACAGACTTCTGGACGTCCGGGGAACCAAGCCGAACAGGTAATTCTCTGATCCACCGTTTAAGACGTCTGGAAAGAGTTCCAGACGTCTGATTTTGCACAGTATTGTCTTTCTCGACCCGTTTGGGCTCCGTTTTCCGCGATTCGAGTTGCGTTCGTTTCAGAATTTATTCCTCTACCCGCCTACAGTAGCTATACACTGTTTTGAGACACTCCTTGTGTTGATCCTTGTGATAGGACCTCGTTCGGTTGCCGTCTTGAGAGTCGCGGAGGCGCGCGGGATTCCCGACCACGACCCCATTACTCCCGTTGTACCTGGTAGAGTGGTTTTAAGTATTAAAAATCTGTTAAAGTATGGAATCATAACTAGAACCTAGGGCATTGCATGAATCCTAGGAATGAGAAATGTATGGAATGATAGCTCCTAGGTGTTGCATGAATCCTAGGGCCGGAAAACTAGATTGTATGATAGATCCTAGGATATGGCATGAATCCTAGGATGGAAAAACTAGTGGTATGTACCTTACTGCAGTCTTGGAAAAATGGAAAGGAATATATAAAGCTGCCTGTAAATTTAATTAACAGCTGCCTGTTATGCATAAAGAATCATGTTGAGATCATGGAATGTGAGAACGAGAATCTGGAAAGTGAAACATATGATGTTCTGAGATAAAGAGCTGGAACCCTACGGGGAATTAGGAGTGGAACTCCTGGAAAGAAAAGGAATGGAACTGAGATGTAGTTTGTACTTTCTCTTGGGTACGCAGTACCAAGGGAAGTACCTGTACCTGTTTTAGTGCAGAGTGGGGCCAGCCGCCCCAGGGACCCGGGGTTAGGATTGGCCGCTCTGTACCGACTTGTTGGCCCTCGTGTACGTAGTACCGAGGAGAGCTAGTAGTGTTAGGAGAGTACTAGCTACCCCACGGGCCCCGGGGTTCTGCTAGCCTCCTTCACCGACTTGTTAGGCCCACTAGGGCAAACCAGGGTAGTCAGGCGAGGGTGCGCGGACTGTGGAGGGGCAAGGCCCCGGTTTGGTTACTGTGGAGGGGTTGGACCCCTGTTACTGAGAGGGCTCTGCCCTGGTTCCGTGCTGTGCTTTGGGCGCACCCGTTAGCGGAAACGACTGACCGCGTGCCAGTACGGGCTAGCTACCTGTGCGTTTATCGCGCGTGCCGTAGTCACCGTTACGTCTGTCAGTGACCTTGGGGTGGTTGACTGAGGGTAGGATCACCACGGGGGACTCTCCTGGCCAGGAGAGCACCACGTGCTACTTCTACTTTTGGAAAAGACTGCAATCAAGATCGTCCCACGAGGACATCCGAGATCAAGTAAAGGATCTGAGAAGTAAATGAAATAGTGAGAAAAATTTAAAGATGTAAATAAAAGGAAGTAATAGAACATAACAGCTACTGTACACTCTACTGTTGCCTTTAGTTAGTTTGCCACTCTACTCAGCGTTTTGCTGACGTGTTACACTCGTTACCTTTTTCAGGACCAGGTGTTGAGCAGCCAGGGTCGGCGGCTGCAGAGGACGCTGGGCCGAGTAGGGTCCAGTAGAGTTGCCACAGCTTTGTACCTTCTTTTGTTTCTGTTCTAGTGAGTAGTTTTGTTTCCGCTGTACCTTCTTTACCTGCAGTTTTTGTTATATGATAAATGTTGTTTTACTGTTGTGGTGGTGCCTACTGTAGTAGTTTCTTTCCTTACTGCTGTACTTCTTACTGTTAGTTATATTCATGCTGAATGTGGTTTATTTTACTGTCTTTTGGTTACTTCCTCGTTGGACGACTGGGTCTTGGGATTAGTCGAGTCGGTCCGGTTCTCGTGTCTCGTAGGGACTCGGGAACCGGGTCGTTACAAGATGGTATCAGAGCAAGGTCGTCCCGAGAAGTGAATCAACTGACTGGAAAATAACCAATTCACATGTTTATAGCTAGAGTAGCCACCACAACATATCCTTGACTTGAGCTCTTAGAAGTGTTGTTAGGTACCGTCTGTTTTGACGTTTCCGTTTTGTTTCGCGCCTCCTTGCAGGAGATGCCTCGTCGTGGGACTGGCGAGACTGGCCGCGGGCGCGGCCGAGGGCGAGGTCGGCGAGGTGGACGTGCTGTCGTTGATGTCTCGGTGGACCAGCCACCACTCCCTGGCATCCAGGCCCAGGACCTCGCCAGACTGATACGGGATATTGTACGAGAGGAGCTCCACCCACCGCCCCGAGCACCTCCTCCTGGGGTTGCAGAGGGGGAGTCCTCTGTGGGGCCACGCGACGGACGCGGCGCTGGACACGAGGGAGGGGATGGGCCCCTGCCGCCCCCACCTTCCTCCGACACTTCTGTACACGAGACACCTTCGCCTGGAGGTGCACCAGCACCTCCCCTACAGCACCACTTCGAGCTTTTCGGACAGTTCCGGAAGCTGAAGCCCCCCTCCTTCAAGGGGGATGAGGACCCGACCGAGGCAGAGGACTAGCTTGAGCAGCTGGAGAAGATCTTCGACACCCTTCGCCCCCCGGTGGAGTGCCGCGTGGCCTTTGCCACGTACCAGCTGGAGAGTGCGGCACACCGGTGGTGGAGGGCGGTCCGGGGACAGGAGAGGGACGAGCCGACGTGGGACCAGTTCGTCACCCTCTTCTGCGAGCAGTACTTTCCCCAGACGTGGCAGGACCAGAGGAGGCGGGAGTTCCACACTCTCCGCCAAGGGACGATGACCGTGAGCGCGTACCGCACGCGTTTCTTGGAGCTGTCCCGCTTTGCAGCGACAGCGGTAGCCACTGAGGAGGAGCGCCTTTGGAGGTTCACCGAGGGGCTCCGGCCTGCGATCCGGGGGTATGTCAAACCCCTGAAGCTGCCGACGTTTTCGAGAGTGGTAGAGGCAGCCATGACTTACGAGGAGACCAACCCGTCCGCGCGAGAGACCGACGGCGGGCGGAAGAGGCCCTTTCAGCCAGACTTCTCACAGGGCCGGCGAGAACGGAGACACGTGGCGTCCGCAGGAGAGCCGTCACGTTGTGCAGGGCCATCAGTGGCCTTTGGGGGCCCTCGACAGGGGCCAGTCGCCAGCACCGGACCCCCGCCTAGCCGACAGCAGGGACTCACTGAGGGCGGGAGTCGGGTTCCACTCTGCTACCAGTGTGGCCAGCCGGGCCACGTCAGGAGGGACTGCCCATCTAGGGCAGGAGGTCAGCAGATACTTCCCACGCAGAGCACTGGAGGGCGCGCAGGAGGCCGCGGTTTCCAGGCGCGAGGAGGAGGACCGCAGTCGCGAGGAGGATACCGGCCAGCACCTACCCGTCCGACGCAGAGTGTGGCTGCTTCGTCCGCACCTAGAGCTGAGGGGCGTATCAACGCCCTAACACACAGGGACGCCAGAGCTTCGGGATCCGTGGTAGCAGGTATGGTTTCAGTTTCTGGCAGACTCGTTTACACGCTTTTCGATTCCGGCGCTACGCACTCGTTTGTCGCAGACAGTTTCGCAGTTAGTTTGGACCAGGATTATACATTGTTAGAGAACCCGTTCGTAATCAGAGGTCCGAGTGGTCAGCTGTTTGTAGCTGAGGAGGTGTACACGGGTTGCGGGGTCAGCATCGGGGGACACAGCCTGCCAGCTGACCTGATTATGATACAGATGGAGGACTTTGGGGTGATCCTGGGGATGGATTGGCTGTCCGCTTACCACGCATTGGTAGACTGCTTTGAGAGGAAGATTGTCTTCTCCATTCCGGAGTTGCCTTCCTTCGAGTTTCACGGGCAGCCAGTAGACGGAGGTTTCAGGTGCATTTCGGCACTTCGGGCGGCGAGACTTTTGAGCCAGGGGTGTGAGGGCTTCTTAGCTTGTGTGGTGGCAGAGCACAGCCCCGTGGCAGACTTCCAGAGCATTCCGGTGGTCAGAGAGTACCCCGACGTGTTTCCAGACGAGTTACCAGGACTACCGCCCGAGCGTGAGATCGAGTTTGAGATCTCACTAGTACCAGGGACCAGCCCCATCTCCACCGCGCCATACAGGATGGCACCGCTTGAGCTGCGAGAGCTCAAGTCTCAGTTGCAGGACCTTTTGGAGAAGGGTTTCGTGAGGCCCAGTGCGTCTCCCTGGGGAGCCCCGGTACTGTTTGTAAAGAAGAAGGATGGGACCCTACGCCTTTGTGTGGACTACCGACAGCTGAATAGGGTCACCATCAAGAACAGATATCCGCTGCCGAGGATTGACGATTTGTTTGACCAGTTGCGGGGTGCCACGGTGTTTTCCAAGATCGACTTGAGGTCTGGATACCACCAGTTGAGGATCAGGGAGACCGACGTCTCCAAGACAGCTTTCCGCACCCGGTACGGACACTACGAGTTTTTGGTCATGCCGTTTGGGCTGACCAATGCCCCCGCTGCTTTCATGGACCTGATGAACCGGGTGTTCAGACCGTACTTGGACCAGTTTGTGGTGGTTTTCATAGATGATGTACTCATCTATTCTAGAGATCGGACGCAGCACGGACAGCACTTGCGGATGGTTCTGGACACTCTGAGACGACGCAGGCTGTACGCCAAATACAGCAAGTGCGAGTTTTGGTTGAGGGAGGTGACCTTTTTGGGTCATGTGATCTCTGGAGACGGCCTGGCGGTGGATCCCGCCAAGGTCGAGGCAGTGCTCAGGTGGGAGAGACCGCGTTCAGTCACTGAGATTCGCAGTTTCCTGGGACTGGCAGGTTACTACAGACGGTTCATCAGAGGGTTTTCGCAGATTGCACGTCCTATGACACAGTTGACTCGGAAGGATGTGCCTTTCACTTGGACAGACGCCTGTGAGGCGTGTTTTCTGGAGCTGAAGGAGAGGTTGACCTCGGCTCCCGTGCTCACCATTCCTGACAGTAGTGGCGGGTTCGTTGTGTACACGGACGCTTCCTTGCAGGGGTTAGGAGGTGTGCTCATGCAGAGGGGTCACGTGGTCGCTTACGCTTCGCGGCAACTGAAGCCCCATGAGCATACCTACCCTACCCACGACCTAGAGTTGGCAGCTGTTGTCTTCGCGCTGAAGACATGGAGGCACTACTTGTACGGTGAGACCTTCGAGATTTTTACAGATCACAAGAGCCTCAGATATCTTTTTGACCAGAAGGAGCTCAACATGAGACAGAGACGTTGGTTGGAGCTCCTGAAGGACTACGACTGCAGCATCTCCTACCACCCGGGAAAGGCCAATGTGGTGGCTGACGCCTTGAGCCGTAAGGCGCCCGCACGCTTGGCCAGTCTACAGTTACAGAGTTGGAGCCTTTTGGAGGAGGTGGGCAGTTGGCGACCTCTAGAGTTACGAGGGTACTGTGGGGCAGTGACGGTGACACGGCAGACCAGACCAGAGTTGATAGACCGCATCATCACGGGACAGATGGCCGATCCGTACTTGCAGTCGTTGCGCGACAGAGTACTGTCAGGGGACCCAGGGGACTTCTCTTTCACAGACCAGGTGTTACGCTTGAGGGGACGGCTGTGCGTCCCCAGAGACGAGGAGCTGTTGAGAGAGCTCCTGACGGAGGCACACGGTTCCAGATTCACCATACATCCCGGAAACACGAAAATGTACCATGACTTGAGACGCGAGTTCTGGTGGAGAGGGATGAAGCGGGATGTGGGTGAGTTCGTGCAGCAGTGCTTAGTGTGCCAGCAGGTGAAAGCCGAGCATCAGAGGCCTGCAGGGCCGCTTCAGCCGCTTCCAGTGCCAGAGTGGAAGTGGGAGAGCATCACCATGGACTTGGTGGTGGGCTTACCTGTTACCCAGCGAGGACACGACGCGGTCTGGGTAATAGTGGATAGGTTGACGAAGACGGCACGATTCTTGCCGATCCGAGTCACTTTGGGACCAGCACAGTTGGCAGAGAGGTATATCCGTGATGTGGTGCGACTACACGGAGTTCCGCGGGAGATCGTATCCGACCGGGATACCCGCTTTACGTCCCAGTTTTGGGTTGAGTTTCAGTAGGCTTTGGGGACGAGGTTGAGGTTTAGCACGGCTTACCACCCCCAGACGGACGGACAGTCGGAACGCACGATACAGACACTTGAGGATCTTTTGCGTGCCTGTGTACTAGACTGGAGGGGCTCTTGGGAGGAGCACCTACCCCTAGCAGAGTTTGCATACAACAACAGTTATCACTCGAGCATCGGCATGGCTCCCTACGAGGCTCTGTACGGACGGAAATGCACGGCACCCTTGAGTTGGGTTGAGGTGGGGACCAAGTGGGAGGTTGGCCCCAGGTTGATCCGGCAGAGTCAGGAGGTAGTTGAACAGATCCACAGACGACTCCGCACTGTCAGGAGCAGACAGAAGAGCTACGCAGATCGCAGACGCAGAGAGGTGCAGTTCGAGGTCGGGGACCACGTCTTTCTTCGTGTTTCGCCCATGAAGGGCTTACAGCGGTTTGGGGTGAGAGGGAAGCTCGCACCGAGGTTCGTGGGGCCCTTCGAGGTCCTGGAGCGGGTTGGACCCGTTGCTTACAGACTTGCCCTTCCCCCGCAGCTTTCTGGTGTGCACGACGTGTTCCACGTGTCCAACCTCAGGAAGTACGTAGCCGATCCCAGCCACGTACTGAGTCACGAGAGCGTCGAGGTGAGCGACGACCTGACCTACCCCGAGCGGCCAGTGCAGATCCTAGACCGAGCCGTCCGCAGGTTGAGACGAAAGCAAGTACCCCTGGTAAAGGTTTTGTGGAGGAGCCAGCGGTACGAGGAGGCTACCTGGGAGCCTGAGGTGGCAATGCGGGAGCGGTACCCAAAGCTTTTCGCGGGTATGTCTTTTCGGACCGGCTTCGGTCCTCTTTGAGTTTGTTATGGTTATTTGGACATCCTTTTTCCGCACCCTAGTTGGCGCAAGTTTCGGGGACGAAACTTCCTTTGAGTTTGTTATATTGTAACGAGCGCGTGCCCCAGACGTCTTTTAAGACGTCTGGGAGGTGGCCCAGACGTCTGTAAAGACGTCTGGGATCACATCCGGACGTCTAACCAGACGTCCGGGATAGTTTACAGACGTCTGGCGAACAGTTATGCTCGCACGGGATATTCGTCTGCGCGCCTGTGCGCGCAGACCTGCGATCCCGCATCTTCTCTGCGGCTGCAGGCGACCGCGACCGTCTCTCCCTCCTCTCCGCGCGGCGTTAAAAGGGGGAGGGGGCGCGCCTCCCCTCCCGTCTCCACCATCTTCCTCCTTCTCTCCTGCCTGTGCGCGAGAGCGAGCGGACGCGAGGGCGCAGCGGCAGCGGCGGGCGCAGTAGGCGCGGAGGAGCTGCGGCGTGCGAGGGCGGGGTTCTGCCGTGAGGGCGAGCTCGCCGGGAGCGGCTTGGCCGGCCGGCGGAGGGCGCAGGGGGCGCAGAGCGTCGCAGAGAGGGACCTGCTGCGGGCGGAGCAGCGGACGCGCGAGGTGCGACGCGGGCGACGTCGCGAGCGGAGGCCGAGCGAGGTTCTGATTCTGGGAAAAATCTCCAGAATCAGACGTCTGGACTGATATACAGACGACAAGGTCGACGTCTGTGAGATCATACAGACGTCTGAAAGGTGAGTTCCGCTTTCTCCTTCTTTTGTCGACTGACCGTACTGAGGAGGAGGGTTGGCGGTGCGCAGGTGTTCGGATTCGTCATCCTTTGCGAATCAGACGTCTGGAAGTTGTACCAGACGGCGGGAGTGACCTCCAAACGTCCGGAGAGACCATCGGACGTCTGGGATCTAGGAGAGACGTCCCCACAGACTTCTGGACGTCCGGGGAACCAAGCCGAACAGGTAATTCTCTGATCCACCGTTTAAGACGTCTGGAAAGAGTTCCAGACGTCTGATTTTGCACAGTATTGTCTTTCTCGACCCGTTTGGGCTCCGTTTTCCGCGATTCGAGTTGCGTTCGTTTCAGAATTTATTCCTCTACCCGCCTACAGTAGCTATACACTGTTTTGAGACACTCCTTGTGTTGATCCTTGTGATAGGACCTCGTTCGGTTGCCGTCTTGAGAGTCGCGGAGGCGCGCGGGATTCCCGACCACGACCCCATTACTCCTGTTGTACCTGGTAGAGTGGTTTTAAGTATTAAAAATCTGTTAAAGTATGGAATCATAACTAGAACCTAGGGCATTGCATGAATCCTAGGAATGAGAAATGTATGGAATGATAGCTCCTAGGTGTTGCATGAATCCTAGGGCCGGAAAACTAGATTGTATGATAGATCCTAGGATATGGCATGAATCCTAGGATGGAAAAACTAGTGGTATGTACCTTACTGCAGTCTTGGAAAAATGGAAAGGAATATATAAAGCTGCCTGTAAATTTAATTAACAGCTGCCTGTTATGCATAAAGAATCATGTTGAGATCATGGAATGTGAGAACGAGAATCTGGAAAGTGAAACATATGATGTTCTGAGATAAAGAGCTGGAACCCTACGGGGAATTAGGAGTGGAACTCCTGGAAAGAAAAGGAATGGAACTGAGATGTAGTTTGTACTGTCTCTTGGGTACGCAGTACCAAGGGAAGTACCTGTACCTGTTTTAGTGCAGAGTGGGGCCAGCCGCCCCAGGGACCCGGGGTTAGGATTGGCCGCTCTGTACCGACTTGTTGGCCCTCGTGTACGTAGTACCGAGGAGAGCTAGTAGTGTTAGGAGAGTACTAGCTACCCCATGGGCCCCGGGGTTCTGCTAGCCTCCTTCACCGACTTGTTAGGCCCACTAGGGCAAACCAGGGTAGTCAGGCGAGGGTGCGCGGACTGTGGAGGGGCAAGGCCCCGGTTTGGTTACTGTGGAGGGGTTGGACCCCTGTTACTGAGAGGGCTCTGCCCTGGTTCCGTGCTGTGCTTTGGGCGCACCCGTTAGCGGAAACGACTGACCGCGTGCCAGTACGGGCTAGCTACCTGTGCGTTTATCGCGCGTGCCGTAGTCACCGTTACGTCTGTCAGTGACCTTGGGGTGGTTGACTGAGGGTAGGATCACCACGGGGGACTCTCCCGGCCAGGAGAGCACCACGTGCTACTTCTACTTTTGGAAAAGACTGCAATCAAGATCGTCCCACGAGGACATCCGAGATCAAGTAAAGGATCTGAGAAGTAAATGAAATAGTGAGAAAAATTTAAAGATGTAAATAAAAGGAAGTAATAGAACATAACAGCTACTGTACACTCTACTATTGCCTTTAGTTAGTTTGCCACTCTACTCAGCGTTTTGCTGACGTGTTACACTCGTTACCTTTTTCAGGACCAGGTGTTGAGCAGCCAGGGTCGGCGGCTGCAGAGGACGCTGGGCCGAGTAGGGTCCAGTAGAGTTGCCACAGCTTTGTACCTTCTTTTGTTTCTGTTCTAGTGAGTAGTTTTGTTTCCGCTGTACCTTCTTTACCTGCAGTTTTTGTTATATGATAAATGTTGTTTTACTGTTGTGGTGGTGCCTACTGTAGTAGTTTCTTTCCTTACTGCTGTACTTCTTACTGTTAGTTATATTCATGCTGAATGTGGTTTATTTTACTGTCTTTTGGTTACTTCCTCGTTGGACGACTGGGTCTTGGGATTAGTCGAGTCGGTCCGGTTCTCGTGTCTCGTAGGGACTCGGGAACCGGGTCGTTACAATCTACAACTTCCAGAAGATGGACGGCCAAGATGGTGCCACGTGGCGCCATCTCAGCCGCCCAAACGGCCGCTTGCATCTTGTGAAGACCACACACCCGTCTCCTCTCCGCCGTTGGATCTCGATCCAACGGCTGCGACGCGCCCGTGCTGAAGTCAGGCGCTCGACACAAACGCGACCGCAGCGCAGTGGTCAAGCGGTCTAATGCGAAGCAGGGACGCGCGTTCGAGCCCCGCCAAGCAGAAATTGGAGCAGTGGCGCGCCTCCAATCGACCGCACGATCGCGATCCAACGGCCGCGCGTGCCCGATAGCGCCGACGCGCGATTAGACGCGCGCGTGAACACGCGATCGCACGCACAGGCGGGCGGGCGGCAGTGGTGAAGGCGCGATTTTAAGCCGTCCGATCTCGCGATCGGATGACTGAGACTTCGCGGACGTGCGAAGCCGTTGAGGGCGCGAGCAAGCGAGGAGGCACGCGTGAGCCGCCCACGTCGCCCACGTTAGGGGCTTTAGTGACGGATTTATCCGTCACTAAAGACCCCTCATTTACTATTTTCAACTTGTAATGTCCATTTTGCCCTCACTCCTTGCAACTATAAAATGAGACCCCCTCCATACGAAATTTTCATCCCTTCTTTCTCCTCTCTACCCCTCCAAAGCTCAAGAGAAGCTTGTCCCACACCCGGGATGCTTCTCGCGAGATAAAGTCCAATTTTCGTTCCCCTTCGGAAGTGGATCCCGTGACGACGACGACGTGCTGCTTCGTTCCCGTTCTTCTAATTCGTCCTCCTTCGTCCCACTTCATTCTCCTTCGTCCAGGCGTCGTCCTGTCCGGCTCGTCCTCCAAGCAACCGTCGAGGAGGATTTCTCTCTCCCTATTCTTTTTACCGCTTTCTAGTATAGATTTACTGCTTTCTAGATTAATCTACTCGTCCTCCAAGCAATCGTCGAGGAGGACATTTCTCTCTCCATTCTTTTAATGCTTTATAGAGTAAATTTATCGCTTTCTAGAGTAATTGTTTTATGCTTTCTAGTTGTAATGAACAATCTCTTCAATACAAAAATTCCTTGTTTATTCTACATCTCATTTTGATTTCTCTGTGTAATATTCTCTCTCTCTTACTCTCTCTCTCTCTTCTATTTATTGTAAATAATTAGATGGTTCTAAATTGAATTATTCTGTAACAAATAAAAAGAAACGCGTAGTTTTTAAATCAAACGTCTGTCTCCCTGTGTTCGACCCGGAATTTTAATTTTGGTATAAATTTTATTTGTTGAACATGAATTCTTTTCTTTCGAACTACAACGACAGGTTTTCCAAAACCGAACACGTTAGCGTAGGTTCGTACACGTTCAACATTGTTGAACGATTATGTTTGTATCCTTTGTATTAGGAGGACAGCTTTTATCCTTTGTATTAGGTCAAAATGAGCTAGTTATGGCTCATGATGAGGTTCTCATCAGATAACTATTATGTTTTCACCTTGAATTTGCATTTTTGACCTTTTTAAGTTAATTTATTAAATTAGGTAAAATTACTTAAGTTATTATATACTTATGTACATATTATGTTTAAATTACTTATTAATTAAGAGAATGGCTAATAAAATTTCGAGTCCAATTATTAATTAGATTGTGAAAAATGTTAATTGAATGGTAAAATATAATTTTTAATTTATTTTAAGTTCTTTAGTAAATATCCCTTATTCCGTAATTAACCCTTATATATTCATAACCTTAGCTAATTAACTAGGAGGACTAGTTAATTAGGAGTAATTAAAGATCATGATGAGTCTCTCATCAGTCATAAACCTTCCTTTAGGCCAATTCAATGACTACCTAGAAATCCTAACAATCAACACCTCATTTCTCCTACACAAATGAGTAAAAATAGATCGAGTATGCACTTTCCTTTGGGCCAGTGCACACCCACCTACTAACACACATTCATCCTTTTACTGTTCATGGATAAGCCCAGTATTCACAGGAGAGCTCACATTGGCGAGGTGCTGCTTCAACTGGGTTACCCTAGAATGGTATACTTTATTAATTAGACCGGGCTTAATAAACACAAAGTAGAGAGTGGGTTGGCTCTAATACCACTTGTTGGGATTAATTCCTTAAACCCTTAGGGGTTTAACTGAAATTGACCCACTTCTGACTTAGGATGGATGTGAACTGTAACTTGTCTCATCTGGACTTCATACAAACTAGGCACCGGTATTGGTGGACCAGTATCAGTATCTATGACTGACAATTATGAGTTCCATATTCAATGGGTACCGGTACTGATGCCAAACACCGGTACCTATGAGTTACTGTTTGGAACTCAAGTCCAGATGAGTACTTGTCCAGCGCTCACCATGTACCAGCACTCATGTTGAGTATCGGTACTCCATGAGTACTAGTAACCCTCTAGGAAACAACTGGTCTCAACGAGTACCAGTATTCATGGTACTCATCATGAGTACCGGTACTTATTGAGTACTTGTAACTTTGCCTGTAACTAATGAGTACCGGTACTGGTGACCAGTACCGGTACTTGTAAGCTACAGGTTGTAATTACCTGAAGCCTAGTACCTGACTTGGGACTCACTTGTACCAGTACTCATGGTGAGTACTGGCACATGTAGGTCCCAGTCTGGGACTTAGGACGTCCTGGAGTTGGTCTGATGCTAGTGGTACCAGTACTCATGAAGAGTACCAGTACAAGCTAGCTACCATTCCCTTTATAGCTTAAAATCAGTATGACAATAGTACCGGTACTTAACTTTAGTATCGGTACTTGTTGATGGTTACAGATGTGTTTGTGTTTTCTGAGAATGTAGAAATAATAGATCTAAAAATAGATACGACCTAAACAAACTATGATGAGATGGCAACTAAATAAATACATATATGTACAAGCATGATTCATGTAAACAAAGTATAGGCATGCATCTCTGATCTATTAAGGATCTATACATGCATGATGTGTACGAAGGCATACCTAGATTCATGACGTATATAGAGCAAAAGGGGTTACGAGTTAGGCTCTTCCAAGAGTATTCTCGCCTCCGTTAGATCAAGAGTAATCAGGAGATGGCTCTCTCCTGAGATTGCAGCAACCCAACCACTCTTGTCTCTCTGATTCTCTCTCAGCACACAATGGGAAGGTGAAGAGATTAGTAGGTGGAAACCCTTGGAGGTTGTTTGTTGGCGGAATAGAGGGGGAATTAGGGCTAAATTCCACATTTGGTAGCTTTTATTCCAGCGTTAGTGAATTCCGGAATTGAGGGCTGGATTCTGGAATAAATGAATTCCACTGAAGAGGTGGAATTCGTTTATTCTGTTGGTTTATTCCACCTCTCTCATCTCCCTCTCTCAACATCACTACATAAGATTCATTTATTCCTCCTACCAAACACCTCAGGTGGAATAAATACTTCTTATTCTTTGATGTGACAACAAATACAACCAAACACTTAGGCGAAATAAAAACCCCTAATTCCCTCTACTCTTTTACATCCCTTTTTTATCCCTACTAATTATTCCTCCAACCAAACAGGCCCTTGGGGACCTAACCTCTCCTTATTAGTAATTAGGCAAAACTAATTATTCTGCCCATCGAGGAGTTGTAATTGTAAAATCGGTCTCTACAAAAATAAAAACTTAACCACATCATTCTCTTTGCATTTTACGCCTATGCCCTCAATAAAACTTGATTTGATCACTTTGATGATGGGCATAACATGACAGTCCATTAACCTATTGTTATTTTATTATATCTACATATATGTTTACACATACAAGTCCATACATTGGATTTTAATCCAACAATACAAACTATAATATGTAGAATGACTTACATAGGATCATACATGAGATTCCCACACACACACATAAATACACACACACACACATAAAAGAATATACATTTCAAGCATATGCAAGATGTTTCAACTATAATGATAAATTCTCCAACCTCAAGTTCATATCATCAAAGCCCTTTCGCTTTTTCTCATCTCACGTCATCAACTATGCTAACTCTCTATGTTCATCTACTAATCCTAGTTAGTCAACATCTTCACCTGTGATATTAATTGTTGCCAACCTTAGTGACAATCCTGATCTCTTCCTTATAAAAAAGTAGTGTCGATCTCACTAATGTTAGCAGTACAAACACACCCTCTTTGCTCAATCAAGCACGTGATTCTAACTATTTTCTTTGCTATCATCAACTACATAGCTATCTTTGAGTTCTCATCCAAATAATCAATAGGAGTATGTGCCATGACTTGTCTTGTTAGACGTTGATGAGTACAACTGATACATAGCTAACCAAATCCGTTATAAATTACTTGTAAAATCAAAGTGAATTAATCTTGAAAGCCAAGACAAACACATACAAACAATTTCAAAATAGTTGGAGCTTCTAAAAGCATTTTCTATCGGTATAAGAGGAAAACTAAAAATTTATGCATATTCATCTAAGGACTTTAAACCGTATGTACATCTCAAGATAAAATGGAATATAAGACAAAAAATATGATGGCATGATCTTTTCTAAAAAATTCATATGTGCTGGTTTAGTGGTGCCGTTTGGCTTATATGAAAATGTCTACTTTCGTTTCTCTGAGTCGAAATAGTGAATAATATCAAGCCTCTAGCACAGTGCAACGAGAAAACGAATGCAAAGATGAATATCAGTTAAAATATGCTAGAACTAATATTTAATAGGTAAAACTAAATCGGCATTCAAAGCATTTTCCATCTACTTAATTACAAAGAAAATAAAGTCACGTGGTATTAGCATGGGGACACGAATAACTATAAATATCTTTTAAAAAGATAAATTTCTCTAAATAAGACAAGTAGAATAAATACATAGTAGTTGGCTTGAGAATTACTCACCTGAAGTTTAATATAGATCCCTATAACTTATGAAAAATCAAGACGTGCTACCCTTGTGTTTAAGGGCTATTGAGTGGGTTTTAAATATGCATTAATTATAGTAATATCTTAATCACTCTCAAACAAATAGAATTTATTACTTAAATTTAAAGTTCGAAGTCGAACATATAGAGTAAATAGAAATTCACACGCTAATCTCAATTAAGATGTAACTGAGCACAAGAAATGAGCCAAATAATACTATGTAATGAATAAGAATCAGTCAAAATTGATTATCAATATAAAACATGAGTTTAACAATAATTTGACATAGCAAAAAGAATCCTAGAGCAAAACAATGGTGATTTAGATCACTAATAACTCAATATAGATATATATGCATCAAGTTAAATAATGCTACAGTGTCGTCAATTATCCAACTTAGGTACTCAAATATATCAATAGCACCTCCTGCAGTACCCAAGTCAGACGTCGAATTAAGTCATCAGACTTAAACGTTTAGCCGCTACAGTGCTCTTCTGATTTTCTTCCTCTGTTGCTTTCTTCTCTCTTTCTTCTTTTCTTCTTCTTCTCTGTCTTCTCTTCCTTCCTTCTCTCTTTAGCTTCTACGGTTCTCCTCTTCTCTTGCCTTTGCTTCTGTAGACCTTTTCCTTCTTCTTTCCTTCCTCTTTTCTTCTTCACACACAGGTCCTCTCTTCTTCTTCTTCCTCTTCTTCTGTGGTCCTCCTCTTCCTTGCCTTTTCCTCTTGACGCACAGGGGGAATAATCTCAAATTTGGTTAAGTGTCAGCCAATGCACAGAGGAGCAAAACCCCCCAACCCCACGCATGCTCTCTCTCTCTCCTTGTCTTCCACTTTCTCAATGTCCAGTTAATCAGGTACTCAGGGATCCGCATACCTGGGAAGAGGGCTGCCAAGGGTGCATAGCAGCCGAGGTGTGAGTATAGACTTTAGGTGGGTAATTGGGTGAGGGGTGTATGGGGACCTCATCCTCGTGTCTAAGGCGATAAGCCACAGACATAAAAGCAATTTATGGGCGCTTGATGCTCGTGAGTCCCCTATGTGGGACTATATGCGTCCCTCTTCTTACGCGAGCAGCAGCAGGTGGAGTTGCGTCTCATTAGGAAGCTGCTACTGATGGGGTCCATTGATTGACTCCCCAGGAAGACTCTTGGGATGATTCCACAGCACCTGGAGCATGAATTGGGGAAGAGTCACGATCGGAGGACTGTGAACACGGTCGAGCGAAGCGGTGGGACATCGGAGGATGGCAAACCCAGAAACTCTAGAACACAGCCTCTCAGCCACATTAAAATAGCTCACGAGCATTGCCGGTCCACAACGAGTGTAGTGGTGATGGTTTCGTGGTGTGAGAGTGCATGTGGAGGGTGGACAATGACGGAGATGGAGGTCAGTGACGGGTGTGTTCGGGGGGTGGTTTGGAAGGTCAAGAGGATGGAATAGAAGAGGGGTTTTGTGCGGGTGGATGTGGCGAAGGTTATGGAGTTGTTGGCGAGGTGTTTGGAGCGGCAGAGCGTGCAGAAGACCTCACCGAAGGTGTGGCTGGAGATGAGGACGAAAGCGGCTTGCGTAGACATCGAAGGGATATTTTTGGTTTTTGAGGGTGTAAATCTAACCTAAGATGCTAAACAAACTAAACTAACCCTACTCTAATGGAAGAAAGGGACGGAGTAGCATCGACTTTGATTGGCCGACTCCGTGGAAGACGAAGGCTCTGGTGGGGTGATGACGGCGACGAAGAATGGGAAAGAGGCTCCTACTGGTACGGCCAAGAGCGGAAGAAGTTGAGGAAGAAGATCCGGCCACTGGTATTGCGAGCAGATGAAGAACGGAGTTGGAGGGAGATGCCAAAGCTCAAGAAGCCTTTCGGCCAGAGAGGAGGGAGGAACAAGGGGATTTCTAGCCAAAAGCGAGCTTGGGAGTTCGACCGTGCATTGGGGTTCTTTTTATAGGGGTCAAGGAGTTGGTTTAAGCTTGTGAATCAAGCTTTCGAGCTTGGAAAGTTTGCCAGAGTTGGAAACCCAAATCTCTCATGCGTTCGCATGAGAGATTGAGAATGTTGTGGGGTCTAAAACCTGGTGTAATGGAGAGAGAACTTCATATGGAATCTCCCTTCCAATTTTGGAAGGGATTTTTGTCTAAACAAGGAGTTCTCTCCAATCAAAGGTCACCAGAGAAGAATTCCTCCACAATAATGGTGGAGGGACCTATTTTCAAAGAGTGACGACAACGATAGGATCCTATTTGTAAGGATTTTGAAGTTAAGGGCATGTGTGTGAGAGAAAAGAGTCAGACAGGACAAAATTTCAAACTAGGTCAAGATGATCTCTAATTGGGTCCAAATTTTGGTATCAACCTAATTTAGACCCAAGGAATCTGATGATGAAGTCGGATTTAGGTTTTGATCAAGTTTGACTGGGTAAATTATGCAGTTACTCAAATTAAGGCAACTATATGTCTGAGACTCTGTTTTAGATCAAATTGGGTTCTAATGGTCAAATCAAGCATACCAAACCTTAGAGAATAGTTTCTATGATTTTCAGAAGGTTTAGGTGAATTTTTCCTGATCGGAAACTCAGTTAAACAAGCACATCTGTTTTTAGCATTTTAGATGTCATTTAATTCTCGAAACATGCGAAAACCCATTTCTGTCTGTGCGAACCCACTTATTAGGTATTTATGAACTTTTGACCTTTAATTAACCCTCAAGAATCCCCATGATTGTTCCGCATTCATGATAGGATGGTTGATCGACTTTTTGCGACATGTTAATCAATCACTTCATAATAAAATGCTGTTGTCGAGTTTTAATCCTCGGCAACGACGCCAAAAATATGATCGACTTTCTATGACATGTAAATTAATCACTTCATAATAAAACGCTGTTGTCAGGTTTTTATTTCCGGTAACGGCGCCAAAAATATGGTGCGATCGATCATGGTTTGTATAAAAAAGAATCGTCGTCGTTGTTGTTGTATATGTCACAAATACAAATCATTATCGCATCAATTTTATTTATTTACATAATTTTTACTGGTTTATTCTAGGTCATTTACTGGGAGTCATTTATTGATATACATCACTCTCTAAGTTCAACATTACTCTTTAATCCTAAAAAGATCAATTCTATGTACAATCATAAATGAATGAATTAATGAATAATCAATGAAATAATAGCTTAATTATGTACAAAAGAATCAACTAAAATGCTTGCAAACACCTAATTATAAACAAGCATCAAACACTATACATATATACTCTATACTATCTATTTATAACTTATAATACTAATACTTACATATATATACAATAATAAGTAAAAATATATACTAGACTGTCCTAACTTAACATACTAACATATGCAGTAACATATATAATATCTACAGTGATAGATATAAACGTTGTTACACCCCATAAAAATAATGTACAGAATCTAAGGTAGAAACTGGGATCTGTAATGACACTTATTCTATCTATAGTGACGGTTTATACTGTCAGTAAAGCTATATGATTATTTACGTACATATATTGCTCAAACACAACTATACTACATATACTTATACTAGTTATTTACATTATACACTTATATACATGTTATATTTATATTATATACATATATACATACGCACATATATACTTAACTCATTCTTCTTCTCTGTTCTCTCTTCTTAATCTTTAAGGTTAACTTAACCATTTCTTCTTCCTCTTTTGTTCTTCTATTTCTTTCCTTAACCCTTCATTAAGCCTTAATTAAAAAAAAAGGGTTTTAAGGTTGGCGGGCAACTCTTTTCGAGGGATACACAGCACCCGAGGTGGGTGGGGCCAGACCTCTACTAGGAGCCACCCTAATTCTTTAATTAGGTTTCTTAATCTCTGTTTAAGCTTAGTAATGGGCTTAATAAAGCCCTTCGCACAGTGCATGGCTCCTAGCCACACACCGCACACCGATATCATCACACATCACTGCCATATGCCATACATGCTCAGAGGAAGGGGGCATAGGGTTATAAGGGCACCTGGCACCTGACAACTGAATTGGGAGGGGAAGAAAATCAATTTAAGCAACTTAGAGCGCTTTGCCACACATGATCTGGTACTTTCTTTAGTGCCTCTTAGCACTGGAATTCTAGCGCGACTGTCTGATTTGCAATATTTGGCCCTCTATTTAAGGGCCCAATTTCAATCCAATTTTAAATTAGAATATATAGTTTGGAAGCCCTTATATAGGGCTATATAATTATATGATTTAATTACAAAAATAATTATATTTACTGTATAAATAAATTAGCTAAAGTTTGTGAATTATACATCCTGATTTCAGGGTTTATTTCTTAATTAACGTATCAATTAGTTAATGTATGGTCTAATTGACCTATTTCAATAGTAATATACATATTTAAGTAATTATTACATATTTCTATTGTATTTTACAAGTTTTATTTTACTTAATTTTCATTTAAATAGTTGAATTAAGAGTGTATAAGTATAATTTAAGTTCTAAATAACATAATATAATATAAATATAGTTAAATTAGCTTAATTTACTTAAAATATAATTATATAAATTTAAAATATAAGTTAGTTCAGTTTTAACTTAAATGACTAATTTACTTTAATTTAATCAAATAACTTAGCTAGTAAATTAATAAATTAATTATTTATTCTATATATATAATTAAATTATGGTACAGGGTTTATTATGTACATTATACATACATAAATACATATGTATAGTATTACTTATAGATTAGTTAATTTATTAGGGTTTCCATAATTATGTGGCTTATAGTACATATAAGTTAATATAATTAATAAATCATTAGATAGATAAGTTATATACATAATAAGTTATCTTGAATACTTAAGTTATGCTATATAATATATACATAAGCTATACATACAATTTATACACATTATACACTATATACATATATTTAACTTAGTAGATTAGCCTAAATATACATGTATTTACATAGTATATATAGTGTTTTTGTATATTTTTGGAGTTTCTCTAATTTTTATGGTTCTTATGAGTTTTATATAGGTAGGAGGTGAACTAGAAAGAGAGAGATGAGAGAAATGAAAATATTTTTGGTGTTTTATAGTTGAATTCGTTTATTAAATTCCAAGGTATACTGAACCATCGGCTGGTATGTTCTACCAAGCTGGGGGTTCAGAATATCATAAAACTTGGTATATGCTTAAAAATATACCTAATCTTGACTGAGACAAGTTTATTTTATTTTTTTGGATTTTTTATAGGATTTTTATTTATGTGCAAGTAAAGCACAATCTAGGCCTTTGGAGGATTTTCTAGGTGAACCTATGACCTAGAATGGAATTTTAAAGGATGAGAAAGCAGTGGTTTGCCTATAAAATGCTCAACAACAAATAAGGAAAAGATATAAGTAGTTAAGCATGAAATTCACTTAGATTTCCATTAATTTGATTTTGGACAGTTAAGCATGCAATGTTGGCTGACAAAGAAAGATTTAACCATGAAATAAGCCATTCTAAATTGAATTTAAATCAAATAAAAGTACATGAAAGCTTGTATAATAAAATACAACATTAATAACATGTCAGCTATTCTAACTACTTGAAACTAAGCCTATAGTCCAAATGATCTTCAACCTATTGTCCAGCTGTAGGAACAGCAGCAATAGCCAAAAGTAATCACAATAGTAGCAATACTGCTAACAACAGCAGTAGCCACTGAACAACAGCTAGTTGAACTACTGCAATAGCTCCAGATGTCTTAAAAATAATCCAAGAGCTGCTGTAGAATTCAAAATTCATAGAAATCATCTATAGTAGATCTGGAACTCACAGATCAACGCTTATCTCCTGATTCAATCATTTACATCTCAAATCAGACTTGAGAAAGCCTGATCAGAGATGTAAAATAACTTGATCAATAGATAAAGGATGAATCTAAAATGAAATGTAGCTGCATCATGCAGCAATTTGATATGGTTGCTGGGATTCAAAAACACAAAAACAAATCTCTAAAACACATTCTGACAAGGGCTAAAATTCACATAAAAACTTCTCTCAGAAATGCAACTTTAAATCAAAGACCCTTGTCAACATTTCTTTTCCAACTCAGAGCTAAATCTACTGATTTAACACCTTCCTAATGCTATAGATAGCATGTAGGAGGTGTTGAAATCAGTCCATTAAATTCAATTTGAATCCCAATGTGTTAAAAACCTAAAGGACTATTGAAAATCCCTTAGGTGAAAATCAGATCTCAAAAAAATAAATCCATGGTTGAAATCCTTAATAGAGCCTCCAATCAACATAGTTGATCTTCCTTAGCTCTATAAAGCTTTCAAAAACATTAAAACCCTAAAAAAGAACAGATTTGATTATGGCTCATCTAAGATGAATTCTGACGTCAGAATCATCTCAGATTCACAACCATTCAGTGAATTACAAAAATACCTCAATTTGCTCGATCAAAATCATTCAAAACTCAGTTGATTAAAAATCTTGCGATCTTGTGTTAAATCCAAATTCATACTAAATCAAGCAAACTGATTCCATTTTCAGCTCAGATCAGGGGCCTTTATGAACAAAATGAAGTGAGTGAGAGGCCTCTAAAATGGATTTGAGCGCAATTCCTCATCTCAAAGCTTAAAAGCAAAGAGATGGGGATTTGACTCCAAATGCATGGGTGAATTGCGAATTAAAATGCGAGCAAATCAGAAGTGAAATGAAAACATGTAGAGGGAGAAAAATAGTGGTCACTGTATGGTTGAATTCATCCCCTCTGATTTGAAATGATCAGAGGAGGTGAAATTGTGGGATCTCTATGCTACAACTACTCCTATGCTATACTACAAGAATGCACAGCAGATCTGATCTTGATCTATATCTAAATTCTACTACTAAGCTATGTAACGACACTACAGCTAATCTAACAGTAAGAATGGGACCTTTAGATCTCCACCCGGTGGATGGAGAGGAAGAAAGGAGGGAGGAGATGCTCCAATGGAGTGAAAACCCTCTAGTGGAGTTTAGGGTCACCCTCAGGTGCTCTGAAGTCCTTAGTGGCGAGGAGTATTAGAGAGAATGTGGATTTCACAGTCGGTGGCTGTGAAAATGGGGAGAGGTGGGGAGAGTAGCTGGAGAGGAAGAATGATCGCTAAGAGGTGTAGGAGGGAGCGATCCCTTACGCGCGTGACTGTGGAACACCTTAAGTAGATGGAAGAGTGAATCCAAGCACCACATAGGTGAGGTTAGGCGAAAAGGGCATGGGCGACAAGGATGAGAGGAGAGAGCGGGCGTGGCTACCAAATCAAAAAGCGGCAGTTGGATGGGATCTAGGCGAAAAGGTGACCACATGCACCGAATTGCGCAAAGGTTCTATTCAAATCGAGCCATAGATCAAGCAATCAAGGGAATGGACAACCAAGATTTCGCATGTTCTTTGTTGCTACAATGTTTGCGCGGGGGCTGTAGGCTTGTGTTGGTGAAATTATAGGGAACACCACTCAGCGAAGGGGTAGAACAATTGCAAATAGACCCATTAGTGGTAAGGAAAGCCATTAAAGCAGTCCTTAGGGCTTACAAATAGGTCCCTATGGGTTACAATTAGGTCCTAGGAGGTTTTCTAATAAATGATATGTAATACACTAAGGACCTAAATGTAAATCATTAATTTCAAGGCCTTAATGATGTCCAAATGCATCCAAGTTTTCATCTAAGCTTAACTAAACATTTAAGAAGTTAATTATGCTTTTGATTTGAACTTTTGAGATCATTTATGTGTTCAATTTGCAATTGGATTACCATTTCACATTTATTAATAAAATATCTCATTTAATGACCTAATTATGCATTTTTAACATAGAATTGATGTGTTAGGTCTCTTTCTCTAATTCCCACACTTAACCCTTTTTATGTGTTAATTTAATATTGTTTAACCTAGTTTCTAGCTTAACCTAGGCTATTTAGCTATGATGAGTTGCAACTCATCAATGGTAAAATTGCAGTTTTAACTCTAGTTTCTCGTTATTGTCTTAGAAAGGATGTGTAATGAATTACTATCTTTTGGCGATTATGTAGGAGCATTTAATGATGGAATATGACTAAATAAAGCTAGATATGACTGATAATGATGTTATCATCATACCCCCATGCCTAAGTTTTGCTAGTCCCTTAGCAAAATCTAATGGAATTAACTCAAATTCTAGACCATGCCTTTAATTCTAGATCTCTAATGTGTGCTTTCTTTTGTAGATTAGGTTAGAATGCTAATAATAGGCCTAGAGGTACTCAAGTATCAACCAAGATCTAGACCTGACTAGCTTAAGCCTCAGTCTACCACCAAGGTTTTTAAGGCCTGCAGGAACTAACCTAAGGTTCATTGAACTCCACGATTAAAGCACCTATGCTTAAAACATGTTTAGTCTAGGTTCAGTTTGCAGTGCGCTTTTGTAAGAGAGAGGATAGAATAATTTTTACATTTTTGGAGAGTTTTTTCTCTCTTTTTATTTTCTTTATTTCTAGCTTTGGATTAGCTTAAAAACACAGTCTGTATTGGATTCCTTGCTCCCACCATCAATCCTTGCAGGGCCCTTGGCTTTCGATGCTTCAAGATAGCACCACCCATGGCAACCCCCAGAACCCTGGGTTTCGACACTTCGAGATAGTGCCACCCATGGCATTCTATAGCTAAATTTAGGCCTTGGCAATTGACATTTCGGGATAATCTCGCCCATAGCACCTGAATCAGCACAAGGAGCTCACGTGCCCCCAGTAGGATATTTAGATATCCTAGGAGACAAGCACCGAGGAGATGGTATGTTATTGCGCATCTTCGAGGAGACTTTCTTGCCTCTCTGCGTCGGGAACTTGTCCAAATCAACTTGTGTTGATAAGCCACTCCTAATCTAGGTAGCTTTTTCAGAACAGAATTAACGCATTTGCATGATTTTGATATTAAGAGCACTAAACCAGACTTGTGTGTGGATTAGGGTGCTTAAGTTACTGAGTCCCATAAACTAGAGGTTAGTTGACAAGGCTGAATAATCCCTAAGCCTTAGACCTAATACTTAAGCTTTGCATTTTCCTCAACCTCTTGAGGACTATCAAGATCTTAATGAATACTTGAATTTTTAAGCCTAAAACAAGCCCAAGAGGCCTAAGATCAGCACTCATACTAATCTCTGTATCTCTTAGCACTTTTTTTACTTTTATTTCCTTCTTTTGATTTGGTCTAGAGCTTAAGTTGATCCCATAATGTTTTACTAATTTCTAACACTTTTTGTTTCAAATTGTTACTCCTTTTTGACATTTAAAATCTTCTCCTCCCTTTTCCTCCTCAAGAATGGTATGCATTTAATCCATTCAAAATTTCCTCTCTTCTCCCATTTTATTGTTCTTTTTCATTTTTTTATTTTTTTAGCTTTTTGAAAAATGTATTTTTTTGTGAGAACCCTTTAGAAACTTGAATTTTTGTATGTTTGCACTTTAACACCCCCTCATGCCTAAGTTTTGCAATGTCATCATTATAAACTGGTGGGTATGAATTCAGTTTGGGTTTAGAGATTAGAACACGGTAAACGAGTGGGAGAATGGGTCGGGATGACTGTTGCGGATGATTTCAAGCTCTGATACGAGTAGTAGAGGTGGAGTCGATTGTTCTAAAACTGAACTCAAAGTGCATTAGACGTGAAGTACAAAAGGATAATCAAAAGGATCTCGAGTTTTTGAAATGACGAGTTACCTCCCGTTAAGCGCTAAATTCAATGTCTTCAGTCGAGCAAAAAATGGTATGGAGGAGTGGTCAAATCAGATGAGTTTTGTAGAACAAGCACCTTGATCACTAGCCTGGTTGGCCTAACCAGGTGCTTGTTTAGATTAATAGGCTGATGATGCAGCCCAAACCCAAGCAATCTAGCAGGTTGATAGATGTGGATCAAGAGATGCAGTGCCCACCAGATACTGTGGAGCTTGGAATGATGTGGAAGTGAAAAGTTAGGGTTTGGCTGAGTCAGATCAGCCTAGTCAAAGTAGGGATCCTCAAAAGAGATTGAATTAGTGGAGGATGTGAGATCCTTATGAGAGTGATTAGAGAAGGATGGGGCATGATTTTCAGTCTGATCAAAATTCGAAACCCGATTGGAATGTGGAGAATCATGTGTGACTGGCTCATCGAGAGGAGAATTAGAGTAGAAATTGAGTCCTGTTGCGGGTCAGGGTTGAAAATAGGTTTTGGAAGGTTTTGCATGTGTAGAAAAGGTGGCATCAATAAGAATTGTGTATGAGGGCTCCTCTAGGAAGGATTTCAAGGTGGGTTCATCTAGAGAGTCCTCATAATGGCCATCAAAATCAAATGTAAATGCCCGGAGAGTCCTTATAGGATCAAGGAAATCTGAGTCAAGAAAAGATTCAAATTCTAGATTGTAGACACTCTCGACATTTGTTGTTTCTGATTCTTGAGGATCAAAAAGAAATGATTCCATCTTAGTGGAATCTGATTTTGAATCAATGATCTCAGGATTAGGGACCTCAGAGTTAGAGTCGAAGAATGGATCATGTATGTTGAGGTCGTAGATTGGATCATAATTGTTAGGAAACAACAGTTCTCCGAAATTAGGGTAAGATTCAAAATCATCAGAGAAATTTCAAGAATCATGTTCTAAGTCTGATTCCAAATCAGAGGTTCCACCACAGAAAGGATCAAGATGTGTAGAATTTGCAACCTGACTTGAATCTAACCTAGTTTCAAATTCTAAGTTCAAAAAAGGTGTCCCTATTAGGCATGGGCTTGGGTTCTTGGCTCCTAGGGAAGACCCAATCAAATCCCAACTCTTCCAACTCCTCGATTTTTGTGTTGTAGATCAGCATGACTTCCGAAAATCAATCTGTATCTCTAGGGAGGTTAGAGAGGTGCACTCATCAAATATAGGCCCAGAATCATAATCCAAATTAAATATCTGAATTTCATCATATTGGGTCTCATGATTATCCCAAATAGGTTTGAATCATAATTCTAGGTTAAGGGTGTGGGTTGGGCTCTACAGGGATGTCAGAATTGTTCTTGACAGTCACCTTATCAGAATAAGGGATGGAATTTACACCCTCAAGAGGTTCTGACTCAATCTCATTATCACAGGTGTCTGGGAAATCTAAGCTTAGTGAACCAATCTTTTGATTTTCTAGGGCTGGCTCAAAATCATGATCACCTACAATCGAATCCTCCCAACCCGTCCCAAGATCAGGTGTATCAATTTGTTCGTAATTTGAATCAGTTTTCATTTGGGTTGGGGGTCCACAACAACCTTGATCATCAAATCCAGGATTTGGGAAATTACATGGATTAATGGAATTACTCAAGATGTCATCTTAACTTCTGACCGGTATTTTTGCTCGATGGATCTATACAAATTATTCAACAATTCTCCCATTTTTCCAAAAATTTTGGAGATCTTCTGGAACTGAAGGATTTGACTAATATTGTAGACAATCATTATTGTGTAATTTCACCAATTCCATGTGTTCTGCTAAAAGATCATCTTGGGTGGAACCGTGGTTTAGTTGTATCCATATCATCTCCATACGATTCAAAATGTGGTCCATTGTTTTCTTGAATTTATCCTAAATGTCCCGTTTACAATATTTGTTATGGTGTCTATAAGCATTCTCAAGTATCTTTTCTTTCATGCTCATTTGGGACTTAGGTTTCTTAAATAGTCTTCCTATATAGCCAGGCTACATTTTTGAATCAAGTGGTGGAATCAAGATGCAGAATCAAACTCAAGATTAGATTTGAAGTTGATCGATCAGATTAGAAATTCCCAAGAAGATCTAAAGAGGTCTCTTAGGTTAAAAGCCTAAGGACCTTCCTGTGTGTGTACTCTAATAGAAAAGATTGGGGACTGGATATGAAATTGGACCCAATCAAGCCACCGAAAGATTTTTAGATGGCTAAGGTAGTTTTGAGGTGGATGATACCTCTGAATCAAAAATTCACACACCCAAGGATTACCTGGGTAGCCAGGAAGGGAGAGTCCTGCAAAGATCCCTACACGATAGAGCGTCCCCACAAGTTACAGGGTTTCCCCCACCTGACCTTCCTTGTCACTGTGGTTCCAGGTAGACCAGAATATACGAACTTAAGACCTTAAGTCTACCAAATTTATTTCTAATTTGTGCCTTGAGTTTCACTTAATTTAGAAGTTGATTTGACTTGCGATCTAATTTGGGGGTTGGTTGGCCCACAATGTAGACCAACTTCACTTGACCTACCCTAAAGATGGTAGAATAAAATCTAGGTCAAGACCCAAAAATCACTCTGATTAGACTCCCGGGTTATTAGGTTCAAAGATTTTAGGGTTCAAGTGAATTTAGAGCCTAAATTTTAGGGTTTTTCTTGATTAGATCTTTTCAATCAAGGGCTTGGGTAGCACACAAATGTGGGAGGGTTTGTTTCCTTTTATGCATGCAAATGTGAACTAGCACTCCAAAACCCTAAAATTAAAAACCTTAATTTGCTGTATTTCAAGTCCAATTGATCTCAAAAATGTTCTCCTTGGACTTCAAACAAGAAGTACGTAGTCTAATAAGATCAAAAATTAAGCATGATCCCTAATAAGCACAAGAAATCAAGGATGGGAATCTCTAATAGAATTGCCTCAAGCTTCAATCAGATATGAAAATTTTTCGCAAATCAAGGAACTTGCCTTTAAATGAAAATTTCTATAAAAATAAGACAGATTTTCCTCATTGATTGTTTCCCCTTTTTTTATCTTCCCAGGAGTAGGATGGTGATTAGGGAAGAATAGAAATTACCTACCCCAGGTGTGGTTGTTTTGCGTAGAAGATCGCCTCGTGATGTACCTTGCAAAATCACAAGAAATCAAACAGGGTAAGTTAGTGCTCAAATATAATCAAAATATAGTAAGAGAATAGCGGTGAATTGCACATTACTCCTCGGCAATGGTGCTAAAATGTTTAAGGGTGATTGAGGGGGTTTTAAATATGCATTCGTTGAAGTAACACCTCAATCGTTCTCAAACAAATAGAATTTATTACTCGAATTTAAAGTCCGAGATCGAACACAGGGAGCAAATAGGAATTCACGCACTAATCTCGATTAAGATGTAAGTGAGCACAAGAAATGAGCCAAATAATGATATGTAATGAATAAGAATCACTCAGAATTGATTATCAATATAAAACATGAGTTTAACAATAATTTGACATAGCAAAAAGAATCTTAGAGCAAAAAAATGATGATTTAGATTACCAATTACTCAATATAGATATATATGCGTCAAGTTAAATAATGCTACAGTGCCGTCAATCATTCAACTTAGGTACTCAAATATATCAACAACACCCACTGCAGTACCCAAGTCAGACATCGAATTAAGTCATCAGACGACTTAAATGTTTAGCTGCTACAGTGCTCTTCTGATTTTCTTCCTCTGTTGCTTTCTTCTCTCTTTGTTCTTTTCTTCTTCTTCTTCTTAGACTTATCTTCCTTCCTTCCTTCTCTCTTTAGCTTCTACGGTCTCCTCTTCTCCTGCCTTTGCTTCTGTAGACCTTTCCCTTCTTTCCTTCCTATTTTCTTCTTCACACACAAGCCCTCTCTTCATCTTCTTCCTCTTCTTCTACGATCCTCCTCTACCTTTCCTTTTCCTCTTGACGCACAAGGGAAACAATCTCAAATTTGGCTAAGTGTCAGCCAATGCACAGAGGAGCAAAACCCCCTACCCTACACGCCCTCTCTCTCTCTCATTTTCTTCCTCTTTCTCAATGTCCAGGTAATTGGGTATTTGGGGATCCACGTACCTGGGATCAGGGCTACCGGGGGTGTATAGCAGCCGAGGTGTGAGTACAGGTTTTAGGCAGGTAATCAGGTGAGGGGTGTCTGAGGCGATAAGCCACAGACACAAAAGCAATTTATGGGTGTTTGGATGCTCGTGAGTACCCGATGTAGGACTATGTGCGTCCATCTTCTCATGCGAGCAGCAACAGGTGGAGTTGCATCTCATTAGGAGGCTGCTACTGATGGGGTCCTTCGATCGACTGACCAGGAAGACTCCTGGGATGATTCTGAAGCACCTGGAGCACGAATTGGGGAAGAGTCACGACCGGAGGACTGTGAACATGGTTAAGCGAAGCGGTGGCAATGGCGGAGGATGGCAAACCCTGAAGCTCAAGAGAATGACCTCTTGGCCACATTAAAATAGCTCACGAGCATCGCTGGTCCATAGCATGTGTAGTGGTGATGGTTTCGTGGTGTGGAGGGTGGATGATGATGGAGATGGAGGTCAGTGATGGGTGTGTTCGGGGGGTGGTTTGGGAGGTTGAGAGGATGGAATAGAAGAGGGGTTTTGTGCAGGTGGATGTGGCGAAGGTTATGGAGTTGTTGGTGACGTGTTTGGAGCAGCGGAGCATGCGGAAGACCTCGCCAGAGTGTGGCTGGAGATGAGGATGAAGGTGGCTTGCGTAGATGTCAAAGGGATATTTTTGGTTTTTAAGGGTGTAAATCTAGCCTAAGATGCTAAATGAACTAAACTAACCATAATCTAATGGAAGAAAGGGATGGAGCGACGCCGGCTTTGATTGGCTGGTGCCATGGAAGACGAAGGCTCCGATGGGGTGATGATGGCGACGAAGAACGGGAAAGAGGCTCCTGCTAGTACAGCCAAGAGTGGAAGAAGTTGAGGAAGAAGATCTGGCTTCTAGTATTGCGAGAGGATGAAGAATGAAGTCGGAGGGAGTCGCCGGAGCTCGAGGAGCCTTTCAGCTGAAGAGGAGGGAGGAACGAGGGGGGTTTCCAGCCAAAAGCGAGCTTGGGAGTTCGGCCGTGCATTGGGGTTTTCTTATAGGGGTCAAGGAGTCGATTTAAGTTTGGGAATCAAGCTTTTGAGCTTGGAAAGCTCGCCAGAGTTGGAAACCCAAATCTCTCATGCATTCGCATGAGAGATTGGGAAAGTTGTGGGGTCTAAAACCTGGTGTAATGAAGAGAGAACTTCATAAGGAAACTCCCTTCCAATTTTGGAAGGGATTCATTGTGTAAACAAGGAGTTCTCTCCAATCAAAGGTCGTCGGAGAAGGATTCTTCCACTATAATGGTGGAGGGACTTATTTGCAAAGAGTGACGATAAAGATAGGGGCCTATTTGTAAGGATTTTGAAAGTTAGGGGCATGTGTGAGAGAGAAAAGAGTCAGACAGAACGAAATTGCAAACTAGGTGAAGATGATATCTGATTGGGTCTAAATTTTGGTACAAACCTAATTTAGACCTAAGGAATCTGATGATGAAGTCAAATTTAGGTTTTTATCAAGTTTGGATGAGTAAATTGCGTAGCTACCTAAATTAGGGCAACTGTCTATCTGAGACTCTATTTTAGGTCAAATTGGATTCCAATGGTCACATCAAGCATACCAAACCTTAGAGAATATTTTTTTTATGATTTTTAGAGGGTTTTGGTGAATTTTATCCTAGCTAAAACATCAGTTAATCAAGCAGGTCTATTTTTAGGGTTTTAGATGTCATTTAATTCTCGAAACATGCGAAATCTTGTTTCTGTCTATGCGAACCCACTTATTAGGCATTTATGAACATTTGACCTTTAATTAACCCTTGAGAAACCCCATGATTGTTCTGCATTCATGATAGGATGGTAAAATTACAGTTTTAGCCCTGGTTTCTTATTATCCTCTTAGAAAGGATGTGTAATGAATTACTATCTTCTGGCAGTTATGTAGGAGCATTTAATGATGGAATATGACTAAATAAAGCTAGATATGGCTGATGATGACGTTATCATCACCTTGCATAATTTTTGATCTTATTTCCCCACGTCACCTATTTATCTCATGCAAAGTTGAATGCAACAAATGGGTTAATGGAGAGAATAAATAATAAGAGAGTTATATCATGACAACTAAAACATAGATTTAGTAACATTTCACCATGCATTGAATAGAATATGCATTGCTAATAGTATCTTCTATTGCCATATCCAAATAATTCGTCACTAAGAAAAGATGTTAGCTAACTGTGTTTTATAACAGTAAAGTTATATGTCCATAAAGTTATGCATTAGTGGCATAACTATACTATTTTATGCAATATAAATACATTGATTAACAAATGCTTTTAGTGCAAAATTTTATTCCTTGATGTTTTTATGAACTAGTGTATTTTTGAGACTACTTGTAATGATAAGTCTTTTCATCGTTAAAGTATTCATTTTTTGTGATGGTAACATCATCTCTTTTCCAAAATACATTATAAGAGTTTTGGAAATCAAAAAGAATTGTAACAAAATTTAGAAGAAAAAATGGCGAGCATTCTCCCGCCTACTATACAAAAATAATTCACCATATAATTTCAATCTTCCCCCCTTCTACCAAAACCCTCAAAACTGCTAACCTTCCACTGCTTTGGTTCCCACTCTCTCACTCCTTCCCCCTACCCCAGATGCCCCCTAGCCCCCTTCTTCCCCCTTTTAGCAAGGCCCGACATAGGGTTGGGCCCCCTTTCCATGCTACCCCTACTCCTCCTCCTCTGCTTCCTACTTCCCCTTCACCCTCCTTTCCCCTATTGGTAGCTACATGGCCAATCTCACCAATGATGAATCCTTAATCCCCAACCCTTTGACTCACACTCCCACGACTGCTCTATCGGTAAGTCCCCCATCGACAACAATAGTGGCAACGTTGCCATTGTTTCCATCTACATCTTTCCCTCGACCTAATGCCAACGATTGGCACCATGTGGATGACATGCCCCTACAACCTGCAAAGGTGGGGCAAAGGAGTGCGTTGCTGCAAGTCTCCCTAGTTTGGTGAGATGGTTGAGGAGGTAAGGTAAGACCTCGAAGGCGATCAAAAAGTGGGTGTAGCTACAAGTGCTTTGGCGAATGGTGTCGATGTTTGATATAGGGTGGCTGTAAGCCTCTAAATGATAGAGGGCATTATCATGTGGGTGAGGAGTATTTGCCGAGGCATGTGCTGCCAGCAAGTTGTACAGAACTTAATGGAGTGGCTGATACGGAATTTAATGGAGTGGCTTGATGAGACCACATTTGTGGGCTAACTGAATACATAAATGACTAGATATTAGAATGATGTGTACATGTACATAGCATACTTAGATTTGTAAATAGATTAGCTTATAAAAGTGCTTGAATGCATATTTCATACATTGCATTCACATGTAATAGAAGATAATATGCATGCATGCATTACATGCATTATTTTGGATTATTTTTGTGAATAACCCAATTTCCTTTTTCTTTATCTTTTCTTTCTTGCAGAGTGCACGTCTTCAACACACTATGCCCTCGCCGTTCCACCGCCAACCCAAGGTAGCTGGGCTTCTCGCAACAGCACTAACTTCAATGCAATGCCTCCCCAATGGTTTGGATTTACTTGTCAAGTTGTTGGTCGAGATTCTCAGCTGGAGAAACAAGAGGGAGAGGCATTTAAAAGAAGAGGCACAATGACCATTGGGAGGGAGAGCGTGTTCATCTTCTTCCTCACACTTTCATCGTTGACTCGGGCATACCCAGTGAAAACTCGCATGCATTGTGAACCTCAAACGCACACGATTATTGCCTCTCCTCTGCTCGCCTTGACGGGGTAGTGCTCAGTGACAGAGAGCACCACCATCACCCCTCGCCACCGTTACCCATGCCCACATCACCACTGCAACAACCCCATCACCATCACCAACATCCTCTCCATCTTTTCCCATAGCCGCACTATTCATCATCTTCTTCCAAAATAAAAACCCAACACAGCAGCACCACTCCCATAGTCTCTACCTCTTGACTGCCCTCACCCAACCCACAACCTTCCCCCCTCACCGCAGACCACCAATAGAACCCACAGCCCAATCCCTCATCTCCTCTTCTCCTTCATTCTTCTTCTTCTCACGCAACCTGTTCCTTGTTCACCAAAAGAACCCAAAGTACCTTCACACATAGCAACCCCCACGCTACCTCCTTTGACCTCCGACCTCGATTACGCTCCATCTCAGATCACCGCGACCCCACGAGCACCCTCTCCGCCCATCAGTGGCTACTTTCCACATGCCGATTGATGAGGTGTGGCTCATCAAAGCTAAAATTCCCAAATTAAGATAGAAACTAGGTTAAACACTACCAAATTAACACAAAGAAAGGGTTAAGCATGACAATTAATAGAAAAGACCTAAAACACCAAATCTATGTTAAAAATGCATAATTAGGTCATTTATTGAGATATTTATTATTAAATACAAAATTATGACTCAATTGCAAATTGAATACACAATTTAGTTCAAAAGATCAAATAAAAAATGAAATTACCTTCTAATATGTTCAATTAAGCTTGAATAAAAACTTGGTAGCATTTGGACATCATTAGGACCTTGCATTAAGAGTTTTACATTTAGGTCCTCCATTCATAACATTTCATTCATTATAAAACCTCTAGGGACCTATTAGTAGGATGCAAAGACTTGATTGTAAGACCCTAGGGACTACTCTGATAGACTTCTCTACCACTTATGGGCCTTTTTGTAATTGTTTTACCATTTCACCTTATTAGACATCTCTGCAAAATACCCAACACACCTGAGCCAACGCTTGTAGCTCGCTAGTCCACTGTTCACTCAAGAACATAATCCATCCTAGCCACCCATTTCATGATCCTTTGATCTAGTGGCTCAAACTGATTTGAAGCTTCGTGCGAATTTGCGCATAGCCTCACCACCATCTTCAGATCTCATCTGACGGCTCATCTTTGATTTGACACTTCGGACATCCTCTCCTTTCATCGTGATCGTCCTTACCCTAAATGCCTAATCCCACCTCACGGTGACCTGAATCTCTCTCGAGCTCTACTTAAGCTGACCCTCTACTCGCGTGTACGCTATCGCTCCCTCCTCCTTGAGTGATCATTTCATCTTGTCTCTAGATCTCTCCCCCATCCCTCAGTCGCTGGTGATAGTAGCGGCCTTCCCTCCTCAACTTCGTCACCACAGCAACCCACTGTGGATCCAGGGATCCCATTCTTGGCTGGAGATCTCCTCAACCCCCTTCGTCGCTGCAGTGACTAGCTGCAGCCAGGCATCCCATTCCTCCTTTAGATTAGGACTTTATATGCTTTCTAGGAGTAGAATTAGCATAGTTTTATTGCTTTCTAGTTAATTGTAGTGTTAAATTATCTTAGGAGTAGAGTAATTTAGATTTGATTCGTGTCTTTCTGAAGAAATTCATATTAGAGAGACTTTCATGTTCATCATCATCATTAATCTCCCCTTGCATTCCATTTGATCACTTTCTAATTCTCTCGATTTTAATTTCGTTGATCACCCATACATTAAGGTCTAATTTTAGACCTGAGAACATTAGTTCTTAGATCTGAAATTAGCTCCAAAAATCACCTTGGGGGGTCTCCCATCCATTTCGCAATTCCACAAAGGACCCCCGATCTTGTTCTATCAACTCAAATTGCTTGATCTTGTTTAAATTGGTTTTCAGTGTTCAAATCAGTGATTTGGAATCCATTTCGGATTTTTATCGGATTTAATCAAGCTTTTTGAGATTTAATGGGTTTGATTATGATGTATGCAAGGATTCTAGTGTGTTTGAGTTTTGTTTTAATTTGTGGATGAGCATATATCTAATCTAAGCCCTTGGTTGGAGAGTTCTATCAAGGAAAATCAGTTCACTATAATTTGAGATGGAACAAGGACCCAACGGGTCTTGATCAATTTACTCAATTACCTTGATCACCCATAAATGGTGTTCAAGGAGATTGAGTGAAGAGATCAGTGAAAGACCTAAAGCAAAAGCTCAATTGGGGCGACATTCTACCCTCCATATATCCAATTTCATGATTTAATATTGGAGGTTTGGAATTGAGAATGAAGAAGATTTGAAATGATTTTTACAAAGGGATTGAAATTCTATTCTATAAACATAATTTCAGATCTTCTTCTCTGATTTCAAGATGATTTTCAGACAAGAATGAACACCTGATTTGGATGATTTTTGGATGATTTGTGTATTGCATTCTCCATCAGATTAGTTGAATTTGATGATCATGGTTGCATAGAAGCTTGTGAATTTTCTTTGAAGACGTATGGTTTTGGATTAAAGACTAGCTGTAGCTACTACTACAACTATTGGATGTTGCTATTGCTGCTTCTGTTTCAGTTATTGCAGTTGTTGCAACTGTGGCTGCTAGATGGCTGGATCAATAGGGATGTAGCTTGAATTTGGATTCTTTGAGATAGCTAATATGTTTTACTTGTATATACTATGTACAAGCTTTCATGTATAACCAATGTCTTTTTAATCTCTTTTGAATGCTTGTAATTTGGCTTTAAACTTCCATTGTCACCTATAAATATGTAATCTACCCAACTTTGGAAAATTAATGAAAAATGAATGGAAAATCATGTCACCCTGATTGAACTTCTTCCATATACCCTGTAGAACACCACTAAATGCTATTATTGCTATTCCAACCCTCAACTTACACACTAATGCCATAGGTTCCCTTTTGAAAATCCTTTACGGCCTAGAATGAGCTTCATTTGTGAATAAATAAAAACTATAAAAAAATTCCAAAAAATAAAATAAATGTGTAGCGAGTAAGAATAAGTATATTTTTAAGTGTATACAAATTCGAAGGTCATCTGAAGCTCTGACTTGGTAGAACATACTAGTCAACAGTTCAATATACCTTAAAACTTAATAAAAGAACTCAACTTGAAAAAAATTCAAAAACGCTCCATTCAACTCATCTCTCTCTTTGGGCGGGAGAAGATCCGACGAAATTTGAATTCTCCTTTGGGCGGGAAGCTCCGGCAAGGATGGCCAGCCGCCTAAGAGGTCTTAACGGCCGTGCCGATGGCTCTGACGATTGGGCAGTATGGCACTCACGATCTTGGCGTAGGAAGGTGCGTGGCGTCCATGTGCCTGATGGAGTTAGGACCCTGGGCAGGAGGGGTTTTCGAGGTGGCTGGGGCAGAAGTCGGAGGGAGGTGATTTGCTTTAGATGTCGGCTTTGGGGGCACCTGGCGGTGACCTGTCGGTGGCTACTGCTTTGTCTTGTGTGTGGAGGATTTGGTCACAAATGGGATGCCTGCCTGGTGGCTTGCGGTGATTCTGGGGGCAGGGATTGCAATACACCTTCGCAGCCTAGGGTTGAGTTGCAGATGCCCCTCCCACCCCCCCTCAACTCTTAGGGGACACGCTATGGATGTGGAGATTCCCCTGATCGAGGATGTCAAGGTAGCGGAGCTAGTACTACGTGGTGCTTTGATTAGAGAAGTTATGGTGGGTACCCTTTCGATGGAAAAAATTCGGCAATTGGTGAGATCTCTTCCTCTATCAACTGAAGCTTGGAAAATTGCGGTTATCTCTTCATCGTGATTTATGCTTTTTGATGTGGGTGCGGTAGATGTAGAGAAGTACTCTTTTCAGACTAGCAAATCAGTGATCTGGCGGCTGGTATCCCCCTTTGATGGCTCTCTGCTTGAGTGTCCCCCTCAGAGAACAGCTTCCAGGTCTGGTGTTCTTGAGATCAAAGGTTTGCCTTTGCATCTAAGGTCTAGGTAGGTGGTGGAAAGCATGGTTGCAGGGTTTGCATCTGTGGCCGAGGATGCTGTTGTTGGCCTGACTGAAGGAGATGCCAGTGCTCTGAAAGTGAGGGTGAAGGTCCTCAGGGCTGGTAATATTCCTGATAAACTGATCCTCAGATGTGGGGGTAGCTCTTGGATGCTCTTTTTGAATATTTTTGTGGCAAAAAAGGAGGTCAGGCCTAGACATCACCCCCCCTCTTATGCTGCGGTGCTAAAAACCAAAGTTCCTTCCTTGCAACCAAACTGTGCTAGTCAAGAGATGGTGGCAGGATGTGCTAAAGGTAGGGAATCGGTAGATGGGGTAGGGAGCTTGGGAGTTGAGGAGTTGAGGACTGAAGCTCTGGAGGGTGTGGTTGAAGTACCTCTGATCCAAGACCTCCCCTCTTATACTGAGGTGTTGAAAACCAAAGCTCCTTCCTTGCAACAAAACTGTGCTAGTCAGGAGGTGGTGGCAGAATGCTCTAAAAGTAGGAAATTGGTCGATGGGGTAGGGATCTTGGGAGTTGAGGAGATGAGGACTGAAGCTCTAGAGGATGTGGCTGAAGTACCTCTGATCCAAGAGGTAGCTGCAGTGGTGGCTGATGAAGGGATGGAATTGAATGTGTTTAATGAAGCTGTGGCTGAGGACCTGAAAGCCCATCCTGGTGAGCCTGATGAAGGGATGGAAGTGAATGTGATTAATGAGACTGTTGATTCTATTCTGGTGGACTCCTTTGTGAATTCCTTGGACTTGCAGAATTGCTCTAATGTGGCTGATGTCGTGCACTTGAAGTCAAAGACTCCTACTACTGCTAGGATTGGGAAACCTCCCTACAAGCTGAGGCTAAGAAGGCACACTCCTACACAAAGACTTGATGAATCTGTCATTGCAGCTGTGATGAAGGTTGGCAGAGCTTCTGCAGCTAAGAAGGGGACAGACCTGACTCCCAAATGAGGGTCCAATCCTGGAATGTGCGTGGGCTGCGTGATAGAAGTAGGAGGGGGTCTCTACTTAGTTATCTATGTGAATGGAAAATCGACTGTGCCATCCTTCAAGAGACACACATTGATTGTGAGTCTGACAGGGCATGGGAGGAGATGAGGGTAGGTTATGCAAATGACCTTGTGGTGATCAATTCCAATGGCAGGTCTGGGGGAATTGCCATCTGGTGGAAGAAGCAGCTGCTATGTTTGGAGGAGGTTTTTGTGGCTAGGCACCTTCTGACTTGCAGATTCAAAAGAGGCCAGGGGGACAATGTCTTCTTTGTGATAGGTGTGTATTGTCCAAATGATCCTAGTAGGAGGCAGGAGCTTTGGGAGGATTGGAACCTGGCTACAGATTTTGTAGATGGAGGGGCTTGGCTTGTTGAAGGGGACTTCAGTACTTTATTGGGGAGTGACTGACCTAATGGGGTGGTGGACAGCTCTACCACTAGATTCCAATTGATGGTCAGGCCTTGGGAATGTGTGACTTTCCTTCGTCAGGGGCTGAATTCACTTGGAGGAATGGTAATGGGCTCATGTCCAAGATTGACAGGTTTTTTGGCAATGCTGAGCTGATGGATCTCTTCCAGATGTCATTTGTTTGTGGTCTTGAATGCCCATTCTCTGACCATACACCCTTGGTGTGGGACAATGGTGAACAGGTGATGGCTGGTTCCTACTTCAAATTTAGAAAATCTTAGCTGAGGGAACCAGGTTTCAGAGACATGTTTGCTAGCTGGTGGAGGTCACAGCAAGGTGAAGGCACGGCTACCTTCAGATTGGCTTCCAAGATTGTGGCTTTGAAAGGTATGCTGAAGGAGTATGGAGATATTATATTTGTTCTCAGACATCAGAAGCATCGTGAGGCCTTGCTGAAGATTCAAGAACTGGATACCAAGGAAGCTATGGCTCATCTGTCTGAGCTGGACCTTGCAGATAGAAAGAGATGGCAGGGTTGGTGAATGAAGAAGACCTGAAACTGGAGATGGATTGGAGGGAGCGTTCTAGGCAGCTATGGCTAAGTGAGGGGGATGCAAACACCAAATTCTTTCACCTGGCTGCTAGTTCTAGGAGAAGAACTAATCTAATCTCTTCAATTGTTATAGAGGGGCAGAGAATTACCTCCTTATCTGATATCGGAGCTGAGGTAGTCAGGTATTTCAAGGAATCTTCAAGAGCTGCAGGTAGGGGTAATTGGAGGATGACAGCTAGTGATCTACCCAAAATTAATGAGTCTCAGGGGTCCAGCCTGATTGAACCCATATCCAAAGGTGAAGTCCTGAAGGCCATTAAGGATCTCAACTGTGAAGGGTCGCCTGGTCCTGATGGAATCCAAGTTTTCTTCTACAAAGAACTGTGGGACATTGTGGGCATTGAGGTTATGGAAGTGATTACAGAGTTTGAAAGAGGCAATTTTGGCTTTGAAAGGATAAATAGATCTTATCTGTTTCTTCTACCAAAAACCCCAGGTGCTGAATCCTTCTAGGAGTTTAGACCTATTGCCCTCTCTAACTCTTTGTACTTGGTGATTGGCAAGGTCCTGGCCAATAGATTGAGGCTCGTTTTGCAAGATCTGATCCATCCTGCTCAATCAGCATTCCTCCCTGGAAGATCTCTACAAGAATCATTTATCTTAGCCCAAGAGATGATTTGTGGCTGGCATAAAAGAAAGTGCAAGGCCTTCCTTTGGAAGGTTGACTTTCGTAAAGGTTATGACTCCATCAGTTGGCCTTATCTTTGGGATGTGCTTAAAAGAAGGGGCTTTCCTTCTACTTGGATATGTTGGGTTGAAAGATGTATTACCACTGCCTCCTTCACCCCTCTAATAAATGGAAAACCCTGTGGTGCGTGGATTCAGCCCCAATGTGGCATCAGGCAAGGATGTCCCCTAGCTCCCCTGATCTTTAATTTGGCAGTTGACAGTTTGGCTTGGTTTGCTTGTAAGCTTGCTAAAGCTGGTTTTGTCAGAGGATATTCACTATCTTGTAGGAATAATCTGGCTCCCATTCTTTAGTCTGTAGACAATGCTATTTTTTTTGTTGAAGGGTCCATGGATGGAGTAATGGCTCTGAATCATATGGTTAATATTTTTTGTGAGCTTTCTGGATTGAGGTTGAATAGAGATAAGTCTGGTTTGGTCTGCTTTGGTTTACCTGAGGAGGAGCAAGATGCCTTAGCAGCCATTTTGATGACTCCCCACATCAGTCTTCCTATCAGATATCTAGGGCTACCTTTGAGGTGTTCCAGGATGAAGAAAAGTGATTGGAACTGCCTTTTTGACAAGATTTCTATGAAATTAGATGGTTGGCATAGCAGGTTCCTATCCAGAGGTGGAAGACTTGCCTTGCTCAACTTGGTAGTCACCTTCATCCCTATTTTTTACTTCTCCATTTTTAGAGCACCAAAATCCATTTGGAAAAGGTTGGATGTGATGAGGAAGAGGTTCTTTTGGAAGGGACCTAGACATAAGGGCAAATTCTTACAACCTCTCAAATGGGATCAGATCTTCTATCCTAAAGAGAGGGGTGGTCTTGGGATTAAATCCCTGAAGCATTTTAATGATGCCCTGCTACTTAAATGGGCTATTAAACTGCTGCAAGGTGACCTGAAGCCATGGTCTATTCTGATTAAAGACAGATATGGAGCATCCAACAGCATGCTGTCCAGACTTCAGCCCAACTATCCTTCTCCCTTCTGGAAATCTGTGACTAAGGCATTGACTGATCACTTCCATCTGCTGCAACCATCACTTGGAGATGGTAGGTCCTTCAGTTTCTGGAAGGAGGGATGGTCTGAACTGGGTGTCTTGAAGGAGCTCTATCCAAGAGCTTTTGCTGTAGTAGCTAACAAGGATGCCACTGTCAGCAAGGTCTGGTCCTGCAGCAGTAGTAGCTGGAATCTAGATGGTGAGGAGTCCAGCAGAAGAGCTACCCGGTTGTGGGAAGAAAGGAGAAGGCTTATATCAGACCTTGAGAGCTTTAGACCTAGGCCTGGAATGGAGGATAGATACCTGTGGGAGGGGGTTTATAGTGTCCAATCTGGCTATAACAGAATGTTGAGCTTTGAAGATGTTTGGAGATATGATTCCATTGACAAGAAGATCTGGTTGTTAAAAATTCCTCTCAAGGTACAAATTTTCCTCTGGCTATGCAGGAGAGATGGTTTAATCACTAGTGATCTATGCCACAGAAGCCTGGGTACTGATCACCATGTTTGTTTTTTGTGTGAGATGAGTACTGACAATGTAAATCACCTCTTTTCTTCTTGAGTTGTCACTGATGCCATCTGGAGAAAAATTTGTCAGGAGCCATTACCAGAATGGGATTCTATCTGGCACGGGTTTGAGGTGAGAGGGAAGCCACATGTCCACATGGTTGCTACTATTTGGTGTCTATGGAAGGCAAGGAATGAGAGACTTTTTCACGAGAGGCCGGTATGTTGTGAGAATATTGTAAGAGAGTGCTGGTCCCTCATATACTCTTGGGGATCTTTTTTGTAATTTCCCTTACATTGCACATAATATACTGCTCCGGACTGCTATCGTAAGACGATAGCTCTCCTTTCTGTTTCAAAAAAAAAAAACTCATCTCTCTCTTTCTCTCTCATCTCATATCTCTACTATACTTATAAAATCCATAAAAATAAGAAAACTCGAAAAACACCTAAAAATACTATCTACACTACGTATATACATGTAGATATAAGCTATATATTAAGCTATTAAGATATATAATGGAAAATATGTATATATTATATACATATAACTTACGTATATATTCTATAGCATAAATTAAGTATTTCAGGTACATTATTATGTATATAACTTTATTATATAAGTATCTATTAATTATATAAACTTATATGTATTATAAGTTATATAAATTTATAAACCCCAATAAACGAACTTATTTACCAATGGCACTGTACATGCATATTTATGTACTTATTATGTACACTAGAATACCTGCAAACTAATTTAATTATATTTATATAGTTAATAATTAATTTAATAAATTATTAGGTAGTTTACTAATTTAAAATAAAATAAATTAGCAAATTAAGTTATTAAGGGAATAATTTATATTGTATATTTTTATTATATTATTTTATGTATTTTTGAACTAATTTAACTATATTTATACTGTATTATGTTATTTATACCTAATTTTTGTGTAAATCACTCTGCAAATGATATTTAAATGTATATAAATTAAAATAAAACTTGTAAAATACCATAAAAATATGTATTAAATAATTTGACATGTATATTTATACTGTATAATGTCTATTTGGTCATTAATTATGTAATTATACGTTAATTAAGAAATAAACTTATAAATCAATGTGTTTAAATACTAAACTTTGGCTAATTTATCTATATAGCAAAATAACTTATTTATATAAATTTGACTATATAATTATATAGCCCTATATAAGAGATTCCTAAATATATAATTTATTTTAAAATTGGATTAGATTAGGACCCTTGATTTGAGGGCCAAAATCAACTAAATGATCACCAATTGTACGCTGGCTACATTGGAGCTTCGGCGCTGAAGCTGGCGCAATTTGTGCCACATTGTGGCTGGACAAGTGAGTTGAGTGGAATATATTTTTTTTGTGATGTCGAAGGCATAGTCGTCGTGGCACTGGGCACCCCCCTCACAGTTATAGCCCGTCCCCTCTGAGCATATGAACTGAATGAGCTTTAGCATGGAATTATGAGAGTGCGGTAGATGGCTGGGAGCTGTGCACTATGCATGGGTCTAATTAGGCCCAGTAATGAGCTGAAAACATGGTTAATGCATCTAATTAAGGATTAGAGTGGCCTTAGTAGAGGTCTGGTCCCACCTTTAGGGGTGTTGTGTATTCCTTGAAAAGGCTACCTGCTAATTAAGAACTAATTTTTTTATTAAGATGAACAGTAATCAAAGCTTAGGATTAGAGAGGGCTTGAGCTAAATTGCCTAAGTGTAGAGAGGTTGTGAAGCTAAAATGGCTAAGTGTTGTGAAGGGAAAATGGCTTAAGTGTTAATAAGAAGAAGCTAAGAGAAGAAGAGCTCAAAAATTTGATTGTTGCCCCTGTGCAAGTGTTAGTGTCTATGTCCTAAGTGTTAGTCCCTGTGCAAGTGTTAGTGTCTGTGTATTAAGTGTTAGTCTCTGTGTGTGTGTTAGTGTCTACCTTAGTGTGTTGAGTGCATATGAGGTGTGTTTGTGTGTTTTCATCTGTATATATGTATAAAAGTATATAGTAAATATAAATATATATATAGTATAGATGTATATTGTATATATATAGTATATATGTAAAAAATACGTATATGAGTATACTTAGAGTATAGTAGTATTGTTTGAGCTATTATGTATGTAAATAAAAGATAGCTTTAGTGACAGATATAGATGTCACTGTAGATAGTAATAAACGTTAGTATAGACATTAGTTTTACCTTAGCTTATGTATATAGCTTTTCTAACGTTGTATATAGCTTATGTACATTAGTAGCTTACCATTACTTTCATACGTCACTGATGTATTATATGTTACTGTAGATATTAGTAAGTTAAGTTAAGTTAGTATAGTACATATTATTACTCATTATTTTACATATAGCTAAGTATTATTAATATAAGTTTTAAATAGATAATATAGAGTATTTATTTATGATTTTTGATGTTTGTTTGTAGTTAAATGTTTTAAGCATTGTAATTTATTCTTGTGTTTATAATTGATTCATTCTATGATTCTTTGATTGATTGATTCATTCTTATCTATAAAATCAATCTTTTTGGAATTAAAAGAATATGTTTGACTTAGAGAGTGATGTATATTAATAACTGCCTCACAGTGAACGACCTGGAATAAACCAGTAAAAATTAAGTATATAAATAAAATTGATGCAATAACGGTTTGTATTTGTGACATATACTACAATAACGACATTTTAAAACCCCTTTTTAGTACAAATAGGTAGTCAAAGATCATATTTTTGGTGCCATTGTTAGGGAGGCAACTCTATATATGCCAAAATTATTCTTTAATTCTTTCTTTGTAAATAATTTTTTGCTTTTGTAAATAAACATTGATTCATTCATATTCATTCATTGTATATAGTGATTCTTTTATTCAGATTCTTTGTTGTATATACATTTGTTTTATTCTTTTATTCTTTTTGTATATAGATTTTTAATTCTTACCAATCATTTGTTGTTTTTGCAGCACTTGAGGAGTAGGAGGACTATGTCTTCTTCCAGGCAGAGATCTTCTTCCTGGTGGACTCACTACACTTCAGACTTGACTTCCTAGAGGAGTTGTTCCATGGAGCTGCATTAGATTAGTATAGTAGTAGTATAGACTTAGGTATATTACTTAGGATATTTGTTAGGCATAAGTTGTGAGAGTCTATTCTCACACACTTTTTGTAATACATTGGACTCTCTCTAGACTCATATTGTCTCTCTACTCATCTCTCATCGATGCGATTTTTCCGTATCGCGATTTTTCCATATTGATTTCTTTTTCTTTTGCTTTTGTTTGTTGCATACAAAAATCCAAAAAAATTATAAAATCAAAGAGATAAAAAATACCTCATCTCTTATCTAGCAGCAGCATCTATTAAGGATCTATACTTAGGTTGCATTATTCCTACTAGATTTCCATACAAGTCAATTACACAATTGTAAAATTGCTAGAGTCAGGTATGCATTTTTTATCCTTCCTTAGCTCCTACCATCCTTGCATTTGACTTAACTAAAAAGACCATCTCTTGAGTTGAAAAGAATTAAAAAGAGAGACGAGCTGCATAGAATACACTTCTAATTACTCAAATCAAATTCAAAAGGAGACATTAAAACTTGTCTGAAACCTATCTGGTTTTCATCGCTACTATGTTGATTGCTATCGTGCACATAGCACAATCACTTAAGGACACAAATACATGGGTTTCTACCTCATCTCTTTGTGCAACCACAAGATCTGGATTCGTACCCTAGTCTTATCCAGATTCATAGTGGATTTAGAGGTCTGCACTCTACTAGGTTATCTTTAGGACGCGTATAATTATTCTAAAACATTTGTTTGCATACTACCATTTTGCGTAGAAGACCCTAGGAAAAATTTGATTTCTCTCGCTTGATTGTTGGATTGGTCTTTGATTTGTGAGATTGATTGGGATTTCTAATTTGTGATTGAGATTGATTGAGAGTATTCCTTCCTTGAGTTATGACTGTTTCAAAATTACATCTTTTAAAACTGACTTAATGGAAGGTAGGAGATCCCAGAACCCAGAGCTTGTACCTCCCTTGGGTGCTGATGCCCAAGCTTCTACATCCACTTCTTTGCCTACTACATCTAATCCTATACCTACTAGGCCTCCACCTCAAACTCCCATCCATCACTCCATCCATCCTTAGGATGATTATGATTCTGTACAATTTGAAGATTTTGAAGAGCTTCCTTCACATCTTTCTACACATCATCCTCCACCACCACCACCAAACCATAGGTTTCAACCTCCTCCGTACCCTAACTTCCCTAACCAACCACCACCGGAGAGGGCCTATGCCTCATCTTCAACACCTATTCGAAACAGAATTGCAAATGAATACCCTTCCCCAACAGGCACAACACCTTGCACAAGCTATTAATCTCCTAGCAAACCCCAACCTCAACCTAGGAATCCCTAGGCACCACCACAACCTCATAGACCTCAACTACAGGATTACTATAATCCTATAGTTGCACAACCTATGCTTGTGGTACGCTATCCTAATGGGGTCGTGCTGCTGAATTGAAGCCAAATATCATTGCATTTATTCCTTACTTCCATGGTCTTGCATTTGAGGACCCTTTTTAGCAATTAGAGGAGCTAAAAAATCTTGCTCAAACCTTAGGTCTGCAAGGTCATGATCAGCACAAGCTTTTAATGAAAATATTCTCCTTTTCATTGAAAGATAAGGCTGCCTTCTGGTTTAGAACCCTTGCACGGACTACACCAATAGAAGACAAGGCTTCTTTGGAACATGAATTCCTAAAGAAGTATTTTCCTATAGGTCGTACTAATGCTTTAAGGCATGCTATCACTACATTTATCCAGAATTCAGGAGAACAAATGCACGAGGCTTGGGAGAGATTCCACGAGCTTCTTAGAAAATGTCCCCACCATGGTGTCTCATGCTGGCAACAGGTCCAGATATTCTATCATGGGCTCCATGATGACACAAGAAATTTTTTAGATGTCGCTTGTGGAGGTAATTTTTTGTGTTAGAACGAGGACTCAACCTTTGAGCTCTTTGAAGGCATGGCAGAAAACTCTATTAATAATGCTTCAATGAGCGTGTTTAATAGAAAGTCCTCTCATTCCCACTCACATTCAGGGGTACATGAAGCCTAATCCAACAACAAAGACTTAGAGATAGTGGCTAGTTGGCTGGATAAGGTGGGCTTGATAGAGAAGAATGTAGATGAAGTATTGTAACGAGCGCGTGCCCCAGACGCCTTTTAAGACATCTGGGAGGTGGCCCAGACGTCTGTCGAGACGTCTGGGATCACATCCAGACGTCCGGGATAGTTTACAGACGTCTGGCGAGCAGTTATGCTCGCACGGGATATTCGTCTGCGCGCCTGTGCGCGCAGACCTGTGTTCTGCCCTCTTTCTCTGTGGCTGCAGGCGGCTGCGACCGCCTTCTCTCTCCTCTCCGCGCGGCGTTAAAAGGGGGGGGCGCGCCTCCCCTCCCGTCTCCACCATCTTCCTCCTTCTTCTCCTGCCTGTGCGCGAGAGCGAGCGGACGCGAGGGCGCAGCGGCAGCGGCAGCCGCAGTGAGCGCGGAGGAGCTGCGGCGAGCGAGGGCGGGGCTCTGCCGTGAGGGCGAGCTCGCCAGGAGCGGCTTGGCCGGCCGGCGGAGGGCGCAGGGGGCGCAGAGCGTCGCGGAGAGGGACCTGCTGCGGGCGGAGCAGCGTACGCGCGAGGTGCGACGCGGGCGGCGTCGCGAGCGGAGGCCGAGCAGGGCTCTGATTCTGGAAAAATTTCCAGAATCAGACGTCTGGATTGATATCCAGACGGCAAGGTCGACGTCTGTGAGATCATACAGACGTCTGAAAGGTGAGTTCCGCTTTCTTCTTCCTTTTTGTCGACTGACCGTACTGAGGGAGGGGGGTTGGCAGTGCGCAGGTTTTCTGATTCGTCATCCTTTGCGAATCAGACGTCTGGAAGTTGTACCAGACGGCGGGAGTGACCTCCAGACGTCCGAAGTGACCATCGGACGTCTGGGATCTAGGAAAGACGTCCCTGCAGACTTCTGGACGTCTGGAAAACCACGCTGAGCAGGTAATTCTCTGATCCACCGTTTAAGACATCTGGAGGGAGTTCCAGACGTCTGATTTTGCACAGTATCGTCTTTCTCGACCCGTTTAGGGCCCGTTTGGGCTCCGTTTTCCGCGATTCGAGTTGCGTTCATTTCAGAATTAATTCCTCTACTCGCCTACAGTAGCTATACACTGTTTTGAGACACTCCTTGTGTTTGATCCTTGTGATAGGACCTCGTTCGGTTGCAGTCTTGAGAGTCGCGGAGGCGCGCGGGATCCCCGATCACGCCCCCATTACTCCCGTTGTACCTGGTAGAGTGGTTTTAAGTATTAATAAAATCTGTTAAAGTATGGAACCATAACTAGAACCTAGGGCTTGCATGAATCCTAGGAATGAGAAATATGTGGAATGATAGCTCCTAGGTGTTGCATGAATCCTAGGGCCGGAAAACTAGATTATATGATAGATCCTAGGATATGGCATGAATCCTAGGATGGAAAAACTAGTGGAATGTATATTACTGCAGTCTTGGAAAAATGGAAAGGAATATATAAAGCTGCCTGTAAATTTAATTAACAGCTGCCTGTTATGAATAAAGAAACATGTTTGAGATCATGGAATTTGAGCACGTGAATCTGGAAAGTGAAACATATGATGTTCTGACATAAAGAGCTGGAACCCTACGGGGAGTTAGGAGTGGAACTCCTGGAAAGAAAAAGGAATGGAACTGAGATGTAGTTTGTACTGTCTCTTGGGTACGCAGTACCAAGGGAAGTACCTGTACCTGTTTAGTGCAGAGTGGGGCCAGCCGCCCCAGGGACCCGGGGTTAGGATTGGCCGCTCTGTACCGACTTGCTGGCCCTCGTGTACGTAGTACCGAGGAGAGCTAGTAGTGTTAGGAGAGTACTAGCTACCCCACGGGCCCCGGGGTTCTACTAGCCTCCTTCACCGACTTGTTAGGCCCACTAGGGCAAACCAGGGTAGTCAGGCGAGGGTGCGCGGACTGTGGAGGGGCAAGGCCCCGGTTTGGTTACTGTGGAGGGGTTGGACCCCTGTTACTGAGAGGGCTCTGCCCTGGTTCCGTGCTGTGCTTTGGGCGCACCCGTTAACGGAAACGACTGACCGCGTGCCAGTGCGGGCTAGCTACCTGTGCGTTTATCGCGCGTGCCGTAGTCACCGTTACGTCTGTCAGTGACCTTGGGGTGGTTGACTGAGGGTAGGATCACCACGGGGGACTCTCCCGGCCAGGAGAGCACCACGTGCTACTTCTACCTTTGGAAAAGACTGCAATCAAGATCGTCCCACGAGGACATTCGAGATCAAGTAAAGGATCTGAGAAATAAATGAAATAGTAAGAAAAATTGAAAGATGTAAATAAAGGAAGTAATAGAACATAATAGCTACTGTACACTCTACTGTTGCCTTTAGTTAGTTTGCCACTCTACTCAGCGTTTTGCTGACGTGTTACACTCGTTACCTTTTTCAGGACCAGGTGTTGAGCAGCCAGGGTCGGCGGCTGCAGAGGACGCTGGGCCGAGTAGGGTCCAGTAGAGTTACCACAGCTTTGTACCCTTTGTTTTGTTTCTGTTCTAGTGAGTAGTTTTGTTTCCGCTGTACCTTCTTTACCTGCAGTTTTTGTTATATGATAAATGTTGTTTTACTGTTGTGGTGGTGCCTACTGTAGTAGTTTCTTTCCTTACTGCTGTACTTTCTTACTGTTAGTTATATTCATGCTGAATGTGGTTTATTTTACTGTCTTTTGGTTACTTCCTCGTTGGACGACTGGGTCTTGGGATTAGTCGAGTCGGTCCGGTTCTCGTGTCTCGTAGGGACTCGGGAACCGGGTCGTTACAAGTATGGAAATTTCTATCTAAACCTTCATCATCTTCTTCTTAGTCACCTACACCACACAGTTCTTCTCGGTTTCCTATAGGGAGGGAAACTGTGAATAATCTATCTGTGACACAACTTGCACTACCGGATTACTCCTTTTCCTATCCTTCACCGGTTGGAGGAACCTTTGTTCCTCCCTACACTGAATTCCTTGCACATTCCAGAGCTTCAGAGGACCTCCATGCCATTCATAATGACCCTTATCACAAACCTATAACCTTGGATGGCAGAATCATCCAAATTTCTTATGGTCAGGAAATTCATAGAGACCTACCTATCAACAACCTTCTGCACCACCACTTCACAACCTGATCCGAGCACCACCTCCACAAACACACGGGTATCCATTGCGTGCCTACCAGCAACCCTGTTACACCCTAGAAAATCCATTCAATGGATTTTCGAGTGTGAGGGTGGAGAAAGTCTCAGCGGTGAAATGGTTAGAGTCAAAGGTGTGCTTCATTCAAGTGAGATAACTCAAATAAATAATAATAATAAAAAAGAATCCGGTGAACAATAACAAGGTATCCTTGTTGGAGGGGAGACTTCGAAACTCCCCACCTACGAGAAGAAACATAATTTGTACCATACATCGAAATAGAAACCATGCAGTAAAACATCACTCATTTTAGAACATACACAAAGTTCCCCTATCAATACCATACCTCCATACACATGCACATATTCGTTTATATATATATATATATATATATATATATATATATATATATATATATATATATAGACACACACAAGCCTTGTTTCTCTCCCCTATTACAAAAGTAACCTATATAACACAAAAGTAATATACATCAACCAGGGGAAAGGGCTACAAAAAGGGGGAGCCATACAGTCCACATTCACAAAAAGATGGTTTGCAAAAGAGGGCCCCAAGTGAAGGGAGGCATTGGTCCCTCAAAAGTCCTCCCATGTCCCAATTGGGTTGAAAATCCACAAAACAGATTGCCTGCTCTAGTTGACAGGCAGCCCTGATAAATTCTGTGGTAGCATTTTCAACAGACTCAGTAGGTGTGTCCGCCTAACTTCCCGAGTATTGGGCTTCCACTATCACCCTCTCCAAGCATATGAGTGTCATCTGGAATAGCCGATCGGCTCCTGCTAAGCACGTACGCTGCTCATGGGTAAGGAAGAATCTGCTTGCCCATGGCATCGGAACCTGAAATGGGTTACAAAGGAAAAGAAAGGGTGAGTTATATGGCTTAGTAGGGATCTAACTATGTGTAAAGCCCAACAAGAGGGGGAGATAAATGTTTTTTCTATTTAAATGTTACCCACCACTTACCATCAAAGTTTTTTTTTTTATCTAGATTCTTAAGATAACATATTTTGGTGCTCACATCTGTTCCCTCACTCGCCACAGGTATCAAATTTAGAAGATCATCACTCTCTAATCGGAGGAGATTTCTACGTATCCTTCCATTAAGATCCTCGCCTGCTGGCCTCTCCCTAATCAGGGGAGGACTAACAGGACAAGCGACTCGTGCAAAAGGCGTACCCATTCTCGATGTATCGAGAATGTTGCTAACCTTAGTCAGAAGATTCGGGCCTCTTGGGAGCTACCTAGGCCAATGCCTCATGCTGGTGAGGAGCGACTCCAACCGTCTCCAGTAAGGGCTAGTTGTAATTTACGCAGATTATGTCGTAGGGTTGGTCAGAATTGTTGGGCCACACCATTGCTCCCACTAGGAACGTAACCACGAGGTGTGCCCTCTCAGTTCGCCGTCGGACGTGATCTCAACCAAACCCATCATGGTACCCCCGGCATCTCTCCACACATGTGGGTGCCTGGTGAGCCTCTTGCTCGAGTACCCTATTTGCCACGAGTTGGATTTAGGTATGCTCAGATACCTCCTTCTGGTGACGGCCCCAGGCTCATTACCACTCCTCGGAACTCTTCAAGTTCCAAGGTAAATCCTTGGGTAGCTCTTAGCTACCACCATATCTTAGGTCTCCTTCCTGAGTAGTGAACCCAATTCACCAAGTTTATGACACAACCTTACGGGCCCACCTAGCAGACTTGTCATATTCTTATTTTGTTTGGTTTCGAGTCTGGAACATCCTAATGACCTAGTGGATCTCCTGGCATCTGACCACAGACCTTTGGAATCCAAGAGGGTTTTTCATTTAAATCCTAAGAATCAACCATTTCATGTATTATATAGTTCCGTATACTTAAATTCATTTACTTAGGTTTCATTCACACCCTTCTAGGGTTGTTTTATCACCTCGTTTGGCTGGTAGTCTTTTAGGCATTTGCAAATTTACATATTTTCTTAACTTTATATCACGTATCTAGGTTTGCATACTTATTTATTCAAGTGCTAAAGCTGGAGCATGGTCACTCAGGCCAGTACCGATACTAACCTTAGTGCTGGTACTAGGCTAGTTTTGCCCCAACTGTAACCAACTCATAGCCATTCAAGCCAGTACCGGTATTGAACATCAGTACTGCTACTAGACCAGTTCTGCATAGTGCCCCACACAACATCAGTACCAGTACTGGACCAGTTCTATTTCCCCCTGATGAATGCACGAAGGGTACCTCCGGAGCCATCTATATCAGTACCAATATTGGATGGTTCCAGGCCCTAGTCCAACATGATTTTTAATCCCACATCACAACCTGCAGTTTCCTAATGTAGAGTCTATTATCCGATAGATATTAGGTATAAAACACATGTTTAGTACCTGGTGAACCCTCGCAAACAACGCAATAAAGTGGCTAGTTCTCTTAGTATGCCTCCTACCCCTTTTTATTTACCAACCCTAGGCATGTACTCCATTTCACGCCTGCCTAACATTAACCCAAAATCTAAGGAGGTACTCATAGGACAAATAGTTAGCATCCCTACCTTAAGCTTCTGGGCTGCAGCTCCTGCCTTCTACTCCTTAATTTGCATAAAATGCAATAGCATCCACCCCACTGCAAGAACAAGTGTAGTAGCTGCTCCTGCAGTTGTCTTCTCCTCCTATTCCTCCTCCAATGCCAGCAGCACTAGCAGCAAAGCACTGGCAGCAGTTGGAATAACCACCAAGGGAGGACAATGGCCTCTCCTCTCCTCTTGCCAAAATGATCAAGCCAAGAAAATGATCATTAGCTTTCTAGGAAAACCAAAAAGCTAAATATGAAAAAGGGTCATTTGGCCCATGCCCCCCTTTATTTCTTACTTGAGGGGCAAGCAAGTCCCTCAGCTATCTTTTTTTGTAAAGAGCCCCTCACCACCACAAAATGTAAAGCCTTATCAATCAAGAAGGAAAATCATGGCTTTTAAGGGTTTTTTAACTCATTAAACACCCTACTTAAGTGTCTTAAAAATTTACCCAAAATTTTTGAGTCATTACAAACCCCAACCCAGGCTTGCCTAATACTCTCAATCTGGGCCTACACGAGATGATCAGTTGGGGACTATCGTGAAAGCTCTTGCTGACATGCAACAACAAAACATTGCTATGTAGTAGAGATAGGACGTGGCATTAACTGAGATGAGAGCCCAGCTAACGCACTTGACGGAATCCAGTCAATCACATTCACTCCCATCTCAAGCAAAACCCAATCCAAGGAACATATCTGCCTAGAGGTATGTCCAACCTAGACCTTCCCAAGGCCAAGCACAAGTCATATCACAAGCCTTGCACAATTCTGATCCTTCCACACTTTACTTAGATCTTAGATCAGCAATCACCTCTTCTTCCCAACCCAAATTCATCTTCTTCATCTTGACTCTGCATTAATTGTTTGAAGAGGTGGAAGCTGTTGATTTTTCTGGATATACTCTATTTTCTCTACTTGGACCTTGAGCTAAGTAATTTTGAGATGATTTGATCTTGTCTACTTGGACCTTGAGCCAAGTATCACTATTTTGATACCCACTTTTTACTTGGGCCTTGTACCAAGTATTTGATTATGATTCTAACGCATATTGATTATGGAGCTGTTGAAATCACTGAGATTGACAAATATGAACCTTTCACTGTCAATGGACAAAGATTGAAACCTTTCATTGAGCCACATGATCTCAGACTTGCCAATTCTACCATTTCGCTCCAACTTCTTGAACCTATTTCTAATGATACATCTTTATCTAGGTTTATGCCTAGCTGAAGGTGTTAAACTTAGCAAACCTATTTTCTTGTATATAGCTATTTTCACCTTTCTTGCATTAGGTGTCTACCTATGCATTTTTAGCATACATTCATTGTCACATATGTCATGCATTTCACTTCTTAGCCAGACTTTCTACTCTGATCTTGAATTAGACTTGAAATTGTTCACACAGAGATTTTCATCTCCTCATTCCAACTTCCTTCTGTCACCCAGTCTAAGAAAGTGAAAAGCAGAGCATGCATTTTCATCCACCTTATTCATACAATGAGGACATTGCATCATTTAAGCATGAGGGGTGTAAATGGTGAATCATTTACTGAAATGCAATTGTACACACACCTGTTGTGTATATAGTATAGTATTACCGAAAATACCAAAAAAATTGAAAAATTTTGAAAAATTTGAAAAAAATTACAAAGTCAAAAATAAAAAAAATGTCAAAAGTAAAAATTCTAAAAATATAATAAATGACCTGATCTTTATTGTTGAGGGAGAACTCCACAGAAAATCATTGAGGAGAGAAAAAAGATTTGAAAAGAAATACAAGTGTTTAATTATGATCTATAGCTGAAAACAAAAATAGAATAAGTGTTTATGGACATTAAACCTTTGCTGATTAGACTTTTCAAGCCATGGTAGCTTGATTTGCTCAAGCTTTGGCTTAATACACTTTAAGCTTTGACAAGATAGACTAGGATCTCTCCAAACTTAGGACGTATTTGTGTACCTGAGTCACTAGTACAGGATTTGCTGGTTTGCTTTGACTTAGGAGTCTAAGTAACCTTGATTTTCACTACACAGTGTAAGGAAAGGCCTTGTGGATTTGAAATTCAACCCTAGTATTCATTAGGGAAGGTGGAGTCCTTACCGTGCGTGTAGGTAGACTCTTTGTCCTAGTCTTTAGTTTTGTGTCTAGGAGAGGCTCTTTCCACCAATGAACTCACCCACCAAATAAGGTGTTCTCTACCAAATAAAGTTATTGGAGACATAATGGCAGTTATTTGTGAAAAAAGAAGTTTCAAAAAAAGAAATTCTTTGGAATAAGTCAAGTATGTTCTCCAAGTCCAGTAAATACAAGTTTTCCACCAAAAATGTTTTCAAGGTGCAGTACAAATACCTTATTCCACCAAATATTCTTTGAGCCACAAATGCAATAAGAGTTGGGTTTGAGTCTTCTTCATTTTTTAGAGTCAATCCGAAAACATGAGTTGAAGCTAGGATCAACCTGGGCTTAAAAAGAAATGAAACCCCGGGATTGAGTTATGAAATTCACCTGGTTAGTCTTGACCCATCACTAAGCACAGCCATAGCCTCTTACCTTATGAGTCTTGTAAAACCCTCTAAGTCTTGGAATTCAACTTAAGATTTAAATACCAAGAGTCCTTGTTAGTTGAGAGATGGTCTATGTTATATTAAACTTAAGTTCTGGTTAGTCTTCCTTAGCGACAAGTTCTCACAATGTCCAGACACAAACATAGTTGGTTTATCGGAAAAATCTTTCAGCTTAAAGATCATCTCTAAACACTTAACACTTAATTTTTGAAAGAAAAGAAAAGATATATCATCACACTTACCTTGCTGATACTTAAATTGCTTTGCACTTTAATGAGTTGTTTGCTAAGGGACTAACAAAACCTAAGCATGGTGGTATGATGAGGTGTGGCTCATCATAGCTAGAATGGCCAAGTTAAGCTAGAAACTAGGTTAAACACTATCAAATTAACACAACGAAAGGGTTAAATGTGAGAATTATCAGAAAAGACCTAAAACACCAAATCTATGTTAACAATGCATAATTAGGTCATTTATTGAGATATTCTATTAATAAATACAAAATGATGATCCATTTGCGAATTGAACACACAAATGAGCTCAAAACATTAAATCAAAAGTGAAATTAACTTCTAATATGTTCAATTAAGCTTCAATAAAAACTTAGTTGCATTTGGACATCATTAGGACCTTACATTTAGAGTTTCACATTTAGGTCCTCCATTCCTAACATCTAATCCTTAGAAAACTAGCCAAGGACCCATTTATAGGCCATAGGGACCTAATTGTAACACTCTAGGGATTGCTCTGACAGCTTCTATTCCACTTATGGGCCTTGCTGCAGAGTTTACACCGTTTCACTTGAGGGTTTTATCTATAATTTCACCATTAGAGTCTGAGAGAATGGTACACCTCCTGGTGCACTGTTCATCGCAAGAGCATAGCCGATCCAGGCCGTTCATTCCTTCATCTCATTGATCTGATGGCTCAAATGAAATCAAAGCTTCATGTGACTTGGCATGTGCGATCACCTCTACCTCCAGATCCCATCTAGAGGCTAGGATTTGACTTGAATCCTTGCACTCTCCTCTCCTCTCATTTCCATTGCCCATGACCTAATTGGCTAATTTCACCCTCACGATGAGTGGAATTAGTGCCAAACTCTACCTAAGCACTCCTTCAGCTCACGCGCACATTTGAACCACTCCCTTCCCCTGAGTGATTCCATTCTTCCACGCCCTCAGCTTCCCTCACCTCAATTTTGTCGGTCTGCGATGACAGCACAGGCTTTCCTTCCCCCTTTTTAATCACCTCCAACCGTCGGCCGTTGGCTCTTGGACATTACCTTCTTCAACTGATGGGTCTCCTCCCCTTTTGTCGTTATCAAGCAACGGCGAGTGACCTTAGACACCTCTTGCTCTCCATTAGATTAGATTTTTAATGCTTTCATAGCCTAGATTTATTGCTTTCTAGGAGTAGGATTAATTAGTGACCTGTTTGATGAATGTGTAGTTTAGATTAGGAGTAGATAGAGTAGATCCCACATCTCCATTGATCAATTCAGATAAGAGGATATGAATCCTCTCACATTCACTTGATCATTACTCACCCCTGCATTCCATTTTATTGATTTATTCTTCCCTCGATTTTAAATTCACTGATCACCCCTTCATCAAGGTCAAATTCAAATATGAAGACTTGGCTTCTAGATCTGAATTTATGCCTAAAAACCACTTGGGGGGTCTCCCACTCATTTCTCAAATTCACAAAGACCCCCTGATCTTTTTCATAAACTCAGTTGGCTCAATTTTTCTTGGAAATGGTTTTAATTGTTCATATCAGTGTTTTGAAATCGATTTTGAGCTTCATTAGATTTAATCAAGTAATTTGAGGATTTTATGGGCTTGATAAGGTGTTTTGCAAGGATTCCAATGATTTTTGAGCTTTGGATTTGAATTTTGATATGTGGATGAGCATACACTTGAATCAAGCTCTATGTTGGAGTGTTCTATCAAGAAGAATTAGTCTCCCTGATTTAAGATAGAACAAGGACCCAACGGGTCATGATCTATCCACGTAATTACCTTGAACACCCATCAATGGTGTTCAAGGAGATTAAGTGGAGAAGATCAATATAAGACCCAAATTAAAATCCCAATTGGGGTGACATTTCACCCTCCATGCAACCACTTTCATGATCTAATGTTGGAGGTTGTGATCAAGATTAGAAAGGATTTTTGGAAGAGGATTTGAGATGATTTCCTAAGGGAGTGGAATTTCCATTTTCTAAAGATGATTTCAGATCTTCTCATTTGATTTCAAGATGGTTTTTAGATGAGTATTATACCTGATTTGGACTTTAAACATCCCAAATCAGATTTCACCAAGTCTGATCTTGGGTGTTTAATGTACTAAAATGCATTTCAGTGCTGGAATTGAGAGATTAGGCTGCAACAGCAGCCACTGGAAAATATTTTAAGACATCTGAATGAACTTAGAACATCTGAATTGAGTAGTTGATATTTATAGCCGATTATATAGCTGCTGTTTTAGTAGTTGTAGTTGCTGCTCTGCTAGAATTGCTGCTGAGTAGCTGTAGTGGCTGTTAAGCTGAATCAATTCGGTAGTAGAGGCTAGGATTTTAGTTATTTGAATAGCTGGGATGTGTTATATGTTGTACATAATATAGACAAGCATCCAGGTATTGATATTGATTCTAAATTGCATTTGGAATAGCTTCTATCTAATTTAAACTTCTTTGCCAACTACATGTCATGCCTAACTGGCCAATATGAGAAATCAATGTCAAACTAACTAGAAACCATGTTTAATTGCTTGAACACCTCCCACTTGTCTTGCTTAATGATTTGAGATGTTCATATTGCATTGTCAGCCACTACAAAGCCTTTTAGGGTCTTAGGTTCCACTTTAAAACTCTTAAAAGACCCTAAATTGTGCTAACTTTTCACATAAATAAAAATAATATAAAAAAATCCAAAAAAATAAAATAAACCTGTATTTGTCAAGATTGGGTAAATTTCTAAGTGCACACCAAGTTTCATGGGATTCTGAACTCCCAACTTGGTAGAACATACCAACCGACGGTTCAATATACATTGATATTTAATAAAAGAACTCATATACAAAAACACCAAAAATATTTTTATTTCTCTCATCTCTTTATTTCTCTCTCATCCCCTACCTCTATGAAATATATAAAACCCATAAAAAGCAGAAAATCTTCAAAAATACACAAAAAACTGATGTGTATATTGTGTAAATACATGTATATATAAGCTATTTACTAAGTTAAATATATGTATACAGTGTTTAATGTATATAGATAGTATATATAACTTATGTACATATTCTACAATGTAAATTGACTATTTAAGATAACGTAAATTGTATATAACCTATTTATATATTTAACTATTAATTATATTAACTTATATGTACTATAAGCTATGTAAATTAATAAACTCCTATAAATAACATTATTTATTAATGATACTGTACATATATTTATATGTATGTATAATGTACATTAATACACCTGTAACTTAATTTAATTATATATATAAAATAAATAATTAACTTATTAAGTTATTAACTAGGTTATTAAATTAAATTAAAATAAATTAGTGAAATAAGCTATAATTGAACTAAGTTATACTGTATATATGTACTAAAGTATTTGAAATAATCTAAGCTAATTTAATTATATTTATAAAGTATTATACTATTTATACCTAATTTATATGTATAATAGTCTGAAATCAGTTATTTAAATGTATATAAATTAAAATAAAATGTGTAAAGTCCAATAAGAATTTGTCTTAAATAACTTATTATGTATATTAACTCTGTACTAAGTCAATTGGATAATTAATTAACTAAATTAACCGTCAATTAGGAAATAAATTCAAAAATCAGTATGTATAAAGTATAAACTTTAGGTAATTTATTTATATAGTAAATATAATTATTTTTGTAAATAAAATAAATAATTATATGTCCCTATATAAGGGCTTTCCAAACATATAATTTATTTTGAAATTGAAGTTAATTTGAGCCCTCAAATCGAGAGCCAAAATCAGAGAATCAATACTACTGCGTAGCTTGATTTCAGCTGCTGGGTGAAGGTGCGTTAGTCCCACATCATGCGATGTGGAGCACCCAATGCTGTATAAAATGAATTTATTCCCTTTGCCCATTAGTCGTCAAGCGCTGGGTGCCCATTACACACATTACTGTCTCCCCTCTATCCTCTAAGTATGAAACTGAGAATGGCATGAGACATTTGGGTGCAGTGCGAGCCGAGGGTCGTGTGGGCTTGTGTGGGCCCCATAATGAGCCATAAACCTATTAAAATGCACCTAATTAAGTATAAGGATGGCCTTGGTAGAGGTCTGGTCCCACCCTTAGGGGTGATGTGTATCCCTCGAAAAGGTTGCCCGCCAATTAAACACATTTTTAGTTAAAAACTGGTTGTGAACTAGTCTGCAAAGAAGAGAGGCGTGAGCTCAAAATTGACTAATTGTTGATGAAGCTCCCTCTATGTGCCTTGCCGTGGTGTGTGTGGGTTGAGTGAGTTGAGTATGTGTAGCATGTGTCATGCGTGCGTTAAGTATATGTATATATATATGTATACTGTATTTATGTAAATAGCATAAGTAATATATGTATATAAGTATACGTAGTATAGATTAGTAGTATTGTTTTAGGTATATATGTATATAAATAACATTATAGCTTTAGTGATAGATAAATATGTCACTGTAGATAGAATGAATGTTAGTATAAATCCTACTTTTACCTTAGCATTTGTATATGATTTTTCCTAAGGTTTAGCGATGCTTATATATATCGCTGTACATATGTTCTATGTTAGCGTATATGTTAATATGTTAAGTTAGTACAGTACATATTATTATATATTATTATACTTATACATAAGTATTATTAATATAAGATATAAATAGATAGTATATAGTATGTAATTATAGTTTTTGATGCTTGTTTGTACATAATTATTTGAAAGCATTGTAATTCATTCATTTGTATATAATTGATTCATTATTTGATTATTTCATTCATTCATTCATTATTGTACATAAAACAAATCTTTTTGGAATTAAAGAATATTATTGGACTTAGAGAGTGATGTATATCAATAACTATATCCCAGCGAATGACCTAAAATCGACTAGTAAAAATTAAGTATATAAATAAAATTATCACGACAACGGTTTGTATTTGTGACATATACTACAGCAACAACCCTTTTTGTACGAACTAGCAGTCGACGATCATTATTTTTGGCATCATTGCTGGGGATAAAAACTCGACAATAGTGCCTTCTTATGTTGTTGACGAGTTGCACGTCAAATTTTTAGCACTGTTGCTAGGGATAAAAACCCGACAACAACGCTTTATTGTGATTATTTAACTAGACATCGTAGAAAGTCTACTCATCACAGCTAAAATGCCCAAGTTAAGCTAGAAACTAGGTTAAATACTACCAAATTAATACAAAGAAAGGGTTAAGTGTGAGAATTAACAGACAAGACCTAAAACACCAAATCTGTGTTAAAAATGTATAATTAGGTCATTTATTGAGATACACTATTATTAAATACAAAATGATGATTCAATTACAAATTGAACACACAATTGAGTTCAAAAGATCAAATCAAAAATGAAATTAACTTCTAATATGTTCAGTTAAGCTTCAATAAAAAATTGGTAGCATTTGGAGATCATTAGGACCTTGCATTAAGAGTTTCACATTTAGGTCCTCCATTCATAACATTTCATTCATTATAAAACCTCCAGGGACCTATTTGTAGGATGCAAGGACTTGATTGTAAGACCCTAGGGACTACTCTGATAGACTTCTTTACCACTTATGGGCCTTGTTGTAAATGTTTTACCATTTCACCTTATTAGACATCTCTACAAAATACCCAACACACTTGAGCCAACGCGTGTAGCTCGCTGGTCCACTATTCACTCAAGAACATAATCCATCCTAGCCACCCATTTCATGATCCTTTGATCTGGTGGCTCAAACTGATTTGAAGCTTTGTGCAAATTTGCGCATAGCCTCACAACCATCTTCAGATCTCATCCGATGGCTCATCTTTGATTTGACACTTCACACATCCTCTCCTTTCATTGTGACCATCCTTACCTTAAATGCCTAATCCCACCTTATGGTGACTTGAATCACTCTCGAGCTCTACTTAAGTTGACCCTTTGCTCGTGTGCACGCTATCGCTCCCTCCTCCTTGAGTGATCATTTCATCTAGTCTCTAGATCTCTCCCTCATTCCTCAGTCGCTGGTGACAGTAGAGGCCTTCCCTCCTCAACTTCGTCTCCGTAGCAACCCACTGTGGATCTAGGAATCCCATTCTTGGCTAGAGATCTTTCTCAACCCCCTTTGTCACTGCAGTGACCAACTGCAACCCAGGCATCCCATTCCTCCTTTAGATCAGGACTTTATATGCTTTCTAGGAGTAGAATTAGCATAGTTTTATTGCTTTCTAGTTAATTATAGTGTTAGATTAGCTTAGGAGTAGAGTAATTTAGAATTGATTTGCATCCTTTTGAAGAAATTCAGATCAGAGAAACTTTCATGTTCATCATCATCATTAATCTCCCCTTACATTCCATTTGATCGATTTCTAATTCTTTTGATTTTAATTTCATTGATCACCCACACATTAAGGTCTAATTTCAGACTTGAGAACCTTGGTTCTCAGATATGAAGTTAGCACCAAAAATCACTTTGGGGGGTCTCCCATTCATTTCGCAATTTCACAAAGACCCTTCAATCTTGTTCTATCAACTCCAATTGCTCAATCTTGTTTAAATTGGTTTTTAGTGTTTAAATCAATGATTTGGAATTCATTTGGGACTTTTATCAGATTTAATCAAACTTTTTGATATTTAATGGATTTGATTATGATGTATGTAAGGATTCCAATGTATTTGAGCTTTGTTTTAAGTTGTGGGTGAGAATATATCTAATTTAAGCCCTTGGTTGGAGTGTTCTATCAAGGAAAATTAGTTCACTCTGATTTGAGATGGAATAAGGACCCAACAGTCTTGATCAATTTACTCAATTACCTTGATCACCCATAAATGGTGTTTAAGGAGATTGAGTGAAGAGATCAGTGAATGTCCCAAAGCAAAAGCCTAATTGGGGTAACATTTTACCCTCCATATAACTAATTTCATGATTTAATATTGGAGGTTTGGAATTGAGAATGAAGAAGATTTGAAATGGTTTTTACAAAGGGATTGAAATTCTATTCTATAAACATAATTTTAGAACTTCTTTGCTGATTTCAAGATGATTTTCAGACAATAATGAACACCTGATTTGGATGATTTTTGGATGATTTGTGTACTGAATTCTCCATTAGATTAGTTGAATTTGATGATTATGGTTGCACAGCAGCCTGTGAATTTTCTTTGAAGGTGTCTAGTTTCGGATTAAAGGCCAGTTGTAGCTACTGCTACAGCTATTGGATGTTGCTGTTGCTGCTTCTGCTGCAGTTATTGTAGTTGTTGCAGCTGTGGCTGTTGGATGGCTGGATCAATAGGGCTGTAGCTTGAATTTGGATTCTTTGAGATAGTTGATATGTTTTATTTGTTGTGTATACTGTGTACAAGCTTTCATGTATAACCAATGTCTTTTTAATCTCTTTTGAATGCTTGTAATTTGGCTTTAAACTTCCATTGTCAGCTATAAATTTGTAATTTGTCCAACTTTTGAAAATTAATGAAAAATGAATGGAAAATCATGTCTCTCTAATTGAACTTCTTCCATATGCCTTGTAGAACACCACTGAATGCTATTACTGCTATTTCAACCCTCAACTTACACACTAGTGCCTTAGGTTCCCTTTTGAAAATCCTTTATGGCCTAGAATGGGCTTCATTTGTAAATAAATAAAAAATGTAAAAAAAATTCCAAAAAAATAATATAAATGTGTAGCAAGTAAGAATAAGTATATTTTTAAGTGTATGCAAAGTTTGATGGTCATCTGAACCATCGGATGGTATGTTTGGTATAACATACCAGCCAACGGTTCAGTATATACGATAAAACTTAATAAAAGAACTCAACTTGAAAAAATCCAAAACACTCTATTCAACTCATCTCTCTCTTTCTCTTTCATCCCATATCTCTACTATACTTATAAAACCCATAAAAATCAGAAAAACTCAAAAAACACCTAAAAATACCATGTACACTACGTATATACAAGTTTATATAAGCTACATATTAAGCTATTAAGATATATAATGTAAAATATGTATATATTATATACATATAACTTATGTATATATTCTATAACATAAATTAAGTATTTGAGGTAAATTATTATGTATATAGCTTTATTATATAAGTATCTATTAATTATATAAACTTATATGTCTTATAAGCTATATAAATTTATAAACCCCAATAAACAAACTTATTTATCAATGATACTGTACACAGATATTTATATACTTATTATGCACATTAGAATACCTGCAAACTAATTTAATTATATTTATACAGTAAATAATCAATTTAATAAGTTATTAGGTAGTTTACTAGTTTAAAATAAAATAAATTAGTAAATTAAGTTATTAATGGAATAATTTATATTGTATAGTTGTATTATATTATTTTAAGTATTTTTGAACGAATTTAACTATATTTATACTGTATTATATTATTTATACCTAATTTATGTGTAAATCACTATGAAAATGATATTTAAATGTATATAAATTAAAATAAAACTTGTAAAATACCATTAAAAGATGTATTAAATAGTTTAACTTGTATATTTATATTGTATAATGTCTATTTGGTCATTAATTATGTAATTTATTTGTTAATTAATAAATAAACTTATAAATCGATGTGTATAAATACTAAACTTTGGAAAATTTATTTATATAGCAAAATATCTTATTTATATAAATTAGCTATATAATGATATAGCCCTATATAAGGGCTTCCTAAATATATAATTTATTTTAAAATTGGATTAGATTAGGGCCCTCGATTGGAGCTTCAGTGTTGAGGTTGGCGTGATTTGTGCCATATTATGGCTAGACAAATGAGTTGAGTGGAATATATTGTTTTTGTGATGTTGAAGGTGTAGTTGTCATGGCCCTGGGTGCCCCCCTCACACTTATAGCTCGTCCCCTCTGAGGATATGAACTGAATGAGCTTTGGCATGGAATTATGCGAGTGCAGTGCATGGCTGGGAGTTGTGCATTGTGCATGGGTCTGATTAAACCCAGTCATGAGCCCAAAATGTCATTAATGCACCTAATTATGGATTAGGGTGGCCTTACTAGAGGTCTGGTCCCACCCTTAGGGATGCTATGTATCCCTCAAAAAGGCTACCCGCCAACTAAGAACTAATTTTTTATAAGATGAACAACAATCAAGGCTTAAGATCAGAGAGGGCTTGAGCTAAATTGCCTATGTGTAGAGAGGTTTTGAAGCTAAAATGGCTAAGTGTTGTGAAGGCAAAATGGCTTAAGTGTTAATAAGAAGGAGCTAAGAGAAGAAGAGTTAAAAAATTCGACTAAGTGTCTGCCCTGTGCAAGTGTCAGTGTTTGTGTACTAAGTGTTAGTTTCTGTGTGTGTTAGTGTCTGCCTTAATGTGTTAAGTGCATAAAAGGTGTGTCTGTGTGTATTCGCCTGTATATATAGTAAATACAAATATAAATATATATATAGTATAGATATATATTGTATATATATAATATATATGTAAATAATATGTATATGAGTATACTTAGAGTATAGTAGTATTGTTTGAGCTATAATGTATATAAATAAAAGATAGCTTTTGTGACAGATATAGATGTCACTGTAGATGATAATAAACATTAGTACACACGTTAGTTTTTACCTTAGCTTATGTATATAGTTTTCCTAAGGTTATGTGACACTTTCATACGTCACTATAGATATAGTATATGTTACTATAGATATTAGTAAGTTAAGTTAAGTTAGTATAGTACATATTATTACTCATTATTGTACATATAGCTAAGTATTATTAATATAAGTTATAAATAGATAATATAAAGTATTTATTTATGATTTTCTATGCTTGTTTGTAGATAAATGTTTTCATGCATTGTAATTCATTCTTGTGTTTATAATTGATTCATTATGTGATTCTTTGATCCATTCATTCATTATTGTATATAAAATCAATCCTTTTATAATTAAAAGAATATTTTTGACTTAGAGAGTAATGTATATCAATAATTGCCTCCCAGTGAACGACCTGGAATAAATCAGTAAAAATAAGTATATAAATAAAATTGACGGGACAATGGTTTGTATTTGTGACATATATTACAATGAGGTTTTGAAACCCCTTTTTAGTACGAATTAGTAGTCGACGATCACCAACCAACTGGTGCCCTTACGTTGACGCCCAAGCTCGTTGGTGCCCTCCGCCCTCCTCGTGCCTAGCCAGCATGTAACGACCCGATTCCTGAGTCCTTATGAGACACGAGAACCAGACCGACTCGACTAAACCCAAGACCTGGTCGTCCAACGAGGAAGTAACCAAAAGAGCAGTAAAATAAACCACATTCTACATGAATATAACTAACAGTAAGAAAATACAGCAGTAAGGAAAGAAACCACTACAGTATGTACCACCACAACAGTAGAACAACATTCATAGCATAATATGAACTGCAGGTAAAGAAAAGTACAGCGGAAACAAGAACTACTTACTACAGTGGAACCAAAAAGAGGTACAAGAGAATAGTGGTAACTCTACTGGACCCTACTCGGCCCAGCGTCCTCTGCAGTCGCTGATCCTGGCTGCTCAACACCTGGTCCTGAAAGGTAACGAGTGTAACACGTCAGCAAAACACTGAGTAGAGTGGCAGCTAAACTAAAGAAACAGTAAAGTGTACAGTATCTGTTTTAATTTTCTTTCTTCCTTTATTTATGTCTTTCTATTGTTTCACAATTCATCTATTTCTCAGATCCTTCACTTGATCTCGAATGTTCCTCATGGGAACGATCTTGATTGCAGTCTTTTCCGAACAGTAGAAGTAGCACGTGGTGCTCTCCTAGCTAGGAGAGTCCCCCGTGGTGATCCTACTCTCAGTCAACCACCCCAAGGTCACTGACAGACGTAACGGTGATTACGGCACGCGCAGGAAATGCACGGGTAGCTAACCCGCACTGGCACGCGGTCAGTCGTTTCCGTTAACGGGTGCGCCCAAAGCACAGCACGGAACCAGTATAGGGCAGAGCCCTCTCAGTAACAGGGGTCCAACCCCTCCACAGTAACCAAACAGGGGCCTTGCCCCTCCACTGTCCGCGCACCCTCGCCTGACTACCCTGGTTTGCCCCAGTGGGCCTAACAAGTCGGTGTAGGAGGCTAGCAGAACCCCAGGGCCCGTGGGGTAGCTAGTACCTCCCTACACTAATAGCTCTCCTCGGTACTACGTACACGAGGGCCAGTGAAAACACCACGGAAGGGGGTAGTAATTAGGTTGAATATGGCCCATCTTTAGAATAAAAGGCACAACATAAAGTAGAATAGGAGCATTGCATGCATCAAGTACCAAGATTGCTTATAAATTGCATTAATGGCCATTTGTGTAAAGCATGTGTCAAAGCAGGCCCCAGATGAGCAATAGGACTGCACGAATGGATTCAGAACGACGAACGGAGTCCAACGGACTCAAGATCGGCCAAATCCGACATCCGGAGCTCCCACAATGGGCCCAAGAAATTCTGACCATTGATCTAGAGATCAACGGCCCAGAAAGCGCCACGTCGCCCCGGCCCCACCGCTCGGATGCCCTCAAGCCATCCAAGGATGAATCTCGGCCGTTGATATTCAATCGAAAAGGCTGAAATCCGCGCGCTCGCCCGCGGTCGCCTCAACAAAGCGCGGGCGTGGCGCAACGGCTAGCGCGCATGCCCACATCGCAGCGACGCACGTTCAAATCGCGCGGAGCGGAAATCAAGCGCGAGCGAAGGGTGCGGAAAAATTGGGCCGCCCGATCAGCAGCGGGCGGCCAGGATCGCACCACGCGGCGCGATGACAGCTCCCGAGCACCCACGCGCGCGCTTATGCCGAGCGGAAACGCACGCGCGAGGCGCGATCTCAGCGTGGGCGCGGGAGGATCTCAGCCGTCCGATCTTCGATCAGACGGCTCTCGTTCAACGTCCACGGATCGCGCTTGGAGAGAGAGTTGGGCGGGCAGCTGACCGGCAGCAGGAGGGCTTCACCGACGTATCTGGAAGCAGTTTTAGCGACGTTCTGGATGTCGCTAAAGCACATTCTTCTTTTAGGAAGCCCTTAACTCTATTTAAATCCCCTTCTACCACCATTCAATGCATCCTCTCCCACTTGCAACTACTCCACTCCTCTCCTAGCTAGTTTTAGGCACTCTTGTAATCGTCGGAGACGACGAGCCGCCGACGGAGCCTCCTCCACCACCGTGGCTACCTCGTCGCTCTCCACTCTCTCTCTCTACCTCTCTCTCTCTCTTTTAAGCTTTCATTTACTTTTGTTGAAGCATGTATTTAATGTTGTAAACCATGAACTATGAGTGCATGTTTAATGAAATTATTTTCCATTTAGTCGCCATTTTAATTTCTGCTTAAAGTGCATGATCAAAACAAAGAGCTTTCTAACCCTAAACTCTCTCTATCTCTCGCTTTTCAAAATCGTCTCTTTCGCAAGTAAAACTCCGCCTTTTTCGTGACAACAAGTAGTAAACAAAATTCGATTTCCATGCCTCCCTGAGACCGACACTCGGACTCACCTCCGTTTACTTCTTTTAAAACCGACGTATCAAGTGCAACTATAACGACACCTCTTAACACACACGTACGAAGGCACGTCAGTTTTTGGCGCCGTTGCTGGGGAGGCAACGGATTTGTTTTATCACCTCCATTCCACACTCATTCTCACATCGTCTAATTCCCTATTTTCCTTTTTACTTGACGGTTGGAGGAATTCGACGCATGGACGGCGAAGCGACGCATTCCACGACGGTAGCAAGGGAGTAGGCGCCTCGAGGACCGATAGTGAGCAATCTCTCTCCCATTGTTTGCTTGCGTGAAAAAGCTAAAAAAAATTGTAAAAACTGAAAAAATTGGCGTGGTGTATGATTGCTTGACCCACATCCATAACACATCACCCCATAAAAAATGTACACTCTTACATTCTGAACGAATTCTTGGAGTGTTCTTTTCTTTTTCTTGAGTGGTGTTTGTGAAGTCACCATGAGTTGACCTGGGCCGCACCACTCAACCCTAAAACTGACTCATCTAATAGAAGCTGCATGATCATTAGGATGAGCACACTAGGGTTTTAGAGCCTTTACAGAATAAAAAGTGTAACGACCCGATTCCCGAGTCCCTACGAGACACGAGAACCGGACCGACTCGACAAATCCCAAGACCCAGTCGTCCAACGAGGAAGTAACCAAAAGACAGTAAAATAAACCACATTCAGCATGAATATAACTAACAGTAAAAAGTACAGCAGTAAGGAAAGAAACTACTACAGTAGGCACCACCACAACAGTAAAACAACATTTATCATATAACAAAAACTGCAGGTAAAGAAGGTACAGCGGAAACAAAACTACTCACTAGAACAGAAACAAAAGAAGGTACAAAGCTGTGGCAACTCTACTGGACCCTACTCGGCCCAGCGTCCTCTGCAGCCGCCGACCCTGGCTGCTCAACACCTGGTCCTGAAAAAGGGTAACGAGTGTAACACGTCAGCAAAACGCTGAGTAGAGTGGCAAACTAACTAAAGGCAACAGTAGAGTGTACAGTAGCTGTTATGTTCTATTACTTCCTTTATTTACATCTTTCAATTTTTCTCACTATTTCATTTACTTCTCAGATCCTTTACTTGATCTCGAATGTCCTCGTGGGACGATCTTGATTGCAGTCTTTTCCAACAGTAGAAGTAGCACGTGGTGCTCTCCTGGCCGGGAGAGTCCCCCGTGGTGATCCTACCCTCAGTCAACCACCCCAAGGTCACTGACAGACGTAACGGTGACTACAGCACGCGCGATAAACGCACAGGTAGCTAGCCCGTACTGGCACGCGGTCAGTCGTTTCCGTTAACGGGTGCGCCCAAAGCACAGCACGGAACCAGGGCAGAGCCCTCTCAGTAACAGGGGTCCAACCCCTCCACAGTAACCAAACCGGGGCCTTGCCCCTCCACAGTCCGCGCACCCTCGCCTGACTACCTTGGTTTGCCCTAGTGGGCCTAACAAGTCGGTGAAGGAGGCTAGCAGAACCCCGGGGCCCGTGGGGTAGCTAGTACTCTCCTAACACTACTAGCTCTCCTCGGTACTACGTACACGAGGGCCAACAAGTCGGTACAGAGCGGCCAAGCCTAACCCCGGGTCCCTGGGGCGGCTGGCCCCACTCTGCACTAAAATAGGTACAGGTACTTCCCTTGGTACTGCGTACCCAAGAGACAGTACAACTACATCTCAGTTCCATTCCTTTTCTTTCCAGGAGTTCCACTCCTAATTCCCCGTAGGGTTCCAGCTCTTTATCTCAGAACATCATATGTTTCACTTTCCAGATTCACGTTCTCACATTCCATGATCTCAACATGTTTCCTTGTTCATAACAGGCAGCTGTTAATTAATTTCACAGGCAGCTTATATATTCCTTTCCATTTTTCCAAGACTGCAGTAATATACATTCCACTAGTTTTTCCATCCTAGGATTCATGCCATATCCTAGGATCTATCATACAATCTAGTTTTCCGGCCCTAGGATTCATGCAACACCTAGGAGCTATCATTCCATACATTTCTCATTCCTAGGGTTCATGCAATGCCCTAGGTTCTAGTTATGGTTCCATACTTTAACAGATTTTATTAATGCTTAAAACCACTCTACCAGGTACAACGGAAGTAATGGGGGCGTGGTCGGGAATCCCGCGTGCCTCCGCGACTCTCAAGACGGCAACCGAACGAGGTCCTATCACAAGGATCAAACACAAGGAGTGTCTCAAAACAGTGTATAGCTACTGTAGGCGGGTAGAGGAATAAATTCTGAATCGAACGCAACTCGAATCGCGGAAAACGGAGCCCAAACGGGCCCTAAACGGGTCGAGAAAGACAATACTGTGCAAAATCAGACGTCTGGAACTCCTTCCAGACGTCTTAAACGGTGGATCAGAGAATTACCTGTTCGGCTTGGTTCCCCGGACGTCCAGAAGTCTGTGGCGACGTCTCTCCTAGATCCCAGACGTCCGATGGTCTCTTCGGACGTCTGGAGGTCACTCCCGCCGTCTGGTACAACTTCCAGACGTCGGATTCGCAAAGGATGACGAATCCGAACACCTGCGCACAGCCAACCCTCCTCCTTCAGTACGGTCAGTCGACAAAAGAAGAAGGAGAAAGCGGAACTCACCTTTCAGACGTCTGTATGATCACACAGATGTCGACCTTGCCGTCTGGATATCAGTCCAGACGTCTGATTCTGGAGATTTTTCCAGAATCAGAACCTCGCTCGGCCTCCGCTCGCGACGCCGCCCGCGTCGCACCTCGCGCGTCCGCTGCTTCGCCCGCAGCAGGTCCCTCTTCGCGACGCTCTACGCCCCCTGCGCCCTCCGCCGGCCGGCCAAGCCGCTCCCGGCGAGCTCGCCCTCACGGCAGAGCCCCGCCCTCGCACGCCGCAGCTCCTCCGCGCCTTCTGCTGCGCCGCTGCCGCTGCGCCCTTGCGTCCGCTCGCTCCGCCCGCAGCAGGAGAGGAGGAAGATGGTGGAGACGGGAGGGGAGGCGCGCCCCCTCCCCTTTTTAACGCCGCGCGGAGAGGAGGAGAGAGACGGCCGCAGTCTCCTGCAGCCGCAGAGAAGATGCGGATCGCAGGTCTGCGCGCACAGGCGCGCAGACGAATATCCCGTGCGAGTATAACTGTTCGTCAGACGTCTGTAAACTATCCCGGACGTCTGGTCAGACGTCTGGATGTGATCCCAGATGTCTTTACAGACGTCTGGGCCACCACCCAGACGTCTTAAAAGACGTCTGGGGCACGAGCTCGTTACAATATAACAAACTCAAAGGAAGTTTCGTCCCCGAAACTTGCGCCAACTAGGGTGCGGAAAAAGGATGTCCAAATAACCATAACAAACTCAAAGAGGACCGAAGCCGGTCCGAAAAGACGTACCCGCGAAAAGCTCTGGGTACCGCTCCCGCATTGCCGCCTCAGGCTCCCAGGTAGCCTCCTCGTACCGCTGGCTCCTCCACAAAACCTTTACCAGGGGTACTTGCTTTCGTCTCAACCTGCGGACGGCTCGGTCTAGGATCTGCACTGGCCGCTCGGGGTAGGTCAGGTCGTCGCTCACCTCGACGCTCTCGTGACTCAGTACGTGGCTGGGATCGGCTACGTACTTCCTGAGGTTGGACACGTGGAACACGTCGTGCACACCAGAAAGCTGCGGGGGAAGGGCAAGTCTGTAAGCAACGGGTCCAACCCGCTCCAGGACCTCGAAGGGCCCCACGAACCTCGGCGCGAGCTTCCCTCTCACCCCAAACCGCTGTAAGCCCTTCATGGGCGAAACACGAAGAAAGACGTGGTCCCCAACCTCGAACTGCACCTCTCTGCGTCTGCGATCTGCGTAGCTCTTCTGTCTGCTCCTGACAGTGCGGAGTCGTCTGTGGATCTGTTCAACTACCTCCTGACTCTGCCGGATCAACCTGGGGCCAACCTCCCACTTGGTCCCCACCTCAACCCAACTCAAGGGTGCCGTGCATTTCCGTCCGTACAGAGCCTCGTAGGGAGCCATGCCGATGCTCGAGTGATAACTGTTGTTGTATGCAAACTCTGCCAGGGGCAGGTGTTCCTCCCAAGAGCCCCTCCAGTCTAGTACACAGGCACGCAAAAGATCCTCAAGTGTCTGTATCGTGCGTTCCGACTGTCCGTCCGTCTGGGGGTGGTAAGCCGTGCTAAACCTCAACCTCGTCCCCAAAGCCTGCTGAAACTCAGCCCAAAACTGGGACGTAAAGCGGGTATCCCGGTCGGATACGATCTCCCACGGAACTCCGTGTAGTCGCACCACATCACGGATATACCTCTCTGCCAACTGTGCTGGTCCCAAAGTGACTCGGATCGGCAAGAATCGTGCCGTCTTCGTCAACCTATCCACTATTACCCAGACCGCGTCGTGTCCTCGCTGGGTAACAGGTAAACCCACCACCAAGTCCATGGTGATGCTCTCCCACTTCCACTCTGGCACTGGAAGCGGCTGAAGCGGCCCTGCAGGCCTCTGATGCTCGGCTTTCACCTGCTGGCACACTAAGCACTGCTGCACGAACTCACCCACATCCCGCTTCATCCCTCTCCACCAGAACTCGCGTCTCAAGTCATGGTACATTTTCGTGTTTCCGGGATGTATGGTGAATCTGGAACCGTGTGCCTCAGTCAGGAGCTCTCTCAACAGCTCCTCGTCTCTGGGGACGCACAGCCGTCCCCTCAAGCGTAACACCTGGTCTGTGAAAGAGGAGTCCCCTGGGTCCCCTGACAGTACTCTGTCGCGCAAAGACTGCAAGTACGGATCGGCCATCTGTCCCGTGATGATGCGGTCTATCAACTCTGGTCTGGTCTGCCGTGTCACCGTCACTGCCCCACAGTATCCTCGTAACTCTAGAGGTCGCCAACTGCCCACCTCCTCCAAAAGGCTCCAACTCTGTAACTGTAGACTGGCCAAGCGTGCGGGCGCCTTACGGCTCAAGGCGTCAGCCACCACATTGGCCTTTCCCGGGTGGTAGGAGATGCTGCAGTCGTAGTCCTTCAGGAGCTCCAACCAACGTCTCTGTCTCATGTTGAGCTCCTTCTGGTCAAAAAGATATCTGAGGCTCTTGTGATCTGTAAAAATCTCGAAGGTCTCACCGTACAAGTAGTGCCTCCATGTCTTCAGCGCGAAGACAACAGCTGCCAACTCTAGGTCATGGGTAGGGTAGGTATGCTCATGGGGCTTCAGTTGCCGCGAAGCGTAAGCGACCACGTGACCCCTCTGCATGAGCACACCTCCTAACCCCTGCAAGGAAGCGTCCGTGTACACGACGAACCCGCCACTACTGTCAGGAATGGTGAGCACGGGAGCCGAGGTCAACCTCTCCTTCAGCTCCAGAAAACACGCCTCACAGGCGTCTGTCCAAGTGAAAGGCACATCCTTCCGAGTCAACTGTGTCATAGGACGTGCAATCTGCGAAAACCCTCTGATGAACCGTCTGTAGTAACCTGCCAGTCCCAGGAAACTGCGAATCTCAGTGACTGAACGCGGTCTCTCCCACCTGAGCACTGCCTCGACCTTGGCGGGATCCACCGCCAGGCCGTCTCCAGAGATCACATGACCCAAAAAGGTCACCTCCCTCAACCAGAACTCGCACTTGCTGTATTTGGCGTACAGCCTGCGTCGTCTCAGAGTGTCCAGAACCATCCGCAAGTGCTGTCCGTGCTGCGTCCGATCTCTAGAATAGATGAGTACATCATCTATGAAAACCACCACAAACTGGTCCAAGTACGGTCTGAACACCCGGTTCATCAGGTCCATGAAAGCAGCGGGGGAATTGGTCAGCCCAAACGGCATGACCAAAAACTCGTAGTGTCCGTACCGGGTGCGGAAAGCTGTCTTGGAGACGTCGGTCTCCCTGATCCTCAACTGGTGGTATCCAGACCTCAAGTCGATCTTGGAAAACACCGTGGCACCCCGCAACTGGTCAAACAAATCGTCAATCCTCGGCAGCGGATATCGGTTCTTGATGGTGACCCTATTCAGCTGTCTGTAGTCCACACAAAGGCGTAGGGTCCCATCCTTCTTCTTCACAAACAGTACCGGGGCTCCCCAGGGAGACGCACTGGGCCTCACGAAACCTTTCTCCAAAAGGTCCTGCAACTGAGACTTGAGCTCTCGCAGCTCAAGCGGTGCCATCCTGTATGGCGCGGTGGAGATGGGGTTGGTCCCTGGTACTAGTGAGATCTCAAACTCGATCTCACGCTCGGGCGGTAGTCCTGGTAACTCGTCTGGAAACACGTCGGGGTACTCTCTGACCACCTGGATGCTCTGGAAGTCTGCCACGGGGCTGTGCTCTGCCACCACACAAGCTAAGAAGCCCTCACACCCCTGGCTCAAAAGTCTCGCCGCCCGAAGTGCCGAAATGCACCTGAAACCTCCGTCCACTGGCTGCCCGTGAAACTCGAAGGAAGGCAACTCCGGAATGGAGAAGACAATCTTCCTCTCAAAGCAGTCTACCAATGCGTGGTAAGCGGACAGCCAATCCATCCCCAGGATCACCCCAAAGTCCTCCATCTGTATCATAATCAGGTCAGCTGGCAGGCTGTGTCCCCCGATGCTGACCCCGCAACCCGTGTACACCTCCTCAGCTACAAACAGCTGACCACTCGGACCTCTGATTACGAACGGGTTCTCTAACAATGTATAATCCTGGTCCAAACTAACTGCGAAACTGTCTGCGACAAACGAGTGCGTAGCGCCGGAATCGAAAAGCGTGTAAACGAGTCTGCCAGAAACTGAAACCATACCTGCTACCACGGATCCCGAAGCTCTGGCGTCCCTGTGTGTTAGGGCGTTGATACGCCCCTCAGCTCTAGGTGCGGACGAAGCAGCCACACTCTGCGTCGGACGGGTAGGTGCTGGCCGGTACCCTCCTCGCGACTGCGGTCCTCCTCCTCGCGCCTGGAAACCGCGACCTCCTGCGCGCCCTCCAGTGCTCTGCGCGGGAAGTATCTGCTGACCTCCTGCCCTAGATGGGCAGTCCCTCCTGACGTGGCCCGGCTGGCCACACTGGTAGCAGAGGGGAACCCGACTCCCGCCCTCAGTGAGTCCCTGCTGTCGGCTAGGCGGGGGTCCGGTGCTGGCGACTGGCCCCTGTCGAGGGCCCCCAAAGGCCAGTGATGGCCCTACACAACGTGACGGCTCTCCTGCGGACGCCACGTGTCTCCGTTCTCGCCGGCCCTGTGAGAAGTCTGGCTGAAAGGGCCTCTTCCGCCCGCCGTCGGTCTCTCACGCGGACAGGTTGGTCTCCTCGTAAGTCATGGCTGCCTCTACCACCCTCGAAAACGTCGACAGCTTCAGGGGTTTGACATACCCCCGGATCGCAGGCCGGAGCCCTCGGTGAACCTCCAAAGGCGCTCCTCCTCGGTGGCTACCGCTGTCGCTGCAAAGCGGGACAGCTCCAAGAAACGCGTGCGGTACGCGCTCACGGTCATCGTCCCTTGGCGGAGAGTGTGGAACTCCCGCCTCCTCTGGTCCTGCCACGTCTGGGGAAAGTACTGCTCGCAGAAGAGGGTGACGAACTGGTCCCACGTCGGCTCGTCCCTCTCCTATCCCCGGACCGCCCTCCACCACCGGTGTGCCGCACTCTCCAGCTGGTACGTGGCAAAGGCCACGCGGCACTCCACCGGGGGGCGAAGGGTGTCGAAGATCTTCTCCAGCTGCTCAAGCCAGTCCTCTGCCTCGGTCGGGTCCTCATCCCCCTTGAAGGAGGGGGGCTTCAGCTTCCGGAACTGTCCGAAAAGCTCGAAGTGGTGCTGTAGGGGAGGTGCTGGTGCACCTCCAGGCGAAGGTGCCTCGTGTACAGAAGTGTCGGAGGAAGGTGGGGGCGGCAGGGGCCCATCCCCTCCCTCGTGTCCGGCGCCGCGTCCGTCGCGTGGTCCCACAGAGGACTCCCCCTCTGCAACCCCAGGAGGAGGTGCTCGGGGCGGTGGGTGGAGCTCCTCTCGTACAATATCCCGTATCAGTCTGGCGAGGTCCTGGGCCTGGATGCCAGGGAGTGGTGGCTGGTCCACCGAGACGTCAACGACAGCACGTCCACCTCGCCGACTTCGCCCTCGGCCGCGCCCGCGGCCAGTCTCGCCAGTCCCACGACGAGGCATCTCCTGCAAGGAGACGCGAAACAAACGGAAACGTCAAAACAGACGGTACCAAACAACACTTCTAAGAGCTCATGTCAAGAGATATGTTGTGGTGGCTACTCTAGCTATAAACATGTGAATTGGTTATTTTCCAGTCAGTTGATTCACTTCTCGGGACGACCTTGCTCTGATACCATCTTGTAACGACCCGATTCCCGAGTCCCTACGAGACACGAGAACCGGACCGACTCGACAAATCCCAAGACCCAGTCGTCCAACGAGGAAGTAACCAAAAGACAGTAAAATAAACCACATTCAGCATGAATATAACTAACAGTAAAAAGTACAGCAGTAAGGAAAGAAACTACTACAGTAGGCACCACCACAACAGTAAAACAACATTTATCATATAACAAAAACTGCAGGTAAAGAAGGTACAGCGGAAACAAAACTACTCACTAGAACAGAAACAAAAGAAGGTACAAAGCTGTGGCAACTCTACTGGACCCTACTCGGCCCAGCGTCCTCTGCAGCCGCCGACCCTGGCTGCTCAACACCTGGTCCTGAAAAAGGGTAACGAGTGTAACACGTCAGCAAAACGCTGAGTAGAGTGGCAAACTAACTAAAGGCAACAGTAGAGTGTACAGTAGCTGTTATGTTCTATTACTTCCTTTATTTACATCTTTCAATTTTTCTCACTATTTCATTTACTTCTCAGATCCTTTACTTGATCTCGAATGTCCTCGTGGGACGATCTTGATTGCAGTCTTTTCCAACAGTAGAAGTAGCACGTGGTGCTCTCTTGGCCGGGAGAGTCCCCCGTGGTGATCCTACCCTCAGTCAACCACCCCAAGGTCACTGACAGACGTAACGGTGACTACGGCACGCGCGATAAACGCACAGGTAGCTAGCCCGTACTGGCACGCGGTCAGTCGTTTCCGTTAACGGGTGCGCCCAAAGCACAGCACGGAACCAGGGCAGAGCCCTCTCAGTAACAGGGGTCCAACCCCTCCACAGTAACCAAACCGGGGCCTTGCCCCTCCACAGTCCGCGCACCCTCGCCTGACTACCCTGGTTTGCCCTAGTGGGCCTAACAAGTCGGTGAAGGAGGCTAGCAGAACCCCGGGGCCCGTGGGGTAGCTAGTACTCTCCTAACACTACTAGCTCTCCTCGGTACTACGTACACGAGGGCCAACAAGTCGGTACAGAGCGGCCAAGCCTAACCCCGGGTCCCTGGGGCGGCTGGCCCCACTCTGCACTAAAACAGGTACAGGTACTTCCCTTGGTACTGCATACCCAAGAGACAGTACAACTACATCTCAGTTCCATTCCTTTTCTTTCCAGGAGTTCCACTCCTAATTCCCCGTAGGGTTCCAGCTCTTTATCTCAGAACATCATATGTTTCACTTTCCAGATTCACGTTCTCACATTCCATGATCTCAACATGTTTCCTTGTTCATAACAGGCAGCTGTTAATTAATTTCACAGGCAGCTTATATATTCCTTTCCATTTTTCCAAGACTTGAGTAATATACATTCCACTAGTTTTTCCATCCTAGGATTCATGCCATATCCTAGGATCTATCATACAATCTAGTTTTCCGGCCCTAGGATTCATGCAACACCTAGGAGCTATCATTCCATACATTTCTCATTCCTAGGGTTCATGCAATGCCCTAGGTTCTAGTTATGGTTCCATACTTTAACAGATTTTATTAATGCTTAAAACCACTCTACCAGGTACAACGGAAGTAATGGGGGCGTGGTCGGGAATCCCGCGTGCCTCCGCGACTCTCAAGACGGCAACCGAACGAGGTCCTATCACAAGGATCAAACACAAGGAGTGTCTCAAAACAGTGTATAGCTACTGTAGGCGGGTAGAGGAATAAATTCTGAATCGAACGCAACTCGAATCGCGGAAAACGGAGCCCAAACGGGCCCTAAACGGGTCGAGAAAGACAATACTGTGCAAAATCAGACGTCTGGAACTCCTTCCAGATGTCTTAAACGGTGGATCAGAGAATTACCTGTTCGGCTTGGTTCCCCGGACGTCCAGAAGTCTGTGGCGACGTCTCTCCTAGATCCCAGACGTCCGATGGTCTCTCCGGACGTCTGGAGGTCACTCCCGCCGTCTGGTACAACTTCCAGACGTCGGATTCGCAAAGGATGACGAATCCGAACACCTGCGCACAGCCAACCCTCCTCCTTCAGTACGGTCAGTCGACAAAAGAAGAAGGAGAAAGCGGAACTCACCTTTCAGACGTCTGTATGATCACACAGACGTCGACCTTGCCATCTGGATATCAGTCCAGACGTCTGATTCTGGAGATTTTTCCAGAATCAGAACCTCGCTCGGCCTCCGCTCGCGACGCCGCCCGCGTCGCACCTCGCGCGTCCGCTGCTCCGCCCGCAGCAGGTCCCTCTTCGCGACGCTCTACGCCCCCTGCGCCCTCCGTCGGCCGGCCAAGCCGCTCCCGGCGAGCTCGCCCTCACGGCAGAGCCCCGCCCTCGCACACCGCAGCTCCTCCGCGCCTTCTGCTGCGCCGCTGCCGCTGCGCCCTTGCGTCCGCTCGCTCCGCCCGCAGCAGGAGAGGAGGAAGATGGTGGAGACGGGAGGGGAGGCGCGCCCCCTCCCCCTTTTAACGCCGCGCGGAGAGGAGGAGAGAGACGGCCGCAGTCTCCTGCAGCCGCAGAGAAGATGCGGATCGCAGGTCTGCGCGCACAGGCGCGCAGACGAATATCCCGTGCGAGTATAACTGTTCGTCAGACGTCTGTAAACTATCCCGGACGTCTGGTCAGACGTCTGGATGTGATCCCAGACGTCTTTACAGACGTCTGGGCCACCACCCAGACGTCTTAAAAGACGTCTGGGGCACGAGCTCGTTACAAAAAGGAAATCTACTTTCATCAAATTGTGTGCAGAACTTGACGTGCCCACTGAAACTTGTTTGAAAACATTAAGACACGTCAACCCTAAAAAGTACTAAAGTAAGGATGAAACACTAAAAGACACCACATCCTAACAAATCCTTGCTTGAAAACCATGTTTTGCTAGAAGCACACACTTTGAAAGTGGAAAATTAAGAGGCACCACCCCAATCAACGCCTCATCACATCACCCTAAGCACAAGCACTATCCTAGCCCTTTAAAAATGAGTAGACATGCCCTAGGCAGGACTGAGTTAAGTCTCAAAAGGTGAGGTTTTGTTCGCTAGGCACTTGGCTTTCATTCCCTTGGTAGAATCTGGTGACTAGGCTGCGGGGCAGTGTCAAACGACCGCGGTTGTGGGGTCTATGGAACCGGAGGCACAAGCCAAAGGAAGAACCTTCCCTGCAATCCCCTCGTAATCAACCTGGCCAGATTAATCTCGGGAAGGGGAGTCCAGTGCTTACAGACTTAATCAACCTTTGTGAGATTTCTAGGTCTTCTAAAAAATACACCATAAGGACTAGGCTTGTTTGCTTGGTTGAGGACACAACTCTCTCGCATCTGTTCTTCCCACATCCCTCCATTTCTTCCAAACCATGGATTTCAATACCTACCCATCTTACCCAAACTACCCCCAACAGGATTTGTATGCTAACCCAAGTGGACTATACCCACAGCCTACTTGGGCTAACCAACCACCAAGTTGGGGGTACAACCTTGAACATCCCTCTTGGCCCAACTATGACCAAACCGCACCAACCACTTGTTGGAATACAACCAACATAGCCACCCAAGGGTACGATTCAAATCATGGGGCTCTATATCTCGATTGTCCTCACAATGCCTCCTCATTTAGGTCCGACCTGCTCTACTGTGATAGGACCTATACTTTAGGAGAACACCAAGAACCCTACCCATCTCAGGATAACAACCAAGAAAGGTCATCTGAATTCAACAACCTTGCCTACTTGACCTTTGGATTAAAAGGAGTTCTAGACAAATGGAAATCAGAAAATGATCAGAAATCTAGGTAAGCCCAGGATCATCAACCTTTGATTTGGTCCCCTGATGAAGAATCTGACTGGGAGGAGGACTTAGAACCTCAACTATTCTGGAGTAGGACCAAACAGAGAATGGTTCCTCTTGAAGAACTGGACCCTGAACATGATAGAATAGAGGACCCACCCAAGAACCTAAACACCAGTGTGGGTTCTGATCCACAACCTTAACCATACTCTCTTAACCAGGATCTCAAGGAGGAAATCCAAAGGACACCAAATGACACCATGTCAATTCTTGATAACCTCAAATTAGAACTACATAGACAAAATCAAGAATTGGTTAAAGGGCAACAGGCCATGATGGATTTGTTCCAACAATTGGGGAAAGGAGGCCAGAGAAAGATGTTGCACAGAACGCCACTCATAAAGCAAGGACCTACCATGATCAATTGGACTACACCCAGTCATCCTGATTTGGTTCAGTCAACCATTGATACCCCTGAGGAGTTGGACAGCTTAGTGGATAAGGACAGTAAGGATTCCTTGGAACACAATTTGGGGAAACATCAGGAGGAAACTGAGAATGTGAGGGGAGAGGCCTTGGAATCTGAATCCAATCGGCCCAAGAGAAGTAATCTAGTGGGAGCAGCAGCCACCATCATAGATGGAGAATGGAGTTACAATCTCAAAGAAATTGATTATGAATCAGTTGGAATCCCCATCACAAATTTGGAGGAGGGCCGAGAGAAAGAATATGATCTAGAGGATGAAATTGACCCTACCTCTAATGTAATCCAAAACAGTGAATCTGATACAGAGGAGGTTGAAGAAAATATTCTTGAGATCAAGGGCTTGGAGGAAATGAGCAATGAAACCATAGTTGCGGGAGAGATGGATTCGTCTTTGGAGAGAGGCCTCATGCTTGGTTGTAGGACTCAGTATGAAACTCTGGACTTTGTTACCTGCCCTACCAGAATAAGAATCCCGCAACCCGAATGCACTGGAATTGATACATTTTCGATGGATTACAATTTTATGGGGACACAAGCTGAATATAAAACCTACATCTTTAGTGTCTGGCGTGTCATAATTGGGGTGCATTCATCCACAGCAACTTGTTTGCATGCCCACAAACTAAGAGAGGATCTGACATGGGCATGCATGATATATCTGTTACAGAATTCCCACCCCTTAGGAATGGGACTCCACCACAACCTTATTCGCATCTGTGGACTTCTGATTTTGGGTCTGGTTAATTTTGCACATATCTTCTTGACCCAAGCCATTCCTGTTTGTGCACTACCCAGCTGGAGGCATTAAACTCAACGCTTCCTGGGAGGCAACCCAGTGGATTCAGACTGATCTGGTAGTTTACGTCACTCAGGTACTATCTTTTTGAACCCTTCTGCATCCATGCATCTGCCAATGAGGACATTGTCCAACTTAAGCATGGGGGGGATGGTAAATTGCATAATCCTGAGCTTAATTAATCAATCTGAATGAATAAATTAATTGATTTAAAAAAAAAAATGAATTTAGGAAGAAAAACTTAGGCATTAGAAACTTGTCAATAGTGGAAAATAATACAAAAAGAACTTAAACACTTAGACTTTTCAGGCTTTCAGGCTTAATCAGCCTTGGTGTCCGTTAAAAAATGGATTTAGCGGAGAATCCTTGCAACTTTAAGCTATTCTAATCCACCTAATAAATAAGGTAATAAGTATACGACTTATCAACTCACCCTCTAACTCAGGAAAACTTTGAGTCTAAGCATCTACACACATTTTTGCACAGACTCACTTCTCGGAGATTTTGACAGAAATTGGGTAGCTAATGAACTCTCTAGGGTGGTATGGCTAGCAAGTTGTCGTGGGTAACAGCCCATTGGCAGGTTGTCCAGAACCCAGCCACAGGCCATTTCTTTTTCGCTGCCTCTAGGTACATTTGGGATTAGGGAAGCCACCTACGAAAAAAAAAAAGGAAGAAAAGAAAATAAACCACACTTCACCGCACATGTATGGCTGGCAAGTGATCGTGGGTAACAGCCCATTGGTCGGTTGTCCAGAGCCCATCTCAATAATTGCACAAAAAAAGACCAAAACACTTAAGGACGAAGCGGGGAAGTAGTACAAGCCGGGGAGATATACACTGGAAAATCCTTGTGTTGACCCCAAGTAAAATGAACGTAGTGAGAAAGCTACCAATCGAACAAATACACCTTCAGGCAAAAATTTATTTTCTTTTCTGGTCACCTAGGGGCGTAGAAACTCGAAGTCTGTCTCAATTACCGTTAAGTGAGTCTATCACAACATTCACACCAAGATGCTTACCACTTAGGGTTTTGACCGAGTTTTGGGTGGGTTGGGTAGCTGTAAAAAGTTACCAACCCACACTAAATTCCGAAAATTCTAAAAAGACATATATAGATATATACATATACATATGTATAGTTATATATACAAAGCAAGGATTCGGGCGATTCGTATTTTGGAAGACACCCGGGCACTGCTTAGTCTTTGTAGATTAAGATCTTCGTATATTTCCTCTTACTGACAAGTAACGAAGTGCCTAAGTAATTACTTCTTGAATTCTCCAAAGAAATAAAGGCTAGAATAAACCTTGCTAGGGACTATCAAGGAGTAAGCATGGGGGTATGACAACACCACACAAGGGGGTAGTAATTAGGTTGAATATGGCCCATCTTTAGAATAAAAGGCACAACATAAAGTAGAATAGGAGCATTGCATGCATCAAGTACCAAGATTGCTTATAAATTGCATTAATGGCCATTTGTGTAAAGCATGTGTCAAAGCAGGCCCCAGATGAGCAATCGGACCACACGGATGGATTCAGAACGACGAACGGAGTCCAACAGACTCAAGATCGGCCAAATCCGACATCCGGAGCTCCCACAATGGGCCCAAGAAATTCTGACCGTTGATCTGGAGATCAACGGCCCAGAAAGCACCACGTCACCCCGGCCCCACCACTCGGACGCCCTCAAGCCATCCAAGGACGAATCTCGGCCGTTGATCTTCGATCGAACGGCCGAAATCCGCGCGCTCGCCTGCGGTCGCCGCGACAAAGCGCGGGCGTGGCGCAACAGCTAGCGCGCACGCTCGCATCGCAGCGATGCACGTTCAAATCGCGCGGAGCGGAAATCAAGCACGAGCGAAGGGCACGGAAAAATTGGGCCGCCCGATCAGCAGCGGGAGGCCAGGATCGCGCCACGCGGCGCGATGACAGCTCCCGAGCGCCCACGCGCGCGCCACGCCGGGCGGAAATGCGCGCGCGCACGCGCGCCCGAGGCGCGATCTCAGCGCGGGCGCGGGAGGATCTCGAAGATCAGACGGCTCTCGTTCAACGTCCACGGATCACGCTTGGAGCGAGAGTTGGGCGGGCAGCTGACCGGCGGCAGGAGGGCTTCACCGACGTATCTGGAAGCAGTTTTAGCGACGTTCTGGATGTCGCTAAAGCACATTCTTCTTTTAGGAAGCCCTTAACTCTATTTAAACCCCCTTCTACCACCATTCAATGCATCCTCTCCCACTTGCAACTACTCCACTCCTCTCCTAGCTAGTTTTAGGCACTCTTGTAATCGTCGGAGATGACGAGCCGCCGACGGAGCCTCCTCCACCGCCGTGGCTACCTCGTCGCTCTCCACTCTCTCTCTACCTCTCTCTCTCTCTCTCTTTTAAGCTTTCATTTACTTTTGTTGAAGCATGTATTTAATGTTGTAAACCATGAACTATGAATGCATGTTTAATGAAATTATTTTCCATTTAGTCGCCATTTTAATTTCTGCTTAAAGTGCATGATCAAAACCAAGAGCTTTCTAACCCTAAACTCTCTCTATCTCTCGCTTTTCAAAATCTTCTCTTTCGTAAGTAAAACTCCGCCTTTTTCGTGACAACAAGTGGTAAACAAAATCCGATTTCCACGCCTCCCTGAGACCGACACTCGGACTCACCTCCGTTTACTTCTTTTAAAACTGACATATCAAGTGCAACTATAACGACACCTCTTAACACACACGCATGAAGGCACGTCACCCAGCAAGTCGGTACAGAGTGGCCAGTCCTAATCCCAGGTCCCTGGGGCGGCTGGCTCCGTTCTGCACCAAACAGGGGGACAGTCGCTCTCCTTGGTACTCCATACTCAAGGGCCAGCTCACTTCCCCAATTCTATTCCATTCACTTTCCAGGAGTTCTACTCCTAATTCCCCGTAGGGTTCCAGCTCTTTAACTCAGCGCATTCCAGTTTCACCTTTCCAGTTTCATGTTCATACATCCCATATTCTTAATCATGTTCATTTATTCATAACAGGCAGCTGTTAATTCAATTCACAGGCAGCTATTGTTTCCTTTCTACATTTTTCAAAGACTGCAGTATTCATATATTCCACTAGTTCTTCCCATCCTATGATTCATGCCATACCCTAGGATCTATCATACAATCTAGTTTTCTAGCCCTAGGATTCATGCAACACCCTATGATCTACCATTCATTCTAGTTTCTCATTCCTAGGATTCATGCAATGTCCTAGGTGCTATTTATGGTTCCATAATTTAACAGATTATACCAATAAACTTAAAAGCCACTCTACCGGTTACAACAGGCGGACTGGGGGTGTGGTCGGGAATCCCGCGTGCCTTCGCAACCCCTGAGACTGCAATGGAATGGGGTCCTATCACAAGGATCAAACACAAGGAATTTCTCAAAATAGTATACAGCTATTGTAGACGGGTAGAGGATGAAATTCCAAAAAGCACGCAACTCGAACGCGGAAAACGGACTCCGAACGCGCCCTAAACAGGTCGAAACGACGAAACAGTGCAAAATCAGATGTCTGGAACTTATTCCAGATGTCTTAAACAGTGGATTAGGGGTTACCTTGCTCTGCGTGGCCTCTCAAACATCCATAAGCCTGCGGGGGCGTCTGGCCTAGTTCCCAGACGTCCGATGGTCACCCTGGACGTCTGGAAGTCGCTCGAGTCATCTGGCACTGTAGCCAGATGTTCGATTCACATTGGATGCGAATCTCAGACCCTGCGCGTACCCATTTCCTCTCTCTCTTAGTACGGTCAATCGAAGAAAATGAAGAAGATGGAATAACTCACCTTTTAGACGTCTGGACAGTCTTCCAGACGCCATTCACGTCGTCTGGCTAGAATCCCAGACGTCTGATTCTGGAAAAGTTTCCAGAACCAAGGCGCAACTCGCCCTCCGCTCGCGATGCCCGGCCGCGCCGCGCCTCGTCCGCCTGCTGCTCGAGCCGCAGTAATCCTCCCGCGTCGCTCCGCGCCCGCTGCACCCCCCACCGGCCGGCCCTAGCAGCCCCTGCGAGCTCGCCCTCACGGCCGAGCACTTCGTCCTACACGCAGCACCTCCTCCCATGCTCACCGCGGCTGTCGCTACCGCCGCCTCACTCGCGCTCGCTCTCGCGCATCGGCTGGAAGGAGAAGAGGAAGGGAGCGGAGATGACGGGAGTGAGGGAGAGGGCGTGGCCTTTTAAGGCCGCGTGAGGAGGAGAGAGAGCGCGGCAGAGGGTAGCCTACAGCCGTAGGAGAGAGGGAAAAAGAGAGGGAGAGAGAGCGTACGTAGGTCTGTGCGCTCAGGCGCGCAGACGAAATACGCGTACCGAAATAACTGATTCCTAAACGTCTGGAAGTGGTTCCAGACGTATGGTCCGACGTCTGGGCCACCTCCCAGACGTCTTAAAAGATGTCTGAAGTGGCTCATTCGTAACAATATAACAAACTCAAAGGAAGTTTCGTCCCCGAAACTTGCGCTAACTAGGGTGCGGAAAAACGTCACAGTAACCATAACAAACTCAAAGAGGACCGAAGCCTGTCCGAAAAGACGTACCGGCGAAAAGCTCCGGGTACTACTCCCGCATTGCCGCCTCAGGTTCCCAGGTAGCCTCCTCGTACCGCTGGCTCCTCCACAAAACCTTTACCAGGGGTACTTGCTTTCGTCTCAAACTGCGGACGGCTCGGGGTAGGTCAGGTCGTCGGCCACCTCGACGCTCTCGTGACTCAGTACGTGACTGGGATCGGCTACGTACTTCCTGAGGTTGGACACGTGGAACACATCGTGCACACCAGAAAGCTGCGGGGGGAGGGCAAGCCTGTAAGTAACGGGTCCAACCCGCTCCAGGACCTCAAAGGGCCCCATAATCCTCGGCACGAGCTTCCCTCTCACCCCAAACTGCTGCAGGCCCTTCATGGGCGAAACATGAAGAAAGACGTGATCCCCAACCTCGAATTGCACCTCTCTGCGTTTCCGATCCATGTAGCTCTTCTGTCTGCTCCTGACAGTGCAGAGTCGCCTGTGGATTTGCTCGACCACCTCTTGACTCTGCCGGATCAACCTGGGGCCAACCTCCTACTTGGTCCCCACCTCAACCCAACTCAAGGGTGCCGTACACCTCCATCCGTACAGAGCCTCGTTGGGAGCCATGCCGATACTCGAGTGATAGCTGTTGTTGTATGCAAACTCCGCCAGGGGCAGGTGCTCCCCCAAGAGCCCCTCTAGTCCAGTACACAGGCACGCAAAAGGTCCTCAAGTGTCTGTATCGTGCGCTCAGACTGTTCGTCCGTCTGGGGGTGGTAAGCCATACTAAACCTCAACCGCGTCCCCAAGGCCTGCTGAAACTCATCCCAAAACTGGGATCTAAAGCGGGTATCCCGGTCGGATACGATCTCCTGCGAAACTCCGTGTAGTCGTACCACATCACGGATATACCTCTCTGCCAACTGTGCTGGTCCCAAAGTGACTCGGATCGGCAAGAATCGCGCCGTCTTCGTCAGTCTATCCACAATTACCCAGACAGCGTCGTGCCGTCGCTGGGTAACAGGTAAGCCCACCACCAAGTCCATGGTGATGCTCTCCCACTTCCACTCTGGCACTGGAAGCAGCTGTAGCGGCCCTGCAGGCCTCTGATGCTCGGCTTTCACCTGCTGGCACACTAAGCACTGCTGTACGAATTCACCCACATCCCGCTTCATCCCCCTCCTCCAAAACTCGCATCTCAAGTCGTGGTACATGTTCATGTTTCCGGGATGTATGGTGAACCGGGAACCGTGTGCCTCAGTCAGGAGCTCTCTCAACAGCTCCTCGTCTCTAGGAATGCACAACCGTCCCCTCAGGTGCAGCACCTGGTCTGTGAAAGAGAAGTCCCCTGGGTCTCCTGACAGTACTCTGTCGCGTAAGGACTGCAAGTACGGATCGGCCATCTGTCCTGTGATGATGCGGTCTATCAGCTCTAGCCTGGTCTGTCGTGTCACCGTCACTGCCCCACAGTGCCCCCGTAACTCCAGGGGTCGCCAACTGCCCACCTCCTCCAAAAGGCTCCAACTCTGTAACTATAAACTGGCCAAGTGTGCGTCAGCCACCACATTGGCCTTTCCCGGGTGGTAGGAGATGCTGCAGTCGTAGTCCTTCAGGAGCTCCAACCAACATCTCTGTCTCATGCTGAGCTCGTTCTAATCAAAAAGGTATCTGAGGCTCTTGTGATCTGTGAAAATTTCGAAGGTCTCACTGTACAAGTAGTGCCTCCAAGTCTTCAGCGTGAAGACAACCGCTGCCAACTCTAGGTTGTGGGTAGGGTAGGTATGCTCATGGGGCTTCAGTTGCCGCGAAGCGTAAGTGAAAACGTGACCCCTCTGCATGAGCACACCTCCTAACCCCTGCAAGGAGGCATCCGTGTACACAACGAACCCGCCACTACTGTTAGGGATGGTGAGCACGGGAGCCGAGGTCAACCTCCCCTTCAGCTCCAGAAAACATGCCTCACAGGCGTCTGTCCAAGCGAAGGGCACGTCCTTCCGGGTCAACTGTGTCATAGGACACGTGATCTGTGAAAGACCTCTGATGAATCGTCTGTAGTAGCCTACCAGTCCCAGGAAACTGTAAATCTCAGTGACTGAACGCAGTCTCTCCCACCTGACTACTGCCTCGACCTTGGCTAGGTCCACCGCCAAGCCGTCTCCAGAGATCACATGACTTAAGAAGGTCACCTCCCTCAACCAGAACTCGCACTTGCTGTATTTGGCGTGCAGCCTACGTCGTCTCAGAGTGTCCAGAACCATCCGCAAGTGCTGTCCGTGCTGCATCTGGTCTCTAGAATAGATGAGTACATCATCTATGAAAACCACCACGAACTGGTCCAAGTATGGTCTAAACACCCGGTTCATCAGGTCCATGAAAGCACCGGGGGCATTGGTCAGCCCAAACGGCAAGACCAAAAACTCGTAGTGTCCGTATCGGGTGCGGAAAGCTGTCTTGGAGACGTCGGTCTCCCTGATCCTCAACTGGTGGTATCTAGACCTCAAGTCGATCTTGGAAAACACCGTGGCACACCGCAACTGGTCAAACAAGTCGTCGATCCTCGGCAGTGGATATCTGTTCTTGATGGTGACCCTATTCAGCTGTCGGTAGTCCACACAAAGGCGTAAGGTCCCATCATTCTTCTTCACAAACAGTACCGGGGCTCCCCAGGGAGACGCACTAGGCCTCACGAAACCTTTCTCCAAAAGGTCCTGCAACTGAGACTTGAGCTCTCGTAGCTCAAGCGGTGCCATCTGGTATGGCGCAGTGGAAAAGTTTCCAGAACCAGGGCGCGACTCGCCCTCCGCTCGCGATGCCTGGCCGCACCGCGCCTCGTCCGCCTGCTGCTTGAGCCGCAGCAGTCCTCCCGCGTCGCTCCGCGCCCGCTGCTCCCCCCGCCGGCAGGCCCTAGCAACCCCGGCGAGCTCGCCCTCACGGCCAAGCGCTTCTTCCTACATGCAGCACCTCCTCCCACGCTCACCGCAGTTGTCGTTGCCACCGCCTCACTCGCGCTCGCTCTCGCGCACCGGCTGGAAGGAGAAGAGGAAGGGAGCGGAGATGACGGGAGTGAGGGAGAGGGCGTGGCCTTTTAAGGCCGCGTGAGGAGGAGAGAGAGCGCGACAGAGGGTAGCCTGCAGCCGCAGGAGAGAGGGAAAAAGAGAGGGAGAGAGAGCGTACGCAGGTCTGCGTGCTCAGGCGCACAGACGAAACACGAGTGCCGAAATAACTGATTCCCAGACGTCTGGAAGTGGTTCCAGACATCTGGTCCGACGTCTGGGCCACCTCCTAGACGTCTTAAAAGATGTCTGAAGTGGCTCATTCGTAACACAGCATCACCAATGCGTAGCCTACGCTCTAGAGGTCCTCCACGTGCGACCATAATGCCAGTTGTGCCCTCCTCTCATACTGTCGGGCTCAAGAGCAAGTGCTCTAATTTTGGTTTAATTTCTATTTATATTTATGTGCCATTGCCAAGAAATTCCTTTGAATTGAATATGCGAAAGTATTAAGGGGAACATGCTGGCCTGCCCCTTTAGTTCTTTCTATTTGTGTTGCTATCTAATTACATCTCTATTTTCATTTTATTAGCCTCACATAAAGTTAAAGGTTACATTATAATTGTAGGCAAATGTCAGACTATCATGTTGGAATAAAATGACAGGTTTACGAGTGAAAAAAACTGAGAGGGATGGGGAGAAGGCGAGCGGAGGGCGATCGACGTCGGGCGGAGGGCGGCAATGGGGCAGAGTCGTTCAGGGCTGGAGCAGAAGGTGAATGGAGGACGTAGAGATCAAGGGCTTAGAGGAGAAGGGAGCGGATCTAGCAGGAGAGGTTCTTTAGGTCGTATGAAAATGCTCGAAGACATCCCTGGAGAAGGAAGAATGGAGATGTTCTCTACTTCAGATGCAGACGAAGGGGGCATGTGGCAGTGATTTGTAAAAACCCTCTAATCTACTTAGAATGCATGGGTGAAGGACACGAGTGCGAGTCGTGCCCTAGGAGGATTCCTTTGCGATCACAAAGGGTAGTCTCGCACCCTATCTGGAGGTTTAAGAATGAAACTCGACTACCACTGCCAGCAGCATTGGGTAGGCACACAATTGAAGTTGAGATCCCATCTTCAGAAGAGATCTCATCTGCAGAGATCACGCTGAGAGGTGCTCTGATTGGGGAGATCACGGCAGGCAGGCCGTCGATTGAAATGCGTTAGAACCTGGTATGTTCCTTAGATCTTCTATTTGTTGGCTAGAAGGTAGCCATGCTATCCCACTCTCACTTCTTGGTGTATGGTTTGGGCATGCTGGATGTAGAACGATTGAGATTTCATTCAAGTACTTTCGAAGACTTCATTGGATTTGGAGAATGGTTTCTCCATTTGATGGGGCTCTTCCTGAGCAGCCTCCACAAAGAGTGAGCTTTAGGAGGATTCTCCTTGAGATCTCTGGACTGCCACTGCACCTGTGGTTAAAAGGGGTTGTCTCTAAATTGCTAGCAGGTTTTGCATCAATCTGTGATGGTTCTGAAGTTTTGATCGAAGAGGGGGACATTAGGTCTCTAAGAATTGAGGTGGAGGTTACCAATGCTGGTTCAATTCCTGATTCGGTCACAATCAGATGTGGGGGCACTTCTTGGCTTGTTAGGCTAGCTGTTCTTGGACAGGTGTCTGGGCAGGTTGAATGTGGTCAAGATAAGTCATCTGGGGAAGGACTGAAGCCTGGAACCAACAATGAGGCGAGAAAACAGAGTGATAGATGTGGACGCACTCCTCCTGCTGATGCTCCTGGACCCAAAAAGAGGAAGGACTGTCACTGTGTCTTTGCTGAGGAAGATCAAATGGAAGATGTTGTTACAGCTGCTGATAGCAGACAAGTTATTATAGTCAAAGAAGATGGCTGTCTGGAGGTTGCTGAGATTTCAATGGCAGATTTTGAGATGAACTGCAGTAAGGAGGTGGGTAGGATAGGAAGGGATTTGATGCTTAAAGAGCCAGACCAGTTGTAGCTTGCTATTCCTGCTGACTTGCAATATGGCAGTGGTTCCAATCAAAAAAGAGGTGTGGGTTGATCTCCTTACATGTTTAGAAGGAGAAGGAAGGAGTCCTTGCCCCCTATTAAGGAACAGAATATTGCAAAGTCCATTATGGTTGAATATGTGGGCTGCAAGGCCAATGGGGATCATTCTAATGAGGAATGAGAGTTTTGTCTTGGAATGTGCATGGGCTACGCAATAAACAGAGAAGGGCTTCATTGTGTAGATATCTCTCTGAGTGGGAGATAGACTGTTCTCTTATACAAGAGACACACTTGGAGACAGAGAATGGTCAAGAATGGGATTGTTTTAAGCAATTTGGCCGTAGTGATATTGCAGTTAAAAGTGCCACTGGTCGGTCTGGTGGACTGGCTTTTTGGTGGAGAAAATCTTCCATTTCAGTAACTGAAATTATTCATGATAGGTTCTTACTTTCTTGTAGATGTCAATCTCCCCAAGGAGATATGGAATGGTTTATATCATGCATATATGGTCATTGTGTGGCCGCAGACAGAGTTGGCTTGTGGGAGGAACTCTATGCAATGCATCAAAGAGTGCAAGAGACCCCATGGTTGTTAGGGGATGATTTCAATTGTTATCTTTCTGGTGATGATAACCCGGATGGGAGAGTGGACAGTTCTACAGTTGGCTTCCAATTGGCTGTGCAGAACATGGGATTGACTGAATATCCCAACAGTGATGTGGAGTATACTTGGAGGAATGGCAGTGGACAGATCTCCAAATTGGATAGATTCTTTGGCAGTCCTAGTTTGTTAGAGAGGTATCAATTATCAGTAGTTTTGAGCCTTGATAGGTCGTTCTGTAATCACACGCCTCTGGTTTGGGATAGTGGGGTGAATGCAGACACGGGAACATACTTCAAACTCAAGAGATCTTGGTTTAGGGAAGAAGGCTTCATGCAAATGGTTTCTCAGTGGTGGCAAAGCAAGGATGTTCAAGGCACTGCCACACAACAGTTTGCTGCAAAATTGGCTGGTCTGCATGAAATGCTGAAGGAATATGGGCAGGCTGTGAAATTGATAAGAGATCAGAAGAGGAGGGAAGCCTTGACAGTCATTAGGGATCTGGATCTGAAAGAGTACAGGCTGGCTTTGAACTAACAGAAGGCGTAGCTGAGGCAGCAGATGCAAGCAGTCGTGGGGGATGAAGATCTGAAAATAGAAATGGATTGGTGTGAAAAATCCAGACAGCTATGGCTTAAAGAGGGTGATGCGAACACAAAATTTTTCCATCTTGCGTCCAGTGCTATAAGGAGATTCAACCTTATTTCATCTATTAAAGTTGAAGAGAGAAATATTGCCTCTGTTAAGGAGATCAGATCTGAAGCAAGTAAATTTTTTAAAGAAACTTCCAAGCTACTCCAAGAGGTTCTTGGAGGATGGCAGCAATGGACTTCCCCTGTGTAAATAATGATTAGAGAGACATGCTCATGACCCCTATATCTGAACAACAAGTGCTAAAAGCTATTAAAGAGTTAAATAATGAAGGTGCTCCCAGTTTGAATGGATTTCAGGTGTTTTTCTACAGAGAGCTATGGAATGTTGTTAAGGTGGATGTGTTAAAGGTTATTATGAGTTTGAACTGGGCAACTCCAGATTTGAGAGGCTAAACAAATCCTATCTGTTTTTGTTGCCTAAGAAATCAAGTGTGGAGAGTTTTTCTGATTACCAACCCATTGTGCTATCTAACTCCATCTACCTTATTTTTAGTAAGATTATTCCTAACAGATTGCGGGAGGTTTTAAAGGACTTGATAATGTCTGTTCAGTCAGCTTTTCTTCCTAGGAGATCATTACAAGAGTCATTCATTGTTGTGCAGGAGATTGTTATGGGTTGGCGAAGGAAAAAATCCAAGTCTTTCTTATGGAAAGTAGATTTTTCCAAAGCCTATGATTCAGTCTCCTGGTCATACTTGTGGGAGATTTTTAGAAGGAGGAAATTTCCACCTTTATTGATACAATAGGTGAAGAGGTGCATTACGACAGCCTCTTTTTCCCCATTAATAAATGGTAAATCGTGTCGCTCTTGGATTCAGCACCAATGTGGAGTAAGGCAAGGCTACCCAATTGCCCCTCTGATTTTTAACCTTGCGGTGGATACTCTGGCTAGATTTGCCTGCAAACTGGCTGTGGATGGTTTTATAAGGGGGTATTCAATGTCTAATCATAGGGCTCTAGCCCCTATACTTTAATATGCTGATGATACTATTTTTCTTGTGGAAGGGGGGAAGAGAGAAGCGCAAGCTCTCTTACATATGGTAAAAATTTTTGGAGAGATTTCGGGTCTCAGATTGAATGGAAGTAAATCCTCCTTGGTTTGCTTTGGGATGAATAGTGGGTTACAAAATGATATCTCCACCATTCTTTGTACACCTGTGGTTCCACTGCCGATTAAATATCTGGGTCTGCCTTTGAAGTGTTCTAAGATGAAGAAAGCAGATTGGTCTTTCCTCTTTGAAAAGGTAGCTACGAAATTGGAGGGCTAGAGTAGCATATACTTGTCAAAAGGGGGAAGGTATATATTACTGAATTCTGTTATCACTTCGACTTCTATTTTCTTTTTCTCTGTCCTTAGAGCTCCGAACTCTATTTGGAAAAAGCTGGAGGTGATGTGGAAAAGATTCTTTTGGAAAGGGGCCTCTCATCAAGGGGCCTTTTTTCAACCCTTCAAGTGGGAATCAATTTGCAAACCAAAGAAGATGGGAGGTATGGGTGTTAGATCCCTTAAAGAATTCAATGAAGCTTTACTATTGAAGTGGGTTGTTCGGTTGCTGCAGGGGGAAAAAAAGATATGGATAGAAATTATCCAGGACAGTTATGGGAGTACCAATGACGAGATAAATCGTCTTAACCCACGTAAACCTTCCCCCTTTTGGTCTTCTGTGGTGCTCACCCTGAAGGATAATTGGATTTTTTTCAAATCAGTTTTAGGTGATGGAAAAAGTTTCAAGTTTTGGCTGGAAAATTGGGTACATGGAGGGACGTTTAAAGACAGGTTCCCCCTTGCTTATGCTGCGGCTGCAAATAAAAATGCGGTGGTAGCAGATTATTGGGACGTGGATTCGGAGCAGTGTTTGCTTTAATGGTGGGTGGAATAATCATGAAATAAGAACTCGTGTAGAGAATGAATGTCTCATGCAAGAGCTTGCTACTTTCAAACCCATGCCTCATGAATATGACACATACAAATGGGAAGGTATTGATTATGCTAGATTGATTATGTTCTCTAGGATGGCAGAAGATGAAGAAATGGGGAAGAAGCTATGGAAATTAAAAATACCACCAAAGTTACAAATTTTCTTATGGCTCTGTAGAAGGGATGGATTGATTACTGGAGATCTGAGGCACAGAAGGATGGGTACCCCCACCAAGTTTTGTTATTTATGTGGGATGCATAATGATTCTAGCGTTCATATCTTCTCTTCATGTGCGATCATTGATTATGTATGGAGGAGAGTATGCAACGAGTCCTTACCCACATGGGGGAATTTGTGGCGCTGTCTTATGGATGGGAATAAGCCTTATATACATATGGTGGCTATGTTATGGGCTGTATGGATGGCTAGAAGTGAGTGTGTTTTTCAGGAGACCCAAATGTATGTGGAAAATATTGTAAATTTATGCTGGAGTCTCATACAGCATTGGGGTTCGAACTTGTAAATATTTTTTATTATCAATAATAGCTCTCCTGGTTTGCTATCGGTGATTCGATAGCATTCCTTTCTTTCTCAAAAAAAAAAAAATGATAAGTTTACGAGTTTAATTTGGTTCGTTCCTCTCTATGATTCGACCTGATTTCGTGGTTAGATTTCAGTTTATTTAAGTTTTGATTGAGAGATTTTTCACTACGCCATATACAACGACATTATCATTTTATTGCTAGTATCTTTTTAATCAAGTGAAAATTCTCTCCATCATGGCTGATACGGAAGCTAAGTTGCATTGCCAAGAACTAAAGCAAGTTTTGGCCAAACGAGTAGAATTTGGTGTAGAAGTCACTAAGATACCACCGAATTACCTCTCAAAATTAGAAAATAAAGCATACGAAAGGGACAACCCCTTCACCCCTATTGGTGCTCTGCTCCAGTTACCTGCGGCCCTCCCTTTTTATGCACACCATCGAGGTGCCTCCACCTTGGCACCACCCTGCTTAAGACTTGCACCCCACTATCCACGGCTTCGAACCTTGTTGGCTACCTCCAAGCAATCTTCTTGTTGTTGCAACCTACCAACTTCGATCACCATTCCTAATGTCATACAAATCCCCTACCTATAACCATTGCTGACACAGCTCACACTTTCGATGCTATCGCACCGTTTCATTTTGGGTAATTTGTTTAGCATGCGTGTTTCCCTCTTCACTGAGTTGCATTCAAACTTTGCCTACAAGTCGTAACTTGTTGCTGTAAGTATATTTTAAGCAACTTCTAGATTGACCATTTGTGATTCTTTTATTTATGCACTAGGAGGTTGGATTGTGTGTAGCAATTGGCTTAATTAAACTACCATTAGTTTGATTACTGCTGTCATGCCTTAAAAACCTAGGCCCCTGATGAGGGTCAGATGAAGGGGAGTGGTAATGGAGGAGGCACTGGTTTATTTAATTCAGGTTGCACAAAACAATGTTGAGCTACCAAAAAGTTGCATCAATTAACCAAAATGGAAGAAAGCATTGCAAAAATGGCACATAAAAATTACTTGATAGCACAGTCTAAGCATCCATCAAGTTGGCATATAAAACAAAAATGCAGTATAAAACTAAAGTATAACAATTACCTACAAAGAGTCACCCAACAATTCTAGCACTGAGACAAATCCCACTTGCCATCGACGCATGACAATAGCTGCTGAAAGTTGGTCATAAAATAGAGATGAACCAATTGGCCCAACAGGTACAAATAACTATTGTCTCCAAACAAAATAAGGTAGTATACAGTTTCACTATTCAGCTAAATCCCTATACCAAACTCAAAACCTCATGTTCCAACGCCCAAACCTGGTTAACCCTACCAATCACCATGGTATGATCCCATGAATCATTCCTGCTAATTAATGCTACTCCTTCTCATGTGACTATTCTAACGATTGAGGATCTTGTCACTCACTACTCCAATCCTTGGAGGGATAAATCAACCCTTTCTGCTAAAGGAGATGTTGATGTACCCTCTCCAATGGTAGACTTGTACAATAACCCCTCCATGACTTTTGGAGGAACTAAAACACTCAAGTCAATCAAACAAGGATGCTAGCTTCAGTTGTTAGAACATTGACTATACTCAAGGTCCCTAAAATGCCACCCCACACAAAACTTCTCAAGCGCTAACCCAATTGATTCGGTGGGAGTGACTTCCCGCTTCACTCTTGTGATCCTTGAAAAGCTATTCCAGACAAGATGACTTGTTTCCTGATGCTTGAGATTGCTGGAAGGTTATTCCATACAAGATCGCCACCATCTTGATGCATGAGATTGCTAGAAAACTATTCCACACAAGATCCCACACACTCTCCGTTCGTTCAGATCCCAAGAAAGCTATTTCACACAGGATCCCTACGATTCCTGTCACTTGAGATCCTTGGGAAGCTATTCTACGCAAGATCGCTCGAGTCATGATACCTGAGATCCCTGGAAGGATATTCTACTCAAGATCTCAAAGTGCCTCATGTCAAGTTGGACTCAAGTTATATCCAGTGCCTTATCTCCATGATGGCACTAAGCATTACCCAAACCAGGAACTACCCATGTTTTGAGATTGAACTCTAGTAGCCTCTAGATACCTAGGTTCCCAGGTGTCTAACCTACAAAAGTGAACTTACAATTCATGAGGTCTCGGTGTCGCACCTTACAAGCTTTCCTATTTGACCTAGTCATTCCTTAGTCCTTATTCCTCTTATTCACACTGGAACAGGCAACCCTAAAGATCAACTGGATTGCCTGGGGTCTTACCCAAGACCTTAGGATCCAATCATTCTATTTAATAGACCATAACTGAGACATTAACAGGTTCAACCTTGCGAGTTTAGAACTTAACTTAGTCAAATTAGGTTGACTTTTAATCCTCTTTTTATAGGCTTAAGAGTTCCTTGCCTCCTTAGTTCAAATAGGGTGGATCAGGTGCACTAGTATCGGTACAAAACTTAAGTACCAGTGTTGGGCATCCATTGACCCAACCACACCACAGTGTGCTAGTATTGATATTGAGCTCTAGTATCGATATTGGGCACCCACGATACAACCTCAACAAGACCAGCCAATACCGATATTGAGCTCCAGTGTCGATATTGGGCACCCACAGTACCATTCCATGCAGCCCCGCTAATATTGATACTGAGAACCAGCACAGGTAGTAGGCACCCACAGTCATGGCCAACTGAACCCATCCAGTGCCTGTACTAAGCACTAATACTGGTATTGGGAGCCCTCAATCCCAGACTTGTGGCCCTTTAAGACGGTGCTAAACAAACCAGTATCGGTATTGGTCACTCGCACCTAGTTTTGAACACCAAATCCCTCATTCGACTTCCCACATTCAATAAAAAACTATAGCATGATCAAAATGCAAATTCAAGCATTTTCAAGCATTAAATGAACACATGTAACAAGGGAAAATCAACAAAACCATTCTCTTTCATTAAAACCTTAATGCCCAAGAAAATCCTCAAAACCCTTGAGATCCTTGACATGCAAGGGGTTTGCTAGCATGCAACCCAAAACCCACATGCTCGGACTGATTACCAGCCTAAAACCTTCCCTCTAAAATTCCTAGTCACAGGAAAACAAGTGGAAGATCCCAACCTTAAGATGAAGCTCTCCTCCTTCTCTTCTTTTCTTTACCACCAAGCAACAACAGCAACAACAACTTTAGCAGCAGTAGCTGCGACCTCTCTATCGCTAGCAATGACAGCGATGACTGACAAGGAGGAGGCTGGCCGGTGGTGCAAGGGAGAAGGGGAGAGGGGGAGCTCTCCACCTGTGGAAGCTTGTCAGGGAAGAAAATGAGGATTTTTATTTTTATTTTATTTAGCTTCTTGTTCTGTTCGCAAGTATGATTGCGAGAGATCACTTTTTGTCGTAGTAAATGCATATAGAAACTATTGAATTTATAATTAGATTGAACTTGTAAATATGGAAATCGTAATTTAAAAGTGGAGTTCGAGTCATTTGCAGGGAGGCAAATAGATTAAAATCACTTTCTAAACTAGAACTAGAATCGATTATCAAGTAAGATGATAGAACTAGAACTAATCTAATAGCATGCAACTTCTAACTAAATACTAGAAAGCAAACAACTTCAAGGCAAGTTGAAAAATAAATATTAGAACTTTTATTGAATAAGATAAGAGTTTGGCACAAGTAAACTAGTATTACAAATAGTGGAATGCTTCTAGAACTAAATTACTACAACTAGAACTAGACTAGAAAAATGCAAAGTTCAAAGTGTTGGCGTAAATGCAGATGCGAAGACGCACTTGCTAGAATCTCCAAAGATGGCATGGAAAAGAACTAGTTCTAGTAGGTAGAAACTATGCGGAGATGAGAGACTAAGTGGAAGAATGTTAAGCTCTGAGTAGAATCCAGGAGCTGGACTCCAAAGAAGCTGCTGGCCCTCTATCTGAAGATGAACAGGCTAACAGGAAAATGTGGCAAGGTGTGGTACTAGATGAAGACCTTAAACAGGAAGTCGATTGGAGGGAGAGATCCAGGTAGTTATGGCTTAAGGAGGGGGATGCCAATACGAAAATTTTTCACCTTGCAGCTAGCTCTCGGAGGCGGTTTAGGTTCATTTCCTCTATTCTTTGTGATGGACATAGGGTCTCCTCTAATCAGGAGATTAAATCTGAAGCCATCAAATATTTCAGGGAAGCTTCTCGAGCAAGTAGGAGGGGGACATGGAGAATGGCAGGAGACAATGGTCCCACGGTGACAAGCGAACAAGCCGAATAACTGACTGCACTAATTACAGAACAGGAAACCTTACAAGCAATCAGAGAATTAAATGCGGAAGGCTCCCCGGGCCCGGATGGAATACAAGTTTTCTTTTACAAAGAGATGTGGAGTGTGGTGTGTAAGGAGGTGATGGATGTTATCAGAGAATTTGAGGTGGGTAATGCTGGTTTCGAGAGGATTAACAAGTCATATCTTTTCCTCTTGCCTAAATCAATGGGAGCAGAACAATTTCCAGATTTCAGGCCGATTGCCCTTTCAAACTCCATCTATCTTATCATCAGAAAGGTCTTGCCTAACAGGCTAAGAATTTTTCTACAAGACCTAATTCATCCGATACAGGCTGCTTTCTTGCCCAACAGATCACTTCAGGAGTCCTTCATTTTGGCTCAGGAAATGGTTAATGGTTGGCACCGGAGGAAATGTAAGGCCTTCTTGAGGAAAGTAGATTTCTACAAAGCCTATGACTCGATTTCTTGGCCGTATCTTTGGGAGGAGTTTAGAAGACGAGGCTTCCCCCCCCTTTGGATTCAATGGATGAAACGTTGTATCACCACTGCTTCATTTTCTCCTTTGATCAATGGGAAGCCATGTGGAGCCTGGATCCAGCCTCAGCGTGGGGTTAGACAAGGGTGTCCCCTTGCCCCACTGATTTTTAACCTTGCGGTAGATGGGCTTGCAAGGTACACTTGCAAATTGGCAGAGGTGGGTATAATTAAAGGGTACTCGCTATCAAACAGGAGACATTTGGCCCCCATTTTACAATATGCAGATGACACTGTGTTCTTCGTGGAAGGGTCCAAGTCTGAGGTACATGCTTTGGGATTATTGGTGAAGATCTTCGGGGATATTTCAGGTTTATGTTTGAACAAAGACAAGTTTGTTTTGATCTGTTTTGATATGAATGAACAGGAGTAGATGGAATTGGAGGGTACACTGGGCTCACCCCGTACTAAATTGCCTCTGAGATACCTTGGATTACCTTTAAGGGCTACAAAACTGAAAAAATCAGACTGGAATGTCCTGTTCGAGAAGGTGGCTGGAAAGCTAAAAGGGTGGAGTAGTAAATTCCTATCTAACGGCGGGAGACTGATTCTGCTCAACTCGATTATTACTTCCATACTAGTCTTTTACTTCAGCATATTTAAGGCCCCTAAATGCATCTGGAAGAGATTGGATATTATGAGGAAGAGATTCTTCTGGAAAGGAGCAGGACACGAGGGCAGGTTCATGCAGCCCATCAGATGGAACACTATCTTCAGACCAAAGGAGGCTGGGGGTTTGGGAATTAAAGCATTAAAAGAGTTCAATGAGGCCCTACTGCTGAAATGGGCCATCAGAATTTTGGATTGCAAGGAGGGGCTGATGGATGATCTGATCAGGGACAGCTATAGGGGATCTAATAGCTATCTGCAAAGGCTTCAGCCGAAGAGGCCTTCCCAGTTTTGGCGATCAGTGATTTCTGCAATCACCTGCTACTGGCATCTGCTACAACCTAAGCTTGGAGATGGCAAATGTTTTAGCTTATGGAATGAGAGGTGGTCTGAATTGGGCCTGCTGAAAGAGACCTTCCAGAGGGTGTATCGTGCTGCTGCTAATAAAGATGCCACAGTTAGCACTCTGTGGTCCCAGGATGAAGGTTGCTGGCGGCTGGAAGGGCTACAACAGTGCAGGCCGGGCACTCGATTTTGGGAGGAGAGGCAGAAACTGATGGAGAATCTACAACAGCTGTATCTTATGACAGATGTGAAGGACACATACTGCTGGCAGGGTATCTTCTCAGTGAAGCAGGCATATGAAAAAATTATTAGGTCTAATAATGAGGTGGAATGCGATCTTATCGACAGAAATATTTGGCTTTTGAGAATTCCTCTGAAGGTCCAGATTTTCCTGTGGCTTTGCAGACGAGAAGGGTTGATCACTGGCGATCTTAGGCACAAAAGGATGGGGATTGATCTGAATGCCTGCCCCCTATGTAGATTACACTCTGATAGTGCAACACACATCTTCTCCTCTTGCTTTGTCACGGATAAAATCTAGAGGTTGGTGTGCTTAGAACCCCTCCCTCCCTGGGATGCTATGTGGCAGTGGTTCATCAACCCTGTTCGACCATTGGGGGCTATGGCTGCCATTTTGTGGTGTTTGTGGAGGGTGTGGAATGATAAGCTATTTCAGGGAAGATCGGTGAGATGTGAGAATGTTGTAAAGGAATGTTGGTCACTCATACATAGTTGGGCAACTTTTTTGTAATACTCGTTTGATATGCAATACAATACCCTCCGGATCACTATCGGTTTATGATAGCAATCCTCACTGATTCAAAAAAAAAAAAGTGGAAGAATGTTGAATGATCCTCGGGAGGGGACGGCGAGGTGCTTTTATAGGAATATAGGTGGCTTCCTATTGGTCAATTTAAGGTGCCTCCTAAGGGGTGGCTAGGATAGGTAGGATATGCTTCCTTAGATCTTGGATGGAGGGTTAGGATAGGGAGGGGATTTTGTTGGGTTTTTACTAACTTTAGGTGGCCGACGACTATTCTTGACCATGCTGCTATGGCCTTCGAGCTTACACAGTGCATTAATCGCAAAGTTTTTGGATCCAATATGACAATTCAACTTGATCTCCAGAAGGCTTACAACCATGTTGAATGGGATATCCTATATTGAATTCTGGCCAAATTGGGGTTCTCTTCCTAGGCCATATCTCTTATATCTGCCTGTATCCAACATCAAGGATCTTCCATTCTTGTGGATGGTAGTTCCTCTAAGTTTTTCAAGCCCTTTAGAGGTCTCAGGCAAGGGGATCCACTCTCTCCATACCTTTTCGACCTCTTTATGGAACCCTTCATTCGGGGTCTTAAGGAGCTGGCCTTTCATAGGAAAATCCTTCCTTTTGGTTAAACGCAATGTTCAAGCTCCGCTGGCCCTTCTTTATGTAGACGATATTATTCTCTTCCTGAATGGTGGGTCTACTACCACTCTAAATCTTGCCACCTTCCTCCAGGAGTTCCAACATGCATCTAGGCAATGGCTTAACCTCTCCAAAAGCTTTTGTTATGTTGGGAGTCATTTTCCTCCTGATAGACTTGCCCATACTTTGAGGGATTTGCAATTTCAGCAAGGATCCTTTCCTTTTACCTACTTGGGTTGTCCCATTTATGTGGGTTGCACCAAAAATTCTTACTTCTATCACCTGATTGACAAGATTCAAGGTAACATGGCAAGATGGAAAGCCAGCCTACTATCGTCTGCATCCCATCTCCTTTTGATTAAACATGTGCTCACTTCTACTCATATCTACACCTTATATATCCTTGAAACCCTCAGCAGTATCATTCAAAAATTTGATTCCATGTTCTCTAATTTCTTTTGGGGTTCTACCCCTAATGATAAGGATCACCATTGGATTGCCTGGAAGACCATTGCTAAACCTCTTGATAAAGGTGGCCTTGGGGTTCTAAGCCTCAATCTTTTTGTTGATACAATGAGTGTGAAAAGAACTTGGAACATTCATACTCAAAAATCCCCTTACTTGAATCACATGAGACAACTCTATGGGGAGGATCTTTCAAATTCTATGATCTGTCCGACAAGAGTGAAAAAAGTGAGAGATGCCTACTCCAAACTCAAAGATTTTGTTCGTTGGGAGGTACATTCGGGTGACATTGATTTTTGGAACGACATTTGGCTCAGTGACAAAGCTTTCCACTCCTTCCTTCCCGAATTTTGTTGAGAAGATATACCTTCCGAACCATCTTTGGTATCACGCTATTATGACCCCTCTGGACGAAGGGGAAGACCTTTCGAGTTGGTCCTTGTCCTTTTTTGGTAACTTCACTGTGGCATCTGCTTATCATACTCATTTCAGCTCAATGCCTACTATTTCTGCACTTAAAGGTCTTTGGAGCCTTAACACTCCTTATGTATGACCCTTTTAGTTTGGAAGGTTCTTCATCTTAAAATTCCTATTGATGACAATGTCAGCAAGATAGGTAATCCTCTAGTTTCTAAATGCTCTTACTATCAACATTCGTCTAGTCAAGAAACTGTCTCTCACCTCTTTCTGGATAGTGAGCTTGTCCATTACATTTCTAAATGGGTCTTTGATTGTTGCCTTGTCAAACCTATCGCCCCTTCCCACTATATGCAGATAATGCTCAATCACTGCCATATCCCTAACATCCGTAGGTATAAAGGCTTAATCTCTTTTGTTTGGCATAATGTTTGGAGAACTTGAAACAAATTTAGGCATAATGAAATTACTTGGAACAAACTTAAGCTTACATTGGATCATAGTTGGTGCACTTTTTACATGCATAATTGGCTAATCTCTATTAAACCTAAAGCCTTTGTTGTTACCTAGACTTGCCCTATTACTGGTTTGAAAATTAACATATTTGCGTTCCCTAATAACGATCTTTTTAAGGTTGGCTGGGTCGCTTGTAATTCTGAAGGAAATTTCATTGTTGGCGCGGCGGGGAAAATTCTTGTCGATCTCAGAGAAAAGGCCATCATCCAAATTGCTATTCATGCGATTCAGACTCTTCATTCTAATGCCACTCTCCACCTTGATACTGACTCCTTAATTTACTACTGGTGGAATGGCAAAATCCCCATCCCATGGAAACTAAGGCCCTACAACAATGAGCTCCAGCAACTTAAACAGAGATTTTCTACTCTCACCTTCATATGCTCCGAGGCAAACAGGCTCTCCTCTCTTCTGGTGCAGACTGACACTACTGACTGGCAGATTCTTCAACTCTCAAGCATTTCCAAAAAAGTCCGTGGTATCATTTTCCTAGATAAACTTTAGTTCCCATATATTACCTGGTAGCCTTGGTAGTGGGTGCGTGTGTTGGGGCTTTGTAAGGAAATGAGTTGTGGTAGGTTTTGTGTTTTCCCTATACTTGGAAGGTTTTGGTTCGATCCCCTTGCCTTTCTTTTGGCCTCCAGGGACTGGAGGATGAATAAAATGGACTCCCACTTTTCTTAAAAAAAAAAAAGGGTGATCGATGACTAGGGTTGATTTTAGGTCTTGGCTAGCCACCATATGGTGGCTTAGGAAGGGTCCTAGGTGGCGGTTAGGTTGTTTCTAGGGTTAGGTCTAGGTGGTGCCTAGTTAGGTTAGGATAAGGTGTAGGTTTTCCTAAGGGATAAAAACCTAAGTTGGCCTGCCATTTAGTTGGGTTCTCTAGGTTAGGTTGGCAGCTATGTAGGTGAACTAACTAGACTTCTAATTGTGTTCCTAAATAGGCTAGGGTTCTAAGGTTAATTGGATTCCAAGTACGTCCACTAACTCAGCTAGTAATCTTCTAAATGAGCTCCAATGAGAATATCCAATCCAATCAGCCATGCTTCGATCAACTTGAAATTCTATATTTGCACATATAAAAATAAACACATCAAGGACCAATACAATCATAGGAAAAATTGCATAAAAGGCCACAAGTATGCATTATTTACATAATGACCTAAATTACTAATCTGACCTAACTAAATGTAATCTAACCCAAATTACCCTTAGAATAACATTAGTTAGGCATTAATTAACATAAAGATGGAAATCAGTGGGACTCTTGGATCCTTCTTCTTAGAGGAAAGGTTATTTAACATGATCAAGCTTGTTTGTTCAGTTAGGATAACCTTCCTAGGATTGCTAGATTTCAATCTGCACTTTGTAGTAGTCAATTCGTTCAAAATTATTTAGCATAGGCTAGGATATGTTCAATGGCATCCAAAAGCGAGATATTACTTTGTACTTGTTTGAACACATCCAACCAAGTCTCAGTAGTAGATTCAAGCTTTGTCTTCCTAGGCCTATTTAGGGCCTTAGGAAAAGGAATTTGGATTTTTGAGTCCTTAGAATCATGAGCCTAATCCTCCTTCATAGTAGGCTCCTTTCCCAAGTTAGGTGTACCAGGATCCCTAGAGTGTAGAGTAGGAATCATAAAAGGATCTTGGGTAGTCTTTCCACTTCTTAGAGTGATTGAGCTGGCTAAAGTAGGTAGATACTGATTCGGATCTTGGGAAGAGCTAGGCATCTAATTGGGGAACCTAATTGTAGGTAGATCCTAAATTAGCAAGATGTGGAGGAAGATTGAAACTAGGTGGAGTCATAGGAGCTTGCTGAATCATATGAGCTTGATTTGGTGGCTCCTGATTTTGATTAAACCCTTGAAGGAAATCTCCTCTAATTGGAGCATTTCTAGGGTTTGGGAGGGGTTGTGAAGGTAGGGCACCAATAGATCTATCATTAGGTTTAGGCCCTAACTGGTTTCTTAGATCTTTGATGGATTAGGTCAATTGTTGCATAGCTTGCAACATGGAAGTATCAGTATCTATCAGTTGCTAGGTTTGATTCAATATAGCTAACTGATGGGAACACCATCATAGAACCTAACTGGCCACTTTTAGTCAGGATTGAAAGATAAATGCTCCTACATAACCATTTGAGGGTTATAACTCCACTTCATTTTGTTTTGAGAATAGGAAACTAGTGTTAATTGTATAATTTTAATAGCATATCATGGACATAGAATAACTAAAGGGTTTGTCAGGGGTAAAATGAAGGTCAAATGAGCATTAAAGACTAATAAGTGGGTCCATCCAGACAGAAACAAGGTTTCACACATTTCGAGAACTAACACAGCACCCAAAAATCTAATTTCAAACCCGCTTGAATTACAAAGGTTCTGGTCAGGATAAAATTCATCTAAACCTCCTAAAATTCATATAAAAATATTCCTTGAGGTTTTGTATCCTTGATTTGACCATTTAACCTATTTTGACCTTAAACTGTGTCATAAACTGATTTCTACCCTAATTTGGGTTTCTGGGCAAATTGCCCAGTCAAACTTGGTAAAAACTGAAATCTGACTTGACCATCAGATTCCTTAGGTTTAAATTATATTTTTACCTAATTTTGGGCTCAATCAGAGTCCATCTTGACCTAGTTTGCATTTTAGTTCATTTAAATTTTGTTCCTCTCAATTAAACCCCTAACTTTCAAAATATTTGTGATTAGGTCCCTAACTTTACCATCATTTTTTCAAGAGGGTCCCTACCACCATTAGTGTGAATGGAGCACCTCCACCGAGATTTGAGCGAGATTTTCTCGCTCGATTCACAATCAAACCCTCCCAAAATTGGAAGGGAGATTCTTTGAGAGATCCTCTATCATCTGAACCATAGATTGGCCATTGATTTGCATCAAGAAGCCCATGCAAATGGCCGCAATCTGAGGGATCTTCTTCCCTCAGTTTTCAAGCTTGACAAGCTTCATACCCTACTTGGACGTTCCCCTAAGGCCTTTAAAAGGAGCCTTCATGCAAAATCGAGCTCCTTAGCGAGCTTTTGATCAAGAAATCCCCTCTTCTTCCTTCTCAAGTCACCCACAACCTCATCTCTGGTGAGCCGGCCAATGGTCAAATTGACTGGCCCAACAACTTCCCTTCATCCTTGCGACCGTCGTCAGCCAAAGCATGGTCGCCATCTCCCTCTCCTTCCTCGATGCCGTATCGCCGTTGACTCCTCCGGTGTTGGCCTATCATAGCCGGTCGCATCTGCCCACTATCTCCCCTTATAACTCTCTCTTTATTCCTCTCTCCTTCTTGAATCTTCCTAACTACTTCCTTTCCTTTTTCGACTACCGACATGCCCTCAACACCCTTCATCTTCCTCCGCTCTGGCTACACTCCGGTGAGCTCATGTCAACGCTACACCACACCAAACTACATGCCACAACCACCCACACCTTCTTCGTTCTCCACTGACCAAAAGCCCCAACCTAGTTGGGCTTATTGGTCTCTCGCTCTTGCTGTTGAACACATCCCCCGCCGCACTACCTCTCCGACCTTGACATAGGTCCACCGATTTCCAACCTCCATGAAACCACCACCAACGTACTCGTCATCCTCCAACAATCCTTCTGAGCTTCTTTGACGTGGCTATGAGGCTATGTTTTGCGTTTCAAGTACCCACCGAAGCTCCGTCTCCACCCTCATCTTCTCCGACCTCGTTCGCTCATCTTTGGTCCCCAACTCACCTAGCTACATACTGCAATCAACGTGGAACCTTCATCTGCTGTTGTCCAGGTCCTCAATCGAAGCCATCAGTTTCGTCTTCGACCTCAATTGGAAGCTTCACCTCCTGCTGTTGCTATGCGAGGAAGGCTCTGTGGGATAGTCCCACATCGTAAACTGAAGACCTCTCCATAGTAGATAAAGGAAAAAAGTCACGTGGCCTTATCACCTTTGTATCACTGGGGTCAGGTCCCTCTGCACATGCCCTTGCACATGTGCTCCTCATGCTCCTGTCCACGCCCTTGCTCATGCTCACGCTTCATGGGTCTAGGTGGTGGATCTATTTACCTACTACCCGGGCATGGTCCGTTTTGAGCTTGGAAAGGAAAGAAAGAGAATCTGAGAGAGGGGGTGGGTTTTGCTACCTTGGGATTTGAGCCCTCCCCTATCTCAACACTTAGCCTCTACGGGCTTTGTGTGAGGCCCTTGAGCCTCTATTTGTTGCTACAGCTGTGTTCTTCTGAGGTTCTTGAGAGAGGGCCTTGAGCTCATGTGAGACCCTTGAGCCCCTTCTGATAAGGCATCTAAAGCCTTTGGTTGATGCTCGACTCCCACTGGTGCTTGATTTTGCTGGTTACTATTGAGATATTTAAAGTGATTGATATTGATTATGGTTTACTGTTGAAACATTTAAGTAGTTGTGAACTTAAACTTGAAGGGTTAATTTGGTGATTCAAATCACCATTTTAACCAGATCTTTTTGCACTATTCTTCTGGTTTTTATTGAATCTTCTGATTTTTATTGAAATATCATTATGAATATTATTGATTTTGATTGCATATATATTTCTTGTGATTGGTGAATTGAATTGCACAATTTCTCCTTGCGAATGATCTCGGACTCCACATTTTGAATCTGAGTTTACAAATTTAAATGTTTTGAGCAATTTTGTCTTATACTACAATGCATTCCTTAAACAATGATAATTTCGTGCGAACACTAACTCAGTTTGGCTAGCGTAATTAAGGGGCAAGGGTTGATACATACAACCCTGGTTATTGGTATTACTTATCCTAGGGTTCATCTGATAGGGTCTAGGTTATGAAATTTATTAGTTTCCTTGCCCTTGCCTTTTCCAAGAAAAATTCGGGTGGTTTCTCCAACCAGGATTATAAGTGTTGGAGAAAGGATTTCTATTGTTTCCTTGGATAGCCGACACATCGTCATATCTAGGTGATGATGAGGATAAGAGTGTGGTATTAGGATATTAGTGGTTAAAGGTCCCTACTTGGGTCCCATGCAAAGGGCCCTGGTTCAGTTGACTCGCTTCTTGAGCTTGTGTAACTTGTTCACAAACTCCTTTTCTGAGGGAGCTTGGATAGTGGGTGATGTGAGGGTTGCTTCCTTCCTATTTTGGCTCATCAGATCATCTAATTTTTTTGAAACAACTTCAACTTTGTCTAATTTTTCACTGATCAAATTCATATCCACGTTACTAGATCTCTCTTAGACCTCACAAATTCCACCTTTAGGTTGCATGGATCTTCCATAAGTTTCCATGGAGGCATTATTCATGGAATTCTCACTCATATTCTCAAATAAATCAAAAGCACTGTTTTCATCCTTACTCATAAAGTTGCCTCCACAAGTTGCATCCACAAGGCTCCTCATATGATCATTAAGGTCATGATAAAAGATCTGCACTAGTTGCCATCTAGGAACCTCATGATGTGGGAACTTTCTAATTAAATCCATGAACCTTTTCCAAGCCTCATATAATGGTTTTTGAGGGTGTTGGGAGAAGGTGGTGATAGCTCTTTTAAGTGCATTGATTTTTTCTATTGAGAAAATTTTCTTTAAGAAGGTACTTCTTATAGTTCTTCCCGTGTGTTAACAAGCATTCCTATAGATATAAACCAATGACTAGCATTTTCTTTTAGGGAAAAATGAAGAGTTTCATTTTTAATACATCATCTTGTAGATTGGGAATTTTAATTATCTCACTAATGGCTAAGAACTCTTCTAAGAATTGAAAGGGTCATCATTATTGCCCTTAAAATGAGGTAGGAGTTGTATAGTGGAATGCTTAATCTCAAATTGAGCTTCTACAGGAGGGGCCTTAACATAAGGTTGTGTTGATCGCTCTGAAATAGGTTTTAAAATCATCGCGTTGTAATATAGTTCGAATCAGTGCGAAAAACAAATAAAATTTATTACTCAAATAGAAGTACGAGGTCGAACACAAGGACCAAGTAGGAATTCAATTGCTAATCTAAATTAATATGTAAATGAGCACAAGAACTTAAATCAAATAATGATATTCAATAAATACTAATCTATCACATTAGATATTCAATGAATTCTCATGTATCTTGAGGCAATAAAAAAGTAGAGAAGCTGAAACAATGGTGATTTAAATCACCAATTATTCTCTAATCATATATATCAACATTCAATCAATTTAAATATCTCAACAGTAATTCTAAAGTATCAAGCCTCAAATCAGTCGTCGGGTCTGATGACCAGATGACTTAACCGATAAGTGCTACAGTGCTTCCCTAGCACTATTCTTCTTCTTCTTCTTTCTCCTTCTATGCTTCTGCTTTTCTCCTTTCTTCTTTTGTCTTCTCAAGCCCTTCTCTGCTTCTGCTTGTTTTTAACCTCTTCTCTTCTTTCTCTGCAGGCCTTCTTCCTTTCCACCTCTTTTGCGAAGGCTTTCTTTTCTTCTTCCTTCTTTCTTCGTGCACAGAGGGCGGCCATCCCTTCTGATTTGGCTACATATCGCATAGGGAAAAACCCCCCTACCCTGCTCTCTCTTTCTTTTTCTCTTCCTCTTAGGTTTCACACTCCCAGGGCCACAGTCAGGGTAGTCGAGTAAATGGGCAGGTGCGCACTCGGGACCAGGCTCATTGACGTGGGTGGTGAGTAAGGAGTGCTTAGGTTAGGCAGGTTATTGGATCAGCCAGACCCATGGGTTAGGTGTTGCAGGTGAGGTGCATGTGAGGCGCGTGCGGGGACCTCACCCCCTGTGCTTGCTGAGGCGATAAGCCTAGGCGACGAGTTCAATTTATGCATTGTCGCTTGGTCGTCAGCTTTCGAGGTGGTACTAAATGTCCCACCCTTCTTTCGCGCAGTAGCAAGTAGCAGCTGTGAGGTCCTTCATCTTATTGCGTGGATGCATCAGATGGAGTTCTTGATTGAGGACCTAGAGGCTCTCCCTGGAGCTATTCCGCATTGCCTGGTTGTGATATTGGTGAAGAACACGGTCGGAGGAGCTCGAATGGCATCAGAGATGGAGGCGGGGATGGGCGGAGGACGGCGACGACCTGAAACATAAAATAGGGCCTCACGACCACATTAGAATACCTCAAGAGCTTTGTTGAATCACGGCGAGTGTAGCAGAGGTGGTTTTATGGAGGATGGTGGTCTGTAGTGGCCGGACGATGGAGTTGGGCGGAGAATGGTGGGTTGGTTGATAGGTGGCTAGGGTGGTTGAGCGGCCCAATAGAGTTAGGGCTTTTGTGTGGGCAGATGTGGCGGAGGTCAGGGACTTGTTGGTGAGGAGGATGGAGTTATGTAGCGAGCGGAAGTCCTCGCCGGAGTATTCGCTGGAGATGGAAGAGATGAGGGTGATTCATGGCGTCGGTGGTTGAATTGGGGAATAAGAAGAATAGAAAAATGTAGGGAAGGAGAGGAAGTTAAAGAACCTAATCAAACAGTCGAAGGAGGGAGAAAACCCATGCTGATGTGATGGCCGGACGTGGGGAAGATGAATCCTCTGGGAGGGGGACGGTGACAAAGAAAAGTATCTGGATGCCCTGGCTTTGGCCCACTAGGTGCAGATGAAGATGAGGAAGAAGGAGGACAGGCCAATTTGGCCGTTGGCCATCCGTAGGAGGATGGGGGAGGATGCTCGCCGGAGCTAGGTCGAAGGAGGGTTGGAGGGAGAGTTTTGAAGAAGTTTTTGGCCCTAAAACTAGCTAAAGAGCACGGCCACGCATTGGGCGTGCTTAAATATGGTTTAGGATGGGTTCCAAGCTTAGAAACAAGCTTGGGAACCTTGGAGCTTACGCAAAAATAGGATACCCATTCCTTCAAAGCATTCGCACGAGCTTTTGGGAAGGAGTTGGGATCCAAGGTTGGTCCCAATGGAAAGTGGATTTCCTAAAGAATCTTCTGTTTGATTTTGGGAAGGTTTCATCAATCAATCAAGGAGATCTCTACAAATGAAGCTCGCCAGAGTAGGATTCTTGAGCGATAATGGTGGAGGGACCTTTTTGTGAAGACGACAAAAAAATTGGGGGCTTATTTGCAAGGAATTCAAAAAGCTAAGGTTCTGAATGAGATAAAAAGAGTCTGACTGGACCAAAATGCAACCTTGGTCAAGATGATCTCAGATTGGGCCCAAATTTTGGTACAAACCTAATTTGGACCCAAGGAACCCAATGGTGAAGTTACATTTTGGTTTTGACCTAGTTTGACCAGGTAATTTATGCAAAAACCAAAATTAGGGCAAATGTCTGTCTAGGACTCTATTTTGGGTCAAGATGGTTTCTGATGGTCAAATTGAAGGTACCAAACCCTACAAAATACTTTTCTATGAATTTTAGAGGGTTTAGGTGAATTTTATCCTGACTAAAACCTTAGTTAATTAAGCTGGTTCATTTTTAGGGTTTCAGAAGTCATTTAATTCTCAAAACATGTGAAAACCCTTTTCTATCTATTCTAACCCACTTGTTAGATTATTAAGACTATTTGACCTTTGATTAACCCCTGAGAAAACCTATGATTTCACTGCAATTGAGATATATTATTAAAACTGCAGTTTTATCCTTATTTTCTTGTCTCTCTCAAAATGATTATGCAATAGATTAGGGCTCTCTAGCGGTTATGTAGGAGCATTTAATGACTTAATCAGATCAAATTGAGCTAGTTATGGCTCATGATGGTGTTCCCATCAGGTTGGTGTTGATACTAGGTAGGGTTGTAAAAATCCCTCATGGGTCCTGGTTGGACTTGTAAAATCTCAAGTAGCTCCTGCATTTGTGTCTGATGGTTCTGTTGAAACTGATTCAACTAGAGTTGGAGGTTTTGGATTTGGGCGTGAGGCTCCATATGATTCAATTGTGGATTCTGGTTGGCTGGGTTAGCCATCAAATCAAAATCAGAGTTCATGTCAGATGTAGAACTAGATTCACTAATAATCAATCTCCTCCTTGGTTCTCTTTGCAAAGGTGGTACCAAATGTGGATTTTGTGATCTAGTTTCGTGCATACACTTGGAAGAATGTTATAGATGCGAAGAGAATAAGAGAGAAAAGTGTGTGCACAATACAAACAATCAAATTCTAGCCTTAAAGGGTTGCACCTATTAGCCCTAGTCCAAATTTCACTAACCCTAGCTAACTAACTTGACCCTTGAATTACTTGGCTGGCCAAAAGGGTGGGACCCCCTAGGGCACTCTACACAGTAGGGCACAACTAGAGGTTAATGCGGTTACCGCACTGACCTTTCTTGTCACTAGTTGGTCCAAATAGAGAAGGCCTTAAATATAATCAACTAGGTATAGCTCAAGTTTGGGATAAAATCCAACTTAATTGGTGCATCTATTAGATTAATTAGAGCTTGGGTACTGTAGTGCACGTGATTAAATGATGGGTGTGATGAGGGTGGTTGCTCAATTAGATCAATTGAATTGTGTGTGTGCATGCCAAACAAAGGGTTCTGAATACAAGCTTAATTGATGAAGTGGCTTTTAGGGTTCAATGCTTGTATTAATGCCTTTTAGGGTTCACTTGGTTAGATAAATTCAAATAAGGTTCTAGTGAGGCACACAAGATATTTTGTAAGTCCCAATTGTTTGATAAATTTTCTTTAAGTATGGAAATGCAAGTGTGCTCTATCTTAATGTGGAAACCTTAAAGATAGATAGTGCTAAACGATAAAATTTAAGTCCAGCAAGTCCAATGTGGTGCTACCCAATCAAAGCAATCAATGGTCCTAGTGCTCCATTAAATAGGATAATCATAATTTTTTTTTCAAAATTTTTAATGCACATTTTATATTTTTTCATATTTAATAGTGCACTATGGTCTTAAGGTTTATTTTGACCCCCAATTAGTGTTTAGATTTTCAATGTTATCAAATTTACTCAAAATATTTTTTTCAGATTTTCTCAAGATTCTCAATTATCATAAAAATCTAGCACCACAAATTTTAGATCAATTGAAGTACCATAAAAATTCCTATGATTTTTATAATATTGTGAATTAGGCAGAAAAAATCAGATCGAATATCAGTGTAGTTCACGAATTTTTAAAAATTCAAAATAACTCAGATGAGTGTGAAATTTGAGCATGATCTTTTTGACTTAATACGTACGTCCAGGAGTAATTTCATAATTTTTGGATGTATATAAATTTGGAAAATGATTTTTGAAAAATGAATTTGGTTGCAGTATGAATTTTTAGAAGGTGATTTTATTGATTTCAAAGGGATAATGTCCACCAAAAAGAGTTTTATGTTTTTTTTATTTTTTTGTTTTTATAAAGAAAGTAAACAAACCAAAGCAAACTAACATAAGGATCAAGCAAAGCACCTAATATATATATATATGTATATTGGATTTTTTTATGTAGAAAGGAAGCCTAACCTAATCTAAGATAGATGTACTTATCTTTAAATTTTTGAATTCCACTTGCCTTAATTTGCCATTTTCTTCGGATTTTCTGATTCCTGCACCCAAATCGACAAACACAAGGCAAGATGGATTAGAACTTAGAGACAAATACAAAAACGAAAGGCTAAAATAACTCTATGCCTCTCTGGTAATAGCGCCAAAAAGTGTTATGTTCACAAGTATGATTGCGAGAAATCACTTTTCGTCATAATAAATGCATAGAAAAACTCTTGAATTTATAATCAGATCGAACTTGTAAATATGGGAACCATAATTTTAAAGTGAAGTCTAAGTCGTTCACAGGGGGCAAATAGGTTAAAATCACTTTCCAAACTAAAACTATAATCTATTATCAAGTATGATGATTATTAGACCTAGAACTAATTTAATAGCATGCAACTTCTAACTAAATACTAGAAAGCATACAACTTGAAGACAAGTTGAAAAATAAATACTAGAACTTTTATTGAATAAGATAAGAGTTTTGGCACAAGTAAAACTAGTATTGGAAATAGTGGAATGCTTCTAGAACTAAATTACTAGAAATAAAACTAGACTAGGAAAATGAGAGGTAAGGGCTTCAAAGGCGAAGGTCGGAGCATCAGTGTAGATGCGGATGTGAAGGCGCACCCTCCAGAATTACCAAAGATGGCATGGAAGAAGACTAGTTCTAGTAGGTAGAGACTATATGGAGATGGGAGACTAAGTGGAAGAATGTTGAATGATCCCAGGGCGGAGACGACTAGGTGCTTTTATAGGAATATAGGTGGCTTCCTATTGGTCAATATAAGGTGCTGAGGAACACTAAATTGGATGGTCTAGATTAAATCCTAAGGGGTGGCTAGGATAGGTAGGATATGGCCCCTTAGGATGGAGGGCTAGCATAAGGATGGGATTTTGTTGGGTTTTACAAACTTTAGGTGGCCGACCACGAGGGTTGCTTTTAGGTCTTGGTAGGCTAGCATATAGTGGCTTAGGAAGGGTCCTAGGTGGTAGCTAGGTTGTTTCTAGGGTTAGGTCTAGGTGATGCCTTGTTAGGTTGGTAGGTTAGGATAAGGTATAGGTTTTCCTAAGGGATAAAAACCTAAGTTGGAATGCCATTTAGTCAGGTTCTCTAGGTTAGGTTGGCGGCTATGTAGGTGAACTAATTAGATTCTTAATTGGGTTCTTAAATAGGCTAGGGTTCTGGGGCTAATTGGTTTCCAAATAGGTTCACTAACTAAGCTAGTAATCTTCTAAATGAGCTCAAGTTAGAAAATCTAATCAGCCATACTCTGATCAACCTGAAATTTTGTATCTGCACATATAAAAATAAATACATTAAGGTACTAGATACAATTGCAAGAAAATTGCATAAAAGCACACAAGTATGCATTATTTACAAAATGACCTAAAATACCTAATTTAACCTAACTAAATGCAATCTAACCCAAATTATCCTTAGACTAACATTAGTTAGGCTTTAATTAACGTCAATAAATATGGAAATATGACTTCAACTTAAATAAGGGGTGTGAAATTTGCATAAGAGCCCTTCCACCCAAAAACATACATTAATAAAGAGTTTACAAACCCAAGTTGCATTACTAATTGCCCCTCATCTTTTATTACTTAACCAATCATTAATGATTTCAAGGGGTTACTTATCCTTGATGTTAGAACTTTCATGATTAGGCATCGTAATCCCTTAATCCAGTTTTAGGCAAACAAAACTAGGATTTTAATTAGCCCATTAATCACATTAAAAATCCAAGCCCTTACAGGTGTCATATTTGTCATATGTTGGATTCTAATTCCAATTTAAGTAGAAAATTACACATTCTTGATTACCATTGCATTGTTAGAATAGATTTACTTTGGTTAAGTTGAATTCTAAACATTGAAGCTAAAAAATACTTAGTGGGAATCAACTGTTCGATTTCCACATAAACTAGATTTCATCACTTCCATATGCAATGGTCAAGAAAAAAGAAGCAACCACTCCTTCCACCACAATAATGCAACAGTGAATCCCACCCTATTGATACCAGATTAGTTTGTTAATGCCTTGTGTGGCCTTGAACTAATGCTCGCCCTTCTCAGGGATCTTCGTGTCATGTTTAATTACATATGGCCATTCGTGTTTAACTATGTGAGGGAAGATATCGACTACTTGCCCTACGACAACGAGGAATGGGGGTGAGGTTTAGTTGTAAATCTTGAAAATTGGCTCATCCAAAACTAAATAGGGTTTAGAATCACCAGCATAAGTAAAATCTTAATCAATTCAAACCATTTACGGCTTTTCTACAACCCCTCAAATTATTCAAACACATGTGCTTAAGATCAACACTAATTGCTACAACTTCGAACATGCAACTATCCACAGTGATAACTATGGAGACACTTTCCTGTAGATAAATTTGTCGCTATATATATATATATATATATATATATAGTAGCCAATTTTTTTGTATGCCTTGCCTGTGTGTTCATCCCTTTATCTTTCATTTATGATCCCTTAAAGCCTTGAATGTTCTTGAAATTGGATACTAATCCAAGGAATACCATCAAAATTGGATGTTCGTTGTTGGATCTCTTTTGTTGAATTGTGTGCTGATGGGTTCCTTTATTTTGTTGGTTGTTTCATTGATGGTTCATCTCCTAAGTTGATTTGATTGCTTAGAGAGAGCTAGTGGAGGATTGCCAATGTCATTGTTGGGAAAAACTAGAGATGCTTGTGCCAAGTATGGGGTATTGATTCAAGTGATGTTATATATCTATATTAATTAACCATAATTATTTTTAAGAATAGTTTGAATACATGAATTCTAAATGGTTGCCAATTGCTTTCAATAGAGAAACAATGTTAAATTGTTGCTATGCACATTTTGAATTTGATGTTTCAATTGCCCATTTTGGGTAGTTAGATATCTAAATTTATCTTTGAGTTAGACAATAGACACTAAGTCAATTTTATTATTTGTAAGAACTCCATAACATTGAGGCTGAAGGATGATATAACCCTCGTGAATGAGAATTTCACTAAAGAGAGGAATCCTTGAGAAATTACCATACATACTTGATCCCACGAATTTTGGATTGTCAATTGCTTCCATCAGATATTTAAGCTTGCTTTTAAATCATGTGAAATTGTTGTGTGCATACTTTAGATTAATCCTGATTTTTGAGTTGCATGTTTTAGGATAATTAGATATTTAAATTTGTCTTTGGAGTTAGACATTTGAATTGTGCTGATTACTTGTAACCTTAATTAATTCATATGAATTGTGTGAGTGAGAATCCTAGTAAAGAGTATCCTTTAGAAATCACGTACTTGGTTTATGAATGAAAGATTGTCAATAGAGAAATCATGCTGAATTATTCGATGCATATTTCAAATTAAACTTAGTCAAGAACTATTTGGTTTCTGGCAATTCTGGTGCTTCTCTCCTGGCCCCTAAGGTTTTGATTGAGAATTTCAAGTTGTCCACTTCTTACCTCTAATCCTTAATTATTTATAGTTTTTAAATTACCATTCTATTTGTTGATGTTTAGAGGAAATTTAGTAATTGATAGGGAAGAAGTAAGAAGCTTCTCTTTCTTTGGTCATTGGAGAATGTATTTCATTTTTCAAAGTTTCTTAATCCAAAAAAAAGTCGATCCTTGTGATATCTCTATTTAGTTGATGGTTAGATTCTAGAGTTGGTTTGGTCTTTTCTATGATTTCCTGTCAAATTTGAGCTTGGATTATGTTATTGTCTTAGGGAAGGGAATTGATGGTGTGGTGGATGATGCAACTGCTGATGTTGTACTCTGAGGAGCAATGTCTCAAGTAAGCTTCTAGTAGGCATCATCGTGATCTAGGTTCTTTTCAAGCTACTTGAGTACTTCCTGATCATGCTCATTTGCCACTACCTCATCATCATGCTTGCATGACTTATGGGTTCATGGAGATAAACATTATTGGATAGGGATCCTTTAACAATAAAATGTTTTTGATTGGGTATACGCACTTCACTTGGGGATGATGTTTTGCATTATGCATAAATAGAGTTTTTTTAAAATAAGGGTCATACAAATGTCATATTTGGCTAGGAGATTGGCCTTAAGTTGTCCATCAAATGAGAAGTGAATTGAGATAGAGAACAGCTCATCCAACCATATAATCAAGCAATTGTATGTAAGGGTAAAAGATTCACATTTTTCCTTTTAAGAAATGATATTCAAAGTATTTTGGTCAAGTTGTTTGACAGGGATACTTAAATTTTTTAACGAGATGAAGTGACAGGAAGGGACTTGGATGACTCTAAATGAAGGTGTTCCCAGTAGAAATCACTACGTGTAGGACTATATTTTGTGTAATAGCCAAGTTACTTAAAAGTTAAAAGATGAGATAAATGCCGAGAGTTGCTGGTACAAGAAAACCACTAAAGTAAAAAGATTCATTGTAGCATGATTTTTTTCGTAATCAACTTTAAATAACTAGATCTCTGGTGAGTCCAGGTTGAACACATGCAGGCAAAGAACTAATCTAACCTAAGCAAATGTGACTAGATAGGAACTAATTTTTTTGGTATTTTTTTATAACAAAAGGTGGTGAGAAGATGAAAAATAAATCAATCGCAATATTAGAATGGAGGTGAGAAGCATTGATATCAATATAATATATAAATGAAAATAACTTTTATTTCATATAAAAAAAAGTCTATTACAACTAGCAAAACAAAAGACAATAAATAAAATAGAAGAAAAAGACTTGAAGGCAAAGGTTGGAGCATAGTCTTGAGTAGAAGCAATCGCCAGGAAGATGATCCAGAGATGAGGGAGACCACTAGGTGAGGGTGATGGCCAAGGTGAGATGAAGATGATGGTGGTGAGATGGTGAAGGTGGTGAGGTGAAGGTCTACACTAATGGAGGAATGGTGGTGAGAGGATGGCCTACTTCTTGAGGAAGGCTTGTGATGAATGGTGGTGAAGAGATGGAGGTAGAAGAAAAGATAAGGAAGACTCAAGAATAGCTAAGGAATAGGTCGAGTGCTTTTATATAAAGTATAGAATAATGTGGGCCATTGAATTTATTAGAAGGCTAGGATTAATCCATTAATTCAAGTTTGAAGTAAGCCACTAGACGAGCATCTAAGGGTGTAGATTAGGCTTGAGGGGGGCTAGTTATTAAAGGTTCTAGAGTAGTTTAGTATGACCGGCCATGGGTGATTAATGGTGGCCCACTACAAAAAAAAGCCTTTAGCGACATTTAATATTTGCCACTATAAGCCTTCTATTTGCCGCTATATGTAATTAGCGACACTTATAATAATTGCCACTTAATTGCCTCCTTCTTTGGCATCCCTAAAAGGTTAGCGACAATTATATAATCCCCGCTAAATCATCGGTATTAGTGGTACTTTAATTGCTGCAATTACCGTCACTAATGATCTTCTTTACTGATAATTTATTTGCCATTATTTCGCTACTATTGAACTATATTAGTGACAATTTAATTGACACTATTAATGTCACTATGTACTTCATTTAGCATCATTTAAATTGCCACAATTAATATCACTAATGATCTTCTTTAATCACAATTTATTTATCACTATTTCACCACTATTGAATTATATTAGTGGTAATTTAATTGACGCTATTAATGTCACTATATACTTCATTTAACGACTTTTATTTATGCCATTAAATCACCACTATTGATTTGAATTAATGGCGTATTATTTTGCCATTTAATTGTCACTATTGATATTATTTAGCAACATTTATTTCTCTAAATCGCCACTATTGATTTACTTTAATGATACTTTCTCTTGTCATTTAATTATTACTGTTGATTCATTTTAATAACACCTTTTATACCCCTTAATTGCCATTATTGATATTCTTTAATAAAAAATATTTTTATTTGAACAAGATTGAAACATACAGATCACTGTAATTTTATTTATCTCCAAATAATAAAGTACAATAAGGACCCTTTAAAGGGATACTTCAGAAAATAAGAAAAATATACAAAAAGTAGCAACAACCACAAGACCAAAATATCCCCTCTCAAGGGCAATACAAAGAAAGAAATAAAAAATACCAAAAAAAATTGAAATACAATGAATCATGAAGACTTGACTAGCAAAGCAACCTCTTAAAATTGTTTCTATCCCAAGCAGCTTCAGTCTTCCAAACTTCAATTAAAAGCTAAAAAGCAGCACCATGATTAATAAAATCCCTGGCAACACCTCCATTAATATGAAGTTCAAGATGAATACATGCAAATAGGATTAGATGTTTATTAACCACTTTCTGTAGAAATCAACCATGAAACTAGGTAATGTACTACAAAAACCACAATCACTAAATAGGATGCATCTAAGAACAAAAGATAAAATGACTAGATGTATAAACTAACAATGGCTATTGCTCTTACGTTCACAATGGTGACCATCGCCACGAAAGCTGAATAGGCAAGTGCATCAACTAGGATCATAGTCCTTTGATTAGCAAACAAAACAAAAATAGACATTAAATACTCAAGAAGATTAATTTATGTGTGCAGTGTTTAGATTCACTTGTATAACAAAAACACATAAGAAATAGTGGATCTTTCAGCATCAATGATTTAATCAATTAAACAGGAAACTCCAAAAGGAGGACGAAACATAAATTTTTTTTTTTCAAAAGGGAGGAACAGTACATAAATGTTGAGAATATAAAACCTAAAGCAAAATGATTTTTCCAACTTCCATAACATTCCCTTATTCTAAATTGTTACTGGATTAGCAATCTTAGGATTGCCAAGCTAATATTTTAGATTCAACAGTAATGTTAAAAAAAAGCTCTTGAATATTTTAGGGAAAATGCTACATCTCCAATTAACAACCATATGAAAGAAGCCTTGAAACTTACCGCATCAAACTTCATCGGGTCACTTTCCTCCTTTTTGAAAGGATCAATGCTGTCAGTTTTGATTACCATTACCCATCCACAACTCACTTCACCATCAACACCTACTGATTTGTTGCTCTTAGCTGAAGCATTCCCTTCAATGTCACCACCGGCAATTTGTAGGACACCCCAAAAACAATCTATGGAAAGGACAACACATAAGAACATAAACCTAATTGTTCTTTCTAAAAGAGCAATTTAAGGAAGAAAGAAACAAGATAGGACAAGGCTTGTTACTAAAAATATACAAAATCCCTCCCTATAATTTTTTGCTAATTCACTTAAAGCATGAGCAACAATTTAATCATTCCTTTTGAAAAGAAAATTAAACTGAATTACAAGAATTTGGTCCAAGAAAATATTTGAAATATAAAATCATTTACATAACCATGCAACAATGATAATAATGCATCAAAATTGTATAGCATCCATAATTCACCTAAAAGACAACATAACTACATATGCAGTTACAACACAACATCCCAATCGAGTTCTTTTTCCAAAAAAAAGGAACATCCCAACATAGAAAAACAATCAACAAAATGATAATGGATGGTGATTCCAAGCATCTTTTCTAAAGGCCAATTAGGGAAAAATCAAGATAGAATGGAGTTATTCATGTAAACATATATAGAAACCTACTCGTCAAATTTTGCTAATCTACCTTGCCAAATGGTGCATGTAAATGAGTATGTCAATGTCAGTTAGGAGTGGATCTATGTATTCTGTGTTTCTAACCAACAACAATTATAAAAAATTAATTCCTGGGTGGTTATCATACGGATAACCACTTCCTCTTTCCAAAAAAAAGTGTATCTTAAGTGTGAATCTATGACTTACATTGGTACTTGAAATATGAGTGATATAGTGACACTTGAAATGTATGACAGTTGGGAGGACAAGTTAGCCAGCACTTGATGTAGTTGTAGTTTATAATTCTCAGGCTGTAAACTATGTCTAAGACTTGGGTCTATAGACTCGTACACGCTATCTTACACTTCATCTAACAATGTGTTGTGGCGGTCATCATCATTCTTGACACGATTATCCTCGTAGTTGAAAAAAATTAGTCAATTATGAGTTCTATTAATATGCTATTTATTTATGTTGATGGATGGCTCTTGTACAATTCAGAGAACTTTCCTTTTTCTTTTTTGTTTTTGGTAGTTGGTATTCATTCGTCATTTTTTTTGGAGTAGTTGTTTACATTATTTCAAGTCGATTCTTAATTCACTTGTTGTAGGCTCTATTTTGGCAACAATAAAATTACTTTGGAGTAAATTTTATTACTTTATATGGATCCTCTTTCCAAGGATATTTTTCTTAGGTTTGTCCTTTAACATTTGCTGTTGGTTTCTGTGAGATTTTGTTGATTACTGAAAGCATTACCTCTCATATTGTGGAGACCAAAGGCTTATCCCTCTTGGCAAACATAAAGGTGTTATTAATTTGTAGCTTGACAAATCTTGTGACATAGCTTACCTCCAAATCTAAATGGTCTTTCTTATATATATTTATTTACAAAAAGGAATCCTGACTGTATAGGCAAGTAGAAAAGGGTGCCATATGTTAAAAAGTGCATACATTAATATCTAACTTGTTAATGGGTTCTTGTAAGAAAAAAACCTTAGTTCAATATATTGTTATACCTTGCTGCTAGCCAAGATTGTTTGTGTGACACTTGAGAATCTAATGTGTCAAAATCTTGTATTGTTCCCACTAATACCTCTAATTATTAGTCTTGTTTGATTTCTTGGGATCCTACATGTTTCAATAGAAGACCCCAGATGGTTCCATGGATTGAGTGAAGCACCAAGGATCAATAGGGGATCAAGGTTATGAACCATGGATCAGTAATAACATCATTACAATCCACCAACAAAATTTTTTCTGGAGAAAATAAGAAAGCTACTTCAGAAACAAAACTTCAAAATGAGCATGACTAAAACTGGAATACTAATTATGAAATGATTTTTTTTGAAAAGCATAATGATGCATGTAGTGATACTTGTGGTAGACTGTACACAAGTAGATATAAGTAGTTCAGCAGCAGGATAGCAACAATAGTAGTTTAGCTGCAGTGGCATAGTAGTAGTTGTAGTTCAGCAATAATAGTTTAGTAGCAGCAGTAGCTCCTGAAACAAAATCTTGAATCATTCATTGCCCATCAACCTGGACCATTCAAATTTTAAATACATAATTGGGCTTAGATTGTCATTTGAACTAATAGTAAGAGCTTAGCTGATAATATCAATTGTCTTATATATCCTGTTACACATCAAACCACTAGGTTTAGGAAAAAAAAACCAATTTAATCCAACTGTAATGACTCCCTTGGAGAAGCAAATTACACCTCTTAACCTTGGCCATTTTTTCCTAGGAACGTGAAACTTTGTAGCTACATTTTTGGTCAATTTCCAACCAACTTATACTAGCCTAATTTCATCATATTATCACCCACTAGAACAATTACAAAAACCCATGTCTTCTATCTTTCAAATATTTTTCAAGAACCGATTAAGGTTTGACATTCTATTTCTAGTAAAAATTGCATCTACTTTGATATTTGAATGTAAGAGTTAAAAAAAAATCTTGACCCTTGTATATGTTGCAGGAATTGGCAAAGATCAATTTCTAACACTAAATCCATTGCTTGACAGGAAAGCAATCTGACAGAAAAATGGGAAGCATCTAGCTGCTGCTATCACCATTGTAAAAATATTCTAATAAGATTTAATCTCAACGATTCACTAGATTTCGTTTACAACAATTAGTTGCTAGATGACTATTTGCAACTTTTTGTGGAGAAGACATGGGAGAAAAAACCATTGGATCAATCTTTCATTTCTTAAAAGATATGTATTTTTAATAAGACATATCAAACAAGAAAGATTTCATGGAACAAAAATTGTAAGTACTTCCACATATTCCCACATGTTAATGGTTTCCAGTTAAATTTGTGTTGTAATTGCAAGGAGTTACAAACTTAGTGACGGGATTCTAACCATAAACTCCTATCCTAACCAGTAAAATACCTTCAAAGAAAATTTATCAAGCTGGGGATGAGAGTCATTCTCTATATAGAACAAACCTTTGTGGTAGTAAGTGAATGAATGTGAAATATAGTATGGTGAAAATTTGTATAAGCATTAGACCTTGCTCTTGTGCCGAGTAGTTTTTCTTGCTGCTTACTTCCTAATAATGCAACTAATGATAACATCATCATCAGCCATATCTAGCTTTATTTAGTCATATCCCATCATTAAATGCTCCTACATAACTACTAGAAGGCCATAATTCATTGCAAATCCTTTCTAAGAGAATAATAAGAAATCAGGGTTAAAACTGTAATTTTATTATCATATCATGAATGCAGAATAGCCGTGGGTTTCTCTAGGGGTTAATTAAGGGTCAAATGGTCCTAAGAGTCTAACAAGTGGGTTAGTACAGACAGAAAAGGGTTTTTCTGCACTTCGAGAATTAAATGATATCTGAAACCCTAAAAGTAGACCAGCTTAATTAACTGAGGCTCCAGTCAGGATAAAATTTAGTTAAACCCTCTAACATTTATAAAAAAAATTCTCCAGGGTTTGGTATGCTTGATTTGACGATTGGAACCCATTTTGACCTAAACCAACCTCAGACAGACATTTGCCCTAATTTAGGTTTTCGCATAAATTACCTAGTCAAGCTAGGTCAAAACAAAAATTTAACTTCACCATTGAATTTCTTAGGTCCAAATTAGGTTTATACCAAAATTTGGACCTAATCTAGGATCATCTTGACCTAGTTTGCAATTTGGTCCTGTCTGACTCTTTTCTCTCACACACATGCCCCTAACTTTTAAAATATTTCAATTAGGCCCACAACTTCATTTTATTCTTCATGATTAGGTCCTCACCGCCCACAGTTTCCTAAAACCTAACTCCAGCAACCTTCAATCAAGAAGATCTCCCAAAATTCTCACTGAAACCCTTCCAAATTTGGAAGGAGAACTCCTAAGACAATCTCCTTCTATTTAAGCAATTCATTGGGCTCTAATTCTTACTCAAAACCTCATGCAAACCTTTCAAAGATTTGGGTTTTCTTCTTTACCAAGTTGCCGTGCTTCCAAGCTTGGATTCCAAGCTTGGAACGACCATCTAACACCTATATAAGCACGCCTAATGCAAGGCTGTGCTTCTTACCTAGGTTTGGGCCCAAAAACCCTCTTCAAGCTCCCTCTACAACCACCTCTACCCTAGCTCCGGTGATTGTCTCTCCCCTTCCTCCTATGATTAGACAACAACTAAATTGGCTGGTTCTTCATTCCCGACTTTGTCTGCTCCTCGACGACCAATTCAGGGGCTGTCTTCCTCGTTCTTCGCCGCCATCTCCCTCAAGGAGGTTTGTCTTCTCCACTTCTGGCCATCACACTGGTGTGGGATTTTCTCCCTCTTTCGTCTCTAAATTATCTCCTTTAAACTCCCTTTCCCTCTCTACTTTCTTTTCCTCCCTTCTATCATTCAATTTGACCTCTGCCACTGCCGTTCATCCTCATCATCTCTGTCTCCTGCAATCCCTCCAGCGAGGTGCCCCCATCGCTACATTCATCCACACGCCTCGCCACAACTCCCAAAACCTCCATTGCGACTCCACCAACCAAAACCCTCTGCTTATTCGCCAATTCCACCTCCCAAACTACCCACCGAACATCACACTTTCACACTTCCATCTCTGTCATCGTATGGCCACCTCACTCATCCCTACGCTGACCTAACACCGCCATCATCTTCCTTAGACCTAGGTGATGCTCCTGAACTATTTTAATTGGGATGAGAGGCCATATGTGTGTTTTTAGGTCTTCACCGCCATCCACTGTTGCCTTCATCATCTCCGACGTCGTCACACTTCCTTCGACCATCACAGCTAGTAATTCCACTAGCAATCGATGCAGACACGTCCCAAGAGCAGAGCTGCGTCTTCAATTAAGCACAGAAAAAATTCGAGCAGCTTGCAATCAAGTGCTGCAGCCGCTGCAGCTATACACGAAGAGGGTGTGGGACTTTAGTCCCACATCGTTTGCTGAAGAGCGCCCATGGTAACATAAGATGATTTTGCGTGTAGAGCTTATCGCCTCCTAACAAGAGGGTGAGGTCCTCCTTACCCACATACGCCTCACCCATGACACTACTCCACATGGGCCTGGTCTACCCGTTTACTAGCCTAAGCTCGCACACCTTGACTGCTACCCACTGCAGGCAGCCCTGGTCCCCAGTCCGCTCTTGCCTGAACCCGAATACCCTGTTGTCCTTAGCAGAAGAGAAGAGAAGGAAGATAGAGAGAGAGTGTGTGGGGTTAAGGGGGGTTTTGCTCTTCAGTGTTCTCGACACTTAGTCGATTTCAGAGGTGAGTCCCCCCCGTACATCAAAAGGGCCAAAGAAGGAAGGAATAAAAAAGAAGAGGAGAGGCAAAAGAAGCAGAGAAAGAAAAGAGGCAAGGCAGAAAAAGAGGAGAACCATTGAAGAAGAAGAGAAAGAGAAGGCAAGGAAAAAGAGGCAGCAGGCAGAAGAAAATCATTGAGTACTGTAGAAACGCATTTTAAGATGTTTGATTGTAAAATCAGACGTCTGATTATCAGTTCCTTCATTTGATTATATCTAAGTAATTGTTCCATGTGTTAGACTAATAATTGGTGATCCAAATCACCATTATTTTGTCTATATTTCCTTTTTGGTTCCTCTTATACTCATGTTATACATTGCATATTATATTTTGAGTAATTAATTGTGCTAATTTACATTATTTGTTGAGATTAGTGTGTGAATTCCATATTTTCTCTTAGCGAACGACCTCAGACTTCATTCCTTGATTCTGAGCTTATAAATTTTATTTGTTGTTCGATTTATTACGGATTTCAAACTACGATGACAATACATTGATTTAAATCCCTGATAGATTGCCTATCAATAGCAACATGTTCTATCATGTGTGCAATCCCCTACTCATCTTCTTCATCAATTGATCCAGCATGAACTTCTGTATGTGCCTCAAACCTATAATGTAATTCAAAAGCAGAATTACTAAGCTGAAGACAACAAAATCTTTAAGCTCAAGAAACATAATGCGTAAGGCACTGGTGAGGAGAAATTAAGTTGTTTCCCAGGCTTCTAGCTAGTTCCTTAGATAGAGGAGATGAGGTATTGAGTTGAAGCAGCCTCCCACTTCCCAGATATTTGGATTGGATGGATGAAGAGGAGTATTACCATTACTTCCTTCTCTCTTTTGGTCAATGGAAGACCCATTACTGGTTGGATGTAACCACAAACAAATCTACAGGCCTCGCTGCTAATAATTATTGTAGTAGATGTTCTTGCTATTATTGCATTACAATCTTGCAACAAAGGGCCTTTTTCAGGCTATAGATCGGAGTCAGGCTACTTTTGTTCTACTCCTACAATATGGTAACAACACTCTTTTCTTCTTTGGAGGGCTGAAGAACTTGAAGATAAATCATGCCAAATTGTCATTCCTTCTTTTTGGCATATCAGCAGGCAAGATAGAAGGTTGTGCACATGCCCTTGATGCAACCATTGCCTCTTTACTTGGGACTATCATTGATGGTCAATCAACCATCTACAAGGGATTGAAAACCACTTCTGAAGAGATTGAGGAGTTCAGAAGGGTGGAAAACAAAGCTCCTAGAAACGGAAGATTAGTCTTGCTAAAGTCAATATTAGCTGCCATCTCAATGTTCATGATCCATTTCATCTATACAATTAGCTTTCCAGGGGAAAAGATCGATATAAATAATAAGAGATTCTCATGGAAGGATGCTTCCCACAATGGGCCTGTTAAGCATATTATGGCTTGGAAGGAGGTTCACAAACTAGGGTAGGGAGGAGGTTTATAGGGTTCTTTAGTTGAGAAATTGATAATGCATTGGAAAGGTAAGTTGTGAAGTTGATGAAGAATTAATGAAGCATTAACATATTGGCAATTTAGCATTAACTAGGGAATAATGAAGACAGAGGACCCTTGTAATTAACATATTAGCAATTTAGCATCACCATAGTTGATAATAATGAAGACAGAGTAGCACATTTAAATTGGATACAATAATTGAAAACCTTGGTTCTGTTTCCAACTTGCATAAACATAAATATCAGCAACTCTTGATTAACAAGGTAATATAGGCTACAACAGAGATCAAAGAGAGATTAGTTCTTCCTGGTAGAAGATAAAAATTCACCCTTCTTTCTTGAAGAAAAAACCTTTTGTCAGAGAATTCAAAGAATAAAAAGGGAACCATGATAATAGGATAAGTTATATTGCTTTACAGATCCAGTGCTTTTTCTACAATTCCCCCTATTATACAAATGAAATAAATGCTCAAACTAATAGACAATTACTTGAAAGAAACACCATAAAGCATTACCAGAAGAAAGCTGCTGGATATAAGCCTTTACATTACCATCCTCATGACATTCAACATGAGTGTTTGCATTGACCTATACATTAACCCCATCACCCTCAACCACAGTTGGCATGTGATTGAACATTCACATCTAGCTTAAAAGATAGTATGATTTCAAAATGAAGGTAACTATTTCTTCAAAAAAAGAGGAATGAAGGTAACTGTCAATTTAACTATGAATACCTGTGACACAGTGTTAGTGTTCTTTAGTTATTAAGAGTATTTAGACAATTCAAATTTCTATTAGAAAATATTGTTTATTACTTGTTTACACATCAGTTTTAAAAAATTATTTGTTTATTGACATACAAATACCTATTTGTTAAAAAAAATTGAATTACTTTCATCGACACTTACACATTTCTATGTAATTTGGTAGATCTTTATGCACTGACTTGGCATCTAAACTCTGGCACAAATGCATCATCTCAAAATCTACCTTTTATTACCTCTGGATGAGAAATTGAGATGAAAGTGTTGGTGCTAGAGCACAACGATCATTTGTTTTGATGATAACAAAATACGTGTCATTTAATATTTGCGCTTTGAGTCCTAGATTTCAGGTCAATTGCAAATGGATACGTGATTAGACGGAATTCGAGCTCGCATCCAGGACGGATTGGAGGAGCTCGATGGAGAGCAGAAGAGATTCGCGAGGAGCGATATATTGAAGAAGGAAGGAGATGAAGAATAGGATAGATTTCCTTCTCTTGTACTCATTGTATTTTTCGTTTCTTTTGTTGCTCTTTATTTTTGTTACTTAGATTTCTGTTAAAGAGCCTCAAAGTACCCTAATAGTAGTCCTAGGAACACCTGCACAACCCTAGGATACTTAGGTTTTCTGTAGAGAACTTAGAAAACCAATATAGGGTTTAAACAGCACTTCCAGATGTCTAATTCCCAAATCAGACTTCTGATAAAGTATTTTAAGACGTCTGGCTGTTGATTCAGACGTCTGATAACTATTAGGCTGAACATAGTTAGTTCTGTCTGATGAAATCAGATGTCTAGACCTTAGACCAGACGTCTTAGGAGACGTCTGATGACTTTGCCAGACGTCCAATTAGTGGACCGTTGGCTGGCTTAACAAACACTCAAGAATATGACCGTTAGAGCCTTATCAGACGTCCTTAGGCCTTTCCAGACGTCTGATAAATGACCGTTTTGCCTCGGCTGACCCAAAATCTCTTCTCAGAGATTTTCTAGCCGTTGCAACGTTTGGAAAATCCATTCCCACAGTAAAAGTAGGTTTCCAGACGTCCAGACATAGTGTCAGACGTCCTATTTGTCGTCTGATGGACTTGCACTAGAATCCTGTTTAGATCTGATCCAAGTCAGGAAGAGACCCGCCCAAAATTAGACGTCTAACCTTGGAATCAGACGTCTCAAAGTGAACTTCCAGACGACTGATGCTAGAATTAGATGTCTGATAAGCCTGTCAAAACAATGATTATTCCTGATTTCAGGCTGATTCGCTTGGGCTTTGCACCCAACGGCTATGGAAGCTTTTCCAAGCCTTCCAAAGCCTTCCTAAGGCCTATATAAATAGAGGGGAGCCTTTGCAACACAAACACACACCTAGAGATGCCAAGATACACAAGAAATAATTTGTATTACACTTTCCACTATATTGTGTCCTAGCTAGCTCTTACTCTCCAAGCTCAAGTTCCATTCATCTTGAGAGCATCAAGCTGTTGCGCACCTGCTCTCCCGTCGTAGTTCACGAGAGCGAAGTTGCGCCGTCGCGTGGCTCACGCACCGCGTCATCAACTCGACGCACTCCTTGCAAAGGGGAGTTTCCTAATTCCTATAGAAGCTAGGTTTAAAATTACTTTGTTGGCTCTATAGGATTACTTGTTTATTTTATCTTTGTTATTTGGTTGGGTATTCACTTTGCGAATTCCCGTCTCCTTCGCGAGACAAAATCCTTCTCGTGGAGAGAAGGGGTTGAGGTATGCTACCCTCGTCTAAGTAACGTAGTTGTAATTGAGGTTGAATCACCCTCGTTTTAAAGTGATTCGGTTTAGTGGATTTTGATCAACTTGGTTGATCGAAAAATCCTAACTCGAGAGGGTTAGGTGGTGATTTTCACCTAGTTTGGGTTTTCACCTAAAAATACTTTGTGTACTTTGTGCGATTGTCTTTTTCTGAGATTGTTTATTATTTCATTTCAGCAATTATTACGTCATCCCTTCTGGTAGGGCCGAACCTTCAGAAAGATGATAAGCTGAACATGAAATCAAAATCGAGGGGAGGCATTTTTGCTACCTTTCAAATTCAAATGGAGTTTTTCCCCTTGACTTTTTAACTTGGATCTAATCTTTAGTTTTTTTATTTTTGTTCAACCACCTTCATTTTCCATTGCTTCACAGACAATGAATCTTTGTTGCCAAGTATTTATAATGTAGAAGAAGATGGTCTCTACTACAGCCATAAAGAGGCTCGACCTTCCACTTGGTAGTAAGGTTTCAATTACCTCATAATCATCACTTCATGGCATTAGTATCATGCATTTGCTGTAAGAAGCTGGGATTCTTAGTAATCATCATGCTTATCTAGGTTTATTGCACTATCTCCTTGTCGCATTAATACGATTAAATATTGCTTTGTTGATTATTATGAATCTCTTTTTCAAGAAACATACAGAGGAACCTCCACACTTGTAGTTTTTGATGATACATATGGACTCAGAGTGAAAGCGGAACAAAGGGCTTCATCAATTCTAGATATAGATGAAATTAAAGCTACTATCATGGGAAAGTCACCTCATAACGCAGTATTCTTTTAGGTTAATTGGGAAGTTGTTGGGAAGTCGTAGGCATCCTCACCTCCCATAACAGTTTGCATTCTCTCAAGAAATTCACATCAACCTCCTAGAACAGGGGAGATAGGCACCCATAAGCAAACTTGACCAAGAAGTGTCCACTATGACCAACAAAACAAGGAACCACTAATTGGATGTACTATCATGACTCCTATAGATGAAGAAATTTCTTTGTTCTCTAGTCTGAAAGATTTTCCAACAAAATTAGGTCTAGGCACACCATGTAAGAACACAAAAGTTTGCTAACAACACCTGAAAGTTTAATGCTAAACCAAGAATCTTCTGGGAATCTATCTATCGAGAGCACCCTTACAAGCCAATCATCAAGCCAAAAATGAAAATCATGCAACCACTAGTCTAGAAGTTCCATCTTTGAAAATTCTGAAAGAATATTACCCTTGAATTCAGTGTGACAAACAAGTTATCAGGCAAATACCACCATTATAAACAAGCTATTAGGCAGACACCAAAATACACATGCCTCCCTTTGTCCTTGACTATTTGATTTGCAAAACATTGCACCAAAGTACCAGGATATCCCTTCTACATACTAGAAATTGAAGATGCCCAACCCAAAAAAGAATGGAGGTTTTTTTAGGAAAAGGGGGGATTATCATGGGAAAATGACTACATCTAGTGATGAACTGGCATGAGGAATAAACCCATTCTATCATTCACTCTCCTCCTACAACTTATTCTAGATTGTTATCTAGCATGCCAACCAAACTAGAAAATCACATATCTGATGGATCTATTCACTAAAAAAAAATGATTCAACTCATTTCTAAGTGATGATGGATTTTATATTGGATTTGAATGACATTTCTTATCAATCCATATTGGATTTGAAAAATGCTACAAGAAAAAAAGCATAACACTACAAGAAAAAAAAATCAAAACTCATATCATAGGACACTAAGCAAATAAACATTATCAATATTGCAAAATATCAAAACCTCGTGTAATAAATTCTCACAAAAACTATCACACGAGAAGAGGGAGAGAAGAGGCAGCATGAGGGAGGGGAGGAGGGTGGTCTGAGGGAGGGGAGGATGGTGTTGGGGTGTATGTAGCTGGTGGTGGGTGACTGATGGAGGAGAGGTGGGTGATGCGGGGGTCATTGGGGGGGTGACTGAGGGAAGGGAGGATGGTGGTGGGTGGTTGAGGGAGGGGAGGAGGGTGGTGGGGCATTGGTGGGGATTGCGATTGAACGAGGGAAGAAGGGGGACGGGGGTCGTTAGAGGGAGGAGTTGAAATAACTCACCTCAAAGAGGGTGGCAGACGTTGTCGGAGAAGGAATAAGGCGAGACAGAGGAGGTTGAGGGTGTTGACGACGATGTGGACGATGAGGTGAGGCAAATGACGAGGCAAAGTGGATGATGTTGAGGAGAAGTGGGATTGAGGTGGAGTGCGATGTCGATCGACAGATGTTTAGGGAGAAGAGGGTTTTGTCTTTGCCTCGAGGAAGGAGAGGGGAAGGGTGCAAGGGGATTTTTCATTGGGATAAAGAGTGCGGGGGAATTTTTCATTAGGATAAAGGGCATGGGGATGGTTCTGTGTTTGTTTATGCGAGGATTTTTCATTGCAATAAGGGCATGGGGGAATTTTCTCATTGAGATTATTTTCATTTCCGCTGTGTTTTTAGGAGAAGAGATGGCTGTGATGGGAGTAAATTTGGCAACGTATTTTTTTCTAATATTTGTTTTAGATTTTTTTGATGATTGATAAAAAACATCAACACAAGTACAAGTTATGCTATTCTTATCATTCTAGCTATGTTAATTTATTAACGTCGTCAAAAATAACAATGTTAAGCTAAATTAGATGTTACATTAGGTCTTTTTTGTTGTAGTGGTTGTTAACTAGAGTCAAATATATATTTTAATTTTTCATTGATGTACATATAGTGGTACATATACTTGTTAACAGTAACTGTTCCTCGTTATAGTAGTTTTAGTAATATATATTTTTATTGCCACTAAGTTAATTTTGAAAGATTAGAATGATAATACGTATTGTACATGTAGAGGGAAATAGTTTTACCACTAATGGTAATTGTTATTTGATAAAAATAAAAATAGTGTCATATACATTTTTGCCTCCAAATGACATTTATTTGCCACATATATAGCGGCATATTTATTTGTCACTGACACTGATTGTTACTCACAAAAATGATATAGTGGTATATATAAAAAAACTTGATGCTAGAATTAAAGTAATAGTAGCAAATGTATTATATGTCCCTATTCATTTTGCCACCAAAATCTATTTTTTTTGTAGTGGCCATTGATCAAGTGATGGATGGGTAGGATTAGGTCACATTGGTTGAGGGTTTTAAGGAAAGGATATGGCCTTTAAGTGGAGTGTTGGAGAAGCATCATGGCCAGCTATACATGGTGGAATGGATAGGTTCTTGGGTGACTAAATGAGGGCCTTAAGTTGTCAAATGAATGTTGCATGGGAACCTTCAAGTGGTCGGCCATAAGGAGTCTCGGAGAAGTAATATGGCCAGCCAACAAGTGTTCTTTTGTACCTAAATATAGTAAAGTGTGTTGTCCTCAGGATGGAGTGTGTGTGGTTGACATGAAGAGGCTTTAGGTTGCTAAAAATAGGAAGGTTTTAAGTTAGGTTTAGGGCAAGGTTTTCAGTAGAATAGGTTGTCCTAATGGTCTAAATTGTGGAGAGTTTAGGAGGGGCCAAGTGTCCCTTGTTTCCTTCTATTCTTCTCTTTTTATTTCTTGAAGCTCTTCAAACCACAGCAACGAGACCTACCTCCCCACCTGCTAGACTCTACCTTCCCCTTGCCTCAACCATGGCGATCTCTCATGCAGAGGCTGAGCTGAACATCTTCTTGATGACCTTGTGGTCCACACAGTCGTTTGCATGGCGAAGGATGTCGACATCCTCACTGTCAATTGTAGCATGTATCTTTTAGCAGACCCCAACTCTCTTCACCATGAACATCAAGGTGGTCGAAGACATTGAAGAGGAGGGAGGAGATGTCTTGGGAAGAGGTGTTGGAGAGCCAGAGGGTGCAATAGTAGAGCTCACAGGGGAAGGGACAAGGCCTGCTGGCGTAAGAGAGGACGTGGGTGATGCTAAGGGAGCAAAGGGTAGGGAGGTCGTGGATGAAGACATCGTTATTGAGTAAGAGGTGGTCATCAACGAGGGAATTGAGGCGTGTGGAGGAAGGGGGAATTGTGACAAACGAGGGCTATAAGGAGGTGGGCAGCCAGGAGATGGAGTAGAGGAGGGGAAGGGGGTGGATGATCACTGAAAGATGGAGGATACCACCCCAGGGAGTAGAAGGGAGGGGGCCAATGGGGAGGGTGTAGAGAACGATGGCGATGAGGGCCCAAGTGGTCCACTTGGGGAGCGCAGTGAAGGAGGTCGGAGAGGATGGAGAGGTGGAGGAGGGAGGAAGGAAGGAAGGAGGGGAAGAGTATGTTTTGGTAATAATTGTTTGATGCACCTTCCCGAAGCAAAATCAATCATCAACAACAAAAAGCGACATACAAATGTACAGACACGCACATACACGAGCTTTCCATTCACGTATGTAAGTTCCATATATAATTTCGACTGCTAATCCTCAATCTAATTACATATCTGCAGTCGTAAGTTACCTGTAACCAAGCAAGTAACTAATGATCGTAACAAGGAAGCTACAGCTTAATTATTAACAGCTCTCGACCTCACTCTCCGTGGCCATCGTTGGTAGTCCCTCCAGCATGCACGTCACCGGAGGTATCGTCAAGGTGACCGCATCTCCGTAGACGTTCCAGCAGTATGGGTCCAGTACGATGTCTCCTACCACGGGCAGCAGCTCGATGTCCGAGAGAGTGATGTTGGTGCACGGTACGCTATCGCTGCAGCCGAAGTGCATCGGAGGGCTGCGGACGTCGTAGGTGCCCCAGATGTTGGCGTAGGAGACGTCGGAGACGAGCACCGCCCCGGACTCGTTGGCGCAGGGCTTGGAGGGGCAGTAGTACTGGTCGATGATGATGGGGTTGCGGACGTCGTCCATGTATATGTTCTGGAAGGTGACGGACGAGACGGACCCGCTGCCGCCCTGCCAGGTCTTGATGCGGGCGCCGTTGTCTGACTGCTTTATGGTCGTGTTGGTGACCCTCACCTTCCTCACGCACGCACGGGACTTCTGCTTCCCCAAGCTCCCTATGCTGCTTTTATTATTTATTTTTTATTTTATCAATGCGTGTAACATTTGTTATATATATATATATATATATATATATATATATATATATATGTATGTATATATATACGAGACATGTCTACGTTGACATATGTTACTTTGTGGGTGTCATCCAAGTCATTTGTTATTTCTCACATGCTGCTTACAGATGTTGATGCATGATTTTTATTTATAAATTAAACATTGAACACATGATAGATCAAAACAAAAAAAATAAAAAATCCATATAATCAGACTCAAGGCTCCTTGACGAGTCAAGAACCACTATAAGAAAATTTGAACGTCAATTTCTTTCGATAGAGAGGCAATCAAACGTTGTATATCTGGTCTGTCCATATTTATTTGTAATGATATATATATATAAGCGTACATGTAAAATGGGTAGAAAGTGTAAGTGGTCTGTAAATGTAATTTTCTTCGGGAGCACTTCTGTGATTATCACGAGTCCTACGAAATGACTGTGACTAAAAGGAAGAAAAAAAAGGTCTACGTAAAGACTGTAACTAAGTTATGTTAAGCTGAATGAATCAGATCACTTTCTGCCCAATTACACTCTCCTTCCTCTGTTCTTCTTTTCAGCTCACAGTATTAAGTATCCCATTGTAGGGGTGTCTCCGAATGGGGTAGTGCTTTGATGCGAAGCTAATGATTAAGTTGATCCAGCTGAAAATCCTACGTACGTCCTTCTTTCTACAGGTATTGATCCGTCAAGTTGTAAATGCGGGATCTTTTCTTGGGTGATAGCAGTGGAATCCACAAGGACCATAACATCTCACGCCTCCATGTTCCCACGGTGGGGTCCCCACTACAAGTTGTTGGGCCTCTAATTTGCAATGCCGCCACCATTGGTTTCACGGTAGGGCAATGCCCCCAATTTCAATTGTAGATGGGATTCGGGCTATATTGAAGCGAGTACACAAACTGCACTATTGGATCTTTATTTCCTTTTCTTGCTTTTCTCCCAATTTTGAAATATCCTAAAGAGTAGAGGTGACCGGGGACATTCTTTTGATTTTCGTCTACTTGATTATTTAATTTTTCATTTACTAATTTATATTTAATTATTTTAATACATATTTATCTAATATTAATTTTAATTAATATTAATTAAATTTATGTTAAAATCATATATTCCTCCTATCTCTATCATCTCTCATAATTTATATACTTAATATCATTATCAACTAAATATAATAAGAGTTAACACTATAATTTAATATTAATTTAAATAAATACAAATTAATATTAATATCACTCTACAAATAAATATAATTATAAATTAATATTAATTTTACTTTTGTTAATACAACTTTTCTAACATGTTAAGTAAATTAATCTTTAAATTATGTATAATTCCTTCAATTAATGCTTTTCGATCGTTTAAGAAAAGGACAAAGAATGATTTGATATGCAATTCACAGAAGCATTTATTAGACTAGCGGATTCCCATTAATTGTGCCTTGGAACTCGATTTGTTCGGACGCCCTCAGTGTGAAAGCACTTATTTTTATTTAATACGGATGGATAACGCCAATTTCACTATTGGCCTTCAACTTTAAGGTTGGAGCCACGGTGGAAGAGTACGAGTCATCAAGATAACACATATTTAAAAGACAAACTAACTTTGGAGTTTTTATACCACTTATCAAGACTCCTTCCTGTTTTTTGTTTTGAAAGGAATGGTTAATTCTCAAGACACCAGATACCTTATGCCATGGCTGGGACCGCAGGTGACGTTATCGACTAGCACGTTCATGCTTCCCGATCCAATCGACACACAATCATCGCCTGTACATACATAATTTGCGCGAATCCGGTGCAACCAATTCCCCTTAGCACATACACTACTTAAGGAAAGATCTAGATAATAATAGATCACAAAGTACCATTGGAGATGACGGAGTTGAATATACCGACGGAAACGGTGTTCTCGACATGGATTCCGTCGGTGTTGGGGCTATAAGCGGGGGCGTTTACGGTGATATTGTCCACGATGACGTTCCTGCAGCCGTCGAAGCGGAAGTGAAATTGCGGGCTGTTCTCTACCCTCAGCCCGAACACCGTCACGTTCCCGCACATGAAGAACCTGAAGGCCTTAATTTCGCATCACAAATTAAAAGTCAAGATATACGTCACCTCCTATCATTCAAAACACTGTCCAGAGAATTAACGATGTCCCACTTTCCTCTTCTACCTATATGTGGAAATGCGTATGCATACTTGGGATCCTAAATGTTACATAGAAATCACAGTATGATACATTAGTGTGTTCGAGAATTATCATTCTTGTAATGATGTAGGGTTAAATTTGTATTTCATCGGATATATATATATATATATATATATATATATAAATTATTAAATAATAATTTTTAATTTTTATATCTCATCACTTATTTTTATAAATTTATAATGTGACATTATATTGAAAGATATTTCGATTCTTCTACCGTCACAATGCAATATTATATTAACTAACTAAGCTAAATTGAGGTGCATCACTTACGACAGGACTGTCGCAAGGCCCGGGCAAGGTTGTCCCATTGACACCCTGCAAAACCAACAACATAGCAGCTGGCTAGGCATGCAATTCCGAGAAATGCGTTGGGTGGGGGGAACTATATCTTTCTTGTCGAAGTAAATATACCCGGTGAGGTTTGCAAGGAAGATTCCACCACTTCTCTCCCCTGCCGTCGATTCGTCCCCGACCGTGGAGCGTCAGGCCATCTGCGCGGTAAAACACGAGCCACTGCCTCTTGCTGTTGTTGCTAGGCCACGAGTCAGGCCCATCTGGTGGCACCACCACCCCTTCAATCTACTCCAGTCACCCAAGCTAGTTAACATTCATATGTATATATAGAGTAGCATTGATTATCAATTGATTATATATTTCATCCATAACATGGTGGTGGAGTGGAATTATACGTATAATATTCTAGTGCATGGTGTGAATGTTAGAATACATTACATATATATCGATTAATTTAGTGATCACCTGAAATTGGAGGCCTTTCTGACAGGGCCCTGCAAAGATGACAGAGCGGATCATGAAGGTGTAACCCTCGGGAACAAAGATAGTGGAGTCCTCCACCTCACAGGCGTAGTCCCACGCCATCTGAAAAGCCCTGGTGTCGTCCGACACCCCATCCCCAACAGCCCCCAACGACTTCACGTCGAAGAATGTGGCGTTGTCCGCACTTGGAGGAGAGTAGCCTTCACCACCCGACGGTGGGAGTGCTGCTGCAGGTGAAGGAGAAGGGTTGTGGTCAGTCCTGTTATTGGTGTTATTATCACTGCTGTGCTGCCTCTTCCGAGGCTTATGATGGTGGTGATGGTGGTGGTGATGGTGGTGGTGGTGGTGATGGTGATGGTGTGTCTTTCCATTTACGCAACTGAGACATAGGCACAGGAAGATGGTGAGGGTGATCAACGTCGATGGTTGCTCCATCGATCTCCTTGTTTGTGCACCACCCTCGTCTTCTTCTGCTCCGCCTCGGCACTTGGCTTTATAGAGAGCGAGGGGGAGCGTGTGTGGACAGAGAAGTGAGGTGTTATTATCATCAACCGAGAGGACGGCTCACGGTGAGATGTTGGGATAATGGTGAATCGAATCTCCACGATTCCCGTCGCTGTCGTGGCCCGGGAGAGCGTGAAATGGGTCGTGGTGGTTGGTGCATGATTGGTGATGGAGTGGGGAGGAAGGGGAAGAAAGAAGAGGAAGCAACTCATTTGTGTGTGTGTGTGTGTGTGTAACGTGTGGTTGATGGAAGGTGAGGTGGTGGTGAATGGTGATTTGATTAATGTGGGTGGCGGCGTCCCCTCCCAACCCTTTGGTGTGGTTGTTGTTGGTAGCTTTTGGAGGGTGGAGAGAATAGTGGCGTACTGGTGCGCACATGATGGTAGGGGTTGAAGAAGGGGCAAGGCCTCTTCCATTAAATGTTGCATTCAAGCGTGGAGGGGATTTAATGTCGGAGATATTGGAGGTCTTGGATTTGTTGTTGTTGTTCCCTTTCTTGCGTTGTGGTGCTCCAGCATTGCTAGTTAAGTTTATTTGCAGGACTCATTACTCTAATCTCTTTGATCAAATCCCATTAGTCTACCATACAGGGCCATTTAATTGAATAGGACCCTACAGAATTGGTTAACAAATTAAAAGGGGAACCCGACTGTCCTCTTCTGAACGTCAAGGAAACTCTACACAGATCTTTATGGTATTGCCAGGAATTTTGGTTTTATACTCCATAATCTCATTTGGATAAGTCGAGAAGAAATTAGTTATTCTCCACGCATCAATCCTTTAAAAGTAATGCAAGGATGGGGGTTACAAGCCTAAATTAATGCCTATGTAGTTCAGGAAGGTACATGGAACTGCGTGCAAGTTCGATTGCTTCTTAGGTTAGATAATTTGTGCCACAAAATCTACCGTAAAAGATTGTTGCGTTTTTGTGTTTCAGTCCTTTGGTAGTTTCTCTACCTGGTGTCTACGCTTCACTTCACCTAGTGGAGATTTAGGAGGATTTTCTCGTTGGATTAAATTACCTTGAGGAAATCATAATTACATAATGAAATCATACAAGCATGTGACCATTCTATTTTTTTTATCCAAGCTTTATATGAGTTCATTGTGTTTGCTACACCAGTATGTGAACTACTTAAAATGAAAACCATTACAATAAGTATGATTTGATTCCCTTTGCTTTGCTCATATGAAATAAAATTATCAATTAGAAACCTTCCCCAGCCTCTATATGAATTCTTCAATCATATAATCACTCTTCACAGTAGAGCCTTCCAACACCTAAACTCTTCTTGACCTCCTTGCCCTTTTCCTTATAACATTCTTGATGGCAAGGAGAGATCCCTTTCCTTTCTTTGGTCCATGGTATATTGCGTACATTGTTTATATGAAGGCCCCCGTTCCCTTGGCGTGAGGGTTCCCTCCCTCTCCTTTCCCTCCAACCCTCCCGTTCCCCTTCCCTTTCCTTCCTTGCTCTCCCTCCCCTCTCTACCCTAGGGTTTCCACCCCCTTTTCTTCTCGAGTCTCCTCTCCTTCTCCCCTCCTCTTTGGAGGGGAGCCATGAGGCTACGCTCCATGGTTCTCCCCTAGTCGAGGTCGACGAGGGTTGTCCCTTCGGCTGGTTCCACTGGTGCTGGTTTTCTTTACTATTCTTTTGTTGGTTCCTTTTTCCTTTGTTCACTGTTCGGCTTGTTTTTTGTTTCACATGCTCTTGCTTGTTTCTTGGTGTGTGGTTTTCTTGTTGTTCTTCTCCGCTACTTGCTTTTGGATGCTGGGCTATTTGCATTGGGGGTGGCTTCGTTGGAGCCCTCTTCTTCCCCTGCTAAGGTCAATCCTCAATCGTCGCCCCCTTAGAAGCCTTCTTTTGCCTTTGTAGTGGCGAATCAATGATCTGCTGAGCCCTAGCCCTTTGTTGAGCTTGCGGTTGCTGTTTGTTTTTTGATTCATATGGAGGGTAGCTTGTGCACGTCTTTCACTTCCTCAAAAGTCCCAGATCTTACTAAGGGCCTCTGTGGTTATTCGAGCAATGGGTCCTAAGCCTCCATTTCATGTGGTGAAGGAGTTCCTATGCAATAAGGCCCATATCTCTGGTTTTTCGTTGGTTTCTTTAGATATGCAACATTGGCTGGTCTGATGTGTTTTGTATCTTGACTTTTGTAAGCTTTTTTCTCTAAGTTCTACTACTTTGGGACATGTTCGTCTTTAGTTTATCAAATGGTCACCTACCTTTCACACAGATTCCCCTATGACTTGGGTGCTTGTTTGGGTTAGTTTTCTCGGTCTCAACCTACACCTTGTCCATCCCAATGCACTTTTGTCGCTAGCCTACCAACTGGGTAACCCAATTTTTGTAGATCAAAGGACGGTGCGACGGTTTCTACCTGGGTACCCTAGGGTTTGTGTTGAAGTGGATCTCTTGGCTGACCTACTGGACTTTGTTCATATTTTGAGTGGCGATGATTTTATCAAGCAAAAGGTTGTTTTCGAATGCATTCCACTCTATTGTGCTAAGTGTTTTAAGATCGGTCATAGAATGCCACTACAAAAAAAATGGCCTTTAGTGACAAATTAGATAGTGACATATAATGCATTTTCCACAATTCCTTAGATTTAGTGGCAAATTTTTTGTACTTTCCACTATAACATTTTGTCAAGCAACAATTAGTATTAGGGCAAATATATTTGCCACTATTGCCTTTGATTTAGTGGAAATTGTTATTCATGCCACTATAATATTTTTATTAAATGATAATTAACATTAGTGGGAAATGTATTTGCAACTGTAGTCTTTGATTTAGTGACAATTATTATTTCTGTCACTATAATATTTTTGTAAAATGACAATTAGCACTAATGGAGAATATATTTTCCACTAATGCTAATTATCATTTGGCAATTGTTGCTTATGCCACTATAATTTTTTTTCGAATGACAAATTAGTGCATATAAAATGAGTCCACTATTTCATTTTCAATATTTTTTTAATAGTATAAGGAAAAGCTAAATTGAAACTTATCCTTTCAAATAGAAAAAAAAACTTTTGATTTCATTTAATTAAGATATATGTAGGCGGAAATTAGAGTAATGTGACAACAGTGTTGAAAAAAATTGTTAATTAATACATCAAGATATAATTTAAAATGTGTTTTAACAAAAGTATTCATTTTTTGTGAAAAAGATTAGAGCAAATATTTTGATGCCTACTATTTTGAAACATCTAATAATATCCTCTCTCCTAAATGCATCTCATGAGTTCAATATTATAAATCCCACAACTTTATATGTACCCCTGTATGTGTACAACATACTATTATTATTATTATTATTTCCAAACATAATTTAATGGTAAAAAGTTGATTTTTTTTGAAAGTCAATATGTGTGTTTATTAAACCATAAAAAATATTTATTTTATAAAATTTCAAGGGAAAGAGGCAAAAAAAAATTAAGTACTTTGATTGTGCCTCTTCCTTCGGTTAAAGTAAAAACTCTTTTTTTCACTCAAAAATCATGCATGAGAATCCCCGCCTCCTCCGATTTTCGCCTCTTCCTCCTATTCAACCCTCGCAGCCTTCACTTTTACGATCTCCGCCATTGTCTGGCATCTTCTACTTCACCGTCTCCAATCGCATCCTCTACTCCACCATCTCCCTAAGGTATGGCATTAATCTCTCAATCTTGTTCTATCTTTCTCTATCTCTCTCGCTCTCTTTCCCTCTTGGTCTTGCCACCTTCCCAGTGATCTCACTCAACCTTGTTGTCTCCCCGTTGATGTTGTTTCCCTTCATCGCCACGATCCCCGACCACATCATCCCCTCTTCCCCTGTCGCCCCACCTCCTCCCTCTATCGCATCCTCCCCTCTTATCCCTACCTCCTCCATTCCTACCCTCTACCCCTGTTGGCCACCTCCTCTTCTTGACCCATCCTCGCTTCCTCCCCTTGCCCCCTACCCCATCCTTGGCCTATGCCCTTGCCACCTCCCTCCTCCCCCTAACCCATCCTCCCTTCCTCCCCCTACCCCCTCCCCTTGCCCTCCCCTCACAGAACCCCCTCTCTTTGTTTTTTTTTTGAAATTAAATGTGTATTTTATTCTAATATACTTGGCTTTTATTTATTAGATTCCATTTTCATGTTTAATTAAATGCGCATGTAATATAAATTTACAAGTTAGGTTAAATTAAAGTTGCATGTTAGATGAAATTAACATGTTAGATTAAATTTACATGTTTATTTGTAGTATAAATTTGCATGTAAATTGTTATTGAATTAATTTCAAGAAATTATATTAATTGAATGTAAATTAGTTTGCATGGAAATGTGAATATAAGTGAATATTATGTAATTTGAATTAAATTTCATTTGATTAAATTTGTGATGTGATTGTGATGTCAAATGTTACAAGTTTAATTGATTTTGTTATTTAACTTAAATGTGGGGTGTGCCCACATATATCATGATTTAGCGTTTAGGATTTTAAGTTTAGCATTTTGGCTTTTTGCTTCAGGTATTAGCTTTTCAATTTATGGGTTTTAGGTTTAGAGTTTAGAGTTTAAGGTATTAGGCTTTCGGGGTTTCAGTTTAGACTTTAGGGTATTGGGTTTTAGGGTCTTGCATTTAGAGTTTAGGGTCTAGGGTTTTGGGTTTAAGTTTTAGCGTTTTGAGTTTGGGGTCTTGGGTTTTGGGTTTAGGCTTTAGGGTTTTGAGTTTAGGTTTTATGGTTTTGAGTTTAGGGTTTTGGAACTAGGATTTTGTGTTTAGGGTTTTGGATTTTGGCTTTAGGGTTTTGAGTTTAAAGTTTAGGGTTTTGGGGTTTGAGTTTAGATTTTAAGTGCAAGGTTTTGAGTTTAGGTTTTATGATCAAGGTTTAGTATTTATGGGTTAGGGTTTAGGGTTTTATGGATGAAATTTAGTTACAAAAGTTTGATTTAAAATTGAAATTTATTATTATTATTTTTTTGTATTATATCATTTAGTTACACACATTTACACAAATTAAAATGTACTTAATGACAAATAGTAGGAGCTCTAACCCATAGGGTACAAGTTGTGGGTGGGATATAAACATGGCAAAATACTCACCCATTCGAGACTTATGAATATGTTATACGGACAATGTGTCAGTGTATGTATACCTCACATACATGCATGATGCGTTGTCTTTATAACATATATAAATCTTGATCGTCCTTAGTTCGGAGAAGTTCCTAACTAAGGAGGGTCCTTGAAGGTTTGATCATAACTTAAGTGTAATTTGTTACATGTAAACAATGTTTGGTGAAATTTTGATATCATTTTCCTTCTCTTCTTTGGTATACCAACTGATTTTAGCTACGTTCCTAAAGTGGTCTTAATTGGGTGCTATTGGGATGAAGTTAAGGTTAGTCTTGGGGAGTATACCGGAGAAGTACAGGGAGATGCTATCAAAATTTCTCCAAGCATCGATTGCATGTAACAAATAACGTTGTGATCAAATCTTCAAGGATGGGTTATCAATTAAATATCTTCATCAAAATACACATATCATCCCTATATTTCTTTCCAACTTATGAGTGGTTTATTGTAAAATTTAGGTTACGTTAAAAGATTGATTTCATTGTAATTATTGATGAAGCTTATTTAAAATCTCTTTGGAAAATACTTCCTCAGGTGTTCATTACTTGGTTGAGAGTTAAACAAGGGATAAAAGTTGGATCCTTGAAGAAGATTGAACAAGTAGTAAATATTTGACAGGTGTTATCAATTCATTGAATTTGCTTTTAAGAAAGCACCGAAAGATGGCACCATTCTTTGCCCTTGTAGAGCATGTGCTAACCTATGTCGTGCAAATAGGAAAGTGGTATTAGAGCATTTAATTTGCAATGACTTTTTACAAGGATATGTTCAATGGATTTTTCATGGGGAAGTACCCATAGATGCTAATGAAAGTAATGTTGAAAGTAGTGAAGATGAAGACCATGATCAAATAAATGACTTAATATATGATACTTTTGGGTTCCAAAATTTACATAATGACACAGATCACATGGAATACAGGTCTTCAAGTGGTTTTGATGAGAAAACAAATGAATTCTTTAACTTGCTTAAGAATGCTGAAGAAGAATTGTACCCCGGATGTAAAAAGTTCAGCAAGTTATCACTTAGTGTCCACTTTTTTCACATAAAATGCCTTGGAGGTTTGACAAATAAATCTTTCACCATGTTATTAGAATTGCTAAAACAAGCACTTCCTAAAGGAGAAACACTTCCAGTGTCCCTTTATGAGGCTAAGAAGATAATATTTGCACTTGGGCTCAGCTACAAGAAATTGACATTTGTCCTAACAAATGCATGTTATATAGGAAAGAGAATGTAAATGATGTCAGTTATAAAGTATGTTATGCTTCTAGATGGAGGGAAAGTGGTAATGAACCTGAGGATCATGAAAATCACAAACAAGGCAAGAAAATTCCTACTTAGGTTATGTGGTATTTTCCATTGAAGCCTAGATTGTAGAAGTTATTTATGTCATTGAAAACTTCTCTGATGAGATGGCATGTGGAAGATCTCTCAAAGGATGGTATTATGAGACATCTAGCAGATTCTCCAGTATGGAAAACCTTTGATAGTAAACATCCACATTTCTCATTAGATCCTCGAAATGTTCGACTTGGTCTGGCGACCGATGGTTTTAATCCTTTTGGAATTATGTCATCTCAATATAGCATATGGCTTGTTATTTTGATATCCTACAATTTGCCTCCATGGTTATGCATGAAACAACCCAATTCATATTGTTAACACTAATTCCTGGTAAATTTGGCTCGAAAGCTGAAATAGATGTCTTTTTAAAACCTTTAAGTGAGGAGCTACAGGAGTCATTGCTTGGGGTTTCAAAATTTGGTGTGTCTAAAAAAGAGTTATTCCAATTACGTGCTGCACTTTATGGACCACTAATAATTTTCATGCTTACGGTGATATCTCTAGATGGGTAACACAAGGATACATGTCATGCCCTTCATGCAATAAGGACATTGGCTCAATATATCTTAACTATAGTAAAAAAAAAGTCTCCATGGGCCATAGACGATTTCTTCCTATGAATCATAAGTATCGAAGACAATTGGCATCCTTTACTGGTAAGCAAGAGAGCAAGAGTTTGGAGAGCCACCTAAAAAATTGTTTGCCAATGAACTTTTGGCACAATTGGAAGGTATTCCTATTATTATTGGCATTCATCCTAACAACAAAAGCAAGTACATGCCTAATTAGATAAAGAAAAGTATTCTGTTCAATTTGCCTTACTGGAAAGGAAATCTTGTATGCCACAATCTCGATATAATGCATATTGAGCAAAATGTTTGTGAAAGTATATTGGGAACATTGCTAGCATTGGACAAAAAGAACAAGGATAATGTAAAAAGTCAGCTTGATTTGCAGGAAATGAATATCAGACATGCTTTGCATCCAACTGTTATGGGAAACAAGATGAACCTGTTGGTGCTAGAGCACCGCAATCATTTGTTTTGATGATAACAAAACACGTGTCATTTAACATTTGCACTTTGAGTATTAGATTTCAGGTCAATTGCAAATGGAGACGTGATTAGACGGAGTTCGAGCTCGCATTCAGGATGGATTGGAGGATCTTGATGGAGAACAGAGGAGATTCGCGAGGAGCGATAGATTGAAAATAGAAGGACAAGAAGAATAAGATAGAATTCTATTTATTTTCTTTCATGTACTTGCCTTTATTTCCTTGCTGATGTAAACACATTTACACTACTTAAGATGTCTATTTATGCATGTTCTTAAGCATAGGATTGCATTTCATGATATAAATATTGCATAACATGCATCATCTTGCATTTAGAGTAGTTTGAATAAAATGGAAGTTAATTGTCTCCTTTTATGTGCTTGGACAGGGAAAACATTTTATCGGGGCCTCGGATCAAAGATCCAACTGTATGGATGTGATCAGGGCGACGATTGGAGTTCAACGACTCCAAGATCGCCCTAATCAGGCATCCGTAGCATCAGATAGTGACTCGGGAACCCTATAAGATCGAGGGCCAGGATGGTGTAAATCGACACTTCAGATGACAAATCCAACCGCACGGATGAATTCAGATCGACGATCGTAGACCAACGACACAAAAATCGAGTCAATCCGACATTCGTGGCACCATCTACAACTTCCAGAAGATGGACGGCCAAGATAGTGCCACGTGGTGCCATCTTAGCCACCCAAACGGTCGCTTGCATCTTGTGAAGGCCCCCCACCCGATCGCTCTCCGTCGTTGGATCTTAATCCGGCGGCTATGGTCGCTCGCGCTTAAAAGCGTCCGCTCGACCATCTGCACCACATAGCGCAGTGGTCGAGCGCGCTTTTGGGAGCGGCAAGCACGGGATCGAGCTGTGGCGAGGAGTGGTAGGCGCAGGCGATTGGGTGCGGGTGGAGTGTCAGATGGAGATCGGACGGCCATGCGCGCCCAATAGCATCCACGCACGATTGGACGCGCAATCGGGCGCGCAATCAGACGTGCGGGCAGGCGCGCAACGCAGCAGGCGGAGACGCATCTTAAGCCGTCCGATCTCGTGATCGGACGGCTAAAAATTGACGAACGTGCGCAAGCCGTTGAGCGCGCGAGCAAGCGAGGAGGCGCGCGCGAGCCACCCACGACGCCCACGTTGAGGGCTTTAGTGACGGATTTATCCGTCACTAAAGACCCCTCTTTTATTATTTTGAAGTTGTAATGTCCATTTTGCCCCCACTCCTTGCAACTATAAAAGGAGACCCCCTCCATACGAAATTCTCATCCCTTCTTTCTCCTCTCTACCCCTCCAAAGCTCAAAAGAAGCTTGTCCCACACCTGGGATGCTTTTCGGGAGATAAAGTCCAATTTTCGTTCTCCTTCGGAAGTGGATCCCGCGATGATGACGGCGTGCTGCTTCGTTCCCGTTCTTCTACTTCGTCCTCCTTCGTCCTGCTTCGTTCTCCTTCGTCCAGGCGTCGTCCCGTCTGACTCGTCCTCCAAGCAATCGTCGAGGAGGATAACTTCTCTCTCCCATTCTTATTTACAGCTTTTTTAGTGTAGAATTTTCCTACTTTATAGTGTAATTGATTTTCTGCTTTCTAGTGTAACTTTTATTTAGTTTGATTATATAAAGAATTGGAATATTGAATGCATGTTATCTTTCTCTCTCTCTCTTTCTCTCTTCCTCTCTTTTAGTCTGATAGCTCCATTGTAATTATATCGCCTTGCTTATCAAAAATCCTAAAAAAATATAATTGCGAATATAGATCAACGTAGCCTCCCTGTGTTCGACCCGGAATTCTTTTCGGTATAAATTTTATTTGTTGAACAAGAATTCTTCACTTTCGAACTACAATGACAGGTTTTCCAAAACCAAACACGCAAGTGTAGCGATTCGCAAAACGATTCGACATTTTGGCGCCGTTACCGGGGAGGCAACGATTTCCGATCTTTCCTTCGCATTTCTTGCACTTTATTTGTTTTCTAACTAGCTTTCTCTTGTGTCTATTATTTTGCAGAGACCTCCATCAAGGAATCAACAAGCGGTAGACTTGAGTAAAGTGCAGTTGAAGATAACTGTAAGTACTCCCCCATTCTTTCCCCCTCCATAGATTTCATTCGCCACATTAAATCCAAATCCCAATTAACCTAGGTATTTGCATAAATCCTAGGAATAGTTTGGATGTTTGGATTTTCACTCACATTCATTCCACCCTCATTCATAAAAAAATAACAAAAAGATATCTTGTGGGGTAATTTCCAACAAACACACAACAAACACCCACATTCAAGGCACTTGATCAACTTGATTTGTTTTCTACTCAACCGAGTTCTGATCTGTGGAATCGGTACACACAAAGCAACATATAACAGAGTAGAAATTATTCTAGGTTAACCATTTTTGAGTGCCTAACTTAGTGGTGCATTTGTGGCAAATTGTTTGAGTTGTTTGGGCCGCATCACTTTATTTAAAACCAACTCATCAAGTAGCTCCTCCTTAGGGTTTTCAATCTAGGTATATTCCAGGCACTTCACTTTCTTTCTGATTTTAAAGGAAAATAATCTTCACCCGTGTTTTACAACTTGGTTTGCCTAGAAACTTGATTGCAATTCACCTAATTTGAAACCCTAAAAGCTACTTAAGCAAGATTTGAATATTAAAATTCATGCATTATCAATAATCTTGCTTGAAAACCCTGGTTGTGCACGCACTTACACAAATCTCAATCAATCATTACGGGCACAACCCATTGTAAGGGCCCATCACATTCCATAAGCACCACAACCCCAGGCCTTAATAAAATTGAGTAGACGTTGGCCTTAAGGTTTGATTCGCTCTTCAGGGCCTAGTCTGAGATTATTTTTGATTAACCTACTTATACTAATTAATCTGATGTCTAGCTAGGGGAGTAGCGTCAAACGACCGCGGCTGGGGGGTACACTAGGAACCGGAGGCGAAAGCCAAAGGAAGAATCTTCTCCCCAGTCCCTCCTTCTAACTGGTTGGATTAAACAGACGTAAGTAGAGTAAATCACTTACAGTCTTAAGGCTGGTTTTGGGAGTCAGTAGATCCTTAGGCTACCCCACTTAAGGACAACCTTGTTTTGTTGTGCTGCAGGGTCCCTATTCCCAGTCCTTCCGACCTTCTCCTAGTTTATACTGGGAAGACGGTCATTGAATCCCCGATTGGAAGGTCCGTTAGAACATTCTAGGAGGCGCAAGTTAGATTTTGGTCAATTTGATCCCATGGCCGAACAATAGCCTCCTCTACTTGAAAATCCACAGGAAGAATTTCGAAGGCAACTGAAACAAATGCAGAGAATGCAGGAATAGTTCCAGAGAATGTAGGGTATTCAGCCCTTGAAGGATTTTTATGATCCTTCAAATTACGGGGAACGTCCCGGCATCCAGATTCCAGCCGGTGACGTAGAAATCAAGCCCCAAGTGTTAAGCCTAATTAAACATTATCATGGGCTTGGCTCCGAAGATCCGTTTCAGCACTTGGAAGATTTGACCACTTTGGTCCAGACCACCAAGGCTCGAAGCGTTAACGAGGAGCAAATGATCATGAGGCTCTTCCCCCACTCTCTTAGGGATAAAGCCGCGCATTGGTATAGGACAATAGGAAGACCAATTACAACTTGGAATGAGTTGAAATCGGCCTTTCTGAAGAAATTCTTCCCAGTCGGTCGTACCAATGCTTTGAGACGGGCAATCACTACCTTTACCCAGCGGCCGAGGGAGCAGTTTCATGTGGCCTAGGAGCGATTCCAGGACTTATTGCGGAGGTGTCCACACCGCAAGGTGCCGAAATGGCAACTCGTGCAGATCTTCTATCATGGGTTGAATGAGCAACTCAGAAACCATGTGGATGCTTCTTGTGGAGGTAATTTCCTCAATAAAGATGCAGATAGTGCACATGATTTATTTGAGGAAATGAGTGAGAATTCAATTAATCATGCTTCCATGGATACTTTTAATCGGTCCCAGCAACCCAGATCAAATGTCAATGAAGTTCATGACTCTCATTCATTTGATATGGAATTGATTTGTAATAAACTTGATAAGGTAGACTTGGTTGCTAAAAGAATGGAAGAATGGATGGCTGGCAGTTCTGTTAACAACTCTCAATCCACTCAATCCCAAAATTCGGGATTCCATTCCTCACGAGCTCCTTCTGGACGGGAGTTCGTGAATCAACTCGATATGACTCAACCTATGAGTCAGCATTTTTCGGAACCCCATGGGTTCCCAACTGGGGCCTTTGATCCCAGTTTTTCTGATCCTTCCCTTTCTTTCTCTCCATCCTCACCCTATGAGGATGTCTGTGTTGTAAAAGAAAATGTTAGATCCAACCCCTACTCGAATGCCTATAATCCAGGTTGGAGAAATCACCCTAACTTCTCTTGGAAAAATTCAGGGCAACAGACCTAATTCTGACCCAGCAACTATGCTCCGCAACGACCAATGGGTCAGGGTCAAGTATATACTCAGTTGCCTTCGAATCAGGTCAATCAGCCAGCTTGGAATGCCCGTCAACCCGCAGGGCAGGCTGATTTGAACCGTCAAATGGTAGAGATGCAAGGATCTATGCTCCAACTCTTGCAGCAAATGAAAAACTCACTGGAAAACTTGTAATCCGGGCTCATTGCTAACTCTCGTCAAGCCGGATCTCTACCATCCCAACCTGTACCCATCCCGCGATCATTATAAATTCGGGCAATCAAGCCCAAGGGTACGGAAATCAGAGGGACCTGCACGCACATGCTCAGGTGGTTGAGCAGGGTTCCTCGTCTTCTTCTTCTGCTAATCAACAATTCATGGTCAATCAATGTAACGAATGTGTGCCCCAGACGTATTTTAAGACATCTGGGAGATGGCTCAGACGTCGGACAAGACGTCTGGGATCATAACCAGACGTCTGATAAGACGTCTGGGATAGTTTCAAGATGTCTGGAAATCCGTTATTTTCGACGCCCTGGAGTCGCCTGCGCGCCTGAGCGCGCAGACCGCATATTCCCTCTTTTCTCTGCGGCTGCAGGCGGCTTGCTGCCTTCTCTCTCTCCTCTCCGCGCGGCGTTAAAAGGGGCGCGCCTCCCCCCGTCTCCACCGTCTCCTCCTTCTCCTCCTTCCTGTGCGCGAGAGCGAGCGGACGCGAGGGCGGCAGCGGCGGCCGCAGTGAGCGTGGAGGTGCGGCGTGCGAGGGCGGAGCTCTGCCGTGAGGGTGAGCTCGCCGGAGCGGCTTGGCCGGCCGGCGGAGGGCGCAGGGGGCGCGGAGCGACGCGGAGAGGGACCTGCTGCGGGCTGAGCAGCAGACGCGCGAGGTGCGACGCGGGCGGTGTCGCGAGCGGAGGCCGAGCAGGGTTCTGATTCTGGAAAAATTTCCAGAATCAGACGTCTGGGTTGATGTCCAGACGGCAAGGTCGACGTCTGTAAGATCATACAGACGTCTGAAAGGTGAGTTTCCGCTTTCTTCTTCCTTCTTGTCGACTGACCGTACTGAGGGAGGGGGGGTTGGCTGTGCGCAGGATCGCTGATTCGCCATCCTTTGCGAATCAGACGTCTGGAAGTTGTACCAGACGGCGGGAGTGACCTACAGACGTCCGTGTGGACCATCGGACGTCTGGGGTATAGAACAGACGTCCCCACAGACTTCTGGACGTCCGGGGAACCAAGCTGAATAGGTAATTCTCTGATCCACCGTTTAAGACGTCTGGAGGGAGTTACAGACGTCTGATTTTGCACAGTATCGTCTTTTTCGACCCGTTTAGGGCCCGTTTGGGCTCCGTTTTCCGCGATTTGAGTTGCGTTCGTTTCAGAATTAATTCCTCTACCTGTCTACAGTAGCTATACACTATACTGAGACACTCCTTGTGTTTGATCCTTGTGATAGGACCTCGTTCGGTTGCAGTCTTGAGAGTCGCGGAGGCATGCGGGATTCCCGATCACGCCCCCATTACTCCCGTTGTACCTGGTAGAGTGGCTTTAAGTATTAATAAAATCTGTTAAAGTATGGAACCATAACTAGAACCTAGGGCATTGCATGAATCCTAGGAATGAGAAATATATGGAATGATAGCTCCTAGGTGTTGCATGAATCCTAGGGCCGGAAAACTAGATTGTATGATAGATCCTAGGATATGGCATGAATCCTAGGATGGAAAAACTAGTGGAATGTATATTACTGCAGTCTTGGAAAAATGGAAAGGAATATATAAAGCTGCCTATAAATTTAATTAACAGCTGCCTGTTATGAATAAAGAAACATGTTTGAGATCATGGATTTTGAGAACGTGAATCTGGAAAGTGAAACATATGATATTCTGAGATTAAAGGATGGAACCCTACGGGGAATTAGGAGTGGAACTCCTGGAAAGAGAAAGGAATGGAACTGAGATGTTGTTCGTACTGTCGCTTGGGTACGCAGTACCAAGGGAAGTACCTGTACCTGTTTAGTGCAGAGTGGGGCCAGCCGCCCCAAGGACCCGGGGTTAGGATTGGCCGCTCTGTATCGACTTGTTGGCCCTCGTGTACATAGTACCGAGGAGAGCTAGTAGTGTTAGGAGAGTACTAGCTACCCCACGGGCCCCGGGGTTCTGCTAGCCTCCTTCACCGACTTGTTAGGCCCACTAGGGCAAACCAGGGTAGTCAGGCGAGGGTGCGCGGACTGTGGAGGGGCAAGGCCCCGGTTTGGTTACTGTGGAGGGGTTGGACCCCTGTTACTGAGAGGGCTCTGCCCTGGTTCCGTGCTGTGCTTTGGGCGCACCCGTTAACGGAAACGACTGACCGCGTGCCAGTGCGGGCTAGCTACCTGTGCGTTTATCGCGCGTGCCGTAGTCACCGTTACGTCTGTCAGTGACCTTGGGGTGGTTGACTGAGGGTAGGATCACCACGGGGGACTCTCCCGGCCAGGAGAGCACCACGTGCTACTTCTACTTTTGGAAAAGACTGCAATCAAGATCGTTCCCACGAGGACATTCGAGATCAAGTAAAGGATCTGAGAAATAAATGAAATAGTGAGAAAAATTGAAAGATGTGAATAAAGGAAGTAATAGAACATAACAGCTACTGTACACTCTACTGTTGCCTTAGTTAGTTTGCCACTCTACTCAGCGTTTTTCTGACGTGTTACACTCGTTACCTTTCTCAGGACCAGGTGTTGAGCAGCCAGGGTCGGCGGCTGCAGAGGATGCTGGGCCGAGTAGGGTCTAGTGGAGTTACCACAGCCTTTTGTACCTCTTTTGTTTCTGTTCTAGTGAGTAGTTTTGTTTCCGCTGTATCTTCTTTACCTGCAGTTTTTGTTATATGATAAATGTTGTTTTACTGTTGTGGTGGTACCTACCGTAGTAGTTACTTTCTTACTGTTAGTTATATTCATGCTGAATGTGGTTTATTTTACTGTCTTTTGGTTACTTCCTCGTTGGACGACTGGGTCTTGGGATTAGTCGAGTCGGTCCGGTTCTCGTGTCTCGTAGGGACTCGGGAACCGGGTCGTTACAAGATGGTATCAGAGCAAGGTCGTCCCGAGAAGTGAATCAACTAACTGGAAAATAACCAATTCACATGTTTATAGCTAGAGTAGCCACCACAACACATCTCTTGACATGAGCTCTTAGAAGTTTTGTTAGGTACCGTCTGTTTTGACGTTTCCGTTTCATTTCGCGCCTCCTTGCAGGAGATGCCTCGTCGCGGGCTGGCGAGACTGGCCGCGGGCGCGGTCGAGGGCGAGGTCGGCAAGGTGGACGTGCTGTCGTTGACGTCTCGGTGGACCAGCCACCCCTCCCTGGCGTCCAAGCCCAGGACCTCGCCAGACTGATATGGGATATTGTACGAGAGGAGCTCCACCCACCGCCCCGAGCACCTCCTCCTGGGGTTGCAGAGGGGGAGTCCTCTGTGGGACCACGCGACGGACGCGGTGTTGGACACGAGGGAGGGGATGGGCCCCTGCCGCCCCCACCTTCCTCCGACACTTCTGTACACGAGGCACCGTCGCCTGGAGGTGCACCAGCACCTCCCCTACAGCGCCACTTTGAGCTTTTCGGACAGTTCCGGAAGCTGAAGCCCCCCTCCTTCAAGGGGGATGAGGACCCGACCGAGGCAGAGGACTGGCTTGAGCAGCTGGAGAAGATCTTCGACACCCTTCGCCCCCGGTGGAGTGCCGCGTGGCCTTTGCCACGTACCAGCTGGAGAGTGCGGCACACCGGTGGTGGAGGGCGGTCCGGGGACAGGAGAGGGACGAGCCGACGTGGGACCAGTTCGTCACCCTCTTCTGCGAGCAGTACTTTCCCCAGACATGGCAGGACCAGAGGAGGCGGGAGTTCCACACTCTCCGCCAAGGGACAATGACCGTGAGCGCGTACCGCACGCGTTTCTTGGAGCTGTCCCGCTTTGCAGCGACAGCGGTAGCCACTGAGGAGGAGCGCCTTTGGAGGTTCACCGAGGGGCTCCGGCCTGCGATCCGGGGGTATGTCAAACCCCTGAAGCTTCCGACGTTTTCGAGGGTGGTAGAGGCAGCTATGACTTACGAGGAGACCAACCCGTCCGTGCGAGAGACCGACGGCGGGCGGAAGAGGCCCTTTCAGCCAGACTTCTCACAGGGCCGGCGAGAACGGAGACACGTGGCATCCGCAGGAGAGCCGTCACATTGTGCAGGGCCATCAGTGGCCTTTGGGGGCCCTCGACAAGGGCCAGTCGCCAGCACCGGACCCCCGCCTAGCCGACAGCAGGGACTCACTGAGGGCGGGAGTCGGGTTCCCCTCTGCTACCAGTGTGGCCAGCCGGGCCACGTCGGGAGGGACTTCCCATCTAGGGCAGGAGGTCAGCAGATACTTCCCGCGCAGAGCACTGGAGGGCGCGCAGGAGGCCGCGGTTCCCAGTTGCGAGGAGGAGGACCGCAGTCGCGAGGAGGGTACCGGCCAGCACCTACCCATCCGACGCAGAGTGTGGCTGCTTCGTCCGCACCTAGAGCTGAGGGGCGTATCAACGCCCTAACACACAGGGATGCCAGAGCATCGGGATCCGTGGTAGCAGGTTTGGTTTCAGTTTCTGGCAGGCTCGTTTACACGCTTTTCGATTCCGGCGCTACGCACTCGTTTGTCGCAGCCAGTTTCGCAGTTAGTTTGGACCAGGATTATACACTGTTAGAGAATCCGTTCGTAATCAGAGGTCCGAGTGGTCAGCTATTTGTAGCTGAGGAGGTGTACACGGGTTGCGGGGTCAGCATCGGGGGACATAGCCTGCCAGCTGACCTGATTATGATACAGATGGAGGACTTTGGAGTGATTCTGGGGATGGATTGGCTGTCCGCTTACCACGCCTTGGTAGACTGTTTTGAGAGGAAGATTGTCTTCTCCATTCCGGAGTTGCCTTCCTTCGAGTTTCACAGGCAGCCAGTGGACGGAGGTTTCAGGTGCATTTCGGCACTTCGGGCGGCGAGACTTTTGAGCCAGGGGTGTGAGGGCTTCCTAGCTTGTGTGGTGGCAGAGCACAGCCCCGTGGCAGACTTCCAGAGCATCCCGGTGGTCAGAGAGTACCCCGACGTGTTTCCAGACGAGTTACCAGGACTACCGCCCGAGCGTGAGATCGAGTTTGAGATCTCACTAGTACCAGGGACCAGCCCCATCTCCACCGCGCCATACAGGATGGCACCGCTTGAGCTGCGAGAGCTCAAGTCTCAGTTGCAGGACCTTTTGGAGAAAGGTTTCGTGAGGCCCAGTGCGTCTCCCTGGGGAGCCCCGGTACTGTTTGTGAAGAAGAAGGATGGGACCCTACGCCTTTGTGTGGACTACCGATAGCTGAATAGGGTCACCATCAAGAACAGATATCCGCTACCAAGGATTGACGATTTGTTTGACCAGTTGCGGGGTGCCACGGTGTTTTCCAAGATCGACTTGAGGTCTGGATACCACCAGTTGAGGATCAGGGAGACCGACGTCTCCAAGACAGCTTTCCGCACCCGCTACGGACACTACGAGTTTTTGGTCATGCCGTTTGGGCTGACCAATGCCCCCGCTGCTTTCATGGACCAGATGAACCGGGTGTTTAGACCGTACTTGGACCAGTTTGTGGCGGTTTTCATAGATGATGTACTCATCTATTCTAGAGATCGGACGCAGCACGGACAGCACTTGCGGATGGTTCTGGACACTCTGAGACGACGCAGGCTGTACGCCAAATACAGCAAGTGCGAGTTCTGGTTGAGGGAGGTGACCTTTTTGGGTCATGTGATCTCTGGAGACGGCCTGGCGGTGGATCCCGCCAAGGTTGAGGCAGTGCTCAGGTGGGAGAGACCGCGTTCAGTCACTGAGATTCACAGTTTCCTGGGACTGGCAGGTTACTACAGACGGTTCATTAGAGGGTTTTCGCAGATTGCACGTCCTATGACACAGTTGACCCGGAAGGATGTGCCTTTCGCTTGGACAGACGCCTGTGAGGTGTGTTTTCTGGAGCTGAAGGAGAGGTTGACCTCGGCTCCCGTGCTCACCATCCCTGACAGTAGTGGCGGGTTCGTTGTGTACACGGACGCTTCCTTGCAGGGGTTAGGAGGTGTGCTCATGCAGAGGGGTCACGTGGTCGCTTACGCTTCGCGACAATTGAAGCCCCATGAGCATACCTACCCTACCCACGATCTAGAGTTGGCAGCTGTTGTCTTCGCGCTGAAGACATGGAGGCACTGCTTGTACGGTGAGACCTTCGAGATTTTTACAGATCACAAGAGCCTCAGATATCTTTTTGACCAGAAGGAGCTAAACATGAGACAGAGACGTTGGTTGGAGCTCCTGAAGGACTACGACTGCAGCATCTCCTACTACCCGGGAAAGGCCAATGTGGTGGCTGACGCCTTGAGCCGTAAGGCGCCCACACGCTTGGCCACTCTACAGTTACAAAGTTGGAGCCTTTTGGAGGAGGTGGGCAGTTGGCGACCTCTAGAGTTACGAGGGTACTGTGGGGCAGTGATGGTGACACGGCAGACCAGGCCAGAGTTGATAGACCGCATCATCACGGGACAGATGGCCGATCCGTACTTGCAGTCTTTGCGCGACAGAGTACTATCAGGGGACCCAGGGGACTTCTCTTTCACAGACCAGGTGTTACGCTTGAGGGGACGGTTGTGTGTCCCCAGAGACGAGGAGCTGTTGAGAGAACTCCTGACTGAGGCACACGGTTCCAGATTCACCATACATCCCGGAAACACGAAAATGTACCATGACTTGAGACGCGAGTTCTGGTGGAGAGGGATGAAGCGGGATGTGGGTGAGTTCGTGCAGCAGTGCTTAGTGTGCCAGCAGGTGAAAGCCGAGCATCAGAGGCCTGCAGGGCCGCTTCAGCCGCTTCCAGTGCCAGAGTGGAAGTGGGAGAGCATCACCATGGACTTGGTGGTGGGCTTACCTGTTACCCAGCGAGGACACGACGCAGTCTGGGTAATAGTGGATAGATTGACGAAGACGGCACGATTCTTGTCGATCCGAGTCACTTTGGGACCAGCACAGTTGGCAGAGAGGTATATCCGTGATGTGGTGCGACTACACGGAGTTCCGCGGGAGATCGTATCCGACCGGGATACCCGCTTTACGTCCCAGTTTTGGGCTGAGTTTCAGCAGGCCTTGGGGATGAGGTTGAGGTTTAGCACGGCTTACCACCCCCAAACGGACGGACAGTCGGAACGCACGATACAGACACTTGAGGACCTTTTGCGTGCCTGTGTACTAGACTGGAGGGGCTCTTGGGAGGAGCACCTGCCCCTGGCGGAGTTTGCATACAACAACAGTTATCACTCGAGCATCGGCATGGCTCCCTACGAGGCTCTGTACGGACGGAAATGCACGGCACGCTTGAGTTTGGTTGAGGTGGGGACCAAGTGGGAGGTTGGACCCAGGTTGATCCGGCAGAGTCAGGAGGTAGTTGAGCAGATCCACAGACGACTCTGCACTGTCAGGAGCAGACAGACGAGCTACGCAGATTGCAGACGCAGAGAGGTGCAGTTCGAGGTTGGGGACCACGTCTTCCTTCGTGTTTCGCCCATGAAGGGCTTACAGCGGTTTGGGGTGAGAGGGAAGCTCGCGCCGAGGTTCGTGGGGCCCTTTGAGGTCCTGGAGCGGGTTGGACCCGTTGCTTACAGACTTGCCCTTCCCCCGCAGCTTTTTGGTGTGCACGACGTGTTCCACGTGTCCAACCTCAGGAAGTACGTAGCCGATCCCAGCCACGTACTGAGTCACAAGAGCGTCGAGGTGAGTGACGACCTGACCTACCTCGAGCGGCCAGTGCAGATCCTAGACCGAGCCGTCCGCAGGTTGAGACGAAAGCAAGTACCCCTGTCCAGATGGCGAGCGGAGGCCGAGCAGGGTTCTGATTCTGGAAAAATTTCCAGAATCAGACGTCTGGGTTGATGTCCAGATGGCAAGGTCGACGTCTGTAAGATCATGTAGACGTCTGAAAGGTGAGTTTCCGCTTTCTTCTTCCTTCTTGTCGACTGACCGTACTGAGGGAGGGGGGGTTGGCTGTGCGCAGGTTCGCTGATTCGCCATCCTTTGCAAATCAGACGTCTGGAAGTTGTACCAGACGGTGGGAGTGACCTACAGACGTCCGTGTGGACCATCGGACGTCTGGGGTATAGAACAGACGTCCCCGCAGACTTCTGGACGTCCGGGGAACCAAGCTGAACAGGTAATTCTCTGATCCACCGTTTAAGACGTCTGGAGGGAGTTCCAGACGTCTGATTTTGCACAGTATCATCTTTTTCGACCCGTTTAGGGCCCGTTTGGGCTCCATTTTCCGCGATTTGAGTTGCGTTCGTTTCAGAATTAATTCCTCTACCCGTCTACAGTAGCTATACACTGTCATGAGACACTCCTTGTGTTTGATCCTTGTGATAGGACCTCGTTCGGTTGCAGTCTTGAGAGTCGCGGAGGGGCGCGGGATTCCCGATCACGCCCCCATTACTCCCGTTGTACTTGGTAGAGTGGCTTTAAGTATTAATAAAATCTGTTAAAGTATGGAACCATAACTAGAACCTAGGGCATTGCATGAATCCTAGGAATGAGAAATATATGGAATGATATCTCCTAGGTGTTGCATGAATCCTAGGGCTGGAAAACTAGATTGTATGATAGATCCTAGGATATGGCATGAATCCTAGGATGGAAAAACTAGTGGAATGTATATTACTGCAGTCTTGGAAAAATGGAAAGGAATATATAAAGCTGCCTGTAAATTTAATTAACAGCTGCCTGTTATGAATAAAGAAACATGTTTGAGATCATGGATTTTGAGAACGTGAATCCGGAAAGTGAAACATATGATGTTCTGAGATTAAAGGATGGAACCCTACGGGGAATTAGGAGTGGAACTCCTGGAAAGAGAAAGGAATGGAACTGAGATGTTGTTCGTACTGTCTCTTGGGTACGCAGTACCAAGGGAAGTACCTGTACCTGTTTAGTGCAGAGTGGGGCCAGCCGCCCCAGGGACCCGGGGTTAGGATTGGCCGCTCTGTACCGACTTGTTGGCCCTCGTGTACGTAGTACCGAGGAGTGCTAGTAGTGTTAGGAGAGTACTAGCTACCCCACGGGCCCCGGGGTTCTGCTAGCCTCCTTCACCGACTTGTTAGGCCCACTAGGGCAAACCAGGGTAGTCAGGCGAGGGTGTGCGGACTGTGGAGGGGCAAGGCCCCGGTTTGGTTACTGTGGAGTGGTTGGACCCCTGTTACTGAGAGGGCTCTGCCCTGGTTCCGTGCTGTGCTTTGGGCGCACCCGTTAGCGGAAATGACTGACCGCGTGCCAGTGCGGGCTAGCTACCTGTGCGTTTATCGCGCGTGCCGTAGTCACCGTTACGTCTGTCAGTGACCTTGGGGTGGTTGACTGAGGGTAGGATCACCACGGGGGACTCTCCCGGCCAGGAGAGCATCACGTGCTACTTCTACTTTTGGAAAAGACTGCAATCAAGATCGTTCCCACGAGGACATTCGAGATCAAGTAAAGGATCTGAGAAATAAATGAAATAGTTAGAAAAATTGAAAGATGTGAATAAAGGTAGTAATAGAACATAACAGCTACCGTACACTCTACTGTTGCCTTAGTTAGTTTGCCACTCTACTCAGCGTTTTGCTGACGTGTTACACTCGTTACCTTTTTCAGGACCAGGTGTTGAGCAGCCAGGGTCGGCGGCTGCAGAGGACGCTGGGCCGAGTAGGGTCCAGTAGAGTTACCACAGCCTTTTGTACCTCTTTTGTTTCTGTTCTAGTGAGTAGTTTTGTTTCCGTTGTATCTTCTTTACCTGCAGTTTTTGTTATATGATAAATGTTGTTTTACTGTTGTGGTGGAACCTACCGTAGTAGTTTCTTTCCTTACTGCTGTACTTTCTTACTGTTAGTTATATTCTTGCTGAATGTGGTTTATTTTACTGTCTTTTGGTTACTTCCTCGTTGGACGACTGGGTCTTGGGATTAGTCGAGTCGGTCCGGTTCTCGTGTCTCGTAGGGACTCGGGAACCGGGTCGTTACAAGGGTGAACCTCCAAAGGCGCTCCTCCTCAGTGGCTACCGCTGTCGCAGCAAAGCGGGACAGCTCCAAGAAACGCGTGCGGTACGCGCTGACGGTCATCGTCCCTTGGCGGAGAGTGTGGAACTCCCACCTCCTCTGGTCCTGCCATGTCTGGGGAAAGTACTGCTCGCAGAAGAGGGTGACGAACTGGTCCCACGTCGGCTCGTCCCTCTCCTGTCCCCGGACCGCCCTCCACCACCGGTGTGCCGCACTCTCCAGCTGGTACGTGGCAAAGGCCACGCGGCACTCCACCGGGGGGCGAAGGGTGTCGAAGATCTTCTCCAGCTGCTCAAGCCAGTCCTCTGCCTCGGTCGGGTCCTCATCCCCCTTGAAGGAGGGGTGCTTCAGCTTCCGGAACTATCCGAAAAGCTCAAAGTGGCGCTGTAGGGGAGGTGCTGGTGCACCTCCAGGCGAAGGTGCCTCGTGTACAGAAGTGTCGGAGGAAGGTGGGGGCGGCAGGGGCCCATCCCCTCCCTCGTGTCCAGTGCCGCGTCCGTCGTGTGGTCCCACAGAGGACTCCCCCTCTGCAACCCCAGGAGGAGGTGCTCGGGGCGGTGGGTGGAGCTCCTCTCGTACAATATCCCGTATCAGTCTGGCGAGGTCCTGGGCTTGGACGCCAGGGAGTGGTGGCTGGTCCACCGAGACGTCAACGACAGCACGTCCACCTCGCCGACCTCGCCCTCGGCCGCGCCCGCGGCCAGTCTCGCCAGTCCCGCGACGAGGCATCTCCTGCAAGGAGACGCGAAACGAAATGGAAACGTCAAAACAGATGGTACCTAACAAAACTTCTAAGAGCTCATGTCAAGAGATGTGTTGTGGTGGCTACTCTAGCTATAAACATGTGAATTGGTTATTTTCCAGTCAGTTGATTCACTTCTCGGGACGACCTTGCTCTGATACCATCTTGTAACGACCCGGTTCCCGAGTCCCTACGAGACACGAGAACCAGACCGACTCGACTAATCCCAAGACCCAGTCGTCCAACGAGGAAGTAACCAAAAGACAGTAAAATAAACCACATTCAGCATGAATATAACTAACAGTAAGAAAGTACAGCAGTAAGGAAAGAAACTACTACGGTAGGTACCAGCACAACAGTAAAACAACATTTATCATATAACAAAACCTGCAGGTAAAGAAGATACAGCGGAAACAAAACTACTCACTAGAACAGAAACAAAAGAGGTACAAAAGGCTGTGGTAACTCTACTAGACCCTACTCGGCCCAGCATCCTCTGCAGCCGCCGACCCTGGCTGCTCAACACCTGGTCCTGAGAAAGGTAACGAGTGTAACACGTCAGAAAAACGCTGAGTAGAGTGGCAAACTAACTAAGGCAACAGTAGAGTGTACAGTAGCTGTTATGTTCTATTACTTCCTTTATTCACATCTTTCAATTTTTCTCACTATTTCATTTATTTCTCAGATCCTTTACTTGATCTCGAATGTCCTCGTGGGAACGATCTTGATTGCAGTCTTTTCCAAAAGTAGAAGTAGCACGTGGTGCTCTCCTGGCCGGGAGAGTCCCCCGTGGTGATCCTACCCTCAGTCAACCACCCCAAGGTCACTGACAGACGTAACGGTGACTACGGCACGCGCGATAAACGCACAGGTAGCTAGCCCGCACTGGCACGCGGTCAGTCGTTTCCGTTAACAGGTGCGCCCAAAGCACAGCACGGAACCAGGGCAGAGCCCTCTCAGTAACAGGGGTCCAACCCCTCCACAGTAACCAAACCGGGGCCTTGCCCCTCCACAGTCCGCGCACCCTCGCCTGACTACCCTGGTTTGCCCTAGTGGGCCTAACAAGTCGGTGAAGGAGGCTAGCAGAACCCCGGGGCCCGTGGGGTAGCTAGTACTCTCCTAACACTACTAGCTCTCCTCGGTACTACGTACACGAGGGCCAACAAGTCGGTACAGAGCGGCCAATCCTAACCCCGGGTCCCTGGGGCGGTTGGCCCCACTCTGCACTAAACAAGTACAGGTACTTCCCTTGGTACTGCATACCCAAGAGACAGTACGAACAACATCTCAGTTCCATTCCTTTCTCTTTCCAGGAGTTCCACTCCTAATTCCCCGTAGGGTTCCATCCTTTAATCTCAGAACATCATATGTTTCACTTTCCAGATTCACGTTCTCAAAATCCATGATCTCAAACATGTTTCTTTATTCATAACAGGCAGCTGTTAATTAAATTTACAGGCAGCTTTATATATTCCTTTCCATTTTTCCAAGACTGCAGTAATATACATTCCACTAGTTTTTCCATCCTAGGATTCATGCCATATCCTAGGATCTATCATACAATCTAGTTTTCCGGCCCTAGGATTCATGCAACACCTAGGAGCTATCATTCCATATATTTCTCATTCCTAGGATTCATACAATGCCCTAGGTTCTAGTTATGGTTCCATACTTTAACAGATTTTATTAATACTTAAAGCCACTCTACCAGGTACAACGGGAGTAATGGGGGCGTGATCGGGAATCCCGCGCGCCTCCGCAACTCTCAAGACTGCAACCGAACGAGGTCCTATCACAAGGACCAAACACAAGGAGTGTCTCAGAACAGTGTATAGCTACTGTAGACGGGTAGAGGAATTAATTCTGAAACGAACGCAACTCGAATCGCGGAAAACGGAGCCCAAACAGGCCCTAAACGGGTCGAAAAAGATGATACTGTGCAAAATCAGACTTCTGGAACTCCCTCCAGACGTCTTAAACGGTGGATCAGAGAATTACCTATTCAGCTTGGTTCCCCGGACGTCTAGAAGTCTGCGGGGACGTCTGTTCTATACCCCAGACGTCCGATGGTCCACACGGACGTTTGTAGGTCACTCCCGCCGTCTGGTACAACTTCCAGACGTCTGATTTGCAAAGGATGGCGAATCAGTGAACCTGCGCACAGCCAACCCCCCCTCCCTCAGTACGGTCAGTCGACAAGAAGGAAGAAGAAAGCGGAAACTCACCTTTCAGACGTCTGTATGATCTTACAGACGTCGACCTTGCCGTCTGGACATCAACCCAGACGTCTGATTCTGGAAATTTTTCCAGAATCAGAACCCTGCTCGGCCTCCGCTCGCGACGCCGCCCGCGTCGCACCTCGCGCGTCTGCTGCTCAGCCCGTAGCAAGTCCCTCTCCGCGTCGCTCCGCGCCCCCTGCGCCCTCCGCCGGCCGGCCAAGCCGCTCCGGCGAGCTCGCCCTCACGGCAGAGCTCCGCCCTCGCACGCCGCACCTCCGCGCTCACTGCGGCCGCCGCTGCCGCCCTCGCGTCCGCTCACTCTCGTGCACAGGAAGGAGGAGAAGGAGGAGACGGTGGAGACGGGGGGGGAGGCGCGCCCCTTTTAACGCCGCGCGGAGAGGAGAGAGAGAAGGCGGCAGGCCGCTTGCAGCCGCAGAGAAAAGAGGGAATATGCGGTCTGCGCGCTCAGGCGCGCAGGCGACTCGCGGGCGTCGAAAAAATCGGATTTCCAGACGTCTTGAAACTATCCCAGACGTCTTATCAGACGTCTGGTTGTGATCCCAGACGTCTTGTCCGACGTCTGAGCCACCTCCCAGACGTCTTAAAATACGTCTGGGGCACACATTCGTTACAATCAAGCCCCTCCAATCTTTCCTAACCCTCCCCAAGACCCAAATTCTTACGCTTTTGCAAATTCTGTCACTTTGAGGAGTGGTAAGAAGACTCAGGATCCACAACCACACTATTCTGATCTTTTGAATCCTGAAGAATCTAAGGAAAGAGAGGAGAATTCTAGAGGAGAAATCAAGGCTCTGGAACCTGATTCCAAAGATCTGACTCATGTTCCTTTTCCTGAAGCCTTAGCCAAAGCAAAGAAGAAGAAGTCTGTTGATAGCAATGTGGAGCTTCTGAATTTATTTAAGAATGTTGAGATCAATATTCTGCTCCTTGATGCTATCAAGCACATACCGGCTTACGCAAATTTTTTAAAGGAATTATGTACACAAAAGCGTAAGTCGAGAGAATCTGTTCCGAGGAAGGTGGTACTCTCCGAGCAGGCTAGCTCTATTATCCTGCACTACCTCCCTCAGAAAAAGAGAGATCCTAGTGCTCCTTTGATTTCTTGCGTTATCGGAGATTACACATTTGATAGAGCACTTTTGGATCTTGGTGCATCCATCAACCTAATTCCGACTTCTGTTTATGAGAAGTTTGGGTTAGGCGAACTTCGGCCAACTTCAGTAACACTAGAGTTAGCAGACCGTTCGGTCACAAACACGCGAGGCGTTATTGAAGATGTTATAATTAAGATCAAGGATTTCTATTTTCCTGTAGATTTCCTTGTCTTTGACATGGATGTACCAGATAATCTGAGGAACACACCCATCATTCTGGGGCATCCGTTCCTGGCTACCGCAAAGGCCAACATTAATTTTGAAAGCGGTAGCATGGAAATCGCCTTTGGGGACCAACGAATGAAATTGGATATTTTTAAGGCGATCAACAAATTTGAGGATTGTGGATTTATTGAGGAACTTGATGAGGAAAATGTTAATATTGAAACTTGTTTGACAGTTTCTTCAATTGAAAGTTCCTCTTTGGTTGATGAATTTGACCCGCAACCCTCTGACCTGACATCTTCAGAAGAGGTTACTGATTTTGTTCACTCAAAACCTCTTCCTCTTGTTGAATCTTCAGCATCTACATTACCATCAATCATTACCCCACCCCAGCTTGAATTGAAACCATTGCCAGAGAATTTAAAATATCAATTTTTAAGACCGCAGAATACGCTCCCTGTGATTATTAGTGCTAAATTGACAAAGGAGCAAGAGATTAAATTGATTAAGGTCCTAAAGGAACATAAGGAGGCAATTGGTTGGACCATTCATGACCTCAGGGGGATCGAGCCATCTTACTGTAATCATAGAATACTTTTGGAAGATGGATCCCGCCCTTCTCGCCAGATGCAGAGGAGATTGAATCCAAATATGCGAGAAGTGGTCAAAAAGGAAATCATCAAGTGGCTCGATGTAGGAATTATTTATCCAATCTCTGACAGTCCTTGGGTAAGTCCCGTTCAGATTATTCCAAAGAAAGCCAGGATTACTGTTGTGACTAATGAGAGAGGTGAATCTATCACAACTCGTTCAGCTTCCTCTTGGAGAGTTTGTATTGATTACAGGAAGTTGAACACAGCCACTAAAAAGGATCATTTTCCCCTACCCTTCATTGATCAAATCTTGGAAAAATTAGCTGGGCAGAAGTACTTCTGTTTTCTTGATGGCTACCCAGGATACAACCAAGTTCCTATCCATCCCGAGGATCAGGAAAAAACTACTTTCACCTGTCCCTACGGATCCTTTGCTTTTCGTAGGATGCCTTTTGGGTTATGCAATGCACCTGCGACTTTTCAAAGATGTATGCTAGCCATATTTTCTGACACGGTGGGAGAGTTTATGGAAGTCTTCATGGATGATTTCTCTGTTTTCGGAGAATCATTTGACTCTTGTTTGGCTAATTTGGAAATGATTCTTAAGCGATGTATCAAGACACGACTGGTCCTTAGCTGGGAAAAGAGTCATTTCATGACCCAAGAAGGCATCGTTTTGGGTCATGTAATCTGTGAACGGGGAATTGAAGTAGACAAAGCTAAGGTTGATGCTATCACTAAACTTCCTCCTCCCACATCTATTAAACAAATCGGATCATTTCTTGGCCATGTGGGATTTTATCGAAGATTCATCAAGGATTTCTTGAAGGTTGCTCGTCCTTTGAGTAATCTTCTTACCAAAGAAACACCGTTTGTTTTTGACGAATCATGCCGAAAGGCATTTGATTTTCTAAAAATGGCAGTCACCTGTGCTCCAATTTTGCAACCACCAATTTGGACAGCCTCATTTGAGATCATGACCGATGCTTCTGATTACGCGGTCGGGGCTATCCTGGGTCAGAAAATTGACTGAAAGCCCTCTGTCATTTACTACGCTAGTAAAACTCTGGATGAAGCCCAGAGGAATTACACTGTTACTGAAAAGGAATTACTGCCTGTAGTATTTACGTTGGAAAAATTCAGGGCTTATCTCTTGGGGTCTCATGTTATTGTTTATACCGACCACTCGGCCTTGAGACATCTCTTAGCTAAAAAGGATGCTAAACCCCTGCTTATTCGTTAGATTCTTCTTCTTCAAGAATTTGATCTTGAAATCAAGGATAAAGCCGGGGTACAAAATGTGGTAGCGGATCATTTGTCTAGACTCCTAGGTGATTCTTCTTGTCCGGACATTCCGATTGCTGACACTTTTCCGGACGAAACCATTCTTACAGTTTTAGGTGTCCACACCCCATCGTTTGCTGATATTGTTAACTATTTGGCCGTTGGTCAAATCCCCCAGGATTGGACCAAGCAACAATGGGATAGACTCAAATCTGAGGCCAAATACTACTTTTGGGAGGACCCTGAACTGTATCGCATCGGCTCTGATCAGATTATTCGCCGATGCATACCGGAGAATGAATTCAACAATATACTCGAGTTTTGCCATGCATCTGGGTGTGGTGGACATTTCTTCGGGAGAAAGACGGCTGCAAAAATCTTGCAATCTGGCTTCTATTGGCCGTCTTTATCCAAGGATGCCCAGGACTTCTCAAGGTCATGTTCTCGATGTCAGTCACTCGGGAACATAACTAAGAGAGACATGATGCCCCTAAACCCTATTCTTCCTGTAGAAATTTTCGATGTTTGGGGCATCGATTTCATGGGACCCTTTATCCCTTCATTTGGACATTAGTACATTCTTGTTGCTATTGATTATGTGTCCAAATGGATTGAGGCAATTCCCACCCGAGCCAATGACCACAAGGTGGTCATCAATTTTGTCAAGAAAAATATCTTCAGTAGGTTCGGGATTCCGAGGGCTATCATCAGTGATGGTGGCACTTATTTTACTAATGCCCAATTCTGAAATTTATTGGCCAAATACGGGGTTAATCATCGAATTTCCACACCTTACCATCCCCAAATGAATGGACAAGCCGAGATCTCCAATCGAGAGATCAAGAACATTCTGCAAAAAATGGTTAGGCTTGATCGCAAGGATTGGACTCAAAAGCTTGAGGACGCTCTTTGGGCCTACCGTACGGCGTATAAAACGCCCATCGGCATGTCTCCATTCCTTTTGGTGTATGGAAAGGCTTGCCATCTACCCGTAGAGATTGAACACAGGGCATTCTGGACAATCAAACAATGCAATTTAAATCTGAATCTAGCTGGTAAGACCAGGAAACTCCAACTATCTGAGTTGGAGGAGCTTAGAAATGATGCTTATGAGAATGCCAAGATCTACAAGGCTTGGACCAAAGCTCTACATGATCAATTGATTTCCCACAAGAGCTTTGAGCCAAACCAGAAGGTCTGGTTATTTGATTCTAAACTTAAGCTCTTTCTTGGTAAACTTAGATCTAAATGGAATGGCCCATTCATAATTGATCAGATTTTTCCTAATGGTGCCGTTCAGATTTCTGACCCAAAGACGGGTAACACCTTTAAAGTCAACGGTCAACGTTTGAAGCTTGTTGTTGACCGTAATCTTCCAGAACCTGTCTCAGACTCTGTTGCTCTAGCCATTCTGTGACTTCTTTGGCTGGACTTCGCCTAGCTGACGGCATTAAACTCAGCAGTTGTACATATGACACAAGGCTGATACGAGCTTCATATCCAGGTGACATCTTTCATATTCTACCCTTTCTTTCATGTCTCTTTTTCAATGAGGACATTGCATCAGCTAGGCATGCGGGGGTGGATTCATTCTTGAATTATTTGGTCAGCTTTGTGAAATCCATATAAATTGTCTCTCTTATTATTTAAAAAATAAAAATAAAAATAAAAAAAATTAGGAAGGAATAGTTGGACATTTTGACTTTTCAATCCTAAGAAATTTTACATTAGGATCTGAACACAAAGACCCCTCAGGTCTTTGGACTTAATTAGCCTGTGTATCCACTAAAATGTGGATTTGTTTTTGAGTCCTCGCCATCTTAATTCTATTATAATTGGAATAAATAAGTTTGGGTGATAAGTACTCGACTTATCAACCCGCCCTCTGATTTGAGGGAATTTTGAGTTTTAAGCATCTACACATTTTCTTTGCATTGACTTGTTGTTCGACGATTCTAACGGAAATTGGGTTGCTAATGAACCTTCTAGGGTAATATGGCTAGCAAGTTATCGTGGGTAATAGCCCATAGGTAGGTTGTCCAGAGCCCAATCACTGGACCTTTCTTAGTTTGTTGCCTTTAGGTAAATCTTAGACTAAGGAAGTCACCTACTTAAAAAAAAAAAAAAGGAGAAAAGAACAAAAAGAAATAAGCCACACTTCGCCGCACGAGTATGGCTGGCAAGTTGTCGGTGGTAACAGCTCATCGACCGGTTGTATAGAACCCAGCTCAGAAAATGCACTAAAAATTTCCAAAACACTTAGGAAGAAGCAGAGAAGTAGAATAAACTGGGGAGATATACACTGGATTTACCCTTGTGTTGACCCTGTAAAAAAAATAAAAGTAGGGAGAAAGCTACCGGTTGTAAAGATACACTTTTAGGCAGAATTCTGGTTAGGTCACCTAGAGGCGTAGAAATCCGAAATCCGTTTTAATTGCCGGTCAACGAGTTTATCACAATCACAATAAGATGCTTAAAGCTTAGGGTTCTCATCAAATTTTGGGTGAGTTGAATGGCCGTAGAAAGCCACTCTTAAACCCGAAAATTTGAAAATCCAAAAAAAATTAGAAAAGAGAAAAGGAAAATTTTCTTTTAATAAGGCGAGGGCTTGAGGCGGTCTGCATTTTGGCTGATACCCGGGCACTGTTGTGTCTTTGAAAGTTCAGTTCCTAAGTAGACAATTTCTTAATGATTGAAAAATAACTCAAGTCCAAATAATCCAACCTAATTCTTTTATAAATAGCATATAGTTTTTGCTAGGGACTAGCAAAAGATAGGCATGGGGGTATGATGTAAACACATTTACACTACTTAAGATGTCTATTTACGCATGTTCTTAAGCATAGGATTGCATTTCATGATATAAATATTGCATAACATGCATCATCTTGCATTTAGAGTAGTTTGAATAAAATGGAGGTTAATTGTCTCCTATTATGTGCTTGGATAGGGAAAACATTTTATCGGGGCCTCGGATGAAAGATCCAACCGTATGGATGTGATCAGGGCGACGATTGGAGTTCAACGACTCCAAGATCGCCTTAATCAGGCATCCGTAGCATCAGATAGTGACCCGGGAACCCTAGAAGATCAAGGGCTAAGATGGTGTAAATCCGTACTTCAGATGAAAAATCTGACCGCATGAATGAATTCGGATCGATGATTACAGCCCAACGACACAAAAATCGAGCCAATCCGACATCCGTGGCACCATCTACAACTTCCAGAATATGGATGGCCAAGATAGCATCACGTGGCGCCATCTCAGTCGCCCAAACGGTCGCTTGCATCTTGTGAAGGCCCCGCGCCCGATCGCTCTCTGCCGTTTGATCTTAATCCAACGACTGTGGTTGCTTGCGCTTAAAAGCGTTCGCTCGACCATCCGTGCCCCATAGCGCAGTGGTCGAGCACGCTTTTGCGAGCGGCAGGCGTGGGATCGAGTCGTGGCGAGGAGCGGCAAGCACGGGCGATTGGGCGCGGGTGGAGCGTCAGATGGAGATCAGACGGCCGCACACGCCCGATAGCGTCCACGTGCGATTGGACGCGCAATCGGACGCGCAATCAGACGCGCGGGCGGGTGCGCAACGCAGCGGGCGGAGACGCATCTTAAGCCATCCGATCTAGTGATCGGACTGCTGAAAATTGACGAACGTGCACAAGCCGTTGAGAGCACGAGCTGGCGAGGAGGCACGCATGAGCCGCCCACGACGCCCACGTTGAGGCCTTTAGTTACGGATTTATCTGTCACTAAAGACCCCCCTTTTATTATTTTGAAGTTGTAATGTCCATTTTGCCCCCACTCCTTGCAACTATAAAAGGAGACCCCCTCCATACGAAATTCTCATCCCTTCTTTCTCCTCTCTACCCATCGAAAGCTCAAAAGAAGCTTGTCCCACACCCGGGATGCTTCTCGCGAGATAAAGTCCAATTTTCGTTCCCCTTCGCAAGTGGATCCCGCAACGACGATGGCGTGCTGCTTCGTTCCCATTCTTCTGCTTCGTCCTCCTTTGTCCTGCATCGTTCTCCTTCGTCCAGGCGTCGTCCCATCCGGCTCGTCCTCCGAGCAATCGTCGAGGAGGATAACTTCTCTCTCCCATTCTTATTTACAGCTTTTCTAGTGTAGAATTTTCCTGCTTTATAGTGTAATTGATTTTCCGCTTTCTAGTGTAACTTTTATTTAGTTTGATTATATAAACAATTGGAATATTGAATGCATGTTCTCTCTCTCTCTCTCTTTCTTTTAGTCTGATACCTCCATTGTAATTATATCGCCTTGCTTATAAAAAATCCTAAAAAAATATAATTGCGAATATAGATCAACGTAGCCTCCCTGTGTTCGACCCAGATTTCTTTTTGGTATAAATTTTATTTATTGAACACGAATTCTTCGCTTTCGAACTACAACGACAGGTTTTCCAAAACCAAACACGTAAGCATAGCGATTCGCAAAACGGTTCAACACTTGCCCTTTTTGTTCCTTAGAACATCATGTTAAAGAGCCTCAAAGTACCCTAATAGTAGTCCTAGGAACACCTGCACAACCCTAGGACACTTAGGTTTTCTGTGGAGAACTTAGAAAACCAATGTAGGGTTCAAACATATTTTTCAGACGTCTAATTCCAAAATCAGACGTCTGATAATTTATTTTAAGACGTTGATAACAATTAGGCTGGACTTAAGTAGTTCTGTCTGATGAATTCAGACATCCAGACCTTAGTCCAGACGTCTTAGAAGACGTCTGATGTTATTGCCAGACGTCCAATTAGTGGACCGTTGGCTGGCTTTACAAACACTGAAGAATAAGACCGTTAAAGCCTTATCAGACGTCCTTAAGACTTTCCAGACGTCTGATAAATGACCGTTTTGCCTCGGCTAACCCGAAAATCTCTTCTCAGAGATTTTCTAGCCGTTGCAACTCTTGGAAATCCATTCCCGCAGAAAAAGTAGGTTTCCAGGCGTCTGGACATAGTGCCAGGCGTCCTGTATGTCGTCTGATGGACTTGCAGTAGAACCCTGTTTAGATCTGATTCAAGTTAGGAAGAAACCCGCCAAAAATCAGACATCTGACTTTGTTCCCAGATGTCTTAAACTGATCTTCCAGACGTCTGATGCCAGGATTAGATGTCTAATAACCCTGTCGGTGTAATGATTGTTCATAATTTTGGCCTGATTCTCTTGGGCTTTGATCCCAACGGCTATGGAAGCTTTCCTAAGCCTTCCATAGCCTTCCTAAGGCCTCTATAAATAGAGGGGAACCTCTTGCACTCAACATACACCTAGTAATACACTTTCCACTCTTTTGTGTCCTAGAAAAGCTCTTGCTCTCCAAGCTCAAGTTCTTCATCTTGAGAGCATCAAGCCCTTGTGCACCCGCTCTCCCGCCGTAGTTCACGCGAGCGACATTGCGTCGTCGTGTAGCTCATGCATCCCGTCGTCGATTCGATGCACTCCTTGCAAAGGGAAGCATATTAATTCCTATAGAAGCTTAGGTTAAATTTTACTTTGTTGGCTCTATAGGATTGTTGTTTTTCTATCTTTGTTCCTTGGTTGGGTATTAGCTTTGCGAATTCCCGTCTCCTTTGTGGGACAAAATTCTTCTCGTGAAGAGAAGGGGTTTGAGGTACGCTACCCTCGTATAAAGTAGCATGGTTGTAATTGAGGTTGAATCACCCTCGTTTAAGTGATTCGTTTAGTGGATTTGATCAACTTGGTTGATTGGAAAATCTAACTCGAGAGGGTTAGGTGGTGGTTTTCACCCGATTTGGGTTTCCACCTAAAAATCTTTGTGTACCTTGTGTGATTGCTTATTTTGTGAGATTGATATATTTTCAATTCCGCATTATTTTTTACGTCACGTTGATCTCACCCCCTCCAAGCAGGATCTACAATTTGTATCAGAGCGGGTGCTTGCTAATCAGTGTAACACCCGGCAAGAAGATCATGGAGGGGAGCATGTCTGCGAGCAGGATTTTCGAGGGGCAGTCCACCGTCCGACCACCCTATTTCGACGAGAACAACTATAGCTACTGAAAGCTACAGATGAGGATATGGCTTCAAGCCACCGACTTTACAATATGGGACCATTGTGAGACCCCCTTCGACATCCCAGAAAGACCCACCGCAGGCTACTCACAGCAGCAGATTCGAGAACTCTCACTCAACGCGAATGCTATGAACGCGTTGTACTGCATGCTCAGCCCGGAGTTCAATAGAATCTTGCAATGCGCCACCGCATACGAGATTTGGCACACACTCGAGTAACTCATGAAGGTACCTCTAAGGTAAAAACTTCTAAACTCAATTTACTTTCTCAAGAGTTTGAGTCTTTTTCCATGAAATCTAACAAAACTTTAAGTGAGATGAACACTAGGTTCACTCTCATAGTAAATAATTTGAAAGCCTTAGGGAAGACTTTCATCAAGGGGGAGCTTCAAGGGAAGCTTCTTCGTTCCCTCAGACCAGAGTGGGAACAGAAAGTCACCGTCATCGAGGAGGCAAACGAAGTGGAGGAGCTCAACATGGAAGATCTCCTAGGCAATCTGATGGCCTACGAGACAAAGTTGAAGTAGAAGAAGAAGGATACATCAGAGCCAAAATTGAAGAAGACTCTCACGTTCAAAGCTGCGTCGGATAGTGAGGTAAGTTCTGACGACGAAGACTTTAAAATTTTACTTAAAAAGTTTTCCAAGTTGTGTAGGGAATCAAAGAAGAAGGAGAAGGAGAGGCCGAGACATTGCTACCATTGCAACGAGAAAGGGCATCTACGACCAGAATGCCCTCTTCTCAAAAAGGAGAAGAAGGAAAAGGAGAAGAAATATAAGAAGAAGGTGTTCCAAGCCACTTGGGATGATTCGAGCTCAGAGGAAGAGGAAGAAGAAAAGTCTGTAGAAGAAGAAACCGCTTGCTTTGGTTTCATGGCCAGAGGAAGTGATAGCGACAGCAATTTACAAGAAGCTTTTAACGAACTATTTGATGTTAGTCGATCATTAAGAATAGAAAACAAAAGCATTAAAAAGAACCTTAGCTTTCTTAAATCTGAAAATGATAGGTTAGAAATAAAACTTAAGGACCTAGAAAGTAGCTCTAGTCCTAAGAATAATAACCTGTCATTAGAAAATAAAAATTTAATCAATGAAAATACTAACTTGATTGAAGAAAATGATAGTTTAAAATTAGAAATTTTTGATTTAAAGATTAAGATGCATATTATAGAAAAAGAAATTGCATGTCTTAGGGAAAACTCCAACAAATTAATCGACAAAGTAGATAATTTTTATGGCCCTAAGGTTGAGAAAGGATCTCCATCAAGGAGACCCGCTAACAGATCTGGATCCAAGTTCACTTGGATACCAAAGAAAGAATTGGAATCTTGTTTTGTAGGTTTCAGGGATAACTACAACATGAAGGACTGGACCTACAAGCTCAAGGCTGGTCAACTCGAGTTGGGAGAACCAAGGAGTAGACCAAGGAGGAGAACAAGAAGATCGACAAGATGGCGAACAAACGATGGACCCGCCGCACGTCGACCACCAGACTGGAGACCGATGCCAATGCCCGAGCCTTCAAGCTACAGATGGGAGCCCCATCTGATGTGGCATCCACCACCATTTGGGCCATTTTATTGGCTATGGTAGGTGAGGTAAAAATTATTTACCCTATCTTTTTATCATAAGCATTTAGATAGGGGGAGTTAAAAATTTTTTTGAGCTAATTGTCAATTTTTAAGGGGGAGATGAAAGTTAGCTAAATTTGCCTTAGTAAGGTGGAGAAAAATAATAGCTATCTTATTGTTACAAAAAGGGGGAGGACATTACTTTTGTTAAAAGAAATTCATAGAAGAGCATGTTTTAAGAGGGAGTTATAGGAAATTTAAAATCAATCATACCTTTTTGATAATGTGAAACAGGGGGAGGATTTTTTTGCATTATTATTTATGGTTTTGTCACCATCAAAAAGGGGGAGATTGTTGGTGCTAGAGCACCGCGATCGTTTGTTTTGATGATAACAAAACACGTGTCATTTAACATTTGCACTTTGAGTATTAGATTTCAGGTTAATTGCAAATGAAGACGTGGTTAGACGGAGTTCGAGCTCGCATCCAGGACGGATTGGAGGAGCTTGATGGAGAACAGAGGAGATTCATGAGGAGTGATAGATTGAAGATAGAAGGACAAGAAGAATACGATAGAATTCTATTTATTTTCTTTCATGTACTTGTCTTTATTTCCTTGCTCTTTTTGTTATTTAGAACATAATGTTAAAGAGCCTCAAAGTACCCTAATAGTAGTCCTAGAAACACCTGCACAACCCTAGGACACTTAGGCTTTCTGTGGAGAACTTAGAAAACCAATATAGGGTTCAAACAGCTTTTTCAGACGTCTAAATCCAAAATCAAACGTCTGATAATTTGTTTTAAGACGTCTGATAACAATTAAGCTAGACTTAAGTAGTTTTGTTTCATGAATTCAGACATTCAGACGTCTGATGTTATTACCAAACATCCAATTAGTGGACCGTTGGCTGGCTTTACAAACACTGAAGAATAAAACTGTTAAAGCCTTATCAGACGTCCTTAAGATTTTCCAGATGTCAGATAAATGACCGTTTTGTCTCGGCTAACCCGAAAATCTCTTCTTAGAGATTTTCTAGCCGTTGCAACTCTTGGAAATCCATTCTCACAGAAAAAGTAGGTTTCTAGACGTCCGGACATAGTGCCAGGCATCCTGTGTGTCGTCTGATGGACTTGCAGTAGAACCCTGTTTAGATCTGATTGAAGTCAGGAAGAAACTCGCCAAAAATCAGACGTCTGACTTTGTTCCCAAACATCTTAAACTGATCTTCCAGACGTCTGATGCTAGGATCAGACGTCTGATAACCCTGTCAGTGCAATGATTGTTCCTGATTTCGGCCTGATTCTCTTGGGCATTGATCCCAATGGCTATGGAAGCTTTCCTAAGCCTTCCAAAGCCTTCCTAAGGCCTCTATAAATAGAGGGGAACCTCTTGCACTCAACATACACCTAGTAATACACTTTCCACTCTTTTGTGTCCTAGAAAAGCTCTTGCTCTCCAAGCTCAAGTTCTTCATCTTGAGAGCATCAAGCCCTTGCGCACCCGCTCTCCCACCGTAGTTCACGAGAGCGACGTTGCGCCGTTGTGTAGCTCACGCATCCGCGTCGTCGATTCGATGCACTCCTTACAAAGGGAAGCATATTAATTCCTATAGAAGCTTAGGTTAAATTTTACTTTGTTGGCTCTATAGGATTGTTGTTTTTCTATCTTTGTTCATTGGTTGGGTATTCGCTTTGCGAATTCCCATCTCCTTCATGGGACAAAATCCTTCTAGTGAAGAGAAGGGGTTTGAGGTACGCTACCCTCGTATAAAGTAGAGTGGTTGTAATTGAGGTTGAATCACCCTCGTTTAAGTGATCGTTTAGTGGATTTGATCAACTTGGTTGATCGGAAAATCCTAACTCGAGAGGGTTAGGTGATGGTTTTCACCCGGTTTGGGTTTCCACCTAAAAATCTTTGTGTACCTTGTGTGATTGCTTATTTTTTGAGATTGGTATATTTTCAATTCTGCATTTTTTTTACGTCACGCTGATCTCACCCCCTCCAAGTAGGGATCTACAGAACCTACCCTTTGCATGCTTTTCGTTAAAGAAGAAAAAAAAATTGACATGTTCAAACTTATTAAAGGAATGTAGGGTCAAGATGGGTGTGCATCAAACATATCTAGATGCATAAGTATATCCACAGAATATAATTGATTTGAAAAGTCATTACTGCCATATTCTAGTGCAACAACTACCACTACAACATACTTAAGCTTTTTCGTCGGTTGGAAACTGATGGCAAAGATGTTTAAACCAACACTAAAAAGTGTCGACGTAAATAGTGACACCATTTCGTTTATCCGTTGGTTGTAAAGAAAATCCGATGTTGAATTATCATTCACCCAACGGATGGATTGGATCTTTTGTCATCGGTTTATAATTAATAGTAATTATCTTTTCCATCATTTATAAAATAAGCGACAGGGTTTGTATGTCGCTTTTTTCCATGTTAATGCGCTGTTTGCAAATAGTCACTTTTGTTAAAGAAAATTACCTTTTAATACCATCGGTTATTGCATAGATCAACGGCAAAGTAAGGGGTATTTTTTAAAAGAATTATGAAAATTAGGATCCTTATACAATCCTAAAAAAATAGATAAATTCTTAGACAAGAAACTTCCATACATAAAGGAATCTTCTCTTTATTACCTGCTTCTAAGCCCCAAAAGAGATTTAAAACAAAATAGCAAAATGAATTACCTACTTTTTGCATAGATAGGAACTGAATGGAACTTTCCCATCCAAAATGAGACAACTTCCCTACCCCCATACATCAAAACCAATATATGTGAGAATAAAGAAATATTAGTTGTTATTTACAATATCACTAGAAAGGAAAAAATACATATAGAGATAGGTTTTGCAAATAGCTGATATTAAATTTCCTTTGCACAACCATTTCAGGAAGCAACTACTAGTTCCTATGCGCCATCAGAATCACATTCCAGCATAAACACTAGTCTAATATAGTTAGATGGTAGTTACTCTGTCATTCTCAGTTATTGTCCATAGAGAATACTTAACGATGTGAAGAAAGTTGTCAAGTTACTAATCAAGCAAGTGACTTGTAGTCAACATTTGGGGTATGTTTTGGTGTATTTATTTCTCTTTATTTGATCCCACAAATTAAGTTTGCTAGTGGAAGTGATAGCAGCACTATCAAGGTGTGGAATACGAATGATACAATCAAAGTAACACTTGTAATTTATCAGCTTGAAACTAAATACAAGGAGTATATCCACTCTTCGAAAACAAAACCCTATGTTTGCTCAGTTCAGTTTCCATTAAACTCTAATTGTTCTATGGTAGTTGGGTTGACCACAAGATCTACTGTTATGATATCTGCAATCTAAGAATATCCTTGTGTACAATAGCTAATCACTACAAGATAGTGAACTATGTGAATCTTGTAAATTCATTTACTCTTCTTTCAGGATCTTTAGGATTTATCAATGGATACATAAAAAATTATAGGCAAACATTTACCTGTCACACAAATGTAAAGAAGAATGACTATTCTATATAAAAAAAAAGAGACAAGGGATGCCATTGACGCTTTTAGTTGGAAAACACATTTATAAAGAAATTTTCATGATCAATTTTTTTTTCCATCATATCCAAAGGAAGGGCCATCATCATCAATTATCAACAACAAACTCTTCTCAGCAAAATCCCTCCTTACCAATTGGTAAAAAGAAAAATCTTAACACAAGGACACAAACAAAATGCTTACTTTGCTCATGCCACATTTCAATCCTTAAGAAAAATGCTTTGCAAGTGTTACCACAATTAAAAACTAATCCACGAATAGAAAAGAGTACAAACAAGTGAGCCGATAGTACTACGTATTAACTAAGACTCCATGTAGTGAATATTTGAATATTAGGGGAAATTTCCCTATTATTAGAGAATGACCTCGGTCCAATAATTAGATCTAGAAAATATTAAAAGGATTGAATTGGTCATCTAGGGTGTAAATTCCCTTATGCTTGCCCTCCATTGAGTAACAAGTATTGATGCTCTAAATCTGCTCAAATAATATTCAGATGGCAGCCTACATAAAATTTAAAAACAAGAGCACTCATGAAGAAAATAATGCAAAAAGATGACAGAGACATTAGATTGTGTGACTCTTACTTCCTCAGGAACATCCACTAGAGAGGTAAAGGAAGCATCCAACGGATAAACCTTTTTGAACTCCATAAGACAACCATCAGGTAACCTAGAAGAAGCATATAGTATAGTTGCCAAAGTGACAATGTCAGAATTTATTACACAAGCCAAATAGAAGCAAATTGCCATATGTACTTACATGATTCATCAAATTTGCACCTCCTTAAGCTTGTCTCAAAGAATTCAGATTATGTGGTCATGACACATACAGGAACCCATGTTCCCAAATAAATATCAGCACAAATGGTAGCAAGTGATTTTGTAATAGCCTAACCATGTCCATTGTTATCTGCAACTCTAGGAATAAATGCCTTTTTCCCTACACAATTTGCACAATGCATCTTGAACAACTTTGCATGAAATATCGTAGTATTTTATTTACTTTGTTAAGTGCGATAGATCTTACAACTATGCTATCTAGTCCCAAAAGTTGATTTTAAGTTTCATGTACATTAATCGTATGAGTGCATGTTGAGTGGTTAAATAATCCTGTCAGTCACAAGGGTTTTAGCAGTAACAAAATCATAATTGATAGACAAACATAGATTAAGAATGGACAATAAGACCAATTGCCAAAGGTATGTAATGTAGACAAGAGAACTTCACAGAGTTGACAGGAAGAGAATGACCTACCTTTGAGATCAATTGATGGTTCAGCAAGGCTTGTTGTCTCACTCTCTACCATCATGGCCCTCGTAATAAAACTATTAAACTTATTGGCAACAGAAGCAGGAGAAACTTGATGGCGAAGTGGATGCACCATGATTTTTTTTTAGCATTTTCAAGGTATATTTTGCAGATATAGCTCCAAACATGGTTCCAAATGCATCAAGATTGATAAGCTAAAGGCCTATTGTCTATGCAAGCACATCAAGACCAACAAATACTAAAGCAAACATAATTCTTTTCTCTAGTTTGACATCATACCACTAACACTCGACAAGATGATGAGCGCGGCGAACAAATGTCAACAGGAGGCTTATATTGGATTAACTACTTGGACCTCTACCTTATATTTCAGTGCTTCCTTTTAATCTCCTCATTCGCTTCTTCTTCCACTTCGCCCTCATGGCTGCTGCCCACTAATCACGCTGCTGAGCTCTCTTCTTTGGGTTTGAGTTGTTCCATTTTCTTCAAGGAAAAGGGTGTCAACATCATGGTTGCACATGGTTTTTGAGTTGTTGACCTCAAAAACCATGGTTATTAATTGGAGCAAATAATTTTCCTACCCTTACCATTGACCACAAACTTTATTCTTCTTCTAATCAAACAACAAATAAACCAAATAGCAACATTGCTGCTACAAAATGTGAAATGCAATGAAATTACCTTTGCCTCCAGAAAAAATGAAACCCAAAGTAGCAAAGCACCTCATATTGGTTCAATCAGGAAAACACTACCTCTTCCAAAGTGTCGACATCAGTCAAATCAAGAACTCTTAATCTGTATGGAGAGGGGCGAGGAGGAGGGGGTGGAGGAGGAGGAGGAGGAAGATGAGGAAGAGGAGGAGGGTGGCGCGGAGGATGTGCTGGTAGGTGGGTGGTGGAGCGGAGGATGTGGTGGTAGGAGGGTGACGGGGTGGAGGAAGAGGAAGGGGTGTGGAGGAGGAGGAGGAGGGCAGCAATGAGGAGGGTGTGTTGGCAGGAGGGCTGTGTGGAGGAGGAAGAGGAGGGAGAGTGGAGGAGGAGGAGGAGGAAGAAGATGAGGAGGAGGAGGGCACCGAGGAGGAGTTACTTGAGGAGGAGGAAGATGAGCAATGATCGACGACCATGGCTGACGATCGAGGAGGGGTGGCGATGAGGAGGGGCGACAACGAGGAGGGTAGTGAACGACACTATTGGAGGGCTCTGCAGGACAAGGAGGGCTCTGGGTGGGTTTAGATGGACCGGCATTTGCTATCGGTTATGTTAGAAAGCGATGACAAATATCTAAATTAATTCCAAACTTGTGCCCAAATTTTGGTGGCTTCCATGGGTAAATTTTATCCACATTTGTGCCGTCGCTTTTTACATTAAGCGACGATAAATATTTATTACATATTTCTTTTTGCAAGCGATGGAGGGGGTGAGCTTTAATGATGTATTGACTGTCGCTTATATAAATAAGTGACAACAAAAATATTTTTGTCGTCGCTTGGAAAATGATGGCAAATAACTGACGATAAAACATCTTTTTCTAGTAGTGTACTTCAATTGGCATTAGCAGTTGCTGTAAAGAATGAGAATGTGAGGTTAGTGTTTATAGAATTTTGCAATTTCTTTAGAGACCTATGCTCAAAGGAGATTGATCCAAGTCATATTGAGTCATTGGAACAAAGAATTGTGGTTATGATGTGCTAAATGGAGAAAATATATCCGCCTTCATTCTTCGATAGAATGATGCATTTTCCTGTACATGCTACAGAGGCAAAGTTAGCTGGGAATATTCAATATTGATGGATGTACCCCATTGAGTGGTAATTAACCTTTCTTTGAAGTAATTTACTTAATCAATTGCTTGACATACTAATTTATGTAGTTTTATTTTACTAGGTACCTTTTCACATTAAAAATATATGTTCGCAATAAAAGTCATCCAAAAGGTTCCATTGCAGAAGGGTATCTAGCTGACGAAGGCCTTACGTTTTGTTCTAAATACTTGAAAGGTGTTGAGACGAGGATCAATAAGTTATCAAGAAATGTTGAGGATGACTTTGATACCTTGGATGAAGGATTTTCAGTATTCTCACAATCGGGCCATGCAATAGGAAAAGGAACTCCGATAGTTCTTGATCCTACTTTGATGAATCCTACACATGGGTATATATTATCAAATTGTGATGCGGTATTGCTGTTTAAGAAGTAAAAACTTGTGTAGGTTGATTTTGTTGAAATTTATAATATATAGTTTGATTTTTCAATAAGTTAGTAATTGCAGATTACATCAAGACAATTTGAAATTAAATCAATGCTTATTGAAAAGGGAAATGAGTAATCTGCATAGCAATATATTTCCTGATTGGGTCAAGAAACATGTATGCTACCCGCTATTGAGCTTGATAAGTTCCTTCTTAATTGTCAATATTGTAATTGACATTTTTACTTTTGTATGTAGATTGAGGAAAAGGCAAAAAAAGAGTATGTACCAGAAGAGCTTAAGGTGCTTGCCTGAGGACCGCACAACATAAGAGTTTATTATGACGGCTACATAATAAATGGTTTCATATTCCATACAAAGTGTAAACAAGTGAATAGAATAACACAAAATAGTGGAGTAATAGTAGTAGTTGATACAAAGTGCTTCTCGAAAGAAAATGATCCAAACCCTACAATAGGACCTGTTGCTTACTATGGGGTGTTGACAAATATTATGCAGATTAATTATTTTGAGAAAAGAAAAACAATGTTATTCAATTGTCATGGGTATGATCTAAAGCAAAATAGAAGGATGGTCTTACATCATTGAATTTAGAGCAAATTGTCTATTCAGACGATCCATTCATCCTAGCATCTCAAGTTCATTAAGTTTTTTATGTTCATCATCCTAATAAAAAAGGTTGGCACTTTGTGATTCTAACAAGACTTAGAGACACATATGACATCCAAGATAAAGTCGTAGATGCACATATTGATGGACATTTAGATAGTAGTTCTACATATGCTCATATGGAAAATTCAATGGAGGATTATGATGATGTTACTCTAATCAGAAATGATATGCATGGTGTCACTTTCATGAAAGAAATTTGGGATCAACACTTAAATGCTATTAATATGGATACCATTCTTGACATTGAGTCAGAGGAAGAAAACTTGAATGAATGTGAGTTGCTATTTGAAAATTATTTTAATTGTTTATCAAATCTTATTTAATCTTCTACTATTCATTCTTTTTTGTTTAAATTATTTCTTTTGCTCTTGATTTAACTACAGGATGTTTAATCGAAAGCAAGTTATAGGTTGATTTGACATAAATGAGAGAAGGTAGGATCTCCTTTCTAGAAAAGCTCCTCCATCTATTGGACCTCAATATAAAAAAATTTTAGCTGCAATCAATCAATTACGTGATGAACCAAGAAGATATAAAGAAACACAAAGAGTTTATCAATCACATGTGGATAAGTCTCAATGTTCGAAAGGCTATGAGCAACGAGAATAGAGAAAGGAAGGTCAACGAAAAGAAAAGGGAAAATTGCCATCTTCACATGGCTTATAACCACAACTATTTTATGAGTCTCTCTCAAGATCTTAAGAAAGCACAGAATCTGAAGTCGGTGAAAATGATAAGATAACATTTCATGTGGAAATGTGAATGATAATTTGTGATATTATAAACTTTAGTTGAAGATAATATGCATAAATCAATGAAAATGGTTAAAGACTATGACCAAATCATTGCAAACAATCTTTTTTTCCTTTTAAATATATTGTTATAGTCTTTAATTTCTCTTTACTCACCACATATTATTGATATATTTCTTTTCATTAACGTAGTTCTTTTTATCTAAATGATGTATTTTTATATTGTTAGCAATGGATTGTAATCAAAACAAAAGGCGAGGTCTCACAACATGCTTGAAGTTGTAGGTCAATAAGCATACAAACAAGATTTTTTTGGACTGAATGAATTGAACCAACCTATTAGGCCTACTCAAAATGACTTCAAAAGTTTTTTGGGAACCACAGGTAGAAATTTAGAACTCGTACCTTTGGATTGCATGGATTGAGGTTGATTCCAAATGATAAGAAGATAGCAATGCTTGAACTTGTTCAGGTACTTATTAATGGTATTTGATTCAATTTATATATTTACTGCAGGAAAGAAAATTAGGTTGATGTTTTCCTTTTGTTATTCATGCAGAATAAATATGAATTTAACATAAAGATGAAGAAATGGATCATGAATTCAATAGCAAAAAAATGGAGGGATTTTAAAGGCAAGTAAAAGGAAAGCAATTAAGTTGAGCTAAATTTGGTACTTTACAATCAAGTTGATTTTATTGGTATATTTTTAAGTTATATGCATGTATTGTAGGAGCATTCTGCTACTAATAAATCAAATAGGTTGAAATTAAAAATGAACCACTGATCGATGATAGACTGTGCATGTAATAAAAATCATGTTTTAATGTTATCGTTGTAGTATAGTTGTCACAATACAAACAGATGTCGCATCATTTTATTTATTTACATAATTTTTACTGGTTTATTGTAGGTCATTCATTGGGAGGCAGTTATTAATATACAACACTCTTTATGTTCCAAAAATGTTCTTTTATTCCAAAAATGTCAATTATATTTACAAAATGAATAAATGAATCAATTAATGAATGTATTGGTCAATTATGTACAAAAGAATCACTTAATCCCAACTACAATGACTTAAATATATTTACAACTAAAGAGGCATCAAAAACTACGTATAATACACTATGTTAGTCATGTACAACTATTCTAAATAATACCTAAGTACATGTACAAAAATAACTATTAGTATACACTAAACTAAATATACTAACATGCACTATTAGCTCTATTAACATATATTATATATACAGTAACATATATATGTGTCGCTATCGCCTTAGTAAAAGTATGTACAAACTTAAGGCAAAAGAATTATATTTAGTAACACTTATAAATATCTACAGTGATGGATACAACTGTCACTAAAGCCTTAAACAAAAACTATATATACATAAGGCTTAAACAATATATTACTCTATATATATATATATTACCTATGTATACGTATGCATTATATATACATATTTTATTTATTATACATATACATATACATTATATTATATTTATACATATTATACATATATACACAACACACACACTGCACTCACAACTTCACAAGACTCAACACTTAGTTGCTCATGCGAAGTTATCTTTCACGCACTTCTCTCTATCTTCTTCGACACTTAGTCAAAATTTTGATATCATAGCTCTCTCTCACACAACACAAGTTATTGTTCACATAGATAAAAAATTTTGTTTTGTTAGTGGTTGGACCGACCTTTTGTGGGATACACAGCACCCCGAGGGGGTGGGACCAGACCACTTCTAAGTCGATCCATAGTTTCTTTAATGTGCATTTTAATTCATTTCATTTCAGGCCCAAATTAGGCCCAATATAGGCCCAACACAATGCATAGGCTCCTAGCCTGCACACAAATTTCTCAATAAATGCTCGTTCATATGTTCAAGAGAGGAGAGGGGGGTAATGGGTATCTGGCGCCCAGCGCTCATGACGACTGAAGAGCCGTTGGAGCGAATTCGTCTTATATGGCTTTAGCTGCTTTGTCTCCACCGATGTGGACAAATTTATAAATTAAAGATGCAATTGACTTTATAAATAGTTAATTTATATATTAAAGTATTTATTATACATTTTTATTTTATTTTAGCACATTTATTTCAATTTAGATACATTTAAATACACATTTTAAATAGTTATACTCAAATAGTTATACTGTACTATAATACAAATACAGTATAAATAGGTTGAAAATATTTAAAATTACTATATATACATGTACAGTATAAAATACTCAGTAATAACTTAATTTACTAATTTATTTTATTTTAACTTAATAATTTGCCTAATTTACTTAATAACTTAATTACCTACAATAATTACATAAATAAACTAATACACAATTATGGTAAAGTATATAATAATTATTTAAGTATTTATATACAGTAATAGTTATGGTTCTAGGTATGTACATAATTATTTATAATTACTTAGTATTATACACATTTACTCTATTATAAATTAATATATAATTATACAATAAGGTTATCTATACAGTAAACCATCGTAAATTCTTAATTAAATATATAGAATACAATTACAAGTTATTTATGTACATTTTTTACATATATTATAATATTTACAAGTATAAATACAATATACATGGTATTTTTAGGTATTTTTGAACTTTTTCTGATTTTTATGGGTTTATATATTCTATGGAGGTAGGAGAAGAGAGAGAAAGGGTGAGATGAGAGAAGAATAGTTTCTTTTTGGTGTTTTTAGATTGAACTCTTTTATTAAGTGTCAAAGTAGACTGAATTGTCGGCTGATATGTTCTACCAAGCCAGGGGTCTAGAATACTTTGTAACTTTGCCTACACCTAAAGAAATACTTGATCTTACTCAAGGCAAGTTTATTTTACTTTTTTATGAATATTTATGAATTTTATTTATTTAGAAAGTTAACACCAAAAGAGGCCTAAATGGATGTTTTGAAATGAAACCTATGGCCTAGAATTGAGGTCTAATGGTTGGAAATGCATCTTAAGCAATCAAAAATGTCCAGAACACAATATGAAAGCTGTTTGAAGCATTGGACATGATTTTGAAGATTAATTTCATTAGAATGAGAAGTTGGACAGTTAGGCACAATCTTAAATAGCTGACAATGGATTTAAACAAAAATTATAAGCAATTCTAGTCGAATTAAGTTCCAATTAGAGTACATGATTTCCTGTACATTTCTATTCTACAAATATACACATGTCAGCTACATTACAACCCAAAAATCCTAGCTTGAATCCCTTGAATCCAGCTCAAGACAGTCCACAATAGTGGTTGCTGCTGCTATTTCAGTCCAACAAAATGACTACTAAATTTCAACAGCTATTAGCTGCTGTAGTTTCTGTTTCAGTTGCTTAAGTTTAGCAGCAATTGTTGCTTCTACACTATGAAAACCAGCAGCTAGTAGCTGCTATTTTAGATTGAAATCAGCCTAGATTAGACTTGAGAAGGTCTGATCCAAGGAAAAATTCTCGTTCAAAACCCATTGAAAATCAATTGAGAAGATCTAAATCCATTTCAATTAAATCTTAAGCCATAAAATTTCTAGAAAACTTATCTCCATCCATTTTTCTTTGTTATAAACAACATAAGAGAATTAGATTGAATTAAACATTGAATACCCTTCACAATCCACTTAGGGTCCCCATTAAAACTTTTAAACACATTAGTTAAACACCAAATATTAGATTGAAGACCTTTTTAATGAAAGTCCAATGTCACCCTGTTTGGGGATTTTAATTTAGGATCTATTTAAATTGTCTGATTACCATGAGCTTCTAAAAGCTATCAATTAGTGTTAGAACCTCATATGATCTTATACAAAACATTGGGTCCTAGTTTAAGGCCTCAAATCAATATTTGATTCTCCTTGGCCTAAACTACCAAAAACAAGGCTTAAATTGGGCATATGCTCATTTGAGAATAAAACTTTGACCAAAACACATCAAACTCATTGCAATACACCCAATTAAGCAAATAAAAACTTGAATCAATCAATTAAATTCCCTTAAAACCAAATTAACTCCAAATCATGAGATTAGGCATGAAAGCCAATTCTGAAAGAATCAAGCGAATTGATCCAATTAAAACTAGATCAGGGGGTCTTTGTGAATTTATGGAGTGAATGGAAGATCCCCCAGGTGAATTTTAGATGCAAATTCAGATCTAGAAGCCAAGACATCAGATCTGAATTTGACCTTGGTGGATGGGTGGAGTGCGGATTAAATCAACGAGGATATAAGAGAATGTGAGTTATGAGATGAATAGGGAGATTAATGGAACGAAACAGAGGTGGAAAAACACCTCTTTGATCTAAACTAATCAAGGAGGGGAGATCGATTCTACACTAAACTACTCCTAATCTACACTAATCAAGATCTAAATTCTGATCTATACTGACTAACACTACTTCTAACTATTCTAGAAAGCATTCAAACTAACTAGAAAGCATTACATCTATCTACGAAAGCGATAAATCTATCTAATAGACAAACTTGGTGTCCAAGGTCCACCGACCGTCGTTCGATGGCGACAAAAGGGAGGAGACCCTCAACTAAAGAAGGAGGTGTCCACAAGCCTAGAGTCGGAGGTTGGAGGCGATTGAAGGAGGGAGAAGACCTGCTCTGTCATCACAGGTGAAGAAGTGAGGGAGGAGAGCTAAGGGGATAGATTGAAAGGACCAACTCAAGTGGAGGGAGTTGATGATCGTGCATGAGGGTCTGAGATCAAGCTTAGGTAGGCTCGCCAGTGAATCAGATGACTATGAGTTGAGTTGAATTTCAATTAGGTTGGACATTGGCTATGAGGTCGAGAGGAGTGCGAGAAGGTTTTGGACAAAATCTAGTTGCTGGATCAAATCTATGTGAGGTAATGATCCTCCGTGCAAAGGCACATGAAGGATGGATCACAATCGATCGTTGGATGGATGGTGGAGAGGATCAATGGCTATTGTAGTGCAAGTTCTTCGCAGCTATAGTGGACCATGGCATCAAACGTATTTGGGCTTTTTGCACGAAATCCCAATTGGGTGAAATGGTATGACAATTGCAAAAGAACCCATAAGTGATAAGATTCGTAGTAGAGCGATCTTTGAAGACCTACAAATGGGTCCCTGGCAGCTTTTCAAATAAGTCTCTGTGTGTTTTAGGCATGAATATATGTGAATGCCTAAGGACCTAAGTGTAAAGTCATTAAGGTAGGGCCCTAATGATGCCCAACTGCAATGGAATTTTTATTGAAGCTTAATTGAACATTTAAGGAGTTAATTCAACCTTTTATTTGTACTTTTGAACTCAAACATGTGTTCAATTAGAAATTGGATCATCATTTTGCATTTATGAATAGAATATCTCATTAATTGACCTAATTGTGCATTTTTAACATCAGTTTGTTGTTTTTGGTCATTTTCCTTAATTTTCACACTTAACCCTTTTATCATGTTAATAATGTAGTGTTTAACCTAGTTTTTAGCTTAACTTGGGTGTTTTAGCTATGATGAGGCACACCTCATCAACCACACAACAGGAACTAAAAGTTATGCATGTATGAAACATGAAGTAAGTATTTCACAAATTTCTTTTGGTTAATATTCTCTCTTATATATAATGATAAACATTTACCTTGGATTGTGTTAGATGGAAAAAGAGAAGGGAAGAAAGGTGACTCGTGCAGAAGTACTTATAACTGCACACAAGAGAAAGGATGGTACACTTATTAATGCTGAAGTTGTAGACAAAATTGTAAGACTTGCTTTTGTGAAATGAAATTTTACATTCTATTTTCTCTCTTATTAAAATATAATCTTTACATTCTAATTTTTGTTGATAATGCTTAGGAACAATTAACTAATGCCATGGAGAAAGGAGAGGAGTTAGAAGATCCTTCCCACATTGATGAGGTTTACACAACCATAGTGGGAACAGGAAAAGAAAAATGTTAGCATGGATATGGGCTAGGAGCATTTATTACAGGTGGAGCACAAAGCGAGGAAGAACATTTAAGGCAACAAAATCTTGAAGTAAAGTTGGATGCCCAAGACAAAAAGATGGAAGAAATGTTGGCATCACAATGCTAAGAAATAAACTGTTTAAAAGAAAAGCTACAATCTTTGGCTTGACGAAACTTGCAGATTAGGAATTCTATTGAGGTACTTTGTGTATGGTTCCTTTACTTTTAGCAATAACCTATTTATTCATGTAACTACTACATATAACCCATGTACTCATTTGTAGGAAAGACAATAAGATAACCCCTTAACGAATGAGATAAGAACTTCAAAGAGGCAACATGCAAGTGTTGCATCTACTTTTTTTAGAGGACAGGTACAATTTAAGTTTTTATGTTTTCTAAGTGATCATAACCTAGTATATAATTTAAGTTTTTATTACTGTAGGAGGTCTCATTACTTAGTATAGATTTTGCAGAAGTAGAAGTTACACTTGCTCGTGTATAGATAATTAATCAAAGTCAATGCATTGGAGGCATCCAAATTGGATTAAAATATATAGGGGTTGTTATTGAGGTTGCAATTAAGGAAGATGATCCTTTGATTAGGCCGTTTGAACAATATCAAACAATAGGAGATGCTATCAGTTCAATCATTACATGGTCTAAAAGACTTACTATTTCAAGGTAATGGATAAGTTTACCAACCATTATAACTTTTTATCCTTATTAGATTTCTAATTTACACTATTTCTTAATCTTTTTTTAGGAACTTTTAATAGACGTGGGAACTCAAAGATGGAAAATTGATAAAAGAACATGTTGCCCACATTTTCTAGTTTAGGTGTCCTAGCTTTGAAATTTGAATATACTTTTTGTATTTTTCTTGATTGTTATGTTAGCTGCTTAGCCTTGAACTCTAAAGAATGATTATAGGCTATGTGCAATAACTTCTATTTTATTGGTGGAATGATTATAGGATATTGCTTTATAATATGAGGCAGCATTCAGTCAGATATTATTTGTTATTAAGGAATGATTTTGGATGGTGGATGCCATTGATATTTTTAGAATAATGTGCTAATTAGAGTATAGGTAGTTGTTGCTATTGTCCCTTTTTTAGACTTGTTTTCAGACTTAAACATTTGCACTTTTTTAACTTTGTTTCCCTAATTTGTAATTGACCTTATAGGGCACTACTTATATTATTTTCAAGGAGGTAAATATAGATAGCTCAGATGTAGTATTTGCAAAGAAAAGATGTTTTGCAATCTTAATATTTGTTTAATAAGCTACACATAAGATAGGACTTGTGTTGAAGTACGAGTTGCTACGCTAACGTGTTTGGTTTCGAAAAACCTGTCGTCGTAGTATGAAAGCGAAGAACTCATGTTCAATAAATAAAATTTATATCGGAATAGAAATCCCGGGTCGAACTCAGGGAGGCAGATGTTTGATTTAAAAATACACATTTGTTTTATTTGTCACGAAGTAATTTAATTGCCTAGAAACTATCTATCTATTTACACTAAATAGAAGAGAAAGAGAGAGAGAGAATATTACAAACAAAAACCAAAAAGAGATGTAGAATGAACATGGAATTCATTATCAAAGGGATTGTTTGTTATACTAAACATCACGACTAGAAAGCAGGAAAATGATTACACTAGAAAATAGTAAATCTATTTTAGAAAGCAGTAAATCTATTCTAGAAAGCAGTAAAAAGATTGGGGAGAGAGATATCCTCCTCGACGGTTGCTTGGAGGATGAGCCGGACGGGACAACACCTGGAAGACGGGGAATGGAGCAGGATGAAGGAGGACAAAGTAGGAAGAACAAGAACGGGGTAGCATGCCGTCATCGTTGCGGGATCTGCTTCCGAAAGGGGGACGAAAATTTGACTTTATCTCGCAAGAAGCTTCCCGTGTGTGGGACAAGTTTCTCTTGAGCTTTGGAGAGGGAGAGAAGAGAAGGAAGGGATTCGAATTTCATGTGGAGGGGGTCTCCTTTTATAGTTGCAAGGAGTGAGCGCAATTTGGTCTTTTAAATCTCAAAACATTAAATAAGGGTTCTTTAGTGACGAATAAAACTGTCGCTAAAGTCCCATCGTGGGCGATGTGTGGCAGAGCACGCATGCCCGCTCGCCTCCTCTACACGCAACTCCTTCCCATGTTTTGCCGATCTTAGCCATCCGATCGTGAGATCAGACGGCTTATCTTACCCCTCTGCCTGCCTCCTCTACGTGCAACGCCTGCGTGCGATCTCGCGTGAGGTGCCCACGTGCGATAGCGCATGGGTGCTATTGAGCGCTCACGATCGCTTGATCGCAATTAGACGACCGCCACACCCGTTCGCCCTCCTCCTGCGATTCGATCTCGCACGTCTCCTTCACACAAGCGCTTTCACCCACTGCGTTGTGGAGGAGAAATAGGCGCGCGGTTGAGTTAAGGAGCGGCTGCCCATGTCTGTTGGATGGCGATCCAACAACCACGATTCAATGCGTGGTAGAAGGATGCAGTCGGCTCTAAACTCAGCTGGGCCGGTTTGGGCGGCCGAGATGGCACCACGTGGTGCCATCTTGGCGTCCATCTTCTGGATGATGTAGATGGTGCCATGGTTGTTGGATTGAGTCAATTTTTGTGCCGTTAGGCTACGATCGTCGATCCAAATCCATCAGTGCAGTCGAATTTGTCATTTGAAGTGCGGATTCACACTATCTTGGACCTTGATCTTGTAGGGTTCCTCGATTTCTATCTGATGCTACAGATGTCTGATTAGGGCGATCTTGGAGTCGTTGGACTCCAATCATCGCCCTGATCACATCTGTATGGTTGGATCTTCGACCTGAGGCCCCGATAAAAAGTTTACCCTATCCCTGAACATAAAAGGAGACAATTAACCTCCATTTTATTCAAACTAATCTAAATGCAAGATGATGAATGTTATGCAATATTTATACTATGTAATGCTATCTTATGCTTAAGAACATGCTTAAATAGACATCTTAAGTAGTGTAAACATGTTTACATCAGCTTCAAGATGAGAGAAGGGAAAAAATACAAAATGCTAAGAAATTACCATTAAGAGATTTAATTGTCCATAATTAATTTTTTAATTGTGCTATTTAATTATGCTAATAGAGCTAATATTTGAATCAACAATTGTGTAATACCCAGGATCTCTAAAAGCCCTTATGATTTATGCCTTACTTTTTGACATGCAGTCAGAATTCTCGCAAAGGCAGACAGGTATGCAAGCTTTCTTTCTTTATAGCATATTATAATAAGAAATTTAAGTATTATAATAACTATCTCCTCCTAGGAAATGCTGGAGATAATATGGGGAATAGAATGTGATGTATTGGTTCATGAAGGCTTTGAGAGCACTATAAGTCATTATGTGAATACTTTTAATATTTGGGCTTTTTCTCCCAATACCATTGTTAATATGTGGAGATCAGGAATGTGATTTGTTTCATTCCAAGCAATCTAATTCTAATTTTAGGATTTTCATTCTGTGAATGTTTATTAATTCTTTCTATCTTGCCAAAAAAATTTTGAAATATAGGCAAAGAACATATCAGCGTGAATACATTGGGGCTTCGTATTTTGTTGCCATATCAGCTCTTAAGATTGTGAAGATCAATCATCTACTCCTTTCATACCTTTTTGTTTCTTGTACAATGAATTTTCAATTCCAAGCTCCAGCTTTAAATTTTTTTAGACCTTTTCTATTAGACTTCTTTAGGGCAACCTTTTTCTATTAGACTTCTTTGTTGGTGGTTGCCTTACCACTTGGTTTACTCCTTCCTTCTAGTAGAGGGAGTTTAATGCTAATGTCAATTTGAATGACCCAGGAATAATCCCAAGCCTGATTAGGAAGACATATATGGATCTAGAAGATCTTATTGATATCCTCAAATGGATCCAAATTGGACTTCATCTTACCCAATGAAGTCCATCCCCTGAGTACCATGTCTTTTTACACTTCGCAGAATTTCAATTACTTCTAAGAAACCAAGCCTAGTTATTAAAGGCCTCTTTCAAGCCCAAGAATAAGCCTAAAGTTCCCCAACAAACAAAAGATACAAATACTCCTTCAAGAGGGTAGCTGGGTAATACCTAAGGACTCGCCTAAAAGGCCTAGCTGGAATAACTGGATACCGCCTAAAGAGGATTATAACCGGAAAGGCTCCTTACTCTACTGATCAACCTAGAGGACATCTTTGCTCATAGTCCATCTTAAAGGTTAAGCGAGAGACCTCCTTGTATGCCTAATAGATTAGATGGATGACCTTTTCTATCTTTGCCAGCCTAAGAGCACCATCGTCAAATTGAAATTTCATTTGATGGCTTGGACCAATAAGTTAGTGTTCTCGTGAAACTGCTAAGTAATAAAAATCGTTCATTGTAGTGTGATTTTTCAAGGCAGAAATAAAAATACCGAAGCTCTAGTGAGTCCCGAGTTGAACATAAGGAGGCGTAGGATCTATTTAACTAGATGTAAAGTACAAAGCAAAATGAACTAATTACTATAAAGGAGATGAGAAGGAGATAAAATCAGGCAAATAGATAACGAAAGGGGGTGAGAAGTAGGACTTGCAAATAATATAACTAGAAATCAAAATTTTATTATAACTAGAATAAAATGTCAAAGTTACAACTAGAACTATCTAGAACAAGAACTAGAACGAATAGAAATCAACTAGAACTACAATTAGAAAAGAACTAGGAAAATAGGAAGGGATGAGATGAAGAGTGGTCCATTGATGCAACCACCTTGAAGATGAGATGGAGATGAGGCAGAGGCAGAGGTTGAGGAGGATGGCCACCAAAGAATTTCTACAGAGTGTAGATGTGGAGTGGCTTGCTAATGGAGGAAGGGTGGTGAGATGGTAATTAGGAAGGCTATGTAGAAGGTGGTGAGATAGTAGAATTATTATATGCTAAATGTTGGAACCTAGTTCCATCTCTCTTCTAAGTTTTGGTGTTAACAAAATCATTTTAAAATCTAATGTGTTTATGAAATATTACAGGTCAAAAGAATTTGTGGATGTAAGCAACAAGATAGCATATGAAGGAAGAAGACTAGAAGACTATAGTTTTTGTTGTATTCAATATATTTTAAAATCTTTATATGTCTCCTAACAAGTAAAACATAATCTAAGAGTTAAAATCAAAGTAGAGATAATTAGGGTTTAGAATATCGTTCATTCATTCGTTTCAAAACTTAAAATTGATTCCTTCAAAATAAAGTCATTTAGAGTAGATGGGATAACTCTAAAAATTGACTTACACTTATAATATTTGGTACTTGTAGCAAGTATCGGTATTGGTCATAAGTAATGGCACATGCTAGGCACATGTTTGGGCCTAAGTCCTAAACTCATCGTGAGTACCGGTACCAAGTGGTCACAGTTTGTGCACTAAGTTTTACCTGGATCTTACAAGTATCGGTACTAATCACTAGTACCGGTACATGTAGGTCACTGGACCCAAATTTGTGAGTCACAAGTACTGGTACTCATCATGAGTACCGATGCCTAGTGATTTAGTTGGGCTGACCATAGGTAGTCAATACCGGTACCAAAAGTTTAGTAACGGTACCAACTAACCATTGTGACCAATCTGAACGGCTATTTTGCACTTAAACCTATTTCTAATCTTCCCAAATTGCCCCTAACAGCTAGTAATCGTAGGGAAGGTGGCTTATATAAGCACTCTTTGATTGTCTTTTGCACAGAAAAAAGAAGCAAAAATTCTATCATTGCCTATAGTTTCAATTCTCAATTTACTAGCTGCAAAAGAGCTTGATTTGTTGCATTCTTCTCAAGGCCACTCTCCACTTGCAACAAGTCATCAAAGGCGATTGTGTTCTTTGTTAAATTGTTTGTTTTATGCCTTAGTATTCTCGTTAGATTAACTTACATACTCTTATTAAGCAATATACTTGTTGGAGACTTAGGAATTAGTTGTAAGCTTTTATTTGCATTTTCCTTACAGCTGTATTTTTATTTCTTTTCGATATCTTATAATCGGGTTGAGGTAACCCGTTAATTACCTCAGGTATTAGTAAATTGATTCCCTCCGGGTTGAGGGAATCGGGTTTAAAAATCCAATGTTGGGAGACTTAGGAGTGGAGTACCCAAGAGAGGGGAACCACTATATATCTTATGTGTTTTTGTGGTTTGTTTTGTCTTGCAATTTTTTATATACCACACTATCCATTGCCCCCTTCTAGTGTGCTTGTGCTTTACAGATCCTACAGTTGGTATCAGAGAGGGTTGCAAATAGAAGTAGACATTCTCTGTTGCAAAGGCATCATCAGTCAAGTGCACTGAAGGACAGTCATCCACACATCCTCCCTCCTTTGATGGAACGGATGATGGATACTAGAAGAAGAGGATGCAAATCTTCCTCAAGTCCATAGATGAGGACTCATGGACTCTTATTCAAGAGAACTACACGGATCCAGAGCCACAAGAAGGTGTTGTTTGGACTCAGAACCAAAAGAAAAAGATCACGAGAAATGCAAAAGCAATGAACGCACTCTATTGTGCGTTATCAAGGGAAGAATTTAACCGTATCTCTGCATGCGATCCACATACGAGATATGGAATATGCTGCAAGTCACCTATGAAGGTACAGGTAAGGTAAAAGAAACACATATTTCTATTCTAATAGAAAGCTATGAGTGTTTTAGGATGCAGAAAGGTGAAACAATCAAAGGGATGTACAAAAGATTTGGAGAGATCGTGAATCCAATGAAGAACCTTGGAGTCAAGCTAAAGGAGGAGTAGCTTGTAAGGAAGATCTTGAGATCCCTTACAAGTGATTGGTCTCCAAAGACCACAACCATCCAAGAGGCGAAAGACCTTTCTACTCTCTCCTTGGATGACTTGATTGGAAGCCTCATGTCAGATGAAGTCTAATTGGAAAATATGAAGAAGAATGAAGAAAAATCCGTAAGCAAGAAAAAGGAGCTTGCTTTCAAAGCTAAAAATAATAACTAGGCTGAATACAGAATTCTGCAATAATTTAAAAGCCAAGATCAATGATAAAAGGAACACACAAAATAAATCACATGCACCTCGACATGCATGGATTTATCAAAAGGTCAAGAATCCTAAGAATTATAGATCTAACACTAAGGTGATCTATAAACCTAAGTATTTGAAGGGTACTAACCATCAAGGACCCAAAAGAAAATGGGTACCTAAAATAGATTTAGTAAACTATTTTGCAGGTCAAGAAGGACAAATGGATCTTAGACAATGGGTGTTCCAAGCACATGACGGGACACTCCGACCCCTTTATCAAGTGGACCAGAATCGAAGATGGAGGACACATCAAGTTGGGCGACAACAAATGTTGTCACATTATTGGTGAAGGTACACTAGGTAATTCTTCTAAAAAGGTATGTAATGTTCTTTTAGTAGAAACTTAAAACATAACCTGCTTAGTGTTAGTCAAATATGTAATAATGGATGTGATGTTTTGTTTAGTAAAGTGGGATTTAAAATATTAAAAGAAGGAACAAATACGATTTTAATTGAAGGCTCTAGATAAGAAAATATCTATTCTCTTCATTTTCACAAGAGAAATTTGTAAAATGTCTGCTTACCTCCCATGTTGAAGTAGATCGTTGGCACAGTAGGTGTTGTGAATTGTAAAGCACGTTTTGATAGGAAAATGCATCGTAGTATAGTGCGTCATACAATCAAACAAAAATATTTATAAAATGATAACAAGACTTTGAGTCCCGCTTGTTCATCTTTGGGAGGCGTTTATGCAAAATTGAAATCGATCTTTTATCGCTCTATTTGTTTAGAATTGCACGCTAGTTTCCAATCTTCAAATTAAAGTTTTGCGACTTCTATTGTGAACTCTGATTACGTGTGCATGTGTTAGATAGATAACGAAGGTGAAAGTATGAGTTTCGGTACGCACAATTCTAGTTATGTGGTGGCTGTTTACGGAAAATGCATTGATAGTTAAATCTTCAATATTTTTTGGAACCGACATGCTAGTTGCAATATATAAAAATGAAGAGCAGGCAACTTGAATCACACGAAATAGATTGCAATCAATAAGCTCATGGTGATTTCAACACAGAGATATGAATATAAAAAAAATATATCTTTCATTCATTCATTCTGGAGGGTGTTTGCAACATGGAATTTAGAGGAAAGCTTATAAAGGAAAGCTTGAAAATATAAATCTAGCTAACAGAAAATGATTATATACAGGAATCTATGGGGGGATTTTGCATGCATCATTGGCGGAGAATAAGAGCTACACTATTAAGCAGTAAATGAAAGCATGTAAATATGAAGAACTAGCTACTAATCTAGCAGAAACTAAGGGCATTTGGAGGTGGGCTCCAATGGCCATTGAATGGTTAGAGGAGAAGGAGGGGTTGCCAATGGTGCTTATGCTAGCCCTTGGAGAGAGGTTGGAGAGGTGTTCCAGCATCCTGGCATGGAGATGGTGGCAGCCATGGTGCACAACTCGTGGAGGTGGAATGGAGATGAATGTAGCTAACCTAAATGTGAATGAGTGCTGTTGAACGTTTACCAACCTACGCTAACGTGTTTGGCTTTGGAAAACCTGTTGTTGTAGTTCGAAAGCGAAGAATTCGTGTTCAACAAATAAAATTTATACCGAAATTAAAATTCCGGGTCGAACACAGGGAGGCGGACGTTTGATTTAAAAACTACGTGTTTATTTTTATTTGTTACAGAATAATTCAATTTAGAACTATCTAAATATTTACAATAAATAGAAGAGAGAGAGTAAGAGAGAAAGAGAATATTACACAGAGAAATCAAAATGAGATGTAGAATAAACAAGGAATTTTTGCATTGAAGAGATTGTTCATTACAACTAGAAAGCATAAAACAATTACTCTAGAAAGCGATAAATTTACTCTAGAAAGCATTAAAAGAATGGAGGGAGAAATGTCCTCCTCGACGGTTCCTTAGAGGACGAGTAGATTAATCTAGAAAGCAGTAAATCTATACTAGAAAGCGGTAAAAAGAATAGGGGAGAGAAATCCTCCTCGACGGTTGCTTGGAGGATGAGCCAGACGGGACGACGCCTGGACGAAGGAGAACGAAGCAGGACGAAGGAGGACGAATCAGAAAAATGGGAACGAAGCAGCACGCCGTCGTCGTCGCGGGATCCACTTCCGAAGGGGAACGAAAATTGGACTTTATCTCGCGAAAAGCATCCCGGGTGTGGGACAAGCTTCTCTTGAGCTTTGGAGGGGTAGAGAAGAGAAAGAAGGGATGAGAATTTCGTATGGAGGGGGTCTCCTTTTATAGTTGCAAGGAGTAGGGGCAAAATGGTCATTACGTCTTCAAAATAATAAATAAGGGGTCTTTAGTGATGGATAAATCCGTCACTAAAGCCCCGACGTGGCCGTCGCCGCCGCGCCCACGCGCGCCTCCTCGGCTGCCTGCTCCTCAATGCTCGCACACGTCCAGCACTTTTCAGCCGTCCGATCGCGAGATCGGACGGCTTAAATCGCGTCCGCACCCGCTGCAACCCGCCCACTTGCGCGTGCGATCGTGCGTTACGTGGGGTGTCCAATCGCGCGTCGGCACTATCGGGCGCTCGCGACCGCACGATCTCCATCCAACGCTCCACGCACCTCAATTACCCGCGCCTCCAATCGCCTCACCGCGGCTCGAACCCAGGCCCCGCGCTCGCGTAAGCGCACTCGACCGCTGTGCTGCGGGGAGTGGATGGTCGAGCGCACGTTTTAAGCGCCGGGCGGCCACAGCCGTTGGATCTCCATCTGACAGTGGAGAGCGATTGGGCGAGGGCCTTCACAAAATGCCAGCGGCCGTTTGGGCAGCTGAGATGGCACCATGTGGCGCCATCTTGTCCGTTCATCTTCTGGAAGTTGTAGATGGTGCCACAGATGTCGGATTGACTCGATTTTTGTGTCGTTGGGCTGCGATCGTCGATCCGAATTCATCCGTGCGATCAGATTTATCATCTGAAGTGCAAATTTACACCATCGTGGCCCTTGATCTTCTAGGGTTCCTGGATCACTATCTGATGCTACGGATGCCTGATTAGGGTGATCTTGGAGTCGTTGAACTCGAATCATCGCCCTGATCACATCCATATGGTTGGATCTTTGATCCGAGGTCCTGATAAAATATTTGCCCTGTCCAAGCACATAAAAGGAGACAATTAACCTCCATTTTATTCAAACTACTCTAAATGCGAGATGATGCATGTTATGCAATATTTATATCATGAAATGCAATCCTATGCTTAAGAATATGCATAAATAGACATTTTAAGTAGTGTAAATGTGTTTACATCATACCCCCATGCCTATCTTTTGCTAGTCCCTAGCAAAAACTATATGTTATTTATAAAAGAATTAGGTTAGATTATTTGGACCTGAGTTATTTTCAATCATTAAGAAATTGTCTACTTAGGAACTGAACTTTCAAAGACACAACAGTGCCTGGGTATCAACCAAAATGCAGACCGCCTCAAGCCCTCACCTTATTCAAAGAAAAATTTCTTTTTCCATTTACTCTTTTCTAATTTTTTTGGATTTTTATATTTTAGGGTTTAAGAGTGGCTTTCTACGGCCATTCAACTCACCCAAGATTTGATGAGAACCCTAAGTTTTAAGCATCTTATTGTGATTGTGATAAACTCGTTGACCAGCAATTAGACTGGACTTCGGATTTCTACGCCTCTAGGTGACCTCAAAAAGAATTCTACCTAAAGGTGTATCTTTACAACCGGTAGCTTTCTCCCTACTTTTATTTTTTAATGGGGTCAACACAAGGGTGAATCCAGTGTATATCTCCCCGGTTTATTCTACTTCTCCTCTTCTTCCTAAGTGTTTTGGGAATTTTTAGTGCATTTTCTGAGCTGGGTTCTGGGCAACCGGTCGATGAGCTGTTACCACCGACAACTTGCCACCCATACTCGTGCGGTGAAGTGTGGCTTATTTCTTTTTGTTCTTTTCTCCTTTTTGATTTTTTTTTTCTTTTTTTTAAGTAGGTGGCTTCCCTGGTCTAAGATTTACCTAAAGGCAGCAAAAAGAGAAAGGTCCAGTGACTGGGCTCTGGACAACCTACCTATGGGCTGTTACCCACAATAACTTGCCAGCCATATCACCCTAGAAGGTTCATTAGCTATCCAATTTCTGTAAAAATCGTCGAACAACGAGTCAGTGCAAAGAAAGTGTGTAGATGCTTAAGACTCGAAATTCCCTCAAATCAGAGGGTGGGTTGATAAGTCATGTACTTATCACCCAAACTTATTTACTCCAATTAAAATAAAATTCAAGTTGGCGAGAACTCGAAAAAAAAATCCACATTTTAGTGGATACACGAGCTGATTAAGTTCAACGACCTGAAGGGTCTTTGTGTTCAGATCTTTATATAGTTTTTCCTAAGATTGAAAATTTTCTTAAACCCAAATTCTCTTTCCTAATTTTGATTTTTTTTAATCAAAATAAAACAAATCTACAGAGCTGACGAATGAATTTAGAGATAAATATCCATCCCCCCATGCCTATCTAATGCAATGTCCTCATTATATTAAAAAGACATAAACAGAGTAAAAAAGCGAAGAAAGCACCTGAATTGCGTGAATATCAGGTCTGCTCCAAGATGAAAATGAAAAAGAACTGTATAAGTGCTGAGTTTAGTGCCTTCAGCTAGGCACACTATACAAAGGAAAGAAATGAAGAAATCACAAGTGTAGGTCAGAATCAGAATGAACAGAAGAATCCTCTGACCTGTCAGTAAAGGTCCACAGATGTGGACCAGATTGTGGTGCAGACCCACACCCCATAATCGAGAATATCTTAGGTTCTGGATAAAAATTACCCAAAACCTAAAATCAGAATGCAAGCGGGGTCGGGCCTGCAATTTATGAGGATGCAACCCAAGACCAAAAAGTCGAGTTACAGAGAATTGAAACTCAAAAGGATAATCGTTGAATGTGTGCTTGAGTTGAACATCCCCGAAACAAATGTTGTAAGGGTTCTGATTTGATGGTTTCAGCTTAAAAGGAACCCTTCGACTCAATCTTCCATTTCCTCCAAAATTAATTTCCCAAATCAACACTTCCCAGCTCCTATCCTCCTCATTCAGCATATCAAATTCCAGGACCTCTTGTATATTCATCACCCCGTCTGAAATCTCCAAGTCTAAATGATGTAGTGGAATCAAAATTGACTTGGGTCTAATTATCTCAGAATTAGAATCATCAATAAGCTCAACAAGGTGTAACTGATAATCAGGGCATTGAATTGATTCTTCCAGAAAATGCGATTCTGGATCTGTAATGTGTGCCCTAATAAGATCAGTTTCCTCAGTTATTGGGCTATTAAATGATTTATCAGATTCCTCAGGCCCAATTGTCTCACAGAAATCGTGTTCATAAAACTCGCGTGAGACTTCGCAACTTGAATCTTCACCATCAGGATCCGTATCAATGTATGTCCCAAAATCAGTTGTCACTTTCTATTCCAAGGAGACATACGTTTCCTCGTAACTCGACTCAGGGATCTCAGGTGAAGAAATCAAATCATCCTTAATTGGTTGCTTTAATTCAATCTAGTCAGCCTCATAACACTTGTCCCCCCCAACAGGTGCCTGAGCGGGTTCTATTATTAGCTTTCCTAAAGAGGGTTCATCCTGGGAATTATTCCAAGATTGAATCAAAGCAACCACGAATCTCATCCTCAATTTTGCTAATTTCCCAAGTAGAAGCTCACCCGGGTTCTTATCCTTAACATCCTGGAGCCAATCCAACAAAGACTTGTTTAAATCATCAATCATTTCAATCAGGGGCTCCAATCTCTCAATGCAAGGTATTGGCTGAACTTCTAAAGATTGAATGATATTCCTTAAGTTAGCCAGAACCTTATCTTGAACCTGGTTAACCTGAACCAAATGAGTAGGTTCAGGGTTGGGCGGGTTTGGGCTCAATGCAGGGGAATTAACAAATTGAGATTCGTTATACCCTTCCTGATAATAGGTCATTTTAGATTGTTGAAAAGATGGTGATGACCTAAAGGCAGTGAAATCAGAGGATGGGTAAGGATCAGTGTATCCTTCTTGATTGTAGATCGTATTATGCTGTTCATGAAAGGAAGACGATCTATAATCGATGTAGCTCTGAGAAGGATAAAAATCAAAATCAAAGTGTTCAGGGTTAGACCCTAAACACGGGGGTCCGGAATTGTATCCCCAATCCGAATTATCCCAATTGACTGATGGTTGATTACAATACGAGTTGGGATAATCGTCATGTTGAGGATAATTTACAACAGGAGGGAAAGAGAGGGAATGCGTGAAATATGTGGAAGGATTCATGATACACAGGAGGAAGAAAGGTGCCCTGCAATACAAACAATCAAACCTGTCCTTAAATAGGTTAGCCTAAAGACCTACAGACTCTCAAAACACATCTTGAGATAAAGGAACGATTTGATCTACTTCCGTCTGTTCAATCCAACCAGTTAAAAGGAGGGACTGGGGAGAAGGTTCTTCCTTCAGCTTGCGCCTCCGGTTCCTAGTGTACCCCCCAGCCACGATCGTTTGACTCTACTCCCCTAGCTAGGCATCAGATTGAACAGTAGAAACAGACTAATCGAAAATAATCTTGTTCTGGGTTCTGAAGAGCGAGTCCAATCCTTAAGGCCAACGTCTACTCTGTTTTATTTAGGGCTAGGTTTGAATGTGCTTTGGAATGTGATGGGCCCTTTAAATGGGTTGTGCCCTTAATGATTGATTGATTCGTGTGTGAGTGCACAACCAGTGGTTTTCAAGCAAGATTGTTTTTGATGTCGTGAATTTTAAGGTTCAATTCTTGCTTAGTAGCTTTTAGGATTCAACTTTAGATGTTTTCAATCAAGTTTCATTAGCACACCAGGTTTTGCAAGCACAGGTGAAGATATTTTCCTTTAAAATTTAAAAAGAATGTGGAGTGCTTGGTAAATCCCTAAGAGTTGAACCTAATTGGCAGCTACTTGATGAGTTGATTTTATTTGAAGTGGTGCGGCCCAATCAACTCAAACAATTGGCCACAAATGCACCACTAAGTTAGGCACACAAAGATGGTTAAGCTAGAATTATTTCTACTCTTTTATGTGTTTCTTTATGTGTACCGGTTCCAAAGATCAGAACCCGGTTGAGTAGAAATAAATCAATTTGGTTAAGTGCCTTTAAATGTGGGTGTACATTGTGTATTTGTTGAAAATTGCCCCACAAAATTATCTTTTTGCTTTTTTTTATATAAATGAAGGTGGGATGAATGTGAGTGAGAATCCAAACAACCAAACTATTCCTAGGATTTATGCAAACACCTAGGTTAATTGGAATTTCGATTCAATGTGGCGAATGAAATCTATGGAGGGGGAAAGAATGGGGGATAACATACAAAATCTTCCACAGCACTTTACTCCAATCTACCACTTTTGCTTGCCTCAAAAGAGTACCTGCAATTACAATAAGAAAGGAGAAAAGTGAGGTAAATGATTTGTAAGTTACAAAACGCGAAGAGAAATCAAAAATCGTTGCCTCCCTGGCAACGGTGCCAAAATGTTGAACGTTTACGAACCTACGCTAACGTGTTTGGTTTTGGAAAACCTGTCGTTGTAGTTCGAAAGCGAAGAATTCGTGTTTAACAAATAAAATTTATACCGAAAATAAAATTCCGAGTCGAACACAGGGAGGCGGACGTTTGATTTAAAAACTACGCATTTCTTTTTATTTGTTATAGAATAATTCAATTTAGAACTATCGAATTATTTACAATAAATAGAAGAGAGAGAGAATAAGAGGGAAAGAGAATATTACACAAAGAAATCAAAATGAGATGTAGAATAAACAAGGAATTTTTGCATTGAAGAGATTGTTCATTACAACTAGAAAGCATAAAACAATTACTCTAGAAAGTGATAAATTTACTCTAGAAAGCATTAAAAGAATGGAGGGAGAAATGTCCTCCTTGACGGTTGCTTAGAGGATGAGTAGAGTAATCTATAAAGCAGTAAATCTATACTAGAAAGCGGTAAAAAGAATAGGGAGAGAGAAATCCTCCTCGACGGTTGCTTGGAGGACGAGCAGGACGGGACGAGGCCTGGACGAAGGAGAACGAAGTAGGACGAAGGAGGATGAATCAGAAGAACGGGAACAAAGCAGCACGCCGTCGTCGTTGCGGGATCCACTTCCGAAGGGGAACGAAAATTGGACTTTATCTCGCGAGAAGCATCCTGGGTGTGGGACAAGCTTCTCTTGAGCTTTGGAGGGGTAGAGAAGAGAAAGAAGGGATGAGAATTTCGTATAGAGGGGGTCTCCTTTTGTAGTTGCAAGGAGTGGGGGCAAAATGGTCATTACATCTTCAAAATAATAAATAAGGGGTCTTTAGTGATGGATAAATCCGTCACTAAAGCCCCGACGTGGCCGTCGCCGCCGCGCCCACGCGCGAAAATGTTGAACGTGTACGAACCTATGCTAACCTATTTTGTTTGGGAAAACCTGTCGTTGTAGTTCGAAAGTGAAGAATTCATGTTCAACAAATAAAATTTATACCGAAATTAAAATTCCGGGTCGAACACAGGGAGGCAGACGTTTGATTTAAAAACTACGCGTTTCTTTTTATTTGTTACGGAATAATTCAATTTAAAACCATCTAATTATTTACAACAAATAGAAGAGAGAGAGAGTAAGAGAGAAAGAGAATATTACATAGAGAAATCAAAATGAGATGTAGAATAAACAAGAAATTTTTGTATTGAAGAGATTGTTCATTACAACTAGAAAGCATAAAACAATTACTCTAGAAAGCAATAAATTTACTCTAGAAAGCATTAAAAGAAGGGAGAGAGAAATGTCCTCCTCGACGATTGCTTGGAGGACGAGTAGATTAATCTAGAAAGTAGTAAATCTATACTAGAAGCAGTAAAAAGAATAGGGAGAGAGAAATCATCCTCGACGGTTGCTTGGAGAATGAGCCGGACAGGACGACGCCTGGATGAAGGAGAATGAAGCGGGACGAAGGAGGACGAATCAGAAGAATGGGAACGAAGCAGCACGTCGTCGTCGTCGCGGGATCCACTTCCGAAGGGGAATGAAAATTGGACTTTATCTCGCGAGAAGCATCCCAGGTGTGGGACAAGTTTCTCTTGAGCTTTGGAGGGGTAGAGAGGAGAAAGAAGGGATGAGAATTTCGTATGGAGGGGGTCTCCTTTTATGGTTGCAAGGAGTGGGAGCAAAATGGTCATTACATCTTCAAAATAATAAATAAGGGGTCCTTAGTGACGGATAAATCCGTCATTAAAGCCCCGATGTGGCCGTCGCCGCCACGCCCACGCGCCCCTCCTCGGCTGTCCGCTCCTCAACGCTCGAGCACGTCCAGCGCTTTTCAGCCATCCGATCGCGAGATCGGACGGCTTAAATCGCGTCCGCGCCCACTGCAACCCGCCCACTTGCGTGTGTGACCGTGCGTTACGTGGGGCATCCAATCGTGCGTCGTCGCTATCGGGCGCCCGCGACCGCACGATCTCCATCCGATGCTCCACGCGCCTCAATTACCCGCGCCTCCAATCCCCTCACCGCGGCTCGAACCCGCTCCCCGCGCTCGCGTAAGCGCACTCGACCGCTGTGCTGCGGGGTGCGGATGGTCGAGCGCATGTTTTAATCGCCGGGCAGCCACAACCGTTGGATCTCCATCTGACGGTGGAGAGCGATCGGGCGAGGGCCGTCACAAAATGCCAGCGACCGTTTGGGTAGCTGAGATGGCGCCATGTGGCACCATCTTGGTCGTCCATCTTCCGGAAGTTGTAGATGGTGCCATGGATGTCGGATTGACTCAAGTTTTGTGTCGTTGGGCTGCGATCGTCGATCCGAATTCATCCGTGTGGTCAGATTTGTCATATGAAGTGCAGATTTACGCCATCCTTGCCCTTGATCTTCTAGGGTTCCCCGATCTCTATCTGATGCTACGGATGCCTGATTAGGCGATCTTGGAGTCATTGAACTCCAATTGTCACCCTGATCACATCCATACGGTTGGATCTTTGATCTGAGGTCCCGATAAAATGTTTGCCCTGTCCAAGCACATAAAAGGAGACAATTAACCTCCATTTTATTCAAACTACTCTAAATGCGAGATGATGCATGCTATGCAATATTTATATCATGAAATGCAATCCTATGCTTAAGAACATGCATAAATAGACATTTTAAGTAGTGTAAATGTGTTTACATCAAGTGCCAAGAATGAGATGGGTGCAAATGGCCACCCCTTAGGTCTTTTTACAGACCTAAGGGAGACTCTCTAGAGAAGTGTGGAACTCTCTAGAGGGTGCTCCAAGAGTGGCTGGCCAAGTGAGAGAGAGGTGGTTCTTAGATCCATAAAAAGTGGATCTCAATTTGAATGGCTCTTGGTTGCTAATTTTGGCAACCAAGAGTGGCACCATCTTTGTAAGAGCCTAGAATACTTTAGGTTGTGTGGGAGTGTGTGAATGGGTGTGTGTGTGTGTGTGTGGTTGTGCCCTAGGTGTCTAAGTGATATAGGTTAGGTCCTAAGGGGTTTAGGTTGGTGTAGCCCTTAAATTAGGCTTGCAAACCCTAATTGCTTAGGGGGAATTGCAATTAAACTTAACACAAGTTTAATTGAATGGGTGTGAACCTAATTGAGAGTGAAATGACTCAATTAGGCTGGGATTAGGTCAATTAGACTCTCCTTGAGTCCACTTGGACTTGTGTGGGTTGAGATCTGAGCTCAATTGGATCCTATGAGTCCAATTGACTAGGTAATGGTAATTGACTATGATCTAAGTCAATTAGGTTTAGTGAGGACCTAATTTGGTCCTTAGGGAGCTCTAGAGGTTATGTACTAGGATTAGGGCACCTTAATTTAGGTTCCTATGGGGTTGGAATTGGGTTTACGGAGCTAGAGATCAAAGATCAAGGCTTGAATCTCAGAACAGGAACTGGAGAGTAGTTCCAGACGTCTAAAAATAGCATCAGACGACTTATACTCAAAAATCAGAAGTCCATACTTATTTTCTAGACGTCTAATCAGAGTCAGGAAGGATTCAAGGTTTTGTCTTGGGTATTTTGCAGATATTGGACGTCTAACCAAGTGTCTAGATGACCAACAACACTGCAGAAGTGGGTTTAAGGTGTGCGGGAGTTGGCTAAGGGTTTTGGACATCCTATAATTCATCTGGGCATCCAGATAAAGGTTGGAATTTGGGTTTTAAGGTTTCCTAGGGTGCGGTGACCTAATCTAAGGGTGGCTAAGGCTTGGGGAAGTTTCTAGGCTATCCTAGGGCTAGGATGGACCTAAGTTCTTCGCATTTTTCTACTTTATTCCTACTTAATAGAGTAGCATACCTTAACTCCCTTACATTATTTTCTACTACATCTAATCTAGGTCTTCTGCACCAGCTCTACTGCAACACCCATTATTCTTCTATTCTCCTGATCCAGCTTCAGATCCAGCTTATTGCCTGTAATTGACATAATGCACCTAATCAGCACATTATAGTATTATTTTATGCATAGCTAAAAAAAAGCAGTAAAGATGCAAATAATGCTTATGCATGCATGAACTACCCTAACTTATGCTAAGTCCTAGCCTAATTGGGTTAATTAAGACCTATGATTGATGCGCAATCAGTAGGCTAGGTCACATTAATCACAAACATCTTAATAGGTTAGCCAAAAATGAGTTATTAAGGGACCTACCTAAACTAACTTATAAAGAGGATGTTTTGGGCAAGTTTTGTGAGCCCGAAAAAAATGTACAAAGCTTCTTTTAAACCTAAAGACTTAGTTTCAACAACAAGACCTTTAGAGTTGTTACACCTTGATCTATTTGGACCAACACGATTCGAGAGTTTAAATGGATCAAAATTTTGCCTAGTTATTATTGATGACTTCTCTAGGTTCACTTGGGTCATCTTCTTGAAACATAAGGATGACTCATTTGATTCCTTCCTAAGTCTTGATCAAATACTACAAAAGGAAAAATCATCCTTAATTCTTAGAGTTAGGACTGATCATGGGGGTGAATTTCAAAATGAAGAATTTTCAAGTTTTTGTGTCAATTCTAGCATAACCCATGAATTTTCATTTCCCTGGGCACCACCTCAAAATGGTGTTGTAGAGCGCAAGAATCGCACTCTACAAGAATGCGCTCGAACTTTGCTCTTGGAGTCTGGTCTTCAAAAATATTTCTGGGTAGAAGCCATTAATTCAGCATGTTATGTTTTTAATAGAACTCTCTTAAGGCCTATTATTAGGAAAACACCATATGAGCTTTATTATGAGAAGTCTCCTAGGATTTCATATTTTAGGGTGTTGGAAGTCGATGTTATCTATTAAGCACCCATGATCAGCATGATAAATTTGATGCTAAAGGTGATGAAGGTATTTTTATTGGCTATTCAACAAGAAGCAAAGCTTATCGAGTCTTTAATAAAAGGACTTTTGCTATAGAAGGATCCCTACATATTTCATTTGACGAAACAAACTTAGGTGAATCTAAACCAAATCATTTAGATTCTGATGATGAAGATACCCCCTTCATTGATGTATCAAAAATAAAAGATACAAGAAATGTGCATGATCTTTCAAAAGAATGTGTATACCATAAGGATCACCCTCAAGAACAAATCATAGGTGATATTGAACAAGGTGTAAAAACCTGATCTCACTTTAGAGCTGATTTTGTCCTTATTGCCTTTGTTTCTTGGTACCCGCTCCTGAGGGTAATTCCATCATTGGAACCAAGTGGGTGTTTCGAAATAAATTGGATGAATCTAGTTTAGTGATCAGGAATAAAGCCAGACTTGTAGCTCAAGGCTATAACCAATAGGAGGGTATTGACTTTGATGAGTCATATGCTCCTGTTGCTCCTTGGAGTCCATACGAATGCTACTTGCCTTTGCAAGTGCAAAGGACTTCAAGCTATATCGAATGGATGTCAAGAGCGCCTTTCTTAATGGTTATATTAAGGAAGAAGTTTATGTTCATCAGCCTCTTGGGTTCGAGGACCCAGCACACCCAGAGCTTCTATACAAGCTCAATAAGGCGTTATATGGACATAAATAAGCTCCCAAGGCCTGGTATGATAGGCTTAGGACCTTTTTTTTCAGCATAGATTTAGAATTGGAGTTGTTGATTCAATTCTTTTTGTAAAAGAAGAAGTAAATGACATCCTACTAGTTCAAATATATGTTGACGATATTTTATTTGGATCAACTAAGGAGTCCCTGTGTCAACATTTCTGTGAGAATATGAGACTAAGTTTGAAATGAGTATGATGGGTGAACTCAGATTCTTTTTAGGACTCCAAATTCAACAATTAGACACAGGAATTTACATTAGTCAAACAAAATATGTTCTTGAAATTCTCAAGAAATTTGACTCTAAAAATGTAAATGTCAAAGAGACTCTAATTGCTCTATCTAATTCTCTTGGTGAAGATTTATTCGGCAAGAGGGTAGATGAAAAGAAATACCGAGGCATGATAGGTTCACTACTATATCTTACAGCTTCTAGACCTGATATTCTTTTTGCTACATGTTTTTGTGAGAGATTCCAATCCGAACATAAGAAATCTCATTTCAATGTATTAAAAAGAATATTTAGATACCTAAACAGCACAAAAGATCCTGTTTTTTTCTATCTTAAAACACAATCCTTAGATCTATTATCCTATAGTGATGCAGACTATGCAAGGAGTTGGACAGATTGAAAGAGCACTAGCAGCACATGTCATTTCATTGGAGAATCTCTAGTCTCATAGATCTTTAAGAAACAGACTTGTGTTTCAGTTTCTACGACTGAAGTAGTGTATATTGCTGCTTCACTTGCTTGCTCTCAGGTCATTTGGATGAGACAGACTTTATTCAACTTTGGATTGATTTTTGCGTAATCCAAAATTTTATGTAATAATACAAGTGCAATAAATTTATCTAAAAATCCGATACGTCATTCACGTACCAAGCACATAGATGTTCGACATCATTTCCTTAGAGATAATGTGCTTCAAGGATCAATTCAATTAGAATTCATTGACACACAAAATCAATTGGCAGATATCTTTACAAAACCTCTTGCAGTAGAGAGATTTTGCTTTATAAGAAGAAAATTAGCACTTTGTACAATAAAAGAGATTCAAAACTAATAAGTTGATTGATATGTAATTTATTTGTATTTATAAAAATCTCTGAGGGCCTCACTGCAATTTACCCATGATTGCTCAAAAAGAAGGTAAATTGTAATATTTCCATATGTCTGGAAATATCAGGGTGTTGTTTGCAATATGGTTGCTTAACATAGATTGTTGACTACATTATTTGTTCAACACCTAAATTGTAAATTTTTTTTCTCTCAACCACTTAAGTGATCATGTGACAAGCACATGACCCATTTCATATAAAAGAGGCCAAGTGCAAACACTTACCTCATTTTGTCTTGACAAGCAAACCCTAGTTCTCTTCACAAGTGTCTCTCCAAGCCCTAGCCAAGAAGAAGGCTCACCTCCAAGCTTCTACTCTAGGTATATTCTTATCTCCTAAGTAGATCTTGCTATCATGAGTCATTCTACATCTTGCCTTTTTCTTTCTCTCAAGTCCTTTCTTATTGCTGGATTTGTTTTTGGTCGGGTACCAGATGGTATCGGTACCCATCATCGGTATCGGTACTGGCTAGGTGCAGCAGTGCCTGCTTTAGTGAGTGGGTACTGGTACTGAATATGAATACCGGTACTAGCTCGAATTTCTGGTTGGAACAGAAATCAACCAATATTGGTACCAATCACCAGTACCGGTACATGCAGGCTTAAATGTGTTTTTTTTTGTACAAACACATGAAAGTAAGTTTTCTATATTTCTAATTATATTCTTATTCCTTGTTATTGCATGTTTACAAATGGCACCTAAATCAAAAAGTAAGCGAAAAACACCTCAAGATGCTTTTCACAATCTTTGCATCAATGAGGATGCTAGGTTGAAGTTTGATTGGTATAAAGGCCTAAAACTCCATCACTGTAGGCCAGTTGAGTGGAAAGATTTCTCTCTTCAACTCTTTAATTTTACCAGTCATCTTTCCGAACAAAAACTCATGCATTCTTTTGATGAATCATTATTTGCTGATGTTCCTGGAGTATACCCTAATATCAATTGTCTATTCTTTGCTAATCTCCAAGAACAAGAAAATCGAGGTCACCTTGTCATAACAACAAATGTTTTTGGTTAGAAAATCACTATCACACCTAAATTCTTGTCAACAATTAATGAATGTCCTAATGAAGGTCAAGCATTTAACACACTCAAGGAGCAATTTTTTGCTCATAAAATCCATGAAACTCTCTTGCTCCCTAACTGTCAGGGTAAAGCATTGGTTGCCCCAAATATGACCCTATTTGCTCACGTCCTTTTTCGTATCTTAGCATGGAACTTAAGGGCTAAAAATTCAGGATTTCACAAAATACCTGTTGATGTTTTATCCTTAATTTATGCTATCATTATGAGCTTTCTGGTTAGTTGGAACACAGTTTTCATTCACTTTCTTAGACCTCATTACTGATGAGTGGCTACTCATCATAGCTAAAAGGCCGAAATTAAGCTAGATACTAAGCAAAACAATATCAAATTAACACATAAAAAGGGTTAAGTGTGGGAATTAAAGAAAAGACCTAAAACTTTTAATGTGTGTTAAAATCTCCTAATTAGGTCACAAAAATGGGATATTCTGAAAACTAAAGAACAAATGATGATCCATGCATCAATTGAACACATAAACAAGTTTGAAAAGCCAAATCAGAAGTAAAATCAATGTCGTAAATGTTCAATTAAGCACATGTAAAAAATTTGAAAGCAATTGGACATCATTTAGGCTTAGAAATAAATAGATTACAATTAGGTCCTTCATGCATTACATTTCTACCCTTCAAAACTCCTTTTTGGACCTATTTGCAAGCCGCAGGGACCCTTTTATAAGACTGCAGGGCCCTTCCAGCTGCTATTCTTCTCGCTTTTGGGCCTGCATGCAAATGTTCTACCCCTTCTTCTAAGGGTCCGTCTGCAAATTTTCCCTCATTTCAGAGAGAAGCCTGTGTTCTTCACGCGCACTGTAGCGCGCGAAGAACACAGCCATTCTCGACCGTCCATCGCACTTTTGATCTCGATCTGCGGCTGGATTCAAATGGAACCTTCGCGCGATTCGGTGCGTGCGTTCACCTCTCTTCCCAGATCTCATCTGACGGTCAGATCTCTCTCTTGACTCGCCGCGCGCTCTACCCATCTCATCCTCACCGCCGGCCTGATTCTGATTAACCTCACCCTTGCGGTGATCTCAGTCACTGAGCTGCTATTTAAGCACCTCAGTGGTGTCGCGCGCGAGGGATCGCTCCCTCCTACATCTCTTAGCGATCAATTCTTCCACTCCAGTCTCTCCTCCTCACCTAGACCCTGATTTCACAGCCACCGGCTGTGGAATCATCACCTGCTCTCGACCCTCCTCGTCGCTAAGGACCTCGTAGCACCTGAGGACGACCCTGGAGTCTCACTAGCAGACTCTTCCCTCCGCTGGAGTCACCCTCCTCCTTTCTTCCTCCTTAGCCGCCGGCTAAGGACCCATAGGTCCCATTCTTCCTGTTAGTTTAGTTTTTAATTCTGCACAAGTAGTGTTAGATTTAGTTTACATTAGTTTAGAATAGATTTAGTTTTAATTGTTAGTGTTTAATGTTAGCTGTAGTTAGATTAGTCTTAGGAGTAGAATTAGTATTAGATCCCCTCCCTCACCTCCTCTGATCAGTCCAGATCAGAGGGGAAGAATCATCTGTTCATTAATCAATTTATCTCCCTCTTCATGTTTTGTTTTTCCACCATCCAATTCTGATTTATGTTCCTTTTAACGACGAATCTTTCATCTGTCACCCACACATCTGGACCCAATTCCAGATCTGATGGTGTACTGCCTCAGATCTGAAATTGGCGTCACAAGCACCATTTGGGGCTTCTCACTCACCCCATTTGTGTTCACAAAAGCCCCTTTTATTTTAGATTGATTGCCTCAGTTTGTCAGATTCACTTTAACATGGGTTTTGAAGAGATTTTGCTTTCTGAAATGTCTTGACAGATCTGACAAATTGAAGGGATTTTGGTTTTCCTTGAGGGCAAGGATTCTGAGAAGTTCTCTGGTGACAGAGAACAAATCAGAAGAGCCTTTCATGAATTTGCTTCTGCCTTGATCTGAATGCATTTGCTAGCTTTTATAAATTCCTTTAATGCATTCTTTTTCTGATTTGTCATTTCAGAACTGCCATACACCACCTGTTTGATAATTATTTTTGTATGGTGATTCTCTAACCTAAGGAGTTTTCCATACTCCTTAAGGTTGCAAGAAACTGGGATTGTATGTTTTTGGTTTTAATTGATTGAGTTAAGTCTTCCTTCATGCTGTCTATGGCATTAGGAAGACTAACTCAATGCCATTTGTGTTTTGATCTGAAATGATGCTTTTGATAAGGGCTTTTCCTTGTGGGTATTTGAACTGAATTCTTATGTGATTTTCGTGAGATCTATACCCTTATCAGATTTGGATTTCAACTCTTTAATTTTTAGTTTGTTCTGAATTTTCTCTTATTCCCAGTTATACAGTAAAATGCTGCAAACTGCAGCAACATTCCCCTCTTCTCTAAATTCTCCTCTTCTCTGTGAATGCTTTCCCCCTCTTCAAATGGACTAACTGCAGCAGCAGTTAGCCCATTTGACAGTGGCTTAAGCCACTGACACTGTTAAAACCCCCAGAACAGCTAGTTTAACTTAAATAAAATAGAAATAAATTCGTAAATATACAATAAAAATATGTATAAAATACTTAAGTATGTAAATTGAATCTGTATAAGGTCAATTAGACCATTTACTAACTATTTTATAAGTAATTAACTATTTAATCACCTAAATCAACCTGTACAATCAGCCTAGTTTAGCGAATTTATTTGTATAGTAAACATATTTAAAATTCAAAATTAATTAATCAATTATGTAGTATTATGTAAATACTTTATTAACCATATTTTATTTTATTTTATTTAATAATTTATGGCCCCCAAATCGAGGGCCAAAAGTCCGATCAGACGCAGCTGCGCCTGATTTCCAGCGCACGATGTGGCGCTGGAATAGCACCACATCGTGTGCTGCAAGTCAAGCGCAGCCACATAAATGTGATTTGTGTTTCTTATACGCCAGTCGTCACGGGCGCCGGGCGCCCGAAACACTGCCTACGAACATCTGACCCGATTACCCGTAGAGCTCTGGTCTGAGTACTCTGTCTGATTTGCGATAAATATGTGACGTGTGTGTGGCCGGGGGCCCGAGCGTGTGCGAGCATATGGCGTTGGGCTGAGGCCTGGCGCTGAGATTAAAGACATAATTAAGCCACCTAATCTGAGATTAGGGCGCGCTTAGTAGAGGTCTGGTCCCACCCTTAGGGTGCTGTGTATCCCTCGAAAAGCGTGCCCGCAAACTAAACACGTTTTAAACTAATGATATTAGCCTAATCCCCTCCCCACCGCAACCTCTGAAATATGCTAAGACAGAAGAGTGAACAAAGAGTTAACACGAGAGAAAAAAAAAGCAAAGAGTACAAGAACAACAGAGAAAAGAACAAGAGTAATAAAAAGAGAAAGAAGAAGATGAATACTTAGAAGAAAACAGAAATATGAACACAAGAAGAACAGGAGTTAAGAATACAAAGAACAGAGACTTAATGAAGAAAGAAAGAGAAACAAAGAATAACTAGTATACATACGTATAAGTAAATCTCTATAATTACTAACAGAATAAAGCGACACTATAAACGTCGCTAAAGATCTCAGTTTTGCCTCTTTAGGTTGTATATAGTGTTTTCTGAGATTTAGCGACGCTTATATCTGTCACTGAAACTGCTGTATATGTTACTGTACATAACAGACTAATAAGTTAAATTTCTACACCATTGCAGTCTAATGTATTATATACTATCATGATAGTACTAATAGGATAACTTGTAAATACATAGTTTAGAGTATAATAATAGATTGTTTGATGCTTGTTCATAGTTAGTGTTTTTGCAAGCATTTCTTAGTAATTAGGTAAATAAAACACACATTCATTCATTCTTTAATAAAATGTAAATTTTGGAGATAATCAAAGAGTGACCGAATTAAATTCAATAAATTGCCTCCCAGTGAACGACCTGGAACAAAACCAGTAAAAATTAGATAAATAAGCAAATGATAATAATGGTTGTAATGACTGGAACTCACCCATACTCACCACTATACGACATCCTTAATGTTATATTGTACACCCTGTACTACAACGACATAATCAACAATCATTTTAGCCACACAACCAACAAAACAACATCATTTTGGCGCCGCTGCCGGGGAGGCAACGCTCTTTGCACCAAAATTTTCTTTTCATTCTTTTGTATATAGAAATTCTTCATTCATTTCATTATAATTGCTTTTATTTTCCATTTGAATTAACTGTGTATACATTCCTTTATTCTTTTACTAATCATTTGTTTTTTTCCACAGCACTTGAGGAGGAGTGTCGTCTTCCTGGTGGAGTCGCTGCGCTCCAGATTCGTCTTCCTGGTGGAGTTTTGCCTCGAAGTCGCTGTAGGATTTTAGTATTAGTTTTAGTATAGATAGTTTTAGGTTTATTGATTAGGAGCAATTGTTAGTCATAAGTTGTGAGAGCTTGTTCTCACACAATTTTTGTAATAATTCTGGACTATCTGGACTCTATTTCTTTCTCTTCTTAATTTCTTTCCTTACTTTTGAATTGCATATAAAATTTTTTCAAAAAGAAAGAAAAAAAAAAAAATCAAAAAGACCTCATACTTATCTAGCAGCAGCATAACCTCAGGCATCCATTTTTAGGATTGCATTTCATTCCTGCTAGATTTTAATTCAAGTCAAATCTGCATTAGAAGATTGCTGGAGTCAGGTACGCATTTCTTATCTAACTCTAACTCCTGCCATATTTGCATTTGACTTAAAATTAAAGAAGACCACTACTTGTTCTGAATTTAGTAAAAAGTGAAATGAGCAGCATAGAAAACATATTTTAATCACTTTAATTAAATCAAAAAGGAGATAGCAAAAATTGGGTGAAACCATGTTTGAGATTTTAATCGCCTTGTGTTGAATGTTATCGTGCACACAGCACGATCACTTAAGGCCACAATACACGGGTTTCTACCTCATCTTTCTGCAACCACAGGATCTGGATCCGCACGCTCAGTCTTATCCAGATTCCCAGTGGATTTTAGAGGTCTGCACTTTGCTAGGTTTATCTTAGGATACGTACAATTGCTTGAAACAATTGTTTGCGTATAACATACTTTGCGTAGCAGCCTCTAGGAAAAATTTTCTCCGATTCATTTCGATTGATTGGTCTTCTTGAATTGAGATTTTGTTGGGATTCTTCTGTTTTATTGTGAACGTTAAAAATTTTTTCCCATTGAGTTGGATCGAATTAGAGTAAACGGGATTTCAAAAAAAAAAAAAATCAACTCAATGGAAGGTAGGAGATCCCAAAACCCAGAACTTGTACTCCCCTTGGGTACTGCTACCCAAGCTACTGCATCATCTTCTTTGCCTTCCACTTCTAATCCCTTACCTCCTGAGTCTCAAAATACTTTCCACAATCCCCCTCGCCAAGAGGATGATCTTGCTTCTTCACACTTTGAGGATTTTGAAGAACTTCCTCCAGACTCAGTTGCACATCCTCTACCACAGCAACCACCTATCCCTAGGTTCCAACCTCCACCTTATCCTAATCATCCTAATCCACCCCCGGAGAGAGGACCTATGCCTCATCTTCAGCATCTTTTCGATACACAACTACAAATGAATACCTTAACCCAACAAGTGCAACAGCTTGCTCAAGCTGTAAATCTATTAGCTAATCCCCAACCACAACCACTTCAACTTAGAAATCCGCAGGCACCACCCCAACCCCGTAGACCTCAACTACGAGATTACTATAATCCCGCAGTTGCCCAACCAATGCCTGTGGTACGTTATCCCAATGGGGGTCGTGCTGCTGAACTGAAGCCGAACATTATAGCACTCATTCCTCACTTCCATGGACTTGCTTCTTAGGACCCTTTTCAGCATTTAGAGGAGCTGAAGAATCTTGCCCAAACTTTGGGTCCGCAAGGACATGATCAGCACACGCTTTTGATGAAAATGTTCTCCTTTTCATTAAAAGATAAGGCAGCCTTTTGGTTTAGAACACTTGCACGGACTACACCTATAGATTCCTGGGCTTCTTTAGAACATGAGTTCTTAAAGAAGTACTTTCCTGTAGGCCGCACTAATGCCTTAAGGCGTGCCATCACCACCTTCACCCAGAATTTAGGAGAACCTATGCACGAGGCTTGGGAGAGATTCCATGAGCTTTTGAGAAAATGTCCCCACCATGGTGTCCCACGCTGGCAACAGGTCCAGATCTTCTACCATGGGCTCCATGATGACACACGGAATTTTGTAGATGCCGCTTGTGGAGGCAATTTCCTGTGTCGGGACGAGGACTCAGCCTTTGAGCTCTTTGAAGGCATGGCCGAAAACTCTATTAACAATGCTTCAATGAGCGTGTTTAATAGAAAGTCCTCACATTCTCACTCACACACGGGGGTACATGAAGCCCAATCCAGTAGCAAAGACTTAGAGATAGTGGCTAGTCAACTGGATAAAGTGGGCTTAATCGAGAAGAAAGTAGATGAAGTATGGAAATTTCTCTCAAAACACCCATCTTCTTCTTCTCAGTCACCAGCACAAAACACTTCTTCTCAGTTTCCCACAGGGAGGGAAACTGTGAATAACCTTTCTGTGACACAAACTGCATTACCGGATTTTTCATTTCCATATCCTTCACCGGTTGGAGGAACCTTTGTTCCTCCCTTCACTGACTTCCCTGCACCTTCTGGAGCTTCGGAGGAGCTTCACGCCATTCACAATGATCCTTTCACACAAACCTATAACCCTGGATGGCGTAATCATCCAAATTTCTCGTGGTCAGGAAATTCACAAAGACCTCCTTTTCAACAACCTTCTGCACCACCATTGCACAACCCGATCCGAGCACCACCTCCACAATCACACGGATATCCACCGCGTACCCACCAGCAACCCCAACCCAGGCCCACCCAATACTCTCAATCTGGGCCTACACGAGATGACCAGTTGGGGTCTATCATGAAAGCTCTTGCTGATATGCAACAACAGAATATTGCTATGCAGCAGAGACAGGACGCGGCCTTAGCTGAGATGAGAGCCCAGCTATCACACTTGACGGAGTCCCGTCAACCACATTCACTCCCATCCCAAGCACAACCCAACCCTAGGAACATACCTGCTCAAAGGTATGTCCAACCTAGACCAACACTGCAAAACCAAACACATGACATTTCACAAGCAGTGCACAACACTGAATTCTTCACTGACTCAAATTCCTCTCTTGCACAAACGCAACCACCTCTGCTACCTAACAATGATTTACCATCTACCTCTAGAGCTGAACTAAATGCCATAGTCACTAGGAGTGGTAAATGCACACTAGATCCACCTCTTCCAACACCTACCACTTCTAGTTCTGCTCCTCCACTTCCTACTTCTCCTCTACCTATAACTGAACCTCTCACAACTCCAGTACCTTTTCCTGAAGCTTTAAAGAAGAAGGAGAAAGGAAAGAAAAAGACCTGTGTGGCACCTGAGGAGGATTTGCTTAAGCTCTTTGAGCAAGTCCACATAAACATCCCCTTGTTGGATGCAATCCGCCACATCCCTCTTTACGCTAAGTTTTTAAAAGACCTATGTACACCTAAGCGTAAAGAAAGAATTCAAAAAGGGAGTAGTCCAATCATTCTCTCAGAACAAGCTAGTTCCATCATCTCTAGTACCCTCCCAACTAAGATGAAAGACCCAGGCACCCCTCTCTTATCCTGCATGATTGGTAACACCACATTCAATAGAGCACTACTTGACCTAGGTGCTTCCATCAATCTTATCCCAGCCTCTCTACTGACACATTTTGAGGTTGGCAATTTGAAGCCAACCAAGGTGTCCCTGCAATTAGCTGACAGATCAGTTAAGACACCTCAAGGAGTGTTGGAAGATGTCATAGTGCGGGTCAAGGATTTTTACTTCCCTGTAGACTTTATATTCCTTGACATGGAAGTACCTGAAGATATCCAGAATACACCTATCATTTTAGGAAGACCTTTCTTGGCTACGGCCAAGGCAAACATCAATTGTGAGGAGGGCCTTATAGAATTAAAGTTTGGAGATCAGAAAATAAAAATTGATATTTTTCAGGCCCAAAGAGGACCGACCTGTAGTTTAATTGAAGAAATCTTCTCCCTGGATTCATTGGATCAATTAGTTGAGGACACCTTGATCAATTCATTAAATTTAGAACCTCAACACTCTATGGACTCTGACGTGACTTCCACTGAGATACCAAATTTAGAGACTGAGGACCTTCCTCCCATTCCATTAGTATCTCTAGGATCTCCTGAAACTTTCACACCTGCTCCTTCTGATCCTGTGCCTGTTGAACTCAAACCTCTTCCTGACTCTCTCAAATATGTTTTCTTAGGACCTGATCAGACCTATCCGGTGATTGTTAACTCTTCCCTTTCTTCTGATCAAGAGTCACGACTCTTATCTGTCCTAAGAGCACATAGGCAGGCTATAGGATGGAGCCTTTCTGACCTTACTGGCATCAGTCCTTCTTATTGCACACATAGGATTTTCACTGAAGAAGGATCTAGACCTACTAGACAGCCCCAGCGTAGATTAAATCCTACATTACAAGAGGTGATAAAAAGTGAAATGATTAAATGGCTGGACAATGGAATTATCTACCCAATTTCTGACAGTAGATGGGTAAGTCCTGTTCAGGTTGTGCCAAAAAAGGCCGGACTTACCATCATCACCACTGATTCTGGAGAAGTCATCCCTACACGCATTGCTAGTTCGTGGCGAGTATGTATAGATTACCGAAAACTCAACCAAGCCACGAAGAAAGATCATTTCCCTTTGCCCTTCATTGATCAAATACTGGAAAGAGTGGCAGGGAATAGATTTTTCTGCTTTTTGGATGGCTATTCAGGATATAATCAGGTGGCAATTCACCCCGATGATCAGGAGAAAACAACATTCACCTGCACCTACGGAACCTTTGCATTCCGTAGGATGCCTTTTGGATTGTGCAACGCACCTGCTACATTCCAGCGGTGTATGTTTGCAATCTTTTCTGACTTAGTAGGCGATTGTTTAGAAGTCTTCATGGATGACTTCTCGGTCTTCGGGAGCACATTTGATGCATGTCTAGACCACCTGACCAAGGTCCTGCAAAGATGCATTAATGTGAATCTGGTACTTTCCTGGGAGAAATCTCATTTCATGGTAACTAAAGGACTTGTATTAGGTCACCTTATTTCTGAGAGAGGAATTGAGGTTGACCGCGCGAAGGTAAAGTTGATTTCTGATTTACCACTACCTTCGTCGGTTAAGCAAATTCGATCTTTCCTCGGGCATGTTGGTTTTTATCGCCGCTTTATAGCGGATTTCTCGAAAATAGCCCGACCTCTCACTACTCTCCTCTCTAAAGACGTAGACTTCCAGATCTCTGACGATTGTGTTCGTGCCTATACGACACTTCGTGATCTGATTACCAAGGCACCCATACTGCAACCCCCGAATTGGTCTCACCCTTTTGAGATCATGTGTGATGCCTCTAATTATGCAGTAGGAGCTGTCCTTGGTCAAAAATTGGACGGGAAACCCACAGTCATCTATTACGCTAGCAAGACCTTAGATGAAGCTCAGAGGAATTACACCGTCACGGAAAAGGAATTGCTAGCTGTAGTATATGCACTGGAAAAATTCAGACCTTATCTTTTAGGTTCCCACATTATAGTCTACACTGACCACACGGCAATCCGATATCTTCTCGCCAAGAAGGACGCGAAATCTCGTCTGATTAGATGGATCCTACTTTTACAGGAATTTGATTTAGAGATTCGTGATAAGGCTGGAAAGCAGAATGTGGTAGCTGACCACTTATCCCGCCTTCCTTCTGAAGCGATTTCTCCTTCTTTACCCATCTCTGACCACTTCCCTGACGAGCAATTGCTGGTCATTCATTCTGATCTTCCCTGGTATGCTGACATTGTCAACTACCTGGCTTCTGGACTCATCCCCACTAATTGGGTCCGACATCAAAAAGACAGACTTAGATCCGAGGCCAAGCACTATTACTGGGAAGAACCTTGGCTTTTCAAGCATTGTAAAGACCAGATCTTTAGGAAGTGCGTCCCTGATAAGGAGATTAGAAGCATCTTATCATTCTGCCACGACCAGGCGTGCGGCGGTCACTTCTCTGGCAAAAAGACCGCTGCAAAGATTTTGCAGAGTGGTTTCTATTGGCCCACAATCTTCAAGGATGCACACGAATATAGCAGGGCATGTTCACGCTGTCAGTCTCTTGGTAGTATTGGTCGCCGAGACATGATGCCCTTGAATCCGATCATGGTGTGCGAAATCTTTGACATTTGGGGCATTGACTTCATGGGACCTTTTCCTAAATCTTATGGCTTCGAGTACATATTGTTGGCAGTTGAGTATGTTTCAAAATGGATTGAAGCCATCCCCTCAAGGACTAATGATCATAGAGTTGTGACACAATTTGTTCAAGATTTCATCTTCTCTAGATTCGGGGTACCTAAAGCCATCATTAGTGATGGAGGGTCTCATTTTAGAAACACACATTTTCAGTCCCTACTGCAAAAGTATGGGGTGTCACATAGGATTGCTACATCTTATCACCCTCAAACCAATGGACTTGCTGAATTATCTAATCGGGAGATCAAAAAGATTTTACAGACTACCATCCGACCTGATAGAAAGGATTGGTCTTCCCGCCTTTCTGATGCGTTGTGGGCATATAGGACAGCCCACAAAACCCCTTTAGGCATGTCTCCTTTTAGACTTGTGTACGGGAAACACTGTCATCTTCCTGTCGAATTAGAGCACAAAGCCTATTGGGCCATCAGAAAGTGTAACTTAGACTTAGAGAAGGCCGGTGATCTTAGGAAATTACAAATGTCTGAGCTCGATGAATTAAGGAATGAATCTTATGAAAGCTCAAGGATGTATAAGGACAAACTTAAGGCCTTCCATGACCGTCACATTCTTAGGAAATCTTTTCACCCTGGTAAAAAAGTCCTTCTCTTCGACTCTAGACTGAAACTCTTTCCTGGGAAGTTAAGATCAAAATGGATTGGACCTTTCAAAATCTTGAGATTATTTGATAATGGAGCCGTTGAGATCACTGAACTTGACAAATCTGAACCCTTTATTGTTAATGGACAAAGACTGAAACCTTTCATTGAGCCGCAGGATCTCAGACTTGTCAATTCCACCATTTCGCTCCTACATTTTGAATTACCATGTAAGTTTTCGCCTAGCTGAAGGCGTTAAACTTAGCAACACCTACCCTTGTATATAGCTGTTTTACACTTTTCTTACTCTTACCTTTACTTGCATATAGTGTCTACCCTTGCATTCTGAGCATACATTCATTGACACACATGTCATGCATTTCACTTCCTAGCCCGACTGTTCACTCTGAGCCTAGATCAGACTTAAAATCGTCCGCACAGAGATTTTATCTCCTCATTCCGACTTCCTTCCATCACCCAGCCTAGGATAGTGAAAAGCAGAGCAAGCATTTGCATCCACCCTTTCATTCAATGAGGACATTGAAACATTTAAGCATGGGGGGGTGTAAATGGTAAACCATTTAAACCAAAATGCAATTGTAGACACAACTATAGTATATATAGTATTATCAAAAAATTATATACTTCAAAAAAAAAATTGAAAAATTTTGAAAAAATTTTTTTGAAAAAAAATTACAAAGCTAAAAATACAAAAAAAATAACAAATCAGAAAAATTCCAAAAATACAATAAGGGACATGTACTTTATTTGTCAAAGGAGGATATTCATTTCAAGAGAGGAGGGAGAAAAAGAAAAAAAGAAAAGATAAGTGATCTTATAGCTGAAAACAAAAAATAGAATAAGTGTCTATGGACATTCAACCTTTACTGGTTTGACCTACCGGGCCATAGGAGCTTGATACAAGCTTAGGCTTAATACACTTCGAGCCTTGACAAGATAGACCACAGTCTCTCCTAACTTTAGGACAATTCTTGTACCTGAGTCACCAGTACAGGATTCGTTGGTTTGCTTTGACTTAGGAGTCTAAGTAACCTTGGCTTACACTACACAATGTCAGGAAAGACCACTTGAACCTAAACCTCAACCCTTGTGTTCATTAGGGAAGGTGGAGTCCTTACCTGTGCGTGCAGGTAGACTCTTTGTCCTAATCTTTAGTTTTGTGTCTAGGAGAAGCTCTTTCCACAAAAGAAATCCACCCACCAAATACAGTGCGCTCTACCAAATAAGTTTTGGAGACATACTGTTCAAAAAAAAAAAAAAAAAAAAAAAAAAAAAAAAAAAAAAGTATGTTCTCCAAAATGTCTGAAAAACAACTCTTCCACCAAAAATGTTTTCAGGGTTCAAAATAAATACCCTATTTTTCCACCAAAAAAAAAAAAAATCTTCTCTGAGCCACAAATACAATAAGGGTTGGGTTTGAATACCATCAATTTTTGAGAGTCATCCGAAAACATGAGCTGAAGTTAGGACCAACCTGGACTTAAAAAGAAGTGAAACCCCGCGATTGAGCCTTAGAATTCACCTGGTTAGTCCTGACTTATCACAAAGCACAGCCATAACTTCATAGCATTCTGAGTCTCTGTAAAAACCTCCTGAGTCCTGGAATTCGACTTAAGGTTTAAATATCAAGAGTCCTTGTTGGTTGAGAGATGGTCTATGTCATTTAAGCCTCGAGTTCTGGTAGGTTATCCTCAGTAACCAGGTTCTCACAATGTCCAAAAACACAGTTGGTATTGGAAAATGTTTCAGCTTAAAGATCATCATCATAAACACTTAAAAATTTTTGAAAGAAGAAAAAGATATCTTTACACACTTACCTTGCTGATACTTAAATTGCCTTACACTTCAACAGATTGTTTGCTAAGGGACTAGCAAAACGTAAGCATGGGGGTATGATGAGTGGCTACTCATCATAGCTAAAAGGCCGAAATTAAGCTAGATACTAAGCAAAACAATATCAAATTAACACATAAAAAGGGTTAAGTGTGGGAATTAAAGAAAAGACCTAAAACTTTTAATGTGTGTTAAAATCTCCTAATTAGGTCACAAAAATGGGATATTCTGAAAACTAAAGAACAAATGATGATCCATGCATCAATTGAACACATAAACAAGTTTGAAAAGCCAAATCAGAAGTAAAATCAATGTCGTAAATGTTCAATTAAGCACATGTAAAAAATTTGAAAGCAATTGGACATCATTTAGGCTTAGAAATAAATAGATTACAATTAGGTCCTTCATGCATTACATTTCTACCCTTCAAAACTCCTTTTTGGACCTATTTGCAAGCCGCAGGGACCCTTTTATAAGACTGCAGGGCCCTTCCAGCTGCTATTCTTCTCGCTTTTGGGCCTGCATGCAAATGTTCTACCCCTTCTTCTAAGGGTCCGTCTGCAAATTTTCCCTCATTTCAGAGAGAAGCCTGTGTTCTTCACGCGCACTGTAGCGCGCGAAGAACACAGCCATTCTCGACCGTCCATCGCACTTTTGATCTCGATCTGCGGCTGGATTCAAATGGAACCTTCGCGCGATTCGGTGCGTGCGTTCACCTCTCTTCCCAGATCTCATCTGACGGTCAGATCTCTCTCTTGACTCGCCGCGCGCTCTACCCATCTCATCCTCACCGCCGGCCTGATTCTGATTAACCTCACCCTTGCGGTGATCTCAGTCACTGAGCTGCTATTTAAGCACCTCAGTGGTGTCGCGCGCGAGGGATCGCTCCCTCCTACATCTCTTAGCGATCAATTCTTCCACTCCAGTCTCTCCTCCTCACCTAGACCCTGATTTCACAGCCACCGGCTGTGGAATCATCACCTGCTCTCGACCCTCCTCGTCGCTAAGGACCTCGTAGCACCTGAGGACGACCCTGGAGTCTCACTAGCAGACTCTTCCCTCCGCTGGAGTCACCCTCCTCCTTTCTTCCTCCTTAGCCGCCGGCTAAGGACCCATAGGTCCCATTCTTCCTGTTAGTTTAGTTTTTAATTCTGCACAAGTAGTGTTAGATTTAGTTTACATTAGTTTAGAATAGATTTAGTTTTAATTGTTAGTGTTTAATGTTAGCTGTAGTTAGATTAGTCTTAGGAGTAGAATTAGTATTAGATCCCCTCCCTCACCTCCTCTGATCAGTCCAGATCAGAGGGGAAGAATCATCTGTTCATTAATCAATTTATCTCCCTCTTCATGTTTTGTTTTTCCACCATCCAATTCTGATTTATGTTCCTTTTAACGACGAATCTTTCATCTGTCACCCACACATCTGGACCCAATTCCAGATCTGATGGTGTACTGCCTCAGATCTGAAATTGGCGTCACAAGCACCATTTGGGGCTTCTCACTCACCCCATTTGTGTTCACAAAAGCCCCTTTTATTTTAGATTGATTGCCTCAGTTTGTCAGATTCACTTTAACATGGGTTTTGAAGAGATTTTGCTTTCTGAAATGTCTTGACAGATCTGACAAATTGAAGGGATTTTGGTTTTCCTTGAGGGCAAGGATTCTGAGAAGTTCTCTGGTGACAGAGAACAAATCAGAAGAGCCTTTCATGAATTTGCTTCTGCCTTGATCTGAATGCATTTGCTAGCTTTTATAAATTCCTTTAATGCATTCTTTTTCTGATTTGTCATTTCAGAACTGCCATACACCACCTGTTTGATAATTATTTTTGTATGGTGATTCTCTAACCTAAGGAGTTTTCCATACTCCTTAAGGTTGCAAGAAACTGGGATTGTATGTTTTTGGTTTTAATTGATTGAGTTAAGTCTTCCTTCATGCTGTCTATGGCATTAGGAAGACTAACTCAATGCCATTTGTGTTTTGATCTGAAATGATGCTTTTGATAAGGGCTTTTCCTTGTGGGTATTTGAACTGAATTCTTATGTGATTTTCGTGAGATCTATACCCTTATCAGATTTGGATTTCAACTCTTTAATTTTTAGTTTGTTCTGAATTTTCTCTTATTCCCAGTTATACAGTAAAATGCTGCAAACTGCAGCAACATTCCCCTCTTCTCTAAATTCTCCTCTTCTCTGTGAATGCTTTCCCCCTCTTCAAATGGACTAACTGCAGCAGCAGTTAGCCCATTTGACAGTGGCTTAAGCCACTGACACTGTTAAAACCCCCAGAACAGCTAGTTTAACTTAAATAAAATAGAAATAAATTCGTAAATATACAATAAAAATATGTATAAAATACTTAAGTATGTAAATTGAATCTGTATAAGGTCAATTAGACCATTTACTAACTATTTTATAAGTAATTAACTATTTAATCACCTAAATCAACCTGTACAATCAGCCTAGTTTAGCGAATTTATTTGTATAGTAAACATATTTAAAATTCAAAATTAATTAATCAATTATGTAGTATTATGTAAATACTTTATTAACCATATTTTATTTTATTTTATTTAATAATTTATGGCCCCCAAATCGAGGGCCAAAAGTCCGATCAGACGCAGCTGCGCCTGATTTCCAGCGCACGATGTGGTGCTGGAATAGCACCACATCGTGTGCTGCAAGTCAAGCGCAGCCACATAAATGTGATTTGTGTTTCTTATACGCCAGTCGTCACGGGCGCCGGGCGCCCGAAACACTGCCTACGAACATCTGACCCGATTACCCGTAGAGCTCTGGTCTGAGTACTCTGTCTGATTTGCGATAAATATGTGACGTGTGTGTGGCCGGGGGCCCGAGCGTGTGCGAGCATATGGCGTTGGGCTGAGGCCTGGCACTGAGATTAAAGACATAATTAAGCCACCTAATCTGAGATTAGGGCGCGCTTAGTAGAGGTCTGGTCCCACCCTTAGGGTGCTGTGTATCCCTCGAAAAGCGTGCCCGCAAACTAAACACGTTTTAAACTAATGATATTAGCCTAATCCCCTCCCCACCGCAACCTCTGAAATATGCTAAGACAGAAGAGTGAACAAAGAGTTAACACGAGAGAAAAAAAAAGCAAAGAGTACAAGAACAACAGAGAAAAGAACAAGAGTAATAAAAAGAGAAAGAAGAAGATGAATACTTAGAAGAAAACAGAAATATGAACACAAGAAGAACAGGAGTTAAGAATACAAAGAACAGAGACTTAATGAAGAAAGAAAGAGAAACAAAGAATAACTAGTATACATACGTATAAGTAAATCTCTATAATTACTAACAGAATAAAGCGACACTATAAACGTCGCTAAAGATCTCAGTTTTGCCTCTTTAGGTTGTATATAGTGTTTTCTGAGATTTAGCGACGCTTATATCTGTCACTGAAACTGCTGTATATGTTACTGTACATAACAGACTAATAAGTTAAATTTCTACACCATTGCAGTCTAATGTATTATATACTATCATGATAGTACTAATAGGATAACTTGTAAATACATAGTTTAGAGTATAATAATAGATTGTTTGATGCTTGTTCATAGTTAGTGTTTTTGCAAGCATTTCTTAGTAATTAGGTAAATAAAACACACATTCATTCATTCTTTAATAAAATGTAAATTTTGGAGATAATCAAAGAGTGACCGAATTAAATTCAATAAATTGCCTCCCAGTGAACGACCTGGAACAAAACCAGTAAAAATTAGATAAATAAGCAAATGATAATAATGGTTGTAATGACTGGAACTCACCCATACTCACCACTATACGACATCCTTAATGTTATATTGTACACCCTGTACTACAACGACATAATCAACAATCATTTTAGCCACACAACCAACAAAACAACATCAATTACCATGCATCAGCTTTACCATTGGATATTTTGGTGTCTCACATTCTTCGTAAAAATAAAATCGACCTCTTTAATTTTACTCCTCTTAGAAAAGTGATCTATTTCAAATGGTCCACTCTCTGAAAAGTGGGAGTGAAACCTACTAGGGAGGAATCCTCTAGTGATGATGAAGAAGAAGAAGTTGATCCAAATGCTCAATCTTCTTCTCATCCACCACCTGAATCATCCTCTACTTTCGTTCCTATAACCTACCCATATTTAGAAGCTGAAACACATTGGGTATATCTCTCTAATGTGTCTGGAATTGATCCCAATTTGATAAATACCTTCAATTACATTGGCCAAAATTTAACCAATCTAAATTTTGCCTTCTGTCACATGGAACACAAATTCCATGACCTTTCTCTTTCTATTGAGTCCTCCCATGTCACTTCTTCCACTCAACAACCTAAACAAAGGAAGCAGACTCAACCGAAAGCACCTCAAGAATATAGTGAAAGAAGGCAAAAGCACTTTCAAGATCCATCTCCTGTTTTATATTTAATGGCGGAAGAAGAACTTGTTCTTCATGATGAAGAAGAAGAAGAAGACACTGAAGATGACAAAGAGGTTTCATTTGAAGATAGTGATGATGAAGATGAAGATGATGACAACAACGATGATGATGATGGTGGACATGTGCAAAAGCTTATTAGAAAACATCCTAGAAATTAGTTTAGTTCTCATTTTTTTGCTTGTTAAATTTGTATGACTTTTCAGACAATTATGTGCTAAAATTGTCTCAAGCTTTATCTTTATGAACTTTATCATGTTATGAAGGTTGAATAGAGTTGGTTATTCATGTATCATGCTTTGTTTGCTTATGTGAAATATATCATGTTTTACTTTTAAAATTGTGTTATTTGCTCATCTTTTTTGCTTGCTTAACAAAAAGGGGGAGAAATGATTGGATACTTCATAGTTAAAATAGGGAGAGCTTAGTTTGAGGGGGAGGTTTTTCACTCCTTGTGGAGCTTTTTTTTATTCTTCTCTTATTAAGAATCTATTTATTTTTAGATATGAGTATCTTATTCATTTTTTCAACACCAAAAAATGGGAGATTGTTGGAACCTAGTTCCATCTCTCTTTTGTGTTTTGGTGTTAACAAAACTCTTTTAAAATCTAATGTGTTTATGAAGTATTACAGGTCAAAAGAATCTGTGGATGCAAGCAACAAGATAGCATATGAAGGAAGAAGACTAGAAGACTATAGTTTTTTTGTATTATTATATTTTAGAATCTTTGTATGTCTCCTAATAGGTAAAACATAATCTAAGAGTTAAAATCAATGTAGAGATAACTAGGGTTCAGAATATCATTCATTTATTCATTTCAAAACTCAAAATTGATTCTTTCAAAATAAAGTCGTTTAGAGTAGATGGGATAACTCTAAAAATTGACTTACATTGATAATATTTGGTACTTGTAGCAAGTACCGATACTGGTCATAAGTATTGGTACATGCTAAGCACAAGTTTGGCCCTAAGTCCCAAACTGTGAACAACAAGTATCGGTACCAAGTGGTCACAGTTTATGCACTTAGTTTTGCCTGGATCTTACAAGTACCAGTACTAATCACTAGTACTGGTACATGTATGTCACTGGACCTAAATCTGTGAGTCACAAGTACCGGTACTCATCATGAGTACTGGTACTTAGTGACTTAGTTGGGCTGACTGTAGGCAGTCAGTACCGGTACCAACTAACCATTGTGACCAATCTGAATGGCTATTTTGCAATTAAACTTATTTCTAATCTTCCCAAATTGCCCCTAACAGCTAGTAATCGTAGGGAATGTTTTTAGTTGGCTATATAAGCACTCTTTGAGTGTCTTTTGCACACAACAAAGAAGCCAAAATTCTATCCTTGCCTACACTTTCAATTCTCAATTTACTAGCTGTAAAAGAGCTTGATTTGTTACATTCTTCTCAAGGGCACTCTCCACTTGCAACAAGTCATCAAAGGTGATTGTGTTCTTCTTTGTTATATTGTTTGTTTTACACCTTAGTACTCTCGTTAGATTAATTTACATACTCTTACTAAGCAATATTCTTGTTGGAGACTTAGGAATTAGTTGTAAGCTTTTATTTGCATTTTGCTTACACCTGTATTTTTATTTCTTTTCAATATCTTGTAATTAGGTTGAGATAACCCGTTAATTACCTCAGGTATTAGTAAATTGATTCCTCCAGGTTGAGGGAATTGGGTTTAAAAATCCTAAGTTGGGAGACTTAGGTAGTGAATTACCCAAGTGAGGGGAACCACTATATATTTTGTGTTTTTGTGGTTTGTTTTGTCTTGCAATTTTTTATCTGCCATACTATTCATCCCCCCTTCTAGTGTGCTTATGCTTTACAGATCCTACACTAAGGAGGCTTAATTAAGGAAAGGGAGGGGGTAGGGTCCTATTTATAGAGGTTTGTAGGTTTTAGATGGAAGGTTAGGATTTAATAGGTTTAGGATCAAAGGCTAGGATCTAATCTAGTAGGTTGTTTTTGTTGGAATTGGATGGAAGTCTAGGATTTATTAGGATGTAGGATGGAGGGTCTGGATTAGACGGGGGGGGGGGGGGGGCTAGGTTGGTGGTTGTTCCTAGAGTTATGGTCGTCCATATGGTAGCATATTTTAGGCATTTAGATGAGGCTTTAAGGGTTAGGATTAAATGGAAAAGGATATGCACTAAATAGGAAAGGATATGGTCTTTTGTGCATTAGGTAGGGATAAGGATAATATGTTTTGTGTAGGCCTTGGGATCAATATCTAAGGGTAGCAAGAGGTCCTATGGTGGACGGATAAGGGTTCTAGAAAACACCTAATAGGGGGCAGCACCTAAGGGATATGATCTAGGGTTTTCTACCTAGGGTTTAAGGAAGGGATAAGGTAAGGATAAGGTTTATTTTTGGGATTTAATTAGGTCTATTTGGCTAAACAAAATAGGTGTATAATTGGGTCCATGGTTGGCCATATTAGGTTTCTAATTAGCTTAGGTGGTTGGTTCCTAGGTTGAGAAAAATTGGGTCCCTAAATAGGTTAGCCTAAATACTAAATAGGTTTGGGTTTAAACAATTAGGCTTCTCCTTTTCACGTATGTGAACTCAAACATCAAAGTCCAATCACTAAAGCTCAAAATTGCTCCAAACTTGGTACTTGCACATACTATAATAAAGAAATTAAGGTATTAGATATAGGTTTGGGAAAAATTTTAGAAAAACCCAACTTTATGTAATATTTACAAAATGCACCTATATGACTAAACTGACCTAACTAATTGCTTTTTGCCTTAATCAACCCTCAGATTAGCATTAGTTAGGTATAATTAATGTAAATATATATAGAAATATTAGTAAGCTATCTGACTACCTGTGGGATGATGGCTACAAGCAACAAAGTCCACGTCTCCGCATTCATTGGTAACGCAGCTACATGACAAATAATAGTTTTCACCTAATGATCGTTCATTTAAACACAATCACTTTGATCCGATAATCCCATGGGAGTAATGTTGCATGCATTTTGGAATAACCATTAGATAAATTGGCAAGTGTCCCTCCAAGTGCGGGACACACGCATAGAAGGAAAGAGAAACATTCTTCTTGTATTCAAAAGAAAAAGAGTGAAAATTTCTGAGAGTGTTCCATCTCTCCCTAGATGTACACCTTTTAGGTGAAATTGGGTAAACATGTTTGCCTTTGTGTGATTGATTACTTTTCCTAGACCTATTTGCCTTATTATGAACCTAAATAAGGCCCATTAGAGTAGGCTTTGATCATTTTACACCACCTATAAGAAGTACTCTTTTCCTCTCTTTATTCTATCAGCAAAATGGCTCCCACCACTCCCTATTCTTTGAAGGAAAATCCTAAGAACCCTAGAGCTAAGGAGTCTAGCATAGCTCAATCCTAGTGTCGACAATAGGCTAAGGAAGCTAAGCAACCTCATGTTGATCTATTGGAAGAAGCTTAAGAGAAGGAGCAAGAGTTCCTTGCTCAACTGATCGCCCTTTAGGTGGAGCACTAGCTGGTCATGGGCTAACTTTGTGAGGTGCAATAATAAAAAGAGAAGGCGAAGTCCTAGCTTCCTCATTTTCCTCTTTTGGCATCAAGCCAAGCAGATGACCAGGTGCATTGGCATCACATGGTCGAAGAAGAGAAGCTTGCCTACTCAAGAGCTCAAGCAACTCAAGCGGCAAATTGGTAGCCATGAGGGAGAAATCTCGCAGGCACCACCTCCAGCACCACGTGACTAAGAAGTGAAATCAGGCACTTGCATTCTAATCCTTAGTGAAGGTGACTCCCTTCCTAAAATCGCCTGGTAGGTCACGCAAGCAAAGAAGGGCATCCATCCCCAGGCGTATGCCACAACGTACCCTTTTTCTTTTTTGACAAAATACGGGAGCCAATTTTATTCATCCCCCACTCCCTGGAGGCTATCAAAAAGGAAGTAGAGGGACTAAGCCAAAACCTTCTTTTAGAATAAAAAGAGGAAACCATGACTTGTGGCTTAGTATAAAATAACATAAACTCTATATGACCCTTGAAATGACTAGCAGTAGAGATAAGCAGAAATAGGACTTAGATTATATATGGTGCTTAAATTTTGTCTATCTTGATAATGCCAATGATCCTTTGAGGAAGCTGAGACAAGGAGTAAAAAATGCATCAGTCTGGCAGAGGAAGCCCAACTAGGCGACAAGCAAGAGCATTATCCATAAGGTGAATGCAGTCAAATATTTCAATCCTTGCTTCACTAGAGATTACTAAAAGGAGGTCGAGTTTTGCTATCCACGAAACTGGAAGTTTTCATTTCCACCAATAATAAAGAATTGTGGAGTCCATTTCTGCTTGCAATGAAGAAGTATAGGCAGTAGGAAAGGATAAAAATTGGGTAGCAATCTTAAGCATGCATATCTTAGAATTTGTTTCTTGAAACATGGTAGCTACCCCAAATAGAAAGTCCCCACTATGGTCTCTCATGACTAAGGCTCCAAAGGTAGAGATAGATTCAGAATGGACAACAAAATTGACCTTTACATCTTGTTGAGGATGATCCCAACTTATCACAATTTGAGATGGCCCATGAGAACAAATCCAATTTCTGATTTGAAGGTTTGTCCAATTATGTTCAAGTGTAAGAGAAATTCATGTACCCTACTCTTCAATTGTATGATGACATGTTTGATCCAAAGAACTTCGTCGGGAGCTACAAGAAAATGATGCTAGTCCATGAGTGCCCTGACGAGGTGCTCTGCCAAGTATTCTACTTATATCTCATTAGCATGGCACAAAAGTGGTTCAACAAGTTGCCAATAGGTCAGACTCTTATTTTCAAGAGCTAACAGACAAGTTTTGACAATACTTTGTTGGCCAGAAAAGGGTTAGAGATGATCCTGAAAGATTGTTTGAGGTGCAACAATGAAAAGGAGAATCCTTCCTCTCCTATCTTGATAGATTTATGGCCCAGTACTTCAAGTGCAAGCGACCTTATGATGCTATCACTATCGAGTACTTCAAGTCAGAATTACTGACATAGTGGTTCTGATACAATATTGACAACTTCTCGTCTAGGGACATGGTGGAGTTGTGAGACAGGGCCACACAATACATGAAACAAGATGACTCATTCTACTCTCATGGTCACTTGGTCGATAATTTGGGGGAAGATCAGCGACAGTTTCTTAATGTCAAGAGAGCAACCGGGAAGCTCCCAAAAATTGAGACAAGGGTGTCTATTTCAACAAATGGAAGGGATCCTTCCCCGATTAGAGGGGTGATCGCCAAATCCGCAATTAGAATAATGGTCCATGGTAGCCTTGACAAGATCTATACCAGGAGTACTCTCCTCTTACCATCAACCAGGCTGGCATCTTCACAGAGGTCAAGTTGCTTAACAAGGATCTCTTACCACGTCCACCACCACATGGATGTAGCTAACTATGGGGCCTTATTGTAGATACCATAGGGCCTAGGCCACTCTAGCAAAAACTGTGGCCATATTGAATATCAGATCTGGCATGACAATTTAGCTCAATTCATAAAGTGAAATGAGAGACAAGATAAAGCCAAAAGCCCTTTGAAGGCCCTAAGGAATGCCATAAGGAGAAACTCTAGCATTTACATGGAGTTAATACAGTCCTCATCGAAGAAGAGGTATCACTGACACCAATGACGTCTTGGAGAAATAGGGCCTTTCTGCCAACCTTCAATTACAAGAGTTCCACCACAAGGCTTTACTTCTTTTGGAGAAGAAAAGGGCCTCCTAGTCCAATCGGGAATCATCCTCACCTTCCTCCCTGATAAAGAAGGTCATTGAGGTGATATTCAATGTTAATGCCATGACACCATCTTGGCAAAACATCGTGAAAGGAGAGGATATTCACAAACTCGTGCTTAACTATTGATGGTTTGAAGGTAATTTGGGTCAGATTGCATTAGAATATGTTAGTTTAGTCATTATGCATCATTTTGTAAATATAACATTTTTAGGGGTTTTTATGCAGTATTCTTGTCAATCTATATTTGGTGCGTTGATGTGTTTCTTTATGTCAATGCAGGTACCAGGTTTGGATTTATAAAGCCCCTCTTTTAGGCCAAAAACATTTGAGCTCACATGTCCATGTTGGTCAACATATTCTTCTAAGCCCTCACCTAATTAATTTTATCCCTAGCCTATTTTAGAAACCCAATAGCCACATCTAGATCTCGACTGAGCTAACTCAATTGACATCTATTTGTGTCATCCAAGGCTGTTAAATGTTCTACCTAAAGTTGGATGTCAATACTTGTGATTAATCCTCACCCTACATCTCAAATCCTATGGCCATAAACCATTCCAATATCTTTTCCAACAACTCATTTAGGTGGCCATCCACCTTGCCTCCAATTTACACATGTTGTAAGGCCAAATATTGCTCCTAAATCGCATCCATTGATTTTAGATCCTAAGGTCCTAATCTCCCACCAAAACCTAGACCATATACTCTCCAACCCAACAACCTAGGAAAATTCACCATACCCTATAGTGGCTGGCCGCTATAGTTCAAATTTTAACATTAAGTGGTTGGCTAAACACCTAATCTCCACCACTAGATTAACATTTTATGGCCATGATTTTAGTCCAAAAATCTAACGTTATCCCTTCCTAAAATTTACCATATACATTCGCATCATCCACTTTAATCCTAGCCTTTCATCCAAGATCTAATGGTTCCCTTTAACCCTCATTATGGTTGGCCATATAGAGCCCAACCAACATAGGTCGGTTGGCCCCCCTTAGGTGCATTCTAACCCTCCAGCAAACCCTTGATTAAATCCTAGCCCTACCTTCTAATCTAACAAAAGCCACTTATCGGTTTAACCCCAACCTTAAACCTTAACCCTTGATTTCCTAAGACTTAATCCTAGCCCTACAAACCCTTGATCCAAACCAGCATAGATTCACTAATAAAATTTCTCCAAAACCTCTATTTAAAGGACCATTGACAACCATGGAGAGGGTAGTTCTTGTTAGTTCAACCTCTCTCAATAAATGTTTTGATGATTTTACAAAATAACAAAAAGGATAATGAATATGTCAGAATCACTATTTCTTGCTTTTATCATCTTTAATTTGCAGGTCTCAATATATATCTCAAAGGCCAGACCCGAAGAGAAAGATATTTTTGTCTAAGTATTAGGATCTGTTGTACATTGATGGTAACACCATCATTAGCCATAACGAACTTAAATTAGTGAAGATCAAGTGACAAATGCTCCTACATGATCGCCTGAGAGTTGTTATTCCATATAAATCCATTCTGAGAAGAAAATAATAAAAGGGATAATTATGTAGTTTTAACATCACATCATAAATGCAAAGTAACCACGATGTCACCCAAGGGTTAATTGAACGTCAAGTGAGCATTAAAGCCCGAAGAGTTGGTCCACATAGACAGAAATAGGGTTTCATGCATTTCGAGAATCAAATTAGAACACAAAACCCTAATTTCAGAACTTCTTGAATTGAAGAGGTTTTGGCTAGGATAAAATTCATCTAAATCTCTTAAAATTCATATAAAAATATTCTAAAAGGTTTGGTAGCCTTGGTATGACCATCTAAACCCATTTTGACCTTGGACATACTTTTAAATGGGATTTTACCCTAATTTGGACTTCTATGCAAATTACACAGTTAAATGTGGTCAAAAATCAAATACAACTTCACCATCAAATTCCTTGGGTCTGAATTCGATTAGTACCAAATTTTGGGCCCAATCAGAGTTCATCTTGACCTAGTTTGCATTTCAGTCCCTTAAATCTTTATTTCTCTAAATCTGACCCCTAGCTTTCGATTTTATTGCTATCAGATCCCTAAGTTTCTCATCTTCTTACCAAAAAGGTCTCTGTTACCATGGCAGGTGTGAACCAAAGCTAGCCGACCTTCAAGAGAAGAGATCTCTCTCGATTTGACTTTAAATCCCTCTAAAATTAATGGATTGTTGATCAAACAATCAAAAATCCAACGAACCCCATTTAAGGGATTGGAATTGATCCTAGAGCTCAGGCGAGCTCGAGGAAATTGAGGACTTCTTTCCTTCAAGACCAAGGTCCAATCAAGCTTCCTTCTTCATTTAGAGCTCGATTATGAGCTTTATAAAAGATCCTCATGTTTCAATCGTCCTCCTTAGCTAGGTCTATGCCAGGATTCCCCTTCTTCCATCTTCTCCGCCTACGAACTCCACCAGCTCCGGTGACCTTCTCAACCTCTCTCTTAAGGACCTCCAACGGAAAAATTGGGTGTCCTCCCTTGATCCTTATCTTCTTCCACCCCTCGTTGTACCTAGAAAGAGCTCCATCCTCCATCGTCGTCGTCGCTTCTCATCACTGGGGCTTCATTGTCCATGGCGCCAGCAAAGTAAGCCACCATGGATTTCCGGCCCCTTTCATCCAGTAAAGTTGTTCACTCTTTCCCCCTATCTCCCTAGGTCGGTTCTAGCCTCCTATCTCCTCAATTTGATCGATGAATCACCCTCTTTGTCACTATCTTCTTCGCCTCCGGCGTAGCTCTGATGAGCTTGCCACGCTGCTACATGCCACAAAACCACACACCACCTTCACCAAAAGCTTGTTCACCCTCCACCAATCAAAATCCCTAATGAAAGTTTAAGCTTCATCCATCACACCACCTCCATGAACAACCCACTGTCAGCTCGCACAGTCCGACTTCGCTTGACCTCCATTCACCTCCAAACTCCACATAAACACCACTATCACTTCCTTAGAACTAGGTGAAGCTTACGAACATATTAATTTGGGCCACAAGTTTGTATCTTGGATTGCAGGTGCTCACCGGATCTCCACTTCATGTCGCCTCCGTTCGCCGACCACAATCACCGCTACTACTACCCCCAGGCCCTACGGACGAACTCCACTAAGGATTGCAAGCCTCCAATTATCAGCAACAACAGGCATAGCAGCTTGATTCGAGCCCTTCCCATTTACTGTAGCATGGAGGAAATGGAGGAGAGGGCATGCATTAGTCCTAGCTCGTGCATTTCCAAAGCCTTCACAGCATATAAATTGAAATCGTGTCCAAGGCTTATCGCCTCAAACACTTGGTGAGGCCCCTCTCACTCTCTCATGCACTACTCGCTTGCTACCCATGCCGGTGAGCCTGGACCCATGACCAGTTTACCGGCCTAAAAAACTTGATTACTCGGTTCTATGAGAAAAGAGACGAGAAATTGTGAGCAGGGTGCGGGAGGGTTTTGCTTTAAGATTCGTGTCCTTGTGGTGCGTGTAGTGCACCCAATGCTTAGCCATTCTGAGATGGCTTTGTGTTGTGCTTGGCACCCTTCTGCATCTTGCTGAGTGATTAGCTCATATTTGTGGTCTATTTAGGTATTTGAATGCCTAGACATTAAATTAATTTTACCATGTATTTAGCTTGCATTAGGATAAATACATTAATTACAGATTTATTTGAGGCATCTCATTTTTATGTAAATTAGGTCTTAGCATGCATTAGCTTAGTCTTTAATTTAGTTTGCATTTTAATTTAGTGATCATTATGCACATTACATGCATTACGTAGAATTATATATTTTATAAGGCTTTGTATATAAATAAACCAATCTTGTATTTATTTATTTATCTCTTCTTCCGCAGGACACCTCGGTCGAGCCACCGTGCAACAGCTATAGCCTCAGTAATTAGGAAGCAATCCACTCATCCCAGCAAGGAACAGGAAAAGTGGATTTGGTTCCCTTGCGACTAAATTCAAAAGATGTTGGTTGCTATAAGATGAAGGAGGAGGCCACAGTGCAGGGAGGCCAGCACCCCCCATTCACCACATGTAGAGCTTGAAGCTCACCTCCATTCCACCACTGCAAGCCTCTCCCACAGCAAAGCGTCGCCACCATGGGTGTGTGGAGTGACAGTCCACACCGGCACTTGCGAGCCTTGTGATCCCACCACTGTGCACACCATGTCCCTATCTTCACCTCCCACAATACCATCAACTCCATGCACCACTATTCATCTTCTTCCCCATCTTTTCTTCTTCCTCTATTTTTCCTCCACCAAAAGCAACCCAAACTTCCACCCACTACCGCCTCCTCTAATAGCACCAGCACCACTTCCACCACCTCAGCGCACCACCTTCATCAACCTTGCATCACTCCAAGCAGCCAATGGTTATTAAAGCCACCACGCCACCACCCGTGTGTGCTACCCGCCACTTGCATGCACTCTTGCCTCCATCCCCTCGTCGCGCCTCCGCCTGCGCATGCATGCCTCTTTGTGCACGCACAGCAACAGCCACTGTGCGTGGGCCTCTTCAGTAGCCTACACATGGAGCAACTCCAACAGCACCAGCAGGCCATTTGAACCCACATCCACCACCACTTCGTCCGACCATCGGCAGCTGCCATTGACCATGCCAATGACTTCGCCACGAAGTCCTCGCTCCACTCCATCTTTGGTGAGCTCCTCGTGGCTGGACTCTCCCTCTTCCACTCATGCGAGTTTAGGAAAGAGAATCCCCTATTTTAGTCTCAATTAAAATTTACATTCACATGCCATTGCCACTTCTTATTTTTATGATTTTATTAATAAAATATTATGGCTAATTTATGCAAGTGACCTCCCTCTTTCTCATAAATGCTATTTCAACATTAGTACTTATTGTTTGCTTAATCTGAAAGTGATTTTGGCTAGATTTATTGGGAAAATTATTCGTGAACAATATTATTTCGACTTGTGCGAGTTTTAATAAGTTAGTGCCTCCCTGTGGACACGACCCGCTCCTTCGTGAGTGATTTATTTAATTTTTTTTGATCACTCATTTTGCCACTCCACATTCAATTTCCATACTAAAATGCAATCTTAGATCGTATTTTTCGAACACTATTTTAACTCTCGATCAAATGGCATTGTTGCTAGGGAGGCAACGAGCCTATTAAACTCACATTTGTTTATTTATTTGTTCACATTTTATTTGAGGCACATTTCAATTCGATTATCTGTTTGGTGCGAGGTACGTGTATCTGGAGACGAGTTGTTGCACCAGCCTCAGCGACACCAAGGTGGCCCTTGTTTCCACCGTTCAGAGGAAGACATCCAGAGTGATCATCTTCATCTCCATCGATTCTTCAGTAGATAGAATTTTGGTTTTAGAACTTTATTTTACTTTATTTTCTTGCACATTCATTTGGTTTGAGACCCTTATTCTGGGGTACATTTTAGGGGTTTGGTCCTCGACTTTCTTTTAGGCTTGTGTTGGGTAATTTTTTGGGAGCATGTTCCCTTTTCTTTTGATCTAGGTTTTCATTTTATTTTTTGGGAGTTCATCCTTTCTTGTTTATGCTTAAGTAGTATAAAAAAAAAAAAAAAACTTCACCTACCAAAGAGCCTGCCCCTTGGGAAGACCATTTACGATTGTATGAGCAGTATTTAGACTTTATTTTTTGCATTGTGTGCATTCTCGCATCATTGATTGCTGGAAGCAATGTACACATCCTCTTACTTCGCATCTATATCTTGATCACGCATTTCCATTTGGACTTAATTCCTAGACCACATAATTTGTCTTGAAACGATCTAACAAGTGGTCACATTAAATTTCTAAAAAGGTCTAAGTAAAGGAGGAACACAGTAAAACCCAATGAGTGGAGTTGAGACATTGTGTTGCAGTTTAAACTTCAAAATTTTCCTGGTGAATGCACACGTGTATGACATTTTTGCACTGAACCATGCACTCTAGACACTCCTAGGTTGAAACCTCTTGGAAAGAGCCTCCTATTGCTGGACACTGACGTGACCCAAACTATATTCCAAAGGTGACGTTGCCTCCAAACCTTGTGGATTGAGGGTAGTTAAGAAGCACCGCGAAAGCAATGCTTCAAACGAAGGGCTTGACCCTCCTTGCATCCCTCTTTGCCGTGTTTGGGGGTGTTTCTTTAGGGAGGACCTCTAAAGTTCCAGTTAGGTCTTTATTAAGGCATTCTGTAGGTCGATAATAGGCACGCAATTGATTGGGCAATTTGTATTGTCACCTACAACTGGACTTAAATCTCAAAAGCCTTAACTAATTAAAGACCTAAAAAGTCCCTCTGACTTGTGTTTGTTTGGTAGTGCATGTTAGGGTGGCATTCCCTTAGTAGACAGTTAGAGTATTTAGCTAAGCCTGAAAGAATCTAAAGAAGAAACCACCCAACGAAAGACCCCTACAGTCATATAGAGGAATTCACCGAGGTTTGATCCACGGTGAAGCTGCAAGGCATTACTGATGACGCCCAAATGCGGACCCTCTTTCCTTTCTCCCTCAAGGACAAGGCCAAGTATTGGTATCATACCTTAGATGGTATTAACACTTGGGATGCCTTGAAGGAATTTTTGAAGTACTTCCCCATGAGCTAAACTAATCACTTTCGGTGAGAAATTATGAGTTTTGCTCAAAAGGATGGGGAAGCTTTCCATAATACATGGGAGAGCTTTAATGACCTTTTGAGACTTTGTCCGCATCACTAGGTGCCCAAGTGGCAACTTGTTGAAAGGTTCTACACCGGACTAAGTGATTTGCACAGGTAGACTGTGGATGGTGCTTGTGAAGGAACCTTTCTATCTAAGTCTGAGGATGAAGCTTGGATCCTATTTGATACATTGAGTGGGAATTCTATACACCTGAATTCTGTCTATTTGGATAGAAAACCCACTCTTATGCAAAGAAAGTTGGAAGCAAATGAGGCTAGGGACACCTAGAATTTAGCCTACTAGATCCAATTGCTGAATCCAAACATGGAAAGGCTTATGTCGAGCCAGGGCCAATTCACGCCTAGAACCTCCACATCCTAAGCTTCAGAATGCTCCATTTGCCAAGGCAATAGACATGCCACTGTGGATTGACACTTGGCCTCCTAATTCCCTGAGCTTGTACAGGTGGACCTGAATGTTGCCCAAGGTTCCATCCTAGACCTCATAATGTCCCTTTCTCCAACACTTACAACGAGGGATGGAGGAACCCCCCAAACTTTTCATGGAGACAAGGGAATGTCTCAAATTTAGGGAATTATAAACCACAACCCTTTCAAAACCAACAAATGAACCAACCTCAGACATTTGCCCAACCCTTACAAAGATGTTTAAGATGGATGAATTGAAGGCGATATTGAGAACTATGAAAGAAAGTCAAAGTGTCATCATCCAATCTCATGACAAGGATATACATGAAATGAAATCACAGATAGGACACCTTGTAGAGGATGTTAGATAGAGGGAGATTGAGAAGCTTCCCAGTGCTACTAAGGAGAATCCTAAAGGAAAAGGGATTATCTTTAGGGAGCATGCCTAGGCGGTGACTATTCTGAGGAGTGGGGAAGAAATTTCCAAACTTGATGCTCCTATGCTTCTATAGTCCCGCCTTCTGAAAACCCATCCACCTCGACATTCGCCCCCACCAGAGAAGAGTTGCCCAACTCTCCTCCGCTTGAAATCACCTCATTGGAAGAGGCTGTCCCTGCTCCACCCCTTACTTGACATGACAACCCTTCCACCCAGAGATCGAGAGTGTCCTTTCTAGAGTGCTTATCCACCTCTGGGCAGACTTCTGCTTGTTCATCTGGAGTCAAAGATAGGATGTATGAAATCATGGAGACTTTCAAGAAAGTGCAAATTAACCTACCTTTGCTTGAGGCTATTAAGCAAATTCCATCCTATGCCCACTTTCTAAAGGACCTATGCATGAAAAAGTAGCAATCTAGGAAATAGGTCCAATCCAAAGTTGTCTTGCCTGATTCCATTAGCTTAATAGTTCAACATGGCACACCCCCGAAACTTAAGGACCTAGGAGCCTCGTACATCTCGGTGGTCATTGGTGACCTACATATAGATGAGGCTCTTCTTGATCTGGGTGCGGGGGTAAACATCCTTCTGAGCTACGTGTATGAACAACTTAGAGGAGGCAATCTGAAGCCTAGCCTGGTAATCCTCCAAGTTGCAGACTGATCACTTAAGACACCTCAGGGAATACTGGAAGATGTCCTCGTTGGAGTGGAGGACTTCTTCTCCCTCGTAGATTTTTTAGTTTTGGACACAAACCCTACCAACAAGCCAACCAAGCCCTCTATCATTTTAGGCTGCCCCTTCCTTGGAACTTCACATGCTTCAATCAATTCCAATATTGGGGCATTAAAAATGGGCTTTGGGAACAGGAAAATCCAACTTAATGTGTTTGATGCTTTAAAACAAGTCAGGCTTGAGGATTGTTCCCAAGTTGAGGTGGTAGATGACCTGATTGAAGAGACAACCCCTATAATTTTATGTGATGACCCCCTTTAGCATGTCATGCTAAATGAGCATTCTCATCTCTTGGAGGAATGTGAAGGTGATATACTAGAACGTGAGGAGTTGCTTGGTGTTTCTGCTGAGTCTCTTTCCCCATCATCTCTACCCAAGGTAGATTTGCTACTTGAGATGGGGACATTTATTATGAAACCCTCAACCATACAAGCCCCTGACCTTGAGCTGAAACCCCTCCCGGACACTCTCAAGTACGTCTTTCTGGGTGCCAATTATACGATTCCCGTAATCATTTCGGCTATGCTATCTAAAGCATGGGAGGGAGCCTTGATTGAATGTTTGTCTAGTTATAAGGAAGCTATTGCTTGGAGCATCGCTGATATTAAGGGTATAGACTCTACACTCTGCATGCACCACATTTATACTGATGATTCCATCAAGCCATTTAGGGACATGCAAAGACGTCATAACCCCAACATGAGTGAGGTGGTTAAAAGGAAGTTCTAAAGTGATTGGACACTGGGATCATATATCCCATCGCAGATAGTAAATGAGCAAGTCCTATCCATGTGGTGCTAAAGAAGGTAGGCTTTATTATGGAAATTGACTAAGGAGAACAAGTGGTGACTAGACCCTCAACTAGATGGAGGGTCTGCATTGATTACCGCAAGCTGAACACTGCTACCTAGAAATATCACTTTCCCTTTCCTTTTATTAACCAAATTCACAAAAAATTGGTAGGGAATAAGTACTATTGCATTCTCGATGGATATTCTGGCTACAACTAACAAGTCCGTTTTCGCACGTTTTGAAATTGTCGGAAATTATAGTATAGTTGCGTTAAACCCCTGATCAAAATATTTAATTATTTACGAAACTCACTTAGATTTCTTTTCTTTTTGAAATTTGAGTCTCGGTCGTTCGTCTCTAGGAGGCGTGAAAACAAGTTGAGATTCGAATTGGCTTTTCTAACCTAAATCTAACTTAATCTAATATTTTTGTCTTTTTTGTGTTTTTTGATTTTTATTTTGAGACACAAAATGAATCCTAGACCTAGACATGCTAGCTAAAACCAAAGTGACTACGTGGATCTAAGTGGGGCCATGGTGGCCGTACATGGTGTGACAAACCCAAAGGGGACGTTCCTAAGTAAACTAATAGGCAAGCATCAAAGTGTAAGCCATGAAGATCATAGCACGCACATAAATAAGAATCAAGTAATATTATTTACGCATAAGAGTGTCAAACCCATCTACGTTAGAAAGCATATAAATAGAAGAAATCCCTCACGCTGGAAAGTTGCCACTAGGGCCATCGGCTATGTGTAAGGTTGTAGGCTAGACCTTCGGTATGTAAACTCGTCTACACAACTACCAATAAGAGAGGATGACCAAACAAGGTATGGGAAACCTTGTGGCTGAGCAAGATAAAGAAGAAAGAGAGGGGACCGTCCACTCTATGGAGAAGAGAGGGCATGCCCAAGTGAAGAGAGGAGAAGAGGGTGTTGCACCCTTTGTGATCTCTTCTTCTAGCCACCCACATGAAGATGCCATGGAGGAGCTTCCTCTTTAGCCATCCATGGAGAAGCCTTGGAGGAGGAGGACCCCTTAGAGGAGGGAGTGGTGGATGGCCCTAGGGATTGGAGGTGGCGGCTCTTAGGGTTGGAGGGGAGGGTGGTCTCAGGTGTGGAGTGGAGGAGAATGGGTGAGTGTATCATTTCATGGCTCTCCCTTTGGCTCATATGGGAAGGCTCAATTTGGTTGCCACCTTTTTAGGATCTAGATTTGACACAAGTTTTAGGGCTTCCAAGAGGGTGTGCATGGGTTTGGTAGGGGTAGAATAGGAAGGTGTGTGTGTGTGTGTGGGTGTGTGTTTTTCATAGGGCTAGGTTGTGGGTTTTGGTAGGATTAGGTGCTAAATAGGTTGGGTCAATCTAGATTAGGTGGGTATGGACCAAATTAGGCTTAGGAGGGTCTAATTGGATAGGAGTGAACCTAATTAGGCCTAGGTCAAGTCTAATTGGATGTGTGCATTTGATTGGGCTAGGGTAACCCTAATAGGTATGAGTCAATTAGATCTTGGGTGGATCTAATTGGGCTTAGGTGCACCCAATCAACTGTAGATGCACCCAATTTGGTATGAGATGGTTCAATTGGGTTAGGGATAGGATAAGTAGGGCTATGGATAGTGGACTAGGCTTAGGAGGTCTCTAATTAGGTTTCCTAGGGTGTCTGGTGGGGTTCTTAAGTGTTTAGGAGAGGGATAGGGTGGATAAGAACATGGATAGTGCTATCTGTTTGGGTTTTGAGGCTAAGGTGTCCTAATGGAGGTGGTTTTGGGTTTGGGAAGGCTGTCCTAGGGTTTCTAAGGGTAGAGATAAGGCTATTCTCCTCACTCCTCTTATTTGGATCAGTCTTCTTCTTCCTTTATTGCTTTATTCCACTATCTCCATCCTGGATCACTTTATTATCTGCAAATAGTAATAAAAACTATTAACTTGTAGGATATCTCATCTTATTCTAAATAGACTGATGTAGTGCATGATATGCAAGATATGAGTGCAATATCCACAAATTAAGCTTGGTTCAGACATTATTTAGGTTGATTAAGACCCATGATTGCTATGCAATCATACCCCCATGCCTAAACATTGCTAGTCCCTAGCAAATGAATGACTAAATGCATGACTAAGTTATTTACAAATTCGATTCCTAAAGGACTGCTTATTCTTTTTATCGAAGAGTTTGACTAAAGATTTTTTTCCTTTTGTTTCATCCAGAAATCTTGAAATCTAGATACGTGAAAGTGCAGCTATGTAGCTTTCGCAATGGATTTGAGTGAAAGACTTGATTCACCTCTAAACTCTATGCTTGATCCCTAGTAAAATTCTAGTGGGATAGGTGAACTTCTTCCCTCGGGGTATTCAAGATATTTTTTGAGTTTCACCCCGACTTTAATCTTAGTTAGAGAATGTCAGAGGGAAAAGGATGTGTTTATTTGGTGGCTCACTCTCACTTGGTGCTACATAAAAATTAGTACTATAGAATCTAGATTCCCAAATTATTAAGTAACTCAACTCAAAGAAAGACGAGAAAAACTATGCAGTCTTTTGGTTCCTTTGTATTCATTCTCTCTTTTTCTTTTTTTTTCTCATTTTTTCTTTTTCTTTTCTTTTCTTTCTTTTTCTTGGAGCCCACAATCTCACCAAATTCACGCATATGACTTATATTTGATGGTCTCACTTGGCATTAACACTTTAATTGAGTTCCATAACCCTAGCACTAAGTCAAAATTTCTCAGCCAGTATTCGGGCGGTCAGAAACACAGAAAGATAGGTTAAGGCCTTATTTGGTGGATCTCAAATTTATTTGGTGGTATTGCCTCAATGCAACTGAAATAAACACTAAATATTCACTTACTCTTTTTCTTTGCTTTTTATTCTTTGAATAATTTTTTTCTTTTTCAATTTTTCTTTTTTTTTCATTCATTTTTTTTTCTTCCCCTTTTTTTTTCTATGTATAATTTTTTTTTCAACATAATACAAGCTAGCATACATTCATGAACTTTATTGAGGAGGCATTATTAGGGATTGGTGGTACTTAAGAGACATTAGGTGGCTTATTTGGTGGAAGTGCCTACTCACAGCATCAGGAGAGACAGATAGGACAGTGTATTTCTGACCTTGACATTAGTACCCTCCTTCAGTCGAGGATTTCGTAAAGAATGGTTGTAACCATTCACCTTAGCCCCAGTTTTATGAAAGCTCGCTCTCTACATATTTGCCTTATTTGGTGGTTCTCAAAATTTCATGCAAAAATGTATACGTAGGATCAAGAGTGAAAACTATGCCTAATCTCTGAGTATCATTATCTAATTATCTAGGATTCCAGATTCCTTGCACTAATCTTGGAGCACCAGTACACTCTACTCTCATCTCACACTATTTGATGGATTTTTGGAAGAAAATTTGCCTGACTCCCAAATCACTGTCTAGGGGCTCAAGAAAAGAAGCACTTCTTCTCGACAAACTGAAGACGTTCATCAGTCTTCACTGTGAATCCTTCGCAAAATCTATATGCGAGTGAAAATTGTACTCGATTCCATATTATAAGAATCAACTAGAGGATAAAATCCATAATACATTCTTTTGATGAAAATGTTATTCATGAATGCAATATATATAAATGCTATTTGTAACCTTTCAAAGTTGCACTTCAAAAATTTCCCTAATTCGAGTTAAATACAGCTTGACCCTAAATTTAGAATAAAAAGGTGAATAGATGAGTCGAAAGTGGCTGTTGCGAATGATTTTTTGCTTCAATGCGAACATTGGAGGTGAAGTTAGTTGTTCTTAATTTAAGGACCCTAAAGTGCAATTGGCATGATGTATGAAAGGTTTTTCCTAGGTGTTGACAGAAAAAAATTTCAGTTTACAATTACTACCCCCCCATGCCTACTTTCTTGCATGTCCTCATGCATGAATATAATGAAAAATTACTTAAGATAGGGGTAAATGGGTAGAAGTCACCTGGAATAGCTCCTAAATTTTGACGTTCCACTTATTCCAACACCTAAAATAGAATATGCAGGGAAAATATGAAAAATAAAATATGCTATATATAAGTGCTGAGATTAATGCCTCCAGCTAGGCGTACACTCAAAAAGGATATATTAATACACTATTGAGATTGGCGAGTCAAATGATAAGAATTTTAACTTGTTCGCCAACAACGGGCCGCAAATGCGGACTAGTTGTCCATGAATTCCAAGCCCAAATAATCGAAAAAAAATGTAGATGGGGCTTGGGATTATCTGTAGCCAGATGCCATAGAAGAAAGATAGATAAATACGGGTGCCTGGAAGAAATGAAGGTGAAGGCATCCCGAAGAGGTGATGGAGAATGTGGGTGGTAGGGGTTTGGGTAGAGTTGTGTGGGGTAAAGTCATATGAGTCCTGATAATGGTGATGAATGGAAGGCATGACCCAAGTGGCGTGGTCAGATCAAGAAATCAATGTCCAGGGATCAGTCTCTATCTCTACCAAAGATGTTTGGGTATGATCTTCTTTTATCTCTTAAAAAATTTTCAATTCTAATTCCCAATTATCACATGATTCCCCAAAATTTTTAGCTTCCTCCGATAACTCATCATATGAAATCCCAATAATCTTTCAATTTTTTGAATATCTATTTCATAGGGGGATATTTTCACCTTCTCACTTAGATGAAATTGGCCATTAGATTTAGTAGTGAGTCCCTCCATGAAAGTGGATGGGCTAAATCATTGATTGAGGAGTTTGTACAATCTTCTTCATTTTGTTGCTCCGTGTATGAGATCATTTGAAATAATTCATCAATGTCTCAATGGGTATTCTCAAATACAACAAAATAGTATTCAGGTCCCTTAATGCTTGGTTCCTCAAAATGAAATGATTGGTATTTAGGCCCTAAATCAAGATCATGATTCTCAAATAAATCTCCATTCTCAACTTCAATAGGATTATCAATATCATCCACCTCAGATGTTTGATCAATAGAATCCTGCATGACCACCACCGAATCACAAATTAGTTTTGACTCACCTGATTCAAACATTTCTGATCTTTGTTACTCGTCTCGGATTCTATGAAGCTCTTTTCTTATATCATCATATTCTCTTGCACTAGCTTCATTTATTTCATGAATCATTTTGATCAATTGAGTAATCTGGGATTCATTGCAAGGGGCAGGGGTTTGAATTGGGCTAGGTCGATCAAGATAGTCAACCATGCTATCAATGATTTGATCTGGTACTTAGGGTGACTTATGTGATCTAGTGGATTGTTGATTCGAGTCATGTGGTTCTCCCTAGGTGTCAATTGCCATAGTTTCTTCCAAATTGCCCTCCGCATCATTTTTTGTGTCATCCAGAAAATACCCTGACTTCATTTTCTTAGTAGCTACATAAATATCAAAGTGAATCTTCTCATTGTTGCTAGTCATCTCCAGACATCCTGAGTAACAGTCAATCCGTGCATTGGCCGTAGCCAAGAAAGGTCGACCCAGAATGATGGGTGAATTACTTAGCTTCTCCGATATATTCAAGTCCAAGACAATAAAATCAACTGGAAACTTAAGACCTTGCACTTTAATAATCACATCCTGAACTACCCCCTTAGGTGTTTTGATGGAGCCATCTGTCATTCTAATGGTGGCAGGTGTGTGGTGCAGATCTCCAAGTCTGGTGTGGTAAAAAAGGGTGGTAGGAATCAAGCAAATGGAAGACCCTAGATCTACAAGGGCTCTATTGAAGGTGAATCCCTTGATGGCACAAGATATGAAAGGTTTTCCAGGGTCAGTCTTTTTGGGTGGTAGAGTGCCAGAAACAAATGCACTTATGTTAGTTGATAAAACCACCTCTTTAGGTGTGCAAGTCTTTTTCTTCTTTTGTGACTCTTCCTTTAAGGCCTCAAGAAAGGGTAAATAGGTCAAATGAACTTCAGAAGCCTTTTTCTTCTTTTTATCCATAGAGTTTGAGTCAGAACTGGATGTGGGTTTGGTCTTATGAATTTTGGTTGAACCCGAATCAGATCATTTGGGTGGGCTCTTAGCTTTTCTCTTCCTTTAAGAGGCAACATATTTGCCCCCTGTACAATGGCATGTATGATAGATTGGAGGAGGGGTTGGAAAAATAGGTGGAGAATAAGAGTGAAGATGAGTGTGCATACGGGGATAAAGTGATTCTTGAAGTCTCTTGATTTGATCCCTGATAAACACCTATAAATTCATCGTAAAATGCTTATTTGTAATAGTTCCTAGGCTTAGCACTGCATATCATGATATAAATATTACATAGCATGCATCATTCAACATTTAGAGTAGTTTATATTTTAGGTTAATTAGGTCCCTTTTATGGTTTGGAGAAAAGAGGATTTATTTTAGGGCCTCGGATGGACGATCAGACCATACGGATCTGATCGGGACTCCCTTGGAAATCGTCCAGATCGGAGTCATGTAGCATCACATTAAGCTTGAGGAAGATCAACAGCCAAGGGGGCAATGTGACATCCATATGGGTTTCGGATGGATAATCCGATTGTACGGATGGATCTGGAGCAACGATTGCAGTCCGGCATCGCGAGAATCATCCTGATCTGAGCACCATGGCACCCTCTACAAGAAGAAGAAGACGGACGGTCTAGATGGTGCCACGTGGCACCATCCAGGCCGCTCAACACTGGCCAGCAGCACCTCCCAATTCCTTCTTCATCTGCACCCTTGAATCCTAGCCATTGGATCAAGATCCAATGGCTGGGAAGCTTTGCACCAAGCTCCTCCTCACTACGCATCCACACACTTGGCGCAATGGTCCAGACTGCAGTTCTCAAGGGTGGGGCGCAGGTTCGAACCCCTGCAGCCCCCACAATTTCCAATTTGGCCGGTCGCTCAGCAGCAGCCGCTTAGCGCGCAACAGTAGCAGCGCACCATACGCGTATGCACATGCCAGTGCACGTCAGCGTGCATGCGACACGAGTGAGTGAAGTGCACAGCACTAGCGGAGCACATGCCAGTAGGGAGGCACATGGATCTTCAACAACATTTATGAGGGCCTTTAGCAGCACTTGTAGTTGTCACCAAAGGCCTGCATGTGCCAGCAAGAGGAATTGAAGGGTGGATCTACAGCGACAACTGCAGCGACGTTTGTGGACGTCACTAAAGGCCTGTGCATGCCAGCAAGAGCAATTGAAGGGTGGATCTTCAGTGACAGCTGCAGCGACATTTGTGGACGTCAGTAAAGACCCAGATATGGTTTTTGCCTCTCCTCCACTATAAATGGACCTACACCCCCTCCCTTCCAAGCCATCTCTACCTACTCTACTCCCACCTACTCCCAAGCTCTAGCAAGCCTACCAACGCTCCATTAGAGCTTATTCTCAAGCTCCCAAGGTGCCTATTAGTGTAGCGAACCTCTGCCCCACCAAATACTCTTCCAACTTCCAATCTCCCTTCATAGGTCACCTTGGAGCTATTCGCCCACCTCCATTCTGGTAGCAGATCAACTTCGTCTTCTCACCTCCATTCCAGAGCTACGTCGAAGCTTTCCTCAACCCGACGTCCTCCAGCATCTCACCTCCATCGTCCCGCTCCTCACCTCCTTCGTCTAAGCTTCTGCTAAGCACCGTCGTCTCACCGAACAGCCGATTCAGGATTTCCTCTCACCTCCCTCTCTATATATATCATATTTGTTCCACATCTCTATCTTGTGATACATTTGCTTGTTTTCTTTTATTTCAAAAATACAAAAAAATAACAAAACCCCAAAATACCAAAAAGAAACAAAATAAAGTGCGGTTTTCAAGTAAAGTAAACGTCGCCTCCCTGTGTTCGACCCAGGACTCCCTTGGAGTTTCGGTATAAATTGTATCTGATTGACGTGTTTTGCAACTACGCTGATGGGTTACTTGTAACCTCAATTTCTAAACACGCAAAACACGTATGACCATTTTGGCATGGTGGGAGATTGTCTTGAGGTGTTCATGGATGATTTCTCCATTTTCGGAGATTCTTTTGAGTCTTGCCTGGCTAACCTGGAATTGATCCTTCAGAGGTGCATCAAAACACGACTGGTCCTTAGCTGGGAAAAGAGCCACTTTATGACTTAGGAGGGCATTGTCTTGGGTCACGTGGTTTCTAATCGGGGAATTGAAGTTGATAGAGCTAAGGTGGATGCTATCTCTAGACTTCCTCCACCCACATCCGTAAAATAGATTCGCTCTTTTCTTAGGCATGTGGGTTTTTATAGAAGATTCGTTAAGGATTTCTCAAAGGTTGCTTGACCCTCAAGTAACCTTTTGGCCAAAGACGTGCCGTTCAAGTTTGATGAATCACGTCATAAGGCATTTGATTTATTGAAAACGGCTATCACCTGTGCCTTGGTATTGCAACCACCGGTCTGGACAGCCCCATTTGAGATTATGGCTAACGCATCTGATTATGCCATCGGAGCTGTCTTGGGTCAAAAGATTGAGAAAATGCCCTCTATGATTTACTACGCTAGCAAAACTCTGGACGAGAACCAGAGGAATTACATCATTACTGAAAAAGAATTGCTAGCTGTAGTTTTCGCTTTATCTGTTAGGTTCTCGTGTCATCATCTATACTGACCACTCGACCTTGAAACATCTCTTGGCCAAAAAGGATGCCAAACCCTGGCTTATTCGCTGGATTCTGCTGCTTCAAGAGTTCGATCTTGAAATTAGGGATAAAGCTGGGGCACAAAATGTAGTGGCGGATCACCTTTCAAGAATCCTAATTGATTCCCCTCATTCAGATGTTCCGATCTCTGATACTTTTTCAGATGAAACTATCCTCACAATCTCGGGAATCCGAACCCCCTGGTTTGCTGATATTGTCAATTATTTGGCCATTGGTCAAATCCCCTAGGATTGGACCAAACAACAACGGGATAAACTTGTATCTGAGGCCAAATATTATTTTTGGGATGATCCCGAGCTATATTGCATTGGCGCAGACCAGATTATTCGTAGATGCATCCCAGAAGTCAATTTCCATAGCATACTTGAGTTCTGTCATGCATCCGCGTGTGGTGGACACTTTTTCAGGAAAAAGACGACTACAAAAATTTTGTAATCCGGATTCTATTGGTTGTCATTATTTAAGGATGCCCAGGAATTCTCTAAGTCATGCACCCGATGTCAGACACTTGGGAACATGGCTAAGGGAGATATGATGCCCCTGAACCCAATTCTTTTTGTCAAAATTTTTGACATTCGGGGCATCGACTTTATGAGACCCTTCCCTCCTTCATTTGGACACCAGTTTATTTTGGTCGCTGTTGATTACGTGTCCAAGTGGATTGAGGCAATTCCCACCTGGACCAATGACCACAAGGTGATCATCAATTTTGTGAAGAGAAATATCTTCAGTCGGTTCGGGGTTCCTAGGGCAATTATCAGTGATGGTGGCACACATTTCACTCATGCCCAGTTTCAGAATTTACTGGGGAAATATGGGGTGAGCCATTGGATTTCCACACCTTACCACCCTCAGACGAACGGACAGGTCGAGGTCTCCAATTAGGTGATCAAGAACATTTTGCAGAAAATTGTTAGGCCTGATAGGAAGGATTGGACCTAAAAGCTAGATGATGCTCTTTGGGCTTATCGTACGACGTACAAAACGCCTATCGATATGTCTCCGTTCCGTCTGGTGTTTGGGAAGGTGTGTTACTTACCCGTAGAACTTGAACACCGGGCATTTTGGACCATCAAGAAATGTAATGTGGACATTGAGTTGGCCAGGAAAACCAGGAAACTCCAACTATCTGAGTTGGAGGAGCTTTGAAATGATGCTTATGAAAATGCCAGAATCTATAAGGCAAGGACCAAAGCTTTCCATGACCAGATGATTTCATGTAAGAGCTTTGAGCTGAACTAGAAGGTCAGGCTTTCCGATTCTCAATTGAAGCTTTTCCTCGATAAACTCAAGTCTAAGTGGGGCGGCCCATTCGTTATTGAGCGGATTTTCCCTAATGGGGCCATCGAAATCTCTGACCCAAAGACGGGTATTATTTTCAAGGTCAATGGACAGCATCTCAAACCTTTTGTTGACCATGTGCTCCCTGAACACATCTCAGACAAGGTTGCTCTTACCTTGCCATAACCACCGTGGGCTGATCATCGCCCAGCTGAAGTCACTAAACTCAGCACATGTAAAGACTGCTCCAAGCAGAACTGAGTCTCATGGAAACTAGGTGCTATTCTTCCACTTCTACTCTCCTACATGCTCTCATTTTTTTCACAATGAGGACATTACAATAGCTATGCATGGGGGGGTGGACATATTTTATAACCATTTTGTCAGTTGTAACAGTGATTTCCTGTTATTCGATTCTTGTTAAAAGAAGAAAAAAAATAAAAAATATAATAAAAAATAATAAATAAAAAAATGAAAATTTGAAAAAAAAATAGAATTAGGAGATGAGAACTTAGGCATTAGGAATTGTAAATTTTAGGAATTGATTCTTTGAGACTTGAATACTTAGACTCTTCAGGTATTCGGGCTTAATTAGCCCAAGTGTCCACTTGAATGTTGATTTAGTCTCAAGTCCTCGCCAATTAAAATTTATTTTAATTCGGTAAATAATTTGGGATGATAAGTATGCGACTTATCAACCCGCCCTCTAATTTGGGGGGACTTTAAGCCTAACCATCTACACACATTTTTTTTGCACTGACGCACTTTGCGACTGATTTTACGGAAATTGGGTAGCTAATGGACCGACTTGGGTGGTATGGCTGGCAAGTTGTCAGTGGTAACAGCTCATCGGTTGGTTGACTAGAGCCCAGTCACAAGATCATTTTCGTTGTACTTCCTTTAGGTAAATCTTAGATCAAGGAAGCCACCTACTTAAAAAAAAAACACTTAAAAAAAAGGAAAAAAAAAGAGAAAAAAAAAAATAAAATCACACTTCACAGCACGAGTATGGTTGGCAAGTTTTCGGTGGTAACAGCTCATCGGCCGTTTGTCTAGAACCCAGCTCACAAAAAAACGCACAATGATTCCCAAAACACTTAGGGAAGAAGCGGGGAAGTAGAATAAACTTGGGAGATATACACTGGATTCACCCTTGTGTTGACCCCATAAATAAAAGTTGGGAGAAAGCTACCGATCGTAAAGATAAACCTTTAGGCAAGGTCACCAAGGGTCGTAGAAATTCAAAGTTCGTTTTAACGGCCGTCTAGTGAGTTTTTCACTATTTTTTACAAGATGCTTAGCACTTAGAGTCCTTCTATAGTCTTGGGCGGGTCGGGTAAACGTAGAAAGTTATCCTGTAACTCTCAAACTCCAAAAGTACAAAATAAATTAGAAAAGAAAAAAAAGTTATCTTCTCAAATAAGGCGAGGGCTCGGACGGTTTGCATTCTGGCAGGCACCCGAGCACTATTGAGTTTTTGTAATTATGTCGTGGGGTTGAGATTTTCTGAAGCAATCAATGAATTTTTCCTAAATACTCGAACCCTGATTCTACTGTTATACATAGCATCTAGGTTAATTTTGCTAGGGACTAGCAAAAAGTAAGCATCGGGGTATGATGAACATGTATAAATTCATCGTAAAATGCTTATTTGTGATAGTTCCTAGGCTTAGCACTACGTATCATGATATAAATATCGCATAGCATGCATCATTCTGCATTTAGACTAGTTATTTATATTTTAGGTTAATTATGTCCTTTTTATGGCCAGGAGAAAAGAGGATTTATTTCAGGGCCTCGAATGGACGATCAGGCCATACAGATCTGATCAGGACGACGGTCGGAGACTAACGCCTCTGAAATCGTCCAGATCGGAGTCCTGTAGCATCACATTAAGCCCGAGGAAGATCAATGGCGAAGGGGGCAATGCGACATCCATATGGGTTTCGGGTGGATAATCCGACCGTACGGATGGATCCGGAGCAACGATTGTAGTCCGGCATCGTGGGAACCACCCCGATCTAAGCTCCGTGGCACCCTCTACAAGAAGAAGAAGACAGACGATCCAGATGGTGCCACGTGGTGCCATCCAGGCCACCCAACACCGGCCAGCAGTACTGCCTAATTCCTTCTTCTTCTGCGCCCTTAAATCCTAGCCGTTGGATCAAGATCCAATGGTTGGGAAGCTTTGCACCAAGCTCCTCCTCACGACACATCCACACACTTGGTGCAATGGTTAAGACTGCAGTTCTCAAGGGTGGGGCACGAGTTCGAATCCCCGGAACCCCCCCCAATTTCCAATTTGGCCGGCCGCTCAGCAGCAGCCGCGCAGCGCACGGTTTCCTGCACACGCATGCCAACGCACACGAGTGCGCACGCGACACGGGTGGGCGAAGCGTGCAGCGCCAGCAGAGCGCACGCTAGCAGGGAGACGTGCGGATCTTCAACAACATTTATGAGGGCCTTTAGCGACACTTGTAGCTGTCACTAAAGGCCCATGCGTGCCAGCAAGAGGAATTGAAGGGCGGATCTTCAGCGACAGCTGCAGCGACGTTTGTAGACGTCAGTAAAGACCTAGATACGATTTTTGCCTCTCCTCCTCCACTATAAAGGGAACTACACCCCCTCCCTTCCAAGCCATCTCTACCTACTCTACTCTCACCTACTCCCAAGCTCTAGCAAGCCTACCAATGCTCCATTAGAGCTTGTTCTCAAGCTCCCAAGGTGCCTATTAGTGTAGCGAACCTCTGCCCCACCAAATACTCCTCTAACTTCCCATCTCCCTTCATAGGTCACCTTGGAGCTGTCCTCCCACCTCCATTCTGGTAGCAGATCAACTCCGTCTTCTCACCTCCATTCTGGAGCTACACCGAAGCTTTCCTCAACCCGACATCCTCTAGCACCTCACCTCCATCGTCCCGCTCCTCAGTCCCTTCGTCTGAGCTTCTGCCAAGTGCCGTCGTCTTGCCAAATAGCCGATTCGGGAGATTTCCTCTCACCTCCCTCTCTTTATATGCTTTCATAGTTTCTTGTAATTGACATTGGAAGTAATGTATATCATATTTGTTCCACATCTCTATCTTGTGATACATTTGCTTGTTTCTTTTATTTCAAAAATACCAAAAAATAACAAAACCCCAAAATACCAAAAAGAAACAAAATGAGGTGCGGTTTTCAAGTAAACTAAACGTCGCCTCCCTGTGTTCGACTTGGGACTCCCTTGGAGTTTTGGTATAAATTTTATCTGATTGATGTGTTTTGCAACTACGACGATGGGTTACTTGTAACCCCGATTTCTAGACACGCGAAACACGCACGACCAATCCCCTTGAGATTTCACTTGATTTTCCAGCTTAGTCAGCCTTTCTACATTTTTCTTGTCGAAGTCCAACAAAATGTTCATGATATATTCAAGGGTGGTGGTAGGTTGGGCTAGACTAGATGGTTTCTCTAAAGAGGTTTGAGTGGAATACTGGGTTGGCCTAGATTGATGTTTAGTCTGAGTCGGTCTTTGTGGTGGCCATGAAAGATCAGGATTGTCTCTCCACTCAGGGCTATACGAATCTGAATATGAATCAATAGCTGTATCGCCCTAAGTGGGGCTGACTATAGAGGGAGTTTATTGAGAACCTGTTATGTGGTCCTGTACTTGTAATCCATTATTCCAATTCCTTAGTGATATATCATCAGGTACAGGTGTATCAGAAATGGTGCATTCCTCAAATGATCTACCCAAATCTCGGATTTGGTCCAAAGGTGCCTTTTGGGTTGGCTGAGTCCAGGATACCTCCCCATGGTAGCAAGAATCAGTAGAGTAGCTAGTGGATCCAAAATATGGGTCACTAGACCCACTAGGCTGGTTGTTCCAAGTCTCTTGTTCCTGGGAGTGATAAGATTGAGATTGTGCCTAAGATCGTCTAATTTGCTCCAGGAGCTTGGCACATTGATTTGCATAGTCCTTGTTATATTCTCGAAATTTAGCAACTATGGCTTTCAATTGGTTCTGGTCTAGATAAGGGTCAAAACCATGAGGTTAAGGATCTAAATAAGCTGGGGGATAAGGATGATCATATCCCAGCTGGTTAGTATGAGTCTCCCAACTAGGAGGAGTCAAAATCATGGTTGGGTTGGGAGATGGAGGACACTGAGGGTCAAAAGAATGATATGGGTTCATGGATATTTGAGAAAAGATGTAGATAGAGATAAGAGATAGTCTTCCTTAGGAAGACACAACCAACTACAAGGGGCTGGTGGAATTAAGGCAAAGGTCTAGGAAGAAAGATGAGAGAGCCCCAAATCAGGCAAACAAGCTAGCCTTAAATTGTATACCCTAATTAGATCTAAACCTGGTATCATGAAACGGAACTGGGTTAAACCAACCCTTAAATTAATTGGCTAGCCAGAATGGTGGGACCCCTTAGGACCCCCGCATAGTGGGACACCATTAGAGGTTAACGCGGTTACCGCACCGACCTTTCTTGTCACCAGTTGGTCCAAATAGACAAGGCCTTGTTTTTACCCAATTAAATTTCAGTTACAAAGTAATTTAGTCCGACCTAGGGCACGTCTACTTTGTTTTAGGCTTGGGCTTAGTGTGCTCTTGGAATGTGAAGTGCACTTAAAATTAGATTTGTGAGTGTGAAATGCATAGATAAAGGATTTTCAATACAAGCTTTAATTGGTGTAGTGGATTTTATGGGTCAAGTGCTTGTATTAATTTTTTCTTTTAGGGTTTCGATGAGACACTCATCATGATCTCTAATTACCCCTAATTAACTAGTCTTCCTAGTTAATTAGCTAAGGTTATGAATATATAAGGGTTAATTATAGAATAAGGGATATTTAGTCAAGGACCTTAAAATAAGTTAAAAAGGACATTTTATCATTCAGTTAACATTATTAATAATCTAGATAATAATTGGACTCAAAATCCTTTTAATCATTCCCTTAATTAATAAGTTAAGTAACTTAAATATAATGTATACCTAAGTATGTAATAACTTAAGTGATTTTACTTAATCTAATAAATTAATCTAAAAAGGTCAAAAATGTTAATTCAAGGTGTAAGCATAATATTTACCTTATTTACTAATATAAAAAGTTGAAAAAGATCTAAGTTAAAATTAACCTTCAAAACCTGGGTTTACATTTTAGTCCTTACTTTCCATTACAGTCGGGTCCTTATTTCTCACACAGGTCCTTAAGTTTTATTTCATTTAAGTCCCTCTTCGTCTTCTTCTTCTTCTTCTTCTCCAGCCGAATGCACGGCTGGCGGCAGAGAGTCACCCCATTGCGCAATCACCGCCCTGCCGACATCATCCTTCTTTGTCCAAGCTCTTGCAGCTTGTGCTCATCACCTCCTCTTGATCCACCGGTCTGGATTAACTGGGAATCCTATTTTTCATTGGGAGATAACCTCATCATCGTCGGAGACGACGACAGAGGTTAAGCTCCTCGAGTCCTTCGGCCAAACCCTGCCACTCTCTTCGCCGCCAACTGCTATAAATACCCCCTCACACCTCTGATTTTATTCAAGTTGGCTCCCTTCCCTCTTCTAACACTGTAGCTGACTTCTATAGGCTATTCGTCCAAAACTCCGGCGACTTTCCATTCCATTTTCCGACTTCCTCCATTCATCTTAATCAGCCGAGGAGATCCGTCGTGGTCTTCCACGTCTCTGACACAGGTGCCGACCTAAGGAATCCTCCGCTCCATCTCAAATCTGCCTGCCGGAGATCTTTCTTCCACCCTCTAATTTTGTCGTCTGCTATGAACCTTCGGCGGAACCCTATTGACTGCTTTGTCTAGGTAACAGTAGATTGGGAGTAGGAGTAAGCTAACTTAGTCAGTTTAGGTAGTTAGTTTAGAGTTAATGTCAGATTTTAGTTTCATCTTCTCCGACTTCAGCGAGTTCCTTGAGCTCATTAGAGACTTAATTTTATCTTTTTAAGTCACTGTCCACCTTTCTGTATCTTCCATGATCATTTCTAAATCACTTAATCGCTAATTGAATCACCTAACCGCCTAATTCATATTCCACCTTCACCGACTACTAACACTGTCTGTGGTGACAATATTTGACCTAATTCCACCTTCATGGGTTCTTCATCATCTATCCACCACTTATGAACCCTAATCGACACTATAATATATATTAATACCACATATAAATTAAACGCCCAAATCTTAATTAAGTTCATGAGCTCGCTATCCATGGTGGCTCAGGAACAGTTCAAATCTTAAATTAAATATATATTTTTGAATATAAACATCTGTTGACTTGTTTTAACCTCTCAATTGAGTGGTTAAACAAGTCTAGATCTTTAACCACTCAGATCCTTTAAGAAAACGAACTCACTGTCAAATATTACATTTTAAGAGACAAATGAAGAATTAAATGTGATACTGAGGTTCCTTGCAACCTCAGGATCCTTTCTAAATAAAAAATGGTAAGTTTTAACAATCTGTACACACTTTTCTTATTTTCTGGACTCACCAGAGCTCCAGCGAGCTCCGGCCAGTCAAATCTGTATTTCAGCCTCTAGAATTTATTGAGAAGCTCTAGAATGATAAAATATGGATCACTGATTAATTTGAGGATATTTGTTTGAAGATTTAGCCATTGGAGCTGTAGAATGAACTTCATCTTCCCCAACTCTGGTGGAGTTGGAGAAGTCTGATAAAAAGATTTAAGAAGCATTTAAGGAACTCAAAAGCTTCAGTGCAATGCACTGAAGCTATTTAAACCTTTAAAATACTGTAACAACCTTCCAATGATTCTGACGAACAAACACCTTTTCAAGTTCAGGCGACAAGCCTGAACCCTAGATATGTTGGTTAGAGCACCTTCCTGAAGATCTGAATAAGTTTCCGATGTTGAGGAGACATTAATTGAGGCTTTAATTTCCTATGGAGAAGCTTTGAATAGAAAGTCAACTTTTTGTGCTTCCACAGTCAAACATGAGTCTGATAATGGAGATCTGAGCTTGAATTGAGGTATTGAGGAGTGGAAATTGTTTCTGGGAACTTGTTTGATGATCTGAAAGTGGTTAAAGTGAGCTAAGATGATTTACTTAATGAGAATTTAGTTCCTGTCAATTTGGGTTACTTTCGAACCTAAAGTAACAGAAGAAGCATTTTGTTGAAATTTAAACTTAAATCCTTCCTAGATTAATATGTTATAACCCTTAGAATTAGTTTAAATTGATTAGAAACACTTTAAGTGTCTGTTGCACATTATGAAGTCTAAAATATGAACTCTGAAGCTTTCAAAGAAGTGAAGAGCTTCTCTACTGGTCCTGAAGGTCTTAAAAGCTTAAAACCTACTCTAACAGATGTGGAATCACTTGTATAACATGTATAGACCTTTAAATAAGAAGGAGAAGTCCATCTGAGGACTCTAAAGGTATAATCACTTCCAGGAGTTTAAATAACCTGTAGGAACCCCTGATTTCATCTTTCAAAATGAAGAGGAAAACATTTTCAAAACATTAAATTGACCCTGTAATTACGTAAATCTATCTTAGAGCTTTCTAACAAACTTGAAATCACTCGATTTGGAGCTCTGGATAGAAAGTTATGATCATTTGAAGTTGGGTTTGGAAGGGGTAGGTTAGTCCCACATCGCTAGTTCACTAGTGCACGCCTAGGGATAAAATGAATTCGTTGCATGGGCTATGCAGTCGTCAGCGCTCGGCGCACTAGTTACCGATTCGATCTAAACATGAGCATGTGTGTGTGTGTGCGGGCTTGTGCCTGCGGGTGTGTGCCCTTGGGGGAGTGAGCGAATGTGTGCCCTGGGAGATCAAGAGGCCTGGGAGGCCAGGTTGAGTCAAATTGGCTCGAGTCTGTGAACCAATAAGAAATAGATTGAAATCGAATCTAATTGAGATTAGGTGAGGATAGAGTAGGGTCTAGTCCCACCCTGGTCTCAGGGTGCTGTGTATCCTTGAAAGTGTTGGTGCTAGAGCACCACGATCATTTGTTTTGATGATAACAAAACACGTGTTATTTAACATTTGCAATTTGAGTCCTAGATTTCAGGTCAATTGCAAGTGTGGACGTGTTTAGACGGAGTTCGAGCTCGCATCCAGGACGGATTGGAGGAGCTTGACGAAAAACAGAGGAGGTTCGCGTGGAGTGACAGATTGAAGATGGAAGGAAAGAATAGGATAGATTTCCTTCTTTTGTACTTGTTGTATTTTTCGTTTCTTTTGTTGCTCTTTATTTCCTTAGATATTTTATGTTAAAGAGCCTCAAAGAACCCTAACAATAGTCCTAGGAACACCGGCACAACCCTAGGATACTTAGGTTTTCTGTAGAATACTTAGAAAACCAATATAGGGTTCAAACAGCACTTCCAGACGTCTAATTCCCAAATCAGACGTCTGATAAAGTATTTTAAGACGTCTGACTGTTGTTTCAGACGTCTGATAACTGTTAGGCTGGACATAACTAGTTCTGTCTGATGAAATCAGACGTCCAGACCTTAGTCCAGACGTCTTAGAAGACGTCTGATGGACTTGCCAGACGTCCCTATAGTGGACCATTGGCTAACTTAGCAAGCACGGCAGTATATGACCGTTAGAGCCTTATCAGACGTCCATAGGTCTTCCCAGACGTCTGATAAATGACCGTTTTGCCTCGGCTGACCCAAAATCTCTTCTCAGAGATTTTCTAGCCGTTGCAATGTTTGGAAATCAATTCTCATAGTAAAAGTAGGTTTCCAGACGTCCAGACTTAGTGCCAGACGTCCTGTATGTCGTCTGATGGACTTGCACAAAAATCCTGTTTAGATCTGATTCAAGTCAGGGAGAAACCCGCATAGAATCAGACGTCTGACCTTGAAATCAGACGTCTTAAAGTGGCCTTCCAGACGTCTGATGCAAGAGTTAGACGTCTGATAACCCTGTCAAGTGTAATCATTGTCCTGATTTCGGCCTGATTCTCTTGGGCTTTGCATCCAACGGCTATACAACCCTTCCTAAGCCTTCCAAAGCCTTCCTAAGGCCTCTATAAATAGAGGGGAGCCTTTACACAACTAGACACATAAGAGAAACACCTAGATACACAAGAGAAACACTTAGACACAAGATACACACCAAGAGACACCTTGTAATACACTCTCACACTCTTGTGTCCAAGAAGCTCTTGCTCTCTAAGCTCAAGTTCTACATCTTGAGAGCATCAAACCGTTGCGCACCCGCTCTCCCGCCGCTGTCTACGAGAGTGAAGTTGCGCCGTTGCGTGGCTCACGCACCCGCGTCATCGTCGACGCACTCCTTGCAAAGGGGAGTTTCCTTATTCCTATAGAAGCTAGGTTTATAATTACTTTGTTGGCTCTATAGGACTTGTTGTTTTCTTTTATCTTTGTCTTTTGGTTGGGTATTTGCTTTGCGAATTCCCGTCTCCTTCGTGGGACAAAATCCTTCTCGTGGAGAGAAGGGGTTGAGGAACGCTACCCTCGTACTTGTAGCGTGGTTGTACTGAGGTTGAATCACCCTCGTTTTAAAGTGATTCGGTTAGTGGATTTGATCAACTAGGTTGATCGGAAAATCCTAACTCGAGAGGGTTAGGTGGTGGTTTTCACCCGGTTTGGGTTTCCACCTAAAAATTACTTGTGTACTTGTGCGATTGATTTTGTGATATTGTTTATATTTATTTCCACATTTTATTACGTCACCCCTCCTAGTAGGGAAGAAACTTCAGAAAGGACCTCACCGCAAATAAAATAAATTTTAGTTAAAAAAATAAAAAAACCCGGTTCAGTTGAAGGACTTAAGCAAAAGAGAAGCTGATGGTTGTTAAGCTAAGTGTTAAAGCACATGCAATAAGGAAGGAAAAGAGACTAAGGAACAAAGGAGAAAACTAAGGGAAGAAGAGAAGGCAGGAGAAGACTAAGGGAAAGAGAATAAGAGATAGGAAGAAAAGAAGAAAGGTAAGAAAACAGTTCGAGAAAGAGAAGAAAATAAGAGAAAGAAGAAGATGAGAGGCTGAAGAAATAAATGAAGGATATTATTTTTCTTGCATCATTACTTTTTGTTCTTAATTGTAAAAAGGCATGTTTTAATAGAATAACTTTTAATTGCCTTAATTTCTTGGAATGAAATTGAATTGAAAAAGCTAGCATGTTTACTTGTTAATAAAGTAGAGCATTTTCAGTAAATATGTTTTGCATATGGAATTTTGTATATGCTTTATAGTTTAAATATTTTGACAAAATTCATGTTTTAAAAATCAACTTAGTTATACCTCCCAAACTTATAGAGATAAAAGAAAATTGGTGAATTTGGAGAAATTATTATACCTCCCAGTGAACGACCTGGACTTAACCAGTAAAAATTTCTAAAATGTTAGGTTAATTCGACCCTATACTACACAATTGACACAACTTCGAGTTAACCTAAGTGATTTCTTCTACTCTTAATTAAGTAAAATTAACTTAATTACTGAGTTGAGTGGAATCGCACTATCAGGTTTCCTTGTTTTAATCAATTCAAACAAGGTTGTAGTGGATCACACAGCAAGGTTTGCAAGTTTTAATTTGTTATATGAATTTCCTTTAAGTATGGAATGCAAATGTGCTCTACCATAGTGTGGAAACCCTAATATTAGATAGGTCTATATGATGCTTTTAAGTCTAATAAGGTAGAAGTGGTGCGACCCAATCAAGGAAGAAAATGGTCCTAATGTACCACTACTAAATGAAATAGACCTAAGTGGTTACCTAAGTTGAAATGTAGCTCAAATTCAATTTAAGTGGGTGAGGGGAAGACAACCAATCAAATCAGATCCCCTCTCATGCAATCACACATAAATCAGGCTCAAACAAGTTTGTTTTAGGTCTTTAAATTTAAACCCTATTGTGAAACACCTATTGTTTATGCTTGTTCTAACAATCTGCAGTCAGACCTTAGTCTAAATTCAAGTCACACCCCAAATCAATAAATAAATCAAAATAAAATGAAATTTGGTAGAGATCTTTCCTTTTCAATAAGTTTTTCAGGGAATATTTTTTTAAAATTTTTACTATTTCATACAATTTTTTACAAATTTTTATGTTCCAGGGGTCAAACAAAGCAAATGGACCCCTTGCAAGAAATGCAATTTGAAACAGTATCAAAAGAAATAGAAAAATTCTTGAAAATTTACAGAAAAAACTAGGTTTCAGCGGGTTTCCAACCCCACAAATTTCATATCAATCTAATTATGTAGAGGACAAAATTACTGTTTGAAGTTGAATAAAATTAGAGTACAGATTGTTCTGACCCCCTTCCACTGTACCAATTTTTAAAATTCTTACAGTGCGAATTTCTCCAAATAAAGGTGGATTTAGAAATCCTGTTTGAAGCCCTAAAATCAAACTAAATCCCAAGAGTTTTGGATGCCAAATTTGACGGCAATAAATTTTTTAAAATCATCAATAATTTCTTGTCGGATTTCCAAATCTGACTTTGGTATATTTAAATAGTTTCGAAGTTAAAACATAATTTTTTTTTGTAAATTCAAATTCGAGAATTTGAATTTGAATTTTTATATATATAATTTTTTTTGTTTGTTTTTTTCTAACCTAGGAAAGCAACAAAATTGAGGATGAAGAATGATACCTATGGTCTTCACCATGGGTTGATGTATGCACAGATCCTCGTCTTGACTTGCAATCAAAACAAACAGAAGTTAAGCAAATCCAAATCTAAACTCGTGTGTTGCCTCCCCAGCAATGACGTCATTTGACAAGTCCATTTTTGTACGTTTTGAAATTGTCGAAAATCGTAGCTGCTAAGCCCTTGATCAAAATATTTAATTGTTTACAAAACTTGCTTAGATTTCTTTTCTTTTTAGAATTTTAGTCCCATTCATTCGTCTCTGGAGGCATGAAAACAAGTCGAGATTCGAATTGACTTTTCTAATCTAAATCTAACTTAACCTAATATTTTTATCTTTTTTGTGTTTTTTGATTTTTATTTTGAGACACAAAACGAAACCTAGATCTAGATGTGCTAGCTAAAACCTATGTGACTATGTGCATCTAAGTGGGGCCATGGTGGCCGTGCATGGTGTGACAAACCCAAAGGGGATGTTCCTAAGTAAACTAATAGGCAAGCATCAAAGTCTAAGCCATGAAGATCATAGCACGCACATAAACTAGAATCAAGCAATATTATTTATGCATAAGAGTGTTAAACACATCTATGCTAGAAAGCATATAAATAGAAGAAATCCCTTACGCCGGAAAGTTGCCACTAGGGCCATCTGCTATGTGTGAGGGTGTAGGGTAGACCTTAGGTATGCAATCCCATCTACACGCCTACCAATAAGAGAGGACGACCAAACAAAGTATAGGAAACTGTGTGGCCGACCAAGATAAAGAAGAAAGAGAGGGGCGTGTCCACTCTATGGAGAAGAGAGGGCAAGCCTAAGTGAAGAGAGGAGAAGAGGGTGTTGCACCCTTTGTGATATCCTTCTTCTAATCGCCCACATGAAGATGCCTTTGAGGAGATTCTTCTTTAGCCGTCCATGGAGGAGCCTTGGAGGAGGAGGACCCCTTGGAGGAGGGAGTGGTGGACGACCCTAGGGATAGGAGGTGGCGGTTATTAGGGTTGGAGGGGAGGGTGGTCGCAAGTGTGGAGTAGAGGAGAATGGGGAAGTGTATCATTCGTGGCTCTCCCTTTCGCTCATATGGGAAGGCTCAATTTGGTTGCCACTTTGGGTGGCTCCAAAAATAGCTAATGACACCCTTTTAGGATCTAGATTTGACACAAGTTTTAGGGCTTCCAAGAGGGTGTGAGTGGGTTTGGTAGGGGTAGAATAGGAAGGTGTGTGTGTGTTTTTCATAGGGCTAGGTTGTGGGTTTTGGTAGGATTAAGTGCTAAATAGGTTGTGTCAATCTAGATTAGGTGGGTATGGACCAAATTAGGCTTATGAAGGTCTAATTGGATAGGAGTGAACCTAATTAGGTTTAGGTCAAGTCTAATTGGATGTGTGCATTTGATTAGGCAAGGGTAACCTTAATAGGTATGAGTCAATTAGATCCTGTGTGGATCTAATTGGGCTCAAGTGCACCCAATCAACTGTAGATGCACCCAATTAGGTATGAGATGGTTCAATTGGGTTAGGGATAGGATAAGTAGGGCTATGGATAGTGGGCTAGGCTTAGGAGGTCTCTAATTAGGTTTCCTAGGTTGTCTGGTGAGGTTCCTAAGTGTTTGGGAGAGGGATAGGGTGGATAAGAACATGGATAGTGCTATCCATGTTTGGGTTTTGAGGCTAAGGTGTCCTAATGGAGGTGGTTTTGGGTTTGGGAAGGCTGTCCTAGGGTTTCTAAGGGCAGGGATAAGGCTATCCTCCTCACTCCTTTTATTTGGATCAATCTTCTTCCTTTATTACTTTATTCCACTATCTCCTTCATCCTAGATCACTTTATTATCTGTAATTTGCAATAAAAACAATTAGCTAGCAGGATATCTCATCTTATTCTAAATAGACTGATGCAGTGCATGATATGAAAGATATGAGTGCAATATCCACAAATTAAGGTAGGTTCAGACACTATTTAGGTTGATTAGGGCTCATGATTTCTATGCAATCAACAACCAGGTTGTAGTCTTCCCTGTTGACTAGGAGAAGATGACTTTCATGAGTCCTTACAGTAACTTTGCATTCAGGCGTATGCTGTTTGGACTATGTAATGCATCGGTAACCCTCCAACGTGTTTGATGTCCATTTTTTCGAACATGATTGATGAGTGTGTTGAAGTGTTTATGGATGATTTCTCTATTTACGGCTCGTCTTTCGACCAGTGTCTCCTGCACCTAGAGAATGTGCTGAATTGATGTAAGGAGACTAGTTTTGTCCTTAGATGGGAGAAAAGCCACTTCATGGTACAGAAAGGCATTGTACTTGGCATGTTGTGTCTGAAAGGGGCTTAGGAGTAGATAAGGCTAAGGTTGATTCTATTTCCAAACTCCCATTGCCCTCAAATGGCAAACAAATTAGATCCTTTCTAGGCCATGCGAGCTTTTATAAGCACTTTATTAAAAATTTCAGTAAAATTTCTAGGCCACTTTACGACCTATTGGCGAAGGAATCTTCCTTCGATTTTGATTCAAAGTGTGTCGAGGCCTTTCACACTCTGAAGGAGGCCTTGATCTCTATGCCTATTCTTCAAGCTCCAGATTGGACACTCCCATTCGAGCTAATGTGTGATGCTTCGGATTATGCCGTGGGAGCTATCCTTGGACAAAGGGTTGAGGGAAGACCTCATGTGTTACATTATTCTAGCAAAACCTTAACTGACCCACAACAAAACTACATTGTGATAGAAAAGGAACTACTCCCCGCAGTATTTTCTTTAGAGAAGTTTAGGCCTTATCTTCTTAGGACTAAGGTGGTCATTTTTACTGATCATGAGCCAGTGAAGCACCTCATTGCCAAGAAAGATTCTAAGCCATGACTTATTAGGTGAATTCTACTCCTTAAAGAGTTTGACTTCGAGATTCATGAAAAGAAAGGAGTGGAAAATGTAGTGGCTGACCACCTGTCTCGCCTCCCATGTGATGATTCTCCATTTGGAGACACCCGTGAGACATTTCCTGATGAAACCCTTATGGCGGTAATGATTTCACCTTGGTATGCTGATACCATCAATTACTTGGTAACTGGAAAGACTCCTGGCTATTGGGATGAGCAGAAAAGGAAGAGATTCATTTCCCAGGCTAGATACTTTCATTGGGAGGAGCCGAAATTGTTTCGAATTGGACAAGAAAAAGTACTGAGATGATGTGTGCCTGAAGAGGAGCTGTTGGTGCTAGAGCACCACGATTGTTTATTTTGATGATAACAAAACACTTGTTATTTAACATTTGGTTTTGAGTCCTAGTTTTCAATCAAATTGGAAATGGAGACAAGTGTAAAGACAGAGTTCGAGCTCACATACATGGCAGATTGGAGGAGTTTAATGGAGAAGAAGGAGCTTCGCAAGGAGCAAAAGCATGAAGTCATGAAAAATACGATAGAAATCTTTTCTATTCTTGTATCTTGTAATATGTTTTTGTTTGTTATTTCTTTTTGCTCTTTCATTTTCTTAGATTACTTCTTAAAGAGTCTCAAAGTATCCCTACAGTTGTCGTAGGAACACTTGCACAACCCTAGGATACTTAGGTTTTCCATAGAGAACTTAGAAAACCAATTTAGGCTTCAGACAACCTTTTCACACGTCTAATCTGAATATTAGACGTATAATATACACTTTAAGAGTCTGACTGTTGAATAAGACATCCAATATTTTAGGGTAGGTCTTAGAACCTTTTGTCTGTTGTTTCTATATGATCGACCCTTAGTGTCAAATGTCTGATGTCTCGGCCAGACATCCAATTAGTGGAATGTTAGCCTTCACAATGTGATCGTTGTGTAATGACCTTTAGGCTTCTATCAAACGTCCGTAGAGGACCTCAGACGTCTGATAAGTGATCATTAGCCCTCAATTGAGTAGAAATCACCTTAGTGTTCCTAGCCATTTGTGCTCTTGGGAATCCATTCCTGTAGTTAATTAGGTTTCCAGATGTCCAGACCTTGTGTCAGACGTCTTGTACGTTGTTTGATGGTTATACACTAGAACCTTATTTAGGTCTGATCGAAGTCAGTAAGGGAACCCATCTAGGATTAGATGTCTGATATAGTTTCCAAATGTCTTAAAAGACTCTTCCAGACGTCTGATGACCCTGTTAGATAGTTAATGATATTTCAGCATTATGGCCTGTTTTGCCTTGGGTTTCTACCAACAGCTATGGAAGCCTTCCAAGGCCTTCCAAAGCCTTCTTAGGCCACCTATAAATAGAGGGGTAGCCCTCCCTTGTTAACACACACCTAGAGAATCCATTTCTACATTCTTTGTGTCTAAAGAGAAGAAGATCATCTATGAAGTGCCTTAGCTCTCTTGTCTACACAATCTTCATCCAAGAGCTCCGATCTGCTGCACACTTTACTTCCATCTCAGGGAAGTATCCATTGCCTATAGTAGCTAAGGTTTAAGTATTATTTTGTGGCTCTATATGATTGATAAACGCCAGTTTATCATCATTTTCATGCATTAAAACAAACTTAGCTCTTAGGATTTTGCTCCGCAAATGGGTTTTTGGGCTGCATTTAGGCATCAACTAGGTTAGGCATGCATTGCACTTTTTATTATCTTTTTAATGTGTTTTTGTGAGTGTTAGGGATATGCAGATTGTCAAAACTCCAAAACCCTAGCACTCAGGAAGGCAACTGGTGAAGAAGAAGCTCAAACTAACTGGAACTCAGCTTGATCCAGCTCACCATAGCTGGATTCCAGCTCACTTGAACTAGGGTTAGCTCATCTTAGCTCCATTCAGCTCATCTCAGCTGAATGGTAGCTCAACAGAGCTCATCTTAGCTCACCCTAGCTCAAGTCATCTCAGATCCAGCTCAACTTAGCTAAGTCTAGCTCATCTCAGCTCCCATTAGTCCACAGGGAGCTCTAGCTAGCTCAGCTGAGTTGACTGGAGTTCACCCCACCATAGGTCCAGCTACATCCAGCTCTACTCAACTCTGGCCAGCTAAAGATACTTCATTCTAGCTTAGGAAGCTCAAGTGCAGCTCCCGAGGACTCAGCTTAGCTCAACTCAGTTGAGCTAAGATACCTTAGCTGCCTCACCCAGCTTGATCCTCCCAGAGAGCATTAGACCCAGCTCACCTCAGCTCCTTTTAGCAGAAGCCAGCTTGCTTTAGCTTGGCTTAGTAGCTAGCAAAGAACTAGCAAGCTAAGCTAGCTAAGGTAGCTCCTTCCAGCTCTCCTCAGCAGCCACCAGCTCTAGTGCAGCTCAAGATAAATACCTCCAACTCTTCTCCCTGAAAACCTTAGCTCCAAATGTCTCCAACTCTACTCCCTACTAGCTAAGCTAGCTAAGCTATTTAACTTAGCTAGTCCACCTCCATGGCACCAAAACCTACTACCCTACTACCTAAGCTCCAGCAAAAAGACCACCTACTCCTACTTTATTTTGGCGCCAACTATCCCTTCCATCACCACCCTACATCCACCATCAAAACCCATCTCCACCCTCCATTTTTTTCCCTCCAAAATTGCCTTCTAGAAGGTATTTTTGGAGGGAAAACCAAGGCACCTCTTCATTTCCCTCCCATTTTTCCCTCCAAAAATAACCAAGCACCCCTTCATTTCCCTCCAAAAGAACACCATAACCACCCCCCTTCCCATCCTATAAATACCCTACCACAACATAATTCCCATCCTCCATTAGTGTATTTTTCTACCTACATCCACCTATACCTACGCCCAAGGAGAAGGAGTAGAGAAGGAGATTAAAGGGGCACATCACCAGCCCTTTTGGTGCCTTCTTCTCCCCACTCTCTTCAACTTGGGCCACACCAAGGAGGAGGACTCTTCCACTTCAAGAAGGACGGCCAGGCAAGGGAGAAGGACCTAGGGTGGACGTCCACCCTTGGAGAGAAGCTTAGGGCATGCCCCCTTAGGGCTTGCCTTGGAGGACATCACCTTGGTGGAGCATTGCAAGGAAGGAGTTGAAGGACTCTTTTCAAGATTGGGAGCCACCAACCTTGGAGCAAGAAGCCCTCTTCTTCACCATCTATCTAGAGGATTTTTGTTTTCCTTTCTTTATGTCAATTTTCTAGTAGTAGAAGCATTCCTCTACTAGGCATTTTTGTTAAACACTTTTTTTTAATTATCTAGTTGCCTTCTTTGCAATTTCTTGTTTTCATTTCTATTTGCTTGTTTTTAGCATTCCTCACTCCCTCTCCCTAATTATTCTAGACCTCCACTTGCCTAGAGTGAGCTTAGGGAGAGGCTCTACTTGCCACTTAGAAGTAGTATTTTAAATTGAAGTGTAAATCACCTTCCCGTCACCATTCCGCATGTTGTCTTAATTTAAAACAAAAAAATGATATATTGAAAAATACCAAAAAGAAAGTTGAGATTGTATTCCAAGCAAGAGAATCACTATTGCAAACATTTGGCCTCCTTGGACTCCCCTAGATACTCCCCTATCTAGGAATATAAATTTAAGAGTTGATCGGTTTTACGCGTTACAATGACGTATTTTAACAAATCGCATGAAATCGCTATGCTTCTTTAGCACCACTCCATTGCAAGTATTGGTGTTCTATTTTTCAGGTCCAGACTTCTGTCTTGACTTGAGAAATCGATTCCTAACACCACAGGCCTCCTAAAATCATAAAATTTCATAGAGTGATTCCCAATTAAGTTAGGAACATCTGTTCAAAATTTCAGAACAATTGGATTTGTGTTTAATTTTTAAAAATTCGTGAACTGTAGAGGGGTCACACCTTCTAATCTTCCTATTTTGTTAATGTCCGCAAATTTTTAGAATTTTTATACTCATCCAATTTTTGTGAAATTTAGCTTTCTAGAATCCTTATGAAATTTTACACATCACATAAAATCACAAGAATTTTCTGAGGTTAGTGGTAATACTGAAAAGTCCATAATAGCCATGGGTATCATTTCTGGACTTTGACACCAGTACAATTAAAAATTCAAAATAATTATCAAACAAATTCCTAAAATATTACAAAAATCTTTGCTGGAATCCTTGTTTGATTTTACTCAAGGTAGTGGTGTTGGTTGCATTGATTGGACCACTATCTATTCAGAAAGCCTAAAAATAACTCATTGGTAGTTAAATTTCTGTCTTAGGGACAATTGGCTTAGGGTTTCTTTCTTTCCCTCTAGAGACTCAATTTAAAGGAAATATACAATCACTCATACAACTTGTTTGAAAATTTAACTAGAGAAACCCTAAAATACATTTAATTAAATCAAATCTTAAAAGACAAAAATACAAAAAAAATTGTGTGACAACTTGATTTTCATTGGAGCCACTCTCCAATTCCTGCACATACACACAAAAATCTAAATAACAGGGCAACATCCCAATAACGCCCTCCACATTCCATGTGCACTGTAGTATCCTATACCTAACTAAAATTTGTAGCAATTTGACCCCTAAGGTTTCATCAATTTAGGCTTGCTATATAGGATTTAAGTTTTCTCTAGTTAATACCAATTCAGTCATCTATGTCTGGTGTTCAGGCTGAGGGGCCGTGTCAAACGACCAGGTGCGGGTTTGTACAAGCACCTGAGGATTTTCCTGGGAAACGCTTGGGCCCAAACCTCCCCTTAAGCAACTTGGCTAGATTTGTTGACAGAACGGGTATTCACTATTGATTACTTGTTTCCTAGGTAGACCAAGTCTTAGGTTAAATTCTAGGGAGTCACAATTAAGTTAGGTCTAGAATTTGATTGCTTTTGTGCACACTTCTCTCATCCCATCTCTTCTCCTCCCCTGCCATTTCTTCCATTTTGCACAGGCGGTGGTCCAAAACTCCACACTTGGAGGGACCACTTGATTTTGCCTCCCCAAAAAAGACTTTTCCTGCATTCTTCCTCTTCTCTCAAAATGGAAAATCAAAATTGGTCCTCTAACCCGCATGCTAATTTTTCTTTCCCCTATTTTTCCACCCAGGAGCTACTTAATCAGGCCCCTCCACCTAATCTCCACTCTATCATGGCTCAGCTACAAGTTAAGCAACAACAGTTGCATAAGGATTTAACAAACCTAGCCAACCAAGGGAGTCCTGCCACACCTACCCAAGCTCCACACATTCCACATCTCACCCCTTTAAACACCCGCAAGAGAGAAAATCTGCATAAATCTCGTGCTGAGTATAATTATTATTCTGAGGCTTTCTATGGTTCAACAGGGAATTATGTTTATCCCAATCATCACCCCACCCAAAATGTCCCTACTTTCCAGGAGAAATTGAAAAATTCCTCTAATAGGGGAAATTATCCGGCTCACTCCTGGACCAATCCGGTTCCACACCAACAACAAAACCCGTTTGGAGGGTATGATTCTAATCAGACTTATCAATCTGGGCAATCTCAAGAAGACATTAATGCCCAGATGATGAAAACCCTGCAGGAGTTACAAAGAAAAACAAAGGAAACAACCCGTCTTATTAATAATCTCAGTGATCAAATTGGGGATATTCCGACTCAAAGACCTGCAGGACACTCACCATCCCAACCCACACCAAACTTTATTAATCCCAGGAACCAACACCCAGGTGGATACCAACATCAGAACCAGATGGTTCAGCCTGCTATTAACCCAATATCACAGCACCAACCCAGTTTCTATCAAAATCAGCCCCCCCCATCTCCTCCCAGTGACCACCAAGCTACGTATGCAGAGACTTTGAGGAGTGAGGAAACCAACATGGATTTAAGGCCTTCACATTCAAATGATGAAACTGATTCTCAACCAATGCAGATTGACTCCCCTAACCTCAATAAGGAAGAAGAAAAAGAAATCCCAAAAACACCTGATTCAAACCCTATTTCCCACTCTCAAAAACTGCAATCCAACAATCCAAAATCAGAGCCCTCTGACCACAATCCTTTGGACTTATTTGAGCAAGTCAAGAGGAATATTCCCCTCCTAGATTCTCCCCATGCCTCTAAAAAATTTACTTCGAAAAGTCATGATCAGAATCTAGAAAGGTTGGTCCTTTCTAAGACAGCCAGCTCAGTTTTTCAGAGCAAGCTGCCTTTCACAAAAAAGGACCAGGGCATATCGCTCATCTCAGTTGTCATAACTGACACCATTTTTTTTCGTGCCCCTCTCAACTTAGGTACCTCTAGTAATCTCATCCCCCCAGTCTTATTTGAGGAATTTCGATTCAGTGATTTAAAACCTCCTAAGGTTCAATTTCAATTGGAAGATCGATCTACCATTCAACCGTGGGGAGTTGTTGAGGATAGTATTATCAAGGTCCAAAATTGTCTATTTCCGGTAAATTTTCTGGTCCTTGACATAGAGGTACCTAAGGCTCTCATTAATACCAGTCTTGGAAGACCCCTTTTGATAACTGCAACATATAATATCCATTCTCATTCTGGGAAAATGAATATAAGTTGTAGTAACCAGACCTTCTCATTAGATTTATTTCTAGCTTCCAAGAGGTCCAGTGATCATAAAATTTTTGAGGATACTGATAATAAAATGGAAGCAGTATTTGAAAAGTATATGTTGATCCAATCTCATTCAGCTTTGACCACTATTGATCTAGATTTTATTGATTCTTATTCTAAGGATAATTATGTGGTCCAAGACGTTCCAGATCAACTAGGGTTTGACTTTCACCCTTTTCATCTTCCTGATTTTTCACCAAAAATACCCACACTAACTTCACCCATCTTGCATATCACTAACTCCTTTCCCCTCCCTTTTCTATTGGACCTACCACCTGATCCACCTGAGTTTGGCCTTCATCATCAATTCAAACCACGGCCAGACCGGGGTCCTTTTTCCATTTCTCTATTTTATTTTGATCCCTTTATCTTTACCACTCATCTTTTTAGGGATCTTGAGGAAGACACTTTTATTAAAGACATTCAAGTGTCTAATTATTTACATGATTTTCCGGCTTCCGTGCATACCTTCACGCCCGGCTGAATGGTGTAAAAGATAGCACTGGATGGGACGTAAACCATCAATTTTTCTTGCTTTCTTTTTTTTTTTTCCTCTTTTTCTAGGTTTTATTCCTCCTAAACCCGACCATTCTTCACTAAGGTGATCCCTTTTCCCTCCTAATGCATGAGGACATGGCATATCTTAAGCATGGGGGGGTGTTTTTAAATTTGACGATCGATTTAGGATGTTCAAAACCTAAAGACATGCATTTTTGTTTAATTTATTTCCTGCTTGCATACCTAAAAAAAATGCAATTTTCTTTAATTTATTTCTTGCTTGCATACCAAAAAAAATAAAAATGTTGAAAACTTTTTGAGGAAGAATTTTGAAATCAGGACTCAGGTCGAAAAATTTACTTTTGGTACAATGGGATTTAATCTTTAACAAACTAAGGATGAGGACATGGATCTGATCATTAGAATTCCAAGGTCTATTTTAGATTAGATCAGATATCCTTCTCCAAAACTCCACCTGAACTCATGATAGTTCCGATGACTTGATCCTATTTTGTAATATGGAAAGTATTTGACTTAGCTTCTGATTCAAAAACTTGCGTGTCTTGAGAAACTTTTTGTGTCAAACCAACACTTAAAAACAATTAAAAATTTGAAAAACTCCCTTGTTTGGACTTAGTAAAAGTTTGAAGCAGATCATTGGTTTGAGTTCCCACCGCCGAGAAGAAGGAAAATACCTCCTTTGAGGACGTGATGTCAACATGTTACCACCTCGGTGCTGCTCCATATCTATACTTCATATCTTTAGATGGAGCATTAAAGCGCATTTTAGTAGCTCAAGTGTCTTGGACGGTGCTCTACCTATAGTGTCGGAGCAAGAGCTTGAGTTTTCTTGGAGTGCCCCTTTACACCGCATTGTGTTTTGGGGTTGTGAGCTCCTGGGTGGTGTCATGGATAGTGCTATCCCGAAGTACTGGCGCCAGAGCCCCCTCGAGGATTGGTAACGGGAATGATGATCCCGACACATCTGTTGTAAGACTAAGCTGATAATAAGCATGGGGGAGAAAAAAAAAAGAATAAATAAATAAATTAACATGCTCCTATAAATGTTGGCTTTTCACAATCACAGACACAAGACTTTAAGGGATTTTTGCAAGTTGCGAATCAGATTCATGAGCCAGAAAAATCCTAAAAGCAAAAATTTCAAGTCATCTGAATTAACAAGGAGTTAATTTGCAAAGTTTCTGGAGGATATATTGATCCCGTTTCATCTAATGGTTGGATCCAAAACAAATCTCGATGTTTATCTTTAACAAATCCTGTACCTCTTGTGTTTAGATCAACCAAGGTCCCTTAATCTATTTCTCCTCAAAAGTAGAAAAAAATTAGATTTCCCAAAAATTCCATTTTTTAAAAAAAATTTAAGTTTTGCTAAGAGACTAGCAAAAGATAAGCATGGGGGTGTGATAAATGCTAGTTTATCATTATTTTAAGCATTAAAACAAACCTAGCTCTTAGGATTTTGCTCCGCAAACGGGTTTTTGGGCTGCATTTAGGCATCAACTAGGTTAGGCATGCATTGCACTTTTTATTATCCTTTTAATGTGTTTTTGTGAGTGTTAGGGATATGCAGATTGTCAGAACTCCAAAACCCTAGCACTCAGGAAGGCAACTGGTGAAGAAGAATCTCAAACTAACTGGAACTCAACTTGATCCAGCTCACCATAGCTGGATTCCAGCTCACTTGAACTAGGGTTAGCTCATCTTAGCTCCATTCAGCTCATCTCAGTTGAATGGCAGCTCAAGAGAGCTCATCTTAGCTCACCCTAGCTCAAGTCAGCTCAGATCCAGCTCAACTTAGCTAAGTCTAGCTCATCTCAGCTCCTATTAGTCCACAGGGAGCTCTAGCTAGCTCAGCTGAGTTGACTGGAGTTCACCCCACCACAGGTCCAGCTACATCCAGCTCTACTCAACTCTGGCCAAATAAAGATGACTTCATTCCAACTTAGGAAGCTCAAGTCCAGCTCCTGAGGACTCAGCTTAGCTCAACTCAGTTGAGCTAAGATACCTTAGCTGCCTCACCCAGCTTGATCCTCCTCGGGCGCATTAGACCCAGCTCACCTCAGCTCCTTTTAGCAGAAGCCAGCTTGCTTTAGCTTGGCTTAGTAGCTAGCAAAGAACTAGCAAGCTAAGCTAGCTAAGGTAGCTCCTTCCAGCTCTCTTTAGCAGCCACCAGCTCTAGTGCAGCTCAAGATAAATACCTCGAACTCTTCTCCCTGAAAACCTTAGCTCCAAATGCCTCCAACTCTACTCCCTACTAGCTAAGCTAGCTAAGCTATTTATCTTAGCTAGTCCACCTCCATGGCACCAAAACCTACTACCCTACTACCTAAGCTCCAGCAAAAAGACCACCTACTCCTACTTTATTTTGTTGCCAACTATCCCTTCCATCACCACCCTACATCCACCATCAAAACCCATCTCCACCCTCCATTTTTTTCCCTCCAAAATTGCCTTCTAGAAGGTATTTTTGGAGGGAAAGCAAAGGCACCTCTTCATTTCCCTCCCATTTTTCCCTCCAAAAATAACCAGGCACCCCTTCATTTCCCTCCAAAAAAACACCATAACCACCCCCCTTCCCATCCTATAAATACCCTACCACCACATAATTCCCATCCTCCATTAGTGTATTTTTCTACCTACATCCACCTATACCTACGCCCAAGGAGGAGTAGAGAAGGAGATTAAAGGGGCACATCACCAGCCCTTTTGGTGCCTTCTTCTCCCCACTCTCTTCAACTTGGGCCATGCCAAGGAGGAGGACTCTTCCACTTCAAGAAGGACGGCCAGGCAAGGGAGAAGGACCTAGGGTGGACGTCCACCCTTGGAGAGAAGCTTAGGGCACGCCCCCTTAGGGCTTGCCTTGGAGGACATCACCTTGGCGGAGCACTGCAAGGAAGGAGTTGAAGGACTCTTTTCAAGATTGGGAGCCACCAACCTTGGAGCAAGAAGCCCTCTTCTTCACCATCTATCTAGAGGATTTGTGTTTTCCTTTCTTTATGTCAATTTTCTAGTAGTAGAAGCATTCCTCTGCTAGGCATTTTTGTTAAACACTTTTTTTTAATTATCTAGTTGCCTTCTTTGCAATTTCTTGTTTGCATTTCTATTTGCTTGTTTTTAGCATTCCTCACTCCCTCTCCCTAATTATTCTAGGCCTCCACTTGCCTAGAGTGAGCTTAGGGAGAGGCTCTACTTGCCAATTAGAAGTAGTATTTTAAATTGAAGTGTAAATCACCTTCCCGTCACCATTCCGCATGTTGTCTTAATTTAAAACAAAAAAATGATATATTGAAAAATACCAAAAAGAAAGTTGAGATTGTAATCCAAGCAAGAGAATCACTATTGCAAACATTTGGCCTCCTTGGATGTCCCTAGATACTCCCCTATCTAGGAATATAAATTTAAGAGTTGATCGGTTTTACGCGTTACAACGACGTATTTTAACAAACCGCGTGAAATCGCTATCAATGATTCATTGTATTTTACTGTCTTGTGTTGGGTATTCACTTTGTGAATTCCCATCTCCTTCATGAGACAAAATACTCCTCGTGAAGTGGATGGGTTTGAGGAATGCTACCCTCGTACATAGTAGCATGGTTGTAAGAGGTTGAACTACCCTCGTTTAAGTAGTTCTTATAGTGGATTTGATCGACTAGGTTGATTGGGAAATCCTAAATCGAGAGGTTTAGGTGGTGGTTTTTACTCGATTTGGGTTCCCACCTAAAAATCACTTGTGTAAATTATGTGATTGATTGTTGTGAGATTGTTTTATATTTATTTTCACTCTTTATCTTTATCCTACAAATCTCACCTCCTCTCATAGGAACCTACATTTGGTATCAAAGTAGGTCTTGCATTATCGACATAACAACCCGATGAGGATCCAAGTCATAGAGGGGAGCATCTTTTCAACAAGGCAATTGGAGGGGCAGTCTATAGTCCGACCACCATACTTCGATGGAAACAACTACAACTACTGGAAGTTGCGGATGAAGATGTGGCTTCAAGCCACTAAGTTCACTCTATGGGGATGTTGCGAAACCCCATACGAAGTCCTAGTGAGACTAGAGAAAGGCTATTTGCAACAGCAAACCCGTGAGCTTTCCCTCAACGTAAAAGCAATGAACACGTTGTACTGTGCACTCAGTCCAGAGTAGTTCAACAAAATCTCGTAGTGTGCCACCGCATACGAGATTTGGCACACAGTTGAGGTAACTCATGAGGGTACCTCTAAGGTAAAGGCTTCTAAAACCAATATTTTATCTCATGAATTTGAGTCATTTTCTATAAAATTTAGGGAATCCTTGGGTGAGATGTATACTAGGTTCACTCTTATAGTGAACAATCTTAAGGCTTTAGGTAAGACCTTCATTAAGGGGGAGCTTTAGGCAAGCTACTCCATTCCCTTGGACTGGAATGGGAACAGAAGGTCACCACAATCGAGGAGGCAAAGAATGTAGAGGAGCTCAACATGGAGGATCTCCTAGGCAATTTAATGGCCTACAAGACAAAGATGAAGAAGAAGGACACACCAGAAATGAAGCCAAGGAAGACTCTAGCATTCAAAGCCTCTTCAGACACCGTGGTAAGTTTCGACGACGAGGACTTTGAAGTTTTACTTAAAAAATTTTCAAGGTTTTTTAGGGGCCCTAAGAGAGAAAAGAAGAAGAAGAACAAAAAAGAGAAGGAAAGCCCAAGACGTTGCTATCACTACAACGAGAAAAGGCATCTATGACTCGAATGCCCTCTTCTCAAGAAGGAGAAGGAGAAGTATAAGAAGAAGGCATTCCAAGTGACTTGGGATGACTAGATCTCAGAGGAAGAAGTGGAAGATTTCGAGAAGATGAACGAATTTGCTTGCATGGGCTTCATGGCTATGGCGAGCGATAGTGAATTCGATGAAGGCAATGAGGTAAATTCTGATTTACAAGATGCATTTGATGAATTTTTTGAGCTTAGCAAGTCACTTAAGATTGACAACAAAAGCTTTAAAAAGAATTTTAGTTTCCTTAAATTAGAAAATGAAAGATTAGGAATGAAACTTAGGGACCTAGAAAGTAGTTCTAGTTCTAAAAATGATAATTTGTTGTTAGAAAATAAAGATCTAATCAATGAAAATAGTAAATTGATTGAGAACACTAATTTAAAATTAGAAGTTTCTAGTTTAAAAACTAAAATGCATATTATAGAAAAGGAAATTGCATGTCTTAGGGAAAATTCTAACAAATTGATAAATAAAGTAGATAATTTGCATAACCCTAAGGTTGAGAAAGGATCTCCGTCAAGGAGACCCACTAACAGATCCGGATCCAAGCTAACTTGGATATTGAAAGTCCAAGTAGAATCTTGTTTTGTAGGTTTCAAGAGAGACTACAATATCAAAGATTGGACCTACAAGATGGAGAATGGTCAGCTCAAGTTAGAAGGACTAAGGAGTAGACCGAGGAAGGAGAAGAAAAGACCGATGAGATGACGAACAAATGTCCAAGTCGTCTCACATTGACTGCCAGATTGGAGATTGGTGTTGATGCCCAAACCTCCATGTTATGGATGGGAACCCCATCCAGTTTGGCATCCACCACCATTTGGGCCATTCTACTTGCCATGGTAAGGGAGGTACACTCTAAACCCTATCCTTTGATAAATAGCATGTAGATAGGGGGAGTTTAAAATTGATGAGCTATTTGTTGATCATTAAGGGGGAGATGTTAGATAGCTATATTTCCTTTAGAAAGGGGGAGACAATCAAATAGCTATCTTGTTGCTTCAAAATAGGGGAGAATATTATTCTTGTTAAATAAAAGTAACCAAAGTTTAGAAGAGCATGTTTTAAGGGGGAGTTTAAGAAAATTAAAATCGATTAAACCTTTTTGATAATGTCAGAAAGTGGGAGATTGTTTGTGTTAGAGTACCATGATCATTTATTTTGATGATAACAAAACACTTGTTATTTAACATTTGCTTTTGAGTTCTACTTTTCAGGTCATATTGCAAATGGAGACAAGTGTAAAGATGGAGTTCGAGCTCGCATCCATGGTGGATTTGAGGAGCTTGATGAAGAAGAAGGAGCTTCGTGAGGAGCAAAAGCATGAAGTCATGAAGAGTAGGATAGAAGTCTTTTCTATTCTTGTATCTTGTAATATGTTTTCAATTGTTGTTTCTTTTTGCTCTTTCATTTTCTTAGATTACTTGCTAAAGAGACTCAAATTATACTTACAGTAGTCTTAGGAACACTTGCACAGCCCTAGGATACTTAGGTTTTCCATAAAGAACTTAGAAAACCAGTTTATGCTTCAGACAACCTTTTTAGACGCCTAATCTGAATATCAGACGTCTGATAATACACTTTAAGACATCTGACTGTTGAATCACATGTCCAATATTTTAGGGATGGTCTTAGAACCTTTTGTCTGTTGTTTTTAGATGACCGACCCTTAGTCAAAACGTCTTATCAGACGTCAGATGTCTTGGCTAGACGTCCAATTATGGAACGTTGGCCTTCACAATGTGATCGTTATGTAATGACCTTGAGGCTTCTATCAGACATCCGTAGAGGACCTTAGACGTCTGATAAGTGACTGTTAGCCCTCGATTGAGCCGAAATCACCTTAGTTAGTGTTTCAAGCTGTTTATGCTCTTGGGAATCCATTCCTGTAGTTAATTAGGTTTCCAGACGTCCAGTCCTTGTGCTAGACGTCCTGTATTTCGTCTAATGGTTATACACTAGAACTTTGCTTAGGTCTGATCGAAGTTAGTAAGGGAACCCATCTAGGATTAGACGTTTAATCTAGTTTCCAGACGTCTTAAAAGACTCTTCCAGATGTTTGATGACCCTATTAGAATCATTAATGATTCTGGTTACGGCATGTTTTGCCTTGGGTTTGCTCCCAATGGCTATGGAAGCCTTCCAAGGCCTTCCAAAGCCTTGTTTGGCCACCTATAAATAGAGGGGTAGCCCTCCCTTAGAGAATCCATTTCTACATCCTTTGTGAATAAAAAGAGAAGAAGAACATCGAAGAAGTGCCTTAGCTCTCTTGTCTACACAATCTTCATCTGAGAGCTTCGATCCGCTGCACACTTCACTTCCATCTCAGGGAAGTATACATTGCCTATAGTAGCTAAGGTTTAAGTATTACTTTATGTCTCTATAGGATTCATTGTATTTTATTGCCTTGTGTTGGGTATTCGCTTTGCGAATTCCCATCTCCTTTGTGAGATAAAATACTCGTGAAGAGGAGGGGTTTGAGGAATGCTACCCTCGTACAAAGTAGTATGGTTGTAAGAGGTTGAACACCCTTGTTTAAGCAGTTCGTATAGTGGATTTCATAGACTAGATCGATCGAAAAATCCTGAACCAATAGGTTTAGATGGTGGTTTTTCCCTGGTTTGGGTTTCCACCTAAAAATCACTTGTGCAAATTGGGAGATTGATTCTTGTGTGATTGTTTGATATTTATTTTTGCACTTTATCTTTATCCCACTAATCTCACCCCCTCCCATAGGAACCTGCAGGAGCAACAAAGTGTATTGAGTTTTTGCCATGAACTTCATTATGGAGGACACTTTGGTGCTAAGAAAATAACTTTTAAGGTTCTTCAGTCTAGTTTGTGGTGGCTTACATTATTTAAGGATTCTCTTAACTTTGTTAACTCCTATATTAGATGTCAACGAACTGGAACGATTCAGAAGTGGAATGAGATTCCCAAAAAGCTCTTCCAACCTGTGGAAATTTTTGATGTATGGGGGATTGACTTCATAGGTCCTTTCCCTTTGTCCCATCATATGAGTATATATTGGTGGTAGTTGATTATCTCTCCAAGTGGATAGAGGCCATTCCTACATGCACAAATGAGCACTTTGTGATTTTGAAATTTGTGAGGGTCAATATCATATCTCGCTTTGGCTACCCTAAGAAGATTATAAGTGATGGGGGACCTCATTTCTAGAACCACCACTTCAATCGGCTACTCAAAAGTCTGGGAGTCACTCACAAGATCACTACCCCTTACCATCCTCAGACGAGTGGCCAGGTTGAAGTGTCAAATAGGGAGATCAAGAATATTTTGGAAATGGTTGTTAGGCCAGATAAGAAGCATTGGTCCCAAAAGCTAGATGATGCTTTGTGGGCTTATTGGACATCCTACAAAACCCCTTTGGGTATGTCTCCCTTCTAGATATTGTATAGAAAAGCATGCCATTTACCCGTTGAGCTTGAACATAGGGCACTCTGGGCGATCCAAAGTGTCAACATGGATTTAGAAAAGACTGGTCAGGCATGGCTTCTGGAATTAAGTGAGCTTGAGGAGTTGAGGAATGATGCTTATGACACCTCCCAAGCTTATAAAGGGAAAACCAAGGTCTTGCATGATAAGTATATTCTTAGAAATACCTTTGAGCCCAACCAACAACTCTGGATTTTCAATTCCAGACTTATGCTTTTTCCAAGGAAATTGAAATCTCGTTGGGATGGGCCAAACAATCACTAAAGTGTTTCCACGTGGGGCTATGGAGATCAAGAGCCCCTCCTCTTCAGCAATGCCCTTTACCATCAATAGCCAACGGTTCAAACCGTACATTACCTTGGATGGCCATCTGGTTGACGAGGTCACTCTCGAGGAGCCTTAGCTCCTGTCATTCTTCGCCTTAGGTAACATCTTCCCTTGGCTATTTTACTTCCAATGAGGACATTACTTGAACCAAGTATAGGGGGATAGGACCTGGGGCATTTGTTTATAGCATGTCTACATTTTGCATTCATGCATGCATATTGCATTCAACAAAAAAAGAAAAAATTAAAAAAAAAAAGCATTTAGGCCATGTTGTTATGCTTAAACCAGCTGGGCTCTGCATCTTTAGGCATGAGACCAACACTCAAGGTTTGCCTAGTTGACTCTAGGTGCTTAATTGTAGGAGCTATGGTTGAATTATTGATTTTAGAACTCTTGGGTCCATTTGGACTTAAAAACTCAAGTAGGGGTTAAGATGTGGATCATTCCTCAAGAGGTTGAGGAAGGAAAGCTAGGGATTGAGTTAAGGATTGGGTAGTACCTGATGTCTTTTTCTAACTTTTGGTTTACGGGTCATTGTAACTTAAGAATCCAAATTACACACACTTGGTCTTATGTAAATAGTAATCACCTTAATTCCTTTCTTGAAGAAAATTTGGTTCTTTTAGTTCTCATTTAGGAGAAGCTTGAAAACACAATTTGATTGGATGAGTTCTTGCCGTATGAGAGGATTATATACTCATCTTGAAGACACGATGATAACATGTCACCTCCTCGGTGCTTGTCTCTTAGGATATCCATCCTACTGGGGCCATTAAGCACATTATGTGGTTCAGGTACCATGGGCAACCCTATCTCGAAGTGCCGATTGCCGCAAGCTTAAATTCGCTTAAGAAATCCATGGGCGATACTATCTCAAAGTGTTGATTGCTAGGATTTCTTGGGGTCACTATGGGTGGTGCTATCTCAAAGCATCGAAAGCCAGACACCCTTAAAGGTTCGATGATGGGGACAATGAATTTGACACAGACCGTGTTGATAGCTGATCCAAGGTTAGACTTAGAGGAATCATACAAAAGTATATATTTATTAAAAGAAAAATCCTTCTCACTCGCCTTCTAGGTTGCCAATCATACCAACCTCAAATAAATTAGACCATTACACATGCACGGATGCTTTAATATCTGGGACCAATAAACCCTAGGGTAGATCTGGAAATCAGGGAAACCTATGCCTGCAACTTATCCTTAGTCGACCTATTCCGTAACTTAGCAACTACCTAGGTACCTTATGATCTAGGGTTAGATAGTTCAACTTGATTTCTGGGAAAAAGTCAATTGAGTCAACTTGGATAACTTGAAGTGTTAGGTTGTTTCTTGAATTTGCTAGGGACTAGCAAAAACTAGTCATGGCGGTATTTGATTAGCCCATATTTGTGGGCTATTTAGGTATTTGAATACCTAGATAATAAGTTAATTTTAACATGTATTTAGCATGCATTAGGATAAACACATTAATTACAGATTTGTTTCATGCATCTCATTTTTATGTAAATTAGGTCTTAGCATGCATTAGCTTAGTTTTAATGTAGTTTGCATTTTAATCTGGTGAGCATTATACACATTACATGCATTACATAGAATTAGATATTTTATAAGGCTTTGTATATAAATAAGCCAATCTTTTATTTATTTATTTATCTCTTCTTCCACTGCAGCCTCGGCAATTAGGGAGCAATCCACTCGTCCCAGGAAGGAAGGAATGGGAAAAGTGGATCTGGTTCCCTCGCGACTAAATTCAAAAGATTTTGGCTTCTATAAAAGGAAGGAGGAGGTTGTAGAGTAGGGAGGTCACCACCCCCCATTCACCACTATGTAGAGTTTGAAGCTCACCTCCATTCCACCACCGTGGGTCTCTCCCATAGCAAAGCCTCACCACTGTGGGAGTGTGGAGTGACAATCCACAACGCCTCCCGCGAGCCTTGCAATCCCACCACTGTGCACACCTTCTCCCCATCTTCACCTCCCACAATACCATCAACTCCACGCATCACTATTCATCTTCTTCCCCATCTTTTCTTCTTCCTCTATTTTTCCTCCACCAGAAACAACCCAAACTACCACCCGCTATCGCCACCTCTAATGGCACCAGCACCACTTCCACCATCTTGCTCGAATTGGGACAGATCTTGGCTCTTGAATTGCACGGATTTGGTCGTGCGAATCCTCGAAAATCATAGGGTTTCTTCGACCTATTCCCCAAGCAATCATGGTTGTTTCCTGGTTAGAACTTGCCCAGAAGCTCTATAAAAGCTTCCCATTTGCAAAACCAAGCTCCTTAGTCAGGCTCAAGCCAAAACCAAGTCTTCTCCTTTGGCCACCCCCAACGTCGACTCCAGCAACCCTCTACCCCATCTTCCTATGGCCTCCCAACCACCAAATTAGGAGTGCCAAACTCTTCCTTACACTCGTTCGCACCTGGTGGGCCAAATCCAGAGCTTCCAACCCCTTTCGTCTCGCAGCTCCCCCTATCGGGGGTCTTCATCCCCTCCATGAACAGCCAATCACAACCATCGTAATTCTCTTTCTCTTCATCCATAAATATGTTCAATCTCTTCCTCTACCTCAGTAGATCCTCATCAACCCCTGTACCTCTCAATTTGACTGACAACCACCACCCTTCCTCACCATGTTCCCCAAGTCTAGCAAGAACTTTGGTGAGTTTGTGCCGGCGATCCATGCCATGAAGCCTCACTCCACCTGGTCCATAAGCTTGCCCACGGCCATGCGAGAGAAACCCCTCAAGAAATTGAGGGTTTCGCTTACACATACCCTTAGCCGAAGAACCTATCAATCCACCAATCCTCCCTTCACCCTTCAGCCACCACACGCCGCCATTCACTTAATCGACATCACCATCACCTTCCATGTGTCATGACGAAGCTCCTGAGCATTTTAACCAGGGCCTTTGAGCCCGTATTTGTGAAGTGCAGGTTCGTTGTTCACTCCCCATCGCCGTCGTCTTCCTCGACCACGTCCGCCATGCTCCGTGCAGCTCTAACCTAGCTACCACTCCTAGGTTATGAGGTTCCTAGCTACGAAGAGACCTAGGCTGTCAATTGACGCATCAGGAGGCTTCCACTGCCTTGATTTGATGAAGCTTCACTTGTAGCTGCACGCATATGAGGGCCCTTAGAAGATAGTCCCACATCGTGTTGGACAAACTTTCAACTACACTTAAATTGATTTTGTGTTACAGCTTGTTTGCCCAAGCACATGGGAGTTAGGTCCATGCACATGCCTCCTCGTGCCTTACGCCTCACCCGTGCACATGCACACGGGTCTAGCCACCTAGGTTCCAAAAACCCGATACTAAACCTGATTACACTTGGGTTTGAGAGAGAAGAAAGAGGAGAGAGCTTTGTGAGAGGAGGGGATGGGCTTTGCTCTGAAGTGCTTGGCGTGTGCTGAAGGGAGAAGGAGGCTCTCACACTTAGCCCCTGAAGAGAGAAAAGCCTATACAAGAAGGCTTAGAAGAGAAGGCTCTCGAGGGAGCCTTGTGCTTGTGCTCTGTGTATCTGTTAAGGTGTCTGATGCCTTATTCCTATTTTCTGAAAGTTTGATGCTGGCACTGTTGTATTATTTAAGTACCTAAGTTGGGTTGATTGAGAAAACTACCGAATATTTGAATATTTGGGTATATGCTTAATTAAAGATGAATAATTGGAGATTTAAATCACCATTATTTTGTCTTTCTATTTTTTTGTCTCATGATCCTTTAAATTACATTTGAATATCAATTAAAGCAATCCATTTATTGCATATCTTTTATTATGCTCAATTTATTCTGTTTATCTATTTTGAATGAAGATTAATGTGTGAATTCCATATTTGCTCCCTGCAAATGACCTTGGACTCCAAATAGAATATGAGTTTTATAAATTTAAATGTGTTGTGTGATTTAGGAGTATACTACGGTGAACACATATTTAAAACCTCCTGTTTTGCCTAGCAACAACTACCCGCCACCCGCGCACGCTCCTGCCTCAGTCCCCTTGTCATGCCTCCTCCCTCGTGCGCATGTGTCTCTATGCGTGCACAGCAGTATCAGCCACCATATGCGCACCTCTTCAGTAGCCCTCGCGTGGAGCAGATCAAACAGAAGCAGCAGGCCGCCTGAACCCACATCCACCATTGCTCCATCTAGCCATCGACGGCCGCTATTCGCCGTGCCAACGACTCCACCGTGAAGTCCTCACTCCACTCCACCTCCGGTGAGCTCCTCGTGGTCGAACACTCCCTCTTCCATGCATGCGAGCTTGGGGAAGAGAATCCCTCGTTTTAGTCTTAATTAATATTTACATTCACATACCATTGCCACTTCTTATTTTTTTGATTTTATTAATTAAATATTATGGCTAAGTTATGTAATTGACCTCCCTCTTTGTCATAAATGTTATTTTAGCTTTAGTACTTATTGTTTACTTAATCTGAAAGCAGTTTTGGCTAGATTTCTTGGGAAAATCATTCGTGAATAATATTATTTCGACTTGTGTGATTTTCAATAGGTTAGTGCCTCCCCGTGGACACGACCCACTCCTTCGTGAGTGGTTTATTTAATTTATTTTGATTGCATGTTTTGCCACTCCAGATTCGATTTCTATACTACAACGCAATCTTAGATTATATTTTTCGAACACTATTTTAACGCTCGATCACTGAGGCTCCGTGCCTTGTTGGTTTAAGGTGTTTCAGCCTTACTTGACGACATCTGATTGAGGCCCTTGGCTTTGGTACTATGGATTTATTTGGCTGATATGTGATTCAGGTTATTGTTTAAACATTTGGCTTAATTGAGAATTGTGAGATGTGCTTAAATTGAAGGGATTAATTGGTGATTTAAATCACCACTTTTTATAATCCTTTCTATTCTTTTTGTCCTATTATTTCTTGAGAGACAATTTGGTTGATGTTGAATATATTCTTATTGATTCATTACATGTTATCGTGCTTATTGTCTATATCATTGATTAGTGTTGTGAATTCCATATTTGCCCTTGCGAACGACCTCGGACTCCCTTGTGATTTTGTGGTTTACAAATTTAATTGTTTGTTGCATTTTTGTTGAGTGTACTATAATGCGCATCTCTTGACACTCGACGATTCTCGTGCATCAACATTTTGGTGCCATTGTTAGGGAGCAACGTGCAATTCACCACTAGTCATATTTGATTGAGCTTATTACTAACTTGCCCTATCTATTTTGCTTGTGATTTTGCAAGGTACATCACGAGAAGATCTTCTGTGCAATCAACCACTCCAAGGGTAGGTAAAATTTTTTCTTCTTCCCTAATCAACCTCCTAGCCTTTGGAAGAGAAAAAAGGAAACAAATGAATTAGGATCCACTTGCCTTATCTTGTTAGTAATTATCATTTAAAGGCAAAATTTCTTTATTTGCGAACTTAATTTGATATCTGATTGAAGTGAGATGATTTGATTAGAGATCTCCATCCTGATTTCCTATACCTATTAGGGATTTACACTAAAAGTCTAGACATCTTGGACTACTCACTTTCTTATTTGAGTCCAAGGTGCCATAATTGAGATCAAATTGGACTTGAAATAGAGCCAATTAGGGTTTCCACTTTTGGGTTGTGAAGTGTTAGTGCACATTTGCCTGCATTAAAGGAAATTGGCATTCCTGTATGTGGTTGCCACCCAAGCTTTTGATTGAAAAGATCTATTCTAGAAAATCCTAAAAGCAGGCTCTAAATTCACTTGAACTCTAAAATTTGGACTTAATAACATGAGAGTCAAATTCAGGGAGATTATGGGTCATGACCTAGATTTCATCCTCATCATTAGGGTAAGTTAGGTGAAGTTGGTCCACTTTGTCGACCAATCAGCCTCCAAATTAGGCCACAAATTGAATCAACTTCTAATCAAGTGAAATTCAAGGCACAAATTAGGGTTAAAATTGGTAGGCTTAGGTCTCAATTCACACATTCTGGTCAACTTGGAACCGCAGTGACAAGGAAGGTCAGGTGGGGGAAACCCTGTATCCCATGGGGACGCTTTACCATGTAGGGGTCTTTACGGGGCTCTCCTTCATGACTGCCCAAGTAATTCTCGGGTATGTGGATTTTCGCTTTAGAGGTATCATCCACCTCGAAACATCCTTAGTCATCCAAAAATCTTTGGGTGCCTTGATTGGGTCCAATAAACATCCAATCCCTCATCTATTCTCTAGAGCACATACACAGGAAAGGTCCCTAGGGATTTTACTTACAGGTCTCCACTGGAGTTGATCTTCTGTGGGATTTCTAATTTGATTTGATCAATTTGATCTAAACTTGAATTTGATTCTACATCCTGACCCACCACCTGATTTGAAAATGCAACCTAACAATTTAGGAAGAATGTTTTGGAACCTAAATCCCAAATGAACTTGAAAGAGAAAATGATCGAGGCTGCTTTTAGACATCATGATGAGTATTACAAAACCCATAATCCATTTAGTAGAATTTAGGTTAATGTGTCAGAAACAAAAGCCTTCATTGTGTATCGTGCCCATTTATTGTTGACCCAACTGATTAATGGTTCAACTTGGGATGATTTCTTATTAGAATACATTGAATTGGGAAAATTACATAGCAATGAGTATCCACAATGTTGGTCAAATCCCCCACTTTGGGAAATACACTAAGATCTCATTGAGAAATGTGGTAATTTAGTGAATTTTGTATATGAAGCAATTAATAAAAAATACTCATATATCCCCTCAGAAACTGATGATGAATCTTGGGTTAATACTGAAGATCAATATGATTTCTAGAGCTCAAGTTTAAAAATTGAGGTTGTTGTGGACCCCCAACCTAAACGGAATCCGATTCAAACCTTGTACAGAATGACATACATGCTCAAGATATTGGTTGGGTGGATCTAGTTGCAGGTGTTTCTGATCTGAACCAGCCTTAAAGAGCCATGAAGCTGGTCCATCATACCATGATATCCCAAACACCTATGATGAGCTTGAGTCAGAACCTCTAAGGATGTAATTCTCGAACCTTATCCTGTTAAGATAGTCCTCGAGAGTGATTTTGGCATCCCAATAGAACCATGTCCAGATTCTAGTGACCCAAGTCCTAACCTTGACCTATAATCTAGATTTGACCCTATTTGGGATGATCATGAGGCCCAACATAACGAGAACCAGATTTTAGATTTGAACTATGATTTTGGGTCTGTATTTGATGATTATACCTCTCCAACCTCCTCAAAGGGATAAGTCAATTTGTCAGAAGTCACGTCGATTTACAATACAGAATTAGAGGAGCTGGAAGAGTTGAGATTTGGTTGGGTTTACCCTAGGAGCCAAGAACCCGAGCCTTTTCCTAATAAGGAAACCTCTTTGAGCTTGGAATTTAAGATTAGGTTAGATCCAAATCAGATTATTAGTTCTATGCATCATGATTTGTTCTGTGGTGGAAATCCTGATCTTGAATTAGGTTCAGAAACTGATTTTCACAGATTCTCTGATGATTTTGAATCATATTCTGATCTCAGAGAACCTTTGTTTCCATATCATATCCACTCTTTGATTCTGATTTTGAGGCTGATGATCTGAACCTCGAAGCAGCCACACCACATATAGAGCCTTCCATAATCCGATCCCAAAGGCATCTGAACACCAAAGCATGGTCTAGAGATCAAGTTCTTACCAAAGGATTTTGCTACGGACTAGCAAAAGTTAGGCATGGGGGTATGATGGTAACACCGTCATTAGCCATAACTAACTTAAATTAATGGAAATCAAGTGATAAGTGCTCTTACATGATCACCTGAGAACTGTTATTCCATGCAAATTCCATTATGAGAAGAAAATAATAAAAAGGGCTAATTCTACAGTTTTAACACCACATCATAAATGCAAAGTAACCATGGGATCACCCAAGGGTTAATTGAAGGTCAAGTGAGAATTAAAGTCCAAAGAGTGGGTCCACACATATAGAAATAGGGTTTTACACATTTCGAGAACCAAATCAGAATAAAAAACCCTAATTTCAGACAAACTTAAACTGAAGAGGTTATGGTTATTATAAAATTCATGTAAAAATATTCTAGGAGGTTTGGTACCCTTGGTGTAACCATCTGAACCCATTTTGACCTTGGACAGAGCTTCCGATGGGATTTTGCCCTAATTTAGGCTTTTGTGTAAATTGCCTAGTCAAACGTGGTCAAAACTCAAATCCAACTTCACCATCAGATTCCTTGGTACTAAATTAGGTTAGTATAAAAATCTGGGTCCTATCAGAGTTCATCTTGACCTAGTTTGCATTTCAATCCCTTAAATATCTATTTCTCTCAATAAAACCACTAGCTTTCGATTTTATTGAGATTAGGTCCCTAAGTTTCTCATATTCTTTGCAAATAGGTCCCTACCATCATGGTAGGTGTGAACTGAAGGTAGTCGACCTTTAAGAGAGGAGATCTCTCTCAATTCGACTCAAATCCCTCTTAAATTGGAGGGATTGCTGATCAGATAATTAGGAATCCAACCAACCCAACCCCATTTGAGGGATTGGAATTGGTCCTAGAGCTCAGGCGAGCTCGAGGAAATTGAGGACTTCTTTCCTTCAAGACCAAGATCCAATCAAGCTTCCTTCTTCATTTAGAGCTCGATTATGACCTCTATAAAAGATCCTCATGTTTCAACTGTCTTCCTTAGTTAGGTCTATGCTGGAATTTCCCTTCTTCCCTTCTCTCCAGCTACGAACTCCATTGGCTTCGGCGACCTTCTCAACCCCTCTCTTCAGGACCTCCAATGGACAAATTAGGCATCCTCCCTTGATCCTCATCTTCTTCCGCTCCTCGCCGTACCCAGTAGGAGCTCCGTCCTCCATTATTGTCCTTGCTTCTCATCACTAGAGACTTCATCGTCCATAGTGCCGGCGAAGCAAGCCATCGTGGATTTCCTCCCCGTTTCATCTAGTAAAGTAGTTCACTCTTTCTCCCTATCTCCCTAGGTTGGTTCTAGCCTCCTATCTCCTCAATCTGATAGATGAATCACCTTGTCCCTCATCGTCTTCTCCGCCTCCGGCATAGCTCCAATGAGCTCACCATGCTACTGCACACCCCAAAACAACACACCCTCTTCACCAAAAGCTTCCACACCATCCACCAATCAAAAGCCCTAACGAAACTTGAAGCTTCATCCATCACAGCAGCTCCACAAACAACCCACCGTCTACTTGCACAATTCGACTTTGCCCGACCTCCATTCACCTCCAACCGTCACTTTCCTTAGAACTAGGTGAAGCTTACGAACGTATTAATTTGGGCCACGAGCCTGTATCATGGATTGTAGGTGTTCGCCAGATCTCCACTTCACATCGCCTTCGTCCGTCGTTTGCCGACCACAATCACTACTAGCACTACCCCCAGGCTCTGCGAACAAACTCTGCGAAGGATTCCAGGCCTCCAATTGATCAGCAACAGCAGGCATAGTAGCTTGATTTGAGCCCTTCCCATCCACTGCAGCACGGAGGAAATGAAGGAGGAGAGAGCACACGTTAGTCCCAGCTCGTGCATTTCCAAAGCCTTCACTGCATATAAATTGAAATCGTGTCCAAGGCTTATTTCCTCAGACACGGGGTGAGGTCCCTCTCACTCTCTCATGCATTCCTCGCTCACTAGCCAAGCCAGTCATCTTAGACCCATGACCCATTTACTCACTTAAAAAACTTGATTACTTGATTTTATGAGAAAGGAGAGGAGAAATTATGAGTAGGGTAGGGAGGGTTTTGCTTTAGGATTTGTGTCCTTGGGGTGCATGCAGTGAGCCCAATACTTAGCCTTTCTACGATGGCTTTGTGCTGTGCTTGGCTCCCTTGTGCATTTTATTGAGGCTTTGTGGCTTGGTGGTTTAAGGCTTCCAAGCCATACTTGACAAAGTTTGATTTAGGTTCTTGGTTCTGGTACTGTGGATTTATTTGGTTGATATGTGATTCGGGTTACTGTTGAAACATTTGGCATAATTGAGAATTGTGAGATGTGCTTAAATTGAAGGGATTAATTGGTGATTTAAATCACCACTTTTTATAGTCCTTTCTATTCTTTTTGTCGAATTATTTCTTGAGATACAATTTGGTTAATATTGAATATATTTTTATTGATTCATTACATATTATTGTGCTCATTGTATATATCATTGTTTAGTGTTGTGAATTCCATATTTGCTCCCTACGAATGACCTCAGACTCCCATGTGTTTTTGAGTTTTACAAATTAAGTGTTTGTTGCTTTTTTGTTGAGTGTACTACAATGCTCATCACTTAACACTCAACGATTCTTGTGCAACAACATACATCTATTCAAAAAGAGTTGTAATTTTCTTTTTATTAAGTATAGAAGTGTTGTAGAGAGTCCCCAACTCGATATAGGAATCTTTGTCTGAGTCGTTCAACACTTACGAAAAAACCTTGAATGAAATCCAATTTAAAACCAAGCACATCCCTTAGTATCAGACATTAGATTTTGAGAGTTAAGTCTCCTGATATTTAGATCGTACGACCAATAACCATATATATAGCCTTAGCAAATTGAACACATAGGCTTCAGATGACCAAACCTGTCACCAGTTGTCTGTTGTCCACTCAAGTCGTTAGATAATACAATCAAACGTCCAATAATAGACCATTAGGACCTAATCAAGCCTAAATCTCACTTTATCAGAACAAAATCCTTTTGAGGCAACATAGGATTATTTTAATATTTCTTCAAAATGTCCAAAAATAGAATGTTAGGACTAATATGACTTAACGTGTGATTTTTCATAAGAAATCTCTATTTAGAGATTCTCTAAAAATCCTGAAATCCTCGGTCATTATTATCATCAAACGTTCAATACAAAGGTCAGATGTCTAGCAGACGACTGACCCATAAGCACTAGATCCCTATTTGGACGTGATACATTCCAGGAATGAACCTGCTCATTTTCATACATCCAAAAATATTATCAAATGTTTTATAATGAGCAATCAGACATCTGACACTTAGTAACAAGTACATTGTTTGGATCCAATTGATTCCAATAACACTGACTCTCACTTTTAGATGTCCAGATCTTTGGTTATATGTCCATAAACCCCATATCAGACATCTGACACATTTTTCAGTCATCCGATTCTATTGTCAGAGTTAATTGTCACCTATTTTGATTTGGATTTCGGCCAAATCTTTGGAGATTTGTCTCTAATGGCTAGGAGAAGGCTCCTAAGCCTTCTTAAAGGTTCTTTTGAGGTCTATAAGTAGCCCTTAACCCCCATTAAGCAAATACACCCATTGGGTATACAAACTCAAGCTCTATACACTATATTGCTCCATATTCACCTTGCCAACCTGCTGTATTAAGATTCTTTTGGGCAAAACTATGTCCCTTATACATATCATCAGCTAGCTAACATCACGGGGAGTTTTCCTATCCCCTATAGTAGCTAGATTATATTGCTATCTTATCAGGGAGCTCTATAGGTTATATTTAATTTCTATTTTTCTTTATTATTGTTGTACCTGGGTGTTGGTCCTATCAGATCCCTGTCTCTTTCTTGTGAAGGGATGAATGTCCGTTTAGATATTGGAGGTGGTTTTTATAACTAAGGTACACCACCCTTATTTTCATGTGGTGTGGATAGTGTTTTGGTCACCTAGTGATCGGCAAATCTAAGGTTAGGTTGACTCAGGTGGAGGCTTTCTCTTGGTTTGGGTTTCCACCTAGAAAATCTCTATGTTATTATTGTGTCATTGAATTTTGTTTATATATTATTTCTTCAATTACACTTCACCCCCCTCTAGTTTACTTTCACTTCTAAAAATCCATGTGTTGGAGCCCTTCTTCCACTCAAGCATTTCTTTACTTGAGTGCACATCTCTTGTACTAGAGGACCCCATGCTAGTCTCTGGAGAAGTTCCACAAGTTAGCACTGTCATCTTCATCTCTGCATCCTCCATCTATAGTCTTCTTCCTCTACACCACTCTAGGCGTCAAAGTTCTATTTTTTGCATTTTTTGTTTTCTTGCTAGCTCATTTCCATAGTTGTAAGCTGTCGAGTTTTTATGATCAATAATATAGTTTACTTTTCTTATTACTATTTGATAATTTCAAATTTATTTACATTAATTAATGCCTAACTAATTTTAGTCTGAGGGGAATTTGGGTTAGAATGCATTTACGTAGGTTAGATTAGTCATTTAGTGCATTCTATACATAATGCATAAGTTTGAGTTTTTATGAAAGTTTTCCCATAGCTATATTTGGTGCTTTGATGTTTCTATTCATATGTGTGCAGGTGTCAGGTCTTAGGAAGATTCAAATAGGCAGAAGGGAAATCTGGAATTGTGCTCACTTTGTTAGAGACTGAGTCATGTTGGTGCAACCAAAACCCTAACCTATTCAACCTTAAATCCTAACCCATTTAGGAGCCTAATTGACCTTAGCCTAGCAGCTAATTCCTTGAACAAATAGCCAACCTACATGACTGGCCACTTTAGGATTAGACCACACCTTAGTAAAAACCCTAAGCCCAAAATCTTGACCATATCCCTCACAGCTAATCTTCCAACTTAACCCTAACCCATTTGATCCCAAGCCTTAACCTATTTAAGCACCCAACTTTCTACATGTACAACCTAGTTAACCTATTCCTATAACCCAAAACCATATAAAATCCAACTAAATATTTCCCCAATCTATAACAAATGATCTACCCAACCTAAATAACACCCTTTCCCTTATCTCTAAATTTCCAGCACATCTACCAAATAAAACCTAAATATAACCAAACCTACCACATTTATCCCCCATTCCCACCACCCAAGCACCTAAATTCCCCACCAAACAAATCCCCACAGAAACCTTCATCCCATAAATTCCCTCCATCGAAAATCCCATGAAACCTACGTACCCATCCCAACATCAAATGCCATGCACCCTCCATCAACTTTCCATGTAACTGAACAACCCATGTCCAGTGAAGTCTCTCAGCCAACCTCTGTCTCTCCCCCTAAGTTTGACCCATCTAATCTCTCCATATCATGCAAAACAACTCTCTACATGAACTCCCCCTCCAAGTAATCTCTTTATTCCTTCATCAACCACATGCATGAAACAAACACAGCCACAATCCACCGAACTCAACACCACTTATCCACTTTCCGCTTAATCATTTCATTTTCTACTGCATCACTAAATTTAGGCCATCCATCATTCTTCCAATCTAATCCAGGACTTGATTATGCTCTAAACAAAACCTAACCTATCCTATCAACCTACCCTTAATCCTGAGCTTTGATCCCTAACCTAATTAATCTTAGCCCTCCATTCCAAGATCTAAAACCCTATAAATAGAGACCTACCCCCCCACTAACTCACCCTTGAGACTGATGGGAACACCATCATAGGCCCTAATTGGCCACTTTTAGTTAGGTTTAAAAGATAAATGCTCCTATATAACCATCTGAGGGTTATAACTACACTTCAGGCTATTTTGAGATGAGAATAGGAAACTAGGGTTAATTCTACAATTTTAACGGTATATCATGAACACAGAATAACCAAGGGATTTGTTAAGGGTGAAATAAAGGTCAAATGAGTGTTCAAATCTAATAAGTGGGTCTATGCAGACAGAAATGAGGTTTCACGCATTTTGAGAACCAGTACAGCACCCAAAACCCTAATTTCAGACCCGCTTAAATTATTGAGGTTTTGGTCAGAATAAAATCTATATAAACCTTGTAAAATTCATAGAAAAATATTCCATGTGGTTTGATACCCTTGTGTTGACCATTGAAACCAATTTTGACCTTAAACAGAGTTACAGACACAATTCTACCCTAATTTGGGTTTCTACACAAATTACCTAGTCAAACTTGGTCAAAACTGAAATACGACTTCACCATCAGTTCTTTTTATATCCAAATTTGGTTTGTATCAAAATTTAGGCCCAATCAGAGTTCATCTTGACCTAGTTTGCATTTTAATCCATTTAAACTCTATTTTTCACACATAAGCCCCAAGCTTTCAAAATATTTGCATTTAGCCCCATAACTGCTCATCGTTTTCTTCAAGAAGGTCCCTGCCACCATTAACAGTGTAAACCCATCAACTCCAACCTTCAATTTGGTATTTCTCCCTGATTTCTCGATCAATCCCTTCCAAAATCGGAAGGAAGGATCTTGAGAGAATCCCCAATCACCTAAACCTTGTCTTGGGCTCCAATTCTCCACATGAAGCTTGTGTGAACTGTTGGATTTTAGGGATCTCTTTCCCTAGAATTCCAATCTCCTCAAGCTTGTTTCCAAGCTTTGAAGCTTGCTTGAAGCCTTTAAGAGGACCTCCATCGCATTGCCTAGCTCCTTAGCGAGTTCTAGGCCTAGAAATTCTCCATCTCCTCTACCTCCGTCCTGCTCCAAAGACCACTTTGGCGACCTTCTCCCTCTAGTCTCCACTCCTGCTTCCACATAATATAGGTAGTAGGTTTTCCTTCCCTAGCCTCATCTGCATCTCACCATACCTGCGAGAGGCTCCTTCTCCCATCAGGCATCGTCGCCCTTCTTCCCAGAGCAACCCTTCGTCTTTGGCACTGGCCAATCATAGCCGATGCCATCTTCGCATCTTCTTCATCAAGAAAAGCTCCAGTTTGACTCCTCATCTCCCCTTGACCCAATTCACACACTCAACACCCACATTAGCACACTCTTACGGCCATGCCACCGTCATCTTCCACGTCTCCAGTGTACCATCGATGACCTTGTGAAACTGCCACACCACACCAAACTGGTCACCATTGGTCTCAAAAGCTCAGCGGTGTCCTCATGACCAAAACCCCTCAAGAAATTAAGGGGATTGGCTTCGCACTCACACCACCAAACTCGAGCTTCACCGCACTACCTTCTCGTGTTCACCGAACCTCCACACACACTCCTACTCTGTGCAAAAACTACCAGTATGTTCGCCACATTGTGAGATCCTCCCGAGCATTTTTGACGTGGCCGTGAGGCCGTCTTCTTCCTTTCAAGTTTTCATCGGAGCACCGTTGCTGCCCCCGACTTCTTCAACCTTGATTGCAGTTCTCCAGCCTCAATCACTCGTGAATCCACCCCCAGATGCTCTTCTAGGACCTCAATTGGGCACCACTGCCATGCCTTCGCCTCCATTTCGAAGTCTCACTGCCTGCTACTACGATGCCAGTAGGCCTCATGGGATTAATCCCACATCATAGAAGATAGGATCATCAGCAGTGCATAATTGGAATTTCCTCTCCTGCCTGTTCGCCTTAGCACAAGTGGTGAGGTTGCACTCATTGCACTTGCACTCACTCCTCACCCACTACACCTCACAAGTGGGTCTGAACCTCTAATCGTATACCCGATATTATTCACCCGGGTCTAAATTGACAAAGAAGAAAGAGAATCAGAGGGAGGGGGGAGGGTTTTGCTCTTAAGCCGTCAACTCCTCTCAAGATTTAGCCGCTGAAGGTTTTGTGCGAGGCCCTTGTGCCATGCACTTGTGAAGAAGTCGTGTGCTCCTCTGCTGCTACTGTGCCTTGTCTCCTCTAAGGCGTGAAGTTTCAAGGCATCTGTGCCTTATCTCTATCGACTGATTGGCTGCTCCTGTGCTTGGTTCTGATAATTGCTGAGATACTTGATTGCTGTTACTGTTCAAATATTTAAGTGGTTGTGAGCTTTAAACGTAAGGGTTAATTTGGTGATTTAATTCACCATTCTAACACAATCCTTTTGCACTATTACTTTGATCTTATTGAATTATCATTTTGAATAAGTCATTGCTTTCAAATTACTTATATTCCTTGAGATTGGTGAATTTAAATTGCATCTTTGCTCCCTGCAAATGTCCTGGGACTCTATTTCTTGAATCTGAGCATATAAATTTAAATGATTTGAGCGATTTTGTCATATACATCAATGTATTTCTTAAACAATGATAATTTCACCTGAATAGAGACCAATCTTTCTGACTTCCAAAAACACCAACTAGAACACAAGCCACACTCTTCCTCATGCCCTCCCCTTGTAGATTCTCTTGGTGTTCCTTCGCACCCACTTCTTCACCACCGTCTATGCCTTGCCTTTGAGGATTTTTAGTTTTAGGCTTACTTGTTCTACTTTAGTTCTAGTAAAATTTTGTTTCTATTTCTAGTTGTAAACATTCTCCAATTTGTATTCCAACTTTGATTTGAAATAAAAAGTTCCAGTTGTTTTTGCTCTCTACTTGTCTTGAAATACTTATTTTATTTCCCTTATTTGTTTTAGTTGCTAGTTCTAGTTATTGCTATTTTAGATCTAGTCATTATTTTTTTTTTTTAGTTAGGAGTAATATATTACTCAAAAGTAGTTTACTGGCCCAAATACAAATGTAGCATGGTACAATCTACAAGAGATTTAAAATAAAATACAAAAAGATCACCCATCTAGAACATTAAGTAGGGTACATTTTGCATAATCTGGAAATACATGTTGCCAATGATTTTGATAAAGAATGGTCTCCACCGTGCTTCCTCTGAATTATTTCTTTACATACATTCCAAATCACCGTAGCGTGGATTCTCTAGTAGAGAAGATGTAACTATTCATGAAGGAGGGCGGTCTAGCTAGATGAGATGATAGATGGTAACTTGGTACCTTGAGAGAGTTTGTCCCAAACATCCTTCCTAATGTTCAGTTTGGTGATCTACTCATTTTAATACAACTTATATTCTCTATCTATTTGTTTACTTCGTAGATTTTAGGAAAGTGATCTAGTCCCTTAGCCTTCTTGCGAACGACTCAGACTTCGACCTTTGAAAAGTATGATTTTATATTTTTGAGTTTGATTTGAAAAAAATGTTAAAAGTTTCTACGTGCATTTACTTCGATGAATGCGTATTTTAGTGCTTATTTTCATAAGTAGCACACTTTTTGACGCTATTGCCAGGGATGCACGATGATTATTTCACTTTCATTGGTTACTTTTAGTTTTGCATTTGTGAGATCTAGCTTGCTTTCTTCTTCTTGTTGCTTGTTGTGCAGGAATCACTCCTTTGCATGACAATGGGTCACAGAGCAACATGGAGAAATTGTAGGTGAGGATCTCTAGGTAGGTTCCCTTCATCTTAGAATTAGGTGTGCTCTTGAATCTTAAGATTATTTGCATTTAGAATAGTTACATTTATTATAAAAAAATTCCCTTATTGTGTGGGACTTATGCTTGAAATATCTTCTCATTGAAATCAAATTCGAGTTGCTTTTAACTCTCATTCAAAAATTTTATTGTAAAAAATTGGTGCAACCAAAAATTTTGAAATGTTTACTGTTTGATCCCGTTGAAGTCAACAAATGCTACAAAAATACGTGATTTTATAATTGATGCACATTATTATTGTTGCAACGTGTAAAATCAACCAACTTTTAAATTTATATTCCTAGATAGGATGGAGTATCTAGGGTCATCCAAGGCAGCAATTGGTGTTTCAAGAATGCTTCTCTCATGCAAAATTGGAATCTTCTCTTTTTTTATATTTTTGTTTTGTTGTTTTTAGGGTTTTGAAAATAATCGGGGTAACGATAAGAAGTAAAACAACACCTAAGTGAAATAATGAAATCTACACTTCAAAGCTCATGAAGGGCACATGAAAGCACATGAATTGACAAAGTGACTAAGAAGGGCACTTGAATTTGTATTGCTACTTAAAAATGTCACATGTAAAGGAATTCTTTTAGAGGAAAGCTTCCTAAAAGCAAAAATAGCTAATGCAAAATAAATTGAGGTAGAAGATAAATAATCCTCCAATTGAAGCTTTGGATAGCCCTTGCTCCAAATGCAGCTGCTCTTGCACTTCAAAAGGGCTTCTCGTTAGCTCCTTTCTTCAGATGCTCCTCCTCTTTATCTCCTCCAAGGGTGGACATCCACCCTAGCTTCACCTCCTTTGCCTAGCCATCCCCTTTGGTGAAGAACACCTTGGATTGATCCAAGGTAAAAGGGAGATGAAGAAGGCACCAAGGAAGCATGGGATGGGTTCCTTAATCTTCTTCTCTCCACTCCTCCTTTGGACGTCTCTAGTGGATGTATAGGAATAGAAATAATGTAGCCAAGGGTGATTCTTTTGGTGGTAGAAAGGGGTTTATATAGGAATAAAAGGAAGGTGGTCGGTGTGGAGATTGGATGGCTAGGATTAGGTTAGATAGGTGGTTAATGGATCCTATGGTGTAGGAATGTTGGTGCCACTAAAGGTGTGCAATTGTGGTGGTTATGGGTGTAAGGGTATACATTTGTGGTGCCAAAATGGGGGTCTTCTAGAAGGGATTCTTGGTGCCAAAAAGCTAGGGCTAGGATGGATTAGGTGATGATGTGTAAGGTAGGGGATTTTTGGAGCAAAAGTTGAGGGATAGTTATAGGTGGTTCTTGTTTCCAACTCTTGGTGGCTTTTGGTGGTGGTGATGGGATGAAGAGGCACCTCTTTTTTGGTTCCAACGTGAAGGGATGGAAGGGAGGTGGTGTCAGCGCTAAAAGTAGGAGGGTGTAGATGGTTGTCTTAGGTGGTGTTTAGGGTTAGGTGGATGGCCATGAGTAGGGAGCTTAGGTGGAGCTAAGCTAGCTTAGCTAGTAGATTAGTAGAGGAAGAGCTAGGGTTTTCTTGGAGGAGCTACTCTGAGTCTTCATGGTGCTTCTTGGAGTTGACTACTACTGAAAGAGAGGTGCTAGTGAACTCAATAGCTAGCTTAGCTTTTCTAGTAGCTAAGCTAAGCTAAATTAAGCTAGCTTCTTCTAATCTGGAGCTGAGCTGGAGTTGATCTTCCCGAAGACTTCCGAGCTAGCTAGCTTAGCTCTGGTAGCTAAGCTCAACTGAATTGAGCTGACCGGCTCGAAATGATTTAGGACTCTTTAATTGACGAAGTCATTGATGAGTAGTAGCTAGGCTTGATCTTGTAGAGTTGCCATGAGCTATGTGGAGTTGGAATGAGATAAGATCCAACCAGAATGAGCTCTATCTTCATCTTTTTCCTCCTACCTTGTTAGGGTTTAGGTGATTTCCACTGTGTAATCATCCCTGACAATGATAGGAAGCATATAAAGGAAAAAACTAAAGAAAAAATAATGCAATGCATGTCTGAACTATATGAATTCTAAATGCAGTTCCAAAACCAAATTGCAATGTGCAAAACCTAAGAATTAGATGCATTTTAAGAAATAAAAGTGATGATAAACTAGTGTTTATCAACAACCAGCCAACCAGTTTTCATGCAGAACTTCATTCTATATTGTTCTGGCAAATTCATTTACTATTAATGGGTTTTTTTGAAAATTAGCAGCTGAAGATTTGAAATCTCAGATTTTTCCTAATTTTTATACAACTTCAAATCAGATGAAATTCGTTGCCTTCGTTTGCCGATCAAATCTTGTTTTACAAAAAAATTGGCAAATGTTTTTGAAACTGACACCATAACTATTATGAAAAACACTTGGTATGGGTCTGTTGGGTCTAATTTGCTATTCTGATTTGAAAAATGTATAAAAAGTATTTTTAGGATGCTAAAAATTGTGAAAAAAATATATTGTGTGTGACAATCAAGGGGTGTTTTTGAAGCCATATATTTGCTATTTAGGCTGCACCACTTTATCCAAATTGAAATTTACTCATCTAGAAGTTGCCTGCTTAAGATATGACATTGAATAACATAGTTAGGATAATTCGTTCATTGTAGCATGCTCTTACGACATCAATTTTAAAAGAGAATAACATAAAGAGTCCAAGTGTCGAACATAGGGAGGTGATGAATGGGTTTGCGTGTGGTAAAAATCAAGGTTTCAAGAACCCGTCGTTGTTGCTTACAAAACACGTTATCAAATACAATTTATAACTGAAACTCAAAAAGTGAGTCCCAGGTTGAACACGAGGAGGCGAACATTTGATTTTTAGAAATCTACATTTCACTTTTATTTGTTTTTGTTGTTTTTATCTTTTCTAATTTTTTTGGTATTTTTATCAAGTAAGAGATTAGGTCGATGAAAACTTTATCTCCTTGAAAAAATATATGAGAGAGAGGGAGATGGAGAGAGAGAGAAACAATCATTAATTTAAGAACAAGTGTTTGTTACAACTATGAAAGCGGAAAAACTACACAACGAAAGCGAAAAAGATAGAAAGAGGTGAGAGAATCCCCCTCGACGGTTGCTCGGAGGATGACTCGCTCTGATGTCGCCTGGAGGAAGGTGGTAAGGAGCGGGATGAACATGGATGGAGTTGGAGGATGGAGGGTGGGGCAGGATGGCATCGTGGCAAGGATCTTCTTCCCGAAGGGTGGTCAGAAGAGGGCCATGGGATGCTCCACGAATGGGGATGAGAGGTGGGAAAATGTTTGGTTCTATTCTAGAGAAGCATCCTGGGCTTGGGACAGGCTTTCTCTAGAGCCTTGGAGGTGGTGAGAGGAAGAAAGGAATAGATGGTTTACAATGGAGGTGGGTAGGTCCTTTTATAATGGAGAAGGAAGAAGAAATTCGTGTAGAGGGCTATAGTGACAGCTGCAAGCGTCACTAAAGAGCTGCCTAAGCTGCCGTTGAAGATCCACACCCATTAATTCTTATACTGGCGTGCTCATCGCATAGGCCATTAGTGACAGCTGCAAGAGTCACCAAAGGCTCGCCCAACTGTCGTTGAATGTATGCCCCCACAGCTCATGCCCCGCTGGCCTACACATCCTACGCCACTTGTCGCACGTGCTTGTGTGCTAGTGCTGCTGCGCTACTGATGCGCTGGTGTGCACTGCAGCTTGTGTGGGCTTCATGTGCACACGTCACGTGTCAAATGGGGGGGGGTGGCATTGCAGGGATTCAAACTTGCACCCCTTCGTTGGAAGTCCACGCCTCCACCATTGCGCCAAGTCATCGGATGTATCGAGTAGACGTCTTAAGGCACGCGGTGGAGGAGAGCTCTCAACTGTTGGATCATGATCCAACAGCTAACAATTGATGATGCAAATGAAGAGGAGCCATTGTTGGGATTGCTGGCTGGTGTTGGGCGGCCTGGATGGCACCACCTTGCGCCATCAGGGCTGTCCATCTTCTTTCTATTGCAATGGGTGCCATGGTGCTTGGATCGAGATGATTCTCGTGTTGCTAAACTGCGATCGTCGCTTCGGACACATTCGTATGGTTAGATTTTTCATCCAAAGCCCATATGGATGTCGAATTGCCTCTTGGCCGTTGATCTTCCTCGGACTTCATATGATGCTATGAGATTTCGATCTAGATGATTTTGGAGGCATTAGACTCTGATCGTCGTCTTGATTAGATCCATACAATCAGATAGTCCATTTGAGGCCCTAAAATAAATCTCCTTCTCTCCTGACCATAAAAAGACCTTATTAGCCTAAAACATATACAACTACTCTAAATGCAGAATGATGCATGCTATGCAATATTTATAACATGAATTGCAAATCTAAGCCTAGGAACATGCATGAATAGGCATTTTAACCTACATGGATGTGTCTACATCATACCCCCATGCCTATCTTTTGCTAGTCCCTAGCAAAATTAAACAACACGCTATGTATAAAAATAGAATTAGGATTAGATCACTTAGACCTAAGTTATTTATTAACAATAGAAAATTTCAACTAAGGGTCCAAAGCTACGAAGTCGTAGTACCCGGGTGTTTGCTAGAATGCAGACCGCCCAAGTCTTCCCCTTATTTGAAAAGGGAAGATATATTTTTTTTCTTCTTTTCTAATTTTTTGGACTTTTTGAGTTTTAGAGTTTCAGGATAACTTTTTATGGCCACCTGACCTGCCCAAGACTTAAAAAGGACTCTAAGTGCTAAGCATCTTGTGAGAAGAGTGAAAGACTCGCTAGGCGGCTGTTAAAGAGGAGTTCAGGTTTCTATGACCCTAGGTGACCTTGCCGAAAGGTTTATCTTTTCGATCGGTAGCTTTCTCCCTACTTCTTTTATTTATAGGGTCAACACAAGGGCAAACCCAAAGTATATCTCCCCGATTTATTCTACTTACTCGCTTCTTCCTTAAGTGTTTTGGGAATTATTGTGCATTTTTGAGAGCTGGGCTCTGGACAACCTGCTAATGGGCTGTTACCCACGGCAGCTTGCCAGCCATACTCGTGCGGTGAAGTGTGATTTTATTTATTTTTTTGTTTTATCCTTTTTCTTTTTTTTTTTTTAGGGACTTTTTTTCTTTTTCCTAATTAGGTGGCTTCTCTGATCTAAGATTTACCTAAAGGCAGTATGAAGAGAATGGTCTTGTGGTTGGGCTCTAGACAACCTGCCAATAGGTTGTTGCCCACGACAACTTGTTAAGCATACCACCCTAGATAATTCATTAGCTACCCAATTTCCGTAAAAATCGTCGAAAAGTGAGTCAGTGCAAATAGTGTGTAGATTCTTAGACTTAAAATCTCCTAAAATCAGAGGGCAGATTGATAAGTCGCATACTTATCATCCCAATTTATTCACCAAATTAAAGTAAAATTACTTAGCGAGGACTCGAGACTAAGTCTACATTTGAGTGGACACCCAAGCTAATTAACCCCGAAGACCTAAAGAGTCTAAGTTTTCAGTCCTATCGTATCATTTCTTAAAGTTAATAACTTCCAAAAGCCTAAGTTCTCTTCTCCTAATTCCTTTTTCTTCTTTTTTTTATACTTTTGAATATTAAATTATTTTTAAAGAAAATAAAATAAATTTTACAGAGCTAACGAAATAATTTTAGGATTAAGTATCCATCCCCTCATGCCTAAATGATGCAATGTCCTCATTGTAAAAACAAAGACATGAAAAGGGTAGAATAACAGAATATCACCTGAATTTTCATGACAACCGGTCAGCTCCGCAGAAAGGAGAGTATACGCACATGCTAAGTTTTATGCCTTCATCTAGGCATAAAATACAAACAAGGAAGAGGTTAAGAATTCATAAGTGCGGGTGAGAATCAGAATAAGAATATTAACCCTTAGAGCCACTAACAGAAGATGTCCACAGACGTGGACTAGATTATGTTGTAGACCCATGCCCCAGGGTCGAGTAATTTTAAGGTTCTGGATGAAAATCACCTAGAACCTATGATTATTGTACTTTCGGGGTCGAGCTTGCGGTTTGGTGGTGTGCAACCCAAGACTAAAATGTCAGACAAAAGATAGATATGGTTCACAAGGTTCAGATGTGCACTTAACATTTAGCTCAGAAAAATAATTAGTTATTTCAAGCTTGGGTTGAACATGAAAGATATCATAAGGGCCCTAGTAGAAAGTAGGTGGTTTTAGGTCAATAGGAACCCTTAGATCCAAAAACGTAGTTCCCTCAGAAATAGCTTCCCAGATTTTTATTTCCAACTTCCTATCCTCTAAAATCAATGTTTTTAGGACCTCCAAATCGTTGTACACCCCATATAAAGTACCCAAGTCCAGTAATTACACCTGGATCAGGATTGGCTTGGGCACAATGATCTCAAAAGTTAGCTCTTCAGGGTGCAGTTGAGGAATGGGGTACTGATTGACTCATCAGGACTCGGATCCACCAAGTTAACCCCAACCGAATCAAATTCCTCTGTTAAAGGGCTGTCAAATTACTTTTCATACTCCTCTAGCCTGTTTGTCTCACTAAAATTATTTTCCTTAATTTCAAGTGAGGCATCACTCAAAGATTTCTCACCCTCAGAATCAAAGAATTCTTGATCCTCATTTATATGTCTCAAAGTCATATGTCATTTCATGGTCCATGGAGGCATATTTTTGTCACTCCCTGGCTCTGGGATCTCAGTTAAGAAACTCAGTTCATCCTAATGGGCCCCTCCCTGATAGTAGGTCATTTTAGATTGTTCAAAGAATTATAGTGACCTATATTCGGTGGAATACTGGGGAGGGTAGGTGTTATAATCATTATATTCTTCCTGATTGTAGATCGGGTTGGTCTGGTCAACAAAGGATGGAGATCTATATTCAATGTAGCATTGAGATGGATAGTAATCATACTCTTATTGTCTAGTGTTAGGCCCTGAACACTGAGGTTAGGATTCATATCCCCAATCAGAGTTATCCCGGCTAGGAGATGGGTAATCATAAGTCGAGTTAGGATAGTAATCATTTTGGGGATAAGTGGTAGTAGGAGGATAGGATGTGAAATGTGTGTAGGATGTGGAAGGGTACATGGTGGAGGGAAATCAGAAGAAAGAAAGGAGCCCTACAATACAAGCAATCAACCCTGTCCTTAGGTGGGTTAGCGTAAAAACCTATAGACTCCCAGGACTCGTCTTGAGATTATAAATGATTTAGTCTATTTCTATCCAGTCAAACCAACTAGTTAGAGGGAGGAGCTGGGGAGAAGGTTCTTCCTTTGGGTTGCACCTGCGGTTCCTAGTGTTCCCCCTAGCTGTAGTCATTTGACGCCACTCCCCTAGCTAGACATTAGATGGACCTGCAGACATAGATTAATCTAAAAGAATCTTAGTTGAAGCCCCAATGAGTGAATCAATCCTTAAGGCCAACGTCTACTCAGTTTTAATTAGGTTTAGTATGATCGTGCTCTTGGAATGTGATTGGCCCCTAAGATGGGTTGTGCCCTTAATGATTGATTAAAATGTGTGTGTGTGCACAACTAAGGTTTGCAATCATGGTTATTTGATGATGTGTCTTTTACGGTTTAAACTTGTTTAGTAGCTTTTAGGGTTTAATCTTTAGGTTTGTTCAATAAGGGTTTAGTAGAACACTCCAGGTTTTACAAGCACTGGTGATGATGTATTCCTTTAGAAATCAGAAAAGAATGTCGAGTGCCTGGTTCAGCTCTAAAAATCAACCCTAAGTGGCAAGCTACTGATGAATTGCTTTTTATTTGAGTGGTGTGGCCTAAACAAATCAATCAATTGGCCCATTCACACCACATATTAAGGCACACATTGTCCTAGCCTAATTAGATTTCTACTCACTTATGTGTTTTGAGTTGAAGTGCACTAGGTCCACAGGTTAAATCCCGATTAAGTGGTAGAATCAAAGTAGAGTGGTGCGCCTTAAGTCAAGAGTTGTGGGTGGTAATGTGTGTCACTTTCAAAAAATCCCACGAAAGAAGAGTATATATATATATATATTTTTATATATGCGGGGGTGAGATGAATGGAGGTGGCAAACAAACAACCAGATCCATCACTAAGGTTTATAAAAAACACCTATGTTGATTTGGGTTTGAGTTATTAGTATGGCAAAATGAAATCTAGGGTGGGAGTGGTGGGGATAAATTTACAAAACTCTTCAACAGTACTTTACTCTGATCTATCCACTTTGGCTTGCCTTAGAAGGGTACCTGTAATCACAGAAAGAAAGGAGCAAAGTGAGCTAAAATGTTAAGGTGGCAAAACATGAGAAAAACCAAAGAGCATTGCCTCCCCAGCAATGATGCCAAAATGAAGAACGAGTTTGCACGTGGTAAAAATCAGGGTTTCAAGAACACGTCATCATAGCTCGCAAAACGTGTTATCAAATACAATTTATAATCGAAACTCGAAAAGTGAGTCTCAGGTCGAACACGGGGAGGCAAACGTTTGGTTTTTAGAAATCCGTGTTTCGCTTTTATTTGTTTTTGTCATTTTTATCTTTTCTAATTTTTTTGGTATTTTTATCAAGCAAGAGATTAGGCTGATAAAAACTTTATCTACTTGCAAAAATATAAAAGAAAGAGGGAGAAAGAGAGAGAGATAGAAACAATCATCTATTTGTGGACAAGTGTTTGCTACAACTACGGAGGCGGAAAAACTACACTACTAAAGAGAAAAAGATAGAAAGAGGTGAGAGAACCCCCCTTGACGGTTGCTCAGAGGATGACTCACTCTGACGTCACCTGGATGAAGTTGGTGAGGAGCAGGACGAACATGGATAGAGCCAGAGGATGGACGGTCGGGTAGGAAGGTTCCACGGTGTGGATCTTCTTTTGGAAGGGTAGTGAGAAGACGGCCATGGGATGCTCCACAAATGGGGATGAGAGATGGGAAAATGTTTGGTTCTACTATAGAGGAGCATCCCGGGCTTGGGACAAGCTCTCTCTAGAGCCTTGGAAGTGGTGAGAGGAAGAAAGGAAGAGATGGTTTGGAATGGAGGTGGGTAGGTCCATTTATAGTGGAGAAGGAAGAAGAAATTTGTGGAGAGGGTTGTAGTGACAGTTGCAAGCATCACTAGAGAGCCACCCAAGCTGTCGCTGAAGATCCACTCCCTTTAATTTTTCTACTGGTGTGCGCATTGCACAAGCCATTAGTGACAGCTACAAAAATCACTAAAGGCCTGCCCAATTGTTGCTGAATGTATGCCCCTGCCGCTCACGCCTAGCTAGCCTACGCAACCCGCACCCCTTATAGCATGCACGTGCTAGCATTGCTACGTTATTGATGCGCTAGTGTGCGCTACACTTGTGTGAGCATCATGCGTGTGCATCACACTCCATGCGTGCAGCTGGCCGATTTGAAGTGTCGCTCCAATTACCAATTGGGGTGGGGGGGTTGCAGGGATTCGAACCCACACCCCTCCATTGAAAGTCCACGCCTCCACCATTATGCCAAGTTGTCGGATGTGTCAAGGGGACGTCTTAAGGCTCACGGTGGAGGAGAGCTCTCAGCCATTGGATCAGGATCCAACGGTTGAGAGTTGATGATGCGAATGAAGAGGAGCTGGTGTTGGGACTGCTGGTTGGTGTTGGGCTACCTGGATGGGGCCACATGGTGCCATCTGGGTCATCCATCTTCTTTCTATTGTAGTGGGTGCCACGTTGCTCGGATTGAGATGATTTTCATGCTACTGGATTGCAATCGTCACTCCGGATCAATCTGTATGGTGGGATTTTTCATCTGAAGCTTGTATGGATGTCGCATTGCCCCCTGGCCGTTGATCTTTTTCGGACTTGATATGATGCAACAGGATTCTGATCTAGACAATTTTGGAGATGTTAGACTCTGATCGTCATCCTGATTAGATTTGTTTAGTCAAATTGTCCATCTGAGGCCCTGAAATAAAACTCCATCTCTCCTGACCATAAAAGGGATTGAATTAATATAAAATATATACAACTACTCTAAATGTAGAGTGATGCATGCGATGCAATATTTATAACATGAAATGCAAATTTAAGCATAGGAACATGCATAAATAGGCATCTTAACCTAAATGGATGTGTCTACATCAAGAGGCAAGAAATTGAATCTTCTAGTGTCTTAGTTTATTGCCACATGATGAGTTACTTCATTTTCTTACATGAAAAGTTGAAAGAGAGAGAGGGAGAGAGAGTAGGGTTAGAAATCCTAGGTAGATCAAAGTCCCTAGCTATGCGTTAGAAAAGACAAGAATAGGTAAAGTGATAATAATAGAAAACTATAAGTAGTAACCTAAATTGGAATGCAGAAAAATAACAAAAATATTAGCAAGATCACTTCTCTGAGTTATGAAGAAAACATCTTACAAATGCGAGGACAAAAGCTAGAGGAAAGCTTAGAAAAAAAATAACAATATGGACTACGAGAAGTTGAAGAGCTATCGCTATGTGGAGGGTTGTCGAGGTAGCCACAGTGGTGGAGAGGGCTCCATCGACAGCTCGATGGCTTTAGGGACTAGCTTTGGCCTCTAGGAAGGTGGCATATTGCATGTGGAAGAGATATGTTGCAATGGGGGTCATGAGGGCCTTTTATAAGTGAAGAAGAGCCTTGAAGCAGCCCCATTCAACCCCAAACCGCACCCCAAACTGTATTGGACCAGCACTGCATGTGAACTGTGGACTACAGCTTATGCATGCGTAGACCCATGCGCACTGGTATGTCTCAATCCCTTCCGTCCATTGTCGCATCCAATGGTTGAGACTACTCCTCGATTGTGCCTTTGAGACCGCACTGCATTGCACTCCTAGGATCGCGACTTTCCAACTGTCCATGTAGCATGCCTTGCGCCTGAGGATCGCATGCCAGCGGTTGTAATGCATGCGCAAACGAGCACGCGTGCTATTACGGATCGCGTTGGCTTGTTGGATGGTGACACGACACTTGGAGAGCTATCAGTTGTTGATTAGGTGGTCAAAATAGTGCATGCTCTTGTGTGGGTGATGCGCGGATCATGTTTCGATCCTGCATGGCTTGTGATTGATAGCTAGTGCTTGACCATTGCACTTTGGCTGAGAATGGGAAGATCTCAGCCATCGGTGGATGATTGTGTAGGTCTTCTCGAGAGATGATGTGGTGCTTCGGGAGCTGTTGGATTGAAATCGTGTGGCATGTGTCACGCACGCCCGTGCGATGAGAAGGAATGGGTGCTGCTGGCGTAGGATGGAGGGTGGAGTGGGTGCCATGTGGTACATTGTGGACTATTGATCATCAGATCAATGATTAGAACTTCTTCAATTCATTGTCAGGGCTACAGAGGTTGGATTGGGGCAATTTCGAAGCTGCTAGACTCTTATTTTCATCCTGAATCCATCTGTGTAGCTCGATTGTTCATCTGAGGCTTGTTTCAATATGGACTTTCATAATTTGGCTATTAAACGTTAGTTTCACGCAATATTTATATAAAGGCTATACTAAATGCATGTGTGCCCTCAAACCCAGTAGATTATCATATTTAAGTGCCGAGGCTCTTGGAATTGACTCTAAATACTCGAGCTAATGTTATTAATTATTGAGTTATCATACTCCAATCCCACCCCTTGCTAGTCCCTGGCAAGGTTAATCGAAAAGTATAGAGCTAAGGAGAGACTCCCAGGGCATTAGTTATTTATCGTCTAGAGGAAATTCAATACTTAGGGTCTTAACTACTAAGACTCAATAATATGATGATGCCAACCAAGATGAGGACCGCCCTAGCCCTTGCGTTATTCATATACACATTATATAGATATTTTTTCTCTTCTTTTTTTTGTGTTCATGGTTTGGAGCAGTGTTCTGTGGCTACCCAACCCACCCAGGACTTTAAAAGATAAAAGTGCGAAGCATCTTATTGTGTATGCGATTGACTCTCTATACAGGCAACTATATTGGACCTCAAATATCCATAAGCTCTAGCTGAACCTAGTGTATATCTCCCTGTGTCTTTATTACTACGTGCCCACTTCACCTTAATTAGGGATTTATTTGTGCTTTTTGTAGGTTGGGCTCTGGACAAATGGCAATGGGGGGTTACCCACCATAACTTGCTAGCCATACCTGTGCGGTGAAGTGTGGTTTATTTCTTTTCTTTCTCCTTTTCTTTCTTTTTCTCTATTTTTTTTCTTTTCTGTGGTACTTTTTTGTATTTTTTTTGTCAAGCAGGTGGCTTCCCTAATTTGAGATGTACTTAAAGGTAGCGGCCAAAGAGAATTAGGTCCGATGGCTAGGCTTTGGACACCAAGCAATGGGGGGTTACCCATTGTAACGTGCCAGCCATACCACCACTAGCCTGCTTATTGGCTCCCTAATTTCTTCTACGGTTGCCCGTAGAGTGAGTCAATGCGCGATGTGTGTAGATGCTTAGACTTCTAGAATGTTCCAATTGGAGGGTGAGTTGATAAGTCACCCACTTATCACCCCCACTTTATTTTCTTTATTGTAATTAAATTATGTTAGCAAGGACCAGGGGAGTGGGTCTATATCTTAGTGGACATTAAGACTAATTAAGCCACTAGGCTTGAGGAGTCCTAGTGAAAATAACCTAAATGTATTATTTCCAAAGGTAGGTAAATTTTTTGTGCCTACAACTCTGATTTCCTCCTAGCTTTCTTATTTTTATTATGCTTTTTTTATTTTTTTTGAAACAGAAAGGAAAACTATCGAATCACCGATAGGAATCCAGGAGAGCTTTTATTAACTATATAAAGAAAAGGTTACAAAATCAAACCCCACATATGTATAAGAGTCCAACACATATTTATAATATTATCCACACTCACTGGTCTCTCCTGAAATAATTTCTTATTTCTAGCTCTCCAAACCGACCATAACATTGCCACCATGGGAACATGAGGCTTATTTGTAACTAGAAAGGAGTTCCATAGATTTTCCTACGTGGGGATCGAACCCCTACAAACCTTTCTCCATACACAATTTATAACCATGCAAGAAGAGAAGATGTGGCGGCTGTAGTCATTCTGTAACCCACATAGCTGGCAGAATTGAGTAGGGGTGTCCATCCTCCCATGCCGCATGTCACCTGTAATCAGGCCATCCCTTCTACATAACCACAAAAAAAATTGCACCTTTAATGGGACTTTCAACTTCCATAAGTTCCTCCCAATCTTATCCACCTCTGCCAACTTGGACGATATAATGAGTCTTTCGCATGCAGCTGCTAGGGAGAAAATCCCCTCCCACTTGTAAGTATCACACTCCTCTGGTTTCGGTTTGAAGGCATTCAGTTCCTGCAAAAGGCGTTCGTTCTCCATCCATGTCTTGGTTTCATAACCATTCCCCTCGTCAATATTTATCTTCCACTTTTCTGATTCCATATCCCAATAATCATACACCATCGCATTTTTATCAGAAGCAGCTGAGTATGCAAGGGGATATCTATCCTTTAACACCCCATGTGGTGCCCATTTTTCAATCCAAAATTTGAAGCTTCTTCCATCCCCCAAGACTAATTGGAACGAATTCCAATTATCAGCCATAGCACACACCACAGAGGCCCGAAAAGGAGAAGGTTTGATGGGATTCAGGTAACTCTTCTCATGATTTTCCACTCCATAGCTATCATGCACAATCTCCATCCAAGGCTTTTGTTCCCCTTGCAACAACCTAACCGCCCATTTTAAGAGTAAGGCATCATTAAATTCTTTGAGAGATCTTATTCCCATGCCACCATACTTCTTAGGAGAGCACATTGTATCCCATTTAATAGGTTGTAAGAAATTACCTTGGTGAGAGGCTCCTTTGCCGAAGAATCTCTTACACATAACATCAAGTTTCTTCCAAATTGACTTTGGAGCTCTGAGGATGGAGAAGAAGAAGACTAGAATAGATGTAATCACTGAATTTAGCAATATAAGCCTCCCCCCTTTCGATAAGTATCTACTACTCCAGCCTCCTAACTTCGTAGCCACCTTCTCAAAGAGAAAATTCCAATCAATCTTCTTCATCTTTGTACACTTCAGTGGCAGGCCCAAGTATCTAATTGGCAGAGAGACCACAGGCATGCCTAAGATAGAAGAGATGCCACTCTGATCATTATCATTCATGCCAAAGCAAACCAAAGATGATTTGCTTCCATTTAGCTTTAGACCTAACATTTCTCCAAAGATATTAACCATATAAGAGAGCGCTTGTGCTTCCCTTTTCCCTCCTATAAAAAAGACCGTGTCATCTGCGTATTGAAGAATGGGGGCCAAAGCCATTCTATTTGTCATCGAGTAGCCCCTTATCAACCCATATTCTGCCAACTTGCATGGATATCTTGCTAAAGTATCCACAGCAAAATTAAAAATCAATGGTGCCAGGGGGCAGCCTTGCTGCACCCCACATTGAGGCTGAATCTAGGCTTTACTAGGTTTCCCATTTATCAAGGGGGTGTAGGAGGCAGTCATGATGCACCGTTTCATCCACTGGATCCGGAGGGTGGGGAACTTTCTTCTTTTAAGAATTTCCCATAAGTATGACCACAAAATTGAATCATATGCATTAGAGAAATCTACCTTCCATAGGAAGGCCTTAGACTTCCTTCTGTGCCAACTCGTCACCATCTCTTGAGCCATAATAAATAATTCCCGTAAAGACCTCCCAGGTAAAAAAGTAGACTGAATAGGCATAATCAAGCCTTGCAGAACACCACGAATTCTATTTGCGAGGATTTTGCTAATGATTAGGTATATGGAATTCGACAACGCAATGGGGCTATAATCAGAGAAACATTTCGCTCCTGACTTCTTTGGTAACAAGAAAAGGTATCATTTGTTTAGCCTTTTGAAACCAGAATTTCCCTTTTCAAACTCATGTATAACACCCATCACTTCCTCTTTAAGAACACTTCACATCTCCCTGTAAAACAAGACTTGAACCCCATTTGGCACTGGAGCTCCCTCATTATTTAAATCAATAGCCTCCTATTCAGTAGTAGGCGCAATCAGCATTGCAGCTTGTTCATCACCGACACATGGGAATGCAGTCGTAGCCATCCTCCACATACCTCTTGGCGCAACCTTTGATATTTACTTAAAGTCGCATACAGCTTCCTGATTTCATGAGTGGAGGAGATGTTTCTCCCACCAATTTTGACAGTAGAAATGAGGTTGAATCTCCTTCAGGCACTAGCTGCAAGATGAAAAAAAGTCATATTTGCATCCCCTTCCTTGATACATAATTGTTTGGACCTCTCACGCCAATCCATCTCTTTCTTTAAATCATCCTCAGCAATAATCTGCAGCCAATATTTCCAGTCTTCCTGATATTGAGTGTTCAGACACACTATGCTTTCCTTCATATCAAGCTGTTGTACCTCAGCCAATTCCTCAACTCTCTTCTGCTCCCTAATAGTTGTTACTGTTTGCCCATACTCCCTTAGCATTATGCACATGTTTTCCAACTTCGATGCCAATCTTTGGATATCAGAACCTACAACCTTCTTGCTTTTCCACCAGCTAGACAACATATCTTTAAACCCATCTTCTCTAAACCAAGATTTTTTGAACTTGAAGTATGAACCAACATCCGCAATCACCCCACTGTCCCACACAATTGGCGTATGATCTGAAAAAGGCCTCTCAAGGCTCATGGCTGAAGACAATTGAAATTGCTCTAAGAGACTAGAGTTGCCAAAGAATCTATCCAATTTGGACATGAGCCTACTGCCGTTTCTCCAAGTAAACTCAATACCACTGATCGGATATTCAGTGATGCCCAGATTATGCACAACCAGTGGGAAACCTGCCACTGCACTATCTATATTAACCCCAGGTTGGTCCCCACTTGATAAGGTGCAGTTGAAATCTTCACCCATAAGCCAAGGTAGCTCTTGGACCTTCTGATGTGCTGCTGATAAGTCCTCCCATAACTCCACCCGGCTAGCTGCTACACAGGGACCATACATACACGATACAAACCGATCCAACTCCCCCTGGTGACTCTTGCATCTACATGTAAGCATGTGCCTGGCCTGGTGAACTTCAGTCACTTTAAAGCTGGACTTTCTCCACCAAATATCCATCCCACCAGATCTGCCATTTGCAACCATCCCCACACAATCTACTCTCCCAGACTGTCTCAGGGTGTTCCAGACAGGACTATTGTCTTTCGCGAGTTGTCTCTTGAATAAAGTCACAATCAATATCCCACTCCATAAAATATCTGATTAGAGAAGCTCTTGTCACCTTATTGCGTAACCCATGCACATTCCACATTAAAATTAGAGAAGCTCTTCTCACCTTATTGTGTAACCCATGCACATTCCACGTTAAAATTCTCATCCCTTAAAAGGATGATCCCCTTGCACCAGGTTGTCCACATATTCAACCATGATGGACTTTGCAATGGTTTCTTCCTCAATGGGGCTCATATTTTCCTTTCTCCACCTCCTAAGCATGTAAGGGGATCGCCCAACCCTTTTATTTTGACCAGATCCTTTCCTAAATTTTAGTTCTTCAGGAATAGGAAGTGGCAATTGATTCACATCCCTGAGTATACTTCTCCCACTACTGCCTTCTATTTTTTCCTCTGTACAGTTAGTGATATTACCAGGGTCCTCATGCCTTTCTTTATCAGTCCTCATGACAATGTCACTCACCACCATCATCATACTCCCCTCTGAGTCTTCCTCATGGCAGTCTTTTCTCTTCTTTGGCCCTGAAGCATCATTTGAAGGCTTACGACCCTCCAATTCCACCTGTTGTACCTCCCCAGGATTTTCTTCAGACATCTTAACCTATCTCAATTCTGAGATTATGACTTCCTGCCTAACCACTGACATAAGAATAAGCCAGGAACTTCCTCCGCATCTGAGAATAATTCTATCAGGTAGTGACCCATTTCTGAAAATTTCGGCCCCAATTTTTAGTACTCGTGCATCTCCTTCCTCAATTGCAACGACTGTATCATCAAGGATAGATGCAAACCCAGCAATCATCTTAGAGACCACCCCTTTCAATCTCAGGTGTAGAGGCAGACCCTTGATGGCTAATGTCACATGTCAAGTACCCATCCTCTGGGGTGGATGATCAGGGAGTGCCCCATCAAAGGGAGAGACCAGCCTCCATAACACATTAATGTTTTCAAAAATACTCGAGTGAAATCTTAGCCTCTCCACGTCTATCATCCCCATACCAAAAATAAGAAAATAGTTTTGGGATAACACAGCAACCTTCCAGCCTTGCGAGATAGGTGACAGGGAACTCACCACTTGATGGAGCTTTTCAGCAGACAGGCTTCCAATCATAACCTTAAGAATCAATGCACCTCTCAACATCATCTCTGCAGATAGTATATCCTCAGAGAAGGGGATTTCCATATCAATCATGTGGCCAACCTGTGCCAGCGGTGGAGGTAGCCGTGACTCCGGTACCTCTTGCTTCGGGCACTGAGGGTTCTTCCTCATATACTGAAGTCGCGTCCTTGTGCACAAGTCACATTTGTGACTGTCTCCTCCACACGCAAGGCACACAAGGGGGTTCCTGCATATCGCTGCCATATGCTCTCTTCTTCTGCATTTATAGCATAGGACCTCTTTGTTCGTCCTCTTCCAGCCCTCTCTCGACCCAAATCTAATAGTCCCACCCACACGAGATGGCCATCTCCTCTCCCTCCTCCTCCAATTCTTCGATCTCCATGTCTTCCAGTCACCATCATCCCTAACCCTAGCCACACCCTCGACATCACTACCCGTCGCCCTTCGCCACTCTCTCTCCATCTCCCCCTCACTTTATCCCTCATTTCACTTTTTTTATTTTAGGAAAAGTAGTAAAAATTAATTAATCTGATAATTTCATGCTCAGAAAATAGGAATTATCACCCTCCCATGCATATCTAACACAATGTCCTTATTGGAAATTAAATGCATGCGAAGAAGTAAGGATAAAAATCACCTGAGCATCATCTCGTAGTGGGTTAGCTTGAATCCACTGGGTTGCCTCCCAGGAAGCATTGAGTTTATTGCCTCTAGTTGGGTGCAGCTCCAACTTAACCCTCAATAAGGGTTACTACTTCTTTCGGGGGTACCTAGGTAAGAAAGTGTTTGAGACTTTGTCCGTTCACCATAAATGTTTACCCAGCCTTAGGATCCACAATTTCAACCGCCCCATTGTAAAATGGTCTGACCACCCGGTAAGGTCCCATCCACTTGGATTGTAACTTTCTAAGGAAAAGCTTAAGCCATCCATCAAAGAGCTAGACTTGTTGATTTGGCTTGAAGGCTTTCCTATGTATATGGCAGTTGTGGACAACTTTCATCTTTTCCTTATATAGTCTACTATTCTCATATGCATCCCGACGAATTTCTTCTAGCTCGAAAAGCTAGACCTTCCTTTGAGTACTAGCCATAAGGGAATCCATATTACATTGTTTGATAGCCCAATATGCCTGGTGCTCAAGCTCAATCGGAAGGAGGCAAGTTTGCCAAATACTAATCTGCAAGGTGACATGCCAAAAGGGGTCTTATAAGCGGTTCGGTATGCCCATAGGGCATCATCATGTTGGGTGGACCAATCCTTCTGGTCAGGTCTCACGGTCTTTTGTAAAATATTCTTGATCTACCTATTTGTGACCTCGATTTGCACGTTCGTTTGTGAGTGATATGGGGTGGCAATGAGATGAGTTACCCCATATTTCCTACGTAAAGCATGAAATTGGGCATTAATAAAGTGGATCTCATCACACTGATCATGCCCTTGGGTATCCCGAATTGGGAGAAGATATTCTTCTTAACAAATTCCATAATGGCCGTATGATTACATTTTTGGATAGGCATAGCCTCAATCCATTTAGAGACGTAGTTGACAGCGATGAGTATAAACTCAAAACCATTGGATGGTAGGAAGGGACCCATGAAATCGATTCCCCAAACATCGAATATTTCAACAATAAGAATAGGTCGGAGAGGCATCATATCTTTCTTAGTCATGGTCCCTAGAGTCTGGCATCTCAGATAGGTTTTGGAAAAATTGTGTGCATCCTTGAATAGTGATGGCCAATAAAAATCATATTGCAACACTTTTGCAACTGTCTATTTTCGTGAGAAGTGGCCACCACAAGCTTGATCATGACAAAAGGACAACACACACTGAACCTATTCCTTGGGAATGCACTGATATGCATAGATCTGATTAACCTAAAATGTCTATTAATGCATGTTCTTAGTACCATTTTAGCATTATACATTATAAATATTGCATAACATGCATAATCATGCAATTAGGTCAAGTTGTATGAATTTTTTTGAACTGAAAGGAGTGATATCGAATCACCGATAGTAGTTTGGGAGAGCTTTTATTGATTAAATGAGGGAAAAAAATTACATGAATGAACCACATTGATGTATGAGATTCTAGCAATTATTTACAATATTATCCACATTCACTGGTCTCTCCTGAAACAAACTCTCATTTCTAGCTCTCCAAACGGACCATAATACTGCCACCATGGGCAAATATGGCTTATTCACCCTCAAGAAGGAGCTCCGTAGGCTATCCCACGTGGGAATAGTTTCCCTGCATGCCTTCCTCCAAACGCAATCTGTTATCATGCAAGTGGAAAAAATATGAAGACTGGAGTCATTATGCATCCCACACAAATGGCAGAAATGAGTAGGGGTGCCATTATCTTATGCCTCAAATCTCCCGTTATCAGGCCATCTCTTCTGCATAACCACAAAAAAATTTGTACCTTCAGTGGTACCTTCAATTTCCATAGCTTCTTCGCAATCTCATCAACCTCTACCATCCTGGAAGAAATGATGAGTTTTTCATAGGTAGCCACTGAGGAGGTCAAGTTGTATAAATTGTATAGTAATTATCTCCTTTTATGGTTAGGGATAGGGCAACTTGTTAATCGGGGCCTCAGATCGAAGACCCAACCGTACGAATCTGATTAGGGTGACGATTGGAGTTCAACGACTCCAAGATTGCCCTGATAGGACATCCGTAGCACTAGATAGAGATCGAGGAATCCAAAAGATCAAGGGCCAAGATGGTGATAGTCCGCACCTTAGATGACAAATCCGACCACACGGATGGGTTTGGATCGACAATCGCAGCCTAACGGTGTGAAAATTGATCCAATCCGACATCCGTGGCACCATCTACAACACTTAGAAGATGGACGGCCAAGATGATGCCACATGGAGCCATCTCAGCTGCCAAACTAGCCCCAAGGACCCACCTATACTCTTCTTCCTCCCCCGCAAGATGGATCTAGTCCATTGGATCATCAACCAATGGCCATGGTTGCTTGTGCCTTAAATCATCCGCTAGCCTCAAGAGGAAGCTTAGTGCAGCAGTCGAGGGCCCCTTCACGAGTGAAGGGTCCACGTTTGAGCCGCACCAAGCACTCTAAATCAAATGGGCGCGAGCGTGGGTGCAATTGGGCCATCAGATCGAGATCGGGCGGCCAAGGGGAGGAGGCATGGCACGCGGCATCGATCGCATACGCGTGTGATGACTCGCGTTTGCACGCCTCATCATATACGGGTGCGCGACAGAGGAGTTTGAAGGCGCTGGCATGGAGCGTTTTAAGCTGTTCAATTTTGAGATCGGACGGTTGAGCGTGCATGAATGTGCGCAAGCATTTAAGAGCATGGAGGGGAGGAGGCACGCGAGGCATGCGTACGTTGGCCACGTTCAGGCCTTTAGTGACGGTTGAATTTGTCACTAAAGGTCCTGAATTAATGTTTTTGATGTTGTAATGACCAAAATGCCCCCACTCCTTGCAACTATAAAAGGAGACCCCAACCCTATGAATTTCCCATCCCTTTCTTCTCCTTTCTCCCTCTCCAAAGCTTAAGAGAAGCTTGTGTCACACCCGGGATGCTCCTCAAGAGATAAACCAAGCTTTCGCCCCCATTTCGGAAGTGGATCCCTCCATGACGACGACGTGCTGCCTTGTTCCTGTTCTTCCAACTTTGTCCTCCTTCGTCCTCCTTCTTCTAGGCGTCGCATCCATCTTCCAGGCATCACCTCCATCCAGCTCATCCTCCAAGCATTCGTCGAGGAGGATAACTTCTCTCTCCTTTCTTTTGTCGCTTTCTAGAGTAGAATTTCCTGCTTTGTAGTTGTAATAATTTCCCGCTTTCTAGTGTAATCAGTTCCTGCTTTCCTAGTTGTAAAACATTATTTGAATACCAAGTGATTGTTCTTTCTCTCTCTTATTGTTTATATTTCTACCATTGTGATTATTTTGCTTTTTAAACAAAAATACAAAAAAATATATATAACTGTGGATTTTGAGATTGACGTGGCCTCCCTATGTTCGATCGGAACTTCTTTATGGATTTTTTGATATAAATTTTATTTGTTGAACGGATTTCTTGATGACTTGAAATACAAACAAGTTTTCAAATCCAACCGCGAATGGGTAGTTTTCTGCTTTCAACATTTAGGCACCATTGCTGGGGAGGCAAGGATTTTTCGATCTTTCGCATTCCGAACACTTTACTATTTTCTAACTTACTTTATCACTTGTCTATTATTTTGCAGATACCTCTATCAGGGAATCATCAAGCAGTATATCGAAGTAAAGTGCAGTTGAAGACGACTGTAAGTGGTCCCCATTCTTCCCCCTCCATAGATTTCATTTCATCACATTAATTCAAACTCCAATTGACCTAGGTGTTTGCATAAATCCTAGGATTAATTTGGTTGCTTACATTTCGACCCACATTCATTTCACCCTTGCATATATAAAAAAAATAATAAAAAGATATTTCTTGTGGGATAATTCAACATACACACAACATACACCCACATTCAAGACACTTAACCTAATTGATTCTCTTCTACTCAACCGGATTCTGATCTGTGGAACCAATACACATAAATCAACACATAAAAGAGTAGAAATCAGTTTAGGTTAATCACTTTGTGTGCCTAATTCAGTGGTGCAATTGTGGCCAATTGTTTGAGTTGTTTGGGCCGCACCACTCAACCTAAAATCAACTACTCACCAAGTAGGTTCCTCTTAGGGTTTTCAATTTAGGTTCGTACTAGACACTCCACTTTATTTTTGATTTCAAAAGGGAAGTGATCTTCATCCGTGCTTGAAAACCTGGTTTGCCTCAAACTTGATTGAATTAAACATAATTCTAAACCCTAAAAGCTACTTAAGCAAGATTTGAACTTTAAAATCTACTCATCACAAGTAATCTTAATTGAAAAACCTGGTTGTGCATGCACTCACACATACTAAATTGATCTTTAAGGGCCCATCACATTCCATAAGCACTACAATCCCAGGCCTAAATAAAATCAAGTAGACATTGGCCTTAAGGACTGATTCGCTCTTCGAGGTCTAGTCTGAGATTGTTTACGATTAACTTTCTTGTACTGATCAATCTGATGTCTAGCTACGAGAGTAGCATCAAATGACCGTAACTGGGGGGTACACTAGGAATCGGAGATGCAAGCCGAAGGAAGAACCTTCTCCCCAGTCCCTCCTTCTAAATGGTTGGATTGAGCATATGCAAGTAGAGTAAATCATCTATAATCTTAAGGTAGGTTCTGAGAGTCTGTAGATCCTTATGCTACCCCACTTAAGGACAGGCTTGTTTTGTTGTGTTGTAGGGTTCTTATCCCTAGTCCCTCCAACCTTTTCCTAGTTTATGCTGGGAAGAAGGTAATTGAATCCTTGATTGGAAGGACCACTAGAGTATTCTAGGAGGCGTAGATTGGATTTTGGCCAAATTGATCCCATGGTCGATCAACAGCCTCCTCTGCCTCAGGATCCACAGGAGGTATTTCAAAGGCAGCTGGAACAAATGCAGAGAATGCAAGAATGGTTCCAGAGAACGCAGGGTGCTTAGCCCTTGAAGGATTTTTATGATCCTTCAAATTTCGGGGTACAACCCGTCATCCAGATTCCTACTGGAGACGCAGAAATCAAGCCCTAGGTGTTAAGCCTGATCAAACATTTCCATGGGCTTGGCTCTGAAGACCCATTTCAGCACTTGGAGGAGTTGACCACTTTGGTCCAGACCACTAAGGCACGAAAAGTGAATGAGGAGTAGGTGATTATGAGGCTTTTCCCCCACTCTCTTAGGGATAAAGCTTCTCATTGGTGCAGAACTATAGGAAGACCAATTGCAACTTGGAATGAGTTGAAATCGACCTTTCTAAAGAAATTCTTCCTGTTGGACGTAGCAATGCTTCGAGACAAGCAACTACTACCTTCACCTAGCAGTCGGGGGAGGAGTTTCATGTTGCCTGGGAGCGATTCCAGGACTTATTGCGGGGGTGTCCACACCATGAGGTGACAAAATGACAACTCGTGCAGATCTTCTACCATGGGTTGATTGAGCAACTCAAAAATCACGTGGATGCTTCTTGAGAAGGCAATTTCCTCAACAAAGATGCAAATAGTGTGCACGATTTGTTTGAGGAGATGAGTAAGAATTCAATTAATCATGCCTCCATGGATGCTTTTTACTAGTCCCAGTAGCCCAGATCATATGTTAATAAAGTCCACGACTCTCATTCATTTAATATGGAATTGATTTCTAATAAACTTGATAAGGTGGACTTGGTTGCTAAGAGAATGGAGTGGATGGCTGGAAACTCAATGAACAACTCTCGATTCACTCAATCCCAGAATTCAGGATTCCATTCATTGCGAGCTCCTTCTGGACAGGAATTCATGAATCAACTTGATGCGGCTCAACCTATGAGCCAGCATTATTTGGAACCCCACGGGTTCCGAACTGGGGCCTTTGATCCCAGTTTCTCTAATCCCTCCCTTTCTTTCTCTCCATCCTCACCCTATGAGGATGTCTATGCTGTACAGGAGAATGTTAGGTCCAACCCTTACTCCAATGCTTATAATCCGGGTTGGAGGAACCACCTTAACTTCTCCAAGAAAAACCTAGGGTAGTAGAACCAATTCTGACCCAGAAACTATGCTCCGCAAAGACCAATGGGTCAGGGTCATGTTTACACTCAGCTGCCCCTGAATTAGGTAAATCAGCCAGCTTGGAATGCCCGTCAAGCCGTAGGGTAGGCTGATTTGAACAGACAAATGGTAGAGATGCAAGGATCTATGCTCCACCTCATGCAGCAAGTGAAAACCTCACTGGACAACTTGCAAAATGGGTTCATTGCTAATTCTCGTCAACCCAGATCTCGACCATCTCAACCTGTACCCAACCCGCATAATATCTAAAATTCGGGCAATCAAGCCCATGGGTACGGGAATCAGAGGGACCCACACGCACATGCTCAGGTGGTTGAGCAGGGTCCTTCCTCTTCTTCTTCCTCAAATCAATGGCTCTTGGCTAATGAATCCCCTCCAATCTTTCCGAACCCTCCCCAAGACCCAAACCCGTATGCATCTGCTAATTCTGTTAGCTTGAGGAGTGGTAAAAAAACTCAGGATCCACAACCACACTATTCTTATTTATCGAATCCTGAAGAGCCTATGTAGAGAAAGGAGAACTTTGGAGAATAAATCAAGGTTCAGGAACCTGATTTCAAAGATCTGACTCATGTTCCCTTTCATGAGGCCTTAATTAGATGAAGGAAGAAGAAGTTTGTTGATAGTAACGAGGAGCTTATGAATATTTTCAAGAATGTCGAGATCAATATCCCACTACTCGATGCTATCAAGCATATCTGGATTACGTGAAATTTTTAAAGGATTTATGTACATAGAAGCGTAAGTTGAGAGAATCTATTCCGAGGAGGGTGGTACTCTCCGAGCAGGCTAGTTTTGTTATCTTGCACCACCTCCCTCAGAAAAAGAGAGATCCAGGTGCTCCTTTGATTTCTTGTGTCATCGGAGATTACACTTTTGATAGAGCACTTTTGGATCTAGGTGCATCCATTAACCTAATTCTAACTTCTCTTTACGAGAAGTTCAGATTAGGTGAACTTCGACCGACTTAAGTAACATTGTAGTTAGCAGACTGTTTGGTCACAAATCCGCGAAGCATTATTGAAGATATTTTTGTTAAGGTTAAGGATTTCTATTTTCCTGTAGATTTTCTTGTCCTTGACATGGATTGTAACGACCCGGTTCCCGAGTCCCTATGAGACACGAGAACCGGACCGACTCGACTAATCCCAAGACCTAGTCGTCCAACGAGGAAGTAACCAAAAGACAGTAAAATAAACCACATTCAGCATGAATATAACTAACAGTAAGAAAGTACAGCAGTAAGGAAAGAAACTACTACAGTAGGTACCATCACAACAGTAAAACAACATTTATCATATAACAAGAACTGCAGGTAAAGAAAGTACACAGAAACAAAAAAAAACTACTCACTAAAACAGAAACAAAAGAGGTACAAGGACTGTGGTAAACTCTACTGGACCCTAGTTGGCCCAGCGTCCTCTGCAGCCGCCGACCCTGGCTGCTCAACACCTGGTCCTGAAAAAGGTAACGAGTGTAACACGTCAGCAAAACGCTGAGTAGAGTGGCAAACTAACTAAAGGCCAAAGTAGAGTGTACAGAGCTGTTATGTTCTATTACTTCCTTTATTCACATCTTTCAATTTTTCTCACTATTTCATTTATTTCTCAGATCCTTTACTTGATCTCGAATGTCCTCGTGGGAACGATCTTGATTGCAGTCTTTTCCAAAAGTAGAAGTAGCACGTGGTGCTCTCCTGGCCGGGAGAGTCCCCCGTGGTGATCCTACCCTCAGTCAACCACCCCAAGGTCACTGACAGACGTAACGGTGACTACGGCACGCGCGCTAAACGCACAGGTAGCTAGCCCGCACTGGCACGCGGTCAGTCGTTTCCGTTAACGGGTGCGCCCAAAGCACAGCACGGAACCAGGGCAGAGCCCTCTCAGTAACAGGGGTCCAACCCCTCCACAGTAACCAAACCGGGGCCTTGCCCCTCCACAGTCCGCGCACCCTAGCCTGACTACCCTGGTTTGCCCTAGTGGGCCTAACAAGTCGGTGAAGGAGGCTAGCAGAACCCCGGGGCCCGTGGGGTAGCTAGTACTCTCCTAACAGTACTAGCTCTCCTCGGTACTACGTACACGAGGGCCAACAAGTCGGTACAGAGTGGCCAGTCCTAACCCCCGGGTCCCTGGGGCAGCTAGCTCAGCTCTGCACTAAACAGGGGGACAGTCGCTCTCCTTGGTACTCCGTACTCAAGGGCCAGCTCACTTCCCCAAGTCTATTCCATTTGCTTTCCAGGAGTTCTACTCCTACTTCCCCGTAGGGTTCCAGAACATCTTATGTCTTACTTTCCAGTTTCACGTTCTTACAAACCATGATCCCAATCATGTTTCTTTATTCATAACAGGCAGCTGTGAATTCAATTTACAGGCAGCTTCATATATTCCATTCCATTTTTCCAAGACTGCAGTATTATACATTCCACTAGTTTTTCCATCCTAGGATTCATGCCATATCCTAGGGTCTATCATACAATCTAGTTTTCCGGCCCTAGGATTCATGCGACACCTAGGAACAATCATTCCATATATTTCTCATTCCTAGGATTCATGCAATGTCCTAGGTTCTAGTTATGGTTTCATACTTTAACAGATTTTATTAATACTTAAAGCCACTCTGCCAGGTACAACGGGAGTAATGGGGGCGTGATCGGGAATCCCGCGTGCCTCCGCGACTCTCAAGACTGCAACCGAACGAGGTCCTATCACAAGGATAAACACAAGGAGTGTCTCAAAACAGTGTATAGCTACTGTAGATGGGTAGAGGAATTAATTCTGAAAAGAACGCAACTCGAATCGCAGAAAACGGAGCCTGAACAGGCCCTAAACGGGTCGAAAAAGACGATACTGTGCAAAATCAGACGTCTGGAACTTCTTCCAGACGTCTTACAAAGTGGATCAGAGAATTACCTGTTCAGCGTGGTTTCCCAGACGTCCAGAAGTCTACGGGGACGTCTGGCCTAGCTCCCAGACGTCCGGTGGTCACTCAGGACATCTGGAGGTCACTCCCGCCGTCGGGTACAACTTCCAGACGTCTGATTCGCAAGGGATGGCGAGTCAGCGAACCTACGCACAGCCAACTCCCTCCCTCAGTACGGTCAGTCGACAGGAAGGAAGGAGAAGGCGGTAAACTCACCTTTCAGACGTCTGTATGATCTTCCAGACGTCTACCTCACCGTCTGGCTGTCAACCCAGACGTCTGATTCTGGAAATTTTTCCAGAATCAGGGCGCTGCTCGGCCTCCGCTCGCGACGTCGCCCGCGTTGCACCTCGAGCTCCTGCTGCTCAGACCACAGCAGGTCCCTCTCCGCGTCGCTCCGCGCCCCCTGCGCCCTCCGCCAGCCGGCCAAGCCACTCCGGCGAGCTCGCCCTCACTGCAGAGCTCCGCCCTCGCACGCCGCACCTCGTGTTTGCCACTCTACTCAGCGTTTTGCTGACGTGTTACACTCGTTACCTTTTTCAGGACCAGGTGTTGAGCAGCCAGGGTCGGCGGCTGCAGAGGATGCTGGGCCAAGTAGGGTCCAGTAGAGTTTACCACAGTCCTTGTACCTCTTTTGTTTCTGTTTTATTGAGTAGTTTTTTTTTATTTCCGCTGTACTTTCTTTACCTGCAGTTCTTGTTATATGATAAATGTTGTTTTACTGTTGTGGTGGTACCTACTGTAGTAGTTTCTTTCCTTACTGCTGTACTTTCTTACTGTTAGTTATATTCATGCTGAATGTGGTTTATTTTACTGTCTTTTGGTTACTTCCTCGTTGGACGACTAGGTCTTGGGATTAGTCGAGTCGGTCCAGTTCTCGTGTCTCGTAGGGACTCGGGAATCGGGTCGTTACAAGATGGTATCAGAGCAAGGTCGTCCCGAGAAGTTAATCAACTGACTGGAAAATAACCAATTCACATGTTTATAGCTAGAGTAGCCACCACAACATGTCTCTTGACATGAGCTCTTAGAAGTTTTGTTAGGTACCGTTTGTTTTGACGTTTCCGTTTTGTTTCGCGTCTCCTTGTAGGAGATGCCTCGTCGCGGGACTGGCGAGACTGGCCGCTAGCGCGGCCGAGGGCGAGGTCGACGAGGTGGACGTGCTGTCGTTGACGTCTTGGTGGACCAGCCACCACTCCCTGGCATCCAGGCCCAGGACCTCGCCAGACTGATACGGGATATTGTACGAGAGGAGCTCCACCCACCGCCCCGAGCACCTCCTCCTGGGGATGCAGAGGGGGAGTCCTCTGTGGGACCACGCGACGGACGCAGCGCTGGACACGAGGGAGGGGATGGGCCCCTGCCACCCCCACCATCCTCCGACACTTCTGTACACGAGACACCTTCGCCTGGAGGTGCACCAGCACCTCCCCTACAGCGCCACTTTGAGCTTTTCGGACAGTTCCGGAAGCTGAAGCCCCCCTCCTTCAAGGGGGATGAGGACCCGACCGAGGCAGAGGACTGGCTTGAGCAGCTGGAGAAGATCTTCGACACCCTTTGCCCCCCGGGGGAGTGCCGCGTGGCCTTTGCCACGTACCAGCTGGAGAGTGCGGCACACCGGTGGTGGAGGGCGGTCCGGGGACAGGAGAGGGACGAGCCGACGTGGGACCAGTTCGTCACCCTCTTCTGCGAGCAGTACTTTCCCCAAACGTGGCAGGACCAGAGGAGGCGGGAGTTCCACACTCTCCGCCAAGGGACGATGACCGTGAGCACGTACCGCACGCGTTTCTTGGAGCTGTCCCGCTTTGCAGCGACAGCAGTAGCCACTGAGGAGGAGCGCCTTTGGAGGTTCACCGAGGGGCTCCGGCCTGCGATCCGTGGGTATGTCAAACCCCTGAAGCTGCCAACGTTTTCGAGGGTGGTAGAGGCAGCTATGACTTACGAGGAGACCAACCCGTCCACGCGAGAGACCGACGGCGGGCGGAAGAGGCCCTTTCAGCCAGACTTCTCACATTTCCGGCGAGAACGGAGACATGTGGCGTCTGCAGGAGAGCCGTCACGTTGTGCAGGGCCATCAGTGGCCTTTGGGGGCCCTCGACAGGGGCCAGTCGCCAGCACCGGACCCCCGCCTAGCCGACAGCAGGGACTCACTGAGGGCGGGAGTCGGGTTCCCCTCTGCTACCAGTGTGGCCAGCCGGGCCACGTCAGGAGGGACTGCCCATCTAGTGCAGGAGGTCAGCAGATACTTTCCGCGCAAAGCACTGGAGGGCGCGCAGGAGGCTGCGGTTCCCAGGCGTGAGGAGGAGGACAGCAGTCGCGAGGAGGGTACCGGCCAGCACCTACCCGTCCGATGCAGAGTGTGGCTGCTTCGTCCGCACCTAGAGCTGAGGGGCGTATCAACACCCTAACACATAGGGATGCCAGAGCTTCGGGATCCGTGGTAGCAGGTATGGTTTCAGTTTCTAGCAGACTCGTTTACACGCTTTTCGATTCCGGCGCTACGCACTCGTTTGTCGCAGCCAGTTTCGCAGTTAGTTTGGACCCGGATTATACACTGTTAGAGAATCCGTTCGTAATCAGAGGTCCGAGTGGTCAGCTGTTTGTAGCTGAGGAGGTGTACACGGGTTGCGAGGTCAGCATCGGGGGACATAGCCTGCCAGCTGACCTGATTATGATACAGATGGAGGACTTTGGAGTGATTCTGGGGATGGATTGGCTGTCCGCTTACCATGCCTTGGTAGACTGTTTTGAGAGGAAGATTGTCTTCTCCATTCCGGAGTTGCCTTCTTTCGAGTTTCACGGGCAGCCAGTGGACAGAGGTTTCAGGTGCATTTCGGCACTTCGGGCGGCGAGACTTTTGAGCCAGGGGTGTGAGGGCTTCCTAGCTTGTGTGGTGGCAGAGCACAGCCCCGTGGCAGACTTCCAGAGCATCCCGGTGGTCAGAGAGTACCCCGACGTGTTTCCAGACGAGTTACCAGGACTACCACCGGAGCGTGAGATCGAGTTTGAGATCTCACTAGTACCATGGACCAGCCCCATCTCCACCGCGCCATACAGAATGGCACCGCTTGAGCTGCGAGAGCTCAAGTCCCAGTTGCAGGACCTTTTGGAGAAAGGTTTCGTGAGGCCCAGTGCGTCTCCCTGGGGAGCCCCGGTACTGTTTGTGAAGAAGAAGGATGGGACCCTACGCCTTTGTGTGGACTACCGACAGCTGAATAGGGTCACCATCAAGAACAGATATTCGCTGCCGAGGATTGACGATTTGTTTGACCAGTTATGGGGTGCCACGGTGTTTTCCAAGATCGACTTGAGGTCTGGATACCACCAATTGAGGATCAGGGAGACCGACGTCTCCAAGACAGCTTTCCGCACCCGATACGGACACTACGAGTTTTTGGTCATGCCGTTTGGGCTGACCAATGCCCCCGCTGCTTTCATGGACCTGATGAACCGGGTGTTTAGACCGTACTTGGACCAGTTTGTGGTGGTTTTCATAGATGATGTACTCATCTATTCTAGAGATCGGACGCAGCACGGACAGCACTTGCGGATGGTTCTGGACACTCTGAGACGACGCAGGCTGTACGCCAAATACAGCAAGTGCGAGTTCTGGTTGAGGGAGGTGACCTTTTTGTGTCATGTGATCTCTGGAGATGGCCTGGCGGTGGACCCCGCCAAGGTCGAGGCAGTGCTCAGGTGGGAGAGACTGCGTTCAGTCACTGAGATTCGCAGTTTCCTGGGACTGGCAGGTTACTACAGACGGTTCATCAGAGGATTTTCACAGATTGCGCGTCCTATGACACAGTTGACCCGGAAGGACGTGCCTTTCGCTTGGACAGACGCCTGTGAGGCGTGTTTTCTGGAGCTAAAGGAGAGGTTGACCTCGGCTCCCGTGCTCACCATCCCTGACAGTAGTGGCGGGTTCGTTGTGTACACGGACGCTTCCTTGCAGGGGTTAGGAGGTGTGCTCATGCAGAGGGGTCACGTGGTCGCTTACGCTTCGCGGCAACTGAAGCCCCATGAGCTTACCTACCCTACCCACGATCTAGAGTTGGCAGCTGTTGTCTTCGCGCTGAAGACATGGAGGCACTACTTGTACGGTGAGACCTTCGAGATTTTTACAGATCACAAGAGCCTCAGATATCTTTTTGACCAGAAGGAGCTCAACATGAGACAGAGACGTTGGTTGGAGCTCCTGAAGGACTACGACTGCAGCATCTCCTACCACCCGGGAAAGGCCAATGTGGTGGCTGACGCCTTGAGCCGTAAGGCACCCGCACGCTTGGCCAGTCTACAGTTACAGAGTTGGAGCCTTTTGGAGGAGGTGGGCAGTTGGCGACCTCTAGAGTTACGAGGGTACTGTGGGGCAGTGACGGTGACACGGCAGACCAGGCCAGAGTTGATAGACCGCATCATCACGGGACAGATGGCCGATCCGTACTTGCAGTCATTGCGCGACAGAGTACTATCAGGGGACCCAGGGGACTTCTCTTTCACAGACCAGGTGCTACGCTTGAGGGGACGGTTGTGCGTTCCCAGAGACGAGGAGCTGTTGAGAGAGCTCCTGACTGAGGCACACGGTTCTAGATTTACCATACATCCCGGAAACACGAAAATGTACCATGACTTGAGACGCGAGTTTTGGTGGAGAGGGATGAAGCGGGATGTGGGTGAGTTCGTGCAGCAGTGCTTAGTGTGCCAGCAGGTGAAAGCTGAGCATCAGAGGCCTTTAGGGCCACTTCAGCCTCTTCCAGTGCCAGAGTGGAAGTGGGAGAGCATCACCATGGACTTGGTGGTGGGCTTACCTGTTACCCAGCGAGGACACGACGTAGTCTGGGTAATAGTGGATAGATTGACGAAGACGGCACGATTCTTGCCGATCCGAGTCACTTTGGGACCAGCACAGTTGGCAGAGAGGTATATCTGTGATGTGGTGCGACTACACGGAGTTCCGCGGGAGATCGTATCCGACCAGGATACCCGCTTTACGTCCCAGTTTTGGGCTGAGTTTCAGCAGGCTTTGGGGACGAGGTTGAGGTTTAGCACGGCTTACCACCCCCAGACGGACGGACAGTCAGAACGCATGATACAGACACTTGAGGACCTTTTGCGTGCCTGTGTACTAGACTGGAGGGGCTCTTGGGAGGAGCACCTGCCCCTGGCGGAGTTTGCATAGAACAACAGTTATCACTCGAGCATCGGCATGGCTCCCTACGAGGCTCTGTACGGACGGAAATGCACGGCACCCTTGAGTTGGGTTGAGGTGGGGACCAAGTGGGAGGTTGGCCCCAGGTTGATCCGGCAGAGTCAGGAGGTAGTTGAGCAGATCCACAGACGACTCCGCACTGTCAGGAGCAGACAGAAGAGCTACGCGGATCGCAGACGCAGAGAGGTGCAGTTCGAGGTTGGGGACCACGTCTTCCTTCGTGTTTCGCCCATGAAGGGCTTACAACGGTTTGGGGTGAGAGGGAAGCTCGCGCCGAGGTTCGTGGGGCCCTTTGAGGTCCTGGAGCAAGTCGGACCCGTTGCTTACAGACTTGCCCTTCTCCCACAGCTTTCTGGTGTGCACGACGTGTTCCACGTGTCCAACCTCAGGAAGTACGTAGCCGATCCCAGCCACGTACTGAGTCACGAGAGCATCGAGGTGAGCGACGACCTGACCTACCCCGAGTAGCCAGTGCAGATCCTAGACCGAGCCGTCCGCAGGTTTAGACGAAAGCAAGTACCCCTGGTAAAGGTTTTGTGGAGGAGCCAGCAGTACGAGGAGGCTACCTGGGAGACTGAGGCGGCAATGCGGGAGCGGTACCCGGAGCTTTTCGCGGGTACGTCTTTTCGGACCGGCTTCGGTCCTCTTTGAGTTTGTTATGGTTATTTGGACATCTTTTTCCCGCACCCTAGTTGGCGCAAGTTTCGGGGACGAAACTTCCTTTGAGTTTGTTATATTGTAACGAACGCGTGCCCCAGACATCTTTTAAGACGTCTAGGAGGAGGCCCAGACGTCGGTCCAGACGTCTGGGATCACATCCAGACGTCTGAACAGACGTCTGGGATCGTTTCCAGACGTCTGGAAAATAGTTATTTTCGCACGGGAGAGTCGTCTGCGCGCCTGTGCGTGCAGACCCGCGATTCCTCTCTCTCTCTCTTTTTCCCTCTCTCTCTCTGCGGCTGCAAGCGGCCTGCCACCCCCTCTCTCCACCTCGCGCGACCTTAAAAGGGCCACGCCTCCCCTCCCATCTCCACAGTCTCCTCCTTCTTCTCCTTCCTGTGCGCGAGAGCGAGCGGACGCGAGGGCGGCAGCGACGGCCGCAGTGAGCGCGGAGGTGCGGCGTGCGAGGGCGGAGCTCTGCCGTGAGGGCGAGCTCGCCGGAGCGGCTTGGCCGGTTGGCGGAGGGCGCGGAGCGACGCGGAGAGGGACTTGCTGCGGTCTGAGCAGCAGGAGCACGAGGTGCGACGCGGGCGGCGTCGCGAGCGGAGGCCGAGCAGCGCCCTGATTCTGGAAAAATTTCCAGAATCAGACGTCTGGGTTGACAGCCAGACGGCGAGGTAGACGTCTGGAAGATCATACAGACGTCTGAAAGGTGGGTTTACCGCCTTCTCCTTCCTTCCTGTCGACTGACCGTACTGAGGAGGGAGTTGGCTGTGCGCAGGTTCGTTGACTCGCCATCCCTTGCGAATCAGACGTCTGGAAGTTGTACCAGACGGCGGGAGTGACCTCCAGACGTCCTGAGTGACCACCGAACGTCTGGGAGGTAGGCCAGACGTCCCCGCAGACTTCTGGACGTCTGGGAAACCACGCTGAACAGGTAATTCTCTGATCCACTTTGTAAGACGTCTGGAAGAAGTTCCAGACGTCTGATTTTGCACAGTATGGTCTTTTTCGACCTGTTTAGGGCCCGTTCGGGCTCCATTTTTCGCGATTCGAGTTGCGTTCTCTTCAGAATTAATTCCTCTACCCGTCTACAGTAGCTATACACTATTTTGAGACACTCCTTGTGTTTGATCCTTGTGATAGGACCTCGTTCGGTTGTAGTCTTGAGAGTCGCGGAGGCACGCGGGATTCCCGATCACGCCCCCATTACTCCCGTTGTACCTGGTAGAGTGGCTTTAAGTATTAATAAAATCTGTTAAAGTATGAAACCATAACTAGGACCTAGGACATTGCATGAATCCTAGGAATGAGAAATATATGGAATGATAGTTCCTAGGTGTTGCATGAATCCTAGCGCCGGAAAACTAGATTGTATGATAGACCCTAGGATATGGCATGAATCCTAGGATGGAAAAACTAGTGGAATGTATAATACCGCAGTCTTGGAAAAATGGAAAGGAATATATGAAGCTGCCTGTTATGAATAAAGAAACATGATTGGGATCATGGTTTGTAAGAACGTGAAACTGGAAAGTAAGACATAAGATGTTCTGGAACCCTACGGGGAAGTAGGAGTAGAACTCCTGGAAAGAGAATGGAATAGACTTGGGGAAGTGAGCTGGCCCTTGAGTACGGAGTATCAAGGAGAGCGACTGTCCCCCTGTTTAGTGCAGAGTTGAGCTAGCCGCCCCAGGGACCCGGGGGTTAGGACTGGCCACTCTGTACCGACTTGTTGGCCCTCGTGTACGTAGTACCGAGGAGGGCTAGTAGTGTTAGGAGAGTACTAGCTACCCCACGGGCCCCGGGGTTCTGCTAGCCTCCTTCACCGACTTGTTAGGCCCACTAGGGCAAACCAGGGTAGTCAGGCGAGGGTGCGCGGACTGTGGAGGGGCAAGGCCCCGGTTTGGTTACTGTGGAGGGGTTGGACCCCTGTTACTGAGAGGGCTCTGCCCTGGTTCCGTGCTGTGCTTTGGGCGCACCCGTTAGCGGAAACGACTGACCACGTGCCAGTGCAGGCTAGCTACCTGTGCGTTTATCGCGCGTGCCGTAGTCACCGTTACGTCTGTCAGTGACTTTGGGGTGGTTGACTGAGGGAAGGATCACCACGGGGGACTCTCCCGGCCAGGAGAGCACCACGTGCTACTTCTACTTTTGGAAAAGACTGCAATCAAGATCGTTCCCACAAGGACATTCGAGATCAAGTAAAGGATCTGAGAAATAAATGAAATAGTGAGAAAAATTGAAAGATGTGAATAAAGGAAGTAATAGAACATAACAGCTACTGTACACTCTACTGTTGCCTTTAGTTAGTTTGCCACTCTACTCAGCGTTTTGCTGACTTGTTACACTCGTTACCTTTTTCAGGACCAGGTGTTGAGCAGCCAGGGTCAGCGGCTGCAGAGGACGCTGGGCCAAGTAGGGTCCAGTAGAGTTTACCACAGTCCTTGTACCTCTTTTGTTTCTGTTTTAGTGAGTAGTTTTTTTTTGTTTCCGCTGTACTTTCTTTACCTGCAGTTCTTGTTATATGATAAATGTTGTTTTACTGTTGTGGTGGTACCTACTGTAGTAGTTTCTTTCCTTACTGCTGTACTTTCTTACTGTTAATTATATTCATGTTGAATGTGGTTTATTTTACTGTCTTTTGGTTACTTCCTCGTTGGATGACTAGGTCTTGGGATTAGTCGAGTCGGTCCGGTTCTCGTGTCTCGTAGGGACTCGGGAACCGGGTCGTTACATGGATGTACCTAAGAATCTGAGGAACATGGCCATTATTCTGGGGCGTCCGTTCCTGAATACCGCCAATGCCAACATTAACTGTGAGAGCGGTAGCATGGAAATCACCTTTGGGGATCAAAGAATGAAATTGGATAATTTTAAGGTGATTAATAAATTAGAGGATTGTGGATTTATTAAGGAACTTGAGGATGATAATGTGAATATTAAGACTTGTATGGTAGTTTCTGCATTTGAAAGTTCCTCCTCTGATGATGATTTTGACCCACAACCCTCTATGGCAAACTTGCCATCTTCTAAAGATGTTATTGATTTTGTTCATAACCACTTCCTCTTGATGAGTCTTCATCAGCATCTTCATTACCTTCAATCATCAACCCACCCCAGCTTGTACTGAAACCATTGCCTGAGAATATGAAATATCAGTTTTTAGGACCACATAAGATGCTCCTTATGATTATTAGTGCTAAATTAACAAAGGAGTAAGAGATTAAATTGATTAAGGTCCTAAAGGAACACAAGGAGGCAATTGGTTGGACCATTCATGATCTTAGGGGGATCGAGCCATCTTATTGCAATCATAGAATATTTTTGGAAGATGGATCCCACCCTTCTCACTAGATGCAAAGGAGATTAAACCTTAATATGTGAGAAGTGGCCAAAAAGGAGATTATCAAGTGGCTCGAAGTAGGAATCAATTATCCGATCTTTAATGGTCCTTGGGTAAGTCCCATGCAAATTGTTCCCAAGAAAGCCAGGATTGCCGTTGTGACTAATGAGAAAGGAGAATCTCTCACAACTCGTTTAGCTTCCTCTTAGAGAGTTTGTATTGATTATAAGAAGTTGAATATGACCACGAAAAAGGATCATTTCCCTTTGCCTTTTATTGATCAAATCCTTGAAAGATTAGCTGGGCAGAAGTACTTCTGTTTCCTTGATGGCTACTCGGGATACAATTAAGTCCCTATTCATCCCGATGATCAGGAAAAAATGACTTTCACCTGTCCCTGAACCTTTGCTTTTCGTAGGATGCCATTCGGCTTATGCAATGTGCCTACGACTTTTCAAAGGTGTATGCTGGCCATATTCTCTGACATGGTAGGAGACTTTGTGGAATTCTTCACAGACGATTTCTCTATTTTTGGAGAATTGTTTGACTCTTGTCTAGCTAATCTTGAAATGATTCTTAAACGATGCATCAAAACAAGACTGGTCCTTAGCTGGGAAAAGAGTCATTTCATGACACAAGAAGGCATCGTCTTGTGTCATGTAATCTCTGAACGGGGAATCGAAGTGGACAAAGCCAAGGTTGATGCTATCGCTAAACTTCCTCCTCCCACATCTGTCAAACAAATTCGATCATTTCTTGGTCATGTGGGATTTTTGCAGGAGATTCATCAAGGACTTTTTGAAGGTTGCTCGTCCTTTGAGCAATCTTCTCGCCAAAGAAACACCGTTTGATTTTGATGAATCATGTCATAAGGCATTTGATTTTCTTAAAATGGCAGTCACTTGTGCTCCAATGTTGTAACCATCAGTTTGGACAGCCCCTTTTGAGATCATGACCGACACTTCTGATTACGGGTCAGGGCCATTTTGGGTTAGAAAGTTGACAGGAAGCCCTCTGTCATCCACTATGCTTGTAAAACTCTGGATGAGGCCCAGAGGAACTACACTATTACTAAGAAGGAATTACTAGTTGTAGTGTTTACTTTGGAGAAATTTAGGGCTTATCTCTTAGGGTCTCATGTCATCATATATAGCAACCACTCAGCCTTGAGACATCTCTTAGCCAAAAAGGATGCCAAACCCCGGCTTATTTGTTGGATTCTTCTGCTCCAATAATTTGATCTTGAAATCAAGGACAAATCTGGGGTACAAAATGTGGTGGCAGACCATCTGTAGAGACTTCTGAGTGATTCTTCTCGTCCGGACATTCCAATTGCTGATACTTTTCCGGATAAGACCATCCTTACAGTTTTAGGTGTCTAAACCCCATGGTTTGCTAACATCCTTAATTATTTAGCCGTTGGTCAAATCCCCTAGGATTGGACAAAGCAACAACGGGATAGACTCAAATATGAGGCCACATATTACTTTTGGGAGGACCATGCACTGTACCGCATCAGCTCTAATTAGATTATTCACCGATGCATTCTGGAGAACAAATTCAAGAGATACTCAAGTTTTGCCATGCATCTGCGTGTGGTGGACACTTCTCTAGGAAAAAGATGGCTGCAAAAATTTTGCAATCTGGATTCTATTGGCCGTCTTTATTTAAAGATGCCCAGGATTTCTTGAGGTCATGTTCCCGATGTTAGGAACTTGGGAGCATAACCAAGAGAGACATGATGCCCCTAAACTCGATTCTTCCCACCAAAATCTTCGACATTTGGGGTATCGACTTCATGGTACCCTTCCTCCCTTCATTTGGACATCAGTACATTCTCGTCGCTATTGATTACATGTCCATGTGGATCAAGGCTATTCCCACCCGATCCAATGACAACAAGGTGGTCACAGATTTCATCAAGAAGAACATTTTCAGTCAGCTCAAGATTTCGAGGGCCATCATAAGTGATGGTGGCACTCATTTCACTAATGTCCAGTTCTGTAATTTGTTGGCAAAGTATGGGGCTAATCACGGAATCTCTACACCTTACCATCCCCAGACAAATGGACTAGCGGAGATCTCCAATCGGGAGTTCAAGAATGTTCTGCAGAAAATAGCTAGGATTGATCACAAACACTGGACTCAAAAGCTTGAGGATGCTCTTTGGGCCTACCGTACGGCATATAAAATGCTCATCAGCATGTCTCCGTTTCATCTGGTATATGGAAAGGCATGCCATTTACCCATAGAAGTTGAACATAGGGCATTCTGGGAAATCAAGCAGTGCAATCTAGATCTGAGTTTAGCCAGGAAGACCAGGAAACTTGAACTATCTGAGTTGGAGGAGTTTAGAAATGACGCATATGAGAATGCCAAGACTTACAAGGCTCGGACTAAAGCTCTTCATGACCAATTGATTTCCCACAAGAGCTTTGAGCCGAACCAAAAAGTCTGGCTCTTTGATTCTCAACTTAAGCTCTTTCTCAGCAAACTTAGGTCAAAATGGAACGACCCGTTCATTATTGATCAGATATTTCTAAATGGGGTTGTTCAGATCTCTGACCCGAAGATGGGTAATTCTTTCAAAGTCAACGGTCAACGTTTGAAGCCTATTATTAACCGTACTTTTCCAGAACTCGTCTCAGACATGGTTGCTCTAGCCATGTTGTGACTTCTTTTGCTAGACTACGCCTAGCTGACGACATTAAACTTAGCAATTGTACAGTCTGACTCAGAGCTGACCCGAGCTTCATATTCAGGTGATATCTTCTGCATCTACCCTTCCTTTCATGTTTTTTATTCTCAATGCAGACATTGCATCAGCTAGGCATGGGGGGGTGGATTCATTTTTGAATCATGTTGTCAACTCTGTTGAATTTTTGTAAATTCTACTTATTTTCTTATATATACATAAAGAAAATTGAATTAGGAAGGAATACTTGGACATTAGGAACTTTCAACCTTAGGAAATATTACAGTAGGATCTGAACTCTAAGGCCCTTCAGGTCTTTGGGCTTAATCAGCCTGGGTATCCACTAAAATGTGGATTTGTTTATCGAGTCCTCGCAATCGTGAATTCTATTTTAATTTGATTAAATAAGTTTGGGTGATTGTTGTCGACGATTTTGTGCGGGTTTAAACTATATCACATTGTAGTGTAACCGACAAAACATTTAAACAAATATAAGGAATTTTATTACTCGAAAAACTAAAGTATCCGAGGTCGAACATAGGGAGCAAATGAAATTTACTACTAATCAAAATGTAATTGAACACTCTAATTTACTCAAAATGTTAATTCAAAAATGAATGTATGCCATTAAAAGTAATTATGACAAAAAATATGAAATTGGACGTCTGATCTGGTGATCAGACGTCTTAAAAGTATTTTCCCCTTTCTCTTCTTCTGATCTTCTTTCTCTTCTTTGCTTGCGAAGGCTTCTTCTTCCTGCCTTTGTATCTTTTCTCTTGTTTCTTCTCCTGCCTTGCCTTCCTTATTTCTTCTTCTTCTGATCTTTGCTGTCTTCACTTGACCTTTCTTTCGTTCTCTGGCTTGCTCCTGCCTTGCTCTTCCTTCTTCTGCTACGAAGGCTTCTTTCCTCTTCTTCTCTACCTTGGTCTCCCCTTCGTTCTTCTCTTCCTTCTTCCTTGCCTTCCTTCTTCTTCACTTGGCCTCTCTACGAAAGCTTCCCCTTCTTTTACAGCCTCTTCTTCTTTCTTCTCTTCCTGATCTACAGCTGCTTCCTCTGCTTCTTCCTTCCTGCACACACCACAGCCGAAGCAAAACCTACCCCCGTCCCTCTACCCAAGCATCTCTCTCTCTCACAAGTAATTTGCTCAAGGACGCTCTCCCAGAGCCACACGGATATTCGGGTCGGATCGTACCCGGGACCAGGTGCACCTGCAGGTGGTGTGATGCGCGAGGAGTGCGTAGGTTTTGGTCGGGTTGGATACCGCCAGATCCGCGAGGTCAAGCCGTGGACGAGGCATGCGTGGGGGACAAGTGAGGGACCTCACCCCTGTGCTTACGGAGGCGTTAAGGTAATTTCACAAATTCAATCTATGTCGCAGCGGTGCCTCGTCTCTCCACGATGTGGGACTAAAGATGCTGCACTGATTTCGCGCACGCCTGCAGACTCACGTGCCATCCTCACAGCTGCTGGCTCTGCTTGCGCTCATTGCTAGCCTCACTCACTTCGCGACACTCGCGTGAGCCTGCTGCACCTGCAGCCTGGGAGTCCTGATACCTGAAGCTGCTGCAAGCTCCTTGCTGCTTCGGCTGATAATGGCAGCCGGAGCTTAAACCTGTCACACACAAGAATGGCCTATTGGCCCAATCAGAATGGTTAGAAACCTTCGCCGTGGCATGGCGAAGGCGGTGGGCAGTGCTGCAGGCTGCAGGTCGGCCTAGGCGTGCGTGCCTAGGTCAACCTGTGGCCGGAGATGTTGGGTTGTTCGGGGGGTGATTGTGGAGGTCTGGAGTGGTAGTGGTGGGGTGAAGTGAGTTCCTGGTGGTGAGCCGGAGCTCACGAGGGGGTTGGCGAGCCATGTGGAGGGGCGGAGTGGTGTGGGCAGCTCGCCGGAGGTCGGTCGGAGGCGAGGAAGATGGAGGTGTTCAGGCACTGTCGGGGGGTACGTAGATAAAATAGCAAGGGAAAAAGAGAGAGGGGAATGTGGAGAAGGTATTTGGCCTAACTATAGGGATGAAGGGGGATGGAGAGGCGAACAGCAGTACCTGCTGTCGCCGGAGAAGATGCTGCCCAGTGGGTGAGAACGGCGGCGACGACGGGGCTGAGGCAGCATGCGCAGGTGCTGCGCGACGTGGAGGAGAGTCAGGAAGATAACTCTGCCACTAGTTTTGTGGCAGAGCGAAGAGGGAGGGGAGGGGGGCTCGCCGGAGCTTGCTGGGAATTTTGGCCGGGTAGGAGGAGATGAATTGGTGGTGGAAACTCGGCCAAATCAAGCTGACCATGAGCAGCCGGAGGTGTCGTCTCTTTTATAGACGCTGGGCCGGGTGTGCAGAGTGTGGAGGGCATGCCAGCGTCTGAGGTTGGTCGCCGGAGATGGAAAGTTAAGATACCCAAATCTCTCGTGCGTTCGCACGAGAGATTGGGTTCACACCAGGGATCAAGATTTGCCTCAGATGGAAGGGCATTCCTCAGAGAAACTCCCTTCCATTTCTGGGAGGGGATCTCTAAGGAATCAGAGAGGATTCCCTCTCAAATCCTCGCTGGAGCGGGATTCTTCCCTAATAATGGCGTCAGGACCTGATTGCAAAGGTGGCGAGGAAGTTAGGGGGCTTTCTATTATGCTTTTCAAAAGATAGGGACCAAATTATGATTTGGGAGTACTAAATTGCAAAGTAGGTCAAGATGACCTCCCCTTAGGTCAAAATTATGGTGCAAACCTAATTTTGACCTAAGGAATCCAATGGTGAAGTTGGATTTTAGGTTTGACCTCGTTTGACTGGATATTTTGCGTAAAAACCCAAATTAGGTTAATTGATGAACTAGGATCCTAATCTAGGTCAAAATGGGTTCCAAAGGCCAAATTAAGTGTTATAAACCCTAAGGGATATTTTTCCATGATTTTTAGAGTGTTTAATTGATTTTTATCCTGACCGGAACCTTGTTGAATTAAGCGGGTCTGTTTTAGGGTTACCACATATCATTTACTTCCTAGATTGCATATGAACCCATTTCTGATTGACTTAACCCACTTTTTATCTCATTTACACCTTTTGACCTGTGTTTTGCCTCTGAGAAATCCTGTTTATGTACTGTAATGGTAAAATTACAGTTTTAACCTTGAATTCATGTTTTCTTTTCAGAGCACTTATTCCTTCAGTTATGCCTTCTTCTAGGTTATGTAGGAGCTTTTATCTTCTTTATTAGGTCAAAATGAGCTAGTTATGGCTCATGATGCGGCTCTCATCATACCCCCATGCCTAGCTTTTGCTAGTCCCTTAGCAAAATTTCAAAGTTTTAACTTCCATTCTAGACCCTGAGTGTCTGTCAATAATGATAAGTGCTTCTCCTTTTGTGATTAGGTAGGAATGTCGACAATAGGCCTAGAGGTACTCAAGTACCAACCAAAATCCAGACCTGTTCCGCTTTAGCCTCAGTCCTCCGCAAAGGTTTCTCCGACCCACAAAAACTAATTAGGGTTTGTTGGACTCCGCGGTTAAAGCTCCCGTGCTTGAGACATTTTTAGCCTAAGTTCAATTTGCAGTGCATTTTTTTTGTAAGAAATAGATTGAAGATTTATTTGTTTGGAGAGCTTTTCTCTCTTTTTTCTTTTTGTTTCTAGCTTCGGATTAGCTTCTCAACACAATCTATATCAGATTCCTTGTCCCCATCATCAATCCTTAAGGGTTCATGGCTTTCGAGATTTCGAGATAATCCCGCCCATGGAAACCTCCACAACCCTGGCTTTCGTGATTTTGAGATAATCCCGCCCATGGCGTTCTGTGGCCGAATTCAGCCCCTGGCGATCGGCATTTCGTGATAATGCTGCCCATGGTATCTGAACCAGTAGAGTGCTTAGCTGCCCCCAGTAGGATATTTAAATATCCTAAGAGACAAGCACCGAGGAGACGATATGTTGTTACGCATCTTCGAGGGGAATTTCCCGCCTCTCAGCACTGGGAACTCGTCCAAATCAACTTGTGTTGATTGGCCGCTCCTAATCTAGGTGACTTTTGTAGAACATTAAACGCTCTTGTGTGATTTGGATGTTTATGTGCATTGAACTAGACTGTGTATGAATTTGGGGTGCTTAGGTTACCGAATCCCGCAAATCGGAGGTCAGTTAGCGAGGCCGAATACTTCCTAAGCCTTAGACCTAATACTTAAGCTTCGCATTTTCCTCAACCTCTTGAGGATTATCCAGATTTTAACGGATACGTGAATTTTTAAGCTAAAGATACTAGTCCAAAAGGCCTAAGACCAGCGTTCCCGCTAATCTCTTGCTATATCTCCGTAGCATTTTTCTTTTCTTTTTCTTGATTCGGTCTAGAACTTCAGTTAATTCCTTAATCTTTTACTAATGACTATTTCTTTTTCTTTTCCTTTTGTGCTCCTTTCTTCATTTTTGCTCTTTTTCTCCTCCTTATGAATATGTGGCTCACAAAATTTCCTCCCTCCCCCCATTTTTTGTTCTTTCAATTTTTTTGTGTTTTTGACATATGCAAATTTTTTGTGTGTGAGATTCCTTCTGATTTTTTTCTTGGTTCTGTATGTATGCACTTTATCACCCCCCCATGCCTAAGTTTTGCAATGTCCTCATTGTAAACAGAGGGTGTGAATTAGTGTTGAGGTCAGGGACTTAGAACAGGATACATCGGGTGGGTGAATGGGTCGAAAATGATTGATGCGGATGATTTTAAGCTCTGATACGTGTAATAGAGGTGGGATCAACTATCTAAGGCTGGACTCAAGGTGCAATAGACGTGGAGTACAGATGGATAATCAGACGGGTCTCTGTTTTTGGGAATGATGGGTTGCCTCCCGTTAAGTGCTAAATTTAATGCCTTCAGCCGAGTGGAAAATGGGGTGGAGAGGGGGTGGTCAAATCAATGGAGTTTTGGAAAACAAGCACCTTGATTAAGAGCCTAGTTGTTCCAACCAAGTGCTTGTTGAGATCAGTGGGCTGATGATGCAGCCCGAACCCAATAAGTCTGGTGGGTTGATAGATGTAGATCAGCAGATGCGAAACCCACCATATGCAGTGAAGTTCTGATGGATATGGAAGTGAAAACTCGGGTTCAGGCTGAGTCGAATCAGCCTGGTCAAAGTAGGGTTCCAAAAACTTATCCATGTAAGGTGTGGAATCCCTACAGGGGTGATCAAAGGATGGAGGCTCCTGATTTGTGGTCTGATCAGTACCCGATACCCGGTCTAGATATGGAGTTGAATCATTTGCAAACGGCTCAGTGAGAGGTGAATCGGAATAGAAATTGAGTCCGGTTGCTAGTCGGGGTGGGGAACGGGTTTTGATTGGTTCTGTATATGTGGAGCAGGTGGCTTCAATGAAGATTAACATGTTATAATCAGGAGGCAGATTTTCTCCGATGTTATGGTCAGATTTGAGATCGTCGGAGAGTTTGCGAAAATCAAAATTTGAATGAGATTCTAGATCATGAGTTCCACCATAGAATAAATCATATGTTGTATATTCAGCAGCCTGACTGGGATCTAGCCTAAATGTTAGTTCTGAGCTTAAAAGGGTATCCTTATCTGGTAGAGGCTCAGATTCTAAGCTAGTAGGGCAGACCCAATTGAAGCCCTGCTCGTCCAACTCCTCGATTTCTGTGTCGTAGATTGGCATGACTTCCGCAAAATCGATTCGTTTCTCTGAGGAGGTTGACGAGGGATATTCATCAAATCGAGGCCCAAAATCATATTCTCCATTAAAAGATTGATCTTCTTCATCTGGGGCCTTGAAATCTTCAAAATATGTTTCAGATCTAGGTTCTAGGCTTAGGATGTGGGTTGAATTACTAGAATTTAGGTCTGAATAACCTTCGAGGGTCACCTTATCAGAATAAGTGACGAAATTTACACCCTCGAGAGGTTCAGTTCTACTCTCATACTTGTAGGAGTCTTGGGATTCTAAAATGGGCTCATCATGGTCTTTTCCTACATTTGGAGCTTCCCAACCTTCTTCAATATCAGGTGCATTATACTCCATCTGGGTTGGGAATCCACAACCATTTTGTGCCTCAACCCCGAGATCAGATTTATCCTCGATGTTGTCCCAAGATAGTTCATCCTCTGTTGGTGGTATGTACGGGTATTTCTGATCAATCACTTGTTTTATTAATCACATTATCTCTTCCCATTTTTCAAGACCATCTTGGTGTTGCTTCCAAAGTCGAGGATTTTTCATACATTGAAGGTATTCACTATTGTGCAATTTTTCTATCTCAATGTATGCAGTAATGAGCAAGTCACGGGTTGATCCTTTGTTGGCTTCTGCTAATAGTACTTGGGCACAAGTTATGACAAAGGTTGTGGTTGTTGGGACATCAACTTGAATGTTTCCTACTGTTGTTGAGGTTTCTTCATTTTCATAAAATCTCATGGCATCCTCAATCATTTTATCTCTCATGGATCTCCGGTACTCAGGTTTCTTGAATGGTAGTCCTAGGTGGTTCGGCTGCATATTTGGATCAGGTGGTGGAATCAAGATGTAGAATCAGAGTTTGAATCAAGATGTGTTATGAAGCAATCAGATCTGAATACTGAGTCCCACTAAAAACGTATATGTGTGCTCTAAAGAGAAAAGATGAGGGACTGGAGATGTTCTTGACCCAATCAAGACACCCAAAAGATGTTTGGATGACTATGGAGGTTCGGGGCGGATGGACCCCTGGATTCGGAAATCGTCCACCTGAGAATTACCTGGGCAGCCAGAGAGGGAGAGTCCCGCAAAGACCCCTACATGGTAGAGTGTCCCTATGGGTTACAGGGTTTCCCTGACCCGACCTCTCTTGTCACTGAGATTCCAGGTAGACCAGAATGGGGACCTTGACCTATTAAGTCTATCACTTTTTATTTCAAAGGTGCTTTTAGGGTTCTCACTTGAACTTTAGATGTTTTTGGTATTGTGACCTAATTTAGAGGTTGGTTGACCCAAGGGGTCAACTTCACCTGACCTGTCCTATAGATGACAGAATGATTCTAAGTTTGGAGCCTAGAGATCCCCCTGATTTGACTCCCAGGTTATTAGGTCCAAAAATTTTAAGATTCAAGTGATTTTAGAGCTCAATTTTAGGGTTTGTCTTTTTTAGCTCTCTTCAATCAAGGGCTTGGGTAGCACACTGATGCGGGAGGGTTTATTTCCTTTTATACAGGCATGTGTGACTAGCGCTTCAAGACCCTAATGTGGAAACCCTAATTTGGTTCTATTTCCAATCCTCCTTTTCTTTTTCAAAAGTTCTCTTTGGACTTATAAACAAGAAGTGTGTGGTCCGCCGAGATTAAGCGTTATTTCAATTAGGCACAAGAATTTGTGAAACGGAATCTAAAAAAAAATCACTCGAACTTCAAGAATATTTGCAGAAATTTTTGCAAAATCAGGAAATGTTTTGCCTTAGAGAAGGTGATTTCTATATAAAGAACACAATTGATTCCTAAATTGATTTTCTTCCTTTTTTCATTCAAAGAATAGGGGATGATTAAGGAAGAAAAGAAATTACCTGCCCTGGAGTGGTTGACTTGCGGGAGAGATTTTCTCATGAAGTACCTGCAAGATCACATCAAAGCAAAGTAGGGCAAGTTAGTGTTCAATATGATAAAAAGAATGTAGAGACTAGTGGTAAATTGCGCATTGCTCCCTGGCAACGGCGCCAAAATGTTGTCGACGATTTTGTGCGGGTTTAAAGTATATCACGTTGTAGTGTAACCGAAAAAACGTTTAAACAAATATAAGGAATTTTATTACTCGAAAAACTAAAATATCCAAGGACGAACACAGGGAGCAAATGAAATTTACTACTAATCAAATTGTAATTGAACACTCTAATTTACTCAAAATGTCAATTCAAATATGAATATATGCCATTAAAAGCAATTATGACAAAAAATATGAAATTGGACGTCTGATTTGGTGATCAGACGTCTTAAAAGTATTTTCCCCTTTCTCTTCTTCTGATCTTCTTTCTCTTCTTTGCTTGCGAAGGCTTCTTCTTCCTGCCTTTGTATCTTTTCTCTTGTTTCTTCTCCTACCTTGCCTTCCTTCTTTCTTCTTCTTCTGATCTTTGCTGTCTTCACTTGACCTTTCTTTCGTTCTCTGGCTTGCTCCTGCCTTGCTCTTCCTTCTTCTCCTGCGAAGGCTTCGTTCCTCTTCTTCTCTGCCTTGGTCCCCCCTTCGTTCTTCTCTTCCTTCTTCCTTGCCTTCCTTCTTCTTCACCTGGCCTCTCTACGAAAGCTTCTCCTTCTTTTACAGCCTCTTCTTCTTTCTTCTCTTCCTGATCTGCAGCTGCTTCCTTTGCTTCTTCCTTCCTGCACATACCACAGTCGAAGCAAAACCTACCCCCGTCCCTCTACCCAAACGTCTCTCTCTCTCACAAGTAATTTGCTCAAGGACGCTCTCCCAGAGCCACATGGATATTCGGGTCGGATCGTACCCGGGACCAGGCGCACCTGCAGGTGGTGTGATGCGCGAGGAGTGCGTAGGTTTCGGTCGGGTTGGATACCGCCAGATCAGCGAGGTCAAGCCGTGGACGAGGCGTGCGTGGGGGACAAGTGAGGGACCTCACCCCTGTGCTTACAGAGGCATTAAGGTAATTTCACAAATTCAATCTATGTCGCAGCGGCACCTCGTCTCTCCACGATGTGGGACTAAAGATGCTGCACTGATTTCGCGCACGCCCGCAGACTCGCATGCCATCCTCACAGCTGCTGGCTCTGCTTGCGCTCCTTGCTAGACTAACTCACTTCGCGACACTCGCGTGAGCTTGGGAGTCCTGATACCTGAAGTTGCTGCAAGCTCCTTGCTGCTTCGGCTGATAATGGCAGCCGGAGCTTAAACCTGTCACACACAAGAACGGCCTATTGGCCCAATTAGATTGGTTAGAAACCTTCGCCGTGGCATGGCGAAGGCGGTGGGCGGTGCTACAGGCTGCAGGTCGGCCTAGGCATGCGTGCCTAGGTCAACCTGTGACCGGAGATGTTGGGTTGTTCGGGGGGTGATTGTGGAGGTCTGGAGTGGCAGTGGTGGGGTGAAGTGAGTTCCTGGTGGTGAGGCGGAGCTCACGAGGGGGTTGGCGAGCCGTGTGGAGGGGCGGAGTGGTGTGGGCATCTCGCCGGAGGTCGGTCGGAGGCGAGGAAGATTGAGGTGTTCAGGCACTGTCGAGGGGTACGTCGATAAAATAGCAAGGGAAAAAGAGAGAGGGGAATGTGGAGAAGGTATTTGGCCTAACTACGGGGATGAAGGGGGACGGAGAGGCGAACAGCAGTACCTGCTGTCGCCGGAGAAGATGCTGCCCAGTGGGGTAGAACGGCGGCGACGACGGGGCTGAGGCGGCGTGCACGGGTGCTGCGCGATGTAGAGGAGAGTCAGGAAGATAACTCTACCACTGGTTTTGTGGCAGAGCGAAGAGGGAGGGGAGGGGGGCTCGCCGGAGCTTGCTGGGAATTTTGGCCGGGCAGGAGGAGATGAATTGGAGGTGGAAACTCGGCCAAATCAAGCTGACCATGAGCGGCCGGAGGTGTAGTCTCTTTTATGGACGCTGGGCCGAGTGTGCAGAGCGTGGAGGGCATGCCAGCGTCTGAGGTTGATCACCGGAGATGGAAAGAAGTTAAGATACCCAAATCTCTCGTGCGTTCGCACGAGAGATTGGGTTCACACCAGGGATCAAGATTGGCCTCAGATGGAAGGGAATTCCTCAGAGAATCTCCCTTCCATTTCTGGGAGGGGATCTCTGAGGAATCAGAGAGGATTCCCTCTCAAATCCTCATCGGAGTGGGATTCTGCCCTAATAATAGCGGTAGGACCTGATTGCAAAGGTGGCGAGGAAGTTAGGGGGCTTTCTGTTATGCTTTTCAAAAGATAGGGACCAAATTATGATTTGGGAGTACTAAATTGCAAAGTAGGTCAAGATGACCTCCCCTTAGGTCCAAATTATGGTACAAACCTAATTTTGACCTAAGGAATCCAATGGTGAAGTTGGATTTTAGGTTTGACCTCGTTTGACTAGACATTTTGCATGAAAACCCAAATTAGGTTAATTGATGAATTAGGATCCTAATCTAGGTCAAACTGGGTTCCAAAGGTCAAATTAAGTGTTATAAACCCTAGGGGATATTTTTCGATGATTTTTAGAGGGTTTAATTGATTTTTATCCCGACCGGAACCTTGTTGAATTAAGCGGGTCTGTTTTAGGGTTACCACATATCATTTACTTCCTATATTGCACATGAACCCATTTCTGATTCACTCAACCCACTTTTTATCTCATTTAGACCTTTTGACCTGTGTTTTGCCTCTGAGAAATCCCGTTTATGTACTGCAGTGGTAAAATTACAGTTTTAACCATTAATTCATGTTTTCTTCTCAGAGCACTTATTCCTTTAGTTAAGCCTTCTTCTAGGTTATGTAGGAGCTTTTATCTTCTTTATTGGGTCAAAATGAGCTAGTTATGGCTCATGATGAGGCTCTCATCAGTGATAAGTACATGACTTATCAACCTGCCCTCCGATTTGAGGGAACTTTAAGTCTAAGCATCTACGCACTATTCGTCACTAACTCATTGTTCAGCGGTCTTAACGGAAATTGGGTTGCTAATAAACCTTCTAGGGTGATATGGCTGGCAAGTTATCGTGGGTAACAGCCCATAGTAGGTTGTCTAGAGCCCAGTAACTGGACTACTCTCTTCTTACTGCCTTTAGGTAAATCTTAGACCAGGGAATCCACGTACTTAAAAAGAAAAAAAAAGTTCAACAAGAAAAGGAAAGGAGCAAAAAAAGAAAAAGAAACAAAAAGAAATAAGCCACACTTCATCGCACGAGTTTGGCTGGCAAGTTGTCGGTGGTAGCAGCTCATTGATCGGTTTTCCAGAACCCAGCTCAGGAAATGCACATAAAAATTCCTAAAACATTTGAAAGAAGCGGAGAACGAGAATAAGGTGGGGAGATATACACTAGATTCACCCTTGTGTTGACCCCATAAAAATAAAAGTAGGAGAAAGCTACAGGTTGTATAGATACACCTTTAGGCAGATTTCTTTCTAAGGTCACCTTGGGGTGTAGAAACCTAAAGTCTGTTCTGATTGCCGATCAACGAGTCTATCACATTCACAAAAAGATGCTTAGAACTTAAGGTTCTCATCAAATTTTGGGTGGGCTGAGTGGTCATTGAAAGCCACTCTGTAACCCTAAACTCAAAAATGCAAAAAAAAAAAGAAAAGAAGAAAAAGAGAATAAGAGATCTTTCTTTGAATAAGGCGAGGGCTTGAGGCAGTCTGCATTTTGGCAGATATCCGGGCACTGTTGTGTCTTTGAAAGTTCAGGTCCTAAGTAAAAATTTCTTAATGTTGAAAATGATTTGTGCCCTAGCAATCCAACCTAATTCTTTTATAAATAGCATATAGTTTTTGCTAGGGACTAGCAAAAGATAATCATGTGGGTGTGATGTGCATAAATTTGATTAACCTAAAATGTCTATTAATGCATGTTCTTAGCACCATTTTAGCATCATACATTATAAATATTGGATAACATGCATAATCATGCATTTAGGTCGAGTTGTATAAATTGTATAGTAATTATCTCCTTTTATGGTCAGGGACAAGGTGATTTGTTAATCTAGGCCTCAGATCAAAGATCCAACCATACGGATCTAATCAGGGCAACGATTGGAGTTCAACAACTCCAATATTGCCCTGACCGGACATCCGTAACACTAGATAGAGAGAAAGGAACCCTAAAGATCAAGGGCCAAGATGATGATAATACGCACCTTTGACGATAAATCCAACTGCACGGAAGGGTTTGGATCAACGATCGCAGTCTAATGGCTCAAAAATTGACCCAATCCAACACCCGTGGCACCATCTACAACACTTAGAAGATGGACGGCCAAGATGGCACCACGTGGTGCCATCTCAGTCGCCCAACCTACCCCAAGGACCCGCCTCTGCTCTTCTTCCTCACCCACGTGATGGATCTGGGCTGTTGGATCATCATCCAACAGCCATGGTCGCTTGCACCGTAAATCAACTGCTCGCCTTAAGAGGAAGCTCAACGCAGTGGTCAAGCGCCCCTTCGCGAGCGAAGGGCATGCGTTCGAGCCCCATCAAGCACTCGAAATCAGACGGGTGCAGGCGCGGGCACAATTAGGCTGTTAGATTGAAATTAGGCGGCCGAAAGGAGGAGGCATGGCCCACGGAGGTTCGTCGATCACGTACGTGCGCAATGACATGCGTTTGCATGCCACATTGCACATAAGCACGTGGTGGAGGAGTTTAAAGGCATTGGCAAGGAGCATTTTAAGTCATTCCATCTTGAGATCGGACAACTGAGCGTGCGCAAACGTGTGCAAGTGTTTAAGAGTGCGAAGGCAAGGAGGTGAGAGTAACGTGCACACGTCGGCCATGTTCAGGCCTTTAGTGAGGATAAATTTGTCACTAAAGGTCTAGAATTAATGTTTTTGATGTTGTAATGACCAAAATGCCCCCACTCCTTGCAACCATAAAAGGAGACCCCTACCCTACGAATTTCTCATCCCTTCCTTCTCCTCTCTCCCTCTCCAAAGCTTAAGAGAAGCATGTCCCACACCCAGGATGCTCCTCAAGAGCTGAAACCAAGTTTTCGCCCCCGTTCCAGAAGTGGATCCTGCAACGTCAACGAAGTGCTGCCTCGCTCTCATTCTTTCGACTTCGTCCTCCTTCTTCCCACCTCATCCTTCGTCTTCCAAGCGTCGCCTCCATCTGGCTTGTCCTCCAAGCATTTATCGAGGAGGATAACTTCTCTCTCCTTTCTTTTATCGCTTTCTAGAGTAGAATTTCCTGCTTTCTAGTTGTAACAATTTCTCACTTTCTAGTGTAATCATTTCCTGCTTTCCTAGTTGTAAAACATTATTTGAATACCAAGTGATTGTTCTTCCTCTCTCTCTCTCTTATTATTTATATTGCTACCATTGTGATTATTTTGCTTTTTAAACAAAAATACAAAAATAAAATATAACTATGGATTTTGAGATCGACGTAGCCTCCCTGTGTTCGACCCGGAGCTTCTTTACGGATTTTTCGGTATAACTTTTATTTGTTGAAAGAATTTCTTCGTGACTCGAACTACAACGATGAGTTTTCGAATCCAACTGCGAACACATAGTTTTTCGCCTTCAACATGCACCTCCTAATTATCTGATTGAGACAAAGTCTAAACAACATAAGATCATCTCAGAAATAATGTTTGGCATCAGCCAAGAACCTATCTTGTAGTTGTCTAGATTAACCATGTGGAATTTTCCCTACTGCTAAGTACTTTACCAAGTTTGCATACCAAGGGAGATTCTTTCCTTGCACAGTCAAAATATGTTCATCAGGAAATGCATCAGTCACGGCAGTAAGGGTCCAATATGCTCCAAGTTCACTCGAGATAGGTGGTTAGGTATGACATTCTTAGATCCAAGCTTGTCATGTATTTCTAGGTCAAATTCTTGTAGGAGCAGGATCCATCTGATCAACCTGGGTTTTGCATCCTTCTTGGCTAACAAGTGTCAGATAGTCGAGTGGTCAATTTCAATTTCAAAGTGGGGTCCTAGAAGGTATGATCGAAACTTTTTTAATCCAAAAACTACGGTGAGGAACTCCTTTCCAATGGTAGTATAATTCTGTTGTGCCTTATCTAAAGTCTTGGTCTCAAAGTAGATCACCATGCGTTTCTTCTTTCTTTGCCTTAGGATAGCTCTAAATGTAATGTCTGATGCATCACACATTATTTGAAAGTCCTGGGACTAGTGTAGGGTTTGTAAGATAGCTATAGTTGAGACTACATCCCTTAAGGTAGTATAGGCTTGGATGCAGACAGTTGTCATATCAAATTTTGGATCGTTGGCTAGAAGGTCAGTCAAGGGCATGGATATTTTTGAGTAATTCTTTATAAACCTTTTGTAAAAGCCAATGTATATTAGGAAAGATCTTATGAGTTTGACCGAGCTAGGTGGTTGAAGTTTAGAAATAAAGTCAACTTTAGCTCGATCAACTTTTATGCCCCTTTGAGACATGATATGATCAAGGGAAATCTCTTCTTGAACCATAAAGTGGCTCTTTCCCCAACTTAAAACAAGGTTGACTTCAATACATCGCTTCAAGATTTTCTCCAAGTTGCTAAGGTGATAACAGCCTAATTTATTACCCTAATTAGCTTAATCTAAGGCTAACTCCTTAGTAAAATCATGCATTAGGTGTATAAATACTGCATTTGGAGCATGCATGCATATTTAGGCTTTGTATTTATTTTATGAATAATTATCTAATTTTAGTCTTTTGTGAATAATGCAGGTAAAGGACTTAGAATAATCTGGAGCATTGAAGAATAAAATCTGGATAGCAAAGGAAGCTACAGCAGAGCTAGTAGCTGGTTGAAGACTAAAGTTGAAATAAAGAAGGAATGAAGACACAAGAGCAGAGAAGGAAAGAGAGGATAACCATGCCCTATCCTTAAAACCTTAGGATAACCTTATCCGATAGCTATCCCTAAACTAGGTTAAAACTAGATATTTGAGCTCAAAATTCAAAAATATGGGTAACATTATTCACATACCTATCGACCTATCCATAGACCTATCCTACTATCTATAGCCCTAGTCCACCAATCCTATACCCAATCCCTAACCTAGAAACCTATTTAGGTCCATACCATACCTAATTTACTCAGTTTGAGTCAATTGGGCTAGCCAGTAGTCAATTGGGTCCATGGGACCTGATTGGACAACACCTAAGTTGATTGGACTCAATTGAGTCAAATCATACCTAACCTAAACATTTTAGACCTAGCCACATCCTATTAGGTGCAGTATAACCTAATTGGATGCAACCAACTCTGATTAGGTTCAGTTGGAACCTAATTAGGTCAGCCTAATTAGACTCATTAATCTAATTAGACCTAACCCAAATCCAATTGGGTGTTCTTTCACCTAATTGGGTTTACACCTATTTGATTTGGCCACCATAGATCCAATTAGGTTCACATTTACACCACTTAGTTTAATTAGTCCCAATTAGATTAGAACCTAACCCAACCTAGGTTTAACCAACCTAAACCCACTTGGACCCACAACCTATGTCCACAAAACTAACGCACCCACACCCACATATGTTCATGCGCACACACACACACAGTCATGCACACATTGTTTTGACCCTAAGCAAGAGGTCTATCCTCTTAGCTGTTTAACATGAGAAAGATCTTATTTCTTTGATCCTTCTAATGGAAAGATCAAAAGAGATAAGATCTTTTGATAACACCAAGACTTAATTTGCTCCCTTGATCCTAGCATCTAAGGTGCTCATCCTACACCCACAGCTGACCACCTATTGAAGAATTGATCTTCACTTTCGATGAAAGTTTTAGAATAATATGTTGTGTCGTTCTAAAGCTTTTATGGTGGAAAATTGACTATCAAAACATTTAATATTTTAAATCTAACCACAAGAGATTAGATCGTTTCCACAGGGAGGTAGTAGCCTATTAAATTGAGTGATGGTACCTAGTCCAATTGGGAATAACAATGGATAAATATCTGAATCATTTCAACTTGTTTTCACTATTAATAAGCATTCCATGCAATTAAATCAGAAGATAAGGTTTTATGTGCATTTTTGACATAATAATGAAGAAATGATAAATGAATTCGGCAATGACATGGACTCGTAAATAGTAATTCCACCCATTAGTGTACCAAAATAGGGGTTTTGCTAGGAGGGTGCGTGCACACGTGAGGAGAGTGTGGACAGTGGTTTGTCTGCTAGAGGTGGTGCATCAGCAAGGGAGGCTCGCAATGGTGGTGACGGTGTGGGCTGTGATGGCTGGTGCCGGTGGTCAGAGGTGGAGGATGGCCGATCGGAGGTGCTACGCGTGTTTCTCATTGGGTCCCTGCAGTGAGGCGCCGGCTGGTGCTTGGAGTCAGTAAGCGAGTTCGAGATCGAGCTTTGGATGTTGAAGGGGGCTCCATGGAGGTGTTGCGTGTTAGACACTTTGGGTTCGTTGTGTGTGGAAGATAAAGGCACAATGGACGGTTTATGGGGAAAAGATGAAGAAGAGAATGTGAGTGGTGGTGATGGGCGGTGTGGGTAAAGGTGGAGAAGAGTGGTGGTGGTGCACCGGCAGTGGTTGGTGATGGGAAGGAGGTTGAGAGGGTGCTGGTGCTCTTGTTGTCACTACAAGTGCGTAGTGTGATGTGGTTGGCAATGATGAAGCATGCCTCAAGTCACAGTGCATGCTCTGACAACAATGTTCGCTCCAGCCATGGTGCCGGTGGAGGTGAGGGACAAGGTGATTCCTGCAAGGGGAGAGGATCGATCCCGTCGAACGATAACTACGCCTCTCCTTTTAAAAGCATCCCCTATTTGTTTCCTTCGCCGAGATCACCTCCAACAGCTTGGCGAAGCAAGCGGTTGGGATTTGGAGGTTGAAGGGGGATAGGGCAGGTCTGGCGATGGAGATTGTGGTAGTGTGTTGAGTCGACGAGGTTACTGTTGTAAGAAGCTTAGCTGGTAGTGCATGCGTTGGGTGGCCGCGCATTGAGAGGCGGTGGGTCTTGCAGGGAAAGAAAGGAAAGAGAAATAAAAAAGAATTTTTTACAAAAAAAATCTAAAACCATGCATGTAATGCATGCATGCCTCTATAAGACATACCATCTTCTATTATATAAATGCAATTGAAATATGCATGCGAGCTGTTTTATAAACTAATCTACTTACATATTAAAGTATGTGATGGGAATACCATCATGAGCCATACCTAGCTCAATTTGATCTGATAAAGTCAATAAAAGCTCCTACATATCCATCAGAAGGTCTTAAGGGCACAAAATAATGATTTGAGAAGAAGACAAGAATACAGGGTTATTTCTACAAATTTACCATTCTATCACAAAAAGAGAATAACCACAGGTTCTCTCAGGGTGGAATAAAGGTCAATTGGTCTTAAGAGTCCCATAAGTGAGTTAGAACAGATAGAAAAGGGTTTTCATGCGTTATAGGAATTAATGGATATCTGAAACACTAAAAACAAACCCGCTTAATCCATTGAGGTTCTAGTTAGAGTAAAATTAACCTAAACCCTCTAAAAATCATATAAAAATATTCTCTAGGGTTTGGTACCTTCAATTTGACCATTGGAACCCATCTTGACCTAAAACAGATTCTCAGACAGACATTTACACTAATTTGGGTAATTCTACAAATTACCTAGTCAAAATAGGTTAAAACCAAAATCTAACTTCACCATAGGATTCCTTGGGTCCAAATTAGGTTTCTACCAAAATTTGGGCCCAATATGAGATTGTTTCAACCTAGTTTGCACATTGGTCCAAGTCTGATTTCTTTATACCACATGGGTCCATAGCTTTTGAATTTCTTACACAAAGATCCCTATCTTTACCATCATTTTCTTCAAAAAGATCCCTGCCACCATGAATCCTAATCCTACAACTTCGGCGACCTTAAAATGGCATGTTCTCCTTGATTCCTTTACAAGTCCCTCTCAGATTTGAAAGAGAAGTTCATCATGGTATTCCCTTCCTTTTGAGCCAAATCCTAACCCCTAAAACCTTCCCAATCTCCGATGCGAGAGCATGAGAGATTCGGGTATATTTCCAATTTCTATCTCCGATGAGCTCCCAAGCTCAAAGCACCCTCCAGAGATCTATAAATGAACCCCCAAATCAGATCGAAGATACTAGACTCGGTTTCGGCCAGAGAATGCCCAATTCCCTCTTTCCTCATCTGGCCAAATAGTTCCTCGAGCTCTAGCGACTCCCTCTGACTCCTTTCATCGTCTGACCGCAATACCAGCAGCAGATTCTTCTTCCTCACCTTCCTCCGCGTCACGCCATACCAGTGGGCGTCCTCAATTCCTATTGTCGTCACCGCTTCTACCCTATCGGAGTTTCATCTTCCTAGGCGTCAGCCTGCCAACGTCGGTGCCATTCTCCCCCTTTCATTTGATTAGATTAGGTTAGATTTGTTAGTTTAGATTCTTAGATTATTTTTCTACACAAAAACCACAAAAATAAGCCCTCGACTACGTCGCTCACCCTTATCTTCTCCGTCGCCGACCGCTCCTTCGGTGAGGCGTATACACTGCTACAACCCTCCATCCGCCTCGCCGACCACCTCACGACCTTCGCCACACCACCCTCTACAAAACCCCTCTCCCTATTTGCCACTCCACTCACCTAAATTGCCCACCGAACAAACCCATCGCCGTCCACCTTCATTGACCTCTGCTAGCCACCACACTCTCCAATGCACCATGAAGCTAATGCCTCTACCTTCGCCGTGCTTCGACAAAGCTTTTGACCCATCTGATTGGAGCTTTTAGCCCATACTTTTGTTTCATGGTGTGATCGGGCCTCTGCCATCGCCACCACGCACTCCGGTCATGTTCATTAAGCTCCAAGCAATGTTCTTCACTGAGGCTACTCCTAGAAAATGCGGACTCTCTCCAGATGCAACCCCAGGCCGCTAATTGGAGACACTAAACCCCTACAACCACAATCGAAGGTGCCATCCCTCCCTACCACATGCGAAGGAAGGCGGGGGACATTTATTCCCACCTCAGAAATGAGTGAAGAGACATAGTGGCATAAATTGAATTTGTACCTACGCCTCTTCGCCTCCTAACACGAGGGTGAGGTCCTCCTTACGCACGTAGGCCTCACTTGCGACACTATCCTCCACTGGCCTAGCACTGATTCGATTACCCGCCTAACCTAAGCACTCCTCACTCACCACCCACTGCCGGTGAGCCTGGTCCCGAGTGCGCTCTACCCAAGTACCCGATTAGCTGGACTGTGGCCCTGGTAGGGTGGATCCCAGAGAGAGAAAGGAGAGAGAGCATGTGGGGGCAGGGGGTTTTGCTTCCCTGTGTATTGGCTAACACTTAGCCAATTTCGTGAGTTTCCCCTAGTGCATAAGGAGAAGGAAGAAGGCCTGCAGACAGAGAGAAAGAGAAGAGGAAGAAGGAGAATAGTGCTTCCCTAGCTCTCTAGCACCTGTTGGTTAAGCCGTCTGATTAACTGACTCAGTCGTTTGAAACTTGAGGCTTTATCTGGTTATTTAAGTACCTAAGTTTAATGGTTGATGGCATTATTGTATTATTTGAACATAATACATATATGCCTAATTGAATAATTGGTGATCTAAATCTCCATAGTTTTTGCTTTGAGATTCTTTTTGCCTTGCATAATTATTGTTAAACTCATGCTTTACATTGATTGTTATTTCTGAATAATTTATTAGCTTATTTCATGTGCTTATTTACTTGTTAATCCAGGTTAATCCAAAATGTTAACAAGTGAAATCGAGGTTATAAAAGCTACATTGTAGTATAGGTCGAAATCGCTTGAAAACAAATAGAATTTATTACTCGAATAGAAGTCCGAGGTCGAACACAAGGAGCAAATAGGAATTCAATTGCTAATCTGGATTAACAAGTAAATGAGCACAAGAAATAAGCCAATAAATTACTCAAAAATAATAATCAATGTAAATCTTGAGTTTAATAGTAAGTATGCATGGCAAAAAGAATCTCAAAGCAAAAACAATGGTGATTTAGATCACCAATTATTCAATTTAAGCAACAGTGCCATCAACCATTAAACTTAAGTACTTAAATAACCAGATAAAGCCTCAAGTTTCAGATGGTTGAGTCATTTAATTAGACAGCTTAACCAATAGGTGCTATAGAGCTAGGGAAGCACCGTTCTTCTTCGTCTTCTCTTTCTCTCCTTCTGCAGGCCTTCTTCCTTCTCTTTATGCACATGGGTAAACTCACAAAATTGGTTAAGTGTTTGCCAATACATAGGGAAGCAAAGGCCTCCTACCCCCTCGTGCTCTCTCTCCTTTCTCTCTCTGAGATCCATCCTCCCAGGGCCATAGTCCAGGTTATCGGGTACTTGGGTAGAGCGCACCTAGGACCAGGTTCACCGGCAGGGGGTGGTGAGCGAGGAGTGCTTAGGTTAGGTGGGTAATCGGATCTATGCCAGGCCCGCAAAGGACAGTGTCATGGGTGAGGCGTGTGTGGTTAAGCAGGACCTCACCCTTGGGTTAGGAGGCGAAGAGGCATAGGCACAAATTCAATTATGCCGCTACATCTCTTCAATCATTTTCGAGGTGGGACTAAATGTCCCCTTCCTTCCTTCGTGTGCGGCAGCAACGAATGGAGCCTTTGATTATGGTTGTAGGGGCCTCAGTGTCTCCAATTAGTGGCCTGGGAATGCATCTGGAGAGAGTCCACAGTTTCTGGGAGTAGTATTAGCGAAGAACAACGCCTAGAACATGATGAATGTGACCGGAGAGCATGGTGGCAATGACGGAGGTCCGGTTACACCTTGAAACATGAAGTACGAGCTAAAAGCTCCAATCAGATGGGTCAAAAGCTTCATCGAAGCATGGCGAAGGTAATGGCGATGGTTTGGTGGTGCATTGGAGAGTATGGTGGCCTGGGGAGGACAGCGAAGGTGGACAGTGATGTGTTTGTTCAGTGGAAGATTTGGGTGAGTGGAGTGGCAAATAGGGAGAGGGGTTTTGTAGAGGGTAGTGTGGCAAAGGTCATGAGGTGGTCAGCAAGGCGGATGGAGGGGTGTAGCAGTGTATACGCCTCACCAGAGGAGCGGTCAGAGACATAGAAGACGAGGGTGAGCAGTGTAGTCTAGGGCTTGTTTTTGGGGTTTTTGGGCAGAAAAGTAACCTAAGAATCTAAACTAACAAATCTAACCTAATCTAACCAGACAAAAAGGGGGAGAATGACACCGGTGTTGGTAGGCTGGCGCCAGGGAAGATGAAACTCCTGTAGGGTAGAAGCGGCGACGATGAGGGGAATTGAGGATGCCTGTTGGAATGGCGTGATGCGGAGGAAGGTGAGGAAGAAGAATCTGCCATTGGTGTCGCAGTCAGATGATGGGAGTAGTCAGAGGGAGTCACCGAAGCTTGAGGAGCTATTCAACCGGATGAGGAAAGAGGAAATTGGGGATTCTCCGACCGAAATCGAGTTTGGGATCTTCGATCAGATCTGAGGGGTCTTTTATAGATATTTGGAGGGTGCTTTGAGCTTGAGAAGCAAGCTTCCAAAGCTTGGAATGTCGTTGGAGTTGGAAGCTCTATGATACCCTAATCTCTCATGTGTTCACATGAGAGATTGGGATGGTTTTGGGGCTCATGGATGGATTCAATGGAAAGAGGACACCACAAGGAATCTCCCTTGCAATTTTGGAAGGGATTGATTGATCAGAGAAGGAGTTCTCTTCAATCAAAGGTTTTTGGAGTTGGAGTAAGAATTTATGGTGTTAGGGTCCTTTTTGCAAAGAAGACGACAAAGATGGGGGCAATTTGTAAGAAATTCAAAAGTTAGGGGCATGAGTGTGAGATAAAAGAATCAGACAGGACTAAATTACAAACTGGGTCAAGACATTCTCAGATTGGGCCCAAATTTTGGTACAAACCTAATATGGACCTAAGGAATTCCTTGAAGAAGTTGGATTTTGGTTTTGACCTATTTTTTTTTGGTAATTTTCATAATTACCCAAATTAGGGCAGATGTCAGTCTGAGAATCTGTTTTAGGTCAAGATGGGTTCCGATGGTCAAATTGAAGGTACCAAACCTTAGAGAATATTTTTCTATGATTTTTAGATGATTTAGGTGAATTTTATCCTGACCAGAACCTCAATGGATTAAGCGGGTCTATTTTTATGGTATCAGATGCTCATTAATTCTTATAATGCATGAAAACCCTTTTCTGTCTGTTCTAACTCATGTATTAGACACTTAAGACCATTTGACCTTTGTTCCACCCCTGAGAGAACCTGTGGTTATTCTATTTTTGTGATAGAATGGTAAATATGTAGAAATAACCCTGTATTCTTGTCTTCTTCTCAAATCAATGTTTTGTGCCCTTAAAACCTTATGATGGATATGTAGGAGCTTTTATTGACTTAATCAGATCAAACTAAGCTAGTTATGGCTCATGATGGTGTTCCGATCATTCCCCCATGCCTACCTTTTGCTAGTCCTTTAGCAAAATCTCATGGAATTAACTTAAATTCTAGGCCATGCCTTTTTATGCTTAGATATCTACCGTGTGCTTTCTTTTGTAGGTTAGGTCAGAATGCCAATGGTAGGCCTAGAGGTACTCAAGTACCAACCAATATTCGGACTTGACCAGCTCTAGCCTCAGTCCGCCACAAAGGTTTCTAAGGACCACAAGAACTAACCTAAGGTCATTGAACTCCGTGATTAAAGCACTTGTGCTTAAAACATGTTTAGTCTCGATTCAATTTGGAGTGCATTTTTGTAGGATAGAGATAGAAGATTTTTTTTTTTGGAGAGTTTTCTCTCTCTTCTCTTTCTTTATTTCTTGCTTCGGATTGGCATTAGAACATGGTCTACATCCGATTCCTAGCGCCTACCATCAATCCTTATAGAGTCCCTAGCAATCGATGCTTCGAGATAGCACCACCCATGGTAACCCCCAGAACCTTGGCTTTCGACACTTTGAGATAGTGCTACCCATGGCACTCTGTAGCTACATTTAGGCCCTAGCAATCGACATTTCAGGATAATCTTGCCCATGGCACTAGAACCAGCATAAGGTGCTTACATGCCCCTGGTAGGATATTTAGATATCCTAGGAGACAAGCACCGAGGAGATGATATGTTATTGCGCATCTTCAAGAGAAATTTCCCACCTCTCCGCATGAGGAACTCTTCCAAATCAACTTGTGCTGATAAGCCACTCCTAATCTATGTAGTTTTTCATAATAGAATTAATGCATTTGCGTGATTTTGATAATTAAGTGCACTGAACCAGACTGTGTGTGGATTAGGGTGCTTAGGTTACCAAGTCCAGTAAACTAGAGGTCTGTTAACAAGGCCGAATAATCCCTAAACCTTTGACCTAATACTTAAGCTTCGCATTTTCCCCAACCTCTTGAGGACTATCCAGATCTTAACGAATACTTGAATTTTTAAGTCCAAACACAAGCGTAAGAGGCCTAAGATGAACGTTCATACTAATCCCTTTTGTCTCTTAGCACTTGTTATCTTTTATTTCTTTCTTTTTGATTTGGTCTAGAACTAAGTAGATTCCTTAATTTTTTACTAATGACACTCTTTTTATGCCAAATTTTTGCTCCTTTTTGATATTTATATCATGTTCTCTTTTCCTCCTCTAGAAATGATGTGTAATTAATTCTCAAAATTTCCTCACCTTTCTCCAATTTTTTGTTCTTTTTCAATTTTCTATTTTTTTAACTTTTTTGGGAATGCTTATTTTTTTGGGAGAACCCTTCAGAACTTTGAATTTTTGTATGTTTGCACTTTAGCACCTCCCCATGCTTAAGTTTTGCAATGTCATTATAAACGGAGGGTATGAAGTAGTTAGGGTTCATTGATTAGAACAGGATTATCGGGTTGGCGAACAGGTCGGGATGAATGTTGCGGATGATTTCAAGTTCTGGTACGAGTAGCAGATGTTCTAAAATCGAACTCAGAGTGCAATAGACGTGAAGTACAAAAGGATAATCAGAAGGATCTCAGGTTTTATGGATTAACGAGTTGCCTCCCCTTAAGTGCTAAATTAAATTCCTTTAGTCAAGTATAAAATGGTCATGGAGGAGGAGTGGTCAAATCAGATGAATTTTGCAGAACAAGCACCTTAATCAAAAGCCTGGTTGGTCCAACCAGGTGCTTGTTCAGATAAGCAAGTTGATGATGTGGCCCAAACCCAATCAATCTGGTGGATTGATAGATGTGGATCAAAAAGTGTGGTACCCACCAGATACTGTGAAGCTCGGAATGATGTGGAAGTGTGAATCCAGGGTTTGGATGATTCAAATCAACCTGATCAAAGTAGGGATCCTCAAATGAAAATGAATCAATGGAGGATGTAGGAATCGTATGAGTGATCAGAGAAAGATGGGGCGTGATTTGTAGTCTGATCGATGTTCGAAACCTAACTAGAATGGGGAGGAGAATCATCTGCAACCAGCTCATTGAGAGGAGAATCAGAGTAGAAACTAAGTCCGGTAGCGGGTTGAGGTTGAAAACGTGTTTGGGAAGGTTCTACATGTGTAGAAGATGTGTTTTCTTTCAAATCATTGACCTCAGCATCAAAATCAAAAGAGGGGCCATAGTTTCTAAGGTTGTAAATTGGCTTGTAGTCGTCAGGAAACAACAGTTCTTCAAAATCCGAGTAGGATTCGAAATTGCCGGAGAACTTGCAAAAATCATGTTCAGAATCTGATTCGATATTCAAGGTTCTACCACAAAATAAATCAAGATGTGAACAATCAGCAACCTGACTTGGGTCTAACCTAGTTTCAGATTCTGAGCTCACAAAGGTGTCCCTATTAGGTTTGGGCACAGGTTCTTGGCTTGTAGTGAAGACCCAATCAAAACCCAACTCTTCCAAGTCCTCCATTTTGTATCAAATTGGCATGATTTTCGAAAAATCAATCTATATCTTTGAATAGGTTGGAGAGGTGCACTCATCACATACAGGCCTAGAATTATAGTCCTGATTCGAAATCTGATTTGTTTAGCATGGGGCCTCATAACCATCCCAATAAGGCTCAAATCCAGATTCTAGGTTAAGGGTGTGGGTTGGATCACTACGATCTAGATTGGGCTCTATAGGGATGTTAGAATTACTCTCGAGAGTCACCTTATCAGAATAATGAACAAAATTTACACCCTCAAGAGGTTCTGATTCAATCTTGGTATCATAGGTGTTTGGAACTTTAGGGCATGGTAGGGTTGGCTCGTAATTGTGATCGTCTGTAATCGGATCTTCCCCACCCATTTCAAGATCAGGTATGTCAATTGTTATGAAATTTGAATTAGAATTCTTTTGGGTTGGGGGTCAGTAATAAGCTTGATTATCAAACCTGGGATTTGGGAGATCATGCTGGTTAATCCAAGATGTCGCAAGGGTGTACTGATGCCTATGATGGATAACACGTTTCAACATCTGCATTACCTTGTCTCTTTTTTCAAGGTCATCTTGGTGTACTTTCCATAGTGATGGCTTAAATCTACACAAGATATACTCACCATTATGCCATCACTCAATTTACCAGTATTTTGGCATGAGAACATCCCAAGTTGCCCCATTTTCTAGTTGTGCCAAAATTAGCTGTGCTTGATCTAAATTGAATGTTGTTGTGTTTGACACATTAACCTGTATATCCTTAAACGGGTCTGCTAACATGTTAGGTTGCATTTTTGAATTAATTGGTGGAATCAAGATGTAGAATCAAAACTCAGGTTAGATTGAAATTGATCAGATCTGCCCAAGAAGATCTAGTGAGGCTTCTTAGGTTAAAAACCTAATAGCCTTCCTATGTGTGTGCTCTAATAGAAGGGATGAGGGACTGGATGTGAATTTTGACCCAATCAGGGCACCCAAAGATTTTTGGATGACTAAGAGGTGGATCATACTTCTAAATCAAAAATTCGCACACCTGAGAATTACCTGGCCAGCTAGGAAGGGAGAGCCCTGTAAAGACCCCCACATGGTAGAGCATTCCCATGGGTTACAGGGTTTCCCCCACCTGACCTTCCTTGTCACTGAGGGTCCAGGTAGACCGAAATGTATGAACTTAAGACCTTAAGTCTACCAATTTTATGTCCTAATTTGTGCCTTGAGTTTCACTTGATTAGAAGTTAATTCAACCTGTGACCTAATTGGGAGGTTGGTTGGCCTACAATGTAGACTGACGAGTTGATTGTTTGCTTTAAAATCGTTTGTAGTTTTATGTGGTGGAAAAATTGACTAATCAGTAATTAAAAATAACCACTCGCAGAAGAGCAGGCCGTGTCCACAGGGTGGCAATGACGTATTGAAATTCACACCAGTTAAAAACGTATGTTCATAGTTAGTTTAGACGAGGATTGAGCCAAATTTGCCTTCAGATTAAGGTAGAATCAAGAAAACATGCTGAAATGGCAATTTTTAACAATTAGAGGATATTTTTTGCAATGCAGATTCAATAAAATATGAATAAAAGATGACAATGGCAGAAAATGTAATTATTAATGAGGCATGTACTGTAGTAAAATGGGGGATTTCTTCCCCTTGGCCGTGTACGAAGAGGAATGGACGACCGGAGGCAGGAAGCTCAGAGGAAGTTCTTCGGATAGAGGGCTTTGCAGTGGTGGTGGTGGCTAGTCACGAGGTGGTCGAAGCTGGCCGGACGGAGCTCCGGCGAAGGTGGCTTTCAACAGTGGCTGCACCTGCTGGAGGAGAGGCGACTGTGCGCAAGCGAAGGTTGCTACAGATGGTGCGCAGGGGCACTACTGTTGCGGGCGCGTGGGAGTTGAGCGCACTGAAGGTGATGCGGGTGCACGCACTAGTGGCGGAGCTGCAGGTGGTGGCGATGTTCGCTGGAGACGGTAGGCGTAGGTGCACTGGAGCGGGCGCACGAGAGTGGAGCGTGCTGGAGGTTGCTAGCAGGCGCACTGCAAGGAGCGGGCATGGGGTTGGCACTGCTGGTGAGCACGCTGAAGTGCTGGCGAACACGTGCCTGCTGGAGGCGGTGTATACGCATGCAGGAGAGGAGTTGGTGGCCGGTGCTGCAAGGTGCGCGTGTGGAGGCGGATGCTGCTGCAGGCAGTGCACGGTCTGCAGGAGCGTTGGAAGTGAACTGCAGCAAGGGTGGTTGCTGCTGGAGTGGATACGGGTGAGGGCTGGCGGTTGGCGCTGGAGGTGATGCGGGCAAGGGCTGGCGGTTGGCGCTAGAGGGGAAGTGTAGCAAGGGTGGCTGCTGCTGCAGGCTGAAGAGGCGTTGGAGGCTTCAGACGTCCGGGAAACTTCCCAAACGTCTTAATTGATTGAGGAGTGAAATTGCAGGAGCTGTGGCGGTGGTTGTTGGTGACGACGGCGAGGTGACTCATCGATCTTTCGCTTTAAAGTCGTTTGTAGTTTAATGTGGTGGAAAAATTGACTAATCAATATTTAACAAGAAATAACCACTCGTAGAGGAGCAGGTCGTATCCACAGGGAGGTAATGACGTATTAAAATTCGCACCAGTTAAAAACGTTTGTTCGTAGTTAGTTTGGACAAGAATTCGGCCAAGATTGCCTCTAGATTAAGGTTTAAGCAAGAAACAATGCTGAAATGGCAATTATGAGAAACTAGAGGATATTTTCCGCAATGCAGAATCAATAAAATATGATTAAAAAGTGGCAATGGCAGAAAATGTAATTTCTAATTGATGGTTTACTGTAGCAAAACAGGGGAATTTTTCCCCTTTGTCTTGCGCGACGAGGAGCGGATGGCCGGGCGCGGGAAGCTCGGAGGAGGTCCCTTAGACCAAGAGCTTCGAATCGGTGGTGGTGACGAGTCGCACGGCGGCCGGAGGTGGCCGGTCGAGCTCCGGCGAAGGTGCTACAGCCGGTGAGCTTGCGCGGCTGTTGGTGTGAGATCTGCTCACGCACTGCTGCTGACGGCTCTGCAGGTGCGGGGGAACGGGTCTGCAGGCAGTTGAGCAGGTGTGGCTACAGCTAGCGGGGGTGCGCAGGCTGCAGCAAGTGCGGGCGGAGGGCGCTGCTGACGGTTCTGCAGGTGCGGGGGTGAATGGCGTGGACTGCAGGCGCTGTTGGAGGGTGCAGGCGCGTGGGCGAAGGGCTCTGCAGGTGCGGGTGAATGGCGCTTGCAAGCGGTAGGCGCGGGCGGAGGCGTGCCCGGTTGTGCGGGTCTGCAGGTGCGGTTGGAGGAGGGCGCTGCAGCCGGTGAGTGTGTGGAGATGGCGTGAGCTGCAGGCACGTGGAGAGCGGGTGCGGTTGGAGGGTGCAAGCGCGGTTGAGCTGAAGGTTGATGGGCGCGTGTGCATTTGAAGGATGCAGCAGGTTGAGGAAGGCGTGGCTGTTGGAGGTGAGCGGGTGGAGTGTAGATGGGCACGTAGGCGAGTGGGTGGAGGCATGCAGGTAGCTTGAGACGTCTGGGAAATTTCCTAGACGTCTTTAGTTACTGAAAGGGTGGCTGACTCAGTAGCTCGGTGGTGGTGGTCGGCGACGACGGCGAGGGTCATGCACGATGAGGTGCTCACGGTGATGCGGCGAGCTTCGGATGGCGGTGTGCCCTATCACAACATACGCCCACGGTGATGTAGACTCGTTGCCACAGTAGAGGCCGGCAGTATGGAGTGGAAGAGAGAAGTTCTCTCTGCACAGTGGTGGGTCGGTGGCGGAGGCCTCCCGAGCTCGGCTGCCTCCCTCCTCCTTTTGTAGTGGCCTGCACAAGTTTGAAATCAGCCGCCCGACCAGATCCACCACATCCGCTCCCCCTTGAATGGGTCTTCACGACGGCCATTCGACGTTGGTGCGACAGCCAGCCTTTCCTGCAAGGAGAAGAGTAAATAAAATAATGTTAAAATATTAGGGTCATTTATATACAGACCCTCAACTTCTATGTTAATGAAAACAATAACCTAATTGGTTGTCTAATTAGATGAATGCTATTCTAAGCTAATTCTAAATGCACTTAAGATATGAATGCAATGTATGGATTATGTAATTAAATTAAAATTATGAATTAATCTATTTACATCCTAATTTATGCTAAATAAATGTTAGAATTAACCTAATGTGTAGGCACTTAAATACTTAAATAGCCCACAACTATGGGCTAATCAAATACCCCCATGCATAGTTTTTGCTAGCCCTAGCAAAATTAAGTGAAACCTAGCACTCTAAGTAGACTAGTCAACTCACTTAGTCTTTCTTCAGAAGCATATTAAGTTTAGGCTCTAGACCCAAGGTTCCTAAGTAGTTACTAAGTTACAGACTAGGTCGGCTAAAGACAAGTTGCAGGCACAAGTTTCCCTGATTTCTGACTCTACCCTAAAGTTTATTGATCCTTGAGATTAAAGCATCCGTGCCTGTGTAATGGTCTGAGTTGTTTGAGTTAAAGTATTTTTTTTTATATATATATATACGTTTTTTTTTTTGTTTGATTCTTCTAAGTCTAACCTCAGATCAGCTATCAACACGATCTGTGTCGGATTCATTATCCCCATTACCATACCTCGAAGGGTGCCTGGCTTTCGATGCTTCGAGATAGCACCACCCATAACGACCCCAAGAACTCCTGGCAATCGACACTTTGAGATAGTATCGCCCATGTATTTCTTAAGCGAATTCAGGCCTATGGCAATCGGCACTTCGAGAAAGGGCCGCCCATGGTACCTGAACCGCGCAATGCGCTTACATGCCCCCAGTAGGATGGATATCCTAAGAGACAAGCATCGAGGAGGTAATATGTTATCATTGCATCCTCAAGGTGAGTATATACTCGACCTCTCCTGCGGCGGGAACTCTTCCAATCAAAATGTGTTTTGAAGCCTCTCTTAAGTCAAAACTAAGAGAACCAAATCTCTTTTTAGAAAGACAGAAATTAAGTTGATTACCAGACCAAGTGTGTGAAATTTGGATGCCTGGGTTACAAGGACCCGTAAACCAAAAGGTATAATAAGACTCCAGGTACTACCCCACCTTTTAACTCAAACCCTAGCTTCCCTTCCTCAACCTCTTTAGGAATGGTCCGCAACTTAACTCCTACTTAAGTTTTTAAGTCCACAAAGGACCCTAAAGGTCTAAAGCTAGTAGCTCATTTAGCTTCTAAAGTTTGACCCTAGAATTAACTTAGTCTACCCTAGAGTTTTGATTTGCTTAAGACTGCAAGATCTAGCCAGTTAAGCTCAAAATCTTTTTTTTTTTTCTTTTTCTCTCTTCTTTTTTTTTTTTTTTATATGCTATAAACAAAATGCCTCAGGTCCTCTCCCCCATGCCTGGTTTAAACAATGTCCTCATTGAAAACAAAAAAAATAGCTAAAGGAAGATATTACCTGAGGCAGAGAAAGGTAGGAGCTAAGGCTCCTCAAGAGTGACTTCGTCAACCAGATGGCCATCTAAAGTTATGTACGGTTTTAACCGTTGACCGTTGACGATAAAGGGAGTTGCTGAAGAGGAAGGATTTTTGATCTCCACAGCTCCATGGGGGAATACTTTGGTGATTATGTAAGGCCCATCCCAATGAGATTTTAATTTCCCAGGAAAAAGCTTAAGTCTGGAATTGAAAAGCCAGACTTGTTGGTTGGGTTCAAAGGTATTTCGAAGAATAAAGTTGTCATGCAAGACCTTAGTTCTTTCTTTATAAGCTTGAGAGGTGTCATAAGCATCATTCCTCAGCTCCTCAAGCTCATTTAATTCTAGAAATCGTGCCTTACCTGCCTTCTCTAAATCCATGTTAACACTTCGAATAGCCCAAAGTGCTTTATGTTCCAACTCAACAGGTAAATGGCATGCTTTTCCATACACAATCTGAAAGGGAGAAGTACCCAAAGGGGTCTTATAGGCCGTTCGATAAGCCCACAAAGCATCATCGAGCTTTTGGGACCAATCTTTCCTATCAGGTCTAACGGTCTTTTCCAAAATATTTTTTATCTCCCTATTTGATACTTCAACCTGGCCACTTGTCTGAGGGTGGTAAGGGGTCGCAACCTTGTGAGTCACTCCCAAACTCTTAATTAACCGATTGAAGTGGTGGTTTCGAAAATGAGGTCCCCCATCACTTATAATAGTCTTGGGGCAGCCGAAACGGGATATGATATTGGCCTTCACAAATTTCAAAACCACAGAGTGGCCATTTGTGCGCGTAGGAATGGCCTCTATCCATTTAGAGACATAATCAACTACCACCAAGATATATTCAAAACCATGGGACGACGGGAAGGGGCCCATAAAGTCAATTCCCCACACATCAAAAATTTCAACAGGTTGAATAGGATGTTGAGGCATTTCATTCTTCTTCCCAATCGTTCCAGTCCGTTGACATCTAATACAGGCCTTAACAAAATTATGAGAATCCTTAAATAAGGAAGGCCACCAAAAATCAGACTGGAGAACCTTAAAAGCAGTTTTCTTAGCACCAAAGTGTCCTCCACAATGAAGTTCATGGCAAAATGTCAGCACACTTTGTTGTTCCTCTTCAGGACACAATGTCTCAATACTTGGTCTTGTCCAATTCTGAATAATTCTGGCTTTTCCCAATGAAAATATCTTGCTTGAGAAATGAATCTCTTTCTTTTCTGCTCATCCCAAGAGCTAGGAGTTTGTCCAGTGACCAAGTAATTTACAATGTCTGCATACCAAGGTAAAGTTGATGTTACCACCATCAGAGTTTCATCGGGAAATGTCTCGCGAATGTCTTCAGAAATAGAGTCATTAAGAGGAAGGCGAGACAGGTGGTCAGCCACAACATTTTCTACTCCTTTCTTTTCACGTATTTCCAAGTCAAATTCTTGAAGGAGTAAGATCCACCTAATCAGACGTGGCTTAGAATCTTTCTTAGGAATGAGATGTTTCACTGCTGCATGATCAGTAAAAATAACCACCTTAGACCCAAGTAAATAAGACCTAAACTTCTCTAGAGCAAAAACTACAGGAAGTATTCTTTTTCAGTGACGGTGTAGTTTTGCTGAGGTCCAGTTAAAGTCTTTCTTGCATGATGTAGCACATGAGGTCTTCCCTCAACCCTTTGTCCAAGAACTGCTCCCACTGCATAATCCGGAGCATCACACATAAGCTCAAATGAGAGTGTCCAATCAGGAGCTTGGAGAACAGGCATAGAGATCAAGGCCTTCTTTAGAGTTTGAAAGGCCTCAGCACACTTTGAATCAAAACTGAAGGAAGATTCCTTCGCCAATAAGTCACAAAGTGGCCTAGAAATCTTACTAAAATTTTTAATAAAGCGCCTGTAAAAGCCAGCATGGCCCAGAAAGGATCTAATCTGTTTGACATTCGTAGGCAATGGAAGTTTGGAAATAGAATCAATCTTGGCTTTATCTACTTCCAAACCTTGCTCGGATGCAACATGCCCAAGTACAATTCCTTTCTGTACCATGAAGTGACTTTTCTCCCAGCTGAGGACTAAACCAGTCTCCTTACATCGTTTCAACACATTCTCCAGGTGCAGGAGACACTGGTCGAAAGATGAGCCAAAAATAGAGAAGTCATCCATAAATATTTCGACACACTCATCAATCATGTCCGAAAAGATAGACATCATACACCGCTGGAAAGCTGCAGGGGCATTACATAATCCAAATGGCATACGCTTGAATGCAAAAGTACCGTAAGGACTCGTGAATGTCGTCTTTTCCTGGTCATCAGGAAAGACTGCCACTTGATTGTACCCAGAATATCCATCGAGAAAGCAATAATACTTATTCCCTGCCAATTTTTCAAGAATTTGATTAATAAAAGGCAAAGGAAAGTGATCCTTCTAGGTAGCGGTGTTCAACTTGCGGTAATCAATACAGACCCTCCATCCAGTTGAGGGTCTAGTGACAACTTGTTCACCTTGGTCGTTGAGTTCCACAGTAAAGCCTGCCTTCTTTGGCACCACATGAATGGGACTGACCCATTTACTATCAGCAATTGGATATATGATCCCAGCGTCCAACCACTTCAAGATTTCCTTTTTTACAACCTCCCTCATATTAGGGTTCAAACGTCTCTGCATGTCCCTAAAAGGCTTGATGGAATCATCAGTATAAATGTGGTGCATGCAGAGTGTAGAGTCTATACCCTTAATGTCAGCAATGCTCCAAGCAATAGCTTCCTTGTGCCTAGACAGGCATTCAATCAAGGCTCCCTCCTGCTTTTCAGACAGCACATCCGAAATGATAACGGGGACCGTATCATTGGCACCTAGGAAAACATACTTGAGAGTGTCAGGGAGGGGTTTCAACTCAAGGTTGGGGGCTTGTATGGTTGAGGGTTTCATAATAGATGTCCCCATCTCAGGTAGAAAATCTGCCTTCGGCGGAAATGATGGGGGAAGAGACTCAGCAGAAACTCCTAGCAATTCCTCTAGTTCTAGTATATCCCCTTCACATTCCTCCAAGAGATGGGAATGCTCATTTAGCATGACATGCTGAAGGGGGTCATCACATAACATTGCAGGAGTTGCCTATTCATTCAGGTCATCTATCACCTCAACTTGAGAACAATCCTCAAGTCCAGCTTGTTTGTAAGCATCAAACACATTAAGCCGGATTTTCCTGTTCCCAAAGCCCATTTTCAATGCCCCAGTATTGCAATTAATTGAAGCATGGGAAGTTGCAAGGAAGGGGCGGCCCAAAATGATGGAGGGTTTGGTTGGCTTGTTGGTAGGGTCAGTGTCCAAAACTAAGAAGTCAACGGGAAAGAAGAAATCCTCCACTCTTACGAGGACATCTTCCAAAATTCCCCGTGGTGTCTTAAGTAATCGATCAGCAACTTGAAGGATTACAGTGCTAGGCTTCAGATTGCCTCCCCCAAGTTGTTCATACACGTAGCTCAGAAGGATGTTCACCCCCGCACCCAGATCAAGCAGAGCCTCATCAATTTGTAAGTCACCAATAACTACAGAGATATATGGGGCTCCTGGGTCCTTACGTTTCGGGGGTGTGCCATGTTGAACAATTGAGCTAACAGAATTAGGCAGGACAACTTTAGATTGGACCTGTTTTCTAGATTGCCACTTTTTCGTGCACAAGTCCTTTAAGAAGTAGGCATAAGATGGAATCTGCCTGATAGCTTCAAGCAAAGGTAGGTTAATCTGCACTTGCTTGAAAGTTTCCATAATCTCATCCGTCCTATCTTTGGCTCCAGATGAGCCAGCAGGAGTCTGCCAAAGAGGTGGATAAGCGCTCTGGAAAAGGCACTCTCGATCTCTGGGTGGAAGGGTTGTCATGTCGAGTAAGGGGTGGAACGGGAGCAACTTCTTCCGGTGAGGTGATTTCAAGTGGAGAAGATTTGGGCAAATCTTCTCCAGTGGGGGTGAAAGTCGGGGTGGATGGTTTTTTAGGGGGTGAGTGATAGCGAAATACGCGTGATTTGTAAAAGCAGTTTTTTTAACGTCGTTGTAACACGCGAATCCGCTTTCGCTTTTAAAATTTATATCCTAGATAGGGGAGTATCTAGGGTCGTCCAAGGAGGCAAAAATTGCAATAATGATTCTCTTGCTTGGAATACAATCTCAACTTTCTTTTTAATATTTTTCAATATGTAATTTTTTTATATTTTGAAAAGACGAGGGCAAACGGCAGATTGTAGCGAAAAGAACTAACACCTACAAATGATTAAAAATCTAAAAGATAGAAATATCTTCTTCCTAAGCTCACTCTAGGCAAATGTAGGCATAGGGTAATTAGGAAGAAGAGGTGAAATAAGTGCTAGAACCAAAACAAACAACTGCAATAAACAGCTTAAAAGAAGGCAATTTTTGATTGAGTAGAATGAGTGTTCTTTTCAAGGACAAGTAGAGGAAAGCTTCTACTAGAATTGAACAATTTAAAAGTAAGAAAAGAAACACAAATCCTCTTGTAACAATGGTGAAGAAGGTTGTCTTCTTGCTCCAAGCCTAGCTGCTCCTTGGCTTGAAAAGAGGGCCTCCTTCTTCTCCTTCCTTGAGAGCTCCTCCAAGGTGGAAGCTACCACCTTTAATGCTCTCTCCAAAGGGGTGGGCGTGCACCACCCTTAAAACTCCTCCAAGGTGGTGTGACCACCTTCAAGATCTCCTCCAAGATCTTCCTTTCCTGGCTTCTCCTTTGGCTGGCGTGACCCAAGAGAGAAGGGAAGAGGGGAAGGCACCAAGGGGACAGAATATCCCCTTAATCTTCTTCTTCTTCTTCTCTCTTGGACGTGGGATTCTTGGTGGAATATGAGAGTGAAATGGCTAGCCAAGGATGGCTTGAATGGTGGTGGGTAGTGGTCTTTTTATAGGGTAGGATGGGGGGTTAAGGTACCCCTTGAAATGGAGGGCTAGGATGGAAGGATGAGGGTGGTTGGTGATCCTATGGCTAGGGTTAGTTGGCGCCACCCCAAGGGGTGTTAAAGGGGGTGGTTATGGTGCTGTTGGTGTCTTTTGGTGGTGGAGAGACACCCCCATGTTGGCGCCAACATGGGGTCTTCTAGAAGGAGGGTTAGGTGGATGGTGGAGATGGATTCAAGGAGGATTGTGTGGTGGAGATGAGGGGGGGATTTTGGAGGGAAAAGTGGCGCCATTAAGGGGTGGTTATGGGTAGGTTTTGGCGCCAATTTTAGGTGTCTTTTGGAGGTGGTGGGTAGGTTAGGTTGGTGCCAAGTAGGTTAGCTTATGTGGAGCTTAGGTGGAGCTAGTTGGGTAGAGTTGGTATGTGGGTTTTTGGGGTAGTACAAGCCAAGGAAGTTGGAACATAGCTAAGTTAAGCTAAGCTAAGCTAAGCTAAGCTAGCTTAGCTAATGGAGGAGTAGAGGAGAAGGTGTTGGAGCTAGGGTTTGGAGGGAGGAGCTGAGGAGAAGTCTGGAGCTGAAATTTGGAGCTGGCTGCTGCTGAAGAGGCTGGCATGGAGCTATTCTAGCTGGCTTAGCTTGCTAGTTCTTTGCTAGCTACTAAGCCGAGCTAAGGTAAGCTAGCTTCTACCATACTGAGCTAAGGTGAGCTGGGTCTGGTGCTCCCAGGGAGAATCAAGCTGGTTGAGGCAGCTAAGGTAGCTGAATCCCCGGGAGCTGGACTTGAGCTTCCTGAGCTGAGATGAATTCTTCTTCAGCTGGCTGGAGTTGAGGGGAGCTGGATGTAGCTGGATCTGAGCTGGGGTGAACTCCTGTCAACTCAGCTGAGCTAGCTAGAGCTCCCTGTGAACTAGTGGGAGCTGAGGTGAGCTAGACTCAGCTAAGTTGAGCTGGATCTGAGCTGACTTGAGCTAGGGTGAGCTAAAGTGAACTCTCTTGAGCTGCCATCCAGCTGAGATTAGCTGAATGGAGCTGGGATGAGCTAACCCTAGTTCAAGTAAGCTAGGTTCCAGCTATGGTGAGCTGGATCAAGCTGGGTTCCAACTAGTCTGGGCTTCTCCTTCACCAATTGCCTTCTTGAGTGCTAGGGTTTTAGGGATCTGTGAATCTGTACATCTCTAACACTCACAAAAACACATTAAAACAATAATAAAAAATGCAATGCATGCCTATCCTAATTTATGCCTAAATGCAGCCCGAAAATCCGTTTGCGGCGTAAAATCCTAAGAGCTAGGTTAGTTTTAAAGCATAAAAATGATGATAAACTGGTGTTTATCACACCCCCATGCTTATCTTTTGCTAGTTTCTTAGCAAAACATTAATTTTTTTTTTGGAAAATGGAATTTTTGGGAAATCTAATTTTTTTGACTTTTGAGGAGAAAAAGAGATTAAGGGACCTTGGTAGATTAAAACACAGGAGATACGGGATTTGTTAAAGATAAACATCAGGATTTGTTTTTGGATCCAACCATTAGATAGAACGGGATCAATATATCCTCAGAAAATTCACAAATTAACCCCTTGTTAATTCAGATGACTTGAAATGTTTGTTTTTAGGATTTTTCTGGCTCGTGAATCTGATTCACAACTTGCAAATTCCTTTAAAACCTTGTGTCTGTGCTTGTGAAAAGCCAACCTTTATAAGGACGTGTTATTATTATTATTATTATTTTATTTTATTTTATTTTATTTTTTTTTCTCTCCCCAATGCTTATTTTTAGCTTAGTCTTACAACAGATGTGTCGGTATCATCATTCCCGTTACCATTCCTCGAGGGGGCTCTGGCGCCAGTACTTCGGGATAGCACTGTCCATGACACCACCCAGGAGCTCACAACCCCAAAACACGATGCGGTGACAAGGGGCGCTCCAAACAAACTCAAGCTCTTGCTCCGATGCTATAGGTAGAGCACCGTCCAAGACACTTGAGCTGCTGAAATGCGCTTTAATGCTCCGTCTAAAGATATGAAATATAGATATAGAGCAGCGCCGAGGCGGTAACATGTTGACATCGTGTCTTCAAAGAAGGTTTTTTCCTTCTTCTCGACGGTGGGAACTCAAACCAATGATCTGCTTCAGACTTTTACTAAATCCAAACAAGGGAGTTTTTTCAAATTTTTAGTTATTTTTAAGTGTTGGCTTGTGTGTGAAAATTGACACAAGAAGTTTCTCAAGAACCGCAGGTTTTTGAATCAAAAACTAAGTCGAATACTTTCCATATTAAAATAGGATCAAGTCACCTGAACTATCATGAGTTCAGGTGGAATTTAAGAGAAGGATATCTGATCTAGTCTAAAATAGACCCTGGAATTCTAATGATCAGATCCATATCCTCATCCTTAGTTTGTTAAAGATTAAATCCCATTGTACCAGAAGTGAATTTTTCGACCTTAGTCCTGATTTCAAAATTTTTCCTCAAAAAGTTTTCAACATTTTTTTTTTTTTTTGGGTATGCAAGCAGGAAATAAATTAAAGAAAATTGCATGTTTTTAGGTTTTAAACATCCTAAATCGATCGTAAAAAATTTAAAAACACCCCCCCATGCTCAAGATATGCCATGTCCTCATGCATTAGGAGGGAAAAGGAATTACCTTAGTGAAGAACGGTCAGGTTTAGGATGAATAAAACCTGGAAAAAGAAGAAAAAAGGAAAGCAAGAAAAAAAATGATGGGTTACCTCCCATCCAGTGCTATCTTTTACGACATTCAGCCGGGCGTGAAGGTATGCACAGAAGACGGAAAATCATGTAAATAATTGGACACTTGGATGCCTGCAAAAAAGTTGTCTTCGTCTAGATCCCTAGAAAATTGATTAGAAATAATATTGGGATCAAAGTGAGATGGAAATTGATAAGTGTGGCCCGAGTCTGGCCATGGTTTTAATTCAGGTTGGGTGCCAAACTCGGGCGGGGTTGGTGGTAGGTCCGTAAGAAAGGGGTCGGGGAAGGAATGGTGAGTTAGTGTGGAAAAATTAGGTGCGTGAATAGTGGGTGGGTTAGGGGGGGTATCAGGAACAAATTTGGAGTCAAGACAAGTTTCCGGATCACAGATCTCGCCGACCACTGAGTCTGAATCAGAGTCCTTAAAAAAACTGTGGTCGGTAAGGGTATCTATTAACATTGTCTCCTCCACCATATTAGAAATTTCAGTATCTGAGTCCTCAAAGAAGTTATCATCATGGAATCTCCTGGAGGATTTAAAAATATCTAAGGTGATAGTTTGGCCTGCACAGTTGATATCCATTTTGCCTGTGTGGCAATTGATATTTGCCTTTGCAGTAGCCAAAAAGGGGCGTCCAAGGATTATCGGGGAGTCCAGTAATGATTCGGGTGCCTCAATGTCAAGAACCAGAAAGTATGCAGGGAAGACACAATTCTGGACCTTGACTAATACATCCTCGACAATCCCACGAGGTTTGATTGTAGATCGGTCGGCTAATTGCAGGGTAACCTCGACGGGTTTTAATTCACCGATCTGAAATTCTTCGAATAAACTTTTGGGAATAATATTTACAGAGGCACCAAGATCAAGGAGGGCGCGATTAAATGTAGTGTCATCAATAATTACAGAAATTAAAGGCGCCCCCGGATCTTTCATCTTAGGAGGCAGCTTACTCTGTATGACAGAGCTTACTGTCTCCGAAAGATGCACCTGTCCTAGATTTTTGGCCTGCCTTTTAGGAGTACAAATCTCCTTCAAAAATTTAGCATAGGCAGGTATATATTTGATAGCATCTAGGAGAGGAATATTGATATGAACTTGCCCAAATAGCTCCATGAGTTCTTCTGTAGTGGGCTCAGATTTCTTTGTTGGTGGTAGGGCAGAGAGCTTGTGGGAAAGGGATAGGAATCTTGTCTTGAGATTTTTGTTGTTCTTTTTCTTCCTGATGGGGAGGTGGGGAGTCAACTTGCACATGTATCTCACCAGGTTCGTGCGAAGGCTCGGGGTCAATGGTGGTTTTCCCACTCCTCAAGGTAACTGCATGTGCAGTCGGATTATTATTTGGAGGAGGTGGGGGGGCCTGTGATTGCAGGAACCTGGGCGGCTGCTGAGGTGGATTAGGAGGAGGCTGATTTGGATAATGTGGATTTCTGCCCATATAATGGTTCCCTTGGTGATTGGGATTGGGTATGGGTTGGGACGGAAGATGTCCTACAGGTCTTTGCGTGGGAGCAACCCCAATCTGATTGTTCAGATTTGTGATGTTGCGGGTTACTTCCGTCATTTTTGTTTGCATATCCTGCAGGGTCCGTAGCATCTGGGCATTGATATCTTGTTGGGATGGCCCAGGATGGAAATTTGGATTCGACCCATACCCATTAAAATGATATGGTTGGGAGGAAACTTGATTATTCCAGGAGTAGTTCGGGTAATTTTTCCAATTGGAAGAATTTTTAAAGGGCTCCTGGATGGCAGAAATGTTTTGGGTGGGGTTAAGATCTGGATAATTGAAATTCCCCAGTGAATCATGGGCAACCTCAGAATAATCAGCAGGAGTGGTGTTGAGATTGTGCAAATTTTCTCTTCGTGGAAAGTTAGGTTGGGTTAGATGTGGTCGTGGAGCTTGAATTGATGTGGCGAGTCTTTCCTCAATTTTCTTCTGATTAATATGCATCTGGTCGAGTTTCTGAGCGATCATTTGAAGATCGTCTTGGGCGACTGGGATAGATTGAGAGCCTATTTCATGAACACCAAACTGTGGGTTTTGGGTTCTGCAAAATGTGTTCATGGAAGCTTGGTTAAATGAGTTTTCACTCATTTCTTCAAATAGATCATAAGCACTTTCAGCATCTTTATTTAAGAAGTTGCCGCCACACGAGGCGTCGACAAATTGTCGGATTTGATCTTCTAATCCATGATAGAAGATTTGCACGAGCTGCCAGAAAGGAATCTCGTGGTGCGGGCAACTTCTTAAAAGGTCCTGAAATCTTTCCCAAGAATCATGGAAAGTTTCGCCAGATTTTTGGTGAAAGGTCGTAATAGATCTTCGTAAGGAATTGGTACGACCTATGGGAAAGAATTTCTTGAGGAAGGCACTCTTGAGTTGAGGCCATGTTGTAATGGGTCGGCCAATGGTCCTGAACCAATAAGCGGCCTTATCTTTGAGAGATAATGGAAAAAGGCGCATCAGCCATATGTCTTCTTGCACATTTCGGGAACGGGTTGTCTGTGCAAGAAGAGTTAGTTCTTCAAGGTGGCTGAAAGGATCTTCCCTAGGAAGGCCATGAAAGTGTTTAATCAGGTTCAGGACGGCAGGCTTGATCTCAAAGTCCCCCTCCGGTATGACCACCCCTGGTCATTCCTCATAATAAGATGGATCATAGAAATCTTTTAGAGGAACAACAGGCTGCTGACGGGGTGGTGGGTTTGGCCTTGGATTGGCTAGGTTTTGGATGTTCCTAGTCAATGTTTGTTGATTGGAATTTAATTTATTAATCTGATCGGCCATCAATTTTAAAAGATCAGGTAGGGGGTCTTGATGTTGTGTGTGGGGCAACTCAAGATTGGGGAGCTCCAAGTGTGGAAAGTTACTGGTGGTTGGGTTTTGAGTGGAAGGGTTAGAATTAGGGTTAGAGGTGGGGTTAGAGGTAGACGTGGAAGGGTCAGTGGACCTATTTTGTTGTGTTTCCATTTTGTTAGGAGAAGACAGAAAAAGTGGTCTTTTTACGTGGGGGGCGAAATCAAATGGTCCTTCCAAGTGCGGATTTTGAGACCGTCGCCCGTGCATAGAATGGAAGAACGGGGAGGGGAGGAGAAGAGAAAGAGATGAGAGAAAGTGTGCAATTCAAACAAACAAAAATTAGACCTAACTTAATTGTGACTCCCTAATAATAACCTAAGACTTGGTCTATATAGGAAATAAGTAGTCAATAGTGAATACCCGTTCTATCAACAAATCTAGCCAAGTTGCTTAAGGGGAGGTTTGGGCCCAAACGTTTCCCAGGGAAAACCCCAGGTGCTTGTACAAACCCGCGCCTGGTCGTTTGACACGGCCCCTCAGCCTGAACACCAGATATAGATGACAGAATTAGTACTAACTAAAGAAAACTTAAGACCTAAATAGCAAGCCTAAGTTGATAAAGCCTTAGGGTCAAATTGCTACAAATTTTAATTAGGTCTAGGATTCTATAGTGCACACGGAATGTGGAGGGCGTTTATTGGGTTGTTGCCCTGTTATTTGATTTTTTTGTGTGTGTGCAGGAATTGGAGAGTGGCTCCAATGAAAATAAAGTTGTTACACAATTTTTTTTATATTTTTGTCTTTTAGGATGTGATTTAATTAAATGAATTTTAGGGTTTTTCTCTTTAAGTTTTCAAAAAAGTTTGAAAGTTCACAATCAAAGGAAAGACAAGTTGTATGTGTGATTGTATATTTCCTTTGAATTAATCCTCAAAAGAGAAAGAAAGAAACCCTAAGCCAATTATCCCTAAGACAGAAATTTAACTACCAATGAGTTATTTTCTAGGCTTTCAGAATTAAGTAGTGGTCCAAAAAAGTCAAACAACACCACTACTTTGAATAAAATCAAACAAGGATTCCAGAAAAGATTTTTGTAAGATTTTAGGAATTCTTTTGATAATTGTTTTGAATTTTTAATTGTACTGGTGTCAAAGTCCAGAAATAATACCTGTGGGTATTATGAACTTTTTAGTGCTACCACCGACCTCATAAAATTTTTATGATTTTATATGATATATAAAATTTCACAAGGATTCTAGCAAGCTAAATTTCCTGAAAATTGGATGAGTATAAAAATTCTGAAAATTTGCGGACAGTAGCAAAACAGGAAGATAAGAGGGTATGACCTCTCCGCAATCCACGAATTTTTAAAATTTAAATACAAATCCAATTGATTTGAAATTTGGAAAAGATGTTCCTAACTTAATTGGGAATCACTCTATGAAATTTTATGATTTTAGGAGGCCTGGGGTGTTAGGAATCGATTTTTCAAGTCCGGACAGAAATCTGGACCCGAAAAATAGAACACCAATACTTGCAATGGAATGGTGCTAAAGAAGCATACAAGCAAACAATGATTTGAAAATGCACCACTCCACTTAATTTAAGTGTTTAGGGTCCTGAAAGCCAAGTTTAATATATTTTTGGTAGTTTTAATTATTTATGTGACCAGGAAGAGGAACCAACCTGAATTTTCGCGGGAAGAAAAGGACCTTTAAGCTCTCGCTTCCAGATTCCCGCTTTCCCGCTGTAGTTCCTGCACACACAAAAGGAAGAAAGAGAAGGGGATGAGATCCACTTCAAGCAAGAGAAAATGAGTTAATGCAAAGCCGTGCCTCCCCGGCAACGGCGCCAAAAAGTGATAGCGAAATACGCGTGATTTGTAAAAGCAGTTTTTTTAACGTCGTTGTAACACGCGAATCCGCTTTCGCTTTTAAAATTTATATCCTAGATAGGGGAGTATCTAGGGTCGTCCAAGGAGGCAAAAATTGCAATAATGATTCTCTTGCTTGGAATACAATCTCAACTTTCTTTTTAATATTTTTCAATATGTAATTTTTTTGTATTTTGAAAAGACGAGGGCAAACGGCAGATTGTAGCGAGAAGAACTAACACCTACAAATGATTAAAAATCTAAAAGATAGAAATATCTTCTTCCTAAGCTCACTCTAGGCAAATGTAGGCCTAGGGTAATTAGGAAGAAGAGGTGAAATAAGTGCTAGAACCAAAACAAACAACTGCAATAAAAAGCTTAAAAGAAGGCAATTTTTGATTGAGTAGAATGAGTGTTCTTTTCAAGGACAAGTAGAGGAAAGCTTCTACTAGAATTGAACAATTTAAAAGTAAGAAAAGAAACACAAATCCTCTTGTAACAATGGCGAAGAAGGTTGTCTTCTTGCTCCAAGCCTAGCTGCTCCTTGGCTTGAAAAGAGGGCCTCCTTCTTCTCCTTCCTTGAGAGCTCCTCCAAGGTGGAAGCTACCACCTTTAATGCTCTCTCCAAAGGGGTGGGCGTGCACCACCCTTAAAACTCCTCCAAGGTGGCGTGACCACCTTCAAGATCTCCTCCAAGATCTTCCTTGCCTGGCTTCTCCTTTGGCTGGCGTGACCCAAGAGAGAAGGGAAGAGGGGAAGGCACCAAGGGGACAGAATATCCCCTTAATCTTCTTCTTCTTCTTCTCTCTTGGATGTGGGATTCTTGGTGGAATATGAGAGTGAAATGGCTAGCCAAGGATGGCTTGAATGGTGGTGGGTAGTGGTCTTTTTATAGGGTAGGATGGGGGGTTAAGGTACCCCTTGAAATGGAGGGCTAGGATGGAAGGATGAGGGTGGTTGGTGATCCTATGGCTAGGGTTAGTTGGCGCCACCCCAAGGGGTGTTAAAGGGGGTGGTTATGGTGCTGTTGGTGTCTTTTGGTGGTGGAGAGACACCCCCATGTTGGCGCCAACATGGGGTCTTCTAGAAGGAGGGTTAGGTGGATGGTGGAGATGGATTCAAGGAGGATTGTGTGGTGGAGATGAGGGGGGGATTTTGGAGGGAAAAGTGGCGCCATTAAGGGGTGGTTATGGGTAGTTTTTGGTGCCAATTTTAGGTGTCTTTCGGAGGTGGTGGGTAGGTTAGGTTGGTGCCAAGTCGGTTAGCTTATGTGGAGCTTAGGTGGAGCTAGTTGGGTAGAGTTGGTATGTGGGTTTTTGGGGTAGTACAAGCCAAGGAAGTTGGAACATAGCTAAGTTAAGCTAAGCTAAGCTAAGCTAAGCTAGCTTAGCTAATGGAGGAGTAGAGGAGAAGGTGTTGGAGCTAGGGTTTGGAGGGAGGAGCTGAGGAGAAGTCTGGAGCTGAAATTTGGAGCTGGCTGCTGCTGAAGAGGCTGGCATGGAGCTATTCTAGCTGGCTTAGCTTGCTAGTTCTTTGCTAGCTACTAAGCCGAGCTAAGGTAAGCTAGCTTCTACCATACTGAGCTAAGGTGAGCTGGGTCTGGTGCTCCCAGGGAGAATCAAGCTGGTTGAGGCAGCTAAGGTAGCTTAGCTCAACTGAGTTGAGCTAAGCTGAATCCCCGGGAGCTGGACTTGAGCTTCCTGAGCTGAGATGAATTCTTCTTCAGTTGGCTGGAGTTGAGGGGAGCTGGTTGTAGCTGGATCTGAGCTGGGGTGAACTCCTGTCAACTCAGCTGAGCTAGCTAGAGCTCCCTGTGAACTAGTGGGAGCTGAGGTGAGCTAGACTCAGCTAAGTTGAGCTGGATCTGAGCTGACTTGAGCTAGGGTGAGCTAAGGTGAACTCTCCTGAGCTGCCATCCAGCTGAGATTAGCTGAATGGAGCTGGGATGAGCTAACCCTAGTTCAAGTAAGCTAGGTTCCAGCTATGGTGAGCTGGATCAAGCTGGGTTCCAACTAGTCTGGGCTTCTCCTTCACCAATTGCCTTCTTGAGTGCTAGGGTTTTAGGGATCTGTGAATCTGTACATCCCTAACACTCACAAAAACACATTAAAACAATAATAAAAAATGCAATGCATGCCTATCCTAATTTATGCCTAAATGCAGCCCGAAAACCCGTTTGCGGAGTAAAATCCTAAGAGCTAGGTTAGTTTTAAAGCATAAAAATGATGATAAACTGGTGTTTATCAGTGAGACTATAGGAGCATCAGGTTTGGAAATTTCTTTCCCACTCCTCAGAATAGTCACCGCCTGAGCATGCTCCCTAAAGACAATCCCTTTTCCTTTAGGATTTTCCTCAGCAGCACTGGGAAACTTTCTAGTCTCCCTCTGTCTAACGGCCTCAACAAGGTGTCCAATTTGTGATTTCATCTCATGTATAGCCTTGTCATGAGATTGGATGATGGCACTTTGACTTTCTTGCATAGTTTTCAACATCGCCTTCAATTCATCCATCTCAGAGGTTTTAGGTTGGGCAAAGGTCTGAGGTTGGTTCATTTGATGGTTTTGAAAGGATCATGGTTTGTAATTCCCTGAATTTGAGACATTTCCTTGTCTCCATGAAAAGTTTGGGTGGTTCCTCCATCCCTCATTATAAGTGTTGGAGAAAGGATCATTACGAGGTCTTGGACGAAACCCTTGAGCAACATTCAAATCCGCTTGTACAAGCTCAGGGAATTGGGAGGCCAAGTGGCAATCCACAGTGTCGTGTGTATTGCCTTGACAAATTACGCATTCAGAAGCTTGGGATGTGGAGGTGTTAGGTAGGAATGAACTCAGGTTCAACATAAGCCTTTCCATGTTTTGATTCAGTAATTGAATTTGATAGGCTAAATTCTGGGTGTCCCTTGCTTCATTCGCCTCCAACTTTCATTGCATGAGAGTGGGCTTTCTATCCATGTAGGCAGAATTCAAGTGAATAGAATTCTCACTCAAAGTATCAAATAAGTTCCAAGCTTCATCCTTAGTCTTAGATAGAAAGGTTCAGGCACCATCCACAGTTTGCCTATGCGAATCATTAAGTCCGATGTAGAACCTTTCAACCAGTTGCCATTTAGGCACCTGGTGATGTGGGCAAAGTCTCAGCAAATCGTTAAAGCGCTCCCACGCATTACAGACCCTCAACTTCTATGTTAACGAAAACAATAACCTAATTGGTTGTCAAATTAGATGAATGCTATTCTAAGCTAATTCTAAATGCACTTAAGATATGAATGCAATGTATGGATTATGTAATTAAATTAAAACTATGAATTAATCTGTTTACATCCTAATTTATGCTAAATAAATGTTAGAATTAACCTAATGTGTAGGCACTTAAATACTTAAATAGCCCACAACTATGGGCTAATCACGAGGGAGGTGCACGGCGAGGTGCTCACGGTAATGTGGACGATCTCTAGATGGCAGTGTGGCCAGTCACACCACACGCCCACGGTGGTGGAGGCTCGTCGCCGCGGTTGAGGCCGGCGGTGGTGAAATGGACGAGATGAACTCTCTGCACAGTATGGATTGTTGGGGTGGAGGCCTACTGAGCTCGGCTGCCTCCTCCTTTCTTTTGAAATCAGCTGCCCCGACCAGACCCAACACATCCGCTCCTCCTTGATTGGGTTCTTCACTGTGGCAGCTGGAGGAAGAAGTGCAGCCATTGCACGTAGAAGAAGAATAAAAAATAATGATAAAATATTATGATTATTTATATACAAACCCTCAACATTTATGTTAACCTAAATTAATGCATGCAATGTACCTAATTGGTTTACTAATGCAATTCTAAGTTAATTCTAATTGCATTTAAATATGAATAAGATGCATGAATTATGTAATTAAATTAGAAATATGAATTAATATATTTACATCCTAATTTATGCTAAATAAATGTTAGAATTAACTTAATGTCTAGGCACTTAAATACGTAAATAGCCCACAAATATGGGCTAATCATAGACCAACTTCACCTAACCAGCCTTCAAGATGACAGAATGAGATCTAGGTCAAGACTTATAAATCACCCTGATTGACTCTCTGGTTATTAGGTCCAAGGATTTTTAGGGTTTAAGTGAATTTATAGCTTGATTTTTAGGGTTTTTGTAGATTAGATCTTTTCAACCAAGGGCTTGGGCAGCACACAAATGCGGGTGGGTTTGTTTCCTTTTATGTGGGCAGGTGTGAACTAGCACTCCAAAACCCTAAAAATTGAAACCCTATTTTCTCTATTCTGTATCCACTTTGATCTTAAAATGTTCTCCTTGGACTTCAAACAAGAAGTGCGTAGTTCAAGAAGATTAGAAATTAAGCGTAGTCCCTAACAGGCACAGGAAATTTGGGGTAGGATCTATAAAAGGAATCACTTCAACTTCAATGAGATTTGAAAAAAAAAATCGTAAATCAGGAAACTTACCTTTTAAATGATGATTACTATGAAAAATAAGGCAAGTGATTCCTAATTGATTGTTTCCTTTTTTTTGTCTTCCCAAGACTAGGAGGTTGATTAGGAAAGAATAGAGAAGTTACCTACCTTTGAGTGGTTGATTTGCGTAGAGGATCTCTTCGTGAAGTACCTCACAAAATCACAGTAAAGCAAACAGCGAGGTCAGTGTGCAAAAATATAAAAATATAGCAGGCGAATAGCGATGAATTGTGTGTTGCTCCTCGGCAATGGCACAAAAATGTTAACGAGCGAAATCAAGGTTATAAAAGTTGCGTCATAGTATAGGTCGAAATCACTTGAAAACAAATAGAATTTATTACTCAAATAGAATCTGAGGTCGAACACAGGGAGCAAAAAGGAATGCAATCGCTAATCTGGATTAACAAGTAAATAAGCATAGGAAATAAGCCAATAAATTACTCAGAAATAATAACCAATATAAAACATGAGTTTAACAATAAGTATGCATGGCAAAAAGAATCTCAAGGAAAAAACAATGGTGATTTAGATCAACAATTATTCAATTTAAGCATATATGTATTGAGTTCAAATAATGCAACAGTGCCATCAACCATTAAACTTAGGTACTTAAATAACCAGATAAAGCCTCAAGTTTCAGATGGCTGAGTCATTTAATCAGACGGCTTAACCAACATGTGCTACAGATCTATGGAAGCATTGTTCTCCCTCCTCTCTTTCGCTCCTTCTGCGGGCCTTCTTCCTTCTCCTTATGCACTGGGGGAAACTCACGCAATTGGCTAAGTGTTAGCCAATACACAGGGAAGCAAAACCCTGTTGCCCTCGTGCGCTCTCTCTCCTTTCTATCTCTGGGATCCACCCTCCCAGGGCCACAGTCCAGGTTATCGGGTACTCGAGTAGAGTGCACCCGAGACCAGGCTCACCGACAGTGGGTGGTGAGCGAGGAGTGCTTCAGTTAGATGGGTAATCAGATAAGTGCCAGGCCCGCGGAGGATGGTGTCTCGGGTGAGGCGTGCGTGGGTAAGGAGGACCTCACCCTCATGTTAGGAGGTGAAGAGGAATAGGTACAAATACAATTTGTGTCGTTGCATCTCTTCACTCGTTTCCTTGGTGGGACAAAATGTTTCCCTCCTTCCTTCGTGTGCGGTAGCACGGGATGGCGCCTCCCTCCTTCCCCATGCGTTTTCATGCTCAGATTTCTACCATGTGCTTTCTTTTGTAGGTTAGGTCAGAATGCCAACAGTAGGCCTAGAGGTACTCAAGTGCCAACCAAGATTCGGACTTGACTAGCTCTAGTCTTAATTTCTAAGGCCCACAGGAACTTACCTATGGTTTGTTGAACTCCGCAGTTAAAGCACCTATGCTTAAAACATGCTTAGTCTCGATTCAATTTGCAGTGCATTTTTGTAGGAGAGAGACAAAAGATTTCTTTTTTTTGGAGAGCTTCCTCTCTCTTTTCGTTCTTTATTTCTAGCTTCGGATTGGCTTTACAACATGGTCTGTATCAGATTCCTAGCTCCTACCATCAATCCTTCCAGAGTCCCTGGCAATGGATGCTTCGAGATAACACCGCCCATGGCAACCCCAGAACCCTGGCTTTCGACACTTCGAGATAATGCCGCCCATGGCATTTTGTAGCTAAATTTGGGCCCTGGCAATCGACATTTCTGGATAATCCTGCCCATGGCACCTGAGCCAGCACAAGGTGCTTACATGCCCCAGGTAGGATATTTAGATATCCTATGAGACAAGTAGCGAGAAGACGATATGTTATTGCACTTCTTCAAGGGGAATTTCCCACCTTTTCGCACTAGGAACTGTTCCAAATCAACTTGTGTTGATAAGCTGCTCCTAATCTAGGTAGTTTTTCAGAATAGAATTAACACATTTGTGTGATTTTGATAATTAAGTGCACTGAACTAGATTGTGTGTAGATTAGGTTGCTTAATCCATTGAGGTTCTGGTTGGGATACAATTCACCTAAACTCTTTAAAAATCATAGAAAAATATTCTGTAGGGTTTGGTACCTTCAATTTGACCATTGGGACCCATCTTGACCTAAAGCAGATTCTTAGACAGATATTTGCCTTAATTTGGGTAATTATGCAAATTACCCAGTCAAACTATGTCGAAACCAAAATCCAACTTCACCATGGGATTCCTTAGGTCCAAATTAGGTCGTACCAAAATTTGGGCCCAATTTGAGATTGCTTCAACTTAGGTTGCACTTTGGTCCAATCTGATTTCCTTTATTCGACATGGATCCTTAGCTTTTTTGAATTTCTTACACAAAGGTCCCTATCCTTACCACTGTTTCCTTCAAAAAGGTCCCTGTCACCATGAATCCTAATCCTACAACTCAGGCTACCTTAAATTGGCATGTTCTTATTGATTCCTTGACGAATCCCTTTCAGATTTGAAAGGGAAGTTCGTCAAGGAATTCCCTTCCTTTTGAGCCAAATCATAAGCCCTAAAATCATCCCAATCTCTCATAAGAACTTATGAGAGATTTGGGTATATTTCTAATTTCTATCACAGGCAAGCTTTCCTAGCTTGGGAAGCTTGCTTCCCATGCTCAAAGCACCCTCCAGAGATCTATTAAAGATCCCCCAGATCAGATCGAAGATCCCAGACTCGATATCGGCCGGAGAATCCCCAATTTCCTCTTTCCTCATCCGGCCGAATAGCTCCTCAAGCTCCAGCGACTCCCTTCGACTTCTCTTGTCGTCTGACCGCAATACCAGTGGTAGATTCTTCTTCCTTATCTTCCTCCTTGTCACGCCATACCAATGAGTGTCCTCAATTCCCCTTGTCGTTGCTGTTTCTTCCCTACTGGAGTTTCATCTTCCCTAGCGTCGACCTACCAACGCCGGTGCCATTCTCCCCCTTTCATCTGATTAGATTAGGTTAGATTTGTTAGTTTAGATTCTTAGGTTAGTTTTCTACCCAAAAACCCCAAAAGTAAGCCCTTGACTACGCTGCTCACACTCGTCTTCTCCGTCTCTGACTGCTCCTCCGGCGAGGCGTATACGCCGCTACACCCCTCCATCTGCCATGCCAACTACCTCACGTCCTTTGCCACACCACCCTCTATAAAACCCCTCTCCTTATTTGCCACTCCACTCACCCAAATTGCCCATCGAACAAACCCATCATCGTCCACCTTCATTGACCTCTGCCGGCCATGACACTCTCCAATGCACCACGAAACCACCGCCACTACCTTTGTCGTGCTTCGATGAAGCTTTGGAGCCATCTGATTGGGGCTTTTAGCCCGTACTTTGTGTTTCAAGTTGTGACCAAACATGTTCATCACGCTTAAGGCATTGTTCTTCACTGAGGCTGCTCCTAGAAACTGTGGACAGTCTCCAGATGCATCCCATGCCACTAAGTGGAGACGTTGATGCCCCTACAACTACAATCGAAGGTACCATCCCTTGCTACCGCATGCAAAGGAAGGAGGGAAACATTTGTCCCACCAAGGAAACTAGTGAAGAGACACAACGACACAAATTGAATTTGTGCCTAGTCCTCTTCACCTCCTAACACGAGGGTGAGGTCCTCCTTACCCATGCATGCCTCACCCGCAACACCATCCTCCACAGGCTTGGCGCTTATCTGATTACCCACCTAACCTAAGCACTCCTCGCTCACTACCCAATGCTTGTGAACCTGGTCCCGAGTGCCCGATAACCCAGACTGTGGCCTTGGGAGGGTGGATCCCAGAGAGAGAAAGGAGAGAGAGTGCACGGGGGTAAAGGTTTTTGCTTCCCTGCGTATTGGCTAACACTTAGCCAATTTCGTGAGTTTCCCCCTGTCCATAAAGAGAAGGAAGAATGTCTACAGAAGGAGAGTAAGTGAAGAGGAAGAAGGAGAATAGTGCTTCCCTAGCTCTGTAGCACCTATTGGTTAGGCCGTCTAATTAAATGACTCTACCGTTTGAAACTTAAGGCTTTATCTGGTTATTTAAGTACCTAAGTTTAATGGTTGATGGCACTGTTGCATTATTTGAACTCAATACATATATGCTTAAATTGAATAATTGGTGATCTAAATCACCATTCCTTTTGCTTTGAGATTCTTTTTGCCATGCGTACTTATTGTTAAACTCATGTTTTACATTGGTTATTATTTCTGAGTAATTTATTGCCTTATTTCTTGTGCTCATTTACTTGTTAATCTAGATTAGCGATTGAATTCTTATTTGCTTCCTGTGTTCTACCTCAGACTTCAATTTGAGTAATAAATTCTATTTATTTTCAAGCGAGTTAGACCTATACTACAATGTAGCTTTTATAACCTTGATTTCGCTCATTAACATTTCATATGATGGGAATACCATCATGAGCCATAATTAACTCAATTTGATCAGAATAAGTTAATAAAAGCTCCTCCATATCCATCAGAGTGTCTCATGGGCACAAACCATGAATTTTAGAAGACTAGAATACAAGGTTATTTCTGTAAATTTACCATTCTATCACAAAAATAGAATAACCACGGGTTATCTCAGGGGTGGAGCAAAGGTCAAATGGTCTTAAGGGTCTAATAAGTGGATTAGAACAGATAGAAAGGGTTTTCACACGTTATAGGAATTAATGGATATCTGAAACACTAAAAATTGACCCGCTTAATCCATTGAGGTTCTTGTTAGAATAAAATTAACCTAAACCCTCTAAAAATCATATAAAAATATTTTCTAGGGTTTGGTATCTTCAATTTGACCATTGGAACCCATCTTGACCTAAAACAGATTCTCAGACAGATATTTACCCAAATTTGTGTAATTCTGCAAATTACCCAGTCAAACTAGTTTAAAAACAAAATCTAACTCCACCATGGGATTCCTTAGGTCCAAATTAGGTTTGTACCAAAATTTCGGCCCAATTTGAGATTGTTTCAAGCTAGTTTGCACTTTGGTTCAAGTCTGATTTCTTTATTCCACATGGGTCCGTAGCTTTTGAATTTCTTTCACAAAGGTCCCTATCTTTACCATCATTTTCTTCAAAAGGATCCTTGCTGCCATGAATCCTAATCCTACAACTCCGGCGACCTTAAAATGGCATGTTCTTCGATGAAGCCCTCTCAGATTTGAAAGGGAAGTTGGTCAAGGAATTCCCTTCCTTTTGAGCCAAATCCTAAGCCCCAAATCCTTCCCAATCTCTCATGCGAGCGCATGAGAGATTCGAGTATATTTCCAATTTCTTTCTTTAGCGAGCTTTCCTAGCTTAGGAAGCTTGCTTCCCAAGCTCAAAGTACCCTCCAGAGATCTATCAAAGACTCCCCAGATCAGGTCGAAGATACCAAGTCCAATTTTGGCTGGAAACTCCCCATAATTCCTCCTTCCTCTTCGGGTCGAAAGAATCATCAAGCTCCAATGACCTCCTCCATCTTCATTCCTTGTCCGTTCGTAATACCAGCGATGGATTTGCCTCCCTCACCTTCCTCCATGTCGCGCAATACTGGTCGACGTCCCGATCTCCTTCGTCCTCACTATCCAACCCCCACCAGAGTCACCTTCGTCTCCGATGTTAGCCATATCGCAACCGACACCAAGTCTGATTCCCCGTCGTTCGCTACCTATCGCTTCGACTCAGCTTCTCCACGTCACGACAGCATGTTCGACACTTCATTTCAACCACCGCTATGCCTCTGACCACTTTCAACTTCTTCCACTCCAGCCACTTCTTCGGCGAAGTGCCTCCACTTCTCCACACCTTGATCTTCTTTGCCACCGACTCCAAAAGCTTTGTTGTGTCCCAGAGAGCAAAACCCATCTGGTTATTGAGGTTGTTGGCCTCTCCTCAGTGCCACCGAACACCCGCATAGCTGTCTCCGTCATCGTTCAGCCTCCACCCTCACTCGTACCACACGCTACACCCACTACCGCACTCGCCACTCCACGAAGAACCTACTGAGCTAACTGACATGGCCATAAGGCCCCTTTTCTTTGGTTTCAGGTCTACAAGTACGATGTCATTTCCACGTAGCTTTGAGTGAAGATTGAAGCATTCTCCAGCCGCATAAGTCTCAGGTGCTACGCCCTAGTTGTGTGGAGAGCCTCCAGGATCACAACCTAGGGACCAATTTGGCTCTTTGACCGGGCCTTTGAATGCAATCGATAGACACTTCACCTGCAGCTACACATAGAAGGAAGGGTGGGACTTTAGTCCCACATCGGAAACGAGTGAAGAGACGTAGCGGCATAAATTGAATTTGTGCCTATCCCTCTTTGCCTCCTAACATCAGTGTGAGGTCCTCCTTACCCACACACGCCTCACCCGTGACACCCACTCCGCGGGCCTGGCACTCACCTGATTGCCTGCCTAAGCTAATCACTCCTCACTCACCACCCACTGTCGGTAAGCTTGGTCCTGGGTGCACGTGTGCCAGTTAACCCGATTACCCGGACTGTGGCCTTGGGAAGGTGAGGAAGAGGATCCCAGGGAGAGAAAGGAGAGAGTGGGGGCAAGGGGGGTTTTCTCTGTGATTCAAACGATTGACACTTAACCGTTTAAGGAACCCTTCCCCCTTATATGTAAAGAGAAAGAAGAGAAGAGCAACAACAGAACAGAGAAAAGGAAGAAGGAGAGGAAGCCATAGAAGAAGAGAAAAGGCATAGAAGAAGTAGAAGAAGAAGAGGTGCTAAAGAAGGGATGAAGCAAATAAAAGAAGAAGATTCTGAGATTCAGTAGAAGTGCTCTGTGCACTTATCCTACGTGGAATTTAGATTGATTAGTACTGTTGAAATATTTGATATAATTGTGAGGGGTAACTAGTGATTCAAATCACCATTTTACCTCATTCTTTTTGCACTATTTGACACACTTTCATTCATATATCATTACTACTTGGAATTTTGTTATAAATTGCTCATATATTTGCTTGAATTGCAATCTTGAGAATCATTTTGTTAATTGCTCCTTGTGTTTGACCTAATCTATTTGTTTTCAAGTGATTTTGACCAATACTACGATGTAGCTTTTATAACCCTGATTTCGCTTGTGAACATTTTGTACATGTAGAAATTACCCTAATATTTAGGCCTTTATGTATTCAATTAGCCTGTAAATGTGGTCTCATCAAATGCCCTCATGAGTAATTTTTGCAAGTCCCCAGCAAAAGTAAAAATGATGGAAGTGACCAAACATTTCTACTTTTCTTATTTCAAAAATTTAGAGATCTAAACAAATGTGAATGTGAAGTGATAATAGCTTAGGCAACAGATCCAAGTGAAAAGCCAACTTACATTTAAAGTTTGTACTTAACTCTTGGAGAAATTCTATTAGGATAGGCAACTACTTCCCTCGAGGTTAAAGTAGAAAATCATCTGTGATTTGACCCTGACTTTTTGAGTTAGGTAGAAGATACTAAGTCAGTTGGATTCATATTTGGTGGCTCACACTCATCTATCGCTACATATAGTTAGTATTGCAAACTCTAGATCTCTTGATTGTCAAACAAATCAACCTAGAGAGAGGCTAAAAAATGTGCTCTCTTAGCATTCCTTTGTGCTCACTCACTCTTTTTTTTTCTTTTCTTTCCTATCTGAGTTCACAATCTCACCGGATTTTGTAAATGCACTCAATATTTGGTGGCCTTACATGGCACTCACACTTTAATTAGAGTTCTAATAACCCTCTAACTAAGTTAGAAGTCCTCAGCCAGTATTCGAGTGATCAGAAATACTAAAAAATAGGTATGGGTCATATTTGGTAGATCGCAGTGGGTGTTGTTGCATTAATGACATCGACACGATGAAATCGATACCAAGATATAGCTATGAACTCGAACACTTTCTTTTTTTCTTTCTTTTTTTTCTATTCTTTTCTCTTTTTTTTCTTTCTTTCTATACATATATATATTATTCTTTTTTTTGTTTTTTGTTTTTACCTCATAACTACCAACACAGCACAACATGACACAAACTTTTATTCATGAGGCATTATTGGGGTTAATGATGTCCAAGAGGATATTGTGTGGCTTATTTGGTGGTAGTGCCTAATCTCAACACTGGGAAGAGATGGATAGGATAAGTGTATTTCCTACTACCCTCCTTCAGTAGAGGATTCTATGAAGGATGGTTGTAACCATTTACCATAGTCAAAGTTTTATTAGAAATCAATTTTTGTGTATCTGTCTTATTTGGTGGCTTTCAGGAATTCACACTCAATGTTCGCATGTAGGAACATAGAGCAAAATCCATGCCTAACTCTAAGGTATTATCATCTAATTATCTAGAACTTAAGAGTCCATGCACTAGACTTAGCACACTAGTAGACACTCTACCTTCACCTCACAAATGTTAGGTGGATTTAATAGAAGATAGTTTGCCTGACTCCCTACTAATTGTCCATGGGTTAAGGAAAAGAAGCAATACTTCTCTTCGACAAACTAAAAATGTCTTTGTTTTCATAAAAGATACATTATCCAATTTACGTGCAAGTGAAGTAAATGTACTGAATTCTAAACTAAGAAATAATTTAAGAAGAAAATTTTCAATGAAATCTCCTTGATAAAAATCTTTTGCTAGGGACTAACCAATACATTTTAAGAAAAAAAAAGAGAATTCTTTTTTTTGAAAACTAATGCACCTAACCTAAATGCATATTTATAAATGCTATAAACAACCTTAGGTTATACCCCCCCATGTCTAAGATTGATAATGTCCTCATTGGAAAATTAAAGACATAGTAGTATATTACTTGAGGAGGAGAGTGTTAGGAGCTAAGGCTCCCCAAGTCGAAGTGCATCCAAAACCTGGCCATTTGAAAGAGTAACATAAGGTTTAAGTCGTTGGCCATTTACCTTAATGCTCTCAATTGAATTAGGATTTTGAATTTCAATTGCTCCATAAGGGAAGGCCTTAATAACAACATACGGCCCATCCCAGAGAGACTTGAGCTTTCTAGGAAATAATTTAAGTCTGGAATTGAAAAGGTAGACCCACCGATTAGGCTCAAAGGTCATTCTAATGATGTGCTTATCATGAAAGACCTTTCTACGTTGCTTGTAAGCTTGGGAGGTTTTGTATGCTTCATTGCAAAGCTCCTTAAGCTTACTTAACTCCAGTATGCGTGCCTTACCCGCTTTATCTAGATTTAAGTTAACATTTTTAATAGCCCAATAATCTTTGTGTTGGATTTCAATGGGAAGGTGACACGCTTTTCTATAGACAAAATGGAAGGAGACATGCCCAAGGGAGTCTTATAAGCTGTCCAGTAGGCCCAAAGAGCATCATTCAATTTTTTTGAGCATTCCTTATGGTCGAACCTAACAATCTTTTCCAGAATCCGCTTAATCTCCCTATTAAATACTTCAACTTGACCACTCATTTGGGGATGGTAAGGTGTGGCTATCATGTGATTGACTCCAAACATTTGGAGTAATCTTGTGAAGTGCACATTCCTAAAGTGAAGTCCTCCATTACTTATGATAGTCCTTGGGCACCCATACCGAGAAATTTGGTTAGCCTTGACAAAAATCTAGGACCACGAAGTGGTCATTGGTCTGTGTAGGTATGGCTTCTATCCATTTCGATACATGGTCCACGACCACACGGATGTACTCATGTCCGAAAGACACAGGAAAGATATCGATGAAGTTGAGGCCCCAAATATCAAAGATATCAATGGGGAGAATAGGTTGCTGGGGCATCTCATCCCTTTTTCCAATGGTTCCTATCTACTGGAAATGTAGACATGTGCCCACATAAGTATGTCCATCTCTAAATACTGTGGGCCACCAAAAGGCAGGCTGAAGAACCTTTTGGCCAATCTTTTTCCCACTAAAATGCCCTCCATAGTAGAGGTCATCACAGAAACTTAGAACACTCTATTTTTTGTCAGGGACACAACGACGGAATAACTGGTCAGGGCCTATTCTAAATTTTCTCGGGTTCCTCCAAGTGATAAAATTTAGCTTCTACAACAAACCTATCTTACTTCTGCTTGTCCCAAGTACTAGGGGTAAAGCTCATAACCAGATTGTTCACTATATCAACAAACTAAGGAGTTTTGGCCTCCATGACCATCAGAGACTCATTAGGAAAAGTCTCTTGGTTATCGCTAGTAGGAGTTGATGCCTCAATAGGGATCCTAGACAAATGATTTGCTACCACATTCTCAACAACCTTCTTATCTTTAATTTCTAGGATGAATTCCTGGAGTAGCAGAATCCAACAAATCAATTGAGGTTTGGTGTCCTTTTTAACAAGAAGGTGCTTTAAAGTAGAATGATCAGTGAACACCACAACCTTAGACCACAATAAATAAGACCAAAACTTTTCCAAAGCAAATACTACTGCAAGAGTTCCTTTCCAATGATCATGTAGTTTTGTTGACGGTCTGTAATGGTCTTGCTGGCATAATGCAAAACATGAGGTTTGCCATCAACCCTTTAACCTAAGATCGCTCCCACGGTGAGATTAAAAGCATCGTGCATAAGCTCAAGCAAGCAGGATCAATTTGGTGCTTGGAGAATCGGGGCAGTAATAAGGGCTTTCTTCAGGACCTGGAAAGTCTCGCTACATCTGTCATCATAATTGAAGGAAACATCCTTCGCTAACGGGTCACAAAGTGGCTTAGAGATTTTATTGAAATCTTTAATGAAGCCCCTCTAGAATCCAGCATGGCCAATAAAAGATCTAACTTTATGAATATTGGTAGGCGATGGAAGTTTAGAGATGGAGTCGATTTTGTCTTTATCTGCCTTAATCCTCACTCAGAAACTACATGCCACAAAACAATGCCTTGCTAAACCATAAAATGGCTCTTCTCCCTGCTAAGCACCAGCTTTGCCTCTTCGTAACAGGTTAAGACTTTATCAAGGTGCTAGAGGCATAGGTCAAACGAAGAGCCATAAATGGAGAAATTATCCATGAAGCTCTCTACAAAGGTGTTGATCATGTCAGAAATGATGGCCATCATACATTATTGGAAAGTGGTAGGAGTGTTACATAACCCAAATGGCATTCGTTGGAACACAAATGTGCCATACGAACTTGTGGAGGTGGTACACTCTTGATCACTAGGGAAGATAGCTATTTGATTATGCCCCGAGTACCCGTCAAGGAAACAAAAGTACTTGTTCCTCGTCAGTTTGTCCAAAATCTGATCAATAAATGGGAAGGGGAAATGGTCTTTCTGGGTAGCCGTATTCAAAGGGTGGTAACCAATGCAGACTTTCCAACTAGATGAGGGTCTAGTGGTCACCAACTCTCCTTGGTCATTTTCTTCCACAGTGATTCTTGCCTTTTTGGGCACCACATGTATTGGACTGACCCATTTATTATCTGAAATAGGATTGATAATGCCTAAATCCAGCCATTTTAGAATCTCCTTTTTAACAACCTCCAGCATATTTGGGTTGAGCCTTCTCTACATGTCTCGAAAGGGTTTCACAGACTCGTCTGTGTATATATGATGCATGCAGAGGGAGGGGTCAACACCCTTAATATCATCTATCGACCATGCAATAGCTTCCATGTGCCTTTGTAAACACTCAAGAAAGCACCCTTCTGCGATTCAGATAATGCAGATGAGATAATGACCTGGACCGTGTCGTTACAGCTAAGGAAAGCATACTTTAATGTGCTCAGGAGGGGATTAAGCTTCAACTCAGGAGCCATTTGGATTAAGGGTATACATTGAGATGTCCCTGCCTTAGGTAGTGGATCTACCTTCGGGGTCTAGGGTGGGGACAAAGACTCTGTGTGTACTCCCAGCAACTCTTCTAATTCGGGCATATCCCCTCATTTTCTTCAATAATAAAAGGATGGTTGATAAGTCCACTTTCGTGGACCATTATTTAGCCTAAGTACTATTTAATTATTTGCTCGTAGTTAATTGACTAGGAGATTTATGGTAATTTACCTTAGTCTGCAAATAATTTTATGCGTTAATTTTACATTTAACCACATATGATATGATAATATAATTAATTTGATGAATGCAGGCTAGGTACATGAGTTTAAACATCCATTTCCACATCCGTAAGATGTCTGGAGAAAATGATGGATGTCTGGGACTGCCAGTAGGAACTTACTGATATCTACATTTTTAAGACATCTGAAGGTCTGATCAGAAGTCTGATGAAGAAGTTGCCTTACAGATTCTACCGCTCCAACCACTCACATCCATCGTGGATGGTTGGAGAAGCATTCAGCTGAAGCAAGAAATTGTAATAAGAAGAGCGGTTTGGGGACTCTCACCATCATCATCTTCCCCCAGGTGGGGACTATCCCTCCATCTCCACTGTGGCTCAAGCGTACACCATGCAACGAGTGAACACTGTGAATCACTGTGAGCTTCCACTGCGGCCACCTCTTAATCCTCCTAGGTGGCAGCGAGCGTGGTGACAGTCGCTTGCCGCTGCCTTCACCGTGCCATCCTGCCACAGCCATGCACGTGCTCTGCGCACGCCACCATCGCAGACCATTCCCCAAGTAGCCAGACCGCATGCGCTACCCCCTCACCGTGCGCAGCCACACCACGCACCGCCACACAATCCCTCTCCTCCATATTCTTCCTTTTCTTCTTCTTCGTTCCAACCAACCATCCCCTGCTACTCCACAAAGAACCTAAAGAACCCCAAATTGTAGCACCTTCTCCGAGCCTCCTCCAACCACCAAACTTAGCCCCAAGTTCAGTCCTACGATCTTAAGCACTGCCGAGCATCTTCACTAACCATCGGAACCTCGTGCGACCATGCACAGGCCACGCAAACGGCCTCCACAGCAAGCCACCATGTCCACATTATCCGACGACTTCGCCTCCATCCGACTGCCACCGGCTTCCTCTCACCACCACATCACCACCATCTTGAAGCCCTCCTATAGGTCGACCTCCGTCCGACCAACCCTCTCATCGTCGGGCCCCTCTCTGTGCTCAAAGAAGAAAGAGAAAAGAGCTCTGTTTCCTCTCCTATTAATAATTACGTTAAATGCCATTCTAGAAAATACTATTCATCTATTTACCTCCTTATTATATTAAGACGAATTTGCATGAATGTCCCTCAGGTTTATTTGAATGACGAATAGTGCATTTATCTCTTAACTGATCAAGTATGGGATATTGATATAGGGAATGGGTTCGATTTTGATTTATATTGACTATATTTATCAGTAATATGATAACGATTCATGCATGGCATAGTGGTGATTTTGCATATAACCTCCCTATATTCTTATGTAATTACATAAATGCTAAACTTAAGTTGAAAATTAAGTGCAATAATTAGTATGCATGCCCACTGAGATTCCCCAATAAATGAAGCACAACACACTACTTTAATAGGATAATTCCTCCCTGTGGAGACGACCTAACTATTTCTCGGTTAGATTCTGAGAATTAAAATATTTTGAAACGAAATTTTCTACCACGCGATTAAATACGACATGTCATTTTATGTTGAAATTTTCAACGAAAACGAAGATCGCTCTTCCAAATGGCATCGTTGCCGGGGAGGAAACACACCTATTAATTTTTTCAAGAATTTTATGTTATTTTTATGCTATTTTAAAAGCTTTTCTAAATTACTGACGGTGGATCTTTTTTTGTGCAAAAACACGCAACGAACACGGCAGGCGCGCACGACGGAGGCGATATTTGTGGTGAACATTGACGAAACCTGGAGGCTAGCAATGTGTGCTTGTGGGCCTTGATCCCATGCAAGTAGGCGTACGGAGGACCCTTTTTCTGATTTAGTCATTAGATCTTAGTTTAGATTTAGTTAAGATAGACATTAGAACTTAATTTCTACCTTGTGGACCCTTGTTGGGCATTTTTGGGAATGTGTTCCCTGTGTTTCTTTATTTCTTGTCGCTCTTGTATGCGGGAGCGTATTTTCAGGAGCGTGTATCCATTTTATCTAGATTATAGGATTAGTTGAATTATTTGAACTGCATATGGTTAAGTAGTTAGTTAGCTAGATTAGGTTTGTTTACTTAATATTATTATAAAAAAAAAATTTTGAACTACCTACTAGAAGTTGCATATCAATAGGGCGACCATCTAGGACTGAATGAGCAGCATCTAGTTTTTCTTAATTGCATTGCAGACATCCCTGCATTAAAGAAAGCTAGAGTAAGGTATGACTTTTTCTTGAGCATCAATTACCTATCATGCATCTGCATTGAACCTAAATCTAAGACCACTAAAGTGCTTGAATAGAATTAATTTAGTGGTCACTTTAAAAATTCGGACGGCTAAGAGGTTGGACCTTAAAATCTGTGATTTAAAATTGTGTGCAAAAGGATCTTGTTTGCGAGTTTTCAAAACTCAAAGCACGAACGTATGATTGCACACCTGAGACACTGTGCACCACACACATAAGGTCACTAGATAAATTTCTACCTCTCCTCTTTGCACCACAAGGGAAGTTAGTCGAAAATCAACAAGCCTATCCACCAAGTTACTTCAGTTCCTTGTGCATGGGCTCGATTTGAGACTTCCATCCCTTGCGAGTAGGTTGTGGACACCAACGAAGGTCAGCTTAGGAAGCTTAATTCTTGCAAAACTTGTTTGACCACCAACGGAACACCTAAGATCGAGAATCTACTAAAAACAAATCCCATTGTATTTGCATTTGTTTTGATAGTGGTAGAACTCTCTAGGAAGTTTCTGATTTCTTTTAAATCTTAAGAGAGTTTAACCTATTTGATTAAAAGAAATGGACTATCCTTACTCCTATCATTTTAACTAGGATCCTATGCATCGAGCGTATCCATCCTTTCATGGGTACATTGACAATTCATGGGATCATTCATATTCCTATCCTGGGAGTACTGGCCCGATAGCTCCCACTTTTGAGCAGATCCTAGGAGCAGGATTTTCCAACCTTGGAATCCCTACTACTATGCAAACACCCAACCCTCACACCCTTCATGATTTTCCGTATCGAGGTTGGACTGATACCCCTTGGCAACCAGAGCCTGAGATTGACTATCCTCTCCAATCTGATAGTACTAGCCTCTCCTCTTTTATGATAAAAATGCAAAAACAACAAAAGGAAATGATGGAATCTATGGGAGAGATGTTGAGGAATAGCAAACATTTGAACAAAGAAATTAGAGAGCTTAGCTACGCTCTTCCTAGTAATTTTGATCCCTACTCATACGACCGTGATCATGAAAATAATTCTGAGGAAACCAATGACAATAGGGATCCTGTTTTACGTAGCTATCACTTAGACGCTCTCAATGAGACACGGCCACTTAAGGAGAACAATCTTAGTAATTATCCACCCAAGCTATATTGGAGTGAAAAGAAAGGGAAGATGGTACCTCTTGAGGACCTTGACCCCAATGACAGTATCTTCCTTACCCTCGATAACCTGGGTCAAGGTCGTATTGTTCATATCACTTCCCCTATTAGTTATCTGGTGGAATCCCATTCTACCCTTAGTGAGCCTAATCCTGACCCTCCACTTAGGGAATCAACACCTACCATTCAGCATCCTGAGGATTTAAATGCACCCAATGAAGGTGTCCCCTAAGGGAGGGGAGGATGAATTAGATCAATTTTGGTCTCAGGGATATAAAGAGTCTATCTTAGAGGACGAGGATGACCCAATGGCGGAATCTGAAGTGAAAATCTAGAGTGAATCATAGGGAGATTATTTGTTATTTGAGGACTTACCCCTGGAGGATATAAATAATCTAGTGAAATTCGGATTCCTCCCTTCTTTTGAGAGTCATCCTCCACCAAGATAGGACTTGATATTAGAGGAGGACAAACACAATAGTGAGAATCCTAGAGGAGATTCTCGGGGACAAAACACATCAATTGAGGATTTATGCCCCGAGAAGAACAAAGAATTAAGTGATATAGGCCTACTCCAAAACATTAAGATGGATCCTCTGTCAGAAATAATCGATGATATTGAAGCAACTCATTTCTTTACTAATGAATCACATATACACCCCGACAAAAATTTAAGTGAACCAGAAGAATTTGGGGATGAGATTAATGATAATGATTCAGTTGCTTCGACCCTGCCATCAAAGAAATTTAATTTGGAGTCCACCATTGATTCACATATACTGGAAGATGAAAATATGACTTCGATCATTAATGATAGGCAGGGTGACTTGAATTTTTCTACAATACTTGTTAGGGAGAATACAAAATCTGAATCGTTGTTGGAATTGGACTTGACATCGACTTAGCCCTCCTTGGACTTAATCATTACCTTCCAACACCACAAACAATCTTTACACTCCCTAACCGATCCTTGGCTCAGATCTCTGCTCATGTACATTCTTTCTGGAGAACATATTAGGTGAGCACATCCTCAGGTAGAATGGCAAGTGTGGATTGATGCTTGTACTTTTAGTCTCGCCATTCAAGGGTTTGAAATAATTATGTTTATTTCTTTTAAAACCCTTCCTGCTTTGGAGGATCCTTGTTATCCTCTACTTATTCTGTTTCAGGAGGTCCCTTTTCATATTCCTTTTGTTATTCCTAGACCTCCCCAGGTAGCCTACGAGGTTATTTGCTTTCATGTCTTCTGGCAAGCATTTGGGATAACGTTGCATCATCAGCTTGCCATCATTCGTGGCTACCTATTTTCTAGGCTCGCACTGTTATGCATATTTTTAAGGCCTAGTTTTTTCTATCTGGAACCAGAGTTACAGTTTCGTTACAAGTCTGGCTGCTAACATAAAATGCAGCACTTGTTGCAAGGCAACCCAGCATTCTAAGTAACACCATCATTAGGTGATTTCCTTCCTTTCTCCCCCTGTTTCAATTTTACAATGAGGACATTGTAGGATTTAGGCATCGGGGGGTGCATTTTGCATTTTAGGAAGTATTCATGCATTTAGGTTAGCATATAAAAAAAATATATATATTTCTTTTCTTGAGCTGAATTGGTTAGTCTCTAGCAAAACATCTTTGTCATGGAGGTATCATTAAAGATTTTTCTTCTTAAATTATTTTTTGTTTAGAATCCAATACATTTACTTCACTTGCATGTAGACTGGGTAATGGATCTTTGAAGAGAACCAATAAGCATTTTTAGTCTACTGAACCCTTGGACAGTTAAAAGGGAGTCAGGCATACTATCTTCTTTTAGATCCACTGTTAACATGGCTAGATCGTGTTTAAAAAAATATCTCATTGTAATATAGATGAACTTTCCGTGAAAACAAATAAAAATTTATAACTCGAAAATCAGAGTATTCGAGGTCAAACACAGTGAGCAATCTGAGTATTCCAAAACTTGAGAACACAACTTTTAAATAAAAGGAAATGACTAGTTCAATAGAAGTGACATGAGAATGATATGGAAAGAAATTGCTCAAAAAGAATGGACGTCTGATATTGCATCAGACGTCTTAAAGTATTTCTCAGATTCTTATTTTCCGTTGGTGATTTGCTCTGCTACAGCTCTGGTTGCTCCTTTTCTTTTTCTTCCTTAGCTGCTTCTTCTTTTTTCCTTCTCTTCTTGATTCTCTTCTTGCGGCCAAGTCCTGGCTTGCCTCTTCTTAGGTTGCCTTCTTCTTTTTCTTCCTCTTCTTCCTTTGTTTTCTTGCTTCTTTGTCTGCCCCTTGATCTCTTTCTTCTTCCTTCTTCAGTTCCTCTCCTCTTTGGCTTTAGCTTCTCTTCTTCTTCTACTTGTCTTTCCCTTTCTTTATTTCCTCTTCAGTTTCTCTTCTCTTTGGCTTCGCTTCTTCTTCTCTGCCATGCCATTCTTTTTCCTCTACAGAGCTTCCTTCCTTCTTCTTCTCCTTCGCTTGCAGTAGCTGAGTCCCAACTTCCTTCGTTAGCTGCTTCCTCCTTAGCGTCCTCTTCCTGCACACAAGCACCACGCAACAAAACCTACTCCACTACCCTTCCCGCGCATCTCTGTCTCTCTTAATCTCTCTTCGATATGCTTTCCCAGAGCCGATTTATAGGGTCGGGTCGCACGCCTGAGTCCAGGCGCACCGGCGTAGGTCTGGTGCGTGAGGAGTGCTCAGGAGGGGGGTAGTCAGGTCGGGGCACCAGATCCACGTGATGAGCTCACGGACGAGGTGCATGGATAGGTGAGGAGGGACCTCACCCCAGTGTATTCGAGGCAACACAACGATAGCACAAAATCAATATAAAGTATTCACATGCTTTGTGACTTACCGAGGTGGGACTAATGCTTCACACCTTTCTCTCGCGCACTCGCAGCAGACCGTTCCTCTAATTGCAGCAACTGTAGGTCTCGCGGCGCTACTTGCTGGAATAGATGACTTCGCGAGATCTCCCTGATTCTACTGCACCTGGAATCCTGCAGTCCTTCAACCTAGAGCAAGCGTGCAACCTCCTTGAGTCACCGCTAATGGTGGCTGAAGCTCAAACCCTACTCAACACAAAAAGGGCCTTGCAACTCTATCAGGCCGCAGGGGGATCTTCGCCGTGTTACGAAGAGGGTAAGGCAGTTGGTGGCAAGTTGCGGGGTGACCTAGGTTTACGTGCCTAGGTCGCTCTATGGCTGGATGGATGGGTTTGGTCGGGGGGTGGTTGTGGCTGTGTAGGCGGCCTGTGGATGAGTGGAGGATATTCAGTAGAGTATGGAAGAGGTTATGCAGTGGTTGGCGAGACGTGTGGGGCTGCAGAGTGATGGGAGCGTCTCGCAGGAGGGTGGCCGGAGATGAGGAAGATGGCAGTGGACAGTGACGGTCGAGGGGTGTTGTGTGAAAAAAAGTGAGGAAAATGAAAGTGGAAGACGGGGAACTTATCTGCATTGTTGGGAGTGAAAGGGGGGAAGCGGAGATGGACGGCTCGTTTGTGCCATCGTCGGAGAAGACGGCCCTGAGGGAGATAAAGGTGACAAGGAGGCGGTCAGGGAGGCATGTGCTTGGTGCGACGCGATGCGGGAGGATGAGGTGGAGTGAACCCTGTTGCTCGTATGGTAGCAGAGCGACGATAGGGAGGAGGAAGAATCCCCGGAGCTTGCGGGCTTCTTGGGCGGAGAGAGGAGAGATGAAATTTGGAGGGATCTACAGCCAAAACAAGTCTGAGAGATTCACAGAGGGTCGGGGGTCCATTTATAAGTGTTGGCCAAGCTTCTGGTGCGTGGAGGGCAAGCCTTCAGTGACCGTCGTCTCGCCGAAGAAGGAAGGTTGTTGGGATCCCAAATATTTCGTGCGTTCGCATGAGAGATTGGACAGAAATCAAAGATTGTGATTGGGCTCAAGTGGAAGGGGATTCCTCAGAGAATCTCCCTTCCAATTCTGGGAGTAGATCTCTGAGGGATCAGGGAGTATCCCCCCTCCCTTCCTTGCCAGAGAAGGATTCCTCCCCATTAATGGTGGAGGGACCTGTTTGTAAGATTGGCGAGGAAGATAGGGGGGTTTATGTAATGGTTTTAAAAGATAAGGGTTAGAATGTAATTGGATGTACTAATTTGCAAAGTAGGTCAAGATGACCTCCCCTTAGGTCTAAACTTTGGTACAAACCTAATTTGGACCTAAGTAATCCAATGCTGAAGTTGGATTTTAGGTTTTACCACATTTGACTAGACATTTTACGTAAAACCCAATTTGGTCAATTGATGAGCTAGGACCCCAATCTTGGTCAAGCTAGGTTCCAAAGGCCAAATTGAATGTTCTAAACCCTAGGGGATATTTTTCCATGAATTTTAGAGGGTTTACTTGATTTTTATCCTGACCGAAACCTTGTTGAATTAAGCGGGTCACTTTTAGGGTTACTAGATGTCATTTAATTCCTGGATTGCACATGAACCCATTTCTGATTGAATCAACCCACTTTTTATCTTATTTAGACCATTTAGCCTATGTTTTGTCTCTGAGAAATCCTATTTATGTACTTCAATGGCAAAATTATAGTTTTACTCTTTATTTCATATTTTCTTCTCAGAACACTTATTCCACCAATTAAGCCTTCTTCTAAGTTATGAAGGAGCTTTTATTCTCTTTCTTGGATCAAAATGAGCTAGTTAGGGCTCATGATGAGGCTCACATCTTGCCCCCATGCCTAACTTTTGCTAGTCCCTTAGCAAAATTTCAAGGTTTTAACTTCTATTCTAGACCCTGAGTGTCTATCATCAGTTATAATAAGTGATTTTCTTTTTCTTTTGTGATTAGGTCAGAATGCCGACAGTAGGCCTAGAGGTACTCAAGTATCAACCAAAATCCGGACCTGACCCACTTTAGCCTCAGTCCTCTGCAAAGGTTTTTAAGGCCCGCAAAAACTAACATAGGGTTTGTTGGACTCCACGGTTAAAGCACCCATGCTTAAGACATTTTTAGCCTAGGTTCGATTTATAGTGCATTTTTGTAAGAGAGAGGTAGAAGATTTGTTTGTTTGGAGAGTTTTCTCTCTCTTTCCTTTTTTATCTCTAGCTTCGGATTGGCTTCTCAACACGATCTGTAGCGGATTCCTCGTTCCCATCATCAGTCCTCAAGGGTCCCTGGCTATCGATGCTTCGAGATAGCATCACCCAGGCAACCCCCAGAACCCTAGCTTTCGAGATTTCGAGATAATCCCTCCCATGGCTTTCCGTGGCCGAATTCAGACCCTGGCGATCGACATTTCATGATAATGCCGCCCATGATATCTGAACTAGCAGAGTGCTTACATGCCCCCGGTAGGATATTTAAATATCCTAAGAGACAAGCACCGAGGAGATGATATGTTGTTACGCATCTTCGAGGGGAATTTCCCAACTCTCCGCATGGGGAACTCGTCCAAATCAACTTGTGTTGATCAGCCGCTCCTAATTTAGGTGACTTTTTCAGAATGTTGAAATGCTTTTTGCATGATTTTGATATTTATGCGCACTGAACCAGACTGTGTGTGAGTTGGGGTGCTTAAGTTACTGAATCTCGCAAATTGAAGGTCAGTTAACGAGGCTGAATACTTACTAAGCTTTAGACCTAATACTTAAGCTTCGCATTTTCCCCAACCTCTTTAGGATTATCCAGATTTTAGTGGATACGTGAATTTTTAAGCTAAAGAATCTTGTCCAAGAGGCCTAGGACCAGTGTTCCCGCTAATCTCTTGTTTTGTCTCCTTAGCACTTTTCTTTTATTTTTCTCTTTTCTTGATCTGGTCTAGAACTTCAGTTAATCCCTTAATCTTTTACTAATGACTATTTCTTTTTCTTTTTCATTTTGTGCTCCTTTTTTTGGCATTTTGCTCTTTTCCTCCTCTCATTTTGTATGGCCCGAATTGTTTCTCCCCCCTCCCTATTTCTTTTTTTCAAGTTTTTTTTTTTTGAATTGAAACCTTTTCTTGATATGAATTTTCCTGACATTTTGCACTTTCATACCCCCCCATGCCTAAGATTTGCCATTTTCCCATTATAAATTAGGTGGGTTTGATTTCAGTTTAGTTCATGCATTAGGACAGGTGTTGGGTGAGTGAACGGGTCGAAGTGACTTGTTGCGAACGATTTCTAATCTCGGGTAGGGGTACCTGAGGTGAGGTCGGCTGTTCTAATGGATGAACCCTAAAGTACAATATGAATTCCGCGGAGAAATGTCAGAAAAGGTTTCAGGTTTTTCAAAGAATGACGGGTTGCCTCCTGTTAAGCTCTGAGTTTTATGCCATCGGCTGGGCATAATGAGCTCAAGGGGAATGGAGGGTAAAAGATGACTCAACCAAATTTGTATTGGCCATGTTAATGAATGATTTGAGTCTCTGACCGTTCACAACAAAGGGTTAGGAATCGTGGATGAGTGGGCTGATTTCAATGGCTCCATTTCCAAAGATTTATCGGACTAGGAAGGGTCCTTCCCACTTAGATCGTAGCTTTCCTGGGAATAATTTGAGTCGGGCATCAAAGAGTAAAACCTTTTAACCAGGATGAAAGATCTTTCTAGAAATATGCTAGTCATGAAAAGCTTTAACCCATTCTTTGTAAATTTGCGAGTTCTCATACGTGTCATGGCGTAATTCATCGATCTTGCTTATTTGAATCCTTTTGTGGGTTCCAACCTTAGAAAGATCTAAATTGTAATTCCGTACTGCTCAATAAGCTTTATGCTCCAATTCGACGGGGAGGTGACATGGCTTCCCATACACTAGTCTGAAGGGAGACATTCCTAATTGGGTCTTGTGGGTGGTCCTATAGGCCCACAATGCTTCCAGAAGCTGAGAAGACCAATCTTTTCTGTCAGGTCAAACAGTAACCTGAAGGATTTTCTTGAACTCTCAGTTTGATAGCTTAATTAGACTATTAGTTTGGGGGTGGTAAGGAGTAGAGATTCGATGTGACACCCCGCATTTGGTCATCAGTGACCTGAACTGAACGTTTGTAAAATGGGTCCCTCTATCGGAAATTATTGCTCGTGGAATCCTGAACCTTGAGAAGATATTTTGATGAATGAATTTGATAACAACCTTATGATTATTGGTTCGGGTCGGAATGGCTTCTATCCACTTGGTCACGTAGTCAACAGCGAGTAAGATGTATTCGAAGCCATTTGAGATCGGGAAGGGTCCCATGAAATCGATCTCCCAGATGTCAAAAATTTCACATACCAGGATCGGCTATAGAGTCATCATGTCTCGATGGCTCATGTTGCCCAAGGTCTGGCAACGGGTACATGCCTTACAGTGATCGTATGCATCCTTGAAAATTGTGGGCCAGTAAAAGCCACAGTAGAGGACTTTTGATGCGGTTTTGTGTCCTGAGAAATGTCCACTACATGCCTGGTCATGGCAAAAGGAGAGTATGTATTTGATTTCTACTTCCACGACGCACCATCGAATTATCTGATCAGCACCAATGCGGAATAGATACGGGTCTTTCCATAGGTAATACTTGGCATCAGAACGCAATTTGTCCTTCTTGGCCTTCGGCCAATCAGATGGAATCTGATGTGATGCCAGGTAATTCACTATATCTGTGAACCATGGAAGGCCTATATTGATAGTCAGGAGGTGCTCATCAGGAAAGTGTTCTGTGATGGGTCCGGAAGGGTCAATTATTTCAGAAGGAAGGTGGGACAAGTGATCAGCTACCACATTTTGCTTTCCCACTTTGTCGTGAATCTCGAGGTCAAATTCTTGCAACAGCAAGATCCATTGGATTAATCGAGGTTTCACGTCCTTCTTTGCAAGGAGATGCCTCACAGCTGTATGATCCGAGTATATGATAACACGGGAACCCAAAAGGTATGATCTAAATTTTTCTAGGGCAAATACTACAGCTAGCAGCTCTTTCTCAGTAACCGTGTAGTTACGTTGAGCCTTGTCCAGTGTTTTGCTAGCGTAGTAAATGACCACGGGTTTCCCATTAATTTTCTACTGCAAAATCGCTCCTACAGCGAAATCAGATGCATCGCACATGATCTCAAAGGGTTGAGACCAATTAGGGGACTGTAGGATCGGGGCTTGGGTGACTCGATCACGAAGGATCTCCAATGCTTGAGTGCATTCCTTGGAAATTTCGAAAGGCGCATCCTTGGAGAGAAGAGTAGTTAGGGGGCGCGCGATTTTTGAAAAATCAGGGATAAATCGGCGGTAAAAACTGACATGCCCCAAAAAAGATTGGATGTCCTTAATCGAGCTAGGCATAGGGAGCTTGGAAATTAGGTTAACCTTAGCTCAATCGACTTGGATGCCTATCTCCGAGAGTAGATGTCCCAGGACAATTCCCTCAGGCACCATGAAGTGGCTCCTTTCCCAAGAAAGAACCAAATTCACATCGATGCATTGCCTGAGTATTTGGACCAAGTGTTGGAGGCCATCAACAAATGATGCTCCAAAAACTGAAAAGTCATCCATGAAGACTTTCAGATAATCACCTACCGTATCTGAGAATATGGAAAGCATGCACCGCGGAAAGGTTGTGGGTGAATTGCAGAGACCGAAAGGCATCCTTCGAAACGCGTACGTCCTGAAGGGGTAGGTGAATGTTGTCTTTTCTTAGTCTTCTAGATGGATTGCCACCTAGTTGTAACCGGAGTACCCATCAAGAAAGCAGAAGAACCTATTTCCCGCTAGTTTCTCGAGGATTTGATCAATAAATGGTAGTGGGAAATGGTCCTTCTTCGTGGAGGAATTGAGTCTTCTGTAATCAATGCAGACTCTCCACGAGTTAGCTATTCGGGTAGGAATGACCTCTCTGATTTCAGTCGTGATGATGGTAAGTCCGGCCTTTTTAGGCACCACCTGTATTGGACTCACCCAATGACTGTCAGAGATTGGGTAGATGATCCCTACATCTAACCACTTTATGATCTCCTTTTTCATGACCTCCTGCAGGTTAGGGTTTAAGCGTCTCTGCCTTTCTATTGAAGGTCGTGTGCTCTCTTCTGTGTAGATTCGATGTGTGCAGTACGAAGGGCATATGCCAGTCAAATCATCGAGAGTCCATCCAATGGCTCTACGATGTTGCTGGAGAATAGTAATCAAATGGAATTCCTAGTCAGGTGTGAGTCAAGAGGGATAATCACAAGAAACATATGATTGGAACCCAAAAAGACATACTTCAGATGCTCATGAAGGGGCTTGAGTTCCATCACAGGATTGTCAACAGCAGCACGTGGTTCGGGGTTTGTATCAGGAACATAGGTCGGAGTTATCGATGTGTCTAGATCATGTTCGCACTCCGCTATTTGCAGGTTTTGATCTTCTAGTGGTTGATCAGGGATAATCAGGTTGTCCTCTGTATGCGATTCATCAACCACGGCTCTGATATCACATATTTGCTCTTCACCCCTGCAATTAATCCCTTGTTGGGCCTTAAAAATGTCAATCTTCAGAGTTTGATTCCCAAATTTTAATTCTATCTGGCCCTCTTCGCAGTTTATGTTGGCCCTAGCAGTGGCCAAAAAGGGTCTCCCTAATATGATTGGTGTGTCCCTTGGGTTCTCAGGTGCATCCATGTCTAGAACTATGAAGTCCACCGGGAAGTAGAAATCTCGTACCCTAACAATGACATCCTCGAGTATTCCTTTAGGTGACTTGATGGATTGATCGGCTAACTGCAATGTCACCTCAGTCGATTTTAGTTCAGACTCTTCAAGGTGGTCAAGGAGGGATGTAGGTATTAGATTTATGGAGGCACCTAGATCTAGTAAGGCTCTGTCAAATTGGGTTTCACCAATTTTACAAGAAATCAAGGGAGTTCCTGGGTCTTTAGCCTTGGGTGGGAGTTTACTCAAGATGACAGAGCTGGCTTGCTCTGACAGTACGATCGGATTCCCATCCTTGGTTCACGGCTTACGTTTAGGTGTACATACGTTTTTCAAGAATCTTGCGTAAGCCAGTATGTGGCGAATTGCATCCATCAAGGGGATGTTTATCTGGACCTGTTCAAAGAGCTTGACCAGATCCTCCTCGGGGGCCATGAGTTTGGTTATCCTTTTTCCTTTGGTCAAGGCCTCAGGAAATGGAATCCTAGTTGGTTCCTCTAGAATAGGTCCAGGTTCTTGATCTGGGATAGTGGTATCCTGGATAATTATCCTAGGGTCTTGGCTACTACCAGGCTTGGAGTGGTTCGGATAATGTGGGTCTTGGGTTGTTTTACCACTACGTGTCGTTACAGAGTTTAATCCGGCCTAGTTTTGGTTTGGGTTTGGTAAGAGGGGTGGATGCTGCTGAAATCCCACAAAAGATGTCGAGGCTTCCATCCCGTCTAGTGATGGAGCAGCAGGGGCCTGATAAATCAAATGTGCGTGGCCTGAATTTGGGTTCATAATGCGCCTCTGGGTTGGCACGTTATTTTGGTTTGGCAGAGGTTGCGAAGGAAGGGTGCCAGGTTGGTGGGAATTTTCCATCTGGGCCAGTTGGTTGCAAACCTCTGTGATCTTGTCCTTGTGTTGTTTTTGCATTGCCGCATTTGTCTTTTGAATTCAGCCAGTGCTTGAAGGATAAGAGTCATTTGATCCTAGTTTGGCCCAGATTGGTAGGTGGGATTGGGCCGAGGCTGAGGCAGCTGATATGGACGAGGGGCTTGTGGATAGGGCTGATACGGTGGTCTTTGAGTCTGAGAATTTCCCGTCCACTAAAAGTTGGGATGATTTCTCCATCCAGGGTTGTAGGTATTGGAGAATGGGTCATTCTGGATGGCGTTGAGGTCCTCGCAAGTCTGAGGAACCTTAGGAAAGTCAGAATACGAGGGTTCAGAGTTACCCCAACTCGAGTAGAATGGATCGGAGGTCACTCCAGTCTGAGAGTCATACGGGGGTGGATACAGGTCCATCCCCTTAGCAGATTGGTGGTATATGTTTTGCATAGTTTTCCTCGCCAGAGGTGGTCGTGCAAAAGAGTTCTACGCAGAGGTGGCTTGCTACATATGTTGAGTTAGCTCGTCCACCTTCTTTTTTATGATAGAAGCCTTGTCCAATCGACTGGCCATCAGTTCCAAGTCATCGGATGTGGATAGGTCCTACGTCTCATGTGCCCCTCTCAGATTCGTCGATGCACGGGCATTCGTCCTGTCGAATAAGCCCATGGAGTCATTATTAATGGAGTTCTCGCACATGTTTTCGAGAATCTCCCGCACCGTGTCCTCATGTTGACCCATGATGTTTCCTCGCACGTTGCATTGATGAATAATCGAATGTCTTCATGAAGTCCCTAGTAAAAAGAATGGACTTGTTCCCATTTAGGAACTCCGTGATGGGGGCACTTTCGCATGAGATCTAAGAATTGGTCCCATGCTTCGTGAAGAGGTTCTCCCATTTTTTGAGTGAAATGGGTGATCTGGTGGCGCAAGGCATTCGTTCGGCCAACGGGGAAGAACTTTTTCAAGAATTCAGATTGAAGTTCCTCCCATGTGTTGATCGGACGATTTTGAGTTTGATACCAATGGGAGACCTTGTCCAGGAGGGAGAAAGAAAATATTTTCATGAGTAGGATATCCCAATTTTGTGGATCTGACCCAAAGGTCTGGGCCAGATGCTTGAGTTGTTTAATGTGTTAGAATGGATCCTCGGAGTTAAGCCCATGAATCTTTGGTATGGCATGAATCATATTGGGCTTCAGTTCAGAATCAAGACCTCCAATCGAGATTCGGACTCGAGGCTCGATCGCCACCGCAGCGGGATTATAGTGATCTTGCATCATTGGTCGCTACGGTGGGTCTACGAAGTTTTGAAAGAGATCATTCAGGCGTTGAAGTTGGTGCTCAAGGTTGTTCTCTTCTTCAATGGGTTGTGCCATGATGGGAGAAGAAGGAGAACTTGGTTCAAACTCAGATGAAAGATTTATGTGGTGGGGTTGCTGAACAAACAAGGGCATCGAGGCTAGACCCAAAAAGTACGAGAGTGAATTTAAAAGGAGGTCTTAAGGATGGTCTTAAGGACCTCCTACCGAACATGCATGGAAGGATGTGATGAGATTAGAAGGTGCTGGACCCAATCGAGACTCCCAAAAATTGTTGGGTGACTATAGAGGTTCGAGGCGGATGATACCCCTTAGTCAGAAAGGTCGTCCACTTGAGAAGTACCTGGGCAGCCAGAGAGGGAGAGTCCTGCAAAGACCCCTACACGGTAGAGCGTCCCCACGAGTTACAGGGCTTCCCCCACCCGACCTCACTTGTCACTGAGATTCCAGGTAAACCAGAATGGGGACCTTGACCTCTTAAGTCTACCTTTTTTTACGTTAAGATCAAGGTGCTTAAGGTTCCACTTGAACTTTTAGGTCTTTTGAGTGAAAAAAAGTGACCTAATTTTAAGGTTGGATGACCCAAAGGATCAAGTTCACCTCTTGTTCCTTTGAGAGCATTTGGGTCCTTTCTGTTAGGGTTCAAATGGATTTAAAAGCCTGATTTGCTTTGGGTTTCTCTCATATAGACCTTTTCAAACAAGGTTTAGGCACACCTTTTTTTGGAAAAATGTTTTTCTTTGTTTTAGAGAAGATGTGTCACTAAAAATCCTAGCTTTGCAATCCTTAGGTTGGCTCTAGTTGGTCCAATTTAGTTGCCTCAAAATTTGGTATTTAGGGCTCAATCAAGAAAGTTTTAGCCCTAGTTACCTTAGTTGGATGAGCAATTCAAGATGTGTTGAAATGAAAATCAGGCAACCTTGATGAATTACTAAGTATGAAACATGTAGCCCTACGTTGATTCTTCTTTGTTCCATTTCAGACTTTGAGGAGGTTAAGAGAGAGGGCTAATGAAAATTACCTGTTCCTTGATGTGGCTGTTGTGCAACTGCTCTTCTTTTCTCAGCTTTCCCTGAGACAAGCACAACAAAAGAGAGGAATTAAGTCAGTATTGGATCAGAAGTTGTGATCAAAAGCATTAGAAGTGCCCGTTGCTCCCCGTCAGCGGCGCTAAAATGTTAACGCGGCTAGATCGTGTTTTAATAAATATCTCATTGTAATATAGATAAACTTTCCATGAAAACAAATAAAAATTTGTAACTCGAAAATCAGAATATCTGAGGTCGAACACAGGGAGCAACCTGAGTATTCCAAAACTTGAGAGCATAACTTTTAAATAAAAGAAATGACTAGTTCAATAGAAGTGACATGAGAATGATATAGAAAGAAATTGCTCAGAAAGAATGGACGTCTGATATTGCATCAGACGTCTTAAAGTATTTCTCAGATTCTTCTTTTCTGTTGGTGATTTGCTCTGCTGCAGCTCTGGTTGCTCCTTTTCTTTTTCTTCCTTAGCTGCCTCTTCCTTTTTCCTTCTCTTCTTGATTCTCTTCTTGCAGCCAAGTCCTGGCTTGCCTCTTCTTAGGTTGCCTTCTTCTTTTTCATCCTCTTCTTCCTTTATTTTCTTGCTTCTTTGTCTACCCCTTGATCTCTTTCTTCTTCCTTCTTCAGTTCCTCTCCTCTTTGGCTTCAGCTTCTCTTCTTCTTCTACTTGTCTTTCCCTTTCTTTATTTCTTCTTCAGTTCCTCTTCTCTTTGGCTTTGCTTCTTCTTCTCTGCCTTGCCTTTCTTTTTCCTCTGCAGAGCTTCCCTCCTTCTTCTCCTTCACTTGCAGCGGTTGAGTCCCTGCTTCCTTCATTAGCTACTTCCTCCTTAGCATCCTCTTCCTGCACACAAGCACCACGCAACAAAACCTACTCCCCTACCCTTCCCACGCATCTCTGTCTCTCTGAATCTCTCTTCGGTATGCTCTCCCAGAGCTGGGTTATCGGGTCGGGTCGCGCGCCCGGGTCTAGGCGCACCGGCATGGGTGTGGTGCGCAAGGAGTGCTCAGGAGGGGGGTAGTCGGGTCGAGGCACCAGATCCGCGTGATGAACTCATGGACGAGGTGCATGGATAGGTGATTGTGTAGCAATCATAGGTCTTAATTGGCCTATATTAAGCTAGGACTTAGCATAAGTTAGGCTTATTCATGCATGCACACGCATTATCTGCATCTTTACTGCTTTCCTTTAGCTATGCATAAAATAATGTTATAATGTGCTGATTAAGTGCGTTATGTCGATCGTAGGGAATAAACTGATTAGGAGCTGGATCTGAAGCTGGATCAGGAATAGCAGGAGTTGTAGCAGAGCTGGAGCAGAAGGCCTAGTTTAGATGTAGGAATAATAATGTAAGGGTGTTAAAAGTTTGCTATTCTATTAAGTAGGAATAAAGCGGTAAAATGTGAAGAGCTTAGGTCCATCCTAGCCCTAGGATAGCCTAGAAACTTCCCCAAGCCTTGCCACCCTTAGATTAGGTCACAACACCCTAGGAAGCCCTAAAACCCTATTTCCAGCCCTTCTCTGGATGTCCAGATAAGTTTTAAGACGTCCAGGACCCTTAGCCAACTCTCGCACACTTCAAACCCGCTTCTGCAATGTTATTGGATGTCCAGACACTTTGTCAGACGTCCAATTTCTACAGAATACCCAAAACAGAACTCGAAATCCATCCTGACTTTGATTGGACGTCCAGACAACAAGTCTGGACTTCTGATTTTTGAGTATAAGATGTCTTATTCTATAATTAGACGTCTGATACTACTCTCCAATTCCAGTTTTGAGATTTAAGCCTTGATCTTGGATCTCTAGGTCCCTAAATCGAATTCCAACCCCATAGGAACCTAAATTAAGGTGCCCTAACCCTAGTACATCACCTCTAAACCTCCCTAAAGACCTAATTAGGTCTTCACTAAACCTAATTGACTTGGATCTTAGTCAATTCCATCAGCCTATTCATTTGGACTCATTGAGTCCAATTGAGCCCTAGTCTCAGCACACACTGTCCAATTGGACTCAGTGAGAGTCCAATTGACCTAGACCTGACTTAATTGAGTTGTTTTACTCTCAATTAAGTTTCCACACACCCAATTAAACTTTTATTAAGTTTAATTGCACTTTACCTTAGTGAATTAGGGTTTATAACCCTAATTTGAGACCTACCCTGACCTAAACCCACTAGAACCCAACCTAATCAACCTAGCTACCTAAGTTTCGACCCACACATACCCACACACACCATCCACATGAAAATATCTATCCTAGAGTTCTCTAGAACTCTCTACCAACCAAGAGCCATTCAATTTTTAGATCCACATTTGGTGGATCTAAAAACCACCATCCACCCTCTCTCTCTCACGCTCCCATGAGCTCCCACCATAGGCCTCTCTAGAGAATTCCATAATTCTCTAGAGAGCTTCCCTTAGGTCTATAAAAAGACCCCTTGGGTGGCCATTGGCACCCATTCACTTCTTTGGCAATTGCTCTCCATTGGCGCCATTCACGCCACCTCCACTTAGCCACTAACTCCACCTCCATGAGCTCCCTACCACCACCATGGAGGACACCATGTCGGGATGCTGGATCAACCCTACTTCTCTCCAAGGGTTGGCCTAAGCTACATTGGCCGCCCCTCATTCTCCTCTCGACCACTCCAAGGCCATTGGGGACCACCCCTGAATGCCCTCTATTCTTCTAGCTCTAGATCATGCTCTTCATAATCTTTATTGCTTTCATTTACTGCTTAGTAGAGTAGTCTTGCTTCTCCCCCAATGATGCATGCGAAATCCCCCCACTGATTCTTGTATGCAATCATTTTCTGGTAGTTAGATTTAATTTTAGATTTAATTTTAAACATTCATGTATAAGCTTTCCTCTAGATTTCCTTGTGCAACAACTCTCCCACGATGAATGAAATTTCATTATATATATATATCTTATGTGTTTGAAATCACCTTGAGCTAAATGATTATCATATTTACGTGATTTAAGTGCCTGTTCTTTAACCGCCTATATATTACGCACCAGCATGTCATTTAAATAAAGTAGAGCGGTTTTAAGATCGATTTCAAAAACAAAAACAACGCCTCCCAGAGACGAACGATCGGGACTCAAAGTCTCGTTATTTTCAAAACAATATCTTTGTTGGATTGTATTTCACAACTATACTACGACGCTTTTATCAAAAATGCGATATACGATCTCCCAACAATAGGTGAGGAGGGACGTCACCCCAGTGTATTCGAGGCAACCCAACGATAGCACAAAATCAATATAAAGTACTCACGCGCTTTGTGACTTACTGAGGTGGGACTAATGCTTCGCTGCTCTTTCTTGCGCACCCGCAGCAGACCGTTCCTCCAATTGCAGCAATTGCAGGTCTCTCGGTGCCACTTACTGGAACAGATGACTTCATGAGATCTCCCTGAATCTGCTGCACCTGGAATCTTGAAGTCCTTCAACCTGGAGCAAGAGTGCAACCTCCTCCAGTCACCGCTAATGGTGGCTGAAGCTCAAACCCTGCACAACACAAAAAGGGCCTTGCAGCTCTATCAGACCACAGGGGAACCTTCACCGTGTTACGGCGAAGGTGAGGCAATAGGTGGCAGGCTGTGGGGTGACCTAGGTTTACGTGCCTAGGTCTCTCTGTGGCCGGACAGATGGGTTTGGTCAGGGGGCGGTTGTGGCTATGTTGGCAGCCTGTGGATGAGTGGAGGATATTCAGTAGAGTATAGCGGAGGTTATGTAGTGGTTAGCTAGATGTGTGGGGCTGTAGAGTGACGGGAGTGTCTCGCCGGAGGATGGTCGGAGATGAGGAAGATGGCGACGGACAGTGACGGTGGAGGGGTGTTGTGTGAAATAAAGTGAGGAAAATGAAAGAGTGGAAGATGGGGAACTTATTTGGATTGTTGGGAGTGAAAGGGGGGAAGCGGAGATGGACGGCTCGTTTGTGACATCGGCAGAGAAGACAACCCTGAGTGAGATAATGGCGATGAGGAGGAGGTCAGGGAGGGATGCACTTGGTGCGGTGCGACGCGGGAGGATGAGGCAGAGTGAACCCTGCTCTAGTATGGCAGCAAAGAGATGAGAAAGTGGAGGAAGAATCGCCGAAGCTTGCGGGCTTCTTGGTCGGAGTGAGGAGAGATGAAATTTGGAGGGTTCTAAGGCCAAAACAAGTCTGAGAGATTCGTAGAGGGTCGGGGGTCCTTTTGTAAGTGCTGGCCGAGCTTATGGTGTGTGGAGGGCAAGCCTTCAACCACTCTCGTCTCATCGGAGAAGGAAGGTAGTTGGGATCCCAAATCTTTCATGCGTTCGCACGAGAGATTGACAGAAATCAAAGATTGTGATTGGGCTCAAATGGAAGGGGATTCCTCAGAGAATCTCCCTTCCAATTTTGGGAGGAGATCTTTGAGGGATCAGGGAGTATCGCCCCTCCCTTCCTCACCGGAGAAGGATTCCTCCGCATTAATGGCGGACAGACCTGTTTGTAAGAGTGGCGAGGAAGCTAGGGTGTTTATGTAGTGGTTTTCAAAAGATAAGGATCAGAATGTAATTGGATGTACTAATTTGCAAAGTAGGTCAAGATGAGCTAGGACCTAAGGAATCCACTGGTGAAGTTGGATTTTAGGTTTGACCACGTTTGACTAGACATTTTGCGTAAAAACCTAAATTAGGTCAATTGATGAGCTAGGACCCCAATCTAGGTCAAACTAGGTTCCAAAGGTCAAAATGAATGTTCTAAACCCTAGGGGATATTTTTTCATGAATTTTAGAGGGTTTACTTGATTTTTATCCTGACCAGAACTTTGTTGAATTAAGTGGGTCTATTTTAAGGTTACTAGATGTCATTTAATTCCTAGATTGCACATGAACCCATTTCTGAATGAATCAACCCACTTTTTATCTTATGTAGACCATTTGACCTATGTTTTGTCTCTGAGAAATCCCATTTATGTACTGCAATGGTAAAATTTCAGTTTTACCCTTTATTTCATGTTTTCTTCTCAGAACACTTATTCCTCCAACTAAGCCTTCTTTTAAGTTATGCAGGAGCTTTTATTCTCTTTCTTGGATAAAAATGAGTTAGTTAGGGCTCATGATGAGGCTCTCATCATCCACTGTCCGACAACTCTGCCTCCATCTGGCCGCCACCGGCCGCCTCTCGCCACCCTATCACCACCATCTTAAAGCCCTCCTCCTGGTCGACCTCTGTCAGACCATCCCTCCAGTCGTCGGGCCAGTCGTGGTAGAAAAAAAGCTCTGTTTCCTCTCTTATTAATAATTACATTAAATGCCATTCTAGAAAATGCTATTCATTTATTTGCCTCCTTATTATATTGAGACGGATTTGCATGAATGTCCCTCAGGTTTATTTGAATGACGAATAGTGCATTTATCTCTTGACTAATCAAGTATGGGATATTGATTATGGGGAATGGGTTCGATTTTGATTTATATTGACTATATTTGTCAGTACTATGATTACGATTCACGTATGCCATAGTGGTGATTTTGCATATAACCTCCCTATATTTTTAAGTAATTACATAAATGCTAAACTTATGTTGAAAATGAAGTGACTAGTATGCATGCCCACTGAGATTCCCAAATAAATGAAGCACAATGCACTACTTTAATAGGCTAATTCCTCCCTGTGGAGACGACCTAACTATTTTCGTGGTTAGATTCTAAGAATTAAAATGTTTTGAAAAGCGATTTTCTACCACGCAATTAAATACAACATGTCATTTTATGTTAAAGTTTTCAACGAAAACGAAGATCGCTCTTTCAATGTTCCTTAGATATGACCATTTAAAGGGGATCACTACATAAGAGTGCTGGAGTAGTCTCTTTAATAATGTCATCAACCACCTCAATCTAAGAACAATCTTCCAACCTGAATTACTTGTAAGTATCAAAAACATTCAACTAGATTTTCTTGTTTCCAAAGCCCATTTTATGTGCGGCTGATCTACAATTGATAAAGACATTGGCTGTGGCCAAGAAGGGGCATCCCAGAATAATGGATGGTTTGGTGGGCTTATTAGATGGGTCAGTGTCAAGTATAAGAAAGTCAATAGGGAAGAAGTCCTCCACTCCTACCAGGACATCTTCTAGCAATCTCCATGGTGTCTTAAGCAACCTGTCTACGACTTGGAGGATGATAAGGCTAGGCTTTAAATCACCTTCTCCCAAAAGGTCGTAGATAGGGCTTAGTAGAATGATCACCCCTACGCCTAGATCGAGTAGAGCCTTGTCAATGTGTTGGTTACCTATAACCACAGAAATATACGAGGCTCCTAGGTCTTTCATCTTGGGGGGTGTTCCATGTTGGAGCACAGAGCTAACATGGTCAGGTAGGAGGACCTTAGGTTGGACTTGTCTCCTGGATCGGTGCTTCTAGGTACATAGGTCCTTTAGAAACTTGGCATAGGATAGGATTTGTTCTTTAGCATCCAATAAAGGCAAGTTGATGTGGACTTACCTGAAAGTGTCCATAATCTCTTCTATCCTATCCTTGGCTTCAGATGAGCCAACGGAAGATTCCCTAGGTGTAGATAGGTGCTCAGGATAGGGCACCCACGGCTTCTGGGTGGATGTTTACAAGGCAACATCAATTTTAAAATAATCACGTTGCAATATAGGTTTCCAAGGTCGAACACAGGGAGCAAATTGGTATTTAGAAATCAAGATCAAAATTCAGAATTAAAAGTGATTGCAATAGTATTGTAGCAATGTGCAAAAATATGGGAGTAAAATGGTGATTTAGATCACCAAATACTCTTACAATATCACCATGGAACTCAATGTATTTGCAATGAAATAAAAGTAATGATCAGTCATCTGATTTGTAAATTATATGACTTAAAGTTGTCTGGTTCTGTCTTTACTTCTTTTCTTTCCATGCCTTTGCTTTCTCTGAGTCTTCCTTTCTACTTCTTCTTCTTTTGCTTCTCTTCAGCTGTGTCCTTCTCTTCCTCTCTTCTTCTTCTCTTCTAATTCTTCTGCCCTTGGCTCTTCTCTGTCTTCTTTAGCTTCATTGGCCTTTGGTTTTTCTTCTTCTTCTTCCTTCTACCTTCAATCTTGGCGCTCTCTTCTTCTTCAGAATTCAGCTAAGTGTCGACCGAAGATCCTTACAGCAAAACCCTCCCCCTCCCAGCGTGAAATTCCTCTCTTTCTCTCTCAGGATCTGCTCTCCCAGATGCACACAGGTATTCAGGTTATCAGGTCGGGCACGTATTCGAGTCCAGGCTCATCGACGTGCGGTGGTGAGCAAGGAGTGCAGGTCAGGTCGGGTCAGCCAAGTCCGCAGAGGTAGTGTTGTGGACGAGAAAAGGTGTTGGTGAGTGAGACCTCACCCCGTAGTAACTGAGGCAAACGGATGCAGGCACTTTTGCAATTTATGCCGGTGCGGGTGCTTCCTCGTATTCGAGGTGGGACTGTCCACGTACTCCTTTTCTCGCGTGCTTTCAGCAAGGATGGTTCTTCCAATTACAGCAGCTGCTGAGGCTCACAATTGCAATTAAGGTCATAGGTGCGTGCGCAAGAGTCTTCCGCACGTCCAGGCGGCGTCAGCCTGGGACAACAAGGCATGTCATAGCTTCAAGCAAGATTTGAGCTTGCTTGCCAATGGCGGACAAGGCCGTGCACCTGAAATCAATAGAACGGCCTCTCAGCCATGTCAAAGCATTCAGGGAGCGTCGTCGGAGCACAACAAATGTGCTAGGGGTGGTGGCATGGTGTGTGGGTGTCCGTGAGTGCATGCCTAGGGCAAACTATGTGTGTGTGAGTGGGTATGTTTGGGGATTGAGTTGGGTGAGTGGTGCGGTGAATAAAGTGGGGGGAAGTGATCAATGAAGTGTGGCGGAGGTTCTGCGAGGGTCCGCGAGGGTTTTGGTGGCTTGTGGAGGTGGGATGGCCTCACCGAAGGTAGTGGCCAGAGGTGGAGGAGATGGAGGTGCAAACAGGTGTCAGTGGCGAATTTTGGAAAGTAAAGGTCGGAGAAGAAAGTAGAGGAGAGCAGGAACTTAGCTAAGGTGTTATGGATGAAGGGGGCAGTGAGGGCGTCATGTCTGGTGTGGCCAGCATCGGAGACGAAGGCATCTCAGGTGAGGTGGGAATAGCGAGGATGAAGAGGGAGTGGCATTTGCTGGTACGGTAAGATGCGGATGAAGGTAGGGAGGTTGAATCCGCCGCAGGTATGGCAGACAGACGACTAGAAAGGGTAGGAAAGGTCATCAAACATCGAGGAGCCTTCAGCCATGAGAGGAAGAGAAGAATTGAGGGGAATCATGGCTGAATTTGATCGTGGAGAATGTGGTGTGATTTAGGCTTCTTTAAATAAGGTTCTGAAGGGTGGTGTTGAGACGCTCTCGTCGGGTTTTAAAGAATAACACGTTGTAATGTAGCCGAAAAAGCGTTCAAAACAAATAGAGAATTTTATTACTCGAAAACCGGAGTATCCGAGGTCGAACACAGGGAGCAATCTAAGTACTTTTAAAAACTAAAGAATACAACTTTTAAATGAAAGACAATTGATTCAAAGAGAGATTTATAAAAAGAATTGCTAAAAAATAACAGGATTGGACGTCTGATTTCTGTATCAGACGTCTTAAATGTAGCTATTCTTCTTGTTTTGATTCTGTTTTGGCCTTCTTTCTGATTTTTGCTTTCTCTACAGTCTCTCCTTTTCTTTTGATCTACAGGTCTTCTTCTTATTCTCTTTTGCGAAAGCTCTCTCTTCTTCTGCTTCTTCTTTTCTTCTTCCTTGGTCTCTTTTCTACGAAGGCTTCTTCTTCCTTGGTCTTCTTCCTGCCTTTGCTTCTTTTCTCTTCTGTCTCTTTCTTCTTCTTCTTCTTCTCTACGGTTTCTCTTTCTTCCTTCTCTTCTCTGCCTCGCTCAGCCTCTTCTTCTTCTGCTTCTTCTCTTCTTCTTCCTGCAGCTAAGTCTCTTCTCTTCAACTCTCGGCCTTGCTGCACAAGGAGCAAAACCTACCCTATCCCTCTACCCGCACGTCTCTCTCTCTCTGTAAATCACTCACAAGACACTCTCCCAGAGCAGCGGGTAATCAGGTCGGGTTTCGTACCCGGGACCAGGCGTACCGACGTGTATGGTACGCGAGGAGTGCGCAGGTGGTGTCGGGTCAGGTCCGCCGGATCCGTGTGGTGAAGTCACGGATCGGGCGGGTGAATGGGATGTGGGACCTCACCCCAGGTGTGTCGGAGGCAACCAGCAGAAAACACAAAATCAACTTAAACTACTGCAGCGCTTTGAGAACTTACGATGTGGGACTATCCTCTACGCTCTTCTCGCGTGCGCCCGCAGGACGACCTCCTCGCTCTCTGCTCAACTGCAGCCACTGTCGGTGACAAATGCTTAAGCGAACGCCTTCGCAGTCTTTACCCGAGCCCACAGCACCTGGAATCCTGAAGCCCCGGAGCTTGGAACTCGCCTGGAAGCTGCTTCAGTAGTCGTCTATGGCAGCTGGGGCTCCGAACCTATCAGATAAGAACATGGCCTCTCGACCTAATTAAACTACCTGCAGACCTTCGCCGTGGCACGGCAAAGGTGGTGGGGTGTGCAGCAGGTCATAGGATGGCCTAGGCGTGTGTGCCTAGGTCGACCTATGACCGAAAAAGTGGGTGTGACCGGGGGTGAGTTGTGGAGGTGTGGAGTGGCAGTGGAGGGGCGGAAGTTGTTCAGCATGATGAGGCGGAGGTTTTGGGTCGGCCGGCGAGTCGTATGGAGTTGCGGAATGTTGGGGGCAACTCACCGGAGGTTGGCCGGAGGCGTGGAAGAATAGGGTGGTCAGGCGTTGTCGAGGGGCAGTCTGAATAAAAAGATGTGAGGGAAAAAAAAAAGGGAGTACGGGGAGTAATTAGAACCTAGCTGTAGGGACGTAGGGGGTTGGAGAGGCCGACAGTCGTTTTGACTGTCGCCGGAGAAGAAGAACCCAGAGAGAGAGAACGGTGACGAGGAAGTGGCCAGAGGCATGTGCGCTGGGTGCAGCGTGACGCAGGAAGATGAGGGGAAGCAAACTCTACTGCTGGTATTGCAACAAAGCGACGAGAAGACGGAGAAGGAGTTGCTGGAGCTTGCGGGTTTCCTACCGGAGATGGAAGAGAAGAATTTTTTGAGGGATTCTCTGCCAAGACAAGCTTGGATGAAACGACCGGTCTTGGGTTGTCTTTTATAGGCGTTGGCCGCGCATGAAGAGCGTGGAGGGAATGCTTTTCTGCCTCCACCGTCTCGCCGGAGATGGAAAGTGGGAAGATACCCACATCTCTCATGCATTCGCACGAGAGATTGGGACAGAATCTGGGATTGAGGTCGGGTTTAAATGGAAGGGAATTCCTCAGAGAATCTCCCTTCCATTTCTGGGAGAGAATCTCTGAGGAATTAGAGAGCATTCCCTCTTTAATCCTCGTCGGAGCAGGATTCTGCCCCAATAATGGTGGGAGGCCCTGATTGCAAAGGTGGCGAGGAAGTTAACGGGCTCTCTGCAATGAAGTTTAAAAGATAGGGACCAAAGTGTGATTTGGGTGTACTAAATTGCAAAGTAGGTCAAGATAACCTCCCTTAGGTCCAAATTTTGGTACAAACCTAATTTGGACCTAAGGAATCCAATGGTGAAGTTGGATTTTAGGTTTGACCATGTTTGACTAGATATTTTGCATAAAAACCCAAATTAGGTGAGTTGGTGAGCTAGAACCCTAATCTAGGTCAAATTAGGTTCCAAAGGCCAAATTGAGTGTTCTAAACCCTAGAGGATATTTTTATATGATTTTTAGAGGATTTACTTGATTTTTATCCTGATCAGAACCTTGTTAATTTAAGCGGGTTTGTTTTAAGGTTACCAAATGTCATTTAATTCCTATATTGCACATAAACCCATTTCTGATTGACTCAACCCACTTTTTATCTTATTTAGACCATTTGACCTATGTTTTGCCTCTGAGAAATCCTGTTTGTGTACTACAATGGTAAAATTACAGTTTTAACCTTTATTTCATGTTTTCTTCCCAGAATACTTATTCCTTCAATTAGGCCTTCTTCTAGGTTATGTAGGAGCTTTTATTCTCTTTATTGGGTCAAAATGAGCTAGTTATGGCTCATGATGAGGCTCTCATAAGGTGGTTTACGCTTGGGAAGCAAGCTTCCCAAGCTTGGAAGGTCACCAGAGATGGGAACTGTTAGGATACCCAAATCTCTCTGCCTTCGCTTGAGAGATTGGGAAGGAATCAAAGCTCATCAATGGGTTCAGATGGGAGAGAATTTCTCAGAGGATCTCCCTTCCAATTTTGGAAAGGGATTCTCCAAGCAATCAAGGAGATACTCCCTGTCAAAGGTCGCTGAAGTAGGTTTCCTCCACGATAATGGAGGGGGGACCAACTTGTGAAGACGACAAAGAAGCTAGGGGACTAAATGCAAGGATTTTTTAAAGATAGGGGCACAAATGTAATCAAATAGGACCTTTTTGCAAACTAGGTCAAGGCAAACTCATCTTGGGTCCAAGTTTTGGTACAAATCTACTCTAGACCTAGGGAATCCAATGGTGAAGTTGGATTTTATTTTTGACCACGTTTGACTAAGTAATTTATGCAAAAACCAAATTAGGGCAAATATCTGTCTGAGACTCTATTTTAGGTCAAAATGGGTTCTGATGGTCAAATTGAAGATACTAAACCCTAGAGAATATTTTTCTATGATTTTTAAAGGATTTAAGTAAATTTTAACCAGACTAGAACCTTGGTTAATTAAGTAGATCTATTTTTAGGGTTTCAAAAGTCATTTAATTCCCAGAACATACACAAACCCTTTTCTATCTGATCCAACCCACTTTTTATCTTATTATGACCATTTGAACTTTATTCAACCCTTTAGAAAACCCATGGTTGTATTGTATTTATGATGAGCTGGTAAAATTACAGTTTTAAGCTTAGTTTCTTATGTTTCTCTCAGAACGGTTATTTAATGAATTATGACCTTCAGTTGGTTATGTAGGAGCATTTATTGACTTCATTGGGTCAAAATGAGCTAGTTAGGGCTCATGATGGTGTTCCCATTAGTGGAGGGGTCGTGGAATGACGTCCTTCAAGTGGGTAATTTCAGGTGAGGGAGGGTAGTGTAGCCCTTCCACGGTGAATGTGAAGTTCAAGTTCGGTGTAGGAGGGGAATTCTGATGGGTGACCATAGGAGTGATATTAGGTTTATTGATTTTTTTCCCACTCCTCAACACGGTCACATCTTGAGCGTGCTCCTTGAATATGACCCCCTTGCCCTTTGGGTTCACCTCAGAAGAGCTAGGCAACTTCCCCGGATACGACTACCTAACTGCCTCAGTAAGATGACCAATTTGGGATTACATATCAGTGATCATCTTATTCTAAGATTGGATGACCATATTCTGATGCTCTTGCATCGCTTTCATCGTGGCTTTTAGTTCATCCACCTCAGAGGGCCTGTTCTGAGGAGGGTTTATATAAGATGGTTGGTATACAAGTTGGAGAGGTTGGGGATTGCATTCCCTGAGTTGGAAGCATCACCTTGCTTCCATGAAATGTTTGGATGGTTCGCCACCTCGGATTATAGGTATTGGAATATGGGTTACTACAAGGGGGTGGTTGGAAGCCTTGAGTCGCATTCAGGTTGGCCTGAATCATCTCAGGGAATTGATTTGCCAAATGGGACTTCGCAGTGGAGTGTGTAGTGCTTTAGCAAATGGAGCATTCACTCAAAGCCTAGAAAATAAAGGCTGCTTCCAGGTTCATGTAGGGGTTTGCTAAAAGCCTATCAAAATTTTTGTTTGCCAATTGAATTTGGTAATCCTAAGTAGCCCTAGCTTCATGTGCCTCTATCTTCCTCTGCAAGATTGATGGTTTCCTTTCTTGATAGGTAGAGGACATGTGTATGGAATTATCATTTAATGTTTCAAATAATGTCTAGGCTTCATCCTCAATTTTGGTCATGAATGTTGTAACACAGGTTGCATCGATGGTTTGCCTATGCCGTTCAAATAAGCCGTTATAGAACCTTTCGACTAGTTGCCATTTTGACACTTGTTGGTGGGGGCATAACCTGAGTAAGTCGTTAAATTGCTCCCACATCTAGTGAATTTGCTTCCTTTCCTGTTGAGTAAAACTCATGATCTCTCTCCTGTAATGATTGGTTTTACTCATAAGAAAGTAATTCTTCAAAAATTATCCATTAAGGGTGGCCCCAATCATTTACCCTTGCATCGAGGGTAAGATACCAATGCTTGGCCTTATCTTTTAGGGAGAAAGGAAATAAGGTTCTCATCAAGGCTTCATCAGTGAAGCCTTGGAGCTTCACCGTGGAACAAACCTCAATGAATTCATCAAGATGCCTGTAGGGATCTTCCATAGAAGTACCATGGAAAGAGGGTAGCGATGATATGGTACTGCTCTTGATCTAATAAGGATTATCCACTCTAGGTCTTTGGATAGCTAGGGCTTGGTGAGTGTGGGGAGGAAATAGTCTCTTAAGGTTCTCTGATTTTCACCAACCCTAATTTCTCCTTTCGGTATCTCTTCTGCCATCTTTCTTCTTTCATGGTTGACTCTCCTAAAAAGCCTCTCAAATTCAAGGTCAGAAATAAGACTTCTTCTAAGGGAGGGCCTACCATGCATACACCAAGCAAACACAAGGAAAAAGGTCTTTTGTTGCTTTAAAGAACTTTAAGTCCTCTTCCAACCTTCTAGATTAGCTAAATAGAGTTAAGGTAGTGTTTCTCCATTCTCACGTAAGTGGTATAAGAGAAATGAGGCCCTTGAGATTATTGGTCAATGTCTGTTAAAGAGGTTGAGGTCACTTTAGTTCTTTTGGGTGACCATAAAAGTTGTGAATCCAATTACGCAACCTAAATTGACCTTCGAGTGCCTTAAAGATGTACACTTTGTTGCAATGATATTCTCAAATGCTCAAGTAAAAAGGTACTCCAAGGATGGAACCAAGGGATGCAAGTAGGGTGAACCCTTCCTTTGAGGCGATGCGTTAGTGGTGCCTCTTAGCTACCCTTTAATTCCTTTAAGGGGTATCCCCCTCATTAAAGTACCAAGTCACTCAGACAAAAGCTAATACCATTGTCACAAAGTGAAATAGGAGGGTTTGGCCCAATAAAGAGATCGATGCCTATAGCCTTAAGGGTTTGAGTCCTAGTGCGGTGCCTATAATGCATGCTCAGTGCAGAAAGTGTGCATCACACTGCAATCAAGTTATTTAAACACTTCCTGTATATTTCACTCCTCTTTTCAAATTAATGTGACCACATGATTAATCTTTTCAAATCAGCTTACGTGGTCTTCTTTAATTATGTCCAAATGCAATGTGTGTACAGATAACTGATGTAGAAAGATAGGAAGTATGCAGTTCGCTCTAGCACTCTGCAATGTAGAAATGCACGCAATGTAGTAAGAGAAATCTAGATGCCGCTCAAGCACTCCTAGATGATCGGCCTATGGATATGCAACTTCTAGTAGGAAGCGCAGATTTTTTTTTTTTTATAAATGTGCAATCAAAAGAAACTAACTACCACAGACAGAATAGTCCTAATATCTAAAGAATTGAGGACACTCCCCCGAGAACGAGCCCTAGGTTACAAGGGCTAGAAAACAAATAATTAGACTAAATCCTAAAGAGTCTACTCTAATATGTAAATTAGAAGTCTAAGAGCCAGAATCCTCCTAGATGTTCCTCTGACATCTTCACGTGTGTGGGATCAAGGCCTACAGACATCTGTTGCAATTCTTTAGGAGCCGTCAAGGTCCACCAAAAATAGTCTCCATTGTGCACGCTCATCGCTCTCGCTCATTTTTGCACACAAACAGAATCAATGTCAGTAATTTAGAAAAGCTTCAGAAATGGCACAAAAATAGTATAAATTCCCCGAAACATAAAAGAGGTGTTTCCTCAGCGATGGCATGATTTGAAGAATCAATCTTCACTAATGATGAAATTTTTAACATAAAATGTCATGTCGTTGTAATGCTTTTGTGGTGGAAAATCTAATATCAAAACATTTAATATTTGAAATGTACCCATGAGAGATTAGGTCGTTTCCACAGGGGGTACTAGCCTATTAAATTGAGCAATGGTACCAAGCCCAATTGGGAATAACAATAGATAAAGATTTGAATCATTGCAACTCATTTTTACCGTCTGTAAGCATTCCATGCAATTAAATCATAACATAAGGTTTTACATTCAATTTTTACATAATAATAAAAAAAAGATAAATGAATTTGGTAATGGCATGGACTCGAAAATATTAATTCCACCCGTTACTATAGCAAAACAAGGGCTTTGCTAAGAGCATGCGTGTGAATGTGAGGAGAGCGTCGACGGTGGTTTGTATGCTGATGGTGGTGCGCTAACAAGGGAGGCTTGCAACCGTGGTGACAGCAAGGGATGAGATGGCCAGAGCCGACGATCAGAGGCAGAGGATGGTCGCCTAGAGGTGCTGTGTGTGCGTCGTGTTGGGCACCTGCAGTAAGGCGTTGAGGTGCCGGCTAGTGATTGGAGTTGGCGACTGTGCTTGGGGTAGAGCTCTAGAGGTTGAAGGGGGCTTGGTGGAGGTGTTGCATTTTCGACGCTTTGGGTTCATCATGCATGAAGGATTATGGCACAGTGGACTGTTAATGGGGCACAGATGAAGAAAAGGATGTGAAGGGTGGTGATGGGGTTGCTACAGTGGTGATAGGGGGCCTGGGTAACGGTGGCGAAGAGTAGTTGTGGTGCACTGGCGGTTATCAGAAATGCGAAACACGTTGAGAGGGTGGTGATGCTCGTGCTGTCACCACGAGCGCATAGTACAATGGGGTTGGCAACAATGAAGCATGCTTCAAGTCATAATGCACACTCCAGCCACAGTGCTGGTGGAGGTGAGGGAGAAGGTGATCCCCGCAAGGGGAGAGGATCGATCTCGTCGTACGGTCACTGCGCTTCTCCTTTTAAAAACATCCGCTGTTTGTTTCTTCCACCGAGGTCCTCTCCAACAACTTGTTGAAGCGAGCGGTTGGGATTTGGAGGTTGAAGGGGATAGGGCACACTTGGTGGTGGAGATTGTGGCGGTCCGTTCAATCAGCGAGGTTGCTATTGCAAGAAGCTCAACTGGTGGTGCGTGCGCTGGGTGGCCGTGCATTGAGCAACGGTGGGTCCAGTAGGGAAACTAAAGAAAAAGAAATAAAAATGGATTATTTACAAAAAAAATCCAAAACCATGCATGTAATGCATGTATGCCACTATTATACATACAATCTTCTATTATATAAATGCAATTGAAATATGCATGCAAGCACTTTTATAAAGTAATCTATTTACATATTAAAGTGTGCTTTCTACATGTAGACATTACCCCAATTTTAGGAATTTATGTATTCAATTAGCCTACAAATGTGGTTTCATCACCTATGGCTTCCTTAGGAAGCCATATGGATGGCCAACTACCCCCCCACACACACCCTTGGATTATCATCCAATGGTGAACCACTCTCTTGAGTAGTTAGCCTATACCTAGCCCTTAGATCTAGATCCTACGACCCTCATTAAACCTACATTCTTATAAAAAGACCTAGCCTCTACCACTTAGATGGGAATTAGCCACTTAAGGAAATAGTCTACCATAGTCCATGCCCTCCACCTCTCTCTACCTTTAGGCTCTCTCATCTTCTTCCTCCCAGAGCCTTGGATCTAAAGCTCTGCCAGAAGCTTCGCACAAGCATCCCTCAAGTGACTCCACACACACATTCTCTCTATTCTTTCTTTAGTTTATTTGCTTTGATTCATAGTTGTCAACTTTTTATAGATTTCATTTGTAAGACCCTCTTCAAGATAGCAATAAAATTCAAGATTCATTTGATATTTGTGTTCTATCTTGTCATATAATAACTGTGAAAGGTTTAAAATATCAACTGCCTCCCTATGTTCAACCTGGACTCCTTGTAGATTGGTATTAAAAATTTAATTAGATACTTTATTACATGCTAGAAGAATTGCATATATTTTAATCGTGTAGGTTTGGTGAGCATCAATTTAACATCATTGCCTAGGAGGCACAGAGTTATTTTTAGCCTTTCACTTTCGTACTTATTTTAGATCACTAATCCACTTGCTTCTTATTTATTGCGTGTGTGTAGGAATCAAATCCATGGAGAAGCACGGCAACGGAAGGAAAGTGGATTGGTATCTTAAGGTAAGTACCCTTACCTTAGGTTAGATTTCCTTTGAACATAAAAAAAAGGTGCTTTACTTGATCCTTAGGTTAGAAGTATTTGCGTGTGCTTTCTTGCTTTCTATTAAACAAAAACTCTTGGTGGGCATTATCCTTTGGAAAACAACAAAACCATCTCCATGAAATTCGGACCATAATAGATTTTGATATTTGAAAATCATTTTTCAAATTTTGGTTTTTCCAAAAATTCTAAAATTACTTTTAGACATAGGAACTAAAGCTAGGAAGTTCATATCCAAAGTTTGTGCCTATATGATCTATATTTAATTTTTCAAAATTCACAGACTATAGTAGTATGGGAACTATTTTTCTTCCTGAATTTTCAGTATTCAAAAAATCATATGAATTTTATACTATGTTGATCGACTGAAATTTGTGGCGTTGGATTCTTGTGATCATTGCAAATCTTGAAAAATTATGAAATAAATATGTCATGCACTTTTGATTTCACAGAAAAATTATTCACTAACTAGGTGTCAAAACATACTGAAAGACCCTAGTAAACTATTAAATCTCAAAAAATTACATAATGTGCACTAAAAAATCTGAAAAAAGTTTTCCTGAGAACCTTAGTTAGTGGCACATTAAGGCCATTGATTGCCTTGATTGGGTCACACCACATTTTGCCTATTAGACTTAAATCCCATCATTTAGCACTATCTGCTTTTAGGGTTTCACATTAAGGTAGAGCACACTTGCATCTCCATGCTTAAAGGAAATTTATCAAACAATTAAGACTTGCAAAATCTCTTGAATGCCTCATTAGAACCATTGTTTGAATATATTTAACCAAGTAAACCCTGATATTCACTAATACAAGCACTTGAACCTTACAAGCAACTACACCAATTAAGCTTGTATTGTAAACCCCTTATTTGAGCACTACACATTTCAAATCTATCTCTAAAGAGAAAATACCCCTCTCACACCCATCATCTCCAAGAGCACCACTGTCCTAAGCCTAAAGGTGAGTAGACATGCCATATGAAGGACTAATCTACTTGGTAACTTGAAGCTAGATTGGGTTAAGATTAAGGCCATGTCTACTTGAGCCAACTGGTAACAAGAAAGGTAAGCACGGTAACCGTGTTAACCTCTAGTGGTGTCCCACCGTGTGGGGTGTCCTAGGGGGTCCGACCCTTCTGACCAACCAAGTAATTTAGGGCTGGTGTAACCCAATTGTATTTCGAGGTGCCGGGATTAAGTCTAATTAGGGTATACACTTTTCAGGCTTAGTTTGTCTTCTTGATTGGCAATTTTCTCATTTGTCTTCTCTCTCTCATCTATCAACTTTCTTTTAGTACATGGATGATAGAAGATCTCTGAACCCTGATTTCGTACCACCTTTAGAGCAATCTGAGGAGAAGACCTAAGTTTTCTGTTTCTAAACTTCCTCCAATGGCTAATCAACATGAGGAAGAACAGATTGAAGAGGACAACCTGGACCCATACTTCTTTTCATCCTACTATTCCTCCTTTTCTCCCTATCTCAACCCATCCCTTACTCCAACTTCTGAGGATAGGAGAACTCTCTCTAACACTCGAGGCTTGATTCCCCTACATACACCTTATATTCAATGGGTATAGCTAGGCTTACCTCATCCTTACAGAATTCCAAACAAATCACCAGATATCAAGGATCTCCACAATCTCAAGAGACACTCTCCCTACAAGACTAAGATCTGATCAGCATGGCCAACTATCTTGACCGGCTCAATTAGACTCATCTCTCCCGTGGTTGGGGATATGCCTCAGGGCACCAGTACCTAGGATATCAATCCTATCCCCAAAATTATGACATAGATTATCCCAATTTCAACCAACCCACTCCACCCTCTTATTAGGACAACACCATAGTACCCACCTAGGGATATGATCCTTACCCGAGGTATTCAAATCTTGATGGTGATGGATATTCTGATTTGATTGAGGTTAGAAGCCCTGAAAATCATTATCCTTAGCCCACTCAAACCCCTAACCATTGCGAGGATCCCAAGATTACGCAATTACTCGAAGAACTCCAGGAGATGAGAGAATCTAATAAAAGAAATACTGATAACATGATGTAGGAGCTTCATAGGATATGGGAGGAGCATCATAAATCCCAAGATAGGACCTTAATGACCCATGAATTTGGTCTGAGTGTGCCACAAGTTTGTGATGAGCCACTCAGAGTTGAGGCTCTAACCCTAAGTATTACATCTTACCTAATCCCAATCCTTGATTACATCTAGCCCAACCACCAGCCAATTGATTATCCAGAGCAGATCTTACCCAGGCATACATCTGGATTTATAGATGGTTTTGATGTCCCAAAGACTGACTTTGAGATGAATGACAAATCTATGAAAGGGACATCTGATAGGGTCCTTGAAACTGATCGTGGCACATTTGGAATTGAATTATTTGGAAACTCCATGCTTGAAAATAATGAGGCAAGTGTTGGCATCCCCAAGATTGATTCTCAAACTAAAAATCCTAAATCTTGGGAGATGGCGTATGTTCATGGAATCCAATTTCCATTATCTGATAACCATGTTGAGATTGAGGGGGAAGATTCACTCAAGGATCTAGATCTTGATTCAAGCCTTTATTTGCAATCATTCTACTTTTAGGGACAAATCTTTGGTGGGCTTGAGTATGAGTCCTTTATGTTCGAGGACGCATAGTTGGACCTTGCGGATTATTTGGAGTAAGATATCTCAAAAAATTTAGGAGAATTAGAACAAGATGAAGATTATAGACAACCAAAAGAACCCCCTCAAGAGGATAGAGGGATTGATAATAGTGTCACTCCCAACCAGGCACATTTAAATGGCTCTGATATGATTTTGTCTGAGGATTATAATGATCATATGTGCTTGGATTATTCGATTATGATATCTAGATTCAACGATACCGATCATTCTGAGATATTCCATATAGTAGTGGAATCTATTTTTACTTCTATATTAGTTAATTCTCACCCTTCTCTTCCTATCCACCAGAGTCTTGAGGAAAACCCTGATTATATATTCCCTCCTCCTGACTCTGATCCCCAACATCTTGAGATTGAGCAAGATAGACAATCCTCCTATGAAAGAGATGTTCAAGAGATTATAGAACTATTGGGGATGACTTACGATGATTTTCCTGAGGAAGTGATCAACTCATCTGAATCATGGAATTTCAAGAAACTTGATTTGATTGACTAGGAAGAGGAAGACATTACCTGAGAAGATGTAGTTCGAGATAGACTCAATTGGGGTCAAACTTATAATCCTAGTAATTCTAATTGATGGCTTGATTATAAGAGAGACAAATTTTGATGACCGTGAAATTATTTCTGATGAGGAAGAGATCATCTCTGAGGAGGATTTTAAGGAATTCTACATGGAATTTCCAATCTCACAACCTCTACCTTTATCCTCGTATGACCTAGGGAATGGAGAAATCATGATTTTTGATATCTATCACCGTTATGAGGATCCTTATGATTCAACCTCTTAACTAGAATTGGATTTCAATCATAATTTCAATCCACCTCCTCCACAGCCTCTCCATGAACTATGGAATTGGATAAATGAGTAGGCTCAACATCATCAACCTCATTTCCATTATCCTCATCTATCTGTCTGTATTCTACACTTCAGACTGGAAAAACTCTTCGGATTAGGACTACACTATCAGTTGATCTGCATTTGTGGATCACTGATTCTTAGGCCACATGACCATATCTTAATATTAATCTTGACTCTCTTAGCAACAATTATTAATCCTCCTCTTGACCCACAAAATTGAAGTGCATATTTCTTTTGGGGTTTTTTGTTTGGCTAATGATGTAAAACTTAGCACTGGCTGGGAGGCAACCCAGTACTCTATACAGGTATTGAGATCTTTCTTTTTCTAAGCTAACCTAGAATAGCAAACTCAGTTAGGTGATATCCTCTCTTCCTACTTATTGAATTTTGATTATTTTTATTCTACATACATTCCAATGAGGACATTGTAATGAATGGGCATGGGGGGGCGGACATTGCATGTCTTATTTTGATATCAACTAATCCTGCCAGTATTCCTATATATTGGATTAATTTGATAAAAAAAAGAAGAAAAAGGAGGCATTTTAGTATAATTCTCAAGATTCAAGCTAGGTAAAGTCAAGAATTCTTGATTTTGAGAATTTACTAACTTTAGGAAATGTGAAACAAAGTCTTTCTGCATAGACTCCTGTGGTTCTTTTAGGCTAATTAATTTTCTTGAGTATTTACCTAAATCTGGATTGATTTTCTTGAGACTTTGAAGGAGTCTAAAAAAGGTAGAAGTATTAAATCAAAGGCGTGATGAGTGAATGACTTGTTGTTTCACCCTTTGGTTTGGATAGTCTTTGAGTTCCAAGCATCTTCACCTGCACTATGCACTGACTCATCTTATGGAAAATTTTCGTAAGTCCTTAGTGGTCAATAAGATTTAGTCTTGGGGCTTGTAGATCTAAAGGACCTTGCCGTGTTTCTAGATGTTAGGATTGTTCTTACTTGTAGGGGAAAGCATTTAGAACAGATGAAGAGCCACTCACATAGAAAGATGATTTGGAGAAGAATTGGTATTTTTTTTTTTTTTAATAGATGAAGGAAAAAAAAATTCCACCAAAAAAAAGCATCTGACTACATGTCGATGCTATCCCTTTCCAAATAAAAATACCTTGCTACAAATGGGTGTTTATCCTATAGAAAAAATAAAAAAATTAGAAACAATTACGAATAAGAAACCTAGAGGTGCAGTCAGGGAGATATACATTTAGTCTGTTGACCTCAGGGTAGAAAAGTGGTGAAGAGAAAGCTACCAAGTGCTAGTATGGCCTAACCGAAGACATGTTATCTCAGAGAAAGCATAGAAACATTCTAAGTCTTATTGAATACTAGGAATCAACTTGGTTGTCCATCTGATGAGTCAAAGAAAAATCACACATAAGATGCTTGTTTCCCACATTCGATTTGAATCTTGTGTAGGTTGACTTAGTTAGAGAAAATCACTTTGGCGACTCAAGTCTAATGGGTAATAAGATTTCTTATTTGATTTGGGAGGTTTGGATTTGAGTCGATACTTTAGAACTGTTGAGTCTTTGCCATTAAGGATTTGTCCACATTTCCTTTCGTTATTGAAAAATGTCATTGGGACTTTTTATTTAAACTGGCTCGATTCCTTGACAGCACCTTTATAACAAAAATCATTATGCTTTACTTTTCGAAATAAAGAAAATCTACGTATTGTGATTCTCGCATGATTTTCATAGGTTTTTCGCATGTTGAACTTGCATATTGATTTTGCTAGGGACTAGCAAAATAAAGGCATGGGGGTGTGATAATAGCCTAAGTTATTACCCTAATTAGCTTAATCTAGGGCTAACTCCTTAGTAAAATCATGCATTAGGTGTATAAATACTGCATTTAGAGCATGCACGCATATTTAATCATTGTATTTATTTTATTAATGATTATCTATTTTTTTCTTTTGTGAATAATGTAGCTAAAGGACTTAGAATTATCTGGAGCATTAAAGAATAAAAGTTGGATAGGAAAAGAAGCTGCAACAAAGCTAGGAGCTGGTTGAAGAGTATAGCTGAAATAAAGAAGGAATGAAGACACAAGAATAGAGATGGAAAGAGAGGGACTAGGATAATCATGCATTTCCTTAAAACCCTAGGGTAACCTTATCCCAATACCGACCCCTAAACCAGCTCAAAACTAGATATTTGAGCTCAAAAGCTATAAACATGGATAACATTATCCATGTACCTATCCACCCTATCCATAACCCTAGTCCATCTATCCTATACCTAATCCATAATCTAAAAACCTATTTAGGTCCATACCATACCTTGAGTCAATTGGGCTAGCCCCTAGTCAATTGGGTCCATGGGGCCTGATTGGACTAAACCTAAATTGATTGGACTCAATTGTGTCTAATCATGCCTAACCTAAACCTATTAGACCTAGCCACATCCAATTAGGTGTAGTATAACCTAATTGGATGCAACCAACTCTAATTAGGTTTAGTTGAAACCTAATTAGGCTCAGTAAGTCTAATTAGACCTAACCCAAATCCAATTGGGTGTACTTACACCTAATTGGGTTTACACCTACGTAGATTAGGTCACCATAGATCCAATTAGGTTCACATCTACACCACTTAGTTTAATTAGAAGTAATTAGATTAGAACCTAACCAGAATTAAGTTGAACCAACCTAGACCCACTCAGACCCACAACCTAGGTCAACAAAACTCACACACCCACACCCACACATGTTCACGCACACACATACACACACATTCACGCACACATTGCTTAGATACTAAGCAAGAGGTCTATCCTCTTAGCCACCCAACATGAGAAAGATCTTATCTCTTTGATCTTTCTTATGGAAAGATCAAAAGAGAAAAGATCTTTTGTTAACACCAAGACCTAATCTACACCCTTGATCCTCGCATCTAAGGACCTCCTCCTACAACCATAGCTAACCACCTATGGCTTCCTTAGGAAGCCATATGGATGGCCAACTACTCATGCACACATACCCTTGGATCATCTTCCAAGGGTGAACCACTCCCTTGAGTTGTTAGCCTATACCTAACCCTTATATCCAGATCCTACAACCCCCATTAAACCTGCATTCCTATGAAAAGACCTAGCCTCTACCACTTAGATGGGAATTAGCCACTTAAAGAAATAGTCTACCATAGTGGATGCCCTCCACCTTTCTCTACCTTCAGGCTCTCCGGTCTTCTTCGTCTTCCACCTAGCACTCTTAATTTGAAGCTTCGCCAGAAGCTTCACACAAGCATCCCTCAAGTTGCTCTACTCTCTCTCTCTTTCTCTATTCTTTCTTTAGTTTATTTTCTTTGATTCATAGTTGTCATCTTGCTATAGATTTCATTTGTAAGACTCTCTTCAAGATAGCAATAAAATTCAGGATTCAGTTGATATCTATGTTTCATTTGATATTTAAGTTATGACTTGACATATAATAATTGTGAAAGGTTTAAAATATTTACTGCCTCCCATTGTTCAACCTGGACTCCTTGTAGTTTGGTTTTCAAATTTTAATTGAACATTGTATTTATGCACCACAACAATCGCATATATGTTAATCGTGTAGATTTGGTGAGCATCATAAGGCAATGGTCAAATGAGTCTTCGAAGATGGAGAAATCATCTATAAAGACCTCTAGATATTCACCCACCATCTCGGAAAAGATGGCTAGCATGCAATGCTGAAAGGTCATGTGTGCATTACACAACCTGAATGGCATACGACAGAATGTAAACATGCCATACGAATAGGTGAACATGATCTTCTCCTTATCCTTAGGTGTTATAGCGACCTAGTTATATCCCGAATATCCATCCAGGAAGTAGAAATATTTTTGCCCTACCAGACGTTCGAGAATCTGGTCAGTGAATGGAACAGGGAAATGATCTTTCTTGGTGGCCTCATTCAGCTTCCTATAGTCTATACAGACCCTCCATGTCGTGGTAGTCCGGGTTGGGATGGATTCGCCTTTGTCATTTGTGACCACGGTGAGCCTAGCCTTCTTCGATACCACTTGCATAGGGCTCACCTACGGGCTGTCGAAAATCGAGTAGATAATTCTTGTGTCAAGCCATTTAATAATTTCTTTTTTAATGACCTCTTACATGTCTGGGTTTTGTCTCATTTGCATCTGGCGAGAAGGTCAGGCCCTGTCTTCCAAGTAGATTTTGCTTGCCCAGTATCCAGGGATAATCTCTCTGAGGTCAGAAATTGTCCAACTAATAGTTGGCTAGTACTCTGCTAGGGTCACAGTCTACCTAAGCCCTTGTTCCTTGGTCAGGTGTGTGTTGATAATCAAAGGGAAGGTATTGTCAGGTCCTAGGTAAACATATTTAAGGTTATCAGGTAAAGGCTAATTAAGCTCAGGTGTAGGTGGTACAATGTTGGATGGGTAAGGGAAGGAAGGGAGTTGTATAACATTAATTTCTATAGGGGGAGGTTGCTGATTATAGTCAGTTCTGAATAGATCCACAACCTTCAAGGATTGGGGTGGGCTAGGGTAATCTAAAGTTCATTGAGTCTGATGGTCACCAACAACGTTAATTGTTAGGCACTCCTCAACTTGGTTGTCTGATAGGTCCAATTTAGTGGACTATAATTAAGCCTAAGTACATTATTGTTGGGATAAGAATTCTATTTAAAGCATACATTACAGTAAGAAATTAGATAAACTTGCAATTCGTCGTTCCTGTATTTTAATTAATAGAACTTTGCATGCATATAATTCGTTAATTAATATGCAATCGTATATTGATATATTATTTACATGCACATATCTTGCATGATTTAATTGGAGATTGATTATGAAAAAATTTCTAAGATCTTATTGTATATGTGTGCATGACATTTGATTGAGAGACAAAAGAGGAAAAAAAGATAATTTTGACATTTTTTTGAAAGATAAAAATGGCGATGCCACTCATTCTCCTCTCTAATTATTCCCTTAGCCACCGCCACCTTCTTTTTAACTCCCCCACCTTAAACCGCCAAAAAAGGCCACCCTGTGATTTTCCTTAATTCCACCCTCAATCACCGTTCTCCCATCCCAAAAGAAAGCACCGAACACCCACGAAAAAACCCCGCACTTTCTTGAACAAAGGACCACGACCACCACGCCCTTCGTTCTTCCTCCCCCTCTTGCTCGGATGCACATAGGGAACCATCGCCTCTCCACTCTGCTTCCTCTTCTTGGCCAAACGCACACCCGGATGCCACCACCTTCGTTCTTCCTCCCTCTCTCATCTCTATCGTGAGCTTGACAGCACTGCGACCTCTGCATCAGGACTCTCCTTCGCGACCTTGACAGCCACCCACCATCACCATACACCACCTTCCCCTCGACCCCGCTCGCCCCCGACAGTAGCACTGCCTCGACGACCACCACTGCGCCACCACGACCGTTGCTCTCTACGTCGAGGGCAGCCACCACCGCAACATCCGCGACCTTCTCCGCGACCCACGCCAGACCGGACCACCATCGGGCTCCACCTTCGATGGCCAATTAGTTCTGCTGCCAACGATCACCACCGTGTTCTCCACGTCCACCACCGCGACTGTGCCTAGACGACAGCCACGACCGTGCCTTCCTCCTCGCCAGCAGCCCACGACCGCGATGGCACGTTCATTACTGTGAGCTCTTCATCGAGAGAGAAACATCACTGCATACCTCTATTGCGACTCCGCCCGCTTCCACAACCGTGCACCTCTACTTCCTCCGATCTTCATGGTGACAACACATGGTTAACCTCTCTGCTACCGCCACTCTTCCTTGACATTCCTGTCACTGCACCGCGTCAGCAACCGTATGCTTCCAGCACTACTTATTGCATTTGCTTTGATTTCTGTAGTTTATTTATTTTTCTCGTACTATTATATTTATTATTATATTTTAAATCTACGTGTGTACTTTCCTCCATTGGGAGATGATATTTTTCCCTATGTTGTTTATTAGTGATTTGATTTATATGCGGAGGATTGTGATGCATATTTATTGATATAAGATTTCTCCACGAGAACTTACGCTACGATGTTATATTATTAGCACTTTCATTATCATTATTATTAGCATCATTATTAATACTATCATTGTCATCACTATTAATATTATTGTAAAAATAAAAATTTCTCACATCAAATGATATTGTTATTGGGAGGCAACAAATGCAATATGTTAATTTATTTTATTTCTGATATGTTTTGAGTTGTAGTTGTCTTGACTTATATTTTTCTATATAAGGAATCGATAGGTTGAGACGATGAGCGTAGTAGAGCCACAGGATGGACCTTGAGTTGCACCCATGAAAAGACGCGAGGAGAAGGAAGGAGTCTTGGATCTTGTAGTAAGGGAATTCTCCTTCGACACTGATTGGATTAGGAGATCTTAGATCTGAGTTTATTAGTTTTACATTTTAGGTTTCTCACCCTTGTAGTATCGGGGATGATTTTCGGGGGTGTGTCCCTACCTTGTTTTAGGCCTTTGTTTAGGGTAATTTTTCGGGAACCTATTCCCACTTTCTTTAACGACTAGGGTTATTAGTTGATGATGTGGACTAATGCGTGGTAGACTTAGCATTAGCTAGTATAGTTGCCTGCTTGATTGCTTTATATATTAAAAAAAAAAAACTCTCGATCTGCCTGCTTAGAAGTTGCATACGCTTAGGTGCATGCATTTTATGCGTGATTGAGTAGCATGTTCAATCTAGTTTACCTAAATTGTGTAAATTGGTTGCATGGAGATTGCTGGAGTCAAGTATATTTTCATCTTTGCATCCAGCTTTTGTCCACGCATTGTATGTGGGATAAATTCCAAGACCACTAAATTGATTGAAGCTATTAACTAAGTGGTCACTTTCTAAAAAATTGGGATTGCTAATTAGATTGGGCCTTAAAAGAAAAATTATAGTTGATTTGATTAAAGGATTTGTGTGCAATTCTTTTCAAAGCAAATTGATTTTTGGTGTGATGCATGCGAGCACCATGTGAGCACTTCACTAAGGGACACTGGAGACTTCTTTCTACCTTGTCTCCTTGCAGCACAAAGAAAGTTAGCCAATGATCAGCAAGTCTATCTCATCATGCAACCTCGGGAAGTTCGTAGTGACCAGTCGCAATTTGAGGCTAAATCTCTTTGCAAGTAGATCTTAAGGCACTAACGAAGGTTAGCCTAGGATAAATAATTGATTGTGTAACCTGCTTAGCCACCAAGGGATAACATAACTGACTTCTTTTCTTCTCGAAAGAGCTTGTCAGGAATCTCAAGTCACATTCACCCTCTTATACCACTAAAGTGGGAATGGATGGGCCTAAAATTGACTCTATTTGACAACTCTGAAGGCTAAGTTAGAGGTTGGCTTAAAGACCTAATCGGTCTTTAAAGAAGAGGAGAGTCTCATTGCTTTGTGTTTGATTAGCGGTGTCTTTTTCAGGACTTATTTTCAAATGTACTACAACTGTGTCACTTCTTACCCCCACCCCCGAACACCTCATTCCAGTCCCATGACCAGCACTTATGCATCATTTGATGGATATCTTGATGAACAAGGGGATCCTTTCTACTCCTACTATAGGAGCATTGGTCTAGTTAATCCATAATCCTTTGATTATAAGTAGAACCTTGGAGTAGGATACACCATCTTTGATATGCTACACACCTTAGACATACCCAACCCACCCTCCCTGGATGATTTTAATTCCAATGGTTGGACAAAAACTCCTAGGTATTATAATCCTGAGCTTGACTTTCCTCTTGTAAAGAATGATAACCTCTCCACATTTAAGTTTGAAATGCAAAACCAATAGATGGAAATAAAGTAATCTTTAGGAGAGTCCTTGAGGACAAGTCACCAATTCAAGGAGGAAATTAGTCACCTGATTTACTTGCTTGTGGTTGATTCTAACCCCTCCACGCTAGATGCATCTCCCTTGAGAGAGCTTGCTAACACACTTTCATAGAGTTTAAATATATGTGTTGTAGTATAGCCAACAGAAGCGAATCAACATTTAAATTTATATCTCAAATGTGAGCTTGAGGTCATCTCTGGAAGCAAAAATGATTGCAATTAACCACTAATCAAGAACATATAAATTGAATATAATAAGGCACAACTTGATGCAAAAATAAATGGTTTACTCAATGAATATTGATATCAAATCTCCAAACAGAATGTAAGTGCACGGCCAAAAACTATGGTTTTTTCAAATAAGCTTAAAGCCTTTAACACTTAGTCTTTTTCTCAGCCAAAAACCCACTCAAAGCATGCACAAAATCCAACCCAATGCCTAGCAAAAATCGGTCTAAAACCTGGCCCAAATCAATCCAATAGCCTTAGATAATCAGATTCAAAATCCGACCCAGACCGGACCAAGAACTGACTTGAACCGGGCCCACACTTGCACGTGCAAAGGCAGGTGTGGACATTCATGGGCGGGCATGTATGTGCGTGTGAAGATGAGGACCCGACCCCTAGATACTGAGCATGCTTTAAAGGGTGACATTCCTTACGAAGCCAAATCTAATTTGTCTTTCCACGTCGTGGGACTATCCTTCCATGTTCTCCTTCATTGTGTGGATGAGTCTTGCTTGATTGATCGTCAATTAGCTATTGGATATTCAATCCAATGGCCCAGATCATCTCACATGATGGATCCTTGCGAAGAGGAGGATTCCTTGTTGATTGTTCACCGAAGGTCATTGCGCGGAATTGGGGAAGAAGAGTTCATCGGTGAAGTACTTGTAGACACAAACACTGCCTCATGGACCTAATCAAGCATGCAATACAGTTCGAGGAGCTACGCTGGACCAAAGCCGTAACCTAATTGCTAGTGAGGGTGAATGTGCATAGCTGGCAGTGAAGCTTCAAAGAAGCTCCACTAACGACAATGGAGGAGGGTCTAGGAGTTGATGTGAAGTCAAATTAACTAGGGAAAAAGGTTTGTGAAGATGTGGAGATCCTTTTTCCCAAGCTAATTTTGTTGGAGGAAGCAAGGGAGATGAGATGATGATGGTGGTGATGACGGCGGTGACAGGTGTCGAAGGAGGAGTTGAAGAATGGAGCTCCCTAAAGCTAATTGGGAGAGAGAGTAGGAGAAGCCCTAAGTTAATTATTCTAAAGGAAGATAGGAAGGAGGTCGCTTGTGTGGCTGCTTGCGGGGATGAAGGAGGAAGAAATTCAGAGCCTACAAGGAGATTTAGAGGCTCAAGCTTCATGTAAAGCTTCGTGGATGCATGGGAAGGCAAAACACTCTACCTATTGTACATGGTAGAGGGTGAGGAAGGAGGGAGAAGAAGCTCTGAGGTGGCCGAAGGTCAGCCATCGTGGAAGAAGGGAAGTTCGGCCAATTCGCATATGAGGCTAACTTGTGGAAGTCAAGACCTCTTATAGAAGAGGATTCCCACTTTATTGAGCCAAGAATTGCTCGTTTAGCATGTGATATGGCCTCCTAAGCTAGCAATCCTTGAGCTCGCTGGAGATGATTTCAATCGAGATTGATCTCAAGAAGATGTTTGTCAGATGCAGAATGTTCTCAAGATCAATCTCACCAAATTTGGTGGGATTTGGTCTTGATTTGATCCTCTAATTTAAGGATTGAATCTCAAAAATTTTGGATTGCTCCGCTACTGTTTCGATGCTTGAATGAGGGAGAAGACTATGGTGGAAGGAGCTCTTTGTAAGGAAAATCAAAATGTAGGGGGCTGGTTGTAATGAAAAGGGACATTTGGGTTAGAATGCAAACTGAGTCAAGATGAACTCCGATTCGAATCAAAACTTAGGGTTAACCTAATTTGAATGCAAGGAATCTAAAGGTGACCTCAAATTTGGGTTTCAACGTAATTTGACTGGGTAATTTACACTGTAGCCTAAAATAAAGTAAATTCCTGCCTAAGTCTCTATTTTTGGTCAAAATGGTTTCCTCTTGATCAAAGTGAAGGTTCCAAACCTCATAGAATATTCTTCAATAATTTTTAAGAGGTTTAGATTATATTTATTTGCACTAGAACTTGTTTAATTGAAGTGAGGTTGTAATTAAGGTTTTTATTAATAAAATAATCTTAAAATAACAAAAAACTTTGATTTAGTCAGTTCAAGGCCACTTCTTAGGAATTTAAGTTCATTTAACCTTAAATTAAGCACTGATTAACTCCTTAGTTACTCTACATTTATGATTCTTGTTAAAATAATAGAATTAATGGAATTTCCCATCTTCTCGCATTCATCTTATAATAGAATTACGACCTTCTAATGGTTATTAAGAAGTATTTATCACTAGATTTTGGCTAAATTATGCTAGTTATGACGGATGGTGGTGTTACCACCAAAGCAACATCATAAAATGCAAGGGGACATTGGGTACTCCATCATGGAGTATAGCTACCCTCTTGAGGATAATGTAGACCCCTCCATACTCGATAATCCTTCTTTAAGAAGTCCTTGAATTATGGGGGAAGGATGCTACATGGATACACAAGAAATTGCAAGGGGTATCCACTCAGTGAATTATGATGTAGAATGCTGGCAACTCTTAGAGGAGGATCCCTTAAACCTTCCATGCGAGCTTTATTAGAGCCAATCAAAGGGGAAGGTGATCCTATTAGATGAACTCGACCTGAATGATAGTATCTTTATTACAATTGATAAAAGGGTCATATGCAAATAGTCAATCTAATTCCCATCCTCGGTTTTGAGATGGAATCTACACCCCATCCTAGGAATTTCGAGCCTACACCTTACCCCTCTAAGGACCTTACACCTCAGTTAAATTTTCCTAAGGATTGTGATTCTAAAGTTAATAAATCTCATGACTCTTAGATGTCTGAGAGAATCATATTGGAAGTCAATAATGAAAATGTTGACCCTTCGCTTAGGGAACCAACAACCACATACAACAGTATGAGAATTTGCATGTGCTTAGTACAAATGAGATTGATACTGAATTAGATGACTTGGATCAATTTTGGTCTCAAGGACATGAAAATTTTATTTTTAACTAGAAGGAAACATTTGAAGTGTTTGATTTTGGCATTAAGGATTTTCCTAAGTCTCAAGGGCAAGATGGAAGAAACAAAGAAGAGGATGATGATGAGTTTAAGGGGCCCAAACTCAGAATATGGAGTGACTCCAGGGGCGAATATGTTTTGTTTGAGGACTTACCCCCTAAGGATCTTAGTAATTTAGCCAAATCTGGATTCCTACCTACTTTTGATTATAAGGATCACTTTTCCAAAAATTGGGAAGAAATGGAAGTAATACTTCTGATGAGGGAATCTATACACCCTAGGGGCAAGATCTGAGCATCAAACAAGAACCTGGGGATGTCATTGTTGAGGGAAGTCCCTCGCTTATTACTTCCAATCTACGTACCTTCACATGACAGTGAAATGGGGACCACCCTTGATCCATCCAAGTTGGAAGGTAAACACTTGGCCCCATTCTAGGATGAGTACCCCAATGATAGGAATGATGAAATTCAACTATTTACTATGGCTAATAAGGATGACATCCATGAACTGGAATGGCTATTGGGGATGAATATTGAACTTCTTAAGCCCTCTTTGGTCCTCTTCACCACCCTGCAACGTAGAGACTTAAACTCCTTAAGAACTAGCTTCCTAAAATCTCTACTCACATTTCTGCTTTACAAGGAGGTAACTAGATCGATACATCGTATAGTGGAGTGGTGAGTATGGATTGATGCTTGTCCAGGTTAGTCCATCATCCTTAGGGTGTTCCTCTTAGCACGCTCTCTTTCCCACACATCTCTACATGAAGAGCCTTTGCCGCTTCTCCATGCACTCCCTAAGGTCACAACTCATGTATTATGTGAGACCTCCAATGGAGGCCTAATGATGTAGACACAATTATTCGTAATAAAATGCCTATATATTCATGTTCCAAGGCTGGTTAGTTATTTCTAGTAGTGTAAATAACTCATCATAGCATCATCAAGCATTTAGAGTAGATTGTATAAATTATATACTAATTCTCCCATCTTAATGGCAACGACATAAGTGATGTGAATCCAAGTTTCAAATGACAAATCTGATCGTATGGATGGGATCGAGTTGATGATCACAGCCCAACAGTGTGGAAATCGATCCAATTCGACATTCGTAGCGCCACCTACAAGTAAAACCTACCCTCAATGCTTGCAAGACCTCTCATCATCCATGCCTCAAATATCCCAACTGTTGGATTCAAATCCAACGGCTGAGATGCATCCATGCCTGCCTCTTCAAATGTATGAAGGAGATCCTAACATCAAATCTTAGTTGTTGGATCACCAACTAATGACTGAGTTTAGATCTCAATGCTTCCTCATCTCATCTCATCACCTGAGTCTAGCACAACATTGGTTGTCTGATCAACATTAAAAGGCCTAGACCATGCACCATCATCTTCCTTCACTTGACAATCCAGTGGCCTGGCAAATTGGTGACATGTGCTATTCATAGTTAAGAGGTGTGGGTTCAAAATCGCAGATGCCTATAATCCACAGTACAGCTAGGGTGTGCGCAATTAAGTTGCTTAATTTGGATCAAACAACAATTGAAGCGACCACGTGGCGCGATGAATGGAGTGGATTCAACACACGTGCGATTACGTACAATCTGATGTGCCCCTTACGCACTAAGAGTGCGATCTGAAGCATCTGCTCAAGCGATAACAGTCGTTCATCTCTTATCCAAAGGCTTAGCTCTCTCCTCAGTGTTGCCACTTGATGCCAAAGGAGACTACGTAATGTGGGCATGCATTCTTTGTGCAGCTGGGCGCGGGTGTGTTTGTGCGTGCATTCAAGGCTTAACCAGCCAATTGATTTGCCAATGGCCTATAAAAGGACCCCTACACCCTCTCCTTCCTCTTCATGTCTTCCTACTCTTTCCATAGCTCCTCCAAAGCTCTATGAGCTTGTCCCAAGCCTGGGATGCTCCACTAGAGCTAGAAAATAATTACTTTTCCCTCTTCTCACCCCCATTCATGGAGCACCCATGACCGTCCCGCTAAAACACCACCTTGTTTCGTCCTCTTCCCTTTCGCTTTGTCCTTCGTCCATCATCTCACCACCCTCTTCCGGGAGCTTTGTCAACGTGACTCGTCTTCCAAGCAACCATCAAGGAGGATATTTCTTGTCTCTCTTCTTTTTACCACTTGCTAGAGTAGAGTTTAATTTATGCCTATAGATGTAATAAACATTTGAATTATCTGTATAATATCTGTTTCTCTCTGTCCCTCTCTCTCTTACTGTCTCTCTCAACTCTCTATTTCTCTCTCTGTCTTTTATTTTGCAAGTAGAATTGAGTAGAGTAGCCTAGATAATCTTCTAATATGATTTCTGCCTTAGTTAAAATACCAAAAAAATATAAAAGTACAATAACACCAAAAATAAATAAAAACAAATGCGGATTTCTCTAAATCAAACATTCGCTTCCCCATGTTCGACCCAAGACTCACCTTGAGTTTTGGTTATAAATATTATCTGATAGTTGTATTTTCGTGACTACAACAATGGGTTTTTCAAACTCCGACTTTGATCGTGAATTTTTTGACTCATCATTTTGGCATCGTTGTTGAGGAGGCAACACTCTTTGATTTGTTTCTCGCATTTTCTACCTTAACTTTTATCTCACTTTTCTCCTTTCTTGCTGTGATTGCAGGTACTCTTTCAAGGCGAGCCAGAGTAGTTAGATTGGGGCAAAGTGTTGATAAGGGTTATGTAATTAGTGTACCCCACATTCCCACCCACTAGATTCATTTCACCATTAAAATAACTCAAACCCAAATTGACCTAGGCGCTTTTGTAAATGCTAGGTTAGATCTGGTTGTTTATGTGTCAACTCGAGTCTCGCCAATCAATGGAACTCGAGTCGCCGTATACTAACAACTAGCGCAAATTACCCACAAGATCGTAATCACCCAACACAGTCATAAAATATAAATATAGCCAAACAAACTAATCATATTGCATCAATTAAATGAACAAAAAGTCAATACTGACTAGAGGTTTACCGCAATATATATGCCAAAGAGATGTTCAACAGAAATCATCTTGCGACTTGCCAAATACACCTAAGCATAGAACCTAAAAAGCACATCAGTAAAAATTAAGTAGACTAGAAATAAAAACAATAGAACACAACAGTAACAGAGAGTAAGAGAAAATGGGTATTATAGCTTTAATTACTCCATTTATTAGGTACCTCGTTATCCAATTCCATTTTGTATACTGGTAGCCCAAGTTATTACAGTTCACAATCTGTCAACCAATATCTCAGGGCAAGAGAGGATCTCGTGTAATTTCCTATGGTGCAAGACCGATATACGCCACCCTCTTAGCCAAGAAGATAGTTTATACCTATCAAGTCACTACTCTCCGTCACCCTAGGGCCATTGCGGAAAGAGGTGGTGGCTATGTCATGTAGGCAAACACGTACAAGCACTATGTACACTCAACCACAAACAACCAATGACCCAGCCACCAGTCGAGAAGGAACCATTCCAAACATTGAGCCATGCATCCTGCTATCTTGGTTGGCTGCTAAGCATAACCAAAAACTTGTAGGGAGGCTAGCAACTCCTTAAACTAGCCCATAAAACAAGTCTGAAAGACCAATGCTGCAATCAAAATCCAGCGAGTAGCGGGGCTAAAACCAATTATCCAATTCTCATAATTCTTGAGAAATCCATCATACTGATTATTTAATCATTGCCAAATAACTATATCATTTATTGGTATCAATCAAACCATACCAACAATTACACTTTTAAATTCTATAATTACTAGATATTCACATTGTTCTCTGATGTAGGCACAATTATTGAGGGTAAAATGCCTATTCATGCATATTCCTAGGCTCAGATTTGCATTTCATATTATAAATACTGCATAGCATCAATCATTCTGCATTTAGAGTAGTTGCATATAATTTAGGTTAATTGTGTCCTTCTTGTGGTCAGGAGAGAAGGTATTTATTTTGGAGCCTCGGATTGATGATCCGATCGTATGGATTTGATCAGGACGACGATCGGAGCCCAATGCCTCTGAAATCACCTTGATCAAAGTCCTGTAGCACCATATGCAATCCAAGGAAGATCAATGGCCGAGGGACTAGGTGATCCAATCCGGACTGTCAAACAACAAATCCGACCACACAGATGGATTCGAGTCGACTATCGCAGCCCAACAGTGCAAAAATCTACTCAATTCGACCTCTGTAGCATCCCTACAAAGCAATGAAGATTGATGACCTAGGTTGCGCTAGGTGGAGCAACCCAGGCCGCCCATGCGCACGCACGCGCCACCGCATGCGCATAGTAGCGTGGGCACGTGCGCGCACGTGGAGGCTTGCATGCACCCAAGGTCAAGGGTGCGTGCGCAGCAGCAGTGCGGGCGCGAGGGTAGCAATAGCAGTGACACGTATTGCACATGCACATGGGACAAGGGCACGTGTAGCATGTGCCAGTGGTGCACAGTAGGGGCGCGTGAGCGAGATCTTTAGCAACATTTGCAATGGATCTTCAGCGACATTTATGATTGTCACTAAATGTCTTGTATACGAATTTGATTCTTTCCTCCACCATAAAAGGACCCCTACCCCATCCATTTTTCTTCATCTCTTCCTTTCTTCCTCTCACCACCTCCAAGGCTCTAGAGAGAGGTTATCTCAAGCCCGAGATGCTCAGCTAGAGTAGAATCAAATATTTTTCTGCCTTTCATTCCCATTCGTGGAGCATCCCGTGGACATCCTCTCACCTTGCTTCAGGAAGAAGATACTCGCAGCGACGCCATCCTACCCGACCCTCCGTCCTCCAGCTCCATCTTCGTTCATCTCGCTCCTCACCACCTTCCTCTAGGCGATGTCAGAGCGAGTCATCCTCCGAGCGACTGTCAAAGGGGATTCTCTTACCCCTTTCTATCTTTTTCGCTTTCATAGTGTAGTTTTTTCGCTTTTGTAGTTGTAACAAAGACTTGTTCATAAATAGATGATTGTTTCTCTCTCTCTTTCTCCCTCTCTCTTTCTCTCTTATATTTTTGCAAGTAGATAAAGTTTTCATCGACCTAATCTCTTGCTTGATAAAAATACAAAAAAATTAGAAAAGATAAAAATGATAAAAACAAATAAAAGCGAAACGTGGATTTCAAAACCAAATGTTCACCTCCCCGTGTTCGACCTGGGACTCACTTTTCGAGTTTTAGTTATAAATTTTATCTCATAGATGCATTTTGTGAGCTACGACGATGGGTTCTCCAAACCCCGATTTTACCACGCGAAACACGCCTGGTCATTTTGGCACCGTTGCCGGGGAGGCAACGCTCTTTGGTTTTATCGTGTTTTCCCACATTACTTACATTTTTTTCTAACCTATCTTTCTTCTTTGATTTATTGTCTTGCAGGAACTCGATCGAGGAGTCGAAGGCAGGAGATTTGAGTAAAGTGCGAGACATTTGTAAGTTTTCCCCCACTTCCCCACCCACTAGATCATTTTGCCACCTTAATAATCAAGACCTAATCTACTTAGGTGTTTCCACAAACCCTAGGATAGAAATTGTTTGCCTTGTTTGTCACTCCACTCACCTCACCAGCCACATAAATAAAAAAAAATTTTAAAAAGTTATCTGATTGTGGGATTTTCTGAAAAAGTCACATTAACATCCACAGCTCTGGACTTAAGGCATACCACTTCACATCGATTCTATCACTTAACAGGAATCTGACATGTGGATCCGGTACACCCTAACTTAACACACTAATAAGTGAGTAGAAAACTTGACTAGGTTAAGACTTTTTGTGTGCCTTAACTAAGTAGTGCAACAGGCGAATTGATTGAGCTATTTGGGCTGCGCCAGTCAAATTAAAATTTATTCATCAAGTAGCTTGCCACTTAGGGTTGATTTTTAGGACTGAACCAGGCACTCCACATATTATTTCTAATTTCAAAAAGAATATACCTACACCCGTGCTTTCAAAACTTGGAGTGTTCTTCTAAACTTGATTGAATATACATAAGTTTAAACCCTAAAAGCTATTAAACAAGGTTAAACTCTAAAAGACACATCATCAAATAACCTTGTTTGCAAGCCCTGGTTGTGCACGCACACACGTTTGCATTGATAATTAAGGATACAACCCATCTAAAGGGCCCATCACATTCCAAGAGCACAATCATCCCAAGCTTAATTAAAATTGAGTAGACGTTGGCCTTAACGATTGATTCACTCTTCAAGGCTCAGGCTGAGATTTTTCTTGATTAATCTACTTCTTCTGGTCCATCTGATGTCTAGCTATGGGAGTAGCGTCAGACAACCGCGACTGGGGGGTACACTAAGAACCAGAGGTGCAAGCCAAAGGAAGAACCTTCTCCCTAGCATGTCCCTCTAATTGGTTGGATTGATTGGATAAAAGTAGACCAAATCATTTATAATCTCAAGACAGGTCTTGGGAGTTTGTAGGTCTTTAGGGTAACCCACTTAAGGATAGGTTTGATACAGGTTTGATTGCTTGAATTGCAGGGATCCTTTCTTTCTTCTGATTATCCCTCCTTTTCTACCATGTACCCTTCCACATCCTACACACATTTCACATCCTATCCTCCTACCACCACTTATCCCCGAGATGATTACTATTCTGACTTGACTTGTAATTACCCATCCACTAGCCAGGATAACTTTCATTGGGGATATAAATCCGGACCTCAGTGTCCAGGGCCTAACCCTAGACAACAAGACTACGATTACTATCCTTCCCAGAGCTACAATGATTATAGATCTTCATCCTTTCATGACCAAACCAATCGGATCTACAATCAGGAAGGATATAATGATTATAACACCTACCCTCCCCATTATTCCATTGAACATAGGTCACCTCCATTCTTTGAACAACCTGACATGACGATCACATTGGTTTTCCCTGTTTGAAATCTGGGTTATGAGTATCCCGTCGTCGTAGTTGCAAAACTCGTAATCAAATATAATTTATACTGAAACTCCAAGGGAGTCCCGGGTCGAACATAGGGAGGCAATGTTTACCTTGTATGAAAAGTGCTTCATTTTGTTTATTTTTGGTGTTTTTGAAGTTTTATTTTTTTTTGTTTTTGAAATAAAAAAGACAAGCAATCATAAGAGAGAGATGGAATCAAATATGATATATTGCATGAATGTCAATTACAATAATCTACGAAACATAAAAAGAAGGGCAGGTGAGAAGAAATCTCCCGAAGCGGCTGTTCGGTGAGACGATGGCGCATGGCGGAAGCTTAGACGAAGGAGTTGGGAAGCAGGACGACGGAGGTGAGAAGCGGGAGGATGTCAGGTAGAGGAAAGCTTCAGCACAGCTCCAGAATGGACGTGAGAAGGTGGAGATGATCCGCTACCGGAATGGAGGTGGGAGGATGGCTCCAAGGCGACCTATGAATGGGGATGGGAAGATAGAGGAATATTTGGTGGGGCAGAGTTTTGTTATAATAATAGGCACCTTGGGAGCCTGAGAGAAAGCTCTAACAGTGCATTAGTAGGCTTGATAGAGCTTGGGAGTAGGTGGGATTAGAGTAGGTAGAGATGGCATGGAAGGGAGGGGGTGTAGGTCCTTATATGGTGGATGAGAAGAGGCATGGGACCATTAGCGACCTCCAGGACATAGCTGTAAGTGTCGTTGTAGCCAGCTCACGCCTGCTCACGCACGCAGTTGGTGTGCGAGCAATTAGTGAGGGCTATAAGCATCGCCATAGGTCCAGCTCAGGTGTCGTTGTAGCCTGGTACTAACCAAGCACTCGCCTGCACACAGCTAGTTTGCACATCATGCACCTCTAGTCGCTCATGCTAGTGCTACGCTGGTTGTGCCTGCGCCTGTGGTGTGTGTGCTTGTGGTGAGGCTGGCCATGCGCTTCTTCATGCACTCAATTGGGGGGGCAGCGGGTTTCAAACCTGCGCCCCTTCGTTGAAAACGCCTGCCTTCACCACTACGCCATGGCTGTAGATTGTTGAGTGGAGTGTTGGTGCGGCCACGCTGTTGGGGTGCCCCTCAGCCATTGGATTAAGATCCAACTGTTGAGATCTCATGCTGTGGTGGTCTTGAGAACACATCAGCTCAAATAGGGCGACCTAGTTGGCACCATGTGGCGCCATCTGGGCTGTCCATCTTCTTTTTCTTGTAGAGGGTGCTACAGAGCTCTAATTGGGGTGATTTTTACGTTGACGGACTACGATCGTTGCTCCGGATTCATCCGTATGGTCGGATTCTTCATCCAAAGCCTGCAAAGGAGTCGCACTATCTCCTAGCCATGAAAAATTGAAGAATTAGTGTACATAATATACAACTATCCTAAATGCCATGTAGTGGATATTATGCAGTATTTATAACATGATATGCAATGCTAAGCCTAGGAACTATCATAAATAAGCATTTTATCATGAATTCATGAGTGTTTATCAATGACCTACCATCAGGGAGGGACCTGAGAACCTCGATTTCTTGACTCCTAGATTTAACCCAAACCCACCAAAACCTGAATCAAACTAGTCGATTCCAATGAACTAGGTCCAAGACAGGGTGTTGGCTAACTTGAGGAACTCCATCCAATCTTTAGAAGCTCAGCCAATGCCATGCGCTAAAGCATTGGAGCCTATGGTCAAAATGATTGATGAACTTAATAGTTCTCTATTGGATTTGCTTCAAAATGTTCGAGATGGGGACCTGGGTGTCTGCCAAATGCTATTTATAAAAGTAGAATTAAGATTCGATCTCTTAGGCATAATTTGTTGGTTATTTTAGGAACTTTCAACCCACGACCTGGTTACAAAGACTCGACAGTGCCCGGGTGTCTGCCAGAATGCTGACCATCCTAGCCCTCGCCTTATTTGAGAAGAGAAGATACAAAAATTTTGTATTATTTTTCATCTTTTATAATTATTTTGTACTTTTGTAGTTTAAGAGTTTCGAGATAACTTTTTACAGTTACCTGACCCGCCCAAGACTCCAAAAGGACTCTAGGTGCTAAGCATCTAGTGAAAAGAGTGAAAGACTCACTAGGTGGCCGTTAAAATTGGACTTTGGGTTTCTACGACCCTAGGTGCCCTTGCCTAGAAGTTTGTCTTTTCGAATAGTAGCTTTCTCCCTACTTCATTTATTTATGGGGTCAGCATAAGGGCGAACTCAGTGTATATCTCCCAGGTTTATTCTACTTCCCCACTTCTTCCCTAAGTGTTTTGGGAATTATTATGCATATTTTGTGAGCTGAGCTCTAGACAACCAGCCAATGGGCTGTTACCAACGATAACTTGCCATCCATACTCGTGCAGTGAAGTGTGTTTTCATTTTATTATTTTATTATTGTTTTCTCCCTTCTATTTTTTCTCTTATTTTTTTTTAAGTAGGTGGCTTCCCTATTCTAAGATTTACCTAAAGGCAGTGCAATGAAAATGGTCTTGTGACTAGGCTCTGGACAACCAACCAATAAGCTATTACCACCGACAACTTGCCAGCCATACCACCCTAGATAGTTCATTAGCTACCCAATTTTCGAAGAAACCACCTAAAAGTGAGTCAATGTAAAAAGAAGTGTAGATGCTTAGGCTTAAAGTTCCCCCAAATCAGATGGCAGGCTGAGAAGTCACATACTTATCATCCTAATTTATTAACCAAATTAAAATGAGTTTTAATTGGTGAAGACTCGAGACTAAGTCCACATTCGAGTGGACACCCAGACTAATTAAGCCTGAAGACCTGAAGAGTCTAAGCGTTCTAGTCTCAAAGCATCAATTCCTAAAGTTTGCAACTCCTAATGTCTAAGTTCTCATCTCCTAATTCTAATTTTCTTTTTTGAAAACAAATAAACGGAAATTACTATTACAACTGACAAAAAGATTATAAGATATATCCACCCCCCATTCTTAGCTATTGCAATGTCCTCATTGTTGAAAATGTAGGCATGGAGGAGAGTAGAAGTGGAAGAATAGCACCTGGTTTCCATTTGATTCTGGTTAGCTTGGAACAGTCTTTACACGTGCTGAGCTTAGTGCCTTTAGCGAGGCGATGATCGGCCCATGGTGGTTAAGGCAAGGTAAGAGAAACCTTGTCCGAGATGGGTGCAAGGAGCATATGGTCAGCAAAGGGTTTAAGACACTGTCCATTGACCTTGAAGATATTACCTATCTTTGGGTTAGAGATTTCGACAGCCCCATTAGGGAAAATCCGCTCAATAACGAATAGGTCGTCCCACTTAGACCTGAGTTTTCCAGGGAAAAGCTTCAATCGAGAATCGAAAAGCCAAACATTCTAGTTCGGCTCAAAGCTCTTACGTGAAATCATCTGGTCAACGAGAGCTTTGGTCCATGCCCTATAGATTTTGGCATTTTCGTAAGCATCATTTCAAAGCTCCTCCAACTTAGATAGTTGGAGTTTCCTGGTTTTCCCAAACAACTCTAGGTCAAAATTACATTTCCTAAGGCCCAAAATGCCCAGTGTTCAAGTTCTACGGGTAAGTGACATGCCTTACCAAACACCAGATGGAACGGAGACATACTGATAGGCATTTTGTATGCTGTACGGTAGGCCCAAAGAGTATCATCTAGCTTTTGGGTCCAATCCTTCCTATCAGGCCTAATGGTTTTCTACAAAATATTTTTGATCTCTCGATTAGAGACCTTGGCTTATCCATTCTTCTAAGGGTGGTAAGGTGTAGAAATCCGATGATTCACCCTGTATTTCCCTAGTAAATTCCAAAACTAGGCATGAGTGAAATGTGTGCCACCATCACTAATAATTGCCTGAGGAACCCCAAACTAACTAAATCGATGACCACCTTGTGGTCATTGGTCCGGGTGGGGATTGCCTCAATCCATTTGGACATGTAATCAATAGCAACCAGAATATATTGGTGTCCAAATGAAGGAGGGAAGGGTCCTATAAAGTTGATGCCCCAAATGTCAAAAGTTTCGACGGAAAGTATTGGGTTCAGGGGAACCATTTCTCTCTTAGCCATGTTCCCGAGTGTCTGGCATCGGGTGCATGACTTTGAGAATTCCTGGGCATCCTTAAATAATGACGGCCAATAGAATCTAGATTGCAAGATTTTTGATGCCATCTTTTTCCCAGAAAAGTGTCCACCACACGCAGATGTGTGGTAGAACTCAAGTATGCTATGGAACTCAATTTCCAGGATGCATTGACGAATAATCTAGTTTGCTCCGATGTGGTATAGCTCAAGTTCATCCCAAAAATAATATTTGGCCTCAGATACAAGTGTATTCCATTATTGTTTGGCCCAATCCTAGGGGATTTGACCAATGGCCAAATAATTGACGATATCTGCAAACCAGGGGGTTCGGATACCTGAGACTGTAAGGATAGTCTCATTCGGAATAGTATCAGAGATCGGAACATCCAAATGAGGAGAATAAATTAGGATTCTCGAGAGGTGATCCGCCACTACATTTTGTGCCTCAACTTTATCCCTAATTTCAAGTTCGAATTCTTGAAGTAGCAGTCTCATTGGGGTTTGGCATCCTTTTTGGACAAGAGATGTTTCAAGGTTGAGTGGTCGGTATAGATGATGACACGAGAACCTAAAAGATAAGCCCTGAATTTTTCTAAAGTGAAACTGCAGCAAGCAATTCTTTTTTACTAACGGTGTAGTTCCTATGGGCTTTGTCTAGAGCCTTGCCAGCATAGTAAATCATAGAGGGCTTCTTCTCAATCTTCTGACCCAAGATAGCCTCGACAGCATAATCAGATGCATCAACCATAATCTCAAATGGGGCTATCCAAACCTGTGGTTACAACACCAGGGCATAGGTGACTGCTGTTTTTAATAAATCAAATGCCTTACGGCATGATTCATCAAACTCGAATGGCGTATCCTTGGCTAGAAGGGTACTCAAGGGTCGAGCAACCTTCGAGAAGTCCTTAATGAATCTTCTGTAAAAACCCACATGCCCAAGGAAAGAGCGGATCTATTTTACGATTGTGGGTGGAGGAAGTCTAGAGATAGCATCCACCTTAGCTTTATCAACCTTAATACCCCGACTTGAGACCACATGGCCCAAGACAATGCCTTCGTGAATCATAAAGTGGCTCTTCTCCCAACTAAAGACTAGCCGTGTTTTGATGCATCTCTGAAGGATCAATTCCATGTTAGCTAGGCAAGACTCAAAAGAATCTCCGTAAATGGAGAAATCATCCATAAACACCTTAAGACAATCTCCCACCAGGTCAGAAAAGATGGCCAACATGCACCTTTGAGAAGTCGCAGGCGCATTGCAAAGCCCGAATGGCATTCTACGGAATGCAAAGGTTCTATAAGGACATGTGTAGGTTGTCATTTCATAGTCTTCGGGATGGATAGGGACTTGGTTATATCACGAATAACCATCCAGGAAGCAAAAGTATTTTTTCCCAGCTAACCTTTCATGGATTTGATCGTTGAATGGCAAGGGAAAGTAATCCTTTTTAGTGGCTATGTTCAGCTTCTTATAGTCAATACAGACTCTCCAAGCAGAAGCTGAACGAGTGGTAAAGGTTTCCCCTTTCTCGTTAGTTGTAACGGTTATTCCCGCCTTCTTGGGTACAATCTGAACAGGGCTAACCCACGGACTATCCGAGATTGGGTATATAATCCTAGCATCAAGCCACTTGATTATCTCCTTCTTGACCACTTGTCGCATATTCGGGTTTAGTCTCCTTTGCATCTCGCGAGAAAGGTCGGATCCATCTTCCATAAAAATATGATGATTATAATAAGATTACTCGATCCCCCTAAGGTCATGGATGGTCCAACCAATTGCCTCCTTTTTGTTCTTAAGGACCTTAATTAACCTCGATTCTTGCTCCTTAGTCAAATCAGCACTAATAATCACAGGGAGAGTGTTTTCAGGTCCTAAGAACTCATATTTCAAATTTTTGGGCAATGGTTTCAATTCAAGCTAAGGTGGGTTTAGAATAGAAGGTAGGGAGGATGTTGACGAAGATTCATCAGGATGATCTAGTGAAAGAGGCTGGGAATAAAGAAAATTAGTAGCCTCTTAAGAATGTGGCAAGTCTACCAAGGAGGGTTGTAGCTTGGGTTCGCTAAAGCTGGTGGAATCCTCGAGTGCACTGATTGTCATGCAAGTCTCAAGATCCTAATCCTCGAGCTCCTTAATGAATCCACAATCCTTAAATCCTCTTATCGCCTTAAAAATATCCAAAGTTAGCTCCTTATCCCCAAAGGTGATCTCCATACTGTCGCTTTCATAGTTTATGTTGGCCTTAGCGGTAGCTAGGAACGGATGTTCCAAAATGATGGGCATGTTCCTCAAATCATTAGGTACATCCATTTCAAGGACAAGGAAATCTACGACAAAAAGAAATCCTTGACCTTGAAAATTACATCCTCAATAACACTTCTCGGTGTGGTGACCTAACGGTCTACTAATTGTAGCATTACTGAGGTTGGCCTGAGTTCACCAAACCTAGACCTCTCATAAAGAGAAGTCGAGATTAGGTTGATGGATGCACCTAGGTTCAATAGTGCCCTATCAAAGGTGTATTCGTCAATAACTCATGAGATCAAGGAGGCACCTGGATCTTTTTTCTTTTGAGGAAGGTGATGTAGGATAACAGAACTTGCCTACTCAGAGAAAATCACCTTCCTCGGAGTGGGTTTTCCCCAGCAACGGTGCCAAATGATTGCACAAGTTTTGAGTATTTGAAATCGGGGTTACGAGTATCCCGTCATCGTAGTTGCAAAACTCGTAATCAAATATAATTTATACTGAAACTCCAAGGGAGTCCCGAGTCGAACACAAGGAGGAGACGTTTACTTTGTAGGAAAACATGCTTCGTTTTGTTTGCTTTTGTTTTTTTTGAAGTTTTGTTTTTTTTTGTTTTTGAAATAAAAAAGACAAGCAATCACAAGAGAGAGAGAATCGAATATGATATATTGCGTGAATGTCAATTACAGTAATCTAGGAAACATAAAAAAAGGGGTAAGTGAGAAGAAATCTCCTGAAGTTGTTGTTTGGTGAGAAGACAATGCTTGGCGGAAGCTCGGACCAACGAGTTGCGAAGTAGGACGACGGAGGTGAGAAGCAGGAGGATGTCAGGTAGAGGAAAGCTTCAACGTAGCTTCGGAATGGAGGTGAGAAGGTGAAGATGATCTACTACTGGAATGGAGGTGGGAGGACGGCTCCAAGGTGACCTATGAATGGGGATGGGAAGATGGAGGAGTATTTGGTGGGGCAGAGTTTCGCTATGCTAATAGGCACCTTGGGAGCTTGAGAGCAAGCTCTAACAGAGCATTGGTAGGCTTGCTAGAGCTTGGGAGTAGGTGGGAGTAGAGTAGGTAGAGATGGCTTGGAAGGGAGGGGGTGTAGGTCCTTATATGGTGGATGAGAATAGGCATGGGACCATTAGCGATCTGCAAGACATCGCTGTAAGTGTCGCTGTAGCCAGCTCGCGCCCGCTCACGCATGCAGCTGGCCCTGTTGGTGTATGAATAATTAGCGACGACTGTAAGCGTTGCTGTAGGTCCAGCTCAGGCATCGCTGTAGGCTGGTGCCAACCAAGCACTCGCTCGCACACAGCTGGTCCGCGCATCACGTGCCTCTGGTCGCATGCGCCCTCGCGTGCTGGCACTGCGCTGGCTGTACGCGCACTTGCGCAAATATGTGCTTGCACTGTGGTTGGCCATGCGCTGCTTCATGCACTCAATTGGGGGGCAGTGGGTTTCGAACTCGCGCCCCTTCGTTGAAAATGCCTACCTTCACCACTGCACCACGACTGCGGATTGTCTAGTGGTGTGTTGGTGTGGCCGTGCGGTTGGGGCACCCCTCAGCCGTTGGATTAAGATCCAACGGTTGAGATCTCATCTTGCGATGGCCTTGAGAATGCATCGACTCAGGTGGGGTAGCCTGGATGGCATGACGTGGCACCATCTGGGTCAACCGTCATCTTCTTCTTATAGAGGGTGCTACGGAGCTATGATCAGGGTGATTTTTACTTTGAGGGACTACGATCGTCGCTCCAGATTCATCCGTATGTTCGGATTCTTCATCTGAAGCTCGTAAAGGTGTCACACTACCTCCTGGCCATGTAAAATGGAAGAATTAGTATACATAATATGCAACTATCCTAAATGCCATGCAATGGATGTTATGTAGTATTTATAAAATGATATGCAATGTTAAGCCTAGGAACTATCATAAATAAGCATTTTATCATGAATTCATGTGTGTTTATCAATGACCTACCATCAGGGAGGGGCCCGAGAACCTCGATATCTTGACTCCCCTAGATTTAACTCAATCCCACCTAAACTTGAATCGAACCAGTCGGTTCTGGTGAACCAGGTCCAAGACAGGGTATTGGCTAACTTGAGAAACATTATCAAATCTTTAGAAGCTCAACCAATGCCATGCAACGAAGCATTGGAGCCTATGATCAAAATGATTGATGAACTTAATAGTTCTCTATTGAATTTGCTCCAAAATGTTAGGGATAGGGACCTGGGTGAGTTTCTTCTTCTAAAACTATCAAGGTTGCGGATGAAATTTATGGTTGCCTTAGTCAAATCTTGGGATGATTCTCATGATGAACCCCCTTCAAGAGAGCCAATGTCTGAACCTACTCGGGCGCCTATCGGGGGAGATACAAATTCTGAGATTGGAGATGACCAGGTTGGTCTAGAGCAATCCATTGAGGATGAACCAAGTTTCTCACCCGAGATCCCAGAGCCAAGGAATGAAGAGAAATATGTCTCCTTTGATCATGAAATGACATATGATTTTGAGACATATAAATGCGGATCATGAATTCGTTGATTTTGAGGGTGAGGAATCTCTTAGTGAAGTCTCACTTAAACTTAAGGAGAACGATTTTAGTGAGACAAACGGGCTTGAGAAATCTGATAAACCATTTCATAGCCCAACTATTGAAGATTTTGATTTAGTTGGGGTTAAGTTGGAGGATCTAAATCTTGATGATTCAATTAGTGACCCCATTCCTCATCCGCACCCTGAAGAGCTGACTTCTGAGATCATTGCGCCCAAGTCAATCCTAATTCAGCCATAATTTTTGACTTAGGTAAATCCTATGGGGTGAATGATATGCTAGAGGTCCTAGAGCTTGAGCACTTGATGTTGGAGGATAGAAATGTTGAAATGAAAAATTTGCAAGGCTAATTCTGAGGGAACTATGATTTTGATCTGAGGGCTCCTATTGACTTGAAGTCACCTACTTTCTACCAGGACCCTTATGATATCTTTCACGTGCAACCTAAGCTCAAAATAACTGATTATTTTTCTGAGCTAAACGTTAAGTGGACATCTGAACCTTGTGAACCATCTTTACACATTTTCCGACACTTTGGTCTTGGGTTGCATACTACTAAACTGCAGGCCCAACCCTACAAGCTCAACAATCTTATGTTCTGGGTGATTTTCATCCAGAACCTGAGAACGACTCGACCCTGGGGCATGGGTCTGCACCATAATTTGGTCCACGTCTGTGGACATCTTCTACTAGTGGGTCTGAGGCTTAATCTTTTGATTTTGATTCTGACTCGCACCTGTAAATTCTCAAATTCTTCTGTGTATATTATGCTTAGTTGAAGGCATTAAATTTAGTACGTGTCTATATTCTACATTCTCTATGGAGCTGACTGGATTTTCATGATATTCAGGTGATATTCTGTTATTCCGCCCATTTCATGTCTTTGATTTTACAATGAGGGCATTGCATCATTTATGGGGGGTGGATACTTAATCCTATAATTATTTTGTTAGCTCTGTATAATTTCTTTTATTTTCTTTGAAGAAAAATGAAAATTCAAAAAGCAAAAAAAAAAGAATTAAGAGAAGAGAACTTAGGCATTTGGAAGTTATTAACTTTAGGAAATGATACTTTAGGACCTAAATACTTAGACTCTTCAGGTCTTTTGGCTTAATTAGCCTGGGTATCCACTCGAATGTGAACTTAGTCTCAAGTCCTCATCAAGTCAATTTCATTTTAATTTGGTAAATAAATTGGGATGATAAGTATGCGACTTATCAACCCGCCCTCTAATTTGAGAGGTGATAAACGCCAGTTTGTCATCATTTTTATGCTTTAAAACTAACCTAGCTCTTAGGATTTTACTCTGCAAACGGGTTTTTGGGCTGCATTTAGGCATAAATTAGGATAGGCATGCATTGCATTTTTTATTGTCATTTTAATGAGTTTTTGTGAGTGTTAGGGATGTACAGATGCACAGATCCCTAAAACCCTAGCACTCAAGAAGGCAAATGGTGAAGGAGAAGCCCAGACTAGCTGGAACTCAGCCTAATCCAGCTCACCTCAGCTTGATCCAGCTCACCTCAGCTTGATCTAGCTCACCGCAGCTGGAACCTAGCTTACTTGAACTAGGGTTAGCTCATCCCAGCTCCATTCAGCTAATCTCAGCTGGATGGCAGCTCAAGAGAGTTCACCTTAGCTCATCCTAGCTCAAGTCAGCTCAGATCCAGCTCAACTTAGCTGAGTCTAGCTCATCCTAGCTCCCACTAGTCCACAGGGAGCTCTAGCTAGCTCGGCTAAGTTGACAGGAGTTCACCCCAGCTCAGATCCAGCTACATCCAGCTCCACTCAGCTCCAACCAGCTGAAGAAGAATCCATCCCAGCTCAGGAAGCTCAAGTCCAGCTCACAGGGACTCAGCTTAGCAAAACTCAGTTGAGCTAAGCTACCTTAGCTGCCTCAACCAGCTTGATTCTCCCCGGGAGCACCAGACCCAGCTCACCTTAGCTCAGTATGGTAGAAGCTAGATTACCTTAGCTCGGCTTAGTAGCTAGCAAAGAACTAGCAAGCTAAGCCAGCTAGAATAGCTCCATGCCAGCCTCTTCAGCAGCAGCCAGCTCCAAATTTCAGCTCCAGACTTCTCCTCAGCTCCTCCCTCCAAACCCTAGCTCCAACACCTTCTCGTCTACTCGTCCATTAGCTAAGCTAGCTTAGCTTAGCTTAGCTTAGCTATGCTCCAACTTCCTTGGCTTGTACTACCCCAAAAACCCACCTACCAACTCTACCCAATTAGCTCCACCTAAGCTCCACATGAGCTAACCTACTTGGCACCAACCTAACCTACCCACCACCTCCAAAAGACACCTAAAAGTGGCGCCAAAAACTACCCATAACCACCCCTTAGTGGCGCCACTTTTCCCTCCAAAATCCCCCCTCATCTCCACCACACAATCTCCCTTGAACCCATCTCCACCATCCACCTAACCCCCCTTCTAGAAGACCCCATGTTGGCGCCAACATGGGGGTGTCTCTCCACCACCAAAAGACACCAACACCACCATAACCACCCCCTTTAACACCCCTTGGGTTGGCGCCAACTCACCCTAGCCATAGGATCACCAACCACCCTCATCCTTCCATCCTAGCCCTCCATTTCAAGGGGCACCTTAACCCCCCATCCTATTCTATAAAAAGCCACCACCTACCACCATTTTGGAGCATCCTCCCTTAGTATATTTTCTACCTAAACCACCTATACCTACGGCCAAGAAGAAGGAGTAGAGAAGGAGATTAAAGGGGTGCATCACCAGCCCTTTTGGTGCCTTCTTCTCCCCACCCTCTTCAACTTGAGCCACGCCAAGGAGGAGGACTCTCCCACTTCAAGGAGGACGGCCAGGCAAAGGAGAAAAGCTTAGGGTGGACGTCCACCCTTGGAGAGAAACTTAGGGCACGCCCCCTTAGGGCTTGCCTTGGAGGACATCGTCTTGGCGGAGCACAGCAAGGAAGGAGTTGGAGGATTCTTTTCAAGCTTGGGAGCCACCAACCTTGGAGCAGGAAGCCCTCTTCTTCACCATCTATCTAGAGGATTTGTGTTTTCTTTCTTTATTTCAATTATCTAGTAGTAGAAGCATTCCACTACTAGGCATTTTGTTAAACACTTTATCAATTATCTAGTTGCCTTCTTCGCATATCTTGTTTGCATTTCTATTTGCTTATTTTCAGCATTCTTCACTTCCTCTCCCTAATTATTCTAGGCCTCCACTTGCTTAGAGTGAGCTTAGGGAGAGGCTCTACTTGCCACTTTTGAGTAGTATACTTAATTGGAAGTGTAAACACTTTTCCCGCCATAATTTCGCATGTTGCCTTAGTTCAAAAATAAAGAAAAATGGTATATTGAAAATTACCAAAAAGAAAGTTGAGATATATTCCAAGCAAGAGAATCAATTTTGCAACCATATTGCCTCCTTGGACGACCCTAGATACTCCCCTATCGAGGAATATAAATTTAAGAGCGAAAGTGGATTTACGCGTTACAACGACGTATTTTAACAAACCGCTTATTTTCGCTATGACTTTTTGGCGCCGTTGCCGGGGAGGCACGGCTTTGCATTAACTCATTTTCTCTTGCTTGAAGTGGATCTCATCCCCTTCTCTTTCTTTCTTTTGTGTGTGCAGGAGCTACAGCGGGAAGGCGGGAATTTGGAAGAGAGAGCTCAAAGGTCCTTTTCTTCCCGCGAAAATTCAGGTTGGTTCCTCTTTCTAGTCACATAATTAATTAAAACTACCAAAAATATATTAAACTTGGCTTTCAGGACCCTAAACACTTAAATTAAGTGGAGTGGTGCATTTTAAAATCATTGTTTGCTTGTATGCTTCTTTAGCACCATTCCATTGCGAGTATTGGTGTTCTGTTTTCCGAGTCTAGATTTCTGTCCAGACTTGAAAAATCGATTCCGAACACCACAGGCCTCCTAAAATCATAAAATTTCATAGAGTGATTCCCAATTAAGTTTGGAACATCTGTTCCAAATTTCAGATCAATTGGATTTGTATTTAATTTTTAAAAATTCATGGATTACAGAGGGGTCACACCCTCTAATCTTCCTGTTTTGCTACTGTCCGCGAATTTTCAGAATTTTTAAACTCATCCAATTTTTTGTGAAATTTATCTTGTTGGAATCCCTGTGAAATTTTACATATCATATAAAATCATAAAAATTTTCTGAGGTCGGTGGTAATACTGAAAAGTCCATAATACCCACGGGTATTATTTCTGGACTTTGACACCAGTACAATTAAAAATTGAAAACTATTATCAAACAAATTCCTAAAATCTTACAAAAATCTTTTCTGGAATCCTTGTTTGATTTTCTTCAAAGTAGTGGTGTTGTTTGACTTGTTTGGACCACTAATTAATTCTGAAAGCTAAAAATAATTCATTGGTAGTTAAATTTCTGTCTTAGGGATAATTGGCTTAGGGATTCTTCTTTCTCTTTAGAGACTCAATTAAAAGGAAATATACAATCACACATACAACTTGTCTTTCCTTTGATTGTGAACTTTCAAACTTGTTTGAAAACTTAAAGAGAAAAACCCTAAAATTCATTTAATTAAATCAAATCCTAAAAGACAAAAATACAAAAAAAAAATTGTGTGACAACTTGATTTTTATTGGAGCCACTCTCCAATTCCTGCACACACAAAAAAAAAAAAAATCAAATAACAGGGCAACAACCCAATAAACGCCCTCCACATTCCGTGTGCACTATAGAATCCTAGACCTAATTAAAATTTGTAGCAACTTGACCCCTAAGGCTTTATCAACTTAGGCTTGCTATTTAGGTCTTAAGTTTTCTTTAGTGAGTACCAATTCAGTCATCTATATCTGGTGTTCAGGCTGAGGGGCCGTGTCAAACGACCAGGCGCAGGTTTGTACAAGCACCTGGGGTTTTCCCTGGGAAACATTTGGGCCCAAACCTCCCCTTAAGCAACTTGGCTAGATTTGTTGATAGAATGGGTATTCACTATTGACTACTTATTTCCTATATAGACCAAGTCTTAGGTTATTATTAGGGAGTCACAATTAAGTTAGGTCTAGTTTTTGTTTGTTTGAATTGCACACTTTCTCTCATCTCTTTCTCTTCTCCTCCTCTCCCCGTTCTTCCATTTTATGCACGGGAGACGGTCTCAAAATCCGCACTTGGAAGGACCATTTGATTTCGCCCCCCACGTAAAAAGACCACTTTTTCTGTCTTCTCCTGAAAAAATGGAAACACAACAAAATAGGTCCACTGACCCTTCCACGTCTACCTCTAACCCCACCTTTAACCCTAATTCTAACCCTTCCACCCAAAACCCAACCACCAGTAACTTCCCACACTTGGAGCTCCCCAATCTTGAGCTGCCCCACACACAACATCAAGACCCCCTACCTGATCTTTTAAAATTGATGGCCGATCAGATTAATAAATTAAATTTCAATCAACAAACATTGACTAGGAACATCCAAAACCTAGCCAATCCAAGGCCAAACCCACCACCCCGTCAGCAGCCTGTTGTTCCTCTAAAAGATTTCTATGATCCGTCTTATTATGAGGAACGACCAGGGGTGGTCATACCGGAGGGGGACTTTGAGATCAAGCCAGCCGTCATGAACCTGATTAAACACTTTCATGGCCTTCCTAGGGAAGACCCTTTCAGCCACCTTGAAGAACTAACTCTTCTTGCACAGACAACCCGTTCCCGAAATGTGCAAGAAGACATATGGCTGATGCGGCTTTTTCCATTATCTCTTAAAGATAAGGCCGCTTATTGGTTCAGGACCATTGGCCGACCCATTACAACATGGCCTCAACTCAAGAGTGCCTTCCTCAAGAAATTCTTTCCCATAGGTCGTACCAATTCCTTACGAAGATCTATTACGACCTTTCACCAAAAATCTGGCGAAACTTTCCATGATTCTTGGGAAAGATTTCAGGACCTTTTAAGAAGTTTCCTGCACCACGAGATTCCTTTGTGGCAGCTCGTGCAAATCTTCTATCATGGATTAGAAGATCAAATCCGACAATTTGTCGACGCCTCGTGTGGCGGCAACTTCTTAAATAAAGATGCTGAAAGTGCTTATGATCTATTTGAAGAAATGAGTGAAAACTCATTTAACCAAGCTTCCATGAACACATTTTGCAGAACCCAAAACCCGCAGTTTGGTGTTCATGAAATAGGCGCTCAATCTATCCCAGTCGCCCAAGACGATCTTCAAATGATCGCTCAGAAACTCGACCAGATGCATATTAATCAGAAGAAAATTGAGGAAAGACTCGCCACATCAATTCAAGCTCGACGACCACATCTAACCCAACCTAACTTTCCACGAAGAGAAAATTTGCACAATCTCAACACCACTCCTGCTGATTATTCTGAGGTTGCCCATGATTCACTGGGGAATTTCAATTATCCAGATCTTAACCCCACCCAAAATATTTCTGCCATCCAGGAGCCCTTTAAAAATTCTTCCAATTGGAAAAATTACCTGAACTACTCCTGGAATAATCAAGTTTCCTCCCAACCATATCATTTTAATGGGTATGGGTCGAATCCAAATTTCCATCCTGGGCCATCCCAACAAGATATCAATGCCCAGATGCTACGGACCCTGCAGGATATGCAAACAAAAATGACGGAAGTAACCCGCAACATCACAAATCTGAACAATCAGATTGGGGTTGCTCCCATGCAAAGACCTGTAGGACATCTTCCGTCCCAACCCATACCCAATCCCAATCACCAAGGGAACCATTATATGGGCAGAAATCCACATTATCCAAATCAGCCTCCTCCTAATCCACCTCAGCAGCCACCCAGGTTCCTGCAATCACAGGCCCCCCCACCTCCTCCAAATAATAATCCGACTGCACATGCAGTTACCTTGAGGAGTGGGAAAACTACCACTGACCCCGAGCCTTCACACGAACCTGGTAAGATACATGTGCAAGTTGACTCCCCACCTCCCCATCAGGAAGAAAAAGAACAACAAAAATCTCAAGACAAGATTCCTATCCCTTTCCCACAAGCTCTCTACCCTACCACCAACAAAAGAAAGAAATCTGAGCCCACTACAGAAAAACTCATGGAGCTATTTGGGCAAGTTCATATCAATATTCCTCTCCTAGATGCTATCAAATATTTACCTGCCTATGCTAAATTTTTGAAGGAGATTTGTACTCCTAAAAGGCAGGCCAAAAATCTAGGACAGGTGCATCTTTCGGAGACAGTAAGCTCTGTCATACAGAGTAAGCTGCCTCCTAAGATGAAAGATCCGGGGGCACCTTTAATTTCTGTAATTATTGATGACACTACATTTAATCGCGCCCTCCTTGATCTTGGTGCCTCAGTAAATATTATTCCCACGAGTTTATTCGAAGAATTTCAGATCGGTGAATTAAAACCCGTCGAGGTTACTTTGCAATTAGCCGACCGATCTACAATCAAACCTCGTGGGATTGTCGAGGATGTATTAGTCAAGGTCCAGATTTGTGTCTTCCCTGCAGACTTTCTGGTTCTTGACATTGAGGCACCCGAATCATTACTGGACTCCCCGATAATCCTTGGACGCCCTCTTTTGGCTACTGCAAAGGCAAATATCAATTGCCACACAGGCAAAATGGATATCAACTGTGCAGGCCAAACTATCACCTTAGATATTTTTAAATCCTCCAGGAGATTCCATGATGATAACTTCTTTGAGGACTCAGATACTGAAATTTCTAATATGGTGGAGGAGACAATGTTAATAGATACCCTTACCGACCACAGTTTTTTTGAGGACTCTGATTCAGACTCAGTGGTCGGCGAGATCTGTGATCCAGAAACTTGTCTTGACTCCAAATCTATTCCTGATACCCCCCCTCACCCACCCACTATTCACGCACCTAATTTTTCCACACTAACTCACCATTCCTTCCCCGACCCCTTTCTTAGGGACCTGCCACCAACCCCGCCCGAGTTTGGCACCCAACCTGAATTAAAACCATGGCCAGACTCGAGCCACACTTATCAATTTCCATCTCACTTTGATCCCAATATTATTTCTAATCAATTTTCTAGGGATCTTGACGAAGATACCTTTTTTGCGGGCATCCAAGTGTCCAATTATTTACATGATTTTCCGTCTTCTGTGCATACCTTCACGCCCGGCTGAATGGCGTAAAAGATAGCACTGGATGGGAGGTAACCCATCATTTTTTTTTCTTGCTTTCCTTTTTTCTTCTTTTTCCAGGTTTTATTCATCCTAAACCTGACCGTTCTTCACTAAGGTGATTCCTTTTCCCTCCTAATGCTTGAGGACATGGAATATCTTAAGCATGGGGGGGTGTTTTTAAATTTTTACGATCGATTTAGGATGTTTAAAACCTAAAAACATGCAATTTTCTTTAATTTATTTCCTGCTTGCATACCCAAAAAAAAAAAAAACAAAAAGAAAAAAAAAAAAAAATATATATATATATATTGAAAACTTTTTGAGGAAAAATTTTGAAATCGGGACTACAGTCGAAAAATTCACTTCTGGTACAATGGGATTTAATCTTTAACAAACTAAGGATGAGGATATGGATCTAATCATTAGAATTCCAGGGTCTATTTGAGACTAGATCAGATATCCTTCTCTAAAATTCCACCTAAACTCATGATAGTTCAGGTGACTTGATCCTATTTTGTAATATGGAAAGTATTTGACTTAGTTTTTGATTCAAAAACCTGCGGTTCTTGAGAAACTTCTTGTGTCAATTTTCACACACAAGCCAACACTTAAAAATAACTAAAAAGTTGAAAAAACTCCCTTGTTTGGATTTAGTAAAAGTCTGAAGCAGATCATTGCTTTGAGTTCCCACCATCGAGAAGAAGGAAAAAACCTTCTTTGAGGACACGATGTCAACATGTTACCGCCTCGATGCTGCTCTATATCTATATTTCATATCTTTAGACGGAGCATTAAAGCGCATTTCAGCAGCTCAAGTGTCTTGGACGGTGCTCTACCTATAGCGTCGGAGCAAGAGCTTGAGTTTGCTTGGAGCGCCCCTTTTCACCGCATCGTGTTTTGGGGTTGTGAGCTCCTGGGTGGGTCATGGATAGTGCTATCCCGAAGTACTGGCGCCAGAGCCCCCTCGAGGAATGGTAATGGGAATGATGATACCGACACATCTGTTGTAAGACTAAGCTAAAAGTAAGCATGGGGGAGAAAAAAAAAAAAAATAATAATAATAATAACACGTCCTTATTAAGGTTGGCTTTTCACAAGCACCGACGCAAGGTTTTAAAGGAATTTGCAAGTTGCGAATCAGATTCACGAGCCAGAAAAATCCTAAAAACAAACATTTCAAGTCATCTGAATTAACAAGGGGTTAATTTGTGAATTTTCTGAGGATATATTGATCCCGTTCTATCTAATGGTTGGATCCAAAAACAAATCCTGATGTTTATCTTCAACAAATCCCGTATCTCCTGTGTTTTAATCTACCAAGGTCCCTTAATCTCTTTTTCTCCTCAAAAGTCAAAAAAATTCGATTTCCCAAAAATTCCGTTTTCCAAAAAAAAAAAAAATTAATGTTTTGCTAAGAGACTAGCAAAAGATAAGCATGGGGGTGTGATAAACGCCAGTTTATCATCATTTTTATGCTTTAAAACTAACCTAGCTCTTAGGATTTTACTCTGCAAACGGGTTTTTGGGCTGCATTTAGGCATAAATTAGGATAGGCATGCATTGCATTTCTTATTGTCATTTTAATGAGTTTTTGTGAGTGTTAGGGATGTACAGATGCACAGATCCCTAAAACCCTAGCACTCAAGAAGGCAAATGGTGAAGGAGAAGCCCAGACTAGCTGGAACTTAGCCTAATCCAGCTCACCTCAGCTTGATCCAGCTCACCTCAGCTTGATCTAGCTCACCGCAGCTGGAACCTAGCTTACTTGAACTAGGGTTAGCTCATCCCAGCTCCATTCAGCTAATCTCAGCTGGATGGCAGCTCAAGAGAGTTCACCTTAGCTCATCCTAGCTCAAGTCAGCTCAGATCCAGCTCAACTTAGCTGAGTCTAGCTCATCTTAGCTCCCACTAGTCCACAGGGAGCTCTAGCTAGCTCGGCTAAGTTGACAGGAGTTCACCCCAGCTCAGATCCAGCTACATCCAGCTCCACTCAGCTCCAACCAGCTGAAGAAGAATTCATCCCAGCTCAGGAAGCTCAAGTCCAGCTCACAGGGACTCAGCTTAGCTCAACTCAGTTGAGCTAAGCTACCTTAGCTGCCTCAACCAGCTTGATTCTCCCCGGGAGCACCAGACCCAGCTCACCTTAGCTCAGTATGGTAGAAGCTAGCTTATCTTAGCTCGGCTTAGTAGCTAGCAAAGAACTAGCAAGCTAAGCCAGCTAGAATAGCTCCATGCCAGCCTCTTCAGTAGTAGCCAGCTCCAAATTTCAGCTCCAGACTTCTCCTCAGCACCTCCCTCCAAACCCTAGCTCCAACACCTTCTCCTCTACTCCTCCATTAGCTAAGCTAGCTTAGCTTAGCTTAGCTTAGCTATGCTCCAACTTCCTTGGCTTGTACTACCCCAAAAACCCACCTACCAACTCTACCCAACTAGCTCCACCTAAGCTCCACATGAGCTAACCTACTTGGCACCAACCTAACCTACCCACCACCTCCAAAAGACACCTAAAAGTGGCGCCAAAAACTACCCATAACCACCCCTTAGTGGCGCCACTTTTCCCTCCAAAATCCCCCCTCATCTCCACCACACAATCTCCCTTGAACCCATCTCCACCATCCACCTAACCCCCCTTCTAGAAGACCCCATGTTGGCGCCAACATGGGGGTGTCTCTCCACCACCAAAAGACACCAACACCACCATAACCACCCCCTTTAACACCCCTTGGGTTGGCGCCAACTCACCCTAGCCATAGGATCACCAACCACCCTCATCCTTCCATCCTAGCCCTCCATTTCAAGGGGCACCGTAACCCCCCATCCTATTCTATAAAAAGCCACCACCTACCACCATTTTGGAGCATCCTCCCTTAGTATATTTTCTACCTAAACCACCTATACCTACGGCCAAGAAGAAGGAGTAGAGAAGGAGATTAAAGGGGCACATCACCAGCCCTTTTGGTGCCTTCTTCTCCCCACCCTCTTCAACTTGAGCCACGCCAAGGAGGAGGACTCTCCCACTTCAAGGAGGACGGTCAGGCAAAGGAGAAAAGCTTAGGGTGGACGTCCACCCTTGGAGAGAAACTTAGGGCACGCCCCCTTAGGGCTTGCCTTGGAGGGCATCATCTTGGCGGAGCACAGCAAGGAAGGAGTTGGAGGATTCTTTTCAAGCTTGGGAGCCACCAACCTTGGAGCAAGAAGCCCTCTTCTTCACCATCTATCTAGAGGATTTGTGTTTTCTTTCTTTATTTCAATTATCTAGTAGTAGAAGCATTCCTCTACTAGGCATTTTGTTAAACACTTTATCAATTATCTAGTTGCCTTCTTCGCATATCTTGTTTGCATTTCTATTTGCTTATTTTCAGCATTCTTCACTTCCTCTCCCTAATTATTCTAGGCCTCCACTTGGTTAGAGTGAGATTAGGGAGAGGCTCTACTTGCCACTTTAGAGTAGTATACTTAATTGGAAGTGTAAACACTTTTCCCGCCATAATTTCGCATGTTGCCTTAGTTCAAAAATAAAGAAAAATGGTATATTGAAAATTACCAAAAAGAAAGTTGAGATATATTCCAAGCAAGAGAATCAATTTTGCAACCATATTGCCTCCTTGGACGACCCTAGATACTCCCCTATCTAGGAATATAAATTTAAGAGCGAAAGCGGATTTACGCGTTACAACGACGTATTTTAACAAACCGCGTATTTTCGCTATCAAGGGGACTTTCAGTCTAAGCATCTACATGCTATTTGCACTGACTCACTTTTCGACAATTTTTACGAAAATTGGGTAGCTAATGAGCTATCTAGGGTGGTATGGCTGGCAAGTTATCGAGGGTAACAGTCCATTGGCAGGTTGTCTAGAGCCCAGCCACAAGATCATTCTCCTCATACTGCCTATAGGTAAATCTTAGATCAGGGAAGCTACCTACGTAGAAAAAAAGAGAAAAAGAAACACACAAAAAGAGAAAAAAGAGGAAAAGAAGAAGAAAAAACCACACTTCACAGCACGAGTATGGATGGCAAGTTGCCGTGGAGTACAGCCCATTAGTCGATTATCCAGAGGCCAACTCACAAAAATGCACAATAATTCCTAAAACACTTAGGGAAGAAGTGGGGAAATACAATAAACTAGGGAGATATACACTGGGTTCACCCTTGTGTCAACCCCATAAATAAAAGTAGGGAGAAAGCTACCAATTGGAAAGATAAGCCTTTAGGCAAGGCCACCTAGGGTCATAGAAACCTGAAGTCCATTTTAACAGTCACCTAGCGAGTCTTTCACTCTTTTCACCAGATGCTTAGCACTTAGAATCCTTTTTGAGTCTTGGGTAGGTTTGGTAGCCGTAAATAGTTATCCTAACACTCTCAAATTCAAAAGTCCAAAAAAGTTAGAAAAGGAGAAAAACAAAAATAATGTATCTTCCCTTTCCAAATAAGGTGAGGACTTCGGTGGTCTGCATTTTGGGAGACACCCATGTATTGTTGATTCTTTGTAGTTTAGGACCTTAGTTGATAATTTCTATTGTTAATAAACAACTTAGGCCTAAGTGATCGCATCCTAATTCTGATTTATACATAGCATATAATTTGATTTTGCTAGGGACTAGCAAAAGATAGGAATGAGGGTATGATGTAGACACAATTATTGAGGGTAAAATGCCTATTCATGCATGTTCCTAGGCTTAGATTTGCATTTCACATTATAAATATTGCATAGCATGCATCATTCTGCATTTAGAGTAGTTGTATATAATTTAGGTTAATTGCGTCCTTTTTGTGGTTAGAAAGATATTTATTTTGGAGCCTCGGATCAACGATCCGACCATACTGATTTGATCAAGATGATGATCGGAGTCCAATGCCTTCGAAATCCCCTTGAATGGAGTCTCGTAGCACCATATGCAATCCAAGGAAGATCAATGTACGAGGGACTAGGTGATGCAATCTGAATCGTTAAACGACAAATCTGACTGTACAGATGGATTCGGGTCGACGATCGCAGCCAAACGGTGCAAAAATTGACTCAATCTGACCTCTGTAGCATCCCCTACAAAGGAATGAAGATGGACAGCCTAGGTCATGGAACGTGGTGCAACCCAAGCCACCCATGCACACGCATGCTCACAGCAGCGTAGGCATGCGTCCAAGAGTAAGGGTGTGTGCACAGCAGCTGCACGTATTGTGCATGCGTGCGCTAGCAGTGCGGTAGCAGGGGTGCGTAAGCAGGATCTTCAGCGATGTTTATGACCATCACTAAATGTCCTGTATACGAATTTGATTCTTTCCTCCACTATAAAAGGACACCTACCCTTGCTATTTTTCTTCATCTCTTCCTTTCTTCCTCTCACCACCTCCAAGGCTCTAGAGAGAGGTTGTCCCAAGCTTGAGATGCTCCTCTAGAGTAGAATTAAATATTTTCCTGCTTCTCATCCCCATTCGTGGAGCATCCCGTGGTTGTCCTCTTACCTGCCTTCGGAAAGAAGATCCTCGCTGCAATGTCATCCTTTCCCACCTTCCATCCTCTAGCTCTGTCTCTGTTCGTCCCGCTCCTTACCACCTTCCTCCAGGCGATTCAGAGCGAGTCGTCTTCCAAGCGACCGATGAGTGAGACTCTCTCACCTCTTTCTATCTTTTTCATTTTCGTAGTGTAGTTTTTCCGCTTTCGTAGTTGTAACAAACACTTGTTCATAAATAGATGTTTATTTTTCTCTCTCTCTCTCTTTCTCCCTCTCTCTCGTATATTTTTGCAAGTAGATAAAGTTTTCATTAACCTAATCTCTTGCTTGATAAAAATACAAAAAAATTAGAAAAGATAAAAATAACAAAAAGAAATAAAAGTGAAATGCGGATTTCAAAACCAATCGTTCGCCTCCTCGTGTTCGATCCGGGACTCACTTTTTGAGTTTCGATTATAAATTTTATCTGATAGATGCATTTTGCGAGCTACAACAATGGGTTCTCCAAACCCCAATTTTACCATGCGAAACATGCCTAATCATTCTCCAACTTATCTGTTTACAAGTAGTTTCCAACTTTTGATTGTTGTTCAAATTAATTTATTAATTAACAGCCACAATGATGTCAATTTTATGAACAACGAAGTCTATTACATGCTAGGATAAGGCCATATCTAACAAGCTTAAATGCTTTATAATTCGTTAAATCATGAGAATTGTTTAATGAATGGTAAATAACTCAACAGTTAATTATATTGATTTAATTATTCACACTCGAAGTTAACAACTTGATTTACATCCTCCATATTTAAAACTCGAGTACCCAAGATAGCAAGAAACATGAAAATAAGTTTCGATCTCAGCAAGAGCCGAGAGCACACGCTAAATGGTGCAACAAATGAAGAAAGTCACAATGTAGACAATCACATGGAAAAAGGAAGAGACTACTCTCCCTAGCATCATTGGATGGTCACGGTGACTCCATGAAAATGTGGTCAAGAGGCACTTCTTATGTGGACTCGATCTGTGCCTCAAAATTCAAAGTGTAATTTATCCAATCTGACTATACGGATGCATCTAACACCCTCGAGAACCCCAAGATCAAATCTTGGATCACCTAAATTAACCTCTTAATCAAGTAAGTCTATGCAAAACTATCCTAATAGTCAGATTTTACATAATAAAACATCTCCTCCACAGGGACTTAAGCAAAAAATCAAAAACTTAAAAATTTTTAAAACATAATTTTTCTAACCCTTCATCTAATTTCTTTTCTCCTTCTTCCAATCTTCTTCACGTACCTCCTTCATCCTTTCAGCCAGGGCACGTGGGAGGAACCCATCACGCATGCACCTGCAGGCAAGCCACCACGTCGACCTCCCCTCCAGTGACCCTCGCTTGCCGTACAGCGTCCATGGGGAGCCCCCCTCTGATGTGAGAAATATGCAATTTGTTAAATGATGTAATTAGTGTCATTACAATGCGTAAATCTGCAATCAAACTTTTACATTTATAATACCTAAATAGTGGAGCATCTAGGGTTGTCCAAGGAGGCTAATTTGTTAGTCACAAAGAATGGGTTCTCTCTCTCGCCACTCAAATCAACACATAACTTTTTGTGTTTTTTATTTTGTTGCTTTTAGGGTTTTCAGAGACAATGGGTATTGTACGAAGATGAATTATGCTACAACCAATCATAAGTGACAATAATGATGCCTTCTCCTCTAAGCTCACCCTAGACAGGTGTGCTTAGTGTAATTAGAAGAGAAGGGGTGTGATGCACTAGTAAACTAATAGTAACATGAAAAACACACTAAACTAGAAAGCATGAAATTGAAGGCAATAAACAACTTTGTATTACTAGTAGAGTTGATAACAAGTAGTTACATGCTTCTTAAAAGTAAAAGAGAAGCTACACCAAATAATACAAAGAAGAAGAAATGGTCCTTGCTCCAAGCACAATAGCTCCTGTGCTTCCTTGCTTTTGATATGATAACTCCTCCAAGCTTTCCTCCAAGGCGGGCATCAACCACCTTGCTCCTCTTCTTGCCTGGCCTTCCCCTTAGTGTTGAAGATGACCTCCTTCTTGGCATGGCTAAGGGAGAAGTGAGAGAGGAAGAAGGCACCAAGGGGGCGAGTAGGTTGCCCCCTTGATCTTCTTCACTCCTTCCTTGGCGTGGATGTAAGAACCTAACTATTGGTATGCATGGAACCTAATGGAGAGGAGATGGGAATTATGTGGTGGTAGGGTAGGGTATTTATAGGATGGGAAGGGGGGCAGTTATGGTATTTTTTGGAGGGAAAAATGGGAGGGAACTGAAGAGGTGCCTTGGTTTTCCCTCCAAAAATACCTTCTAGAAGGTGCTGATTTTGGAGGGAAAAAATGGAGGGTGGAGATGGGTTGGAGGGGAAGGTGTAGGGTTGGATTTCAAGGGTTTTGGAGGGAAAAAGTTGGCACCATTTTTAGGTGGTTTTGGAGGGAATTTGATGGTGTCTTTTGGTGGTAGAGAGGACTGAAGGGATGTATAGGGTTCGTGCCAAGATTGAGGTCGAGTGGTGGTAGCTTAGGTGGAGTTAGGTAAGGTTAGTTGGTGGAGCTAGTTAGGTGGGTTCAGGGTTTGGTTTTGGTGGCCAAGGAGGTGAGTAGCTTAGCTAGTAGGGAGTAGGGTTGGAGTCATAGGGAGCTTGGGTTTTGAGGGAGAAGAGCTGGAGGTAGCTATCTTGAGCTGCACTGGAGTTGGTGGTTGCTGAAGAGAGCTACAAGGAGCTACCTTAGTTGGCTTAGTTTGTTAGTTCTTTGCTAACTGCTAAGCCAAGCTAAGAGGAGATGGCTTCTACTGATGTGAGCTGAGGTAAGCTAGGTCTGATCTTCCCGGAGGTTACTGAGCTAGCTAGAGTAGCTAGCTTTGGTCAAGTAGCTCAGCTCAACAAATTTGAGCTTAGTTGAGCCTTTGGGAGCTGGACTTAAGCTAGCCTGAGCTGGTTAAGGTCATCCTCAGCTGACCAGGTGTGGCTAGTAGCTAGTCCTAGTCAGGTTGAACTTCTAGTGAACTCTTCTGAGTTGGAGGAGCTGGAATGGAGTTGGGATGAATTGACTTGAGCTAGTTTGAGCTACCATTCATCTAAGGTGACCTGAATGGAGCTAAGGTGAGCTAGCTAGAGCTACCATTCAGCTAAGATGAGTTGCATGGAGCTAGGGATGAGTTGATCCAGCTAGAATGAGCTGGGATTCAGCAGGGATGAGCTAGATCTAGCTAGAATCCAATGGAAAGGAGCTTCTTCTTCATCTTCTACCTTCTTAAGTGCTAGGGTTTTAGGGATCTGATTATCTGTTTATTTCTAACACTCAAATAAATTTGTCAAAAACACAACAAAATATGCAATGCATGCCTAACCTAATTGATGGCTAAATGCAATCCAAAAACCCATTTGTGTAGTTAAAATCCTAAGAGCGAGGTTTGTTTTAGGGCATAAGAATGATGATAAATTGGCGTTTATCACCCTCCCCCACTAGCCTCTCCTCCATCCTCTCTTGTCTATGTGATCGATGGGTGTGCATAGAACCCATCACCGCCACCCCTCACACAGCTTTGTCGACGCTCAGCCTTACACCTCACAACCACCGATCATTGCCAACAATGCCCCTTTAATGCAACCTCACTCTCCTCCTTCCATTCTCCATGCATGCATGAATGAGAAAGGAACAGAGGAGAGAACCCACCCTAGCCTCGACGCTGCTACGGCCATCGTTGCCACCGCTGTTGCGCTTGTTGTAGTCACCGCTACTATGCTTGTCATCGCCAATCACATGTCCTCCCTCCCTATTTCATTCCAACGGTAGCCAACCTTCATATATTTATAAAGCCCCATCAACCAACAATACCACCAACCTTTATTTATTTTGGTTTTCCAAATCGATTTTGTTGTTAACATGAAACCAATATCCCTTAGTATTATTACTATTATTATTATTAATGTTGTTATCAATATTATTTGATAACAATCAATTTTGATGTTAAATGGGGATATTTGGGAGAGCAATGTAGGGAGAGGAGTGGGTTGGGAACGTGTCAGTGTTATTGCTAGGTGATGTATACACATCCATTTAGGTTAAAATGCCTATTTATGCATGTTCCTAATCTTTGATATGCATTCCATAGTATAAATATCGCATAGGATACATCATTCTGCAGCTAGAATAGTTTGTATAAAGTTTAGGTTAATTCCTATCCTTTTATGGAGATCTATTTTAGGGCCCCCTATTGAGGATCTGACTATATGGATCTAATCAAGACAACAATTGGAATCAAACGCCTCCGATATCGTCTTGATTAGAGTTCCATAGCACCTTATGTAGTTCGACGATAATCAACAACTAAGGGGCTAGGTATGCAATTTAGAGCTTCAAACGATAAATCCAACTACATAGATGGATCCAAATCGACGATCGCAGCGAACAGCGTGAAAATCGACCCAATCCGATTTTCGTGGTGTCACCTATAGTGGATGTAGTTCGAATCCCACGCGTGCCTCCAGCATGCCCAATTGAAATAGGACCACACAATCATGATCGTGCAACCCTGATGAGCCCTCACCAGCGTCGTTCATCTCCTCAATGCGTGATCAAGCAGCAGACGTTCCTCCAGGTGGTGCGATTAGATGAACATGCGGTTGGATGCACAAGCCCACACGCGATCTAACACACGATCAAGAGGCACAATCTTCGCGCATCCACTGCCGTACGATCTTGATCTGATGGCTCTCCTCCAACCATGCCTTAGTAGCTGTGCAAGGATGCGTATGTAGGAGTGCCAGCATTGGTGTGCGTGGACTTTAGTAACGTTTAGGTTGGATCTTCAATGATGTCTTTAGATGTCACTAAATGTCCCATGCACGAATTGTCTTCTCTCCTACATTATAAAAGGGCCCCTACCCCTCCCATTCTTCTTCAACTCATCCTTTCTCTCCCTCACCACCTCCAAGGGTCTAGAGAGAGCTTGTCCCAAGTCTAGGATGCTCCTCTAGAGTAGAAACCAAATATTTTTCCCACCTCTCACCCCCATTCGTGGAGCATCCCATGGCCATCCTCTCACCACCTTCGGGAAGTAGATCCTCATTGTGACATCATCCTACCCCGTCATCCTTCCTCTGATGCCATTCTTCTTCGTCTAGCTTCCCGCCACATTCGTCTGAGGCATCGTTAGAGCAAGTCTTCCTCCAAGTGACCATCGAGGGGGATTCTTCTCACCTTTATTTTTTATCGCTTTCTAGTGTAGTTTTCTACTTTCTATCTGTAGCAAACTCTATATTGAAAATATGTGTGATTATTTCTCTTTTTCTCTCTCTCTTTACAAGTGGATTAGTTAGATAAATATTTTGTCGATCTGATCTCTTGCTTATTAAAATACAAAAAGAATTATAAAAGATAAAAACAACAAAAAGAAATAAACTCATTTGAATGGTTTTCAAAACCAAACGTTCGCCTCCTTGTGTTCAACTTGGGACTCACCTTGAGTTTTAGTATAAATTTTATCTGGTAGCAATTTTTGCTACTATGAGGATGAGTCTTTTCGAAACCTTAATTTTTCACTCGTGAAACACGCAAACCATTTTGGCACCATTGCCAGGGAGGCAACGCTCTTTGGTTTTTCTAGCATTTTTCCACCTTAACTTTTATCTCACTTTTTCTCTGATCTTATTTTGATTGCAGGTACCCTTCCGAGGTAGGCCAGAATGTTTAGATTGAAGAAAAGTGCAAATGAAGGTTCTGTAAGTGTATCCCCACCACCCCCACCCTAGATTCGATTTCGCCACCTAATAACTCAAACTCAAATCAATGTAGGTGCTTGCATGAACCTTAGGTTAGATCTGGTTATTTGATTGTCACTTCACCTTACCTCACCCATTCACATAAATTAAAAATAGAAAAAAAATATTGTTCTCTTCTTGTGGGATTAAGCTAAAATAAACACACTTAACACCCATAAATTCTCATTTTAAGGTGCACAATCACTTTGATTCTACCACTTAACCCAGGATCCGACCTATGAACCCGGTACACTTTACTCAACACATACATAAGTGAGTAGAAATCTAATTAGGCTAAGACTTTTTGTGTGCCTTAATCAAGTGGTGCACAGGGCAATTGCTTGAACTATTTAGGCTGCACTACTCAAATTAAAACTGATTCATCGAGTAGCTTGCAACTTAGGGTTCAATTTTCAGGAACTAACCAAGCACTCAACATTATTTCTAATTTTTAAAAGGAATATATAATCACCGATGCTTTCAAAACTTGGAGTGCTCTCTTGAACCTAATTGAATGAACCTAAAGAACAAACCCTAAAAGCTACTAAATAAGGTTAAACCCTAAAAGACACAACATAAAATAACATTGTTTGAGAAACTTAGTTGTACACACACACACATTTGAATTGATCATTAAGGGCACAACCCATTTACAGGGCCCATCACATTCCAAGAGCACAATCATCCCAAGCCTTAATTAAAATTGAGTAGACGTTGGCCTTAGGATTCATTGAGTCCATTTCTGAGTGTTCTCTTGAACATATTTCAAATTAGTGACATCTGCTTGCTAAAAAGGTGTTAAGTTTGGGGGCCTATTGTCAAACGACTTAAGTAAGCAGGAGTTTGGCATAATTAGCAGCCCTTTAGACCTGCTTCCCTTACTTCGCCAGCCCAACTTTAACACCTTTAGGAGTAAGGACAACATCAAATTTGTTTTGTGGTCAGAGTTCATTTCTGAAGCATAGGTCCTTAGGCTACCTAATTTAAGGATAGGTTTGATTGATTGAACTGTAGGGCACCTTTCTTTCCTCTATTTTCCCTCCTACATCACCATGTATGCTTCCACATCCTACATACATTTCAAATCCTACTCTTCTACCACTACTTATCCTCAATATGATTACTATCCCTACTCTACTTATGATTACCCATCCACTAGCTGGGATAACTTTGATTGGGGATATGATTCCAGGCCTCAATGTCCAGGACTTAACCATGGACAACAAGACTATGATTATTATCCTTCTCATGCCTATACTAATTATAGATCTCCACCATGTAATGATCAACCTAACCCGATCTACAATAAAAAAGGATATGATGATTATAGCTTTACCCTCCCTAAGATTATGCTGAACATAGGTCACTACCATTCCTTGAACAACCCAAAATGACCTACTATCCGGGAGGACCCCTAGAACGTCAATATCTTGACTCCTTTAAATTAAACCCAAACCCACCTAACCCTGAACTGAACCATCCGGATTAGGTGAACCAGGTCCAATATAAGGTGTTGGCAAATTTGAGGAACACCATACGATCTTTAGAAACCTAGCCAACACCCAGCAATGAAGAATTGGAGCCCCTGATTCAAATGATTAACTATCTGAATAGTTCGTTATTGGATTGGCTCCAAGATATTGAGGATAAGGGTCTGGGTGAGTTTCTACTTGGGAAATTATCAAGATTGAGGATGAAATTCGTGGTTGCCTTAGTCCAATCTTAGGATGACTCTCAAGATGAACCCCCTTCAGAAGAGCCAATGTTTAAACCTGCTTAGGGTCTTATCAGGGCGAACACATTTTATGAGACCAGAGATGACCAGGTTGGTCTAGAGTAACCCATTAAGGACGATTCATTTATCTCACCTGAGATCCCCGAGGCAGGAAATGAGGAAAAATATGTCTCCATGGACCAGGATAGATAACTTTGAGACATATATAAATGAGGATCATGAATTCTTTGATTCTGAGGATGAGGAATCTCTTAGCAATGTGTCACTTGAGCTTATGGAGAATGATTTTAGTGAGACTAACAGGCTTGAGGAGCATGAGGAACAATTTGATAGACTGATCATTGAAGATTGTGATCCTGTTAGGGTTAACTTAGAGGATCCGAATCCTGATTTACTTGAAGATTCAATCAATAACCCCATTCCTCAACCACACCTCGAAGGGATTGATTATGATTTTGATTTGAAAATCATTGTACCCAAGTCAATCTTGATTCAACCACAATTATTGGACTTAGGATATTTTTGATGGGGTGTACAACAATTTGAAGATCCCGAAAACATTGATCTTGGAGGATAGGAATTTAGAAATTAAGATTTAGGAAGTTAACTCCAGGGAAGATAGGAGTATGGATCTAAGGATTCCTATTTGCCTCAAATCACCTATTTTCTATCAGGACTCTTATGATATTTATTAATCTAAGGATTTTCAACCCAAGTATAGAATAGTGGATTATCTTTTTCAGCTAAATTCTAAATGGATAAATACTCTAATTAGTTTAGAACTTTATTTCGTCTAGAATTTCAGACTTGGGTTGCATACCGTAAAGTAGCAGGTCCGACCATGAAAGCACAATGATCTCTGGTTCTAGGTGATTCTCATCCAGAATCTTAGAATCACTCAACCTTGGGGGATGGGTCTACATCACAATCTGGTCCACATCTGTGGACATCTTCTATTGATGGGTTTAAGGATTAATCTTTTGATTCTGATCTTGACCCGTACTTGTGAATTCTTAACCTTCTCCTTGTTTGTAAATTATGCCTAGTTCAAGGTAATAAACTTAGCACGTGTGTATATTTCATGTTCTCTACGGAGTTGACTAGATCTATCATGAAATTCAGGTGATATTCTATTTATTTAGCCCTTATCATGTCTTTATTTCTACAATGATGACATTGCATCATTTAGGCATGGGGGGTGGATACTTAATTCTAAAATTATTTTGTTACCTCTGTGGAATTTCTTTTATTTTCTAAAAAAAATAAAATTTGAAAAATAAAAAAAAGAGAATTAGGAGAAGAGAACTTAGGCATTAAGAGTTAACTTTAGGAGATGATACTTTAGGACTTGAACACTTAGACTCTTCAAGTCTTCAGGCTTAATTAGCCTGGGTGTCCACTAAAATGTGGACTTGTTCTCGAGTCCTTGCCACATTAATTTTACTTTAATTTGGCTAATAAATTGGGGTGATAAGTATGTGACTTATCAACCTACCCTTTGGTTTGAGGGGACTTTAAGTCTAAAGCATCTACACAATATTTGCACTGACTCACTTTTCGATGATTTTTATGGAAATTAGGTAGCTAATGAACATTCTAGGGTAGAGTGGCTGACAAGTTATCATAGGTAACAGGCGATTGACCAGTTGTCTAGAGCCCAACTACCTGACTATATTCATTATATTGCTTTTAAGTAAATCTTAGATCAGGGAAGCCACCTACTTAGGAAAAGGAAAAAATGGTACAAAAAAGTAAAAAAAAAAAGAAAATAGACAAAGGAGAAAAATAAATAAATAAATAAAATAAGCCACACTTCACCACACGAGTATGGCTGGCAAGTTGTCGTGGGTAACAGCTCATTAGTCGGTTGTCTAGAAACCAGCTCATAAAAATGCACAAATAATTCCCAAAATACTTAAGGAAGAAGCGGGGAAGTAGAATAAACCAGGGAGATATAAACTGATTTCACCCTTATGTTCACCCCATAAAAAAATAAAAAAAGTAGGAAGAAAGCTACCGATCGGAAAGATAAACCTTTAGACAAAAAGTCTTCAGGTCAACCTACCTGAGGTATTTTTTAATGGTTGCTTAGTGAGTCTATCACTTTTCATATGATGCTTAGAACTTAAAGTTCTGTTCGAGTCTTGGGTGGGTTGGATAGCCGTAGAAACCTGCCCCGAAAGTCTAAACTAAAAAATTCAAAAAAATTAGAAAAGAAGAAAAAACATAAAAAAATGTATCTTTCCTTTCCAAAATAAGGTGACGACTTGAGCGGTCTGCATTTTGGTAGGCACCTGGGCATTGTTGAGTCTTCGTAGTTTTGGACCTTAGTTGAAATTTTCCTTTATTAATAAACAACTAATGCCTTAAGTGATCGAGTCCTAATTCTATTTTTATACATAGCATTTTGTTTGATTTTTCTAGAGACCAGCAAAAGATAGGCACGGGGGTATGATGCATACACATCCATTTAGGTTAAAATGCCTATTTATGCATTCCATCGCATAAATATTGTACAACATGCATCATTTTGCATTTAGAATAGTTTGTATAAAGTTTAGGTTAACTCTTGTCCTTTTATGGCCAGGAGAGGAGATCTATTTCAGGGCCTTGAATTGACAATTTGACTATACAGATCAATGATTGCAATTCAGAGATCAATGGCCAAGGGGCTAAGTGATGCAATTTGGAGCTTCAAATGACAAATCCAACCGTACGAATGGATCTAGATCGATGATCGCAGATTAACGACATAAAAATCGACCTAGTCCGACATCCATGGTGTCATCTACAGAGTAAAGAAAACAAATAGACATGAGGGTGCCACATGGCACCATCACAGTTGCCCAAGATCGACCGTAGCCACCGCTTATCCCTAAGAAGCATCTTCGCAAAGAAATCTCGACTGTTGGATCAAGATGCAATGGCCAAGAAGCTGCCACCACCATGCTGCGGGAATTCATAAACTCGACACAAAACTCCTCATAGCGTAGCGGTGAGAGATTCTCCGCGCACCAAAGCATGCAGGTTCAAATCACCGTGCATGCCTCCAGTATGCCCAATTGAAATATGACCATACAATCTTGGTCGTTTGGCCCTAATGAGCCTGTGTCAATGCTATTCATCCCCTCAACACGTGACCAAGCAGTAAACATTCCTCCACGTGGCTCGATCAGATGAACGTGCCGTCGGACACACGAGCCCACGTGCGATCCAATGCACGATGAAGAGGCACGATCTCCACGCATCCTCGGCAACGCAATCTTGATTTGACGGCTCTCCTCCAACCACGCCTCAGCAGCTGTGCAGCACGTGTGTATGGGAGCACTAGCAGTAGTGTGTGCAAGCTTCATCGATGTCATCAGATGTCACTAAATGTCCCAAGCATGAATTTTCTTTTCTCCTCCACTATAAAAGGATCCCTACCCCTCCCATTCTTCTTCATCTCTTCCTTTCTCTCCCTCACCACCTCTAAGGCTCTAGAGAGAGCTTGTCCCAACCTGGGATGCTCCTCTAGAGTAGAAATCAAATATTATTCCCACCTCTCACCCCCATTCATGGAGCATCCCATGGTCATCCTCTCACTACCTTCGTGAAGTAGATCCTTACTATGACGTCATCCTACCCCGTCCTCCTTCCTCTAATGATGTTCTTCTTCATCTAGCTTCCTGCCACATTCATTCGAGGCATCGTTAGAGCAAGTCATCCTCCAAGTGACCGTCGAGGAGGATTCTTCTCACCTTTATCTTTTATCATTTTCTAGTGTAGTTTTTTGCTTTTCTATCTATAGCAAACTCTATATTGAAAATAGGTGTGATTGTTTCTCTTTCTCTCTCTCTTTGCAAGTAGATTAGTTAGATAAATATTTTGTCAATTTGATCTCTTTCCTATTAAAATAAAAAAGAATTGCAAAAGATAAAAACAAAAGGAAATAAAATTGAAGTGCAGTTTTCAAAACCAAATGTTCACCTCCCTATGTTAGACCTAAGACTCGCCTTGAGTTGCAGTATAAATTTTATCTGGCAGCAACATTTCACGACTATAATGATGGGTTCTCCAAAATCCTAATTTTAGTCGAGAAAAACATGCTCACCACCTGGAGAGAAGGGCAATGGGAGGGGAAAGAGAAATTGTTGGGTGAGTGCATAAAGTAGTAAAGAGTGGTGTCATAGGGAGAAAATGAAGGTGTGACAGCTGGCAGCGACAAACCTTCATTTAGTATATAAGAAAATTTACCAATTTCTTAAAAAAAATAATCCTTATTACATAGCTTTGTATTTCCCTTGTAACCTTTACTGCAAAACTTAGATTTCGGCGAAATGGGTATTATTAGAAAGCTTTCAATGAGGGGAATTTAATGACACTAATTTCGACATATTCCAGGCATAATTTTTGAGGATGACCCTGTTTGACCAAAAACTAAAATTTTCCCAAACTTCGAAGTTCATAACCCGATTCATACTCAAAGAATACTAATGGATTCGTCTCAATGTGCTTAGTTCGAAATTGTCCTTAGAGAGTAGGTTCGGGTATTTAGTGTTTGTCACCTCCGCCTACCTTACCCACCTACATATATAGATTAAAAATACAAAGAAATTATTTTTGATCTGATTGTGGGACATAATTAAAATTTACACACTATAAACACCAGCACACTATGGCATACTTTTCCTGATTCTACCAGTTAAGTAGAATATGATCAGTGGATCTGGTACATCTTAACTCAATACACATAAACATTTGTGTACCTTAATCTAGTGGTGCAACAGGTCAATTCACTGATCTGTTTGGCCCACACCACTCAATTTAAAATTGATTCATCTAGTAGCTGCCTCTTACGATTCAATTTCTAGGATTGAACTGGGCACTCCACATTATTTTTCAATTTTAAAGGAATATACATACATCTGTGATTTCAAAACTTGGAGTGTTCCAATAAACCTGACTGAACAAACCTAACTAGTGAACCCTAAAAGCTATTAAACAAGGTTAAACTTTAAAAGACAAATCATAAAATAACCTTGTTTGAAAACCTTGGTTGTGCACGCACACACGAATCAATCGATTTTTAAGGGCACAACCTATCTAAAGGGCACATCAAATTCCTAAGCACATTCAAACTTAAGCCTAACTAAAACTAAGTAGACGTTGACCTTAAGGATTGACTCACTCTTTGGGGCCCAAATTGAGATTATTTTTTATTTATCTACTTCTACCAGCCCATCTGATATCTAGCTAGGGGAGTAGTGTCAAATGACCGTGGTTGGAGGGTTTCAAAGGAGCCAGAAGCATAAGCCAATCCCTCCCTCCAACTGGGTGGAGAGATTGAATAAAAGCAGACTAAATAGTTTATATTCCTAAGATGGGTTCTGGGAGTTCGTAGGTCTTTAGGCTACCTGATTAAGGATATGTTTGATTGTTTGTACTACAGGGCACCTTTCTTTACATTTTTTTCCTCTTGCTTTTCCACGTATCCTTCCACCTCTTGCTTACACTTTCAATCCTATCCTCCTACCACTACTTATCCCCAAAATGATTGCTGTCCCAACTCAACCTATGACCAACCATTCACTAGTTGGAAAAACTCTTATTGGGGATATGATTTGGATCTCAATATCCAGGGCCTAACCCTAGACATCAAAACTTTGATTACTATCCTTCTCACGCCTACACTTACTATAAATCTCCGCACTACTATGAACAACCTAATATGATCTAGAATGAAGAAGGATATGATGATTACAACACCTACACTCCCCAGGATTACACTTCTTATTGGTCACCACCTCTTAAAGAACCACCTGAGATGACCTAATATTAGGGAGGGCCTCGAGAACCTCATTTCCTTCCTCACATACCGAACCCAAACCCACCCAACCTTGAACCGAACCATTTGGCTCTGGTAAACTAGGTCTAAGATAGGGTGTTGGCTAACTTGAGAAACATCATTCGATCTTCAGAAGCTGAGCCAACACCCTACATTGTAGAATTGGATACCTTGATTAAAATGATTGATGATCTGAATAAGTCATTATTAGATTGCCTCCAACATGTTAAGGATAAGAACCCGAGTGAGCTTTTACTTGGGTGGTTGTCAAAATTGGGATGAGATTTGTGGTTGCTTTAGTCCAATCTTGGGATGATTCTCAGGATGAACCCCCTTTAGGAGAGCCAATGTGAGAATCCTCTTGGGCACTTGTATGGGGGGACACTTGGGATGATGAGGTTGATTTAGAGCAACAAATTGAGGATGAACAGATTTCGTCACCTAAGATCTCCGAGCCAGGGTACGTGGAAAAACATGCCTCCGTGGACCAAGGAATAACATATGATCTGGAAACACATATTAATGTGGATCTAGAATTCTTTGATTTTATGGGAAAAGAACCTTTAGATGAAGTCTTACTTGAGGTTAAGGAGAATGAATTTAGTGAGTCGAATGAGCCAGAGGAACTTGATGAATTATTTGAGGGCCCTTTAGTTGAGGAATTTGATCCAGTTAGGACTAACATGGAGGATTCAAATCCTAACTTAATGGAATATTTAATAAGTAGCTCCATTCCTCAGCCACACCCTAAAGAGCCGAATGATGATTTTGATTTTGAAATCATCGTACCCGAGTCAATCCCGATTCAGCCATAATTTTTGGACTTAGTTAATTTAGATGGGGTGCATAAGAATCTAGGTGTCCCGAAAATGCTAATTTTGGAGGATAGGAGATTGGAAATGAAAATCTAGGAGGCCAATTCTAGGGAAATGGAAGTTTTGATCTAAGGGTTCCTATTTGCCTTAAAGTTCCAACTTTCTACCAAGACCCTTTTGATAGTTTCAACTCTGAAGATGTGCAACCCAAGTATAGATTAATTGTTTATCTTTATTGTCTATAACTTTAGACTTGGGTTACATGAACACAAACTGTCAGCCCAGCCTCATAATCAGAAAGATCTTTGGTTCTGGGTAATTTTTATTTAGAACCTTAGATTCACCCTACCTTTGGGAATGGGTCTACATCACAATCTAGTCAACATCTGTGGGTACACTCTCCTAGTGGGTCTGAGGATCAATCTCTTTCTTCAGATCTCGACCCGCCACTTTGATTCATTTATTCTTTCACTTTGTTTGTGTATTGTGCCTAGTTGAAGGCACTAAACTCAGCACTTGTATAGTTTATTTCTATCTTGGAATTAACTAGATTTGTCACAGAAATTTAGGTGATATCTTGTCCACTCCGCTCCTTTCACGCCTTTATTTTTACAATGAGGACATTGCATCATCTAGGAATGGGGTGGTGGGTGTTAATTTATGAGTTATTTTGTTAGTTATGTAGATTACTTTTATTTATTTTCTCTCTATTTACAAGAAAAAAAATTGAGAATTAGGAAAAGAGAACTTAGGCATTAAGAGTTTTTCATCTTTAGGAAATAATACGGTAGGACCTAAATACTTGGACTCTTCAAGTCTTTAGGTTTAATTAGCTTGGGTGTGACTAATGTATTGACCTATCTCTCGAGTCCTCGCCACGCTAAGTTTATTTTAATTGGATAAATAAGTTGGGGTGATAAGTATGCAACTTATCAACACACATTCTGATTTTATGGGACTTATAGTCTAAGCATCTACACACTATTTGTACTAATTCACTTCTTGGCGATTTTAACAGAAATTAGGTAGCTAATGAACTTTATAGGGTTTGGCACATTGTTGTGAGTAACCCCTCATAATTGGGTGTCCAGAACCCAGCCACGTGACCCATTCACTTTTACTGTTGCCTTTAGGTAAATATTAGATTAAGGAAGCTACCCACTTAGAAAAAGAAAAAGAAAAAAATATATAATCAAAAAGAAAAGAAAGAAAAGAAAATAGAAAAAGGAGAAAAAAAGAAATAAGCCACACTTTTCCACACGAGTATGGCTGGCAAGTTACCGTGGGTAACCCTCCCTTGCCGTTTATCCAGAGCCCAGCTTACAAACTCCACAAATAATCCCTAAACCTGGGGAAAAGTGGGGAAGTAGAATAATCCTTGGAAATATACACTATGTTCGCCCTAGTGTTGACCACACAAAAATAAAAGTAAATAGCTATTGGTCAAATAGATACACCTTTAGGCAGAATTTTTTGTTACGGGTCACCTAGGGTTGTAAAAATCAGAAGTCCATTCTGATTGCCGGTTAGTGAGTCTATCACCTTTTCACAATAAGATGCTTAGAACATAGAGTCTTCTCAAGTCTTAGGTGGGTTGGGTAGCCATAGAAAGCAACCCTGAAACTCTAAACTAATAAAAAAATCTCATAAAAATAAAAGAAAAGAAGGAAAAAAAAGTATTTGCTTTTGTATGGAATAAGGCAAGGACTTGGGCAATTTGCATTTTGGCAGACACCCAGGTGCTGTTAAGTCTTCGTAGTTTAAGTCTTTAGTGGAAATTTCTTATTGTTGATAAATAATAACAGCCTAAGCAATTAAATCCTAATTTGTTTATAAACAGTATTTAGTTTATTTTTACTAGGGATTAGTAAAAGATAGGCATGGGGATGTGATGTAGACATAATTATTCGTAAAAACATACCTATTTATGTGTGTTCCTAGGAAAGTTAGTTGTTTCTAGTAGTGTAAATAATGCATAATGACAAGTCAATTCTTTACTTTAAAAGTCGTTTGTAGTTCTATGTGGCGGAAAAATCGACTAATCAACAATTAATATAACCACTCAATTAGGGGCGGGTTGTGTCCACAGGGAGGCAATGATGCAATAAAATCTCGATTATTTTGTATTCGTTCAATCTTGTGAGAAATCTGTAGTCAAATCTGACATGAAATGCGACGGAAAGAAGATACATAATAACTTGAAGATTTAAGGGTAGATGTGCAATTTTTCCTCACTGAAATATTCAATAAATATGTGATAATTTTATGCAATTTTCAATTGACATGTATTATAGAAAATTTATGCACTTTTTAATCCCAAAACCAATGTCAGACAATGTTAATCACAAAAGCCATGCAATTGTAAGAGGGCTTGAGTATGAAGTTGTAATTTCACCATAATAAAATATTCATAAATCAAAATTCCTTTTCCTGGCAATGGCATGAAATGTAATTACTAATTATAATAAAAACAGAGGATTTTACCTCTCTCCTTACGATCGGGAGAGGTTCAATCGAGGAGAGGTTCACACAAGCAATTGGCTAAAGTGAGGCCATCGCGGTGGTGGCAACTGTACGTCGAGCGATGGCCAGAGCTGGCCTGCCAGAGGAGAAAGGTAGCGGCGGTGAAGAAGCTGCTGCTGCTGCAGGGTGTGCATGGAGGTGGCGCGCGTGCTGTAGGCTGGAGCGTTCATACTGCTGCACACTGGAGGTGCGCTGGAGGTGGTGGCGAGGCACAGAAGGAGCGGGCGCGGGCTCTACAGGCGGGAGGCGCAGGTTCTGCTACACGATGTAGGTGGTCGACGAGGGAAATGAAGGAGTGGGCGCATGTTTTGGGTGCACGTTCTGGGCACTGTAGGTTGGAGCATGCGTTGTGGGCACGTGTGCTGCAAGAAGGCGCTAGAAGTGGGCACTGCAGCAGGTGCACTCTGCAGGTTGCAAGGCGGGGACGCTGGTGTGGGCGCGCTGGAGGTGAGGCATGCTGAGGGGAGCTGGTGGGCGTGCTGCACGCAGCGGGTGCGCCGACTGGGTGCGTGACTGGAGGTGGTGTAGGGTGCGCACAGAGGTGGTGCAGGGTGTAGGCGTCTTGTGCAGCCAGAGGGGCGAGGGCGTGAAGTAAGCGGCCGATTGCTGTTATGTGTGGGGACGAAGCTTCAGACGTCCAGGAAATTTCCCGGACGTCTTAACTAACGGAGGAGATGAAGTTGCAGTGGCTGCGGTGGTGGTTGTTGGTGATGATGGCGAGGGTGGTGCACGTTGAGGTGCTCACGGTAATGCAGACGTGCTCCAGATGGCGGTGTGGCCTGTCACACCACACGCCCATGGTGGTGGAGGCTCGTCACCACGGTTGAGGTTGGTGGTGGTGGAATGGACGAGAGATGAACTCTCTGCACAGTGGTGGGTTGGGGGTGGTGGCCTCCCGTACAAGGTAGCCTCCCTCCTCCTTTTGTAGCCACCTGCATGGATTTGAATGGATAGGCAGGAGCAAATCCACATTCTCCGCTCGTCCTTGAATGCAGGTTTAGTGCGGCAGCTGGTGGCGTTGGAGTGGCAGCTGAAGGAATTGCAACCGTTGCTGAAAGAAGAAGAATAAAAATAGTGATAAAATATTATGGCTATTTATATACAAACCCTCAACTTTTATGTTAACTTAAATTAATTCATGTAAAGCACCTAATTGGTTAACTAATTAAAGAATGCAATTCTAAGTTAATTCTAAATACATTTAAATATGAATGCAATACATGAATTATGTAATTAAATTAGAAATATAAATTAATCTGTTTACATCCAAATTTATGCTAAATAATTATTAGAATTAACTTAATGTCTAGGCAATTAAATACTTAAATAGCCCACAAATATGGGCTAATCAAATACCCGCATGCCTAGTCTTTGCTAGTCCCTAGCAAATCCAAGCAAAACCTAGCACTCCAAGTAGACTAGTCAACCCAGTCAGTCATCCTTTAGAAACATATTAAGTTTAGACTCTAGACCTATGGTTCCCAAGTAGTTGCTAAGTTACAAACTAGGTCAGCTAAAGACGAGTTGCAGGCATAAGTTTCCCTGATTTCTTACTCTACCCTAACGTTTATTAATCCCTGAGATTAAAGCATCTGTGCATGTGCATTGGTCTGAATTATTTCAGTTAAAGGAAAAAGGATTTTTTTTTTATTCCTCTAAGTCTTACCTCAGATCAGCTATCAACACGGTCTGTGTCGGATTCATTATCCCCATTACCATACCTCGAAGGGTGCCTGGCTTTCGATGCTTCGAGATAGCACCACCCATAACGACCCCAAGAACTCTTGGCAATCGACACTTTGAGATAGTATCACCCATGGATTTCTTAAGCGAATTTAGGCCTATGGCAATCGGCACTTCAAGATAGGGCCGCCCATGGTACCTAAACTGTGCAATGCACTTACATGCCCCCAGTAGGATGGATATCCTAAGAGACAAGTACCGAGGAGGTAATATGTTATCATCGCATCCTCAAGGTGAGTATATACTCCACCTCTCCTACGGCTGGAACTCTTCCAATCAAATTGTGTTTTCAAGCCTCTCCTAGGTCAAAACTAAGAGAACCAAATCTCTTTCAAGAAAGAAAGAAATTAAGTTGATTATGAGACCAAGTGTGTGAAATTTGGATGCTTGGGTTACAAGGACCCGTAAACCAAAAGGTAGAACAAAACTCCAGGTACTACCCCACCTTTTAACTCAAATCCTAGCTTTCCTTCCTCAACCTCTTGAGGAATGGTCCGCAACTTAACTCCTATTTAAGTTTTTAAGTCCACAAAGGACCCTAAAGGTCTAAATCTAGTAGCTCATTTAGCTTCTAAAGTTTGACCCTAGAATTAACTTAGTCTACCCTAGAGTTCTGATTTGCTTAAGAATGCAAGACCTAGCGAGTTAAGCTCAAAACCTTTTTTTTTTAATGGAAATGTTTGCAATGAATGCACTATGCTATGTATATCCCTAAGTACACCCCCCCGTGCCTAAAATCTACAATGTCCTCATTGCATAGAAGGATATTACCTGGGCCAGAGCGAGGTTGCCTTTCTTTTGTTAACAGCCGAATAGCCAAAAAACCTGCAAATTAGGTTCAAGGATTGCAGAAATAGGCCCTAAAAATGAGAAAAGCAATGCTGGCCTTGAAAATAGGTAACCTAGGATGTTGGCAAGCTGATGATGAATCCCAATAGCAAATGCTCGCCCAACTAAGATGGGAATGAAATCTTCCCAGGTCAGCAGAGGAGGTTCTAAAGGATAAACTAGTATAACAACCTCCAAAGGAGTAAGGGGAGGATGACAAGGATCCTCCAAAAGGAATGGGGAAGGAATAGTGCAAAGATAAATCCCCAAGGCAATGGACTGACTAAACAAATCATCAATCCATACCAGATACTCCATTACGGGAAATATTGGTTTGTTAAGCCCCCCGGTCAGAACAAAAGTGAGCAATTCTCTAAGGCAAGGATCGCCTAGGGTGTCCAAGTTTCGAGGTTGTGGGATGTCCATATGATCTATGTTGGGTTTAATCAGCTCGGTGTCCATCCCTCACACTTTCCAAATCCTCAATTGCATCCCTAGCATTCCTTGCACCATCACAAGTATCTTCCTGCCCTTCATCAAGAGTCACAATTTCATCTTCAGATATAAGTGAATCAGATGGTGACTTCGAAATAAATGAAGGCAAGTTGGAAGCAACAGATCTAGGGATTATCCTATCAATGTCATCCCCGGGTTTTTGTTCTTTACTCAAATCTTCCCTGGAGTCTATATGTGAATCCACATAAATCTTAGAAGTTGCTTCCAAATTTTCCATCATTTCATCATGAGGAGAAATATCATCAATGGGTGTGCTAAGGAAACCTAATTTGGTCAAATTTGTGACATCCTCAGGGGCTAACTCTTCAAATATGACATAATCACTTTTAGTGTCACTCCAGATTTTGAATGTAGGTTCTTCATATAATTCGTCTTTCTCCTCATCATATGATTCATCATCTACCCGAGGTCTAGAATCATTTAATATCTCAACAGATCCCCTAGGGTACTCTATCTGAGGTAAATGGTTTACACTGGTAAAATCAGACTCCTAAGATAGGTCAATTTCTTGAGGGTTAGGTTCCCTAAGGGTGGGCTTGAGTTCCATCTCGTGATCAGAAAGGAGGGTAGGATTAACAACTTGACTTCGACCCACTTCATCAAATGTCACAAAAATACTATCATCTGGGTCGAGGTCTTCCAATGGTACCATCATTCCCTTCTTTTGACTTCAATATAATTCAGGTGGATACTCAACCTTATCATCATCTTCCTCAGGTTGTCCCCTTTCTTCATCCAATGCATAGCTTCTTTCATATGTGTCTTCCTCCCACTTAAGGCGTGGATCTCTCAAGGAAGTGTCATTTAATGGGGAGGTTTCAAAATCGAGCCTCGAAAAGTAGCTATTCTCCCCAGAATTTCCCTCCAACTTAAAGTGTAGCTCTCCCACGGGAGATGCATCTATTGTAGAGGGGTGTAAATCATCCTTAATGGGGTAGATTGGGTGGCTAATTTCATCTCTTTCTTGTTGGCCTGCTCTCGAAGATTTTCCTAACAATTCAATAATTTCGTTTTGCATTTCTGTATTTCCATCTTCAAGGAGGAGAGGTCATTTCTATCATGAGAGAAGTCACGCTCAGGCTTATAGTACCTAGGAGTGTTTGTCCAACCATTATAATTTTTCAGGGAGGGTGGGTTGGGTATTTCTACGATATGTGGGATATTGGGCAAAGCAAATCCCTCTCCTAGGTTCTGCTCACTGATTTGGGGCTTAACCAGGCCAATACTCCTGTAATAGGAGTAAAACAGATCTCAATGATTGTCATTATGTCCATCAAGGGATGGACCATCTTGGCGTATGGGATCGAAGAGTGCAGAGTGGGGGTGAGGGTGTGGGTAAGATGTGAAAAGATGAAAATCAATGTGGTCCATTCTAACTCACACCTCAATCAGAATTCCCCAAGCAAAACACAATTCAAAAAGGACTTTTTAGGTCTTTCCCAATTTAGCTTTTGATTTAAGTCAGATTGTAGGTGACAATACAATTTGTTCAATCAATTTACGTGCTTACTGTCGACCTATGGCTCACCTAAGAAGACCTAGTTGGAGCTTAGGTGTTCTTCCCTAAATCTCAAATGGTAAAGCAACTCCAAAGATGGAAGATCGAGGGATGCAAGTAGGCCTAAGCCTTCCTTTAAAGCTGTGCTTTCGTGGTGCTTCTCAACTACCCCCAAAAATCCGTGACAGGGAATTTCCCTCTTTGGATTTACAAAACCTTTGATCTCAAGTTCAGAACACTTCAGAATCCAACGATAGGAGGGCTCTTGTCCTATTATTTCCAAACCTAAGGAGTGTTTAAAAGCATGTCGTGGCGTAAGCGAAATAAGTGTGCATACATTGCAAAAGATTTTGAATTTTGAATTGCACATCAAGTTTGAAAATTAAATCCTTGGTTTTTAGATGTCCTTCCTTTAATTAGTCCTTTTTCAAGAATATATGTGACCACTTGTTAGATCTATTCAATATAGATTAGGTGGTCTTCGAATTAAGTCCAAATGCAATGCGTGATCAAGAATAGGATGCAAAGTAAGAGAATCCGTACCTTACTTCCAGTAATCAATGATGCGAGAATGCACGCAATGCAGAGAAGTAAATCTAGAGGTTGCTCATATAGACCTAAATGGTTCGTCCTAGGGGTAGGCAGCTTTTAGCAGGCAACTCATTTTTCTTATTATTATTTTTTTAACTACTTATGTATAAGCAAATAAAGGTAAATAATCCAGAAAATAAATTAAAAACCTAAATCTAAAGAAAAGGGAACAGGCTCCCAAAAATTACCCAACATGGGCCTAAAATAAAATCGGGGAACAAACCCTTCAAAATATACCCCAGAACAAGGGTTTCAAACCAAATGTGCAATGAAAAAAAATAAGTCTAAAGTCTTAATCCTACTCTAATCAAATTAGTGACTAAGTATACAGAGATGATCGTCGCGTCCTCGTCCTTCCCCTCCTTTGCAAGGTAACTCGATCAATTTCTCCTCTGGCGACGTTAAGGGTCGCCTTCACGATGGCTGATTCCTTACATAAATTTCTCGCACAGAAAAAATAATAAATGGTCAAATCACTATGCAATGAGAAATAATAAAAAATGAAAAAAAAATAGGTGAAATTATTGTGTCTGTTGCCTCCCCGGTAATGACGCCATTTGATAAGTCGATTCTTCGCTTTTAAAGTCATTTGTAGTTCTATGTGGTGGAAAAATTGACTAATCAATAATTAAAATAACCACTCAATTAGGAGTGGGTCGTCTCCACAGGGAGGCAATGATACAATAAAATATTGATTATTTCGTATTCGTTCAATCTCGTGAGAAATCCGTAGTCAAATCTGACATGAAATGCGACGGAAAGATGTACAATAACTTTAAAATGTAAGGGTAGATGTGTAATTTTTCCTCACTGCAATATTCAATAAATATGTGATGATTTTATGCAATTTTCAATTGACATGTATTAGAGAAAATTTGTGCACTTTTTAATCCCAAAACCAATGTCAAACAATGTTAATCACAAAAGCCATGCAATTGTAAGAGAGCTTGATTAGAATAAAATTGTTAATTTCACCACAATAAAATATTCATAAATCAAAATTCCATTTCCTAGCAATTGCATGAAATGTAATTACTAATTTGAATAAAAACAGAGGATTTTACCTCTCTCCTCCTCGCGATCGGGAGAGAGGTCCAATCGAGGAGAGGTTCGCACAGGCGGTTGGCTGAAGTGAGGCCGTCACGGTGGTGGCAGTCGTACGACGAGCAGTGGCCGGAGCTGGCCTACCGGAGGAGAAAGGTAGTGGCAGTGAAGAAGCTGCTGCTACCGCAGGGTGCGCACGGAGGTCGCATGCATGCTGCAGGCTGGAGCATGCATACTACTGCATGCTGGAGGTGAGCTGGAGGTGGTGGCAAGGTGCGGAAGGAGCGGGCGCGGGCTCTACAGGTGGGAGGCGTGGGTTCTATTGTGCGCTGGAGGTGGTCGGCGAGGGCAGTGAAGGAGCGGGCATGCGTTCTAAGCACTGTAGGCTGGAGCGCGTGTTGTGGGCACGCGTGCTGCAAGAAGGCGCTAAAAATGGGTGCTGCAGCAGGTGTGCTCTGTAGGCTGCAAGGAGGGTGCGCTGTAGTTCGTGCGCTGGAGGTAAGGCGTGCTGAGGGGAGCTGGTGGGCGTCCTGCACGCTGGCGGGCGCGCCGGCTGTGTGAGTGACTGGATGTGGTGCAAGGTGCGTGCGGAGGTGGTGCAGGGTGCTGGCGTCATGTGCAGCCGGAGGGGTGCGGGCGTGAAGTGAGCGGCCGGTTGCTGTTGTGTGTGGGGACGAAGCTTCAGACGTCCGGGAAATTTCCCGGATGTCTTAACTGACGGACGAGATGAAGTTGCAGAGGCTGCGACGGTGGTTGTTGGTGATGACGGTGAGGGTGGTGCACGCTAAGGTACTGACAGTAATGCAGATGAGCTCTAGATGGCGATGTGGCCTATCACACCACACGCCCATGGTGGTGGAGACTCGTCGCCACGGTTGAGGCCAGTGGTGGTGGAATGTACGAGAGATGAACTCTCTGCACAGTGGTGGGTCGGGGGTGGTGGCCTCCCGTACAACGCAGCCTCCCTCCTCCTTTTTTAGCCACCTGCATGGATTTGAATGGATAGATGGGAGCAGATCCACATTCTTCGCTAGTCCTTGAATTTAGGTTTAGTGCAGCAGCTAGTGGCGTTGGAGCGGCAGCTGAAGGAATTGCAACCATTGCTGAAAGAAGAAGAATAAAAATAGTGATAAAATATTATGGTTATTTATATACAAACCCTCAACTTTTATGTTAACTTAAATTAATGCATGCAATGCACCTAATTGGTTAACTAATTAAATGAATGCAATTCTAAGTTAATTCTAAATGCATTTAAATATGAATGCAATGCATGAATTATATAATTAAATTAGAAATATGAATTAATCTATTTACATCCTAATTTACGCTAAATAAATGTCAGAATTAACTTAATGTCTAGGCACTTAAATACTTAAATAGCCCACAAATATGGGCTAATCACATAATAGAATCATCATGCATTTAGAGTAGATTATATAAATTGTATACTAATTCTCCCATCATAATGGCTAAGGTACAAGGTGATGTGGATTTGAGCTTCAAGTGACAAATTTGACCATATGGATGGGATCAGGTCGACAATCGTAGCCTAATGATGTGAAAATTGACCCAATTCGACATCCGTAGTGCCTCCTACAAGCCAAAGAAGATGGATGGTGAGAATGGCACCATCCCAGCCATCCAAAGCTACCTTGAATGCCTGCAAGCCCTCCCCTCATCCATGGCTCGTTGATCTTAGCCATTGGATTCCAATCCAAAGGTTGATATGCATCAGCACCCACCTGTTCACAAGTATAAAGGAGATCCTCACAACAAATCTCTATTGTTGGATCATCAACCAAAGGGTGAGATTAGATCTCATCACTTCCTTACCTCATCTCATCGCCTGAGTTCAGCGCAACATCGATCCTCTGATCAACATTAGACAGCCCAGACCTCACGCTATCATCTTCCTTCGCATGAAAATCCAGCGACTTAGCACATTGGTCGCATGCACTATTCGCAGTGAAGAGAGTAAGTTCAAAACTGCAAATACCTCAATCCATAGTGCAGCTGGGGCGTCGACAATTGAGTCATTTGATTTGGATTGAGTGGCAATTGAAGTAGCCACACGGCATGTTGGATGGAGCAGATTCCACACACGCACTATTACGTGCAATCTAATGTGCCCCTACCATGCTGAATGCATGATCTGAAGCATCTTCTCAAGTGATCACGGTCGTTCACCTCTGATCCAAAGGGTCAGCTCTCTCCTCAGTGCTCCCACACAATGCCAACAGAGACCATGCAATGCACACATTGCACGCTGTGTTGCGCATAGTTGGGCATGGGCAGTGAGTGTGCGGGAATGTTTTGTGCACTGCATTCAAGGCCTGGCTAGCCAAATGATTTGCCAAAGGCCTTTAAATGGCCCCCTACACCCTCTCCTTCCTCTTCATCTCTTCTTAGTCTCTCTATGCCTCCTCCAAAGATCTACAAGCTTGTCCCAAGCCTAGGATGCTCCACTAACCTGAAAATAATTTTTTTCCCTCTTCTCACCCCCATTTGTGGAGCACCTATGGCTGTCCTCTCACCCCCATACGGCAGTAGATCCCGCTGAGACACTGCCTTGTTTTGACCTCCTTTCTCCAACTTCATCCTCCTTCCTCTAGCATCTTACCACCCTCTTCTAAGAGCTCTAACAATGTAGCTCATCCTCCAAGCAGCTGCCCAGGTGGATATTTCATCTCTCTCTTCTTTTTATCGCTTTCTAAAGTAGAGTTTAATTTTTTCCTATAGATGTAATAAACATTTGAATTATCTAAATAATATCTATTTCTTTCTCTCTCACTCTCTTTCTCTCTCTATCTCTCTTGTTCTCTCTCTCTCTCACTCTTTTATTTTCCAACTAGAATAGAGTAGAGTGGCCCAGATAATCCTTAATATGAATTTTTCCTTATTTAAAATACCAAAAAAATATGTAAGCACAATAACACCAAAAATAAATAAAAACAAACATGGATTTCTCTAAATCAAACGTTTGCCTCCCCATGTTCTACTCAGGACTCACCTTGAGCTTTGGTTATAAATTTTATCTGATAGCTGGATTTTTGCAACAACGACAATGGGTTTTCCAAACTCCAACTTTTATCTTGAATTTTCTGGCACATCACCCAAGAATATCCCATTCTCACCTATGCTTGGCAAGCTTTTGGCATTAGTCTCTATCACCAACTTGCCAACATCTTGGGTTACCTATTCACATGGCCCGCTTTGTTACATATCTTTTTCAGGTCTCTCTCTAGTTTTCTAGACCTCAGTTTGCACTTCAGGTACTATCTTCCCTTTTTCATGCAATGAGGACATTGCCCATTTTAGGTAAGGGGGGGCATAATGGTAATACTTAGGGTTACAAAGAGTGCATTGACATATATATTTCCATATACAAAAAAAATCATCATCATAGAGAGAGAAAGAGGAAAAAGTGTTAGTCTGAACATTTGATTATGAAAGAGTTTTCCTAAGTTCTGGGCTGGAATGAATGGTTAATTAAGACTTGAAGTGCCATATCCTAGGGGATAAGTGAGCATTGAGTGGTAATCATCGTAGTTTAGGAAAACATGTTGTAGTATAGCAATGAAAGTAGAATCAATATTTAAATTTATAAATGCCTAAAAAGTGTTGAGTTCCGACATTGTTTATAGGGAGCAAACAATTGTAATTCGACCACTAATCAAATAATATAAAGATGGGCACAATAATCAACTCACAAGTAATGATATGTTATGAATAATCAATCAAAAATATATTCAATAAGTAGTCAAATTGTACCTTAAGATCAGCAGACAAAAGTATAAAAAAAGCTTAAAAAGATGGTGGTTGAAACCATCAATATGTCTTTTAACACTTAGGGTTCACTCGATCAAACCAACTCTCATTCTCTTCAAACACTTGGCATATTCTCAAGTCAAGCTATGCTTTATACTTAACCAAATTAGTTGGCTGTGGAAAACTATAGATGTCTTAAACTTTCAAATCAGAATAAAGTTTAGACATGTGACCTTTATCTCAGAGAAAAAGCCCCTTTTCTCTCTCTGTCAAAGACAACTTCTTTCTCAAACTCGATTGACAGTTCTGACCATAGAGACCAAACTCGGTTCAGGCATAAACCACCCTAGACCCACGTGCATGTGGGCATAGGTGAGGGCATGTGTGGGGGGGGGTGTGGGGTAGGGGTCTGACCCCAGTGGTTCGAAGGTAGTAAGCTCACGAATGTAAATAATTAAAAATCAAAATATAAAACATCTATTTCCAACGTGGGACTTTCCATATAAGGCTTCTTTGTACAGCTGCAACTAAGGGTCTTTGGGTTAATTGAGCCATTGTTGTTGCTATTCTGCTCGATTGAAGGTCCATAAGCCTTCGTGAGGTTGTTCCACTTCAATTGGATGTGGTGGTGGAGAAGATGATCAACGGTCGGCGACGAATGGAGGTGGCGAGGAACTCGATTGGGTAAGCACCTAAAAAGTAAGAAAATAGGCTCTATGCCCCAATTAGAGTGTCCATGAGCATCATCTTGGTGTGAGGATCATGGTGGAGGTGTCCACAAGGCATATAGAGACGTGGCATTATTGGACAAAGTCCAGGATGATAGGTGTGAGTGGGTCTATTCAAGGAGGTGAATACATGGTGAAAGCTTCCAATTTTGTTGGGGCTTTTGACGTACATGATGTGGGGAAGGTAGTGATGGTGGTGGTGTAATGTTTACTGTGGTGTAGCGTTGCCATTTACTCGCCGAAGTCAGGGCTGAAGGTGGAGAAGATGAGGGGGGAGAAGGTGGGTTCGTTGGTCGAAGCTAGATTTTATGGTCCTAAGAGTGATTTAGGGAAGGAGGGAAGTACGAAGAGCAAATTTAGGAATGGAAAGAAGGGAAGACTCACACCGACGTGCCATGTTGGACATGAGGGAGACAAACTCCTCTGGTAGGGTAGAATGGCAAGGACGATAGGGTAGGAGCCCTAGCTTTGGTACACCAGATGCAGAAGAGAGAGAGGAATATCATGGGCCATCCAATTTGGCTATTTGTTGACTAGAGGAAGGAGATCGAGGAGGTTCATTGGAGCCTAGGTCAAAGGCCACCAGGGAAGAAGAGAAGGATTTATTAGCCTAAACCTAGCTAAAATTGTCTTAGGAATGTCATAGAACTTATATAGATGTTGATCAGGGCCTCAATTCCTAAAATGCATTCGTTTTGATTAGGATTTTGCAAACAAGAAATCCTACATTTTCTTGAGTTCATTGGAGCTTCTTGCTCCAAAAAAGGATTTGAGATCTCATCCATTCGAAAGAGAATTCTCCTAAGGTCAATCCCTCTAAGTTTGGAGGGATTTGAATGACAATCAAACGAGTAATCTTTAGTTAAAGTATGTGTGGATGGGCTTGACTCGATGTTTTAGGAAACTCTTTAAAATCAAGCAGCAAGGGCCTCTTTATGAAGATAAGGAAGTTAGGGGTGCATATGTAATAAAGCGTAAATCCTAGGGCTTTGGATGTGAGAAACACAGATTTTAAGGGTAAAAATGCAAAATATGTCAACATGGACCTTGATTGGGCCTAAATTTTAGTGTTAACCTAATTTAGAGCTAAGGAATTGATGGGAACATCATCATCAGCCCTAACTAGCTCATTTTGACTCATAAAAGAGAACAAAAGCTCCTACATAACTAATTGGAGGTCCTAATTCATTGAATAATCTTTCTAAGAGAAAAGTAAGAAACAAGAAGTAAAATTACAATTTTACCATTATAGTACAACAAAGGGTTTTCTCAAGGGCCAAACAAAAGGCGAAAGGTCTTAATAAGATAAAAAGTGGGTTGAATTAGACAGAAAAGGGTTCATGTGAATTATGGGAATTAAATGACTTCTTGAAACCCTAAAATAAACCCACTTGATTAACTAAGGTTTTGGTCAGGATAAAATTCACCTAAACCCTCTAAAAATCATAAAAAAATATTCTCTAGGGTTTAGAACTTTCAATTTGGCCATTGGAACCTATTTTAACCTAGAATGGGGTCATAGACAAATATTTGCCCTAAATTGGGTATTTACGTAAATTACCTAGTCAAACGTGGTCAAACCCAAAATCCAACTTCACCATTGGATTCCTTAGGTCCAAATTAGGTTTTTAGCAAAATTTGGACCCAAGGGGAACTCATCTTGACCCACTTTGCAAATAGGCCCAGCGTGATTATAATTCTACCCTTATTTTTCAAAAACCCTTGCATTTGGCCGCATAGCTTCTTCATCATTTTCTGCAGTTAGGTCCCTCTACCATTATAGAGGAGGAATCCTACTCTAGAAAGCTTTAAAAGGTGATTTCTCCTAGATTTCTTAGAGAATCCCCTTCAAAATTGGATGGGAGATTCACTGAGAAAATCCCTCCAATTTGAACCCATCCATGACCCAAGATTCTTTCCCAATCTCTCTTGCAAACGCATGAGAGATTTGGGTCTCTTTCGAGTTTCCAACTCCAGCGACCCTGCCTTGCTTGGAATCTTGGCTTCCAAGCACAAAACTGACCTCCAGGGTTCTACTTAAGGAGCCCCAGTTCGCCCTGACCCTTTTAAGCTTGAAATCAGCCGGAATTCCACTCAATTTCTTCTCTCCTCCTCTGGCTGACTCGCTCATCAAGATCCGGCACCCTCCCTGATCTTCTTCATCTCCTAACCACAATACCATTGGCAGGTTCTTCCTCACGTTCGTCTGCATCGCGTAGTGCTCGTCAACGCCCCTGCCTCTCCTTCATCCTCGCTGACCATCCTCTCTGAGCATCTACATCTCCATTGTCGGCAATATGCGTCAGATGCCACCTCCATCTCCCTTTCGTCTCTTCACCTCCTAGATAAGTTCCTCTCGCCCTCTACTCCCTTCCCCCATCTTTATTTCCTCAACCGACTATTGCTGCACTCCACCACCATCATCTCCTTCACCACCGGCCATCAACTCTAGCGAGATCACTCCACCACCACAGACCACCTCCCTCCTCGCCGACAAGTCCATAAGCACTACCTCGACTCCCTGATCACAACCCCTCACTCCATTCACTCCACCACTCACCCAAACACACCCCCGAACACACCTACACATCCGCACATAGTGTGTCCTAGGCATGCTCACTCAGGCATTCCGACGCCACACCAACCACCGCAGCACACTCGCCGTGCCTTAGCAAAGCTTCCTAAACGTTCTGACATGGTTGCAAGGCCGTTGTGGCGATTTCAGGTGTAGGTGTACTCTTCCATTGGCGCAAGGCTTGAAGCAAGCTTGAAGAGAGAACCAGGTCATGCCAGCCCTAGGTCCGTGTCCCAGATCGCGTGGAATCCACTCGCACACAACTCCAAGCATCCAATTGGTGTCAAGGGTGGTCGCAGCTGCAGTAATCGAAGAGAGCACCTTTGCTATGGGCGCACGCAAAGAAGGTGGGAAGATAGTCCCACCTTAGAACTGGAAGCGGTGCAACACTTGCATAAATTGAATTCTTGCCATCAGCTTATTGCCACCAACTCTCGGGGTGAGGTCCCTCTCACTAGACCTGACTGCCTCGTCCGCGACCACGCCCCACGGACCTAATTGACCCGACCCAAGTTGCACACCTCGTCCACCATCGCACACTGATGGGCCTGGTCACGGGCGCGTGCCCGACCCGATTACTCGAGAAATGTGTGGCTCTAGGAGAGCAGAATCTAAGAGAGAAAGGAGAGGAGAGTTCACGTGGGTAGCGGGTAGGTTTTGCTCTGCAGGCTAAGAGGAGGAGAAGAGAAGCTGAAGGAAAGAGAAGCAAAGCTGAAGAACAGGAAGGAGAAGGCTGAGGGCTGCAGTGCAGAAGCTAAGGCAAAGAAAGGTAGAGAAGGAAGAAGATGAAAGAAGAAGCTGAAGGAAGAAAAGGTAGCAAGGTGAAGCTGAAAGAAGAAGGCAGTCGGCAGAGAGAAAGAAAGAAGAAAGAAGAAAGCCAAAGAAGAGAAGAAGATAGAGGAAGCAAAAGGAAAGGCTAAGGAAGAAGCTGATGAAGAGAGAGGCCAAAATAAGAAGAAGAAGGAAGGAGAAGACAGAGAAAGAAAGAAGAACTCGCCAAGGAAAAATCAAAAGAAGAAAAGAGAATCAGAGAGATAGCATAAACATTCAAATCTTTTTACTCATATTGATTTTTTAAATAATTTTGATGTACAATGCCAATTCCTCTTATATTGTTGCACTATATTGCATATTCTTTTAAATTGTGATCTTGATTTCTAAAGCACCAATTTGCTCCCTGTGTTCGACCTCGGACTTTAAAATTCGAGTAATAAAATTTTAATTATTTTGAACACTTTTTCAGCTGTACTACAATGCGATATTCTTAAATCCTGATTCAGCGCGATAAACATTTTGGCGTTGTTGTCGGGGAGTGATTAGCCCATAGTTGTGGGTTATTTAAGTACTTAAGTGCCTACACATTAGGTTAATTCTAACATTTATTTAGTATAAATTAGGATGTAAATAGATTAATTCATAGTTTTAATCTAATTACATAATCCATACATTGCATTCATATCTTAAGTGCATTTAGAATTAGCTTAGAATAGCATTCATCTAATTAGATAACCAATTAGGTATATTGTTTTTATTAACATAGAAGTTGAGGGTCTATACATAAATAACCCTAATATTTTAATAATATTTGCTTTATTCGTCTTCTTTCAGAACGGCTGGCTGCCGCTCCAACGCCCGGCTGCTGCAGTGATGAAGCCATTCAAGGGGGAGCGGATGTGGTGGATCTGGTCGGCGGCTGATTTCAAAATTGTTCAAGACACTATAAAAGGAGCACGGAAGCTGCCGGCTGCAGCAGGCCTCCGCCACCGACTCACCACTGTGCAGAGAGATCCTCTCTCTTCCATCCACACTGTCGGCCTCTACCGTGGCGGCGAGTCTCCACCACCGTGGGCGTGTGGTGTGACAGGCCACACCGCCATCCGGAGCTCGCCCGCATTACCGTGAGCACATCAGCGTGCATCTTCCTCGCCGTCGTCGCAGACCACCACGCAAGCTACTGATCAGCCACCCTCTCAGTAACTTAAGACGTCTGGGAAATTTCCCAGACGTCTGAAGTTACCCGCTCACCTCCACTTCCTCAGCCTGCGCTCTCCAACCGGCCACCAAGCCGCCTGCGCCCTCCACCGCTCACCGGCTGCTGACCTGCGCACGCCTGCAGATCAGCCCGCGCTCTCCTCCAAAGCCTGCAGACCAGCCTGCAGCATCCTCCAACAGCCTCTGCAGCTTCCACCGCACACGCCAACCGCCTGCAGACCACCGCGCAAGCGCCCCCTCTGCAGCTACCACCGCCACGCCTCCGCGCGCCAGCGCCCTCCGCAGCCCCTCTGCAGCTTCCAACGCACAGCCACCTGCAGAACCGCCAGCAACCGACCTCTGCAGCTACCACCGCAGCCACGCTTCCGCGCGCCAGCGCCCGCCTGCAGACCACCGCAGCCACGCCTCCGCGCGCCAGCGCCTTCCGTAGACCCTCCGCGCGCCCACGCACAACCGCCTGCAGCACCTCCGCCGGAGCTCGTCCGGCCACCTCCGGCCGCCGCGCGACTCGCCGTCACCACCGATTTGAAGCCCTTGATCCAAGGGACCTCCGCCGAGCTTCCCGCGCCCAGCCATCGGCTCCTCGTCACGCAAGACAACGGGGAAAAATTCCCCTGTTTTGCTACAGTAAAGCATTGATTAAAATTTACATTTTCTGCCATTGCCAGATTTTATTCATATTCTATTCAGTCTGCATTGCGGAAAATATCCTGTAGTTTATCATAATTGCCATTTCAGCATTATTTCTTGCTTAAACCTTAATCTAAAGGCAATCTTGGCTTGGTTCTTGTCCAAATTGACTCCGAACAAACATTTTTAAGTGGCGCGAATTTTAATACGTTATTGCCTCCCTGTGGAAACGACCCGCTCCTCTGCGAGTGGTTATTTCTTATTAAAAATTGATTAGTCGATTTTTCCACCACATTAAACTACAAACGACTTAAAAGCGAAAGATCGACCCGGTCAAATGGCGCCGCTGCCGGGGAGGCAACAGACGCAATAATTTCACCTAATTTTATCTTCATTATTTGTCAATTGCACAGAGATTTGACCATCCATTATTTTCTTTTCTGTGCGAGAAATTTTGTGCAAGAATCAGCCACTGTGAGAGGCGACCCTTGACGTTGCCAGACGAGAAGTGGACAAGCAATTTTGAAAGGAGGAGAAGGACGAGGACGCGACGGACACCACTGTATTTAATCGCTAATTTAATTAGAATAGAATTAAGACTGAAGACTTAATTTTTCATTACAGTTAGTTTGAAACCCTTGTTCTGGGGCATATTTTGAGGGTTTGTTCCCTGATTTTATTTTGGACCCGTGTTGGGTAATTTTTGGGAGCCTGTTCCCTTTTCTTTAGATTTAGGTTTATTTTTTTTTTTATTATTTCTTTTATTTGCTTGTGCATAAGTAGTTCTAAAAAAAATAGAAAAAAGAAAAAAACGAGCTGCCAGCTAGAAGCTACCTACCCTAGGACGAACCATTTAGGTCTGTATGAGCAGCCTCTAGATTTGCTTTTCTGCATTGCGTACATTTTTGCATCGAAGATCGCTGGAGGCAAGGTACGCATTCTCTTACTTTGCATCCTATTTTTGATCACGCATTGCATTTGGGATTTAATGCGAAGACCACCTAATCTGTACTGAATAAATCTAACAAGTGGTCACATTTTTTTTAAAGGACTAATTAAAGGAAGGACATTTTAAAACCCAAGGATTTCATTTTCAAACTTGGCGTGCGATTCAAAGTTCAAAATCTTTTACGGTGTATGCACACTTATTTCACTTGCACCACAGCACGCTTCTAGACACTCCTTAGGTTTGGAAATACTAGGACAAGAGCCCTCCTTTCGTTGGATTCTGAAGTGTTCGGAACTGGAAATCAAAGGTTTTGTAAATCCAAAGAGCGGGATACCTTGTCACGGATTTTTGGGGGTAGTTGAGGAGCACCGCGAAAGCACAGCTTCAAAGGAAGGCTTAGGCCTACTTGCATCCCTCGATCTTCCGTCTTTGGATTTACTTGACCATTTGAGATTTAGGGAAGATTACCTAAGTTCCAACTAGGTCTTTTTAGGCGAGCCGTAGGTTGACAATAGGCGCGTAATTGATTGGGTAACTTGTTTTGTCACCTACAATTTGAATTAAATTCAAAAGCCTAAATCTGTAAAGACCAAACAAGTCCGTTTGAATTGTGTTTGTAGTGCATGCTTGGTAGGCGTTCTCTTAGGAGACAACTTGTATTTGATCCTGAACCAGAAAGAATCCTAAGAAAAGACCTCCCAAGGGTAGAAATGGCCGGTCAAAGGAGCCTTAAGGAATATTTCATCCCAACCAACCAAGCTGGCCCAGCACTACGTAGACCTGGAGGGGATAATCCATATGAGATAAAAAGTAGTACCATATCCTTGCTACCCTCCTTTTATGGTACTACTAGGGAAGATCCTTATAGGCATATTGAGGAATTCACCGAGGTCTGTTCCACGGTGAAGCTGCAGGGCGTTACTGATGACGCTCAAATGCGGACCCTTTTTCCCTTCTCCCTAAAGGACAAAGCCAAGTATTGGTATCACACCCTTGATAATTTAAATACTTGGGATGCCCTTAAAAAGGAGTTTTTGAAGAAGTACTTCCCCATGAGCAAAACAAATCACTTTAGGAGGGAAATCATGAGTTTTGCTCAAAAGGATGGGGAAGCTTTCCATGATGCGTGGGAGCGCTTTAACGATTTGCTGAGACTTTGCCCACATCACCAGGTGCCTAAATGGCAACTGGTTGAAAGGTTCTACACCGGACTTAATGATTCTCATAGGCAAACTGTGGATGGTGCCTGTGCAGGAACCTTTCTATCTAAGACTGAGGATGAAGCTTGGAAGTTATTTGATACTTTGAGTGAGAATTCTATTCACTTGAATTCTGCCTACATGGATAGAAAGCCCACTCTCATGCAAAGAAAGTTGGAGGCGAATGAAGCAAGGGAAACCCAGAATTTAGCTTATCAAATTCAATTACTGAATCAAAACATGGAAAGGCTTATGTCGAACCCGAGTTCATTCACACCTAACACCTCCACATCCCAAGCTTCCGAATGTGTAATTTGTCAAGGCAATACACACGCCACTGTGGATTGCCACTTAGCCTCCCAATTCCCTGAGCTTGTACAAGCAGATTTGAATGCCGCTCAAGGGTTCCGTCCAAGACCTCGTAATGATCCTTTCTCCAACACTTATAATGAGGGATGGAGGAACCACCCAAACTTTTCATGGAGACAAGGAAATGTCTCAAATTCAGGGAATTACAAACCGCAATCCTTTCAAAACCATCAAATGAACCAACCTCAGACCTTTGCCCAACCTAAAACCTCTGAGATGGATGAATTGAAGGCGATATTGAAAACTATGCAAGAAAGTCAAAGTGCCATCATCCAATCTCATGACAAGGCTATACATGAGATGAAATCACAAATTGGACACCTTGTTGAGGCCGTTAGACAGAGGGAGACTGGGAAGTTTCCAAGTGCTGCTGAGGAAAATCCTAAAGGAAAAGGGATTGTCTTTAGGGAGCATGCTCAGGCGGTGACTATTCTAAGGAGTGGGAAAGAAATTTCCAAACCCGATGCTCCTATAGTCTCACCCCCTAAAAAAACATCCACCCCGACTTTCACCCCCACCGAAGAAGATTTGCCCAAATCTCCTCCGCTTGAAATCACCTCACCGGAAGAAGTTGCCCCCGTTCCACCCCTTACTCGACATGACAACCCTTCCACCCAGAGATCGAGAGTGCCATTTCCAGAGCGCTTATCCACCTCTGGGCGGACTTCTGCTGGCTCATCTGGAGCCAAAGATAAGACGGATGAGATTATGGAAACTTTCAAGCAAGTGCAGATTAACCTGCCTTTGCTTGAAGCTATCAGGTAGATTCCGTCTTATGCCCGCTTCTTAAAGGACTTGTGCACGAAAAAGCGGCAATCTAGAAAACAGGTCCAGTCTAAAGTTGTCCTGCCTGATTCTGTTAGCTCAATTGTTCAACATGGCACACCTCCGAAACTTAAGGACCCAGGGGCTCCATATATCTCTGTAGTTATTGGTGACTTACAAATTGATGAGGCTCTGCTTGATCTGGGTGCGGGGGTGAACATCCTTCCGAGCTATGTATATGAACAACTTGGGGGAGGCAATCTGAAGCCTAGCCCTGTAGTCCTTCAAGTTGCTGATCGATCACTTAAGACACCACGGGGAATTTTGGAAGATGTCCTCGTAAGAGTGGAGGATTTCTTTTTTCCCGTTGACTTCTTAGTTTTGGACACTGACCCTACCAACAAGCCAACCAAACCCTCCATCATTTTGGGCCGCCCCTTCCTTGCAACTTCCCATGCTTCAATTAATTGCAATACTGGGGCATTGAAAATGGGCTTTGGGAATAGGAAAATCCGGCTTAATGTGTTTGATGCTTACAAACAAGCTGGACTTGAGGATTGTTCTCAAGTTGAGGTGATAGATGACCTGATTGAAGAGGCAACTCCTGCAATGTTATGTGATGACCCCCTTCAGCATGTCATGCTAAATGAGCATTCCCATCTCTTGGAGGAATGTGAAGGGGATATACTAGAACTAGAGGAATTACTAGGAGTTTCTGCTGAGTCTCTTCCCCCATCATTTCCGCCGAAGGCAGATTTGCTACCTGAGATGGGGACATCTATTATGAAACCCTCAACCATACAAGCCCCCAACCTTGAGTTGAAACCCCTCCCTGACACTCTCAAGTATGTTTTCCTAGGTGCCAATGATACGCTCCCAGTTATCATTTCGGCTGTGCTGTCTGAGGCACAGGAGGGAGCCTTGATTGAATGCCTGTCTAGGCATAAGGAAGCTATTGCTTGGAGCATTGCTGACATTAAGGGTATAGACTCTACACTCTGCATGCACCACATTTATACTGATGATTCCATCAAGCCTTTTAGGGACATGCAGAGACGTCTGAACCCTAATATGAGGGAGGTTGTAAAAAAGGAAATCCTGAAGTGGTTGGACGCTGGGATCATATATCCCATTGCTGATAGTAAATGGGTCAGTCCCATTCATGTGGTGCCAAAGAAGGCAGGCTTTACTGTGGAACTCAACGACCAAGGTGAACAAGTTGTCACTAGACCCTCAACTGGATGGAGGGTCTGTATTGATTACCGCAAGCTGAACACCGCTACCCAGAAGGATCACTTTCCTTTGCCTTTTATTGATCAAATTCTCGAAAAATTGGCAGGGAATAAGTATTATTGCTTTCTCGATGGATATTCTGGGTACAATCAGGTGGCAGTCTTTCCTGATGACCAGGAAAAGACGACATTCACGAGTCCTTACGGTACTTTTGCATTCAGGCATATGCCGTTTGGATTATGTAATGCCCCTGCAACTTTCCAGCGGTGTATGATGTCTATCTTTTCGGACATGATTGACGAGTGTGTCGAAGTATTAATGGATGACTTCTCTATTTATGGCTCGTCTTTCGACCAGTGTCTCATGCACCTGGAGAATGTGTTGAAACGATGTAAGGAGACTGGTTTAGTCCTCAGCTGGGAGAAAAGTCACTTCATGGTACTGAAAGGAATTGTACTTGGGCATGTTGTATCTGAGCAAGGTTTGGAAGTAGATAAAGCCAAGATTGATTCTATTTCCAAACTTCCATTGCCTACGAATGTCAAACAGATTAGATCCTTTCTGGGCCATGCTGGCTTTTACAGGCGCTTTATTAAAAATTTTAGTAAGATTTCTAGGCCACTTTGTGACTTATTGGCGAAGGAATCTTCCTTCAGTTTTGATTCAAAGTGTGCCAAGGCCTTTCAAACTCTAAAGGAGGCCTTGATCTCTGCGCCTATTCTCCAAGCTCCTGATTGGGCACTCCCCTTTGAGCTTATGTGTGATGCTTCGGATTATGCAGTGGGAGCAGTCCTTGGACAAAGGGTTGAGGGAAGACCTCATGTGCTGCATTATGCAAGCAAGACTTTAACTGAACCTCAGCAAAACTACACCGTCACTGAAAAAGAATTACTTGCTGTAGTTTTTGCTCTGGAGAAGTTTAGGTCTTATTTACTTGGGTCTAAGGTGGTTATTTTTACTGATCATGCAGCAGTGAAACATCTCATTGCTAAGAAAGATTCTAAGCCACGTCTAATTAGGTTGATCTTACTCCTTCAAGAATTTGACTTGGAAATACGTGAAAAGAAAGGAGTAGAAAATGTTGTGGCTGACCACCTGTCTCGTCTTCCTCTTAACGACTCTATTTCTGAAGACATTCGCGAGACATTCCCCGATGAAACTCTGATGGCGGTAACACCAACTTTACCTTGGTATGCAGACATTGTAAATTACTTGGTCACTGGACAAACTCCTGGCTCTTGGGATAAGCAGAAAAGAAAGAGATTCATTTCTCAAGCAAGATATTTTCATTGGGAAGAGCCAGAATTATTTAGAATTGGACAAGACCAAGTTTTGAGACGTTGTGTGCCTGAAGAGGAACAACAAAGTGTGCTGACATTTTGCCATGCACTTCATTGTGGAGGACACTTTGGTGCTAAGAAAACTGCTTTTAAGGTTCTCCAGTCTGGTTTTTGGTGGCCTTCCTTATTTAAGGATTCTCATAATTTTGTTAAGGCCTGTATTAGATGTCAACGGACTGGAACGATTGGGAAGAAGAATGAAATGCCTCAACATCATATTCAATCTGTTGAAATTTTTGATGTGTGGGGAATTGACTTTATGGGCCCCTTCCCGTCGTCCCATGGTTTTGAATATATCTTGGTGGCAGTTGATTATGTCTCTAAATGGATAGAGGCCATTCCGACGTGCACAAATGACCACTCTGTGGTTTTGAAATTTGTGAAGGCCAATATCATATCCCGTTTCGGCTGCCCCAAGACTATTATAAGTGATGGGGGACCTCATTTCCGAAACCACCACTTCAATCGGTTAATTAAGAGTTTGGGAGTGACTCACAAGGTTGCTACCCCTTACCACCCTCAGACAAGTGGTCAGGTTGAAGTATCAAATAGGGAGATAAAAAATATTTTGGAAAAGACCGTTAGACCTGATAGGAAAGATTGGTCCCAAAAGCTCGATGATGCTTTGTGGGCTTATCGAACGGCCTATAAGACCCCTTTGGGTACTTCTCCCTTTCGGATTGTGTATGGAAAAGCGTGCCATTTACCTGTTGAGTTGGAACATAAAGCACTTTGGGCTATTCGAAGTGTTAACATGCATTTAGAGAAGGCAGGTAAGGCACGATTTCTAGAATTAAGTGAGCTTGAGGAGCTGAGGAATGATGCTTATGACACCTCTCAAGCTTATAAAGAAAGAACTAAGGTCTTGCATGACAAGTTTATTCTTCGAAAGACCTTTGAACCCAACCAACAAGTCTGGCTTTTCAATTCCAGACTTAAGCTTTTTCCTGGGAAATTAAAATCTCGTTAGGATGGGCCTTACATAATCACCAAAGTATTCCCCCATGGAGCTGTGGAGATCAAAAATCCTTCCTCTTCAGCAACTCCCTTTATCGTCAACGGTCAACGGTTAAAACCGTACATAACTTTAGATGGCCATCTAGTTGACGAAGTCACTCTTGAGGAGCCTTAGCTCCTACCATTCTCCGCCTCAGGTAATATCTTCCTTTAGCTATTTTTGATTTTCAATGAGGACATTGTTTGAACCAGGCATGGGGGAGAGGACCTGAGGCATTTTGTTTATAGCATGCATTTATAAAAAAAAAAAAAAAAAAAAAAAAAGGTTTTGAGCTTAACTGGCTAGATCTTGCCGTCTTAAGCAAATCAGAACTCTAGGGTAGACTAAGTTAATTCTAGGGTCAAACTTTAGAAGCTAAATAAGCTACTAGCTTTAGACCTTTAGGGTCCTTTTTGGACTTAAAAACTTAAGTAGGAGTTAAGTTGCGGACCATTCTTCAAGAGGTTGAGGAAGGGAAGCTAGGGTTTGAGTTAAAAGGTGGGGTAGTACCTGGAGTCTTATTCTACCTTTTGGTTTACAGGTCCTTGTAACCCAAGCATCCAAATTGTTCACACTTGGTCTGGTAATTAACTTAATTTCTGAAAAGAGATTTGGTTCTCTTAGTTTTGACTTAAGAAAGGCTTGAAAACATATTTTGATTGGAAGAGTTCCCGCCGCAGGAGAGGTCGAGTATATACTCACCTTGAGGATGCGATGGTAACATATTACCTCCTCGGCGCTTGTCTCTTAGGATATCCATCCTACTGGGGGCATGTAAGCGCATTGCGCGGTTCAGGTACCATGGGCGGCCCTATCTCGAAGTGCCGATTGCCATAGGCCTGAATTCGCTTAAGAAATCCATGGGCGATACTATCTCGAAGTGTCGATTGCCAGGAGTTCTTGGGGTCGTTATGGGCGGTGCTATCTCGAAGCATCGAAAGCCAGGCACCCTTCGAGGTATGGTAATGGGGACAATGAATCCGACACAGGCTGTGTTGATAGCTGATCTGAGGTTAGACTTAGAAGAATCAAACAAAAAAAAAAAAAAAAAAAAAAAAAAATATATATATATATATATAAAAAAATTCCTTTAACTCAAATAACTCGGACCAATGCACAAGCACGGATGCTTTAATCTCAGGGATCAATAAACTTTAGGGTAGAGTCAGAAATCAGGGAAACTTGTGCTGGCAACTCGTCTTTAGCCGACCTAGTCTGTAACTTAGCAACTACTTAGGAACCTTGGGTTTAGAACCTGAACTTAATATGCTTCTGAAGGAAGACTAAGTGAGTTGACTAGTCTACTTAGAGTGCTAGGTTTCGCTTAATTTTGCTAGGGACTAGCAAAAACTAGGCATGGGGGTATTTGATTAGCCCATAGTTGTGGGTTATTTAAGTACTTAAGTGCCTACACATTAGGTTAATTCTAACATTTATTTAGTATAAATTAGGATGTAAATAGATTAATTCATAGTTTTAATCTAATTACATAATCCATACATTGCATTCATATCTTAAGTGCATTTAGAATTAGCTTAGAATAGCATTCATCTAATTAGATAACCAATTAGGTATATTGTTTTTATTAACATAGAAGTTGAGGGTCTATACATAAATAACCCTAATATTTTAATAATATTTGCTTTATTCGTCTTCTTTCAGAACGGCTGGCTGCCGCTCCAACGCCCGGCTGCTGCAGTGATGAAGCCATTCAAGGGGGAGCGGATGTGGTGGATCTGGTCGGCGGCTGATTTCAAAATTGTTCAAGACACTATAAAAGGAGCACGGAAGCTGCCGGCTGCAGCAGGCCTCCGCCACCGACTCACCACTGTGCAGAGAGATCCTCTCTCTTCCATCCACACTGCCGGCCTCTACCGTGGCGGCGAGTCTCCACCACCGTGGGCGTGTGGTGTGACAGGCCACACCGCCATCCGGAGCTCGCCCGCATTACCGTGAGCACATCAGCGTGCATCTTCCTCGCCGTCGTCGCAGACCACCACGCAAGCTACTGATCAGCCACCCTCTCAGTAACTTAAGACGTCTGGGAAATTTCCCAGATGTCTGAAGTTACCCGCTCACCTCCACTTCCTCAGCCTGCACTCTCCAACCGGCCACCAAGCCGCCTGCGCCCTCCACCGCTCACCGGCTGCTGACCTGCGCACGCCTGCAGATCAGCCCGCGCTCTCCTCCAAAGCCTGCAGACCAGCCTGCAGCATCCTCCAACAGCCTCTGCAGCTTCCACCGCACACGCCAACCGCCTGCAGACCACCGCGCAAGCGCCCCCTCTGCAGCTACCACCGCCACGCCTCCGCGCGCCAGCGCCCTCCGCAGCCCCTCTGCAGCTTCCAACGCACAGCCACCTGCAGAACCGCCAGCAACCGACCTCTGCAGCTACCACCGCAGCCACGCCTCCGCGCGCCAGCGCCCGCCTGCAGACCACCGCAGCCACGCCTCCGCGCGCCAGCGCCTTCCGCAGACCCTCCGCGCGCCCACGCACAACCGCCTGCAGCACCTCCGCCGGAGCTCGTCCGGCCACCTCCGGCCGCCGCGCGACTCGCCGTCACCACCGATTTGAAGCCCTTGATCCAAGGGACCTCCGCCGAGCTTCCCGCGCCCAGCCATCGGCTCCTCGTCGCGCAAGACAACGGGGAAAAATTCCCCTGTTTTGCTACAGTAAAGCATTGATTAAAATTTACATTTTCTGCCATTGCCAGATTTTATTCATATTCTATTCAGTCTGCATTGCGGAAAATATCCTGTAGTTTATCATAATTGCCATTTCAGCATTATTTCTTGCTTAAACCTTAATCTAAAGGCAATCTTGGCTTGGTTCTTGTCCAAATTGACTCCGAACAAACATTTTTAAGTGGCGCAAATTTTAATACGTTATTGCCTCCCTGTGGAAACGACCCGCTCCTCTGCGAGTGGTTATTTCTTATTAAAAATTGATTAGTCGATTTTTCCACCACATTAAACTACAAACGACTTAAAAGCGAAAGATCGACCCGGTCAGGGAGCAACAGGAAATTTAGAATTCTTGATTACAAATTGCTGATTTGGTACTGACTTGCTATATCTCTTTTGTTGTGGTTGTTTTAGGGAGAAGATTCAAAGAAAGACAGCCACACATCAAACACGTCAGGGGCAGGTAATTTTTTATTAATCTCTTTCTTTTAAGCCCCTCATTTTGAAAAGGAAAAAAAGATAAAATTAATTAGGGCTACTTGCTTTACATTTGTAGCTAATTCACCAAGTTTCCTATTTAATTTCAACAGCAATACTGATTTGTGCACCCATTAAGGTAACTAGGGCTACCACATTCTTGATTGAGCCCTAGATACCACATTTGACAAACTAAATTGGACCAAGATTAGAGCCAAACTAAGGATTTCAATTTAGGGTTTTAGAGACACTTTCATAAGCAAGAATCAACTCTCCAAAAAGAAGTTTGCCTAAGCCTTGGTTGAAGCGATTTATTCAAGAAAACCCTAAAATTTGGGCTCTTAATCTCACTTGAATTCTAAAAGAAGGGACCTAACACTTCTCAAAGGACAAATAAGTGAAGTTGACCCACCTTGTCGGGTTAACCAACCTTGAAATTAAATCATTTTTTGCACTCAATACATCTAAAGTTCAAGTTAAATCTTAAGCACCCTTGCTCTTTAATAAAACTGGTAGACTTAAGAGGTCAAGTCCCCATTCTGGCCTACCTGAAACATTAGTGACAAGAGAGGTCGAGCGGGGGAAACCTTATAACTCGTGGGGGCACTCTACCGTGTAGGGGTCTTTGTGGAACTCTCCTTCTCTGGTTGCCCAGGTATTTCTCAGGTGGATGGCTTTCTGACTAAGGGGTATCATCCACCCCGAACATCTATAGTCATCCAAATTTTTGGGTGTCTTGATTGGGTCCATCACATTCTACTCTCATCCAAACCATCGGTGCATGTTCGATAGGAGGTCCTTAAGACCACTCTTAAGGCCTTCTTTAGTGATTCACTCCCATCGAGGCTAGGCCCCGACTTCCGTGTTTGTGCAGTAACCCCATCACATAGACATCTCCTCTAATTCATCTAAACCCAATTCTCCTTTTTCCATCATCATGGAACCTGCAGAAGAAGAGAATAACCTTGGGAACCAACTTTAGCACCTTAATGTTTTATTTCAAGCCTTTGTAAACCCACCATAGCATCCTATGATGCGAGATCACTACAATCCTGCTGCGGTGGCAATCGTACCTCGAGTCCAAATCCTGGCTGGAGGTCCTAATTCTGAACTCAAGCCCAACATGGTTCATGCTATCCCAAAGTTTCATGGGCTTAATTCCGAGGATCTTCCAGCACATCAAACAACTTAAGCATCTGGCCCAGACCTTCGAGTCAGATGTCCAAAATCAGGATATTCTTCTAATGAAGATGTTCTCCTTCTCTCTCATGGACAAAGCAACTCATTGGTGTTAGACTCAAATGCGTCCAATCAACACATGGGTTGAACTACAATCCGAGTTTTTGAAAAAGTTATTCCCAGTTGATCGGACGAATGTCCTATGACACCATATCACACACTTCACCCAACAGCCTCGAGAACCACTTCATGAAGCATGGGACCATTTTCTGGATCTCATGCGAAAGTGCCCGCATCATGGAGTTCCTAAATGGAAACAAGTCCAGTCTTTCTACCAAGGACTCCATGAAGATATTAGATTATTTGTCAATGCAACCTATGGAGGAAATATCATTGGTTAACACGAAGACACTGTGTGGGAGATTCCCAAGAACATGTATGAGAACTCCATCAATAATGAGTCCATGGGCTTATTCGACCGGACAAATGCCCGCGCATCAACGAATCCAAGAGGAGCACATGAGACTAGGGCTTGTCCGCATCCGTCGACTTGGAATTGATGGTCAGTCGGTTAGACAAGGTCTCTATCATTGAGAAGAAGGTGGATGAGCCAACTCGACATCTGCAACGAGCCACCTCTACACAAAACCCATTTGCATAGCTGCCCTCTAGGAGGGAAGATGTGCATAACATCTATCACCGATCTTCTCAGGGGATGGACCTGCATCCACCCCCGTCTTACTCTAGGATTGGAGGAAACTCTGATCCTACCTACTCTACTTGGGGGAACTCTGAACCTTTGTACTCTGTCTTTTCTGAGGTTCCTCAGACCTGCGAAGACCTCAACGTCATCCAAAATGACCTATTCTATAATACCTATAACCCTAGATGGCGGAATCATCCCAATTTCCTGTGGGTGGGAAATAATCAGAATTAGCGACCACCATATCAACCCCATCCGCAAGCTCCTCATCCATATCAGCCACCTCATCCTCTGCCCAACCCCACTTATCAATCTGGGCCAACTTAGATAGATCAGATGACTCTCATTCTTCAAACCCTGGCTGACATTCAAAAGATGAATGCGGCTATGCAAAAACAGCACAAAGACGGGATCACAGAGGTTGCAATCAACTCACCCAAATGGCGAATTCCCACCAACCTGGCACACTCCCTTTGCAACCTCTACTGAATCCAAATAACGTGTTGAACCAGAGGCGCGTTATGAACCCAAATCTAGGCCAAGCCCACATAATTTATTAGGCCGCTTCTATTCCATCACTTGATGGGATAGAAGTTTCGACATCATATGCGGGATTTCAACAGTAGCCACCTATTTTACCAACTCCAAACCAAAACCAGGTAGGACTGAATTCTGTTACATCCCGTAGTGGCAAAGCAACACAAGACCCACCTTATCCAAGCCACTTTCAGCCTAGTAGTAGCCCAAACCCTAGGATAGTTATCCAGGATACCCCAGTCCCTGATCAAGAACTTGGACTTATTCTAGAGGAACCATCCAAGGTTCCATTTCCCAAGGCCTTGACCAAGGGAAAGAGGACAAACAAAATCATGGCACCTGAGGAGGATCTGGTCAAGCTCTTTGAGCAGGTCTATATAAACATCCCCTTGATGGATGCGATCTGCCACGTACCAGCTTATGCATGATTTCTGAAAGACGTGTGTACACCTAAGCGTAAGCTGCGAACCAAAAGTAGGAGTCCAATCGTATTGTCAGAGCAAGCCAGCTCTGTAATTTTCGGCAAACTCCCACCTAAGGCAAAAGACCTCGGTACTCCCCTAATTTCCTATACCATTGGTGATACCCAATTTGATAGAGATTTATTAGATCTAGGAGCCTCCATAAACTTAATACCTACATCCCTACTTGACCATCTTGAGGAATCTGAGCTTAAACTGACAAAGGTGACATTACAGTTGCCTGATCGATCTATTAAGTCACCTAAAGGAGTTCTTGAGGATGACATTGTTAGGGTTTGGGATTTCTATTTCCCGATGGACATTGTAGTCTTGGATATGGATGCTCCAGAAAATCCGAGGGATACACCAATTATACTAGGGAGACCCTTTCTGGGCATCGCTAGGGCCAACATAAATTGTGAGGAGGGCCAAATTGAACTGAAATTTGGGAACCAAACATTAAAGATTGACATCTATAAGGCCTAACAAGGGATTAATTGCGGTTCTATAGAACAAATATGTGACATCAAGGCTATGGTTGATGATCCATATATTGAGGAAAACCTAACTACTTCTGATCAACCACAAGAGGATCAAAAGCCGCAATTAGAGGAGTCCGAACTTAACCTAGATACACCCACAACTCCTTCCCTTGCTATAGGCACACACCCTAAACCACCCGCTGCTTCTGATAACCCTATTTTGGAATTCAAGCCTCTTCCCGATCATCTGGAGTACGTCTTTTTGGGTCCTAATATGACGTTTCTTGTGATTATCAACTCCAGACTCACACCTGATCAAGAATCCCATCTGATTACTGTTCTCCAACAACATCGTAGAGCCATTGGATGGACTCTCGATGATTTTACTAGCATCAGCCCCTCTTACTGCACACACCGTATCTACACTAAAGAGGGCACACGACCTTCTCATGAAATGCAGAGACATCTGAATCCTAATCTGCAGGAGGTCATGAAAAAGGAGATCATCAAGTGGTTAGATGCAGGGATCATCTACCTGTTCTCTGATAGTCAGTGGGCGAGTCTAATCTAGGTTGTGCCTAAGAAGGCAAGACTCATCGTAATCACAGCTGAAACCAGAGAAATCATACTGACCCATGTAGCAAATTCGTGGAGAGTCTGCATTGATTACAGAAGACTCAATACCTCCACACTGAAGGATCATTTCCTACTACCATTTATTGATCAGATCCTCTAGAAACAAGCAAGAAATAGGTTCTTCTACTTTTTGGATGGGTACTCTGGTTATAACGAGGTGGCAATCCATCCTGAGGACCAAGAAAAGACCACTTTTACCATCCTTTTCGGGATGTACGCATTCCAAAAGATGCCGTTCGGTCTCTACAATGCACCCGCTACTTTTCAGCGGTGCATGCTTGCCATATTCTCAGATATGGTAGGTGATTATCTGGAAGTTTTCATGGATGACTTTTCAGTATTTGGAGAATCATTTGACAATTTCCTCCTACACTTGGTCCAGATCCTCAGGCGGTGCATTGACATGAATCTGGTTCTTTCCTGGGAAAAGAGCCACTTCATGGTGCCTGAAGGAATTGTCTTGGAACATCTCATATCAGAAAAAGGCATCCAGGTTGATCGAGCCAAGGTGAATCTAATTTCCAAACTCTCTATGCCTAGCTCGATAAAAGACATCTAGTCTTTCTGGGGCATGTCAATTTTTACCATCGATTCATTCCTGATTTCTCAAAGATCGCGCACCCCTGGCCACTCTACTATCTAAGGATGTACCTTTTGAAATCTCCAAGGAATGCATTCAAGCATTTGAAATCCTACGTGATCAAGTTACCCAAGCTCTGATCCTACAGTCCTCTGATTGGTCTCAACCCTTTGAGATCATGTGCGACGCATCTGACTTTGCTGTAGGAGCGGTACATGGGTAGAAAATTGACGGGAAAACCATGGTCATCTACTACGCTAGTAAGACACTTGACGAGGCTCAGCATAACTGCATAATTACTGAGAAAGAGTTGCTAGCCGTAGTATTTGCCCTGGAAATATTCAAATCATATCATCTAGGTTCCCGTGCTACCATTTACTTTGATCACACAGCTGTGAGGCATCTCCTTGCAATGAAGGACGTGAAACCTTGATTAATTCGCTGGATCTTACTATTGTAAGAGTTTAACCTCGAGATTCACGACAAAGTGGGAAAATAGAACATGGCAACTAATCACTTATCCCGCCTTCCTTCTGATATTATCGACCCTTCCGGACCCATTACGGAACATTTTCCTGATGAGCACCTCTGACTATCAGTACAGGGCTTCCATGGTTTGCTGATCTAGTAAACTACCTGGCATCACATCAGATCCCATCCGATTGGTCGAAGGCCAAGAAGGACAAATTGCTTTTCGATGCCAAGTATTACTTTTGGGAAGATCTATATCTTTTCCACATCGGTGCTAATCAAATCATTTGACGATGTGTCGCGGGAACATAAATTCATGACATATTGTCTTTCTGCCATGACCAGGCATGTTGTGGACATTTCTCAGGTTATAAAACCGCAACAAAAGTCCTCCAGTGTAGCTTTTATTGGCCCATGATTTTCAATGACGCATACAATCACTGTAGGGCATGCACTCGTTGCCAGACCTTAGGAAACATGAGCCATCATGATATGATGCCCTTACAGTCGATTCTCATATGCGAAATCTTCGACGTCTGGAGGATTGATTTTATGGGACCCTTTCCCATTTCAAACAGCTTCGAGTACATTCTACTTGCTGTTGACTATGTGTCCAAATGGATCGAAGCCATTCTGACCCAAACCAATGATCATAAGGTGGTTATAAAATTCATTAATCAGAACATCTTCTCGTGGTTCGGGATTCCATGTGTAATAATCTCTGATGGAGGGGCCCATTTCACTAATGCTCAGTTCAGGTCACTGATGACCAAATACGGGGTGTCACACCAAATCTCTACTCTGTACCATCCCTAAACTAATGGTCTAGCTAAGCTATCAAATCGGGAGATCAAGAAAATCCTCCAGGTTACTATTCGACCTGATAGGAAAGACTGGTCATCCTGACTTCTAGAGGCTTTGTGGTCTTATAAGACTGCCCATAAAACCCAATTAGGAATGTCTCCTGATGAGAGCCTCATTATGAGCCCTAACTAGCTCATTTTGACCTAAGAAAGAGAATAAGAGCTCCTACATAACCCGGAGAAGGACCTAATTTAAGGAATAAGTGTTCTGAGAAGAAAACATAAAATAAAGGTTAAAACTGCAATTTTACCATTGCAGTACATAAACGGGATTTCTTAGAGGCAAAACATAGGTTAAATATTCTGAATAAGATAAAAAGAGGGTTGGTTCAGTCAGAAATGGGTTCATGTGCAATCCAAGAATTAAATGACATTCTGTAATCGTAAAACAGACTTGCTTAATTTGACAAGGTTCTGGTCAGGATAAAAATCAAGTAAACCCTCTAAAATTCATGGAAAAATCTCCCCTAAGGTATAGAACTTTCAATTTGGCCTTTGGAACCTATTTTGACCTAGATTGGGGTCCTAGCTCGTCAATTAACCTAATTTGGGATTTTATGCAAATTGTCTAGTCAAACGTGGTCAAACCTAAAATCCAACTTTACCATTGGATTCCTTAGGTTCAAATTAGGTTTTTACCAAAATTTGCACCTAAGGGAAGGCCATCTTGACCTACTTTTCAAAATAGTACACCCAATTACATTTTGGCCACTATCGTTTGAAAACCATTGCATAGACCCCCTAACTTCCTTGCCACTCTTACCAACAAGTCCCTCCACCATTAATGGGGAGAAATCCTACTCTGGCGAGAAATGGAGGGGGAGTACTCCTTGATTCCTCAGAGATCTCCTCCCAGATTTGGAAGGGAGATTCTCTGAGGTATTCCCTTCCATCTGAGCGTGGTCCTAATCCCTGATTCACACCCAATCTCTCATGCGAACGCATGAGAGATTTGGGTACCCCACAGAATTCCTACTCTGGCAAGGACTGTTGCATTTGGATGCTTGTCTTCCAAGCACAAGAGCCCCTGCCAGTGCGTATAAAATGATCCTCAACCCCGGTCGCACCTCCTCAACTCGACTTGGCTAGAGATCCACCCCAATTTCTTCTTCTTCTCCTCCAGCCAAGTAGTCCAGTGAGCTTCGGCGAGCCTCCCTCCTCTTTCTCATCGCTCTGCCACCATACCAGTGGCAGAGCCGCCCACACCATCTTCCTCCGCATCGCGCAACACCCGCACGAGCATATCTAGCACCGTCGTCGCCGCCGTCTCCCTCCACTAGACACCTTCGTCTCCGGTGACAGCAGGTACTGCCAATCACCATCTGTCCCCCTTCATCTGCTTAATTAGGTTAGACATACTCCTCTCTATCCCCCCTTTAATTCCCCTTAATCTATTTCAGAAATTACCCCTCGACAACCTCTATCCACTGCCATCTTCCCCATCTCCGGCAAACCTTCAGCGAGATGCACCCATCACTCCACACCTCCACACGTCTCGCCACCAACCTCTTCACCTCCGCCATCGACCACTGAGCATCTTCCACCCATCCATCGACCACCCACACTACCCTAAACGACCCCCGACCTAACCCATAAGCACGGCCATAGGGTAACCTAGGCACGCATGCCTAGGCCGCCCCATGGCCTGCCACCTACCTTTGCCTTTGCACGGTGAAGCTTCCCATATGTTTTAATGGGGCTACCTGGCCATATTAGTGTGTGATAGATCTGACTCCTCCGCCGCCATTAACAACGGCTTGAAGGAGCTCGTAAGCTTGCTCCAGGCTGAAGAACTCCAAGGTCCCAGGTCCAGGAGGCACGGGTTGGTCTTGCACATTCATCTATCCAGGAAATTAGCTCTATGAGGTGCCTAGCTGCAGCAATTGGAAGAAGAACCTCACCTCCGGGCATGAGCGAAGTAAGTCCCACCTCAAAAACGCAGGAGTGAGGTAAGTGGTTTAAGTTGATTTTGTCAATCCCACTATCTGCCTCAAGACACACAACGGTGAGGTCCCTCGCCCTTACCATGCCTCGTCTGCGACATTACCCCCACGGACCTAGCACCCAACCCGACTAACTTATCCGTGCACTCCTCGCGCACCACACCCACGCCAGTGCGCCTGGACCCAGGCACACGACCAACCTGATTACCTAGCTCTAGGAGATTGTACCGAAGAGAGAAATAGAGAGAGGGAGAGACACAGGGGAGGGTAGAGATAGGTTTTGCTCGTCGGTGTGTGTGTAGGGAAAAAGAAGGAGAGGGAAGGCACAACTGAAGCTAAGGCACGGTGGAGTAAGGCTAAGCCGACTTAGCTCCAAAAAGAATGGAAGCAGGAAGGAAGGCCAAAGAGAAGAGGAAGTCAGAGGAGTGCTAAGGCTGAAGAAGGAAGAAGCTAAGAAAGAAAGAAAGTAAAAGTCAAGCAGAGGAAGAAGAAGGAGAAAGGCAGTGTGAAGAGAAAGAAGAGAAGGAAGAAAGTAAATAAGAGAAGGCAGAAGAGAAGCAACTAAAGCAGAGATAGAAAGAGAAGAAAGAAGAAGAAGAAGAGAAAGTAGATAGGAGAAGGAAATAAGAGAGAGTTAAAAGAGAAAAATATCTTTTTATGACGTCTAATTCTATAATCAGACGTCTAATTCTATTTTGCTACAATTTTAACTCTTACACTCTTGCATTTATATTCTGAATTAAGTTTTGAGTAATTCTAGGTATTCAATTACATTATTGAGATTAGTGAATAAATTTCATTTGCTCCTTGTGTTCAACTTCGGATACTTAGGTTTTCGAGTAATAAATTTTTATTTGTTGTCAACTCTTGGTCACCTATACTACAACGCAACTGACTTAAAAAGCCCGACAAAGCATTGCAAACATTTTGGCGCCGTTGCCGGGGAGCAATGCACAATTTATCACTAATCTCTACATTATTTTTTTGACTATATTGAACACTAACTTGCCTTATTTATTTTATTGTGATCTTGCTAGGTATTTCACGAGAAGATCCCTCCCGCATGTCAACTACTCCAGCGTAGGTAATCTCTTTTCTTCCTTGAACCATCCCCTAATCCTTGAAAGACAAAAGGAAGCAATTAATTTTGGAATCAATTGCCTTCTTTCTATAAGTAATCACCATCTTTAAGGCAAATGTTTCCTGATTTTGCGAAAAGTTTTCAAAACATATTGAAGTTGGAGATATTTTTCTTCTTAGATGCTATCCCACAAATTTCTGTGCCTAATAGAAATCATGCTTAATCTCCGCAGACAACACACTTCTTGCTTTTAAGTCCAAAGAGAACTTTTGTGAAAAAGAGGATTGGAAATAGAACCAAATTAGGGTTTCTACAGTAGGGTTTTGGAGTGCTAGTTCACACATGCCTGTATAAAGGAAAATAAACCCTACTGCATCAGTGCGTTACCCAAGCCCTTGATTGAAGAGTTCTAAACAAGATAAACCCTGAAAATTGAGCTCTAACAGCACTTGAATCTTAAAATCTTGGACCTAATAAACTCTGAGTCAAATCAAGGGGGTCTCTGGGTCCCAAGCCTAGAATCATTCTGCCATCTTTAGGACAGGCCAGGTGAAGTTGACCCCATGGGTCAACCAACCTCCAAATTAAGTCACAACATGAAAACAACTAAAGTTCAACTGAAAACCCTAAAACACCTTTGAAATAAAAGTGGTAGACTTAAGAGGTCAAGGTCCCCATTCTGGTCTACCTGGAATCTTAGTGACAAGAGAGGTCGGGTGGGAGAAATCCTGTAACCCGTGGGGATGCTCTACCTTGTAGGGGTCTTTGCGGGACTCTCCCTCTCTGGCTGTCGAGGTAATTCTCAAGTGGACGACCTTCTGATCTAGGGGTATCATCCGCCCCGAACCTCCATAGTGATCGAAATGTCTTTGGGTGTCTTGATTGGGTCAAAAACATTTCCAGTCCCTCATCTTTTCTCCTTAGAGCACACATGTACATTTTTAGTGGGACTCTTTATTCCGATCTAATCGCTTCATAACTTGATTGTACATCTCGATTCAAACACTGATTATACATCTTGATTCCACCACTTGATCCAAATATGTAGCCAAACCACTTAGGACTACCATTCAAGAAACCTGAATATTGGAGATCCATGAGGGATAGGATGATTGAGGATGCCCTGAAATTCTATGAAAAAGAAGACAAAACCTCAACACCAGTAGAAACCATTCAGGTTGATGTCCCAACAACCACAATCTTCATCATAGCTTGTGCCCATGTGTTATTGGCAGAAGCCACAAAAGGATCAACCCGAGACATGCTCATCACAGGATACATTGAGATAGAAAAACTGCACAATCTTGAATACCTTCAATGGATGACAAGTCCTCAACTTTGGGAGCAACACCAAGATGATCTTGAAAAATGGAAAGAGATAATGAAATTATTAAAACAAATTATCGACCAAAAATACTCGTATATGCCACAAATAGAGGGTGAACCATCTTGGGACAACATCGAGGATCAATCTGATCTCGGGTTTGAGGCACAAAATGGTTGTGGAGTCCCAACCCAGATGAAGTACAATGTGTCTGATATTGAAGAAGGTTGGGAAGTTCCAACTGCAAGAGAACACAATGTTGAGCCTACGCTAGACCATGAATAACCAGTCTTAGAATCCCAAAACTCCTGCAATAATTTGAGTAGAACTGAACCTCTCGAGGGTGTAAATTCCACCCCTTACTCTGATAAGGTGACCCTCGAAGGTTATTCAGACTTAGATTCTAGTGATTCAACCCACATCCTAAGCCTAGAATCTAGATCTGAAACCTATTGGGAAGATTTCAAGGCCCCATATGAGGAAGATCAATTTTTCAATGAAGAATATGATTTTGGGCCTCTATTTGATAAATATCCCTCGCCAACATCCTCAGAGGAACAAATCAATTTTTTGGATGTCATGCCAATTTACGATACAGAAACTGAGTTGGACAAGTGGGGTTTCAATTGGGTCTATCCTACCAGCTTGAAACCTGAGCTTCTACCAGATAAGGACACCTTTTTAAGCTCAAAATTAACATCTGGGCTAGACCCCAGTCAGGCTACTAAATCTACAGCATATGATTTATTCTATGGTGGAACTCATGATCTTGAATCTCATTCAGATTTTGATTTTTGCAAACTCTCCGACGATTTTGAATCTAACCATAACATCGGAGAAAATTTGCTTCCTGATTATAATAAGCTAATCTACGACCTCAGCTCACATGACCCATTCTCTAACTCCGATTTTGAAAGTTACTATGAGGAGTCTCCACATGAGTCCACCTGTCATTCCATTCTAGAAGAGCCCTCACACACGATTCTCATTGAAGCCACCTCTTCCACACATACAGAAGTGATCAAAACCCGTTCTCCACCCTAACCCGCAACCGGACTCAATTTCTATTCTGATTCACCTCTCACTGAGCCGTTTGCAGATGATTCAACTCCATATCTATACCGGGTATCGGGTAGCAATCAGACTGAAAAACATGATCCACCATTCTCTAATCACCCCTGTAGGATTTCCACACCATGCACTGATTATTTTTCGGAACCCTACTCTGACCAGGCTGATTCGACTCAGCCTGAACCCGAGTTTTCACTTCCATATCCATCCGAGCCACATTGCATATGGTGGGTTCTGCATCTATTGATCTACATCTATCAACCCACTAGACTGATTGGGTTTGGGCTGCATCATCAGCCTGTTGATCTCAACAAGCACCTCATTGGACCAACTAGGCTCTTAATCAAGGTGCTTGTTTTACGAAACTCCGCTGATTTAACTACTCCCTCTCCACCCCATGTTCCGCGCGGCTGAAGGCGTTGAATTTAGTGCTTAACGGGAGGCAACCCGTCATTCCAAAAACAGAGACCCATCTGATTATCCATCTATACTCCACGTCCATTGCACCTTGAGTTCAGCCTTAGACAGTTTGGCCCACCTCTGGTACACGTACCAGAGCTTGAAATCATCCGCATCAGGTATTTCCAACCCATTCACCCACCCGATGTATCCTATTCTAAGTCCCTAACCTCAACACTATTTGACACCCTCCATTTACAATGAGGACATTGCAAAACTTAGGCATAGGGGGATTGTAAATTGCATACATACAAAATCAAGAAAAAGTCAGAAGGATTCTCACAAAAAAATTCACATATGTCAAAACACAAAAACATTGAAAAATTATGAAAAAGAAGAAAAAAATGGAGGAGGGAGGAAATTTTGTGAGCCACATAATCATAAGGAGAAAAAGAGCAAAATGACAAAAAGGGGCACAAAATGTAAAAGAGATAGTCATTAGTAAGAGATTAAGGAATTAACCAAAATTCTAGACCACATCAAGAAAAAGAATGATAGAAAAGTGCTAAGGAGATGCAAAAAGATATTAGCAGGAACTTTGATCTCAGGCCTTCTGGGCAAGACTCCTAGGCTTAAAAATTCACGTACCCGTGAAGATCTGGATACTCCTCAAGAGGTTGGGGAAAATGCAAAGCTTAAGTATTAGGTGTAAGGCATAGGGAGTATTCGACCTCGTTAACTAACCTTCGATTTGCCAGATTTGATAACCTAAGCACCCCAACTCACACATAGTCTGGTTCAGTGCGCATAAATATAAAAATCATGCAAAAAGCATTTCAGTGTTCTGAAAAAGTTGCCTAGATTAGGAGCGGCCGATCAACACAAGTTGATTTGGACGAGTTCCCAATGCAGAGAGGTGGGAAATTCCCCTCGAAGATGAGCAACAACATATCGTCTCCTCAGTGCTTGTCTCTTAGGATATTTAAATATCCTACCGGGGGCATTTAAGCTCTCCGTTGGTTCAGATGCCATGGGCGGCTTTATCACGAAATGTCGATTGCCAGGGTCTGGATTCGGCCACAAAATGCCATGGGCGGGTTCCGAGGGTTGCCATGGACGGTGCTATCATGAAGCATTGATTGCTAGAAACACTTGAGGATTGATGACAAGGACGAGGAATCCGATACAAACCGTGTTGAGAAGCTAATCCGAAGCTAGAAATAAAAAGAAAAGTGAGAGAAAGCTCTCCAAACAAATAAATCTTCTATCTCTATTACAAAAACACACTGCAAATGAACCAAGGCTAAAAATGTCTCAAGCATGGGTGTTTTAACCGTGGAGTCCAACAAACCCTAGGATAGTTTCTGAAGGCCTTCAAAACCTTTGTGGAGGACTAAGGCTAAAGTGTGTTAGGTTCAGATTTGGGTTTGCACTTGAGTACATGTAGGCCTATTGTCGGCATTCTGAACTAATCACAAGAAAAAGAAAAGCACTTATCACAACTGATGACAGACACTAAGAGTCTAGAATAGAAGTTAAAACCATGAAATTTTGCTAAGAGGCTAGCAAAAGCTAGGCATGGGGGTATGATGAGAGCCTCATCATGAGCCCTAAATAGCTCATTTTGACCTAAGAAAGAGAATAAGAGCTCCTACATAACTTGGAGAAGGACCTAATTCAAGGAGTAAGTGTTCTGAGAAGAAAACATAAAATAAAGGTTAATACTGTAATTTTACCATTGCAGTACATAAATAGGATTTCTCAGAGGCAAAACATAGGTAAAATATTCTAGATAAGATAAAAAGAGGGCTGTTTAAGTCAAAAATTGGCTCATGCGCAATCCAAGAATTAAATGACATTCTGTAACCCTAAAACAGACTCAGTTAATTCAATAAGGTTCTGGTCAGGATAAAATTCAATTAAACTCTCTAAAATTCTTGGAAAAATATCCCGTAGGGTTTAGAATCTTCAATTTGACCTTTGGAACCTATTTGACCTAGATTGGGGTTCTAGCTCATCAATTGACCTAATTTGGGTTTTTGTGCAAATTATCCTGCCAAACGTGGTCAAACCTAAAATCCAACTTCACCATTGGATTCCTTAGGTCCAAATTAGGTTTTTACCAAAATTTTGACCTAAGGGAAGGTCATCTTGACCTACTTTGCAAAATAGAACACCCAATTACATTTGGCCCCTATCTTTTGAAAGCCATTGCATAGACCCCCCTAAATTCCTTGCCACTCTTACAAATAGGTCCCTCCACCATTAATGGGGAGAAATCCTACTCCAACGAGGAATGGAGGGGGAGTACTCCTTGATTCCTCAACGATCTCCTCCTAGATTTGGAAGGGAGATTCTCTGAGGAATTTCCTTCCATCTAAGCGTGGTCTTAATCCCTAATTCACACCCAATCTCTCATCCGAACGCACGAGAGATTTGGGTATCCCACAGAATTCCTACTCTGGCGAAGACTCTCATGTTTGGAAGCTAGTCTTCCAAGCACAAGAGCCCCTGCCAGTGCCTATAAAATGATCCTCAACCCCGGCTGCACCTCCTCAGCTCGACTTGGCCAGAGATCCACCCCAATTTCTTCTTCTCCTCCAGCCAAGTAGTCTAGCGAGCTCTGGTGAGCCTCCCTCTGCTTTCTTATCGCTCTGCTACCATACCAGTGGCAGAGTCGACCTCACCATCTTCCTTGGCATCGTGCAACACCCGTGCGAGCATATCTAGCCCCGTCGCCACTATTGTCTCCCTCCAATGGATACCTTCTTCTCCAACGACAGCAGGTACTGCTAGTCGCCATCTCTCCCCATTCATCCACTTAACTAGGTTAGACTTACTCCTCTCTATCACCTCTTCAATTCCCCTCAATCTATTTCACAAATTACCCCTTGATAGCCACTGTCCTCTACCATCTTCCCCATCTCCAATCAACCTCCGACGAGACACACCCATCGCTCCACACCTCCACATGTCTCGCCACCAACCTATTCACCTCCGCCACTGACCACTGAACATTTTCCACCGATCCATCGACAGCCCACACTGCCCCAAACGCCCCCCGATGTAACCCATAAGCATAGCCACAAGGTAACCTAGGCACGTACGCCTAGGCTTCCCCGCGGCCTGCCACCTACCGTCCTACCTTCGCATTCGTATGGCGAAGCTTCCCATATTTTTTAAAGTGGCCACCAGGCTGTATTCATGTGTGACAGATCTGACCCCTCCGCCGCCATTAGCAACGGCTTGAAGGAGCTCGCAAGCTTGCTCCAGGTTGAAGCACTCCAGCTTCCCAGGTCCAGGAGGTGTGGGTTGGTCTCGCTCATTCATTTGTCCAGGCAATTAGCTCTATGAGGCGCCCAACTACAGCAATTGGAAGAAGAACCTCACCTACAGGCATGAGCGAAGCGGGTAGGACTTTTAGTCCCACCTCGAAAACGTAGGAATGAGGTAAGTGGATTAAGTTGATTTTGTGAATCCCGCTATCTGCCTCGAGACACACAGGGTGAGGTCCCTCGCCCTTACCACGCCTCGTCCATGACACTGCCCCTGCGGAGCTGGCACCTGACCTGACTAACTTATCCATGCACTCCTCGTGCACCACACCCATGCCAGTGCGCCTGGACCCGGGCACACGACCGACCCGATTACCCAGCTCTGGGAGATCGTATCGAAGAGAGAAATAAAGAGAGAGATGCAGGGGAGGGTAGAGGTAGGTTTTGCTCTTCAGTGTGTGTGCAAGGAAGAAGAAGGAGAAGGAAGGCACAGCTAAAGCTAAGACATAGTGAAGCGAGGCTAAGCAGACTTAGCTCCAAAAAGAAGGGAAGCAGGAAGGAAGGCCAAAAAGAAGAGGAAGTCAGAGGAGAGGTAAGGCTGAAGAAGGAAGAAGCTAAGAAAGAAAGAAAGAAAAAGACAAGCAGTGGAAGAAGAAGGAGAAAGGCACTGTGTAGAGAAAGAAGAGAAGGAAGAAAGTAAATAAGAGAAGGCAGAAGAGAAGCAACTGAAGCAGAGACAAAAAAAGAAGAAACAAGAAGAAGAAGAGAAAGTAGACAGGAAAAGGAAATAAGAGTTAAAAGAGAAAAATATCTTTTTAAGACGTCTGATTTTATAATCAGACGTCCAATTCTATTTTGCTACAATTTTAACTATTACACTCTTGCATTTATATTCTGAATTAAGTTTTGAGTAATTCTAAGTGTTCAATTACATTATTGAGATTAGTGATAAATTCCATTTGCTCCCTGTGTTCGACCTCGGATACTTAGGTTTTCGAGTAATAAATTTTTATTTGTTGTCAACGCCTGGTCACCTATACTACAGCACAACTGACTTAAAAAGCCCAACAAAATGTTGTAAACATCTCCCTTCAGATTGGTGTACGGGAAGGCATGTCACATCCCCATCGAATTGGAACACAAAGCCTATTGAGTAGTACGGACTGCAACCTAGATCTTTCTAAGGCAGGAACCCACAGAAAGCTTCAAATGAGCGAGATCGAGGAATTACGCCACGACGCATATGAGAACTCACGAATTTACAAAGAGTAGGTTAAGGCCTTTCACGACAAGCACATATCCAGAAAGATCTTTTACCCTGGTCAAAAAGTCCTATTCTTTGATGCCAAACTCAAGCTATTCCTAGGAAAACTTAGATCGAAATGGATCAGACCTTACCTCATCTGACGAATCTTCGGAAATGGAGCCATCGAGATCAGTCCACTCAACCACGATCCAGAACCTTTCGTCGTGAATGATCAGAGACTCAAACCGTTCATTAACCCTACCGAAACAAATTTGGCTGAGACATCCTTTGCCCTCCATTCTCTCGAAGCTCATTGCACCCAGCTGATGGCGTAAAACTCAGTGCTTCATGGGAGGCAACCCATCATTTTTGAAAAGCCCAAAACCTTTCTTGACAGTCCTATGCTGAATTCATATTGCACTTTAGGGTTCATCCATTAGAACAATCGACTCCACCTCAGGTACCTGTACTTCAGTTTTGAAATCATCCGCAACAGTCACTTCGACCCGTTCGCCCACCCAGAACCTGTTCTAATGAATGATCTAAGATGAACTTGAACCCACCTAGTTTACAATAAGGACATTGCAAATCATAGCCATGGGGTGGTATGAAAGTGAAAAGCACCGTGAAAATCATCTCACAAGAAAAGGTTTCATGAAAAAATCACATATTCCAAAAATACCAAAAATTGAAAAAATTCTTGAAAAGAACAAAAAATTTCTGAGTGGAGGGAAAAATTTTGAGGCCATACAAATCTTGAGGAGAAAATGGAGGAAAAGGGGAAATGTCAAAAAGGAGCACAAGTTGAAAAGAAAAAGAAAAGAGATAGTCATTAGTAAGAAATTAAGGGATTAAATGAGTTTTCGACCATATCAAGAAAAAGAAAGGAAAAAGTGCAAATAAAACACAGAAGAGATTAGAAGGAACGCTGATCTTAGGCCTCTTAGGCTATACTCCTAAACTTAAAAATTCAAGTATCCGCTAAGATCTGGATAGTCCTCAAGAGGTTGGGGAAAATGCGAAGCGTAAGTATTAGGTCTAAGGCTTAGGGAGTATTCGGCCTCATTAACTGACCTATGGTTTCCAACACTCGGTAACCTAAGCACTACAATGCACACACAGCCTGGTTTAGTGTGCATAAGTATCAAAATCATGCAAATGCATTTAAATTGTTATGAAAAAGTCACCTAGATTAGAAGCAGCCGATCAACAAAAGTTGATTTGGATGAGTTCCCGACGTGGAGAGGTTGGAAATTTCCCTCGAAAATGCGCAATACATATCGTCTCCTCGATGCTTGCCTCCTAGGATATTTACATATCTTACTGGGGCCATGTAAGCACCCTACACTAGTTCAGATGCCATGGGTGGCATTATGATGAAATGTCAATTGCTAGGGTCTGGATTTAGCCATAGAATGCCATGGGTGAGATTATCTTGAAATCTCGAAAGGCAGGGTTCTAGGGGTTGCCATGGGCGGTGTTATCACGAAGCATCGATTGCCAGGGACCCTTTGAGGATTGATGATGGGGACTAGGAATCCGATACTGACCGTGTTGAGAAGCCAATCTGAAGCTAGAAGTAAAAAAAAAGGGCAAGAAAACTCTCCAAAGAAACAAAATTCCTCTATCTCTCTCTCTCACAAAAATGCATAGCAAACTAAACTAAGGCTAAAATATGTTACAAGCACAGGTGCATTAACTGTGGAGTCCAACGAACCTTAGGATAGTTCCTGTGGGCCTTAAAAACCTTCGCGACGGACTGAGGCTAGAGCTAGTCAGGTCTAGATCTTGGTTGGTTCTTGAGTACCTCTAGGCCTACTATTAGCATTCCAACCTAATCTACAGAAAAGAAGCACACATCATAGTTTTTGAACATCAAAGGAATTCATGGTCTAGAATCAAAGTTAAAACCTTAAAATTTTGCTAAGGGACTAGCAAAAGCTAGGCATGAAGGTATGATAGGAACACCATCATGAGCCCTAACTAGCTCATTTTGACCCATAAAAGAGAACAAAAGCTCCTACATAACCAACTGGAGGTCCCAATTCACTTAATCATCTTTCTTAGAGAAAAGCATGAAATAAGGGGTAAAACTATAATTTTACCATTGTAGTACAACAGATTTTCTCAAGGGCTAAATACAGGTCAAAAGGTCTTAACAAGATGAAAAGTGGGTTGAATCAGATAGAAAAGGATTGATGTGAATTATGGGAATTAAATGACTTCCTGAAACTCTAAAATAGGCCCACTTGATTAGCCAAGGTTTTGGTCAGGATAAAATTCCCCTAAACCCTCTAAACATCATAGAAAAATATTCTTTAGGGTTTAGAGCTTTCAATTTGGCCATTGGAACCTATTTTGACCTAGAATGGGGCCTTAGACAAATATTTACCCTAAATTGGGTATTTACATAAATTGCCTAGTCAAACATGGTTAAAACCAAAATCCAACTTCACCATTAGATTCCTTAGGTCCAAATTAAATTTGTACCAAAATTTGTACCCAAGGGGAACTCATCTTGACCCACTTCGCAAATAGGTCTAGCCTGATTACAATTCTACCCCTATCTTTCAAAAACCTTGCATTTGGCCTTCTACCTTCATCGTTCTTTGCAATTAGGTCCCTCCACCATTATAGCGAAGGAATCCAACTCCGGCAAGCTTTAGAAGGTGATTTCTCTCTAATTTCTTAGAGAATCCACTTCAAAATTAGAAGGGAGATTCTCTGAGAAAATCCCTCCAATCTGAACCCATCCATGACCCAAGATTCTTTCCCAATCTCTCATGTGAATGCATGAGAGATTTGGACCTCTTTTGAGTTGCCAACTTTGGCAACCCTGCCGTGCTTGGAAGCTTGGCTTCCAAGCACAAATCGACCTCCAAGGCTCTATTTAAGGAGCTCCAGTTCGCCCCGACTCTTCTAAGCTTGAAATTGATCAGAATTCCCCTCAATTTCCTCTCTCCTCCTCTGGCCAACTCGCTCATCAAGCTCTGGTGACCCTCCCTGATCTTCTCCATCGCCTGACCATAATACCGGTGGTAGGTTCTTCTTCCTCACGTTCATCCGCATCGCGCAGCACCCATCGACGCCCTTGCCTCCCCTTCATCCTTGTCAACCATCCTCTCTGAGCATCTTCGTCTCCGGCGTCGGAAATATGCACCAGATGCCATCTCCATCTCCCTTTCGTCTCTTCACCAACTAGATAAGTTCCTCGCACCCTCTACTCCCTTTCCCCTTCTTTATTTCCTCAACCGACTACTGCCATACTCCACCACCATCATCTCCTTCACCTCCGGCCACCAACTCCAGCGAGATCGCTCCACCACTATAAACCACCTCCCTCATCGCTGACAAATCCATAAGCTCCGCCTCGAATCCCTGATCACAACCCCTCACTACATTCACTCCACCACTCACCCAAACACACCGTCGAACACACCCACACATCTGCACACAGTGTGCCCTAAGCACTCTCACTCATGCATTCCCATGCCACACCGCCCACCGCAGCACACTCGTCATGCCTCGGCAAAGCTTCCTGAATGTTCTAATGTGGCCGCAAGGCTATTGGTGATTTCCGGTGCAGGTGTGCTCCGCCATTGGAGCAGGGGTTGAAGTAAGCTTGAAGTGAGCTCCAGGTCGTGCCAGCCCGAGGTCTGTGTCCCAAATCGCGTGGAATACACTCGCGCACAACTCCAAGCATCCAATTGGAGTCAAGGGTGATCACAACTGCTGCAATCGAAGAGAGCACCTCTGCTGCGGGCGTGCGAGAAGAAGGTGAGAAGATAGTCCCACCTCGGAACTGGAAGAGGCACAGTGCTCGCATAAATTGAATTCTTGCCATCAGCTTGTCGCCTCCAACTCACGGGGTGAGGTCCCTCTCACTCAACCTGACCACCTCGTCCGCGACCACACCCTGCGGACCTGGTTGACCCAACCCGACTTGCACACCTCGCCCACCACTGCATGTCGGTGGGCCTGGTCCCAGGTGCGTACCCAACCTGATTACCTGAGAAACGTGTGGCTCTGGGAAAGCAGAACCTAAGAGAGAAAGGAGAGGAGAGTTCGCATGGGTAGTGGGTAGGTTTTGCTCTATAGGCTAAGAGGAGTAGAAAAGAAGCTGAAGGAAAGAGAAATAAAGCTGAGGAAGAGGAAGGAGAAGGCTAAGGGTAGTAGCGCAGAAGCTAATGCATAGAAAGGAGAGAAGGAAGAAGCTGAAGGAAGAAAAGGCAGCAAGGGGAAGCTAAAAGAAGAAGGCAGCCGACAGAGAGAGAGAAAGAAGAATGAAGAAAGGCAAAGAAGAGAAGAAGGTAGAGGAAGCTAAAGGAAAGGCTAAGGAAGAAGCTAAAGAAGAGGAAGGCCAAAATCAGAAGAAGAAGAAGGAAGGAGAAGATAGAGAAGGAAAGAAGAACTCGCCAAGGAAAAATCGAAAGAAGAAAAGAGAATCACAGAGATAGCATAAACATTCAAATCTTTTTATTCATATTGAATTTTTAAATACTTTTGATCTATAGTGCCAATTCCTCTTACATTGTTGCACTATATTGCATATAATTTTAAATTGTGATCTTGATTTGTAAAGCAAGAATTTGCTCCCAGTGTTCAACCTCAAACTTTAAAATTCGAGTAATAAAATTGTAATTGTTTTGAACGCTTTTTCGGTTATACTACAACGCGATATTCTTAAAACCCGATTCAGCGTGATAAATAGGAATATATTGGTGAACATAGATTTGGGTGTTGGCCATGTTTGACTGAGTAAATTGCTTAGGACAGATTTAGGTTCTGACTACATTTGTCTAGGTAAATTACACAGGAGACCAATTAGGGCAAATTCCCATCTGAATCTCTTTCTTTTCTTAAAATGGGTTCAGATGGTCAAAGTGAAGGTACCATACCTCTTAGAATATTTTTGAATGATTTTTATGAGGTTTAGAATGAATTTATCTCTATCAGAATCCTTTCAATTTAAGTGAAGCTAATAATTAGAGTTTTCAGTGTTGTTTTAATCCTCAAAATGCGTGAAATCCTAATTTAATTAGTACGAGCTCAATTCTTGGTCATTTAAGTTCATTTGACATTGAATTAATCTCTAATAAACCCCTTTGTTAATCTACGTTAGTAATCAGATGTTAAACCAGTAGAATTAACTTTGTCCTTTTATCTTCTCAAATTAGTTCAGCACAATTTTATAATCCTTAGAAGATCATTAAGGAGCATATAACACTGGATTCTGACTAATTTAAGTTAATAATGATGAATGATGGTGCTACTATTAGTGAGATATATTGAGTTTAAGCCTCTAGGGCTTGTTTTGATTAAAAGATTCAAGTATTTGTTAAGATATGGATTATTCATCATGTGATTCAAGTGATTAAGGAAGTTGACAAGTTGATGTATTAAGTCTAAGGCTTAGAAAGTATTTGGCCTCTTTGTCTTCCCTTTGGTTTGTAGGTCTTGGTAACTTAAGCAGCAACATCTCACACTCTGGTCTGGTTCAGTATGCTTAATGAAGAATAACTTCGAAAATCCCTCTGTCTGAAAAAAAAGGTTTTCACGAAAATTTGATTTAGGAAAGGCTCGAAAACACAAGTTGATTAGAATAGTTCCCGTTACATGAGAGGAGTAAATACTTCCCTTGAGGCTGCATTATAACATGTCATTTTCTCGATGCTTGTCTCTTAGGATATTTAAATATCCTACCAGGGGTATGTAAGCGCATCATGCTGTTCAGGCGCCATGGGCGACATTATACATAAATGTCGATTGCTTGGGTCTAGATTTGCTAAAGAATGTGATAGGAACACCATCATGAGCCATAACTAGCTTAATTTAATCTGATTAGGTTATTAAATGCTCCCACGTAACCACCAGAGGATTGCAATTCATTACATTAGCATTCTGAGAGAAAGATAAGAAACCAAGGTTAAAACTATAATTTTACCACCATGACTTGAACACAATACAACCACAGGTTTTCTCAGGGGTTAATTAAGGGTCAAATGGTCTTAAAAGGCTAACAAGTGGGTTAGAACAAACAGAAAAGGGTTTTCGCATGTTTTGAGAATTAAATGACTTTTGAAACCCTAAAAATAGACCCGCTTAATTAACTAAGGTTTTGGTCAGGATAAAATTCACCTAAGCCCTCTAGAATTCATAGAGAAATATTATCTAGGGTTTGGCACCTTCAATTTGACCATCAGAACCCGTCTTGACCTAAAATAGAGTCTTAGACAGACATTTACCCTAATTTAGGTTTTTGCATAAATTATCCATCTAAACGTGGTCAAAACCAAAATCCAACTTCACCATTGGATTCGTTAGGTCCAAGTTAGGTTTGTACCAGAATTTGGACCCAAGCTGAAATTATCTTGACCTAGTTTGCAACTTGGTCCTATTCGATTACATTATTGTCCTTAACTTTCAAAATCTTTACAAAAAGACACCTAACTTTATCATCATTTTTACAAATAGGTCCCTACTGCCATTAATCTTATTCTTACAAGCATCGATGACCTAAAATTGGCAAGAACTACATTCCTTGACGAATCCCTTTCAAATTTGAAAAGGAAGTTCGTCAAGGAATTTCCTTCCTTTTGAGCCAAATCCCACACCCCAAAACCTTCCAAATCTCTCATGCGAATGCATGAGAGATTTGGGTATCAAAAAAATCCCAACTTTGGTGAAGCTTTCTGTTTGTAGCGCTTTGTCGAGCTTATAAGTCAGTTGCATTGTGGTATAGGTGACCAAGCGTTGACAACAAATAAAAATTTATTACTCGAAAATCTAAGTATCCGAGGTCGAACACAGGGAGCAAATGGAATTTATTCACTAATCTTAATAATGTAATTGAACACTTAGAGTTACTCAAAACCTAATTCAGAATAAAAATGCAAGAGTTTACGAATTAAATTTATAGCAAAAATAGAAGAGTTGGATGTTTGATTCTATGATCAGATGTCTTAAATGATGGCCTCTCCTTGCAGCTTTCTCTTCTTCTTCTGCGAGTCTTCTTCTTCCTTCCTTAGCTCTGCTTGCCTTGGCTTCAGCCTTTCTTCTTCTTCTTCCTTGGCTTCTGCCTCAGGTCTCCTCTGACTTTCTCTTCTTCTTCCTTTAGCCTTCCTTCCTTCTCTTCTGCACAGTGTCTTTCTCCTTCTTCTTCCTTTGTGAGTCTTCTTCTTCTTCTCTTTGCATAGTGCCTTTCTTGTTCTTCTTCTATAGACTTCCTCCGTCTTTAGCTTGCCTCTCCTTCTACCTTGTCTTTCCTTTTTCTCTTCTGACTTCTCTTATTTGCGGCTAAGTATCAGCATCACCTTGCCTCCTTTGACATTCTCTTCTTCCTTTAGCCTTCCTTCCTTCTTCTCCTTTTGCAGCTAAGTCTGCTTAGCCTTGCTTCACCATGCCTTAGCTTTAGCTGTGCCTTCCTTATCCATCTTTTTCCTTAGCTTCCCTGCTGCGCCTCCTCCTTAGCTTTTCTTCTTCCTTGCACAATGCAGCAAAACCAAACCCCTACCCTCCCCCGCACCTTTCTTTCTCTCTTTTTCTCTCTTCGGTACACTCTCCCAAAGCTAGGTAATCAGGTCGGTCGCGTGCCCTAGTCCAGGCACACCGACGTGGGTGTGGTGCGTAAAGAGTGCTAGGTTAAGTAGTCGGATCTGGGTGCCAAGTCCGTGGGGGAGTGTCGTGGATGAGGCGTGGCGAGTGAGGGCGATGGACCTCACCCCTGTGTGACTTGAGAAGTACAACATGGAACACAAATTCAATTTATGTTACGCACCGCACTCGTGCGTTCACGAGGTGGGACTAAAAGTCCCACCCGCTTCTACTGGCACCTGCAGGCAGATGTCTTCACACAATTATGCTACTAGGTTGCTTGCGAAACCAATTGCTCGGCTGTATGAGTTCGTGCATGCATCTGCTTCCTTTGGGACCCTAATGCCTGGAGCGTGTAGCCTGGGTTGAAGCTCGCAACCTTCTCGCTGTGTGCATCAATGGCGGCAGGTGGTGAGATCTGACACACACAAACACAGCCTTGTGGCCCCATTAAAATACATGGGAAGCCTCGCCATGTCAAGGCGAAGGTGGGATGGTAGGTAGCAGGCCGCAGGGTGGCCTAGGCGTGCGTACCTAGGTCACCCTGTGGCTGTGTGAGTGGGTTTGGTCGGGGGGCGTTTATGGGATGATGATCAGTGGATTGGGATGGAGGTAGTGAGGTATCTGGCGAGGCATGTATATGTGCGGAGTGGTGGAAGCGCCTCGCCGGTGGGCGGCCGGAGTTGGAGAAGATGGCGGTGGACAGTGGTTGCGAGGGGTCAAAAAGGGAAATAGGAAGAGAGGAATTGAAGTGGGGATAGAGAGGTGTAAGTCTAACCAAATTAAGTGGACGAAGGGGGAGAGGTGGCGGCTAGCTATATCTGCTGTCGTCGGAGAAGATGGTGTCTAGTGGAGGGAGATGGCGGCGACAAAGGGTCTAAAGGTGCGTGCGTGGGTGTTGCGTGACTAGGAGGAAGATGGTGAGGGTGGCTCTGCCACTGATATTGTGGTAGAGCGACTAGAAAGAGGAGGGAGGCTCGCCAAAGCTCGCTGGTCTTCCTGACCGGAGGAGAAGAGGATGAAATTGGGGTGAATCTCAAGCCAAGTCAAGCTGAAGAGGTGCGGCTGGGGTTGAGGATACTTTTATAGATGCTGGCAGGGGCTCCTGTGCTTGGAAGACAAGCTTCCAAGCGTGCGAATCCTCACCGGAGATGGAAACTGTTGGAGACCCAAATCTCTCATGCATTTGCACAAGAGATTGGGTACGAATCAGAGACTAGGACCATGCTCAGATGGAAGGGAATTCCTCAGAGAATCTCGCTTCCAAATCTGGGAGATCTTTGAGGAATCAGGGAGTACTCCCGCTCCATTCCTCGTCGGAGTAGGATTTCTCCCCATTAATGGTGGAGAGACCTATTTGTAAGAATGGCGAGGAAGTTAGGGGGGTCTGTGCAATGATTTTCAAAAGATAGCGGCCAAAATGTAATTGTGTGTACTATTTTGTAAAGTAGGTCAAGATGACCTCCCCTTAGGTTCAAATTTTGGTACAAACCTAATTTGGACCTAAGAAATCCAATGGTAAAGTTGGATTTTAGGTTTGATCATGTTTGACTAGACATTTTATGTAAAAACCCAAATTAGGTCAATTAATGAGCTTGGACCCTAATCTAAATCGAAATAGGTTCCAAAGGCCAATTTGAAGGTTCTAAACCCTTGGGGATATTTTTCCATGAATTTTAGAAGGTTTACTTGATTTTTATCCTGACCAAAATCTTGTAGAATTAAGCGGGTTTGTTTTAGGAATACAGAATGTCATTTAATTCTTGGATTGCGCATGAACCCATTTCTGACTGAACCAACCCACTTTTTATCTTATTCAGACCATTTGACCTATGTTTTGCCTCTGAGAAATCCTATTTATGCACTGCAATGGTAAAATTACAGTTTTAACCTTTGTTTCATGTTTTCTTCTCAGAACACTTATTCCTTGAATTAAGCCCTTCTCTAGGTTATGTAGGAGCTCTTATTCTCTTTCTTGGGTCAAAATGAGCTAGTTAGGGCTCATGATGAGGCTCTCATCATATCCCCATGCCTAGCTTTTGCTAGTCCCTTAGCAAAATTTCAAGGTTTTAACTTCTGTTCTAGACCCTAAGTATCTATTACTAGTTATGGTAAGTGCTTTTCTTCTTCATTTGATTAGGTTAAGAATGCTGACAATAGGCCTAGCGGTACTTAAGTACCAACCAAAATCCGGACCTAACCCGCATTAGCCTCAGTCCACCACAAAGGTTTTTAAGGCCCATAGAAACTATCCTAAGATTTGTTGGAGTCCGTGGTTAAAGCACCCATGCTTGAGACATTTTTAGCCTAGGTTCAGTTTGCAATGCATTTTTGTAAGAGAGAGACAAAGGATTTATTTGTTTGGAGAGCTTTCTCTCTCTTTTCTTTTTATTTCTAGCTTCGGATTGGCTTCTCAACATGGTCTGTATCGGATTCCTTGTCCACATCATCAATCCTCAAGGGTCCCTAGCATTCGATGCTTCGTGATAGCACCGCTCATGGCAACTCCCAAAACCTTGGCCTTTGAGATTTTGAGATAATGTCACCCATGGCGTTCCGTGGCCAAATCCAGACCCTAGCAATCGACATTTGGAGATAATGCCACCCATGGTATCTGAACCAGCGGATTGCTTACTTGCCCCTGGTAGGATATTTAAATATCCTAAGAGACAAGCACCGAGGAGACGATATGTTGTTACGCATCTTTGAGGGGAATTTCCTGCCTCTCTGCGCTGGGAACTCGTCCAAATCAACTTGTGTTGATCGGCCGCTCCTAATCTAAGCAACTTTTTCAGAGCATTAAAACGCTTTTTGCGTGATTTTGATAGTTATGCACACTGAACCAGACTATGTGTGGATTGGGGTGCTTATGTTACCGAATCCCACAAACCGAAGGTCAGTTAACGTGGTCGAATACATCCTAAGCCTTAGACCTAACACTTAAGCTTTACATTTTCCCTAACCTCATGAGGATTATCCAGATCTTAGTGGGTACATGAATTTTCAATCCTAAGAGTCTAGACCAAAAGGCTTAAGATCAGTGTTCCTGCTAATCTCTTTTTATGTCTCCTTAGCACTTTTCTTTCATTTTTCTCTTTTCTTGATGTGTTCTAGAACTTCGGTTAATTCCTTAATCTCTTACTAATGACTATCTTTTTCTTTTTCATTTTGTGCTCCTTTTTGTCATTTTTGCTCTTTTTCTTCTCCTTATAATTATGTGGCTCATAAAATTTCCTCCCAACTCCATTTTTTGTTCTTTTTTAAATTTTGTCAATTTTTTTCTTATTTTTGACAAATATGAATTTTTAGTGAGAATCCTTCTGAATTGTTCTCAGTTCTGTATGTATGTACTTTATCACCCCCCCATGCCTAAGTTTTGCAATGTCCTCATTGTAAACAGAGGGTATGAAATAGTGTTGAGGTCAAGGACATAGAATAGGATACCTCGGGTGGGTGGATGGGTCAGAAATGACTGATGTGGATGATTTCAAGCTCTGGTATGTGTACTAGAGGTGGGATCAACTGTCTAAGGCTAAACTCAAGGTGTAATGGACGTGGAGCACAGACGGATAATTTGACAGGTCTCCATTTTTGGAATGACGGGTTGCCTCCTATTAAGCGTTAAATTCAACGCCTTCAGCTGAGCGGAACATGGAGTGGAGAGGGAGTAGTCAACTCAGTGAATTTTTGTAAAACAAGCACCTTGATTAAGAGCCTGGTTGGTCCAACCAGGTGCTTGTTAAGATCAACAGGCTGATGATGCAGCACAAACCCAATCAGTCTGGTGGGTTGATAGATGTAGATCAACAGATGCGGAACCCACAACATGTAATGTGGGTTGGATGGATATGGAAGTGAAAACTCAGGTTTAGGCTGAGTCGAATCAGCCTGGTTAGAGTAGGGTTCCGAAAAATAATTAGTGCATGGTGTGGAAACCCTACAGGGGTGATTAGAGATTGATGGATCATGTTTCTCAGTCTGATTGATACCCGATGCCTGGTATAGATGTGGAGTTGAATCATCTGCAAACGGTTCAGTGGGAGGCAAAGCAGAATAGAAATTGAGTCTGGTTACCGGTTGGGGTAGAGAACAGGTTTTGATCAGTTCTGTATGTGCGGAAGAGGTGGCTTCAATGAGAATCGTGTATGAGGGCTCTTCTAGAAAGGAATGACAAGTGGTCTTATGTAGAGACTCCTCATAGTAACTTTCAAAATCGGAGTTAGAGAATGAGTCATGTGAGCTGAGGTCGTAGATTGGCTTGTTATAATCAGGAAGCAGATTTTCTTCGATGTTATGGTTAGATTCGAAATCATCAGAGAGTTTGCGAAAATCAAAATCTGAATGAGATTCAAGATCATGAGTTCTACCATAGAATAAATCATATGCTAGAGATTCAGTAGCCTGACTAGGGTCTAGCTTAGATGTCAATTCTGAGCTTAAAAAGGTGTCCTTATCTACTAGAGGCTTAGGTTCTAAGCTGGTAGGACAGACCCAATTGAAACCCTACTCGTCCAACTCCTCAGTTTCTGTATCGTAAATTGGCATGACTTCCAAAAAATCGATTGGAGACCAAGCTTGGAAGTTTGGAAGTTTCACGCGTAAGTAAACCCACATCATGCGTTCGCATGAGAGATTGGGAAAGAATTAAAGCCCAAGACTAGGTTTAGATTGTAGAGGATTCTCTCAGGAACCTCCCTTCCAAATTTGCAGGAGTTTGGCCATGAAATCAGGGAGTAATCCCAGATTGAAGGTCGTCGATGAAGTAGGTTTAGGAGTTGAAGGTGGCGAGGACCTGTTGGTGAAGAAGACGATGAAGTTAGGGGCATATATGCAAAGATTTAAGTTATGGGCATATGTGTGAGAGGGAAGAGTCACACTGGACTGGAATGCAAACTAGGTTAAGATGATCTTTGATTGTGCCTAAATTTTGGTATAAACATAATTTCGACCTAAGGAATCTGATGGTGAAGTCAAGTTTAGGTTTTGGCCAAGTTTGACTAGGTAATTTGCATAGTTACCCAAATTAGGGCAACTTTCCATCTAAGACACTATTTTGGGTCAAAATGGGTTTTGATGGTCAAATCAAAGGTACCAAACCCTATAGAATATTTTTTTATGACTTTTAGAGGGTTTAGGTAAATGTTATCTTGACCAGAACCTTAGTTGTTCAAGCGTGTCTATTTTTAGGATTTCAAAAGTCTGTTAATTCTTGTAATATGTGAAAACCCATTTCTGTGTAAATGAACCCACTTGTTAGAGTTTTGTGATCATTTAACCTTCAATTAGCCCTTAGAAAATCTCATGGTTATTCCGTAGTTGTGATAAGATGGTAAAATTGCATAAATAACCCTATTTTCATTATTTCATTTCAAAATAGATCATTAAGCACTAAGAACCCTCTGATGGTTATGTAGGATCTTTTATTCACTTTGTATGACCAAAATAGGCTAGTTAGGGCTGATGATTGTGTTCCCATCACTTCTCTGCTCAGCTCCTCCTCCGCCCACCGCCACAACCTGCTGGTTGACCTCATCCGACCAACACCACCACAATCGGTTGGTCGCCACCACCACCAGCACCTCACCAACACCAGCACCTTCCCCTTCCCCTCATTGCCATCCCCCGCCACCACCAGCAGCACGACCCTTGCCACCGTGACTGCCACCACCATCACTAGCACCATGACCTTGCCCTGACCAGTGTGCACCACTACCGCCACCCAACCACCATGCCCTGCCACTACTAGCCCCACCACCACCTCCTGCCACCACCACGACCACCTCCTCTTGCCCCCGCCACCACCACCACCACCACTAAACTACCACACCACCACCTCCTGCTACCACCATGACCACCTCCTCTTGCCCTCACCACCACAACCACCAACCAACTACCACCACCTCCTTCTACTGGTATTAATTTTTTATTTTTACTATACTCCTTAGTTATATATTTAATTATGAATGTAATTAAATTGTATGCTTCAATGCATTAATGCTTAGCTAAAATGCATCAATTTAGCTTCAATGCTCAATGGTCTCTTCCATTTGTCATTATTGTTATGCGATGGTGTGCACATGAAATGTGGGATTTGCCCACATGTTAGTTTCTTTTGTTATTTGATCTAAAAGTAGGGTGTGCCTACATATTATGTTTTATATGCAGGAACCAGAGAATGTGCATATTATAGGGGAAACTCTGTCAAAAATTATTTAGCTTTGGGTTTACTTTCTAGGTTTATAGTTTAGGATGTTGGGTTTAGGTTTTCGATTGATTATAGAATTGGATTTTAAGTTTAAACGTGTTGGGTTAAGAGTTTTTATTTTAGGGTTTAATGTGTTAGGTTTAGGGTTTTATGCTTTTGAATTTAGAGCTTAAGATTTTGTGTTGGGTGTTGGCTTTAGGTTTTAGGATTTTGAGTTTAGAGTTTAAAGTTTTATTATTTGGGTGTTGTGTGATGGGTTTTGGATTTAGGATTTAGGGTGTTCGATTTATGGTTCATTTTTTAGGATTTACAATTTTAGGTTTTAGGGTGATGGGTTTTGAGTTTCGGTATAAAGCTGTTTGATTTATGGTGTAGGATTTAGATTTTAAGGACTTGTTTAATGGTTACAAATTAGGCTAGAGTTTAGTGCTTAGGGGTTAGGGTTCAGGTTACGGTTTAGTGTTTCGAGGTTAAGGTTCAGGTTAGGGTTTAGTTTTTAAGGGTTAAAGGTTTAAATTTTTGTAAATGAAGTTTCTAATAGAGGAAATATTTTGAAAATAACATTTTCAATTATCAATTTTTTGTATTATATCTATTAGATACACATACTTGCACAAATTTAAAGGAATTTCATGACAAACAATAGGAATTCTAATCCCTAGGTTACAGGTTGTGGGAGGGATATAATTGTGAAAAAATACTAGCCTGTGTTATACGGACAATCAGAGTGTGTGTATGCCTCACTTACATGCATGATGCATTATTTTTATAACATGCCATAAGTGTCGTTGTCCTTAGTTCATAAAAGTTCTGAATTAAGGGGGGTCCTTGAAAATTTAATCACTACTTCGGGTCACTTCTTGCATGTAGCTAGTGTTTGGAGAGATTTTGGTTGCATTTTCTCACTCTTCTCCAGTATACCAACTAATCTTAGCTTCATTCCTGAAGCACCCTTTAACAGGGGCTATTGGGGATATAGTTAAGGTCAGTCATGTGGTTATACTGGAGAAGTGTGGGGAAATGCTGTCAAAATTTCTCCAATTACTGGTTGCATGTAAGAAGTAACGTTGTGATGAAATCTTTAAGGATGGGCTATCAAGTGAAAATCTTCTTAAAATACACATTTTTTCCATATTCGAGTCTAACTTAAGAGTGGTTGTCATTGACATTTAGGTTAATTATCATGGGTAAGTCATGGATTAGTTTGAGGAATTCAAATTATCATGGATACAAGAGTAGAGTGATTTCATTTCTGGAGTGGGCATTTTATGATGATAGGAAGACATTTAGATGAGGAGAATTCCTTCAACTGATTTTATGCCCATGTAGACACTATTTGAATGGGTTTTTCTATGATCAAGACAATTTTCAATCATGTGATATGTAACGATTGGTGGCAGCATTACGTAAATTGGATAGCTTATGGTGAACAAATGAGAGGAGAAGTTAGAAATGAGAGAATTAAAGCTTTTGAAGAAAGTGATGATAATCAAGGAGATGAATTGGATGAAATGTTACATGATATGAGAGAAGTAGACCTTGAGGATGCAGATGACTATGAGACATTATGAGAATGTAATGAGTTTTATGATGCACTCAAGGTAGCAGAGGATTCTATTGCTCCTGGAATAATGTCAATGTCAAAGTTTTCATTCCTTCTCAAATTGTTTTAGATGAAAGTGATGAATAGAGCCATAGTGAAATTAATGTCTGAGGTTCTTGAATTCAATGGAGAGCTGCTGAATAATGTTGCTGGGTATCCTAAGTCATGGTATGATGTGAAGAGGAAGATACGTAGGCTCAGACTGAAATGGGAGAAGATTGATGCTTGTCGTAATGATTGTGTCCTATATAGAAATGAGTATTCAGGATTGACTAACTATCCTGAATGTGGTGAGGAGAGGTATAAGGTTGGTAAGCCAACAAACACAGGTGAGAAGAAACAACCGGAGAAGGTTATCCATTATTTTCCACTGTCCCTAGGCTACCATGCCTATTCATTTCTAGTAAAATAGCAAAACTAACGGCGTAGCATCAGAATAATAAATCAAAAGATGGACGCATCCATCATCAAATAGATTCTGATGAGTGGAATAGATTTAACAAGAATCATGCATTATTCACAGAGAAGGCATGTAATGCGAGACTAGGCCTTGCAAGTATAGATTCAACCCATTCAAGAACATTTATCTATCATATTCTATATGGCCGGTTGTCATGTTAACTTACAACTTACCACCATAGCTATGCATGCGATCTGCATTCATGATGTTGACTCTCCTTATCCCAGGACCCAACCAACCAGGAAATGCAATAGATATTTGTTTCCAACCATTGATTGAAGAATTGAAAGTCTTGTGGTACAGTGGTGTTCAAACATATGATGCACAGAAGAAATAGTTCTTCTAGTTGCACGTAGCATCACTGTGGATAATTAATGACTTTCCATCATATGTGAATTTGTTATGATGGAGTATGAAGGGAAAGTTCGCTTGTCTAATCTGTATAGATGATTGCCTGAGATTTCCTGAAAGTAGGAAGTTCTGTTACTTAGGGCATCACAGGTTTTTGCCCATTGAACATAGATGACGAACATCACAATTCAAGGACAAAATTGATGGTAAGGCATGTTGGTATTCGTCGAGGAATTCGAAAAATGAACTCAGTACAAGTTCTATTAGGTTGTTAGGGATGAAAATCATGGAGACAATGCAACAGCTCGGAGAAATACATTTGGGTCATCTTTTCAAGAATGACTTGACTTCCTTTTGACATTCAAGGTTTAGGAAGAAAATCATATTTTTTATGGAGCTTCCATATTATAAGGATTTGACAGTGCGACATAATTTAAATGTTATGCACACCAAGAAGAATGTAATGGACTACATTCTTCATGTATTAAACCTAATAGACAGCCCAAAGGATAGAGTTAAAATGGGGAATGATATGAAAATTTTGGGTATTCATCCTGAGTTGCACGTTGAAGGAGGGTCTCACTTTCTAGAAGCTATATACAATCTTATTGGAGAGTAGAGGCAAAGGATTTTCTCATTCCTTAAAGACATTTAGGTTCTAGATGGGTATTCATTGTAGCTTCCACATTGCATAAATGAAGCGCAGAAGATGATTACTGGGTTAAAATGTCATGATTCTCATGTGTACATGAAAATCTTATTCCCACTAGCGATATGTGAAGTGATACTAGATCCGATAGTTGATTCTTTCAAGGAGATGGGTAGATATTTTAAAGTCATCTGTTTAAAGACATTAGATCCTGAATTGCTGGACTATTAGGATAAACAAATTGTAATCACACTTTGTAAAATGGAGCAAATTTTCCCTCCTGCATTCTTCGACGTGATCGTTCATGTCACGCTTTATCTTTCGAATGAAGTGAGAATTGCTGGACTTGTGCAGTACAAATGGATGTATCCAATTGAATGATATTTGAAACTAAAAGATTATGTCTTAAATAAAGCTAAACCAGAAGGGTCAATCATGGAAGGCTATCTTGTATAGGGATGTATTAACTTCTGTGCCATGTACATGAATGAGACAGACAATTGATTTAGTCCTCTTTAACAAAACTATGAAGGAGAACTTAATGGTAATGATGAATATTGCTTGTCCATATTTAACATCAGGGGAAGGTCAATCCTCCAGACGAATGTTAAGCCCATCTCAGAAATGGAATGACGATTGGCATACTTGTACATTCTAAAGCAAATTCCAGAAGTGGATGAATTTTACAATGAATTCAAGGAATCCACTATGTCATCTACACACGACTTGCAGTTTCTTGATTGGTTCAAGGATCATGTAAATAAACTGAAAGAAGATGAGGATCCATGGTGGGTACAGGATTTTGATATAATTACTGATACACCATTGACATACAGATGTTATCATTCGGGTTACATAATTAATGCTTTCAGATTTAGAATATGGTCCATTGATGATGCGAAGGCCACGCAACATGCTAGAGTCGTCGTCTATTGTGACTTAATCACTTATTGTGATGGATATTACCTTTAAATTGAAGACATTGTGGAAATGAGTTTCAGGTTTGACCGTAAGGTGATTTTATTCAAGTGTGATTGGTTTTATGTTTTTAAAGAAGGCGTTGGATTCAAAGTTGATAAGAAACATGATTTATTGAGCTTAAATAAGAACCGTCGCATTCTCCAGTCATCAGAACCATTCACACTAGCTTGTCAGGTAGCACAAGTATTCTATGTGCCTAAAAATAGCAGAATTGGGTGGATAATTGATAACGATGTGTTCCGCAAATTAATGTCAAGGTTTGGAGAACCCATCATCGTAGCTCGCAAAATGTGTCTATCAGATAAAATTTATAACTGAAACTCAAAAAGTAAGTCCCACGTCGAACACGGGGAGGCAAACGTTTGGTTTTGAAAATCTGCATTCCTCTTTTATTTCTTTTTGTCATTTTTAACTTTTCTAATTTTTTTGGTATTTTAATAGGGTAAGAGATCAAGTCGAATTCTGGCTAATCTACTTGCAAAAATTTAATAGGGAGAGGGAGAAAGAGAGAGAGAGTGAAACAATCATCTATCCATAAGCAAGTCTTTGTTACAACTACGAAAGTGGAAAAATCTATACCACGAAAGCGAAGAAGAAAGAAAGAGGTGAGAGAATCCCCCACGATGGTTGCTCGGAGGATGACTTTCTCTAACGTCGCTTGGAGGAAGGTGATGAGGAGTGGGACGAAGGAGGACGTAGTCGGAGGATGGAGGATGGGGCAGCTCAGCATTGTGGCGAGGATCTTCTACTCGAAGGTTGGTGAGAGGATGGCCACGGGATGTTCCACAAATGGGGATGAGGGGAGGGAAAACTATTTGATTTTCTACTCTAGAGGAGCATCTTAGGCTTGGGACAAGCTCTCTCTAGAGCCTTGGAGGTGGTGAGAGGAAGAAAGGAAGCGATGAAGAAAAATGGGATGGGTAGGGGTCCTTTTATAGTGGAGGATGGAATCAAATTCATATTCAGGACATTTATTGACGGTCATAAACGTCACTGAAGATCCGACGCAAACATCACTGAAGATCACGCTCATGTGCCCCTACTCCCGCACCATTGCCGTGCACTATATGCACGTGCATGCGCGATACTCGCCGCTATTGCCGCTGTCTCCATGTGCGTGCACTAGTGCTGCTATGCACTTACGGTGGCTCGTGCATGCGCAAGGGCAGCCTGGTTGCGCTACGTGGTATAATCTCGGTCGTTCATATTCTTTCCTTTGTAGGGGATGCTATAGATGTTGGATTGAGTCGATTTTCACATTGCTGGGCTGCGATCGTTGTCCCGAATCTATCCGTGCGGTCGGATTTGTCATTTGATACTCTAGATTGCTTCACCTAGTCCCTCGTCCGTTGATCTTCCTTGGATTGCATATGGTGCTATGGGACTCCGATCGAAGTGATTTTGGAGTCGTTGGACTCCGATCGTCATCTTGATTAGATCGATATGGTCGAATCGTCAATCTGCGACTTCGAAATAAATATCCTTCTCTCTTGACCACAAAAAGGGCGTAATTAACCTAAATTATATACAACTACTCTAAATACAGAATGGTGCATGCTATGCAGTATTTATAATATGAAATTTAAATCTATGCCTAGGAAGATGCATGAATAGGCATTTAACACTCAATAATTGTGTCTACATCATACCCCATGCTTATCTTTTGCTAGTCCCTAGTAAAATTAAATTGCATCCTATGTATAAAAACATGATTAGGATTCGATTGCTTAGTCCGAAGTCGTTTATTAACAATAGAAAATTTCAACTAAAGTCCTAAACAGTGAAAAGTCAACAGTACCCGGGCATCTGCCAGAATGCAGACCGCCAAGTCCTCACCTTATTTGAAAAGGGCAGTTACACTTTTTTATTTTTCTTCTTTTTTATTTTTCTTGTAGTTTTGGAGTTTGAGAGTTCCGAGATAACTTTTTATGGCTACCCGACTCGCCCAAGATTCGAAAAGGACTTTAAGTGCTAAGCATCTAGTGAAAAGAGTGAAAGACTCACTAGGTGACCGTTAAAACAGACTTCGGGTTATACGACCTTAGGTGACCTTGTCTAAAGGTTTATTTTTTCGGACGTAGCTTTCCCCTTGTTTTATTTATGAGGTCAACACAAGGGCAAACCCAGTATATATCTCCCCGATTTATTTACTTTCCCGCTTCTTCCCTAAGTGTTTCGGGAATTATTGTGCATTTTTGTGAGTTGGGCTCTAGACAACCGGGTAATGGGCTGTTACCCAAGGCAACTTGCTAACCATACTCGTGCGGTGACGTGTGGTTTTATTTTTTTTCTCATTTTTCTATTATTTTTCTATATATATTTTTTTGTTTTCTTCTTATTTTTTTTTTAAGTAGGAAGCTTCCCTGATCTAAGATTTACCTAAAGGCAGTATGAAGAAAATGGTCTTGTGGCTGGGCTCTGGACAACTAGCCGATGAGCTGTTACCACGGATAACTTGTCAGCCATACCATCCTTGATAGTTCATTAGCAACCAAATTTCCAAAGAAACCACCAAAAAGTGAGTTAGTGCAGAAAGTGTGTAGATGCTTAGGCTTAAAGTCCCCTCAAATTAGAGGGCAGGTTGATAAGTCAAATACTTATCACCCCAAATTATTGACCAGTTTGAAATAGAATTACTTGGTGAGGACTCGAGACTAAGTCCACATTCGAGTGAACACCCCGAGCTAATTAAGTTGGAAGACGTGAAGAGTCTAAATGTTTAGGTCATCTCATATCATTTTCTAAAGTTAATGACGCCTAAAAGCCTAAGTTCACTTCTTCCTAATTTCTTTCTCTTTTTATCTTTTTGAATTTTTATTTTTTTAAAAGAAACTAAAAGAAATTCTGCGGAGTTGAGAAAATGATTTCAGGAGTTAATTATCCACTCCCATGCCTAAATGATGTAATGTCCTCATTGTAAAAATAAAGACATGAAAGGCAAAGTAAACAAAATATCACCTGAATAACGTGAAAATTCGCTCAGCTCCGCAGAGAACGTGGAATATAAACATGTGCTAAATTTAATGCCTTCAGCTAGGCATAACATATATACAAGGAAGAAATTTAGAATTCACAAGTGCGGGTCAGAATCAAAATCAAAAGATTAATCCTTAGACCCACCAGTAGAAGATGTCCATAGATGTGGACTAGATTATGATGGAGACCCATTCCCCGGTGTTGAGTGGTTCTAAGCTTCTCGAGGAAAATCACCCAAAACCTAAGATTATTGTGTTAGCGGGTTCGGGATTGCGATTTTGTGGTGTGTAACCCAAGACCAAAGTGTTGGACAACGGGCTGATCTGATTCATTAAAATCGGGTGTCCACTTATAGTTCAGCTCAGGAAGATAGTCAATTATTCAAGGCTTGGGTTGAACGTAAAAGATATCATAAGGGTCTTGATAGAAGGTAGGTGGTTTTAGGTCAACAAGAACCCTCAGATCCAAGATCAAAGTTCCCTCATAATTAGCTTCCCAGATTTTTAATTTCAACTTCCTATCCTCCAAAATCAATATTTCCGGGACCCCCAAATCATTGTACACCCCATCTAAAGTATCCAAATCCAATAATTGTGGCTGAATTGAGATTGACTTGGGCGTAATGATTTCTAAATCAAAATCAATCCCTTTGAGGTGTCGTTGAGGAATGGGGATATTGATTGAATCTTCTAGTAAATGAGGATTTGAATCCTCCAAGTTAGCCCTAGTTGAATCCATATCTTCAATGAACGAGCTATCAAATGGTTCATCAGATTCGTCAAGCCCATTTGTCTCACTAAAATCATCTTCTTTAAGCTCAAGTGAGACTTCACTAAGAGATTCTTCACCCCAAAGAGCATTGCCTCCCCGACAACGGTGCCAAAATGATGGAGGCGCACTCTTTGGTTTTTCTCTCATTTTTTCCCCCTTTCCTAACTTTTATCTCACTTTTTCTCTGATCTTACTGTGATTGTAGGTACACTTCCGAGGTGGGCTAAAGCGATTAGATCATAGAAAAGTGCGGATGAATGTTTTATAAGTTTATCCCCACCACCCGCACCCACTAGTTCATTTCACCACATTAATAACTCAAACCCAAATCAACTTAGGTGCTTTTTATATACCCTAGGATAGATTTGGTTATTTGGTTGTCACCTCCACTCATCTCACCCCCGCATATATAAAAAAACAAAAAAAAATACTCTTTTCTTGTGGGATTTTCTGAAAGCTACACACTTAACACCCACAACTTCTCACCTTAAGGTGCACAATCACATCGATTCTACCACTTAACAGGGATTTGACTTATGGACCCGGTACACTTAACTCAACACAAAAATAAGTGAGTAGAAATCTGAATAGGTCAAACATTTCTGTGTGCCTTAACTAAGTGGTGCAATAGGCTAATTGATTGAACTGTTTGGGCCACACCACTTAAGATAAAAGCGATCCATCAAGTAGCTTGCCACATAGGGTTGATTCTTAGGGCTAAACCAAGCACTCCACAAATTATTTCTGATTTCTAAAGGAATACATCACCAGTGCTTGTAAAACTTGGAGTGTTCTACTGAACCTTGATTGAACCAACCTAAGGATTAAACACTAAAAGCTACTAAACAAGGTTAAACCCTAAATGACACATCATCAAATAACCATGTTTGAAAACCCTGGTTGTGCACACACACACATTTTAATTGATCATTAAGGGTACAACCCATCTAAAGGGCCCATCACATTCAAAGAGCACAATCATCCCAAGACTAACTAAACCTGAGTAGATGTTGGCCTTAAGGATTGATTCACCCTTTGGGGTTTAGATTGAGATATTTTTTTATCAATCTACTTCTGTTGGTCCATCTGATGTCTAGCTAGGGGAGTAGCATCAAAAGACCACGGCTGGGGGGGACACTAGGAACTGGGGGTACAAGCCAAGGGAAGAACCATCTCCCCCGTCTCTCCTTCTAACTGGTTGATTGACCGGATAAAAGTAGACCAAATCGGTTATAATGTCAAGACGGGTCCTGGGAGTCTGTAGGTCTTTAGGCTAACCCATATAAGTACAGGGTTGATTGCTTGAATTGCAGGGCTCCTTTCTTCTAATTTTCCCCTCTTATCTACCATGTATCCATCCACATCCTACACTCATTTTCCATCCTACCCTCCTACCAACACTTATCCCCAAGATGATTACTATCCCGACTTGACTTGTAATTACCCATCCACTAGCTAAGATAACTTTGATTGGGGATATGAATACGGACCTTAGTGCCTACGGCCTAACCCTAGATAACAAGACTATGATTACTATACTTCCTAGAGCTACAATGATTGTATATCTTCATCCTTTGATCACCAAACCAACCTAATCTACAATCAAGAAGGATATAATGATTATAACACCTACCCTGCCCAGTATTCCACTGAATATAGGTTGACACCATCCTTTAAACAACCTGAAATGACCTGCTATCAGGGAGAGACCCGAGAACCTCAATATAATGTAGACACAATTATTGAGGGTAAAATGCCTATTCATGCATGTTCCTAAGCTTAGATTTGCATTTCATGTTATAAATATTGTATAGCATGCATCATTCTGCATTTAGTGTAGTTGTATATAATTTAGGTTAATTGCATCCTTTTTGTGGTTAGGAGAGAAGGATATTAATTTTGGAGCAGCAGATTGACGATCTGACTATACTGATCTGATCAAGACGACGATCGAAGTCCTATAGCACCATACATAGTCCAAGGAAGATCAACAGCCAAGGGACTAGGTGACATAATTCTGAGCTTCAAATGACAAATCCAACCACATGGATAGATTCGGGTCGATGATCGTAGCACAATGGTGTGAAAATTGACTCAATCCAATTTCTGTAGCAACCCCTACAATAAAAAGAAGATGGACGACCTAGATTGTGCCCCGTGGCGCAACCCAGGCCGCCCATGCACGCGCAAGCGGAGGCACGTGCGCACACCAGCAGTACACGCAGGCGCGTGAGTGGGGGCACGTGCTAGCGCAACGGTGGTTGGGTGCATGGACTGTCTTCAGCAACATTTGTGGCGGATCTTCAGCGACGTTTATGGCCATCACTAAATGTGTTGTATATGAATTTGATTCTTCCCTCCAATATAAAAGGACCCCTACCCCTCCCATTTTTCTTCATCTCTTCCTTTCTTCTTCTCACCACCTGTAAGGCTCTAGAGAGAGGTTGTCCCATGCCTGGGATGCTCCTCTAGAGTAGAAAAGAAAATAGCTTTCCCACCTCTCATCCCCCTTTGTGGAGCATCCTATGGCCATCCTCTAACCGTCCTTCTGGAAGAAGATCCTTGCTGTGATGCCATCCTACCCCATCCTCCATCCTCCAGCTCCGTCCTCCTTCATCCCACACCTTACCAACTTCTTCCAGGCGACGTTAGAGCAAGTCGTCCTCCGAGCGACCGTCGAGGGGGATTTCTCTCACCTTTTTCTATCTTTTTTGCTTTTGTAGTATAGATTTTTCCTACTATCATTGTTGTAACAAATAATTCTTCATGAATAGATGATTGTTTCTCTCTCTCTTTCTCCATCTCTTCCATATATTTTTGCAAGTAGATAAAGTTTCCATCGACCTAATCTCTTTCCTAATAGAAATACAAAAATATAGAAGGGATAAAAATGACAAAAAATGAATAAAAGTGAAGCACAGATTTTTATAAAGCCAAACGTTTGCCTCCCTGTGTTCGACTCGGGACTCACTTGGAGTTTCGATTATAAATTTTATCTGATAGCCATGTTTTGTAAGCTACGACGATGAGTCCTCCAAACCCTAATTTTATTTCGCAAAACGTGCCTCCATCAATTTGGCGTTATTGCTGGGAAGGCAACGCTCGTTGGTTTTTATACATTTTCCCACAATACTTACATATTTCTCTAACCTATCTTTCTTCTTCGATTTATTGTCTTGCAAGAACCCGATCGTGGAGCCAAGGGCGGTAGATTGTGGTAAAGTGCGGGTAGAGAATTCTGTAAGTTTCCCCCCATTTCCCCACCCTCTTGTTCATTTCATGACACTAATAACTCAAACCTAAATCAACTTAGGTGCTTTTTATAAACCCTAGGATAGATCTAGTTGTTTGTCTGTCACCTCCACTCATCTCACCCCCACATATATTAAAAAGAAAAAAATTCTCTTCTCTTGTGGTATTTTCTGAAAAATACACACATTAACACCCACAACTCTCAACTTAAGGCGCACCACTCCACTTTGATTCTACCAGTTAAATGAGATTTGACCTATGGATCAGTGATGGGAACACCATCATGGGCCTTAACGAGCTCATTTTGATGTAGAAAAGAGAACAAAAGCTCCTACATAACCAAACGAAGGGCCTAACTCAAGGAATAATTAGTGGAGAGAAAAGTAAGAAACAAAAAGTTGTAATTTTACCATTACAGTGTAACAACAGGATTTCTGAAGGGTTAAACATAGGTCAAATAGTCTTAACAGGATAAAAAGTGGGTTGTTTCAATCAGAAAAGGGTTAATGTGAAATCTGGGAATTAAATGACTTCTTGTAAACCTAAGATAGAGCCACTTAATTTAATAAGGTTTTATTAGGATAAAATTCAACTAAAGCCTCTAAAATTCATGAAAAAATATCCTCTAGGGCTTAGAACTATCAAATTGGCCTTTGGAACCTATTTTTACTTAAATAGGGATCTGAGTTAAATATTTGCCCTAAATTGAGTTTTTGTGTAAAATGCCTAGTCAAACATGGTCAAACCTAAAATCCAACTTCCCCATTGGATTCCTTAAGACCAAATTAGGTTTATACCAAAATTTGGACTTCGGGGGACTTCACATTGATCTACTTTGCAAAGCAGTCCAACCTAATTACTTTTATGCCCCTAGCTTTTGAAAACATTGCAGACACCCCCTAGCTTCCTCATCATTCTTTGCAATTAGGTCCCTCCACCATTACAGTTGAGGAATCCTACTCTGGTGAGGATTTAAGGGGGATATCTCCTTGATTCCTTAGAGAATCCCTCTCAAAGTTGAAAGGGAGATTCTTTGAGGAATTCCCGTGCATATGAACACAATCACGAGCTCTAAATACTATCCAATCTCTCATGTGAACGGATGACAGGTGGTGGCAAGTATTTTTTGTTATAGCGTCGTAGTATAGCCAGTTGTTGCCATCATTTCAAATATATAAATTTTTACTCGGAAAAGAGTTCCCGAGGTCGAACTCAGGGAGCAAGTTGTATTCCAGAGATATACATGTTTCTTTTACAAAAATAATCAAAGAGAGAGAAAGAATTTGGTGTCTTTTTTTTTTCTTTGTTTCTCCTCGTCTCAGATCTTCTTCTTCTTTGTCTGCAGAGGTGATGTTCTTCTTCTGCAGTGGTGATGCTCTTCTTCTTGTTCCAGCTGTTCCTTTTTCTTCTGTCTTTCTTCAGATCTTCTTCTTTCTTCTTTGTTTTTCTTCTTTCAGTTCTTCCCTTGTTCTTTTGTGTTCTCCTCTGCCTCGCCTTCTTCTGATGTTCTTCAGATTTTCCAGTCAGGACGTCGCCCCTCCTTTCTCTCTTTTTTTTTTCTTCAGGACGTCGTCTAATTTCCAAATCAGACGACTTAAACTGCCTGTTGCTACAGTGTCTCCCTCAGCTTCCTTCTTCTTTCGCGGTCCTTCTTCTTCACCTGTGCCTGCACACTTCAGAGTTTTACGTCAGAGGCAAAACCTACTCTACCCTCTCCCCCCACGTCTCTCTCTCTCTCTGAAACCACTCTTGGGAAAGCTCTCCCAGAGCTGCCGGGTAGTCGGGTCCGGGTCGCACCCGGGTCCAGGCCCATCGGCGTGCGTGGTGGGCGAGGAGTGCAGGTCAGTCTAAGTCGGGTCGGGTCGGGTCAGGTCCGCGGGGCGTGAGCGCGGACGAGACCGGGTAACCGGGCGGGTGAAGGGGACCTCACCCCGTGTGCTGAGGCAGTAAGCCTCCAGCACTTTTGCGTCTTATATCGCTGCGCCTCTTCAGACTTTTCCGAGGTGGGACTAAATGTCCCACCTCCGAGGCGGGGAAAGCAGCGGGCGATCGTGGCGTCACGCGAAGCCTTCTGCCTTAGCTGCGAGCCTGGTGTTTTGTCGAAACGCCTCGCAAGGCCTGGGAGTCGAATCTGGGCGTGGCGCTGAGCGTGGCGCGCCTGTAGCTGCAGGCGGAAGCAGCTCCATCTGCACGGCAATGGCGGCAGAGGGCGAGTGGCCTGTTCACAGAAAAACGGCCTCTCGGCCTAATCAGAAGGTGCAGGGAGCTTCGCCAGGGTGCGGCGAAGCTTGTGTGGGTGGTGGCGAGGCGTGGGGCGGCGTGCAAGGGCTGCCCTAGGTCGGACTGTGGGTCGGAGGATGGGTTTGTTGGGGGAAGCGTTACGGAGGTGTGGAGTGGCAGTGAAGGGGTGGGGGGGTGCTCAGTGTGATGAGGCGGAGGTTCGGTGAGGGTCGGCGAGGTGTGTGAGGCTGTGGAGCGATGGGAGCATCTCGCCGGAGGGTGGCCGGAGACGAAGGGGGTGACGATGGTCAGGGTCGGTCGAGGGCTTAATTGAATAAATTGAAAGCGGGGAAAGAAAGAGGAGAAGAAGGGGAGTATTTCTAGCTTACTTGCAGGGACGAAGGGGGAGTAGCAGGGCGACAGTCGTATCGACTGTCGCCGAAGAAGACGATGCTCAGGGAAAGGGGCGGCGGCGAGCAGAGAGCCGGAGAGGCGCCAGCTGGGTGCGGCGTGGCACGGGAAGAGCAGGGGAGGAAGTCTCTGCTGCTGGTATTGCAGCAGGGCGAAGAGGAGAAGGGGGAGGAACCGCCGGAGCTGGTGAGCGTCTGCCGGAGAGAGAAGAGAGGAAAGTTGGGGGTTTTCTCCGTCAGATCCAAGCTGCCCCGGTCGGTGGAGCAACGGGGGGTATTTATAGGGATCGAAACAGGGAGGAAGGCGGAGGGAGACGACGTGTCTCCCTCGCCGGAGGACGCCGGAGATGGAGACCCATACCGTCCGTGCGTTCGCACGGCCGGTATGGTGGGTTACAACGACCAGGGGGGTGTCCCTGCGACGGCTGACGACGCAGGGCACCCCCGTTTTACTTGCCAAGTTCCCCCCCTCACCCTGCGCGGCGCCATGCTCCGCGCAAGGTCGCCGGAGCATGGTGCTGGCAGGTTTTGCAGGGGGGACCTGATCGCAAAGAACGAAGGAGAGTTGGGGGCCAAAATGCGAGGGTTCAAAAGTTGAGGGCCAAAGAGTAAATATATGAGGACCAAAGTGTAAAGTCGGTCAAGGAGGTTTCTTCTTAGGCTCAATTTTTTATACATGATTAATTAGGACCTAAGGAATCTAATGGTGAATTTCATTTCTATATTAAACCTTGTTTGACCGGTCAATTTACGCAAAAACCCAAATTAAGTTATTAATTGGGCATGGTTCTCAATGTAGGTCAAAATGGGTTCTGAAGGCCAAATTGAAGGTTCTAAACCCTAGAGATTATTTTTCTATGAATTTTAGAGGGTTTATTCTATTTTTACTTTGCCTCGAACCTTGTGAATTGAAGTGGGTTATTTTAGGGTTACAGATTATCATTTAGTTTCTTGGAAGTGCTGTAGCCCTTGCTAGATCATCTCATCCCACTTTTATTCTTATTAAGCTGCTTTGACCTATGTTTGGGCCCTGAATTACCCTGTATGCAGATTATACTGGTAAAATTACATTTTTACCCCTTATGACTTGTTTTCTTCTCAAACTCAGAATTCTCTGAGTTAAGCCTTTCCTTGAGACATGTAGGAGCTTTTATCCTTTGTATTAGGTCAAAATGAGCTAGTTATGGCTCATGATGAGGTTCTCATCATACCCCCATGCCTAGCTTTTGCTAGTCCCTTAGCAAAAACTTAAGGTTTCAACCCTTGTTCTAGACCATGAAGTTTTTAATAGTTTTAGATAAGTGCCTTTTTTTTTTTTTATTTGAGCATAGATTAGGTTAGAATGCTGACCATAGGCCTAAAAGGTACTCTAGTACCAATCAAGATCCAAATCTGTCTAGCCTTAGCCTCAGTCTTTTAGCAAAGGTTTTTAAGGTCCCCAAGAACTAACCTAAGGTTTATTGGACTTCGTGGTTAAAGCACCCGTGCTTGAAATGATTTTAGCCCTGGCTCAGTTCGCAGTGCGTTTTGTAAGAGAGAGATAGAAAATTTTTCTGTTTGGAGAGTTTTCTCTCTCTTTTTCTTTTTAGTTCTAGCCTAGGATTGGCTTTTCAACACGGTCTGTATCAGATTCCTTGTTCCCATCATCAATCCTCAAGGGTTCCTGGCGATCGATGCTTCGAGATAGCACCGTCCATGGCAACCCCCGGAACCCTGGCTATTGAGATTTCGAGATAATCCCATCCATGGTGTTCCGTGGCCGAATCCAGACCCTGGCAATTGACACTTCGAGATAATGCCATCCATGGAATCTGAACCAGCAGAGTGCTTACATGCCCCCAGTAGGATATGTAAATATCCTAAGAGAGAAGCACCGAGGAGATGATATTTTGTTACGCATCTTCGAGGTGATTTCTCGCCTCTCCGCGCTGCGAACTCATCCAAATCAACTTGTGTTGATCGGTCGCTCCTATTCTAGGTGTTCTTTTCAGAATTTTGCGACGCTTCTACGTGATTCTAATTTTTACGCTTACTGAACCAGGCTGTGTGTGAGGTTAGGGTGCTTAGGTTACTGAGTCCCGTAAACCAAAAATTAGTTAACGAGGCCGAATACTCCCTAAGCCTTAGACCTAATACTTCAGCTTTTCATTTTCCTCAACCTCTTGAGGAGTGTCCAGATCTTAATGGGTACTAAGAGTCTATTCAAGAATGCCTAAGGTTTGCATTCTTTACTAATCTCTTTGTGTACTTTTCTTGAATGAGGTCTAGAACTTAGGTTAATTCCTTAGTTCCTTACTAATGACTATCACTTTTTCTCATAATTTTGTGCTCCTTTCTCATTTTGTTTCTTTTCTCCTTCACAAAATTTCCTTCTCCTCTTTTCCTCTTATTCTTTTTCGATTTTTTTTTTTTTGGCATATGTGAATTTTTTTGTTTGAAACCTTTTCTTACAAGTTTTGCACTTTCATACCCCCCCATGCCTAAGATTTGCAATGTCCTCATTGTTACCTAGGGGGTCTTAGTTCATTCCTTAAGACAGAAATTTGGATGAGTGGATGGGTTGGGTTGAATTTTTGCGGACGATTTCAAATCCCAGATGCAAGCATCTGAGTTGGGGTCGGCTGTCTACAAGGGTGAACTTCGAGTGCTAAAAGGTGTCAGAACAAGTTTCAGGTTTTCAAAGAGAATGACGGGCTGCCTCCCGTTAAGCGCTGAGTTTTACGCCATCGGCTGGGTGTAATAAGCTCAAGGGGAAAGGAGGATATAAGATGCCTCAGCCAAATCAGTAGAAGTTACATCAATGAACGGCTTGAGTCTCTGACCGTTCATGATGAAAGGTTCAGAATCGTGGCTGAGTGGACTGATTTCGATTGCTCCATTTCCAAAAACCTGTCGGACCAAATATGGTCCGACCCACTTAGATCTCAGTTTTCCTGGGAAGAGTTTGAGTCGGGTATCAAAGAGTAGGACCTTTTGACCAGGATGAAAGATCTTTCTCGAGATGTGTTTGTCGTGGAAGGCTTTAACCCGCTCCTTGTAGATTTGCGAGTTCTCGTACGCGTCTATGCGTAATTCATCGATCTCGCTGATTTGGAGTTTTCTGTGGGTCCCAGCCTTGGAAAGATCTAGATTATAGTTCCGTACTGCCCAATAGGCTTTATGCTCCAGTTCGACGGGAAGGTGGCATGCCTTTCCGTACACCAGTCTAAAGGGAGACATGCCTAATTGGGTTTTGTGGGCGGTCCTATAGGCCCACAGTGCTTCCGGAAGTCGGGACGACCAGTCCTTCCTGTCAGGTCGAACAGTGACTTGCAGGATTTTCTTGATCTCCCGATTGGACAGCTCAGCTAGACCATTAGTTTGGGGGTGGTAAGGAGTAGAGATTTGGTGAGACACCCCGTATTTGGTCATCAGTGACCTAAACTGAGCATTTGTGAAATGGGTCCCCCCATCAGAGATTATTGCACGAGGAATCCCGAACCTTGAGAAAATGTGTTGATGAATGAATTTGAGAACGATTTTGTGATCACACGTTCGGGTCGGTATGGCTTCGATCCATTTGGACACGTAGTCCACAGCCAACAGAATGTATTCGAAACCATCCGAAATAGGAAAGGGGCCCATAAAATCAATCCCCCAAACATCAAAGATTTCGCATACTAGAATCGGTTGCATAGGCATCATGTCGCGATGGCTCATGTTGCCCAAAGTCTGGCAACGACTGCATGCCTTGCAGTGATTGTATGCGTCTTTGAACAGTGTGGGCCAGTAAAAGCCGCACTGGAGGACTTTTGATGCGGTTTTATGCCCGGCAAAATGGCCACCGCATGCCTGGTCATGGCAGAAAGAGAGGATGCTGTTGAATTCCCCTTCCGGGACACATCTCCGGATGATCTGATCGGCACCTATGCGGAAGAGGTACGGGTCTTCCCAAATGTAATACTTGGCATCGGAGCGTAATTTGTCTTTCTTGGCCTTCGGCCAATCGGACGGGGTCTGATGAGATGCCAAGTAATTTACTACATTAGCAAACCATGGAAGGCTAGTACCAATAGTCAGTAGGTGCTCATCGGGAAAATGCTCAGTGATGGGTCCGGAAGGGTCAATTATTTCAGACGGAAGACGGGACAAGTGATCAGCTACCACATTTTGCTTTCCCGCTTTGTCGCGAATCTCAAGGTCAAATTCTTGCAACAGCAAGATCCATCGGATTAATCGAGGTTTCACGTCCTTCTTTGCAAGGAGATGCCTTACAGTTGTGTGATCCGAGTATATGATGACACGGGAACCCAGAAGGTATGATCTGAACTTTTCTAGGGCAAATACTATAGCTAGCAGCTCTTTCTCAGTAACCGTATAGTTACGCTGAGCCTCATCGAGTGTTTTGCTGGCGTAGTAAATGACCACAGGTTTTTTGTCAATTTTCTGTCCCAAAATCGCTCCTACAGCGAAGTCGGATGCATCACACATGATCTCAAAGGGTTGAGACCAATCAGGGGACTGTAGGATCGGGGCTTGGGTGACTCGGTCACGCAGGATTTCAAATGCTTGAGTGCATTCCTTGGAAATTTCGAAGGGAACATCCTTGGAGAGAAGTGTGGTCAGGGGGCGTGCGATTTTTGAAAAATCAGGGATAAATCGTCGATAAAAACCGACATGCCCTAAAAAGGATCGGATGTCCCTGATCGAGCTAGGCATAGGAAGGTGAGAGATCAGATTAACCTTAGCTCGATCCACTTGGATACCTTTCTCCGAAATTGAGTGTCCCAGGACAATTCCCTCAGGCACCATGAAATGGCTCTTTTCCCAGGAAAGAACCAAATTCACATCGATGCACCGCCTGAGTATCTGGACCAAGTGTTGGAGGCAATCGTCGAATGATGCTCCGAAAACTGAAAAGTCATCCATGAAGACTTCCAGATAATCACCTACCATATCTGAGAATATGGCAAGCATGCATCGCTGAAAAGTAGCGGGTGCATTGCAAAGACCGAAAGGCATCCTTCGGAAAGCGTATGTTCCGAAGGGGCAGGTGAACGTGGTCTTTTCTTGGTCCTCAGGATGGATTGCCACCTGGTTATAACCGGAGTACCCGTCAAGAAAGCAGAAGAACCTATTTCCCGCTAGTTTTTCGAGAATTTGATCAATGAAGGGTAGTGGGAAATGATCCTTCTTCGTGGAGGAATTGAGTCGACGGTAATCTATACAGACTCTCCACGAGTTGGCTAATCGGGTAGGAATGATTTCTCCGGTCTCAGTCGTTATAGTGGTGAGTCCTGCCTTCTTGGGCACGACCTGAATTAGGCTCACCCAACGACTATCGGAGATCGGGTAGATGATTCCGGCATCTAACCATTTGATGATCTCCTTTTTCACGACCTCCTGCAGATTGGGGTTTAAGCGTCTCTGCATTTCACGAGAAGGTCGTGTGCCCTCTTCTGAATAGATATGATGAGTACAATAAGAGGGACTTATTCCAGTCAAATCATCGAGAGTCCATCCGATGGCTCTGCGATGTTGCTGGAGGACAATAATCAGACGGGATTCCTGTTCAGGACTGAGGTTGGAATTGATAATCACAGGAAAGGTCTGATTAGAACCCAAAAATACATATTTCAAGTGAGCAGGAAGGGGTTTCAGTTCGAGGATGGGGTTTTCAGCAGCAGTGGGTGGTTCAGTATAGATGTGAGGTTCAAGGGTGGAAGTTACTGGGTTGTTCATATCTGGATTCGACTCCTCTGTTTGCGGGTCAAGATCCTTCTGTGGTTGATGAGGCATAATCGAGTCATTCTGGAGGTGTGATTCATCAACCAAAGTCTTGATGTCACAAATTTGTTCGATGACGCCGCAATTAATTCCTTGTTGGGCCTTAAATATATCAATTTTTAGTGTTTGATCTCCAAACTTAAGCTCTATTTGGCCCTCCTCACAGCTGATGTTGGCTCTAGCAGTAGCCAAGAAAGGTCTCCCTAGAATGATTGGTGTATCCTTAGGGTTCTCAGGTGCATCCATATCTAAGACTATAAAGTCTACTGGAAAATAGAAATCCCGCACTCTCACGATAACATCCTCGAGAATCCCTTTTGGTGACTTTATAGATCGATCTGCTAATTGTAATGTCACCTCGGTTGGTTTCAGCTCAGATTCTTCTAGATGGTCAAGTAAGGATGTGGGTATCAGGTTTATGGATGCACCCAAGTCTAACAATGCTCTATCAAATTGGGTACCACCTATCTTACAGGAAATCATGGGAGTTCCAGGATCTTTTGCCTTGGGTGGGAGTCTACTGAGGATTACAGAGCTGGCTTGCTCTGACAGAACAATTGGGCTCCCTCCCTTGGTTCGCGGCTTACGCTGGGGTGTACATATATTCTTTAGAAATCGTGCGTAAGCTGGTACGTGGCGGATTGCATCCATCAAGGGGATGTTTATGTGGACCTGCTCAAAGAGCTTGACCAGGTCCTCCTCAGGGGCCACGGGTTTGGTGGTCTTCTTTCCCTTGGTCAGGGCCTCGGGAAACGGGATCTTGGTTGGTTCTTCTAGGATAGGTTCAGGTTGTGGATCTGGAACAGCGGTGCCTTGGATAACTATCCTAGGGTCATGGTTATCAGGCTTGGAGTGGTTTGGATAATGCGGGTCTTGAGTTGTTTTACCACTACGTGTTGTTACAGAATTTAATCCGGCCTGATTTTGGTTTGGGTTTGGTAGGAGGGGTGGCTGCTGCTGAAATCCCGCATAAGAAGTTGAGGCTTCCATCTCGTCTGGAGATGGAGCAGTAGGAGCCTGATAAATCCATTGGGCGTGGCCTAAATTTGGATTCATAACGCGCTTCTGGGTTGGCACGTTATTTGGGTTAGGAAGAGGTTGGGAAGGGAGTGTGCCTGGTTGGCGAGAATTTGCCAACTGGGCCAGTTGAGTTTTAACTTCTGTAAGCTCGTCCTTGTGCTGTTTCTGAATAGCCGCATTCGTTTTTTGAATGTCAGCCAGGGTCTGAAGGATTAGGGACATTTGATCCTGATTTGGCCTTGATGGATAAGTAGGGTTGGGCCGAGGCTGAGGCGGCTGGTAGTGACGAGAGGGCTGTGGGCAGGACTGAAAAGGTGGTCTTTGGGTTTGGGAATTTCCCGCCCACTGAAAATTGGGATGGTTTCGCCATCCAGGGTTGTAAGTGTTGGAGAATGGGTCGTTCTGGATGGCGTTGAGGTCCTCGCAGGTCTGAGGAACCTCCTGAGAATCAGGGAAAGGGGGAATGGAGTTCCCCCGGCTGGTGTAGAAAGGATTGGATGATCCTCCGATCCAAGAATCAGATGGGGATGGATATGGATCCATCCCAGGGGAAGATCGGTGGAGGATGTTTTGCATAGTCTCTTGTGTGGAAGGAGGTTGTGCAAAGGAGTTGCGCGCGGAGGTGGCTCGCTGCAAGTGCTGAGTCAGCTCATCCACCTTCTTTTCAATGATTGAGACCTTGTCCAATCGACTGGCCATTAATTCCAGGTCGACTGATGCGGACAGGCCCTGCGTCTCATGTGCTCCCTTAAGATTCGTTGCTGCGCGGGTATTCGTCCTGTCGAATAATCCCATGGAGTCATTGTTGATGGAGTTCTCGCACATGTTTTCGAGAATCTCCCAAACGGTGTCTTCATGTTGACCCATGATGTTTCCTCCGCAAGTTGCATTGACGAAAAGGCGGATGTCCTCACGGAGTCCCTGGTAAAAAGATTGGACTTGTTCCCATTTAGGAACTCCGTGATGGGGGCACTTTCTCATGAGATCCTGAAAACGATCCCATGCCTCATGGAGAGGTTCTCCTGATTGTTGAGTGAAGTGTGTAATCTGATGGCGCAAGGCGTTGGTCCGACCAACGGGAAAGAACTTTTTCAAAAACTCGGATTGAAGTTCTTCCCAAGTGTTGATCGGCCGGGTCTGAGTTTGATACCAATGGGCGGCCTTGTCCATAAGAGAAAAGGAGAACATCTTCATGAGAAGAATATCCCGATTTTGCGCATCTGATCCAAAAGTGTGGGCCAGATGCTTTAGCTGTTTGATGTGCTGGAAGGGATCTTCAGAATTAAGCCCATGGAATTTAGGTATAGCATGAATCATGTTGGGCTTTAATTCGGAATCAGGTCCTCCAGTCGGGATTCTGACTCGAGGCTCAATGGTCACCGCAGCAGGATTGTAGTGGTCCCGCATCATAGGACGCTGTGGTGGATGCACGAAGTTTTGGAAGAGGTCATTGAGTCGCTGGAGCTGGTGTTCCAGATTATTTTCTTCCTCAACTGGCTGAGCCATGATTGGGGAAGAAGAAGAACTTGGTTCTGAATCAGAAGAGAGAATAATGTGAGGGTGTTTCTGCACAAACACGGGTGTCGAGGCTTGGCCTTGACGAGAGCGAATTTCTAAAGGAGGTCTTAAGGGTGGTCTTAGGGACCTCCTTCCGTACATGCACTGTTGGAAGAGGTAAGTTTAGAAGGTGTTGGACCCAATCAAGGCACCCAAAAATGTGTTGGGTGACTATAGAGGTGCGGGGCAGAAAAACCCCTTGATCAGAAAGATCGTCCACCTGAGAATTACCTGGGCAGCCAGAGAGGGAGAGTCCCGCGAAGACCCCTACACGGTAGAGCGTCCCCACGGGTTACAGGGTTTCCCCCACCCGACCTCTCTTGTCACTGCGGTTCCAGGTAGACCAGAATGGGGATCTTGACCTCTTAAGTGTACTAATTTTAGCTTAAGATCAGGGTACTTAAAGTTACACTTGAACTCTTAGGTATTTTGAGTGAGAAAGTGACCTAATTTTAAGGTTGGTTGACCCAAGGAGTCAACTTTACCTCTTGTTCCTTTGAGAGCTTTTTGGGTCCTTTCTTTTAGGGTTCAAGTGTTTAGAGAGCCAATTGTTTTAGGTTTTCTTTGAATAGGTATTTTCAGACAAGGGCTTGGGCACACTTCATTTGGTTTTCTCAATTCTTTCTTAAGGAGTGTGTCTCTAAATCCCTAGTGTTGGATCCTAGGTTGGCTCTACTTGGTCTAGTTAATTCTTTGTTGGGTAATTAGGGCTCAAGCAAGAATGTGTTAGCCCTTAAATACCCTTAATAGTGTGCAGGAATAATGAGTTAAAAACATGCAACTTTTATGGTTACTAAGTATGGAAGACAGGTTAGCCCTATATTGCTTGTTCTTTTCTTTCTTTTGAGTTTTAGGGGTTAATAACGAGAGGAAAAATTTACCTGTCCTCGGAGTGGTTGTTGTGCGGTTGCTTGTCTTCTTGATTTCCTGTAGTTTTCTGCACAAAAGAGAGGAGATTATCAGAAATTAAAAAGAAACAGGAATGTTTACCTCTAGAATAGCCGTTGCTCCCCGGCAACGGCGCCAAAAAATGGTGGCAGGTATTTTTTGTTATAGCGTCGTAGTATAGCCAGTTGTTGCCATCATTTCAAATATATAAATTTTTACTCGGAAAAGAGTTCCCGAGGTCGAACTCAGGGAGCAAGTTGTATTCTAGAGATATACATGTTTCTTTTACAAAAATAATCAAAGAGAGAGAAAGAATTTGGTGTCTTTTTTTTTCTTTGTTTCTCCTCGTCTCAGATCTTCTTCTTCTTTGTCTGCAGAGGTGATGTTCTTCTTCTGCAGTGGTGATGCTCTTCTTCTTGTTCCAGCTGTTCCTTTTTCTTCTGTCTTTCTTCAGATCTTCTTCTTTCTTCTTTGTTTTTCTTCTTTTAGTTCTTCCCTTGTTCTTTTGTGTTCTCCTCTGCCTCGCCTTCTTCTGATGTTCTTCAGATTTTCCAGTCAGGACGTCGCCCCTCCTTCTTTCTCTCTTTTTTTTTTTCTTCAGGACGTCGTCTAATTTCCAAATCAGACGACTTAAACTGCCTGTTGCTACAGTGTCTCCCTCAGCTTCCTTCTTCTTTCGCGGTCCTTCTTCTTCACCTGTGCCTGCACACTTCAGAGTTTTACGTTAGAGGCAAAACCTACTCTACCCTCTCCCCCCGCGTCTCTCTCTCTCTCTGAAACCACTCTTGGGAAAGCTCTCCCAGAGCTGCCGGGTAGTCGGGCCCGGGTCGCGCCTGGGTCCAGGCCCACCGGCGTGCGTGGTGGGCGAGGAGTGCAGGTCAGTCTAAGTCGGGTCGGGTCGGGTCAGGTCCGCGGGAAGAGCAGGGAAGGAAGTCTCTGCCGCTGGTATTGCGGCAGGGTGAAGAGGAGAAGGGGGAGGAACCGCCGGAGCTGGTGAGCGTCTGCCGAAGAGAGAAGAGAGGAAAGTTGGGGGTTTTCTCCGTCAGATCCAAGCTGCCCCGGTCGGTGGAGCAACGGGGGGTATTTATAGGGATCAAAACAGGGAGGAAGGCGGAGGGAGACGACGTGTCTCCCTCGCCGGAGGACGCCGGAGATGGAGACCCATACCGTCCGTGCGTTCGCACGGCCGGTATGGTGGGTTACAACGACCAGGGGGGTGTCCCTGCGACGGCTGACGACGCAGGGCACCCCCGTTTTACTTGCCAGGTTCCCCCCTCACCCTGCGCGGCGCCATGCTCCGCGCAAGGTCGCCGGAGCATGGTGCTGGCAGGTTTTGCAGGGGGGACCTGATCGCAAAGAACGAAGGAGAGTTGGGGGCCAAAATGCGAGGGTTCAAAAGTTGAGGGCCAAAGAGTAAATATATGAGGACCAAAGTGTAAAGTCGGTCAAGGAGGTTTCTTCTTAGGCTCAAGTTTTTATACATGATTAATTAGGACCTAAGGAATCTGATGGTGAATTTCATTTCTATATTAAACCTTGTTTGACCGGTCAATTTACGCAAAAACCCAAATTAAGTTATTAATTGGGCATGGTTCTCAATGTAGGTCAAAATGGGTTCTGAAGGCCAAATTGAAGGTTCTAAACCCTAGAGATTATTTTTCTATGAATTTTAGAGGGTTTATTCTATTTTTACTTTGCCTCGAACCTTGTGAATTGAAGTGGGTTGTTTTAGGGTTACAGATTATCATTTAGTTTCTTGGAAGTGCTGTAGCCCTTGCTAGATCATCTCATCCCACTTTTATTCTTATTAAGCTGCTTTGACCTATGTTTGGGCCCTGAATTACCCTGTATGCAGATTATACTGGTAAAATTGCATTTTTACCCCTTATGACTTGTTTTCTTCTCAAACTCAGAATTCTCTGGGTTAAGCCTTTCCTTGAGACATGTAGGAGCTTTTATCCTTTGTATTAGGTCAAAATGAGCTAGTTATGGCTCATGATGAGGTTCTCATCAACAGGTTTGGGTCTTTTCGACCTTCCAAGTCCGACAAGGTTGCCGAGCTTGGAAGCTTGCCTTCCAAGCACAAGGCCCTCTGCCTGAGACTATAAATGACACCCCAGGTCCTCCCGTTCATCCCCAGCTTGGTTTAGTTGGAGACAACCCCTCAAATACATCTCTTCTCCTTCGGCCAAACACCCAATGTGCTCGGGCGACCTATTCCTCCTCCTCTCATTGCTCTGCCACAATACCAGTGGCAGAGTTGTCTCTACCTCCGTCGTTCGCGTCGCACCATACCTATGCACATGCCTGCCTCCTCCTTATAGTCGCTGTCCCCCTCCTACTGGACCTTCATCTCCGACGATGGTAGGTATGAGTTGTCCACCATCTCCTCCCCCATCATCCATAAAATAGGTCAAGTGTCTTCCCCTCTCTCTTCTCTTTATTTTCCCCTCTCTATATCTATTTTCACCCCTCGACGCTCACAGGCCACCACCACCATCTCCACCTTCGACAAACCACCGGCGAGGTGCTTCCATCACTCCATGCACCCATGCACCTCACCATACACCTCAGAAGCTCCGCCACCTTCCAATGATCATTTTCCCCTCTCCGTCAACCGCCACACATTCCACACTACTCCTCCGAATAAACCCATCACCATGGCCACAGAACGACCTATTCACGCACGCCCAAGCTGCCCCAGGCCATGCCACCCACTGAGACACCTTTGTTGTGCCACGACGAAGCCCCCTGTGTGATTTAATGAGGTCGCAAGGTCATTTACTTGAGAGAAGGTTCTGACCTCCGTTGCCATTAGGGTAGGCTTGAAGCAAGCTCACATCCTTCACCTACTGCCACAGGCTTCAGGAAGCAGGGTCCTAGGTGCTTGGGCTCCCTTCGCAAACCCCTCATGCTAGCAATTGGAGTCCCAGCATCTACAGCTCCTGCGATTGAGTGAAGCCCCCTACAGGCACATGCAAGGAAGTGAGTGGGACTCTTAGGCCCACCTCAGCCGTTTTCGAGCAAGCGGAGCGGAATAAATTAAAAATGTGTCAGGGGCTTATCACCTCCTAACACGAGGTGAGGTCCCAGTCGTCCCCCCATGCCTTGTCCGTGATACACTACTTCACAAACCTGGTATCCTGACCCAATTACCTGTGCATTCCTCACGCACCACCCATGTCGGTGCGCCTGGTCCCAGGCCCACTAACCAGACCCATTTACCCAAGATTTCTCTGGGAGAGCAAGCCTAAAAGAGAAAAGAGAGAGTGTTCGCGGGGGAGGAGGGTAGGGGTAGGTTTTGCACTTTGTAGGAAAAGGAAGAAGGAGGAAGCTGAAGAAGGAAGCTAAGGAAAGAAGGAAGAAGCCATAGGAGAAGCTAAGGAGAAGAAGACCACAGAGGAAGCTAAGGAAGGAGAAGGCACGGTTGCAGAGAAGGCAGAGCTGAAACCAAAGAAAGAAGGAAGAAGAAAGAAGCTGAAGGTAAACAATTAGAGAAGAAGGAAGTAGAAGTCAGAGAAGGAAAGAAGCCAATGACAAAGGAAGGACTAAAGCTAAGGAAGAAAGAAGAAGAAGGAAAGAAGAGCCAGAGAAAGAAAGAAGGAAAGAAGAATAGAGAAGCCAAAGAAGAGAAAGAGAAAAACAAGCCAAAGAGAAGCAAGAGAAAGAAAAATCAAACACTTTTGTCCAATTCTCCCCAATTTCTCTTTTATGCTACATTTTATTATATATAAAGTCATGCTTTACATTTTGAATTAGATTGTGAGTAATTTTATGTGTTCAAATTGCATCGATTATTGAGATTAGTGCATGAACTCCATTTACTCCCTGTGTTCGACCTCGGACTTAAACTTCAAGTAATAAAATTTATTTGTTTTGAAAGCGATTTCAACTATACTACGACGCATTCACTTCAAAACATCGATCGTTCCCTGTAAACATTTTGGTGTCGTTGCCGGGGAGCAACGCGCAATTCATCACTAGTCTCTGCATTATTTTGATTATATTTGAGCACTAACTTGCCCTATTTATTTTATTGTGATTTTGCAAGGTATTTCATGAGGAGATCTCCCACACAACAACCACACCTGGGGCACGTAATCTCTGATGAGCCCTTTCTCTTAAATCCCCTCATTCTAAAATGGAAAACAAGATAAAAATCAATTTCGGGCTATCTGCTTTCCATATTTAGCTAATCCACCAAAGTTGTCTGATTTTGATTTCCACAAATTTTGAATTATGCACCCATTTAAGGTTACTAGGGCTACCACCTTCTTGATTGAGCCCTAGATACCATATCTGTGGCAACTAAATTGGACCACAATTAGAGACAAATTAAGGATTCCAATTTAGGGTTTTAGAGACACATCTTTTCTAAGCAAGAATCAATTTTCCAAAAAGAGGTGTGCCTAAGCCTTGATTGAAAAGACTTATCCAAGAGAAATCGTAAAAATCAAGCTCTTAAGTTCACTTGAACCCTAAAAGAAAAGACCTAAAGCTCTCAAAGGACAGATAGGTGAAGTTGACGCCTTGTTGGGTCAACCAACCTTGAAATTAGGTTACTTTTGCATTGAAGACATCTAAAGTTCAAGTGGAACCCTAAGCACCTTTGATCTTAAATAAAAGTGGTAGACTTAAGAGGTCAAGGTCCCCATTCTGGTCTACCTGGAATCTCAGTGACAAGAGGGGTTAGGTGGGGGAAACCCTGTAACCCGTGGGGACGCTCTACCATATAGGGGTCTTTGCAGGACTCTCCCCCTCTGGCTACCTAGGTAATTCTCAGGTGGACGACTTTCCGATCCAGGGGTATCATCCACCCTGAACCTCCATAAGTCATCCAAACATCTTTCGGTACCTTGATTGGGTCAAAAACACATCCAATCCCTCATCCCTTCTCTTTAAAGCATACACATAGATTTTCAGTAGGATTCTTTATTCAGATCTAATCACTTCAATACTTGATTCTACATCTTGATTCCATCATCTAATCCAAATATGTAGCCGAGTTACTTAGGAATACCATTCAAGAAACCTGAATCACAAAGATCCATGAGAGATAGGATGATTGAGGAAGCCATTGAATTTTATGAAATTGAATACAAAACCTCAACACTAGTAGAAGACATTCAAGTTAGAACAACAACTTTCATCATAAACTGTGACCAAGTGTTATTGACAGAAGCCACAAAAGCATTAACCCGAGACATTCTCATAACAGGATACATTGAGATAGAAAAATTGCACAACTTTGAATACATTCAATGCATGACAAATCCTGCACAATGGGAACAACACTAAGATGATCTTGAAAAATGGGAAGAGATGATAAGATTATTGGAGCAAGTTACTGATCAGAAATACCCGTACACGCCCCAAATAGATGATGAACCATCTTGTAATAGTATTGAGGATCAACCTGATTTCCCAAACTCCGGGTTTGAGGCACAGAGTTGTTATGGATTCCCAACCTAGATGGAATACAACATGCCTAATCTTGAAATAGATTGGGACGTTCCAATTGCAGGAGAACATAATGTTGATCCAACCCTAGATCCTGGGTCACCAAGCATAGAATTCTGAGACTCCTGCAATAATGAGAGTAGAACTAAACCTCTCGAGAGTGTAAATCCTGCCCCTTATTCTAATAAGGTGACCCTCGAAGGAAACTCTAACCTAATTTCTAGAGATTCAACCCACACCCTCAGTCTAGAATCTGGATTTGAAACTGATTGGGAAGATTACGAGGCCTCGTATGACGAAGATCAAAATTTTAATGAAGAGTATGATTCTGGGCCTTTATTTGATGAATATCCCTCTCCAACATCCTCAGAGAATTAGATCGATTTTTCAGAAGTTATGCCAATGTACGATATAGAAATCGAGAAGTTGGATGAGTGGGGTTTTGATTGGGTCTTTCTTATAACCCTAGAACTTGAGCTTAGACAAAATAAGAACACCTTTTTGAGCTCAGAATGTACATATAGGCTAGACCCAAGTTAGGTTGCTAAGTCTACATCATGTGACTTACTTGGTGGTGGAACCCCTGATCTCGAATCTCATTCAGAACTTGATTTTCGCAATATCTCTGATGATTTCGAATCTTACCATGATTTTAGAGAACCTCTGTTTCCTAAATACAACGAGCCAATCTACAACCTCAGCTCACATGATTCACTCTCCGACTTCGACTCTGAGGTCCCTGATCCTTAGATCATTGATTTAAGTTTAGGTTCTAATGAGATGGAATCATTTCCTTTCGATCCTCAGGAATCAAAACCAAAAAATGCTGAGTAACTACAACCCAAAGTTTTAATCTTTTCTTGATTTAGATTTCCCTCATCCTATAGACACTCTTCAGGCATTCACTTTTGAATTTGAAAGCTACTACGAGGACTCTCTACATGAAACCACCTGTAACTCCTTTCTCGAAGATCCCTCATACACAATTCCTATTGAAGCTACCTCTTTCGCATATACAGAATCTATTGAAACCCTTTCTCAACCTCGATCTGCAATCAAACTCAATTTCTATTTTGATTCCCCTCTTACTGAGCTAATTGCAGATAATTCGCCTCCACATCTATATTGGGTTTCGGAAATTGATCAAACTGAAGACCATGCTCCATCAATCTCTGATCACCCCTGTAGGGTTTTTGCATCATCCACTGATTATTTTACAGATCCCTACGCTGACCAGGCTGATTTGACTCAGCCAAACCATGCATTTACACTTCCACATCGGTCCGAGCTCCATAGCATATGATGGGTTCCACATCTCTTGATCTACATTTATCAACACACCAGATTAATAGGGTTTGGGCTTCATCATCCGCCTATGGATTTGAACAAGCACCTGGTTGGACCAACCAAGCTCTTGATCAAGGTGCTTATTCTACAAAACTTTGCTAATTTGACCACTCCCTTTCCATATCATTTCCCGCTCGGCTGAAGGCATTGAATTTAGCACTTAATGGGAGGCAACCCGTCATTCCAAAAAAATTGAGATCCATTTGATTATCCGTCTGTACTTCACGTCTATTGCACCCTGAGTTCAGTATGAAAACAGTTGATCCCACCTCTGGTACATGTCCCAAAGCTTGAAATCATCCGCATCAGTCATTCCCGACCCATTCACCCTCCCTATAAATCTTGTTCTAAGTCCCTAAACCCAACACTGTTTCACACCCTTTGTTTACAATGAGGATATTGCAAAACTTAGGCATGGGGGTGGTAAAGTGCAAACATATAGAAATCAAGTCAAAAGGATTCTCACAAAAAAATCACATATGTCAAAAACACAAAAAAAAATAGAAAATTGTGAAAAAGAACAAAAAAATTGGAGGGAAGAAAACTTTGAGGCCATATAGACATGAGGAGATATAGTGCAAAAAGTCGAAGGGAGCATGAAATGATAGAAAAAAAGAGATAGTCAATAGTAAGAGATTAAGGGATTAACCGAAGTTGTAGACCACATTAATGAAAAGAGAAATGAAGGAAAAAGTGCTAATGAGACACAAAAAGAGATTAGTAGGAACGCTAATCTTAGGCCTTTTGGGCTAGACTCTTAGGCTTAAACATTCAAGTATCCGTTAAGATCTGGATAGACCTCAAGAGATTGGGAAAAATGCGAAGCTTAGGTATTAGGTTTAAGGCCTAGGGAGTATTCGGTCTCGTGAGCTGACCTTTGGTTTACAGGATTCGGTAACCTAAGCACCCCAATCCACAGACAGTCTGGTTCAATGCGCATAACCATCAAAATTATGCAAAAGTGTTTTACATGTTCTGAAAAAAGTTGCCTAGATTAGGAGGGCCAATCAACACAAGTTGATTTCGACGAGTTCCCAACTCGGAGAGCCAGGAAATTCCCCTCGAAGATGCATAACAACATATCGTCTCCTCGATGCTTGTCTCTTAGGATATTTACATATCCTACTGGGGGCACGTAAGCACCCTGCTGGTTCAGATGCCATGGGCAGCATTATCACGAAATGTCGATTGCTAGGGTCTGGATTTAGCTACAGAACATCATGGGAGGGATTATCTCAAAATCTCGAAAGCCAGGGTTCTGGGGGTTGCCATAGGCGGTGCTATCATGAAGCATCGATTGCCAGGGACCTTTGAGGATTGATGATGGGGATGAGGAATCCGATACAGACTATGTTTAGAATCCAATCTGAAGCTAGAAATAAAAAGAAAAGAGAGAGAAAAAATCTCCAAAAAAATAAATCCTCTGTCTCTCTCTTACAAAAAATGCACTGCAAATTGAACCGAGGCTAAAATATGTCTCAAGCACGGGTGCTTTGACCGTGAATTCCAATGAACCTTAGGATTGTTCCTGTAGGCCTTAAAAACCTTCGTAAAGGACCAAGGCTAGAGCTAGTCAAGTCCGAATCTTGGTTGGTGCCTGAGTACCTCTAAGCCTATTGTTGGTATTCTAACCTAATCAAAAAGAAAAAGAAAAGAGCACTCATCATAATTTGTGGACATCAAAAGAACTCATAATCTAGAACAGAAGTTAAAACCTTAAAATTTTGCTAAGGGACTAGCAAAAGCTAGGTGTGGGAGTATGATTGGAACACCATCATGAGCCCTAACTAGCTCATTTTGACCTAGAAAAGAGAACAAAAGCTCCTACATAACCAAATGAAGGGCCTAACTCAAGGAATAATCAGTCTGAGAGAAAAGTAAGAAACAAAGGGTAAAATTGTAATTTTACCATTGCAATGCAACAATAGGATTTCTCAGGGGTTAAACATAGGTCAAATAGTCTTAACAAGATAAAAAGTGGGTTGGTTCAATCAGAAAAGGGTTAATGTGAAATCTAGGAATTAAATGACTTCTTGTAATCCTAAAACAGACCCACTTAACTCAACAAGGTTCTGGTCATGATAAAATTCAACTAAGCCCTCCAAAATTCCTAAAAAAATATCCTTTAGGATTTAGAACCTTCAAATTGGCCTTTGGAACCTATTTTGACCTAAATAGGGGTCCAAGTCAAATATTTACCCTAAATTGGGTTTTTATGTAAAATGCCTAGTCAAATATGGTCAAACATAAAATCCAACTTCACATTAGATTCATTATGACCAAATTAGGTTTATAACAAAATTTGGACCTAAGGGGAGTTCACCTTGACCTACTTTGCAAAGTAGTCCAACCTAATTACTTTTATGCCCCTAGCTTTCGAAAACCTTTCAGACACCCCCTAGCCTCGTCTTCATTCTTTGCAATTAGGTCCCTCCACCATTACAGTGGAGGAATCCTACTCTGACGAGGATTCGAGGGGGATGTCTCCTTGATTCCTCAGAGAATCCCTCTCAAATTTGAAAGGGAGATTCTCTGAGGAATTCCCGTGCGTATAAACATAATCTCGAGCTCCAAATCCTACCCAATCTCTCATGCGAACACACGAGATATTTGGGTCTTTTCGACCTTCCAAATTCGATGAGGTTGCCGTGCTTGGAAGCTTGCCTTCCAAGCACAAGGCCTCTGCCTGCGACTATAAAAGACACCCTCGGTCTCCCGTTCATCCCCAACTTTGTTTGGCCGGAGACAACCCCTCAAGTTCATCTCTTCTCCTTTGGCCAAAAACCTAGCGAGCTCCAATGACCTATTCCTCCTCCTCTCGTCGCTCTACCACAATACCAGTGGAAGAGCTATCTCTACCTTCGTTGTCCGCGTCATGCCATACTTGCGTACGTGGCTGTCTCCTCCTCCTTGTCACCGTCCCCCTCCTACTGGACCTTTGTCTCCAGCGATGGTAGGTGTGAGTCGTCTACCATCTCCTCCCCCTTCATCCAAAAATTAGGTCAAGTATCTTCCCTTCTCTCTTCTCTTTATTTTCCCCCTCTCTATTTCTATTTTCACCCCTCGATGCTCACAGACCACCACCACCGTCTCCACCTCCGGTAAACCACCGACGAGGTGCTTCCGTCACTCCATGCACCCATCCACCTCGCCAAACACCTCAGAAGCTCCACCACCTTTCACTGATCATTTTCCCCCTCTCCATCGACCGCCACACGTTCCACACTCCTCCCCTGAACAAACTCATCACCACGACCATAGAACGACCTAGGCACGCATGCCCAGGCCGCCCCGTGCCATGCCACCCACTGAGACACCTTCGCTGTGCCAGGGTGAAGCCCCTTATGTGATTTAATGAGGTCGGAAGGTCATTTTACTTGAGAGCAGGTTCTGACCTCCACCGCCATTGGAGCAGGCTTGAAGCAAGCTCACATCCTTCACCTACTGCCCCAGGCTTCAAGAAGCAGGGTCCCAGGTGCATGGGCTCCCTTCATGAACCCCTCACGTCAACAATTGGAGTCCCAGCATCTGCAGCCCCTACGATTGAGTGAAGACCCCTACGGGAACGTGCAAGGAAGCAAGTGGGACTTTTAGCCCCACCTCGGGTGTTTTCGAGCAAGCGGAGCGGAATAAATTGAAAATGTGTCAGGGGCTTATCGCCTCCTAACATGGGGTAAAGTCCCACTAGCACCCGGACCTGGTATCCTGACCTGATTACCTGTGCACTCCTCACACACCACCCACACCGGTGCGCCTGGTCCCAGGTGCGCTGACCCGACCCATTTACACGAGATGGCTATGGGAGAGTGAGCCTAAGAGGGAAAAGGGAGAAAGTTCGTGGGGGAGGGTAGGGGTAGGTTTTGCACTTTGCATGGAAAGGAAGAAGAAGGGGGTAGCTGAAGAAGGAAGCTAAGGAAAGAAGGAAGAAGCTGCAGGAGAAGCTAAGGAGAAGAAGACCACAGAGGATGCTAAGGAAAAGGCACAGTTGCAAAGAAGGCAGAGCTGAAACCAAAGAAAGAAGGAAGAAGAAAGAAGCTGAAGGCCAACAATCAGAGAAGAAGGAAGGAGAAGTCAGAGAAGAAAAGAAGCCATACAAGAAGACAAAGAAGAAAGAAGCCAACGACAAAGGAAGGACTAAAGCTAAAGAAGAAAGAAGAAGGAAGGAAGAGCCAGAGAAAGAAATAAGGAAAGAAGACCAGAGAAACCAAAGAAGAGAAAGAGAAAAACAAGCCAAAGAGAAGAAGCAAGAGAAAGAAAAATCAAACACTTTTGTCCAATTCTTCCTAATTTCTTTTTTATGCTACATTTTATTATTCATAAACTCATGCTTTACATTTTGAATTAGATTGTGAGTAATTTTATGTGTTCAAATTGGTTCGATTATTAAGATTAGTGCATGAAGTCCATTTACTCCCTGTGTTCGACTTTGGACTTAAGCTTCGAGTAGTAAAATTTATTTGTTTTGAAAGCGATTTCAACTATACTATGATGCATTCATTTCAAAACACTGATCGCTCCCGGTAAACAATCCAGTACAGCTTAACTCAACACACACATAAGTGAGTAGAAATCTAATTAGGTTAAGACTTTCTGTGTGCCTTAATCAAGTGGTGCAATAGGCCAATTACTTGTATTGTTTGGGCTACACCACTCAATCTAAAACTGATCCATCAAGTAGCTTGCTAGTTAGGGTTGAACTAGGCACTCCACATTATTTTTATTTTTAAAGGAACATATCAACACCTGTGTTTTCAAAACTTGGAGTGTTCTACTAAACCTTGATTGAACCAACCTAAGAATTAAGCCCTAAAATCTACTAAACAAGGTTAAACCCTAAAAGACATCAACAAATAACCTTGTTTGCAAACCATGGTTGTGCACACACACATTTTAACTGATTATTAAGGGAACAACCCACCTAAAGGGCCCATCACATTCAAAGAGCACAATCATCCCAAGCCTAATTAAAACTGAGTAGACGTTGGCCTTAAGGATTGATTCCCTCTTCGGGGCCTAGACTGAGATTTTTTTCGATTAATCTGGTTCTGCTAATCCATCTGATATCCGGCTATGGGAGTAGTGTCAACGACCACAACTGGGGGGTACACTAGGAATTGGAGGCGTAAGCTAAAGGAAGAACCTTCACCCCAATCCCTCCTTCTAACTAGTTGGATTGAGCGGATAAAGTAGACCAAATCATTTATAATCTCAACATAGGTCTTGGGAGTCTGTAGGTCTTTAGGCTACCCACATAAGGACAGGTTTGGTTGATTGTACTGTAGGGCTCCTTTCTCTCTTCTGTTTTCCCTCTTATTCTACCATGTATCTTTCCACTTCTTACATGCATTTCCCATCCTATCCTCCTACCACCACTTATCCCCAAGATGATTACTATCCTGACTTGACTTGTAATTACCCATCCACTAGCCAGGATAACTTTGAGTGGGGATACGAATCCGAACCTCAGTGTCCAGGGCCTAACCCTGGACAATAAGACTATGATTACTATCCTTTCCAAACCTACAATGATTATGGATCTCCATCCTTTGATGACAAAACCAACCCAATCTAGAATCAGGAAGGATATGCTGATTATAACACCTACCCTATGGTGAGGTTCTTCTACTACTATCTTTTTAAAAATGCACTTTTAATGCTAAATGTGGGGTTTACTCACTTAGGTTTATTTTAAGCATGGGTTGTGCCCACTTAGCATTATTTTAAGTGTGGGGTGTACCCACTTAGGTTTGTTTTATGTGTGGGGTGTGCCCACAAAATTTTTTTGTATATTGATTGTTTTGTGTTGAATGTGGAGAAGAGGAAGGGGAAAGGGAAATAGATGAGGCAAGGGAATGTGTAGAGAAAGGGAAAGGGGAGGGAAATGGAGGGGGGAATGAGAAGGAAAAGAAAGAGGAAGGGAAATGGGGAAAGGGGATGTGGAGAAGAGGGAGAGAAAGGGAAAATGGAAATGAAGGAGGGAAAAGAGAAGGAAGAAGAGGGAGGGGAAAGAGGAAGGGAAAGGGGGAGGGAAATGGAGGGGAGAATGAGAAGGAAATGAAAGAGGAAGGGAAAGGGGAAGGGAAATGGGGAAGGGAATTTGGAGAAGTGGGAGGGGAAGGGGAAAGGGAAATGAAGGGGAGAAAAGAGAAGGAAGAAGAAGAGGGAGGGAAAGAGGAAGGGAAGGGGGAAGGGAAATGGGGGAAGGGAATGGGAAGGAGAGGTAATGAAGTGAAAGAGAATGTAAAGAAGGATGGAGAGGGGTCTAAATGGGTGAAGTGGAATGTGGAGAAGAGGGAGGGGAATTGGATAGATGAGGAAGGGAAAAGGGCGAAGGGAATGGGAAGGAAAAATAAGAAGAAATGTAGGGGCAAGGTATTCTTTTTCTATGCTTATTTTATTTTCATTTATTTCCATACTTATTTCATATAGGATTTTTGAAATATCATAATATATAAGGGAAATGCTGTCGAATTTTTCTAAAAAATATCTGATTATTTGTGATGTTTTTACGTAGGTTATATTCAAGAAGAAGGCTAATAGGAGTCGTAGGGATGATGCCACCTCCCAGCAGCTAAAGGACCCCTGCCAACAGCCTCAGTGTTAGGCTCACTGCTGACAACAGCCCAGTCAGCCCCCTGCGAGGAGCCCCAGCCATCTCACCAGTGGTTTTTGAGGCCTTGAGATGTTGCTCGATATTTCCAAAGTCAGGGGAGGGGAGGTAGAGAGAAGGGGAAGAGTCTCGTGCATTCTCCGATGGATTTCCAGTAGAGGATTCTGACTACGAGGAGGATGCACCCGCTGATGAGGACGAGGAGGATAGTACTTCAAGTTGATGAGGAGGATGTTGGGTTGGTTGATCAGCCTGAACAGTCAGCTATCCCAGATCCTTCTTAGTCGGGATGATCTGCACCACCCTCTTGCAGTTTTGGTATGAAATTAAGATTTGGTAAATGTTACGATTTATTTATTTCTTTGTTATTTTATTTTTTTCTTTGTTATTTTATTTCATGTTATAATTCTATCTTACAGGTGCATGTAGGGGAAGAGATTCCATGCGGAACAAGGACTTAGAGGGAATTCCGCATGTGGCTTGCATTTCAGTTAGGATCACACCAGCAGGGGAAGCAGTGGACTATCCTCCATTCATCAGCAGACTGGGTACATTGACGAAGGCAATTGATATAGACACATCATTTAGGTAAAAATGCCTAATCATGCATGTTCTTAGGCTTAGATTTGCATTTCATGTTATTAATATTGCATAGCATGCATCCTTCTGCATTTAGAGTAGTTGTATATATTTTAGGTTAATTAGGTTCTTTTTACGGTCAGGAGGGAAGGAGATTTATTTTAGGGCCTCAGATGGACCATCGGACCATACCGATCTGATCAGGACGACGATCGGAGTCTAACGCCTCTGAAATCGTCTAGATCTGAGTCCTGTAGCATCATATGAAGTCTGAGGAAGATTAATGCCCAGGGGGCAATGCGACATCCATATGGACATCGGATGAAAAATCTGACCATACAGATGGATCCAGAGTGATGATCGTAGCCCGGCAATGCGAGAATCATCTCGCTCCGAGCACCATGGCACACTCTGCAATAGAAAGAAAATTGACGGTCCAGATGGTGCCACGTGGTGCCATCCAAACTGCCCAACATGAACCACGGCCGCCCCAGCCTCACGCATGGGGTGATCATAGCCGTTGGATCTTAATCCAAAGGCTGAGGGGTGCTCCAAATTGCCTCACCTTCACAAGAGAAGAGCTCAAGATTAAATTGTGACCGTTGGATGAGAATCCAACGGCCACGATCTCACGATCAGCGGATGCCACTACACTCTCCACTCGACCATCCACCACTTTCGCGCAATGGTGAGGCACTCACTTCTCAAAGGAGGGGCGCAGGTTTGAATCCTACGAAGCCCCCCCAATTGTTCAATTGAGGCAGCACCAACGCACCGACCAGCACAAGTGCATGTATGCACGCGCACAAGCCCGTGCGCCTGCATCACAGCGCTAGCGTAGCAGCACAATGCTAGTGTGCATGGGCACGACATGGCGCGTGATGGGCATGCAAGCATAGCAGCAACGGGCGTAGGTTGGCATGGACTTTTAGCGACAGCCTGGGTTGATCTTTGGTGACGCTTACAACTATCACTAATTGCTTGTAGGCACAAGGCCAACTGCAGGCGTGAGCAGTGGGGGCTTGATCTTTAGTGACAGGTGCATGGGGTCCTTAGTGACACTTGCAGCTATCACTACAACCCTCTACATGAATTTCTTCTTCTTGCCTCCACTACATAAGCACCCATACACCCCCCATTCCTCTTCATCTCTTCCTACTCTACTCCCTCCTACTCCTAAGCTCTAGTAAGCCTATTAATGCTCTGTTAGAGCTTACTCTCAAGGTCCTAAGGCACCTATTAGTGTAACGAACCTCTGCCCCACCAAATATTCCTCCATCTTCCCATCCCCTTTCATAGGTCGCCTAGGAGTCGTCCTCTTACCTCCATTTCGGTAGTAGATCATCTCCGCCTCCTCACCTCCACTCTGGAGCCATGTTGAAGCTTTCCTCTACCCGACGTCCTCCTGCATCTCACCTCCATCGTTTCGCTCCTCACCTTCATCTAAGCTTTCGTCAGGCGCCATCATCTCGCCGAACAGCCGATTCAAGAGATTCCTTCTCACCTCCCTCTCTTTTTATGCTTTCGTAGACTATTGTAATAGATAATTGTGAAATATATCATATTTGTTCCATTTCTCTCTTGTGGATTTATTCTTCTTGTGTTTTTATTTCAAAAACACAAAAAAAAATAAAACTTCAAAATACCGAAAACAAACAAAATGAAACATGGCTTTCAATTAAAGTAAATGTCACCTCCCTATGTTTGACCCGGGACTCCCTTGGAATTTTGGTAAAATTTTATTTGATAAATGAGTTTTGAGAATACAAGGGCGGGTTACTCTTAACCTTGATTTCAAACACACAAAACACTTGCATCAGTGATCATCCCACTATCCTACTTCGATTGGAGGAAGGTGTCAAATGAGTTGAAGAGGTAGCTCATTCGAGAGTTGGAGGTAATTGGTAAAAATTAGTAACTTATGTACATTGCTTTATATAACATTAAATTGTGTAACAATTTCTATTCTCCTACTAATGCAGGCAATCTTCGATTGGGTCAAAGATCCTAGCATCCCCAAATATATCCTCAAGCACGCAGGGAAGATTCACAAAGATTGGAGATTGGAGATTAAGAATAAGGTAAAAGATAAATTTTAAGTATATTTGTTTATTTCTTTTACCATAATTAAAATATTATTTCTAATATTACAATTATACTTTTTAGTATTATAAGAATAGGAATCATGGTGAGGCATTACGTAATGTGCCTCTTTTGCTATAGCCGCACACTTGGAAGGAAGCTTGCAACATTGGCATGATCCAGTGATGTAGGTAAAAGTATTGCATATATTATCATTTAACTAATTTCTAAGTTAATAAATTATACTTTTATTTCATGAGCAAACCAAGAGGAATAAGGAAAATAGGACTAAGCCTCTACTGAAGACCAATGTCTTGGGTAGGAGCATAGAAAGAATGAAATCCCAATACATAAGTATTTTTAATTATTATTTTCTTTTAAACCTTACAATATTTTTAATTTGTCTCAATTAACTATTTCAAAATATTGTAGTTTGCCATGCAGAAGGTGCCCATCTTGATCGGGTGGGAGCATATAAGGCCACTCATAGCAAGATGAGTAGTAAGGGAAATCGAAAGTGGCTTCATGACACATGCTAGCAGAGACACGTAAGTTAAAAAACATAATACTTTCATTTAATTTCATAATTATAATTAAATGAAATTACTTAACGTAATTCAATCTCTTTCAAAATAATATGGTCAACTTAATGCATCCTCCTGAAGACACCAACTCTGGTATAGTTCAACAACCATCGGCAGCGGAGGACGCATATCAGACTGTCATACCACCTAAGCATGGTGGGTACGTCTGTAGCGTAGGGAGGAGCGAGACCATCTCCACATGGTATAGGAGAAAGGGAGCATCATCTTCTTCAACTGAGGTACAGGAGATGAGGAAAGAGATGCGGCATTGCGCCACCTCCACTAGGAGGAGCTACGGATCGATGAGCTGATGGAGCAGGTCAAGGAAAATACGACGTAGTTCAAAGAATCAACAGAGCAATTACAATAGTCCACTGAGATCATCAAGGAGCTCCTGAAGGTACTTTAGTAGGGAGGTATCGATCACCCCACCTTTCATTAGTATAGAGAACGTCATGAGGATGACGATTTAGGTGGTGGTGGTGCTGGAGGCGTTGGTGTTGCAGCATAATTATTGTATTTTTTATATACATTATCATTTGTAATGGGCATTGTACACATTATTACAAATAAGAAATTTTTATTTTCATTTCTAATGTGCTAATTAGATGCAAATGTTTTAAGTTGTGCGATTAATTTTATTAGATTTTTAATCTTTTACGGGTCTTCCACATAATTAAAAATATTAATTTAAAAAAAATCCAGCTATTGTCAATTGTTTTGCAACGGACAAGAATAGTATGGGATCAAATAAAAAGGCATTGTTGATGTTTTAAACATAAAGGAAATATTAATATTTTCAACTGTTATATAGAAATGGTCAAAAATATTAATATTCTTGACCATGTTAGAACACACGAAAATAGTAACATTGTCGACCATTTTTTAATACCGGTCGAAAATGTTACTATTTTCGACTATTTTAAAACTGATAAGAAAATCAACATTCTCTTTCGTTATTAAAAAACAGTCGAGGATAATTTCTTTGTTGACTGCCTAAATAACGGTCGATGTAGATATTTACGTCGACGGTCCATTTATAATGGTCGAGAAAAATATTTCTCGACCATTTAAAATAGACGACAAAAATGACACATCGAATGAGGGTCCACCTTTTTACCGACAGTAACATTCTAGAATGGTCAAGAAAACCCAATAGCGATAGTACCTTCTTTGACCCTTTTTGTCAACCTTTTTCTCACATTGCCGACCATTTTTAACGGTCGGCATTAGTGAAAATTCTTTTAGTTGTTGTACGTGTTTTAGAATGGATCAGGCTTAGAGTAGCCCTAGATGGCATTAGCATCTTCAAAAGTAGGATGTGCTGAAGGGAAGGGGAAGGAATAATCAAGGTCTTGAGGAAGTAAAGGTCCATTCCTAGAACATTGTTAGGGGTTTCTCCAAGTGCATTTGGTTCATAGATTGAACCAGGTTAACATTGTGAGCTCCCTTAGTCAGGGAGAAGGCTTGTTGAGGGGCTCATAATTGGTCCACAAGCTCATCCATCTTTTTATCTACCAACTCAACCTGACCCAGCTTCTTGGCTATAATGACCACGTCAATTGTACCTGAATTTGTTTAAACCTCGTAAATTCCACCATGGGGTTGACTGGACTTATTGAATGTAGTCATGGAGGCATTAATAAGCAATTTTCACTAGTCAACTAAAAAAGTTCGAATGTGCTTTCGTCATCTTTGTTTAGAATGTTGCCTCCACATGAGGCATCTACGAAGTTCCTGAGGGTGCCATCTAGACTATGGTAGGGGATTTGGGCCAATTGCCACCTCAGAACCTTATGGTGTGGGCATTTACTCAGAAATTCATTAAATCATTCCCATGCCTCATGAGCTTGCTCTCCACTCATCTAGGTGAATGTAGTAACTGATGGTAACACCATCATGGGCTCTAACTAGCCACATTTCGCTAGGTTTAGTTGATAAAGGCTCTTACCTAATCATCTGAGAGGCACAACTCCGCATCATTCTAATTTGAAAAGAGAATTGGAAATCAAGGTTGATTTTGTAATTTTAATAGCACATCACGAACATAGATTAACACAGGGTCACTCAGGGGTTAATTGAAGGTTAAATAAGCATGAAAGTCCAAAAAGTGGGTCAACAGTGACAAAAACAATGTTACATGCAATTCAAGGGTGAAAACAACATTGAAACCCTAATTATCAACCCACTTGAATTGAAGAGGTTATGGTCAGGATCAAATTCATCTAAACCTCATAAAATTCATAGCAAAATATTCTAAGAGGCTTGGTACCTTTGGTTTTACCATCTGAACCCATTTTGACCTAGAGTAGAGTTTCAGACAGGAATTTGCCTTTATTTGGGCTTCTGTGCAAATTTCTTAGTCGAACGTGATCAAAACTCAAATCTAAGTTCACCATTAGATTCTTTGGGTCTAATTAGGTTAGCACTAAAATTTGTGCCCAATTAGAATCCATCTTGACCTAGTTTGCAATTTTGACCCTAAAATCTCTATTACTCACATTCAGTGCCCTAACTTTCAGGATTCTTGCAATCTAGTCCCTAACTTTATCATCATTCTTGTATTTTGGTCCTTACCGCCATTGGTGGTGAGAACACACTTGTAGAGTGATTTGATGGAGGATTCCTCCCGCCAATCAAATCCAAACCCCTCCAAATTTTGAGGGATGAATCTAGATGAATTTCCCAATCTCTTGAACCCCCTCGGGGACTCCAAATCAGCCCCTAGAGCTCAAGTGAGCTCAAGAAAATTAGGGGATTTTTTTCCCTAGAAATTGTGATGAATCAAGCCTATTCCTTACTTTCGAGCTTGCATTCGAGCTCTATAAATAGCCCTCTAGGTCCTAGTGTTCGAGTTAGCTAGGTTTAAGGCCAAAAACACTCTTCGCCTCCTTCCCCGGCCATCTCCGATGGAAGCTTCGGTGGCCCTCTCATCTCTCCTCCTCCACGGCTCCAACGACCAAATTGGATGCACCAATCTCCTTTCTTCCTCGCGACCATAACCAATCACAATTCGACCTCTCCAAGCCCCTTCTTTACTACCCTTCCCTTCTCTAGAGGATTTGTCTTCCTCATAATTGGCAAGATAGGCCAGTGCAAGACTCTCTCCCCTTCCACCAATTAATAAGACCTCTTACACTTTCTCTTCCCCTAGATTCAACTCAAGCTCTTCTCTTCTAAATTCAACTCCCGTTCATCACCTTTCCCCTCCGTCTTCCCCAGCGACGGAAACTCCTCCAGCTAAGCCGTGCACTTGCTACATGCCTCCAAACTCACAAACACAGCCACCACAACCTTCCTCTCATCCCAGGGATCAAAAGTTCCAATGTTATCGGAGCTTTCGGCCCCTGAAAACTACTCCCAAATAGCCCATCAACAATTTATGTCTATCGAATCTGACTATACTCCACAGCCCTCTAGTCACCAAACCACCACCACCATTACCTTCCTTAGAATTAGTCGAAGCCACTAAACCATCTAATTAGGGTGAATAGCCCTTATCATGATTTTTAGGTGCTCGCTAGACATCTCTTCTTTGCCATTCTTCACCTCCGTCGTTGACGTCACGAAACACATTTAAATAAGTTGTTCGTTGTAGCATGCATTTACGACATCAATTTTAAAGAGAATAATCAAAAGTGAGTATGAGTGTCGAACACAGGGAGGTAAGAAATCGGATTAACTAGTCTCTTCAATGTCACAAAATACATCATTTGGTTCGCTTGTGAAAAAGAGAGAGAGAAAGAGAGAGGGAGAGATAGAGTTTAGGTTAGAAATATGTGATAATAATATGTTGATTGATAACTATGCTTAAAACCAAATGGATGATAATATATTGCAAAAGACATAATCATTTTACAACTATAATGCTAAATGAAAGCTTCAAATAGCATAGACATTAAGCTAAGAAACAAGCGACTAGGTGGAATGTTGAAGCAGCTACGGCGATGGAGGGGCTTCCGTCAGTGGCTTAGAGTCTTCGAGACCTTGCTTGAGAGCTCTATGGAGTGGTAGTGTTCCTAGATAGAAGGTGCCCAAGACTGAAGGAGGATAGGTCCTTTAATAACGGAGGAAAACGGCCAAAATCCATTCTTGGATTAACAGTAACATTAAAGACGTCGCTAAAACTCTGCCTTAAAGGTCGCTGAAGCCTAGCTTAGGCACACCGTAGCACACGCGCTCTACTGTGCTGGCGTGAGCTCTGCGCGCCCATGTCGGGTGCAATGTGCTGACTCCCTGCTGTCCACATGCACACGCTTCGCTGAGCTGTGCATGCTCCTCGTGTGAGCATTGTGCTTGCTGCTGCTACCACTTTAATTGAATAATTGGGGGTGGTAGGGCTCGAACCTGCATCCCTTCTTTGAGAGTGACCTTCAAGACGATCACGCCAAGGTGTCCACTTTGTCAACTGCCTAGATCTCTTGCCCAACTAGAGAGGGGGGGCAGCAATGGCTCTTGGGAGGCCTAGATGATGCCACATGGCATTATCTGGGCCATCCATCTTCAAATGCTTCTTGAAAGTGCTATGGATATTGGATTGGATTGATTTTCACATTGTTGGGCTGTAATCGTCGATTCGGATCCATCCGTATGGTTGGAGTCATCATTTGAAGCTCCAAAATATATCACCCTATCTCCTAGCCATAATAATATACAAATTACTATGCAATTTATGCAAATTATCCTAAATGCAATATGATAATTGTTTATGCATTATTCACAATGCTAAATGCAATGTTAAGCTTAGGAAGTAACATACGTAGGCATTTTATCATGAATAAATGCATATTTATCAGTTATTCACCACACTCTGTTCACATCGGACCTCACAACCATGTCCAGCATTTGCGGTTTCACCTTACGAAGAGCTCCAGGTGTTCACTTGAGAAGCAAGGCCTCAGTAGCCACTCCAATTCGTCAGACATCACCTCTGCAACAGTGCGAAGGAGGAGGCTTAGATATAGTCCCAAATCGTGGGTTTACAATAGTAGCACAGCACAAAAATTGATTGGCCACCTTAAACTGCAAGCCTCAAACACGGAGGACAGGTCCCATCGCCCACGTGCTTACTCATGCCCTCTCTCACTCCTCGCCTGCTACCTATGCTTGCTGGTCAGGACCTTATGCTCAAATCATTTTACCCGAGTACTATATAGCCCAATTTGAGAAAGAAAGAAATCTGAGGAGGTTGTGGGGTGGTTTTGCATTGGGGTGTGTGCACATTTTCCTCAAGATCATGCCTCTATGCTTTATACTTAGGCATTTCGAGAAGACTAATGGCTTGTGTGGAGGTTGTAGTCACTTAAGGCATTTGCTTTCCTTATCTGACATCTGATTTGATGGTATTGTGGATATATTAAGCATAGTTACTGATGTGGATATTGAGAATAAGTGGTTCAAGGACCTCTATTGAGAAATTGACACCTTGGAATCTGTGCTTAATGGTGAATTAAGTGATGATTCAAACCACCATTTTTAGAGCTTTATTCTTCTTTCTATCCCATTGATTTATGAGAAACAATTGCTACTATTGAATGCCATTTTGAGTAGATTTCATTCATTGAATATCTTTGTTGCAATTAATCATTGTGTTCATCTGCTTTATATTTGGACTAGTGTTGTGAATTCCACATTTGCTCCCTGCAAATGACCTCAGACTCATTCTTATTTTCGAGCACTTATAAATTTAAATGTTGTTGAGACTTTCGTCACTATACTATGACACGTTTTCCTAAAATGATGATTTTTGATGCAACATTTTGGCATCATTATTGTGGAGCAACACACATTTCATTCACTGTTTATAATTTTGATTTGGTACTAACTTGCTTCATTTGATTTGTTGTGATTTTCCAAGGTGAATTGGAGGAGTGGCTTCACAAGCAACCACTCCCCTGGTAGGTAAGCTCATTCTCTTCCTCTTAAGCCCCTCATCTCTCAAAGGATTAAAAGAGAATCAATTAGGATCAACTTGATTATTTCACAGTAATTAATCACCTAAGTTTCCTAATTTGATTAGAGATCCCCATCCTAATACTTGCACCTATTAGGAACTTAAGTTGCCTGGGGCTATTCACCTTTGGACCCTAGGTGCCAACTTTGGAAAATTTTGGACTTTGAAAATAGAACCAAATTAGGGTTCCATATTAGGGTTCTAGGAAAAAACACTTGCTTAACTTAAAGAGAACATATTTCCTGCATCGTATGTTACCTAAGCCTTGGTTGAATTGATTTAATCAAGGGAACCCTAAAAGTAGGCCCTAAGAATCACTTGAATTACTAAAACTTGGGACCTAATAATCTGTTTATAAACCACTTAGGGTGATCTTGGGTTCTTTACCCAACTCATCTTAGACTTTAGGGTAGGTTAGGTGAAGTTGACCCACTCTGTGGGTTAGCCAACCTCCAAATTAGGTCACAATCAAAATCAACTCTAAAGTCCAAGTGAAATTCAAGGCACATACTCAGGATTAAAATTGGTAGACTTAGGAGTCAAGCTTGTTCATTCTAGTCTATTTGGATTCTCAGTGACAAGGAAAGTTGGGTGAGGGAAACCCTGTAACCTGTGGGGATGCTCTATCATGTTGGGGTCTTTGCGAGACTCTCCCTTGCTGGCTACCCAAGTAATTCTCAGGTGAGTGAGTTTATAGTTTAGTGGTATCATCCGCCTCGAACCTGCTTTGTCATCCAAAGATTTTTTGGTGCCTCAATTGGGTCCATTACATATTTTGTCCCTCATCTGGTTCTATAGTGCATGTTCGGGAGGAGGTCCTTAAGACCACCATTGAGGCCTCCACTACCAGTTCATTCTCATCGGGTTGTGCTACCACCTGACCAGATTGACATCTCCTTCGACTCTTCCATATTTAAGCCCAGATCTCCATCATTTGCATCCATGGAGAACCAAGAAGAGCCTAACATTCAGAATCAATTGCAACACCTCACTGATCTATTTGATGCATTCATCAACCTACTGTAGCATCCTCGGATGTGACATCACTAGAATCTCGCTGCTATGGCAATTGAACCCAGGGTGCAAATCTTGACTGGAGGACTTGACACTAAACTGAAGCTGAATCTAATTAATGCTATCCCTAAATTTCGTGGCTTAAACTTTGAAGATCCCTTCCAACATATCAAATAGTTGAAACATCTGGCCGCCTCCTATTCAGAATCAGGACATCCTACTCATGAAGATGTTCTCATTCTCACTTATAAATAAGGCTGCCCACTGGTATTAGACTCTTACCCATTCAATCAACACATGGGAGGAACTCTAATCTAAATTCCTGAAGAAATTCTTCCCAGTTTGTCGCATGAACATTTTGAGGCACCAGATCATGCGTTTCACACAAAATGCGGGAGAACCACTTCATGAGGCATGTGACCACTTTTTGGATCTCATGCGAAAATGCCCCCATCATGAAGTTCCTAAATAGGAACATGTATAATCATTTTACCAGGGACTCCATGAGGATATCATGCTTTTCGTCAATGCAACCTATAGTGGAAACATCATGGGCCAACATGAAGATACCCTTTGGGAGACTCTCAAGAATATGTGTGAGAACTCCATAAACAATGAATCTGTGGGTGTGTCCGACCGGACGACCACCCGTGCATTGACAAACATGTAAGAGGCACACAAGACTCATGGTCTATTCGCATCCGTAGATCTGGAGTTGGTAGCCAATCTCTTGGATAAGGTCTCCATCATTAAGAAGAAGGTGGACGAATTGACTTGACATTTGCAGAGAGCTACTGCCGCACAACACAACACGTATGCGTAACCACCCTCAAGTACGGAGGCTGTGAATAACGTTCACCACCACTCTTACCAAGGGATGGATTCGCATCCACCCCCGTTTGATCTTAGTTTCTGAGGAAACTTCAGACCTACCAACTCTAGTTGGGGGAACTTTGAACTCTCATACTTTGACTTCTTTGGGGTTCCTCAGATTTGCGAGAATCTCCATGCCATCCAGAATGATCCTTTTTCTAACACCTATAACCCTAGATGGAGCAATCAACCCAACTTCGCATGGTCAGGAAATAATCAGAACAAAAGACCTTAATTCCATCCCCGACCACAAGCTCAGCAACCATATCAGGCTACCCAACTTAGGTCTAATCTGAATTATCAATCTGGGCCTTCAAAGGAAGATCAAATGAACTTGATACTGTAAGCCCTAACCGACATCCAGAAGCCCAATAAGGCTATAAAGAAACAGTATAAGGATGAAAACGCAGAGGTTCAAAATCAACTCACATAGATGGCGTGGAATCGCCAGCTTGGAATTATCAAATTGGGATCAATATTTTCGAGGCATCATCCAAAGGAAAGGAGGAATCCTCAATGGAATAGCAAGGTTTGATTCAGGAACTCATGCCATTTTGGTAGTAGAAAACCTAGAACCAGAGAGAGAGAATAACTTTTAAAAAAGTATTGTCATTACAACTACAACTAGAAAGCTGGAAATCTAATCTAGAAAGTGAGAAAAAGATAAGGGGTGAGAAGTTATCCTGCTCGACAATTGCTTAGATGACAAGCCGAACGGATGACGCTTGGAAGGAGAGTGAAGATGGAGGATGAAGGGCAAATTAGGAAGAACCAGAGATGTGGCAGGGCATCGACATTGCAGATCCACTTCTAGAATGGGGGTGAGAGGATGGCTAGGGAGAGCTCCACGAAGGAGCTGAGAGGTGGAAAACTTTGATTTTAACTCTAGCAGAGCTTCCCATAGCTTAGGTGTACTAGAGTAAGCTTTAGAACTTGAGTTCTTAGCTCTTAGAAAGGGAGAGAGATGATGGAAGGAATCAAGAAAAAGTGGAGGGCATAGGGTCTTCATATAGTTGTATACATTTTTGCAAAAGGGGCATTTTAGTTTTCAAAAGTTAACTTTGCTGCTTTCAGTGACAGATACGTACGTCACTGTAGATGCACATCCCTGTAACCGTTCTTTCATCTTCAACCAGGCGATGAAGATCCAATGCTCTACATGCTGCCACATCGATGTCGCCCCACCTTCAGCCCTTTCGTGTAGCCTCGTGTGATGGTTCGTACGATCGCACATCATCGCACACGTGCAGCACACCCTTCCATCCGGTGAGCGATAGGGCGCCACATTGCATCTTGATCTACCATTCGCATTGCATCCAACGACGCAATTTCGTGCGTCACTCTTCTTTGCGGATTTAATCCACTCATGCAAATTCAAATGGGCATCGTTGCCTTGATAACGCCTTTCATGACCATTGCACTGCAACCACAGATTGTCGCGCTTCTCAACATAAGATCTACACTGTCCCACTGTTGGATGAAGATCCAACAACCAAGATCGTGTGATGGAGTCTTCTTCATGTCTTTAGCTTGCGATGGGGAAGCAGCATGGCTAAATCTTAGTCGTTTGATCAAGATCCAATAGTTAAGATCAGATCTTAGTTTGTCTCTTCAGTTGGGAGTGTGCTACGAATGGCCGTGGGTGGCTTGGATAATGGCATGTGGCATCATTTGAGCTATCCATCTTCTTTTGCACATAGGAGGTGCCACGATTGTCGGATTGGATCGATTTTCACGTCATTAGGCTGCAATCATCGATCTGAACACATCTGTGGTTCGATTTGCTGTCTGAGGAATGGATTTTACACCACCTTGCCCCTTGACCTCCAGTCTTCCTCAGAATGCATCTGATACTTCGAATGTTCAATCTGGGTGATCTCATTGTCATTGAACTCCGATCATTACCTTGATCAGATCCATACAGTTGATCTTCAATTTGAGGCCTCGAAATGATATCACCTTATTCCCTAGCCAGAAAAAGGAAAATTACTAAACAATTTGTACAAATTAACCTAAATACATGATGATGCATGTTATGTAATATTTATAATACATGATGCTTCTATGACACTAGGAACATGCATAAATAGACATTTTAGGCTATAATTAGATGTATGCACATCATAGCCCTCACCTTATTCAAAAGCAAATGCATATTTTCTTTTTCTTCTTTGCTAATTTTTTTGAATTTTTGAGTTTAGAGTTTTGGGTTAGCTTTCTACGGCTACCCAACCAACCCAAGACTCGAAGAGAACTCTAAGTACTAAGCATCTTTTTATGTGAATGTGATAGACTCACTGATCGATAATCAAAAAGGACTTCGGGTTTCTACACCCATAGGTGCCTTGAAAAGAAATTCTGCCAAAAGGTGTTGTACAACCGGTGGCTTTCCCCATACATTTTAATATTATGGGGTCAACACAAGGGCAAACCCAGTGTATATCTCCCTGGCTTATTCCACTTCTCCACTTCGTCCCAAGTGTTTGGAATTATACGTGCATTTCATGAGTTGGGTTGTTGACAACCGGCGAATGGCTATTACCCACAGCAACTTGCTAGCCATACTTGTGTAGTGAAGTGTGGCTTATTTCTATTTTTATTGTTTTCTATTTATCTTTTTTTTTTCTTTGATATTTTTCTATTTTTCTCTTTTTTTCTCTTAAGTTGGTAGCTTCCCTGATGTAAGATTTACCTAAAGCCAGCAGGAAGAGAATGGTCGTGTGGCTGGGCTCTGGACAACCAGCCAATGGATTTCTACCCATGAGAACTTGCCAGCCATACCACCCGAGAAGGTTCATTAGCTACCCAACTTCCGTTAAAACCAACAAAAAGTGAGTCAATGTAAGGAATGTGTAGATGCTTAGACTATAAGTTCCCTTAAATCAGATGGTAGGTGATTAGCCCATAGTTGTGGGCTATTTAAGTATTTAAGTGCCTACACATTAGGTTAATTTTAACATTTATTTAGTATAAATTAGGATGTAAATAGATTAATTCATAGTTTTAATCTAATTACATAATCCATACATTGCATTCATATCTTAAGTGCATTTAGAATTAGCTTAAAATAGCATTCATCTAATTAGATAACCAATTAGGTATATTATTTTTATTAACATAGAAGTTGAGGGTCTATACATAAATAACCCTAATATTTTAATAATATTTTCTTTATTCGTCATCTTTCAGAATGGCTGGCTGCCGCTCCAACGCCCGGGTGATGCAGTGAAGGAGCCATTCAAGGGGGAGCGGATACGGTGGATCTGGTCGGCCGCTGATTTCAAATTTGTTCAGGCCACTACAAAAGGAGCACTGAGGCAGCCGAGTTAAGGAGGCCTCCGCCACCGACCCACCACTGTGCAGAGAGAACCTCTCTCTTCCACTCCACACTGCCGGCCTCTACCGTGGCGGCGAGTCTCCACCACCGTGGGCGTGTGGTGTGACAGGCCACACCGCCATCCGGAGCTCGCCTGCATTACCGTGAGCACCTTAGCGTGCAACTCCCTCGCCGTCGTCGCAGACCACCACCACCGAGCTACTGATCAGCCACCCTCTCAGTAACTTAAGACGTCTGGGAAATTTCCCAGACGTCTTAAGTTACCCGCTCACCTCCACTTCCTCAGCCTGCACTCTCCAACCGGCCACCAGACCGCCTGCGCCCTCCACCGCTCACTGGCTGCAGACCTGCGCACGCCTGCAGATCAGCCCGCGCTCTCCTCCAACGCCTGCAAACCAGCCTGCAGCATCCTCCAACAGCCGCCTGCAGCTTCCACCGCACACGCCAACCGCCTGCAGCTTCCACCGCGCCAGCGCCCTCCGCAGACCCTCCGCCCACGCCAGCTTCCACCGCACACGCCAACCGCCTGCAGACCACCGCGCAAGTGCCCTCCTGTAGACCACCGCCCACGCACAACCGCGCGCCCTCCTGCAGACCCTCCGCGCACCCACGCACAACCGCCTACAGACCGCCCAACCGACCACCGCGCACGCCAGCCGCAGCAGCCACCCCCGCAGCAGCAGCAGGCAGCAGACTTCATGCCAACAGGCTGCACAAGCTGCCGGCTGCAGCACCTCCGCCGGAGCTCGTCCGGCCACCTCCGACCGCCGCGCTACTCGCTGCCACCACCGATTCGAAGCCCTTGATCCAAGGGACCTCCTCCGAGCTTCCCGCGCCCGACCATCGGCTCCTCGTCGCGCAAGAAAACAAGGAAAAATTCCCCTGTTTTGCTACAGTAAAACGTTAATTAAAATTTACATTTTCTACCATTGCCACATTTTAATCATATTCTATTCACTCTGCGTTGCGGAAAATATCCTGTAGTTTCTCATAATTGCCATTTCAGCATTGTTTCTTGCTTAAACCTTAATCTAAAGGCAATCTTGGCTTGGTTCTTGTCCAAATTGACTCCGAACAAACATTTTTAAGTGGCGCGAATTTTAATACGTTATTGCCTCGCTGTGGATACGACCCGCTCCTCTGCGAGTGGTTATTTCTTATTAAAAATTGATTAGTCGATTTTTCCACCACATTAAACTACAAACGACTTAAAAGCGAAAGATCGACCGATCAAATGGCGCCGTTGCCGGGGAGGCAACAGACGCAATAATTTTGCCTAATTTTATTTTGATTATTTGTCAATTGCACAGAGATTTGACCATCTATTATTTTCTTTTCTGTGCGAGAAATTTTGTGTAAGAATCAGCCACTGTGAGAGGCGACCCTTGACGTCGTCAGACGGGAAGTGGACAAGCAATTTTGAAAGGAGGAGAAGGACGAGGACGCGACAGACACCATTGTATTTAATCGCTAATTTAATTAGAATAGAATTAAGATTGTAGACTTAATTTTTCATTACAGTTAGTTTGAAACCCTTGTTCTGGGGCAAATTTTGAGGGGTTTGTTCCCCGATTTTGTTTTGGACCCGTGTTGGGTAATTTTTGGGAGCATGTTCCCTTTTCTTTAGATTTAGGTTTATTTTTTTTTTTATTATTTATTTTATTTGCTTGTGCATAAGTAGTTCTAAAAAAAATAGAAAAAGAAAAAAAAAAAAATGAGCTGCCTGCTAGAAGTTGCCTGCCCTAGGACGAACCATTTAGGTCTGTATGAGCAGCCTCTAGATTTGCTTTTCTGCATTGCGTGCATTTTTGCATCGAAGATCGCTGGAGGCAAGGTACGCATTCTCTTACTTTGCATCCTATTTTTGATCACGCATTGCATTTGGGATTTAATGCGAAGACCACCTAATCTGTACTGAATAAATCTAACAAGTGGTCACATATTTTCTTTAGAAAAAGGACTAATTAAAGGAAGGACATTTTAAAAACCAAGGATTTGATTTTCAAACTTGGCGTGCGATTCAAATTTCAAAATCTTTGACGGTGTATGCACACTTATTTCACTTGCACCACGGCACGTTTCTAGACACTCCTTAGGTTTGGAAATACTAGGACAAGAGCCCTCCTTTCGTTGGATTTTGAAGTGTTCGGAACTTGAGATCAAAGGTTTTGTAAATCCAAAGAGGGGGATACCCTGTCACGGATTTTTGGGGGTAGTTGAGGAGCACCGCGAAAGCACAGCTTCAAAGGAAGGCTTAGGCCTACTTGCATCCCTTGATCTTCCGTCTTTGGATTTACTTGACCATTTGAGATTTAGGGAAGAACACCTAAGCTCCAACTAGGTCTTTTTAGGCGAGCCGTAGGTCGACAATAGGCTCGTAAATTGATTGAACAAATTGTATTGTCACCTGCAATCTGACTTAAAATCAAAAGTCTAAATTGGAAAAGACCTAAAAGGTCCTTTTTGAATTGTGTCTTGCTTGGGGAATTCTGATTGAAGTGTGAGTTAGAATGGACCACATTGATTTTCATCCTTTCACATCTTGCCCACATCCTCACCCCCACTCTGCATCCTTCGATCCCAGATGCCGAGATGGTCCATTCCTTGATGGACATAATGACAATCATTGGGATCCGTTTTACTCCTATTATAGGAGTATTGGCCTAGTTAAGCCCCAAATTAGTGAGCAGAACTCAGGAGAGGGATTTGCTTTGCCCAATATCCCGCATACCAAAGAAATACCCAACCCACCCTCCCTGAAAACTTATAATGGTTGGACAAACACTCCTGGGTACTATAAGCCTGAGCCTGACTTCTCTTATGATAGAAATGACCTCTCCTCTTTGAAGATGGAAATACAGAAAATGCAAAATGAAATGAGTGAATTGTTAGGAGAATATTTGAGAGCAGGCCAACAAGAAAGAGATGAAATTAGCCACCCAATCTGCCCCATTGATGATGACGTACACCCCTCTACAATAGATGCATCTCCCGTGGGAAAGCTACACTTTAAGTTGAAGGGAAATTCTGGAGAGAATAGCTACTTTTCGAGGATCGATTTTGAAACCTCCCCATTAGATGACACTTCCTTGAGAGATCTACACTTTAGGTGGGAGGAAAAAACACATGAAAGTAGCTATGCATTGGATGAAGAACGGTGGCGACCCGAGGAAGATGATGATAAGGTTGAGTATCCACCTGAATTATATTGGAGTCAAAAGAAGGGAATGATGGTACCATTGGAAGACCTCGACCCAGATGATAGTATTTTCGTGACATTTGATGAAGTGGGTCAAAGTCAAGTTTTTAATCCTATCCTCCCTTCTGATCACGATATGGAACTCAAACCCACCCTTAGGGAACCTAACCCTAAAGAAATTGACCTATCTGTGGAGTCTGATGTAACCAATGTAAATAATTTACCTCAGATAGAGCACCCTAGGGGATCTGCTGAGATATTAAATGATTCTAGACCTCGGGTACATGATGAATTGTGTGATGAGGAGGAAGATGAATTATATGAGGAACCTACATTCAAGATTTGGAGTGACACTAAGGGTGATTATGTATTATTTGAAGAGTTAGCCCCTGAGGATGTCACAAATTTGACCAAATTAGGTTTCCTTGGCACACCCATTGATGATATTTCTCCTCATGATAAAATGATGGAAAATTTGGAAGCAATTTCTAAGATTTATGTGGATTCACATATAGACTCCGGGGAAGATTTGAGTAAAGAACAAAAACCTGGGGATGACATTGATAGGCTAATCCCTAGATCTGTTGCTTCCAACCTGCCTTCATTCACTTCGAAGTCACCCTCTGATTCGATTATATCTAAAAGCGAAATTGTGACTCCTGATGAAGAGCAGGAAGATCCACGTGATGGTGCAAGGAATGCTAGGGATGAAATTGAGGATTTAGAAAGAGTGTTTGGGATGGACACCAAGCTGATTATACCCAACCTAGATCTTATGGCCATCCCACAACCTCGTAACTTGGACACCCTAGACGATCCTTGCCTTAGAGAATTGCTCATTTTTGTTCTGACTAGGGGGCTTAACAGACCAATATTTTCTGTAATGGAGTATCGGGTATGGATTGATGATTTCTTTAGTCAGTCCATTACCCTGGGGGTTTATCTCTATACCATTCCTTCCCCATTCTTTTTGGAGGATCCTTGTCATCCTACCCCTACCCCTTTGGAGGTTATTTTAACTGTTTATCCTTTAGAACCTCTTCTAGTGACCTGGGAAGATTTCATTCCCATTTTAGTTGGGCGAGCATTTGCTATCGGGATTCATCATCAGCTCGCCAACATCCTAGGTTACCTATTTTCTAGGCCAACTTTGCTTTGCTCATTTTTAGGGCCTATTTCTGCAATTCTTGAACCTTATTTGCAGGTTCTTCGGCTATTCAGCCCAGCTTTGACCCAGGTAATATCCTTCTATGCAATGAGGACATTGCAGATTTTAGGCATGGGGGGGTGTACTTGGGGATATACATAGCATAATTGCATACATTTGTACATATAAAAAAAAAAAGTTTTGAGCTTAACTGGCTAAGTCCTGCATTCTTAAGCAAATCAGAACTCTAGCGTAGACTAAATTAATTCTAGGGTCAAACTTTAGAAGCTAAATAAGCTACTAGCTTTAGACCTTTAGGGTCCTTTGTGGACTTAAAAACTTAAGTAGGAGTTAAGTTGCGGACCATTCTTCAAGAGGTTGAGGAAGGGAAGCTAGGGTTTGAGTTAAAAGGTGGGGTAGTACCTGGAGTCTTATTCTACCTTTTGGTTTACGGGTCCTGGTAACCCAAGCATCCAAATTTTTCACACTTGGTCTGGTAATTAACTTAATTTCTGAAAAGAGATTTGGTTCTCTTAGTTTTGACTTAAGAGAGGCTTGAAAACACATTTTGATTGGAAGAGTTCCCGCCGCAGGAGGGGTCGAGTATATACTCACCTTGAGGATACGATGGTAACATATTACCTCCTCGACGCTTGTCTCTTAGGATATCCATCCTACTGGGGGCATGTAAGCGCATTGCACAGTTCAGGTACCATGGGCGGCCCTATCTCGAAGTGCCGATTGCCATAGGCCTGAATTTGCTTAAGAAATCCATGGGCGATACTATCCCGAAGTGTCGATTGCCAGGAGTTCTTGGGGTCGTTATGGGCGGTGCTATCTCGAAGCATCGAAAGCCAGGCACCCTTCGAGGTATGGTAATGGGGACAATGAATCCGACACAGACCGTGTTGATAGCTGATCTGAGGTTAGACTTAGAAGAATCAAACAAAAAAAAAAAAGTATATTTATTAAAAAAAAAAAATTCCTTTAACTCAAATAACTCGAACCAATGCAAAAGCACGGATGCTTTAATCTCAGGGATCAGTAAACTTTAGGGTAGAGTCAGAAATCAGGGAAACTTGTGCTTGCAACTCGTCTTTAGCCGACCTAGTCTGTAACTTAGCAACTACTTAGGAACCTTGGGTTTAGAATCTGAACTTAATATGCTTCTGAAGGAAGACTAAGTGAGTTGACTAGTCTACTTAGAGTGCTAGGTTTCGCTTAATTTTGCTAGGGACTAGCAAAAACTAGGCATGGGGGTATTTGATTAGCCCATAGTTGTGGGCTATTTAAGTATTTAAGTGCCTACACATTAGGTTAATTCTAACATTTATTTAGTATAAATTAGGATGTAAATAGATTAATTCATAATTTTAATCTAATTACATAATCCATACATTGCATTCATATCTTAAGTGCATTTAGAATTAGCTTAAAATAGCATTCATCTAATTAGATAACCAATTAGGTATATTATTTTTATTAACATAGAAGTTGAGGGTCTATACATAAATAACCCTAATATTTTAATAATATTTTCTTTATTCGTCTTCTTTCAGAACGGCTGGCTGCCGCTCCAACGCCCGGGTGATGCAGTGAAGGAGCCATTCAAGGGGGAGCGGATACGGTGGATCTGGTCGGCCGCTGATTTCAAATTTGTTCAGGCCACTACAAAAGGAGCACTGAGGCAGCCGAGTTAAGGAGGCCTCTGCCACCGACGCACCACTGTGCAGAGAGAACCTCTCTCTTCCACTCCACACTGCCGGCCTCTACCGTGGCGGCGAGTCTCCACCACCGTGGGCGTGTGGTGTGACAGGCCACACCGCCATCCGGAGCTCGCCTGCATTACCGTGAGCACCTTAGCGTGCAACTCCCTCGCCGTCGTCGCAGACCACCACCACCGAGCTACTGATCAGCCACCCTCTCAGTAACTTAAGACGTCTGGGAAATTTCCCAGACGTCAGAAGTTACCCACTCACCTCCACTTAGCTTGCACTCTCCAACCGGCCACCAGACCGCCTGCGCCCTCCACTGCTCACCGGCTGCAGACCTGCGCACGCCTGCAGATCAGCCCGCGCTCTCCTCCAACGCCTACAGACCAGCCTGCAGCATCCTCCAACAGCCGCCTGCAGCTTCCACCACACACGCCAACCGCCTGCAGCTTCCACCGCGCCAGCGCCCTCCGCAGACCCTCCGCCCACGCCAGCTTCCACCGCACACGCCAACCGCCTGCAGACCACCGCGCAAGTGCCCTCCTGCAGACCACCGCCCGCGCACAACCGCGCGCCCTCCTGCAGACCCTCCGCGCACCCACGCACAACCGCCTGCAGACCGCCCAACCGACCACCGCGCACGCCAGCCGCACACGCCAGCCGCAGCAGCCACCCCCGCAGCAGCAGCAGGCGGCGGACTTCACGCCAACAGGTTGCGCAAGCTGCCGGCTGCAGCACCTCCGCCGGAGCTCGTCCGGCCACCTCCGACCGCCGCGCGACTCGCCGCCACCACCGATTCGAAGCCCTTGATCCAAGGGACCTCCTCCGAGCTTCCCGCGCCCGGCCATCGGCTCCTCGTCGCGCATGACAACGAGGAAAAATTCCCCTGTTTTGCTACAGTAAAACGTTAATTAAAATTTACATTTTCTGCCATTGCCGCATTTTAATCATATTCTATTCACTCTGCATTGCGGAAAATATCCTGTAGTTTCTCATAATTGCCATTTCGGCATTGTTTCTTGCTTAAACCTTAATCTAAGGGCAATCTTGGCTTGGTTCTTGTCCAAATTGACTTCGAACAAACATTTTTAAGTGGCGCGAATTTTAATACGTTATTGCCTCCCTGTGGATACGACCCGCTCCTCTGTGAGTGGTTATTTCTTATTAAAAATTGATTAGTCGATTTTTCCACCACATTAAACTACAAACGACTTAAAAGCGAAAGATCGACCGATCAAATGGCACCGTTGCCGGGGAGGCAACAGACGCAATAATTTCGCCTAATTTTATTTTGATTATTTGTCAATTGCACAGAGATTTGACCATCTATTATTTTCTTTTCTGTGCGAGAAATTTTGTGTAAGAATCAGCCACTGTGAGAGGCGACCCTTGACGTCGCCAGACGAGAAGTGGACAAGCAATTTTGAAAGGAGGAGAAGGACGAGGACGCGACGGACGCCATTGTATTTAATCGCTAATTTAATTAGAATAGAATTAAGATTGTAGACTTAATTTTTCATTACAGTTAGTTTGAAACCCTTGTTCTGGGCAAATTTTGAGGGGTTTGTTCCCCGATTTTGTTTTGGACCCGTGTTGGGTAATTTTTGGGAGCATGTTCCCTTTTCTTTAGATTTAGGTTTATTTTTTTTTTTTTATTATTTCTTTTATTTGCTTGTGCATAAGTAGTTCTAAAAAAAATAGAAAAAGAAAAAAAAAAAATGAGCTGCCTGCTAGAAGTTGCCTGCCCTAGGACGAACCATTTAGGTCTGTATGAGCAGCCTCTAGATTTGCTTTTCTGCATTGCGTGCATTTTTGCATCGAAGATCGCTGGAGGCAAGGTACGCATTCTCTTACTTTGCATCCTATTTTTGATCACGCATTGCATTTGGGATTTAATGCGAAGACCACCTAATCTGTACTGAATAAATCTAACAAGTGGTCACATATTTTCTTTAGAAAAAGGACTAATTAAAGGAAGGACATTTTAAAAACCAAGGATTTGATTTTCAAACTTGGCGTGCGATTCAAATTTCAAAATCTTTGACGGTGTATGCACACTTATTTCACTTGCACCACGGCACGTTTCTAGACACTCCTTAGGTTTGGAAATACTAGGCCAAGAGCCCTCCTTTCGTTGGATTTTGAAGTGTTCGGAACTTGAGATCAAAGGTTTTGTAAATCCAAAGAGGGGGATACCCTGTCACGGATTTTTGGGGGTAGTTGAGGAGCACCGCGAAAGCACAGCTTCAAAGGAAGGCTTAGGCCTACTTGCATCCCTCGATCTTCCATCTTTGGATTTACTTGACCATTTGAGATTTAGGGAAGAACACCTAAGCTCCAACTAGGTCTTTTTAGGCGAGCCGTAGGTCGACAATAGGCTCGTAAATTGATTGAACAAATTGTATTGTCACCTGCAATCTGACTTAAAATCAAAAGTCTAAATTGGAAAAGACCTAAAAGGTCCTTTTTGAATTGTGTCCTGCTTGGGGAATTCTGATTGAAGTGTGAGTTAGAATGGACCACATTGATTTTCATCCTTTCACATCTTGCCCACATCCTCACCCCCACTCTGCATCCTTCGATCCCAGACGCCGAGATGGTCCATTCCTTGATGGACATAATGACAATCATTGGGATCCGTTTTACTCCTATTATAGGAGTATTGGCCTAGTTAAGCCCCAAATTAGTGAGCAGAACTCAGGAGAGGGATTTGCTTTGCCCAATATCCCACATACCAAAGAAATACCCAACCCACCCTCCCTGAAAACTTATAATGGTTGGACAAACACTCCTGGGTACTATAAGCCTGAGCCTGACTTCTCTTATGATAGAAATGACCTCTCCTCTTTGAAGATGGAAATACAGAAAATGCAAAATGAAATGAGTGAATTGTTAGGAGAATCTTTGACAGCAGGCCAACAAGAAAGAGATGAAATTAGCCACCCAATCTGCCCCATTGACGATGACGTACACCCCTCTACAATAGATGCATCTCCCGTGGGAAAGCTACACTTTAAGTTGAAGGGAAATTCTGGAGAGAACAGCTACTTTTCGAGGATCGATTTTGAAACCTCCCCATTAGATGACACTTCCTTGAGAGATCTACACTTTAGGTGGGAGGAAAAAACATATGAAAGTAGCTATGCATTGGATGAAGAATGGTGGCAACCCGAGGAAGATGATGATAAGGTTGAGTATCCACCTGAATTATATTGGAGTCAAAAGAAGGGAATGATGGTACCATTGGAAGACCTCGACCCAGATGATAGTATTTTCGTGACATTTGATGAAGTGGGTCAAAGTCAAGTTGTTAATCCTACCCTCCCTTCTGATCACGATATGGAACTCAAACCCACACTTAGGGAACCTAACCCTAAAGAAATTGACCTATCTGAGGAGTCTGATGTAACCAATGTAAATAATTTACCTCAGATAGAGCACCCTAGGGGATCTGCTGAGATATTAAATGATTCTAGACCTCGGGTACATGATGAATTGTGTGATGAGGAGGAAGATGAATTATATAAGGAACCTACATTAAAGATTTGGAGTGACACTAAGGGTGATTATGTATTATTTGAAGAGTTAGCCCCTGAGGATGTCACAAATTTGACCAAATTAGGTTTCCTTGGCACACCCATTGATGATATTTCTCCTCATGATAAAATGATGGAAAATTTGGAAGCAATTTCTAAGATTTATGTGGATTCACATATAGACTCCGGGGAAGATTTGAGTAAAGAACAAAAACCTGGGGATGACATTGATAGGATAATCCCTAGATCTGTTGCTTCCAACCTGCCTTCATTCACTTCGAAGTCACCCTCTGATTCGATTATATCTGAAAGCGAAATTGTGACTCCTGATGAAGAGCAGGAAGATCCACGTGATGGTGCAAGGAATGCTAGGGATGAAATTGAGGATTTAGAAAGAGTGTTTGGGATGGACACCAAGCTGATTAAACCCAACCTTGATCTTATGGCCATCCCACAACCTCGTAACTTGGACACCCTAGACGATCCTTGCTTAGAGAATTGCTCATTTTTGTTCTGACTAGGGGGCTTAACAGACCAATATTTTCTGTAATGGAGTATCGGGTATGGATTGATGATTTCTTTAGTCAGTCCATTACCCTGGGGGTTTATCTCTATACCATTCCTTCCCCATTCTTTTTGGAGGATCCTTGTCATCCTACCCCTACCCCTTTGGAGGTTATTTTAACTGTTTATCCTTTAGAACCTCTTCTAGTGACCTGGGAAGATTTCATTCCCATTTTAGTTGGGTGAGCATTTGCTATCGGGATTCATCATCAGCTCGCCAACATCCTAGGTTACCTATTTTCTAGGCCAACTTTGCTTTGCTCATTTTTAGGGCCTATTTCTGCAATTCTTGAACCTTATTTGCAGGTTCTTCGGCTATTCAGCCCAGCTTTGACCCAGGTAATATCCTTCTATGCAATGAGGACATTGCAGATTTTAGGCATGGGGGGGTGTACTTGGGGATATACATAGCATAATTGCATACATTTGTACATATAAAAAAAAAAAAGTTTTGAGCTTAACTGGCTAAGTCCTGCATTCTTAAGCAAATCAGAACTCTAGCGTAGACTAAATTAATTCTAGGGTCAAACTTTAGAAGCTAAATAAGCTACTAGCTTTAGACCTTTAGGGTCCTTTGTGGACTTAAAAACTTAAGTAGGAGTTAAGTTGCGGACCATTCTTGAAGAGGTTGAGGAAGGAAAGCTAGGGTTTGAGTTAAAAGGTGGGGTAGTACCTGGAGTCTTATTCTACCTTTTGGTTTACGGGTCCTGGTAACCCAAGCATCCAAATTTTTCACACTTGGTCTGGTAATTAACTTAATTTCTGAAAAGAGATTTGGTTCTCTTAGTTTTGACTTAAGAGAGGCTTGAAAACACATTTTGATTGGAAGAGTTCCTGCCGCAGGAGGGGTCGAGTATATACTCACCTTGAGGATGCGTTGGTAACATATTACCTCCTCGGCGCTTGTCTCTTAGGATATCCATCCTACTGGGGGCATGTAAGCGCATTGCGCAGTTCAGGTACCATGGGCGGCCCTATCTCGAAGTGCCGATTGCCATAGGCCTGAATTTGCTTAAGAAATCCATGGGCGATACTATCCCGAAGTGTCGATTGCCAGGAGTTCTTGGGGTCGTTATGGGCGGTGCTATCTCGAAACATCGAAAGCCAGGCACCCTTCGAGGTATGGTAATGGGGACAATGAATCCGACACAGACCGTGTTGATAGCTGATTTGAGGTTAGACTTAGAAGAATCAAACCAAAAAAAAAAAAAAGTATATATATTAAAAAAAAAAAAATTCCTTTAACTCAAATAACTCGGACCAATGCAAAAGCACGGATGCTTTAATCTCAGGGATCAATAAACTTTAGGGTAGAGTCAGAAATCAGGGAAACTTGTGCTTGCAACTCGTCTTTAGCCGACCTAGTCTGTAACTTAGCAACTACTTAGGAACCTTGGGTTTAGAATCTGAACTTAATATGCTTCTGAAGGAAGACTAAGTGAGTTGACTAGTCTACTTAGAGTGCTAGGTTTCGCTTAATTTTGCTAGGGACTAGCAAAAACTAGGCATGGGGGTATTTGATTAGCCCATAGTTGTGGGCTATTTAAGTATTTAAGTGCCTACACATTAGGTTAATTCTAACATTTATTTAGTATAAATTAGGATGTAAATAGATTAATTCATAGTTTTAATCTAATTACATAGTCCATACATTGCATTCATATCTTAAGTGCATTTAGAATTAGCTTAAAATAGCATTCATCTAATTAGATAACCAATTAGGTATATTATTTTTATTAACATAGAAGTTGAGGGTCTATACATAAATAACCCTAATATTTTAATAATATTTTCTTTATTCGTCTTCTTTCAGAACGGCTGGCTGCCGCTCCAATGCCCGGGTGATGCAGTGAAGGAGCCATTCAAGGGGGAGCGGATACGGTGGATCTGGTCGGCCGCTGATTTCAAATTTGTTCCGGCCACTACAAAAGGAGCACTGAGGCAGCCGAGTTAAGGAGGCCTCCGCCACCGACCCACCACTATGCAGAGAGAACCTCTCTCTTCCACTCCACACTGCCGGCCTCTACCGTGGCGGCGAGTCTCCACCACCATGGGCGTGTGGTGTGACAGGCCACACCGCCATCCGGAGCTCGCCTGCATTACCGTGAGCACCTTAGCGTGCAACTCCCTCGCCGTCGTCGCAGACCACCACCACCGAGCTACCGATCAGCCACCCTCTCAGTAACTTAAGACGTCTGGGAAATTTCCCAGACGTCTGAAGTTACCCGCTCACCTCCACTTCCTCAGCCTGCACTCTCCAACCGGCCACCAGACCGCCTGCACCCTCCACCGCTCACCGGCTGCAGACCTGCGCACGCTTGCAGATCAGCCCGCGCTCTCCTCCAACGCCTGCAGACCAGCCTGCAGCATCCTCCAACAGCCGCCTGCAGCTTCCACCGCACACGCCAACCGCCTGCAGCTTCCACCGCGCCAGCACCCTCCGCAGACCCTCCACCCACGCCAGCTTCCACCGCACACGCCAACCGCCTGCAGACCACCGCGCAAGTGCCCTCCTGCAGACCACCGCCCGCGCACAACCGCGCGCCCTCCTGCAGACCCTTCGCGCACCCACGCAAAACCGCCTGCAGACCGCCCAACCGACCACCGCGCACGCCAGCCGCACACGCCAGCCGCAGCAGCCACCCCCGCAGCAGTAGCAGGCGGCGGACTTCACGCCAACAGGCTGCGCAAGCTGCCGGCTGCAGCACCTCCGCCGGAGCTCGTCCGGCCACCTCCGACCGCCGCGCGACTCGCCGCCACCACCGATTCGAAGCCCTTGATCCAAGGGACCTCCTCCGAGCTTCCCGCGCCCGACCATCGGCTCCTCGTCGCGCAAGACAACGGGGAAAAATTCCCCTATTTTGCTACAGTAAAACGTTAATTAAAATTTACATTTTCTGCCATTGCCACATTTTAATCATATTCTATTCACTCTGCATTGCGGAAAATATCTTGTAGTTTCTCATAATTGCCATTTCAGCATTGTTTCTTGCTTAAACCTTAATCTAAAGGCAATCTTGGCTTGGTTCTTGTCCAAATTGACTCCGAACAAACATTTTTAAGTGGCGCAAATTTTAATACGTTATTGCCTCCCTGTGGATACAACCCGCTCCTCTGCAAGTGGTTATTTCTTATTAAAAATTGATTAGTCGATTTTTCCACCACATTAAACTACAAACGACTTAAAAGCTAAAGATCGACCGATCAGTAGGTTGATAAATCATGTACTTCTTACCCCAACTTATTAACCAATTATAAATGAATTCAGAAAGGCGAGGACTCAAGAAACAAGTCCACATTTTAGTGGACACCCAGGTTGATTAATGCTAAAGACCTAAAGGGTCTAAGTGTTCAGGTCCTATTGTATTATTTCCTAAGGTTGAAAAACTCTATTGCCCAAGTTCTCTTTTCCTAATTCAATTTTTTTTAATAAAAAGGAAAAATAAAGGAAATCTACAATAAATCCATAGAGCTGACAATATGATTTAGAAATGATTCCACCCCCATGTCTAGCTTATGCAATGTTCGCATTGAAAATAAAAGGCATGAGAAAAAGGGTTGAATGAAGAAAATATCACCTAGATTCTGTGATGCTCTAGTTAGCTTTGAGTCAAACTATACAAATGCTGAGTTTAATGCCATCAGCTAGGCAGGGTCCAGCCAAAGAACTCAGATCAAGGTCAAAGCAACCTTGTCTGAGGTGAGTTCTGGAATAACATGATCAACATAAGGTTTTAGACATTGTCCACTGACCTTGAAGTAATTACTCATCTTTGGGTTAGAAATCTCAACAGCCCCATTTTGAAATATCCTACCAATGAAGAACGGGCCATTTTACTTTAACCTAAGCTTGCTAGGAAGGATCTTAAGTCGAGAATCAAAGAGCCAGACCTTCTGGTTCAGCTCAAAGCTCTTGCGTGAAATCAACTGATCATGGAGAGCTTTGGTCCTAGCCTTATAGATCTTGGAATTCTCGTGTGCATCATTTCTAAGCTCCTCCAACTCAAATAGTTGGAGTTTCCTGGTCTTTCCAGCTAAACTTATGTCAAAGTTGCATTTATTAATTGCCTAGAATACTCGATGTTCAATCTCTATAGGTAAATGGCACCCCTTGCCAAACACCAGATGAAACGGTGACATGTCGATAGGTGTTTTATGTCCGTATGGTAGGCCTAAAGAGCGTCGTTAAGCTTTTGTGTCCAGTCTTTCCTATCAGGCCTAACCATTTTCTGCAGGATGTTCTTGATCTCCCGATTGGAGATCTCGACCTATTTGTTCATCTGTGGGCGCTAGCTAAGGTGTGAAAATTCTATGATTCACCTTGCATTTTGCTAGTAAATTGTGGAACTAGGCATTGGTAAAATGGGTACCACCATTGGTGATGATAGCCCTCGAGATCTCGAACTGGCTGAAGATATTCTTCTTGACAAAATTGATGACCACTTGTGGTCATTGGTTCAAACGAAAATAGCCTCAATCCACTTGGACATGTAGTCAACAACTACGAGAATGTACTGGTGCCCAAATGAAGGGAGGAAGGGTGCCATGAAATCAATGTCCAAAATGTCAAAGATTTCGATGGGAAGAATCGGTTTAGAGGCATCATGCCTCTCTTGGCTACGCTCCCGAGTGCCTAGCATTGGGAGCACAACCTTGTGAACTCCTAGGCATCCTTGAATATAGATGGCCAATAAATCTAAATTGAAAAATCTTTGCAGGTATCCTTTTCACGGAGAAATGTCCACCCACGGAGATGCATGGCAGAACTCAAGTATGCTTTGGAACTCATTCTCTGCAACACATCAGTAAATAATTTGATCAGAGCCGATGCGGTACAGTTCAGGGTCATCCGAAAAGTAATATTTGGCCTCAGATATAAGTCTATCTCGTTGTTGTTTGATCCGAACCTGGGGGATTTGAGTAACGACCAAATAATTAACCATGACAGCAAACCAAGGGGTTTGGACACCTGAAACTCTAAGAATAGTCTTGTCCGGAAAAGTACTAGCAATTGGAATATCCGCATGAGAAGAATCAATTAGGAGTCTCGAAAGATGATCCGCCACCACATTTTGTGACTCGGATTTGTCTTTAATTTCAAGATTGAATTCTTGAAGTAAAGGAATCCATCGGATGAGCTGGGGTTTGGCATCCCTTTTGGACAAGAGATGTCTCAGGGCTGAGTGGTCAGTATAGATGATGACATGAGATCCTATGAGATAAGCCCTAAAATTTTCCAATGCAAATACTACAGCTAGCAATTCCTTTTCTATAATATTTTAGTTCCTCTAGGCCTCATCTAGAATTTTACTAACATAGTAAATGATAGAGGGCTTCCTATCAATTTTTTGACCCAAAATAGCCCCGACCGCATAATCAGAAGTATCGGTCATGATCCCAAATGGGGTTGTCTAGACTAGTGGTTGCAGCATTGGAGCGCAAGTAACTGTCATTTTGAGTAAGTCAAATTCCTTATGGCATGATTCATTAAAATCGAACAATGTGTCATTGGCCAAAAGGTTAGTAAAGGGTTGAGCAACCTTAGAAAAGTCCTTGATGAACCTCCTGTCAAATCCCACATGACCAAGGAATGATTAGATTTGTTTAATAGATGTAGGAGGAGGAAGTTTGGAGATAGCATCCACCTTAGCTTGATCAACTTCAATTCCTCGCTCAATGACTACTTGACCCAAGATGATGCCTTCTTGTGTCATGAAGTAACTCTTTTCCTAGCTAAGGACCAACCATGTTTCGATGCATCTCTTAAGGACTAATTCTAGGTTAGTCAGGAAAGAATCAAAATGAATCTCCAAAAATGGAGAAATCGTCCATGAATACTTCCATAAACTCTCCCACCATGTCTTAGAAGATGGCTAGCATGCACCTTTGAAAAGTCGTAGGTGCATCACAAAGCCTAAATGGCATTCTACGGAATGCAAAGGTTCTATACGGACAAGTGAAAGTCATCTTTTCCTGATCCTTGGGATGGATTGGGACTTGGTGATCGCAAAAATACGTGGTTTGCTAATTAAGCAATTTAGCATTGTTGTAATGAGTAAATCCACTTTCGCTTTTAAATTTATAAACCTAGATAGTGGGGTATCTAGGGTTGTCCAAAGAGGCAATTTGTTTGCAAAATTATGTCTCTTACTTGAAGTCAAAAATAAACTTTCTTTCTGGTGATTTTTCAATATATAAATTTTAGGGTTTTTTTTTTCTAACAAGGCGATGTGATTTTGATGGCGGAAAAGACTAACACTTGATGGCTAAAATCTAAGTGGCAAAAATTGATTTCTTTCTAAGCTCACCCTAGGCATGTGGAGGCCAAGGGTAAATTAGAAAGAAAGAGTGTAAATGAACTAAAGAAAAAGTCAACAGATTTGCGACAAAGACTAATTAAGAAAAAGGTAACTTAATATTGATGGAGAAAGTGTTTTACACAAAACCTAGTAGTGGAATGCTTCTATTCCAAGCAAATAAAAATAAGGAAAATGCAAAACACTAATCCTCTGAATCGTGAAGAAGAGAGGCTCTTGCTCCAACTACGGCCACTCCCGCAGTCAGAAAGAGCTCCTTCTTCTCCTTCCAAACTCCTTCAAACTAAAGTCCTCCTTCTAGCAAGCCCTAGATGGGGTGTGCCTTAGCTCCTCCACAGGTGGATGCTTTCAACCTCAAAAGCTCCTCCAAGGGTGGGCATGTACCACCCACAAGACCTCCTCCAAAGGACTTCCATGCATGGCTTCTTCTTGGGCTTGCTAGAGCACAAGAGAGAAGAGAAGAGGGGAAAGCACCAAGGGGACAGAGTGTCCCCTTAATCTTCTTCTTCTTCTCTTGGTTGTGGGCTATAAGGTAGAATATAGGTAGAAAATATGGAACCAAGGATGTTCTAAAGGTGGTGGGTGGTAGTCGTTTTATAGGAGTGGAATGGGGTTGAGTGGAGGGTTAGGATGGCTTGTAAAGGGTGGTTAGGAGATCTTAGGGTGGATAATGGGTGGCGCCAAATGAGGGGATGCATGGCAATTTGGCGCCAACCCTATGTGATGACTAGGGTTAAGGGTTGATGGTGGTAGGGTTAGGTGGCATGCAGGACATTTGTAGGGTTAGGATGGGGTTGTGGGGTGGTGGTTGGTGTATGGGTGGTTGATATAAGGTGACGCCAAGTGAGGGGTTGTATGAGGTGGTGGTTTGTGTGGATTTAAGTAGAGTTGGCACCAATTTATGTTGGTTAAGGGAGAGGGTTAGGTGGTGCCACTAGATAAAGGGTTAGGATAGGTTGTAGTGTTGATAGAGTGGTGGAGATTTAAGGTGATGTTGGCGTCAACATGGAGGGGTGTGGGTAGGAGTTTTTGGCACCAACTAGAGGTGGTTAAGGTTGGTGCCACCTAAGGCTTCTAGAAGGGGTTTATATGTAGGGTGGAGATAGCCTTAGGTGTGTTGACAAGGTGAAATCGACTTTAGAAAAGTCATGTTGTAATATAGTCAAAATTACTTTGAAAACAAATAGATTTTATTACTCGAATTTAAAGTCCGAGGTCGAACATAGGGAGCAAATGGAATTCATGTACTAAGCTCAATGAATGCAATTTGAACATAGAATATTACTTAAAAATCTAATGAAGAATATAAAGCATGAGTATATGGATAATAACAATAAATGCATCAAAAATACAGTTGAGGACTTGGACGTCTGATTATAAAATCAGACATCTTAAAAGTGATGTGCTACAGCGTCTCTAATTTCTCCTTCTTCTTCTGCCTTCTGCTTCTTCTTCCTTCTTCTCTGGCTTCTCCTTCCTTTCTTTCTCTGTCGTTGGCTTCTTCCTTCTTCTCTGGCTTTGATTCTTTCCTTTGCCCTTTTTTGTCTTTCTCGTCTTCTGATTCCTGCCTTAGCCTTTCTCATCCTCTACTTTCTTCTTCAGCCTTTTCCTTCCTTCAATTCCTTCTTTCTCTTTCTTTGGCAGCTCCTTCCTCTTCTGGCTTCAGTCCTTCCTTCTCTTTCTTTCTCTTCAGCTCTGTCTTATCCTTCCTTAGCTTCCTCTTTGGCCTCCTCCTTCTTCTTCCTTGGCTTCTTCTTATTCGACCTTTCCCTACAAGAGCAAAACCTACTCGTACCTGCATGCACTCTCTTTCTCCTCTTTCTCTCTTAGGTTCCCTCTCCCAGAGCCACTGTCTCAGGTAATCGGGTCGGGTATGCGCCCAGACCAGGCCCACCGACATGCTGTGGTGGGCGAGGAGTGCAGGGTCGATTAAATGGGTCATGCTAGGTCTGTGGAGGTCGGGTCACAGACGAGGTGGGTGAAGGTGAGTGGGACCTCACCCCATGGTTCTGAGGCGATAAGCCCTATACAATTTTTCCTTTTATGCAGGTGCGGGCAGTCAAGAGTTTCCGAGTGAGGGGTTTCGTTCAGTGAGGTGTTGCAGAGGTTATGGGGTGGTTGGCGAGGTAGATGGAGGTGCGGAGCAATGGGGACACCTCGTCGAAGGTCTGGCTGGAGGTGAAGAAGGTGAGGGTGATTGGTGGCGTCGAGGGGGTATTTTTTAGAGATAAAGAGGGGAAAAAGGAGTAGAAGGGAGAGATAACTTATCTAGGCATAAAGAGACGAAGGGGGAGGCAGGGATGGCGGCCTTCTCGTATTGCTGTCACTGGAAATGAAGGTGCTCAATGGGGGAGGACGGCGTGGATGAAGGGGCTACAGAGGCATTGGCGGGTACAGCACGATGTGGATGAGCAGGAGGAAGAGGAACCTGCCACTGGTATTATGGCCAGGCGACAAGGGAGGGAGAGGGAAGTCGTCGGAACTTGATGAGCCACTGGCTGGAGGAGGAAGAGACGAATTTGAGGGATTTTCTGGCCAATTTCAAGCTTAGGAGATGCGGAATGAGTTGGGGTTTCTTAAATAGGTCTTGGAAGTTGGGTTTTTGCTTGGAAGCCAAGCTTCCAAGCATGACAAGCTCGCTGAAGATGGGAACTTAAAGGAGACCCGAATCTCTCATGCGTTCGCATGAGAGATTGGGTACCAAATAGAGCCTCAAATTGGGTTCATATTGGAGATGTCTCAGAGAATCTCCCTTTCAATTTTGAAGGGGATTCTCTGAGAGATCAGGGAGATCTTTCCCTTGAAATATTGTCGGAGTAGGATTCCCTCTGCTATAATGGTGGAGGGACCTAATTGCAAAGAATGAAGAGTTGGCTAGGGGGTTTCTACATTGGTTTTCAAAAGGTAGGGGTAGAAATGCAATTGGGCTGGACCTATTTGCAAAGTAGGTCAAGATGAGTTCCCCTTAGGTCCAAATTTTGGTACAAACCTAATTTAGACCTAAGGAATCCAATGGTGATGTTTGATTTTGGGTTTGACCAAGTTTGGCTAGGTAATTTATGCAAAAATTCAATTTAGGGAAAATATTTATCTGTGGCCCCATTTTAGGTCAAAATAGGTTCCAATGGCTAAATTGAAGGTTCTAAGCCATAGGGAATATTTCTCTATGATTTGTAGAGGGTTTAGGTAAATTTTATCCTGACAAGAACCTTGTTAAATCAAGTGGGTCTATTTTAGGGTTACAAGAAGTCATTTAATTCCTAGAATTTGCACAAACCCTTTTCTGTTTGAACTAACTCACTTTTTATTTTGTTAAGATCATTTGACCTGTGTTTATCTCATGAGAAAAGCCATTGTTGTACTGCAATTGTAAAATTGCAGTTTTACACCTTGTTTCTTGCTTTCATCTCAGAATGATTATTCAGTGATTTTGGACCTCCAGTTGGTTAAGTAGGAGCTTTTGTTCTCTTCCTTGGGTGAAAATGAGCTAGTTAGGGCTCATGATGGTGTTCCCATCAGGTGGTGATTTGTAGGGTGGAGATTAAGGGGTGGCTGGCACCATTTTGAAGGGGTGTATGTGGGTGGTTTTGGTGCCAATATGAAGAGGTGTGATGGGGTGGTGGTTGAAGAGGGTTGGCATGAAAGGTTGGTTGGTTAGGTTAAGGTTTAGTTAGGGTTAAGGGGAAAGGGTGGACGGCCATGGAAGTGGAGCTAGCTGGGAGCTTAGCTAAGCTATCTTAGCTAGCATAGTGGAGGTGGTGGAGCAAGGGTTTTATGAAGGGAGCTGGAGAAAATAAATCTGGAGCTGGTGGTTGCTATGCTGGAGTAGGGCCTACTGAGGTAGCTTTAGGGGGTGCTCAACTACTTAACTAAGCTACTTAGTTCATGTGTTAGTAGCTAAGCTTGGGTAGTTGAGCTCAGTTGAGCTGGTTTCAACCCAGCTGTAGCTAGGTTGAGCTGGAACTATCTCTGATGAGAACTCCAGAGCTAACTAAGCTACTATGAGCTGGTTTGAGCTAAGGTGAGCTGAGCTGAGCTTGAGCTAAGGTGGACACTTGTCAACCAAGTTGAGCTAGATAGAGCTCTTAAAGAACTGTTAGGAGCTGGATTGAGCTAGCCTCAATTAGGTTGAGCTAGATCAGAGCTGGCTTGAGCTGGGTTGAGCTGACTTGGGCTGCCATTTGGCTGAGATGAGTTGAAAGAAGCTGAATGGAGCTAAATGGAGCTAACCTAAGCTCAAGTGATTTGCTATCCAGCCATGATGAGTTGGGATTGGCTGAGTCCTAGCATGATTTGAGTCTCTTCTTCACCAGTTGCTTTCAGGAATGCTAGGGTTTTAATGATCTGTCAATCTGCTTGTCCTTAACACTCCAACAAACATATCAAAAACACAATAAATGCAATGCATGCCTAACCTAAACAATGCCTAAATGCAATCCAAAAACCCATTTGCAGAGCAAAATCCTAAGAGCTAGGTTTGTTTTAATGCATAAGAATGATGATAAACTGGCATTTATCACACCTCCATGCTTCTCTTTTGCTAGTCTCTTAGTAAAACTTTAATTTTCACAAAACAAAATTTTGGGGATATCTAATCCTTTTGACTTTTGAGGAGAAAGCGATTACGGGGTCTTGGTTGATCAAAACACGAGAGGTACAAGATTTGTTAATGATAAACATCGGGATTTATTGTTGGATCCAAAAATTTAGACAAAAATGTGATCAATATAACCTCTAAAAAATTGACAGATTAACCCCTCGTTAGTTTAGATGACTTGAAATTTTTATTTTTAGGATTTTTTTGGCTCTTGAATCTGACTCACAACTTGAAATAACCTCTAAAACCTTGTCTCTGTGCTTGTGGAAAACCAACATTTATAAAGGCATGTGCTTGAAAATTTTTTTTCTCTACCCCATGCTTATTTTTAGCTTAGTCCTATAATAAATGTGTCAGGATCATCATTCCCATTACCAATCCTCGAGGGTGTTCTGTGGCCAGTACTTCAAGATAGCACTATCCATGACACCACCTAGGAGCTTGCAACCCCAAAATGCAATGCAATGTAAAGGGGCGCTCCAGGCAAACTCAAGCTCTTGCTATGACACTTTAGGTAGAGCACCATCCAAGACACTTGAGCTGCAAAAATGCACTTTAATGCTCCATCTAAAGATATGAAATATAGATCTGGAGCAGTGCCAAGGAGGCAACATGTTGACAATGCATCCTCAAAGGAGGCATTTTCCTCCTCGGCGGTGGGAACTCAAACCGATGATCTACTTTAGACTTTTACTTCGGCCAAACAAGGGGTTTTTTTTCTAATTTTTAGTTGTTTCTAGGTGTTGGCTTGTGTGTGAAATTTGACACAAGAAGTTTTACATGAAATGCAAGTTTTTGAATCAAAAACTAGGCTAGTTACTTTCCATATTACAAAAGAGGACCAAGTCACCTGAACTACCATGAGTTCAGGTGAAATTTTAGAGAAGGATATCTGATCTAGTCTAAAGATAGACTCTGAAATTCTAATGATTAGATCCGTATCCTCATCCTTAGTTTGTTAAAGATTAAATGCCATTGTACCGAAAGTGAATTTTCAACCTTAGTCCTGATTTGAAGGTTTTCCTAAATAAATTTTCGATATTTTTACTTTTTTGGATATGCATGCAGGAAAATAAAATGTCAAATGAAGAAAATGCATGTTTCCAGGTTTTGAAAATCCTAAATCGATTACCAAAATTTTAAAGGCACCCACCCATGCTTAAGATATGCAATGTCCTCATGCATTAGGAGGGAAAGAGGTATCACCTTAGTCAAAAGCAGTCGAGTTTAGGATAGCCAAAACCTGGAGAAAAGAAATAAAAAAGAAAGTAGAAAAGAATGATGGGTTACCTCCCATCCAGTGCTATGTTTTATGCCATTTAGCCGTGCATAGTTGCATCAATGATCACTAGTGGTTGGGTTGGTTAAATCAAATGATTCTGAAGGAAGATTCGGGGCATGATATAAATAGGGCTTTAAACGTTGACTGTCCACTTGAAAACTCGTATTAGTTTTGGGATCAAAAAGATCAACAGCATATAGGGATATGTTTTTAGGATAATAAAGGGGCCAGTCCATTTTGATTTTAACTTTCCAGGAAAAATACATAATCTTGCATCGAAAAGCCATACACGTTGATTGATGTGAAAATGTTTCCGAACAATGTATTTAACATGAAATTTCTTTGTTCGATCTTTATAACTCCATGAGTTCTCATAAGAAAAATTACGTAATTGTTCCAATTCAGTTAATTCTAATTTTCTATGAATACCGCCATCAGATAAATCCATATTTAATTGCTTTATTGCCCAAAAAGCCCTATGTTCAAGTTCTACCAGGAGATAGAATGCCTTGCCGAAAATCAGACTGAAGGGAGACATGCCGAGCAGGGTTTTGGAAGCGATACGGTAGATCCATAAAGCATCATCCAACTTGGTGGACTAGTCTTTAGGATTGGGCCTAACTGTCTTTTGTAAAATATTTTTAATTTCCCGGTTAGAAACTTCTGCTCAGCCATTTCTTTGGGGATGATAAGCTGTAGAAATTTTGTGATTAACCCCATATTTAGAAAGAAGGTGACAGAATTGTGAGTGAGTGAAGTGTGATCCTCCGTCACTGATAATGTCCTTCGGAATGTCGAATCTTGAGAAAATATTTTTCTTAATGAATTCGACAACCACACGGTGATCATTGGTGAGGGTGGGCATTGCTTCAATCCATTTAGAAACAGAGTCGGCTGCGACTAGGATATACAAATACCCACCAGAGTTGATGAATGGTCCCATGAAGTCAATGCTCCATACATTGAAAATTTCAACATCTAAAATTGGATTAAGGGGATCATATCCTTCCGAGTCAGGTTGCCGATCTCTAGCAACACACACAGGACAAAACAAAATTATAAGCATCTTTGTGCAAGATGGGCCAAAAGAATCCCGAATTAAGGATCTTAGCTATTGTTTTGTTGCCCAAGAAATGCTTGCCACAAGCCATTGAGTGACAATTTGTTAAAATATCATGAATTTCTTATTCAAGCGCACATCGTCGAATGACCTCTTCAATGCAGATGCGGAAAAGGTTGGGCTCCTCCCAAAAATAATATTTAATGTCAACAAGGAACTTATCCCTTTTGGTTTTTGGCCAATTAGAAGGGATTTGTTCAGTTGCCTGATAGTTTGCAATAGGGGCAAACCATGGGAGGGTATTGGTGGCTAAGATAGTTTCATTAGGGAACATATTAGGGTGGGGTCAACATGTCATTCGTTATAAGATGGGATAGGTGGTCGGTCACTACATTTTGCGACCCCACCTTATCCTTGATTTCTAGGTCAAATTCTTGGAGCAGTAGGATCCAATGAATAAGGTTGGGTTTCACATCTTTTTTGTTCAGCAAATATTTAAGTGTTGAGTGGTCGGTGTAAACAGTGACATGTGACCCCAATAAATAACAGCAAAATTTTTCTAGGGCAAAGACAATGGCAAGAAGTTCATTTTTGGTAATTGTGTATTTCCATTGTGCATCATAAGAGTTTTAATGGCATAATAGATCACAACGGGCTTCTTGTCAATCTTTTGCCTTAGAACAACCCCCACAGCAAAATCAGAGGCATCCGTCATTAATTCAATGGGACTATTCCAATCAGGTCCCTGCAAAATTGGAGCCTCTGTAACCTCTTTCTTCAACCTCAAAAAACTCTCCAAGGATTTGGCATTGAAATCGAATGGCTGGTCTTTAGTAAGTAGCTGATTTAAGGGTTGGAGATTTGGGAAAAATTTTGTATGAATCTACAGTAGAAAGCCACAGGTCCCAGAAAAGAGTGGATCTATTTCATAGTAGTGGGCAGTGGGAGCTTAGATATAGCATCTATTTTTGCTTTATCTACAACAATTCCTTGTTTTGATATAACATGGCCCAGGACAATACCTTTCTGGACCATGAAATGACTTTTTTCCAACTGAGGAACAGATTGACTTCTATGCATTTTTGGAGAGTTCTTTCAAGGTTCTTGAGACAATGGTCAAAACAATCTCCAAAAATAGAGAAGTTGTACATAAAGATTTCTAAACATTCACCTACCAGGTCCAAAAATATTTCAAACATATACCTTTGAAAAGTCACAGATGTGTTGCAAAGACTGTAAGGCTTTCTTTGGAAAGCAAAGGTTCTGAAGGGGCAGGTGAAGATCGTTTTGTCCTAGTTCTTAGGATGAACCGCTACCTAGTTATTGCTGGTATAACTGTCTATAAAATAGTAAAAATCTCATCCGACTAGCCACTTTAAGATTTGATCAATAAAGGGGAGCGAAAAATGGTCCTTCTTGGTGGCAGTGTTTAATTTTCTGTAATCAATGCACACGTGCCAAGAAGAAGTGGTTTGAGTGGCTATATTCTCCCCATTTTCATTGGTGACAACTGTTAGTCCAACCTTTCTGGGAACTACTTGTGTTGGACTAACCTAGGAGCTGTCAGAAATGGGGTAGATGATATTCCCATCAAGCCACCTAATAATCTTCTTTTTTACCGCCTCTTGCATATTAGGGTTCAAGCACCTTTGTGGTTGGCGGGAGGGGTGAGAATCGTCCTAGAGATATATACGATGCATACAGTAGGGCGGATGAATACCCTTAAGATCAGAAAGGGTCAAGCAAAAAGCTTTCCTATTTTTACTCAAAACCTGGAGAAGTTTTTCTTCTTGTGCCATAGTAAGTCAAGAGTTTATAATCAAGGGCAGGGTCTGATTTGGACCTAGGAAAACATATTTAAGGAAGTCAGGCAAGGGTTTTAACTCTAGTTGTGGGCTCAGCTCTGAAAGAATTTCTGCTTTTTGTGTTAGTGGTGAAGTGAAAGTGAAGAGGTCAGCTGGAGTGTTAGCTGAAGAATGTGTGGTTAGGGTGGGAAGGTGGGATGAAGTAGATTTTTTAGGAACCATGTTAATTGTAAAACAGGAATCGAAGTGTGAAATCTGTAAAGTTTCCTCCACTATATTTTCCATTTTTGAATCCAAGTCTTCAAGAAATTAGGTTCTTGGAACCACCTAGAAGCTTGGAAAATATTTAGGGTTACAGATTCATCACCACACATGATCTTCATTTTGCCAAAATCACAATTAATATTGGTGTGGGCGGTGGCTAAAAATGGTCTTCCAAGAATTATTGGTGCAAACTTTAATGCTTCCAATACCTCTATTTCTAGGACTAAAAAGTGTATTGCAAATAGACAAATTTTGACCCAAACAAGGACATCCTCAACAATTCCCCTTGGTTCAATTGTAGATCAATCTACTAATTGAAGAGTAACCTCAACAGGCTTTAATTCACCAATCTTAAATTCCTCAAAAACAATTGTGGGGATAAGATTAATTGGGGCACTGAGATTGAATAAGGCATGATCAAAAGAAGTGTCATTAATGACTACTTGAATTAAGGGAGCGCCTGGATCTTTTCCCTTAAGAGGCAGTTGGCTCTGCACAATCGAGCTCACTGTCTCAGGAAGGATCACCTTTCCTAAATTTCTGGGCTACCTTTTTGGGGTACACAAATCCTCTAGAAATTTTTCATAGTCAAGAATGTATTTTATGGCATCTAGGAGAGGAATATTAATTTCAACTTGCCCAAATAAATCCATCAATTCCTTATCAATGGGCTCAAATTTCTTGTTTTTCTTATTTTGTGAAGAATGGAGGGCTTGTGGAAAGGGTATAGGGTTTTCCTATTTTGCATTATTAGGTTCCTGAATAGGGTTCGAGGAAGAGGGAGAAGAGTTGATCTATTTTTCATTATAATGGGTTTCTTTAACAGGCAAGGGGTCTTCAGTGGTTTTCCTGTTCCTTAAAGTAACTACATTTGCAATCTAGTTGTTTCTAGGATGAGGACGGGAAGCCTAACTATTATTGAAACCTAGGGGATGCTGAGGTATTGGGTGAATGGGCTAACTGGGATATCCACATTGGAACTGATTCCGTTGACTATTTGGGTTGGGCATGGGTTGCGAAGGTAAATTCCCAGTAGGTCGATGGTTAGGAGTAACCTTAACTTGGTGTTGCAAGTTAGTTATCATGTGGGTTACTTCTGTCATTTGATTCTGCATACCTTGTTGAGTCTTCATGACCTGATTATTAATATCTTCCTAGGATGGTCTAGGTTGATATGCGGGCTTCCCATAATTCCCAAATTGATTTTGTTTGGGAAATGGAATCTGGTTTGGAGTTTGCAAGGAGTGATTTGGGTTGGTCCTCCAGTTTTGATTGTAAGTGTTGGAGGGGTTTCTAAATTTCTCCTAGAGAGCATAAATATTTTCTGCGGTGGGATCAAGAATATTTTGATACAAATAATCAAAATTCCAAGTAAAGTCTTGTGTAAAATCAGTAGAAAACTACTAACCAGCAGGTGTGGCATCAATGTTGTGCAGATTTTCTCTTCTGAGAAGTTGTGGAGTGTTAGTGTGTGAAGAGTTGAAGTGTGGAGAATTAAGGTGTGGAGTTGTTTGTGAGTGAACTTTTCTTCCATCTTTTTCAAGTGAATTTGCATCTGGTCCAGTCATTAAGCTATCATATATAGATCATCTTGAGTGACTGGAACAGAGGTCGATTTGGAGTTAATTTCATTGACTCCAAGTCTTGGGTTTTGGGTTCTACCAAAAGTGTTCGTTGAAGTCATATTAAAGGAGTTTTCACTCATTTCTTAAGGGAGGAGGTAGGTACTTTCAGCATCTTTATTAAGGAAATTGCCCCCACATGAGGCATCCATAAATCTCTTTAATTGATCTTCTAATCCATGATAGAAGATCTGCACTAATTGCCATTGTGGAATTTCATGGTGGGGACAACTTCATAGAAGTTCTTGGAATCTTTCCCAAGATTAATGGAGGGGAACACCATTTTTTTGTTGAAAGGTTGTTATGGATCTTCTTAAAGCATTAGTTCGACCAATTGGAAATTTTTTTTTAAGAAAAATTCTCTTTAATTGAGGCCAGGTGGTGATAGGGTGCCCAACCATTCTAAACCAGTGTGAAGCTTTATCATTCAATGAGAGAAGAAAAGGTCTCATTAACCACATGTCTTCCTACACATTGCGAGAACGGGTGGTTTGAGCGAAGATAGTTAATTCCTCGAGATGCAAAAAGGGTCCTCTCTCAGAAGATCATGGAAATGTTTGATTAGGTTCAGAATAGCTAGTTTGATCTCAAAATCCCCTTTTGGTATTACCACCCCAGGTCTTTCCTCTTAGTTAGAAGGATCATAAAATTTTTTAAGAGGAATGACTAGCTGCTGACAGGGTAGCGGGTTTTGCCCTTGGTTGGCTAGGTTCGTCACAGTCCTAGTGAAATTTTCTTGATTTTGTTGAAGTCAAACCAGATGGTCGACATAAAGGCAAAGGGGTTTGTATTTTGAGTTTGGTTTTGAGGGCCACCTGGCCCTGCAGGATTTTCTGGTTGCTCCAGATGAGGGAGGTTAGGGATGGAGAAGTTAGCTTGTGGGTCGGCTCATGGGTTAGAGGTAGAAGTAGAATTGTTTTTTCGGTTTCCCAAGTTTTCCATATTGTTAGAAGAGGAAGAAGAAAACAATGATTTTCTTGTGTAGGGGGCAAAATCAGATGATCCCAGAAGATGTGGGTTCTGGGACCGTCGCCCATGCATGCACTTTTTTTGAAAGAATTGGAGGGGTGGAGAAGTGAGAGAGATGATAGAAAGTGTGCAATTCAAATAACAAAATTCTAGACCTAACTTAAATGTGTCCCCTAAAAGTTAACCTAAGACTTAATCTACCTAGGAAATAAGAAATCAATAGTGAATACCTATTCTATCAACAAATCTGGACAAGTTGTTTAAGGGGAGGTTTGGACCCAAGAATTTCGCAAGAAAGTCCCCAAGAGCTTGTGCAAACCAGCGCCTAGTCATTTGACACTACCTCTCAGCCTGACACCAGATATAGATGATAAAATTGGTATTAACTAGAGAAAACTTAAAACCTATATAGCAAGCCTAACTTGATGAAACCTTAGGGGTCAAATTACTACAAATTTTAGTTAGGAATAGGATACTATAGTGCACATGGAATGTGGAGGGCATTGATTGGGATATTGCCATGTTATTTCGACCTTTTTTTTGTGCAGGGATTGGAAAGTAGTTCCAATATCAAACAAGTTGTCAAACAATGTTTGTTTGTTTTGTCTATTTAGGATTTAATTTAACTTAATGTGCTTTAGGGTTTCCTTTTTAAATTTTCAAACAAGTTTGAGACTCACAATAAAAAAGAAATCAAGTTATCTTGGTGAGAGTAGATTTCCTTTAGAAAGTTGGTCTCTAGAAATGAAATGAAACCCTAAGTAAATTAATTCTAAGACAGAATTTTTACTACCAGTGAGTTTGTTTTAGGCTTTTTTTTAAGTAGTGGTCCAAACAAGGAAAACAACACACTAATGGATGGAAAATCAAACAAGGATTCCAAAAAATATTTTTTAGGATTTTAGGATTTTTTTTGATATTTTTAAAGAATTTTTCTTTATGCTGGTGTGAGTATTTGGGAATTTTCAGTACCACCACCGGCTACCAAAAATTGTTGCGATTTTATATGATGTGTAGAATTTCAAAACGATTCCATAAAACTAAACTTCAAAAAAATTGGATGAGTATAACATGTCTTAAAATTCGCAGACAGTAGCAAAATAGGAAGATTAAAGGGAGTGACCCCTCTATAGTCCATGAATTTTAAAAAATTCAATACAGGTCCAATTAGTCTAAAATTTTGAATAGATGTTCCCAACTTGATTTGGAATCGCAGGTGAAATTCTAAGATTTTTGGATGCCTGTGGTGTCAGGAATTGATTTTTGAAGTCCAGATGGAAGTCTGGACCTGGAAATCAGAATACCAACTCTTGAAATGGAGTGGTGTTTAGTAGTGCAAACAAGTAAGAAATGGGTTTTGATTTTCACCACTCCACTTAATTAAGTTGTTTGGGACCCTGAAACCCAAGTTTAATATTCTTTTTGCAGTTTTAATAGATTATGTGACCAGAAAAGAGAACCAACCTGAATTTCACTAGAAGAAAAGAAACTTTGAGCTCTCGCTTCCAGATTTCAACTTTCTTCCTGTAGGTCCTGCACACACGACAGAGAAAAGAGACAAGGGGATGAGATCCACTTATTAGGGAAGAGAAACAAAAAATGCAAAGCTGCACCTCCCTAGCAATGGCGCCAAAAAGTGATCACGAAAATATGCGGCTTTCTAATTAAGCAATTTAGTGATGTTGTAACATGTAAATCTGCTTTCACTTTTAAATTTATAAACCTAGATAGTGGGGTATCAAGGGCCATCCAAAGAGGCAATTTGCTTGCAAAATTATGTCCTACGAAGGGTCATTCAAAATCAACTTTCTTTTTGGTGATTTTTAATATATAATTTTTAGGGTTACTTTTTTCTAACAAGGCGATGTGATTTTGATGGCAGTAAAGACAAACACTTGATAGCTAAAATCTAGGTGGAAAAAATTTATTTCTTTATAAGCTCACCCTAGGCATGTGGTGGCCTAGGGTAATTAGAAGGAAAGAGTGTAAATGAACTAAAAAAAAGTAAAAAGAATTTCAACAAAGATTAATTGAGAAAAAGGCAACTTAATATTGATGATGAAAGTGTTTTACAAAAAACCTAATAGAGGAATGATTCTACTACTAGCAAATAAAAATAAAGAAAATGCAAAATGCTAATCCTCTGAATGGTGAAGAAGAGAGGCGCTTGCTCCCACTGTGGCCGCTCTCACAGTCAAAAAGAGCTCCTCCTTCTTCTCCTTGCAAACTCCTTGAAAGTGAAGTTCTCCTCCTGGCAAGCCCTAAATGGGGCGTTCCTTAGCTCCTCCGTAGGTGGATGGTTTCCACCTCAAAAGCTCCTCCAAGGGTGGGCCTGTACCACCCACAAGACCTCCTCCAAAGGTCTTCCTTGCCTGGCTTCTCCTTGAGCTGGCTAGGGCACAAGAGAAGAGGGGAAGGCACTAAGGGGATAGAGTGTCCCCTTAATCTTCTTTTTCTTCTTCTCTTGGTCATGGGCTATAATGTAGAATATTGGTAGAAAATATGCAACCAAGGATGTTTTAATGGTGGTGAATGGTGGTCTTTTTATAGCAGTGGAGGGGGTTAAGGGTAGTTAGTGAACGGAGGGTTAGGATGGCTTGTAAACGATGGTTAGGAGATCTTAGGGTGGATAATGGGTGGTGCCAAATGAGGGGATGCAAGGCTATTTGGCGCCAACCCTAGGTGGGGGACTAAGGTTAAGGGTTGATGGTGGTAGGGTTAGGTGGCATGTAGGACATGTGTAGGGTAATGATGGGGTTGTAGGGTGGTGGTTGGTGTATTGGTGGTAGATATAACGTGGCGCAAAGGGAGGGGTTGTATGAGGTGGTGGTTGATGTGGGTTTACGTAGAGTTGGCACCACTTTATGTTCATTATGGGAGAGGGTTAGGTGGTGTGATGGGTCGGCCCGGATAGGTTGTTAATATGATGTTTTTATCATTAAAATATGTATAGTGGTTAACCTAATTCGGACCTAACCATCTCTTTACAAAATTTTTAACCTGACCTAATTGATTTTATCTTGTCACTTTTAGGCCCAACATCGAACTCAGGGAAGTGGGGTTCAAGTCGAGTTTGTACGTTTTCCTTAAAATGCGTCTCTTTCTTTCGTTTATTCTGTTTTTGGTGTTTTTCTTATTTAGATTTTTTTCTGGTAATCCTTGTCCTTGAGGCACACCCTCAAAATTATGTCCTTTGCTTTTAGCCAAAACAGAGTTCCAAAACGAGTCTTGCTACTCGCAAGATGGGGTACCTACAAATCAAAGATTATCTTTTCTCTTTTATGTTTTTTCTTATCCTTTTACTAAGAGAGAAGCGAATAGACAAAAGGTAAATATAGTATGTCTATATATATATATATATTATATCTATAAAGGGGTGGGGGTGGAGGTGGCGATGTAGTGTAGCACTGTGTTGGGTTGGTCGTCATCTAGAAAGATGCAACCAACATGACTAGGTGCCACGTGGAGTGTGGATGGATGATGGATGATGTATGGGTTCACGCTTTTTGTACACGTGTATCGGAAAATATCAGCAACTGGTGCAGATATTTTCGCGATACAGCGTATAGTAAATAACGTGAAAATATATGTACATATGTATGTATATAAGTAAATATATCTATATATATATAAATGTATAGGTATATATGTATAGATATATATATAATACTACATAGATGTATATATATATGTATATAGATATGTATATATATATGTATAGAAGTATATATGTATATATATATAGGTATATGTATAAGTCTATAGATATATATATTATATATATGTATGTATACATAACTATATAGATATACTATGTATATAAGTATATATATATATAGATATATGTATGTATATATATATTTATGTATGTATATATATGTTACTATATATAACTATACTTATAGTGTAAGTGTGTGTGTGTAGGTGTGTGTACGTTGGTGAAGGTGTGTGTGTGTGTTGGTGTAGTGTGTGCTGTGAGTAAAGAGAGAGAGAGAGAGAGCGGGAGAGAGAGAGAGCGCCAGAGAGAGAGAGAACCGGCAGGAGAGATCGCGGAAGGGACGAGTTAAGTCATCGATGGATGGCGGCAGACGTCTGGAGCCACGTCGTCTGGAGAAGGCGGCGGATGTCTGGAAGTCGCAGGTGCGGGCGCGCATCTTCGCGTAGGGTTTCTGCAGGCCGAAGCGAAGACGACGAGCGGGCAATGCGTGGAGGAGCGAACATGGAGGAGGGTCTGCGGGTGGTCACGGAGGGTTGCGGAGGTTGGTAGGGGATGGCGAGAGGGCCTGGCCGGCCGCTGCAGTGCGCGCAGCGGCCGATCGCGGGTGCAAGGGCGGAGGCGACAGAGCAGAAGACGGAGGCGGCGAAGGGCCTTGCAGGTGCACGTGGAGGGCTGAGCGCCTGCGGGGAAGGTCGCGGAGGAGGCAGGGGGAGCTGCTGCTGCTGCTGCCGTGGTTTGGTTGCTGTTGCTGCTGCTTTAAGCTTCGGACCTTGAAGCCGTAGCAATGGCGTGGAGACAAAAACGAAAAGAAAAGAAAACACCACGCCCACCGGCTCGTTGAAGAGCTGGGCGGTGGTGTTCCCACTGTGGTGGTGTGCACCATAGTGGGTTCTCCTGCTCATTGGGTGTCTCCTCGAAGGAGGGCCGGCGTATGGGAGGGGAGAATGGTGGAGAGGAAGGTGGTGGCTGTGGGTTGGTGTTCTGCAGTAGGGTCATGTGTCTTCGCGAGGAAGAAGCCGTGGCTTCTTATAGAGGATAGCATGGTGGGGAGGCATGGCCGCAGCAGGGGGAAGGGTGAGGGAATGGCAGGCGTAGGGAGTGGTGTTGGCAGGACGTGCAGCTACAGCATGGCATGGAGTGCATGCAGCTGCGGGAAAAAGAAGGACCGCGGGAAGAGAAAAGAAAGAAAGAGGAAATAAAAAATAGGGAGGGGACTTTTTGCAAAGAGGCACTTGAGACAAAATGTAAATATGCAAGCCATTATTTTATTCACTTCTCTCAATAAGTGTTTTGTGCAAATGCAACTATAGAATCCTAATATGCATAGCTAATGCTAGAAAATAGCACAAGAAGGCATTATTATAGGCGTGATTTGAGGTGCAATCATATACCCCCATGCCTATCTTTCGCTAGTCCCTAGCAAAACAGTATTTAGAAATGATCTCAAGCTGAAGAATTTCTTCTGAGGTGATATCGGTGTGTTTATTATAGGATATTGTGAGAACCAATTGTAGAGAAGATTACCAGTACTTTAAGTCTTACATGACAACGATCATCTCTCAACTGACCAGGACTCTTGATATTTAAACCATAAGTACGATTTCCAGGACCCAAGAGGTTTTGCTATACTTGGGAGCTCAAAAGGTTATGGTTTGTGCATAGTGAAGGCTCAAGACTGACCAGATGAACATTAAGACTCAATCCCATGGTTTCACGAATTTTTAAGTACAAGTTGGTCCCAGTTTCAGCTCATGTCTTCGGATTGACCCTTAAGATGATGACGGAAAACTCAACTCCCATTTTCTGATTTTTTGTGGCGCACAGAAAAACAAAGGATACAGACATTTATGAGATATACTGACTCTTTTGCAACATCTCTCTTTTTCTTTTTGGCAACTTTTTTTTTTGTTTTTTGTTTTTTTTTTATTTTTTGAAACACGTGTCAGTATATCTCTTACAACACATTTTGAAAGAGCACACCTTTTTTTCTTTTTGGTGGGAGAGTTCCTTTTTGGTGGAAAGAGTCGCTCCTAAACACAAGACTAAAGCCTGGGATAAAAAGTCTACCTGCACGCACAGGTAAGGACTCCACCTTCCCTAATGAACACTAGGGTTGGATCTTATGTTCACCTGGTCATTCCTGATATGTGTAGTGTGAACCAAGTTTACTTACGCTCTCAAGTAAAAGTAAACCAACGGATCTTGTACTGGTGTCTCAGGTACAAGAATACGTCCAGAGTTACGAGAGATCTTGATCTATTTTGTCAATGCCTTAAGTGAATTAAGTCGAGCCTGAGCGAATCAAGCTTTTATGGCCTGGAAATTCTTCAAAATAGAGGTTGAATATCCATAAACACTTATTGTATTTTTGTTTCAGCTTATAGATCATTACTAAACACCATTTTCTCTATCTTTTCTTTTTTTATATAGAAATTGCATGATACCCTAAAATACCCAGATCCTAAGGATGCCTATCCACCCCCCCATGCCAAACAATGCTATGTCCTCATATGCATGCAGGGAAGGGTAGAGAAAGGACGACAGATCGGGTAATGAGAGCTGAAGTGCAGGGTATACAGTAGGGCGGTAGGGCGGGTGGATGGTGGGTGGTGAAGTGAAAAGTGAAGTGATCGTGGGGTGGTGAGTGTTGTTAGGGTGCCTCCCAACGAGCATTGAATTTAACGTCCCCAGCTGGACTCAGGATGAGGCAAAGAATTAGTTACCCTTCAGCAGGGCAACGGTTTCTCCAACGGGGGCAGGTTCATGAGTCAAAAAGGGTTTCAAACGCTACCATTGACCGTAAATTTACGCCCAAATCTGGGCTCTTCGATCTCGACGGCCCGTTGGGGAATGGTCTTGAGACCAGAAAGGGACCAGTCCATTTGGACTTCAATTTCCCAGGAAAGAATTTGAGTCGGGAATTATAGAGCCAAACTTGCTGAGATGGCTCAAATTCCTTCCGCCGAATATGGCTGTCGTGAAAAGCCTTAGTGCGTTGTTTAAAGGTAAGAGCAGAATCATAAGCTTCACGACAGAGCTCTTCCAGCTCTTGGAGTTGGTGTTTCCTTTCTCTACCACACAGGTCTGGGTCGAGGTTACATTGGCGAACCACCCAATAAGCGCGGTGCTCCAACTCCACGGGCAAATGACAAGGCTTCCCGTAAATGATTCTATAAGGAGACATACCAAGGGGAGCCTAGAAGGTGGTCCGATACGCCCAAAGTGCGTCAGTCAGCTTGTCGAACCAATCCTTACGGTTAGGCCGAACCCTTTTCTGGAGAATCTGCTTGATTTGCCGGTTCGACACTTCCACTTGGCCATTCGTCTGAGGATGATACAGGGATGCGATATGATGGTGGACTCTGTACCTCCTCAGAAGTGCCCGAAAAGAAGCATGGGTAAAGTGGCTTCCTCCATCCGAGATAATGGCTCGAGGGATCCCAAAGCACGCAAAGATGTGGTCCTTGACGAATCGGGTGGAGATAACATGGTCAGCACGGCGCACGGGAATAGCCTCGATCCATTTTGAAACATAGTCAACGGCCACGAGGATGAATTCGAAGCCGTTGGATGGAGGAAAGGGACCCATGAAGTCAATTCCCCAGATGTCGAAGATTTCCGCAGCTAGGATGGGTTGCAATGGCATCATGTCACGACGTTCCAATGACCTTAACGACTAGCACCTAGTGCAATGCTTGGCATAATCGTGTGCATCCTGGTGAAGGGAGGGCCAAAAGAAACCGCACTGCAACACCTTGGCTGCAGTTTTCCTCCCAGAGAAATGGCCTCCGCAGGCCTGATCGTGGCAGAAGGATAGCACATTGGGGAACTCGCTGTCAGGAATACAGTGACGGATGATTTGATCAGCACCTATCCGAAAAAGAAGTGGATTATCCTAGAAATAATACTTTGCTTCTGCCATGAGATGCTCGCGCTGGTTTTTAGGCCAGCCACGTGGAAGAGATCCAGAAGCAAGGTAATTGGAAATGTTGGCATACCACGGTCCACTTGCCACATTTATTGGCAATAGGTGCTCATCAGGAAAAATTTCATTGATCGGCAGAGTAAGTCCAATATGGTCAGGGTCCAGTTTGGAAAGGTGATCAGCCACAGCATTCTGGGCTCTGGCCTTATCGCGAATCTCAATGTCAAATTTCTGGAGCAAAAGGATCCAACGAACCAGTCTAGGCTTGGCATCCTTCTTGTGCATGAGATGGCGAATGGTGACGTGATCAGTGAAAACAATAACGTGAGAGCCTAGAAGGTAAGAACGAAATTTCTAAAGCCCAAAGAGGATCGCCAGTAGTTCCTTTTCAGTGGTAGTATAATTACGCTAGGCTTCATCCAACGTCTTACTGGCGTAGTACACCATGAAGGGGTGTCTATCGCGTCTTTGTCCCAGGATGGCTCTGACTGCAAGGTCTGAAGCGTCACAGATAAGTTCAAAGTCGAGGGACCAATCAGGCGGCTGGAGAACAGGGGCCTTGGTGACAGCATTATGCAGCTGCGTGAATGCTTGTATACAGTCGGGGCCCATGTCGAAGGGTACGTCAGTTGATAGGAGATGAGTTAAGGGTCGAAAAATTTTGGAGAAGTCTTTGATGAATCTCCTATAGAAACCGACGTGTCCCAAGAAGGAGCGGATTTGTTTGACAGAACCAGGCACAGGTAAATCAGCAATGACGTCGAGCTTAGCTCTGTCAACCTCGATACCCCTACTGGAGATGATATGTCCGAGAACAATTCCCTCGTGCACCATAAAATGACTTTTTTCCTAGGAAAGCACGAGGTTTACATCAATACATCTCCTAAGGATGTGAGTCAGGTTGGCAAGACATTCGTCGAAATATAGTCCAAAGACTGAAAAGTCATCCATGAAGACCTCGAGAAAGTCACCCACCATGTCATGGAATATCGCCAGCATGCATCTCTGGAAAGTTGTTGGCACGTTGCAAAGTCCAAATGGAATCCTTCTAAAGGCGAAGGTGCTAAAAGGGCAGGTAAAAGTGGTTTTCTCTTGGCCTCGGGGATCAATTTCCACCTGGTTATATCATGAGAATCCATCCAGGAAACAGAAAAATTTATTTCCCGCTAACCGCTCCAGGATTTGGTCAATAAATGGTAGCGGGAAGTGATTTTTCTTGGTTGCAGCATTGAGTTTCCTATAATCTACACACACTCTCCAAGATGTAGGAGTGCGTGTAGGGATGGATTCGGCCCTGTCATTGACACGGATGGTGAGTCCTGCCTTTTTTGGCACAACGTGAATCGGACTCACCCAGGGGCTATCGCTGATCGGGTAGATTATACCTGCATCCAGCCACTTAATGATTTCTTTCTTAATGACCTCCCGCATGTTATGGTTGAGATGTCGCTGCATCTCGCGGGAAGGTCGAACCTCCTCCTCCGTATATATACAGTGAGTGCAGTTGGAGTGGCTAATGCCAGATAAGTCTGATAGAGACCATCCAATAGTTGCCTTATGTTCTAGGAGGACCTTAGTTAGTTTGCACTCCTGTTCCTTGGTCAATTTTGAACTGATGATTACAGGAAGCGTTTCATTTGGTCCTAGGAAAACATACTTAAGTGTGTTAGGCAACACTTTCAGTTCGGGAGTGGATGGCGAAGGATCTGGCATTTCTTGGGACAAGAGTGCCCCAGACGGGTAGGAGAACAAGTCAAGAGGAAGAAATTGGCCAAGAAGAGGGGCTTCTTGGATAGATGGATCCAAAAATGAATAGCCCCAGTGAGAAGTATATGGGCTCAAGGTCCCAGTGTGGATCTGCAAATCCGCTTGATTTGGTGGTGAAGAAAGGGTAATTCAGTCTTCAGGAGTGTGGACCGATGGTGAGTAGCCCGGATATGACTCAGACCACGAGGTAGGGGAAGCGGAGAAAACCTCGTCAGAAGTCTGGCCAGGAGAAGGTATGGGACAAGGGATGGATTGGGGAAAGTCACAGTATGTGTTGGTCAGGCAGTCATCAGTGTTTATAGGTAATCCGCAGCAGTCCGAATAGGTCCCAATAATTCTGATACACGTGCTGACGGCCATGTCCTCGTCAGACGTGTCATCCTCGATGCAATCGCAATCAAAGTTCTTGGCTGCCATGAATATGTTAAGCTTGAGCTTCTTAGATCCAACGACAATCTCAATACAGCCCAACTCGTAGTCGATATGGGCGCAGGTTGTGGCCAATAAAGGTCGACCGAGGATGATCGAACAATCAGAAAGTGAACTAGGAACTTCCATATCTAAAACAAGAAAGTCAACAGGAAAACAGAGACTGTTGACCCTAACCACCACATCCTTCGGGATTTTGACAGAACGGTCTGCCAACTATAACGTGACAGGGGTGGGTTTCAGATTTCCCAAGGAAAATTTTTCGAGCATGATGGTCGGTATGAGATTGATTGGAGATCCTAGATCAAGCAGGGCACGGTTAAAACTGCAGCCTTGGATGCTACAGGAAATCAGCGGTGTGCCTAGATCTTTCTGCTTCGGTTGTATGTTTGACAGTATAGCACAACTCTCATGAGGCGAGAGAACCACCGGATTCTTAGTATTCTTTGATTGTCGCCTGGGTGTTGTGTAGTCTTTGAAAAATCAGGCGACAGTAGGTATGTGGTCGATTGCCTCGAGCAGGGGTACCTTGATTTCTACATCCCAGAATAAATTACGTAGGTTGTCAAAGGCCTGCGTATTTTTCTTTTTGCCTTTTGGCTCCCTTAGTAGAGCCTCAGGGAATGGGACTGATTCTGGCACAAGTTTTGGTGCATCATCCTCTCGTGAATGCGGTATGCATCCCGAATGAGAGGGCGAAGAAGAAGACGGGCCAGGATCAGGTCGAGGTGGATCGACGGTCAGCTTACCGCTCCTTGTAGGGATAGCATTGGACGATGCGGGTCCAGTGGGATCATACGGCGGAGGAGGGTTCGCAATGGGGACATAAGAGTGCAGTGCTACAGCAGGATTAGCCTAAAATCCCGGTGGAATGCTCGGAGCTTGCATAACTTGATTAACCTGTCCCTGAGAAGGTCGTACCTGTGGTTGAGGACCACGGGGTACGAAATTTTGCGGGTTTGGAACAGGTTGGGCGGGAAGAGTGCCCTTAGATCGAGTCGCCATACATAGTTGACTGATCTCAGCGTTCTGCTGCGTCAATTGGTGCTGAAGAGAGGTCATGTTCTCTTCATGTCACTTTGACATTTCCGTCATCATTCGCATCAATTTTTCAAGAGGGCTTGATGCGTGTTCAGTTTGTGGTACGCAAGGGCCTGATGGCGGATTTGCCATAGGATTAAATTGGGCCCTTGGGATGACGGATGAGGACGGTCGCATTGGTCCACCCACGAGGTTTTGGCGCTACGGGTTGTTGGACCATGCGAAGTTCGGATGATTACGCCACCCTGGGTTATAAGTGGCAGAGAACGGGTTGTTCCCCAGGGCGCAAGTGTCTTTTATGCCAGAAGACGTGTCCGCATGTAAATATGCATCTGAGCACGTGGAGGCTTGGTCCTCCGTGTTGAAATACTGGCTCGCAGAAGCCAGTTCTACATGACTTACCAAGTCGCTTGGCACGACACTCGGTAAGGAAGGTTTAACGGGGTTTCTCGGGATAAGCCTGGTGTTTGAAGAATTTGGATTGTGACGAAGTGGTAAAGAGGTGGTGTTTGCCATAGATCAGGCAGGGTTGGCCAGAAGCTCGTCCTGCTTCTTGTACACGACAGAGACTTCATCTAGTTTTTGTGCAATAAGGCTTAGATCAGTACATGAATGGGAGGATCCCATGTCAACTTCGTGGACATTTCGGGGCTGGCTGGTATGATTAAAGGCGGCAATGGAGGAATTGTTTATTGAGTTTTCACTCATATTTTCAAATAGTTCGAATACTCCATTCTCGTCTTTATTCATAAAATTTCCTCCGCAGGAAGCATCTGCAATCTGCTTCAAAGTCTCATTTAGCCCGTAGTAGAAAATCTAGGCTATACGCCACTTAGGCAGACCATGGTGTGGACACTTCCTGAGGAGGTCGTTATACCGCTCCCATGCCTCATGAAATTGTTTGCCGTTTTGTTGCATAAAAGAGGTGATAGCACGGCGAAGTGCATTGGTTCACCCGATTGGGAAGAAGTTCTTGAGAAACGCTGTTCGCATCTCTTCCCAAGAATGGATGGTTCTCCCAAGGGTGCGTAACCATTGGGATGGTTTATCCCACAATGAAAACAGGAACATCTTCATGAGGACTATAGATAACCCGACATTTCTTGGTTTAACGGTTTCAGCAAGTCGGGTTAGGTCTTCCTAGTGGAGAAATGGGTCTTCACTTGCAAGACCATGAAAGTGAAAATTGATTAGGCCAATTATGTTTGGTTTTAATTCAAAGTCCTCCCCGCCCATGGGGACCCGAATTTGTCTTATGGTCTCTGTAGCAGTGGGATTCAGATAGGAGCTAAGAGACCTAAGCTCCTCCCGTTCGGGAGGATTATGCATTTCCTCCAATGTTTCCCGAATGGCTTCGATTTGCTCATTATACATTTCCATTTGGGCTTGGAGGCGGGTTATGGGATCTACGGCTCCACCACCTGGTGGATTCTGAGGGCGGTTTCCTCCCTCGGGATTTGGGGGTGGGCATGCAGCCATGTTTGTGGAGGAGGAGGATGATTCGGCTTCTTTTCTAGATTTATCAGTCAATTCAAACAATTCAGGGTTTTGTGACCTCCTCCCAAACATGCACTACTGTAGGAAGAGTTGGGGAGATAAGAAGGGAAAAGGGGTGAGAGAAATGACACCACAAAGGTACACTTGGTTACAAATCAATACAATCAATTTCCTAACCTCTACAGTGTGCCCTTAGACCTAAAGATCTAAGTTGCCTACTATCATGAACTACGGAACCGAATGCGAGCACTGTGGAACCACTGGGCCAGATTGAAAGGCCGTTTGCCCCAGTCTTAGACACCCGATAGCACGCAGGAACTCTCACCAGCACGTGGCCGCTATACGCAGGTAGTTAGACCTCCAATCCTTAGTAAGGGTCAAGTTACTACCAATTTTATTTAGAGGCTTAGGATCAAGTGTTTCTGGAATGTGAAGGGCATTGTTTACGGGTAATGCCCAAGTGATTGATTTTCAGAGTGTGTAAAATAAGTATGCAATGGGAAAATCTCCCCGAATTGAAGTTTTTATTGGTGAATGGTTTTTAAAGTTCAGCCTTAGGTAGTATGAATTTTAGGGTTTTGCTTAATTACCAATTCAACCAATCTCCGGATTTTTGCAAAAATATAGGTTTTCTTTCTAAACCTAAGAAACCCTTCTTCAATATCAGTTAGTTAATGCATGCTAAAATGCAATGGACTACCCTAAATGAAGATTTTTATGTGTGGATGCATGAATCGGTTTTATATCCATGTGAAAGGGAGCCAAAGCACTTAAATTCAAGTTCTCCTAATCACCAGAAATGATTTCCACACACAAGGCTTTAACCAAAAGATAAAGAAAATCAAATTGTTGGAGTTGAAGTAATTAGGATCGAATCTCAGGCAAGTTGAAAAGTCGTGGTGGGATTGGAATCAACTCAATTCCAAGTCTCCCCACCAAAAATGTGATCCTGAATTAAAGATAAGTGAGGCAAAAAAGGGATGCAACAATCTTTTAATTTACCTTAAAGAATACTTCCCACGGCGAAGAATCCAAGAATCACGATTCTCGATTTTTTGATATGCGAAATGTGGCAAGAAATCCCAGGGTAGAGGGAGTGAAGAAAACAAATTAAACAAGTGAATTTTAATCCACTTTCCCCAAGAGATCCCAAGAAGTTTTTCTAGTTTTTTAGTTTCTTTTTTTATTGAGGTGGCAAGTTAACCCTAGTTTGCTAAGAAAAGGAGAACCTACTTGTTCGGCAACGTGTGCGAAGCTCCAATGCGGTGTCGACATTTTCGCGCTCTCGTTTCCGCCTTGGATCAGCTCACGTCTTCAACTTTGTCTGCTTTCCTTCTCCTTCCACCAGGTTCACCTACACACCAAAAACAACAATACCCATGAAGAGAGAAGAGAAAAATTGAAAGGAATTGAATAAAAACTTACTTGAAGGTGCACCTCCCTGGCAATGGTGCCAGAAAAGATGATGGGTCGACCCAAATAGGTTGTTAATATGATGTTGTTATCATTGAAATATGTATAGTAGTTAACTTAATTCGACCCTAACCATCTCTTTACAAAATTTTTAACCTGACCTAATTGATTTTATCTTGTCACATTTAGACCCAAGGTCGAACTCAGGGAAGTGGGGTTCAAGTCGAGTTTCTACGTTTTCCTTAAAACACGTCTCTTCTGTTCGTTTATTTTGTTTTTGGTTTTTTCTTATTTAGATTTTTTTCTGGTAAACCTTGTCCTTGAGGCACACCTTCAAAATTATGTCCTTGGCTTTTAGCCAAAATAGAGTTCCAAAACGAGTCTTGCTACTCGCAAGACGAGGTACCTGCAAATCAAAGATTATCTTTTCTCTTTTATGTTTTTTTTTATCTTTTTACTAAGAGAGAAGTGAACAGACAGAAAGTAAATATAGTATGTCTACATATATATGTATATATTATATCTATAATGGGGTGGGGGTGGAGGTGAAGATGGAGTGTAGCACTGCGTCGGGTTGGTCGTCATCTAAAAAGACGCAACCAACACGACTAGGTGCCGTGTGGAGTGTGGATGGATGATGGATGGTGTATGGGTCCACACATTTTGTATGCATGTACCGGGAAATATTAGCAACTGGTGCAGATATTTCCGCGATACAACGTATAGTAAATAACATGAAAATATATGTACATATGTATGTATATAAGTAAATATATCTATATATATATATATATAAATGTATAGGTATATATGTATAGATATATATAGATATATATGTATATATATGTATAAGTGTAGATGTATCTATATATATATATGCATGTTTATATGTATATAGCTATGTATATATGTATATAAGTATATATATATATAATACTATATAGATGTATATATATATATATGTATATAGTTATGTATATATGTATATGTATATAAGTATATATGTATATATATATAAGTATATGTATAAGTATATAGATATATATATAAGTAGATATATATATTATATATATATGTATATATATTATATATATATGTATGCATATTATATATATATGTATGTATACATAACTATATAGATATACTATGTATATAAGTATATATATATTTATAGATATATGTATGTATATATATGTTACTATATATAACTATACTTATAGTGTAAGTGTGTGTGTGTGTGTGTAAGTGTGAGTGTAGTTGTGTGTACGTTGGTGAAGGTGTGTGTGTGTGTGCTGTGAGTAAAAAAAAAGAGAGAGAGAGAGAGCTGGAGAGAGAGAGAGAGCGGGCGAGAGAGATCGCGGAAGGGACGAGTTAAGTCGTCGGTGGATGGCGGCAGACGTCTGGAGCCGTGTCGTCTGGAGAAGGCGGCGGACGTCTGGACGTTGCGGGTGCGGGCGCGTGCCTTCGTGTAGGGTTTCTGCAGGCCGACGCGAAGACGACGAGCGGGCGATGCGCGGAGGAGAGAACGTGGAGGTGGGTCTGCGGGCGGTCGCGGAGGGGTGCGGAGGTTCGCAGGGGATGGCGAGAGGGCCTGGCCGGCCGCTGCAGTGCACGTAGCGGCCGGTCGCGGGTGCAAGGGCGGAGGCCATAGAGCGGAAGACGGAGGCGGCGAAGGGCCCTGCAGGTGCGCACGGAGGGCTGAGCGCCTGCGCGCCTGCGAGGAAGGTCGCGAAGGAGGCGGGGGGAGCTGCTGCTGCTGCTGCCGCCGCGGTTTGGCTGCTGCTTCAAGCTTCGGACCTTGAAGCGGCAGCAATGGCGTGGAGACGAAAACGAAAAGAAAAGAAAACACCACGCCCACTGGCTCGTTGAAGAGCTGGGTGGTGGTGTTCCCACTGTGGTGGTGTGCACCACAGTGGGTTCTCCTGCTCGCCGGGTGTCTCCTCGAAGGAGGGCCGGCGTATGGGAGGGGAGAATGGTGGAGAGGAAGGTGGTGGCTGCGGGTTGGCGTTCTATAGCAGGGTCGTGTGTGTTCGCGAGGAAGAAGCCGTGGCTTCTTATAGAGGAGGAGAGCATGGCCACAGCAGGGGAAGGGTGAGGGAATGGTAGGCGTAGGGAGTGGCGTTGGCAGGATGTGCAGCTGCAGCATGGCGTGGAGTGCATGCAGCCGCGGTAAAAAGAAGGATCACAGGAAGAGAAAAGAAAGAAAGAGGAAATAAAAAATAGAGAGGGGACTTTTTGCAAAGAGGCACTTGAGACAAAATGTAAATATGCAAGCCATTGTTTTATTCTCTTCTCCTCTCAATAAAATGCATGAATGCAAGTGTTTTTTACAAATGCAACTATAGAATCCTAATATGCATAGCTAATGCTAGAAAATAGCACAAGAAGGCATTATTACAGGCGTGATTTGAGGTGCAATCATGGTGCCACTAGATGAAGGATTAGGATAGGTTGCAGTGTTGATGGAGTGGTGGAGATTTAACGTGATTTTGGCATCAAAACGAGGGAGTGTGGGTAGGAGTTTTTGGTGCCAACTAGAGGTGGTTTAGAGTGCTTTAGAGGTGGTTAAGGTTGGTGCCACCTAAGGATTCTAGAAGGGGTTTATGTGTAGGGTGGAGATAGCCTTAGGTGGTGATGTGTAGGGTGGAGATTAAGGGGTGGTTGGCACCATTTTGAAGGGGTGTATGTGGGTGGTTTTTATGCCAATATGAAGAGGTGTGATGGGGTGGTGGTTGAAGGGGGTTGGTGCCAAAAGTAGGTGGGTTAGGTTCGGGTTTAGTGAGGGTTAAAGGGAAAGGGTGGATGGCCATGGAGGTGGAGCGAGTTGGGATCTTAGCTAAGCTAGCTTAATTAGTAGAGTGGAGGTGGTGGAGCTAGGGTTTTATGAAGGAAGCTAGAGAAAATAAATCTGGAGTTGGTGGTTGCCATGCTTGAGCTGAGTCTACTGAGGCAGCTTCAGGGGGAGCTCAACTACTTAGCTAAGCTACTTAGTTCCTGTGCTAGTGGCTAAGATTGGGTAGTTAAGCTCAATTGAGCTGGTTTCAACCTAGTTGGAGCTAGGTTGAGTTGGAACTGCCTCTAATGAGAACTCCAGAGCTAGCTAAGCTACTATGAGGTGGTTGGAGTTGAGGTGAGGTGAGCTTGAGCTTGGGTGGACTCTTGTCAACCTAGTTGAGCTAGATAGAGCTCTCAGAGAACTGTTGGGAGCTAGAATGAGCTAGCCTTAACTAGGTTGAGTTGGATCTGAGTTGGCTTGAGCTAGGTTGAGCTAACCTAGGCTACCATTTAGTTGAGATGACCTGAATGGAGCTAAATAGAGCTAACCTAAGATCAAGGGATCTAGTATCCAACCATGATGAGTTGGGATTGGCTGAGTCCTAGCTTGATTTGAGTCTCTTCTTCACTAATTGCCTTCTAGAATGCAAGGGTTTTAATGATATGTCAATCAGCTTGTCCTTAACACTTCAACAAGCATATTGAAAACATAGTAAAAATTGCAATGCATGCCTAACCTAAATAATGCCTAAATGAAACCCAAAAACTCGTTTGCAGTGAAAAATCCTAAAAGCTAAGTTTGTTTAATGCATAAGAGTGATGATCCAGCTAAATAGGTTGTGACTGATTCACCTTTCTTGTTAGTCACAACGGTAATCGCAACTTTCTTGGGAACATTTTTTACGGGACTAACCCAAGGACTATCCGAGATCGGGTAAATAATTCCTACGTCAAGCCACTTGATGATTTCTTTCTTGACCACTTCTCACATGTTGGGATTCAGTCTCCTCTGCATTTGGCAAGAAGGGCAGGATCCATCTTCCATAAAAAGCCAATGATTACAATAAGATGGCTCGATCCACCTAAGGTCATGGATGGTCCAACCAATTGCCTCCTTATGTGCTTTCAGGACCTTAATTAGTTTTGATTCTTGCTCCTTAGTCAGTTTTGCACTTATAATCACAGGGAGCATTTTCTTGGGTCCTAAGACATCATACTACAGACTCTTGGGCAATGGTTTCAGTTCAAGCTGGGGCAGGTTTAGAATGGAGGGTAAGGAGGATGCTGATGAAGATTCATCAGGACGGTCCAATGGAAGAGGTTATGAGTAAAGGAAGTCAGGAACCTCTTCAGGGTGTGGTGGGTCTACCACAGAGGGTTGTGGGTTGGGTTCATTAGTGCATGAGGAATTCTCAGGTGTGGTAACAGCCATACAAGTCTTAAGATTCAGATCATCATCTTCTAGTTCCTTAATATATCCACAATCCTCAAATTTGTTAATTGCCTTAAAAATATTGAGTTTCAATTTTCTTTCTCCAAAGGTTATTTCCATACTACTGCTTTCACAATTGATGTTGGCCTTAGTAGTAGCTAGGAACGGACACCCTAGAATGATGGGCATGTTTGTTAAATCTTTTGGTACATCTATGTCAGGGACAAGGAAATCTATAGAAAAATAGAAGTCCTTAACCTTGATGATAACATCCTCAATAATGCCTTTCGGGTTCGTACCCAAACGATCTACTAACTACAACGTTATTTAGGTTGGCCTGAGTTCACCTAATCCCAACTTTTCAAAGAGAGAAGTTGGAAATAGGTTGATGGATGCTCTAAGATCTAATAATGCCCGGTCAAAAGTGTAATCCCCGGTAACACATGAAATCAAAGGGGCACCTGGATCTCTCTTCTTCTGGGGAAGGTGATGCAAGATAACAGAACTACCCTTCTCGGAGAGTATCATGTTCCTCGTGGTTGATTCTCTCAACTTATGATTCTGAGTGCATAAATCCTTTAAGAATTTAGCAGAAGCTGGAATATGCTTAATAGCATCGAGGAGAAAGATATTGATTTCGACATTCTTGAATATATTCAAGAGCTCCTCATTGCCATCGACAGGCTTCTTCCTCCTTGATTTTAGTAAAGCTTTAGGAAATGGGACATGAGAAAAATCGTTAGATTCAGGGTCCTGAGCCTTAGTTTCTTCTTCAATTTTCTCCTTTCCTTTCTCAAGCTCACTAGGGTTTGATTGACTTGAACATGGTAGTTCAGGATCCTGAGTTTGCCTTCTACTCCTCAAGGTAACGGAGTTTGTATAAGCATACAGGTTTGGGTCATGGGGAGGGTTAGGAAAGATCAGAGGGGCTTGATTAGGTAGATATCCAAGAGTGGATGAAGAAGCAGAAGGACCCTACTCAACCACCTGAGAATGTGCTTATGGGTCCTTCTGATTCCTGTAACCTTGGGCTCGATTTCCCTAATTTTGTATATTGCGAGGGTTGGGTACGGGTTGAGATGGCAGAGATACGGGCTGACGGGTATTAGCAATGAGCCCGGATTGCAACTTGTCCAACGAGGTTTTCAATTGTTGCATGAGATAGAGTATGGATCCTTGCATTTTTACCATCTGACGGTTCAAATCAGCCTACCTTGTGGGTTGACAGGCATTCCATGTTGGCTGATTGACCTGATTAGTGGGCACCTGAGTGTATACGTGACCTTGACCCATTGGTCATTGTGGAACATAGTTGCTAGGTCGAATTTGGGTATGCTGCTGCAGGTTTTTCCAAGAGAAGTTAGGGTGGTTCCTCCAACTCAGATTATAGGAGTTAGAATATGGGTAAGACCTAACACTCTCCTATATAGTATACACATCCTCATACAGCAAGGATGGCAGGAAAGAAGGAGAAGGATCAGTGAGACTAGGATCAAAGGCCCCAGTTTGGAACTCGTGGGGTTCTGAGTAATGCTAACTTAGAGGTTGTGCTGCTTCCAATTAATTTACGAACTCTCGTCTAGTAGGAGCACATGAAGAATGGAATCCTGAATTCTTTGATTGAGTTGATCTAGAAGTGTTTGCAAAGTTTCTAGCCATCCACTCTTCCATTCCTTTTTTAACTAGGTCTACTTAATCGAGTTTGTTACAAATCAATTCCATATCGAATGAATGAGGGTTGTGGACCTCATTAACATTTGATCTGGTTACTAGGATCAATTGAAAGTGTCCATGGAGGCATGATTGATAGAATTTTCACTCATTTCCTCAAACAAATCATGTGCACTATCTGCATCCTTGTTGAGGAAATTTCCTCTGCAAGAAGCGTCCACGAGATTACGAAGTTGCTCAATCAACTCGTGATAAAAGATATGCACGAGTTGCCATTTCGGCACCTTGTGGTGTGGACACTTCTGCAATAGATCTTGGAATCGCTCCCAGGCACCATGGAGAGGTTCCCTCGGCCACTGGACAAAAGTAATAATCGCATGATGGAAGACATTGGTACACTCGAATAGAAAAAATTTCTTTAGGAAGACCGATTTAAGATCATTCCATGTAGCTATCGTCCTTCCAATAGTCCGATACGAATGTGTGGCCTTATCCCTAAGAGTGCTGGGAAAAAGCCTCATGAACGTTTGCTCGTCATTCATGTTTCACGCTTTGGTGGTCTGGACCAAAGTGGTCAAGTACTCCAAATGCTGAAACGGGTCTTCATAGTCAAGCCCATGGAAATGTTTAATCAGTCTTAAAACCTGGGGCTTGATTTCTACGCCACTGGCTGGAATCTGGACACCTGGACATTCTCCATAATTAGAAGAATCATAAAAATCCTTCAAGGGTGAGCGCCTTGACCATGTATTTGCTGGAACCATGCTTGCATTTGCTGCATTTGTTCCAGGTGCCTTTGGAGTATCTCTTGTGGATCTTGAGGTAGAGGAGGTGGTTAATCAACTATGGGATCTATTGGATTAAAATTCAACCTATGTCTCCTTGAATCTTCTAATGGTCCTTCCAAATAGGGATTCAATGGCCTCCTTCCAAGAATAAACTAGGAAATGGTTGGAAGGACTGGAGAATAGAACCCTACAGCACAAAAATGCAAGCATGTCCTTAAGTTGGCAGCCTAAGGACCTATACTCGAAGATAAATTCAAACTACAACATGATTTTTGTGTTGTCCTTAATCTAGAAGCTTGATAAGTTGGGCTGGTGAAGCAGGGGGAGCGTGTCCCAGAGGCATCTAATTATGCCAAACCCCTGCTTGCTTAATTCGTTTGACAATCAAGCCGCCCAACTTAGCACCTTTTGGAGAAAGTAGACGTCATAAATTCGAACCACAGTATAAGAAATATCTTGAAATGGGCTGGTGAGTCCTAGGGCCAACGTCTACTTTATTTTAGATTAGGCCTGGGATAGTAGTTTGTTTGAAATGTGATGGGCTCTTAGAGTGGGTTGTGTCCTTAATGATTGATTGAAATGGGTGAGGGAGTGCACAACCGGGGTTTTCAAGCAACATTATTTGGATGAGTGGATTTTAGAGCTCAAATCTTGCTTAAGTAACCTTTAGGGTTGAAATTAAGGTGAGTTCAATCAAGTTCAGGAGGCACACCAGGATTTACAAACATGTATGAAGATGTTTTCCTGTGAGATAAAAATAAGGTGGAGTGCCTAGTACTGACCTTAAATGCTAACCTTAACAAGCAAGCTACTTGATGAGTTGTTTTTAGATGAACTTGTGCAACCCAAACAACTCAAACAATTGGTCTTAATACACCACTGAGTTAGGCACAGATTGCGCAGCAATCATAGGTCTTAATGGACCTAAATTTGGCTAGGACTTAGCATAAGTTAGGATAATTCATGCATGCATGAGCATTACTTTCACCTTTACTACTTTCTTTTAACTATGCATAAAAAATGCTATAATGTAGTGATTAGGTGCATTATGTCAATTGTAGGTAATAAGTTGATTAGAAGCAAGATCTGTAGCTGGATATAAGGCTGGATCTGAAGAATAAAAAATAACTGGCTTTGTCGTAGAGTTGGAGTGAAAGACCTAGATTAGATGTAGTAGATAATAATGTAAGTGAATTATGGTATGCTATTCTATCAAGTAGGAATAACGCAATAAATTGTGAAGAACTTAGGTCCCTCCTAGCTCTAGGACAGCCTAGAAGCTTCCCCAACCCTTTACACCCTTAGATTAGGTCACTGCACCCTAGGAAACCTTAAAACCCTAATTCTAGCCTCTATCTAGACGTCTAGATGAGTTATAGGACGTCCAGAACCCTTAGCCAACTCCCGCACACCTCAAACCCACTTCTGCAGTGTTATTAGATGTCCACACACTTGGTCAGACATCCAAGTTTTGCAGAATATCCAAGACAGAGCCTATAATCCCTCATGACTCTGATTGGATGTCCAGTCAACAAGTCTAGACTTCTGATTTTTCACTATAAGATGACTGACGCTATTATTCGACATCTAGAACTATCTCTAGTTCCTGTTTTTGAATTCAAGCTTGGATCTTGAATTCCTAGGTCCGTAAACCAAATTCCAACCCACTAGGAACCTAAATTAAGGTGCCTTAACCCTAGTACATCACCTCTAGACCTCACTAAGGATCTAATTAGGTCCTCACTAAACCTAATTGGCTTGGACCATGGTCAATCTCTTCAGTCTATTCAATTGGACTCATTGAGTCCAATTAAGCCCTAATCTCAGCACACACTGTACAATTGGATTCAGTGAGAGTCCAATTGACCTAGACCAAACTTAATTGAGTTATTTTACTCTCAATTAAGTTTTTACACACCCAATTAAACTTGTATTAAGTTTAATTGCACTTTACCTTAGTGAATTAGGGTTTACAACCTTAATTTGAGACCTACCTTGACCTAAATCTTCTAGAACCTAACCAAATCAACCTGACCACCTATGTTTCAACCCACACACACCATCCACACGAAAGTACCTAGCCTAGAGTTCTCTAGAACTCTCTACCATGTGTTGTTGCCTTGGTTGCCAAAATTAGCAACTAAGAACCATTCAATTTTTAGATCCACATTTGCTAGATCTAAAAACCACCATCCATCCTCTCTCTCTCACTCTCCCATGAGCTCCCACCATAGGCCTCTCTAGGGAATTCCATAATTCTCTAGAGAGCTTCCTTTAGGTCTATAAAAAGACCTAAGGGGTGGCCATTTACACCCATTCACTCTTGGTTCCATTTAGCTTAGGTTCATTCCACATCCACTCCACCTCCATGCCCATGAGTAGCCTCACCATGGCCACCATCACCTCCATGCCAAGATGCTGGATCACCTCTCCAACCTCTCCCCAACGTCCAGCCTAAGCACCATTGGCCGCCCCTCTTTCTCCTCTTAACCAAATCAAAGGCCATTGGAGCCACCTCCGAATGCCCTTATTTCAGCTAGATTAGATTATAGTTCTTCTTAGATTTACATGCTTTATTTACTACTTAGTAGTGTAGCTCTTTAATCTCCCCCTATGATGCATGCAAAATCCCCCCATAGATTCTTGTATGCAGTCGTTTTCTGGTAGCGAGCAGTTTTATTTCCCTATACAAGCATTCCTCTACCTGTGCTATGCAACTCTGATATCATCATCTTATATATATAAATATATATGTTGAAAATCACCATGTGCCTAGCTATCATCTGTTGGTGATTGAAGTTGCATGTTTTAATTGCTATCTTTTGGCTACTAGCATATCGTACATCAATATGTAAATCACCATTAACCGGCATGAGATTTTAAGCAAGTAGAGAGAAAGAGATCAATTTCAAATCTGCATTTCCATAAATGCTTCCCAGAGACGAATGATCGGGACTCCAAGTCTCGTTATCTTTATAAATTATTTTTGGCGAGCGTTTTCATGCACTATACTACGGTGAGATCTCTGTTTTCAAAACACGTGCGATGTACACCTCCAACAAAATGGCACCATTGCCAGGGAGGCAATGTCATTGTTTATTTCTATCTCTTGAGCTATCACTAACAAATCTTCCTCTGCTTGTTTCTATTGAAGTGCAGGAAAATAGAAAAATCGGAATCTACGCATGCAACGAGCGTAGATTAAAACAAAAGTCAGGCGCACATCTCATCTTAGATTAGGATTTCCCTTTATGAGCCCTAGGTTTGATTTATTTGAAAAAAAAATCTATTTATTTTCGTGAAAGAAAAGAAAAAAATTCAAAGAAAAAAAGACCTAGCTAGTAAGATTAGGTTTCTTTTTGAAGCTTAGGTTAGTTTTGAAAAAGAAAAAAAAATTGAAAATCCTTTGAGAAAGAAAAAATCATTTTGAAAAAAAAAAAATTTGGTGGAAAGTTTGAATTTTAAACTCAAATACCTTTTAAAAGCTTTCTCACCACCTTCTGATTTTCGACCAGAATATAAATTTCAATTTAAAAATTCAATTTCTGAAAAATTAGTGAACGAAAAATTCTCAGATTCGAGCTAGACATTCATTTTTAAACCATCTTTCAAATGGCACCATTTATTAAAACAAATTCTAAGTACAAAATTTTTAAAAATTCAAGAAGTGCAAGATGGTCAGACTGACCCAGATTTGAAATTTTCAAAATTCAGAAAGCAATTTCGAGCAATCTACGAATCTATTTTGACTAGAAACGATGGTGTTTGAAGATTGATTGCATTGGCTTTAATTTTCATATTTTTTTCGAATTTTTGAAAGTCATTTGATACTGTTTCAATTTGAAAAATCGACTAGGGGTCAAAATTCCAGATCTGACCCCTGACATTCAAAAATCTCTACAAATTCAGTTGAAATAGTAGAAATTACAAAAAAATATTCTTTGGAAAGATAATTGAAAAAGGAATCTACTTGCTAAATTCAACTTATTCTGATTCCAATTTTTATTTGAGAATTAGTCTTAATTTCATGGTCTACTGAAGAAGAAAAGAATAAAGAAAACCCTAGAATTGCATGAACCCTAGGTTACATCTTTAGGGTTACACTCTAGAGATCACATTTGGGCTAACCTAGACTTAGTCAAGTCTAGTGCTTAGCCGGTGAGCTTGGTCACCTTGTGAGCCGCTCACCAAAAACTCCAACTGAAGAAAAATGGGCTAAAATCAATTTTAAAACACAAAATCAACCCAAATCCATTGTCATACTACTGGGTGTTTTCAATCTCTCTTGGAAAACCTGGTGACTAAGTTTGAGGGGTAGTGTCAAATGACTGCGGCTAAGGGTTAATGGAACCGGAGGCGTAAGCCAAAGGAAGAACCTTCCCCTTAGTCCCCTCGCAACCAGACTGGCTGGGTTAGCTTGAGAGGCACAAATCACTTTCAGTCGGTTGCATGACAAATTTTTTTTTCTTTAGGAATTAGAGCTTAAAACAAAAATCTGGTCATTCAATCATAAGGACCATCTGATTGACAGGGCCTTAGCCATGTCTAGCCTGGCTACACCAACCTAAGGGTTGGGTGGTGTATGCAAGGAAGGAGGTCACTTAGACCTCAACTGGTTGGACCTTGGGAGCTGCTCGCAAGGAGGCAAGTCACCTCGCCAGGACCATCTTCTCTCCCCACTTCTTCTACTCCCTTAGCCGCAATGGCTAATCTTGGACCTGGACCTAGATTGGGTCAGGATGTTGGTAATATGGACCTAATGGCTCATCTAGAGGTCCGGTTGTTGAATCTGTGGAGCGGCATCAGCAGAGCATGGACCGTATTTTGACAACGCTTGATAGAATGCAGCATCCACCGCAAAGAGAACAACTTCGGGATTTCTATGATCCAGCCGCACCGATCGTCGCACCCTTAGTCCGGATTCTCGTAGGTGATGACGCATTTAAGCTCAAGCCTAATGTGATTGGTTTGATCAATAGTCATTTTTATGGAAACTCAAGTGAAGATACGTTCCAGCACTTATAGGACCTGAGTCGACTCATAGAAATGATTTGACCTAGGAATGTTGATCTTGGGATTGTTCTAATGAAGCTTTTCTCATTTTCTCTGAGGGACAAAGTTCTTACTGGTTCAAGACCATTAGGAAGCCAATTGGAACCTGGCTGGAATTACGACATGAATTCCTGCAAAAGTTCTTCCCAATCGGTCAAACGAATGCGATGAGGCGTGCGATCACGAGTTTCTCCCAAGGAGCTGGGGGAAGTTGCATGACATCTGGGACCGATTTCATGACCTTCTCCGGAAATGCTCGCACCATGGTATACCTAGATGGCACCTAGCTCAGATCTTTTACCATGGGCTAGATGACACACATCGGTATCTAGCTGATGCATCTAGTGGCGGGAATTTCCTCGCGAAAGATGAGAACAACTCATTTGAGTTGTTAAAATCTTTGGCGAAGAACTCAATGAGTGCCGTGTCCATGAACCAGTTCCAGCGGCCTGGTCAGTAGCGGGTTGGTGTCCATGAGGCTCACACCGAGTCTATTCGAGTTGACATGGATATCATTGTCAAGTAGCTGGATAGAATAAACATGATCAAGAAAAAGATTGACCAAATTAGTCAGGGTCAATCTGACCTTAACTCTGCTACGTGAAGACCCTCCTATGCACCCCGAGCGCATCTTGCTCGAGTTAATCTACTCACTCGAGATGCATCTTCTCCTTATTTACTAGATATTGTATATCAGGATCCTGTAAACAATCCCGTTCTAGCACCATATGACCAGGGTTACGCACCACCCACTGACTATAATACGTATCCCCTTGATGGATTTACGTCTCGGAAGTCTTCGGCCTACGAGGACGTCAGTGATATTCAAGGATACGGGTGTAATAACTCGTATTCAGAGACATATGACCCTGGTTGGCACCAGCATCCAAACTTCTCCTGGACTGATAACTCACAGAGACCATATCAAGATCCACACTACCAGACCAGGCAATATGGGAATGCACAAAACACATACCCTTAGGCAGTAGCCATTCCCGTCTCAGCAGCAGCAACCCCGTTCTATATAGTAGCCGCTGCACCAAGCTGCCAGTTACCCTTCAAAGTGGGCTGACCCTTTGGAGGCACTGAAAGAGGAGTAGCAAGAATTGATGAGGAAGTCTACGTAGGATTGTTTACAGATATTGAAGGCAATGGCTGACCAGATACAGACTATACAAAACATGCAAACCAACTATTGCAGGAGCATAAGACTCAGGGAGCCTTTCCCTTCTAACCCATCTCGAACCCTCGATATGTGCAGAACCAAGGTACCTTGCCTAGGTTTTAGCAACCACAGGGACAGGCACACACCATATTACAGGCGCCTCCTGCATCACCTAGTTATGCTGAAGGCTAGCTACCTTTGATGTAGAACCCTGCATACTCTACCCCTTCCGCTCCCCCACCACCTCATGGACAGCAAGCCAATGCAAATGCTGTCTCATTAAGGAGTGGAAGGAAGACATTCGACCCACCACATAGGTAGGCGATCCTGATTTTTCTCACCCTTCATCATAGGCGGGTTCGACTTCTTCATCTCAGGAGCCACCTATGGTAGATAAGGGTAAGAGACCACTTGACTCTGAGATACCTATCCCTTTCCCCAAGGCTCTGATACGAAATGTAGTACGGAAGGACACGCGGAATTTTGAGGACCTGAAGTCAATGTTCAAGGAAGTGCATATTTAGGTCCCTCTCCTCGAGGTAATTGATCACATCCCCGCTGTCGCTAGGTTCTTCAAGGACTATTGTACCTCGAAGTGATAGCCTAAAATTGGACGACAAGTAGTACTGTCAAAAGAACCTAGCGCCGTGATTCTAGTTGACTTACTGCTAAAACGGAAAGACCCTGGTACCCCACTCATATCCTACTTCTTGCAGGATTCTCCATTTAATCGGGCCCTTCAAGATCAGGGTTCGTCCATCAACCTAACTCCCACTGCCATATTTGATCAATTTCAATTTGGGGAGTTAAAGCCTACCTCGGTCTAGATTCAATTGGCTGATAGATCAATAAAAACACCGAGGGGGGTGGTTGAGAACATGATCGTAAAAGTCCATGGATTCTGCTTTCCCGTAGACTTTTTCATTCTCGATATGGAAGTTCCTCCTAATCTTCGAGATGCACCAATCATTTTGGGTCACCCATTTCTAGTGGTAGCCCAAGCAAATATTGATTGTGCATCTGGGTGTATGGGGATAGCCCTAGGTAATGAGTGACTTTGACTTGACATATTCAGGGAAGTAAGGAATTTTTACTGTGATCGCATAGAAGAGGGTGAAGATGAAGATTTGGCATACTATGGTATCACTGGGCTCCTTTGTGAGGACCCAATGTCTCATTCATCTACACTATCAGGGTTCTTGGACCTCGATCCACGTGGGACTGAGACCACTACACTGCACATATCTTCCTGAGGATTCAATTGTTTAGGGTGTGTTTCTGACTACAATACCCCGGAATCTAGCTATCCTGATCCATACACTACTGGATCTCCAGTGTTGTTACAAGAAGACATGACCACAACTAACGGGTTTCCCATTAACGCAGTCACAACCGATTATCTCACAGGTAGCGGATCAGCAAGAATTCACATACATACAGATAACCAGATTCCCACCTTCAAGTCTACTCCTATTCCCATTTCTGACGAGGATTTCATTGACCTCCCTACAAATCTTCTACTTTCACGATACCCCCGTATGATCCAGAGCCTGGAGAGGGCATGATGTCTGATGTCAATTATCGTTATGAGGATCCCTATGACTCAGATTCAAATTCTGGTTCTGAGATACATTTTGATCTCTCCCTCAGCAACTTCCTCCTTAATTGTGGGACATGATAAATTAGCTAAATCAACATCATGATCCCCCCTCTAATTATCCTCTATTTTCCACCACCACTCCACACTTTCTTATTGCTAGACTTTTTGCAGTAGGGATGCACAATCAATTGGTTCACATTTCCAAACCACTGATTCTAGGAGCATACGAGCACATCTTTCTCTTAATCTTGACCGGCTCCTATGCTAGAACTGATATATCTGAGTAAGTTGTCACCTAGCTGGAGGCGTTAAACTCATTACGTATAGAAAGCATTCTACCATCATCTATACATAACCATTTTTATACATATCAAAATTTTCTTTTATGCATATTTCTCTTGCATATTGCATACTCTCAGGTTGGCTGGTGCTAAACGTTAAAATTTCAGGAGCAATTCCAGGTGATCTCTACCTACTTACTCCTTGCTGTATTTATTTTCGTTTATATTCATGCATGAGGACATGTAAGAACTTAGGCATGTGGGGTAGATACGATAAAACTGAAAAATTTTATGCCAACATTTAGGAAAACCTCGAAGCTACATGTCAAATGTACTTTAGGACCCTAAATGGAAGAACAATCGACTCTACCTCCAATGCTTGCATTGGATCTAAAAATCATCCTCAGTAGCCACTTTTGACTCACCCACTCACCCTTTTGTTCTAAATTTAGGGTCAAGCTGGATGAAACCCGAAAGGGAAATTTCATGAAGTATGAATATAAGAGGTTACTTCTTTATAGCATATATACATAATGCATCCATGAATAAGATTTCTTATTAAGAGGTTGTATTAGGATTTTATCCTCTAGTTGATTCCTATAATCTGGAATCCAGTACAATTTTTGACACACATGTAGAATTTGCAATGGATTCACAGTGAAGGCTAACAAACGTCTTTAGTCTATTGAGAAGAGGCAATGCTTCTTCTCCTAAACCCTTGGACAGTGTTGTGGGAGTCAGGCAGATTTTCTTCCAAAAACCCACCAAATAGTGAGATGAGAATAAAAAGTATTGGTGCTCTAAGATTAGTGCAAGGAATCTGGAATCCTAGATACTTAGGTAATGATAATCAGAGATTAGGCATAGTTTCTACTCTTGGTTCCTGTGTATACATTTTGTGTGAATTTTGAGAGCCACCAAATAAGGCAAATATGCAGAGAGCGAGTTTTCATAAAACTAGGGTAGGGTGGGTGGTTACGACCATTCTTTATGGAATCCTCGGCTGAAGGAGGGTATTGATGTTAAGGTCAAAAATACACCATCCTATCCGTCTCTCCCAGTGCCGTGAGTAGACACTTCCACCAAATAAGCCACCCAATGTCTCTTGAGTACCACCAATCCCTAATAATGCCTCCTCAATAGACGTGTGCTAATTGTGTTGTGTTGAAAAAAAAAAAGAGAAAAAAAATTTACATAAAAAAAAAAAAGAAATGAAAAAAATAAAAAAAAGTGAAAAATTGAAAAAGAGAAAAAGAAGAAAAAGAAGAAAAAGCAAAGAAAAAAAAGAGTGAATATTTAGTGTTTATTTCAGTTGAATTAAGGCAATACCACCAAATAAATTTGAGATCCACCAAATATGGCCTTAACCTCTCTTTCTATGTCTCTAATTGCTCGAATACTGGCTGAAGAATTCTGACTTATTGTTAAGGTTATGAGAACTCAATTAAAGTGTTAATGCCAAGTAAGACCACCAAATACAGGCCATATGTGAGAATTTGGTAAGATTGTGAACTCTAAAAGAAAAAATAGAAAGAGAGTGAGAGGGAGTGAATGCAAAGGAACCAGAGAAGAGCATAGTTTTTCTAATCTTTAGCTGAGTTCAATTACATAATAATTTGGGAATCTAGATTCTATAGTACTAATCTCTATGTAGCACTAGTCGAGAGTGAGCCACCAAATATATAATCTTTTCCTACTAAGATTCTCTACCTAAGCTTAAAGCTGTGGTGGAGAATTCATAGAATATCTTGAATACCCTGAGGGAAGAAGTCCGCCTATCCCGCTAGAAGCTTTACAAGGGGTAAAGTATAGGCTTTAGAGGTGAATTAGTTTTTCACTTGAATCCATTGCAATAGCTACATAGCTACACTTTCACGAGTGTTTGGATTTCTAGAGCATATGATGAAAACAAAAAGTAGAAAAATCTCTAAGCATACAATTGATAAAATAGTCAATCCCTTAGGGATCCATCTGTGAATAATTTAGTCTTGCATTCGCTAGGGACTAGAAAGATTTAGGCATGGGGGTATGATTGCGTAGCAATCATAGGTCTTAATTGACCTAAATTGACCTAAGTTAGGGTAATTCATGCTTGCAAGAGCATTACTAGCACCTTTACTACTTTCTTTTAGCTATGCATAAAGTAATGCTATAATATACTGATTAGGTACATTATGTCAATTGTAGGTAATAATTATGTCAATTGTAGGCAATAAGCTGATCAGAAGCTAGATCTGAAGCTGGATCTAAAGTTGGATGTGAAGAATAAAGAATAACTGGTGTTATAGCAGAGCTGCAGCGGAAGACCTAGATTAGATGTACTAGATAATAATGTAAGGAAGTTAAGGTATGCTATTCTATTAAGTAGGAATAAAGCAATAAATTGTGAAGAACTTAGGTCCATCCTAGCCCTAGGAAAGCCTAAAAGCTTCCCCAAGCCTTAGCCACCATTAGATTAGGTCACCACACCATAGGAAACTTTAAAACCCTAATTCTAGCCTCTATTTGGACATCCAGATGAGTTACAGGACATCCAAAACCCTTAGCCAACTCCCGCACACCTCAAACCCGCTTCTGGAGTGTTATTGGACGTCCAGACACTTAGTCAAACGTCCAATTTCTGTAGTATACCCAAGACAGAACATAGAATCCCTCCTGACTCTGATTGGATGTCCAGACAACAAGTTTGGACTTCTGATTTTTCACTATAAGACATCTGACACTATTATTAGATGTCTGGAATTGCTTTCTAGTTCTTGTTTTTGAATTCAAGCTTGGATCTTGAATTCCTAGGTCTCGAAACCCAATTCCAACCCCTTAAGAACCTAAATTAAGGTGCCTTAACCCTAGTACATCAGTTCTAGACCTCTTTAAGGACCTAATTAGGTCCTCACTAAACCTAATTGGCTTGAATCATGGTCAATCCTTTCAGTCTATTCAATTGGACTCATTGAGTCTAATTGAGCCCTGATCTTAGCACACACTATCCAATTTGACTCAGTGAGAGTCTAGTTGACCTAGAACTGACTTAGTTGAGTTATTTTACTCTCAATTAAGTTTTCACACACCCAATTAAATTTGTATTAAGTTTAATTTCACTTTACCTTAGTGAATTAGGGTTTACAACCCTAATTACAGACCTACCTTGACCTAAACCCACTAGAACCTAACCTAATCAATCTAGCCACCTAAGTTTTGACCTAGACACACCCACACACACCATCCACACAAAAGTACCTAGCCTAGAGTTCTCTAGAACTCTCTACCATGTGTTGTTGCCTTGGTTGCTAAAATTAGCAACCAAGAGCCATTTAATTTTTAGATCCACATTTGGTAGATCTAAAAACCACCATCCATCCTCTCTCTCTCACTCTCCCATGAGCTCCCACCATAGGCCTCTCTAGGGAATTCCATAATTCTTTAGAGAGCTTCCCTTAGGTCAATTAAAAGACTTAAGGGGTGGCCATTTGCACCCATCCACTCTTGGTTCCATTTAGCTTAGTTTCATTCCACATCCACTCCACCTCCATGCCCACGAGTAGCTTCACCATGGCCACCACCACCTCCACGCCAAGATGCTGGATCACCTCTCCAACCTCTCTCCAAGGGTCGGCCTAAGAACCATTGGCCACCCCTCTTTCTCCTCTCAACCAAATCAAAGGCTATCGGAGTCACCTCCGAATGCCCTTATTTCTGCTAGATTAGATTATAGTTCTTCCTAGATTTACATGCTTTATTTGCTGCTTAGTAGTGTAGCGCTTTATTCTCCCCCAATGATGCACGCAAAATCCCCCCATAGATTCATGTATGCAATCGCTTTCTGGTAGTGAGTAATTTTATTTCCCCATACAAGGATTCCTATACCCATGCTATGCAACTCTGATATCATGATCATCTTTTATATATTTGAATATATATGTTGAAAATCACCAGGGTGCCAAGTTATCATCTTTTGATGTGATTGAAGTTGCATGTTTAAATTACTATCTTTTTGCAACTAGTATATCGTACATCAATACGTAATTCACCATAAACTAGCATGAGATTTTAAGCAAGTGGAGAGAGAGAGATCGATTTTAAATCTGCATTTCCATAAATGCCTCCTAGAGACGAATGACCGGGACTCAAAATCTTGTTATCTTTATAAATATTTTTGTTGATCGTATTGTGCACTATACTATGACACCTTTTCTTATCAAAATTACGCTTTACTAGGGACGATAGGCACACAAGTGGTTACCTAATCTGATTTCTACTCGATTATGTGTTCATTTACATGTACCGATTCCAAAGATCAGTTTATCGGTGAGTAAGAAAAATCAGAAGAGGTTGTGTATCTCTGTGAGATTTTCTTTTAAGATTTTTTTTGCAAGTGGAGGGTGAGGTGGTGGGGGTGGCAACCAAATATATAAACTAACCCTAGGGTTTATGAAAGCACCTAGGTTTATTAGGGTTTGAATTAAGGTGATGAAATGAAATCTATGGAGGGGGATAGAATGGGGGAGCACTTACAGTTGTCTTCAACTGCACTTTACTCCTTTATACCACTTGAAGGTTACTGGTTAAAGTAGCTGCAAGGCAATAGAGAAGGAATACAAGAGAGTTAGAGAGCTAATAAGTGTGAGGAATCTGGAAAAATAATCAAGATTCATTGCCTCCCTAGCAATGGTGCCAAATGATTAACAAAATTTCATTACGAAAGGTATTGAGTTTGGAAAACCCGTTGTCATAGTGTAATTGGCAAGAAAATCTTATATCAGATAAATTTTTACCAAAGGTCGAGGTAAGCCTCAGGTTGGGGAGGCTATGTTGATTCTAAATCCGTAATTATATATTTTTTTTTGCAATTTTGTTTATAAAGGAGACATTCACAATGATAGCTAAACAATAGAACTAGAGAGAGAGAGAACAACTTTTAAAAATAATGTCATTACAACTATAACTAGAAACTTGGAAGTCAAATCTTGAAAGTGATAAAAAGATAACAGGTGAGAAGTTATCCACCTCAAAGGCTGCTTGGAGGACAAGCTAGATGGATGATGCCTGGAAGAAGGAGGATGGAGGGCCGATCGAGAAGAGCTAAGGATGTGGCAAGGCGTTGACGTCACGGGATCCACTTCCGGATTGGGGGTGAGAGGATGACTGGCAAGAGCTTCGCGAAGGGGGTGAGAGGTGGTAAATTTTGATTTTAACTCTAGCGGAGCTTCCTGTAGCTTGGAAGCACTAGAGTGAGCTTTAGAACTTGAGTTTTTAGCTCTTAGAGTGGATGAGAGAAGATGGAAGGGATCAAGAAAAAGTGGAGGGAGTAGGGCCTTTATATAGTTGTATGCACAAGGGCAAAAAGGGCATTTTAGCTTTCAAAAATTAACTTTGCTGCCTTTAGTGAAGGATACATGCGTCACTGTAGATGCATGTCGCTGTAGCTACATGTTCATCTTCAACCGTGCAATGAAGATCCATCACTGCACACGCTGCCATGTTGACGTCGCCTCACCTTTAGCCATTTCGCACGCGCGTGTGATGGCGGGTACGATTATGCATCATCACACGCGTGCATCGTGCTCTTCCATCCTATGAGCGATAGGGCGCCACATTACATTGTCATCTCCCATCCACACTGCATCCAACGGTGCAATTTTGCACTCCGATCTTTTTTGTGGATTAATCTGCTCATGCGAATTCGAGCAGGCATCGCTGGCTTGATAGCACCTCTCATGGCTGTTGCACTACAATAGCAGATGATTGCACTGTAGTCGCAGATTGTTGCACTTCCCAACTCAAGGTCCATGCTCTCTTGTTGTTGGATGAAGATCCAACGGTCGAAATCGCACGATGGAATCTTCTTTGTGTCTTTAGCTTGCGAGGGGTAAGCGGCGTGGCCAAATCTTAGCTATTGGATCAAGATCCAATAGTTGAGATTTGATCTTAATTTGTCTCTTCTGATGGGAGAGGTGTTGTGGATGGCCGTAGGGGACTTGGTTGATACCACACGGCATCATTTGAGCCATCTATCTTCTTTTGCTCATAAGAGGTGCCACGGTTGTTGGATTGGACTGATTTTTGCACTGTTGGGCTGTGATCTTGGATCCAAACCCATCCATGCTATTGAATTTGTTGTCAAAGGTATGGATTTTACACCACCTTACCCCTTGACCTCTGATCTTCCTTGGACTACATCTGATACTATGGATGCCCGATCAGGGTGATCTCGAAATCGTTGAACTCCGATCGTCACCTTTATTTGATACGTACGGTTGGATCTTCAATCCGAGGCCTCGAAATGATATCGCCCTATTCCCTAGCCACAAAAAGGAAAATTACTACACAATTTGTACAAATTAACATAAATGCATGATGATGTATGTTATGTAATATTTATAATACATGATGCTTTTATGACATTAGGAACATGCATAAATAGATATTTTAGCCTAATTAGACGTATGCACATCAACTTCCGATCTATCTTTTCGCTGAAATCATATAGCACTTTAGGTTTCATCCATTAGAACAACCAACTCCACTTTATTTGTATCAGAGCTTGAAATCATCTACAACAGTCATCTTGACCCATTCACCACCTACCAAACCTATTCTAATGTATGATCTAAGCTGAACTCGAACCCCACCTAATTTATAATTAGGACATTGCAAATCTTAGGCATGGGGGGGTATTAAAGTGTAAAATGCCGTGAAATGCAATTCATGAAGGGGTTTCAATTGAAAAAAAAGGAGAAAGGACAAAGAAGAAAGGGGAAAGGAGAGGTCAAATTTTGAGTTGAATTGAAAGCAATTGAGGAGGACAAAAGAAAAGAAATGAAAAAGGAGCAATCAAAAGGAAAGAAAATGAGATAGTCACTATAATTGAGTATGGAACTAACCTAACTTCCAGGCAAGATCAGATGATGAATTAGGACCTTGAAGGCTAAAACTTAGGAGATTAGTGACAATTACCAACCTTAGGCCTCTTGGGCTTGCTTTAGGGCTTAAAAAATTACGTATTCATTAAGATCTAGATTAGTCCTCAAGATGTTGTGGAAAGTGTTAGGCTGATGTATTAAGTCCAAGGTTTAGGGAGTATTCGGCCCCATTGCCTGCCCTTTGGTTTATGAGACTTGGTAACCTGAGCAACCAAAATCCACAAACTAGTTTGGTTCAGTGCACTTAAAGAAGAAATAATGCCAAAAGTGTTTTGTTTTGAAAAAAGTTATCCCGGAGATCTAGCTTAGGAGAGTCTCGAAGACACAAGTTGATTGGTTGAGTTCCCAATGCAAAGAGGTGGAACACTCCCCTCGAAGATGCGCAATAACATATCATCTCCTCAGTGCTTGTCTCCTAGGATATCTAAATATCCTACTGGGGGCATGTAAGTAGCTTATGCTGGTTCAGGTGCCATGGCAGAGATTATCCCAAAATGTTGATTGCCAGGGTCAGAATTTAGCTACAGAATGCCATGGGCGGCACTATCCCGAAGTGTCGAAAGCTAGGGTTCTGGGGGTTTCCATGGGCGGTGCTATCCCAAAGCATTGAAAGGCAAGGACCCTTGAAGGATTGATGGTTGGGACAAGAAATCCGATATAGACCGTGTTTAGGGCCAATCTAATGCTGGATTTAGGGAATGTAAAAAGAAAAGAGAGAAAAATATCAAAATGAAAAACCCTCTCTATCTCTCTTACCAAAAAAATGCATTAGCAAACTGAACTTGGACTTGATATGTCTAGGCTGGGGTGCTTTAACTGCTGGGGTCAACGAACCTCTGGACAGTTTTTGCGAGCCTTGGAAACCTTTGCTATTGACCCAAGGTTGAAGCTAGTCAGTCTGGATCTTGGCTGGTACTTGAGGACCTTAATGGACGTGATTTTGTACACTAAAAGATTGAGTTTGAAACCATGTCATTGTAGTCCCATAAAAATTAGCTATCAAATAAAATTTGTAACCGAAACTTTGGTGAGTCCCGGGTCGAACACAGGGAGGTGAACATTTAATTACAAATTGCAATGGGATTATTGTCATGAAAGTAGATTAGTTGGTTGAAATTAATATATGCTAACTATTCTACTTAAAGAATAAATAATAGAAGAGATAGATAGAATAGTACAAATAAAGAGAAAATAGGGAGAGAATAACAGGTGTTTTATAGCGATGAAAACATGTCCACTACATCTACTTGCTACTTTAGAAAGCTGGAAATCTACACTAGAAAGCGATAACAAGAGAGGGATGAGAAAATCCCCCTTGACGGCTGCTTGGAGGACAAGCTGCATTGACAGAATGCCCGGACGATGGGGATGAGATGCTGGATGAAGGAGGACAAAGTTGGAGGAAGGAGAATGAAGTAGGGTGATGTCGCAGCAGAATCTGCTTCTCGAATGGCAACGAGAGGACAATCGCAGGATGCTCCATGAAAGGGGTGAGGGTATGGAAAATTATTTTACTCTAGCTCAAATGGAGCATCTCGGGTATGGTACTGACTTGTAGAGCTTTAGAGGGGTTGAAAGAAGAAGAGAATGGATGGTGAAATGAGTGGTAGGGGTGTCCTTTTTATAGGTGTACAAATTGAGGGCAAAAGGTCTTTTAAGGCTTAGAAATTAATGATGGGGTCTTTAGTTACAGATATAAACGTCACTGTAGGTGAGCATTGCTGAAGTCCTGCCTGCAACGTCGGCCGTTCATTGCACATACAAACACTCACATGCAGCCACGTCATTGCCTCCTCAGCTTCAACCATTCGCCGACGTTCACCAAACGACGTGCTTCCTCAGCCATTCGATCATCAACCAACAGCTTAGATTATGCTCACTCGCACCTTTAAATTGTGCGTCAGTGTCAAATCGGGCATTGAGTTTGGCGTCAGATAGTGCATGGGTGTGCTCACTTATTCATGCTGCCACGTAGCCGCATCCGTAACCGTTCATCACCTATCGAATGACACAATTTTGTTCACTGCTCCTCTTCACAAATTTAATCTGCTAACATTGATTTGAGTATGCATCGTTCTCTTCGTGAAGAGCGCTCCACTGCTGTGTTGTGCTGCCAACTTTGTCAAATTTGCGAATTTAGGCATGCTTGTTCTCGATCATTGGATCACTATCTAACTATGGAGATTAAGTGTGCCTTTTGCCTTCAGAGGTCTGTGAAGCGTGGGCTCGATTAAATTTCAACCGTTGGATCGTGAATCAGACGACTGAGATTAAATGATCAAATGAAGGAGATGCGCTGCGGCCGTGCTTAGGTGGTTTTGACGGTTGGGATGGCACCACGTGGTGCTATCTTGATCGTCCATCTTCAAATGCTTGTCGGTGGTGCCACAAATGTCGGATTGGATTGATTTGTGTGCCATTGGGCTATGATCATCGATCCAAACCCATCCGTGCAATTGGATTTGTCATCTGAGGAATGGCTTTTGCACCACCTTACCCTTTGACCTCTAATCTTTCTCGGACTGCATCTGATGCTACAGAGGTCCGATTACAGCTATCTCGGAGGCGTTAGACTCCAATTATCGTTCTGATTAGATCTGTCCAGTTGGATCTTCAATCTGAGGCCCCAAAATGATATCACCTTGTCTCCTAGCCACAAAAAGGGAAAATTAACATAAAATTTGTGTAAACTAGTCTAAATACAGAATGATGCATGTTATGTAATGTTTATAATGCATGATGCAATTATATGCCTAAAAACAGGCATTAATAGATAGTTTATGTGGCATAGGTGTGTCTACATAACACCCCCATGCCTATCTTTTGCTAGTCCCTAGCAAGACTACGTGCTATTTATAAAAGAATTAGGATCAAATTACTTGGGCAATAGTTATTTTTCAACACTAAGAAATTTCTACTAAAGACCTAAACTACTTAGAGTCAACAGTGCCTGGGTGTCTTCCAAAATGGAAATCGCCCAAGCCCTTGCCTTATTCAAAAGAAAAAGAATCTTTTCTTTTTCTTTTTTATTTCTTATTTTTCTAGATTTTTGAGTTTAGAGTTTCGAGGTAGCTTTCTACGGGTACCCAACCTACCCAAGACTCGAAGAGAACTCTAAGTTCTCAGCATCTTTTTGTGATTGTGATAGGCTAACTGATCAGTAATCTGAACAGACTTCAAGTTTCTATGCCCTTAGGTGACCTTGAAAAGAAATTGTGCCTAAAGGTGTATCTATCCAACCGGTAGCTTTCTCCCTACATTTTATTTTTATGGGGTCAAAACAAGGGCAAACCTAGCGTATGTCTCCCTAAATTATTCTACTTCACTTCTTCCAAGTGTTTGGAATTAAATGTGCACTTTGTGAGCTTGGTTCTGGACAACCAGCCAAAGGGCTGCTACCCATGGCAACTTGCTAGCCATACTCACGTGGTGAGGTGTGGCTTATTTCTTTTTTTCTTCTTTTCTATTTCTCATCATTTTTTTTGTTTTTGTTTTTGTTTTTTTCTTTTTTTCTAAGTAGTTGGCTTCCTTGATCTAAGATTTACCTAAAGGTAGCAGAAAGAGAATGGTCATGTGGCTGGGCTCTCGACAACCTACCATTGGTTGTTACCCACGACAACTTGCTAGCCATGTCACCGTCTAAAGTTCATGAGCTACCTAATTTCCATTAAAACCATCGAAGGTGAATCTGTGCAAATAGTGTGTACATGCTTAGACTATAAGTCCCCTCAAATCAGAGGGCGGGTTTATAAGTCCTATACTTATCACCCCAACTTATTAACCAATTAGAAATAAATTAGAGATGGTGAGGACTCGAGAAACAAGTAACCATTTTAGTGGACACCAGAGCTGATTAAGCCCAAAGACCTAAAGGATCTAACTGCTTAGATCCTATTGTATAATTCCCTAAAGTTAAAAAACTCTAATGCAAGTCCTCTTTTCCTAATTCAACTTTTTTAATTTTTTTTTTCAAAAATAAAGAGAAAATAAAAAGAATCTGTGGAGCTAACGAGATTATTCAGAGATGAATATCCACCCCCCCATGCCTATCTAATGTAATATCCTCATTGTATTAAATGACATGAAAAAGAGCAGAGTAGAGAAGAAAGCACATGAACTTTGTGATTAACAGGTTAGCTTTGAGATGAAAGAAGAATGTATATGTGCTAAATTTGTTGCCTTTAGCTAGGCACAATATACAAACATGGGGAAGAAATAAAGAATTCACAACTGCTGGTCAGGATCAGAATAAAAAGATCAATTTCAGGTTTTCTTAAATTTATATTGAATGGAAAAGATGGAAGCCAACCCTAGGGCGACAGGAGAGAGGATCCATGGTTGTGGAGGATGGACAATCCAGAGATCTAGGGCTTGGAGGAGGAAAGAGAGAAGAGATTCGATGGCTGATGGAAGCAGGGTAGCAGGCAAAATTCTAGTTAACAATGGCAAGCCATGGGGCAACAAGGAAATTGTGTGATTCTGGTGTCGGTGTCGAGGGCATATGGCGGTGGTGTGCTGCTTCCCTTTGGTCAGCCTGGCATGTCAGGGACATGGCCACAAATGAGACTCATGCATGGCTAATCATGGACAACCAAGGGGAAGGACGAGCTTGCACAATAGGGCAATGAAAGTTGGAATACAATCGCTTCCGCCTTTACCTCCACCTACCAATGGGGGACACATGGGGGACGTGGAAATCCCTATGAATGATGACATCAGGATGGCAGAGCTTGTATTACGAGGGGCTTTAGTCAGAGAGGTGATGATGGGCAATCCTTCCCTGGAAAGGATTCATCAGTTGGAAAGTTCTCTATCTTTGTCGACTAGTGGTTGGAAGATTACATCTCTCTCCCCTATGTGGTTTGTGCTCTTTGGGTTGAGGATGATGGATGTAGAACATTTGCACTTCCGCTTGAGTGCTCTTGATGGATTGATGGTGATTTAGAGGCTGGTATCCCCCTTTGATGGATCATTGCCTGAATGACTGCCCCAGAGAGTAGCCTCTAGATCGAGGAAGCTAGGAATTAGGGGCCTACCGCTGCATCTAAGATCAAAAGAAGTGGTGGTAGCTATGATAATAGTGTTTGCTACTTTAGCTCAAGATGCTAAGATTGGATTGATGGAGGGTGATGGTCATGTACTGAATGTTTGGGTTGATGTATTCAAAGCTGGTTCTGTGCCAGAGAAGCTTATCCTCTGCTGTGGGGGGAGTTCATGGATGTTGATTTCGAGTTTCTTAGTGGACAGTACGTATGGGGGACTTAATCAAAATAATGCATCCTATGTGGAGGTGGTAAAGCCTGAGGCAGCCTCACAATAGCCATGACGTGAGACCCCTGATGACATCTGAGCCTAAAAAATGCAAGGACCATCACTACATAGAGGAAATGAAGGAAGGGATGGAAGTGACATTGGTAGAAGAAGGTGTGGCAGAGAAAATGAATGTTGTTATACTAGGGGCAAATACATCTGATCAGTGTGTTTTGCAAGAGATTCCTGCAAATTCCTTGAGTCTGCAACCCAATTTGCCAGTAGTAGAAGGATTGAAATTTGGTGCAGGGACAGTATCCAGACTAGCATGGGTATATCCCTGTATAAGCTCAAATAGAGGAGACAAAATACAATGCAGAAACTTGATGAAAATGCCATTGCAGCTGTGATGAGGGTTGGCAGAGCCCAAAATTCTAAAAAGGGGGGCACCTAAGAAACTTAATGAGGATTCTCTCTTCGAATGTGCGTGGGCTGCGCGACAAAAATTGTAGGGCTTCCCTTCTGAGGTATATGAGAGAATGCGAGATAGATTGTGCCATTATTCAAGAGATGCACATAGAAAGTGAAGATGATAGGGCTTGGGCTGATATGGAGGTTGGTGATGTGAATGACTATGTGATGCTTAATTCACATGGTAGGTCTAGGGGTATTGTTATGTGGTGGAGGAAAAATGTTCTGCAAATGGTGGAGGTTTCTATAGCTAGACATATTCTAACTTGTAAATTTGAAAGGATTCAGGGGGGAGTGACCTCTACATTACTGGAGTCTATAGCCCTTGTGATGCCTATACAAGGCAGGAGTTGTGGGAAAATTGGAGTGAAGCTGCTAGTTTTGTGAATGGGGCGGCATGGGTCATGGGAGGAGATTTTAATTGTGTCCTGAAGGGAAGGGACAAACCTGATGGCATGGTGGACAGTGCATCTACTGGGTTCCAATTGATGCTTCAGACACTAGACTTGAGTGAATATCCCTCCTCTAGAACTAAATTCACCTGGAGAAATGGTAGTGGCCTCATGTCAAAAATTGATAGATTCATTGGTAATGCTGGGCTATTGGATATGTTTCAGCTATCCTCTGTGTGTAGACTAGAATGCCCCTTTTCTGTTCACACGCCCTTGGTTTGGGATAGTGGGGAACAAGTGCTTGCTAGCTCTTATTTCAAATTAAAAAAATCTTGGTTGAGAGAACCAGGATTCTATGAGATGCTTGAAGGCTGGTGGAGGGCCAAACATGTAGATGGAATGGCCACTATCAAGCTTGCATCCAAGCTGACTGCTATGAGAACAATGTTAAAGGAATATGGGGCTACAATGTCTGTTGTGAGACATTAGAGGCACAATGAGGCACTGGTAGAAATCCAAGGCCTTGATACAAAATAAGCAACTGCTCCTCTAACTGACCAGGAGCTCAGAACTAGAAGAATGTGGCAAGATGTGGTGGCTGAAGAAGACTTAAAATAGGAGATGGATTGGAGGGAACGTTCCAGACAACTTTGGCTTAAAGAGGGGTTGCCAATACCAAATTCTTTCACTTGGCTGCCAGCACTCATAGAAGGATCAACTTAATTTCATCCATACTCAAGGATGGTCAGAGAATCTCATCTATGCCAGATATTAGAGCTGAGGCCATCAAGAACTTTAGAGACTCGTCACGGGCTACAGGGAGAGGCCAATGGAGAATGGCAGCGTGTGACTCACATAAAGTCTCTGGGGAACAAGTATCTAGTTTGGTAGCAACCATCATTGAGAAAGAAACAGTGGTTGCCATTAAAGACATAAATAATGAAGGTTCTCCTGGTCCTGATGGTATCCAAGATTTTTTCTACAAAGGGATGTGGGGTGTGGTTGGTAAAGAAGTGATGGATATTATTAAGGAGTTTGAGGAGGGCAACTATAACTTTGATAAGATCAACAGATCCTTTCTTTTCTTGCTACCAAAGACACAAGGTGTAGAGAAATTTCAAGATTTCAGACCTATAGCTCTCTCGAACTCTATATATTTGGTGGTTAGCAAAATCTTGGCAAATAGGTTATGGCCCATCCAGTAGGATTTGATTCATCCAGTCCAATCTGCATTCCTTCCTAACAGATCTTTACAAGAGTCTTTCATCATGGCCCAGGAGATGTTGTGTGGTTGGCAAAAAAGGAACTGTAAAGCCTTTATGTGAAAAGTTGATTTCCGTAAGGCATATGATTCTATTTCATGGACCTATTTGTGGGAGGTTTTCAAGAGAAGAGGATTTCCCCTCTCTGGATTCAAGGGATGAAAAGGTGCATCACTACTACTTCTTTTACTCCCTTGATCAATGGGAAGCCTTGTGGGGCCTGGATTCAACCACAGTGCAGGGTGAGGCAAGGATGTCCTTTGGCTCCTTTGGTTTTTAACCTTGCTGTTGATGGTCTGGTAGGATATGCTTGCAAACTTTCTGAGGTGGGCATTATCAGAGGATACACTCTTTCTAACAGGAGAGCCATAGCTCCTATTCTCTAGTATGCAGATGATACGGTCTTTTTTGTGGAAGGGTCAGAGGGTGAAGCCGGTGCACTTGGTCATATGGTTAATATCTTTGGTGACATTTCAGGTTTGAATTTAAATAGGGAGAAGTCCAATCTGGTATGCTTTGGCCTAAATGAGATTGAACAAGAAGCTATTTTAGATATTTTGGTGACTCCTCGCACCAACCTTCCCATCAGATATTTGGGGCTGCCCCTAAGATGCTCAAAAATGAAAAAATGTGACTGGAACAATCTTTTTGATAAAATTTCAGTCAAGTTGGCAGGATGGAATAGCATGTTCTTATCTAAGGATGGCAGACTCATCTTGTTGAACTTAGTTATTACCTCGATCCCTGTCTTCTACTTCTCCCTCTTCAAAGATCCAAAATCTATATGGAAGCACATGGATTTAATGCGAAAGAGGTTCTTTTGGAAAGGTGCCAAGCATGAAGGTAGATTTATGTAGCCTTTAAAGTGGGAGCAAATCTGTCGGCCTAAGGAAAGTGGGGGATTGGGAATCAAATCTTTGAAAGAATTTAATGAGGCCTTATTGATCAAATAGGCTATAAAAGTTCTGAAGGGGGAAGAGAAGCCATGGACCGAGCTAATTAAAGATATCTACGATCAGTCCAACAACATGCTAAAGAGGTTATATCCTATCAGACCATCACCTTTCTGGTAGTCTATGATTCAATCTTTGAAATGTAATTGGCATTTGCTGCAGCCTATATTAGGAGACGGCAGAACATTTGATTTCTGGTGTGAATAATTGTCCCTGCTGGGCCCTTTAAAGGAATCCTACCCGAGGGTATTTGCTGCAGCAAGGAACAAAATAGGTACTGTGAGCTGCTATTAGTCTGAAATAAGGGTCTGCTGGCAAGTGAACAAAGCTGAGTCCATCAGGGTGGTCACCCAGCTGTGGGAAGAAAGAATGAACATGATTTCAAACCTGGAAAGATTCAAACCCAGACCTGGAGTGGAAGATAGCTATGTTTGGGATGGAATTTATACAGTTCAGCATGCTTATGGAAAGATTATGGAAGATGGTAGAGGTTGGGGTTATTATCACATTGATAAAAAAATCTGTCTCTTGAAGATCCCCCTCAAGGTACAAATTTTTCATTGCCTTTGCAGAAGGGAGGGCTTAATAACAGGGGATCTAAGGCATAAAAGGATGGGAGCTACTCTTCATGAATGGCACCTATGTGGAATGCACACTGATTGTCTTAACCACAATTTTTCTTTCTTGATTACTGATGTAATATGGAGGATGATTTGTCAAGAACCACTCCTCCCATGGGATTCATTGTGGCATAATTTTTTAATTTTGGAGAGACCGTACCTGCGCATGGCTGCACCACTTTGTTGCGTGTGGAGGTCAAGAAAAGAGAGGTTATTTCAAGAGAGACCAGTATGCTCTGAGCAAATTGTAAATGAGTGCTGGTCCCTCATACATAGATGGGAATCTGATTTGTAATTTTTTATTCACCTCTTTATCAATAAAATGTCCTCCCAGATTGCTATCGTAACACGATAACTTTCCTTTTAGTTTCAAAAAAAATAAACTAAAAAGATCAATTTTTAAACCTGTAAGGAGAAGATGTCCACAAATGTTGACGAGATTGTGGTGCAAACCCACGCCCCAGGGTTGAGTGGCTCTAAGGTTCTGGATGAAAATTACCTAGAACTTGAGATCAGTATGCAAGCAGGGCCAAGCCTGAGATTTATGAGGATACAATCCAAGTCCAAAATTTGGACAATAGGAAAATTTGTATTGAAAACATAATCAGTTAATTTGTGCTTGGGTTGGGCATCCTCTAAGTTGAAAATGTCATCAAGGTCCTAATAAAAAGTTGGTGGTTTCAGACAAATAGGAACCCTTAAACTCAGACTTCTACTTTCCCCAGAAATAACTTCCCAAATCTTCATTTCCGTAATCTTATCCTCCACAATCAGGATTTCTAAGGCCTCTAAGTTATTACACACCCCATATACAATAACCAAGTCTAACAATTGTGGCTCAATCAAGATTGACTTGGGTACAATGATTTCAAAAACATCATCATTCAGCTCTTTAGGGTGTGATTGAGGAATGAGGCTATTGATTGAATCATCCATGAAAGGAGGATTTGTATCTTTCAAGCTAGCCCCAATAGGATCAATTTCCTCAATTACTGGGCTATTAAATGAATCATTGAATTCCTCAGGCCCAGTTGTCTCACTAAAATCATTTTACTCAAACTCAAGTGAGACTTTACAAAAAGATTCTTCACCGTCAGAATCAAAGAATTCTAGATCTGTATTTATATATGTCTCAAAATCATTTATCATTTCCTGGTCCATGGAGACATACTTTTCCTCGTACCCTAGCTCAGGGATCTCAGATGAAGTAATCAATCCATCCTCAATTGGTTGCTCTAGACCAACCAGGTAATCCTCAATCTCGTAATATATGTCCCCTCCTATAGCTACTTGAGTGGATTCTGACAATGGCTCTCCTAAAGGGGGTTCATCCTGGGAATCATCCCAAGATTGTACTAGAGTAATCACAAATCTCATCCTCAATTTTGACAATTTCCTAAGTAAAAACTCACTTGGGTCCTTATCCTTAATATCTTGGAGGCAATCCAACAAATACTTGTTAAGATCATCAATCATTTGAATCAGAGGCTTCAATTCTTCAGTGCAGGGTGTTGGCTGAGCTTCTAAAGATTGAATAGTGTTCCTTAAGTTAGCCAAGACCTAATCTTGGACCTAATTCACCTAAACCAAATGGTTTGATTCAGGGTTGGGTGGGTTTGGGTTTAATCCAAGGGAGTCAAGGAATTGAGGTTCTTGGTGCCCAACTTGATAATAGGCCACTTCGGGTTGTTAAAAGAGGGGTGGTGACCTATAATCAGTGTAGTCTTGGGGAGGGTAGGGATTATAATTGGCATATCCTTATTGATTGTAGATTGTATTAGGTTGTCCATAGGATGGCGGTGATCTATAATCGGTTTAGCTCAAAGAAGGATAAAAATCAAAATCATGGTGTCTAGGGTTAGACCCTGAATAAAGAGGTCCAGAATTATATCCCCAATCAGAATTATCCCAACTAGTAGATGGGTGAGAATAAGTCTAGTTGGGATAATAATCATCTTGGGAATAGTTAGTGGTAGGAGGGTAAGAATGGAAATGCAAATAAGATGTGGAAGGATTCATGACGAAATGGGAGGAAAAGAAAGGTGCCTTACAATATAGACAATCAAAACTGTGCATAGGTGAGGTAGCCTAAAGATCTACAAACTCCAAAAACCCCCTTTTAAATGAAAAGAATGATTTAGTCTACTTCTTTCCGGTCAATCCAACCAGCTAGAGGGAGGGATTGAGGAGAAGGTTTTTTCCTTAGCTTTCACCTCAGTTTCCTTTGAAAACCCTTAATCACGGTTGTTTGACACTGCTCCCCTATCTAGACATTAGATTCACCAATAGAAGTAGATTAATAAAAAATAATCACGATCTAGTCCCCGAAGAGCGAGTCTAATCCTTAAAGCCAACGTCTACATGATTTTAGTTAGGCTTAGGTTTGAATGTGCTTGAGAATGTGATGGGCCCTTTATATGGGTTGTGCCCTTGATAATCAGTTTCAGTGTGTGTGCATGTACAACCAATGGCTTTCAAGCAAGATTATTTTTAGATGAGTGCATTTTAGAGTTCAAATCTTGCTTAAGTAGCTTTTAGGGTTTGAATTAAGGTTTATTCAATCAAGTTCAGGAGGCACACCAAGATTTGCAAACATAGGTGAAGATGTTTTTCTTTAAAATCAAACTAAGATGGAGTGCCTGGTACTGACCTTAAATGTTAACCGTAATGAGCAAGCAACTTGATCAGTTGCTTTTAGATGAAGTGGTGCAGCCCAAACAACTCAAGTAATTGACCTGATGCACCACTGAATTAGGCACACAAGTGGTTACCTAATCTGATTTTTACTTAATTATGTGTTCATTTGTATGTACTGGTTCCAATGATTGGGTTACTAGTTGAGTATAAAAAATCAGAAGAGGTTGTGTACCTCTGTGGGATTTTTTTTTTAGATTTTTTTTATGTGGAGGGTGAGGTGGGTGGAGATGGCAACCAAACAACCAAACTATGCCTAGGGTTTATGAGAGCACCCAGGTTAATTAGGGTTTGTGTTATTAGGTGTGGAATGAAATCTAAGCGGTGGGTGGTGGGGATATAGTTATAGACTCTTCAACAACACTTTACTCAAATCTTACAACTCTAGCTTGCCTCAAAAAAGTACCTGTAATCATAATAAGAAAAGAGAAAAGTGAGGTAAAAGATAAGTAAGACAGAAAATGTGGGAAATCAAAGAGTGTTGCCTCCCTGGTAGGGGGTCCAAAATGATTAACGTGATTTATCCCCGAGAATGACACTAAAATGATGAGCTAGATTCGTACGCGTAAAAGATTGAGTTTGAAAACCTGTCATTTTAGTTGCATAAAAGTCCATTATAAAACAAAATTTACAACCAAAACTCTGGTGAGTCCTAGATCGAATAGAGGGAGGTGAACATTTGATTAAAAATTATGCTGGAATTATTGTCATGAAAGCAGATTAACTGGTTGAAATTAATCTACGGTAGCTATTCTACTTAAAGAATAAATAATAGAAGAGAGAGATAGAATAATACAAATAAAAACAAAATATAGAGAGAATAAGCAAATGTTTTGTAACAATAAAATCATGTCCATTACATCTACATGCTACACTAGAAAGTTGGAAATCTACATTACAAAGCAATAACAAGAGAGAAATGAGAAAATCTTCCTCGACAGCTGCTTGTAGGACAAGTCGCATTGACGGAGCACCCGGACAATGGGGATGAGATGCTGGACAAAGGAGGACAAAGTTTGAGGATGGAGAACGAAGCTGGGCAACGTCGCAGCAGGATCTGTTTCTTGAATGGTAGTGAGAGGACAACCGCGTGACGCTCCACGAAGGGGTGAGAAAATGAAAAATTAGTTTACTTTTGCTTTAATAGAGCATCCTGGCTATGGGATCGGCTCAAAGAGCTTTAGATGGGGTGAGAGAAGAGAAGGGATGGTGAATGAGTGGTATGGGTGCCCTTTTTATAGGTGTACAAATTGAGGTCAAAAGGGTCTTTTAAGGCTTAGAAATTAATGCTTGGGTCTTTAATGACGGATATAAACATCATTGTAGGTGAGCATTGTTGAAGCCGCTCGTGCAACGTCAGAGGTTCATCACACATCCAAGCGCTCACACACAACCACATCTCCTCCCCCACAGCTTCAGCCGTTCACCCACATTCACTAAGCATCGTGCCTCCTCAGTCGTTCGATCATCAATTAATAGATTAGATCACGCTCGCCCATGCCTTTAGATCACACCTCAATGTCAGATCAGGCATGGAGTTTGGCATCGATCGTGTGTGGGTGCGCTCGCTCATCTGCACTGCCATGTAGCCGCATCCATAATCGTTCATCACCGATCGAATGACGCAATTTCACGCTCCACCCCTCTTCACAGATTTAATCTGCTTATGCAGATTCAAGCATGCATCATGCTCTCTGCGAAGAGCTCTCCACCGTTGTGCTGCATTGCAACTCTATCAAATATGCAAGTTTAGGCACACTTGCTTTCGATCATTGGATTACGATCCAAGGGTAGAGATCAAGTGTGAGTTTTGCCTACAGACATCTGTGAAGAGTGGGCTTGATTAAATCCTAGCCGTTGGATCACGGATCCGACAGCTGAGATTAAATGATCAAATGAAGGAGATGCACTATGGCCGTGCTTGGGGGATTTGGGCAGGTAGGATGGTGCCACATGGTGCCATCGTAGCCGTCCATCTTCGAATGCTTGTAGGTGGGGCCACGAATGTCAGACTAGATCGATTTTCATGTTGTTGGGCTGTCATTGTCGATCCAAACCCATCTGTATGGTTGGATTTGTCATCTGAGGTATGGATTTTACACCACCTTGTCCTTTAACCTATGATCTTTCTCGGACTACATCTGATGCTATAGAGGTCCAATTGAGGCGATCTCGGAGGCGTTGGACACCGATGGTCTACTTAATTAGATCCATATGTTTGGATCTTCAATCTGAGGCCCCGAAATAATATCTCCCTATCTCCTAGCCACAAAAAGAGCAAATTAACCTAAAATTTGTACAAACTAATATAAATGTAGAATGATGGATGTTATACAATATTTATATTGCATGATGCAATTATATGCCTAAGAACACACATTAATAAATATTTTATGTGACATAGATATGTCTACATCATACCTCTAGGCCTATTTTTGGTATTTTAATCTAATTTCTAGAGAAAAGGCTCTAATTAGGCATCTAAACATTAAAATCACAGTCTAGAGATCAAGTTCCTTCCAAAATATTTTGTTAGGGACTAGCAAAAGTTAGGCATAGGGGTATGATGGTAACACCATCATGGGCCCTAACTAGCCACATTTAGCCAGGTTTAACTGATAAAAGCTCCTACCTAATCATCTGAGAGCCACAACTCGCATCATCTGATTTGAAAAGAGAATTAGAAATCAGGGTTAATTCTATAATTTTTACAGCACATTAGAAACACAGATTAACCATGGGGTCACTCAGGGTTTAATTGGAGGCCAGATAAGCATGAAAGACCAAAAAGTTGGTTAACACTGATAGAAATGGGGTTTCACGCATTTTGAGGTCAAAAATAGCATCAAAATCCTAATTATGAACCCACCTGAATTGAAGAGGCTATGATCAGGATAAAATTCATATAAACCTCCTAACATTCATAGAAAAATATTCCAAGAGGTTTGGTACATTTAGTTTGATCATCTGAACCCATTTTGACCTAGAATAGAGTTTCAAATGGGAATTTTCCCTGATTTAGGCTTTTGTGTAAATTTCCCAGTCAAACATTGTAAAAACTAAAACCCAAGTTCACCATTATATTCCTTGGGTCCAAATTAGGTTAGCACCAAAATTTTGACCCAATCAGAATCCATATTGACCTAGTTTGCAATTTATTCCCTAAAATCGCTATTTCTCACATTCAGCCCCCTAACTTTAAGAATTCTTGCATTTTGGCCCTTTTTGCCATCGGTGGTAGGAACACACCAGTAGAATGATTCGAGGGAGGATTCCCCCCTCCAAGCAGATCCAAACCCCTACAAATTTGGAGGGATGAATCTAGTTGAGTTTCCCCTACAAATAAGGGGATATTTTTCTGTAAAAACTCGGATGAATTATGCCTATTCCTTGAATTAGTGCTCGCATTCGAGCTCTATAAATAGCCCTCTAGGTCCCAATGTTCGAGTTAGCTATGTTTAAGGCCAAAAACACTCTTCCCCTCCTTCCCTAGCCGTCTCCGATCGAAGCTACAATGGCCCTCTCGTCCCTCCTCCATGCCTCCAATGACCAAATTGGATACACCAAGCTCCTTCTCTCTTCTTCGTGACCATAACCAATCACAGTTCAGCCACTCCAAGCCCCTTCTTTGCCACTGTCCCCCTCGCAAAAGGATTCATCTTCCTTGTGGCCGGCGAGACACGCCACCATGAGACTCTCTCCCCTTTCTCTAATTGATAACACTTTTCCCTCTCTCTCTTCCTGTAGATTCAACTCAACCTCTTCTCTCCCCAATTCAATAGCCATTCACCTCCTTTCCCCTCCATCCTCCCCAGCGATGGCGATGCCTCCGACGAAGCCATGCACCCACTACACGCCACCAAACTCACAAACACCACCACCATAAGCTTCCTCTTATCCAAGGGATCAAAAGCCCCAACATTATTGGAGCTTTCCACCCCTAGAAACCTCTCCCAAATAACCCATCAACACTTCACCTTACCGACTCCGACTACACTCCGCAGCCTCTTGGTCACCAAATCACCACCACCAATACCTTCCTTAGAATTAGGTGAAGCTGTTGAACCATCTAATTAAGGCAAACAGCCCGTATCTTGATTTTCAGGTGCTTGCTGGACATCTCTTCTCTGCCATTCATCACCTCCATCGTCTGCATGCTCCGTTCACATCTGACCTTGCAACCACCTCCAAGAGTTGCAATTTCAGCTCGCGATGATCTTCAGGTATTCCCTTGATCAGTAAGGCCTCAGTAGTAACTCCAATTTGTCAAACATCACCTCTACTGCATTGTGAAGGATGAGGCTCAGATATAGACCCACATTGTGTGTCTACAAAAGTAACACAGTACATAAAATGATTCACTACCTTAGGCTGCTTGCCTTGAATGTGTGGGGGAGGCCCCTCGACCATGCGCTCGCTCATGCCTTCTCTCATTCCTCACTTGTGACCTACGTCCGTAGGTCAGGATCCTATTCTTGAATCTATTTACCCGAGTACTGTACAACCCAGTTTGAGAAAGAAAGAAATCTGAGGTTGTAGGGAGGTTTTGCATTGGGGTGCATGCAAATGTGCCTCGAGATTTGTGCCTCTATTCTCTATACTTAGGCATTTCAAGAGGACTTTTGCCTTGTGTAGGGGTCGTGGTCACTTAAGGTGACTGCTCACCTTATCTGATGTTTGGTCCGATGGTACTATGGATATTTTGAGCAAAGTTGCTGACGTGGATATTGAGAATAAGTGGTTCAAGGACCATCACTGAGAAATTGACACCTTGAGATCTGTTCTTAATGGTGAATTAAGTGGTGATTCAAATCACCATTTTTAGAGCTTTATTCTTCTTTTTATCCCACTGATTTCTAAGATACAATTGCTACTATTGAATACAATTTTGTGTAGATTTCATTCATTGAATATGTTTGTTGCAATTAATCATTATGCTCATCTGCTTTATATTTCAATTAGTATTGTGAATTTCACATTTGCTCCTTGCGAAGGACCTCAGACTCATTCTTATTTTCGAGCACTTATAAATTTAAATGTTGTTGTAATTTTCATCACTATACTATGATGCATTTTCCTAAAATGATGATTTTCAATGCAACATTTTGATGGCTCTCCTAAGGGCATTGGTTTTTCCTATGAGGAAAATTTTCTTTAGGAAGGCATGCCTTAGTTCCTCCCAAGTGGAGATCGGTCTCCCTAGTGTTCTAAGACAATGAGAAGCTTTTTCTTTTTGGGAGAACGGGAACATTTTCATCAAAATAATATCATGGCGAATGTTCCAAGCTTTCATAGTCCAGGCAATTAGGTCTAGATCCTCCAGGTGTTAGAAGGGGTCTTTATTTGATTTCCCACAAAAGTGGCTCTAGATCAAACTAAGGGCATTGAGTTTTAACTCAAAATCATCTCCCCCTTCGTCGATCATAAGATAAGGTTCAACTATAATAGTAGAAGGATCATAAAAATCATGGAGAGGCCTGGGTTGGCCCTTAGGAGGTCTTGGTGGGTTTGAGGTGGTTGCCCTTAAGGGTTCTACATTTGGTGTATGACCTACATTATGGTCTGGATCTATTATTGCTAGAGTTGGTGATTAGTAGTAATTGAGGCTTGGATAATGGCCGTAGCATTAAGTTGAGGTTGGTCCTCCACATCCGCAATTCCTTGGTTGACCATTTCCACAATTCTAGCCCTAGAATAAATTAGTGTCCTTCTTGGGTTTCTCTCTAGTGCAACCAATTCAGGGTTAAGCGAGCGCCTTCTGTGCATACACTAGAGAAGAATTGGGAGAGATGCGAAGGAGACAGAAGAGAGGATCATGTGTGCATAGCAAAGCAAACAAAACTATGCCCTATAGTGTTGACATAGTTGACCTAAGTCTCTAAGGTACAACTCTCACCACAACACAAATTGGTGTTGTGTTTAATCCAAAAGTCGAATAAGTTGGGCCAAGCATAGCTGGAGGAGCATGTCTTGAGGGCCGCTAATTATATCAAACCCCTGCTCGACTTAAGTCATTTGACAATCAGACCTCCTAACTTAGTTCCTTCAGGAAAAAATACTTCACTGATTGGTTCTACGGTATGAATTTGTATCTTGAGACTACTCCATTGAACCTTAGGGCCAACATCTAATGCTTTTGAAGGTTAGGGCTAGGACAACGCTTGTGCTCAAGGTATATGATGAGGCATTGTTGGGGGCTTGTGCCTCCTAATTGGTACAATTTGAGCTTGTGTGTGCACTCATCAAAACATGGTTTTCAAGAAAGGTTTTTAGGATGCGGTGTATTTTAGCAATTTGGCCTTACTTTAATGATCTTTTAGGGTTGAGATTTCCTAATTTATTGAAACAATGTCTGTAGTGGGCACACAAAGTTTTGCATACAATGAATGATAATCAAATTCCTTTAAAAAAATGTTATCCCTAGAAATAAACAACCCTAATCTACTCATCCCTAGAGTTCATGTAAGTCTACCAGGTGAATTGATTTTAATTTTTGGTGAGTAGTGTGGCCCAATACAAGACACAGTCAGTTTTGCAAACACCACTCAAAGAGAGAAATACTCCAAAAGATTTTCTAAAGGATATCAGAGAGCATATTTTTTTTGTTGGGTGGTTTGTTGAAGACATGGGTCAAGTGACAATTCAATTTTTTTTTGAGATTTCTTAGAAAGAAAATGAACAATCTAACCTAATATTGATGCATGAACCTAAATGCAATTATATATATATTTTAGATAAAGGAAAGATGGGACTACACTAGGTAGGTTGATACTTGCCAAGGTCTTCACAGCACTTTACTCCCAATCTACCGACTTGGAATGCACTCCTCTTGCCCACTCGTTGAGTTCCAACAACCAAATCAGTTGAGAGAGAGAGAAGAGAGTCAAATCTCGTGAATACCACTAATGCTTGTACGAAAGTGACAAATAAGATCTGTTGCCTCCTTGGCAACGATGCCAAAAACTGACATGGAAAAACACAATTAAGATAATTCCTTTATTGTAGCATGTGCTTACAACATCAATTTTGAAAGTGAATAATACAATGAGTCTGACTGTCGAACACAAGGAGGTAATAAATCGAATCTTCTAGTTGCTTAGTTTATTGCCACATGATGATTTATTCCATTTGCTTAAGTGAAAAGTAGAGAGAGACATAGAGAGAGAGTAGGGTTAGAAATCTGAGGTATATCAAGGTTGCTAGCTATGCATTAGAAAGGATGAGCAAAGCTAAAGTGATCATAATAGTATAGGAAAAGCGAAGTAAAAGCCTAATTTAGTATGCATAAATGTAACACAAATAATATCAAGATCACTTCTCTGAATTATGAAGAAAATGTCTTACAAAAGAGAGCATAAAAGCTAGAGGAAAGCTTAAAAAAAAAAAGACTACAAGAAGAAGAAGAGCTATCGCTAAGTTGACGTAGCGATGGTAGTGGAGAGGGCTCCGTCGATGACTCAATGACTTCGAGGACTAGCTTTGGACTCTTGGAAGGTAGTGGATTACTTATAGAAGAGATTTGTTGAAATGAGGGTCATGAGGGCCTTTTATACTTGAAGAAGAGCCTTAAATTGGCCCCATTCAAACCCAAACCACGCCCCAAATCACGATGGATTGGCACTAAACCTGCACAGTGCGTGAACCCCGCACCATAGCTTACACAGGTGTAGACCCATGCACACTCACTACAAGAAAAATCACTATTGGAGACAATTATTTTACGACGGTCGCGAAACCATCATTACTAGTGGATAACTAGTGTGGTTATATATTATAATGTTGCTAATTAGAATTCGAAGGGAGTGTTGTGCTTTTGTTGGAAATTTTACGATGGTTACGAATAAACCATTGCCAATTAAAAAGCTTTAGTGACGGTTAAGGATTAACTATCGCGAAAGCATACTCCCACCCTACCCTACATATTTTCCGCTGGGGGTTTTAGGACATGTCCAAATGGTCAAGAATTAACCATCACCAATAAGCACGCCAGCCTTATTAGTAGGGCTAAATTTTTAGGAAATAAGAACTACCTTAGCGGCGGGGAAATTTTTAGGAAATTTCCCAACAGTCAAGAATTAACCTTCTCTAATAAGTATCACTTTACAAAATATCTACAGGAGGGCAGGCAATGAAAAGGCAATTCATGTTCACTGTCGACGGTTTCTAGATTAACCATCGCTAATTAGTGTCACCACGAGAAAAATATCTATAGGAGGGCAGGAACTGAAAAGGTAATTCATGTTCATTGGGGACGATTTCTAGATTAATCATCGCTAATAAGTATCACCACAAGAAAAATAACTACAGGAGGGTGAGGCAATTCATGTTCATTGGCAATGGTTGCTAAATTAATCGTCGCCAAAACATATCACTGCAAGAAAAATATCTACAGGAGGGTGACAACTGAAAAGGAAATTCGTGTTCATTATGATGGTTTCAAGATTAATCGTTGCCAAAACGTATTGGAGATGGTTGATCTGATGAACCGTTGCTAATATTGAAGTTATTAGTTCCTTATTCAAAATGGTTGATCCAATCAACTGTCGTGAATGGTGAATATAACTGCCAAATCGTGCCCCTTCCCCCTCCCCCCGAAACCTTTTCACTCGATCATTCAAGCACTTGTGACTGGAGAACTCTCCCTCTCACCACCGTCGCTTCCCCCCAATCCATTGACTCTCCCTCACTCCGGTGAGAAACCAGCACCCCTCGCATGCCCCTTTGGCCCCCTAGCCTCCACTTTGCACCCTCTCCCCACCCTCCACCTCGGGTTACTTCCCTACTCGTGCTACCCAGGCCCTACTCCTCTACATACTACCACCACGTGTGCCCTCCTCCCTACGTCACCTCCCTACCCACACCTTCCTCCTCCCCATGTCACCGCACCTTGCCCCACAGGCCCTCCCTCCCTGCACCCCTGCCGCCCTCCACCCCCTGAGCCTACCTCCTCCTCCTCCTCCCACACCCCCACCACATCCCCATCCCCCATCCCCTCCTCCTCCTTCCTCAACCACCCCTTCCTCCACAACTATGTCCCCTACCCATATTTTTATACTTATCTTTTATTTTTTGAAAATTTAAACTACCTGTAAAAATAAATTTACTTGTGAAATTAAGTTACCTGTAAAATAAAATTACATGTGAAATTTTGTTAAATTGACATATTAAATAAAATTTGGAAATTAAATTTACTTGTGAAATAAATTTTATTAAATTTACATGTAATTGATTATAATTATTCACTTGTTAGAAATGTTAATTTTCTTTAATTTTACCAATTGCAGTTGCTTGTTATTAATTACTTGTGCTCACATTTTCTACTTGTGTTAACTATTTGATTATAAACTCTTAGTAGTACACACACTTATACAAATCTAAATGCACTTGAGGCCAAACAATAGGTATTCTAACAACTAGGTTACAGGTTTTGTGAGGTGATAATTGTGTCAAGATACTTTCCCGTCGACACTTATGATCATGCTATAGGGACATTGTAGAGTGTGTGTATACCTCACTTACATGCATGAAGTTTTGTCTTTATAACATGCCATAAGTGTTGTCCTCCTTTGTTCAGAGAAGTTATGAGTAAAGGGGGGTCCTCGAAGATTTGATCACAACGTAGGGTTACTTGTTACTTGGAACTGATGGCTGGAGGAATTTTTGTAGTTTCTTTTCGCTCTTCTCTAGTATACCAACTGATCTTATGTATGTTCTTAACGCACCCTTAAATGGGGGTTATTTGAAATGTAGTTAAGGTTATACTTGGGGGGTATACTAGAGAACTGTGAGGAGATGTCAAAATTTCTCCAAACACCGGTTACATGTAACAAGTAACGTTGTGATCAAATCTTCAAGGATGGGCCGTTAAAGTGAATCATAATCAAAATACAAACATGTTTATAATATGTTAGTGTTTATTCATAATTAGTGGATGAATTAGGTACATGTAAGAGTAGATTTTTTTCTTGTAAATGTTTATAGATATAACATGACACTAACTTGAGACCTTTATATCTGTTAAAAATTATTTAGGTCATTTTGGACAAGTCTTGGATTAGTCTGAGAAATTTAAATTACATTCGATATAAGAATGGGCTAAGGGAGTTCTTGGATTGGACTTTCAAGATGGTAGAAAATCATTCAGACGAGGGGAACTTTTACAGTTGATTTTCTATCCTTGTCGAAGGTGCTTAAATGGAGAAGTGCATGATCGTAACACTATGTTAGAGCACATAATCTATAATGGTTGGTGGCAACATTACACAAAGTGGATTGCTCATGGAGAATTCATCGTAGAAACTTATGAAACTAATTCAATGAATGTTGATTGGAAGCCTACCGATAATATTAAAGGTGATGGGATCAAGGAGATGTTGGATGAACATAGAGCAGCAAATAACATTGTAGACAATAGTGACACGTTATGAAGTTGTAACAACTTTTATGATTCTAATAAGGCATTCAATGAACTGATTGCTCCTAGAGTGAGCTCTATGTCAAGGTTGACATTTCTATTGAAATGATTTCCAATGAAGGTTATCAATCGAGCCACATCTAAGTTAGTGTCCGAGGAACTTGAATTTATCAGAGAGCTACTATCGAAGACTAAAGGTTATCCGGAGTCATGGTATGATCCAAAGAAATAGATTAAGGTATTGGGCTTGAATTGCAAAAAGATTGACGCTTGTCCGAATGATTGAGTATTGTTCACAAGTGAATATGCTAGTCTTGATACTTGTCTAGAGTGTGGTGCATCAAGATATAAGGTTGGAAAATCTGGGAATGAACATGGCAAGAAATAGGCAGAGTAGATCCTACGATAGTTTCCATTGATTCGTAGGCTTCAAGGCTTATTTATAACAAGTAATACTGTGAAATTAATGGAATAGCATGAGCTAAACAAAGCACAAGATGGCCAAATTCATCACCCCACAGATTTTGATGAGTTGATAAAATTTGATAGTAGACATGTATCATTCGTACAAGAATCATGTATCGTAAGATTTGGTCTTGCAAGCGATGGATTTAATCCATTTAAGAATATGTATCTGTCATATTCAATATGGCCAATGGTGATGTTAACTTACGACCTACCTCCTTGGTTGTGTATGTGATTGTCATTTATGATGCTAACATTATTGTTCCCAGGTCTAAAGCGACCAGGAAATGCTTTAGATATATACTTGCAACCATTGGTGGATGAATTGAAATTATTGTGGCATATCGGCATTCAAGCATACGACGCAAGAAAGAAAGAATTCTTTATGATGCGTGCTGCATTACTAAAGACTATCAATGACTTTCTAGCATATGCAAATTAGTTTGGATGGAGTAGAAAAGGAAAATTGGATTGTCAAATTTGTATGGATGACACACATCAACTCTAATTACCTGAAAGCAACATGTTGTTTTACTTAGGTCACCAAAGATTCCTTCCAATTGACCACAGATGGCAAAAAGCACAATTCAAAGACAGATTTGACGACAAATCTTATCAATATTCCCCTAGGAATCCAAGAAATAAGCTAAGCATAGATTTTGTTATGTTGTAAGGAGTAACAATAATGTAGAAATTGCAAGAACATGGAAGCATAAGATTGGGATGTCATTTTAAAAAAGACCTTACTGCAATAAAGCATTCAGGCTTTAAGAAAAAAGCATTTTCTTCATGCAACTCCAATTTTGGAAAGAATTGACAGTCCGGATTTTTACGCATGAAATCGGGTTCTAAAATCAATACGTTGCAGTATAGACAAAAATTGCGTGAAAACAAATAAAATTTATACTTGAATGAAACTTCGAGGTCAAATGTAGGGAGCAAGTAGCAATTTAATTCTCAAGATCACAATTCAAGCACAAAATAGCAATATATGATGAGAAATTTAAGCATAAATGATATATACATAGGAGTAAGAGTCAAGAGCACAAAAAGATTAAGGTAAAATGATGATTTGAATCACCAAATTACCCTAATTACAATAATAGAAAATATCTCAATAGTATTAACCAAAGGAAATCCATGCAACCAAGTAAGCAGTATAGCCTCAGAATCACAAATCATCCAAAATCAGGCATTAGCTCTTCAAATGAGACGGCTTAAACCCTCGATTGCTACCGTGCAAAGGCACTGTTCCCAACTCTCTTCTTCTTCTTCAGCTTCTCCTTCTCTTCTTCCTTCCCTTTCCTTTCCTTCTTTTCCTCTTCGCAAAGGCACAACATAGAGGTGAGAATGCCTCTCAACAACTAAGTATAGAGAGAGGGTTAGCCAAAGCAAAACCCCCCTTCTCTCTCTTTTTCCTCCTTTCTCTTTCTTCTCTCTCAGACCTGGAGCATAGTCGAATTTCAGTATGGGTAAATGGGTTAGGGTCTAGGTCTGTGACCAGCGATCACAGACGAGGGTGTGTTGGGTGTGCGGGGGACCACAGCCCTTAGTGTTGAGGCGGTAAGGCCGCGGCACAAATTACTCTTATCCGCAGTTGAAGCTTCAGCACTCTCCGATGTGGGGTTAAAGTGCTAGCTCCTTCTGCGTCTACCTGCTGCTTGTTCCTTCGTTGAATTGGCATGAGAGGAGTGGTCAAAGGCTCCAATTGACCGACCGAGTATGTTCCTGAGTGGAATCCACATCATCTGGGGCACCCGCCTGGAGCTGTCATCTAGGAAGTAAGCTTCGAGCTTGCTTGAAGGTTTGGCATCAATGGCATGATTGCTTGTAAACCTGAAAATCATGCAAATGGTCTTTCGACCACGTTAAACCAGTTCAAAAGGTCCGTCGGAGCATGGTAGATGTGGCAGAAGTGGTTTCATGCTGTGGCGTAGTGTGTGTGTGTAGGGAAGGTCGGGGTGGTGTAGCGACGGTGGGTGTGTTTGGGGGCCTGTATAGTGGCCAATCGAGTGAGTTCTATTAGGGCTTTAGTCGGTGGGAGCGCAGCGAAGCTAATGGGGGTGATAGCAGTGAGAATCGAGCGGTGTAGCGGCAGATTGCCATCATTGGAGCATCACCGAGGCAGAGGAAGGTAAAGGCGTTGAGGGAGAGTCGGTGGTCGTGCATGCGTTGTGTGTGCCGAAAAGAGAAGTAAAAGGAAAGAGGAACCGAAAGGGGGTCTTAGGAGTGAGAGTCAAGGCTGAGAGGCTTCGGTTGTGGCTTGACCGGAGCCGAAGAAGATGACAAATGGAGGAGACAACGACGGCGGTGTTGACGGAGAAACGTCCTCCCTTTGGCTAGGGAAGATCGCAACGATGAGAGGAAGATAGGCCGTCCAATTTGATAGATGGACGACCGGAAGAAGTGGATTGAGGGAGGTCATCGAAGCAGCAGTTTCGGTGGTCAGATGGGGAGGAATAGAGGTGTTTGACCCACCAAAACTTGCTAAGGAGGTGCAGTATGCGATGTAGGTCCATTTATAGGGCTTTAGATGGAGTTCCAAGCTTGGAAACAAGCTTGGAAACTCTAATTTTTTCGTGCATGTTTGATACCCATGTGTTCAAACCATTCACATGAGAGATTGGGAAAGGCGTAAGGTCCAAGGCCAGATTCATTTGGAAGAGAATTCCTTAAGGAATTTCTTATTCAAATTTAGGATTGTTTGATTGAGAATCGAGCAAGAAATCCTCACTCGAATCTCGACGGAGCTTGTTGTGTTCACACCAATGGCAGCAGGGACCTCTTTATGTATATGATGACAAAATTACGGACCTATTTGTAATGAATTTCAAAAGTTAGGTGCACGGGTGTAAGAGAAAGAGTCAGACAGCATTAAAATGCAAATTAGGTCAAAATAATCTTAGATTGGGCCCAAATTTTGTTACAAATCTAATTTGGATGCAAGGAATTTGATGGTGAAGACAAATTTTGGTTTTGACCACGTTTGACTGGGAAAATTACGTAGAAACCTAAATTAAGGCAACTTTCTGTCTGAGACTATTTTAGGCCAAAAAGGGTTCTGATAGTTAATTCAAAGATACCAAACCTTAGAGAATATTTTTCTATGATTTTTAGAAGGCCTAGGTGAATTTTATCCTAATCGAAACCTTAGTTAATTAAGCAGGTCTATTTTTAGGGTTTCAGATGTCCATTAATTCTCACAATGCGTGAAAACCCATTTCTTTCAACATGAACCCCCTTATTGGACTTTTATGACCATTTGACCTTCAATTAGCCCTTAGCAAATCTCGTTGTTATTCTGTAGTTGTGATAAGATGGTAAAATTGTAGTAATAACAATGTTTTCACTTTTTCTTCTCAAAACATATTATTAAGCACTTAGGACCCTCTGATGGTTTTGTAGGAGCTTTTGTTCACTTTGTACAACCAAAACAAGCCAGTTAGGGCTGATGATGGTGTTCCCATCATACCCCTATGCCCAACTTTTGCTAGTCCCTTAGAAAAATTTACGAATCAAACCAATTATCTAGGTCGGATGTAACTGTCAGGATGCTCTACTAAGCTGCATCTCTAGGAATCTAATCTTAGTACCAATAGTAGGCATAGAGGTATTCAAGTACCAACCTACATCCAGACTTGACTAGCTTTCGCCTCAGTTTGCCGCGAAGGTTTTTAAGGCCAGCAGGAACTATCCTAAGGTTCGTTGGACCCAATGGTTAAAGCACCCATGCTTGAAACATGGTCAGCCTAGGTTTAGTTTGGTAGAGCATTTTTTATAAGAGAGAGATTTAGAAGGAGACTTTCATTGGTGGAGAGTTTTCTCTCTCTTTTATTTTTTGTTATATTTTTCCTTAGATCCAACCTTGGAATGGCCCTAAACACGGTCTATATCGGATTCCTTGTCCCCACCATTAATCCTCGTAGGGTCCCTAGCAATCGATGCTTCAGGATAGCATCACCCATGGCAACCCCCAGAACCCTAGCTTTCGACACTTTGGGGATAGTGCCGCCTGATTACGCAGCAATCATAGGTCTTAATTGACCTAAATTATGCTAGGACTTACCATAAGTTAGGGTAATCATGCATGCATAAGAATTACTAGCACCTTTACTACTTTCTTTTAGCTATGCATAAAATAATTCTATAATGTGCTGATTAGGTTCATTATGTCAATTGCAGGTAATAAGATGACTAGAAGCTAGATCTGAAGCTGGATCTGAAGTTGGATCTAAAGAACAAAGAATAACTGGTGTTGTAGCAGAGCTGGAGCGGAAGACCTAGATTAGATGTAGTAGATAATAATGTAAGGGAGTTAAGGTATGCTATTCTATTAAGTAGGAATAAAGCAATAAGTTATGAAGAACGTAGGTCCATCCTAGCCTTAAGACAGCCTAAAAGCTCCCTAAGCCTTAGCCACCCTTAGATTAGGTCACCGCACCCTAGGAAACCTTAAAACCCAAATTCCAACCTCTATCTGGATGTCCAGATGAGTTATAGGATGTCCAAAATCCTTAGCCAACTCCCGCACACCTTAAACCCACTTCTGCAGTGTTATTGGACATCTAGACACTTGGTTCGACATCCAATTTCTACTGAATACCCAAGATAGAACCTAGAATCCCTCCTGATTCAGATTAGACATCCAGACAATAAGTCCAAACTTCTGATTTTTCACTATAAGACGTCTGACAACATTATCAGACGTCCGGAACTACCCTGCAGACCCTATTTTGAGATTCAAGCCTTGATCTTGGATCTCTATGTCCCTAAACCCAATTTTAACCCACTAGGAACCTAAATTAAGGTGCCCTAACCCTAGTACATCACCTGTAGACCTCCCTAAGGACCTAGTTAGGTCCTCACCAAACCTAATTGACTTGGATCTTAGTTAATTCCATTAGCCTACTCATTGAGTCCAATTGAGTCTTGATCTTAGCACACATTGTCCAATTGGACTCAGTGAGAGTCCAATTGACCTAGATCAAACTTAATTGAGTTATTTTACTCCCAATTAGACTTCCACACACCCAATTAAACTTGTATTAAGTTTAATTGCTCTTTACCTGAGTGAATTAGGGTTTACAACCCTAATTTGAGACTTACCTTGACCTAAACCCACTAGAACCTAACCTAATCAACCTAGCCACCTAGGTTTCGACCCACACACACACACACACACCCATTCATGCACACACACCCATCTAGAGTTCTCTATAACTCTCTTCAAGGTGGCTCCTCTCTTGGTTGCTAAAATTAGCAACTAAGAGCCATTCAATATTTAGATCCATAAATGGTGGATCTAAAAACCACCTTGGCCGGGCACACTTGGGACTCTCTCTAGAGAGTTCCACAGTTCTCTAGAGAGGCTCCCTTAGGTCTATAAAAAGACCTAAGGGGTGGCACTTTGTAACCATTCACTTTTGGCTCCATTTTAGCTTAGCTTCATTCCACCTCCACTCCACCTTCATGAGTAGCTCCACCACGGCTACCACCATCTCCATAGCTAGATGTTGGATCACCTCCTTAACCTCTCTCCAAGGGCTGGCCTAAGCACCATTGGCCACCCCTCTTTCTCTTCTCACCTCTCAAAGGCCATCAGAGCCCACCTCTGAATGCCCTTAGTTCAGCTAGACTAGATTATTGTTCTTCATAGATTTAATGCTTTATTTACTACTTAATAGGGTAGCTTTATTTTATCCACCAATGATGCATGCATAATCCCCCCTTAGATTTATGTATGCAATCATTTTCTGCTAGCTAGATTTGTGTTTCCAAGCATTCCTCTATAAGCTTTCCACAAGCTTCATGTTGCAAACACCATCATGAATCAAAGAAAATCTTTTTCTATATATATATAACTATGTGTGAAAATCACCATGAGCCTTATTGCAATATTTCTTTTTAGTGTGATTAAAGTTGCTTGCTCTTAATTACTATCTGTCGCAACTAGCATGTCTGTACCAGAAAATATCGAGGATCTAAATATTAACCCATTTTTCGTAAACAGCCACCACATAACTGGAATCGTGCGTACTGAAACTCACACTTTCATGTTTTCCATCTACCTAACACATGAGTACATAATTAGGGTTAACAATGAAACTGGCCAAACATTGATCCGACGATTAGAAATTGGCATGTGATATTAAGCAAGTAAAGTGAGTGAAATCGATTTCAAATCTGCATTTCCATAAATGTCCCCCAAAGATGAACAACCAAGACTCAAAGTCTCGTTATCTTAGAAATTATTTTTGTTGATTGTATTTTGCATCTGTACTATGATGCATTTCTATTCAAATACGCACTCTACGATCCCAACAAATGACGTTGTTGCCGGGGAGGCAACGTCATTTTTTATTTCAATCTCTAGAATTACCACTGATAAATCTTCCTCTACTTGTATTTTGATGTGCAGGAAAACTGAGAAAAACAGGATCTACGCACACAACGAGCGTGGAAAAAAATACCAGGTGCACATCATATCTTTCTTAGTCTAGGTTTGATTTGAACCTTAGGTTAGATTTCCTTCTATTAATTTCATTTGAAATAAAAAGCTTATTTATTTTCGTGAAAAAAAAATCAAAAAAAAATTCGGTAGTTAGAATATGTTTCCCTTTTTAAATCTTAGGATTAGTTAGTTAGTTTTCAAAAAAAAAAAAGAAAAAAAATTGAAAATCTTTTGAAAAAAAAATATTTCTTAAAAAAAATAAAAAAATCACTTTGGTGGAAAATTTGAATTTCAAATTCAAATACCTTTTCAAAAGCTTCCCTACCACCCTTTGATTTTTGGCTAGGCTTCAAATTTTGAATTAAAAATTCAATTACCAAAAAATTACAAGCGAAAAATTCTGAAATTTAGGCTAGACTTTCATTTTTAAACCACCTTTCAAACAACACCATTCATTTAAAAAATTCTAAGCACAAAATTTTTGAAAATTCGTAAAGTGCAAGGGTGTCAAACTGACCCAAATTTGAAAAGTTTCAAAATTCAAAAAGCAATTCCAAGCAATCCGTGAATCTATTTTGGTTAAAAATGGTGGAGATTGAAAGCTGATCTCATTGGCTCTAATTTCCATAATTTTACCAAATTTTTAACGATCATCTGATACTGTTTCAAACTAGAAAACCGATCGGGGGTCAAAATTCCAGATTTGACCCTCTTACATTTAAAATTCTCTATAAATTTGGTTGAAATAGTAAAAATTACAAAAAGATATTCTCTGAAAATAAAATTTAAAAAGGAATCTTCTTGCCAAATTTTAACTTATTTGGGTTCCAATTTTCTCTAGAGAAGTATTTTTATTTCGTGGTTTGCTGAAAAAGAAAAAAACCTGGAATTGCATGAACCTTAGGTTATACCTTTAGAGTTACATTCTAGAGACCACATTTGGGATAACCTAGACATAGTCAACTCTAGTGTTTAGCTGGTGAGCTTGGTCACCTTGTGGGTGACTCACCACAAACTGCAATTGAAGCCAAACAGCTTGAAATTAATTTTAAAACACGTAAGCAAACCTAAATGCGTTGTCATACTACTTGGTGGCTTTAACCTCTCTTACCGAACCTGGTGACCAAGTTTGCAGGATAGTGTCAAATGACTGTGCCTCAGGGGTAACGGAACCGGAGGCATGAGCCGAAGGAAGAACCTTCCCCTTTGTCCCCTCTTAACCAGATTGGCTGGGTTAGTTTGAGAGGTGGGAATTACTTTCAGTCGATTGAATAATGAATTTTCTCTTCTGGAATTAGAACTTTAAACGAAAAATCTGGTCATCTAATCATAAGGATCGTATGATTGACAGGGCCTTAGCCTTGTCTAGCTACCTGCACCAACCTAAGGGTTGGTTAGTGCATGCCAGGAAGGTCACTCAGACCTTGATTGGCTGGACCTTGGGAGTTGCTTCCAAGTAGGCGAGTCACTTCGCCCAAGCCATCTTCTCCCCTACCCTCTTCTTCTGTCTGCTTAGCCAAAATGGCTAACCCTGGATCTGGACCTAATCAGGATCTAGAAGAGCTGGACCCATGAGCTTATCTGAGAGCTTGGGTCACTGAATCAGCTCAACCTTGGGATCAGAATCCAAGGTGGCGAAGATGACTTTTCGCTTCGCCTGATCCATCTCCTCGGGTTATCGAAATGGTTAACCCATATCCCGACCCTGGATATTATGACCCATACCATTTGTTTCTCAAAGGACCGCATCTTATAACCCAGGATATGGATTTCACATTCCTGCATCTCACCCATGGAATATGGGTAGACATGATTCACCTGTTAGAACCCCTAAAGAGTTACCAGTGCATATGCGATCGCATTACAAAATACAGAGAGCTATAGTTGGTGCTAAGGAAAAGGCCGCATCTTATCTACAAGAAATTCAAGCTATCACTGAACCAAACCAAAGATAAAGCTGGATTTCGTATCAACAAGCTGTGATGGAGCTCATTCAGGGAACAGTAGGGATAGCAAGTCTAATTGGACAAAATTGGGAAACTCAAGAACTACTGCTTTTGAGATATCAAGTGGAAAATAGCCTTGAAGACCTCGAAGAATCTGAAACAACTATGCTGAACAGACACATAAGAGATTCTCAGGAGCAGATGACAGAAGATAATTCAGGGGAAGAAAAATCCAGCTTGGATATGAGACAGGAGTAGGAAATATTCAGAATGGGTTCATCTGAGAACTCCATTCAGGAAACTGAGGAGGAAAGTACTGGTATCTCCAGGACTGAGCCACAATTGGATTATCTTGAATCCTGGGAGATACCTATTTGGTTAGATAACCCAGCCATGATAAGGGAAGCAGATCCATTTGAGGATATGGATCTTGAGGCAAACATTACATGTGACACTACTGATTAGTCTATGCCACTTCCCATTGTAGGTGAACCTGTGCTAGGGCCAACATCTTCTGATCTACACTCTTCTTGTTTCATCTACATCCCTAATGCAGTTGCTAAAGATTCTAAGATGACACTTTCTATCCCCGATCCTGACATCCGAAGACCAAAACTAGCCATGGATGACTTGACCGAAGAAATAAATAGGCTAACTGAGGTAGGAATTACTGAGGAGCCCAACGCATACGAGGGTGAAGCTTTGAGCAAAATGTGGTGGGGACACACCTACCATCCTAGTCAATCTAATGGATGGCTCGACTCTGAGCCTGAACTGTCAGCCTTTGATGAATTAGAGATGAGTACTGATGAGGATGAAGTAATTTCTGATGAGGATTTTGGTGACCTCCCACAGATCTTCTACTTTCACGGATACCCCCATATGATCCAGAGCCTAGAGAGGGCATGATCTTTGATGTCAATTATCGCTATGAGGATCCCTATGACTTAGATTTTGGTTCTAAGATACATTTTGATCTACTCCCTCAGCAACTTACTGCTGAATTGCGAGACATGATAAATCAGCTGAATCAACATCATGATCCCCCCTCTAATTATCCTCTATTCCCCACCACTACTCCACACCTACTTATAGTTAGAATTTTTGGAGTAGGGGTGCACAATCAGCTGATTTGCATCTCCGGACCATTGATTTTGGGAGCATACGAGCACATCTTTATCTTAATCTTGACCAGCTCTTATGCAAGAACTGATACATCTGATTGAGTTTTGGCCCCGCTGGAGGCGTTAAACTCAGCATCTACCTCACATTCTACCATCACCCTATACATACTCGCTTTATACATAGCATATCTTTCTTTTAAGCATATTTCCTTTTTGCGTATTGCATACTGTCAGGTTGGCTGATGCTGAACGTTAAAATTTCAGGAGCAATTCCAGGTGATTTCTACCCATTTACTCCCTATTATATTTATTTTCTTTTATATTAATGCATGAGGACATGCAAGAACTTAGGCATGGGGGGTAGATATGACAAAATTGAAAATTTTTATGCCAACATTTAGGAAAACCCCAGAGCTACATGTCAAATGTACTTTAGAACCCTAAATAAAAGAGCAACTGACTCCACCTCCAATGCTCACATTGGTGCTAAAAATCATCCACAATTGCCACTTCTGACTCACCCACTCACCTCTTGTTCAAAATTTAGGGTCAAGCTGAATGTAACCCGATAAGGAAAATTTCATAAAGTACGAATATAAGAGGTTACTTGTTTATAGCATATATACATAGTGCATCCATGAATAAGATTACCTTATTAAGAGAATGCATTAAGGATTTCATCCTCTAGTTGATTCCTGTAATCTAGAATCCAGTATAATTTTTCACACACACGTAGAATTCTCAATGGATTCACGGTGAAGGCTGATAAACGCCTTTAGTCTGTCGAGAAGAAGCAATGCCTCTTTTACTAAACCCTTGGATAGTGTCTTGGGAGTCAGGTAGGTTTTCTTCCAAAAATCCACCAAATAGTGTGAGATGAGAATAGAGAGTACTGGTTCTCTAAGATTAGTGCAAGGAATCTGGAATCCTAGATAATTAGGTGATGATACTCAGAGATTAGGCATGGTTTTCGCTCTTGGTTCCTATGTATACATTTTTGTGCGAAATGTTGAGAGCCACAAAAGAAGGCAATTACGCGAAGAGCGAGTTTTCATAAAATTAGGGCTAAGGTGGATGGTTGCGACCATTCTTTACGGAATCCTCGGCTAAAGGAGGGTATTGATGTCAAGGTTAGAAATACACTGTCCTATCCGTCTTTCTCGGTGCCGTGAGTGGACACTTCCACCAAATAATCCACCCAATGTCTTTTGAGTACCATTAATCCCTAATAATGCCTCTTCAATAAAATTCATGAATGTGTTGCTAGATTGTGTTGACTTAGAAAAATTATATATGCAAAAAGAAAAGAACAATGAAAAAATGAGAAAATGAGAAAAATAAAAAAAATGGGAAAATGATTAAAAGGAAAAAAAAAGAAGAAAAGATAAAAAAGGAAAAGAAAAAAAAAGAGAAGAAAAGAGCAGAAAAAGAGTTTGTGAATATTTAGTGTTTATTTCATTTTCAAAGAGGCAATACCACCAAATAAATTTGAGATCCACCAAATATGGCCTTAACCTAACTTTCTGTGTTTCTAACCGCCCGAATATTGGCTTAGGAATTCTAACTTAGTGTTAAGGTTATGAGAACTCAATTAAAGTATTAATACTAAGTGAGACCACCAAATATGGATCATACGTGAGAATCTGGTGAGATTGTGAGCTCTAAAAAGAGAGAGAGAGAGAGAGAGAGAGAAAGAGAGAATCAATACAAAGGAATCGGAAGAGAGCATAGTTTTTCTCATCTTTCTCTGAGTTGAGTTATTTGAAAATCCAAGAATCTAGATTCTGAAGTACTAATTCTATGTAGCACCAAGTGTGAGTGAGCCACCAAATAAACACCTGTATCACTCAGACATTCTCTACCCATGCTTAAAGCCAGGGTGGAATTCATAGAATATCTTGAATACCCCAAGGGAAGAAGTCCGCCTGTCTTGCTAGAATTTTACTAGGGGTCAATTACAAGCTTTAGAGGTGAATTAGTTTTTCATTGGAATCTGTTGCAAAAGCTATATAGCTACACTTTCACGATTGTCTGGATTTCTAGAGCATAGGATGAAAACAAAAGGGAGAAAAATCTCTTGGCATACACTTGATAAAATAATCAATCCCTTAGGGACCTTTCTGTGAATAATTTAGTCTCGCATTTGATAGGGACTAGCAAGATTTAGGCATGGGGGTATAATTGTGCAGCAATCATAGGTCTTAATTGACCTAAATTAGGCTAGGACATAGCATAAGTTATGGCAATTTATGCATGCATAAGCATTACTAGCACCATCACTGCTTTCTTTTAGCTATGAATAAAATAATGCTGTAATGTACTGACTAGGTACATTACGTCAATTACAGGTAATAAGCTGATCAAAAGCTAGATCTGAAGCTGTATCTAAAGTTGGATCTGAATAATAAACAATAGCTGGTGTTGCAGTAGAGCTGGAACGGATGAGCTAGATTAAATGTAGTAGATAATAATGTAAGGGAGTTAAGGTACGCTATTCTACTAAGTAGAAATAAAGTAATAAATTATGAAGGAACTTAGGTCCATCCAATCCCTAGAACAGCCTAGAATCTTCCCCAAGCCTTAGCCACCCTTAGATTAGGTCACCGTACCCTCGGAAACCTTAAAACCTTAATTCCAACCTTCGTCTAGATGTCTAGATGAGTTATAGGATATCCAGAACCGTTAGCCAACTCCGGCACACCTTAAACCCACTTCTGCAGTGTTATTGGACATCCAGACACTTGGTCAGACGTCCAATTTCTCCAGAATACCCAAGACAGAACCAAGAATCCCTCCTGGATCTGATTAGATGTCTAGACAATAAGTCTAGACTTCTGATTTTTCACTATAAGGCATCTGACAACTTTATTGGATGTCTAGAACTGCCTTGCAGACCTTGTTTCAAGATTCAAGCCTTGATCTTGGATCTCTAGCTCCCGAAACCCAATTCTAACCCCCTAGGAACCAAAATTGAGGTGCCCTAACCCTAGTACATCACCTCTAGACATCCCTAACGACATAATTAGGTCCTCACTAAACCTAATTGACTTGGATCTTAGTCAATTCCATCATCCTATCCAATTGATCCTTGATCTCAACACACATTGTCCAATTAGACTCAGTGAGAGTCCAATTGACCTAAGCCTGACTTAATTAAGTTAGTTTACTCTCAATTAGGTTTCCACACACCCAATTAAACTTGTATCTAGTTTAATTGCACCTTACCAATGTGAATTAGGTTTTAAAACCCTAATTTGAGACCTACCTTGACCTAAACCCACTAAAACCTAACCTAATCAACCTAGGCACATAGGTTTTGACCCACACACACACACACACCCATTCACACACACACACCAACATAGAGTTCTCTAGAACTCTCCTCAAGGTGGGTCCACTTTTGGTTGCTAAACTTAGCAACCAAGAGCCATTCAATTTTTAGATCAACAAATGGTGGATCTAAAAACCTCCTTGGCCGGCCACACTTGGGACTCTCTCTAGAGAGTTCCACACTTCTCTAGAGAGTCTCCCTTAGGTCTATAGAAAGATCTAAGTGAAATTGCACTAGAGGGGGGGTGAATAGTGAATTTTAATATTGTAATACAAAAAATTCGATCACATAAAATGGCACCAGATTTATAGGTGGAAACCCAAGACGGGTGAAAACCACTACCTAAGCCAATTCCCCGACTTAGGATTTTCTATCATAAGGTGATTAATCCACTAACCACACTACTTAAATGAGGTAGTGTACCTCAATTACAACTCCTACCTCCGATCCCTAAATGGAGGTTTCTCCGTTCACAATGAAGAGACGGGGACCCGACAGGCCAGATACCCAAAGTACAAAAGTAAGAATTAAAACAACACCTATAGAGCACCCCAATACTTTGATTACTTTCTTATCTATTGAGCATAAAGAGAACTCCCTAAGAATTTGCAGAACGGAGAGAGTTGAGAGTGTGGATTCCTTGAAAAGAGTGTTGGCACAGCACAAGGGCAAGATGAAGCTAAGAGTAGTGAGCAAGTGATTTTTCTAAGGGAATTCAATCTCAAGAGGTGTGTTTTGCCTAAGAGGGATTGTAGTCTATTTATAGGCAAGTTTGGAACCTCCAAGAACACTTGGGAGAGATCTCCTAGCCATTGGAGACAAATCCCAAGAGATTGGGATGAAATCCACTACAAATCAATGTAATGATGAGTTTGACAGCAATATGAGACGTCTAATTTTTGGGTCAGATGTCCTATAAGACATCTGATTACAATTATGGTCGTCTAATACTATTAGCCAGCCTGTACTGACTTGATTGGATTGAAACAAGGACATCTGATATTTTGACATAAGACGTCTGATAAAGTTATTGGACGTCTAATTATGTGTGGATTCGTTCCTGTTTTGACTAGATCCAAACAGGGTCCTAGATTTGAAGGAACAGACGTTTGTATGGATGTCTGCGGGATTCTCTAGACGTCTGGAAACCTAAAAAGACTTGGCTGCGATATCTGACAAATGATCTTTTGTTCGTAATGAGATACGCACAGAAATACATGAGCAACGGTCCAAAGGTTAACGTCTGGAATCATGTCCAGATGTTTGAAAATGCATTTTGCCCGTTATATATAGAAGGAAGATAGGTGCTTAGTCTAATGATTATTTTGTGGACGTCTAGGTAAAGTATCAGACATCTAGGTGAGGTTTTGGATGTCTGATAGAAGATTGCTTCGACTGATGTTTATGAAGATATGAACTGAAGGCAGAGCTATAGGTAATTAGACATCTGAGACACTTGTCAGACCTCTTAAAGTTGAAAATCTGAAATCTGACAATTGTTACGGACGTCTGATATGAGTCTTAGTGTTAGGTTTTCGTTTCTAATTTATCCTAAGTGTTGAGAGCCTACGTTAACTATTTATCGATTATGTTTGGGGGCTCTTTACAACATCTGTAGACTCAAATAAAATGAAGGTTACAACCTTTGAAAGTTTACATGAAAAGCCTATGACCTAATACTTATGTTACTTAGTCTTCATGCTTTTAATCTCCCGTCTTGGAAAACTCCATGAAACCTGCAATTGTGTTATTACAAAGAGAAACAATATGCTATGCTTATATTTTATTTCTTTTTCTTCATTTTTTAAAATCATCAAAATATTATATATGAGGAGTTGAACTAACAATCTCTCCCTTTTTGATGATTTTCAAAATATACCTGTAGGTTCTTATTTTCTCCCCCTGATAGTTGTAGTTAGTAGTCTATAGCTATTTGAGAAGTTTTTTCTTTTTTTAATGCTATTCCCTAGGTTTTTACCTATGTTCTTCTCCCTTTTTCTGAATATCAACAAAAAGGGTTCTGAAAGGGGGTTGAAACCTAAACTACAAGAGTGACATCTATTAAGTGGAGAGCATTAATAAAACTGCATGTTGAATAAAAGATGACAAAGCATTAAAGGAAATTAACTAGGAAGATAGAAACATTTAAGCACAGACTAGCTATTTCTCCAAAAAATATTCAAGTACGGGGTCAAGGCCCCATAATACAAACTTGGAAGATAGAGAGAAAAAAAAGAAAGATAGAAGAACTAGACTAGTCTTCTTGATCATGGCGATGGCGGCGGGTAGGTCCGTGTCCCATCTGCAAATTTTGAACGTCAGATCGAAGTTTGTCGATGTCGAGGCGCATGCTTCCCATATAGGTGTACATCTCACTGGTTTGTCATAGCAAGAGGGAGATGCCGGAGGAGAGGGAATCTATGGCCAGATCCCATGCTTTGTCAGAGCTTGAGTAGGGAGCTTCTATTTTTAGTGGCCATGCTTCATGGAAATTCAGAAAGGGTGGAAGGGGCTCTTCTTCAATGGGCTCGTCGGCTGGCTCAAGATGCTCCCTAGGTATGTACATCTTAGCGACTGTGGCTCGGTTGTAGGGCTCAATTTTCTTGTCAACAGCCTGGTCATTTATGGAGATCTGATGGGTTGAAAAAATTTTGGATAGAATGGACCCAAACGGTAGAGATGCCCCATGGTCCTCATTCATAATACGAACAATGAGGCAGCAATAATTAAAGGCAAAAAGGAGCACCTTATGTTGGCGCGAGATGTAATCAAAACCTCCTTATTTGTTTAGAAGGTCCCACTAGAAAATGCAAGATAGTAAATGGGGAAGGGGTTTGAGGTTTTTGCAAGGCAAGATTTTCAACATATTTGTCAGGGAGGACTAGTTCTTGATTTATGACTTCTGAGTTGTATTGCCTCGGAATGTCATTGAAGTCATTGCCCTCATTGGGGATGGCAAGAAGGTCGGAAATAGAGTCGGAGGTGATGTGGATTTCATGCCAAAATAAGCGGGTATGTAGTTCAAGTTCATCGTTGCTATAGTCTTCAATGATGTTGGCATAAAAAAGTCGGACATGATCAGGGAACCCGCCAATAGTTCCAACGTCAGAATGGAACTGTTGGCCAAAATAATGGAAGAGATAGAGAGTTTCAAAGTGTTCCCGAAGGTTTAGATGGGCAAAATCATTGCAAACAATAAAGTGAGGGCACTTAACTTTGCCATTTGCGAAGCGAAGAAATCGTTGCCTAGCGATGTCATCCCGTAGTTGGTCAGCAAAATAGGTGGAGGAGGAGGTGGAAGAGCCCTCGGCTTGCTTCTGACGGAGAGGCATATTTAGTCGACTGGGTGGTTGGGTTTTGGAAGGAAAGGTTGGTGTTTTTAGGATAGAACACCTGCAAAAGCATTCATGCAAACAACATTCAACCAATAATGCCAACAAGCCACTCAGATTTAACCAACATATATGCAAACATCATTGATACAAAAATGTGTGGCAGTATGCCTTGAGGTAATACAACCTACCATGAAGTTATGGCAATATACCTTTGAATTCAAGCCACTAAAATGTCGGCTTAAATCTCATGAGGTAATACCCTTGCCAAAATCATAGAACATTTATGCTCCAAGTAAAAAGAGGGTTTGATCTAGGGTTTTATGTTCTAGGGCAAACAAGGGCAAGAAATAGCAAGCCGAGTGGATCATCAAAGAAAATAAGATGAGGTTAGAGCAAGACTAATCGTGAGCAAAGGCCGTGGAGATGCCCTAAGGGTTGAGAGATTATACCGACGGGAGAGGGCCTCTAGATGCGCAGACGAGGAGCGGGGGCCACCCGTGCAGGGGAGCAGCAGTGCTGCCAGTCATCTAGGAGGCAGAACGGTCATCTAGCAGCGAGAGGAGCGACGCCAACTGTAGCCATGGGTCGTCGAGTGGGAGGGAGACCTTTAGGGATTTAAGAGAGGGGAGTGGGACCTCGCAATGGGGATGTTATATCCTAAGGTCTTGGAGCAAGTCTCCCCCTAATGTTTGGGAGATTTACATTCCAAACCATTTAGAGAATAGACCCGAACGATAGATTTTTGCTAGATCAGACGTCTGGAGACGTTGTCAGATGTCGGGATTGGACCTTTGGGATTTTAACCCTTTTGATGGTGTTGTCTATTTTAACCATCAAATGACACATCGGACGATTAATTTTAAAATTAGACGTCTGATTTCTGCAAACATATCTTCCTGGATTTCACTCTAAGGCTACAGGGTCATCTGATTTCATGGTCAGATGACCTATATGACATCTAACCATATAATCTGACATCTGACTCATAATACATGTTCTGATTCAAAGATAGACATCTGTCAACACATTTGGACGACGACCCAGACATCTGTGAATGATGACGGGCATCTGAAATAGCTCTTTTATCAGCTCTTTTGAGATATAAAATTGACGTCTGTCCCAGATCTTTAGAAATTGAATTTTTAAGTATAAGACATCTGATATGTTAATCAGACATCTAATATTGCACAGAATGTGCATTTTGATGTTTGAACTGAGTATGAAGGCTCTTAACTTGGTAAAGTCAAGGCTCCTTCTATGTTCATGACAAAAGAAGTTCCATTAAATCACTAAATTCTTCAAATATCACTTAGTTTACATATGCCTAGTTTTCTACGTATATAATTAAAACGATCATAAATCAAAGGCTTATTGAAAATATTAGCCAATTTCAATTCAGTACAAATAAATTCAACCTTGATTTCTCCTATAAGTACATTATCTCTCAAAAAGTGATGCCGAACATCAATATGTTTTGTACGGGAGTGATGTATGAGATTTTTTGAGAAGTTGATAGCACTAGTATTATCACGTAATATTTTTATCTTATTAAATATCAAGTTAAAATCCTTCAAAGTATTTTTCATCCAAAGAACTTGGGAACATGCTAGAGCGGTGGCTATACATTTAGCTTCCATAGTTGATAGGGTTACACTAGATTGTTTCTTTGAGAACCAAGAGACTAGCGATTTGGCCAAGAATTGGCACGTCCCACTAGTACTCTTCCTATCGGTATGGCTACCTGCGTAGTCCGCATTGCTACATGTAACTAAGTTGAATTGTGGACTACAAGGGTAGAATAAGCCATAATCAGATGTGTCAACTAGATATCTAAATATTCATTGTACAGCATTTAAGTGTGATTGTTTAGGGTTTGATTGAAACCTAGCGCATCAGCAAGTACTAAACAAAATGTTAGATCTACTGGAAGTTAAATACAGTAAAGATCCAATCATGCTATGATAGAGCTTTTAATCTATGGGCGTACCTGATTCGTCCAAGTCTAGGGAAGTTGTGACCTCATAGGAGTGTTCTTCCCTTTACTTTTCGTCATTTCAAATTTTTTCAGCATCTCCTTTGTGTATTTCGATTGACACACAAAGGTTTCAAATTTGAGTTGAGTGATTTGTAAACCCAAGAAAAACTTGAGTTCACCCATCAAACTCATTTCGAATTCTTCCTGCGTAATTTCTGAAAACTTTCTAAACATAGATTCATTAGTAGAACCAAATATAATATCATCTACATATATTTGAACTAATAAAATTTTTTTCCTCTTCTTTTAATGAATAACGTGGAATAAGCTTTCCTATAGAAAATTTTGCATTTAACAAATACTCTTTGAACCTTTCATACCAAGCTCTAGGAGCTTGCTTTATACCATATAGTGCCTTGTTTAATTTATAAACAAAATGAGGCTTATCATGAGACTCAAAACCAGGAGGTTGTTTTACGAAAACTTCCTCCTTAATGAATCCATTAAGAAATGCGCTCTTAACGTCCATTTGAAAGAATTTAAAGCCAAGAAAGGCGGCATAAGCAAGAAGTATGCGAATTGATTCAAGTCGAGCTACGGGAGCGTAGGTATCAAAATCAATTCCTTCTTCTTGGTTGTGCCCTTGTGCTAGCAGCCGAGCCTTGTTCCGAATGACTATACCGGATTCATTCAACTTATTTTGGAATACCCATTTGATTCCTATTACCGTTTGCCCATTAGGCTTAGGTACTAGATCCTATACTTCATTCCTTTGGGATTGGTTGAGTTCCTCCTGCATGGCCATCTTCCAAGGTTCTTTGTAGTATGCTTCCTTGACACTCTTGGGTTCAACTTGAGATACAAAGGTGGAGAGACCAAAAGAGCAACTAAAATGAGATCGGGTTTTAACACCATCGGAAACACTTCCAATGACTTGGCTTTCGGGATGATCCCATTGATATATCGAATCTTCTGGAAGATTATGGATTTTGGAGTTTGGAATGTTAGACACATCTATAGTAGAATCATCTTCATCTTCCACATTGACTTGGTCAATGGAGGAAGAGTGAGGAGATTCATTGAAGGAAACATGGAGGGTTTCCTCCACCATTAATGTGGTTATGTTAAAGACCCGATATGCCTTACTACATGAGTAATAACCAATAAAGATGGCTTCTTCACCTTTGACATCAAATTTATCTAAATTATAGCGGTTATTCAAAACAAAACATCGACATCCAAAAACTTTAAAATAACTGAATTTGGGTATTTTCCCACAGTATAGTTCAAAACAAACTTTTCACAACCTGGATCGAATTAAGGTGTGATTTAACACGTAACAAGTTGTGTTAACTGCCTCGGCCCAAAAGTACTTCGGTAACCCCAAGTTTATGAGCAATGTTCGAGCACACTCTTGAAGAGTAAAATTCTTTCTCTCAACCACCCCATTTTGTTGAGGTGTTCGGGGAAAACAAACCTCATGAGCAATACCATGCTCTTGAAAAATATCATCAAATAAGGAATTTTCAAACTCGGCCCCATGATCACTACGGATACAAGTGATTTGGTAGCCTTTTTCAGTTTGAACTTTCCTACAAAAAATAGAAAAGACGTAAAATACTCCTTTGGATCTCAAGAAGGAGACCCACGAAAACCTCGAAAAATCATCTACAATCACAAGGTAATATTTGCATCCACTAAGGCTCTCATATTTTGTAGGTCCAAATAGATCTAGGTGAAGTAGTTCTAAAGGTCTTGATGTGGATATAGCTTCTTTGATTTTAAAAGTAGATTTCATAATTTTACGTAATTTACATGAATCACAGGGCTCATTTAAGAATTTTCCTTTAGGAAGACCTCAGACTAGTTCATGTTTAGCTAATTTTTGAAGTAGCTTCATATGAATATATCCTAGTCTTCCATGCCATATACTTAACTCATCATTTGCTACAAGACATTCATAAGTGCTATCTTTATCAAATTCTATGATATAAATGTCTTTTGATGTAGTTCCCATAAGAAGGGTTTAATTGCTTAATGCATGCATAATTTCAAATATTTTTGAAGTAAATACTACTTTAAAACCCTTATCACAAATTTGACTGACACTTAAAAGATTATATTTTAGTCCTTTAACTAGAGAAACATTTGAGATGGGAGAGAGAGGGTTACCTATTTTACCAAGGCCAATAATATGGCCCTTGTGGTTGTTGCCAATTGTAACCGTTCCTCCATCCGTAGGTTGGAGGTCCAAAAATAGGTGTTTGTCTCTCGTCATATGCTTGGAGCATTTGGAGTCCATCACCCATCGGCCTCCTTGATGGCTGTGGTCTCCTTGTCTTCTTTCTTGTTGACCTCCTTCCTCCTACAAAAGATTTTCGTTGGTGACTTGGTGTTTCTATAGGTCTTTCTAATTTGAGTCGTCCATCCTTCATTTTGTATATCAAATTTTTGACATTATGATGTCCTTTCATCCCTACAAGACAAAGTGAGAGTTATCTTTTCAATATCCATTGCAATGTGGATCGATATTTCTTAGTGGTCTCCTTTAGAGGAGGGTCCTTTTTCGGCTCACTTTGACTAGGTTCTTAAAAGCCTAGTCCAAATTTACTTGAGGAAGGTTTTTGATGGGCAATGAGCTTGTCCAAGTTATCTTTCCCCTTTGTAAATTTGGCTAGGTCCTCAAGAAGTTGATTTGATTTTTCATTAAGGTGATTTATCTCTATTTTCATTATGTCTAGTTTATCTTCTAGTCCCCTAATCTCTACTCTAAGTAAGCTACTTTCATCCTTTTTAAAGGAGTTTGACTTTTCAAGCACATGGATTTTGTCGAGTAATTCTTCTCTATCTAGAAATTTTTGTTCACTCATTGCCGTATACAAATCATTTGTTAATGACTCCTCAATCATTAGATTTCTTATTTGCATATTTAAGGCAGTGGTTTCTTTTGTAAGAATTAGATTCTTGTCTTTAAGATCATTGATTAACTTCTTATTTTCTAAGTTTTCTTCTTTTGAAACTTTGCTTTGGATCTTTGTTTTCTTAAGATCTACATATAGTGAATCAAAGGCATCTTGTAATTCATCTAAAGAATAGGAGTTTACCTCAGGCTCCACAGATTCAGACTCAGAAGCATCTTTTGTTGCCATTAGTCCCAAGCATGCCATTTCTTCATTTGTTTCCTCCTCTTCTTCTTCGGAGGTGGAGTCATCCCAAGTTGCTTGGAATGCCTTCTTCTTGAATCCGTTCGACTTAGAGATCTTCTTTTAGTTAGAAGGTGACTGATCGATCTTTCGCTTTTAAGTCGTTTGTAGTTTAATGTGGTGGAAAAATCGACTAATCAATTTTTAATAAGAAATAACCACTCGCAGAGGAGCGGGTCGTATCCACAGGGAGGCAATAATGTATTAAAATTCGTGCCACTTAAAAATGTTTGTTCAGAGTCAATTTGGACAAGAACCAAGCCAAGATTGCCTTTAGATTAAGGTTTAAGCAAGAAACAATGCTGAAATGGCAATTATGAGAAACTAAAGGATATTTTCCGCAATGCAGAGTGAATAGAATATGATTAAAATGTGGCAATGGTAGAAAATGTAAATTTTAATTAACGTTTTACTGTAGCAAAATAGGGGAATTTTTCCCCATTGTCGTGCGCGACGAGGAGCCGATGGCCGGGCGCGGGAAGCTCGGAGGAGGTCCCTTGGATCAAGGGCTTCGAATCGGTGGTGGCAGCGACTCGTGCGGCGGTCGGAGGTGGCCGGACGAGCTCCGGCGGAGGTGCTGCAGCCGGCAGCTTGCGCAGCCTGTTGGCGTGAAGTCCGCCGCCTGCTGCTGCTGCGGGGGTGGCTGCTACCGCTGCCGTGGGCACTGCTGCGGCTGGCGTGTGCGGCTGGCATGCGCGGTGGTCGGTTGGGCTGTCTGCAGGCGTTTGTGCGTGGGCGCGTGGAGGGTCTGCGGAGGGCGCGCGGTTGTGCGTGGGCGGTGGTCAGCAGGAGGGCGCTTGCGCGGTGGTCTGCAGGCGGTTGGCGTGTGCGGTGGAAGCTGCAGGCGGCTGTTGGAGGATGCTGCAGGCTGGTCTGCAGGCGTTGGAGGAGAGCGCGGGCTGATCTGCAGGCGTGCGCAGGTCTGCAGCCGGTGAGCGGTGGAGGGTGCAGGCGGTCTGGTGGCCGGTTGGAGAGTGCAGGCTGAGGAAGTGGAGGTGAGCAGGTAACTTCAGACGTCTGGGAAATTTCCCAGACGTCTTAAGTTACTGAGAGGGTGGCTGATCAGTAGCTCGGTGGTGGTGGTCTGCACCGACGGCGAGGAAGATGCACGCTAGGGTGCTCACGGTGATGCGGCGAGCTCCGGATGGCAGTGTGGCCTGTCACACCACACGCCCACGGTGGTGGAGACTCGCCGCCATGGTAGAGGCCGGTAGTGTGGAGTGGAAGAGAGAGGTTCTCTCTGCACAGTGGTGGGTCAGTGGCGGAGGCCTCCTGAGCTCGGCTGCCTCCGTGCTCCTTTTGTAGTGTCTTGAACAAATTTGAAATCAGCGGCCGACCAGATCCACCACATCCGCTCCCCCTTGAATGGCTTCTTCACTGCATCAGCCGGGCGTTGAAGCGGCCTCCAGCCGTTCTGAAAGAAGATGAATAAAGAAAATATTATTAAAATATTAGGGTTATTTATGTATAGACCCTCAACTTCTATGTTAATAAAAACAATATACCTAATTGGTTATCTAATTAGATGAATGCTATTCTAAGCTAATTCTAAATGCACTTAAGATATGAATGCAATGTATGGATTATGTAATTAGATTAAAACTATGAATTAATCTATTTACATCCTAATTTATAATAAATAAATGTTAGAATTAACCTAATGTGTAGGCACTTAAATACTTAAATAACCCACAACTATGGGCTAATCAAATACCCCCATGCCTAGTTTTTGCTAGTCCCTAGCAAAATTAAGCGAAACCTAGCACTCTAAGTAGACTAGTCAACTCACTTAGTCTTCCTCCAGAAGCATATTAAGTTCAGGTTCTAAACCCAAGATTCCTAAGTAGTTGCTAAGTTACAGACTAGGTCGGCTAAAGACGAGTTGCAAGCACAAGTTTCCCTGATTTCTGACTCTACCCTAAAGTTTATTGATCCCTGAGATTAAAGCATCCGTGCTTGTGCATTGGTCCGAGTTATTAGAGTTAAAGGAAATTTTTTTTATATATACACCCCTTTTTTTTTTTTTTTGTTTGATTCTTCTAAGTCTAACCTCAGATCAGCTATCAACACGGTCTGTGTTGGATTCATTGTCCCCATTACCATACCTCAAAGGGTGCCTGGCTTTCGATGCTTCGAGATAGCACCGCCCATAACGACCCCAAGGACTCCTGGCAATCGACACTTCGAGATAGTATCGCCCATGGATTTCTTAAGCGAATTCAGGCCTATGGCAATCGGCACTTCGAGATAGGGCCGCCCATGGTACCTGAACCGCGCAATGCGCTTACATGCCCCCAGTAGGATGGATATCCTAAGAGACAAGCGCCGAGGAGGTAATATGTTATCATCGCATCCTCAAGGTGAGTATATGCCCGACCTCTCCTGCGGCAGGAACACTTCCAATCAAAATGTGTTTTCAAGCCTCTCTTAAATCAAAATTAAGAGAACCAAATCTCTTTTCAGAAAGACGAAAATTAAGTTGATTACCAGACCAAGTGTGTGAAATTTGGATGCTTGGGTTACAAGGACCCGTAAACCAAAAGGTAGAATAAGACTCCAGGTACTACCCCACCTTTTAACTCAAACCCTAGCTTCCCTTTCTCAACCTCTTGAGGAATGGTCCGCAACTTAACTCCTACTTAAGTTTTTAAGTCCACAAAGGACCCTAAAGGTCTCAAGCTAGTAGCTCATTTAGCTTCTAAAGTTTGACCCTAGAATTAACTTAGTCTACCCTAGAGTTCTGATTTGCTTAAGACGACAAGATCTAGCCAGTTAAGCTCAAAACCTTTTTTTTTTTCTTTTCTTTTTTTTTTTCTTTCTTTCTTTTTTTTTTTTTTATAAATGCATGCTATAAACAAAATGCCTCAGGTCCTCTCCCCCATGCCTGGTTCAAACAATGTCCTCATTGAAAATCAAAAATAGCTAAAGGAAGATATTACCTGAGGCGGAGAATAGTAGGAGCTAAGGCTCCTCAAGAGTGACTTCGTCAACTAGATGGCCATCTAAAGTTATGTACGGTTTTAACCGTTGACCGTTGACGATAAAGGGAGTTGCTGAAGAGGAAGGATTTTTGATCTCCACAGCTCCATGGGGGAATACTTTGGTGATTATGTAAGGCCCATCCCAACGAGATTTTAATTTCCCAGGAAAAAGCTTAAGTCTGGAATTGAAAAGCCAGACTTGTTGGTTGGGTTCAAAGGTCTTTCGAAGAATAAACTTGTCATGCAAGACCTTAGTTCTTTCTTTATAAGCTTGAGAGGTGTCATAAGCATCATTCCTCAGCTCCTCAAGCTCACTTAATTCTAGAAATCGTGCCTTACCTGCCTTCTCTAAATGCATGTTAACACTTCGAATAGCCCAAAGTGCTTTATGTTCCAACTCAACAGGTAAATGGCACGCTTTTCCATACACAATCCGAAAGGGAGAAGTACCCAAAGGGGTCTTATAGGCCGTTCGATAAGCCCACAAAGCATCATCGAGCTTTTGGGACCAATCTTTCCTATCAGGTCTAACGGTCTTTTCCAAAATATTTTTTATCTCCCTATTTGATACTTCAACTTGACCACTTGTCTGAGGGTGGTAAGGGGTAGCAACCTTGTGAGTCACTCCCAAACTCTTAATTAACCGATTGAAGTGGTGGTTTCGGAAATGAGGCCCCCCATCACTTATAATAGTCTTGGGGCAACCGAAACGGGATATGATATTGGCCTTCACAAATTTCAAAACCACAGAGTGGTCATTTGTGCGCGTCGGAATGGCCTCTATCCATTTAGAGACATAATCAACTGCCACCAAGATATATTCAAAACCATGGGACGACGGGAAGGGGCCCATAAAGTCAATTCCCCACACATCAAAAATTTCAACAGATTGAATAGGATGTTGAGGCATTTCATTCTTCTTCCCAATCGTTCCAGTCCGTTGACATCTAATACAGGCCTTAACAAAATTATGAGAATCCTTAAATAAGGAAGGCCACCAAAAACCAGACTGGAGAACCTTAAAAGCAGTTTTCTTAGCACCAAAGTGTCCTCCACAATGAAGTTCATGGCAAAATGTCAGCACACTTTGTTGTTCCTCTTCAGGCACACAACGTCTCAAAACTTGGTCTTGTCCAATTCTAAATAATTCTGGCTCTTCCCAATGAAAATATCTCGCTTGAGAAATGAATCTCTTTCTTTTCTGCTTATCCCAAGAGCCAGGAGTTTGTCCAGTGACCAAGTAATTTACAATGTCTGCATACCAAGGTAAAGTTGGTGTTACCGCCATCAGAGTTTCATCGGGAAATGTCTCGCGAATGTCTTCAGAAATAGAGTCTTTAAGAGGAAGACGAGACAGGTGGTCAGCCACAACATTTTCTACTCCTTTCTTTTCACGTATTTCCAAGTCAAATTCTTGAAGGAGTAAGATCCACCTAATTAGACGTGGCTTAGAATCTTGCTTAGCAATGAGATGTTTCACTGCTGCATGATCAGTAAAAATAACCACCTTAGACCCAAGTAAATAAGACCTAAACTTCTCCAGAGCAAAAACTACAGCAAGTAATTCTTTTTCAGTGACGGTGTAGTTTTGCTGAGGTTCAGTTAAAGTCTTGCTTGCATAATGCAGCACATGAGGTCTTCCCTCAACCCTTTGTCCAAGGACTGCTCCCACTGCATAATCCGAAGCATCACACATAAGCTCAAAGGGGAGTGTCCAATTAGGAGCTTGGAGAACAGGTGCAGAGATCAAGGCCTCCTTTAGAGTTTGAAAGGCCTCGGCACACTTTGAATCAAAACTGAAGGAAGATTCCTTTGCCAATAAGTCACAAAGTGACCTAGAAATCTTACTAAAATTTTTAATAAAGCGCCTGTAAAAGCCAGCATGGCCCAAAAAGGATCTAATCTGTTTGACATTCGTAGGCAATGGAAGTTTGGAAATAGAATCAATCTTGGCTTTATCTACTTCCAAACCTTGCTCGGATACAACATGCCCAAGTACAATTCCTTTCTGTACCATGAAGTGACTTTTCTCCCAGCTGAGGACTAAACCAGTCTCCTTACATCGTTTCAACACATTCTCCAGGTGCAGGAGACACTGGTCGAAAGACGAGCCATAAATAGAGAAGTCATCCATAAATACTTCGACACACTCGTCAATCATGTCAGAAAAGATAGACATCATACACCGCTGGAAAGTTGCAGGGGCATTACATAATCCAAACGGCATATGCCTGAATGCAAAAGTACCGTAAGGACTCCTGAATGTCATCTTTTTCTGGTCATCAGGAAAGACTGCCACCTGATTGTACCCAGAATATCCATCGAGAAAGCAATAATACTTATTCCCTACCAATTTTTTGAGAATTTGATCAATAAAAGGCAAAGGAAAGTGATCCTTCTGGGTAGCGGTGTTTAGCTTGCGGTAATCAATGCAGACCCTCCATCCAGTTGAGGGTCTAGTGACAACTTGTTCACCTTGGTCGTTGAGTTCCGCATTAAAGCCTACCTTCTTTGACACCACATGAATGGGACTGACCCATTTACTATCAGCAATGGGATATATGATCCCAGCGTCCAACCACTTTAGGATTTCCTTTTTTACAACCTCCCTCATATTAGGGTTCAGACGTCTCTGCATGTCCCTAAAAGGCTTGATGGAATCATCAGTATAAATGTGGTGCATGCAGAGTGTAGAGTCTATACCCTTAATGTCAGCAATGCTCCAAGCAATAGCTTCCTTATGCCTAGACAGGCATTCAATCAAGGCTCCCTCCTGTGCCTCAGACAGCACAGCGGAAATGATAACTGGGAGCATATCATTGGCACCTAGGAAAACATACTTGAGAGTGTCAGGGAGGGGTTTCAACTCAAGGTTGGGGGCTTGTATGGTTGAGGGTTTCATAATAGATGTCCCCATCTCAGGTAGCAAATCTGCCTTCGGCGGAAATGATGGGGGAAGAGACTCAGCAGAAACTCCTAGCAATTCCTCTAGTTCTAGTATATCCCCTTCACATTCCTCCAAGAGATGGGAATGCTCATTTAGCATGACATGCTGAAGGGGGTCATCACATAACATTGCAGGAGTTGCCTCTTCAATCAGGTCATTTGTCACCTCAACTTGAGAACAATCCTCAAGTCCAGCTTGTTTGTAAGCATCAAACACATTAAGCCGGATTTTCCTATTCCCAAAGCCCATTTTCAATGCCCCAGTATTGCAATTAATTGAAGCATGGGAAGTTGCAAGGAAGGGGCGGCCCAAAATGATGGAGGGTTTGGTTGGCTTGTTGGTAGGGTCAGTGTCCGAAACTAAGAAGTCAATGGGAAAGAAGAAATCCTCCACTCTTACGAGGACATCTTCCAAAATTCCCGTGGTGTCTTAAGTGATCGATCAGCAACTTGAAGGATTACAGGGCTAGGCTTCAGATTGCCTCCCCCAAGTTGTTCATATACATAGCTCGGAAGGATGTTCACCCCCACACCCAGATCAAGCAGAGCCTCATCAATTTGTAAGTCACCAATAACTACAGAGATATATGGGGCTCCTGGGTCCTTAAGTTTCGGAGGTGTGCCATGTTGAACAATTGAGCTAACAGAATCAGGAAGGACAACTTTAGACTGGACCTGTTTTCTAGATTGTCGCTTTTTCGTGCACAAGTCCTTTAAGAAGCGGGCATAAGACGGAATCTGCCTGATAGCTTCAAGCAAAGGCAGGTTAATTTGCACTTGCTTGAAAGTTTCCATAATCTCATCCATCTTATCTTTGGCTCCAGATGAGCCAGCAGAAGTCTGCCCAGAGGTGGATAAGCGCTCTGGAAATGGCACTCTCGATCTCTGGGTGGAAGGGTTGTCATGTCGAGTAAGGGGTGGAACGGGGGCAACTTCTTCCGGTGAGGTGATTTCAAGCGGAGGAGATTTGGGCAAATCTTCTTCGGTGGGGGTGAAAGTCGGGGTGGATGTTTTTTTAGGGGGTGAGACTATAGGAGCATCGGGTTTGAAAATTTCTTTCCCACTCCTCATAATAGTCACCGCCTGAGCATGCTCCCTAAAGACAATCCCTTTTCCTTTAGGATTTTCCTCAGCAGCACTTGGAAACTTCCCAGTCTCCCTCTGTCTAACAGCCTCAACAAGGTGTCCAATTTGTGATTTCATTTCATGTATAGACTTGTCAAGAGATTGGATGATGGCACTTTGACTTTCTTGCATAGTTTTCAACATCGCCTTCAATTCATCCATCTCAAAGGTTTTAGGTTGGGCAAAGGTCTGAGGTTGGTTCATTTGATGGTTTTGAAAGGATTGCGGTTTGTAATTCCCTGAATTTGAGACATTTCCTTGTCTCCATGAAAAGTTTGGGTGGTTCCTCCATCCCTCATTATAAGTGTTGGAGAAAGGATCATTATGAGGTCTTGGACGGAACCCTTGAGCGGCATTCAAATCTGCTTGTACAAGCTCAGGGAATTGGGAGGCCAAGTGGCAATCCACAGTGGCGTGTGTGTTGCCTTGACAAATTACGCATTCGGAAGCTTGGGATGTGGAGGTGTTAGGTGTGAATGAACTCGGGTTCGACATAAGCCTTTCCATGTTTTGATTTAGTAATTGAATTTGATAAGCTAAATTCTGGGTGTCCCTTGCTTCATTCGCCTCCAACTTTCTTTGCATGAGAGTGGGTTTTCTATCCATGTAGGCAGAATTCAAGTGAATAGAATTCTCACTCAAAGTATCAAATAAGTTCCAAGCTTCATCCTCAGTCTTAGATAGAAAGGTTCCTACACAGGCACCATCCACAGTTTGCTTATGCGAATCATTAAGTCCGGTGTAGAACCTTTCAACCAGTTGCCATTTAGGCACCTGGTGATGTGGGCAAAGTCTCAGCAAATCATTAAAGCGCTCCCACGCATCATGGAAAGCTTCCCCATCCTTTTGAGCAAAACTCATGATTTCCCTCCTAAAGTGATTTGTTTTGCTCATGGGGAAGTACTTCTTCAAAAACTCCTTTTTCAGGGCATCCCAAGTATTTAAATTATCAAGGGTGTGATACCAATACTTGGCTTTGTCCTTTAGGGAGAAGGGAAAAAGGGTCCGCATATGAGCGTCATCAGTAATGCCCTGCAGCTTCACCGTGGAACAGACCTCGGTGAATTCCTCAATATGCCTGTAAGGGTCTTCCCTAGTAGTACCATAAAAGGAGGGTAGCAAGGATATGGTACTACTTTTGATCTCATATGGATTATCCCCTCCAGGTCTACGTAGTGCTGGGCCAGCTTGGTTGGTTGGGATGAAATATTCCTTAAGGCTCCTTTGACCGGCCATTTCTACCCTTAGGAGGTCTTTTCTTAGGATTCTTTCCGGTTCAGGATCAAATACAAATTGTCTCCTAAGAGAACGCCTACCAAGCATGCACTACAAACACAATTCAAACGGACTTGTTTGGTCCTTACAGATTTAGGCTTTTGAATTTAATTCAAATTGTAGGTGACAAAACAAGTTACCCAATCAATTACGCGCCTATTGTCAACCTTCGAAATGCCTAAAAAGACCTAGTTGGAACTTAGGTATTCTTCCCTAAATCTCAAATGGTCAAGTAAATCCAAAGACGGAAGATCGAGGGATGCAAGTAGGCCTAAGCCTTCCTTTGAAGCTGTGCTTTCGCGGTGCTCCTCAACTACCCCCAAAAATCCATGACAGGGTATCCCCCTCTTTGGATTTACAAAACCTTTGATTTCCAGTTCCGAACACTTCAGAATCCAACGAAAGGAGGGCTCTTGTCCTAGTATTTCCAAACCTAAGGAGTGTCTAGAAGCGTGCCGTGGTGCAAGTGAAATAAGTGTGCATACACCGTCAAAGATTTTGAACTTTGAATCGCATGTCAAGTTTGAAAATCAAATCCATGGTTTTTAAAATGTCCTTCCTTTAATTAGTCCTTTTTCTAAAAAAAATGTGACCACTTGTTAGATCGCTTCAAGACAAACTTTGTGGTCTTTGCATTAAATCCTAAATGCAATGCGTGATCAAAAATAGGATGCAAAGTAAGAGAATACGTACCTTGCCTCCAGCGATCTTCAATGCAAAAATGCACGCAATGCAGAAAAGCAAATCTAGAGGCTGCTCATACGGACCTAAATGGTTCGTCCTAGGGCAGGCAGCTTCTAGCAGGCAGCTCATTTTTTTTTTCATTTTCTATTTTTTTTAGAACTCTTATGCACAAGCAAATAAAAGTAATAATAAAAAAAAATAATAAACCTAAATCTAAAGAAAAGGGAACAGGCTCCCAAAAATTACCCAACACGGGTCCAAAACAAAATCAGGGAACAAACCCTCAAAATATGCCCCAGAACAAGGGTTTCAAACTAACTGTAATGAAAAATTAAGTCAGTCTTAATTCTATTCTAATTAAATTAGCGATTAAATACAATGGTGTCCGTCACGTCCTCGTCCTTCTCCTCCTTTCAAAATTGCTTGTCCACTTCTCGTCTGGCGATGTCAAGGGTCGCCTCTCACAGTGGCTGATTCTTGCACAAATTTTCTCGCACAGAAAAGAAAATAATGAATGGTCAAATCTCTGTGCAATTGACAAATAATCAAACTAAAATTAGGCGAAATTATTGCGTCTGTTGCCTACCCGGCAACGGCGCCATTTGACTGGTCGATCTTTCGCTTTTAAGTCGTTTGTAGTTTAATGTGGTGGAAAAATCGACTAATCAATTTTTAATAAGAAATAACCACTCGCAGAGGAGCGGGTCGTATCCACAGGGAGGCAATAACGTATTAAAATTCGCGCCACTTCAAAATTTTTGTTCGGAGTCAATTTGGACAACAACCAAGCCAAGATTGCCTTTAGATTAAGGTTTAAGCAAGAAACAATGCTGAAATGGCAATTATGAGAAAGTAAAGGATATTTTCCGCAATGCAGAGTGAATAGAATATGATTAAAATGTGGCAATGGCAGAAAATGTAAATTTTAATTAACGTTTTACTGTAGCAAAACAGGGGAATTTTTCCCCATTGTCGTGCGCGACGAGGAGTCGATGGCCGGGCGCGGGAAGCTTGGATGAGGTCCCTTGGATCAAGGGCTTCGAATCGGTGGTGGTGGCGAGTCGCGCGGCGGTCGGAGGTGGCCGGACGAGCTCCGGCTGAGGTGCTGCAGCCGGCAGCTTGCGTAGCCTGTTGGCGTGAAGTCCGCCGCCTGCTGCTGCCGCTACCGTGGGCACTGCTGCGGCTGGTGTGCGCGGTGGTCGATTGGGCGGTCTGCAGGCGATTGTGCGTGGGCGTGCGGAGGGTCTGCGGAGGGCGCGCGGTTGTGCGTGGGCGGTGGTCTGCAGGAGGGCGCTTGCGCGGTGGTCTGCAGGCGGTTGGCGTGTGCGGTGGAAGCTGCAGGCGGCTGTTGGAGGATGCTGCAGGCTGGTCTGCAGGCGTTGGAGGAGAGCGCGGGCTGATCTGCAGGCGTGCGCAGGTCTGCAGCCGGTGAGCGGTGGAGGGTGCAGGCGGTCTGGTGGCCGGTTGGAGAGTGCAGGTTGAGGAAGTGGAGGTGAGCGGGTAACTTCAGACGTCTGGGAAATTTCCCAGACGCCTTAAGTTACTGAGAGGGTGGCTGATCAGTAGCTCGGTGGTGGTGGTCTGTAACGACGGCGAGGAAGATGCACGCTAGGGTGCTCACGGTGATGCGGCGAGCTCCGGATGGCGGTGTGGCCTGTCACACCACACGCCCACGGTGGTGGAGACTCGCTGCCACGGTAGAGGCCAGCAGTGTGGAGTGGAAGAGAGAGGTTCTCTCTGCACAGTGGTGGGTCGGTGGCGGAGGCCTCCTGAGCTCGGCTGCCTCCGTGCTCCTTTTGTAGTGTCTTGAACAAATTTGAAATCAGCGGTCGACCAGATCCACCACATCCGCTCCCCCTTGAATGGCTTCTTCACTGCATCAGCCGGGCGTTGGAGCGGCAGCCAGCCGTTCTGAAAGAAGACGAATAAAGAAAATATTATTAAAATATTAGGGTTATTTATGTATAGACCTTCAACTTCTATGTTAATAAAAATAATATACCTAATTGGTTATCTAATTAGATGAATGCTATTCTAAGCTAATTCTAAATGCACTTAAGATATGAATGCAATGTATGGATTATGTAATTAGATTAAAACTATGAATTAATCTATTTACATCCTAATTTATACTAAATAAATGTTAGAATTAACCTAATGTGTAGGCACTTAAATACTTAAATAACCCACAACTATGGGCTAATCAGAAGGCTTCTTAGATTTCTTCTCATCATCCCTTTTGAGTGGGGGACAATCTTTCCTTATGTGACCTCTCTTTTTGCAATTATAGCAAACTAGAGGTTCTTCCCCTCTTTTCTTTCCCTTGATCTCTTTTCTATTTCTGAGAAACCTTTTAAACTATTTAGCTAATAAAACTAATTCTTCATCATCGGTACTTACCTCATCATCCGAAGTAGCTTTGAAGGCTAAAGTCTTCTTCTTTAGCTCCGATGAGATAGATTTCTTCTTTCGCTCCATTTTTTATTCATAAGCTTTGAGATTCCTAAGTAGATTTTCCATGTCTAGATCCTCTACTTGGTTGGCTTCTTCTATTACCATTACTTTTTGCTCCCACTCGAGTCAAAGGGAGTGAAGGAGCTTCTGTTGAAGCTCCCCCTTTATAATGTCTTTCCTAGTGACTTGAGGTTATTCATGATTAACGTGAATCGAGTGTACATGTCCTCAAGTCTTTCATTTTCCTTCATAAAAAAGGCTTCGAATTCCTACGATAACAAGTTAATCTTTGAGAATTTAACTCTAGACATACTTTCGTGAGTTACCTCCAAGGTTCTCCAAATCTCATGGGTGGTTTTACATTGGCTAATGCAATTGAATTCCTCCGAGTTGAGTGTGCAGTAGAGTGAGTTCATTGCCTTAGCATTTAGTTGATGGTGATGAATTTGCTCCACTGTGTATACTATTTCTGGTTTCTCGGGAATGATGTATGCGGATTTGTATTTCCCCCAAATGGAGAAATCGTTGGCTTGAAGTCACATCTTCATTCTCACCTTCCAGTAAGTGTAGTTTGCCCCTTCAAAGAGTGATGGTCGAGTGGTGGATTGCCCCTCCCATCTGCCCATGGAAATGACTTTCCCCTACATGTGATCTTTCCATGGATGTTACTCCTGAAGGTGGAAAATCTACTCTGATACCAAATGAAATTGCACTAGAGGGGGGGTGAATAGTGAATTTTAATATTGTAATACAAAAAATTCGATCACATAAAATGGCACCAGATTTATAGGTGGAAACCCATTACGGGTGAAAACCACCACCTAAGCCAATCCCTTGACTTAGGATTTGCGATCAAAAGGTGATAAATCCACTAACAACACTACTTAAACTAGGGTAGTACAGCTCAATTACAAATCCCACCTCCGATCCCTAAACGGAGGTTTTTCCCTTCACAATGAAGAGATGGGGACCCGATAGGTCGGATACCCAACGTACAAAAGTAAGAATTAAAACAGCACCTATAGAGCACCCCAATACTTTGATTACTTTCTTATCTACTGAGCATAAAGAGAACTCCCTGAGAATTTGCAGAACAGAGAGAGTCGGGAGTGTTGATTTGCCCTTTAATTAGAGTGTTGGTACAGCACAAGGGCAAGATGAAGCTAAGAGTAGTGAGCAAGTGACTTTTCTAAGGGAATTCAATCTCAAGAGGTGTGTTTTGCCTAAGAGGGATTGTAGTCTATTTATAGGCAAGTTTGGAACCTTCAAGAACACTTGGGAGAGATCTCCTAGCCATTGGAGACAAATCCCAAGAGATTGGGACCAAATCCACTACAAATCAGTGTAATGATGAGTTTGACAGCAATATCAGACGTCTAATTTTAGGGTCAGATGTCCTATAAGACATCGGATTACAATTATGGTCGTCTAATACTATTAGCCAGCCTGTACTGACTTGATTGGATTGAAACAAGGACGTCTGATATTTTGACATAAGACGTCTGATAAAGTTATTGGACGTCAAATTATGTGTCGATTCGTTCCTGTTTTGACTAGATCCAAACAGGGTTCTAGATTTGAAGGAACAGACATTTGTATGGATGTCTGAGGGATTCTCTAGACGTCTGGAAACCTAAAAAGACTTGGCTATGATATCTGACAAGTGATCTTTTGTTCGTAATGAGATATGCACAGAAATACATGAGCAACGGTCCAAAGGTAGACGTCTTGAAGCATGTCCAGATGTTTGAAAATGCATTTTGCCTGTTATATATAGAAGGAAGATAGGTGCTTAATGTAATGGTTATTTTGAGGATGTCCAGGTAAAGTATCCGATGTCTGGATGAGGCTGTGGACGTCTGATAGAAGATTGCTTCGATTGATGTTTATGAAAATAGAAACTGAAGGCAGAGCTATAGGTAATTAGACATCAGTGACACTTGTCAGACCTCTTAAAGTTGAAAATCAGACATCTGACAATTGTTATGGACATCTGATATGAGTCTTAGTGTTAGGTTTTTTTTTCTAATTTATCCTAAGTGTAGAGAGCCTAATTTAGCTATTTATAGGTTATGTTTGGGGTTCTTTACATCATCTCTAGACCCAAATAAAATGAAAATTACAACCTTTGAAAGTTTACATGAAAAGCCTATGACCTAATACTTATGCTACTTAGTCTTCACGCTTTTAATCTCCCATCTTGGAAACCTATAATTGTGTATTACAGAGAGAAACAATATGCTACGCTTATATTTATTTCTTTTTGCTCATTTTCTAAAATCATCAAAATATTATATATGAGGAGTTGAACTAACACTATGGGGTGGCACTTTGCAACCATTCACTCTTGGCTCCATTTTGGCTTAGCTTCATTCCACCTCCACTCCACCTTCACGAGTAGCTTCACCATGGCCACCACCATCTCCACGCCAAGATGTTGGATCACCTCCTCATCCTCTCTCCAAGGGTCAGCCTAAGCACCATTGGCCGCCCCTCTTTCTCTTCTTACCCATTCAAAGGCCATCGGAGCGCACCTCTGAATGCCCTTAGTTCTGCTAGACAAGATTATAGTTCTTCATAGATTTAATACTTTATTTACTGCTTAATAGTGTAGCTCTATATTATCCCCCAATGATACATGTTTAATTCCCTCTTTGATTCATGTATGCAATTATTTTCTGCTAGCTAGATTTGTGTTTCCAAGCATTCCTCTATAAGCTTTCCATGAGCTTCATCTTGCAAACATCATCATGAATCAAAGAAAATATTTTTCTAAATACGTAAATCTATGTGTGAAAATCACCATGAGTGTTGTTGCAATATTTTTTTTGTGTGATTAAAGTTGCCCGCTCTTAATTACTATCTATCATAACTAGCATGTCGGTACCTAAAAATATCGAGGATCTAACTATTAATGCATTTTCCGTAAACAGCCACCACATAACTAGAATCGTGCGTGTTGAAACTCACACTTTCATGTTTGTCATCTACCTAACACATGCATACGTAATTAGGGTTAATAATGAAAGTGGCCAAACATTGATCCAACGATTAGAAACTGGTGTGCGATTTTAAGTAAGTAGAGTGAGAAAGATCGATTTCAAATCTTCATTTCCATAAATGTCTCGCAGAGAGGAACGATCGGGACTCCAAGTCTCGTTATTTTAGAAATTATATTTGTTGATCGAATTTCTTATTGTACTACAATGCATTTCTATTCAAATATGCACTCTACGATCCCAGCAACACCCATGGTGTTGTTTAGCAAAATCTAAACCCTGACAATCGACATTTCATGATAATGCCGCCAATGGCATCTGAACCAGCACAAGGTTCTTACGTTCCCCTGATAGGATATTTAGATATCCTAGGAGACAAGCACCGAGGAGACAATATGTTATTGCGCATCTTCAAGTGGAATTTCCTACCCCTCCAGGTTGGGAACTCATCCAAATCAACTTGTGGCTTCGAGTCGCTCCTAATCTAGATCTTAGGACCATTTTGAAAATAGCATAAATGCTTTTTGGCATGATTTAATATTTATGTGCACTGAACCAGACTACGTGTGATTTAGCGTGCTTAAGTTATTGAGTCCCATAAACCAGAGGTCAGTTAACGAGGATGAATAATCCCTTAGCCTTAGACCAATGCACAAGCTTTGCATTTTCCCCAACATCTTGAGGATTAATCTAGATCTTAACAAGTACGTGAGTGTTTAAATCTCATAATAGATACAAGAGGCCTAAGGTTGGTATTCGCCACTAATCCCTTAAGTTTTAGCCTTCTCGGTCTTAATTCATCATTCAATCCAACTTAGAAGTTAGGTAAGTTCCATATTATTTTGAAGGGACTCAATTTCTTTCTTTTATCTTTTTGCTCCTTTCTTTTCTTTTCAATTTTCCTCCCTCCTTTTTCTTATTTTTCTCTCAAATGGATCTTCTTTTTCGTCATCCTCCTTTTCTCCATTCTTTTATTTATTTCAAATTTTTCATTTTTTTATTTTTTTGGAATATGTAATTTTGTCATGAAAACCCTTTCTGTGAATTGATTCTCATGGTGTTTTGCACTTTAATACCCCACCATGCCTATGATTTGCAATGTCATTGTAAATTAGGTGGGTTCAAGTTCAGCATAGTTTGTACATTAGAATAGGGTAAAAGGGTGGGTGAATGGGTCGGGATGACTGTTACGGATGATTTGAAGCTCTGGTACTCGTACCAGAGGTGGAGTCGGTTCTTCTAATGGATGAACCCTAAAGTGCAATACGAATTCTGCAAAGAGATATGTCAAATGGGCTTCAGGTTTTCTTTTTTCAAAAGATAACGGGTTGCCTCCCGTTAAGTGCTGAGTTTAACGCCATCAGTTGGGCGCAATAAGCTCAGCGAGAATGGAGATTAAAGGAGATAGAATCCAAGTTCAGATCAGTGAGTTCAATGAATGGTTTGAGTTTTTGATCGTTCACAACAAAAGGTTCAGAATGATGACTGAGTTCACTAATTTTAACCACTCTATTTCAAAAGATTCATCTCACCAAGAATGGTCCAATCCATTTAGATTTGAGTTTGCCTAGGAAAAGTTTAAGTTTGGCATGAAAGAGTAGGACTTTCTGACCAAGATGGAAAGGTTTTCGTACAATGCGCCTATCATAGAAGGCTTTGACCCGCTCTTTGTAGATTTGTGAGTTCTCGTATGTGCCATTGTGTAGTTTCCCAATCTCGCTCATTTGCAATTGGTGGTGTATTCGAACTTTCATGAGATCTAGATTACACTTCCGTACTGCTCAATAGGCTTTATGCTCCATCTCTACGGGAAGGTGACATGCCTTTCCGTACACTAATCTAAAGGGAGACATGCCTAATTGGGTCTTGTGGGTGGTCCTATAGGCCCACAGAGCTTCTGAAAGGCAAGTAGACCAATCCTTCCTGTCAAGCCGAATAGTGACTTGAAGGATCTTCTTGATCTCTCAATTCGACAGTTCCGCCAGTCCATTAGTTTGGGGGTGGTAAGGAGTCGAGATACGATGTGTCACCCTGTACTTTTTTATCAGGGACTGGAAGTGCACATTGTTGAAATGAGACCCACAATCACTGATAATGGCTTTAGGAACCCCAAATCTAGAAAAGATGTTCTCTTGAATGAATTGGAGAATAACTTTGTGATCACCAGTTCTCATGGGGACGGCTTCGATCCATTTAGAGATGTAATCAACAACAAGCAAGATGTATTCGAAGCCATTAGATCCGGGAAAGGGTCCCATGAAATCAATTCCCCATATGTCAAAGATTTCACACATAATTATCATCATCAAGGGCATCATATCCTGTGGACCCATGTTGCCAAGGGTCTAACAACGAGCGCATGCCCTACAATGCATTTATGTGTCTTTTAACATCATGGGCTAGAAGAACTCACATTGAAGGATTTTCGTTGCGATTTTACATCCTGAGAAATGGCCACCGTAGGCCTGGTCATGACAGAATGAGATCACGTCATTGACTTCGTTGTCAGGAATGCATCTTCGGATCACTTGATCATTGCTAATGTGGAAGAGATACGATTCCTCCCAAATATAATACTTGGCCTCGGAAATTAGCTTGTCTCACTTGGAAGTTGTGCAATTTGGTGGGACTTTCCCCGTAACCAAGTAGTTCACTATATCAACAAACCAGGGGAAACTATGAATGGCCAGAAGATGCTCCTTTGGGAAATGCTCCATGATTGGATTGGATGGGTTAATGACTGAAGAAGGAAGGCGAGACAAATGGCCAGCTACCACGTTTTGCTTTCCCACCTTATCATGAATCTCGAGATCAAACTCTTGCAACAACAAGATCAGCGGATTAGTTGAGGTTTCACATCCTTCTTCTCGAGTAAGTGCCTTACAGCGGTGTGATCTGTGTATATGATGACATAGGAACCCAGAAGGTATGATCTAATTTCTACAGACCAAAGACTACAGCCAGCAGCTCTTTCTCAGTAACCGTGTTGTTACGTTGAGCCTTGTTTAGCATCTTGCTGGCATAGTAGATGACCACGGGTTTCCCGTCAATTTTCTACCCAAGCACCACACCCACTGCGTTGTTGGATGCGTCACACAAGATCGCAAAGAGTAGAGACCAATCAGGTGATTGCAAGATTGGTGCTTGGGTAACTCAGTCACGTAGGCTTTCAAATGCATGAGTGCACTCATTGGAGATTTTGAAAGAGACATCCTTTGATACAAGATTAGTCAAAGGGCGCGTGATTTTTTAGAAATCTGGAATAAATCGATGGTAAAAATCGACATGCCCCAGAAAATATCTGATGTCCTTGAACGAGCTAGGAACAGGTAGTTTGGAAATCAAATTTACCCTAGCTCGGTCGACCTAGATGCCTTTTTCAGAAATGAGGTGCCCCAGGACAATACCCTCAGGAACCATGAAGTGGCTTTTTTCCCATGAAAGAACTAGATTCACGTCGATGTAACGATTGAGGATTTGGATCAAATGTAGGAGGAAATCATCGAAAGATTCCCCAAATATCGGGAAGTCATCCATGAAGACTTCAAGGTACTCACCTACCATATCAGAGAATATGGCGAGCATGCACCACTGAAAGGTGGTGAGTGCATTGCAGAGTCCAAACAGCATCTTGTGGAATGTGTACGTCCCGTAGGGGCAGGTGAAGGTGGTTTTCTCTAGGTCCTCAGGGCGGATTACCACCAAATTATAACCGAAGTACCTGTCTGAAATGCAGAAGAATCGATTTCCCGCTAGTTTCTCAAGTATCTAATCAATGAATGGTAGTGGGAAATGACTCTTCCTCATGGAGGCATTCGATCATCTGTAATCAATGCAGACTCTCCATGAGTTTGCGATACAGTTCGGAATGGTTTCTCCAGTTTCAGTCATGATCATAGTGAGCCCTGCCTTCTTAGGCACAACCTAGATCAAACTCACCCAACAACTGTCAAAAATCGGGTAGATGATCCCAGCATCCAACCACCTAATGATCTCCTTTTTCATGACATCCTGTAGGTTCGGATTCAGATGTCTCTCCATTTCATGGGATGGTCATGAGCCCTATTCAATATAGATGTGATGTGTGCAATACGAAGGGATAATACCAATCAGGTCATCGAGAGTCCATTCAATGGCTCTCCGATGTTGCTGGAGGATAGAAATCAATTGTGTTTCTTGATCAGAGGTTAGTCGAGAATTGATGATCACAGGAAACACGCGATTAGAACCCACAAAGACGTATTTGAGATAATCAGGGAGGGGCTTCAACTCCATGACGAGATTATCAGTAGCAATAGGTGGTTCAGAGTAGGATTTGGGAGCAAAGGTAGGGGTTGTAGATGTGTCTAGGCCTAGTCCAGGCTCCTCTAACTGTGGTGCTTGATCCTCTTGTGGTTGAATATTAGGGGTAAGTGGGTTTTCCTCAACAAATGGGTCTTCAACCTTGGACTCGATATCGCAAATCTACTCGATAGACCCACAGTTGATCCCTTTTTGCACCTTAAAGATATCAATCTTCAAAGTTTTTTCCCCAAATTTCAACTCAATTTAGCCCTCTTCACAATTTATATTGGCCCTAGCTATGGCCAAGAATGGTTTCCATAATATGATCGGTGTATTCTTCAAATTCTTAGGAGCAACCATGTCTAGTACTGTGAAATCCACAGGAAAATAGAAGTCACGTATCCAAACAATAACATCCTCGAGAATTCCTTTAGGTGACTTGATGGATCGATCTGCTAATTGTAAAGTCACCTCTATCGGCTTGAGCTCAGATTCTTCAAGGTGGTCAACTAGGAATGTGGGTATTAGGTTTATGGAGGCTCCTAGATCTAATAAAGATCGATCAAACTGAGTATCACCAATTGTACAATAGATTAGAGGGGTACCAAGATCTTTTCCTTAGGCAGGAGTTTGCTTAAAATGATGGAGCTGGCTTCTTCCGGTAGTACGATTGGATTCTCGCCTTTAGTTCACAGCTTACGCTTAGGTATAGATACATCCTTCAGAAATCTCGCATAAGCCAGTACGTGGCGTATCATATCCATTAAGGGAAAGTTTATCTGGACCTGCTCAAAGAGCTTGACTAGTTCCTCCTCAAGTGCCGCAGTCTTGGGTTTCCTCTTTCCCTTAGTTAAGGCCCAAGGAAATGGAACCTCAGTTGGTTCCTCTAGGATTGGCTCAAGCTCTTTATCTGTGATAGGGGTGTCCTGGATTACCAATCTAGGGTTGGAATTTGTAATATCAGGCTGGTCATGGCTAGGAAATGGTGGGTCTTGTGTTGCTTTGCCACTACGGGTGGTGACAGAGTTCAATCCTACCTGACTTTGGTTCGGGTTGGGCAAAATAGGTGTCTGCTGCTAAAACCCAAAATATGAAGTTGAAGCTTCCATCCGGTCAGGTGATGGAGCAAAACGGGCCTGATAAACAAACTGTGCTTGGCCTTGATTTGGGTTCATAACGCGCGTCTGGGTCGGCACGTTATTTGGGTTAGGAAGAGGCTGAGAAGGGAGTGCACCTGGCTGGAGAGCACTTGCTAGCTAAGTCAATTGATTGCAGAGCTCAGTGATTTCTTCTTTGTACAGCTTTTGCATGTTGACCAAGGCTTGAAGAATCAAAGATGCCGGGTCTCTTTAGGTGGCCCAGGTTGGAAATTTTGATTGGGCCTTGGTTGAGTTGGCTGATAGGGTCACATGTTTTGTGGTTGGGGTTGGAATTGAGGTCTTGGATTCTGGCTATTTCCAAACCATGCAAAGTTGGGATGATTATGCCATCCGAGGTTGTAAGCATTAGAGAAAGGATTATTCTAGATGATGTGGAGATCCTCTCAAGTCTGAGGAGCTCCAAAAAAATCAAGATATGAGGGTTCAGAGTTCCCCCAACTAGATTAGGTTGGTCTGGAGTTTCCTCCAAGATTGAAATCAGATGGGAGTGGATAGGCATCCATCCCTTGAGAGTGGTAGATGTTGTGTGTAGCCTCCCTACCTGAGGGCGGGTGCACATATGGACTCTGTGGTGTAGTGGTGGTCCTATGTAGATGTCGAGTAATGTTGTCCACGTTTTTATTAATAATGGACACCTGATCCAAGCAACTTGCTAACAGCTCCAAATCGATGGATGTGGGCAAGCCTCGGGTCTCATGCACCCCCCGATTGTTTGTCAATGCGCGGGTGGTCGTCCGGTCATATACACCCAATGACTCATTGTTTAGGGAGTTCTCGCACATATTCTCGAGAATTCCCCAAATCTCATCTTCATGTTGACCCATGATGCTACCACCGCAGGTTGCATTGACAAAAAGCTTGATGACTTCATGGAGCTCATGGTAAAAGGATTGGACTTGTTCCCACTTTGGGATTGTGTGATGGGGGAATTTACGCTTGAGATCTAAAAAATGATCTCATGCCTTGTGTAGAGATTCTCCCGCACCTTGTGAGAAGTGCGTGATTTGGTGCTGCATGGTGTTAGTCCAACCAATGGGATAGAACTTTTGCAAGAAAGCTGTCTAATGTTCTTCCCATGTGTTGATCTGGTGAGGGTATGTCTGAAACCAGTTGGCGGCTTTGTCAGCTAGAGAGAAGGAGAAGATTTTCAAGAGTAGACCATCTCAATTTTGCTTGTCTGCCTTGAATGTGTGGACCAGATGCTTCTAATTCTTGATGTGCTGGAAAGGATCGTCGGAGTTCAAGCCATGAAATTTAGAGGTCATATGAAGCATACTAGGCTTGAGCTCCACCTCGGGTCCTACAAGAATGTTGATTCGAGGTTTGATTTCCACTTCAGCAGGATTACAACGATCTCGCATTTGAGGACGCTGCGGTGGGTTGATATGTGCATGGACCAAATCTTGAAGGTCAAAGAAATGTTGTGGTTGAAAATCAGGTTGTTGTTCTGGAAGATCCATGGTTGATGAGCGAGAAATAGGCTTAGAATCAGAGGAGATGTCAATCTGTTCGGGCTGTTGCATACATAAGGATGTCGAGGCTTTACCTCGATGAGAGTGAATAACTAATGGAGGCCTCAAGGGTGATCTTAGGGCCCTCCTCCCGAACATGTACCAATGGAGAAGATGAGGGACAAAACGTGTGATGGACCCAATCAAGACTCCCAAATATATTCAGATGACTATTGAGGTTCAAGGCGGATGATACCTCTAGATTAGAAAGTCGTCCACCTGAGAAATACCTAGGCAGCCAGGAAGGGAGAGTCTTGCAAAGATCGCTACATGGTAGCGCATCCCCACAGGTTACAGGGTTTCCCCCACCTGACTTCCTTGTCACCGCGAATCCAGGTAGACCAGAATGGATAACTTGACCTCTTAAGTCTACTAATTTTAAGTTAAGATGAGGTTCTTAGGATTTCACTTGAACTTTAGAATGAGTTTGTGAATGGTGACCTAATGTGAAGATTGGTTGACCCCACAAGGTGGGTCAACTTCACCTGTTTTGTCCTTGATTATTAGGTCTCGATTTTTAGGATTCAAGTGATTGCATAAAGCCTTGATTTTAGCATTGGTTTGTTTAGGTTTTTTTCAAACAAGGCCTATGACACACACAATTTGGGAAGGTTGATTTTTCAGTAAGCAAGTGTGTCTCTAAAATCTTGAAATGGAAACCCTAATTGGCTCTAATTGGTCCAATCAATTAATTCCAAATCTAGCACCTAGGGCTCAATTAAGAAGGTGAGTAGCCCTAGGTGTCTTAAATCCCTATATAGGTGCTGAAATTAGGTTCGGGATGTTTCTAGAAATGTATCAAATCAGGAAACTTGTGATGTTTAAGTTTAGATATAGAATGCAAATTGGTCCTAATTGATTTCTTTCCTATTTTAGCTCTTTTTAGAATCAAGGGCTTAACAAAGATGGGAAAATGAGATTACCTACCCCTAGAGTTGCTGTTGTGCGGTTGATTTTCTCCTTGATTGAATCCTTGCACAAATCACAAGAAAAAATATAGAGCAAGTTAGTATCAAGTCAGGAATTGTAATCAAGAGATCAAATTGCACGTTGCTCCCTAGCAACGACACCAAAATGTTTAACGTGCGAAGATGGGTTTTAAGATCAATGAGTTGTAGTATAGACTAAAATCGCCTGAAAGCAAATAAAATTTTTACTCGAATGAAAGTCTGAGGTCGAACATAGGGAGCAAGTAGCAATTTAATTCTCAAGATCATAATTTCAAGCACAAAATAGCAATATATGATGAGAAATTTAAGCACAAATGATATATATATAGGAGCAAGAGTCAAGAGTGCAAAAAGATTAGGGTAAAATGGTGATTTGAATCACCAAATTACCCTAATTACAATAATAACAAATATCTCAATAGTATTAACCAAAGGAAATACACACAAGCAAGTAACCCGTATAGCCTTAGAAGCACAAATCAGCAGAAATCTGACGTCGGCTCTTCAAATCAAGCAACTTAAACCCTTGGTTGCTACAATGCAAAGGCACTATTTCTTCTCCTTGAGCTTCTTCTCTTTTTCCTTCCCTTTCCTTTCCATCTTTTCCTCTTCGCAAAGGCACAGCACAGAGGTGAGAATGCCTCTCAATGGCAAAGTATAGAGTGAGGGTCAGCTGAAGCAAAAACCCCCCTCTCTCTTTTTCCGCTTTTCTCTCTCCTCTATCTCAAACCTGAGGCATAGTCGAGTCAAGGTACGGGTAAATGGGTCAATGTCTAGGTCCATAGGCAGTGATCGTGAATGAGGGTGCATAGAGCGTGTGGGGGATCTCATGCCCTAGTGTTGAGGTGATAAGCCCCTGGCACGAATTATTCTTATCCGTGGTTGAAGCTTCGGTGCTCTTCGATGTGGGACTAAAGTCCCAGCTCCTTCCGCATGCAGCTGCTGCTTGTTCCTTGATTGAATTAGTGTGAGAGGAGTGGTCAAAAGCTCCAATTGACCAGACGAGTGTGTTCCTGAGTGTAATCCACGTAGTCTGGGGCACGCGCTTGGAGCTGTCATCTGGGAAGTAAGCTTCGAGCTTGTTCGAAGCTTTGGCATCAATGGCATGATGGCTCGTAAACTTGAAAATCACGAAAATGGTCTTTCAACCATGTTAAATTAATTAAAAAGGTTCACCAAAGCACAGCGGACATGCTAGAGGTGGTTTCGTGCTGTGGCGTAGAGCGTGTGAGTAGGGTGAGGTCAGGGTGGTGTAACGACGGTGCGTGTGTTAGGGGGCCTATAGAGTGGCCAATCAAGTGAGTTATGTTAGGGCTTTAGTCAGTGGGAGCATGGCGGAGCTGATGGGGGCGATAAAGGAGAGAATCAGGTGGTGTAGCGGCAGATTGGTGTCTTTGGAGCATTGCTGGGGCGAAGGAAGGTGAAGGCGTTGAGGGAGAGTCGGTGGTCGTGCGTGCGTTGTGTGGGAAAAAGTAGAGGGAAAGAGGAACCGAAATGGGGTCTTAGGAGAGAGAGTCGAGGCCAAGAGGCTCCAATCGCGGCTTAACCAGAGCCGAAGAAGATGACGAAGGGAGAAGACGGCGATGACGATAGTGATGTAGATGGAGAAACATCCTCCCTTTGGCTGGGGAGGATCGCGACGATGAGAGGAGGAAGATAGGCCATCCAATTTGATGGTTGGAGAGCCGGAAGAAGGGGATTGAGGGAAGTCGCCAGAGCAGCAATTTCGATGGCCGTAGGAGGAGGAATACAGGTGTGTGACCAGCCAAAACTTGTTAAGGAGGTGCGGTATGCGATGTAGGTCCATTTATAGGGCTTCAACTGGAGTTCCAAGCTTGGAAACTCTAAGCTTTTCATTTACGTTTGATACCCATGTGTTCAAACCATTCTCATGAGAGATTGGGAATGACGTGGGGTCCAAGGTCAGATTCATTTGGAAGAGAATTCCTCAAGGAATTTCTTGTCCAAATTTGGGAGTGTTTGATGGAGAATCGAGTGAGAAATCCTGGCTCGAATCTTGATGGAGCTTGGTATGTTCACACTAATGGTAGTAGGGACCTCTTTGTGAACATGATGACAAAAGTAGGGACCTGTTTGATATTAATTTAAAAAGTTAGGGGCACGGGTGTAAGAGAAGGCATCAGATAGGATTAAAATGCAAAGTAGGTCAAGATGATCTCACATTCGGCCCAAGAAATCTGATGATGAAGTGGGATTTTGGTTTTGGCCATGTTAGACTGGGAAAATTATGTAGAAACCCAAATTAGCGTAACTTTCCGTCTGAGAGTCTATTTTAGGTCAAAAGGGATTTTGATGGTCAATTTCAAGGATATCAAGCCTTAGAGAATATTTTTCTTTGATTTTTAGAAGTTTCAGATGAGTTTTATACTAATTAAAACCATAGTTAATTAGGCAGGTCTATTTTTAGGATTTCAGATGTCTATTAATTCTCGTAACACGTGAAAACCCATTTCTTTCTGCATGAGCCCCCTTATTGGACTTCTATGACCATTTGACCCTCTATTAACCCTTAAAAAATCTCGTGGTTATTCTATAGTTGTGATAAGATGGTAAAATTACAGAAATAACCTTATTTTCATCTTTTCTTCTCAAAAATAGATCATTAAAACTTAGGACACTGATGTTTTTCCCGTCGGCCATATGTGGAGTCGTACCTGATCCCGTTGTAGATATTTTTATAGATATGAGTCGATATTTCAAAGCTATCTGTTCAAGTACTTTAGATGCGGAAATGCTATGCTGCTAGGACAATCAAGTTGTCATGACATTATGTAAAATTGAATAAATTTTCCCCCTAGCTTTTTTCGACATAATGGTGCGTTTAACAATACATTTAGCAAATGAAGCAAGGATCGCAGGGCCAGTTCAATATAGATGGATGTATCCTATATAGAGGTATTTGAAAAAATAAAAGGATTACATGTTAAATAAAGCTAAGCCAAAAGGGTCAATTGTCGAGGGATATTTAGTTGAGGAATCCATGAACTTCTGTAGCATGTATCTGGGTGAGACAGACCATGAATTTAATCATTTTTAAGAGAAATTATGATGGGGGATACAATGAACATAATGAAGATTGCCTTTCTATTTTTTAAATTCCAGGAAGGTCAATTCTACACACAGAATTTATTGAGATTTTAGAGGTAGATCGGCAATTGGCATACTTGTATATATTAATGCAAATTCCTGAAGTTGACCCTTTCTGTGATGAATTTAAACAATCGTTACATCCAAATGCACACGATCTACTCTATCCTGAGTGGTTTAAGCAGTGTGTTGCTAAAATGAAAGAAAATAACGACCCGTGGTGGGTGGAAGATTTTAATGTAATATCCAATTGCCCGTTGTGTTATGGACATTACCATTCTGGGCACATCATAAATAACTTCAGATACAGAATCAGATCTGTTGATGATGTAAAGGCTACAAAGCAAGTTGGCATTGTTCCTTGCGAATTAGCGGGCGAGTGTGAAGGTTATTATGGATAGATTGATGAAATTCTCGTGATTAGCTTTAGATATGAATGCAGACTTGTTCTCTTCAAGTGAGAATGGTTTGATGTTTTCGTGGAAGGTGTCAAGTTTAAGGTTGATAAGAAGCACAAGTATATAAGTGTGAATAATAACTATCAGATTCTTCAAAATACTGAACCTTTCACTTTAGCCTATCAAATCTCTCAAGTCTTTTACGTGACTGATGATAGCAAAACTGGATGGGTAATTCCTATTAGAATAATGCCACCTAGTTATTAAGATTCTCAAAAGGAATAGGAACCTAGATTAAAACCTGAAGGATAGCAAGAACTTCAACAACTAGATTTAGATCCAAATGCAACAAACATTGATATGTAAGGTATAATTGACAGTCTTTTTTTTAATAATATAAATGTCCTCATAAATCATTCTAATACTGATATAATAATTTGTTTACTCTTATTATAGAATTTTTTCCTTCTACATGACTAGTATTGTTTCAGGGTAATATTACTGATTGCTTTTAGTTATATGCATGTTTTTCACATGAATTATATATTTATGTATTTTTTTGTCATTGATTACTCTTTTTGTGTTGTGTAGATGGTGAAACTAAAGAAGTAGGCTTCTCATTGGATGAATCCTAACGCCACCACATATACGTAGGGTCCTCGTACCATACAACCTCCTTCCACGTAGCCACCTACCACATAGCCTCCTTCCATGCAGCTACCTACCACACAGCCACCCTGTACATGGCCTCCTCACACCTAGACCTTCCTTACCTAGCCTACTCCACCCAAGACCCCTACACTATTACCACCAATACAAATAAAGTACCCACTTTCGTCCCCCTCGATACGCACACATATATCTGTCCTGGTGCACTTGCTTAGTGCCTTTTTAGAGGGAAGGGGAAGAAGCCGGTCATCCCTAAGTTTGTGACATTACCCGAGCCTGAGGATGAGGTTGATAGTCACAACCCTGACCCGGGCCAGGATGAAGGGTACGAGGATGACATTCAGGACTCCCATGATGACGAGGATAAGGAGCGAGATGAGGGGGAGGGTGATAAGGAGCAGAGCGAGGGGGATGGCGAGGGGGATGCTGAGGTTGGCCACCCTAAGGCCAGCATAGACCTTGATCAAGCAGGGCCTAGTATTACTGGTAAGTAAATTATTTTCTATATTTTAAAAGTTTTTAAATTTCGTATTTACCTTTCATTCGTAATACTATGTTATTAATTTTAGTGAAGAAGAAAGGAAGAGGCCTGACGAGAAATAGGGGCTTGGAGGCTATACCAGAGGGCATAAGGGTGAAGGTGATGATCACCCCCAGTGGGGAAGATCCTAACTACCCTCCATTTAGTAGTAGGCTCTCCAAGGTTGTGAAGAGCATCATCCCCCTTTCTTGATTTGATTGGCGAATTATCTCAAAGGAGCTTAAAAGGGAGATCATCCATCACTTAGAGGTAATTAATATATATTCAGGTTTATATATGTTTCCTTTAATGTGATTTAATGTATATAAATGTTTAATTTATAGTCGATCTTCGATTGAGGGGACGATCCAGAGGCCTCCAAGCATATCCTCAGCCATGCTTCGAGGGGTCATCGAGATTGGAGACTTCATATGGAAAACATGGTAAGAAAATTATTTTTAAATTTCTTTGATATATACATTTAAATTATATAATTTATTTTTTTTTATTTAGTATTCTACAAATAAGTCATATGAGGAATGTACATCCTTCCATACTGCAAGAGATTTGGAAGGATTGTTGTCAACATTAGAGGAAGCCTGAGATGGAGGTAGCTAAATAACATGTAATGCATTAAAATTTTATTATTATTAATTTGTTTACTAATAAAAATATATATATGTATTTTCTACATAATCAGGCGAAGAAGAACAAGTTCAATAGGGCTAGAGCTCCACCGCAGACTCATGTCTTGGGTCAGATGTGTATTGATAAGCTCAAGAAATGATATGTAAGCACATTTCCTATTTATTTATATTTCTAATTAACATGCAAGTAATTTTAGATTATTAAGTATCTTTTATATTTACTTAATTTTAGGCACTTACACATGATGGTGCCCAATTGGATCATCTTGAAGTCTATGAGATCAGTCATAGCAAGGTTACGGATGGCGAGCACACATGGATTCATGAGACCTACCAAGCCAAGCATGTAAGTTATTTTTTTTTAATTATTTAAATTTAACTTTTATTTCAGTCGAACATATTCTTACATAAAAATGTAATTAAGGAGAAATGTATGACTTGGTCCACTCACCTCCACCTACAGACGAGAACTCTGCAATGCAGTAGCCTCCTATAGCACCTGAGGAAGATTTTCGGATAGTCATGCTTCCAGAACATGGTGGATTTGTTCTGAGTAGAGATCGAAGCTAGATGCTTACCACTTGGTACTGACGAAAGGGATCATCTAGTGCATCTCCTGTGGAGGTGGAGCAGCTGAGGTCGTAGGTACCGTAGACTCAAACGTAGCTGAATGACATGACCCGAGAGCTACGAGTTACGAACTGCTAGAGAGGAGATTCGCTAGTAGAGACTAGATTTCAAGGAGCAGATGGCACAACAACAGGCACAGTGGGTAAAGATGATGGCCATACTTCGAGGTGGAGGTGGACCAGATCACAGTAGCTTCCATTATTCTGTACGTCGTGGGCCAGATGACGATTTTGGCGGAGGAGGAGCTAGTCATGGTATTGGTACGGGAGTTTAGCTCGCATCATTTCTTTAAATTTTTTAATTTTATTTATATAATGTTTAGGATTTATTTATGTAATGTTACTCTTTTGTAAACATTCTTTAAGTTAGTTTGCAGTAATGTAATATTTATTTCGTATTATATTTATTTTATTGAATGTTATGTATGTGTTATAAGTTGTTATGTAGGTTAATTTAAATATTACCTTTCATTACATTGATAAAATCTAACCAAATTTTTTAAAAAAATTATATTTTGCGACGGATAACAAACCGTTGCCAAATTCAGCAAACAACCCGACCTCTCCTTACAACCTATTTTTCGCGACAGTTATACAATCGTCTCTAAATAACACTTAGTGACAGTTATTTTTGTGATAGTTATGTAAGAATCATCGCAAAAGTGTTTTAACAATGGTTATAAGTCATCACAAAAGAATGCTAACCACGACAAATAGGGTTGGCACTGTTAACGACGATTAAAACTAAAAACTGTCATAAAAGATGATTCGCTTTGCAACCTTCCGCTATGCCAAGTTGAGATGGTTTTGTTACTTTTGGCAATGGTTTTTAACTATCTCCAAAAGTAGTTTTTCTTGTAGTAACTGGTGTGGCTTAATCTGGTTTGTCCATCGTCGCATACAACGGCTAAGATAGCTCCTTGATTGCACCTTTGAGTTAAGGCTGATGATGGTTATGTATGATGCGTGCAATGGTAACACCATCATTAGCCTTAACTAGCTTTAATTAATCAGAATTAAGAGATAAATGCTCCGACATGATCACCTGAGGATCGTAATTCCATCCAAATCCATTTTGAGAAGAAAACATTAAAAAGTGCTAATTCTACAGTTTTAGCATCACATCACAAATGTAGAGCAACCATGGGGTTCCCAAGGGTTAATTAAAGGTCTATTGAACATTAAAGTCCAATAATTGGATCCACGCAGAAGGAAACAAAGTTTCAAGCCTTTTGAGAACTTAATAAGAACACAAAACTCTAATTTCAGATCTACTTGAATTAAAGAGGTTCTGGTTAGGATAAAATTCGTCTAAACCTCCTAAAATTCATAGGAAAATTTTCTAGGAGGTTTGGTACCCTTGGTTTGGCCATCTGAACCCATTTTGATCTTGAATAGAGTGTCAAATAGAATTCTACCCTAATTTGGGATTTTGTGCAAATTGCCTAGTCAAATGTGGCCAAAACTCAAATCCAACTTCACCATCAGATTTCTTGGGTCCAACTTAAATTCGTACCAAAATTTGGGCTGAATTAGAGTCCATCTTGACTTAGTTTGCATTTTAGTCCATTAAATCTCTATTTTTGTCAGTCAAGGCCCCAGCTTTCAAAATCTCTTGCAAATAGGCCCTTAGGTTTGTCATCTTCTTCACACTTAGGTCCCAGTCGCCATGTCTGGTGTGAACCCAAGCCACCGACCTTCAAACGAGGTGATCTCCTATTTCCTTAACCAATTCCTCCCAAATTTGGATGGATTGTTAACCAAGAGATCCCCCATCAAATGAGCATGGTCTTGTCCTTCCTTCTGAAGCAAGGATCTTAGGCAAAGCTCCAGAACTCCACGATGAAACCTAAGCCCAAATCGCGATGAAATCACGATAATGCCTTCGATTGAGGCACAACTGAGCTCTATATAAGCTCTAGATCATTTGGTCATCCTCCTTAGTCGAGTTTAGGCCCAAAATACCGCAGTTCTTCCCTTCTTCGGCTGACCACCGGATTGACTACAGTGATCCTCCCAAACCCCTTCGTTTGGATAGCCAATGACCAAATTGGCCAATCCTTCCTCTTCCTCACCTTCCTCTACGCCTTGCCAACCACAGCGAGAGCTGCCTCCCCCTCTCCTCATCGCCATTCTCATCTTCGGACCAACCTTCATCTCTAGTGCCAGCAATTACATCGGCATGCCAAATCCTCATCCCCTTCATCCATAGATAAGTTTTCTCTCTCCCTCTCTCTCTTTACTTCAGTTTTGTTCACTTAGACCTTAGGATCGAACACTCATCACATCGTTCCACCAGCATCTTCCCTATGGCCAGTGAAACTCTAGCAAGTTCACTCGACCACCACATTCACCCACATAACCTGCGACCACTATTACAACCTTCCTTTCACCCCAGAGATCAAAAGCCCCAACTTTATTAGAGCTTTCAACCTCTGAAGGCCACTGTCGACCAAACCCACAGCCTACAATCATCTTCGACTCAGTCTTACCACATCTGACCATGAAGCCCTCCGCCATCACCACCGTCTCTTCTCGCCTCACGGCGACACTCAAGAACCTTCTAATTTGGGCTTGAAGCCCATGTTTTGCTATCTCAGGTATTGCCCATGAGCTCGCTTCCTCTGCCTTCGACCATCATGCTTAGGCCATCATACTCATTGCTTCCGCATCTAGGCCCTATGGAACTATCATGCAAAGCAACCTGTAGCTTCAATCGACGAAAGGAGAAGAGTAGCAGCTTCAATTGGCCATGGACATTGCAAGCAATGCCACACGAAGAAACTAGGGACATTAGTCCCACAACGTGAATGTATGAGACTAGCGTAGCACATAAGTTGTTTTGCTACCTTCAGTTGCTTTCCTCGAACACGGAGTGAACTCCCCTTGTCTACACACTCTCTCACGCCCTTGAGCAACCTTGCCCGTGCACACGTGCACACGGGCCTAGACCAGACCCGTATACTTGATGTAAACACATTTATTAAGGGTAAAATGCCTATTCATGCATGTTCCTAGGCTTAGATTTGCAATTCATGTTATAAATATCATATAGCATGCATCATTCTGCATTTATAGTAGTTGTATATAATTTAGGTTAATTGCATCCATTTTGTGGTTAGGAGAGAAGGATATTTATTTCGGAGCCTCGGATTGATGATCCGACCGTACTGATCTGATCATGATGACGATCGAAGTCCAATGCCTCTGAAATCGCCTTGATCGGAGTTCCGTAGCACCATATGTAGTTCGAGGAAGATCAATGGTCAAGGGACTAGGAGACATAATTCAGAGCTTCAAATGATAAATCCAATTGTGCGGATGGATTCGGGTCAACGATCGCAGCCTAACGGTGTGAAAATCGACTCAATCCGACCTCTGTAGCAGCCCTTACAACATGAAGAAGATGGACGACCCAGACTGTGGCACGTGGGCAACCCAGGCCGCCAGCACTTGCACGCAGCACCACACACATGCAACAGTGTGGGTGCACAGGCAGGCATGCGTGCAGCGCCAACGCGTGGGCGTACACGCGCATGGCAAGGCTGGAGCGGTGCCAGCACAGCCTGAGGTGGACTACAGCGACGCATGAGCTGGACTTATAGTGACACTTAAAGACGTCGGTAATTCATCTCATGCCAGCAAAGCCAGCTGTGGGTGCTAGCTGGCATAAGCTACCTGCAACGACATTTCCAGTGACGGTCTGGATGTCACTAATGGTTCCATACCAATTTTTGCCTCTTCTCCACCACTATAAAAGGACCTACACCCCCTCCCTTCCAAGCCATCTCTACCTACTCTACTCCCACCTACTTCCAAGCTCTAGCAAGCCTACCAACTCTCCATTAGAGCTTGTTCTCAAGCTCCCAAGGTTCCTATTAGTGTAGCAAACCTCTACCCCACCAAATACTCCTCCAACTTCCCATCTCCCTTCATAGGTCACCTTGGAGCCGTCCTCTCACCTCCATTCGGGTAGCAGATCAACTCCGTCTTCTCACCTCCATTCCGGAGCTATGTCGAAGCTTTCCTCAACCCGACGTCCTCCAGCATCTCACCTCTGTCGTCTCACTCCTCACCTCCATCCGAGCTTCCGCCAGGCACTGTCGTCTTGCTGAATAGCCGATTCGGGAGATTTCCTCTCACCTCCCATTCTTTTTATGCTTTTATAGTTCATTTTAATCGACATTGAATTGATATATATATCATATTTGTTCCACATATTTATCTTGTGAATCATTTGCTAGTCTTTTATTTGAAAAACACAAAAAAAATAACAAAACCCCAAAATACTAAAAAGAAACAAATCGAAGCACGGTTTTCATTAAAGTAAACGTTGCCTCCCTGTGTTCGACCCTGGACTCCCTTGGAGTTTCGGTATAAATTTTATTTTGATTGACGAGTTTTGCAACTACAATGATGGGTTACTTGTAACCTCGATTTCTAACACGCGAAACACGCCCGACCAATACCCGATTAGCCCTAAACCTAATTTTGGAAGAAAGACAAAGGAAATCTGAGGAGAGGGGAGGGTTTTGCTTCAGAATCCATGTCCTGTTGCTTCAAGATGCATGCCTGTGCATTCTATACTTAGCATCTCTAAGGTCACTGCTGAGGCTTCGTGCCTTTGTGTTGGTGCTCTATGCTAAGGCCTTGAGCCTTGTGCTCTTGAAGCTCGATAACTTTAAGGCATTTGATGGTTGTGAGTGATGTCTGACTGAAGCCTTTGGTCCTGACTACTATGGATTTATTTGAGTTCTTAACTGATATATGATTCGGGTTACTATTGAAATATTTGGTTAAAATGAATGCTTGGGATATATGACTAATTAGAGGATTAAGTGGTGATCTAAATCACCATTATTTTTTAGGTCAAATTCTTTTTGTCCCAATATTTCTTGAGATACATTGGTTTCTAATTGAATATCATTCTAAATAATTTATTCATCGAATATCTTTAATTGTGATTCATTGACTGTGCTTACTATTCCTATATTATGATTAGTGCGTGATTTCCATATTTGCTCCCTGCGAATGACCTCAAACTCACATTGATTTCGAGTTTTATAAATTTAAATGCTGTAGCATTTTGGTCGACTATATTACAATGCACATTTCTTAAATCGACAATATATGCATGCAACATTTTGGCACCGTTGCCGGGGAGCAACATGATATTCACCACTAATCTTTCTTGATTGAGCTCACTACTAACTTGCCCTATTTATTTTGTTTGTGATTTTGAGAGGTACATCAAGAGAAGATCTTCCACGCAATCAACCACTCTAGGGGAAGGTAAAATTTCTCTTCTTCCCAAATCATCCTCCTAATCTTGGGAAAGCGAAAAAGAAAACAAACGAATTAAGATTCATTTGCCTTATTTTTGAAGTAATCATCATTTAAATGCAAAGATTCCTGATTTGCAAACTTAATTTGATATTTGATTGAAGTGAGATGATTTGATTTAAGATCCCTATCCTAATTTTTTATATCTATTAAGGATTTATGCTTAAAATCATGACATCTTGGGCTACTCACATTCTTGTTTGAGTCCAAGGTGTTACATTTGAGAACAAATTGGACTTGAATTAGAGCCAATTTGGATTTCCACATTAGGATTTTGAAGTGTTAGTGCATACTTGCATGCATTAAAGGAAATTAACCCTACCACTTTTATGCGCCACCCAATCCCTTAGCTGAAAGATCTATTCAAGAAAACCCTAAAATCAAAACCTCTAAAATCACTTGAACTCTAAAAATTTGGACCTAATAACCTAAAAGTCAATTCAGGGTGACTTTGGGTCATGCCCAAATTTCATCCTCCATTTTTAGGGTAGGTCAGGTGAAGTTGGTCCACTTTGTGATCAATCAATCTCCAAATTAGGCCACAAGTTAAATTAACTTATAAACCAAGTGAAATTCAAGGCATAAATTAGGACTAAAGTTGGTAGACTTAAGGTCATAATTCATACATTTCGGTCTACTTGGAACCGTAGTGACAAGGAAGGTCAGGTGGGGGAAACCCTGTAACCTGTGGGGATGCTCTACTGTTGATGGGAACACCATCATAGGCCCTAACTAGCCACTTTTAGTCAGGTTTTAAAGATAAATGCTCCTACATAACCATCTGAGGGTTATAACTCCACTTCAAGCTGTTTTGAGAAGAAAATAGAAAACCAAGGTTAATTATGTAATTTTAACAGCATAACATGAACATAGAATAACCAAGTAGTTTGCCAGGGGTGAAATAAAGGTCAAATGATCATTCAAATCTAATAAGTTGATCCATGCAGAAGAAATAAGGTTTCACATATTTCGAGAACCAGTATAGCACCGAAAACCCTAATTTCAGGCCTGCTTAAATTATTGAGGTTCTCGTCAGAATAAAATTCATATAAACCTTCTGAAATTCACATAAAAATATTCCATGAGGCTTGGTACCCTTGTGTTGACCATTGAAACCCATTTTGACCTTAAATAGAGTCATAGACATAATTCTGCCCTAATTTAGGTTTTTACGCAAATTGCCCAATCAAACTTGGTAACGATTGAAATCCAACTTCTCCATCAGATTCCTTTGGTCCAAATTAACTTTATACCAAAATTTGGGCATGATCAGAGTTCATCTTAACCTAGCTTACATTTTAGTCAATTTAAACTCCATTTTTCACACCTAAGACCCTAGCTTTTGAAATCCTTACAAATAGCCCCCTAAGTTTTTTATCTTCTTCACAAAAGGGTCCCTATCTCCATGGCATGTGTGAGCCCATGAGATCCAAGCTCCAATCAAGGAAACCTCCCTGATTTCTCTACCAATCCCTTCCAAAATTGGAAGAGATGAAATTAAGGAAATTCCTAGTCATCTGAACCAAGTCTTGGGATCCAATTCTCTGTGTGAAGCTCGTGCAAATTCATTGATTTCAGGGATCCCTTTCCCTGAAAATCCAAGCTTCTCAATCTTGTCACGAAGCTTAGAAGCTTGCCTAAAGCTCTATAAAAGCACCTCCATGCAAAGCCGAACTCCTTAGCGAGTCCTAAGCCTAGAAACACTCCATCTTCTCTACCTTCAGCCTGCTCCAAGGACCACTTTGCTGACTATTGGAACCTAGTTCCACTTCTCGCTTGTGTTTTTGTGTCAAAAAAACCGTCTTAAACTCTGATGTGTTTATGAAGTATTACAGGACAATATAGGAGGTAGAATTTGTGGATGCTAGCAAGCAACGAGAAAGTTTCGAAGATATGAAGACAGAAGAATGTAGTCTTAGTTTAATTTATTTTAGAATCTTTGTATGTCTCCTAACAAGTAAAATATAACCTAGGAGTTTAAAATCAAAGTAGGGATAATTAGGATTTATATTCACGCTTAATCATTTACTTTAAAACTCAAAATTGATTATTTTAAGATAAAGTCGTATAGCTTAGATTGGATTTCATTAAAATTGGTTTATACTAATAAATCAAGTTACTTGTAACAAGTACTGGTGCTAGCCAAAGTACTGGTACATGCTAGGCACAGGTTTTGGCCTAAGTCCCTAACTGAGAGCAACAAGTACCGATAATAATCACTAGTACCGATACATGTAGGTCATAGTACCATGGCCCGTGCGTCCCAAGTTTCGGTACTGGTGATCAGTACCAGTATCAAGTGGCTTTGTTGGTACTTGGTAAACGCCAGTTTATTATTATTCTTATGCATTAAAACAAACCTAGCTCTTAGGATTTTGCTTCGCAAATGGGTTTTTGGGCTACATTTAGGCATTAATTAGGTTAGGCATGCATTACACCTTCTATTGTCTTTCTAATGTGTTTTTGTGAGTGTTAGGGATATATAGATTGCCAAATCCCTAGAACCCTAGCACTCAGAAAGGCAACTGGTGAAGGAGAGGCTCTCACCAGCTGGAACTCAGCTTGATCCAGCTCACCATAGCTGGAATCCAGCTCACCTGAACTAGGGTTAGCTCATCCTAGCTCCATTCAGCTCATCTCAGCTGAATGGTTGCTCAAGAGAGCTCAACTTAGCTCACTCTAGCTCAGGTCAGCTCAGATCTAGCTCAACTTAGTTGAGTTTGGCTCATCTCAGCTCCCATTAGTTCACAAGGAGCTCTAGCTAGCTCAGCTAAGTTGATTGGAGTTCACCCCAGCTCAGGTCCTGCTACATCCACCTCCACTCAACTTGACCTAGCTGAAGATGACTTCATTTCAGCTTAGAAAGCTCAAGTTCTGCTCCTGGAGACTCAGCTTAGCTCAACTTTGTTGAGCTAAGCTACCTTAGCTGCCTCAACTAGCTTGATCCTCCCCGGGAGCACCAGACCCATCTCACCTAAACTCCTTGTGACAGAAGCCAACTTACTTTAGCTTGGCTTAGCAGCTAGCAAAGAACTAGCAAGCTAGGCTAGCCAAAGTAGCTCCATGCCACCCTCTTCGATAGCTGCCAGCTCCAGTTCAACTCCAGACTTCTTCCGTCCAGCTCCTCTCCACAAACCCTAGCTCCCATTGCCTCCTCCTCTACTCCATTACTAGATAAGCTAGATTATCTTTGCTTAGCTTAGCTAGAATCTAGCTCCCTTGGCCATCCACCAAGCTAAAGTCCAGCCTAACTACCTCTACCTCAAGCCCACCTAAGCTACACCTAAGCTCCACCTAGTCCACCCTAAGCTGGCTCCAACCTTAGCCATCTCTTCACCCCTCACCTAACAACATAAGGTGCCTAGAGTTGGCACCAAAACCCAACCCTAACCACCTCCCATTTTGCTGCCAACCCTACCTCCCATATCCACCAAACACCTAATCTTACATCCACATCTTCCCACCCACATACCCCCTTCTAGAACCCTAAGATAGTGCCACCTAATGGCCTTCTAGAAGGCCCATTTTGGCGCCAACTCTAAGGGACACCAAAGCCATAAGTACCCCCCCTTGTGCCACCTCATTTGGCACCAGTTATACCCAGCCATAGGATCCCTAACTAGCTCCCAAATCATGTCCTAGCCATCCATTTCAAGAGCCACCTCTAACCCCCATTAAACCCTATAAATACCCTACCCTACCATCACATAATTCCCATCCTCCCATTAGATAATTTCCACCTTACTTCCTCTTAAACCCATGGTTAAGAAGAGGGGATATAAAGGAAGATTAAGGGGGCACATCATTTGCCCCCATGGTGCCTTCTTCTCCCCATTCCTTCCCTTTGCGCCACGCCAAGAAGGAGGACGATCTTCACTGCCAGGAGGATGCCTAGGTAAGGAGAAGAAAGGGTGGTGCACGCCCACCCTTGAAGGAGATCATTGAAGGTGGTAGTTTCCACCTTGAAGGACACCATCTTGGAGGAGCATAGGAAGGAAGGAGAAGGAGAAGCCATTTTCAAGCCTAGGAGCCACTAAACTTGGAGCAAGGAGCTTCACCTCTTCACCATCTTCATCAACCAGGACTTTTGTTTCACTTGTTTTATATTTTCATTGTTTGTATAAGCTTTCCTCTACTAGTGCAGAACAAAAGTCTGATTTTTTTATAAAGTTGCTTTCCTAATTTAGTGCATTTTATTCTCTACTTTGGTTTTGTTTTAGGACTTTCACACCCTCTTCCCAATTATCCTAGGGCTTCACTAGCCTAGGGTGAGCTTAGGAAGAGGTTACTTTGCCACCTAGTTTGTAAAGTAGGTTTTGTCTTTTCCACCACCAACTTTGTATTGCCTTGTTAAATTAAAAACCCTAAAAGTTATATATTCAAAGAAGAACAAAAAGAAAGTTGAGTTGCATTTTCGAGCAAGAGATTGATTTTTTGCAAAACATCGCCTCCTTGGACAATGCTAGATACTCGACTATCTAGGTTACAAATTTTAAAAGCGTATACAATTTTGCATGTTACAATGACTCTAAAAACCTTAATTACAAATCATGCTAAATTCCGCATCACTTTTTGGCACCATTGCCTGGGAGGCACGGATTTGCAAATTATTTATCTCTTGCTTGAAGTGGATCCCATCCCCTTGCATCTCTTCTTTCTTGTGTGTGCAGGAACTACAGGAAGAAAGCAGGAATTTGGAAGCGAGAGCTCAAAGTTCCTTTTCTTCCCACGATTCTATGAACCATAGGAAGAAAGCAGGAATTTGGAAATGAGAGCTCAAAGTTCCTTTTCTTCCCATGATTCTAGGTTGGTTTCTTCTTTCTTGTCACAATTACCCTAAAAGACTGCTAAAATACACTAAACTTGGCTTTCAGGATCTTGAACATCAAATTTTGGTAGAGTGGAACCTTTAAAACCAATTGTTTCACTACCCCATTAAACACCACTTTACCTTTAGTGCGGGTGTTCTATTTTTCGGATCCAAACTTCTATCTGGATTTGAAAAATCAATTTCGAGCACCACAGGTCTTTTAAAATCTTAAACATTCATTCAAAGATTGCAAATCAAGTTTGGAACATCTATTCCAAATTTTAAACTAATTGGGTTTGTATTTAATTTTTAAAAATTCATGGACTGCAAAGGAGTCACACCCTCTAATCTTCCTATTTTGCTACTATCTACGAATTTTCAGAATTTTTATACTTGTCCAATTTTTGTACAATTTAGCTTTCTGGAATCCTTGTGAAATAATACACATAACATAAGATCATCAAAATTTTCTGAGGCCGATAGTGGTACTGGTAAGTCCAAAATACCTATGGGTATCATTTCTGGACTTTGACACCAGCACAAAGAAAAATTCTTTGAAAATATCAGAAAAACTCTTAAAATCTTGAAAATTTTTCTTCTAGAATCGTTGTTTGATTTTCCATAAAGTAGTGGTATTTTTTAATCTATTTGGACCACTACTTAAAACATAAATCTTAAAAAAGATCCATTGGTAGTTAAATTTCTATCCTAGGATCAATTGGATTAGGGTTTCCTTTTCAATTTTAGAGACAAACAACTAAAGGGAAATTGATCTCAACCTATACAACTTGATTTCTTTTTTATTTTGAATCTCAAAAACTTGTTTGAACTCTTAAGAAGGAAACCCTAAAAAACACACTAACTTAAATCCAATTTTAAAAGATAGAAATACATAAAATTGCGTGACAACTTATTTTTCGTTGGAACCACTTTCCAATTCCAGCACACACACAAAAAAATTGAAGTAACAAGGCAACAACCCAATCAATGCCCTCCACATTCTATGTGCACTTTAGTATCCTAGACCTAATTAAAATCTATAGCAACTTGACCCCTAAGGTTTCATCAACTTAGGCTTGCTATCTAGGTCTTAAGTTTTCTTTAGTTAATATCAATTGTATCATCTATATCTGGTGTTCAGGCTAGGGGGCCGTGTCAAACGACTAGGCATAGGTTTGTACAAGCACCTGGGTTTTTCCTGGGAAACACTTGGGCCCAAACCTCCCATTAAACAACTTGGCTAGATTTGTTGACAGAACGGGTATTCACTATTGATTACTTATTCCCTAGGTAGACCAAGTTTTAGGTTATTTTTAGGGAGTCACACTTAAGTTAGGTATAGAATTTTGATTGTTTGTGTGCATACTTCTCTCATCTCCATCTCTTCTCCTCCCCTCCCATTCTTCCATTCTATGCACGGGTGATGGTCTCAAAATCCACACTTGGAGGGACTATTTGATTTCGCCCCACATGCCAAAAGATCGCTTTTTCTATCTTCTTCTTAGAAAATGGAAAATCAAAAAAATAGGTCCACTAACCCTTCCACTTCCACCTCTAATCCCACCTTTAACCCCACTACTAACCCTAATTCTGACCCTTCTACCCAAAACCCCCCACCTTTAATTTCCCGCACTTGGAGCTCCCTAACGCTGATTTGCCTCAATCACAACATCAAGCCCCTCACTTGATCTCTTGACAATGATGCTGAGTAGATTGCTCAACTGAATGCCAATCAACAAACATTGACTAGGAACATCCAAAACCTAGCCAATCAAAGGCCAAACCCACCACCCCATCAGCAGCCTACTATTCCTCTAAGAGATTTTTTTTATCCTTCTTATTATGAAGAACGACTAGGGGTGGTCATACTAGAAGGGGACTTCGAGATCAAGCCAGCGGTTCTGAACCTGATTAAACATTTTCATGGCCTTCCTAGGGAAGACCCATTTAGCCACCTTGAAGAGCTAACACTTCTTGCACAAACAACCCATTCCCGAAATGTGCAAGAAGACCTTTGGCTGATGTGGCTATTTCCATTACCTCTAAAAGATAAGGCTGCTTACTGGTTCAAGACCATTGGCCAACCCATCACCACATGGCCTCAGCTCAAGAGTGCCTTCCTCAAGAAATTCTTTCCCACTGGTCTTACTATTTCCCTACGAAGATTAGTTATGACCTTTCAATAAAAATCTGATGAGACTTTCCATGATTCTTGGGAAAGATTTCAAGATCTCTTAAGAAGTTGCCCGCACCACGAGATTCCTTTGTGGCAGCTCATGTAGATCTTCTATCATGGATTAGAAGATCAAATCCGATGTTTTGTCGATTCCTCATGTAGCGGCAACTTCTTGAATAAGGATGCTAAGAGTGCCTATGACCTTTTTGAAGAAATGAGTGAAAACTCATTTAATCATGTTTCCATGAAACATTTTGCAGAACTTCAAACCTACAGTTTGGTGTTCATGAAGTAGGCACCCAATCTATTCCTGTAACCAAAGATGATCTTCAAATGATTACACAAAAACTCGACCATATGAACATTAATCAAAAGAAGATTGAGGAAAGACTTGCCACATCAACCTAAGCTCCACACAGTGCACATCTAGCCCAACCTAACTTTCCACGAAGAGAAAATTTGCACAAGCTCAACACTACTACTAATTATTACCAGTATTCTGAGGTTGCCCAGGATTCACTAAGGAATTACAACTATCCAAATCTTAACCCCCGTAAAAATATTTCTTCCATCCAGGAGCCATTTAAATATTATTCCAATTGGAAGAATTACTTGAACTACTCCTGGAATAATTAGGTTCCTCCCCAACCAAATCAATTTAATGGGTATGGGTCTAATCCGACCTTTCATCCTGGGCCATCCCAACAAGACATCAATGCCTAGATGATGAGAACCCTACAGGAAATGAAGACAAAGATGATGGAAGTAACCCGCACCATCACAAATCTGAATAATCAGATCGAGGTTACTCACACTTAAAGACCTACAGGACATCTTCACTCCCAACCCTTGCCCAACCCTATTCACTAAAGGAACCAGTATCCAGGCAGAAATCCACACTACCTAAATTAGTCTCCTACTAATCCACCACCAAAGCAACCTCCCAGGTTCCCACAACCACAGGTCCCCCCACCTCCTCCAAATAATAATCCAACTGCACATGTAGTTACGTTGAGGAGTGGGAAAACCACCACTGATCCTGGGCCTTCCCAGAAACCTGGAGAAATCCCCATCCCTATGCAAATTGACTCTCCACCTCCCCATTAGGAAGAAAAAGAAACACAAAAATCTCAAGACATGACTCCTATCCCTTTTCCACAAGCTCTCCACCACACCACCAAAAGAATAAAGAAATCTAAGCCCACCACAAAAGAACTCATGGATCTATTTGGGCAAGTTCAAATCAATATTCCTCTCCTAGATGCCATCAAATAAATACCTGCCTATGCCAAATTTTTGAAGGCAATCTGTACTCCTAAAAGGCAAGTCAAAAATCTAGGGTAGGTATATCTTTCGAAGATAGTAAGCTCTGTCATACAGAGCAAGCTGCCTCCTAAGGTGAAAGATCCGGGGGTGCCATTAATTTAAGTGATTATTGGTGATACTATCTTTGATCGCACCCTCCTTGATCTTTGTGCCTCAGTTTATATCATTCCCACAATTTTATTTGAAGAGCTTCAGATCGGTGAATTGAAACCCGTCAAGGTTACCCTGCAATTAGGCAATCGATCTATAATCAAACCTCGTGGGATTGTTGAGGATGTTGTGGTCAAGGTTTAGAATTGTCTTCCCTGCAGACTATCTAGTCCTTGACATTAAGTACCCAAATCTTTATTGAATGCCCCAATAATCCTTGAACGACCCTTTTTGGCCATTGTAACGACAAATATCAATTGCCACACAGGCAAAATGGATATCACCTGCATAGGCCAAACTATCACTCTAGATATTTTCAAATCCTCCAAGAGATTCCATGATAATAACTTTTTTGAGGACTCAGATACTGAAATTTCAAATATGGTGGAGGAGACAATGTTGATAGATACCCTTACCGACCATAATATTTTTGAGGAATCAGATTCAGAATCAGCGGTCGACGAAATCTATGATTTGGAGACTTGTCTTCACAAAAAATCCATTACTGATGAACCCCCTCATTACCCTGACCCACACACTCTTCCCTTACCCCACCTTTCCACAGTAACTTCACCCAATCCTCGCCATCCCTTCCCTGATTCCTTTCCTTTGGACCTGCCACCAGACCCTCCCGAGTTTGGCATCCAACCTGATTAAAAACCATGGCCAGACTCAGGCTATGCTTATCATTTTCCATCCAACTTTGATCCCTATATTTCCACTTATCAATTTTATTGGGATCCAGAAGAAGACACACTTTATGCAGGCATCCAAGTGTCCAACTATTCACATGATTTTTCATCTTCTGTGCATACCTTCACGCCTAACTGAATGGGGTAAAAGAGAGCACTGGATGGGAGGTAACCCATGATTTTTTTGCTTTCCTTTTACTTTCTTTTTCCAGGTTTTGACCATCCAAAACCCAACCATCCTTCACTAGGGTGATCCCTCTTCCCTCCTAATGCATGAGAACATTGCATATCTGATGGGGTGCGCTTCACGAATTAAAAATCAGGGTTTAGTTGGACCCATCGTCGTAGCTCGCAAAACACATCTATTAGATAAAATTTATAACCAAAACTCGAAAAGTGAGTCCCAGGTTGAACACAGGGAGGCGAACATTTGGTTTTATGAAATCCGTGTTTTGCTTTATTTCTTTTTGGTCATTTTTGTCATTTCTAGTTTTTTTTGGTATTTTTATCGGGCAAGAGATTAGGTCGATGAAAACTTTATCTACTCAGAGAAATATAAGAGAGAGGGAGAGAGAGAGAAACAATCACCTATTTATCAAGAATTATTTGTTACAACTACGAAAGCAGAAAATCTCCACTATGAAAGCATAAAAAGATAGAAGAGTTGAGAGAAATCCCCCTTGACAGTCGCTCAAAGGACGACTCGCTTTAACATCGCCTAGATGAAGGTGATGAGGAGCAAGATGAACGGGGATGGAGCTCGAGGAAGGTAGATGGGGCAAAATGGCATCACGGTAAGGATCTTCTTCCCGAAGGGCGACGAGAGGACAACCACGGGATGCTCCACCTAGGGGGATGTGAGGAGGGAAAACTATTTGATTTTCTACTCTAGAGGAGCATCCCAGGCTTGGGACAAGCTCTCTCGAGAGCCTTGGAGGTGGTGTGAGGAAGAAACGAAGAAATGAAAAAAAATGGGAGGGGTAAGGGTCCTTTTACAGTGGAGGAATGAATCAAATTCGTATACAGGACATTTAGTGATGGTCATAAACGTCGTTGAAGATCTGCAGCAAATGTTGCTGGAGACAGCCTACGTGCTCACGTTGCCGTTGCACTGGTGTGCGCTCTACGTGCCACGCTTGCCTGCACTACCACTGTGTGCATGCGTGCACCCACGTTGCTGTGCACATGCGGCGGCGTGTGCATGCGCATGGGTGGCTTGGGTTGTGCCATGTGGTGCGATCTGGGCCATCCATCTTGTTTTCGTTGAAGGAACTGTTACAGAGGTCGAATTAAGTCAATTTTCACGTCATTAGGCTACGATCATCGACCCGAATCCATCTGTGTGGTTGGATTTGTCATTTAAAGTACTGAATTATGTCATCTAGTCCCTTGGCTATTGATCTTCCTCAGGCTGCATATGGTGCTATAGGACTCCGATTAATGTGATTTCTGAGGCGTTGGACTCCGGTCATCGTCCTAACCGGATCCGTATGGTCGGATCGTCAATCTGAGGCTTCGAAATAAATCTCCTTCTCTCCTGACCATAAAAAGGATGCAATTAACCTAAAATATACAGAACTACTCTAAATGGAGAATCATGCATGATATGCAATATTTATAATGTGCAATGCAAATCTAAGCCTAGGAATATGCAAAAATAGGCATTTGAGCCTAAATGGATGTGTCTATATCATTCCCCCAAGCCTACCTTTTGCTAGTCCCTAGGAAAATTAAACTAGGTGCCATGTATAAAATCAAAATTAGGATTAGATCGCTTAGGCCTAAGTCGTTTATTAACAATAGAAAATTTCAACTGAGGTCTTAAACAACGAAAGCTCAATAGTACCTGGGTGCCTACTAGAATGCAGACTGCCCAACTCCTCGCCTTATTTGAAAAGGGAAGATACATTTTTTTAGTTTTCTTCTTTTCTAACTTTTTTGTACATTTGAAGTTTGAGAGTTCCGGGATAACTTTTTACAGCTACTCGACTCGCCGAAGACTCAAAAAGGACCCTAAGTGCTAAGCATCTCATGGAAAGAGTGAAAGGCTCACTAGGCGGCCGTTAAAATGGACATCAGATTTCTATGACCCTAGGTGACCTTTCCTAAAGGTTTATCTTTTCGAATGGTAGCTTTCTCCCAACTTCTTTTATTTATGGGGTCAACACAAGGGTGAACCTAGTGTATATCTCCATGGTTTATTTCACTTCCCTACTTCTTCCCTAAGTGTTTTGGGAATTATTGTGCATTTTTTTATGAGTTGGGTTTTGGACAACCGACCAATGGGCTGTTACCAATGGCAACTTGCCAGCCATACTCGTGGGATGAACTGTGGTTTTGTTTATTTTTTTCTCCTTTTTCTGTATATATATATATTTCCTTTTCTTTTTGTTTTATTTTTTTTTTAAGTAGGTGGCTTCCCTAATCTAAAATTTACCTAAAGGTAGTACAACAAAAATGGTCTTGTGACTGGGCTCCGGACATCCTACTGATGAGCTGTTACCACCGACAACTTGCTAGCCATACCACTCTAGATAGTTCATTGGCTACCCAATTTCTAAAAAAATTGCCAAAAAGTGAGTCAGTGCAAAAAGCATGTAGATGCTTAGGCTTAAAGTCCCCTCAAATCAGAGGGTAGGTTGATATGTCATATACTTATCACCAGAATTTATTTACTGAATTAAAATAAGGTTGACTTGGTGATGACTCAAGACTAAGTCCACATTTGAGTTGACACCTGGGCTAATTTACCCTGAAGACCTGAAATGTCTAAGTGTTGAGGTCCTCTCATATCATTTCCTAAAGTTAATAACGCCTAAAAGCCTAAGTTCTCTTCCCCTAATTCTATTTTCCTTTTTTTTTAACTTTTTGAATTTTCATTCTTTTATTTTTTAAAAGAAACTAAAAGGAATTCTACGGAGTTAACAAAATGATTTCAGGATAAAATATCCATCCCCCATGCCTAAATGATGAAATGTCCTCATTATAAAAATAAAAACATGAAAAGGGTGGAGTAAATAGAATATCACCTAAATTTCGTGACAACCCGGTCAGCTCCGTAGAGAGAAGAGAGTATACACATGCACTAAGTTTAATGCCTTCAGTTAGGCATAATATACATACTAAGAAGAAATTGAGAATTCACAAGTGTGGGTTAGAATCAAAATGAAAATATTAATCCTCATACCTACCAACAGAATTTGTCCACAAATGTGGACCAAGTTATGATGCAAACCCATGCCCCAGGGTCGAGTGGTTCTAAGGTTCTGGATGAAAATCACACAGAACCTAAGATTATTGTGTTTGCAAGGCCGGGCCTGCGATTTTGTGGTGTGCAACCCAAGACCAAAGTGTCAGACAATGGGTAAAGATGGGTCAATAGGTTCAGATGTCCTCTTAACGTTTAGCTCATAAAAATAATCAATTATTTCGAGCTTGGGTTGCACGTGAAAGATATCGTAAGGGTCCTGGTAGAAAGCAAGTGGTTTCAGGTCAACAGGAACCCTTAGATCCAAAATCAAAGTTCCCTCAGAATTAGCTTCCCAGATTTTTAATTCCAATGTTTCTGGGACCTCCAAATCATTGTACACCCCATCTAAAGTACCCAAGTCCAACAATTGTGGATGAATCAGGATTGACTTGGGTTTGGTGATCTCAAAAATATCATCATTCAATTCATTAGGGTGTGTTTGAGGAATGGGGCTATCGATTGAATCATCAGGATTCGAATTATCCAAGTTAGCCCCAATATGATCATAATCTTCAATGATCGAGCTATCAAATAGTTTGTCATGCTCCTCGAGCTTGATTGTCTCACAAGAATCCTCCTCCTTAAGTTTAAATGAGACTTCACGAAAAGATTCTTCACCCTCAGAATCAAAGAATTCATGATCCTCATTTATATATGTCTCAAAATTGATTATCATTTCCTAGTTCAAAGAGACATATTTTTCCTTGCTCCCTTACTCGAGGATCTCCGGTGAATCAATTAGCTCATCTTTAATGGGTTATGTTAGCCCAATTTGGTCATCCCTAATTTCAGAAAATGTATCACCCCCGACAGGTGTCGGAGCGGGTTCTGACATTGGCTCTCCTGAAGGAGATTCATCTTGAGAATCATCCCAAGATTTGACTAGGGCAACCATAAATTTCATCTTCAACCTCGATAATTTCCCATGTAGAAACTCACCCAGGTCCCTATCCCTAACGTTTTTTAGCAAATCCAAAAGAGAACTATTAAGTTCATCAATCATTTTGATCATAGAATCCAATGCTTCAGTGCATGGTGTTGGCTGAGCTTTTAAAGATTGTATAGTATTCCTCAAACTAGCCAACACCCTATCCTGGATCTGGTTCACCTGAACCGACTGGTTCGGTTCAAGGTTGGGCGGGTTTGGGTTAAATCTAGGGGAGTCAAGATATCGAGGTTCTCGGGTCCCTCCCTGATAGTAGGTCGTTTCAGGCTATTTAAAGAATGGTGGTGGCCTATATTCAGTGGAATACTGGGAAGGGTAGGTGTTATAATCATTATATCCTTCCTGATTGTAGATCTGGTTGGTTTGGTGATCAAAGGATGATGATCTATAATCATTGTAGCTCTGGGAAGGATAATAATCATAATCTTGTTGTCTAGGTTTAGGACCTGGACACTGAGGTCCATATTCATATTCGCAATCAAAGTCATCCTAGCTAGTGGATGGGTAATTACAAGTCAAGTCAAAATAGTAATCATCTTATGGATAAGTGATACTAGGAGGTGTTTTACGAAGCGAGATCAATGTTAAAATCAATGCGTCGTAGTATAGTTGAAATCGCTCGAAAATAAATGAATTTTATTACTCCAAATTGTAAATTTAAGGTCGAACATAGGGAGCAAATTGGGGTTTAAAAAATCAAGAGCACAACTTTAAGATTGAATATAATATGTAATGAAAATCAGAGTATTGTGCAAAAACACAATGTCAATGTATATAGAAGAAGCACAAAAAAATGGACGTTGCTACAGTGCTTCTATTGCACTTCTCTATTCTCTGTCTCTGGTTGGCTTTCTTCCTTCTTCTTCTTTCTTCTCTGATTTCTTTGTGCCTTAGCCTTCTTTTTACCTTTAGCTTCTCTTTCTCTTTCAACCCTTAAGCTTCTTCTTCTTCAGTCCTTGCCTTATCTCTATTTGCCTTTGGCTCTTCTCTTTCTTCTTCTCTGTCTCTACGACTCCTTCTTCTCTTTCTTCAGCCTTTAACTTCTTCCTCTTCAATCTTGCCCTTTCCTTCCTTAGGTTCTCAGGCTTCCGCCCTCTCCTTCCTTAGCTTCTTCTTCTCTACCTGCGGGAGCAAAACCTACCCCTACTTGCCCCTGCGATCTATCTTCTTCTTTCTCTCTTAGGCTCGCTCTCCCAGAGCCTTCTCGGGTAATCGGGTCTGGTATGCACTCCCGAGACTAGGCCCACAAGTGTGCATGGTGGGCGAGGAGTGCAGGCTGGTAGGGTATACGGGTCAGGGCCAGGTCTGCGGGTAGTGGGTCATGGACGATGCAGTGAGGGCGAGTGGGACCTCACCCAAAGGTTAGGAGGCGATAAGCCTTTGTCACTTTTACAATTTATTTCGGTATGTCCTCTCCTCCACGGCTGAGGTGGGACTAAACGTCCTACCTTCCTATTGTGTGCATCCATAGTAGATGGCATCCAATTGCGGCTGTTATTGTGGCCTTCAATGCCAAGTGCTTGGCTGAAGCTGTGCGCGAGGAGAGTCCGCATGCCCTGGAACTCGTAGCCTAGGGTGAGAAGGCCTGGAACGAGCTTGCAAGTGACCTGCTTGCGTGCTTCAATGGCACTGGGGCTCCTGTGCCTGAAGTCATGTAAACGGCCTTGTGACCTCGTTAGAAAGCTTGGGAGGCTTCGCCAAGACACTGCGAACATGTTGCAGGGATCAGCGCGGCGTGTGGGTGGTTGTGTTGGCGGATCTAGGGTACCTTGTGGATGTGTGTATGGGTTTGTCCGAGGGGTGTTTTAGGTGTGTGTCACGGTGAGTGAGGTGAGGGGTTACATTCAGTGAGGTGTGGCGATGCTTATGCAGTGGTTGGCGAGGCGGATGGAGGTGCAGAGAGGTGGGGATGCCTTGCCGGAGTGTGGCCAGAGATGAAGAAGGTGGGGGTGATTTGTGGCGTTGAGGGATAGTTTCAAGAAATAAAGAGGGGGAACAGGAAGAGGTGGGAGAGAGGAATTATCTAACCTAGTATAAGGATGAAGGAAAGCAGGGATGGCAGCCAACTCGTGTTGCCATCACTGGAGACGAAGCTCTTCGTAGAAGAGGCGATGGTGACAATAGGGGAAAAGGCGATGTCAAGCTGGTATGGTTGACGCGGATGAATGCGAAGAAGGTAACCCAACCACTGGTATTGTGGTTGAGCGATGAGAGAGAGAGGATGGAGCCATCGGAGCATGTGGAGAAGTTGTGGTCGGTGAGGACAGAAGAATGTGGGGTAGGCCGACTCAAATCCAAGTTGAGGAGGTGTGGAATGAATTAGGGTTTCTTATATAGGCCCTAGAGGTTGGTTTGGTGCTTGGAAGCCATGCTTCCAAGCATGGCCATGTCACCAGAGATGGAAACGTAGAGAGACCCAAATCTCTCATGCGTTCGCATGAGAGATTGGGTAGGAATTAGGGCTCAATAATGGGTTCACATGAGTGGAGATTTCTCAGAAAATCTCTGTTTCAATTTTGAAAGGGATTCTCTGAGTGATCAGAGAATTCTTGCCTTTGAAACCTCGCCAGAGTAGGATTCCCTCTGCTATAATGGCAGAGGGCCTAATTGCAAAGAATGATGAGGAAGTTAGATGGGTTTCTGCAGAGGTTTTCAAAAGATAGGGGTAAAAATGTAATTGGGCTATACCTATTTGCAAAGTAGGTCAAGAAGAAGTCTCCTTAGGTCCAAATTTTGGCATAAACCTAATTTGGACCTACGGAATCCAATGGTGAAGTTGGATTTTGGGTTTGACGATGTTTGACTAGGCAATTTACACAAAAGCCCAATTTAGGGTAAATAATTAACTGAGACCCCAGTTCAGGTCAAAATTGGTTCCAAGAGCCAAATTGAATGCTCTAAACCCTAGAGGATATTTTTCCATGACTTTTAGAGGGCTTAGGTGAATTTTATCCTGACCAAAACATTGTTAAATTAAGTGGGCCTGTTTTAGGGTTACAAGAAGTCATTTAATTCCCAGAATTCACATGAACCCTTTTCTGTTTGAATCTACCCACTTTTTATCTTATTAAGACCATTTGACCTGTGTTTAACCCATGAGAAATCCCATTGTTGCACTGCAATGGTAAAATTGTAGTTTTACCCCTTATTTCTTGCTTTTCTTTCAGAAGGGTTATTCATTGAGTTGGGACCACCAGTTGGTTATGTAGGAGATTTTATTCTCTTTTCTAGGTCAAAATGAGTTAGTTAGGGCTCATGATGGTGTTCCCATCATACCCCCATGCTTAGCTTTTGGTAGTCCCTTAGGAAAATTTTAAGGTTTTAACTTCTATTCTAGACCATGAATTCCTTGATGTTCACAAATTATCAGTTCTCTTTTCTTTTTGATTAGGTTAGAAGGCTGACAGTAGGCCTAGAGGTACTGAAGTACCAACCAAGATCCAGACCTAACCAACTCTAGCCTTGATCCTCCACGAAGGTTTTTAAGGCCCACAGGAACTATCCTTAGGTTCGTTGGACTCCGTGTTTAAAGCACCCATGCTTGAAACGTATTTTACCCTCGGTTCAGTTTGCAGTGCATTTTTTTGTAAGAGAGAGATAGAGGATTTTCTTTGTTTGGAGAGTTTTCTCTTTCTTTTCTTTTTATTTCTGGCTTCGAATTGGCTTCTCAACATGGTCTGTATCAGATTCCTCATCCCCATCATCAATCCTCGAATGTCCTTGGCAATCGATGCTTCATGATAGCACCGCCCATGACAACCCTCAGAACCTTGGCTTTTGAGATAATCCCGCCCATGGCATTCTATAGCTAAATCCAAACCCTAGTAATCGACATTTTGTTATAATACCACCCATGGCATCTGAACTAGCATAGGGTGCTTACGTGCCCCAAGTAGGATATGTAAATATCCTAGGAGACAAGCACCAAGGAGACGATATGTTATTATGCATCTTCGAGGGGAATTTCCCACCTCTCCACGCTGGGAACTCGTCTAAGTCAACTTATGTTGATCGGTCACTCCTTATCTAGGCAACTTTTTCAGAACAGTTAAACGCTTTTGCATGATTTTGATAATTATGCACACTGAACCAGACTGTGTGTGGATTGGGGTGCTTAGGTTACCGAGTCCTGCAAACCAAAGGTCAGTTAACAAGGCTGAATACTCCCTAACCCTTAGACCTAATACTTATGCTTTACATTTTCCCCAACCTCTTGAGGACTATCCAGATCTTAGTGGTTACTTCAATTTTTATGCTTAAGAGTCTAGCCCAAGAAGCCTAAGATCAGCATTCCTACTAATATCCTTTGTGTCTCATTAGCACTTTTTCCTTCATTTTTCTTTCTCTTGATATGGTCTAGAACTTCAGTTAATCCCTTAATTTCTTTCTAATGACTATCACTTTTTCTTTTCATTTTGTTTGTGTTCCTTTTTGACATTTTTCACTTTTCCTCCTCAAGTTTTGTGTTGTCTCAAAATTTTCTTCTCTCCTTCAACTTTTTTGTTCTTTTTCACAATTCTCTATTTTTTTGGTATTTTTAGCATATGTGATTTTTTTTGTGAGAACCCTTCTGAATTTTCTTGATTTCTGTATGCTTGCACTTTACCCCCTCCCATGCCTATGTTTTACAATGTCCTCATTGTAAACGGAAGGTGTGAAACAATGTTGGGTTCAGGGACTTAGAATAGGATTTATCGGGTGGGCGAACAGGTTGGGAATGACTGATGCGAATGATTTCAAGCTCTAGCATGTGTACCAGAGGTGGGATTGACTGTTCTAAGATCGAACTCAGGGTGCAGTAGACGTGAAGTATAGATGGATAATCAGAAGGATCTTAGGTTTTTGGAATGACTGGCTGCCTCCCGTTAAGTGCTAAATTCAATGCCTTCAGCCGAGCGGGAAATGGTATGGAGAGGGAGTGGTCAAATTAGTTGAATTTTGTAGAACAAGCACCTTGATCAAGAGCCTGGTTGGTCCAACCAGGTGCTTGTTCAGATCAACAGGCTGATGATGCAGCCTAAACCCAATCAATCTGGTGGTTTAATAAGTGTAGATCAAGAGATGTGGAGACCACCATATACTATGGAGCTCGGAATGATGTAGAAGTGTGAATTCAGGATTTGGCTGAGTCGAATTAGCCTGGTCTAGTAGGGACCTGTAACGTAATTAGTGGATAATGTGGAAACCCCACAAAAGTGATTCGAGAATGATGGAGCATGGTTTGTGATCTGATCAATGTTCAAAACCCGATAAAGATGTGGAGGCGAGTCATCTGCAATCTGCTCAGTAAGAGGGGAATCAGAATAGAAATTGAGTCCGGTTGTGGGTCGGGGTTTAAAATAGGTTTGGATAGGTTCTATATATGAGGAGGAGATGGCTTCAATAAGAATTGTGTTTGAGGGCTCTTCTAGAAAGGAGTTACAGGTGGTTTCATTTAGAGAGTCCTCATTGTAGTTATCAAATTCAAAAGTGAATGCCTGAAGAGTGTTTATAGGATGAGGAAAATCTGAGTGAAGAAAAGATTCGAACTTCGGGTTGCAGTCACTCTCGGCATTTTCTGGTTTTGATTCCTGAGCATAAAAAGAAATGATTCCATCTCACTGGAACCTGAATTTAAATCAGTGATCTCAGGATCAAGGACCTCAGAGTCGGAGTCGGAGAATGAATCATGTGAGCTGAGGTCGTAGATTGGTTCGTCGAGGTTAGGAAACAGAGGTTCTCCGAAATCAGGGTAAGATTCGAAATCGTCGGAGATATTGTGAAAATCAAGTTTTGAATGAGATTTTAGATCAGTGTTTCCACCACAGAATAAATCATACGATGTAAACTCTACAGCCTGACTTGGGTCTAACCTATATGTAGATTCTAAGCTTGAAAAGGTATCCTTATAGGGTTTGTGCTCAAGTTCTAGGCTTGTAAGAAAGAATTAATCAAAATCCCACTCTTCCAACTCCTCGATTTCTGTATCGTAGATTGACATCACTTCTAAGAAATTGATCTGCATCTTTGAGGATGTTGGAGGGGGATATTCATCAAATAAAGGCCTAGAATCATACTCTTCATTTAAACTTTGATCTTCATGATACGGGGCCTTGTAATCTTCCCAATAATTTTCAGATCCAAATTCTAGGCTGAGGGTGTGGATTGAATCACTAGAATCTAGGTCAGAATTTCCTTAGAGGGTCACCTTTTCAGAATAAGGGGCAGGATTTACACCCTTGAGAGGTTCTATTTTAATCTCATCATTGCAGGAGTCTCAGAATTCTATGCTTGGTGACCCAAGATCTAGGGCTGGCTCAAAATCATTTTCTCCTGCAATTAGGACTTCCCAACCTAATTCAAGATCAGGCATGTTATTTTCCGTCTGGGTTGGGAATCCATATCAACCTTGTGCTTGGAACTCAGGATTTGGGAAGTCAGATTGGTCCTCAACACTATTCCAAGATGTTTCCTGAGCTGTTTGGGGTATGTACGGGTATTTCTGATCAATAACTTGTTTCAATGATCTCATCATTTCTTCCCATTTTTCAAGATTATCTTGGTGTCGTTCCCAAAGTACAAGATTTGTCACGCATTGGAGGTATTCAAAGTTAAGTAATTTTTCTATCTCAATGTATCCTATTATGAGAATGCCTCGAGTTGATCCTTTTGTTGCTTTTGCTAATAACAATTGGGCACAGTTTATGATGAAGGTTGTTGTTGTTGGTACACTAACCTAAATGTCTTCTACTGGTTTAGAGGTTTTGTATTCAATTACATAAAATTCAAGGGCATCCTCAATCATCCTATCTCTCATGGATCTTTATGACTCAGGTTTCTTGAATGGTATTCCTAAGTAACCAGGCTGCATATTCAGATCCGATGGTGGAATAAAGATGTAGAATCAGAATTCAGATCTTAGACCGAAGTGATTAGTTTCGAATAGAGAATCCCACTAAAATCTATGTGTGTGCTCTAAAGAGAAGGGATGAGGGGCTAGATGTTTGACCCAATCATGGTACCCAAAGATGCTTGGATGACTATGGAGGTTCGGGGAGGATGATACTCCTAGATCAGAAAGTTGTCTACCTGAGAATTACCTAGGCAGCCAGAGAGGGTGAGCCCTGTAAAGATCCCTACACGGTAGAGCACCCCCACGAGTTACAGGGTTTCCCCCACCCGACCTCTCTTGTCAATGAGATTCTAAGTAGACCAGAATGGGGACTTTGACCTCTTAAGTCTACCACTTTTATTTAAAAGCAAAGGTGCTTAGGGTTCCACTTGAACTTTCAATGTTTTGAGTGCAAAAGTGACCTAATTTCAAGGTTGGTTGACCCAACAAGGGGGTCAACTTTACCTATTTGTCCTTTGAGAAGTCTTAGGTCCTTTCTTTTAGGATTCAATTGAAATTAAGAGCTCACATTTTTAGGGTTTGTATTGAATAAGTCTTTTCAATTAAGGTTTAGGCACACCACTTTTTGGAATAGTTGATTCTTTGCTTAGAAAGATGTGTCTCAAAACCCTAGATTGGAATCCTTAATTTGGCTCTAATTGTGGACCAATTTAGTTGTCACAAATATGGTATTTAGGGCTCAATCAAGAAGGTGTAGCCCTAGTTACCTTAAATGGATGCACAAGTCAATATTTGTTGAAATCAAAATTAGGCAACTTGGGTGAATTAGCAAATATGGAAAGCAGGTAGCCCTAAATTGATTTTTATCTTATTTTTTCCTTTTCAGAATGAGGGGATTAAGAGAAAAGGGCTAATTAGAGATTACCTGCCCCAAGTGTGGTTGTTGTGTGGCCATCTTCTTTTGAATCTTCTCCCATGAAACAATCACAACAGGAGGGATGTATCAAGTTAGTTTCAAGTTAAAAATTGTGATCTAGATTTCTAAATCGCTCGTTGCTCCCTGGCAATAGTGCCAAAATGTTTTACGAAGCCAGATCAATGTTAAAATCAATGCGTCATAGTATTGTTGAAATTGCTCAAAAATAGTGAATTTTTTTACTCGAAATTGTAAATTCAAGGTCAAACACAGGGTGCAAATTGGGGTTTAAAAAATCAAGAGCACAGCTTTAAGATTGAATATAATATGCAATGAAAATCAGAGTATAGTGCAAAAACACAATGTCAATGTATATAGAAGAAGCACAAAAAAATGGACGTCTGATTTTGGAATTCAGATGTCTTAAATATAAGGTTGCTACAGTGCTTCTATTGCTCTTCTCTATTCTCTGTCTCTGGCTGGCTTTCTTCCTTCTTCTTCTTTCTTCTCTGATTTCTTCGTGCCTTAGCCTTCTTTCTGCCTTTAGCTTCTCTTTCTCTTTCAACCCTTCAGCTTCTTCTTCAGTCCTTGCCATATCTTCGTTTGCCTTTGGCTCTTCTCTTTCTTCTTCTTCTCTACCTCTACAGCTCCTTCTTCTTCTCTTTCTTCAGCCTTCAGCTTCTTCCTCTTTAGTCTTCCCTTCTCCTTAGCTTCTCAGGCTTTTGCCCTCTCCTTCCTTGGATTCTTGTTCTTCTCTTGCCTGCAAGAGCAAAACCTACCCCTACCCACCCCCACGATCTCTCTTCTTCTTTCTCTCTTAGGCTTACTCTCCCAGAGCCTTCTCGAGTAATCGGGTCGAGTATGCACGCATGGGACTAGGTCCACCGGTGTGCGTGGTGGGCGAGGAGTGTAGGCTGGTCAAGTACATGGGTCAAGTCTAGGTCCACGGGCAGTGGGTCACGGACAAGGCAATGAGGGCGAGTTGGACCTCACCCCGTGGTTAAGAGGCTATAAGCCTCTATCACTTTTACAATTTATTTCGCTGCATCCGCTCCTCAACTTCTGAGGTGGGACTAAACGTCCCACCTTCCTATTGCGTGCATCTGTAGAAGATGGCATCCAATTGCAGCTGCTACTGTGGCCTTCAATGCCAAGTGCTTGGTTGAAGCTATGGACGAGGAGAGTCCGCATTCTCTGAAAGTCGTAGCCTGGGGCGAGAAGGCCTAGAATGAGCTTGCAAGCGAGCTGCTTGCTTGCTTTGATGGAGGCGGGGCTCCTGTAGCTGTAGTCATGCAAACGGCCTTGCAGCCTCATCAGAAAGCTCAGGAGGCTTCACCAAGACATGGAAAATGTGTTGCAGGGGTCAACGCGGCGTGTAGGTGGTTGTGGTGGCGACTCTAGGGCACCCTGTGGCTGTGTGTATGGGTGTGTTCAGGGCATGTTTTTGGTGTGTGGCACAGTGAGTAAGGTGAGGGTATACATTCAGTGAGGTGTGGCAATGCTTACGGAGTGGTTGGCGAGGCAGAAGGAGGTGCGGAGCGATGGGGATGCCTCGTCGAAGTGTGGCGGGAGATGAAGAAGGTGGTGGTGATTTGTGGAGTCAAAGGATAGTTTCAAGAAATAAAGAGGGGGAACAAAAATAGGAGGGAGAGAGGAATTATCTGACCTATTCTAAGGTTGAAGGGAGGCAAGGATGGCGTTGTTTCCTCTCCGTAGATGAGACAGTGGCAACGATAGAGGCAGAGGCATTGTCAAGTTGGCATGTGATTGCACCTCAAAATACGCCTGCAATAATGCCTTCTTATGCTATTTCCTAGCATTAACTGTGCATATTAGGATTCCTAGTTGCATTTGTAACTATACATGCATTCACGCATTTTATTGAGAGGAAAGAAGAATGAAATAAGTGGCTTGCATATTACGTTTTTCCTCAAGTGCCTCTTTGCAAAAATCCACCACCTATATTTTTTATCTCCACTTGATTTTTATTTTCCTACGGCTGCTGCAATTTCTTCCTCATGCCATGCCTCCCACAGCTGCATGTGCTTCCTCAACCCATTCCCTGCGGCTGCCATTCTCTCCCTCTCCCTGCAACAGCCATGCATGAAGCCATACCATCTCCCCTTATAAAATAGACACATCTTCTTCTTCAAGGGCTGGCAGCAGCAAGAGAAAACTCCACCTTTAGCTCATCACCACCACCGTCCTCCCCTCCATACGTCGGTCCTCCTCCGAGGAGATACCAGGCGGGTAGGAGCTCACTGTGGTGCACACCACCATAGTGAGACCACCACCGCCCAGCTCTTCAAAGAGCCGGTGGGCGTGGTGGCTCTTCTCTTTTTCATTTTTTCCATTCCCACACTTCCTGCCATGGCTGCCGCTTCAAGGTCTGAAGCTTGAAGTAGCAGCAGCAGCAGCCCCCGTAGCCTTCGCGAGCATCTGCAGGTGCCCCAGCCCCTCCGCACCTGCCTGCAGACCTTCTCCGCGTCCGCTTCCTCGCACTGTCGCCCGCCTTCTGCGCCCACAACCGGCTGCTGCGTGCCTCTGCAGCGGCCGGCCAAGCGTCTTCCCGCCCCCTGCCAGCCTCTGCCACCCTCCACGCCTGCCTGTAGACTCCCCGCCTCCCTCTCCGAGCGCACTGTCTCGAGCCTCCGCGCTCGCAGCCAGCAACGCAGACACCTCTCCTCCTCTGCGCGAATACGCGCCTGCGACCATCAGACGATGATCTTCACCTCCAGACGGCTTAACTCCTCACTCCAGGAGCTGCAGCTGCGTCCCCTCTCCCACTCTCTCTCTCTCTCTCTCTCTCTCTTTTTCACTCACTCACAGCACTTTTCACCGACACCCACACACACCTACACTCACACTTACGCACACACACGCACACCTACACTATACATATACTTATATATAGTAACATATATATACATATATATATATACATATATATATATATATACGTATATTTATATACGTAGTAGTATCTATATACTTATGTATTAGTATACATACATATATATATATATATATATATATATATATACACATATATATATCTATATACTTATACATATACTTATATATATATATACATACATATATACATATGTATATATCTATATACTTATACATATACTTATATATATATATACATGCATATATATGTCTATATAACTATATACATATATCTACATATCTAGATACATATAGCCATATACATATATTATTATTACACATCTATATAGTGTTATATATACATACATATATACATATATACTTATATACATATACATATATACATATATAGCTTTATACATATATACATACATATATATATATACATATATATATATATATCTACATATACATATATACCTATATATTTATAACTATATATATATACATATAGATATATTTACTTATATACATACATATATATATATATATATTTTCACATTATTTACCATACGCTATATCGTGGGAATATCTGCCACAGTTGCTGATATTCCCCGATACACGCATACAAAAAAAAAGCATGGACACATACATCATCCACCATCCATCCCACATTCCATGCGGCACCTAGTCATGTTGGTTGCATCTCTCTAGACGATGACCGACTCGACATAGTGCTACACTCCATCGTCGCCTCCACCCTCACCCCTTTATATACATAATATTTACATATATATATATATATTATATGTTACTCTATTTCTATTTTTCTTTTCTATTAGTAAAAAGATAAAAAAATATATATATATAAGAGAAAAGATAATCTTTGACTTGTAGGTACCTCATCTTGCGAATAGCATGACCCATTTTTGATTCTGTTTTGGCTCGAAGCCAAGAACCCAATTTTGACGGTGTGCCTCAAGGACTAAGATTACCAAAAAAAAAATCTAAATAAGAAAAACACCAAAAATACAATAAATGAACGGAAGAGACCCGTTGTAGGAAAAGCGCAGAAACTTGACTTGTAACCCCACTTCCCTGAGTTCGACCCTGGGCCTAAAAGTGACAAGATAAAATCAAGTAGGCCAGGTTAAAAATTTTTGTAAAGAGATGGTTAGGTCCGAATTAGGTTAACCGCTATATATATTTCAACGATAAAATCATCATATTAACAACCTATCCAGGCTGACCATCCATCTTTTCTGGCGCCGTTGCCGGGGAAGTGCGCCTTCAAGTAAGTTTCTATTCAATTACTTTCAATTTTTCTCTTGTCTCTTCACGGGTATTTCTGTTCTTTTTTGGTGTGCAGGTAAACTTGGTTGCAAGGCGAAGACAGGCAGACGAAGTCGGGAACGAGGGCAGATCCAATTTGGGAACAAGAGCATGAAGATGTCGACGCCGCATTGGAGCTTCGCACACGTTGCTGAACAAGTAGGTTGTCTTTTCTTAGCAAACTAGGGTTAACTTGTTATCTCAATATAAAAAATAAAATTTTAAAAACTAAAAACTAGAAAAACTTCTTGGATCTCTTGGGGCAAGTGGATTAAAATTCACTTGTTTGATTGATTGTCTTCACTCCCACTACCCTAAGATTTCCTGCCCTACTTCGCATAGAAAAAATCCAAGAATCTTGATTCTTGGATTTCCCACTGTGTGAAGTATTCTTTGAGGCAAATACAAAAAAAGATTGATTGCACCCCTCTTTTGCCTCACTTATTTTCAATTCGGGATCACATTTTTGGTGGGGAGACTTGGAATTGAGTTAATTCCAACCCCACCATGACTTTTCAACTTGCCTGAGATTCGATCCCGAATACTTCAACCCCAACAATTTGATTTTCTTTATCTTTTGGTTGAAGCCTTGTGTGTGGACATCTTTCTGGTGATTGGGAGCACTTGAATTGAAGTGCTTTGGCTCCCTTTCACACTGATATAAAACTAACTCGTGCATCCACACATAGAAATCTTCATTTAGGGTAACCCATTGCATTTTAGCATGCATTAACTAACTGATATTGAAGAAGGGTTTGTTGGGCTTAGAAAGAAAACCTGTATTCTTGCAAAACCTGGAGATTGGTTGAATTGGTAATTCAGCAAAATCCTAAAATTCATACTACTTAAGGCTGAACTCTAAAAACCATTCACCATTTAAGAACTTCAATACGAGGAGATTTCCCCGTTGCATGCTTATTTTACACACTCTTAAAATCAATCACTTGGGCATTACCCGTAAACAACGCCCTTCACATTCCAGAAGCACTTTACCCTAAGCCTCTAATTAAAATTGGTAGTAACTTGATCCTTACTAAGAATTGGAGGTCTAACTACCTGCGTGTAGCGGCTACGTGCTGGTGAGAGTTCCCGCGTGCTATCGGGTGTCTAAGACTGGGGCAAACGGCCTTTCAATCTGGCCCGGTGGTTCCACGGTGCTCGCATTCGGTTCCGTAGTTCGTGAGAGTAGGTAAATTAGATCTTTAGGTCTAAGGGCACACTATAGAGGTTAGGAACTTGACTGTATTGATTTGTAATCAAGTGTACCTTTGCAGCATCATTTCTCTCGTCTCTTTTCCCTTCTCATCTCCCCGAATCTTCCTGCGGTAGTGCATGTTTGAGAGGAGGTCACAAAACCCTGAACTGTTTGAATTGACTGATAAATCTAGAAAAGAAGCCGAATCATCCTCCTCCTCCACAAACATGGCTGCATGCCCACCCAAAAATCCTGAGGGAGGAAACCACCCTCATAACCCACCAGGTGGTGGAGCCTTAGATCCCATAACCCGCCTCCAAGCCCAAATGGAAATGTATAATGAGCAAATGGAAACCATTCGGGAAACATTGGAGGAAATGCAGAACCCTCCCGTACGGGAGGAGCCTAGGTCTCTTAGCTCATATCAGAATCCCACTGCTACAGAGACCATAGGACAAATTCGGGTCCCCATGGGCGGGGACGACTTTGAATTAAAACCAAACATAATTGGCCAAATCAATTTTCACTTTCATGGTCTTGCAAGTGAAGACCCATTTCTCCACTTGGAAGACCTAACCCAACTTGCTGAAACTGTTAAAGCAAGAAATGTCGGGTTACCTATAGTCCTCATGAAGATGTTCTCGTTTTCATTGCGGGATAAAGCATCACAATGGTTACGCACTCTTGGGAGAACCATCCACTCTTGGGAAGAGATGCGAACAGTGTTTCTCAAGAAGTTCTTCCCAATCGGGTGAACCAATGCGCTTCACCGTGCTATCACTTCATTTGCGCAACAAAACAGCGAACAATTTCATGAGGCATGGGAGAGGTATAACGACCTCCTCAGGAAGTGTCCGCACAACGGTCTGCCAAAGTGGCATATAGCCCAGATTTTCTACTACGGGCTAAATGAGACTTTAAAGCAGATTGCAGATGCTTCCTGCGAAGGGAATTTTATGAATAAAGATGAGAATGGAGCATTCGAACTGTTTGAAAATATGAGTGAAAACTCAATAAACAATGCCTCCATTGTCGCCTTTAATCATACCAGACAGCCCCGAAATGTCCACGAAGTTGACACGGGACCCTCCCATTCATCCACTGATCTAAGCCTTATTGCACAAAAATAGGATGAAGTCTCCGTCATGCACAAGAAGCTGGACGAGCTTCTGGCCATCCCCTCCCCATCTATGGCAAACACCACCTCTTCACCACTTCGTCACAATCCAATTTCTTCCAACACTAGGCTTATCCCGAGAAACCCCGTTAGACCTTTGTTACCGAGTGTCGTGCCAAGCGACCCGATAAGTCATGTAGAACTGGCTTATGCGAGCCAGTATTTTGACACGGAGGACCAAGCCTCCGTGTGCTCGGACGCATACTTACATGCAGATGCGTCTTCTGGCATAGAAGATGCTTGTGCCCTAGGGAACAACCCGCTCTCTGCCACTTATAACCCAGGGTGGCGTAATCATCCGAATTTCGCATGGTCCAACAACCCGTAGCACCAAAACCCTGCAAGTGGACCAATGCAACCGTTCGCACCGGTCATCCCAAGGGCCCAGTCTAATCCTATGGCGAATCTGCCATCAAGCCCTTACATACCACAAACTGAACACGCATCAAGTCCTCTTGATAAATTGATGCGAATGATGATGGATATGTCAAAGCGCCATGAAGAGAACATGACCTCTCTTCAGTACCAATTGGTGCAGCAGAATGCTGAGATCAGTCAACTACGCATGGCAACTAGATCTCAACCTGTTCCCAACCCCTGAACTTTGTACCCCGTGGTCCAAAACCACAGGTACAACCTTCTTAGGGATAGGTTCATCAAATTCTACAAGCTCCAAGCATCCCACCGGGATTTCAGGCTAATCCCGCTGTAGCACTGCACTCTTATGTCCCCATTGCGAGCCCTCGTCCACCGTATGATCCCATTGGACCCGCATAGTCCAATGCTATCACTACGAAGAGCGGTAAGCAAACCGTCAATCCACCTCGACCTGATCGTGGCCTGTCCTCTTCTTCATCGTCCTCTCATTTGGGATGCGCACCGCATTCGCGAGAAGATGATACACCCAAATTGTTGCCAGAATTAGTCCCATTCCCTGAGGCTCTACTGAGGGAGCCAAAAGGCAAAAAGAAAGATGCGTAGGCCTTTGTTTAGGGATGTAGAAATCAAGGTACCCCTGCTCGAGGCTATCGACCACATACTTGCTATCGCCCGATTCTTCAATGACTACACAACACCCAGGTGACAGTCAAAGAAACTAAAAATCTGGTGGTTCTCTAGCCTCATGCGAGTTGTGCTATACTATCAAACCTACCACCGAAGCAGAAAGATCCTGGCACACCATTGATTTCCTGTAGCATCCAAGGATGCAATTTTAACCGTGCCCCGCTTGATCTAGGATCTTCCATAAATCTTATACCGACCATCATGCTCGAAAAATTTTCCTTGGGAAATCTGAAACCCACCCCTGTCACATTACAGTTGGCAGATCGTTCTGTCAAAATCCCGAAGGGTGTGGTGGAAGATGTGGTGGTTAGGGTCAATAGTCTCTATTTTCCTGTTGACTTTCTTGTTTTAGATATGGAAGTTCCTAGTTCACTTTCTGATTGTCCGATCATCCTCGGTCGACCTTTCTTGGCCACAGCCCACGCCCTTATCAACTACGAGTCGGGTTGTATTGAGATTGCCGTTGGATCTGAAAGGATCAAGCTGAACATCTTCAAGGTAGCCAAGAACTTTGATTGCGATGTCATCGAGGATGACACGTCTGACAAGGACATGACTGTCAGTGTGTATCGGACTATTTAGGACCTATTCGGACTGCTACGAATTACCTGACGACTACCTGACCAACACAAATTGTGACGTTCCCCAATCCCTCCCTATTCCCGTACCTTCTCCTGACCAGACTTCTGTTGAGGTTTTCTCCGCTTCCCATACCTCGTGGTATGAGTCATCTCCGGGCTACTCACCGTCGGTCCACACTCTGGAAGACCGGATTGCCCTTTCTTTCTCGCCAGATCAGGCAAATTTGCAACTCCACACTGGGACCTTGAGTCCACATCTTACTAACTAGGGATATTCCCTTTTGGATCCATCTATCCAAAGAGCCCCTCTTCTTGGCCAATCTAAGGGCCAACTTCTTCCTGATCTATTTTTTGGTCCGCCTGGGACACTCTCATCCCAGAAAATGCCAAACCTTTCACCATCCACCATCACTTTTCACTCCAGTATCACACTCTTCACTTCATCACCCACCATCCACCCACCCTACCACCCTGCTCTATACCATGACCCTCAGCTCTTCTTACCCGATCTTTCGTCCTTTCTTTGCCTTTCCCTGCATGCATATGTGGACATAGCATTGTTTGGCATGGGGGGATGGATAGGCATCCATAGGATCTGGGTATTTTATGGTATCATACAGTTTCCACCTATTTATAAATATGCAAGAAAAATAAAAAAAGAAGAAGAAAAAAAAAACATATAATACTAAATGGTGTTTAGTAATGATATGAAAGTTGAAGCAAAAAAAAAAATTACAATAAGTGTTTATAGATATTCAACAACTATTTTGAAGACTTTCCAGGCCACACAAGCTTGATTCGCTCAGGGTCAGCTTAATTCACTTAAAGCATTAACAAAATAGATCAGAATCTCTTCTAACTAAGGATGTATTCTTGTACCTGAGACACCAGTACAGGATCCGTTGGTTTACTTTTACTTGAGAGCTTAAGTAAACTTGGTTCACACTACACATATCAGGAAAGACCAAGTGAACATAAGATCCAACCCTAGTGTTCATTAGGAAAGGTGGAGTCCTTACCTATGCGTGCAGGTAGACTTTTTATCCCAAGCTTTAGTCTTGTGTTTAGGAGCGACTCTTTCCACCATAAAGAAACTCTCCCACCAAAATAAAAAGTGTGCACCTTTAAAAAATGTTGTAAGAGATATACTAAAACGTGTTTCAAAAAAAAAAAAAAAAAAAGAGGGTTGTAAAAGAGTTAGTATATCTCACAAATGTCGGTAAAATCTTCTCCCTACAAAAAGTTCTTCAGGGCATGGTTCAAATACCTTGTTTTCCTTTGAGCCACAAAAATCAGAAAATGGGAGTTGAGTTTTTTTTCGTCATCTTCTTAAGAGTTAATCCAAAAACACGAGCTGAAACTGGGACCAACTTGTACTTAAAGATTCATGAAACCGTGGGCTTGAGTCTTAATGTTCATCTGGTCAGTCTTGATCCTTCACTATGCACAAGCCATAACTTCTTGAGCTCTCTAGTACGGTAAAAACCTCCTGGGTCCTGGAAATCGTACTTAAGGTTTAAATATCAAGAGTCTTAGTTAGTCGAGAGATGATCTTTGTCATGTGAGACTTAAAGTACTGGTAGTCTTCTCTACAAATTGGTTCTCACAATATCCGACAATAAACACACCTATATTACCTCAGAAGAAAATCTTCACCATAAGATCATTTCTAAATACTGTTTTGCAAGGGACTAGCAAAAGATAGGCATGGGGGTATGATTGCACCTCAAAATACACCTGCAATAATGCCTTCTTATGCTATTTCGTAGCATTAATTGTGCATATTAGGATTCTGTAGTTGCATTTGTAACTATACAAGCATTCATGCATTTTATTGAGATGAAAGAAGAATGAAATAAGTGGCTTGCATATTACGTTTCTCCTCAAGTGCCTCTTTGCAAAAATCCACCACCTATATTTTTTATCTCCACTTGATTTTTATTTTCTTACGGCTGCTGCAATTTCTTCTTCACGCCATGCCTCCCACAGCTGCATGTGCTTCCTCAACCCATTCCCTGTGGCTACCATTCTCTCCCTCTCCCTGCAGCAGCCATGCATGAAGCCATACCTTCTCCCCTTATAAAATAGCCACATCTTCTTCTTCAAGGGCTGGTGGCAGCAAGAGAAAACTCCACCTTCAGCTCATCACCACCACCGTCCTCCCCTCCATACGCTGGTCCTCCTTCGAGGAGATACCCGGCGGGCAGGAGCTCACTACGGTGCACACCACCACAGTGAGACCACCACCGCCCAGCTCTTCAAAGAGCTGGTGGGCATGGTGGCTCTTCTCTTTTTCGTTTCTTCCATTCTCGCACTTCCTGCCGTGGCTGCCGCTTCAAGGTCTGAAGCTTGAAGTAGTAGCAGCAGCCGCCCTCGCAGCCTCTGCGAGCGTCTGCAGGTGCCCCAATCCCTCTGCGCCCACCTGTAGACCTTCTCCGTGTCCGCTTCCTCACTCTGTCGCCTGCCTTCCGTGCCCGCAACTGGCTACTGCGTGCCTCTACATCGGCCAGCCAAGCATCTTCCAGCCCCCTACCAGCCTCTATCGCCCTCCTCGCCCGCCTGCAGACTCCCCGCCTCCCTCTCCGAGCATGCTGTTGCGAGCCTCCACGCTCGCAGCCAGCAACGCAGACACCTCTCCTCCTCTATGCGAATACGCGCCCGTGACCATCAGATGACGGTCTTCACCTCCAGACGGCTTAACTCCTCACTCCAGGAGCTGCGGCTGCGTCTCCTCTCTCGCTCTCTCTCTCGCTCTCTCTCTTTCTCTCTCTCTCTTTTTCACTCACTCACAGCACTTTTCACCGACGCCCACACACACCTATACTCACACTTACGCACACACATACACACCTATACTATACGTATACTTATATATAGTAACATATATATACATATATATATATACATACATATATCTATATATCTCTATATATATACTTATATTTATATACAAAGTAGTATCTATATACTTATGTATTTGTATACATACATACATATATATATATACTTATACATATACTTATATATATGTATACATACATATATACATATATATATCTATATACTTATACATATACTTTTATATATATATACATACATATATACATATATATATCTATATAACTATATACATATATCTACATATCTAGATACATATACCCATATACATATATTATTAATATACATATAGATACATATATATATATACATCTATATAGTGTTATATATACATACATATATATATATATACTTATATACATATACATATATGCATATATAGCTTTGTACATATATACATACATATATATATATACATATACACCTCTATATATATACATATATATATATATCTACATATACATATATACCTATACATTTATAGCTATATATATATACATATAGATATATTTACTTATATACATACATATATATATATTTTCACATTATTTACCATACGCTGTATCACGGGAATATCTGCACCAGTTGCTGATATTCCCCGATACACACGTACAAAAAAAAAGCGTGGACACATACATCATCCACCATCCATCCCACATTCCATGCGGCCCCTAGTCATGTTGGTTACGTCTCTCTAGATGATGACCGACTCGACATAGTGTTACACTCCATCGTCTTCTCCACCCCCACCCATTTATATACATAATATTTACATATATATATATAGTGTATTTACTCTATTTATGTTTTGCTTTTCTATTAGTAAAAAGATAAAAAAATATATATATAAAAGAGAAAAGATAATCTTCGACTTGCAGGTACCTCGTCTTGCAGATAGCAAGACCCATTTTTGATTCTATTTTGGCTCGAAGCTAAGAACCCAATTTTGAGGGTGTGCCTCAAGGACTAAGATTACTAAGGAAAAAATCTAAATAAGAAAAATAGAAAAAATACAATAAACGAACGGAAGAGACCTGTTGTAGGAAAAGCGTAGAAACTTGACTTGTAACCCCACTTTCCTGAGTTCGACCCTGGGCCTAAAAGTGACAAGATAAAATCAAGTAGGCTAGGTTAAAAATTTTTGTAAAGAGATGGTTAGGTACGAATTAGGTTAACCACTATACATATTTCAACGATAAAATCATCATATTAACAACCTATCCTAGCCGACCATACAGTATGGCTGATGCAGATGAATGCGAAGAAGGTAATCCAACCACCGGTATTGTGGTTGGGAGACGAGAGAGAGAGGTTGGAGCCACTAGAGCTTGCGAAGAAGTTGTGTATGGCGAGGAGGGAAGGAGGTGGGGTGGACCGGCCCAAATCGAAGCTGAGGAGGTGCAGATGAATTAGGGTTTTTATATAGGCCCTAGAGGTTGGTTTTGTGCTTGGAAGCCAAGCTTCCAAGCACGGCCATGTCTCAAAAGATGGAAACTTAGAGAGACCCAAATCTCTCATGTGTTTGCATGAGAGATTGGGTAGGAATTAGGGCTCAATAATGGGTTCACATGAGAGGAGATTTCTCAGAGAATCTCCCCTTCAATTTTGAAAGGGATTCTCTGAGAGATCAGAGAGTTCCTGCCTTTAAAACGTCACCCAAGTAGGATTACCTCCACTATAATGGCGGAAGGACCTCATTACAAAGAATGACGAGGAAGTTAGGTGGGTTCCTGTAGAGGTTTTCAAAAGATGGGGGTAGAAATGTAATTACGCTGGACCTATTTGCAAACTAGGTCAAGATGAATTCCCCTTGGGTCCAAATTTTGGTATAAACCTAATTTGGACCTAAGGAATCCAATGGTGAAGTTGGATTTTATCTTTGGCCACGTTTGATGAGGAAATTTGCATAAAAACCCAATTTAGGGTAAATATTTAACTGAGACCCTAATTTAGGTCAAAATAGGTTCAAAGGGCCAAATTGAAGGTTCTAAATGATAGAGGATATTTTTCCATGATTTTTAGAGGGTTTAGGTGAATTTTATCCTAACCAGAACCTTGTTAAATTAAGTGGATCTGTTTTAGGGTTACAAGAAGTCATTTAATTCCCAGAATTCACATGAACCCTTCTCTATTTGAACCAACTCACTTTTTATCTTGTTAAGACCATTTGATCTGTGTTTAGCCCATGAGAAATCCCGTTGTTGCATTGCAATGGTAAAATTACAGTCTTACCCCTTGTTTCTTACTTATCTTTTAGAAAGGTTATTCATTGAGTTAGGACCTCCAGTTGGTTATGTAGGAGCTTTTGTTCTCTTTTCTGGGTCAAAATGAGTTAGTTAGGGCTCATGATGGTGTTCCCATCAAGAGGATACGATGGGAAATGCATGTAAGAAGTGGAAGGATACATGGTAGAATAGGAGGGAAAACAGAAGAGTGAAAGGTGCTCTGTGGTACAAGCAATCAACCCTGTCCTTAGGTGGGTTAGCATAAAGACCTACAGACTCCCAGGACCCATCTTGATATTATAAATGATTCAATCTACTTTTATTCAGTAAATTCAGCCAATTAGAAGGAGGGACTAGGGAGAAGGTTCTTCCTTTGGCTTGCACCTCTTCTTCCTAGTGTACCCCCTAACCACGGTTGTTTGATGCTACTCTCCTAGCTAGACATCAAATGGACTAGCAGAAGCAGTTTAGTAGACAAAAAGCTTAGCCTGAGCCCCGAAGAGTGAATCAATCGTTTAGGCTAACGTCTACTCGATTTTAATTAGGCTTGGGATGATTGTGCTCATGGAATGTGATGGGCCCCTTAGAAGGGTTGTGCCCTTAATGATCAGTTAAAATGTGTGTACATGCATAACCAGGGTTTTCAAACATGGTTATTTGATGATGTGTCTTTTAGGGTTTAACCTTGTTTAGTAGCTTTTAGGGTTTAATCTTTTGGTTGGTTTAATCAATGTTCAGTGGAACACTCCAAGTTTTACAAGCACTAGTGATGATGTATTCCTTTAGAAATTAGAAGAAAATGTAGAGCGCCTGGTTCAGCCCAAGGAATCAACCCTAAGTGGCAAGCTACTTGATGGATCGCTTTTATCTTAAGTCGTGCAGCCCAAACAGTTCAATCAATTAGCCTATTGCACCACTTAGTTAAGGAACCTAGAAATGTTTAATCTATTCATATTTCTACTCACTTATTTGTATGTTGAGTTAAGTGTACCGTGTCCACAGGTCAGATCTCGGTTAAGTGGTAAAATCGATGTGATTGTGTGCTTTAGGGTGAGAAGTTGTGGGTTTTAAGTGTGTAGTTTTCAGAAAATCCCACAAGAGAAGAGGTTTTTTTCTATTTTTTTTATATATGCAGGGGTGAGATGAATGGAGGTATAAAAAAAACAACCAAATTTGTCCTAGGGTTTATAGAAGGCACCTAAGATGATTTGGGTTTGAGTTATTAGTGTGGTGAAATGAACTAGTAGGTGTGGTGGTGGGGATAAATTTACAAAACCTTCATCTGCACTTTTCTCCGATCTAACCGCTTTGGCCCACCTCAGAGGAGTACCTGCAATCATATTAAGATCAAAGAAAGAGTGAGAAGAAAGCTAGGTAAGGCGGAAAAAACATGGAGAAAAGACAAAGAGTGCTGCCTCTCCGGCAATGGCACCAAAATGATGGGGAGCACTTCGTGAATTAGAAATCGGGGTTTTGGAGGACCCATCGTCGTAGCTCGCAAAACACGTCTATTAGATGAAATTTATAACCGAAACTCGAAAAGTGAGTTCTGGGACGAACATAGGGAGGCGAATGTTTGGTTTTAAGAAATTTGCATTTTGCTTTATTTCTTTTTGGTCATTTTTGTCTTTTCTAATTTTTTCTGGTATTTTTATCAGGCAAGAGAGTAGGTCATTGAAAACTTTATCTACTTACAAAAATACAGGAGAGAGAGGGAGAGAGAGAGAAAAACAATCATCTATTTATCAAGAATTGTTTGTTACAACTATGAAAGAGAAAAATGTACACTACGAAATGTAAAAACACAGAAAGAGGTGAGAGAAATCCCCTTCGACGGCTGCTCGAAGGAAGACTCTCTCTAACGACACCTGGACGAAGGTGGTGATGAGCGGGACGATTGAGGATGGAGTTGGAGGATGGAGGATGCGGCATGACGGCGTCGCGGCGAGGATCTTCTTCCCAAAAGGCGGTGAGAGGATAGCCACATGATGCTCCACGAACAGGGATGAGAGGAGGGAAAAGTATTGGATTTTCTACTCTAGAGGAGCATCCCTAGCTTGGGACAAGCTGTGTCTAGAGCCTTGGAGGTGGTGAGAGGAAAAAAGGAACAGATGAAGAAAACAGGGAGGGGTAGGAGTCCTTTTATAGTGGAGGAAATAGTCAAATTCATATATAGGACATTTAGTGACGGTCATAAACGTCACTGAAGATCCCAAACATCGCTAAAGACAGCCTACGTGCCCACGCTGTCGCTGTGATGCCGTGTGCTCCGGGTGCCATGCTTGCCTACGCTGCTGCTGTGTGCGTGTGTGCACTCACATTGCTGTGCATGTGCAGGAGCATGTGCGTGCACATGGGCGGCCTCGATTGCGCCATGTGGCGCGATCTGGGCCGTCCATCTTCTTTTCATTGTAGGGGTTGCTACAGAGGTCAGATTGAGTCGATTTTCATGTCATTGTGCTGCGATCGTTGACCCAAATCCATCCATGCGGTTGGATTTGTTGTTTGAAGCTCTGAATTATGTCACCTAGTCCCTTGGCCGTTGATCTTCCTCAGACTACATATGGTGCTACGGGACTTCGATTATGGTGATTTCAGAAGAGTTGGACTCCGATCGTCATCTTGATCATATCCATATTGCCAGATCATCATAAATCTCCTTCTCTCCTAACCACAAAGAGGATGCAATTAACCTAAAATATACACTACTCTAAATGTAGAATGATGCATGCTATGCAATATTTATAATATGCAATGCAAATCTAAGCTTAGGAACAAGCATAAATAGGCATTTTAACTTAAATAGATGTATCTATATCGTTCACCCAAGCCTCTCTTTTTCTAGTCCCTAGGAAAATTAAACTAGGTGCCATGTATAAAATCAAAATTAGGATTAGATCGCTTAGGCCTAAGTCATTTATTAACAATAGAAAATTTCAACTAAGGTCTTAAACAACGAAAGCTCAATAGTACACGGGTGCCTACCAGAATGTAGACCGCCCAACTCCTCACCTTATTTGAAATGGGAAGATACATTTTTTTTTTCTTCTTTTCTATTTTTTTTGTACTTTTGGAGTTTGAGAGTTTCGGGATAACTTTTTGCGGCTACCCAACTCACCCAAGACTCAAAAAAGACTCTAAGTGCTTAGCATCTCGTGAAAAGAGTAAAAGACTCACTAAGCGACCGTTAAAATGGACTTCAGGTTTCTACGACCCTAGGTGACCTTTCCTAGAGGTTTCTCTTTTCGAACAGTTGCTTTCTCCCTACTTTTATTTATGGGGTCAACACAAGGGCGAACCCAGTGTATATCTCCCCGATTTATTCTACTTCCTTGCTTCTTCCCTAAGTGTTTTGGGAATTGTTGTGCATTTTTTTGTGAGCTGGGTTCTGGACAATCAGCCAATAGGCTGTTACCCAAGGCAACTTGCCAGCCATACTCGTGCGGTGAAGTGTGGTTTTGTTTAATTTTTTCTCCTTTTTCTATATATATATTTTTCTTTTTCTTTTTATTTTTGTTTTGTTTTTTTCTTTTAAGTTGGTGGCTTCCCTGATCTAAGATTTGCCTAGAGGCAGTACAACGAAAATGGTCTTGTGACTGGGCTCTAGACAACTTACCAATGGGCTGTTACCACTGACAACTTGCCAGCCATACCACCCTAGGTAGTTCATTAGCTACCTAATTTTTGAAGAAACCACCGAAAAGTGAGTTAGTGCAAAAAGTGTATAGATGCTTAGGCTTAAAGTCCCCTCAAATTAGAGGTTGGGTTGATAAGTCGTATACTTATCACCCTAATTTATTTACTGAATTAAAATTAGATTGACTTGGCAGGGACTCGAGATTAAGTCCACATTCGAGTCCACACCCAGGCTAATTGAGCCTGAAGACTTAAAGAGTCTAAGTGTTTAGGTCCTCTCATATCATTTCCTAAAGTTAATAATGCCTAAATGCCTAAGTTCTCTTCCCCTAAATCTATTCTCTTTTTTTTTTAATATTTTTGAATTTTCATTCTTTTTTGTTAAAAAGAAACTAAAAGAAATTCAATGAAGTTAAGAAAATGATTTTAGGATAAAATACCCTCCCCCATGGAAAAATGATGAAATGTCATTGTAAAAATACAAACATGAAAAGGGTGGAGTAAACAGAATATCACCTGAATTTTGTGACAACCCGGTTAGCTCCATAGAGAGGAGAGTATACACATGCGCTAAGTTTAATCCTTCAGCTAGGCATAATATACATACAAAGAAGAAATTGAGAATTCAGAAGTGCGGGTCAGAATCAAAATAAAAATATTGATCCTTTGACCCACCAACAGAATATGTCTATAGATGTGGACCAAGTTATGGTGTGGACCCATGCCTCAAGGTCGAGTGGTTCTCAGGTTCTAGATGAAAATCACCCAAAACCTAAGATTATTGTGTTTGCGGGGCTAAGCCTGCAGTTTTGTGGTGTGCAACCCAAGACCAAAGTGTCAGATGACAGGTAAAAATGGTTCAATAGGTTTAGTTGTCCTTTTAACATTCAACTTAGAAAAATAATTAGTTATTTTGAGCTTGGGTTGCACGTGAAAGATATCGTAAGGGTCCTGGCAGAAAGTAGGTGGTTTCAGGTCAACAAGAACCCTTAGATCCAAAATCAAAGTTCCCTCAGAATTAGCTTCCTAGATTTTTAATTCCAACTTCCTATCCACTGAAATCAATATTTTCGAGACCTCCAAATCATTGTACACCCCATTTAAAGTACCCAAGTCCAACAATTGTGGCTGAATCAAGATTGACTTGGGTTTGGTGATCTCAAAAATATCATCATTCAATTCTTTAGGGAGTGTTTGAGGAATGGGGCTACTGATTCAATCATCTGGATTCAAATTGTCCAAGTTAGCACCAACATGATCATAATCTTCAATGATCGGGCTATCAAATAGTTTGTCATACTCCTCAAGCCCAATTGTCTCACTAGATTCCTCTTCCTTAAGTTCAAATGTGACTTCAACAAAAGATTCTTCATCCTCATAATGAAAGAATTCATGATCCTCATTTATATATGTCTCAAAATCGATTGTCATTTCCTGGTTCAAAGGGACATATTTTTCCTCACTCCCTGGCTCTAGGATCTCGGGTGAATCAATCGGCTCATCTTCAATGGGTTGCTCTAGCCCAACCTGGTGATCCCCAATTTCAGAAACATGTATTCCCTCGACAGACGCCTAAGTGGGTTCTGACATTGGCTCTCATGAAGGAGGTTCATTTTCAGAATCATCCCAAGATTTGACTAGGGCAACCACAAATTTCATCGTCAACCTCGATAATTTCCCAAGTAGAAACTCACCATGGTCCCTATCCCTAACATTTTGGAGCAAATCCGACAGAGAACTATTAAGTTCATCAATCATTTAAATCATAGGTTACAATGCTTCAGTGCATGGTGTTGGCTAAGCTTCTAAAGATTGTATAGTGTTCCTCAAATTAGCCAACACTCTATCCTGGATCTGGTTTACCTGAACCCACTGGTGACCTATATTCGGAAGTAGGGGAGGGTAGGTTAAATCTAGGGGAGTCAAGATATCGAGGTTCTCGGGTCCCTCCTTGATAGTAGGCCATTTCCGGTTGTTTAAGTGATGGTGGTGACCTATATTCAGTTGAATACTGGGGAGGGTAGGTATTATAATCATTATAACCTTCCTGATTATCGATCGGGTTGGTTTGGCGATCAAAGGATGAAGATCTATAATCATTGTAGCTCTGGGAAGGATAATAATCATAGTCTTGTTGTTCAGGGTTAAGCCCTGGACTCTAAGGTGCGTATTCATATCCCCAATCAAAGTCATCCCTGATAGTGGATGGGTAATTACAAGTCAAGTCATAATAGCAATCATCTTGGGGTTAAGTGATGCTAGGAGGATACGATGGGAAATGCATGTAAGAAGTGGAAGGATACATGGTAGAATAGGAGGGAAAACAGAAGAGAGAAAGCTGCTCTACAGTACATGCAATCAACCCTATTTTTAGGTGGGTTAGCCTAAAGACCTATAGACTCCCAGGACCCATCTTGAGATTATAAATGATTCAATCTAGTTCGGTTCAGTAAATCCAGCCAGTTAGAAGGAAGGACTGGGGAGAAGGTTCTTCCTTTGGCTTGCACCTCTGGTTCCTAGTATACCCCCCAGCTGCGGTCGTTTGACACTACTCCCCTCGCTGGACATCAGATGGTCTAGTAGAAGCAGATTAATCGAAAAAAATCTTAGTCTAAGCCTCGAACAGCGAATCAATCATTAAGGCCAACGTCTACTCGATTTTAATTATGCTTAGGATGATTGTGCTCTTGGAATGTGATGGGCCCTTTAGATGGGTTGTGCCCTTAATGATCAGTTAAAATGTGTGTACGTGCATAACCAGGGTTTTCAAACATGGTTATTTGATGATGTGTCTTTTAGGGTTTAACCTTATTTAGTAGCTTTTAGGGTTTAATCCTTTGGTTGGTTTAATCAATGTTCAGTGGAACACTCCAAGTTTTACAAGCACTAGTGATGATGTATTCCGTTAGAAATTAGAAGAAAATGTAGAGCGCCTGGTTCAGCCCAAGGAATCAACCCTAAGTGGCAAGCTACTTGATGGATCGCTTTTATCTTAAGTCGTGCAGCCCAAACAGTTCAATTAATTAGCCTTTTACCGCACTTAGTTAAGGAACATAGAAATGTTTGATCTATTCAGATTTCTACTCACTTATTTGTATGTTGAGTTAAGTTTACCGTGTCCACAGGTCAGATCTCGGTTAAGTGGTAAATCGATGTGATTGTGCACTTTAGGGTGAGAAGCTGTGGGTGTTAAGTGTGTAGCTTTCAAAAAATCCCACAAGAGAAGAGTTTTTTTTTTAATTTTTTTTATATATGCGGGGGTGAGATGAGTGGTGGTGGCAAACAAACAACCAAATCTATCCTAAGGTTTATAGAAAGCACCTCAGTTGATTTGGGTTTGAGTTATTAGTGTGGTGAAATGAATTAGTAGGTGTGGTGGTGGGGATAAACTTATAAAACCTTCATCCGCACTTTTCTCCAATCTAACCGCTTTGGCACACCCCAAAAGAGTACCTGCAATCATCTTAAGATCAGAGAAAGAGTGAGAAGAAAGTTTGGTAAGGCGGAAAAAATACGGAAAAAAAACAAAGACTGCTTCCTCTCCAGCAACGGCACCAAAATGATGGGGCACACTTTGTGAAATAGAAATCGGGGTTTTGGAGGACCCATCATCGTAGCTCGCAAAACACGTCTATCAGATAAAATTTATAACCGAAACTCAAAAAGTGAGTCCCGGGTAGAACATAGGGAGGCGAACGTTTGGTTTTATGAAATTTGCATTTTCCTTTATTTCTTTTTGGTCATTTTTGTATTTTCTAATTTTTTCTGGTATTTTTATCTGGTAAGAGATTAGGTCGATGAAAACTTTATCTACTTGCAAAAATATATGAGAGAGAGGGAGAGAGAGAGAGAGAAAAATAATCATCTATTTATCAAGAATTGTTTGTTACAACTATGAAAGTGAAAAATCTACACTACGAAATGTAAAAAGATAGAAAGAGGTGAGAGAAATCCCCTTCGATGGTCGCTCGAAGGATGACTCGCTCTAATGTCGCTTGGAGGAAGGTGGTGAGGAGTGGGATGAACGGGGACATAGTTGGAGGACAGAGGATGGGGCAAGATGGCGTTGTGGCAAGGATCTTCTTCCCGATGGGCGGTGAGAGGACACCCACAGGATGCTCCACGAAGGGGGATGAGAGGAGGGAAAACTATTTGATTTTCTACTCTAGAGGAGCATCCCAGGCTTGGAACATGCTCTCTCTAGAGCCTTGGAGGTGGTAAGAGGAAGAAAGGAAGAGATGAAGAAAAATGGGAGGGGTAGGGGTCCTTTTATAATGTAGGAAAGAATCAAATTCGTATACAGGACATTTAGTGACGGTCATAAACGTCGCTGAAGATCCGTTGTAAACATCGCTGAAGATAGCCCATGAACCCACGCTTCTGCTACACTAGCATGCGTAGAGTCGCTCACCTCCGCATGTTATGTGCTTGCATGCGCTTTTGCTGCACGCGTGTGCACCCACGCTGCTGTGCACATGCGGTGGTGCATGCGTGCGCATGGGTAGCCTGGGTTGGCTATGTGGCATGATCTGGGTCGTCCATCTTCTTTTTGTTGTAGGGGCTGCTACAGAGGTCGGATTGAGTCAATTTTTACGCCGTTGGGCTGTGATTGTCGACCTGAATCCATCCGTGTGGTTGGATTTTTCGTTTGGAACTTCAAATTATCACACCTAGTCCCTTGGCTATTGATCTTCCTCGGATTGCATATGGTGCTACGGGACTCCGATCAAGGTGATTTCGGAGGCATTGGACTCCGATCGTCGTCCTGATCAGATTTGTACCGTCAGATCGTCAATCCGAGGCTCCAAAATAAATCTCCTTCTCTCCTGACCAAAAAAGGATGCAATTAACCTAAAATATACACAACAACTCTAAATGCAGAATGATGCATGCTATGCAATGTTTATAATATGGAATTGAAATCTAAGCCTAGGAGCATGCATAAATAGGCATTTTAACCTAAATAGATGTGTCAATATCAATATCATAAGCGTACGGGGGTATTTTTAAAATTTTGACGATCAATTTAAGATTTTCAAAACCTAAAATCATGCATTTTCTTTTGACATTTTAATTTTCTGCATGCATACCCAAAAAAATAAAAATGTTGAAAACCTTTTGTGGAGAAATTTCAAGTTGGGATTAAGGTTGACAACTCAATCTTGGTACAATGTGATTTTATCATTAACAAACTAGGAATCAGGATACGGATCTGATCATTCGAATTTCTGGGTTTTTTTTAGATTAGATCAGATATCATTCTCTAAAATTTCACTTGAACTCATGATAGTTTAGGTGGCTTGATCGTCTTTTGTAATATGGAAAGTATCTAGCTTAGTTTATGATTCAAAAACTTGCTTTTCTTACGGAACTTCCTGTGTCAAATTTCACACACAAGCAAACACCTAAAAAGGTACTAAAAAAATCAGAAAAACCCTTTGTTTGGCCTTAGTAAAAGCCTGAAGCAAATCATTGGTTTGAGTTCCCACCGCTGAGAAGGAGGAAAATGCCTCCTTGAAGGACATGATGTCAACATGTTACCACCACGGCGCTACGCTATATCTATATTTCATATCTTTAGATGGAGCATTAAAGCACCTTTTAGCAGATCAAGTGGCTTGGACGGTGCTCTACCTATAGTGTTGGAGCAACAGCTTGAGTTTGCTTGGAGCACACCTTTACACCGCATTGTGCTTTGGGGTTGTGAGCTCCTGCGTGGTGTCATGGACAGTGCTATCTTGAGGTACTGGCACCAGAGCCCCCTCAAGGATTGGTAACGGGAATGATGATCCTGACACATCTGTTGTAAGACTAAGCTAGAAGTAAGCATGGGGAACAAAAAAAAAGTTTTAAACCAAAAACATGCCCGTATAAATGTTGGCTTTTTACAACCACGAACACAAGGTTTTAAAGGTTTTTGCAAGTTGCAAATCAAATTCAAGAGATAGAAAAATCCTAAAAACAAAAACTTCAAATCATCTGAATTAACAAGGGGTTAATCTGTGATTTTTTTTTTAGGATCTATTGATCACATTCTTGTCTAAGTTTTGGATCCGAAAATAAATCCCGATGTTTATCTTTACCAAATCTCGTACCTCCTATGTTTAAATAAACCAAGGACCTATAATCTCCTCCTCAAAAGTCAAGAAAATTAGATTTCCCAAAAATTCCGTCATGTAAAAATTAAGGTTTTGCTAAGAGACTAGCAAAAGATAAGCATGAGGGTGTGATAAACGCTAGTTGATCCCATTCTTATGCACGAGGGTGTGATATGCACAAGGATTTTGTTCCATAAATGGGCTTTTGGGCTACATTTAAGCATTAATTAGGTTAGGCATGCATTGCACTTTTTATTATCTTTTTAATGTGTTTTTGTGAGTGTTAGGGATATACAGATTGCCAGATCCCTAGAACCCTACCACTCAAGAAGGCAACTGGTGAAGGAGAAGCTCTCACTTGCTTGAACTCAGCTTGATCCAGCTCACCATAGCTGGAATCTAGCTCACCTGAACTAGGGTTAGCTCATCCTAGCTCCATTCAGCTCATCTCAGCTGAATGGCAACACAAGAGATTTCATCTTAGCTCACCCTAGCTCAGGTCAGCTCAGATCTAGCTCAACTTAGCTGAGTCGAGCTTATCTCAGCTCCCATTAGTTCACAGGGAGCTCTAGCTAGCTTAGCTAAGTTGACTGCAGTTCACCCCATCTCAGGTCTAGCTAGATCCAGCACCACTCAACTCCAGCCAGCTAATGATGACTTCATTTCAACTCAGGAAGCTCATGTCTAGCTCCAAGGGACTTAGCTTAGCTCAACTCAGTTGAGCTAAGCTACCTTAGCTACCTCAACTAGCTTGATCTTCCCCGGGAGCACCAGACCCAGCTCACCTCAGCTCTTTGTGGTAGAAGCTAGCTTACTTTAGCCTGGCTTAGCAGCTAGCAAAGAACTAGCAAGCTAGGCCAGCTAAAGTAGCTCCATGCCATCCTCTTCAGTAGCTGCCAGCTCTAGTTCAATTACAGACTTCTTCTATCCAACTCCTCTCCACAAACCCTAGCTCCCATTACCTCCTCCTCTACTCCATTACTAGCTAAGCTAGCTTAGCCTAGCTTAGTTTACCTAGAGTCCAGCTCCCTTGGCCATCGACCACCCTAAAATCCAACCTAACTACTTCTACCTTAAGCCCACCTAAGCTACATCTAAGCTCCACCTAGTCCACGATAAGTTGGCGCCAACCTTAGCCATCTCTTCACTGCTCACTTTCCATGAAAAGGTGCCTAGAGTTGGCACCAAAACATAACCCTAACCACCTCCCATTTTGGTGCCAACTCTACCTCCAATATGCACCATACACCTAACCCTACATCCACATCTACCCACCCACATACCCCACTTCTAGAACCCGAAGATGGCACCACCTAATAGCCTTCTAGAAGGCCCATTTTGGTGCCAACTCTAAGGGACACCAAAGCAATAACCACCCCCCTTGTGTCCCCTCATTTGGCACCACTTATTCCTTGCCATAGGATCCCCAACTACCTCCCAAATCATATCCTAGCCATCCATTTCAAGAACCACCTCTACCCCCCATTAAACCTTATAAATGCCCTACCCTACCACCACATAATTCCCATCCTCCCATTAGATAATTTCCACCTTACTTCCACCTAAACCCATGGCCAAGAAGAAGGGATAGAGAGGAACATTAAGGGGGCACATCACCTGCCCCGTTGGTGCCTTCTTCTCCCCGTTCCTTCCCTTTGTGCCACGCCAAGAAGGAGGAGGATCTTCACCACTAGGAGGACGGCTAAGCAAGGAGAAGAAAGGGTGGTGCACGCCCACCCTAGAAGGAGATCATTGAAGGTGGTAGCTTCCACTTTGGAGGACACCATCTTGGAGGGGCATAGCAAGGAAGGAGAAAGAGGAGCCCTTTTCAAGCCTAGGAACCACTATGCTTGGAGCAAGGAGCTTCACCTCTTCACCATCTTCATCAACCATGACTTTTGTTTCACTTGTTTTATATTTTCATTGTTGTTACAAGCTTTCCTCTACTAATGTAGAACAAAAGTCTGATTTTTTATAAAGTTGCTTTTCTAATTTAGTGCATTTTATTCTCTACTTTGGTTTTGTTTTAGGACTTTCACACCCTCTTCCCAATTATCCTTGAACTTCACTTGCCTAGGGTGAGCTTGGGAAGAGGTTACTTTGCCACCTAGTTGCCAAAGTAGGTTTTGTCTTTTCCACCACCAACTTTGTATTGCCTTGTTAAATCAAAAACCCTAAAAATTATATATTCAAAAGAACCAAAAGAAAGTTGAGTTGCATTTTTGAGCAAGAGATTGATTTTTTGCAAAACAATGCCTCCTTGGACGACGCTAGATACTCCACTATCTAGGTTATAAATTTTAAAAGCATATGCGATTTCTCATGTTACAACAACTCTAAAAGCCCTAATTACAAATCACGCTAAATTCCGCATCAGTACTCAACAGGATGCCTTGAGTACCGGTACTAATAATCAGTATCAGTAAACAGGCATTGATTGGGCTGATTGTTGGCATCAGTATAGGTACCACAAGTTTAGTATCAGTACCAACTAACCGTTGTGCCTAATCTGGATGGCTATTTTGCACTTAATCTTAATCCTACACTTTTCTTTTTGCCCCTAACGACTAGTTTTCGTAGGGGAGGTGTTTATTGGCCTATATATATATTCCTTGAGTGTATTTTGCACACAACCAACAAGAAAAAAGTACTCTCCTTGCCTACACCTCCATTTCTCAAATTTCTAGCTACAAAGGAGCTTATCTTATTGCATTTTTCTCAAGGTGATTGCATTTTCATTGCATATTGTTCGTTTTTAGCTTTCGCATTCTCATTAGAATCTTTATAATCTCTTATTAAGAAATACACTTGTTGGAGACTTAGGAAATTAGTTGTAAGCTTTTTATATTTTGTTTACACCTATAATCTTGTTATTATTTGTTATCTTGTAATTGGGTTGAGGTAACCTGTTAATTACCTCAGGTTATTAGTAAATTGATTCTCATCAAGTTGAGGGAATCAGGTTAAAAATCCTAAGTTGGTAGACTTACGTAGTGGAGTACCCAAGTGAGAGGAACCACTATACATCTCGTGTGTTTTTTTGCGGTTTGTTTTTTACTTGAAAATTTTTTTGATACCACACAATTCAGACCCCCTTCTAGTGTGCTTGTGCCTTACAGATCCTACAGGTGCTATCAGAGTGGGTTATGAGAAGAAGTAAACACTCTTACTCGCAATGGCATCATCAAACAAGCGCATCGAAGAACAGTCATCCACACGTCCTCCCTACTTCGATGGGACAGACTATGGATACTGGAAGAGGAGGATGCAAATCTTCCTCAAAGATATGAATGAAGACTCGTGGACTCTCATTCAAGAGAAGTACATGGATTCAGAGCCGCAGGAAGGCATAGTTTGGATAGCGGATCAAAAGAAGATCGCTAGAAATGCAAAAGTAATGAATGCACTCTATTGTGCATTATCAACGAAGGAGTTCAACCGTATCTGCACATGGGAGTCTACGTACGAGATATGGAACACACTTCAAGTCAATTATGAAGGTACGAATAAGGTAAAGGAAGCACGAATCTCAATTCTAATCGAGAGTTATGAGTGTTTCAAGACTGAAAAAGGAGAAATAATCAAAGCAATGTACATAAGTTTTGGGGATATCATCAACCTCTTGAAGAATTTGGGAGTGAAGTTTATGGAAGAATAACTTGTAAGGAAGATCTTGAGATCCCTTCCAAGTGATTGGTCTCCATTGTCCATGGCGATACAAGAGGCGAAGGATTTATCTACTCTCCCCTTGGATGATCTGATTGGAAGCCTCACGGTGTATGAGGTCCAATTGGAGAACATGAAGAAAAATGAGGAGAGATCTGTGAGTAAGAAGAAGGAGCGTGCTTTCAAAGTAATGAAGGAGAATTCTGACTTCGACGATTCCAACTCCGACGAAGAAGAAGAGCTTTCTCTTCTAACAAGAAGATTCTAAAAACAAGGTAAGAGAGTAAATAAATTTTCTAATGACATAGTGTGCTTTGAATGCAAGAAGAAGGGGCACATACGAAAAGATTGCCCAATGATCAAGAAAAAGAAGGAAGAAAAGAAGAACGACAATGAAGTTGATCGGAAGATCTCAAGAAAGGCATATAAAGCAACTTGGGATGATAGTGATTCTGGCATAGAATCAACTTCTAAAGAATTCGAAGAAATGGAGGTTACAAATCTGTGCTTAATGGCAAACAATGACGGATATGAAAACGAGGTAGATTCTAAAATTACCTTTGATGAATTATTACAATCTTATGAAGATTTATATCAAAAAGCTAGGTTGATTAAAAAAGAAAATAAAGTCTTCCATGATAGTTATAAGACTCTAGAATAAAAAAATCTTGTTTGGAAACAGAATTAGAAATGTTAAAAGAGACTAACAATCAATTACATGCAAAAAAAGTAGAATTAGAAGATATTTATGAACATTTTGAGAGTACTTTAAATAATCTAAAAACAACTAGGTTGAATACAGAATTCTGCAATGGTTTAAAAGCAAAGTTTAATAATAAAAGAAACACACAAAAAAAGTCACATGCACCTAGACATGCATGGATTTATCAAAAGGTCAAAAATCCAAAGAATTATAGATCCAACACAAAGGTGATCTACATACCTAAGGATTTGAAAGGTACTAACCATCAAGGACCCAAAAGAAAATGGGTACCTAAAATAGATTTGATAAACTATTTTGCATATCAAGAAGGACAAATGGACCTAGATAGTGGGTGTTCTAAGCGTATGATAGGACACTTCAACCTCTTTATCAAGTGGACAAGAATCCAAGATGGTGGACACGTCAAGTTGGGCGACATCAAATGTTGTCGTATTATTGGTAAAGGTACAATAGGTAATTCTTCTAAGCAAGTACATAATGTTCTTTTAGTAAAAAACTTAAAACATAACCTGCTTAGTGTTAGTCAAGTAAAAATGTGATAATGGATTTGATGTTTTATTTACTAAAGTTGGATTTAAAATATTAAAAGAAGGAAGAAATATGGTTTTAATTGAAGGCTTTATATATGAAAATATCTATGCTCTTCATTTTTTTCAAGAGAAATTTGTAAATGTCTACTTGCTTCTCATGTTGGAGTAGATCTTTGGCACCGTAGGCTAGGTCACATTAATCACAAACATCTAAATAAGTTAGCCAAAAATGAGTTAATAAGGGGTCTATCCAAACTAACTTATAAAATGGATGCATTGTGCAAACCATGTGAACTTGTAAAAATGCACATGGCATCTTTCAAACCAAATGACTTAGTTTCGACCACGCGACCTTTAGAGTTGTTACACCTTGATCTATTTGTGCCAACCTGATTTGAAAGCCTAAATGGATCAAAATTTTGTCTATTTATTATTGATGACTTCTTAAGGTTCACTTGGGTCATCTTCTTGAAACGTAAGGATGAGTCATTTGATTCCTTCCTAAGTCTTGCTCGAAGACTTCAAAAGGAAAAATCATCCTCAATTCTTAGACTTAGGACTAATCATGGAGGTGAATTTGAAAGTGAAAGATTTTCAAGTTTTTGTGTCAACTCTAGCAAGATTCATGAATTCTCATTTCCTTTGGCACCATCTGAAAATGGTGTTGTAGAGTGCAAGAATCGCACTCTACAAGAATGAGCCCGAATTTGCTCTTGGAGTCTGGGCTTCAAAAATATTTCTGGGTAGAAGCCATTAATACGACATGTTATGTTCGTAATAAAACTCTCTTAAGGCCTATTATTAAGAAAACTCTATACGAGCTTTATTATGAGAAGTCTCCTAGGATTTCATATTTTAGGGTGTTTGGAAGTCGATGTTATTTATTAAACACTGGAGATTGACTTGATAATTTTGATCCTAAGGGGTGATAAAGGCATCTTTATTGGCTATTCAACAAGAAGTAAAGCTTATCGAGTCTTTAATAAAAGGACTTTTGTTATAGAAGATCCCTGCATGTTTCATTTGATGAAACAAACTTAGGAGAACCTAAACCAAATCATTTAGATTCTGATGATGAAGATACCCCCTTCATTGATGTATAAAAACTGGAAGATACACAAAATGTACATGATCTTCCAAAAGAATGAGTACACCACAAGGATCACCCTCAAGAATAAATTATATGTGATATTGAACAAGGTGTAAAATCCGATCTCATTTTAGAGCTGATTTTGTCCATAATGCCTTTGTTTCTCAACTTGAACCCAAGAAAGTTGATGAGGCATTAAAGGACGAGTCATAAGTTGTAGCTATGTAGGAGAAGCTACTCCAATGTACAAGGAACCATGTATGGGACTTGGTACGTGCTCCTGAGGGTAATTCCATCATTGGAACCAAGTGGGTGTTCGGAAATAAATTGGATGAATCAGGTTTACTGATTAGGAATAAAGCCAGAATTGTAGCTTAAGGCTATAACCAACACAAGGGTATTAACTTTGATGAGACATATGCTCTTGTTACTCACTTGGACTCCATACGGATGCTACTTGCCTTTGCAAGTGCAAAGGGCTTCAAGCTATATCAAATGGATGTTAAGAGCGCTTTTCTTAATTGATGTATTAAAGAAGTTTATGTTCATCAGCCTCCCAGGTTCGAGGGCCTAGCATATCTATGGCATGTATACAAGCACAATAAGGCATTATATGGACTTAAACAAGCTCCCAGGGCCTGGTATGATAGGCTTGGGATCTTCGTTCTCCAGCATGGATATAGAATTGGAGTTGTTGATTCAACTCTTTTTATAAAGGAAGAAGGAAATGACATCTACTGGTTCAAATATACGTCGATTTTATATTTGGATCAACCAAGGAGTCCATGTGTCAGTATTTTTGTGAGACTATGAAGACTGTGTTTGAAATGGGTATGATGGGTGAACTTGGATTCTTTTTAGGGCTCCAAATTTAACATTTAGACATTGGTATATTCACAAGTCGAACAAAATATGTTCTTAAAATTATCAAGAAGTTTGACTTTGAAAATGCAAATGGCAAAGAGATTTCAATTGCTCTATCTACTTCTCATGGTAAAGATTTACTTAGCAAGAGGGTAGATGAAAAGAAATATCAGGGTATGGCAGGTTCACTACTATACCTCACAGCTTCTAAACCTGATATTCTTTTTGCTACATATTTGTGTGAGATTCCAATCTGAACCCAAGGAATCTCATTTTAATGCAGTAAAAAGAATATTTAGATACCTAAACAACACAAAAGATCTTAGTCTTTTTTATCCTAAAGCACAAACCTTAGATCTATTATCCTATAGGGATGCAGACTACCCAGGGAATCGAACTGACCGAGAAAGCACTAGCGACACATGTCATTTTATTGGAGAATTCTGGACTCATGGTTCTCTAAGAAATAGACTTGTGTTTCACTTTCTATGACTGAAGCAAAGTATATTGCTACTTCACTTGCTTGCTCTCAGGTCATTTGTATGAGATAGACTTTATTCGACTTTCGATTGGTTTTTGCGCAATCCAAAATATTACGTGATAATACAAGTGTAATAAATTTATCCGAAAATCCGGTACACAATTCACATACCAAACACATAGATATTCGACATCATTTCCTTGATAATGTGCTTCAAGGTTCCATTCAGTTAGAATTTGTAGACACACAAAACCAATTGGCTGATATCATTACAAAACCTCTTGCAGTAGAGAGATTCTGCTTTATAAGAAGAAAATTAGGACTTTGTACAATAAAAGAAATTCAAAATTAACAAATCAATTGATTTGTAATTTGCTGGTATTTTTAAAAATCCTTGAGGGCTGATGCGAAAAATCACGTGATTTGTAATTAGGGTTTTTAAAGTCGTTGTAACACGTGAATTCGCATACGCTTTTAAATTTACATTCCTAGATAGGAGACTATCGAGGGTCATCCAAGGAGGCAAGTTTGCAATTCAAATCTCTTGCTGTAAAGGGAAACTCAATCTTTCTTTTTGGTATTTTAAATATACAATCTTTTTAGTTTTGAAACAATGCGGGCAAAATGCGAATTATGACGAAAATGTAACTAACACCGATAATTACTAAGATAAAACTTAAGAGACAATTATGACCCCTCCCTAAGCTCACTTAAGGCAAGTGGAGGCCTAGAGTAATTAGGAAGTGGAAGTGAAAAAGTGCTAGAATAAAGACAAGCAATTGCAAATATAAATTGAAAAGAAGGCAATGGATTTAGTAGAATTTGTGTTCTTTTACAAAAACATGTAGAGGAATGCTTCTAATAGAAATGGAAAATATAAAAGCAATAAAGAGAAACACAAATCCTCTTAAAATTCTGGTGAAGAAGGGAGTCTTCTTGCTCCAAGCCTAGCTTCTCCTTGGCTTGAAAAGAAGGTCTCCTTCTTCTCCTTCCTTCAATGCTCCTCTAAGGTGGATGCTCTCCACCTCAATTCCTTCCTCCAAGGATGGGTGTGCACCACCCTCAAGCTCTCCTCCAAGGTGGCATGGACCACCTTGAAGACCTCTTCCAAAGGTCTTCCTTGCCTGGCTTCTCCTTTTGCTGGCATGGGCACAAGAGAGAAGGGAAGAGGGGAAGGCACCAAGAGGACAGAATATCCCCTTAATCTTCTTCTTCTCCTTCTCTCTTGGGTGTGAGCTTTAGGTAGAGTATGAGAGGTATTTTGCTAGCCAAGGATGGGTTGTAAGGTGGTACGTGTTGGTCTTTTTATAGGGTAGGATGAGAGGGTTAAGGTGGCTCTTGAGATGGATGGCCAAGATGGGAGAATGGGGGTGGTTAGGTGATTCTATGGCTAAGGAGAGTTGGAGCCAAGTAGGGGGGTGTGAAGGTGGTGGTTATTGTGGTGAAGGCCCACCTAAAGGTGGTGCCAACCATGCATAGATGCCTTGGTTTTGGCACCACCATGAAGGCTTCTTGAAAAGGGATTAAGTGGATGGCTAGGATAGGTTGTAGGGTATGTGTAGGGCCATGATATGGGGGTGTTTTGGCGCCAAAAGGGAGGGCTTCTAGAAGGGTATTTTGGAACCAAAACAAGCTATCTTTTGGGTGTAGTTGAGGGGCTAGGAGGTGCTCATCTTGTTGCCAAAATAGAGTAGAGGTTAGGTAGCATAGGTGGAGTAGCTAGGCTTAGTTGGTGGAGCTAGCCAGGGTTAAGTTGAAGGTGGAGGATGGCCAAGGAGCTGGATGTTAGCTAAGCTAGCTTAGCTAGCTATGCAGTAGAGGAGTATGCATGTGGAGTTTAGGGTTTGAGGAGAATAGCTGGATATGCAGAATCTGGAGCTGAATTGGAGCTGGTAGCTATTGAAGAGGTCAACATGGGACTACTCTAGCTGGCTTAGCTTGGTAGTTCTTTGCTAGCTACTAAGACAGGCTAAAGTGAGCTGGCTTCTGTTGAATGGAGCTAAGGTGAGCTGGGTCTGGTGCTCCGAGGGAGGGTTGAGCTGGTTGAGATAGCTAAGGTAGCCTAGCTCAACTAAGTTGAGCTAAGCTGAGTCCCCAGGAGTTGGACTTGAGCTTCCTGAGCTAGCTGGAGTTGAGTGGTGCTAGATGTAGCTGGACCTATGCTGGGGTGAACTCCAGTCAACTCAGTCGAGCTAGCTAGAGCTCTCTATGGACTAATGGGAGCTGAGATGAGCTAGATTCAGTTAAGTTGAGCTGGATCTGAGCTGACCTGAGCTAGGGTGAGCTAAAATGAGCTCTCTTGAGTTGCCATTTAGCTGAGATGAGCTGAATGGTGTTAGAATGAGCTAACCCTAGTCCAAGTGAGCTAGATTCCAGCTATGGTGAGCTGGATCAAGTTGAGTTCCAGCTATTCTAAGCTTCTTCTTCACCAGTTACCTTCTTGAGTGGTAGGGTTTTAGGGATCTGTATATCTGTATATCCCCAACACTCATAGAAACACATTAAAAAGACAAGAAAAAATGCAATGCATGCTTAACCTAGTTAATGCCTAAATGCAACCCAAAAACCCATTTGCGGAGCAAAATCCTAAGAGCTAGGTTTGTTTTAATGCATAGGAATGATGATAAACTGGCATTTATCATACCCCCATGCTGATCTTTTGGTAGTCTCTTAACAAAACTTTAATTTTTTGGAAAGAAAAATTTTAGGGAAATTTAATTGTTTTTGACTTTTAAGGAGAAAAAGATTAAGGGACCTTGGTTGATCTAAACATAGGAGGCACGAAATTTTTTAAGGATAAACATCAGGATTTGTTTTTGGATCCAAAAATTAGACAAAATGGGATCAATATATCCTCCAGAAAATTCACAAATTAACCCCTTGTTAATTTAGATGACTTGAAATTTTTGTTTTTAGGATTTTTCTTGCTCTTGAATCTGATTCGCAACTTGTAATATCCTTTAAAACCTTGTGTCCGTGCTTGTGAAAAGCCAACATTTATAGCGGTGTGTTTTTGGTTTAAAACTTTTTTTTCTTTCCCCCATGCTTATTTTTAGCTTAGTCTTACAACAGATGTGTCGAGATCGTCATTCCCATTACCAATCCTCGAGGGGGCTCTAGCGCCAGTACTTTGGGATAGCACTATCCATGACACCACCTAGGAGCTCGCAACCCCAAAACACAATGCGGTGTAAAATGACGCTCCAAGCAAACTCAAGCTCTTATTCCGACACTATAGGTAGAGCACCGTCCGAGACACTTGAGCTACTAAAATGCACTTTAATACTCCATCTAAAGATATGAAATGTAGATATGGAGCAGTGCCGAGGCGGTAACATGTTGACGATGTGTCCTCAAAGGAGGTATTTTCCTCCTTCTCGACGATGGGAACTTAAAGCAATGATCTGCTTCAGCCTTTTACTAAGTCCAAACAAGGGATTTTTTCTAATTTTTTGTTGTTTTAAGTGTTGGCTTATTTGTGAAAATTGACACAAGAAGTACCTCAAGAAATGCAAGTTTTTGAATCAGAAACTAAGTCAAATACTTTCCAAATTACAAAAGAGGATCAAGTCACCTGAACTATCATCAGTTCAGGTGGAATTTTTAGAGAAGGATATCTGATCTAGCCTGAAAGTAGACCCTGAAATTCTAATGATCAGGTCCACAACCTCATCCCTAGTTTGTCAAGGATTAAATCCCATTGTACCAAAAGTGAGTTTTTCGACCTTAGTCCCAATTTCATAATTTTCCTTAAAAAATTTTCAACATTTTTATATTTTTGGGTATGTAGGTAGGAAAATAAAATAACTAAAGAAAAAAATGCATGTTTTTGGGTTTTGAAAATCCTAACTCGATCGTCAAAGTTTAAAAACACCCCCCCATGCTTAAGATATGCAATATCCTCATGCATTAGGAGGGAAAAGGGATCACCTTAGTGAAGAACGGTCGGGTTTAGGATGGTCAAAACTTGGAAAAAGAAGGAAAAAGGAAAGCAGGAAAAATGATGGGTTACCTCCCATCCAATGCTATCTTTTACGCCATTCAGCCAGGTGTAGTTTGCATTCGTGATCAAAGGTGGTTGGCTCAGTGAAATTGAAAGATTCAGATGGAAGATTCGGCGTATGATCAAAATTGTGATTTAAACGTTGGTCGTTGACTTGAAATGTCATATTAGTCTTAGGATCAAAATGATCAACACCGCAGTATGGATAAGTTTTATGGACATTAAAGGGGCTGGTCCATTTGGATTTTAATTTGCTAGGAAGAGGATGTAATCTAGCATCAAAAAGCCAAACGCGTTGATTAACATCGAAGTGTTTCTAAACAATATATTTATCATGAAATTTCTTTGTTCAGTCTTTATGAATCCTCGCATTTTCTTAAGAAAAATTACATAATTCTTCCAATTAAGTTAATTTTAGCTTTCTATGGATACCGGCGTCAGATAAATGCATGTTTAATTATTTTATTGCCCAAAAAGCTCTTTGTTCTAGTTCAACCGGGAGATGGCATGCCTTCCAAAAAATCAGACGGAAGGGAGACATGCCGAGCGGAGTTTTAAAAGTGGTACGGTAACCCATAAAGCATCATCCAATTTTGTGGACCAATCTTTATGGTCGGGCCTAACCGTCTTTTGTAAATATTTTTAATTTCCTGGTTAGAAACTTCTACTTGGCCATTTGTTTGGGGGTGATAAGGTATGGAAATTTTATGATTAACTCCATATTTAGAAAGAAGGTGATGGAATTGTGAGTGAGTTAAATGTGAACCTCTATCACTGATAATGGCTTTTCGAATGCCAAATCCTGAGAAAATATTTTTCTTAAGAAATTCGACAACCACACGGTGATCACTTGTTCAGGTGGGTATTACTTCTATCCACTTTGAAACACAATCGACCACGACTAGTATATATAAATACCCACTAGAGTTGATGAACGGTCCCATGAAGTTGATGCCCCAAACATCAAAAATTTCAACCTCTAAAATAGGATTAAGGGGCATCATATCCTTCTTAGTCATGTTGCCAATGCTCTGGCAACACACACGGGGTCAAACAAAATCATGAGCATCTTTGTGCAAGTTGGGCCAAAAGAATCTCATTATTAAGGATTTAGCTGCAGTTTTCTTGCCCGAAAAATGTCTGCCACAGGCCATTGAGTGACAATGTGTCAAAATATAATGGATTTCAGAATTAGGTACACATCATCGAATGACCTGATCGATACAAAGGTGGAAAAGGCCAGGCTCCTTCCAAAAATAGTATTTAATATCAGCAAAGAACTTATCCCATTTTGTTTTTGGCCAATCAGCAGGGATTTGTTCTGTTGCTAAATAGTTTGCGACGGGCGCAAATGAAGGGAGGGTAATAGCAGCTAAAATGCTTTCATCGGGGAATTGATCAGGTGGGGTCATTATGTCATTCGTCATAAGACAAGAGAGATGGTCGGCCACTACATTATGCAATCCTTCCTTATCCTTGATTTCCAGGTCAAATTCTTGGAGCAGCAGGATCCAAGGGATAAGGCGGGGTTTCGCATCTTTTTTTGTCAGTAAATGTTTAAGTGCTGAGTGGTCGGTATATATGGTGACTTGTGACCTCAAAAGATAAGATCTAAATTTTTCGAAGGCAAATACAATGGCAAGAAGTTCCTTTTCAGTAACCGTGTAATTCCATTATGCATCATCAAGAGTTTTGCAAGCATAATAGATCACAACAGGCTTATTGCCAATTCTTTGCCCTAGAATGACCCCTATAGTAAAATCCGAGGCATCTATCATTAATTCAAAGGGACTATTCCAATTAGGTCCCTGCAAAATTGGTGCCTCAATAGCCTCCTTCTTCAACCTCAAAAAACTCTCTAGGCATTTATCATTAAAATCAAATGGCTGGTCTTTAGTAAGCAGCTGACTTAAGGGCTTGGAGATTTGGGAAAAATTTTGTATGAATCTATGGTAGAAACCCACATGACCCAAAAAGATCTGATCTGTTTGACAGTAGTGGGTGGTGGGAGCTTACATATAGCATCTATTTTTGCTTTATCTACCGCGATTCCTTGTTTTGAAATAACATGGCCCAAGACAATACCTTCCTAGACCATGAATGGACTTTTTTCCCAACTGAGGACCAGATTGACTTCTATGCATTTTTGGAGAGTTCTTTTAAGGTTCTTGAGACAATGGTCAAAAGAATATCCAAAAACAGAGAAGTCATCCATAATGACTTCTAAGCATTCACCTAGCAGGTCTGAAAATATTACAAGCATACACCTTTGAAAAGTCACAGGTGCATTGCAAAGATCGAAGGGCAACCTTCGAAAAGTAAAGGTTCCGAAGGGTCAGGTGAAAGTTGTTTTATCTTGGTCCTCAGGATGAACCGCTACCTGATTATAGCTGGAATAACTATCCAGAAAATAGTAAAAATCCCGTCCGGCTAAACGCTCCAAGATTTGATCAATAAAGGGGAGCGAAAAATGGTCCTTCTTGGTGGTGGTGTTTAATTTTCTATAAACAATACACATGCACCAAGAAGAGGTGGTTCAAGTGGCTATATTGTCTCCATTGTCATTGGTGACAATTGTTAGTCCAACCTTTTTGGGCATAACTTGTGTTGGACTAATCCAGGAGCTGTCAAAAATGGGGTAGATGATATTAGCATCAGGCCTCTTAATAATCTCCCTTTTTACCACCTCCAGCATAATAGGGTTCAAGAACCTTTGTGGTTGGTGAGAGGTGCGAGAATCGTCCTCTAAATATATATGATGTGTACAATAGGATAGATGAATACCCTTAAGATCAGAAAGGGTCCAGCCAATAGCTTTTCAATATTTACTCAAAACCTGGAGAAGTTTGTGCTCTTATGCCCCAGTAAGTCCAAAATTTATAATCGGGGGCACGGTATGATTTGGACCTAGGAAGACATGTTTAGGGGAGTCGGGCAAAGGTTTTAATTCCAATTGTGGGCCCAACTCCGAAAGAATTTCTGCTTTGTGTGTTAGTGGTGAGGTGAGAGTGAAAGGGTCAGCTGGAGGGTTAGCTGAATGTGTGGTTAGGGTGGAAGGGTGAGAAGTGGATTGTTTGGGAACCATGTTGATGGCCAAACAGGAACCTAAATGGGAAATCTGCAAAGTTTCCTCCACAATATGCTCTATTTCTAAATCCAAATCATCAGAGAAATTAGGTTCTTGGAACCTCCTAGAAGCTTGGAAAATGTCTAGGGTTACAGATTCACCGCCACACATAGTCTTCATTTTTTCAAAATCACAATCAATATTTGCCTAGGCGGTGGCTAAGAATGGTCTTCCAAGAATTATGGGGGCAAACTTTAGTGCTTCCGGTACCTCTATGTCTAGGACTAAAAAGTCTACTACAAATAGGCAATTTTTGACCCAGACAAGGACATCCTCAACAATTCCCCTTGGTTTAATTGTAGATCGGTCGGCTAATTGAAGAGTAACCTCAACCAGATTTAATTCACCGATCTTAAATTCCTCAAAAACAATTGCGGGGATATGATTAATTGAGGCACTGAGATCCAACAAAGCACGATCAAAAGAAGTATCATTAATGATAACTTGAATTAGGGGGTGCCTGGATCTTTCTCTTAAGAGGCAATTGACTCTGCATAACTGAGCTTACTGTCTTAGGAAGGATCACCTTTCCTAAATTTTGGGGCAGCCTTTTCAGGGTACACAAATCTTTTAGGAATTTTGCATTGGTGGGAATGTATTTTATGGCATCTAGGAAAGGGATGTTAATTTCAACTTGCCCAAATAAATCTATTAATTTCTTTTCAGTGTCTTAGATTTCTTATTTTTCTTATTTGTTGAAGAGTGGAGGGCTTGTGGAAATGGTACAGGGTTTCCCTATATTGCATTAATAGGTTCCTAAACAATGTGAGAAGATGGGGAAGAGTTGATGTGTGTTTCATTAAAATGAGTTTTCTTAATAGGCGGGGGATTGTGAGTGCTTTTCCCATTCCTCAAAGTAACTACGTTTGCAGTCTGGTTGTTTCTAGGATGAGGACGAGAAGCCTGACTATTACTGAAACCCGACGGATGCTGAGGTGCTGGTTGAATGGGTTGACTAGGATATCCAACTTGCAACTAATTCCGTTGATTATTCGGGTTGGGCATGGGTTGGGAAGGTAAATTCCCAATAGGTCGATGATTAGGAGTAACCTTAACTTGGTGTTGCAAGTTGGTAATCATGTGGGTTACTTCTGTCATTTGATTCTGTATACCTTGCAGAGTTTTCATGTCCTGAGTGTTAATATCTTCCTAGGATTGTCCAGGTTGATACACAGGTTGCCCATAATTCCCAAAATGATTTTGTTTGGGAAAGGGAATCGTGTTCGGGTTTTTCCAGGAGTGGTTCGAGTTAGTCCTCCAGTTTTGGTTGAAAGTGTTGGAGGGGTTTCTAAATTTCTCTTGGAGAGCATAAATGTTTTCTGTGGTGGAATAAAAAATATTTTGATCAAAATTTCTAGTCAACTCATGTGGGAAATCAGTTGGAAACTGCTAACCAGTAGGTGTGGCATCAATGTTGTGTAGATTTTTTCTTCGGAGAAGTTGTGGAGTGTTAGTGTGTGGAGAGTTAATGTGTGGAGCTTGTTTATTTGTGAGCTTTTCTTCCATTTTTTTCTAGTGAATTTGCATCTGGTCCAGTCATTGAGCTAACATATATAGATCATCTTGAGTGACTGGAACAGAGGTGGATTTGAAGTCAATTTCATGGACTCCATGTCTTGGGTTTTGTGTTCTACCAAAAGTGTCCATTGAAGTCATATTAAATAATTTTTCACTCATTTCTTCAAAGTGGAGATAGGCACTTTCGGCATCGTTATAAAGGAAATTGCCCCCACATGAGGCATCCACAAATCGCTTCAATTGATCTTCTAATCCATGATAGAAGATCTGCACTAACTGCCATTGTGGAATTTCATGGTGGGGACAACTTCTTAGAAGTTCTTGAAATCTTTCCTAGGCTTCATGGAGGGGTTCACCAATTTTTTGTTGAAAGGTCATTATGGATCTTCTTAAAGCATTAGTTCGACCGATTAGAAAATTTTTTTTGAGAAAAGTGCTCTTTAATTGGAGTCAGGTGGTAACCGGGCACCCAACCGTTCCAAACCAATGGGAAGCTTTGTCTTTAAGAGAGACGAAAAGGTCTCATTAACGACATGTCTTCCTGCACATTGCAGGAATGATTGGTTTAAGCGAGGACAGTTAATTCCTCGAGATAACAAAAAGGGTCCTCTCGTGGAAGACCATGAAAATGCTTGATAAGAATTAGAATGGTTGGTTTGATCTCGAAATCCTCTTGTGGTATGACCACCCTGAGTCGTTCCTCGTAATTGGAAGGATCATAGAAATCCTTAAGAGGAATGATAGGCTGTTGGTAGGGTGGTGGATTTTGCCCTTGGTTAGCTAGGTTCATGACAGTCTTAGCCAAATCTTCTTGATTTTGTTGCAGCCGTACCAGATGGTCGACCATCAAGGCCAAAGGGTTTGGATTTTGAGTTAGAATTGGAGGGCCACTTGGCCCTGCAGGAATTTCTGGTTGCTCCAGATGAGGGAGGTAAGGGAGAGGGAAGTCACCTTGTGGGTCAACTAAAGGTTTAGAAGTGGAAGCAAATTTTTTTTGTCGGCTTACTGGGTTTTCCACTTTCTTTGAAGAAGAGGGAGAAGAAAATAATGATTTTCTGCTGTGGGGGGCCAAATCAGATGTTCCCTCAAGATGTGATTTTTGGGACCTTCGCCTGTGCATGCACAGTTTTGGAAGAATAGGAGGGGAGGAGATGAGAAAGAGATGAGAGAAAGTGTGCAATTCAAACAACAAATTCTAGACCTAACTTAAGTGTGACTCCCTAAAAGTAAACCTAAGACTTGGTCTACGTAGGAAATAAGTAATCAATAGTGAATACCCGTTCTGTCAACAAATATAGCCAAGTTGCTTAAGGGGAGGTTTGGGCCCAAACGTTTCCCAGGAAAAACCGCGAGTGCTTGTACAAACCCGTGCTTGGTCGTTTGACATGGCCCCTCAGCCTGAACAGTAGATATAGATGACAGAATTGATATTAACTATAGAAAACTTAAGGCCTACATAGCAAGCCTAAGTTGATAGAGCCTTAGGGATCAAGTTGCTATGGATTTTAGTTAGGTCTAGGATACTATAGTGCACACGAAATGTGGAAGGTGTTAATTTGGGTTATTGCCCTGCTATTTCAATTATTTTTGTGTGTGTGCAGGAATTGGAAAGTGGTTTCAATGCAAATCAAGTTGTCACACAATTGATGTATTCTTATCTTTTAGGATTTGATTTAAATTAATGGGTTTTAGGGTTTCCTTTCTTAATACTTTAGACAAGTTTTGAAGTTCCACAAACAAAAGGAAATCAAGTGTATGGGTTGAGATCAATTTCCTTTTAGTGGTTTGTCTCTAAAAATGAAAAAGAAACCCTAATCCAATTGATCCTAAGATAGAAATGCAACTACCAATGGATCTTTTTTTAGGCATTTTGTATTAAGTACTAGTCCAAACAGATCAAACAACACCACTACTTTATGGGAAATCAAACAACGATTCTAGAAAAAAAATTTTTAAGAATTTAAAAAATTTGTTTGGTATTTGTTTTAAATTTTTATTTGTGCTGGTGTCAAAGTCCATAAATGATACCCATGAGTATTCTGGACTTTTTGTATCACCATTGGCCTCAGAAAATTTTGGTGATTTTATGTGAGATGTATAATTTCGCAAGGATTCCAGAAAGCTAAATATCACAAAAATTGGATGAGTATAAAAATTCTGAAAATTCACATACTATAGCGAAATAGGAAGCTCAGAGGGTGTGACCCCTTAGTAGTCCACAAATTTTTAAAAATTAAATACAAAGGAAACTGATTTGAAATTTTGAACAGAGATTTTTAACTTGATTTGGAATCACTATGTGAAATTTTAGGATTTTAGAAGATCTGTGTTGTTGGGAATTGATTTTTGAAATCCAGACAGAAATCTGGACCCAGAAAGCAGAACACCAACACTTGGATTGGAGTGGTGTTTAATGAAGCATACAAGCAAACAATGAATTTTAATGGACACCACTCAACTTAATTAAGATGTTTGGGATCTGGAAAGCTAAGTTTAATATTTTTTTTTGTAGTTTTAATTGACTATGTGACTAGAAAAGAGAACCAACCTGAATTTCGCAGGAAGAAAAGGAACTTTGAGCTCTCACTTCCAAATTCTTGCTTTCTTCCTGCAATACCTACACACACAAGAGGAAAGAAAGAGAAGGGGATGAGATCCACTTCAAGAAAGAGAAAGAAAGATTAAGCAAAGCCATACCTCCCCGGCAATAGCGTCAAAAAGTGATGCGAATAATCGCATGATTTGTAATTAGGGTTTTTAAAGTTGCTGTAACACGAATTCGCATACGCTTTTAAATTTATATTCCTAGATAGGAGAGTATTGAAGGTCGTCCAAGGAGGCAAGTTTGCAATTCAAATGTCTTACTTTAAAGGGAAACTCAATCTTTCTTTTTGGCATTTTAAATATATAATTTTTTTAGTTTTGAAATAATGAGGGCAAAATGAGAATTGTGATGAAAAAGAAACTAACACCTATAATTACTAGGCTAAAACTTAAGAGACAATTATGACCCCTACCTAAGCTCACTTTAGGCAAGTGGAGACCCAGAGTAATTAGGAAGTGGAAGTGAAAAAGTGCTAGAACAAAGACAAGCAATTCGAAATATAAATTGAAAGGAATTCAATGGATTTAGTAGAATTTGTGTTCCTTTACAAAAACATGTAGAGGAATGCTTCTACTAGAAAAGGAAAATATAAAAGTAATAAAAAGAAACACAAATCCTCTAGTAGAATCTAGTGAAGAAGGGAGTCTTCTTACTCCAAGCCTAGCTGCTCCTTGGCTTAAAAAGGTCTCCTTCTCCTTCCTTGAATGCTCCTCCAAGGTGGATGCTCTCCACCTCAATTCTTTCCTTCAAGGGTGGGTGTGCACCACCCTCAAGCTCCCCTCCAAGGAGGTGTGAACCACCTTCAAGACCTCCTCCAAAGGTCTTCCTTGCCTGGCTTCTACTTTTGCTGGCGTGGGCACAAGAGAGAAAGGAAGAGGGGAAGGCACCAAGAGGACAAAATATCCCCTTAATCTTCTTCTTCTTCTTCTCTCTTGGGTGTGAGCTTTAGCTAGAGTATGAGAGGTATTTTGCTAGCCAAGGATGGGTTGTAAGGTGGTGGGTGTTGGTCTTATTATAGGGTAGGATGAGGGGGTTAAGGTGGCTCTTAAGATGGATGGCTAAGATGGGAGAATGGAGGTGGTTAGGTGATCCTAGGGTTAAGGAGAGTTGGCACCAAGTAGGAGGTAGTGAAGGTGGTTGTTATGGTGGCGAAGGGCCTCCTAAAGCTGGTGCCAACCATGGAGAGATCCCTTGGTTCTGGCACCACCATGAATGCTTCTAGAAGGGGGATTAGGTGGATGGCTAGGATAGGGTGTAGGGTATGTGTAGGGCCATGATATGGGGGTGTTTTGGCACCAAAATAGAGGGCTTCTAGAAGGGTATTCTGGCACCAAAATAAGGTGCCTTTTGGGTGTAGTTGAGGGGCTAGGAGGTGACCATCTTGGCACCAAAATAGAGTAGAGGTTAGGTAGCTTAACTGGACTAGGTAAACTTAGTTGGTGGAGCTAGCTAGGGTTAAGTTGAAGGTGGAGGATGGCCAAGGAGCTAGATGCTAGCTTAGATAGCTATGTAGTAGAGGAGTATGCATGTGGAGCTTAGGGTTTGAGGAGAGGAGTTGAATATGCAAAGTCTGGTGCTGAATTGGATCTGGCAGCTACTGAAGGGGTCAACATGGAACTCCTCTAGCTAGCTTAGCTTGCTAGTTCTTTGCTAGCTACTAAGCCAGGTTAAAGTGAGCTGGCTCCTGTTGAATGGAGCTGAGGTGAGCTGGGTCTGGTGCTCCCAGGGAGGATTGAGCTGGTTGAGAAACTAAGGTAGCTTAGCTCAACTAAGTTGAGCTAAGTTGAGTCCTCGGGAGTTGGACTTGAGCTTCCTAAGCTGGGATGAATTCATCTTCAGCTGGCTAGAGTTGGGTGGAGCTAGATGTAACTGTACCTAAGTTGGGGTGAACTCTAGTCAACTCAGCTGATCTAGCTAGAGCTCCCAACAGACTAGCGGGAGCTGAGATGAGCTAGATTTAGCTAAGTTGAGCTGGATTTGAGCTGACCTGAGTTAGGGAGAGCTAAGATGAGCTCTCTTGAGCTGCCATTCTGCTAACATAAGCTTAATGGAGTTAGAATGAGCTAACCCTAGTCAAGTGAGCTAGATTCCAACTGTGGTGAGTTGGATCAAGCTGAGTTCCAACTAGTCTGAGCTTTTTCTTGACCAGTTGCCTTCTTGAGTGCTAGGGTTTTAGGGATCTGTATATTGTACATCCCTAACACTCACAAAAACACATTAAAAAGATAAGAAAAAATGTAATGCATGCCTAACCTAGTTAATGCCTAAATGCAGCCCATAAACCCATTTACGGAGCAAAATCCTACGAGTTAGGTTTGTTTTAAAGCACAAGAATGATGATAAACTGGCATTTATCAAGGGCCTTACTGTAATTTACCCATTAATGCTAAAAAGGGGTAAACTATAATATTTTCATATGTCTGGAAATATTAGGGTTTTTGTAATATGGTTGCTTAACTTTGGTTGTTAAAATACATTATTTCTTCAACACCTAAGTTGTTGATTGAATATCTCTCAACCACTTATGTGGTCATGTGACTAGCACATGACTAATCCAATATAAAAGAGGTCAAGTACAAACACTTGCCTCATTTCACTCTTTGCAAACCGTAGTTTCCTTGTTAAGAGTCACGCCAAGCCCTCGCCAAGAAGAGAAGGATCATCTCCAAGCTTCAACTCTAGGTATATGCTTATCCTCTCATCAAATCGTGCTACCTTGGCTCATTCTTCAACTTGTTTTTTATTTTCTCAAGAACATTCCTGCTGCTGCAATATGTTCTTGTCAGGTACTAGATGGTACCAGTACTAGCTGGCTGCAGCAGAGCTTGTTTTAGATAGCAAGTACCGGTACTAATCACCAGTACCAGTACATGTAGGCTTAAATGTGTTTTTGTATGAACACACGAAAGGAAGTATTCTATATTTCTAATTGTATTTCCTACTCGTTGTTGTTGCATGATTTCAAATGGCACCTAAATCTAAGAGCAAAGGAAAGGCACCTAAACATGCATTTCACAAGTTTTGCGTCAATTAGGATGCCAAATCAAAGCTTGATTGGTATAAAGGCCTAAAACTTCAACATTGTAAGCCAATTGAGTGGAAAGATTTTTCTCTACAAGTCTTTAATTTCACCCCTCGCCTTTCTGAACAAAAACTAATGCATTTCTTTAATGAGTCATTTTTTGTCGATGTTCCTAGTGTATGCCCTAATGTCAACTGCTTATTTTTGCTAATATGCAAGAACAAGAAAATCAAGGTCATCTTGTTCTAACATCAAATGTATTCGATCAAAAAATCACCGTCATACCAAAATTCTTATCAACCATCACTGAATGTCCAAATGAAGCTCATGCTTTTAACACTCTAAAGGAGCAATTTCCTACTAAAAAAATCCATGAAACTCTCTTAAAAAATCCATGAAACTCTCTTGCTCCCTAACTGTCAGGGCAAAGCATTGTTTGCCTCGAACATGACCCTATTTGCTCATGTTCTTTTTTGTATTTTAGCATGGAACTTAAGGGCTAAAAATTCAGGATTCCACAAAATTCCTGTCGACATTTTACCCTTAATTTATGCTGTCATCACAAGCTTTCTAATAATTTGGAACATGGTTTTCATACATTTTCTTAAACCTTATTACCGTGCTTTTGCTTTACCATTAGACATCTTGGTATCCCACATAGTTCACAAAAATAAAATCGACCTCTCAAATTTTACTCCTCTTAGAAAAGTGGTCTATTTCAAATGTTCCACTCTCCAGAAAATGGGAGTGAAACCTACTAGAGAGGAATCCTCTAGTGATAATCAAGAAGAGTATGTTGATCCAAATGCTCAATCTTCTTCTTATCAACCTTCCTACTCATCTTTGGCTTTTATTCCTATAACCAATCCATATCCAGAAGTCGAAACACCTTGGGTAAACCTATCTCATGGGTCTGGCATCGATCCCAATATGGTTAATACTTTTAATTATATTGGTCAAAATCTATCTAACCTCAATTTTGCCTTCCATCACATGGAACGTAAGTTTCATGACCTTTCTCTTTCCGTTGAGTCTTCCCATGTTGCTTATTCCACTCAACAACCTAAACAAAGGAAACAGACACAAACTGAAGTGCCTTAAGAATATACTGAAAGAAGCCAAAAGCACTTCCAAGACCCATCTTCTATTTCTTCTCCAATTGTGAAAGAATATCCAATACTTCATGATGATGATGAAGAAGAAGAATCTGAAGATGAAGAAGAGGTTTCGTATGAAGATGATGAAGATGATGAGAATGAAGATGATGAAGATGAAGATGAAGAAGATGATGATGATAGTGATGATGGTGGACATGCCTAAAAGATTATCAGAAAACATCCTAGGAACTAGTTTAATTTTTAATCATGTTGCTAGTTCAATTTATATAACATTTATGCTTTGCTAAACTTCTATGTCATATTGCAAGTTTCATTTCTTTTGTGTTGTGCAGAACATGCATGTTTTGATCTTATTTGTATGACTTTTCTCATTTGAATGAACTGGTTTGGATGCTTGGATCTCATTTATTTTGTGTTGTGTCTTATGCTTGTTTAAAATGTATTATTTACCTATCTTTTTTTGCTTCCATGACAAAAAGGGGGAGAAATGGTATGGATACTTCATACATAAAATAGGGGGAGCTTAGTTTGAGGGGGAGGTTTTTCACTCCTTGTGGAGTTTTTTATTCTTCTCTTATTAGTTTCTGCTTATTTTAAATATAAGCATCTTGTTTGTTTTGTCAACACCAAAAAGGGGGAGATTGTTGGAACCCAGTTCCACTTCTCTTTTGTGTTTTGATATTAACAAAATCATTTTAAAATCGGATGTGTTTATGAAGTATTACAAGGCAATGCAGAAGGTAGAATTTGTGGATGCTAGCAAGCACCAAGAAAGTATTGAAGATATGAAGACAGAAGATTGTAGTCTTAGTTTAATTTATTTTAGAATCCTTGTATGTCTCATAAAAAGTAAAAGATAACCTAAGTGTTTGATGAGAGCCTCATCATGAGACCTAACTAGCTCATTTTGACCTGAGAAAGTAAACAAAAGCTCCTACATAACGTAAAGGAAGGCCTAAGTCAAGGGATTACTATTCTGGGTAGGAAACATGAACTAAAGGGTAAAACTGTAATTTTACCATTATAGTACATCAATGAGATTTCTCAGGGGCTAAACAAAGGTCAATTGGATTTAATAAGAGGAAAAGTAGGATGGTTCAGTCAGAAAATGGTTATTGTGAGATTTAATAATTAAATGACATTTTGTAACCCTAAAACAAACCTGCTTAATTTAACAAGGTTTTGATCTAGATAAAAATCAACTAAACCCTATAAAATTCATGGAAAAATATCCCCTAGGGTTTAGAACCTTCAATTTGGCCTTTGGAACCTATTTTGACTTAGATTGGGGTCTTAGCTCAGTATTTAACTTGATTTGAGTTTTTGTGCAAAATGTCAAGTCAAACGTGGTCAAACCTAGACTCCAACTTCATCATTGGATTTCCTAGGTCCAAATTAGGTTTGTAGCAAATTTTGGGCCAAAGGGGAGGTCATCTTCACCTACTTTGCAAAATGATCTACCCAATTATATTCTGGCCCTAACTTTTGAAAATCCTTGCATAGGGCCCCCTAACTTCCTTGCCACCCTTACATTCAGGTCCCTCCACCATTACAGCGGAGGAATCCCACTCCGATGAGGATTTGAGGCGGATATCTCCTCAAATCCTCAGAGATCTCCTCCAAGATTTGCAAGGGAGATTTTCTAAGGATTTGTCCATCGTCTGAATGAGATCTCCAAATCAGATTTACACCTAATCTCTCATGCAAACGCTCGAGAGATTTGGGTGTCCTACGCACCTTCCTTCTCTGGCGAGGACTTTGCACTGGAAGGCTTGCCTTCCAAGCTCAAAGGGCTTGGCCAGCAGCTATAAAAGGATCCCTGGTCCTTTGCGCATCTCCCAAGCCTGATTTGGCTACCGATACCCTCTCAAATTCTTCCCTCCTCATCTCCGGTCAAACGCCTGCAAGCTCCGACTATCTCCCCTTCCTCCTCTCGTATCTCTGCCACCATACCAGTGGCAGAATTAGCTTTGTCTTGTAGCTCCGTGTTGCGCCTCACCAGAACACACCTGTTCGACCTCCTCCTCATCGTTGTCATCTCCACCTCAGGGCAGTCTTCCCTGATGATGGCACAAACATGCCACTCGTCTCCTCTGCCTCCCCTTCGTCCCAATACCCACAGATAAGTTTCTCTCCTCCCACTCTTCATTTTTCGTCATTTTATTTCATAAACCGCCCCTCGACTGCCACCATCCACCTTCATCTTCTCCATCTTCGGCTAACCTTCGGTGAGTCGCATCCACCACTCCGCACTTCCACACGTCTCGCCACCAATCGCATCACCTTCACCATCACCCACTGATCACTCTCCACTCATCCATTGACCGCCACACTCACCCCACACTTCCACCGAACAAACCCACAAACACAGTCACAGTTCGACCTAGGCACGCACGCCTAGGCCGTTTTGCGCCATGCCGACCCTTGCCTCACCTTTGCCATGATACAGCGAAGCTTTCCCTATTGTTTGATAGGGCCGCAAGGCCATCTTCGTGTTGTGCAAGTTTGAGCCTTCTTCCGTCATTAGCACTGAAGCAAGCCTGCTTGCTTCAGAGCTCTAGGCCATGCGCTCCAGGCTTCAGGGCTCCAGGCTTTGCGCTTTGAGTGTGCAAGTGTATCCAGCCTGAGAACAAATGTCGCAAGGCTTCTAGCCGCTCCAATTGCATGGCTTCTCCTCCTACGGGTGCCAGTAGAAGTGGGTGGGACATTTAGTCCCACCTCGTAAACTCAGGGGTAAGAAGTGTGCCATATATTGAATTTGTGTTTACAATTGGTTGCCTCAAGTAACACAGGGGTGAGGTCCCTCGCCCTCACTCGCTCACGCCTCGTCCGCGACCCCTACCCCCACAGACCTAGCACTCGACCCGATTACCTAGACCTAGCACTCCTCACGCACTACACCAAGCCGGTGCACCTAGACCCAGGCGCGCACTCGACCCGATTACCCGACTCTGGGAGAGCGTTCAGATAAACGCCAGTTTATCATCATTCTAATGCATTAATACAAACCTAGCTCTTAGGATTTTACTCCGCAAACGGGTTCTTGGGCTGCATTTAGGCACAAATTAGGATAGGCATGCATTGCATTTTTTATTGTCATTTTAATGTATTTTTGTGAGTGTTAGGGATGTACAGATGCACAGATCCCTAAAACCCTAGCACTCAAGAAGGCAAATGGTGAGGGAGAAACCCAGACTAGTTGGAACTCAGCTCGATCCAGCTCACCACAGCTGGAACTTAGCTCACTTGAACTAGGGTTAGCTCATCCCAGCTCCATTCAGCTAATCCCAGCTGAATGGTAGCTCAAGAGAGTTCATCTTAGCTCACCCTAGCTCAAGTCAGCTCAGATCCAGCTCAACTTAGCTGAGTCTAGCTCATCTCAGCTCCCACTAGTTCACAGGGAGCTCTAGCTAGCTTAGCTGAGTTGACAGGAGTTCACCCCAGCTCAGATCCAGCTACATCCAGCTCCACTCAACTCCAGCCAGCTGAAGAAGAACTCATCCCAGCTCAGGAAGCTCAAGTCCAGCTCCCGGGGACTTAGCTTAACTCAGCTCAGTTGAGCTAAGCTACCTTAGCTGCCTCAACCAGCTTGATTCTCCCCGGGAACACCAGACCTAGCTCACCTCAGCTCATTATGGTAGAAGCTAGCTTACTCTAGCTCGACTTAGTAGCTAGCAAAGAACTAGCAAGCTAAGCCAGCTAGAGTAGCCCCATGCCAGCCTCTTCAGTAGCAGCCAGCTCCAGCTCCAGCCCCAAACTCTCCTCCTCAGCTCCTTCCTCCAAACCCTAGCTCCAACATCTTCTCCTCTACTCCACCTTTAGCTAAGCTAGCTTAGCTTATCTTAGCTTAGCTTAGCTTAGCTAATAACCAACTCCTTGGCCATCCATTACCTTGAAAATCAACCCTAGCTAGCTCCACCAACTCAAGCCTACCTAAGCTAGCTACCCTACTCAAGTTGGCACCACCTCCTAGCCATCCCTTCACCCCATTATCTCCTCCAAGAGACACCTCAAGTTGGCACCAAAAACAACCCCTAACCACCTCTATATTGGCGCCAACTTTCTGCCCCTTCATCCACCTTACACCTACCCACATAACCTATCCTAGCCATCCACATACCCCCCTTCTAGAACCTTAAGGTGGCGCCACCTAATAGCCTTCTAGAAGGCCCATTTTGGCGCCAACACTAAGGGGTGTCAACCCCCATAACTACCCCTTTGGTGTCCCTTAAGGTGGCGCCAACTCACCTTGGCCATGGGATCCTTAACCACCTCCATCTCTTCATCTTGGCCATCCATTTCAAGGGACACCTTAGCCCCCTTCCTATTCTATAAAAAGCCACCACCTACCACCATTTTGGGGCATCCTCCATTAGTGTATTTTGCTACCTATACCACCTATACCTACGGCCAAGAAGAAGGAGTAGAGAAGGAGATTAAAGGGGCACATCACCAGCCCTTTTGGTGCCTTCTTCTCCCCACTCTCTTCAACTTGGGCCACGCCAAGGAGGAGGACTCTTCCACTTCAAGGAGGACGGCCAGGCAAGGGAGAAGGACCTAGGGTGGATGTCCACCCTTGGAGAGAAGCTTAGGGCACGCCCCCTTAGGGCTTGCCTTGGAGGACATAACCTTGGCGGAGCACTGCAAGGATGGAGTTGAAGAAGTCTTTTCAAGATTGGGAGCCACCAACCTTGGAGCAAGAAGCCCTCTTCTTCACCATCTATCTAGAGGATTTGTGTTTTCTTTTCTTATTTTAATTTTTCTAGTAGTAGAAGCATTCCTCTACTAGGCTTCCTTTTGTAAAACACTTTTCATCAATCAAGTTGCCTTCTTTGCAATTTTCTGTTTTGCATTTCTACTTGCTTTATTTTTTTATCATTTTTCACTCCCTCTCCCTAATTATTCTAGGCCTCCACTTGCCTAGAGTGAGCTTAGGGAGAGGCTCTACTTGCCACATAGAAGTAGTATTTAAAATGAAGTGTAAATCACCTTTTCCGCTAGCAGTTCGCATGTTGCCTTAGCTTAAAAACAAAAAAAAAAAGATATATTGAAAAAATACCAAAAAGAAAGTTGAGATTGTATTCCAAGCAAGAGAATCACTATTGCGAACATTTGGCCTCCTTGGACGACCCTAGATACTCCCCTAACTAGGAATATAAATTTTAGAGTTGATCGATTTTACGCGTTACAATGACGTATTTTAACAAACCACGTGAAATCGCTATCACGTTCCTAAGAGAGAAATAGAGAGAGAGACGCGGGGGAGGGTAGGGGTAGGTTTTGCTTCGTGATGCTATGCAGGAAAGAAGAAGAAGCTAAGGAAGGAAGAGGCGTAGAAAAGAAGTGAAGGAAGAAGACTGCAAAGGAAGAAGGTGCGGCTAAAGGCAAAGGCTGAAGAAGGAAGGACTCAGCCACAGCATGGAAGTAAAAAGAAGAAGAAAAGAGAAGCACTATAGTAGAGGAGCGGCAGAGTAAGAGAAGAAGAAGAAGAAGGTCGCTATTGAAGGTTGAGGAAGCCAAAGCCAAGCAGGGACTTAGGCACAGAAGAAAGAAAGAAGCAGGAGTGGCTAAGCAGAGGAAGAAAGAGAGGAAGAAGACAAGGAAAGACAAAGAGGAAAAGAAGAAGAAGAACCCAAAGAAGGCAAAAGAAGCACAGCTACAGAGAAAGAAAAAGAGAAAGTAGAGAGAAAGAGAAGGATAAATCAAGCACTATAGCAGGAGCTTTTAAAACATCTGATTTTTCATCAGACGTCCAATTTTTTAACATTATATCTGCATTGACATTACTTCTCAATTTTGATTAGATTGGTTATTACTTTTTATTAAATTGAGAGTTGTGTTCTTAAGTTTTTAAATATACCCAATTGCTCCTTGTGTTCGACCTCAAATACCTTAGTTTTCGAGTTATAAATTCTTATTTGCTTTCGTGGCGATTTCATTTATTCTGCAATAAACATCTTTTTAAAAGTAGATCTCACCTCGTCAACATTTTGGCACCATTGCTGGGGAGCAAAGGGCATTTTAGAAGCTTTGATCACAACTTTTGATTCAATACTGACTTAATTTCTCTCTTTTGTTGTGTTTGTCTCTGGGAAAGCCAAGGAAAGAAAAGCAGCAGCACAACAACCACACCAAGGAATAGGTAAACTTTCATTAGCCCTCTCTCTTAATCCCCTCAAAGTCTGAAAAGGAAAAAATAAAGAAAAGTCAATCTAGGGCTACCTGCTTCCATATTTAGTAATTCACCAAAGTTGCCTGATTTTCATTTCAACACATTTTGAATTACACATCCAATTAAGGTAACTAGGGCTAAAACCTTCTTGATTGAGCCCTAGATACCAATTGTTGAGGCAACTAAATTGGACCAACTAGAGCCAACCTAAGGATTGCAAAGCTAGGGTTTTTAGAGACACATCTTCACTTAAGCAAACAAGGAAAAATTTCAAAAAGAGTTGCACCTAGGCCTTGTTTGAAAAGATCTATACAAGAGAAACCCTAAGTAAATCAGGCTCTTAATCCATTTGAACCCTAAAAGCAAGGACCTAAAAGCTCTCAAAGGAACAAAGAGGTGAAGTTGATCCTTTGGGTCAACCAACCTTAAAATTAAGTCACTGTTTTCACTCAAAAGACCTAAAGTTCAAGTGAAACCCTAAGCACCTTGATCTTAATTAAGAAAAGGTAGACTTAAGAGGTCAAGGTCCCCATTCTGGTCTACCTGGAATCTCAGTAACAAGAGAGGTCGGGTGGGGGAACCCTGTAACTCATGGGGACACTCTACCGTGTGGGGGTCTTTGTTGGACTCTCCATTTCTGGCTGCCTAGGTACTTCTCAAGTGGATGACCTTTCTAACTAAGGGGTATCATCTGCCCCAAACCTCTATAGTCACCCAACAATTTTTGGGTGTCTCGATTGGGTCCGACACCTTCTGATCTCATCAAATCGTTCAATGCATGTTTGGTAGGAGGTCCTTATGACCTTTAGAAATTCACTCTCGTCGAGGCCAAGCCTCAACGCCCTTATTTGTGCAGCAACCCCACCACATAGATCTTTCCTCTAATTCAGAACCAAGTTCTCCTTCTTCTTCCATCATGGATTAACCCATTGAAGAATAGAACAACCATGAGCACCAGCTTCAGTGCCTAAATGATCTCTTCCAAGACTTTGTAAACCCACCGCAGCATCCTATGATGCGTGATCACTATAATCACGCTGTGGTGGCAATGGAGCCTCGAGTCCAAATCTCTATTGGAGGTCTTGATTCTGAACACAAGCCCAATATGATTCATGCCATACCAAAATTCCATGGGCTTGACTCTGAGGATCCATTCTAGCACATTAAACAGCTTAAGCATCTGGTCTAGACCTTCGGGTTAGATGCACAAAACCAGGATATTCTGCTCACGAAGATGTTTTCTTTCTCCCTCATGGACAAGGCTTCTCATAGGTATAAACTCAAGCTCGTCCAATCAACACATGGGATGAACTTCAGTCTGAATTTTTGAAGTTCTTTCTTGTCAGCCGGACAAATGCCTTGGCCACCAGATCACTCATTTCACCCAACAAACGGGAGAACCTCTTCATGAGGCATGGGATTGATTCTTAGATCTCATGCGAAAGTGCCCCCATCATGGAGTTCCTAAATGGGAACAAGTCCAGTCATTTTACCAGGGACTCCGTGAAGACATTCGATTATTCGTCAATGCAACCTGTGGAGGAGAAACATCATGGGTCAACACGAGGACATGGTGTGGGAGATTCTCGAAAATATGTGCGAGAACTCCATCAATAATGACTCCATGGGCTTATTTGATCGGATGAATGCCCGTGCATCGATGAATCTTAGGGGAGCACATGAGACGTAGGACTTGTCCACATCCGTGGACTTGGAATTGATGGCCAGTCGGTTGGACAAGGTCTCTATCATAGAGAAGAAGGTAGACGAGTTGACTTGGCATCTGCAGCGAGCCACCTCTGCATAGAACTCTTTTGCAAGGCCACCTCTTCTCAGGGGATGGACCCGTATCCACCCTGTCTGACTCCCGATCCAAAGGGACCTTCGATCCACTCTATTCTAGTTGGGGGAAGTCCGAACCCTCTTATTCTGACTTTCCTGAGGCTCCTCAAACTTGCGAGGACCTCAATGCCATCTAGAATGACCCATTGTCCAATACCTACAACCTTGGATGGCGAAATCATCCCAACTTCCAGTGGACGGGAAATTCACAGGCTCAAAGACCACCTTATCAACCCCGTCCACAAGCTCCTCATCCATATCAGCTGCCTTAGCCTCAACCCAATCCCACCTATCAATCTGGGATAAACCAGGATCAAATGACTCTTACCCTTCAAGCATTGGCTGACATTCAGAAGATGAATGCAGCAATGCAAAAACAGCACAAAGACGAGATCACAGAGGTTCACAATCAACTTGCCCAGATGGCAAATTCTCGCCAACTAGGCACTATTCCTTCGCAACCTCTGCCAAACCCAAATAACTTGCTGACCCAGAGGCACGTTATGAACCCAAATTCAGGCCACGCACATATGATTTATCAGGCCCCTTCTGTTCCATCACCAGACGGGATGCAAGCTTTGACATCTTATGCAAAATTTCAGTAGCAACCACCCCTCTTACCAAACCCAAACCAAACTAGGTAGGACTACACTCCATAACAACTTGTAGTGGTAAAGCAACCCAAGACCCACATTATCCAAACCACTCTAAGCCTGGTAGTAACCCAAGCCCTAGGATAGTTATCTAGGATACCCCTATCCCAGATCAAGAACCTGGACCTATTCTAGAGTAACCGACTAGGGTTCCATTTCCCGAGGCTTTGACTAAAGGAAAAAGTATAACTAAACCTGTGGCTCCTGAGGAGGATCTGGTCAAGCTCCTTGAACAGGTCTAGATAAACATCCTCTTGATGGATGCAATCCGCCACGTACTGGCTTACGCACGATTCCTGAAAGACATGTGTACACCCAAGCATAAACCACGAACCAAAAGTGGCAATCCGATCGTATTGTCAGAGCAAGCCAGCTATGTAATCTTGAGTAAACTCCCACCTAAGGCTAAAGACCCAGGAACTCCCCTGATTTCATGTAAAATTGGTGAAAGCCAATGTGATAGAGCCTTGCCAGACCTAGGTGCCTCCATAAACCTAATACCTACATCCCTCCTCGACCACCTTGAAGAGTTCAAACTTAAACTGACTGAGGTGACATTGTAGTTAGCCGATCGATCCAGTAAGTCACCTAATGGAATACTCGAGGATGTCATTGTTAGGGTACGGGATTTCTACTTCCCAGTGATTTCATAGTTCTGGATATGGATGCACCTGAGAACCCAAGGGATACACCAATTATATTAGGGAGACCTTTTTTGGCCACTACTAGGGCCAACATAAACTGTGAGGAGGGCCGAATAGAGTTAAAATTTGGGAATCAAACTCTGAAGATTGACATCTTTATGGCCCAACAAGGGATTAATTGTGGGGTTATAGAGCAAATATGTGATATCAAAGCCGTTGTTGATGAATCGCATGTTGAGAACAACTTGATTATCCCCGATCAACCACTAGAAGATCAAAACCTGCGAATAGAGGAGTATGAACCTGATCTAGACACACCCATAACTCCGACCCTTGTTCCTGATACAGACCCCGAACCACCCGCTGCTACTGATAATCCTGTCATGGAACTAAAGCCCCTTCCTGAGCATCTGAAGTATAACTTTTTGGGTTCCAATCAGACGTTTCCAATGATTATCAACTCCTGACTCACACCTAACCAGGAATCCCATCTAATTACTGTTCTCTAGCAACATCGTAGAGCCATTGGATGGACTCTCGATGACTTGACTGGCATAAGTCCCTCGTATTGCACACATCGAATCTACACGGAAGAGGGCGCACGACCTTCACGATAGTTGCAGAGACGTTTAAACCCTAACCTGTAGGAGGTCGTGAAAAAGGAGATCATCAAGTTGTTTGATGCAGGGATCATCTACCTGATCTCTGACAGTCGCTGGGTGAGTCCAATCCAGGTTGTGCCTAAGAAGGCCGGACTCACAATCATTACGACTAAAACTGGAGAGGTCATACCTACCCGAATAGCTAATTGGTGGAGAGTCTGCATTGATTAAAGATGACTCAATTCCCCCACGAAGAAGGACCATTTCCCACTATCGTTTATTGATCAGATCCTCGAGAAACTAGCGGGAAATAGGTTCTTCTACCTTCTTGATGGGTACTCTGGTTACAACTAGGTGGCAATCCATCCAGAGGACCAAGAAAAAATCACGTTCACCTGCCCCTTCGGGATGTACGCATTTCAAAGGATGCCTTTCACTCTCTGAAATGCACCCGTGACCTTTCAGCGGTGCATGCTTGCCATATTCTCAGATATGGTAGGTGATTATCTGGAAGTCTTCATGGATGACTTCTCAGTTTTTGGAGCATCATTTGATGATTTCCTATAGCACTTAGTCCAAATACTCAGGCAGTGCATCGATGTGAATTGGGTTCTTTCCTGGGAAAAGAGCCATTTCATGGTGCCTGAGGGAATCGTCCTGGGACATCTGATTTCAGAGAAAGGCATCCAAGTCGATCGAGCCATGGTTAACTTGATTTCGAAACTCCCTATGCCTAGCTCGATCAAGGACATCTGATCTTTTTTGGGGCATGTCGATTTTTACCGTTGATTTATCCCTGATTTTTCAAATATCGTGTGCCCCCTGAGTGCTCTTCTCTTCAAGGATGTGCCTTTCTAAATCTCCAAGGAATGCACTCAAGCATTTGAGATCCTTCGTGACTGAGTTACTCAAGCCCTGATCCTACAGTTCCTTGATTGGTCTCAACCCTTTGAGATCATGTGCGATGCATCTGACTTCGCTGCAGGAGTAGTTTTGGGGTAGAAAATTGACAGGAAACCTGTGGTCATTTACTATGCTAACAAAACACTGGATGAGGCTCAGCATAACTACATGGTTACTGAGAAAGAGTTTTTGGCTATAGTATTTGCCTTAGAAAAATTTAGATCATACCTCCTGTGTTCTCGTGTTATCATCTACTCGGATCACACGGTTGTGAGGCATCTTGTTGCAAAGAAGGACGTGAAACCTCGATTAATCCGATGGATCTTGCTGTTGCAAGAATTTGACCTCGAGATTCATGACAAAGTTGGAAAACAGAACGTGGTAGTTGATCACTTGTCCTGCCTTCCTTCTAAGATCATTGACCCTTCTGGACCCATCACAGAACATTTTCCTGTTGAGCACCTCCTGACTATCAATACAGGGCTTCCATGGTTCGCAGACATAGTGAACTACTTGTCAACACATCAGATCCTGTCTGATTCGCCGAAGGCCAAGAAGGACAAATTGTGTTCCGATGCTAAGTATTACCTTTGGGAAGACCCATATTTATTCCGCATTGGTGCTGATCAAATAATTCGACAATGTGTCACGGAAGCAGAAATCAAAGACATACTCTCTTTCTGTCATGACCAGGCATGCGGTGGACATTTTTCGGGACATAAAACCTCATCAAAAGTCCTCTAGTGTGGCTTTTACTGGCCCACAATTTTCAATGATACATACAATCACTGTAAGGCATGCACCCATTGCAAGATCTTGGGCAACATGAGCCATCGAGACATGATGACTTTACAGCCGATCCTAGTATGCGAGATTTTTGACATTTAGGGGATTGATTTTATGGGACCCTTCCCTATCTCGGATGGCTCCGAATACATCTTACTCGCCGTTGACTACGTGTCCAAGTGGATAGAAGCCATTCCGACCCGAACCAATGATCATAAGGTTGTTATCACATTCATTCATCAAAACATCTTCTCAAGGTTCGGGATTCCATGAGCAATAATTTCTGACAGAGGGACCCATTTCACAAATGCTCAGTTCAGATCACTGATGACCAAATGCAAGGTGTCTCATTGTATCTCTACTCCTTACCACCCCCAAACTAATGGTCTAGCTGAGCTATCAAACAGGGAGATCAAAAAAATCCTCCAGGTTACTGTTCGACCTAACAGGAAGGATTGGTCATCCCGACTTCCAGAAGCATTGTGGGCTTATAGGACTGCCCACAAGACCCAATTAGGCATGTCTCCTGATTAGCCCATATTTGTGGGCTATTTAAGTATTTAAGTGGCAGACATTAAGTTAATTCTAACATGTATTTAGTATAAATTAGGATGTAAAAAGGTTAATTCATATTTCTAATTTAATTATATAATTCATGCATTGCATTCATATTTAAATGCATTTAGAATTAACTTAGAATTGCATTCATTTAATTAGTTAACCAATTAGGTGCATTGCATACATTAATTTAAGTTAACATAAAAGTTGAGGGTTTGTATATAAATAACCATTATATTTTAACATTATTTTTTCTTTCTTCTTCTTGCAGCAACAGCTGCCGCTCCAACACCACCAGCTGCCACACTGAAATCTGCATTCAAGGATGAGCGGAGAATGTTGATTTGCTCCCGCCTCCATTCAAATCTATGTAGGTGGCTACAAAAGGAGGAGAGAGGCTGTTGACCTGGCAGGCCACCAACCCAGCAATCCACACTGTGCAGAGAGTTCATCTCTTGTCCATTTCACCAACGTCGGCCTCAACCACGGCGACGAGCCTACACCACCGTGGGCGTGTGCGTGACAGGCCACGCTGCCATCTAGAGCTTTTCTGCATCACTATGCCTCACCAGAATCAACATCACCAGCCCACGCATGACTCCTCATCATCCCCAGCCTGTAGTAGCAGCTGCCCATGCACTGCATCTCCTCCAGCGTGGCCACTCTAGCATACCCGCTGCGCACCTTCCTTTGAACCTCGGCGTGCTGCATCTCCTCCAGCACCAACCACCAGCCCACGCACGCCTCTTCATCATCACCGCCTGTAGACCACACACCGCCTACAGACCGTGCACTGGCCGCACCTTGCAACGCCTCCTGCAGCCTACAGAGCCGCATCTCCTGGAGCACCCTCTACGTGCCCTCTAGCTGCAGTGCGTGGGTTGCGGCAGTCGGCCAGCAGTACGCAACAGCAGCGCGTGCACCTCTTCTCCAACGTCCACTTCCACACCCTCACCCACCTTCTTCAGCGCTCTGCCAGAACCGCAATGTGCGCACCGCCTCCAGTGCACCACCCGTGCACATAGCAACAGGCACGCATTTTTCTTTGTGCGCGTAGCACCCTGCAGCGCCCACGCATGCTCATCCACGCCTCCTCCAGCAGGTGTTGCCACAGTCGATACCCACTTCACCAGAGCTCCATTCGGTTGGCTCCGGCCACCTCGTAACTCGCCGCCACCACCGCTGCGTAGCTCTCGGTCTAAAGAACTTCCTCCGAGCTTCACTCCTCCAGCCATTCCTACCTCCTCGTGCACGACCAAGGGGAAGAAGATCCCCAGTTTTGCTACAGTGAAAGGCCTATTAATATTTACATTCTCTGCCATTGCCAACTTTTATTGATATTTTATTAAATCTGCATTGCAAAAAATATCCGTTAGTTTTTCAAAATTACTATGTCAGTATGTTCTCTTGATACTATCTTAATCTGAAGGTAGATTTGGCTCGATTTTCCTCGAAATTAACTATGAACATACATTTTTAATCGGTGCGAATTTAAATACGTCATTGCCTCTCTGTGGACACGACTCACTCTTCTGCGAGTGGTTATTTTAATTATTGATTAGTCGATTTTCCCACCACAAAAAACTACAAACGAATTGAAAAGCAAAGAATCGACACGTCAAATGCACCGTTGCTAGGGAGGCAATAGACGCAATAATTTCACCTGATTTTATTTTTGATTATTTCTCATTGCACAGTGATTTGACCATTTATTTTTTCTGTGCGAGAAATTTGTGCGAGGAATCAGCCATCGTGAAAGGCGACCCTTGACGTCACCAGAGGAGGAATTGATCGAGCTACCTTGCAAAGGAGGATAAGGATGAGGACACGACAATCATCTAGTCGCTAATTTAATTAGGGTTGGATTAAGACTTTAGATTTAATTTTTTATTGCACATTTGGTTTGAAACCCTTGTTCTGGGGTATATTTTGAGGGGTTTGTTCCCCAATTTTGTTTTAGGCCCATGTTGGGTAATTTTTTGGAGCATGTTCCCTATTCTTTAGATTTTGTTTTTTTTTTAATTTATTTTGAGGATTGTTTACTTTTATTTGTTTGTGCATAAGTAGTTAAAAAAAATAAAAAAAAATGAGCTGCCTACTAGAAGCTGCCTACCCCTAGGATGAACCATTTAGGTCTGTATGAGCAGCCTCTAGATTTACTTCTCTGCATTGCGTGCATTCTCTCATCATTGATTGTTCGAAGCAAGGTACGCATTCTCTTACTTTGCATCCTGTTCTTGATCACGCATTGCATTTGGACTTAATTCGAAGACCACATAATTTGTCTTGAAGCGATCTAACAAGTGGTCACATATATTCGTGAAAAAGGACTAATTAAAGGAGGGACATCTAAAAATCAAGGACTTGATTTTCAAACGTGGTGTGTGATTCAAAATTCAAAATCTTTTTACACTGAATGCATACTTATATCTTTTGCACCACGGCACTCATTTAGACACTCCTAAGTCTTGAAATGACTAGGACAAGGGCCCTCCTACCGTTGGATTTTGAATTGTTCAGAACTTGAGATCAAAGTTTTGTAAATCCAAAGAGGGGGATATCCTGTCATGGATTTTTGGGGGTAGTTGAGAAGCACCGCGAAAGCACAGCTTCAAAGGAAGGCTTAGGCCTACTTGCATCCCTCGATCTTCCGTCTTTGGATTTGCTTTACTATTTGAGATTTAGGGAAGAATACCTAAGCTCCAACTAGGTCTTTTTAGGCATTTCAAAGGTTGACAATAGGCGCGTAATTGATTGGGCAACTTGCTTTGTCACCTACAATTTTAACTAAAGTCAAAAGCCTAAATTTGTAAAGACCAAACAAGTCCTTCTGAATTGTGTTTGTAGTGCATGCTTGGTAGGCATTCTCTTAGGAGACAACTTGTGTTTGATCCTGAACCTAAAAGAATCTTAAGAAGAGACCTTCCAAGGGTAGAAATGGTCGGTCAAAGGAGCCTTAAGCAATATTTCATCCCAACCAATCAAGCTGGCCCTACACTATGTAGACCTGGAGGGGACAATCCTTATGAGATCAAAAGCAGTACCATATCCTTGCTGCCCTCCTTTTATGGTACTACTAGGGAAGACCCTTACAGGCATATAGAGGAATTCACCGAGGCCTGTTCCACGGTGAAGCTGCAGGGCGTTACTGATGACACTCAAATGCGGACCCTCTTTCCCTTCTCCCTTAAGGACAAAGCCAAGTATTGGTATCACACCCTTGATAATATTAATCCTTGGGATGCCCTGAAGGAGTTTTTGAAGAAGTACTTCCCCATGAGAAAAACCAATCACTTCAGGGGGGAAATTATGAGTTTTGTTCAAAAGGATGGGAAGTGTTCCATGATGCATGGGAGCACTTTAACGATTTGCTGAGACTTTTCCCACATCACCAGGTGCCTAAATGGCAACTGGTTGAAAGGTTCTACATCAGACTTAATGATTCACATAGGCAAACTACGGATGGTGCCTATGCAAGAACCTTTCTATCTAAGACTGAGGATGAAGCTTGGAACTTATTTGATACTTTGAGTGAGAATTCTATTCACTTGAATTCTTCCTACATGGATAGAAAGCTCACTCTCATGCAAAGTAAGTTGGAGGCGAATGAGACAAGGGACACCCAGAATTTAGCCTATCATATTCAATTATTGAATCAAAACATGGAAAGGCTTATGTCAAACCCGAGTTCATTCGTATCTAACAACTCCACATCCCAAGCTTCCGAATGCTTAATTTGTCAAGGCAATACACATGCCACTGTGGATTGCCACTTGGCCTCCCAATTCCCTAAGCTTGTACAAGTGGATTTGAATGCCGCTCAAGGGTTCCATCTTAGACCTCGTAATGACCCTTTCTCCAACACTTATAATGAGGGATGGAGGAACCACCCAAACTTTTCATGGAGACAAGGAAATGTCTCAAATTCAAGGAATTACAAACCACAATCCTTTCAAAACTATCAAATGAACCAACCTCAGACCTTTGCCCAACATAAGACCTCTAAGATGGATGAATTGAAGGTGATGTTAAAAACTATGCAAGAAAGTCAAAGTGCCATCATCCAATCTCATGACAAGGCTATACATGAGATGAAATCACAAATTGGACACCTTGTTGAGGCTGTTAGACAGAGGGAAACTAGGAAGCTCCCTAGTGGTGCTGAGGAAAATCCTAAAGGAAAAGGGATTGTCTTTAGGGAGCATGCTCAGGCGGTGACTATTATGAGGAGTGGGAAAGAAATTTTCAAACCCGATGTTCCTATAGTCTCACCCCCTAAAAAACCATCCCCCCCGACTTTCACGCCCACCGGAGAAGACTTGCCCAAACCTTCTCCGCTTGAAATCACCTCACCAGAAGAAGTTGCCCCCGTTCCACCCCTTATTCGACATGACAACCCTTCCACCCAGAGATCGAGAGTGCCTTTTCCAGAGCACTTATCCACCTCTGGGTAGACTTCTGCTGGCTCATCTGGAGCCAAAGATAAGACGGATGAGATTATGGAAACTTTCAATCAAGTGCAGATTAACCTGCCTTTGCTTGAAGCTATCAGGCAGATTCCTTCTTATGCCCTCTTCTTAATGGACCTGTGCATGAAAAAGCAGCAATCTAGAAAATAGGTCCAATCAAAAGTTGTCCTGCCGGACTCTGTTAGCTCAATTGTTCAACATGGCACACCCTCGAAACTTAAGGACCCAGGAGCCCCATACATCTCAGTAGTTATTGGTGACTTACAAATTGACGAGGCTCTACTTGATCTGGGTGCGGGGGTGAACATCCTTCCGAGCTACGTGTATGAACAACTTGGGGCAGACAATCTGAAGCCTAGCCTGATAAACGCCAGTTTATCATCATTCTTATGCATTAAAACAAACCTAGCTCTTAGGATTTTACTCCGCAAACGGGTTTTTGGGCTGCATTTAGGCAAAAATTAGGATAGGCATGCATTGCATTTTTTATTGTCGTTTTAATGTATTTTTGTGAGTGTTAGGGATGTACAGATGCACAGATCCCTAAAACCTTAGCACTCAAGAAGGCAAATGGTGAGGGAGAAAAATAGACTAGTTGGAACTCAGCTTGATCCAGCTCACCACAACTGGAACCTAGCTCACTTGAACTAGGGTTAGCTCATCCCAGCTCCATTTAGCTAATCCCAGCTGAATGGTAGCTCAAGAGAGTTCATCTTAGCTCACCCTAGCTCAAGTCAGCTCAGATCCAGCTCAACTTAGCTGAGTCTAGCTCATCTCAGCTCCCACTAGTTCACAGGGAGCTCTAGCTAGCTTAGCTGAGTTGATAGGAGTTCACCCCAGCTCAGATCCAGCTACATCCAGCTCCACTCAACTCCAGCCGGCTGAAGAAGAACTCATCCCAGCTCAGGAAGCTCAAGTCCAGCTCCCAGGGACTTAGCTTGGCTCAGCTCAGTTGAGCTAAGCTACCTTAGCTGCCTCAACCAGCTTGATTCTCCCCGGGAACACCAGACCTAGCTCACCTCAGCTCATTATGGTAGAAGCTAGCTTATTCTAGCTTGGCTTAGTAGCTAGCAAAGAACTAGCAAGCTAAGCCAACTAGAGTAGCCCCATGCCAGCCTCTTCAGTAGCAGCCAGCTCCAGCACCAGCTCCAGACTCTCCTCCTCAGCTCCTTCCTCCAAACCCTAGCTCCAACAACTTCTCCTCTACTCCACCTTTAGCTAAGCTAGCTTAGCTTTTCTTAGCTTAGCTTAGCTTAGCTAACAACCAGCTCCTTGGCCACCCATTACCTTCAAAATCAACCCTAGCTAGCTCCACCAACTCAAGCCTACCTAAGCTACCTACCCTACTCAAGTTGGCGCCACCTCCTAGCCATCTTTTCACCCCATTATCTCCTCCAAAAGACACCTCAAGTTGGTGCCAAAAACTACCCCTAACCACCTCTATATTGGCGCCAACTTTCAGCCCCTTCATCCACCCTACACCTACCAACATAACCTATCCTAGCCATCCACATTCCCCCCTTCTAGAACCTTAAGGTGGCGCCACCTAATAGCCTTCTAGAAGGCCCATTTTGGCGCCAACACTAAGGGGTGTCAACCCCCATAACTACCCCTTTGGTGTCCCTTAAGGTGGCGCCAACTCACCTTGGCCATGGGATCCTTAACCACCTCCATCTTTTCATCTTGGCCATCCATTTCAAGGGACACCTTAGCCCCCTTCCTATTCTATAAAAAGCCACCACCTACCACCATTTTGGGGCATCCTCCATTAGGGTATTTTGCTACCTATACCACCTATACCTACGGCCAAGAAGAAGGAGTAGAGAAGGAGATTAAAGGGGCACATCACCAACCCTTTTGGTGCCTTCTTCTCCCCACTCTCTTCAACTTGGGCCACGCCAAGGAGGAGGACTCTTCCACTCCAAGGAGGACGGCCAGGCAAGGGAGAAGGACCTAGGGTGGACGTCCACCCTTGGAGAGAAGCTTAGGGCATGCCCCGTTAGGGCTTGCCTTGGAGGACATAACCTTGGCGGAGCACTGCAAGGAAGGAGTTGAAGGACTCTTTTCAAGATTGGGAGCCACCAACCTTGGAGCAAGAAGCCCTCTTCTTCACCATCTATCTAGAGGATTTGTGTTTTCTTTTCTTATTTTAATTTTGCTAGTAGTAGAAGCATTCCTCTACTAGGTTTTTTTTTGTAAAACACTTTTTAGTAATCTAGTTGCCTTCTTTGCAATTTTCTATTTTGCATTTCTACTTGCTTTGCTTTTTAGCATTTTTTACTCCCTCTCCCTAATTATTATAGGCCTCCACTTGCCTAGAGTGAGTTTAGGGAGAGGCTCTACTTTCCACTAGAAAGTAGTAGTTAAATTGAAGTGTAAATTACCTTCCCGTCACCATTCCGCATGTTGTCTTAATTTAAAACAAAAGAATGATATATTGAAAAATACCAAAAATAAAGTTGAGATTGTATTCCAAGCAAGAGAATCACTATTGCAAACATTTGGCCTCCTTGGACGACCCTAGATACTCCCCTATCTAGGAATATAAATTTAAGAGTTGATCGATTTTACGCGTTACAACGACGTATTTTAACAAACCGCGTGAAATCGCTGTCACTTTTTGGCGCCGTTGTCGGGGAGGCACGGCTTTGCATTAATTAATTTTCTCATGCTTGAAGTGGATCTCATCCCCTTGTCTTTCTTTCTTTTGTGTGTGCAGGAACTACAGCGGGAAGGCGGGAATCTGGAAGCGAGAGCTCAAAGTTCCTTTTCTTCCCGCGAAATTCAGGTTGGTTCCTCTTTCTGGTCACATAATTAATTAAAACTACCAAAAATATATTAAACTTGGCTTTCAGGATCCCAAAAAACTTAATTAAGTGGAGTGGTGCATTGTAAAATCCATTGTTTGCTTGTATGCTTCTTTAACACCACTCCATTGCAAGTATTGGTGTTCTGTTTTTCGGGTCCAGATTTATGTCTAGACTTGAAAAATCGATTCCTAACATCACAGGCCTCCTAAAATCATAAAATTTCATAGAGTGATTCCCAATTAAGTTTGGAACATCTTTTCCAAATTTTAGATCAATTAGATTTGTATTTAATATTTAAAAATTCATGGATTGCAGAGGGGTCACACCCTTTAATCTTCCTGTTTTGCTACAATCTACGAATTTTTAGAATTTTTATACTCATCCAATATTTGTGAATTTTAGTTTTGTGGAATCCTTGTGAAATTTTACACATCATATAAATTCACAAAAATTTTCTAAGGTCGGTGGTAATATTGAAAAGTCCACAATACCCACGAGTATCATTTCTGGACTTTGACACCAGTACAATTAAAAATTTAAAATAATTATCAAACAAATTCTTAAAATCTTTCAAAAATATTTTTTGGAATCCTTGTTTGATTTTCTTCAAAGTAGTGGTGTTTTTTTGACTTGTTTGGACTGCTATTTAATTCTGAAAGCCTAAAAATAATTCATTGGTAGTAAAATTTCTGTCTTAGGGAAAATAGGCTTAGGGTTTCTTCTTTCTTTTTAGAGACTCAATTAAAGGAAATATACAATCACACATACAACTTGTATTTCCTTCGATTGTGAACTTTCAAACTTGTTTGAAAACTTAAAGAGAAAAACCCTAAAACTCATTTAATTAAATCAAATCCTAAAAGACAAAAATACATAAAAATAGTGTGACAACTTGATTTTCATTGGAGCCACTCTCCAATTCCTGTACACACATAAAAGAAAATCAAATAACAGGGCAACAACCCAATAAACGCCCTCCACATTCCGTGCGCACTGTGGCATCCTAGACCTAATTAAAAGTTGTAGCAACTTGACGCCTAAGGCTTTATCAACTTAGGCTTGCTATTTAGATCTTAAGTTCTCTTTAGTTAATACCAATTCTGTCATCTGTATCTGGTGTTCAGGCTGAGGGGCTGTGTCAAACGACCAGGCGCGGGTTTGTACAAGCACCTGGGGTCTTCCCTGGGAAATGTTTGGGCCCAAACCTCCCCTTAAGCAAGTTGGCTAGATTTGTTGATAGAACGGGTATTCACTATTGACTACTTATTTCCTATATAGACCAAGTCTTAGGTTATTATTAGGGAGTCACATTTAAGTTAGGTCTAGTTTTATTTGTTTGAATTGCACACTTTCTCTCATCTCTTTCTCTTCTCCTCCCCTCCTGTTCTTCCATTTTATGCACGGGCGACAGTCTCAAAATCCGCACTTGGAAGGACCATTTGATTTTGCCCCCCACACAAAAAGACCACTTTTTCTGTCTTCTTCTCCTGAAAAAATGGAAACACAACAAAATAAGTCCACTGACCCTTCCACATCCACCTCTAACCCCACCACTAACCCTAATTCTAACCCTTCCACCCAAAACCCAACCACCAGTAACTTCCCACACTTGGAGCTCCCCAATTTTGAGTTGCCCCACACACAACATCAAGACCCCCTACCTGATCTTTTAAAATTGATGGCCGATCAGATTAATAAATTAAATTGCAATCAACAAACATTGACTAGGAACATCCAAAACCTAGCCAATCCAAGGCCAAACCCACCACCCCGTCAGCAGCCTGTTGTTCCTCTAAAAGATTTCTATGATCCGTCTTATTATGAGGAACGACCAGGGGTGGTCATACCGGAGGGGGACTTTGAGATCAAGCTAGCCGTCCTGAACCTGATTAAACACTTTCATGGCCTTCCTAGGGAAGACCCTTTCAGCCACCTTGAAGAACTAACTCTTCTTGCACAGACAGCCCGTTCCCGAAATGTGCAAGAAGACATATGGCTGATGCGGCTTTTTCCATTATCTCTTAAAGATAAGGCTGCTTATTGGTTCAGGACCATTGGCCGACCAATCACAACATGGCCTCAACTCAAGAGCGCCTTCCTCAAGAAATTCTTTCCCATAGGTCGTACCAATTCCTTACGAAGATCTATTACGACCTTTCACCAAAAATCTGGTGAAACTTTCCATGATTCTTGGGAAAGATTTCAAGACCTTTTAAGAAGTTGCCCGCACCACGAGATTCCTTTATGGCAGCTCGTGCAAATCTTCTATCATGGATTAGAAGATCAAATCCGACATTTTGTCGATGCCTCGTGTGGCGGCAACTTTTTAAATAAAGATGCAGAAAGTGCTTATGACCTGTTCGAAGAAATGAGTGAAAACTCATTTAATCAAGCTTCCATGAACACATTTTGCAGAACCCAAAACCCACAGTTCGGTCTTCATAAAATAGGCACTCAATCTATCCCTGTCACCCAAGACGATCTTCAATTGATTGCTCAAAAACTCGACCAGATGCATATTAATCAAAAGAAAATTGAGGAAAGACTAGCCACATCAACTCAAGCTCCACACCCACATCTAACCCAACCTAACTTTCCACAAAGAGAAAATTTGCACAATCTCAACACTACCCCTGCTGATTATTCTGAGGTTGCCCATGATTCACTGGGGAACTACAACTATCCAGATCTTAACCCCACTCAAAATATTTCCACCATCCAGGAGCCCTTTAAAAATTCTTCCAATTGGAAAAATTACCGAACTACTCCTGGAATAATCAAGTTTCCTCCCAACCATATCATTTTAATGGGTATGGGTCGAATCCAAACTTCCATCCTGGGCCATCCCAACAAGATATCAATGCCCAGATGCTGTGAACCCTGCAGGATATGCAAATAAAAATGACGGAAGTAACCCGCAACATCACAAATCTGAACAGTCAGATTGGGATTACTCCCACGCAAAGACCTGTAGGACATCTTCCGTCCCAACCCATACCCAACCCTAATCACCAAGGAAACCATTATATGGGCAGAAATCCACATTATCCACATCAGCCTCCTCCTAATCCACCACCTCAGCAGTCGCCTAGGTTTCTACAATCACAGGCCCCCCCACCTCCTCTAAATAATAATCCGACTACACATGCAGTTACTTTGAGGAGTGGGAAAACCACCACTGACCCTGGGCCTTCACACAAACCTGGTAAGATACATGTGCAAATTTGACTCCCCACCTCCCCATCAGGAAGAAAAAGAAAAACAAAAATCTCAAGACAAGATTCCTGTCCCTTTCCCACAAGCTCTCTACCCCACCACCAAGAAAAAAAAGAAATCTGAGCCCACTACAGAAGAACTCATGGAGCTATTTGGGCAAGTTCATATCAATATCCCTCTCCTAGATGTCATTAAATATATACCTGCCTATGCTAAATTTTTAAAGGAGATTTATACTCCTAAAAGGCAGGCCAAAAATCTAGGACAGGTGCATCTTTCAGAGATAGTAAGCTCTGGCATACAGAGTAAGCTGCCTCCTAAGATGAAAGATCCGGGGGTGCCTTTAATTTCTGTAATTATTGATGACACTACATTTAATCGCGCCCTCCTTGATCTTGGTGCCTCAGTAAATATTATTCCCACAAGTTTATTCGAAGAATTTCATATCGGTGAATTAAAACCCGTCGAGGTTACCCTACAATTAGCCGACCAATCTACAATTAAACCTCGTGGGATTGTCGAGGATGTATTAGTCAAGGTCCAGAATTGTGTCTTCCCTACAGACTTTCTGGTTCTTGACATTGAGGCACCCAAATCATTACTGGACTCCCCGATAATCCTTGGATGCCCCTTTTTGGCCACTGCAAAGGCAAATATCAATTGCCACATAGGCAAAATGGATATCAACTGTGTAGGCCAAACTATCACTTTAGATATTTTTAAATCCTTCAGGAGATTCCATGATGATAACTTCTTTGAGGACTCAGATATTGAAATTTCCAATATGGTGGAGGAGACAATGTTAATAGATAACCTTACCGACCATAATTTTTTTGAGGACTCTGATTCAAACTCAGTGGTCGGCGAAATCTGTGATCCGGAAACTTGTCTTGACTCCAAATTTATTCCTGATACCCCCCCTAACCCACCCACTTTTCACGCACCTAATTTTTCCACACTAACTCACCATTCCTTCCCCGACCCCTTTCTTACGGACCTGCCACCAACCCCGCCTGAGTTTGGCACCCAACCTAATTTAAACCCATGGCTAGACTCGGGCTACACTTATCATTTTCCATCCAACTTTGATCCCAATATTATTTCTAATCAATTTTCTAGGGATCTAAAAGAAGACACCGTTTTTGCGGGCATCAAGTGTCCAATTATTTACATGATCTTACGTCTTCTGTGCATACCTTCACGCCCGGCTGAATGGCGTAAAAGATAGCACTGGATGGGAGGTAACCCATCATTTTTTCTTGCTTTCCCTTTTTTCTTCTTTTTCCAGGTTTTGTTCCTCCTAAACTCGACCGTTCTTCACTAAGGTGATCCCTTTTCCCTCCTAATGCATGAGGACATGGCATATCTTAAGCATGGGGGGGTGTTTTTAAATTTTACGATCAATTTAGGATTTTCAAAACCTAAAAACATGCATTTTTGTTTAATTTATTTCTTGCTTGCATACCCAAAAAAAAAAAATGTTCAAAACTTTTTGAGGAAAAATTTTGAAATCGGGACTAAGGTCGAAAAATTCACTTTTGGTACAATGGATTTAATCTTTAACAAATTAAGGATGAGGATATGGATCTGATCATTAGAATTCTATGGTCTATTTTAGACAAAATCAGATATCTTTCTATAAAATTCCACCTGAACTCATAATAGTTCAGGTGACTTGATCCTATTTTGCAATATGGAAATTATTTGACTTAGCTTCTGATTCAAAAACTTGCATGTTTTGAGAAACATCTTGTGTCACTCTTCACACACAAGCCAACACTTAAAAATAACTAAAAATTTGAAAAACTCCCTTGTTTGGACTTAGTGAAAGTCTGAAGTAGATCATTGGTTTGAGTTCCCACCGTCGAGAAGGAGGAAAATGCCTCCTTTAAGGACGCGATGTCAACATGTTACCGCCTCGGCATTGCTCCATATCTATATTTCATATCTTTAGATGGAGCATTAAAGTGCATTTTAGCAACTCAAATGTCTTGGACGGTGCTCTACCTATAGTGTCGGAGCAAGAGCTTGAGCTTGTTTGGAGCGCCCCTTTTCACCGCATTGTGTTCTGGGGTTGTGAGCTCCTGGGTGGTGTCATGGATAGTGCTATCTCGAAGTACTGGCGCCAGAGCCCCCTCGAGGAATGGTAACGGGAATGATGATCCCGACACATCTGTTGTAAGACTAAGCAAAAAATAAGCATGGGGGAGAGAGAAAAAAAAAAAAAAAATATATATATATATAAATTAACACGCCTTTATAAATGTTGGCTTTTCACAAGCACAGCCACAAGGTTTTAAAGGATTTTGCAAGTTGAGAATCAGATTCATGAGCCAAAAAAATTCCTAAAAACAAACATTTCAAGTCATCTGAATTAACAAGGGGTTAATTTGAGAATTTTTTGGAAGATATATTGATCTCGTTCTATCTAATGGTTGAATCCAAAAACAAATCCCGATGTTTATCTTTAACAAATCCCGTACCTCCAGTGTTTTTAATCTACCAAGGTCCATTGATCTCTTTTTCTCCTCCAAAGTCAAAAAAATTAGATTTCCCAAAAATTTCATTTTAAGTTTTGCCAAGAGACTAGCAAAAGATAAGCATGGGGGTGTGATAAATGTCAGTTTATCATCATTCTTATGCATTAAAACAAACCTAGCTCTTAGGATTTTACTCCGCAAACGGGTTTTTGGGCTACATTTAGGCATAAATTAGGATAGGCATGCATTGCATTTTTTATTGTCGTTTTAATGTATTTTTGTGAGTGTTAGGGATGTACAGATGCACAGATCCCTAAAACCCTAGCACTCAAGAAGGCAAGTGGTGAGGGAGAAACCCAGACTAGTTGGAACTCAGCTCGATCCAGCTCACGACAGTTGGAACCTAGCTCACTTGAACTAGGGTTAGCTCATCCCAGCTCCATTCAGCTAATCCCAGCTGAATGGTAGCTCAAGAGAGTTCATCTTAGCTCACCCTAGCTCAAGTCAGCTCAGATCCAGCTCAACTTAGCTGAGTCTAGCTCATCTCAGCTCCCACTAGTTCACAGGGAGCTCTAGCTAGCTTAGCTGAGTTGACAGGAGTTCACCCCAGCTCAGATCCAGCTACATCCAGCTCCACTCAACTCCAGCCAGCTGAAGAAGAACTCATCCCAGCTCAGGAAGCTCAAGTCCAGCTCCCAGGGACTTAGCTTAGCTTAGCTCAGTTGAGCTGAGCTACCTTAGCTGCCTCAACCAGCTTGATTCTCCCCGGGAACACCAGACCTAGCTCACCTCAGCTCATTATGGTAGAAGCTAGCTTATTCTAGCTTGGCTTAGTAGCTAGCAAAGAACTAGCAAGCTAAGCCAGCTAGAGTAGCCCCATGCCAGCCTCTTCAGTAGCAGCCAGCTCCAGCTCCAGCTCCAGACTCTCCTCCTCAGCTCCTTCCTCCAAACCCTAGCTCCAACACCTTCTCCTCTACTCCACCTTTAGCTAAGCTAGCTTATCTTAGCTTAGCTTAGCTTAGCTAACAACCGGCTCCTTGGCCATCCATTACCTTCAAAATCAACCCTAGCTAGCTCCACCAACTCAAGCCTACCTAAGCTACCTACCCTACTCAAGTTGGCGCCACCTCCTAGCCATCCCTTCACCCCATTATCTCCTCCAAAAGACACCTCAAGTTGGCACCATGAACTACCCCTAACCACCTCTATATTGGCGCCAACTTTCAGCCCCTTCATCTACCCTACACCTACCCACATAACCTATCCTAGCCATCCACATTCCCCCCTTCTAGAACCTTATGGTGGCGCCACATAATAGCCTTCTATAAGGCCCATTTTGGCGCCAACACTAAGGGGTGTCAACCCCCATAACTACCCCTTTGGTGTCCCTTAAGGTGGCGCCAACTCAAATTGGCCATGGGATCCTTAACAACCTTCATCTCTTCATCTTGGCCATCCATTTCAAGGGACACCTTAGCCCCCTTCCTATTCTATAAAAAGCCACCACCTACCACCATTTTGGGGCATCCTCCATTAGTGTATTTTGCTTCCTATACCACCTATACCTACGGCCAAGAAGAAGAAGTAGGGAAGGAGATTAAAGGGGCACATCACCAGCCCTTTTGGAGCCTTCTTCTCCCCACTCTCTTCAACTTGGGCCACGCCAAGGAGGAGGACTCTTCCACTTCAAGGAGGATGGCCAGGGAAGGGAGAAGGACCTAGGGTGGACGTCCACCCTTGGAGCAAAGCTTAGGGCACGCCCCCTTAGGGCTTGCCTTGGAGGACATAACCTTGGCGGAGCACTGCAAGGAAGGAGTTGAAGGACTCTTTTCAAGTTTGGGAGCCACCAACCTTGGAGCAAGAAGCCCTCTTCTTCACCATCTATCTAGAGGATTTGTGTTTTCTTTTCTTATTTTAATTTTTCTAGTAGTAGAAGCATTTCTCTACTAGGTTTTTTTTTGTAAAACACTTTTCAGTAATCTAGTTGCCTTCTTTGCAATTTTCTATTTTGCATTTCTACTTGCTTTGCTTTTTAGCATTTTTCACTCCCTCTCCCTAATTATTCTAGGCCTCCACTTGCCTAGAGTGAGTTTAGGGAGAGGTTCTACTTGCTACTAGAAAGTAGTAGTTAAATTGAAGTGTAAATTACCTTCCCGGCACCATTCCGCATGTTGTCTTAATTTAAAACAAAAGAATGATATATTGAAAAATACCAAAAAGAAAGTTGAGATTGTATTCCAAGCAAGAGAATCACTATTGGAAACATTTGGCCTCCTTGGACGACCCTAGATACTCCCCTATCTAGGAATATAAATTTAAGAGTTGATCGATTTTACGCGTTACAACGACGTATTTTAACAAACCACGTGAAATCGCTATCATAGCCCTGTAATCCTTCAAGTTGCTGATTGATCACTTAAGACACCACAGGGAATTTTGGAAGATGTCCTCATAAGGGTGGAGGATTTCTTCTTTCCCGTTGACTTCTTAGTTTTGGACACTGACCATACCAACAAGCCAACCAAACCGTCCATCATTTTTGGCTGCCCCTTCCTTGCAACTTCGCATGCTTCAATCAATTAATACTGGGGCATTGAAAATGGGCTTTGGGAACAGGAAAATTGAGCTTAATGTGTTTGATGCTTACAAACAAGCCGGACTTAAGGATTGTTCTCAAGTTGAGGTGATAGATGACTTGATTGAAGAGGCAACTCCTGCAATGTTATGTGATGACCCCCTTCAGCATGCCATGATGCTAAATGAGCATTCCCATCTCTTGGAAGAATGTGAAGGGGATATACTAGAACTTGACGAATTGCTAGGTGTTTCTGCTGAGTCTCTTTCTCCATCATTTCTGCCAAAGGTAGATCTGCTACCTGAGAAGGGGACATCTATTATGAAACCCTCAACCATACAAGCCCACGACCTTGAGTTGAAACCCCTCCCTAACACTCTCAAGTACATTTTCCTAGGTGCCAATGATATGCTCCTTGTTATCATTTCCGCTGTGCTATCTGAGGCACAAGAGGGAGCCTTGATTGAATGCTTGTCTAGACACAAGGAAGCTATTGCTTGGAGCATTGGTGACATTAAGGGTATAGACTCTATACTCTGCATGCAGCACATTTATACTGATGATTCCATCAAGCCATTTAGGGACATGCAGAGACGTCTGAACCCTAATATGAGGGAGGTGGTAAAAAAGGAAATCTAGAAGTGGTTGGCACCGGGATCATATATCCCATTGCAGATAGTAAATGGTAAGTCCTATTCATGTGGTGCCAAAGAAGGCAGGCTTTACTGTGGAACTCAATGACCAAGGTGAACAAGTTGTTACTAGACCCTCAACTAGATGGAGGGTCTGTATTGATTACCGTAAGCTGAACACCGCTACCCAGAAGGATCACTTTCCTCTGCCTTTTATTGATCAAATTCTCGAAAAATTGGCAGGGAATAAGTACTATTGCTTTCTTGATGGATATTCTGGGTACAATCAGGTGGCAGTCTTTCCTGATTACCAGGAAAAGATGACATTCACGAGTCCTTATGGTACTTTTGCATTCAGGCGTATGTCGTTTGGATTATGTAATGCCCCTGCAACTTTCCAGCGGTGTATGATATCTATCTTTTTGGACATGATTGACGAGTGTGTTGAAGTGTTTATGGATGACTTCTCCATTTATGGCTTGTCTTTCGACCAGTGCCTTCTGCACCTGGAGAATGCGTTGAAGCGATGTAAGGAGACTGGTTTAGTCCTCAACTGGGAGAAAAGTCACTTCATGGTACAGAAAGGAATTATACTTGGGCGTGTTGTATCCGAGCAAGGTTTGGAAGTAGATAAAGCCAAGATTGATTCTATTTCCAAACTTCCATTGCCTACAAACATCAAACAGATTAGATCCTTTCTAGGCCATCCCAGCTTTTATAGGCGCTTTATTAAGAATTTTAGTAAAATTTCTAGGCCACTTTGTGACTTGTTGGTGAAGGAATCTTCCTTCAATTTTGATTCAAAGTGTGCCAAGGCCTTTCAAACTCTAAAGGAGGCCTTGATCTCCACACCTATTCTCCAAGCTCCTGATTGGAACTCCCATTTGAGCTGATGTGTGATGCTTCAGATTATGCAGTGGGAGCAGTCCATGGACAAAGGGTTGAGGGAAGACCGCATGTGCTGCATTATGCAAGCAAGACTTTAACCAAACCTCAGGAAAACTACACCATCACTGAAAAAGAATTACTTGCTGTAGTTTTTGCTCTGGAGAAGTTTAGGTCTTATCTGCTTGGTTCTAAGGTGGTTTTTTTTATAGATCTTGTAGCAGTGAAACATCCCATTGCTAAGAAAGATTCTAAGCCACGTCTAATTAGGTGGATCCTACTCCTTCAAGAATTTGACTTGGAAATACGTGAAAAGAAAGGAGTAGAAATTATTGTGGCTGACCACTTGTCTCGCCTTCCTCTTAATGACTCTCTTTCTGGAGACATTCGCGACACATTTCCCGATGAAACTCTGATGGCGATAACACCAACTTTACCTTGGTATGCAGACACTGTAAATTACTTGGTCACTAGACAAACTCCTGGCTCCTGGGATGAGTAGAAAAGAAAGAGATTCATTTCTCAAGCAAGATATTTTCATTGGGAAGAGCCAAAATTATTTAGAATTGGACAAGACCAAGTATTGAGTCGTTGTGTTCCTGAAGAGGAATAACAAAGTGTGCTGAGTTTTTGCGATGAACTTCATTGTCGAGGACACTTTGGTGCTAAGAAAACTGCTTTTAAGGTTCTCCAGTCCGATTTTTGGTGGCCTTCCTTATTTAAGGATTCTCATAATTTTGTTAAGGCCTGTATTAGATGTGAACGGACTAGAACGATTGGGAAGAGGAATGAAATGCCTTAACATCCTATTCAATCTGTTGAAATTTTTGATGTAGGGGGAATTGACTTTATGGGCTCCTTCCCGTCGTCCTATGGTTATGAATATATCTTCGTGGCAGTTGATTATGTCTCTAAATGGATAGAGGCCATTCCTACGTGCACAAATGACCACTCTGTGGTTTTGAAATTTGTGAAGGCCAATATCATATCCCATTTTGGCTGGCCCAAGACCATTATAAGTGATGGGAAACCTCATTTCCGAAACCACCACTTCAATCGGCTAATCAGGAGTCTGGGAGTGACTCACAAGGTCTCTACCCCTTACCATCCTCAGACAAGTGGCTAGATTGAAGTGTCGAATAGGGAGATAAAAAATATTTTGGAAAAGACCATTAGACCTGATAGGAAAGACTGGTCCCAAAAGCTCGATGAAGCTTTGTGGGCATATCAAATGGCCTATAAGACCCCTTTGGGTACTTCTCCCTTTTGGATTGTGTATGGAAAAGCATGCCATTTACCTGTTGAGTTGGAACATAAGGCACTTTGGGCTATTCGAAGTGTTAACATGGATTTAGAGAAGGCAGGTAAGGCACGACTTCTAGAATTAAGTGAGCTTGAGGAGCTGAGGAATGATGCTTATGACACCTCTCAAGCTTATAAAGAAAGAACTAAGGTCATGCATGATAATTTTACACTTCAAAAGACCTTTGAGCCCAACCAACAAGTCTGGCTTTTCAATTCCGGACTTAAGCTTTTTCCTGAGAAGTTAAAATCTCTTTGGGATGGGACTTACATAATCACCAAAGTATTTTCGCATGGAGCTGTGGAGATTAAAAACCCTCCCTCTTCAACAACTCCCTTTATTGTCAACGGTCAACGATTAAAACGTTACATAACTTTGGATGGCCATCTGATTGACGAAGTCACTCTTGAGGAGCCTTAGCTCCTACCATTCTCTTCCTCAGGTAATATCTTCCTTTAACTATTTTTGTTTTCAATGACGACATTGTTTGAACCAGGCATGGGGGAGAGGACCTGAGGCATTTTGTTTATAGCATGCATACATTTGGATTAGAAAAAGAAAAAATGGGGGGGGGGGGGTTTGAGCTTAACTGGCTAGGTCTTGCATTCTTAAGCAAATCAGAACTCTAGGGTAGACTAAGTTAATTCTAGGGTCAAACTTCAGAGGCTAAATGAGTTACTAACTTTAGACCTTTAGGCTCCTTTGTGGACTTAAAAACTTAAGGAGTTAAGTTGGGGACCATTCCTCAAGAGGTTGAGGAAGGAAAGCTAGGGTTTGAGTTAAAGGTGGTGTAGCACCTGGAGTCTTGTCCTACCTTTTGGTTTACGGGTCCTTGTAACCCAAGCATCCAAATTTCACACACTTGGTCTTGTGTAAATAAGTAATCAACTCAATTCCTTTCATAAAAGAGATTTGGTTCTCTTAGTTTTGACTTAGGAGAGGCTTGAGAACACAATTTGATTGGAAGAGTTCCCACCGCAGAAGAGGTGGAGTATATACTCACCTTGAGGATGCAATGATAACATAATACCTCCTCAACGCTTGTCTCTTAGGATATCCATCCTACTGGGGCATGTAAGCGCATTGCGTTGTTCAGGTACCATGGGCAGCCCTATCTCGAAGTGCCAATTGCCAAAGGCCTGAATTCACTTAAGAAATCCATGGGCGATACTATCTCGAAGTGTCGATTGCCAGGAGATCTTGGGGTCATTATGGGTGGTGCTATCTCGAAACATTGAAAGCCAGGCACCCTTCGAGGTATGGTAATGGAGACAATGAATCTGACATAGACCATGTTGATAGCTGATCCGAGGTTAAACTTAGAGGAATCAAATAAAAAAAAATTTATATATCAAAAAAAAAAAATCTTTTTCCCCTTAACTCAAATAACTCAGACCAATGCACATGCACGGATTCTTTAATCTCAGGGATCAATAAACCTTAGGGTAGAGTTAGAAATCAGAGAAACTCGTGCCTCCAACTCGTCTTTAGCCGACCTAGTCTGTAACTTAGCAACTACTTGGGAACCTTAGGTCTAGAGTCTGAACTTAATATGTTTCTAAAGGAAGACTGATTGAGTTGGCTAGTCTACTTGGAGTGCTAGTTTTTGCTTGGATTTGCTAGGGACTGGCAAAAACTAGGCATGGGGGTATTTGATTAGCCTATATTTGTGGGCTATTTAAGTATTTAAGTGCCTACACATTATGTTAATTCTAATATGTATTTAGCATAAATTAGGATGTAAATAGGTTAATTCATATTTTTAATTTAATTATATAATTCATGCATTGCATTCATATCTAAATGCATTTAGAATTAACTTAGAATTACGTTTATTTAATTAGTTAACCAATTAGCTGCATTGCATACATTAATTTAAGTTAACATAAAAGTTGAGGGTTTGTATATAAATAACCATAATATTTTAACATTATTTTTTTATTTCTTCTTCTTGCAGCAATGGCTGCATTTCCTTCGGCTACCGCTCCAACACCACCAGCTGCCACACTAAAATCTGCATTCAAGGACGAGTGAATAATGTGGATCTGCTCCTGCCTCTCCATTCAAATCTATGCAGGTGGCTACAAAAGGAGGAGAGAGGCTGCCGACCGGGCAGGCCACCAACCCAACAATCCACACTATGCAGAGAGTTCATCTCTCATCCATTTCACCATCGCCGGCCTCAACCGCGGCGACGAGCCTACACCACCGTGGCCGTGTGGCGTGATAGGCCACATCGCCATCTAGAGCTTGTATGCATCATTGTGACTCACCAGAATCAACATCACCAGCCCACGCATGCCTCTTCATCATCCCCAGCCTACAGTAGCAATCGCCCTTGCATTGCATCTCCTCCAGCACGGCCACTCCAGCATACCGGCCACGCGCCTTCCTTTGAACCTCGGCGTGCTGGATCTCCTCCAGTGCCAACCACCAGCCCACGCACGCCTCTTCATCATTACCGCCTGTAGATCGTGCACCGCCCGCACCCTACAGCGCCTCCTGCAGCGACCGCCGCGTGGATTCCTTGCAGCCTGCGGAGCTGCATCTCCTGCAGCACCTGCTGCGTGCCCTCTAGCTGCAGCGTGTGGGTTGCGGAAGTGCGGCCAGCAGTATGCAGCAGTAGTGCGTGAAGCTCTTCTCCAGCATCCACTTCCGCTCCCTCTCCGACCTTCTTTAGTGCTCTACCAGAACCGCAGCGTGCGCACTACCTCCAGTGCACCACCCGCGCGCACAGCAGCAGGCGCGCATTCTTCTTTGTGCGCGCAGCACCCTACAGCGCCCACATATGCTCATCTGCACCTCCTTCAGCAGGTGCAGCCACCGTCGATACCCACCTTCAACGGAGCTCCGTCTAGTTGGCTCTGGCCACCTCGCAACTCGTCGTCGCCGCCATCGCTGCGAAGCTCTCGGTCTAAAGAACTTCCTCCAAGCTTCATGCCTCCGACCGTTCCTCCTCACGCATGGCCAAGGAGAAGAAGATCCCCTATTTTGCTACAGTAAAAGGCCTATTAATATTTACATTCTCTGCCATTGCCTACTTTTATTGATATTTTATTAAATTTGCATTGCAAAAAATATCCCTTAGTTTTTCAAAATTACTATTTCATCATGTTCTCTTGATACTATCTTAATCTGAAGGTAGATTTGGCTCAGTTCTCGTCGAAATTAAGTACGAACATATGTTTTTAATTAGTGCAAATTTAAATACGTCATTGCCTCCCTATGGACACGACCCACTCTTCTGCGAGTGGTTATTTTAATTATTAATTAGTCAATTTTTCAACCACATAAAAGTACAAATGACTTGAAAAGCAAAGAATCGACATGTCATCTCCCTTCAGACTGGTGTACAGGAAGGCATGTCACCACCCCGTCGAATTGGAGCATAAAGCCTATTGTTGGGTAGTATGGAATTCAACTTAGATATTTCTAAGTTTGGAACCCATAGAAGGCTTCAAATGAGCGAGATAAATGAAGTGTGCCATGATGCATATGAGAACTCACGAATTTACAAAGAATGGGTTAAAGCCTTTCATGACAAACACATTTCTCGAAGGATCTTTCATCTTGGGCAAAAGGTTCTACTCTCTGATGCCCCACTCAAACTATTCCCAGGAAAGCTACGATCTAAGTGGATCGGACCTTGCCTAGTCCGACGAATCTTTGGAAATGGAGCCGTTGAGATCAGTCCACTCAGCCATGATTCTAAACCCTTCGTTGTGAACGGTCAGGGACTCAAACCGTTCACTGACATGACCAATACTGATTTGGCTGAGTCATCCTTTATCCTCCATTCTCCCTGAGCTCATTGTGCCCAGCCAATGGCTTAAAGCTCAGCACTTAATGGGAAGCAACCAGTCATTCTTTGAAAAACTCAAAACCTTTTGTAACATTTCCATGCTGAATTCATATTGCACTTTAGGGTTCATCCATTAGCACAGCCGACTCCACCTCAGGTACACATACCCGAGTCTAGAAATCGTTCGCAATAGTCACCTCGACTTGTTCGCTCACCTAACACCTGCCCTAATGAATGAATTAAGCTAAATTCAAACCCACCTAATTTACAATGGGGACATTGCAAATCATAGGCATGGGGGGATATGAAAGTGCAAAATGTCAGGAAAACTCATATTAAGAAAAGTTTTCAACAAAAAAAATCACATATCACAAAAAACACAAAAAAATTGAAAAATCTGGGAAAAGAATAAAAAAATTGAGCAGGGGGAGAGAAGAATTTTTTGGGCTATACAAAATATAAGTTGGAAAAGAGAAAAATGCCAAAAAGGAGCACAAAATGAAAAAGAAAAGAATAGTCATTAGTAAAAGATTAAGGGATTAACTAAAGTTCTAGAACACAATAAGGAGAAAGAGAAAAATGAAAAAAAAATTGCTAAGGAGACACAAAAGATATTAATAGGAACGCTGACTTTTGGCCTTTTGGGCTAGACTCTTAGGCTTAAAAATTCAAGTACTCACTAAAATCTGGATACTCAAGAGGTTGGGGAAAATGCGAAGCTTAAGTAATAAGTCTAAGGCTTAGGGAGTATTCAGCCTCGTTAACTGACCTTCGGTTTGTGGGATTCAGTAACCTAAGCACCCCAATCCACACATAGTCTGGTTCAGTGCGCATAACTATCAAAATCACGCAAAAGCGTTTTAATGTTTTGAAAAAGTTGCCTAGATTAGGACTGACCGATCAACACAAGTTGATTTGGATGATTTCCTTGCGCAGAGAGATGGGAAATTCCCCTCGAAGATGTGTAACAACATATCGTCTCCTCGGTGCTTCTCTTAGGATATTAAAATATCCTACCGGGGGCATGTAAGCACTCTACTGGTTCAGATACCATGGGCAGCATTATCAAAAAATGTCGATTGCCAAGGTCTGGATTCGGCTACGGAATGCCATGGGCGGGATTATCTCGAAATCTCGAAAGCCAGGGTTCTAGGGGTTACCATGGGCGGTGCTATCACGAAGCATCGATTGCCAACGACCCTTGAGGATTGATGATGGGAACGAGAAATCCGATACAGATTGTGTTAAGAAGCCAATCCGAAGCTAGAATTAAAAAGAAAAGAGAGAAAACTTTCCAAACAAATTAATCCTCTGTCTCTCTTACAAAAATGCACTGCAAACTAAACATAGGCTAAAAATGTCTCAAGCACGGGTGCTTTAACAACGGAGTCCAACGAACCCTAGGATAGTTTCTGCAGGCCTTCAAAACCTTTGCAGAGGACTGAGGCTAAAGCGGGTCAGGTCCAGATATTGGTTGGTATTTGAGTACCTCTAGGCCTATTGTCATCATTCTGACCTAATCACAAAAGAGAAAGAAAAAGCACCTATCACAACTAGTAGAAGAAACTCATGCTCTAGAATAGATGTTAAAACCTTAAAATTTTGCTAAGGGACTAGCAAAAGCTAGGCATGGGTGTATGATGAGAGCCTCATCATGAGCCCTAACTAGTTCATTTTGACCTGAGAAAGTAAACAAAAGCTCTTACATAACCTAAAGGAAGGCCTAAGTCAAGGGATTACTGCTCTGGGAAGGAAACATGAACTAAAGGGTAAAACTGTAATTTTAGCATTGCCGTACATCATTGGGATTTCTCAGGAGCTAAACATAGGTCATTTGGACTTAATAATAGGAAAAGTGGGATGGTTCAGCCAGAAAAGAGTTATTGTGAGATTTAAGAATTAAATGACATTCTATAACCCTAAAACAAACATGCTTAATTCAACAAGGTTCTGGTCTGGATAAAAATCAACCAAACCCTCTAATATTCAAGGAAAAATATCCCCTAGGGTTGAGAACCTTCAATTTAGCCTTTGGAACCTATTTTGACATAGATTGGGGTCCTAGCTCAGTATTTAACCTAATTTGGGTTTTTGTGCAAAATGTTCAGTCAAACGTGGTCAAACTTAAAATCCAACTTCACAATTGGATTCCATAGGTCTAAATTAGGTTTTTTCCAAAATTTGGGCCAAAGGAAAGGTCATCTTGACCTACTTTGCAAAGTGATCCACCCAATTACATTCCGGCCTCTAACTTTTGAAAACCCTTGTGTAGAGCCCCCTAACTTTCTCACCACCCTTACATTTAGGTCCCTCCACCATTACAATGAAGGAATCCCACTCCGACAAGGATTTGAGGCTGATATCTCCTCAAATCCTCAGAGATCTCCAACCAAATTTGGAAGGGAGATTCTTTGAGGATTTCTCCATCGTCTGAATGAGATCTCCAGATCAGATTTACACCTAATCTCTCGTGCGAATGCTAGAGATATTTGGTGTCCTACTCACCTTCCTTCTCTAGTGAGGACTTTTCATTGGAAGGCTTGCCTACCAAGCACAAAGGGCTCAGCCAGTGGCTATAAAAGGACCCTCGGTCCTTTACGCATCTCCCAAGCTTGATTTGGCTACCGATACCCTCTCAATTTCTTCCCTCCTCATCTCCAGTGAAACGCCTGCAAGTTTCGACGATCTCCCCTTCCTCCTCTCGTCGCTCTACTACCATACCAGTGGCATAGTTAGCTTCGTCTCGTTCCTCCACGTTGCACCACAGCAACGCACGCCACTCCGACCTCCTCCTCATCGCCGTCGTCTCCACCTTAGGAAAGTCTTCCCCAACGACGGCACATACACGCCGCTCATCTCCTTTGCCTCCCCTTCATCCCAATACCCATAGATAAGTTTCTCTGCTCCCACTTTTCATTTTCCCACATTTTATTTCATAAACCACCCCTCGACTGCCACCATCCACCTTCATCTTCTCCATCTCCTGCTGACCTCCGGTGAGACGCATCCACCACTCCGTACTTCCACAAGTCTCGCCACCAACTGCATCACCTTCTCCATCACCCACTGATCACTCTCTGCCCATCCACTAACCGCCACACTCGCCCCACACTTCCACCGAACAAACCCACACACACGGTCACAGTTCAACCTAGGCATGATGCCTAGGTCGTTCTGCGCCATGCTGACACCTGCATCACCTTCACCGTGATACGGTGAAGCTTTTCCTGTTGTTTGACAAGGCCGCAAGGCCATCTTCATGTTGTGCAGGTCTAAGCCTTCTTCCGCCAATAGCATTGAAGCAAGCTTGCTTCCTTCAGAGCTCCAGGCTGCGTGCTCCAGGCTTCTGGGCTCCAAGGTACATGCGTTGAGCGTGTGAGTGTATCCAACCTGAGAGCAGACGTTGCAAGGGTTCCAACCGCTCCAATTGCGTAGCTTCTCCTCCTGCGGGCACCAACAGAAGCGGGTGGGACATTTAGTCCCACCTCATAAACTTAGGGGTAAGTGGCCTGCCATATATTGAATTTGTGTTTACGGTTGGTTGCCTCAAGTAACATAGGGGTGAGGTCCCTCGCCCTCACTCGCTCACGCCTCGTCCGCAACTCCTACCCCCGCGAACTTGGCATCCGACCCAATTACCTAGACCTAGCACTCCTCGCGCACTACACGCCGGTGCACCTGGACCTGGGCACACACCCAACCCGATTAATCGGCTATGGGAGAGCATTCCTAGGAGAGAAATAGAGAGAGAGGTGCGGGAGAGGTACGGGTAGGTTTTGCTTTGTGATGCTATGTAGGAAAGAAGAAGAATCTAAGGAAGGAAGAGGTGCAGCAAAGAAGTGAAGGAAGAAGATTGCAAAGGAAGGTGCGGCTGAAGGTAAAGGCTGAAGAAGGAAGGACTCAGCCACAACAAGGAAGTAAAAAGAAGAAGAAAAGAGAAGCACTGTAGCAGAGTAGCGGCAAAGGAAGAGAAGAAGAAGAAGAAGGTAGTTGCTGAAGGTTAAGGAAGCCAAAGCCAAGCATGGACTTAGGCACAGAAGAAAGAAAGAAGCAGGAGCGGCTAAGCAGAGTAAGAAAGAGAGGAAGAAGACAAGGAAAGACAAAGAAGAAAAGAAGAAGAAGCCAAAGAAGGCAGAAGAAGCATAGCTGCAGAGAAAGAAAAAGAGAAAGCAGAGAGAAAGAGAAGGATAAATCAAGCACTGTAGCCAGGATAAATCAAGCACTGTAGCAAGAGCTTTTAAAACGTCTGATTTTTCATCAGACATCCAATTTTTTAGCATTATTTCTACATTGACATTGCTTCTCAAATTTGATTGGATTGGTTATTGCCTTTTATTAAATTGAGAGTTCTGCTCTTAAGTTTTTAAATACCCAATTGCTCCATGTGTTTGACCTCGAATACCTTGGTTTTCAAGTTATAAATTCTTATTTGTTTTCGTGGTGATTTCATTTATACTACAATGAACATCTTTTTAAAACATGATCTCGCCACGTAACCGTGTTTAAATTATAGTGGAGATAATTAGGATTCATATTCCCACTCAATTGTTTACTTTAAAACTCAAAATTGATTCTTTTAAGATAAAGTCATAGCTTAGATTGGATTTCCCTAAAATTGGTTTATAATAGTAAATCAAGGTACTTGTAGCAAGTATTGGTACTAGCCATAAGTACCAGTACATGCTAGACATAGGTTTGGGCCTAACTCCCTTTCTATTAGCAACAAGTACCGATACATGTAGGTCACAGTCCCATGGCCTTTGGTTACAAGTACCGATATTGGTGATTAGTACCGATACCAAGTGGCTTTGTTGGTACTCAATAGGATGCATTGAGTACCAGTACTAATAATCAGTACCAGTACCCAGGCATTGATTGGGCTGACTATAGGCAGTCTGTACCGGTACCACAAATTTAGTACTGGTACCAACTATCATTGTGCCTAATTTGAACGGCGATTTTGCAATTAATCTTAATCCTATAGTTCCCTTTTTGCCCCTAACGACTAGCTTTCATAGGGGAGGTGTTTAGTGGCCTATATATATATTCCTTGAGTGTATTTTGCACACAACCAACAAGCAAAAAGTACTCTCCTTGCCTACACCTCCATTTCTCAATTTTCTAGCTACAAAGGAGCTTGTCTTGCTGCATTCTTCTCAAAGCCATTCTCTTATTGCAACAAGGTCTTAAGGCGATTGTGTTTTCATTGTATATTGTTCATTTTTAGCTTTTGCATTCTCATTAGAATCTTTGTAATCTCTTACTAAGAAATACACTTGTTGGAGACTTAGGAAATTAGTTGTATGCTTTTTATATCTTACACCTGTAATCTTGTAATTATTTGTTATCTTGTAATTGGGTTGAGGTAACCCACTAATTACATCAAGTTATTAGTAAATTGATTCCCTTTGGGTTGGGGGAATCGAGTTAAAAATCCTAACTCAGGAGACTTAGGTAGTGGAGTACCCAAGTGAGGGGAACCACTATACATCTCATGCATTTTTTTTGTGGTTTGTTTTTTACTTGCAATTTTTTTATATACCACACTATTCATCCCCTCTTCTAGTGTGCTTGTGCCTTACAGATCCTACAGCAACCTCCTCCCTCTGGTCTCCTCACCTGTTGCCACATAATATAGGCAACAGGTCTACCTTCCCCAACCTCATCTGCATCTCACCATACTTGCGAGATGCTCGTTCCCCCTTCAGGTGTCACTGTCTTCCCTCTTGAAGCAACCATCATCTCCAACATCGGCCAATCATAACCAGTGCTATCTTCATATCTCCTTCATCAACAACCACTCCATTTAGACTCCGCATCTCCCCCTGACCCAATTCAAATGCATGACATCCACATTATCACACTCTCTTGTTCGTGTCACCGTCCTCTTCCACATTTTTGGCATACCACCGGTGACCTCGCGCAACCACCACACAGCACCAAACCACTCACCACCAATCTCAAAAGCTTCGCTGTGTCCTCATGACCAAAACCCCTCAAGATATTAAGGGGATTGGCCACGCACACACACCACTAAGCTCGAGCTTCACTGCTCTCCTTTCTCGAGTTTGCCAGACATCTACAAGCACTCCCACTACATGAAAGCACCACCGGCACATTTGCCTTCACACGACGATCCATTTGGGCATACTGATTGGGGCATTTAGCCTGTCTTCTTTTCAAGTGACAGTCGGACCTTCGCTGCCACCCTCGACGTCTCCAACCTCAGTTGTAGTTTTTCGACCACAATCCCTCCAGACTCCATCCCCAGGACGTGCAACTGACTCCCAGGTCCTCCCAGGTCCTCTTCTAGGACCTCAATTGGAACCACTAGCCATGCCATTGACCTCAACTGAAGGTGCTTCCTACTACTATTGTTGTGCGAAGGAGAGGGACAAAGATAGTCCCACATCGTCAGATGAAAAGCCCGCGATGCAGCATAAGTTGAATTTGTGACACCTGTTCTTTGCCCAAGACACGAGGGTCGGGTCCCCGCACACCCACTTACCCACCTATGCTTACACCTCGCCTGCGACATAGGGCCACAGGCCTAGTCATTATTCTAGACTCGAATACTCCACCGTATACCTGATAAAGCTTGGGTCTTTGAGAGAGAAGAGAGGAAGGATTTGTGAGAGAAAAGGGGGTGGGTTTTGTTGCACCATCATTGTTCCCCTATATTGAAGAGAAGAAGAGAGCTCTCTTGACACTTAGCCTCTAAGGGTGCTCTGTGCTTGAAGGGCTTGAGGAAAGGGAAGGCCTTGAGAAGGAAGTCTTTGAAGAAGAAAGAAGAGAAAGGCTCTTGAAGAACCTTGTGTTGTGGGTTAACACTTAAGCCATCTAATACTTAGGCCGATGTCCGAGGCCTTCTACTGGTTACTGTGACATCATTTGAATAATTTAATTGTGCTTACTATGCATTTATTTGAATACTTGTGATCTTAACTTTGATGTGTTAATTTGGTGATTTAAATCACCATTTTAACCCAATCTTTTTGCACTAGTGTTCTGATCTTATTGAATTATCACTTGGAATAATAATTACTTTCAAATTGCTCATATTTCTTGAGATTAGTGAATTTAAATTGCATCTTTGCTCCCTGCGAACGACCTCGGACTCTATTTCCTAAATCTAAGCATATAAATTTAAATGATTTGAGTGATTTTGTCTTGTACTACGATGCATCTCTTAAACAATGATAATTTCACCTAGATAATCGTGTAGGGGTCTTTGCAGGGCTCTCCCTTCCTGGCTGCCTAAGTAATTCTAAGTTGTGTAGATTTTTTATTTAGAGGTATCCTCCACCTTGAAACAACCTTAGTTATCCAAAAATCCTTGGGTGCCTTGATTAGGTCCAATAACCATCCAGTCCCTCATTTATTCTTAGAGCACATACATAGGAAAGGTCCTAGGTTTGACCTAGAGGCCTCCATTAAAGTTGATCTTGTTGGGGAAATTCTGATATGGTCCAATCAATTAAATTTGGACCTAAATTTGATTCTACATCCTGATCCACCACTTGGTTTGAAAATGCAACCTTATTGTTTAGGAAGACTATTTAGGAAACCTGAATCCCAAATGAGCATTGAAGAAAAAATAATCAAGGATGCTCTAAGTCATCATAGTGAGTATTACAAAACCTTAGATCCAACTAGGAACGTTCAAGTTAATGTACCAGAAACAACAACCGACATTATGAACCACGCCAGAATGATATTGACCCAATTGATTAATGGTTCAACCTGAGATAATCTCTTATCAAAATACATTGAATTGGGGAAAATACATAGCAACGAGCATCTACAATGTTGGTTAAATTCCCCACTTTGGGAAATACACCAAGATCTCAATGAGAAATGTGGCAATCTACTGAATATGGTGTATGAAGCCATTAATAAAAAATGCCCATATATCCCCTCATGAATTGGTGAGACATCTTGGAACAATGTTGAGGATCAATATGATTTCCTAGAGTCCAGGTTCAAAAATAAATGTTGTTGTGGACCCCCAACCTAAATGTAATCCAATTCAAATTTTGTGCAGAATGACATACCTAATCTTGATGTTGGTTGGGTGGATCTAGTTGAAGTTGTTCCTGATTCTAAGCCAATCTTAGAGAGCCATGAAGCTGGTCCATCATGCCTTGATTTCCCAAACAGTTGTAGCGAGATTAAATCAAAACCTCTCGAGGATGTAATTCTTGAACCTTATTCTATTAAGGTAATCCTTGAGAGTGATTCTAACATCCCAATAGAACCATGTCAAGATTCTAGTGACCTGATTCCTAACCTTGACCTAGAATCTAGATTTGAACTTATTTGGGATGATCATGAGCCCTAATATGATGAGAACCAGATTTTTTTTTTGAACTTTGATTCTGGGTTTGTATTTGTTGATTACACCTCTCCAAACTTCTCAGAGGTACAAATTAATTTATCGGAAATCATACTAATTTACAATAAAAAAGCAGAGGAGTTGGAGGAGTTGGGATTTAACTTGGTCAACCTTAAGAGCCAAGAACCCAAGCCTATGCCTAATAAGGATACCTCTTTGAGCTCAGAATTTGACATTAGGTTAGTTCCAAATCAGGTCGTTAATTTCATTAATCATGACTTATTCAGTGGTGGAAATCTAGATCTTGAATCAGGTTCAGAAACTGATTATAGTAGATTCTTCGATCATTTCTAATCATACTTTGATTTTAGAGAACGTTTGTTTCTTGATGATTATGAGACAATCTATGACCTCAGTATCCATGACCCATTCTTCGACTTCGACTCTGACCTTGATCCTGAGATAATTGGTTCAAATTCCTATTCTATTGAGTTGAAATCATTCTGTTATGATCCGCAGGAATCAGAAACAGTAAGTGCCAAGAGTGTCCACAATCCAGAGTTCGAATACTTCACTAACTCAGATTTCCATGATCGTATAAGCATGCTCTATGCATTTACATTTTATTTGGATGAGCATCATGAACTTTCTAGATGAACTTATCTTTGAATCATTTCTAGATGAGCCCTCACCACATCCAAATTTTGAAGAAGCCACACCTTCCATCACAAAGCCAGAGCCTTCCAAAATCCGATCCCAACCCTGACCTACCACCATAATCAATTTCCACTCTAACTCACCTCTCTTTGATTCGGTTGCATATGATTCACCTCCATCTTTTGATCGGGAATCGAACATTGATCAGACTGAGAATCATATCATATCCTTCTCTGATCTCACCCGTAGGGTTCCAACATTTTCCATAAATCCATTTTCATTTAAGGATCTCTACTCTGATAAAGATGAACTGATTCAACCAAACATGCACGTTGCATTTCCACATCTTTTCAAGCCTCAAAGTATCTGGTAGGCTCCACTCTTGTTTATTTGCATCCATCAATCCACCAGACTGATTGGGTTTGGTCTACATCATCAGCCTGCTAACCTGAACAAGCACCTGGTTGGACCAGCCAGGCTACTTATCAAGGTTCTTGTTCTACAAAACTCCTCTAAATTGACCACCCCTTCTCCTTGACCACCTTCTACCTAGCTAAAGGCTTTGAATTTAGTGCTTAACAAGAGGCAACATGTCATTCCAAAAACCCAAGACCCTTCTGATCATTCTTTTGAGCTACACTCCTACTGTAGTTGAGAGTTCAACTTAAAAATAACCGACTCCACCTTTGATACCTATATCAAGGCTTGAAATCATCCACAACAGTCATCTCGACCTGTTCACCAACCCTTTGACCCTATTCTAAACCTTCAAACAAGCTGAATTCATAGACACCTTGTTTACAATGAGGACATTGCAAAACATAGTCATGGGGGGTGTTAAAGTACAAACAAATGGAAATTCAATTCTCTGAGGGGTTCTTACAAACAAATAAATATTCAAAAAAAAATGGAACAAGGAGAGGAAAATTTTGAGAAATAATTGAAAATCTTTCTTGAGGAGGAAAAGAGGAAGAGATACAAAAGGTCAGAAAGGAGCAAAATGAAAAAAATTGTTAGTCATAGAATTGATTAGGGGATTTACTTAAGTTCTAGACCAAATCAAAAGAAAGATTATGTCCTGAAATGCAAAGACAAGGAGATTAGTAATGAATGCTGATCTTAGGCCTTTTGGTTTTGTTTTAGGCTTTAAACATTTAAGTATTCGTTAAGAAACGAATTAGTCCTCAAGAGGTTGAGGACAGTGCGAAGCTAATGTAAGAAATAAGCCTTAGTCCTCAAGAGGTCTAAGGCTTAGAGATTATTCAGCCTCATTTGTGGGACTTGGTAACCTAAGCACCAAAAATCCACACACTATTCTGGTTTAGTATGCTTAATGTAAGAAATAATGCCAAAAGTGTTCTATTTTGAAAAGTCATCTCGAAGATCTAGCTTAGGAGTGGCTCGACAACACAAGTTGATTGGACGAGTTCCCAGCATGGAGAGGTGGAAAATTCCCCTTGAAGATATGTAATAACATATCTTCTCCTCGATGCTTGTCTCCTAAGATATCTAAATATCCTACTAGGGGCATGTAAGCACCTTGTGCTAGTTCAGGTGCCATGGGCGAGATTATCCTAAAATGTCAATTGCTAGGGCCTGAATTTAGCTACAGAGTGCAATGGGTGGTACCATCCTGAAGCATCGAAAGCTAGGAGTTTTGGGGGTTTCCATGGGAGATGCTATCCTGAAGCATCGAAAGTTAGGGACCCTTTGAGGATTGATGGTGGGGATAAGGAATTCGATACCGACTACGTTTAGGGCCAATTTAAGGTTGGATCTAGCGACATATGAAAAGGAAAAGAGAGAAAAATGTCCAAATGAAATATCTTTCTCCATCTCTCTTATCAAAATGCATTGGCAAACTGAACTTGGACATAATCCATCTAACGCATGGGTGCTTTAACCGCTAGGGTCAAAGAAACTTTAGGTAGTCTTTCTAGGCCTTAGAAACCATCGTAGAGGACCCAGGCTAAAGCTAGTTAGGCCTGGATATTGGCTGGTAGTTGAGTACCTCTAGGCCTATTGTTGGCATTCAGATCTGATTTCTAAAGAGTGGCACAAATTAAGCATCTGAACATCAAAGCATAGTCTAGTGATCTAGTTCTTTCCAAAGGATTTTGCCAGAGACTAGCAAAAGTAAGGCATGGGGGTATGATGGTAACACCATCACTAGCCATAACTAGATTTAATTAATCAAAATCAAGAGATAAATGCTCCTACATGATCGCCTGAGGATCATAATTCCATGTAAATAAAATTTGAGAAGAAAACATTCAAAAGGTCCAATTCTATAGATTTAACAGTACATCACAAATGTAGAGTAACCACAGGGTTTCCTAAGGGTTAATTAAAGGTTTATTGAGCATTAAAGTCCAATAAGTTGGTCCACGTAGACCGAAATAAGGTTTCACTTGTTTCGAGAACTGAATAAGAACATAAAATCCTAATTTCAGACCTACTTGAATTAAAGAGGTTATGTGTAGGATAAAATTTATCTAAACCTCCTAAAATTCATAAAAAATATTCTAAGAGGTTTGGTACCCTTGGTTTGACCATCTGAAACCATTTTAACCTTGAATAGAGTCGTAGATGGAATTCTACCCTGATTTGGGCTTCTATGCAAATTTACCAGCTAAATGTAGTCAAAACTCAAATACAACTTCACCATCAGATTCCTTGAGTTCAAATTAGGTTTTTACCAAAATTTGGGCCCAATCAGAGTCCATCTTGACTCAGTTTGCATTTCAGTCCATTAAATCTTTATTTCTCTCAATCAAGCCCCCGGCTTTCAAAATCTCTTGCAAATAGGCCACTAGGCTTGTCGTCTTCTTCACACTTAGGTCCCTGCCGCCTTCGCAGGTGTGAACCCAAGTCGCCAACCTTCAAGTAAGGAGATCTCCTTGTTTCCTTAACCAATTCCACTAAATTTTGGATGGAATGTTAACCAAGAGATCCTCCATTGAATGGGCATGATCTTGGCTTTCCTTATGAAGCAAGGAGCTCAGATGAAGCTCCAAAAGTCAACAATCAAACCTAAGCCCAAATCATCATGAAATCATGACAATTCCTCCTTATTGAGGCACGGTCGAGCTCTATATAAGCTTTGGATCATTCAGCTGTCCTCCATAGTCGAGTTTAGGCCCATGTTGATAGCGGAAAACTACGTAATCGAAGTTGGATTTGAAAACCCGCCGTTGTAGTTCAATTTGCAAGCAATCTATCAATAGATATATTTAATCAAAATTTGTAAAGAAATTCCAGGTCGAACATAGGGAGGCTACGTCGATCTTAAATCCGCGATTATATTCTTTTGTATTTTTGTTTGAAAGTAAGATGATTACAATAGAATATAAACAATAAGAGAAAGAGATAGAGAGAGAACAATCACTTGATAAAATAATATTATTTTTACAACTAGATAGTTGGAAATGATTACAACTCGAATGCGGGAAATTCTATTCTAGAAAGTGATTAAAAAGAAGGGAGAGAGATGTTATCCTCCTCGACGAATGCTTGGAGGATGAGCTGGATGGAGCGACGCCTGGAAGATGTAGGATGGAGCTAGAAGAAATAGGACAAAGAAAAAAGAATCGGGAACGAGGTTGCATGTCATCGTCGTCATAGGATCCACTTCCGAAATGGTGGCGAGAAAATTGGATTTGGCTCTAGAATAGCATCCTAGTTGTGGGATAAGCTTCTCTTGAGCTTTGGAGAGGGAGAGAGGTGAATGAAGGGATGGGAATTTCGTAGGGTAGGGGTCTCCTTTTATAGTTGCAAGGATAGGGGGCAATTTGGTCACTACATAGTTCAAACATTAAATGAGGGGGTCTTTAGTGACAGATTTAAGCATCACTAAAGACCTCACATCACCGCAGCCTCGCGTGGATGCTCGCCTCCTTGCCTGCCACGTGCTTAATGCTTGCCCACATCCTCTTGATATTAGCCATTTGATCTCAAGATTGGGTAGCATAAAGTCCTCCTCGCCCGCTTCAGTTGTGCCTCCTGCACGTACGATCAGGTGTAAAGAGGTATGTTTGATCATGTGTGCATCCGATTGGGAGATCTGGGTCATCCGTAGTCGATCATGTGGTCGAGATTAAAAAAGCACGCGCTGCAGATCATGAACCGAACCCATGCCCCGTGCTTGAGTAAGGGCCCTCGACCGCTACGCTAGCACCGCTTCTTCATCGCGTTTATGTTTTAAGTGCACCGCTCGTGGCCATTGGATCAAAATCCAATGGCCCAAATCTTGCCTTGCTCACACCTTTAGAGTATGAGAAGCGGTGCTGCAGCTGATTTGGGCAGCTGTTATGGCACCACGTCGCACCATCATGGCCATCCATCTTCTATGACATGTAGAAGGTGCCACAGATGTCGGATTGAGCCGATTTTTTCACCGTTAGGCTACGATCATCAATTCGAACCCATCCATGTGGTCGAATTTATCATCTAAAGTGCGGTTTGGCACCACCTTGGCCCTTGATCTCTAAGCTTCCTCGGACCATTTCTGGTGCTACGGATGTCCGATTAGGGCGATCTTGGAGTCGTTGAACTCCCGTCGTCACCATGATCAAATCTGTACGGTTGGATCTTCCGTCCGAAGCCCTGATTAAAAATCACGCTGTCCCTAGCCATAAAAGGAGACAATTACCATACAATTTATACAATTTGACCTAAATGCACGATTAGACATGTTATGCAATATTTACAATGCATGATGCTAATATAAGACTAGGAACAAGCATTAATAGACATTCTTGGCTATTTAGATGTATGCACATCAGCCCAAAATACCCTAGTTCTTCCCCTCTCTGGCTGACCTCCGACTCGACTTCGGTGATCCTCCTAAACCTCTTCGTCAGGATGGCCAATGGCCAAATTGGCCAGTCCTTCTTCCTCACCTTTGTTTGCGTCTCGCCAGCCACAACGGGAACAACCTCCCCCTCTCCTTGTCGCCATTCTCATCTTTGGAGTAGCCATCGTTTGGTGTTGGCAATCACACCAGAAAACTAAATCCTCATCCCATTTATCCATAGATAAGTTCCCTCACTCCTCTCTATCTCTACTTAAATTTCACTCACTTTGACCTTTAGATCGAACACTCGTCTCACCATTCCACCCCCGTCTTCCCTACGGTTGGTAAAACTTCAGCAAGTTCACTCGACTGCCACACGAACCCACATAACCCGCGACCACAACCACAACCATCCTATCACCCAAGGGATCAAAAGCCCCAACATTATTGGAGCTTTCAACCTTTGGAGGCCACTGTTGACCAAACCCACAGCCTACGGTCATCTTCGACTTCGTCCAACCACATCCGACCATGAAACACTCTGCCATCACCACCGTCACTTTTCTTGCCTCACGAAAATGTTGAAAAGCCTTCTAATTTGTGCTTGAAGCCCATGCTTTACTATCTCTGGTATCACCGGTGAGCTCGCTTCCTTCGCATTCGACCATCATCCTCTGGCCATCATAGTCATTGCTTCCACGTCCAGGCACTGTAGAACCATCTTGCAAAGCAACCTGCATCTTCAGTTGAAGAAGGGAGCAGTGCAGCTGCTTCAATTGGTCATGGACATTGCTAGCTACGCCACATGTAGAAGGTAGGGACATTAATCCCACATCGTGAAGATATGAGACTAGCGCAACACATAAGTTATTTTGCTGCCTTCAGTTGCTTGCCTCGAACACGGGGGTGAGGTCCCCTTGCCCATGTGCACTCTCACACCCTTGCACACTCTCTCTCGTGTAGACATGCACATGGGCCTAGACCTAATCCGTATACCCGATTAGCCCTAAACTCAGTTTTGGAAGAAAGAGAAAAGAAATCTGAGGAGGAGGGGGAGGGTGTTGCTTCAGGATCTGTGTCCTATTGCTTTGAGATGCGTGCTTGTGCATTTGATACTTAGCATCTCTGAGGTCTCTGCTAAGGCTTCATGCCTTTGTGCTGGTGCTCTATGCTAAGGCCTTGTGCGTTGTGCTCCTCAGGCTTGATAACTTTATGACATTTGATGGTTGTGGGCGACATTTGATTAAGCCCTTTGGTCCTGACTATTATGGGTTTTATTGAGTTCTTAACTGATATATGATTCGGGTTACTGTTGAAATGTTTGGTTAAATTGAATGCTTGGGATATATGCTTAATTAGAGGATTAAATGGTGATCTAAACCACCATTATTTTCAAGGTTCTATTCATTTTTGTCCCAAGATTTCTTGAGATACATTGGTTTATAATTGAATATCATTCTAAATAATTTATTCATCGAATATCTTTAATTGTCATTCATTGATTGTGCTCACTATTCTTATTTTATGATTAGTGCGTGAATTCCATATTTGCTCCCTGCAAATGACCTCAGAGTCACATTGATTTCAGGTTCTATAAATTTAAATGCTATAGCATTTTGGTCAACTATATTACAATGCACATTTCTTAAATCGATGATTTATGCATGCAACATTTTCGTGAACGGATGCACATGATTGCGGGGATTGCACTTGCTTGATGGATGGCGATGCAGCACCTGAAGAGCCTTTAGATACTGATCAGGTGGTCAAAATAGTGCGTTCTCTCATGCAGGTGACAGGTAGATCGTGTTTCTATCCTGCATCGGTCGATCATGATAGCAAGCTCTTGACCGCTGTGCTAAGGCTGAGAATGGGAAAATCTTAGCCATCGGTGGATGATCACATGGGTGATTGTGAGCGATGACGAAGCACTTTGTGAGTTGTCGGTTGGAGATCATGTGGCTGGCAATGCGTGAATCCACACGATGAGGAGGAATGGGAGTTGCTGGTGTGGGATGGAGGGTAGAGTGAGCGCCATGTGGCGAATTGTGGACCGTTGATGATCAAATTAATGGTCAGAACTTCTCTGCCTGATTGTGAGAGCTACAGAGGTTAGATTGGGGAAATTTCAGAGCCACTGGACTTCGATTTTCATCCTGAATCCATCCATGTGGTTCAATTGCTCATCTGAGCCTTATTTCAATATGCACTTTTGTGATTTGGCCATTAAACATTAGTTTCAAGCAATAATTATGTGAAGACTATACTAAAAGCATGCATGCCCTCAAACCAACTAGATTATCTTATTTAAGTGCCAAGGCCCTCGGAATTGACTATATACTCGAGTTAACATTATTAATTAGAGAGTCATCATACTCCATGCCTACCCGTTGTTAGTCCGTAGCAAGGTTAATCAAAATGTATGGAGCCAAGGTGCGACTGCCAAGGCATTAGTTATTTACCATCCAAAGGGAATTCAACACCTATGATCTTAACTACTAAGAATGATCAATAGTATCATGATGCCAACCAAGATGTGGACCACCTAATCCTTGCCTTATTCATATACACATTATAAAGATATTTTTTTTCTTTTTTTCTATGTTCAGGGTTTAGAGCAGTGTTCTGCTATGACCCAACCCTCCTAAGACTTGAACAGATCGAAAAGTGCTAAGCATCTTATTGTGTATGTGATTGACTCACTATACGGGCACTATATTGGACCTCAAGTATCCATAAGCTCTAAGCGATCCTAAAATGAAATTATTGCCACCTAAAAGTTTGTCTCTTCGACTGGTAGCTTTCTCCCTACTACTTTTTGTGGGGTCAACACTAGGCGAACCTAGTGTATATCTCTCTAGGTGTTTATTTCTACTTCCCCACTTCTCCTTAATTAGGGATTTATTTGTGCTTTTCATAGGCTGGGCTCTAGACAAATAGCAATAGGGGGTTACCCATGGCAAATTGACAGCCATATCGGTGCGGTGAAGTGTGGCTTATTGTATTTTTTTCTTTCTCCTTTTCTTTCTTTTTATCTTTTTTTTCTTCTTTTTTGTGGTACTTTTTTCTTTTTTTTTTTCATGTAGATGGCTTCCCTAATTTATGACTTCGTAGAGGTGGCAGCCAAGAGAATTGGGTTTGCTGGCTGGGCTTTGGACACTGTTGAATGCAAAAATCTACGCATTTGTAGTTGGATTCAAAAACCAGTCGTCGTAGTTCAAGTCACGAAGAAATCCATTCAACAGATAAAATTTATACCAAAAATCCGTAAAGAAGTTCCGGGTTAAACATATGGAGGCTACGGTGATCTCAAAATCCACAATTATATTATTTTTTTCTTGTTTTTGTTTGAAAACAAAATAATCACAATGGAATCAATATAATCAATAAGGGAGAGAGAGAGGGAGAGAACAATCACTTGGTATTTGAATAATGTTTTTACAACTAAGAAAGCGGGAAATGATTACACAAGAAAGTGGAAAATTCTACTCTAAAAAGCGATAAAAGAAGGGAGAGAGATGTTATCCTCCTTGACAAATGCTTGGAGGACAAGCCAGACAGAGGTGATGCCTAGAAGACGGAGGATGAGGCAGGAAGAAGGAGGACGAAGTCCAAAGAACGGGAGCGAGGTAGCATGTCATTGTTGTCATGGGATCCACTTCTGGAATGGGGGCAAAAGCTTGGATTTAGCTCTTGGGGAGCAACCTGGGTATGGGACAAGCTTCTCTTAAGCTTTGGAAAGGAAGAGAGGAGAAGGAAGGGATGAAGAAGTGGAGGTCGGAGGGCTATATATAGGTGTAGACTGGAGGGGGCAAATGGGTCATTTCATCTCAAATCATTACATGCGCTTGCCACAAGTGCCTCCTCACCTTCTGCACCCAAAACGCCCACGCACATCTTTCAAATCTTAGTCATCCGATCACGAGATCGGACGACTTTGATTTCTCCTCACGCACCTTCGTTTGCGCCTTCACCTCACGCCCTCGTGTGATCGGGCATGCACGCTGTGCATCAGATTGCGCATGCATGCTATTCGTTGATCCACGTCGCCTGCAGCCGATCACACAGTTGCGATTACTGGACTGCACGTTGTTGATGCGAAGTCAAATGCATGTCGCATGCTCGCGCAACGCGTTAGACCGTTGTGCTACGGCGATAACTTTGTTGCGGTTGTGATTTTAAGTGCGCATGCTTACAGCCGTTCGATCAAGATCGAATGGCCCAGATCACATGTTGGAAGCCCTTTGGAGATGCAGCGATGGTCCTGAGGGCTGATTGGGCAGTTGGGATGGCACCACGTGGCACCATCTTGGCCGACCATCTTCTGTGTGTTGTTGATGGTGCCACTGATATCAGATTGAGTCGATTTTCATGTCGTTAGGCTACGATCACCAATCCAAATCCATCAATGTGGTCGGATTTGTCATCTGAGGTGCGCATTGGCACCATCTTGGCCCTTGATCTTTAGGGTTCCTCGATCTCTATCTGGTGCTACGGATGTCCTATCAGAGAGATCTTGGTGTTATTGAACTCCAATCGTCTCCCTGATCAGATTCGTATGATTAGATCTTTGATTCAAGGCCCCGATTAAAAATCGACGTTTCCTTGACCATAAAAGGAGATAATTACTATACAATTTATACAACTTAAACTAAATGCATGATTATGCATGTTATGCAATATTTATAATGTTTGATGCTAATATGACACTAAGAACATGCATTAATAGGCATTTTTGTCTTTAGATGTATGCACATCACACCCTCATACCTATCTTAAGCTAGTCCCTAGCAAAAAATTACATGCTATTTATAAAAGAATTATGTTGGATTACTCAGGCACAAGTCATTTTCAACATTAATAAATTTTTAATTAGGACCTGAACTTTCAAAGACACAAGAGTGCCTGGCTATCTGCCAAAATGCAGACCGCCTCAAGCCCTCGGCTTATTCAAAGAAAGATCTCATTTTCTCTTTTTCTTCTCTTCTTTTTTTCTTTTTGAATTTTTGAGTTTATGGTTAAAGAGTGGCTTTCTACGGCCACTCAACCCACCCAAGACTTGATGCGAACCCTAAGTTCTAAGCGTCTTTTTTGTGAATGTAATAGACTTAATGATCGGCAATTAGAACAGACATCAGGTTTCTACACCCTTAGGTGACCTTAAAAAGAGTTCTGACTAAAGGTGTATCTATACAACCGGTAGCTTTCTCCCTACTTTTATTTTTTGTGGGGTCAACACAAGGGTGAATCCAGTGTATATCTCCCCAGCTATTTCTACTTCACTTCTTCCTAAGTGTTTTAGGAATTTTTACGTGCATTTCTTGAGCTGGGATCTGGACAACCTACCATTGGGCTATTACCCACGATAACTTGCCAGCCATACTCATGCGGTGAAGTGTGTCTTATTTCTTTTTGTTTCTTTTTCTTTCTTTTCTCCTTTTCTTTTTATTTTTAAGTCGATGGCTTCCCTGGTCTAAGATTTACCTAAAGGCAGCAGGAAAAGAATGGTCTAGTGGCTGGGCTCTGGACAACCTACCTATGGGCTACTACCCACGCTAACTTGCCAGCCATACAACCCTAGAAGGTTCATTAGCTACCCAATTTCTGTTAAAACTACTGCATAACGAGTCAATGACGAACAGTGTGTAGATGCTTAGAAATAAAGTTCCCTCAAATCAGAGGGCGGGTTGATAAGTCGTGTGCTTATCACCCACACTTATTTAATAAAATTAAAATAGAATTCAGGATGGTAAGGACTCGATAAACAAATCCACATTTTAGTGGTTACTCGAGCTGATTAAGCCCAAAGACCTGAAGGGTCTTTCTGTTCAGATCCTACTATAATATTTCCTAAGATTGAAAAGTCCTAATGCCCAAGTATTCCTTCCTAATTCAATTTTTTTTATGTATATATAACAAAACAAGTAGAATTTACAATTATTCTACAGAGCTAACAAATTGATTCAGAAATGAATCCACCCCCCCATGCCTAGCTAACACAATGTCCTCATTGAGAATAAAAGACATGAAAGGAAGGTAGAATGTAGAAGATATCACTTGAATATGATGCTCGAGTCAACTTTGAGTCAAACTGTATAACTGCTGAGTTTAATGCCATCAGCTATGCGAAGTCCAGACAAAGAGATCACAACATGATGAGAGCAACCATGTCTAAGATGGGTTCTGGAACAATACGGTCAATAAAAGGCTCTAGACATTGATCGTTGACTTTGAATGAATTACCCATCTTTGGGTCAGAAATCTGAACAGCCCTGTTTGGAAAAATCTAATCAATGTTGAATGGGCCATTCCATTTTGACATAAGTTTACCGAGAAAGAGCTTAAGTCGAGAATCGAAGAGCCAGACCTTTCGATTCGACATAAAGCTCTTGCGGGATATCAATTGCTCATGAAGAGCTTTGGTCTGAGCCTTGTAGGTCTTGGCATTCTCGTACGTGTTATTTCTAAGCTCCTCCAACTCAGATAGTTGGAGTTTCCTAGTCTTTTCGGCTAAACTTAAATCCATATTGCACTGCTTGATTGCCCAAAATGCCCTATGTTCAATTTCTACGGGTAAATGGCATGCCTTTCCATGCACTAGATGAAATGGTGACTTGCCGATAGGTGTTTTGTACGCCGTACGGTAGGCCTAAAGAGCATCCTCAAGCTTTTGAGTCTAGTCTTTACAATCAGGCCTAACCGTCTTCTGAAGGATATTCTTCTCTCGATTAGAGATCTTGACCTGTCCATTCGTCTGGGGATGGTAAGGTGTGGAGATTCTGTGATTAACCCCATATTTTGCCAACAAATTACAGAACTGGGCATTAGTGAAATGAGTGCCACCATCACTGATGATGGCCTCAGAATCCCGAACCGACTAAAAATGTTCTTCTTGACAAAATTGATGACCACCTTGTGCTCATTGGTTCGGGTGGGAATAGCCTCGATCCACTTGGACACGTAATCAACAGCGACGAGAATGTATTAGTGTCCAAATGAAGGGAGGAATGGTCCCATGAAATCGATGCCCCAAACGTCGAAGATTTCGACAGGAAGAATAGGGTTTAGAGGCATCGTATCTCTCTTAGTTATGCTCCCAAGTGCCCAGCATCGGGAACACGACCTCGAGAAATCCAGAGCATCCTTGAATAAAGATGGCCAACAGAATCCAGATTGCAAAATTTTTGTAGCCATCTCTTTCTCGGAGAAGTGTCCAACACATGCAGATGCATGGCAGAACTTGAGTATACTCTTTAATTCTTTCTCCGGAATGCATCGGCGAATAATCTGATCAGAGCCGATGCAGTATAGTTCAGGGTCCTCGCAGTAGTAAATATTTGGCCTCAGCTTTGAGTCTATCCTGTTATTGCTTGGTCCAATCCTAGGGGATTTGACCAACAGCTAAATAATTAACGATGTCAGCAAACCACAGGGTTTGGACACCTGAAACTATAAGGATAGTCTCATCTGGAAAAGTATCAACAATTGTAATATCTGGACGAGACAAATCACTCAAGAGTCTTGAAAGATGACTCGCCACCACATTCTGTGCCCCGAATTTGTCCTTGATTTCAAGATCAAATTCTTGAATTAGAAGAATCCATCGAATAAGTTGGGGTTTGGCATCCGTTTTGGCCAAGAGATGTCTCAAGGCCGAGTGGTCACTATAAATTATGACATGACCCTAAGAGATAAGCCCTAAATTTCTCCAAAGCAAATACTACAACTAGTAATTTCTTCTCAATAACAGTGTAGTTCCTCTGGGCCTCGTCCAGAGTTTTACTAGTGTAGTAGTTGATAGAGGCTTCCTGTTAATCTTCTGACCCAAAACAGCCCCAACCGCGTAATTAGAAGTGTTGATTATGATCTCAAATGGGGCTGTCCAAACTGGTGATTGCAACACCGTAGCATAAGTGACTGCCACTTTAAGAAAATCAAATGCCTTACGGCATGTTTAATTGAAATCAAATGGTGTATCTTTGGCGAAAAGGTTGCTCAAAGGACTAGCAACCCTAGGAAAGTACTTGATGAACCTCCTATAGAATCCCACATAACCAAGAAATGATCGAATTTGTTTGACAAATGTGGGAGGAGGAAGTTTAGAGATAGCATCAACCTTAGCTTTGTCAACTTCGATACCCCATTTAGAGATTACATGACCCAAGACGATGCCTTCTTGTGTCATGAAATGACTCTTTTCCCAGCTAAAGACCAGTCCTGTTTCGATGCATCTTTTAAGAATCATTTCAAGATTAGCCAAACAAGAATCAAACGATTCTCTGAAAATTGAGAAATCATCCATGAAGACTTCCATAAACTCTCCCACCATGTTAGAGAATATTGCCAGCATTCTCCTTTGAAAAGTTGCAGGTGCATTGCATAAGTCGAATGGCATCCTACGGAAAGTGAAGGTTCCATAGGGACAAGTGAAAGTCATTTTTTCCTGATCCTCGAGATGGATAGGGACTTGATTGTATCCCAAGTAACCATCAAGGAAACATAAGTACTTCTACTCGGCTAGTCTTTCAAGGATTTGATCAATAAAGGGAAAAGGGACATGATCCTTTTTCGTGGCTATGTTTAGCTTCCTATAATCAATACAAACCCTCCAAGAGGAAGCTAAACAAGTTGTTACAAATTCTCCTTTCTCGTTAGTCACAACGGTAATCTCGACTTTCTTGGGAACAATTTGCACGGGACTTACCCAAAGACTATCAGAGAACGAATAAATGATCCCTGCATCGAGCCCCTTGGTAATTTCCTTCTTGACCACTTCTCGCATATTAGGGTTTAATCTCCTCTGCATTTGGCGAGAAGGGCAGGATCCATCTTCCAAAAATATTCTGTAATTGCAGTAAGATGGCTCGATCCCCCTAAGGTCATGAATGGTCCAACCAATTGCCTCCTTGTCTTCCTTTAGGACCTTAATCAGTTTAATCTCCTGCTCCTTTGTTAATTTAAAACTGATAATCACAGGGAGCATCCTATGTGGTCCTAGAAATTGATATTTCAGATTCTCAGGCGATGGTTTCAGTTTAAGCTGGGGCAGGTTGATGATTGAAGGTAAGGAAGATGATGATGAAGACTCATCAAGAGGAAGAGGTTGAGAGTGAACAAAAATAATAACCTTTTTAGAAGGTGGCAGGTTTGCCATAGAGAGTTGCGGATCCAAATCATCATCAGAGGAGGAACTTTCAAATGCAGAAACTGCCATACAAGTTTCAATATTCACATTATTGTCCTCAAGTTCCTCAATAAATCAAAAATCCTCAAGATTGTTAATCGCCTTAAAAATATCAAATTTCATTCTTTGTTCCCTAAAGGTGATTTCCATACTACCGCTCTCACAGTTATTGTTGGCCTTGGCGGTAGCCACAACGGATGCCCTAGAATGATGGGCGTGTTCCATAAATTCTTAGGCACATCCATATCAAGGATAATGAAATCCACAGGAACATAGAAATCTTTAACCTTGACAGTAACATCTTCAATAATGCCACATGGATTTGTGACCGAGCATGTGCGTGTGGGTCCCTCTGATTCCCATACCCATGGGGTTGATTGCTCGGATTCTGGATATTATGCGGGTTGGGTACGGGTTGAGATGGCAGAGATCCGGGTTAATGAGAATTAGCAATGAACCCATTTTACAAGTTGCCCAGTGAGGTTTTCATTTGTTGCATGAGCTGGATCATAGATCCTTGCATTTCTACCATCTGTCAGTTCAAATCAGCCTAGCCTACAGGTTGATGGGCATTCCAAGATGGCTGATTGACCTGATTCCAGGGCAGCTGAGTGTAAACATGACCCTAACCCAGTGGTCTTTGCGGAGCATAATTGCTGGGTTGGAATTGGGTCTGTTGCCCTTGGTTTTTCCAGGAGAAGTTAGGGTGGTTCCTCCAACCCGGATTAAAAGCATTGGAGTAAGGCTTGGACCTAACAATCTCCTGTACAGCATAGACATCCTCATAGGGTGAGGATGGAGAGAAAGAAAGGGAGGGATCAGAGAAACTGGGAGCAACGACCCCAGTTTGGAACCCGTGGGATTCTGAATAATGCTGACTCACAGGTTGAGCTGCATCAAGTTGATTCATGAGCTCCTATCCAGAAGGAGCTCGCGATGAATGGAATCCTGAATTTTGGGATTGAGTGGATTGAGAATTATTCATTGAATTTGCAGCCATCCACTCCTCCATCCTTTTAGTAACCAAGTTTACCTTTTCTAGTTTATTGCAATTCAATTCCATATCAAATGAGTTAGAGTCATGGACTTCGTTAACATTCGATCTAGGTTGTTGGGACCAGTTAAAAGTATCCATGGAGGCATGATTGATCGACTTCTCGCTCATCTCCTCAAACAAATCGTGTGCGCTATCTGCGTCTTTGTTGAGGAAATTGCCTCCAAAAGAAGTGTCCATGCGATTTCTGAGTTGCTTAGTCAACCCATGATAGAAGATCTACACGAGTTGCCATTTCGGCACCTCATGGTGTGGACACCTCTGCAATAAGTCCTGGAATCGCTCTCGGGCAACATGAAACTGCTCCCCCGGCCACTAGGTGAATGTAGTAATTGCTCGTCTCAAAGCATTTTTGCGTTCGACAAGGAAGAATTTCTTTAGGATGGCCGATTTCAAATTATTCCAAGTTGCAATTGGCCTTCCTATAGTCCTATACCAATGAGTTGCTTTATCCCTAAGAGAGTGGGGGAAGAGCCTCATGATCATTTGCTCCTCATTCACGTTTCATGCCTTGGTGGTCTAGACCAAAGTGGTCAAGTCATTAAGTACTGAAATGGGTCTTCAATGCCAAGTCTATGGAAATGTTTGATCAGGATAAACACTTGGGGCTTGATTTCTACATCTCCGGCACGAATCTAGACATTGGGACATTCCCCGTAATTTGAAGGATCATAAAAATCCTTCAGGGGCTGAGCACCCTGCATTCTCTGCAACCATTCTTGCATTCTTAGCATTTGTTCCAGTTGCCTTTGAAATACCTCCTGTGGATCTTGAAGCAAAGGAGGCTATTGATCGGCCATGGGATCAATTTGGCCAAAATCCAAACTACACCTCCTAGAATACTCTAGTGGTCCTTCCAATCGGGGATTCAATGACCTCCTTCCTAGCATAAACTAGGAAAAGGATGGAAGGACTGGGGATAAGAACCCTACAGCACAACAAAACAAGCCTGCCCTTAAGTGGGGTAGCCTAAGGATCTACAAACTCTCAGAACCTACCGTAAGATTATAAACGATTTACTCTACTTGTGTCTGCTCAATCCAACCAGTAAGAAGGAGGGACTGGGGAGAAGGTTCTTCCTTCACCTTGTGCCTCCGGTTCCTAGTGTACCTCCCAGCTGCGATCGTTTGACGCTACTTCCTTAGCTAGACATCAGATTGATCAGTACAAGCAGGTTAATCATAACAATCTCAGACTGGACCCCGAAGAGTGAATCAGTCCTTAAGGCCAACATCTACTTGATTTTATTTTGGCCTAGGATTGTAGTATTTATGGAATGTGATGGGCCCTTAAAATGGGTTGCACCCTTAATGATCAATTGAGTATGTGTGAGTGCGTGCACAGCCAAGGTTTTCAAGCAAGATTATTTGTAATGAGTAGATTTTAAGGTTCAAATCCTGCTTAAGTTGCTTTTAGGGCTTAGAATTAGGTTTGATTCAATCAAGTTTGAGGCAAACCAAGTTTTCAAGCACGGGTAAAGATCACTTTCCTTTTGAAATCAAAAATAAAGTGGAGTGCCAAGCATGAACCTAAATTGAAAACCTTAAGGGGAAGCTACTTGAGGAGTTGATTTTAGGTTAAGTGGTGCGACCCAAACAACTCAAACAATTGGCCAAGATTGCACCACTGAGTTAGGCACAAAAAATGATTAACCTAGATTGATTTCTACTCTTTTAAACGTTAATTTGTGTGTATCAGTTCCACATATCAGAATCTGGTTGAGTAGAAGAAAGTCAATTAGTTTAAGTGCCTTGAATGTGGGTGTAAGTAGTGTGTATGTTGAATTATCCCACAAGAAATATCTTTTTGTTTTCTTTTTAATATGCGGGTGAGATGAATGTGAGTGGAAATCCAAGCAGCCAAACTAACCCTAGTATTTATGCAAACACCTAGGTTAATTGTAGTTTGAATTAATATGGTGAAATGGAATCTATGGAGGGGGAAGAATGGGGACCACTTATAGTTGTCTTCAACTGCACTTTACTCCAATCTACCACTTGAAGATTTCATGTGAAGGTACATGCAAAACAAAAGACAAGAAATAAAGCAAGTTAGAAAATAATAAAGTGCACAAAATGCGAAAAGAAAATCGAAATTCGTTGCCTCACCAGCAACGGTGCCAAAATGTTGAATGCGGAAATCTACGCGTTCGCAGTTGGATTCGAAAACACATCGTCGTAGTTTGAGTTGCGACGAAATCCATTCAACAGATAAAACTTATACCAAAAATCCCTAAAGAAGTTCTGGGTCGAACACAAGGAGGCTACGTCGATCTCAAAATCTGTAATTACATTGCTTTTTTTGTGTTTTTGTTTGAAAATGAAATAATCACAGTGGAATCGATATAAACAATAGGAGAGAGAGGGAGAGAACAATCACTTGGTATTTGAATAATGTTTCCACAACTAAGAAAGCGGGAAATGATTACACTAGAAAGTGGGAAATTCTACTCTAGAAAGTGATGAAAGAAGGGAGAGAGATGTTATCCTCCTCAATGAATGCTTGGAGGATGAGCCAGACAGAGGCGATGCCTAGAAGATGGAGGATGAAGCGGGAAGAAAGAGGACGAAGTCAGAAGAACGGGAACAAGGCAGCACGTTGTCATCGTCGTGGGATCCACTCCCAGAATGGGGGCGAAAGCTTGGATTTAGCTCTTGCGGAGCATCTCGGGTTTGGGACATGCTTCTCTTAAGCTTTGGAGAGGAAGAGAGGAGAAGGAAGGGATGAAGAAGAAGTGGAGGTCGGAGCACTATATATAGGTATAGATTGGAGGGGGAAAATGGGTCATTTGATCTCAAATCATTAATTTTGGGCCTTTAGTGACAGATTTATCCGTCACTCAAGGTCTGATTATGGCCGATGTGCACGTGCCATGTGTGCCTCCCTGCCTTCCGCACCCAAAACGCCCATGCACATCTTTCAAATCTTAGCGATCGGATGGCTTAGATTTCTCCTCTCATGCCTTCATCTCCGCCTTCATCGCACGCTCACGTGGGATTAGGCATGCGCGCTGTGCATCAGATTGTGCGTGCATGCTTTTGGCTGATCCGTGCCACTCGTAGCCGATCGCATGGTTGTGATTATTCACTCATGCGTTGAGGATGTGGAGTCGAACGCGCGTTGTGCGCTCGGGTTATGCGCTCGACCATTGTGTTGCCGTGATAACTTTGTCGTGGTTCTGATTTTAGGTGCGCGTGTTTGCGGCCGTTCGATCAATATCCAACGACCCAAATCGCACGTTGGAAGCCCTTTGGAGATGCAGCAGCGGTTCTAAGAGCCGATTGGGCAACTGGGATGGTGCCACGTGGCACCATCTTGGCCATCCATCTTCTGTGTGTTATAGATGGTGGAACGGATGTTGGATTTAGCTGATTTTCATGCCGTTAGGTTGGGATCATTGATCCAAACCCATTCGTGCAGTCAAATTTGTCGTCTGAGGTGCAGATTGGCACCATCTTGTCCGTTGATCTTTAGGGTTCCTCGATCTCTATCTGGTGCTGCAGATGTCCGATCAAGGCGATCTTGGAGTTGTTGAACTCCAATCGTCACCCTGATCAGATCTGTATGGTTGGATCTTCTATTCGAGGCCTCGATTAAGAATCTCCCTTTCCCTAACCATAAAAGGAGACAATTACTATACAATTTATACAACTTAACCTAAATGCATGATTATGCATGTTATGCAATATTTACAATGTATGATGCTAATATGACACTAAGAATATGCATTAATAGACATTTTTTGCTATTTAGATGTATGCACATCATACACCCAGCAATGGGGGTTACGTACTGCGCCGTGCCAACCATACCACCACTATCCTGCTTATTGGCTCGCTAATTTCCTCTATGGCTGCTCATATAGCGAGTCAATGCGTAATGTGTGCAGATACTTAGACTTCTAGAATGTTCCAAATCGAAGTTGATAAGTCACCCACTTCTCACCCTATTTTATTTTCTTTGTTGCAATTAAGTTAAGTTGACAAGGACTAGGGGAATTGCTCCATATCTTAATGGACATTAGGACTAACTAAGCCACTAGTCTTAAGGAGTCCTAGTGGAAAGATCCTAAATGTATTATTTCCTAAGGTAGGTAAATGTTTGGTGCCTACAACTAAGATTTCCACTAAGCCAATTAATCCACAGGTTATATAAGTTTACTAGGATTAGTAAGATTTAGGCTAGGTCCAATAGGTGCAACATTTTAAGGGCTAAACTTGATTGCTTGATTGTGCACTAACGTTGGTAAACATGTTAAGATAATTTGTACATTGTAGTGTGCAGTTATGATTGTGCTTCCCACGCACACATGCTTACTTGCACACAATTAACCACGCGGTGGAGATGTGGCAACATCTCGCTCGTCCTCTACTTAATAGATGGTTGAGGGGAGCACTTAATCGTGCCTCTCAATGTGCCCTTGCGGGATTGGTTGGATTTGGAGTATGTGGCATGATCAGGGATATCGATCGCAGAGTGGACAACCGTGACTGGCAAGACAATGGACGTGCGAGAATGGTCGATCAGCTCCTGTGCAATCTATGGTGTAGCGGTTGCTTGTGAACCACGCAATGGAGATCATGTAGCTAAATTGCAATGTATCACGCAGGTGAGGAGAGTACGGATCATGATTTGATCTCGCAACCTTAATGCTCTAGGGTTAGGTGCATGACCACTGTGCTATGCGTGGCATGAGAGGATCTTTTTTGTTGATCTCTAGTATGCGGTCGCGAGTGAGGCGAGGCATGGCATGATATGGACCATCTGATGGTGATTGGATGATGAGAGTGACACACACCTATGCTCTTCGAAAGGGTGAGCAGGCGCTGAGCGAACATTGGGATGGCGATAACTAGCGCAATATGGGTTGTTCATCATCAGATCAACGGTCAGAACTTCTCCGATTCATTATGGGAGCTACAAAGGTCGGATTAGGGCGATTTCAGAGCCGTTGGACTTCAACTTTTGTTCTAAATCCATCTGTGTAGCTTGATTGCTCATCTGAGACCTATTTCAATATGGACTCGTACAACTTGGCCATTGAACATTAATTTCAATAAATCTTAATGCAAAGAATGTACTATATTCATGCATTGCTCCCTGACCCATTATATTATTGTATTTAAGTGCATGAGCCCTCAAAATTGACTCTGATATAATCAACATTAATAACTGTAGAGTCATCATGCACACACTCTCTCTTCTATTCTCTTCATATCTTTGAAGTTCTTCCAAGTGTATGCATGGAACTTGATCACAAAATCCACACATGGTACCACCTCTGTAAAGAGACTCAATGAGGTGATTGATTATTGATGAGTTCAATTCTACATCTAACTCAAAATCTGATCTTGATTTGATGGCTGGCCAAGCCAACCAAGATGGACCTCAAAATCTAATGTATCAACAAGCTTAGATTCACATCTTGAACTATAACTAAATCAATTTCAGTAGCATTATCAAACCTAGATGCAAGAGTTGTTTGAGATTCTCCAAATCCAAATTTGACTGGCTAGACTCTTGAAGGAATTTATAGCCCTACCCAATATAGGCATGAACTTTATATTAGGGTCCCATCTGTTGATGCACATTTTGAAATCAGGCACTCCACTATACAACTCCTACCTCACTTTAAGGGCAATAATGATGTGGATCCCCTACAAATTTTTAGAAGTGTTCATAGCTATTATTAAGATAAAAAGAATCCCAAATTTAAAGGATGATGTGTTGAAAATGAAACTCTTCCCTTTTGCCCTAAAAGCGAAAGCTACTCATTAGTTCAGAACTATAAGAAGACCCATTGCTATATAGGGGGACCTAAAAAGTGCCTTCCTGAAGAGAATTTTCCCAATCGGGAAAACCAATGCACCTAGGAGAGTTATTACCACCCTCTCCCAACATCAAAGAGAACCATTACATCAACCTTAGGAGAGATTCATGGATTTAATGATAAAATGTCCACATCATGACGTTCCAAGATGGCAATTAGTGCAAATATTTTCTCATAGGCTAAATGATCAAATAAGGACCCTATAGTGGATGCATGTTGTGGAGGCAACTTTATGAGTAAAGTTGAAAATAATGCTTTTGAGCTATTTGAGAACATGAGCAAAAATTCGTTGAACAATGCCTCGATGGAAACATATGGAAGATCTATGCAATCAAGGAGTGCAATTAATGATGTCCAGGAGAATTTGAAAAATGTGGATATGAATTTGGTTTGCGAGAAATTAGATGAAGTTGAGGTTCTATCAAAGAAAATGGATGACCTATTGAACTAGAATAGAAAGGGGCAACCCTACCATCACCTGCTATCCAAGCTTCCTCAGTGAGGGAGTTTGCAAATAAACTGCACCTGACTCAAGATGCAAGCCAGTTAACCTAGGACCATTCTAATGGGGCCCAAATAGAGACCTTTAATCACTGTTATCTTGATTCCACACACTTATCCTCATAATCATTTGGATTTAAGGATGTATCAGCTATCCAAGTGAATAATAGAAACAATGCTTTCTCCAACACTTATAATCATGGTTGGAGGAACCACTCGAATTTCTCTTAGAAAAGCCAGGGGCAAGGGAACTAGTAGATTTCCCAGTGTGGACGCTACCAGATGAACCCTAATTTTCTTAACACTTTCAACCAAGGTCAGACCTACCAACGCTTGCCCCCTAACCAGCATAGCCAAATAGAGGTGGCCATTCTGAACCAAAACCAGCAACTAATGGACACAAACACCTTGATGTTGCAAGCTATGCAACAATTGATTAAGTCCATTAGGGACCTGAACAACCAATTAAGACCTAAACCTACTGATAGAACTTATGCCCTACCTTCCCAACCTAATCGAAATCATAGAAATGCACCTATTAGAGGAAATTTCCCTCTAGGGTTTAATCAAAATCGGGAGTCGCAAAACCAAGCTCATTTGATTCACTAGGCTCCCGTGATTCCACCAGGTTTCAATTTTCCTCCACATCTTTCTAATCCTAGATTAATTACAACCAGACTCCTTAATAGGATCCTTAGTCTATGCCTACCTGGTGTAAACACATTTACACTACTTAAAATGTCTATTTATGCATGTTCTTAAGCATAGGATTGCATTTCATAATATAAATATTGCATAACATGCATCATCTCGCATTTAGAGTAGTTTGAATAAAATGGAGGTTAATTGTCTCCTTTTATGTGGTTGGACAGGGCAAACATTTTATTGGGGCCTCGGATCAAAGATGCAACCGTATGGATATTATCAGGGCGACGATTGGAGTTCAACGACTCCAAGATCGCCCTAATCAGGCATCCGTAGCATCAGATAGAGATCGGGAAGCCCTAGAAGATCAAGGGCCAGGATGGTGTAAATCCACACTTCAGATGACAAATCCGACCACACGGATGAATTCGGATCGACGATCATAACCCAACGACACAAAAATCGAGTCAATCCGACATCCGTGGCACCATCTACAACTTCCAGAAGATGGATGGCCAAGATGATGCCATGTGGCGCCATCTCAGTCGCCCAAATGGCCGCTTGCATCTTGTGAAGACCGTGCACCCGTCTCCTCTCCGCCATTGGATCTCGATCCAACGGCTACGACGCGCCCGCGCTGAAATCAAGCGCTCGACACAAACGCGACCGCAGCGCAGCGGTCGAGCACTCTAACGCGAAGCAGGGACGCACGTTCGAGCCGTGCCCCGCAGAAATTGGAGCGGTGGAGCGCCTCCAATCGACCGCACGATCGCGATCCAACGGCCGCGCGCGCCCGATAGCGCCGACGCGCGATTGGACGCGCGTGTGAACGCGCGATCGCACGCACAGGCGGGCAAGCAGCAGTGGTGAAGGCGCGATTTTAAGTCGTCCGATCTCGCGATCGGACGGCTGAGACTTCACGGACGTGCGAAGCCGTTGAGGACGCGAGCAAGCGAGGAGGCGCGCGAGAGCCGCCCACGTCACCCACGTTAGGGGCTTTAGTGACGGATTTATCCATCACTAAAGACCCCTCATTTACTATTTTCAACTTGTAATGTCCATTTTGCCCTCACTCCTTGCAACTATAAAAGGAGACCCCCTCCATACGAAATTCTTATCCCTTCTTTCTCCTCTCTACCCCTCCAAAGCTCAAGAGAAGCTTGTCCCACACCCGGGATGCTTCTTGCGAGATAAAGTCCAATTTTCGTTCCCCTTCGGAAGTGGATCCCGCGACGACGACGGCATGCTGCTTCGTTCCCGTTCTTCTGCTTCGTCCTCCTTCGTCCCGCTTCGTTCTCCTTCGTCCAGGCGTCGTCCCGTCCGGCTCGTCCTCCAAGCAACCGTCGAGGAGGATTTCTCTCTCTCTATTCTTTTTACCGCTTTCTAGTATGGATTTACTGCTTTCTAGATTAATCTACTCGTCCTCCAAGCAATCGTTGAGGAGGATATTTCTCTCTCTATTCTTTTAATGCTTTCTGGAGTAAATTTATCGCTTTCTAGAGTAATTGTTTTATGCTTTCTAGTTGTAATGAACAATCTCTTCAATACAAAAATTCCTTGTTTATTCTACATCTCATTTTGATTTCTCTGTGTAATATTCTCTTTCTCTCTTACTCTCTCTCTCTCTTCTATTTATTATAAATAATTAGATAGTTCTAAATTAAATTATTCTGTAACAAATAAAAAGAAACGCGTAGTTTTTAAATCAAACGTCTGCCTCCCTGTATTCGACCCAAAATTTTAATTTCGGTATAAATTTTATTTGTTGAACACGAATTCTTTGCTTTCGAACTACAACGACAGGTTTTCCAAAACCAATCTCGTTAGCGTAGGTTCGTAAATGTTCAACATTTTGGCACCGTTGCCGAGGAGGCAACGATTTTCGATCTTTTCTTCGCATTTCTTGCACTTTATTTGTTTTCTAACTAGCTTTCTCTTGTGTCTATTGTTTTGCAGAGACCTCCATCAAGGAATCAACAAGCGGTAGACTGGAGTAAAGTGCAATTGAAGACAACTGTAAGTGCTTCCCCATTCTTTCCCCCTCCATAGATTTCATTCGCCACATTAAATCCAAATTCCAATTAACCTAGGTGTTTGCATAAATCCTAGGAATAGTTTGGTTGTTTGGATTTCCACTCACATTCATTCCACCTTCGTTCATAAAAAAATAATAATAACAAAAAGATAATCTTGTGGGTTAATTTCCAACAAACACACAATACACACCCACATTCAAGGCACTTGATCAACTTGATTTGTTTTCTACTCAACCGGGTTCTGATCTGTGGAACCGGTACACATAAAGCAACACATAACAGAGTAGAAATCATTCTAGGTTAACCATCTTTGAGTGCCTAACTTAGTGGTGCAATTGTGGCCAATTGTTTGAGTTATTTGGGCCACGCCATTTTATTTAAAACCAACTCATCAAGTAGCTCCTCCTTAGGGTTTTCAATCTAGGTATACTCCAGGAACTCCACTTTCTTTTTGATTTTAAAGGAAAACTATCTTCACCCGTGTTTTACAACTTGGTTTGCCTAGAAACTTCATTGCATTTCACCTAATTTGAAACCCTAAAAGCTACTTAAGAAAGATTTGAACATTAAAATTCACGCATAATAAATAATCTTGCTTGAAAACCCTGGTTGTGCACGCACTTACACAAATCTCAATCAATCATTAAGGGCACAACCCATTGTAAGGGCCCATCACATTCCATAAGCACCACAATCCCAGGCCTTAATAAAATTGAGTAGACGTTGGCCTTAAGGTTTGATTCGCTCTTCAGGGCCTACTCTGAGATTATTTTTGATTAACCTACTTGTACTGATTAATCTGATGTCTGGCTAGGGGAGCAGAGTCAAACGATCGTGGCTGGGGGGTACACTAAGAACCGGAGGCGAAAGCCAAAGGAAGAACCTTCTCCCCAGTCCCTCCTTCTAACTGGTTGGATTAAACAGACGCAAGTAAAGTAAATCACTTATAGTCTTAAGGCTGGTTTTGGGAGTCAGTAGATCCTTATGCTACCACAATTAAGGACAGCCTTGTTTTGTTGTGCTGCAGGGTCCATATCCCCTGTCCTTCTGACCTTCTCCTAGTTTATGCTAGGAAGACGGTCATTGAATCCCCGATTGGAAGGACCATTAGAACATTCTAGGAGGTGCAAGTTAGATTTTGGTCAATTCGATCCCATGGCCGAGCAACAGCCTCCTCTGCTTGAAAATCCACAGGAAGAATTTAGAAGGCAGCTGGAACAAATGCAACGAATGCAAGAATGGTTCCAGAGAATGCAGGGCGCTCAGCCCTTGAAGGATTTTTATGATCCTTCGAATTACGGGGAACGTCCCGGCGTCCAGATTCCAGCCGGTGACGTAGAAATCAAGCCCCAGGTGTTAAGCCTGATTAATTATTATCATGGGCTTGGCTCCGAAGATCCGTTTCAGCACTTCGAGGATTTGACCACTTTGGTCCAGACCACCAAGGCTCGAAACATTAACGAGGAGCAAATGATCATGAGGCTCTTCCCCCACTCTCTTAGGGATAAAGCCGCGCATTGGTATAGGACAATAGGAAGACCAATTACAACTTGGAATGAGTTGAAATCAGCCTTTCTGAAGAAATTCTTCCCAGTCGGTCGTACCAATGCTTTGAGATGGGCAATCACTACTTTTACCCAGCGGCCGAGGGAGCAGTTTCATGTGGTCTGGGAGCGATTCTAGGACTTATTGCGGAGGTGTCCACACCACGAGGTGCCGAAATGGCAACTTGTGCAGATCTTCTATCATGGGTTGAATGAGCAACTCAGAAACCATGTGGATGCTTCTTGCGGAGGCAATTTCCTCAATAAAGATGCAGATAGTGCACATGATTTATTTGAGGAAATAAGTGAGAATTCAATTAATCATGCCTCCATGGATACTTTTAACCGGTCCCAGCAACCCAGATCAAATGTCAATGAAGTCTAGGACTCTCATTCACTTGATATGGAATTGATTTGTAACAAACTTGATAAGGTGGACTTGGTTGCTAAAAGAATGGAAGAGTGGATGGCTGGCAATTTTATGAACAACTCTCAATCCACTCAATCCCAAAATTCAGGATTCCATTCCCCATGAGCTCCTTCTGGACGGGAGTTCGTGAATCAACTCGATGTGACTCAATCTATGAGTCAGCATTTCTCGGAACCCCATGGGTTCCCAACTGGGGCCTTTGATCCCAGCTTTTCTGATCCTTCCCTTTCTTTCTCTCCATCCTCACCCTATGAGGATGTCTGTGCTATACAAGAGAATGTTAGATCCAACCCCTACTCGAATGCCTATAATCCAGGTTGGAGAAACCACCCTAACTTCTCTTGAAAAAATCCAAGGCAACAGACCCAATTCTGACCCAGCAACTATGCTCCGCAACGTCCAATGGGTCAGGGTCAAGTATATACTCAGTTGCCTCCGAATCAGGTCAATCAGCCAACTTGGAATGCCCGTCAACCCGCAGGGCAGGCTGATTTGAACCGTTAAATGGTAGAGATGCAAGGATCTATGATCCAGCTTATGCAGCAAATGAAAAACTCGCTGGACAACTTGCAATCTGGGCTCATTGCTAACTCTCATCAACCCGGGTCTCTACCATCCCAACCCGTACCGAACACGCAAAACATTATAAATTCGGGCAATCAAGCCCAAGGGTAAGGAAATCAGAGGGACCCGCACGCACATGCTCAGGTGGTTGAGCAGGGTTCCTTGTCTTCTTCTTTTGCTAATCAACAATTCATGATCAATCAAGCCCCTCCAATCTTTCCTAACCCTCCCCAAGACCCAAATTCTTATGCTTCTGCAAATTCTGTCACTTTGAGGAGTGGTAAGAAGACTCAGGATCCACAACCACACTATTCTTATCTTTTGAATCCTGAAGAATCTGAGAGAGAGGAGAATTCTAGAGAAGAAATCAAGGCTCAGGAACCTGATTCCAAAGATCTGACTAATGTTCCTTTTCCTGAAGCCTTAGCCAAAGCAAAGAAGAAGAAGTCTGTTGATACTAATGAGGAGCTTCTGAATTTATTTAAGAATGTTGAGATCAATATTCCACTCCTTGATGCTATCAAGCACATACCGGCTTACGCAAAATTTTTAAAGGAATTATGTACACAAAAGCGTAAGTCAAGAGAATCTATTCCGAGGAAGGTGGCACTCTCTGAGCAAGCTAGCTCTATTATCCTGCACTACCTCCCTCAGAAAAAGAGAGATCCTGGTGCTCCTTTGATTTCTTGCGTTATCAGAGATTACACATTTGATAGAGCACTTTTGGATCTCGGTGCATCCATCAACCTAATCCCGACTTCTCTTTATGAGAAGTTTGGGTTAGGTGAACTTTGGCCAACTTCAGTAACGCTACAGTTAGCGGACCGTTCGGTCACAAACCCACGAGGCGTTATTGAAGATGTTATAGTTAAGGTCAAGGATTTCTATTTTCCTGTAGATTTCCTTGTCCTTGACATGGATGTACCAGATAATCTAGGGAACACGCCCATCATTCTGGGGCATCCGTTCCTAGCTACCGCAAAGGCCAACATTAATTGTGAAAGCGGTAGCATGGAAATCGCCTCTGGGGACCAACGAATGAAATTGGATATTTTTAAGGCGATAAACAAATTTGAGGATTGTGGATTTATTGAGGAACTTGATGAGGATAATGTTAATATTGAAACCTGTTTGACAGTTTCTTCAATTGAAAGTTCCTCTTTGGTTAATGAATTTGACCCGCAACCCTCTGAACTGACATCTTCGGAAGAGGTTACTGATTTTGTTCATTCAAAACTTCTTCCTCTTGTTGAATCTTCAGCATCTACCCTACCATCAATCATTACCCCACCCCTGCTTGAATTGAAACCATTGCCTGAGAATTTAAAATATCAATTTTTAGGATCGCAGAATATGCTCCCTGTGATTATTAGTGCTAAATTGACAAAGGAGCAAGAGATTAAATTGATTAAGGTCGTAAAGGAACATAAGGAGGCAATTGGTTGGACCATTCATGACCTCAGGGGGATCGAGCCATCTTACTGTAATCATAGAATATTTTTTAAAGATGGATTCCGCCCTTCTCGCCAGATGCAGAGGAGATTAAATCCAAATATGCGAGAAGTGGTCAAAAAGAAAATTATCAAGTGGCTCGATGTAGGAATTATTTATCCAATCTCTGACAGTCCCTGGGTAAGTCCCGTTCAGATTGTTCAAAAGAAAGCTGGGATTACTGTTGTGACTAATGATAGAGGTGAATCTGTCATAACTCGTTCAGCTTGCTCTTGGAGAGTTTGTATTGATTACAGAAAGTTGAACACAGCCACTAAAAAGGATCATTTTCCCCTACCCTTCATTGATCAAATCTTGGAAAAATTAGCAGGGCAGAAGTACTTCTGTTTTCTTGATGGCTACTCGGGATATAATCAAGTTCCTATCCATCCCAGGGATCAGGAAAAAACTACTTTCACCTGTCCCTACGGAACCTTTGCTTTTCGTAGGATGCCTTTTGTGTTATGCAATGCACCTGCGACTTTTCAAAGGTGTATGCTAGCCATATTTTCCGACATGGTGGGAGAGTTTATGGAAGTCTTCATGGATGATTTCTCTATTTTCGGAGAATCATTTGACTCTTGTTTGGCTAATTTAGAAATGATTCTTAAGCGATGTATCAAGACACGACTGGTCCTTAGCTGGGAAAAGAGTCATTTCATGACCCAAGAAGGCATCGTTTTGGGTCATGTAATCTCTGAACAGGGAATTGAAGTGGACAAAGCTAAGGTTGATGTTATCGCTAAACTTCCTCATCCCACATCTGTTAAACAAATTAGATCATTTCTTGGCCATGTGGGATTTTACCGAAGATTCATCAAGGATTTTTCGAAGGTTGCTCGTCCTTTGAGCAATCTTCTTGCCAAAGAAACGCCGTTTGTTTTTGACGAATCATGCCGAAAGGCATTTGATTTTCTGAAAATGGCAGTCACCTGTGCTGCAATTTTGCAAACACCAATTTGGATAGCCCCATTTGAGATCATGACCGACGCTTCTGATTACGCGGTCGGGGTTGTCCTAGGTCAGAAAATTGACCGAAAGCCCTCTGTCATTTACTACGCTAGTAAAACTCTGGATGAAGTCCAGAGGAATTATACTGTTACTGAAAAGGAATTACTAGCTGTAGTATTTGCTTTGGAAAAATTCAGGGCTTATCTCTTGGGGTCTCATGTTATTGTTTATACCGACCACTCGGCCTTGAGACATCTCTTGGCTAAAAAGGATGCTAAACCCTGGCTTATTCGTTGGATTCTTCTTCACGAATTTGATCTTGAAATCAAGGATAAGGCCAAGGTACAAAATGTGGTAGCGGATCATTTGTCGAGACTCCTAGGTGATTCTTCTTGTCCGGATATTCCGATTGCTGACACTTTTCTGGATGAAACCATTCTTAGAGTTTTACGTGTCCACTCCCCATGGTTTACTAACATTGTTAACTATTTGGCCGTTGGTCAAATCCCCCAGGATTGGACCAAGCAACAACAAGATAGACTCAAATCTGAGGCCAAATACTACTTTTGGGAGGACCCGGAACTGTATCGCATCGGCTCTGATCAGATTATTCGCCGGTGCATATCAGAGAATGAATTCAACAGTATACTCGAGTTTTGCCATGCATCTGGGTGTGGTGGACATTTCTCCGGAAGAAAGACGACTGCAAAAATCTTGCAATCTGGCTTCTGTTGGCCGTCTTTATTCAAGGATGCCCATGATTTCTCAAGGTCATGTTCTCGATGTCAGGCACTCGGGAGCATAACTAAGAGAGACATGATGCCCCTAAACCATATTCTTCCTGTCGAAATTTTCGATGTTTGGGGCATCGATTTCATGGGACCCTTTATCCCTTCATTTGGACATCAGTACATTCTTGTTGCTGTTGATTATGTGTCCAAATGGATTGAGGCAATTCCCACCCGAACCAATGACCACAAGGTGGTCATCAATTTTGTCAAGAAAAATATCTTAAGTAGGTTCGGGATTCCGAGGGCTATCATCAGTGGTGGTGGCACTCATTTTACTAATGCCCAATTCCGGAATTTATTGGCCAAATACGGGGTTAATCATCGAATTTCCACACCTTACCATCCCCAAATGAATGGACAAGTCGAGATCTTCAATCGAGAGATCAAGAACATTCTGCAAAAAATGGTTAGGCCTGATCGCAAGGATTGGACTCAAAAGCTTGAGGATGCTCTTTGGGCCTACCGTACGGCATATAAAAAGCCCATCGGCATGTCTCCATTCCGTTTGGTGTATGGAAAGGCATGTCATCTACCCATAGAGATTGAACACAGGGCATTCTGGGCAATCAAACAATGCAATCTAGATCTAAATCTAGCTGGGAAGACCAGGAAACTCCAACTATCTGAGTTGGAGGAGCTTAGAAATGATGCTTATGAGAATGCCAAGATCTACAAGGCTCGGACCAATGCTCTACATGATCAAATGATTTCCCGCAAGAGCTTTGAGCCAAACCAGAAGGTCTGGTTATTCGATTCTAAACTTAAGCTCTTTCTTGGTAAACTTAGATCTAAATGGAATGGCCCATTCATAATTGATCAGATTTTTCTAAATGGTGCCGTTCAGATTTTTGACCCAAAGACAGGTAACACCTTTAAAGTCAACGGTCAACGTCTGAAGCCTGTTGTTGACTGTAATCTTCCAGAACCCGTTTTAGACTCTGTTGCTCTAGCCATTCTGTGACTTCTTTGGCTGGACTTCACCTAGCTGACGGCATTAAACTCAGCAATTGTAAATATGACACAAGGCTGATACGAGCTTTATATCCAGGTGACATCTTTCATATTCTACCCTCTCTTTCATGTCTCTTTTTCAATGAGGACATTGCATCAGCTAGGCATGGGGGGGTGGATTCATTGTTGAATTATTTGGTCAGCCTTGTGAAATCCATGTAAATTGTTTCTCTTCTTATAAAAAAGAAAAAAAAAAAGAAAAAAAAAATTAGGAAGGATTAGTTGGACATTATGACTTTTCAATCCTAAGAAATTTTACATTAGGATCTGAACACAAAGACCCCACAGGTCATTGGACTTAATTAGCCTGTGTATGCACTAAAATGTGGATTTGTCTTTAAGTCCTCGCCATCTTAATTCTATTATAATTGGAATAAATAAGTTTGGGTGATAAGTACACGACTTATCAACCCGCCCTCTGATTTGAGGGAATTTTGAGTTTTAAGCATCTACACACTTTCTTTGCACTGACTCGTTATTCGGTGATTCTAACGGAAATTGGGTAGCTAATGAACCTTATAGGGTGATATGGCTGGCAAGTTATCGTGGGTAACTGCCCATAGGTAGGTTGTCCAAAGCCCAATCACTAGACCTTTCTCTTTTTGCTGCCTTTAGGTAAATCTTAGACCAGGGAAGCCACCTACTTAAAAAAAATGAAAAAAAAAATAAAAAAAAATCAAAAAGGAGAAAAGAACAAAAAGAAATAAGTCACACTTCGTCGCACGAGTATGGCTGGCAAGTTATCGGTGGTAACAGCTCATCGACCGGTTGTCCAGAACCCAGCTCAGAAAATGCACTAAAAATTCCCAAAACACTTAGGAAGAAGTGGAGAAGTAGAATAAACCGGGGAGATATACACTGGATTCACCATTATGTTGACCCCGTTAAAAAATAAAAATAGGGAGAAAGCTACCGGTTGTAAAGATACACCTTTAGGCAGAATTCTTTTTGAGGACACCTAGAGGCGTAGAAATCCGAAGTCCATTCTAATTGCCGGTCAACGAGTCTATCACAATCACAATAAGATGCTTAAAACTTAGGGTTCTCATCAAATCTTGGGTGAGTTGAATGGCCATAGAAAGCCACTCTTAAACCCTAAAATTTGAAAATCCAAAAAAAAAAAAAAATTAGAAAAGAGTAAAAAGAAAAAGAAATTTTTCTTTGAATAAGGTGAGGGCTTGAGGCGGTCTACATTTTGGTTGTTACCCAGCCACTGTTGTGTCTTTGAAAGTTCAGTTCCTAAGTAGAGAATTTCTTAACGATTGAAAATAACTCAGGTCCAAATAATCTAACCTAATTCTTTTATAAATAGCATATAGTTTTTGCTAGGGACTAGCAAAAGATAGGCATGGGGGTATGATGTAAACACATTTACACTACTTAAAATGTCTATTTATGCACGTTCTTAAGCATAGGATTGCATTTCATGATATAAATATTGCATAGCATGCATCATCTCGCATTTAGAGTAGTTTGAATAAAATGGAGGTTAATTGTCTCCTTATATGTGCTTGGACAGGGCAAACATTTTATCGGGGCCTCGGATCAAAGATCCAACCGGATGGATATGATCAGGGTGACGATTGGAGTTCAACGACTCCAAGATCGCCCTAATCAGGCATCCGTAGCATCAGATAGAGATCGGGGAGCCCTAGAAGATCAAGGGCCAGGATAGTGTAAATCCGTACTTCAGATGACAAATTCGACCACATGGATGAATTTGGATCGACGATCGCAGCCCAACGACACAAAAATCGAGTCAATCCGACATCCGTGGCACCATCTACAACTTCCAGAAGATGGACGGCCAAGATGATGCCACGTGGCACCATCTCAGCCGCCCAAACGGCCGCTTGCATCTTGTGAAGACCGCGCACCCGTCTCCTCTCCGCCGTTGGATCTCGATCCAACGGCTGCGACGTGCCCGCGCTGAAGTCAAGCGCTCGACACAAACGCGACCGCAGCGCAGCAGTCGAGCGCTCTAACGCGAAGCAGGGACGTGCGTTCGAGCCGCGCCCCGCAGAAATTGGAGCGGTGGTGTGCCTCCAATCGACCGCACGATCGCGACCCAACGGCCGTGCGCGCCCGATAGCGCCGACGGGCGATTGGACGCGCGCGTGAACGCGCGATCGCACTCACAGGCGGGCGGGCAGCAGCGGTGAAGGCGCGATTTTAAGCCGTCCGATCTCGCGATCGGACGGCTGAGACTTCGCGTACGTGCGAAGCCGTTGAGGGCGCGAGCAAGCGAGGTGGCACACGCGAGCAGCCCACGTCGCCCATGTTAGGGGCTTTAGTGACGGATTTATCCGCCACTAAAGACCCCTCATTTACTGTTTTCAACTTGTAATGTCCATTTTGCCCTCACTCCTTGCAACTATAAAAGGAGACCCCCTCCATACGAAATTCTCATCCCTTCTTTTTCCTCTCTACCCCTCCAAAGCTCAAGAGAAGCTTGTCCCACACCCGGGATGCTTCTAGCGAGATAAAGTCCAATTTTCATTCCCCTTCAGAAGTGGATCCCGCGATGACGGCGTGCTGCTTCGTTCCTGTTCTTCTGCTTCGTCCTCCTTCGTCCCACTTCGTTCTCCTTCGTCCAGGCGTTGTCCCATCCGGCTTGTCCTCCAAGCAACTGTCGAGGAGGATTTCGCTCTCCCTATTCTTTTTACCGCTTCCTAGTATAGATTTACTGCTTTGTAGATTAATCTACTCGTCCTCCAGGCAATCGTCGAGGAGGACATTTCTCTCTCCATTCTTTTAATGCTTTCTAGAGTAAATTTATCGCTTTCTAGAGTAATTGTTTTGTGCTTTCTAGTTGTAATGAACAATCTCTTCAACACAAAAATTCCTTGTTTATTCTACATCTCATTTTGATTTCTCTGTCTAATATTCTCTTTCTCTCTTACTCTCTCTCTCTTCTATTTATTGTAAATAATTAGATAGTTCTAAATTAAATTATTTTGTAAAAATAAAAAGAAACGCGTAGTTTTTAAATCAAACGTCTGCCACCCTATGTTCGACCCGGAATTTTTTTCGGTACAAATTTTATTTGTTGAACACGAATTCTTCGCTTTCGAACTACAACGACAGGTTTTCCAAAACCAATCTTGTTACCGTAGGTTCGTAAACGTTCAACACTACCTGATCTCAAGATCAGAATCACTATCCACCTGCTTCAGCTAGCTCGATTACTCTAAGAAGTGGGAAGACTACCCAAGACCCGATTGTAACTCTTACTCTACATACTAGGGGATCTGGTGCACCTAACTTAGCTAAGGAGCCTATAGTGGAGGAGGCTCATGATTCTGAGAACTTAGAAATCCATATTGTAACGACTCGATTCCCAAGTCCCTACGAGACACGAGAACCAGACCAACTCGACTAATCCCAAGACCCAATCGTCCAATGAGGAAGTAACCAAAAGAGCAGTAAAATAAACCACATTCAGCATGAATATAACTAACAGTAAGGAAATACAGTAGTAAGGAAAGAAACCACTACAGTATATACCACCACAACAGTAGAACAACATTCATGACATAATATGAACTACAGGTAAAGAAAAGTACAGCGGAACAAGAACTACTCACTATAACGGAACAAAAAGAGGTACAAGAGAACAGTGATAACTCTACTGGACCCTACTCGGCCCATCGTCCTCTGCAGCCGTTGACCCTGGCTGCTCAACACCTGGTCCTGAAAGGTAACGAGTGTAACACGTCAGCAAAACGCTGAGTAGAGTGGCAGCTAAACTAAAGAAACAGTAAAGTGTACAGTAGTTGTTTTAAATTTTCTTTCTTCCTTTATTTACGTCTTTCTATTGTTTCACAATTTATCTATTTCTCAGATCCTTCACTTGATCTCGAATGTTCCTCGTGGGAACGATCTTGATTACAGTCTTTTCCGAATAGTAGAAGTAGCACATGGTGCTCTCCTGGTCGGGAGAGTCCCCCGTGGTGATCCTACTCTCAGTCAACCACCCCAAGGTCACTGACAGACGTAACGGTGACTACGGCACGCGCGGTAAACGCACGGGTAGCTAACCCGCACTGGCACGCGGTCAGTCGTTTCCGTTAACGGGTGCGCCCAAAGCACAACACGGAACCAATACAGGGCAGAGCCTTCTCAGTAACAGGGGTCCAACCCCTCCACAGTAACCAAACAGGGGCCTTGCCCCTCCACAGTCCGCGCACCCTCGCCTGACTTTCCCAGTTTGCCCCAGTGGGCCTAACAAGTTGGTGTGGGAGGCTAGCAGAACCTCGGGGCCCGTGGGGTAGCTAATACCTCCCTACACTAGTAGCTCTCCTCGGTACTACGTACACGAGGGCCAGCAAGTCGGTACAGAGTGGCCAGTCCTAACCCTGGGACCCTGGGGCGACTAGCTCCGCTCTGCACTAAACAGGGGGGACAGTCGCTCTCCTTGGTACTCCGTACTCAAGGGCCAGCTCACTTCCCTAATTCTATTCCATTCACTTTCCAGGATTTCTACCCCTAATTCCCGGTAGGGTTCCATCTCTTTTAACTCAGAACATCCAGGTTTCACTTTCCAGTTTCGCGTTCTTACAATCCATATTCTCAATCACGTTTATTTATCCATAACAGGCAGCTGTTAATTCAATTCACAGGTAGCTAGTATTTCCTTTCCACATTTTCCAAGACTGCAATATTCATACATTCCACTAGTTTTCCCATCTTAGGATTCATGCCATATCCTAGGATCTATCATACAATCTAGTTTTCCAGCCCTAGGATTCATGTAACAACCTAGGAATCTACCATTCAATCTATTTCTCATTCCTAGGATTCATGCAATGTCCTAGGTTCTATTTATGGTTTCATAATTTAACAGATTATACTTAAAGCCACTCTACCAGGTACAACGGGAGTAATGGGGGCGTGGTGGGGAATCCCGCGTGCCTCCGCGACCCCCAAGACTGCAACGGAACGGGGTCCTATCATAAGGATCAAACACAAGGAGTGTCTCAAAATAGTGTACAGCTACTGTAGATGGGTAGAGGATGTAATTCCGAAAAGAACACAACTCAAAACACAGAAAACGGAACCCGAACGGGCCCTAAACGGGTCGAAAATGACGAAATAGTGCAAAATCAGACGTCTGGAACTTATTCCAGACATCTTAAAAAGTGAAACAGGGTTTACCTTGCTTTGCGTGGTCTCTCAAATGTCCAGAAGCCTGCGGGGGCCTCTGACCTAGTTCCCAGACGTCCGATGGTTACCCCGAACGTCTGGATGTCACTACAGTCGTCTGGCACTGCAGCCAGACGTCTGATTCACGTTGGATGCGAATCTCAAACCCTACGCGTACCCATTTCCTCTCTCTCTTAGTACGGTCAATCGAAGGGAAGGAAGAAGACGGAAAAACTCATCTTTCAGACGTCTGGACAGTCTTCCAGACGTCGTGCCCGTCGTCTATCTAGAAGCACATACATCTGATTATGGAAAATATTCCAGAACCAGGGCACGACTCGCCCTCCGCTCGCGACGCCCGGCCACGTCGCGCCTCGTTGCCTGCTGCTCGAGCCGCAGCAGTCCCCCCCCCACGTCGCCTCTCACCGGCTGCGCCCCCCATCGGCTGGCCCTAGCAGCCCCGGCAAGCTCGCCCTCACGGCCGAGCGCCTCTCCCACGCGCAGTACCTCCTCCCACGCTCACCGCGACTGTCGCTGCCGCTGCACCCTTGCTCTCGCTCTCGCGCTCGCTCTCGCACGCTGGCTGAAGGAGAAGAGGAAGGAGGCGGAGATGACGGGAATGAGGGAGAGGCGTGGCCCTTTTAAGGCCACGTGAGGAGGAGAGAGAGAACGCGGTAGAGGCGTTTGCAGCCGCAGGAGAGAGGGAAAAAGAGAGAGAGAGAGAGAAAACGTGGGTCTGCACGCTCAGGCACGCAGACGAACAGTAGCGTGCCAAAATAACCGATTTCCAGACATCTGGAAATGATCCCAGACGTCTGGTCCGACGTCTGTAAGTGATTCCAGACGTCTGGTACGACGTCTGGGCCACCTCCCAGACGTCTTAAAAGACGTCTGGAGCGCCCGTTCGTAACAATATAACAAACTCAAAGGAAGTTTCATCCCCGAAACTTGTGCTAACTAGGGTGCGGGAAAACGTCATAAAAGTCATAACAAACTCAAAGAGGACCGAAGCCGGTCCGAAAAGACGTACCTGCAAAGAGTTTAGGTTACCGCTCCCGCATTGCCATCTCAGGCTCCCAGGTTGCCTCCTCGTACCGCTGGCTCCTCCACAAAACCCTTACCAGGGTTACTTGCTTTCGTCTCAAACTGCGGACGGCACGGTCTAGAATCTGCACTAGCCGCTCGGGGTAGGTCAGGTCGTCGCCCACCTCGATGCTCTCATGACTCAGTACGTGACTGGGATCGACTACGTACTTCCTGAGGTTGGACACGTGGAACATGCCGTGCACACCAGAAAGCTGCAGGGGAAGGGCAAGCCTATAAGCAACGGGTCCAACCCGCTCCAGGACCTCAAAGGCCCCCACAAACCTCAGCGTGAGCTTCCCCATAACCCCAAATCGCTGCAGGCCCTTCATGGACGAAACACGAAGGAAGACATCGTCCCCAAACTCAAACTGCACCTCTCTGTGGCTCCGATCCGCGTAGCTCTTCTGTCTGCTCCTCACAGTGCGGAGTCGCCTGCGGATCTGCTCGACTACCTCCTGACTCTGCCGGATCAACCTGGGGCCAACCTTGCACTTGGTCCCCACCTCAACCCAACTCAAGGGTGCCATACACTTCCGTCCGTACAGAGCCTCGTAGGGAGCCATGCCGATGCTCGAGTGATAACTGTTGTTGTATGCAAACTCTGCCAGGGGTAGGTGCTCCTCCCAAGAGCCCCTCCAGTCCAGTACACAGGCACGCAAAAGGTCCTCAAATGTCTGTATCGTGCGCTCAGACTGTCTGTCCGTCTGGGGGTGGTAAGCTGTACTAAACCTCAACCGTGTCCCCAAGGCCTGCTGAAACTCAGCCCAAAATTGGGACGTAAAGCGGGTATCCCGTTCGGATACGATCTCCCACGGAACTCCGTGTAGTCGTACCACATCCCGGATATACCTCTCTACCAACTGTGCCGGTCCCAAAGTAACTGGGATCGGCAAGAATCGCGCCGTCTTCGTCAATCTATCCACTATTACCCAGACAGCGTCGTGTCCCCGCTGGGTAACAGGTAAGCCCACCACCAAGTCCATGGTGATGCTCTCCCACTTCCACTCTGGCACTGGAAGCGGCTGTAGCGGCCCTGCAGGCCTCTGATGCTCGGCTTTCACCTGCTGGCACACTAAGCACTGCTGCACGAACTCACCCACATCCCGCTTCATCCCTCTCCACCAAAACTCGCGTCTCAAGTTGTGGTACATTTTCGTGTTTCCGGGATGTATGGTGAATCTGGAACCGTGTGCCTCAGTCAGGAGCTCTCTCAACAGCTCCCCTTCTCTGGGAACGCACAACCGTCCCCTCAGGCGCAACACCAGGTCTGTGAAAGAGAAGTCCCCTGGGTCTCCCGACAGTACTCTGTCACGCAAAGGCTGCAAGTACGAATCGGCCATCTGTCCTGTGATGATGCGGTCTATCAGCTATGGCCTAGTCTGCCGTGTCACCGTCACTACCCCACAGTACCCTCGTAACTCTAGAGGTCGCCAACTGCCCACCTCCTCCAAAAGGCTCCAACTCTGTAACTGTAGACTGGCCAAGTGTGCGGGCACCTTACGGCTCAAGGCGTCAGCCACCACATTGGCCTTTCCCGGGTGGTAGGAGATGCTGCAGTCGTAGTCCTTCAGGAGCTCCAACCAACGTCTCTGTCTCATGTTGAGCTCCTTCTGATCGAAAAGGTATCTGAGGCTCTTGTGATCTGTGAAAATCTCGAAGGTCTCACCGTACAAGTAGTGCCTCCAGGTCTTCAGCGCGAAGACAACAACTACCAACTCTAGGTCATGGGTAGGGTAGGTATTTTCATGGGGCTTCAGTTGCCACGAAGCGTAAGCGACAACGTGACCCCCTGCATGAGCACACCTCCTAACCCCTGCAAGGAGGCGTCTGTGTACACAACGAACCCGCCACTACTGTCAGGGATGGTGAGCATGGGAGCCGAGGTCAACCTCTCCTTCAGCTCCAGAAAACACGCCTCACAGGCATCTGTCCAAGCGAAGGGCACATCCTTCCGAGTCAACTGTGTCATAGGACGCGGAATCTGTGAAAATCCTCTGATGAATCGCCTGTAGTTGCCTGCCTGTCCCAGGAAACTGCGAATCTCGGTGACTAAACACGGTCTCTCCCACCTGAGTACTGCCTCAACCTTGGCTGGGTCCACCGCCAAGCAGTCTCCAGAGATCACATGACCTAAGAAGGTCACCTCCCTCAACCAGAACTCGCACTTGCTGTACTTGGTGTACAGCCTGCGTCATCTCAGAGTATCCAGAACAATCCGCAAATGCTGTCCATGCTGCGTCTGATCTCCAGAATAGACGAGTACATCGTCTATGAAAACCACCACGAACTGGTCCAAGTACGGTCTAAACACCCGGTTCATCAGATCCATGAAAGCAGCGGGGGCATTGGCCAGCCCAAACGGCATGACCAAAAACTCATAGTCTCCGTACCGGGTGCGGAAAGCTGTCTTGGAGACGTCGGTCTCCCTGATCCTCAACTGGTGGTATCCATACCTCAAGTCGATCTTGGAAAACACCGTGGCACCCTGCAACTGGTCAAACAAGTCATCGATCCTCGGCAGCGGATATCTGTTCTTGATGGTGACCCTATTCAGCTATCGGTAGTCCACACAAAGGCGTAGGGTACCATCCTTCTTCTTCACAAACAGTACCGGGGCTCCCAAGGGAGACGCACTGGGCCTCACGAAACCTTTCTCCAAAAGGTCCTGCAACTGGGACTTGAGCTCTCGCAGCTCAAGCGGTGCCATAGTGTATGGCGTGGTGGAGATGGGGCTGGTCCCTGGTACTAGTCAGATCTCAAACTCGATCTCACGCTCGGGTGGCAGTCCTGGTAACTCGTCTGGAAACACGTCAGGGTACTCTCTGACCACCGGGATACTCTGGAAGTCTGCCACAGGGCTGGGCTCTGCCACCACACAAGCTAGGAAGCCCTCACACCCCTGGCTCAAAAGTCTCGCCGCCCGAAGTGCCGAAATGCACCTGAAACCTCCGTCCACTGGCTGTCCGTGAAACTCGAAAGAAGGCAACTCCGGCATGGAGAAGACAATCTTCCTCTCAAAACAGTCCACCAAGGTGTGGTAAGAGGACAGCCAATCCATCCCCAGAATCACTCCAAAGTCCTCCATCTGTATCATAATCAGGTCAGCTGGCAGGCTATGTCCCCCGACGCTGACCTCGCAATCCGTGTACACCTCCTCAGCTACAAACAGCTGACCACTCGGACCTCTGATTACGAACGGATTTTCTAATGCTGTATAATCCGGGTCCAAACTAACTGTGAAACTGGCTGCGACAAACGAGTGCGTAGCACGAAAATCGAAAAGCGTGTAAACGAGTCTGCCAGAAACTGAAACCATACCTGCTACCACCGATCCTGAAGCTCTGGCTTCCCTGTGTGTTAGGGCGTTGATACGCCCCTCAGCTCTAGGTGCGGACGAAGCTGCCACACTCTGCGTCGGATGGGTAGGTGCTGGCCGGTACCCTCCTCGCGACTGTTGTCCTCCTCCTCGCACCTGGGAACCGCAGCCTCCTGCACGCCCTCCAGTGCTCTACGTGGGAAGTATCTGCTGACCTCCTGCCCTAGACGGGCAGTCCCTCCTGATGTGCCCCGGCTGGCCACACAGGTAACAGAGGGGAACCCGACTCCCGCCCTGAGTGGGTCCCTGCTGTCTGCTGGGTGGGGGTCCGGTGCTGGCGACTGGCCCCTGTTGAGGGCCCCCAAAGGCCATTGATGGCCCTGTAAAACGTGACGGCTCTCCTGCGGACGCCATGTGTCTCCTCTCTCGCCGGCCCTGTGAAAAGTCTGGCTAAAAGTGCCTCTTCCGCCCGCCGTCAGTGTCCCGCACGGACGGGTTGGTATCCTCGTAAGTCATCGCTACCTCTACCATCCTCGAAAATGTAGGCAGCTTCATGGGTTTGACATACCCCCGAATCGCAGGCTGGAGCCCCTCGGTGAACCTCCAAAGGCGCTCCTCCTCAGTAGCTACCGCTGTCGCTGTAAAGTGGGACAGCTCCAGGAAATGTGTGGGGTACACGCTCACCGTCATCGTCCCTTGGCAGAGAGTGTGGAACTCCCGCCTCCTCTGGTCCTGCCACGTCTGGGGAAAGTACTGCTCGCAGAAGAGGGCGACGAACCGGTCCCAGGTCGGCTCATCCCTCTCCTGTCCCCGGACCGCCCTCCACCACCTGTGTGCCGTACTCTCCAGCTGGTACATGGCAAAGGCCATGCAGCACTCCACCGGGGGGTGAAGGGTGTCGAAAATCTTCTCCAGCTGCTCAAGCCAGTCCTCTGCCTCGGTCAGGTCCTCATCCCCCTTGAAGGAGGGGCGCTTCAGCTTCCGGAACTGCCCGAAGAGCTCGGAGTGGCGCTGCAATGGGGATGCTGGTCCACCCCTAGGTGATCGGGCCGATCTTTCGCTTTTAAGTCGTTTGTAGTTTAATGTGGTGGAAAAATCGACTAATCAATTTTTAATAAGAAATAACCACTCGCAGAGGAGCGGGTCATTTCCACAGGGAGGCAATAACGTATTAAAATTCGCGCCACTTAAAAATGTTTGTTCGGAGTCAATTTGGACAAGAACCAAGCCAAGATTGCCTTTAGATTAAGGTTTAAGCAAGAAATAATGCTGAAATGGCAATTATGATAAACTACAGGATATTTTCCGCAATGCTGGGTGAATAGAATATGAATAAAATCTGGCAATGGCAGAAAATGTAAATTTTAATCAATGATTTATTGTAGCAAAACAGGGGAATTTTTCCCCGTTGTCTTGCGCGACGAGGAGCCGATGGCTGGGCGCGGGAAGCTCGGCGGAGGTCCCTTGGATCAAGGGCTTCGAATCGGTGGTGACGGCGAGTCACGCGGCGGCCGGAGGTGGCCGGACGAGCTCTGGCGGAGGTGCTGCAGGCGGTTGTGCGTGGGCGCGCGGAGGGTCTGCGGAAGGCGCTGGCGCGCGGAGGCGTGGCTGCGGTGGTCTGCAGGCGGGCGCTGGCGCGCGGAGGCGTGGCTGCGGTGGTAGCTGCAGAGGTCGGTTGCTGGCGGTTCTGCAGGTGGCTGTGCGTGGGCGCGCGGAGGGTCTTGGGAAGGCGCTGGCGCGCGGAGGCGTGGCTGCGATGGTCTGCAGGAGGGCGCTGGCGTGTGCGGTGGAAGCTGCAGAGGGGGCGCTTGCGCGGTGGTTTTTAGATGGCTGTGCGGTGGAAGCTGCAGAGGGGCTGCGGACGGCGCTGGCGCGCGGAGGCGTGGCGGTGGTAGCTGCAGAGGGGGCGCTTGCGCGGTGGTCTGCAGGCGGTTGGCGTGTGCGATGGAAGCTGCAGAGGCTGTTAGAGGATGCTGCAGGCTGGTCTGCAGGCGTTGGAGGAGAGTGCGGGCTGATCTGCAGGCGTGCGCAGGTCAGCAGCCGGTGAGCGGTGGAGGGCGCAGGCGGTTTGGTGGCCGGTTGGAGAGTGCAGGCTGAGGAAGTGGAGGTGAGCGGGTAACTTCAGACGTCTGGGAAATTTCCCAGACGTCTTAAGTTACTGAGAGGGTGGCTGATCAGTAGCTTGCGTGGTGGTCTGCGACGACGGCGAGGAAGATGCACGCTGATGTGCTCACGGTAATGCGGGCGAGCTCCGGATGGCGGTATGGCCTGTCACACCACACGCCCACGGTGGTGGAGACTCGCCGCCACGGTAGAGGCTGGCAGTGTGGATGGAAGAGAGAGGATCTCTCTGCACAGTGGTGAGTCGGTGGCGGAGGCCTGCTTTGCTCGACTGCCTCCGTGCTCCTTTTGTAGTGGCATGAACAATTTTGAAATCAGCTGCCGACCAGATCCACCGTATACGCTCCCCCTTGAATGGCTTTCACTGCATCACGCGGGCGTTGGAGCGGCAGCCAACCGTTCCGAAAGAAGACGAATAAAGAAAATATTATTAAAATATTAGGGTTATTTATGTATAGACCCTCAACTTCTATGTTAATAAAAACAATATACCTAATTGGTTATCTAATTAGATGAATGCTATTCTAAGCTAATTCTAAATGCACTTAAGATATGAATGCAATGTATGGATTATGTAATTAGATTAAAACTATGAATTAATCTATTTACATCCTAATTTATACTAAATAAATGTTAGAATTAACCTAATGTGTAGGCACTTAAATACTTAAATAGCCCACAACTATGGGCTAATCAAATACCCCTATGCCTAGTTTTTGCTAGTCCCTAGCAAAATTAAGCGAAACCTAGCACTCTAAGTAGACTAGTCAACTCACTTAGTCTTCCTTCAGAAGCATATTAAGTTCAGGTTCTAAACCCAAGGTCCCTAAGTAGTTGCTAAGTTACAGACTAGGTCGGCTAAAGACGAGTTGTAAGCACAAGTTTCCCTGATTTCTGACTCTACCCTAAAGTTTATTGATCCCTGAGATTAAAGCATCCGTGCTTTTGCATTGGTCCGAGTTATTTGAGTTAAAGGAATTTTTTTTTTTTTTTTTTTTAATAAATATACTTTTTTTTTTTTTTTTGATTCTTCTAAGTCTAACCTCAGATCAGCTATCAACACGGTCTGTGTCGGATTCATTGTCCCCATTACCATACCTCGAAGGGTGCCTGGCTTTCGATGCTTCGAGATAGCACCGCCCATAAAGACCCCAAGAACTCCTGGCAATCGACACTTCGAGATAGTATCGCCCATGGATTTCTTAAGCGAATTCAGGCCTATGGCAATCGGCACTTCGAGATAGGGCCGCCCATGGTACCTGAACCGCGCAATGCGCTTACATGCCCCCAGTAGGATGGATATCCTAAGAGACAAGCGCCAAGGAGGTAATATGTTACCATCGCATCCTCAAGGTGAGTATATACTCGACCTCTCCTGCGGCGGGAACTCTTCCAATCAAAATATGTTTTCAAGCCTTTCTTAAGTCAAAACTAAGAGAACCAAATCTCTTTTCAGAAATTAAGTTAATTACCAGACCAAGTGTGAACAATTTGGATGCTTGGGTTACAAGGACCCGTAAACCAAAAAGGTAGAATAAGACTCCAGGTACTACCCCACCTTTTAACTCAAACACTAGCTTCCCTTCCTCAACCTCTTGAAAAATAGTCCGCAACTTAACTCCTACTTAAGTTTTTAAGTCCACAAAGGACCCTAAAGGTCTAAAGCTAGTAGCTTATTTAGCTTCTAAAGTTTGACCCTAGAATTAATTTAGTCTACGCTAGAGTTCTGATTTGCTTAAGAATGCAGGACTTAGCCAGTTAAGCTCAAAACTTTTTTTTTTTTTTTTTATATGTACAAATGTATGCAATTATGCCATGTATATCCCCAAGTACACCCCCCCATGCCTAAAATCTGCAATGTCCTCATTGCATAGAAGGATATTACCTGGGTCAAAGCTGGGCTGAATAGCCGAAGAACCTGCAAATCAGGTTCAAGAATTGCAGAAATAGGCCCTAAAAATGAGGAAAGCAAAGTTGGCCTAGAAAATAGGTAACCTAGGATGTTGGCGAGCTGATGATGAATCCCGATAGCAAATGCTCGCCCAACTAAAATGGGAATGAAATCTTCCCAGGTCACCAGAAGAGGTTCTAAAGGATAAACAGTTAAAATAACCTCCAAAGGGGTAGGGGTAGGATGACAAGGATCCTCCAAAAAGAATGGGGAAGGAATGGTATAGAGATAAACCCCCAGGGTAATGGACTGACTAAAGAAATCATCAATCCAAACCCGATACTCCATTACAGAAAATATTGGTCTGTTAAGCCCCCTGGTCAGAACAAAACTGAGCAATTCTCTAAGGCAAGGATCGTCTAGGGTGTCCAAGTTACGAGGTTGTGGGATGGCCATAAGATCTAGGTTGGGTTTAATCAGCTTGGTGTCCATCCCAAACACTCTTTCTAAATCCTCAATTTCATCCCTAACATTCCTTGCACCATCACGTGGATCTTCCTGCTCTTCATTAGGAGTCACAATTTCGCTTTCAGATATAAGAGAATCAGAGGGTGACTTCGAAGTGAATGAAGGCAGGTTGGAAGCAACAGATCTAGGGATTATCCTATCAATGTCATCCCCGGGTTTTTGTTCTTTACTCAAATCTTCCCCGGAGTCTATATGTGAATCCACATAAATCTTAGAAATTGCTTCCAAATTTTCCATCATTTTATCATGAGGAGAAATATCATCAATGGGTGTGCCAAGGAAACCTAATTTGGTCAAATTTGTGACATCCTCAGGGGCTAACTCTTCAAATAAGACATAATCACCCTTAGTGTCACTCCAAATCTTGAATGTAGGTTCCTCATATAATTCGTCTTCCTCCTCATCACACAATTCATCATGTACCCGAGGTCTAGAATCATTTAATATCTCAGCAAATCCCCTAGGGTGCTCTATCTGAGGTAAATTATTTACATTGGTTACATCAGACTCCTCAGATAGGTCAATTTCTTTAGGGTTAGGTTCCCTAAGGGTGGGTTTGAGTTCCATATCGTGATCAGAAGGGAGGGTAGGATTAACAACTTGACTTTGACCCACTTCATCAAATGTCACAAAAATACTATCATCTGGGTCGAGGTCTTCCAATTGTACCATCATTCCCTTCTTTTGACTCCAATATAATTCAGGTGGATACTCAACCTTATCATCGTCTTCCTCGGGTTGCCACCTTTCTTCATCCAATGCATAGCTACTTTCATGTGTATTTTCCTCCCACCTAAAGTGTAGATCTCTCAAGGAAGTGTCATCTAATGGGGAGGTTTCAAAATCGATCTCGAAAAGTAGCTATTTTCCCCAGAATTTCCCTTCAACTTAAAGTGTAGCTTTCCCACGGGAGATGCATCTATTGTAGAGGGGTGTACGTCATCGTCAATGGGGCAGATTGGGTGGCTAATTTCATCTCTTTCTTGTTGGCCTGCTCTCAAAGATTCTCCTAACAATTCACTCATTTCATTTTGCATTTTCTGTATTTCCATCTTCAAAGAGGAGAGGTCATTTTTATCATAAGAGAAGTCAAGCTCAGGCTTATAGTACCCAGGAGTGTTTGTCCAACCATTATAAGTTTTCAGGGAGGGTGGGTTGGGTATTTCTTTGGTATGTGGGATATTGGGTAAAGCAAATCCCGCTCCTGAGTTCTGCTCACTAATTTAGGGCTTAACTAGGCCAATACTCCTATAATAGGAGTAAAACGGATCCCAATGATTGTCATTATGTCCATAAAGGAATGGACCATCTTGGCGTCTGGGATCGAAGGAAGCAAAGTGGGGGTGAGGGTGTGGGCAAGATGTGAAAGGATGAAAATCAATGTGGTCCATTCTAACTCACACTTCAATCAGAATTCCCCAAGCAAGACACAATTCAAAAAGGACCTTTTAGGTCTTTCCCAATTTAGGCTTTTGAATTTAATTCAAACTGTAGGTGACAAAACAAGTTACCCAATCAATTACGTGCCTATTGTCAACCTACGGCTCGCCTAAAAAAACCTAGTTGGAACTTAGGTAATCTTCCCTAAATCTCAAATGGTCAAGTAAATCCAAAGACGGAAGATCGAGGGATGCAAGTAGGCCTAAGCCTTCCTTTGAAGCTGTGCTTTCGCGGTGCTCCTCAACTACCCCCAAAAATCCGTGACAGGGTATCCCCCTCTTTGGATTTACAAAACCTTTGATCTCAAGTTCCGAACACTTCAGAATCCAACGAAAGGAGGGCTCTTGTCCTAGTATTTCCAAACCTAAGGAGTGTCTAGAAGCGTGTCGTGGTGCAAGTGAAATAAGTGTGCATACACCGTAAAAGATTTTAAACTTTGAATCGCACGCCAAGTTTGAAAATGAAATCCTTGGTTTTTAAAATGTCCTTCCTTTAATTAGTCCTTTTTCTAAAGAAAATATGTGACCACTTGTTAGATTTATTCAGTACAGATTAGGTGGTCTTTGCATTAAATCCCAAATGCGATGCATGATCAAAAATAGGATGCAAAGTAAGAGAATGCGTACCTTGCCTCCAGCGATCTTCGATGCAAAAATGCACGCAATGCAGAAAAGCAATTCTAGAGGCTGCTCATACAGACCTAAATGGTTCGTCCTAGGGCAGGCAACTTCTAACAGGCAGCTCATTTTTTTTTCTTTTTCTATTTTTTTAGAGCTACTTATGCACAAGCAAATAAAAGAAATAATAATAAAAAAAAATAAACCTAAATCTAAAGAAAAGGGAACAGGCTCCCAAAAATTACCCAACACGAGTCCAAAACAAAATCAGGGAACAAACCCTCAAAATATGCCCCAGAACAAGGGTTTCAAACTAACTGTAATGAAAAATTAAGTCTTCAGTCTTAATTCTATTCTAATTAAATTAGAGATTAAATACAATGGTGTCCGTCGCGTCCTCGTCCTTCTCCTCCTTTCAAAATTGCTTGTCCACTTCTCGTCTGGCGACGTCAAGGGTCGCCTCTCACAGTGGCTGATTCTTGCACAAAATTTCTCGCACAGAAAAGAAAATAATGAATGGTCAAATCTCTGTGCAATTGACAAATAATCAAAATAAAATTAGGCGAAATTATTGCGTCTGTTGCCTCCCCGGCAACGGCGCCATTTGACCGGGCCGATCTTTCGCTTTTAAGTCGTTTGTAGTTTAATGTGGTGGAAAAATCGACTAATCAATTTTTAATAAGAAATAACCACTCGCAGAGGAGCGGGTCGTTTCCACAGGGAGGCAATAACGTATTAAAATTCGCGCCACTTAAAAATGTTTGTTCGGAGTCAATTTGGACAAGAACGAAGCCAAGATTGCCTTTAGATTAAGGTTTAAGCAAGAAATAATGCTGAAATGGCAATTATGATAAACTACAGGATATTTTCCGCAATGCAGAGTGAATAGAATATGAATAAAATCTGGCAATGGCAGAAAATGTAAATTTTAATCAATGATTTACTGTAGCAAAACAGGGGAATTTTTCCCCGTTGTCTTGCGCGACGAGGAGCCGATGGCTGGGCGCGGGAAGCTCGGCGGAGGTCCCTTGGATCAAGGGCTTCGAATCGGTGGTGACGGCGAGTCACGCGGCGGCCGGAGGTGGCCGGACGAGCTCCGGCGGAGGTGCTGCAGGCGGTTGTGCGTGGGCGCGCGGAGGGTCTGCGGAAGGCGCTGGCGCGCGGAGGCGTGGCTGCGGTGGTCTGCAGGCGGGCGCTGGCGCGCGGAGGCGTGGCTGCGGTGGTAGCTGCAGAGGTCGGTTGCTGGCGGTTCTGCAGGTGGCTGTGCGTGGGCGCGCGGAGGGTCTGCGGAAGGCGCTGGCGCGCGGAGGCGTGGCTGCGGTGGTCTGCAGGTGGGCGCTGGCGTGTGCGGTGGAAGCTGCAGAGGGGGCGCTTGCGCGGTGGTTTGCAGATGGCTGTGTGGTGGAAGCTGCAGAGGGGCTACGGAGGGCGCTGGCGCGCGGAGGCGTGGCGGTGGTAGCTGCAGAGGGGGCGCTTGCGCGGTGGTCTGCAGGCGGTTGGCGTGTGCAGTGGAAGCTGCAGAGGCTGTTGGAGGATGCTGCAGGCTGGTCTGCAGGCGTTGGAGGAGAGCGCGGGCTGATCTGCAGGCGTGCGCAGGTCAGCAGCCGGTGAGCGGTGGAGGGCGCAGGCGGTTTGGTGGTCGGTTGGAGAGTGCAGGCTGAGGAAGTGGAGGTGAGCGGGTAACTTCAGACGTCTGGGAAATTTCCCAGACGTCTTAAGTTACTGAGAGGGTGGCTGATCAGTAGCTTGCGTGGTGGTCTGCGACGACGGCGAGGAAGATGCACGCTGATGTGCTCACGGTAATGCGGGCAAGCTCCGGATGGCGGTGTGGCCTGTCACACCACACGCCCACGGTGGTGGAGACTCGCCGCCACGGTAGAGGCCGGCAGTGTGGATGGAAGAGAGAGGATCTCTCTGCACAGTGGTGAGTCGGTGGCGGAGGCCTGCTTTGCTCGGCTGCCTCCGTGCTCCTTTTGTAGTGGCATGAACAATTTTGAAATCAGCTGCCGACCAGATCCACCGTATACGCTCCCCCTTGAATGGCTTTCACTGCATCACGCGGGCGTTGGAGCGGCAGCCAGCCGTTCCGAAAGAAGACGAATAAAGAAAATATTATTAAAATATTAGGGTTATTTATGTATAGACCCTCAACTTCTATGTTAATAAAAACAATATACCTAATTGGTTATCTAATTAGATGAATGCTATTCTAAGCTAATTCTAAATGCACTTAAGATATGAATGCAATGTATGGATTATGTAATTAGATTAAAACTATGAATTAATCTATTTACATCCTAATTTATACTAAATAAATGTTAGAATTAACCTAATGTGTAGGCACTTAAATACTTAAATAGCCCACAACTATGGGCTAATCACCAGGCAACGGTGCCTCGCGCACAGAAGTATCAGAGGAAGGTGGGGGCTGCGGCGGCCCATCCCCTCCCTCGTGTCCAGCGCCGCGTCCGTCGAGTGGTCCCACAGAGAACTCCCCCTCCGCAGCCCCAAGGTGAGGCGCTCGGGGCGGTGGGTGGAGCTCCTCTCGTACAATGTCTCGTATCAACCAGGCGAGGTCCTGGGCATGGATGCCCGGGAGTAGTGGCTGGTCCACTGGGGTGTAGGCAACGTCATGCCCACCTCGCCGACCTCGTCCTCGGCTGCGCCCGCGGCTCGGCTCACTGGTCCCACGACGAGGCATCTCCTGCAAGGAGACGCGAAACAACACGGAACACGTCACTACGGAATGATACCGAACGGAAATGTCTAAGAGCTCATGTCAAAAGATATGTTGTGGTGGCTACTCTAGTTATAGACATGTGAATTGGTTATGTTCCAGTCAGTTGATTCACTTCTCGAGATGACCTTGCTCTGATACCATCTTGTAACGACCCGATTCCCAGGTCCCTACGAGACACGAGAACCAAACCGACTCAACTAATCCCAAGACCCAGTCGTCCAACGAGGAAGTAACCAAAAGAGCAGTAAAATAAACCACATTCAGCATGAATATAACTAACAGTAAGGAAATACAGCAGTAAGGAAAGAAACCACTGCAGTATATACCACCACAATAGTAGAACAACATTCATAACATAATATGAACTGCAAGTAAAGAAAAGTACAGCGGAAACAAGAACTACTCACTATAACGGAACAAAAAGAGGTAAAAGAGAAGAGTGGTAACTCTACTGGACCCTACTCGGCCCAGCGACCTCTGCAGCCACTGACCCTAGCTGCTCAACACCTGGTCCTGAAAGGTAACGAGTGTAACACGTCAGCAAAATGCTGAGTAGAGTGGCAGCTAAACTAAAGAAACAGTAAAGTGTACAGTAGCTGTTTTAAATTTTCTTTCTTCTTTTATTTACGTCTTTCTATTGTTTCACAATTTATCTATTTCTCAGATCCTTCACTTGATCTCGAATGTTCCTCGTTGGAACGATCTTGATTGCAGTCTTTTCCGAACAGTAGAAGTAGCACGTGGTGCTCTCCTGGCAGGGAGAGTCCCCTGTGGTGATCCTACTCTCAGTCAACCACCCCAAGGTCAGTGACAGATGTAACGGTGACTACGGCACGCACGGTAAACGCACGGGTAGCTAACCCGCACTGGCACGCGGTCAGTCGTTTCCATTAACGGGTGCACCCAAAGCACAGCACGGAACCAGTACAGGGCAGAGCCCTCTCAGTAACAGGGGTCCAACCCCTCCACAGTTACCAAACAGGGGCCTTGCCCCTCCACAGTATGTGCACCCTCGCCTGACTACCCTGGTTTGCCCCAGTGGGCCTAACAAGTCGGCGTGGGAGGCTAGCAGAACCCCGGGACCCGTGGGGTTGCTAGTACCTCCCTACACTAGTAGCTCTCCTCGGTACTACGTACACGAGGGCCAGCAAGTCGGTGCAGAGTGGCCAGTCCTAACCCCGGGTCCCTGGCGCGGCTGGCTCCGCTCTGCACTAAACAGGGGGGACAGTCGCTCTCCTTGGTACTCTGTACTCAAGGGCCAGCTCACTTCCCTAATTCTATTCCATTCACTTTCCAGGAGTTCTACTCCTAATTCCCCATAGGGTTCCAGCTCTTTTAACTCAGAACATCCAGCTTTCACTTTCCAGTTTCACGTTCTCACAATCCATATTCTCTATCACGTTTATTTATTCATAACAGGCAGCTGTTAATTCAATTCACAGGAAGCTAGTATTTCCTTTTCACATTTTCGAAGACTGCAATATTCATACATTCCACTAGTCTTCCCATCTTAGGATTCATGCCATATCCTAGGATCTATCATACAATCTAGTTCTCCAGCCCTAGGGTTCATGCAACACCCTAGGAATCTACCATTCAATCTATTTCTCATTCCTAGGATTCATGCAATGTCCTAGGTTCTATTTATGGTTTCATAATTTAATAGATTCTACTTAAAGTCACTCTACCAGGTACAATGAGAGTAATGGGGGCGTGGTGGGGAATCCCGCGTGCCTCCGCGACCCCCGAGACTGCAACGGAATGGGATCCCATCATAAGGATCAAACACAAGGAGTGTCTCAAAATAGTGTACAGCTACTGTAGATGGGTAGAGGATGTAATTCCGAAAAGAACGCAACTCAAAACGCAGAAAATGGAACCCAAACGGGCCCTAAACGGGTCGAAAATGACGAAACAGTGCAAAATCAGACGTCTGGAACTTATTCCAGACATCTTAAAAAGTGAAACAGGGTTTACCTTGCTCTGCGTGGTCTCTCAGACGTCCAGAAGCCTGTGGGGGCCTCTGGCCTAGTTCCTAGACGTCCGATGGTTACCCCGGACGTCTGGATGTCGCTACAGTCGTCTGGCACTGTAGCCAGACGTCTGATTCATGTTGGATGCGAATCTCAAACCCTGCGCGTACCCATTTCCTCTCTCTCTTAGTACGGTCAATCGAAGGGAAGGAAGAAGATGGAAAAACTCACCTTTCAGACTTCTGGACAGTCTTCCAGACGTCGTGCCCGTCGTCTGTCTAGAAGCACAGACGTCTGATTCTGGAAAATTTTCCAGAACCAGGGCACGACTCGCCCTCCGCTAGCGACGCCCGGCCGCGTCGCTCCTCGTGCACCTGCTGCTCGAGCCGCGGCAGTCCCCCCCACGCGTCGCCTCGCGTCGGTTGCGGCACCCGTCGGCCGGCCCTAGCAGCCACGGCGAGCTCGCCCTCACAGCCGAGCACCTCTCCCACGCGCAGCACCTCCTCCCACGCTCACCGTGACTGTCGCTGCCGCTGTCCCCTCGCGCTCGCACTCGCGCACTGGCTGAATGAGAAGAGGAAGGAGGCGGAGGTGACGGGAGTGAGGGAGAGGCGTGGCCCTTTTAAGGCCACGCGAGGAGGAGAGAGAGAACGCGGCAGAGGCGTCTGCGACCGCAGGAGAGAGGGAAAAAGAGGGAGAGAGAGAAAACGCAGGTCTGCGCACTCACACGCGCAGACAAACAGTAACGTGCCAAAATAATCGATTTCCAGACATCTGGAAATGATCCCAGACGTCTGGTCCAATGTCTGTAAATGATTCCAGACGTCTGGTACGACGTCTGGGCCACCTCCCAGACGTCTTAAAAGACGTCTGGAGCGCCCGTTCGTAACACATATCCCTTTTCCTGAGGCCCTCAATAGGCAAAGGAAGAAGAAGCCAGAATCTACTAAGGAGACTTGGTTGGATGCATTCAAGCAAGTGCACATTAACATCCCACTTTTGGAAGTTGTTGAACACATCCTGGATCATGCTAAATTTTTGAAGGAATTGACCACTACTAAGCACAAGTCTAAATCTAGTAATCCTGGGAAGGTTATCCGGATTGAATAAGTTAGCACGATCATTTTGAATAACCATCATTACAAGAAGAAGGATCCAGGAGAGCAACTGATTTCTTGTTCAATTGGGGATAACACTTTAGATAGGGCTCTATTGGATTTGGGTGCTTCCATTAACTTGATCCTAATTGTAATATATGAGAAATTAGATATTGTTGTTTTGAAGCCCATTAATGTGACATTTTAGCTAGTCGACTGAATTATCACCAAGTTGTGTGGGATTCTTGAAGATGTGATTATTCGTGTCAAGACTTCTACTTCCTTGTTGATTTCTTGGTCCTTGACATAGAGGTGCCCGAGAGACTTTGCAATACCGTAATCACCTTGGGTAGACCCTACCATGCAACTGCTAATGCCCACATTGATTCTGAATCTAGAAACATGGAAATTGCCATTGGGAATAGAAAAATTCAATTGTATGTTTTTAAGGCAATGAAGAATTTTGATGATTGTGGAGCTATTGAGGGTGTGGCTATTTATCTAATTGAAGATCCTTTGCTAGCCAATTTGACTCATCCAAGAAAGAAGATTGATCAAGAATTGTATAAGAAAACTTGCAAATATGTGAATCCAGCACCTGACTCTAGACGAACTTGGAATCATCCTACGGAGAGGCTACTTGTGCCATCTTCACCTACTCAGCTACCCTTACTCTTGATCCTACCTCAATTGGAATTAAAGTCCCTCCCAAGTAATATGAAAAATGTCTTCTTGGGACTCAATCAAACCCTCCCTGTGATTACCAACTCTCATCTAACTAGGGATCAAGAGCTGAATTTGACTAAGTTCCTAAGTAATAATAAGCAAGTTATTGGTTGGGCCATATCTTACTTAAAGGGAATTAGTCCCCCCTATCGCACCAATAAGATCTATTTGGAAGAGAGTAGATGACCTTCTCGCAAATTCAATGGCTACTCAAATTGAATATGCAAGAGGTCATCAAAAAGGAGATCGTTAAGTGGCTTGATGCAAGCATTATTTATCCTATTACTGATAGCCCTTGGGAAAGCATAATTTAGGTTGTACCTAAGAAAGCAAGGCTAACAGTGGTGACCATGATAGAGGCAAACCCATCCTGACTCACTCAATGACTACATGGTGAGTCTACATTGATTATCGAAGACTCAATTCTACAACAATGGAAGATCACTTCCCACTACCTTCTATTGATCGAATCTTGGAAAAATTAGAAAGAAGGCAAATTTTCTGTTTCTTGGGTGAATATCTAGGATATAACCAGGTTGCTATAAGTCCTAAAGATTAAGAGAAAATAACTTTCACATGTCATTATAGAACCTTCGCATTCGGTAGGATGCCATTCGAATTATGCAATACACCTGCGACGTTTCAAATGTGTTTGATGGCAATTTTCTCTGACATGGTTTGTGATTATTTGGAAGTCTTTATGGATAATTTTTTGATTTGTGGAGATTCATTTGATGAATGCTTGAGGAGATGTATTGAAGTGAATCTTGTCTTGAGTTGGGGAAACAATCACTTCATGGTTCATGAAGGGATTGTGCTTTAACATATTATTCCTAACAGAGGCTTGGATGTTGGCAAAGCTAAAGTTGACTTCATCTCTAATTTACCACCTTCTTGCTCAGTTCGACAAATTAGGTGTTTTCTAGGGCATGTAGATTTTTATAGAAGATTTATAAAGGATTTCTCAAAGATATCAAGGCCCGTGACTAATGTTTTGACAAAAGATAATACTTTTGATTTTAATCATGATTACATTCAATCTTATCAAACTCTGAAGGAATCTGCGACCAAGGTCCCTATCTTGCAACCATTTGACTGGTCAAATGATGCGGCAGAGATTCGTTGTGAAAAGGTTTGAGTTTGGAAAACCCATTGTCGTATTCAATTTGCGAGAAAATCCATCGATCAGATAATATTTATAACCGAAACTCGAAAGATGAGTCCTGAATCGAACATGGGGAGGAAAAGGTTGGTTTTATGAAATCCGCATTTCACTTTTTATTTTTTTCTCATTTTTTCTTTTATAATTATTTTGGTGTTTCTATCAAGCAAGAGATTAGGTTGATGAAAACTTTATCTACTTGCAAAAGTAATGCAGAGAGAGAGAGAAACAATCATATATTTATGAGCAAATGTTTCTACAAATATGAAAGTAGGAAAACTACACTACAAAAGAAAAATGATAGAAACGGGTGAGAAGAATCCCCTTCGACGGTAGCTTGGAGGATAGCTCGCTCTAACGGCTCCTTGAAGAAGGTGCTGAGGAGCAAGATGAGGGAGAATGACGGCAGAGGAAGGAGGATGGGGAAGGATTCCCCATGGCGAGGATTTTCTTCCCAAAGGGATGTGAGAGGATGACCAAGAGGTGATCCACGAATGGGGATTAGAGGCAGGAAAATATTTGATTCTACACTAAAGGAGCATCCTGGGCTTGCGACAAGCTCTCTCTTGAGCCTTAGAGGTGGTGAGGAGAAGAAAAGAAGAGATGGAGAAAAATGGGAGAGGTAGGGGTCCTTTTATAGTGGTGGAAAGGATCAATTTTGTATACAGGACATTTAGTGACAGTCATAAACATCGCTAAAGATTGGACACAAATGTCACTGAAGACAACCATGCTCCCATGCTGCTGTTGCGCTAGCACGTGCATTACGCGTCGTGTAGCGCACGTACCCGTTGCCTTGCGCACAGTGCCTTGCATTGTGCGCTGTGCTATTGGGCATGCTACCTTTATGCGCTCATGCGCTACTTTGCGCATGGATGGCCTAGGTTGCACCTCTTGGCACGATCTGAGCCATCCATCTTTTCTTTGTAGGGACTGCTACAGAGGTCAGATTGAGTTGATTTTTTCACCGTTGGGTTGCGATCATCGACTCGAATCCATCTATGCAATTGGATTTGTCGTTTGAAGCTTCGAATTGTGTCACCTAATCTCTAAGCCAATGATCTTGCTTAAACTGCATATGGTGCTACGGGACTCCAATCAAGGAGATTTCGGAGGTGTTGGACTTCGATCGTCGTCCTGATCAGATCCGTATGGTCATATCGTCAATCTGAGGCTCCAAAGTAAATCACCTTCTCTCCAGGCTGCAAAAGGATGCAATTAACCTAAAATATACACAACTACTTTAAATGTAGAGTGATGTATGCTATGCAATATTTATATTATGAAATGCAAATCTAAGCCTTGGAGCTTGCATGATTAGGCATTTTTGCCTAAATAGATGTGTCAACATCATACCCCCAGGGCTATCTTTCGCTGGTCTATAGCAAAATTAAACTACATGCTATTTCTAAAAATAGAGTTAGGGCTCGATCACTTAAGGCATTAGTTGTTTATTTACGAAAGGAAATTTCAACTACGCACCTAAACTATGAAGACTCGACAGTGCCTAGTTGCTTGCCAAAATGCAGACCACCCAAGTCCTTGCCTTATTTGGAAAGGGAAGATACATTTTTTTATTTTTTCTTCTTTTATAATTTTTTTTTGGATTTTTGGAATTTGAGAGTTTTGCGATAACTTTCTATGCCTACATGACCCGCCCAAGACTTGAAAAGGACTCTAAGTAATAAGCAACTTGTGAAAGAGTGATAGACTCACTGGGTGGCCATTAAAATGGACTTCAGGTTTCGACGACCCTAGGTGACCGAAAAATTTTTTCCAAAATGTTTATCTTTCTAATCGGTAGCTTTCTCCCTACGTTTTTTTTTATGGGGTCAACACAAGGGGAAACCCAGTGTATATCTCCCCGGTTTATTCTACTTCCCCTCTTATTCCGTAAGTGTTTTCGGAACTATTTGTTCATTTTTGTGAGCTGGACTCTGGACAACCAGCCAATGGGCTGTTACCCACAACAACTTGCTATCCATACCCGTGTGGTGAAGTGTGGTTTATTTTTCTTTTTTTTTTCTTTTTCTTTTTGAGTATTCCTTTTTTTCTCTTTCTTCTAAGTAGGAGGCTTCCCTGATCTATGATTTACCTAAAGGCAGTAGGAAGAGAATGGTTGTGTGTTTAGGCTCTGGACAACTAGCTGATGAGCTGTTACCACCAACAACTTCCAACCATACCACCCTAGATAGTTCATTAGCTACCTAATTTCCATAAAAACTGTCAGAAAGTGAGTCAGTGCAAATAGTGTGTAGATGCTTAGACTTATAAAGTCCACTCAAATCAGAGGGCGAGTTGATAAGTCATGTACTTATCACCCCAATTTATTTACCAAATTAAAATGTAATTGCTTGGCAAGGACTCGAGACTAAGTCCACATTCGAGTGGACACATGGGCTAATTAAGCCAGAAGGCCTAAAGAGTTTAGGTGTTCAGGTCCTAAACTATTATCTCCTAAAGCTAATAAGTTCCAAAAGCCTAAGTTCTCTTTTTCTAATTCTATTTTTTTCTTTTTTGTTTTTGAATTTTTAATTTTTTTTAAAGAAAATAAAAGAAATTCTACAAAGCTAACAAAATAATTTCAGGATTAATTATCCACCCCCGCATGCCTAAATGATGCAATGTCCTCATTGTAGAAATAAAGACATGAAATGAATCGAATAACAGAATATCACCTGAGTTTCGTGACAATCCGGTCAGCTTTGTAGAGAGAAGAGAGTGTGCACACATGCTAAGTTTAATGCCTTTAGCTAGGCGTAAAATACAAACAAAGAAGAGGTTAAGAATTCATAGGTACAGGTCAAAATTAGAATTAAAAGATTAATCCTCAGACCCACCAGCAGAAAATGTCCACAAAAGTGGACCAAGTTGTGGTGCAGACCCATGCCCCAGGGTCGAGTGGTTCTAAGGTTCTGGATGAAAATCACCCAAAATCGAAGATTATTGAGCTTGCAGGGTCGGGCCTATGGTTTGGTGGTGTGCAACTCAAGACTAAAGTGTTGGACAAAAGGTAGGTTTGATTCACTAGATTTGGATGTCCTTCTAGATTTCAACTGAAAAAGATAATCAATGATTCTGAGCTTAGGTTCCACCTGAAAGATATCATAAGAGTCCTGGAAAAAAGTAAGCAGTTTTAGGTCAACAGGAACCCTTAAATCCAAAATTGTGTTTCCCTTGGAGTTAGCCTTCCAGATTTCATTGCCAAATTCCCATCCTCTAAAATCAATATTTCTCGGACCTCCAAATCATTGTACACCCCATTTAATGTACCCAAATCCAATAATTGTTGTTCAATCAAGATTGACTTGGGTCTGGTGATCTAAAGAATATCATAATTCAGCTCTTAAGGTTGTGGTTGAGTAATGGGGCTACTGATTAAAACATCAGGATTTGGATCGTCCAAGTTAGCCCTAAAATGATCATAATCTTCAATAATTAGGCTACCAAAAGGTTCGTCATGCACCTCGAGCCCGTTTGTCTCACTAAAATCCACTTCCCTAATCTCAAGTGAGACTCCACCAAAAGATTCTTCACCCTCAGAGTCAAAGAATTCTTGATCCTCATTTACATGTCTCATAATCGTAAGTCATTTGATCGCATGTGTTTCGCAAAAGGTTCGTCATGCACCTCAAGCTCGTTCATCTCACTAAAATCCTCTTAAGCTCAAGTGAGACTTCACATAAAGATTCTCCACCCTCAAAGTCAAAGAATTGTTGATCCTCATTTACATATGTCTCAAAATCGTATGTCATTAGATCGCATGTGTTTCACGTGTTAGAGATTAGGGTTACAAGTAACCCGTCGTTGTAGTTGTCAAATGCATGGTCAAATAAAATTTATTTTGAAACTCGAAAAGTGAGTCTCGGGTCGAACACGGGGAGGCGAACGTTTGGTTTTATGAAATCCGTGCTTCACTTCTATTTCTTTTTTGGTCATTTTTTTCTTTTCTAATTTTTTTGGTATTTTTAACAAGCAGGAGATTAGGTCGATGAAAACTTTATCTACATGGAAAAATATAAGAGGGAGAGGGAGAGAGAGAGAAACAATCATCTATTTATCTCATGAATGTTTTCTACAATTATGAAACCAGGAAAACTACACTACAAAAGCAAGAAAGATAGAAAGACGCGAGAGAAATCCCCCTCGAAGGTTGCTCGGAGGATGACTTGCTCTGACGTTGCCTGGAGGAAGGTGGTGAGGAGCGAGACAAAGGAGGACAGAGTCGGAGGATGGATGATGGGGCAGGACGGTGTCGTGGCAAGGATCTTCTTCCCGAAGGGGGGTAAGAGGACGGCCATGGGATGCTCCACAAATGGTGATGAGGAGAGGGAAAGCTATTTGATTTTCTACTCTAAAGGAGTATCCTGGGCTTGGGACAAGCTCTCTCTAGAGCATTGGAGGTGGTGAAAGGAAGAAAGGAAGAGATGAAAAATGGGAGGGGGTAGGGGTCCTTTTATAGTGGAGGAAAGAATCAAATTCATATACAGGACATTTAGTGACGGTCATAAACGTCGTCGAAGATCCACCACAAACATCGCTGCAGATAGCCCAAGAGCCCACCCGCCACTACGCTAGCCAGCACGCACGTGCCAAACGTGCCACTGCCTCCGAGCATGCGCACGCACCCTCGCCGCTGTGCATGTGCGGTGGTGCAAGCGTGTGCATGGGCAGCCTAGGTTGTGCCACGTGGTGCAATCTAGGCCGTTCATCTTCTCTCCTTTATAAGGGATGCTACAAAGGTCAGATTGAGTGAATTTTTGCGTTGTTGGGCTGCAATCGTTGACCCGAATCCATCAGTGTGGTTGGATTTGTCGTTTGACGTTCCAGATTGCATCACCTAGTCCCTCAGCTATTGATCTTCCTTTGATTTCATGTGGTGTTACGGGACTTCGATTGAGGCAATTTCGAAGGCGTTGGACTACGATCGTCGTCTTAATCAGATCCATACGGTCAGATCGTCAATCCGAGGCTCCGAAATAAATATCCTTCTCTCCTGACAATAAAAAGGTCGTAATTAACCTAAATTATATACAACTACTTTAAATGAAGAATGATGCATGCTATGCAATATTTGTAACATGAAATGCAAATCTAACCCTAGGAACATGTATGAATAGGCATTTTAACCTAAATAGATGTATCTACATCATACCCCCACGCCTATCATTTGCTAGTCCCTAGCAAAATTAAGTTGCAGGCCAAGTATAAAATCAAAATTAGGATTAGGTCACTTAGGCCTAAGTCGTTTATTAACAATAGAAAATTTCAACTAAGGTCCTAAATAATGAAAACTCAACAATACCCGGGTGCCTACCAGAATACAAACTGGCCAAGTCCTCGCCCTATTTGAAAAGGGTGGATACATTTCTTTTATTTTTCTTATTTTCTAATTTTTTTGTAATTTTGGAGTTTGATAGTTCTGGGATAACTTTTTACGGCTACCCGACCCGCCTAAGACTCAAAAAGGACTCTAAGTGCTAAGCATCTTGTGAAAATAGTCAAAGACTCACTAGGCGACTGTTAAAATGGACTTTGAGTTTCTAGGATCATAGGTGACCTTGCCTAAAGGTTTATCTTTTCGACTGGTAGCTTTGTCCCTACTTCTTTTATTTATGGGAACACAAGGGCGAACTAATGCGTTTGTTTCACTCAACTCAGTAATTAAGTTAATTTCACTTAATTAAGAGTAGAAGAAATCATTTACGTTAAATCGAAGTTGTGTTGATTATGTAGTATAGGGTCGAATTAACCTAACATTTTAGAAATTTTTACTGGTTGAGTCCAGGTCATTCACTGGGAGGCATAATAATTTTCTCCAAATTCACCAATTTTCTTCTATCTCTTTAAATTTAGGAGGTATAACTAGTTTCATTTTAAAAACATGAATTTTCTCAAAATAGTTAAACTATAAAGGATATACAAAATTCCATATGTAAAACATATTTACTCAAAATGTTGTACTTTATTAACAAGTAAACATGCTAGTTTTTCAATTTTATTTCATTCTAAGAAATTAAGGTAATTAAAAAGTTATCCAATTAAAACATGCCTTCTACAATTTAGAACAAAAAGTAATTATGCAAGAGAAAATTCATTTATTTTCATCTCTCTTCAGCCTCTAATCTTCTTCTTTCTTTCTTTTCTTCTTTCTCTCTTTTATTTTCTTCTCTCGAGCTCTCTTTCTTCTTACCTTTCTTGTGTTGTTCCTGCCTTCTTATCCTCCTTCTCTTCTTCCCTTAGTTTTTCTCCTTTGTTCCTTAGTCCTTTTCCGTAACACTTCTTAGCGCCTGTGCCTTCTCCTTTAGCACTTAGCATCCTTCAGCAGCTTCTCTTTTCCTTAAGCTTTCAGCTGAACCAAGTTTTTTTTATTTTTTTAACTAAATGTTTTTTTATTTATGGCGAGGTCCTTTCGAGGATACACAGCACCCTGAGACCAGGGTGGGACCAAACCCTACTCGGTCCTCACCTAATCTCAGTTAGGTTCGTTTCGGTTCATTTGTTAATCGATTCATAGTTTTGAGCCACATCGACTCAACCCGGCCTCCCAGGCCACACTCGCCCTCCCAGGGCACAATCACTTCCGCATGCCCCCAAGGGCACACACCCGCAGGCATAAGCCCACACACTCAGATATACAATGTTCAGATCAGACCAAAAGGAATTAGAACCGGTGCATCGAGTGCTGACGACTGCATAGCCAAGGGAATAAATTGGTTTTATCCCCAGGCGAGTGCTCATGAATAACCAAGGTGGGACTATCCTACCCTTTCTAGACCCGAATTCAAACATTCATAACTTTCTACCCAGAGCTCCAAATTGAATGATTTCGAGTTTGTTGGAAAGCTCTAAGGGTAATCTACACAATTTTAGGGTCAATTTAATGTTTTAATGATGTTTTGCTCTTCAATTTTAAAGATGAAATTAGGGGTTCCTACGGGTTTTTTTTTAAAAGCCTAGAAAGTGTTTTAAATCAGGAGAGTCCTCAGATGGACTTCTCTCTTCCATTTAAAGGTTTATATATGTTATATAAGTAATTCTACTTCTGTTAGAGTAGATTTTAAACTCTTAACACCTTCAGAACATGCAGAGAAGCTTTTCACTTCTCTGAAAGCTTCGGAGATTGATTTTCAGATTTCAATAAGTGCAACAGACACTTTAAAGTGCTCCTAATCTATTTAGATTAATCCTAAGGGTTATAACAAATCAATCTGGGTAGGTTTTAAGTTTAAATTTCATCAGAACAGTACTCCTGTTGGTTTGGGTTTGAAAGTAACCCAAATTGGTAGAAACTAAATCTTCACTAAATACATCATCTGAGCTTACTTTAATTACTTTCAAATCATCAAATAAGATCCCATAAACAGTTTCCACTCGTCAAAATCTCAATTCAAGCTCAGAACTCCATTATCAGACTCATGTTTGATTGTGGAAGCTCGAAAATTGACTTTCTGTTCTAAGCTTCCTCCTAAGAAATTAATGCCTAAAATAGAGTCTTCTCATCATCTAGAAGTTATTCAAATCTTTAGATTTGTGTTCTGTCTTTAATTTCTAGGGTTTCAGGCTCGACGCCTGAACTAAAATAGGTGTGTGTTTAATAGAATAAAGGAAAGATTGCCACAATGTTTTGAGGGTTTAAATAGCTTCAGTGCATCGCATTGAAGCTTCTGAGCTCCTTAAATGCTTCTCAAATCCTTCCTAACAGACTTCTCCAACTCGCCAGAGTTGGGGAAGATGAAGTTCAAATCTATAGCTCCAGTGGTTAAATCCTCAAACAAATATCTTTAAAATAATCAGTAATCCTTATTTTACTATCCTGGAGCTACTTAGCAAGTTTAGGAGGCTGCAACACAACTTTGGCTCATCGGAGCTCGCCGGAGATCCAGTGAGTCCAGAAAATGTAGAATTGTATGTACAGATTGATAAAACTAAACATTTTTAATCCAAAAATGATCCTGAGGTTACAAGGAACAAAATTTTCAAATTAAATTCTTCATTTGTTCATTAAAATAAAAGATTTGACAGTAAGTTTATTTCCCTAAAAATTTGAGTGGTTAAAGCTCAAGACTTGATTTAACTACTCGATTGAGAAGTTAAATCAAGTCAACAGATGTTATTATTCATAAATATATATTTAATTTATAGTTTGAACTGTTCCTGAGCTTCCATGGACAGCGAGCTCAAGAACTTAATTAAGATTTAAGAGTTTAATTATAGATGATAAAAATAGGTATTATAATGTCGATTAGGGTTCATTAGTGGTGATAGGTGATGAAAGAACCCAATGAAGGTAGAATTAGGCCGATTATTGTCACCATAGACATTGTCAGTAGTCGGTGAAGGTGAGATTTGAATTAGGCATTTAGGTGATTTAATTAATGATTAAGTGAATTAGAAGTGAACATGGAAGATATACGAAGGTGTACAGTGAATTAAAAGACAAAATTGAATCTTTGGCGAGCTCAAGGAACTCGCCGGAGTGGGAGGAGATGAAACTAAATTCTAACATTACTCTAATCTAACTAACTAAACTAACTAACTAAGCTAGCCTACTCCTACTCCTACTCTTAGTTTACTATTACCTGGACGAAGGGGTCAATAGGGTTCTGCCGAAGGTTCATAGCGGACGACGAAATTAGAGGGTTGAAGAAAGATCTCCGGCGGGTGGATTTGAGGTGGAGTGGAGGAATCCTTAGGTCAGCACCTTTGTCAGAGGTGCGGAAGACCACGACGGATCTCCTTGGTTACTTAAGATGGACGGAGAAGTCGGAAGATGGAATGGAGAGTCACCAGAGGTTTGGAAGAATAGCCTATTGAAGTCGGCTACAGTGTTAGAAGAGGGAGGGGAGCCAACTTGCCTAAAATCAAAGGTGTGAGGGGGTATTTATAGCAGTTTGCAGCGAAGAGAGTGGCGAGGTCTGGCTGAAGAAGGAGCTCGAGGAGCTTAACCATTGTCATCGTCTCAGACGACAGTGAGGTTATCTCCCACTGAAAAATAGGATTCCTAGTTAATCCAGACCTGTGGATCAAGTGGAGGTGGTGAGCGCAAGCTGCAAGAGCTTTGACAAAGAGGGATGATGTCGGCAGTGCGGTAATCGTGCGGTGCGGTGACTCTGCCGCCAGCCGTTCGTTCGACTGGAGAAGAAGAAGAAGAAGAAGACAAAGAGGGACTTAGAAGTAATAAAACTTAAGGACTTATGTGAGAAATAAGGACCAAACTGTAATGAATATTAAGGACTAAAATGTAAACCTAGGTTTTGAAGGTTTGTTTTAACTTAAATCTTTTTCAACTTTTTATATATGTTAGTAAATAAGGTAAATATTATGTTTAGACCTCGAATTTACATTTTTGACCTTTTTAGATTAATTTATTAGATTAAGTAAAATCACTTAAGTTATTACATACTTAGGTATACATTATATTTAAGTTACTTATCTTATTAATTAAGGGAATGATTAATAGGATTTCGAGTCCAATTATTATCTAAATTATTAATAATGTTAATTGAATGATAAAATGTCATTTTTAACTTATTTTAAGGTCCTTAACTAAATATCCCTTATTCTATAATTAACCCTTATATATTCATAACCCTAGCTAATTAACTAGGAAGACTAGTTAATTAGGGGCAATTAGAGATCATGATGTGTCTCATCACAAACCAAGTGTATATCTCCCTGATTTATTCTACTTCCCCGCTTCTTCCCTAAGTATTTTGGGAATTATTGTGCATTTTTTTTTTGTGACCTAGGTTCTGGACAACCGGCCGATGAGCTGTTACCACCAACTTAGCAGCCATACTCGTGTGGTGAAGTGTGATTTTATTTATTTTTTTATTTTCTCTTTTTTCTATTTTTTTCTATATTTATTTTATTTTTCTTTCTTTTTTTTTTAAGTAGGTGGCTTTCTTGATCTAAGATTTACCTAAAGACAATACAATGAAAATGGTCTTGTGACTAGGCTCCGGACAATTGACCGATGAGTTGTTACCACCGACAACTTACTAGCCATACCAACCTAGATAGTTCATTAGCTACCAAATTTCCGAAGAAACTGTCGAAAGTGAGTCAGTGCAAAAAAATGTGTGTAGATGCTTAGGCTTAAAGTCTCCCCAAATCAAAAGGCAGGTTGATAAGTCAATACTTATTATCCTAATTTATTAGCCAAATTAAAAATGAATATGAATTGGTGAGGACTAGAGACTAAGTCCACATTTGAGTGGACACCCGAGCTAATAAGCCCGAAGACTTGAAGAGTCTAAGTGTTTAGGTCCTCTCGTATTATTTCCTAAAGTTAATAACTTCCAAATGCCTAAGTTCTCTTTTCTTAATTCTTCTTTTTTTTATCTTTTTGAATTTTCAATTTTTTTTTTAAAGAAACCAAAAGAAATTCTACGGAGTTAACAAAATGATTTCAGGATTTGGTATCCACCCCACCATGCCTAAATGCTGCAATTTCCTCATTGTAAAAATAAAGACATGAAAAGGGCGAAGTATGCAAAATATAACCTAAGTTCATAAAAATCCAGTCAGCTCTGCAGAGAGAAGAGTGTATACACATGTGCCAAGTTTAATGCCTTCAACTAGGCATAACATACATACAAAGAAGAAATTGAGAATTCACAAGTGTAGGTTAGAATCAAAATAAAAATATTGATCCTAAAACTTGCTAGCAGAAGATGTCCACAGACATGGGCCAAATTATGGTGCTGACCCATGCCCCAGGGTTGAGTAGTTCTAATGTTCTAGATGAAAATCACCCAGAACTGAAGACTGTTGTGTTTGTGATGCCAGGCCTACGGTTTAGTGGTGTGCAACCCAAGACTAAAGTGTTGAACAACCAGTAAAGATGGTTCAATAGGTGCGGTTGTCCACTTAACATCTAGCTCAGAAAAATAATCAGTTATTTTTAGGTTGGGTTGCATGTGAAAGATATCATATGGGTCTTGGTGGAAAGTAGGTGGTTTCAGGTCAATGGAACCCTTAAATCCAAAATCAAAGTTCCCTCAGAATTAGCCTCCCAAATTTTTTTTTCCAACTTCTTATCCTCTGAAATTAATGTTTCTAGGACGTCCAAATTGTCGTACACCCCATCTAAAGTACCCAAGTCAAACAATTGTAGCTAAATCAGGATTGACTTGGGTTTGGTGATCTCAAAAATATCATCATTCAATTCTTTAGGGTGTGTTTGAGGAGTGGGGTTGCTGATTGAATCATCAGGATTCGAATCATCAAAGTTAGCCCCAACATGATCATAATCTTCAAAGATCGGGATGTCAAATAGCTCGTCATACTCCTAGAGCTCAATTGTCTCGCTAGGATCCTCTTCCTTGAGTTAAAATGAGACTCCACCAAAAGATTCTTCACCCTCAGAATCAAAGAATTCATGATCCCCATTTATATATGTGTCAAAATTGATTGTCATTTCCTGGCTCAAAGAGACATATTTCTCCTCGCTCCCTGGCTCGGGGATCTCAGGTGAATCAATCGATTCATCCTCAATGGGCTGCTCTAGCCCAACCTAGTCATCCTCAATTTTAGAAAATGTATCCCCCCCGATAGGCACCTAAGCGGGTTCTGACATTGGCTCTCCTGAAGGGGGTTCATCTTGTGAATCATCCTAAGATTGGACTAGGGCAACCACAAATTTCATCCTCAACCTCGATAATTTCCCAAGAAGAAACTAAGCCAGGTCCCTATCCCTAACACTTTGGAGCAAATCCAATAAAGAACTATTAAGTTCATCAATCATTTTGATCATAGGCTCTAGTTCTTCAGTGCATGGTGTTGGCTGAGCTTCTAAAGATTGTATAGTGTTCCTCAAATTAGCCAACAACCTATCCTGGATCTGGTTCACCTGAACCAACTGGTTCAATTTAGGTTTGGGTGGGTTCGGGTTAAATCTAAGGGAGTCAAGATGTCAAGGTTCTCGGGTCCCACCTTGATAGTAGGTCATTTTAGGTTGTGTAAAGGTTGGTGGCGACCTAAATTCAACATAATTCTGGGGAGGGTAAGTGTTATAATCAATATATCCTTCATGATGTAGATCTGGTTAGGTTGATCATCAAAGGATGGAGATCTATAATCATTGTAGCTCTGGGAAGGATAGTAATCATAGTCTTGTTGTCTAGGGTTAGGCCTTGGACCCTGATGTCTGGATTCATATCCCCAATAAAAGTTATCCGGGCTAGTGGATGGATAATCATAAGTTGAGTCGGGATAGTAATCATCTTGAGGATACGTGTTGGTAGGAGGGTAGGATTGGAAATGTGTGAAAGATATGGAAGGATACATGGTGCAGTAGGAGGGAAACCAGATTAGAGAAAGGTGCCCTACAGTACAATCAACCAAACCTGTCCTTATGTGGGTAGCCTAAAGACCTACAGACTCCGAGGACCCATCTTGAGATTATAAATGTTTTAGTCTACTTTTATCCAGTCAGTCCAACTAGTTAGAAGGAGGGACTGGGGAGAATGTTCTTCCTTTGGCTTGCACCTCAGGTTCCTAGTGTACCCACCAGCCGCTGTCATTTGATGCTACTCCCCTAACTAGACATCAGATGGATGAGCAGAAGCAGATTAATCAAAAAAATCTCAGTCTGAGCCCGAAGAGCGAATCAATCCTTAAGGCCAACGTCTATGCTGTTTTAATTAGGCTTCGGATGATTGTGCGCTTGGAACATGATGGGCCCTTTAGATGGGTTGTGCCCTTAATGATTAGTTAAAATGTGTGTGTGTGCACAACCAAGGTTTTCAAATAAGGTTATTTGATGATGTGTCTTTTAGGGTTTAACCTTGTTTAGTAGCTTTTAGGGTTTAATTCTTAGGTTCGTTCAATCATGGTTTAATAGAACACTACAAGTTTTGAAAACACGGGTGATAATATGTTCCTTTAAAAATCAAAAATATAGTGGAGCACCAGGTTTAGCCCTAAGAATCAACCCTAAGTGGAAAGCTACTGATGAATCACTTTTAATTTGAGTGGTACGACCCAAACAAATCAATCAATTGGCCTATTCGCACCATAGATTAAGGCACATAATATCTTAGCCTAATCAGATTTCTACTCACTTATGTGTTATGTGTTGAAGTGTACCGGGTCCACAGGTTAGACCCCGATTAAGTGGTAGAATCAAAGTGGAGTGGTGTGCCTTAAGTCGAGAGTTGTGGGTGTTAAGGTGCGTCTTTTTTAGAAAATCCCACAATCAGATAACACTTTTTTTAAATTTTTTTTATTTATGTGGATGGCGAGGTGAGTGGAGGTGGCAAACAAACAGCCAAATATATCCTAGGGTTTATAAAAAGTACCTAAGTTGATTTGGGTTTGAGTTATTAGGTTATGGAATGAAAACTAAGGTGGGGTTGGTGTGGGGGACACTTACAAAACACTTTACCCGCACTTTACTCCGATCTACCACACTTTGATCTCCATGCTAGGGTACCTACAAGACAATAGATCAAAGATAAGAAGGGTTAGTGCTATGTAGATGAAAACAAGCATAGAAAACAATAAAGTAATATCCATTGCCTCCCCGACAATGGCGCCAAAATGATCGTATGTGTTTCACGTGTAAGAAATCAGGGTTACAAGTAGCCCGTCATCGTAGTTGCAAAATGCATGGTTAAATAAAATTTATACTGAAACTCGAAAAGTGAGTCCCGGGTCAAACACAAGGAGGTGAACATTTGGTCGTTTTGTCTTTTCCAATTTTTTTTTGTATTTTTAACAAGCAAGAGATTAGGTCGATGAAAACTTTATCTACTTGCAAAAATATAACAGAGAGAGAGGGAGAGAGAGAGAAACAATCATCTATTTATCTCATGAATGTTTTCTACAATTATGAAAATAGGAAAACTACACTACAAAAGTGAAAAAGATAGAAATTGGTGAGAGAAATCCCCCTCGATGGTTGCTCGAAGGACGACTTGCTCTGACATCGCCTGGAGGAAGGTGGTGAGGTGTGGGATGAAGGAGGACGGAGGATGCGGCAGGATGCCGTCACGGCGAGGATCTTCTTCCCAAATGGCAGTGGGAGGACGGCCACGGGATGCTCCATGAATGGAGATGAGGGGAGGGAAAACTATTGATTTTCTACTCTAGAGGAGCATCCCAGGCTTGGGAAACGCTCTCTCTAGAGCCTTGGAGGTAGTGAGAGGAAGAAAGGAAGAGATGAAGAAAAATGGGAGGGGTAGGGGTCCTTTTATAGTTGTGGAAAGAATAAAATTCGTATACAGGACATTTAGTGACGGTCATAAACATCACTGAAGACAGCCCACGCACCCACTTGTAGCGAAATTGGCACGAGCTCCGCACACCCGTGTCGCGCACGCACGTTGCGCTTGCGTGTGCATGCCTCTGCGCACGCACACGCATCTGCGCTGCTGTGCGAGTGCGGCAGTGCGTGCGTGCGCATGGGTGGCCTGGGTTGTGCCATGTGGCTCAATCTGGGCCATCCATCTTCTTTCCTTTCTAAGGTATGCAATAGAAGTCAGATTTAGTCAATTTTTGTGCCATTAGGCTGCGATCATTGACCTAAATCCATCAGTGCAGTTGGATTTGTCATTTGACGCTCTGGATTGCATCACCTACTCCCTCAGCCATTGATCTTCCTTGGATTGCATACGGTGATACGGAACTCTGATTGAGGCGATTTCAAAGGCGTTGGACTTCGATCGTCATCTTGATCAGATCCGTATGGTTGGATCATCAATCCGAGGCTTCAAAATAAATATCCTTCTCTCCTAACCACAAAAAGGACGTAATTAACCTAAAATATATACAAGTACTCTAAATGCAGAATGATGCATGCTATGCAATATTTATATCATGAAATGCAAGTCTAAGCCTAGGAACAAGCATGAATGGGCATTTTAACCTAAATAGATGTGTCCACATCATCATTTCCTGGTCCATAGAGACATATCTTTCCACACTCTCTGGCTCGGGGATCTTGGGTAAAGTAATCGGTTCATCCTCAATGGGTTTCTCTAGACCGACTTGGTCATCTCGGGTCTCAGAAAATGTATCCCCCCTGACAAGAGCCTGAGCGGTTTCAGACATTAGCTCTCCTAAAGGGGGTTCATCTTGAGAATCATCCCATGACTGGACTAGTGCAACCACAAATTTCATCTTCAATCTCAATAATTTCCCAAGTAGAAACTCACCCGGGCCCCTATCCCTAACATCTTGGAGTAAATCCAATAAAAAGCTATTCTGCTCATTAATCATTTTCACCATGGGCTCCAATGTTTTAGTGCATAGTGTTGGCTGCACTTCTAAAGATTGTATGGTGTTCCTCACATTAGCCAACACCCTATCTTGGACCTGGTTCTCCTAAACCAAATGGTTCAATTTAGGTTTGGGTGGGTTTGGGTTAAATCGAGGGGGTGTCAAGATATTGAGGTTCTCAGGGTCCTCCATGATAGTAGGTCATTTCGGGTTGTTCGAAAATTGGTGGTGACCTATATTTAGTGGAATACTGGGTAGGGTAGGTGTTATAATCATCATATCCTTCCTGATTGTAGATCAGGTTGGTTTGGTCATTAAAGGGTGGAGATCTATAATCATTGTAGGTGTCAGAAGGATAATAATCTTAGTCTTGTTGTCCAAGGTTATGTCCTAGACACTGAGGTCCAGATTCATATCCCCAACCAAAGTTACCCCGACTAGGAGATGGGTAGTAATAAGTCGAGTCAGGATAGTAATCATCTTGAGGATAGGTAGTGGTTGGAGAGTAGGATTGGAATTGTGTGTATGGTGTGGAAGCATACATGGTGGAGTAGGAGGAAAAATAGAGGAGAGAAAGGTGCCCTGTAGTACAATCAACCAAACTTGTCCTTAGGTGGGTATCCTAAAGATCTACAGACTCTCAGAGTCCATCTTAAGAATATAAACGATTTAGTCTACTTTTATCTGGTCAATCCAACCAGTTAGAGGGAGGGGCTAGGGAGAAGGTTCTTCCTTTAGCTTGCACATCCAGTTCCTTTGATACCCCTCAACCATAGTCGTTTGACACTACTTCCCTATCATGACATCAGATGGACTAGTAGAAGCAGATTAATTGAAAATAATTTCAATCTGATTCTCGAAGTGTGAATCAATCCTTAAGGGAAATGTCTACTCAATTTTAGTTAGGTTTGGGATGATCGTGCTCTTGGAATGTGATGGGCCCTTTAGATGGCTTGTGCCCTTAATGGTCAGTTAATATGTGTGCGCATGCACAACCAGGGTTTGCAAATAAGGTTATTTGCTGATGTGTCTTTTACGGTTTAACCTTGTTTAGTATCTTTTAGGGTTTAATCTTGGGTGTATTCAATCAAGTTCATGAGAACACTCCAAATTTTGCAAGCACCGATGATGATATGTTCCTTTAAAAATCAAAACAATAATGTGGAGTGCCTGGTTCAACCCTAAAGATCAACCCTAAGTGGCAAGCTACTTGATGGATTGCTTTTATCTTAAGTGGTACGGTCTAAATAACTCAATCAATCGGCCTATTGCACCGCTTTATTAAGGCACACAAAATGTTTAACCTATTCAAAATTTCCACTCACTTATTTATGTGTTGAGTTAAGGTTTACCAGATCCATAGGTCAGATTCTGGTTAAGTACTAGAATCAATGTGAAGTGGTGTGCCTTAAGTCGAGACTTGTTGGTGTTGATGTGTGTTTCCTTCAATAAATCCCACAAAAGAAGTGTATTTTTTTGTTTTTTTGTATTTTTATATATGCGGGGGTGAGATGAATGGAGGTGGCAAACAAGATAAACAACTTCTATCCTAAGGTTTGTGAAAATTCCTAAGTAGATTAGGTCTTGGTTATTAAGGTGGCGAAATGAATTCGAGTGGGTGGGGAAGTGGGGGAAACCTACAGAAATCTCTTCCAGCACTTTATGCCAATCTACTACCTTCAGTTCCTCGATAAGGTTCCTACAAGAGAGTGAATCGAAGAAGAAAGATAGGCTAGAAAAAAATATAAATAATGTGGAGAAACACAAAAAGAACCAAATAGTGTTGCCTCCATGGCGACGGTGCCAAAATGATGTGGCGAAGATTCGTCACGAAAAGGTTTGAATTTGGAAAACCTGTCGTCACAGTTAGATTCGCGAGAAATCCACCGATCAGATAATATTTATAATCAAAACTCGAAAGGTGAGTCCTAGGTCAAACATGGGGAGATGAACGTTTAGTTTTATGAAATCCGCATTTTGCTTTTATTTTTTTTAACATTTTTATCTTTTATAATTTTTTGGTGCTTTTATCAAGCAAGAGAATAGGTCGATGAAAACTTGATCTACTTGCAAAAATAATGTAGAGAGAGAGAGAGAAACAAGCATATATTTATGAACAAATGTTTCTACAACTATGAAAGAAGGAAAACTACAATACAAAAGTGAAAAGATAGAGATAAGTGAGAAGAACCTACCTCGACGGTTGCTTGGAGGATAGCTTGCTCTAATGGCGCCATGAAGAAGGTGGTATGGAGCGGGATGAGGGAGGAGGAAGGAGGACGAGGCAGGACATCCTCACGGCGAGGATCTTCTTCCCAAAGGGAGGTAAGAGGATGACTGCGGGATGCTCCACGAATGGGGATGAGAGCATCCTCGACTTGGGACAAGCTCTCTCTAGAGCCTTTGAGGTGGTGGGGAGAAGAAAGGAAGAGATGAAGAAAAATGTGAGGGGTAGGGGTCATTTTATAGTGGAGGAAAGGATTAATTTTGCATACAGGATATTTAGTGACAGTCATAAACATCACTGAAGATTGACCGCAAATGTCACTAAAGACGGCCTTGCATGCACACTATCGCTGCACTGGTGCACACATCACGTGCCATGTCATGCATGCACGCGCGCTACATGCCTGCTGCGCCCATGCGTGCCTACTACGTTGCACGCAGTGCCTTGCGTTGCGCGTTGCACTGTCGTGTGTACATGCCTCTGCGTGCACATGAACCCAGCATGCTGTGCGTGCGCTATGGCACGTGCGTGTGCATGGGCAGCCTGGGTTGCAACACGTGGCACGATCTTGGACTTCCATCTTCTTTCCTTTGTAGGGGTTGCTACAGAGGCCGGATTGAGTCGATTTACACGCTGTTGGGCTGCGATCGTCAACCTGAATCCATCTGTGCAGTCGGATTTGTCATTTAAAGGATCGAATTGTGTCACCTAGTCCCTCAGCTATTGATCTTCCTCAGACAACATATGGTGCTAAGGGACTCAATTCAAGGCAATTTTGGAGGCATTGGACTTTGATTGTCATCCTGATCAGATCCATACGGTCGGATCGTCAATCCGAGGCATCAAGCTAAATCTCCTTCTCTCTTGGCCACAAAAGGATGTAATTAACCTAAAATATACACAACTACTCTAAATGCAGAATGATGCATACTATGAAATATTTATATTATGAAATGCAAATCTAAGCCTAGGAACATGCATGAATATGCATTTTAACCTAAATAGATGTCTCTACATCATCCAATCCTTCTGAGATCATGTCTGATGAGTCGAATATTGCAGTTGGTGTCATCCTTGGACAGAAAATTGAGAAAAAACTCATGGTGATTTATTACTCTAACAAAACACTAGATCGTGCTAAAAGGAATTACACGACTATAGAGAAGAAATTGCTAGCTGTAGTAATTGGACTTGAGAAATTCAGATCTTATATCATTGGATCCTACGTGGTTGTCTATATGGATCATACAACTTTACGACAGTTGTTACTTTAAAAGGGTGCTAAACCTAGGTTAATCAGATGGATTTTATTACTACAGGAGTTTGGCCTAAAAATTAAAGACAAGGCCTGTGTTTGGAATGTGGTGGCTAACCATGTATCAAGAATAAATCTAGAAAATCTTGGCCTTTGATTGCACAACAATCATGGGTCCTAATCAACCTAAATAATGTCTGAACCCAGCTTAAATTGAGGATATTGTACTCATATCTCGCATATCAGGCATTGCTTCTGTCTATTTAGAATAAGATGAGATATCTTGCTATTTATTGGTTTTTATTACTATTTGCAGGTAATAAAGTGATCTAGGATGGAGATAGTGGAATAAAGCAGTAAAGAAAGAAAATAAATCTAGATAAGAGGAGTGAGGAGGATAGCCTTATCCTTACCCTTAGAAACCCTAGGACAACCTTCCCAAACCCGAAACGACCTCCATTAGGACACCTTAGCCTCAAAACCCAAACACGGATAGCACTATCCATGTTCTCATCCACCTTACCCCTCTTCCAAACACTTAGGAACCAAAACCCACCTTAGAAAACCTAAAACCCACTCTCCAGCACCTTTTAGGACATCCAGACATTTGGTTGGACATCTGATTTCTGCAGAATAACAATCCAAGAAGCCAAAAGTCATACTGACACATAATTGGCCATCCAATTTATTGTCCAGATGTCATATTTTGTAGTATAAAACGTCTGACCACTATCCTGGACATCTAATACTGCTGTCTTTCTCCTGATTTTGGTGCTAGAAGCCTGATCTTGCCTATTTTGACCTAGGAACCCCATCGGATACCCTAGGAAACCTAATTAGAGACCTCCTAAGCTGAGTCCACTATCCATAGCCCTACTTATCCTATCTCTAACCCAATTGAACCATCCCATACCTAATTGGGTGCATCTGCAGTTTATTATGTGCACCTGAGCCCAATTAGATCCACCTAGGATCTAATTCACTCGTACATATTAGGGTTACCCTAGCCAATCATAAGCACACATCCAATTAGACTTGACCTAGACCTAATTACGTTCACTCCTATCCGGTTAAACTTTCCTAAGCCTAATTAGGTCCACAACCACTTAATATAGGTTAACCCAACCTAGATTCACCAAACCCACAACCCTACTCCACGAAAATTACACCTACACATACATACAATTTCCTAAATCCCACTTGCCCATTCTAGCCCTCATTTGTTGGTAACCAACCTAGATCCTACATTGGTGGCACTTGCTATTTTGGGAGCCACAAAAGGTGGTGACCCATTTGAAATGGAGAGGCCTTCCCATAAAAGCCATGGATAGAAGGGAGCCACGAAATTCATTCACTCTCCCATCCATTCTCCTCACACTTGCGACACCCTTCCACCCTCCAAAACCCTATGGCCATCCTCCTCCTCCAAGCCTCCCTCCATGGATGGCTAAAGAAGAAGCTCCTCCAAGGCATCTTCTTGTGGGTGGCAAGCAGAAGGAGAGCACTAGGGTGCAACATCCTCTTCTCCTCTTTTCACTTGGGCATGTCCTTTCTTCTCCATAGAGAGGACGCACCCTCTTTTTCTTCTTCTTTTTGGACGGCCATGAAGGCTCACCCATAGCCTCTTGTGGCCGGCCGTCTCTTGTTGGTAGGTGTGTAGATGGGTTTACATACCCAAGGTCTAGCCTACAGGCTCACACAAGGCCCATGGCCCTAGTGGCACCTTCTCGGCGTGAGGGATTTCTTCTTTTTAAAAGCTTTCTAGTATAGATATTGTGTGACAATATTTTGAGTATTCTACATGAATAATATTGTGTGATCATCGCTTTTGTGATTCTCTTCAAGTCTGTTTGCCTATCTCATTTCAAAATAAAAATAAAAAACACAAAAAAGATAAAAAAAGAATATATTAGGCTAGATTAGATTTAGGTTGGATTAAGCTGATCCAAATCTTGACTTATTTTCATGCCTCCCAGAGACGAACGACCGGGACTCAAGTTTCCAAAGGAATAAAATCCATTGAGTTTCGATATTACAAATGCTTTTGTGAAGGGGATTTTGCGACTATACTACGACGTTGTTTTCCGAAAACTTGCAATTTCTACGCTTGTCAAATGACGACGTTGTTAGGGAGGCATTGCACAAGTTTCGATTTTATTTTTTTAACTTCTATTTGATTTGATTGTAGGGTATCAAGATGAGGATCCGCACATGCGTCGACCCGTGGAGAAGACCATAGGTATTTTCTTCATCCTCTAGTTTGTTGCTTTTTTAGGTTAAAAAAAACAAAAAATATATATATATGTAAATTCAAATTCAAATTTTTAGATTTGAATTTAAAAAAAAAAATTCTTTGGTGTGTGTTTTAATTTGGAAACTATTTAAACACACCAAAGTAAGATTTGAAAATCCAGCCAGAAATTGTTGACAATTTTATAAAAATTCATTACCGTCAATTTGGGCATCAAAAAATTTTGGGATTCAATCTGATATTAGGGTTTCAAATTAGCTTTCCAATGTCATCCTTTATTTCAAAAAATTCATACTGTGTGAATTTTAAAAATTTATACAGTGGAAGGGGTTTAGAATAGTCTGCACTCTGATTTTGTATAAGTTTTAACATTAAGTCTGACCTCCACATAAATAAGATCTATTTCAAATTTGTGGAGTTGGAAAGCCACTAAAACATAGTCTTTTCTATAAATTTTGAAGAATTTTTGGATTTTCTCTGATACTATTTCAAATTGCACTTCTTACAGGGGGTCCATCTGGTCTGTTTGACCCCTGAAACATAAAAATTCGTGAAAAATTACATGAAACAATAAAAATCTTAAAAAAATATTCCCTGAAAAACTTTTTGAAAAAGAAAGATCAATACCAAATTACATCTTATTTTGATTTATTTACTGATTTGGGGAGTGATTTCAAGTCAAACTAAGGTCTGACTGCAGATTGTTAGAAGAAGCATAAACCCTAGGTGTTTCACATTAAGGTTTAAATTTAGAGACCCAAAACAAACCCGTTTGAGCCTGATTTCTGTGTGATTGCATTAAAGGGGATCTACTTTGATTGGTTGTCCACCCCCTCACGCACTTGAACTGAAATTAATTTACATTTCAACCTAGGCAACCAATTAGGTCTATTTCATTTAGTAGTGGTGCATCAGGACCATTGTTTTCTCTAATTGAGTTGCACCACTTCTATCTTATTGCACTTAAAAGCATCATATAAACCTATCTGATATTAGAGTTTCCACACTAAGGTAGAGCACATTTGCATTCCATACTTAAAGGAAACTCATATAACAAATTGGGACTTGCAAAACTTGTGTGCTCCACTAAAACCTTGTTTGAATTGACCTAAACAAGGAAACCCTAAAAGAAAAAAATTAATACAAGCACTTGAACCATAAAATCCACTACACCAATTAAAGCTTGTATTGAAAATCCTTTGTCTATGCACTTCACACTTTAAATCAAATTTTAGGGGCAACATCCCCAAAATGCCCAATCACATTCTAAGAGCACTCAAAGCCCAAGCCTAAAACTAAGTAGATGTGCCCTAGGCAGGACAAATTTACTTGGTAACCAAAATTTAATTGGGTAAAAATCAAGGCCTTGTCTATTTGGACCAACTAGTGATAAGAAAGGTCGGTGTGGCAATCGCGTTAACCTCTAGTGGTGTCCCGCCGTATGGGGTGTACTAGGGGTCCCACCATTCTGGCCAGCCAAGTAATTTAAGGGTTGGTTTAACCCAGTTCCATTTCAGGATACCAGGTTTAGATCCAATTAGGGTAAACAATTTAAGGCTAGCTTGTTAGCTTGATTCAAGGCTCTGTCATCTTTCTTCCTAGGCCTTTGCCTTACTTCAACCAGCGCTTTGTAGCTGATTGAGTCTTCCTGAGGAAGACTATCTCTTATCTCTATCTGCATCTTTTCTCAAATATCCATGAACCCATATCATTTTTTTGACCCTCAGGGTCCTCCATCTCCCAACCCAACCATGATTTCGACTCCTCTAGGTTGGGAGACTCATCCTAACCAGCTGGGATATGATTATCCTTATCCCCCAGCTTATTTTGAACCTGAATCTCATGGATCTCACTCTTATCTAGATCAGAACCAATTGAAAGCTATTGTTGTTGAATTCTGGGAATATAACAAGGACTATACAGATCAACGTGCCAAGCTCTTGGAGCAAATTAGACAATCCCAGGCACAATCTCAATCTTATCACTCCTCCCAGGAACAAGAGACTTGGAACAACCAGCCTAGTGGGTCTAGTTACCCATATTTTAGATCCACTAGCTACTTTACTGATTCTTGTTACCATGGGGAGGCATCCTAGACTCAGCCAACCCAAAAGGCACCTTTGGACCTAATCCATGATTTAGGCAGATCATTTGAGGAATGCACCATTTCTAATGCACCTATACCTGATGATATATCAATAAGGAACTGGAATATTGTATCACAAGTACCGGACCACATAACAGGTTCTCAATCAACTCCCTCTATAGTCAGCCCCACTCATGGTGATACACCTATTGATTCATATCCAAATTCGTACAACTTTGAGTGGAGAGACAACCCTGATCTTTCATGGCCACCATAGAGGCCAACTCAGACTAAACACCAATCTTGGCTAGCCCAATATTGCACTCAATCCACTTTAGGGCAACCATCTATTCCAACCCAACCCACAACCACCCTTGAAGATATCATGAACATTTTGTTGGACATTGACAACAAAAATGAAGAAAGGCAAACTAAGTTTGAAAATCAAGTGAAATCTCAATGGGATCTGATATAAATACATTTATTGAGGGTAAAATGCCTATTCATGCATGTTCCTAGGCTTATATTTGCATTTCATGTTATAAATAATACATAGCATGCATCGTTCTGTATTTAGAGTAGTTATATATAATTTAAGTTAATTACATCCTTTTTGTGGTTAGGAGAAAAGGATATTTATTTTGGAGCCTCAGATTGATAATCCAATCATACGGATCTGATCAAGATGATGATCGGAGTCCAACAACTCTAAAATCGCCTCAATTGGAGTCCTGTAGCACCATATGTAGTTCGAGGAAGATCAATGGCCAAGGGACTAGGAGACATAATTCAGAGTCCCAAATGACAAATCCGACCAAGTGGATGGATTCAGGTCACAATTGCAGCTTAACGGCGCAAAAATCTATTTAATCCGACCTCTGTAGCAGCCCCTATAACAAGAAGATGGACGGCCCAGACTGTGCCACATGGCTCAGCCCAGGCTGCCCAGCACATGTACGCGACACTGCACGCATGTAGCAATGTGGGTGCGCGTGCGCGCACGTAGGCACGCATGCACACAGTGCAGCACAACGTAGTGCCAGCGTGTGGTAAAGCTGGGGAGTGTAGCACCAGCTATGCGTGGGCTGGACCTACAGCGACGTATGAGTTGTAGTTATAGCGACACATACAGCCGTCGTTAATTCATCTCATGCCAGCAAAGCCAGTTGTGGGAGCCAACTGGCATGAGCTGCCTACAGTGACGTTTCCAGCGACGGCCTGTATGTCACTAATGGTCCCATACCTATTTTTTCCTCCACTATAAAAGGAACTACACCCCCTCCCTTTCAAGCCATTGATGAGAACCTCATCATGAGCCATAACTAGCTCATTTTGACCCAATACAAAGGATAAAAGCTCCTACATATCTCAAGGAAAGGCTTAACTCAGAGAATTCTGAGTTTGAGAAGGAAACCAGTCATAAGGGGTAAAAGTGCAATTTTACCAGTATAATCTGCATACAGGGTAATTCAGGGCCCAAACATAGGTCAAAACAGCTTAATAAGAATAAAAGTGGGATGAGATGATCTAGCAAGGGCTACAGCACTTCCAAGGAACCAAATGATAATCTGTAACCCTAAAACAACCCACTTCAATTCACAAGGTTCGAGGCAAAGTAAAAATAGAATAAACCCTCTAAAATTCATAGAAAAATAATCTCTAGGGTTTAGAACCTTCAATTTGGCCTTTAGAACCCATTTTGACCTACATTGAGAACCATGCCCAATTAATAACTTAATTTGGGTTTTTGCGCAAATTGACCGGTCAAACAAGGTTTAATATGAAAATAAAATTCACCATCAGATTCCTTAGGTCCTAATTAGTCATGTATAAAAACTTGAGCCTAAGAAGAAACCTCCTTGACCGACTTCACACTTTGGTCCTCATATATTTACTCTTTGGCCCTCAACTTTTGAACCCTCGCATTTTGGCCCCTAACTCTCCTTCGTTCTTTGCAAACAGGTCCCTCCTGCAAAACCCTGCCAGCACCATGCTCCGGCGACCTTGCGCGGAGCATGGCGCCGCGCAGGGTGAGGTGGAGGACCTGGCAAGTGTACCGGGGGTGCCCTGCGTCGTCAGCCGTCGCAGGAGCACCCCCATGGTCATTGTAGCCCCCCATACCGGCCGTGCGAACGCACGGACGGTATGGGTTCGTATTCCGACCATTCTCCGGCGAGGGAGACACGTCGTCTCCCTCCGCCTTCCTCCCTGCTTCAACCCTATAAATACCCCCCGCCGCTCCACCGACGAGGGCAGCCTGGATCTGACGGAGAAAACCCCCAGCTTTCTTCTCTTCTTTCTCCGGCAGACGCTCACCAGCTCCGGCGACTTCCTCCCCCTCCACCTCTTCACTCTGCCGCACTACCAGCAGCAGAGACTTCCTCCCCTGCTCTTCCCGCGCCACGCCGCACCCAGCTGGCGCCTCTCCAGCCCTCTGCTCGCCGCCGCTCCTCTCTCTGAGCATCATCTTCTCCGGCGACAGTCGATACGACTGTCGCCCTGTTCCTCCCCCTTCGTCCCTGCAGTTAAGTTAGACTTACTCCCCTTCTCCTCCTCTTTCTTTCCCCGCTTTCGATTTAGTCAATTAAGCCCTCTACCGACCCTGTTCACCCTCATCCTCTCCGCCTCCGACCACCCTCCGGCGAGCCGCTCCCATCACCTCAGCGACCCACACGGCTCGCCGACCACCGCAGAACCTCCGCCTCCTCACCCTGATCCTCTTCCGCCCCTCCACTTCCCACCAAACACCCTCTGCAGATCCACCGAACACACCCACTCCCTCGCTCACAGTTTGACCTAGGACGACCTGACAGCTCCATCTCGCCCCCTGCAGACCCCCTGACCACCTTCGCCGTGCCACGGCGAAGGTCCCCCGCCTGTCTGATTTGGCCGAGAGGCCGTGCTATTGATTTCAGGTTCCAGGCCTTGACCGCCATTGGCGAGGAAGCTCGAAGCTTGCTCGAGGTTGCTCCAAGCCTAGATATCCCAGGTTGAAGAGCCACGGCCAGCGCGGAGGAGTCTTGCGCACACACCCCGGCCCTCAATTGGAGTTGCGCGCCTCAACAGCTGTTGCAATTGGAAGCGCCATCTCTGCTGCAGGCGTGAGAGAAATGGGTGCGCGGATAGTCCCACCTCGGAACCTTCTGAAGCCACACACCCACATAAATTGAAAAAGTGCCACCATCTGTTTGCCTCAGTTACCACGGGGTGAGGTCCCTCTCACCCGACCCGACCCGACTCGGCCTCGTCCGTGACCACGCTCCGCGGACCTGGCCCGACCCGATTAGACTGACCTGCACTCCTCGCCCACCACGCATGCCGGTGGGCCTGGACCCAGGCCTGACCCGAACCCGATTACCTGGTAGCGCTCTGGGAGAGCTTCCGAAGAGTGATTTCAGAGAGAGAGATACGCGGGGGAAGGGGGTAGAGTAGGTTTTTGCCTCTTGACGAATAAACTCTGAAGTGTGCAGGCCAAAGAAGAAGAAGCAGACCCGCTGAAGAAGAAGGAGCTGCTGCACTGTAGCGAAGGCATTGTTAAGTCGTCTCAGCACCGGGGCAGACGACGGAAGGTCAGCAGCCAAAGAAGAAGAAGACCCGCTGAAGAAGAAGGAAGAGCAACGGCCATCGCGAAAGAAGAAAAAGAGAAGTCAAGGCAGGTGAAGACAAAGAAGAAGAAGGAATGAAGAGAAGCAAGAAGCAAGAAAAGAAGAAGACGATCTGACGAAAAAGAAAGAAAGGAAACAAGGAAGAACAGAAGAAGAAGAGCACGAGGGGAAAATCTGAAGAAAGCAGAAGAAAAAGAAGAAGAAGAAGAAGAAGAAGAACAGGAAGAACCAAAGACAAAGAGGAAGAAAGAAGAAAAGAAGAAGAAGCCAATTTTTCATCTCTCTCTCTCTCTCTTTATTTTTGTAATAGAACTTGTATATCTCTAGAATACAACTTGCTCCCTGAGTTCGACCTCGGGAACTCTTTTATTTTTCCGAGTAAAAAAATTTTATATGAAACGTTGGTAACAACCGGCTTTACTACAACGATATAACACAACCCGGTCAAAACCACGCTTATCATTTTGGCGCCGTTGCCGGGGAGCAACGGCTATTCTAGAGGTAAACATTCCTGTATTCTTTTATTATTTCTGATAATCTCCTCTCTTTTGTGCAGCTACAGGAACTCAAGAAGACAAGCAACCACACCAAAGACAGGTAAATTTTTCCTCTCACTATTAACCCCTAAGCTCTAAAGAGGAAGAAAAGAAAAGAACAAGCAATATAGGGCTAACCTGTCTTCCGTATGTAGTAACCATAAAAGTTGCATGTTTTCAACTCTATTTCTGCACACTATTAAGGGTATTTAAGGGCTAACACATTCTTGCTTGAGCCCTAATTGCCCAACAAAGAGTTAAATGGACCAAGTAGAGCCAACATAAGGTCAAACATTAGGATTTCAGTAGAGACACACCCCTTAATCAAGAATTGAGGAAATCCTAAAGAGGTGTGCCCAAGCCATTGATTGAAAATAATTAACAAGAAAAATCCTAAACAATTGGCTCTCTCTAAACACTTGAACCCTAAAAGACAGGACCTAAAAAGCTCTCAAAGAAAACAAGAGGTAAAGTTGACCCCTTGGGTCAACCAACCTTAAATTAGGTCACTCTTTGCACTTAAAAGACTAAAGTTCAAGTGAAACCTTAAGCACCCTGATCTTAAAATTGGTAGACTTAAGAGGTCAAGATCCCCATTCTGGTCTACCTGGAACCGCAGTGACAAGAGAGGTCGGGTGGGGGAAACCCTGTAACCCGTGGGGACGCTCTACCGTGTAGGGGTCTTCGCGGGACTCTCCCTCTCTGGCTGCCCAGGTAATTCTCAGGTGGACGATCTTTCTGATCAAGGGGTCCATCTGCCCCGCACCTCTATAGTCACCCAACACATTTTTGGGTGTCTTGATTGGGTCCATCACCTTCTAAACTTACCTCTCCCAACTGTGCATGTACGGAAGGAGGTCTCTAAGACCACCCTTAAGACCTCCTTTAGAAATTCACTCTCGTCAAGGCCAAGCCTCGACGCCCGTGTTTGTGCAGCAACACCCTCACATTATTCTCTCTTCTGATTCAGAACCAAGTTCTTCTTCTTCCCCCATCATGGCTCAGCCAGTTGAGGAAGAAAATAATCTGGAACACCAGCTCCAGCGACTCAATGACCTCTTCCAAAACTTCGTGCACCCACCACAGCATCCTATGATGCGGGACCACTACAATCCTGCTGCGGTGGCAATTGAGCCTCGAGTTAGAATCCCGATTGGAGGACCTGATTCCGAACTAAAGCCCAACATGATTCACGCTATACCTAAATTCCATGGGCTTAATTCTGAAGATCCCTTCCAGCACATCAAACAGCTTAAGCATCTGGCCCACACTTTTGGATCAGATGCGCAAAATCGGGATATTCTTCTCATGAAGATGTTCTCCTTTTCTCTTATGGACAAGGCCGCCCATTGGTATCAAACTCAGACCCGGCCGATCAACACTTGGGAAGAACTTCAATCCGAGTTTTTGAAAAAGTTCTTTCCCGTTGGTCGGACCAACGCCTTGCGCCATCAGATTACACACTTCACTCAACAATCAGGAGAACCTCTCCATGAGGCATGGGATCGTTTTCAGGATCTCATGAGGAAGTGCCCCCATCACGGAGTTCCTAAATGGGAACAAGTCCAATCTTTTTACCAGGGACTCCGTGAGGACATCCGCCTTTTCGTCAATGCAACCTGCGGAGGAAACATCATGGGTCAACATGAAGACACCGTATGGGAGATTCTCGAAAACATGTGCGAGAACTCCATCAACAATGACTCCATGGGATTATTCGACAGGACGAATACCCGCGCAGCGACGAATCTTAAGGGAGCACATGAGACGCAGGGCCTGTCCGCATCAGTCGACCTGGAATTAATGGCCAGTCGATTGGACAAGGTCTCAATTATTGAAAAGAAGGTGGATGAGCTGACTCAGCACTTGCAGCGAGCCACCTCTGCGCGTAACTCCTTTGCACAACCTCCTTCCACACAGGAGACTGTGCAAAACATCCTACACCGATCCTCCCCTGGGATGGATCCATATCCATCCCCATCTGATTCTTGGACTGGAAGATCATCCGATCCTTTCTTCACCAGCCGGGGGAACTCCATTCCCCCTTTTCCTGATTCTCAGGAGGTTCCTCAGACCTGCGAGGACCTCAACGCCATCCAGAACGACCCATTCTCCAACACTTACAACCCTGGATGGCGAAACCATCCAAATTTTCAGTGGGCGGGAAATTCTCAAACCCAAAGACCACCTTTTCAGTCCCGCCCACAGCCCTCTCATCACTACCAGCCGCCTCAGCCTCGGCCCAACCCTACTTATCCATCAGGGCCAAATCAAGATCAAATGTCCTTAATCCTTCAGACTCTGGCTGACATTCAAAAATCGAATGCGGCCATTCAAAAACAGCACAAGGACGAGCTTACTGAAGTTAAAACTCAGCTGGCCCAGTTGGCAAATTCTCGCCAGCCAGGCACACTCCCTTCCCAACCCCTTCCTAACCCAAATAACGTGCCAACCCAGAAGCGCGTTATGAACCCAAATTTAGGCCACGCTCAATGGATTTATCAGGCCCCTACTGCCCCATCTCCAAACGAGATGGAAGCCTCTACTTCTCGTACGGGATTTCAGCAGCAGCCACCCCTCCTACCAAATCCAAACCAAAATCAGGCCGGATTAAATTCTGTAACAACACGTAGTGGTAAGACAACTCAGGACCCGCATTATCCAAACCACTCCCAGCCTGATAATCATGACCCTAGGATAGTTATCCAAGGTACCGCTGTTCCAGACCCACAACCAGGACCTATCCTAGAGGAACCAACCAAGATCCCGTTTCCCGAAGCCCTGACCGAGGGAAAGAAGACCACCAAACCCGTGGCCCCTGAGGAGGACCTGGTCAAGCTCTTTGAGCAGGTCCACATAAACATCCCCTTGATGGATGCAATCCACCACGTACCAGCTTACGCACGATTTCTAAAGAATATATGTACACCCCAGCGTAAGCCGCGAACCAAGGGAGGGAGCCCAATTGTTCTGTCAGAGCAAGCCAGCTCTGTAATCCTTAGTAGACTCCCACCCAAGGCAAAAGATCCTGGAACTCCCCTGATCTCCTGTAAGATAGGTGGTACCCAATTTGACAGAGCATTGTTAGACTTAGGTGCATCTATAAATCTGATACCCACATCCTTACTTGACCATCTGGAAGAATCTGAGCTGAAACCAACTGAGGTGACATTACAATTAGCAGATCGATCTATAAAGTCACCAAAAGGGATTCTCGAGGATGTTATCGTAAGAGTGCGGGATTTCTATTTTCCAGTGGACTTTATAGTCTTAGACATGGATGCACCTGAGAACCCTAGGGATACACCAATCATTCTAGGGAGACCTTTCTTGGCTACTGCTAGAGCCAACATCAGCTGTGAGGAGGGCCAAATAGAGCTTAAGTTTGGAGATCAAACACTGAAAATTGATATATTTAAGGCCCAACAAGGAATTAATTGCGGCGTCATCGAGCAAATTTGTGACATCAAGACTTTGGTTGATGAATCACACCTCCAGAATGACTTGAGTATTCCTCATCAACCACAGAAGGATCTTGACCCGCAAATAGAGGAGTCAAATCCAGATGTGAACAACCCAATAACTCCCACCCTTGAACCTCACATCTATACTGAACCACCCGCTGCTGCTGAAAACCCCATCCTCGAACTGAAACCCCTTCCTGCTCATTTGAAATACATCTTTTTGGGTTCTAATCAGACCCTTCCTGTGATCATCAATTCCAACCTTAGTCCTGAACAGGAATCCCGTCTGATTGTTGTCCTCCAGCAACATCGCAGAGCCATCGGATGGACCCTCGATGATTTGACTGGAATAAGTCCCTCTTATTGTACTCATCATATCTATTCAGAAGAGGGCACACGACCTTCTCGTGAAATGCAGAGACGCTTAAATCCCAATCTGCAGGAGGTCGTGAAAAAGGAGATCATCAAGTGGTTAGATGCCGGGATCATCTACCCGATCTCCGATAGTCGTTGGGTGAGCCCGATTCAGGTCGTGCCTAAGAAGGCAGGACTCACCACTATAACGACTGAGACCGGAGAAGTCATTCCTACCCGATTAGCCAACTCGTGGAGAGTCTGTATAGATTACCGTCGACTCAATTCCTCCACGAAGAAGGATCATTTCCCACTACCCTTCATTGATCAAATTCTCGAAAAACTAGCGGGAAATAGGTTCTTCTGCTTTCTTGACGGGTACTCCGGTTATAACCAGGTGGCAATCCATCCTGAGGACCAAGAAAAGACCACATTCACCTGCCCCTTCGGAACATACGCTTTCCGAAGGATGCCTTTCGGTCTTTGCAATGCACCCGCTACTTTTCAGCGATGCATGCTTGCCATATTCTCAGATATGGTAGGTGATTATCTGGAAGTCTTCATGGATGACTTTTCAGTTTTCGGAGCATCATTCGACGATTGCCTCCAGCACTTGGTCCAGATACTCAGGCGGTGCATCGACGTGAATTTGGTTCTTTCCTGGGAAAAGAGCCATTTCATGGTGCCTAAGGGAATTGTCCTGGGACACTCAATTTCGGAGAAAGGTATCCAAGTGGATCGAGCTAAGGTTAATCTGATTTCTCGCCTTCCTATGCCTAGCTCGATCAGGGACATCCGATCCTTTTTAGGGCATGTCGGTTTTTATCGACGATTTATCCCTGATTTTTCAAAAATCGCACGCCCCCTGACCACTCTTCTCTCCAAGGATGTTCCCTTCGAAATCTCCAAGGAATGCACTCAAGCATTTGAAATCCTGCGTGACCGAGTCACCCAAGCCCCGATCCTACAGTCCCCTGATTGGTCTCAACCCTTTGAGATCATGTGTGATGCATCCGACTTCGCTGTAGGAGCGGTTTTGGGGCAGAAAAATGACAAGAAACCTGTGGTCATTTACTACGCCAGCAAAACACTCGATGAGGCTCAGCGTAACTATACAGTTACTGAGAAAGAGCTGCTAGCTGTAGTATTTGCCCTAGAGAAATTCAGATCATACCTTCTGGGTTCCCATGTCATCATATACTCGGATCACACGGCTGTGAGGCATCTCCTTGCAAAGAAGGACGCGAAACCTCGATTGATCCGATGGATCTTGCTGTTGCAAGAATTTGACCTCGAGATTCGCGATAAAGCGGGAAAACAAAACGTGGTAGCTGATCACTTGTCCCGTCTTCCTTCTGAAATGATAGACCCTTCCGGACCCATCACTGAGCATTTTCCCGATGAGCACCTGCTGACTATTGGTACTAGCCTTCCATGGTTTGCTAATATTGTAAATTACTTGGCATCTCATCAGACCCCGTCCGATTGGCCGAAGGCCAAGAAAGACAAATTACGCTCCGATGCCAAGTATTACATTTGGGAAGACCCGTACCTCTTCCGCATAGGTGCCGATCAGATCATCCGGAGATGTATCCCGGAAGGGGAAGTCAACAATATCCTCTCTTTCTGCCATGACCAGGCATGCGGTGGCCATTTTGCCGGGCATAAAACCGCATCAAAAGTCCTCCAGTGCGGCTTTTACTGGCCCACACTGTTCAAAGACGCATACAGTCATTGCAAGGCATGCAGTCGTTGCCAGACTTTGGGCAACATGAGCCATCGCGACATGATGCCTATGCAACCGATTCTAGTATGCGAAATCTTTGATGTTTGGGGGATTGATTTTATGGGCCCCTTTCCTGTTTCGGATGGTTTCGAATACATTCTGTTGGCTGTGGACTACGTGTCCAAATGGATCGAAGCCATACCGACCCGAACCTGTGATCACAAAATCGTTCTCAAATTCATTCATCAACACATTTTCTCAAGGTTCGGGATTCCTCGTGCAATAATCTCTGATGGGGGGACCCATTTCACAAATGCTCAGTTTAGGTCACTGATGACCAAATACGGGGTGTCTCACCGAATCTCTACTCCTTACCACCCCCAAACTAATGGTCTAGCTGAGCTGTCGAATCGGGAGATCAAGAAAATCCTACAGGTCACTGTTCGACCTCACAGGAAGGACTGGTCGTCCCGACTTCCGGAAGCATTGTGGGCCTATAGGACCGCCCACAAGACCCAATTGGGCATGTCTCCCTTTAGATTGGTGTACGGAAAGGCATGCCACCTTCCCGTCGAACTGGAGCATAAAGCCTATTGGGCAGTACGGAACTGTAATCTAGATCTTTCCAAGGCTGGGACCCACAGAAAACTCCAAATCAGCGAGATCGATGAATTACGCACAGACGCGTACGAGAACTCGCAAATCTACAAGGAGCGGGTTAAAGCCTTCCACGACAAACACATCTCAAGAAAGATCTTCCATCCTGGTCAAAAGGTCCTACTCTTTGATGCCCGACTCAAACTCTTCCCAGGAAAACTGAGATCTAAGTGGGTCGGACCATATTTGGTCCGACAGGTTTTTGGAAATGGAGCAATCGAAATCAGTCCACTCAGCCACGATTCTGAACCTTTCATCGTGAATGGTCAAAGACTCAAGCCGTTCATTGATGTAACTTCTACTGATTTGGCTGAGGCATCTTATATCCTCCTTTCCCCTTGAGCTTATTGCGCCCAGCCGATGGCGTAAAACTCAGCGCTTAACGGGAGGCAGCCCGTCATTCTCTTTGAAAACCTGAAACTTGTTCTGACACCTTTCAGCACTCGAAGTTCACCCTGAATTAAGACCCCCTAGGTTACAATGAGGACATTGCAAATCTTAGGCATGGGGGGGTAGGAAAGTGCAAAAACTTGTAAGAAAAGGTTTCAAACAAAAAATTCACATATGCCAAAAATACCATAAAAGTTAAAAAATTTTTTCGAAAAAGAATAAGAGGAAAAGAGGAGAAGGAAAATTTTGTGAAGGAGAGAAGAAACAAAATGAAAAAGGAGCACAAAATTATAAGAAAAGTTGATAGTCATTAGTAAGGAACTAAGGAATTAACCTAAGTTCTAGACCTCATTCAAGAAAATAACTGAAAAGTGCACAATAAGATTAGTAAGAATGCAAACCTTAGGCATTCTTGAATAGACTCTTAGTACTCATTAAGATCTGGACACTCCTCAAGAGGTTGAGGAAAATGAAAAGCTGAAGTATTAGGTCTAAGGCTTAGGAAGTATTCGGCCTCGTTAACTAATTTTTGGTTTACGGGACTCAGTAACCTAAGCACCCTAATCTCACACACAGCCTGGTTCAGTAAGCGTAAAAATCAGAATCACGCAGAAGCGTCGCAAAAATCTGAAAAGAACACCTAGAATAGGAATGGCCGATCAACACAAGTTGATTTGGACGAGTTCCCAGCGCGGAGAGGCGGGAAATCCCCTCGAAGATGCGTAACAAAATATCATCTCCTCGGTGCTTGTCTCTTAGGATATTTACATATCCTACGGGGGGCATGTAAGCACTCTGCTGGTTCAGATTCCATGGATGGCATTATCTCGAAGTGTCAATTGCCAGGGTCTGGATTCGGCCACGGAATACCATGGATGGGATTATCTCGAAATCTCAATAGCCAGGGTTCCGGGGGTTGCCATGGGCGGTGCTATCTCGAAACATCGATCGCCAAGAACCCTTGAGGATTGATGATGGGAGCAAGGAATCTGATACAGACCGTGTTGAAAAGCTAATCCTAGGCTAGAACTAAAAAGAAAAAGAGAGAGAAAACTCTCCAAACAGAAAAAAAAAAAAAAAAACTTTCTATCTCTCTCTTACAAAACGCACTGCGAACTGGGCCAGGGCTAAAATCATTTCAAGCACGGGTGCTTTAACCACGAAGTCCAATAAACCTTAGGTTAGTTCTTGCGGGCCTTAAAAACCTTTGCTAAAAGACTGAGGCTAAGGCTAGACAGATTTGGATCTTGATTGGTACTAGAGTATCTTTTAGGCCTATGGTCAGCATTCTAACCTAATCTATGCTCAAATAAAAAGGCACTTATCTAAAACCATTGAAAACTTCATGGTCTAGAACAAAGGTTGAAACCTTAAGTTGTTTGCTAAGGGACTAGCAAAAGCTAGGCATGGGGGTATGATGAGAACCTCATCATGAGCCATAACTAGCTCATTTTGACCCAATACAAAGGATAAAAGCTCCTACATATCTCAAGGAAAGGCTTAACTCAGAGAATTCTGAGTTTGAGAAGGAAACCAGTCATAAGGGGTAAAAGTGCAATTTTACCAGTATAATCTGCATACAGGGTAATTCAGGGCCCAAACATAGGTCAAAACAGCTTAATAAGAATAAAAGTGGGATGAGATGATCTAGCAAGGGCTACAGCACTTCCAAGGAACCAAATGATAATCTGTAACCCTAAAACAACCCACTTCAATTCACAAGGTTCGAGGCAAAGTAAAAATAGAATAAACCCTCTAAAATTCATAGAAAAATAATCTCTAGGGTTTAGAACCTTCAATTTGGCCTTTAGAACCCATTTTGACCTACATTGAGAACCATGCCCAATTAATAACTTAATTTGGGTTTTTACGCAAATTGACCGGTCAAACAAGGTTTAATATGAAAATAAAATTCACCATCAGATTCCTTAGGTCCTAATTAGTCATGTATAAAAACTTGAGCCTAAGAAGAAACCTCCTTGACCGACTTCACACTTTGGTCCTCATATATTTACTCTTTGGCCCTCAACTTTTGAACCCTCGCATTTTGGCCCCTAACTCTCCTTCATTCTTTGCAAACAGGTCCCTCCTGCAAAACCCTGCCAGCACCATGCTCCGGCGACCTTACGCGGAGCATGGCGCCGCGCAGGGTGAGGTGGAGGACCTGGCAAGTGTACCGGGGGTGCCCTGCGTCGTCAGCCGTCGCAGGAGCACCCCCATGGTCATTGTAGCCCCCCATACCGGCCGTGCGAACGCACGGACGGTATGGGTTCGTATTCCGACCATTCTCCGGCGAGGGAGACACGTCGTCTCCCTCCGCCTTCCTCCCTGCTTCAACCCTATAAATACCCCCCGCCGCTCCACCGACGAGGGCAGCCTGGATCTGACGGAGAAAACCCCCAGCTTTCTTCTCTTCTTTCTCCGGCAGACGCTCACCAGCTCCGGCGACTTCCTCCCCCTCCACCTCTTCGCTCTGCCGCACTACCAGCAGCAGAGACTTCCTCCCCTGCTCTTCCCGCGCCACGCCGCACCCAGCTGGCGCCTCTCCAGCCCTCTGCTCGCCGCCGCTCCTCTCTCTGAGCATCATCTTCTCCGGCGACAGTCGATACGACTGTCGCCCTGTTCCTCCCCCTTCGTCCCTGCAGTTAAGTTAGACTTACTCCCCTTCTCCTCCTCTTTCTTTCCCCGCTTTCGATTTAGTCAATTAAGCCCTCTACCGACCCTGTTCACCCTCATCCTCTCCGCCTCCGACCACCCTCCGGCGAGCCGCTCCCATCACCTCAGCGACCCACACGGCTCGCCGACCACCGCAGAACCTCCGCCTCCTCACCCTGATCCTCTTCCGCCCCTCCACTTCCCACCAAACACCCTCTGCAGATCCACCGAACACACCCACTCCCTCGCTCACAGTTTGACCTAGGACGACCTGACAGCTCCATCTCGCCCCCTGCAGACCCCCTGACCACCTTCGCCGTGCCACGGCGAAGGTCCCCCGCCTGTCTGATTTGGCCGAGAGGCCGTGCTATTGATTTCAGGTTCCAGGCCTTGACCGCCATTGGCGAGGAAGCTCGAAGCTTGCTCGAGGTTGCTCCAAGCCTAGATATCCCAGGTTGAAGAGCCACGGCCAGCGCGGAGGAGTCTTGCGCACACACCCCGGCCCTCAATTGGAGTTGCGCGCCTCAACAGCTGTTGCAATTGGAAGCGCCATCTCTGCTGCAGGCGTGAGAGAAATGGGTGCGCGGATAGTCCCACCTCGGAACCTTCTGAAGCCACACACCCACATAAATTGAAAAAGTGCCACCATCTGTTTGCCTCAGTTACCACGGGGTGAGGTCCCTCTCACCCGACCCGACCCGACTCGGCCTCGTCCGTGACCACGCTCCGCGGACCTGGCCCGACCCGATTAGACTGACCTGCACTCCTCGCCCACCACGCATGCCGGTGGGCCTGGACCCGGGCCTGACCCGAACCCGATTACCCGGTAGCGCTCTGGGAGAGCTTCCGAAGAGTGATTTCAGAGAGAGAGATACGCGGGGGAAGGGGGTAGAGTAGGTTTTTGCCTCTTGACGAATAAACTCTGAAGTGTGCAGGCCAAAGAAGAAGAAGCAGACCCGCTGAAGAAGAAGGAGCTGCTGCACTGTAGCGAAGGCATTGTTAAGTCGTCTCAGCACCGGGGCAGACGACGGAAGGTCAGCAGCCAAAGAAGAAGAAGACCCGCTGAAGAAGAAGGAAGAGCAACGGCCATCGCGAAAGAAGAAAAAGAGAAGTCAAGGTAGGTGAAGACAAAGAAGAAGAAGGAATGAAGAGAAGCAAGAAGCAAGAAAAGAAGAAGACGATCTGACGAAAAAGAAAGAAAGGAAACAAGGAAGAACAGAAGAAGAAGAGCACGAGGGGAAAATCTGAAGAAAGCAGAAGAAAAAGAAGAAGAAGAAGAAGAAGAAGAACAGGAAGAACCAAAGACAAAGAGGAAGAAAGAAGAAAAGAAGAAGAAGCCAATTTTTCATCTCTCTCTCTCTCTCTTTATTTTTGTAATAGAACTTGTATATCTCTAGAATACAACTTGCTCCCTGAGTTCGACCTCGGGAACTCTTTTATTTTTCCGAGTAAAAAAATTTTATATGAAACGTTGGTAACAACCGGCTTTACTACAACGATATAACACAACCCGGTCAAAACCACGCTTATCAGCCATCTCTACCTACTCTACTCCCACCTACTCCTAAGCTCTAGCAAGCCTACCGACGCTCCATTAGAGCTTGTTCTGAAGTTCCCAAGACTCCTATTAGTGTAGCAAACCTCTGCCCCACTAAATATTCGTCCATCTTCCCATCCCCATTCATATGTTGCCTTGGAGCCGTCCTCCCACCTCCATTCCGGTAGTAGATCACCTCCATCTTCTCACCTCCATTTCGGAGCCACGCAGAAGCTTTCCACAACCCAACATCCTCCTGCACCTCACCTCCGTCGTCCTGCTCCTCACCTCCTCCTTTTGAGGTTCCGCCAGGCGTCGTCTTCTCGCCAAACAACCAATTTGGGAGATTTCCTCTCACCCCCTCTCTTTTTATGCTTTCATAGTTTATTGTAGTTGACATTGGAAGTAATATATATCAGATTTGTTCCACATCTCTATCTTGTGATTTGTTTGCTTGTTTTCTTCTTACAAAAATACAAAAAAATAACAAAACCCTAAAATACCAAAAAGAAACGAATCGAAGTGCGGTTTTCATTTAAAGTAAACGTCGCCTCCCTTTGTTCAACCCGGAACTCCCTTGGAGTTTCGGTATGAATTTTATCTGATCGATGTGTTTTGCAACACGATGACTGGTTACTTGTAACCGCGATTTTTAACATGCGAAACACGCCTAACCATTTTGGCGCCGTTGCCAAGGAGGCAACGGAATTTACGTTATTGTTTATTGCACTTCTTTGCATTTACATAACACTAACCTTGCTTATCTTTGATCTATTGTCTTGCAGGTACCCTAGCATGGAGATCCAAGTGCGGTAGACTGGAGTAAAGTGCGGGTAGAGTGTTTTGTAAGTGTCCCCCACACCGCGCCCACCTTAGCTTTCATTCCATAAACTAATAACTCAAACCCAAATCAACTTAGGTGCTTTTTATAAATCCTAGGATAGATTTGGTTGTTTGTTTGCCACCACCACTCACCTCACCATCCCCATAAATAAATAAATAAAAGTGTTATCTGATTATGGGATTTTCTGAAAGAGGCACACCTTAACACCCACAACACCTTACCCTAAGGCACATAATCACATCGATTCTACCACTTAACCGGGATATGACCTGTGGACCCAGTACACTTAATTCAACAAACAAATAAGTGAGTAGAAATCTGAATAGGTCAAACATTTATGTGTGCCTTAACTAAGTGGTGCAATAGGCCAATTGATTGAATTGTTTGGGCCGCACTACTTAAGATAAATGCGATTCATTAAGTAGCTTGCCACTTAGGGTTAATTTTTAGGACTGAACCAGGAGCTCCACATTTTATTTCTAATTTTTAAAGGAATATATCTACACCAATGCTTTCTAAACTTGGAGTGTTCTACTGAACCTTGATTAAATATACCTAAATATTAAACCCTAAAAGCTACTAAACAAGGTTGAACCCCCTAAAAGACACATCATCAAATAACCTTGTTTGCAAACCCTGGTTACGCATGCACACACATTTTAAACTAATCATTAAGGGCATAGCCCATCTAAAGGGCCCATCACATTCCTGAAGCACCATTGTCCCAAGCCTAACTAAAATTGACTAGACGTTAGCCCTAAAAACTGGTTCGCTCGTCGGGATTCAGATTGAGATTGTTCACGATTAACCTGCTTATACTAGTCAATCTAATGTTCAACTAGGGGAGTAGCATCAAATGACCGCGGTTGGGGGGTACACTAGGAACCAGAGGCGCAAGACAAAGGAAGAACCTTCTCCCCAGTCTCTCCTAACTGGTTGGATTGCCTGGACATAAGTAGAGTAGATCGTCCATAATCTCAGGATGGATTTTGAGAGTCTGTAGACCTTTAGGCTACCCAACCTAAGGATAGGCTGGTATTTTTGTACTGCAGGGCTCCTTTCTTCTCTTCTGATTTCCCTCCTTACTTCACCATGTACCCTTCCACATCTTACATGCATTTCCCATCCTATCCTCCTACCACCACTTATCCCCAAGATGATTACTATTCCAACTTGACTTGTAATTACCCATCCACTAGCCAGGATGACTTTGGTTGGGGATACGAATCTGGACCTCAATGTCCAAGGCCTAACCCTGGTGATTATTACCCTTCCTAGAGCTATAATGATTATAGATCTTCATCCTTTGATCACCAAACCAACACAATCTACAATCAGGAAGGATATAATGATTATAACACCTACCCTCCCCAGTATTCCAATGAAAATAGGCCATAACCATTCTTTGAACAACCCAAGATGACCTACTATCAGGGAGGAACCCGAGAACCTCGACATTTTAACTCCCCTAGATTTAACCCAAAATCACCAAAACCTGAACGGATCCAATCGGTTCGGTGAACCAGATCCAAGGTAGGGTGTTGGCTAATTTTTTAGCACTATACAATCGTTAGAAGCCCAACCAAGACCATGCACTGAAGCACTAGAGCCTATGATCAAAATGATTGATGAACTTAATGGTTCTCTATTGGATTTGCTCCAAAGTGTTAGGGATAGGGACTTGGGTGAGTTTCTTCTTCGGAAATTGTCGAGGTTGAGGATGAAATTTGTGGTTGCCCTAGTCAAATCTTGGGATGATTCTCAAGATGAACCCCCTTCAGGAGAGCCAATGTCTGAACCCGCTCAGGTGCCTGTCAAGGGGGATACATTTTCTGAGATCGAAGATGACCAAGTTGGGCTAGAGCAATCCATTGAGGATGAACCGATTGATTCAACCGAGATATCCAAGCCAAGGAGTGAAGAAGAATATGTCTCCTTGGATGACGAAATGACTTGTGATGTTGAGACATATACAAGTGAGGATCATGAATTCTTTGATTTCGAGGGTGAGGAATCTCTTAGTGATGTCTCACTTATGGTTGAGGAGAATGATTTTAGTGAGACATATGGGCTCGAGGAGTATGATGACCAATTTTCTAGCCTGACTAATGAAGATTTTGATTCGGTTGGGGCTAACTTGGAGGATTTGATACTTGATGACTCAATTAGTAGCCCCATTCCTCAACCACACCGCGAAGAGCTGAATGAACGTACTTTTGAGATCATTGTGCCCAAGTCAATCCTGATTCAGCTACAATTATTGGACTTGGGTAGTTTAGATGGGGTGTACAATAATCTAGAGGTCCCGGAACCTTGATTTTAGAGGATAGGAATTTGGGAATGAAAATTTGGAAGGCTAAGTTAGAGGGAAGCACAATTTTGGGTATAAGGGTTCTTATTGACCTAAAACCATCAACTTTTCCTAGGACCCTTATGATATCTTTCACGTGCAACCCAAGCCTGGAATAACTGATTATTTTTCTGACCTAGATGTTAAGTGGACAATTGCACCTATTGAACCATCTTTACCCATTGTCCGACACTTTGGTCTTGGATTGCACACCACTAAACAGTGGACCCGACCCTACAAGCTTAGCAACCTTCGTTTCTGGGTGATTTTCATCCAGAACCTGAGAACCACTCGACCCTAGGGCATGGGTCTGCACCATAATCTGGTCCACATCTATGGACATCTTCTGCTGGCAGGTTTCAAGATCAATATTTTGATTTTGATTCTGAACCGCACTTGTGAATTCTCAATCTCTTCTTTGTATGTATGCTATGCCTAGCTGAAGGCATTAAACTTAGCACGTGTGTATACACTCTTCTCTCTGTGGGGCTGACCGGATTTTCATGACACTTAGGTGATATTCTGTTTACTCCGCCCTTTTCATGTCGTTATTTTTACAATGAGGACATTGCATCATCTAGGCATGGGGGGTGGATAATCAATTCCTGAAATCATTATGTTAACTCTGTAGAATTTCTTCTAGTTTCTTATAAAATGAAAAAATAAAAAAATTTGAAAATTTGAAAAAGATATAAAAAGAAACAAATTAGGAAAAGAGAACTTAGGCTTTTGGAGGTTATTAACTTTAGGAAATGATACGAGAGGACCTAAACACTTAGACACTTCAGGTCTTTGAGCTTAATTAGCCCAGGTGTCCACTTAAATGTGGACTTAGTCTCGAGTCCTCGCTAATTAAAATTTATTTTAATTTGGTAAATAATTTGGGATGATAAGTATGTGACTTATCAACCCACCCTCTGATTTGGGGGGACTTTAAGCCTAAGCATCTATACATATTTTTTGCACTGACTCACTTTTCGGCAATTTTTACCGAAATTGGGTAGCTAATGGACGCACTTGGCCGGTATGGCCGGCAAGTTGCCGGTCGTAACAACTCATCGGTGGATTGTCCAGAGCCCAATCACAAGACCATTTTCGTTGTACTGCCTTTAGGTAAATCTTAGATCATGAAAGCCACCTACTTAAAAAGGAAAAGAAAAAAAGAAAATATAGAGAAAATATAGAGAAAATAAAAATAGAAAAAGGAGAAAATAAAAAACAAATAAAACTACACTTCACCGCACGAGTATGGCTAGCAAGTTGTCAGTGGTAACAGCTCATTGGCCGATTGTCCAGAACCTAGCTCACAAAAAAAATGCACTAATTCCCAAAATACTTAGGGAAGAAGGGAGGGAGTAGAATAAATTAGGGAGATATACTATAGGTTCGCCCTTGTGTTGATCCCATAAATAAAAATAGGGAGAAAGCTACCGTTCGAAAAGGTAAACCTCTAGGCAAGGTCACTTAGGGTCATAGAAACTCGAAGTCCGTTTTAACGGCCACCTAATGAGTCTTTCACTATTTTCACAAGATGCTTAGCACTTAGAGTCCTTTTCGAGTCTTCGGCGGGTCGGGCAGCTGTAAACTGTTATCCCAGAACTCTAAAACTCCAAAAGTACAAAAAAAATTAGAAAAGAAGAAAAACAAAAAAGTGTATCTTCCCTTTTCAAATAAGGCGAGGACTTGGGTGGTTTGCATTCTGGCAGGCACCCGGGTACTACTGAGTTTTCATAGTTTAGGACCTTAGTTGAAATTTTCTATTGCAAATAAACGACTTAGGCCTAAGCAATCTAATCCTAATTTTGCTTTTTTACATAGCATAAAGTTTAATTTTGTTAGGGACTAGCAAAATATAGGCATGGGGTATGATATAAATACATTTATTAAGGGTAAAATGCCTATTCATGCATGTTACTAAACTTTGATTTGCATTTCATGTTATAAATATTACATAGCATGCATCATTCTGTATTTAAAGTAGCATATAATTTAGGTTAATTGCATCTTTTTGTAGTTAGGAGAGAAGGATATTTATTTTGGAGCCTTGGATTGACAATCCGACCGTATGGATCTGATCAAGATGACGATCGAAGTCTGACTCCTCTAAAATCGCCTCGATCAGAGTCCTGTAGCACCATATGTAGTCTAAGGAAGATCAACGGCCAAGGGACAAGTAGACATAATTCGGAGCTTCAAATAACAAATCTGACAGCATGGATGGATTCAGGTCGATGATCGTAGCCTAACGGTGTGAAAATCAACTCAATCCAACCTCTATAGCAGCCCTTACAATAAGAGGAAGACGGACGGCCCAGATTGTGCTGCGTGGCAAAACCCAGGCTGCCCAGCGAATGCATGCGGCACCGCATGTGCACAGCAGCGTGGGTGAGTGCATGCCCACGAAGGTACGCATGTGCACAACGCAATGGCAACACGTGGGCACGCACGAGCGGCAAAGTGGGGAAGCGCAGCATCTGCTATGCTTGGGCTGGACCTACAGTGACGCATGAGTTGGAGTTACAGTGATGCTTACAGGCGTTGCTAATTCATCGCATGCCAGCAAATCCAGCTGTGGGCACCAACTGGCATGAGCTGCCTACAGTGATGTTTCCAGCGATGGCCTGTCTGTCACTAATGGTCCCATACCTATTTTTGCCTCTTCTCCTCCACTATAAAAGGACATACACCCCCTCCCTTCGAAGCCATCTCTACCTACTCTACTCCCACCTACTCACAAGCTCTAGCAAGCCAACCAATGCTCCATTAGAGCTTGTTCTGAAGCTCCCAAGGCTCCTATTAATGTAGCAAACATCTGCCCCACCAAATATCCGTCCATCTTCCCATCCCCATTTATAGGTTGCCTTGGAGCCATCCTCCCACCTCCATCGTCCCGCTCCGCATGTCCTTCGTCCAAGCTTTCGTCAGGCACCGTCGTCTCGCCGAATAGTCGATTCGGGAGATTTCCTCTCACCCCCTCTCTTTTTATGCTTTCATAGTTTATTGTAATTGACATTGGAAGTAATATATATCAGATTTGTTCCACATCTCCATCTTTTGATTCATTTGCTTGTTGTCTTCTTACAAAAATATAAAAAATAACAAAACCCTAAAATACTAAAAAGAAATGAATCGAAGTGCGATTTTCACTTAACGTAAACGTCGCCTCCCTATGTTCGACCCGAGACTCCCTTTGAGTTTCAGTATAAATTTTATCTGATCGATGTGTTTTGCAACTATGACGACAGGTTATCTATAACCTCGATTTCTAATGCGTGAAACACACCCGACCAGGATCAAATCAAGAAACTTCAAGAACCACTTTATCCTCAGGTGGACACTCCTTTTCACTCCTATTCTCCACCTACTCTTTCGACCCCTCCTCTAGTCTATCATACATGCCATTGAATAGGGGCCAAATCTGTGGCCTCCAAATGGAAGAGAAAATCTAAGAGCCCACCCAAATGATCTAATTTGGGCTCAACCAAAAATCATAAGACCAAATCCACATCTACCTCTGACTCAGAGTCTAGGGACAGAAAGAAGAAAAAGGCTTCTGAAGTTGATTTGACCTATTTTCCCTTTCTTGAGGCCTTAAAGAAAGAGTCACAAAAGATGAAAAAGATTTGCACAACTAAAGAGGTGGTTTTACCAGCTAACATAAGTGCATTTGTTTCTGGCACTCTAGCACCCAAAAAGATCGACCCTGGAAACCTTTCATATCTTGTGCCATCAAGGGATTCACCTTCAATAGAACCCTTGTAGATCTAGGGTCTTCCATTAGCTTGATTCCTACCGCCCTTTTTGACTGCACGAGACTTGGAGATCTGCACCACACACCTATCACCATTAGAATGGCAGATGAATCCATCAAAACACCTAAGGGGGTAGTTTAGGATGTGATTATTAAAGTGCAAGGTCATAGCTTTCCGGTTGATTTTATTATCTTGGACATGAATAAACTAAAGAAGCTAAGAAATTCACCCATCATTCTAGGTCGACCTTTCTTGGCTACGGCCAATGCATGGATTAATTGTTACTCAGGATGAATGGAGGTGACTAGCAGCAATTAGAAGAATCACTTTGATATTTATGCAGCTGCTAAGAAAACGAAGTTAGGGTATTTTCTGGATGACATGGAAAATGATGCAGAGGGCAATTCGGAAGAAACTATGGCAATTGACACCTGGGTAGAACCACATGACCTGAATAAACAATACATTAGATCACATAAGTCACCCTCAATACTAGATCAAATCATTGGTAGTATGGTTGACTATCTTGATCGACTTAGCCCAATTCAAACCCCTGCCCCTTGCAATGAATCCCAGATTACTCAATTGATAAAAATGATTCATGAAGTAAAAGAAGCTAGTGCAAGAGAATATGATGATACAAGAAAAGAGCTTCACAGAATCCGGGACGAGTAACAAAAATCAGAAACATTTTAATTTGGGTCCGGTGTGTTACAACCGATTTGTGATTCGATGGTGGTCATGCAGGATTCTATTGATCAAACACCCAAGGTGGTTGATATTGATAATCCTATTAAAGTTGAGAATGGAGATTTATTCGAGAATCTTGATCATGATTTAGGACCTGAATGCCAATCATTTCATTTTGAGGAACCAAGCATTAAGGGACCTAAATATGATTTTGTTGCATTTGAGAATACCGATGGAGACATTGATGAATTAATTCAAATGATCACATACACAGACCAACAAAATAAATAAGACCTTAATGACTCCTCAATCAATGATTTAGCCCATTCCATTTCACGGAGGGACTCACTACTAAATCTAACGACCAATTTCATCTAAGTGAGAATGAAATATCCCCTTATGAAAGCGATATTCAAGAGATTAAAATACTATTGGGGATAACATATGATGAGTTATCGGAGGAAGCTAAAAATTTTCAGGAATCATGTGATAATTGGGAATCAGAATTGAAAACTTTTGAAGAGATAAAAGAAGAAGATGATACCCAAACATCTTTGGTAGAGACAGAGACTAATCAGTGGACCTTGATTTCCAGATCTGACTACACTACTTCGGTCATGCCTTCCCTTCATCACCATTATCAAGACCCATATGACTTTACCACACATGAATCTACCTATACCTCTACCACCCACATTCTCCATCACCTCTTTAGGATGCCTTCACCTTCATTTCTTCCAGGCACCCATAATTATCTATCTTTCTTCTGTAGCATCTGGCTACAGATAATCCCAAGCCCCATCTACATATTTTTCCAATTATTTGGACTTGGAATTCATGGACAGCTGGTTCGCATTTACGACCCACTATTGGCGAAGGAGATTAAAATTCTTATCATTTTACTCACCATTCTCAATAGTGTATTGACATATCCTTTTTGAGTGTACACCTAGCTGGAGGCATTAATCTTAGCATTTATATATAGCATATTTTATTTGTCATATTTTCCCTACATATTCAATTTTAGGTGTTGGAATAAGCAAAATGCCAAAATTTAGGAGCTATTCCAGGTGATTTATACCCATTTACCCTTGTCTTAAGTAATTTTTCATTATATTCATGCATGAGGACATGCAAGAAAGTAGGCATGGGGGGGTAGTAATTGTAAATTGAAATTTTTTTTTGCTAACACTTAAGAAAAACCTTTTGTACATCATGCTAATTGCACTTTAGGGTCCTTAAATTAAGAACAACCAATCTACCTCCAATGTTTGCATTGGAGCTAAAAAATCATCTGCAACAGCCACTTTCAACTCATCCATTCACCTTTTTGTTCTAAATTTAGGGTCAAGCTGTATATAACCCGAATTAGGGAAATTTTCGAAGTGCAACTTTGAAAGGTTACAAATAGCATTTATATATAATGCATTCATGAGTAAGACTTTTATCAAGAGAATGTATTAGGGATTTTATCCTCTAGTTGATTCTTATAATCTGGAACCCAGTACAATTTTCACTCACATGTAGAATTTGCAATGGATTCATGGTAAAGACTGATGAACATCTTCAGTTTGTCGAGAAGAAGTAGTGCTTCTTTTCCTGAACCCCTGGATAGTGTTTTGACAGTCAGGCAAATTTTCTTCCAAAATTCCATCAAATAGTGTGAGATGAGAGTAGAGTGTACTGGTGCTCTAAGATTAGTGCAAGGAATCTAGAATCCTAGATAATTAGGTAATGATACTCAGAGATTAGGCATAGTTTTCAGTCTCGGATCCTGCGTATAGATTTTTTTGTGAAATTTTGAGAGCCACCAAATCGGGTAAATACGTAGAGAGTGAGTTTTCATAAAACTACAACTAAGGTGAATGCTTATGATCATTGTTTAGGGAATCCTCGGTTGAAGGAGGGTATTGATATCAAGGTCAGAAATACACCGTCCTATCCATCTTTCCCAATGTTGTGAGTAGGCACTTCCACCAAATAAGCCATCCAATGTCTCTTGAGTACCACCAATCCCTAATAATGCCTCTTCAATAAAATTCATGAATGTGTTGCTAGATTGTGTCGAGTTAGAAAAAATTTATATGAAAAAAGAAAGAATGAAAAAATGAGAAAATGAGAAAAAGGAAAAAAAATGGAAAAAAAAGAAAAATTGAAAAAGAAGAAAAAGCAAAGAAAAAAAGTGTGAATATTTAGTGTTTATTTCAGTTACATTGAGGCAATATCACCAAATAAGGCCTTAAGTTATCTTTCTACATTTCTGACCACCCAAATACTGGTTGAGGAATTCCGACTTAGTGTTAGGGTTATGGAACTCAATTAAAGTGTTAATGGCAAGTGAGACCGCTAAATACAGGTCATATGTGTGAATCCAGTGAGATTATGAGCTCTAAGGAAAGTAAAGAAAACAAAAGAAAAAGAAACAAAGAAAAGAAAAAGTAAAAAAGAGAATGAATACAAAGGAACCAAAAGAGCGCATAGTTTTTCTCATCTTTCCCTGAGTTGAGTTACTTAATAATTTGGGAATTTAGATTCTATAGTACTAATTTCTATGTAGCACCAAGTGAGAGTGAGCCACCAAATAAACAACCATTTTCCTCCAAAATTCTCTACCTAAGCTTAAAGCCAGGGTGGAATTCAAAAAAAATCTTGGATACCCCGAGGGAAGAAGTTCGCCCATCCCACTAGAATTTAACTAGGGGTTAAGTATTGACTTTAGAGGTGAATCAGGCCCTTCACTTGATTCCATTGCAAAAGCTACATGCTACACTTTCACGTATCTGGATTTGTATATTTTTGGATGAAACAAAAGGAGAAAAATCTTTAGTCAAGCTCCTTGATAAAAGGAATAAGTAGTACTTTAGGGATCAAACTTGCAAATAACTTAGTCATGCATTTAGTCTTGCATTTGCTAAGGACTAGCAAAGTTTAGGCACGGGGGTATGATTGCACAGCAATCATGGGTCCTAATCAACCTAAATAATGTCTGAACCTAGCTTAAATTGTGGATATTGCACTCATATCTTGCATATCATGCATTGCATCAGTCTATTTAGAATAAGATAAGATATCCTGCTATTTAATGGCTTTTATTACTATTTTCAGGTAATAAAGTGGTCCAAGATGGAGACAGTGGAATAAAGCAATAAAGGAAGAAGAAGACTGATCCAGATAAGAGGAGTGAGGAGGATAGCCTTATCCCTACCCTTAGAAACCCTAGGACAGCCTTCCCAAACCCAAAATGACCTCCATTACGAAATCGTAGCCTCAAAACCCAAACATGGATAGCACTATCCATGTTCTTATCCAAAACCCAAACACTTAGGAACCAAAACCCACCTTAGAAAACCTAAAACCCACTCTCCAGCACCATTTAGGACATCCAGACATCTGGCTGGACACTCGATTTCTGCAGAATAACAATCCAAGAAGCCAAAACTCTTACTGCCACAGAATTGGACATCCAATTTATTGTCCAGACATCCAATTTTGTAGCATAAAATGTCTGACCACTGTTCTGGACGTCTGATACTACTATATGGTTCCTGATTTTGGTGCAAGAAGCCTGATCTTGCCTATTTTGACCTAGGAACCCCATTGGACACCCTAAGAAACCTAATTAGAGACCTCCTAAGCGTAGTCCACTATCCATAGCCCTACCTATCCTATCCCTAACCGAATTGAACCATCCCATACCTAATTGGGTGCATATACAGTTGATTGGGTGCACCTGAGCCCAGTTAGATCCACATAGGATCTAATTGACTCCTACCTATTAGGGTTACCCTAGCCTAATCACATGCACACATCCAATTAGACTTGACCAAGACCTAGTCAGGTTCTCTCCTATCCGATTAAACTTTCCTAAGCCTAATTAGGTCCATACCCACTTAATGTAGGTTAACCCAAACTAGATTCACCACACCCACTACCCTACTCCACGAAAATTGCACCTACACATACATACACTTTCCTAAATCCCACTTGCCCATTCTAGCCCTCATTAGTTGGTCACCAACCTAAATCCTACATTGGTGGCACTTGCTATTTTGGGAGCCACCAAAAGTGGTGACCCATTTGAAATGGAGAGGCCTTCCCATAAAAGCTAAGGAGAGAAGAGAGCCACGAAATTCATTCACTCTCCCATCCATTCTCCTCCCACTTGCGACACCCTTCCACCCTTCAAAACCCTTGGGCCGTCCTCCTCCTCCAAGGCCCCCTCCATGGATGGCTAAAGAAGAAGCTCCTCCAAGGCATCTTCATGTGGGTGGCAAGAAGAAAGAGAGCACTAGGGTGCAACACCCTCTTCTCCTCTTTTCACTTGGGCATGTCCTTTCTTCTCCATAGAGAGGACATACCCTCTTTTTCTTCTTCTTTTTGGATGACCATGAAGGCTCCCCCGTAGCCTCTTGTGGTTGGCCATCTCTTGTTGGTAGGCGTGTAGATGGGTTTGCATACCCAAGGTCTAGTCTACACCCACACACAAGGCCAATGGCCCTAGTGGCACCTTCCCGGCATGAGGGACTTCTTCTATTTAGAAGCTTTCTAGCATAGATATTGTGTGACATTATTTTCAGTATTCTATGCATGAATAATATTATGTGATCATCACTTCTGTGATTGTCTTGAAGTTTGTTTGCCTATCGCTTTTCAAAATAAAAATCAAAAACACAAAAGGATGCTCCTCTCAAGAGCCACTCAAAGCCCTAGCAAAGAAGAAGAAGGATCAAGGAGGAAGGATGGCAATAGTAGAGGGAGGTGACCATGGGGTGATTGGGGGGAGAATCTAAGACGATGAGTGTTGGACTACATGGAGATCTAGGGCATGGAGGTGGAAAGAAAGGAGAGGATCTGATGCTACTGGTAGATGGGAGGAGGATATAAGGATGATAGATAGAGGGAGTTCATGGGGTAGCAGAAAGATCATTTGTTTCCAGTGCTAGCATCGGGGTCATATGGCAGCTGTATGTCGCTCTCCCATTGTGTGCCTTGTGTGTGGTGGTCATGGCCATAAGCAGGATTCATGCAAAGCAAATGATGTGCAGAAGGGCTACTCGAATTTGCACACTGGAGGTTTGAATTTTAGGGCACAGCCGCCACCACCGCAGCCTCCTCATACCTATGGGGGTCACACGATCGACGTTGAGGTCCCTATGACAGAGAACATAAGAGCGGCATAGCTGATACTGAGAGGGGCACTGATCGGCGAGGTAATGACCAGTAATCCATCTTTAGAAAACCTACATAAACTGGTAAGTTATCTTTCTCCATCGACTAACTGCTAGCAATTCGCTTTTCTATCGCCTGCACGTTTTGTGCTCTTCGGCTTGGGGATGATGGATGTCGAACGTATGCACTTTCAATCAAGCTCTTTTGAAGGTTAACAGTGATATGGAGGTTAGTCTCCCCCTTTGATGGAGCCTTGCTGGAGAGGCCACCATAGAGATTAGGCTCCAGATCAGGGAAACTTGAGATCAAAGGTCTGCCGCTACACCTGAGGTCAAGAGAGGTGGTGGCGACCATGATTTCTGGATTTACTCTAATGGTAGAAGATGCGAAAGTTGGGTTGATGGAGAGCGATGGACGGGTCGTGAGTGTGATGGTGGATGTCTTCAAATCAGGTTCCATCCCTGATAGATTGATTCTGAGATGTGGGGGTAGCTTCTGGTTGTTGCTCTTGAGATTCATTGTGGGTAACATTGCTGTGAAGAAGGGGCAAGATAAGTCATCTGATATGCAGGTTGTTGAAGAGGCAAACATATAGGTCTTGTGCAGATCTTCTCCTGATGAGGCACCGATAACAAAATAATGCGAAGACCATCATCTTAGGGAAATGGGGGAGATGATGGTCGAGGAGCAGGTGGATTCATTCAGGAAGGAAACAATGAATCCTGTGATTGAAGATGTAGGGGATCCACAATCAGGTGCTGATGACACTGAGATGTAGGTGTTAAAAGAAATTTCACTTAACTCCTTGAAGACCCAATAGAAGTTACAAGAGGTGGAGGGCCTAAAATTTGGTACTGGATCTACTACCAAGTCTGGTGTGGGCAGGTCACCCTATAGACTCAGACAGAGGAGACCAAATTCTGATCTGCTCCTGGATGAAAACACGATAGCTGCGATTATGCAGGTCAGTAAATGCCAAAGTGAAAAGGGGGAGGGATCTCATGAAGGAAGATGAGAATCCTTACGTGGAATGTGCGCGGGCTACACGACAAAAGTCAGAGGGATTCTTTAATGAGATACTTGAGAGAGTGGGAGATCGATTGTGCGATCTTACAAGAGACCCATATTGAGAACGAGTCTGATAGAGTATGGAATGACATGAAGGATGCGGGGGCAAATGAATGTGTGATGCTTAATGCACATGGTAGGTCGGGGGGCATCGTTATTTGGTGGAGAAGGGCTTGGGCACACATACTGGATGTACACAAGGCTCGACATTTTTTGACCTGCAAGTTCCAAACTCATCAGGGGCAAGATATTATTTGGATAACTGGTGTGTATGGCCCTTGCATTGCTTCTGTGAGACAGGAACTCTGGGAGGATTAGGTGACAATGGCTGAACTTGTGCAAGGAGAAGCTTGGCTAACAGGAGGAGACTTCAATTGTGTGCTGACAGGGACTGATAGGCCAAATGGTGTCACAGACAGTTCCTCTGTTGGTTTTCATTTGGTAGTTCAATCCCTTGGCTTGAATGAATATCCATCATCAAGAGTTGAGTTCACTTGGCATAATGGTAATGGCTTGTTATCAAGGATTAATAGATTCTTTGGGAATGCAACTGTCCTTGATAGATTTCAACTGTCAAATGTTGCTAGACTAGATCGCCCTTTCTCTGGCCATGCTCCCTTGGTCTGGGATAGTGTTGAAGAAATTCAAGCAGGCTCATACTTCAAGCTCAGAAGATCATGGCTGAGAGAGCCTGGGTTCCGTGAGATGGTTGGCTCATGGTGGCAGACCAAATAGGTGGAGGGCTCAGCTACTATCAGGTTTGAATCCAAGCTAGTTGCTCTACGTACTATTCTGAAAGAATATGGAGCTACTGTCATCACACTAAGGTAGGAGAGGTGTGTAGAGGCTTTGAATAACATTTAGAAGCTGGATTCTAAGGAAGTAGCAGGGCCATTATCTGATGAGGAGCTTGCAGCTAGAAGAATGTGGTAGGGTGTGGTAGTGGAGGAGGATCTCAAACAAGAGATGGACTAGAGGGAGAGGTGAAAGAGCAATCTTCATTTTCATTGAAAACTTTAACATAAAATAATGTGTCGTATTTAATCGCGTGGTAGAAAATCGCCTTTCAAAACATTTTAATTTTTAGAATCTAACAACGAATAGTTAGGTCATCTCCACAGGAAGGAATTAACCCATCAAAAATGAGTAATGATGCATCAACTAATCGGGAATATCAATGGATGTGCATGCTAATTAGTGTTTTCATTTCTAGCATAAATTCTCAATTTAGATAATTAACCAAGAAACTGAGGGTGCACATGCAAAATCACCACCATGGAAATACCGAAATTGCTATCTTAATACTGACAAACGTCATCAAATCTAACTAAATCAAAATTTGTTCCCCATAACAAAGATACATATTAGCTTAGTCATGAGATGAATATAATGTGAGTGCATGCAATTCAATTAGAATTGAGGCTCATTCATGCAATTCTACCACAATATAATAATAAGATAAATAAGTGAAAAGTATCTATGGCAATGGCATACCCTGTAATTTTAAATAGGGGAAAATAGTGGAATCTCTTTCTCTTCTATGCATACGTTTGGAGCGGCGACCATTAACCGGCTGGAGTTTGATGGAGGTGTGTCGGAGGCCAGGCATCGTAACGGAGGTGGCGCGGCAGCCGGAAGTGGCTGGCGACGGCCAGACGGTGGAGGTGTGTCGTCAATGTTGGGTTTTGCCGCACGGTTGTGTGCGCGGCCTGTGGCGTGGCCTAAGGTACGACGTATGCTGCGTGCTAGGGCGTAGGCGTAGTTGCGGTAGTGGGTTCCTCTCTTCGTTGTAGTAGTGTAAGAACGAGGCAGATGAAGAAAATGAGAAGTGCAATCTGCATTACGCATCCTTGCATGCTGTTAGAACGCTATGCAGCACACGCTTGGAGGCGATGGCGCGTGTGGCTGCTAGCCGCATGAGGATGCTGGTGTGTTGTCTGCGGTGAGGCTTTACTGCAGCGCCTACAGGGCATGCAAGGCAGGCAATGGAGGGCTGGTGCAGTGCCTGCAGAGCGTTAAAGTGCAGGCAGGCGGTTGTTTGTGCCTGGTGGAGGCAATAGCACGAGGGCAATAGTGCGGTGGGAGTGTTGGTACAGCACCTGCAGGGCTTGCGAGTGCGAGCAGGCAATGGCACTCGCCTACAAGCGATGGAAGTTGGTGCAACTGTAGCAATGCGCGCTGTTGTAGGTGCGCGGTGGGAGGTGAAGGTGCTGTGCCAATGCGGTGAAGGAAGGAGGGCACTAGTGTGGCTGGCGAGGGCTTGGTGAAGGAGCTGGTGGGTCTGCGTGGGTGTGGGCAGTGGAAGGTGTGAAGGCAGTGTATGCTTGGTTCCACAGTGCCTGCCCTCTCCACGGTGGGGAAGGTGGAGAAGAAGGGATAGCCCCTCCGGGGGAGAAGAAGGTGCCCTCATCTCTCTTGCTAGCACCTCTTTTTATCTCCTCTCCCCGCATAAGTTAAGGGATTTTCAAAATTGCTTACTAAATATGCCCACCAATATTTTCTTCTGTTGAAGGACGATGGCCGTAGGTTGAGATATTAGTGGGGGGAAAATATGTTTTCACCTGCCTGCTCTTTTCTACAATTGATCCTCTTTCCTCTTCTTCCCAATTAATAGCCTGTAACGAGTGTGCTTTTGCGGGACCTGCATGAAATGTAAAATAATTACATAATAAGCACTAGAATAAATGTAAATTTAAATAATGACACATGCGATCATTTAATGACCTAATGTGATTATTAACGCACATACAATGTTAGAATTGAATTACTTAGGTGTAACAATAGTCCATTAAAATGGACTCATCAAATACCCTCATGCCTAAGATTTGCTAGTCCCTAGCGAAAATGAATAATAGAAGTAATTAGAAGATTTCTTTTTTTCTTATTTCAAAACATTAGACATCCATACAAATGTCAAGTGATAATAGCCTAGGTAATAGATCGACGTGAAAAGCCAATTCACATTGGGAATTCGTACTTCACCCTTGGTAAATATTTCTGTCAGATAGGAAACTACTTCCCTTGGCGATAAAGCAGAAGATAATCTATAATTTGACCCCGACTTTTGGCTTAGGTAGGAGATATCGAGTTGAATGGATTTGTATTTGGTGGCACACACTCATCTGGTGCTACATGTAATCTAGTACTACAGAATCTAGATCTGTAGACTATTAGACAAGTTAACTCGGAGAGAGGCTAAACAACTATACTCTCTTGATATTCCTTGGCACTCACTCTTTTCTTTCTTTTCTCTCTGAGATCCCAAATCTCGCCAGATTTTGTAAGTGTACTCACTATTTGGTGGCCTCACATGACATCCACACTTCAGTTAAAGTCTTAATAACTCTACAACTAAGTTAGAGTCCTCAACCAGTATTTGGGTGATCAGAAATACTGAAAGGTAGGTATGGATCATATTGGGTGGAATGTGATAAGTGTTTTTGTTGCCTCAGAAACAATGTTACAACGATAAAATTATAACCTTGGACTCTTTTCTTTTTCTTCTTCTCTTTTTCCTTTTTCTTTCTTTATCAATCAAGATAACATGATATAGACTTTTATTTATGAGGCATTATTAGGGATGATGATGGTCAAGAGGATATTATGCGGCTTATTTGGTGGAAGTGCCTATTCTCGGCCTTGGGAAGGAATGGATAGGACAGGCGTATTTTTGACCTTTGTCACTATTACCCTCCTTCAGCCAAGGACTCTATTACAGACGGTCATATCCATCCACCATAGTCATAGCTTTATTAAGACTCAATCTTTTTGTATCTGCCTTATTTGGTGACTCTCAGGAATTCACACAAAATACGCATACAGGAATAGAGAGAGAAAACTATGCCTAACTCTGAAGTATCATCATCTAATTGTCCAAAACTTAAGAGTTCATGAACTAGACTTAGCGCACCAGTAATTTCTCTACTTTCATCTCACAAATATGGGGTGGATCTACTAGAAGATAGTATGCCTGACTCCCTATTAACTGTCCAAGGGTTCAGTAAACTACAAGTGCTTATTGGTTTTCTACATGGATCCATTACCCAATCTATGTGCACATGAAATAAATGTATTGGATTCTAAACTTAAGAAATAATTTAAGAAGAAAAACCTCCAATGACAAAGATATTTTACTAGGGACTAAGCCATTTAGCTCAAGAAAAGAATTTTTTTTTTTCATGTATGCTAACCTAAATGCATGAATACTTCCTAAAATGCAAAATGCACCCCCCATGCCTAAATCCTACAATGTCCTCATTGTAAAATTAAAACAGGGGGAGAAAGGAAAGAAATCACTTGACGATGGTGTTATTCAGAACGTTGGGTTGCCTCTCAACAAGCGTTGCATTTTCTGTTAGCAGCTAGACTTATAAGGAACCTATAAATCTGGTTCCAGACAGAAAAAGTTAGGCCCTAAATATATGCGTAACAGTGCGGGCCTAGAAAATAGGTAGCCACGGATGTTGGCGAGCTGATGATGCAACGTAATCCCAAATTCTCGCCAGAATGTATGAAAGTAGAAAACCTCTTTGGCTACCTAGGGAGGTCTAGGAATAACAAAAGGAAAATGAAAAGTGGCCTCCCGAAATAAATAAGTGGAGGATAACAAGGATCCTCTAAAGCAGGACATGTTTTAAAAGATAAAAGCATTATTATTTCAAACCCTTGAATGGCGAGACTAAAAGTACAAGCATCAATCCACACTTGCCATTCTACCCGAGGATGTACTAGCCTGATGTGTTCTCCAGAAAGAATGTAAATGAGCAGAGATCTGAGCCAAGGATCGATTAGGGAGTATAAGGGTTATTTATAGTGTAGGAAGGTAATGGTTAAGTCTAATGGGGGCTTAGTCAGTGTTAGGTAAAATTCCAATAATGATTTAGATTGTGTATACTCCCTAACAATTGTAGACAACTTTATGTTACACTGCTTAGCATTAATGATCAGAGTCATATTTCCACCTTTCAGTATATGTGAATCAAGGGTAGACTCCAAATTATAACTCTTTGATGGTAGGGTCAAAATATCATAATCATTATCATTAAGCTCATCCTCGGATTTGTTTGGTTCACTTAAAATTTTATCGAGGTGTATGTGTGATTCATTAATGAAGAAAGGAGTTGGATCAGTATCCTCAATTATTCCTAAAGGACGATCAGTCTTAATATTTTGGAGCAAGCCTATATCACTCAATTCATTATTCTTCTTAGGGTATAAATCCTCAATTGACGTGTTTTTTCCCCGAGAGTCTCCCATAGGCTTCTCACTATTTTGTTTGTCCTCCTCTAATATCAACTCCTGTTTTGATGGAGGATGACTCTCAAAAGAAGGGAGGAATCTGCATTTCACCATATTGTTTATATCCTTTGAAGGTAAATCCTCAAATAATAAATAATTCCCCTGTGACTCACTCCAGATTTTCAGTCCAGGTTTCTTTATTGGGGCATCCTTGTCCTCTGAAATAGACTCTTCATATCCCTGAGATCAAAATTGATCTAATTCATCCTCCATTCCCTTAGGGTCACCTTCATTGGGTGCATTTAAGTCCTTAGGATGTTGAATGGTAGGTGTTGATTCCCTAAGTGGAGGGTCAGGAGTAGGCTCACTAAGGGTAGAATGGGATTCCATCAAATAATCAATAGGGGAAGTGATAGGAGCAATACAACCTTTACTCAGGTTGGTACGGGTAAGGAAAATACTGTCATTGGGGTCAAGGTCCTCAAGAGTTACCATGTTCCCTTGCTTTTGACTCCAATATTGCTCGGGTGGATAATCACTAGGATCATTCTCCTCTAGTGGCCGTGTCTCATTGGGAGAGTCTAGGTGATAGCTACATAAAACTGGATCCCTATTATCAATGGTTTCCTCAGAATTATGATCATGGTCGTATGGGCAGGGATCAGAATTACTGGGAAGTGCGTAGCTAAGCTATCGTATTTCTTTATTTAACTATTGACTATTCCTCAACATCTCTCCCATAGATTCCATCATTTCCTTTTGTTGTTTTTGCATTTCTATCATAAAAGAGGAGAGGCTGCTACTATCAAGTTGGGGAGGATAGTCAATTTCAGGCTCTGGTTGCCTAGGGGTATCGGAAAAAACCTCGATACGAAAAATCATGAAGGGTGGAAGGGTTGGGTGTTTACATAGAAGTAGGGATTCCAGGGTTGGAAAATCCCGCTCCTAAGCTTTGCTCAATAGTGGGAGTTATCGGGCCAGTACTCCCAGGATAAGAATATGAATGATCCCATGAATTGTCAATGTACCCATCAAAGGATGGATATGCTCGGGGCATGGGATCCTAGTTAAAAGATGGGAAGTATTGACTCTGATAATCTAAATGATAGGAATAAGGGTGATCCATTTCTTTAAGCCATCATTTTTAACTCTCTTAGGATTTAGAAGAATTCCAAACACAAGCAGAAACTTCCTAGAGAGTTCTAACGTTGTCACAGCAAATGCAAATCCAGTGGGATCTATTTTCAATAGATTGTAAGTCTTAGAATTAAATGTTTAGTTGGTGGCCAAATAAGTTTTGCACAAATTATGTTTCCTAAGCCAACCTTCATTTGTGCCTATAACCTACTCGCAAGGGATGGAAGTCTCGAATCGAGCCCACACACGAGGAACTGAAGTAACTTGGTGGATAGGCTTGTTGATTACTGACTAACTTCCTTTGTGGTGCAAAAGAGGAGAGGTAGAAATTTATCTAGTGACCTTATGTGTGAGGTGCGCAGTGTCTCAGGTGTGCAATCATACGATCGTGTTTCGAGTTTTGAAATTTCGCAAACAAGATCCTCTTGTACACACTTTTAAGTCACAGATTCTAAGGTCCAACCTCTTAGTAGTCCCAATTTTTAATGTGACCACTGAATTAATTTGATTCAAGCACTTTAGTGGACTTAGATTTAGGTTCAATGCAGATGCATGATGGGTAATTGATGCTTAAGAGAAGACGTACCTTACTCTAGCTTTCTTCGTGCAAGAATGTAGGCAATATAGTAAAAATAAACTAGATGCTACTCATTTAGTCCTAGATGGTCGTCTTACAGATATGCAGCTTCTAGCAGGTAGTTCGAATATATTTTTATTTATTTATTTATTAATAATAAAAAGCAAACAAACCTAATCTAACTAACTAACCAACATACAGTTCAAACCATTTGAATAATCCTATAATCTAAATAAATGGGAACACGCTCCTGAAAATATGCTCCCACATACAAGAGCGATAAGAAATAAAGAAACACTAGGAATACGTTCCCAAAAGTACCCAACAAGGGTCCAAAAGATAAAAATTAAATTCTAATGTCTATCTAAGCTAAATCTAAACTGAGCTCTAATGACTAAATCAGAAATAGGCTTCTCCGTAAGCCTATGTGCGTGGGATCAAGGCCCACGTGTTCCTATTTCCGACCTCCAGGTGGCGTCAAGGTCCACCAAAAAGGTTGCCTCCATCGTGCGTGCCTATCGCGTTCGCCGTTTGATTCGTGTACACAAAGAGAACCAGTGTCAATAATTCAAAAAATCTTTTAAAATAGCATCAAAATAATATAAAATTTCCAAAAAAATTAATATGTATGTTTCCTCCTCGGCAATGACGCCATTTGAATGAGTGATCTTCATTTTCGTTGAAAACTTTAACATAAAATGATGTGTCATTGTATTTAATCACATGCTAGAAATTCACCTTTCAAAACATTTTAGTTTTCAAAATCTAACCATGAGTAGTTAGGTCATCTCCATAAGGAGGAATTAACCTATCAAAAATGAGTAATGATGCATCAAGTAATTGCGAATATCAACGGATGTGCATGCTAATTAGTGTTCTCAGTTCCAGCATAAATTCTCAATTAGATAATTAACCAATAATATGAGGGTGTACATGCAAAATCACCGCCATGGAAATACCAGAATTGCTATCTTAATACTGACAAATGTCATCAAATTTAACTAAAACAGAATTGTTCCCCATAACAAAGATACATGTTAGCTTAGTCATGAGATGAATATAATGTGAGTGCATGCAATTCAATTAGAATTAAGGGTCATTCATGAAATTCTACAGCAGTATAATAATAAAATAAATAAGTGAATAGTATCTGTGGCATTGGCATACCCTATAATTTTTAATAGGGGAAAATAGGGGAATCTCCTTCTCTCTTGTGCGTACGCATGGAGCAGCGATCATCGCCAACTATAGTTTGGTGGAGGTGCGTTGGAGGCCAGGCGTCGTAACGGTGGTGGCACGGTGGCTGGAGGTGGACGGCGATGGTCGGATGGTGGAGGTGCATCGCCAGTGTTGGGTTATGCCGCACGGTTGTCCGTGCGGCCTGTGGCGTGGCCTGAGGTGCGAGGTGTGCTGCGTTCAAGGGCGCTGGAGCGACTGCGGCAATGGGTTCCTCTCTTCGTTGCAGCAGTGGAAGAACGAGGCAGATGAAGAAGATGAGAAGCATAGTCTGCAGTGCACGTCCTTGTGTGCTGTTAGAACGCTGCGTGGTGCATGCTTGGAGGCAGTGGCGTTTGTGGCTGCTAGACGCGTGAGGATGCTGGTGTGCTCGCACGGTGAGGCTTTGGTGCAGCACCTACAGGACATGCAAGGCAGGCTGTGGAGGGCTGGTGCAGCGCCTGCAAAGAACGCAAGTGTAGGCAGGCGGTTGTTTGTGCACTGTGGAGGCAGTAGTGCAGGGGCAGTAGCGTGATGGGTGCGCTGGTGTAGCACCTGCAGGCGGTGACGAGCGCTGGTGCAGCACCTACAGGGCTTGCGGGTGCGTGCAATCAATGACGCATGTCTGTAGGTGGTGGAAGTTGGTGTGATTGTGGCAGTGCACATGGTTGTAGGCATGCGGTTAGAGGTGAAGGCGCTGTGGTAGTGCGGTGAAGGAAGGAGGGTGCTGGTGTGGTTAGCGAGGGCTTGGTGAAGGCGCTGGTGGGTCTACACAGGTGCAGGCGGTGGAAGGTGTGAAGGCAGTGTATGCTTGGTTCCACCGTGCCTGCCCTCTCCACAGTGGGGAAGGTGGAGAAGAAGGGATATCCCCTCCGGGGGAGAAGGCACCCTCATCTCTCTCGCCAGCACCTATTTTTATCTCCTCTCCCCGCACAAGTTAAGGGATTTACAAAATCCCTTAGTAAATATAGCCACCGTTGTTTTTTTCTGTTGAAGGAGGACGGCCGTAGGTTGAGATATTAGTGGGGGGAAAATATCTTTTCACCCCCCTGCTCTTTTCTACAATTGATCCTGTTTCCTCTTCTTCCCAATTATTAGCCTGTAACGAGTGTGCTGTTGCGGGACCTACATGAAATATAAAATAATTACATAATAAGCAATATAATAAATGTAAATTTAAATAATGGCACAAGCAATCATTTAATGACCTAATGTGATTATTAACACACATATAATGTTAGAATTGAATTACATAGGCGTAACAATAGTCAATTAAAATGGACTCATCAAGAGGTCAAGACAGTTGTGGCTAAAGGAGGGAGATGCCAACACAAAATTCTTTCACCTTGTTGCCAACTCTCAGAGACGAGTAAATTTTATCTCTTCCTTTCTCAAAGATGAAGACAGATTGTCCTCTATGAAGGAAATAAGGGTGGAGGCTATCAGCTACTACCGGGGCTCTTCTCGGGCAATAAAGAGTGGGGACTGGAGGATGGCTGCGAGTGATGCACCTAGAGTTACAAGTGATCAGGCATCTAAACTGACGGCTACTATCACTGAACAGGAAACTATAGATGCCATTAAAAATATAAATATAGAGGGCTCCCCCGGACCAGATGGTATCCAAGTGTTCTTTTATAAAGAAATGTGGAGTGTGATTAGCAAGGAGATGATGGAAGTCAAAAGAGATTTTGAGAGGGACAATGCAGGTTTCAACAAGATCAACAAATCTTTTCCTTTCTTTTTGCCAAAGACATTGGGAGCTGAGAAACTTTCAGACTATAGACCGATTTGTTTATCGAATTCCATTTATTTAGTGGTGAGTAATATATTGGCAAATAGATTGAGAATAGTTCTATAAGGCTTGATGCATCCTGCATAATCTGCCTTTCTACCCAACATTTCCCTTCAAGATTCGTTCATTATGGCCCAAGAAATGGTGAGTGGATGGCATAGAAGGAAATGTAAGGCATTTATGTGGAAAGTGGACTTCCAAAAGGCCTACGACTCAGTCTCATGGCCATACATTTGGGAAGTTTTTGAAAAGGAGAGGTTCCCCCCCATCTGGATCCAGTGGATGAAGCGATGTATCACAACTGCCTCCTTCTCCCCGCTGATCAATGGGAAACCATGTGGTGGTTGGATTCAACCCTAGTGTGGGGTTAGACAAGGGTGTCCTCTAGCCCCCTTGATTTTTAATCTTGCAGTTGATGGGCTCGCAAGATATGCATGTAAATTGACAGAGGTGGGTGTTATTAGAGGCTATTCACTATCCAACAGGAGGACCATGGCCCCTATTTTACAATATGCAGACGACACGATTTTTTTTGTGTAGGGGTCAACTCCTATTGCCCATGCTCTAGGACATATGGTGAAGATTTTTGGAGACATTTTTGGTCTGAAATTGAATATGGAAAAATCTACTTTGATCTATTTTGGTATGAATGATCAGGAGCTAGACACACTAGTAGCTACACTGGGTATGCCTCGGTCTAAGATGCCACATAAATACCTGGGCCTACCACTGCAATCTTCAAAAATGAAGAAGAATGATTGGAATGTTCTTTACGACAAGATATCTATCAAATTGGAAGGATGGAGCAGTAAATTTCTATCAAAAGGTGGGAGATTGATTCTCCTAAATTCAGTGATAACCTCTAACCCAGTCTTTTACTTCAGCATCTTTAAAGCCCCGAAATCTATTTGGAAACGTTTAGATGTAATGCGAAAGAAATTCTTTTGTAAAGGGGCTGGAAATAAGGGGAGGTTCATGTAGCCTATGAAGTGGGACCAAATCTGCTGGCCAAAGGAAATGGGTGGGCTGGGGATCAAGGCTCTTAAGGAATTTAATGAGGCTCTCCTGATCAAATGGGCGATCAAGATCTTCGAGGGCAAGGAAGAAATATGGACAGAACTGATCAGAGAGTGCTATGGTGGATCTAACAGTGCATTGAAGAGGTTATATTCAACCAAACCATCCCCTTTTTGGAGATCGATCATCCTAGCAATTAAAAGTAACTGGCATTTTATGTAGCCCAAGCTTGGAGATGGCTGTGACTTCAGTCTATGGAATGAACATTGGCCACCGTTGGGTATTCTAAGAGATTCCTATCCAAGAGCACATGCAGCAGCTATAGATAAAGAAGCCCCTATTAGCAGCCTATGGTCTGATTCAGGTAGCTGCTGGAAGCTTGAAGGGTCTGATTTTTGCAGAATAGGTACACGACAGTGGGGGGAAAGGTAGAATTTACTATTTCCACTGTAGCAGATCTGTCCCAAACATGGCACGGCTGATACATATGGCTGAAATGGGAGATATACAGCTCACTAGGCTTACAAAAAAATTATCAAATCAAACACAAATATGGAGAGTGACCCAATTTACAAGAAAATATGGCTATTGAAGATTCCACTGAAAGTGCAAATTTTCTTATGGTTATGTAGGAGGGAAGGCCTGATCACGAGTGACTTTAGACACAAACGAATGGGGACAACGTTAAATGCCTGTTATCTTTGTGGGTTACACACTGACAGTGTGTCTTATATTTTGTCCTCATGTTTGGTCACAGACAAGTTATGGAGGAAAATATGTCAGGAACCTCTACCTACATGGGAATCCCTTTGGCAGAGGTTTGCTACACCTAGACGACCAAATAAATTTATAGCCGTTACCCTGTGGTGTGTGTGAAGGGTGAGAAATGAAAAGTTATTTCAGGAGAGACCAGTACATTGTGAGCTAATTGTAAATGAATGCTGGTCCCTCATACATAGATGGGGATCCAATATGTAACTATCCATTGTGTTTTATCTGTTTAGTATGAATAAAATGCCCTCCGGATTGCTATCGTTTCACGATAGCTTTCCTCGTAGTTTCAAGAAAAACACAAAAAGACAAAATATATATATATATATATTTGGTTAGATTAGATAAAGCTGATCCAAATCTCGACTTATTTTCATGCCTCCCAGAGATGAACAATCGGACTCAAGCTTTCAAAGGAATAAAATCGATCGAGTCTCGATGTTATAAATGTTTTTGTCAAGGGGATTTCGCAACTATACTATGACATTGTTTTCCGAAAACTCACAATTTCTACCCTTGTCAGCCTTGCACCTCCAATTTGAGATCAATGTCCAAATGCATAGATCCTACCCATAGGTCACAAAGGACTCCCCTGGTATGCTGATTTGGCAAATTATTTAGCTATAGGGAAGATACCTAATGATTGGACTAAACAATAGAAACTTAAATTCAACTCTAAAGCTAAATAATATTTTTGGGAGGTTCCTTTGCTATTCAAGCTTTATGCTGATAAAATTTTTAGAAGATGTGTGCCTGAATTTGAATTTTTAAGTATCCGAACCTTCTATCATACTATGGCCCGTAGAGGACACTTCTCTGGAAAGAAAACCGCTGCAAAAGCTTTGCAGTGTGGATTTTATTGGCCAACTTTATTCATAGATTCACATGACTTTTCTAAATCTTGCACTCGATGTCAATCTCAAGGAAGTATGACAAGAAAGGACATGATGCCCCTTTAGCAGATTTTGATTATTGGGATTTTTGATGTTTGGGGCATAGGCTTTATGGGTCCCTTCATAGCATCACATGGATTTCAGTGCATACTTCTTGCTGTGGATTATGCTTGAAAGTGGATTGAGGCAATCCCTACTAGATTGAATAAACATAAGATTAATTGTGGTTGTTTTCGTCAAGAAAATTATTTTCTCAAGATTCAAGATGCCTCAAGCTATAATCAGTAACGGTGGAACTCATTTTACAAATGCCTAATTTTGATGTTGATGTAGTAAATATGGGGTGCAACATAAGATTGCTACACCCAGACTAATGGGCAAGCAGAGGTCTCTAATCAGGAGATTATGATCATACTGCAGAAAACTATTAGACCTGATAGAAACGGTTGGTCCTTGAGATTGGATGATGCTTTATGGGATTATAGGACCACCTACAACAACTCGATTGGCATGTCTCCTTATAGATTAGTTTATGGTAAACCTTGTCATCTTCCCATTTAGTTGAAGCATAAAGCCTATTGTGTTATAAGAAGATGAAATATTCTTGATTTGGATAAGCCAGGACAATAAAGGAAACTCAAACTCAATGAGTTAGATTAGATCAGAAGAGAGGCCTATGAGAGTACTAAGATCTACAAAGTGAAGACTAATGCCTTTCATGAAAAGCACATCAACAGGAAATCTTTTGAACATAATCAAAAAGTTTGGCTCTTTGATGGCATACTTAGACTATTTCCTGGCAAGTTTAGATCTAAATGGATTGAACCATACATTGAGGTTCAACCATATCATAAGCTAAGGGGTGATAAATAAGTGACTTATCTTCTCACCCTCTCGTTTGAAATGTCTAAGAAGATTAAGCTGTCTACACATGCATGTACGCAATGACTCACCTTTTGGTTGACCTACTATTGAAATCCAAGTAGTCAATAGGACCTAGATTGAGGCATGGCTGGCATAGTATAGTGGGCCTCCCCATTGACGGATGTCCAGATCCCAGCCTTGCACCCATAACTTTTCATGTCTTCTTTTAGGAGATGTTCTTGAATGGATGAAGGAGAGATACTTACCTAGAAAAATGTGTTGTAGTACAAAGGCAAGAAAAAAGAGAAAAAAAGAGTAGTAGTGGCAAAGTACAAATAAATTATGCAGCTCGCTACAAATGGGTGTTGTATCCAAATAAAAACACCCTGTTATATATGGGTGTTCCCTTTTTTAAAAAAATTCAAAGAAAAAAAAAAGAAAAGAGACTTAAGGTACAACTGGGGAAATATATGCCTAGGGTGTTGATCTTCTGATAAAACTCGGTGAGGAGAAAGCTGCAATTCTTAGTAAGGCAAATTCAAAAACTTACGCCAATAGAGCTAAGAGGTGGTCTAAGTCTAGTTGAAAACTAGGACTTCAATAAGGTTAAACATTTCATGAGTCAATTATCTATTTGCACACATAGAGGCTTAAAATTTGAGTTCAATTCAAACCGTGGGTGGGTTGACAGAGCCATAAAACATTACTCTTAGACCCAACTCCTAGGTTAATAGAGTCTTTGATTTGACTTGGGTGGTTTGTATTTGAGTTGGTATTTTAGAACTGTTGAGTCTTAGATGTTAAGATTTTGTATACGATTCCATTATTTTGGTGGAAAATCAAGATTGATGATTTTGATTTGACCAAGCTCAAAACTCACAATTCGATTTCCAATGTAAAAATTATTTTCCCACAAATGTGTTTTGCTCAAGGACTAGCGAAAGATAGCCATCGGGGTGTGATAATTTCTTATTTAGTAACATTAATTAATGCCTAACTAATGTTAATGTGAGGGTAATTTGGGTTAGAATGCATTTATATAGGTTAGATTAGCCATTTAGTGTATTATATAAAAAATGCATAAGTTTGGGTTCTTATGCAATTTTTTCCCTAGCTATATATGGTGCCATGATGTTTCTGTTCATATATATGCAGGTAGAAGGTCTCAAGCTAATTAAACCATGGCAAGAGGGAGATTTGGAATTTAGCTTACTTGGTTAGAGGCTGAGTTTAGTTTGTGCAACTAAAACCCTAACCCATTTAGGAGCCTAATTGACCTTAGCCTAACACCTAATTCCCTAACCAAATATCCAACCTACATGGTCGGCTACTTTAGGATTATACCAAACCTTAATAAAAAACCCAAATCCTAAAATCTTGACTTTATCCTCTGCACCTAATCTTCCAACTTAACCCTAGCCCTTTTGATCCCAAGCTTTAACCTATTTAGGCACCCAACTTTCTACACTTAGAACCTAGCTAACCTATTCCTATTACCTAAAACAATATAAAACCCAACTAAATATTTTCCCAATCTCTACAACAAATAATCTACCCAACCTAAATAACACCCTTTTCCTTATCTCCAAATTTCCATTGCATCCACCAAATAAAGCCAAACCTACCACATTTATTTCCCACGCCCACCACCCAACCACATAAAATCCCCACCGAAACCTTCATCCCATACAATTCCCTAAATCAAAGATCCCTTGAAACCCATGTACCCATCCCAACATCAAATGCCATGTGCCCTCCATCGACTTTCTACGAAACCGAACAACCCACGTCCACTGAAGCCTCTCAATTGACATCTCTCTACCTCTAACTTTGACCCATCCGATCTCTCCATATCCATGCAAAACAACTCTCCATGTGAACTCCCCCTCCAAGTAATCTCTTTATTTCGTCATCAATCACATGCATGAAACAAACACACCCACAATTCACCGAACTAAACACCACTTATCCTCCCTCCACATAAGCATTTATTTTCTACCCTATCATTAAATCTAGACCATCCAACATTCTTCTAGTTTAATCTAAGCCCTTGATTACTCTCCAACAAAAACCTAACCTATCCTATCAATCTACCATTGATCCCTAATCTAATTAATCTTAGCCCTCCATTCCAAGATCAAGAACCCTATAAATAGAGACCCACCCCCACCCTTTTGAGACCAATCTTTTTGACTTTGAAGAACACCAACTAGAACACAAGCCTCTCCACTACGTCACGCCATCCCCTTGGAGATTCTTCGAGTGTTCCTTCACACTGGCTTCTTCGCAACTTTCTACACCTCCCCTACAAGGATTTTTAGTTTTAGAATTACTTGTTCTACTTTAGTTCTAGTAGAATTGTGTTTCTATTTCTAGTTGTCAAAATTCTCCTATTTGTATTTCAACATTGATTTGAAATAAAAAGTCTAGTTGTTTTTGCTATCTCCTTAATTAGAGAAATCACACGAATTTCTCTTGGAAAAGCCAAAGGCAAGGGAATCGAAAAATGTCCCAAACCCTATTAGGTGAACCCCAATTTCCAAAGCACTTACAGCTAGGGTGGGACCTATCAACCCTTGCCAGCTTGTCAGTCAAGCCAAATTGAATTGGCTATTCTAAACTAGAACCAACAATTGATGGACACGAAAACCTTGATGTTGCATGCTATGCAATAATTAACACAGTCCGTAAATGACGTTAAAAACTAGATAGTGCTTAAGCCCAATTCTAGATCAAATGGTTCCCTCCCATCCCAAGTTGTTCCAAACCCTAGTAATGTACCTAATAAAGGAACCTCACCATTAGGGTTTAATCAAAATCGGGAGTTGCAAAACCCTGCTCATGTGACTCAACAAGCTCCCTTGATTCCTTCGGGATTTAACTTACCTCTAAATCAAACTAATCTTGGAATTAACTACAATTAGACTTCTCAACAGGTTGGACTTGATCTGCCAAGTTCATCTCAGGGAAACCAGTACCCACCTGCCTTAGTTAGTGCCAAAGCCCTTAGAAGTTGAAAGACCACCCAGGACCCTGTGTTTATCCGAGATCCAAACCCTTAGGATCCTAGTGGACATGATTTGATTGAGCCTGAATTAGAAGTAGAAGAAAATTAGGCTCATGACTTTGAGGAACCTAAAATACAAATCCATTTTCCTAAGGCCCTAAATAGTCTTAGAAAGAAGAAACCTCAGCCTGATACTGAAGTGTGGCTTGATTTGTTCAAAAAGGTCCATATCAATATCCCACTCCTTGATGTCATTGAACATATCCCATCTTGTGTTAAGTTTCTAAAGGAATTAACCACAATAAACTGCAAGCCAAAATCAAGTAATCCTAGGAAGGTGGATCTAAATGAGAAGGCTAGTTCTATAATCCTTAATAACCCTCCTTCCAAGAAGAATGATCCAGGGTCCCTTTTGATTCATTTTTCCTTTAGGGATATCACTTTGGATGGGGCTCTCCTAGACATAGGTGCTTTTCTTAACCTAATCCCAACTATTTTACATGAGAAATTTGGACTTACTGACCTGAAGTGCACTAATGTAAAACTTCAGTTAGCCGACTGAACTCTTACCACACTGCGTGAGATTCTAGAAGATGTGATTATCAAAGTTAAGGACTTCTACTTTCTTGTTAATTTCTTAGCCCTTGATATGGATGTACTTGAGAAGATAGGTAAGACCCCAATAATCCTATGTAGACCTTTGCTAGCGACAACCAAAGATAATATTGATTGTGAGTTAGGTAAAATGGAGATTGCCTTTGACGACAAGAAGTTGGAATTAAATGTGTTTAGGTTAATGAAACATTTTGATGATTTTGGGGCAACTGATAAAATAAAGGATGAATTTGATGTTGAGGAAAGTATGGCTATTAACTTGATTGAAGTTCCTCTTTTAGCTTTCTTGACTCAACCTAGAAGAAGAATAGAGAAAAACCTCAACTGAAGGAGGTGAACAAATTGCTAGACCCATCCCCCAACTTGAAACCTCAATGGATCGATCAAAAGGATCAGCTGCCAATAAGAAATCCTGAACCCTTGTTGCCTTCTATCTTGGTTCCACCCTGATGGTAATGTCATCATTAGCCATAACTAGCTTGAATTACTTAGAATCAAGAGATAAATGTTCCTGAATGAACACCTGAGGAGCATAATTCCACTCAAATCTATTTTGATGAGAAATACATAAAACAAGGTGTTAATCGCTTTGAATCAATGTTTTAAAAGTCGTTGCACTGTAGTATACCCGATAAAGCACGAAAATATATACAATTTATAGCTCGAAAGAAATATGAGGTCGAATATAAGGAACAAGTAGCAAAATAAATCTCAAGATTGCAATTCTATCACAAGATATCAATATATGATGAAATTTCCAAGCACAAATGATATGTATATAAGAGCAAATGTTAATTGTGCAAAATGGGTAGGGTAAAATGGTGATTTGAATCACCAATTTACGCTAGTTACAATAATATCAAATAATGCAATAGTTTCAATCAACCAGAGCCATGTAATCAAATAATGCAATAGTGTCAGATGGTTGAATTTCCAATCAGATGGCTTAACCATTGATTACATAGTAATCATGCAACCTAAAACACCTGAATTAAGCTAGATTCTAGCGTAACTTCAAGTCAATGCATGCAAAAGCTTCGTAATTCGCATAGTAGTTAGTTTGAGTAACAGTATAGATAATATCATCATTTTATGACCTAAAAGAGAGATGATTTTAATCGTAGATGATTCAAAGCAGTGGATGTCAGATTCGACCAGACAGATCTGATTAAAATAACGACGGGAGTTCAACACTTCCGAAATCGTCCCGATCAAACAACCAGAGCATTGTGTACAGTCCATAGAAGAACAGAGATCATCTAGCCAAAGGACAAAGATTCGAGCCTTAGATGAAGAATCTAACCACATGGATAAATCCGAATCGACGATTGCAGTCCAACGGTGCAAAAATCAACTCGATTGGAGGTCTACATCACTAGATACAAGGAAAAGAAGATGGACAGCCATGATGGTGCCACGTGGTGCCATCACAGCTGCTCCCTCAGCACTGCCCACCTAGGAAGGCTACACCGCATGCTATGGGCCATTAGATCTTCATCCAACGGCCATGAGCGTGCCACGTCGCTCGCACAAACCGAATAAGCATAAATATATGCAAAGAAGTAACTACAACAGAACACGTGCATAGAGCATTGGTTCCTACGCCTACGCGAGATCCAAAGGCGCCCGTTTGATCCTTAATCCACACAAGGGTGGGTGTTGATTAAATCAGGCCATCTATTGTCAAGCGAAGGGCAGCGATCGAGTCCACGTGGCGAAGTGAGGGTGCGTAGTAGCCGACGCACGATTAGACGCACATTTAATGTGTGATCCCACGTGCTTTTCAAGACAAACACGGTGAGACACATGCATTAAGGGGTGAGACAAACGCGATGGAGGATCAACGATCCACAGCATGTCCCGTGTCAACACCAGAGTGAAGCTGTATGATAAGAAGGAAATTGAAGGAGTTTTGAGGCCAAATTAGAGCCATTGATCTCTCGATCGATGGATCTGAATAGCCAAGGGGTTGTTGCATGAGATTAAGGGTTAAAATACCATTTTTTCACTCCACAAAATCTATAAAAGAAGGCCTAGGGCCCCCTAGTTGAAGTATCTCTCTCCCATCAACTCTAGATCTCTTCTACTATCTTCTCTGCAATTCTTCGTCTCCTCTGCAACTCCATCCCAGTGCTCTAGATCTGAGGTGCTGTCGCACCTCGCACAAGCATCCCATAAGCAGCATCATTTATCTGCCACTTTCTTCCCTCTCTCTCTCCTCTCTCTCTCTCTCTTTCTGTCTTTCTCTCTACCTATCTCTACTTTTGAGTAGCAATTTCTATTATGAAAAACTTTATCTAATTACAATAAAATTTTGATTCTCTAGATATCTGCTTTATAACTATATACACATATATATATCTAGTTAGAATTAGTTTTATTGAAACGCTTCTGCATAAATTTTGATTGCCTCCTTGCAAACGACCCAGTACTCACTGGAGTTTTATAAATTTATTTGTCAACGTGTTGTTGTGCTATACTACAACTAAATAACTTTTAAAATATAAATTACACACTGAACAACTTGGTGCCATTGTCAGTGAGGCAACGAAAATTTTTGAAGCTTTCTTTGGTGTGAATTTGAGATTTCTAACCTGCTATTTTTGTTGAATTCATGTGTGTAGGAAAGCAAGGAAATCAGAACGAAACACAACATTAGGAATTGCGGGTTCGAACCATAGGTAAGTACCTGTAGTTTAGATTAGTTAGATTTAGGGTTTGCTTGAACCCTAGGATTAGTTAGAATTTGTTTGCTTATTAAAAATAAAAAATATATATATATTTCTCTTGATTTCAGGCTAAAATAGAACTTTATCTTAAAAATTCAATTCACGAAGATTCGTATTGGTAAAAATTCTCAAATATTTACTAGACATAGAATTCAAAATTAAAAACAACATATCCAAATTTTGCTCAAATAAGAGTTATAGAAAAAGTTTAAAAATTTGCACACTGATCTATTATCAATACGGTTATTGTTCCTAATTTTTTGGAGTTCAAAATATCATAGGAAATTTTATATAACTTCGATTGACTTGAAATTTAAGGCACTGAATTTTTTAGATAATAAAAAATTTAGGAAAAATATAAAAAAATTATTTCTAGCACATTTGATTTTACGGATTATCCAATCACTAACTAGGGATCAAAATAGACTACAAAACCCCCAGTACACTTTAAATCACAAAAAAATAGAAAATGCGCATTAAAATCCTTAAAAAAATATTTTGCGTGGCCTAGTTTGTGGTGCAATTAGGATCAATTGATTTCATTGCTTGGGTCACACCACTCATCCTTTTGGACTTAAAAGAATCATTTAGAAATATTTGTGCTTTGGGTTTCACGCTAAGGACAGAGTACACTTGCATTTCCATACTTAAAGGAAATCTATCAAACAAATTGAGATCTGCAAAACTCTTTGTGCCTCATCAAAACCTTAAGTGAAATTATTTAATCAAAGAACCCTAAAATTCATTAACACAAGCATTTGAATGTTAAAAGATACTTCATCATAAGAAATTGCTTGTTAACCCCGTTTGCCTGAGCACTTCACACATTTCAAAATCAATTTTAAGGCTAAACACCCCCTAATGCCCATCATATTCAAAAAGCACAACAAACCCAAGCTTAAAACTTGGTAGACGTGCCCTAGGCAGGACTAATAGACTTGGGGACATGAAACTATATTGAGCTAAAGTCAAGGCCTTGTCTACTTGGACCCACTGGTGACAAGAAAGGTTGGTACGATAATTGCATTAACCTTTAGTGGTATCCCGTCGTGCGGGGTGTCCTAAGAGGTCCCACCCTTCTGGCCAGCGAAGTAATTGAAGGGTTGATCTAACCTACTCGTGTTTTGGGCAGCCAATATCAGGTCTAATTAGGGTTGACACTCTGAGGACTAGTTTGATTGGTTGCATTGAGCAGGCGGGGTTTTCTCTCATCTCTCATATCCTTCTCATCTATAGACATTCTTCTGGTGTATGTAAGGTAGAAGATCTCAAAATCCTGATTTGCTACCACCATTAGAAATAAATCCTAGGAGATGACCTATTTATCCAGAATCTGAATTCGAACCCTCTACAATGGCTAGTCACCGCGAGGAAGAAGAGATTAATGAACAAAATCTGGATCCTATGACTCTCTTATAAAGTTAGATCACTAAGTAGGGCTAGCATCATGACCGATAGATAGAACTCGTAGTGCAGGCCATCACTTAACCTCAAAATGGAAGGGTAGACCAGCCTCTTCGTGACTTTTACAACCCTTTGGATGCATAACCTGAACCCTTTGTTAGGGTACCTCAGGATGGGGAAGATTTTGAACTCAAACCTTAGATCATTAAGTTGATTCCCCACTTCCATGGCCATGAATCAAATGACCCCTTCCACTACCTTGAAGAGCTCCTGCACATAGGAAGAACCTTTAGCCCAAAGAACATGAATGAAGGTACCCTAATGATGAAGATGTTCCTATTCTCCCTGAATGATAGAGCTGCACATTGGTTGAGAACAATTGGCAGACCAATCCTAACTTGGGAAGACCTGAGAAGCACATTCCTGAAGAAATTCTTCCACGTAGGTAAAACTAATGCCCTTAGATTAGCCATAACAACCTTTAAGTAGAACCTCAGGGAACGACTACATGAGGCTTGGAAGAGGATAAATGATTTAGCTAGGAAATGCCCTCATCATGGGATTCTGAAGTGGTACTTGGTCCATATTTTCTATTATGGGTTGAGGGATAATTTAAAGAATTTTGTTGATGCAGCATGTGGGGGCAATTTCCTAAGTTGAGATGCTGAGGGAGCCTTTTAATTATTTTAGAATATGAGTGAAAATTCCCTCAATAGTGCCTCAATGTCTGCCTTTAACAGAGCTAATCAGCCAAGAAGTGGAGTTCATGAAGTTAACAACAATTCAAACTTGGTTGATTTAGAGCTAATTGCACAACGATTAGACAAGGTGGAACTCGTGGGAAAGAATGTAGAGAATTTGGATAATCTTCTAAAATGTGGGAGTTTCTTAGGTATACAATCTAGACAAAACCCTATGCCTACTAAGGAATGAATATGTTAACCCACAACCAACTCCACAACCCACTAGGTTAAGAATCAATGCACAACATTAATGACCTAACAATGACTACACCAATGTGCCAACTGTACTTGGACCCATCTATTTCTGCATGCCAAGGAGGGACCTTGATGCCCTCGAATTCTGAACTAGGCAGCTCGATGCCTTGTTATCTTGAGGATATGAATGCACTCTAGGGTTACACTAGAAATGAGCCTTATTCAAACACTTACAACCTTGGATGGTGCAACCATCCTAACTTTGCTTGGCCAAGTTAGAAACCTGCTTAGGGTACTAACTTGACTAAGCCAAACACTTATGGGCAACCTAGTAGGTATACACAACCATGCACATATCAACCACAACCTACTTAGGAAAACCAGCCCTCTGATTTGAGTCTAGTCCTCAAAGAAATGAGAGAGATGAATCAATTGAGGACAAAACTAACGAGATGACTAGACCAGCTAGTTGATGCTAGACAACATGGGATGCTACCATCCCAACCCGTCCCAACCCAAGAAATTTTAATAGGGTTAACCAAAGCAACACATGGGAGCAACAGACACATGTAGTTCAACCTACTCCCCAGCACCCACCTGGTTTTTCCAACCCTAGTTAGGCTCCACAAATTTTGCAGAACCCACCTCAACCTTTCAACCATAATGGCTTTGTCGGTGCAGTAACATTGAGAAGTGGGAGATAGAGCCAAGATCCTTACCCTTCTAAATCTAGACCTAGACAAGATCTTGAGGAGCCCAAATTTGACCTAGGAGATCAAGAAGACAAGGATCAGGACCCAAACACTCATGATTTCTCTCAAGCACCCTTTCCTAAAGCCTTAAACATACCTATGAAAAAGAAACCCAATCCATATGAGGAGTGGCTTGATATTTTTAAACAAGTCCAGGTGAACATACCACTCCTCGAAGCCATTGAGAACATCCCAGCCTGTGCAAAATTTTTAAAGGAAATGTGCACACCTAAACGACAGGCCAAAACAACAAGGGTAGTGTTATCCTAACAAGCTAGTGTTGTTATCCCTAGAAACCTACCTTGAAAACAAAAAGACCTAGGAGCCCCTCTGATCTCGTGCGTTATTGGAGATACCACTTTTGAAAGGGCTTTATTAGATTTAGGTGCCTCTATAAATCTGATCCCTACTATGTTATATGAAAAATTCAACTTTGGAGGGCTAAAATCTACTAAGGTCACATTACAATTAGCTGATCGATCTGTGACCATGCCAAGGGGGATTATTGAGGATATAATTATCAAGGTCCGTGATTTTTATTTCCCAGTAGATTTCTTGGTCCTTGACATGGAGGTACTAGAAAACTTGAAGAATACCCCAATAATCCTAGGAAGACCCTTTTTAGCCACTGCCAAGGCGAACATTGATTGTGAATCTAGCAATATGGAAATCAAATTTGGGGATAAGAAAACCAAGATTAACATCTTTAAGGCCATTAAACAATTTCAGGATTGTGGAATGATAGAAGATTATGAGGATCATACTATTGAATTTTATATGGAATTAGGAATATCTCAATTCGATCCTGCAGGCCTTAACACCCAAACCAATCAAGAGGTCAGCTCACCAATCACTGACTTGATTCTTAGACCTCTTGAGGGTAACTATGATCCACCATTGGACCCTTTATCCCAAGGACCCAAACCTGAACTTAAACCTCTTCCTGATCATCTAAAGTATTTTTTCTTTGGAACTGATCAGACTTATCAAGTAATCATTAGCTCTTACTTAACCCATACTCAAGAAAATTGATTAATTCAATTTTTGGGAAGAAATAGTATAGCAATTGGTTGGAGATTGGATGATCTAAGGGGAATCAGTCCTACTTACTGCACCCATAAAATCTACACTGAGGATGGATCAAGACCCTCCCAGAAAATGCAAATACAATTGAGTCCCAACATGCGGGAGGTAGTGAAAAAGGAAATAATTAAGTGGTTAGATGTAGGAATAATCTATCCAATCTCTGATAGCCCATGGATCAGTCCTGTACAAGTGGTTCCTAAGAAATCTGGGCTAACTGTGATTATTAAAGATAATGGGGAATTGATTCCAACTCGCATAGCTTCCTCTTGGAGAGTCTGCATCGACTACAAGAAGCTGAAAAGTACAATGAAGAAAGACCACTTTCCACTACCCGCCATTGATCAAATCTTGGAAAAACTAGTTGGCCAAAAATTCTTCTGTTTCTTGGATGGATATTCTGGCTAGAATCAAGTAGCCATCCACCCCGATGATCAAGAAAAAATTGCCTTCACATGTCCCTACGTTGCCTTCCGTAGAATGCCTTTTGGATTATGCAATGCACCAGCATCCTTTCAAAGGTGTATGCTTTCAATCTTTTCAGACATGGTGGGTGATTTCACGGAAATCTTCATGGTTGATTTTTCTGTGTCCGGGGACTCTTTTGACTGATGTCTGATCAATCTAGAGAAGACTCTACAGAAATGCATTGAGGTGAATCTTGTTCTATCTTGGGAAAAGAGTCACTTCATGGTTAACGATGGCATAGTTCTTGGCCATGTTGTGTCTGAAAAGGGGATCAAAGTGGATAAGGCTAAGGTGGACACTATAACTAAACTCCTGCCACCTTCGACAGTCAAGAAAGTGAGATCATTCCTTGGACACGTGGGATTTTACTGTTGATTTATTAAAGACTTTTTTAAGGTGGCAAGGCCCTTAAGCAACTTGCTAGCAAAAGATCAACCCTTTGATTTTGATTCCAATCACTTAAGGGCTTTCAATCAGCTGAAGGAGGCTATTACACAATCTCCCATCTTACAACCTCCTAATTGGGATCATCCTTTCGAAATCATGACTGACACCTCTGATTTTGCCGTTGGGGTAGTCTTGGGGCAAAAGGTAGACAAGAAACCATCTGTGATTTACTATGTTAGTAAAACCCTGGATGAAGCTCAAAGAAACTACACCACTACAGAAAAGGAGTTGCTGGCCGTAGTGTTTGCTTTGGAGAAGTTTAGATTTTACCTACTGGGATCTCATGTCACAATCTTCATAGATCACACTGCATTAAGGCACCTGATGTCAAAAAGGGATGCAAAATCGAGATAATCAGATGGATCCTTATGTTACAAGAATTTGACTTAGAAGTCAAAGACAAAACTGGTACCCAAAATGTAGTAGCAAATCATCTCTCCAGAATCCCAGTAGACTCTACAACTCCTCAACTCTGTGATTCTTTCCCTGATGAGACTCTCTTGACTACTTGCAAACTATCTTGGTTTGCAGATATTGTCAACTACTTGGCCATTGGAAAACTACCCATGGATTGGCCTAAGCATAAGCGGGGTAAGTTGATTTCCGATGCCAAATACTACTTTTGGGAAGACCTAGAGCTAATCAAAGTTTGCACGGATCAGGTTATCCACCGTTGTATTCCAAACAAGGAGATCACAAGTGTACTAGAATTCTGCCATACTTATGCTTATGGAGGTCACTTCTCAGGAAAAAAGATGACAGCCAAGGTACTGTAGAGTGGATTGTATTGGATGTCTTTATTCCGCGACTCGTACAGCTTCTGTAGGTCATGTATCAATTGCCAAACCTTAGGAAACATGACTAGGAATGATATGATGCCCCTAAACCTAATCCTTGAAGCCAAGATCTTTGATGTGTGGGGCATTGATTTCATGGGACCTTTTACCAATTCATTTGGGTACCTGTACATTCTGGTGGTAGTCGACTACGTATCCAAATGGATTGAGGCCATCCCGACCTGAGCCAATGACCATAAGTGGTCATGGACTTTGTAAAGAAGAACATCTTTAGTCAGTTCGGTGTGCCTAAAGCTCTGATTAGTGATGGCAGGTCCCATTTCATTCATAATCAATTCAGGACCTTACTAGCAAAGTATGGAGTCACTCACAGAATCTCCACTCCATACTATCCGCAGACCAATGGACAAGCTGAGATCTCCAATCGAGAAATTAAAAAGATACTTCAAAGGATGGTTGATTGCACAGCAAAAATACACCAACAATTGTGCCATCTTGTGCTATTTCCTAGCATTACCATTGCATAATAGGCAACCATAGTCGCATTTTTGAAAATACACGCATGCATGCATTTAATTGAGAGGGGAGGAGAGTGAATAAAATGGCCGTGAAATTAACATTTTCCTCAAGTGCTGCTTCACAAATTCACCATCTTTATTTTTAATCTTATTTGACTTTGAATTTATTCTTCGCGGCTGCAACGCATGGCAGCTTCTTCCCTGTGCCATTCCTTGCAACTGCTTGCCTTGCAGCCACATGCACAGCATGCACAGCCATGCACAGCCAGGGCATGGCTGTGCTGGCTTTCTTCCTCTTTAAAAAGGGCACGGCTTTCTTCTTTGAGCCGAGCCTAGTCCACACAAAAAAACCCAACACACAGTAGCTCTTTCCTTCCAGGCCGTCTCCTCCCCTCTCCCCTCCATACGTGGCCTCCCCTCCTTGAGGAGCCACGCTGCGGGCAGGAGCAACTCACAGTGGTGCACAACCGCCTCTGTGAGTCCCACCACCGCCCAGCTCATCAAAGAGCCAGTGGGCGTGGTGGTTCTCTCTCTGTTTCATCATTTGCCATTTCCGCTATTGCCACAGGAGCTTCAAGCTTTGAAGCTTAAGCTCTACAGCAGCAGCGATGGCCACCATGCATCTCAGGCGCCAATTCTGCGTCGACCGCGCACGCCAGCAGGCCGCCCGCGCTGCTCTCCGCGTGCCCTATTGCAAAGTTCCATCCATAGCCCAGCTGGCGTAGTCCTTCCATGCGCACGCCGAGCCGCTCCACACCGCCTGCACTCACGGAACTGCTGGCACCCGGTCGCACGAGTCGAGCGGCACTGTAGCCACTATTTGCACATTTCAGCAGAACACTGTGGCTATGGTGCAGTGATCGTTAAGTTTCTCACTTATCCAGTCACCCGACGCGCCGCTACCGGCCCCAGCCCACACCCGTGTCTCTCCCCGCACCTACACCCGTCTGCACGCGCCCGCTTCTTCACTCGCATCACCCTCTTCGCACAACGCGGTGGGCTGCGGTTCCTCCCACGCCTGATCCCTCCTGCGTGCGTGCACCTACGAGCCTGTGCGTGCATGCAGCATGAAATGACGGCCCACTGCTCGGGACGGCTTAACTCACAGCCTTCTCAGCAGACGCTTTCTCACTCACTCTCTCTCTCTCTCTCTCTCTCTCTCAGACACTCACCTCACACATACACACACACACACTCTCTCGTATACACACATTATCACTTGTACACCCCTATATACACACTTATATATATATATACCTATATATAGTATATATATATATACATATATATATATATTAGTACCTATACAATTATATATAAGTATATATACATACATACATAAATATATATATACATATATCTACACATATATTATTACCTATATAACTAAGTATAAGTATATATACACATATATATACACATATATTTGTATGTATGTATATATATAAATATATACATACATTTAGACATATATCTATAACTATAAATATATATATATATATCTACATATATCTACATACATAGATACTTATACTATATATATATATATATACATATACACATATATTTACATATCTATATATATATACATATATAGCTACATATACACTTATATAATTATAACCATACCTATCTATATACATATAGATATATATTTACATATATACATATATATGTATATATTTTTTTATATCAAATACCATACGTTGTATCGCGGGGATATTTGCATCAGTTGCTGATATTCCCCGATACACACATACAGAAAGCGTGTTCGCACTCATCTTCCACCCATCCATCCTACACTCCACGCGGCACTTCGTCCTGTTGGTTGCATCTTTCTAGACGACGACCGACTCGAGACTGTGCTACATGCCTTTTCCACCTCCACCCCCACCACTTTATATATATATAATATATACTTATATATATGTACTATATTTACTTTATTTCTATTTCACTTTCCTGCCATTAAAAAGATAAAAAATATATATACAAAATGGAAAAGATAATCCTTGACTTGCAGGTACTCCATCTTGCTAATAGCAAGACCAGTTTTGGAACCCTAATTTGGCTCAAAGGCAAGAACCTGATTTTGAGGGTGTGCGTCAAGGACAAGAATTATCAAAAAAAAATCTTAAATAGAAAAATACCAAAAACATAATAAATGAATGGAAGAGATTTGTTGTAGGAAAGGCATAGAAACTTATTCACTTCTAATCTCACTTCCCTGAGTTCGACCCTAGGCCTAAAAGTGACCAAGATAAATTCAAGTAGGCTAGGTTAAAAAATTTTGTAAAGAGATGGTTAGGCTCGATTTAGGTTAACCACTATACGCATTTCAACGATAAAATCACCATATTAACACAACCTATCCGGGCTCGACCAATGGTCTACCAAATTGGATGACACTCTCTAGGCCTACCAGACTACGTACAAAACTCTAATTGGAATGTCCCCAGTCCGTTTGGTCTAAGAAAATCATTCCATCTGCCTGTTGAACTTGAACATAAAGCTTATTGGGCAATCAGAGCATTTAATCTCGATCTTGATTAATCTGGACGATAAAGAAAACTCCAATTGACTGAATTGGATGAAATCCGAAATGGTGCTTATGAAAGTGCAAGAATCTATAAGAATAGGACAAAGGCTTTACATGATAAATACATCTTCAGAAAGAGCTTTGTCCCTAATCAAAAGGTTTGGTTATTTGATGCACGCTTGAAGCTCTTTCTGGGAAATTAAGATCAAAGCAGATAGGTCCCTTCATTGTAAGAAAAGTCTACCTTCATAGAGCTGTGATTATCCTGGATCCCAATTCTGGTCTTGAAACATAGGTAAATGGTCAGAGGTTGAAACCTTATATCACTCAGAATTGTGATCCCATTCCAGATGGTCACATCAACCTTCTGGAATCTTATTGAAGATGAACTAAATCCGGTAAATGACGTTAAGCTTAGCGCTGGCTGGGAGGCAACCCAGTATTCATTATTGGTAGCTCTGCATCTTCTACCTCCACGCTGACCTGGATCAATAAGAAAAGTTAGGTGATATCCCCTCCTCTTGCTTATTATACTTTGATTTTCATGCATACATTTCAATGAGGACATTGTAATGAATAGGAATGGGGGGGTGGACATTGCATGTCTAATTTTTATGTCAAAAAAAAAAGTTGCATTTAGGCGTAAAGAATATTTATTAAGATTTTATTAGGAATTTACTCTTATGTTGATTCCTGAGTTTAGAATCCAGTATAATTTCACACTTACACATAAAATTTGCAATGGATCCTCTATGAAGATCGATAAACATCTTTAGTTTATTGAGAAGAAGCAATGCCTCTTCTCCTAAGCCCTGGGATAGTAATTAGAAAGTTAGGCAAACTATCTTTTAACAGATCCACCAAACACATGTGAGATGAGAGTAGAGTCTACTGGTGCTGTAAGGCTAGTATGGGGAATCTTAACTTCTGGATAATATGATAATGATACTCAGAGTTAGCCATAGTTTTCGCTCTCGATTTCTGCGTACAAGTTTTTAGTGTGAATCTCTTAAGAGCCACTAAATAAGAAAAATATGCAGAGAGTGGGTTCTGATAAAACTAGGAATGAGGTGGATGGTCATGATCATCCTTTACGGAATCCTCGACTGAAGGAGGTTTTTGATATCAAGGTCAAAAATACGCTGTCCTATCCATTCCTTTCCCAGTGTCAAGAATAGGTAATTCCACCAAATAAGACACCCAGTATCCTCTTAAACACCCATAATCCTGAATAATGCCTCATGCATAAAAGTCGTATGTGTTAATGTGTTGCATTAGTAGATGTCTGGATGTAAAAGAAAAAGAAAGAAAAAGAGGTATATATGTCTACGCATGCAGAAAAGAAATAATATGCATATACAAAAAAAAGAGAGTAGAAAAGAGAAAGAAAAAGTAGAAAAGAAAAGAAAAAATGACTTTATAAGTGTTTTTAGAGTTTATTTCAATTGTATTTAGGCAACAACAACCATCACCCTCATGATCCACCAAAAATAGCCTTGACTTACTTTTGTATATTTCTGGTCACCTGAATATGGGTTGAGGAACGATTACTTAGTCGTAGAGTTATCAGAACCTAATCAAAGTGTTAGTGCCAAGAGAGACCACCAAATATACTGATAAATTTGGTGAGATTGTGAGCTAAGAAAGAAAGAAAAGAAAATGAGAGAGAAAGAAAGAGAGAGAACGGGTACAAAAGAACTAAAGACAGCACAGTTTCTCTGCCTCCCTCTGAGTTGAATTATTTAACAATCTATAAATGCTACGATCTAAAGTACTAGTCTATATGTAGCACCAGATGAGTGTAAGCCAACAAAAATAAATCCACTTAACTCAAAAATCATCTACCTAACCCAAAAGCTGGGGATAAATTTCCAGATTACTTCATAACCCCAAGGGGAGAAGTTTGCCTATCCCAGTAGATTTTTACTAAGTGTGAAGTATGAGCTTTAGATGTGGATTGACTTTTCACTTGGATCCGTTGCATAGACTACAGTAAAACACATTCACGATTGTCTAGATTACTAAAGTACTGGATGAAAACAAAAGACATAAATCTCTAGTCAAACTCTCAATAAAAATCTATCTTGTAGGACCACTTTGCATTTAGTCATGCATTTTCTAGGGACTAACAACATATAGGTGTGTGGGTGTGATTGCACAACAATCATGCAACCTAAAATGCCTAAATTGAGCTAGATTCTAGCATAACTTCGAGTCAATGCATGCATAAGCATCGTAATTTGCATACTAGTTAGTTTGAGTAGCCATATAGATAATATCATCATTTTTTGACCTAAAAGGGATGAGTTTAATCATAGATGTTCAAAGCCTCAAAGGACAGATTAGATTGGACAGATTTGATCAGAACAACGACGAGAGTTCAATGCTTCCGAAATTATCCTAATCAGACAACTAGAGCATCGTGTGCAGTCCATAGAAGAACGGAGATCATGAAGCCAAAGGACAAAGATCTAAGCCTCAGATGATGAATCCAACCAAACAAATGAATTTGGATCGACGATCGCAGTCCAACAGCGTAAAATTCAACTCGATCGGAAGTCTACATCACCAGATACAAGGAAAAGAAGATGGATGGCCATGATGGTGCCACATGGTGCCATCACAGCTGCTCCATCACCACCGCCCATCTAGGAAGGCCACACCGCATGTTTTGGTCTGTTGGATCTTCATCCAATGGCCACAAGCATGCCACGTCATCTACACAGATCGGATAATCATAAATATATACAAAGAAGTAACTATAATAGAATGTGCGTGCAGAGCATTGGCTCGCATGCCTACAAAAGATTTGGAGATGCCCATTTGAGCCTTAATCCGCTCGAGGGTGGGTGCAGATTAAATTAGGCCATCCAATGTCAACTAGAGGGCAGCAATCGAGTCCACGTGGTAAAGCGAGGGCAAGTGGTGGCCGAATGCACGATTAGACACGCGTTTAATGTGCGATCCCACACGCTTTTCAACACAAACACGGTGAGGTGAACGCATTAAGCCGTCTGATCTCTTGATTGGACAACTGATGTTAAGGAGGGATTAAGGCTTGTGTGGCGAGAAGGAAAAGACAAAGGCACGGGTGAGGAGGATCTAGAGACGTGCGATGGAGGATTGGCGATGCACGGCATGCCACGTGCCATCACCAGAGTGAATCCACATAATAAGAAGGAAATTGAAGGAGTTTTGAGGCCAAATCAGAGCCATTGATCTCCTGATCGATGGATCTAAATAGCCAAGGGGTTGTTGCATGAGATTAAGGGTTAAAATACCCTTTTTGCTCTCCACAAAGCTATAAAAGAAGGCATAGGGCCCCACAGCTGAAGTATCTCTCTCTCCCATCAACTCCAGATCTCTTCTACTGTCTTCTTTGCAATTCTCCATCTCCTCTACAACCCCATCCCGACACTCTGGATCTGAGGTGCTGTCGCATCTTGCATAAGCATCCCACAAGCAGCGTCGTTTGTCTGCCACTTTCTTCTCTCTCTCTCTCTTTCTCTCTTTCTCTATGTCTATCCCTACTTTTTTGCATAGAAATTTCTATTGTAAAAAAATTTTACTAATTACAATAAAATTTTGATTCTCAGGATATCTACTTTATACATATACACACATATATATCTAGTTAGAATTAGTTTTATTGAAATGCTTTTGCTTAAATTGAGATTACCTCCCTACGAACGACCTGGCACTCACCGGAGTTTTATAAATTTATTTGTCGACATGTTTTCACTCTATACTACAACTAAATAACTTTTAAAATGCAAATTATGCATCGAACAACCGTCTCTTGTTATAGTGCCAGGAGGACACTCTTCTCTCAGTTGTCTTCTTCCTTTCGTTACCTTTTCCAGCTTCTTCTTTCCTTTTCCTATTCTTTTCTTCTTCACGCACAGGGGGAACACTTCACGAATTTCGCTAAGTGTTAGATCTCTCTGAAGCAAAACCCCCTACCCCACGCATGCTCTCTCTTTTCTCCTTCCCTTTTTCTCTTCTCTTTCTCAACATCCAGGCATAGTCGGGTAAATGGGTACGCATGCACCTGGGACCAGGGCTACGTGCGTGGGTCGCAGCAGAGGTGTGAGAGAGGGCTTAGGTGGATAAGTTTGAGTGGGCAATGGGGACCTGACCACCTTGTACTAGTCACGGAGGTAAGGTGACTTTTGCGTATTATACCGCTGTGGCATCTCTCCACTGAACGATATGGGACTAAAGTCCCGCACCTTCTTCGTATGCTGCTGCAATGATGCTCCTTCATCCAATCTGCAGTCGAGGGTGGTCAACGCTCATAATGGTTGATCCAAGTAGGTTCCTGGAATGTTTTCGCACTGCCTGAAGTTGAGACCTGAGGTAGCAAGACTTAGAGCAAGCTTGAAGCAAGATTGAAGCTCTTCGTCAATGGCGGGTTTGACCTGGGTACCTGAAATCCATAAAATGGCTTTTTGGCCACATCAAATTGGCTCAGGGGCTTCACTATGCAACGATAAGTGCGATAGTGGGTGTGGCGTGGTGTGAGAGTGCATGTGGAGGTCCGACAATCTCAAGATGGAGAAGTAAGATTGTACATGTCCGGTGGAGTGTTTGAGCAAGCAATCCCCTCAACTTCTTGAGGGGTTTTGCTCGTGAGGGTTTGGCGGAGGTGTAGGGATCAGTGGCGGTGGATTTGGTGGAGAGTGGTGGTCGTTAGGGCTTGCCGAAGGTGTGCTAGTGAGGTGGAAGATGACGATGTGGATGGTGTTGGAGGGGTCGAAACTCAAGGTGATGTTGTGAAGTGGAGGAGTTAGGGAACTAATCTAGGTAGATAGTGAAGGACGGGGAGTGAGGACAACCTCGGTTGTGGTGTGGTTAGCACCGGGGACGAAGGTGGCTCTTGTGGGGGTGGGATGGTGAGGAAGACGGAGGGAGAGGTGCCTGCTGGTATGGCATGACGCAGAGGAAGACGAGGAAGAAGATTCCGCCGCCGATATTGCTAGTGGACGAGGAAGGAGGTCGGAGACGAACGCCAGAGCTCGAGGAGCCTTTCGATCGGGAGAGGAGGGAGGAAGAAGAGGTATTTGCTATCTAATTCGAGCTTGGGAAGGATGGTTTGTGCTCAGGTATCCTTATATATGCATCAAGGGATGGTTGGAGCTTGGAAGCCAAGCTTTCAAGCTTGGAAAGTTCGTCGGTGTAGGAAACCCAAATCTCTCATGCGTTCGCATGAGAGATTGGGAAGGAATTGGAGCCCACGAAATGGTTTCTTTGGAACAAGATTTCAAGAGGAATCCTCAGTTCAATTTTAAGGAAGTTTTGCCAATCAATCAAGGAGAAATACTTGATTGAATGTCGTCGTAGTTGTAGGAATAGGAGTTCTGCATTAATGGCGGCGGCAGGGACCTTTTCGTGAGGAATACAAGGAAATTGGGCGGCTTTTTGTAAGAAATTCAAAAGTTGAGAGGCTATTTGAGGTAAAAAGAGTCAAACTTGGATTAAAATGTAAACTAGGTCTAAATAATCTCAGCTTGAGCCCAAATTTTGTTATAAACGTAATTTGGAGATAAGGAATCCAATGATGAAGTTGGATTTTGGTTTTAACCTAGTTTGACTGTGTATGTTTTGCGAAAGCCCAAATTAGGTCCAATGTCTATCTGTGGCTCTGTTTTGGGTCAAGACAGGTTCTAATGATCAAATCAAGGATGCCAAACCCTAGAGAATATTCTTTTATGAATTTTAGAGGATTTAGGTGAATCTTATCCTGATCAAAACTTCAGTAGATTAAGTGGGTCTACTTTTAGGATTTCAGATGTCATTTAATTCTTGAAATGCGTGAAAACCCATTTCTATCTACATGTACCCCATCATTAGACATTAATGACCATATGACTCTTAATAAACCCTTGAAATACCCCATGGTTATTCTGTATTTGTGAATTAATAGTAAAATTGCAGAAATAACCCTGCCTTCTTTTCTTCTCAAAATAACTCAACCTGCCCAAGAGACCTTCCGACTGATATGTAGGAGCTTTTATTGACTTTATCAAATCAAATTAAGCTAGTTATGGCTCATGATGGTATTCCCATCATACCGCCATGCCTAGCTTTTGCTACTCCCTCAACAAATCTCTATGAATCAAACCAATTATTTTGGTCAGATGTAATCGTCAGGATGCCCTACTCAGCTGCATCTCTAGGAATTCGATCTTAATACCAATAGTAGGCCTAAAGGTACTCAAGTACCTGCCCTGATCCAGACCTGACAAGCTTTTGTCTCAGTCTGCTTCGAAGGTTTCTAAGGCCTGCGGGAACTATCCTAAGGCTTTTTGGACCCAACGGTTAAAGCACCCATGCTTGAAACAATGTTATTCCGGTTCAATTTGCCAGTGCATTTTGTAAGAGAGGTAGAAGAATATTTTCATTTTCAGAAAGTTTTCTCTCTTTTCTTTTATATTTTTCCTTAGATCCAGTCTCGAATTGGCCCTAAACACATTATGTATTGGATTCCTTGTCCCCACAATCAATCCTCACTGGGTTACTGGCAATCGATGCTTCGAAGTAGCATTGCCCATGGCAACCCCTAGAACCTTGGCTTTCAACACTTCGGGATAGTGCCGCCCATGGTATTCTGTAGATAAATCCATACCCTAGCAATCGAGATTTCGGGATAATCCCCCCATGTCATCTAAACTAGTACAAGGTGCTTACATGCCCTCAATAGGATATTTAGATATCCTAGGAGACAAGCACCGAGGAGACGATATGTTATTTCTCATCTTCGAAGGGAATTTTCCCACCTCTCCGCATTGGGAACTCATCCAAATCAACTTGTGTTTTCAGGCCCCTCCTAATCTAGATCTTAGGACCATTTTCAGAACAGATTAAGTACCCTTTGGCAATATTTTATCTTTAAAAAGAGCACTGAACCAGACTTGTGTGTGATTTAGGGTGCTTAAGTTACCAAGTCCAGCAAACCAGATGTCAATTAACGGGGCCGAATACTCTGTAAGCCATAGACCTAACACATAAGTTTTGCATTTTCCCCAACCTCTTCAAGACTAATCTAGATCTTGACAAGTACGTGAGTGTTTAAATCTAATATAGATCCAAGAGGCCTATGGCTGATATTCACCACTAATCCCTTAAGTTTTAGGCTTCCAAGTCTTAATTCATCATTCGATCTAACCTAGAAGTTAGGTAAGTTCCATATCATTTTGAAGGGACTCAATTTTTTCTTTTATCTTTCTGCTCCTTTCTTTTCAATTTTTCCTCCCTTCTTTTTCTCATTTTTGTCTCAACTGGCATTTATTTTTCCTCAACCTCCTTCTTTTTCCATTTTTTTCTTTTCAAAATTTTTTCATTTTTTTTAAATTTTCTTGATGAAACCCTTTTTGTTAATTGATTCTCACGGCATTCTGCACTTTAATACCCCCCATTCCTACGATTTGCAATGTCCTCATCGAAAATTTGGTTGGTTGAAGTTCAGCTTAGATTGTACATTAGAATATGGTCAAAGGGTGGGTGAATGGGTCGAGATGACTGTTGCGGATGATTTCAAGCTCAGGTACGAGTACCAGAGGTGGAATCGATTGTTTTAATGGATGAACCCTAAAGTGTAATATGAGTTTAGAAAGAGAAGTATCAAAATGGTTTCAGGTTTTTCAAAAGATGACAGGTTGCCTCCCGTTAAGCACTTAGTTTAAAGCCATTAGCCGGGCATAATAAGCTCAGGGGGAACACAGATCAAAAGATAGCTCAGCCAAGTTTGTATTGGTGAGTTCAATGAATGGCTTGAGTCGCTGGTTATTCATAATAAATGGTTTGGAATCAGGGCTAGGTTGACTGATTTCGACAGCTCCATTTTCAAAAACACGTCGAAAAAGGTGTGGTCCAATCCATTTCGATCTAAGCTTGCCTGGGAATAATTTGAGTTTAGCATCAAAGGGTAAGACCTTTTGACTAGGATGAAAGATCTTTCTGGATATGTGATTGCATAGAAAAAATACACCAATAAAAATGCCATCTTATGTTATTTCCTACCATTGCCACTGCATATTAGGTAGCCGTAGTTGCATTTGTAAAAATTGACACAAGCCTGCAATTATTTGAGAGGGGAGGAAAGTGAATAATTGGCCATGTAAATAACATCTTCTTCATGTGCTGCCTCGCAATTTCACCATCTTCATTTTTTATTCTGCTTTGAACTTCTCCGAGCAGCTCAGGGCATGGCTTGCTTTTCTTCGCGCCATTCTCTGCCAACACATGCCCTGCCAGCTGCATGGCTGGTCATGCACACCCAGGGCATGGCCATGCAAGCCTCCTTCTCCTTTAAAAAGCCCTCCCCACTTCCTTCTGAGGGAGAGCCTGGCACATAGAGAACACAGCAGCCACCTTCGTCAGGCCATCTTCCTCCCTTTCTCCCCTCCATACGCAGTACCTCTTCCACTGAAGAGATACACTATGAGCAGGAGCAGGCTCACAGTGGTCCCACGACCACCACTGTGAGTTCCACCACGGCCCATCTCATCCAAGAGCAGGTGGGCGTGTTGGTTTCACTCTCTGATTCCACCGCTCAGCACCTTCTCACCATTGCCGAAGCTCCCAGCTCCGGAGCTCCAGCAGCAACGTAGTAGCCTCCAGCCAACGCACAAGCCCCCGGGCGCATGCCAGCAGCCGGTGCAAGCTCCTTCCGCATGCGTAGGCGCCTTCCAGTGCACCTGCGCACGCAGAATCGGCTGCAATCGGTTGACGAAGCTATGCGGCACTGTAGCTATTGTTCACACATTTCTACGCGACACTGCAGCTACAATGCAGTGACCGAAAAGTTTCTCACTTATCCTGTCACTGCGTGCTCTCTCTCTGGGCCGCTACCACCTCCAGCCAGTCGCCGCGTCAGCACCCGCACCCGCTCCAGCGCCCGCGTCCACATCTACACCCGCACCTGCTGTAGCACCGGCATCTTCGTCCGCGTCCACTCTCGCCTGCAGCTCGATGCACTGCGCTATGTAGCGTGGTGCGTTGCACTCTCCCTTACACCTACTCCCTCAACCACGCGCACGTACCCTTGCGCGCCTGCGCTTGCACGTGCCTATGCCTATGCCTGGGCCATCAGACAATGGCTGCCTCCACCAGACGCCTTAAATGCCCACGCTCTCTCCCTCACAGCCACACCCTCACTCTCCAGTAGACGCTCCCTCACTCATACACACACCACACATGTACACACTGACGTGTACACACACACACACTCACTTGTACTCACCTATATATACTTATATATATATACATATATATACATATATATATCTATATACATAAATACTTATACTAATATATCTATATACATATATACATATATATATACATATACATATCTATATATATCTATATACATATATTACTATATATAAATATCTATACAGTTAAATATATATACATGTATGTAATTATAAATATATATATATATACCTATATATATTTTTTTATATCTATATATATATATATATCTACGTATACATCTATATAATTACAACCCTATCTATATATATACATAGAAATATATATTTACATATACAAATATATATATATATATATTTACATTCATATCACTTACTTGTATCCCTACACCACGCTTTATATCGTGGGAATATCTGCACCAGTTCCTGATATTCCCCGATACCCGCGTTGAGAAAGCGCCTCTGTACACACTCCCACACATCCATCCTACACTCCACGCGGCACTTCGTCCTATTGGTTGCGTCTTCCTAAATGTCGATCAACTCGACACCGTGCTACATGCCATTTCCACCTCCACCCCCACCACTATATATAATATATATATATATATATCTATATAGACTATATTTATTTCTTTACAAGCAACCTTTATTTCTCTTTTGTTTCCTACTATTGAAAAGATAAAAAAAATAGTGAAAGAGAAAAGATAATCCTTGTCTAGCAGGAAGTCGGTCTTGCGAATAGCAAGATCAGTTTTTTTGGAACCCTAAATTGGCTCAAAGCCAAGAACAATTTGTCTCAAAGCCAAGAACCTAATTTTGAGGGTGTACCTCAAGGACAAAATTATCAGCAAAAAAAAATCTTAAATAGAAAAAAAAAACCAAAAACATAATAAACGCATGGAAGAGATTCATTGTAGGAAAGGTGTAGAAACTTATTCACCTTTAATCCCCACCTCCTTGAGTTCGACTCTGGGCCTAAAAGTGACCAAGATAAAATTAAGTAGGCCAGGTTAAAAATTTTTTAAAAAGATGGTTAGGCTCGATTTAGGTTAACCACTATACGCACTTCAACGATAATTTCACCATATTAACACAGCCTATCCGAGCTTATCGCATCCTTTTTCTGGTGCCGTTGCTGGGAGGTACACATTGAGGTAGGTTTCTACTCCATTCCTTTGATTTTCTCTTCTCACACCCTTCACTTCACGGGTGTTTTTGTTTGTTGGTGTGCAGGAAAACCAGTTGCAAGGAGAACGCAAGCAGAGGAAGTCGGAGACGTGGGCAGATCCAAGGCATGAATGAGAGCATGAAGTTGCTGGCACCGCACTGGAGCTTCACCCACGTTGCAGAAAAGGTAGGTCTCTCTCTTAGAAACTTAGGTCAACTTGTCACCATAATAAAAAAAAGAAAAACCTAAAAAAACTTCTTGGGATTTCTTGGGGCAAGTGGATTAAATCACTTGCTTGATTGTTAGCCATCACTCCCACGGCCCTGGGATTTACCACCAAACTTCGCATAGAGAGGATCGAAGAATCTTGATTCTTGAATCTTTGGTCGTGTGAAGTATTCTTTGAGGCAAGATTAAATAGATTGACTGCCATCCCTCCTTGCCTAATTTATCCGCAATTCGGGATCACATTTTTGGTCGGGAGACTTGGAATTGAGTTGATTCCAACCCCACCACGACCTTTCACGTGCCTAAGATTTGATCCCGAATACTTCAACCCCAACACTTTAATTTTCTTTACATTATCTTATGGTTGAGCCTTGTGTGTGGAACATCATTTTGGTGACTGGGAGCACTTGAATTGAAGTGCTTTAGCTCCCTTTCGCATTAACCCAAAATTGACTCGTGCATCCACACATAGAAATTTCCACTTAAGGAAGCCCAGTGCATTTTTAGCATGCATTAACCAAATTACATTGAAGAAGGGTTTGTTGGGCTTAGAAGAACTTGTATTTTTTCAAAACCCAGAGATTGGTTGAATTGGTAATTCAGCGAAATCTTAAAATGCATACTACTTAAAGGCTGAATTCTAAAAACCATTCACCATCTAGAACTTTAGTTCAGGGAGATTTCCCCGTTGCATGCTTGGTTTACACACTCTCTAAAATCAATGCACTTGGGCATTACCCGTAAACAACGCCCTTCACATTCCAAAAGCACTTGATCCTAAGCCTCTAATTAAAATTGGTAGCAACTTGACCTTATTAAGGATTGGAGGTCTAACTACTTGTGTGTAGCGCCTACGTACTGGTGTAGGTTCCCGCGTGCTATCGGGTATCTAAGACTAGGGCAAACGGCCTTTCAATCTGATCTGGTGGTTCCGCGGTGCTCGCATTTGGTTCCGTAGGTTGTGATAGTAGGTAACTTATATCTTTAGGTCTAAGGGCACACTGTAGAGGTTAGGACTTTGATTGCCTTGATTTGTCATCAAGTGTACCTTTGCAGCATCATTTCTCTCATCTCCTTTTCCCTTCTTATTCCCCTAATTCTTCCTGCGGTAGTGCATGTTTTGGAGGAGGTCACAAAACCCTGAATTATTTGAATTGTCTGATAATTTTAGAAAAGGAGCCGAATCATCATCCTCCTCCACAAATATGGCTGCACGCCCACCCCCAAATCCCGAGGGAGGAAACTACCCTTAAATCCCACCAGGTGGTGGAACCATGGACCTCATAACCCGCCTCCAAGCCTAAATGAAAATGTATAATGAGCAAATTGAAGCCATTAGGGAAACCTTGGAGGAAATGCAGAACCCTCCCGAACAAGAGGTGCCTAGGTCTCTATTTCCTCTCAAAATCCCGCTGCTACAGAGACCATAGGACAAATTCGGGTCCCCATGGGCAGGGACAATTTTGAATTGAAACCCAACATAATTGGCTTGATTAATTTCCACTTCCATGGTCTTGCAAGTGAAGATCGTTTTCTCCATTTGGATGACCTAACCCGATTGGCTGAAACAGTTAAACCTAGAAACATCGGGTTATCAATTGTCCTCATGAAAATGTTCTCATTTTCGTTGCGGGATAAAGCGTCGCAATGGTTACGCACCCTTGGGAGAACAATCCATTCTTGGGAAGAGATGCGAACAGCATTTCTCAAGAAATTCTTCCCAATCGGGCAAACCAATGAGCTTCGCCATGCTATAACTTCCTTTACGCAACAAAATGGTGAACAGTTTTATGAGGCTTGGGAGAGGTATAATGACCTCCTCTGGAAGTGTCTGCATTACGATCTGCCTAAGTGGCATATAGCCTAGATTTTCTATTATGGGCTAAATAGGACTTTGAAGCAGATTGCAAATGCTTCCTATGGAGGGAATTTCATGAATAAAGACGAGAATGTAGCATTCAAATTATTTGAAAACATGAGTGAAAACTCAATGAACAATGCCTCCATTGTCATCTTTAATCCTACCAGCCTGCTCCGTAATGTTCACGAGGTTGACACGGGACCCTCCCATTCATCCACTGATCTTAACCTTATCACACAAAAATTGGATGAAGTCTCCGTCGTGCACAAGGAGCTGGATGAGCTTCTGGCCAATCCTGCCCGTTCTATTACAAACACCCCCACCTCACCACTTCGTCACAACCCTGATTCTTCCAACACCAGGCTTATCTCCAGAAACCCCGTGAGATCTTCCTTACTGAGTGTCGTGCCAAGCAATTCGGTAAGTCATGTGGATCTGTCTTCTGCAAGCCAGTATTTTGACATGGAGGACCAACCCTCCGTGTGCTCAAATGCATATCTACATGCGGACTCGTCTTCTGGCTTAGAAGATGCTTGCACCCTGGGGAACAATCCATTCTCTGCCACTTATAACCCAGACTAGCGAAATCATATGAACTTCGCATGGTCCAGCAACTCGCAGCACCAAAACCCCGCGAGTGGGCCAATGCGACCATCCGCACCCGTCATCCCAAGGACCTAGTCTAATCCTGTGGCAAATCCGCCATCAGGTCCTTGCATACTGCAAATAGAACACGCATCAAGTCCTCTTGAGAAATTGATGCGAATGATGACGGAAATGTCGAAGCGCCATAAAGAGAACAAGACCTCTCTTCAGCACCAATTGGCGCAGCAGAACGCTGAGATCAGTCAACTACGCATGGCGACTCGATCTCAGGGCACTCTTCCAGCCCAACCTATTCCCAACCCGCGAAATTTCATACCCCGTGGTCCTCAACCACAGGTACGACCTTCTCAGGGGCAGGTTCGTCAGATTCTGCAGGCTCCGAACATTCCACATGGATTTCAGGCTAATCCCGCTGCAGCACCTCACTCTTATGTCCCTATTGTGAACCCTCCTCCGCCTTATGATCCAACTGGACCTGCATCGTCCAATGCGATTACTACGAGGAGCGGTAAGCAAACCGTCGATCTTCCTCGACCTGATCCTAGCCCATCTTCTTCATCGCCCTCTCATTCGGGATGCGCACCGCATTTGCAAGAGGATGATACACCCAAATTAGTGCCAAAATCAATCCCATTCCCTGAGGCTCCACTGAGGGAGCCAAAAGGAAAGAAAAAGGATATGCAGTCCTTTGATAACCTGCATAATTTATTCAGGGATGTTGAAATCAAGGTACCCCTATTAGAGACTATCGACCACATACCTACCGTCACCCGATTTTTCAAAGACTACACTACACCCAGGCGACAGTTAAAGAAAACTAAGAATCCTGTGGTTCTCTCACCTCATGCGAGTGGTGCTATACTATCAAATCTACCACCGAAGTAGAAAGATCCAGGCACACCGCTTATTTCTTGTAGCAACCATGGCTACAATTTTAACCATGCCCTGCTTGATCTAGGATCTTCCATCAATCTAATACCAACCATCATGCTTGAGAAATTTGCCTTAGGAAATCTGAAACCCACCCCTGTCACATTGCAATTGGCAGATCGTTCTGTCAAAATACCAAGGGGTGTGGTGGAAGACGTGGTGGTTAGGGCCAAAAGTCTTTGTTTTCCTGTTGACTTTCTTATTTTCGATATGGAAGTTCCTAGCTCACTTTCTGATTGTCCGATCATCCTTGGTCGACCTTTCTTGGCCACAGCCCGTGCCCATATCGACTGCAAGTCAGGCTGTATTGAGATTACCGTTGGATCTGAGAAACTCAAGCTTAACATATTCAAGGCAGCCAAGAACTTTGATTGCGATTGCATCAAGGATGACACTTCTGACGAGGACATGGCCGTCAGTGCATGTATCGGACTTATGGGACCTATTCTGACTGATGTGGATTGCCTTTAAACACAGATGATTGCCTATTCGACACCTATTGTGACGTTCCCCCATCCCTCCCTTTTCTCGTACCTTCTCTTGACCAGACTTCTGACAAGGTTTTCTGCACTTCCCATACCTAGTGGTCTGAGTCATATTCGGGCTACTCACCACCGATCCACCCTCTTGAAGACCGAATTGCCCTTTCTTTCCTACTAAATCAGGCAGATTTGCAACTCCACACTGGGACCTTGAGCCCACATACTACTCATTGGGGCTATCCCTTTCTGGATCCATCAATCCAAGATGCCCCTCTTCTTGGCCAAACTGAGGGCCAACTTCTTCCTCTTAACCTGTTTTCTTCTGATCCGCTTGGGACACTCTCGTCCAAAGGAATGCCAGATCTTTCACCATCCACTCCCAAGCTTGAAGAGTTGCTTAGTATGCTTAAGTATGTTTTCTTGGGACCAAATGAAATGCTCCCCGTAGTCATTAGCTCAAAATTTACCAGGGAGCAAGAGTTCAAACTAACAAAGGTCCTTATGGAACATAAGGCAGCCATTGGATGGTCTTTATCAAACATAACTGGCATTAGACCCTCCTACTGCAGTCACCGTATATATACGGAGGAGGAGGCTCGACCTTCCCGCAAGATGCAGCGACGTCTCGACCCTAACATTCGGGAGGTCATTAAAAAGGAAATTATTAAGTGGTTGGATGCGGGTATAATCTACCCGATCAGCGATAGCCTTTGGGTGAGTCCAATTCACGTTGTGCCCAAAAAGCTGGGACTCACCATCCGTGTCAATGACAGGGGCGAATCCATCCCTACACGCACTCCTACATCTTGGAGAGTGTGTGTAGATTATAGGAAACTCAATGCTGCAACTAAGAAAGATCACTTTCCGCTACCTTTCATTGACCAAATCCGGGAGCGGTTAGCGGAAAATAAATTTTTCTATTTCCTGGATGGATTCCCAGAGTATAACTAGGTGGCAATTGACCCCTGGAACCAAGAGAAAACCACCTTTACCTACCCCTTCGGCACCATTGCATTTAGGAGGATGCAGTTCAGACTTTGTAACACGCTAGCAACTTTCCAAAGATGTATGCTGGCGATATTTCATGACATGGTGGGTGACTTTCTCGAGGTTTTCATGGATGACTTTTCGATCTTTGGACCCTCTTTTGATGACTGTCTTGCCAACTTGACCCGTATCCTTAGGAGATGTATTGATGTGAACCTCATGCTTTCCTGGGAAAAAAGTCATTTTATGGTACACGAGGGAATTGTTCTTGGGCATATCATCTCCGATAGGCGTGTCGAGGTTGATAGAGCTAAGCTTGATGTAATTACTGATTTACCTATGCCTGGCTCTGTCAAACAAATCCGCTCCTTCCTGGGGCACGTCGGTTTCTATAGGAGATTCATCAAAGACTTCTCCAAGATTTCTCGACCTTTAACTCATCTCCTATAGACAGACGTACCCTTCAATATGGGCCTTGATTGCATACGAGCATTCACGTGACTGCGTGATGCTGTCACCAAGGCCCCTATTCTCCAGCCACCTGATTGGTCCCTCGACTTTGAACTCATGTGTGACACTTCCAACCTTATAGTCGAAGCCATCTTGGGACAAATACGCAATAGACACCCCTTCGTGGTGTACTACGCCAGTAAGACGTTGGACGAGGGCCAGCGTAATTATACTACCACTAAGAAAGAACTACTGGCGGTCGTCTTTGGGCTGGAGAAATTCCACTCTTATCTTCTGGGCTGACATGTTATTATTTTCACTGACCACGCAGCCATTCGCCATCTCATGCACAAGAAGGATGCCAAGCCTAGACTGATTCGTTGGATCCTTCTACTCCATGAATTTGACATTGAGATCCGTAATAAGGCCGGAGCCCAGAATGTTGTGGCTGATCATCTCTCTAGACTAGACCCTGACAACATTGGACTTACCCTGCCGATCAATGAGATTTTTCCCGATGAGCACCTATTGGCAATTAATGTGGCAAGTGGATCTTGGTATCCCGACATTGCCAATTACCTTGCTTCTGGTTCCCTTCCATTGACTAGCCTAAAAACCAACACGAGAGTCTCATGGCAGAAGCAAAGTATTATTTCTGGGATAATCCACTTCTTTTTCGAATAGGTGCTGATAAGATCATCTGTCGTGTATCCTTGACAGCGAAATCCCCAGTGTGCTATCCTTCTACCACAATCAGGCCTACGGAGGCCATTTCTCTGGGAGGAAAATTGTAGCTAAGGTTTTCTAGTGTAGTTTCTTTTAGCCATCCCTTCACCAGGATGCACACAATTTTGCCAAACATTGCACTAGCTGCCAGTCGTTAGGGTCAATGTCATGTCGTGACATGATGCCCTTGCAACCCATCCTAGCTGCTGAAATTTTTGACATTTGGGGAATTGATTTCATGGGTCCCTTTCTCCTTCCAACAGCTTCGAATACATCCTCGTTGCCATTGATTATGTTTCGAAATGGATTGAGGCTATTCCCACGTGCCATGCAGACCATGTCATATCCACTCGATTCATCAAAGACCACATTTTTGCGCACTTTGGGATCCCTTGAGTCATTATCTCATTTGGAGGAAGTCACTTTACCCTTGCTTCTTTTCGGGCACTTCTGAGGAAATATGGACTCGACCATCGTATCGCATCTTCATATCACCCTTAGACGAACGGCCAGGCTAAGGTGTCGAACCGGCAAATCAAGCAAATTCTCCAGAAAATGTTTCAGCCTGACTGTAAGGATTGGTCCGACAAGCTGATTGACGCACTTTGGGCGTATCGAACTGCCTTCAAGGCTCCCCTTGGTATGTCTCCTTATAGAATCATTTATGGGAAGCCTTGTCATTTGCCCATGGAGCTGGAGCACCGTGCTTATTGGGCGGTTCGCCAATGTAACCACGACCCAGACCTGTGTGGTCGAGAAAGGAAACTCCAACTCCAAGAGCTGGAAGAGCTCCGTCGTGAAGCCTATGATTCTGCCTTAACTTTCAAGCAACGTACTAAGGCTTTTCATGACAACCATATTCGATGGAAGGAATTTGAGCCATCTCAGCAAGTTTGGCTTTACAATGCCCAGCTCAAATTCTTTCCAGGGAAATTGAAGTCCAAATGGACTGGTCCTTTCCTGGTCTCGAGACCATTTCCCAACGGGGCCGTTGAAATTGAAGATCCCAAATCTGGGCGTAAATTTACGGTCAACGGGAAGCATTTAAAACCTTATCTTACTCATGAACCTACCCCCGTTGGAGAAACTGTTGCCCTGTTGGAGGGTAACTAATGTCGTGCCTCATTCTAAGTCCAGTTGGGGACGTTAAATTCAACGCTTGTTGGGAGGCACCCCAGCAACACTGTCTTATTCACTTCACTTCGCACCTTTTCACTTCGCCACCCACCATCCACCCACCTTACCACCCTACTAAATACTCTGCACCTCAGCTCTCGTTACCCGATCTTTGGTCCTTCCTCTAGCCTACCCTGCATGCATATGAGGACACAGCATCATTTAGCATGGGGGGGTGGATAGGCACCCAAAGGATCTGGGTATTATATGATATCATGCAGCTTCCATTCATCTATAAATATGTATATAAAACAAAAAAGAAAAATTGTGTTTAGTAATGATCTAAAGGCTGAAACAAAAATACAGTAAGTGTTTAAGGATATTCAACCATTGTTTTGAAGACTTCCCACGCCACAGAAGCTTGATTCGCTCAGGCTCGGCTCAATTCACATGAGCACTGACAAGATAGATCGGAATCTCTCCTAACCAAGGACGTATTCTTGCATCTAAGACATCAGTACGGAATCTGTTGGTTTACTTCTACTCGAGAGCCTAATTAATCTTGGTTCACACTACACATATCAAGAAAGACCAGGTGAACATAAGATCCAACCCTAGTGTTCATTAGGGAAGGTGGAGTCCTTACCTGTGTGCGCAGGTAGACTTTTTATCCCAGGCTTTAGTCTTGTGTTTAGGAGAAACTATTTCCACCAAAAAGGAACTCTCCCACCAAAAGAAAAGTGTGCTCCTCAAAATAAAGTTATAAGAGATATATTGACACTTGTTTTTTTTAAAAAAAAAAAACTATGCAAATAAGTCAGTATATCTCGCAAATGTCTGTAAATTTGTCTCCCTCAAAAATGTTTCAAGGCAAAGTTATAAATACCCTACGTCTACCATATATTCTTTGAGCCACAAAAGAAAAAAATGAGGGTTGAGTTTTCCATCATCTTTTTAAGGGTCAATTCGAAGACACGAGCTAAAACAGGGACCAACCTGCACTTAAAAATTCGTGAAACCCTGGGCTTGAGTCTTAATGTTCATCTAGTCAGTCTTGATCCTTCACTATGCACAAACCATAATCCCTTGAGCTCTCGAGTACGGCAAAAACCTTCTGAGTCCTGGAAATCGTACTTAAGGTTTAAATATCAAGAGTTCAGGTTAGTCGAGAGATGGTCTATGTCACATAAGACTTAAAGTACTGGTAGTCTTCTCTACAATTGGTTCTCACAATATCCAACAAATAAACACACCTATGTCGCCTCAGAAGAAATTATTCAGCTTAAGATCATTTCCAAATACAATACAAAATGTTTTGCTAGCGACTAGCAATAGATAGGCATGGGGGTATGATTGCATAGCAAAAATTCACCAATAAAAATGCCATCTTATGTTATTTCCTAACATTGCCATTGCATATTAGGTAGCCATAATTGCATTTGTAAAAATTGACACATGCATGCATTGATTTGAGAGGGGAGGAAAGTGAATAATTGGCCATGTAAATAACATCTTCTTCAAATGCTACCACACAATTTCACCATCTTCATTTTTTATTTTGCTTTGAATTTCTTCTTTGTGCGCACGGCTTGACGCGTGGGGGCTTGCTCTTCTTTGTGCCATTCTCTGCCAACGCATGCCCTGCCAGCTGCATGGCTGGTCATGCACACCCAGGGCATGGCTGTGCAAGCCTCCTTCTCCTTGAAAATGCTCTCCCGCCTTCCTTGCGAGAGAGAGCCTAGCACAAAGAGAACACAGCAGCCACCTTCGTCAGGGCATCTTCCTCCCATTCTCCCCTCCATACGCAGTACCTCTTCCACTGACAAGATACACTGCGAGCAGGAGCAGGCTCACAGTTGTCCCACAACCACCACTGTGAGTTCCACCACCGCCCAGCTAATCCAAGAGCAGGTGGGCATGGTAGTTTCACTCTCTGATTCCATCGCTCAGCACCTTCCCGCCATTGCCGATGCTCCAAGCTCTGGAGCTCCAGCAGCAGTGCAGCAGCCTCCAGCCAGTGCGCAAGCCCCCACGCGCATGCCAGTAGTCAGTGCAAGCTCCTTCCGCTTGTGCAGGCGCCTTCCAACATGCCCGTGCACACAGAACCAGCCACAACCGGCTGACGAAGCTGCACTGCACTGTAGCTACTGTTCACGCATTTCTGCACAACACTATAGCTACAGTGCGGTGATCGGAAAGTTTCTCACTTATCCGATCACCACGCACTCTCTCTCCATGCTGCTACCGCCTCCATCCAGTCGCCACGTCAGCACCCGCGCCCGCGTCTACACTCGCACCTACTCCAGTGCCTGCGCTTGATCCCGCGTCTTCGTCCGCATCCACTCTGACCCACAGCACGGTGCGCTGCGCTATGCAGCGCACTGCGTTGCACTCTCCCTCACGCCTGCTCCCTCCAGTGCTCACGCGCACCCTTGCACGCCTGCGCCTACACATGCCTGGGCCATCAGATGACGGCTGCCTCCACCAGACTCCTTTAACGCCCGTGCTTTCTCTCTCACAGCCACTCCCTCACTCTCCAGCAGACGCTCCCTCACTCATACACACACCACACATGTACACACTCACGTGTACGCACACACACACTCACTTGTATGCACCTATATATACTTATATATATATACATATATATATATACATATTAGTACCTATACAAATATATATAAGTATATATACATACATACATAAAAATATATATATATATATATTTATATATGTATATTTATAAATATATATATACATATACACATGCATATATACATATATATCTATAGATATAAATACATATATATATAAATACTTATACTAATATATCTATATACATATATACATATATATATACATATACATATCTATATATATCTATATACATATATTACTATATATATATATATATCTATATCTATATAGTTAAATATATATACGTATATATCTAATTATAAATATATATATATATATGCTTATATATATATTTACATATCTATATATATATATATATAACTACATATACATCTATATAATTACAACCCTATCTATATATATACATATATATTTACATTCATATCACCTACATGTATCCCTACACCATGCGTTATATCGCGGGAATATCTGCACCAATTGCTGATATTCCCCGATACCCGCGTAGAGAAAGTGACTCCGCACACACTCCCACACATCCATCCTATACTCCACGTAGCACTTTGTCCTGTTGGTTATGTCTTCCTTGACGTCGATCAACTCGACACCATGCTACACGCCATTTCCACCTCCACCCCCACCCCTATATATATAATATATATATATATATATATATTTCTGTATAGACTATATTTATTTCTTTACAAGCAACCTCTATTTCTCTTTTGTTTCCTACTATTGAAAAGATAAAAAAAATAGTAAAAGAGAAAAGATAATCCTTGTCTTGCAGGTACTCGGTCTTGCGAATAGCAAGATTAGTTTTTTTGGAACCCTAAATTGGCTCAAAGCCAAGAACCTGATTTTGAGGGTGTACCTAAAGGACAAAATTATCGACAAAAAAATCTTAAATAGAAAAAAAAAAAAACCAAAAACATAATAAACACACAGAAGGGATTCATTGTAGGAAAGGAGTAGAAACTTAATCACCTTTAGTCCCCGCCTCCTTGAGTTCAACCCTAGGCCTAAAAGTGACCTAGATAAAATTAAGTAGGCCAGGTTAAAAATTTTGTAAAAAGATGGTTAGGCTCGATTTAGGTCAACCACTATATGCACTTCAACGATAATTTCACCATATTAACACAACCTATCCGAGATTATCACAATATGTGTTTGCCATGGTAGGCTTTTACCTATTTTTTGTCAATCCACAAGTTCTTGTATGCGTCATTGCGTAGTTCCCCAATCTCGCTCATTCGAAGCTGTCGATGGGTTCCAGCCTTAGAAAAATCTAGATTGTACTTTCGTACTGCCTAATAGGCTTTGTGCTCCATCTTGACAGGAGGTGACATGCCTCCTTGTACACCAATCTGAATGGAGACATACCTAATTGGGTTTTGTGGGCAGTCCTACAAGCCCACAAGGCTTCCAGAAGTCGGGACGACCAATCTTTCCGGTCAGGTCGAACAGTAACCTAAACGATTTTGTTGATCTCCTGATTTGATAGATCAACCAGTCCGTTGGTTCGGGGGTGGTAAGGCATTGAGATTCGGTGCAACACCACGTACTTGGTCATCACGGATCTGAACTAAGCATTCGTGAAATGGGTCCCTTCATTAGAGTTAATAACACGTGGGACGCCAAACCATGAAAAGATGTTCTGGTGAATTAATTTGATTACTACCTTGTGATCGTTAGTTTGGGTCAAGATGGCTTCGATCCATTTGGACATGTAGTCCATAGAGAAAAGAATGTACTCGAAGCCATCCGATTTAGGGAAGGGTCCCATGAAATCAATCCCCCATATATCGAAGGTTTCACATACGAGAATCGGCTGCAAAGGCATCATATCGCTGTGGCTCATGTTGCCCAAGGTCTGGCAATGAGTGCATGCCTTACAATAGTCATATGTGTCCTCGAAGATCGTAGGCAATAAAAGCCACATTGGAGGACTTTAGCTACAGTTTTATGTCCAGAGAAGTGTCTGTCGTAGGCTTGGTCGTGGTAGAAGGATAGAATGTCTTGAATTTTTGCTTCTGGGATGCATCGTCTGATAATCTAATCAGCACCAATGCGGAAGAGGTGCAGATCTTCGCAGATGTAGAACTTGTCATCAGAAAGCAACTTGTCCTTCTTGGACTTCGGCCAATCAAATGGGAACTAATGTGATGCCAAGTAATTAACCAAATCAGCTTATGATAAACACCAGTTTATCATTATTCTTATGCATTAAAGCAAACCTAGCTTTTAGGATTTTACTTTGCAAATGGGGTTTTGGGCTGCATTTAGGCATTAATTAGGTTAGGCATGCATTGCATTTTTTATTGTCTTTTTTATCTGTTTTTGTGAGTGTTAGGGATAAACAGATTAACAGAAACTTAGAACCCTAGCACTCAGGAAGGCAACAGGTGAAGGAGAAGCACAAACTAGCGGGAACTCAACTTGATCCAACTCACCAAAGCTGGAATCCAACTCACCTGGATTAGGGTCAGCTCATCTCAACTGAATGATAGCTCAAGAGAGCTCATCTTATTTCACCCTAGCTCAGGTCAGCTTAGATCCAGCTCAACTTAATTGAGTCTAGCTCATCTCAGCTCCCATTAGTCCACAGGCAGCTCTAGCAAGCTCAGTTGGGTTGACTAGAGTTCACCCCACCTCAGGTCCAGCTACATCCAGCTCCACTCAACTCCAGCCAGTTGAAGATGAATTCATCCTAGCTCAGGAAGCTCAAGTCCAGCTCTCGGGGACTTAGCTTAGCTCAACTTAGTTGAGCTAAGCTACCTTAGCTGCCTCAACCAGCTTGATCCTCCCTGGGAGCACCAGACCCAGCTCACCTCAGCTCATTATGGTAGAAGCCAACTTCCTTTAGCTTGGCTTAGCAGCTAGCAAAGAACTAGCAACCTAAGCCAGCTAGAGTAGCTCCATGCCACCCTCTTTAGCAGCTGCCAGCTCCAGTTCAAGCTCCAGGCTTCACCTCCTCAGCTCCTTTCTTTAAACCCTAGCTCCAATACCTCCTCCTCTACTCCATAGCTAGCTAAGCTTAGCTCCCTTGCCATCCACCACCCTCAACTCAACCCTAGCTAGCTCCACCAACTTAAGCCCCACCTAAGCTAGATATCTTACTCCAAGTTGGCATCACCACCTAGCCACCTCTTCACCCCATCATCACCATTAAAAGGCACCAAAACCTAACCCTAGGGACCCCCCTTTTTTGGTGCCAACACCCACCCCCATATCCACCATACACATAACCCTACAACACATCCTAGCCACCCACCTACCCCTCTTTCTAGAACCCTACTTGGAGCCACCTAAGCCCCTCTTCTAGAAACCATTTTGGCACCAACTTCAAGGTGTGCCACCACCCATAACCATCGCCTAGGTGCCCCTTGGGTTCACCCTAATCACCCTTAGCCATAGGATCCCCAACTACCCCCCATATCCAATCGTAGGCATCCATTCCAAGAGCCACCTATGACCCCTTCCTACACTATATAAGCCCACCACCTACCACCATTTTAGAGCTTCCTCCATTAGTGTATTATTCTGCCTATATCCACTTACACCTACGGCCATGAAGGAGTAGAGAAGAAGATTAAGGGGGCACATCACCAGCCCCTTTGGTGCCTTCTTCTCCCCACTCTCTTCAACTTAGGCCACACCAAGGAGGAGGGCTATTCCACTTCAAGGAGGATAGCCAGGAAAAGGAGAAAGACCTAGGGTGGACGTCCACCCTTGAGGAGGAGAATTGAAGGTGGTAGCTACCACCTTGGAGGACATCATTTGGAGGAGCATCTCAAGAAGGAGGAGTTGGAGGACTCTTTTCAAGCCCGGGAGCTACTAGGCTTGCAGCAAGAAGCCATCATCTTCTTCACCATTTCATTTAGAGGATTTGTGTTTTTATCTTCCTGCATTTCAAGTAGATTGGAAGCTTTCCTCTATATGTTTTGTGTAGAACAAGTTCATTTTTAATTCAAGTTGCCTTCTTTCAATTTTTGTTGCATAGCTTTTTACAATTTTTGCCTAGCATTTGTTTCACTACCTCTCCCTAATTATTCTAGACCTCCATGTGCCTAGGGTGAGCTTATGGAGAGGCTCTATCTATCACCTATGTTTAGCTTTATTTAATTAGGTATTAGTTGCTTTTCAGTTATCAACAAAAACTTGCATGTTGCCTTTATTTCAAAAATCTATAAAAAGTATATATTGAAAAGAACAAAAAGAAAGTTGAGATTTATTTTCTAAGCAAGAGAGTTAATTTATTCAAACTTGCCTCCTTGGACGACCCTAAATACCATATTATCTAGGTATTTTAAATTTTAAAAGCGAAAGCAGATTTACGTGTTGCAACGACACTAAATTGCCTAATTAACAAACTGCGTATTTTCATGACTACTTTTTGTCGGCGTTGCTGGGGAGGCATGGCTTTGCTTAATCTTTCTTTCTCTTGCTTGAAGTGGATCTCATCCCCTTCTCTTTCTTTTCTCTTGTGTGTGTAGGTATTGCAGGAAGAAAGCAGGAAGTTGGAAGCAAAAGCTCAAAGTTCCTTTTAGGTTGGTTTCTTCTCTCTTTTCACACCTAAACTAAAATGCTACCAAAATACACTAAACTTGGCTTTCAGGACCTTAAACAATTTAATTAAGTGGAGTGGTGCATTTTAAAACTCATTGATTGATTGTTTGCAAGATCAACATCACTCCATTACAAGTATTGGTGTTCTATTTTTCCGATCTAGATTATGTTTGGACTTGAAAAATCAATTCCTAGCACCACAGGCCTCCTAAAATCATAAAATTTCATAAAATGATTCTAAATTAAGTTAGGAATATCTATTCTAAATTTCATATCAATTGGCTTTGAATTTAATTTTTAAAAATTCGTAGACTGCAGAGGGGTTACACCCTTTAATCTTCCTATTTTGCTACTGTCCATGAATGTTTAGAATTTTTATACTCATCTAATTTTTGTGAAATTTATCTTTCTGGAATCCTTGTAAAATTCTACATATAGTATAAAATCACCAAAATTTTCTGAAGTCAGTGGCAATACTGAAAGGTCCAAAATACCCATAGGTATCATTTTTAAACTTTGACACCAGTACAAATAAAAATTCAAAACAATTATCACATAAATTCCTAAAATCTTAAAAAAATATTTTTTGAAATCGTTGTTTGATTTTCTTAAAGGTAGTGGTGTTGTTTGACTTGTTTGTACCACTACTTAATATAGAAAGCCTAAAAATAATTCATTAGTAGTAATTTTCTATCTTAAGGATAATTGACTTAGGATTTCTTTCTTTCTTTTTTAGAGACTCACATTAAAGAAAATTAACCATCATCAATACAACTTATTTTTCTTTTGATTGTGGAGTTTCAAAAATTGTTTGAACATTTAAAAAAGAAACCATAAAATACATTAAATTAAATTGAATCCTAAAAGACAAAAATACAAAAATTGTGTGACAACTTGTTTGAAATTGGAACCACTTTCCAATTCTTGCACACACATAAAAAAATTGGAATAATAGGGCAACAACCCAATCAACGCCCTCCACATTCCATGTGCACTTTAGTATCCTAGCCCTAACTAAAATTTGTAACAATTTGACCCCTAAGGTTTCATCAATTTAGGCTTGCTATATAGGACTTAAGTTTTCTCTAGTTAATACCAATTCTGTCATCTATATCTGGTGTTTAGGCTGAGGGGCTGTGTCAAACGACCAGGCATAGGTTTGTACAAGCACCTGGGGATTTTCTTGGGAAACGCTTAGGCCCAAACCTCCCCTTAAGCAACTTGGCTAGATTTGTTGACAGAATGGGTATTCACTATTGATTAGTTATTTCCTAGGTAGACCAAGTCTTAGGTTAATTTCTAGGAAGTCACAATTAAGTTAGGTCTAGAATTTTATTGCTTGTGTCCACACTTCTCTCATCTCCATATCTTCTCCTCCCCTACCATTTCTTCCATTTTGCATGAGCGGCGGTCCAAAACTCCACACTTGGAGGGACCACTTGATTTTGCCTCCACAAAAAAAAAGACCTTTCCATGCATTCTTCCTCTTCTTTAAAAATGGAAAGTCAAAATTGGTCCTCTAACCCGCATGCTAATTTTTCTTTCCCCTATTTTTCCATCCAGGAGCTACTTAATCAGGCCCCTCCATATAATCTCCATTCTATCATGGCTCAACTAAAAATTCAGCAACAACAGTTGCATAAGGAATTAACTGACCCAGCCAACCAGGGTCAACCTGCTATACCTAACCAAGCTCCACAAATCCAACATTTCACCCCAGCTAACAACCACAACAGAGAAAATCTGCATAAATCCCATGCTGAGTATAATTATTATTCTGAGGCTTTCTATGGTTCAACGGGGAATTATTTTTATCCCAATCATCACCCCTCCCAAAATGTCCCTACTTTCCAGAGAAATTGAAAATTTCCTCTAATGGGGGGAATTATCCGGCTCACTCCTGGACCAATCCGGTTCCACACCAATAATAGAACCCGTTTGGAGGGTATGGTTCAAATCAGACTTATCAATTTGGGCAATCTCAAGAAGACATTAATGCCCAGATGATGAAAACCCTGCAGGAGTTACAAAGAAAAGCAAGGGAAACAACCCATCTTATTAACAATCTCAATGATCAAATTGGGGATATTCTGACACAAAGACCTACAGGACACTCACCATCCCAACCCACACCAAACTTTATTAATCACAGGAACCAACACCTGGGTGGATACCAACATCAGAAACACACGGTTCAACCTCCTATTAACCCAATATCGCAGCACCAACCCAGTTTCTATCAACATCAGGCCCCCGCACCTCCTCCCATTAATCACCAAACTGCGTATGCGGAGACTTTGAGTAGTGAGGAAACCACTATGGATTTAAGGCCTTCACATTCAAATGATGAAACTAATTCTCAACCAAGGCAAGTTGACTCCCCTAACCTCAATAAGGAAGAAGAAAAAGAAATCCCCAAAACACCTTATTCAAACCCTATTTCCCACTATAAAAAACTGCAATCCAACAATCCAAAATCAGAGCCCTCTGACCACAATCCTTTGGACTTATTTGAGCAAGTCGAGAGGAATATTCCCCTCCTAGATTCTCCCCATGCCTCAAAAAAATTTACTTCAAGAGGGCATGATCAAAATGTAGGAAGGTTGGTCCTTTCAAAGACAGCTAGCTTAGTTTTTCAGAGCAAGCTGCCTTTCACAAAAAAAGACCAGGGCACATCACTCATCTCAGTTGTCATAACTGACACCATTTTCTTTCGTGGCACTCTCGACTTAGGTACCTCTAGTAATCTCATTCCCCTAGTCTTATTTGAGGAATTTTGATTCGGTGATTTAGAACCTACTAAGGTTCAATTTCAATTGGAAGGTCGATCTACCATTCAACCGCGGGGAATTATTGAGGATAGTATTGTCAAGGTCCTGAATTGTCTATTTCCAGTAAATTTTCTGGTCCTTGACATAGAGGTACCTGAAGTTCTCATTAATGCCATCCTTGGAAGACCTTTTCTGATTTTGGCCACAGCTAATATCAATTCTCATTCTGGGAATATGAATATTAGTTGCAGTAACCAGACCTTCTCATTAGATTTATTTCAAGCTTCCAAGAGGTCCATTGATCACAAAACTTTTGAGGACACTAATAATAAAATGGAAGCAGTATTTGAAAAGTCTATGTTGATCTAATCTCATTCAGCTTTGACCACTATTGATCTAGAATTTATTGATTCGTATTCTAGGGATAACTATGTGGTCCAAGACTTTCCAGATCAACTAGGGTTTGACTTTCCCCCTTTTCATCCTCCTAATTTTTCACAAAAAATATCCACACTAACTTCACCCATCCTACATCTAACTAACTCCTTTTCCCTTCCATTTCCATTAGACCTGCCACCTGATCCACCTGAGTTTGGCTTTCATCATCAATTCAAACCATGGCCAAACTAGGGTCCTTTTTCCACTACTCTATTTTATCTTGATCCCTTTATCTTTACCACTCATCTTTTTAGGGATCTTGAGGAAGACACTTTTATTGAAGACATTCAAGTGTCCAATTATTTACATGATTTTTCATCTTCTGTGCAAACTACGCCCGGCTGAATGGCATAAAAGATAGCACTGGATGGGAGGTAACCCATCATTTTTCCTACTTTCCTTTTTCCTTTCTTTTTCCAGGTTTTAACCATCCTAAATCTGACCGCTCTTCATTAAGGTGATCCCTTTTCCCTCCTAATGCATGAGGACATTGCATATCTTAATCATGAGGGGATGTTTTTCAAATTTGACGATCGATTTAAAATTTTCAAAACCTAAAAACATGTATTTTTCTTTAGCTATTCTATTTTCCTGCTTACATGCCCAAAAAAGAATAAAAATAAAAAGGTTGAAAACTTTTTGACGAGAAATTTTGAAATTGGGACTAAGGTCGAAAATTTCACTTTTGGTACAATGGGATTTAATCTTTAACAAACTAGGGATAAGGATGTGGATCTGATCATTAGAATTTCATGGTCAATTTTTAGAGTAGTTCAGATATCCTTCTCTAAAATTCCACTTGAACTCATAATACTTCAGGTGACTTGATCCTCTTTTGTAATGAGGAAAGTATCTGACTTAGCTTTTGATTCAAAAACTTGCATTTCTTGACAAACTTCTTGTGTCAATTTTCACACACAAGCCAACACTTAAAAACAACTTAAAATTAGAAAAGCTCCCTTGTTTGGACTTAGTAAAAGTCTGAAGCAGATCATTGGTTTGAGTTCTCACCATCGAGAAAGAGGAAAATGCCTCATTTGAGGATGCGATGTCAACATGTTACCGCCTCGACACTACTCCATATCTATATTTCATATCTTTAGATGGAGCATTAAAGTGCATTTTAGCAGCTCAAGTGTCTTGGATGGTGCTCTACCTATAGTGTTGGAGCAAGAGCTTGAGTTTGCTTGGAGCGCCCTTTTACACTGCATTGTGTTTTGGGGTTGTGAGCTCTTGGGTGGTGTCATGGACAGTGCTATCCTGAAGTACTAGCGCTAGAGCCCACTCAAGGATTGGTAATAGGATTGATGATCCTGACACATCTATTGTAAGACTAAGCTAAAAATAAGCATGGGGGAGAAAAAAAAAATTAAACCAAAAGCACGACCCTATAAATGTTGGCTTTTCACAAGCACGGACACAAGGTTTTAAAGGATTATGTAAGTTGCGAATCAGATTCAAGAACCAGAAAAATCCTAAAAACAAAAATTTCAAGTCATCTGAATTAACAATGGGTAAATTTGTGTATTTTCTGGAGGATATATTGATCCCATTTTGTCTATTTCTTGGATGCAAAAACAAATCCCTATGTTTATCTTTAATAAATCTCGTGCCTCCTATGCTTAGATCAACCAAGGTCCCTTAATCTTTTTCTCCTCAAACGTCAAAAAAAAATTAGATTTCCCAAAAATTCAGTTTTGTAAAAATTAATGTTTTGCTAGGATACTAGCAAAAGATAAGCATGGGGGCATGATAAATGCCAATTTATCATTATTCTTATGAATTAAAACAAACCTAGCCATTAGGATTTTACTCCTCATACGAGTTTTTGGGCTGCATTTAGGCATTAATTAGGTTAGGCATGCATTGCACTTTTTTTTGTCTTTTTAATGTGCTTTTGTGAGTGTTAAGGATAAACAGATTAATAGATCCTTAGAACCCTAGCACTTAGGAAGGCAACAGGTGAAGGAGAAGCACAAACTAGCTGGAACTCAGCTTGATCCAACTCACCATAGCTGGAATCCAGCTCACTTGGGTTAGGGTCAACTCATTTGAATGACAGCTCAAGAGAGCTCATCTTAGCTCACCCTAGCTCAGGTGAACTCAGATCCAGCTCAACTTAGCTGAGTCTAGCTTATCTTAGCTCCCATTAATCCACAGGGAGCTCTAGCTAGCTCAACTGAGTTGACTAGAGTTCACCCCAACTCAGGTCAGCTACATCTAGCTCCACTCAACTCCAGCCAGGTGAAGATGTATTCATCCCAGCTCAGCAAGCTCAAGTCCAGCTCTCGGGGACTCAGCCTAGTTCAACTTAGTTGAGCTAAGCAACCTTAGCTACCCCAACTAGCTTGATACTCCCTGGGAGCACCTGACCCAGCTCACCTTATCTCATTATGGTAGAAGCCAGGTTACTTTAGCTTGGCTTAGCAGCTAGCAAAGAACTTGCAAGCTAAGGCAGCTAGAGTAGCACCATGCCACCGTCTTTAGCAGCTGCCAGCTCCAGTTCACGCTCCAAGCTTCTCCTACTCAGCTCCTCTCTTTAAACCCTAGCTCCAATAGTTCCTCCTCTACTCCATAGCTAGCTAAGCTAGCTTAGGTTGGCATAGCTTAGCTAGCAACCTACTCCTTGGCCATCCACCACCCTCAACTCAACCGTAGCTAGCTCCACCAACTTAAGCCCTACCTAAGCTAGCTATCCTACTCCAAGTTGGCGCCACCACCTAGCCACCTCTTCACCCCATCATCACCACCAAAAGGCACCAATTTTGGCACCAAAACCTAACCCTAACTACCCCCTTTTTGGTGCCAACATCCACCCCCATATCCACCATACAAATAAGCCTACAACCCATCCTAGCCACCCACCAACCCCTCCTTCTAGAACCCTACTTGGTGCCACCTAAGACTCCCATCTAGAAACCATTTTGGCACCAAATTCAAGGGGTGCCACCACCCATAACCACCACCTAGGTGCTCCTTGGGTTGGCACCAATCACCCTTAGCCATAGGATCCCCAACTACCCCCCATATCCTATCCTAGCCATCCATTCCAAGAGCCACCTATGCCCCCATACCCACCACCTACCACCATTTCAGAGCATCCTCCACTAGTGTATTATTCTACTTATACCCACCTACACCTACAGCCAAGAAGGAGTAGAGAAGAAGATTAAGGGGGCACATCACCAGCCCCTTTGGTGCCTTCTCCCCACTCTCTTCAACTTGGGCCACGCCAAGGAGGAGGGCTATTCCACTTCAAGGAGGATGGCCAGGCAAAGGAGAAAGACCTAGGGTTGATGTCCACCCTTGAGGAGGAGAATTGAAGGTGGTAGCTACCACCTTGGAGGACATCATTTGGAGGAGCATCTCCAGAAGGAGGAGTTGGAGGACTCTTTTCAAGCTCGGGAGCTATTAGGCTTGGAGCAAGAAGCTATCATCTTCTTCACCATTTCATTTAGAGGATTTGTGTTTTTATCTTCTTGCATTTCAAGTAGATTAGAAGCTTTCCTCTATATGTTTTGTGTAGAACAAGTGTATTTTTAATTCAAGTTGCCTTCTTTCAATTTTTGTTGCATTGCTTTTTACAATTTTTGCCTAGCATTTATTTCACTCCCTCTCCCTAATTATTTTAGGACTTCACGTGCCTAGGGTGAGCTTAGGGAGAGGCTCTACCTGTCACCTAGGTTTAGCTTTATTGAATTAGGTATTTGTTGTTTTTCAACTATCAACAAAAACTTGCATGTTGCCTTTATTTAAAAAATCTATAAAAGGTATATATTGAAAAGATCAAAAAGAAAGCTGAGATTTATTTTCTAAGCAAGAGAGCAAATTTCTGCAAACTTGCCTCCTTGGACGATGCCAGATACCCCATTATCTATGTATTTTAAATTTTAGAAGCGAAAGTGGACTTACGCGTTTCAATGACACTAAATTCCCTAATTAACAAACCACATATTTTCGCGATCAGCGTACCAAGGAAGTCCCGCATTGATAGTCAGGAGGTGCTCATTAGGAAAGTGTTCCGCTATTGGTCTAGAAGGGTCAATAATATCATAAGGAAGGTAGGACAAGTGATCAGCTACCACATTTTGTTTCGTGCCTTGTCACGAATCTCGAGGTCGAATTCTTACAATAGCAAGATCCAACGGATTAGTCGAGGCTTCGCATCCTTCTTCATGAGGAGGTGCCTTATTATAGTGTGATCTGAGTATATGATAACAAAGGAACCCAAAACATATGATCAAAATTTTTCAAGGCTAAATATTACGGCTAGCAGCTCTTTCTCAGTAACAATATAGTTATGATGAGCCTCGTCTAGTGTCTTGCTAGTGTAGTTGATGACCACGGGTTTCTCGTCTATTTTCTACCTAAGCACTACACCTACTGCAGAGTTAGATGTATCGCAAATGATCTCAAAGGTTTGATACCAATCAAGGGATTGCAGGATAGGTGCTTGGGTGACTCGGTCACGTAGATTCTCAAATGCATGAGTGCATTCCTCAATGATTTCGAAGGGGACATCCTTTAAGAGAAGATTAGTTAGGGGCACATGGTTTTCCAGAAATATGGAATGAATCAACGGTAAAAATCAACGTGCCCCAAAAAAGAGCAGATGTTCTTAACCGAGCTTGGCATGGGTAGTTTGGAAATCAAATTAACCTTGGCTCGAGCAACCTAGATGCCTTTTTCAGAGATGAGATATCCTAGGACAATTCCCTCAAGTGCCATGAAGTGGCTCTTTTCCCAAGAAAGAAGTAGATTTGCGTCGATACAATGCCTGATGATTTGGACCAAGTGCAGGAGGCAATTATCAAAAGATTCCCCAAATACTGAGAAGTCATCCTTGAAGACTTCATGGTAGTCACCTACCATATCTGAGAATATGGCAAGCATGCATAGCTGAAAAGTAGCAGGTGCATTGTAGAGACCGAACGGCATCCTACGAAATGCATACGTCCCGAAGGAGCAGGTGAAGGTAGTCTTCTCTTGGTCCTTAAGATGGATTGCCACCTGGTTATAATCGAAGTAGCCATCCAAGAAGCAAAAGAATCAATTTCCTGCCAATTTCTTGAGTATCTGATCAATAAATGACAGTGGGAAATGATCCTTTTTCGTGGAGGCATTTAGTTCTCAGTAATCAATATAGACTCTCCATGAGTTCACTATACGGGTCGGTATAGTCTCACCAGTCTCAATCGTAACCATGGTGAGTCCTGCCTTTTTAGGCACATCCTGGATTGGACACACCCAACGACTGTCGGAGATTGGGTAAATGATACCTGCATCTAACCACTTGATGATCTCCTTTCTCACAGCATCCTACAATTTTGGATTTAGGCATCTCTGCATTTCACAAGATGGTCGTGAGCCCTCTCCAGTGTAAATGTGATGCATGCAATATAAGGGGCAGATCCCAGTCAGATCATCAAGAGTCCACCCAATGGCTCTCCGATGTTGCTGGAGGGCAAAAATCAAGCATGTTTCCTGATTATATGTGAGTTAGAAATTCATAATCGCAGTAAACATATGATTGGAACCCAAAAAGACATACTTGAGATGATCAGGAAGGGGCTTCAATTACATGAATAGATTATCAACAGTAGCAGGCAGTTCAGGGTGGGTTTTGGGAGCAAAGGTAGGAGTTGTAGGTGTGTCGAGGTCTAGTCTAGGCTCCTCCAACTGCAGGGTTTGATCCTCTTGTGGTTGAATATCAAGGATAAGCGATTTTTCCTAAATAATGGGTTCTTCAACCATGGATTCGATATCGCAGATCTACTCGATAACCCCACAATTAATTCCATTTTGGGCCTTGAAGATGTTGATCTTTAGTGCCTTGTTCCCAAATTTTAACTCAATTTGGCCCTCTTCGCAGTTGATATTGGCTCTAGCTATGGTCAAAAAAGGTCTCCCTAAAATGATTGGTGCACTCTTCAAATTCTCAGGAGCATCCATGTCTACGAGTATGAAATCCATGGGAAAGTAAAAATCACATACCTTAACTATGACATCCTCGATGAAGGATCTCTAGATATGAAATATATATGGCTATGCGCACCAATACATAAACGAACAAATCAGTAATAACAAGAAAGATTTGCACAAATAATTCAAACCACAAAGGACACAAAATGTATAGTGGTTCCCCTCCGTTGGGTACTCCACTACCTAAGCCTCCCAGCTTAGGGATTTTAACCTGATTCTCTCAATCTCGAGTGAATCAATTTACTAAATCGAGGTAATTAACAAGTTACCTCAACCCAAGTACAATAACGGGTTTGTTACAACCCAATGAGCAACAAGCTCAAAATACAAATACAAAGTGGTGTAAGAAAGAGAACTCTTACAATAAGAATTCCTATGCCACTCAACAATAATTAAAATAATATTGCTAATTTGAGAGCTTAGGCTGGACGTGAATCGCTTCGTAGATGCTTGAGAAAAACACATCGTTGAGCTTGTAAGAATGTAGAGAGAGTGAATGGCAAGCTTCTTCTTTCTCTCTTGAAAATATGGTGGAAATTTGAAATATAGCTGCAGAAATTTTTCTTCTCTTTTCTTATGTCTCTTGTATGCAAACAAAGAGTCCTAGGGTGATTTTATAGAGTTTAGGACCTAGGATACTCATCTACTAGGTGTTGGGATTTAATTCCCAACGTTGACATAGCTTAAATAAATTTTCTAGCCATTCAGAATTGGGCCAACAGCTAGCTGGTACCACTACTAAAGTACCTATATCAATACTAGCAGCTTACTACTACCAGTACATGAGTCCTGGTATAGATACTCATCATGGGTACCGGTACTTGTGACTCCCAAGTTTGGAATTCTTTGGGCACAGTAACCTACTTATACCAGTACTCATCATGGGTACCGATACTTGTAAGGTTCAAGCCAGAAATAAGCCTTCAATCTGTGGCCAACATGTACCGGTACTCATGGTTAGTACTTTTACTTGTTCAAAGTTTGAGACGAATTCTCAAACTTGTGCCTTGCAAATACTAGTACTGATGAATAGTACTGGTACTTGCTTACAAGTTCCAATTTTAAGCGTTTTAATCCATTACGTACTTTGAAAATGAATGCCATATAAATCCTAATTTATCTCTAATTGATTTTATAATTTAAGTTAAATTCTCCTGTTAAGAGGCATATATGACAGAAATCATTCTCGCATATTTGAAAGTCGTCGAAAATCGTAGTATAGTTGCGCAAAAACGTTTGTCAAAAATTAAGTTTGTAAAGATTACAAGACTTGAGTCCCGGTCATTCGTCTTTGGGAGGCATTTGCTTTACTCTTCAATTCGATCTTTTTGCTACTCTACTTCGTTTAAAAATGCACGTCGGTTTCCAATCTCCTAACTAAAACTTCACCATTTCTGTTATTAACTCGGATTACGTGTGCATGTGTCAAATAAATTACGAAGGTGAATGTGTGAGTTTCTGTGCGAATGATTCTAGTGAGGTGGTGACTATTTATGGAGAAAGCATCTATCATTAGATTTTCAATATCCTCGGGAAATGACATTCTTGTGCGTAATGGATAGACAGTTGAAGTGTAGGCAACTTAAATCACGCAAGTATGATAATTATTAAGCTCATGGTGATTTCAAACACATAAAGAGATATATATATATAAATGCATTTTCATTCATTCCATTGGGGAGTTGTTTGCACAAGAAATTTAGAGGAAAGCTTGTACATAAATGCTTGAAATGGAAATCTAGCTACCAGAAAATGATTGCATACAAGAATCAATGGAGGAATTTTGTATGCATCATTGGGGGAGAAGTTAAGACTACGCTACTAAGCAGTAATAAAAGCAGTAAAAATTATTGAGAGAATAAACTAAATCTAGCAGAATAGAGGGCATTCAGGGGTGGTCCCCGATGGCCTTGGAGTGGTCGGGAGGAGAATGAGGGGCGGCCAATGTAGCTTAGGCTGACCCTTGGAGAGAGGGAGGATTGATCCAGCATCTCGGCATGATGTCCTCCATGATGGTGGTGAGCTCGTGGAGGTGGAGTAGCTAACCTAAGTGAAGGTGGGTGTGTATGGCGCTAATGAGGTGAGTGGTGCCAATGGAAGCCAAGGGATGTGAATGGGATCACTTGGCCGCCCATGGGGTCTTTTTATAGACCCAATGGCTTCTCTCTAGAGAGGTGTGGAACTCTCTAGAGAGAGTGCAAGAGTGACCGTCCAAGAGGTTATGAGATCCAAAAATTATGGACCTCATTTTGAATGCCTCTTGGTTGCTAATTTTGGCAACCAAGAGGTGGCACCACTTCAAAGAGAGTTTTAGAGAACTCTAGAGAATTATGTGTGCGTGAATGGGTGTGTGTGTGTGTGTGTGGAAATGCTTTATATGGCTAGGTGGCTTAGGTTAGGTCCTAAGGGGTTTGGGTAGGTCTAGGTCAAAAATTAGGGTTACAAACCCTTAATTGCTAAGGGAAAAATGCAATTAAACTTAACCTAAGATTAATTGAATGAGTGTGAACCTAATTGAGAGTGAAATAACTCAATTAGGTTGGGTTTAGGTCAATTGGACTCTCACTAAGTCCAATTGAACTTGTGTGGGTTGAGATCTAAGCTCAATTGGACTCAATGAGTCAAGTTGATTTAGGTGAAGGTAATTGACTTTGATCTAAGTCAATTGGGTTTGGTGAGGACCTAATTAGGTCCTTAGGTAGGTCTAAGGGTGATCTCCTAGCGTTAGGATACCTTAATTTAGGTTCCTAAGGGGTTGGGATTAGGTCTAGGGAGCTAGAGATCCAAGATCAAGACTTAAATCTCAAAACAAGCACTGGAGACCAGTATCAGACGTCCAATAATGTGGTCAAACGACTTATACTCAAAAATCATAAGTCCAGACTTCAGTTCTAGACGTTCAATCTGAGTCAGGGGGAAATCAAGGTTCTATTTTGGGTATTCTGTAGAAATTGGACGTCTGATAATGTGTCTGGACGTCCAATAACACTGCAGAAGTGGGTTTGAGGTGTGCGGGAGATAGTTAAGGGTCCTGGATGAACTATAACTTATCTGGACATCCAGATAAGGGTTGGAACTAGGGTTTTAGGGCTTCCTAGGGTGTTGTGACCTAATCTAAGCGTGGCTAAGGCTTGGGGAAGTCTCTAGGCTATCCAAGGGCTAGGATGGACCTAATCTCTTAACATTTTACTGCTTTATTCCTACTTAATAGAATAGCAAACCTTTAACCCCCATACATTATTGTTCTTATATCTAAACTAAGCCTTCTACTCCATCTCTACTACAACTCCTGCTATTCCAGATCCAGCTTCAGATCCTGCTCCAGATCTAGCTCCAGATCTGCTTATTGCCTGCAATCGACATAATGCAGTTAATCAGCACATTGTAACATTACTTTATGCATAGCTAAAGTAAAGCAGTAAAGACGCAGATAATGCGTATGCATGCATGAATAACCCTAACTTATGCCAAGTCCTAGCTAAATCTTGGTCGATTAAGACCTATGATTGTTGCGTAATCAATATACAATCTATAAATATCAAATCTAAACAAAGAAACACTAAAGGTCGAAGATGATCTTCTTCTCTTCGACTCGTCCTTGTCATCTTTCCTCCTCCTTGTCACCATCATGCCTCCATCACTTCTTGTTTTCCTTGCTCCTTCACTTAAATCTGAAAGAACTCAATTGCAAATATTAATCCATAATAATTTTGTTAACACCAAAACACAATGTGGAATAAGGTTCCAGCAATCTTCCCCTTTTTGGTGTTGACAAAACTATTTTGCAAATAGATAATTATAAGAATAAAAAATAATTTTTAACAATGTTATATGAAGGAAAAAAAATTTAATTAAATCCTCCCCCTCAAAATATGCTCCCCCTAAAAATATTACTATTTGCCCTTTATCTTTCTCCCCCTTTTTGTAAATCACAAAAAAAATTGAAGAAATATCATACCATAAAATTTACCAATAGTAAAATGATGAATGTGGGTACCAAGCTATGCTAAGCCATCGTTCTTGGTCTTCATTCAACCTATAGAAAGTTTGAAATGTTCCGTTGTGTGCCTTGAACATCAACTGATCTCTTTGATCTATTCTTGCAAAAAAATGAAAAATATCTTTCCTAGGTATCCATTTTCTTGTGGGTCCTTGATGGTTAGTACCTTTCAAATCCTTAGGTTTATAGATCACTTTAGTGTTAGATCTATAATTCTTAGGATTCTTGACCTTTTGATAAATCCATGCATATCTTAGTGCATGTGATTTATTTTGTGTGTTCTTCCTATTATTGAATTTGGCTTTTAAATTATTACAAAATTTCATATTCAACCTAGTTGTTTTTAAATTATTCAAAGTATCCTCAAAGTGTTCATAAATATCTTCTAATTCTGCTATTTTTGCATGTAATTGATTGTTAGTTTCTTTGGACATATCTAATTCCATTTCTAAACATGATTTATCTACTTCTAATGTTTGATAATTATTCTTTAAAGCCTTATTTTCCTTTTTAAATAACCTAGCTTTATGATATAGTTCTTCATAAGCTTCTAATAATTCTCCAAAAAAAAAATCAAGGTTTAGCTCATTGTCTGTATCTTCTGTAGTTGCTGCCAAACATAGATGAGCAATCTTGTCGTCATTCGATTCGCTAGAGTCGGCATCCATGTCGAAGTCGCTATCATCCCATGTTGCTTTTAAAGCTCTCCTCTTCTTCTTCTTGACTTCTTTTGTGTCTTTCCTTTTGTCTTCCTTCTTCTTGTTCATAGGGCAATCCTTCCTCAAGTGCCCCTTTCTCTTGCACTCATAACAAATAACATTAGTTGAAACTTTATTGATTTGCTTACCTTATTTTTGAAGAAATCTCTAAAACTTCCTTGTAAGTGTCTCCATCTCTTCATCTTCGGATTCCGAGGTTGTTGAGTTCGAGTCCTCCTTAATTGCTCTAAAAGCAATATTCTTCCTTGTGCTAGACATCTTATCCTCCTTGTTCCTCTTCATGTTTTCTAGTTGGACTTCATAAGCCATAAGGCTACCAACTAGATCATCCAAGGGGAGAGTGGAGAGGTCTTTTGGCTCTTGGATGGTGTGGTCTTTGGAGTCCAATCACTTGTAAGAGATCTCAAGATCTTCCTTACAAGCTGCTCCTCTTTCAGTTTGACTCCTAGGTTCTTCATGGGGTTAACAATTTCCCCAAACCTCATATACATATCCTTGATTGTTTCACCTTTCTCCATCCTGAAACACTCATAATTTTCTATTAGAATAGAGATACGAGTTTCCTTTCCCTTGTTTGTACCTTCGTAGGTGACCTTGAGAGTGTTCCAAATTTCGTATGTAGATTTGCATGCCGAAATTCGGTTGAACTCTTCCATTGACAGTGCACAATAAAGTGCGTTCATCGCATTTGCATTGCCCACGATCCCTTTATTCTGATCTGTTGTCCATGCTACTCCTTCTTGTGGCTCCGAATCCGAGTACTTCTCCCAAATGAGGGTCCAAGCCTCCTCATCCATTGCTCTAAGAAAGACTTGCATCCTCTTCTTCCAATACCCATAGTGCGTCCCATCGAAATAGGGAGGATGGGGGGATGACTGTCCTTCGGTGCGCCTTGAGGATGATGCCATCGCAAGCAAGAGTTTTTACCTCTCGCTACCCGCTCTGATACCAATTGTAGGTAGCTCTGATACCAATTGAAGGATCTCTAGATATGTAATGTATATAGCTATGCACACCAATACATAAACAAACAAATCATTAATAACAAGAAAGATTTGCACAAATAATTCAAACCACAAAGGACACAAAATGTATAGTGGTTCCCCTCCCTTGGGTACTCCACTACCTAAGCCTCCCAGCTTAGGGTTTTTAACCAGATTCTCTCAACCCCAAGAGAATCAACTTACTAAATCGAGGTAATTAACGGGTTACCTCAACCTAAGTACAATAACGGGTTTGTTACAACCCAAAAAGCAACAAGCTCAAAATACAAATAAGAACTGGTGTAAGAAAGAGAACTCTTACAACAAGAATTCATATGCCTCTCAACAATAATTAAAATAATACTACCGATTAGAGAGCTTAGGATGGACGTGAATCACTTCGTAGATGCGTGAGAAAAACACGTCGTTGAGCTTATAAGAATGTAGAGAGAGTGAATGGCAAGCTTCTTCTTTCTCCCTTGAAAATAAGATGGAAATTTCAAATATAGCTCTAGAAAATTTTCTTCTCTTTTCTTATGTCTCTTGTATGCAAACAAAGAGTCCTAAGGTCATCTTATAGAGTTTAGGACCTAGGATACTCGTCTACTAGACGTTGGGATTTAATTCCCAATGTTTACATAGCCTAAATAAATTTTCAAGCCGTTCAGAACTGAGCTAACAGCTAGCTGGTACCGGTACTAGCAGCTCACTGCCACCAGTACAAGAGTTTTGGTACCGGTACTCATCATGGGGACTGGTACTTGTGACTCCCAGGTTTGGAATTCTTTAGGCACAGTAACCTACTTGTACCGGTACTCATCATGGGTACCAGTACTTCTAAGGTTCAGGCCAGAAATAAGCCTTCAACCTGTGGCCAACATGTACCGGTACTCATGGTTAGTACTGGTACTTGTTGTTCACAGTTTGAGACAAATTCTCAAACCTGTGCCTTGCAAATACCAGTACTGATGAATAGTACTGGTACTTGCTTACAAGTACCTATTTTAAGCGTTTTAATCCATTATGTACTTTGAAAATGAATGCCATATAAATCCTAATTTATCTATAATTGATTTTTATAATCTAAGTTAAATTCTCTTGTTAAGAGGCATATACAATCCATAAATATAAAATCTAAACTAAAGAAACACTAATGGTCGAAGATGATCTTCTTCGCCTCGACTCATCCTTGTCATCTTGTGTCCTCCTTGTCATCATCATTCCTCCATCACTTCTTATTTGCCTTGCTCCTTCACCTAAATCTTAAAGAACTTAATTGCAAACATTAATCCATAATAATTTTGTTAACACCAAAACAAGATGTGGAACAAGGTTCCAAAACTCGAGAATTCCTTTTGGTGACTTAATAGATCGATCAGCTAACTACAAAGTCGTTTCTGTCAGTTTAAGCTCAGATTCTTTAAAGTGGTCTAGTAGGGATGTAGGTATCAAATTTATGGAAGCTCCTAGGTCCAATAAGGCTCTATTAAGCTGTATATCACCAATAGCACAGGAGATCAAAGGGGTACCTGGGTCTTTTACCTTAGGCAGGAGTTTGCTCAAAATGATGGAGCTAGCTTGCTCCGATTGTACAATCAGGTTCCCACCTTTGCTTCGCGGCTTACTCTTTGATGTACATACACCTTTCAGGAATCATTCGTAGGCTGGTACATGGCGTATTGCATCCAACAAGAGGATGTCTATTTGGACCTAGTCAAAGAGCTTGACTAGGTCCTCCTCAAGTGCCACAGGTTTGGTTTTCTTCTTTCCCTTGGTCAAGGCTTTGGGAAATGGAACCTCAGATGGTTCCTCTAGAATTGGCTCAGGCTTGTTATTAGGAATGGGCATGTCCTTGATAACCAATCTAAGGTCTACAGTCTCAGACGAGTTGTGGCTAGGAAAAGGTGGGTCCTGTGTTGCTTTGCCTCTACAGGTGGTGACAGAATTTAATCCTGCCTGATTCTGATTTGGGCTAGGGAGGATAGGTGCCTGCTGCTGAAGTCCAGAGTACGAGGTTGAAGCCTCCATCCTATCAGGTGATGGAGTAGAAGGGGCCTGATAAACAAAGTCAGGTTGGCCATGATTTGGGTTCATAACGAGCCTTGGGTTTGGCATGTTATTTGGGTTTGGAAGAGGCTTATAAGGGAGTGCACCAGGCTTGCGAGCACTTGCCAGCTGGGCCAATTGATTACGCAGTTTGGAGATCTCTTCTTTGTGTTGCTTTTGCATATTAACCAAGGTCTGGAGAATCAAAGATGTCTAATCTTCTTAGGTTGTATAGATTAGATTTGAATGGGCCTTAGTTGAGTGGGTTGATACGGTCGCGGATTTTGTTGTTAGGGTTGGAATTGAGGTCTTTGATTGCGCAGTAATCATAAACCCTAATTTGCCTAAAATAAGGTAGAACCTAGCTTAACACAGGCATTCTGCATGCATACACATCGTACTCTGCATCTTAGATGATTTATATGTTTTATACATAATAATGTGCTATTTGAGAGGTATTATTAATTGTAGGTAATCTTGGGCTACGGATGATCAGTCCGAGCATATGGATCTATTTGGAATAACGACGAGAGTCCAATGCTTCCAAGAGCGCATCAATCAGACTCCCATTTCACCCTAGGGAGTCCACAGAAGGAGAAGGAGCCAAGGGGAAATTCAAGAATATCCAGACCTCAGATGACAAATCCAACAATGTGGATGGATCCGAATCAACGTTCGTAGTCCAACGGTGCAGAAATCAACTTAATCAGAGGCCTACGTCATCAAATACAAGAAGAAGATGGAATGCCATGATGGTGCCACGTGGCCCCATCACAGTCGCCCCTCGCCGTGCCCCAATTTGGAAGGAGAATCGCCAGCCATTAGATCATCATCCAATGGCTGCAATGTTACCATGCCACCCACCCTCAACTGCAGCATTAAATGAGGACGAGATCTTGACCGTTGGATTCCCATCCAACGGCTGATAACTGATAAGTCCACTTTCGTGGACCATTATTTGGCCTAAGTACTTTCTAATTAGTTATTCTTATTTGTTAATTAATTAGGAATTATATGGAAATTAATCTTAGTCTGCATATAATTTTATGCATCAATTTTACATTTAATAACATATGATATATAATATAATTTATCTGATGAATGTAGGCTAGGTGAAGAGTCCAGACATGCAATTCTGCATTTATAAGACGGCTGGAGATTAGTATGGATGTTTGGGAAATTGTCATCACAAGTTCCTATTTCTACATATTTGAAGACATCTGATGATGAAGTCAGACGTCTGATATAGAACGGCCAATGCTTATCCATCAGTTTCAACCACTCGCGATGTTCGCAAGCGGTTGGCGAAGCCGGCGACAGATGGAACAGGCGGAGGGATTTTTACAAAGAGAGCAAACCCCCGCACCAGATAGAGAAATTGTCTCCCCCTAGCAGGGACCTCCTCCATTGTCTCCACTGTGGCTCAACCGTACACTGTGCAATGAGTGAACACTGCGAATCACTGTGAGCTTCCACTGCGACACCTCTTCATCCTCCTAGGCGGCGGCAAGCGTGGTAACAGCCGCTCGACGCTGCCTTCACTGTGCCATCATGCCACAGCCGTGCACACGCTGTGCGCACGCCACCACTGCAGACCACTCTCCAAGCACCTTCCATGAGTGCTACCCCCTTACCGTGCACATCCACACCACGCAATCCCTCTCCTCCATCTTCTTCCTTTTCTTCTTCCTCGTTCCAACCAATCATCCCCTGCTACTCCACAAAGAACCCAAAGAGCCCAAACCTGTAGCACCTTCTCCGAGCCTCCTCCAACCGCCAAACTCAACCCCAAAGCTCAGTTCGATGATCTCAAGCACTGCCAAGCATCCCTGCAGACCACCGGGGCCTTGCGCGACCAAGCGTCGGCCACACAAGCGGCCTCCACAGCAAGCCACCACGTCCATGCTGTCCGACGACTTCGCATTCGTTCGACCACCACTGGCTGCCTCTTGCCGCCCCGTCACCATCATCTTGAAGCCCTCCTCCCGGCCGACCTCCGTCCAACCAACCCTGTTGTCGTCGAGCCCCTCTCCGTGCTCAAACAAGAAAGAGAAAAAAAGCTATGTTTCTCCTCTAATTAATAATTACGCATATTGCCATTGCCACTTTTACTATTACTTTATTTAATGAATTAATATATTGAAAGAAAACTGCATGAATATCCCTCTATTTTTCATTAATTACTTATGGCTGAATTCTCCTCATGAATGATATTAAATAAGGGATATTAGATATAGTGAACAGGCTCTGTCTTGTAGGAAATTAATATTTATGGGATACCTATATCAAAATCATTATTTTACCTAGTATTATATTGTGGTGATTTTGCATGTGCACCCTTACATTATTAATTAATTTCTTAGAACAAGAACTTATGTCGAAAATAAGATGCAAGAGTTAGCATGCACACCCATTGAGTTTCCCAAATAAATGAAGCACCATTCACTAGTTTAATAGGCTAATTCCTCCTTGTTGAGATGACCTAACTATTTTCGTGGTTAGTTTTTGAATATTAAATTATTTGAAAAGTGATTTTCCACCACGCAACGAACTATAACTACACGTCATTTCATGCTAAAGTTTTTATTAAAATGAAGATCGCTCTTTCAATAACACGTGCCAACAAAACAAAAATGCAACAAATGTGTGGGAGTAGTGCGTTGTTAGCACTCTCTCCACGAGACAAGGGGTTCACGATCAAAGTGCGCTCGGTGGGAAATCGAGAGAAGTGGCAAGAGTGGGTCAATTAACCGTCGGATCTTCATCGAGCGTAGAGGCACTGGATCAGAAATGTACACGATGACACGTGCGGAAATGCGTGAGAGTGCACTTTAGGATTTAAAGGCACTGTTGAGCATGCATTTAAGCCGTCTGATCTTACGATCGGATGATTGTGGATTGGGCACCCAGAAGAGGCAAGCAGCGAAGGAGAGGAAGCGAAGCCATGAGCAGGGGCGATTTGCAGCCATTCGATCTTCATTCGAGGGTGCATAGGATGCCACGTAGCAGCACCTGATTCAATCGGTGATAAATGAAGGATTTGGAAGTCTTAATCAGGGCTGTTGATCTCCCGATCAATGAATCTGATTAATCCATGGCATTTGCATGGATTTAAGGTGCCAAATAACTTCTTTGACCTCAACTAAAACTATAAAAAGAGCCCAAAGGGCCCCCCTTTGATGGCACTTCTCATATTCTTCATTTTCCTCCTTCTTCAACCTCTCTCTCTTCTTCTTCCCATCTTCTCTACATTCGTCTCTGCACCTCCGTCTAAAGCATCCATTGGGCCACCCTAACGGATTGTTGCTACTCTTCCCAACCTCTCCAGAAGGCCACCACGAACCACCCATGGTGCCCTCGTTCCAGTAAATAAGTAGTTGCATTTATGTTAAAATTTGTCTAGTTATATGTATACAATTCATGTTTGAACTCTTCTGATTATTATGAATGTACAATTTAGCATTTATGTTTCGAATAATGTTGAACGAGAATCTACGCTAACGTGTTTGGTTTTGGAAAACCCGTCGTTGTAGTTCGAAAGCGAAGGATTCGAGTTCAACAAATAAAATTTATACCGAAATAAGAATTCCGGGTCGAACACAGGGAGGCGAACGTTTGATTTAAAAACTTCGCGTTTCTTTTTATTTTGTCACAAAGAAATTCAATTTAAACTATCTAAGTATCTACAACAAATAAAAGAGACAGAGGGAGTAAGAGAGAGAGAAAGAATACTATACATGGAAATCAAAATGAGATGTAGAATAGACAAGGAATTTATCATAAAAGAGTTCTTTCGTTACAATTAAAAACATAAAATAATTACTCTAGAAAGCATTAAAAGAATGGAGGGAGAAATGTCCTCCTCGACGATCGCTCGGAGGACGAATAGACTACTCTAGAAAGCAGTAAATCTATACTAAAAAGCAGTAAAAAGAATAGGGAGAGAGAAATCCTCCTCGACGGTCGCTTGGAGGACGAGCCGGACGGGACGACGCCTGGACGAAGGAGAATGAAGCGGGACGAAGGAGGACGAAGCAGAAGAACGGGAACGAAGCAGCACGCCGTCGTCGTCGCGGGATCCACTTCCGAAGGGGGACGAAAATTTGGACTTTATCTCGTGAGAAGCATCCCGGGTGTGGGACAAGCTTCTCTTGAGCTTTGGAGAGGTAGAGAGGAGAAGGAAGGGATGAAAATTTCGTATGGAGGGGGTCTCCTTTTATAGTTGCAAGGAGTGGGGGCAAAATGGACATTACATCTTCAAAATAATAAATAAGGGGTCTTTAGTGACGGATAAAACCGTCGCTAAAGCCCCGCCGTCGCCGTCGCCGCCGCGCCCACGCGCGCCTGCTCGGCTGGCCTACGCGCGTAACGCATACGCACGTCCGCGTCGTCTCAGCCATCCGATCGCGAGATCGGACGGCTTAGATCGCGTCCGCGCCCGCTGCGTAGCGCGCCCGCCCGCGTGCGATCGAGCGTTCACCAAAGCGTCCAATTGCGCGTCGGCGCTATCGGGCGCGCACGGCCGTTGGATCTTCATCTGACGCTCGTGCGTGCCCGCTCGCCCGCGCCTTCCACCCCCTCACCGCGGCTCGAACCCGCGACCTCCGCTTCGCCCGCAGCTGCGTCGCCGCTGCGCTACACGGGCGAAATGGTCGCGCGGACGTTTTTAAACGCGAGCGACCGCAGCCGTTGGATCGAGATCCAACGGCAGAGAGGAGACGGTGCACGGTCTTCACCAGACACATGCGGCCGATTGGGCGGCTGAGATGGCGCCACGTGGCGCCATCTTAGCCGTCCATCTTCTGGAAGTTGTAGATGGTGCCACGGATGTCGGATTGACTCGATTTTTGTGTCGTTGGGCTGCGATCGTCGATCCGAATTCATCCGTGTGGTCGAATTTGCCATCTGAAGTGTGGATTTACACCATCCTGGCCCTTGATCTTCTAGGGTTCCCCGGTCTCTATCTGATGCTACGGATGCCTGATTAGGGCGATCTTGGAGTCGTTGAACTCCAATCGTCGCCCTGATCATATCCATACGGTTGGATCTTTGATCCGAGGCCCCGATAAAATATTTGCCCTATCCAAGCACATAAAAGGAGACAATTAACCTCCATTTTATTCAAACTACTCTAAATGCAAGATGATGCATGTAATGCAATATTTATATCATGAAATGCAATCCTATGCTTAAGAACATGCATAAATAGACATTTTAAGTAGTGTAAATGTGTTTACATCATACCCCCATGCCTATCTTTTGCTAGTCCCTAGCAAAAACTATATGTTATTTATAAAAGAATTAGGTTAGATTATTTGGACCTGAGTTATTTTCAATCATTAAGAAATTGTCTACTTAAGAACTGAACTTTCAAAGACACAACAGTGCCCGGGTATCAGCCAAAATGCAGACCGCCTCAAGCCTCGCCTTATTCAAAGAAAAATTTCTTTTTCTGTTTTTACTCTCTTTTTTTTTTTTTTTTTTTTTTGAATTTTCAAATTTTAAGGTTTAAGAGTGGCTTTCTACGGCCATTCAACTCACCCAAGATTTGATGAGAACCCTAAGTTTTAAGCATCTTATTGTGATTGTGATAGACTCGTTGACCGGCAATTAAAACGGACTTCGGATTTCTACGCCTCTAGGTGACCTCAAAAAGAATTCTGCCTAAAGGTGTATCTTTACAACCGGTAGCTTTCTCCCTACTTTTATTTATTTATTTATTTTTTTAACGGGGTCAACACAAGGGTGAATCCAGTGTATATCTCCCCGGTTTATTCTACTTCTCCGCTTCTTCCTAAGTGTTTTGGGAATTTTTAGTGCATTTTCTGAGTTGGGTTCTAGACAACCGGTCGATGAGCTGTTACCACCGACAACTTGCCAGCCATACTCGTGCGGCGAAATGTGGCTTATTTCTTTTTGTTCTTTTCTCTTTTTTGATTTTTTTTTTCTTTTTTTTTTTGTTTAAGTAGGTGGCTTCCCTGGTCTAAGATTTACCTAAAGGCAGCAAAAAGAGAAAGGTCAGTGACTGGGCTCTGGACAACATACCTATGGGCTGTTACCCACGATAACTTGCCAGCCATATCACCCTAGAAGGTTCATTAGCTACCCAATTTCCGTTAAAATCGCCAAACAACGAGTCAGTGCAAAGAAAGTGTGTAGATGCTTAAGACTCAAAATTCCCTCACATCAGAGGGCGGGTTGATAAGTCGTGTACTTATCACCCAAACTTATTTACTCCAATTAAAATAAAATTCAAGTTGGCGAGAACTCGAAAAACAAATCCACATTTTAGTGGATATACGGGCTGATTATGTCCAAAGACCTGAAGGGTCTTTGTGTTCAGAACATAATATAGTATTTCTTAAGATCGAAAATTTTCTTAAACCCAAATTCTCTTTCCTAATTTTTATTATTTTTTTTTTTTTAAAAAAAAAATAAAACAAATCTACGGAGCTGACGAATGAATTCAAAGATAAATATCCATCCCCCCATGCCTATCTAATGCAATGTCGTCATTGTATTAAAAAGACATAAAACAGAGTGGAAAAGCGTAGAAAGCACCTGAATTGCGTGGATATCGGGTCCGCTCTGAGATGAAACTGGAAAAGAACTGTATATGTGCTGAGTTTAGTGCCTTTAGCTAGGCACACTATACAAAGAAAAGAAATGAAGAATTCACATGTGCAGGTCAGAGTTAGAATAAACAGAAGAATCCTCTGACCTGTCAGCAGAGGTCCACAGATGTGGACCAGATTGTGGTGCAGACCCACACCCCATAATCGAGAATATCTTAGGTTCTGGATAAAAATTACCCAAAACCTAAAATCAGAATGCAAGCGGGGTCGGGGCTGCGATTTGTGAGGATGCAACCCAAGGCCAAAATGTCGGGTTACAGAGAATTGAAGCTCAAAAGGATAATCGTTAAATGTGTGCTTGAGTTTGACATCCTCGAAACAAATGTCGTAAGGGTTCTGATTTGATGGTTTCAGTTTAAAAGGAACCCTTCGACTCAATCTTCCATTTCCTCCAAAATTGACTTCCCAAATTAGAATTTCCCAGCTCCTATCCTCCTCATTTGGCATATCAAATTCCATGACCTCTTGTGTATTCATCACCCCGTCTGAAATCTCCAAGTCTAGATGATGTGGCAAAATCAAAATTGACTTGGGTCTAATTATCTCAGAATTAGAATCATCAATAAGCTCAACAGGGTGTAACTGATAATCAGGGCATTGAATTAATTCCTCCAGAAAATGCGATTCTGGATCCGTATCGTGTGCCCTAATAAGATCAGTTTCCTCAGTTATTGGGCTATCAAATGATCTATCAGATTCCTCAGGCCCAATCGTCTCACAAAAATCGTGATCTAAAAACTCGTGTGAGACTTCGCAACTTGAATCTTCACCATCAGGATCCGTATCAATGTATGTCCCAAAATCATTTGTCACTTTGCGTTCCAAGGAGACATACGTTTCCTCGTAACCCGGCTCAGGGATTTCAGGTGAAGAAATCAAATCATCCTTAATTGGTTGTTTTAATTCAATCTGGTCAGCTTCGTAACACGTGTCCCCCCCAACAGGTGCCTGAGCGGGTTCTGTCATGGGCTTTCCTAAAGAGAGTTCATCCTGGGAATTATTCCAAGATTGAATCAAAGCAACCACGAATCTCATCCTCAATTTCGCTAATTTCCCAAGTAGAAACTCACCCGGGTTCTTATCCTTAACATCCTGGAGCCAATCCAACAAAGACTTGTTTAAATCATCAATCATTTCAATCAGGGGCTCCAATCTCTCAATGCAAGGTATTGGCTGAACTTCTAAAGATTGAATGATATTCCTCAAGTTAGCCAGAACCTTATCTTGAACCTGATTAACCTGAACCAAATGAGTTGGTTTAGGGTTGGGCGGGTTTGACATCAATGTAGAGGAATTAACGAATTGAGATTCGTTATACCCATCCTGATAATAGGTCATTTCAGATTGTTCAAAAGATGGAGATGACCTAAAGGCAGTGAAATCAGAGGATGGGTAAGGATCAGTGTATCCTTCTTGATTGTAGATCGCATTAGGTTGTTCATGAAAGGAGGACGATCTATAATCGATGCAACTCTGAGAAGGATAGAATTGAGAATCAAAGTGTTCAGGGTTAGACCCTAAACACGGGGGTCCGGAATTGTATCCCCAATCCGAATTATCCCAACTAACTGATGGTCGATTACAATACGAGTTGGGATAATCGTCATGTTGAGGATAATTTACAACAGGAGGGAAAGAGCGGGAATGCATGAAATATGTGGAAGGATTCATGAGACACGGGAGGAAGAAAGGTGCCCTGCAATACAAACAATCAAACCTGTCCTTAAATGGGTTAGCCTACAGACCTACAGACTCCCAAAACTCGTCTTGAGATAAAGGAACGATTTGATCTACTTCTGTCTGTTCAATCCAACCAGTTAGAAGGAGGGACTGGGGAGAAGGTTCTTCCTTCGGCTTGCGCCTCCGATTCCTAGTGTACCCCCCAGCCGCGATCGTTTGACTCTGCTCCCCTAGCTAGACATCAGATTGAACAGTAGAAACAGACTAATCGAAAATAATCTCGTTCTGAGTTCTGAAGAGCGAGTCCAATCCTTAAGGCCAACGTCTACTCTGTTTTATTTAGGGCTAGGTTTGAATGTGCTTTGGCATGTGATGGGCCCTTAAAATGGGTTGTGCCCTTAATGATTGATTGCTTTGTGTGTGCGTGCACAACCAGTGGTTTTCAAGCAAGATTATTTTTGATGTGGTGAATTTTAAGGTTCAAATCTTGCTTAGTAGCTTTTAGGATTCATCTTTAGGTGTTTTCAATCAAGTTTCATTGGCACACCAGGTTTTGCAAGCACAGGTGAAGATATTTTCCTTTAAAGTTTAAAAAGAATGTGGAGTGCCTGGTAGATCCCTAAGAGTTGAACCTAATTGGCAGCTACTTGATGAGTTGATTTTATTTGAAGTGGTGCGGCCCAATCAACTCAAACAATTGGCCTCAAATGCACCACTAAGTTAGGCACACAAAGATGGTTAACTTAGAATGATTTCTACTCTTTTATGTGTTGCTTTATGTGTACTGGTCCCACAGATCAGAACCCAGTTGAGTAGAAACAAATCAATTTGGTTAAGTGCCTTTAAATGTGGGTGTACATTGTGTATTTGTTGAAAATTACCCCACAAAATTATCTTTTTACTTTTTTTTTTATATAAATGAAGGTGGAATGAATGTGCGTGAGAATCCAAACAACTAAACTATTCCTAGGATTTATGCAAACACCTAGGTTAATTGGAATTTGGATTCAATGTGGCGAATGAAATCTATGGAGGGGGAAAGAATGGGTGATAACTTACAAAACCTTTCACAGCACTTTACTCCAATCTACCGCTTTTGCTTGCCTCAAAAGAGTACCTGCAATTACAATAAGAAAGGAGAAAAGTGAGGTAAATGATTTGTAAGTTACAAAACGTGAAGAGAAATCAAAGATCGTTGCCTCCCCGGCAACGGCGCCAAAATGTTGAACGAGAATCTACGCTAACGTGTTTGGTTTTGGAAAACCCGTCGTTGTAGTTCGAAAGCGAAGGATTCGAGTTCAACAAATAAAATTTATACCGAAATAAGAATTCCGGGTCGAACACAGGGAGGCGAACGTTTGATTTAAAAACTTCGCGTTTCTTTTTATTTTGTCACAAAGAAATTCAATTTAAACTATCTAAGTATCTACAACAAATAAAAGAGACAGAGGGAGTAAGAGAGAGAGAAAGAATACTATACATGGAAATCAAAATGAGATGTAGAATAGACAAGGAATTTATCATAAAAGAGTTCTTTCGTTACAATTAGAAAACATAAAATAATTACTCTAGAAAGCATTAAAAGAATGGAGGGAGAAATGTCCTCCTCGACGATCGCTCGGAGGACGAATAGACTACTCTAGAAAGCAGTAAATCTATACTAAAAAGCAGTAAAAAGAATAGGGAGAGAGAAATCCTCCTCGACGGTCGCTTGGAGGACGAGCCGGACGGGACGACGCCTGGACGAAGGAGAACGAAGCGGGACGAAGGAGGACGAAGCAGAAGAACGGGAACGAAGCAGCACGCCATCGTCGTCGCGGGATCCACTTCCGAAGGGGGACGAAAATTTGGACTTTATCTCGCGAGAAGCATCTCGGGTGTGGGACAAGCTTCTCTTGAGCTTTGGAGAGGTAGAGAGGAGAAGGAAGGGATGAAAATTTCGTATGGAGGGGGTCTCCTTTTATAGTTGCAAGGAGTGGGGGCAAAATGGACATTACATCTTCAAAATAATAAATAAGGGGTCTTTAGTGACGGATAAAACCGTCGCTAAAGCCTCGCCGTCGCCGTCGCCGCCGCGCGCACGCGCGCCCGCTCGGCTGGCCTGCGCGCGTAACGCATACGCACGTCCGCGTCATCTCAGCCGTCCGATCGCGAGATCGGACGGCTTAGAACGCGTCCGCGCCCGCTGCATAGCGTGCCCGCCCGCGTGCGATCGAGCGTTCACTAGAGCGTCCAATTGCGCGTCGGCGCTATCGGGTGCGCACGGCCGTTGGATCTTCATCTGACGCTCGTGCGCGCCCGCTGGCCCGCGCCTTCCACCCCCTCACCGCGGCTCGAACCCACGACCTCCGCTTCGCCCGCAGCTGCGTCGCCGCTGCGCTACACGGGCGAAATGGTCGCGCGGACGTATTTAAACGCGAGGAGAGGAGACGGTGCACGGTCTTTGAAACGTGGGTTTTACCGGGTTTGAGGGTTTTGTTATAACGTTGTAGTAAAGCCGGTTATTGCCAACATTTCAAATATAAATTTTTTACTCGGAAAATAAAAGAGTTCCCGAGGTCGAACTCAGGGAGCAAGTCGTATTCTAGAGATATACATGTTTCTTTTACAAAAAGAAAGAGAGAGGGAAAGAATTTGTTGTTTTCTCTTTGTTCTGCAGAGGGGGATGCTCTTCTTTCTCTCTTTCTTTAGATCTCCTTCTTTCTTCTTCTTCTTTGGTTTTCTACCTTGACCTCTCTTCTTCTTCTTCTGCAATCGTGGTGACGCTCGTCTTCTTCTTCCTGCTGTTCCTGCTTTGGTGATGTTCTTCTTTCTTCAGAGCTCCTTGTTCTTCTTCTTCGTTCTGCAGAGGTGATGCTCCTCTTCAGATCTCTCTTTCTTCTTCTTCCTCGGTTTCTGCCTTGACCGTTCTTCTTCTTCTTCTGCTTTGGCCGTTGCTCTTCCTTCTTCTTCAGCCTGCCTTCTTTCCTGCTCTGGCTGCTGACCTTCTGTCGTCTGACCCGGTGCTTCGACGACTTAACTGTGCATTTGCTACAGTGCAGCTCCTTCTTCTTCGGCGGGTCTTCTTCTTCGCCTGTGCCTGCACACTTCAGGGTTTTTTTTCGTCAAGAGGCAAAACCTACTCTACCCCCCTCCCCCGCGTCTCTCTTTCTCTCTGAAACCACTCTTGGGAAAGCTCTCCCAGAGCTACCGGGTAATCGGGTTCGGGTCAAGCCCGGGTCCAGGCCCACCGGCGTGCGGTGGTGGGCGAGGAGTGCAGGTCGGTTTAATCGGGTCGGGCCAGGTCCGCGGAGCGTGGTCACGGACGAGGCCGGGTTGGGTGAGAGGGACCTTACCCCGTGGTCAGGAGGCAGACAGCATAAGGCACTTTTTGCCTTTATGCGTCCGCTCGCCTCCGAGAAGTTCCGAGGTGGGACTAAATGTCCCACCCCAATTGAGCGCCCGTCGCGGAGGGAGCAGTGGGCGATCGTGGCTTCACGTGCGGCCTTCGCCCCATCTGCGAGCCTGGGACGTTTCGCTGAGACTCCCCGCGCAACCTGGGAGTCGAACCTGGGCGAAGGCGTGCCTGCACCTGCAGGTGAAGGAGCTCTGCCTGCTCAGTAATGGCGACGGCGGGCGAGTCACCTGGTCACAGAAGAACGGCCTCTCGGCCAAATCAGACAGGCGGGGGACCTTCGCCGTGGCACGGCGAAGGTGGTCAGGGGGTCTGCAGGGGGCGTGATGGAGCCAACAGGTCGTCCTAGGTCAAACTGTGAGCGAAGAAGTGGGTGTGTTCGGTGGATCTGCAGAGGGCGTTTGGTGGGAAGTGGAGGGGCGGAAGAGGATCAGGGTGAGGAGGCGGAGGTTCTGCGGTGGTCGGCGAGCCGTGTGGGTCGCTGATGTGATGGGAGCGGCTCGCCGGAGGGTGGTCGGAGGCGGAGAGGGTGAGGGTGAACTGGAGCGGTCGAGGGTTTAATCAAATAAAAGACAGTGAGGAAAAGAAAGAGGGGGAGGTGGGGAGGAGTTCTGACCTAGCTATGGAGACGAAAGGGGCCGAGACAGGGCGACAGTCGTATCGACTGTCGCCGGAGAAGAAGATGCCCAGGGGAAGGGGCGGCGGCGAGCAGAGGGCTGGAGAGGCGCCAGCTGGGTACGGCGTGGCGCAGGAAGAGCAGGGGAGGAGGTCTCTGCTGCTGGTATTACAGCAGAGCGAAGAGGAGGAGGGGGAGGAAACCGCCGGAGCTGGTGAGCGTCTGCCGGAGAAAGAAGAGAAGGAAGTTGGGGATTTCTCCGTCAGATCCAGGCTACCCTCGTCGGTGGAGCAGCGGGGGGTATTTATAGGGATGAAACAGGGAGGAAGGCGGAGGGAGACGACGTGTCTCCCTCGCCGGAGAATGGTCGGAGCACGAACCCATACGGTCCGTGCATTCGCACGGCCGGTATGGTGGGCTACAATGACCAGGGGGGTGCCCCTGCGACGGCTGACGACGCAGGGCACCCCCGGTTTACTTGCCAGGTCCCCCACCTCACCCTGCGCGGCGCCATGCTCCGCGCAAGGTCGCCGGAGCATGGTGCTGGCAGGGTTTTGCAGGAGGGACCTGATTGCAAAGAACGAAGGAGAGTTAGGGGCCAAAATGCGAGGGTTCAAAAGTTGAGGGCCAAAGAGTAAATATATGAGGACCAAAGTGTGAAGTCGGTCAAGGAGGTTTCTTCTTAGGCTCAAGTTTTTATACATGACTAATTAGGACTTAAGGAATCTGATGGTGAATTTCATTTTCATATTAAACCTTGTTTGACCGGTCAATTTGCGCAAAAACCCAAATTAAGTTATTAATTGGGCATGGTTCTCAATGTAGGTCAAAATGGGTTCTAAAGGCCAAATTGAAGGTTCTAAACCCTAGAGATTATTTTTCTATGAATTTTTGAGGGTTTATTCTATTTTTACTTTGCCTCGAACCTTGTGAATTGAAGTGGGTTGTTTTAGGGTTACAGATTATCATTTGGTTCCTTGGAAGTGCTGTAGCCCTTACTAGATCATCTCATCCAACTTTTATTCTTATTAAGCTGTTTTGACCTGTGTTTGGGCCCTGAATTACCCTGTATGCAGATTATACTGGTAAAATTGCACTTTTACCCCTTATGACTGGTTTTCTTCTCAAACTCAGAATTCTCTGAGTTAAGCCTTTCCTTGAGATATGTAGGAGCTTTTATCCTTTGTATTGGGTCAAAATGAGCTAGTTATGGCTCATGATGAGGTTCTCATCATACCCCCATGCCTAGCTTTTGCTAGTCCCTTAGCAAAAACTTAAGGTTTCAACCCTTGTTCTAGACCATGAAGTTTTTAATGGTTTTAGATAAGTGCCTTTTTTTATTTGAGCATAGATTAGGTTAGAATGTTGGCCATAGGCCTAAAAGGTACTCTAGTACCAATCAAGATCCAAATCTGTCTAGCCTTAGCCTCAGTCTTTTAGCAAAGGTTTTTAAGGCCCGCAAGAACTAACCTAAGGTTTATTGGACTTCGTGGTTAAAGCACCCGTGCTTGAAATGATTTTAGCCCTGGCTCAGTTCACAGTGCGTTTTGTAACAGAGAGATAGAAAGTTTTTCTGTTTGGAGAGTTTTCTCTCTCTTTTTCTTTTTAGTTCTAGCCTAGGATTGGCTTTTCAACACGGTCTGTATCAGATTCCTTGCTCCCATCATCAATCCTCAAGGGTTCCTGGCGATCGATGCTTCGAGATAGCACCGCCCATGGCAACCCCCGGAACCCTGGCTATTGAGATTTCGAGATAATCCCATCCATGGTATTCCGTGGCCGAATCCAGACCCTGGCAATTGACACTTCGAGATAATGCCATCCATGGAATCTGAACCAGCAGAGTGCTTACATGCCCCCTGTAGGATTTGTAAATATCCTAAGAGACAAGCACCGAGGAGATGATATTTTGTTACGCATCTTCGAGGGGATTTCCCGCCTCTCCGCGCTGGGAACTCGTCCAAATCAACTTGTGTTGATCGGCCGCTCCTATTCTAGGTGTTCTTTTCAGATTTTTGCGACGCTTCTGCGTGATTCTGATTTTTACGCTTACTGAACCAGGCTGTGTGTGAGATTAGGGTGCTTAGGTTACTGAGTCCCGTAAATCAAAAATTAGTTAACGAGGCCGAAAACTCCCTAAGCCTTAGACCTAATACTTCAGCTTTTCATTTTCCTCAATCTCTTGAGGAGTGTCCAGATCTTAATGGGTACTAAGAGTCTATTCAAGAATGCCTAAGGTTTGCATTCTTACTAATCTCATTGTGCACTTTTCAGTTATTTTCTTGAATGAGGTCTAGAACTTAGGTTAATTCCTTAGTTCCTTACTAATGACTATCACTTTTTCTCATAATTTTGTGCTCCTTTTTCATTTTGTTTCTTTTCTCCTTCACAAAATTTTCCTTCTCCTCTTTTCCTCTTATTCTTTTTCGAAAATTTTTTAATTTTTATGGTGTTTTTGGCATATGTGAATTTTTTTGTTTGAAACCTTTTCTTACAAGTTTTTGTACTTTCATACCCCCCCATGCCTAAGATTTGCAATGTCCTCATTGTAACCTAGGGGGTCTTAGTTCATTCTTTAAGACAGAAATTTGGATGAGTGAATGGGTCGGGTTGAATTTTTGCGGACGATTTCAAATCCCAGATGCAAACATCTGAGTTGGAGTCGGCTGTCCTAAAGTGTGAACTTCAAGTGCAAAAGCTGTCAGAACAAGTTTCAGGTTTTCAAAGAGAACGACGGGCTGCCTCCCGTTGAGCGCTAAATTTGATGCCTTCAGCCAAGCGGGAAATGCGATGGAGAGGGGATGGTCAAATCAGCGGAGTTTTGTAAGACAAGCACCTTGATTAAGAGCCTGGTTGGTCCAACCAGGTGCTTGTTCAGATCAACAGGCTGATGATGCAGCCCAAACCCAATCAATCTGGTGGGTTGATAGATGTGGATAAAAAGGTGTGGTGCCCACCATAAACTATGAAGCTCAAATGGATGTGGAAGTGTAAACGCAGGGTTTGGCTGAGTCAAATCAGCCTGGTCAGAGCAGGGACCCGTAGAATAATCAATGAATGACACGGACACCCTACAGGGGTGATCAGAGAATGATAGAGCATGGTATGTAGTTTTATCAATGTTCGAAACCCGATGTGGAAATGCAATCGGCTTGGTGAGAGGTGAATCTGAATAGAAATTGAGTCCGGTTGCGGGTCGGGGTTTGGGAGAGGTTTTGATCCGTTCAGTGTGTGCGGACGAGGTGGCCATTGTGTACGAGGGTTGTTCTAGAAACAGATGATAGGTGGTTTTCTGTAGAGAGTCCTCTGGGTAACTATCAAATGCCGGAAGAGTGTCTGTAGGATGAAAGGAATTGGATTCAAGAAAAAATTTGGATTCTTGGTTGTAATCACTCTTGGCATTTTCTATTTTATGTTCCTGAGGATCGAAAAGGAATGATTCTGTGTTATTAGTGATCTCGGGAATCAGGACCTCAGAGTCGGAGTCAGAGTCATGTGAACTGAGGTCGTAGATAGGCCTGGCGTGTTCAGGAAGGGGAATCTCTCCGCAATTATAGTCTGATCTGAAATTGTCGGAGAGTTGGCGAAAATGAGATTCATGATCATGAATTCCACCACAGCATAAATCATCAGATGTGGAATCAGCAGCCTGACTGGGTTCTAGCCTATATGTCAATTCTGGGCTCAAAAAGGTGTTCTGTTCAAGCTCGAAGCTGGTAGGATAGACCCCATTAAAATCTTGCTCATCCAACTCCTCAGTTTCTGTATCATAAATCGGCATGTTTCCTGAAAAATCGATCAGATTTCCTGAGGATGTTGGAGAGGGATATTCATCAAATAGAGGCCCGGAATCATATTCTGTAAAAATTTGATCTTTGTCATAAGGGGCCTCATAATCTTCCCAATAAGTTTCAGATCTAGGTTCTAGGCTTAGGATGTGGGTAGAACTATTAGAACCTAAGTCCGAATAACCTTCGAGGGTCACCTTATCAAAGTAAGGGGCGGAATTTATACCCTCAGAAGGTTCAGTTTTGATCTCATTATTGCAGGAGTTTTGAAATTCTAGGCTTGGCAATCCATGGTCTAAGTTTGGATCATCATTGTGTTCTCCTGCAATATCCCAACCTAATTCAACATTGTCTTCTATTTGGGTTGGGATTTCACACCCATTTTGTGCCTCAATCCCGAGATCTGGGAAACTGAATTGTTCCTTAATACTGTTCCAAGATGGTTCATCCTCTGTTTCTGGTATATACGGGTATTTCTGGTTGATAATTTGTTCTATAGATTTCATCATTTCTACCCGTTTTATAAGGGCATCTTGGTGTTGTTCCCAAAGTACAGGATTTGTCAAGCATTGAAGGTATTCAGATTGGTGTAATTTTTCCATCTCAATGTATCCTGTCATGAGCATATCTCGGGTTGATCCTTTTGAAATTTCAGTCAATAGAATTTGGGCACAGTTTATGATGAAAGCTGTGGTTGTTGGAACATCAACCTGAATGTTTCCTATTGGTGTTGAGGGTTTATATTTGATTTCATAGATTTCAAGGGCATCCTCAATCATCTTATCCTTCATGGATCTCAGATATTCAGGTTTTTTGAATGGTAGTCTTGCTAGGTAATTAGGCTGCATAATTGGATCAGGTGGTGGAATTAAGATATAGAACCAAAGTTTGAATCAAGATGGAAGAAGGGGATTTTGTTCAGAATCAGAGGAAAGAGGGGCTATGCGAATGATTTCTGCAAAAACAAAGGAGCCGAGGCTTAGCCTCGGGGAGAGTGAATTTCTATAGGAGGTTTCAAGGACCTCCTGAAAAATACTGAAGGGCTGGATGAGATAAGCAGGTGCTGGACCCAATCAAGACACCCAAAAATTGTTGGGTGACTATAGAGGTTCGGGGCAGATGGACCCCTTGATCAGAAAGATCGTCCACCTGAGAATTACCTGGGCAGCCAGAGAGGGAGAGTCCCGCGAAGACCCCTACACGGTAGAGCGTCCCCACGGGTTACGGGGTTTCCCCCACCCAACCTCTCTTGTCACTGCGGTTCCAGGTAGACCAGAATGGGGATCTTGACCTCTTAAGTCTACCAATTTTAAGATCAGGGTGCTTAAGGTTTCACTTGAACTTTAGTCTTTTAAGTGCAAAGAGTGACCTAATTTAAGGTTGGTTGACCCAAGGGGTCAACTTTACCTCTTGTTTTCTTTAAGAGCTTTTAGGTCCTGTCTTTTAGGGTTCAAGTGGTTTAGAGAGAGCCAATTGTTTAGGATATTTCTTGTTAATTATTTTCAATCAATGGTTTGGGCACACCTCTTTTGGATTTCCTCAATTCTTGATTAAGGGGTGTGTCTCAACTGAAATCCTAATGTTTAACCTTATGTTGGCTCTACTTGGTCCATTTAACTCTTTGTTGGGCAATTAGGGCTCAAGCAAGAATGTGTTAGCCCTTAAATACCCTTAATAGTGTGCAGGAGTGATGAGTTGAAAACATGCAACTCTTTATGGTTACTAAGTATGGAAGACAGGTTAGCCCTATATTGCTTGTTCTTTTCTTTTCTTCCTCTTTAGAGTGTAGGGGTTAATAGTGAGAGAAAAGATTTACCTGTCTTCGGAGTGGTTGTGTAGTTGCTTGTCTTCTTGAGTTCCTGTAGCTGCACAAAAGAGAGGAGATTATCAGAACTTAAAAGAAACAGGAATGTTTACCTCTAGAATAGCCGTTGCTCCCCGGCAACGGCGCCAAAATGAAACGTGGGTTTTACCGGGTTTGAGGGTTTTGTTATAACGTTGTAGTAAAGCCGGTTATTGCCAACATTTCAAATATAAATTTTTTACTCGGAAAATAAAAGAGTTCCCGAGGTCGAACTCAAGGAGCAAGTCGTATTCTAGAGATATACATGTTTCTTTTACAAAAAGAAAGAGAGAGGGAAAGAATTTGTTGTTTTCTCTTTGTTCTGCAGAGGGGGATGCTCTTCTTTCTCTCTTTCTTTAGATCTCCTTCTTTCTTCTTCTTCTTTGGTTTTCTGCCTTGACCTCTCTTCTTCTTCTTCTGCAATCGTGGTGACGCTCGTCTTCTTCTTCCTGCTGTTCCTGCTTTGGTGATGTTCTTCTTTCTTCAGAGCTCCTTGTTCTTCTTCTTCGTTCTACAGAGGTGATGCTCCTCTTCAGATCTCTCTTTCTTCTTCTTCCTCGGTTTCTGCCTTGACCGTTCTTCTTCTTCTTCTTCTTCTGCTTTGGCCGTTGCTCTTCCTTCTTCTTCAGCCTGCCTTCTTTCCTGCTCTGGCTGCTGACCTTCCGTCGTCTGACCCGGTGCTTCGACGACTTAACTGTGCATTTGCTACAGTGCAGCTCCTTCTTCTTCGGCGGGTCTTCTTCTTCGCCTGTGCCTGCACACTTCAGGGTTTTTTTTCGTCAAGAGGCAAAACCTACTCTACCCCCCTCCCCCGCGTCTCTCTTTCTCTCTGAAACCACTCTTGGGAAAGCTCTCCCAGAGCTACCGGGTAATCAGGTTCGGGTCACGCCCGGGTCCAGGCCCACCGGCGTGCGGTGGTGGGCGAGGAGTGCAGGTCGGTTTAATCGGGTCGGGCCAGGTCCGCGGAGCGTGGTCACGGACGAGGCCGGGTCGGGTGAGAGGGACCTCACCCCGTGGTCAGGAGGCAAACAGCATAAGGTACTTTTTGCCTTTATGCGTCCGCTCGCCTCCGAGAAGTTCCGAGGTGGGACTAAATGTCCCACCCCAATTGAGCGCCCGTCGCGGAGGGAGCAGTGGGCGATCGTGGCTTCACGTGCGGCCTTCGCCCCATCTGCGAGCCTGGGACGTTTCGCTGAGACTCCCCGCGCAACCTGGGAGTCGAACCTGGGCGAAGGCGTGCCTGCACCTGCAGGTGAAGGAGCTCTGCCCGCTCAGTAATGGCGACGGCGGGCGAGTCACCTGGTCACAGAAGAACGGCCTCTCGGCCAAATCAGACAGGCGGGGGACCTTCGCCGTGGCACGGCGAAGGTGGTCAGGGGGTCTGCAGGGGGCGTGATGGAGCCAACAGGTCGTCCTAGGTCAAACTGTGAGCGAAGAAGTGGGTGTGTTCGGTGGATCTGCAGAGGGCGTTTGGTGGGAAGTGGAGGGACGGAAGAGGATCAGGGTGAGGAGGCGGAGGTTCTGCGGTGGTCGACGAGCCGTGCGGGTCGCTGATGTGATGGGAGCGGCTCGCCGGAGGGTGGTCAGAGGCGGAGAGGGTGAGGGTGAACTGGAGCGGTCGAGGGTTTAATCAAATAAAAGACAGTGAGGAAAAGAAAGAGGGGGAGGTGGGGAGGAGTTCTGACCTAGCTATGGAGACGAAAGGGGCCGAGACAGGGCGACAGTCGTATCGACTGTCGCCGGAGAAGAAGATGCCCAGGGGAAGGGGCGGCGGCGAGCAGAGGGCTGGAGAGGCGCCAGCTGGGTACGGCGTGGCGCAGGAAGAGCAGGGGAGGAGGTCTCTGCTGCTGGTATTACAGCAGAGCGAAGAGGAGGAGGGGGAGGAAACCGCCGGAGCTGGTGAGCGTCTGCCGGAGAAAGAAGAGAAGGAAGTTGGGGATTTCTCCGTCAGATCCAGGCTACCCTCGTCGGTGGAGCAGCGGGGGGTATTTATAGGGATGAAACAGGGAGGAAGGCGGAGGGAGACGACGTGTCTCCCTCGCCGGAGAATGGTCGGAGCACGAACCCATACCGTCCGTGCGTTCGCACGGCCGGTATGGTGGGCTACAATGACCAGGGGGGTGCCCCTGCGACGGCTGACGACGCAGGGCACCCCCGGTTTACTTGCCAGGTCCCCCACCTCACCCTGCGCGGCGCCATGCTCCGCGCAAGGTCGCCGGAGCATGGTGCTGGCAGGGTTTTGCAGGAGGGACCTGATTGCAAAGAACGAAGGAGAGTTAGGGGCCAAAATGCGAGGGTTCAAAAGTTGAGGGCCAAAGAGTAAATATATGAGGACCAAAGTGTGAAGTCGGTCAAGGAGGTTTCTTCTTAGGCTCAAGTTTTTATACATGACTAATTAGGACCTAAGGAATCTGATGGTGAATTTCATTTTCATATTAAACCTTGTTTGACCGGTCAATTTGCGCAAAAACCCAAATTAAGTTATTAATTGGGCATGGTTCTCAATGTAGGTCAAAATGGGTTCTAAAGGCCAAATTGAAGGTTCTAAACCCTAGAGATTATTTTTCTATGAATTTTAGAGGGTTTATTCTATTTTTACTTTGCCTCGAACCTTGTGAATTGAAGTGGGTTGTTTTAGGGTTACAGATTATCATTTGGTTCCTTGGAAGTGCTGTAGCCCTTACTAGATCATCTCATCCCACTTTTATTCTTATTAAGCTGTTTTGACCTGTGTTTGGGCCCTGAATTACCCTGTATGCAGATTATACTGGTAAAATTGCACTTTTACCCCTTATGACTGGTTTTCTTCTCAAACTCAGAATTCTCTGAGTTAAGCCTTTCCTTGAGATATGTAGGAGCTTTTATCCTTTGTATTGGGTCAAAATGAGCTAGTTATGGCTCATGATGAGGTTCTCATCAGTCTTCACCAGACGCATGCGGCCGATTGGGCGGCTGAGATGGCGCCACGTGGTGCCATCTTAGCCGTCCATCTTCTGGAAGTTGTAGATGGTGCCACGGATGTCGGATTGACTCGATTTTTGTGTCGTTGGGCTGCGATCGTCGATCCGAATTCATCCGTGTGGATGGATTTGCCATCTGAAGTGCGGATTTACACCATCCTGGCCCTTGATCTTCTAGGGTTCCCCGGTCTCTATCTGATGCTACGGATGCCTGATTAGGGCGATCTTGGAGTCGTTGAACTCCAATCGTCGCCCTGATCATATCCATACGGTTGGATCTTTGATCCGAGGCCCCGATAAAATATTTGCCCTGTCCAAGCACATAAAAGGAGACAATTAACCTCCATTTTATTCAAACTACTCTAAATGCAAGATGATGCATGTAATGCAATATTTATATCATGAAATGCAATCCTATGCTTAAGAACATGCATAAATAGACATTTTAAGTAGTGTAAATGTGTTTACATCAAATAACGTATGAAATCAAAAGTGCTTTCTACCTCTCTGTGATCAACTAGGACTCAGCAACTTTCATTAATTTATTTGCTCGAGACGTATTTTACACTATACTACAACATGCCAATTCTCTACATGATCTACACAGCGAACAAATTAGCACCGTTGCCAAGGAGGCAAGGTGAATTTTGATTTAATCTCTAATATAGTATTTTTGTGTGCAAGAATAACGACACGAAGTGGTGAACAAGGAAAAGCAGGCGTTGCAAAAATCTGGTGCACACATTCCTATTAAAAATTCGGCAAAAAAGTGTCATCTTTAAAATTCAATTGCCATGTTTTTAATGCTCCAAAAATCTTGAAATTGGGACTGGAACTAGATATTCAAATTATCTTTCGAACACCACCTTTCCTAGAAAAGCATTCTTTCTACAGAATTTTTAAAAATTCCTGGAGTACATACTGGTCAGATTGATTGAAAATAGAAATCTTATGAACTTCAGAAATTCATTATGACTAACATACAAATCAGATTTATTCAAAATTTTTTGTGCGTGAAAGATAATCAAATTAGCTTTCAATATCATATTTTTACAAAATTTTTTGAGCATATTTGGTATAGTTTTCAATAGAAAAACCAACATGAGGTCTCAATCACAAAATTTTCCCCTGGTTAGTTAAAAAGTCATAACTAATTCATAGAAATAGAAAAGTATTTTGGAAAAAAGCTCTACGAAAACCTTATTGAAAAAGAAATTTCCTACCAATTTAAAATCATTTGGATTCCATCTTGCCTTAGAGTATACATTTAAATTGTGGTCTTCATTTGAAAAAGTACTTAGAAGTGCATGAGCCAATAGGACCACATAAACTAACTTGGACTCCAACGAATCCAAAAGTTAGTCGATGAGGCAAGTCACCTTGTGGACTGCCCATCATCTACTACATTGGAGAAACGGGTTCAGAATTCACGAAAATACATCAGATAACCTACATTTGGCTTGAAACTACTAGGTAGTTCCAACCTTTCTTGCAAAACCTGGTGACTAAGTCTGCAGGGTAGTGTTAAATGACTGCAACTATGGGGTAATGGAATTGGAGGTGAAAGCCGAAGGAAGAACCCTCGTAATCCTCTCGTAACCAGACTAGCCGTGTTAGCCTAAGAGGTAGGAATTCCTTACAGTCAATCTCTCACTGAATTTTTAATAACACAAACTTAAACGAAAAATCCAATCATCTAATGTAAAGGACCACTCTGATTAACAAGGCCTTAGCCTTGTTCTGCTTGACTGCACCAACCCTTTGAGTTGGTGTATGCAAGGAAGAAGGTCGCTAAGACTTGAACTTGTGGGACCTTGGGAGCCAAACGCAAGGCGGTAACGGCGATTTTCGCCTGACCTCTCTTCTCAACATTCTTCCACCTGATTAGCTGAGATGGCTAATCCCGATCCTCGAGTTCATTAGGACCCTGAGAATCAGGACCCAATGGCTTGTCTGGAAGCTAGGGTCGAGGAAACAGAAAAAAATATAAGCAGAGCATCGACCGGATTTTCACAACACTCGACACGATGCAGCATCCACCACGCGGAGAACAACTGTGGGACTTCTATAATCCAGCGGCAACAATCATAGCACCTCAAGTCTGGATTCCCACAGGCGGAGACGCATTCAAGTTAAGGCCGAATATCATAAGTCTAATTCAAACTCATTTCCATGGAAACTCAAATGAGGATCGCTTCCAGCACCTCGAAGACCTGAGTTGGATTGCAGAGTAAGTTTGACCCAGGAATATAGATATTGGAATTATTCTCATGAAGCTTTTTCCTTTTTCTCTCAAGGATAAAACTACTTATTGGTTCAAGACCATTGGAAGGCCAATTGGAACCTAGGAGGAATTATGTTGCGAATTCCTCCAAATGTTCTTCCCGATCGGTCAAACAAATGCCATGAGGCATGCAATCACGACCTTTACTCAAGACCCTAGAGGGAAGGTTCATGACGCCTGGGATAGATTCTACGATCTTCTCAGGAAGTACCCACATCATGGTGTACCCAAATGGCAGCTCGCTCAAGTATTTTACCATGGGCTGGATGACACACATTGATACCTGGCCGATGCATCAAGTGGTGGGAATTTTCTCGCAAAAGATGAGAATAACGCATTTGAACTGTTCGAGTCCTTAGCACAGAACTCGATGAACGTCACCTTAATGAAACAGTTCCAGTGACCTAGACAGCAACGAGTTAATATCCATGAAGCTCAAGCCGAGTCTGCCCGAGTCAACATGGACATTATCACCAAAAAACTTGATAAGGCGGATCTGCTCAATAAGAAGCTCCATGAATTAATGCAAGCAAGATCCGGATCTTCTGGTAGCACTACTCCATCTTACTCCTCTCAAGTATCTAGAGCCCCCTCCCCTCGTACATATCTGTTTACTCAAGATGTTTTCTTTCCATCTTCGTGGATTCTTGCATACTAGAAACAGTGAACAATATGGATCTGGCACCGTACAATCAGGGTTACGCACCACATGACGATGCAAGTGCGTAGTCTTTTGATGAATTCGCATCTGAGACATCTTTGGCTTACGAAGATGTCAATGCCATACAGGGATACGTGTGTAACAACCCATATTCTGAAACATATAAGCCTGGTTGGCACCAGCATCCCAATTTCTCCTAGTCTGGTAACCCGCAGAGACCGAGTCAAGCTCCACACCACCAGACCAAAGAATACAAGAATGCACAGAACATGTATCCTAGGCAGTAGCCATTCCTATCTCAGCAACAATAGACATGCTCTATCTATCAGCCATTGCACCAAGCTACCAACTGCTCTCCAAAGCAGTCCAACCCTTTGGAGTCACTAAAGGAGGAATTGCAGGCATCATTTCAGAAATCTACTCATGACAACCTGCAAATAATGAAGTCAATGGCTGACCAAATACAGAGTATACAGAATACGCAAAACTAGATGATGTAAGAGCATAGATCACAGGGAGCTTTGCCCACCAACCAGTCCCAAGCATGAGATATGTGCAGAATCAGGGTGCCATACCTAGATTCGAAGCACCACAGGGGTAGGCACATGCTGTTACGGAAGCACCTCCCACACCTCTTGGTTATGAGCTTGGTCAGCCACCTCTGTTGCCAAACCCTATGTATCCAAACCAACCCGATCCTTTGCCCCTACATGGACACCACGCCGATGCAAAAGCCGTCACCTTATGGAGTGGAAAGGCTACAGAGGAGCCGCTACCTAGGCAAGTGGGTAATGACTTGTCCTCTCTACCACAAGATGGCTTACAACCCTCTTCCTCTTACAAGCCATCTTCATTAGATAAAGGAAAGATTCCCCTAGACCTAGAAATTCCCATCCCTTTTCCCGTAGCCCTAACGCGAGATTCAGCACGGAAAAAGGACACGTGGAATTTCGAGGACCTGAAATCTATGTTCAAGGAAGTTCATATTCAGGTCCCTCTCCTCAAAGCAATAGATCACATCCCTACTGTTGCTAGGTTCTTCAAGGACTACTGTATGCCAAATGACAGCAGAGAAACAGATGACAAGCGGTATTATCTGAGGAAGGCAGTGTAGTTATTTTAGCTAACTTATCACCCAAGAAGAAGGACTCGGGCACACCACTGCTTTCCTACTTTTTGCAGGATTCCACTTTTGATAGGGACCTTCTTGATTTGGGGTCGTCTATCAACCTAACTCCCACTGCAGCAGTTGATCAATTTTGATTTAGGGAGTTAAAGCCCACCTCGGTTACCATACAGTTGGCTGACCGATCTGTAAAAACACCAAGGGGGTGGTTGAAAATGTGATCGTAAAAGTCCAAGGATTCTGCTTTCTAGTGGACATTTTTGTTCTTGATATGGAGGTTCCTCCTAATCTCCATGATGCACCGATTATTCTAGGTCACCCATTTTTGGCAACTACCTGCGCAAACATCAACTGTGCATCAGGGTGCATAGAGCTTGCCCTGGGGAACGAAAAGCTTAGACTGGACATTTTTAGGGCATCAAAGAACTTTGATTGCTATTTGATTGAGGAGGATAGTGAAGACGAAGATTCAGCTTTCTGTGGGAACATTGGGATCCTCTGCAATGAACCAATGGCACATTCATCTTCACTATCAAGGGTCTTAGATCATGATCCACACGGGATTGAAACTAATGACATACACATTTCGTCCCATGGATCTAGTTGCCATGGGTGTTCATCAGCTCCTAACACCCCTGATCCTGACTATCCTGTCCTATCCATTACTGATATCTTAATGTAGGATTACATGACAACTGTAGACGGATTCGTCATTAGTCAGGATCAGCAAATTTCCTCTCCTTTCCTACATTAACCCCCTCCCCACCCTCCGCTACTAAAGTTACAGCCCTTACTTGATTCTCTCAAGTACGTCTTTCTGGGAGAAAGTGAGACATATCCCATGATTATCAATGCTCACTTGACTCCAGATAAGGAACACCAATTGATCTCTGTTCTGCAAGCACATTGGGCTGCCATCGGGTGGGGCATTGCTGATCTCCATGGAATTCATCCCTCATATTGTACTCACCATTTCTACACTGATGAAGGGGTGAGACCATCAAGACAACCTGAGAGATGCCTAAATCCAAATATATTAGAGGTTGTCAAGAAGGAGATCATTAAATGGCTAGACACGGCCATTATCTATCCTATTTCCAATAGTTAGTGGGTGAGTCCCATTTAGATAGTGCCTAAAAAGGCAAGACTCACTGTAATAAAAAATGAATTGGGCAAATCCTTCCCAACCCGCACCATGACTTCTTGGCAGTTCTGCATTGACTACAGGAAGCTAAACTTGGCTACCAAAAGGGATCATTTTCCTTTACCCTTTATTGATCAGATTCTAGAACGACTGGCCAGGCGTAGTTTCTTCTACTTTTTGGATGGATACTCTGGGTACAATCAAGTTGCAATCAACTCGGAAGATCAAGACAAGATGACTTTTACGTGTCCCTTTGGAACATTTGGTTTTAAGTAAATGCCTTTCGGCCTCTACAATGCACCAGCTACTTTTCAACGATGCATGATGGCCATCTTTGCATACATGATCAGGGACTGCGTAGAAGTGTTGATGGATGACTTCTCTGTGTTTGGAGATGATTTCTCATCTTGTCTTCATAACCTCACAAAGATTCTAAGGAGATGTATATAGGTTAACCTAGTGCTTTCTTGGGATAAAAGCCATTTTATGGTGAGGGATGGCATCGTCTAGGCCACAGGACCTCTAATGGACTCGAGTTTGATCAAGCTAAGTCTAAAATCATTTCGCAATTACCTCCACCTAGCTCGGTTAGGCAAATCAGATCATTCTTTGGGCATGTCGGATTTTATCTAAGATTCATTCGAGATTTCTAGAAAATTGCTCGTCCATTAATAAATCTTCTGGTAATTGACATGCCCTTTGATTTCGACTACTTGTGTCTCAGCACTTTCGAGACCTTGCGAAGCATTGTCTCATGTGCACCTATTCTTCAACCTCCCGACTGGTCTCTCCACTTCGACATGATGTGTGATGCTTTCGACTTTGCTGTTGGAGCCATTCTTGGCTAGCGTCGGGAGCGCCATCAATACGTAATATACTACGCTAGCAAAATGCTAAACGAGGCTCAGCGTAACTATATAGGCACTGAGAAAGAATTGCTAGCTATGGTATTTGGGTTGGAGAAATTTAGGTCATACTTACTCGGGTCCAAAGTTATCATCTACATAGAGCATTCTGCCCTCTAGCATTTGTTGGCAAAGAAGGATGCCAAACCCCACCTTATCGGATGGATCCTTCTTTTCTAGGAGTTTGATGTCGAAATCTGCGACAAAGCTGGAGCACATAATGCTGTGGCGAATCACTTATCTCAGCTAGACCCAGACTACATTCCATACTCTCCGCTTATATCAGACAGATTTTCGGATGAGTCTTTGTTATCTATCAACTCTGTTAAGTTTCCTTAGTATGCTGATATAGCAAACTATCTTGTTGCAAGCAAGCTTCCTACAAGGTTATCCAAGGATCAAAAGCTCAAATTCATATTAGAGGTTAAATTCTATTTTTGGGATGACCCATTGCTCTTTCGCATTGGGGCTGATCAGATCATCTGTAGATGCATCCCTGATTCAAAAATCTCTAGTGTGCTATCCTTTTGCCACAATGATGCTTATGGGGATTATTTCTCAAGCTGAAAGACCGCTGCAAAGATTTTACAGTCGGGATATTTTGGTTGACCATTTTCAAAGATACACACGAGTTTACCAAGTGCTGTAAGCCATGCTAGGCTATCGGTTCTATGACCTGGAGAGATATGATGCCTCTCCAATCCATTCTGGTCATAGAAGTGTTCGACATCTGGGGCATTGACTTTATGGGCCCCTTCCTGAACTCACATGGCTTTGAGTACATACTACTCGTAGTAGACTATGTCTCAAAGTGGGTAGAAGCTATCCCGGCAAGGTGAGTTGATCATAAGACTATTATATCCTTCGTCTGGGAATTTATTTTTTCAAGATTCAGAGTTGCCCGAGCCTTAATAAGCAATGGGGGAAGCCACTTCGTCCATGCCCATTTCAGGTCATTATTGAAGAAATACAGGGTGTAGCACCGCATTGCTACCCCGTATCACCCACAGACCAATGGGCAGGCTAAAGTATCAAACCATCAAATCAAGCTTATCCTTCAAAAGATGGTTAGACCTGATAGGAAGGATTGGTCCGATCGGTTGATTGATGAACTATGGGCATATCAAACTGTGCACAAGGCCCCATTCGGAATGTCACCATACCGCATGGTGTTTGGAAAGGTCTATCACCTTCCTATGGAGCTAGAGCATCGTGCCTTTTGGGCAGTGTAGAAGTGTAATTTTAACCTCGAGGTTGGAGGTCATGAAAGGAAGCTCCAGCTCAGTGAGTTAGAGGAGATTAGGTGAGAAGCAAATGAGAATGCAAAAATATACAAGGACAAGACAAAAACTTTCCATGATCGACACATCCGGAGGAAGGAGTTTGCACCTAACCAGTAGGTTTGGTTATTTGACTCCCGACTCAAATTCTTTGCAGGAAAGCTCAAGTCCAAGTGGATTGGAACATTTCTGGTGGTCCACCCGTATCCTAATGGAGCAGTCCAAATTAAAGTCCCAAAATCTAGGCACGTTTTTATGGTTAATGGCTAGCACCTCAAACCATTCTTTGCGCAAGAACCTCCTCCTGCTAATGAAACAATATATCTTCTTGATGACATGTGCTTGATGAGTTGCCCAGCGAGAGGAGTTAAACTTGGCATGTATACATATATACATACCATATATACATAGTATATTTCACTTTCGCATAATGTTTTGCATATTGTTTTGCATATTGTGTATGGCATTGTAGTGATGACATGAGTTGAATGACAACTTTGAAGCAGTTTCATGTGATTTCTGTCCACATACACCATACCTTATTTCTTTTATTCACGCATGAGGACATGCAAACACTTAGGCATGGGGAGGTAGTCCATAAAAAAAAAGACCTGAAAATTTTCTGCCAACAAGTTGGGGATTAGATTACTTTATCAAGAAGTTTTAGTAAAGATTTATTCTTTAGTAGATTCCTAGGCTTAGAATCCAGTATAACCTCACATCAGCTTGTAGAATTTGCAATGGATCCACAATGAAAACCAATAGACATCTCTAGCTTGTCAAGAAGAAGCATTGCTTCCCCTGAACCCTTAGATAGCAATTAGGGAGTTAGGTGAAACATCTTCTAGTAGATCCACCAAGACATATGTGAGATGAGAGTAGAGAGTCTACTAGTGTACTAAGGCTAGAGTAAAGAATCTTTAATCTTTAACAAGTGAATAATGACACTCAGAGATGGGCATAGTTTTCACTCTCAGTTCTTGCATGCTAAATCTATGAGAAATTCCATAAGAGAGCCACCAAATAAGGCAAAAACACAGAGAGTGGGTTCTGATAAAACTAGGACTAAGGTGGATGGTCATGACTGTCCTCTATAGAATCCTCAACAAAAGGAGGGCATTGATCTCAAGGTCAGAAATACGTCATCCTATCCATTCCCTACCTGGTGCAGATAGTTGGCACTTCCACCAAACAAGCCACCCGAGATCCTCTTGGTCATCCCCAAAAATACCAAATAATGCCTCATGAATAAAAGTATGTATGTCATGTTGAATTGTTGCATTGTGTTATGTTGGTAATGGCAATGTGCTACTAGATATATATATTATTTCAAAAAAAAGAAAGAAAGAAAAAGAAGTAAAAGCATACAAAAGAGATATTTCTTTGTGAAAAAAAAAAAGTCTTATGTTAAGAAGTTTGAGTTATGTAAGTCAAAATGTTATGAGGCAAAAACACCTACCATCCCCAAAAAATAAAATATAGGCTTAACCTATTTTTCTGTATTTCTGATCGCCTGAATACAGATTAAGGAGTCTGGCTTAGTCGTAGGGTTATTAGAACCTAATTAAACTGTAATGCCATGTAAGACCACGAAATGCAGTTGCAAATCTGGTAAGATGTGAGCTCAGGAAGAAAAAGAAAAAGAAAACGAGAGAAAGAGAGAAAAGAAAAAGTACAAAAGATTAAAGAGAGCACAATTTTCCTACCCTTCTATAAGTTAAGTTATTCAATAATCTAATAATCTAGATTCTGAAATACTAGTCTCCATGTAGCACCAGAAGAGAGTAAGCCGCCAAATACAAATCCAGTGAACACAGACATCTGCCAGCTAAGCCAAAAGTTGGGTCTAAAATCAGAGAATACTTTATATCCCTGAGAGAAGAGGTTTGCCTATCCCAATAAAATTTTACTAGGGGTCAACTACAAACTGTAAATGTGTATCAACTCTTCAGTTGGATCCCTTACAGCATCTACAACATTATATATTCATGGTTATCTGGATTCTGAATTTTTGGATGAAAGAAAAAGAATAAAGCTTTAGTAAACTCTTGACACAATGCATTTAGTCTTGCACTTTCTAGGGACTAGCAAGTTTAGGGATGGGGGTATGATTGCACAACAGCCATAAACCCTAATTCGCCTGAATTATGGTAGAACCTAGCTTAACACATGCATTTTGCATGCATACACATCATACTTTGCATCTTAGATGATTTATATGTTTTATACATAATAATGTGCTATTTGAGAGGTATTATTAATTGCAGGTAATCCAGGGTTGTGGATGATTGATTCAACCTTATGGATCTATTTGGAATAATGACGAGAGTCCAACGCTTCTAAGAGTGCATCAATTAGACTCTTGTAGTACCCTAGGGAGTCTGCAGAAGAAGCAAGAGCCAAGGGGAAATTGAAGAATATCTGAACCTTACATGACAAATCCAACTGCGTGGATGGATCCTAATGAACACACATAAATTCATGATAAATTGCTTATTTATGATAGTTCCTAGGCTTAGCACTGCATATCATGTTATAAATATTGTATAACATCCATTGCATGGCATTTAGGATATTTGTATGTTTTGTATATTAATTCCTTCATTTCATATGGCCAAGGGGCAATGCGACATCCATACTGGTTTCGGATGGAAAATCCGACCGTATGGATGGATCTGAAGCAACGATCGTAGTTTGGCATCGTGGGAATTATCTCAATCTGAGCACTGTGGCACCCTCTAGAAGAAGAAGATGGATGGCCTAGATGGCGCCATGTGGCACCATCTAGACCGCCCACTCCCTTCATCATCCGCACCCTTGAATCTGAGCCGTTGGATCAAGATCCAACGGCTGGGAAGCATCGGCACCGAACTCCTCCTCGCGACACAAAGGTCGACTTGGCATAATGGTAGGAGTGGCGATTCTCAAGGGAGGGGCGTGGGTTCGAATCCCCGTGATTAGCCCATAGTTCTGGGCTATTTAAGTATTTAAGTGCCAAGACATTAGGTTAATTCTAACATTTATTTAGCATAAATTAGGATGTAAATAGATTAACTCATATTTTTAATTTAATTACATAATCCATGCATTGCATTCATATTTTAAGTGCATTTAGAATTAGCTTAGAATGCCATTCATCTAATTAGTTAACCAATTAGGTACATTGCTTTAGTTAACATAAAAGTTGAGGGTTTGTATATAAATAACCATAATATTTTAATAATATCCTTTATTATTCTTCTCAGCAACGGCTCGGCTGCCGCTGCAACTCCTCCGACCGCACTAAAAGCACATTCATGGATCAACGGAGAAGGTGGATCTGCTCCTGCCTCTCCATTCAAATTCGTGAAGTCGGCTACAAAATGAGGAGAGAGGCTGCCGAGTGGGGGAGGCCTCCACCACCGACCCACCACTATGCAGAGAGATCTTCTCTCTTCAATTCCACACCGCTGGCCTCAACCGTGGTGATGACCCTCCACCACCGTGGGCATGTGGTGTGACAGGCCACACCGCCATCCGAAGGTCGTTCGCATTACCGTGAGCACCTCGCCGTGCACCTTCCTCGCCGTCGTCATCAACTACCACCGTCGCTGCAATCATCTTCTCAGCCAGTTAAGATGTCCGGGAAATTTCCCGGACATCTGAAGCCACACCCCACTCCAGCAGCAACCACCGTCCGCCCACTTCACCTCCAGCACCTGAACCGCAGCCCTTGCCTGCTCACTCCACGCCGCCCACACGCCGTCCAGCCGCACGCAAGGCGGGCACAGCCTGTAGCGCCTCACCGCTCACTCCCGCTCACCTTCTGCCTGCAGCCGCACCCGCACAACCACACCCACTCGCTCACCTCCCGCCTACAACCTCACTCGCTCACTCCCGCATCCACTCTAGGCAGCGCACACCCACGCCACCCGCACGCCTGCAGTACTTCACCAGTGCCCTCCAGCCTTTGCAACCACCCGCCCGTGCACACCCACGCCTGCAACCTCACCCGCGCTCACCGCCAATAGGCTGCGCGCGCGCCCACGCCTCCAGCCAGTGTGCAGCAGTCCTCCTACACCCTCCAGCCAGCGCGCAGCAATCCTCACCGCCAACAGCAGCTGCAGCCACCTCCACCGGAGCTCCGTCCGACCGGCTCCGACCGCCGTGCGACACGCCGCCACCACCGCTTCGAAGCCCTCGGTCCAAGGAAATTCCTCCGAGCTTCCCCCATTCGGCCGTCCACTCCTCGTCGCGCATGGCCAAGGGGAAAAAATCCCCTGTTTTGCTACAGTAACATGGCCATTAATAATTACATTTTCTACCATTGTCAATTTTTAATGATATTTTATTGATTTTGCATTACAACAAATATCCTCTAGGTATTCAGAATTGCTATTTCAGCATGATTTCTTAATTCAACCTTAGTTTGAAGGCAATTTTGGCTTGATTCTTGTCCAAAATAACTACGAACAAACATTTTTAGCTGGTGTGAATTTAAATACGTCATTGCCTCCCTATGGATACAACCCGCTCTTCTGCGAGTAGTTATTTCTTTTTAAATATTGATTAGTTGATTTTTCCACCGCATAAAACTGCAAACGACTTTAAAGCGAATAATCGGCTCGTCAAATGACGCCGTTGCTGGGAGGCAACAAATGCAATAATTTCACCTGATTTTATTTTGATTATTTGTCAATTGCATAGTGATTTGACCATTTATTATTTTCTTTTCTATGCAAGAAATTTGTGCAAGAATCAGCCATTGTGAGAGGCGACCCTTGACGTCGCCAGAGGAGAATTGGATGAGCTATTTTGAAAAGGAGGAGAAGGATGAGGACGCGATGGACATGATTGTATATTTAATCGCTAATTTGATTAGAATAGAATTAAGACTTTAGATTTAATTTTTCATTGCATTTTGTTTGAAACCTTTGTTCTGGGGTATATTTTGAGGGGTTTGTTCCCCGATTTTGTTTTGGGCCCGTGTTGGGTAATTTTTGGAAGCCTGTTCCCTTTTCTTTAGATTTAGGTTTTTAGTTTATTGATTACTTTTATTTGCTTGTGCATAAGTAGTTTAAAAATAAAAAAAATAAAAAAAAAATGAGCTGCTTGCTAGAAGCTACCTGCCCTAGGATGAACCATTTAGGTCTGTATGAGCAGCCTCTAGATTTAGTTCTCTGCATTGCGTGCATTCTTGCATTATGGATTGCTGGAAGCAAGGTACGCATTCTCTTACTTTGCATCCTATTCTTCATCACGCATTGCATTTGGATTTAATTCAAAGACCACAAAGTTTGTCTTGAAGCGATCTAACAAGTGGTCACATATATTCGAAAAAAAGGACTAACTAAAGGAGGGATATCTAAAAATCAAGGACTTGATTGTAAAACGTGGTGTGTGATTCAAAATTCAAAATCCTTTTGCGATGTATGCACACTTATATCTGTTTCACCACAACACTCATTTAGACACTCCTAAGTCTTGAAACGACTAGGACAAGAGCCCTCCTACTGTTGGATTCTGAAGTGTTCGGAACTTGAGATCAAAGGTTTTGTAAATCCAAAGAGGGGGTACCCTGTCACGGATTTTTGGGGGTAGTTGAGAAGCACCGCGAAAGCACAACTTCAAAGGAAGGCTTAGGCCTACTTGCATCCCTCGATCTTCTGTCTTTGGATTTACTTGACCATTTGAGATTTAGGGAAGAACACCTAAGCTCCAACTAGGTCTTCTTAGGCGAGCCATAGGTCGACAATAGGTGCGTAAATTGATTGAACAAATTATATTATCACCTGCAATCTGACTTAAAATCAAAAGCCTAAATTGGGAAAGACCTAAAAGGTCCTTTTTGATTTGTGTTTTGCTTGGGGAATTCTGATTGAGGTGTGAGTTAGAATGGACCACATTGATTTTCATCCTTTCACATCTTGCCCACACCCTTACCCCCACTCTGCATCCTTCGATCCCAGACGCCGAGATGGTCCATCCCTTGATGGACATAATGACAATCATTGGGGTCCGTTTTACTCCTATTATAGGAGTATTGGCCTGGTTAAGCCCCAAATCAGTGAGTAGAACCTAGGAGCGGGATTTGCTTTGCCCAATATCCCACACACCATAGAAATACCCAACCCACCCTCCCTGAAAAATTATTATGGTTGGACAGACACTCCTGGGTACTATAAGCCTGAGCCTAACTTCTCTCATGAAAGAAATGACCTCTCCTCTTTGAAGATAGAAATACAAAAAATGCAAAATGAAATGATTGAATTGTTAGGAGAATCTTCGAGAGTAGGCCAACAAGAAAGAGATGAAATTAGCCACCCAACCTACCCAATTGAGGATGATGTACACCCCTCTACAATTGATGCATCTCCCGTGGGAGAGCTACACTTTAAGTTGGAACGAAATTCTAGGGAGAATAGCTACTTTTCGAGGATCAATTTTGAAACCACCCCATTAGATGACACTTCCTTGAGAGATCCACACCTTAGGTGGGAGGAAGATACACATGAAAGTAGCTATGCATTGGATGAAGAAAGATGGCAACCCGAGGAAGATGATGATAAGGTTGAGTATCCACCTGAATTATATTAGAATCAAAAGAAGGGAATGATGGTACCATTGGAAGACCTCGACCCAGATGATAGTATTTTCGTGACATTTGATGAAGTGGGTCAAAGTTAAGTTGTTAATCCTACCCTCCCTTCTGATCACGATATGGAACTCAAGCCCACCCTTAGGGAACCTAACCCTAAAGAAATTGACCTATCTGAGGAGTCTGATGTTACCAATGTAAACCATTTACCTTAAATAGAGCACCCTAGGGGATCTGCTGAGATATTAAATGATTCTAGACCTCGGGTACATGATGAACTATGTGATTAGGAGGAAGACGAATTATATGAGGAACCTACATTCAAGATTTGGGGTGACACTAAGGGTGATTATGTCTTATTTGAAGAGTTAGCCCCTGAGGATGTCACAAATTTGACCAAATTAGGTTTCCTTAGCACACCCATTGATGATATTTCTCCTCATGATGAAATGATGGAAAATTTGGAAGTAATTTCTAAGATTTATGCTGATTCACATATAGACTCCGGGGAAGATTTGAGTAAAGAACAAAAACCCAGAGATGACATTGATAGGATAATCCCTAGATCTGTTGCCTCCAACCTGCCTTCATTCATTTCAAAGTCACCCTTTGATTCGCTTATATTTGAAAGAGAAATTGTGACTCCTGATGAAGAGCAGGAAGATACATGTTATGGTGCAAGGAATGCTAGGGATGAAATTGAGGATTTAGAAAGAGTGTTAGGGATGGACACCGAGTTGATTAAACCCAACCTAGATCTTATGGCCATCCCGCAACCTTGTAACTTGGACACCTTAGACGATCCTTGCCTTAGAAAATTGCTCACTTTTGTTCTGACCAAGGGGCTTAATAGACCAATATTTCCCGTAATGGAGTATCGAGTATGGATTGATGATTTCGTTAGTCAATCCATTACCCTAGGGGTTTATCTCTACACCACTCCTTCCCCATTCTTTTTGGAGGATCCATCTTATCCTCCCCCTACCCCTTTGGAGGTTGTTATACCTGTTTATACTTTAGAACCTCTTCTGGTGACGTGGGAAGATTTCATTCCCATTTTAGTTGGGGGAGCATTTGCTATCGGGATTCATCATCAGCTCGCCAACATCCTAGGTTACCTATTTTCTAGGCCAACATTGCTTTGCTCACTTTTAGGGCCTATTTCTGCAATTCTTGAACCTGATTTGCAGGTTCTTTGGCTATTTAGCCCACCTCTGACCCAGGTAATATCCTTCTATACAATGAGGACATTGCAGAATTTAGGCATGGGGGGGTGTACTTAGGGATATACATAGAATAATGCATTCATTGCATACATTTGCATATATAAAAAAAAAAAGTTTTGAGCTTAACTGGCTAGATCTTGCAGTCTTAAGCAAATTAGAACTCTAGGGTAGACTAAATTAATTCTAGGGTTAAACTTTAGAAGCTAAATGAGCTGCTAGCTTTAGACCTTTAGGGTCCTTTGTGGACTTAGAAACTTAAGTAGGAGTTAAGTTGCGGACCATTCCTCAAGAGGTTGAGGAAGGGAAGCTAAGGTTTGAGTTAAAAGGTGGGGTAGTACCTGGAGTCTTGTTATACCTTTTTGTTTACGGGTCCTTATAACCCAAGCATCCAAATTTCACACACTTGGTCTGGTAATTAACTCAATTTCTTTCTTTCTGAAAAGAGATTTGATTCTCTTAGTTTTGACTTAGGAGAGGCTTGAAAACACATTTTGATTGGAAGAGTTCCCGCCGTAGGAGAGGTGGAGTATATACTCACCTTGAGGATGCGATGATAACATATTACCTCCTCAGCGCTTGTCTCTTAGGATATCCATCCTACTGGGGGCATGTAAGCGCATTGTGCGGTTCAGGTACCATGGATGGCCCTATCTCGAAGTGCTGATTGCCATAGGCCTGAATTCGCTTAAGAAATCCATGGGTGATACTATCTCAAAGTGTCAATTGCCAAGAGTTCTTGGGGTCGTTATGGGCGGGGCTATCTCGAAGCATTGAAAGCCAGGCACCCTTCGAGATATGGTAATGGGGACAATGAATCAGATACAGACCGTGTTGATAGCTGATCTGAGGTTAGACTTAGAAGAATCAAACAAACAAAAAAAATATATATAGAATAAATAAATAAATAAATAAATAAATTTCCTTTAATTCAAATAACTTAGACCAATGCACAGGCACATATGCTTTAATCTCGGGGATCAATAAACTTTAGGGTAGAGTCAAAAATCAGGGAAACTTGTGACTGCAACTCGTCTTTAGCCAACCTAGTCTGTAACTTAGCAACTACTTAGGAACCTTGGGTCTAGAGTTTGAACTTAATATGCTTCTGAAGGAGGACTAAGTGAGTTGACTAGTCCACTTGGAGTGCTAGGTTTCGCTTAATTATGCTAGGGACTAGTAAAAACTAGGCATGGGGGTATTTGATTAGCCCATAGTTGGGGGCTATTTAAGTATTTAAGTGCCTAGAAATTAGGTTAATTCTGACATTTATTTAGCATAAATTAGGATGTAAATAGATTAACTCATATTTTTAATTTAATTACATAATCCATGCATTGCATTCATATTTTAAGTGCATTTAGAATTAGCTTAGAATGGCATTCATCTAATTAGTTAACATAAAAGTTGAGGGTTTGTATATAAATAACCATAATATTTTAATAATATCCTTTATTCTCTTCTTCTCAGCAACGGCTCAGCTACCGCTGCAACGCCTCCGGCCGCACTAAAAGCACATTCATGGATCAACGGAGAAGGTGGATCTGCTCCCGCCTCTCCATTCAAATTCACGAAGTCGGCTACAAAAAGAGGAGAGAGGCTGCCGAGCGAGAGAGGCCTCCACCACCGACCAACCACTATGCAGAGAGATCTTCTCTCTTCCATTCCACATCGCCGGCCTCAACTGCGGCGACGACCCTCCACCACGATGGGTGTGTGGTGTGACAGGCCACACCGCCATCCGAAGGTCATTCGCATTACCGTGAGCACCTCGCCGTGCACCTTCCTCGTCATCGTCATCAACAACCACTGTCGCTACAATCATCTTCTCAGTCAGTTCAAACGTCCAGGAAATTTCCCGGACATCTGAAGCCACACCCCACTCCAGCAGCAACCACCGTTCGCCCACTTCACCTCCAGCACCTGAACCGCAGCCCTCGCCCTCTCACTCCACGCCGCCCGCACGCCCTCTAGCCGCACGCAAGGCGGGCACAGCCTGCAGCGCCTCACCACTCACGCCCGCTCACCTTCCTCCTGTAGCTGCACCCGCACAACCACACTCGCCCGCACACTTCCTGCCTGCAACCTCACCCGCTCACTCCTGCATCCACTCCAAGCCTCGCACACCCATGCAGCCTGCACGCCTGCAGTACTTCACCAGTGCCCTCCAACCTTCGCGACCACCTGCCCGCACACACCCACGCCTGCAACCTCACCCGCGCTCACTGCCAATAGGCTGCCCGTGCACCCACGCCTCCAGCCAGTGTGCAGTAGTCCTCCTGCACCCTCCTGCCAGCACGCAGCAGTCCTCACTGCCAACAGCAGCTGCAGCCACCTCCGCCAGAGCTCCGTCCGGCTGGCTCTAGCCGCCGTGCGACACGCCGCCACCATCGCTTCGAAGCCCTCAGTCCAAGGAACTTCCTCTGAGCTTCCTACGTCCGGCCGTCCACTCCTCGTTGCGCACGGCCAAGGGGAAAAAATCCCCTATTTTGCTAGAGTAACATGGCCATTAATAATTACATTTTCTGCCATTGTCAATTTTTAATGATATTTTATTGATTCTGCATTGTGACAAATGTCCTCTAGTTATTCAGAATTGCTATTTCAGCATGATTTCTTGATTCAACCTTAATCTGAAGGCAATTTTGGCTTGATTCTTCTCCAAGCTAACTACGAACAAACGTTTTTAACTAGTGCGAATTCAAATATGTCCTTACCTCCCTGTGGATATGACCTGCTCTTCTGCGAGTGGTTATTTCTTTTTAAATAGTGATTAGTCGATTTTTCCACCACATAAAACTGCAAACGACTTTAAAGTGAATAATCGACTCGTCACCCCGCAGCCCCACCAATCCTTAAATCAAGAGTGCACGCAAGTAGTAGCGCAATGATGAGAGACTCATCATGATCTCTAATTACCCCAAATTAACTAGTCTTCCTAGTTAATTAGCTAAGGATATGAACATATAAGGGTTAATTATAGAACAAGGGATATTTCGTAAAGGGCCTTAAAATAAGTTAAAAGTGATATTTTACCATTCAATTAATATTATTAATAATCTAGTTAATATTTGGACTCAAAATCTTTCTATTCATCCCTTTAATTAATAAGATAAGTAATTTAAACATAATGTATAAATAAGTATATAATAACTTAAGTAACTTTACCTAATTTATTAAATTAACTTAAAAAGGTCAAAAATGTAAATTCAAGGTGAAAATATAATATTTACCTTATTTACTAACATATATAAAAAGTTGAAAATGACCTAAGATAAAATAAACCTTTAAAACCTGAGTTTACATTTTGGTCCTTAAAACTCATTACAATCGGGTCCTTAAGTTTCACATAGGTCCTCAAGTTTCATTGCATATAAGTCCCTATCGTCTTCTTCTTCTTCATCTGTTTGGACGGCTGACGATAGAGGGTTATGCCACTGCACGATCACCACCCTACCGACATCAACCTTCTTTCTCCAAGCTCTTGGAGCTTGGGCTCACCACTCCATCTTCATCCACCTGTCTGGATTAATCAGAAATCCTAATTTTTGGTGGGAGTTAACTTCACCGTCGTCGAAGACGATGCCGGAGGTTAAGCTCCTCAAGCTCCTTCATCTAGACCCCGCCACTCTCTTCATCACCAACTACTATAAATACCCCCTCACACCTCCGATTTCTCTCAAGTCGGCTCCCTTCCCTCTTCTAACACTGAGCTGACCCAATAAACTATTCGTCTGCAACTCCAGTGACCTTCCACACCACTCTCCGACTTCCTCCATCCATTCTGATCAGTCGAGGAGATCCACCGTGATCTGCCACATCTCTGGACACAGGCACCGACCAAGGAGTCCTCTGCTTCACCTCACATCCGCTCGCCGGAGATTCTTCTTTACACCCTCTTGTTTCGTCGTCCACCATGAGCCTTCGGTGGAACCTTATTGACCCCTTCGTCCAGGTAACAGTAGATTAGGAGTAGGGTAGTTTAGTTTAGGTAGTTAGGTAAGTAGTTAGTTGTAATTTTAGATTTCAGTTGTCATCTTCTCCGACTCTGACAAGCTCCTTAAGCTCGCCGGAGCCTTAGTTTTATCTTTTGAAATCACTGATCACCTACTTCTTTCATCCATGACCATTTCTATCACATTTAAACACTTAATTGATCATTGATTCGCCTAATTCACCTTCACCTCCATCAACCACTGTCGCTGCCCGTGGTAATAGTAGCTGTGTTTAGAATCACCTTCATAAGGTTCTCCATCACTTATTCATAACCTAAGAACCCTAATTAACACTTTAATAAGTAGAATTACCACATATAACTTAAACGCCCAATTTGTAATTGAGCTCCTGAGCTCGCTGTCCATGCCGACTTAGGAGCAGTTCAAATCTTTAATTATCTATATATTTACGACATAAATATATGTTGGCTTGTTTTGACCACTGAATTGTGTGGCAAAACAAGTCCTGATCATTAACCACTGATATCCTTTAAGAAATGAAATTCACTGTTAATCCTTAACTCTAATGAACAAAATGAGAATTAATTGAGTTCCTGAGGTTCCTTGCAAACTCAGGAACCTTTTTAGATAAAAAATGGCACGTTTTACCTATATGTACACAATTTATACTTTTTCAGGACTCACCAGAGCTCTATCCGACGTGTCGTTTTCGACCTTCAGCCTTTAGAACTTAAGAAGCTCCAAAATGGTTCAATTTTGATTCTTGATTAGTTTGAGGTCATTTATTTGAAGATTAAGTCAATGGAGCTGTAGATTGAGGTTCATCTTCTCCAACTCAGGCTTAGTTGGAGAAGTTTGACAGAAGTCTTATAAAGGAACTTGATGGATTCAAAAGCTTCAGTGCAATGCACTAAAGTTAATTATGCCCTTAGAATATTGTAACAATCCTTGGTTCCTTCTAACGAACAAACCACATTAGGAGCTCAGGTGACGAGCCTAAAACCCTAATTTTTAGGGTTAGAACACCTATTTGAGGGTCTGAACAAATTCCTGAGATTGAAGAGATGCTATTTAAGGCCTTAATTCCTTGTAAGAAAGCATTAATCAGATTGTCAAATTTTGAGGCTTCGCAGTCAAACCTGGGAAGGAGATTCTGATTCTGAGCATGATTTGAAGATTTAAGAAGCTTAAATGGATTCTAAGATTCTTTTGAATGATTTGAAAGAGATTTTAATGAGCTCAGATGAGTTAATTAGTTGGAATTTACAACCTATCAGTTTGGGTTGTTTTCAAACCCAGACTGATAACAGTGGTATTTTGATGAGTTTTGATCTAAAATCTTGCCTAGATTAGTCAGTTCAATCCTTAGAACTTGTTGGAATCGATCAGATTTTTTATTAAGTGTCTGTTACACATTTTTAAGTTGTAAAATCTATTCTCTGAAGCTTTCAGAGAAGCTTCAAGCTTCTCTATGTTGCCTGAAGCTTAAAGAGCTTCAAATCCCACTTCTGAAGCTGTGGAATCATTTATAGAACCTATTCAAACTTTTAAATAAGCGAGACAAGTCCATCTGTGGAGTCTATAAGATAAACTTCACTTTCCAGGTAGTATAACCCGTGGGAACCCCCTTGTTTTACTCTTCAAATTGGTGAGGAAATCATCCTCTTATCTTAAAATTGACCCTGCAACCTTGTAGACCTACCTTAGAGGTTTCCATCAAGCTTTGAATCTCTTGATTTGGAGCTCTAAGTAGGGAGATATGGTCAATTGAAGTCAGGTCTGAAAGGGGAGACATAGTTCTGCATCGGTAAGACACGAGCGCACGGATTAGTATAAAACATTTTTATGCTATAGGTGTTTCAGTCATCAAGTGCTCAGCATGATCTGAACATCTGGCATTACGAGCATATGTGTGTGTGTGCAGGCATGTGTGCCTGCGGGTGTGCACCCGAGTGGGAATGGACGATTGTGGCCCTGGGAGGGCGAGGCTTGGGAGGTGTGAACCGGTTCAGTTCGAGAGAGGGTCGATTTGGCTCAAATGAAATAAACCAAAATCAACCCATAATGAAATCAGGCGAGGACTGAGTAGGGTCTGGTCCCACCCTGATGTCAGGGTGCTGTGTATCCTTGAAAGGTCCTTGTCACAAATAAATATTATTTTTGGCTAAAGAGTAAAAAAAGACTGGTTCAACTGAAGGTTCAAAGGGAAAGCTAAGGAAAGGTAGAGCTGACGGTTAAGTGAAAAGCTGAAGGCTAAAGTTGAAGGAAAATAAGGGAAGAACAGGCGTGAAGACTAAGGGAAGAAGAAGGCAGGAGCAGAAGAAGAGAAAAAGAAAGAGAGCTCATGACAGAGTAAAAAAAATAGAGAATAAAAGGAAAAGAGAGATAAGTAAAAGAAAGAAGAAAAGAGAGGCTAAAGAAATAAAGGAAAATTTATTTTTCTTGCATCATTTTAATTACTTTTTGTTCTCAATTTTTCTAATAAGGCATGTTTTGATTAAATAAACCCTTTCTTGCCTTAAATCATGAGAAATAAATAGAGGATTTACATGCTTTAAATGTTGAAAATGAGCTTTCATATGGGATTTTGCATACTTCTTCAATTTAATCAATTTTTGCAAAATTCATGTTTCTAAATTAACTTAAATATACCTCCCAAACTTATAAAGAAAATAAATGATAACTAGTGAATTTAAAATGAATTATACTTCCCTGCAAATGACCTGGACTCAACCAGTAAAAATTTCTAAAATGTTAGGTTAATTCGACCCTATACTACATAACCGACATAACTTTGAGTTAACCTAAGTGACTTTTCTCTACTCTAAATTAAGTGAAATTAACTTAATTACTGAGTTGAGCAAAGTAACGCATCATTTTAATGGCACCGTTGCTGGAGAGGTAGTATTTTGCTTCATTTCATTCATCAAAACATTCCCCGGCATTGCTTCCTCTAATCATCATTTTAATGGCACCATTGCTGGGGAGGCAATCCCCTAATTCACTAAAAAATAGTTGGTTTAATTGTTTAATTAGGAGGTATTTTGTAAATATAGTTTTGTTCTTAATAACTTTTGTTCTAATTAGTTGTATTTTGTTTTGTTTTTGTTTTTGTTTTTTTTATTTTCTGTCTTCTTTTCAGGTTTACCTTCGTTGGTAATCTCAGGAGAAGGCAGGAAACTATTTTGCTATTTCTTCTTTTTCTAAGTATTTCTATACTTTTGTAATGTTGCATTAAAAACTAAAAAAAATACAAAAATACATCTTTTCTGACTAGCAGCAGCATATTATTGGCATACACTCTTAGGAGTGCATTATCAGCTAGTAGTTTATGCGAATCTAACTCGGGAATTTTTAACTATTTTTCTGGCATTAGCGGGAAAATACGAGAAAACCCACGTAGATCCTTGTCCTCTGAGATATTAAAAACACCACATATTTTTTATTGAAAAGATCTAAAAAGCGACCATTGTATTTTACTTGATATATTTTTGAAAAAGATTCAGTAAAAAGAGGAAGTAAAAATTGTGACTTAAATCTGATTGTAGAATGCATGCTGGTTTTTCTATTGCTATCATCTATTGCATGCTACCATGCACATAGTGCAATCACTAGAGTCACACGAGTCTATTTTTCTATCTCTCCTCTTTGCACCTCTTAGGGCTTTGGTCGAAGATCAATAAGTCTGTCTCACTACTACAGCCCCGGGGAGCCAGTAGTGAGCGGTGTCGATCCTAGACCTTAGACCTTTGAGCTTTAAGGTATGCACCTGCATAGACACATATTAGGATGCGTATTTTGATACTATTACTCTATTTGTTTGCGTTAAATTACTTTTGCATACCTTAGGAATCTCTTCTTTCTTTTGAAAGAAGAGCAAAACCTGTGTTTTTGCGTTGTTTTGTGGGTTTTCTGTGCTGTTGTTTTACCGGTGGTTTGCGTGTGCCTTTGCACATTATTTTCCATTTTATGGATGGGAGGCGATCCTTGCATCCGCCTCTTGCACCATCATTGATAGGTGATCCTAGGCCAGTTGCAAATAAGCAACCAATGGTTTTCCCATCTGATCCATCTAATTCTATGGATCAAATGCAGAATCTTAATCCTGAGATCCCTTCTTCTGGTCAAGGGGAGATGCTGCCTTTTGATGTTCATGAGGCACTCTTGAACCAAAACCTTAGGATGCTTGAGCAAACAAGACAAATCAATTTATTAACAGCAGCCCTAAACAATTTGCAGACTTCAAACCCGTCCTCCACCTCGACCTGAGGTGGGATTTGAAATCCCTGATTACCTATGCATCATCTAAGGCCTCTACTTAGAGATTATTATAACCCATCTAATGGACAAGTAGAGCCTAATGTTAGGATACCTATTGGGGAAAATGATCCTAAATTAAAGCCAAAGATGATAGGTTTAATCCCCCACTTTCACGGATTTGCATCCGAGGATCCATTTCAATACATTGAAGATCTAAAGAATCTATCTCAAACTCTTGGTCCTTGAATCAAAATAGGGAAATCCTACTAATGAAAATGTTCTCTTTTATCCTTAAAGATAAAGCAGCTTATTAGTATAGAACATAGCAAGACTAATCTCAACTTGGGCTGAACTCGAATCCGCATTTTTGAAGAAATTCTTTCCTATTGGTCAAACCAATGTTTTAAGGATAGCTTTTACTACTTTCAATCAAAACCAAGGAGAACCAATTCATGAAGCGTGGGAACATTTTCATGAATTGCAAAGGAAATGCCCACATCATGACATTTCTTGTTGGCAACTCATGCATATCTTTTATTATGGATTACAAGAGGGCATTCACAATCTAGTCGATGCCTCTTGTGGAGGGAATTTTCTAAATCGCGACGCAGAATCCGCCTTAGAGTTATTTGAAGGGATGGAGGAAATCTTGATCAACAATGCATCATTGTCGCAATTTACGTAGGGTGCAAACACTAATCGGCAAAATCTGCACAAGGGCATTCACGAGATCGGTAATTCGTCCAGTTCAAAGGATCTAGAGATAATTGCAAAAAAATTGGACAAAGTCGATTTCGTAGCAAAGCATCTCGACAAGGTCAGAAACACAATGAAGACTCTTACGCCTCTATTTGCTACGAATCCAACGTATTCACCTATTTCGCAAATTCCCTTGCAGAGGGAATTTATGATTAATCTGGATTCTAGAGATACATCTTCCTTGGGTTTTCTATCTACTCCAACCCAAGGAGGGACCTTTGTCCCACAATCTTACACACTCTTTTCCCTACCCTTTCCTATTGTAGAAAACTTGCCATATCTTTTAGGTTTACACGCCATCCAGGAAACATTCCAAGACCAAATCCTTATTCAAATTCCTATAATCCTGGGCTGATCAAAATCAAAATCAAAGACCATCATATCTGAACCAAACCCATTTTAACCCACCTCCATTGCCTCCTCAGCAATCAAATTTAAGGCTAATCCAATGAGTATGCAGAATTACTCTAGGCCTATTAGAGATACACAGCTAGACCAGATTTTAAGAGCTGTGTCAGAGAGTCAGCGACAAAATGCTGAAGCTCTCACTGAGATCCATAGGCAATGTAAGGTAGAGTTGGCTGATTTACGAAATCAAATCACTCTTTTGGCTAAATCTCATCAGCTAGGTACTCTTCCATCCCAACCAATTCCGAATCCTAGGAATCTGCCAAATCCTAGGCAAAATCAAGGCCAAGTCCATTTTCTTAATCTGGCCTTTGATTCTAATCATAACTTGTCCGACATATTACCTGAAAACAATCCACCAAACCCACATCAGCAACCTATTTTATGTCAAAATGACCCACCTATTATTGAGAATCAAAACTGACTTTGTTGATCTTTTGAACTTGGTGGAAACATTTTTTTTAAATTGCCTTAATCTTTAACATTCTACATCACAACCTAAATCAGATCTAATCTTCACAAGATTCACTCTAATCTTTGTAAGATTTTTCACTAGAATCTGATTTTTGGTTCTGTGAGATCTATTCTAGGCAATTTCTAGATGAGTTTTGACTTGGTTGTTTAATCTGTTTTCTATTTTTGATCCAATTCTTTCGTAACTCCTTTATTTTTATCATATACCTATTCTTTTTAGAGTTCTTTATTAAGGTTTATGCCAGCTGAAGGCGTAAAACTTAGCACTTGTACATAGCCATTTCATGTTTTTACCCTTTTGATTTTCTTCTACACTTACTCTGAAATTTCACTTCATATTTTACTGATTACCTTCATCTAGTCTGACTGACCATTCTGACCTTTGGTCAGAATTGAAATCGTCCGCACAGAGATTTTTAATCTCCTCTCTATTCGACTCCTTCCATCACCTTATACTAAATGAAGTGTAATATATTTTCATCCTTCTTACAATGAGGACATTGTAAAATTTTGGCTTGGGGGTGTTGGAAGTGAAATTTTCACTTTAAGTGTGGGTTTAAAATTAAAAAAACACATAAAAATTGAATATCCAAGAAATTTAAAAAAAAAGAAATTCCAAAAATGATAAAAATTTAAAAAAATCAAAATTTTCATAAAAGTTGAAAATTTTTTTGAAAAATCATAAAAAATGAAAAATATTATTTACATAAAAATAAAAATATATAAATACAAAAATTTGAAAAGGAAAATTCATAAAAATAATAAGAGAGGTATATTCATTTTAATAAAGAAGAAAAGAAGAATAAAATTAAACTCTTAATTATAGTATATATATTTATATATATATATACTATAATTAAGAGTTTAATTTTCTTTTAGGTCAGAAATTAAAATGTATATAGAATATATATAGATATTTATGAGCATTCAATTCTTAATTAGATTTTTACTTTAAACATTTTGTAAAAACACACTGTTGTTTTTAAAATTTTTGAAACAAGATTTTATTTGAATTAGGAATCTTTTAAATCTTTTAAAGATTTATTTTTCTTTTCTTACCATGAATTAAGAAACTAAGTGTGTTAAGATTTAAACTTAAGTTTTGGAATTAAAATATAACTTTCTAAACAATTAGATTAAGTAATCCTTTTGCTTTTTGAAAATTTGATTTTATCATAAAGTTAAGTAAAAAGGTTAGATATTCAGAGTTAATTAGATAAAGAGTTAGTAGAATTTTAGTTTACAAAACTTATAGGCTAGAGATAAATAACTAGACTTAGTAAATTTTGTCTTGATGGATCCTATAGGAGGAAACTATGAATTTAAAGAACCTGAGAGTAAAGGGCTTTGTTGTCCAAGCTCTGGTTTAAGAACTAAGTAGCCTAAACATTTAAATTCACACACATAGAATTATCTTGTTAGCATCTGAGACCGCGAAAACACAGAGGTTAAGAGATCAGTTCTGAATCCTCTTTAGTCCAAGGATTTTCATGGGGCGGTTCTTGAAAGGGTGAAGGATGTGCCACTCACCTAGAAAAAGGATTTGGAGAATAATGGTAGTAGGAAAAATGAGAAGGGGGGAAAAGAAAAAGAAAAAGAAAAAATAAATAAAACACCCTATAGTTAAGTGCCTCATTACAAAAGGGTGCTTATGCAATTTTTTCGTAAATAAATAAAGTATCTTGTTACAAATGGATGCTACCCTTCCTTCCATCAAATAAAAAGAACACCTCGCTACAAATGGGTGTTCTAACCTATAGAAAAGGTAAAAAAATATGGAGATAAAAATACTATGAATAAGAGACCCAGTGGTCCACTGGGGAGATATACACAAAAAGTGTTGATCTCAGGATAGAAAAATGGTGAGGAGAAAGCAACCAAACTAGAGTAAGGCCAAGCCAAAGGCTTGAATTGGAATAATTGGGACTGGAAATTGATGTCTTAAGATCTAGATTTTTGCAACTTTGGATGCCTTTAGGACAAATCTCTTCACTAAGCATAGATGTTTTAAAATCATAGCTACTGAACCTTGATATTGGGCAGTGAAGCCTAAGAAATTGGGTTTTGAAGATTTTAAGTTGAGACCTAAAGGAGAAGAATTGACAGAATCCTAGGTCTAGAAGTTGTTCTTTAGTACTGTTGGCTAGTGAATTAGAGTTTTACTACTCTAAGTTGGATTAATAATGAGTATCTGGTTAATTTGCTTAAACTTATATTGATAAAAGTCAAATATCATAAATAAAGGATCAACTTAATTCTATTGAGTTTTTGAGTTAAAATTTAATTCTCAATCCTTAAGTTTTTTTTCCTTAAAACACTTTGTATTCTAATTTGAGTTAAGAATAGTTACAAAGATTAAATAGATTTTTGAAGAATTCTAATTTTGAATAAAATTCTTGTTAACAAATTATTTTAAGTGTGTTTTGAAAATGTCATAAGTATAAGTCTAAGTAAGGAAATTTTCACAAGTGCTCTATATATTAATCATTTAAATTAAGCTTAAAAATTTTTGACCTAAGCTTTCCTCTACATAGTTACTATTTATAATAATTTAAACCCAAGTGCCTTAAATCATCATAGACTTAGTTAATTTTGCTAGGGACTAGCAAAACATTGGCTTGGGGGTATGATGAGAGACTCATCATGATCTCTAATTAACCCTAATTAACTAGTCTTCCTACTTAATTAGCTAAGGATATGAACATATAAGGGTTAATTATAGAATAAGGGATATTTAGTAAAGGACCTTAAAATAAGTTAAAAGTGATATTTTATCATTCAGTTAATATTATTAATAATCTAGTTAATATTTGGACTCGAAATCTTATTAATCATCCCCTTAATTAATAAGTTAAGTAATTTGAACATAATGTATACATAAGTACATAATAACTTAAGTAACTTTACCTAATTTAATAAATTAACTTAAAAAGGTCAAAAATGTAAATTCAAGGTTAGAATATAATATTTACCTTATTTACTAACATATATAAAAAGTTGAAAAAGATCTAAGTTAAAATAAACCTTCAAAACCTGAGTTTACATTTTGGTCCTTAAAACTCATTACAATCAGGTCCTTAAGTTTCACATAGGTCCTTGAGTTTCATTACATATAAGTCCCTATCATCTTCCACTTCTTCTTCTTCATCTGTTTGGACGGCTGACAACAAAGAGTTACGCCATCGCATGATCACCGCCCTACCGACATCAACCTTCTTTCTCCAAGCTCTTGTAGCTTGGGCTCACCACTGCATCTTCATCCATCGGTCTGCATTAATAAGAAATCCTAATTTTTGGTGGGAGTTAACCTCACCGTCCTCAAAGATCACACCGGAGGTTAAGCTCCTCAAGCTCCTTCTTCGTCCAGACCCCGCCACTCTCTTCATCGCCAACTACTATAAATACCCCCTCACCCCTCTGATTTCTCTCAAGTTGGCTCCCTTCCCTCTTCTAACACTGAGCTAACCCAATAGGCTATTTGTCTGCAACTCCGGCGACCTTCCACAGCACTCTCCAACTTCCTCCATCCATTCTGATTAGCCGAGGAGATCCGCCGTGGTTTGCTACGTCTCTGGACACAGGCGCCGACCAAGCAGTCCACTTCACCTCACATCCACCGACCAGAGATTCTTCTTTACACCCTCTGATTTCATTGTCCTCCATGAGAATTGGGTGGAACCCTATTGACCCCTTCATCCTGGTAACAGTAGATTAGGAGTAGGGTAGTTTAGTTTAGGTAGTTAGGTAACTAGTTAGTTGTAATATTAGATTTCAAATGTCATCTTCTCCGACTCCGACGAGCTCCTTGAGCTCGCCAGAGCCTTAGTTTTATCTTTTTAAATCGCTGATTACCTTCTTCTTTCACCCATGACCATTTCCATCACATTTAAACACTTAATTGATCATTGATTCGCCTAATTCACCTTCACCTCCACCGACTACTGTTGTTGTCCATGGCGACAGTAGCTGAGTTTAGAACCACCTTCAAAAGGTTCTCCATCACTTATTCATAACCTAAGGACCCAAATTGACACTTTAATAAGTAGAATTACCACATATAACTTAAACGCCCAATTTGTAATTAAGCTCCTGAGCTCGCTATCCATGGCAGCTCAGGAGTAGTTTAAATCCTTAATTATCTATATATTTATGATCATAAATATCTGTTGACTTGTTTTGACCACTCAATTGAGTGGCAAAACAAGTCCTGAGCATTAACCACTCAAATCCTTTAAGAAATGAAATTCACTGTTAATCCTTAACTCTAATGAACAAAATGAGAATTAATTGAGTTCCTGAGGTTCCTCGCAACCTCAGGAACCTTTTTAGATCAAAAATGGCACATTTTACCTATCTGTGCACAATTTATATTTTTTCTGGACTCACCAGAGCTCCGACAAGCTCCGGTGAGTCATTTTCGACCTTCAGCCCTTAGAACTTGTTGAGAAGCTCTAGAATGGTTCAATTTTGATTCTTAACTAGTTTGAGGTCACTTATTTGAAGATTAAGTCACTGGAGCAGTAGATTGTGGTTCATCTTCTCCAACTTCGGTGGAGTTGGAGAAGTATGAAAGAAGTCTTATAAAGGAACTTGATGGATTCAAAAGCCTTAGTGCAATGCACTAAAGTTAATTATGCCCTTAGAATATTGTAACAATCCTTGGTTCCTTCTGACGAACAAACCACATTAGGAGCTCAGGTGACGAGCCTAAAACCCTAATTTTTAGGGTTAGAACACCTATCTGAGGGTCTGAACAAATTCCTGAGATTGAAGAGATGCTATTTGAGGCCTTAATTCCTTGTAAGAAAGCATTAATCAGATTGTCAAATTTTGAGGCTTTGCAGTCAAACCTGGGAAGGAGATTCTGATTCTGAGCATGATTTGAAGATTTGAGAAGCTTAAATGGATTCTAAGATTCTTTTGAAAGATTTGAAAGAGATTTTAATGAGCTCAGATGAGTTAATTAGTTGGAATTTACAACCTGTCAGTTTGGGTTGTTTTCGAACCCAAACTGATAACAGAGGTATTTTGATGAGTTTTGATCTGAAATCCTGCCTAGATTAGTTAATTTCAATCCTTAGAACTTGTTTGAATAGATTAGATTTGTTCTTAAGTGTCTGTTACACATTTTTAAGTTGTAAAATCTTTTCTTTGAAGCTTTCAAAGAAGCTTGGAGCATCTCTTTGTTGCCTGAAGCTTAAAGAGCTTCAAATCCCACTTTTGAAGCTGTGGAATCATTTATAGAACCTATTCAGACCTTTAAATAGGACAGACAAGTCCATCTGTGGACTCTGTAAGATAAACTTCGCTTTCCAGGTAGTATAACCCATAGGAATCCCCTTGTTTTACTGTTCAAATTGAAGAGGAAATCATCCTCTTATCTTAAAATTGACCCTGCAACCTTGTAGATCTACCTTAGAGCTTTCCATCAAGCTTTGAATCACTTGATTTGGAGCTCTGAGTAGGGAGATATGGTCGATTGAAGTCGGGTCTGAAGGGGGAGACAGTCCCACATCGGTAAGACACGAGCGCAAGCCTTAGTATAAAACATTTTTGTGTTATAGGCGTTTCAATCATCAAGCACTCGACGTGATATGAACATCTGGCATTACGAGCATATGTGTGTGTGTGTGCGGGCATGTATGCCTGCATGTGTGCACCTGAGTGGACGTGTGCAATTGTGGCCCTGGGAGAGCGAGGCCTAGGAGTCGCGAACAGGTTCGGTTTGGGAGAGGGCCGATTTGGCTCAAATGAAATAAACTAAAATCGAACCATAATGAAATCAGGCGAGGACCAAGTAGGGTCTGGTCCCACCCTGATGTCAGGGTGCTGGGCATCCTCGAAAGGTCCTCATCGCAAATAAAAGTTATTTGTGGTTAAAGAGTAAAAAAAAATCCAGTTCAACTGAAGGTTCAAAGGGAAACCTAAGGAAAGGTAGAGCTGAAGGTGAAGTGAAAAGCTAAAGGTTAAAGTTGAAGGAAAATAAGGGAAGAGCAGGCATGAAGTCTAAGGAGAAGCTAAGAAGGAAAGACTAAGGGAAGAAGGCAGGAGTAGAAGAAGAGAAAAAGAAAGAGAGCTCAAGAGAGAGAAAGAAATAGAGAATAAAAGGAAAAGAGAGAAAGAAGTAAAAGAAAGAAGAAAAGAGAGGTTGAAGAAATAAAGGAAAATTTATTTTTCTTGCATCATTTTAATTACTTTTTGTTCTCAATTGTTCTAATAAGGCATGTTTTGATTAAATAAACCCTTTCTTGCCTTAAATCATGTGAAATAAATAGAGGATTTACATGCTTTAAATGTTGAAAATGAGCTTTCATATGTGATTTTGCATACTTCTTCAATTTAATCAATTTTTGCAAAATTCATGTTTCTAAATTAACTTAAATATACCTCCTAAACTTATAAAGAAAATAAAAGATAACCAGTGAATTTAAAATGAATTATGCCTCTTAGCGAACAACCTGGATTCAACCAGTAAAAATTTCTAAAATGTTAAGTTGATTCGACCATATACTAAACAACCGACAAAAGTTTGAGTTAACCTAAGTGACTTTTCTCTACTCTAAATTAAGTGAAATTAACTTAATTACTGAGTTGAGTAAAGTAATGCATCATGCAAGCAAGCAGCAGCGGTAGTGCAGCGCACGCGTGCACGCCAACGTGGACACCAGCTGGCCATCATCACGCAATCATCGTGCGTGATGGGTGCCAATGCGTGAAGCATGTGCGTGGTTGGTGCCAACTTTCAATGATAGCTGGGCTGACCTACAGCGATGCTTACAACAGTCGCTACTTCACTGTAAGCCAACAAAGCCAGCTAAGGGCATGAGCAGATGTGAGCTGCCTACAACAACGTTTCCAGTGACGGTCTGGAGGTCGCTAAAGATCCTTTACCCATTTTCAGCCTCTTCTCCTCCACTATAAAAGGACCTACACCCCCTCCCTTCCTAGCCATCTCTACCTACTCTACTCCCACCTACTCCCAAACTCTAGCAAGCCTGCCAATGCTCTGTTAGAGCTTGCTCTCAAGCTCCCAAGGCACCTATTAGTCTAGCGAACCTCTGCCCCACCAAATACTCCAACTTCCCATCCCCATTTGTAGGGCACCTTGGAGCTGTCCTCCTACCTCCATTCTGGTAGCAGATCATCTCCGTCTTCTCACCTCCATTTTGGAGCCATGCCGAAGCTTTCCTCTACCCGACGTCCTCCTGCATCTCACCTCCGTCGTCCTGCTCCTCACCTCCTTCGTCTGAGCTTTCTCCATGTGCCATCGTCTTGCCGAACAACCGATTCGAGAGATTTCCTCTTCCCCCCTCTCTTTCTATTCTTTCGTAGATTATTGTAATAGACATAAATGTAATACATCACATTTGATTCCATCTCTATCTTGTGATTGCTTATTTTTTATTTCAAAAACACAAAAATATAACAAAACCCTAAAACTCCAAAAAGAAACAAATCGAAGCATGGTTTTTACTTAAAGTAAACATCGCCTCCCTGTGTTCAACCCGGGACTCCCTTGGAGTTTCGGTATAAATTTTATCTGATCGATGTGTTTTGCAACTATGACGATAGGTTACTTGTAACCCCTATTTCTAACACACGAAACACATGTGACTAGATCCGGATCGACGTTCGCAGTACAACGGTGTAGAACTCAACTTAATCGGAGGCCTATGTCACAAATACAAGAAGGTGGACAACCATGATGGTGCCATGTGGTGCCATAGCAGCTGCTCGTCACCATGCCCCAATTTGGAAGGAGAACCGTGGGCCGTTGGATCGTCATCCAATGATCATGATGCAGCCATGCCACCTACCCTCAGTAGCAGCATCAGATGACGATGGGATCTCAATAGTTGGATTCCCATCCAATGGCCGAGGACGCGTGCCAACAAAACATAAATGCAACAAATGAGTGGGAATAGTGTGTTGGTTAGTGCTCTCTCCATAAGACAAGGGGTGCACGATCGAAACGTGCCCAGTGGGAAATCGGGAGAAGCGGCAAGCACGATCATAATTAACCATCGGATCTCCATCGGGCGGCTCGACAGTAGATGTGTGGCGAGCATGGAGGTACTGGATCAAAAATGCGCACGATGACACGTGCGGAAAGGTGTGAAAGCATGCTTTAGGATTTAAAGGCACGAATGAGCATGCATTTAAGCCGTCCGATCCTATGATCAGATGGCTGAGGATTGGGCACTCAGAAAAGGTGAGTGGCTAAGGAGAGGAAGTGAAGGCATAAGCGCAGGCGATCTGCAGCCGTGTGATCTTCATCTGAGGGTGCATCGGCTGCCACGTGGCAGCACCAGATTCAATCAGGGATAAAAGAAGGATTTGGAAGGCTTAATCAGGGTCGTTTATCTCCCAATCAACGGATCTGATTAATCCAAGGCATTTGTAAGGATTTACGAGGCCAAATACCTTCTTTGCCTTCCACTAAAGCTATAAAATGAGGCCAAAGGGCCCCCCTTTGAAGGCACTTCTCATACTCTTCTTTTTCCTCCCTCTTCAACCTCTCTCTCTTCTTCTTCCTATCTTCTCTGCATTTTTCTCTGCACCTTCATTTGAAGCATCCATTGGGCTACCCCGATGGATTATTGCTACTCTTCCCAACCTCTCCAAAAGGCCGCCACGAACCACCTGTGGTGTCCTCATTCTATTACATAAGTAGTTACATTTATGTTTAAATTTGTCTAATTCTATGTATACAATTCATGTTTGAACTCTTCTAATTATTATGTCTATACTATTTAGCATTTATATTTGGAGAAACGTATGAAATCAAAAGTGCTTTCTGCCTCCCTATGATCAACCGGGACTCAGCAAGTTCCCTTTATTTATTTGCTCGAGACGTATTTCGCACTATACTACAACGTGCTAATTCTTTATGCTATCTATGCAGCAAATAGTCATGGATTCGGGTTATTTCCCGACCATGAAAAGTTAGGATGATTAGGCCATCCAAGGTTGTAAGTGTTGGAGAAAGGACTATTTTGGATGGCATCGAGATCCTTGTAGATCTGCGGAGCTCTGAGATAATTAGCGTTTGAGGGTTCAAAGTTCCCCAACTGTGGTGGGTTGACCCGGAGTTGCCTCCGAAACCATAATCAGATGGGGGTGGATGTGCATCCATCCTTGGGGAGTGGTAGATGTTGTGTGTAGCCTCCCTTCCCGTGGGCAGGTGCACATACGTGTTTTGAGGTGCAGAGGTGGATTTGTGTAGATGACGAGTGATGTTGTCCACCTTCTTTTCAATGATGGAGACCTTAACCAATTGACTAGCTACCAACTCCAGATCAACGGACGCAAGAAGGCCTCAGGATTCATGTACCCCCCAATTGTTTGTCAATGCGCGGGTGGAGGTCCGGTCATACGCCCCTAGTGACTCATTGTTCAGCGAGTTCTCACATATGTTTTCGAGAATCTCCCAGATTGTGTCCTCATGCTGACCCATGATGCTACCACCACAGGTTGCATTGACAAATAGCTTGATGTCATCTCGGAGCCGTGGAAAAAGGATTAGACTTATTCCCACTTCGGGACTCCATGATGGGGGCACTTACGCATGAGATCCAGAAACAGATCCCATGCCTAGTGTAGAGATTCTCCCGCTCCTTGGGAGAAGTGCGTGATTTGGTGCCGTATATTGTTTGTATGACCAATGGGGTAGATTTTTGCAGGAAGGCGATTTGAAGTTCTCCCGATGTGTTGATCGTGTGTGGTTGAGTGTGAAACCAATGGGTAGCTTTGTCGACCAGAGAGAAGGAGAAGAGCTTTAAGAGTAGTCTGCCACGATTCTGCATATCTGCCCAAAGGTGTGGGCCAGATGCTTTAGTTTTTGATATGCTGGAAAGGATCCTTAGAGTTCAAACCCTGAAACTTTGCAGTCATGTGAAGAATACTAGGCTTGAGCTCCACCTCGGATCCTTCAGCGATAATGTTGATTCGGGGTTCGAACTCCACTACCATGGGATTATAGTGATCTCACATTTGAGGACGCAGCGGTGGGTTGATGATGGCATTGAACTAATCTCTGAAATTATAGAATTGTTGTTCAAAGTTAGGTTGATCTTCTTAGGAATCCATGGTTTATAAGTGGGAAGTAGGTTCTGAACTAGAAGATATGTTGATATGGTTGGGTTGCTGCACAAACACGAAGGTCGAGGCTCACCTCGATGAGAGTGAATAACTAATGGAGGCTTCAAGGATGGTCTTAAGGACCTCCTCCTAAACATGCATCGATGGAGAAGATGAGGGAAAGAAGATGTGATGGACCTAATCAAGACACCTAAATATTTTTGAATGACTATAGAGGTTCAGGGCGGATGATATCCCTAGATCAGAAAGTCATCCACCTGAGAATTACCTAAGCAGCTAGGAAGGGAGAATCCCACAAAGACCCCTACACGATAGAGCATCCCCATGGGTTACAAGGTTTCCCCACCCGACCTTCCTTGTCACTAAGAGTCCTGGTAGGCCAGAATGGTGACTTGACCTCTTAAGTCTACCAATTTTAAGTTTAGAATGTGGGTGCTTAAGATTTCACTTGACTTTAAGATGCTTTTGTGATTGGTGACCTAATTTGAAGATTGGTTAACCCCGCAAAGTGGGTTAACTTCAACTGTTTGTCCTTTAAGATTATTAGGTCCCGTTTTTAGGATTCAAGTGAGATTAAGAGCCTTCCTTTAGGGTTTGCTTGAATAGATAGATTCAGTCAAGGCTTAGGCACACACTGTTTGGGAAGATTGATTCTTGATTAATTAAGTGGAGCCCTCAACCCTAAACTGGAAACCTTAATTGGCTCTAATTGGTCCAATCAGTTGATTCCAGATTTGCCACCAAGGGCTCAATCAAGAAGGTGGTAGCCCTAGGTGTCTTAAATCCCTAAGTAGGTGCAAGAATCAGGTTTGGGATCTTTTCTAAAAAGAATGTATCAAATCAGGCAACTTGTGATGATTAATCTAAGGATAAAATGCAAGTTAGCTATTGACGCATTCAGATCATGTTTTAATTAGTGCATTGTAATATAGACGAACCTTCCGTGAAAATAAATAAAGATTTTATTGCTTGAAAACCAGAGTATCTGAGGTCGAACACAGGGAGCAATTGGAATTTACTACTAGTCTCTAAAATGTAATTGAACACCTTAATTACTCAAAACTTTATTTCAAATATGAATGCGTGTTTAAAAAGTAATTGAGACAAAAAAGGAAAATTGGACATCTGATCACAAGATCAGACATCATAAAAGTGCATTTCCCTTCTTCCATTATTTTTCATATTCTTCTGATCTTTCTTTCTTCTTTCTCTGCAGCCTTTGCTTTCCCTTCTGCTTCTCTTCTTCTCCTGCAGTTACTTCTTCCTTGGCGGGTCTTCTTCTTCTTTGTATTCTATCTGCCTTCTTTTTCTTCTTCTGAGTTCTCTTTCCGTTGGCACACCTTCTTTTCTTCTCTTTTTCTTCTACGAAGGCTTCCTTCTGCTTCTTCTCCTTAGCGTCCCTGGCTTCTCCTCTGCAATCCTTCCTTCTTTTTCTTTGAAGGTTTCCTTCTGCAAAGACTTCTTCTGCTAAGTGCCGACTTCTTCCCTGTTCCTTGCCTTTCTTACACAGTGCCACAACAAAACCTAACCCTCAACACACGCATCTCTCTCTCTACAAATAGCTCACAGGATGCTCTCCCAGAGCTAGGTTAACGGGTCGGATCACGCACCCGTGACCAGGCACACCGGCGTGTATATGATGCGCGAGGTGTGCTCGGTAGGGTCGAGTTAGATCCTGCCAGGTCCGCGAGGTGAATCCGCGAACGAGGAGGGCGTGATGGGCAAGGGACCTCACCCCAAGTGTGTTTGGAGGTGAAGAGCAGGATTCACAAAAACAATTTAAACCGCTACATCCATCTGTGAATTTACGATGTGGGACTAAACTCTCGCCTCCTCTCGTGCACGCCCGCAGCCAACTTTCTCGCAATTACCTCAGCTGCGGCCTCTGTTGGTGCCAATTTCTGAGGTAGAAGTCTTCATGAGATCCTCCCCAATGCGCAGCACCTGGAGCGCAGCCGTCCTGAAGCCTGGAGCCAGCTTAGAGCACCTCGAGTCATCGTCAATGGCGGCAAGGGCAACGAAAACTGTCAGACACAAATATGGCCTCTCAATCTAATCAGATCACCGGGGAACCTTTGCCATGGCACGGCGAAGGTGTTGAGCCATGCAGCAGGCCGTGGGGCGGCCTAAGCGTGCATGCCTAGGTCGTCCTGTGGCCAGAGGGATGGGTGAGTTCGGGGGTGTGTTGTGGAGGTGTAGAGTGGCAGTGGGTGGCGGAGAGTGTTCAGTGTGGTGAGGCGGAGCTTTTGAGATGGTCGGCGAGTCGTGTGGGGTTGCGGAACGATGGGGGCAACTCGCCGGAGGGTGGCCGGAGGGATGGAAGGTGACAGTGGATAGGAGCGGTCGAGGGGTAATCGAGTGAAATACAGTGGGGAAAAGAAAGAGGTTGATGGGGAGTAATTCTAAACTAGTTGCAGGGACAAAGGGGATGGAGAGGCAGACAGCCGTATCTGCTGTCGTCGGAGAAGATGCCCAGTGGAGGAAGACGGCGGCGACGACGAGGCTGAGGCAGCGCGCGCGGGTGTTGTGCGACGCGGAGGAGTATGAGGAAGATGTCTCTGCCACTGGTTTTTTGGCAGAGTGAAGAGGAAGGGGAGGAAGGCTCGTCGGAGCTCGCTGGACACCTTGGCCAGGAAAGAAGAGAAGAATCTGAGGTGGAATCCCAGCCAAGTCGAGCTGAAATTGAGCGGCCGAGCTTGGGGTTTCTTTTATTGGCACTGGCCGTGCGTCTAGAGCATGGAGGACATGCTTCTGTCTCCAACATCTCACTGTATATGGAAGGTGGCTGGATACCCAAATCTCTCGTGTGTTCGCACGAGAGATTGGGTGCAAATCTGGGATTGTGGCCAGGCTCAGATGGGAGGGAATTCGTCAGAGAATCTCCCTTCCATTTCTGGGAGGGGATCTCTGAGGAATCAGAGAGTATACCCTCTCTAATCCTTGTCGGAGCAGGATTCTACCCCAATAATGGCAGAAGGACCTGATTGCAAGATTGGCGAGGAAGCTAGGGGGCTCTCTGTGATGTTTTTCAAAAGATAGGGACCAAGATATGATTGGGTGTACTAAATTGCAAAGTAGGTCAAGATGACCTCCCCTTAGGACCAAATTTTGGTACAAACCTAATTTGGACCTAAGGAATCCAATGGTGAAGTTGGATTTTAGGTTTTACCATGTTTGACTAGGCATTTTGCATAAAAAGTCAAATTAGGTCAATTAATGAGCTAGGACCCTAATCTAGGTCAAATTAGGTTCCAAAGGCCAAATTAAGTGTTCTAAACCCTAGGGGATATTTTTCCATGATATTTAGAGGCTTTACTTGATTTTTCTCCTGACCAAAACCTTGTTGATTTAAGTAGGTCTGTTTTAGGGTTACCAAATGTCATTTAATTCCTGGATTGCACATGAACCCATTTCTGATTGAATCAACCCACTTTTTATCTTATTTAGACCATTTGACCTATGTTTGGTCTCTGAGAAATCCCGTTTATGTATTGCAATGGTAAAATTGCAGTTTTAACCTTTATTTCATGTTTTCTTCTCAGAACACTTATTCCTTCAATTAAACCCTCTTTTAGGTTATATAGGAGCTTTTATTCTTTGTATTATGTCAAAATGAGCTAGTTATGGCTCATGATGAGGCTCTCATCATTAGCCCAAATTGATTTTTTTCCTTCTTTTAGCTTTTTCAGAATTAGGGGCCTAAGAGAAAGCGAATAGTGTTTGGTGCGTGTTCGACTCTCCTTGATTGGATTCCCCTACATAGATCACAACAAATAGATAAAGCAAGTTAGTATCAAATCAGATATTACAACCAAGAGATCAAACTGTGCATTGCTCCATATCAACGGTGCCAAAATGTTAATCACTCTGAATCAGTGTTTTAAAAGTCATTGGGTTGTAGTATAGCCAATAAAGTGCGAAAATAGATACAAATTATAGCTCGAAAGAAAGTTGAGGTCGAACACAGGGAGCAAGTAGCAGAATAATTCTCAAGATTGCAATTCTATCATAAGATATCAATATATGATGAAATTTCTAAGCACAAATGATATGTATTAAGGGCAAATGTTAATAATGAAGAAAGGGTAGGGTAAAATGGTGATTTGAATCGCCAATTTACCCTAGTTACAATAATATCAAATAATGCAATAGTTTCAATCAACCAAAGCCACGTAATCAAATAATGCAATAGTGTCAGATGGTTGAATTTCCAATCTGATAGGTTAACCGTCTCCTACTACAGTGCCAAGAGGGTACTCTTCTCTCGGCTATCTTCTTCCATTCCTTAGCTTCTACTGCTGCTTCTTCCTTCCTTTTCCTATTCTTTTCTTCTTCACGCACAGGGGGAACACTTCGCAAATTTGGCTAAGTGTTAGGATCTCTCTGAAGCAAAACCCCCTACCCCGTGTGTGCTCTCTCTCTTTTCTCCTTCCCACTTTCTCTTCTGTTTCTCAATGTCGGCACCTAGTCAAGTAAATAGGTACGCACACTCCTGGGACTAGGGCTGTGTGCGTGGGTCACAGCCTAGGTGTGAGAGAGGGCTTAGGTGGATCAATGCAAGTGGGAAATGGGGACCCGACCCCCATGTACTAGGCACGGAGGTAAGGTGAGTTTTGTGTATTATATCGTTGCGGCTACTCTCCACTGAATGATATTGGACAAAAATCCTGCACCTTCTTCGCGTGCTGCTGTAGCGATGCTCCTTCGTCCAATAAGCTGTCAAGGGTAGTCAATGCCCACAATGGTTGATCCAAGTAGGTTCATGGAGCATTTCCACACTACTTGGAGTAGAGACTTGGGGCTAGCAAGACCTGGAGAAAGCTTCAAGCAAGCTTGGTAATCCACAAAATGGCCTTTCAGCCATGTCAAATAGGCTCAGAGGCTTTGCCATGGAACGGTGAGTATAGTGGTAGGTGTGGAATGGTAAGAGAGTGCATGTGGAGGTCAGACAATCTTGAGATGGAGGAGCGAGAGCATGCTTGTCAGGTGGAGTGTTTGAGCGAGAAATCCCCTAAATTTTTTGAGGGGTTTTGCTCATGAGGGTCAGGCAGAGGTGTAGGGATCAGTGGCGGCCGATTTGGTGGAGTGTGGTGGCCATTAGAGCTCGCTAGATGTGTGCTGGCAAGGTGGAAGATGATGATGTGGATGGTGTCGGAGGGGTCGGAACGGCTTATTGAAGGTGCTGCTGTGAATTGGAGTTAAGGAACTAATCTAGGTAGATAGTAGATGATGGGGAGTGAGGACGACGCTGGTTGTGGTGTGGTTCGCACCGGGGATGAAGGTGGCTTCAATGGGAGTGGGACGGCGAGGAAGACGGAGAGAGAGGCGCCCACTGGTATGGCGCGATGTGGGGAAGACGAGGAAGAAGAATCTGCCACTAGTATTGCGAGTGAACGAGGAAGGAAGTTGAAGATTGCCGGAGCTCGAGGAGCCTTTTGGCTGAAAGAGGAGGGAGGAAGGAGAGGTATTTCCAGTCGAATTCGAGCTAGGGAAGGATAGTTTGTCCTCAGGTGTCCTTATATAGGCATCAAGGGGTGGTTGGAGCTTAGAAGCCAAGCTTTCAAGCTTGGAAAGTTCACCGAAGTAGGAAACCCAAATCTCTCATGCATTTGCATGAGAGATTGGGAAGGAATTGGAGCCCACAAATTGGTTTGATTAGAAGAGGATTTCATGAGGATTCTTTAGTTCAATTTTGAGGAAGTTTTATCAATCAATCATGGGGAAATCCTTGATTGAACATCGCTGGAGTTGTAGGAATAGGAGTTTTGCACTAATGGAGGTGGCAGGGACCTTTTCTTGAAGAATACAAGGAATTTGGGGGTTTCTGTAAGAAATTCAAAAGTTGAGGGGCTATTTGAGATAAAAAGAGTCAAACTTGGACCAAATGCAAACTAGGTCGAAATAATCTTTGATTGGACCCAAATATTGATATAAACCTAATATGGACCTAAGGAATCCAATGGCGAGGTTGGATTTTGGTTCTAACTTAACTTAACTAGGTAATTTGCTAAAAAATCCAAATTAGGGCAAAAGTCTATCTGTGGCTCTATTTTAGGTCGAGACAGGTTCTGATGGTCGAATCAAGGATGTCGAACCCTAAAGAATATTTTTCCATGAATTTTAGAGGGTTTAGGTGAATTTTATCTTAACTATAACTTCAGTAGATTAAGTGGATCTACTTTTAGGGTTTCAAATGTCATTTAATTCTTGAAATGCGTGAAAACCCATTTCTGTCTGCATGGACCCCCTTATTAGACATTAGTGACCATATGACCCTTAATAAACCCCTAAAATACCCTATGGTTATTCTGTATTTGTGGATTACTAGTAAACTTACAGAAATAACCTTATGTTATCTTCTTCTCCAAATAACTTAACCTGCTCAGGTGACCTTTTGACTGATATGTAGGAGCTTTTACAGACTTTATTAGATTAAATTGAGCTAGTCGTAGCTCATGATGTATTCCCATCACAGGGCTAAATCTATAGTTTTAGCATCACATCACAAATGCAGAATAACCACGGGGTTACCAAGGCGTTAATGGAAGGTCAAATGAGCCCTAAAGACCAAAAAGTGAGTCTACACTGATAGAAGTAGGGTTTCACGCATTTCGAAAACTAAAATAGGACACAAAACCATAATTATCTTCCTGCATAAATTGAAGAGGTTCTAGTTAGGGTAAAATTCATCTGAATATCCTAAAATTCATAGAAAAATATTCTAAGAGGTTTGACACTTTTAGTTTGACCATTTCAATATATTTTAACCTAGAATAGAGTATCAGATAAGATTTTAACTTTATTTAGGCTTCACTACAAATTACAAAGTCAAAAGTGGTCAAAATTGAAATCCAAGTTCTCCATTAGATTCCTTGGATCCAAATTACGTTAAGGCCAAAATTTGGGCCCAATGAGAGTACATCTTGACCTAGTTTGTAATTCAGTCCCTAAAAACTCTATTCCTCACATCCAAGCCCCTCACTATCAAATTAATTACAGAAAGCCCCTATCTTTTGTCATCTTCTTCACAAAATGACCTTTACCTATTGGAGCTATGAGGTTTCTTAAACTATGGGTCAAACTGACCTTTGACCACTCGAATCTCCTCTAATTTCGATCTAAATCCCTCCAAATTTGGGGGGAATGATCCTTCAAGAATCCCAATCAATTGAACTCATTCACATGTCTTATTAGGAACCCACAATCTTAGGCGAACTCTGAGAATCTTGTAATCAACTTGCTAAAAACCATTGATCCTATCCATGATTTTCGGCTGACTCAGACCCGATCAAGGTTCCTATATAAACTCCTCTTGGTCCTAGGGTTCTCTTGAGTCCAATTTAGCCACATAATTCTTCTTCCTTCTCTCCCTTCGGCCACCTCCGCTATGACTCCAGCAAGCTCCTCAATCCTCCTTCATCGCCCCCTGCCACGTATGATAGGCAGAGGGAACTTCTCCAACATCTTGCGCTCCTCGCCAGTCAAAGCAGGAGCTGCCTCAGTCATCCCTCCATCCCATTCTCATCACCGGAGATTTCATCCCCTTCGATGTCAGCCAATCAAAGTCAGCACCAATGCTTCCACCTTTCATCCGTAACTGGGTCATTGTTGCTCCTCTCCCTCCTTACATTAGAATCAACTCCTTAGCTCCTAAATTCAACCGACCAATCACCTCCTTCCCCTTCATCTCGACTCTGACTATGCCTCCGGCATGGTCATTTCGATGCTACAAACCTCGATACTCCACGATACCACCACCAGAAGCTTCCTCACCCTCCATTAATCAAAAGCTCTCTACAAATTTGAAGCTTCATCCACTCTACACACACGTCGACCAACCCCACAACCCACGGTCATCTCCGACTTCGTCCGACCACATCTGAGCATGAAACACCTCACCATCACCACTGTCACCTTCCTCGCCTCACGACGACACTTGGAAACCTTCTAATTTGGGCCTAGAGCTCGTATTCCAGGTTTCAGGGAATCCCTTGAGCTCTGCCTACCACTGTAATCATCCGTTGCCATTCTCTATTTGCTGACCTCGCTTCCACTTCGACGCACTATGGACAACCATGAAAAAGCCTGCTGCATCTTCAATTGATGGAAAGAAAGCAGCAGAAGTAGTAGCAATTTCACCTCCAACTCTTCGTTGCGTTATGTGAAGGAAAAAGGGGACATTAGTCCTACATTGGATATTGACGAGGCCTTCACAGCATAGAAATTGATTTCCTCACATTAATCATTCTCCTCAAACATGGGGTAAGGTCCCTCTCACTCTCACATGCCTCACACCTCACCCGTGCTCAGATATGCATGAGATTGGTCCCTCTATTTAGGATCTGATTACAAACCCAATTACATACCCAGTAAGGAAAGAAAGGAAAATCTGAGGGCGGTAGGGGTAGGTTTTGCCTCCGTATTCGTGCCTAAATGCTTAATACTTAGCAAGATTTGGAGAGGCTTACTCTGTGTTGGCTTTGTGCCTTATGCTAAGGACTTGGTGATTTAAGTCGTCTAAGCCTAAAATCTAATGTTCAATTGGGGCATTGGTTGAGACATTGTGAACATATTTGTGTTATTATTTGACATGGAATTTGAGAATAAGTGTTTCTAGCCACTATTGGAAAATTTGAATGGTTAATTTCCTTGAGATATGTGCCTAATTGTGGGATATAACTGGTGATTCAAATCACCATTTTATGGTCCTAATTATTCTTTTTATTCCATTGGTTTTTGAAAATAATTTGGTCATTATTGAATTGTGGGTTGTTATTCATTGCATACCTTCATTGTTAATTATTGTGCTCATTATCTATTAATTGTGATTAGTGTTGTGAATTCCATATTTGCTCCTTGTGATCGACCTCAAACTCACTTGTGATTTTCGGGCACTTATAAATTTAAATGCAGTATCATTTTTGTTGACTGTACGATAGCGCGCATTTCTTAAAACGTGACGAAAATGATGGAACACACCCAAACTTGAATTAAATCCCTTACCCACTAATCTGAGGTATGTTTACTTGGGACAAAATCAGTCCCTTCCTGTGATTATTAACTCCAATTTGACTAGGTTCCAGGAACTTCAAATGATTCAGGTCGTATGAAGACACAAATAGACTATAAGGTGGACCATATCTGATCTTCGTGGAATTAGCCTTGCATATTGCACCCACAATATTGACCAAGAGGAGGGTGCACGACCATCTCATAAGTTATGGCAGTGAATCAATCTGAATATGTGTAAGGTCATGAATGAGATTATTAAATGGATTGATGCAAGCATTATCCACCACAATTTTGATCCACCCCATTTCTGATATTCCTTCGGTGGGCCGAATTCAAGTTATACTAAAGAAAGCAGGACTTACAGTGATTACTAATGATAAGGATGAATCCATCCCAATTCGCACTGCAATTGCATGGTAGGTCTGCATTGATTATAGGAAGCTAAATTTTGCAACCAAGAAGGAGAATTTCCCCTTGCCTTTTATTGACTGAATTCTAGAGAGATTGGTAGAGAGGAAGTATTTTTGCTTCCAGGATGGATATTTGGGCTATAACTAAGTTGCATTTAGCCCAAAAGACTAGGACAAAGTGACCTTCACTTGTTGCCATGGAACCATTGCATTCCATAGGATGCCTTTCAGGTTATGCAATGCACTTGTGACTTTTGAAAGGTGCATGATGGAAATCTTTTTAGACATGGTCGGGGATTATGCAGGTCTTCATGGATGATTTCTCTATATTTAGTGATTCTTTTGGAGAATGTCTGAGCAACTTGGACAAAATATTGAAAAAATGTATAGAGGTCAACCTTGTCTAAAGTTGGGAGAAGAGGCATTTTATGGTTCAAGAAGGCATTGTCTTAGGACATATAGTATCTGAAAGAGGACTTGAGGTTGATGGAGCCAAGATTGATACGATTTCCAATCTTCCTCCACCTAGGTTGGTTAAATAGATTCGATTCTTTTTGGAGCAGGTTGGATTTTATAAGAGATTTAGTGTGGACTTCTCGAAGATATTAAAGTCCCTATCCAATCTTTTATCAAAAGACATCCTGATTTCACTACTGATTGCATCTAAGCCTATGAGGCCTTAAATGATATGGTGACCTAAGCCCCAATATTACAACCTCCTACTTTGTCCTAGCCCTTTGAGATAATGTGTGATGTATTTGATCTTATTATATGGGCTATGCTTGGATAGAAGATTGATAGAAAAACCATCGTGATTTATTATTCTAGTTGTCACGCTGATGATAACATCATCATCCTCTATATCTAGCTCAAATTGGTTAAGTTCTAAGGCTCAATTCACTAATTTAACCACTAAAAGGGTATAACTTATGGCTAAATCAAGAAGGAATACATTTAAAATTGGTTCATTCTACTGCTTTAATAGAAAAGTACAAGTGCAGATTAACTATGGGGAAAACCTGCACTCAATTGAAGGTCAACTTAGCTTAAATTTTCAATAAGTGGGCTTACATTAATTGACTTAGGGTTTCTTTGAAAAATAAATGGCAATTAATAATTAAAAACCCTAATTTCAGCCTCACTTTAATTCAAAGGGTTCTTGGTGAAATAAATTCAATCCAAACCTTCTAAAAGCCTTTGAAAAATATTCCCTAAGGTTTAAAGTGATTAATTTTGTAAAAGGAACCCAAATTAACCTAAATTAAATACCAAGGTTTACATTTATTTCATTTTGGGTTAAAATGCAAAATTGACCGATAAAACTTCATCAAAACCTAAAATTGATATCACCATTAGATTCCTTGGACCCTATTTAGGTTACCCTAAGAATTTCAAACCTTTTTGATTTCATATTCACCCACTTTCTTGGTAGACCCTTAATTTCTAAATTCTATTCATTCATGCCCTAGCTGGTGTCAGCCAAATTCTTCGTGCAACCCTCCAGAGGTTTGTCTATTTGAATGCATGTAATAATGGATCCTTGATTGAGATTTAAGCATCATTTCGACCATCGTCTATTGAGCGGGAAGTTTTGATATCAAATTAGTTTTTGCACAATCAACTTTGATACCTTGGTCAGACATGAGGTGCCTAAGAACAATGCCATTTAGGATCATAAAATGGCCTTTCTCCCAGCTTAGGACAAGATTCACTTTGATGCAACGTTTGAGGATCTTGGTTAAGTGGCCCAAACATTCATTAAATGCCCTTCTAAAATTCACCTACCATATTTGAGAATATTGCCAACATGCATTGCTAGAAGGTGGTAGGTGCATTGCAAAGTTCGAATGGATCCTATGGAACAAAAATGCATCTTAGGGGCAGGTGAATGTTATTTTTCTATGGTCTTTAAGATGAATGGAAACCTAGAAATTGCCAAAATATCCATCCAGAAAATAGAAGTATTGATTTCTCGCTAGTCCCTCGAGAATATGATCAATAAATGGTAATGGGAAATGGTCCTTCCTCATGGAGGTAATCAATTTCCTATTGTCTATGCAGACTCTCCATGAATTAGCAATTCATGTGTGAATGGATTCTCCTGACTTAGTATTCATGATGGTGAGCTCGACTGTCTTAGGCACAACATGGTTTGGGAATGACTATCCGAGATGGAATAAATATCCCCATCTAGCCATTTAATGATTTCTTTCTTCATGACCTTTTTAAGATTAGGGTTAAGCTTGTGTTATCCTTCGCAAGTAGGCCATGAGCATTCTTCTATAAAGATTCGTTGAATACAATATGGACTTATGTAGTGAGATCATCTGAGGTCCAACCAATGGCCTTGTAATGCTCCCAGAGGATAGAAATCAGATGAATTTCCTGATCTATGGTAAGGAATTAATAATCATAGGAAACATGTTATCAGAACCCAAAAAGTCATACTTGAGGTTGTCAAGAAGTGGCTTCAACACAAATACCTGATTCTCAGCAGCAGCAGGTAGGTCGGGGTTGGCCTAGGGAGGAACTATAGGTCAAATTGGATCAGGCATCAGTTCCTCAGGGTGTAATTGGGATTGGTTCTCTTGAGGCTCTAGTTCAGGGAGAATCAACTCCAATTTATTAGGAATTGGGTCCTCAAGAATTGTATAAATTCTATGCAATTCCTCAATCACACCACAATTGATTCCTCTAAGGGTATTGAAAAATTCAATCTTCATAGTCCTATCCCTAAATTTTATTTCCATCTAACCCTCCTCACAATTAAAATTTGCCTTAATAGTTTCTAGGAAAGGTCTCCCTAGGATTATTGGTGTGTTTTCAAGGTTTTCAGGTGTATCGATATTCAATACAATGAAAACCACCAAGAAATAGAAATCTGAAACCCTAACCAGTACATCCTCCAAAACTCCACGAGGTGACTTTACAGATTAGTCTGCTTACTACAAGGTCACCTTCATGGGCTTAAGTTATGAATCATCAAAGTAATCTAGTAGGTAGGTAGGTATGAGGTTAATGGATACACCTAAATCTAAAAGCGCTAGGTTAAATTTTAGTTTTCCAATCTTGTAGTAGATTAGAGGGGTGCCAAGATCTTTTAGTTTTTGAGGGAGCTTTCTCAAAATGATAGAGCTAACCTACTTTGGTAGCAAAATAGGGCCCCCTTTAGAATTTCTTAGCTTACACTTGGGTGTACATAAATCTTTTAAAAATTTAGCATATGCTAGTACATGGTAGATAGCATCCATGAAGAATGCTAATCTGGACTTGTTCAAAGAACTTAATCAAGTCCTCCCCAAGTTGGGGTTGCTTCCTAACTTTATTTCCCTTGGTCAATGCCTCATGAAATGGTGTGGTTCTAGGTTCATCCAGGATGATTTTGGGTGTCATTTGGTTATCCTTGATAACCTCCCTAGATTGGGAAATATTAAGACTACGGTTAGGCTTAGGCCTTGGGTCCTTAGTACTTTTACTACTTCGGGTTGTCACTAAATGTAGTCTTTTAGGGTAACAAGAAGGTGTTGGTAGGATTGGTGGATTTTACTACTGAGTAACATTAGGATTGAAAGTCGATGCTTCTAACACATTCTAATAAAAAGGTGTAGATGGGTATGGTTGGACATAATGGATTTGGCCCAAATTTGGGTTTACAATGTACCTTGGTTCGATACATTGTTCGGGTTTGGTAGAGGTTGAGAGGGAAGTGTTGATGGCCGATAAAGGAGTTTTAAGGATGCATTCAGTGTAGTACACTCCTAAATTGCACAACAAAACATTTAAATTTATAAGCTCAGAATCTAAAAGGAGTTTGAGGTCATTCGTAGGGAGCAAATATCGAACTCAAATATTAATCTTCACTTAGAATCAATGAGCACAATAAATTGAGCATTAAAATAGATATTCAATGAATATAATTTATCAGATTGTAATTGAAATGATGATGAGATAAAAAGAATAGAAAGATAAAATAATGGTGATTTGAATCAGCAATTATTTATCTAAATTAAGCATATGTCTCACACTCAATCAATTTCATCAATGTTAACTATAATACTAAATAATTCTACAGTGCTCAGAATCAACTCAGATCAGACGACAGGAATATAGCATCAGATGCTTAAGTGAGCACAAGCACAAGGCTCTTTAGAGAGAGAGAGCCTTCTCTTCTTTTTCTTCTTCTCAAGGCCTTCCCTTCCTCAAGTACACAGAGGCAACCTCTCAGAGGCTAAGTGCCGAGAACCTCCCTTTTCATCAGCACAGGGAGAACAAGGATGGCGCAACAAAACCCTCACCCCTCTATCTCAGAAATCCACTTCTCTTCTCTCAAACCTAGGCTTTATCGAATATACGGTCGGGTATTTGGGTCGACAACAGTAACCAGGCCTACGAGCATGTATTGCAGGTGAGGAGTGGAAAGGCGGGTAAAAGGGTGTGTAGGTGTGTGCATGGAGGGACCTGACATTTCGTGATCTTGGGCAAAGAGGCCACAGCACAAATTAAACTTAAGGGTCTTCACGTGCCCATCTACTGACCATGTGGGACTATTATCCCCCACCTTCTTCATGTAGTAGCTGGATCACTTCTCACAATTGGCTGTTGGTGCTACTACTATGTCTCAATTGGCACTCCGGCTAGTTTCATGATTTACTTCCGCAGAGCTTGGGCGCGATAACAGGGTTGGAACTTGTCGGAGCAGGGTGGACGTGGTCAAGGAAGACAATGGCGATGGTGATGAATAGAGAATACCTGAAACACAAGGAACGACCTTGCAGCCACGTCAAAGCATCTACAAAAAATCCTTGCCTGACGATGGCGAAGGTGATGGCGGTGTCCTTATGGTGTATGGGGACTTGTGGTGGTCTCGTGGAGTCGATGAGGTAGTGCAAATGAGATAGAGTTCAGTGGGGTGATTTAGTGGATGGAATATAAAATAGGAAGAGGGATTTTGATGGCGGTGGTGTGGTAGAGCATCTGGGGGTGGTATCATGGCGTTTAATGATTTGTGGTCGTGTGGAGGCTTCGCCAGAGCTCGGTCGGAGCGGAAGAAGACAATGAGGAAGCGAGCGAGTTGGCGGTAGATTTAAAGTGGGCAAGGAGTTGTTCTAACCTAAAGAGGGTAAGAAAGAGGTGGACCTAGTCTGAGGGACGAAAGGGAAGAAGTTGGCACCAACTATGATTGGCCAGCATCGGGGATGATGAAATCTCCGGTGGGGGAGAACGACAAGGATGAATAAGTAAGGCGACTCCTGTTAGTATTGCAAGAAGCGGACGATGGAGGGAAGATGTTTCCCTCTGCCTATGCTGAGTGGTAGAGGGCGAAGATAGGGATTGGAGGACCTCATCAGAGCTATGATGGGAGGTAGCTGGAGAGGGAAACTTCTGAAGAAATGTGGCCTGAACCAAGCTTAGGAGCACGGATTTGCAATGAGGAACCTTTTATAGAGGTCTAACTGAGCTCTATATCAAGAGACAAGCCTAACTGGCTTGCCAAGGAATCAAGAAGCATACAAGGAATTTGTGCGTTTGCATGACCTCCCTGGGGTAGGCTAGGAGCCAAGATCTATCTTGATTGATTCGTTATGGTGTGAACATCAATCCCACCAAATTTGGTGGGATTTGATGAAGATTCGAGTAGGATTAGGAGTGGTCAAACACCTCCTGCAGGTCAATTGGCCTTCAATGGTAGTAGGGACTCTTTCATGAAGAATATAACAAAGTTATGGACCAATCTGCTAGAATTTAAAAAGTTGAGGGCAAATTGTGAAAGAAAGAGTTTTATTGGACTAAAATGCAAACTAGGTCAAGATGAACTCTGGTTAGGCCCAAATTTTGGTATAAAACTAATGTGAAGCCGCAAAACCTAGTGGTGATGTTGATTTCAGTTTTGACCAAGTTTGTCTAGGCAAATTACGTAAAAACCCAAATTAGGGCAAAATATGTCTTTGACTTTATTTAAGATCGAAATAAGTTCCAATGGTCAAATCAAGGGTACCAAGTCTCAATAACTATTTCTTTATGAATTTTAGAAGGTTTAGATGGATTTTATCCTAACTAGAACCACTGTAATTTAAGTGGGTATGAAATTAGGGCTTTAGGTGCTTTATCAGTTCTTGGAATGCGTGAAACCCTGTTTCTATTTGTGTGGACCCTCTTATTAGATTTCAATGCTTATTAGACCTTAGATTAACCCTTGGGAAATCTCGTGATTATTCTGCATTCATAATATGTTGTTAAAATTATAGAATTAACCCTATTTTAGTGTATTCCTCTCGGAATGGATGTGCAAGGAATTATGGCTCTTAGGCGATTATGTAGTAGCATTTCTCCATTAATACTAATTAATTAAAGCTAGTTATGGATCATGACGATGTTACCACCAGGAAGTGTGTTTGGTTGGTGAGTCCCAGCCATTTGCATAATTTTGTTGCGCACATCTTCCATATCCGCATTATGCTACCTCTACATAGAAGGATCGATCTTCTGCATATCAACCATGTTTTGTAAAATCATGGTCATTTTATCTTCCTTGCTAGGCCTAGATTGAAAATTTGGGTTGGGCTTAGGTTGAGCCGATTGATATGAGTGAGGATTTTGTCGTCAAGGTTGATATTGAGATCTAGAATTTTGAGAATTAGAATTTCTCAAACAAGAGAAGTTAGGGTGGTTGCGCCATCCACGGTTGTAAGAATTGGAATAAGGGTCATTTTGGAAGGCATGGAGTTCAGATAGGGTTGAGCAACTCCTGTATAATCAACATACTGTGAATTAGAGGTCCCCTAACAAGAATAAGAGGGTTCAGAGCTCCCTTTAAAATTGGAGTCAAAAGTGGATGGATAGGTATCCATCCCAGAGTGGTGGTGAATATTATGTACGACCTCCCTCTCTGTGGGAAGACATGCATATGTGTTTTGCTTATTCTGAGAAGAAGTGGCCTTCTGGATTGAAGTTGGCAAGTCAAATCATCCAACTTCTCAATAATACAGACCTTATCCAATAGACTAGTCATCAGCTCCATGTCATAGGTAGAGGATAGGTCTTGTGCCTCATGTGCTCCTTGTGTGTTTGTTAATGCACAAGAAGTCGTCCGGTCGAACATACCCATAGACTCATTGTTTATCGAATTCTCACACATATTTTTGAGAATCTCCCAAATGGTGTCCTCATCTTTATCATTGAAGTTACCTTCACAGGTTGCATTAACGAAAAGTGTAATGTCTTCATAGTAACCTTGATTAAATGATTGGACTTGTTCTCATCTAGGCACTCCATGATGAGGGGATTTCCACATGAGATCCTAAAATTGGTCCCATGCTTCATGAGGAAGTTCCCCCGCAATTTGAGGAAATGTGTGATCCAGTACCTTAAGGCATTAGTACACCCTATGAGGAAGAATTTCTTGAGAAATTTAGACTACAATTCTTCCCACGTCTTGATAGGCCTAGTTAGGGACTGATACCTGTGGGTAGTCTGATCCTTTAGAGAGAAGGGGAACATTTTCATGAGTAGGGTAGTCCAGTTTTGATTATTTGGCCCAACAGTTTGGGAAAAATCTTTTAACTCTTCAATATGCTGGAATGGGTCTTCAGAACCCCTATGGAAATGGGAGTTTAAGCCAATGATATTTTTCTTCAATTCATGGTTAGGTCCCCCATCGGAATGTGCACCCTAAGTTCAATTAGTACAATGGTGGGATCATAATGGTTCCGCAATTGTGGACGTTGTTGGGGATGAGCCAATTCATGAATCAAATTGGATAGATTTCGTAGCTAGTTTTGGAAATTTTGTAGCTCACCCCTTCCTCTTGATTTTGACATGGGTTCTCCATGGAATGTGAATCAAAGAATGGAGAACTGGGTTCAAATGTACAAGGATCTAAAGAGATGTTGATTGGATCTGAAGAAGAATCAAATAAACTCTAATGGAGGCCTTAAGGTGGGCCTTGAGGACCTCCTCCTATGCATACACTATAGACTAGTTGAGAGAGACTGGATATGTACTGATAATTGGATAATGTGCACCCAAAATAATTGGATGACTATGGCAAGTTCGAGGTAGATGGACCTTTGGATCAAAAACTCACCCACTCCAAGAATTACTTGGGCAAACATTGATCGCGAAAATACATGGTTTGTTAATTAGGCAATTTAATGTCGTTGCAACACGTAAATCCGCTTTTGCTTTTAAATTTATATTCCTAGATAGTGGGGTATCTAGGGTCGTCTAAGGAGGCAAGTTTGCAAATCAAAATCCCTTGCTTTAAAGATGGAACTCAACTTTCTTTTTGATCTTTTCAATATATACTTTTTATAGATTTTTGAAATAAAGGCAACGTGCAAGTTTTTGTTGATAGCAGAAAAACAACTAATACCTAATTCAATAAAGCTAACCCTAAGGTGATAGGTAGAGCCTCTCCCTAAGGTCACCCTAGGCAAGTGGAGGCCTACATTAATTAGGGAGAAGGAGTGAAACAAATGCTAGGCAAAAATTGTAAAAAAATATGCAACAAAAATTGAAAGAAGGCAATTTGAATTAAAGCAAAATTGTCCACACAAAACCTATAGAGGAATGCTTCTACTCTACTTGAAAATACAAGAAAAATAAAACACAAATCTTCTAGATAGATGGTGAAGAAGAGGGCTTCTTGCTCCAAGCCAAGTAGCTCGTTGACTTGAAAAGACAAATCCTTCTCCTTCTTGAGATGCTCCTCCAAGATGGTGTCCTCCAAGGTGGTAGCTACCACCTTCAATTCTCCTCCTCAAAGGGTGCACGCCCAACCTAGGTTCTTCTCCTTTGCTTGGCCATCCTCCTTGAAGTAGAAAGCTCGTCCTCCTTGGCATGGCCCAAGTTGAAGAGAGTGGGGAGAAGAAGGCACCAAAGGGGCTGGTGATGTGCCCCTTTAATCTTCTTCTCTACTCCTTCTTGGCCGTAGGTACAGGTGGATGTAGGTGGAAGTAAGCACTAATGGAGGATGATTTTTATGTGGTGATATGGTGGGTTTATATAGAGGTGGAGAGGGGGGTAGTAGGCGTGAATAGGTGGAGGGCTAGGATGGAGTTTGGTGGAGGTTATGGGTGGTTAGAATGATCCTAGGGCTATGGTTAGTTGGCGCCACCTTAAAGGGTGTCAAGGAGGTGGTTATGGTGGTGTTGGTGGCCTTTGGTGGTGGAGAGACACCACCATTTTGGCGCCAACCTAGTCTTCTAGATGGGGGGTTAGGTGGATGTGACAGAACCGTTTCCGCACGTTTTGAAAGTCATCGGAATCGTAGTATAGTCATGCAAAAACGTTCATCAAAAATTAAGTTTGTAAAAATAACAAGACTTGAGTCCTGGTCGTTCGTCTCTGGTAGGCATTACTTTTACTTTTGAAATCGATCTTACTCTACTTTGTTTAGAATCGCATGTCGGTTCATGATTATTACGTATTAAGGTATCACGTGGTTTAGTTGTAAGAATATTAGGAATTGGAAATAGGCAACTTGAATCACACAAAAAAATGACAATTATTAAGCTCATGGCGTGTTCGAACATATAGAGACAAATATATATATAAAAGCATTTTTCATTCATTCAGCAGGAGAGTTGTTTGCAACATAAAACATAGAGGAAAGCTTGTACATAAATGCTTGAAAATTAAGCCTAGCTATTAGAAAATGATCGCATACAAGAATCGATGGGGGGATTTCGCATGCATCATTAGGGGAGAAGTAAGACTACACTACTAAGCAGTAAATAAAAGCAATAAAATTATGAAGAGCATGAATTAAATCTAGAAGAATAAAAGGGCATTCAAGGGTGGTCCCCAATGGTCTTAGAGTGGTCGGGAGGAGAATGAGGGCGACCAATGTAGCCTAGGCCGACCCTTGGAGTGAGGTAGGGTTGATCCAGCATCCTGGCATGGTGTCCTCCATGATGGTGGTGAGCTTGTGGAGGTGGAGTAGCCAACCTAAGTGAAGGTGGGTGTGGATGGAGCTAATGAGGTGAGTGGTGCCAAAGAAGCCAAGGGATGTGAATGGGTGCAAATGGCCACCCCTTAGGTCTTTTTATAGACCTAAGGAAAGCTCTCTAGAGTATTATGGAATTCTCTATGGTGGGAGCTCATGGGAGAGTGAGAGTGAGAGGATGGATAGTGGTTTTTAGATCCACCAAATGTGGATCTAAAACTTGAATGGCTCTTGGTCGCTAATTTTGGCAACCAAGGCAACCACACATGGTAGAGAGTTCTAGAGAGCTCTAGGCTAGGTGTTTTCATGTGGATGATGTGTGGGTGTGTGTGGGTCGAAACTTAGGTGGCTAGGTTGATTAGGTTAGGTTCTAGTGGGTTTTGGTCAAGGTATGTCCTAAATAAGGGTTATAAACCCTAATTCACTAAGGTAAAGTGCAATTCAACTTAATACAAGTTTAATTGGGTGTGTGGAAACTCAATTAAGAGTAAAACAACTCAATTAATTTTGGTCTAGGTCAATTAGACTCTCACTGAGTCCAATTGGATAGTGTGTGCTGAGATTAGGGCTCAATTGACTCAATGAGTCCAATTGAATAGGCTGATGGAATTGACTAAGATCCAAGTCAATTTGGTTTAGTGAGGACCTAATTAGGTCCTTAGGGAGGTCTAGAGGTGTGTACTAGGGTTAAGGCACCTTAATTTAAGTTGCTATGTGGTTGGAGTTGGGTTTAGGGACCTAGAGATCCAAGATAAAGGCTTAAATCTCAAAACAGGAATTGGAGAGCAGTATCAGACGTCTAATAATAGTGTTAGACATCTTATACTAAAAAATTGGAAGTCCAGACTTGTTGTCTGGACGTCCAATCATAGTCAGGAGGGAAATCAAGGTTCTATTTTGGGTATTCTGTAGAAATTGGACATCTGACAAAGTGTCTGGACATCCAATAACGCAGCAGAAGTGGGTTTGAGGTGTGCGGGAGATGGCAAAGGGTCCTGGATATCCTATAACTTATCTGGACGTCCAGATTAGGGCTAGAACTTGGGTTTTAGGTCTTCCTAGGGTGTTGTGACCTAATCGAAGGGTGGCTAAGGCTTGGGGAAGTCTGGGCTATCCTAGGGCTAGGATGGACCTATGCTCTCCACATTTTACTGCTTTATTCCTACTTAATATAATAGAAACCTTTAACTCCCTTACATTATTATTCCTACAGCTAAACTAAGCCTTCTACTCTAGCTCTGCTGCAACTCCCGTTATTCCTGATCCAACTTCAGATCCTGCTCCAGATCCAGCTCCTGATCAGCTTATTCCCTGCAATCGACATAATGCACTTAATCAACACATTATAACATTATTTTATGCATAGCTAAAGGAAAGCAGTAAAGATATAGATAATGCACATGCATGCATGAATAACCCTAACTTATGCGAAGTCCTAGCATAATTTAGGTCAATTAAGACCTATGATTGCTATGCAATCATACCCCCATGCTTAAATCTTGCTAGTCCCTAGCAAATGCAAGACTAAATTATTTACAGCAAAGGTCCTTAAGGGACTGATTATTTTATCAAGTGTATGCATAGAGATTTTTCTCCTTTTTGTTTTCATCCTATTCTCTAGAAATCTAGACAATCGTAAAAGTGTGGCTATGTAGCTTTTGCAACGAATTCGAGTGAAAACAAATACACCTCTGAAGCCTGTACTTGATCCCAAGTAAAAATTCTAGTAGGATAGGCGGACTTCTTCGCTCAAGGTACTCAAGATATTCTATGAATTTCACCCCAGCTTTAGGCTTAGGTAGAGAATCTCAGAGGGAAAGGATTATATATTTAGTGTCTCATTCTCACTTGGTGCTACATAGAGACTAGTACTACAGAAACTAGATTCTCGGACTACTAAGTAACTCAACTTAGAGAAAGACGAGAAAAACTATGCTCTCTTTGATTCCTTTGTATGCATTCTCTCTTACTCTTTTTCTTTTCCTTTTCTTTTCTTTCATAGAGCTCACAACTTCACCAGATTCACGTATATGACCTGTATTTGGTGGTCTCACTAGGCATTAACACTTTAATTGAGTTCTCATAACCCCAACACTAAGTCAAAATTCCTCAGCCAGTATTTGGGCGGTCAAAAACACAAGAAAAATAGGTTAGGGCCATATTTGGTGGATCTCAATTTTATTTGGTGGTATTGCCTCGATGAAATAAACACTAAATATTCATTCTTTTCGTTGCTTTTTCCTCTTTTTCTAATTTTTTTTTTAGCTTTTCTTTCTTTTCATCATTCTTTTTCTTTTTCTTTTTCTCTTTTTTTTAAATTTTTTTTTTCAGCATAACACAACTGGGATACATCCATGAACTTTATTGAGGAGGCATTATTAGGGATTGGTGGTACTCAAGAGGCATTAGGTGGCTTATTTGGTGGAAGTGCCTACTCACGGCACTGGGAGAGACGGATAGGACGGTGTATTTCTGACCTTTTCATCAATACCCTCCTTCAGCTGAGGATTCCATAGAGAATGGTTGTAACCATCAACCTTAACCCTAGTTTTATGAAAACTTGCTCTCCGCGTATTTGCCTTATTCGGTGGCTTTCAAAATTTTGCACAAAAATGTATATGCGGGAACCGAGAGCGAAAACTATGTCTAATCTCAGAGTATCATCACCTAATTATCTAGGATTCCAGATTCCTCGCACTAATCTTAGAGCACCAGTACACTCTACTCTCATCTCACACTATTTGCTGGATTTTTGGAAGAAAATCAGGCTGACTCCCAAAACACTGTCCAGGGGTTCAGGAAAAGAAGCACTGCTTCTTCTCGACAGACTGAAGATGTTATCAGCCTTCACTGTGAATCCATTGCAAATTCTACGTGTGTGTGAAAAGTTGTACTAGATTCCAAATTACAGGAATCAACTAAAGGATAAAATCCTTAATGCATTCTCTTAATAAAATAATCTTATTCATGAATGCAATATGTATATATGCTATAGACATGTAACCTCACATAATTTGTACTTCGTGAATTTCCCATATCAGGTTACAATAGCTTGACCCTAAATTTAGAACAAAAGGTGAGTGGGTGAGTCGGAAGTGGCTGTTGCGAATGATTTCTAGCTCCAATGTGAGCATTGGAGGTGGAGTCGGTTGCTCTTTTATTTAGGGTCCTAAAGTACATTTTACATGCAACTCCGAGGTTTTCCTAAGTGTTGGCATGAAAATTTTTTCAGTTTTTTACTGTATCTACCCCCCATGCCTAAGTTCTTGCATGTCCTCATGCATGAATGTAAAAGAAAATAAATACTGCAGGGAGAGAATGGGTGGAAATCACTTGTAATTGCTCCTGAAATTATATTTAGCACCGTCCAACCTGTTAGCATGCAATATAAAAAAGGGACATATGCTAAAACAAAAATATGCTATGTATAAAAATGGTTATATATAAATGATGGTGGAATGTGGAGTGAATGGTATTTATACGTGCTGAGTTTAACGCGTCCAGCTGGGCGAAAACTCAATCAGATGTGCCATTTCTTGCATAGGAGCTGACTAAGATTAAGAGAAAGATATGCTCGTATGTCCCCAGAATTAGTGGTCCGGAGATGCGAACCAGCTGATTGTGCACCCGTACTCGAAAAAGTCTAGCTATAAGAAACTGTGGAGTGGTGGTGGAAAATAGAGGATAATCAGAGGGGGGATCATGATGTTGTTTCAGCTGATTTATCATGTCCCACAATTCAGTAGGAAGTTGCTGAGGGACAAGATCAAAATGTACATTAGAACCATAATCTGAGTCATATGGATCCTCATAATGATAATTGACATCAAAGATCATGCCCTCTCCAGCCTTTTTGTCATATGGGGGTATCCATGAAAGTAGAAGATTTGTGGGGAGGTCACTGAAATCCTCATCAGAAATTACTTCATCCTCATCAGTACTCATCTCTGATTCATCAGAGGCTGACTCTTCTGGCTCTAGGTCGAGCCATTGACTAGGATGATAGGTGCATTCCCAGCTCATTCTGCTCAAAGCTTCACCCTCATATGCAATGGGTTCCTTAATAATTCCTGCCTCAGGTAGCATATTTATTTCTTCGGTCAAAGCATCCATAGCTACTTCTGGTATTCGGATGTCAAGATCAGGGATAGAAAGTGTCATCTCAGAATCTCTAACATCCGAACTAGGGATGTAGGTGAAAGAAGAAGAGTGCAGATCAGAAGATGTTGGCTCTAGCATAGGTTCACCTACAATAGGAAGTGGCTTAGGCTGATCAGTAGTGTCGCATGTAATGTCTGCCTTAGGAACCATATCCTCAATTGGATTCGCTTCCCTTATCTCGATTGGGTTATCCAACCCAAAAGGTGTCTCCCAGGATTCAGAATAATCTGATTGTGGCTTAGTCCTGAAGATATCAGTCCTTTCCTCAATTTTCTGAATGGAGCTCTCAGATGAACCCATTCAGCATACTTCCTGCTCCTGTCTCCTATCCAAGCTAGGTTCTTCTTCCCCTGAATGATTTTCCAGCATCTACTCCCGAGAATCTTCTGTGTGTCCTTCCAACGTGGTCGTTTCGAATTCCTCGAGGTCTTCAAGGCTATTCTCCACTTGATATCTCAAAAGTAGTAGTTCTTGAGTTTCCCGATTTTGTTTCATTAGCCTTGTTATCTCTACTATTTCCCGAAGGAGCTCCATCATAGCTTGCTGATGCAGAATCCAGCTTTGTCTTTGGTTCGGCTCAATCATAGCCTAGATTTTGTGTAGATAGGATGCAGCCTTTTCCTTAGTGCTCGCTATAGCTCTCTGTATTCTGTAATGCGGCCGCATATGCATCGGTAGTTCTTCAGGGGTTCCATGGGGTGAATCAGGTCTAGCCATGTTCCATGGGTGAGAAGTAGGAGTATGAAATCCATATCCTGGGTTATAAGATGCGGTCCTTTGAGGGACCGACTGGTATGGGTCATAATATCCAGGGTTAGGATATGGGTTAACCATTTCTGTAACCCGAGAAGGATCAGGTGAAGCAAAAAGTCATCTCACGACCTTGGGTTCTAATCCCAAGGTTGAGCTGATTCAATGACCCGGGCTCTCAGATAAGCTCGTGGGTCCAGCTCTCCTAGATCCTGATTAGGCCCAGATCCAGGGTTAGCCATTGCGGCTAAGCAGATAGAAGTGACTCGCTTCCTTGGGAGCGACTCCCAAGGTCCAATCAGTCTGCGTCTAAGTGACCTCCTTCCTTGCATACACCACCCAACCCCTGGGTTGGTGTAGCCAAGCAGGACAAGGCTAAGGCCCTATCAATCAAATGGTCCTTATAGATCAGGTGACCAGATCTTTCGTTAAGGATTTGAATTCCTGAAGATAAGTTCGTCGTACTGGAAGTGAATCCCGCCTCTCAAGCTAACCTAGCTACTTTGGTTACGAGGGGACTAAGGGGAAGGTTCTTCCTTTGGCTTATGCCTCCGGTTCCGTTGACCCCCGAGCGTAGTTGTTTGACACTACCCCACAGACTTAGTCACCAGGTTTGGCAAGAGAGGTTAAAAACACATAGTAGTACGACAACGAACTCAGGTTGATTTCGTGTTTTAAAATTAATTTTAACCCATTTTCTTCAGTGGGGTTTGTGGTGAGTGGCCCAAAAGGTGACCAAGCTCACCAGCTAACTAGACCTGATTAAGTCTAGGTTAGCCCAAAGAGTGGTCTCTAGTTGTAACCCTAAAGGTTCAACCTAAGTTGCGTGCACTTCTAGGGTTTTTCCTTTTCTGTTTCAGCAGACCACAAAAGTAATGTTGGTTCTCTGATAATAATTGGAATCCAATTAATTTGAAAATTTGAGTAGATTCCTTTTTCTATTAGTTTTCTAGAGAATATTTTTTTGGAATTTTTGCTATTTCAACAGAAATTTTAGGGAATTTTGAATATCAGGGGTCAGATCTGGAATTTTGACCCCTAGTCGATTTTTTGCTTCGAAATAGTATCAAATGACTTCAAAATTTTGGGAAAAATATGAAAAATAAAGCCAATGAGATCAGCTTTCAAAGCCCACTATTTTTAGTTAAAACAAATTTGCGGATTGCTCGAAATCACTTTTGGAAATTTGAAAATTTTTTAATTTGGGTCAGTCTGACCCCCGTGCACTTTGCAAATTTTCAAAAATTGTATACTTGGAATTTTCATAAAATAATGGAGGCATTTCAAAGATGGTTTGAAAATGAAGGTTAGCCCAAATTTCAGAATTTTTCGCTTACTATATTTTCAGCAATCGAATTTTTAATTCAAGGTTGAAATCTGACCGAAAATCAGGAGATGGTGGAAAAGCTTTTTAAAGAGGTTTGAATTTAAAATCTAAGCTTTCCACCAAAAATGGTTTTTTTTTTCAAAACTTTTGCACATTATTTTTTTCGCAAAGAAATTTTCAAAGGATTCAAAGAATATATCTTTTTCTTTTTTCAAACTAGCCTAGATTCGAAAGGAAACCTAATCTACATTTTTTTCAAAATTTTTCTGATTTTGATTTTTTTTTCACGAAAATAAGAAAATTCTCTTTTTTTTTTTCAAAGAATTTCTCAAAGCAAATTGCATAAAGTAAATCTACTCCAAGGGTTCAGAAAAAAAGAAACCTAATCTGGAGAGAGAAGATGTGCACCTGATTTTTCTTCTCCACGCTCGATGTGTGCGCAAATCCCGTTTTCCTTCCGTGTTGTCCTGCACATCAAAAATAAAGTAGAGGCAAATTCGTCAGTGACAGATTAAAAGATCAAAATCAAGAAAAATGACATTGCCTCCGCAGCAACGGCACCATTTTACGAAATCATTTCCACACATTTTGAAAGTCATCGGAATCGTAGCGTAGTCGTGCAAAAACATTCGTCAAAAATTAAGTTTGTAAAAATAACGAGACTTGAGTCCCGATCGTTCGTCTCTGGGAGGTGTTGCTTTTACATTTGAAATCGATCTTACTCTACTTTTTTTAGAATTGCATGTCGGTTCATGATTATTACGTATTTAGGTATCACATGCTTAGTTGCAAGAATATTAGGAATTGAAAACAAACAACTTGAATTACACAAAAAGAATGACAATTATTAAGCTCATGGTGATTTCAAACATATAGAGAAAAATATATATATAAAAGCATTTTTCATTCATTCAGTGGGAGAGTTGTTTGCAACATAAAACGTAGAGGAAAGCTTGTGCAAAAATGCTTGAAAATTAAACCTAGCTATCAGAAAATGATCGCATACAAGAATCGATGGGGGGATTTCGCATGCATCATTAGGGGAGAAGTAATACTACACTACTAAGCAGTAAATAAAAGTAATAAAATTATGAAGAGCATGAATTAAATCTAGAAGAATAAAAGGGCATTCAGGGGTGGTCCCCAATGGCCTTGGAGTGGTCGGGAGGAGAATGAGGGGCGACCAATGTAGCCTAGGTCGACCCTTGGAGAGAGGTAGGGTTGATCCAGCATCCCGGCATGGTGTCCTCCATGATGGTGGTGAGCTCATGGAGGTGGAGTAGCTAACCTAAGTGAAGGTGGGCGTGGATGGAGCTAATGAGGTGAGTGGTGCCAATGAAGCCAAGGGATGTGAATGGGTGCAAATGGCCACCCCTTAGGTCTTTTTATGGACCTAAGGAAAGCTCCCTAGAGTATTATGGAATTCTCTAGAGAGGCCTATGGTGGGAGCTCGTGGGAGAGTGAGAGAGAGAGGATGGATAGTGGTTTTTAGATCCACCAAATGTGGATCTAAAACTTGAATGGCTCTTGGTCGCTAATTTTGGCAACCAAGGCAACCACACTTGGTAGAGAGTTCTAGAGAACTCTAGGCTAGGTATTTTCGTGTGGATGGTGTGTGTGGGTGTGTGTGGGTCGAAACTTAGGTGGCTAGGTTGATTAGTTTATGTTCTAGTGTGTTTAGGTCAAGGTATGTCTTAAATAAGGGTTATAAACCCTAATTCACTAAGGTAAAGTGCAATTAAACTTAATACAAGTTTAATTAGGTGTGTGGAAACTTAATTTAGAGTAAAACAACTCAATTAATTTAGGTCAAGGTCAATTGGACTCTCACTGAGTCCAATTGGATCGTGTGTGCTGAGATCAGGGGTCAATTGGACTCAATGAGTCTAATCGAATAGGCTGATGGAATTGACTAAGATCCAAGTCAATTAAGTTTAGTGAGGACCTAATTAGGTCCTTAGGGTGGTCTAGAGGTGATGTACTAGGGTTAAGGTACCTTAATTTAGGTTCCTATGCGGTTGAAATTGGGTTTAGGGACCTAAAGATCCAAAATCAAGGCTTAAATCTCAAAATAGGAATTGGAAAGTAGTATCAGACCTCTAATAATAGTGTCAGACATCTTATGCTCAAAAATTAGAAGTCCAGACTTGTTGTTTGGAAGTCCAATCAGAGTCAGGAGGGAAATCAAGGTTCTGTTTTGGGCATTCTGTAGAAATTGGACATCTGGCAAAGTGTCTGGATGTCCAATAATGCGGCAGAAGTGGATTTAAGGTGTGCGGGAGATGGCAAAGGGTCTTGGACGTCCTATAACTTATCTGGACATCTAGATTTGGGTTGGAACTAGGGCTTAGGGCTTCCTAGGGTGTTGTGACCAAATCTAAGGGTGGCTAAGGCTAGGCGAAGTCTCTAGGCTATCCTAAGGCTAGGATGGACCTATGCTCTTCACATTTTACTACTTTATTCCTACTTAATAGAATAGAAAACCTTTAACTACCTTACATTATTATTCCTACATCTAATCTAAGCCTTCTGCTCTAGCTCTGCTGCAACTCCCGTTATTCCTGATCCGGCTTCAGATCCAGCTCTTGATCAGCTTATTCCCTACAATCGACATAATGCACTTAATCAACACATTATAACATTATTTTATGCATAGCTAAAGGAAAGTAGTAAAGATACAGATAATGCATATGCATGCATGAATAACCCTAACTTATGCTAAGTCCTAGCTTAATCTAGGTCAAATAAGACCTATGATTCCTGCACAATCAGGATGGTGGAGATGGATTTAAGAAGTGTATGGTGCAGATGAAGGGAATTTTGGAGGGAAAGTTGGCGCCAAAAGTGAAGGGTTCTAGAAGGTTATTTTGGATGGAAAATAGGTGGCTTTTGGTACTGGTGCTGGGGTGAAGGGGTGCGATGGTGGTGGCGCCAACTTGGAGTAGGATAGCTAACTTAGGTGAGCTTAGTTGGTGGAGATAGCTAGGGTTGAGTTGAAGGTGGTGGATGGCCAAGGAGTTGCATGCTAGCTAAGCTAAGCTAAGCTAAGGTAGCTTAGCTAGCTATGGAGTAGAGGAGTAGGTAATGTGAGCTAAGGTTTGAAGAGAGGAGCTGAGGAGAAGTCTGGAGCTTGAAATAGAGCTGGCAGCTGCTGAAGAGGCTGGCATGGAGCTAGTCTAGCAGGCTTAGCTTGCTAGTTCTTTGCTAGCTGCTAAGCCAAGCTAAAGTGAGCTGGCTTCTACCATAATGAGCTGAGGTGAGCTGGGTCTGGTGCTCCCGAGGAGGATCAAGCTGGTTGAGGCAGCTAAGGTGGCTTAACTCAATTGAGTTGAGCTAAGCTGAGTCCTTGGGAGTTGGACTTGAGCTTCCTAAGCTGGAATGAAGTCATCTTCGGCTGGCTGGAGTTTAGTGGAGCTAGATGTAGCTGGACCTGAGCTGGGGTGAACTCCAGTCAACTTAGCTAAGCTAGCTAGAGCTCCCTGTGGACTAGTGGGAGCTGAGATGAGCTAGACTCAACTAAGTTGAGCTAGATCTGAGCTGACCTGAGCTAGGGTGAGCTAAGATAAGCTCTCTTGAGCTGCCATTCAACTAAGATTAGCTGAATGGAGATGGGATGAGCTAACCCTAGTTCAAGTGAGCTAGGTTCCAACTGTGGTGAGCTGGATCAAGTTGAGTTCCAGTTAGTCTGAGCTCCTCCTTCGCCATTTGCCTTCTTGAGTGCTACGGTTTTTAGGGATCTGTATATCTATTCATCCCTAACACTCACAAAAACACATCAGAAAGACAATAAAAAATGCAATGCATGCCTAACCTATTTAATGCCTAAATGTAGCCCAAAAACCCATTTGCGGAGTAAAATCCTAAGAGTTAGGTTGGTTTTAATGCATAAGAATGATGATAAACTGGCATTTATCAAACATGAAAGGAGAGTCCCATAAAGATCCTTACATGGTATAGCATTTCCAAGGGTTACAGGGTTTCCGCCACCCATCTTTTCTTTTCACTACAGTTCCAAGTAGTGCAGAAATATGTGAGTTAAGCCCTAAGTCTACCAATTTTAGGCTTTGATGTGCTTGTGCCTTGGGTTATCACTTGGTTTAGAGATAAATTCACTTGTGACCTAATTTTAGGTTGATTAGTTCACAATGTAACCCAACTTCACCTTACCTGTCCTATGGATTAGAGGATGCAATTTGGGTCAACTCACCCAAACCACCATGTTTTGTCCAACAAACAAGTACTAAGTCCCAAATTTTAGGGTTCAAGTGATCTTGGAGCCTTGATTTTAGGGCTTAGACTTTTAAATCAATGTAGACATGGGTTTGGGTTGTACACAATATGGGAAGATTATTTCCTTTAAAGTTTGCAAGTATGTACTACCACTTCAAAAACCCTAATTGGATCTAGATGGAATCTAATTTAATTCAAATTAAATAGCACCTTAGACTTAAACAAGAAGGTGATAGTCCAAGGTGTTCAAATTAAGTACCAAAGTCCCTATGCACAAAGGAATTTGGGTTTGTGTCTAATCAAGCAACAAAGCTCTTGCACTTTGTCAATTCTATCTCAATCAAACAAGAACATCTTGCCACAAATGATGGGTCTAGAAAAGTAAGGCATGATTGGATTCCTAAGATTTTTTTTGTTAGTTTCTTTTTATATGAAAGGAAAAAAAAGGGAGATAAGGAGAAAGGAAGAAAACAAACCTATCAATGGAGTGGTTGATCTGAGTCGGTAGACTTGAGCTTTACCCTACCCATGTCTTCACTTGGGTTAGGTACAAATAACCTCTTCAAAACAACCAACAAAGACAAATAGGTAAGAAATCAAGTAAAACAAAAGAGAATAAAGGAAAAATAAGCATAAAGATAGTGTAAGTGCACACTGTACCCTGGCAATGACACCAAAAAGTGTTGTACATAAATCGAGGTTTTATAAAAATGAATTGTACTATAGTCGAAAGTGCAAAGCCAACTACTAAAATTTATAATCTCGAAGAATGTATTCCGAGATTGTTCTTAGGGAGCAAGTAATCACGTGAATTATCACTACCGAAAATTTCAAACTCAAGAAGTAGATGCAAATAATTTAATATTTAAATATAAGCATTCTAGCTCAAAAAGAATAAAAATAGGAATCTACGTGCTAAAAAGATTTGAATAAGTTATGCTTTCAAAGGTTTTGAAACCCTTAGAACATCTTAATGGATCACAAGAATTGGCCTTCTTGCACTTGGTCCAACGTCGTAGTGGATCACCCTATTGGCTCTCCTCTTTCTCTTTATCTCTCTAAATAATAGAGGCTTATATATGCCTAGCGAGGAGCCCTCTCCCTATTAGCGGCTAAGAGGCTACAGGATGCAATTTGATAAATAGCACTCTAATACCTCTCAATCCCACAGTCTAGGACTAAACTCGTCCCTTTGATTTTAAAGATCGAATTTGAACCTACTTCCCTTCTTTCTTCTTTCTCACGTGCTCCTCAACTCTAACTCTCACTCACACTCTTTTCTTCTTTCTTTTCTTTCTTTCTTCTCCCCAACACTAAAAAGGGCCAGCACTCACTGTTGTGTGCGCCTTACTTTTTGAACACACACCATTGATCCACTCACGCACACCCTCATAGCACCCTTTACTCCACTACCACCTTCACCACATAACCTATAACCCACCGCTGGCATTATCCTACCCATAATCCCAACCATGTGCTAATCCCATCATACTTATCATAATCTCACTACACCCACAGCATACCCATCCTCCCATATTTTCTTTCTTTTTAAGCTTTGTATAAGTTGGCTTGACCAACACATTATTGTAATAAAATTTCAAGTGCTAATATATTTGCTTTTTGTGCAATTAGTGTAGTTTTGTGCTCCAAGCAATAAAAGACAAGTTTCTTAGTTCTTGTTTTTGTTTCCATTTCCTTAAGAAAAAGACTAAAAAAAAAAGAGAGTAGTATAGCATGTAGTCTTAGTTTCATCTTATTGATTTAGTTAATTACTTAAAAGATAAAAAGAAAGTACCAAAGTCTAAAAGACCTAAAAGACAATAAATCGTTAAGCAAATTTCTAAGTGAAATGAGCCAAATTTCACTTTCTTGAGGATTCGATCGGGACTCACAGAACCAGAATTAATTTCAAAATATGATTTGTTGTCTCATTATAAATTTATTTTGATTTGCAACTTTACGTGAGTTTTCAAACTACAACGACGAAATTAACAAGATAAAAATTCGCACAGATTTCACAATGCCACACCTAAATCCATTAATTATTTAAATTTATAATGAGAACACGAATTGATTTTTGAAATTGGATTTGGCGAGTCCTGGTCAATTCCTCAGGGAGGCAATTTTAGTCTGCCCTCTCGCTTAGGTCAATCTTAGTATTATTGTCCTTTTTGACTTTTTCATTTTGAGATTTTTATGGTCTTTTGTATAAGGAGCAAAATTGCAATGAGACTAGAAACAAAATCTTATTGGTCTTTTTCTTGTTTTACTATTTTTTATCTTTTTGGAATATACAAGAAGAACTTGATATGAGAATGGGAACAACTAAATTAAACTTCACAACTTTTATTTCATAAACATAACGAGAAAGTACATAAAAGAAAATTGCTATCAACAAGACAACTAGAGTTGTCTCGAACTTATGAAATTGAAATGAGGCCTTGAGTAATGATTCCCAAGTCGATTTTTACTGAACAAAAAGAAATCATAGAAGCAATGTTTAATAACGAAAGGAAAAGAAGATGATGAGATGGAGATGGGGATGAGTATTGTGGTGGACGATGGAGGGGGTAAAGTGACTAGTGAGGTGGTGGGGACATGAAGTAAGGAGTGTAAGTGAGTTAAGGTAGACTGTGCGCAAGTGAGTGTTGGTGTGTGTAGTGGAGATTGTTAGATGGTAGGTGGTGGCATGGGTGATACTGGTGGATAGAATGGTGTGTGTGAAGTGAGGAGAGTGAGTGGGTGAAGATGGGCATGACTGTGATAGTGAAGTGTATGTGGTGGTGATGGTGGAATAATGGAAATGGTGATATGGGCTTGTGTGAGAGAGAGAGAGAGTGCATATTACCAACTAATAAGCAAGTAAAGATGCTAAAAAGAAAGTAAGAAAATGCTTGGATTGAAAGTGCTATTCTACTAAGCAAGTAAATAAAATAAAGACTAAGAAAGTAATGAAATTAATCTACTAACAAAATAAAAAGAGAATGAAGGTAGAGAAATTAGGTGGCCTCTGCAATGTGGGCACTAGACCTATTGGGATGGGAGGAGAATCCTTGGGTTGAAGCCTATGTCCTCTCCAGCTATACACCAAAACTAGGTAGTCACAAGTAGCCATTGGCAATGGCGGAAGGAGCTCTTGGGAAGAAGCTCATGGAGGAGACTAAGGTAGAGATGATGGAAGGAATGGGGAAGGGGGATGTTACTACCGAAGGGAAGAAGAGGAGGGGGGTTGTGAGTTTTAGAGGGGGTCGTTTCATGGATGTTAGGTAGAGATGTGGTGCACCTTAGGTGGGTTTCAGGCATAGGATAAGGGGGTACATTCTAAGGAGAGTAGAATGTTCTAGAGGGGGCTAGAATGGGTGTGCACCTAAGGTGGGATTAGGGAGATGGCATGGAGATTAGGTGGGGGCTAAGGGGATGAAATAGGGGAAAAATATCTATGGATATTGTAAATGTGGGAAATTAGTGTACATGTGTTCAATTATGTGGATAGTGATGCATATGCACGTGTAATTACATTTAATTAGTGTGTGCACAAGTGTATGCATGTGTCTAGTGCATGGGTGTGTGCATAGGTTTGTGAATGTTTGTTAATGGATGTGGAGGATGGTTTGCATGGGGTTGTCTTGACAGGTTCAGGCTTGTCCTAATTTTGCATTTTCTTGTCTCTTGCACTCTTCTTTATTAGCTAGCTTCTTCTTCTTGTCTTCAGAATGAGGACATGATGTCTCTGCATCATTTCAATCCCAATGTTGCTCCTAACTTGTGGTCCTACATAAATAAAATCCCAATATTACAGATAAGACCATAAGATGATAGATTTAGGTCAAGAATGTACAAATGCAATTATGCATGCAATGCATGTGATGGATGCTCTACTTACATAATGCAAGCTAGGTTATTAGCTTAATTTAGTCAAATTAGGTCTTATGATTTTCTATGCAATTAGCACCCTAGTTGGGGGTGGGTTCCTAGGGTTAAGGATGGGTTGAGAAGGTAGCATTCCATGCTGCCTGAAATCAGCTATTTGGTCCATTCTTCCATCAGCTCGGCCCTCAATTGATTCCTATCCTCCTTATCTCTCAAATTCATTTCTCGCATTTCCTTGACGACCAAAGCCAAATCAATAGGTTCAATTTATTGAGTAGGTTGAACTTGGTAAGTGTGTGATTGTGTGTACCTACTAGGTTACCCACAAGAATTAGTTTGCCAAGTTGAGTTAGGACCCTGGGCGAGGTTTTGACACTACTAAGCAGAATTTGGATGGTTATGCCACCTAGGGCTGTAGGTGTTCAAGTATGGGTCATTCCTAAAATAACCATGGATAGTGTTATCCATAGCATAATTAGGCATCAAGCTACCTAATTAAGAATTTAAGGGAATCAAGGTCCCTCCTTGGTACCTAGAAAGCGATGGGTCCAAGTATAGCTGACTTGTAGGTTGAGTCAAGGGTATGTCACTAATATTATGCACTAATTCCTGGTCTATTAGGGGTAGGGGCTAGGTGCGGGTTAAGATAGAGGTCCCCTGGTTAATCATAGGATTCATATAGGAGGTTGCACGTAAGGGATTCCAGCCCTTCAACAGGTTATCCAACTGATAAAAACACATGGATTCATGATAAATTGCTTATTTATGATAGTTCCTAGGCTTAGCATTCCATATCATATTATAAACATTGCATGGCATTTAGGATAGTTTTATGTTTGTATATTAATTCCTTCATTTTATATGGACAAGAGGCAATGCAACATCCTTACGGACTTCGGATGAAAAATCCGACCGTATGAATGGATCTAGAGCGACAATCGCAATCTGACAACATAGAAACCACCTCGATCCGAGCATCGTGGCATCCTCTGCAAGCAATGAAGGGTGGATGGTCCAGATGCTACCACGTGGCACCATCTGGAGAGCCTAAAGTTGCCTGCACATCTCCAAAGGCCACCCATCGAGTGATCTCAAACGTTGGATAAAAGTCCAATGGCTTAGAGGTTGCCCTTACCACGTGGCCACAATTCTTCTTTTGAACACACCCACAGGTGTGGCACAGCGGTGAGGTCGAGCACTCTCAAAGAGCAAGTGCGAGATCAAGTAGGGATTCGCCGTGCCCTGCTACAGTGTCAGATGTAATAGGGTCGTCCGATCATAATCGAGCGGTTGAGATTCCCCATGCCTGATGCAACGCCACCATTCGACGTGAAGGCGTATGCCAGATCACACACATGCCATCTGTGGTGTGCATTTAAATCGACCGTGAGAAACATCCGCTATCCGATCTCCACAATCACGCGAGGCGCGTGATTCAAATCGAAGTGCGTGTGATCTGTGGGCTCGTCTAGACCATGCGATGCAGCATCCAACGGCGGCCAGTGCACGTGCCAGCGATGCGAAATTCAAATGCTGGCAGGCGCGCACTCTCCTCTCGCAATCACACCCGTCCACACCTGATCCAACGATTGACGATTGCCGCGCCTTTGATAGCTGTGGGTTTGAGTGTTGGGCGCGTGCTTTACAACAATAGAAGGGTGTGCCTTTAGTGACACTTGCAGCTGTCACTAAATGGCCTGTGCAATGAGTGCGCCAACCAAAGTAATGAAGAGGCGTGGATCTTTAGCGACAGCTCGAGCAACCTTTAGTGATGCTTATAGCTGTCACTGAATGCCTGTGCATGGGATGCTCTTCTTCCCTCCACTATATAAAGGCCTACACACCCCCTCACCAAACCATCTCTACCTACACTATTCCCACCTACTCCTAAGCTCTAGCAAGCCTGCCAATGCTCCATTAGAGTTTACTGTCAAGCTCCCAAGGCTCCTATTAGTGTAGCAAACCTCTGCCTCACCAAATATTCATCCCTCTTCCCATCCCCATTCATAGGTCGCCTTGGAGCCATCCTACCACCTCCATTCTGGTAGTAGATCATCATCGCCTTCTCACCTCTATTTCGGAGCCACGTCGAAGCTTGCCTCTACCTGACGTCCTCCTGCATCTCACCTCCGTCATCCTGCTCCTCACCTCCTTTGTCCAAGCTTCTGCTAAGCACAATTGTCTCGTCGAACAATCGATTCGGGAGATTCCTTCTCACCTCCCTCTCATTTTATGCTTTCAAAGTTGATTGTAATTGACATTGAAGTGATATCTATATTATATTTGTTCCCTATCTTTGGTGATTCATTCTACTTTTCTTCTTCCTACAAAAATAAAAAAAAACCCTAAAATACCAAAAGGAAACAAATGAAGCATGATTTTCAATTAAAGTAAACGTCGCCTCCCTATGTACGATCCGAGACTCCCTTCAAGTCTCGATATAAATTTCATTTGACCATGAGTCTTGCAACTACAATGACAAGTTACTTGTAACCCTGATTTCAAACTTGCAAAACATGTGCGATCATTTTGGTGCTGTTGCCGGAGAGGCAACGGAATTTACTTTATCATGTACTACGCTTATTTGCCTTTAAATAGCACTAACCCCACTTGTCTTCGATGTCTATCTTGTAGGTACCCTAGCATGGTGATCCAAGTGCGGTAGGCCGAAGTAAAGTGCGGGTAGAGTACTCTATAAGTTCCCCCACATTCCCCCCCACTAGTTAATTTCGCCACACTCATAACCATGACCTAATCTACTTAGGTGTTTGCATAAACCCTAGGATAGAATTGTTTGTCATGTTTGCCACCTTCATCAACCTCACCCCCACATTTTCAAAAAAGAACAAAAAAAAGATACTTTCTATGGGAGGAATCAATATACACACTTCATCCACCCACATTTGAGGCACATAATAGGACTTGATTTTTATCTACTCAACTACGGTTCTAACCTATGGACCCGGTACATGAATTCAACACATAAAAGAGTAGAAATCATATTAGGCTAATCACCTTTTTGTGTGTCTTAATCGGTGGTGCATTTGAGTTGATTGATTGAATTGTTTAGGCCGGACCACCTAATCTAAAAGAGGATCATTTTGTAGCTACCCCATAGGATTCAATAACTAGGTCAAGCCAGGCACTCCATATTTTTCTTGATTTCTAAAGGAAAATACTTGAACACATGCTTCGAAAAACAAACATGGTTTGTCTCACAAAACTTGGTTGAAAACACCTAATATTTGAATCATAAAAGCTAGTAAGTAAGATTCGAACCCAAAAACTCACCTCATCATTAATAATCTTGCTTGAAAACCTCTTAGTTGTGCACATTCACACATTCTCAAACAAATCATTAAGGGCACAACCCATTAAGGGCCCATCACATTCCGGAGCACCAATTTCCCAAGCCTAACTAAAATCAATTAGACATTAGCCCTAAGGATTCATTCGCTCGTTGGGATCCAAATTGAGATTATTCATGATTAACCTACTTATACTAGTCAATCTGATGTCTAGCTAAGGGAGTAGCGTCAAATGACCGCGGCTGGGGGATACACTAGGAACCAGAGGCGCAAGCCAAAGGGAGAACCTTCTCCCCAGTCCTTCCTTCTAACTAGTTGGATTTCCTGGACATAAGTAGAGTAAATCGTCCATAATCTTAGGACAAATTTTGAGAGTCAGTAGACCTTAGGCTACCCCATCTAGGGATAGGCTTGTTTTCTTGTGCTGTAGGGTTCCCTCTTTTCCCTGACCTTCTGACTTCCTTCCAGTGCATGCTTGGAAGGAGGTCATTGAATCCTAGATTGGAAGGACCTTTAGATCATTCTAGGAGGCAAAGTTGAGCTATAGCCAAGTAGATCCCATGGCTAATCAACAACCACCTCCCCCTCCCCCGAACCAGCAGGAGCTGATTCAGAGGCAGTTAGAAGAATTGCAGCAAATGCAGCAATGGTTCCAACATACGCATGCTCAAGGCGCTCGGTCCTTGGAGGATTTTTATGATCCTTCAAACTACGGGGAATGTTTCGGCATCATGATTCCCACTGGAGACATAGAAATCAACACCCAAGTCTTAAGTTTGATTAAGCATTTCAATGGGCAAGGCTCGGAGGACCCATTCCAGCACCTGAAGGATCTGACCACTTTGGTTCAAAACACCAGAGCAAGGAATGTGAATGAAGAGCAAACGATCATGAGGCTTTTCCCCCACTCTCTCAGGGGTAAGGTCGCACATTGGTACTGGACTATAGGAAGGTCAATTGAAACTTGGGCTGCTCTTAAGTCAGATTTTTTGAAGAAATTCTTTCCTATCGGAAGGAACAATGCCTTGTAATGGGCGATTACCACTTTTGCCCAGCGGCTGGGGGAACCATTTCATGGTGCCTGGGAGCGATTCTAGGAACTTTTAAGGAAGTGTCCACACCACAAGGTGCCGAAATGGCAACTCGTGTAGTTTTTCTATCACAGGTTAGTTGAGCAACTCTGTAATCACGTGGATGCCTCCTGCGGAGGCAATTTCCTCAATAGGGATGCAGATAGTGCATACGACTTATTTGAGGAAATGAGTGAGAACTCAATTAATCACACCTCCATGGATGCATTCAACCGGTCCCAACAACCTAGGTCAAGTGCTAATGAGATCCAGGATTATCATTCATTTGACATGTAATTAATTTGTAATAAATTGGATAAAATGGACTTGGTTGCTAAGAGAATGGAAGAATGGATGTCTAGGAATTCAAGAAACACTTCTATACCTACTCAATCCTGGAATTTAGGTTTCCATTCCTCACGAGCTCCCACGGGTCGGGAATTCATGAACCAACTTCATTCAGCTCAACCTGTGAGCTAGGATTTCATGGAACCTTATGGGTTCCAAACTAGGGCCTTTGATCCCAATTTTTCTGATCCTTCCTTCTCTCCATCATCATCTTATGAGGATGCAAATGTAATGCAGGAGAATGTTAGTTCCAACTCGTATTCCACCACTTATAACTAGGGATGGAGGAACCACCCTAACCTCTCCTAGAAAAATCAGGGGCAAATGACCTAAACTTGACCTAGGAACTATGCATCTCAAAAATCTATGGGTTAGGGTCGAGTATACACCTAGTTGAACCCAAGATCAGTTACTCAGCCATCTTGGAATGCCCAACAATTCGCAGGGCAGGTTGATTTAAATCAGCAGATGGTGGAAATGCAAGGGTCCATGCTTCAACTTATGTAGCAAATGAAGACATCATTGGATAACTTGCAATCTTGGTTAATTGCTAACACCTGACAACCCGGATCTTTACCATCCCAACCCATGCAATATGCAAAATTAGGGCAATAGAGCCCAAGGGTACGAAAATCAACGGGACTCACATGCACATGCTCAGGTGGTTGAGCAGGGTCCCTCATCATCTCTCTTTTCTTCTGGTTACATGACTAACCAAGGCCCACCAATCTTCACTAACCCACCTCAAGACCCAAACCTGTATGCCTCTGCAAACTCTATCACCTTGAGAAGTGGAAAGCAAACCCGGGACCCTAAATTACCTTCTAGATGCCAAAACCATGGGGAGCTTGAGAAATAAGAGGAGATTGAAGAAGGCAATAAGGCCCAAGAATCGGAAATTGAAAATCCCACCCATATCCCATTCCCTAAAACCCTATTGAAAAACTAAGAATAAGAAAACCCTAGATAGCAAGAAGGAGCTCCTAGATTTATTCTAGAGCGTAGAGATCAATATTCCGCTCCTCGATGCTATTAAGCACATCCCGGCTTACCCTAAATTTTTGAAAGAACTATGTACCCAAAAGCATAAACTGAGAGAACCCACTCAAAGGAAGGTGATTCTCTCTAAGCAAGCAAGTTCTGCGATCCTACATCACCATCCTCAAAAGAAGAAAGATCCAGGTGCCCCCTTGATCTCATGCATTATTAGGGAATATACTTTTGATAGGGCACTATTGGATCTAGGTGCATCCATCAACCTAATCCCAACTTCTCTTTATGAGAGGTTTGGGTTAGGTGAACTTAGGCCAACCTCTGTAACGACACAATTAACGGACTGATCGATCACCACACCGAGAGGCGTTATTGAGGATGTAATTGTCAAGGTCAAGGATTTCTATTTTCCTATAGACTTCCTCGTCCTTGACATGGATGTACCAATAATTTGAGGAACACACCCATCATTCTGGGGCATCCGTTCCTAGCTACCTCCAAGGCCAACATAAACTGTGAAAGCGGTAGTATGGAGATGGCCTTTGGGGATAGGAAATTAACTCTGGATGTTTTTAAGGAGATAAGAGGATTGTGGATTCATTGAGGAGCTCGAGGATCAGGATCTTGATACTTGTATGACAATCAATGCACTCGAGGACTCCACCAGCTTTAGCGAACCCAACCCACAACTCTCCATGGTAGACATGCCACATCTTGAAGAGGCTATTGATTTTATTCCTTCCCAGCCTCTTCCACAGGATCATCCTGATGAATCTTCATCAGCATCCTCTCTACCTTCCATTCTAAACCCACCCCAGTTGGAATTAAAACCATTGCCCAAAAATTTAAAATATGAGTTCTTAGGACCTGAAAACACTCTCCCTATGATTATTAGTGCTGATTTGACTATGGAGCAAGAATTGAGGTTAATTAAGGTCCTTAAGAACAACAAGGAGGCAATTGGTTGGATCATCCATGACCTTAGGGGGATTGAGCCATCTTATTCTAATCATCTTATTTTCATGGATGATGGATCCCGCCCTTCTCGTAAAATGCAAAGGAGACTAAACTCGAATATGCGAGAAGTGGTCAACAAGTAGATAATCAAGTGGCTCGATGCTAGGATTATTTACCCAATCTCGGATAGTCCATGGGTTAGCCCCATTCAGATTGTACCTAAGAAGGTGGAAATAACCATTACGACTAATGCGAAAGGGGAAACCTTCACCACTCATTCAGCTTCTACTTGGAGAGTTTGTATTGACTATAGGAAGCTGAACACAACCACTAAAAAGGATCACTTTCCCTTGCCATTCATCGATCATATCCTTGAATGGTTAGTTGGGCAAAAATACTTTTTCTTCCTGGATGGTTATTCGAGATATAACCAAGTCCTTATCCATCTCGAAGATCAGGAAAAGACAACTTTCACATGTCCCTATGGAACCTTTGCTTTTCGTAGAATGCCGTTCAGGCTTTGCAATGCACCTGCGACTTTTTAAAGGTGCATGCTGGCCATCTTTTCTGACATGGTGGGAGATTATCTTGAAGTGGTCATGGATGATTTATCCATTTTCGGGGATTCTTTTGACTCCTACCTGGCTAACCTGGAATTGATCCTCCAGAGATGCATCAAAACACAACTAGTCCTTAGCTGGGAAAAGAGCCACTTTATGACTCAAGAAGGCACTATCCTGGGTCACGTGGTCTCTAGTCGGGGTATTGAAGTTGATAAAGCTAAGGTGGATGCTATCGCTACACTTCCTCCACCCACATCTGCAAAATAGATTCGCTCTTTCCTTGGGCATGTGGGTTTCTACAGAAGATTCATTAAGGATTTCTCTAAGGTTGCTCAGCCCTTAAGTAACCTTCTGGCCAAAGACACGCCATTCAAGTTTGATGAATCATGCCGTAAGACATTTGATTTATTAAAAATGGCAATCACCTATTCCCCGTTGATGCAACCACCGGTCTGGATAACCCCATTTGAGATTATGGCTGACGCATCTGATTATGCCGTCAGGGCTATCTTGGGTCAAAAGATTGAGAAAAAGCCCTCTGTGATTTACTACACTAGCTAGACTTTGGACGAGGCCTAGAGGAACAACACTGTTACTATAAAAGAATTGCTAGTCATAGTTTTCGCTTTAGAAAAATTCAGGGATTATTTGTTAGGTTCTCAGGTCATCATCTCTACCAACCACTCGACCTTGAAACATCTCTTGGCCAAAAAGGATGCCGAACCCCAGCTTATTCGTTGGATTCTGCTACTTCATGAATTCAATCTTGAAATCAGGGATAAAGTCGAGGCATAAAATGTAGTCGCAGATCACCTCTTCAGAATCGTAATTGATTCTCCTCATCTGGATGTCTCGATCTCTGATACTTTTCCAGATGAGACTATCCTCATAGTCTTGGGTATCCGAACCCCCTGGTTTGCGGATATTTCCTTATTTGGCCGTTGGTCAAATCCCCTATGATTGGACCATACAACAATAGGATAGACTTTTGTCTGAGGCCAAATATTATTTTTGGGATGATGCCGAGCTGTACCACATTGGCGTAGACTAGATTATTCGTCGATGCATCCTGAAAATTGAGTTCCATGCCATACTCGAGTTTTGCCACACATTTGCGTAAGGTGGACACTTTTGCAGGAAAAAGATGACCGCAAAAATCTTGCAATCTAGATTCTATTAGTCGACATTATTTAAGGATGCCCAGGAATTCTCAAAGTCATGCATTCGATGCTAAACATTAGAGAACATGGCTAAGAGAGGTATGATGCCCCAGAACCCAATTCTTTCCATCGAAATTTTAGACATTTGGGGCATCGACTTTATGGGACCCTTCCCTTGTTCATTTGGACACTAGTATATTCTGGTCACTGTTGATTACGTGTCCAAGTGGATTGAGGCAATTCGCACCCAGACCAATAACCATATGGTGGTCATCGATTTTCTCAAGAAAAATATCTTCAGTTGGTTCGGGGTTCCTAGGGCAATTATCAGTGATGGAGGCACACATTTCACTCATGCTCAGTTTCTGAATTTACTGGGGAAATATTGGGTGAATCATCAGATTTCCACACCTTACCACCCTCAGATGAACGGACAGGCCAAGGTCACCAATCGGGAGATCAACAACATTTTGGAGAAAATCGTTAGGCCTGATCGAAAGGATTGGACCAAAAAGCTAGATGATGCACTTTGGTCCTACCATACAGCATACAAAATGCCTATCGATATGTCTCTATTTTGTCAGGTGTTTGGTACGACATGTCACTTACCCGTAGAACTTGAACACCGGCCATTTTGGGCCATCAGGAAATGTAATGTAGACCTTGAGTTGGCTGGAAAAATCAGGAAACTCCAACTAGCTATGTTGGAGGAGCTCCAAAATGATGCCTATGAAAATGCCAGAACTTATAAGGCAAGGACCAAAGCTCTCCATGACCAGATGATTTTACGTAAGGGCTTTAAGCCAAACAAGGAGGTTTAGCTTTTCGAGTCTCGATTAAGGCTTTCCCTTGAAAAACTCAGGTCTAGGTGGGACGACCTGTTCGTTATCAAGCATATTTTCCCTAACGGGGCTATAAAAATCTCTGACCCAAAGACAGGTTATATCTTCAAGGTCAATGGACAGCATCTCAAACCCTTTGTTGACCATGTGCTCCCTAAACCCATCTCAAACAAGGTTGCTCTTACCTTGCCTTAACTACCGTGGGTCGATCATCACCCAGCTGAAGGCACTAAACTAAACACATGTAAAGACTTTTCCAAGCTAGCCAGAGTCTCACGAAAACTAGGTGCTATTCTTCCACTTCTAGTCGCCTTCATTCTTTCATTTTGAACAATGAGGACATTGAAATAGATAAGCATGGGGGGGTGGAAATATCTTATAATCATTTTGTCAGCGGTAATAGTAATTTCCTATTTTCTTTTATTCTATAAAAAAATAGAATTAGGAGACGAGAATTTAGACATTAGGAGATGCAAACCTTAGGAATTGATACTTTGAGACCTGAACACTTAGACTCTTTAGGTCTTCAGGCTTAATTAGCCCGGGTGTCCACTAGAATGTGGACTTAGTCTCGAGTCCTCGCCAATTCAAATTTATTTTAATTTCACTAATAAATTAGGATGATAAGTATACGACTTATCAACCCACCCTCTGATTTGAGGGGACTTTAAGCCTGAGCATCTGCACACATTTTTTGCAGTGAGTCACTTTTTGGTAGTTTCTTCGGAAATTGGGTAGCTAATGAACTATCTAGGGTGGTAAGGCTGGCAAGTTGTCTGTGGTAACAGCTCATCGGCTGGTTGTCCAGATCCCAGTTACAAGACCATCTTCATTGTACTTCCTTTAGATAAATCTTAGATCAGGAAAGCCACCTACTTAAAAAAAAAGCAAATAGAAGAAAAAAAAGAAAAATAAAAAAATAGAAAAAGGAGAAAATAGAAAAAATAATAATAAAACCACACTTTACCGTACGAGTATGGCTGGCAAGTTGTCAATGGTAATAGCTCATCGGCCGATTGTCCAGAACCTAGCTCACAAAAGAGTGCACAATAATTCCCAAAACACTTGGGGAAGAAGTGGGGAAGTAGAATAAAGCAGGGAGATATACACTAGGTTCACCCTTGTGTTGACCCTATAAATGAAAGAAATAGGGAGAAAGCTACCCTTCAAAAAGATAAACCTCTAGGCAAGATCACCTAAGGTCGTAGAAACCCGAAGTCTGTTTTAAAGGCCATCTAGTGAGTTTTCACTATTTTCATAAGATGCTTAGCACTTAGAGTTCTTTTCGAGACTTGGGCAGGTCGGGTAGCCGTAAAAGTTATCTCGGAACTCTCAAACTCCAAAGTACAAAAAAAATTAGAAAAGAAGAAAAACAAGAAAAAACTTTTGTATCTGCTCTTCTCAAATAAGGCGAGGGCTTGGACGGTTTGCATTCTGGCGGGCACCTGGGGACTTGAGTTTTTGTAATTAGGTCTTTGGGTTGAGAATTTCTAAAGCAATCAACGAATTTTGCTTAAATACTCGAACCCTAATTCTGCTTTTATACATAGCATTTAGGTTAATTTTTCTAGGGACTAGCAAAAAGTAAGCATGGGGGTATGATACACATGGATTCATGATAAATTGGATATTGATGATAGTTCCCAGCCTTAGCATTTCATATCATATTATAAATATTGCATAACATCCATTGCATGCCATTTAGGATAGTTCTATGTTTTGTATATTAATTCCTTCATTTTATATGGCAAGCAGGCAATGCGACATCCTTACAGACTTCGGATGAAAAGTCCGACCATACAGATGGATCCAGAGCGACGATCACAGTCCAACAACATAGAAATCACCTTGATCTGAGCACCGTGGCATCTTCTGCAGGCAATGAAGGGTGGACGGTCCAGATGCTACCACGTGGCACCATCTAGAGTGCCTAAAGTCACCCGCACATCTGTAAAGGCTAACCATCGAGTGATCTCAGTCGTCGGATGAAAATCCAATGGTTGAGAGGCCTCCCTCACCACATGGGCACAATTCTTCACAACACACCGGTAGGTGTGGCGAAGCGGTGAGGTCGAGCCCTCTCAATGAGCGAGGACGAGATCGAGCCACAATTTGCCGCGCCCCGCTTTAGTGTCAGATGCAATAGGGCTGCCTAATCGCAATGGAGCGGTCAAGATTCACCATGCGTGATCTAATGCCGCCCACCGACGTGAAGGTGCATGCTAGATCACACGCATGCCATCTGAGGCATGCATTTAAGTCGACCACAAGCAGTGCCCACCATCAGATCTCCACAATCGTGCGAGGCATGAGATTCAAATCAAAGTGCGCATGATCTACGGGTGCATCTCGATCATGCGATGCAGCATCCAACGGCGGCCAGCGCATGTGCCAGCGATGCGAAATTCAAGCGCTGGCAGGCGCGTACTCTCCTCTTGCAATCATAGCTATCTGCGCCTGATCCAACGGTTGACGGTTGCCGCACCTTTGACAGCTGTAGGCATGAGTGTTGGGCGTGGGCTTTACAATGATAGAAGAGCGAGCCTTTAGTGACACTTGCAACTATCACTAAATGGCTTGTGCAGTGCGTGTGCCAACCAAAGTAATGAAGAGGTGTGGATCTTTAGCGACATCTCGAGTGGCCATTAGTGACGCTTATAGTTGTCACTGAATGCCTGTGCGTAGGATGCTCTTCCTCCCTCCATTATATAAAGACCTACACACCCACCTCACTAAACCATCTCTACCTACTATACTCCCACCTACTCCCAAGATCTAGTAAGCCTACCAATACTCCATTAGAGCCTTATTAGATCTGTAAAAGGAGGACATAGATGCATTATTAAGGGAGTTTTCATTCATATTCTCAAATAATTCAAATGCTCCCTTCTTATCCTTACTAAAAAAGTTACCCCCACATGCTACATCAACAAAATTCTTCAAATTGCCATATAACCTCTAATATAATATATGGGCCAAATGCCACTAAGGAATACCATGGTGAGGGCTCTTCCAAATTAGATTGTTGAACCTCTCCCATGCCTCATGATAAATACATACTATTCATGAAAAAATGACTATTATATGCGTTCCTAAGCTATTGAGAAGCATTCTACATTGTAAATAATGCATAGCATCCATCATCCTCCATTTAGTTTAACTTTATAAATTGTACAATAATTTATGTGTTTTAATGGCCAGGGGGCATGGAGACACATCAATGGCCTTTAGATGGAAGATTCAACCATACAGATGTGATCAAGGTGATGATCGAAGTCCAACGCCTCCGAAATCACCTCAATTAGGCATCTATAGCACCCTATACAAGCCACAGAAGATCGAGGGCTAAGGGACATGGTGACACAAATCCAAGCCTCCAACAACAAATCTGATCGCTTGGATGGGTTCAAGTCAACAATCGTAGCCCAATAATACAAAATCACCCCAATCCGACATCCATAGCATTGCCTATGAAGAGAAGAAAATGGACAGTCCAAATGGCGCCACGTGGCTCCTTCTCAACCCTCCAAATCGCCACAGCCACCTACGCTTGCCCACGCCTATGCCATTGATCCATAGCCATTTGAGCTTCATCTAATGGCTAAGCAGTGCGTATACTCGCACCTCATGACTTCAAAAGGGAACGGTCGCAAGCAATCTTGACTGTTGGATTCCCATCAAATGGTTCAGATTAAGTGCGTGCATGACCATCAAATGGCCATCCAGTGACGCAGATGCACCCATAGTACAGTGGTCACTCGCCTCACTTGCAAAGGAGGGGCAGACATTTGAGACATAATCCACACCCTTTCTTAGTGTGCGGCGGGAGCGAAATTCAACTGCTTGATCACGATCGAGCAGCCGAGAGACAGCCACAATAGTGCTATGCAGACTTCTTATATTCTCAGCATGCGAGGTGGGCACCATCAGATCAACATCAAGAGGGTGCGCAAGTGGCCACGTGGCCATGTGAATAGGTGCCAGCTTGATAGCGTGCCATTTGACACATGGATCACGAGTTCTAGCGAGCATGGATGCAAGCAGTCAGGCCCTTCATCGTTCATCACATGGTCTTGTGTCAACTGATAAGTCCACTTTAGTGGATCATTATTTGGTGTAAGTACTCTTTAATTATCTATTCGTAGTTTTTAATTGGTTAGGAGTTATACAGTAATTCATCTTAGTCTGCATATAATCTTGTGCATCAATTTTACATTTAATAGTACACGATATGTTCACATATTCTATATGGTTGGATGTAGGCTAGGTATAAGAATCAAATGTCATACTGCATATATAAGGTGTCTGGAGCTAAGGATGGTCGTCTGGGAATTGCCAGGACAAGTTCCTTGACTTTACATTGTTTAAGGCATTTGACGATGAAGTCAGACATCTGATAAAGATCGTCCAATGCTTACCAGCTGTTCTAACAACTCGCAATCTTCGTGAGTGGTTAGAGAAGTTGCACCAGAAGGAAATAGACGAGTTTTTTTGAAAGGCTCTCCAAAGGCTCCATCTTCCTCCTAGCTGGCTTTTCATCTTTCATCATCTCCACCGTGATCTTTGCCTGCACCAAGAACATCAGCGAGCACCATGGCCCCTACGTCCTCAACATCGTCCTCACCGTCAATGCACACACAGTGACAACGTGTGTGTGTGCCACCACCACCAGCAACCCAACGTCTATCGCCTTCCTCGGTGCACGCAGGCCTCTCTGTGCTCGTCCTCGCAATTACAGTAGGGACTCCATCTCCTTGCTCTCCTTCTTATGTAGTAGGGACCTTCCTCTTCTCCTTTACACCTAGCAAGGAACCCATAGCCGGTATCGCTACCAACCATCATCACCCTCGTAGCCAACCTCCATCACAGCAGCGACACCACCATAGCAGCCCCCCTCCATCATCTTCCTCTTATTCATTTTCTCCTCCTTCAACCCAGCGTAGTAGTCACCTTCTTCTCCAAAAGAACCCATACCCACATCCACTCCTCCATGTAGCCACCCGCTATGGCCTCCATCCTTCACATCGATGACTCCCTCATGCTTGATGTTGAGGTAAAAAACTACCCGTTTGGAGTTGCATTCTAAACCCATCGCTGTAGTTCGAGTCTCGAAGAAATCTGCTCAACAGATAAAATTTATATCAAAAATTTCGTAAAGAAATTCTGGGTCAAACACAGGGAGGTTACGTCGATCTCAAAATCCATAGTTATTTTTTTTGTATTTTTCTGCAAAAGGTGAAATAATCACAATGAAATAGATATAAATAATAAGGGAGAGAGAGAGCGAGAGAGAGAACAATCACGTGATATTTGAATAATGTTTTACAGCTTTGAATGCGGGAAATGATTACACTAGAAAGTAGGAAACTGGTACAACTAGAATGCGGAAAGTTCTACTCTAGAAAATAGTAAAAGAAAGGAGAGAGAAGTTATCCCCCTTGACGATTGCTTAGAGGACCACTCGGACGGAGGCGATGACTGAAAGATGGGAGATGAGGCGGGAAGGAGGACGAAGTCAGAAGAATGGGAATGAGGCAACACATCGTCATCGTCGTAGGATCCACTTCCGGAATGGGGGTGAAAACCTGATTTTAGCTCTTGAGGAGCATCCCAGGTGTGGGACAAGCTTCTCTTAAGCTTTGGAGAGGGAGAGAGGAGAAGGAAGGGATGAGAAATTCGTAGGGTAGGGGTCTCCTTTTATAGTTGCAAGGAGTAGGGGCATTTTGGACATTTTAATTTAAAAAGCATTAATTCAGGGCCTTTAGTGATGGATTTATCCGTTACTAAAGTCCTGAATGTGGCCGACGTACGCACGCCACGTGCATCCCCCCGTCTTTCGCACCAGAATGCCCTTCCATGTTCACGCACGATCAGCCATCCGATCTCAAAATCGGATGGCTTTAAATGCTCCTTGCCAACACCTTCATCCGTGCCTTCACCACACTCCCACATGCGATCGGGCATGCATGCTATGTGTCAGATCGTACTTGGGTGCTATAGGCTGATCCGTGCATCTGGCTACTGATCGCACGGTCACGATTATTTGCCTACACGCTACAGATGTAGAATCAAACGCGCGTCGCATGCTCACGCAACCCGCTTAATCGCTGCACTACGGCGGCGACTTTGTTGCGGGGTGGATTTAAGGCGTGCGTGCTTGTGGTCGTTGGATCACGATCCAACGGCCCAAATCATGCATTGGAAGCTGCTTGGAGATGCAATGGCTGTCCTGGGGGCTAATTGGGGGGCAAGGATGGCACCACGTGGCACCATCTTGGCCATCCATCTTTTGAGTGTTGTAGACGATGCCATTGGTATCGGATTGGACCAATTTTCGTGCTATTAGGCTACAATCGTCGATCCGAGCCCATCCGTTCAGTCAAATTTGTCGTCTGACGTGTGGATTAATGATGAGTCGATTGTTCGCTTCAAATTCATTTGTAGTTTTATGTGGTGGAAAAATCGACTAATCAATATTTAAAAAGAAATAACCACTCGTAGAAGAGCAAGTCATATCCACAGAGAGGCAGTGACGTATTTAAATTCGCACCGGTTAAAAACGTTTGTTCGTAGTTAGTTTAGATAAGAATCAATCAAAATTTTCCTTCAGATTAAGATTGAATCAAGAAATCATGTTAAAATAGCAATTCATAAAAACTAGAGGATATCTTTTGCAATGCAGATTCAATAAAATATCATTAAAAGATGACAATGGTAGAAAATGTAATTATTAATGGCATTAATACTGTAGAAAAATAGGGGATTTATTCCCCTTGGCCATGTGTGAAGAGGAGTGAATGGCCGGAGGCGGGAATCTTGGAGGAAGTTCTTTGGACCGAGGGCTTCGTAGCGGAGGTGGCGGCGAGTCGTGCGGTGGCCAGAGCTGGTCGGACGGAGGAATGGTGGTGGTGGGTTCCGGTGGGGGCCTGAAGTGCCGCAAGCCGTGCGACTTGGGCAGGCGTGGCTGGTGTCCTGGCGAGGAGGCGCGTGGACGGGACTACGCACACGGGGAGGTGGCGCTGCAGGCGTATGTGGCTGCTACTGTTGCAGGGTGCACACGGAGGTGGTGCGCATTCTACAGTGCGCTAGAGGTGCACTGGAGGAGGGCGGCTCTGCTGCAGGCGTGCGGGTGAGCACTGCAGCCGATGCTGCACGCTGGCGGGCACGTCGGGTGCGGGAAGGCTGCAGCTGCTGCTAGATGCTGCTGGCCGGGCCTGCCTTGCGCGTGGCTGGAGGGCATGCAGGGGAATGCTGCAGGAGGTGCGGCTCTGCTACAGGCGTGCATGGGGGTGCTGCAGCCATAGGGGCATGCTTCTGTAGGAGGTGCTTACACGCGTGGTTGCTGTAGGGGTGAAGTGGAGGTGTAGGGTACTGGTGGGCGCACACTGGAAGCTGGAGGTGATGCAGGTGAGGGCTGGCAGTTGGTGCTGGAGGTGAAGTGGGCCAGTGGTTGGCACTAGAGTGAATGCTGCAGGAGGCGGTTCAAGTGCGCAACCGGAGGGGAGCGGGTGTGGAGTGAGCGGCCGGTTGCTGCTGGAGTGTGGGTCGAAGCTTCAGACGTCCGGGAAACTTCCCAGACTTCTTAACTGACTGAGGAGTGAAATTGCAGTGGCCACGATGGTGGTTGTTGGTGGCGATGGCGAGGGAGGTGCACACTGAGGTGCTCACGGTAATGCGAACGATCTCCGAATGGCAGTGTGGCCTGTCACACCACACACCAACAGTGGTGGAGGCTCGTCATCGTGGTTAAGGCCAGCGGTGGTGAAATGGACGAGATGGACTCTCTGCACAGTGTGGATAGCTGGGGTGGTGGCCTCCTTCGCTCGGCTGCCTCTCTCCTCTTTTTGTAGCTGCCTACACGAATTTGAATGGAGAGGCGGGAGCAGATCCACCTTCTTCGCTAATCCATGAATGTTGCTTTAGTGCGGCAGGAGGCGTTGCAGCGGCAACTGAGCTGTTGCTGAAAGGAAGAAGAATAAAAGATATTATTAAAATATTATTGTTATTTATATACAAACCCTCAACTTTTATGTTAACTTAAAATTAATGCATACAATGTACCTAATTGGTTAACTAATTTAATGAATCCCATTCTAAGTTAATTCTAAATTCTTTTAAAATATGAATGCAATGATGAATTATGTAATTAAATTAGAAATATGAATTAATCTATTTACATCCTAATTTATGCTAAATAAATGTTAGAATTAACCTAATGTCTAGGCAGTTAAATACTTAAATAGCCCACAAATATGGGCTAGTCAAATACCCCCATGCCTAGTTTTTACTAGTCCCTAGCGAAATTAAGTGAAACCTAGCACTCCAAGTAGAGTAGTCAACCAAATTGGTCTTCCTTCATAAGCATATTAAGTTCAGACTCTAGACCGAAGGTTCCTAAGTAGTTGCTAAGTTACAGACTAGGTCGGCTAAAGACGAGTTGCAGGAACAAGTTTCCCTGATTTCTAACTCTACCCTAAGGTTTATTGATCCCTGAGATTAAAGCATCCATGCCTGTGCATTGGTCTGAGTTATTTGAGTTAAAGGATTTTTTTTTAATAATATATATATATTTTGTTTGATTCTTCTAAGTCTAACCTCAGATCGACTATCAACACGGTCTGTGTCGGATTCATTGTCCCCATTACCATACCTCGAAGGGTGCCTAGCTTTCGATGCTTCGAGATAGCACCGCCCATAATGACCCCAAGAACTCCTAGCAATAGACACTTCGAGATAGTATCTCCCATGGATTTATTCAAGCCTATGGCAATCGACACTTTGAGATAGGGCCGCCCTTGGTACCTGAACCGCACAATGCGCTTACATCCCCCCAGTAGGATGGATATCCTAAGAGACAAGCACCGAGGAGGTAATATTTTATCATCGCATCCTCAAGGTGAGTATATACTCCACCTCTCCTGCGGCGGGAACTCTTCCAATCAAAATGTGTTTTCAAGCCTCTCCTAAGTCAAAACTAAGAGAACCAAATCTCTTTTCAGAAAGAAAGAAATTAAGTTAATTACCAGACCAAGTGTGTGAAATTTGGATGCTTGGGTTACAAGGACCCATAAACCAAAAGGTAGAACAAGACTCCAGGTACTACCCCACCTTTTAACTAAAACCCTAGCTTCCCTTCCTCAACCTCTTGAGGAATTGTCCACAACTTAACTCCTACTTAAGTTTTTAAGTCCACAAAGGACCCTAAAGGTCTAAAGCTAGAAGCTCATTTAGCTTCTAAAGTTTGACCATAGAATTAATTTAGTCTACCCTAGAGTTCTGATTTGCTTAAGAATGCAAGACTTAGCCAGTTAAGCTCAAAACATTTCTTTTTTTTTTTTGTTTTCTTATATGCATGATATAAACAAAATGCCTCAAGTCCTCTCCCCCATGCCTAGTCAAAACAATGTCCTCATTGAAAACAAAAATAGCTAAAGGAAGATATTACCTGAGGCGGAGAATGGTAGTAGCTAAGGTTCCTCAAGATTGACTTCGTCAACCAGATGGCCATCTAAAGTTATGTACGGTTTTAACCGTTGACCATTGACGATAAAGGGAGTTGCTGAAGAGGAATGATTTTTTATCTCCATAGCTCCATGCGGAAATACTTTGGTGCTTATGTAAGGCCCATCCCAATGAGATATTAACTTCCCAGGAAAAAGCTTAAGTCTGGAATTGAAAAGCCAGACTTGTTGGTTTGGCTCAAAGGTCTTTCGAAGAATAAACTTATCATGCATGACCTTAGCTCTTTCTTTATAAGCTTGAGAGGTACCATAGGCATCATTCCTCAGCTCCTCAAGCTCACTTAATTCTAGAAGTTGTGCCTTACCTGCCTTCTCTAAATCCATGTTAACACTTCGAATAGCCCAAAGTGCCTTATGTTCCAACTCAACAGGTAAATGGCATGCTTTTCCATACACAATCTGAAAGGGAGAAGTAACCAAAGGGGTCTTATAGGTCGTTTGATAAGCCCACAAAGCATCATCGAGCTTTTGTGACTAGTCTTTCCTATCAGGTCTAACGATCTTTTCCAAAATATTTTTTATCTCCCTATTTGACACTTCAACCTGGCCACTTGTCTGAGGATGGTAAGGGGTAGAGACCTTGTGAGTAACTCCCCGACTCCTGATTAGCCGATTGAAGTGGTGGTTTCAGAAATGAGTTCCCCCATCAATTATAATAGTCTTAGGGTAGCCAAAACGGGATATGATATTGGCCTTCACAAATTTCAAAACCACAGAGTGGTCATTTGTGCACGTAGGAATGGCCTCTATCCATTTAGAGACATAATCAACTGCCACCAAGATATATTCATAACCATGGGACGACGGGAAGGGGCCCATAAAGTCAATTCCCCACACATCAAAAATTTCAACAGATTGAATAAGATCTTGAGGCATTTCATTCTTCTTCCCAATCGTTCTAGTCCGTTGACATCTAATACAGGCCTTAACAAAATTATGAGAATCCTTAAATAAAGAAGGCCACCAAAAACCAGACTGGAGAACCTTAAAAGCAATTTTATTAGCACCAAAGTGTCCTCCACAATGAAGTTCATGGCAAAAACTCAGCACACTTTGTTGTTCCTCTTCAGGTACACAACGTCTCAATACTTGGTCTTGTCCAATTCTAGATAATTCTGGCTCTTCCCAATGAAAATATCTTGCTTGAGAAATGAATCTCTTTCTTTTCTGCTCATCCCAAGAGCCAGGAGTTTGTCCAGTGACCAAGTAATTTATAGTGTCTGCATACCAAGGTAAAGTTGGTGTTACCGCCATCAGAGTTTCATCGGGAAATGTCTCGCGAATGTCCCCAGAAAGAGAGTCATTAAGAGGAAGGCAAGATAGGTGGTCAGCCACAACATTTTCTACTCCTTTCTTTTCACGTATTTCCAAATCAAATTCTTGAAGGAGTAGGATCCACCTAATCAGACGTGGCTTAGAATCTTTCTTAGCAATGAGATGTTTCACTGCTGCATGATCAGTAAAAATAACCACCTTAAACCCAAGTAGATATGACCTAAACTTCTCCAGAGCAAAAACTATAGCAAGTAATTCTTTTTCAGTGATGGTGTAGTTTTGCTGAGGTTCGGTTAAAGTCTTGCTTTCATAATGCAGCACATGAGGTCTTCCCTCAACCCTTTGTCCAAGCACTGCTTCCACTGCATAATCCGAAGTATCACACATAAGCTCAAATGGGAGTGTCCAATCAGGATCTTGGAGAATAGGCGTAGAGATCAAGGCCTCCTTTAGAGTTTGAAAGGCCACGACACACTTTGAATCAAAACTGAAGGAAGATTCCTTCGCCAACAAGTCACAAAGTGGCCTAGAAATTTTACTAAAATTTTTAATAAAGCACCTATAAAAGCCAGCATGGCCCAGAAAGGATCTAATCTGCTTGACATTCGTAGGCAATGGAAGTTTGGAAATAGAATCAATCTTGGCTTTATCTACTTCCAAACCTTGCTCGGATACAACATGCCCAAGTACAATTACTTTCTGTACCGTGAGGTGACTTTTCTCCCATTTAAGGACTAAGCCAGTCTCCTTACATCGTTTCAACACATTCTCTAGGTGCACGAGACACTGGTCGAAAGACGAGTCATAAATGGAGAAGTCATCCATAAACACTTCAATACACTCGTCAATCATGTCCGAAAAGATAGACATCATACACCGTTGGAAAGTTGCAGGGGCATTACATAATCCAAATGGCATATGCCTAAATGCAAAAGTACCGTAAGGACTCGTGAATGTCGTCTTTCCCTGGTTATCAGGAAAGGCTGCCACCTGATTGTACCCAGAATATCCATCGAGAAAGCAATAGTACTTATTCCTTGCCAATTTTTTCAGAATTTGATCAATAAAAGGTAAAGGAAAGTGATCCTTCTGGGTAGCGGTGTTATGCTTGCGGTAATCAATACAGACCCTCTATCCAGTTGAGGTTCTAGTGACAACTTGTTCACCTTGGTCGTTGAGTTCCACAGTAAAGCCTGCCTTCTTTGGCATCACATGAATGGGACTGACCCATTTACTATCAGCAATGGGATATATGATCTCGGCATCCAACCACTTCAGGATTTCCTTTCTTAACACCTCCCTCATATTAGGGTTCAGACGTCTCTGCATGTCCCTAAAAGGCTTGATGGAATCATCAGTATAAATGTGGTGCATGCAGAGTGTAGAGTCTATACCCTTAATGTCAGCAATGCTCCAAGCAATAGCTTCCTGTGCCTAGACAGGCATTCAATCAAGGCTCCCTCCTGTGCCTCAAATTGCAAAGCCGAAATGATAATGGGGAGCGTATCATTATCACCTAGGGAAACATACTTGAGAGTGTTAGGGAGGGGTTTCAACTCAAGGTCGGGGGCTTATATGGTTGAGGGTTTCATAATAGATGTCCCCATCTCAGGTAACAGATCTTCCTTCGGCGGAAATGATGGGGAAAGAGACTCAGCAGAAACTCCTACAATTCCTCAAGTTCTAGTATATCCCCTTCACATTCCTCCAAGAGATGGGAATGCTCATTTAGAATGACATGCTGAAGGGGGTCATCACATAACATTACAGGAGTTGCCTCTTCATTCAGGTCATCTATCACCTCAACTTGAGAATAATCCTCAAGTCTGACTTGTTTGTAAGCATCAAACACATTAAGCCGGATTTTCCTATTCCCAAAGCCCATTTTCAATGCCCCAATATTACAATTAATTGAAGCATGCGAAGTTGCAAGGAAGGGATGGCCCAAAATGATGGAGGGTTTGGTTGGCTTGTTGGTAGGGTCAGTGTCCAAAACTAAGAAGTCAACAGGAAAGAAGAAATCCTCCACTCTTATGAGGACATCTTCCAAAATTCCCCGTGGTGTCTTAAGTGATCGATCAGCATCTTGAAGGATTACAGGGCTAGGCTTCAGATTGCCTCCCCCAAGTTGTTCATACATGTAGCTCGGAAGGATGTTCACCCTCGCACCTAGATCAAGTAGAGCCTCATCAATTTGTAAGTTACCAATAACTACAAAGATGTATGGGGCTCCTAGGTCCTTAAGTTTTGGGGGTGTGCCATGTTGAACAATTGAGCTGACAGAATCAGGCAGGACAACTTTTGATTGGACCTGTTTTCTAGATTGCCACTTTTTCATGCACAGGTCCTTTAAGAGGCAAGCATAAGATGGAATCTGCCTGATAGCTTCAAGCAAAGGTAGGTTAATTTGCACTTGCTTGAAAGTTTCCATAATCTCATCCGTCTTATCTTTGGCTCCAAATGAGCCAGCAGAAGTCTGCCTAGAGGTGGATAAGCGCTCCGGAAAAGGCACTCTCGATCTCTGGGTGGAAGGGTTGTCATGTCAAGTAAGGGGTGGAACAGGGGCAACTTCTTCCAGTGAGGTGATTTCAAGTGAAGAAGATTTGGGCAAGTCTTCTCCGGTGGGGGTGAAAGTCGGGGTGGATGGTTTTTTAGGGGGTGAGATTATAGGAGCATCGGGTTTGGAAATTTCTTTCCCACTCCTCAAAATAGTCACCGCCTAAGCATGCTACCTAAAGACAATCCCTTTTCCTTTAGGATTTTCCTCAGCAGCACTAGGGAGCTTCCCAGTCTCCCTCTATCTAATGGCCTCAACAAGGTGTCCAATTTGTGATTTCATCTCATGTATAGCCTTGTCATGAGATTGGATGATGGCACTTTGACTTTCTTGCATAGTTTTCAACATTGCCTTCAATTCATCCATCCCAGAGGTTTTAAGTTGGGCAAAGGTTTCAGGTGGTTCATTTGATGGTTTTGAAAGGATTGTGGTTTGTAATTCGTTGAATTTGAGACATTTCCTTGTCTCCATGAAAAGTTTGGGTGGTTCCTCCATCCTTCATTATAAGTGTTGGAGAAAGCGTCATTACAAGGTCTTGGATGGAACCCTTGAGCGACATTCAAATCCGCTTGTACAAGCTCAGGGAATTGGGAAGCCAAGTGGCAATCCACAGTGGCCTGTGTATTGCCTTGACAAATTAAGCATTCGGAAGCTTGGGATGTGGTGGTGTTAGGTACGAATGAACTTGGGTTCGACATAAGCCTTTCCATGTTTTGATTCAATAATTGAATCTAATAGGCTATATTCTGGGTGTCCCTTGCCTCATTCGCCTCTAACTTTCTTTGCATGAGAGTGAGCTTTCTATCCATGTAGGCAGAATTCAAGTGAATAGAATTCTCACTCAAAGTATCAAATAAGTTCCAAGCTTCATCCTCAGTCTTAGATAGAAAGGTTCCTGCACAGGCACCATCCACAGTTTGCCTATGCGAATCATTAAGTTCGGTGTAGAACCTTTCAACTAGTTGCCATTTAGGCACCTGGTGATGTGGGCAAAGTCTCAGCAAGTCGTTAAAGTGCTCCCACGCATCATGGAATGCTTCCCCATCCTTTCGAACAAAACTCATAATTTCCCTCCTAAAGTGATTTGTTTTGCTCATGGGGAAGTACTTCTTCAAAAACTCCTTCAGGGCATCCCAAGTATTTATATTATCAAGGGTGTGATACCAATACTTGGCTTTGTCCTTAAGGGAGAAGGGAAAGAGGGTCCGCATTTGAGCTTCATCAGTAATGCCCTGCAGCTTCACTGTGGAACAGACCTCGGTGAATTCCTCTATATGCCTGTAAGAGTCTTCCTTAGTAGTACCATAAAAGGAGGGTAGCAAGGATATGGTACTACTTTTGATCTCATACGGATTGTCCCCTCCAGGTCTATGTAGTGCAAGGCCAGCTTGATTGGTTGGGATGAAATATTCCTTAAGGCTCCTTTGACCAACCATTTCTACCCTTGGAAGGTCTCTTCTTAGGATTCTTTCAGGTTCAGGATCAAACACAAGTTATCTCCTAAGAGAACGCCTACCAAGCATGCACTACAAACACAATTCAAAAGGACTTGTTCGATCTTTACAAATTTAGGCTTTTGACTTTAGTTCAAATTGTAGGTGACAAAGAAAGTTGTCCAATCAATTACGTGCCTATTGTCAACCTTCGAAATGCCTAAAAAGACCTAGTTGGAGCTTAGGTATTCTTCCCTAAATCTGAAATGGTCAAGTAAATCCAAAGACGGAAGATCGAGGGATGTAAGTAGGCCTAAGCCTTCCTTTGAAGCTGTGCTTTCACAGTGCTTCTCAACTACCCCCAAAAATCTGTGACAGGGTATCCCCCTCTTTGGATTTACAAAACCTTTGATCTCAAATTCTGAACACTTCAGAATCCAACGGTAGGAGGGCTCTTGTCCTAGTCGTTTCAAGACCTAGGAGTGTCTAAATGAGTGCTGTGGTGCAAAAGATATGTGTGCATTCACCGCAAAAGAATTTTGAATTTTGAATCGCACACCACATTTTACAATCAAGTCCTTGATTTTTAGAAGTCCCTCCTTTAATTAGTCCTTTTTCTCGAATATATGTGACCACTTGTTAGATAGCTTCAAGATAAATTTTGTGGTCTTTGAATTAAATCCAAATGCAATGCATGATCAAGAATAGGATGCAAAGTAAGAGAATGCATACCTTGCTTCCAGCAATCAACGATGCAAGAATGCACGCAATGCAGAGAAGTAAATCTAGAGGCTGCTCATACTGACCTAAATGGTTCGTCCTAAGGGCAGGCAGCTCATTTTTTTTTTTATTCTTTTTTTTAAACTACTTATGCACAAGAAAATAAAAGTAATCAGTAAAATAAAAACCTAAATCTAAAGAAAAGGGAATATGCACCCAAAAATTATCTACCACGGGCCTAAAACAAAATCAGGGAACAAACCCCTCAAAATATACCCCAGAACAAGGGTTTCAAACCAAATGTAATGAAAAATTAAATCTAAAGTCTTAATTCTACTCTAATCAGATTAGCAACTAAATGTACAATGATGACCGTTGCGTCCTTGTCCTTCTCCTCCTTTTCAAAGTAGCTCGACCAGTTCTCCTCTGGTGACGGCAAGGGTCGCCTCTCACAATGGTTGATTCTTGCACAAATTTCTCGCACAGAAAAATAATAAATTGCCAAATCTCTGTGAAATTGAGAAATAATCAAAATAAAATCAGGTGAAATTATTGCGTCTATTGCCTCCCCAGCAACGGCACCATTTGACGAGTCGATTGTTTGCTTTAAAGTCGTTTGTAGTTTTATGTGGTGGAAAAATCGACTAATCAATTTTAAAAAGAAATAACCACTCGCAGAAGAGCGGTACGTATCCACAGGGAGGCAATGACGTATTTAAATTCGCACCAGTTAAAAATGTTTGTTCGTAGTTAGTTTAGACGAGAATCAAGCCAAATTTGCCTTCAGATTAAGATTGAAACAAGAAATCAAGCTGAAATAGCAATTCTTAATAACTAGAGGATATTTTTTGCAATGCATATTCAATAAAATATCATTAAAAGATGACAATGGCAGAAAATGTAATTATTAATGGCATGAATACTATAGCAAAACAGGGGATATATTCCCCTTGGCCGTGCGTGAAGAGGAGTGAACGGCCAGAGGCGGGAAGCTCGGAGGAAGTTCTTTGGACTGAGGGCTTCGCAATGGTGGCGGCGGCGAGTCGCACGGTGGCCAGAGCCGGTCGGATGAAGGAACGGTGGTGGTGGGTTCCAGTGGGGGGCTGAAGTGCCACAGGTTGTGCGGCGTGGGTAGGCGCGGCTGGTGTCCTGGCGAGGAGGCGTGCGCACGGGACTACGCACGTGCGAAGGTGGTGCTGCTAGTGTACGGTGCTGCTGCTTCTGCAGGGTGCACAAGGAGGTGGCGCACGTTCTGTAGTGCGCTGGAGGTGCGTTGGAGGAGGACGACTCTGCTGCAGGCGTGCGGGTGAGTGCTGCAGCCGGTGTTGCATGCTGGTGGGCGCGTGGGGGGTGGGAAGGCTGCTGCTACTGGATGTTGCTAGCCGTGCCTGCCTTGCACACGGCTGGAGGGCGTGCGAGGGATTGCTGCAGCAGGTACGACCCTGCTGTAGGCGTGCAGGCAGGCGCTGCAGCCGTAGGGGTGCGCTTCTGTTGGAGGTGTGTACACGCACGGTTGGTGCGGGCATGAAGTGGAGCTGCAGGGTACTGGCAGGCGCGTGCTGGAAGCTGGAGGTGATGTAGGCGAGGGCTGGTGGTTACCATTGGAGGTGATGCGGGCGAGGGCTGGTGGTTGGTGCTGGAGGTGAAGTGGGCTAGTGGTTGGCGCTGGAGTGGATGCTGCAAGAGGTGGTTCAAGTGTGCAACCGGAGAGGCGCGGGCTTGGAGTGAGCGGCCAGTTGCTGCTGCAGTGTGGGTTGAAGCTTCAGACGTCTGGGAAACTTCCCAAACGTCTTAACTGACTAAGGAGTGAAATTGCAGTGGTTGCGGCGGTGGTTGTTGGTGACGATGGCGAGGGAGGTGCATGCTGAGGTGCTCACAGTAATGCAAACAATCTCCAGATGGCGGTGTGGCCTGTCACACCACACGCCCACGGTGGTGGAGGCTCGTCGCCGCGGTTGAGGCTGGCGGTGGTGAAATGGACGAGATGGACTCTTTGCACAGTGTGGATAGTTTGGGTGGTGGCCTCCTCCACTAGGTAGCCTCTCCTCTTTTTGTAGTTGCCTGCACGAATTTGATTGGAGAGGCGAGAGCAGATCCACCTTCTCCGCTAATCCATGAATGTGGCTTTACTGTGGCAGGAGGTGTTGCAGCGGCAGCCGAGCCGTTGCTGAAAGGAAGAAGAAAAAAAGATATTGTTAAAATATTATGGTTATTTATATACAAACCCTCAACTTTTATGTTAACTTAAAATTAATGCATGCAATGTACCTAATTGGTTAACTAATTAAATGAATGCCATTCTAAGTTAATTCTAAATGCATTTAAAATATGAATGCAATGCATGACTTATGTAATTAAATTAGAAATATGAATTAATCTATTTACATCCTAATTTATGCTAAATAAATGTTAGAATTAACCTGATGTCTAGGCACTTAAATACTTAAATAGCCTAGAAATATGGGCTAATCAATTAACACCATCTAGGCCCTTGATCTTTAGGGTTCCTTGGTCTCTATCTGGTGCTACGGATGTCCGATCAGGGTGATCTCGAAGTCGTTGAACTCCAATCGTCACCCTGATTAGATCTGTACGGTTGGATCTTCGATCCGAGGCCCCAATTAACAAATTACCCTATCCCTGGCCATAAAAGGAGATAATTGACCTACGTTTTATACAAACTAATTGAAATGCAAGATGATGTATGTTATGCAATATTTTTAGTACGTGATGTGAATATGACACTAAGAACATGCATTAATAGACATTTTAGGCTAATCAGTTGTATGCACATCACACCCCCATGCCTCTCTTTTGCTAGTCCCTAGCAAAAACTACATGTTATTTATAAAAGAATTAGGGTTTGGATTACTTGGGAACAAGTCATTTTCAACATTAAGAAATTTTTACTTAGGACCTAAACTTTTAAAGACACAATAGCACCTGGGTATCAGCCAAAATGCAGACTGCCTCAATCCGTCGCCTTATTGAACGAAAGATCTCTTTTTCACTTTTTCTTCTCTACTAGCTTTTTTGGATTTTTGAGTTTAGGGTTACAGAGTGGCTTTCTATGGCCACTCAACCCACCGAAGATTTAATGAGAACCCTAAGTGTTAAACGTACAAATAGCTACGCTAACGTGTTCGGTTTTGGAAAATCTGCCGTTGTAGCTTGAAAGCGAAGAATTCGTGTTCAACAAATAAAATTTACACCGAAAAGAATTCCAGGTCGAACACAAGGAGGCTACGTTGATCTATATTCCCAATTATATTTTTTTAGAATTTTTGAAAAGCGATGCGATATAATTACAATGGGGCTATCATATTAAAAGAAAGAGAGAGAGAGAGAGAAAGAGAACATGCATTCAATATTCCAAACTGTTTATACAATGAAACTAAATAAAAGTTACACTAGAAAGTGGAAAATCAGCTACACTATAAAGCAGGAAAATTCTACACTAGAACAACTGTAAATAAGAATGGGAGAGAGAAGTTATCCTCCTCGACGAATGCTTAGAGGATGAGCCGGATGAGACGATGCCTGGATGAAGGAGAACGGAGTCGGACGAGGGAGGACGAATCAGAAGAGCAAGAACTGAGTAGCACACCGTCGTCGTCGAGGGATCCACTTCTATAGGGGGACAAAAATTTAGACTTTATCTTGCAAGGAGCATCCCGGGTATGGGACAAGCTTCTCTTGAGCTTTGGAGAGGTAGAGAGGAGAAGGAAGGGATGAGAATTTCGTATGGAGGGGGTCTCCTTTTATAGTTGCAAGGAGTGGGGACAAAATGGTCATTACATCTTTAAAATAATAAATGAGGGGTCTTTAGTGACGGATAAAACCGTCACTAAAGCCCCCAACGTGGGCATAGCACCCGCACGCATGTGCGCCTCCTCAGTTGCCCGCCTTCTCAACGTCTGTGCACGTTCATTAATTCTCAGCCGTCCGATCGCAAGATCGGACGGCTTAAGATTCACCTTCGCCCACTGCTGCGCGCCCGCCCAGCGCGTACGATCACGCGTCCTTGCCGCGCGTGCAATAGCGCATCGGCGCTACCGGGCGTGTAGAGCTGTCCGATTGCGATCCAACGCTCGCCCGCGCCTGCTTGCCCACTCCTTTCTCCCCTTCGCTGCCGCTCGAACGCGTGCCCGCAGCTCACGCAAGCGCTTTCGATCGCTGCGCTACCTCAGCGAAATGGTTGCGCGGATGAAATCAAAGCGCCGCATTCACAGCCGTTGGATTGAGATCCAACGGCGGAGAGGGAGTGGGTACGTGGTCTTCAGTGAATGCATGCGGCCATTTGGGCAGCCGAGATGGCACCACGTGGCACCATCTTGGCCGTCCATCTTCTGGATGTTGTAGATGGTGCCACGATGTCGGATTGACTTGATTTTTGCATTGTTGGGATGCGATCGTCGATCCGAATTCATCCATGTTGTCAGATTTATCATTTGAAGTGTAGATTTACACCATCCTGGCCCTTGATCTTCTAGGGTTCCCCGATCACTATCTGATGCTATGGATGCCTGATTAGGGCGATCTTAGAGTCGTTGAACTCCAATCGTCGCCCTGATCACATCCATACGGTTGGATCTTTATCTGAGGCCCTGATAAAATGTTTGCCCTGTCCAAGCACATAAAAGGAGACTATTAACCTCCATTTTATTCAAACTACTCTAAATGCAAGATGATGCATGTTATGCAATATTTATATCATGAAATGCAATCCTATGCTTAAGAACATGCATAAATAGACATCTTAAGTAGTGTTAATGTGTTTACATCATACCTCCATGCCTATCTTTTGCTAGTCCCTAGCAAAAACTATATGCTATTTATAAAAGAATTAGGTTGGATTATTTGGGCCTGAGTTGTTTTCAATCATTAAGAAATTGTCTACTTAGGAACTAAACTTTCAAAGACACAACAACGCCCAAGTATCAGCCAAAATGCGGACCGCCTCAAGCCCTCGCCTTATTCAAAGAAAATTTTTCTTTTCTCTTTTTCTTTTTTCCTAATTTTTTTTTTTTTGGATTTTCAACTTTTAGGGTTTAGGAGTGGCTTTCTACGGCCATTCAACTCACCCAAGATTTGATGAGAACCCTAAGTTTTAAGCATCTTATTGTGATTGTGATAGACTCGTTGACCGGCAATTAAAACGAACTTTGGATTTCTATGCCTCTAGGTGATCTAAAAGGAATTCTGCTTAAAGGTGTATCTTTACGACCGATAGCTTTCTCCCTACTTTTATTTTTTTACGGGGTCAACACAAGGGTGAATCCAGTGTATATCTCCCTGGTTTATTCTACTTCTTCGCTTCTTCCTAAGTGTTCTGGGAATTTTTAGTGCATTTACTGAGCTAGGTTCTGGACAACCGGTCGATGAGCTATTACCATCGACAACTTACCAGCCATACTCGTGCGGCAAAGTGTGGCCTATTTTTTTTTCTTTTCTCCTTTTCTTTTTGAATTTTTTTTTTTTTAAGTAGGTGGCTTCCCTGGTCTAAGATTTACCTAAAGGCAGCAAAAAGAAAGGTCCAGTGACTGTGCTCTAGACAACCTACCTATGGGCTGTTACCCACGATAACTTGCCAGCCATATCACCCTAGAAGGTTCATTAGCTACCCAATTTCTGTTAGAATAGCCGAACAATGAGTCAGTGCAAAGATAGTGTGTAGATGCATAAAACTTAGAAATTTCCTAAAACCAGAGGGTGGGTTGATAAGTCATGTACTTATCGCCCAAACTTATTTATTCCAATTACAATAAAATTAAGATGGCGAGGACTCAAAGACAAATCCACATTTTAGTAGATACACGGGCTAATTAAGTCCCAAGACCTAAAGGGTCTTTGTGTTCAAATCCTAATGTAAAATTTCTTATGATTGAAAAGTCCTAATTGAAGGTTCTACCCTTGTACTAGGAGGGGGTGAGATTAGCGTAACAAAAAAAATGCGGAAATAAAATATAAAGCAATCTCACAAAAATAAGCAATCACACAATGTACACAGGTATTTTTAGGTGGAAACCCAAACTGGGTGAAAACCACCACCTAACCCTCTCGAGTTAGGATTTTCCGATCAACCTAGTTGATCAAAATCCACTAAACGAATCACTTTAAACGAGGGTGATTCAACCTCAGTACAACCACGCTACAAGTACGAGGGTAGCGTTCCTCAACCCCTTCTCTCCACGAGAAGGATTTTGTCCCACGAAGGAGACGGGAATTCGCAAAGCGAATACCCAACCAAAATAACAAAGATAAAATAAAACAACAAACCTATAGAGCCAACAAAGTAATTAACCTAAGCTTCTATAGGATTTAGGAAACTCCCCTTTGCAAGGAGTGCGTCGACGATGACGCGGGTGCGTGAGCCACGCAACGGCGCAATGTCGCTCTCGTGAACAACGGCGGGAGAGCGGGTGCGCGAAGACTTGATGCTCTCAAGAGAATGAAACTAGAGCATGGAGAGCAAGGGCCTCAATTGGACACAAGAGAGTGGAAGTATGTTGCTTAAGTGTGTCTTGTGTTTTTCTAAGTGTATGTCTTGTGTTTTTTGTGTTGCAAAGGCTCCCCTCTATTTATAGAGGCCTTAGGAAGGCGTTGGAAGGCTTAGAAAGGGTTCTATAGCCGTTGGGAACAAAGTCCAAGAGAATCAGGCCGAAATCAGGACAATGATTACATTTGACAGGGTTATCAGACGTCTAACTCTGGCATCAGACGTCTGGAAGGCCACTTTAAGACGTCTGATTTCAAGGTCAGACGTCTGATTCTATGCAGGTTTCTCCCTGACTTGAATCAGATCTAAACAGGGTTTTTGTGCAAGTCCATCAGACGACATACAGGACATCTGGAACTAAGTATGGACGTCTGGAAACCTACTTTTACTGTGGGAATTGATTTCCAAATGTTGCAACGGCTAGAAAATCTCTGAGAAGAGATTTTGGGTCAGCCGAGGCAAAACGGTCATTTATCAGACGTCTGGTAAGTCCTATGGACGTCTGATAAGGCTCTAACGGTCATATCTGGAGTGTTTGTGAAGCCAGCCAACGGTCCACTAATTGGACGTCTGGCAAAGTCATCAGACGTCTCCTAAGACGTCTGGTCTAAGGTCTGGACGTCTGATTTCATCAGACAGAACTAACTATGTCCAGCCTAACAGTTATCAGACGTCTGAAACAACAGTCAGACGTCTTAAAATACATTATCAGACATCTGATTTGGGAATTAGACGTCTGGAAAGTCTATTTGAACCCTATATTGGTTTTCTAAGTATCCTACAGAAAACCTAAGTATCCTAGGGTTGTGCCGGTGTTCCTAGGACTACTTTTGGCTCTTTAACATAATGTTCTAAGGAATCAAAAAGAGCAAGAAAATAAATACAAGAGATACATGAAAGGATAAAAAAGAATCTATCCTATTCTTCTTGTCTTCCATCTCCAATCTTTCGCTCCACGCGAACCTCCTGTGTTTTCCGTCAAGCTCCTCCAATCCGTCCTGGATGCGAGCTTGAACTCCGTCTAAACACGTCCTCATTTGCAATTGACCTGAAATCTAGGACTCAAATTGCAAATGTTAAATAACACGTGTTTTGTTATCATCAAAACAAATAATCGTGGTGCTCTAGCACCAACACTAATGTCCAACTAATCCTTCCTAATTTTGATTATATATATATATAAGAAGAGAAAAATAATTTATATGGATTTCACAAAGCTGACCAAATAATTCAAAAATGAATCCACCTCCCCATGCCTAGCTGATGCAATGTCCTCATTGAGAAAGAGACATGAAAGAAAGGGTAGAATATGAAAGATGTCACCTGAATATGAAGCTCGTATCAGCCTTGTGTCATATGTACAACTGCTAAGTTTAATGCCATCAGCTAGGCGAAGTCCAGCCAAAGAAGTTACAGAATGGCTAAAGCAACAAAGTCTGAGACAAGTTCTGGAAGAATACGGTCTACAACAAGCTTCAGACGTTGACCGTTGACTTTAAAGGTGTTACCCGTCTTTGGGTAAGAAATCTGAACGGCACCATTTGGAAAAATCTAATCAATTATGAATGGGCCATTCCATTTGGATCTAAGTTTACCAGGAAAGAGCTTAAGTTTAGAATCGAATAACCAGACCTCCTGGTTTGGCTCAAAGCTCTTGTGGGAAATCAATTGATCATGTAGAGCTTTGGTCTGAGCCTTGTAGATCTTGGCATTCTCATAAGCATCATTTTTAATCTCCTCCAACTCAGATAGTTGGAGTTTCCTGGCCCTCCTAACTTGATTCAGATCTAGATTGCATTGTTTGATTGCCTAGAATGCCCTATGTTCAATCTCTACGGGTAGATGGCATGCCTTTCCATACACCAAACGGAATGGAGACATGTCGATGGGCATTTTATACACCGTATGGCAAGCCCAAAGAGCATCCTCAAGCTTTTGAGTCCAATCCTTGCGATCAAGCCTAACCATTTTTTGCAGAATGTTCTTGATCTCTCGATTAGAGATCTCGGCTTGTCCATTCGTCTGGGGATGGTAAGGTGTGAAAATTTGATGATTAACCTCGTATTTGGCCAGTAAATTCTGGAATTGGGCATTAATAAATGAGTGCCACCATCACTAATGATAGCCCTCGAAATCCCGAACCTACTAAAAATATTTTTCTTGACAAAATTGATGACCACCTTGTGGTCATTGGTTTGTGTGGGAATTGCCTCAATCCATTTGGACACACAATCAACAGCAACAAGAATATACTGATGTCCAAATGAAGGGATAAAGGGTCCCATGAAATTGATGCCCCAAACATCAAAAATTTCGATAGGAAGAATAGGGTTTAGGGACATCATGTCTCTCTTAGTTATGCTCCCAAGTGCCTGACATCGAGAACATGAACTTGAGAAAACTTGGGTATCCTTGAATAAAGACAGCCAATAGAAGCCAGATTGCAAGATTTTTGCAGCCGTCCTTGTCCTGGAGAAATGTCCACCACACCCAGATGCATGGCAGAACTTGAGTATACTGTTGAATTCATTCTCCGGTATGCATCGGCAAATAATCTGATCAGAGCCGATGCAATACAGTTCAGGGTCGTCACAGAAGTAGTATTTGGCCTCAGATTTGAGTCTATCCCATTGTTGCTTGGTCCAATCCTGATGGATTTGACCAACGGCCAAATAGTTAACAATGTCAGCAAACCATGGGGTGTGGATACCTAAAACTGTAAGAATGGTTTCGTCTGGAAAAGTGTCAGCAATCGGAATGTCCGGACAAGAAGAATCACCTAGGAGTCTCGACAAATGATCTGCCACCACATTTTTTACCCTAGTTTTATCCTTGATTTCAAGATAAAATTCTTGAAGAAGAAGAATCCATCGAAGAAGCTGAGGTTTGGCATCCTTTTTAGTCAAGAGATTTCTCAAGGTCGAGTGGTCAGTATAAACGATAACATGAGACCCTAAGAGATAAGCCCTGAATTTTCCCAAAGCAAATACTACAGTTAGTAATTCCTTTTCAGTAACAGTGTAATTCCTTTGGGCTTCATCCAAAGTTTTACTAGCGTAGTAGATGACAGAGGGCTTTCGATCAATTTTCTGACCCAAGATAGCCCTGACCACATAATCAGAAGCGTCGATCATGATCTCAAAAGGGGCTGTCCAAATTGGTGGTTGCAAAATTGGAGCACAGGTGACTGCTGTTTTCAGAAAATCAAATGCCTTTTGGCATGATTCGTCAGAAACAAACGGCATTTCCTTAGCAAGAAGATTGCTCAAAGGACGAGCAACCTTTGAGAAATCCTTGATGAATCTTCGATAAAATCCCACATGGCCAAGAAATGATCTGATCTGTTTAACAGATGTGGGAGGAGGAAGTTTAGCGATAGCATCAATCTTAGCTTTGCCTACTTCAATTCCCCGTTCAGAGATTACATGACCTAAAACGATGCCCTCTTGGGTCATGAAATGACTCTTTTCCTAGCTAAGGACCAGTCATGTCTTGATACATCGCTTAAGAATCATTTCCAAATTAGCCAAACAAGAGTCAAATGATTCTCCGAAAATAGAGAAATCATCCATGAAGGCTTCCATAAACTCTCTTCCATGTCGGAAAATATGGCTAGCATATACCTTTGAAAAGTCGCAGGTGCATTGCATAACCCGAAAGGCATCCTATGAAAAGCAAAGGTTCCATAGAGATAGGTGAAAGTAGTTTTTTCCTGATCCTCAGGATGGATAGGAACTTGGTTGTATCCCGAGTAGCCATAAAGAAAACAGAAGTTCTTCTGCCCGGCTAATTTTTCCAAGATTTGATCAATGAAGGGCAGGGGAAAATGATCCTTTTTAGTGGCTATGTTCAGCTTACTGTAATCAATACAAACTCTCCAATATGAAGCTGAACGAGTTGTGACAGATTCTCCTCTCTCATTAGTCACAACAGTAATCCCGGCTTTCTTTGGAATAATCTGAACGGGACTTACCCTGAGACTGTTAGAGATTGGATAAATAATTCCTGCATCAAGCCACTTGATGATTTCCTTTTTGACTACTTCTCGCATATTTGGATTCAATCTCCTCTGCATCTGGCGAGAAGGGCGGGATCCATCTTCCAAAAGTATTCTATGATTACAGTAAGATGGCTTGATCCCCCTGAGGTCATGAATGGTCCAACCAATTGCCTCCTTATGCTCCTTTAGGATCTTGATCAATTTAATCTCTTGCTCCTTTGTCAATTTAGCACTGATAATCATAGGGAGCATATTCTGAGGTCCTAAAAATTGATATTTCAAATTCTCGGGCAATGGTTTCAATTCAAGCTGGGGTGGGGTGATGATTGATGGTAGGGTAGATGCTGAAGATTCAAGAAGAAGAGGTTGTGAGTGAACAAAATCAGTAACCTCTTCGGAAGATGTCAAGTCAGCCAAAGAGGGTTGCGGGTGAAATTCATCATCCAAAGAGGAACTTTCAATTGAAGAAACTGTCAAACAAGTTTCAAAATTATCATTATCCTCATCAAGTTCCTCAATAAATCCACAATCCTTAAATTTGTTGATCGCCTTAAAAATATCCAATTTCATTCGCTGGTCCCCAAAGGCGATTTCCACGCTACCGCTTTCACAATTAATGTTGGCCTTTGCGGTAGCCAAGAATGGACGCCCTAGAATAATGGGCGCGTTCCTCAGATTATTTCGTACATCCATGTCAAGGACAAGGAAATCTACAGGAAAATAAAAATCCTTGACCTTAACTATAACATCTTCAATAACGCCTCCCGGGTTTGTGATCGAACGGTCCACCAACTATAGCGTTACTGAAGTTGGCCAAAGTTCACCTAACCCAAACTTCTCGTAGAGAGAAGTCGGAATTAGGTTTATGGATGCACCGAGATCCAAAAGTGCTCTATCGAAAGTGTAATCTCCGATAACACAAGAAATCAAAGGAGCACCAGGATCTCTCTTTTTCTGATGGAGGTAGTGCAGGATAACAGAACTAGCCTGCTTGGAGAGTACCATCTTCCTCAGAACAGATTCTCTCGACTTACGCTTTTGTGTACATAATTCCTTTAAAAATCTTGCATAAGCTGGTATGTGCTTGATAGCATCAAGGAGCGGGATATTGATCTCAACATTCTTAGATAAATTTAGAAGCTCCTCATTGCTATCAACAGATTTTTTCATCTTTGATTTGGTTAAGGCTTCAGGAAAAGGAACATGAGTCAGATCTTTGGAATCAGGTTCCTAAGTCTTGATTTCTCCTCTAAAATTCTCCTCTCTCTCCTCAGGTTCTTCAAGATTCAAAAGATCAGAATAGTGTGGTTGTGGATCCTGAGTCTTCTTACCACTCATCAAAGTTACAGAATTTGCAGAAGCATAAGAATTTGGGTCTTGGGGAGGGTTAGGAAAGATTGGAGGGGCTTGATTGACCATGAATTGTTGATTTGCAAAAGAAGAAGAAGACGAGGAACCCTGCTCAACCACCTGAGCATGTGCGTGCAGGACCCTCTGATTTCCGTACCCTTAGGCTTGATTGCCCGAATTCATAATGTTTCATGGGTTGGGTACGGGTTGGGGTGGTAGAGATCCGGGTTGACGAGAGTTAGCAATAAGCCTAGATTGCAAGTTGTCCAGCAAGTTTTTCATTTGCTACATGAGCTGGAGCATAGATCCTTGCATCTCTACCATTTGACGGTTCAAATCAGCCTGCCCTGCGGGTTGACGGGCATTCCAAGTTGGCTGATTGACCTGATTCAGAGGCAACTGAGTATAAACTTGACCCTGACCCATTGGTTGTTGCGGAGCATAATTGCTGGGTCGGAATTGGGTCTGTTGCCCCGGATTTTTCCAAGAGAAGTAAGGTGGTTTCTCCAACCTAGATTGCAGGCATTTGAGTAGGGGTTGGATCTAACATTCTCTTGTACAGCGCAGACATCCTCATTAGGCGAGGATGGAGAGAAAGAAAGGGAAGGATCAGAAAAACTGGGATCAAAGGCCCCAGTTGGGAACCTGTGGGGTTCCGACAAATGCTGACTCATAGGTTGAGTTGCATCGAGTTGATTCATGAACTCTCGTCCAGAAGGAGCTCGTGAGGAATGGAATCCCAAATTTTGGGATTAAGTGGATCAAGAGTTGTTCATAGAATTGCCAGACATCCACTCTTCCATTCATTTAGCAACCAAGTCCACCTTATCAAGTTTATTACAAATCAATTCCATATCAAATGAATGAGAGTCATGGACTTCATTGACATTTGTTCTGGGTTGCTGGGACCGGTTAAAAGTATCCATGGGGGCATGATTAATTGAATTTTCACTCATTTCCTCAAATAAATCATGTGCACTATCTACATCTTTATTGAGGAAATTGCCTCCGTAAGAAGCATCCACATGGTTTCTGAGTTTCTCAATCAACCCATGATAGAAGATCTGCACGAGTTGCCATTTCTGCACCTCATGGTGTGGACACCTCCGTAATAAGTCCTGGAATTGCTCCCAGGCTACATGAAACTGCTCCCCCAGCCGTTGGGTAAAGGTAGTGATTGCCTGTCTCAAAGTATTGGTACGACAGACTGGGAAGAATTTCTTCAGAAAGGCCAATTTCAACTCATTCCAAGTTGTAGTTGGTCTTCCTATTGTCTTATACCAATGCACGGCCTTATCCCTAAGAGAGTGGGAAAGAGCCTCATGATCATTTGCTCCTCGTTTACGTTTCGAGCCTTGGTGGTCTGGACCAAAGTGGTCAAGTCCTCCAAGTGCTGAAACGGATCTTCGGAGCCAAGCCCATGATAATGTTTAATCAGGCTTAACACCTGGGGCTTGATTTCTATGTCACCGACTGGACCTGGACGTCGGGACGTTCCCTGTAATTTGAAGGTTCATAAAAATCCTTCAAGGTCTCTGGAACCATTCCTCCATTGTCTGCATTTGTTCCAGCTACCTTCAAAATTCTTCCTGTGGATTTCCAAGCAGAGGAGGCTGTTGTTCGGCCATGGGATCAAATTGACCAAAATCTAACTTGCGCCTCCTAGAATGTTCTAATGGTCCTTCCAATCGAGGATTTAATGACCGTCTTCCCAGCATAAACTAGGAGAAGGTCGGAAGGACTAGGGATAGGGACCCTGCAGCACAACAAAACAAGGTTGTCCATAAGTGGGGTAGCCTAAGGATCTACTGACTCCCAAAACTCGCCTTAAGATTGTAAATGATTTACTTTACTTGCGTCTGTTTAATCCAACCAGTTAGAAGGAGGGACTGGGGAGAAGGTTCTTCCTTCGGCTTTCGCCTCCAGTTCCTAGTGTACCCCCCAGCCGCGGTCGTTTGACGCTACTCCCCTAGCTAGACATCATATTAATCAGTACAAGTAGGTTAATCAAAAATAATCTCAGACTAGGCACTAAAGAGCGAATCAAACCTTAAGGCCAACATCTACACAATTTTATTAAAGCCTGGGATTGTGGTGCTTATGGAATGTGATGGGACATTAAAGTGGGTTGTGCCCTTAATGATTGATTTAGATTTGTGTAAGCACGTGCACAACCAGGGTTTTCAAGCAAGATTATTATGATGCGTGAATTTTAATGTTAAAATCTTGCTTAAGTAGCTTTTAAGGTTTCAAATTAGGTGAATTGCAATCAAGTTCTAGGCAAACCAAGTTGTAAAACACGGGTGAAGATTGTTTTCCTTTAAAATCAAAAAGAAAGTGGAGTGCCTAGAATATACCTAGATTGAAAACCTTAAGGAGGAGCTACTTGATGAGTTTTAAATAAAGTGGTGCAGCCCAAACAACTCAAACAATTGGCCACAATTGCACCACTAAATTAGGCACTCAAAAATGGTTAACCTAAAATGATTTCTTCTTTGTAATGTGTTGCTTTGTGTGTACCAGTTCTACAGATTAGAACATGGTTGAGTAGAAACAAATCAAGTTGATTAAGTGCCTTGAATGTAGGTGTGTGTTGTGTGTTTGTTGAAAATTACCCCACAAGATTATCTTTTTGTTAATTTTTTTTATGAATGTGAGTGGAAATCCAAACAACCAAACTATTCCTAGGATTTATTCAAACACCTAGGTTAATTGGAATTTGGATTTAATGTGGCGAATGAAATCTATGGAGGGGGAAGGAATGGGGAGCACATACAGTTGTCTTCAACTGTACTTTACTCCAGTCTACCGCTTGTTGATTCCTTGATGGAGGTCTCTGCAAAATAATAGACACAAGAGAAAGGAAGTTAGAAAACACTAAAGTGCAAGAAATGCGAAGAAAAGATCGGAAATCGTTGCCTCCCCGGCAATGGCGCCAAAATGTCGAACGTACGAATAGCTACGCTAACATGTTTGGTTTTGGAAAACCTGTCGTTGTAGCTTGAGAGCGAAGAATTCATGTTCAACAAATAAAATTTATACCGAAAAGAATTTTGGGTCGAACACAGGGAGGTTACATTGATCTATATTCGCAATTATATTTTTTTAGAATTCTTGAAAAGCGAGGCGATATAAGTACAATGGAGCTATTAGATTAAAAGAAAGAGAGAGAGAGAGAAAGAGAACATGCATTCAATATTCCAAACTATTTATACAATCAAACTAAATAAAAGATACACTAGAAAGCGGGAAATCGACTACACTATAAAGCAAGAAAATTCTACACTAGAAAAGCTGTAAATAAGAATGGGAGAGAGAAGTTATCCTCCTCGACGAATGCTTGGAGGATGAGCCGGACGAGACGATGCCTGGACAAAGGAGAATGGAGCAGGACGAGGGAGGACGAAGCAGAAGAGTGGGAACGGAGCAGCACGCCGTTGTCGTCGTGGGATCCACTTTGGAAGGGGGACGAAAATTTAGATTTTATCTCGCGAGGAGCTTCCCAGGTGTGGGACGAGCTTCTCTTGTGGTTTGGAGAGGTAGAGAGGAGAAGGAAGGGATGAGAATTTCGTATGGAGGGGGTCTCCTTTTATAGTTGCAAGGAGTGGGGGCAAAATGGTCATTACATGTTTAAAATAATAAATGAGGGGTCTTTAGTGACGGATAAAACCGTCCCTAAAGCCCCTAACGTGGGCATAGCACCCGCACCCACGCGCGCCTCCTCAGCTACCTGCCTTCTCAACGTCAGCACACGTTCATTAATTCTCAGTCGTCCAATCACGAGATCGGACAGCTTAAGATTCATCTTCGCCCGCTGCTGTGCACCTGCCCAGCGTGTACGATTGCGCGTCCTTACCTCCCGTGCAATAGTGCGTCGACTCTATCAGGCATGCAGAGTCGTCCAATTGTGATCCGACGCTCGCCCGCGCCCGCTCGCCTGCTCTTTTCTCCCCTTCACTGCGGCTCGAATGCACACCCGTAGCTCACACAAGCGCTTTCGACCACTACGCTACCTCAGAGAAAAGGTCTCACGGACGAAATCAAAGTGCCGCAACTACGGCCATTCGATCAAGATCCAACGGTGGGGAGGGAGCAGGTGCAGGGTCTTCAGAGAATGTATGCGATCGTTTGGGCGGTCGAGATGGCACCACGTGGCACCAACTTGGCCGTCCATCTTCTGGATGTTGTAGATGGTGCCACGGATGTCGGATTGACTCGATTTTTGCATCATTGGGCTGCGATCGTTAATCCTAATTCATCCGTGTGGTTGGATTTACCATTTAAAGTGTGGATTTATACCATCCTAGCCCTTGATCTTCTAGGGTTCCCCAGTCACTATCTGATTCTACGGATGCCTGATTAGGGTGATCTTGGAGTCGTTAAACTCCAATCATCGCCCTGATCACATCCATATGGTTGGATCTTTAATCCGAGGCCCCGATAAAATGTTTTCCCTGTCCAAGCACGTAAATGGAGACAATTAACCTCCATTTTATTCAAACTACTCTAAATGCAAGATGATGCATGTTATGCAATATTTATATCATGAAATGCAATCCTATGCTTATGAACATGCATAAATAGACATCTTAAGTAGTGTAAATGTGTTTACATCACTAAGTACTAAGCATTCTTTTGTGAATGTGATAGACTCGTTGATCGACAATCAGAATGGACTTCGGGTTTCTATGCCCCGAGGTGACCTTAAAGAGAGTTCTGCCTAAAGGTGTATCTATAAGACCAATAACTTTTTCCCTACATTTATTTTTTTATGGAGTCAACACAAGGGTGAATCTAGTGTATATCTCCCAGCTTATTCTACTTCTCTGCTTCTTCTTAAGTGTTTTAGGAATTTTTTATGTGCATTTCTTGAGCTGGGATCTGGACAACTGGTCGATGAGCTGTTACCATTGACAACTTGCCAGTCATACTCGTGCGGTGAAGTGTGACTTATTTCTTTTGTTTTTTTTTCTTTCTTTTCTCCTTCTTTTTCTTTTCTTTTCTTGTTGGACTTTTCTCTACTTTTTTTTAAGTAGGTGGCTTCCCTGGTCTAAGATTTACCTAAAGGCAACAAAAAGAGAGTGGTCCTGTGACTGGGCTCTGGACAACCTACCTATGGGCTGTTACCCATGATAACTTGCCAGCCATATCACACTAGAAGGTTCATTAGCTATCCAATTTCTATTAAAACTGCCGAACAACGAGTTAGTGCGAATAGTGTGTAGATGCTTAGGCTTATAGTTCCCTCAAATCAGTGGGTGGGTTGATAAGTCGTGTACTCATCACCCCAACTTATTTAATCAAATTGAAATCAAATTCAAGATGGCGAGGACTCAATAAAGAAATCCACATTTTAGTGGATACCCGGGGTGATTAAGTCCAAAGACCTGAAGGGTCTTCATGTTCAAATCATATAGTTTTATTTCCTAAGATTGAAAATTTTCTAAAGCCCAAGTTCTCGTTCCTAATTCCACAATTTTTTTTATATATATAAATAAAAGGAAAATAGAATAAATCAACAGAGCTAACGGAATAATTCATAGATGAATATCACCCCCCCATGCCTATCTAATGCAACGTCCTCATTGTATTAAAAATACATGATATAGAGTGGAGTAGAGTAGAAATCACCTGAATTGTGTGAATGACATGTCTGCTCTCAGATAAACAGAAACTGTATACCTGCTGAATTTAATGCCTTCAGCTAGGCACACTATAGAAAGAAGAAGAAATAACGAATTCACAGGTGCAAGTCAGAATCAAAATAAAAAGATTCACCCTAAGACCTGCAGTAGATGTCCACAGATGTGGACTAGATTGTGATGCAAACCCATACCCCATGGTCGAGTATATCTAAGGTTCTTGATAAAAATTACCCAAAACTTGAAATCAGTATGCAAGTAGGGTCGGGCCTTCGATTTATGAGGATGCAACCCAAGACTAAAAAGTTGGGTTATAGAGAATTCGAGATCAAAAGGATAATAAATGAATGTGTGCTTGGGTTGGGCATCCACAGAACAAATGTCGTAAGGGTCCTGGTTTGATGATATTAGATTAATTGCAACCCTTAGACTCGGTCTTCTGCTTCCTCCGGAGTTTGCCTCCCAAATCAAAATTTCCCAGCTCCTATCATCCTCATTCAGAATGTCAAATTCTGAGACCTCCTGCATATTAATTACCCCATCTAAAATTTCGAAGTCTAAAAGATGTGATTGAATCAGAATTGACTTGGGTCTAGTTATCTCAAAAATAGAATCATCAATAAACTCAAGGGGGTGTAACTGAGAATCAGGGCATTGAATTGAATCATTAACAAAAGGATCTGGATCTGCCATGGAAGCCCCAATAAGATCAGCTTCCTCGGTTATTGGGCCATCATATGATCTACCAAATTCCTCAGGCCCAGTTGTCTCGCAATAATCATGTTCTGTAAGCTCACATGAGACTTCACAAATTGATTCTTCACCTTCAGAATCAAAGAAATCTGAATCTGCATTAATGTGTGTCTCAAAATCATCCATCACTTTTTGATCCATGGAGACATACATATCCTCGTTCCCAGGCTCAGGGATCTTAGGTGAAGAAATTAGATCATCCTTAATTCGTTGTTATAGATCAATCTAGTTAGTCTTGTAACGCGTGTCCCCCCCAACAACTGCCTAGCAGGTTCTGACATTGGCTCTCCTGAAGGGGGTTCATCCAGGGAATCATCCCAAGATTGAACTAAAGCAACCACAAATCTTATTCTCAATTTTGCTAACTTCCCAAGTAAAAACTCACCTGGGTCCTTATCCTTAACATCCTTGAGCCAATCCAACAAATACTTGTTCAGATCATCAATCATTTCAATCAGGGGCTCCAATTCTTCAGTGCAAGGTATTGGCAGAGCTTCTAAAGATTGTATAATATTCCTTAAGTTAGATAAAACCTTTTGTTGGACCTAGTTAACCTGAACCAAATGGTTTCGTTAAGGATTGGGTGGGTTTAGGATCAGTGCAGAGGAGTCAATGAATTGAGATTCATGATACCCTCCCTGATAATAGGTCATTTCGAGTTGTTCATGAAGTGGTGATGACCTAATGATAGTGTATTTGGGGGATGGGAAAGGATCATGGTATCCTTCTTGATTGTAGATCGTATTAGGTTGTCCATTGATGAGAGCATCATCATGAGCCATAACTAGCTCATTTTGACCCACCAAAGAGAATAAAAGCTCCTGCATAACTTAGAAGGGTGCTTAATTGAAGGAATAAGTGTTCTGAGAAGGAAACATGAAATAAAGGTTAAAACAATAATTTTACCATTGCAGTACATAAACGGGATTTCTCAGAAACAAAACATAGGTTAAATGGTCTAAATAAGATAAAAAGTGGGCTGATTCAATCAGAAATGGGTTCATGTGCAATCCAGGAATTAAATGACATCTGGTAACCCAAAAACAGACATGCTTAATTAAACAAGGTTCTCATCAGGATAAAAATCAAGTAAACCCTATAAAATTCATGGAGAAATATCCCCTAGGGTTTAGAACATTCAATTTGGCCTTTGGAACCTAGTTTGACCTAGATTGGGGTCCTAACTCATCAATTGACCTAATTTGAGCTTTTACGTAAAATATCCAGTCAAATGTGGCCAAACCTAAAATCCAACTTCACCACTGGATTCCTTAGGCCCGAATTAGGCTTGTACCAAAATTTGGACCTAAGGGGAGATCATCTTGACCTACTTTGCAAATGAGTACACCCAATTACATTTTTGTCCCTATCTTTTGAAAGACATTACATAAACCCCGCTAGCTTCCTCGCCACTCTTACAAGTAGGTCCCTCCGCCATTATTGGGGAGAGATCCTACTTCGGCGAGGAATAGAGAGGGAATACTCTCTGATTCCTCAGAGATCTCCTCCCAAATTTGGAAGGGAGATTCTCTGAGGAATTCCCTTCCATGTGAACTCAATCATGATCTAAGATTTGCACCCAATCTCTCATGCGAACGTAAGAGAGATTTGGGCACTTAACTATTTCCATCTCCAGCAAGGATTCCCGTGCTTGGAAACCTGGCTTCCAAGCACAGTAGTCCTTGCCTGTGCTTACAAATTAACCCTCATCTCTGGCCGCACCTCCTCAGCTCGACTTGGCCGGAATTCTACCTCAATTTCCTCTTCTTCTCCTCTGGCCAAGGGGTCCAGCGAGCTCCAGCGAGCCCCCCTACTCTTCCTCGTCTCTTTGCTACAAAACAAGTGGCAGAGCTATCCTCCTCATCCTCCTTTGCATCTCGCAACACCAGCGCGAGCCGCCCTAGCCCTGTCGTCGCTGCCGTGTTCCTCCACTGGATACTTTCTTCTCTGGCGACAGCAAGTACTGCCAGCCACCTTCTCGCCCCTTTCATCCCCTTAGTTAGGTTAGAACTACTCTTCTCTATCCCCTCTTTCATTTCCCTCATCTTATTCACTAAACGCTCCTCGACCACCACTGTCCACCACCATCTTCATCTCCGGCCACCGTCCGGTGAGACGCTCCCGTCACTCCGCAACCCCACACATCTCGCCAACCACCACATAACCTCCGCCATACTCCACTGAATAACCTCCACCGATTCACAGGCCACCTACACCGCCACAACAACCACCCGACCAAACCCATCCATCCGGCCACATGGTGGCCTAGGAACGCATGCCTAGGCCACCCCGTGGCCTACCACCTAGCGCCTCACCTTTGCTGTGACACGGCGAAGGTGATCCTATGGTCTGATTAAGCAGCAAGGCTCTTTTTGTGTCAGGCAGGTTTCGAGCTCCAACTGCCATTAGCGGTGACATGAGGAGGTCGCAAGCTCGTTCCAGCCTGCAGTGCTCTAGGAGTCCAGGTCCAGCTAACTCGAGGAGGCCTCGCGAAGTCATCAGTTCGAGAGAGTGTCACCGCAAAGCCTGCAGTGCTGCATTTGAAGCACGATCTCCTACAGGCGCGCGAGAAAGAACGGTGGAACAATAGTCCCACCTCGGTAAGCTGTAAAGCGCTGGAGTGATTTAAATTGATTTTCTGCTATTGGCTGGTTGCCTCCGATAACACATGGGGTGAGGTCCCTCACCTATACTCACCACCTCATCTGTGAGCTCATCACACGGATCTGGTGACTTGACACCCTCCTGAGCACACCTCACGCACCACACCCACGCCGGTGCGCTTGGACCCAGGTGCGCGACCCCAGCCGTTTACCCAGCTCTGGGAGAGAGTGTTGAAAAGTGATATACAGAGAGAGAGAGACGCGGGTGTGGGTAGAGGGGTAGGTTTTGCTCCTCTTTGGTTTGTGCAGGAAAGGAACTGAAGAAGGCAGTAGGTACTTAGCCACTGCAAGCGAAGGAAAAGAAGAAGGAAGGAAGCCATCACAGAGGAAAAAGAGAAAGGGAAGGTAGAGAGAAGAGGTAGAGGAAAAAGAGAAGGAAAGGCCAAGCAGAAGGAAGAGGTGAAGCCAAAGAGAAGAGGAACTGAAGAAGGAAGAAAAAATAAAGAAAGGGAAAGACAAGCAGAAGAAGAAAAGAAGCTGAAGTCAAGGGAAACAGAACCAAGGAAGGAAGAAGAAGAGAAAGTAGAGCCAAGGAGAAGAAGACCCGTAGGGAAAAGAAGGAGAAAGATACTGTAGAAGAAGAAATAAGCAAGGCAAGAGAACTGCAGAGAAGAAAGAAGACGCACAAAGAAGAAAGGAAGCAAATCATTAGAAGAAGAGCAAGATAAGAGGAAACAACTTTTTAAGACGTCTGATCCCATGATCGGACGTCCAATTTCCTTCTTTTTGCTACAATTCACTTTTAAACTCATGCATTTCTATATTTGGATTAAGTTTTGAGTAATTAAGTGTTCAATTACATTCCTGAGATTAGTACTAAATTCCAATTGCTCCCTATATTTGACCTCGGATACTTTGCTTTTCGGGTAATAAATTTGTATTTGTTGACAACGTTTGATCACCTATACTACGACATTACTAACTGTTAAAACAGGACAAGACACGTCAACATTTTGGCACCGTTGCCGGGGAGCAACGCGCAATTTATCACTAGTCTCTACATTCCTTTTATCATATTGAACACTAACTTGCCTTACTTTGCTTTGTTGTGATCTTGCAGGTATTTCACAAGAAGATCCATTCCGCAAGTCAGCTACTCCAGGGCAGGTAATTTCTTTTCTTCCTTAAACCATCCCCTAAGCTTTGAAAGACAAAAAGAAGAAATTAATTTAGGAATCAATTGCCTTCTTTCTATCGTAATCACCATCTTTAAGGCAAACATTTCCTGATTTTGTGAAATTTTTTTTCAAATCTTCTTGAAGTTGGAGCGATTTTTTAGATTCTATCCCACAAATTCATGTGCCTAATAGAAATCACGCTTAATCTCTGCAGACAATACACTTCTTGCTTTTAAAGTCCAAAGAGAATTTTCCTGAAAAAGAGGATTGGAAATAGAACCAAATTAGGGTTTCTGCAGTAGGGTCTTGGAGTGCTAGTCACACATGCCTGTATAAAAGGAAATGAACCCTCCCGCATCAGTGTGCTACCCAAGCCCTTGATTGAAGAGAGCTAAACAAGACAAACCCTAAGAAAAATTGAGCTCTAAGATCACTTGAATCTTAAAATCTTGGACCTAATAACCTGGGAGTCAAATCAGGGTGATCACTAGGTCCCAAGCCTAGAATCATTCTGCCATCTATAGGACAGGTTAGGTAAAGTTGACCCCTTGGGTCAACCAACCTCTAAATTAGGTCACAACATCAAAGCACCTAAAGTTCAAGTGAGAACCCTAAAGCACCTTTGAAATAAAAGTGATAGACTTAAGAGGTCAAGGTTCCCATTCTGGTCTACCTGGAATCTCAGTGACAAGAGAGGTCGAGTGGGGGAAACCATGTAACCCGTGGGGATGCTCTACCATGTAGGGGTCTTTGTAGGTCTCTCCCTCTCTGGCTGCCCAGGTAATTCTCAGTTGGATGACCTTCTGATCCAGGGGTACCATCCGCTCCGAACCTCCATAGTCATCCAAACGTCTTTGGGTGTCTTGATTGGGTCAAAAACATCTCCAGTTCCTCATCTTTTCTCTTTAGAGCACACACATACATTTTCAGTGGGACTCTTTATTCAGATTTAATCACTTCATAACTTGATTCTACACCTTGATTCAAACTCTGATTCTTCATCTTGATTCCACCACTTGATCCAAATATGCAGCCAAACCACTTAGGACTACCATTCAAGAAACCTGAATATCAGAGATCCATGAGAGATAGGATGATTGAGGATGCCCTAAAATTCTATGAAAAAGAAGACAAAACCTCAACATTAGTAGGAAACATTCAGGTTGATGTCCCAACAACCACAACCTTTATCATAACTTGTGCCCAAGTACTATTGGCAGAAGCCACAAAAGGATCAACCCGTGACTTGCTCATTACAGGGTACATTGAGATAGAAAAACTACACAATCTTGAATACCTTCAATGTATGACAAATCCTCAACTTTGGAAGCAACACCAAGATGATCTTGAAAAATAGGAAGAGATAATGAGATTAGTAAAACAAATTATAGACTAGAAGTACCCGTATATACCACAAACAGAGGATGAACCATCTTGGGACAACATTGAGGATCAATCTGATCTTGGGTTTAAGGCACAAAATGGTTGTGGATTCCCAACCCAGATGGAGTACAATGTGCCCGATATTGAAGAAGGTTGGGAAGCTCCAAGTGCAGGAAAACATGATGTTGAGCCCACTCTAGACCATGAATCACCAGGCTTAGAATCCCAACACTCCTGCAATAATGAGAGTAGAACTGAACCTCTCGAGGGTGTAAATTCCGTCCCTTATTCTGGTAAGGTAACCCTCGAAGGTTATTCGGACCTAGATTCTAGTAATTCAACCCACATCCTAAGCCCAGAATCTAGATCTAAAACCTATTTTGAAGATTTCAAGGCCCCATATGAGGAAGATCAATCTTTTAATGAAGAATATGATTTTGGGCCTGTATTTGATGAATATCCCTCGCTACCATCCTCAGAGGAACTAATCGATTTTTCAGAAGTCATGCCAATCTACGATACAGAAACTAAGTTGGATGAGTGGGGTTTCAATTGGGTTTGCCTTACCAGCTTAGAACCTGAGCTTCTACCAAATAGGGACACCTTTTTAAGCTCAGAATTAACATTTAGGCTAGACCCCAGTCAGGCTGCTGAATCTACAGCATATGATTTATTCTATGGTGGAACTCATGATCCTAAATCTCATTCAGATTTTGATTTTCGCAAAGTCTCCGACGATTTCGAATCTGACCATAACATCGGAGAAAATCTGCTTCCTGATGATAACAAGCCTATTCTCTTTGAAGCCACCTGCTCCACATATACAGAACCACCCATTCTCTACCCCGACCAGCAATCGGACTCAATTTCTATTCCGATTCACCTCTCACTGAGTCGTTTGCAGATGATTCAACTCCATATCTATTCCAAGTATCGGGTATTGATCAGACCGAAAAACAGGAACCATCATTCTTTAATCACCCCTGTAGTGTTTCCACACCATACACTGATTATTTTTTGGAACCCTACAATAACCAGGCTGATTCAACTCAGCCTAAACCCGAGTTTTCACTTCCATATCCATCCGAGCCACATTGCATATGGTGGGTTCCGCATCTGTTGATCTACATCTATCAACCCACCAGACTTATTGGGTTTGGGCTGCATCATCAGCCCACTGATCTTAACAAGCACCTGGTTGGACCAACCAGGCTCTTAATCAAGGTGCTTGTTTTACAAAATTCCGCTGATTTGACCACTCCCTCTCTACCCCATTTTCCACTCGGTTGAAGGGATTGAATTTAGTACTTAACGGGAGGCAACCCATCATTCGAAAAAAAGAGACCCGTCTGATTATCTGTCTGTACTCCACGTCCATTACACCTTGAGTTTAGCCTTAGACAGTTGATCCCACCTCTGGTACATGATAATGTGGGGTCACTCAACTCAGTAATTAAGTTAATTTCACTTAATTAATAGTAGAAGAAATCACTTAAGTTAACACGAAGTTGTGTCGGTTATGTAGTATAGGGTCGAATTAACCTAACATTTTAGAAATTTTTACTGATTAAGTCCAGGTTGTTCACTGGGAGGCATAATAATTTTCTCCAAATTCACCAATTTTCTTTATCTCTTTAAGTTTAAGAGGTAAAACTAGTTTCATTTTCAAAACATGAATTTTGCCAAAATATTTAAACTATAAAGAACATACAAAATTCCATATGCAAACATATTTACTTAAAATATCATACTTTCATTAACAAGTAAACATGCTAATTTTTCAATTTTATTTCATTCTAAGAAATTAAGGCAATTAAAAAGTTATCTAATTAAAGCATCCCTTTTACAATTAAGAACAAAAAGTAATTATGCAAGAGAAAATTCATTTATCTCTGCATCTCTCTACAGCCTCTAATCTTCTTTCTTTCTTTCCTTTCTCTCTTTTATTTTCTTCTCTCGAGCTCTCTTTATCTTTCTTGTGTTGTTCCCACCTTCTTATCCTCCTTCTCTTCTTCTTTTTCCTTTTAATCTTCTCCTGCCTTCTCCTCTTCCTTTTCTTTAATCTTCTCCTGCCTTCTCTTCTTCCCTTAGTTTTTCTCCTTTATTCTTCCTTAACACTCCTTAGCACCTGGCTTCCTTTAGCGGCTTCTCTTTCCTTAAGCTTTCATTTGAACTGGGTTTTTTACTTTTTAAACCAAAAGTTTTTTTATTTACGGCGAGGTCCTTTCGAGGATACACAGCACCCTCGGATCAGGGTGGGACCAGATCCTACTCGGTCCTCGCCTAATCTTGGTTAGGTTTATTTCGGTTTATTTCTTAATCGGTTCACAGTACCAAACCACTTCGGCTCAACCTGGCCTCCTAGGCCACACTCGCCCTCCTAGGGCACATTCACATTCGCACGCCCCCAACGGCGCACACACCCGTAGCCATATGCCCGCACACTCAGAACAATGCTTAGAACAGAAGGAATCGAAATCGGTGCACCGAGTGCTGACGACTGCATAGCCATAGGAACAAAATAGTTTTATACCCAGGCACATGCTCGTGGATATCCAAGGTGGGACAAACATTCCCCTTCGAGGCCCAAATTCAATTGATCATAACTTTCTACCCAGAGCTCCAAATTGGATGATTTAAGGTTTGTTGGAAAGCTCTAAGGGTAATCTACACAATTTTAGGGTCAGTTTAATATTTTAATGATGTTTGGCTCTTCAATTTAAGAGATAAAATCAGGGGTTCTACGGGTTTTAAAAAAAATTGGAAAGTGAAATTTAAGTCAGGGAAGTCCTCAGATGGACTTCTCTCATCTATTAGAAGGTCTGTATTGTTGGTGCTAGAGCACCACGATCATTTGTTTTGATGATAACAAAACACGTGCCATTTAACATTTGCACTTGGAGTCTTAGATTTCAGGCCAATTGCAAATGGAGACGTGATTAGACGGAATTTGAGCTCGCATCCGAGACGGATTGGAGGAGCTTGATGGAGAACAGAGGGGATTCGTGAGGAGAGATATATTGAAGATAGAAGGACAAGAAAAATAGGATAGAATTCTATTTATTTTTCTTTCATGTACTTTCATTTTTATTTCCTTCCTTAGAACATCATGTTAAAGAGCCTCAAAGTACCCTAATAGTAGTCCTAGGAACACCTGCACAACCCTAGGACACTTACGTTTTCTGTGGAGAACTTAGAAAACCAATATAGGGTTCAAACAGCTTTTTCAAACATCTAATTCCAAAATCAAACATCTGATAATTTGTTTTAAGACATCTGACTGTTGATTCAGACGTCTGATAATAATTAGGCTGGACTCAGCTAGTTATGTCTGATGAAATCAGACGTCCAGACCTTAGTCCAGATGTCTTAGAAGACATCTGATGATTTTGCCAGATGTCCAATTAGTGGATCGTTGGCTGGCTTAGCAAACACTGAAGATTATGACCGTTAGAGCCTTATCAGACGTCCTTAAGCCTTTCCAGACGTCTGATAAATGACCGTTTTGCCTCGGCTGTCCCAAAATCTCTTCTTAGAGATTTTCTAGTCGTTGCAACTCTTGGAAATCCATTCCCGCATAAAAAGTAGGTTTCTAGACATCTAGACATAGTGCCAGTTGTCCTGTATGTCATCTGATGGACTTGTAGTAGAACCCTGTTTAGATCTGATTCAAGTCAGGAAGAAACTCGCTTAAAATCAGACGTCTGACTTTGTTCCCAGAAGTCTTAAACTAATCTTCCAGACGTCTGATGCCAAGATCAGACGTCTGATAACCCTGTCAGTGCAATGATTGTTCCTAATTTTGACCTGATTCTCTTGGGCTTTGATCCCAACGGCTATGGAAGCTTTCCTAAGCCTTCCAAAGCCTTCCTAAGGCCTCTATAAATAGAGAGGAGCCTCTTGCACACAAACACACACCTAGACACACCAACACACACCTAGTAATACCCTTTCTACTCTTTTATGTCCTAGAAAAGCTCTTGCTCTCCAAGATCAAGTTCTTCATCCTGACAGCATCATGCCCTTGTGCACCCGCTCTCCCGCCGTAGTTCATGAGAGCAACGTTGTGCCATCGTGTAGCTCACGCATCCGCGTCGTCGATTCAATGCACTCCTTGCAAAGGGAAGCATCTTAATTCCTATAGAAGCTTAAGTTAAATATTACTTTGTTGGCTCTATAGGACTGTTGTTTTATCTTTGTTATTTGGTTGGGTATTCGCTTTGCGAATTCCCATCTCCTTCGTGGGACAAAATCCTTCTCGTGAAGAGAAGGGGTTTGAGGTACGCTACCCTCGTATAAAGTAGCGTGGTTGTAATTGAGGTTGAATCACCCTCGTTTAAGTGATTCGTTTAGTGGATTTGATCAACTTGGTTGATCGGAAAATCCTAACTCGAGAGGGTTAGGTAGTGGTTTTCACCAAGTTTGGGTTTCCACCTAAAAATCTTTGTGTACTTTATGTGATTGTTTATTTTGTGAGATTGGTATATTTTCAATTCCGCATTTTTTACATCACGCTGATCTCACCCCCTCCAAGTAGGGATTTACATGTATATATTATATAAACAATTTCGCTTCTATTAGAGTGGATTTTAAGCTCTCAAGACCTACAGAACCTACTGAGAAGCTTTTCTCTTCTCTGAAAACTTCAGAGGTTGATTTACAAATTTCAATAAGTGCAACAGACACTTTAAAGTGTTCCTAATCTATTTAGATTAATTCCAAGGGTTATAACTAATCAATCTGGGCAGGTTTTAGATTTGAATTTCATCAAAACAGTGCTTCTGTTGGTTTGGTTTCGAGAGTAACCCAACTTGATGGAACAAAATTTTCACTAAATACATCATCTGAGCTTACTTTAATTGATTTCAAATCATCAAATAAGATTCCAGAAATAGTTTCCACTCCTCAAAATCTCAATCCAAACTCAAAACACCATTATCAGATTCAGGTTTGACTGTGGAAGCTCAAAAATTGACTTTTTGCTTAAAGCTTCCTCCTAAAAAATTAATGCCTCAATCAAAGTCTTCTCATCATCTGGAACTCAATCAGATCCTCTGATTTATGTTCTAACCTTAATTCCTAGGGTTTCAGGCTCACCGCCTAAACTAAAATAGGTACGTGTTCGACAGAATTATTCAGAGTTTGTTACAATGTTTTGAGAGTTAAACTGAATCTTCTGAGCTCCTTAAGTTCTTCTCAAATCCTTCAAAACAGATTTCTCCAACTCGTCGAAGTTGGGGAAGATGAAGTTGCATCTAAAGCTCTAGTGGTTGAAACATCAAACAAATTTCTTTAAAATGATCAGTAATCCTTATTTTATTGTTCTGGAGCCACTTAACAAGTTTAAGAGGCTGCAACACATAAATGGCTCACCGAAACTCGTTGAAGCTCTGGTGAGTCCAGAAAATGTAAAATGTTTGTACAGATTGACAAAATTAACCATTTTTGATTCAGAAATGATCCTGTGGTTACAAGGAACCTCTTTATCACATTAAATTGTTCATTTGCTCATTGAAATAAAAGATTTGATAGTAAGTTTGTTTCTTAAAAGATTTGAATGGTTTAAGCTCAGGACTTGATTTAACCACTCGATTGAGGAGTTAAATCAAATCAACAGATGTTATTATTCATAAATATATATTTAATTTATAGTTTGAAATGTTCCTGAGCCACCATGGATAGCAAGCTCAGGAGCTAAATTAAATTTTGGGTATTTAATTATAGATGATAATAATAGGTAATATATTGTCGATTAAGGTTCATTAGTGGTGATAGGTGATGAAAGAACCCAGTGAAGGTGGAATTAGGTCGACTACTGTCACCATAAACAGTGAAGTAGTCGGTGAAGGTGAGATTTGAATTAGGCGTTTAGGTGATTCAATTAATCGATTAAGTGGATTAGAAGTGAACATGGAAGATATAAGAAGGTGTACAGTGAATTAAAAGACAAGCTTAAGGTCTCTGGCGAGCTCAAGGAACTCGCCGGAGTCGGAGGAGATGAAGCTAAATTCTAAAATTACTCTAACCTAACTAACTAAACTAACTAACTAAGCTAGCCTACTCCTACTCCTACTCTTAGTCTACTGTTACCTAGACGATGGGGTCAACAGGGTTACGTCGAAGTCTCATGGCGGACGATGAAATCAGAGGGTTGAAGAAAGATCTCCGACGGGTGAATTTGAGGTGGAGTGGAGGAATCCTAGGGTCGACGCTTTTGTCAGAGGTGCGGAAGACCACGGCGAATCTCCTCGGCTACTTAAGATGGACGGAGGAAGTCGGAAGATGGAATGGGGAATCGCCGGAGGTTTGGAAGAGTAGGCTATTGGGTTGGCTACAGTGTTAGAAGAGGGAAGGGAGCCAACTTACCTAAAATCAGAGGTGTGAGGGGGTATTTATAGTAGTTTGCGGCGAAGAGAGAGGCAGGGTCTGGCTGAGGAAGGAGCTCGAGGAGCTTAACCTCCGTCATCGTTTCCGATGACGGCGAGGTTATCTCCAACTAAAAAATAGGATTCTCGGTTAATCCAGACCGATGGATGAAGTGGAAGTGGTGAGCGCAAGCTGCAAGAGCTTCAGCAAAGAGGAATGATGTTGGTAGGGTGGTTATCGCATGGTGAGGTGACTCTCTACCGCCAGCCGTTCGTTTGGCTGGAGAAGAAGAAGGACAAGAAGACGAAGAGGGACTTAGAAGTAATAAAACCTAAGGACATATGTGAGAAATAAGGACCCGACTGTAATGAATATTAAGGACTAAAATGTAAACCTAGGTTTTGAAGGTTTATTTTAACTTAGATCTTTTTCAACTTTTTATATATGTTAGTAAATAAGGTAATACTATGTTTACACCTTGAATTTACATTTTTGACCTTTTTAGGTTAATTTATTAGATTAAGTAAAATTACTTAAGTTATTACATACTTAGGTATACATTATATTTAAGTTACTTATCTTATTAATTGAGGAAGGATTTCGAGTCCAATTATTATCTAAATTATTAATAATGTTAATTGAATGATAAAATTTCATTTTTAACTTATTTTAAGGTCCTTAACTAAATATCCCTTATTCTATAATTAACCCTTATATATTCATAACCCTAGCTAATTAACCAGGAAGAGTAGTTAATTAGGGGTAATTAGAGATCATGATGAGTGTCTCATCAGTACACGTACCAGAGCATGAAATCATCTACATCAATCATTTCCGACCCGTTCACCCACCCGATGTATCTTGTTCTAAGTCCCTGACCTCAACACTATTTCACACCCTCCGTTTACATTGAGGACATTGCATAACTAGGCATGGGGGGGTGATAAAGTGCATACATAGAGAACCAAGAAGAAGTTAAAGGGATTCTCACAAAAGAAGTCACATATGTCAAAAACGCAAAAAAAATTGAAAAATTATGAAAAAGAAGAAAAAAATGGAGGGAGGAAATGTTGTTAGCCACATAATCATAAGGAGGAGAAAAAGAGCAAAAATAACAAAAAGGAGCACAAAATGAAAAAGAAAAAGAAATAGTCATTAGTAAAAGATCAAGGTATTAGCTGAAGTTCTCGACCAGATCAAGAAAAGAGAAAAAGAAAAGTGCTAAGGCGACATAACAAGAGATTAGGGGGAATGCTGGTCTTACGCCTCTTGGGCTAGATTCTTTAGGTTAAAAATTCACGTATTTTCTAAAATCGGGATAATCCTCAAGAAGTTGGGGAAAATGCGAAGCTTAAGTATTAGGTCTAAGGCTTAGGAAGTATTCGACCTCGTTAACTAACCTTCAGTTTGTGGGATTCGGTAACCTAAGCACCCTAATTCACACACAGTCTGGTTCAATGCGCATAAATATCAAAATCATGCAAAAAGTGTTTCAATGTTCTGCAAAAGTCACCTAGATTAGGAGCGGCCGATCAACACAAGTTGATTTGGACAAGTTCCCAACGTGGAGAGGCGGGAAATTCCCCTCGAAGATGCGTAACAACATATCGTCTCGTCAGTGCTTGTCACTTAGGATATTTAAAATCCTACCAGGGGCATGTAAGCACTCTACTGGTTCAGATACCGTGGGCGGCATTATCACGGAATGTCAAATGCCAGGGTCTGAATTTGGCCATGGAACGCCATGGGCGGGATTATCTCGAAATCTCGAAAGCTAGGGTTCTGGGGGTTGCCATGGGCGGTGCTATCTCGAAGCATCAATTGCCAAAGACCCTTGAGGATTGATGATGGGGACGAGGAATCCGATATAGACCGTGTTGAGAAGCCAATCCGAAGCTAGAAATAAAAAGAAAAGAGAGAGAAAACTCTCCAAACAAATAAATCTTCTATCTCTCTCTTAGAAAAATGCACTGTAAACTGAACCTAGGCTAAAAATATCTCAAGCACGAGTGCTTTAACCACAGAGTCCAACAAACCCTAGGTTAGATTCTGCAGGCCTTAAAAACATTTGTGGAAGATTGAGGCTAAAGTGGGTCAGTCCAGATTTTGGTAGATAGTTGAGTACCTCTAGGCCCATTGTCAGCATTTTGACCTAATCACAAAAGAAAAAGAAAAGCACTTATCATGACTGATGACAAACACTTAGGGTCTAGAATAGAAGTTAAAACCTTGAAATTTTGCTAAGGGACTAGCAAAAGCTAGGCATGGGGGTATGATGAGAGCCTCATCATCAGCCATAACTAGCTCATTTTGACCAAATAAAGAGAATAAAAGCTCCTACATAAGTTAGAAGAGGGCTTAATTGAAGGAATAAGTGTTCTGAGAAGAAAACATTAAATAAACGGTAAAACAACAATTTACCATTGCAGTACATAAATGGAATTTCTCAAAGACAAAAAAAAGGTCAAGTGGTCTGGATAAGATAAAAAGTGGGTTGATTCAATCAGAAATGGGTTCATATACAATCCGGGAATTAAATGACATCTGGTAACCCTAAAACAGACCCGCTTAATTCAACAAGGTCTCGATCAGGATAAAAATCAAGTAAAGCCTCCAAAATTCATGGAAAAGTATCCCCAAGGGTTTAGAACATTCAATTTGGCCTTTGGAACCTAGTTTGACCTAGATTAGGGTCCTAACTCATCAATTGACCTAATTTGGGTTTTCACGCAAAATATCCAGTCAAATGTGGTCAAACCAAAAATCCAACTTCACCATTGGATTCCTTAAGTCAAAATTAGGTTTGTACCAAAATTTGGACCTAAGGGGAGGTCATCTTGACCTACTTTGCAAATGAGTACACCCAATTACATTTTGGTCCCTATCTTTTGAAAGCCATTACATAAACCCCCTAGCTTCTTCGCCAGTCTTACAAGTAGGTCCCTCCACCATTATTGGGGAGAGATCCTACTCCGGCGAGGAATAAAGAGTGAATACTCTTTGATTCCTCAGAGATTTCCTCCCAGATTTGGAAGGGAGATTATCTGAGGAAGTCCCTTCCATCTGAACTCAATCCTGATCTAAGACTTGCACTGAATCACTCGTGCGAACGCACGAGAGATTTGGGTACTTAACTATTTCCATCTCCGGAGAGGATTCCCACACTTGGAAGCTTGGCTTCCAAGCATAGGAGACCCTGCCTGTGCCTATAAATTATCCCTCAACTCCGACCGCACCTCCTCAGCTCGACTTGGTCGGAATTCTACCTCAATTTCCTCTTCTTCTCCTCCGGCCAAGTGGTCCAGCGAGCTCCGGTGAGCCCTCCTACTCTTCCTTGTTGCTCTGCCACAAAACCAATTGTAGAGCTATCCTCCTCATCCTCTTCCACATCGCGCAACACCCGTGCGAGCTGCCCTAGCCCCGTCGTCGCCGCTGTCTTCCTCCACTGGATGCTTTCTTCTTTGGCAACAGCAGGTACTACCGGCCACCTTCTCTCCCCTTCGTCCCCTTAGTTAGGTTACAATTTCTCTTCTCTATCCCCTCTTTCATTTCCCTCATCTTATTTCACCAAATGCTCCTCGACAGCTGCTGTCCACTACCATCTTCTTCATCTCCGGCCACCCTCCGGTGAGATGCTCCTGTCACTCTTCAGCCCCACACGTCTGACTAACCACTGCATAACCTCTGCCATACTCCACTGAATAACCTCCACTCATCCACAGGCCACCTACACCGCCACAACAGCCCTGTGACCAAACCCATCCGTCCGGCCACAGGGTGACCTAGGCACGCATGCCTAGGCCACCCCGCGGCCTGCCACCTAGCGCTTCACCTTCGTCGTGACATGGCGAAGGTGATCCTGTGGTTTGATTAAGCCGTAAGGCTCTTTTCGTGTCAGGCAAGTTTCGAGCTCCAACCGCCATTAGCGATGACTTGAGGAGGTCGCAAGCTCATCCCATCCTGCAGTGCTCCAGGAGTCCAGGTCCAACTAACTCGGGGAGGCCTCGCGAAGTCATCTATTGCATTGACTGGCGTCGCGAAGCATGCAGTGCTACAATTGAAGCACGGTCTCCTGCGGGCACGCGTGAAAGAGCGATGGAACAATAGTCCCACCTTGGTAAGCTGTAAAGCACTGGAGTGATTTAAATTGATTTTCTACTATTGGCTGGTTGCCTCTGATAACACATGGGGTGAGGTCCCTCACCTATACTCACCACCTCATTCGTGAGCTCATCACATGGATCTGGTGACCTGACTCGACACCCTCCTGTGCACTCCTCGTGCACCATACCCACGCCGATGTGCCTGGACCCAGGTGCGCAACTCGACCCATTTACCCAGCTCTGGGAGATAGTACTGAAGAGTGATATACAGAGAGAGTGATGTGGGTGTGGGTAGAGGGGTAGGTTTTGCTCCTCTTTGGTTTGTGCAGGGAAGGAACTAAAGAAGGCAGCAAGGACTTAGCCGTTGCAAGCGAAGGAAAAGAAGAAGAAGGAAGGAAGCCATCGCAGAGGAAAAAGAGAAAGGCAAGGCAGAGGGAAGAGGTGGAGGAAAAAGAGAAGGAAAGGCCAGGCAGAAGGAAGAGGCGAAGCCAAAGAGAAGAGGAACTAAATAAAGAAGAAGAAATAAAGAAAGGGAAAGACAAGTAGAAGAAGAAAAGAAGCTGAAGGCAAGGGAAACAGAACCAAGGAAGGAGGAAGAAGAAGAGAAAGCAGAGCCAAGGAGAAGACCTGCAGGGAAAAGGAGAAACATACTGTAGAAGAACAATGAAGCAAGGCAAGAGAAGTGCAGAGAAGAAAGAAGAAGTACAAAGAAGAAAGGAAGAAAATCATTAGAAGAACAAGGTAAGAGGAAACAACTTTTTAAGACATCTGATCCCATGATCAGACGTCCAATTTCTTTCCTTTTGCTACAATTCACTCTTAAACTCATGAATTTCTATATTTTGAATTAAGTTTTGAGTAATTAAGTGTTTAATTACATTCTTGAGATTAGTACTAAATTCCAATTGCTCCCTGTGTTCAACCTCGAATACTTAGGTTTTCGAGTAATAAATTTTTATTTGTTGACAACGCTTGATCACCTATACTATGACATAACTAACTATTAAAACACAATCAAGACGCGTCAACATCCATGAAGGGATGACGATCTATAATCGGTGTGGCTCTAAGAAGGATAAAAATCTTGATGATGGTGTCCAGGATCATATCCTAAACACGGAGGAGCAGAACTGTATCCCCAATCTGAGTTATCTAAACTAAGAGATGGTTGATTATAGTACGAGTCGGGATAATCATTATGTTGAGGATAAGACATAACAGGAGGGTAAGAGTGGGAATGCATGTAGAGTGTGGAAGGATTCAGGACAAATGGGAGGAAGAAAGGAACCCTGCAATACAAATAAACCTGTCCTTAAGTGGGCTAGCCTAAAGACCTACAGACTCCTAAAAACCATCTTGAGATAAAGAAACGATTAGATCTACTTCTTTTCATTCAATCCAACCAGTTAGAGGGAGGGATTGGGGAGGAGGTTCTTCCTTTGGCTTGTGCCTCTAGTTCCTAGTGTATCCCCCACCGCGATCGTTTGATTCTGCTCCCCTAGCTAGACATCAGATTGAACAGTAGAAACAAACAAATAAAAAATAATCTCGTTCTGGGCTCTGAAGAGCGAGTCGAATCCTTAATGCCAACGTCTACTCTGTTTTAATTAGGGTTAGGTTTGAATGTGCTTTGGAATGTGATGGGCCCTTTATCTGGGTTGTGCCCTTAATGATTGTTTGATGTGTGTTTGCATGCACAACCAGTGGTTTTCAAGCAAGATTATTTTTGATGCGGTGAATTTTAGGGTTCAAATCTTGCTTAGTAGCTTTTAGGATTCAACTTTAGGTATTTTCAATCAAGTTGAGTTGGCATGCCAGGTTTTGAAAGCACAGGTGAAGATGTTTTCCTTTAAACCTTAAAAGAATGTGGAGTGCCTGGTAAATCCCTAAGAGTTGAACCTATGTGGCAGCTACTTAATGAGTTGATTTTAGTTGAAGTAGTGCGGCCCAATAAACTCAAATAATTGGCCTAATGCACCACTTAATTAGGCACACAAGTGATTACCTAATTAATCTCTACTTGATTATGTGTTCGGGTGTGTGTACCGGTTCCAAAGATCAGTTTACTGGTTGAGTTTGAAAATCAGATGAGGTTGTGTACCTCTGTGAGCTTTTTTTTCAAATTTTCTTTTTAGATGCAGAGGGTAAGACTGGCGTAGGTGTCAAACAAACAATCAAAGCTAACTTTAGGGTTTATAAGAACACCTAAGTTGATTTATGTTTGTGTTATTACGAGGTGGAATGAAAACTAATGGGTGGGAGGTGGGGTAAACTTATAGAACCTTCAACAGCACTTTGCTCCAATCTACTGCTTTAGTGCATCTCAAAAGAGTACCTGCAATCATAATAAGAAAGGAGAGAAGTGAGATAAATGAGTCATAAGTCAGAAAATTCAAAGAATCAAAGAGCAGTGCCTCCTCAGCAATGGTGCCAAAATGTTGAAGGTGGAAAACTACGAGTTCAAAGTTGGATTCGAAAACCTATTGTTGTAGTTCGAGTCACGAAGAAATCCATTCGACAGATAAAATTTATACTGAAAAATTTGTAAACAAGTTTCAGGTCTAACACAGGGAGGCTACGTCGATCTCAAAATCCGCAGTTATATAATTTTTTTGTATTTTTGTTTAAAAGGTGAAATAATCACAATGAAATCAATATAAACAATAAGAGAGAGAGCGAGAGAGAGAACAATCACCGGATATTTAAATAATGTTTTACAACTACGAAAGCGGGAAATGATTACACTAGAAAGTGGAAAACTGTTACAACTAGAAAGTGAAAAATTCTACTCTAGAAAGGGGTAAAAGAAAGGAGAGAGAAGTTGTCCTCCTTGATGAATGCTTGGAGGATGAGCCGGATGGAGGCGACACCTAGAAGAAGAGGGATGAGATAGGAAGGAGGAGGACGAAGTTGGAAGAGCAGGAATGATGCAACACATCTTCATCACCGCTGAAAAGGAGTATGGTCGGACTCGGATAGGTTGTGTTAATATGGTGATTTTATCGTTGAAATATAGTGGTTAACCTAAACCAAGCCTAACCATCTCTTTACAAAATTTTTTTACCTGGCCTACTTGATTTTATCTTGGTCACTTTTAGGCTCAAGGTCAAACTCAGGGAAGTGGGATTAGAAGTGAATAAGTTTCTACACCTTTCCTGCAACAAATCTCTTCCGTTCGCTTGTTATGTTTTTGGTGTTTTTTCTATTTCAGATTTTTTTTCTGATAATTTTTGTCCTTGAGGTACACCCTCAAAATCAGCTTCTTGGCTATGAGCCAAATTAGGGTTCCAAAACTAGTCTTGCTATTCGTAAGAGTGTGTACCTGTAAGTCAAGGATTATCTTTTCTCTTTTGTATAATTTTTTTATCCTTTTACTAGCAGGAAAGAGAAACAGAAATAAAGTAAATATAGTATATATATATGTATATATTATATATTTATAAAGGGGTGGGGGTGGAGGTGGAGATGGCGTGTGATGAGAACCTCATCATGAGCCCTAAACTAGCACCATTTAACAATGATTTGCAAGAAAAAGCTCCTACATAACCTTAGAAAGGCTTGGCTCAGAGAGATTCTGAGTTTGCAAAGAAAATAGAAACTGAGGGGTAAAAATGTAATTTCACCAATCCAATCTGAAAACAGGGTAACTCAAGGTCCAAACATAGGTCAAAACAACCTAATAAGAAGAAAAGTGGGATGAAATGACTCAACAAGGGCTACAGCAACTCCGAAGAATTAAATGACATCCTGTAACCCTAAAAACAAACCCACTTAAATACACGAGATTCGAGGCAGAGAAAAAAATCAACTAAACCCTCTAAAATTCATATAAAAATAATCTCTAGGGTTTAGAACCTTCAATTTGGCCTTAGAAACCCATTTTGACCTACATTGAAAACCATGCCCAATTAACAACTTAATTTGGGTTTTTGCATAATTTGACTAGTCAAACAAGGTTTAATCTAGAAATAAAATTCACCATCCGAATACTTAGGTCCTAATTAGTCATGTATAAAAACTTGAGCCTAAGAAGAAACCTTCTTGACCAACTTTACACTTTGGTCCTCATATATTTACTTTCTGGCCCTCAACTTTTGAACCCTCACATTTTGGCTCCTAACTCTCCTTCATTCTTTGCATTTAGGTCCCTCCTGCAAAACCTTAGCAGCACCATGCTCCGGCGACCTTGCGCGGAGCATGGCGCCGCGCAGGGTAAGGGGGGCGCCTGCCAAGTCAAATGGGGGTGCCCTGCGTCGTCAGCCACCGCAGGAGCACCCCCCTGAGTGCTGCGACCACCCATACCGCCCGTGCGAACGCACGGACGGTATGGGTATCCTTCCTCCGGCGTCTTCCGGTGAGGGAGACACGTCGTCTCCCTCCGCCCTCCTCTCTAATTCTGCCCCTATAAATACCCCCGTTGCTCCGCCGTTCTTCCCAGCTCGGATCTAACGGAGATACCCCCTCACTTTCCTCTCTTCCCACTCCGGCAGAAGCCCTCCAGCTCCGGCGGTTCCTCCTCCTCCTCTTCGCTCTGCCGCAATACCAGCAGCAAAGACTTCTTCCTGATTCTCCTCCGCGTCGCGCAATACCGGCGTGCGCTGCCTCTGCCCTGTCGTCGTCGCCATCCTCCCCCACTGGGCATTTCTTCTCCAGCTCCGGTAGGTACGAGCCGGCAGCCTCTTCGTCCCCTTCGTCACTTTAGCTAGGTTAGAATTAGTCTTCTCTATCCCCTTTTTCTTTTCCCCCTACTATTTTTATCTAATTACCCCTCGACCGTGCCTAATCACCCTCACCTTCTCCACCTCTGGCCACACTCCGGCGACCTGCTCCCATCACTCCAGCAACCCACACGGCTCGCCGACCACCGCAGAACCTTCGCCTCCTCACCCTGATCATCCTCCGCCCTTCCACTTCCCCCGAATCGCCCTCTGCAACTCCACCGAACACACCCATTTCCCAACCCGCAGTTTGACCTAAGGTGGCCCTTAGGCTCCGCCCCGCCACCTGCAGACCCTCCGACCACCTTCGCCATGCCACGGCGAAGGTCCTCCGCATATTTGATTAGGCCGAGAGGCCGTGCTGTTGTGGACAGGTGTTGCACCCACCAGCGCCATTGCTGAGCAGCGAAGCTCCTTCGACCTGCTGCTCCAGGCGCGCCACACCCAAATCAGGCTCCCAGGCTACGCGGGGTATCTTCGCGAAGAGTCCCAGGCTGCAGCTGCGGCGAATCCCTCTCGCGAAGCCTTGATTGGGCGCTGCCTCCTCCGCGCGGGCGTCCAATTGAGGTGGGACATTTAGTCCCACCTCGGAAACTCACCGAGGCAAGCAAGCCCTTAAAGGCAAAAAGTGCCTTAAGCTGTTTGCCTCAGATCACGGGGTGAGGTCCCCTCCACCCGCCCGATTACCTGGCCTCATCCGCGCTCACGCCCTGCGGACCTGGTCCGACCCGACTAAGCCCGACCTGCACTCCTCGCCCACCACCGCACGCTGGTGGGCCTGGACCCGGGTGCGACCCGCGTACCCGATTAACCGGTTGCTCTGGGAGAGCTTTCCTAAGAGCGAATTCAGAGAGAGAGACGCGGGGAGAGGGTAGAGTAGGTTTTTGCCCTGACCGAACTGTGAGTGTGTAGGCACAGGAGAAGAAAGAATGAAGGAGGATGCACTGTAGCAGCAGGTTACTTAAGTCGTCTGATTGAACAATCAGATGACGCTCTGAGGACAAAGAAGAAGGAGAAGAAAAGACGAGCAGGACCGCAACGAAGAAGAAAAAGAAGAAAAGAAGAACAGAAAAGAAGACAAAGAAGAAAAACAAAACACGAGGAGAAAGAGAAGAAGAAGCTTTGAAGAAAAAGAAAGAAGAGAAGAAGCAAGAAAAGAAGAAGAAGAACAGGAAGAGAAGAAAGAAGAGAGAAAGTGGAAGAAAGAAGTGAAGAAGAAGGAGAAGAAAAGACGAGCAGGACCGCAACGAAGAAGAAAAGAAGAACAGAAAAGAAGAAGACAAAGAAGAAAAGCAAAACACGAGGAGAAAGAGAAGAAGAAGCTCTGAAGAAAAAGAAAGAAAAGAAGAAGAAGAACACGAGAAGAAGATCTGAAGGAAGCAAGCAAAAGAAAGAAAGATTCAAGAGCCAAGAAGAGAGAAGACAAGAAGAACAGGAAGAGAAGAAAGAAGAGACAAAGAGGAAGAAAGAAGAGAAGAAGAAGAAGCCACCAAATTTCCATCTCTATCTCTCTCTCTCTCTTTATTTTTGTAATAAAATCTTTGTACCCCCAGAATACGACTTGCTCCCTGAGTTCGACCTCGGGAGAACTTTATTTTCCGAGTAAAAAAATATATGTAATGATGGCAATAACTAGCTGTACTACAACGCTATTTCTACAACAAAACCTAGTTATCGGCCGATCATCAGCGTGTAGCACGGTGTCTAGTCAGTTGTCGTCTAGGAAGATGCAACCAACAGGACGAGGTGCCGCATGGAGTTTAGGATGGATGGTGGAAAATGTGTGAGAAACACTCTTTTTGTATGTGTGTATCGGGGAATATCAGCAATTGGTGTAGATATTCCCACGATACAATGTATGGTAGGTGACATGAAATTATATATATATATGTATGTATATATGTAAATATATATCTATATGTATATATATATATGGTTATGACTATATAAGTGTATATGTAGCTATATATGTATATATATAAATATGTGTATATATATAGATATGTAAATATATGTATCGTTAGATATATGTATAGATATATATATACATATAGGTATATGTATGTATATGAAACTATATAGATGTATTTATATATATGTACATATATATATAGTAATATATGTATATAGATATATGTAGATAGATATCTATAACTACATATATCTATACTACATATAAGTATAGGTACTATTTATATCTATAACTACACACACACACACACACATATATATATATATATATCTGTGTGTATATAGTTATAGATATAAATAGTATCTATACTTATACTTACTTATATAGTTTAATAATATATATATATATATCTATATACGTATATAAATATATGTATATACGTAAGTATATATGAATATATATATATAAGTATATTGATATATATATATATGTATGTACGTATGTATACTAGTACTTAGTTATATAGGTACTACTATATGTATAGATATAAGTATATATAGATATATATATGTATATAAATAAATATATATATATATAAATATATGTATATATCTATATATATAAGTATATGTTAGTATATAAGTGAGTGGGTGTGTGTACGAGAGAGTGTGTGTGTATGTGTCTGTTGAGGGAGTGAGAGAGTGCTGTGAGAGAGAGCGAGAGAGCATCTGCTGAAGATGGCGTGGAGTGCGGGGTAGGTTGTCTGCACGCAGCCGGTGACGTCTAGTGATCCACGAGCATGCACAGGCGCGTAGGCACACGAAGAGGCGAGTATGGGTGTGAAGAAGTGGGCAAAGACGCGGGCGGGTGCGGGCGCTGGCAGATGCGGGCTTAGGTGCTGGAGTGGGCACGGGGAGAGACGCGGGTGCGGGCTGGGGCCGATAGCGGTGCACCGAGTGACTGGATAAGTGAGAAACATACCGGTCACTGCACTGTAGCCACAGTGTTCCGCTGAAATGCGTGAACAGTGGCTACAGTGCTGGGTCGGCTCCCGCGACCACCTGTGCCCAGTGCTGTGAGTGCGGGAGCCGCTGCGCGAGGTGGCACACATGCGGAAGGTCTGCGCCGGCTGCTAGCTTGCACGGAGAGGCGGGTGTCCGTGAAGAAGCGGGAGGCGAGGGCAGCCTGCAAGTTCCCTTGGTGGCCTGCGCTGCTGCTGCCGCCTTACTACTGCTGCTGCGGACGAGCGGTGGCCGGTTGAGCTTCAAAGCTTGAAGCTCCTGTGGCAATGGCGGGGTTGGCTTGGAACAATGAAACAGGGAAGAGAACCGCCACGCCCACCGGCTCTTTGATGAGCTGGGCAGTGGTGGGACTCACGATGGTGGTTGTGCACCACAGTGAGGTGCTCTTGCCCACAGAGTAGCTCCTCAGAAGGAGGAGAGGCTGCGTATGGAGGAGAGAGGGGAGGAGACGGCCTGGAGGAAGCTTCCATGTTGGTTTTTTTTTTGGGTGGACCAGGCTCACCTACAAAGAAGCAAGCTGTGCCTTTTTAAAGAAGAAGAAGGCATGCACAGCCATGCCCTGGCTGTGCATGGCTGTGCATGTGGCTGCAGGGAGTGGCTTGCTGCAGAGAATGGGAGAGGAAGAAGAGGCCATGCTTTGTAGCCACGGAGAAGAAATTCAAAATCAAATAAAAATAAAAATAAAGATGGAAATTTTGCAACACAGCACTTGAGGAAAACGTTAATTTCACGGCCATTTTATTCACTCTCCTTTCCTCTCAAATAAATGCATGCAGGTGTTTATTTTCACAAATGCGACTATGGCTATCTAATATACACTGGCAATGCTAGGAAATAGCACAAGATGGCACAATTGTAGGTGTATTTTTGCTATGCAATCAACCATGGGATCCACTTCCGGAACGGGGGTAAAAAATTTGTTTTAGCTCTTGAGGAGCATCCCGGGTGTGGGACATGCTTCTCTTAAGCTTTGGAGAGGGATAGAGGAGAAGGAAGGGATGAGAAATTTATAGGTAGGGGTCTCCTTTTATAGTTCCAAGGAGTAGGGGCATTTGGATATTTTAATTTCAAAAACATTAATTTAGGGACTTTAGTGACGGATTTATCCATCACTAAAGGCTTGAATGTGGCCGACGTGTGTGTGCCGCACACGCCCCCCCGCCTATCGCACCTAAACTCCCTTCCACATTATCTCACGATCAGCTTTCCAATCTCAAGATCCGATGGCTTAAAACGTTACTTGCCAGCACCTTCGTCTGTGCCTTCACCGCATGTCGCACGTAGGTGCTATTGGCTAATCCGCACCGCTCGTTGCTGATCACACGATCGTGATTATTTGCCTGCAAGCTGCGGATGCGGAATCGAACGCGCATCGCACGCTCGCGCAATGTGCTTGACCGCTATACTGCGGCGGCGACTTTGTCACGCGAAGGATATAAGGAGCGCGTGCTTGGGACGTGTTGGAAACCCTTTAGAGATGCAGCGGCAGTCCTGGGGACCGATTGGGTGGCTGGGATGGCGCCATCTTGGCCATCCATCTTTTTAGTGTTGTAAACAGTGCCACAGGTGTTGGATTGGATCGATTTTCATGTTGTTAGGCTGCGATCGTCGATCTGAGCCCATCCATGCGATCGGATTTGTCGTCTAAGGTGTAGATTAGCACCATTTTGGCCCTTGATCATTTAGGTTCCTCAATCTCTATCTGGTGCTACGGATGTCCGATCAGGTCGATGTTGGAGTCGTTGAACTCCAATCGTCGCCCTGATCAGATTCGTACGGTTGGATCATCGATCCGAGGCCTCGATTAACAAATTGCCCTGTCCCTAGTCATAAAAGGAGACAGTTAACCTACAATTTATACAGACTAACCTAAATGCAAGATGATGCATGTTATGCAATATTTATAGTATGTGATGCAAATATGACACGAAGAACATGCACTAATAGACATTTTAGGTTAATCAGATGTATGCACATCACTTGCCTCTACACCACAACTTCAATCACGCCTTCGACCGCACTAACCGACCACTCAACGGAGGACCATTGAACCTCACCACCGGTGGCGTGCAATGCTCCGACTGACGAGCCCCGGTCATCTCCGTTGACGCCACGACCACCATCGCGAAGCTCTCTGAACCCTCAACCTCCTCAGAGCTTCTCACGGCAAACTGGGGCTTCTTCTTCATGCACGCACGAGGCAAAGGAATGCTCTATTTTGGGTGTAATTAGAATTTACATTCATTGTAATTCGGGTTTTTACTTTTAATTAAAAAAAATTTTATTTATTAAGTAATATTGCAGCCAGACACCCGTTAGTTTTCATTATTTATCAGGCCATCAAATTGCATCTCTTTTCTTATTTTGTTAAGCCTCACATTTAAGGGTGCCCTTTCTTTCCTGCCAAATCAGGCGGATTTGCAATTCCACACTGGGACCTTGAGCCCACATCTTACTCACTGGGGCTGTTCCTTTTTGGATCCATCTATCCAAGAAGCCCCTCTTGGCCAATCTGAGGGCCAACTTCTTCATCCCGACTTGTTTTCTATTCCGCCTGGGACACTCTCGTCCCAAGAAATACCAGACCTTTCACCATCCACCATCGCTTTTCACACCACTATCACGATCACTTCACTTTTCTCTTCACCACCCACCAACCACCCACCCTACCACCTTGCTGTATACCCTGCACCTCAACTCTCATTACCCGATCTTCCGTCCTTTCTCTACCTTTCCTTGCATGCATATGAGGACATAGCATCGTTTGGCATGGGGGGGCGGATAGGCATCCATAGGATCTGGGTATTTTATGGTATCATGCAGTTTCCACCTATTTATAAATATGCAAGAAAAAGAAAAAGAAAACAAATATATATATATAATAATATAAAATGGTGTTTAGTAATGATCTGAAAGCTGAAACAAAAATACAATAAGTGTTTATGGATATTCAACCTCTATTTTGAAGACTTTCCAGGCCACAAAAGCTTGATTTGCTCCGGCTCAACTTAATTCACTTAAGCATTGACAAGATAGATCGGAATCTCTCCTAACTAAGGACGTATTCTTGTACCTGAGACACCAGTACAGGATTCATTAGTTTGCTTCTACTTGAGAGCTTAAGTAAACTTGGTTCACACTACACATATCAGGAAAGACCAGGTGAACATAAGATCCAACCCTAGTGTTCATTAGGGAAGGTGGAGTCCTTACCTATGCGTGCAGGTAGACTTTTTATCCCAAGTTTTAGTCTTGTGTTTAGGAGAAACTCTTTCCGCCAAAAAGAAACTCTCCCACCAAAAAGAAAAGTGTGCTCCTCCAAATAATGTTGTAAGAGATATACTGACACGTGTTTCTATTAAAAAAAAATGATGCAAATAAGTCAGTATATCTCACAAATATCTGTAAACTCTACCCTAAAAAGTTCTTCAGGGCAAGTCGCAAATACCCTGTCTTCCTGAGAGCCACAAATGTAAGAAAGTGGGAGTTGAGTTTTCCGTCATCTTCTTAAGGGTCAATCCGAAAATGCGAGCTAAAACTAGGACCAACCTGTACTTAAAAATTCATGAAACCCTAGGCTTGAGTCTTAATGTTCATCTGGTTAGTCTTGATCCTTCACTAAGCACAAGCCATAATCTCTTGAGCACTCGAGTACGGCAAAAACCTCCTGGATCCTGGAAATCATACTTAAGGTTTAAATATCAAGAGTCCTAGTTAGTCGAGAGATGATCTATGACATGTGAGACTTAAAGTACTGTTAGTCTTCTCTACACTTGGTTATCACAATATCCAACAATAAACACACCTATATCGCCTCAGAAGAAAATCTTCAGCTTAAGATCATTTCTAAATACTGTTTTGCTTGGGACTAGCAAAAGGCAGGCATGGGGGTATGATTGCACCGCAAAAATACACCTACAATTGTGCCGTCTTATTCTATTTCCTAGCATTATCAATGCATATTAGGTCTCCATAGTCGCATTGTAAAAATACACATATGCATGCATTTAATTGAGAAGGGAGGAGAGTAAATAAATGGCCTCACAACTTACATTTTTCCTCAAGTGCATCTTTGCAAAATTCACCATGTTTTTACTTTTATTTTTACTTGATTTTTGAAATCTCTTCCCACGGCTTCATGGGACAACACCTTTCTCCTCGTGCGATTCCCTGCTCAAGCCCTTCCCTGCAGCTGCCTCTCCCTGACAAGCCATGCGCAAGCATGAATAGCCAAGGCATGGCTGTGCATGCTCTCCTCTTCTTTAAAAAGAGGGCATGGCTTCTTCTTGCAGGCAGCCTGGTCCAATGCCAAACAAAAAAACCAGCAGCTTCTTCTCCAGGCCACCGTCCTCTCCTCCCTCTCCCTCCATATGTAGGACCTCCTCCTCAGAGGATAAACTCTACGGGCAGGAGTCTTCACTGTGGCGAGCACCCACCACCGTGAAACCACCACCGCCCAGCTCTTCAAAGAGCCGGCGGGAGTGGTGGCCTTCGTTCCTTATTTCAACATCACGCCATTTCAGCCATTACCTCAAGCTTCAAAGCTGTGAAGATCCACCGGCCACCGCACGCCCTACAACAGCCGACCGAGCCCCACAGCAGCAGCAGCAAGGTGGCAGCAACGCACGCAGGTCTTCCACGTGCACCTGCAGGTGCCCTTTCCTCCTTCTCCTTCGCACTGCCCTTGCCTCCAGCTTCTTCGCGCAAGCGTCCTATAGCGCTCTCTCTTCCGCAATCGGCCACCGCGCGCCACTGCAGTGGCCGGCCAAGCTTCCCGCGCACCCCAACCAACACCTGCAGGCCATCATGCACTCTGTCGCGCCACTTCGCTCACGACCCAGCCCTCTCCGCATGCTCTGTCACGACACCCCGCCCAAAGCCACCAGCCAGAGCCACTCCACTGTGCACGTCGAGTCGTCCGCACTCACAGCACCACCCGCTCTCGGTTTCACAGTGCGGCCTTACACTGTAGCCACTGTTCACTCCAGTCTGCGGAACATTGTGGCTACAGTGGGCTGATCGAAAAGCTTCTCAGTTATCTGGTCACCTGATGCACCGCTACCGCCGTTTGCCCGCACGCGCGTCTCGCCCCGCGTTCTGCCACCGCCCGGCCGCGCATCTGCCAGCGCCCGCACCCGCCTGTGTCTCCCACTCTCTTCACCCACGTGCACCTACGAGAGCCCACTTCTACCCTTCGCTCAGTACAGTGCGCTGCGTTTCCTCTCCGCGCCCATCGCCCTCCAGCACACATGTCCTACGCGCGAGCTTGAATCACCAGACGGTGCCTCGTTGCTGCAGACGACTTAAAAAGCGCCTCTTCACTCAACAGGAAGTGAGCAGCAGCCCTCTCTCCCTCTCTCTCCTCTCTCTCACAACACTCTCTCACTCTCTTCACCGACACTTACACATCTACACTTACACTTCCAAACACACACACACACCTATACACTATTATATACTTATATATATATACATATATATGTTTATATCTATATATATTTATATGCATATATTCATATATATATACATATATATATATATATACCTATATTTGTATATTTAGTAGTACCTATATACTTATGTATTAGTATACATGCATACATACATATATATATACTTATATAGTAGTATTTATATAACTAAATATTAGTATACATATATATATACATATATCTATATACTTATATATATATACTTACATATATACATATACTTATATACATATACATATATATATTTATATATATACATATATCTATACATATATTAGTACTTATATAACTATGTATTAGTCCATATACATACATATACATATATATACACATATACTTATATATATACATATATATACAAATATGCATACAAATATATACATACATATATATATATATATATAGATCTATACATATATCTATCTATACATATACTTACATATATATTTACATACCTATATATATATACACATACATATATACGTATATAACTACATTATATATATATATACCTTTATATCTATAACCATATATATATATACATATAGATATATTTACATATATATATATATAGTTTTACATTACTTACCATACGTGGTATCGCGGGAATATCTGCACTAGTTGCTGATATTCCCTGATACACGCGTACAAAAAGCGTGTTCGCATTCATCTTCCACCATCCATCCTACACCTTACACGCGGCACTTCATCCTGTTGGTTGCATCTTTCTAGACGACGATCGACTCGACACCGTGCTGCATTCCATCTCCGCCTTCACCCCCACCCCTTTATGCATATATAATATATACATATATATACACTATATTTACTTTATTTCTATTTCACTTTCCTGTTAGTAAAAAGATAAAAAAATATATAAAAGAGAAAAGATAACCCTTGACTTGCAGGTACCCCATCTTGCGAATAGCAAGACCCATTTTGGAACCCTGATTTAGGTCAAAGCCAAGAACTTAATTTTGAGGGTGTGCCTCAAGGACAAAGATTACCAGAAAAAAATCTAAATAAAAAAACACCAAAAACACAATAAACGAACGGAAGAGACTCGTTGTAGGAAAGGCGTAGAAACTTGACTTGTAACCCCACTTCCCTGAGTTCGACCTTGAGCCTAAAAGTGACCAAGATAAAATCAAGTAGGCCAGGTTAAAAATTTTGTAAAGAGATGGTTATGTCCGATTTAGGTTAACCATTATATACACTTCAACGATAAAATCATCATATTAACAACCTATTCGGGTCTGACACCACACCTTTTTTGGCGCCGTTGTCGGAGAGGTGCGCCTGCAAGGAAGTTTCTATTCCATTCCTTTCATTTTTCTCTTCTCTCTTCATGGGTGTTTTTGTTTTTTACTGTGCAGGTGAACCTGTTGCAAGGAGAAGGCAGGTAGATGAAGTCGGAGACATAAGCAGATCCAAGGCGGGAACGAGGGCATGAAGGCGCCGACACCGCATTGGAGCTTCGCACACATTGCCGAACAAGTAGGTTTTCTTTTCTTAGCAACCTAAGTTAACTTGTAACCTTAATAAAAAAAAAACTAAAAACTAAAAAAAAAACTAGAAAAACTTCTTGGGATCTCTTGGGGCAAGTGGATTAAAATTCACTTGTTTGATTTATTACCCTTACTCCCATCGCCCTGGGATTTCTTGCCCTACTTTGCATAACGAAAATCCAAGAATCTTGATTCTTGAATTTTTCGCCATGGGAAGACTTCTTTGAGGCAAACATAAAAAGATTGATTGCACCCCTCTTTTGCCTCACTTATCTACAATTTGGGATCAACTTTTTGGTGGGGAGGCTTGGAATTGAGTTAATTCCATCCCCACCACAACTTTTCAACTGCCTAAGATTCAATCCCGAATACTTCAACCCCAACAATTTGATTTTCTTTATCTTTTGGTTGAAGCCTTGTGTGTGGACATCTTTTTGGTGATTGGGAGCACTTGAATTGAAGTGCTTTGGCTCCCTTTCACATAAACTCTAAAACTGATTCGTGCATCCACACATAGAAATCTCCATTTAGGGTAGCCCATTGCATTTTAGCATGCATTAACCAACTGATATTGAAGAAGGGTTTGTTGGGCTTTGAAGAAAACCTATATTCTCTCAAAAACCTAGAGATTGGTTGAATTGGTAATTTAGAGAAATCCTAAAATTCATACTACTTAAAGCTGACACTCTAAAAGCCATTCACCAATTAAAACTTCATTTCGGGGAGATTTCCCTGTTGCATGCTCGTTTTACACACTCTGAAAAAAATCAATCACTTGGGGATTACCCATAAACAATGCCCTTCACATTCCAGAAGCACTTGATCCTAAGCCTCTAACTTAAGCTGGTAGTAACTTGACCCTTATTAAGGATTGGAGGTCTAACTACCTGCGTGTAGCGCCTACGTGCAGGTGAGGGCTCCCACGTGCTATCGGGTGTCTAAGACTGGGGTAAACAGCCTTTCAATCTGTCCCGATGGTTCTGCGGTGCTCACATTCGGTTCTGTGGTTTGTGATAGTAGGTAACTTAGATCTTTAGGTCTAAGGGCACACTGTAGAGGTTAGGAATTTGATTGAATTGATTTGTAATCAAGTGTATGTTTGCGGCATCATTTCTCTCATCTCTCTTCGCTTCTCATCTCCTCAATTCTTCCTGCGGTAGTGCATGTTTGGGAGGAGGTCACAAAACCCTGAACTGTTTGAATTGCCTGATAAAATTAGAAAAGAAGCTGAATCGTCCTCCTCCACAAACATGGCTGCATGCCCACCCCAAATCTCGAGCGAGGAAACCGCCCTGAGAACCCACTAGGTGGTGGAGCCTTAGATCCCATAACCTACCTCCAAGCCCAAATGGAAATGTATAATGAACGAATAGAGGCTATTCGAGAAACATTAGAGGAAATGTAGAACCCTCCCGAATGGGAGGAGCCTAGGTCTCTTAGCTCCTATCAGAATCCTGCTACTACAGAGACCATAGGACAAATTCGGGTCCCCATTGGCGGGGATGACTTTGAACTAAAACCTAACATTATTGGCCTAATAAATTTTCACTTCCATGGTCTTGCAAGTGAAGATCCTTTTCTCCACTTGGAAGACCTAACCTAACTGGCTGAAATGGTTAAACCAAGAAATGTCAGGTTACCTATTGTCCTCATGAAAATGTTCCTGTTTTCATTGCAGGATAAAGTGTCGCAGTGGCTATGCACCCTTGGGAGAACCATCCACTCTTGGAAAGAGATGCGAACAGCGTTTCTCAAGAAGTTCTTCCCAATCGGGCGAATCAATGCGCTTTGCCGTGCCATCACTTCATTTACGCAACAAAATGGCGAACAATTTCATGAGGCGTGGGAGAGGTATAATGACCACCTCAGGAAGTGTCCACACCACGGTCTGCCTAAGTGGCATATAGCCCAGATTTTCTACTATGGGCTAAATGACACCTTGAAGCTGATAACAGATGCTTCCTGTGGAGGGAACTTTATGAATAAAGATGAGAATGGAGCATTCGAATTGTTTGAAAATATGAGTGAAAACTCAATGAACAATGCCTCCGTTATCGCTTTTAATCATACCAGCCAGCCCCGAAATGTCCACGAAGTTGACACGGGACCCTCCCATTCATCCACTGATCTCAGCCTTATTGCACAAAAACTAGATGAAGTCTCCATCATGCAAAAAAAGTTGAACGAGCTTCTGGCCAACCCCACCCATTCTATGGCAAACACCCCCACCTCAGCACTTCGTCACAATTCCAATTCTTCCAACACCAGGCTTATCCCGAGAAACCCTGTAAGACCTTCCTTACTGAGTGTCATGCCAAGCGACTCGGTAAGTCATGTGGAACTAGCTTCTACGAGCCAGTATTTCGACACGGAGGACCAAGCCTCCGTGTGCTCAGATGCATCCTTACATGCGGATGCATCTTCTGGCATAGAAGACACTTGCGCCCTGGGGAACAACTCGTTCTCTGCCACTTATAACCCAGGGTGGTGTAATCATCTGAATTTCGCATGGTCCAATAACCTGCAATGCCAAAACCCCACGGGTGGACCATTGCGACCGTCCGCACCTGTCATCCCAAGGGCCAAGTCTAATCCTATGGCAAATCCGCCATTAGGCCCTTGCGTACCACAAACAGAACACGCATCAAGTCCTCTTGACAAATTGATGCAAATGATGATGGAAATGTCAAAGCGCCATGAAGAGAACATCACGTCTCTTCAGCACCAATTGGCGCAGCAGAATGCTGAGATCAGTCAACTACGCATGGTGACTCGATCTCAGGGCACTCTTCCCGCCCAACCTATTCCAAACCTGCGAAACTTCGTACCCCGTGGTCCTCAACCATAGCTACGACCTTCTCAGGGATAGGTTCATCAAATTCTGCAAGCTCCGAGCATTCCACAGGGATTTCAGTCTATTATCACTGTAGCACCACACTCTTATGTCCCTATTGCAAACCCTCCTCCACCGTATGATCCCACTGGACCCGCATCGTCCAATGCTATCACTACGAGGAGCGGTAAGAAGATCGTTGATCTGCCTCGACCTGATCCTAGCCCGTCTTCTTCTTCATCACCCTCTCATTCGGGATGCGCACCGCATTCGCGAGAGGACGATGCACCCAAATTGGTGCCAGAATCAGTTCCATTCCCTGATCCTCTACTGAGGGAGCCAAAAGGCAAGAAGAACGACACACAGGCCTATGATAACCTGCATAATTTGTTCAGGGATGTAGAAATCAAAGTACCCCTGCTCGAGGCTATCGATCACATACCTACTACCACCCAATTTTTCAAAGACTACACAACACCCAGGCGACAGTCAAAGAAAACCAAGAATCCGGTGGTTCTCTCGCCTCATGCGAGTTGTGCTATATTGTCAATTCTACCACCGAAGCAGAAAGATCTGGGCACACCGCTTATTTCCTATAGCATCCAAGGCTGCAATTTTAACCGTGCCCTACTTGATCTAGGATCTTCCATAAATCTTATACCGACCATCATGCTCGAAAAATTTTCCTTGGGAAATCTGAAAACCACCCCTGTCACGCTACAGTTGGCAGATTGTTCTTTCAAAATCCCAAAGGGTGTGATGGAAGATGTGGTGGTTAGGGTCAACAGTCTCTGTTTTCCTATTGACTTTCTTGTTTTAGATATGGAAGTTCCTAGTTCACTTTCTGATTGTCCAATCATCCTCGGTTGACCTTTCTTGGCCACAGCCCATGCCCTTATCGACTAGGAGTCAGGATGTATTGAGATTGTCGTTGGATCTGAAAAGCTCAAGCTTAACATCTTCAAGGTAGCCAAGAACTTTGATTGCGTTTGCATTGAGGATGACACGTCTGACGAGGACATGACCATCAATGCGTGTATCGGACTAATTGGGACCTATTCTGACTGCTGCAGATTGCCTATAAACACTGTCAACTGCCTAACCAACACATATTGTGACGTTCCCCCATCCCTCCCTTGTCCCGTACCTTCTCCTGGACAGACTTCTGACAAGGTTTTCTCCACTTCCCATACCTTGTGGTCTGAGTCATATCCGGGCTGCTCACCGTTGGTCCACACTCTTGAAGACCGGATTGCCCTTTCTTTCCCACCAAATTAGGCGGATTTGCAATTCCACATTGGGACCTTGAGCCCACATCTTAGTCACTGGGGCTGTTCCTTTTTGGATCCATCTATCCAGGAAGCCCCTCTTCTTGACCAATCTGAGGGCCAACTTCTTCTTCTCGACTTGTTTTCTGTTCTGCCTGGGACACTCTCGTCCCAAGAAATACCAGACCTTTCACCATCCACCATCACTTTTCACGCCACTATCACGATCACTTCACTTTTCTCTTCAGGGAGAGGCAGCCGCAGGGAAGGGCTTGAGCAGGGAATGGCGGGAGGAGAAAGGTGTTGTCCCATGCAGCCGCGGGAACAAGTTTCAAAAATCAAGTAAAAATAAAAATAAAAAGATGGTGAATTTTGCAAAGATGCACTTGAGGAAAAATGTAAGTTGCGAGGCCATTTATTTACTCTCCTCCCCTCTGAATTAAATGCATGCATGCGTGTATTTTTACAATGCGACTATGGAGACCTAATATGCATTGATAATGCTAGGAAATAGCACAAGACGACACAATTGCAGGTGTATTTTTGCGGTGCAATCATAGACCTATCTTCCTTATTTTTCTTGGCCTACTCCTAAAAATGAAGGTACAATTTATTAACTTAGAAATTATTGAAATAAATGATAATATATGAAATACCTTTACCTTTGTCGTTGGATCATGCCAATGCTCGTATGCTTCCTTCCAAGTGCGTGGTTGTATCAAAAGCGGCATATTATTCAATGCCTCATCACGATTCCTGTATTTATAATACTAAAAAATTATAATTTTAATGTTAGAAATAATATTTGAATTGTTGTAAAGGAAATAAAGAGATACAGTTAAAATTTATCTTTTACCTTATTCTTCATCTAAATCTCCAATCTTTATGAATCTTCACTGCGTGCTTGAAGATATATTTGGCGATGTTCAGATCATCGCCCCATTCAAAGGTGGCTGTTTGCATTGGTGAAATCAAGTTTTAAAATTGATGCATCATAGTATCGTTCAAATTGCTCGATAATAAATAGATTTTATTACTTGAAGTTTTAAGTCCGAGGTCGAATACATGGAGCAAATGGAATTCATACACTAAGCTCAATGAATGAAATTTGAACACATAATATTACTCAAAAATCTAATGAAAAAATATAAAGGATGAGTATATGGATAATAGGAGTAAATGTAGTAAGAGATATAATGACTTATGGAAAATTGGATGTCTGATTATAAAATCAGATGTCTTAAAAGTATGTGCTACAGTGCTTTCCTCTAATTTTTCTTTTTCTTTGATTTCTCTTATTCTCTTCTTCTTCCTTTCTCTGACGTCCTTCTCTTCTTCTGATTTCTTTCTCTGACCACTTGTTTCCTTCTTCTTTCCTTCTTTTCTTCAGGCGACTCCTTCCTTTAGCTCTTTCTCCTCTTTCTTCTTCAGCCCTTTTTCTTCCTTCAGTTCCTTCTTTCCCTTTCTTTGGTGCGTCTCCTTCTTGGCTTCTTCTTCTTCTCTTTTCCTGCAAGAACAAAACCTACCCTTACATGCCCACAATCTCTCTTCCTCCTTCCCTCTTACGCTTGCTCTCCCAGAGTCGCTTTCTTGGGTAATCAGGTCTGGTATGTGCCTGTGACCAAGCCCACGTCGTGCGGTGGTGGGCAAGAAGTGCAGGTCGGGTATACTAGTCAGGCCAGGTCCACGTGGGCAGTGTCGTGGATGAGGCAGTAAGAGGGTGAATAGGACCTCACCCCATGGTTAGGAGGCAAAAAGGCATATGCACAAAAACAATTTATGTGCATACTCCCACTCACCCACTTCCGAGGTGGGACTAAACGTCCCACCTTCCTTTTTCATGCACAGCAACAGATGGCTGATCTAATTGGCTACGCTGCAGAGGCTGTCAACTTCAATTGGTATTTTGGGCACATTCGTGCTTAAATCTGCATTGCTTGGGACTTACGCCTGGAGTGGACGGACCTGGGGACGCCTGCAAGAAAGCTTCTTGTTGCTTATCAATGGGGACAGCTGTTCTGTACCTGCAATCATGCAAACAGCTTTGCGACCTTGCCAGAAAGCTCAGGAGGCTTCGTCGAGACACGGCGAGTGTGTTGCAGGGGTCTGCGCAGCGTGTGGGTGGTTGTGGTGGCAGATCTAGGGCAACCTGTGGCTGTGTGTATGGGTGTGTTCGAGGGGTGGTTTGGGTGTGTGGCACGGTGAGTGAGGTGAGGGGTTACATTCAGTGAGGCATTGCGAAGCTTATAGGGTTGTTGGCGAGGCAGATGGAGGTGCAGAGCAACGAGGATGCCTCTCCGGAGGTCTAGCTGGAGGTGGAGAAGGTGGTGGTGATTAGTGGCATCGAGTGATATTTTCAAGAAATAAAGAGGGTGAACAGGAAAAGGAGGGAGAGAGAAGTTAGCTGACCTAACCTAAGGATGAAGGAGGCAGGAATGGCAGTCGGCTCATGTTGCCATTGCTAGAGGCGAAGCTCTCCGTAGGTGAGGCAGTGGCGACGATAGGGGTAGAGGTGGCATCAAGCTGGTATGGCTAACGCAGATGAACGAGAGGAAGGCAACCCAACCATTGGTATTATGGTTGGTAGACGAGAGAGAGGGGATGGAGTCAGCAAGGCTTGCGGAGAGGTTGTGGCCGATGAGGAGAGAAGAAAGTGGGTGTGGACCGGCCTAATTCCAAGCTGAGTAGGTGCGGAATGAATTAGGGTTTCTTGAATAAGTCCAAGAGGTTGGGTTTGTGCTTGGAGGCCAACCTTCCAAGCACGAAAATCTCGCCGGAGATGGAAACCCAGAGTGACCCAAATCTCTCATGTGTTCGCATGGGAGATTCGATAGGAATTAGGGCTCATCAATGGGTTCACATTAGAGGAGATTTCTCAGAGAATCTCCCCTTCAATTTTGAAGGGGATTCTTTGAGAGATTAGAGTGTTCTTGCCTTTGAAACCTCATCGGAGTTGGATTCTCTCCGCTATAATGGCAGTAGGACCTAATTGCAAAGAACGACGAGGAAGCTAGGGGGTTTCTACAGAGGTTTTCGAAAGATAGGGGTAGAAATGTAATTGGGCTGAACTTGTTTGCGAAGTCGGTCAAGATGAATTCCTCTTAGGTCTAAATTTTAGTACAAACCTAATTTGGACCTAAGTAATCCAATGGTGAAGTTGGATTTTGGATTTAACCATGTTTGACTAGACAATTTACGTAAAAACCTAATTTAGGGCCAATATTTGACTGAGACCCCATTTTAGGTCAAAATAGGTTCCAAGGGCCAAATTGAAGGTTCTAAGCCTTAGAGAATACTTTTCCATGATTTTTAGAGGGTTTAGGTGAATTTATCCTAACCAGAACCTTATTAAATCAAGTGGGTCTATTTTAGGGTTACAAAAAGTCATTTAATTCCCAAAATTCACATGAACCCTTTTCTGTTTGAACCAACCCACTTTTTATCTTGTTAAGACCATTTGACCCATGTTTAGCCCATGATAAAATCAATTGTTGTACTGTAATGTTAAAATTATAGTTTTACCCCTTATTTCTTGCTGCTCTTAGAATGGTTATTCATGGAATTAGGACCTCCAGTTGGTTATGTGGGAGCTTTTGTTCTCTTTTCTGGGTCAACATGAGCTAGTTAGGGCTCATGACGGTGTTCCTATTGTACCCCCATGCTTAGCTTTTGCCAGTCCCTTAGCAAAATTGTAAGGTTTTAACATCTGTTCTAGACTATAAGTTCCATGATGTTCACAAATTGTGATGAGTGCTTTTTTCTTTTTGATTAGTTTAGAATGCCAGTAGTAGGCCTAGAGGTACTGAAGTACCAACCAAGATCCGAACCTGACCAGCTCTAGCCTCAGTCCTCCGTGAAGGTTTTTAAGGCCTACAAGAACTATCCTAAGGTTCGTTGGACTCCGTGGTTAAAGCACCCGTGCTTGTAACGTATTTTAGCCTCGGTTCAATTTGCAGTGCATTTTTTGTAAGAGAGTGACAGAGGATTTTCTTTGTTTGGAGAGTTTTCTCTCATTTCTTCTTCTTTCTAGATTTGGATTGGCTTCTCAACATGGTCTGTATCAGATTCCTCATCCCCATTATTAATCCTCGAAGGGTCCCTAGCAATCGATGCTTCGTGATAGCACCGCCCATGGCAACCCCCAGAACCCTGGCTTTCGAGATATCAAGATAATCCCACCTATGGTGTTTTGTAGCTAAATCCTGACCCTGGCAATCAACATTTTTTGATAATGCCACCCATGGCATCTGAACCAACATAGGGTGCTTGCGTACCCCCGGTAGGATATGTAAATATTCTCGGAGACAAGCACCGAGGTGACGATATGTTATTATGCATCTTCAAGGGGAATTTCCTGCCTCTCTGCGTCGAGAACTCATCCAAATCAACTTATGTTGATCGGCCACTCCTAATCTAGGTGACTTTTTCACAACATTTAAACACTTTTGTGTGAATTTGATAATTATACGCACTGAACCAGATTATGTGTGGATTGGGGTGCTTAGGTTACCGAGTCCCGCAAACCAGAAGTCAATTAACGAGGCCAAATACTCCCTAAGCCTTAGACCTAATACTTAAGCTTCGCATTTTCCCCAACCTCTTGAGGACTCCCCAGATCTTAGCGGATACTTGAATTTTTAAGCCTAAGAGTCAAGCCCAAGAGGCCTAGGATCAACGTTCCTACTAATCTCTTTTGTGTCTCATTAGCACTTTTTATCTTTCATTTTCATTTTCTTGATTTTGTCTAGAACTTAGTTAATCCCTTAATTTCTTACTAATGACTATCTCTTTTTTTTTTCTTTTCATTTTGTGCTCCTTTTTGACACTTTTCACTTTTCTTCCTAAAGTTTTTTATGGCCCCAAAATTTTCTTTTCTCCTCCATTTTTTTTGTTCTTTTTCACCATTTTCTATTTTTTTGGTATTTTTGGCATATGAGATTTTTTGTGAGAACCCTTCTGAATTTTGATTTCTGTATGTTTGCACTTTACCACCCTCCATGCCTAAGTTTTGTAATGTCCTCATTGTAAACGGAGGGTGTGGAATAGGTTTGGGTTTTAGGAATTTAGAACAAGATTATTGGGTGGGCGAACGGGTCGGGAATGACTGTTGTAGACGATTTCAGGCTCTGGCATGTGTACCAGAGGTGGGATTTAATGTTCTAAGACTGAACTCAGGGTGCAATAGACGTGAAGTATAGACGGATAATCAGAAGGATCTCCGGTTTTTTGGAATGACGGGTTGCCTCCTGTTAAGTGCTAAATTAAACGCCTTCAGCCAAGCGAGAAACGGTATGGAGGAGTGCTCAAATCTGTTGAGTTTTGTATAACAAGCACCTTGATCAAGAGCCTGGTTTGTTGATCAGGTGGTTTCACTCAACTCAGTAATTAAGTTAATTTCACTTAATTAAGAGTAGAAGTCACTTAAGTTAACTCGAAATTGTGTCGGTTGTGTAGTATAGGGTTGAATTAACCTAAAATTTTAGAAATTTTTGCTAGTTGAGTCCAGGTCGTTCACTGGGAGGTATAATATTTTTTTCCAAATTCACCAATTCTCCTTTATTTCTCTATAAGCTTAAGAGGTATAACTAAGTTGATTTTTAAAACATGAATTTTGCCAAAATATTTAAACTATAAAGAATATACAAAATTCCATATGAAAAAGATATTTACTCAAAATGATGTTTATTTCAAATTTTATTTCGAAAGAAATTAAGACAATTAAAAGTTATTCTATTAAAACATGCCTTTTTACAATTAAGAGCAAAATCTAATGATGCAAGAAAATAATATCCTTCATTTATTTTCTTCAGCCTCTCTCTTCTTCTATCTTTCTTTTATTTTCTTCTCTCTGGAGCACTTTCTTACCTTTCTTCTGTTGTTCCTACCTTCTCCTGCCTTCTTTTTTTCCCTTAGTCTTCTCCTTTTGTTCCTTAATCTCTTTTCCTTAGTGCCTGTGCTCCTTTCTTCCTTATCATTTGCTCAACAATTAGCATTTTAACAACCATCGGCTTCTCTTTCAATTCCCTTAGTGTTGAACGTTTACGAACCTACGCTAACGTGTTCGATTTTGGAAAACCTGTCGTTGTAGTTCGAACGCGAAGAATTCGTGTTCAACAAATAAAATTTATACCGAAATTAAAATTCCGGGTCGAACACAAGGAGGCGAACGTTCGATTTAAAAACTACGCGATTCTTTTTATTTGTTACAGAATAATTCAATTTAGTACTATCTAATTATTTACAATAAATAGAAGAGAGAGAGAGAGTGAAAGAGAAAAAGAATATTACATAGAGAAATCAAAATGAGATGCAGAATAAATAAGGAATTTTTGCATTAAAGTGATTGTTCATTACAACTAGAAAGCATAAAATAATTACTCTAGAAAGTGATAAATTTACTCTAGAAAGCATTAAAAGAATGGAGGGAGAAATGTCCTCCTCAATGATTGCTTGGAGAATGAGTAGATTAATCTAGAAAGCAGTAAATCTATACTAAAAAGCGGTAAAAAGAATAGGGAGAGAGAAATCCTCCTCGACGGTTGCTCGAAGGACGAGCCGGACGGGACGACGCCTGGACAAAGGAGAACGAAGCGGGACGAAGGAGGACGAAGCAGAAGAACGGGAACGAAGCAGCACGCCGTCGTCATCGCGGGATCCACTTTCGAAGGGGAACGAAAATTGGACATTATCTCGCGAGAAGCATCCTGGGTGTGGGACAACCTTCTCTTGAGCCTTGGAGGGGTAGAGAGGAGAAAGAAGGGATGAGAATTTCGTATGGAGGGGTTCTCCTTTTATAGTTGCAAGGAGTGAGGGAAAAATGGACATTACAAGTTGAAAATAGTAAATGAGGGGTCTTTAGTGACGGATAAATCCGTCACTAAAGCCCCTAACGTGGGTGACGTGGGCGGCTCGCGCGCACCTCCTCGCTTGCCCGTGCCCTCAACGGCTTCGCACGTCCGCGAAGTCTCAACCGTCCAATCGCGAGATCGGACGGCTTAAAATCGCGCCTTCACCGCTGCTGCCCGCCCGCCTGTGCGTGCGATCGCGTGTTCAAGCACGCATCCAATCGCGCATCGGCGTTATCGGGAACGTGCGGCCGTTGGATCGCGATCGTGCGGTCAATTGGAGGTGCGCCACCGCTACAATTTCTGCGGGGCGCGGCTCGAACGCGCGTCCCTACTTCGCGTTAGAGCGCTCGACCGCTGCGCTGCGGTCGCGTTTGTGTCGAGCGCTTGACTTCAGCGCGGGCGCGTTGCAGCCGTTGGATCGAGATCCAACGACGGAAGGGAGACGGGTGCACGGTCTTCACAAGATGCAAGCGGCCGTTTGGGCGGCTGAGATGGCGCCACGTGGCGTCATCTTGGCCATCCATCTTTTGGAAGTTGTAGATGGTGCCACGGATGTCGGATTGACTCGATTTTTGTGTCGTTGGGCTGCGATCGTCGATCCAAATTCATCCGTACGGTTGGATTTGTCATCTGAAGTACGGATTTACACCATCCTGGCCCTTGATCTTCTAGGGTTCCCCGGTCTCTATCTGATGCTACGGATGCCTGATTAGGGCGATCTTGGAGTCGTTGAACTCCAATCGTCTCCCTGATCACATCCATACGGTTGGATCTTTGATCCGTGGCCCTGATAAAATGTTTGCCCTATCCAAGCACATAAAAGGAGACAATTAACCTCCATTTTATTCAAACTACTCTAAATGCAAGATGATGCATGTTATGCAATATTTATATCATGAAAAGCAATCCTATGCTTAAGAACATGCATAAATAGACATTTTAAGTAGTGTAAATGTGTTTACATCATACCCCCATGCCTATCTTTTGCTAGTCCCTAGCAAAAACTATATGCTATTTATAAAAGAATTAAGTTAGATTATTTGGACCTGAGTTATTTTCAGTCATTAAAAAAAATTGTCTACTTATGAACTGAACTCTCAAAGACACAACAGCGCCCGAGTATCAACCAAAATGCAGACCGCCTCAAGCCCTCGCCTTATTCAAAGAAAAATTTCTTTTTCTCTTTTTACTCTTTTCTAATTTTTTTGGATTTTCAAATTTTAGGGTTTAAGAGTGGCTTTCTACGGCCATTCAACTCACCCAAGATTTGATGAGAACCCTAAGCTTTAAGCATCTTATTGTGATTGTGATAGACTCGTTGACCGGCAATTAAAACGGACTTCGGATTTCTACGCCTCTAGGTGACCTCAAAAAGAATTCTGCCTAAAGGTGTATCTTTACAACCGGTAGCTTTCTCCTTACTTTTATTTTTTTAACGGGGTCAACACAAGGGTGAATCCAGTGTATATCTCCCCGGTTTATTCTACTTCTCCGCTTCTTCCAAAGTGTTTTGGGAATTTTTAGTGCATTTTCTGAGCTGGGTTCTGGACAACCGGTCGATGAGCTATTACCACCAACAACTTGCCAGCCATACTCGTGCGGCGAAGTGTGGCTTATTTCTTTTTGTTCTTTTCTCCTTTTGATTTTTTTCTCTTTTTTTCTTTTCTTTTTTTTTTAAGTAGGTGGCTTTCCTGGTTTAAGATTTACCTAAAGGCAGCAAAAAGAGAAAGGTCTAGTGACTGGGCTCTGGATAACCTACCTATGGGCTGTTACCTACGATAACTTGCCAGCCATATCACCCTAGAAGGTTCATTAGCTACCCAATTTCCGTTAAAATCATCGAACAACGAGTCAGTGCAAAGAAAGTGTGTAGATGCTTAAGACTCAAAATTCCCTCACATCAGAGGGCGGGTTGATAAGTCGTGTACTTATCACCCAAACTTATTTACTCCTATTAAAATAAAATTCAAGTTGGCGAGAACTCGAAAAACAAATCCACATTTTAGTGGATACATGGGCTGATTAAGTTCAAAGACTTGAAGGGTCTTTGTGTTCAGATCTTAATGTAGTATTTCTTAAGATTGAAAATTTTCTTAAACCCAAATTCTCTTTCCAAATTCTGATTTTTTTTTTATATATAAAACAAATCTACGGAGCTGACGAATGAATTCAGAGATGAATATCCACCCCCCCATGCCTATCTAATGCAATGTCCTCATTGTATTAAAAAGACATAAAACAGAGTGGAAAAGCGTAGAAAGCACCTGAATTGCATGAATATCAGGTCCGCTCCAAGATGAAAACGAAAAAGAACTGTATAAGTGCTGAGTTTAGTGCCTTCAGCTAGGCACACTATACAAAGAAAAGAAATGAAGAATTCACATGTGCAGGTCAGAATTAGAATGAACAGAAGAATCCTCTGACCTGTCAGCAGCGGTCCACAGATGTGGACCAGATTGTGGTGCAGACCCACACCCTATAATCGAGAATATCTTAGGTTCTGGATAAAAATTACCCAAACCTAAAATCAGAATGTAAGTGGGATCGGGCCTGCGATTTCTGAGGATGCAACCCAAGACCAAAAACTCGGGTTACAGAAAATTGAAGCTCACAAGGATAATCGTTGAATGTGTGCTTGAGTTGAACATCCTCGAAACAAATGTCGTAAGGGTTTTGATTTGATGGTTTTAGCTTAAAAGGAACCCTTCGACTCAATCTTCCATTTCCTCCAAAATTCATTTCCCAAATCAACACTTCCCAGCTCCTATCCTCCTTATTCAGCATATCAAATTCCAGGACCACTTGTATATTCATCATCCCGTCTGAAATCTCCAAGTGTAAATGATGTGGCAGAATCAAAATTGACTTGGGTCTAATTATCTCAGAATTAGAATCATCAATAAGCTCAACAGGGTGTAACTGATAATCAGGGCATTGAATTGATTCTTCCAGAAAATGCGATTCTGCATCCGTAATGTGTGCCCTAATAAGATTAGTTTCCTCAGTTATTGGGCTATTAAATGATCTATCAGATTCCTCAGGCCCAATTGTCTCACAGAAATCATGTTCAGAAAACTCGCGTGAGACTTCGCAACTTGAATCTTCACCATCAGGATCCGTATCAATGTATGTCCCAAAATCAGTTGTCACTTTCTGTTCCAAGGAGACATACGTTTCCTCGTAACCCGGCTTAGGGATCTTAGGTGAAGAAATCAAATCATCCTTAATTGGTTGTTCTAATTCAATCTGGTCAGCCTCGTAATACGTGTCCCCCCCAACAGGTGCCTGAACGGGTTCTGTCATTGGCTTTCCTAAAGAGAGTTCATCCTGGGAATTATTCCAAGATTGAATCAAAGCAACCACGAATCTCATCCTCAATTTCGCTAATTTCCCAAGTAGAAACTCACCCGGGTTCTTATCCTTAACATCCTGGAGCCAATCCAACAAAGACTTGTTTAAATCATCAATCATTTCAATCAGGGGCTCCAAGGTATTGGCTGAACTTCTAAAGATTGAATGATATTCCTCAAGTTAGCCAGAACCATATCTTGAACCTGATTAACCTGAACCAAATGAGTTGGTTTAGGGTTGGGAGGGTTTGACATCAATGTAGAGGAATTAATGAATTGGGATTCGTTATACCCATCCTGATAATAGGTCATTTCAGATTGTTCAAAAGATGGTGATGACCTAAAGGCAGTGAAATCAGAGGATGGGTAAGGATCAGTGTATCCTTCTTGATTGTAGATCGTATTAGGTTGTTCATGAAAGGAGGACGATCTATAATCGATGTAACACTGAGAAGGATAGAAATCAGAATCAAAGTGTTCAGGGTTAGACCCTAAACACGGGGGTCCGGAATTGTATCCCCAATCCGAATTATCCCAACTAACTGATGGTCGATTACAATACGAGTTGGGATAATTGTCATGTTGAGGATAATTTACAACAGGAGGGAAAGAACGGGAATGCGTGAAATATGTGGAAGGATTCATGATACACGAGAGGAAGAAAGGTGCCCTGCAATACAAACAATCAAACCTGTCCTTAAATAGGTTAGCCTAAAGACCTACAGTCTCTCAAAACCCGTCTTGAGGTAGAGGAACGATTTGATCTACTTCCGTCTGTTCAATCCAACCAGTTAGAAGGAGGGACTGGGGAGAAGGTTCTTCCTTCGGCTTGCGCCTCCGATTCCTAGTGTACCCCCCAGTCGCAATCGTTTGACTCTACTCCCCTAGCTAGACATCATTTTGAATAGTAGAAATAGACTAATCGGAAATAATCTCGTTCTGGGTTCTGAAAAGCGAGTCCAATCCTTAAGGCCAACGTCTACTTTGTTTTATTTAGGGCTAGGTTTGAATGTGCTTTGGAATGTGATGGGCCCTTTAAATGGGTTGTGCCCTTAATGATTGATTGATTTGTGTGTGAGTGCACGACCAGTGGTTTTCAAGCAAGATTGTTTTTGATGTGGTGAATTTTAAGATTCAAATATAGGTGTTTTCAATCAAGTTTCATTGGCACACCAAGTTTCACAAGCACAGGTGAAGATGTTTTCCTTTAAAGTTTAAAAAGAATGTGGAGTGCTTGGTAAAACCCTAAGAGTTGAACCTAATTGGCAGCTACTTGATGAGTTGATTTTATTTGAAGTGGTGCGGCCCAATCAACTCAAACAATTGGCCTGTTGCACCACTTAATTAGGCACACAAATGATTACCTAATCTGATTTCTACTCAATTATGTGTTTGGATGTGTGTACCGGCTCTTAAGATTGGATTACCGGTTGAGTTTGAAAATCAGATGAGGTTGTGTACCTCTGTGAGATTTTTTTTTTTCTTTTTAATGTGGGGGTTGGGGTGAATATGGGTGTCAAACAACAAACAATCTAACCTTAGAGTTTATAAAAACACCTAGGTTGATTGATGTTTGAGTTATTATGTGATGAAATGAAATCTAATGGGCGGGAGGTGGGGGGTAACTCACAAAACCTTCTACAGCACTTAACTCCAATCTACCGCTTTTGCCTGCCTCAAAAGAGTACCTGCAATTACAATAAGAAAGGAGAAAAGTGAGGTAAATGATTTGTAAGTTACAAAATGCGAAGAGAAATCAAAGATCGTTGCCTCCCCGGCAACGGCGCCAAAATGTTGAACGTTTACGAACCTACGCTAACGTGTTCGGTTTTGGAAAACCTGTCGTTGTAGTTCGAAAGCGAAGAATTTGTGTTCAACAAATAAAATTTATACAGAAATTAAAATTCCGGGTCGAACACAGGGAGGCAGACGTTTGATTTAAAAACTACGCGTTTCTTTTTATTTGTTATAGAATAATTCAATTTAGTACTATCTAATTATTTACAATAAATAGAAGAGAAAGAGATAGTATGAGAGAAAAAGAATATTACACAGAAAAATCAAAATAAGATGTAGAATAAATAAGGAATTTTTGCATTGAAGTGATTGTTCATTACAACTAGAAAGCATAAAATAATTACTCTAGAAAGCGATAAATTTACTCTAGAAAGCATTAAAAGAATGGAGGGAGAAATGTCCTCCTCGACGATTGCCTGGAGGACGAGTAGATTAATCTAGAAAGCAGTAAATCTATACTAAAAGGCGGTAAAAAGAATAGGGAGAGAGAAATCCTCCTCTACGATTGCTCGGAGGACGATCCGGACGGGACGACGCCTGGACGAAGGAGAACGAAGCAGGACAAAGGAGGACGAAGCAAAAGAATGGGAACGAAGCAGCACGCCGTCCTCGTCGTGGGATCCACTTCCGAAGGGGAACGAAAATTGGACTTTATCTCGCGAGAAGCATCCCAGGTGTGGGACAAGCTTCTCTTGAGCTTTGGAGGGGTAGAGAGGCGAAAGAAGGGATGAAAATTTCGTATGGAGGGGGTCTCCTTTTATAGTTGCAAGGAGTGAGGGCAAAATGGACATTACAAGTTGAAAATAGTAAATGAGGGGTCTTTAGTGACGGATAAATCCGTCACGAAAGCCCCTAACGTGGGCGACGTGGGCGGCTCGCGCGCACCTCCTCGCTTGCTCGTGCCCTCAATGGCTTCGCACGTCCGCGAAGTCTCAGCCGTCCGATCGCAAGATCGGACGGCTTAAAATCGCGCCTTCACTGTTGTCGCCCGCCCGCCTGTGCGTGCGATCGCGTGTTCAAGCGCGCATCCAATTGCGCATCGGCGCTATTGGGCACGCGCGGCCGTTGGATCGCGATCGTATGGTCGATTGGAGGCGCACCACCGCTCCAATTTCTGCGGGGCGCGGCTCGAACGCGCGTCCCTGCTTCGCGTTGGAGTGCTCGACAGCTGCCCTGCAGTCACGTTTGTGTCGAGCGCTTGACTTCAGCGCGGGCGCATTGCAGCCGTTGGATCGAGATCCAACGGTAGAGAGGAGATGGGTGCGCGGTCTTCACAAGATGCAAGCGGCCGTTTGGGCAGCTGAGATGGCACCACATGGCGTCATCTTGGTCGTCCATCTTCTGGAAGTTGTAGATGGTGCCACGAATGTCGGATTGACTCGATTTTTGTGTCGTTGGGCTGCGATCGTCGATCTGAATTCATCTGTGCGGTCGGATTTGTCATCTGAAGTGCGGATTTACACCATCCTGGCCCTTGATCTTCCAGAGTTCCCCGATTTCTGTTTGATGCTACGGATGCCTGATTAGGGCGATCTTAGAGTCGTTGAACTCCAATTGTCGCCCTGATCACATCCATACGGTTGGATCTTTGATCCGAGGCCCCGATGAAATGTTTGCCCTGTCCAAGCACATAAAAGGAGACAATTAACCTCCATTTTATTCAAACTACTCTAAATGCAAGATGATGCATGTTATGCAATATTTATATCATGAAATGCAATCCTATGCTTAAGAACATGCATAAATAGACATTTTAAGTAGTGTAAATGCGTTTACATCACTTAGACTTTCAGCTGAACCAGGTTTTTTACTTTTTTAACCAAAATTTATTTTACTTACGGCGAGGTCCTTTCGAGGATACACAACAACCTAAGACTAGGGTGGGACGAGACCCTACTCTGTCCTCGCCTAATCTCAATTAGGTTCATTTTCGATTTATTCCATATTAGTCTCGAGCCAATTCCGCTCAACCCAGCCTCCTAGGCCTCTCGCCCTCCCAGGGCACACACTCGCTCCCACCCCCAAGGGCATACACCCGCAGGCACACAAGCCTGCACACACACACACATGCACATGCTCAGATAGGTTCAGATTCGTAACCGGTGCGCCAAGCACTGACGACTGAAGAGGGCATGCAACAAATTGCTTTTGTCCAAATGCGTGCTCTCAGAATTCCACGATGTGGGACTAACATAACCCCTTCCAGACCCAACTTCAAATGATCATAACTTCCTACTCAAAGCTCCAAATCGAGTGATTTCAAGTTTGTTAGAAAGCTCTAAGGTTGATCTATACATTGCAAGGTCAATTTTAGGTTTTGAAGATGTTTTCCTCTTCAATTTGACAAGTAAATTTAGGGGTTCCTATGGGTTATTAAACACCTGGAAAGTGAAATTATATCTACAAAGTCCTCCGATGGACTTTTCTTTCTTATTAAAAGGTCTGTACAAGTTATACAATTAATTCCGCATCAGTTAGAGTAGATTTTAAGCTCTCAAGACCTTTAGGAACAGTAGAGAAGCTCTTCACTTCTCTAAAAGCTTCAGAGTTCAGATCTTCAGACTTCATTATGTGCAACAGGCACTTAAGAATGCTTCAATCAATTTAAACTAATTCTAAGGGTTATAATTAACTCATCTGGGCAGGATTCAAATTCAAAACTCAACAAAATGTTTCTCCTGTTGGTTTGGGTTCGAAGATAACCCAAATTAACAAGATTCAAATTCTCACTAAATAACTCATCTGAACTCACTTTATTCTCTCTCAGATCATTCAAGAAATTCTCAGAAACATTTTACACTCCTCAATACCTCAATTCGAGCTTAGATCTCCATTAGCAGACTCAGTTTGACTGTGGAAGCATGAAAAGTTGACTTTCTATTCAAAACTTCTCAGGAAATCAAAGCCTCAATTAGAGTCTTCTCAAATCAGAAACTTATTCAGATCTTCAAGTAGGTGTTCTGACCAACATTTCTACAATTTTAGGCTCGCTGCCTGAACTTGAAATGGTGTGTTCATTAGGGCCATTCAGAGGTTGTTAGAGTGTTCTAAAGGTTCAAACAGCTTCAGTGCATTGCACTGAAGCTTCTACGTTCCTTAAAATCAACTTAAACCTAACTAATAAGACTTCTCCAACTTCGCCAGAGTTGGAGAAGATGAAGTTCATATCTACAGCTCTAGTGGCTAAATCCTCAAAGAAACATTCTTAAAACAATCAGTGATCCATTTAATATCATTCTGGAGCTTCTTAACAGGTTCTAGAGGTTGAAACACAGTTTTGGCTCGTCGGAGCTCCGGTGAGTCCAGAAAATGGCAAAATTATGTACAGATTGATTAAACTTACCATTTTGACTTAGAAAAGATCCTGAGGTTGCAAGGAACCTCAGTATCACATTTAATTCTTCATTTGTCCATTAAATGTAATATTTGACAGTGAGTTTGTTTCTTAAAGGATCTGAGTGGTTAAAGCTCAAGACTTGTTTAACCACTCAATTGAAAGGTTACAACAAGTCAACAGATGTTTATATTCATAAATATATATTTAATTTAAGATTTGAACTGTTCCTGAGCTGCCATGGACAGCGAGCTTAGCAACTTGATTATATTTGGGCATTTAATTTATATGTGGTATTTATATGTATTATAGTGTCGATTAGGGTTCATAAGTGCTGGATAGATGATAAAGAACCCTATGAAGGTGAAATTAAGTCGATTACTGTCACCATGGACAGTGATAGTAGTCGGTGGGGGTGAAATATGAATTAGGAGATTAGGTGATCAATTAAACAATTAAATGATTTAGAAATGGTCATCAAAGTTAAAGGAAAGTGGATAGTGAATTAAAAAGACAAGATTAAAGCTCTGGCGAGCTCAAGGAACTCACCGGAGTTGGAGAAGATGAAACTACAATCTGACATTAACTCTAATCTAACTACCTAAACTAACTAACTAAGCTAGGCTACTCCTACTCCTACTCCTAATCTACTATTACCCGGACGAAGGGGTCAATAGGGTTCCGCCGAAGTCTCATGGCGGACGTCGAAATCAGAGGGTGGAAGAAAGATCTCCGGCTGGCGGATTTGAGGTGGAGCGGACGGTTCCTTTGGTCGGCGCCTATGTTAGAGGCGCGGAAGACCACGGCGGATCTCCTCGGCTGATTAAGATGGATGGAGGAAGTCGGAAAGTGGAATGGAAAGTCGCCGGAGTTTTGGACGAATAGCCTATTGGGTCGGCTGCAGTGTTAGAAGAGGGAAGGGAGCCAACTTGAGTAAAATTCAAGGTGTAAGGGGGTATTTATAGCAGTTGGCGGCAAAGAGAATGGCAGGGTCTGGTCGAAGAAGGAGCTTGAGGAGCTTAACCTCCGTCGTCATCTCCAATGACGGCGAGGTTATCTCCCAATGAAAAATAGGATTCCTGGTTAATCCGGACCCATGGATGAAGTGGAGGTGGTGAGCGCAAGCTGTAAGAGCTTGGACAAAGAAGGATGATGTCAGCAGGGCGGTAATCGCTTGGTGGGGTGACTGTCTGCCGCCAGCCGTTCATTCGGCTGAAGAAGGAGAAGAAGACGAAGAGGGACTTAAATGAAATAAAACTTAAGGACTTGTGTGAGAAATAAGGACCCGATTGCAATGAATATTAAGGACCAAAATGTAAACCTAGGCTTTAATGGTTTATTTTAATTTAGATCTTTTCCAACTTTTTATATCTATTAGTAATTAAGGTAAATATTATGTTTACACCTTGAATTTACATTTTTGACCTTTTTAGGTTAATTTATTAGATTAAGTAAAATTACTTAAGTTATTATATACTTAGTATACATTATATTTAAGTTTCATATCTTATTAATTAAGAGAATGATTACTAGGATTTGGAGTCCAATTATTAACTATATTATTAATAATGTTAATTGAATGATAAAATGTCATTTTAAACTTATTTTAATGTCCTTGACTAAATATCCCTTATTTTATAATTAACCCTTATATATTCATAACCTTAGCTAATTAACTAGGAAGAGTTGTTAATTAGGGATAATTAGAGATCATGATGAGTGTCTCATCACAACCCCCAAGCCAAAGTTTTGCTAGTCTCTAGCAAAATTTACTAAGACTATGATGATTTAAAGCACTTGGGTTTAAATTATTATAAATAGTAACTATGTAGAGGAAAGCTTAGGTTAGAAATTTTTAAGGTTAAATATAAATGATTAATGTATAGAGCATATGTGAAAATTTTCTTACTTAAACTTATGCTTATAACATTTTCAAAACACACTTAAAACAATTTGTAAACAAGAATTTTACTCTGAATTAGAATTCTTCGAAAATCTCTTAATCTTTGTAACTATTCTTAACTTAAATTAGAATACAAAGTGTTTTAAGAAAACAAAACTTAAGGATTGAGAACTAAATTTTAACTCAAAAAATCAAATAGATTTAAGTCAATCCCTTGTTTATGATATTTGACTTTTATCAATATAGGTTTAAGCAAATTAACCAGATACTCATTATTAATCAAACTTACAGTAGTAAAACTCTAATTTACTAACCTACAACACTAAAGATTAACTTCTAGACCTAAGATTCTGTCAATTCTTCTCCTTTAGGTCTCAACTTAAAATCTTCAAAACCCAATTTCTTAGGCTTCATTGCCTAATACCAAGGTTCAGTAGCTATGATTTTAAAGCATCTGTGCTTAGTGAAGAGAATTGTCCTAAAGACATCCAAAGTTGCAAAAATCCAGATCTTAAGACATCACTTTCCAATCCCAATTATTCCAATTCAAGCCTTCGGCTTGGCCTTACTCAGGTTTGGTTGCTTTCTCCTCACTAGTTTTCTATCCCGAGGTCAACACTTTTTGTGTATATCTCCCCAGTGGACCACTGGGTCTCTTATTCCTAATTTTTTTTTTCTCCATATTTTTTTCTCTTTTACTATAGGTTAGAACACCCATTAGTAGCGAGGTGTTCTTTTTATTTGATAGAAGGAAGGGTAGCATCCATTTGTATTGAGATGCTTTTATTTATTATGTGAAAAACTGCATAAGTACCCATTTTTAACAAGGCACTTAACTGCAGGGTGTTTTATTTAGTTTTCTTTTTCTTTTCTTTTCTTTTCCCCCCTTCTCATTTTTCTTACTACCATTATTCTCCAAATCCTTTTTCTTGGTGAGTGGCACATCCTTCACCCTTTCAAGAATCGCTACACGGAAATCCTTGGACTAAAGAGGATTCAGAATTGATCTCTTAACCTCTGTGTTTTCGCGGTCTCAGATGTCAACAAGACAATTCTATGTGAGTGAATTTAGATGTTTAGGTTACTTAGCTCTCAAACCAAAGTTTGGACAACAATGCCCTTTACTCTCAGGTTCTTCAAATTCTTAGTTTCCTCCTATAGGATCCGTCAGGACAAAATTTACCAAGTCTAGTTATTTATCTCTAGCTTGTATGTTTTGTAAACTAAAATTCTACCAACTCTTTATTTAATTAACTCTGAATATCTGGCTTTTTACTTAACTTTATGATAAAATCAAATTTTCAAAAAGCAAAAGTATTACTTAATCTAATTGATTAAAAAGTTATAATTCAATTCCAAAACTTAAGTTTAAAATCTTAACACACTTAGTTTCTTAATTCAAGTAAGAATAGAAAAATAAATCTTTAAAAGATTTAAAAGATTCCTAATTCAAATAAAATCTTGTTTTAAAAATTTTAAACACAAAAGTGTGTTTTTACAAAATGTTTAATTAAAATCTAATTAAGAATTGAATACTCTTAAATACTCTAAATATATTCTATATACATTTTAAACTTCTGACCTAAAAGAAAATTAAGCTCTTAATTATAATATATATATACATCCTTCTTCTTTTCTTCTTTATTAAAAATGAATATTCCCCTCTTATTATTTTTATTAATTTTATTTTTTCAAATTTTTGTATTTATATATTTTATTTTTATGTATATATAATATTTTTCAATTTTTGTGATTTTTTTCAAAAAATTTTCAAATTTTTAAGAAATTTTTTATTTTTTAGATTTATATCATTTTTAGATTTTCAATTTTTTTAAAATTTCATAGATATTTAATTTTTATGTGTTTTTATTTTTTAAACCCACACTTAAAGTGAAAATTTCACTTCAACACCCCCAAGCCAAAATTTTACATTGTCGTTATTGTAAGAAGGGTGAAAAGGCATTACACTTCATTTAGTATAGGGTAATGGAAAGAGTCGAATAGAGGAGATTAAAAATCTCTGTGCGGCAAGTCTGACCAAAGGTTAGAGTGGTCAATCGGACTAAATGAAGGTAATCAATATGATATGAAGTGAAATTTTAAAAGTGTATAAGAAAATCAAAAAGGTAAAAACAGGAAACAGCTATATACAAGTGTGGTGGATGGATAGAAAAAACCCTAGTGGAGCCGGTAACATTCTCCAACAAGACCCAAAGGATGTGATTCCAGGAAAGGTTTAAGACGTTGACCACTGACTTTGAAGGGTTGATCCTTGTTGGGTTCGGTGATTTCAACAGCTCCGTTGTTGAAGACTCTAACTACAATAAATGGCCCTTGCCATTTAGACCTAAGTTTGCCCAGGAAGAGCTTCAAACAAGCATCAAATAACAACACCTTCTGACCAGGTGCAAAGGATTTGCGGGAAATGAATTTGTCGTGGAAGGCTTTAAGTTTCTCCTTATACAGCTTTGAACTTTCATAGGAATCATGACGTAATTCCTCAAGTTCACTAAGCTACAACTTACGATTTTCACCAGCCTTCAAGAGTCTAAATTACAGGCTTTAATCGCCCAATAGGCCTTGTGTTCAATTTCTATGGGAAGATGATAGGGTTTCCCGTAAACAAGTCTGTATGGTGACATGCCTATTGGTGTTTTGTGGGCAGTCCTATAAGCCCACAAAGCCTTATCTAAATGGGAAGATCAATCCTTCCTATCGGGTCGGATTGTCATTTGAAGGATCTTTTTGATCTCCTGATTAGAGACCTTAGTTTGCCCATTAGTCTGAGGATGATAAGGTGTAAAATTATTATGTGCAACCCCATATTTCTAAGTAAAGTTTTAAACTGGGCGTTAATAAAATGGGAACCGCCGTCAGAAATAATAGCACGAGGTACCCCAAAACGAGTGAAAATGTGATTCTGTATAAAAGGAATGACAACTCGATGGTCATTTGTGTGTGTGGGTATGGCTTCAATCCAACAATAAACATAGTCGACAGCAAGTAAAATATAATGGAAGCCAAAAGAGGATGGAAACAGACCCATAAAATCTATGTCCCAAATGTCAAAGATTTCATAGACTAGAATCGAGTTCAAAGGCGTCATGCCTTTCCGAGACGTGCCACCAAGTGTTTGGTAGCAACTACATGCCTTATAATAAGTTTGAGAATCAGCAAATAACATGGGTAATAAAACCTGCATTGCAAAACTTTTGCAGCGGTCTTTCTTCCTGAAAGTGACCACCACAGGCCTGGTCGTGACAACAAGATAGGATAGAATCAATCATAGAAGAGGTGACACAACGCTTGATGATTTGATCATTACAGAGTCTAAAAAGATATGGATCTTCCCAAAAATAGTATTTAGCTTCTGCTTTGAGTCGTGATTTGCGATTCCCGTCCCAATCTGGCGGAATTGATGTGTAACCAAATAATTAACAATATCTGCATACCAAGGAAGATCTGTGGATATAGTGAAAAGATGTTCATCAGGGAAGTGTTCTGTGATTGGTGGAGATGATTCGATTATATCAGAAGGAAGACGGGAAAGATGATCTGCAACAACATTTTGCTTACTCACCTTATCATGAATTTCTAGGTCAAATTCTTGCAAAAGCAAGATTCATCTGATTAACCTAGGTTTCGTGTCCTTCTTAGATAGAAGGTGTCAAATAGCTGAGTGATCAGAGTACACTATGATTTGAGATCCGAGTATGTAAGATCTAAATTTTTCTAATCCAAATACTATTGCTAGTAAATCTTTCCTTGTAACTGTGCAATTCCTTTGTGTCTCATTCAATGTTTTACTAGCATAGTAAATTACCACTGGATTCTTCTCAATTTTCTGTCCTAAAATCGCTCCTATTGCATAATCAAATGCATCACACATGATTTCAAATGGTAAATCCCAATTAGGTTGTTGCAAAATTGGAACCTATGTAACTCTGTCTCTCAAAGTTTTAAATGCTAAAATACACTCCTCATCCATCTCAAAAATTACATCCTTTGTGAGGAGGTTTGTGAGTGGTTTGGGCAATTTTTGAAAAATCAAGGATGAATCTTATTTAAAATCCCACATGCTCGAGAAATGATCTAATGCCTTTGATTGAGTCAGGAATTGGAAGATTTGCAATTTGATTGATCTTGGCTCAATCTACTTGGATACCCCACTCCGATATGAGATGACCAAGTACAATGCCCTCAGGAATCATAAAATGGCTCTTCTCCAACTAAGGACAAGGTTAACCTCAATACATCTTTTTAGAACCTTCAACAAATTATCCAAGCAAATATCAAATGTCTCCCCGAAGACTGAAAAATCATCCATAAAAACCTCCATATATTCACCCACCATTTCGGTAAAAATGGCTAACATGCAACACTGAAAAGTCGCGGGTGCGTTGCAAAGCCCAAATGGCATTCTTCGGAAAGCAAAGGTTCCGAAGGGGTAGGTGAAAGTCATTTTCAATTGATCTTCGGGATAAATTGCAACTTGATTATATCCAGAGTAACCATCTAAAAAGCAAAACCTATTACTAGCTAATCTCTCAAGGTTCTGATCAATGAATGGTAAAGGGAAATGGTCTTTCTTTGTAACAAAATTCAGTTTTCGATAAGAACCTATTGCCAGCTAATCTCTCAAGGATCTGATCAATGAATGGTAAAGGGAAATAGTCCTTCTTTGTAACAGAATTCAGTTTTCGATAATCAATACAAACCCACCACGAATTCGCAATTCGTGTGGGAATGGTTTCTCCAGATTCAGTTTTGATTGTGGTGAGTCCTGCCTTTTTAGGTACCACTTGAATTGAACTTACCCAAGGGCTATCAGATATAGGATAAATAATATCAGCATCAAGCCACTTGATTATCTCTTTCTTAACGACCTCCTTTAGATTAGGGTTTAGGCATCTTTGAGCTTCTCTTGAAGGTACAAAAATTGGGGCTAATCCCGATGAGATCATGTAAAGTCCACCCAATTGCCTTCTTGTGATCTAAGAACTTTGATCAATTTGGATTCTTGTGATTTAGATAGATGAGAATTTATTATTACAGGATATGTTTGATCAGATTCAAGATATACATATTTAATATTATTAGGGAATGGTTTCAATTCAAGCATAGGAGTAGAATCAACAGCAGGATTTGGGGTAGGATTTTCAATTGTGAAAAGTGATTCAGATTCACAGTCAAATTCAGGATTGAGTAGAGATTCCAATAATGTTTCATTACTTTGAGGGTATGGGATATCAAAAGATGTGTTTTCTAGTTCTAGAGAACTAATGTCATCCACAAAAACTTCTATTGATTTTATTTCCTCAATCCATTCACAATCAAATCAGTTAAGCTCTAAATATATCTAACTTAATTGTCTTCTCCCCAAATTTCAATTCAATCTTTCCTGATTCACAATCAATGTTGGCTTTTGCAGAAGCCAAAAAGGGTCTCCCTAAGATAATTGGGGTGTGGCTAATGTATTCGAGTACTTCCATATCAAGAACAATAAAATCTACAGGGAAGTAAAAATCCCAAACTCTTACAATAGCATCTTCCAACATTCCTTTTGGTGACTTAATAGATCTATCAGCTAATTATAAAGTCACATTGGTAGACTTAAGGTTTTCTATTTGAAAGTATTTTACCAAAGAGAAAGGAATGAGGTTAATAGAAGCTCCTAAATCTAGGAGAACTCTATCAAAACACAAACCCCCAATTATAAAGGAAATAAATGGAGATCCTGGGTCTTTCTTTTTTAAAGGAAAAGTACTTGAAATAATAGAGCTCACATGCTCTGAAAGTACAACTGTGCTTCCTTTCTTCGACTTATGCTTAGGAGTACATAATTCCTTAAGAAATCTCACGTAAGTCGGAATGTGTTTGATAGCATCTAGGAGTGGGATATTAATATGTACCTGTTCAAAAATCTTAATCAAATCTTCATATAATGTAACAAGTTATTTTTGTTTCCTAGTCTTCTTCAAAGCTTCTGGGAATGGGACGTGGGTTTCCTGTTCTACTGAGGTGTTATCCTGATCTTGCGAATTAGCAGGAATTGCGGGATTGGGTTCTGCACCTCTTCCAAGTGTAGAAACAGAGGTTAATCTAGATGTACTAGGGTCTTGGGATAGGTTCCTTGGAAAAATTGGATCCCTAGTGGAAGTTCCACGACGGGTTGTAACAGAGTTAATACCCGCATGAGAAGAAGTAGCTGAAGAAGAAGATGCTTGTGAATTTTGGAAAGATAGATCATTAATTAATGGTTGATTCGCAATTGATTGCTGTTGATTTAGATAATCAAAATCAAGATTAGAAATAGGTGGATTCAGATTTTGATTCAGATTTGGATTCAGGGGTAATTGATTAAGATGGGCATGTCCCTGATTTGGATTTTGAATTCCTAGGTGTTGTCTTTGCTGGATATTCCTAGGGTTTGGAATTGGCTGGGATGGAAGGGTCCCTAGTTGACGAGATTCAGCTAACTGCGTGATTTGACCCCTAAGATCAACCAATTCTGCCGAACATTGTCGTTGGGCTTCAGCAAGAGCCTCAACATTTTGTCGCTAGCTCTCAGTCACGGCTCTCAAAATCTGGTCTAGCTGTGAATCTCTATTTGGCCCTACGGGGTTTTACGAACCCACGTAAAATGGCCTCGCATTGTGTTGCTGAAACGATAATGTAGGCGGGCTTGTGTATGGTCAGACCAAGAAAAATTAGGGTGATTACGCCATCCAAGATTATAGGAATTTGAATATGGGTTTGATCTTGGTGTGTATCCCTGAATGGCATTTAAATCAAGAGGATATGGCATGTTTTCTGCAACAGGAAAGGGTGGGGAAAAGGGTGGGTAGGATTGTGGGACAAAGGTCCCTCCTTGGGTTGGTGGAGTAGATAGAAAACCCAAGGAAGATGGATCTCTAGAATCCATATTATTCACAAATTCCCTCTCCTTCGGAATTTGCAAAATAGGTAAATATGCGGGATTCGTAGCAAGTAGAGGCATAGGAGTTTTCATTGTGTTTCTAACCTCATCGAGATGCTTTGCTACGATATCAACTTTGTCCAGTTTTTCTGTAATAATCTCTAAATCCTTTGAACTGGACCGATTACCGATCTTGTGAATGCCCTTACGCAAATTTTGATGATTAGTATTCGCTCCCCGCGAAAATTATGACATTGATGCATTATTGATTGAGCTTTCCACCATCCCTTCAAATAATTCTGAAGCGGATTCTGCATCGCGATTTAGAAAATTCCCTCCACAAGAGCCATCGACTAGATTGCGAATGCCCTCTTGTAAACCATAATAAAAGATATGCATGAGTTGCCAACGAGGGATGTCATGATGTGGGCATTTCCTTTGAAATTCATGAAAACGTTCCCACACTTCATGAATTGGGTCTCCTTGATTTTGATTAAAAGTAGTAATAGCTCGCCTTAAAGCATTGGTTCGACCAATTGGAAAAAATTTCTTCAAAAATGCAAATACAAGTTTAGCCTAAGTTGAGATTGGTCTTGCTATAGTTCTATACAAATAAGCTACTTTATCTTTAAGGCTAAAAGAGAACAATTTCATTAGTAGGATTTCCCTATTTTGATTTCGAGGACCAAGAGTTTGGGATAAATTTTTAAGATCTTCTATATGTTGAAATGGATCCTTTGATGCAAATTTGTGAAAGCGGGGGATTAAACCTATAATATTTGGCTTTAATTCTGGATCATTTTCCCCAATAGGAATCCTAACATTAGGCTCTACTTGTGCATTAGATGGGTTATAATAATCTCTAAGTAGAGGCCTTGGATGATTGATCGGTAAATTAGGATTTTCAAAACCCACCTCAGGTCGAGGTGAAGAACGGGTTTGAAGAGTCTGTAAATTATTTAAGGCTGCTGTTAATAAATTGATTTGTCTTGTTTGCTCTAGCATCCTAAGATTCTGGTTCAGGAGCACCTCATGAACATCAAAAGGTGGCATCTCCCCCTGACCAGAAGAAGGGATCTTGGGATTAAGATTCTACATTGGATCCATAGAAGTAGATGGATCAGATGGGAAAACCATTGGTTGCTTATCTGCAACCGGCCTAGGATCACCTGTCAACGGTGGTGCAAGAGGCAGGTGCAAGGATCACCTCCTATCCATAAATGGAAAATAATGTGCAAATGCACACGCACACCACCGATAAGAAAATAGCGGCACAAAAAACCCATAAAACAACGCAAAAGACGTGGGTTTTGCTCTTCTTTCAAAGGAAAGAAGAAATTCCTAAGGTAGGCAAAATAATTTGACGCAGAAAAATAGAGTAACAATATCAAAATATGCATCCTAATTCATGTCTACGTAGGTGCATACCTAAAAGCTCAAAGGTCTAAGGTCTAGGTCGAGACCGCTCACTACTGTCTCCCCCAGGCACTAGTAGTGAGATAGACTTGTTGATCTTCGGCCAAAGCCCTAAGAGGTGCAAAGAGGAGAGATAGAAAAATAGACTCGTGTGATTCTAGTGATCGCGCTGTGTGCACGATAGCATGCAACAGACGATAGCAATTGAAAAACCCGCATGCATTTCTGCAAACAGATTTAAGTCACCAATTTTACTTCCTCTTTTTAATTCATCTTTTTCAAAAATATATCAATTAAACTGCAATGGTCGCTTTCTTAAATCTTTTCAAACAAAAATATGTGGTCTTTTTCAAATCTCAGAGGACAGGGATCTAGATGGGTTTTCTCATGTTTTCCCACTGATGCGAGAAAACTAGTTTTAGAAAAAATTCTCGAGTCAGATCGCTCTAATACTAGCAGAATAATGCACTCCTAAGAGTGTATGCCTATGTATATGCTGCAGCTAGTCAGAAAAAAATGTATTTTTGTATTTTTTTATTTTTTAAATGCAACAAAACAAAAGATTAAGAAATACTTACAAAAATAAAAACAACAAAACTAATTCCCGCCTTCTCCTGAGATCACCTGAAAAGGTAAACCTGTAAAGAAGACAGAAAACAAAAACAAAACAAAATGCACTAATTAGAAGAAAAGTTAGTAAAAACAAAAATATTTACAAAATACCTCCTAATTAAACAATTAATCCTTTTAAATTTTAGTGAATAAAAATATTACCTCCCCGGCAACGATGCCATTAAAATGATCGGGTGGTTTCACTCAACTCAATAATTAAGTTAATTTCACTTAATTAAGAGTAGAAGAAGTCACTTAGGTTAACTCGAAATTGTGTCGATTGTGTAGTATAGGATCGAATTAACCTAACATTTTAGAAATTTTTACTGGTTGAGTCCAGGTTGTTCACTGGGAGGTATAATAATTTTCTCCAAGTTCACTAAGTTGATTTTTAAAACATGAATTTTGCCAAAATATTTAAACTATAAAGAATATACAAAATTCCATATGAAAAATATATTTACTCAAAATGATGTTTGTTTTCCAATTTTATTTCAAAAGAAATTAAGGCAATTAAAAGTTATTCTATTAAAACATGCCTTTTTACAATTAAGAACAAAAAGTAATGATGCAAGAAAAATAATATGCTTCATTTATTTTCTTCAGCCTCTCTCTTCTTCTTTCTTTCTTATACTTTCTTCTCTCTCTCAAGCTCTTTCTTAACTTTCTTCTATTGTTCCTGCCTTCTCTTGCCTTCTTTTTTTCTATTAGTCTTCTTTTGTTCCTTAATCTCTTTTCCTTAGTGCCTGTGCTCCTTTCTTCCTTAGCCTTTACTCAACACTTAGCATTTTAACAACCATTGGCTTCTCTTCCAATTCCCTTAGACTTTCAGCTGAACTGGGTTTTTTACTTTTTTAACCAAAATTTATTTTATTTGCAGTGAGGTCCTTTCGAGGATATACAGCACCCTGAGACTACGGTGGGACTAAACCCTACTCCGTCCTCGCCTAATCTCAATTAGGTTCATTTTTGGTTTATTTCATATTAGTCTCGAGCCAATTCGGCTCAACCTGGCTTCCCAAGCCTCTCGCCCTCCCAAGGTACACACTTGCTCACGTCCCCAAGGGTGCAGGCACACAAGGCCACACACACACACACACACATGCACATGCTCAGATAGGTTCAGATTGGTAACCAGTGCGCCGAGCACTGACGATTGAAGAGGGCTTGCAACGAATTGCTTTTATCCCCATGCGTGCACTCAGAATCCGACGATGTGGGACTAACTTAACCCCTTCCAGAGCCAACTTCAAATGATCATAACTTTCTACTCAAAGCTCCAAATTGAGTGATTTCAAGTTTGTTAGAAAGCTCTAAGGTTGATTTATACAATTGCAAGGTCAATTTCAGGTTATGAAGATGTTTTCCTCTTCAATTTGACAAGTAAATTCAGGGGTTCCTATGGGTTATTAAACACCTAGAAAGTGAAATTATATCTACAGAGTCCTCAGATGGACTTTTCTTTCTTATTAAAAGGTCTGTACAAGTTATACAATTAATTCCGCATCAGTTAGAGTAGATTTTAAGCTCTCAAGACCTTTAGGAACAGTAGAGAAGCTCTTCACTTCTTTGAAAGCTTCAGAGTTCAGATCTTCAGACTTCATTATGTGCAACAGACACTTAAGAATGCTTCTAATCAATATAAACTAATTCTAAGGGTTATAATTAACTCATCTGGGTAGAATTTAAATTCAAAACACAACAAAATGTTTCCCTTGTTAGTTTGGGTTCAAAGATAACCCAAATTGACAGGATTCAAATTCTCACTAAATAACTCCTTTGAACTTACTTTATTCTCTCTCAGATCATTCAACAAATTCTCAGAAACAATTTACACTCCTCAATACCTCAATTCGAGCTTAGATCTCCATTAGCGGACTCAGTTTGACTGTGGAAGCATGAAAATTTGACTTTCTATTGAAAACTTCTCCACAGGAAACCAAAGCCTCAATTAGAGTCTTCTCAACATCAGAAACTTATTCAGATCTTCAGGTAGGTGTTTTGACCAACATTTCTAGGGTTTCAGGCTCACCGCCTGAACTTGAAAAGGTATGTGTTCGTTAGAGCCATTCAGTGATTGTTACAGTGTTCTAAAGGTTTAAATAGCTTCAGTGCATTGCACTGAAGCTTCTAGGTTCCTTAAAATCAGATTAAACCTAACTGATAGGCTTCTCCAACTCCACTAGAGTTGCAGAAGATGAAGTTCATATCTACAGCTCCAGTGGTTAAATCCTCAAAGAAACATTCTTAAGACAATCAGTGATCCATTTAATATCATTCTGGAGCTTCTCAACAAGGTCTAGAGGATGAAACACAGTTTTGGCTCACCGAAGCTCTAGTAAGTCCTGAAAATGGCAAAATTATGTACATATTGATTAAACTTACCATTTTTGATTTAGAAAAGATCCTGAGGTTGCAAGGAACCTCAGTATCTCATTTAATTCTTCATTTGTCCATTAAAATGTAATATTTGACAGTGAGTTTGTTTCTTAAAGGATCTGAGTGGTTAAAGCTCAGGACTTGTTTAACCACTCAATTGAGAGGTTACAACAAGTCAACAGATGTTTATATTCATAAATATATATTTAATTTAAGATTTGAACTGTTCCTGAGCTGCCATGGAAAGCAAGCTCAGGAACTTAATTATATTTGGGCGTTTAATTTATATGTGGTATTTATATGTATTATAGTGTCGATTAGGGTTCATAGGTGGTGGATAGATGATGAAGAACCCTATGATGGTGAAATTAAGTCGATTATTGTCACCATGGACACTGATAGTAGTCGGTGGAGGTGAAATATGAATTAGGCGATTAGGTGATCAATTAAACAATTAAATGATTTAGAAATCGTCATGGAAGTTAAAGGAAAGTGGACAGTAAATTAAAAAGACAAGATTAAAGCTCTGGCGAGCTCAAGGAACTCGCCGGAGTCGGAGAAGATGAAACTAAAATCTAACATTAACTCTAATCTAACTACCTAAACTAACTAACTAAGCTAGGCCACTCCAACTCCTACTCCTAATCTACTGCTACCTGGACGAAGGGGTCAATAGGGTTCCACCGAAGTCTCATGACGGACGACGAAATCAGAGGGTGGAAGAAAGATCTCCGGTGGGAGGATTTGAGGTGGAGCAGAGGGTTCCTTTGGTTGGCGCCTATGTCAAAGGCACAGAAGACCATGGCGGATCTCCTCGGCTGTTTAAGATGGACGGAGGAAGTCGGAAAGTGGAATGGAAAGTCGCCGGAGTTTTTGGACGAATAGCCTATTAGGTCGGCTGCAGTGTTAGAAGAGGGAAAGGAGCCAACTTGAGTAAAATCCGAGGTGTGAGGGGGTATTTATAGCAGTTGGCGGCGAAGTGAATGGTGGGGTCTGACCGAAGGAGCTTAAGGAGCTTAACCTCCATCGTCGTCTCCGACGACGATGAGGTTATCTCCCACTAAAAAATAGGATTCCCTGTTAATCCAGACTGGTGGATGAAGTGGAGGTGGTGAGCGCAAGCTATAAGAGCTTGGACAAAGAAGGATGATGTCGACAGGGCGATAATCGTGCATGGGGTTTCTCTCTGCCGCCAGCAGTTCATTCAGCTAAAGAAGAAGAAGACGAAGAGGGACTTAAATGAAATAAAACTTATGCACCTGTGTGAGAAATAAGGACCTGATTGCAATGAATATTAAGGACCAAATTGTAAACCCAGGTTTTAATGGTTTATTTTAATTTAGATCTTTTTCAACTTTTTATATTTGTTAGTAATTAAGGTAAATATTATGTTTACACCTTGAATTTACATTTTTGACCTTTTTAGGTTAATTTATTAGATTAAGTAAAATTACTTAATTTATTATATACTTAGGTATACATTATATTTAAGTTACTTATTAGTTAAGAGAATGATTACTAGGATTTCGAGTCCAATTATTAACTATATTATTAATAATGCTAATTGAATGATAAAATGTCATTTTTAACTTATTTTAAGGTCCTTGACTAAATATCCCTTATTTTATAATTAACCCTTATATATTCATAACCTTAGCTAATTAACTAGGAAGACTTGTTAATTAGGGGTAATTAGAGATCATGATGAGTGTCTCATCAATAGGGTACAGGTCTCGGCCACCATTGAAGCAAGCTCGGAGAAACTTGCAAGCTTCATCGAAGGCTCTAGGCTTCAAGTTCCCAAACACGCAGACTTCGTTAGTGAACATCTCCAGCCCAGCAATTGGAGTCCAAGCCCATGCTTCTGCTGCAATTGAACGACCACATACTGTGGAGTAACCATGCGAAGAAGGTGGGACATTTAGTCCTACTTAGGAAGTTTGAGAGCGGGTGCGGTGATATAAAAGGAAAAAGTGTCAGGGGCTTATTGCCTCCTGAAACGGGGTGAGGTCCCACTCATCCCATAAGCCTCATTCGTGACCCATGCCCCCACAGACTTGGTTCTGACCTGACTACTTGTGCACTCCTCGCCTACCGCCCACGTCGGTGGGCCTGATCCTGGGCATGTTGACCTGACCCATTAACCCGAGAAAGCTCTGGGAGAGCGAGCCTAAGAGAGAAGAAAGAAGAGAAATCGTGGGGAGGGTAGGGAATAGGTTTTGCTCTCAAGGAAAAAGAGGAAGAAAAAGCTAAGGGTGAATCCAAAGGAAGGAGGAAGGCGCAGAGGAAGCCAAAGGAAGAAGAAGGAGAGGCAGAGCAGCTAAGGAAGGTGAAGGCACGACTGAAATCAGAGGAAGAAGAGAAAGAAGAAGAAGCAAAGGCCAGAGCAACCAAGGGCCAGAGAAGAAATCAGAAGAAGAAAGAAGCCACAGAATAAGAAAGAGATAGAAGAAGGAGGAAGAAGTTGAAGATAGAGAATAGAAGAGAGAAATCAAAGAAGCATTGTAGCACTTAGCAATTAAGACGTCTGATTTTTACATCAAACATCCATACTTTATTTTGAGCTTCTATATACATTGAGATTATCTTTCTTGCTTTACAACTTTGATTCATCATTGCATATTATAAATTTGAAAGTTGTGTTCTTGATTTTTGAACCCCAATTTGCTCCCTGTGTTCGACCTTGGATTTACATTTTTTGAGTAATAAAATTCATTTGTTTTCAAAGCGATTTTGGCTATAGTATGACACATTTATTTTAAAGCCCGATTTTGCTTCGACTGAACACATGGGTCCATCTACTTAGGATCTGAATACAGAGGATCAAAATTTGAGCTAAAAATTTTAGGTGGGTCCTCTATTATATCATATTCTAGATCTAATTCTTCTAGAGGAACCATCTTTCTCATAATTCAACTCCAAAATAATTCAAGTTCTAAGTCATCCTCCTAATCAAATTCTTCGCTAGGGGACCATGGTTGACGATTCGATTTGGTTAGCCCTTCCTAAATGTGCGTTAAATAAGAGTAATCATTTGGTTTGGTTAAGCCATGTTGAGAGTTACTTTGCCTAGGACAAGGGCTTGGATTTTGATATCCAGGATTAGAATCATATCACCCATTAGAAAGAGATCTATCCCAATTTAAAGAAGAGGAAGTAAATGACAAATTGGGATAATGATTAAGATCATGTTGGGGATTAGAATCATATCTTCGATATTTATATCCTGGGTTAGATCTCCAATTAGAAGCAGAGTTATACAAATTAGAAGATGGATAATGTTGGTTCGAATTGGGATAAAAATCAGATTGTGCATAAAAGGAATGTGAAGAATAAGAATTGAAGTCCATGGATACAAATGGAAGAAATCAAGGTTCAGAATAGGAGAGTGACATGAGCGTGCACAATCAAGCAATCAAATCTAGCCCTAAAAATGTTGCACCTATTGTACCTAATCCAAATTTCACTAAACCTAGCTAATTTATCTAACCCTTGATACTTGGCTGGCTAGAAGGGTGGGTCCCAATCGAACACCCTGCATAGTGGGATGCCACTAGAGGTTAACGCAATTACCTTGCTAACCTTTCTCGTCACCTGTTGATCCAAGTGGAGAAGACCCTATATTCAATCAACTAACTTTAGTTCAACTTTGGAAATAAAATCCAACCTAGTTGGTGCATCTATCAGTTTAATTAAGGCTCAAGATTTAGAGTGTACAGAATTAGATGATGGGCATGAGGGGGGTGGGTGATCAATTAATTCAATTCAGATGTGTGTGAGTGGAAATACAAGGGTCCACATACAAATTTTAATTGTTGATGTGTCTTTTAATGTTCAAATAATTAATTCACCAATTGTAGGGTTCCAATTTCAATCTCTTTATAAACAACTTTGATTGGATAGGTTTGTAGGATCTGAGGATAGGATATGTGGCTATGTGCACAACAAGAGAATTTGCACAATCAATCAAACCATACAAATATGCACAATATGTATAGTGGTTCCCCTCCCTTGGGTACTCCACTACCTAAGCCTCCTAGCTTAGGGTTTTTGACCCGATTCTCTCAACCCCGAGAGAATCAATTTACTAAATCGAGGTAATTAACAAGTTACCTCAACCCAAGTACAAAAATGAGTTTGTTATAACCTAATGAGCAAATGCTCAAGAATAAATGAAATACAGGTGTAAGAAAGAAAGATCTTACAACTAAGTTCCTAAGCCTCTCCACAAATGTAAATATAATGTTACCGATTTGAGAGCCTAGAATGAGCGCAAATGCCTTGACAATGCGTGAAGAAATCACATCGAAGTGTTTGCAAAAGTGTAGAGAAATTGATAGCAGCAAACTATTCCTTCTTCAAAATATTTTGAGAATATGAAATATAGCTCTAGAATCTTTCTTTTCTATTTCTAATATACAAACTAAGGGTCCAAGGGTTTATTTATAGAGTTTAGGACCTCAAGGATTCATCTACTAGACGTTGGGGTTTAAATTCCAACGTTCATATAGCCAAAATTAATTTTCTAGCCATTCAGTTTTGAGCAAACGGCTACCTGGTACCGGTACTAAAGTATGGGTACCGGTACTCATTGCTTCCAGATTTGGGTTTCAAACTCTTCACACAAATCTTTAACCCACTTATACCCATACTGATCATTAGTACCGGTACTCGTTACCTCTAGTACCGATACTGATCATGAGTACCGGTACTTGCAAGGTACAGGTTTATTTCTTTAAAAAGCCCAAACCTGTAACTCACATGTACCAGTATTAAACTTTAGTGCTAGTACTTGTGGGTTAACAAGTACCTTTTCTATGTGATTTAATCAATTACGTTATTTGAAAATGATCGCAATATAAATCCTAATTTATCTCTAATTATTTTTACGATCCAAGTTATATTCCTTTGTTAAGAGGCATATACAATCTATAAATAAAAAATCAAAACTAGAAACACTAAAGGTTGAAGATGATCTTCTCCTCCTCAATTCTTCCTTCTCATCTTGCCTCCTTTTTGCCATGATCTTCTCCTTTTCATTAAGCCTCCATCATTTTTTGTTTGCCTTGTCTTCACCTAAATCTGAAAGAACTCAATTGCAAACATTAATCTATAATAGTTTTGTTAACACCAAAACAAAATGTGGAGCAAGGTTCTAACAATCTCTCCCTTTTTGGTGTCGACAAAACTGTCTTGCAAATAGATAATTATAAGAATAAATTATAAGAATAATTTTTAACAATGTTATATGAAGGAAAAAAAAACTTTTAATTAAATCCTCCCCCTCAAAATATGCTTCCCAGAAAAATATTGCTATTTGCCCTCTGTCTTTCTCCCCCTTTTTGTCAATCACAAAAAAATGAAGAAATATCATACCATAAAATTTACCAATAGTAAAATGGAGCTTGTGGATACCAAGCATCTCTCGTCCAACATTCTTGATGTTCATTCAACCTATAGAAAGGTTGAAGTGTTCCGTTACGTTCCTTGAACACCCATTGATTACTTTGATCTACTCCTACAAAACAAATATCTTTCTAGGTACCAATTTTCTTGTGGGTCCTTTAGAGTTAGCACCTTTCAAATCCTAAGATTTATAGAACTTTTTAGTGTTAGATCTATAATTCTTAGAATTTTTAGCCTTTTGATAGATCCATGCATGCCTAGGTACATGTGATTTATTTTGTATATTCTTTTTACTTTGAAATTTTGATTTTAATGAATTACAAAATTCAGTGCTTAGCCTAGTTGTTATTTTAAGATTATTCAAAGTCTCTTCAAAATGCTCATAAATATCTTCTAGTTCTAATATCTTTGCATGCATCTGATTATTAGTTTCTTTTGACATTTCTAATTCTATTTCTAAACATGATTTTTCTAACTCAAATGTTCGATAATTATTCTTTAAAACCTTATTTATCTTTTTAAATGACTTAGCTTTATGATATAGTTCTTCATAAGCTTCTAATAATTCTTCAAAAGAGAAATCAGGGTTTACCTCATTGTCCGTATCTTTCGTAGTTGCTGCCAAACATAGATGAGCGACCTCATCGTCATCCAATTCGCTAGAGTCGGTGTCCATGTCAGGGTCACTATCATCCCATGTTTCTTTTAAAGCTCTTCTCTTCTTCTTCTTGACTTCTTTTGTGTCTTTCCTTTTGTCTTCCTTCTCCTTATTCATAAGGCAATCCTTCCGCAAGTGGCCCTTCTTCTTGCACTCATAGCAAATAACATTAGTTGAAATTTTATTGACTTGCTTACCTTGCTTCTTGAAAAATTTCTGAAATTTCCTAGTGAGCATTTCCATCTCCTCGTCTTCGGATTTTGATGTTGTTGAGTCTGAGTCCTCCTTGATTGCTCTAAAAGCAATGCTTTTCTTCTTGCTTGTTGCCTTCTCCTCGTTCTTCTTGTTATTCTCTAATTGGACTTCATATGCCACGAGGCTTCCAATTAGATCATCCAAGGGGAGAGTGGATAGATCCTTTGCCTCTTGGATCGCTATGGTTTTTGGAGACCAATCGCTTGTAAATGATCACAAGACCTTTCTTACAAGCTGCTCCTCTTTCAGCTTGACTCCTAGATTTTTCATTGGATTCACGATCTCTCCAAAGCTTGTGTATATGTCCATGATTGTTTCTCCTTTTTCCATCCTGAAACACTCATAATTTTCCATTAAAATAGAAATACGTGTTTCTTTTACCTTGATCGTACCTTCATAGGTGATTTTCAAAGTATTCCAAATCTTGTAGGTGGACTCGCATGCGGAGATCCGGTTGAACTCTTCCCTTGATAACTCACAATAGAGTGCATTCATAGCCTTCGTGTTTCTTGCAATCTTTTTCTTTTGCTCAGCTATCTATTCAACTCCTTCCCGTAGTTCTGGATCCATGTACCTCTCTTGAATGAGAGTCCATGAATCCTCATCCATGGAATTGAGGAAGACTTGCATCCTCCTCTTCCAATAGCCGTAGTCCATCCCATTGAAATAGGGAGGATGGGTAGAAGACTGTCCTTTAGTGGCCCTTGAGAATGATGCCATCGTAAGTCGAGTTGTTACGTCTTCTTGCAACTTGGCTTTGATACAACTTGTAGGATCTGAGGATAGGATATATGGCTATGCACACAAAAACTCAAACACAAAATCAGTAATAATAAGACAATTTGCAAAACCAATCAAACCATAGAAATAGGCACAATATGTATAGTGGTTCCCCTACCTTGGGTACTCCACTACCTAAGCCTCCCAACGTAGGGTTTTTAACCCGATTCTCTCAACCCCGAGAGAATCAATTTACTAAATCGAGGTAATTAACAGGTTACCTCAACCCAAGTACAAAAATGGGTTTGTTACAACTCAACGAGCAAATGCTCAAGAACAAATGAAATACAGGTGTAAGAAAGAAAGATCTTACAACTAAGTTCCTAAACCTCTCAACAAATGTAAATATAATGTTACCAATTTGAGAGCCTAGAATGAGCATGAATGCCTTGACAATGCGTGAAGAAATCATGTCGAAGTGTTTGCAAAAGAGTACTGAAATTGATAGTAGCAAACTATTCCTTCTTCAAATTATTGTGAGAATATGAAATATAGCTCTAAAATTTACTTCTCTATTTCTCATATACAAACTAGGGATCCAAGGGTTTATTTATAGAGTTTAGGACCTCAAGGATTCATCTACTAGACATTGGGGTTTAAATCTCAACGTTCATATAGCTAAAATTAATTTTCTAGCCGTTCAGTTTTGAGCCAACGGCTTCCTGGTACCGGTACCAAAGTATGGGTACCGATACTTGTTACTTCTAGATTTGGGTTTGAAACTCTTAACACAAATCTGTAACCCAATTGTATTGGTATTGATCATTAGTACCAATACTCGTTACCTCCAGCACCAGTACTGATCATGAGTACCGGTACTTATAGGGTATAGGTTTGTTTCGTTAAAAGACCTAAACCTAAAACTCACATATACCGATACTAAACTTTAGTACCGGTACTTGTGGGTTAACATGTACCTTTCTTAAGTGATTTAATCAATTACGTTCTTTGAAAATGATCACAATATAAATCCTAATTTATCTCTAACTATTTTTACGATCTAAGTATTATTTCTTTGTTGAGAGGCATATATAATCTACAAATAAAAAATCTAAACTAGAAACACTAAAGGTCGAAGGTGATCTTCTCCTCCTCAATTCTTCCTTGTCACCTTGCCTCCTTATTATGATCTTCTCCTTTTCATCAAGCCTCCATCATTTCCTGTTTGCCTTGATCTTCACCTAAATCTGAAAGAACTCAATTGCAAACATTAATCCGTAATTACCTATTTGCAAGATAGTTTTGTCAATGCCAAAAACAAGTTGTGGAACAAGGTTCCAACAAGGTAATTGTTTTGCAAGTAGGGGACCTTGATCTATTTCCCTTAGACTTCTAGATGAATCACTTTTATTTCAAGTGGCGCGACCCAAACAATGCAACTATGACTTTCCAAACACCAATCGATCAAGAACACACAAAATCATTTTTTTCAGAATTTTTATGGGCTTAAATATATTTTTCAAGAATTTATAAATCAAGATGACAAATCAATCCAAATAGAGGTGTACTAAGTAATTTCCAAAAAAAGTTAGGGTAGGACCGTCAGAAAATCTTTCCAAATTTTTTTAGGAAACTAGATTTGAAAAGTAATCAAATAAAAAAATTTCACCAAATTTGGTGCTATTAAAATTTAGTAAAATTTGGTGAGTTTGGATCTTTAACATAAAAATTTTAGATTGACCCATCGATAGTAAAAGCTTTTTGTAGGATAGTACAAAGTGGATTTTTGCATGAAATTTGGTGGGTTAGTTTTTTATTTCAAGGGGATAAAGCATTCAAATTTTTATAATTTTTGGACACACAAAAAGTTCGGGATAGGATTTTTAAATAAGCAAGAAGAACCAATTCCAACTTAGTTAAGATAGGATATGATCTTTAAAGCAGAAGAAGAGTAGGGTAAGGATTTTTTTTTTAATGCAACTAAATTAAACTAAATGCAATTAATTCTAAAGTTCATGAACCTACCTAGATCTAAGAAGCAGAAAACCTACCTGGAGATCTTCACCTGCACATTTCTCCATGTCGCTTAGCGATCCTTTCTCATGTGAATGCATGATCCCTACATACAAAACAACAAAAAGACAAGCAAGTTAGAATCCATAAATGCAAATCTGAATGCAACTATTGAAAGTGAAATAATCGTCGTACCTCCCTGGCAATGACACCAAAAATTATTCTACATGCGGAGATGATTGTGAAAATTTGCTTTTATTGTAGTGCTTGCACACAGAAACTATTAAATTTATATTAGAAATCAAAGTCCAAAATGTGTGAATCGTGGTTTTCAAATAGGAGTCTAAGTCATTCATAGGGTGGCAGTCGAAAATGATCACTTTCCTAATTAATTATGCAAACAAAAATGCAAGTAGGCAAAGTACTATAAGAACTATATCTAAATAGAAATCTACTACACTATTAGCATGTAATTATTAACTATAGTACTACTACACTAACAAGTAGACAAAAGACTTGAAGGCTAATCAAAGAAAAATTACTTGTTACGACTCGGTTCTTGAATCCCTACACGACACAGGACCGGTCCGACTCGATTGATCCAAAAACCCAGTCATCCAATAAGAAATAACCAGAAAGCAGGAAAGTAAACCACATTCACTATGCTAAGCAACTAACAGTAAAAGAGTATAGTAGTAAAGAAAGTAAAAACTGCTACAGTACATATCACCACCATAACAGTAAAATAATAACAAGGTATAGGAAAGTAAAGGTACAAGAGTATGTACTCACTACAACAGAAAGTACTACAAAGGAAAACTACTGCTACTGGGCTCTACTGGACCCAGCACCATTTGCAGCAGGAGACTCAGGCTGCTCAACACTTGGACTTCAAAAGGGTTATGAGTACACAAAGTCAGTGTACACTGAGTAGAGTGGCAACCAACTAACTAAAGCAGTAAAGGTGAACAGGTAGCTATTTATTCTAATTACTTTATTTCACAAATTATTCCTTTTCACCCATTGGTTTATTTATTAGATCTCTTTCTTGATCTCAAACGTTCCTCATGGGAATGATCTTGATTGCAGTCTTTTCCGAAGAGTAGAAGTCACACGTCGTGCTCTCCTGGATGGGAGAGTACCCCGTGGTGGTCCTACACCAAGTCAACCACCTCAAGGTCACAGACAGATGTAACGGTGACTACGGCACATTCTATAAACACACGGGTAGCTACCCCGCACTAGCATGTGGTCAGTCGCTTCCACTAACAGGTGCGCCCAAGTACAGTACAGAATAATATAGGGCCTAGCCCTCTCAGTAATAGGGGTCTAGTCTCTTAGAACCAAATAGGGGTCTCGCCCCTCCACAGTCCATGCACCCTTGCCTTACTACTCTGGTTTTCCTAGTGGGCCTAACAAGTCGGTGTAGGGTGGCAAGCTGAACCCTAGGCCCCGTGGGGTGGCTAGCCCTCTCCCTACACTAGTATCTCTCCCCGGTACAGTGTACACGAGGGCGAAGAAGTCGGTGCAGAGTGGCCAATCCTAACCCCAGGTCCTGACCCAAGGTTGGCTAGCTCTGCTCTACACTGAACAGGAGACAGTCGCACTCCTTGGCACTACGTACTCAAGGGCCAGCACACTTCCCCACTCACATTTCCAGATCCATTCCATTTATTCTCAAGAGCTCTACTCCTAACTCCCCGTAGGGTTCATGCTCATACTTCTTATACCATTCCATACCTGGTTTCATCGTTCACATTTCCATTCTCAGGTTATACACATGCAACTCATATTTCTATCATTCACGTTTTCATTCTCTGGTTATACACATGCAACTCATATTTCTGTCATTCACGTTTCCATTCTTAGGTTATACACATGTAGCTCGTATTTCTATCATTCACATTTCCATTCTCAGGTTATACACATGCAGCTCATATTCTAGCATTTAACGTATACAATAGGTAAGGTTACATGCAACAGTTTCACTAGCAAAGTTAATTCATATTTCTCAGGCAGCTCTTGTTCATTAACAGGTAGTTGTTTTCTATCTACTCATTCAAGACTGCAATTCAATCACGCATACAAATGTTTCAAGTGTTTCTCATCCTAGGATTCATGCCATATCCTAGGTTCTAATCATTCATTCCACATGCATTCAGGTTTGTAGTTAAATTAGGGGAAGCCACTCTACTAGACAACCTAGGAGTATTGGGGGCTCAAATGGTAGGCTCACGTGCCTTAGCAAGCCTCAAACTCGCAACAGAATGAAGTCCTATGACAAGGTACAATCACAAAGGAACATTTAGAATAGTATAGAAAGCCTTCTAACAAGTAGAGCAACTCAGAAGGAAAACACTAATATCTTATTTGCGTAAAACGAACCTCAATGGACCCTAAATGGGTCAAAAATAGGGCTATTGACTCAAATTAGACATCTAGCATAATGTCCAGACACCTTAAAAGTGTCCAGATACACACCTCAGGCTTTGCGTTGACCTCAGATGTCCAGGACCTCTTCTGGACCATCTGGACTCAGCTCCAAACGTTCGACCACCTCTCTAGATGTCTAGGAGTGCTTTCAGCCATCTGGTAAGCTGCCCAGACATCTAAAATGCGTGGGAGGGTTTGTCTTGTGCCTTCCCAAAGCAAATCCTGCACACGACAGCAAAATCTTCTCAAATTAGCCATGCAATGAATAGCTGTGGAGCGGCCTGCATGGCCGTATCCGCAAAGGGAAGGTACCTTCGGGAAGATCTGCCTTCAGACGTCTGCTCCATCGTCTGGACATCACTCCAGACATCTGATTTGGGGAAAAACCTAGAACCAAAACCTGCTCTCGCTCACCCTCGTTGCGTGTAGCCATGCCTCACCCCCTCGCCTGCAGCTCTGGATGCAGTAGTGTTAGCGACAACTCTCTGACGCACTCCTCCTCCTGCATGCATCGCTCCAGCAGTGTGCCCTTCGGTGAGCTCCTACATGAGCTCGTGAACTCAAGTCCCTCCTCCTCTCTTCACGTTGCTCCTCCTCATCGCTACTCTCATGATCTCTCTCTCTTGCACTAGCTCCTCTCGTTGGGGTGGAGAGGAATAGAAGAAGGGGCTGGTGGAGTGGGGAGAATGAGAGGGGAAGAGTGGTTTATAAAGATGGTGTGCTAGGGTTCGCTGGAGGAGGGGGGAGAAGAAGGGGAGAAAAAGAGGGTATTGTCTGCGTGCAACCCGTGCCCAGACATGAAGCTTGTATACAAAAATTTTGATTTCTAGATGTTTGGGAAGGTGTCCAGACATCTGACCAGACGTCTGACCGACAGTCTAGACGTCTTAAAAGGCTCAGGACAAAATGGGTCTTAACATCATAACAAACTTGAGCTAGCTAGGGTGCGGAAAAGAAATATATATGCATAACAAACTTAAAGAGGATCGAAGCCGATCTGAAAAGATGTACCCTCAGAAAGCTCTAGGTACCACTCTCACATCGCCGCCTCAGGCTCCTAGGTAGCCTCCTCGTACCTCTGGCTCCTCCACAAGACCTTCACCAGGGGTACTTGCTTCCTTTTCAAACTCCGGACGGCTCTATCTAGTATCTGCACTGGTCGCTCAGGGTAGGTCAGGTCGTCACCCACCTCGACACTCTCGTGGCTCAGAACATGACTGGGATCGATGACGTATTTCCTGAGGTTGGACACGTGGAACACGTCGTGCACACCGGAAAGCTGGGGAGGAAGGGCAAGCCTGTAAGCAACAGGCCCTACCCTCTCCAGGACCTCAAAGGGCCCCATAAACCTCGGTGTGTGCTTCCCTTTCACCCCAAAATGCTACAAGCCCTTCATGGACGAAACATGAAGAAAGACGTGATCCCCAACCTCGAACTGCACCTCTTTGTGCTTCCAATCAGCGTAACTCTTCTGTTTGCTCCTAACAGTGCGAAGTCGTCTATGAATCTACTCAATCACCTCCTAACTCTACTGGATCAGCTGGGGGCTAACCTCCCACTTGGTCCCCACCTCAACCCAACTCAAGGGTGCAGTACACCTCTGTCTGTACAGAGTCTCGCAGGGTGCCATGCTGATACTCGAGTGGTAGCTGTTATTATATGCAAACTCTGCCAGGGACAAGTGCTCCTCCCAAGAGCCCCTCCAGTCCAATACACAGGCACGTAAAAGGTCCTCAAGTGTCTGTATCATGCACTCTGACTGTCTGTCCGTCTGGGTGTGGTACGCCATACTGAACCTCAACCGTGTCCCCAAAGCCTGCTGAAACTCTGCCCAAAACTGGGATGTAAAATGGGTATCCCGGTCGGATACAATCTCATGCGAAACTCTGTGCAGACATACCACGTCACGAATATACCTCTCTGCCAATTGCGTTGGTCCCAAAGTGATTAGGATCGGCATGAAACGTGCCGTCTTCTTCAATCTGTCTACAATCACCCAGACTGCGTTGTGTCCTCGCTAGGTAACGAGCAAGCCCACCACCAAGTCCCTGGTGATGCTCTCCCACTTCTACTCTGGCATAGGAAGTGGCTACAACAGCCCTGTAGTCCTTTGATGCTAGGCCTTCACCTGCTGGGACACCAAACACTACTGCACGAACTCACCTACATCCCGCTTCATCCCTCTCCATCAAAAGTCATGTCTCAGATCATGGTACATCTTCGTGTTCCTGGGATGTATGGTGAACCTGGACCCGTGTGCCTCAGTCAGGCTCTCTCTCAACAACTCCTCATCTCTGGGAACATACAAATGTCCCCTCATGCATAGTACCTCATCTATAGAGAAGTCTCCAGTGGCCCCTGACAGTACTCTGTCTTGCAACGACTGTAGGTACGCGTCTATCATATGTCCTGTGATGATGCGGTCTATCAGCTCTAGTCTCGTCTGTCGGGTGACTGTCATTGCCCCACAATGCCCCTGTAACTCTAGAGGTCGCCAACTGCCCAACTCCTCCATAAGTCTCCAACTCTGTACCATAAGCTGGCCAAGTAGGCAGGCGCCTTCTGGCTCAAGGTGTCAGCCACCAACTTGGCCTTCCGCAGGTGGTAGGAGATGCTGCAGTCATAGTTCTTCAGGAGCTCTAACCAACATTTATATCTCAAGTTAAGCTCCTTCAGATCAAACAAATACTTGAGTCTCTTATGATATGTGAATATCTCAAAAGTCTCACCGTAAAGGTAGTGCCTCCATGTGTTCAGTGCGAAGACAACAGTTGCCAGCTCTAAGTCATGGGTAGGGTAGCTATGCTCCTGGGGCTTCAGTTGCCACGAAGCGTAGGAGACAACGTGACCCCACTGCATAAGCACACCCCTTAACCCCTGCAACGAAGTGTCCGTGTAGACAACAAAACTGCCACTGCTGTCCAGGATGGTAAGCACAGGAGCTGAAGTCAGCCTCTCCTTCAACTCCTGAAAACATGCCTTACAAGGATCTGTCCAAGCAAAGGGCACGTCCTTCCGGGTCAACTGAGTCATAGGACACGCAATTGCGAGAAACCCCTGATAAACCACCGGTAGTAACTTACCAGTCCCAAGAAACTACGAATCTCTATCACTTTACGTGGCCGCTCCCACCTGAGTACTGCCTCTACCTTAGTTGGATCCACAGCGAAGCCATCCCCTGAAATCACATGACCTAAGAAAGTCACCTACTTCAACCAAAACTTGCACTTGCTGTATTTGGCATACAACCTACGTCATGTCAATGTGTCCAAAGCCATCCGCAAGTGTTGTCCTGTTATGCCTGATCCCATGAGTAAATGAGCACATCATCAATAAATACCACCACAAACTAATCCAGATACGGTCTGAACACCCGGTTCATCAAATCCATGAAGGTAGTCGGGGCATTGGTCAGCCCAAACGGCATGACCAGAAACTTGTAGTGTCCGTATCAGGTGCGAAAAGTTGTCTTGGAGATGTCGGTCTCCCTGATCCTCAACTAGTGGTAGCCAGATCTCAAATCTATCTTGGAGAACCCCATAGCACCTCGCAACTGGTCAAAAAAATCATCGATCCTCTGTAGCGGATACCTATTCATGATGGTGACCTTATTCAACTGTCTATACTCCACACAAAGGCGTAGGCTACCATCCTTCATCATAAATAACACCTGGGCTCCCCATGGGGATGCACTGGGCCTCACAAAGCCCTTCTCTAATAGGTCCAGCAACTGGACTTGAGCTCTCACAGCTCAAGTGGTGCCATCCTGTAAGGTGCTTTAGAAATGGGGCTGGTCCTCAGTACCAATGAGATCTCAAACTCGATCTCACACTCAAGCAGTAGTCTTGGCAGCTCCTCTGGAAACATGTCAAGGTACACTCTGACCACCGGGATGCTTTGAAAGTCTGCCACGGGGCTGGGCTCTGCCACTACACAAGCCAGAAAGCCCTTACACCCCTGGCCCAAAAGTCTTGCCACCCGAAGTGCAGAAATGCACCTTAAACCTCCATCCACCGGCTGTTCGTGAAACTCAAAAGAACGTATCTCTGGTATGAAGATGATCTTCCACTCAAAATAGTTCACCAAAGCATGGTAATCGGATAGCCAATCCATCCCCAGAATCACGCTAAAGTCGTCCATCGGTATCACAATCAGGTCAGTGGGGAGGCTGTGTCCCCCAACACTAACCTCAGTCTATGTAGACCTCCTCAGCTACAAACAGCTGACCACCCGGACCTCTGATCACAAATGGATCCTTTAACAACACAGTTCTATCCCAAACTGACAGCAAAACTCGTAGCAACAAACGAGTGCATGGCATTGGAATCAAAAAGTACGTAAACTAATCTACCAAAAACTGTAACCATACCTGCCACAAATGAACCTGATGCTCTGGCATCTCTGTGTGTTAGGGCGTTGATACGCCCCTCAGCTCTCGGAGTGGAAGAAGCAGCCACACTCTGTGTCGAACGGGTAGCCACTGGCCGGTACTCTCCTCGTGACTACTATCCTCCCCCACGTGCCGGGGAACCACGGCCACCTGCTTGGCCTCCAATGCTCAGTGCGCGGAGCATCTGCTGCACTCTGGCCATAGATGGGCAATCCCTCCTGATGTGGCCCAGCTGGCCACACTGGTAGCAGAGGGGAACTCGACTCCCGCCCTCAGTAGGTCCCTGCTGACGGCTAGGTGGGGGTTCAGTGCTACCAGCTGGCCCCTGTAGGGGGCCCCCAATGGCCACTGAAGGCACCGCAAAACATGACGGCTCTCCCGCGGGTGCCTCGTGCCTCCTCTCTCATCGGCCCCATGAGTACTCTGGCTGGTAGGGACTCTTCCATCCATTGTCAGTGTCTAGTGCGGCCGGGTTGGTCACCTCATAGGTCAAAGCTGCCTCTACTACTCTCAAGAACATGGGCAGCTTCAGGGGTTTGACATAACCCCGAATGGCAGGCCGGAGCCCCTCAGTAAACCTCCACAGGCACTCCTCAGTAGCCATAGCTGTCGTAGTGAAATGAGATAGCTCTAGGAAATGCATACGATACGCGCTAACAGTCATCATCCCCTGGCAGAGAGTGTGAAACTCCTACCTCCTCTGATCCTGCTATGTCTGCGAGAAGTACTGCTCGCAGAAGAGGGTCACAAGCTGGTCCCACGTTAGCTTTGCCCTCTCATGGCCTTTGACTACCCTCCACCACCTGTGTGCCACACTCTCCAACTGGTACAAGGCAAAGGCCACATGGCACTCCGCAGGGGGGCGAAGGGTATCAAACACCTTCTCGATCTGCTCCAACCAGTCCTCCGCCTCGGTCAGGTCCTCATTCCCCTTGAAGGAGGGGGGCTTCAGCTTCGAAACTATTTGAAAAGCTCATAGTGTTGCTATAGTGGGGAAGCAGGCACACCTCTAGGCAGGGAGGGCTCATGCTCAAAAGTGTTAGAGTGTGGTGGGGGTAGTGGAGGACCACCCCCTCCCCCACGTCCAGTGCTACATCGGTCTCGTGGTCCCACAGAGGACTCCCCCTCCATGTCCCCAGGGAGAGCAACTCGTGGAGGTGGGTGGAGCTCCTTTCGTAATATCTCCTATATCAACTGAGAGAGGTCCTAGGCCTGAACTCCCAGAAGAAGTGGCTGGTCCACTGAAACCTTAGGCCCAACACATCCTTGCCTCAAGGACTCCACATCGAGGCATCTCCTGCAGGGAGATGCGTAAAACAAAACCAAAAAGAAGTCAACTGTAATGGACATTCAGCAAAAGAACCTCAAAATAGATGTCAAAAGATACATTGTGGTGGTTACTCTAGTTACATGCACGTGAATTGGTTATTCTCAAGCTAGTTGGTTCATTTCTCAGGATGACTTTGCTCTAATACCATCTTGTTACCACCTAATTCCCGAATCCCTACAGGACACAAGACCGGCCCGACTTGACTGATCACAAGATCCAGTTGTCCAATAAGAAATAACCAAAAAGCAGGAAAGTAAACCACATTCATAATACTAAGCAACTAACAGTAAAAGAGTACAGCAGTAAAGAAAGTAAAAGCTGCTAAAGTACATATCACCACCACAACAGTAAAATAGTAACAAGGTACAGGAACGTAAAGGTATAGAAATGTAAAGGTACTGGTCGGACCTGGATAGGTTATGCTAATATGATGATTTTATCATTGAAATGCGTATAGTGGCTAACCTAAATCGAGCCTGACCATCTCTCTATAAAATTTTTAACCCGGCCTACTTTATTTTATCTTAGTTACTTTTAGGCCCAGGGTCTAACTCAGGGAAGTGGGATTAGAAGTGAATAAGTTTCTACGCCTTTCCTACAACGAATCTCTTCCGTTCGTTTATTATGTTTTTTGGTGTTTTTCTATTTAATATTTTTTTCTGATAATTTTTGTCCTTGAGGAACACCCTCAAAATCAGGTTCTTGGCTTTGAGCCAAATTAGTATTCCAAAACTGGTCTTGCTATTCTCAAGACTAAGTACCTACAAGTCAAGGATTATGTTTTCTCTTTTGTATGTATTTTTATCTTTTTACTGGAAGGAAAGAGAAGCAGAAATAAAGTAAATATAATATACATAGATATGTATATATTATATATGTATATAGGGGTGGGGGTGGAGGTGGAGATGGCATGTAGCACGGTGTCGAGTCGGTCGTTGTCTAGGAAGATGCAACCAACAGGACAAAGTGCCGCGTGGAGTGTAGGATGGATGGGTGGAAGATGAGCGCGAATACACTTTCTGTACACGTGTATCAGGGAATATCAGCAACTGGTGCAGATATTCCCGCGATACAACTTATGGTAGGTGATATGAAAAAATATATATATATCTGTAAATATATATCTATATGTAAATATATATATGGTTATAAATATATTGGTATATATGTAGTTATATGTGTATATATATATGTAAATATATGTATAGATATATGTATATATATATGCATATGTTTATATATCTAACTATATAGATGTATATATATATGTATATATATATATATTGATATATGTATATAGATATATGTAGATAGATATGTATATATATATATATATGTATATATAGTTATAGATATATATATATATGTATGTATGTATACTAATACTTAGTTATATAAGTACTAATATATGTATAGATATATGTATATATACATTTTTATATATATAAGTGTATAGTAGTGCATAAGTGAGAGTGTGTGTGTGCGAGAGTGTGAGTGTGTGTGTGCACGTGTCTGCAGAGAGAGTGAGAAAGTGCTGTGAAAGAGAGAGAGAGAGATCGTCTGCTGAGGAAGAAGTGCGGGAGTTAAGTCGTCCGCACGTAGCTGGCATCTTCTAATGCTGCCTGCATGCATAGGTGCATAGGCGCGCGAAGAGGAGCACGCACGCAGGAGGGAGTGGGCGTGGGAGGAACCGCGGTGCACTGCACTACGTGGTGAGGTGGGTGTGCGCACGAAGAAGCGGGTGATGACGTGAGCGCTGAAGTGGGCGGGCATATGTGAGAGCGGGTGATGGAGCGGGCGTGGGGAGAGATGAGGGCGCGGGCGTGCGTGGATGGGCAGCAAACGGTCGCGGCACATCGGGTGACCAGATAAGTGAGAAACTTACCGGTCACCGCACTGTTGCCACAGTGTTCCGCTGAAATGCGTGAACGGTGGCTATAGTGCCGCTCGACTCTCGCGATCGGGTGTCGGCAGGGCTGCATGTGTCGGAGCCGATGCGCTAGCTGGCACGTGTGAGGAAGGTTTGCGCCAGCTGGGCTATGGGCGGAACTTCGCGACAGAGCACGCGGAGAGGGGCATGGGTGGCCTGCTGGCATGCACGGGGGAGCTTTGCAACATGGCACGCGGTGGCCGGTGCCTTGCTGCTACTGCTGCGGAGCTTGAGCTTCAAAGCTTGAAGCTCCTGTTGCAATGGAAGGGTTGGCTTGGAATGATGAAATAGGGAAGAGAACCACCATGCCCACCAGCTCTTTGATGAGCTGGGCGGTGGTGGGACTCACAGTGGTAGTTGTGCACCACTATGAGTTGCTCTTGCCCGCAGCGTTGCTCTTCAAGGAGAAGAGAGGCTGCATATGGAGGGGAGAGGGGAGAAGATGGCCTAAAAGGAGGGAAGCTGGTGTGTTGGTTTTTTTTTTTTGTGTTGGACCAGGCTTTCCACAAGAAAGAAGGCTGGGCTCTTTTTAAAAAGGAAGAAGGCATGCACAGCCATGCCCTGGCTGTGCATGGCTGTGCATGGCTGGCATGGCTTTGTAGGGCAAGTGTTGAACGTGTACGAACCTATGCTAACGTGTTCGATTTTGGAAAACCTGTTGTTGTAGTTCGAAAGCGAAGAATTCGTGTTCAACAAATAAAATTTATACCAAAATTAAAATTCCAGGTCGAACATAGGGAGGCAGACGTTTGATTTAAAAACTACGTGTTTCTTTTTATTTGTTACAAAATAATTTAATTTAGAACTATTTAATTATTTACAATAAATAGAAGAGAGAGAGAGAGTAAGAGAGAAAGAGAATATTACACAGAGAAATCAAAATGAGATGTAGAATAAACAAGGAATTTTTGTATTGAAGAGATTGTTCATTACAACTAGAAAGCATAAAACAATTACTCTAGAAAGCGATAAATTTAATCTAGAAAGCATTAAAAGAAAGGAGAGAGAAATGTCCTCCTCGACGATTGCTTGGAGGACGAGTAGATTAATCGAGAAACTAGTAAATCTATACTAGAAAGCGGTAAAAAGAATAGGGAGAGAGAAATCCTCCTTGACGGTTGCTGGGAGGACGAGCCGGATGGGACGACGCCTGGACGAAGGAGAACGAAGCGGGACGAAGCAGAAGAATGGGAACGAAGCAGCACGCCATCGTCGTCACGGGATCCACTTCCGAAGGGGAACGAAAATTGGACTTTATCTCGCGAGAAGCATCCCGGGTGTGGGACAAGCTTCTCTTGAGCTTTGGAGGGGTTGAGAGGAGAAAGAAGGGATGAGAATTTCGTATGGAGGGGGTCTCAATTTATAGTTGCGAGGAGTGGGGGCAAAATAGACATTACATCTTCAAAATAATAAATAAGGGATCCTTAGTGACGGATAAATCCGTCACTAAAGCCCCGACGTGGCCGTCGCCGCCGCACCCACGCACGCTCGCTCAGCATCCCGCGTGCGTAATGCCTACGCATGTCCGCGAAGTCTCAGCCGTCCGATCGCGAGATCGGACGACTTAAAATCGTGCCTTCACCGCTGCCGCCCGCCCACCTGTGCGTGCGATCGCGCGTTCACGCGCGCGTCCAATCGCGCGTCGGCGCTATCGGGCACGCGCGATCGTTGGATCGCGATCGTGCGGTCGATTGGAGGCGCGCCACCGCTCCAATTTCTGCGGGGCGCGGCTCGAACGCACGTCCCTGCTTCACGTTAGAGCGCTCGATCGCTGCGCTGCGGTCGCGTTTGTGTCGAGCGCTTGACTTCAGCGCGGGCGCGTCGCAGCCGTTGGATCGAGATCCAACGGCGGAGAGGAGACGGGTGCGCAGTCTTCACAAGATGCAAGCGGCCGTTTGGGCGGCTGAGATGGCACCATGTGGCGTCATCTTGGCCGTCCATCTTCTGGAAGTTGTAGATGGTGCCACGAATGTCGGATTGACTCAATTTTTGTGTCTTTGGGCTGCGATCGTCGATCCGAATTCATCCGTGCGGTTGGATTTTTCATCTGAAGTGCGGATTTACACCATTCTGGCCCTTTATCTTCTAGGGTTCCCCGGTCTCTATCTGATGCTACGGATGCCTGATTAGGGCGATCTTGGAGTCGTTGAACTGCAATTGTCGCCCTGATCACATCCATATGGTTGGATCTTTGATTCGAGGCCCCGATAAAATGTTTGCCCTATCCAAGCACATAAAAGGAGACAATTAACCTCCATTTTATGCAAACTACTCTAAATGCAAGATGATGCATGTTATGCAATATTTATATCATGAAATGCAATCCTATGCTTAAGAACATGCATAAATAGACATTTTAGGTAGTGTAAATGTGTTTACATCATACCCCCATGCCTATCTTTTGCTAGTCCCTAGCAAAAACTATATGCTATTTATGAAAGAATTAAGTTAGATTATTTGGACCTGAGTTATTTTCAATCATTAAAAAAAATTGTCAACTTAGGAACTGAACTTTCAAAGACACAACAGTGCCCGGGTATTAGCCAAAATGCAGACCGCCTCAAGCCCTCGCCTTATCCAAAGAAAATTTTCTTTTTCTCTTTTTACTCTTTTGTATTTTTTTTTGGATTTTCAAATTTTAGGGTTCAAGAGTGGCTTTCTACGACCATTCAACTCACCCAAGATTTGATCAGAACCCTAAGCTTTAAGCATCTTATTGTGATTGTGATAGACTCGTTGACCGGCAATTAAAACGGTCTTCAGATTTCTACGCCTCTAGGTGACCTCAAAAAGAATTCTGCCTAAAGGTGTATCTTTACAACCGGTAACTTTCTCCCTACTTTTATTTTTTTAATGGGGTCAACACAAGGGTGAATCTAGTGTATATCTCCCCGGTTTATTCTACTTCTCCGCTTCTTCCTAAGTGTTTTGGGAATTTTTAGTGCATTTTCTGAGCTGGGTTCTAGACAACCGATCGATAAGCTATTACCACCGACAACTTGCCAGCCATACTCGTGCGGCGAAGTGTGGCTTATTTCTTTTTGTTCTTTTCTCGTTTTTGATTTTTTTTTTCTCTTTTTTTTTTTTTAAGTAGGTGGCTTTCTTGGTCTAAGATTTACCTAAAGGCAGCAAAAAGAGAAAGGTCTAGTCATTGGGCTCTGGACAACCTACCTATGGGTTGTTACCCACGATAACTTGCCGGCCATATCACCCTAGAAAGTTCATTAGCTACCCAATTTCCATTAAAATTGTCGAACAACGAGTTAGTGCAAGGAAAGTGTGTAGATGCTTGACTCAAAATTCCCTCACATCAGAGGGCGGGCTGATAAGTCGTGTACTTATCACCCAAACTTATTTACTCCTATTAAAATAAAATTCAAGTTGGCAAGAACTCGAAAAACAAATCCACATTTTAGTGGATACACAGGCTGATTAAGTTCAAATACCTGAAGGGTCTTTGTGTTTAGATCTTAATGTAGTATTTCTTAAGATTGAAAATTTTCTTAAACCCAAATTCTCTTTCCTAATTCTGATTTTTTTTTTATATATAAAACAAATCTATGGAGCTGACGAATGAATTCAGAGATGAATATCCACCCCCCCATGCCTATCTAATGCAATGTCCTCATTGTATTAAAAAGACATAAAACAGAGTGGAAAAGCATAGAAAGCACCTGAATTGCGTGAATATCAGGTCCGCTCCAAGATGAAAATGAAAAAGAACTGTATAAGTGCTGAGTTTAGTGCCTTCAGCTAGGCACACTATACAAAGAAAAGAAATGAAGAATTCACATGTGCAGGTCAGAATTAGAATGAACAGAAGAATCCTTTGACCTGTCAGCAGAGGTCCACAGATGTGGACCAAATTGTGGTGCAGACCCACACCCCATAATTGAGAATATCTTAGGTTCTGGATAAAAATTATCCAAAACCTAAAATCAGAATGTAAGCGGGATCGGGCCTGCGATTTCTGAGGATGCAACCCAAGACCAAAAAGTTGGGTTACAGAAAATTGAAGCTCAAAAGGATAATCGTTGAATGTGTGCTTGGGTTGAACATCCTCGAAACAAATGTCGTAAGGGTTCTGATTTGATGGTTTTAGCTTAAAAGGAACCCTTCGACTCAATCTTCCATTTCCTCCAAAATTCATTTCCCAAATCAACACTTCCCAGCTCCTATCCTCCTTATTCAGCATATAAAATTCCAGGACCTCTTGTATATTCATCACCCCGTCTGAAATCTCCAAGTCTAAATGATGTGGCAGAATCAAAATTGACTTGGGTCTAATTATCTCAGAATTAGAATCATCAATAAGCTCAACAGGGTGTAACTGATGATCAGGTTATTGAATTGATTCTTCCAGAAAATGTGATTCTGGATCCGTAATGTGTGCCCTAATAAGATCAGTTTCCTCAGTTATTGGGCTATTAAATGATCTATCAGATTCCTCAGGCCCAATTGTCTCACAGAAATCATGTTCAGAAAACTCGCGTGAGACTTCGCAACTTGAATCTTCACCATCAGGATCCGTATCAATGTATGTCCCAAAATCAGTTGTCACTTTCTATTCCAAGGAGACATACGTTTCCTCATAACCCGGCTCAGGGATCTCAGGTGAAGAAATCAAATCATCCTTAATTGGTTGCTTTAATTCAATCTGGTCAGCCTCATAACACTTGTCCCCCCCAACAGGTGCCTGATTGGGTTCTATTATTAGCTTTCCTGAAGAGGGTTCATCCTGGGAATTATTCCAAGATTGAATCAAAGCAACCACGAATCTCATCCTCAATTTTGCTAATTTCCCAAGTAGAAACTCACCCGGGTTCTTATCCTTAACATCCTGGAGCCAATCCAACAAAGACTTGTTTAATTCATCAATCATCTGAATCAGGGGCTCCAATCTCTCAATGCAAGGTGTTGGCTGAACTTCTAAAGATTGAATGATATTTCTCAAGTTAGCCAGAACCTTACTTGAACCTGGTTAACCTGAACCAAATGAGTTGGTTCAGGGTTGGGGGGTTTGGGCTCAATGTAGGGGAATTAACGAATTGAGATTCGTTATACCCTTCCTGATAATAGGTCATTTTAGATTGTTGAAAAGATGGTGATGACCTAAAGGCAGTGAAATCAGAGGATGGGTAAGGATCGGTGTATCCTTCTTGATTGTAGATCGTATTATGCTGTTCATGAAAGGAAGACGATCTATAATCGATGTAGCTCTGAGAAGGATAAAAATCAAAATCAAAGTGTTCAGGGTTAGACCCTAAACACGGGGGTTCGGAATTGTATCCCCAATCCAAATTATCCCAACTAACTGATGGTCGATTACAATACGAGTTGGGATAATCGTCATGTTGAGGATAATTTACAACAGGAGGGAAAGAGCGGGAATGCGTGAAATATGTGGAAGGATTCATGATACACAGGAGGAAGAAAGGTGCCCTGCAATACAAACAATCAAACCTGTCCTTAAATAGGTTAGCCTAAAGATCTACAGACTCTCAAAACTCGTATTGAGATAAAGGAACGATTTGATCTACTTTCGTCTGTTCAATCCAACCAGTTAGAAGGAGGGATTGGGGAGAAGGTTCTTCCTTCAGCTTGTGCCTCCGGTTCCTAGTGTACCCCCCAGCCACGATCATTTGACTCTGCTCCCCTAGCTAGACATCAGATTGAACAGTAGAAACAGACTAATCGAAAATAATCTTGTTCTGGGTTCTGAAGAGCGAGTCCAATCCTTAAGGCCAACGTCTACTTTATTTTATTTAGGGCTAGGTTTGAATGTGCTTTGGAATGTGATGGGCCCTTTAAATGGGTTGTGCCCTTAATGATTGATTGATTCATGTGTGAGTGCACAACCAGTGGTTTTCAAGCAAGATTGTTTTTGATGTGGTGAATTTTAAGATTCAAATCTTGCTTAGTAGCTTTTAGGATTCAACTTTAGGTGTTTTCAATCAAGTCTCATTGGCACACCAAGTTTTGCAAGCACAGGTGAAGATATTTTCCTTTAAAGTTTAAAAAGAATGTGGAGTGCCTGGTAAATCCCTAAGAGTTGAACCTAATTGGCAGCTACTTGATGAGTTGATTTTATTTGAAGTGGTGCGGCCCAATCAACTCAAACAATTGGCCTGTTGCACCACTTAATTAGGCACACAAATGATTACCTAATCTGATTTCTACTCAATTATGTGTTTGGATGTGTGTACCGGCTCCTAAGATTGGATTACCGGTTGAGTTTGAAAATCAGATGAGGTTGTGTACCTCTGTGAGATTTTTTTTTTCTTTTTAATGTGGGGGTTGGGGTGAGTATGGGTGTCAAACAACAAACAATCTAACCTTAGAGTTTATAAAAACACCTAGGTTGATTGATGTTTGAGTTATTATGTGATGAAATGAAATCTAATGGGTGGGAGGTGGGGGGTAACTCACAAAACCTTCTACAGCACTTTACTCCAATCTACCGCTTTTGCCTGCCTCGAAAGAGTACCTACAATTACAATAAGAAAGGAGAAAAGTGAGGTATATGATTTGTAAGTTACAAAACGCGAAGAGAAATCAAAGATCGTTGCCTCCCCGGCAACGGCGCCAAAATGTTGAACGTGTACGAACCTACGCTAACGTGTTCGATTTTGGAAAACCTGTCGTTGTAGTTCGAAAGCGAAGAATTCGTGCTCAACAAATAAAATTTATACCGAAATTAAAATTTCGGGTCGAACACAGGGAGGCAGACGTTTGATTTAAAAACTACGCGTTTCTTTTTATTTGTTACAGAATAATTTAATTTAGAACTATCTAATTATTTACAATAAGTAGAAGAGAGAGAGAGAGTAAAAGAGAAAGAGAATATTCATAGAGAAATCAAAATGAGATGTAGAATAAACAAGGATTTTTTGTATTGAAGAGATTGTTCATTACAACTAGAAAGCATAAAATAATTACTCTAGAAAGCGATAAATTTAATCTAGAAAGCATTAAAAGAATGGAGAGAGAAATGTACTCCTCGACGATTGCTTGGAGGATGAGTAGATTAATCTAGAAAGCAATAAATCTATACTAGAAAGCGATAAAAAGAATAGGGAGAGAGAAATCCTCCTCGACGGTTGCTTGGAGGATGAGCCGGACGGGACGACGCCTGGACGAAGGAGAATGAAGCGGGACGAAGGAGAACGAAGCATAAGAACGGGAACGAAGCAGCACGCCGTCGTCGTCGCGGGATCCACTTCCGAAGGGGAACGAAAATTGGACTTTATCTCGCGAGAAGCATCCCGGGTGTGGGACAAGCTTCTCTTGAGCTTTGGAGGGGTAGAGAGGAGAAAGAAGGGATGAGAATTTCGTATGGAGTGGGTCTCCTTTTATAGTTGCAAGGAGTGGGGGCAAAATAGACATTACATCTTCAAAATAATAAATAAGGGGTCTTTAGTGATGGATAAATCCGTCACTAAAGCCCCGAAGTGGCCGTCGCCGCCGTGCCCACGCGCGCCCGCTCGGCTGCCTGCGTGTGTAACGCCTACGCACGTCCGCGAAGTCTCAGCCGTCCGATCGCGAGATCGGACGGCTTAAAATCGCGCCTTCACCGCTGCCGCTCGCCCTCCTGTGCGTGCGATCGCGTGTTCGCGCGCGCGTCCAGTCGCTCGTCGGTGCTATCGGCCGTGCGCGGCTGTTGGATCGCGATCATGCGGTCGATTGGAGGCGCACCACCGCTCCAATTTCTACGGGGCGCGGCTTGAACGCGCGTCCCTGCTTCGCGTTAGAGCGCTCGACCGCTGCGCTGCGGTCGCGTTTGTGTCGAGCGCTTGACTTCAGCGCGGGCGCGTCGCAGCTGTTGGATCGAGATCCAACAGCAGAGAGGAGACGGGTGCGCGGTCTTCATAAGATGCAAGCGGCCGTTTGGGTAGCTGAGATGGCACCATGTGGCGTCATCTTGGCCATCCATCTTCTGGAAGTTGTAGATGGTGCCACGGATGTCGGATTGGCTCGATTTTTGTGTCTTTGGGCTGCGATCGTGGCCCTGAAGTGCGGATTGTCATTCGTGCAGTCGGATTTGTCATCTGAAGTGCGGATTTACACCATCCTGGCCCTTTGTCTTCTAGGGTTCCCCGATCTCTATCTGATGCTACGGATGCCTGATTAGGGCGATCTTGCAGTCGTTGAACTCCAATCATCGCCCTGATCACATCCATACGGTTGGATCTTTGATCCGAGGCCCCGATAAAATGTTTACCCTGTCCAAGCACATAAAAGGAGACAATTAACCTCCATTTTATTCAAACTACTCTAAATGCAAGATGATGCATGTTATGCAATATTTATATCATGAAATGCAATCCTATGCTTAAGAACATGCATAAATAGACATTTTAAGTAGTGTAAATGTGTTTACATCAGCAAGCCAATCCTGCAGCAGAGAATGGCGTGAAGACGATCAGGCCATGCCATGCAGCTGCGGAGAAGAATGTTAAATAAAACATAAAAATAAAGGTTGTGAATTTTGCAAGGCAGCATTTGAGGAAAACGTAAATTTCAAGGCCTTTTTATTCACTCTCCTCCCCTCTCAATTAAATGCATGCATGCGTGTATTTTCACAAATGCAACTATGGTTGCCTATTATGCACTGGTAATGCTAGGAAATAGCACAAGATGGCACAATTGCCGGTGTATTTTTGCTGTGCAATCATACCCCCATACCTATCTTTTGCTAGTCCCTAGCAAAACATTTTTGTATTGTATTTAGAAATGATCTTCAGTTGAAGATTTTCTCCTGAGTCGACATAGGTGTGGTTATTGTTGGATATTGTGAGAACCAATTGCAGCGAAGACTACAAGTACTTTAAGTCTCACATGACATAGAACATCTCTCAACTAACCTGGACTCTTGATATTTAAACCTTAAGTATGATTTCCAGGACTTGAAGGTTTTTGCCGTACTCGAGAGCTCAAGAGATTATGGCTTGTGCATAGTGAAGGATCAAGACTGACCAGATGAACATTAAGACTCAAGTCCAGGGTTTCACAAATTTTTAAGTACAGGTTGGTCCCAGTTTCAGCTCGTGTCTTCGGATTGACCCTTAAAAAGATGACAGAAAACTCAACTCCCATTTTCTGACATTTGTGGCTCAAAGAAAACTGGGTATTTGCCCTGAAGAACTTTTGTAGGAAGACTTTACAGATATTTGTGAGATATACTGACTTATTTGCATCTTTTTTTTTTTTTTGAAACATATGTCAGTATATCCCTTACAACATTATTTAGAGGAGCACACTTTTCTTTTTGGTGGGAGAGTTCCTTTTTGGTGGAAAGAGTCTCTCCTTAGCACAAGACTAAAGCCTGGGACAAAAAGTCTACCTGCGCGCACAGGTAAGGACTTCACCTTCGCTAATGAACACTAGGGTTGGATCGTATATTCACCTGGTTTTTCTTGATATGTGTAGTGTGAGCCAAGATTACTTAGGCTCTCTAATAGAAGTGAACCAATGAATCTTGTACTGGTGTCTCAGGCACAAGAATACGTCCTTAGTTAGGAGATATTTTGATCTATCTTGTCAATGCTCAAGTGAATTAAGCCGAGCCTGAGCGAATCAATCCTCTGTGGCCTGGAAAGTCTTCAAAACAGTGGTTGAATATCCATAAACACTTACTGTATTTTTGTTTCAGCCTTCCGATCATTACTAAACACCATTTTTTTTTTAATATATATATAAAGATAGATGGAAACTGCATGATACCATAAAATACCTAGATCCTATGGATGCCTATCCACCCCCCCATTCCAAACGATGCTATGTCCTCATATGCATGCAGGGTAGGGTAGAGGAAGGATGAACGATCGGGTAACGAGAGCTGAGGTGCAGGGTATACAGTAGGGTCGTAAGGTGGGTGGATGGTGGGTGGTGAAGTGAACGTGACAGTGGAGTGAAAAGTGATGGTGGATCGGTGAGTGTTGTTGGGGTGCCTCCCAACAAGCGCTGAATTTAATGTCCATAGCTAGACTAAGAATGAGCTACAAAATTAGTTACCCTCCAGCAGGGCAACGGTTTCTCCAATGGAGGCAAGTTCATGAGTAAGATAGGGTTTCAAACGCTGCCCATTGACCGTAAATTTATGCCCAAATTTGGTATCTTCAATCTCAACGGTCCTATTGGGAAATGATCTCGAGTCCAGGAAAGGACCAGTCCATTTGGACTTCAATTTCCCAAGAAAGAATTTGAGCAAGGCATTGTAGAGCCAAACTTGCTAAGATGGCTCAAATTCTTTCCGCCGAATACAGCTGTCGTGAAAAGCCTTAGTGTGTTGCTTGAAAGTTAAGGCAGAATCATAGCTTCACAACGGAGCTCTTCCAGCTCTTGGAGTTGGAGTTTCCTTTCTCGACCACATAGGTCTGGGTCGAGGTTACATTGGTGAACCGCCCAATAAGCGCAGTGTTCCAACTCCACGGGCAAATGACAAGGCTTCCCGTAAACGATTCTATAAGAAGACATACCAAGGGTAGCCTTGAAGGTGGTCCGATATGCCCAAAGTGCATCAATCAGCTTATCTGACCAGTCCCTACAGTCAGGCCGAACCATTTTCTGGAGAATTTGCTTGATTTGCCGGTTTGACACCTCTACTTGGCTGTTCGTCTGAGGATGATACGGAGATACGATACGATGGTGGACTCCGTATTTCCTCAAAAGTGCCCAAAAAGAAGAATGGGTAAAATGGCTTCCTCCATCTGAGATAATGGCTCGAGGGATCCCAAAGCGTGCAAAGATGTGGTCTTTGATAAAATGAGTGGATATAACATGGTTAGCACGGCACATGGGAATAGCCTTGATCCATTTCGAAACATAATCAACAGCCACGAGAATGAATTCGAAGCCGTTGGAAGGAGGAAAGGGACCCATGAAATCAATTCCCCAAATGTCGAAGATTTTTGTAGCTAGGATGGGTTACAAGGGCATCATGTCACGATGTGACATTGACCCTTATGAATGGCACCTAGTGAAATGTTCGACATAATTGTGTGCATCCTGGTGAAGGGAGGGCCAAAAGAAACCGCACTGCAACACCTTGGCTACAGTTTTCCTGCTAGAGAAATGGCCTCCACAGGCTTGATCATGGGAGAAGGATAGCACACTAGGGAATTCACTATCAGGAATACAGCGACAAATGATTTGATCAGTAGCTATGCGAAAAAGAAGTGGATTATCCTAGAAATAATACTTTGCTTCTGCCATGAGATGCTCGTGCTGGTTTTTAGGCCAGCCATGTGGAAGGGATCCAGAAGCAAGGTAATTGGCAATGTCGACATACCAAGGTCCACTTGCCACATTAATTGCCAATAGATGCTCATCGGGAAAAATCTCATTAATCAGTAGAGTAAGTCCAATATGGTTAGGGTCCAGTCTCGAAAGATGATCAGCCACAACATTCTGGGCTCCGGCCTTATAACGGATCTCAATGTCAAATTCTTGGAGCAGAAGGATCCAACGAATCAGTCTAGTCTTGGCATCCTTCTTGTGCATGAGATGGCGAATGGCCGCGTGACTAGTGAAAACAATAACATGTCAGCCCAGAAGGTAAGAGTGGAATTTCTCCAGCCTAAGGACGACCGCCGGTAGTTCTTTCCCAGTGGTAGTATAATTTCGCTGGGCCTTATCCAACGTCTTACTGGCATAGTACACCATGAAGGGGTGTCTATCGCGTCTTTGTCCCAGGATAGCTTCGACTGCAAGGTCGGAAGCGTCACACATGAGTTCAAAGTCGAGGGACCAATCAGGTGGCTGGAGAAGAGGGGCCTTGGTGATAGCATTACGCAGCTACGTGAATGCTTGTAAGCAGTTGGGGCCCATATCGAAGGGTAGGTCGGTCGATAGGAGATGAGTTAAAGGTCGAGATATCTTGGAGAAATCTTTGATGAATCTCCTATAGAAACCGACGTGTCCTAGGAAGGAGCGGATTTGTTAGACAGAGCCAGGCATAGGTAAATCAACAATTACATCAAGCTTAGCTCTATCAACCTTGATACACCTATCGGAGATGATATGCCCGAGAACAATTCCCTCGTGTACCATAAAATGACTTTTTTCCCAGGAAAGCACGAGGTTTACATCAACACATCTCCTAAGGATATAGTTCAGGTTGCCAAGACATTCATCGAAAGATGGTCCAAAGACCGAAAAGTCATCCATGAAGACCTCGTGAAAGTCACCCACCATGTCATGAAATATCGCGAGCATACATCTCTGGAAAGTTGCTGGCATGTTGCAAAGTCTGAACAGCATCCTTCTAAATGCAAAGGTGCCGAACGGACAAGTAAAAGTGGTTTTCTCTTGGTCCTTGGGGTCAATTGCCACCTGGTTATATCCTGAGAATCCATTCAGGAAACAGAAAATTTTATTTTCTGCTAACCGGTTGAGGATTTAGTCAATGAAAGGTAGCGGAAAGTGATCTTTCTTAGTTGCAGCATTGAATTTGCTATAATCTACACACACTCTCCAAGATGTAGGAGTGCGTGTAAGGATGGATTCGTCGTTGTTATTGACACGGATGGTGAGTCCTGCCTTTTTGGGCACAATGTGAATCGGACTCACCTAGGGGCTATCGCTGATCGGGTAGATTATACCCGCATCCAGCCACTTAATAATTTCCTTCTTAACGACCTCCCGTATGTTAGGGTTGAGACGTTGCTGCATCTCGCGGGAAGGTCAAGCCTCCTCCTCCGTATATATACAGTGAGTGCAGTAGGAGGGGCTAATGCCTAATAAGTCTGATAACGACCATCCAATGGCAGCCTTGTGTTCCATAAGGACCTTAGTTAGTTTTCACTCTTGCTCCCTGGTCAATTGTGAGCTGATGATTAGAGGGAGCGTTTCATTTGGTCCTAGGAAAACATACTTAAGTGTACTAGCCAGCTCATTCAGCTCGAGAGTGGATGGTGAAAGATTTGGCATTTCTTGGGATGAGAGTATTCCAGGCGGATCAGAAAATAAGTTAGGAGGAAGAAGTTGGCCCTTAGATTGGCCAAGAAGAGGGGCTTCTTGGATAGATGGATCCAAAAAGGAATAGCTCCAATGAGTAGTATGTGGGCTCAAGGTCACAGTGTGGAGTTGCAAATCTGCTTGATTTAGTGGGAAAGAAAGGGCAATCCGGTCTTCAAGAGTGTGGACCAACGGTGAGCAGCCCGGATATGACTCAGACCACGAGGTATGGGAAGCTGAGAAAACCTCATCAGAAGTCTGGTCAGGAGAAGGTACGGGAATAGGGAGGGATGGGGGAACGTCACAATATGTGTCGGTCAAGCAATTGTTAGTGTTTATAGGTAATCCGTAGCAGTTAGAATTGGTCCCAATTAGTCCAATACACGCACTGACGGCCATGTCCTCATCAGACGTGTCATCCTCGATGCAATCGCAATCAAAGTTCTTGGCTGCCTTGAAGATGTTAAGCTTGAGCTTTTCAGATCCAACGGCAATCTCAATATAGCCCGACTCGCAGTCGATATAGGCACGGGGTATGGCCAAGAAAGGTCAACCAAGGATGATCGGACAATCAGAAAGTAAGCTAGGAACTTCCATATATAGAATAAGAAAGTAACAGGAAAACAGAGACTGTTGACCATAACCACCACGTCTTCCACCATACCCTTCGAAATTTTGACAGAACGATCTGCCAACTGTAATGTGACAGGGGTGCATTTCAGATTTCGCAAGGAAAATTTTTTGAGATGATGGTTGGTATAAGATTGATGGAAGATCCTAGATCAAGCAAGGCACGGTTAAAATTGTAGCCTTGGATGCTACAGGAAATAAGCGGTGTGCCCGGATCTTTCTACTTTGGTGGTATATTTGACAATATAGCACAACTAGCATGAGGGGGGAGAACCACCGGATTCTTAGTTTTCTTTGACTGTCGCCTGGGTGTTGTGTAGTCTTTGAAAAATTGGGCGACAGTAGGTATGTCGTCGATAGCCTCGAGCAGGGATACCTTGATTTCAACATCCCTGAACAAATTATGCAGGTTATCAAAGGCCTGTGTATCCTTCTTGCCTTTTGGCTCCCTCAGTAGAGCCTCAGGGAATGGGACTGATTCTGGCACCAATTTGGGTGTATCGTCCTCTCGCGAATGCGGTGCACATCCCGAATGAGAGGGCAACGAAGAAGACGGGCCAGGATCAGGTCGAGGCAGATCGACGGTCTACTTACCACTCCTCGTAGTGATCGCATTGGACGATGAGTGTCCAGTGGGATCATAAGGCAGAGGAGGGTTCGCAATAAGGACATAAGAGTGAGGTGCTGCAGTGGGATTAGCTTGAAATCCCGGTGGAAAGCTTGGAGTCTGTAGAATCTGATGTACCTGCCCCTGAGAAGGTCGTACCTGTGGTTGAGGACCACGGGGTACGAAATTTCGTGGGTTTGGAATAGGTTGGGCTGTAAGAGTGCCCTGAGATCGAGTCGCCATGCGTAGTTGACTGATCTCAACATTCTGCTATGCCAATTGGTGCTGAAGAGATGTCATGTTCTCTTCATGCTGCTTTGACATTTCCGTCATCATTCGCATCAATTTGTCAAGAGGGCTTGATGTGTGTTCTATTTGCGGTGCGCAAGGACCCAACGGCAGATTCGCCTTAGGATTAGACTGGGCCCTTGGGATGACGGGTGCAGATGGTCGCATTAGTAAACCCGCGGGGTTTTGGCACTGCTGGTTGTTGGACCATGCAAAGTTTGAATGATTTCGCCACCCTAAGTTATAAGTGGCAGAGAATGGGTTGTTCCCCAGGGTGCAAGCGTCTTCTATGCCAAAAGATGCATCTACATGTAAATATGCATCCGAGAACATGGAGGCTTGGTCCTCCGTGTCAAAATACTGGCTCGCAGAGGCCAGATCCACATGACTTACCGAATCGCTCTACACAACACTCGGTAAGGAAGGTCTTACGGGGTTTCTTGGGATAAGCCTGGTGTTGGAAGAATTGGGATTGTGACAAAGTGGTAAGTTGTGGGTGTTTGCCATAAAATGGGCGGGGTTGGCTAAAAGCTCGTCCAGCTTCTTGTGCACAACGGAGACTTCATCCAATTTCTGTGCAATAAGGCTGAGATCTGTGGATGAATAGGAGGGTCCCGTGTCAACTTCGTGGACATTATGGGGCAGGTTGGTATGATTAAAGGCAACAATGGAAGCATTGTTCATTGAGTTTTCACTCATATTTTCAAATAATTTGAATGCTCCATTCTCGTCTTTATTCATGAAATTCCCTCCGCAGGAAGCATTTGCAATCTGCTTCAAAGTCTCATTTAGCCCATAGTAGAAAATCTGGGCTATATGCCACTTAGGCAGACCGTGGTGCGGACACTTCCTGAGGTCATTATATCTCTCCAATGCCTCATGAAACTGTTAGCCGTTTTGTTGCGTAAATGAAGTGATAGCACGGCGAAGCACATTGGTTCACCCGATTGGGAAGAACTTCTTGAGAAATGCTGTTCGCATCTCTTCCCATGAGTGGATGGTTCTCCCAAGGGTGCGTAACCACTACAACACTTTATGCCACAATGAAAACGGGAACATTTTCATGAGGACTATAGGTAACCCGATATTTCTTGGTTTAACAGTTTCAGCCAATCAGGTTAGGTCTTCCAAGTGGGGAAAAGGATCTTCACTTGCAAGACCGTGGAAGTGAAAATTTATCAGGGCAATTATATTAGGTTTCAATTCAAAGTTGTCCCTGCCCATGGGGACCCGAATTTGTCCTATGGTCTCTGTAGCAGTGGGATTCTGATAGGAGCTAAGAGACCTAGGCTCCTCCTGTTCGGGAGGGTTCTGCATTTCCTCCAATGTTTCCCTAATGGCCTCAATTTATTCATTATACATTTCCATTTGGGCTTGGAGGCGGGTTATGGGATCCAAGGTTCCACCACCTGGTGGGTTTTGAGGGTGGTTTCCTCCCTCGGGATTTGCGGGTGGGTGTGCAGCCATGTTTGTGGAGGTGGAGGACGATTCGGCTTCTTTTCTAAAATTATCAGGAAATTCACACAGTTCAGGGTTTTGTGACCTCCTCCCAAACATGCACTACTGCAAGAAGAATTGGGGGGATACGAAAGGAAAAGAGATGAGAGAAATGATGCCGCACAGTTACACTTAATGACAAATCAATACAATCAAATTCCTAACCTCTACAGTGTGCCCTTAGACCTAAAGATCTAAGTTACCTACTATCACGAACTACGGAATAGAATGCGAGCACTGCAGAACCATCGGGCCAGATTGAAAGGCCATTTGACCCAGTCTTAGACACCTGATAGCACGGGGGAACCCTCACCAGCACGTAAGCACTACACGCAGGTAGTTAGACCTCCAATCCTTAATAAGGGTCAAGTTGCTACTAGTTTTAGTTAGAGGCCTAGGATCAAGTGCTTCTATAATGTGAAGGGCATTTTTTATGGGTAATGCCCAAGTGATTGATTTTTCAAAGTGTGTAAACCAATCATGCAACGGGGAAATCTCCCCGAATTGAAGTTTTAATTGGTGAATGGTTTTTAGAATTCAGCCTTAAGTAGTATGGATTTTAGGATTTCGCTGAAATACCAATTCAACCAATCTTTGAGTTTTAAGAGAATACAAGTTTTCTTCTAAGCCCAACAAACCCTTCTTCAATGTCAGTTGGTTAATGCATGCTAAAATGCCATGGGCTTCCCTAGATGGAGGTTTCTATGTGTGGATGCACGAATGAATTTTAGATTAGTGTGAAAGGGAGCAAAAGCACTTCAATTCAAGTGCTCCCAATCACCAAAATGATTTCCACACACAAGGCTCAACCATAAGATAAAGAAAATCAAATTGTTGGGGTTGAAGTATTCGGGATCGAATCTTAAGCACGTGAAAGGTTGTGGTGGGGTTGGAATCAACTCAATTCCAAGTCTCCCCAAAAAAAAAGTGATCCCGAATTGCAGATAAATGAGGCAAAGAGGGATGGCAATCAATCTATTTATTTTTGCCTCAAAGACTACTTCACATGGCGAAAGATTCAAGAATCAAGATTCTTTGATCTTCGCTATGTGAAGTTTGGCGAGAAATCTCAGGGCAGTGGGAGTGATGACAAACAAGCAAACAATTTATTTTTAATCCACTTGCCCCAAGAGATCCCAAGAAGTTTTTTTAGTTTTTTTTTTATATATATTCTTTTATTAAGGTGACAAGTTAACCTAAGTTGCCAAGAAAGAAAGACCTACTTGTTCAACAACATGTGCGAAGCTCCAGTACGGTGTCGGTGACTTCACGCTCTCGTTCCTGCCTTGGATCTGCCCACGTCTCCGACTTCGTCTGCCTGTCTTCTCCTTGCAACAGGTTCACCTGCACAGCAATAAACAGAAACACCCGTGAAGAGAAGGGTGTGAGAAGAGAAAAATTAGAGGAATGGAGTAAAAACCTATTTGAATGCACACTTCCCCTGCAACGGCGCCAGAAAAATTGTTTGGTCGGACCCTGATAGGTTCTGTTAATATGGTGATTTTATCGTTGAAATGCGTATAGTGGTTAACCTAAATCAAGCCTAACCATCTCTTTACAAAATTTTTAACCTGGCCTACTTGATTTTATCTTGGTCACTTTTAGGCCTAAGGTCAAACTCAGGGAAGTGGGATTAGAAGTGAATAAGTTTCTACGCCTTTCCTACAACAAATCTCTTTCGTTAATTTATTTTGTTTTTTGGTTTTTTTCTATTTAATATTTTTTTTCTGATGATTTTTGTCCTTGAGGTACACCCTCAAAATCAGGTTCTTGCCTTCCATCCAAATTAGGGTTCCAAAACTGGTCTTGCTATTCGCATGACTGAGTACCGGCAAGTCAAGGATTATCTTTTCTCTTTTGTATGTTTTTTTATCTTTTTACTGGAAGGAAAGAGAAGCAGAAATAAAGTACATATAATATATATATATGTATATATTTTATATGTATATAGGGGTGGGGGTGGAGGTGGAGATGGCATGTAGCACTGTGTCGAGTCGGTCGTCGTAAAGGAAGACGCAACCAACAGGACGAAGTGCTGTGTGGAGTGTAGGATGGATGGGTGGAAGATGAGTGCGAATACGCTTTCTGCACGCGTTTATCGAGGAATATCAGAAACTGGTGTAGATATTCCCGCGATACAACTTATTGTAGGTGATATGAAAAAATATATATATATATATCTGTAAATATATTTCTATATGTAAATATATATGTGGTTATAAATATATAGGCATATATGTAGTTATATGTGTATATATATATATGTATACATATATGTAACTATATGTATAGATATGTATATGTATAGATATATATATATATGTATACGTATGTATATATTGCTATATAGATGTATATATATATGCATATAAATATATATTAATATATGTATATAGATATATGTAGATGGATATGTATATATATATATATATGTGTGTGTATATATAGTTATAGATATATATGTATATATGTATGTATATTTGTATATATATATATATGTATAAGTATATGTGTATATAAATGTATATATATATATGTATCTATACGTATACTTGGTTATATAGGTAATAATATATATATGATATATATATATATATTTATACATTTATACGTATATAAATATATGTATATATGCAAATATATATGTGTTTGTATCTATATATATAAGTATATATATATATATGTATGTATACTAATACTTAGTTTTGTAAGTACTAATATATGTATAAATATATGCATATATATACATATATGTATATAAATATATATATAAAAATATATAAGTATATAGTAGTGTATAAGTGAGAATGTGTGTGTGCGAGAGTGTGTGTGTGTGTATGTGTCTGTAGAGAGAGAGAGAGAGTGCTGTGAGAGAGAGAGAGAGAGAGATCGTCTGCTGAGGAAGAAGTGCGGGAGTTAAGTCGTCCGCACGCCGCTGCCGTTGTCTGATGCTGCGCGTACGCGCAGGTGCGTAGGCACGCGAAGAGGTGCGCGCACGCAGGAGGAAGTGGGCTTGGGAGGAACTGTACTGCACTGCGGTACATGGTGAGGCGGGTGTGGGCGCGGGCGCGAAGAAGCAGGCAAAGATGCGGGCGATCGTATGCTAGAGCGGGCGCTGGAGTAGGTGCGGGGAGAGACACGGGGGCGGGCATGCGTGGACGGGCAATAGATGGTCGCGGCATGCCGGGTGACCGGATAAATGAGAAACTTACCGGTCACCACACTGTAGCCACAATGTTCCACCGAAACATGTGAACAGTGGCTACAGTGCATGCTCGGATCGTGCGACCGGGTGTTGGCGGTGTTGTGTGTACGGGAGCCGCTGCTTTAGCTGGCGCATGCACGGAAGGTTTGTGTCGGCTGGGCTGCGGGCGGAACTTCGTGACAGGGCACGCGGAGAGGGGCGTGGGCGGCCTACTAACATGCACAGTGGAGCTTCGCGACAGGGCGCGCGGTGGCCGGCGCCTTGCTGCTGCTACTGCGGAGCTTGAGCTTCAAAGCTTGAAGCTCCTATGGCAATTGTTGGGTTGGCTTGGAATGATGAAACAGGGAAGAGAACTACCACACCTACCGGCTCTTTGATGAGCTGGGCGGTGGTGGGACTCACAGTGGTGGTTGTGCACCACTGTGAGTTGCTCCTGCCCACAGCGTGGCTCTTAAAGGAGAAGAGAGGTTGCGTATGGAGGGGAGAGGGGAGGAGACGGCCTGGAAGGAGGGAAGCTACTGTGTTGGTTTTTTTTTTGTGTTGGACCAGGCTTTCCACAAGGAAGAAGGCTGGGCTCTTTTTAAAAAGGAAGAAGGCATGCACAGCCATGCCTTGGCTGCGCATGGCTGTGCATGGCTGGCATGGCTGTGTAGGGCAAGCCAAGCCTGCAGCAGAGAATGGCGTGAAGACGATCAAGCCATGCCATGCAGCTGCGGAGAAGAATGTTAAATAAAACATAAAAATAAAGGTTGTGAATTTTGCAAGGCAGCATTTGAGGAAAACGTAAATTTCAAGGCCATTTTATTCACTCTCCTCCCCTCTCAATTAAATGCATGCATGCATGTATTTTCACAAATGCGACTATGGTTGCCTATTATGCACTGGCAATGCTAGGAAATAGCTCAAGATTGCACAATTGCTGGTGTATTTTTGCTGTGCAATCAGGTACAAGAGTCTGTACTCACTACAACAGAAAGTACTACAAAGGAAGACTACTGCTACAGGGCTATACCAGGCCCAGCACCCTCTACTGCCGGAGACTTGGGCTGCTCAACACTTGGACCTGAAAAGGGATATGAGTGCACAAAGTCAGCGAACGTTGAGTAGAGTTGCAACCAACTAACTAAAGTAATAAAAGTGAACAGGTAGCTGTTTATTCCAATTACTTTATTTCAGAAATTATTCCTTTTCTCCCATTGGTTTATTTATCATATCTCTTTCTTGATCTCGAATGTTCCTCATGGGAACGATCTTGATTGCAGTCTTTTCCGAAGAGTAGAAGTTGCATGTGGTGCTCTCCTGGCCGGGAGAGTCCCCCGTGGTGGTCCTACTGATTGCATAGCAAAATATACCAACAATTGTGCCAACTTGTGCTATTTCCAAGCATTACCAGTGTATATTAGGTAACCATAGTCGCATTTGTAAAAATACATGCATGCATGCATTTATTTCAGAGGGGAGAAGAGTGAATAAAATGGCCTTGAAATTAACATTTTCCGCAAGTGTTGCTTCGCAAATTCACCATCTTTATTTTGAATTTTATTTGACTTTGAATTTCTTCTCCGCGGCTGCAATGCATGGCTGGACATTCCTCGCACCATGCTCTATAGCAAGCCACTCCCTGCCAACCCATGCACAGCCAGGGCATGGCTGTGCATGCCTTCTTCTTCATTAAAAAGGGCTCAGCTTTCTTCTTTGCAGGGAGCCAGGTCCACACGCCAAAACACAGCACCTTTCTTCTCCAGGCCGTCTCCTCCCCTCTCCCTCCATATGCAGCCTCTCCTCCTCTAAGGAGCTACTCTGCGGGCAGGTGCACCTCACTGTGGTGCACAACCACCACTGTGAGTCCCACCACCGCCCAGCTCATCAAAGAGTCAGTGGGCATGGTGGTTCTCTTCCCTGTTTCATCGTTCCAAGCCAAGCCCACCATTTCCACAGGAGCTTCAAGCTTTGAAGCTCAACCGGCCACCGTGCGCTCGCACGAAGGGCACCGCTCGCCCTGTGCACGCCACCGTGCACGCCAGTAGGCCGCCCGCGCTCCTCTCCGCGCGCCTTGTCACGAAGTTCCGCCTGCGGCCCAGCCCTCTCCGTGCTAGCCAGCAGCCGGCGCAGATCTTTAGTGTGCGCGCCAGCTCACGCAGCGGCTCCCACACTCACAGCACCGGGCACAGGCGATCGAACGAGCCGACCATGCACTGTAGCCACTGTTCACACTAGTCAGCAGAACATTGTGGCTACAGTGCGGTGATCGGTAAGTTTCTCGCTTATCCGGTCACCCGGCGCGTCGCTACCGGCCCTAGCCCGCGCCTGCGTCTCTACCCACGCCCGCTCCAGTGCCTGCGCCCACGTCACCCTTCGCCCGCACCCGTCTGCACGTGCCCGCTTCTTCGCACCCGTATCCACCTCTCCGCGCAGTGCTGTGCGCTGCAGTCCCTTCCTCGCACCCACTCCCTCCAGTGCGCGTCTACACGCCTGCGCATGCACGTGAAACATCAGATGACAGCTAGTGCTTCCGATGACTTAACTCCTGCACCTCTTCATTCCAGCAGCGCTCTCTCTCTCTCAAAGACACTCACCTCACACATACACACACACACACTCTCGTACACACACACTCTCACTTATACATGCACATATACACACATATATATATATTAGTACCTATACAATTATATATAAGTATATATACATACATCATATATATATATATATATATACCTATATATATATATATATACACATATATATTTACATATATACATATATACATATATCTTTATATATATTATTACTTATATAACTAAGGATAAGTATAGATACATATATATATATATACATATATTTACACATATACTTATACATATAGATATATATACAAATATACATACATATATACATATATCTACAAACATATATTACTATATATATATATACATATATATAAATACATATACATATATAAATATATATATATATATATATATACATATATCTTTCTATACATATATTTACATCTATATATATATAGATATACATATATATATGTATATACACATATATAACTACATATACACCTATATAATTATAACCATATATATATATACATACAGATCTATATTTACATATATGCATACATACATATATATTTTCATATACACCTACCATACGTGGTATCATGGGAATATGTGCACCAGTTGCTGATATTCCCCGATACATGCGTACAGAAAGTGTGTTCACACTCATCTTCTACCAATCTACCTTACACTCCACGCGGCACTTCGTCCTGTTGGTTGCGTCTTTCTAGATGACAACCGACTCGACACCGTGCAACACACCATCTCCACCTCCACCCCCACCCCTATATACATATATAATATATATATATATACCATATTTATCTTATTTCGATTTCTTTCTCCTACCATTAAAAAGATAAACAAAAAAAATATACAAAAGATAAAAGATAATCCTTGACTTGCAGGTACCCAGTCTTGCAAATAGCAAGACCAGTTTTGGAACCCTAATTTGGCTCAAAGCCAAGTACCTGATTTTGAGGGTGTGCCTCAAGGACAAGAATTATAAAAAAAAAAATCTTAAATAGAAAAGCACCAAAAACATAATAAGCGAATGGAAGAGATTCGTTGTAGGAAAGGCGTAGAAACTTGTTCACTTCTAATCCCACTTCTCTGAGTTCGACGCTGGGCCTCAAAGTGACCAAGATAAAATCAAGTAGGCCAGGTTAAAAATTTTGTAAAGAGATGGTTAGGCTTGATTTAGGTTAACCACTATACGCATTTCAACGATAAAATCACCATATCAAGATAGCCTATCCAGGTTTACACCACATCTTTTCTGGCGCTGTTGCCGGGGAAGTGTGCATTCAATTAAACCAGTTGCATGGGGAAGATAGGCAGACGAAGTCGGAGACGTGGGCAAATCCAAGGTGGGAACGAGAGCATAAAGTCACCGACACCGCACTGGAGCTTCGCACACGTTGCTGTACAAGTAGGTCTTTCTTTCTTAGCAACCTAGGTTAACCTGTAACCTTAATAAAAATAAAAAATAAAATAAAAAAACTAGAAAAAACTTCTTAGGATCTCTTGGGGCAAGTGGATTAAAAATCACTTATTCGATTGTTTGCCTTCACTCCCACCACCCCGGGATTTCCCACCAAACTTCGCATAGCGAAGATCCTAGAATCCTGATTCTTGAATCTTTCACCGTGTGAAGTATTCTTTGAGGAAAAAATAAAAGATTGACTGCCATCCATCTTTGCCTCATTTATCTACAATTCAGGATCACATTTTTGGTGGGGAGACTTGGAATTGAGTTGATTCCAACCCCATGTTACGAACGCGTGCCCCGGACGTATTTTAAGACGTCTGGGAGGTGGCCCAGACGACTGACCAGACGTCTGGGATCACATCCAGACGTCTTGCCAGACGTCTGGGATGGTTTACAGACGTCTGAAAAACCGTTATCGTCCACACCCGCGAGTCATCTGCGCGCCTGCGCACGCAGACCGCATATTCGTTATTCCCACTTTTTCTTCTGCGACTGCAGACGCCTGCCGCGCCTTCTCTCTCTCCTCTCCGCGTGGCCTTAAAAGGGCCATGCCTCCCCTCCCGTCTCCAGCATCTCCTTCTTCTTCTCCTTCCTGTGCACGAGAGCGAGCGAGCGCGAGGGCTGCAGTGGCGGCCGCATTGAGCGCGGAGGAGGCGTGGCGTGCGAGGGCGGAGCTCTGCCATGAGGGCGAGCTCGCCGAAGTGGCTTGGCCGGCCGGTGGAGGGCGTAGGGGGCGCGGAACGACGCGGAGAGGGACCTGCTGTAGTCTGAGCAGCAGGAGCGCAAGGTGCGACGCGGGCGGCGTCGCAAGCAGAGTCCGGGTCGCGCCCTGATTCTGGAAAAATTTCCAGAATCAGACGTCTGGGTTGATAGGCAGACGGCGAGGACGACATCTGGTATCTCATACAGACGTCTGAAAGGTGAGTATTTCGTTTTCTTCTTCCTTCCTGTCGACTGACCGTACTGAGGGAGGGAGTTGGCTGTGCGCAAGCTCGTTGATTCGCCATCTTTTGCGAATCAGACGTCTGGAGGTTGTACTAGACGGCTTGAGTGACCTCCAGACGTCCGGGGTGACCATCGGACGTCTGGGAGCTAGGACAGACGTCCCCGCAGACTTCTGGACGTCTGGGAAACCACACTGAACAGGTAATTCTCTGATCCACTGTTTAAGACGTCTGGAAGAAGTTCCAGATGTCTGATTTTGCACAGTATCATCTTTTTCGACCCGTTTAGGGCCCGTTCGGGCTCCGTTTTCCGCGATTCGAGTTGCGTTCTTTTCAGAATTAATTCCTCTACCCGTCTACAGTAGCTATACACTGTTTTGAGACACTCCTTGTGTTTGATCCTTGTGATAGGACCTCGTTCAGTTACAGTCTTGAGAGACACGGGGGCACGTGGGATTCCCGATCACGCCCCCTTTACTCCCGTTGTACCTGGTAGAGTGGCTTAAGTTTATTATTAAAATCTGTTAAAGTATGGAACCATAACTAGAGTCTAGGACATTGCATGAATCCTAGGAATGAGAAATGTATGGAATGATAGCTCCCAGGTGATGCATGAATCCTAGGGCTGGAAACTAGTTGTATGCTAGATCCTAGGATGTGGCATGAACCCTAGGATGGAAAAACTAGTGGAATGTATAGTACTGCAGTCTTGGAAAAATTGAAAGGAATATAAAGCTGCCTGTAAATTGAATTAACAGCTGCCTGTTATGAATAAAGAAACATGATTGTGATCATGGATTGCGAGAACGTGAAACTGGAAAGTGAAACATATGATGTTCTGAGATAAAGAGCTGGAACCCTACGGGGAATTAGGAGTGGAACTCCAGGAAAGAAAAAGGAATGGAACTGAGATGTAGTTTGTACTCTCTATTGGGTACGCAGTACCAAGGGAAGTACCTGTACCTGTTTAGTGCAGAGTGGGGCCAGCCACCCCAGGGACCCGGGGGTTAGGATTGGCCGCTCTGAACCGACTTGTTGGCCCTCGTGTACGTAGTACCGAGGAGAGCTACTAGTGTTAGGAGAGTACTAGCTACCCCATTTGCCCCGGGGTTCTGCTAGCCTCCTTCACCGACTTGTTAGGCCCACTAGGGCAAACCAGGGTAGTCAGGCAAGGGTGCACGGACTGTGGAGGGGCAAGGCCCCGGTTTGGTTACTGTGGAGGGGTTGGACCCTTGTTACTGAGAGGGCTCTGCCCTGGTTCCGTGCTGTGCTTTGGGCGCACCCGTTAACGGAAACGACTGACCGCGTGCCAGTGCGGGCTAGCTACCTGTGCGTTTATCGCGCGTGCCGTAGTCACTGTTACGTCTGTCAGTGACCTTGGGGTGGTTGATTGAGGGTAGGATCACCACAGGGGACTCTCCCGTCCAGGAGAGCACCACGTGCTACTTCTACTTTTGGAAAAGACTACAATCAAGATCGTTCCCACGAGGACATTTGAGATCAAGTAAAGGATCTGAGAAATAAATGAAATAGTCAGAAAATTGAATGATGTGAGTAAAGGAAGTAATAGAACATAACAACTACTGTACACTCTACTGTTGCCTTTAGTTATTATGCCACTCTACTCAGCGTTTTGCTGACGTGTTACACTCGTTACCTTTTTCAGGACCAGGTGTTGAGCAGCCAGGGTCGGCGGCTGCAAAGGACGCTGGGCCGAGTAGGGTCCAGTAGAGTTACCACAGTCTTTTGTACCTCTTTTGTTTCTGTTCTAGTGAGTAGTTTTTGTTTCCGCTGTACCTTCTTTACCTGCAGTTCTTGTTATATGATAAATGTTGTTCTACTGTTGTGGTGGTACCTACTGTAGTAGTTTCTTTCCTTACTGCTGTACTTTCTTACTGTTGTTATATTCATGCTGAATGTGGTTTATTTTACTGTCTTTTGGTTACTTCCTCGTTGGACGACTAGGTCTTGGGATTAGTCGAGTCGGTTCGGTTCTCGTGTCTCGTAGGGTCTCGGGAACCGGGTCGTTACAAGATGGTATCAGAGCAAGGTCGTCCCGAGAAGTGAATCAACTGACTGGAAAATAACCAATTCACATGTTTATAGGTAGAGTAGCCACCACAACATATCTCTTGACATGAGCTCTTGGAAGTTTTGTTAGGTACTGTCTGTTTTGACGTTTCCATTTTGTTTCACGTCTCCTTGCAGGAGATGCCTCGTCGCGGGGCTGGCGAGACTGGTCGCGGGCGAGGCCGAGGGTGAGGTCGGTAAGGTGGACGTGCTGTCGTTGACGTCTCGGTGGACCAGCCACCACTCCCTGGCATCCAGGCCCAGGACCTCGCCAGACTGATACGGGATATCGTACGAGAGGAGCTCCACCCACCGCCCCGAGCACCTCCTCCTGGGGTTGCAGAGGGGGAGTCCTCTGTGGGACCACGCGACAGACACAGTGCTGGACACGAGGGAGGGGATGGGCCCCTGCCACCCCCACCTTCCTCCGACACTTCTGTACACGAGGCACCTTCGCCTGGAGGTGCACCAGTACCTCCCCTACAGCGCCACTTCGAGCTTTTCGGACAGTTCCGGAAGCTGAAGCCCCCTCCCTCAAGGGGGATGAGGACTCGACCGAGGCAGAGGACTGGCTTGAGCAGCTGGAGAAGATCTTCGACACCCTTCGCCCCCCGGTGGAGTGCCGCGTGGCCTTTGCCACGTACCAGCTGGAGAGTGCGGCACACCGGTGGTGGAGGGTGGTCCAAGGACAGGAGAGGGACGAGCCGACGTGGGACCAGTTCGTCACCCTCTTCTACGAGCAGTACCTTCCCCAGACGTGGTAGGACCAGAGGTGGCGGGAGTTCCACACTCTCCGTCAAGGGACGATGACTGTGAGCGCGTACCACACGCGTTTCTTGGAGCTGTCCCGCTTTGCAGCGACAGCGGTAGCCACTGAGGAGGAGCGCCTTTGGAGGTTCACCGAGGGTCTCCGACCTACGATCTGGGGGTATGTCAAACCCCTGAAGCTGCCAACGTTTTCGAGGGTGGTAGAGGCTGCTATGACTTACGAGGAGACCAACCCGTCCACGCGAGAGACCGACGGCGGGCGGAAGAGGCCCTTTCAGCCAGACTTCTCACAGGGCCGGCGAGAACGGAGACACGTGGCGTCCGCAGGAGAGCCGTCACGTTGTGCAGGGCCATCAGTGGCCTTTGGGGGCCCTCGACAGGGGCCAGTCGCCAGCACTGGACCCTCGCCTAGCCGACAGCAGGGACTCACTGAGGGCGGGAGTCGGGTTCCCCTCTGCTACAAGTGTGGTCAGCCGGGCCACGTCAGGAGGGACTGCCCATATAGGGTAGGAGGTCAGCAGATACTTCCCGTGCAGAGCACAGGAGGGCACGCAGGAGGCTGCGGTTCCCAGGCACGAGGAGGAGGACAGCAGTCGCGAGGTGGGTACCGGCCAGCACCTACCCGTTCGACGCAGAGTGTGGCTGCTTCGTCCGCACCAAGAGCTGAGGGGCGTATCAATGCCCTAACACACAGGGACGCCAAAGCATCGGGATCCGTGGTAGCAGGTATGGTTTCAGTTTCTGGCAGACTCGTTTACATGCTTTTCGATTCCGGCGCTACGCACTCGTTTGTCGCAGCCAGTTTCGCAGTTAGTTTGGACCAGGATTATACACTGTTAGAGAATCCGTTCGTAATCAGAGGTCCGAGTGGTCAGCTGTTTGTAGCTGAGGAGGTGTACATGGGCTGCGAGGTCAGCATCGGGGGACATAGCCTGCCAGCTGACCTGATTATGATACAGATGGAGGACTTTGGAGTGATTCTGGGGATGGATTGGCTGTCCGCTTACCACGCCTTGGTAGACTGTTTTGAGAGGAAGATTGTCTTCTCCATTCCGGAGTTGCCTTTTTTTGAGTTTCATGGGCAGCCAGTGGACGGAGGTTTCAGGTGCATTTCGGCACTTCGGGTGCCGAGACTTTTGAGCCAGGGGTGTGAGGGCTTCCTAGCCTGTGTGGTGGCAGAGCCCAGCCCTGTGGCAGACTTCCAGAGCATCCCGGTGGTCAGAGAGTTCCCCGACGTGTTTCCAGACGAGTTACCAGGACTACCGCCCGAGCGTGAGATCGAGTTTGAGATCTCACTAGTACCAGGGACCAGCCCCATCTCCACCGCGCCATACAGGATGGCACCGCTTGAGCTGTGAGAGCTCAAGTCCCAGTTGCTGGACCTTTTGGAGAAAGGTTTCGTGAGGCCCAGTGCGTCTCCCTACGGAGCCCCGGTACTGTTTGTGAAGAAGAAGGATGGGACCCTACGCCTTTGTGTGGACTACCGACAGCTGAATAGGGTCACCATCAAGAACAGATATCCGCTGCCGAGGATCGACGATTTGTTTGACCAGTTGCGGGGTGCCGCGGTGTTTTCCAAGATAGACTTGAGGTCTGGATACCACCAGTTGAGGGTCAGGGAGATCGACGTCTCCAAGACAGCTTCCGCACCCAATACGGACACTACGAGTTTTTGGTCATGCCGTTTGGGCTGACCAATGCCCCCGCTGCTTTCATGGACCTGATGAACAGGGTGTTTAGACCGTACTTGGATCAGTTCGTGGTGGTTTTCATAGATGATGTGCTCATCTATTCTACAGATTGAACACAGCACGGACAGCACTTGCGGATGGTTCTGGACACTCTGAGACGACGCAGGCTGTACGCCAAATACAGCAAGTGCGAGTTCTGGTTGAGGGAGGTCACCTTCTTGGGTCATGTGATATCTGGTGACGGCCTGGCGGTGGACCCTGCCATGGTCGAGGCAGTGCTCAAGTGGGAGAGACCGCATTCAGTCACTGAGATTCGCAGTTTCCTGGGACTGGCAGGTTACTACAGATGGTTCATCAGGGGATTTTCATAGATTGCGCATCCTTTGACACAGTTGACCCGGAAGGACGTGCCTTTCGCTTGGACAGACGCCTGTGAGGCGTGTTTTCTGGAGCTGAAGGAGAGGTTGACCTCGGCTCCCGTGCTCACCATCCCTGACAGTAGTGGCGGGTTCGTTGTGTACACGGACGCTTCCTTGCAGGGGTTAGGAGGTCTGCTCATGCAGAGGGGTCATGTTGTCGCTTACGCTTCGCGGCAACTGAAGCCCCATGAGCATACCTACCCTACCCACAACCTAGAGTTGGCAGCTGTTGTCTTCACACTGAAGACCTGGAGGCACTACTTGTACGGTGAGACCTTCGAGATTTTTACAGATCACAAGAGCCTCAGATATCTTTTTGACCAGAAGGAGCTCAACATGAGACAGAGACATTTGTTGGAGCTCCTGAAGGACTATGATTGCAGCATCTCCTACCACCCGGGAAAGGCCAATGTGGTGGCTGACGCCTTGAGCCATAAGGCACCCGCACGCTTGGCCAGTCTACAGTTACAGAGTTGGAGCCTTTTGGAGGAGGTGGGCAGTTGGCGACCTCTAGAGTTACGAGGATACTGTGGGGCAGTGACGGTGACACGGCAGACCAGGCCAGAGCTGATAGACCGTATCATCACAGGACAGATGGCTGATCCGTACTTGCAGTCTTTGCGTGACAGAGTACTATCAGGGGACCCAGGGGACTTCTCTTTCACAGACTAGGTGTTACGCTTGAGGGGATGGTTGTGCGTTCCCAGAGACGAGGAGCTGTTGAGAGAGCTCCTGACTGAGGCACACGGTTCCAGATTCACCATACATCTCGGAAACACGAAAATGTACCATGACTTGAGACGCGAGTTTTGGTGGAGAGGGATGAAGCGGGATGTGGGTGAGTTCGTGCAGCAGTGCTTAGTGTGCCACCAGGTGAAAGCCGAGCATCAGAGGCCTGCAGGGCCGCTTCAGCCGCTTCCAGTGCCAGAGTGGAAGTGGGAGAGCATCACCATGGACTTGGTGGTGGGCTTACCTGTTACCCAGCGAGGACACGACGCAGTCTGGGTAATAGTGGATAGATTGACGAAGACGGTGCGATTCTTGCCGATCCGAGTCACTTTGGGACCAGCACAGTTGGCAGAGAGGTATATCCGTGATGTGGTGCGACTACACGGAGTTCCACAGGAGATCGTATCCGACTGGGATACCCGCTTTACGTCCCAGTTTTGGGCTGAGTTTCAGCAGGCCTTGGGGACGAGGTTGAGGTTTAGCACAGCTTACCACCCCCAGACGGATGGACAGTCTGAGCGCACGATACAGACACTCGAGGACCTTTTGCGTGCCTGTGTACTGGACTGGAGGGGCTCTTGGGAGGAGCACCTGCCCCTAGCGGAGTTTGCATACAACAACAGTTATCACTCAAGCATCGGCATGGCTCCCTACGAGGCTCTGTACGGACGGAAGTGTACGGCACCCTTGACTTGGGTTGAGGTGGGGACCAAGTGGGAGGTTGGCCCCAGGTTGATCCAGCAGAGTCAGGAGGTAGTTGAGCAGATCCACAGACGACTCCGCACTGTCAGGAGCAGACAGAAGAGCTACGCGGATCGGAGACACAGAGAGGTACAGTTTGAGATTGGGGACCACGTCTTCCTTCGTGTTTCGCCCATGAAGGGCCTACAGCGGTTTGGGGTGAGAGGGAAACTCGCGCCGAGGTTCGTGGGGGCCTTTGAGGTCCTGGAGCGGGTTGGACCAGTTGCTTACCGACTTGCCCTCCCCCCGCAGTTTTCTGGTGTGCACGACGTGTTCCACGTGTCCAACCTCAGGAAGTACGTAGCCGATCCTAGCCACGTACTGAGTCACGAGAGCGTCGAGGTGAGCGACGACCTGACCTACCCCGAGCGACCAGTGCAGATCCTAGACCGAGCCGTCCGCAGTTTGAGACGAGAGCAAGTACCCCGGGTAAAGGTTTTGTGGAGGAGCCAGCGGTACGAGGAGGCTACCTGGGAGCCTGAGGCGGCAATGCGAGAGCAGTACCCAGAGCTTTTCGCGGGTACGTCTTTTCGGACCGGGTTCGGTCCTCTTTGAGTTTGTTATGGTTATTTGGACGTCTTTTCCCGGACCCTAGTTGGCGCAAGTTTCGGGGACAAAACTTCCTTTGAGTTTGTTATATTGTTACGAACGCGTGCCCCGGACGTATTTTAAGACATCTGGGAGGTGGCCCAGACGTCTGACCAGACGTCTGGGATCACATCCAGACGTCTTGCCAGACGTCTGGGATGGTTTACAGACGTCTGAAAAACTGTTATTGTCCACACCCGCGAGTCGTCTGCGCAGCTGCGCGCGCAGACCGCATATTCGTTATTCCCTCTTTTTCTTCTGCGGCTGCAGACGCCTGCCGCGCCTTCTTTTTCTCCTCTCCGCGCGGCCTTAAAAGGGCCACGCCTCCCCTCCCGTCTCCACCGTCTCCTTCTTCTTCTCCTTCCTGTGCACGAGAGCGAGCGAGTGCGAGGGCTGCAGCGGCGGCCGTAGTGAGCGCGGAGGAGGCGCGGCGTGCGAGGGCGGAGCTCTGCCATGAGGGCGAGCTCACCGGAGCGGCTTGGCCGGCCGGCGGAGGGCGCAGGGGGCGCGGAACGACGTGGAGAGGGACCTGCTACAGTCTGAGCAGCAGGAGCGCGAGGTGCGACGCGGGCGACGTCGCGAGCAGAGTCCGGGTCGTGCCCTGATTCTGGAAAAATTTCTAGAATCAGACGTCTAGGTTGATAGGAAGACGGCAAGGACGACGTCTGGTATCTCATACATACGTCTGAAAGGTGAGTATTCCGTTTTCTTCTTCCTTCCTGTCGACTGACCGTACTGAGGGAGGGAGTTGGCTGTGCACAGGCTCGTTGATTCACCATCTTTTGCAAATCAGACGTCTGGAAGTTATACTAGATGGCTTGAGTGACCTCCAGATGTCCGGGGTGACCATCGGATGTCTGGGAGCTAGGACAGACGTCCCCGCAGACTTCTGGACGTCTGGGAAACCACATTGAACAGGTAATTCTCTGATCCACTGTTTAAGACGTCTGGAAGAAGTTCCAGACGTCTGATTTTGCACAGTATCGTCTTTTTCGACCCGTTTAGGGCCCGTTCGGGCTCCGTTTTTCGCGATTCGAGTTGCGTTCTTTTCAGAATTAATTCCTCTACCCGTCTACAGTAGCTATACACTATTTTGAGACACTCCTTGTGTTTGATCCTTGTGATAGGACCTCGTTCAGTTACAGTCTTGAGAGACATGGAGGCACGCGGGATTCCCGATCACGCCCCCATTACTCCCGTTGTACCTGGTAGAGTGGCTTAAGTTTATTATTAAAATCTGTTAAAGTATGGAACCATAACTAGAATCTAGGACATTGCATGAATCCTAGGAATGAGAAATGTATGGAATGATAGCTCCTAGGGGATGCATGAATCCTAGGGCTGGAAACTAGTTGTATGCTAGATCCTAGGATGTGGCATGAACCCTAGGATGGAAAAACTAGTGGAATGTATAATACTGCAGTCTTGGAAAAATGGAAAGGAATATAAAGCTGCTTGTAAATTGAATTAACAGCTGCCTATTATGAATAAAGAAACATGATTGAGATCATGGATTGTGAGAACGTGAAACTGGAAAGTGAAACATATGATGTTCTGAGATAAAGAGTTGGAACCCTACGGGGAATTAGGAGTGGAACTCCTGTAAAGAAAAAGGAATGGAACTGAGATGCAGTTTGTACTGTCTCTTGGGTACGCAGTACCAAGGGAAGTACCTGTACCTGTTTAGTGCAGAGTGGGGCCAGCCACCCCAGGGACCCGGGTGTTAGGATTGGCCGCTCTGTACCGACTTGTTGGCCCTCGTGTACGTAGTACCGAGGAGGGCTACTAGTGTTAGGAGAGTACTAGCTACCCCACGGGCCTCGGGGTTCTGCTAGCCTCCTTCACCGACTTGTTAGGCCCACTAGGGCAAACCAGGGTAGTCAGGCGAGGGTGCGCGGACTGTGGAGGGGCAAGGCCCCGGTTTGGTTACTGTGGAGGGTTTGGACCCCTGTTACTGAGAGGGCTCTGCCCTGGTTCCGTGCTGTGCTTTGGGCGCACCCGTTAACGAAAACGACTGACCGCGTGCCAGTGCGGGCTAGCTACCTGTGCGTTTATCGCGCATGCCGTAGTCACCGTTACGTTTGTCAGTGACCTTGGGGTGGTTGACTGAGGGTAGGATCACCACGGGGGACTCTCCCGGCCAGGAGAGCACCACGTGCTACTTCTACTTTTGGAAAAGACTGCAATCAAGATCGTTTCCACGAGGACATTCGAGATCAAGTAAAGGATCTGAGAAATAAATGAAATAGTGAGAAAATTGAAAGATGTGAATAAAGGAAGTAATAGAACATAACAGCTACTGTACACTCTACTGTTGCCTTTAGTTAGTATGCCACTCTACTCAGCGTTTTGCTGACGTGTTACACTCGTTACCTTTTTCAGGACCAGGTGTTGAGCAGCCAGGGTCGGCGGCTGCAGAGGATGCTGGGCCGAGTAGGGTCCAGTAGAGTTACCACAGTCTTTTGTACCTCTTTTGTTTCTGTTCTAGTGAGTAGTTTTTGTTTCCGTTGTACCTTCTTTACCTGCAGTTCTTGTTATATGATAAATGTTGTTCTACTGTTGTGGTGGTACCTACTGTAGTAGTTTCTTTCCGTACTACTGTACTTTTTTACTGTTAGTTATATTCATGCTGAATGTGGTTTATTTTACTGTCTTTTGGTTACTTCCTCGTTGGACGACTAGGTCTTGGGATTAGTCGAGTAAGTCCAGTTCTCGTGTCTCGTAGGGACTCGGGAACCGGGTCGTTACACCCCACCACGACCTTTCACGTGCCTAAGATTCGATCTCGAATACTTCAACCCTAACAATCTCATTTTTCTTTCTCTTATTATTGAGCCTTGTGTGTGGAAATCATTTTGGTGATTGGGAGCACTTGAATTGAAGTGCTTTGGCTCCCTTTCACACTAATCTAAAACTGATTCGTGCATCTACAGATAGAAATCTCCATTTAGGGAAGTCCATTGCATTTTAGCATGCATTAACCAACTGACATTGAAGAAGGGTTTGTTGGGCTTAGAAGAAAACTTGTATTCTCTAAAAACCTGGATATTGGTTGAATTGGTAATTCAGAGAAATTATAAAATCCATACTACTTAAGGTTGAATTCTAAAAACCATTCACCAATTGAAACTTCAATTCGGGGAGATTTCCCCGTTGCATGCTTTGTTTACACACTTTGTAAAATCAATCACTTGGGCATTACCCATAAATAACGCCCTTCACATTCCAGAAGCACTTGATCCTAAGCCTCTAACTAAAACTGGTAGCAACTTGACCCTTATTAAGGATTGGAGGTCTAACTACCTGCATGTAGCACCTACGTGCTAGTAAGGGTTCCCGCATGCTATCGGGTGTCTAAGACTGGGGCAAACGACCTTTCAATCTGGCCTGGTGGTTCTGCAGTGCTCGCATTTGGTTCCATAGGTCGTGATAGTAGGTAACTTAGATCTTTAGGTCTAAGGGCACACTGTAGAGGTTAGGAATTTGACTGTATTGATTTCTCATCAACTGTACCTTTGCGGCATCATTTCTCTCATCTCCGTTTCCCTTCTTATCCCCCCCCAATTCTTCCTTTGGTAGTACATGTTTGGGAGGTCACAAAACCCTGAACTATGTGAATTTCCTGATAATTTTAGAAAAGAAGCTGCATCATCCTCCTCCACAAACATAGCTGCATGCCTGATTGCACCGCAAAAATACACCTGCAATTGTGCCGTCCTGTGCTATCTCCTAGCATTACCAGTGCATATTAGGGTTCCATAGTCGCATTTGTGAAAATACATGCATGCATGCATTTAATTGAGAGGGGAGGAGAGTGATAAAATGGCCTCGCAATTTACATTTTCTTCAAGTGCTGTTGATGGTTGCACGGCTCACCTGGCCACTGTAGCCACTGTTCACACATTTCTGTGAAACACTGTGGCTACAGTGGGGTGATCGGTAAGTTTCTCACTTATCCGGTCACCCAGCGTGCCGCAACCGGCCAGCACACGCACCCGCATCCCGCACCGAGTCCGCTCCAACACCCACCCGCGCGTCTGCGTGCGGTCCTCTGCCAGTGCCCGCTCCCTTCGCCCGCGTGCCTCTGCGTGCGCCCGCTCCAGCCCTTCACACAGGGTGGTGCGCTGCGGTCCTCTCTGTGCCCATTGCTCTCTAGTGCACGCCTCTTTGCGCGCATACGCAGCTGCGCATGCGCGTGAAGCCACTAGATGTCGGCCCTGAGCACGCGGACAACTTAAACCCTCCACCCACTTCGCTCCAGCAGCCTCTCTCTCGCTCTCTCTCCTACTCTCTCTCTCTCTCTCTCATAGCACTCTCTCACTCTATCTCTACACCCACACATACACACACACTCACACTCTCGCACACACACACTCTCATTTAATATAGTATTATATACATATATATATACGTATACATATATATATTGATATATATACAAATATTTATATACAAATTGTAACGACCCGGTTCCCGAGTCCCTACGAGACACGAGAACCGGACCGACTCGACTAATCCCAAGACCTAGTCGTCCAACGAGGAAGTAACCAAAAGACAGTAAAATAAACCACATTCAGCATGAATATAACTAACAGTAAGAAAGTACAGCAGTAAGGAAAGAAACTACTACAGTAGGTACCACCACAACAGTAGAACAACATTTATCATATAACAAGAACTGTAGGTAAAGAAGGTACAGCGGAAATAAAAACTACTCACTAGAACAGAAACAAAAGAGGTACAAAAGACTGTGGTAACCCTACTGGACCCTACTCGGCCCAGCGTCCTCTGCAGCCGCCGACCCTGGCTGCTCAACACCTGGTCCTGAAAAAGGTAACGAGTGTAACACGTCAGCAAAACGCTGAGTAGAGTGGCATACTAACTAAAGGCAACAGTAGAGTGTACAGCAGCTGTTATGTTCTATTACTTCCCTTATTCACATCTTTCAATTTTCTCACTATTTCATTTATTTCTCAGATCCTTTACTTGATCTCGAATGTCCTCGTGGGAACGATCTTGATTGCAGTCTTTTCCAAAAGTAGAAGTAGCACGTGGTGCTCTCCTAGCCGGGAGAGTCCCCCATGGTGATCCTACCCTCAGTCAACCACCCCAAGGTCACTGACAGACGTAACGGTGACTACGGCACGTGCGATAAACGCACAGGTAGTTAGCCCGCACAGGAACGCGGTCAGTCGTTTCCATTAACGGGTGCGCCCAAAGCACAGCACGGAACCAGGGCAGAGCCCTCTCAGTAACAGGGGTCCAACCCCTCCACAGTAACCAAACCGGGGCCTTGCCCCTCCACAGTCCGCGCACCCTCGCCTGACTACCCTGGTTTGCCCTAGTGGGCCTAACAAGTCGGTGAAGGAGGCTAGCAGAACCCCGAGGCCCGTGGGGTAGCTAGTACTCTCCTAACACTAGTAGCTCTCCTCGGTACTACGTACACGAGGGCCAACAAGTCGGTACAGAGCGGCCAATCCTAACACCCGGGTCCCTGGGGTGGCTGGCCCCACTCTACACTAAACAGGTACAGGTACTTCCCTTGGTACTGCATACCCAAGAGACAGTACAAACTGCATCTCAGTTCCATTCCTTTTTCTTTACAGGAGTTCCACTCCTAATTCCCCGTAGGGTTCCAACTCTTTATCTCAGAACATCATATGTTTCACTTTCCAGTTTCACGTTCTCACAATCCATGATCTCAATCATGTTTCTTTATTCATAATAGGCAGCTGTTAATTCAATTTACAAGCAGCTTTATATTCCTTTCCATTTTTCCAAGACTGCAGTATTATACATTCCACTAGTTTTTCCATCCTAGGGTTCATGCCACATCCTAGGATCTAGCATACAATTAGTTTCCAGCCCTAGGATTCATGCATCACCTAGGAGCTATCATTCCATACATTTCTCATTCCTAGGATTCATGCAATGTCTTAGATTCTAGTTATGGTTCCATACTTTAACAGATTTTAATAATAAACTTAAGCCACTCTACCAGGTACAACGGGAGTAATGGGGGCGTGATCTGGAATCCCGCGTGCCTCCGCGACTCCCAAGACTGCAACTGAACGAGGTCCTATCCCAAGGATCAAACACAAGGAGTGTCTTAAAACAGTGCATAGCTACTGTAGACGGGTAGAGGAATTAATTCTGAAAAGAACGCAACTCGAATTGCGGAAAACGGAGCCCGAACAGGCCTTAATCGGGTCGAAAAAAGACGATAATGTGCAAAATCAGACGTCTGGAACTTCTTCCAGATGTCTTAAACAGTGGATCAGAGAATTACCTGTTCAGTGTGGTTTCCCAGACGTCCAGAAGTTTGCGGGGACGTCTCTCCTAGCTCCCAGACGTCCGATTGTCACCCCGGACGTCTAGAGGTCACTCCCACCGTCTGGTACAACTTCCAGACGTCTGATTCGCAAAGGATGGCGAATCAGCGAACCTGCGCACAACCAACTCCCTCCCTTAGTACGGTAGGTCGACAGGATGGAAGAAGAAAGCGGAATACACACCTTTCAGACGTCGGTATGAGCTACCAGACGTCGTCCTCGCCGTCTGCCTAACAACCCAGACGTCTGATTCTGGAAATTTTTCCAGAATCAGGGCGCGACCCGGACTCTATTCGCGACGCCGCCCGCATCGCACCTCGCGCTCTTGCTACTCAGACTGCAGCAGGTCCCTCTCCACGTCCTTCTGCGCCCCCTGCGCCCTCCGCCGGCTGGCCATCCGCTTCGGCGAGCTCGCCCTCACGGCAGAGCTCCGCCCTCGCACGCCGCTCCTCCTCCGCACTCACTGCAGCTGCCGCTGCAGCCCTCGCGCTCGCTCTCTCTCGTGCACAGGAAGGAGAAGAAGAAGGAGACGATGGAGACGGGAGGGGAGGCGTGGCCCTTTTAAGGCCGCGCGGAGAGGAGAGAGAGAAGGCGCGGCAGGCGTCTGCAGCTGCAGAATAAAAAGAGGGAATAACGAATATGCGGTCTGCGTGCGCAGGCGCGCAGACGACTCGCGGGTGTGGATGATAATGGTTTTTCAGACGTCTGTAAACCATCCCGGACGTCTGGCAAGACGTCTGGATGTGATCCCAGACGTTTGGTCAGACGTCTGGGCCACCTCCCAGACGTCTTAAAATACGTCCGGGGCACGCGTTCGTAACAATATAACAAACTCAAAGGAAGTTTCATCCCCGAAACTTGCGCCAACTAGGGTCTGGGAAAAGACGTCCAAATAACCATAACAAACTCAAAGAGAACCGAACCCGGTCCGAAAAGACGTACCCGCGAAAATCTCTGGGTACCGCTCCCGCATTGCCGTCTCAGGCTCCCAGGTAGCCTCCTCGTACCGCTGGCTCCTCCACAAAACCTTTACCAGGGGTAGTTGCTTTCATCTCAAACTGCGGACGGCTCGGTCTCGGATCTGCACTGGCCGCTCGGGGTAGGTCAGGTCGTCGCTCACCTCGACGCTCTCGTGACTCAGTACGTGGCTGGGATCGGCTACGTACTTCCTGAGGTTGGACATGTGGAACACGTCGTGCACACCAGAAAACTACGGGGGGAGGGCAAGTCGGTAAGCAACGGGTCCAACCCGCTCCAGGACCTCAAAGGGCCCCACGAACCTCGGCGCGAGCTTCCCTCTCACCCCAAACCGCTGTAGGCCCTTCATGGGCGAAACACGAAGGAAGACGTGGTCCCCAATCTCAATCTGTACCTCTCTGCGTCTCCGATCCGCGTAGCTCTTCTGTCTGCTCCTGACAGTGTGGAGTCGTCTGTGGATCTGCTCAACAACCGTCCTGACTCTGCCAGATCAACCTGGGGCCAACCTCCCACTTGGTCCCCACCTCAAGCCAACTCAAGGGTGCCGTACACCTCCGTCCGTACAAAGCCTCGTAGGGAGCCATGCCGATGCTCGAGTGATAACTGTTGTTGTATGCAAACTCCGCCAGCGGCAGGTGCTCCTCCCAAGAGCCCCTCCAGTCCAGTACACAGGTACACAACAGGTCCTCAAGTGTCTGTATCGTGCGCTCAGACTGTCCGTCCGTCGGGGGGTGGTAAGCCGTGCTAAACCTCAACCTCGTCCCCAAGGCCTGCTGAAACTCAGCCCAAAACTGGGACGTAAAGCGAGTATCCCAGTCGGATACGATCTCCTGCGAAACTCCGTGTAGTCGCACCACATCACGGATATACCTCTCTGCCAATTGTGCTGGTCCCAAAGTGACTCGGATCGGCAAGAATCGCGCTGTCTTCGTCAATCTATCCACTATTACCCAAACTGCGTCGTGTCCCCGCTGGGTAATAGGTAAGCCCACCACCAAGTCCATGGTGATGCTCTCCCACTTCCACTCTGGCACTGGAAGCGGCTGAAGTGGCCCTGCAGGCCTCTGATGCTCGGCTTTCACCTGCTGGCACACTAAGCACTGCTGCACGAACTCACCCACATCCCGCTTCATCCCTCTCCACCAAAACTCACGCCTCAAGTCATGGTACATTTTCGTGTTTCCGGGATGTATGGTGAATCTGGAACCGTGTGCCTTAGTCAGGAGCTCTCTCAACAGCTCCTCGTCTCTGGGAACGCACAACCGTCCCCTCAAGCGTAACACCTGGTCTGTGAAAGAGAAGTCCCCTGGGTCCCCTGATAGTACTCTGTCGCGCAAAGACTGCAAGTACGGATCAGCCATCTGTCCTGTGATGATACGGTCTATCAACTCTGGCCTGGTCTGCCGTGTCACCGTCATTGCCCCACAGTATCCTCGTAACTCTTGAGGTCGCCAACTGCCCACCTCTTCCAAAAGGCTCCAACTCTGTAACTGTAGACTGGCCAAGCGTGCGGGCGCCTTACAGCTCAAGGAGTCAGCCACCACATTGGCCTTTCCTGGGTGGTAGGAGATGCTCCAACCAACATCTCTGTCTCATGTTGAGCTCCTTCTGGTCAAAAAGATATCTGAGGCTCTTGTGATCTGTAAAAATCTCGAAGGTCTCACCGTACAAGTAGTGCCTCCAGGTCTTCAGCGCGAAGACAACAGCTGCCAACTCTAGGTCGTGGGTAGGGTAGGTATGCTCATGGGGCTTCAGTTGCCGTGAAGGGTAAGCGACAACATGACCCCTCTGCATGAGCACACCTCCTAACCCCTGCAAGGAAGCGTCTGTGTACACAACGAACCCGCCACTACTGTCAGGGATGGTGAGCACGGGAGCCGAGGTCAACCTCTCCTTCAGCTCCAGAAAACACGCCTCACAGGCATCTGTCCAAGCGAAAGGCACGTCCTTCCGGGTCAACTCTGTCATAGGACGCGCAATCTGTGAAAATCCCCTGATGAACCATCTGTAGTAACCTGCCAGTCCCAGGAAACTGCGAATCTCAGTGACTGAACGCGGTCTCTCCCACCTGAGCACTGCCTCGACCTTGGAGGGTCCACCGCCAGGCCGTCACCAGATATCACATGACCCAAGAAGGTCACCTCCCTCAACCAGAACTCGCACTTGCTGTATTTAGCGTACAGCCTGCGTCGTCTCAGAGTGTCCAGAACCATCCGCAAGTGCTGTCCGTGCTGCGTTCGATCTCTAGAATAGATGAGCACATCATCTATGAAAACCACCACGAACTGATCCATGCACGGTCTAAACACCCTGTTCATCAGGTCCATGAAAGCAGCGGGGGCATTGGTCAGCCCAAACGGCATGACCAAAAACTCGTAGTGTCCGTACCGGGTGCGGAAAGCTGTCTTGGAGACGTCGGTCTCCCTGATCCTCAACTGGTGGTATCCAGACCTCAAGTCTATCTTGGAAAACACCGTGGCACCCCGCAACTGGTCAAACAAATCGTCGATCCTCGGCAGCGGATATCTGTTTTTGATGGTGACCCTATTCAGCTGTCGGTAGTCCACACAAAGGCGTAGGGTCCCATCCTTCTTCTTCACAAACAGTACCGGGGCTCCCCAGGGAGACGCACTGGGCCTCACGAAACCTTTCTCCAAAAGGTCCTGCAACTGGGACTTGAGCTCTCGCAGCTCAAGCGGTGCCATCCTGTATGGCACGGTGGAGATGGGGCTGGTCCCTGGTACTAGTGAGATCTCAAACTCGATCTCACGCTCAGGCGATAGTCCTGGTAACTCATCTGGAAACACGTCGGGGACCTCTCTGACAACCGGGATGCTCTGGAAGTCTGCCACAGGGCTGGGCTCTGCCACCACACAGGCTTGGAAGCCCTCACACCCCTGGGTCAAAAGTCTCACCGCCCGAAGTGCCGAAATGCACCTGAAACCTCCGTCCACTGGCTGCCCGTGAAACTCGAAAGGAGGCAACTCCGGAATGGAGAAGACAATCTTCCTCTCAAAACAGTCTACCAAGGAGTGGTAAGCGGACAGCCAATCCATCCCCAGAATCACTCCAAAGTCCTCCATCTGTATCATAATCAGGTCAGCTGGCAGGCTATGTCCCCCGATGCTGACCTTGCAACCCGTGTACACCTTCTCAGCTACAAACAGCTGACCACTTGGACCTCTGATTACGAACGGATTCTCTAACAGTGTATAATCCTGGTCCAAACTAACTGCGAAACTGGCTGCGACAAACGAGTGCGTAGCGCCGGAATCGAAAAGCGTGTAAACGAGTCTGCCAGAAACTGAAACCATACCTGCTACCACGGATCCCGATGCTCTGGAGTCCCTGTGTGTTAGGGCGTTGATACGCCCCTCAGCTCTAGGTGCGGACGAAGCAGCCACACTCTGCGTCGGACGGGTAGGTGCTGGCCGGTACCCTCCTCGCGACTGCTGTCCTCCTCCTCGTGCCTGGGAACCGCGGCCTCCTACGTGCCCTCCAGTGCTCTGCACGGGAAGTATCTGCTGACCTCCTGCCCTAGATGGGCAGTCCCTCCTGACGTGGCCCGGCTGGCCACACTGGTAGCAGAGGGGAACCCAACTCCCGCCCTCAGTGAGTCCCTGCTGTCGGCTAGGCGGGGGTCCGGTGCTGGCGACTGGCCCCTGTCGAGGGCCCCCAAAGGCCACTGATGGCCCTGCACAACGTGATGGCTCTGCTGCGGACGCCACGTGTCTCCGTTCTCGCCGGCCCTGTGACAAGTCTGGTTGAAAGGGCCTCTTCCGCCCGCCGTCAGTCTCTCGTGCGGATGGGTTGGTCTCCTCGTAAGTCATAGCTGCCTCTACCACCCTCGAAAACGTCGGCAGCTTCAGGGGTTTGACATACCCCCGTATCGCAGGCCGGAGCCCCTCGGTGAACCTCCAAAGGCGCTCCTCCTCAGTGGCTACCGCTGTCGCTACAAAGTGGGATAGCTCCATGAAACGCATGCGGTATGCGCTCACAGTCATCGTCCCTTGGCGGAGAGTGTGGAACTCCCACCTCCTCTGGTCCTGCCACGTCTGGGGAAAGTACTGCTCGCAGAAGATGGTGACGAACTGGTCCCACGTCGGCTCATCCCTCTCCTGTCCTCGGACCGCCCTCCACCACCGGTGTGCCGCACTCTCCAGCTGGTACGTGGCAAAGGCCATGCGGCACTCCACCGGGGGGCGAAGGGTGTCGAAGATCTTCTCCAGCTGCTCAAGCCAGTCCTCTGCCTTGGTCGGGTCCTCATCCCCCTTGAAGGAGGGGGCTTCAGCTTCCGGAACTATACGAAAAGCTCGAAGTGGCGATGTAGGGGAGGTGCTGGTGCACCTCCAGGCGAAGGTGCCTCGTGTACAGAAGTGTTGGAGGAAGGTGGGGGTGGCAGGGGCCCATCCCCTCCCTCGTGTCCAGCGCCGTGTCCATTGCGTGGTCCCACAGAGGACTCCCCCTCTACAACCCCAGGAGGAGGTGCTCGGGGCGGTGGGTGGAGCTCCTCTCGTATAATATCCCGTATCAGTCTGGCGAGGTCCTGGGCCTGGATGCCAGGGGGTGGTGGCTGGTCCACCGAGACGTCAACAACAGCAAGTCCATCTCACCGACCTCGCCCTTGGTCGCGCCCTCGGCCAGTCTCGCGGCGAGGCATCTCCTGCAAGGAGACGCAAAACAAAACGGAAACGTCAAAATAGACGGTACCTAACAAAACTTCTAAGAGCTCACGTCAAGAGATATGTTGTGGTGGCTACTCCAGCTATAAACATGTGAATTGGTTATTTTCCAGTCAGTTGATTCACTTCTCGGGACGACCTTGCTCTGATACCATCTTGTAACGACCCGGTTCCCGAGTCCCTACGAGACACGAGAATTGGACCGACTCGACTAATCCCAAGACCTAGTCGTCCAACGAGGAAGTAACCAAAAGACAGTAAAATAAACCACATTCAGAATGAATATAACTAACAGTAAGAAAGTACAACAGTAAGGAAAGAAACTACTACAGTAGGTAGCACCACAACAGTAGAACAACATTTATCATATAACAAGAACTGTAGGTAAAGAAGGTACAGTGGAAACAAAACTACTTACTAGAACAGAAACAAAAGAGGTACAAAAGACTGTGGTAACTCTACTGGACCCCACTCGGCCCAGCGTCCTCTGCAGCCGCCGACCCTGGCTGCTCAACACCTGTTCCTGAAAAAGGTAACGAGTGTAACACGTCAGCAAAATGCTGAGTGGAGTGGCAAACTAACTAAAGGCAACAGTAGAGTGCACAGTAGCTGTTATGTTCTATTACTTCCTTTATTCACATCTTTCAATTTTTCTCACTATTTCATTTTTTTCTCAGATCCTTTACTTGATCTCGAATGTCCTCGTGGGAACGATCTTGATTGCAGTCTTTTCCAAAAGTAGAAGTAGCACGTGGTGCTCTCCTGGCCGGGAGAGTCCCCCGTGGTGATCCTACCCTCAGTCAACCACCCCAAGGTCACTGACAGACGTAACGGTGACTACAGCACACGCGATAAACGCACAGGTAGCTAGCCCGCACTAGCACGCGGTCAGTCGTTTCCGTTAACGGGTGCGCCCAAAGCACAGCACGGAACCAGGGTAGAGCCCTCTCAGTAACAGGGGTCCAACCCCTCCACAGTAACCAAACCGGGGCCTTGCCCCTCCACAGTCCACGCACCCTCGCCTGACTACCCTGGTTTGCCCTAGTGGGATTAACAAGTCGGTGAAGGAGGCTAGCAGAACCCCGGGGCCCGTGGGGTAGCTTGTACTCTCCTAACACTAGTAGCTCTCCTTGGTACTACGTACACGAGGGCCAACAAGTCGGTACAGAGCGGCCAATCCTAACCCCGGGTCCCTGGGGTGGCTGGCCCCACTCTGCACTAAACAGGTACAGGTACTTCCCATGGTACTGCGTACCCAAGAGACAGTACAAACTACATCTCAGTTCCATTCCTTTTTCCTTCCAGGAGTTCCACTCCTAATTCCCCGTAGGGTTCCAGCTCTTTATCTCAGGACATCATAAGTTTCACTTTCCAGTCCCACGTTCTCACAATCCAGGATCTCAATCATGTTTCTTTATTCATAACAGGCAGCTGTTAATTAAACCTACAGGCAGCTTTACATTCCTTTCCATTTTTCCAAGACTGCAATATTATACATTCCGCTAGTTTTTCCATCCTAGGGTTCATGTCACATCCTAGGATCTAGCATACAACTAGTTTTCCAGCCCTTGGATTCATGCATCACCTAGGAGCTATCATTCCATACATTTCTCATTCCTTGGATTCATGCAATGTCCTAGATTCTAGTTATGGTTCCATACTTTAACAGATTTTAATAATAAACTTAAGCCACTCTACCAGGTACAATGGGAGTAATGGGGGCGTGATCGGGAATCCCGCGTGCCTCCGCGACTCCCAAGACTGCAACTGAACGAGGTCCTATCACAAGGATCAAACAAAAGGAGTATCTCAAAATAGGGTATAGCTACTGTAGACGGGTAGAGGAATTAATTCTGAAAAGAACGCAACTCGAATCGCGGAAAACGGAGCCCGAACGGGCCCTAATCGGGTCGAAAAAAGACGATACTGTGCAAAATCAGACATCTGGAACTTCTTCTAGACGTCTTAAACAGTGGATCAGAGAATTACCTGTTCAGTGTGGTTTCCCAGACGTCTAGAAGTTTGCGGGGACGTCTGTCCTAGCTCCCAGACGTCCGATGGTCACCCCGGACGTTTGGAGGTCACTCCTGCCGTCTGGTACAACTTCCAGACGTCTGATTCGCAAAGGATGGCGAATCAGCGAACCTGCGCACAACCAACTCCCTCCCTTAGTACGGTCGGTCGACAGGAAGGAAGAAGAAAGCGGAATACACACCTTTCAGACGTCGGTATGAGCTACCAGACGTCGTCCTCGCCATCTGCCTATGAACCCAGACGTCTGATTCTGGAAATTTTTCCAGAATCAGGGCGCGACCCGGACTCTGCTCGCGACGCCTCCCGCGTCGCACCTCGCGCTCCTGCTGCTCAGACTGCAGCAGGTCCCTCTCCGCGTCGTTCCGCGCCCCCTACGCCCTCCGCCGGCCGGCCAAGCCACTCTGGCGAGCTCGCCCTCACGGCAGAGCTCCGCCCTCGCACGCCGCACCTCCTCCGCGCTCACTGCGGCCGCCGTTGCAGCCCTCACGCTCGCTCGCTCTCGTGCACAGGAAGGATAAGAAGAAGGAGACGGTGGAGATGGGTGGGGAAGCGTGGCCCTTTTAAGGCCGCACGGAGAGGAGAGAGAGAAGGCGCGGCAGGCGTCTGCAGCCGTAGAAGAAAAAGAGGGAATAACGAATATGCGGTCTGCGCACGCAGGCGCGTAGACGACTCGCGGGTGTGGACGGTAACGGTTTTTCAGAAGTCTGTAAGCCATCCCAGACGTCTGGCAAGACGTCTGGATGTGATCCCAGACGTCTGGTCAGACGTCTGGGCCACCTCCCAGACGTCTTAAAATACGTCCGGGGCACGCGTTCGTAACACAAATATATATGTACTTATATATATATATATGTATACTTATATTTGTACATATAGTAGTACCTGTATACTTAAGTATTAGTATACATACATACATACATATATATATATATATCCACATACTTCTATATGTACATATATATTTACATATATACATATACTTATATACATATATATATATACATACATATACCTATATATATATTAATACTTATATAACTATGTATTAGTGTATATACATACATATAAATATATATATACATCTATATACTTATATATATATATACATATATATACACATATACTTATACATATACTTATATATATATATATACAAATATACATACATATATACATATATATCTATAACTATATATACATACTTATATATATATATATTTATCTACATATATCTATATATACATATACATACACATATATATATTAACATCTATATAGTTATATATACATACTTATACATATATATATATCTATGCATATATTTATATATACATATATACATATACATATACACATATTTATATACATATATAACTACATATGTATACCTATATATTTATAACCATATATAAATATATACATATCGATATATTTACATATATACATTTATATATATATTTTTTCACATTACTTACCATACGTGGTATTGCGGGAATATCTGCACCAGTTGCTGATATTCCTTGATACACGCGTACAAAAAGCGTGGTCACACTCATCTTCCATCAATCCACCTTACACTCCATGCAGCACCTCGTCCTGTTGGTTGCGTCTTTCTAGACGACGACTGACTCAACACAGTACTACACTCTATCTCCACCTCCACCCCCACCCCTTTATACATATATAGTATATACATATTTACTTTATTTCTATTTCTCTTGCATGCCCATAAAAAGATAAAAAAATATATATAAAAGAGAAAAGATAATCATTGACTTGTAGGTACTCTGTCTTGCGAATAGCAAGACCAGTTTTGGAACCCTTATTTGGCTCAAAGCCAAGAACCTAATTTTGAGGGTGTGCCTCAAGGACCAAGATTATCAGGAAAAAATCTTAAATAGAAAAATACCAAAAACACAATAAACGAACGGAAGAGATTCGTTGTAGGAAAGGCATAGAAACTTGACTTCTAATCCCACTTCCCTGAGTTCAACCTTGGGCCTAAAAGTGACCAAGATAAAGTCAAGTAGGCCGAGTTAAAAATTCTGTAAAGAGATGGTTAGGTCCGATTTAGGTTAACCACTATACACACTTCAACAATAAAATCATCATATTAACACACCTATCCAGGCTCGACCACCATCTTTTCTGGCACCGTTGCCGGGGAAGTGCGCCTGCAAGTAAGTTTCTATTCCATTCCTTTCATTTTTCTCTTCTCTCTTCATGGGTGTTTTTGTTTATTGTTGTGCAGGTGAACCTGTTGCAAGGAGAAGGTAGGCAGATGAAGTTGAAGACGTGAGCAGATCCAAGGCGGGAATGAGAGCGTGAAGACGCCAACACCACATTGGAGCTTCGCACACGTTGCCGAATAAGTAGGTCTTCTTTTCTTAGCAACATAGGTTAACTTGTCACCTTAATAAAAAAAAACTAAAAAAACTAGAAAAACTTCTTGGGATCTCTTGGGGCAAGTGGATTAAAATTCACTTGTTTGATTGATTGCCTTTACTCCCACCACCCCAGGATTTCCCGCCTTACTTCGCATAGCGAAAATCTAAGAATCTTGATTCTTGATTTTTTCACCGTGTGAAGTATTCTTTGAGGCAAACATAAAAAGATTGATTGCACCCCTCTTTGCCTCACTTATCTACAAATTCGGGATCACATTTTTGGTGGGGAGACATGGAATTGAGTTAATTCCAACCCCACCACGACTTTTCAACTTGCCTAAGATTCGATCCCGAATACTTGAACCCCAACAATTTGATTTTCCTTATCTTTTGGTTGAGCTTTGTGTGTGGACATCTTTTTGGTGATTAGGAGCAGTTGAATTGAAGTGCTTTGACTCCCTTTCACACTAATCTAAAACTGATTCGTGCATCAACACATAGAAATCTCCATTTAGGGAAGCCCATTGCATTTTAGCATGCATTAACCAATTGATATTGAAGAAGGGTTTGTTGGGCTTATAAGAAAACCTGTATTCTTGCAAAACCCGGAGATTGGTTGAATTAGTATTTCAGCGAAATCCTAAAATCCATACTACTTAAGGCTGAACTCTAAAAACCATTCACCAATTAAAACTTCAATTCGGGAAGATTTCCCTGTTGCATGCTTGTTTTACACACTTTGAAAAATCAATCACTTGGGCATTACCCGTAAATAATGCCCTTCACATTCCAAAAGCACTTGATCCTAAGCCTCTAGCTAAAATTGGTAGCAACTTGACCCTTATTAAGGATTGGAGGTCTAACTACCTGCGTGTATCGTCTACGTGCTGGTGAGAGTTCCTGCGTGCTACCGGGTGTCTAAGACTGGGGCAAATGGCCTTTTAATCTGGCCCGGTGGTTCCACGATGCTCACATTCGGTTCCGCAGTTCGTGATAGTAGGTAATTTAGATCTTTAGGTCTAAGGGCACACTATAAAGGTTTGGAATTTGATTGAATTAATTTTTCATCAAGTGTACCTTTGCGGCATCATTTCTCTCATCTCTTTTCCCTTCTTATCCCCCCAATTCTTCCTGCGGTAGTGCATGTTTGGGAGGAGGTCACAAAACCCTGAACTATTTTAATTGCCTGATAATTTTAGAAAAGGAGCCGAATCGTCCTCCTCCTCCACAAACATGGCTGCACGCTGATGCGTGTTTTTCACTCAACTCAGTAATTAAGTTAATTTCACTTAATTAAGAGTAGAAGAAATCACTTAGGTTAACTCGAAATTGTCTCAATTGTGTAGTATAGGGTCGAATTAACCTAACATTTTAGAAATTTTTACTAGTTGAGTCCAGGTCGTTCACTGGGAGGCATAATAATTTTTTCTCCAAATTCATTAATTTCCTTTTATCTCTTTAAGTTTAGGAGGTAAAACTAGTTTTACTTATCAAAACATGAATTTTGTCAAATATTTAAACTATGAAGAACATACAAAATTCCATATGCAGACATATTTACTCAAAATGTTATACTTTATTAACAAGTAAACATGCTATTTTTTTTCTAATTTTATTTCATTAAGGCAATTAGAAAATTATCCAATTAAAGCATGCCTTTTACAATCAAGAAAAAAAAGTAAGTTTGCAAGATAAATTTCATTTATCTCTTCATCTCTCTAGAGGCTCTAATCTTCTTCTTTCTTTCTTTTCTTCTCTCTTTTATTTTCTTTTCTGTCGAGCTCTCTTTCTTCTTATGTTGTTCCCTTCTTCTCTTCTTCCCTTAGTTTTTTCCTTAACACTTCTTAGCGTCTGCACTCCTTTCTTCCTTAGCACTTGGCATACTTCAGCACTTAGCTTTCTTCAGTAGCTTCTCTTTCCTTAAGCTTTCGGTTGAACTGGGTTTTTTTTACTTTTTAAACCAAAAGCTCTTGTATTTGCGGCAAGGTCCTTTCGAGGATACACAGCACCTTGGGACCAGGGTGGGACCAGACTCTACTCGGTCCTCGCCTAATCTTGGTTAGGTTTGTTTCGATTTATTTCTTAATCGGTTCATAGTATTGAGCCGCATCGGCTCAACTCGGCCTCCCAGGCCACACTCACGCCCCCCCAGGGCACATATTCACATACCGCATGCACGCTCCCAAGGGTGTACACACCCGTAGGCCAATGCCCACACTCATAACAATGCTCAAATCATATCAGAATCGGAACTGGTGCGCCTTGTGCTTGACGATTGCATAGCCATAGGAACGAAAAAGTTTTATACCCAGGCGCACGCTCGTGGATATCAGAGATGGGACAAAGTTAACCCTTCCAGACCCGAATTCAATTGATCATAACTTCCTGCCTAGAGCTCCAAATTGGATGATTAAAAGTTCGTTGGAAAGCTCTAAGGGTAACCTATTCAATTTTAAGGTCAATTTAATGTTTTATTGATGTTTAGCTCTTCAATTTAAGGGATGAAATCAGGGGTTTCTACGGGTTTAATAACAAGCCTGGAAATGTTTTTAACTCAGGGAAGTGCTCAGATGGACTTATCACTCTTATTATAATGTCTGTACATAATATATAAGCAATTCTGCTTCAATTTGGATAGATTTTATGTTCTTGAGACCTTCAGAACTTGCAGAGAAGCTTTTCTCTTCTCTGAAAACTTCAGAGATTAATTTTCAGTTTTCAACAAGTGCAACAAACACTTTAATGTGTTCCTAATCTATTTAGATTAATTCTAAGGGTTTTATCTAATCAATATGGGTAGGTTTTAGGTTTGAATTTCATCAAAACAGTGCGTCTATTGGTTTGGGTTCGAGAGTAACCCAAATTGACAGGAACATAATTTTCACTAAAAACATCATCTGAGCTTACTTAACTCTTTCTAAAAACATCAAACAGAATCTCAGAAGCAATTTCCACATCTCAATTCTTCAATCCAAGCTCAGAACACCATTATCAGACTCAGGTTTGACTGTAGAAGCTCGAAATTTGACTTTTTTTTTTAAAGCTTCTTCCTAAGAAATTAATACGTCATTCGCAATCTCTCAATCATCTGGAACTCACTCAGATCTTCAGATTTGAGTTCTATCCTTAATCTCTAGGGTTTCAGGCTCACCGCCTGAACTAAATTAGGTATGTGTTCGACAGAGCAAATTAGTGTTTGTTACAATGTTTTAAAAGTTGTAGTAGCTTCAGTGCTTCCTAAATCCTTCATAACAGTCTTCTCCAACTCACCTGAGTTGGGGTAGACGAAGTTAAATCTTAAGCTCCAGTGTTTGAAACCTCAAACAAATTTCTTAAAATTGATCAGTAATCCTTATTTTATTATTCTGGAGCTTCATGGCAAGTTCAAGAGGCTGCAACAAATCTTTGACTCGTCGGAGCTCGCCGAAGCTCCGGTGAGTCCAGAAAATACAAAATGTTTGTACAGATTGACAAAATTAATTATTTTTAATCCAAAAACGATTCTGTGGTTTCAACGAACCTGTTTCTCACATTAAATTCCTCGTTTGTTCATTGAAATATAAGATTTGACAGTAAACTTGTTTCTTAAAAATTTGATTGGTTTAAGCTCAGGACTTGAATTAACTACTCGATTGAGAAGTTAAATGAAGTCAACAGGTATTATTAATCATAAATATATATTTAATTTATAGTTTGAAATGTTCCTAAGCTGCCATGGACAGCGAACTCAAAAACTTAAATTAAATTTAGGCGTTTAATTATAGATGATAGTAATAGGCAATATAAAGTCGATTAGGGTTCATTAGTGGTGATAGGTGATGAAAGAGCCCAATGAAGGTGGAATTAGGCTGACTTCTGTCACCATGGATAGTGAAGTAACCTGTGAAGGTGAGATATGAATTAGGCATTTAGGTGATTCAATTAAACTATTTAGTGGATTAGAAATGAACATGAAAGATAGAAGAATGTGAACAATGAGTTAAAAGACAAAATTAAGGTCTCTGGCAAGCTCAAGGAACTCGCCGGAGTTGGAAGAGATGAAGCTAAATTCTACAATTACTCTAACCTAACTAACTAAACTAACTAACTAAGCTAGCCTACTCCTACTCGTAGTCTACTATTACCTGGACGAAGGGGTCAATAGGGTTTCGCCAAAGTTTCATAGCGGACAACGAAATCAGAGGGTTGAAGAAGGAGCTTCAGCGGGCGAATTTGAGATGGAGCGGAGGAATCCTAGGGTCGACGCCTTTGTCAGTGGTGCGGAATACCATGACGAATTTCCTTGGCTACTTAAGATGGACGGAGGAAGTTGGAAGATGGAATGGGGGTTCGCCGGAGGTTTGGAAGAATAGCCTATTGGGTCGGCTGCAGTATTAGAAGAGGGAAGGGAGACAACTTGCTAAAATCAGAGGTGAGAGGGGGTATTTATAGCATTTTGCGGCGAAGAGTGCGGCGAGGTTTGGCCGAAGAAGAAGCTCGAGGAGCTTAACCTCCATCGTCGTCTCTGACGACGGTGAGGTTAACTCCCACTGAAAATAGGATTTTTGGTTAATCCAAACTGATGGATCAAATGGAGGTGGTGAGCGCAAGCTGTAAGAGCTTGGGTAAAGAGAAATGATGTCGGCAAGGCGGTGATCGTGCGGTAGGATGACTCTATGCCGCCAGCCATTCATTTGGCTGGAGAAGAAGAAGAAGAAGACGAAGAGGGACTTAGAAGTAATAAAACCTAAGGACCTATGTGCTAAATAAGGACTCAACTGTAATTAATACTAAGGACTAAAATGTAAACCTAAGTTTTGAAGGTTTATTTTCACTTAGATCTTTTTCAACTTTTATATATGTTAGTAAATAAGGTAAATATTATGTTTACACCTTGAATTTACATTTTTAACCTTTTTATATTAATTTATTAGATTAAGTAAAATTACTTAAGTTATTACATATTTAGGTATACATTATATTTAAGTTACTTATCTTATTAATTAAGAGAATAATTAATATGATTTTGAGTCCAATTATTATCTAAATTATTAATAATGTTAATTGAATGATAAAATTCCATTTTTAACTTATTTTAAGGTCCTTAGCTAAATAACCCTTATTCTATAATTAAACCTTATATATTCATAACCTTAGCTAATTAACTAGGAAGACTAGTTAATTAGGGGTAATTAGAGATTATGTTGAGTGTCTCATCATACTCCCAAGCCAAAGTTTTGCTAGTCCCTAGAAAAATTAACTAAGACTATGATGATTTAAAGCACTTGGGGTTAAATTATTAGTAAATATGTAGAGGAAAGCTTACGTCAAAAATTTTCTAAGTTTAATATAAATGATTAATGTATAGAGCATGTGTGAAAATCTTCTTACTTAGACTTATACTTATAACATTTTCAAAACACACTTAAAACAATTTGTAAACAAGAATTTTATTTTGAATTAGAATTCTTCAAAAATCTCTTAATCTTTGTAACTATTCTTAACTCAAATTAGAATACAAAGTGCTTTAAGAAAAACAAAACTTAAGGATTGAGAATTAAATTTTAACTCAAAAACTCAAATAGATTTAAGTTAATCCCTTGTTTATGATATTTGATTTTTATAAATATAAGTTTAAGCAAATTAACCAGATGCTCATTATTAACCAAACTTAAAGTAGTAAAACTCTAATTTACTAGCCTACAACACTAAAGATTAACTTCTAGACCTAGGATTCTATCAATTCTTCTCCTTTAGGTCTCAACTTAAAATCTTCAAAACCTAATTTCTTAGGCTTCACTGCCCAATACCAAGGTTCAGTAGCTATGATTTTAAAACATCTGTGCTTAGTGAAAAGAATTTTCCTAAAGACATCAAAAGTTGCAAAAATCCAGATTTTAAGACATCACTTTCCAATCCCAATTATTCCAATTCAAGCCTTTGGCTTGGCCTTACTCAGGTTTGGTTGCTTTCTCCTCACTAGTTTTCTATCCCGAGGTCAACACTTTTTGTGTATATCTCCCCAGTGGACCAGTGGGTCTCTTATTTGATGGAAGGAAGGGTAGCATCCATTTGTAATGAGATGCTTTTATTTATTTATGAAAAAATTGCATAAGTACCCATTTTTAGCGAGGCACTTAACGGCAGGGTGTTTTATTTACTTTTTTTTTTCCTTCTCATTTTTCTTACTAACATTATTCTCCAAATCCTTTTTCTAGGTGAGTGGCACATCCTTCACCCTTTCAAGAATCGCCCTGCGGAAATCCTTGGACTAAAGAGGATTCAAAATTGATCTCTTAACCTCTGTGTTTTCGCGGTCTCAGATGTCAACAAGACAATTCTATGTGAGTGAATTTTAGATGTTTAGGTTACTTAGCTCTCAAACCAGAGCTTGGACAACAATACCCTTTACTCTTAGGTTCTTCAAATTCTTAGTATCCTCCTATAGGATCCGTCAAGACAAAATTTACCAAGTGTAGTTATTTATCTCTAACTTGCAAGTTTTGTAAATGAAAATTCTACCAACTCTCTATCTAATTAACTCTGAATATCTGGCTTTTTACTTAACTTTATGATAAAATCAAATTTTCAAAAAGCAAAAGATTACTTAATCTAATTGATTAAAAAGTTATAATTCAATTCCAAAACTTAAGTTTAAAATCTTAACACACTTAGTTTCTTAATTAAAGTAAGAATAGAAAAACAAATCTTTAAAAGATTTTTAAAAAATTCCTTAATTCAAATAAAATCTTCTTTTAAAAATTTTAAACACAAAATTGTGTTTTTACAAAATGTTTAAATAAAATCTAATTAAGAATTTAATGATCTTAAATACTCTATATACTATATACATTTTAAACTTCTGAACTAAAAGAAAATTAAAGCTCTTAATTATATACTTATATACATTCTTCTTCTTTTCTTCTTTATTAATAATGAATATTCACCTCTTATTATTTTTATGAATTTTCTTTTTAAATTTTTGTATTTATATATTTTTATTTTTTATGTATATAAGATTTTTAATTTTTATAAATTTTCTAAAATTTTTTCAAAATTTTATGAAATTTTTTAATTTTAAAAATTTTTATCATTTTTAGAATTTTTATTTTTTTATTTTTCGTGGATATTTAATTTTTATGTGTTTTTTTTAAACCAACACTTAAAGTGAAAATTTCACTTCAACACCCGTAAGCTAAAATTTTACGATGTCCTCATTGTAAGAAGGGTAAAAAATATGAAGTGAAATTTTAAAAGTAAGTGTATAAGAAAATCAAAAAGGGTAAAAACAAGAAACAACTATATACAAGTGCTAGGTTTTACGCCTTCAGCTACGCGTAAACCCTAGTAAAGAACTCCTAAAAAGAATAGGTATGCAGTAAAAACAGAGGAGTTATGAAAGAATTAGATCAAAAAAATAGAAAATAGATTAAACCACCCAATCAAAACTCATCCAAAAATTGCCTAGAGTAGATCTCACAGATCCAAAATCAGATTCTCGGGAAAATCTCAAAATGATTAGAGTGAATCTCGTGAAAAATAGATCAGATTTAGCTTGAGATGTAGAACATTTAGAATTAAGGCAATTTAAAAATGATTCCACCAAATTCAGAAGATCAGCATAGTCAGTTTTGGTTCTCAATAATAGGTGGGTTATTTTGACACAAAATAGGTTGCTGATGCGGGTTTGATGGGTTATTTTTAGGTAATATGGAGGATGGATTATGATTCGAATCAAAGGCCTGATTAATGAAGTGGACTTGGCCTTGACTTAGCCTAGGATTTGGCAGATTCTTAGGATTCGGAATTGGCCGAGATGGAAGAGTACCTGGCTGACGAGACTCAGCCAAAAGCGTGATTTGATTTCATTAATCAACCAATTCTACCTTACATTGCCTATGGACCTCAGCGAGAGCTTCAGCATTTTGTCGCTGACTCTCTGACACAGCTCTTAAAACCTGGTCTTACTGTGTATCTCTATTAGGCCTAGAGTAATTCTGCATATTCATAGGGCTAGGCCTTAAATTTGATTGCTGAGGAGGCAAAGGAGGTGGGTTAAAATGGGTCTGATTTGGATATGATGGTCTTTGATTTTGATTTGGATCAGCCCAAGAAAAATTTGGGTGGCTTCTCCATCCAGGATTATAGGAATTTGAATAAAGGTTTGATCTTGGAATATTTTCCTGGATGGCGTTTAAACCTAAAAGATATGGCATGTTTTCTGCAACAGTAAAGGGTGGGGAAAAGGGTGGGTAAGATTGTGGGACAAAGGTCCCTCCTTGGGTTGGTGAAGGAGTAGATAGAAAACCCAAGGAAGATGGATCTCTAGAATCCAGATTATTCACAAATTCCCTCCCCACGGGAATTTGCGAAACAGGTAAATATGTGGGATTTGTAGCAAGTAGAGGCGTAAGATTCTTCATTGTGTTTCTAACCTCGTCTAGATGCTTTGCTACGATGTCTACTTTGTCCAGTTTTTCTGCAATAATCTCTAAATCCTTTGAACTGGTCGGATTACCGAACTCATGAATGCCCTTATGCGGATTTTGGTGATCCGTATTCGCACCCAGCAAAAATTGAGACATTGATGCATTATTGATCGAGTTTTCCGCCATCCCTTCAAATAATTCTGAAGCGGATTCTGCATCGCGATTTAAAAGATTCCCTCCACAAGAGGCATCGACTAGATTGCGAATGCCCTCTTGTAAACCATAATAAAAGATGTGCATGAGTTGCCAACGAGGGATGTCATGATGTGGGCATTTCCTTTGCAATTCACGAAAATGTTCCTACGCTTCATGAATTGGTTCTCCTTGATTTTGATTGAAAGTAGTAATAGCTCGCCTTAAAGCATTGGTTCGACCAATTGGAAAGAATTTCTTCAAAAATGCAGATTCGATTTCAGCCCAATTTGAGATTGGTCTTGCTATAGTTCTATACCAATAAGCTGCTTTATCTTTAAGGTTAAAAGAGAACATTGTCATTAGTAGGATTTCCCTATTTTGATTTCGAGGACCAAGAGTTTGAGATAGATTTTTAAGATCTTCAATATGTTGAAATGGATCCTCGGATGCAAATCTGTGAAAGTGGGGGATTAAACTTATAATATTTGGCTTTAATTCTGGATCATTTTCCCCAATAGGAATCCTAACATTAGGCACTACTTGTGCATTAGATGAGTTATAATAATCTCTAAGTAGAGGCCTTGGATGATTGATCGGTAAATCATGATTTTCAAAACCTGCCTCAGGTCGAAGTGAAGAACGGGTTTGCAAAGTTTGTAGATTACTTAAGGCTGCTGTTAATAAATTGATTTGTCTTGTTTGCTCTAGCATCCTAAGGTTCTGGTTCAGGAGGGCCTCATGAACATCAAAAGGCAGCATCTCCCCCTGACAAGAAGAAGAAGGGATCTCGGGTTTAAGATTCTGCATTGGATCCATAGAAGTTGATGGATCAGACGAAAAAACCATTGGTTGCTTATCTGCAACCGGCCTAGGATCACCTGTCAACGGCGGTGCGAGAGGCGGATGCAAGGATCGCCTCCCATCCATAAATGGAAAATAAATGTGCAAAGGCACATGCACACCACCGATACAAAAAACAGCGGCACAAAAAACCTGCAAAACAACGCAAAAGATGCTGGTTTTGCTCTTCTTTCAAAGGAAAGAAGAAATTCCTAAAGTGCGCAAAGTAATTTGATGCAAACAAATAGAGTAACAGTATCAAAATACGCGTCCTAATTCTTGACTAGGCAGGTGCATACCTTAAAGCTCAAAGGTCTAAGGTCTAGGATCGAGACCGCTCACTACTGGCTCCTCGAGGCTCTAGTAGTGAGACAGACTTGTTGATCTTCGGCTAAAGCCCTAAGAGGTGCAAAGAGGAGAGATAGAAAAATAGACTCATGTGACTCTAGTGATCGTGCTGTGTGCGCGATAGCATGAAACAGATGATATTGATATAAAAACCTGCATGCATTCTGCAAACAAATTTAAGTCACCAATTTTAATTCGTCTTTCTAGTTAATCTTTTTCAAAAATATATCAATTAAACTAGAATGACCACTTTTTACATCTTTTCAAACAAAAATATGTTTTTTTTAATTCTCGAAGATAGGGATCTACGCGGGTTTTCACGTGTTTTCCCGCTGATGTAAGAAAAATCATTTTAAAAATTTCCCAAGTCAGATCGTACTTAACACTAGTAGGAGATGCACTCCTGAGTGTATGCCTATGTTATGCTGCTGCTCGTCAGAAAAGATGTATTTTTTTATTTTTTATTTTTAAATGCAACAAACAAAAAGTCCCACCTTCTCCAGAGATTACCCGCAAAGATAAACCTGAAAAGAAGACAGAAAATAAAATAAAAATTAAACAAAACACACTAATTAAAACAAAAGTTAGTAAAAACAAAACTATTTGCAAAATACCTCCTAATTAAATAATTAATCCTTTTTAAAATTTAGTGAATCAAAATATTACCTCCCCAGTAACGGCGCCATTACAATGATGCGTGTTTTTCACTCAACTCAGTAATTAAGTTAATTTCACTTAATTAAGAGTAGAAGAAATCACTTAGGTTAACTCGAAGTTGTGTCAATTGTGTAATATAGGGTCGAATTAACCTAACATTTTAGAAATTTTTACTGGTTGAGTCCAGGTCGTTCACTGGGAGGCGTAATAATTTTTTCTCCAAATTCACTAATTTCCTTTTATCTCTTTAAGTTTAGATGGTAAAACTAGTTTTACTTATCAAAACAAGAATTTTGTCAAATATTTAAACTATGAAGATCATACAAAATTCCATATACAAACATATTTACTCAAAATGTTATACTTTATTAACAAGTAAACATGCTATTTTTTTCTAATTTTATTTCATTAAGGCAATTAGAAAATTATCCAATTAAAGCATGCCTTTTACAATCAAGAAGAAAAAGTAAGTATGCAAGATAAATTTCATTTATCTCTTCATCTCTCTACAACCTCTAATCTTCTTCTTTCTTTCTTTTCTTCTCTCTTTTATTTTCTTTTCTATCGAGCTCTCTTTCTTCTTATGTTGTTCCTGCCTTCTCTTCTTCTCTTCTTCCCTTAGTTTTTTCCTTAACACTTCTTAGCGTCTGCACTCCTTTCTTGCTTAGCACTTAGCTTTCTTCAGCAGCTTCTCTTTCCTTAAGCTTTCAACAGAACCAGGTTTTTTTTACTTTTTAAACCAAAAGCTTTTGTATTTGCGGCGAGGTCCTTTCGAGGATACACAGCACCTTGGGACCAGGGTGGGACCAGACCCTACTCGGTCCTTGCCTAATCTTGGTTAGGTTTGTTTCGATTTATTTCTTAATCGGTTAATAGTATCATGCCACGTTGGCTCAACTCAGCCTCCCAGGCCACACTCACGCCCTCCCAAGGCACATATTCACATCCTGCATGCACGCCCCCAAGGGCACACACACCAGCAGGCCAATGCCCACACTCATAACAATGCTCAAATCAAATCAGAATCGGAATCGGTGCACCTTGCGCTTGACGACTGCATAGCCATAAGAACGAAAAAGTTTTATACCCAGGTGCGCACTCGTGGATATCCGAGGTGGGACAAAGTTAACCCTTCCAGACCTAGATTCAATCGATCATAACTTCCTACCTAGAGCTCCAAATTGGATGATTTAAAGTTCGTTGGAAAGCTATAAGGGTAATCTATTCAATTTTAAGGTCAATTTAATGTTTTATTGATGTTTAGTACTTCAATTTAAGGGATGAAATCATGGGTTTCTATGGGTTTAGTAACAAGCCTGGAAATGTTTTTAACTCAGGGAAGTCCTCAGGTGGACTTATCTCCCTTATTATAAGGCCTATACATAATATATAAGTAGTTCCGCTTCAGTTTGGATGGATTTTAAGTTCTTGAGACCTTCAGAACTTGCAGAGAAGCTTTTCTCTTCTCTGAAAACTTCAAAGATTAATTTTCAATTTTCAACAAGTGCAACAAACACTTTAAAGTGTTCTTAATCTATTTAGATTAATTCTAAGGTTTTTATCTAATCAATCTGGGCAGGTTTTAGGTTTAAATTTCATCAAAATAGTGCTTCTGTTGGTTTGGGTTTGAGAGTATCCAAAATTAACAGGAACATAATTTTCGCTAAAAACATCATCTGAGCTTACTTAACTTTCTAAAAACATCAAACAGAATCTCAGAAGCAATTTCCACATCTCAATTCTTCAATCCAAGCTCAGAACACCATTATCAGACTTAGGTTTGACTGTACAAGCTCGATATTTAGCTTTTTTTTTTAAAGCTTCTTCCTAGGAAATTAATACATCAATCACAATCGCTTCATCATCTGGAACTCACTCAGATCTTCAGATTTGAGTTCTGTCCTTAATCTCTAGGGTTTCAGGCTCGCCGCCGGAACTAAATTAGGTATGTGTTCGACAAAGTAAATCAGTGTTTGTTACAACATTTTAAAAGTTAAAGTATCATCAATGCTTCCTAAATTCTTCATAACAGTCTTCTCCAACTCATGGGAGTTGGGGAAGATGAAGTTAAATCTTAAGCTCCAGTGATTGAAACCTCAAAAAAATTTCTTAAAATTGATCAGTAATCCTTATTTTATTGTTCTGGAGCTTCACAGCAAGTTTAAGAGGCTGCAACACATCTTTGACTCGTCGGAGCTCGCCGAAGCTCCGGTGAGTCCAGGAAATACAAAATGTTTGTATAGATTGACAATTAATTATTTTTAATCCAAAAACGATTCTGAGGTTTCAAGGAACCTCTTTGTCACATTAAATTCCTCGTTTGTTCATTGAAATATAAGATTTGATAATAAACTTGTTTCTTAAAAATTTGATTGGTTTAAGCTCAGGACTTGATTTAACTACTCGATTGAGAAGTTAAATGAAGTCAACAGGTATTATTAATCATAAATATATATATAATTTTTAGTTTGAAATGTTCCTGAGCCGCCATGGACAGCGAACTCAGAAACTTAAATTAAATTTGGGCGTTTAACTATAGATGATAGTAATAGGTAATATAAAGTCCGTTAGGGTTCATTAGTGGTGATAGGTGATGAAAGAACCCAATGAAGGTGGAATTAGGCCGACTTTTGTTGCCATGGACAGTGAAGTAATCGGTGAAGGTGAGATATGAATTAGGCATTTAGGTGATTCAATTAAACAATTTAGTGGATTAGAAATGAACATGAAAGATAAAAGAATGTGAACAATGAGTTAAAAGACAAAATTAAGGTCTCTGGCGAGCTCAAGGAACCCGTCGGAGTTGGAAGAGATGAAGTTAAATTCTACAATTACTCTAACCTAACAACTAAACTAACTAACTAAGCTAGCCTACTCCTCCTAGTCTACTGTTACCTGGACGAAGGGGTTAATAGGGTTCCACCGAAGTTTCATAGCGGACGACGAAATCAGAGGGTTGAAGAAAGAGCTCTGGTAGGTGAATTTGAGATGGAGCGGAGGAATCCTAGGGTCGGCGCCTTTGTCAGAGGTGCGGAAGACGACGACGATTTCCTTGGTTACTTAAGATGGATGGAGGAAGTTGGAAGATGGAATGGGGGTTCGCCGGAGGTTTGGAAGAATAGCCTATTGGGTCTGCTGCAGTATTAGAAGAGGGAAGGGAGCCAACTTGCTAAAATCAGAGGTGAGAGGGGGTATTTATAGCATTTTGCGGTGAAGAGAGGGGCGGGGTCTAGCCGAAGAAGCTCAAGGAGCTTAACCTCTATCATCGCCTCCGACGACGGTGAGGTTAACTCCCACTGAAAAATAGGATTTTCGATTAATCCAGACTGATGGATCAAATGGAGGTGGTGAGCGCAAGCTACAAAAGCTTGGGCAAAGAGAAATGGTGTCGGCAAGGCTGTGATCGCGCGGTAGGATGACTCTATGCCGCCAGCCGTTCGTTTGGCTGGAGAAGAAGAAGAAGACGAAGAGGGACTTAGAAGTAATAAAACCTAAGGACCTATGTGCTAAATAAGGACTCGACTGTAATAAATATTAAGGACTAAAATGTAAACCCAGGCTTTGAAGGTTTATTTTAACTTAGATCTTTTTCAACTTTTTATATATGTTAGTAAATAAGGTAAATATCATGTTTACACCTTGAATTTACATTTTTGACCTTTTTAGATTAATTTATTAGATTAAGTAAAATTACTTAAGTTATTACATATTTAGGTATACATTATATTTAAGTTACTTATCTTATTAATTAAGAGAATAATTAATATGATTTTGAGTCCAATTATTATCTAAATTATTAATAATGTTAATTGAATGATAAAATTCAATTTTTAACTTATTTTGAGGTCCTTAACTAAATATCCCTTATTCTATAATTAACCCTTATATATTCATAACCTTAGCTAATTAACTAGGAAGACTAGTTAATTAGGGGTAATTAGAGATCATGATGAGTGTCTCATCACACGCCCACCTCCAAATCTTTAGGGAGGAAATCGCCCTCAGAACCCACCAGGTGGTAGAGCCTTAGATCCCATAACCAACCTCCAAGACTAAATGGAAATGTATAATGAGCAAATGGAAGCCATTAGGGAAACATTGGAGGAAATGCAGAACCCTCTCAAATGGGAGGAGCCTAGGTCTCTTAGTTCCTATCATAATCCTGCTGTTACAGAGACCATAGGACAAATTTGGGTCCCCATGGGCGGGGACGACTTTGAACTGAAACCGAACATAATTGGCCTAATAAATTTCCACTTCCGTGGTCTTGCAAGTGAAGATCCTTTTCTCCACTTGGAAGACCTAACCCGATTGGCTGAAACTGTTAAACCAAGAAATATCGGGTTACCTATAGTCCTCATGAAAATGTTCCCATTTTCATTGCAGGAGAAAGCATCGCAGTGGTTATGCACCCTTGGGAGAACCATCCCCTCTTGGGAAGAGATGTGAACAGCTTTTCTCAAGAAGTTCTTCCCAATCGGGCGAACCAATGCGCTTCGTCATGCTATCACTTCATTAATGCAACAAAATGGCGAACAATTTCATGAGGCATGGGAGAGGTATAATGACCTCCTTAGGAAGTGTTCACACCACGGTCTAACTAAGTGGCATAGAGCCCAAATTTTCTACTATGGGCTGAATGAGACTTTGAAGCAAATTGTAGACGCTTCCTGCAGAGGGAACTTTATGAATAAAGACAAGAATGGAGCAATTGAATTGTTTGGAAATATGAGTGAAAACTCAATTAACAATGCCTCCATTGTCACCTTTAATCATTCCAGCCAGCCCCGAAATGTCCACGAAGTTGACACGGGACCCTCCCATTCTTCCACTAATCTTAGCCGTATCGGATGGAAATTGGATGAAGTCTCCGTCGTGCACAAGAAGCTGGACGAGCTTTTGGCCAACCCTGCCCGTTCTATGGCAAACACCTCCTCTTCACCACTTCGTCACAATTTCAATTCTTCCAACAACAGGCTTATCCCAAGAAACCCCGTAAGACCTTCCTTACCGAGTGTCGCGCCGAGCGACTCGGTAAGTCATATGGAACTGGCTTCTGCAAGCCAGTTTTTCGACACGGAGGACCAAGCCTCCGTGTGCTCGGACGCATACTTACACGCGGACGCGTCTTCTGGCGTAGAAGATGCTTACGCACTAGTGAATAACCCGTTCTCTGCCACTTATAACCCAGGGTGGCGAAATCATCCGAACTTCGCATGGTCTAACAAATCGCAGTGCTAAAACCCCACGGGTGGACCAATGCGACCATCCGCACCCGTCATCCCAAGGGCCCAATCTAATCCTATGGCGAATCCGCCATCGGGTCCTTGCGTATCGCAAACAGAACATTCATCAAGTCCTCTTGACAAATTGATGCGAATGATGACGAAAACGTCAAAGCACCATGAAGAGAACATGACCTCTCTTCAGCACCAACTGGTGCAGCAGAATGCTGAGATCAGTCAACTACGCATGGCGACTCGATCTCAGGGCACTCTTCCCACCCAACCTGTTCCCAACCTGCGAAATTTCGTACCCCGTGGTCCTCAACCACAGGTACAACCTTCTCATGGGCAGGTTCATCAAATTCTGCAAGCTCCGAGCATTCCACCAGGATTTCAGGCTAATCCCGCTGCAGCACCTCACTCTCATGTCCCTATTGCGAGCCCTCCTCCGTCGTATGATCCCACTGGACTCGCATCATCCAATGCGATCACTATGAGGAGCGGCAAGCAGACCGTCGATCAGCCTCGACTAGATCCTGGCCCGTCTTCTTCATCGCCCTCTCATTCGAGATGTGCACCGCATTTGCGAGAGGACAACACACCCAAATTGGTGTCAGAATCAGTTCCATTCCCTGAGGCTCTACTGAGGGAGCCAAAAGGCAAAAAAGAAAGATACGTAGGCCTTTGATAACCTGTGTAATTTGTTCAAGGATGTAGAAATCAAGGTACCCCTACTCGAGGCTATCGATTACATACCTACTGTCGCCCGATTTTTCAAAGACTACACAACACCCAGGCGACAGTCAAAGAAAACTAAGAATCCGGTGGTTCTCTCACCTCATGCGAGTTGCGCTATACTATCAAATCTACCACTGAAGCAGAAAGATCCGGGCACACCACTTATTTCCTATAGCATCTAAGGCTGCAATTTTAACCGTGCCCTACTTGATCTAGGATCTTCCATGAATCTCATACCGACCATCATGCTCGAAAAATTTTCCTTGGGAAATCTGAAACCCACCCCTGTCACGTTACAGTTGGCAGATCGTTCTGTCAAAATCCCAAAGGGTGTGGTGGAAGACGTGGTGGTTAGGATCAACAGTCTCTATTTTCCTGTTGACTTTCTTATTTTAGATATGGAGGTTCCTAGCTCACTTTCTGATTTTCAAATCATCCTTGGTTGACCTTTCTTGGCCACAGCCCGCGCCCATATCGACTGCAAGTCGGGCTGTATTGAGATTGCTGTTGGATCTGAGAAGCTGAGGCTTAACATCTTCAAGGTAGCCAAGAACTTTGATTGTGATTGCATCGAGGATGACACGTCTGAAGAGGACATGGCCGTCAGCGCGTGTATCAGACCAATTAGGACCTATTCTGACTGCTGCAGATTACCTGAAAACATTGACGATTGCCTGACCGACACATATTGTGATGTTCTCCCATCCCTCCCTATTCCCGTACCTTCTCCTGACCAGACTTCTGATGAGGTTTTCTCCGCTTCCCATACCTCGTGGTCTGAGTCATATCCAGGCCACTCACCACCGGTCCACACTCTTGAAGACTGGATTATCCTTTCTTTCCCGCCAAATCAGGCGGATTTGCAACTCCACACTGGGACCTTGAGCCCACATCCTACTCACTGGGGCTATTCCTTTTTGGATCCATCTATCCAAGAAGCCCCTCTTCTTGGCCAATCTGAGGGGCAATTTCTTCCTCCTAACTGGTGCTCCGATTCACCTGGGACACTCTTATCCCAAGAAATGCCAAACCTCTCACCATCCACCATCACTTTTCACTTCACTATCATGCTCACTTCACCACCCACCATCCACCCACCCTACCACCCTGCTGTATACCCTGCACTTCAGCTCTCGTTACCCGATCTTTCATCCTTTCTCTACCCTACCGTGTATGCATATGAGGACATAGCATTGTTTGGCATGGACGGGTGGATAGGCATCCATAGGATCTGGGTATTTTATGCTATCATGCAGTTTCTATCTATATATATATATATATAAAGAAAAAAAAATGAAAAATGAAAATGGTGTGTAGTAATGATCTAAAGGCTGAAACAAAAATACAATAAGTGTTTATGGATATTCAACCACTAATTTGAAGACTTTCGAAGTAACAGAAGCTTGATTCGCTCAGGCTCGGCTTAATTCACTTGAACATTGACAAGATAGATCAGAATCTCTCCTAACTAAGGACATATTCTTGTACCTAAGACACCAGTATAGGATCCGTTGGTTTCCTTCTACTTGAGAGCCTAAGTAATCTTGGTTCACACTACACATATCAAGAAAGACCAGGTGAACATAAGATCCAACCCTAGTGTTCATTAGGGAAGGTGGAGTCCTTACCTATGCGTGCAGGTAGACTTTTTATCCCAGGCTTTAGTCTTGTGTTTAGGAGCGACTCTTTACACCAAGAAATAACTCTCCCACCAAAAAGAAAAGTATGCTCCTCTAAATAATGTTGTAAGAGATATACTGACATGTGTTTAAAAAAAAAACAAAAAAAGATGCAAATAAGTCAGCAAATCTCGCAAATGTCTGTAAAGTCTCTACCCTAAAAAAAAAGTTCTCCAGGGCAAGTCGAAAATACCCTGTTTTCTTGTTAGCCACAAATGTCAGAAAATGGGAGTTGAGTTTTTCGTCATTTTTTTAAGGGTCAATCCGAAAACACGAGCTGAAAATGGGACCAACCTGTACTTAAAAATTCATGAAACCCTAGGCTTGAGTCTTAATGTTCATCTGGTCAATCTTGATCCTTCGATATGCACAAGCCATAATCTCTTGAGCTCTCGAGTACGGCAAAAACCTCTTGGGTCCTAGAAATCGTACTTAAGGTTTAAATATCAAGAGTCCTGGTTAGTCGAGAGATAATCTATGTCATGTGAGACTTAAAGTACTGGTAGTCTTCTCTACAATTGGTTCTCACAATATCCAACAATAAACACACCTACATTCCTGTTGAATGTGTTTTTGCGAATCACTACACTTACGAGATTGGTTTTGGAAAACCTGTCATTGTAGTTTAAAAAGCGAAGAATTCGTGTTCAACAAATAAAATTTATACCGAAAAGAATTCCGGGTCGAACACAGGGAGGCTACGTTGATCTATATTCGCAACTATATTTTTTTAGGATTTTTGTTGAGCAAGGCGATATAATTACAATGGAGCTATCAAACTATGAGAGAGAGAGAGAGAGAGAAAGAGAGAGAGAGAGAGATAGAGAGAAAGAAAACATGCATTCAATATTTCAATTGTTTATAAAAGTTACACTAGAAAGCGGAAAATCAATTACACTATAAAGCAGGAAAATTCTACACTAGAAAAACTGTAAATAAGAATGGGAGAGAGAAGTTATCCTCCTCAACGATTGCTTGGAGGACGAGCTGGACGGGACGACGCCTGGACGAAGGAGAACAAAGCAGGATGAAGGAGGACGAAGCAGAAGAACGGGAACGGAGCAGCACGCCGTCGTCGTCGCAGGATCCACTTCCGAAGGGGAACAAAAATTGGACTTTATCTCGCAAGAAGCATCCCGGGTGAGGGACAAGCTTCTTTTGAGCTTTGGAGGGGTAGAGAGGAGAAAGAAGGGATGAGAATTTCGCATGGAGGGGGTCTCCTTTTATAGTTGCAAGGAGTGGAGGCAAAATGGACATTATAACTTCAAAATAATAAAAGAGGGGTCTTTAGTGACGGATAAATCCGTCACTAAAGCCCCGACGTGGGTGTCGCCTTCGTGCCCACGTGCGCCTCCTCGGCTGCCCGCTCCTCAATGCCTATGCACGTCCAGCATTTTTCAGCCATCCGATCGCGAGATCGGACCGCTTAGATCGCGTTCGCGCCCGCTGCGTTGCGCGCCCCCCTCGCGTCTGATTGCGCGTTCGATTGCACATCCAATCGCGTATCGACGCTATCGGGAGTGCGTGGCCGTCCGATATCCATCCGACGCTCCACCCGCGCGCAATCGCTCGTGCCCTCCAGCGCCTCGCTGCGAATCGAACTCGCACCCCACGCTTGCGATAACGTGCTCGACTGCTACGCTATGGGGCGTGGATGGTCGAGCGGGCATTTTTAAATGCGAGCGTCCACAGCCGTTGGATTAAGATCAAACGGAGGAGAGCGATTGGGCACGGGGCTTTCACAAAATGCAAGCGGCAGTTTGGGCAGCTGAGATGGCACCACGTGGCGCTATCTTGGCCGTTCATCTTCTGGAAGTTGTAGATGGTGCCACGGATGTTGGATTGACTCGATTTTTGTGTCGTTGGGCTGCGATCGTCGATCCGAATTCATCCGTGTGGTCAGATTTATCATCTGAAGTGCAGATTTACACCATCCTGGCCCTTGATCTTCTAAGGTTCCCAGATCACTATCTGATGCTACGGATGCCTAATTAGGGCGATCTTGGAGTCGTTGAACTCCAATCGTTGCCCTGATCACATCCATATGGTTGGATCTTTGATCCGAGGCTCTGATAAAATATTTTCCCTGTCCAAGCACATAAAAGGAGATAATTAACCTCCATTTTATTTAAAGTATTCTAAATGCAAGATAATGCATGTAATGCAATATTTATATCATGAAATGCAATCCTATGCTTAAGAACATGCATAAACAGACATCTTAAGTAGTGTAAATGTGTTTACATCATACCCCCATGCCTATCTTTTGCTAGTCCCTAGCAAAAACTATATGCTATTTATAAAAGAATTAGGTTAGATTATTTGGACTTGAGTTATTTTTCAATCATTAAGAAATTGTATACTTAGGAGCTGAACCTTCAAAGGCACAACAGTGCCCAGGTATCAGCCAAAATGTAGACCGCTTCAAGCCCTCGCCTTATTAAAAGAAAAATTTCTTTTTCTCTTTTTCTCTTTTCTAATTTTTTTGATTTTCAAATTTTTGGGTTTAAGAGTGGCTTTCTACGACCATTCAACTCACCCAAAATTTGTTGAGAATCCTAAGCTTTAAGCATCTTATTGTGATTGTGATAGACTCGTTGACCGACAATTAGAATGGACTTCGGATTTCTACGCCTCTAGGTGACCTAACCAGAATTCTACCTAAAAGTGTATCTTTACAACCGGTAGCTTTCTCCCTTGTTTTATTTTTATTTTTATTTTTTTTTACGAGGTCAACACAAGGGTGAATCCACTGTATATCTCCCTGGTTTATTCTACTTCTCTGCTTCTTCCTAAGTGATTTGGGAATTTTTGGTGCATTTCTGAGCTGTGTTATGGACAACCGGTCGATGAGCTGTTACCACCGACAACTTGCCAACCATACTCGTGCGGCGAAGTGTGGCTTATTTCTTTTTGTTCTTTTCTCCTTTTTCTTTTTTAAGTAGGTGGCTTCCCTAGTCTAAGATTTACCTAAAGGCAGCAAACTAAGAAAGGTCCAGTGACTGCGCTCAGGACAACCTACCTATGGGCTGTTACCCACGATAACTTGCCAGCCATATCACCCTAGAAGGTTCATTAGCTACCCAATTTCCGTTAAAATCGCCAAACAATGAGTCAGTGCAAAGAAAGTGTGTAGATGCTTAAGACTTAAAATTCCCTCAAATCAGAGGGCGGGTTAATAAGTCGTGTACTTATCACCCAAACTTATTTATTCCAATTATAATAAAATTTAAGTTGGCGAGAACTCGAAAGCAAATCCACATTTTAGTGGATACACAGGCTGATTAAGTCCAAAGACCTGAGGGGTCATTGTGTTCAGATCCTAATGTCCAACGAATCCTTCCTAATTTTTTTTTTTTTAATAAGAAGAGAGACAATTTACATGGATTTCACAAGGCTGACCAAATAATTCAAGAATGAATCCACCCCCCCATGCCTAGCTGATGCAATGTCCTCATTGAAAAAGAGACATGAAAGAAAGGGTAGAATATGAAAGATGTCACCTGGATATGAAGCTCGTATTAGCCTTGTGTCATATGTACAATTGCTGAGTTTAATGCCGTCAGCTAGGCGAAGTCTAGCCAAAGAAGTCACAGAATGGCTAGAGCAACAGAGTCTGAGACGGTTTCTGGAAGATTACGGTCAACAATAGGCTTCAAACGTTGACCGTTGAATTTAAAGGTGTTGCCCGTCTTTGAGTCAGAAATCTGAACAACACCATTAGGAAAAATCTGATCGATTATGAATGGGCCATTTCATTTAGATCTAAGTTTACCAGGAAAGAGCTTAAGTTTAGAATCAAATAACCAGACCTTCTGGTTTGGCTCAAAGCTCTTGCGGGAAATCAATTGATCATGTAGAGCTTTGGTCCGAGCCTTGTTGATCTTGGCATTCTCATAAGCATCATTTCTAAGCTCCTCCAACAAAGATAGTTGGAGTTTCCTGGTCTTTCCAACTAAATTCAGATCTAAATTACATTGTTTGATTGCCCAGAATGCCCTGTGTTCAATCTCTACGGGTAGATGGCACACCTTTCCATACACCAAACGGAATTCAGACAAGCCGATGGGCATTTTATACATCGTACGGTAGGCCCAAAGAGCGTCCTCAAGCTTTTGAGTCCAATCCTTATGATCAGGCCTAACCATTTTTTGCAGAATGTTCTTGATCTCTCGATTGGAGATCTTGACTTGCCCATTCCTTTGGGGATGGTAAGGTGTGGAAATTCGATGATTAACCCTGTATTTGGCCAATAAATTCTGGAATTGGGCATTAGTAAAATGAGTGCCACCATCACTGATGATAGCCCTCAGAATCCTGAACCTACTGAAGATATTTTTCTTGACAAAATTGATGACCACCTTGTGGTCATTGGTTCGGGTTGGAATTGCCTCAATCCATTTGGACACATAATCAACAGCAACAAGAATGTACTGATGTCCAAATGAAGGGATAAAGGGTCCCATGTAATCGATGCCCCAAACATCGAAAATTTCTACAGGAAGAATAGGGTTTAGGGGCATCATATCTCTCTTAGTTATGTTCCCGAGTGACTGACATTGAGAACATGACCTTGAGAAGTCCTGGGCATCCTTGAATAAAGACGGCCAATAGAAGCCAGATTGCAAGATTTTTGCAGCCGTCTTTCTCCCAGAGAAATGTCCACCACACCTAGATGCATGGCAGAACTCGAGTATACTGTTGAATTCATTCTCTGGTATGCATCAGCGAATAATCTGATCAGAGCCGATGCGATACAGTTCAGGGTCCTCCCAAAAGTAGTATTTGGCCTCAGATTTGAGTCTATCTCGTTGTTGCTTGGTCCAATCCTGAGGGATTTGACCAACGGCCAAATAGTTAACAATATCAGCAAACCATGGGGTGTGGACAACTAAAACTGTAAGAATGGTTTCGTCCGGAAAAGTGTCAGCAATCGGAATGTCCGGACAAGAAGAATCACCTAGGAGTCTCGACAAATGATCGGCTACCACATTTTGCACCCCGGCTTTATCCTTGATTTCAAGATCAAATTCTTGAAGAAGAAGAATCCAACGAATAAGCCAGGGTTTAGCATCCTTTTTAGCCAAGAGATGTCTCAAGGTCGAGTGGTCGGTATAAACAATAACATGAGACCCCAAGAGATAAGCCCTGAATTTTTCCAAAGCAAATACTACAGCTAGTAATTCCTTTTCAGTAACAGTGTAGTTCCTTTGGGCTTCATCTAGAGTTTTACTAGCGTAGTAAATGACAGAGGGCCTTCGATCAATTTTCTGACCCAGGACAGCCCCGACTGCGTAATCAGAGGCGTCGGTCATGATCTCAAAAGGGGCTGTCCAAATTGGTGGTTGCAAAATTGGAGCACAGGTGACTGCCGTTTTCAGAAAATCAAATGCCTTTCGACATGATTCGTCAAAAACAAACGGCGTTTCTTTGGCAAGAAGATTGCTCAAAGGATCAGCAACCTTCGAGAAATCCTTGATGAATCTTCGATAAAATCCTACATGGCCAAGAAATGATCTGATTTGTTTAACAGATGTAGGATGTGGAAGTTTAGCGATAGCATCAACCTTAGCTTTGTCCACTTCAATTCCCCGTTCAGAGATTACATGACCCAAAACAATGCCCTCTTGGGTCATGAAATGGCTCTTTTCCCAGCTAAGGACCAATCGTGTCTTGATACATTTCTTAAGAATCATTTCTAAATTAGCCAAACAAGAGTCAAATGATTCTCTGAAAACAGAGAAATCATCCATGAAGACTTCCATAAACTCTCCCATCATGTCGAAAAATATGGCTAGCATACACCTTTGAAAAGTTGCAGGTGCATTGCATAACCCAAAAGGCATCCTACGAAAAGCAAAGGTTCTGTAGGGACAGGTGAAAGTAGTTTTCTCCTGATCCTCGAGATGGATAGGAACTTGGTTATATCCCAAGTAGCCATCAAGAAAACAGAAGTACTTCTGTCCAGCTAATTTTTCCAAGATTTGATCAATGAAGGGCAGGGGAAAATGATCCTTTTTAGTGGCTGTGTTCAGCTTCCTGTAATCAATACAAACTCTCCAAGAGGAAGCTGAACGAGTTGTGACAGATTCACCTCTCTCATTAGTCACAACAGTAATCCCGGCTTTCTTTGGAACAATCTGAACAGGACTTACCCAGGGACTGTCAGAGATTGGATAAATAATTCCTGCATCAAGCCACTTGATGATTTCCTTTTTTACCACTTCTTGCATATTTGGATTCAATCTCCTCTGCATCTGGCGAGAAGGGTGGGATCCATCTTCCAAAAATATTCTATGATTATAGTAAGATGGCTCAATCCCCCTAAGGTCATGAATGATCCAACCAATTGCCTCCTTATGTTCCTTTAGAGCCTTAATCAATTTAATCTCTTGCTCCTTTGTCAATTTAGCACTAATAATCACAGGGAGCGTATTCTGCGGTCCTAAGAATTGATATTTTAAATTCTCAGGCAATGGTTTCAATTCAAGCTATGGTGGGGTAATGAGTGATGGTAGGGTAGATGTTGAATATTCAACAAGAGGAAGAGGTTTTGAATGAACAAAATCAGTAACCTCTTCCGAAGATGTTAGGTCAGAGGGTTGCGGGTCAAATTCATCAACCAAAGTGAAACTTTCAATTGAAGAAATTGTTAAACAAGTTTCAATATTAACATTATCCTCATCAAGTTCCTCAATAAATCCACAATCCTCAAATTTGTTTATCACCATAAAAATATCCAATTTCATTCATTGGTCCCCAAAGGCGATTTCCATGCTACCGCTTTCACAATTAATGTTGGCCTTTGCGGTAGCCAGGAACGGACGCCCCAGAATGATGGGCGTGTTCCTCAGATTATCTGGTACATCCATGTCAAGGACAAGGAAATCTACAGGAAAATAGAAATCCTTGACCTTAACTATAACATCTTCAATAACGCCTCGCGGGTTTGTGACCGAACAGTCCGTTAACTGTAGCATTACTGAAGTTGGCTGAAGTTCACCTAACCCAAACTTCTCGTAGAGAGAAGTCGGAATTAGGTTGATGGATGCACCGAGATCCAAAAGTGCTCTATCAAATGTGTAATCTCCGATAATGCAAGAAATCAAAGGAGCACCAGGATCTCTCTTTTTCTGAGGGAGGTAGTGCAGGATAACAGAGCTAGCCTGGTCGGAGAGTACCACATTCCTCGGAACAGATTCTCTTGACTTACGCTTTTGTGTAAATAATTCCTTTAAAAATTTTGCGTAAGCCGGTATGTGCTTGACAGCATCAAGGAGCGGAATATTGATCTCAACATTCTTAAATAAATTCAAAAGCTCCTCATTGCTATCAACGGACTTCTTCTTCTTTGCTTTGGCTAAGGCTTCAGGAAAAGGAACATGAGTCAGATCTTTGGAATCAGGTTCCTGAGCCTTGATTTCTCCTCTAGAATTCTTCTCTCTCTTCTCAGATTTTTCAGGATTCAAAAGATCAGAATAGTGTGGTTGTGGATCCTGAGTCTTCTTACCACTCCTCAAAGTGATAGAATTTGCAGAAGTGTAAGAATTTGGGTCTTGGGGAGGGTTAGGAAAGATTGGAGGGGCTTGATTGACCATGAATTGTTGATTAGCAGAAGAAGAAGACAAGGAACCTTGCTCAACCACCTGAGCATGTGCGTGCGGGTTCCTCTGATTTCTGTACCCTTGGGCTTGATTGCTCGAATTTATAATGTTTCGCGGGTTGGGTACGGGTTGGGATGGTAGAGATTCGAGTTGACGAGAGTTAGCAATGAGCCCGGATTACAAGTTGTCCAGCGAGTTTTTCATTTGCTGCATAAGCTGGAGCATAGATCCTTGCATCTCTACCATTTGACGATTCAAATCAGCCTGCCCTGCGGGTTGACGGGCATTCCAAGTTGGCTGATTGACCTGATTCGGAGGCAACTGAGTATATACTTGACCCTGACCCATTGGTCATTGTGGAGCATAGTTGCTGGGTCGGAATTGGGTCTGTTGCCCAGGATTTTTCCAAGAGAAGTTAGGGTGATTTCTCCAACCTGGATTATAGGCATTCGAGTAGGGGTTGGATTTGACATTCTCTTGTACAACACAGACATCCTCATAGGGTGAGGATGGAGAGAAAGAAAGGGAAGGATCAGAAAAACTGGGATCAAAGGCCCTAGTTGGGAACTCATGGGGTTCCGAGAAATGCTGACTCATAGATTGAGTCGCATCGAGTTGATTCACGAACTCCCATCCAGAAGGAGCTCGTGAGGAATGGAATCCCGAATTTTGGGATTGAGTGGACTGAGAGTTGTTCATAGAATTGCCAGCCATCCACTCTTCCATTCTTTTAATAACCAAGTCCACCTTATCAAGTTTATTACAAATCAATTCCATATCAAATGAATGAGAGTCATGGACTTCATTGACATTTGATCTGGGTTGCTGGGACCGGTTAAAAGTATCCATGGAGGCATGATTAATTGAATTCTCACTCATTTCCTCAAATAAATCATGTGCACTACCTGCATCTTTATTGAGGAAATTGCCTCCGCAAGAAGCATCCACATGATTTCTGAGTTGCTCATTCAACCCATGATAGAAGATCTGCACGAGTTGCCATTTTGGCACCTCGTGGTGTGGATCGCTCCCAGGCCACATGAAACTGCTCCCCCGGCCGCTGGGTAAAGGTAGTGATTGCCCGTCTCAAAGCATTGGTACGACCGACTGAGAAGAATTTCTTCAGAAAGGCCGATTTCAACTCATTCCAAGTTGTAATTGGTCTTCCTATTGTCCTATACTAATGCGCGATAAACACCAGCTTATCATCATTTTTATGCTTTAAAACTAACCTAGCTCTTAGGATTTTACTCCGCAAACGGGTTTTTGGGCTGCATTTAGGCATAAATTAGGATAGGCATGCATTGCATTTTTTATTATTGTTTTAATGTGTTTTTGTGAGTGTTAGGGATATACAGATTCACAGATCCCTAAAACCCTAGCACTCAAGAAGGAAATTGGTGAAGGAGAAGCCCAGACTAGTTGGAACCCAGCTTGATCCAGCTCACCATAGCTGGAACCTAGCTTACTTGAACTAGGGTTAGCTCATCCCAGCTCCATTCAGCTAATCTCAGCTGGATGGCTGCTCAAGAGAGTTCACCTTAGCTCACCCTAGCTCAAGTCAGCTCAGATCCAGCTCAACTTAGCTGAGTCTAGCTCACCTCAGCTCCCACTAGTTCACAGGGAGCTCTAGCTAGCTCAGCTGAGTTGACAGGAGTTCACCCCAGCTCAGATCCAGCTACATCCAGCTCCACTCAACTCCAGCCAGCTGAAGAAGAATTCATCTCAGCTCAGGAAGCTCAAGTCCAGCTCCCGGGGATTCAGCTTAGCTCATCTCAGTTGAGCTAAGCTACCTTAGCTGCCTCAACCAGCTTGATTCTCCCCGATAGCACCAGACCTAGCTCACCTTACCTCATTTTGGTAGAAGCTAGCTCACTTTAGCTTGGCTTAGCAACTAGCAAAGAACTAGCAAGCTAAGCCAGCTAGAGTAGCCCCATGCCAGCCTCTTCAGCAGTAGCTAGCTCCAGCACCAGCTCCAGACTTCTTCTCCTCAGCTCCCTCCTCCAAACCCTAGCTCCAACACCTTCTCCTCTACTCCTCCATTAGCTAAGCTAGCTTAGCTTAGCTTAACTTAGCTATGCTCCAACTTCCTTGGCTTGTACTGCCCCAAAAACCCACCTACCAACTCTACCCAACTAGCTCCACCTAAGCTCCACATAAGCTAACCTACTTGGCACCAACCTAACCTACCCACCACCTCCAAAAGACACCTAAAATTGGCGCCAAAAACTACCCATAACCACCCCTTAATGGTGCCACTTTTCCCTCCAAAATCCCCCCCTCATCTCCACCACACAATCCTCCTTGAATCCATCTCCACCATCCACCTAACCCTCCTTCTAGAAGACCCCATGTTGGCGCCAACATGGGGGTGTCTCTCCACCACCAAAAGACACCAACACCACCATAACCACCCCCTTTAACACCCCTTGGGGTGGCGCCAACTAACCCTAGCCATAGGATCACCAACCACCCTCATCCTTCCATCCTAGCCCTCCATTTCAAGGGGTACCTTAACCCCCCATCCTACCCTATAAAAAGACCACTACCCACCACCATTCAAGCCATCCTTGGCTAGCCATTTCACTCTCATATTCCACCAGGAATCCAACGTCCAAGAGAGAAGAAGAAGAAGAAGATTAAGGGGATATTCTGTCCCCTTGGTGCCTTCCCCTCTTCCCTTCTCTCTTGGGTCACGCCAGCCAAAGGAGAAGCCAGGCAAGGAAGATCTTGGAGGAGATCTTGAAGGTGGTCACGCCACCTTGGAGGAGTTTTAAGGGTGGTGCACGCCCACCCCTTTGGAGAGAGCATTAAAGGTGGTAGCTTCCACCTTGGAGGAGCTCTCAAGGAAGGAGAAGAAGGAGGCCCTCTTTTCAAGCCAAGGAGCAGCTAGGCTTGGAGCAAGAAGACAACCTTCTTCACCATTGTTACAAGAGGATTTGTGTTTCTTTTCTTGCTTTTAAATTGTTCAATTCTAGTAGAAGCTTTCCTCTACTTGTCCTTGAAAAGAACACTCATTCTACTCAATCGAAAATTGCCTTCTTTTAAGCTTTTTATTGTAGTTGTTTGTTTTGGTTCTAGCACTTATTTCACCTCTTCTTCCTAATTACCCTAGGCCTACACTTGCCTAGAGTGAGCTTAGGAAGAAGATATTTCTATCTTTTAGATTTTTAATTATTTGTAGGTGTTAGTTCTTTTCGCTACAATCTGCCGTTTGCCCTCGTCTTTTCAAAATACAAAAAAATTACATATTGAAAAATATTAAAAAGAAAGTTGAGATTGTATTCCAAGCAAGAGAACCATTATTGCAATTTTTGCCTCCTTGGACGACCCTAGATACTCCCCTATCTAGGATATAAATTTTAAAAGTGAAAGCGGATTCGCGTGTTACAATGACGTAAAAAAACTGCTTTTACAAATCACGCGTATTTCGCTATCACTTTTTGGCACCGTTGCCGGGGAGGCACGGCTTTGCATTAACTCATTTTCTCTTGCTTGAAGTGGATCTCATCCCCTTCTCTTTCTTTCTTTTGTGTGTGCAGGAACTACAACGGGAAAGCGGGAATCTGGAAGCGAGAGCTTAAAGATCCTTTTCTTCCTGCGAAAATTCAGGTTGGTTCCTCTTTCTGGTCACATAAATAATTAAAACTACCAAAAATATATTAAACTTGGCTTTCAGGACCCTAAACACATAAATTAAGTGGAGTGGTGCATTTTAAAATCCATTGTTTGCTTGTATGCTTCTTTAACACCACTCCATTGCAAGTATTGGTGTTCTATTTTTCGGGTCCAGATTTCTGTCCGGACTTGAAAAATCGATTCCTAACATCCCAGGCCTCCTAAAATCATAAAATTTCATAGAGTGATTCCCAATTAAGTTAGGAACATCTGTTCCAAATTTCAAATCAATTGGGTTTGTATTTAATTTTTAAAAATTCATGGATTTCAGAGAGGTCATACTCTCTTATCTTCCTATTTTGCTACTGTCCGCGAATTTTCAGAATTTTTATACTCATCCAATTTTTGGGAAATTGAGCTTGTTGGAATCCTTGTGAAATTTTATATATCATATAAAATCATAAAAATTTTCTGAGGTCGGTGGTAGTACTAAAACGTTCATAATACCCACAGGTATTATTTCTGGACTTTGACACCAGTACAATTAAAAATTCAAAACAATTACCAAACGAATTCCTAAAATCTTACAAAAATCTTTTCTGGAATCCTTGTTTGATTTTATTCAATGTAGTGGTGTTGTTTGACTTGTTTGGACCACTACTTAATTCTGAAAGCCTAAAAAATAACTCATTGGTAGTTAAATTTCTGTCTTAGGGATAATTGGCTTAGGGTTTCTTTCTTTCTCTTTTGAGGATTAATTCAAAGGAAATATACAATCACCCATACAACTTGTTTTCCTTTGATTGTGGGTTTTCAAACTTGTTTGAAAATTTAACTAAAGAAACCCTAAAATACATTCAATTAAATCAAATCCTAAAAGACAAAAATACAAAAAAAAAAATTGTGTGACAACTTGATTTTCATTGGAGCCACTCTCCAATTCCTGCACACACACAAAAAAATCAAATAATAGGGCAACAACCCAATAAACGCCCTCCACATTCCGTGTGCACTATAGAATCCTAGACCTAATTAAAATTTGTAGCAACTTGACCCCTAAGGCTTTATCAACTTAGGCTTGCTATTTAGGTCTTAAGTTTTCTTTAGTTAGTACCAATTCTGTCATCTATATCTGGTGTTCAGGCTGAGGGGCCGTGTCAAACGACCAGGCGCGGGTTTGTACAAGCACCTGGGGTTTTCCCTGGGAAACGTTTGGGCCCAAACCTCCCCTTAAGCAACTTGGCTAGATTTGTTGATAGAACGGGTATTCACTATTGACTACTTATTTCCTATATAGACGAAGTCTTAGGTTATTATTAGGGAATCACAATTAAGTTAGGTCTAGTTTTTGTTTGTTTGAATTGCACACTTTCTCTCATCTCTTTCTCTTCTCCTCCCCTCCCCGTTCTTCCATTTTATGCACGGGCGACGGTCTCAAAATCCGCACTTGGAAGGACCATTTGATTTCGCCCCCACGTAAAAAGACCACTTTTTCTGTCTTCTCCTGAAAAAATGGAAACACAAGAAAATAGGTCCACTGACCCTTCCACGTCTACCTCTAACCCCACCTCTAACCCTAATTCTAACCCTTCCACCCAAAACCCAACCACCAGTAACTTTCCACACTTGGAGCTCCCCAATCTTGAGTTGCCCCACACACAACATCAAGACCCCCTACCTGATCTTTTAAAATTGATGGCCGATCAGATTAATAAATTAAATTCCAATCAACAAACATTGACTAGGAACATCCAAAACCTAGCCAATCCAAGGCCAAACCCACCACCCCGTCAGCAGCCTGTTGTTCCTCTAAAAGATTTCTATGATCCGTCTTATTATGAGGAACGACCAGGGGTGGTCATACCGGAGGGGGACTTTGAGATCAAGCCAGCCGTCCTGAACCTGATTAAAGACTTTCATGGCCTTCCTAGGGAAGACCCTTTCAGCCACCTTGAAGAACTAACTCTTCTTGCACAGACAACCTGTTCCCGAAATGTGCAAGAAGACATATGGCTGATGCGGCTTTTTCCATTATCTCTTAAAGATAAGGCCGCTTATTGGTTCAGGACCATTGGCCGACCCATCACAACATGGCCTCAACTCAAGAGCGCCTTCCTCAAGAAATTCTTTCCCATAGGTCGTACCAATTCCTTACGAAGATCTATTACGACCTTTCACCAAAAATCTGGTGAAACTTTCCATGATTCTTGGGAAAGATTTCAAGACCTTTTAAGAAGTTGCCCGCACCACGAGATTCCTTTATGGCAGCTCGTGCAAATCTTCTATCATGGATTAGAAGATCAAATCCGACATTTTTTCGACGCCTCGTGTGGCGGCAACTTTTTAAATAAAGATGCAGAAAGTGCCTATGACCTGTTCGAAGAAATGAGTGAAAACTCATTTAATCAAGCTTCCATGAACACATTTTGCAGAACCCAAAATCCGCAGTTCGGTGTTCAGGAAATAGGTACTCAATCTATCCCTGTCACCCAAGACGATCTTCAATTGATTGCTCAAAAACTTGACCAGATGCATATTAATCAAAAGAAAATTGAGGAAAGACTAGCCACTTCAACTCAAGCTCCACACCCACATCTAACCCAACCTAACTTTCCACAAAGAGAAAATTTGCACAATCTCAACACTACCCCTGCTGATTATTCTGAGGTTGCCCATGATTCACTGGGGAACTACAACTATCCAGATCTTAACCCCACTCAAAATATTTCTGCCATCCAGGAGCCCTTTAAAAATTCTTCCAATTGGAAAAATTACCCGAACTACTCCTGGAATAATCAAGTTTCCTCCCAACCATATCATTTTAATGGGTATGGGTCGAATCCAAACTTCCATCCTGGGCCATCCCAACAAGATATCAATGCCCAGATGCTGCGAACCCTGCAGGATATGCAAACAAAAATGACGGAAGTAACCCGCAACATCACAAATCTGAACAATCAGATTGGGGTTACTCCCATGCAAAGACCTGTAGGACATCTTCCGTCCCAACCCATACCCAACCCTAATCACCAAGGAAACCATTATATGGGTAGAAATCCACATTATCCAAATCAGCCTCCTCCTAATCCCCCACCTCAGCAGCCGCCCAGGTTTCTGCAATCACAGGCCCCCCCACCTCCTCTAAATAATAATCCGACTGCACATGCAGTTACTTTGAGGAGTGGGAAAACCACCACTGACCCTGGGCCTTCACAAGAACCTGGTAAGATACCTGTGCAAATTGACTCCCCACCTCCCCATCAGGAAGAAAAAGAAAAAGAAAAATCTCAAGACAAGATTCCTGTCCCTTTCCCACAAGCTCTCTACCCCACCACCAACAAAAAAAAGAAATCTGAGCCCACTACAAAAGAACTCATGGAGCTATTTGGGCAAGTTCATATCAATATTCCTCTCCTAGATGCCATCAAATATATACCTGCCTATGCTAAATTTTTGAAGGAGATTTGTACTCCTAAAAGGCAGGCCAAAAATCTAGGACAGGTGCATCTTTCGGAGACAGTAAGCTCTGTCATACAGAGTAAGCTGCCTCCTAAGATGAAAGATCCGGGGGCGCCTTTAATTTCTGTAATTATTGATGACACTACATTTAATCGCGCCCTCCTTGATCTTGGTGCCTCAGTAAATATTATTCCCACGAGTTTATTCGAAGAATTTCAGATCGGTGAATTAAAACCCGTCGAGGTTACTTTGCAATTAGCCAACAGATCTACAATCAAACCTCGTGGGCTTATCGAGGATGTATTAGTCAAGGTCCAGAATTGTGTCTTCCCTGCAGACTTTCTGGTTCTTGACATTGAGGCACCCGAATCATTACTGGACTCCCCGATAATCCTTGGACGCCCTTTTTTGGCTACTGCAAAGGCAAATATCAATTGCCACACAGGCAAAATGGATATCAACTGTGCAGGCCAAACTATCACCTTAGATATTTTTAAATCCTCCAGGAGATTCCATGATGATAACTTCTTTGAGGACTCAGATACTGAAATTTCTAATATGGTGGAGGAGACAATGTTAATAGATACCCTTACCAACCACAGTTTTTTTGAGGACTCTGATTCAGACTCAGTGGTCGGCGAGATCTGTGATCCGAAAACTTGTCTTGACTCCAAATCTATTCCTGATACCCCCCCTCACCCACCCACTATTCACGCACCTAATTTTTCCACACTAACTCACCATTCCTTCCCCGACCCCTTTCTTACGGACCTGCCACCAACCCCACCTGAGTTTGGCACCCAACCTAATTTAAACCCATGGCCAGACTCAGGCTACACTTATCATTTTCCATCCAACTTTGATCCCAATATTATTTCTAATCAATTTTTTAGGGATCTAGAAGACGACACTTTTTTTGCGGGGATCCAAGTGTCCAATTATTTTCGTGATCTTACGTCTTCCGTGCATACCTTCACGCCCGGCTGAATGGCGTAAAAGATAGCACTGGATGGGAGGTAACCCATCATTTTCTTGCTTTCCTTTTTTCTTCTTTTTCCAGGTTTTATTCATCCTAAACCTGACCGTTCTTCACTAAGGTGATTCCTTTTCCCTACTAATGCATGAGGACATGGCATATCTTAAGCATGGGGGGGTGTTTTTAAATTTTTACGATCGATTTAGGATGTTTAAAACCTAAAAACATGCATTTTTCTTTAATTTATTTCCTTCTTGCATACCCAAAAACAAAAAAAACAAAAAGAAAAAAAAAATATTGAAAACTTTTTGAGGAAAAAATTTGAAATCAGGACTAAGGTCGAAATATTCACTTCTGGTACAATGGGATTTAAACTTTAACAAACTAAGGATGAGGATTTGGATCTAATCATTAGAATTCCAGGGTCTATTTTAGACTAGATCAGATATCCTTCTCTAAAATTCCACCTGAACTCATGATAGTTCAGGTGACTTGATCCTATTTTGTAATATGGAAAGTATTTGACTTAGTTTTTGGCTCAAAAACTTGCGGTTCTCGAGAAACTTCTTGTGTCAATTTTCACACACAAGCTAACATTTAACAACTAAAAATTTGAAAAACTCCCTTGTTTGGATTTAGTAAAAGTCTGAATCAGGTCATTGGTTTGAGTTCCCACCGTCGAGAAAAAGGAAAATACCTTCTTTGAGGATGCGATGTTAACATGTTACCGCCTCGGCGCTGCTCTATATCTATATTTCATATCTTTAGACGGAGCATTAAAGCGCATTTCAGCAGCTCAAGTGTCTTGGACGGTGCTCTACCTATAGCGTCGGAGCAAGAGCTTGAGTTTGCTTGGAGCGCCCCTTTTCACCGCATCGTGTTTTGGGGTTGTGAGCTCTTGGGTGGTGTCATGGACAGTGCTATCCCGAAGTACTGGCGCCAGAGCCCCCTCGAGGAATGGTAATGGGAATGATGATACCGACACATCTGTTGTAAGACTAAGCTAAAAATAAGCATGGGGGAGAAAAAAAAAAAAATAATAATAATAACACGTCCTTATTAAGGTTGGCTTTTCACAAGCACCGACACAAGGTTTTAAAGGAATTTGCAAGTTGCGAATCAGATTCACGAGCCAGAAAAATCCTACAAACAAACATTTCAAGTCATCTGAATTAACAAGGGGTTAATTTGTGAATTTTCTGAGGATATATTGATCCCGTTCTATCTAATGGTTGGATCCAAAAATAAAACCTGATGTTTATCTTCAACAAATCCCGTATCTCCTGTGTTTTAATCTACCAAGGTCCCTTAATCTCTTTTTCTCCTCAAAAGTCAAAAAAATTTGATTTCCCAAAAATTTCATTTTCCAAAAAAAATTAATGTTTTGCTAAGAGACTAGCAAAAGATAAGTATGGGGGTGTGATAAACACCAGTTTATCATCATTTTTATGCTTTAAAACTAACCTAGCTCTTAGGATTTTACTCCGCAAATGGGTTTTTAGGCTGCATTTAGGCATAAATTAGGATAGGCATGCATTGCATTTTTTATTATTGTTTTAATGTGTTTTTGTGAGTGTTAGGGATATACAGATTCACAGATCCCTAAAACCCTAGCACTCAAGAAGGAAATTGGTGAAGGAGAAGCCCAGACTAGCTAGAACCCAGCTTGATCCAGCTCACCATAGCTGGAACCTAGCTTACTTGAACTAGGGTTAGCTCATCCCAGCTCCATTCAGCTAATCTCAGCTGGATGGCAGCTCAAGAGAGTTCACCTTAGCTCACCCTAGCTCAAGTCAGCTCAGATCCAGCTCAACTTAGCTGAGTCTAGCTCACCTCAGCTCCCACTAGTTCACAGGGAGCTCTAGCTAGCTCAGCTGAGTTGATAGGAGTTCACCCCAGCTCAGATCCAGCTACATCCAGCTCCACTCAACTCCAGCCAGCTGAAGAAGAATTCATCTCAGCTCAGGAAGCTCAAGTCCATCTCCCGGGGATTCAGCTTAGCTCATCTCAGTTGAGCTAAGCTACCTTAGCTGCCTCAACCAGCTTGATTCTCCCCGATAGCACCAGACCTAGCTCACCTTAGCTCATTTTGGCAGAAGCTAGCTCACTTTAGCTTGGCTTAGCAACTAGCAAAGAACTAGCAAGCTAAGCTAGCTAGAGTAGCCCCATGCCAGCCTCTTCAGCAGCAGCCAGCTCCAGCTCTAGCTCCAGACTTCTTCTCCTCAGCTCCCTCCTCCAAACCCTAGCTCCAACACCTTCTCCTCTACTCCTCCATTAGCTAAGCTAGCTTAGCTTAGCTTAACTTAGCTATGCTCCAACTTCCTTGGCTTGTACTACCCCAAAAACCCACCTACCAACTCTACCCAACTAGCTCCACCTAAGCTCCACATAAGCTAACCTACTTGGCACCAACCTAACCTACCCACCACCTCCAAAAGACACCTAAAATTGGCGCCAAAAACTACCCATAACCACCCCTTAATGGCACCACTTTTCCCTCCAAAATCCCCCCCTCATCTCCACCACACAATCCTCCTTGAATCCATCTCCACCATCCACCTAACCCTCCTTCTAGAAGACCCCATGTTGGCGCCAACATGGGGGTGTCTCTCCACCACCAAAAGACACCAACACCACCATAACCACCCCCTTTAACACCCCTTGGGGTGGCGCCAACTAACCCTAGCCATAGGATCACCAACCACCCTCATCCTTCCATCCTAGCCCTCCATTTCAAGGGGTACATTAACCCCCCATCCTACCCTATAAAAAGACCACTACCCACCACCATTCAAGCCATCCTTGGCTAGCCATTTCACTCTCATATTCCACCAAGAATCCCACGTCCAAGAGAGAAGAAGAAGAAGAAGATTAAGGGGATATTCTGTCCCCTTGGTGCCTTCCCTCTTCCCTTCTCTCTTGGGTCACGCCAGCCAAAGGAGAAGCCAGGCAAGGAAGATCTTGGAGGAGATCTTGAAGGTGGTCACGCCACCTTGGAGGAGTTTTAAGGGTGGTGCACGCCCACCCCTTTGGAGAGAGCATTAAAGGTGGTAGCTTCCACCTTGGAGGAGCTCTCAAGGAAGGAGAAGAAGGAGGCCCTCTTTTCAAGCCAAGGAGCAGCTAGGCTTGGAGCAAGAAGACAACCTTCTTCACCATTGTTACAAGAGGATTTGTGTTTCTTTTCTTGCTTTTAAATTGTTCAATTCTAGTAGAAGCTTTCCTCTACTTGTCCTTGAAAAGAACACTCATTCTACTCAATCAAAAATTGCCTTCTTTTAAGCTTTTTATTGCAGTTGTTTGTTTTGGTTCTAGCACTTATTTCACCTCTTCTTCCTAATTACCCTAGGCCTACACTTGCCTAGAGTGAGCTTAGGAAGAAGATATTTCTATCTTTTAGATTTTTAATCATTTGTAGGTGTTAGTTCTTTTCGCTACAATCTGCCGTTTGCCCTCGTCTTTTCAAAATACAAAAAAATTACATATTGAAAAATATTAGAAAGAAAGTTGAGATTGTATTCCAAGCAAGAGAACCATTATTGCAATTTTTGCCTCCTTGGATGACCCTAGATACTCCCCTATCTAGGATATAAATTTTAAAAGCGAAAGCGGATTCGCGTGTTACAAAGACGTAAAAAAACTGCTTTTACAAATCACGCGTATTTCGCTATCAGTAAAGGTAGTGATTGCCCGTCTCAAAGCATTGGTACGATCGACTGAGAAGAATTTCTTCAGAAAGGCCGATTTCAACTCATTCCAAGTTGTAATTGGTCTTCCTATTGTCCTATACTAATGCGCGGCCTTATCCCTAAGAGAGTGGGGGAAGAGCCTCATGACCATTTGCTCTTCGTTAACGTTTCGAGCCTGGTGGTCTGAACCAAAGTGGTCAAATCTTCCAAGTACTGAAATGGATCTTCGGAGCCAAGCCCATGATAATGTTTAATTAGGCTTAACACCTGGGGCTTGATTTCTACGTCACCGGCTGGAATCTGGACGCTGGGATGTTCCCCGTAATTCGAAGGATCATAAAAATCCTTCAAGGGCTGAGCACCCTGCATTCTCTGGAACCATTCTTGCATTCTCTGCATTTGTTCCAGCTGCCTTCTAAATTCTTCCTGTGGATTTTCAAGAAGAGGAGGCTGTTGTTCGGCCATGTGACCAAATTGACCAAAATCTAACTTGCACCTCCTAGAATGTTCTAACGATCCATCCAATCGAGGATTCAATGACTGTCTTCCCAGCATAAACTAGGAGAAGGTCAGAAGGACTGGGGATAGGGACCCTGCAGCACAACAAAACAAGGCTGTCCTTAAGTGGGGTAGCCTAAGGATCTACTGACTCCCAAAACCAGCCTTAAGACTGTAAGTGATTTACTCTACTTGCGTCTATTTAATCCAACTAGTTAGAAGGAGGGACTGGGGAGAAGGTTCTTCCTTTGGCTTTCGCCTCCAGTTCCTAGTGTACCCCCCAACCGCAATCGTTTGACTCTGCTCCCCTAGCTGGACATTAGATTAATTAGTACAAGTAGGTTAATCAAAAATAATCTCAGACTAGGCCCTGAAGAGCGAATCAAACCTTAAGGCCAACGTCTACTCAATTTTATTAAGGCTTGGGATTGTGGTGCTTATGGATTGTGATGGGCCCTTACAATGGGTTGTGCCCTTAATGATTGATTGAGATTTGTGTAAGTGTGTGCACAACCAGGGTTTGCAAGCAAGATTTTTGATAATGCGTGAATTTTAATGTTCAAATCTTGCTTAAGTAGCTTTTATGGTTTCAAATTAGGTGAATTGCAATCAAGTTTCTAGGAAAACCAAGTTGTAAAGCATGGGTGAAGATTGTTTTCCTTTAAAATCAGAAAGAAAGTTGAGTGCCTGGAATGTACCTAGATTGAAAACCCTAAGGAGGAGCTACTTGATGAGTTGGTTTTAAAATAAAGTGGTGCGGCCCAAACAACTCAAACAACTGACCACAAATGCACCACTAAGTTAGGCACTCAAAGATGATTAACCTAGAATGATTTCTACTCTGTTATGTGTTGCTTTGTGTGTCCCGGTTCCACAGATCAGAACCCGGTTGAGTAGAAAACAAATCACGTTGATCAAGTGCCTTGAATGTGGGTGTGTGTTGTGTGTTTGTTGAATATTACCCCACAAGATTATCTTTTTGTTATTTTTTATAAATGAGGGTGGAATGAATGTGAGTGAAAATCCAAACAACCAAACTATTCCTACGATTTATGCAAACACCTAGGTTAATTGGGATTTGGATTTAATGTGGCGAATGAATCCTATGGAGGGGGAAAGAATGGGAGAGCACTTATAGTTGTCTTCAACTGCACTCTACTCCAGTCTACCGCTTGTTGATTCCTTGATGGAGGTCTCTGCAAAACAATAGACACAAGAGAAAGCTAGTTAGAAAACAAATAAAGTGCAAGAAATGCGAAGAAAAGATCGGAATCGTTGTCTCCTCGGCAACGGCACCAAAATATTGAACGTGTTTTTGCGAATCATTACGCTTACGAGATTGGTTTTGGAAAACCTGTCGTTGTAGTTCAAAAAGCAAAGAATTCGTATTCAACAAATAAAATTTATACCAAAAAGAATTCCGGGTCGAACATAAGGAGGCTACGTTGATTTATATTCGTAATTATATCTTTTTAGGATTTTTGTTGAGCAAGGCATTATAATTACAATGGAGTTATCAAACTATGAGAGAGAGAGAGAGAAAGAGAGAGAGTGATAGAGAGAAAGAGAACATGCATTCAATATTTCAATTGTTTATAAAAGTTACACTAGAAAGCGAAAAATCAATTACACTATAAAGCAGGAAAATTCTACACTAGAAAAGCTATAAATAAGAATGGGAGAGAGAAGTTATCCTCCTCGACGATTGCTTGGAGGACGAGCCGGACGGGACGACCCTTGGCCGAAGGAGAACGAAGCAGGACGAAGGAGGAAGAAGCAGAAGAATGGGAACGGAGCAGCACGTCGTCATCGTCGCGGGATCCACTTCCGAAGGGGAACGAAAATTGGACTTTATCTCGCAAGAAGCATCCCGGGTGAGGGACAAGTTTCTTTTGAACTTTGGAGGGGTAGAGAGGAGAAAGAAGGGATGAGAATTTCGTATGGAGGGGATCTCCTTTTATAGTTGCAAGGAGTGGGGGCAAAATGGACATTATAACTTCAAAATAATAAAAGAGGGGTCTTTAGTGATGGATAAATCCGTCACTAAAGCCCCAACGTGGGTGTCGCCACCGCGCCCACGCGCGCCTCCTCGGCTGCTCGCTCCTCAATGCCCGCGCACGCCCAGCCCTTTTCAGCCGTCCAGATCGGACGGCTTAGATCGCGTCCGTGCTCGCTGCATTGCTCGCCCCCCTCACGTCTGATTGCACGTTCGATTGCGCGTCCAATCACGCGTCAACGCTATCGGGCGCACGCAGCCGTCCGATCTCCATCCGACGCTCAACCCGCGCCCAATCGCTCGCGCCTCGCCGCGGATCGAACGTGCACCCCGTGCTCGAGATAGCGCGCTCGACCGCTACGCTATGGGGCGCAGATGGTCGAGCGGGCATTTTTAAATGCGAGCGCCCACAGCAGTTGGATTAAGATCCAACGGCGGAGAGCGGTTGGGTGCGGGGCTTTCACAAGATGCAAGTGGCTGTTTGGGTGGCTGAGATGGTGCCACGTGACGCTATCTTGGCCGTCCATCTTCTGGAAGTTGTAGATGGTGCCACGGATGTCGGATTGACTCAATTTTTGTGTCGTTGGGCTGCGATCGTCGATCCGAATTCATCTGTGTGGTCAGATTTATCATCTGAAGTGAAGATTTACACCATCCTAGCCCTTGATCTTATAGGGTTCCCAGATCACTATCTGATGCTACGGATGCCTGATTAGGGTGATCTTGGAGTCGTTGAACTCTAATCATCGCCCTGATCACATCCATACGGTTGGATCTATGATCCGAGGCCCTGATAAAATATTTGCCCTATCCAAGCACATAAAAAAAGAGATAATTAACCTCCATTTTATTCAAAGTATTCTAAATGCAAGATAATGCATGTAATGCAATATTTATATCATGAAATGCAATCCTATGCTTAAGAGCATGCATAAATAGACATCTTAAGTAGTGTAAATGTGTTTACATCAGTTGCCTCAGAAGAAAATCTTCCGCTTAAAGATCATCTCTAAATACATTACAAAAATGTTTTGCTAGGGACTAGCAAAAGATAGGCATGGGGGTATGATTGCACCGCAAAAATACACCTGCAATTATGTTGTCTTGTGCTATTTCCTAGCATTACCAGTGCATATTAGGGTTCCATAGTTGGATTTGTGAAAATACATGCATGCATGCATTTAATTGAGAGGGGAGGAGAGTGAATAAAATGGCCATGCAATTTACATTTTCTTCAAGTGCTGCTTTGCAAAATTCCCATCTTTATTTTTATTTTTATTTGATTTTGAAATCTTCCCCGCTATTGCAAAGCATGGCAGCTTCCTCCTTGCACCATTCCCTGCTCAACTTGACCTGCACAGCCACTCCCTACCGAGCCCCATGCAGAGCCATGCACAGCCAGGGCATGGATGTGCATGCTTTCTTCTTCTATAAAAGTAGGGCGGATTCCTCCTTTGCAAAGGGCCTTGTCCCCATGAGAAGAACCCACAGCAGCTTCTTCTCCAAGCCAACATCCCCTCCCCTCTCCCTCCATACGCAGGACCTCCTCCTCTGTGGAGACACTCTGCGGGCAGGAGTACCTCACGGTGGTGCACACCCACCACCGTGAGACCACCACTACCCAGCTCATCAAAAAGCCGGTGGGCAGGGTGGTAATCCCTATTTCAACTTTTCAAGCCTTTTCAGCCATTGGAGCAGGAGCTTCAAGCTTTGAAGCTCAAAACTCCGCATGCAGCAGCAGCAGCAAGACCGCAGCAGCCTCCCCAGCCCTTTCTACGCATGCCTGCAGGCCGCCCTCGCCTCCAACGTGCGCTTGTAGGTGCCCTCGCCTCCCGCTTCTTCGCACTGCACTCACCTGTCAACCTGTAGCCGGCCACCGCGTGCCCCTGCAGCGGGCAGCCAAGCTTCTCTGTGCACTCCAGCCAACACCCGTAGCCCTACCATGCACCCTGTCGCACTCCTTCACCCGCGACCTAGCCTCTCCGCATGCCCTGTCATGAGTTTCGCCCGCAAGCCACCGGCCGGCGCAGCACTTCCATGTGTGCACCAGCCCGCGTGCGCTAGCCTAAGCCACTCGCACTCACAGCACCGTCCGCTCCAGGTTGCGCGGCTCGCCCGGCCACTGTAGCCACTGTTCACGCATTTCTGCTGAACACTAGGGCTACAGTGGGGTGACCGGTAAGTTTCTCACTTATTCGGTCACCCGGCGCACCACAACCGGCCAGCGCCTGCACCAGCGTCTAGCACCGAGTCCGCTCTAGCGCCCGCCCGCTTATCTGCGTGGGTTCCTCTGCCAGTGCCTGCTCCCTTCGCCCGCGTGCCTCTGCATTCGCCCGCTCCAGCCCTTCGCGAAGTGCGGTGCGCTACGGTCCTCTCCGCGCCCATTGTCCTCTAGCGCGTGCCTCTTTGCGTGCATACATACCTGCGCGTGTGCGTAAAGCAACCAGACGTCAGCCTTGAGAGCGTGGACGACTTAAACCCTCCAGCCTCTTCGCTCCAGCAGCCTCTCTCTCCCACTCTCTCTCTCTCTCTCTCAGCAATCTCTCACTCTATCTCTGCACACACTCACACTCTCACACACACACACTCTCACTGATATTGTATTATATACATATATATATACGTATACATATTTATATTGATATATATACATATATTTATATACATATATATATACTTATATATATATATACTTATATTTATGCATATACTAGTACCTATATACTTAAGTATTAGTATACATACATACATATATATATATATATACATATACCAATACATATATTAATACTTATATAACTATGTATTAGTCTATATACATACCTATATATATATATACATCTATATACTTATATAAATATATAGATATATATACATATATACTTATACATATACTTATATATATATATGTATACAAATATACATACATATATACATATATATCTATAAATATAGATGCATACTTATATATATATACATATATTTATCTACATATATCTATATATACATATACATACACATATATATATTAACATCTATATAGTTATATATACATACTTATACATATATATATATATATATCTATACATATATTTATATATATATAAATACATATATATATACACATATATATATACATATATAACTACATATATATACCTATATATTTATAACCATATATATATACATATAGATATATTTACATATATACATATATATATATATATTTTCACATTACTTACCACACGTGGTATCGCGGGAATATCTGCACCAGTTGCTGATATTCCCCGATACATGCGTATAAAAGGTGTGGTCACACTCATCTTCCATCAATCCACCTTACACTCCATGCAGCACTTCATCCTGTTGGTTGCGTCTTTCTAGACGATAATCGACTCGACACTGTGCTACACTCCATCTCCGCCTCCACCCCCACCCCTTTATACATATATAGTATATACATATATGTCTATTCTATATTTACTTTATTTCTATTTCTCTTTCATGCCCATAAAAAGATTAAAAAAAATATACAAAAGAGAAAAGATAAACTTTGGCTTGCTGGTACTCCATCTTGTAAATAGCAAGACCCATTTTGGAACCCTAATTTGGCTCAAAGCTAAGAACCTAATTTTGAGGGTGTGCCTCAAGGACCAAGATTATCGGAAAAAAATCTTAAATAGAAAAACACCAAAAACACAATAAACGAACGGAAGAGATTTGTTGTAGGAAAGGCGTAGAAACTAGACTTCTAATCCCACTTCCCTGAGTTCGACCCTGGGCCTAAAAGTGATCAAGATAAAATCAAATAGGCCAGGTTAAAAATTTTGTAAAGAGATGGTTAGGTCCGATTTAGGTTAACCACTATACACACTTCAATGATAAAATCATCATATCAACACACCTATCCAGTCCCAACCAGCAACGCCCACCTCCAAATCCCGAGGGAGGAAACCGTCCTCAAAACCCACCAAGTGGTGGAGCCTTAGATCCCATAACCTGCCTCCAAGCCCAAATGGAAATGTATAATGAACAAATTGAGGCCATTAGGGAAACATTGGAGGAAATGCAGAACCCTCCCGAATGGGAGGAGCCTAGGTTTCTTAGCTCCTATCAGAATCCCGCTACTACAGAGACCATAGGACAAATTCGGGTCCCCATGGGCGGGGACGACTTTGAACTGAAACCTAACATAATTGGCCTAATAAATTTTCACTTCCAAAGTCTTGCAAGTGAAGATCCTTTTCTCCACTTGGAAGACCTAACCCGATTGGCTGAAACTGTTAAACCAAGAAATATCAGGTTACCTATAGTCCTCATGAAAATGTTCCCGTTTTCATTGCAGGAAAAAGCGTCACAGTGGTTACCCACCCTTGGGAGAACCATCCACTCTTGGGAAGAGATGCGAACAGCATTTCTCAAGAAGTTCTTCCGAATCGGGCGAACCAATACGCTTCGCCGTGCTATCACTTCATTTACACAACAAAACGGCGAACAATTTCATGATGCATGGGAGAGATATAATGACCTCCTCAGGAAGTGTCCGCACCATGGTCTGCCTAAGTGGCATATAGCCCAGATTTTCTACTACAGGCTAAATGAGACTTTGAAGCAGTTTGCAAACGCTTCCTGCGGAGGGAATTTTATGAATAAAGACGAGAATGGAGCATTCAAATTATTTTAAAATATGAGTGAAAACTCAATGAACAATGCCTCCATTGTCACGTTTAATCGTACCAGCCTGCCCTGTAATGTCCACAAAGTTGACACGGGATCCTCCCATTCATCCACTGATCTCAGCCTTATTGCATAGAAATTGGATGAAGTCTCTGTCGTGCACAAGAAGCTGGACGAGCTTCTGGCCAACCTCGCCCGTTCTATGGCAAACACCCCCACTTCACCACTTCATCACAATCCCAATTCTTCCAACACCAGGCTTATCTCGAGAAACCCCACAAGACCTTCCTTACCGAGTGTCACACTGAGTGATTCGGTAAGTCATGTGGAACTGGCTTCTGCAAGCCAGTATTTTGACACGAAGGAACAAGCCTCCATATGCTCGAAAGCAAATTTACATGCAGATGCATCTTCTGACATAGAAGATGCTTGCGCCCTAGGGAACAACCCGTTCTCTACCACTTATAACCTATTGTGGCGAAATCATCCGAACTTCGCATGGTCCAACAACCCGCAACGCCAAAACCCCGCTTGTGGACCAATGCGACCGTCCGCACCTGTCATCCCAAGGGCCCAGTCTAATCCTATGGCGAATCTGCCATCGAGTCCATGCGTACCGCAAACAGAACACGCATCAAGTCCTCTTAATAAATTGATGAGAATGATGATGGAAATGTCAAAGCGCCATGAAGAGAACATGACCTCTCTTCAGCACCAATTGGCGCAGCAGAATGCTGAGAGTAGTCAACTACGCATGGGGACTCGATCTCAAGCCACTCTTCCAGCCCAACCTGTTTCCAACCCGCGAAATTTCGTACCCCGTGGTCCTCAACCACAGGTACGACCTTCTCAGGGGCAGGTTCATCAAATTCTGCAGGCTCTGAGCATTCCATCGAGATTTCAGGCTAATCCTGCTGCAGCACCTCACTCTTATGCCCCTATTGTGAACCCTCCTCCACCACATAATCCCACTGGACTCGCATCATCCAATGCGATCACTATGAGGAGCGGCAAGAAGACCGTCGATCCGCCTCGACCTGATCCTGGTTTCTCTTCATCGTCCTCTCATTTGGGATGCACACCTCATTCTCGAGAGGATGATACACCCAAATTGGTGCCAGAATCAGTCCCATTACCTGAGGCTCTACTGAGGGAGCCAAAAGGCAAATGAAAGATACGCAGGCCTTTGATAACCTACGTAATTTATTTAGGGAAGTTTAAATCAAGGTACCCCTACTTGAGGTTATCGACCACATACCTACTGTCACCTGATTTTTGAAAGACTACACAACACCCAAGCGATAGTCAACGAAAACTAAGAATCCGGTAGTTCTCTCGCCTCATGCGAGTTGCGCTATACTATCAAATCGATCACTGAAGCACAAAGATCTGGGCACACCACTTATTTCTTGTAGCATTGAAGGCTGCAATTTTAATCGTGCCTACTTGATCTAGGATCTTCCATCAACCTTATTCCAACCATCATGCTCCAAAAATTTTCCTTGGAAAATCTGAAACCCACCCCTGTCACGTTACCGTTGGCAGATCATTCTATCAAAATTCCAAACGGTGTGGTGGAAGACGTGGTGGTTAGGGTCAACAGTCTCTATTTTCCTGTTGACTTTCTTGTTTTAGATATGGAAGTTCCTACCTCACTTTTTTATTGTTCGATCATCCTTGGATGACCTTTCTTGGCCACAGCTCGCACCCATATCGATTGCGAGTCGGGCTATATTGAGATTGCCGTTGGATCTGAAAAGCTCAACCTTAACATCTTCAAGGCAGCCAAGAACTTTGATTGCGATTGTACCAAGGATGACATGTCTGACGAGGTCATGGCCGTCAGCATGTGTATCGGACTAATTGGGACCTATTCTGGTTTCTACGGATTACCTGTAAACACTGACGACTGCCTGACCAACACATACTGTGATGCTCCCCCAATCCTCCCTAGTCTCGTACCTTCTCCTGACCAGACTTCTGACGAGGTTTTCTCCACTTCCCATACCTCATGGGCTGAGTCATATCCGGGCTACTCACCGCCGGTCCACACTCTTGAAGACCGGATTGCCCATTCTTTCCCACCAAGTCAGGCGGATTTGCAACTCCACACTGGGACCTTAAGCCCACATACCACTCATTGGGGCTATTCCTTTTTGGATCCATCTATCCAAGAAGCCCCTCTTCTTGGCCAATCTGAGGGCCAACTTCTTCCTCGTGACTTGTTTTCCAATCCGTCTGGACACTCTCGTCCCCAGAAATGCCAGATCTTTCACCATCCAATCCCGAGCTGAAAGAGCTGCCTAGTACACTTAAGTATGTTTTCTTGGCACCAAATGAAACGCTCCATGTAATCATCAGTTCAAAATTGACCAGGGAGTAAGAGTGCAAACTAACGAAGGTCCTTATCGAACACAAGGCAGCCATTGGATGGCCTTTATTAGACTTATCTGGCATTACCTCTCCTACTGCACTCACCGTATATATACAGAGGAGGAGGCTCAACCTTCCCACGAGATGCAGTGACGTCTCAACCCAAACTTGCGAGAGGTCATTAAGAAGGAAATTATTAAGTGACTGGATGCGGGTATAGTCTACCCGATCAGCGATAGCCCCTGGGTGAGTCCGATTCACATCGTGCCCAAAAAGGCGGGACTTACCATCCGTGTCAATGACAGGGGCGAATCCATCCCTACACGCACTCCTACATCTTGGAGAGTGTGTGTAGATTATAGGAAACTCAATGCTGCAACTAAGAAAGATCACTTTCCGCTACCTTTCATTGACCAAATCCTGGAGCGGTAAGCGGGAAATAAATTTTTCTATTTCCTGGATGGATTCTCAGGATATAACCAGGTGGCAATTGACCCCTAAGACCAAGTGAAAACCACTTTTACCTGCCCCTTCAGCACCTTTGCATTTAGAAGGATGCCGTTTGGACTTTGTAACATGCCAGCAACTTTCCAGAGATGTATGCTGGCGATATTTCATGACATGGTGGGTGACTTTCTTGAGGTCTTCATGGATGACTTTTCGATCTTTGGACCCGCTTTTGATGAATGTCTTGCCAACCTGGCCTGTATCCTTAGGAGATGTATTGATGTAAACCTCGTGCTTTCTTGGGAAAAAAGTCATTTTATGGTACACGAGGGAATTGTTCTTGGACATATCATCTCTGATAGGGGTATCGAGGTTGACAGAGCTAAGCTTGATGTCATTGCTGATTTACCTATGCCTGGCTCTGTCAAACAAATCCACTCCTTCCTGGGACACGTTGGTTTCTATAGGAGATTTATAAAAGATTTCTCCAAGATTTCTCGACATTTAACTCATCTCCTATCAACTGACGTACCATTCGATATGGGCCCCGACTACATATGAGCATTCACGCAGCTGCGTAATGCTGTCACCAAGGCCCCTGTTCTCCAGCCACCTGATTGGTCCCTCAACTTTGAACTCATGTGTGACGCTTCTGACCTTACAGTTGGAGCCATCCTGGGACAAAGACATGATAGACACCCCTTCATGGTGTACTACGCCTGTAAGATGTTGGACGAGGCCAAGCGTAATTATACTACCACTGAAAAAGAACTACTAGCGATCATCTTTGGGCTGGAGAAATTCCGCTCTTACCTTCTGGGCTCACATATTTGTTTTCACTGATCACGTGGCCATTCGCCATCTCATGCATAAGAAGGATGCCAAGCCTAGACTGATTCGTTGGATCCTTCTGCTCCAAGAATTTGACATTGAGATCCATGATAAGGCCGGAGCCCTGAATGTTGTGGCTAATCATCTTTCCAGACTAGATCCTGACCATATTAGACTTACTTTGCCGATTAGTGAGATTTTTCCTGATGAGCACCTATTGGCAATTAATGTGGCAAGTGGACCTTGGTATGCCGATATTGCCAATTACCTTGCTTCTGGATCCCTTCCATAATGCTAGCCTAAAATCTAGCGCGAGCGTCTCATGGCAGAAGCAAAGTATTATTTCTGGGATAATCCACTTCTTTTTTGCATAGGTACTGATCAAATCATCCGTTGTTGTATTCCTGACAGTGAATTCCCCAGTGTGCTATCCTTCTAGCACGATCAGGCCTGTGGAGGCCATTTCTATGGGAGGAAAACTGTAGCCAAGGTGTTGCAGTGCAGTTTCTTTTGGCCCTCCCTTTACCAGGATGCACACAATTATGCCAAACATTGCACTAGGTGCTAGTCATTATGGTCAATGTCATGTCGTGACATGATGCCCTTGCAACCCATCCTAGCTGCGGAAATCTTTGACATTTGGGGAATTGATTTCATGGGTCCCTTTCCTCCTTCCAACGGCTTCAAATTTATTCTCGTGGCTGTTTATTATGTTTCAAAATGGATCGAGGCTATTCCCATGCACCGTGCTGACCATGTTATATCCACTCGATTTGTCAAAGACCACATCTTTGCGTGCTTTGGGATCCCTCGAGCCATTATCTCGGATGGAGGAAGCCACTTTACCCATGCTTCTTTTTGGGCACTTCTAAGGAAATACGGAGTCCACCATCGTATCGCATCCCCATATCATCCTCAGATGAACGGCCAGGCAGAGGTGTCGAACCGGCAAATCAAGCAAATTCTCCAGAAAATAGTTCAGCCTGACCGTAAGGATTGGTCCGACAAGCTGATTGACGCACTTTGGGCGTATCGGACCGCCTTCAAGGCTCCCCTTGGTATGTCTCCTTATAGAATCGTTTATAGGAAGCCTTGTCATTTGCCCATGGAGTTGGAGCACCGCGCTTATTGGGCGGTTCGCCAATGCAACCTCGACCCATACTTGTGTGGTTGAGAAAGGAAACTCCAACTCCAGGAGCTGGAAGAGCTCCGTCGTGAAGCCTATGATTCTGCCTTAACTTGCAAGCAACGCACTAAGGCATTTCACGACAGCCGTATTCGGTGGAAGGAATTTGAGCCAACTCAGCAAGTTTGGCTCTACAATGCCCAGCTCAAATTCTTTCCTGGGAAACTGAAGTCCAAATGGACTGGTCCTTTCCTGGTCACGAGACCATTTCCCAATGGGGCCGTTGAGATTGAAGATCCGAAATATGGGCATAAATTTACGGTCAATGGGCAGCGTTTGAAACCCTATCTTACTCATGAACCTGCCCCCATTGGAGAAACGGTTGCCCTGCTGGAGGGTAATTAATGTTGTGCCTCATTCTGAGTCTAGCTGGGGATGTTAAATTCAGCGCTCGTTGGGAGGCACCCCAACAACACTCCGCCACTGTCACACTCACTTCACTTTTCACTTCACCACCCACCATCCACCCACCCTACCACCCTGCTGTTTACCTTGCACTTCAGCTCTCGTTACCCGATCTTTTGTCCTTCCTCTACCCTACCCTACATGCATATGAGGACATAGCATCATTTGGCATGGGGGGGTGGATAGGCATCCATAGGATCTGAGTATTTTGTGGTATCATGCAGTTTCCATATATTTATATTTAAAAGAAAAAATGGTGTTTAGTAATGATCTGAAGGCTGAACCAAAAATTCAATAAGTGTTTATGGATATTCAACCACTGTTTTGAAGACTTTCCAGGCCATAGAAGCTTGATTCGCTCACGCTCGACTTAATTCACTTGATCATTGATAAGATAGATCAAAATCTCTCCTAACTAAGGACGTAGTCTTGTACCTGGGACACCAGTATAGGATTCGTTGATTTGCTTCTACTCGAGAGCCTAAGTAATCTTGGTTCACACTACACATATCAGGAAAGACCAGGTGAACATAAGATCCAACCCTAGTGTTCATTAGGGAAGGTGGAGTCCTTACCTGTGCGTGCAGGTAGACTTTTTATCCTAGGCTTTAGTCTTGTGTTTAGGAGAGACTCTTTCCACCAAAAAAGGAACTCTCCCACCAAAAGGAAAGTGTGCTCCACCAAATAATGTTGTAAGAGATATACTGAGACATGTTTCAAAAAAAAAAAAAAGTGAGAAAGATGCAAATAAGTCAGTATATCTCGCAAATATCTGTAAAGTCTTCCCCCTACAAAAATTCTTTAGGGTAAGTTACAAATACCCTGTTTTCTTTGAGCCACAAATGTCATAAAATAGGAGTTGAGTTTCCATCATCTTTTTAAGGGTCAATCCGAAGACATGAGCTGAAATTGGGACCAACCTGTACTTAAAAATTCGTGAAACCCTGGTCTTGAGTCTTAATGTTCATCTGGTCAGTCTTGATCCTTCACTAAGCACAAACCATAATCTCTTGAGCTCTCGAGTATGGCAAAAACCTCCTAGGTCCTGTAAATAGTACTTAAGGTTTAAATATCAAGTCTAGGTTAGTTGAGAGATGATCAATGTCATGTGAGACTTAAAGTATTGGTAGTCTTCTCTACAATTGGTTTTCACAATATTGAACAATAAACACACCTATGTCACCTTAGAAGAAAATCTTCAGCTTAAGATCATTTCTAAATACAATACAAAAAAATGTTTTGCTAGGGACTAGCAAAAGATAAGCATGGGGGTATGATTGCACAGCAAAAATGCACCAACAATTGTGCCAACTTGTGCTATTTCCAAGCATTACCAGTGTATATTAGGTAACCATAGTCGCATTTGTAAACATACACACATGCATGCATTTATTTGAGAGGGGAGAAGAGTGAATGAAATGGCCTTGAAATTAACGTTTTCCTCAAGTGCTGCTTCGCAAATTCACCATCTTTATTTTTAATTTTATTTGACTTTGAATTTCTTCTCGTGCATGGCTAGACCTTCCTCGCGCCATGCTTTGTAGCAAGCCACTCCCTACCAAGCCATGCACAGCCATGCACAGCCAGGGCATGGCTGTGCATGCCTTCTTCTTCTTTAAAAGGGCCTCATCTTTCTTCTTTTCGGGGAGCCTGGTCCGCATGCCAAAACACAGCACCTTTCTTCTCCAGGCTGTCTCCTCTCCTCTCCATCCATACGCAGCCTCTCCTCCTCTGAGGAGCTACTCTGCGGGTAGGAGCACCTGACAGTGGTGCACATCCACCACCGTGAGTCCCACCACTACCCAGCTCACCAAAGAGCCGGTGGGTGTGGTGGTTCTCTTCCATGTTTCATTGTTCCAAGCCAACCCCGCCATTTCCACAGGAGCTTCAAGCTTTGAAGATCAATCGGCCACCGTGCGCCCGCACGAAGGCCACCGCTCGCCCACACGTAGGCCACCACGCACGCCAGTAGGCTGCCCGCGCTCCTCTCCGCGCGCCCTGTCGCGAAGTTTCGCCCGTGGCCCAGCCCTCTCCGCGCTCGCCAGCAGTCGGCGCAGATCTTCACCGCGTGCGCCAGCTCGCGCAGCGGCTCCCGCACTCACAGCACCGAGCACAGGAGGTCGCGCGAGACGACCATGCACTGTAGCCACTGCTCACACTAGTCAGTAGAACACTGTGGCTACAGTGCGGTGACCGGTAAGTTTCTCACTTATCTGGTCACCCGGCATGCCTCTACAGACCCCAACCAATGCCCGTGTCTCTCCTCGCACTCGCTCCACCGCCTGCGCCCACATCTCCCTTCGCCCGCACCAGTCTGCATGCGCCTGCTTCTTCGCGCCCACACCCGCCTCTCCACGCAGCGCTGTGCACTGTGGTCTCTTCCCCTTGCCCACTCCCTCCAGTGCGTGCCATCTCGCATGCTTACGCACCTGCGCGTGCATGTGAAACATCAGACGACGGCTGGGGATTCAGACGACTTAACTCCCGCACCTCTTCATTCCAGCAGCGCGCACTTTCTCTCTCTCTCTCTCACACACACACTCACCTTACACATACACACACACACACACTCTCGTACAAGCACACTCTCACTTGTACACGCACATATACACATATATATATATACCTATATATATTTATATACAAATATATATATATATTAGTACCTATACAGTTATATATAAGTATATATACATACATACATACATACATATATATATATATGCTTATATATACATATACACTTATATATTTGCATATATACATATATATATATACATATATCTATATATATATTATTACTTATATAACTAAGGATAAGTATAGATACATATATATATATATATAAATATATATACACATATACTTATACATATATATATATATACAAATATACATACATATATACATATATATATACATCTATATAGTTATATATACGTACATATACATATATATATATATGTCTATACATATATCTATCTATACATATATTTACATATTTATATATATATATATACATATATATATATATACACATATATAACTACATATACAGCTATATAATTATAACCATATATATATATACATATAGATCTATTTTTACATATATACATACATATATATATATTTTCATATACACCTACCATACGTTGTATCATGGGAATATCTGCACCAGTTGCTGATATTCCCCGATACACGTGTACAGAAACCGTGTTCGCACTCATCTTCCTCCAATCCACCTTATACTCCACGCAGCACTTCGTCCTGTTGGTTGCGTCTTTTTAGATGATGACCGACTCGATACCGTGCTACACACCATCTCCACCTCCACCCCGACCCCTATATACATATATAATATATATATACCATATTTATCTTATTTCTATTTCTTTCTCCTACCGTTAAAATGATAAACAAAAAAAATATACAAAAGAGAAAAGATAATCCTTGACTTGCAGGGACTCAGTCTTGTGAATAGCAAGACCAGTTTTGGAACCCTAATTTGGCTCAAAGCCAAGAACCTGATTTTGAGGTTGTGCCTCAAGGACAAGAATTATCAAAAAAAGAAATCTTAAATAGAAAAACACCAAAAACATAATAAGCGAACGGAAAAGATTCGTTGTAGGAAAGGCATAAAAACTTGTTCACTTCTAATCCCACTTCCCTAAGTTCGACCCTGGGCCTAAAAGTGGCAAAGATAAAATCAAGTAGTCCAGGTTAAAAATTTTGTAAAGAGATGGTTAGGCTCAATTTTGGTTAACCACTATACACATTTCAATGATAAAATCACGATATCAATGCAGCCTATCCGGGTTTACACTACCTACACCCAGTCAACCACCCCAAGGTCATGGACAGACGTAACGGTGACTATGGCACACGTGATAAATGCACAGGTAGCTACCCCGCACTGGCATGTGGTCAGTCGCTTCCACTAACGGGTAAGCCCAATTACAGCAAGGAATAGTATAGGGCCTAGCCCTCTCAGTAACAGGGGTCTAGGCCCTAAGAACCAAACAGGGGTCTCGCCCCTCTACGGTCCGCGCACCCTCACCTGACTACCCTAGTTTGCCCAATGGGCCTAACAAGTCAGTGTAGGGTGGCTAGCTAAACCCCGGGCCCCGTGGGTTGTTAGCTCTCTCCTTACACTAGTAGCTCTCCCTAGCACAGTGTACACGAGGGCCATGAAGTCAGTGCAAAGTGGCCAATCCTAACCCTGGGCCCTGACCCAAGGGCGGCTAGCTCTACTCTACACTAAATAGGGGACAGTCGCTCTCCTTGGCACTATGTACTCAAGGGCTAGCACACATCCCCACTCACATTTTCAGATCCATTCCATTTATTCTCAGGAGCTCTACTCCTAACTCCCTGTAGGGTTCATCCTCATATTTCTTATACCATTCTATACCCGGTTTCATCATTCAAATTTCCATTCTTAGGTAACACACAGGCAGCTCATATTTCTATCATTCACGTTTCCATTCTCAGGTTATCCACATGCAGCTCGTATTTCTATCATTCACTTTTCCATTCTCAGGTTATACACATGTAGCTCCTATTTCTATCATTCACGTTTCCATTCTCAGGTTATCCACATGCAGCTTGTATTTCTATCATTCACGTTTCCATTCTCAGGTTATACACATGCAGCTCATATTTCTATCATTCACGTTTCCATTCTCAAGTTATACATATGTAGCTTGTATTTCTATCATTCACGTTTCCATTCTCAGGTTATACACTTGCAGCACATATTTCTATCATTCATGTTTCCATTCTTAGGTTATACACATGTAGCTTGTATTTCTATCATTCACGTTCCATTCTCAAGTTATACACATGCAGTTTATATTCTAGCATTTAACGTATACAACTGGTAAGGTTACATGCAATTGTTTCACTAGCACAGTTAATTCATATTTCACAAGTAGCTCTTGTTCATTGACAGGCAGTTGTTTTCTATCTACTCATTCAAGATTGTAATTCAATCATGCATACTGACGTTTCAAGTGTTTCTCATCCTAGGATTCATGCTATATCCTAGGTTCTAATCATTCATTCCACACATGCATTCAGGTTTGTAGTTAAATTAGGGGAAGCCACTCTACCAGACAACCTAGGAGTTTTGGGGGTTCGAATAGTAGGCTCACGTGCCTCAGCAAGCCCCGAACCTGCAACGGAACGAAGTCCTATAACAAGGAACAATCACAAAGGAACATTTAGAATAGTATAGAAAGCCTTCTAACAAGTATAGGAACTCACAAGGAAAACACCGATATCTTATTTGCGTGAAACAGACCTTAAACGGATCCTAAACGGGTCAAAAACAAGGCTATTAACTCAAATTAGATGTCTGGCACAATGTCCAGACATCTTAAAACTGTCCAGATATGCACCTTAGGCTTTGCGTCGACCTTAGACGTCTAGGACCTCTTCTGGACCCAGCTCCAGATGTTCGACCACCTCTCCAAACATTTTGGAGTGCTTCCAGCCGTCTGGTAAGCTGCCCAAATGTCTGAAACGCGTGGGAGGGCGTCCCGCACCTTCCCAAAGCAAATCCTGCATGCGACAGCAAAATCTTCTCCAATTAGCCACTTAAAGCATAGCTGCGGAGTGACCTGCATGGCCGTATCTTCAAAGGGAACGTACCTTCTCGGAGATCTAGCTTCAGACATCTGGAGTCATCTACAAATGTCTGCTCCGTCATCTGGACGTCACTCCAAACGTCTGATTCTCGGAAACACCTAGAACTAGAACGTGCTCCTGCTCGCCCTCGTCGGGCGCAGCAGCGCCTCGCCCCCTCACCTGTAGCTCCGACTGCAGCAGTGCCAGGGATGACTCCCTGACGTACTCCTCCTCCTCCCGCATGTGCCGCTCCGGCCGTGCTTCCTTTGATGAGCTCCCACATGAGCTCGCGAACCCAAGTCCATCCTCCTCTCTTCGCATCTCTCCATCATCACTAGTCTCGCGCTCTCTCTCTCGAGCTAGCTCCTCTCGTTGGGGTGGAGAGAAAGAGAAGAAGGGGCTGGTGGAGCGGGGTGAACGAGAGGGGAAGAGGGTTTATAAAGATGGTATGCTAGGGTTCACTGGAGGAGGGGAGAGAGAATGGGGAAAAAGAGGGTACTGTCCGTGCGCAGTTCACGCATAGACGCGAGCTCGTACCCATAAATTTTGATTTCTAGACGTTTGGGAAGGTGTCCAGACATCTGACCGACCATCCAGACGTCTAACCAGATGTCTGACCGATAGTCCAGATGTCTTAAAAGGCTCAGGACAAAATGAGTCTTAACACTACTAGAACTTTAATTGCAATAATAATAAGAGTTTTGCACAAGTAGAAGTACTACAACTAAAAGAGTGATTCTAACTACAACTAGAACTAGAATGAAAATAATGGGAAGTAGGGGCTTTGAAGGTGAAATCTAGAGTGACAGCGTAGTAGCAAATGCGAAGATGCACCGTAGAACTCCAAGGGGAGGAAGAAGAACTTATTCCAGTTGGTGTCACTTATTTGCAAGTGGAAAGGAATGATCCTAATTAAGGAGGGTGGCCAGGGTGTTTATATAGAGGTTAAGAAGGCTTGTGATTGCTTGATCTAACTTCCCTTGGATCACCAAAATAAATGACTTGGTTTAGGAGCCTAGCAATCAAGGTGTAGGATGAAGAAATAGATGGATAGAATAGGCTAGGTGTTGTTGGAATTGATGGAGAGCTAGCATGGCTTTTAGAGGATGATGGAGGGTGTTGAACCAGAGAAATCATCGCAAAAATGGATTCGAGTTTGGAAAACTCATTGCTGTTGTGCGATTTGTGAGAAAAACCGTTAATAGATAAATTTAACCAAAACACGAAAGGAATTCTGGGTCGAACACAGGGAAGTGGACGTTTGATTAAAAACTGCATTTGTTTTATTTGTCATGAAGTAGATTAGCTGGTCAAATTGAATCTAAACTAGCTATCTACTTAAAGAACAATGAATAGAAGAGGGAGAGCAAGAATATTACTAATAAAGACAAAATAGAAATAGAATCAATAAGAGTTTCATAACCACAATATCATGTCTATTACAATTAACCACTACAGTAGAAAGCGAGAAATTTACACTAGAAAGCAGAAAATCTACTCTATAAAGCAGTAAAGAGAAGATAGAGAGAAGTTATCCCCTTCGACCACTGTTTGAAGGACGAGCCGAGTTGATGGAGCACTCGGATGAAGCTGCTGAGATGTTGGGTGAACGAGAACGACGATGGACGATGGAGGATGGGACAGAGCGATGTTGCAACAGGATCTGCTTCTCAAATGCCGGTGAGATGACCACCACGAAATGCTCCATGAAGGGGATGAGAAGGTGGAAAAGTTATATTTTTAACTCTAGAGGACCATCCTGGGTTTGGGACAAGCTTTTAGAGCTTTGGAGGGGGTGAGAGAAGAGAGGAAGGGATGAAGAAAGTATGGGGGTCATAAGGCCTTTTATAGGTGTAGATTGGAGGGGCAATTAGGTCATTTCATTATTAAACATTAAATGACTAGATCTTTAGTGATGAATTTATTTGTCACTAAAGCCTAAACGTGGCTAAAACTCCTCATGCGAGCCCGTCACTTCCTCTTCTGTGCATAGACACCTCACACATGATCGCGTGATCTCAGTCGTTCGATCGTGAGATCGGACAGCTGAGAGACGCGCATCATTGCTTCTTCAGTGCTTTCACCCTCCCATGTGTGAAGGCATGTTGGATCGCACGTCATCGCACACGTGCGCAATCCTCGCTCATCCCTCACGCCACGTTGTTCGCATCTGCGCCATCCACGCTTCATCCAACGGTCCAATTTCATGCACACCTGCACTTGCGCTCGATTTGAGGCAGGCGGGGCTTCGAACCTGCATCCTTTTCTCTGGCATTAAGCACTCAACCATTACGCCACCCTTGCCTTGTGATGCATTTATGTTTAAACGCTCAAGTGCTCTCGGCCATTGGATGATGATCCGACGGTTGAGATTGCTCAAGCAGTTGGAGAGGGTGAGAACAGTAGTGAGCTCTTGGCTAGTTTAGGCAGCTATGATGGCACATGTGGCGCCATAATGGTCGTCCATCTTCTATGTCTTGTAGATGGTGCCACAGATGTCAGATTGGATCAATTTTCACACCATTGGGCTGCGATCATCGATTCGAACCCATCTATGCGATTGGATTTGTCATCTAATGTACGAATTCACACCATCTTGTCCCCTTGACCTCTGATCTTTCTCGGACTGCATCTGATGCTACGGAAGTTCGATCAGGGTGATTTGGAGTCATTGAACTCTAATCATAGCCCTGATCAGATCCATATAGTTGGATCTTCAATTCGAGGCCCTGATAAGATATTGCCCTATTTCCTGACCACAAAAAGAGAAAAGTAACCTAAAATTTGTACAACCTAATCTAAATGCATGATGATGCATGTTATGCAATATTATAATGTATGATGCAACTTTATGTCTAAGAACATGCAAAAATAGATGATTTATGTGATATAAACATGTTTACATCACACCCCCATGTCTATCTTTTGCTTGTCCCTAACAAAACTACATGCTATTTATAAGAGAATTAGGTCGGATTTCTTAAGCAATAGTTATTTTTCAACTCTTATGAATTTCAACTAAGACCTGAACTACAGAGACACCACAGTGCCCAGGTGTCTACCAAAATGTAGACCGCCTCAAGCCCTTGCCCTATTCAAGGAAGGATCTTTTCCTTCCTTTCTTTCTTTTTTTTTGGATTTTTGAGTTTAGGGTTTTGTAGCAGCTTTCTACTGCCACTCAACCCACCCAAGACTCAAAGAGAGCCCTAACTTCTAAGCATCTTTGTGTGTGAAGTGTGGTAGACTCATTGATCAGCAATTAGAATGGACTTTGGGTTTCTACGCCCCTAAGTGACCTTGAAAAGAAATTTTGCCTAAAGGTGTATCTATTCGACTGGTAGCTTTCTCCCTTCTTTTCTTTTTATGTGGTCAACACAAGGGTGAACCCAATGCATATCTCCCCGGCTTATTCTACTTCTCTGTAGGAGTTATACGTGCATTTCATGAGCTGGGATCTGGATAACCTACAAATGGGTTGTTACCCAGATAACTTGCTAGCCATACTAATGCGATGAAGTGTGGCCTATTTCTTTTTTCTTGTTTTTCTTTTTTCCTTTTCTTATTTTTTTCTAAGTAGGTGGCTTCCCTGATCTAAGATTTACCAAAAGGTAACAGGAAAAGAATGGTTGTGTGATTGGGCTCTGGACAACCAACCATTGGGCTGTTACCCACGATAACTTGCCAGCCATACCACCCTAGAAGGTTCATTAGTTACCCAATTTTCGTTAAAATCGCCAAAAAGTAAGCCAGTAGAAATAGTGTGCTGATGCTTAAACTTAAAATCCCCTCAAATCAAAGGGCGAGTTGATAAGTCGTGTACTTATCACCCTAGCTTATTTAACCAATTAAAATTTGAATTTAGAATGGTGAGGACTCACGAAACAAGTCCACATTTTAATGGACACTCGGGTTGATTAAGCCCAAAGACCTGAAGGGTCTTAGTATTCAAATCATACAGTTTTATTCACTAAGATTGAAAATTTTCTAAAGCCCAAGTTCTTTTTCCTAAACAATTTTTTTTTTAATAAGCAAAAAGAATCTACGGAGCTAACGAAATAATTCAAAGATGAATATCTACCCCCACATGAACAAACAAAAAAGAATCTACAAGAATATTAAGTATTCTCGATCATTAAAAATGCTCGCAAATGTTTAAATAACCAACGAGAACAAGGGTCAGGGATGTACAGTCATGATTGGGTTTTCTCGACCGTTCTTGAGTAATACAGTCGAGAAAAAGATGCACACCCACTAGACGTTTGGTCAGTTCTCTCATTAGTTTTCAACGGTCGGTAATGCTATTTCCCAACCATTTAATGTCAACTGTCGGAAAAAGTATTTACCTCGATCGTTATTTAGACAGTCGAGTAAGAGCGTAGTTTTGACCATTTATTAATAACTGTCGAAAATATTGATATTCTCGTCGATTTACGGACAGTCGATAATGTTAACTTTTCACTACTGTTATTAAGTAATGATCAAGAAAACTCATATTGTAGACTGTTTCTAACAGTCGAGAAAGTTAAATATTGGCGACAGTTATTTGGTTACGGTCGGGAAAACTCATATTAGTGACCATTTTTAACAGTCGATGATATTAACAATCCTCGACCATATTTAAATAACGGTTGAAAATAATGAGGATCTTTTTTTTGAAGTATATTTAATTTATGTGAAAGAATTGTAAATAATGCCCAAATCTATTAAGAGTATAAATCAATCACACAATTTAAAAATTTATGCTTTTAAATCAAATAGAAGAAATGAAAATTAAAATTTTATAAATAAAAGTAATGTATACAAAGTTCATTACAAACAATAATATATATAAAAAATATAATTATGCTGTGGCACCAACACCTCTAGTAACGCTACCACCTAAATTGTCATTATCATGATGATCTCTAAACTCATGAAGGGCGAGGTGATCAATTCCTCCCTTCTGAAGTAATGCCAGGAGCTCCTTCATAGTCTTGTTGGATTACTTGAACTGCGCCACGCTCTCCTTGACCAACGTCATTAGTTCCTTGATTCGTAATACATTCTCACCATCTCTGCAGCGTAATGCCGCAATCTCCTTCCTCATCTCCTATACCTCAGCTGAAGAGGATGATGCTCTCCTCCCATACCACCCCGAGATGGTCTCACTCCTCCTTGTGCTATGAACGTACCCACCATGCTCAGGTGGAATGATAGTCCTGTAGGCCTCCTCTGTTGTCAGTGGCTACTGAACTGTACTAGAGTTTGCAACTTCAGGAGGATGCGTTAAGTTGATCATATTATCCTGAAAGATATTGAATTACAGTAAGTAATTTCATTTAGTTATATAATTACGAAATAAAATAAAAGTATTGTATTTTTTTAACTTACATGTCTCTGTTGGTATGTGTTGTGAAGCCACTCTCTATTTCCCTCTTCACTCATCTTGCTATGAGTGGCCTCATATACTCCTACCCGATCAAGCTGGGCACCTTGATGCATGGTGGACTATAATAATTTGAAACTGTTAATTTTAACAAATTAGAAAATTTTGTGAGGTTTAAAAGAAAATATTAGTTAAAGATAATTATGTATATAGATTTCATCGTTCCTATGCTCCTACCCAGGACATGGCTCTTTGGTGGAGCCTTAGCCCTATATATTTTTCTTGGCTTGCTACTGGAAATGAAGGTACAATTTATTAACTTAGAAATTGTTTAAATAAATGATAATATATGAAATACTTTTACCTATGTCACTCGATCATGCCAATGCTCGCACGCTTCCTTCCAAGTGTGCAGCTATATTAAAAGAGGAGTATTATGTAATGCCTCATCATGATTCCTATTCTTATAATACTAAAAAATACAATTTTAATGTTAGAAATAATATTTGAATTGTGGTAAAGGAAATAAAGAAATACAGTTAAAATTTATCTTTTACCTTATTCTTCATCGCCAACTCCAATCTTTATGAATCTTCGCTGCGTGCTTGAGGGTATATTCGGGGATGTTTGGATTATCACCCCATTTGAACATGGCCTACATTTGAAAGAGAATAGAATTGTTACATAATTTAAACTTATATAAAGCAATTTACAAAAGTTATTAGTTTTTACCAATTACCTCTAACTTTCGAATGAGCTGCCTTTTCAGCTTGTTTGGCACCTTCGTACAATTGAAGTGGGAAAGTGGGATGATCGCCTTCATCAGTGTACCCAGTCTACTGATGAATGGAGGATAGTCCACTACTTCCCCTGCTAGTGTGATCCACACTGAATGCAGGCCTCATGCGGAATTCTCTCTAAGTCCCTACTCCGCGTGGCACCTCCCCCCCTAAATGCACCTATAAGGTAGAATTATAACATAAAATTAAATAGCAAAAAAAAATTTTGAGAACGTAACATTTGCCAAACCTTAAATTCATACCTAAACCGCAGGTGGGTGGTGGTGGTGCAGAACATCCCGTCTAAGAAGGATATAGGTCAGCCGCCTACTTTGGCTGATCATCCAATCTAATGTTCTCATCAAATGAAGTGCTATCCTCCTCCTCATTGGTTGGTGCATACTCCTCGTAGTTAGAATCCTCCACTAGGAGATCCATCGGAGGAGGCATCGGACTCTTCCCCTTCCCCCTACCTCCCATCACCTGACTCTGGAAATATCAAGCTACATCTCCAAGCCTTAGAAACTACTGGCGAGGTGCCTGGTGCTGAGGCTGAGGATGCTGGCGGTGAGCCTAAGGCTGAGGCTGCTGGCGGGGGGCCTCAGGTTGCTGTGGGGGGGCCTCAGGCTGCTCGGAGGCCTGAGCTTCCTCCCTGCTCCTATCGCCCTTTTTCTTGAAAATAACCTACGTAAAAACATCACAAATAATTAGATATTTTTTTAAAAAATTTGGCAACATTTCCCATATATACTGTGATATTTCAAAAATCCTGTATGAAATAAGTAAACAAATAAATGAAAATGAAATGAGTGTATATAAATGAAATAACCTTCCCTTTCTCCATTTCCCTCCCCTTCCTCTTTCTCCCATTCCATTTCCCCTTCCCTTACCCTCCCATTCCTCTTTCTTCTCCTTCTTCTCCTTCTCCCATTCTCCTTAACCTCCTCTTCCTCTTCTCCTCTTTCTCCCATTCCCTTTCCCCTTCCCTTACCCTCCCCTTCTCTTTCTCCCTTTCTCCCTAACCTTCCCTTCTCTTTCTCCCTTTCTCCTTAACCTCCTGATGGGAACACCATCATGATGCTTAACTAGCTCATTTTGACACATAACCAACTGGAGGTCCTAATTCACTAAATAACCTTTCTAGGAGAAAAGTAAGAAACAAGGGGTAAAACTATAATTTCACCATTGCAGTACAGCAACATGTTTTCTCATGGGCTAAACATAGATCAAATGGTCTTAACAAGATAATAAGTGGGTTGAATTAGACAGAAAAGGGTTCATGTGAGTTCTAGGAATTAAATGACTTCTAGTAACCCTAAAACAGACCAACTTAATTAAACAAGGTTCTCGTCAGGATAAAATTCACCTAAACCCTCTAAAAATCATAAACAATATTCTCTAGGGCTTAAAACCTTCAATTTGTCCATTGGAACCTATTTTGACCTAGAATAGGGTCCCAGACAAATATTTACCCTAAATTGGATTTTTACATAAGTTGCCTAGTCAAACGTGGTCAAACCGAAAATCCAACCTCACCATTGGATTGCTTAGGTCTAAGTTAGGTTTGTACCAAAATTTGGACCTATGGGGAACTCATCTTGACCAACTTTGGCAACAGGTCTGACCCAATTACATTTCTACCCCTATCTTTCAAAAACCATTACATTTGACCCCTTAGCTTCTTCATTTTCTTTGCAATTAGGTCCCTCCACCATTATAGTGGAGGAGTCCTATTTCGACGAGCTTTAGGAGATTTCTCCCTAATTTCTCAGAGAATCCCCTTCAAAATTGAAAGGGAGATTCTTTGAGAAATCCCCTCCATTGTGAACCCAATTTGAGACCCTATTTGATACCCAATCTCTCAAGTGAATGCATGAGAGATTTGGGTCTCTTTTGATTTACCATTTCTGGTGAACTTCCCTTGCTTGGAAGCTTGTCTTCTAAGCACAAAATCGACCTCCAGAGCCTATTTATGACACCCCAATTCGCCCCGCATCTCCAAAGCTTGAAATCAGTCGAAGAACCCCCTCAATTTCATCTCTTCTCCTTCGGCTGATTCGCTCATCAAGCTCCGACGACCTCTCCTACTCTCCCACATTGCCTAGCCATAATACCAGTGGCAAGTTCCACTTCCTTACTCTCGCTCGCGTCACGCAGCTCCCGTCGACACCCCTACCTCCCCTTTGTCCTCGCCGACCACCTTCACTGAGCGCCTTCATCTCCGATGTCGGCGATACGAGCTAGATGCCATCTTCATCTCCCCCTTCATCTCTTCACCACTAGATAAGTTCCTCTCACCTTTTACTCCCTTTCCCCCATCTTTATTTCCTCAAACGACTATCGCCGCAGTCCACCACCATTATCCCCTTCACCTCTGGCCACCAACTCTGGCGACCTTGCTCCACCTCCACAGACCACCTCCCTCCTCGCTGACTGGTCCATAAGCACCGCCTTGACTCACTGATCATAACCCCCCACTTAGATCACTCCGCCACTCACCCAAACGCGCCCTCGAACACACCAACACACACGGCCACAGTGTGCCCTAGGCACGCTCCCTCAGGCATTCTAACGCCACATTGACCTCCTCTGCACACTCGCTGCACCTTAGCGAAGCTCCCTAAGCTTTTTAACGTGGTCGCGAGGCCGTTGTCGTGATTTCAGGTCCAGGAGATCTCTGCCATTGATGCCAGGCTTGAAGCTTGCTTGCAAGCTACTCTAGGCTGTGCCAACTCCAGGTCACAGTCCCAGGTTGCACGGAAAGCCTTCGCTAACATCTCTAGGGCCTACAATTGGTGTCGAGGGCCTTAGTTGCAGCTGCAATCGAAGACACACTCTGCTGCATGAGTGCATGAAAGGGGGTGGGAAGATAGTCCCATGTCAGAAAGATTTCGAGCGCTGCAGCCGCATAAGTTGATTTTATGTCAAAGGCTTATTGCCTCCAACTCATGGGGTGAGGTCCCACTCTCATCCGACCCGACTGCCTCATCCGCGACCACTCCCCGCAGGCATGGTGACCCGACTGACTAGCACACCTCGCCCACCACCACACGTCGGTGGGCCTAGTCACGAGCACATACCCGACCTGATTACCCAAGAAGCATGGCTCTAGGAGAGCGAACCTAAGAGAGAAAAGAGAGAAGAGAGCTCATGTGGGTAGGGGGTATGTTTTGCTCTGCAAGTCAAAGACGAGAAGAAGAGAAGCTAAGGAAGAAGAAGGAGAAGAGCAGTAGTAGAAGAAAGAAGGCAAAGCCAAAGAGAGGAAGGCATGGAAGGCAAAGAAAGAAAAGAGAAGGGAGAAACTAAAGAAGAAACTAAAGGCAGCAGGCCAACAGAGAGAGGAAGAAGAAAGCCAAAGGAGAAGAAGAAGGCAGAGGAAGCTAAGGGCTAAGGCAAGGAAGCCGAAGCCAAAATCGAATGAAAGAGAGGAGATGCTAGAGAATAGAGAAGAAGGAAGATAAAGAAGAGAAAGAAATCAAAGGTAGAGACAGAGAAAGAAGAACAGGAAGAAAAGATGAAAATAAAGAGCCAAGCACTGTGGCATAATTGTTTTAAGGCATCTGATTCACAAATCAGATGTCCAATTTTGAGCTTTATTCATATACATTGGTTCCTTTAGTATTTTGTGCCTTACATTTATTCCTATCTTTTTATACTATAATGTTGATCTTATTACATATTCTTTTAAATTCTAAAGTTGTGATCTTGATTTCTAAACCCTTATTTGTTCCCTGTGTTCGACATCGGACTTTAAAATTCGAGTAATAAATTGTATTTGTTTTGAATGCCTTTTTCGGCTGTACCACAATGTTACACTCTTAATACTGATCAAGCGCTTGTTGAATTACGTAGATCGCATATTTGATCAGAAAGTGTCATAGTATAGTTGCGAAATACGATCCAACGAAGATATTTAATAAAAGGTAATGAGATTTGAGTCCCGGTCATTCGTCTCTGGGAGGCGTTTGCTTTACTTTTGAAATCGATCTTTTTGCCGCTCTACTTTGTTTAAAAATGCACACCGATTTCTAATCTCCTAATTATGATTTCACCACTTCTATTATGAACTCAAATTACATGTGCATGAGTTAAGTAAATCACAAAGGTGAACATGTGAGTTTCTGTGCGCACGATTCTAGTAAGGTGGTGACTATTTATGGAGAAAGTGACTATCGTTAGATTTTCAATATTCTCGGGAAACGACATGCTTGTTGCGGAATGAATAGATAATTGAAAAACAGGCAACTTAAATCACGTAAATATAATAGCAATCAATAAGCTCATTGTGATTTCACAACATGGAGACATATATATATATAAAAGCATATTTCATTCATTTAGTGGGAGAGTTGCTTGCAACAAAAACTATAGTGGAAAGCTTGTACAGAAATACTTGGAATTTAAATCTAGCTACCAGAAAATGACTGCATACAAGAATCAATGGGGGGATTTTGCATGCATTGTTGGGGAACAATAAGGACTACTCTACTAAGCAGTAATAAAAAGCAGTAAAACTACAAAGAGGATAAACTAAATCTAGTGGAACAAAAGGGCATTCAAGGGTGGTCCCCGATGGCCTTGGACTGGTCAGGAGGAGAATGAGGGGCGGCCAATGTAGCTTAGGTTGACCCTTGGAGAGAGCGAGGAGTGATCCAGCATCCTGGCATGATGTCCTCCATGGTGGTGGTAAGCCCGTGGAGGTGGAGTGGCTAACCTAAGTGGAGGTGGTCGTGCATGGAGCAATGAAGTGAGTAGCCAAACAGTGGATGGAAACCAAGGGATGTACGTGGGTGCACTTGGCCGCACATGGGGTCTTTTTATAGACTGAAGGTCTTCTCTCTAGAGAGGTGTGGAACTCTCTAGGGAGTGTCCAAGAGTGGCTGGCCATATGGTTATGAGATCCAAAAATTGTGGATCTCATTTTGAAAGCCTCTTGATTGCTAAATTTGGCAACCAAGAGGTGGTGCCACTTCAAGAGAGTTCTAGAGAACTCTAGAGTAGTGTGTGTGCGTGAATGGGTGTGTGTGTGTGTGTGTGGTCGTGCTCTATGTGGCTAGGTGGGTTAGGTTAGGTCCTAAAGCATTTGCATAGATGTATTCCTTGAATTAGCATTACAGACCCTAATTGCTATGGGAAAGTGCAATTAAACTTAACCTAATTTTAATTGGATGAGTGTGAACCTATTTGAGAGTAAAATAACTCAAATGGGTTGGGTTTAGGTCAATTGGAGTCTCACTAAGTCCAATTGAACTTGTGTGGGTTGAGATCTAACCTCAATTTGACTCAATGAGTCCAATTGACTTATGTGAAGGTAATTGACTTTGATCTAAGTCAATTGGGTTTGGCGAGGACCTAATTAGGTCCTTAGGTAGGTCTAGAGGTGATGTACCAGGGTTAGGATACCTTAATTTAAGTTCCTATGGGGTTGGGATTAGGTCTAGTGAGCTAGAGATCAAAGATCAAGACTTGAATCTCAAAACAGGGACTGGAGACCAGTACCAGATGTCCAAAAATGTGATCAGATGACTTATACTCAAAAATCCAAAGTCTAGACTTTAGTTCTGGACGTCCAATCTAAGTCAGGGGTAAATCACGGTTTTGTTTTGGGTATTCTTCAGAAATTGGACATTTGACAAAGTGTCTGCTCGTCCAATAACACTGCAAAAGTTGGTTTGAGGTGTTCGGGAGATGGTTAAGGGTCCTGGACATCCTATAACTTATCTGGACGTCCGGATAAGGGCTGGAACTAGGGCTTTAGAGCTTCCTAGGGTGTTGTGACCTAATCTAAGGGTGGCTAAGTCTTGGGGAAGTCTCTAGGCTATCCTATGGCTAGGATGAACCTAAGCTCTTCACATTTTACTGCTTTATTCCTACTTAATCGAATAGCAAACCTTTAACTCCCTTACATTATTATTCCTACATCTAATCTAAGCCTTCTGCTCCAGCTCTACTGCAACTCCCGGTATTCCTGATCTAGCTTCAGATCCTACTCGAGATCCATTTCCTGATCAGCTTATTGCCTACAATTGACGTAATGTACTTAATCAGCACATTATAACATTATTTCATGCATAGCCAAAGTAAAGCAGTAAAGATGCAGATAATGCGTATGCATGCATGAATTATCCTAACTTATGCTAAGTTCTAGCTTAATCTAGATCAATTAAAACCTATGATTGCTGTGCAATCATGCCCCTATGCCTAATTCTTACTAGCCCCTGGCAAATGCAAGACTAAATTATTTACAGCAAAGGTCCTTAAGGGACTGATTAGTTTATCAAGTGTATGCATAGAGATTTTTCACCTTTTTGTTTTCATCCTATGCTCTAGATATCCAAGCAATCATGAAATTGCTGCTATGTAGCTTTTGCAACTGATTAGAGTGAAAAATTGATTCACTTCTAAAGCTTGTACTTGAACCCTAGTAAAATTTCTAGCGGGATAGGCGGACTTCTTCCCTCGGGGTATTCAGGATATTCTACAAATTCCACCCTAGCTTTAGGCTTAGGTAGAGAATCTCTGAGGGAAAAGATTACATATTTGGTGGCTTACTCTCACTTGGTGCTACATAGAGACTAGTACTACAGAATCTAGATTCCCAGACTACTAAGTAACTCAACTCAGGGTAAGACGAGAAAAACTATGCTCCCTTTTGATTCCTTTGTATTCATCCTTTCTTTCTCTTTTCCTTTTCTTTCTTTTTCTTGGAGCTCACAATCTCACCAGATTTACACTTATGTCCTGTATTTGGTGGTCTCACTTGGCATTAACACTTTAATTGAGTTTCCATAACCCTAACACTAAGTCAGAATTCTTCAGCCAGTATTCGGATAGTCAGAAACACAAGAAAGATTAGTTAAGGCCATATTTGGTGGATCTTAAATTTAGATGGTGGTATTGCCTCAATGCTACTGGAATAAATATTCACTCTTTTTCTCTTTGCCTTTTCTTTCTATTTTTTTTTTCTTATTTTTTTCACTTCCTTTTTTTTTTTCAACATAGCACAACTAGCACACAGCCATGAACTTTATTGAGGAGGCATTATTAGGGATTGGTGGTACTCAAGAGACATTGGGTGGCTTATTTGGTGGAAGTGCCTACTCACGGCATCGGGAGAGATGAATAGGACGGTGTATTTCTGACCTTGGCATCAATACCCTCCTTCAGCCGAGGATTCCGTAAAGAATGGTCATAACCATCCACCTTAGCCCTAGTTTTATGAAAACTCGCTCTCCGCGTATTTGCCATATTTGGTGGCTCCCAAAATTTCGCACAAAAATGTCTATGTAGGAATCGAGAGTAGAAACTATGCCTAATCTCTGAGATCATCACCTAATTATCTAGGATTCCTGATTCCTTACACTAATCTTAGGCATCGGTACACTCTATCTCATCTCACACTATTTGGTGGATTTTTGGAAGAAAATCTGCCTGTCTCCCAAACACTATCCAGGGGTTCAGGAAAAGAAGCACTACTTTTTCTCGATAGACTAAAGAAGTTTATTAGCCTTCATTGCGAATCCATTGCAAATTCTACATGTGTGTGAAAAGTTGTACTAGATTCCAGATTACAAGAATCAACTAGAGGATAAAATCCCTAATGCATTCTCTTAATAAAATAATCTTATTCATGAGTGCAGTATGTATATATGCTATAAACAATTAACCTCTTATATTCATACTTCATAAAATTTTCCCTTTCGGGTTACATTCAGCTTGACCTTAAATTTAGAACAAGAGGTGGGCGGGTGAGTTGAAATGGCTGTTGCGGATGATTTTTAGCTCCAATGCGAGCACTGGAGGTGGGGTCGGTTGTTCTTTTATTTAGGGTCCTAAAGTACATTTTACATGTAGCTCCGAGGTTTTCCTAAATGTTGGCATAAAATTTTTCTATTTTGTTGTATCTAACCCCCATGCCTAAGTTCTTACATGTCCTCATGCATGAACATAAAAGAAAATAAATGCTGCAGGGAGAGAATGGGTAGAAATCACCTGTAATTACTCCTGAAATTATATTCAGCACCGACCAACTTGTTAGCATGCAATATACAAAAAGGAAATATGCTAAAAGAAAAATATGCTATGTATAAAAATGGTTATGTATAGATGATCGTGAAATGTGGGATATATGCCATCTATATGTGTTGAGTTTAACGCCTCCAGTTGGGTGAGCACTCAATCACACGTCCTCAATAAGATGGACAATCTCGTCAGGTGGAGGAGGTTCCTCGGCCAAAAATGGCTTGAGGCACTGGCCATTTACTGTGGATATATGCCCATATTTTGTGTCCTTGATTTAGACTACCCCGTTAGGATATGGATGAATCACAATATACGGGCCAGTCCACTTGGACTTGAGATCCCTGCGAATAGCTTTAATCGAGAATCAAACAACAAGACCTGCTAGTTGGGCGTGAATGCTTTCCTCCAGATGTGGAGGTCATGAAAGGCCTTGGTCTTATCCTTGTATATCAATGCATTCTCATAGGCCTCCCGCCGGATCTCTTCTAATTCGCTGAGCTGGACTTTCTGTGCTTGACCTCCTACAGCGAGGTCAAGGTTACATTTTCACACCACCCAAATGGCACGGTGCTCCGACTCTACAGGAAGGTGATAGGCTTTGCCATATCCATGCAATATGGTGACATTCTGAGTGGGGCCTTGTATGCGGTCCGATATGCCCAAAGTGCATCGACTAATTTGCTGGACTAGCCCTTCTTATCTGGTCTAACCTTCTTTTGGAGAATCCGCTTAATCTGACGGTTAGACACTTCAGCCTGCCCATTGGTCTGCGGGTGATACGGGGTGGCTATGCGGTGATGTACCCCGTATTTCTTTAATAATGACTTGAAATGGGCATGAATGAAGTGGCTTCCCCCGTCGCTAATCAGAGTGTGGGGTATTCCAAATCTCACGAAGATGTTCTGCTATACAAGAGAAATGACGATCTTATGGTCAGCCTGTCTTGCCAGGATGGCCTCGACCCACTTTGAGAGGTAGTCAATGGCTAGTAATATGTACTCGAAGCCATGCAAGTTCATAAAAGGGCCCATAAAATCGATGCCCCAAACATCGAACACTTCTACGACCATAATGGGCTGGAGTGGCATCATGTCTCTCCTAGTCATTGAACCGACCGACTGGCATCGCTTGTAGTGTTGGGTGTATTCGTGTATATCTCTGAAGATGGTTGGCCAGAAAAATCCTGACTGTAAATTTTTTGCAATGGTTTTTCATCCCGAGAAATGGCCACCACAAGCATCGTTGTGGCAAAAAGATAACACACTAGGGATCTCAGAATCTAGGATGCATCTTCAAATAATCTGATCCACTCCAATGCGGAAAAGTAGTGGGTCATCCCAGAGGTAGTATTTGGTCTCTGTAGTGAATTTGAGTTTCTGATCCTTGGATAAGTTCATAGGAATTTTGCCTGTAGCAAGGTAGTTCGCGATATCCGCGTAGCAGGGGAACTCAACAGAATGAATTGGCAAAAGAGATTCATCTGGAAATTGCTCATGGATAGGGTGGGAATAAGGAATGTGGTCTGGGTCCAAACTGGATAGGTGATCTGCCACAACATTCTGTTTTCCAGCTTTGTCGCGGATTTCAATGTCAAATTCCTGTAATAGATGGATCCATCTAATGAGTCACGGTTTGGCATCCTTCTTTGCCAACAAATGCCGGAGGGAGGAGTGGTCAGTGAAAATGATGACCTTGGACCTTAATAAGTATGATTTGAATTTCTCCAACCCGAATACTACTGCTAGCAGTTCTTTTTTAGTGACAGTGTAATTGTGCTAAGCCTCATTCAGCATCTTTCTAGCAAGTATATGACAAAGGGTTGTTTCTCCCGACCCTGGCCTAAAATAGCACTGATGACAAAATCAGAATCGTCGCACATCATTTCGAAATCAAGAGACCAGTCGAGTGGTTGGAGAATCAGGGAATCGGAGGCAGTGCTTCATAAGGTCTCAAATGCATTGAGACACAAGGTGTTAAATTCAAATCGGACATCGGCAACAAGGAGATTCGTCACAGGCCTTGCGATTTTCGAAAATCACGTATAAATCTCAGATAGAAGTCGACATGACCTAAGAATGATCTGATCTGCTTGACCGAGCTAGGTGGCGGCAAGTGGGAAACAATCTTGGATTTAGCTCGGTCGACCTCGAGTCCATTTTTGGAGATCCTATGCCCTAGTACTATGCCATCCCTCACCATGAAATGGCTTTTCTCCCAGGATAGTACAAGGTTTACCTCAATACACCATTTCAGGATCTTGGTGAGGTTATCAAGACAAGATGTGAAATCATCTTCGAAAATGGAGAAGTCATCCATGAATACCTCCACATGGTCCCCAATCATGTCAGAGAAGATGGCCATCATACAATGCTAAAATGTCGCTGGTGCGTTGCAGAGGCCAAACGACATTCGCTTGAAAGCAAATGTTCCGAAGGAGCATGTTAATGTGGTCTTGTCTTGATCCTCCGGGCTAATTGCTACCTGATTATACTCGGAGTATCCATCCAGAAAGAAGAAGAAACTACGCTCGGCTAATCATTCCAAGATCTGATCAATGAATGGCAAAGGAAAGTGATCCTTTTGGGTAGCCATGTTCAGTTTCCTGTAGTCGATGTAGACCCTCCAAGATGTCGCAGTGCAGGTCGGGATGGATTCGCCCTTGTCATTTTTCATGACGATGAGTCCTACTTTCTTGCGCACTATCTGTATCAGACTCACTCGCTGGCTGTCTGAGAGTGGATATACAATACCTGCATCCAGCCATTTGATGATCTCCTTCCTAACAACCTCTATCATATTCGGGTTAAGCCATCTCTAAAGTTGTCTCGAAGGTTTCACCCCCTCATCCATGTAAAAGTGATGAGTGCAATACGAGGGGCGAATACCGCGGAGATCAGAAATACTCCACCCAATAGTAGCCCTATGGTCTTGAAGCGTAGAAATCAATTGATGCTCCTATTCTTGGGTTAAATTGGCATTGATAATGACTGGATATGTCTCACTTTTGCCCAAGAACACATACTTGAGTGAGTCAAGTAAGGGCTTCAATTCAATCACGGGTGGGTTACAGTCAGAAATGAGAGTAGGAGGAGCAGAATCGAGGGTGGGAATCTACTGATCCAAGTGCACGTGAATTCCCACTGAGTCGCTCCCTCTGGAATAGTCGGTTGTGATTGCATTAACAGGAAACCTGTTAGCTGTGGTCACGTCTTCCTGCAAGGACAGGGGCGATTCAGTAATGTATGGATCAGGATAGCTGGATTCAAGGGTGCTGTCGTCAGGAGCACACCCTAAATGGTCTGATCCTCGGGGGATATCTATAGTGCAGTGGTTTTCGTCCCGTGTGGATTGAGGTCCAAGAACCCTGATAGTGCAGACGAATGAGACATTGGGTCATCACAAAGGAGCCCAATGTTGCCACAGTATGCTGAATCTTCGTCTTCACGATCCTCCTCTATTCGATCACAGTCGAAGTTCTTTGTTGCCATGAATATGTCCAATCGAAGTCGCTCATTGCCTAGGCTATCTCCATACACCTGGATGCGCAATCAATGCTCGCTCGGGCTGTCGCCAGAAAGGGGCGACCCAAAATAATTGGTGCATCTCGGAGATTAGGAGGAACTTCCATATCGAGAACAAAAAAAATCTGCGGGAAGGCAGAACCCGCGGACTTTCATGATCACGTTCTCAACCACACCCCTCGGTGTTCTGACTGATTTGTTAGCCAGCTGAATCGTGATCGAGGTGGGCTTCAACTCCCCAAATTGAAATCGATCAAATATAGTAGTAGGAGTTTGGTTGATGGATGAACCTAGATCTAGAAGGGCCCGATCAAATGGGGAATCCTGCAAAAAGTAGGATATGAGTGGGGTACCAGGGTCTTTCTTCTTCGGAGGTAAGTCAGCTAGAATCATGGTGCTAGCCTCTTTCGACAATACCTGTAGTCAGCTAGAATCTCGGCTGTCGCTTCGGGGTACAGTAGTCCTTGAAGAACCTAGCGACAGCGAGAATGTGATCGATTGCCACGAGGAGGGGGACCTGAATATGTACTTCCTTAAACATCAATTTCAGGTCCTTGAAATTCCGCATGTCCTTTTATTGTATTTTATTTCATGTCAGAGCCTCAAGAAAAGGATGGGGATCTCAGGGTTGGGTGGCCTCTTACCCTTGTCTACCGCAGGTGGCTCCTGAGATGACAAAGGAGTCGAACCCACCTACGGACAACGGTGGGAAAAATCAGAACCCGCCTGCCTAGGTGGTGGGTCGAATGTCTTCTTTCCACTCCTTAAAGAGATAGTGTGTGCATCGGCTTGCTTTCCATGAGGTGGTGGGAGAGCGGAAGGAGTAGAATACACAGGGTTCTACAAAGGCGGATGGCCTTGCGTGTAACCGAGTGGTGCAGGAGGTGCCTGTAGTATGGCGTGTGCCTGTCCCTGTGGTGCTTGGAACCTAGGTGGGGCACCCTGGTTCTGCACATATCGCGGGTTCGAGATGGGTTAGGAGGGCAAGTCTCCCTGAGTCTTATGCTTCTGTAACAGCTGGTTCTGCGTGTTCTGTATGGTCTATATCTGATCAGCCATCGCCTTCATAATCTGCAAGCTATCTTATGTTGATTTCCTCATTAATTCTTGCAGCTCCTCCTTCAATGCCTCCAAAGGGTCAGCCCGCTTTGGAGGGTGGTTGGCAGCTTGGTGCAGTGGCTAGTATAAAGAGCGGGGTTGCTGCTACTGAGACGGGAATGGCTGCTGCCTAAGTTACGTGTTTTGCGCATTCCCGTAATGCCTGGTCTCGTAGTGTGGATCTTGATGTGGTTTCTGTGAATTACCAGACTAGGAGAAGTTTGAATGCTGGCACCAACCAGGGTTATAAGTCTCTAAATACAGGTTATTACGCTCGTATCGTTGGATAGCGCTGACATCCTCTTAGGCTGAAGATGTCTGAGACATATCCGTCAAGGGGATACGCATTATAATATGCAGGTGATGCGTAACCCTGGTCGTAAAGTGCCAGATCTGGATTGTTTACGGGATCGTGATATGCAGGATCTCGTAAATACGGAGAAAATGCATCCCGAGTGAGTAGATTAACTCGAGCAGGAGGGGCTCGGGGTGCATAGGAGGGTCTTCGGTGGCAGAGCTCGAGTCAGATTGACCCTGACTGATCTAGTCAATCTTTCTCTCAATTGGGTTTATTCTACCTAGCTACTTGATGATGATATCCATGTCGACTCAAATAGACTCGGTGTAAGCCTCATGGACACCAACCTATTGCTAACCAAGCCGCTGTAACTAGTTCATAGATGCAGCATTCATCGAGTTCTCCGCTAATGATTCGAACAGCTCAAATGCACTGTTCTTGTCTTTTGCGAGAAAATTCCTGCCACTAGATGCATCGGCCAGATACCGATGTGTGTCATCCAGCCCATGGTAAAAAATCTGAGCAAGTGCCATCTGGGTATACCATGATGTGGGCATTTCCAGAGAAGATCGTGAAATCTATCCCATGCTTCATGTAACTTCTCCCCAGCTCCGTGGGAGAAAGTTGTGATTGTGCGCTGCATTGCGCTTGTTCGACCGATTGGGAAGAACTTTTGCAGGAATTCTTGTCATAATTCCAGCCAGGTTCCAATTGGCTTCCCAATAGTCTTGAACAAGTATGAAGCATTGTCCCTCAGAGAGAATGGGAAAAGCTTCATTAGAACAATCCCGAGATCGATATTCCTAGGTCGAATCATTTCAGTGAGTCAACCTAGGTCACTAAGGTGCTGGAACAGATCTTCGCTTGAGTTCCCGTAGAAATGAGTGCTGATCAACCCAATCACATTGGGCTTGAGCTCAAATGCATCTCTGCCTGCAGGAATTTTGACTAAAGGTGCGATGATTTGTGCGGCTAGGTCATAGAAATCCCACAGTTGTTCTCCTCGCAGTGGGTGCTACATCCTGTCGAGTGCTATCAAGATGTGATCCATGCTCTGCTGATGCTGCTCCTCAGATTCGATGACCCGAGCTTCTAGATGAGCCATCAGGTCCAAATTCTCAATATCCTGACCCGATCTAGGTCTAGGTCCAGGATTTACCATGGTGGCTTTGGGAGTAGAAGAAGTGGGAGGAGAAAATGGCCCTAGCGAGGTGACTTGCCTCCTTTGGAATGGCTCCCAAGGTCCAACCAAGTGAGGTTGAAGTGACCTCCTTCCTGGCATACACCACCCAACCCCTGGGTTGGTGTAGCTAAGCAGGATAAGGATAAGGCCCTGTCAATCAAATGGTCCTTATGGATCAAGTGACCAGATTTTTCGTTAGAAGTTTGAATTCCTGAGGAGAAGTTCGTCGTTCAACCGACTGAAAGTGGTTCCCGCCTCTCAAGCTAGCCCAGCCAGTCTAGTTACGAGGGGACTAAGGGAAAGGTTCTTCGTTTAGCTTACGCCTCCGGTTCCATTAACCCTCGAGCTGTGGTATTTTAACACTACCCCGCAAACTTAGTTACCAGGTTTGGCAAGAGAGGTTAAAAACACCCAGTAGTATGACAACAAACTTTGGTTGATTTCGTGTTTTAAAATTAATTTTAACCTATTTTCTTTAGTGGGGTTTGTGGTGAGTGGCCCACAAGGTGACCAAGCTCACCGGCAAAGCACTAGACTTGATTAAGTCTAGGTTAGCCCAAAGTGTGGTCTCTAAGTTGTAACCCTAAAGATTCAACCTAAGGTTCATGGAATTCTAGGGTTTTTTTTTCTGTTTCAGTAGACCACTAAAGTAATGTGTGTTCTATGATAATAATTGGAATCCAATTAACTTGAAATTCTACGAGTAGATTCCTTTTTCAATTAGCTTTCTAGAGAATTTATTTTTTTGAATTTTTTCTATTTCAGACGAATTTTTAAGGAATTTTGAACATCAGAGGGTTAGATCTAGAATTTTGAACCCTGGTAAATTTTTTGCTTTGAAACAGTATTAATTGACCTTCAAAAATTCAGAAAAAATATGGAAAATAAAGCAAATGAGATCAACTTTCAAACTGCACCATTTTTAGTCAAAATAGATTCAGGGATTGCTCAAAATCACTTTTTGAAATTTGAAAAATTTTGAATCTGGGTCAGTCTAACCCCCATGCACTTTGCAAATTTTTAAAAATATTGTACAAGAAATTTTTTCAAATAAACCATGGTGTTTGAAAGGTGGTTTGAAAATGAAGGTTTGGCCCAAATTTCAGAATTGTTTCCTTACTAGTTTTTCAGCAATCGAATTTTTTAATAAGACTTGAAATCTGGCTGAAAAATCAGAAGATGGTGGAAAAGCATTTAAAGAGGTTTAAGTTTGAAATCTAAGCTTTCCACCAAAAAAATGTTTTTTTTTTTTTAACTTTTGCACGTTTTTTTTTTCAAAAAGAATTTTTCAAAGGATTCAAAGAAAAAATCTTTTTTTTCTTTTTTCAAACTAACCTAAGATTCAAAAAGGAAACCTAATATAAATTTCTTTTCGAAATTTTTTTTATTTTTTCATGAAATTGAATTTTTTTTTTTCAAAAGAACTTGCAGAAAGTAAATCTACTCGTAGGATTCAAAAAAGGAAGCCAAATCTAAAGGGGAGATGATGTGCACTTGATTGTTTCTTTGCAGTGCTCATTGTGTGCGCAAATCCTATTTTTCTTCCATGTTGTCTTGCACATCAAAAACAAAGTAGAGAGAGATTTGTCAGTGATAGTTTAAAAGATCGAAATCAAAGAAAATGACGTTGCCTCCCCAGCAATGGCACCATTTGTTGAAATGCGTAGATCGCATATTTGATTAGAAAGAGTCATAGTATAGTTGTGTAATACGATCCAACAAAGATATTTAATAAAAGGTAACAAGACTTGAGTCCCGATCATTCGTCTCTGGGAGGTGTTTGTTTTACTTTTGAAATTGATCTTTTTGTTACTCTACTTTGTTTAAAAACGCACGTCGATTTCCAATCTCTTAATTAAGATTTCACCACTTCTGTTGTGAACTCGGATTACATGCACGTGCGTTAAGTAAATCAAAAAGGTGAACGTGTGAGTTTCTGTGTGCACGATTCCAGTGAGGTGGTGGCTATTTACAGAGAAAGCATCTATCGTTAGATTTTCAGTATTCTCGGGAAACGACATGCTTGTTGCGGAATGGATAGATAATTGAAAAACAGGCAACTTGAATCACAAAAATATAATAGCAATCAATAAGCTCAGTGTGATTTCACAACATGGAGACATATACATATATAAAAGCATTTTTCATTCATACAATGGGAGAGTTGTTTCCAACAAAAACTTTAGAGGAAATCTTTTACAGAAATGCTTGGAATTTAAATCTAGCTACCAAAAAACGACTGCATACAAGAATCAATGGGGGGATTTTGCATGCATCATTGGGGGAGAATAAGGACTACTCTACTAAGCAGTAATAAAAAGCAATAAAACTAGGAAGAGCATAAACTAAATCTAGCAGAACAAAAGGGCATTCAGGGGTGGTCCCCGATGGCCATGGACTGGTCGGGAGAAGAATGAGGGGCAGCCAATGTAGCTTAGGCCGACCCTTGGGGAGAAGGAGGAGTGATTCAACATCCCAACAAGATGTCCTCCGTGGTGGTGGTGAGCTCATGGAGGTGGAGTGGCTAACCTAAGTGGAGGTGGGTGTGCATGGAGCCAATGAAGTGAGTGGCCAAAAAGTGGATGGAAACCAAGGGATGTGAATGGGTGCACTTGGCTGCCAATGGGGCCTTTTTATAGACTCAAGGGCTTCTCTCTAGAGACTTGTAGAACTCTCTAGAGAGAGTCCAAGAGTGGCTGGCCATATGGTTATGAGATCCAAAAATTGTGGATCTCATTCTAAAAGCCTCTTGGTTGCTAAATTTGGCAACCAAGAGGTGGCACCACTTCAAGAGAGCTCTAGAGAACTCTAGAGAAGTGTGTGTGCGTGGATGTGCATGTGTGTGTGTGTGTGTGTGGTCATGCTCTATGTGGCTAGGTGGCTTAGATTAGGTCCTAAAGGGTTTGGGTAGATGTATTCCTTGAATTAGGGTTACAAACCCTAATTGCTAAGGGGAAAGTGCAATTAGACTTAACCTAATTTTAATTGGATGAGTGTGAACCTAATTGAGAGTGAAATAACTCAATTGGGTTGGGTTTAGGTCAATTGGACTCTCACTAAGTCCAATTGAACTTGTGTGGGTTGAGATCTAAGCTCAATTGGACTCAATGAGTCCAATTGACTTAGGTGAAGGTAATTGACTTTTATCTAAGTCAATTGGGTTTGGTGAGGACCTAATTAGGTCCTTAAGTAGGTCTAGAGGTGATGTACTAGGGTTAGGATACCTTAATTTAGGTTCCTATGGGGTTGGGATTAGGTCTAGGGAGCTAGAGATCCAAGATCAAGACTTGAATCTCAAAATAGGGACTGGAGACCAGTACCTGACGTCCAAAAATGTGATCATATTACTTATACTCAAAAATCAGAAGTCCAGATGTTAGTTCTGGATGTCCAATTTGTGTCAAGAGGAAATCAACATTCTGTTTTGGGTATTCTGCAGAAATTGGATGTCTAACAAAGTGTCTAGACGTCCAATAACACTGCAAAAGTGGGTTTGAGGTGTGCGGGAGATGGCTAAGGGTCCTGGACATCCTATAACTTTTCTGGATGTCCAGATAAGGGCTGGAACTAGAATTTTAGGGCTTCCTCGGGTGTTGTGACCTAATCTAAGGGTGGCTAAGGCTTGGGGATGTTTCTAGGCTATCTTAGGGCTAGGATGGACCTAAGCTCTTCACATTTTACTACTTTATTCCTACTTAATAGAATAGAAACCTTTAACTCCCTTACATTATTATTCGTACATCTAAACTAAGCCTTCTACTCCAGCTCTGCTGCAACTCCCATTATTCCTGATCCAGCTTCAGATCCTACTCCAGATCCAGCTCCTGATTAGCTTATTGCCTGCAATTGACATAATGTACTTAATCAGCACATTATAACATTATTTCATGCATAGCTAAAGAAAAGCAATAAAGATGTCGATAATGCGTATGCATGCATGAATAACCCTAACTTATGCTATGTCTTAGCTTAATCTAGGTCAATTAAGACCTAAGATTGCTGCGTAATCAGCACTCTAAACATTTTGGCACCGTTGCCAAGGAGCAACGGGCGATTTAGAAATATTGATTGCAATTGCTGATTTGGTACTAACTTGATATATCTCTTTTTGTTGTGGTTGTTTCAGGGGAGAAGATTCAACAAAAGACAGCCACACATCAAACACGCCCAGGGCAGGTAATTTCCGATTAATCTCTTTCTCTTAAGCCCCTCATTTTGAAAAGGAAGAAAAATATAAAAACAATTAGGGCTACTTGCTTTCCATTTCTAGTTAATTTCACTAAGTTGCCTAATTTGATTTCAACAACAATACTGATTTGTGCACCCACTTAAGGTAACTAGGGCTACCACCTTCTTGATTGAGACCTAGATACCAGATTTTGGAAAACTAAATTGGACTAAGATTAGAGCCAACTTAAGGATTTAAATTTAGGGTTTTAGAGACACAACTTCATAAGCAAGAATCAACTCTCCAAAAAGAGGTGTGCATAAGCCTTGGTTGAAGAGGCTTATTCGAGAAAACCCGTTGCTGTACTTCATTGGTAAAATTACAATTTTACCCTTTGTTTCTTGTTTTTCACCTAGAAAGGTTATTCAGTGAATTAGGAACTCTAGTTGGTTATGTAGGAGCTTTTGTTCTCTTTTATAAGTCAAAATCAGCTAGTTAGGGCTCATGATAGTGTTCCCATCATACCCCCATGCCTAGCTTTTACTAGTCCCTTAACAAAATTTTAAGGTTTAAACTTTACTTCTTGACCATGAGTTCTTTCGATGCCCTAAAACTATGATGAGTGCTTTCTTCTGTAGATTAGGTTAGAATGTCGAAAATAGGCCTAGACGTACTCAAGTACCAACCAAGATCCGAACCTGATTGGCTCTATCCTCAGTCTGTCGCAAAGGCTTTTAAGGCCCACAAGAACTATCCTAACATTTGTTGGACTCTGTGGTTAAAACACCCATGCTTGTAACATATTTTAGCCTCGGTTCAATTTGCAGTGCATATTTTGTAACAGAGAGACAGAGGGTTTTTCTTTGTTTGGAGAGTTCTCTCTCACTTTTCTTTTTATTTCTAGCTTCAGATTGGCTTCTCAACACGGTCTATATCGGATTCCTAGTCCCCATCATCAATCCTCGAAGGGTCCCTACCAATCGATGCTTCATGATTGCACCACCCATGGCAACCCCTAGAACTCTCTGGCTTTTAGGATTTCGAGATAATCCCACCCATGGCATTTTGTAGCCAAATCCAGACCATGATAATCGACATTTCATAATAATACCACCCATGGCATCTGAACTAGCACAGGGTGCTTACATGTCCCTAGAAGGATATGTAAATATCCTAGGAGACAAGCACTGAGGAGATGATAGGTTATTGCGCATCTTCAAGGGGAATTTCCCACCTCTCTGCATCGGGAACTCGTCCAAATCAACTTGTGTTGATCGGCCACTCCTAATCTAGGCGACTTTTTCAGAACAGATTAAACGCATTTGCATGATTTTGATACTTATGCTCACTGAGCTAGACTGTGTGTGCATTGGGGTGCTTAGGTTACCGAGTCCCGCAAACCAGAGGTCAGTTAACGAGGCCGAATACTCCCTAAGCATTAGACCTAATACTTAAGCTTCGCATTTTCTCCAACCTTTTGAGGACTATCCAGATCTTAGTGAATACTTGAATTTTTAAGCCTTGGAGACTAGTCCAAGAGGCCTAAGATTAGCATTCCTACTAATCTCTTCTGTGTTTCCTTAGCACTTTTTTCTTTCATTTTCTTTTTCTTGATATTGTCTCGAACTTAGTTAATCCCTTAATTTCCTACAAATGACTATCTCTTCATTTTCTTTTCATTTTGTGCTCGTTTTTTGACATCTTTCTCTTTTCCTCTTTTTCTCCTCAGGATTTGACAAGCCTATTTTCGTTCATTTTGAAATCGTCGGAAATTGTAGTATAGTTGCGCTAAAATGCTCGTCAAAAATAATTTATAAAGATAACATGACATGAGCCCCAGTCATTCATCTCTGGGAGGCATTTATGCAAATTTGAAATTGATCTCTTTCGTTCTACTTGCTTAAAATTGCACGACAGTTTCTAATCGTCGGATCAATGTTTGGCCACTTTCATTATGAACCCTAATTACGTGCACATGTGTTAGATAGATGACAAATGTGAAAGTGTGAGTTTCAGTACGCACAATTCTAGTTATGTAGTGGTTGTTTGCAGAAAATGCATTAATAGTTAGATCATCAATATTTTCAGGTACCGACATGCTAGTTGCAACAGATAATAATTAAAAGTAGGCAACTTTAATCACACAAAATATATTGCAATAAGCTCATGATTATTCTCAACATAGATATATATATATATATATATATAAAATCTTTTATTGATTCATCAAGGTGCTTGCAACATGGAACTAGTGGAAAGCTTATAGAGGAAAGCTTGAAAACATAAATCTAGCTAATAGAAAAGAATCGCATACACGAATCTAAAGGGGGATTATGCATGCATCATTGGGGGAGAAGTAAGGAACTAAACTACTAAGCAGTAATAAAAGCAGTAAAACTATGAAGAACTATAATCTAGTCTAATCTAGTGGCAATATGGGCATTTGGAGGTGGGCTCCAATGGCCTTTGAGCTGGTTGAGAGGAGGAGGGGCAGCCAATGGTGCTTAGGCCAACAGTTGGAGAGAGGTTGAAGAGGTGATCCAACATCTTGGTGTGGAGAAGGTGGTGCCCATGGTGAAGCAACTCGTGAAGGGGGAGTAGAAGTGTAATGTAGCAAAGATAAATGGAACCAAGAGTGAATGGGTGAAAATGGCCACCTCTTAGATCTTTTCAAAGACCTAAGGGAGACACTCAAGAGAATTCTGGAACTCTCTAGAAAGAGCTCCAAGTGTGGCCAACCAAGGAGAGAGAAGGTGGTTTTTAGATCCACCATTTGTGGATCTACACTTTGAATGTCTCTTGGTTGCTAATTTTAGCAACCAAGAGTGGCGCCACCTTCGGAATAACCTAGAACACTCTAGGCGGTGTGGGAATGTGTGAGTGGGTGTGTGTGTGTGTGTCTGCGTGGCCGTGCCCTATGTGGCTAAGTGGTCTTGGTTAGGTCCTAAGGGGTTTGGGTTAGTGTAGGTCTTAAATTAGGGTTGCAAACCCTAATTGCTAAGGGGGCAATGCAATCAAACTTAACACAAGTTTAATTGAATGAGTGTGAACCTATTGAGAGTGAAATAACTCAATTAGGTTGGGTTTAGGTCAATTGGACTCTCACTGATTCTAATTGGACTTATATAGGTTGAGATCTGAGCTTAATTGGACTCTTTGAATCCAATTGTATAGGCTGATGAGATTGACTATAATCTAAGTTAATTGGGATTAATGAGAAACTAATTAGGTTCTTGGGAAGGTTTAAAGATGGTGTACTAGGGTTAGGGTACCTTAATTTAGGTTCCTAAGGGGTTGGAATTGGGTTTAGGGAGCTTAGAACTCATGATCAAACCTTGAATTCCAAAACAGGAACTGGAGAGTAGCTCCAGACATCCAATAAAACTGTCAGATGACTTATAGTGAAAAATCAAAAGTCTAGACTTCAAGTCTGGACGTCTAATCCGAGTCAGGAAAGTTTCTAGGTTTTGTCTTGGGTATTCTGCAAAAATTAGACGTCTAACCAAGTGTTTGGATGTCCAATAATACTGTAGAAGTGAGTTTAAGGTGTGTGGGAGCTGGCTAAGGGTTCTGGACATCCTATAACTCATCTGGATGTCCAGATAGAGGATGGAATTAGGGTTTAAAGGTTTCCAAGGGTGCGGTGACCTAATCTAAGGGTGGCTAAGGCTTGGGGAAGCTTCTAGGCTGTCCTAAGGCTAGGATGAACCTAAGTTCTTCACAGTTTATTGCTTTATTCCTACGTAATAGAATAGCATGCCTTAACTCCCTTATATTATTATCTACTACATCTAATCTATGTCTTCCGCTCCAGCTCTGCTGCAACACCAATTATGCTTTATTCTTCAGATCCAACTTTAGGTCCAGCTTCAGATCTAGCTTCTGATCAACTTATTACCTGCAATTGACATAATGCACCTAATCAGTACATTGTAGCGTTATTTTATGCATAGCTAAAAGAAAATAGTAAAGATGTAAATAATGCTTATGCATGCATGAACTACCCTAACTTATGCGAAGTCTTAACCTAATTTAGGTCATTTAAGACCTATAATTGCTACGCAATCATACCCTTATGCCTAAATCTTGCTAGTCCTTAGCAAATGCGAGACTAAATTATTCATATAAAGGTCCCTAAGGGATTGATTATTTTATAACGTGTATGCCTAGAGATTTTTCTCATTTTTGTTTTCATCCTATGCTCTAGAAATCCAGACAATCGTGAAATTGTAGCTACGTAGCTTTTGCAACGGATTCGAGTGAAAATTTAATTCACCTCTAAAACTTGTACTTGACCCCTAGTTAAAATTCTAGTAGGATAGGCAAATTTTCTTCCCTCGGGGTATTTAAGATATTCTATGAATTCCACCCGGCTTTAAGCTTAGGTAGAGAATTTTAGAGGGAAAATATTATATATTTGGTGGCTCACTGTCGACTGGTGCTACATTGAGATTAGTACTATAGAATCTAGATTCCCAAATTATTACGTAACTCAACTCAGAGAAAAGAGAAAAACTATGCTCTCTTTTGGTTCCTTTGTATTCAATCTCTTTTTCTTTTTCTTTTTCTTTTCTTTTCTTTCTTTTTCTTAGAGCTCACAATCTCACCAGATTCACACGTATGACCTATATTTGGTGGTCTCACTTGGTATTAACACTTTAATTGAGTTCTTATAACCTTAACACTAAGTCGGAATTCCTCAACCAGTATTCGGGCGATTAGAAACACAAGAAAGGTGGGTTAAGGCCATATTTGGTGGATCTCAAATTTATTTTATGGTATTGCCTCAATGCAACTGAAATAAACACTAAATATTCACACAATCTTTTTCTTTGCTTTCTCTTGATTTTCTAATTTTTTCTTTTTCAATTTTGCTTTTTTCTCATTTTATTTTGTATGTATAATTTTTTTTTTCTTTTTTTTTTTTCAACACAACACAAGCTAGCATACATTCATGAACTTTATTGAGGAGGCATTATTAGGGATTGGTGATACTCACGGACATTAGGTAGCTTAGTTGGTGGAAGTGCTTACTCACGGCACTAGGAGATACGGATAGGATGGTGTATTTCTGACCTTGACATCAATACCCTCCTTCGGCCGAGGATTTCGTAAAGAATGGTGGTAACCATCCACCTTAGCCCTAGTTTTATGAAAAGTCGCTCTCCATGTAATTGCCTTTTTTGGTGGCTCTCAAATTTCACAGAAAATGTATACGTAGGAACCGAGAGTGAAAACTATGCCTAATCTCTGAGTATCATCACCTAATTATCTAGGATTTTGGATTCCTTGCACTTAATCTTAGAGCACCAGTACACTCTACTCTCATCTTACACTATTTGGTAGATTTTTGGAAGAAAATCTACCTAACTCTTAAAACACTGTCCAACGGTTTAGGAGAAGAAGCACTGTTTCTTCTAGACAAACTAAAGACATTTATCATCCTTCACCGTGAATCCATTGCAAATTCTACGTGTGTGAAAAATTGTATTGGATTCCAGATTACAGGCATCAACTAGAGGATAAAATCCCTAATGCATTCTCTTAATAAGATAATCTTATTCATGGATGCACTATGTATATGTGCTATAAACAAGTAACATCTTATATTCGTACTTCATGAAACTTCCCTTATCGGGTTACATTTAGCTTGACCCTATATTTAGAACAAAAGGGTAAGCGAGTGAGTTGGAAATGGCTGTTGCAGATGATTTCTAGCTCCAATGCGAACATTGAAGGTGGAGTCGGTTGTTCTTTTATTTAGTGTCCTAAAGTACGTGTACATGTAGCTTCGAGGTTTTCCTAAGGGTTGGCATAAAAAAATTTTCAGTTTTACTGTATCTACCTCCCTCATGCCTAAGTTCTTGCATGTCCTCATGCATTAATATAAAATAAAATTAATACAGCAGGGAGTAAGTGGGTAGAGATCACCTGGAATTGCTTTTGAAGATTAATGTTCAGCACTGGCCAACTTGACAGTATGCAATATGCAGAAAGAAAATATGCTAAAAGAAAAATATGCTATATATAAAAAGGAATATGTATAAGGTGATGGATGTGGAGTAGATGCTGAGTTTAACACCTCCAGTTGGGTGAAAACTCAATCACACGTCCTCAATAAGATGAATGATCTCATCAGCTAAAGGAGGTTCTTGGGCCAAAAATAGCTTGAGGCAGTAGCCATTTACCGTAGATATATGCCCAGATTTTAGGTCCCTGATCTGGACCGCCCCATTAGGATATGGGTGAATCACAACATATGGGCCAATCCACTTGGATTTGAGCTTCCCTGCAAAAAGTTTTAATCGTGAATCGAACAACCAGACTTGCTGGTTGGGCGTGAATTCTTTCCTTCAGATGTGGCGATCATGAAAGGCCTTGGTCTTGTCCTTGTATATCAATGCATTCTCAAAGGCCTCCAATCGGATCTCTTCTAATTTGCTGAGCTGGAGTTTCCATTCTTGACCTCCCGCATCGAGGTCAAGGTTACATTTTTGCATCGCCCAAAAGGTATGGTGTTCCAACTCTACAGGAAGGTGATAGGCCTTGCCATATACCATATGATATGGTGACATTCCAAGTGGGGCCTTGTACACTGTCTAATATGCCCAGAGTGCATCAACTAATTTATCGGACCAGTCCTTCCTATCTGGTCTAACTATCTTCTGGAGAATCAGCTTGATTTGATGATTAGACACTTCCGCCTGCCCACTGGTCTATAGGTGATATGGGGTAGCTATATGGTGATGGACCCCGTATTTCTTTAATAATGACCTGAAGTGGGCATGGATGAAGTGGCTTCCCCCGTCGCTAATCAAAGCATGGAGTATTTTGAATCTCGCGAAGATGTATTCCCATATGAAGGAAATGACGGTCTTATGATCAGCCCATCTTGTCGGGATGGCCTCAACCCGCATCAAGACATAGTCAACGGCTAATAATATGTACTCGAAGCCATGTGAGTTTGGAGAAGGGCCCATAAAATTGATGCCCCAGACATCGAACACTTCTACAACCATAATGGGTTGAAGTGGCGTCATGTCTCTCCTAGTCATAGAACCGATCGACTAGCATCATTTGTAGTGCTGGGTGCATTCGTGTGTACCTTTGAAAATAGTTGGCCAGAAAAATCCCGGCTGCAAAATTTTTGTAGCGGTTTTCCATCCCGAGAAATGACCACCACAAGCATCATTATGGAAAAAAAACACCAGGGATCTCAGAATTTGCGATGCATCTTCAAATAATCTGATCCGCTCTAATGTGGAAGAGTAGTGGGTCATCCTAGAGGTAGAATTTGGTTTCCGTAGTAAATTTGGGTTTCTGGCCCTTGGATAGTTTCGCGGGAATCTTGCTTGCGGCAAGATAGTTCGCGATATCCATGTACCAGGGGAACTGAATAGAGTTAACTGCCAAAAGTTATTCATCTGGAAATTGGTCGTGGATAGGTAGGGAATAAGGAATGTGGGCTAGGTCCAATCTGGATAGGTGATCCGCCACAACATTCTACTTTTTGGCTTTATTGTGGATTTCAATATCAAATTCATCCAATAGAAGGATCCATCTAATGAGCCAGGGTTTGGTATTCTTCTTTTCCAACAAATGCCAGAGGGCGGAATGGTCAGTGAAGATGATAACTTTGGACCCTAATAGATAAGATCTAAATTTCTCCAACCCGAATACTAGAGCTAGCAGTTCTTTTTCGGTGACAGCATAATTGCACTAAGCCTCATTCAGCGTCTTGCTAGCATAGTATATGACAAAAGGCTGTTTCTCCCGACACTGGCCTAAAACAACATCGATGGCAAAATCAAAAGCGTCACACATCATCTTGAAATCAAGCAACTAGTCAGGTGGTTGGAGAATCAGGGAATCACAAACAGCGCTTCGTAAACTCTCGAAGGCACTGAGACACGAGGTGTCAAATTCTAATGGGGCATCAGCAACAAGGAGATTCGTCAAAGATCATGCAATTTTCGAGAAATCGCGTATAAATCTCCGATAGAAGCCAACATGACCAAAGAATGATTTGATATGGTTGACTGAGCTAGGTGGCAGTAAGTAGGAAATAAACTCAGATTTAGCTCGATCGACCTTGAGTTCATTTTTAGAGATTCTGTGCCCTAGTACTATGCCATCCCTCATCATGAAATGGCTTTTCTCCCAGGATAGTACTAGGTTTACCTCAATACACCATTTCAGGATTTTGGTGAGATTATCAAGACAAAATACGAAATCATCTCTTAAAATGGAGAAGTCATTCATGAACACCTCCACATAGTCCCCAATCATGTCAGAGAAGATGGCCATCATACAATGCTAAAATGTTGCTGGTGCATTGCAGAAGACAAAGGGCATCTGCTTGAAAGCGAATGTTCTAAAGTGGCATCTGAATGTGCTCTTGTCTTGATCTTCTAGGCTAATCGCTACTTGATTATACCCAGAGTATCCATCTAGAAAGTAAAAGAAACTACGTCCGGCTAACCATTCAAAGATCTGATCAATGAAAGGCAAAGGAAAGTGATCCTTCTAGGTAGCCATGTTCAGTTTCCTATAATAAATGCAGACTCGCTATGATGTTGCAGTACAGGACGAGATGGATTCACCTTTATTATTTTTCACTACGGTGAGTCCTGCTTTCTTGGGCACTATCTAGATCGGACTCACCCATTGGCTATCAGAGATTTGGTATACAATACCTTCATCCAGCCATTTGATGATCTACTTCTTAACAGCCTCTAGCATATTTGGGCTTAGCCGTCTTTGAGGTTGTCTCGAAGGTTTCATCCCCTTATCCATGTAAATGTGATGGGTGCAATATGAGGGGCGAATACCGCGAAGATCAACAATGCTCCACCCTATAGCAGCCCTATGGTCTTGTAGCGTAGAAATCAATTGATGCTCTTGTTCTTGGGTTAAGTGGGCACTAATATTGACTGGGTATGTCTCACTTTTGCACAAGAACACATACTTAATTGAGTCAGGTAAGGGCTTCAATTCAATCACGGGCGGATTAGAGTCAGAGATGGGAATAGGAGGAGTAGACTCGAAGGCGGAAATCTGATGATCCGGATGCGTGTGAATTCCTGTTGATTCGCGATCTGTGAGATAGTCAGTTGTGACTATGCTAACAGGAAACCCATTAGCTGTGGTCACATCTTGTAACAATAGGGGCAATCCAGTAGTGTACGGATTGGGATAGCTAGATTTAGGGGTGCTGTGGTCAGAAACACACCCTAAACAATTGGATCCATGGGGAGATATGTGCAGTGCAGTGGTCTCAGTCTCATGTGGATTGAGGTCCAAGAACCATGATAGTGCAGACGAATGAGACATTGGGTGGTCACAAAGGAGCCCAATGTTACCACAGTATGTCGAATCTTCGTTTTCACCATCCTCCTCTATGCGATCACAGTCAAAATTCCTTGATGCCCTGAATATCTCAAGTCAAAGTTACTTATTACCTAGGGCTATCTCCATACACTCGTATGCACAATCAATGTTTGCTTGGGCTGTCGCTAAAAATGGGCGACCCAGAATGATTGGTGCACCTCGGAGATTAGGAGGAACCTCCATATTGAGAATAAAATATGGTAGTGGGAGTTAGGTTGATGGACGAACCCAGATCTAGAAGGGCTCGATCAAATGGAAAATCCTGCAAGAAGCAGGATATGAGTGGGGTACTAGGGCCTTTCTTTTTCAGTGGCAAGTCGGCTAGAATCATGGCGCTAGCTTCTTTTGAAAGTATCGCCTGTCGTCCAATTTTAGGCTGTCGCTTCAGGGTACAATAGTCCTTGAAGAACCTTGCGACAGCGGGGATGTGATCAATTACCTTGAGGAGAGGGACCTGAATATGTACTTCCTTAAACATTGACTTTAGGTCCTCAAAATTCTGCGTGTCCTTCAATACTACATTTCGTGTCAGAGCCTTAGGAAAAGGGATGGGAATCTCAGGGTCAAGTGGCCTCTTACCTTATCTATTGTAGGTAGCTCTTGAGATGAAGGAGTCGAACATGCCTGTCGTGAAGGGTGAGAAAAATCAGGACCAGCCTGCCTTTGAATGTCTTCCTTCCACTCCTCAATGAGACAGCATTTGCATCGACTTGCTTTCCATGAGGTGGTAGGGGAGAGGAAGGGGCAGAGTATGTAGGGTTATTCATCAAAGGTGGCTAGCCTTGAGCATAACCAAGTGGTGCAGGAGGCACCTATAATATGGCGTGTACCTATCCCTGTGGTGCCTGAAACCTAGGCGAGGCACCTTGGTTTTGCAGATACCGAGGGTTCGGGATAGGTTGGGAGGGAAAGGCTCCCTGAGTCCTATGCTCCTGCAATAGTTGGTCTTGCATGTTCTGTATAGTTTGTATTTGGTCAGCCATCGCCTTCATTATCTGCAACGTATTCTGTGTAGATTTCCTCATCGATTCTTGCAGCTCCTCTTTCAGTGCCTCCAGAGGGTCAGCTCGCTTTGGAGGGTGACTGGTAGCTTTGTGCAGCCGTTAGTATAAAGAATGGGGTTGCTACTACTGATACGAAAATGCTGTTGCCTAGGGTATGTGTTTTGTGCATTCCCGTATTGCTTGGTCTGGTAGTGTTGATCTTGATGTGGTCTCTATGACTTACCAGACCAGGAGAAGTTTGAATGCTTGCACCAACCAGGGTTATATGTCTCTGAATACGGGTTATTATGGCTGTATCCTTGAATAGCACAGACGTCCTCGTAGGTCAAAGAAGTTTGAGACGCATATCCATCAAGGGGATACGTATTATAGTCAGCAAGTGGTGCATAACCCTGGTCATACGGTGCCAGATTGGGATTGTTTACGAGATCCTGATATGTAGGATCTTGTAAATAAGGAGAAGATGCATCTCGATTGAATAGATTAACTTGAGCAGAGGGGCTCTGGGTGTATAGGAGGGACTTGGAGCAGTAGACTTCAGGTCAGATTGACCCTGACTAATTTGGTCAATCTTTTTTTCAATCAGGTTTATTCTATCCAGCTGCTTGACGACGATATCCATGTCAGTTCGAATAGACTCAATGTGAGCCTTATGGACACCAACCCGCTGTTGACCAGGTCGCTGGAGCTGGTTCATGGATGTGACATTCATCTAGTTTTCTGCCAAAGATTCGAACAACTCAAATCCATTGTTCTCATCTTTCGTGAGGAAATTCCCACCACTAGATGCATTGGCTAGATACCGATGTGTGTCATTTAGCCCATGGTAAAAGATATGAAATAGGTGCCATCTGGGTATACCATGTTGCGGGCATTTCCTAAGGTTGTGAAATCGATCCCAGGCGTCATGCAACTTCTCCCAAGATCCTTGGGAGAAAGTCGTAATCACATGCCTCATCACGTTCGTTCGACTAATCGAGAAGAACTTTTGCAAGAATTCACGTCGTAATTCTAGCCAGGTTCCAATCGGCTTCCCAATGGTCTTGAACCAGTATGAAGCTTTATCCTTTAGAGAAAATGGGAAAAGCTTCATCATAACAATCCCAAGATCAACATTCCTAGGTCGAATTGTTTCTGCGAGTCGACTCAGGTCCTCTAACTGTTGGAATGGATCTTTGCTTGAGTTTCCATAGAAATGACTGTTGATCAAACTGGTTACATTAGGCTTGAGCTCAAATGCATCTCCTCCTATGGGAATCTGGACTAAGGGTGCGATGATCGGTGCAGCTGATCATAGAAATCCCGAAGTTGTTCTCCTTGCGATGGATGCTGCATTCTGTCAAGCATCGTTAAGATACGGCCCATACTCTACTGATGCCACTCCCCTGATTCAACCACCTGGGCTTCCAGACGAGCCATCAGGTCCAAATTACTAGCATCCTGACTCGGTCTAGGTCCTGGTCCAGGATTAGCCATTGCGACTAAGGGAGTAGAAGAAGTGGGGGGACAAGATGGTCCTGACGACGTGACTTGCCTCCTTGGGAGTGGCTTCCAAGGTCCAACTAGTTGAGGTCTAAGTGACCTCCTTCCTTGCATACACCACCCAACCCTTGGGTTGGTGTAGCCAAGCCAAACAAGGCTAAGGCCCTATCAATCAGATGGTCCTTATGATCGGGTGACCGGATTTTTCGTTCTAAGTTTGAATTCCTGAAGAAAAATTAATCATACAACCGATTGAAAGTGATTCCCGCCTCTCAAGCTAACCTAGCCATTTTGGTTACAAGGGGACTAAGGGGAAGGTTCTTCCTTCAGCTTATGCCTTCGGTTCCGTTGACCCCCGAGCAGCGGTCGTTTGAGACTACCCCGTAGACTTAGTCACCAGGTTTCGCAAGAGATGTTGAAAACACCCAATAGTATGGCAACGAATTCGGGTTGATTTCGTGTTTTAAAATTAATTTGAGCCCACAAGGTGACCAAGCTAACCGGCTAAACACAAGACTTCACTAAGTCTAGGTTAGTCCAAATGTGGACTCTAGATTGTAACCTTAAAGGTGTAACCTAGGGCTCATGCAATTCTAGGGTTTTTTGACAAGCTCGTTTTTGTGCATTTTGAAATCGTCGGAAATCGTAGTATAGTCATGCTAAAACGCTCGTCAAAAATAATTTATAAAGATAATGAGACTTGAGTCCTGGTCATTCGTCTCTGGGAGACGTTTATGCAAATTTGAAATCGATCTCTTTCGCTCTACTGGCTGAAAATTGCATGCCGGTTTCTAATCATCGGATCACTGTTCAACCACTTTCATTATGAACCCTAACTATGTGCGCATGTGTTACATAGATGACAAAAGTGAAAGTGTGAGTTTCAGTACACGCGATTCTAGTTATGTGGTGGATGTTTACGGAAAATGTGTTAATAGTTAGATCCTCAATATTTTTAGGTACCGACATGCTGGTTGCAACAGATAATAATTAAAAGTAGGAAACTTTAATCACACAAAATATATTGCAATAAGCTCATGGTGATTATCAACATAGCGATATATATATATATATATATAGAAAAAAATATCTTTTATTGATTCATCAAGGTGTTTGCAACATGGAACTGGTGGAAAGCTTGTAGAGGAAAAGCTTGAAAACATAAATCTACCTAATAGAAAACAATCGCATACATGAATCTAAAGGGGGATTATGCATGCATCATTGGTAGAGAAGTAAGGAACTACACTACTATGCAGTAATAAAAGCAGTAAAACTATGAAGAACCATAATCTAGTCTAATCTAGCAGCAATAAGGGCATTCCGAGGTGGGCTCCAATGGCCTTTGAGTTGGTTGAGAGGAGAAGGAGGGGCTGCCAATGGTGCTTAGACTTGCCCTTGGAGAGAGGTTGAAGAGGTGATCCAACATCTTGGCACGTAGATGGTGGTGGCCATGCTGAGGCAACTCGTGAAGGTGGAGTGGAGGTGGAATATAGCAAAGCTAAATGGAACCAAGAGTGAATGGGTGCAAATGGCCACGCCTTAGTTCCTTTTATAGATCTAAGGGAGACTCTCTAGAGAAGTGTGGAACCCTCTATAGAGATCTCCAAGAGTGGTCGGCCAAGGAGAGAGAAGGTGGCTTTTAGATCCACCATTTGTTGATCTACAATTTGAATGTCTCCTGGTTGCCAATTTTAGCAACCAAGAGTGGCGACACTTTTGGAAGAACCAAGAACACTCTAGGTGGTGTGGGAGTGCGTGAATGGGTGTGTGTGTGTGTGTGTGAATGGCCGTGCCCTATGTGGCTAAGTGGTCTAGGTTAGGTCCTAAGGGGTTTGGGTTAATGTAGGTCTTAAGTTAGGGTTGCAAACCATAATTGCTAAAGGGGAAATGTAATTAAACATAACAAAAGTTTAATTGAATGAGTGTGAGCCTAATTGAGAGTGAAATAACTCAATTAGGTTGGGCTTAGGTCAATTGGACTCTCACTGAGTCTAATTGGACTTGTATGGGTTGAGATCTGAGCTCAATTGGACTTGATGAGTCCAAATGAATAGGATGATGAGATTGACTATAATCTAAGTAAATTGGGCTTAATGAGAAACTAATTAGGTTCTTGGGAAGGTTTAAATATGGTGTACTAGGGTTAGGGTACCTTAATTTAGGTTCCTAAGGGGTTGGAATTGGGTTTAGGAAGCTAAGAACTCAAGATCAAGGCTTGAATTCGAAAACAGGAACTGGAGAGCAGTTCCAGATGTCCAATAGAAGTGCCAAATGACTTATAGTGAAAAATCAAAATTCCATACTTCAAGTCTGGATGTCTAATCAGAGTCAGGAAGGTTTCTAGGTTTTGTCTTGGGTATTCTGCAGAAATTGGACATCTGACCAAGTGTCTGGACGTCCGATAACAATGCAGAAGTGGGTTTAAGGTGTGCGGGGGCTGACTAAGGGTTCTGGATGTCCTATTCCTAATCTAGACATGCAGATAGAGGCTAGAATTAGGGTTTTAAGGTTTCCTAAGGTGCGATGACCTAATCTATGGGTGGCTAAGGCTTGGGGAAGCTTCTAGGCTGTCCTAGGGCCAGGATGGACCCAAGTTCTTCACAATTTATTGCTTTATTCCTACTTAATAGAATAGCATACCTTAACTCCCTTACATTATTATCTACTACATCTAATCTAGGTCTTCCACTCCAGCTCCCCTGCAACACTAGTTATCTTTATTCTTCAGATCCATCTTTAGATACTGGTTCAGATCTAGCCTCTGATCAGCTTATTACCTGCAATTGACAAAATGCACCTAATCAGTATATTATAGCATTATTTTATGCATAGATAAAAGAAAGCAATAAAGATGCAAATAATGCTTATGCATGCATGAACTACCCTAACTTATGCTAAGTCCTCGCCTAATTTAAGTCAATTAAGACCTATAATTGCTGCGCAATCAGGATTTGTATGGCCTCAAAATTTTCTCTCCCCTCAGAATTTTTTTGTTCTTTTTCAAGAATTCTCATTTTCATTTTTTTGGTATTTTTGTGATATCTGATTTTTTTGTTGATACCTTTTCTTTTGAGATGATTTTTCATGGCATTTTGCACTTTCACCTCCCCTCCTCTTTCTCCCTTTCTCGTTAACCTTCCTTCCTCTTCTCCTTCTCTTTCTCCCATTCCCTTTCCCCTTCCCTTACCCTCCCCTTCTCTTTATCACTTTCCTTAACCTCCCCTTCTTTTTCTCCCTTCCTTCCTTAGTTACTCTTCCCTTCTTATTTCATCTCCTCTTTCTTCTCCTCTTTCCCTTTCCCTTACCCTCCCCTTCTCTTTCTCCCTTTCTCCTTAACCTCCCCTTCTCTTTCTCTCTTTCATCCTTAATTACCCTCCCCTTCTTTTTTCCTCTCCTCTTTCTTCTCCTCTTTCCCCTTCCCTTACCCTGCCCTTCTCTTTCTCCCTTTCTCCTTAACCTCCCCTCCTCTTTCTCCCTTTCTCCTTAACCTCCCCTTCCTCTTCTCCTTCGCTTTCTCCCATTCCCTTTCCCCTTCCCTTACCCTCCCCTTCTCTTTCTCCCTTTCTCCTTAACCTTCCCTTCCTCTTCTCCTCTTTCTCCCATTCCCTTTCCCCTTCCCTTACCCTCCCCTTCTCTTTCTCCCATTCTTCTTAATCTCCCCTTCTCTTTCTCCCTTTCTTCTTTAATTACCCTCCCCTTATTATTTCCTCTCCTCTTTCTTCTCCTCTTTCCCCTTTGTTTACCCTCCCCTTCGCTTTCTCCCTTTCTCCTTAACCACCCCTTCTCTTTCTCTCTTTCTTCCTTAATTACCCTCCACTTCTTATTTCCTCTCCTCTTTCTTCTCCTCTTTCCCCTTCCCTTACCCTCCCCTTCTCTTTCTCCCTTTCTTCCTTAATTACCCTCCCCTTCTTATTTCCTCTCCGTTTTCTTCTACTCTTTCCCCTTCCCTTACCCTCCATTTCTCTTTCTCCCTTTCTCCTTAACTTCCCATTCTCTTTCTCTCTTTCTTCCTTAATTACCCTCCCCTTCTTTTTTCGTCTCCTCTTTCTTCAGCATAAAGCATTCAAGATACAAAAAAAAAGCAACATTCCACACAAGAAATAAATATAAGTGGACACACCTCACACAAAAAATGAACCTAAGTGTGCACACCCCACTCTTGAAATAAATCTAAGTGGGCACACCCCACATCTAACATGACAATAGCGTTTTAAAAAAAGAGTAGTAAGAAACTCAGCATAGTGACAAAATGGAAACAATTGGTGCACAAAAAGTAGTAGAATGCGAAGAACCTATTTGAGAAGGCAATAAAAAAAATCAGTTTGGATATATAAATGAATGTAACATTTAATAGAGGATAAAATAATTTAAAGGCAATTTAAACAAAACAAACAAAGAATTTCATAATTTATTTATTTTTATGCTTATGAATTAATACTTTTGACAATTTACCTTATATGTCAATGTCAATTGCTCCAGGGGCAAGTTCTTCACTTTGTGGGTTTTGTTTACATGCTTCAAATTCAACATCTGGGTGTAGATCTTTTCCTGCATCGTATTGTTCACATGGTTGAGCTCTAACTGGTATAATGCACCCATTTCTGCTATTACCAGGCACTTAGAATACTTGTGCTACCTGACAAGCTAGTGTGAATGGTTCTGTTGATGGGAGGATGTGACGATTCTTACTTAAGTTCAAGAATCCGTGTTTCTTATCGACTTTGAATCCAATGCCTTCTTTAAAAGCAACAAACCAATCACTTGAGTAGAACCACCTTACAGTCAAACCTGAAACTCATTTCCATAATCTCTTCAATTTGACCGTAATACTCATCACAACCAGTGCTTAGGTCACAACTGACAAGAACTCCTACCTTTTACATGGCCTTCGCATCATCAATGGATCATACTCTGAATCTGAAATCGTTAATTATGGATGAAGAATGGTAACATCCGTATGTCAAAGGTGTATCAGCAATTACATCAAAATCCTGTACCTACCGTGGATCCCCATCTTCTTTCAATTTATTTACACGACCCTTGAACAAATGAAGGAACTGCAAATCGTGTGTAGATGTATCAGATAATTCTTTGAATTCATTGTAAAATTCATTCTCTTTTGGAATTTGCTTTAGAATGTACAAGTGTACCAAATGTTGGTCCATTTCCGAGATGGGCTTAACCTCCATCCGTAGTATCGACCTTCCTTCGATGTTAAATATGGACAGACAATCTTCATTATTACCATTAAATTGTCCTTCATAGTTTCACTCAAGACGATTAAATCGATTGTCTATTTCATTCATGTACATGGCATAGAAGTTAATACATTCTTCTGCAAGATAGCCTTCAACAATTGACCCTTCTGGTTTAGCCTTATTCAAGATATAATCTTTTAATTTCTTCAAATACCGTTCAATTGGATACATCCATCTGTACTGTATGGGTCTAGCAATTCTTGCTTCATTTGAAAGATGAAGCATGACATGAATCATAACATCGAAAAATGGAGGCAGGAAAATCTGCTCCATTTTAGAAAATGTGATCACAATTCATTTTTCCCAATAGTCTGGCAATTCAGTATCGAATATCTTTGAATAGATAACTTTAAAATATCTACTCGTCTTCGTCAAAGAATCGACTACCGGATCAACGATCACTCCACATATCGCTAGTGGGAATAAGATTTGCATGTATACATGGGAGTCATGACTTTTTAACCTAGTAATCTTCTTTTACGCTTCATTTATGCAACGTGAAAGTTGCCATAAATACCCATCTAGAACCCGAATGTCTTTAAGGAATGAGAAAATCTTTTGCCTCTACTCTCCGATAAGATTGTATATAACTTCTTAAAAGCAAGACCCTCCTTTAACGTTCAACTCAGGACGAATACCCAAAATTTTCATATCATTCCTTATTTTAACTGTATCCTTTGGGTTGTCTGTTAGGTTTAATACATCAAGAATGTTGTCCATCACATTCTTTTTGATATGCATAACATCTAACTTGTGCCATACTGTCAAATCCTTCCAATATGGAAGCTCCATAAAAAATATGTTTTTCATCCTAAACCCTAAGTGTCGTAAGGAAGCCAAGTCATTCTTGAAAAGATGACCCAGACGTATTTCACCAAGCTATTACAATGTCTCCATGATTTTCATCTCTGACAATGTAATAGAATTTGTACTGAGTTTATTCTTCAGATTCCTCGATGAATACCGATATGCTTTACCATTAAATCTGTCCTTGAATTGTGATGTTTGCAATCTATCTTCAATGGGCAATAACTTGCGGTGCCCTAAGTAACAAAACTTCTTGCTTTCAAACAATCTTAGTTGATGAGTATCATCCATACAGAGTGGAGAGGCGAACTTTCCCTTCGTACTCCATCCTAACAAATTTGCATATACTAGAAAGTTATTGATTGCCCATAGTAATGCTGCATGCAACTGAAAGAATTGTTTCTTGTGTGCATCATATATTTGAACATCACTGTACCACAACACTTTTATTTCATTAATCAATGGCTGGAGATAATCATCTATTGCATTTCTTGGTTGCTTGGGTCTTGGGATAAGGAGTGTTAACATCATGAATGAAAATCGCATGCATAGCCATAGGGATAAGTTGTAAGTTACCATGACCACCGGCCATATTGAATATGATGGATACATGCTCTTGAATGGATTGAATCAATTTCTTGCAAGACCTAGTCTCACATTCTGTGCCACCTCTGTGAATAATGCATGATTCTCATTAAATCTGTTCCACTCATGGGAATCTATTGGATGACGGATGTGTCCATCTTTCGATTTATTATCCTGATGCCACAACAACAGTTTTGCTATTTTATTGGAAATGAATAGACGTTGTAGCCTAGGGATCAATGGAAAATAATGGAGAACCTTCTCTAGTTATTTCTTCCAGTCGGTGTTTGTTGACTTACCCACCTTATTTCTCTCCTCACCACATTTAGGATAGTTAGTCAACCCTAAGTTCTCATTTCTATACAGGACACAGTCATTATGACAGGCATCAACCTTCTCGCATTTCAGTTCAAGCCCACGTATCTACTTCTTCACATCATACCATGACTTAAGATATCCAGCAAGATTATTCAATAGATCTCCAATGAATTCTCGAACCTTAGATATTAAATTCGCTATGACTCTATTCATCACTTTCATCTGAAATAATTTCAGAAGTAATGATAACTTTGACATTGACATTATTCCAAGAGCAATTGGATCCTCTGTTGCCTTGACTATATCATACAACTCATTACAATCACATAATGCCTCATCATCATCTACATCCTCATGGTCTGCTCCTCTCATATCATGTAACATTTCATCCAATTTATCTCCTTGATTATCATCACTTCCTTCAAAGGCTTTAATTGTCTCATTCTTAACTTCTCTCATTTGTTTACCATGAGCTATCCAATTTACGTAATTTTGCCACCAACCATTACATATTACATGCTCCAAAATTATGTCTCGGTCATAGAAAAATCCATTCAAACACTACTACATGGGCATAAAATTAAATAAAGAAATTCACCTCATCTAAATGTCATCTTATCATCATGAAATGCCCACTCCAGAAACAAAATCACTCAACTCTTGTAGTTGTGGTAATTCGAATTCATCATAATGGTTCATGACTTATCCATGATAATTATCCTAAATGTAAAAGATAACCAATCATAAGTTGGACTCGAATAAGGTAAGAATGTGTATTTTTAGATCATTCATAAGTTATACTATAATAAAGAAGAAATGTGCATTTTAAGAAGATTTTCACTTGATAGCTCATCCTTGAAGATTTGATCACAACATTACTTCTTACATGCAACCAGTGTTTGAAGAAATTTCGGCAACATTTCTCGACACTTCTCTAGTATACCCACCAAGACTAACCTTAACAACATCCCCAATAGCTCCCACTAAAGGGTGCTTCGGGAACAGAGCTAAGGTTAATTGGTATACTGGAGAAGAGCGAGAATATGCAACCGAAATTGCTCCAAACACTAGCTACATGCAAGAGGTAACCCTAAGTTGTGATCAAATCTTTAAGGACCCCCCTTTGTTCAGAACTTCTTTGAAGAAAGGACGACGACACTTATGGCATGTTATAAAGACAACGCATCATGCATGTAAGTGAGGTATACAAACACTCTGTATTTTCCGTATAACATGATCATAATTCTCGACGGGCTGGTATTTTGACACAATTATATCCCTCCTACAACCTGTTGCCTAGGGGTAAGAATTCTTATTGTTTGTCATACCGTGCATCTAAATTTATGCAAGTGTGTGTATCTACAAAGTTATAATAAAAATTTCATAATCAAACATAAATAACAAATAATTCAAACAATTTGGGAATACAATTCAAACATACAATCTAGAATTATCGAAGAAAGCTCCCCATTTTCCAATTTAGGTGAAGTTTTATAGCAACAACTACATTAATTTAGAAGTGTGGGAGAACTGGCTTGAGCTCCAATCCAGGCTTTCAAAAATTGAACTTTGGGAGCCTTCAACATTGCTGTAATCAAGATCGTCAAACCTAAGCTAAAACCAAAAAGCCTAAACTTAAACCTTAAATCGAAAACCTTAAATCTAAAATAAACACCCTATAACCTAAATCCAGAACTCAAAGCCTAATACCAAAATCAAATAAAGAAGTCCTAAACCTAACCTTAAACCTTAAACACTAAACCCTAAAACATAACCTAAAAACAAATAACCATAATTAAACCCTACTCCTAAATACAAAACCCTATACACAAAATGTAAAACCTAATCATAAACCCAACTTGTATACCTGTAGCAAATCATAAGCCAAAAAATTTTGGTAGTGTATCCACTATAATATGGAATTTCTCTCAAATCCTACATACATAATCTATCATAACAGATGTGGGTACATAAATAACAATTACCAACAATTTCACTAAACCATATGTGGCCACACCCAATAATGACAATTACTAACAATTATCCAACATATGTGGGCACACCCCACAAATAGCAATTACTAACAATTTAACTAAACCAAAAATATAAACTAATAACATGTTATTGCATTCACAAATAAAAATCAAACCTAAGTACTTAATAAAAAAATAATAACCTAGCTATTTCAGAGGAGGGGGAAGTGGTACAAGGTGCTGGTAGCGGTGGTTGCAGGGGGTGGTGGCCGTGGTGCTGGTGAGGTGGGCAAAGGGTGGTGGTGCTAGTGGCAGGGGTAGGGGGTGGTGGCGCTGCTGGTGGGGGGATGGGGTGATGGGTTGTGGTGGTGCTGGTAGTGGTGGCTGCAGGGGGAGTGGCCATGGTGGCGGGGGTGGTGGCGGAAGGGGGTCTTCATGTTGGTGGCGGGGAGTGTTGGTGGGGGCTAGTGTTGGTGACGGGTGGTGGTGCTGGTGCTGGTGGCGACAGTAGGGGCAGGAGATGGTGGCAGCGAGTGGTGGTGGTGGTGGTGCTACGAGTGGTGGTGGTAGAGGTGCTGGTGGTGGTGGAAGAGGTGGTGGCGGTGGGTGGTGGTGCTATAGGTGGTGGCTGGTGGTGGTGGTGTTGGTGGTGGGTAGGGGGGAGGGTCAGGGAAGGCCAGTGATGATGGGGAGTGATGAGAACCTCATCATGAGCCATAACTAGCTCATTTTGACCCAATACAAAGGATAAAAGCTCCTACATAACTCAAGGAAAGGCTTAACTCAGAGAATTCTGAGTTTAAGGAGAAAACAAGTCATAAGGGGTAAAAATGCAATTTTACCAGTATAATCTGCATGCAGGGTAATTCAGGGTCCAAACAAAGGTCAAACAAACCGAATAAGAAGGAAAGTGGGATGATCTGACAAGGGCTACAGCAATTCCAAGGAATTAAATGATAATGTGTAACCTTAAAACAAACCCACTTCAATTCACGAGGTTCGAGGCAAAGTAAAAATAGAATAAACCCTATAAAATTCATAGAAAAATAATCTCTAGGGTTTAGAACCTTCAATTTGGCCTTCAGAACCCATTTTGACCTACATTGAGAACCATGCCCAATTAATAACTTAATTTGGGTTTTTGTATAAATTGACTAGTCAAACAAGGTTTAATCTAGAAATAAAATTCACCATCGGATTCCTTAGGTCCTAATTAGTCATGTATAAAAACTTGAGCCTAAGAAGAAACCTTCTTGACCAACTTTACACTTTGGTCCTCATATATTTACTTTTTGGCCCTCAACTTTTGAACCCTCTCATTTTCGCCCCTAACTTTCCTTCGTTCTTTGCGTTCAGATCCTCCCTGCAAAACCTGCCAGCAACATTCTCCGGCGACCTTGCGCGGAGCATGGCGCTGCGCAGGGTGAGGGGGAGGGTCTAGCAAGTCAATCGGGGGTGCCCTGCGTCGTCAGCCGTCGCAGGAACACCCCCCTGGTCGCTGCAACCACACATACCGGCCGTGCGAACGCACGGACGGTATGGGTATCCTTCCTTCGGCATCCTCCGGCGAGGGAGACACGTCGTCTCCCTCCGCCTTCCTCTCTGATTCGGCCCCTATAAATACCCCCGTCGTTCCACCGTTCTTCCCAGCTCGGCCCTGACGGAGAAAGACCCCCACTTCCTCTCTTCCCACTCCGACAGGGAGCCCTCCATCTCCGGCGGCCTCTCCCCTTCCTCCTCGTCACTCTGCCGCACTACCAGCTGTAGGGTTGCCCCCCCTCGCTCTTCCCGTGCCACGCCGTACCCAGCTGGCACCTCTCTGGCCCTCTCCTCGCCGCCGCCCCTTCCCCCGGGCATCTTCTTCTCCGGGGACAGTCGATATGACTGTCGCCTGCTCCGGCCCCTCCTCGTCCTGCTATGTAGGTAGAACTCCTCCTCTTCCTCCCCTCTTCCTTTTCCTCACTTTACATCTTTACTATTACCCCGATCCGACCAATCGCCCTCACCTTCTCCACCTCCGACCCCTGCTCCGGTGACCCGCTCCCATCACTCCAGCAACCCACACGGCTCGCCGACCACCGCAGAACCTCCGCCTCCTCACCCTGATCAACCTCCGCCCTTCCACTTCCCCCAAATCACCCTCTGCAACTCCACCGAACAAACCCATCTCCCAACCTGCAGTTTGACCTAGGGCGGCCCTTAGGCTCCGCCCCGCCACCTGCACACCCCCTGACCACATTCCCCGTGCCACGGCGAAGGTCCTCCGCATTTCTGATTGGGCCGAGAGCCCGTTTCTCTGTAGGCAGGTACCTGCGCTCGCCGCCGCCATTGTTGAAGCGAAGCAGCTTCTTCACCTGCTGCCCCAGGTGTGCCACGCCCAGGTCACGCTCCCAGGCTGCACGAGGTGTCTTCGCAAAGCGTCAGGCTGTAGTTGAGGCGAAGCCCTCGCGCGAAGCCCTCATGCGAAGCCTCGACCGCCGCTGCCTCCTCCGCGCAGGCGTCAAATTGGGGTGGGACATTTAGTCCCACCTCGGAAGGTTCTGAAGGAGCGCAGCGGTATAAAGTGAAAAAGTGCTGGAGGCTAATCGCCTCAGCACACTGGGTGAGGTCTCCTTCACCCGCCCGATTACCCGGTCTCATCCGCGCTCACGCCTCGCGAACCTGGCCCGACCCGACTTAGCCTGACCTGCACTCCTCGCCCACCACGCACGCCGGTGGGCCTGGACCCAGGCTTGACCCGTACCCGACTACCCGGTAGCTCTGGGAGAGCTTTCCGAAGAGCAGCATCTGTGAGAGAGAAACGCAGCGGGGGAGGGTAGAGTAGGTTTTTGCCCGCTGACGAAAACTTCGAAGAGTGCAGGCACAGGTGAAGAAGAAGAACCGGAGAAGAAAACTGGCGGAAGAAGAGCAGCCAGGACTGCTCGAAGCAAAGAGGAAAAGGCGAAGAAGAAGAAGACGAGCGAGGCAGAGAAGGACGACGAAAGCTGAAGGAAGAAGGAGAACCGAGCGGCACTGTAGCTGCGGCGGTTTAAGTCGTCTGATTGGAAAATCAGACGACGTCCTGAAGGCAAAGAAGGAGAAGGAAGGCGAGGCAGAGGAGAACACAAAGAGGCCAAGTGGAGACTCTGCAGAAGAAGAAGAGCAGGATCGCAAGGGAGAAGAAAAAGGAAGAGACGAGCAGAAACAAGAGCTGAAAGAAGAAGAAGAACATCACCACTGCAGATAAAGAAGAAGAACGAAGGAAGAAAGTAGAAGATCTGAGAAAGAAGAGAGGGAGAGGATAAGCAAAGAGAGAAGAAGAAAGAAGCCAACAAATTCTCTCTCTCTCTTTATTTTTGTAAAAGAAACTTTGTACCCCTAGAATACAACTTGCTCCCTGAGTTCGACCTCGGGAACTCTTTTATTTTCCGAGTAAAAAATTATATATTTGAAATGATGGCAATAACTGGCTATACTACAACGCTATAACAAAACCCGGTTATACACGCCCATCGAACGTTTCAATTGGCGCCGTTGCCGGGGAGCAACGGCTATTCTAGAGGTAAACATTCCTTTTTCTTTTTAGTTTCTGATAATCTCCTCTCTTTTGTGCAGCTACAGGAAATCAAGAAGACAAGCAACCGCACGACAACCACTCCGAGGACAGGTAATTTTTTTTTCCTCTCGCTATTAACCCCTAAACTCTAAAGTGGAAGAAAAGAAAAGAACAAGCAATATAGGGCTAACCTGTCTTCCATACTTAGTGACCATAAAAAGTTGCATGTTTTCAACCCATTATTCCTGCACACTATTAAGGGTATTTAAGGGCTAACACATTCTTGCTTGAGCCCTAATTACCCAACAAAGAACTAACTGGACCAAGTAGAGCCAACATAAGATTCAACAATAGGGTTTTAGAGACACACTACTTAAATCAAGAATGGAGAAAATCCAAAAGAAGTGTGCCTAAACCATTGATTGAACATACTTATTCAGAGAAACCCTAAACAATTGGCTCTCTAAACACTTAAAGAAAGGACCCAAAAGCTCTCAAAGGAACAAGAGGTAAAGTTGACCCCTTGGGTCAACCAACCTTAAAATTAGGTCACTTTCTCACTCAAAATACCTAAGAGTTCAAGTGTAACTTTAAGCACCCTGATCTTAAACTAAAATTGGTAGACTTAAGAGGTCAAGATCCCCATTCTGGTCTACCTGGAACCGCAGTGACAAGAGAGGTCAGGTGGGGGAAACCCTGTAACCCATGGGGACGCTCTATCGTGTAGGGGTCTTCGCGGGACTCTCCCTCTCTGGCTGCCCAGGTAATTCTTAGGTGGACGATCTTTCTGATCAAGGGGTCCATCTGCCCCAAACCTCTATAGTCACCCAACATTTTTGGGTGTCTTGATTGGGTCCAGCACCTGCTTATCTCATCCAGTCCTTCAGTATTTTGCAGGAGGTCCTTGAAACCTCCTATAGAAATTCACTCTCCCCGAAGCTAAGCCTCGGCTCCCTTGTTTTTGCAGAAATCATTCACATAGCCCCTCTTTCCTCTGATTCTGAACAAAGTCCCCTTCTTCCATTAATTCAAACTTCTGATTCTATCTTGATTCCACCACCTGATTCAAAGATGCAACCTAATTACCTAGCAAGACTACCATGTAAAAAACCTGAATATCTGAGATGCATGAAAGATAAAATGATTGAGGATGCCCTTGAATTCTATGAAATCAAATATAAACCCTCAACACCAATAGAAAACATTCAGGTTGATATCCCAACAACCGCAGCTTTCATCATAAACTGTGCCCAAATTCTATTGACTGAAATTTCAAAAGGATCAACCCGAGATATGCTCATGACAAGATACATTGAGATAGAAAAATTACACCAATCTGAATACCTTCAATGCTTGACAAATCCTGTACTTTGGGAACAACACCAAGATGCCCTTATAAAATGGGTAGAAATGATGAAATCAGTAGAACAAATTATCAACCAGAAATACCCGTATATACCAGAAATAGAGGATGAACCATCTTGGAACAGTATTAAGGAACAATCCAGTTTCCCAGATCTTGGGATTGAGGCACAAAGTGGTTGTAAAATCCCAACCCAGATAGAAGACAATGTTGAAATAGGTTGGGATATTGCAGGAGAACACAATGATGAGCCAAACTTAGACCATGAATTGCCAAGCCTAGAATTCCAAAACTCCTGCAATAATGAGATCAGAAATGAACCTTTTGAGGGTATAAATTCTGCCCCTTATTCTGATAAGGTAGCCCTCAAAGGTTATTCAGACTTAGGTTTTAATAATTCTACCCACATCCTAATCCTAGAACCTAGATCTGAAACTTATCGGGAAGATTATGAGGCCCGTTATGAGAAAGATCAAATTTTTACAGAATATGATTCCGAGCCTCTATTTGATGAATATCCCTCTCCAACATCTTCAGAAAATCTGATCGATTTTCCAGAGAACATGCCAATTTATGATATAGAGACTGAGGAGTTGGACGAGTTGGATTTTAATTGGGTCTATCCTGCCAGCTTGGAGCTTGAGCCTAGACAGAATACCTTTTCGAGCCCAGAATTGGCATATAGGCTAGACCCCAATCAGGCTGCTGATTCCACATCTGATGATTTTTGCTGTGGTGGAATTCATGATCATGAATCTCATTTTCGCCAACTCTCCGACAATTTCAAATCTGACTATAATTGTGGAGAGATTCCCCTTCCTGAACACGCCAAGCCTATCTACACCTCAGTTCTCATGGCTCTGACTCCGACTCTGAGGTCATGATTCCCGAGATCACTGATAACACAGAATCATTCCTTTTCGATCCTCAGGAACCAAAACAGAAAATGCCAAGAGTGATTGCAACCAAGAATCCAAATTTTTTCTTGAATCCGATTTCTTTCATCCTACAGACACTCTTCCGGCATTTGTTAGTTACCCAGAGGACTCTCTACAGAAAACGCCTATCATCCATTTCTAGAAGAGCCCTCGTACACAATGGCCACCTCATCCGCAGACATAGAACGGATCAAAACCTCTTCCAAACCCCGACCCGCAACTGGACTCAATTTCTATTCAGATTCACCTCTCACCGAGCCGATTGCATTTCCAACTCGGGTTCTGAACACTGATCAGACTACATACCACGCCCCATCATTCTTTGATCACCCCTATAGGGTTTCCGCGTCATTCATTGATTATTCTACGGATCCCTACTCTGACCAGGCTGATTCGACTCAGCCAAACCCTGTGTTTACACTTCCACATCCATCTGAGCTTCATAGTATATGGTGGGCTCCACACCTTTTTATCCACATCTATGAACCCACCAGATTGATTGGGTTTGGGATGCATCATCAGCCTGTTGATCTGAACAAGCACCTGGTTGGACCAACCAGGCTCTTAGTCAAGGTGCTTGTCTTACAAAACTCTGCTGATTTGACCATCCCCTCTCCATCGCATTTCCCGCTTGGCTGAAGGCATCAAATTTAGCGCTCAATGGGAGGCAGCCCGTCATTCTCTTTGAAAACCTGAAACTTGTTCTGACACCTTTTTGCACTTAAAGCTCACACTTTAGGACAGCCGACCCCACCTCAGATGCTTGCATCTGGGATTAGAAATCATCCGCAAAATTCAACCTGACCCATTCACTCATCCAAATTTCTGTCTTAAGGAATGAACTAAGTTAAATAAAAACCCCCTAAGCTACAATGAGGACATTGCAAATCTTAGGCATTGGGGGGGTATGAAAGTGCAAAACTTGTAAGAAAAGGTTTCAAACAAAAAATTCACATATGGCAAAAACACCATAAAAATTAAAAATTTTTGGAAAAGAATAAGAGGAAAAGAGGAGAAGGAAATTTTGTGAAGGAGAAGGAGAAAAGAAACAAAATGAAAAAGGAGCACAAAATTATGAGAAAAGGTGATAGTCATTAGTAAGGAACTAAGGAATTAACCTAAGTTCTAGACCGCATTCAAGAAAATAACTGAAAAGTGCACAATGAGATTAGTAAGAAAGCAAACCTTAGGCATTTTTGGATAGACTCTTAGTACCTTTTAAGATCTAGACACTCCTCAAGAGGTTGAGGAAAATGAAAAGCTGAAGTATTAGGTCTAAGGCTTAGGGAGTATTTGGCCTCGTTAACTAATTTTTGGTTTACGGGACTTAGTAACCTAAGCACCCTAATCTCACACACAGCCTGGTTCAGTAAGCGTAAAAATCAAAATCACGCAGAAGCGTCGCAAAATTCTGAAAAGTACACCTAGAGTAGGAGCGGCCGATCAACACAAGTTGATTTGGACGAGTTCCTAGCGCGGAGAGGCGGGAAATCCCCTCGAAGATGCGTAACAAAATATCATCTCCTCGGTGCTTGTCTCTTAGGATATTCACATATCCTACTGGGGGCATGTAAGCACTCTGCTGGTTCAGATTCCATGGATGGCATTATCTCGAAGTGTCAATTGCCAGGGTCTGGATTCGGCCACGGAACACCATGGATGGGATTATCTCGAAATCTTAATAGCCAGGGTTCCGGGGGTTGCCATGGGCGGTGCTATCTCGAAGCATCGATCGCCAGGAACCCTTGAGGATTGATGATGGGAGCAATGAATCTGATACAAGACCGTGTTGAAAAGCCAATCCTAAGCTAGAATTAAAAAGAAAAAGAGAGAGAACTCTCCAAAAAGAAAAATATTCTATCTCTCTCTCTTACAAAACGCACTGCGAACTGAGCCAGGGCTAAAATCATTTCAAGCACGGGTGCTTTAACCACAAAGTCTAATAAACCTTAGGTTAGTTCTTGTGGGCCTTAAAAACCTTTGCTAAGGACTGAGGCTGAGGCTAGATAGATTTGGATCTTGATTGGTACTAGAGTACCTTTTAGGCCTATGATCAGCATTCTAACCTAATCTAGGTTTAAATGAAAAAGCACTTATCTGAAGCTATTAAGAACTTCATGGTCTAGAACAAGGGTTGAAACCTTAAGTTTTTGCTAAGGGACTAGCAAAAGCTAGGCATGGGGGTATGATGAGAACCTCATCATGAGCCATAACTAGCTCATTTTGACCTAATACAAAGGATAAAAGCTCCTACATAACTCAAGGAAAGGCTTAACTCAGAGAATTCTGAGTTTAAGGAGAAAACAAGTCATAAGGGGTAAAAATGCAATTTTACCAGTATAATCTGCATACAGGGTAATTCAGGGTCCAAACATAGGTCAAACAAATCGAATAAGAAGGAAAGTGGGATGATCTGACAAGGGCTACAGCAATTCCAAGGAACTAAATAATAATCTGTAAACTTAAAACAAACCCACTTCAATTCACGAGGTTCAAGGCAAAGTAAAAATAGAATAAACCCTCTAAAATTCATAGAAAAATAATCTCTAGGGTTTAGAACCTTCAATTTGGCCTTCAGAACCCATTTTGACCTACATTGAGAACCATGCCCAATTAATAACTTAATTTGGGTTTTTGCATAAATTGACTGGTCAAACAAGGTTTAATCTAGAAATAAAATTCGCAATCAGATTCCTTAGGTTCTAATTAGTCATGTATAAAAACTTGAGCCTAAGAACAAAACCTTCTTGACCAACTTTACACTTTGGTCCTCATATATTTACTTTTTGGCCCTCAACTTTTGAACCCTCGCATTTTGGCCCCTAACTTTCCTTCGTTCTTTGCGTTCAGGTCGTCCCTGCAAAACCTGCCAGCACCATGCTCCGGCGACCTTGCGCGGAGCATGGCACCGCGCAGGGTGAGGGGGAGGGTCTGGCAAGTCAACCGGGGGTGCCCTGCGTCGTCAGCCGTCGGAGGAACACCCCCCTGGTCGCTGCAACCACCCATACCGGCCGTGCGAACGCACGGACGGTATGGGTATCCTTCATCCGGCGAGGGAGACATGTCGTCTCCCTCCACCTTCCTCTCTGATTCGGCCCCTATAAATACCCCCGTCGCTCCACCGTTCTTCCCAGCTCGGCCCTGACGGAGAAAGACCCCCACTTCCTCTCTTCCTACTCCGACAGGGAGCCCTCCAGCTCCGGCGGCCTCTCCCCTTCCTCCTCGTCGCTCTGCCGCACTACCAGCTGCAGGGTTGCCCCCCTCGCTCTTCCTGCGCCACGCCGTACCCAGCTGGCGCCTCTCCGGCCCTCTCCTCGCCGCCGCCCCTTCCCCCGGGCATCTTCTTCTCTGGCGACAGTTGATACGACTGTCGCCTGCTCCGGCCCCTCCTCGTCCTGCTAAGTAGGTAGAACTCCTCCTCTTCCTCCCCTCTTCCTTTTCCTCACATTACATCTTTACTGTTACCCCGATCCGACCAATCGCCCTCACCTTCTCCACCTCCGGCCCCTGCTCCGGCGACCCGCTCCCATCACTCCAGCAACCCACACGGTTCGCCGACCACCGCAGAACCTTCGCCTCCTCACCCTGATCAACCTCCGCCCTTCCACTTCCCCCAAATCACCCTCTGCAACTCCACCGAACAAACCCATCTCCCAACCTGCAGTTTGACCTAGGGCGGCCCTTAGGCTACGCCCCGCTGCCTACACACCCCCTGACCACCTTCGCCGTGCCACGGCGAAGGTCCTCCACGTTTCTGATTGGGCCGAGAGGCCGTTTCTCTATGGGCAGGTACCTGCGCTCGCCGCCGCCATTGTTGAAGCGAAGCAGCTTCTTCACCTGCTGCCCCAGGTGCGCCATGCCCAGGTCACGCTCCCAGGCTGCGCGAGGTGTCTTCGCAAAGCGTCAGGCTGCAGTTGAGGCGAAGCCCTCGCGCGAAGCCCTCGTGCGAAGCCTCGACCGCCGTTGCCTCCTCTACGCAGGCGTCAAATTGGGGTGGGGCATTTAGTCCCACCTCGGAAGGTTCTGAATGAGCGCAGCGGTATAAAGTGAAAAAGTGCTGGAGGCTAATCGCCTCAGCACACGGGGTGAGGTCCCCTTCACTCGCCCGATTACCCGGTCTCGTCCGCGCTCACGCCTCGCGGACTTGGCTCGACCCGACTTAGCCTGACCTGCACTCCTCGCCCACCACGCACGCCGGTGGGCCTGGACCCGGGCTTGACCCGTACCCGACTACCCGGTAGCTCTGGGAGAGCTTTCCGAAGAGCGGCATCTGTGAGAGAGAAACGTGGGGGGGGAGGGTAGAGTAGGTTTTTGCCCGCTGACGAAAACTTCGAAGAGTGCAGGCACAGGTGAAGAAGAAGAACCGGAGAAGAAAACTGACGGAAGAAGAGTAGCCAGGACTGCTCGAAGCAAAGAGGAAAAGGCGAAGAAGAAGAAGACGAGCGAGGCAGAGAAGAAGGACGACGAAAGCTGAAGGAAGAAGGAGCATCGAGCGGCACTATAGCAGCGGCGGTTTAAGTCGTCTGATTGGAAAATCAGACGACGTCCTGAAGGCAAAGAAGGAGAAGGAAGGCGAGGCAGACGAGAACACAGAGAGGCCAAGTGGAGACTCTACAGAAGAAGAAGAGCAGGACCGCAAGGGAGAAGAAAAAGGAAGAGACGAGCAGAAACAAGAGCTGAAAGAAGAAGAAGAACATCACCACTGCAGATAAAGAAGAAGAACGAAGGAAGAAAGTAGAAGATCTGAGAAAGAAGAGAAGGAGAGGATAAGCAAAGAGAGAAGAAGAAAGAAGCCAACAAATTCTCTCTCTCTCTTTATTTTTGTAAAAGAAACTTTGTACCCCTAGAATACAACTTGCTCCCTGAGTTCAACCTCGGGAACTCTTTTATTTTCCGAGTAAAAGATTATATATTTGAAATGATGGCAATAACTGGCTATACTACAATGCTATAACAAAACCCGGTTATACACGCCCATCCAACGTTTTAGGGAGGGGAAGGAGGAGGTGGGTGGAGGAGAAAGAAGATGAGGAGGAAGGCTACCACTTGAGATCACGAAGGAGGAGCTGAGGTAAAGGAGGAGCTACAGCGATGGTCACGAAGGAGGAGCCGAGGGGAGGAGGTCTCGTGGAGGGGAGGGGCAGGAGGTGGTCATGAGGCAGAGGAGGAGTCGCTTCAGATTTAGGATGAAGGGGGAGGGAGTCAGGTTTGCGCTAGGGATTTAATTCAACATTCTCAACCATTCCTAATAAACGGTCAGTGATAGTCTTAGTACCAATTATTAATAACGATCCTGAATAACTCCTTTTCCAACTGTTAAGGTCAAATGGTCGACGATAGACATTGAAAATTTGCCCGGCCATGCTCGCGGGTTATGAAAACATTATCGTCGACCGCTAATATGGAAATAGTTGACTATATTATTATTGTCAACTGTTATAAATGGTCGACAATGATTTCAACCAGATGTCTTAATTTTATTCACTTTCTCGACTTTTATATATTGCATAGTTGAGGATTGTTCATTTATCCTTGACCGTTTATATAACAGCGGTTGAGTAAATTTTCAATCTCGACGATTTATAATGGTCGAGAATGGTCTCAACCTCCTCGACTATTTTCCAAATGACAAAGTTAATGACCAAACTTTTGGCAACCATTCCTATTAGAACGGTTGAGAATAATATTATTACCAATCGTTACTTGAATGGTCAAAAATATCCATCGCGAACAGTACTTTTTGTACTAGTTATCTAATGCAATGCCCTCATTATATTAAAAAGACATGAAACTGAGTGGAGTAGAGTAGAAAGCACCTGAATTGCATAAATAACAGGTCAGCTCCAAGATGAAAGAAACTATATACATGCTGAATTTAGTGCCTTCAGCTAGGCATAATATACAAAGAAGAAGAAACAAAGAATTCACAAGTGCAGGTCAGACTCAGAATAAAAAATTTTAGCTTTGGACCTGCTAGGAGAAGATGCCCACAGATGTGGACCAGATTGTGATGTAGACCCATGCCCCATGGTCGAGTATATCTAAGGTTCTGGATAAAAGTTTTCCAAAACCTGAGATCGGTGTGCAAGCAGGGTCGGGCCTACGATTTGTGAGGATGCAACCCAAGACCAAAAAGTCAAGTTACAGAGAAATCAAGCTCAAAATTATAATCAATGAATGTGCACTTGGGTTCGACATCCTCTAAATCAAAGATGTCATAAGGGTTTTGGTAGAAAGTTGGTGGTTTCTGAAAAATAGGTACCCTTAGACTCGGTCTTTTACTTCCTCCGGAATTGGCCTCCCAAATCATCATTTCCTAATTCCTATCTTCCTTCAAAATTTCAAATTCTAGGACCTCCTACATATTAATCACCCCATCTAAAATGTCCAAGTCCAAGATTTTTTGCGGAATCAGAGTTGACTTGGGCTAGTGTTCTCAAAATCAAACTCGTCAGTAAACTCAATGGGGTGTGGTTGAGGATCGGGGCTTTGAATTGAATCCTCCATGCAATGAGGATTTGAATCCACCTTGCAAGCCCCAATAGGATCAAATTCCTCAATTTTAGGGCCATCAAATGATTTATCAAATTCCTCAGGCCCAGTCATCTCACAAAACTCATGTTCTGTAAACTCATGTGAGACTTCGCATAATGATTCTTCACCTTTAGAATCAAAGAATTATAAATCCGCATTAACGTATGTCTCAAAATCATTAATCACTTTTTGTTTCATGGAGATATATGTTTCCTCGTACCCCAACTCAAGGAACTCAGGTGAAGAAATCAGTTCATCCTTATTTGAATGCTTTAGAACAACATGGTCAACCCAGGTCTAGTAAAACATCTCCCCCCTTACAGGTGCATGAGTGGATTCTGATGTCAGCTCTCCTGTCAGGGGTTCATCCCAGGAAACCTCGCAAGATTAGACTAGAGCAATCACAAATGTCATCCTCAATTTCGATAACTTCTCAAGTAAAAACTCACCCGGGTCCTTATCATTAACGTCCTGGAGCCAATCCAACAAATACTTGATAAGATCATCAATCATTTTGATTAGGGGCTCCAATTCATTAGTGCAAGGTGTTGGTTGAGCTTACAAAGATTATATGGTATTCCTTAAGTTACCCAACACCTTATCTTGGACCTGGTTAACCTGAACAAAAAGGTTTGGTTCAGGGTTGGGCTCATTTGGGTTCAGTGCAGGGGAGTCAACGAATTGATGTTCTTGATACCCTCCCTGATAATAGGTCATTTTAGGTTGTCCATAAGGAGGTGATGACCTATAAGAAGTTAATCTAAGGATGGGTAAGTGTTTAGAGCATTGAGTCAGATTTTAAAAGTATTGCATTGTAGTACAGCCGAAATAGTGTCCAAAATAGATATAATTTTATTACTTGAAAGAATTTCCAAGGTCAAACACAAGGAGCAAATTGGTATTTAGAAATCAAGATCACAATTTAAACTGAATGAAATTGCAATAATAGCAGTATCAGAGTGCAAAAATATGGGAGTATAATAGTGATGTAGATCACCAAATACTCCTACAATATCACCAAATGATTCAATATCTAAATATGCAATGAGGCTAAAATTTGTCATCAGTGTCTGATTGATTTTCTCTTTCTCTGCCTTTGTCTTCTCCTTCCTTCTTCTTCTTCCTTGGCTTCTTCTCTTTTCTCTATATTTTGCCTTGGCTTCTCCTTCTTCAGCTCCTTCCTTCTTCTCTTTCTCTGCCGTCTGCCTTAGCTTCTCCTTCTTCTTCTTCTAGCCTCCTCTTCTTCAACTCCTTCCTTTACCTTTAGCTTTGGCCTTTTGCTTCTTCAGTGTTCTGCCTTCTTCTCTTTCTCTTTAGCTTTCACCACTTCTTCCTTCTGGCTATGCCTAAGTATTGGGCCTAAGGAACCTGCAACAAAACCTACCCCTACCTGTGTGCAGCTCTCCTCTCTTTCTCTCTTAGGTTTCCCTCTCCTAGAGCCGCACAGAAAATCAAATTATTGGGTCAGGTGCATACCTAGGACCAGGCCCACCGGCGTGCGGTGGTGGGAGAGGAGTGAACAGGTCGGGTAATCGGGTCATGGCCAGGTCTGCGTGGGCAGTGCCATGGACGAGTCTATGAGAGAGGGGAGGAGGACCTCACCCTTAGTGTTGGAGGCAATAAGCCTCTAGCACTTTTTCCTTTTATGTGCACAAGGGCGCCCTTCCGCTTCCGAGGTGGGACTAAATGTCCCACCTTCGTTCGCACATAGCAGTAGCAGATGACTTTCTCAATTGGCGAGGCTGCGGAGGCTGAAGCCTTTGTTTGATTGCTTGGATGCATGAATGCCTTGATTCTGCACACTTGGGGGTAACAATCTGGGATAGAGCAACACCTGGGACTGCAGCATCAAGCTTCAAGCTCCACAATAATGACGGCAGTCGTCCTGAACCTGAAATCAATAGTACAGCCTTGTGACCACGTTAAATCGCTCAGGAAGCGTCACTGGACCACGGCAAATGTGATGGGGATGTTGGCATGGCTAAGGGGTGCGTGTGCAAGTGTTCCTAAGGCACACTATGTGCGAAGGTGTGGGTGCATTCAGTGGTGCGTTTGGGTGAGTGGCACGGTGATATGACTGAGGGGAAGTGTTCAGTGGAGTGAGGAGAAGCTTATGGGCATGTCGATGAGGGTTGGGATGGCCTGTGTAGGTGGAGTGGCCTCGCCAGAGTTGGTGGTCGGAGATGGCAGGGATGAAGGTGATGGAGGTCGATAGTGGTCATTTTGGGAAATAGAGTGTGGAGAAGAAAGTAGAGGGGAGAGAAAACTTAGCTAGGGTGTTAGGAGACAAAGGGGGCAAAGGGGGCATTGGTCAAGGTGTAGCAGACACCGGAGACGAAGAGTGGCTCCGGTGAGTGGAGAACGGCAAGGACGAAGAGAGGGAGATGCCTACAAGTACGGCGAGGTGCAGACGAAGCCAATGAAGAGGAATCCGGCACAGGTATGGCAGTCAAATAACAAGGACTAATGGAGGTCGCCGAATGTCAAGGAACTTAGGGTCCTGAGGAGAAGAGAGGAATCAGGGGTGTTCGCAGCTGAATTCGAGCGTGGAGAAGTCGGGGCGATCTGGGCTTCTTTAAATAGAGCCCTGAAGGTTGGTTAGGGGTTAGGAAGCAAGCTTCCCAAGCAAGGAAAGCTCACCGGAGAAGGAATCCGTTAGGATACCCATATCTCTCATGCGTTCGCATGAGAGATTGGGAAGGAATTAGGGATCAAAGATGCGTTCAAATTGGAGGGATTTTATCAGAGAATCTCCCTTCAAATTTTGGAGGAGATCCTTTGAGCAGTTATGGAGAACTCTCCTTCCAAAGCTCGCTGGAGTAGGATTCTTCTGCTATAATGGCGGAGGGACCTAATTGTGAAAACGATGAAGAAGCTAGGGGCAGTTTGTAAGGGTTTTTGAAAGATAGGGGTACAAAAGTAATCAGGCTAAACCTTTTTGCAAACTTGGTCAAGGCAAATTCGTCTTGGGTCCAAATTTTGGTACAAACCTAATTTCAACCTAAGGAATCCAACAGTGAAGTTTGATTTTGGGTTTGACCACATTTGCTTGGAAATTTATGCATAAACCCAATTTAGGGCAAATATCTCTCTAAGACCCCACTTTAGTTCAAGATGGGTTTTAATCGCCAAATTAAAGGTTCTAAACCATAGAGATAATTTTTCTATGATTTTTAGAAGGTTTTGGTGAATTTTATCCTAACCATAATCGAAGTTAATCAAGTGGGTCTGTTTTAGGGTTTCAAGAAGTCATTTAATTCACAGGATACACACAAACCCTTTTCTATCTGATCTAGCCCACTTACAATCTTATTAATAAGTTTTGACCTTTGTTTAACCCTTGAGAAAGCCTGTTGCTGTACTGTATTGGTAAAATTGTAGTTTTACCCATAGTTTCTTATTTTTCTCTCGAAAAGGTTATGTAGTGAATTATGACCTTCAGTTGGTTATGCAGGAGCATTTATTTTCTTCACTGGGTCAAAATGAGATAGTTAGGGCTCATGATGGTGTTCCCATCATACCCCCATGCCTAGCTTTTACGAGTCCCTTAGCAAAAATTTTAAGATTTTAACTTTGATTCTAGACCATGTAATCTTTTTGATGCTGAAAATTGTGATGTGTGCTTTCTTCTGTGAATTAGGCTAGAATGCCGATAGTAGGCCTAGAGTTACTCAAGTACCAACCAAGATTTGGACCTAACCAGCTCTAGCCTCTATCTATCATGAAGGTTTTTAAGGCCCACAGGAACTATCCTAAGGTTCGTTGAACTCTACAGTTAAAGCACCCATGCTTGTAACATATTTTAGCCTTGGTTAAGATTGGAGTGTGTTTTTGCAAGAGAGAGATAGAGGAATTTTCTTTGGTTGGAGAGTTTTCTCTCTCTTTTCTTTTTATTTCTAACATCAGATTGGCATCACAACATGGTCTGTATTGGATTCCTAGTCCCCATCATCAATCCTCGAAGGGTCCCTAGCAATCGATGCTTCGGGATAGCACCACCGATGGCAACCCTCAAAACCCTAGCTTTCGAGATTTTGAGATAATCTCACCCATGGCATTTTGTAGCTAAATGTAGACCCTGGTAATCGACATTTCAAGATAATGCTGCCCATGGTATCTGAACCAGCACAGGGTGCTTACCTGCCCCCAGTAAGATATGTAAATATCCTAGGAGACAAGCACCAAGGAGACGATCTGTTATTGTGCATCTTTGAGGGGAATTTCCTACCTCTCTACGCTGGGAACTTCTCCAAATCAACTTGTGTTGATCAGCCGCTCCTAATCTAGGCGACTTTTTCAGAACAGTTTAAACGCATTTGCATGATTTTGATACTTATGCTCACTAAACCAGACCGTGTGTGCATTGGGGTGCTTAGGTTACCGAGTCCCGCAAACCAGAGGTTAGATAATGAGGTCAAATACTTCGTAAGCCTTAGACCTAATACTTAAGCTTCGCATTTTCCCCAACCTTTTGAGGACTATCCAGATCTTAGTGGATACTTGAATTTTTAAGCCTAGGAGTCTAGCCCAAGAGGACTAAGATCAGCATTCCTACTAATTTATTCTATGTTTCCTTAGCACTTTTTTCTTTCATTTTCTTTTTCTTGATATGGTCTAGAACTAAGTTAATTCCTTAATTTCTTACTAATGACTATCTCTTTTTCTTTTTCAACTTGTTCTCCTTTTTGACAATTTTCACTTTTCCCCTTTTTCTCCTCAAGATTTGAATGACCTCAAAATTTCCTCTCCTCTTAAATTTTTTGTTCTTTTTCAAAAAATTTTTTCATTCTTTTGGTATTTTTGGAATATGTGATTTTTTTTTTACGAAACCTTTTCTTGTAGGACGATTTTCATGGTGTTTTCCACTTTCATACCCCCCCATGCCTACGATTTGCAATGTCCCCATTGTAAATTAAGTGGGTTCAAGTTAAGCTTAGATCATTCATTAGAACAGGTTCTGGGTGGGCGAATGGGTCGAGGTGACTATTGTAGATGATTTCAAGCTCGAGTAGGGGTACCTGAGATCGGGTTGGCTGTTCTAATTGATGAACCCTAAAGTGCAATATGAATTCAGTATAGGAATGTCAAGAAAGGTTTTGGTTTTTCAAAAAAGATGGATTGCCTCCCATTAAACACTGAGTTTTATGCCATCGGCTGGGCGTAATGAGCTCAAGGAGAATGGAGGGTAAAGGATGCCTCAACCAAATTTATATCGGTAAGGTCAATGAATGGTTGGAGTCTCTGACCATTCATGACGAAAGGTTTTGAATCGTGGCTGAGTGGACTAAGCTCGATGGCTCCATTTTCGAAGATTCGTCGGACGAGGTAAGGACCAATCCATTTTGATCTGAGTTTCCTAGGAATAGTTTGAGATTAGCATCAAAGAGTAGGACTTTTTGACTAGGGTAGAAGATCTTTCCCGATATGTGCTTGTCGTGAAAGGCCTTAAACTGCTCTTTGTAAATTCGTGTGTTCTCATATGTGTCGTGGCATAATTCATCGATCTCACCCATTTGAAGCTTTCTGTGGGTTCCAACCTTAGAAAGATCTAGATTGCATTCCGTACTGCCCAATAGGCTTTGTGCTCCAATTTGACGGGGAGGTGACATGCCTTCCCATACACCAATGTAAAGGGAGACATACCTAATTAGATTTTGTGGGCTGTCCTATAAGCCCACAAAGCTTCCGGAAGTCGGGATGACCAATCTATCCTATTAGGTCGAACAGTGACCTGGAGAATTTTCTTGATCTCCTAATTTGATATCTCACCTAGACCATTAGTTTAGGGGTGATAAGGAGTAGAGATTTGGTGTGGCACCCCGTTATTTTTTCATTAGTGAAATGGATCCCTCCATCAGAGATTATAGCATGTGGAATCAAGAACTGAGAAAAGATGTTCTGAAGAATGAATTTGATAACCACCTTATGATCATTGGTTCGGGTTGGAATAGCTTCGATCCATTTGCACTCGTAGTCAACAACGAGTAGAATGTACTCGAAGCTGTCTGAAATAGTAAAGGGTCCCATAAAATCAATCCCCTAGACGTCAAAGATTTTGCATACGAGAATCAGCTACAAGGGCACCATATCACCGTGGCTCATGTTGCCTAAGCTCTGGCAACCAGTGCATGCCCTATAGTGATTCTATGCATCTTTGAAAATCGTGGGCAAATAGAAGCCGCACTGGAGGACTTTCACTGTGGTTTTATGACTTGAGAAGTGTCCATCACATGCCTGGTCATGGCAGAACAACAAAATGTCCTGAATTTCCTCTCCCAAGACACATCGTTGAATGATTTGATTAGCACTGATGCGGAAAAGATACAGGTCTTCCCAGAAGTAATAATTAGCATCGAAAAGCAATTTGTCTTTCTTGGCCCTCGGCCAATCAAACAGGATCTGATGTGATGCCAGGTAATTTACTAGATCAGTAAACCATGGAAGCCTTGTACTAATAGTCAGGAGGTGCTCATCAGGAAAATGTTCCGCAATGGGTTCGGAAGGGTCGACAATATCAGAAGGAAGGTGGGACAACTGATCAACTATCACGTTCCGTTTTCCCACTTTGTCGCGAATCTCGAGGTTAAACTCTTGTAACAGCAAGATCCAGCAGATTAATCGTGGTTTCATGTCCTTCTTTGCAAGGAGATGCCTCACAACTGTGTGATCAGAGTAAATGATAACACGAGAACCCAGAAGATATGATCTGAACTTTTCCAGGGCAAATACTATGGCTAATAGCTCTTTCTCAGTAACTGTTAAGTTACGCTAAGCTTCGTCAAGTGTCTTGCTAGCATAGTAGATGACCACAAGTTTCTCGTCAATTTTCTACCCAAGTATTGCTCCTACATCGAAATCAGATGCATGGCACATGATCTCAATGGGTTGAGACCAAGCAGGGGACTGTAGGACTGGAGCTTGGGTAACTTGATCATGTAGGGTTTTAAATGCTTGAGTGCATTCCTTGGAGATTTCAAAAGGAACATCCTTAGATAGTAGAGTGGTCAGGGGGTGTGCGATCTCTGAGAAATCAGAAATGAATCGATGGCAAAAATCGAAGTGCCTTAGAAAAGATCGGATGTCCTTGATCAAACTAGGCATATGGAGTTTGGAAATCATATTCACCTTGGCTCGATCAACCTGGATGCCTTTTTCTGATATAAGATATCCCAGGATAATTCCTTCAGGCACCATGAAATGGCTCCTTTCTTAGGAAAGAACCAGATTCACATCACTGCATCGCCTGAGGATCTGGACCAAGAGAAGGAGGCAATCATCAAATGATTCGCCAAATACTGAAAAGTCATCCATGAAGGCTTCTAGATAATCACCTACCATATCTAAGAATATGACAAGCATGCACCACTAAAAAGTAGCGGGTGCATTGTAGAGACCGAAAAGCATCCTTCGGAATGTGTACGTCCCAAAGGGACAGGTGAAAGTGGTTTTTTCTTTGTCCTTAGGATGGATTGCCACCTGGTTATAACCGGAGTACCCATTAAAAAAGCAGAAGAACCGATTTCCAGCTAGTTTCTCGAGGATCTGATCAATAAATGATAGTGGGAAATGATCCTTCTTTGTGGAGGTATTGAGTCTTCTATAATCAATGCAGACTCTCCACGAATTCGCCATACGGATCGGTATGATTTCTCTGATTTCAATCATGATCACGGAGAGTCCTACCTTTTTAGGCACAACCTGGATTGGACTCACCCACCGACTATCAGAAATCGGGTAGATGATCCCTACATCAAACCACTTGATGATTTCCTTTTTCATGACCTCTTGCAAATTGGGATTCAGACATCTTTGCATTTCATGGGAATGTCATGCGCCCTCTTTAGTATAGATGCGGTGTGTGCAGTAAGATGGGCTAATACCAGTCAAATCTTCGAGATTCCATCCAATGGCTTTTCAATGTTCCCAGAGAATAGTAATTAGATGAGATTCTTGATCAGGTGTGAGTCTGGAGTTGACAATCATAGGAAACGTTTGATTGGAACACAGAAAGATGTACTTTAGGTGATCGGGAAGAGGCTTAAGTTACAAAACATGGTTATCAGCAGCAGTGGGTGGTTCAGGGTGTGTGTCAGAAGCAAAGGAAGGAGTTATTGGTGTGTCTAGGTCAAGTTCGGACTCCTCTGATTACTGGTTTTATTCCTCTTGTGGTTGATTAAACAGTCAATTTTTCCTCAATATCCGGATCGTCCACCACATCCTTGGTATCACATATCTGTTCTATAACTCCACAATTAATCCTTTGTTGGGCCTTAAAGATGCCAATTTTTTGTGTTTGGTTTCCAAATTTCAGTTCAATTTGGCTGTCTTCACAATTAATGTTGGCCCTAGAAATGGCCAGAAAGGGTCTCCCTAGTATAATTTGTGTGTTCCTCAGATTTTTTGGAGCATCCATATCCAAGACTATGAAGTCCACCGGGAAATAGAAATCTTGAACCTTAACAATGACATCCTCAAGAACTCCTTTAGGTGACTTAATAGATGGATCAGCCAATTATAATGTCACCTCTATCGGTTTGAGCTCAGATTCCTCAATATGGTCAAGTAGGGATGTAGGTATTAGGCTTATGGAGGCTCCTAGATCCAATAAAGCTCTATCAAATTGGATATCACCAATTGTACAAGAAATCAGGGGAGTACCTGGGTCTTTTGCCTTAGGTAGGAGTTTGCTCAAAATTACAGAGCTAGCTTGCTCTGACAATATGATTGGGATCCCACTTTTGGTTCATGGATTTTGCTTAGGTGTACATATGTCTTTCAGAAATCGTGCGTAAGCCAATGCATGGCGAATCGCATCCATCAAGGGGATGTTTATCCAGACTTGATCAAAGAGCATGACTAGGTCCTCTTTAGGTGCCACGGGTTTGGTTGTCCTCTTTCTCTTGGTCAAGGCCTCGGGAAATTGAACCTTGGATGGTTCCTCTAGAATAGGTCCAGGTTCTTGATCTGGGACAGGGGTATCCTGGATGACTTTTTTAGGGTTTAGGTTACTACCAGGTTGAAAGTGGCTTGGGTAAGGTGGGTCTTGTGTTTGCCACTATGGGTTGTTACTAAATTCAGTTCTGCCTGGTTTCGGTTTGGTGTTGGTAAAATAGGTGGTTGCTGCTGAAATCTCGAGTATGATGTTCAAGCTTCCATCCCGTTAGGTGATGGAGCAGAAGGGGCCTGATAAATCTTGTGGGCTTGGCCTGGATTTGGGTTTATAATGCGCCTCTGGTTTGGCACGTTATTCGGATTCGACAGAGGTTGCGAAGGGAGTATGCCAGGTTGGTGGGAATTTGCCATCTGGGCAAGTTGATTCCGAACCTCTGTGATCTCATCTTTGTGTTATTTTTGCATAGTTGCATTTGTCTTTTGAATGTCAGCCAGAGTTTGAAGGATGAGTCATTTGATCTATCTGAGTTGGCCCAGATTGATAGGTAGGGTTGGGCCGAGGCTAAGGTGGCGGATATGGATGAGAAGCTTGCGAAAGGGGTTGATATAGTGGTCTCTAATTTTGATTATTTCCTGCACATAGGAAATTGGGATGATTTCACCATCTAGGGTTATAGGTATTAGAGAATGGGTCATTCTGGATGGCATTGAGGTCCTCGCAGGTCTGAGGAACCTCAGAAAAATCAGAGTACGAGAGTTCAGAGTTCCCCCAACTAGAGTAGGTAGGATTAGAGTTTCCTCCATTCTTAGAGTTAGATGAGGGTGGATACGGGTCCATCCCCTGAGAAGATCGGTGATAAATGTTATCCATAGCTTCCCTAATAGAAAGAAGCTGTGGAAACAGGTTTTGCACAGAGGTGGCTCACTGTAGATGTCGAGTTAGCTCATTCACCTTCTTCTCAATGATTGAGACCTTGTCCAAATAACTGAGCATTAATTCGAAGTCGATGGATCCGAACAGGTCCTAAGTCTCATGTGCTCCCCTTAGATTCGTCGATGCATGGGCATTCGTTCAGTCGAATAAGCCCATGGAGTCATTATTGATGAAATCTCCCACATAGTGTCTTCATGTTGACCCATGATATTTCCTCTGCAAGTTGCATTGACGAATAAACGGATATCTTCACGGAGTCCCTGATAAAAAGATTGGACTTATTCCCATTTAGGAACTTCGTGATGGGGGCACTTTCACATGAGATCCAGGAAATGGTCCCATGCTTCATGAATTGGTTCTCCAGCCTGCTGTGTGAAGTGTGATACTGGTGTCGTAAGGCATTCGTCCGACCAACTGGGAAGAACTTTTTCAGAAACTTAGATAGTAGTTCAACCCATGTGTTGATTGGACGTGTTTGAGTCTGATACCAGTGAGCTACTTTATCCATGAGAGAGAAGGAGAACATCTTCATGAGAAGAATATCCAAATTTTGGATATCTAACCCGAAGGTCTGGGCCAGATGCTTGAGTTGTTTGATGTGCTGGAAAGGATCCTCAGAATTAATCCCATGAAACTTTAGAATAGCATGAATCATGTTGGGCTTTAGTTCAGAATCAGGATCTCCAGCTAGGATTTGGAGTCGAGGTTCGATCGCCATCGCAGCAGGATTGTAGTGATCTCACATCATAGGATACTGTGGTGGATTCAAAAAGGCTTGGAATAAATCATTAAGGTGCTGAAGTTGGTTCTCAAGGTTATTCTCTTCTACGGGTTGTGCCATGATGTTGGAAGTAGGAGAATTGTGTTTAGATGAATCAAAGGAGATGTCTATGTGATAGGGTTGCTGCACAAACACAGAAGTTGAGGCCTGGCCTCGATGGGAGTGAATGACTAAAGGAGGCCTCAAGGATGGTTTTAAGGACCTCTACCAAACATGCACCGATGGTCTGGATGAGAGTATAATGTGATGGACCCAATCAAGTCACCCAAAAAAATTAGATGACTATAGATGTTCAGGGCGGATGATACCCCTTAGTCAGAAAGCTGTCCACCTGAGAAATACTTGGGCAGCCAAAGAGGGAAAGTCTCACAAAGACCCCTACACTGTAGAGCGCCCCCACGAGTTACAGGGTTTCCCCCACTCGACCTCTCTTGTCACTGATGTTCCAGGTAGACTAGAATGGGGACTTGACCTCTTAAGTCTACCAGTTTTATTAGAGAGCTAGGTTGCTTAAGATTTCACTTGAACATTAGATTATTAAGTGCAAAAAGTAACCTAATTTCAAGGTTGGTTGAAGCAACAAGGTGGGTCAACTTTACCTATTTGTCCTTTGAGAAATTTTAGGTCCCTTCTTCTAGGATTGAAATGAGATTAAGAGCCTGACTTTTAGGGTTTGCTTGAATAAATCACTTCAACCAAGGCTTAGGCACACATCTTTTTGGATGGTTGATTCTTGCTTATGAGTGTGTCTCTAAAACCCTAACTTGAAATCCTTAATTGGCTCTAAGTTTGGTCCAATTTAATTTGCCAAATATGGTATCTTGGACTCAAACATGAATGTGCTAGCCCTAGTTACCTTAAATGGGTGCACAAATCAGATTTGTTGTTGAAATCAAATAAGGCAACTAGATGAATTAGCTAAGAATGGAAAGCAAGTAGCCCTAATTTATTTTGCCCTTTTTTCCTTTTCAGAATGAGGGGCTTTAAGAGAGAGAGTAATCAGATATTACCTGCCCCTGGTGTGTTTGATGCACGGTTGTCTTTCTTTGAATCTTCTCCCTGAAACAACCACAACAAAAGAGATATAGCAAGTCAGTACCAAATCAGAAATTGTAATCAAGAATTCTAAATAGCCCATTGCTCCCTGGCAACGGCGCCAAAATGTTTAGAGCACTGAGTCTGGTTTTAAAAGTATTGCGTTGTAGTACAGTTGAAATAGCATCCAAAATAGATATAATTTTATTACTCGAAAGAATTTTTGAGGTCGAACACAGGGAGCAAATTGGTATTTAGAAATCAAGATCACAATTTAAACTGAAAGAAATTGCAATAATAGCAGTATCAAAGTGCAAATATATGGGAGTAAAATGGTGATGTAGATCACTAAATGCTCCTACAATATCACCAAATGATTCAATATCTAAATATGCAATGAGGCTAAAATCTATCGTCAGTGTCTGATTTCTTTTCTCTTTGTCTGCCTCTATCTTCTCCTTCCTTCTTCTTCTTTGGTTTCTTCTCTTTTCTCTATATTCTGCCTTGGCTTCTCGTTCTTCAGCTCCTTCCTTCATTTTCTCTGACGTCTGCCTTAGCTTCTCCTTCTTCTTCCTCCATCCTCCTCTTCTTCAGCTCCTTCCCTTACCTTCAGCTTTGGCCTTCTCCTTCTTTAGCCTTTTGCCTTCTTCTCTTTCTCTTCATCTTTCGCCTCTTCTTCCTTCTGGCAGCGGCTAAGTGTTATGCCTGAGGAACCTACAGCAAAACCTATCGCTACCTGTGTGAAGCTCTCCTCTCGTTCTCTCTTAGGTTTCACTCTCCCAGAGCCACATAGACATTCGGGTTATCAGGTCGAGTGTGTACCCTGGACTAGGCCCACCGCCGCGCAGTGGTAGGCGAGGAGTGAACAAGCTGGGTAATTGGGTCATGGCTAGGTACGCAAGGGCAGTGTCATGGACGAGTCCATTAGAGGGGGGGAGGAGGACCTTACCCTCTTGTTGGAGGCCATAAGCCTCTAACACTTTGTCCTTTTATGCGCACAGTGGTGCCCTTACACTTCTAAGGTGGGACTAAATGTCCCACCTTCATTCGCATGCGGTAGCAACAGATGACTTTCTCAATTGGCGAGGCTGTGGAGGCTGAAGCCTTTGCTTGATGGCATGGATGCGTGTATGCCTTGATTTCGCACACCTGGGGGTAACAATCTAGGACAGAGCGAGACCTGAGACCACAACATCAAGCTCCAAGCTTTGCAACAATTGCGACAATCATCCTAAACTTGAAATCAATAGTACAGCCTCGCAACCACATTAAATCGCTTAGGGAGTGTCGTCGAACCACGGCGAATGTGATGGGGATGTTGGCGTGGCTCAGGGGTGTGTGTGCGAGCGTGCCTAGGGTACACTGTGTGCGAAGGTGTGGGTGTGTCTAGGGGTGTGTTTGGGTGAGTGGCGCAGTGATGTGAGTGAGGCGAAGTGTTCAGTGGAGTGAGGGGAAGCTTATGGGCATGTCGATGAGGGTTGGGTGGCTTGTGGAGGTGGAGCGGCCTCGCCGAAGTTGGTGGTCGGAGATGGCAGGGATGGACGTGATGGAGGTCACTAGTGGTTGATTTTGGGTAATAGAGAGTGGAGAAGAAAGTAGAGGGGAGAAAGAACTTAGCTAGGGTGTTAGGAGATGAGGGGGGGCAGAGGTGATGTCGGTCGAGATGTACCTGACGTCAAAGACGAAGAGTGGCTCCAGTGAGTGATCGATGAGGACGAAGAGAGGGAGATGCCTGCAGGTAGGTGAGGTGTGGACGAAGTCAAAGAGGAGGAATCTGCCATAAGTATGGCAGTCGGACGACGAGGACTAAGGGAGTTCGTCGGACGTCAAGGAACCTATGGCCATGAGGAGAAGAGAGGAATCAGGGGTGTTCACGGCAGAATTCGAGCGTGGAGTCGAGGCAATCTGGGCTTCTTTAAATAGAGCCCTGAAGGTTGGTTAGGGCTTAGGAAGCAAGCTTCTCACCAAAGAAGGAATCCGTTAGGATACCCATATCTCTCGTGCATTTGCATGAGATATTGGGAAGGAATCAGGGATCAAACATGGGTTTAGATTGGTGGGATTTTTTCAGAGAATCTCCCTTCCAATTTTGGAGGAGATCCTCTGAGCAATCAGGGAGAACTCTCCTTCTAAAGCTCGCCGGAGTAGGATTCCTCTGCTATAATGGCAGAGAGACCTAATTGCGAAAATGATGAAGAAGATAGGGGGTACTTTGTAAGGGTTTCTGAAAGATAGGGGTACAAATGTAATCAGGCTGGACCTTTTTGCAAACTAGATAAAGGAAAATTCATCTTGGGTCTAAATTTTGGTAAAAATCTAATTTGGACCTAAGGAACCCAATGGTGAAGTTTGATTTTGGGTTTGATCACGTTTGATGGAAATTTATGCCAAAACTTAGTTTAAGACAAATATCTGTCTGAGACCCCATTCTAGGTCAAGATGGGTTCTAATGGCCAAATTAAAGGTTCTAAACCATAGAGAATATTTTTCTATGATTTTAGAGGGTTTAGGTGAATTTTATCCTAACCAGAACCTTGGTTAATCAAGTAGGTCTGCTTCAGGGCTTCAATAAGCCATTTAATTCACAGGATGCACACAAACCCTTTTCTGTCTGATTTAACCCACTTATTATCTTATTAAGAACTTTTGACCATTGTTTAACCCTTGAGAAAATCTGTTGTTCCACTGCATTGGTAAAATTATAATTTTACCCCTTATTTCTTATTTTTCACTCAGAAGGGCTATGTAGTGAATTATGACCTTCAGTTGGTTATGCAGGAGCATTTATTCTCTTCATTGGGTCAAAATGAGCTAGTTAGGGCTCATGATGGTGTTCCCATCAGCAAGGATCAGCATATCCTTCTTGATTGTAAATTATATTAGGTTGTCCAAATAAGGGCGGTGATCTATAGTTGATGTAGCTGGGAGAAGGATCAGAGTCGATTATGGTGTGCAGGGTTAGACCTTGAACACGGAGGTCCATAATTGTATTCCCAATCAAGATTATCCCAACTAGAAGATGGATAAGAATAAGTCTGATTGGAATAATAATCATTTTGGGAATAAGTAGTGGTAGGAGGGTAGGAGTGGAAATGCGAATAAGATGTGGAAGGATCCATGATAGTATGGGAGGAAGAAAGGCACCCTACTATACAAACAATCAAACCTATCCTTAAGTGGGCTGGCCTAAAGACCTACAGACTCCCAGAACCTGTCTTGAGATGAAGAAACGATTTGATCAACTTCTTTCTAGTCAATCCAACAAGTTAGAGGGAGGTGTTGAGGAGAAGGTTCTTCCTTTGGCTTGCACCTCCGGTTCCTAGAGTATCCTCCAGTTGCGATCGTTTGATTCTGCTCCCCTAGCTAGACATTAGATTGAATGGTAGAAATAGACTAATCAAAAATAATCTCGATCTGGGCTTCGAAGAGCGAGTCCAATCCTTTAGGCCAACATCTACTTTGTTTTAATTAGGGTTAGGTTTGAATGTTCTTTGGAATGTGATGGGCCATTTATCTGGGTTGTACCCTTAATGATTGATTGATATGTGTGTGCGTGTGCAACCAATGGTTTCCAATCAACATTATTTTTTTGGATGTGGTGAATTTTAGGATTTAAATCCTTCTTAGAAGCTGGTTAGTTAAATCCTCAACACAGTTAATTAAGTTATTTAGGCTTAATTAATTGCATGAGAAAGTAACTTAGGTTAACTCGAATTAATGTCATGAGTGTAGTATAGGGTCGAGTTAACCTAACATTTTAGATTTTAAGTTCTTTCTAACTGGTTGAGTCCAGGTTGTTCACTGGGAGACATAACTTAATCTTAATTCACCATTAATTTCTAAGGAATAATTAAGATCTAATTAATTGACTAAATATTAAATTTAAGTACTCTAATCCTATGAACATTACACAAGAATTAGTCAAATTAGAACATGCAATCATTGCAAATAAGAAAATACATATTTACACATGTAATTTGTCATTAAGAATCAAGTACACATGTTTATTACAACCATTACATCTAATTACAAAAGATTAAAGTAAGAAAAAGCTAATTAAATGAGTACAAATGCCTTCTTTCATCATTTAAGCTCAAAATAACAAGAGGAAACATCAAATTAGACATCTAAAGAAGATTGGACATCTGATTATCCTTCTTTATTTTTCTTCCTTCTTCAACCCTCTTAGAATTTCTTTTTTTCTCTTCTCTATGTCTTTATTCATTACTCTTCTTTCCTTTCTTTCTTAATCTTCAGCCCTCTCTCTTTCTCAAGCTCTTTTATCATTTCCTTTACCTTGTCTCACTCTTTTTTTTCCTCTCATTCTTCTCTTCTTCTTTTAATTCTCCTTAAGCATTCTTTGTTCTCCCTTTTATATTTTCCTCCTTAGCCCTTCACTGTGTGTTATGTCCACACTTAGCCAATTTCACAAGCACATAACCCATTTAATCTTCATTTTATAAAAATTAATATTTAATGAGCGGCCCAATCTCGTTCGGGGATACACAAAGCCTAATGGGCGGGATCAGACCCTACTTTAGCTTAGGCCTAGTTTTCAATTGGTGGATTTTACTCAATTAGCCATGCACAGTATCTAGCCTCCCAGGCCCACACGCCCACTCACGAGCCCACATGCACACCCTAGGCACACGCACACACACACACATGTGCAGGCACATGTGTCGCACGCACCCATTGATTTCACAGCAAAAATACACCAATAAATATGCCGTCTTGTGTTATTTCCTAGCACTACCACTGCATATTAGGTAGCTATAGTTGCATTTGTAAAAAGACACTTGCATGCATTTATTTGAGAGGGGAGGATAATATGAATAATTGGCCATGTAATTAATGTCTTCATCAAGGGTTGCATTGTAAATTCACCATTCTCATTTTGTTATTTTAACTTTGAATTTCTTCTCCATCGCGCGGCTCAGGGCATGGGGCATACACCTGTTCGTGCCATTCCTCTGCCAACTGCATGGTTGGACTTCCTCTGCCAGCAGCATGGCGGTGGCATGCATCTCCTTTAAAAAGCCCTGTCCTCTCCCTTGTGCAAGGGGAGCCTGGAACACATACCACCCGCAGACACCTTCCTCCAGGCCATCTTCCTCCGCTCTCCCTCTCCATACGCAGTCTCTCTTCTCACTGAAGAGACACACTGAGGGCAGGAGCAAGCTCACAATGGTCCCACGACCACCACTATGAGTTCCACCATCGCCCAGCTCCTTTGTGAGCAGGTGGGCGTGGTGGTTTCACCCTCTATTTTCTTCGTTGGAAGCTCTCGCCGCCATTGCCAAAGCTCTAAGGGCGGAAGCTCTAGCAGCAGCAGCGCAGGCCACGACGCACACGCCAGCGACGTCCAGAAGCTCTCCCCGCGCGTGCAGGCGCCTTCCAGCATGCCCGCGCACGTAGAACCAGCCACAATTGGTTGCTCACTTCGTGCGGCACTGTAGCTACTATTCACGTCTCTCAGCGTGGAATTGTAGCTACAGTGCAGTGACTAGTTTGTTTCTCACTTATCCTGTCACCGTGTGCTCTCTCTTCACCGCAACCCGCTTCAGCCGGTCGCCCACGTCAGCGCCAGTGCCCGCATCTGTGCCCGCGCCCACGTCTGTGTCCGCTCCCGTTCTCTCCCGCAGTGCAGTGCGCTGCATTGCCCCCTCTCTTACACCCCCACACCTGCCTGCGCGCGACAACAGCACGCACGTTCCCTCTGCGGTCGCGCCTGCATCTGCGCCCTTGCAAGATCAGATGACGCCTGCAGCCGCCAGATGTCTTAACTCGCCCACTCTCTCTCACACTCCTTTAGTGTGCACTCCCACACTCATACACCGCACACACTAGTACAAAAACACACTCATACACTCACACACTGACTTGTACACACCTATACATACTTGTACATATATACATTTATATTGATATATATATATATGCATATTCATACCTATACAACTATATATAAGCATATATACATACATATATATATATATATATTTATACATATATACATATATACATGCATATATACATATATATATATACACATATACACGTACATATATTATTATATATATATAGAGAGAGAGAGAGAGTTAAATATATATACATATATATCTAGTTACAAATATATACATATATACCTATATATATATATTTACATATCTATATAAATATACATAACTACATATACACCTATATAGTTACAACCCTATCTATATATATATACGTATATATATATATATATACATACACATCACCTACCTGTATCCATACGCCCTTGCACTAGTCACTCCACCGCGCATTATATCGCAGGAATATCTACACCAGTTGCTGATATTCCCTGATACCCACGAAAGAAAGCGCCTCCGCACACACTCCCACACATCCACCCTACACTCTACGCGGCACTTCGTCTTGTTGGTTGCATCTTTCTAGGCGTGGACCAACTCAACACTGTGCTACACGCCATTTCTACTTCCACCCCCACCCCTATATATAATATATATATATATCTATATATATATAGACTGTATTTATTTCTCTACAAGCAACCTACCTAATTTTTATTTCTCTTCTGTTTCTCGCTATTAAAAAGATAAAAAAAAAGAATAAAAGAGAAAAAATAATCCTTGCCTTGTAGGTACTCGATCTCGTGAATAGCAAGACCAGTTTTTTGGAAAACCCTAAGTTGGCTCAAAGCCAAGAACAATTTGGCTCGAAGCCAAGGACCTGATTTTGAGGGTGTACCTGAAAAGGTAGGTCTCTCTCTCTTAGCAACTTAGGTTAACTTGTCATTTAATAAAAAAAAAGCCTAAAAAACACTTCATGGGATTTCTTGGGGCAAGTGGATTAAAAAATCACTTGTTTGATTGTTTGCTATCACCCCCACCGCCCCGGGATTTCCCGCCAAACTTCTCATAGCGAAGATCCAAGAATCTTGATTCTTGAATCGTTCGTTGTGTGAAGTATTCTTTGAGGCAAGATTAAATGGATTGATTGCCATCCCTCCTTGCCTCATTTATCCACAATTCAAGATCACATTTTTGGTGGGGAGACTTGGAATTGAGTTGATTCCAACCCCACCACGACCTTTCACGTGCCTTAGATTTGATCCTAAAAATTTCAACCCCAACACTTTGATTTTCTTTACATTATCTTGTGGTTGAGCCTTGTGTGTGAAACATCATTTTGGTGATTGGGAGCACTTGAATTGAAGTGCTTTGGCTCCCTTTCATACTAACCTAAAATTGACTCGTGCATCCACACATAGAAATTTCCACCTAGGGAAGCCCACTGCATTTTTAGCATGCATTAACTAACTCACATTGAAGAAGGGTTTGTTGGGCAAAGAAGAACTTGTATTTTCTCAAAACCCAGATATTGGTTGAATTGGTAACTCAGCAAAATCTTAAAATCCATACTAATTAAGGCTGAAATTCTAAAAACCATTCACCAACTAAAACTTCAATTCATGGAGATTTCCCTGTTGCATGCTTGGTTTACACACTTTCTAAAAATAATGCACTTGGGCATTACTGGTATACAACGCCCTTCACATTCCTAAAGCACTTGATCCTAAGCCTCTAATTAAAACTAGTAGCAACTTCACCCTAATTAAGGATTGGAGGTCTAACTACTTGCGTGTAGTGCCTACGCGCTGGTGCGGGTTCCCGCGTGCTATCGGGTGTCTAAGATTGGGGCAAACGGCCTTTCAATCTGGCCCTGTGGTTCCGCAACTCTCGCATTTGGTTTCGTAGGTTGTGATAGTAGGTAACTTAGATCTTTAGCTCTAAGGGCACACTATAGAGGTTAAGACTTTGATTGCCTTGATTTGTCAACAAGTGTACCTTTGCGGTGTCATTTCTCTCATCCCCTTTTCCCTTCTTATCTCCCCAATTCTTCCTGTGGTAGTGCATACTTGGGAGGAGGTCACAAAACCTTGAATTGTTTGAATTGTCTGATAATCTTAGAAGGAAAGAAACCAAATCATCATCGTCCTCCATAAACATAGCTGCACACACACCCCCAAATCCCAAGGGAGGAAACCACCCTCAAAACCCACTAGGTGGTGGAACCATGGACCCCATAACCCACCTCCAAGCCCAAATGGAAATGTATAATGAATAGATTGAATCCATTAGGAAAACCTTGGATGAAATGCAGAACCCTCCCGAACGGGAGGAGCCTAGGTCTCCTAGCACTTATCAAAATCCTACTACTACAGAGACCATAAGACAAATTCGGGTCCCCATGGGTGGGGAAGATTTTGAATTGAAACCCAATATAATTGGCCTAATTAACTTTCACTTCTATGGTCTTGCAAGTGAAGATCCTTTTCTCCATTTGGAAGACCTAACCCGATTGGTTGAAACTGTTAAACCAAGAAACATCGGGTTAACAATTGTCCTCATGAAAATGTTCTCGTTTTCGTTGTGGGATAAAGCGTCTCAATGGTTACGCACACTTAGGAGAACCATCCATTCTTGGGAAGAGATGCGAATAGCATTTCTCGAGAAATTCTTCCCAATCGGGTGAACTAATGTGCCTCACCGTGCTATAACTTCCTTTACGCAACAAAATGGCGAATAGTTTCATGAGACTTGGGAGAGGTATAATGACCTCCTCTGGAAGTGTCCGCACCACGGTCTGCCTAAGTGGCATATAGCCCAGATTTTCTATTATGGGCTAAATGAGACTTTGAAGCAGATTGCAGATGTTTCCTGCGGAGGGAATTTCATGAATAAAGACTAGAATGGAGCATTCGAATTATTTGAAAACATGAGTGAAAACTCAATGAAAAATGCCTCCATTGTCGCCTTTAATCATACCATCCTGCCCTATAACGTTCACAAAGTTGACACGGTACCCTCCCATTCATCCACTGATCTTAACCTTATCGCACAAAAATTGGATGAAGTCTTCATCGTGCACAAGAAGCTGGACGAGCTTCTGGCCAATCCTGCCCGTTCTATGGCAAACACCCCCACCTCACCACTTCGTCACAATCCCAATTCTTCCAACACCAGGCTTATCTCCAAAAACCCCGTGAGATCTTCCTTACCGAGTGTCACACCAAGCGATTCGGTGAGTAATGTGGATCTAGCTTCTGCAAGCCAGTATTTTGACACGGAGGACCAAGCCTCTTTGTGCTCGGATGCATATTTACATGTAGACTCGTCTTTTGGCTTAGAAGATGCTTGTGCCTTGGGGAACAACCTGTTCTCTACTACTTATAACCCAGGGTGGTGAAATCATCGTAATTTCGCATGGTCCAATACCCGCAACACCAAAACCCCGCGGGTGGGCTAATGCGACCGTCTGCACCCGTCATCCCAAGGGCCCAGTCTAATCCTGTGGCGAATCCGCCAACGGGTCCTTGCATACCGCGAACAGAACACGCATCGAGTCCTCTTGATAAACTGATGCGAATGATGATGGAAATGTCTAAGCACCATTAAGAGAACCTGACCTCTCTTCAGCACCAATTGGCACAGCAGAATGCTGAGATCAGTCAACTACATATGGCAACTCGATCTCAGGGCACTCTTCCAACCCAACCTGTTCCCAACCCATGAAATTTCATACCCCGTGGTCCTCAACCATAGGTAGGACCTTCTTAGTGGCAGCTTCATTAGATTCTGCAAGCACCGAGCATTCCTACAGGATTTTAGGCTAATCCCACTGTAGCACCTCACCCTTATGGCCCAATTGTGAACCCTCCTCTACCTTATGATCCCACTGGACCCGCATCGTCCAATGCGATTACTACGAGGAGTGGTAAGCAAACCGTTGATCCACCTCGACCTGATCCTAGCCCATCTTTTTATCACCCTCTCATTTAGGATGTGCACCGCATTCGCGAGAGGATGATACACCCAAACTAGTGCCAGAATCGATCCCATTCCCTGAGGCTCTATTGAGGGAGCCAAAAGGCAAGAAAAAGGATACTTTGGCCTTTGATAACTTGCGCAATTTATTCAGGGATGTTGAAATTAAGGTACCCTGTTGGAGGCTATCGATCACATACCTACTGTCGCCTGATTTTTTAAAGACTACACTACACACAGGCGACAGTCAAAGAAAACAAAGAATCCGGTGGTTCTCTTGCCTCATGCGAGTTGTGCCATACTGTCAAATCTACCACCGAAGCAGAAAGATCCCAGCACACCACTTATTTCTTGTAGCATCCAAGGCTGCAATTTTAACCGTGATCTGCTTGATCTAGGATCTTCCATCAATCTTATACCAACCATCATGCTCGAGAAATTTGCCTTAGGAAATCTGAAACCCACTCCTGTCACGTTATAGTTGGCAGATCGTTCTGTCAAAATACCAAAGGGTGTGGTGGAAGACGTGGTGGTTAGGGTCAACAGTCTCTGTTTTCCTGTTGACTTTCTTATTTTGGATATGGAAGTTCCTAGCTCACTTTTTGATTGTCCAATCATCCTTGGTCGACCTTTCTTGGCCACAGCCTGCGCCCATATCGACTGCGAGTCAGGCTGTATTGAGATTGCCGTTGGATCTGAGAAGCTCAAGCTTAACATCTTTAAGGTAGCCAAGAACTTTGATTGCGATTGCATCAAGGATGACACGTTTGACGAGGACATGGCCGTCAGCGCGTGTATTGAACTAATTGTGACATATTCTGACTACTGTGGATTGCCTTTAAACACTGATGATTGCCTGACCAACACATATGGTGACGTTCCCCCATCCCTCTCTTGTCCCGTACCTTCTCCTGACCAGACTTCTGACGAGGTTTTCTCCGCTTCCCATACCTCATGGTCAGAGTCATATTCAGGCTACTCACCGTCGGTCCACACTCTTGAAGACCGGATTACCCTTTCTTTCCCACCAAATCAGGCAGAATTGCAACTCCACACTGGGACCTTGAGCCCACGTACTACTCACTGGGGCTATCCCTTTTTGGATCCATCTATCCAAGATGCCCCTCTTCTTGGCCAAACTGAGGGCCAACTTCTTCCTCCTGACTTGTTTTCTTCTGATCTGCTTGGGACACACTCATCCCAAGAAATGCTAGATCTCTCACCATCCACTCCCGAGCTGAAAGAGTTTCCTGATTCACTTAAGCATTTTTTCTTGGGACCAAATGAAATGCTACCCGTAATCATTAGTTCAAAATTGACCAGGGAGCAAGAGTGAAAACTAACAAAGGTCCTTATGGAACACAAGGTAGCCATTGGATGGTCCTTATTAGACTTAACTGGCATTAGCCCCTGGTACCGTACTCACCGTACATATACGGAGGAGGAGGCTCAACCTTCCTGTGAGATGCAGCGACGTCTCAACCATAACATGCAGGAGGTCGTTAAAAAGGAAATTATTAAGTGGCTGGATGCGGGTATAATCTACCCGATCAGCGATAGCCCCTGGGTGAGTCCGATTCATGTTGTGCCCCAAAAGGTGGGACTCACCATCCGTATCAATGACAGGAGCGAATCCATCCCTACACGCACTCCTACATCTTGGAGAGTGTGTGTAGATTATAGGAAACTTAATGCTTCAACTAAGAAAGATCACTTTCCGCTACCTTTCATTGACCAAATCCTAGAGAGGTTAGCGGGAAATAAATTTTTCTATTTCCTGGATGGGTTCTCTGGATATAACTAGGTGGCAATTGACCCCAGCGACTAAGAGAAAATCACCTTTACCTACCCCTTCGGCACCTTTGCATTTAGAAGGATGCTGTTCGGACTTTGTAACACGCCAGCAACTTTTCAGAAATGTATGCTGGCGATATTCCATGATATGGTGGGTGACTTTCTTAAGGTTTTCATGGATGACTTTTCGACCTTTGGACCCTCTTTTGATGGCTGTCTTGCCAACTTGGCTCGTATCCTTCGGAGATGTATTGATGTGAACCTCGTACTTTCCTGGGAGAAAAGTCATTTTATGCTACAAGAGGGAATTGTTCTCAGGTATATCTTCTCCGACAGGGGTATCGAGGTTGACAGAGCTAAGCTTGATGTAATTGCTGATTTACCTGTGCCTGGCTCTATCAAACAAATCCGCTTCTTCCTAGGACACGTCGATTTCTATAGGAGAGTCATCAAAACTTCTCCAAGATTTGTAGACCTTTAACTCATCTCCTATCGACCGACGTACCCTTTGATATGGGCCCCGACGGCATACGAGCATTCACGCAGCAGCGTGATGCTGTCACCAAGGCCCCTGTTCTCCATCCACCTGATTGGTCCCTCGACTTTAAACTCATGTGTGATGCTTCCGACCTTGCAGTCGAAGCCATCCTGGGACAAAGACGCGATAGACACCCCTTCGTGGTGTACTACGCCAGTAAGACGTTGGACAAGGCCAAGCGTAATTATACAACCACTGAGAAAGAACTACTGGTGGTCATCTTTGGGTTAGAGAAATTCTGCTCTTACCTTCTGGGCTCGCATGTTATTGTTTTCACTGACCACTCAGCCATTCGCCATCTCATGCACAAGAAGGATGACAAGCTAGACTGATTTGTTGGATCCTTCTGCTCCAAGAATTTGACATTGAGATCTGCGATAAGGTTGGAGCCCAGAATGTTGTGGCTGATCATCTCTCAAGGCTGGACCCTGACCACATTGGACTTACCCTGCCGATCAATGAGATTTTTCCCGATGAGCACCTATTGGCAATTAATGTGGCAAGTGGACCTTGGTATACCGACATTGCCAATTACCTTGCTTCTGGTTCCCTTCCACGTGGCTGGCCCAAAAACCAGTGCGAGCATCTCATTGCAGAAGCAAAATATTATTTCTGGGATAATCCACTACTTTTTCGAATAGGTGCTGACCAGATCATCCATCGCTGTATTCCTGACAGCGAATTCCGCAGTGAGCTATCCATCTGCCACGATCAGGCCTACAGAGGCCATTTCTCTGGGAGGAAAACTACAGCCAAGGTATTGCAGTGCGGTTTCTTTTGGCCCTCCCTTCACCAGGATGCACACAATTATGCCAAACATTACACTAGGTGCCAGTCGTTAGGGTCAATGTCACGTCGTGACAAGATGCCCTTGCAACCCATCCTAGCTGCTGAAATCTTCAACATTTGGGGAATCAATTTCATGGGTCCCTTCCCTCCTTCCAATGGCTTCGAATATATCCTCGTTGTTGTTGGTTATGTTTTGAAATAGATCGAGGCTATTCCCACGCGCCATGCTGACCATGTCATATCCACTCGATTTGTCAAAGACCACATTTTCGCATGCTTTGGGATCCCTCGAGCCATTATCTTGAATGGAGGAAGCCATTTTACCCATGCTTCTTTTCAGGCACTTCTAAGGAAATATGGAGTCCACCATCGTATCGCATCTCCATATCATCCTCAGACGAATGGCTAGGCGGAGGTGTCGAACCGACAAATTAAGAAAATTCTCCAGAAAACAGTTCGGCCTGACCATAAGGATTGGTCCGACAAGCTGATTGATGTACTTTAGGCGTACCAGACTGCCTTCAAGGCTCCCCTAGGTATGTCTCCTTATAGAATCGTTTACAGGAAGCCTTGTCATTTGCCCATGGAGCTGGAGCACCACGCTTATTGGGAGGTTCGCCAATGTAACCTCGACCCAGAATTGTGTGGTCGAGAAAGGAAACTCCAACTCCAAGAGTTGGAAGAGCTCCATCGTGAAGCCTATGATTCTGCCTTAACTTTCAAGCAACGCACTAAGGCTTTTCACGATAGCCGAATTCGGCGGAAGGAATTTGAGCCATCTCAGCAAGTTTGGCTTTACAATGCCCAGCTCAAATTCTTTCCTGGGAAATTGAAGTCCAAATGGACTGGTCCCTTCCTGGTCTCGAGACCATTTCCCAACAGGGCCGTTGAAATTGAAGATTCCAAATCTGGGCATAAATTTACGGTCAATGGCCAGCGTTTAAAACCCTATCTTACTCATGAACCTGCCCCCATTGGAGAAACTGTTGCCTGCTAGAAGGTAACTAATGTCGTGCCTCATTCTGAGTCTAGCTGGGGATGTTAAATTCAGTGCTCGTTGGGAGGCACCCCAGCAACACTCCTCCACTGTCATGTACACTTCACTTCACACCTTTTCACTTCACCACCCACTATCCACCCACCCTGCCACCCTACTATATACCTTGCACCTCAGCTCTCGTTTCCCGATCTTTGGACCTTCCGCTACCCTACCCTGCATGCATATGAGGACATAGCATCGTTTGGCATGGGGGGGTGCATAGGCATCTATAGGATCTGGGTATTATATGGTATCATGCAGCTTCCATCCATCTATAAATATGTACATAGCAAAAAAAAAAAAGGGTGTTTAGTAATGATTTGAAGGCTAAAACAAAAATACAATAAGCGTTTATGGATATTCAACCACTATTTTGAAGACTTTCCAGGCACAGAAGCTTGATTTGCTCAGGCTCGGCTTAATTCACTTGAGCATTGACAAGATAGATCGGAATCTCTCCTAACTAAGGACATATTCTTGTACCTGAGACATCAGTACAGGATTCGTTGGTTTACTTCTACGTGAGAGCCTAAGTAATCTTGGTTTACACTACACATATCAAGCAAGACCTGGTGAACATAAGATCCAACCCTAGTGTTCATTAGGGAAGGTGGAGTCCTCACATGTGAGTGCTGGTAGACTTTTTATCCCAGGATTTAGTCTTGTGTCTAGGAGAAACTCTTTGCACCAAAAAGGAACTCTCCCACCAAAAGAAAAGTGTGCTCCTCCAAATAAAGTTGTAAGAGATATACTGACACTTGTTTAAAAAAAAAAAAAAATCTATGCAAATAAGTCAGTATATCTTGCAAATATCTATAAATTCTTCTCCCTAAAAAGTTTTTTAGGGCAAGTTACAAATACCCTGTTTCTACCATATATTCTTTGAGCCACAAATGTGATAAAATGGGAGTTGAGTTTTCCGTCATCTTTTTAACGGTCAATCCAAAGACACGAGTTAAACTGGGACCAACCTACACTTAAAGATTCATGAAACCCTGGGCTTGAGTCTTAATGTTCATCTGGTCAGTCTTGATCCTTCACTATGCACAAGCCATAATCTCTTAAGCTCTCGAGTATGGCAAAAACCTTCTGAGTCCTGGAAATCGTACTTAAGGTTTAAATATCAAGAATCCAGGTTAGTCGAGAGATGGTCTATGTCACATAAGACATAAAGTACTGGCAGTCTTCTCTGCAATTAGTTCTCACAATATCCAACAAATAAACACACCCATGTTGCCTCAGAAGAAAATCTTTAGCTTAAGATAATTTCTAAATACAATAAAAATGTTTTGCTAGGGACTAGTAAAAGATAGGCATGGGGGTATGATTGCACAGCAAAAATATACCAATAAATATGCCATGTTGTGTTATTTCCTAGCACTGCCATTGCATATTAGGTAGCTATAGTTGCATTTGTAAAAAGACACTTGCATGCATTTATTTGAGAGGGGAGGATAATGTGAATAATTGGCCATGTAATTAACGTCTTCGTCAAGGGTTGCATTTCAATTTCACCATTCTCATTTTTTTATTGACTTTGAATTTCTTCTCCATTGCATGGCTCAAGGCATGGGACATACACCTATTCACTCCATTCCTCTGCCAACTGCACGGCTAGACTTCCTCTGCCAGCAGCATGGCAGTGGCACGCATCTCCTTCTTTAAAAAGCCCTGCCCTCTCCCTTATGCAAGGGGAGCCTGGAACAGATACCACCCGCAGACACCTTCCTTCAGGCCATCTTCCTCCCCTCTCCCTCTCCATACGCAGTCTCTCTTCTCACTGAAGAGACACACTATGGGTAGGAGTAAGCTCACAGTGGTCCCACAACCACCACTGTGAGTTCCACCATCGCCCATCTCCTTCATGAGTAGGTGGGCGTGGTGGTTTCACCCTCTGTTTTCTTCGCTGGAAGCACTCGCCGCCATTGTCAGTGCTCCAAGAGCGGAAGCTCTAGTAGTAGCGCAGGACACCACGTGCACGCCAGAGATGTTCGCACGCTCTCCCCGTGCATGTAGGCACCTTCCACTGTGCCCGTGTACGCAGAACCGGCTGCAATCGGTTGATCACTTCGCATGGCATTGTAGCTACTATTCACGCCTCTCAACGCGAAACTATTGCTACAATGTGGTGATCGATTTGTTTCTCACATATCCGATCACCGCGTGCTCTCTCACCTCACCGCAACCCGCTTCAACCAGTTGCACAAGTCAGCACCAGCGCTCGCATTTACGCCCGCGCCCGCATCTGCGTCCACTCCCGTTCTCGCCTGCAACGCAATGCTCTACGGTACCAGTGTGCTGCGTTGTCCCCTCTCTCACACCCCCGCACCTGCCTACGCATGACAACAATGCGCGCGTTCCCTCTGCACTCGCACCCGCGTCTGTGCCCTTGCGAGATCAGACGACTCCTGTGGCCGCCAGACATCATAACTCGCCCGCTCTCTCTCACACTCCTCCAGCGTGCACTCCCACACTCATACACATGCACACACTAGTACACAAACACACTCGTACACTCACACACTCACTTGTACACACCTATACATATACATATATACATATATATCTATAGATGTAAATACATATATATATATACACATATACACGTACATATATTACTATATATATATCTATATAGTTAAATATATGTACATATATATCTAGTTACAATTATATATATATACCTTTATATATATTTACATATCTATATATATATGCATAACTACATATACACCTATATAGTTACAACCCTATCTATATATATATATAGATATATATATATATATTTACATACACATCACCTACCTATATCTATACACCCTTGCACTAGTCACTCCACCGCACGTTATATCACGGAAATATCTGCCCCAGTTGCTGATATTCCCTGATACCCGCGTAAAGAAAGCGCCTCCGTACACACTCCCACACATCCATCCTACACTCTATGCGACACTTTGTCTTGTTCGTTGCATCTTTCTAGGAGTCGACCAACTCAACACTGTGCTACACGTCATTTCCACTTCCACCCCCACCCCTATATATATATAATATATATATCTATATATATATAGACTGTATTTATTTCTCTACAAGCAACCTACCTGATTTTTATTTCTCTTCTATTTCCTACTATTAAAAATATAAAAGAAAAGAGTAAAAGAGAAAAGATAATCCTTTTCTTGCAGGTACTCGGTCTCGTAAATAGCAAGACCTATTTTTTGGGAAACCTTAAGTTGGCTCAAAGCCAAGAATAATTTGGCTCGAAGCCAAGGACCTGATTTTGAGGGTGTACCTCAAGGACAAAATTATTAGCAAAAAATATTAAATAGAAAAAAACCAAAAACATAATAAACGTAAGGAAGAGAGACGTTTTAAGAAAGGCGTAGAAACTTCTTCACCTTTAATCCTCGCCTCCCTGATATCGACCCTAGGTCGAAATGTTACCAAGATAAAATTAAGTAGGCAAGGTAAAAAAAAAGAAAGAAAAATATTGTGAAAGATGGTTAGACTCAATTTAGGTTAACCACTATACTCACTTCAACGATAATTTCACCATATTAACACAACCTATTCGAGTTTGACCACCCATGCCCAAGGCCAGCTTCATTTTGCGCCCTACACTGATGACCGAAATGTCTTCTTCACTTATTCATAATATACCAGTGCCAGTGCTCTGGAGTTACTGAAGTGGGACCTTGTTTCCCAGGTTCTGGCCGAACTTCGGCTGACGATTCCGGCCAACTTCGTTCACCAAATCGATTGAGCAAAGGCTCAATTGAAAACCCTTTGGATGCTCTATAAGATTATAACACCAATTTAGTGTCCAAATTAGGTATAGCCCTTTGATTTGAAGGACGAAGCTGGGACGTTTGCACGGTCAATTGTGGCCTCCAGATGATGGAATCAGGTCTAAGGACCTAAGGGAGAACTTTTGACCTCTAGATGAGGTCCTGGACTACTTCAGTATGTGATTCCACATTTAATGCTTAAGAAGGAGAGCTTTAGAAAGCTTTAGAGATAGGAAAAAAGTAATGAGCTTCGTTCAGGAGCTTTAGAGCTCCATTTTGAGCTCTGAACAGCTCGACAAAGTGAGAAAGGCCTCTGGAATAGAACTAAACAATCTCAATATAATTGGCAATTAAATCCTGCCAACGACACACTGAAGGTAGTTGATGTAAACACATCTACACTACTTAAGATGTCTATTTATGCATGTTCTTAAGCATAGGATTGCATTTCATGATATAAATATTGCATTACATGCATCATCTTTCATTTAGAATAGTTTGAATAAAATGGAGGTTAATTGTCTCCTTTTATGTGCTTGGACAGGGCAAATATTTTATCAGGACCTCAGATCAAAGATCCAACCGTATGGATGTGATCAGGGCGACGATTGGAGTTCAATGACTCCAAGATCGCCCTAATCAGGCATCCGTAGCATTAGATAGTGACCCGGGAACCCTAGAAGATCAAGGGAATCGAGTCAATCCGACATCCGTGGCACCATCTACAACTTCCAGAAGATGGACGGCCAAGATAGTGCCACGTGGCGCCATCTCAGCCGCCCAAATGGTCGCTTCATCTTGTGAAGGGTTCGCGCCCGATTGCTCTCCGCCGTTGGATCTTAATCCAACGGCTGTGGGCGCTCCCATTTAAAAGTGCCCACTCGACCATCTGCGCCCCATAGCGCAGTGGTCGAGCGCGCTATCGCGAGCGCGCGGCGCAGGTTCGAGCCGTGGCGAGGAGCGGTGGGCGCGAGCGATTGGGCGCGAGTGGACCGTCGGATGGAGATCGGACAGCCGCGCATGCCCGATAGCGTTGACGTGTGATTGGACGTGCAATCGGACGCGCAATCAGATGCGAGGGGAGTGTGCATCGCAGCGGGCGCGGACGCATCTTAAGCCATCCAATCTCGCGATCAGACAGCTGAAAATCACTGGACGTGCGCGGGCGTTGCGAGTCCGAGCAGCCGAGCGGACGCGCACGTCGTCCACGAAGGGAGCTTTAGTGACGGATTTATCCGTCACTAAAGACCCCTCATTTACTATTTTGAAGTTGTAATGTCCATTTTGCCCCCACTCCTTGTAACTATAAAAGGAGACCCTCTCCATACGAAATTCTCATCCCTTCTTTCTCCTCTCTATCCCTCCAAAGCTCAAAAGAAGCTTGTCCCACACCCTGGATGCTTCTTACGAGATAAAGTCCAATTTTCGTTCCCCTTCAGAAGTGGATCCCGCGACGACGACGGCGTGCTGCTCTGTTTCCGTTCTTCTGCTTCGTCCTCCTTCGTCCTGCTTCATTCTCCCTCGTCCAGGCGTTGTCTCGTCCGGATCGTCCTCCAAGTAGTCGTCGAGGAGGATAACTTCTCTCTCCCATTCTTATTTATAGCTTTTCTAGTGTAGAATTTTCCTACTTTATAGTGTAATTGATTTTCCGCTTTATAGTGTAACTTTTATAAACAATTGAAATATTGAATGCATGTTCACTTTCTCTCTCTCTCTCCCTCTTTCTTTTAGTCTGATAACTCCATTGTAATTATATCACCTTGCTTATCGAAAATCCTAAAAAAATATAATTGCGAATATAGATCAACGTAGCCTCCCTGTGTTCGACCTGGAATTCTTTTCGGTATAAATTTTATTTGTTGAATACGAATTCTTCACCTTTTGAACTACAACGACAGGTTTTCCAAAACCAATCTTGTAAGTGTAGCGATTCACAAACACGTTCAATATTTTGGCGCCGTTGCCGGGGATGCAACGATTTCCGATCTTTTCATCGCATTTCTTGCACTTTATTTGTTTTCTAACTAGCTTTCTCTTGTGTCTACTGTTTTGCAGAGACCTCCATCAAGGAATCAACAAGCGGTAGACTGGAGTAAAGTGCAGTTGAAGACAACTGTAAGTGCTCCCCCATTCTTTCCCCCTCCATAGATTTCATTCGCGACATTAAATCCAAATCCCAATTAACCTAGGTGTTTGCATAAATCCTAGGAATAGTTTGGTTGTTTGGATTTTCACTCACATTCATTCCACCCTCATTTATAAAAAATAACAAAAAGATAATCTTGTGGGGTAATATTCAACAAACACACAACACACACCCACATTCAAGGCACTTGATCAACTTGATTTGTTTTCTACTCAACCAGGTTCTGATATGTGGAACTGGTACACACAAAGCAACACATAACAGAGTAGAAATCATTCTAGGTTAATCATCTTTGAGTGCCTAACTTTGTGGTGCATTTGTGGCCAGTTGTTTGAGTTGTTTGGGCCGCACCACTTTATTTTAAAACCAACTCATCAAGTAGCTCCTCTTTAGGGTTTTCAATCTAGGTATATTCCAGGAACTCCACTTTCTTTCTGATTTTAAAGGAAAACAATCTTCACCTGTGTTTTACAACTTGGTTTGCCTAGAAACTTGATTGCAATTCACCTAATTTGAAACCCTAAAAGCTACTTAAGCAAGATTTGAACATTAAAATTCACGCATTATCAATAATCTTGCTTAAAAACCTTGGTTGTGCATGCACTTACACAAATCTCAATCAATCATTAAGGGCACAACCCATTGTAAGGGCCCATCACATTCCATAAGCACCACAATCCCAGGCCTTAATAAAATTGAGCAAACGTTGGCCTTAAGGTTTGATTTGCTCTTCAGGGCCTAGTCTGAGATTATTTTTGATTAACCTACTTGTACTGATTAATCTGATGTCTAGCTAGGGGAGTAGAGTCAAACGATCGCGACTGGGGGGTACACTAGGAACCAGAGGCGAAAGCCAAAGGAAGAACCTTCTCCCCAGTCCCTCCTTCTAACTGGTTGGATTAAACAGACGCAAGTAGAGTAAATCACTTACAGTCTTAAGGCTGGTTTTGGGAGTCAGTAGATCCTTAGGCTACCCCACTTAAGGACAACCTTGTTTTGTTGTACTGCAGGGTCCATATCCCCAGCCCTTCCGAACTTCTCCTAGTTTATGCTGGGAAGACGGTCATTGAATCCCCGATTGGAAGGACCATTAGAACATTCTAGGAGGTGCAAGTTAGATTTTGGTCAATTTGATCCCATGGCCGAACAACAGCCTCCTCTACTTGAAAATCCACAGGAAGAATTTCGAAGGCAGCTGGAACAAATGCAGAGAATGCAGGAATGGTTCCAGAGAATGCAGGGCGCTCAGCCCTTGAAGGATTTTTATGATCCTTCGAATTACGGGGAACGTCCCGGCGTCCAGATTCCAGCCGATGACGTAGAAATCAAGCCTCAGGTGTTAAGCCTGATTAAACATTATCATGGGTTTGGCTCCGAAGATTAGTTTCAGCACTTGGAGGATTTGACCACTTTGGTCCAGACGACTAAGGCTCGAAACGTTAACGAGGAGCAAATGATCATAAGGCTCTTCCCCAACTCTCTTAGGGATAAAGCTGCGCATTGGTATAGGACAATAGGAAGACCAATTACAACTTGGAATGAGTTGAAATCAGCCTTTCTGAAGAAATTCTTCCCAGTCGGTTGTACCAATGCTTTGCGATGGGCAATCACTACCTTTACCCAGCGGTCGGGGGAGCAGTTTCATGTGGCCTGGGAGCTATTCCAGGACTTGTTGCGGGGGTGTCCACACCACGAGGTGCTGAAATGGCAACTCGTGCAGATCTTCTATCATGGGTTGAATGAGCAACTCAGAAACTATGTGGATGCTTCTTGCGAAGGCAATTTCCTCAATAAAGATGTAGATAGTGCACATGATTTATTTGAGGAAATGAGTGACAATTCAATTAATCATGCCTCCGTGGATACTTTTAACCGCTCCCAGCAACCCAGATCAAATGTCAATGAAGTCCATGACTCTCATTCATTTGATATGGAATTGATTTGTAATAAACTTGATAAGGTGGACTTGGTTGCTAAAAGAATGGAAGAGTGGATGGCTGGCAATTCTATGAACAACTCTCAATCCAATCAATCCCAAAATTCGGGATTCCATTCCTCACGAGCTCCTTCTGGACGGGAGTTCGTGAATCAAATCGATGAGACTCAACCTATGAGTTAGCATTTCTCGGAACCCCATGGGTTCCCAACTGGGGCTTTTGATCCCAGTTTTTCTGATCCTTCCCTTTCTTTCTCTCCATCCTCACCCTATGAGGATGTCTGTGCTGTACAAGAGAATGTTAGATCCAACCCCTACTCGAATGCCTATAATCCAGGTTGGAGAAACCACCCTAACTTCTCTTGGAAAAATCCGGGGCAATAGACCCAATTCTAACCCAGCAACTATGCTCCGCAACATCCAATGGGTCAGGGTAAAGTATATACTCAGTTGCCTCCGAATCAGGTCAATCAGCCAGCGTGGAATGGCCGTCAACCCGCAGGGCAGGCTGATTTGAACCGTCAAATGGTGGAGATGCAAGGATTTATGCTCTAGCTTATGCAGCAAATGAAAAGCTCGCTGGACAACTTGCAATCCAGGCTCATTGCTAACTCTCGTCAACCTGGATCTCTACCATCCCAACCAGTACCCAACCCGCGAAACATTATAAATTCAGGCAATCAAGCCCAAGGGTACGGAAACCAGAGGGACCCGCATGCACATGCTCAGGTGGTTGAGAAGGGTTCCTCATCTTCTTCTTCTGCTAATCAACAATTCATGGTCAATCAAGCCCCTCCAATCTTCCCTAACCCTCCCCAAGACCCAAATTCTTACGCTTCTGCAAATTCTGTCACTTTGAGGAGTGGTAAGAAGACTCAGGATCCACAACCACACTATTCTGATCTTTTGAATCTTGAAGAATCTGAGGAGAGAGAGGAGAATTCTAGAGGAGAAATCAAGGCTCAGGAACCTAATTCCAAAGATCTGACTCATGTTCCTTTTCCTGAAGCCTTAGCCAAAATAAAGAAGAAGTCTGTTGATAGCAATGAGGAGCTTCTGAATTTATTTAAGAATGTTGAGATCAATATTCCACTCCTTGATGCTATCAAGCACATACCGGCTTACGCAAAATTTTTAAAGGAATTATGTACACAAAAGCGTAAGTCGAGAGAATCTATTCCGAGGAAGGTGGTACTCTCCGAGCAGGCTAGCTCTGTTATCCTGCACTACCGCCCTCAGAAAAAGAGAGATCCTGGTGCTCCTTTGATTTCTTGCATTATCGGAGATTACACATTTGATAGAGCACTTTTGGATCTCGGTGCATCCATCAACCTAATTCCTACTTCTCTCTACGAGAAGTTTGGGTTAGGTGAACTTCGGCCAACATCAGTAACGCTACAGTTAGCGGACCGTTCGGTCACAAACCCACAAGGCATTATTGAAGATGTTATAGTTAAGGTCAAGGATTTCTATTTTCCTATAGATTTCCTTGTCCTTGACATGGATGTACCAGATAATCTGAGGAACACGCCCATCATTCTGGGGCGTCCGTTCCTGGCTACTGCAAAGGCGAACATTAAATGTGAAAGCGGTAGCATGGAAATCGCCTTTGGGGACCAACGAATGAAATTGGATATTTTTAAGGTGATAAACAAATTTGAGGATTGTGGATTTATTGAGGAACTTGATGAGGATAATGTTAATATTGAAACTTGTTTGATAGTTTCTTCAATTGAAAGTTCCTCTTTGGTTGATGAATTTGACCCGCAAGCCTCTAACCTGACATCTTCGGAAGAGGTTACTGATTTTGTTCACTCAAAACCTCTTCCTCTTGTTGAATCTTCAGCATCTACCCTACCATCAATCATTATCCCACCCCAGCTTGAATTGAAACCATTGCCTGAGAATTTAAAATATCAATTTTTAGGACCGCAGAATACGCTTCCTGTGATTATTAGTGCTAAATTGACAAAGGAGTAAGAGATTAAATTGATTAAGGTCCTAAAGGATCATAAGGAGGCAATTGGTTGGACCATTCATGACCTTAGAGGGATTGAGCCATCTTACTGTTATCATAGAATATTTTTGGAAGATGGATCCCGCCCTTCTCGCCAGATGTAGAGGAGATTGAATCCAAATATGCAAGAAGTGGTCAAAAAGGAAATCATCAAGTGGCTTGATGCAGGAATTATTTATCCAATCTCTGACAGTCCCTAGGTAAGTCCCGTTCAGATTGTTCCAAAGAAAGCTGGGATTACTGTTGTGACTAATGAGAGAGGTGAATCTATCACAACTTGTTCAACTTCCTCTTGGAGAGTTTTTATTGATTACAGGAAGCTGAACACAGCCACTAAAAAGGATCATTTTCCCCTGCCCTTCATTGATCAAATCTTGGAAAAATTAGCTGGATAGAAGTACTTCTGTTTTCTTGATGGCTACTCGGGATATAACCAAGTTCCTATCCATCCCGAGGATCAGGAAAAAACTACTTTCACCTGTCCCTACGGAACCATTGCTTTTCGTAGGATGCCTTTTGGGCTATGCAATGCACCTGCGACTTTTCAAAGGTGTATGCTAGCCATATTTTCCGACATGGTGGGAGAGTTTATGGAAGTCCTCATGGATGATTTCTCTATTTTCGGAGAATCATTTGACTCTTGTTTGCCTAATTTAGAAATGATTCTTAAGCGATGTATCAAGACACGACTGGTCCTTAGCTAGGAAAAGAGTCATTTCATGACCCAGGAAGGCATCGTTTTGGGTCATGTAATCTCTGAACGGGGAATTGAAGTGGACAAAGCTAAGGTTGATGCTATCGCTAAACTTCCCCATCCCACATCTGTTAAACAAATCAGATCATTTCTTGGCCATGTGGGATTTTATCAAAGATTCATAAAGGATTTCTCGAAGGTTGCTCGTCCTTTGAGCAATCTTCTTGCCAAAGAAACGCCGTTTGTTTTTGACGAATCATGCTGAAAGGCATTTGATTTTCTAAAGACGGCAGTCACCTGTGCTCCAATTTTGCAACCACCAATTTGGGCAGCCCCTTTTGAGATCATGACCGACGCTTCTGATTACGCGGTCAGGGCTATCCTGGGTCAGAAAATTGATCGAAATCCCTCTGTCATTTACTACGCTAGTAAAACTCTGGATGAAGCCAAGAGGAATTACACTGTTACTGAGAAGGAATTACTAGCTGTAGTATTTGCTTTGGAAAAATTCAGGGCTTATCTCTTGGGGTCTCATGTTATTGTTTATATCGACCACTCGGCCTTGAGACATCTCTTGGCTAAAAAGGATGCTAAACCCCGGCTTATTCGTTGGATTCTTCTTCTTCAAGAATTTGATCTTGAAATCAAGGATAAAGCCGGGGTGCAAAATGTGGTAGCGGATCATTTGTCGAGACTCGTAGGTGATTCTTCTTGTCTGGACATTCCGATTGCTGACACTTTTCCGGACGAAACCATTCTTACAGTTTTCGATGTTCACTCCCCATGGTTTGCTAATATTGTTAACTATTTGGCCGTTGGTCAAATCCCCCAAGATTGGACCAAGCAATAATGAGATAGACTCAAATCTAAGGCCAAATACTACTTTTGGGAGGACCCTGAACTGTATCGCATCGACTCTGATCAGATTATTCGCCGATGCATACCGGAGAATGAATTCAACAGTATACTCGAGTTCTGCCATGCATCTGGGTGTGGTGGACATTTCTCTGGAAGAAAGACGGCTGCAAAAAACTTGCAATCTGGCTTCTATTGGCCGTCTTTATTCAAGGATGCTCAGGACTTCTCAAGGTCATGTTCTCGATGTCAGTCACTCGGGAACATAACTAAGAGAGACATGATGCCCCTAAACCCTATTCTTCTTGTAGAAATTTTTGATGTTTGGGGCATCGATTTCAGGGGACCCTTTATCCCTTCATTTGGACATCAGTACATTCTTGTTGCTGTTGATTATGTGTTCAAATGGATTGAGGCAATTCCCACCCGAACCAATGACCATAAGGTGGTCATCAATTTTGTCAAGAAAAATATCTTTAGTAGGTTTGGGATTCCGAGGGCTATCATCAGTGATGGTAGCACTCATTTTACTAATGCCCAATTCCGAAATTTATTGGCCAAATACGGGGTTAATCATCGAGTTTCCACACCTTAACATCCTCAAATGAATGGACAAGCCGAGATCTCCAATCGAGAGATCAAGAACATTCTGCAAAAAACGGTTAGGCCTGACCATAAGAATTGGACTCAAAAGCTTGAGGACGCTCTTTGGGCCTACCGTACGGCGTATAAAACACCCATCGGCATGTCTCCATTCCGTTTGGTGTATGGAAAGGAGTGCCATCTACCCGTAGAGATTAAACACAGGGCATTCTGGGCAATCAAAAAATGTAATTTAGATCTGAATCTAGTTGGAAAGACCAGGAAACTCCAACTATCTGAGTTGGAGGAGCTTAGAAATGATGCTTATGAGAATGCCAAGATATACAAGGCTCGAACCAAAGCTCTACATGATCAATTGATTTCCCGCAAGAGCTTTCAGCCAAACCAGAAGGTCTGGTTATTTGATTCTAAACATAAGCTCCTTCCTGGCAAACTTATATCTAAATGGAATGGCCCATTCATAATTGATCAGATTTTTCCTAATGGTGCCGTTCAGATTTCTGACCCAAAGACGGGTAACACCTTTAAAGTCAACGGTCAACGTTTAAAGCCTGTTGTTGACCGTAATCTTCCAGAACCCGTCTCAGACTCTGTTGCTCTAGCCATTCTGTGACTTCTTTGGCTGGACTTCGCCAAGCTGACAACATTAAACTCAACAATTGTACATATGACATAAGGCTGATACGAGCTTCATATCTCCAGGTGACATCTTTCATATTCTACCCTTTCTTTCATGTCACTTTTTCAATGAGGACATTGCATCAGCTAGGCATGGGGGGGTGGAATCATTCTTGAATTATTTGGTCAGCCTTGTGAAATCCATGTAAATTGTCTTTCTTCTTATTTAAAAAAAAAAAAAGAAAAAAAAAGGAAGGATTAGTTGGACATTAGGACTTTTCAATCCTAGGAAATTTTACATTAGGATCTGAACACAAAGACCCCTCAGGTCTTTGGACTTAATTAGCCTGTGTATCCACTAAAATGTGGATTTGTTTTTGAGTCCTCACCATCTTAATTCTATTATAATTGGAATAAATAAGTTTGGGTGATAAGTACACGACTTATCAACCCGCCCTCTGATTTGAGGGAATTTTGAGTTTTAAGCATCTACACACTTTCTTTGCACTGACTCGTTGTTCGGCGATTCTAACAGAAATTGGGTAGCTAATGAACCTTCTAGGGTGATATGGCTGGCAAGTTATCGTGGGTAACAGCCCATAGGTAGGTTGTCCAGAGCCCAGTCATTAGACCTTTCCCTTTTTGCTGCCTTTAGGTAAATCTTAAACCAGGAAAGCCACCTACTTAAAAAAAAAAAAAAAGAAAAAAAGAAAAAAAAAATCAAAAAGGAGAAAAGAACAAAAAGAAATAAGCCACACTTCGCCGCACGAGTATGGCTAGCAAGTTGTTGGTGGTAACTGCTCATCGACCGGTTGTCCAGAACCCAGCTCAGAAAATGCACTAAAAATTCCCAAAACACTTAGGAAGAAGCGGAGAAGTAGAATAAACCGGGGAGATATACACTGGATTCACCCTTATGTTGACCCCGTTAAAAAATAAAGGTAGGGAGAAAGCTACCGGTTGTAAAGATACACCTTTAGGCAGAATTCTTTTTGAGGTCACCTAGAGGCGTAGAAATCCGAAGTCCGTTCTAATTGCTGGTCAATGAGTCTATCACAATCACAATAAGATGCTTAAAACTTAGGGTTCTCATCAAATCTTGGGTGAGTTGAATGGCCGTAGAAAGCCACTCTTAAACCCTAAAATTTGAAAATCCAAAAAAAAAAAAAATTAGAAAAGAGTAAAAAGAAAAAGAAATTTTTCCTTGAATAAGGCGAGGGCTTGAGGCAGTCTGCACTTTGGTTGATACCAAGGCACTGTTGTATCTTTGAAAGTTCAGTTCCTAAGTAGACAATTTCTTAATGATTGAAAATAACTCAGATCCAAATAATCTAACCTAATTCTTTTATAAATAGCATATAGTTTTTGCTAGGGACTAGCAAAAGATAGGCATGGGGGTATGATGTAAACACATTTACACTGCTTAAAATATCTATTTATGCATGTTCTTAAGCATAGGATTGTATTTCATGATATAAATATTGCATAACATGCATCATCTCGCATTTAGAGTAGTTTGAATAAAATAGAGGTTAATTATCTCCTTATATGTGCTTGAATAGGGCAAACATTTTATCGGGACCTCGGATCAAAGATCCAACCGGATGGATATGATCAGGGCGACGATTGGAGTTCAACGACTCCAAGATCACACTAATCAGGCATCCATAGCATCAGATAGAGATCGGGGAGCCCTAGAAGATCAAGGGCCAGGATGGTGTAAATTTGCACTTCAGATGACAAATCCGACTGCACGGATGAATTCGGATCGACGATCGCAGCCCAACGACACAAAAATAGAGTCAATCCGACATCCGTGGCACCATCTACAACTTCCAGAAGATGGATGGCCAAGATGATGCCACGTGGCGCCATCTCAGCCACCCAAACGGTCGCTTGCATCTTGTGAAGACCGCGCACCCGTCTCCTCTCCGCCGTTGGATCTCGATCCAACGGTTGCGACGCGCCCGCGTTGAAGTCAAGCGCTTGACACAAACGCGACCGCAGCGCAGCGGTCGAACGCTCTAACGCGAAGCAGGGACGCGCGTTCGAGCCGCGCCCCACAAAAATTGGAGTGGTGGTGCGCCTCCAACCGACCGCACGATCGCGATCCAACGGCCGCGCACACCCGATAGCGCCGACGCGCAATTGGACGCGCGTGTGAACGCGCGATCGCACGCACAGGCGGGCGGGCGGCAGCGGTGAAGGCGCGATTTTAAGCCGTCCGATCTCACGATCGGACGGCTGAGACTTCGCGGACGTGCGAAGCCGTTGAGGGCGCGAGCAAGCGAGGAGGCGCGTGCGAGCCGCCCACGTCGCCTACGTTAGGGGCTTTAGTGAAGGATTTATCCACGTTAGGAGAAAATGTACTGATGCCATTTCCACGTTAGGAGCAAATGTACGGATTTATCCACGTCGCGCGCGAGATGCCATCTTCAATCGAGAGATCAAGAACCTTCTAGGGTGATATGGCTGGCAAGTTATCGTGGATAACAGCCCATGGGTAGGTTGTCCAGAGCCCAGTCACTGGAACTTTCTCAGTTTGCTGCCTTTAGGTAAATCTTAGACTAGGGAAGCCACCTACTTTTTTAAAAAAAAAAAAGGAGAAAAGAACAAAAAGAAATAAGCCACACTTCGCCGCACGAGTATGGCTGGCAAGTTGTCGGTGGTAACAGCTCATCGACCGGTTGTCCTGAACCCAGCTCAGGAAATGCACTACAAATTCGCAAAACACTTAGGAAGAAGCAGAGAAGTAGAATAAACCAGGGAGATATACACTGGATTCACCCTTGTGTTGACCCCGTAAAAAAAAAAAAATAAAAGTAGGGAGAAAGCTACCGGTTGTAAAGATACACTTTTAGGTAGAATTCTGGTTAGGTCACCTAGAGGCATAGAAATCCGAAGTCCGTCCTAACTGCCGGTCAACGAGTCTATCACAATCACAATAAGATGCTTAAAGCTTAGGGTTCTCATCAAATTTTGGGTGAGTTGAATGGCCGTAGAACGCCATCTTAAACCCAAAAATTTGAAAATAAAAAAAATTAGAAAAGTGAAAAAAGAGAGAAAGAAAATTTTCTTTTAATAAGGCGAGGGCTTGAGGCGGTCTGTATTTTGGCTGATACCCGAGCATTGTTGTGTCTTTAAAAGTTCAGTTCCTAAGTAGACAATTTCTTAATGATTGAAAAATAACTCAAGTCCAAGTAATCTAACCTAATTCTTTTATAAATAGCATATAGTTTTGCTAGGGACTAGCAAAAGATAGGCATGGGGATATGATGTAAACACATTTACACTACTTAAGATGTCTATTTAAACATGTTCTTAAGCATAGGATTGCATTTCATGATATAAATATTGCATTACATGCATCATCTTGCATTTAGAATAGTTTGAATAAAATGGAGGTTAATTGTCTCCTTTTATGTGCTTGGACAGGGCAAATATTTTATCAGGGCCTCGGATCAAATATCCAACCGTATGGATGTGATCAGGGCGACGATTGGAGTTCAACGACTCCAAGATCGCCCTAATCAGGCATCCATAGCATCAGATAGTGACCCGGGAACCCTAGAAGATCAAAGGCAAGGATGGTGTAAATCCGCACTTCAGATGATAAATCCGACTGCACGGATGAATTCGGATCGACGATCGCAGCCCAACGACATAAAAATCGAGTCAATCCGACATCCGTGGCACCATCTATAACTTCTAGAAGATGGATGGCCAAGATAGCGCCACGTGGTGCCATCTCTGCTGTCCAAATGGCCGCTTCATCTTGTGAAGGCCCCGTGCCCGATCGCTCTCCGCCGTTGGATCTTTATCCAACGGCTGTGGGAGCTCGCATTTAAAAGCACCCGCTCGACCATTCGCACCCAATAGCGCAGTGGTCGAGCGCGCTATCGCGAGCGCGGGGTGCGGGTTCGAGCCATGGCGAGGAGCGACGGGCGCGAGCGATTGGGCACGGGTGGAGCGTCGGATGGAGATGGGACGGCTGCGCGCGCCCGATAGCGTCAACGCACGATTGGACGCACAATCGAACGCGCAATCAGACACGCGAGGGGCGCACATCGCAGTGGGTGTGGACGCATCTTAAGCCGTCCGATCTCGTGATTGGACAACTGAAAATCAATGGACATGCCAGGCCGTTGCACTCGCGAGCAGCCGAGCGGATGCGCACGTCGCCCACGAAGGGAGATTTAGTGACGGATTTACCCGTCACTAAAGACCCCTCATTTACTATTTTGAAGTTGTAATGTCCATTTTGCCCCCACTCCTTGCAACTATAAAAGGACACCCCCTCCATACGAAATTCTCATCCCTTCTTTCTCCTCTCTACCCCTCCAAAGCTCAGAAGAAGCTTGTCCCACACCTGGGATGCTTCTTGCGAGATAAAGTCCAATTTTCGTTCCCCTTTGGAAGTGGATCCCGCGACGACGACGGCGTGCTGCTCCATTCCCATTCTTCTGCTTTGTCCTCCTTCATCCTGCTTCATTCTCCTTCGTCCAGGCGTCGTCTCGTCCGGCTCATCCTCCAAGCAGTCGTCGAGGAGGATAACTTCACTCTCCCATTCTTATTTACAGCTTTTCTAGTGTAGAATTTTCCTGCTCTATAGTGTAATTGATTTTCCGCTTTGTAGTGTAACTTTTATAAATAATTGAAATATTGAATGCATGTTCTCTTTCTCTCTCTCTCTCTCTCTTTCTTTTAGTCTGATAGCTCCATTGTAATTATATCACCTTTCTTATCGAAAATCCTGAAAAAATATAATTACGAATATAGATCAACGTAGCCTCCCTGTGTTCGACCCGGAATTCTTTTCGATATAAATTTTATTTGTTGAACACTAATTCTTCACTTTTTGAACTACAACGACAAGTTTTCGAAAACCAATCTCGTAAGCGTTGCGATTCGCAAAACACGTTCAACAGTAGTATGGATTCAAAAATGACCCAAACTGGATAGAGATCTGATTTGGCCTAAATCCTCGATAAAACAACTTCTAATCCAACCCAAATACATTCTAAATCATCCCAGAAAGAATTTCAACCTTTTAATTCATAGAATTATACACTTAATCCTTAAATTGAACCTGAAGTTCACCAGAATAGGCTCAGAGTTGACTTTTTGTTTTAGACTCTTTTACACCCAATTAAAACCTTGAATCAGCTTAATTCTTCCTCAGGAATCGATCTAAAACATCAAAACCAAGTTTTGATTAGGTCTAACATGATTTCAGCAATCGCCTCCTGAAGTCGAGATGAGGTTTGTTCAGTGGAACAATCCAGAGACTCTCAAAGCAATTAAAGATCAAGAGCTTCTTCTACAAGTTCCCCTCAGGCTTTTGGATCAAATTTCAAAGCCTAAACCTCATCATAACTACTTCTCTAACTTCTTCAGAGTTAGAGAAGATAGAAGTCATCTACAAGCTCCAAACATTAAAACATCGATCCAATCACCAATTCATGATCCTTAGGCCTCAATGATGCAGTCTGGAACTCCTCATAGCCTATCAAGGTCTAAAGTGCGAAAATGACTTGCCGGAGCTTGTCGGAGCTCCGGTGAGTCTAGTTCTGATATACAGAGGTGAAAACCTTAGTATATGAGGCCATTACTGACCCGTGGAGATTCCTAGGACCTATGCAGATCCTAAGATCTCCCTAATTGGCTTAGAGAATAATTAGAACAAAAGATTATTAGTGGAATTCAAGGATTGAGCATTCTGAGTTTGACAGAACTCAGAATGCTTCCTCTCACTCAATTGAGTGAGGAGAAGAGTTCTATATGGTGAGGCAATACTAATGGACTATGTAATTAGGTGGTTAACTCATCTCTGAGCTACCATTGACAGCAAGCTCAAAAATAAGGGGGCATTTAGGCATTTCTGGTAGGAGGCTCTATAGGAGCAATTAATGGAATTGCTAAGGTCCTTAAATGTTAGGAGGGTGATGCAGGACCTTAATTGGGTGTGAGATGGATTTTGGACAGTTCACCATGGACAATGAAGTGTCTAGGTCTGTGTGAATTGATTTAGGTGATTAGGTGGATAATTGGGGTAATTCTGAGGTCAGAAAGGGCCTTAAGGTGGCATTCTAGCAATGGAAGACCCTAATGGAGGTGGAGAAGGCTCGGTGACCTCCGCCATAGACAGCCAGTGATGGTGAGGTGTATTTGACGGTATAGGTGATAATTGCGAGTGGAAGAAAGTTGAATGAAATCATGATAAGGAGAGGAAAGTGATCAGTGTGTAAAAATGGTGAAAGAGTGCCCCAGACAAGCTCAAAGAACTCATCGAAGCTGAGGAAGACAGCATACAAATTGAACATTTAAACCTAACTACCTAATCTACTGAACTAAGCTATGCTACACTTAACTACTTACCTAATTCTATTGTTACGTGGACGAAAGGAGATGAGAAGCTTTATCGATGGCTCATAATGAAGGATGAAATCAGAAGGTTAGGGATAGAGCTCCGGTGAGAAGTTGAAAGCGGTGAGAAACAGAAGATGATGCTCCAAGGCTCTGTCACAGCCGTTTAGAGAGGAAAAGGTGAGAGAGGCGAGTCCCTCGCATGGAGGAGCTCCGAAGGAGATGTGAGAGGTTACCAGAGGTAGCGGAGGAATAGCCTAGTGTCAGCAGTAGTTGGGGAAGAAGGATAGGGGACCGACCCTTGAAATCGGAGGGGTCGAGGGGAATTTATAGGTTGGGACGGCTGTGAAGGTGGCTGAATCTAGACGTTAAAAGGTCTAGGTTCAAGTAACCACCAACGTCATTTCCGACGTAGGTGAAGTTACTCTCTAACCCTAAATAGGATTCAAGGATCATCCAGACCAGGGGATGAAATGAAGAAGGTGAGTGAAAGCTCCAGGAGCTTGGTGAGGGTGGAATGGCATCAGATGAGCGATCATCGGAGGGTGAAAACACCTCTAAACATCAGCCATTCAAGCGGCTGAAGAAGAAATGAAGAAGAAGAAGACGGTGTTCACAGGGCCCTATGTTCAAGGAAAATTAAGGACCTAAGAAAAATAAAAGGACTCAAGTGCAATCAATTCCAAGGATCGAAATGCAAACAAAGGCTTTTAAGGTTAATTTAAATTATTTTCTTTTCTAACTTTTTATAAATATTTATAACTTAGCTAAATATTATATTAAAGCCTTGTATTCACATTTTTGACCCATTTATTTATATTTATTTACTTATTAACTTAAGTTATTAAAGACTTAGGTCTTAAGTACAACTTAAGTTAAATAAGATATTAATTAGGTAACTAATTAATGGTATTTCACGTCCATTTATTAATTAAATTACTAATAATGTTAATTGACTTATAATTAGGCATTTTAAACTTATTTTAAGGTTCTTTAATGATTTGTCCCTTATTACATAATTAACCCTTATATATGCATATTCCTAGCTAATTAACTAGGGAAACTAGTTAATTTGGGGTAAATAGAAGCCATGATGAGCGTCTCATCAGTAGCCTATAGAATTCAACTTTAGGTGTATTCAATCAAGTTCAGTTGGCACATCAAGTTTTGAAAGCACAGGTGAAGATTTTTTCTTTTAAATCTTTAAAGAATGTGGAGTGCCTAGTAAATCCATAAATGTTGAACCTATGTGGCAGCTACTTGATGAGTTGTTTTTAGTTGAAGTTGTGTGGTCCAAACAACTGAAACAATTGGCTTGATGCACCACTTAATTAGCACACAACTGATTACCTAATCTGATTTCTACTCGATTGTGTTGGTGAGTGTATTAGTCCAAAAGATCGAGTTACCGATTGAGTATGAAGAATCAGAAGAGGTTGTGTACCTCTGCAAGATTTTTTAAAATTTTCTTTATATGCGGAGGGTGCGGTGGGTAGAGGTGACAACCAAACAATCAAAACTAACCTTAGAGTTTATGAAAGCTCCTAGGTTAGTTAGGGTTTCAATTATTAGGTTATGGAATGAAATCTAATGGGTGGAGAGGTGGGGGTAAACTTATAGACCCTTCAATAGCACTTTACTCCAATCTATTGCTTTTGCCCATCTCAAGAGTGTACCTACAATCACAATAAGAAAGGAGAAAAGTGATGTAAATGATAAGTAAGGCCGAAAAACCCAAAAAATCAAAGAGCGTCGCCTCCCCAGCAATAGTGCAAAAATGTTGAAGCAGAGAAATCATTGCAAATGGATTTAAGCTTTGAAAACTCGTCGTTGTAGTGCGATTTGCGAGAAAAATCGTCAACACATAGATTTAATCGAAACTTGAAAGGAATTTTGGGTCGAACACAAGGATGCAGACATTTAATTAAAAATCACATTTCTTTTGTTTGTCATGAAGTAGATTAGCTGGTTGAATTGAATCTGAACTAGCTATCTACTTAAAGAATAATGAATAGAAGAGAGAGAGAGAATATTACAAATAAAGACAAAATAGAGAGAATGAACAAGAATTTCATAACTGCAATATCATGTCTTTTACAACTAACCACTACAATAGAAAGCAGAAAATATACACTAGAAAGCGATAAATCTACTTTATATAGTGGTAATGAGAAGGTGGAGAGAAGTTATCCTCCTAAACAGCTGCTTGGAGGACGAGCCACGTTGACAGAGCACCTGGACGAAGGTGGTGAGATGTGGGACAAAGGAGAACGACGGGACAAGGCGATGTTGCAGTGGGATCCGCATCCCGAACAGTGGTGAGAGGACCATGCGGAATGCTCCACAAAGGGGATGAGAAGGTGGAAAAATTATATTTTTAACTCTAGAGGAGCATCCCAAGTTTGGGACAAACTCTTAGAGCTTTGGAGGGGGTGAAAGAAGAGAGGAAGGGATGAAGAAAGTATGGGGGTCGTAGGACCTTTTATAGGTGTAGATTAGAGGGGACAATTAGGCCATTTCATTGTTAAACATTAAATGAATAGGCCTTTACTGACGAATTTATTCTTCACTAAAGCCTAAACGTGGCTAAAACTCCGCACGTGAGCCTGCCCCTTCCTCTTCTGTCCACAGACGCCTCATGCAAGTAATATAAGATATGATCTTTAAAGCACAAGAAGAATAGGATATGGAATTTTTTTAATGCAACTAAACTAAAATAAATACAATTGATCCTAAAGTTCATGAACCTACCTAGTTCTAAGATGCAGATAACATACTTGGAGATCTCAACCTACACTTTTCTCCTTATCGCTTCACAATCTGTTCTTGTATGAATGTGCAATCCTTGCACATGAAACAACAAAAAGGCAAGAGCAAGTTAAATCCCACGAATGGAAATCTAAATGCAACTATTGAAATTGAAATAATCATCGTGCCTCCCTTGCAATAATGCCAAAAAGTGCTTTGCGCACGGAGATGATTGTGAAAATTCACTTTCATTATAGTGTTTGCACGTAGAAACTCTTAAATTTATATTCGAATCAAACTCAAAAATATGCAAATCGAGGTTTTCAAATTAGAGTCCAAGTCGTTTGTAGGGAGGTAGTCAAAAGGCTTGTTTTCCTAATTAACAATATTGATAGAATTGCAAGTAGCCAAAGTACTACTAGATCTAGAACTAAGTAGAAATCTACTAAACTATTAGCATGCAATTACTAACTATAGTACTACCAGAATCAGAGGTAGACAAAAAACTTGAAGGCTAGTTGAAAAAAAACTACTAAAACTTTTATTGCAATAATAATAAGAGTTTTGCACAAGTAGAAGTGCCGCAACAAGAGTGATTCTAACTGCAACCAGAGCTAGAATGAAAATAATGGGAAGTAGCTAAGGGCTTTGAAGGTGAAACCCAGAGCAAGGGCATAGTAGCAGATGTAAAGGTGCACCCAAGAACTCTAAGGGGAGGAAGAAGAAGTAGAAAAAGACTAGGTCTAGTTGGTGGCACTTATTTGGAACTGGAAAGGAATGATCCTAATTAAGGGAGGTGCCTAGGGTGTTTATATAAAGGTTAAGAAGGTTTGTGATTGGCTGATCCAAGTTCCCTTGCATCACCAAAATAAAGGGCTAGGATTAGAAGTCTAGTAACCAAGGGGTGGATGAAGAAATAGGTGGATAGAATAAGCTAGGTGTTCTTTGAATTGATGGAGAGCTAAAGTGGCTTTGAGAGGATGATGGAGGGCTGTGATTCTCTCAAAATTTTGACCTCTTTCTATTTCATATTTCAATGCACATAATAGTAAAGTTGTATCCCTTGAAATATGCTTTCCAATGCAACTTGAATCACTCAATTTTGATTTGAAATGAAAATGTTATGACAAAAATACTAAAGATGTGTCATGCTGTTATGAATTTCGATATTAAGTTAAGGATTAGGAATAGGATTTAGTTTAGTGTTTTAAGATAGGGATTTAGGTAGGAAATTTAGGACCCTAAGATTTAGATCTATTGGTGGATAAATTATGGCGTATTTTGACCATCCAAAATAGTTTTTACTTGGGGATAAAAGGGATGGCCAAATAAGGTTTGTTGGCTAGTATTTAGGTTTTCTTTGGATAATGGATAAGTTCTTTTAGGACAGGATAGGATCTTGTTTGGTCGAGCAAATACGTTAGGATGTTAGGTCTATGGTCGACCCTAGGATGTGGGAAATTGGGTCCATAGGTTAGGTCATAGGTTTGGAAATTTGGATTCCTAATTAGGCTAGGTTAGGTTTAATTGTGTTTCTATATATAGTTCCACAAACTTCATTTAGCCTTCTTCTAAGTGAGCATATATCGAGAAGTCCATTAAGCCATGCTCGAATCATCGTATAATTTGGTACCTACACATATAAAAATAAACACATCAAGATACTAGATATACTTGCAGAAAAAATATCATAAAAGCCCAAAAGTATGCATTATTTACAGAATACCCTAAAATGATTAATCTAACCTAATTAAATGCATTCTAACCCAAATTGCCCTTTGACTAGTAGTAGTTAGGAATTAATTAACATAATAATTATAAAAATATCATCTACCCCACCTAAAGACCCGAACCCAAATGCTTCAGCTAACTCAGTTACCTTGAGGAGTGGTAGGCAAACCTAGGACCCGGATATACCTTCATCTAACAAGTAGAACCTGAGTAAGTTAGAGGATACAATGAAGAACAATAAAGAAGAAATTGATGCTCAAGAACCCAAATGAGAAGAACCAATCCACATCTTGTTTGCTAAAGCCCTTAAGAAATCAAGGAAACCTAAACTAGTAATAGCAACAAAAAGATTTCGAATATATTTTTAAGTAAGCTAAAACTAACATCCCACTCTTAGATGCTGTCAAGCATATCCCGACTTATGCAAAATTTCTCAAGGATTCATGTACCTAAAAACGTAAGTCGAAGGAACCCACTCCGCGAAAGGTGATCTTCTCATAGCAAGCTAGTTTTGTGATCATGCATCACCTTCCCCGAAAGAAAAGAGATCCAAAAGCCCCCTTGATTACTTGTGTCATTGGGGATTACACTTTTGATTGGGCACTATTGGGTCTTGTTGTATCCATCTTCCTAATCCTAATCACCCTGTTGATTCATGATTTTTGATGCGTAAAATTAATTTGAAATTCAAAATGAGTCATAGTATAGTAGGCCCAAAATATGATCAAAAATATTATACAAAAATCAACTGGTGAGTCGATCGAACTCAAGGAGGCTAACTTATTTTCTGATTTGATTTCAGCCTGTTTGAACTCACGTTTGTGATTAATGCACCTAAAAACTAATCTAACCTAAATCTAAACCTAAAGACTAACCTAATTTAAACCAGAACCTCAATCTCAAGTTCTCTCATCAAGATCTTGTACGTTGCATTTGTCTTACAGATGACAAATGTTTGCATGCAAAAAATATGAAAGGTGAGAGTAAGTTGCTTGCTACGCATGATCTTAATCATATGTATTCTCCCAAGTGAGTTAAGAAATACATTTTTATTTTTTGCATGAATTGGGAAGCCATTTTTTTTAAGGTTTCAGTTTTCCAAATTTTTTTGTGTTTTTCGGCTTTCTAAAATAAAAGTGGCTAACTTAATAAAAAGAACTCTTTCTAAGCGAATGATGGCGATGGTGAGGCAATAAGTGATTTTGCGAGAGCATTGGTGCAATGTATGTGTGAGGTACATGATGATAAGCGTATGGTTTGTGACCGGTTGTGTTATATCGTTGTAGTAAAGCCGGTTGTTACCAACGTATCATATAAAATTTTTTACTCGGAAAAATAAAAGAGTTCCCGAGGTCGAACTCAGGGAGCAAGTTGTATTCTAGAGATATACAAGTTCTATTACAAAAATAAAGAGAGAGAGAGAGAGATGAAAAATTGGCTTCTTCTTCTTTTCTTCTTTTTTCCTCTTTGTCTTTGGTTCTTCCTGTTCTTCTTCTTCTTCTTCTTCTTTTTCTTCTGCTTTCTTAAGATTTTCCCCTCGTGCTCTTCTTCTTGTTTCCTTCCTTTCTTTTTCGTCAGATCATCTTCTTCTTTTCTTGCTTCTTGCTTCTCTTCATTCCTTCTTCTTCTTTGTCTTCACCTTCCTTGACTTCTCTTTTTCTTCTTTCGCGATGGCCGTTGCTCTTCCTTCTTCTTCAGCGGGTCTTCTTCTTCTTTGGCTGCTGACCTTCCGTCGTCTGCCCCGGTACTGAGACGACTTAACAATGCCTTCGCTACAGTGCAGCAGCTCCTTCTTCTTCAGCGGGTCTGCTTCTTCTTCTTTGGCCTGCACACTTCAGAGTTCATTCGTCAAGAGGCAAAAACCTACTCTACCCCCCTCCCCCGCGTATCTCTCTCTCTGAAATCACTCCTCGGAAGCTCTCCCAGAGCGCTATCGGGTAATCGGGTTCGGGTCAGGCCCGGGTCCAGGCCCACCGGCGTGCGTGGTGGGCGAGGAGTGCAGGTCAGTCTAATCGGGTCGGGCCAGGTCCGCGGAGCGTGGTCACGGACGAGGCCGAGTCGGGTCGGGTCGGGTGAGAGGGACCTCACCCCGTGGTAACTGAGGCAAACAGATGGTGGCAGTTTTGCAATTTATGTGAGTGTGTCGCTCCAGAAACTCCCGAGGTGGGACTATCCGCGCACCCCGCTTCTCTCACGCCTGCAGCAGGGATGGTGCTTCCAATTGCCACAGCTGTTGAGGCGCGCAACTCCAATTGAGGGCCAGGGTGTGTGCGCAAGGCTCTTTCGCGCTGGCCGTGGCTCTTCAACCTGGGATATCTAGGCTTGGAGCAACCTCGAGCAAGCTTCGAGCTTCCTCGCCAATGGCGGTCAAGGCCTGTAACCTGAAATCAATAGCACGGCCTCTCGGCCAAATCAGACAGGCGGGGGACCTTCGCCGTGGCACGGCGAAGGTGGTCAGGGGGTCTGCAGGGGGCGAGATGGAGCTGTCGGGTCGTCCTAGGTCAAACTGTGAGCGAGGGAGTGGGTGTGTTCGGTGGGTCTGCAGAGGGTGTTTGGTGGGAAGTGGAGGGGCGGAAGAGGATCAGGGTGAGGAGGCGGAAGTTCTGCGGTGGTCGGCGAGCCGTGTGGGTCGCTGAGGTGATGGGAGCGGCTCGCCGGAGGGTGGTCGGAGGCGGAGAGGATGAGGGTGAACAGGGTCGGTAGAGGGCTTAATTGACTAAATCGAAAGCGGGGAAAGAAAGAGGAGGAGAAGGGGAGTAAGTCTAACTTAACTGCAGGGACGAAGGGGGAGGAACAGGGCGACAGTCGTATCGACTGTCGCCGGAGAAGACGATGCCCAGTGGGGGGAGGACGGCGGTGACGACGGGGCAGAGGCAGCGCGCGCCGGTATTGCGCGACGCGGAAAGAGCAGGGGAAGAAATCTCTGCTGCTGGTATTGCGGCAGAGCGAAGAGGAGGAGGAGGAAGAACCGCCGGAGCTGGTGGGCGTCTGCCGGAGTGAGAAGAGAGGAAAATTGGGGGTTTTCTCCGTCAGATCCAGGCTGCGTTGGTCGGTGGAGCGGCGGGGGGTATTTATAGGGTTGAAGCAGGGAGGAAGGCGGAGGGAGACGACGTGTCTCCCTCGCCGGAGCATGGTCGGAATACGAACCCATACCGTCCGTGCGTTCGCACGGCCGGTATGGGGGGCTGCAATGACCATGGGGGTGCTCCTGCGACGGCTGACGACGCAGGGCACCCCCGGTACACATGCCAGGTCCTCCACCTCACCCTGCGCGGCGCCATGCTCCGCGCAAGGTCGCCGGAGCATGGCGCTGGCAGGGTTTTGCAGGAGGGACCTGTTTGCAAAGAACGAAGGAGAGTTAGGGGCCTAAATGCGAGGGTTCAAAAGTTGAGGGCCAAAGAGTAAATATATGAGGACCAAAGTGTAAAGTCGGTCAAGGAGGTTTCTTCTTAGGCTCAAGTTTTTATACATGACTAATTAGAACCTAAGGAATCTGATGGTAAATTTCATTTTCATATTAAACCTTGTTTGACCGGTCAATTTGCGTAAAGACCCAAATTAAGTTATTAATTGGGCATGGTTCTCAATGTAGGTCAAAATGGGTTCTAAAGGCCAAATTGAAGGTTCTAAACCCTAGAGATTATTTTTCTATGAATTTTAGAGGGTTTATTCTATTTTTACTTTGCCTCGAACCTTGTGAATTGAAGTGGGTTGTTTTAGGGTTACAGATTATCATTTGGTTCCTTGGAAGTGCTGTAGCCCTTGCTAGATCATCTCATCCCACTTTTATTCTTATTAAGCTGTTTTGACCTGTGTTTGGGCCCTGAATTACCCTGTATGCAGATTATACTGGTAAAATTGCACTTTTACCCCTTATGACTGGTTTTCTTCTCAAACTCAGAATTCTCTGAGTTAAGCCTTTCCTTGAGATATGTAGGAGCTTTTATCCTTTGTATTGGGTCAAATGAGCTAGTTATGGCTCATGATGAGGTTCTCATCATACCCCCATGCCTAGCTTTTGCTAGTCCCTTAGCAAAAAACTTAAGGTTTCAACCCTTGTTCTAGACCATGAAGTTTTCAATGGTTTTAGATAAGTGCCTTTTTATTTGAGCATAGATTAGGTTAGAATGCTGACCATAGGCCTAAAAGATACTCTAGTACCAATCAAGATCCAAATCTGTCTAGCCTTAGCCTCAGTCTTTTAGCAAAGGTTTTTAAGGCCCGCAAGAACTAACCTAAGGTTTATTGGACTTCGTGGTTAAAGCACCCGTGCTTGAAATGATTTTAGCCCTGGCCCAGTTCGCAGTGCGTTTTGTAAGAGAGAGATAGAAAGTTTTTTCTGTTTGGAGAGTTTTCTCTCTCTTTTTCTTTTTAGTTCTAGCCTAGGATTAGCTTTTCAACACGGTCTGTATCAGATTCCTTGCTCCCATCATCAATCCTCAAGGGTTCCTGGCGATCGATGCTTCGAGATAGCACCGCCCATGGCAACCCCCGGAACCCTGGCTATTGAGATTTTGAGATAATCCCATCCATGGTATTCCGTGGCCGAATCCAGACCCTGGCAATTGACACTTCGAGATAATGCCATCCATGGAATCTGAACCAGCAGAGTGCTTACATGCCCCCCGTAGGATATGTAAATATCCTAAGAGACAAGCACCGAGGAGATGATATTTTGTTACGCATCTTCGAGGGGATTTCCCGCCTCTCCGCGCTGGGAACTCGTCCAAATCAACTTGTGTTGATCGGCCATTCCTATTCTAGGTGTTCTTTTCAGATTTTTGCGACGCTTCTGCGTGATTCTGATTTTTACGCTTACTGAACCAGGCTGTGTGTGAGATTAGGGTGCTTAGGTTACTGAGTCCCGTAAACCAAAAATTAGTTAACGAGGCCGAATACTCCCTAAGCCTTAGACCTAATACTTCAGCTTTTCATTTTCCTCAACCTCTTGAGGAGTGTCCAGATCTTAATGGGTACTAAGAGTCTATTCAAGAATGCCTAAGGTTTGCATTCTTACTAATCTCATTGTGCACTTTTCAGTTATTTTCTTGAATGAGGTCTAGAACTTAGGTTAATTCCTTAGTTCCTTACTAATGACTATCAACTTTTCTTATAATTTTGTGCTCCTTTTTCATTTTGTTTCTTTTCTCCTTCACAAAATTTTCTTCTCCTCTTTTCCTCTTATTCTTTTTCGAAAATTTTTTAATTTTTATGGTATTTTTGGCATATGTGAATTTTTTTGTTTGAAACCTTTTCTTACGAGTTTTTGCACTTTCATACCCCCCCATGCCTAAGATTTGCAATGTCCTCATTGTAACCTAGGGGTTTCTATTCGACTAAGTTCATACATTAGGATAGCTGTTTTGATGAGTGAATGGGTCGGGGTGACTGTTGCGGACGATTTCTAATCTCAGATGCAAGCACCTGAGGTGGAGTCGGCTGTCCTAAAGTGTGAACTTCAAGTGCAAAAAGCTGTCAGAACAAGTTTCAGGTTTTCAAAGAGAATGACGGGCTGCCTCCCGTTGAGCGCTAAATTTGATGCCTTCAGCCAAGCGGGAAATGCGATGGAGAGGGGATGGTCAACTCAGCAGAGTTTTGTAAGACAAGCACCTTGATTAAGAGCCTGGTTGGTCCAACCAGGTGCTTGTTCAGATCAACAGGCTGATGATGCAGCCCAAACCCAATCAATCTGGTGGGTTGATAGATGTGGATAAAAAGGTGTGGAGCCCACCAGAAATTATGAAGCTCAGATGGATGTGGAAGTGTAAACGCAGGGTTTGGCTGTGCCGAATCAGCCTGGTTAGAGTAGGGACCCGTAGGATAATCAGTGGTTGATGCAGGAACCCTACAGGGGTGATCAGAGAATGATAGAGCATGGTATGTAGTCTGATCAATGTTCGAAACCCGATGTGGAAATGCAATCGGCTCGGTGAGAGGTGAATCAGCATAGAAATTGAGTCCGGTTGCGGGTCGGGGTTTGGGAGAGGTTTTGATCCGTTCTGTGTGTGCGGATGAGGTGGCCATTGTGTACGAGGGCTCTTCTAGGAACAGATGATAGGTGATTTTCTGTAGAGAGTCCTCTGGGTAACTATCAAATGCCGGAAGAGTGTTTGTAGGATGAAAGAAATCGGATTCGAGAAAAAATTTGGATTCTGGGTTGCAATCACTCTTGGCATTTTCTGTTTTTGGTTCCTGAGGATCGAAAAGGAATGATTCTGTGTTATCAGTGATCTCGGGAATCAGGACCTCAGAGTCAGAGTCAGAGTCAGAGTCATGTGAACTGAGGTCGTAGATAGGCCTGGCGTGTTCAGGAAGGGGAGTTTCTCCGCAATTATAGTCAGATCTGAAATTGTCGGAGAGTTGGCGAAAATGATCATGAATTCCACCACAGCAGAAATCATCAGATGTGGAATCAGCAGCCTGATTGGGTTCTAGCCTATATGTCAATTCTGGGTTCAAAAAGATGTTCTGTTCAAGCTCTAAGCTGGTAGGATAGACCCTATTAAAACCTTGCTCATCCAACTCCTCAGTTTCTGTATCATAAATTGGCATGTTTTCTGAGAAATCGATCAGATTTCCTGAGGATGTTGGAGAGGGATACTCATTAAATAGAGGCCCGGAATCATATCCTGTAAAAATTTGATCTTCCTCATAAAGGGCCTCATAATCTTCCCAATAAGTTTCAGATCTAGGTTCTAGGCTTAGGATGTGGGTAGAATTATTAGAACCTAAGTCCGAATAACCTTCGAGGGTCACCTTATCAAAACAAGGGGTGGAATTTATACCCTCCAGAGGTTCAATTCTAATCTTGTTATTGCAGGAGTCTTGGAGTTCTAAGCTTGGTAATTTATGGCCTAGGGTTGGCTCAGCATTGTGTTCTCCTGCAACTTCCCAACCTATTTTAATGCTATCTTCTACCTGGGTTGGGATTTTACAACCACTTTGTGCCTCAATCCCGGGATCTGGGAAACTGAATGGTTCCTTAATACTGTTCCAAGATGGTTCATCCTCTGTTTCTGGTTTATACGGGTATTTCTGGTTGATAATTTGTTCTACTGATTTCATCATTCCTACCCGTTTTATAAGGGCATCTTGGTGTTGTTCCCAAAGTACAGGATTTGTCAAGCATTGAAGGTATTCAGATTGGTGTAATTTTTCCATCTCAATGTATCCTGTGATGAGCATATCTCGGGTTGTTCCTTTTGAAATTCCAGTCAATAGAATTTGGGCACAGTTCATGATGAAGGATGTGGTTGTTGGGACATCAACCTGAATATCTCCTCTTGGTGTTGAGGTTTTTTCTTCTTTTTCATAGAATCTTATGGCATCCTCGATCATTTTATCTTTCATAGATCTCCGATATTCAGGTTTCTTGAATGGTAGTCTTGCTAGGTAATTAGGCTGCATAATTGGATCTGGTGGTGGAATCAAAGTTTGAATCAAGATGGAAGAAGGGGATTTTGTTCAGAATCAGAGGAAAGAGGGGCTATGTGAATGATTTCTGCAAAAACAAAGGAGCCGAGGCTTAGCCTCGGGAAGAGTGAATTTCTATAGGAGGTTTCAAGGACCTCCTGAAAAATACTGAAGGGCTGGATGAGATAAGCAGGTGCTGGACCCAATCAAGACACCCAAAAATTGTTGGGTGACTATAGAGGTTCGGGGCAGATGGACCCCTTGATCAGAAAGATCGTCCACCTGAGAATTACCTGGGCAGCCAGAGAGGGAGAGTCCCGCGAAGACCCCTACACGGTAGAGCGTCCCCACGGGTTACAGGGTTTCCCCCACCCGACCTCTCTTGTCACTGCGGTTCCAGGTAGACCAGAATGGGGATCTTGACCTCTTAAGTCTACCAATTTTAAGATCAGGGTGCTTAAGGTTTCACTTGAACTTTAGTCTTTTAAGTGCAAAGAGTGACCTAATTTAAGGTTGGTTGACCCAAGGGGTCAACTTTACCTCTTGTTTTCTTTGAGAGCTTTTAGGTCCTGTCTTTTAGGGTTCAAGTGTTTAGAGAGAGCCAATTGTTTTAGATTTTCTTTGAATAGGTATTTTCAGACAAGGGCTTGGGCACACTTCATTTGGTTTTCTCAATTCTTGCTTAAGGAGTGTGTCTCTAAATCCCTAGTGTTGGATCCTAGGTTGGCTCTACTTGGTCCAGTTAATTCTTTGTTGGGTAATTAGGGCTCAAGCAAGAATGTGTTAGCCCTTCAATACCCTTAATAGTGTGCAGAAATAATGAGTTGAAAACATGCAACTTTTATGGTTACTAAATATGGAAGACAGGTTAGCCCTATATTGCTTGTTCTTTTCTTTTCTTCCTCTTTAGAGTGTAGGGGTTAATAGTGAGAGGAAAAATTTACCTGTCTTTGGTGTGGTTGCTTGTCTTCTTGAGTTCCTGTAGCTGCACAAAAGAGAGGAGATTATCAGAAATAATAAAAGAATACAGGAATGTTTACCTCTAGAATAGCCGTTGCTCCCCGGCAACGGCGCCAAAATGATGATAAGCGTATGGTTTGTGACCGGTTGTGTTATATCGTTGTAGTAAAGCCGGTTGTTACCAACGTATCATATAAAATTTTTTACTCGGAAAAATAAAAGAGTTCCCGAGGTCGAACTCAGGGAGCAAGTTGTATTCTAGAGATATACAAGTTCTATTACAAAAATAAAGAGAGAGAGAGAGAGATGAAAAATTGGCTTCTTCTTCTTTTCTTCTTTCTTCCTCTTTGTCTTTGGTTCTTCCTGTTCTTCTTCTTCTTCTTCTTCTTTTTCTTCTGCTTTCTTAAGATTTTCCCCTCGTGCTCTTCTTCTTGTTTCCTTCCTTTCTTTTTCGTCAGATCATCTTCTTCTTTTCTTGCTTCTTGCTTCTCTTCATTCCTTCTTCTTCTTTGTCTTCACCTGCCTTGACTTCTCTTTTTCTTCTTTCGCGATGGCCGTTGCTCTTCCTTCTTCTTCAGCGGGTCTTCTTCTTCTTTGGCTGCTGACCTTCCGTCGTCTGCCCCGGTACTGAGACGACTTAACAATGCCTTCGCTACAGTGCAGCAGCTCCTTCTTCTTCAGCGGGTCTGCTTCTTCTTCTTTGGCCTGCACACTTCAGAGTTCATTCGTCAAGAGGCAAAAACCTACTCTACCCCCCTCCCCCGCGTATCTCTCTCTGAAATCACTCCTCGGAAGCTCTCCCAGAGCGCTATCGGGTAATCGGGTTCGGGTCAGGCCCGGGTCCAGGCCCACCGGCGTGCGTGGTGGGCGAGGAGTGCAGGTCAGTCTAATCGGGTCGGGCCAGGTCCGCGGAGCGTGGTCACGGACGAGGCCGAGTCGGGTCGGGTCGGGTGAGAGGGACCTCACCCCGTGGTAACTGAGGCAAACAGATGGTGGCAGTTTTGCAATTTATGTGAGTGTGTCGCTCCAGAAACTCCCGAGGTGGGACTATCCGCGCACCCCGCTTCTCTCACGCCTGCAGCAGGGATGGTGCTTCCAATTGCCACAGCTGTTGAGGCGCGCAACTCCAATTGAGGGCCAGGGTGTGTGCGCAAGGCTCTTTCGCGCTGGCCGTGGCTCTTCAACCTGGGATATCTAGGCTTGGAGCAACCTCGAGCAAGCTTCGAGCTTCCTCGCCAATGGCGGTCAAGGCCTGTAACCTGAAATCAATAGCACGGCCTCTCGGCCAAATCAGACAGGCGGGGGACCTTCGCCGTGGCACGGCGAAGGTGGTCAGGGGGTCTGCAGGGGGCGAGATGGAGCTGTCGGGTCGTCCTAGGTCAAACTGTGAGCGAGGGAGTGGGTGTGTTCGGTGGGTCTGCAGAGGGTGTTTGGTGGGAAGTGGAGGGGCGGAAGAGGATCAGGGTGAGGAGGCGGAAGTTCTGCGGTGGTCGGCGAGCCGTGTGGGTCGCTGAGGTGATGGGAGCGGCTCGCCGGAGGGTGGTCGGAGGCGGAGAGGATGAGGGTGAACAGGGTCGGTAGAGGGCTTAATTGACTAAATCGAAAGCGGGGAAAGAAAGAGGAGGAGAAGGGGAGTAAGTCTAACTTAACTGCAGGGACGAAGGGGGAGGAACAGGGCGACAGTCGTATCGACTGTCGCCGGAGAAGACGATGCCCAGTGGGGGGAGGACGGCGGTGATGACGGGGCAGAGGCAGCGCGCGCCGGTATTGCGCGACGCGGAAAGAGCAGGGGAAGAAATCTCTGCTGCTGGTATTGCGGCAGAGCGAAGAGGAGGAGGAGGAAGAACCGCCGGAGCTGGTGGGCGTCTGCCGGAGTGAGAAGAGAGGAAAATTGGGGGTTTTCTCCGTCAGATCCAGGCTGCGTTGGTCGGTGGAGCGGCGGGGGGTATTTATAGGGTTGAAGCAGGGAGGAAGGCGGAGGGAGACGACGTGTCTCCCTCGCCGGAGCATGGTCGGAATACGAACCCATACCGTCCGTGCGTTCGCACGGCCGGTATGGGGGGCTGCAATGACCATGGGGGTGCTCCTGCGACGGCTGACGACGCAGGGCACCCCCGGTACACATGCCAGGTCCTCCACCTCACCCTGCGCGGCGCCATGCTCCGCGCAAGGTCGCCGGAGCATGGCGCTGGCAGGGTTTTGCAGGAGGGACCTGTTTGCAAAGAACGAAGGAGAGTTAGGGGCCTAAATGCGAGGGTTCAAAAGTTGAGGGCCAAAGAGTAAATATATGAGGACCAAAGTGTAAAGTCGGTCAAGGAGGTTTCTTCTTAGGCTCAAGTTTTTATACATGACTAATTAGAACCTAAGGAATCTGATGGTAAATTTCATTTTCATATTAAACCTTGTTTGACCGGTCAATTTGCGTAAAGACCCAAATTAAGTTATTAATTGGGCATGGTTCTCAATGTAGGTCAAAATGGGTTCTAAAGGCCAAATTGAAGGTTCTAAACCCTAGAGATTATTTTTCTATGAATTTTAGAGGGTTTATTCTATTTTTACTTTGCCTCGAACCTTGTGAATTGAAGTGGGTTGTTTTAGGGTTACAGATTATCATTTGGTTCCTTGGAAGTGCTGTAGCCCTTGCTAGATCATCTCATCCCACTTTTATTCTTATTAAGCTGTTTTGACCTGTGTTTGGGCCCTGAATTACCCTGTATGCAGATTATACTGGTAAAATTGCACTTTTACCCCTTATGACTGGTTTTCTTCTCAAACTCAGAATTCTCTGAGTTAAGCCTTTCCTTGAGATATGTAGGAGCTTTTATCCTTTGTATTGGGTCAAAATGAGCTAGTTATGGCTCATGATGAGGTTCTCATCAGTACAGGAAAGGGTTTGGCATGAATCTCATGGTGGTTGTGATGATAGGCGTGATTATTAAAAGGACTATTAAGATTTTTTTTTGTTGGTTTTCCTTTTGTATTTTTTTTTTTTATTTTTGAGAAAGCAAATAGGATCCTAACTAGCCCTAACCTATGAGATGAGATGAAACCCTAGCCTAAGTGGTTAGCTTGTGGTGTAGGAGGTGGTGGATAGCTGATGAACACACATAAATTCATGATAAATTGCTTATTTTTGACAGTTCCTAGGCTTAGCATTGCATATCATGTTATAAATGTTGCATAACATCCATTGCATGGCATTTAGGATAGTTGTATATTATATATATTAATTCCTCCATTTTATGTGACCAAGGGGGCAATGCGACATCCATATGGGTTTTGGATGGAAAATCCGACCATACAGATGGATCCAAAGTGACGATCATAGTTCGGCATTGTGGGAATCATCTTGATCTGAGCACCTTAGCACCCTCTACAAGAAAAAAGATGGCCCAAATGGTGCCACGTGGTGCCATCTAGGCCACCCAACACCGGCCAACAGCACTGCTCAACTCCTTCATCCGCGCCCTTCAATCCTAGCCATTGGATCAAGATCCAACAGCTGGGAAGTGGATGCACCAAGCCACTCTTCACGACACAAGGGAAGGTTTGCCGCAATGGTGGGAGCGTTGGTTTGCAAAAGGAGGGTGCGGGTTCGAATCCCCGTAGCCCCTCAAATTCGCAATTAGGCAGGTGCATGGAGTGGCAGCGCCAGTGCAAGGCAGCACGCACATGCACAAAGCGCATGGCAAGCACGCATGCTAGCATAGAGCAAGCGGACACACAGCTGGGCATGCACGGTCAACGCATGTGATGAGCAAGGCAGCGCGGCGCGGGAGCAAGGGCAGTTGGCGCCAGCTTTTAATGATAGCTGGGCTGACCTACAGCGACGCTTACAACCGTCGCTATTTCATTGCAAGCAGCAGAGCCAAGTAAGGGCGTGAGTGGAGGTGAGCTGTCTACAGCAACATTTCCAGCGATGGTCTGGAATTCGCTAAAGGTCCTTCATCCATTTTTAGCCTCATCTCCTCCACTATAAATGGGCCTACACCCCCTCCCTTCCAAGCCATCTCTACCTACTCTATTCCCACCTACTCCCAAGCTCTAGCAAGCCTGCCAACGCTCCATTAGAGATTATTCTCAAGCTCCCAAGGTGCCTATTAGTGTAGCGAACCTCTGCCCCACCAAATACTCCTCCAACTTCCCATCTCCCTCCATAAGTCACCTTGGAGCCATCCTCCCACCTCCATTCCGATAGCAGATCAACTTTGTCTTCTCACCTCCATTCCGGATCTACGCCGAAGCTTTCCTCAAGCATCTCACCTCTGTCATCCCCTCCTCACCTCCTTCGTCCGAGCTTCCACCAGGCGTTGTCATCTCGTCGAACAGCAGATTCGGGAGATTTCCTCTCACCTCCCTCTCTTTATATGCTTTCATAGTTTCTTGCAATTGCCATTGGAAGTAATATATATCATATTTGTTCCACATCTCTATCTTGTGATACGTTTGCTTGTTTTGTCTTATTTCAAAAATACAAAAGAAAACAAAACCACAAAATACCAAAAAGAAACGAATCGAAGTACGATTTTCAATAAAGTAAACGTCGCCTCCCTGTGTTCGACCCGGGACTCCCTTGGAGTTTCGGTATAAATTTTATCTGATCGACGTGTTTTGCAACTACGATGACAGGTTACTTGTAACCTTGATTTCCAACACGTGAAATACTCCTAACAATTTTGGCGCTGTTGTCGGGGAGGCAATGGAATTTACTTTATTGTTTATCACGTTTCTTTGCATTTACATAGCACTAACCCTACTTATCTTTGATCTACTGTCTTGCAGGTACCCTATCATGGAGATCCGAGTGTGGTAGATCCGAGTAAAGTGGGAGTAGAGTACTTTGTAACTGTCCCCCACCTTTCCCCCCCACTAGTTCATTTTTCCACAATCATAACCAAGACCTAATCTACTTAGGTGTTTGCATAAACCCTAGGATAGACTTTGTTTGTCTTGTTTGACACCTTCACCCATCTCACCCACAACTTATATAAAAAAAAAGTAAAAAGATATTTTTCGTGGGACGAATCAATTTACACACTCCATACACTCACATTTGAGGCACATAACCGGACTTGATTTTCATCTACTCAACTGGGCTTCCGACCTATGGACCCGGTACACAAATTCAACACATAAAAGAGTAGAAATCATATTATGTTAACCACCTTTTTGTGTGCCTTAATTGGTGGTGCATTTGAGCCAATTGAGTGAATTGTTTGGGCCACACCACCTAATCTAAAAGAGGTTCATTTTCTAGCTGCCTCATAGGACTCAATAATTAGGTCAAGCCAGGCACTCCATATTTTTCTTGATTTCTAAGGGAAAATACTTGAACACGTGCTTTCAACAACAAACTTGGTTTACCTCACAAAACTTGGTTGAAAACACCTAATATTTGAATCCTAAAAGCTATTAAGCAAGATTCGAATCCTAAAACTCACCTCATCATTAATAATCTTGCTTGAAAACCTCTTGGTTCTGCACATTCACACGTTCTCAAACAAATCATTAAGGGCACAATCCATTAAGGGCCCATCACATTCCAGAGCACCAATTTCCCAAGCCTAACTAAAATCAATTAAACGTTGGCCCTAAGGATTCATTCTCTCATCGGGATCCGGATTGAGATTATTCACGATTAACCTACTTATACTAGTTAATCTGATGCCTAGCTAGGGGAGTAGCATCAAACGACCGTGGCTGCAGGGTACACTAGGAACTGGAGGCGCAAGCCAAAGGAAGAACCTTCTCCCTAGTCCCTCCTAACTGGTTGGATTGCCTGGACATAAGTAGAGTAAATCATCCATAATATTAGGATGAATTTTGAGAGTCAATAGACCTTAGGCTACCCCATTTAAGGACAGGCTTGTATTCTTATGCTACACGGTTCCCTCTTTTCCTTGTTCTTCCAACTTCCTTCCTGTGTATGCTTGGGAGGAGGTCGTTGAACCCTAGATTGGAAAGAACTTTAGACCATTCTAGGAGGCAGAGGTTGAGCTACAGCCAAGCAGATCCCATGGCTGATCAACAACTACCTCGCCTACCTCCGAACTAGCAGGAGCTGATTCAGAGGCAGTTGGAAGAATTGCAGCAGATGCAGCAATGGTTCCAACGCATGCATGGTTAGGGCACTTGGCCCTTGAAGGATTTTTATGATCCTTCAAACTATGGGGAATGTCCCAGCATCATGATTCCCGCCGGAGACATTGAAATGAAGCCTCAAGTCTTAAGTTTGATTAAGCATTTCCATGGGCTTGGCTCGGAGGACCCATTCCAGCACCTGGAAGATTTGACCACTTTGGTTCAGACCACCAATGCAAGGAATGTGAACGAAGAGCAAATGATCATGATGCTTTTCCCCTACTCTCTCAGGGATAATGCTGCACATTGGTACCAGACTATAGGAAGGCCGATTGAAACTTGGGCTGCTCTTAAGTTGGCTTTCTTGAAGAAATTCTTCCTATCAGAAGGACCAATGCATTGCGACAGGTGATTACCACTTTCTCCCAGTAGCAGGGTGAACCGTTTCATGGTGCCTGGGAGAGATTCCTGGAACTTTTGAGGAAGTGTCCACACCACGAGGTGCCGAAATGGCAACTTGTGTAGATTTTCTATCACGGGTTGGTTGAGCAACTCTGTAATCATGTGGATGCCTCCTGCGGAGGCAATTTTCTCAACAGGGATGTAGATAGTGCATATGACTTGTTTGAAGAAATGAGCGAGAACTCAATTAATCATGCCTCCATGGATGCATTCAACCGGTCCCAATAACCTAGGTCAAGTGCTAATAAGATCCAGGATTCTCATTCATTTGACATGGAATTAATTTGTAATAAACTGGATAAAATGGACTTGGTTGCTAGGAAAATGGAAGAATCGATGTCTGGAAATTTCGGAAACACTTCTTTACCCACTCAATCCTAGAATTCAGGATTCCACTCCTCACAAGCTCCCACGGGGTGGGAATTCATGAACCAACTTTATTCAGCTCAAACTATGAGGCAGAATTACTCGGAACCGTATAGGTTCCAAACTAGGGCCTTTGATCCCAGTTTCTATGATCTTTCCTTCTCTTCATCTTCATTTTATGAGGATGCATATGCGATGCAAGAGAATGTTAGGTCCAACCCATATTCCAGCACTTTTAACTCGGGATGGAGGAACCACCCTAACTTCTCTTGGAAATATCAGGGGCAACAGACCTAATCTCGACCCAGCAACTATGCATCTCAAAAGCCCATGAGTCAGGATCAAGTATACACCAAGTTTCCCCCGAGACCGGTTAATCAACCATCTTGGAATGCCCAACAATTCGCGGGGCAGGCTGATTTGAACCGGCAGATGGTAGAAATGCAAGGGTCCATGCTTCAGCTTATGCAACAAATGAAGACATCCTTGGATAACTTGCAATCCGGGTTAATTACAAACACCTGACAACCCAAATCCCTACCATCTCGACCGGTACCAAAACTGCGTAATGTGCAAAATTAGGGCAATAGAGCCCAAGGGTACAGGAATCAAAGGGACCCACACGCGCATGCTCAGGTGATTGAGCAGGGTCCCTCTTCCACCTCTTCTAGTTACATGACCAACCAAGGCCCTCCAATCTTCACTAATCCACCTTAATACCCAAACCCTTATGCCTCTGCAAACTCTGTCACCTTGAGAAGTGGGAAGCCGACCCAGAACCCAGAATTACCTTCTAGAAGTCAAAATCCTAGGGAGCTTGAGAAAGAGAAGGAGGAGGCTGAAGAAGACAATAAGGCCCAGGGACCGAATTTGAAAATTCCACCCATATCCCATTCCTTGAGGCCCTATTGAAAACCAAGAAGAAGAAAACCCTAGACAACAATGAGGAGCTTTTGAATTTATTCAAGAGTGTAGAGATCAATATTCCGCTCCTCGATGCTATTAAGCACATCCCAGCTTATGCTAAATTCTTGAAAGAACTGTGTACCCAAAAGTGTAAGCCGAGAGAACCCACTTCGAGGAAGGTGATTCTCTCTGAGCAGGCAAGCTCTGTAATCCTACATCACCTTCCTCAAAAGAAGAAAGATCCAGGTGCCCCCTTGATCTCATGCATTATTAGGGAATACACTTTTGATAGGGCACTATTGGACCTGGGTGCATCCATCAACCTAATCCCAACTTCTATTTATGAGAAGTTTGGGTTAGGTGAACTTAGGCCAACCTCAGTAATGCTACAATTAGCAGACCAATCGGTCACCACACTGAGAGGCGTTATTGAGGATGTAATTGTCAAGGTCAAGGATTTCTATTTTCATATAAATTTCCTCGTCCTTGACATGGATGTACCTAAGGATTTGAGGAACACACCCATCATTCTGGGGTGTCCGCTCCTAGCCACCTCCAAGGCCAACATAAACTGTGAAAGCGATAGTATGGAGATCGCCTTTGGGGATAAGAAATTAACTCTTGATATTTTTAAGGCGATAAGAGGATTTGAGGATTGTGGATTCATTGAGGAACTCGAGGATCAGGATCTTGAGACGTGTATGACAATCAATGAACTCGAGGACTGCATTAGCTTTAGCGAACCCAACCCATAACCCTCCTCCATGGTAGACCTGCCACATTCTGAAGAGGCTATTGATTTTGTTCATTCCCAGCCTCTTCCACTGGATCATCCTGATAAATCTTCATCAGCATCCTCCCTTCCTTCTATTTTAAACCCACCCTAGCTAGAATTAAAACCATTGCCCAAAAATTTCAAATATGAGTTCTTAGGACCTGAAAACATGCTCCCTGTGATTATTAGTGCTGATTTGACTAAGGAGCAAGAATTGAGGTTATTTAAGGTCCTTAAGAAAAACAAGGAGGCAATTGGTTGGACCATCCTTGACCTTAGGGGATCGAGCCATCTTATTGTAATCATCGTATTTTCATGGAAGATGGATCCCACCCTTCTCGCGAAATGTAAAGGAGACTAAACCTGAATATGCGAGAAGTGGTCAAGAAGGAGATAGTTAAGTGGCTCGATGTTAGGATTATTTACCCAATATCAGATAGTCAATGGGTTAGCCCCATTCAGATTGTATCCAAGAAGGTAGGAATAACCGTTACGACTAATGAGAAAGGGGAAACCTTCACCACTCATTCAGCTTTTGCTTGGAGAGTCTGTATTGACTATAGGAAGCTGAACACTGCCACTAAAAGGGATCACTTTCCCTTGCCATTCATCGATCAAATCCTCGAAAGGTTAGCTGGGCAAAAATATTTTTGCTTCCTGGATGGTTATTCGGGATATAACCAAATCCCTATCCATCTTGAAGACTAGGAAAAGACAACTTTCACATGTCCCTACGGAACCTTTGCATTCCGTAGAATGTGATTTGGGCTTTGCAATGCGCCTGCGACTTTTCAAAGGTGCATGATGGCCATCTTTTCTCACATGGTAGGAGATTGTCTTGAGGTGTTCACGGATGATTTCTCCATTTTTGGAGACTCTTTTGAGTCTTGCGTGGCTAACCTGGAATTGATCCTTCAGAGATGCATCAAAACACAACTGGTCCTTTGTTGGGAAAAGAGTCACTTTATGACTCAGGAGGGCATCGTCCTAGGTCACGTGGTTTCTAATCGGGGAATTGAAGTTGATAGAGCTAAGGTGGATGCTATCTCTAGACTTCCTCCACCCACATCCATAAAACAAATTCGCTCTTTCCTTGGGCATGTGGGATTTTATAGAAGATTCATTAAGGATATCTCGAAGGCTGCTCAGCCCTTGGGTAGCCTTTTGGCCAAAGATGCGCCATTCGTGTTTTATGAATCATGTTGTAAGGCATTTCATTTACTGAAAATGGCCATCACCTGTGCCCCGGTATTGCAATCATCGGTCTGGACAACCCCATTTGAAATTATGGCTGATGCATCTGATTATGCCATCGAGGCTATCTTGGGTCAAAAGATTGAGAAAAAGCCCTCTGTGATTTACTATGCTAGCAAAACTCTAGACGAGGCCCAAAGGAATTGCACCGTTACTGAAAAAGAATTGCTAGCTATAGTTTTCACTTTAGAAAAATTCAGGGCTTATCTGTTAGGTTCTCGCGTCATCATCTATACCGACCACTCAGCCTTGAAACATCTCTTGGCCAAAAAGGATGCCAAACCCTAGCTTATTCGCTGGATTTTGCTACTTCAAGAGTTTGATCTTGAAATCAGGGATAAAGTCGGGGCACAAAATGTAGTGGCGGATCACCTCTTAAGAATCCTAATTGATTCTCCTCATCTGGATGTTCCAATCTCTGATACTTTTCTGGATGAAACTATCCTCACAGTCTCGGGAATCAGAACCCCCTGGTTTGCGGATATTGTCAATTACTTGGCCATTGGTCAAATCCCCCAAGATTGGACCAAACACTAAGATAGACTTGTATCTGAGGCCAAATATTATTTTTGGGATGATCTCAAGATGTACTGCATTGGCACAGATTAGATTATTCGCCGATGTGTCCCGGAAGTTGAGTTCCATAGCATACTTGAGTTCTGTCACACATCCGCGTTTGGTGGACACTTTACCGAGAAAAAGACGACTGCAAAAATTTTGCAATCCAGATTATATTGGCCATCATTATTTAAGGATGCCCAGGAATTCTCTAAGTCATGCACCTGATGCCAGACACTCGGGAACATGGCTAAGAGAGATATGATGCCCCTGAACCCAATTCGATCCGTTGAAATTTTTGATATTTTGGGCATCGACTTTATGGGATCCTTCCCTCCTTATTTGGACACCAGTATATTCTGGTCGCTATTGATTACGTGTCCAAGTGGATTGAGGCAATTTCCACCCGAACCAATGACCACAAGGTGGTCATCGATTTTGTGAAGAGAGATATCTTCAATCGATTCGGGGTTCCTAGGCCATTTATCAGTGATAGTGGCACACATTTCACTCATGCCCAGTTTTGGAATTTACTAGGGAAATATGGGGTGAGCCATCGGATTTCCACACCTTACCACCCTCGGACGAAAGGATAGGCCGAGGTCTCCAATCGGGAGATCAAGAACATTTTGCAGAAAATCGTTAGGCCTGATAGGAAGGATTGGACCCAAAAGCTAGATGATGCTCTTTGGGCTTACCGTACAGCATACAAAACGCCTATCGGTATGTCTCCATTCCATCTGGTGTTTGGGAAGGCATGTCACTTAGCCATAGAACTTGAACACCGAGCATTTTGGGCCACCAAGAAATGTAATGTGGACCTTGAGTTGGCTGGGAAACTCCAACTATCTGAGTTGGAGGAGCTTCGAAATGATGCTTATGAAAACACCAGAATCTATAAGGCAAGGACCAAAGCTCTCCATGACCAGGTGATTTCACGTAAGGGCTTTGAGCTGAACTAGAAGGTCTGGCTTTTTGATTCTCGATTGAAGCTTTTCCCCAGTAAACTCAGGTCTAAGTAGGGCGGCCCATTCGTTATTGAGCGGATTTTCCCTAATGGGGCTGTCAAAATCTTTGACCCAAAGACGAGTAATATTTTCAAGGTCAATGGACAGCGTCTCAAACCCTTTGTTGACCATGTGCTCCCTGAACCCGTCTCCGACAAGGTTGCTCTTACCTTGCCATAACCACCACGAGCTGATCATCGCCCAGCTGAAGGTACTAAACTCCGCACATGTAATGATTGTTCCAAGCTGACCTGAGTCTCACGGAAACCAGGTGCTATTCTTCCACTTCTACTCTCCTGCATGCTTTCATTTTTTTTCCACAATGAGGACATTGCAATTGCTAAGCATGAGGGGGTGGACATATTTTATAACCATTTTGTCAGCTGTAACAGTGATTTCTTGTTATTCTATTCCTGTTTAAAAAAGGAAAAAAAATAAGAAAAAATAATAATAATAAAGTAATAAATAAAAATAAAAAATAGAAAAAAACAGACTTAGGAGACGAGAACTTTGGTATTAAGAGTTGTAAACTTTAGGAATTGATTCTTTGAGACCTGCATACTTAGACTCTTCAGGTCTTCGGGCTTAATTAGCCCAGGTGTCCACTCGAATGTGGATAGTCTCAAGTCCACACCAATTAAAATTTATTTTAATTCGGTAAATAATTTGGGATGATAAGTATGCGACTTATCAGCCCACCCTCTGATTTGGGGGGACTTTAAGCCTAAGCATCTACACACATTTTTTTGCACTGACACACTTTACGACGATTTTTATGGAAATTGGGTAGCTAATGGACCGACTTGGGTGGTATGGCTGGCAAGTTCTTAGTGGTAACAACTCATCGGTCGGTTGTCCAGAGCCCAGCCACAAGACCGTTTTCATTGTACTGCCTTTAGGTAAATCTTAGATGAGGAAATCAACCTACTTTCAAAAAATAAAAAAAGAAAGGAAAAAAAAAGAAAAAAATAAATAAAACTACACTTCACTGCACGAGTATGGTCTGCAAGTTGTCAGTGGTAACAACTCATCAACCGATTGTCTAGAACCCAGCTCAAAACAAAAAAAAATGCACAATAATTCCCAAAACACCTAGGGAAGAAGCGGGGAGGTAGAATAAACTGGAGAGATATACATTGGGTTTGCCCTTGTGTTGACCCCATATAAAAGAAAGTAGGGAGAAAGCTACCGATCGTAAAGATAAACCTTTAGGCAAGGTCACCTAGGGTCGTAGAAATCCGAAGTCCATTTTAATGGCCATCTAGTGAGTCTTTCACTATTTTTCAGAAGATGCTTAGCACTTAGAGTCCTTTTCGAGTCTTGGGCGAGTCGGGTAGCCGTAAAAAGTATCCTGTAACTCAAACTCCAAAAGTACAAAAAAATTATAAAAGAGAAAAAAAAAATTTACCTTCTTGAATAAGGCGAGGGCTCAAACGGTCTGCATTCTGGCAGTCACCCAGGCACTGTTGAGTTTTTGTAATTAGGTCTTGGGGATGAGATTTTCTAGAGCAATCAATGAATTTTGCCTAATTACTCGAACCATGATTCCACTTTTATACATAGCATTTAGGTTAATTTTGCTAAGGACTAGCAAAAAGTAAGCATGGGGCTATGATGCACACATAAATTGATGATAAATTGCTTATTTTTGATAGTTCCTAGGCTTAGCATTGCATATCATGTTATAAATATTGCATAACATCCATTGCATGGCATTTAGGATAGTTGTATATTTTATATATGAATTCCTACATTTCATATGGCCGGGGGGCAATACGACATCCATAGGGGTTTCGAATGGAAAATCCGACCGTACGGATGGATCCGAAGTGACGATCGCAATTCGACATCGTGAGAATCATCTTAATCTGAGCACCGTAACATCCTCTACAAGAAGAAGAAGATGGACAGCCCAGATGGCTCCACGTGGCACCATCTAGGCCACCCAACACCAGCTAATAGCACCGCTCAACTCCATCCATGCCACTACTGGGAAGCGGATGCACCAAGCCACTCCACACGACACAAGGGAATGTTTGCCGCAATGGTGGGAGCTTTGGTTTGCAAAAGGAGGGCACGGGTTCGAATCCCCGTAGCCCCTCCAATTTGTAATTGGGCAGGTGCATAGAATGGTAGCGGCAGCGCAAGGCAGCGCGTGTGTGCACACGAATGCCAGCACATGGCAAGCGTGCATGCCAGCATAGAGTAAGAACACACATAGCTGAGAAGCGCGTGGTCAGTGTGCGTGATGAGCGGGGCAGTGTGGAGTGGGCGCAAGGGCGGTTGGTGCTAGCTTCTAGCGATAGCTGGGTTGACCTATGGCAATGCTTACAATTGTTGCTATTTCCATGCAAGCCAGTAGAGCCAGCTAAGGGCATGAATGGAGGTGAGCTATCTATAGCAACATTTCCAGCGACGGTCTGGAAATCACTAAAGATCCTTTATCCATTTTTAGTCTCTTCTCCTCCACTATAAAAGGAAAGGACCAACACCCCCTCCCTTCCAAGCCATCTCTACCTACTCTACTCCCACCTACTCCCAAGCTCTAGCAAACCTACCAACACTCCATTAGAGCTTATTCTCAAGCTCCCAAGGTGCTTATTAGTGTAGTGAACCTCTGCCCCACCAAATACTCCTCCAACTTCCCATCTCCCTTCATAGGTCACCTTGGAGCCATCCTCCCACCTCTATTCCGATAGCAGATCAACTCCGTCTTCTCACATCCATTCCAGAGCAATGCCGAAGCATTGCTCAACCAGACGTACTGTAGCATCTCACCTCTGTCATCCCGCTCCTCACCTCCTTCGTTCGAGCTTCCGCCAGGCACCGTCGTCTCGCCAAACAGTCGATTCAAGAGATTTCTTTCACCTCCCTCCTTTTATATGCTTTCATAGTTTCTTGTAATTGACATTGGAAGTAATATATATCATATTTGTTCCACATCTCTATCTTGTGATACGTTTGCTTATTTTCTTTTATTTCAAAAATATAAAAAATAACAAAACCGCAAAATACCAAAAAGAAACAAATCGAAGCACGATTTTCAATAAAGTAAATGTCTTCTCCCAATGTTCGACCCGGGACTCCCTTGGAGTTTCGGTATAAATTTTATCCGATCGACGTGTTTTGTAACTATGACGACGGGTTACTTGTAACCTTGATTTCCAACACGTGAAACACTCCCAACCAATAGCCAACTTCCCCTGATGGTGGTGGTGGAAGTGTGATGGTGGTGGTGTAAGTGTTGCATAAATGATGAAATGACAATGAAAGCAAGGAGAACTAAAAAAATTATTGCAATGATAACAAAGATAAGCGCATTATATTGCATCAACAGGAAACATAACAATCATTCAAATATGCAACAACTACAGAAGAATGCTTGGAAATCAAATAACATCAAAATAGTGCTATCTAACAGAAATCCATTCCATCGGTAGTGCTCCGAAGAGCCTTTGATTATTTAGAGGACGATGGTGGCAAGACCAAGGCCACAAGGGTCGTTTACACACCAAGGTGAAGGTGGAAAATCCTGAGGTGGTAGGAGAGGCCTTGAAGGTGGTGGGCATGGAGGTGGAAGAAGAAGAAGAAGAAGGGAGGAAGGAGATAAGAGATGAAGTGGCTACCACTTCTTTCTTGGTTTTTTAAGGGAGGGGAGGGTGGGTGCTGCCACTTTTTGTGTAAAGGGAGGGGGAGAGCTGGCGTTGAAGTGGTGTGTGTGGTGGGTGAGATTTCATACATGAAAAGATTTTGAGTTTGAAAACCCTAAATCGTAGTGCATAGAAATTCGCTACGAAATAAAATTTATAAATAAAGCTCAAAGTGCATAGAAATCAAGCAAAACATTTGTTATCTATTCTAAGCTCCTCTAGCAGAGTAAGAGAGAGAGAAATATTTCATAGAATCGAGCAACGTCTTATTACAGTTGATTAAAACTACACTAGAAAAGCGATAAAAGATAGAGGTGAGAAGAATCCCCTTCGATGGTCTCTTGGAGGATGACTCGCTTTGATGGTGCTTAGATGATAGTGGTGGGAAGCTTGACAAAGAAGAATGAAGCCGAAGGATGGAGGGTGGGATAGAATGGTGTTGCGGCGAGGATCTTCTTCTGAATGGTGGTGAGAGGGTGGCCACGGGATGCTCCACGTAGGGGGGTGGGAAGCAGGAGAAAATATTTGTTTTTCTACTCTAGAGGAGCATCCCGAGCTTCGAACAAACTCTCTCTAGAGCCTTGGAGGTGGTGAGGGAGAGAAAGGAACAGATGAAATGGAATCGGAGAGGTGGTAAGGCCTTATATAGTGATGGCAGGAGGGTGCCACTGTCCATTGCACATAGGGGCATTAATTGGTTAGCATGGGACATGGAGGGCATGTCCCATGCACATCCACTTGCATGAGGTCAAGGCAGCAGCTGGCGAGGAGCGTTGCTATTGCTAGATGGCATGGGAGAGAAGCATGGCCGTTGGATCTTGATCGTGTGGTACGGGCTGTGTGCAGATCGCGTCTGCCAACTTCCCAAATCGTGCCCATCATGCTTTAAGCATGCACGATTACGCGGTAGACAATGCTGATCATTGGATCAGCACCATGGATCGCCATCAGACGTCAAGCGAGGGCTACGGATGTCATATCTTCGCACTAAGGCTTCATGCATGGAGGCATTATCATCGGTTAGCTTCTCAACTAGCCGGTGATAGTCACGCCAAAAAATTTCCTCATGAGAAGCGTGCACCGTTGGGTGACCGGCATGCTTCTCACTTAGTCGGTCACTCAGTGGGTGTGCAATCGGTTGGTCACGTGGCTTTTGTGGCCATTGATCATTAGATTAACAATCTAGATTCTTCAGACTATTGTGGGAGCTACGGAGGTGTGATTGGGGCAATTCTTGCACTGATGGGCTGCGATCATCAATCTAGATCCATCTGTATGGTTCGATTCTTTATCTGAAGCTCAGAAATATATCACCCTATCTCCTGGTCACAATAATACACAAATTACTATGCAATTTATACAAGTCATCCAAAATGTAATATGACGGATGTTATGTAATATTTATAATGTGGAATGCAATGTTAAGCTTAGGAACTTGCTTAAGTAGACATTTTAACCAAAATGGATGTGTATAGATCATACCCCCATGCCTATCTTTTGCTAATCTCTATCAAAACTAAACTATATTTCAATTAGTTAGGCCTAAGTTGTTTATTAACAATAAAAAATTTCAACTAAAGACCTAAACAACGAATGCTCAATAGTACCCAGGTGCTTTCCAAAATTTAGACCACCCAAGCCCTCGCTTCATTTTGAAAAGGGAAGATACCTTTCTTCTATTTTCTTCTTCTTTTCTAAGTTTTTTTTGGTGTTTTTTTTTTTAAGAGTTTCTAAGCAGCTTTCTATGGCTACCCAACCCACCCAAGACTCAAAAAGTACTTTAAGTTCTAAGCATCTTATGAAAAGTCATAGAATCACTAGGTGGCCGTCAAAATGGACTTCAGGTTTCTACGACCCTAAGTGACTTAAAAGTTTCTTGCTAAAGGTTTATCTTTCTACTTTGTAGCTTTCTCCTTAGTTTATTTTTTTATGAGGTCAACACAAGGGTGAATCCAGTGTATCTCCTTGATTTATTCTACATCGCTGCTTCTTCCCTAATTGTTTTGGGAATTATTTATGCATTTTTATGAACTGGGCTCTGGATAACTAGCCAATGGGCCGTTACCCATGGTAACTTGCCAGCCATACTTGTGCGGTGAAGTGTGGCTTATTTTTTTTCTCATTTTTTTTTCTTTGAGTATATTTATATACTTTTTTACTTTTTTTAAGTAGGTGACTTCCCTGATCTAAGATTTACTTAAAGGCAGTAGAAAGAGTGTGGTCATGTAACTAGGCTCTGGATAACCACCCAATGGGCTATTACCCACGACAACTTGCGAACCATACTACTCTAGAAAGTTCATTAGCTACCTAATTTCTGTAAAAACCATCGAAAATTGAGTTAGTGCAAAGAGTATGCAAATACTTCAAACTCAAAGTCCCCTTAAATTAGAGGGCAGGTTGATAAGTCATGTATTTATCACCCCAAATAATTAGACAAATTAAAATAAAATTAATGTGGAAAGGACTTAAGAAACAGGTCCACATTTTAGTAGACACCCAAGCTGATTAAGCTCGTAGACTTGAAGAGTCTAAGTATTTAGGTCCCAAAGTATTGTTTCCTAAAGTTAACAACTCCTAATGTCAGAGTTCTCTTCTCCTAATTCTAAATTTTTTTGTCTTTTTGAATTGTTTTTTAAAAAAATAAAAGAAATTCCATGGAGCTAACAAAATAATTGCAAGATTAATTTTCCACCCCTCCATGCCTAAATGATACAATGTCCTCATTGTAAAAGTAAAGACATGAAAAAAGAAAAATAAGCAGAGTATCACCTGAATTTCATGACAATCCAGTTAGCTCCGAAGAGAAAGTGGAATATACATATGTGCTAAGTTTATTGCCTTTAGCTAGGCATAATATACAAACAAGGAAGAAATTGAGAATTCATAAGTGCAAGTCAAGATCAAAATAAAAATATTGATCGCAGGACCTGCTAGCAGGTGTTCACAGATGTAGACCAGATTATGGTGTAGGTCCATGCCCCAGGGTCTAGTGGTTCTAAGGTTTTGGATGAAAATCACCCAGAACCAGAGATTGTTGTGCTTGGGGGGCAGAGCCTATGGTTTTATGGTGTGCAACCCAAGTCTAGAGTGTCAGACAATGGGTAGATCTGGCTTAATAGGCTCAAATGTCCACTTCAAGTTCAGCTTAGAAAGATACTCAATTGTTCTATACTTACGTTGCACATTAAAGATATTCTAAGGGTCCTGGTAAAAGGTTGGTGGTTTCAGCTCAATAGGAACCCTTAGATATAAAATTTTACTTCCCTTAGAATTAGCCTCCCAGATTTTCACTTCCAAATTTCTACGCCCCAAAATCAAGGTTTCTGAAATCTCCAAATCGTTGTACACCCTATCTAAAATATCCAAGTTAAATAATTGTGGCTCAATCAGGATTGACTTTGGTACAATGATTTCAAAAATATCATCATTCTTCTCTTTGGGGTGTGATTGAGGAATGGGGCTACTGATTGAATCTTCTACTAAATCAGGATTTGGATCCTCCAAGTTAGCCCCAACTAGATCACAATCTTCAATTATTAGGCAAACAAACGGTTCATCATGCTCCTTGAGCCCGTTTCTCTCACTAAGATCATTTTCCTTAACTTAAAGTGAGACTTCACTAAGAAATTCCTCACCCTCAAAATTAAAGAATTCTTGATCCTCATTTATATATGTTTCAAAATCATCTATCATTTCTTGGTCCATGGAGACATATTTTTCTTTGCTCCTTGGTTTGGGGATCTCGAGTGAGAAGATCGGTTCATCCTTAATCGGTTGCTCTAGACCAACCTGGTCATCCCCAGTCTCATAAAAATTGTCCACCCCGATAGGTGCTTGAGTAGGTTTCGACATTGACTCTCTTAAAGGGGGTTCATCCTGAGAATCATCCCAAGATTGGACTAGGGCAACCACGAATTTCATCCTCAATCTCGATAATTTCCCCAGCAAAAACTCACCCGGGCCCTTATCCTCAATATGTTGGAGCCAATCCAATAACAAACTATTCAGATTATCAATCATTTGAATCAAGAGCTCCAATTCTTCATTGCAGGGTGTTGGCTGGGTTTCTAAAGATCGTATGGTGTTCCTCTAATTGGCCAACACTATATCTTGGAATTGGTTTGCCTGAAACGAATGGTTTCGTTCAGGGTTGAGTAGGTTTGGGTTAAATCTAGGGGAGTCAAGGAATTGTGGTTCTTGGGTTCTTGCCTGATAGTAGGTCGTTTCGGGTTGTTTAAAGAGGGGTGATGACCTATACTCAGTATAATCCTGGGGAGGCTAGGTGTTATAATTATCATATCCTTAATGATTGCTGATTGGGTTGGTTTGTTCATAAGAGGGCAGTGATCTATAATTAGTGTAGCTCTGGGAAGGTTAACAATCATAACCATGATGTCTTGGGTTAGGTCCTGGACATTGAGGCCTGGAATCATATCACCAATCAAAGTTATCCCGACTAGGGGATGGGTAATCACAAGTTGGGTCGGGATAGTAATCATCTTGGGGATAAGTGGTGGTACGAGGGTAGGATTGGAAATGCATGTAGGATGTGGAAGGATACATGGAGATGTAGAAGGGAAAATAGAGAAAGGTGCCTTACAATACAATCAATCAAACCTTTCCTTAGGTGAGTTAGCCAAATGATCTACAAACTCTCAAAACCTATCCTAAGATTATAAACAATTTTTTCTACTTTTATCTGGTCAATCCAACCAATTAGAGGGAGAGATTGGGAAGAAGGTGCTTCCCTTGGCTTCTGCATCAAGTTCCTTTTACTCCCCTAGCTAGACATAAGATGGACTAGTATAAGTAGATTAATCGAAGACAATCTCAATCTGGGTCCTCAATAGCGAATCAATCCTTAAGGCCAACATCCACTCAATTTTAATTAGGCCTGGGATGATTGAGCTCTTGGAATGTGGTGGGCCCTTAAAAATCGATTAATTTGTGTGTACATGCACAACAAACGATTTTCAAACAAGGTTTTGATGATGTGCCTTTTAGTGTTCGTCCTTGTTTAGTAGCTTTTAAGGTTCAACTTTAAGTGTATTCAATCAAGTTCAGGAGAACACTCCAAGTTTTTAAAGCACTGGTGATGATATATTCCTTTAAAACTTAAACAAATTATGGAGTGCTTGGTTAGTTTCTAAAAATTGAACCCTAACTAGCAAGCTACTTTATGAATCAGTTTTAAATTGAGTGGTGCAGCCCAAACACTTTAATCAATTGGCCTATTGCACCACTTGATTAAGGCACACAAAATCATTAAAGTTGAGATTAATGTGATAAGGTCAAATCCCAGGTTAAGTGGTAGAATCATTGTGATTGTGAGCCTTAGAATGAGAAATTGTAAGTGTTAAGTGTGTCTCTTTTAATTTAATCCCACAAGAAGTGAAGAAATTTTTTTGTCTCTTTTAATTTATTCCCACAAGAAGTGAAGAAATTTTTTTTTCTTTTAATTTATGTGGGTGGGTGAGGTGAGATGAAGTGATAATCAAACAACCAGGACTAACCTAGGGTTTATGCAAGCTCTTAGGTTAATTAGGGTTTGAGTTATTAGGTGATGAAATGAAATCTAATGAGTTGGGATGGGGGGAATACACTTACAGAACCGTCTAACTGCACTTTACTCCAGTCTATTCCGCTTTAGCTTGCCTTGAGAGGGTACATATAATCACAGGAAGAAAGGATTAAAGTAAGCTAAAACATTAAGTGTAACGACCCGATTCCCGAGTCCCTACGAGACACGAGAACCGGACCGACTTGACTAATCCCAAGACCTAGTCGTCCAACGAGGAAGTAACCAAAAGAGCAGTAAAATAAACCACATTCAGCATGAATATAACTAGCAGTAACAAAATACAACAGTAAGAAAAGGAACTACTACAGTATGTACCACCACAACAGTAGAACAATAATTATAACATAACATGAAGCTACAAGTAAAGTATAGAGAGCAACAATAACTACTCACTACAGTGGAAAAAAAAAGGGGTACAAAATGAACTACGGTAACTCTACTGGACCCTACTCGGCCCAGCGTCCTCTACAGCCGCTGACCCTGGTTGCCCAACACCTGGTCCTGAAAAGTAACGAGTGTAACACGTCAGCGAAACGCTAAGTAAATTCAGCTAAAACTAAAGAAGCAGTAGAGTGTACAGTAGCTATCATATTTTCTTTCTTCCTTTTATTTACATCTTTTTATTATTTCACAATTTATCTATTTCTCAGATCCTTCACTTGATCTCGAATGTTCCTCGCAGGAACGATCTTGATTGCAGTCTTTTCCGAAAAGTAGAAGTAACACATGGTACTCTCCTGGCCGGGAGAGTCTCCCGTGGTGATCCTACTCTCAGTCAACCACCCCAAGGTCGCTGCCAGACGTAACGGTGATTACGGCATGCGCGATAAGCACACGGGTAGCTACCCCGCACTGGCACGCGGTCAGTCGTTTCCGTTAACGAGTGCGCCCAAAGCACAGCACGGAACCAGTATAGGGCAGGGCCCTCTCAGTAACAGGGGTCCAACCCCTCCACAGTCCGCGCACCCTCGCCTGACTACCCTGGTTTGCCCAGTGGGAGTAACAAGTCGGTGTAGGAGGCTAGCAGAACCCCGAGGCCCGTGGGGTAGCTAGTGCTCTCCCTACACTAGTAGCTCTCCTCGGTACTACGTACGTGAGGGCCAGCAAGTCGGTACAAAGTGGCCAGACCTAACCCTGGGTCCCTGGGGCGGCTAGCTCCACTTTGCACTAAGAGGTAATGTGTGCTCTCTTTGGTATCACGTACCTTAGAGACAACACACTTCCACGTCTTTCTTTTTTAGTTCGATCCATTCTCTTTCCAGGAGTTCTACTCCTAATTACCTGTAGGGTTCCAGCTCTTTAAACTCAGCACATTTAGGTTTCACCGTTCCAGTTTTACGTTCATACAACCCATGTTCTTAACCATATTATTTCTTTGTAACGGGCAGCGGTTAAATCAATTTACAGGCAGCTATTATTTCCTTCCACCTTTCCAAGACTGCAATATTATCTACATATCACTAGTTTTCCAGTCCTAGGATTCATGACATACCCTAGGATCTATCATTCAATCTAGTTTCCAGTCCTAGGTTTCATGCAATACCCTAGGATCTATCAGTCAATCTAGTTTCTCATTCCTAAGATTCATGCAGTGCCCTAGGTTCTATTAATTATTCCATAATTGTAACAAATTATACTAATAAATTTACAAGCCACTCTACCAGCTACAACGGGAGTACTGGGGGCGTTGTCGGAAATCCCGTGTGCCTCTGCAACCCCTGAGACTGCAATGGAATGGGGTCCTAACACAAGGATCAAACACAAGGAGTTTCTCAGAACAGTATATAATTACTGTAAATGGGCATAGGATTTTATTCCAAGAAGAACGCAACTCGAAATGCGGAAAACGGACTCCAAACAGACCCTAAACGGGTCTAAAACGACGAAATAGTCCAAAATCTGACGTCTAGAACCTCTTCCAGATGTCTTAAAAGGTGGTTCAGATGATACCTTCGCTCTGTGTAGTCCCTCAGACATCCAGAAGCCTGCGGGGGCGTCTGGCTTAATTCCTAGACATCCGATGGTCAGCCCGGATGTCTGGAAGTCCTCTTCGTCGTCTGGCACTGCGGCCAGACGTTCGATTCGCGTTGGATGGCGAGTCTCGTGCCCTCCCGAGCAGAACCTGCACGCACCCATACCCGTTCTTAGTACGACGGGTCGTAGACGAAGGCGCGGCGGACTGTTGCATGGTCGTACACGCGAAGAAGGAAGGAGGGCGAAATAACTTACTTGCCAGACGTCTTCACCATCGTCTGGTTGGAAGCCCAGACGTCTGATTCTGGAAAAATTTACAGAATCAGAGCTCCTCTCGGTCTCCGCCCGCAATGCACGGCCACGCCGCGACCCGTCCGCCTGCTGCTCGAGCTGCAGCAGCCCTCCAGCGACACTCCACACCCGATGCTCCCCCACTAGCCGGCTCTAGCTGCCCCGGCAAGCTCGAGCCCTCACGGTCGAGCATCCCCTCCCTCGCACAGCACCTCCTCCCGCACACTTACCGCGGCTGCTGCTGCCGCCGTTACTCGCTCTCGCAACGGCTGGAAGAAGAAGAAGGAAGCAGAGGAGATGAGAGTGAGGGAGAGGGCGAGGGCCTTATAAGGCCGCACGGGGAGAGAGAGAGAGAGAGCGCAGCACTGCACCTGCAGGAGGACAGAGGGAAAAAGAGGAAAGCGGGTGGCGGTTGCAGGTCTACGTGCGCATGCGCGTAGATGCAACCCCATACGCTGCAGAATTTAAATCCCAGACATCTTGATGGGGTTCCTGACGTCAGGTCAGACGTTTGGGCCACCTCCCAGACGTCTTAAAAACCTCTTGAAGCCGCGTTCGTAACAATATAACAAACTCAAGGGAAGTTTCGTCCCCGAAACTTGCGCTAACTAGGGTACGGGAAAAACGTCATATAAAAACATAACAAACTCAAAGAGGACCAAAGCCAGTCCGAAAAGTCGTACCCACGAAGAGCTCCGGGTACCGCTCCCGCATTGCCTCCTCGAGCTCCCAGGTAGCCTCCTCGTACTACTAGCTCCTCCACAAAACCTTCACCAGGGGTACTTGCTTTCGTCTCAAAGTGCGGATGACTCGGTCAAGAATCTGCACTGGCCGCTCGGGGTAGGTCAGGTCGTCGCCCACCTCGACACTCTCGTGACTCAGTACATGACTAGGATCGGCCACGTACTTCCTGAGGTTGGACACGTGGAACACGTCGTGCACACTAGAATGCTGAGGAGGGAGGGCAAGTTTGTAAGCAACAGGTCCAACCCGCTCCAGGACCTCAAAGGGCCCCACGAACCTCGGCGTGAGCCTCCCTCTCACCCCAAATCGCTGCAGGCCCTTCATGGGCGAAACACGAAGAAAGACGTGGTCCCCAACCTCGTACTGCACCTCTCTGCATCTCCGATCCGCGTAGCTCTTCTGTCTGCTCTTGACAGTGCGGAGTCGCCTGTGGATCTGCTCGACTACCTCCTGACTCTGCCGGATCAACCTGGGGCCAACCTCCCACTTGGTCCCCACCTCAACCCAACTCAAGGGTGCCGTACACCTCCATCCGTACAGAGCCTCATAGGGAGCATGCCGATGCTCGAGTGATAGCTGTTGTTGTATGCAAACTCCGCCATGGGCATGTGCTCCTCCCAAGAGCCCCTCCAGTCCAGTACACAGGCACGCAAAAGGTCCTCAAGTGTCTGTATTATGCGCTCAGACTGTCCGTCTGACTGGGGGTGGTAAGCTATACTAAACCTCAACCGCTTCCCCAGGGCCTTCTGAAACTCAGCCCAAAATTGGGATGTAAAGGGGGTATCCCGGTTGGATACGATCTCCCGCTGAACTCCGTGTAGTCGTACCACATCGCGGATATACCTCTCTGCCAACTGTGCTGGTCCCAAAGTGACTCAGATCGGCAAGAATCGTGCCGTCTTCATCAGTCTATCCACAATTACCCAGACTGTGTTGTGTCCTCGCTGGGTAACAAGTAATCCCGCCACCAAGTCCATGTGATGCTCTCCCACTTCCACTCTGGCACTAGAAGCGGCTGTAGCGGCCTTGCAAGCCTCTGATGCTCGGTTTCACCAGCTGGCACACTAAGCACTGCTTCACGAATTCACCCACATCCCGCTTCATCCCCCTCCACCAAAACTCGCGTCACAAGTCGTGGTACATCTTCGTGTTTCCAGGATGTATGGTGAATCTGGAACCGTGTGCCTCAGTCAGGAGCTCTCTCAACAGCTCCTCATCCCTGGGAATGCACAACCGTCCCCTCAGGCGCAGCACCTGGTCTGTGAAAGAGAAGTTCCCTGGGTCTCCTGACAGTACTCTGTCGCGCAAGGACTGCAAGTACGGATCGGCCATCTGTCCTGTAATGATGCGATCTATCAGCTCTGGCCTAGTCTGTCGTGTCACAGTCACTGCCCCACAGTGCCCCCGTAACTCTACGGGTCGCCAACTACCCACCTCCTTCAAAAGACTCCAACTCTGTAACTGTAAACTAGCCAAGTGTGCGGGCGCCTTTAGGCTCAAGGCGTCAGCCACCACGTTGGCCTTTCCCAGGTGGTAGGAAATGCTGCAGTCGTAGTCCTTAAGGAGCTCCAACCAACGTCTTTGTCTCATGTTGGGCTCCTTCTGATCAAAAAGGTATCTGAGGCTCTTGTGATCTGTGAAAATCTCGAAGGTCTCACCGTACAAGTAGTGCCTCCAGGTCTTCAACACGAAGACGACAGCTGCCAACTCCAGGTTGTGGGTAGGGTAGGTATGCTCATGGGGCTTTAGTTGCCGCGAAGCGTAAGCGACAATGTGACCCCTATGCAAGAGCACACCTCCTAACCCCTGCAAGGAGGCATCCGTGTACACAATGAACCCGCCACTACTGTCAGGGATGGTGAGCACGGGAGCCGAGGTCAACCTCTCCTTCAGCTCCTGTAAAGATGCCTCACAGGCATCTGTCCAAGTGAAGGGCACGTCCTTCCGGGTCAACTGTGTCATGGGACGTGCAATCTATGAAAAACATCTGATGAATCGTCTGTAGTGGCCTGCCAGTCCCAGGAAACTGCGAATCTCGATGACTGAAAGTGGTCTCTCCCACCTGAGCATTTCCTAGACCTTGGCTGGGTCCACCGTCAAGCCGTCTCCAGAGATCACATGACCTAGGAAGGTCACCTCCCTCAACCAGAACTTGCAGTTGCTGTATTTGGCGTCCAGCGTACGTCATCTCAGTGTGTCCAGAACCATCTGCAAGTGCTGTCCGTGCTGCGTCTGATCTCGAGAATAGATGAGTACATCATCAGTGAATACCACCATGAACTGGTCCAAGTACGGTCTAAACACCCGGTTCATCAGGTCCATGAAAGCAGCGAGGGCATTGGTCAGCCCAAACGGCATGACCAAAAACTCATAGTGTCCGTACCGGGTGCGGAAAGCTGTCTTGGAGACGTCTGCCTCCCTGATCCTCAACTGGTGGTATCCAGACCTCAAGTCGATATTGGAGAACATCGTGGCACCTCGCAACTGGTCGAACAAGTCGTCAATCCTCAGCAGCGGATATCTGTTCTTGATGGTGACCCTATTCAGCTGTTGGTAGTTCACACAAAGGCATAGGGTACCATCCTTCTTCTTCACAAACAGTACCGGGGCTACCTAGGGAGATGCACTGGGCCTCATGAAACCCTTCTTCAAAAGGTCCTGCAACTGAGACTTGAGCTCTCATAGCTCAAGCGGTGCCATCCTGTATGGCGCGGTGGAGATGGGGCTGGTCCCTGGTACTAGTGAGATCTCAAACTCAATCTCACGCTCAGGAGGCAGTCCTGGTGACTTGTCTGGGAACATGTCAGGGTACTCTCTGACCACTGGGATGCTCTGGAAGTCTACCACAGCGCTGGGCTCTACCACCACACAAGCTAGGAAGCTCTCACACCCCTGGTTCAAAAGTCTCGCCGCCCGAAGTGCCGAAATGCACCTAAAGCCTCCGTCCGCTGGCTGTCCGTGAAACTCGAAAGAAGGCAACTCCAGCATGGAGAAGACAATCTTCCTCTCAAAACAATCCACCAAGGCGTGGTAAGAGGACAACCAGTCCATCCACAGAATTATGCCAAAGTCCTCCATCTGTATCATGATCAGGTCAGCTGTCTGACTATGTCCCCCGACGCTGACCTCGCAATCCGTGTACACCTCCTCAGCTACAAATAGCTGGCCACTCGGACCTCTTATTACGAACAGATTCTCTAACAGCATATAGTCCTGGCCCAAACTAACTGCGAAACTGGCTATGACAAATGAGTGCGTAGCACCGGAATCGAAAAGTGTCTGAATGAGTCTGCCAGAAACTAAAACCATACCTGCCACCACCGATCCTGAAGCTCTGGGATCCCTTTGTGTCAGGGCGTTGATACGCCCCTCAGCTCTAGGTGCGAATGAAGCAGCCACACTCTACGTCGGACGGGCAGGTGTTGGTCAGTACCCTACTCGTGACTGCTGTCCTCCTCCTCGCACCTGGGAACCGTGGCCTCCTACGTGCCCTCAAGTACTCTACGTGGGACGTATCTGCTGACCTCCTATCCTAGATGGGCAGTCCCTCCTGATGTGGCCTGGCTGGCCACACTGGTAACAGAGGGGAACTCGACTCCCACCCTCAGTGGGTCCCTGCTGTCGGCTGGGCTGGGCTCCAGTGCTGGCGACTGGCCCCTGTCGAGGGCCCCCAAAGGCCACTGATGGCCCTGCAAAATGTGATGGCTCTCCTGCGGAAGCCACGTGTCTCCTCTCGCGTCGGCCCTATGAAAAGTATGGCTGAAAGGGCCTCTCCCGCCCACCGTCGATGTCTCGCGCGAACGGGTTGGTCTCCTCGTAAGTCATGGCTGCCTCCACCACCCTCGAAAACGTAGGCAGCTTCAGGGGTTTTACATACCCCCGAATCGCAGGCCGGAGCCCCTCGGTGAACCTCCAAAGGCGCTCCTCCTCAGTGGCTACCGTTGTCGCTGCAAAGCGGGACAGCTCCAGAAAATGCGTGCGGTACGCACTCACGGTCATCGTTCCTTGGCGGAGAGTGTGGAACTCCTACCTCCTCTGGTCTTGCCACATCTGGGGAATGTACTGCTCGCAGAAGAGGGTGGCAATCGGTCCCTAGTCGGTGCATCCCTCTCTTGTCCCTTGACCGCCCTCCACCACCTGTGTGCCGCACTCTCCAGCTGGTACGTGGCAAAGGCCACGCGGCACTCCACCGGGGGGCGAAGGGTGTCGAAAATCTTCTCCAACTGCTCGAGCCAGTCCTCTACCTTGGCGGGTCCTCATCCCCTTTGATGGAGGGGGGCTTCAGCTTCCGGAACTTCCCGAAGATCTCGAAGTGGCACTGTAGTGGAGATGCTGGTGCACCTCCAAGCAAAGGTGCCTCGTGCATAGAAGTGTCAGAGGAAGGTGGGGGCGGCGGCAGCCCATCCCCTACCCCGTGTCCAGCGTCGCATCAGTCGTGTGGTCCCACAGAGGACTCCCCCTCCGCAGCCCTAGGGTGAGGCGCTCGGGGTGGTGGGTGGAGCTCCTCTCGCACAATGTCTCGTATCAGCTGGACGAGGTCTTAGGCCTGGATGCCCGGGAGCAGTGGCTGGTCCATGGAGGCATCCACAACGGCACGCCCACCTCACCGGCCTCGTCCTCGGCCGCGCCCGCAGCCCGCCTCACCAGTCCCGCGACGAGGCATCTCCTGCAAGGAGACGCGAAACAAATCGGAAGCACGTAAATATGGAACGACACCTAATGAAAACGTCTAAGAGCTCATGTCAAAAGATATGTTGGGGTGGCTACTCTACTTATAGACATGTGAATTGGTTATTTTCCAGTCAGTTGATTCACTTCTTGGGACGACCTTGCTCTGATACCATCTTGTAACGACCCGATTCCCGAGTCCCTACGAGACACGAGAACCGGACCGACTCGACTAATCCCAAGACCTAGTCATCCAACGAGGAAGTAACCAAAAGAGCAGTAAAATAAACCACATTCAGCATGAATATAACTAGCAGTAACAAAATACAGCAGTAAGAAAAGGAACTACTATAGTATTTACCACCACAACAGTAGAATAACAATTATAATATAGCATGAAGCTACAAGTAAAGAAGTACAGAGAGCAACAAGAACTACTCACTATAGTGGAAGAAAAAGGGGTACAAAAAGAACTGCGATAACACTACTGGACCCTACTCGGATCAGCGTCCTCTGCAGCTGCTGACCCTGGCTGCCCAACACCTGGTCCTGAAAAGTAACGAGTGTAGCACGTCAGCGAAACGCTAAGTAGAGTGGCAGCTAAAACTAAAGAAGCAGTAGAGTGTACAGTAGCTATCATATTTTCTTCTTCCTTTTATTTACGTCTTTTTATTATTTCACAATTTACCTATTTCTCAGATCCTTCACGTGATCTCGAATGTTCCTTGCAGGAACGATCTTGATTGCAGTCTTTTCCGAAAAGTAGAAGTAACACGTGGTACTCTCATGGCCGAGAGAGTCCCCCGTGGTGATCCTACTCTCAGTCAACCACCCCAAGGTCGCTGACAGACGTAACGGTGACTACGGCACGCGCGATAAGCACACGGGTAGCTACCCCGCATTGGAACGTGGTCAGTCATTTCCGTTAGTCGGTGCACTCAAAGCACAGCACACAACCAGTATAGGGCAGAGCCCTCTCAGTAACAGGGGTCCAACCCCTCCACAGTCTGCGCACCCTCGCCTGCCTACCCTGGTTTGCCTAGTGTGCCTAACAAGTTGGTGTAGGAGGCTGGCAGAACCCCGAGGCCCGTGGGGTAGCTAGTGCTCTCCCTACACTAGTAGCTCTCCTCGATACTGCGTACGCGAGGGCCAGCAAGTCGGTACAAAGTCGCCAGACCTAACCCTAGGTCCCTGGGGCAGCTAGCTCCGCTCTGCACTAAGAGGTAATGTGTGCTCTCTTTGGTATCATGTACCCCGGAGACAACACACTTCCACGTCTTTCTTTCTCAGTTCCATCCATTCTCTTTCCAGGAGTTCTACTCCTAATTCCCCGTAGTGTTCCAATTCTTTTAACTCAGCACATTTAGGTTTCACCATTCCAGTTTTACGTTCATACAACCCATATTCTTAACCATATTATTTCTTTGTAATGGGGAGCGGTTAAATCAAGTTACAGGCAGCTATTATTTCCTTTCCACCTTTCCAAGATTGCAATATTATATACATATCACTAGTTTTCCAGTCCTAGGATTCATGTCGTACCCTAGGATCTATCATTCAATCTAGTTTCCAGTCCTAGGTTTCATGCAATATCCTAGGATCTATCAATCAATCTAGTTTCTCATTCCTAGGATTCATGCAATGCCCTAGGTTCTATTAATTGTTCCGTAATTGTAACAAATTATACTAATAAATTTACAAGCCCCTCTACCAGCCACAAAGGGAGTACTGAGGGCGTGGTCGGAAATCTCGTGCGCCTCCGCAACCCCCGAGACTACAATGGAACGGGGTCCTAACACAAGGATCAAACACAAGGAGTTTCTCAGAATAGTATATAATTACTGTAAACGGGTAGAGGATTTTATTCCAAGAAGAACGCAACTCGAAACGTGGAAAACAGACTTCGAACGGGCCCTAAACGGGTCAAAAACGACGAAACAGTCCAAAATCAGATGTCTGGAACCTCTTCCAGACATCTTAAAAGGTGGTTCAGATGATACCTTCGCTCTGTGTAGTCCCTCAGACGTCCAAAAGCCTGTGGTGGTGTCTGCCTTAATTCCCAGACATCCAATGGTCAGCCCGGATGTCTGGAAGTCCTCTCCATCATCTGGCACTGCGGCCGGACGTCCGATTCGCGTTGGATGGCGAGTCTCGCGCCCTCCCTAGCAGAACCTGCATGCACCCATACCCGTTCTCAGTATGACAGGTCGTAGACGAAGGTGCAACGGACGGCTACATGGCCGTACGCACGAAGAAGGAAGGAGGGCGAAATAACTTACTTGCCAGACGTCTTCACCGTCATCTGGTTGGAAGCCCAGACGTCTGATTCTGGAAAAATTTCTAGAATCAGAGCTCCTCCCACTCTCCGCCTGCAACGCACGACTGCGCCGCGCCCCGTCCACCTGCTGCTCGAGCTGCAGCAGCCCTCCAACGACACTCCAAGCCCGCTGCTCCCCCGCCGACCGGCTCTAGCTGCCCCGGCAAGCTCGATCCCTCACGGTTGAGTGTCCCCTCCCTCGCGCAACACCTCCTCCTGCACACTTGCCGCGGCCGTTGCTGCCGCCGCTCGCTCGCTCTCGCACCGGCTGGAAGAAGAAGAAGAAGGAAGCGGAGGAGATGAGAGTGAGGGAGAGGGCGAGGGCCTTATAATGCTGCGCGGGGAGAGAGAGAGAGAGCGCAGCACTGTGCCTGCAGGAGGAGAGAGGGAAAAAGAGGAAAGCGGGTGGCAGTTGCAGGTCTGCGGGCACATGCGTGCAGACGCAACCCCGTACACCGTAGAATTTAAATCCCAGACATCTGGAAGGGGTCCAGATGTCTAGTCAGACGTCTGGGCCACCTCCCAGATGTCTTAAAAATGTCTTGAAGCCACGTTCGTAACATTAAGTAAGGCGGAAAACATGGGAAAAACCAAAGAGCGTTGCCTCCTCGGCAATAGCACCAAAAAGGTGGGTGAGATTCTGTACACGAAAAGATTTTGAGTTTGAAGTCCGATCATCGTAGTGCGTACAATCCGCTACTAGATAAAATTTATAACTGAAGCTCAAAGTGAGCCCTAGGTTGAACACATCAAGGCGAATGTTTGGTTTTGAATTCCGCACTTTAAATTTTATTTTTTTTTGTTGTTTTCATCCTTTGAGATTTTTTTTGGCATTTTTATAAGATAGAGTATTAAGCGAAATATTTGTTATCTATTCTAAGCTACTCTAGTAGAATAAGAGAGAGAGAAATATTTCATAGAATTGAGCAATGTCTTATTACAATTTATTAAAACTATACTAGAAAAGCAATAAAAGATAGAGGTCAGAAGAATCCCCCTCGACGTTTGCTTGGAGGACGACTTGCTTTCATGGCACCTGGTTGAAAGTGCTAGGAAAATGGATGAAGAAGAATGGAATCGAAGGATGGAGGGTGGGATAGGATGGCATCATGGTGAGGATCTTCTTTGGGAAGGTGGTGAGAGGATGGCCACGAGACACTCCACGAAGGGGGGTGGTCGCACGTGCTTCGCGTGTTAGAAGTCAGGGTTACAAGTAACCCATCGTCGTAGTTGCTAAACACATCGATCAGATAAAATTTATACTGAAACTCCAAGGGAGTCCTGGGTCGAACATAGGGAGGTGATGTTTACTTTAAGTAAAAACCACGCTTCGATTTGTTTCTCTTTGGAGTTTTAGTGTTTTGTTATTTTTCTGTGTTTTTGAAATAAAAGACAAGCAATCACAAGATAGAGATGGAATCAAATGTGATGTATTGCATTAATGTCTACTACAATAATCTACGAAAGCATAAAAAGAGAGGGGGTGAGAGGAAATCTCTTGAATCGACTGTTCGGCGAGATGAAGATGCCTGGCAGAAGCTCGGATAAAGGAGGTGAGGAGCAGAATGATGGAGGTGAGATGCAGGAGGACGTTTGGTAGAGGAAAGCTTCGATGTGGCTCCAAAATGGAGATGAGAAGATGGAGGTGAGATGTAGGAGGACGTCGAGTAGAGGAAAGCTTCGTCGTGGCTCTGGAATAGAGGTGAGAAGACGGAGGTGATCTGCTATCGGAATAGAGGTGGGAGGATAGCTCCAGGGCGACCTATGAATGGCGATGGGAAGATGGACGAATATTTGGTGAGGCAGAGGTTTGCTACACTAATAGGAGCCCTGGGAGCTTGAGAACAAGCTCTAATAGAGCGTTGGTAGCCTTGCTAGAGCTTTGTAGTAGGTGCGAGTAGAGTAGATAGAGATGGATTGGAAGGGAGGGGGTGTAGGTCCTTTTATAGTGGAGGAGAAGAGGCAAAAATAGGTATTGGATCATTAGTGACATCTAGGCCATCGCTGGAAGTGTCACTGTAGGCTGCTCATGCCTGTTCACGCCCATAGCTGGCTTTGCTAGCATGCGAAGAATTAGCGTCAATTGTAAGAGTCACTGTAGGTCAGCTCATGAGTCGCTGTAGGCCAGCCCATGCGTCGTTGGCGTGCACTGTCCTCGCCTTTGCCACACACGTGCATGCTCACGTGCTGACACTGCGTTGTGCACATGCACCCTGATGGAGAGAATATCGTTCAATTAAGAAAATAATAGAATGATATGTCGTTGCAATTTATGTGTTGAAAATCTCTCAATCAAAGATTAAAATAGATATCAATTTAAACCACAAAAAGGATGTCATATCCACACGGAGGAATAGATCCAATAAATTCATGAGTAGAGAGTTATAATGTTCGCAGACACCTTCGCGAAATCAATTCAATGAATATACTACTCTAAATGGAACTTGCAAGTTCATGAGAAGTTATGGACTATTTATGTAAATTTTATGTCAGAAATCAAGCTCCCAAAAGTATGTATATGATGCATGTGTAGTGGCATATCATGTAAGTTTGAATTGCATGCAAATTTGAATTATATTTCAATGTTAAATGATGCACATAACAAAAGTTAAGCAAATTCATGAAATTGTAAGTGCACCCATGCAATTTCACCTGAATAAAATAATCCAAATGTTAAAGTGACAATGGCAGGGAATGTAAATTTTAATTCCTTCAAAAATAGAGGAAACTTCCTCTCTCCTCACCACATGTTGGTGGAGGTGTCGTCGGCAGTTTGCCCGAGAGGAGGAGTTCCACCAGAGGAGAGGATCTTGTAGACGATGACGGTGAGGCAGGAGATGGCCAGTGGCAGCCGGCTGGATAGCAGGTGGCAGCAGAGAGAAGTGGCAGGGACTGCAGCCACCTTGGGTGGTTGCTACACACGGAGGTGCTACACGCGCACAAGGGCGTTGTTGCACGTGATCGCTGCTGTGTGCGGGTGCGGCTACGCATGGGTGCAGTTGCACGCAAGTGTGGTCAGCGAGGGTTGGCTGTGTGTGGAGGTGCTGTGGTGGGTTCTTTTGGTTGTTTGCAGGCGGGTTGACGGAACAGAAGAAGAAGAAGATGGAGGGGTAGTGGCACATGAGCATCTGCGTGCAGGTGTCTTGCGTGCCTGGCGTGGCTGGCGAGGGTTCCGCGAAGGCACGGTTGCGCACAGAGGAGATTGTGCTACTGCGAGCGCATGAGGGGGTGCACGGTGTGAGTGCTATTGGCAGGGAAGGAGCTGGCGGTAGGCTGCTCTATTGCTACAGCACTTGGAGAGGCACGCTAGCCTTGAGGTAGCGCGTGCATAGGTTGCAGTGAGAGGATGCACGCGCACGGTGGGAGGGTGCACACAGTGGTGTTGCTATGCAAGGAGCGGCTGCCTTGCGTGCGGTCTGGCTATGGTGAGAGGGGTGAAGGGGCCACAATGTAGGCTCTCCTTCACGGTGTGCACAGGGTCCACAGTGGTGCGGTTCCAGATCCCCCCGTCTAAGGAAGTCCCATAGCTCTCATCCCACTCCAGATCCACAACCTCCACCTTGCCCTTCGCATGCACAACGGCTGGATTTGAATGCCAGTGGAGGGAACGGCTTGCGAGGTCGATAATTATGGCCATGTCCTTCTTCAAATACTAATTATGTCCAGCCACCTATTATACATTTATTTTCTGCATGCACATAACAAATAAGAATGTATGTACTAGAATACAAAGCAGATACAAAAATATTCATAAGCTAGGGTTAATTAGTTCTTAGATTAGGTCAATAAACTATACGGAAATGTATTCCATATGTACTTAAGCCAAATAAATGTCCAATAAATTGGACTTATCACATGCCTTCGCACCTGTGCTCACACCCATGCTGTTGCATGCGTGAGATGGCTCATGCATGCACTAGGTGGCCTAGGCAGCGCCACATGGGGCAATCTGGGTCGTCCATCTTCTTTTTGGTGTAGAGGCAGCTACAAAGGTCTGATTGAGTCGATTTTTGCGTCGTTAGGCTACGATCGTCGACTTGAATCCATCTACGTAGTCAAATTTGTCATTTGAAGCTTCGTATTATGTCACCTAATCCCTTGGCTATTGATCTTCCTCGAACTACATATGATGCTATGTGACTCTAATTGAGGCGATTTAGGAGGCATTGGACACCGATCGTCATCTTGATCAGATCTGTACGGTCGGATCGTCAATCTGAGTCTTCAAAATAAATATCCTTCTCTCCTGACCACAAAAAGGATGCAATTAGCCTAAATTATATACAACTACTCTAAATGCAAAATGATGTATGCTATACAACATTTATAGCATGAAATGCAAATCTAAGCCTAGGAACATGCGTGAATAGGAATTTTACCCTCAATAAATGTATTTACATCATACCCTCATACTTATCTTTTGCTAGTCCCAAGAAAAATGAAACCACATGCTATGTATGAAAACAGAATTAGGATTAGATCACTTAAGCCTAAGTCGTTTATTAATAATAGAAAATTTCAACTAAGGTCCTGAACTATGAAGACTCAATAGTACTCGGGTTTCTGTCAGAATGTAGATCACCCAAGTCCTCGCCTTATTTGAAAAGGGAAGATATGTTTTTTTATTTTTCTTCTTTTCTAATTTTTTTGTACTTTTGGAGTTTGAGAGTTCCAGGATAACTTCTTATGGCTACCTGACCCACCCAAGACTCGGAAAGGACTCTAAGTGCTAAGCATCTTGTGAAAATAGTGAAAGACTCACTAGGTGACCGTTAAAATTGACTTCGGATTTCTAGGACCCTAGGTGACCTTGCCTAAAGGTTTATCTTTTCGATTGATAGCTTTCTCCCTACTTTTATTTATGGGGTCAACACAAGGGCGAACCCAGTGTATATCTCCTCGATTTATTCTACTTCCCAACTTCTTCTCTAAGTGTTTTAGGAATTATTGTGCTTCTTTTTTTACGAGCTGGGTTCTGGACAACTGGCCGATGAGCTGTTACCATCGACAACTTGCTTGCCATACTCGTGGGGTGAAGTGTGGTTTTGATTATTTTTTTATTTTTTCTCCTTTTTATATTTTTTTTCTTTTTCTTTTTGTTTGTTTGTTTTTTAAGTAGGTGGCTTCCCTGATCTAAGATTTACCTAAAGGCAGTATAATGAAAATGGTCTTGTGACTAGGCTCTGGACAACCAACCAATGAGCTGTTACCACCGACAACTTGTCAGCCATACCACCCTAGATAGTTCCTTACCTACCCAATTTTTGAAGAAACTGCTGAAAAATGAGTTAGTGTAAAAAAAATGTGTGTAGATGCTTAGGCTTAAAGTCGTCCCAAATCAGAGGGTGGGTTGATAAGTCGCATACTTATCATCCCAATTTTTTAGCCAAATTAAAAATGAATTTGAATTGGTGAGGACTTGAGACTAAGTCCACATTCCAGTGGACACTCGAGCTAATTAAGCCAAAAGACCTGAAGAGTCTAAGTGTTTAGGTCCTCTTGTAGCATTTCCTAAAGTTAATAACTTCCAAATGCCTAAGTTCACTTTTCCTTATTCTTCTTTTTTTTTCTTTAAAGAAACTAAAAGAAATTCTATGGAGTTAACAAAATGATTTCAGGATTAAGTACCCACCCCACCATGACTAAATGATGCAATGTCCTCATTGTAAAAATAAAGATATGAAAAGGGTGGAGTAAATAGAATATCACCTGAGTCTCATGAAAATTCGGTCAGCTCCACAAAAAAGAGTGCATACACATGTGCTAAGTTCAATGCCTTCAGTTAGGCATAACATGCATACAAAGAACAAATTGAGAATTCACAAGTGCAGGTTAGAATCAAAATAAAAATATTAATCCGCAAACCTACCAACAGAATATGTCCACAAATGTGGACCAAGTTATGATGCAAACCCATGCCCCAGGGTCGAGTGGTTCTAAGGTTCTGGATGAAAATCACCCAGAACTGAAGGTTGTTGTGTTTGCAGGGCCGGGCTTGCGGTTTAGTAATGTGCAACCCAAGACTAAAGTGTCGGACAATAAGTAAAGATGGTTCAATAGGTGCGGTTGTCCACTTAACATCTAGCTCAGAAAAATAATCAATTATTTTGAGCTTGGGTTATACGTGAAAGATATCATAAGGGTCCTAGTAGAAAGTAGGCAGTTTTAGGTCAACAGGAACCCTTAGATCCAAAATCAAAGTTCGCTCAGAATTAACTTCCCAGATTTTTAATTCCAACTTCCTATCCTCCGAAATCAATGTTTGCGGGACCTCCAAATCGTTTTACACCCCATTCCCAAGTCTAACAATTGTGGCTAAATCAGGATTGACTTAGGTTTGGTGATCTCAAAAATATCATCATTCAATTCTTTAGGGTGTGTTTGAGGAATGGGACTACTGATTGAATCATCAGGATTCGAATCGTCCAAGTTAGCCCCAACATGATCATAATCTTCAATGATTGGGCTATCAAATAGTTCATCATACTCCTCGAGACCGATTGTCCCACTAGAATCCTCTTCCTTGAGTTCAAATGAGACTTCATCAAAAGATTCTTCACCCTCAGAATCAAGGAATCCATGATTCTCATTTATATATGTCTCAAAATCATATGTCATTTCATGGTCCGTGGAGACATATTTTTCGTCATTCCATAGCTTTAGGATCTTGGGTGAGAAACTCGATTCATCCTCAAAGGGTTGCTCTAGACCAACCTGGTGATCTCCAATCTCAGAATATGTATCCCCCCTGATAGGCACCTAAGCGGGTTTAGACATTGGCTCTCCTGAAGAGGGTTCATCCTGAGAATCATCCCAAGATTTGACCAGTGCAACCACAAATTTCATCCTCAACCTTGACAACTTCCCAAGAAGAAACTCACCCAGGTCCCTATCCCTAACTCTTTGGAGCAAATCCAATAAAGAGCTATTCAGCTCATCAATCATTTTGATCATAGGCTCCAATGCTTCAGTGCATGGTGTTGGCTAAGCATCTAAAGATTGGATGGTGTTCCTCAAGTTAGCCAACATCCTATCCTGGATCTGGTTTACTTGAACCAATTGGTTCGATTCAGGTTTGGGTTGGTTTGGGTTAAATCTAGGGGAGTCAAGATGTAGAGGTTCTTGGGTTCCTCCCTGATAGTAGGTCATCTCGGGTTGTTCAAAGAATGGTGGTGACCTATATTTAGTGGAGTACTAGGGAGGGTAGGTGTTATAAGCATCATATCCTTCCTGATTATAGATCAGGTTGGTTTGATCATCAAAGGATTGAGATCTATAATCATTGTAGCTCTGGGAAGGATAGTAATCATAATCTTGTTGTCTAGGGTTAGGCCCTGGACACTGAGGTTCGGATTCGTATCCCTAATCAAAGTCATCCCAACTAGTGGATGGGTAATTACAAGTCAAGTTGGGATAGTAATTATCTTGGGGATAACTGTTGGTAGGAGGATAGGATGTGAAATGTGTGCAGGATATGGAAGGGTACATGGTAGAAAAGGAGGGAAAATGGAGAAGAGAAGAGGTGCCCTACAATACAATCAACCACGCCTGTCCTTATTTGGGTCGCCTAAAGACCTATAGACTCCTAGGACCCATCTTGAGATTATAAATGATTTGGTCTACTTTTATCCGGTAAATCCAACCAGTTAGAAGGAGGGACTAGGGAGAAGGTTCTTCCTTTGGCTTACGCCTCCGGTTCCTAGTGTACCACCCAGCCGCTACTTCCCTAGCTAGACATCAAATGGACCAGCAAAAGTAGATTAACTGAAAAAAAATCTCAATCTGAGCACCGAAGAGCGAATCAATCCTTAAGGCCAACATCTACTCAGTTTTAGTTAGGCTTGGGACGATCATGCTCTTGGAATGTGATGGGCCCTTAAGATGGGTTGTGTCCTTAATGATCAGTTGAAATGTGTGTGCGTGCACAACCAAGGTTTGCAAACAAGGTTATTTGATGATGTGTCTTGTAGGGTTTAACCTTATTTAGTAGCTTTTAGGGTTTAATTCTTAGGTTGTTTCAATCAAGGTTTAGTAGAGCACTCCAAGATTTGAAAACACGGGTGATGATGTGTTTCTTTAAAAATCAAAAATAATGTGGAGTGCCTGGTTCAACCTTAAGAATCAACCATAAGTGGCAAGCTACTGATGAATCGCTTTTAATTTGAGTGGTGTGGCCTAAGAAAAATAATCAATTGGCCTATTCGTACCACAGATTGGGGCACACAATGTCTTACCTAATCAGACTTCTACTCACTTATGTGTTCTGAGTTGAAGTGTACCAGATCCACAAGTTAGATCCCAGTTAAGTGGTAGAATCAAAGTGGAGTGGTGAGCCTTAAGTCGAGAGTTGTGGATGTTAAGGTGTGTCTCTTTCAGAAAATCCTACAATCAGATAACACTTTTTTTATTTTTTATTTATTTATGTGGATGGCGAGGTGAGTGGAGGTGGCAAATAAATAACCAAATCTATCCTAAGGTTTATAAAAAGTACCTAAGTCGATTTGGGTTTGAGTTATTAGGCTAGGGAATGAAAACTAAGGGGGGGTGATGTGAGGGACACTTACAGAACACTCTACCCGCACTTTACTCCAGTCTACCGTACATGGATCTCCATACTAGGGTACCTACAAGACAATAGATCAGAGATAAGCGGGGTTAGTGCTATGTAAATGCAAAGAAGTGTAGAAAATAATAAAGTAAATTCTGTTGCCTCCCTGGCAATAGAGCCAAAATGGTTGCATGTGTTTCGCATGTTAGAAATCAGGGTTACAAGTAACCCATCGTCGTAGTTGCAAAACACGTCGATCAGATAAAATTTATACTGAAACCCCAAGGGTGCCCCGGGTCAAACATAGGGAGGCGATGTTTACTTTAACTGAAAATAGCGCTTCAATTTGTTTTTTTTTTTTAGTTTTAGGGTTTTGTTATTTTTTTGTGTTTTTGAAATAAAAGACAGGAAATCACAAGATAGAGATGGAATCAAATGTGATGTATTGCATTAATGTCTATTACAATAATCTACGAAAGCATAAAAGGCGAGGGAGGTGAGAGGAAATTTCCCGAATCGGTTATTTGGCCAGACGACGGCGCCTAGAAGAAGCTCGGGTGAAGGATGTGAGGACCAAGACGACGAAGGTGAGATGTAGAAGGATGTCGGGTAGGGGAAAGCTTCAGTGTGGCTCTAGGTGAGAAGACATGCGTCGCTAGTGCGTGCTGTCCCCACCTTTGCCGCTCGAGTGCACACTCACGTGCTGGCACTACGCTGTGCACATGTGCGCCTCTGCATGTGCGTGCGCACCCATGCTGCTGCATTCGTACAGTGGCGCATGTGTGCTCTGGGCGACCTGGGCTATTCCACATGGCGTAATCTGGGTCATCCATCTTCTTTTCATTATAGGGGTTACTACAGAGGTTGGATTGAGTCAATTTTTGTGCCGTTAGGGTACGATCGTCGACCCGAATCCATCCGCATGGTCGGATTTGTCATTTGAAGCTCCAAATTATGTCACCTAGTCCCTTGGCCGTTGATCTTCCTCAGACTGCATATGATTATACGGGACTTCGATCGAGGTGATTTTGGAGGCATTAGACTCTGATCGTCGTCTTGATCAGATTCGTACAGTTGGATTGCCAATTCGAGGCTCTGAAATAAATATCCTTCTCTCCTGACCATAAAAAGGACGTAATTAACCTAAATTATATGCAACTACTCTAAATGCAGAATGATGCATTCAATGCAATATTTATAACATGAAATGCAAATCTAAGCCTAGGAACATGCATGAATAGGCATTTTACCCTCAATAAATGTGTTTACATGAGCGGTGAGAAGTGGGAAAAAATATTTATTTTTCTCCTCTTGAGGAGCATCCTGGGCTTAGGATAAGCTTTCTCTAGAGCCTTGGCGATGGTGAGGGAGAGAAAGAAAGAGATGAAGAGGAATGATAGAGGTGTTAGGAACTTATATAGTGGTGGGAGGGTGCCATCATCCATTGCATGTAGGGGTTTTAATTAGTTTGCATGGGATATGGAGGGAGTGTCCCCAGCACATCCACTGGCGTGATGTCAAGGTGATGAGCCCATATTTTTGGTCTAATTAGTTACTTAAATTCCTAGATATTAGATTAATATTAACGTATACATAGCAAGCATTAAGATGTAGATAATGTAGTTTATATATATTTTCTTGTATGCATTACATTCATATAAAAATTATTTAGCAAGCATTAGAATTTAAGTAGGCTAGTTATTATTTAGTTTGCATGCATACATTACATGCATTGCTTAAAAGAAATAAGATTTAAAGATTCTTTTGGGCTTTGTATATAAATAAGCCAATCTTTTCTTTAATTTATTTATTCCTTTCCTTCTATGTAGGGAAATTCTTATAATTGACACCACACTTCTAGCTGCGAGCATTCATCCTCCATGAAAATTGGATCTGGAGCCTTCAATGGTCACGCTCCATTTCAAATCGAAGCAGCTATAGCTACAAAAGAGAGTGGGAGGCTGCCATGCTCAGGAGGCCATTGTCCCACCTTACCATTTTGCAAAGATTCAAGCTCACCTATCTCACCACTGTCGGCTTTGACCATGGTAGTCCGCTTCACTACCGCGGGCATGGTCATGATAGGATGCACCGCCAAATCCAATCGGTTGTGCTATCGTGAGCACACACAGGTGTGCATTCAACCATGATCCACCTTCCACCGCAACAACACTATCTCCTCCACCTTCGTCTCCTTCCCCAATAAAACAAACAATGCTACTGTGACCACCGCAACCACCTCCCCCATCTCCATGCCTCATCTCTACCTTCCTCTTCATCTTCTTTTTCTTCTTCCTTTGTTTCTCCTCCACCTCAAGAGAACCCAACACCACTAGTAGCCTACGCACCTCCACCACCTCTGAGTTCCCATCGTCGCGCAGCACCAGCAGTATTTCCCCCCTCCATTATTGCACGCACACCCCCTCTGTCGTCCTCCCTCGCGAGCCAAAGCACATGCTCACAACCACTGTTCCTCCTCGCTACACCATGCTCCAACAGGCCGATAGCCACCAACTGCCACCTCCGCTATCGCTCCCTCACACACGTGCCCATGCGCGGCAACAAGATGCCAACTCTTCAGCTCTCCTTGCGTGCTCATGCCTTGCCTCCACACGAGGCCACCTCCACTCCTTCATTCTTCTTTCTTCTCTGCAACAACCCATCCGCCACCCACCACCACCAACAATAGCAACCCCCTCAAGCTGCTGAACTCACCACCAACATCTCCATTCTCCTTGCCATGCATTGCAGCACCTTCCTTGGAGTCCTAAACTGTTGGCATCGCCCGCACTTCTGTCAGCAGAACCTCCATGACTGCAGACATTATTCCTCCATCGAGCCATTTTCGGCCACTCCATGACTCGCTGCCACCACCACAGCGGAGCTCTAGCTCCCCTTAATCTCCTATGAGCTTCTTGTGACCGGTCTCCCCCTCCTTCACTTGCCGCAATGACACGAAGAAATCCCTTGTTTCCATCCCAATTTCCCTTTACATCTTATGCTATTTCCAAGATGTCATTTAGCATTTTATTACTATTATATTGTGTGGAAGTATATCAATGCCCCTCCTCATTCTCATTATGCCTTTTTCAACAGAAATCCTTGTTATAACTTTAATCTACAGAGATTGTGGATTCTATTTTTGTGGGAAATCATTGGTGAACATATAGTGTTCGTCATGTGTGAGCTTTTACAGGCATAAGCATCCCTGTGGACACAACCCACTCCGTTGGTGAGTGGTTTATTTATTTCATTAGTTTTGATAGCCAGTTTTCCACCACTCACTATTTCGATGCGTCATTTATGTTTGAAAATTTTTTCAATGTGAAAACCATCTTGTCAAATGGCGATGTTGCCAGGGAGGCAACTGGCCTGTTCAAATTCACATTATTCATTTCGTCACTTAATTCTTTAAAGCATATTTAACTCTGAATCTTTTGTTGTGGTGTGAGGAGCATACGTTCTGCAATGCACATTTTGTGATGCGCCACCACACTAGCTGTCATGAGATGTGACCCTTGACGTCACCAGAGAAGAACATTTTTAAGCCACCTTGCAAGGAACCAGATTGCCAGGAGAGGAAGGACGAGGACATGGCAAACATCATCTCCCCACATTTAGTATTTGATCTTATTAGTGTAGGATTTAGACTTTAGACTTTATTTTATTTTCCTTACACATTCGGTTTGAGACCCTTGTTCTGGGGTACATTTTAGGGGTTTGTTCCCTGGCATTGTTTTGGGCCCCTGCATGAGTAATTTTTTAGGATTCTGTTCCCATTTCTTTAGACTTAGGTTTTTCTTTTCCTTTGTGGATTGATTTTATTTTTCTTTGTTTGTGCATAAGTAGTGTAGATAGATATAAAAAAAAATGAATTGCCTATATCTAGAAGCTGTATGCCATTAGGATGATCATTTAAGATTGCCTGAATAGTCTTTAGATTTCATTTCCTGCATATGTGTACATATCATTGCTGGCCGTAGGAGGCAAGGTACGTTTAATTGACTTTGCATCCATTTTTATTCATGCATTGCATGTGGACCTTAATTTCAAAGACCACCAAGTTTGATTTGAATTGATTTAACAAGTGGTCTCCATAAATTTTCTGAAAAAGACATAACAAAAGGAGGGACATTAAAGCCAAGGAGCTAAATTGAAAACATAAAGTGTGATTCAAAAATTCAAACTCAAATCTTTTTACGATGATTGCACATGTGCATGATTGTGCACCAAGTCATTCATTTAGACACTGCTAAGTTTTTGAGCTGCTAGGAAAGAACCCTCCTACTGTTGGTTTCCGAAGTGCTTGAAACTCAAGATCAAAGGTTTTGTAACTCCAAGGAGGGGGATACCCTATCATGGAATTTTTAGGGTAGTTAAGAAGCATCACGAAAGCACAACTTCAAAGGAAGGTTAGGCCTACTTGCATCCCTTAATCTTCCGTCCTTGGAGCACTCTACCATTTGAACTTTAGGGAAGAGCACGTAAGTTCCAACTAGATCTTCTTAGGCATATCATAGGTTGACAAGTAGGCATGTAACTATTTGGATAATTTGATTTGTCACCCACAACTGGACTTAAATCTCAAAAGCATTAATTGATTAACAACCTAAAAAAAGATACTTTGATTTGTGTTTGCTTGGGGAAATTTTACTGTGGTGTGAGTTAGAATGGACCACCTTGACTTCCATCCTTTTACTTCTTGCCCACACCCTTACCCCCACTCTACAATCTTCGATCCCATACGACGAGATGGTCCATCCTTTATGGAGAAAATGACAATCATTAGGATCCTTTTTACTCCTACTATAGGAGTATTGGTCTGATTAAGCCCCATCACGGTGAGCAGAATCTATGAGCGGGAAGTACTTTGTATGATATCCCACATACCATAGAAATACCCACCCACCCTCCAATAATGTTTGTAATGGTTGGACAGAAACTCCTAGGTATTATACCCTTGACCATGACTTCTCTCCTGAAAATAGTGCTGACTTCTTCACCTTGAACTAGAAATACAGAAAATGCGAGATGAAATGATCAAATTATTAGGAGAATCTTCAAGAGCAGGCCAACAAGGAAAAGAAGACACTAGCCACCTAACTTTCCCGATTACGGATGACTTTCATCCCTTTACACTAAATGCATCTCCCTTGAGAGAACTACGTCCTATGTTGGAGGGAAATTTTGGGGATTATGTAAGGGAGAATAGCTACCTTTTGAGGATTGATTTTAAACCTTCCCAGCTAGATGACACTTCCTTGAGAGGTCCATGCCTTAAGTGGGAGGAGAATATGAATGGAAGTAGCTATGCATTGGCTAAAGCAAGGTGGCAACCCGAGGATGACATTGAAATTAAGTACCCACTTGAGCTATATTGGAGTCAAAAGAAGGGAATGATGGTACCATTGGAAGTCCTCGACCTAAATGATAGCATTTTAATCACATTTGATGAAGTGGGTCAAAGTCAAGTTGTTAATCCTACCCTCCCTTCAGATGATGATCAACTAATGGAATGTAAACCCACCCTTAAGGAATCTGACCCTGCATTTCACCTATCTGAGGAGTCTAATGATACAATGATGAAACTATCAACCCATATAGAGTGCCTTAGGGGATCTAATGACTATAATACTTGAGTAGATGATGAATTGACCATTGAGGAGGATGAATTATGTAAGGAACCTACATTCAGGATTTGGAGTGATACTAAGGGTGATTATATCTTATTTGAAGAATTAACCCTGGAGGATGTGACAAATTTGATCAACTTAGGTTTCCTCCATACTCTTATTAATGATATTCCTCCCCAGGATAAAATGATGGAAAATGTGGAAGAAACTTCTGAGATTTATGTGGATTCACATATACATCCCAAGGAGGATTTGAGTGAGGTACAAGAACTTGTAGATGACATTGATAGGATAATCCCTAGATCAGCTGCTTCCAACCTGCCTTCATACGATTGGGAGTCACCCTCTTATTTGCCTATGTTCAAAGGTGAATATTTGACTCCATGTGCAAAAATGATCACTAATGAAGCATAGGTAGATACTTATGTTATTACAAGGGATGCTAGGGATGAGGAACTAGAAAAGCTATTAGGAATGAATACTAAGCCGACTCGACCAAATCTTGATCTTATGGCTAGCCCATAGCCATGAAACTTGGACACCCTAGATGTTCCTTGGATTAGGAAACTACTCACTTTTGTTCTGCTAGGGGGGGCTTAGCGAACCAATATCTCTTATAATGGGGTACCAGGTATGGATTAATGCTTTCTATGGTCAGTCCATCACCCTGGGGGTATATCTTCTCACTAGCCCTTCCCCATTTCTCTTGGAGGAACCTTGTCACCCTCCTACCCCTCTGGAGATCGTTATTCCTACTTATCATTTAGAACCTCCTTTGGTGACCTAAGAAAATTTCATTCCTATCTTCGTTGGTGATTTCATCGCCCCTAGGTGATCAGTGTGCTTCTCACTTAGTTGGTCACCCAGCGGGTGTGCGACTGGTTGGTTTGGTGGCTTTTGTGGTCGTTGATCATTAGATCAATGTTTCAAATTCTTCGGACTATTGTGGGACCTTCGGACATTAGATTGAGGCAATTTTCGCATCGATGGGCTGTGATGGTCGATCCAGATCCATTTGTACGGTTGGATTCTTCATATGAAGCTCTAAAATATATCACCCTGTCTCTTGGCCACAATAATACATAAATTACTACACAATTTATATAAGTCATCCTAAATCTGATACGATGGATGTTATGCAATATTGATAATGTGGAATGCAATGTTAAGGTTAGGAACTCACATAAATAGGCATTTTAACCAAAATGGATGTGTATACATCAGTGTGTTTTTGAAAAGTGTTGACTAGGTTGTGGAGTTTTACATGTAATTGTGTGGGGTTAGCCAAGTCTAGATGTGAACCTAATTAGGTCTAGTCAAGTGTTGGTGGTCCAACTAGGTTTAAGTTAGCCTAATCAGGTAGTAGTGAACCTAATTATATTTAGGTTAGCCTAAGGAGGTGTAAGCTAACCCAATTGACCTAGGAAGAGTTAATTTAGGTCATCTCTAGCCTAATTAGTGGTCTTGGAGGGTAATTGGGTTAAGGGTGATAGAATTGGGATAATGGTTGGTGAATACGGATAGTGGATAGGGTCATGGATGGTGCCATCCATATTTGAAATTCGAGGGTTAGGTTGACCTAAGTGGGGGTGGTTCATTGTTTGAGATAGGCTATCCTAGGGTTTTCTTCTTCATTTCTTGAAATCTCTCTCTCTCTTCAGCTTTTTGCCCTCTATTCCAAGCTCTTTTTTATTTTCTCTTACTATCAGCAACCTTCTCTACTTCACTTTATTTTTATTCATTTCAAGATCATCACCCAATCTTTTTATTTCCTGCAAATAAGAAGAAAACGTCAAATATCATTGATGGGAACACCACCAAGAGCCCTAACTAGCTTATTTTGACCTAAAAAAGAGAACCAAAGCTCCTACATAACCAAGTGAAGGGCCTAACTCAAGCAACAACTAGCTTGGAAGAAAAGCAAGAAACAAAGGGTAAAACTGTAATTTTACCATTGTAGTGCAATAATGGGATTTCTCAGGAGCTAAACATAGGTCAAATGGTCTTAACAAGAAAGAAAGTGGGTTGGTTCAATCAGAAAAAGGTTAATATGAAATCTGGGAATTAAATAACTTCTTATAACCCTAAAATAGGCCCTCCTAAATTAACAAGGTTTTGGTCAGGATAAAATTCAACTAAATCCTCTAAAATTCATGGAAAAATATCATGTAGGTTTTAGAACCTTCAATTTGGCCTTTGGAACCTATTTTGACCTAAATAGGGGTCCTTGTCAAATATTTCCCCTAAATTAGGTTTTTGTGTAAATGCCTAGTCAAATGTAGTCAAACCTAAATTCCAACTTCACCATTGGATTCTTTAAGTCCAAATTAGGTTTATACCAAAATTTGGACCTAAGGGGAGTCCACCTTGACCTACTTTGTAAAATAGTCCAACCCAATTACATTTATGCCCTTAGCTTTTGAAAACCCTTTCAGATACCCCCTTAGCTTAATCATCATTCTTTGTAATTAGATCCCTCCACCATTACAACAGAGGAATCCTACTGCGTCAAGGATTCAAGGGGGATTTCTCCTTGATTCTTCAGAGACTCCCTCTCAAATTTGAAGGGGAGATTCTTTGAGGAATTCCCAATCATGTGAACCCAATCTCAAGCTCTAATTTCAACCCAATCTCTTATGTGAACGCATGAGAGATTTGGGTATCTCTCGACTTTCCAAGTCCGGCGAGGCTACCCATGCTTGAAAGCTTGCCTTCCAAGCACAAGGCCCTCTGCCTGAGACTATAAAAGGAATCCTAGGTCCTCCCGTTCATCCCCACCTTGGTTTGGCTGGAGATAACCCCCCAATTTCTTCTCTTCTCCTCTGACCAAACACCTAGCGAGCTCCAGCTATCTATATCTCCTCCTCTCATTGCTCTGCCACAATACTAGCGATAGAGTTGCCTCTGCCTCCATCATCCGCTTCGTGCCACTCCTACGCACGCACCAACTGCCCTCTCGTCGTCGCTGACCCCCTCCAACTGGGATCTTTGTCTCCGGTGGCGAGAGACACTAGCAAACCACCATCTCTTCCCTTTTCATCCTCAAAACTAGGTTAGATACTTCCCCTTTCTCTTCTCTTCATTTTCCCCTCATCGATTTCTATTTTCACCCCTCGATGCTCATAGACCACCACCATCTTCTCCACCTCCAGCAGACTACTGGCGAGGTGCTCCCGTCATTCCATGCACCCATCCACCTCACCAAACACCTCAAAAGATCCACCATGATTCATTGATCATTTCCCTTCTTTCCATTGATCACCACATGCTCCGCACATTCCCTCGAACAAACCCAACTCTATGGCCACAGGGTGGCCTAGGTACACACGCCCAGGCTGGCCCATGCCACGCCAACCACTGAGACACCTTTGCCATGCCATGGTGAAGCTCCCTGTGTGATTCAACAAGGTCGTAGGGCCGTTTTACTTAAGTGCAGGTCTGGACAACAGCTACCATTGGAGCAAACGTGAAGAAGCTTGCAACCTTCACTCTAGGTGCTAGGCTTCAGGCCTCCAAGTCCCAAGCGATGAGGATTTGTCTCACGCACACTTTCAACCAGACGATTGACTTTGGAAGGCTCTACAGCTTCAGCAATTGAGCGTGACCCCGCGGGCGTGCGTGAGAAGCTGGTGGGACATTTAGTCCCACCTGGTAGTTTCAGAGCGAGTAGCGCGGTATAAGATGAAAAAGTGTCAGGGGCTTATTGCCTCCTGACACGGGTTTAGGTCCCACTCACCCACTCGCCCCAAGCTCCGCGGACCTGGTTCACTGAGTCGATTACCTGTGCACTCCTCGCGCGCCACCTACGCCGGTGCGCCTTGTCCCGGAAGCGCAAACCCAACTTGTTTACCCGACAAAGGCTCTAGGAGATCGAGCCTAAGAGAGAAAAGAGGAAGAGTTCGTGGGGGAGGGTATGGGTAGGTTTTGCTCTTACAGGGAAAGGAAAGAAGGAAAAAGCCATGGGTACAGAGCCAAGGAAGAGGAAGGAAGAAGCTGCAGAGGAAGCTAAGGTAAAGAAGCTAGGGAAGGAGGAGGGAGCTGAAGAAGAAGCTAAGGGCCAAAAGGCAGAAGAAAGCTGAAGAGGATCAGAAGCTAAGGAAAGAAGAAGAAGATAGTTGACGCTCGCAAGGCCAAAGCCAGAGAAGAAGCAAGAGAAGAAAGAAGGAAGAGAAAGAAGAAGTGGAAGAAAGAAGCCACAGATAGCCAAAGCAGAAAGGAAGAATAAGGAAGGAAAGAAGAATAGAGAACAAAGAAGAGAAAGAGAAGAACAAGCTAAAGGAAGAAGTCTGGTTCAATAATCAGAATTCTTCCCCATTTCTCTTTTATATATTTTCTAGCTACATTTTATTATTCATAAACTCATGCTTGACATTCTGAATTATATTTTCAGTAGTTTTAAGTGTTCAAATTGCCTCTATTATTGAGATTAGTGCATGAATTCCATTTGCTCCCTATGTTCGACCTCGGACTTAAACTTCGAGTATTAAAATTTGTTTGTTTCCAATGCGATTTCAACTATAATACGATGCATTACTTGAAACTCGATTTCACCTTGTAAACATTTTGGCGCCATTGTCAGGGAGCAACGTGCAATTTATCACTAGTCTCTACATTATTTTGATTATATTTTAGCAGTAACTTGCCCTATTTGTTTTATTGCGATTTTTGAGAGGTATTCCACAAGGAGATCTCCCACGCAAATCAACCACTCTAGGGTAGGTAACCTCTCTCTTCTTCCCTAATCCATCTCGTAATCCTGGGAAGACATAAGAAAGCAATCAATTAGGAATCAACTGCCTTCTTTTTATAGTAATTATCATTTAAAAGGCTGGTTTCCTTATTTCTGAAATATTTTTCAAATCTTATTGAAGTTGAAGCGATTTTTTTGAGACCCTACCCAAAATTCCTATCTATTAGGGATCACGCTTAATTTCCAAATCTTCGCAGACTACACACTTCTTGTCTGAAGTCCAAAGAGAACTTCTATGAAAATCAAAGAGGATTGGAAATAAAGCCATATTAGGGTTTCCACAGTAGGGTTTTGGAGTGCTAGTTCATACGTGCTTTCATAAAAGGGAACAAACCCACTTGCAACTGTGTGCTACCCAAAAACTTGATTGAAAGGATCTAATCAAGACAAACCCTAAAATCAAGCTCTAAAATCACTTGAACCTTAAAAGGCTTGGACCTAATAACCTGGGAGTCAAATCAGGGTGATTTCTAGGTCTTGACCTAGAATCATTCTGCCATCTTTAGGGCAGGTCAGGTGAAGTTGGACTACATTGTAGGCCAACCAACCTCCAAATTAGGTCACAAAATCAAAAAATCTAAAGTTCAAGTGGAACCCTAAGCACCTTTGATCTTAAATAAAAGTGGTAGACTTAAGAGGTCAAGGTCCCCATTCTAGTCTACCTGGAATCTCAGAGACAAGAGAGGTCGGGTGAGGGAAACCCTGTAACCTATGGGAATGCTCTACCGTGTAGGGGTCTTTGCGAGACTCTCCCTCTCTGGCTGCTCAGGTAATTCTCAGGTGGACGACTTTCCAATTCAAGGGTATCATCCGCCCCGAAACTCCATAGTCATCCAAGCATCTTTTGGTGTCTTGATTGGGTCAAAAACACATCCAGTCCCTCATCCCTTCTCTTTAGAGCACACATATAGATTTTCAGTGGGATTTTTCATTTAGAACTAATCACTTCATTCTAAAATCTGAATTCTGATTCTACATCTTAATTCCACCATCTAATCCAAATATGCAGGCTGGTTACTTAGGATTACCATTCAAGAAACTTGAATCACACAGATCCATGAGAAAAAGGATGATTGAGGATGCCCTTGAATTCTATGAAATTGAATACAAAACCTCAACACCAGTAGAAGACATTCTGGTTAGTGTACCAACAACCACAACTTTCATCATAAACTATGCCCAAGTTTTATTGATAGAAGCCACAAAAGGATCAACCCGAGACATTCTCATAACAGGATACATTGAGATAGAAAAATTGCACAACTTTGAATACCTTCAATGCAAGACAAATGTTGTACTATGGGAACAACACCAAGATGATCTTGAAAAATGGGAAGAGTTGATGAGATTATTGAAACAAGTTATCGATCAAAAATACCTGTACACGCCCCAAACAGATGATGAACCATCTTGGAATAGTATTGAGGATTAATCCGATTTCCCAAACTCTGAGTTTGAGGCACAAAGTTGTTGTGGATTCCCAACCCAGATGGAATACAACACGCCTGATCTTGAATTGGGTTGGGAAGTTCCAATTGCAGGAGAACACGATTTTGAGCCAGCCCTAGATCCTAGGTCACCAAGAAAAGAATTCCAAGACTCCTACAATAATGAGATTAGAGCTAAACCTCTTGAGGGTATAAATCCCACCCCTTATTCTAATAAGGTGACCCTCAAAGATAATTTGGACCTAGAGTCTAGTGATTCAACCCACATCCTCAGCCTAGAATCTGGATTGAAACTTATTTGGAAGATTACGAGGCCCCATATGATGAAGATCAAAATTTCAATGAAGAGTATGATTCCGGGCCTTCATTTGATGAATATCCCTCTCCACCATCCTCAGAGATACAGATTGATTTTTCGAAAGTCACGCCAATCTATGATATAGAAACCGAGGAGTTGGATGATTGGGGTATTGATTGGGTCTTTCCTACAAGCCTAGAACTTGAGCCTAGACCAAATAAGAACACCTTTCCAAGCTCAAAATTTACATATAGGCTAGACCCAAGTCTAGCTGCTAAGTCTACATCATATGATTTCCTTAGTGGTGGAACCCATGATCTCGAATCTCATTCAAAACTTAATTTTTGCAATGTCTCCGACGATTTTGAATCTTACCATGATTTTGGAGAACCTCCGTTTCCTGAATACAATGAGCCAATCTACGACCTTGGCCCACATGATTCATTCTCTGACCCTGACTCTGAGGTCCCTGATCCCGAGATCACTGATTTAAGTTCAGGTTCCAGTGAGATGGCATCATTTCTTTTCGATCATCAAGAATCAAAACCAGAAAATACCGAGAGTGACTGCAACCCAGAATTCGAATCTTTTCTCGACTGAGATTTCCCTCATCTTATAGACACTCTTCAGGCATTCACTTTTTAATTTGAGAGCTACTATGAGGACTCTCTAAATGAAGCCACCTGTAAGTCCTTTCTAGAAAGGCCCTCATACATAATTCCTATTGAAGCCACCTCCTCCACATATACAGAACCTATCCAAACCTATTTTCAACCCCGACCCGTAACCAGACTCAATTTATATTCTGATTCCCTTCTTACTGAGCCAATTGCAGATGATTCACCTCCACATCTATATTGGGTTTCAGACATTGATCAGACTGAAGACCATGCTCCATCATTCTCTGATCACCCCTGTAGGGTTTCTGCATCATCCACTGATTTTTCTACAGATCCCAACTCTGACCAGGTCGATTCGACTTAGCCAAACCTCGAATTTACAGTTCCACATCCGTCCGAGATCCATAGCATATGGTGGGTTCCACATCTCTTGATCTACATTTATTAACCAACCAGATTGACTGGGTTTGGGCTGCATCATTAGCCTATTGATCTGAACAAGCACATAGTTGGACCAACTAGGCTCTTGATCAAGGTGCTTGTTCTATAAAACTCTACTGATTTGACCACTTCCTCTCCATACTATTTGCCTCTCGGCTGAGGGTGTTGAATTTAGTGCTTTACAGGAGGCAACTCATCACTCCAAAAACCTGAGATTCGTCTAATTATCCGCCTGTACACATGTCTATTGCACCCTGAGTTCAGTCTTAAAACAGTCGATCCCACCTCTGGTACACATGCCAGAGCTTGAAATCATCCGCATCAGTCATTCCCGACCCATTCACCCACCCAATAAATCCTATTCTAAGTCCCTGAACCCAACAATGTTTCACACCCTCCGTTTACAATGACATTGTAAAACTTAGGCATGGGGGGTGGTAAAGTGCAAACATACAAAAATCAAGAAAAGTCAGAAGGATTTTCACAAAAAAATCGCATATGCCAAAAATACCAAAAAAATAGAAAATTGTGAAAAAGAACAAAAAATTGGAGGGAAGAAAACTTTGAGGCCATATAAACATGAGGAGGAAAAGAGCAAAATGTCAAAGGGAGCACAAAATGAAAAGAAAAAGAAAAAAGGGATAGCCATTAGTAAGAGATTAAGGCTTTAATCGAAGTTCTAGACCACATCAAGGAAAATAGAAAAATATAGGAAAAAGTACTAACGAGACACAAAAGAGATTAGTAGGAATGTCGATCTTAGGCCTTTTGGGCTAGACTCTTTGGCTTAAAAAAATTCAAGTACCCGCTAAGATCTGGATAATCCTCAAGAGGTTGGGGAAAATGCAAAGCTTAAGTATTAGGTCTAACGCTTAGGGAGTATTCAGCCTCATTAAGTGACCTCTAGTTTACGGGACTCGGTAACCTAAGCACCCCAATCCACACACTGTCTGGTTCAGTGCGCATAATTATCAAAATCATGCAAAAGCATTTAAATGTTCTGAAAAAGTTACCTAGATTAGGAGTTGTCAATCAACACAAGTTGATTTGGATGAGTTCCTGATGTGGAGAGCCAGGAAATTCTCCTCGAAGATGCATAACAACATATCGTCTCCTCGGTGCTTGACTCCTAGGATATTTACATATCCTACTGGGGGCACGTAAGCACCTTGTTGGTTCAAATGCCATGGGCGGCATTATCATGAAATGTTGATTGCCAAGGTCTGGATTTAGCTATAGAACTCCATGTGGGGGTTTATCACAAAATCTCAAAAGCCATGGTTCTGGGGGTTGCCATGGGAAGTGCTATCACGAAGCATCGATTACCAGGGTCCATTGAGGATTGATGATGGAGACGAGGAATCTGATACAGATCGTGTTGAGAAGCCAATCCAAAGCAAGAAATAAAAAGAAAAGAGAGAGAAAACCCTCCAAAAAAATAAATCCTCTGTCTCTCTCCTACAAAAAATTCACTGCAAACTGAACCGAGGCTAAAATATGTCTCAAGCACGGGTGCTTTAACCGTAGAGTCCAACGAACCTTAGGATAGTTCCTGTAGGCCTTAAAAACCTTCACGGAGGATCGAGGCTAAAGCTAGTCAGGTCCAGATCTTGGTTGGTACTTGAGTACCTGTAGGCCTACTGTCAGCATTTTGACCTAATCAAACGGAAAAAGAAAAAGCACTCATCATAATATGTGAAAGGAACTCATGGTATAGAACAGAAGTTAAAACCTTAAAATTTTACTAAGGGATTAGCAAAAGCTAAGCACGAGGGTATGATGGGAACATCATCATGATCCCTAACTAGCTCATTTTAATTTAGAAAAGAGAACAAAAGCTCCTACATAACCAAGTGAAGGGCCTAACTCAAGGAAGAACTAGTATGAAAGAAAAGTAAGAAACAACGGGTAAAACTGCAATTTTACCATTGTAATGCAACAACACGATTTCTCAGGGGCTAAACATAGGTCAAATGGTCTTAACAAGATAAAAAGTGAGTTGGTTCAATCAGAAAAGGGTTAATGTGAAATCTGGGAATTAAATGACTTCTTATAACCCTAAAACAGACCTACCTAATTTAATAAGGTTCTGGTTAGAATAAAATTTAACTAAGCCCTCTAAAATTCATAAAAAAATATTCTCTAGGGTTTAGAACCTTCAATTTGGCCTTTGGAAGCTATTTTGACCTAAATAGGGGTCTTAGTCAAATATTTCCCCTAAATTGGGTTTTTGTGTAAAATGCCTTGTCAAACGTAGTCAAACCTAAAATCCAACTTCTCCATTAAATTTTTTAGGTCAAAATTAGATTTATACCAAAATTTGGACCTATGGGGAGTCCACCTTGACCTACTTTGCAAACTAGTCCAACCCAATTACATTTATAGCCCTAGCTTTTGAAAACCCTTGCAGAAACCCCCCTATCTTCCACGTCATTATTTGCAATTAGGTCCCTCCACCATTATAGTGGAAGAATCCTACTCTGACGAGGATTCAAGGGGGATTTCTCCTTGATTCCTCAAAGACTCCCTTTCAAATTTGAAAGGGAGATTCTTTGAGGAATTCCCAATCTTGTGAACCTAATCTCAAGCTCTGATTTCAACCCAATCTCTCATGCAAACGCAAGAGAGATTTGGGTATCTCTCGACTTTCCAAGTCCAGTGAGGTTGCTCATGCTTAGAAGCTTGCCTTCCAAGCACAAGGCCCTCTGCCTGAGACTATAAAAGGAATCTTAGGTCCTCCCATTCATCCTCAGCTTGGTTTGGTCGGAGATAACCCCCCAATTTCTTCTCTTCTCCTCTGGCCAAACTCCCATCGAGCTCCAGTGACCTATATCTTCTCCTCTCGTCGCTCTTCCACAATACTAGTGGTAGAGTTGCCTCTGCCTCCGTCATCCACGTCGTGCCACACCTACGCATGTGCCAACTACCCTCTCATCATCGCTGACACCCTCCAACTGGGATCTTCTTATCCGACGATGGCAGACATGAGCCAACCACCATTTCTTCCCCTTTCATCCTTGAAACTAGGTCAAATGCTTCCCCCCTCTCCTCTCTTTATTTTCCTCTCATCTATTTCTATTTTCACCCCTCGACACTCATAGACCACCACCATCTTCACCTCCGGCAAACCTCCGACGAGGTGCTCCCATCATTCCACACACCCATCCACCTCGCCAAACACCTCAAAAGCTCCGCCATGACACACTGATCATTTCCCCCCTTTCCATTGATCACCACACGCTCCACACATTTCCCCCGCACAAACCCAACTCCACGGCACAGGGTGGCCTAGGTATGCATGCCCAGGCTACCCCGCGCCACGCCAACCACTGAGACACCATCGCCGTGCCACAGCGAAGCCCCCTGTGTGATTTAACAAGGCCGTAAGCCTATTTTAGTTAATTGCAGGCTTGGACATCGACCACCATTGGAGCAGACATGAAGAAGCTTGCAACCTTCACTATAGGCGCCTGGCTTCAGGCATCCAGGTCCCAGGCAACGCGGATTTGTCTCACACACACTTTTAGCCAAGTGGTTGGCTTTGGAAGCCTCTGCAGCTCCAGCAATTGAGCGCGACCCCTGCAGGCACGTACGAGAAGCAAGTGGGAGTTTTAGTCCCGCCTCGGTAGTTTTAGAGCGAGTGAAGTGGTATAAGATGAAAAACTGTCAAGGGCTTATCGCCTCCTGACACGGGGTGAGGTCCTACTAGGCCATCATGCCTCGTCCATGTCCCACGCTCCGCGGACTTGGTTCTCTGATCCGATTACCTGTGCATTCCTCACGCACCACCCACGTCGGTGCACCTGGTCTTGGACATGCTGACCCGACCCGTTTACCCAAGAAAGGCTCTGGGAGAGTGAGCCTAAGAGAGAAAAGAGAGAGAGTTCACGGGGGAGGGTAGGGGTAGGTTTTGCTCTTGCAGGGAAGGAAAGAAGGAAAAAGTCATGGGTGCAAAGCCAAGGAAGAGGAAGGAAGAAGTCGTAGAGGAAGCTAAGGCAAATAAGCTAAGGAAGGAAGAGGGGGCTGAAGAAGAAGCTAAGGGCTAAAAGGCAAAAGAAAGTTGAAGAGGATGAGAAGCTAAGGAAAGAAGAAGAAGAAAGGAAGAAGATAGTTGAGGCTCGCAAGGCCAAAGCTAGAGAAGAAGCAAGAGAAGAAAGAAGGAAGAGAAAGAAAAAGAGGAAAGAATCCACAAAAAGCGAAGGCAAAAAGGAAGAAGGAAAGAAGAATAGAGAAGAAAGAAGAGAAAGAGAAGAACAAGCCAAAATAAAGAAGTCTGATTCTATAATCAGATTTCTTCCCAATTTCTCTTCTATAATCAGAATTCTTCCCAATTTCTCTTTTATATATTTTCTAGCAACATTTTATTATTCATAAACTCATGCTTGACATTCTATACTATATTTTGAGTAGTTTTAAGTGTTCAAATTGCCTCTATTATTAAGATTAGTGCATGAATTCCATTTGCTCCCTGTGTTCGACCTCGGACTCAAACTTCGAGTAATAAAATTTATCTATTTTCAAAGCGATTTCAACTATACTACGATGCATTACTTGAAACCTGATTTTACCTTGTAAACAATCATGGTAATCTATCATTATTTTATGTACATCTATATAAAATGATGCAATGCATGATATGCTAATTATGAGTGCACAATGTATAGAATAACTAGGTTTTTAACATTATTTAGGTTAATTAAGACCTATGTTTACTGCGAAAACACCTATATGAGAAATTTAGTTTAAGTGAGTTTAGGTCCACCTCAATAACGCTCCAATTAGCCGACCGTTTAGTCATCACTTTGAGGGGCATTATCAAGGATGTGATTATTAAGGTCAAGGAGTTTCATTTTCTTGTCGATTTGTTGGTCCTTGCTATGGATGCACCAGAGGAGTTGAAAATCATGGCCATTATTCTAGGGTGTCCATTCTTAGCTACAGCCAAGGCTAGCATCAATTGTGAAAATAGTAGAATGGAGATTGCCTTTGGGGATAGAAAGTTACAACTTGATATCTTTAAGGCGACAAATAAATTTGAGTATTGTTAATATATAGATGAACTTGAGGATACTGATTACAATGTTGAGGAATGCATGTCAATTAATGTAATTGAGGAACTAATTGAAACATGCAACCTTGACCCACAACCCTCTATGGTAGATCTACCACACCTCAATGAGGTTGTTGATTCTGTCTATTCCCAACCTCTCCCCTTAGATTTCCCCAGTGAATCTTCACCTATATCTTCTTTAAAATCAATTTAGAACCCACCCCAACTAAAGTTAAAACCATTACCGAAGAACTTGAATTATTGATAATTTCATATTTATTTATGTTAATTAATGCTTAAATATTGCTAGTATGAGGACAAATTGGGTTAGATTGCATCCAAATTGGTTAGATTAGTCATTTTAGAGCATTCTATAAATAAGGTAGGCGCCAAATTTTAGGTTGATTGGAGCATGGCTGAACAGAGTTCTAGATTTGAACTTAATTAGAGAGGAAGATTAATTCTAGTTGGTAAATGATAGGTCCACTTTACTGGACAAAATTAAAGCCTAAGTACATGGTCATTGAGATAAGAAGTGAATTTAGAATATCCTTTATATTAACAACATTATATAAGAGAAAAAATCATCATTTCATGCATTACATAATTTGCATGGAATCCTTCTTGATTTGGAATGGCATTTGATTTGTCACATTGAAGGAAAAAATTCTCTACTTCTATACTGAAGGACTTCATTTTTCTAATGGGAATTATTTTTTATGAAAAATCTTTGTTTGGAAGTCTGTTATAAAAGGAAGAAAAAAAGAAAGAAGAGAGAAGAGGAAACATGGGAATTGTCTCGTTACCTCTCTCCCTCACAAATATCTCCCCAATTCTCTCAATCTCTCCTTTTTTGTCGCATTAAATAACAAGCATCTTCTCTCTGATTCTCTCTTTATATAACAGGCAACAAGAGGCAGAGAAAGCCATCTCCTTTCTCACGAGAGGTGCCCCCTCCCCAACATCTTCCTCTCCAAGGGGAGGAAACAATCTCTCTCCTCCACCATGTGCCACCACCATCACGAGCTCCATCGTCGATGACTGCGACCTCCCACCACCGCATCTCACCTCCGACGACCACTACCGTGTCTCGACTGCACCAAATCATCATCGCTGTCGGTGGTGAGAGCACCGACACCTGCAACTGTCTCCGACTTCGTAACCGTGTACCTCCTCTCCACCACCATGCCCCCACCCCTGCATCTTTGGCCTTCTTACTCTAGCGCACACAATAGGGATGACCGCACCTTCCTTACGTGCACCGCCAAGGCAACAATAGCAGCAACCTCCCTCTCCTCCCCATTCCTATCATGCAAGGTCAGCAACATCTAGCGGTCACGCCCTCGTGCTTGACTAGCCAACCACCGTAGTAGCCATTGCATGTGTCCCTCACACGCAAAAGTCCTCAACTGTAGTAGCCTTCCACAGACCCGTGCACACACCAGCCGCCACGCCCTTGTCCGTTGCTTCACGTGCACGCACGCCTACATGCTACCGCCGACCCTCCTCTTCTTCTTCATCTTCTTCTTTGACAGACAGGGAGGAGGAAACATATCACAACTGCTAGACCACCTCATCGAAGCCACCTCCACAGGCCACTATTCTCCACACCGCCGCCTCCGTTGAGCTCACCTCGACCTCACAAGCTCGGCCACACCCTAAGACACACCAACCACAGTCGCTCATGCTGGCGAGCTACCGCTTCTCGTCGCCAATGCCAACTCCAGCCACCATTTGCTGTGCCGCCACCGCCATCGGAACACCCTTGTCACCGACATCCTCCTCCAAGCTTTCCACGACCCACCATCTCCTCCTCTTCCCGCTGGGACAAGGGGAAGTAATCCCCTGTTTTGGGTTCAATTTAAATTTAACAAATATGCCATTGTGGAATACTATTGCTTTATTTGATGAATTGAATTATTTGAGTGAAATTGCATGCATGAACTCAAATGTTTACATTATTTCTCTCATGCATTGAACTCTTATATGTCGAAATTGATACATGCATAAAATCTTATCAAAAGCACTCACTTGACCTAAAGGAGAAAGCCCAATGTCTTGAAGTATAATTACGCTACATGCCATTGCAAGTTATTTGAAGGAAGGAAAATTACATACATACCCTCCACATTCTTAATTTATTGTATGTTTCCTTCTTTTCATCTTGTTTTGCATTAGATTTGAGCACGGATTTCGCATTTAATTGAATGAATACAAGGTAAAATTATTCATGATTTTATTGATCTATTCCTCCCTGTGGATATGACCTAACTCTTCATGGTTAGCTTTATTAAAATATTTTTGTTCATAATTTTTCAACCACGTGATTTCACTGCAACGACATATTTTTCTGATACACAGTTTTTCCGCAAGGGAAAAACTCCAGATCAGCAAACCTAATTGGAAGCCTATTTAGCCCAATACCCTAGCCTAATTAGGAGCCTAATTAATTTGGACCCACACCCTACCACCTAGTCTAATTGCCTTACCCAATTAGTCAACCAAGAGCCTTGATTTTAGATCCAATTTGGCTGGCCAACCTAGGTCTATCCCTTAGGAAAATCAAGCCCTAAAACCTAGAAACAACCTTATTCTCTACACAAATCCTAGCTGCCACCTACACCTAGGAAACACCTATTGTTGGCTAGCCAAACCTAATCCTAAATCCTATTATGGCCGACCGATAAAATACCTAATCCTATCAACCTAAAACCCTAACACAAACCTAGCAAAACCTAGATTCTATCCTTCCCAATAGCCCACTTAGCCACCCCGTCCTACTCCTTATCTTCTTCCTTATAGCCGACCACTTTGTGGTCTAACCACCACCACCCAAACCTTATCCTACGACCCTAAAATGCTTAAGGAAACCTATCCCTATCCACTCCAACAAAAACCCCCATGGTTGGCCCTATTAAGTTAACAAAACCCAACCAAATGTGCCTTAAATCTACCCCTCCCTTCTAGATCCTATGGCCCTCCTTACACCAAGTCTAGCCACCGCATGGCTCGTAATTCATCAATATTAGCTAGTTTCCCTAGCTAAATTACTAGTGAATAGCATTATAATAGGGTTAATTATATATTTTGGGTAATAATAGCAAGGACCTTATTTATATATTAAAATACCTAAATTAAGGGTTAGTAAACATTAATTAATGTTTAATTGTTAATTAGGACTCAAATGCAAGCATTTAGCATATATTAGTATTATATATATTTATGTTAACTAAGTTGTTAATTAACTTGATAATGCTAAGTGCAAAAATAAATATGGCTAAAAGGGGTAAAAATGCAGTCTCATGTCATAGACATATTATTTACAATATTTATAATTGTCTATAAAAAGTTGAAAAGTAAATAATTTAAATTAACCTTGAAAATTTAGTATTTGTATTTAAGTCCCTAACTTCCATTGCAATTGGGTCCTTTCTCTCAAATTTAGGTCTTTATTTATTTACGTTTAGGGCTCTATATGCATTTCCTTCTTCAACACTTCATCTTTGACTGTTAGCGACTGCCGGTGACTTAAACTATTAGATCACCATCCATCTGACGTCAGAACACATCCATTACAGCCATGAGCTCTGCTCTAACCACTTCTTTCCATCCAATAGTCTAGATGAATCTCTAATCCTAAAACCTAAGCATGGTAAGCTCAGAGATGACGACAGTGAACACCTTGAAGCTATACCTAATCCCAGCCAGATTCAGACCCCCTACCCTTCCCCTCACCCTATAAATGCCCCCTAGGTCTTCGAAAATCAAGGTCGGTCTCCTATCTCTCTTCCTCAATTGTAATCACCGATATGCTATCCCTACTTACTCCAGTGACCTCTCATCCCCCTTTTGGAGCTTTTTTGGCAATCTAGCTTTTATCCCTCTCCCCTCTTCCTCTCCAGATGCTGTGATAGGGCTGAAGGGAGTCATTCTCTTCTCACCACTTTCCTTTCTTATCGGAGTTGCTCTTCTATCATCTCTGATTTCTTCCAATCTGATGACTCATTGTCGATGCTCTCTTCCTCAACTTCATCTAGGTAATGGTATATTAGCCTTAGAAGTTAGTTTAGAGTAGGAATAGTTAGTTAATTAGGTAGTTTAGTATAGTTTAAACCTCGGACTTCTCTTTTCTTCGTTGATGTCAGCAAGGTCAAATCTAACCTTGTTTGGCTTCTAATCATGCAATACACCTCATTTTCATCTTCTTCAACTTATCATGACCATTTCCTGCCTTCTTTCCTTGTCGATTAAGCAGTAATCATCAAACGCCTAATTCCCCCTTCAACTCCTAATAACCATGGTCTATAATGGAGACCGAGAGAGTTGTTGCCACTAAATCATTTATCTAATCACCTTTTCACTACTGTATAGAACATTTCACCTCAACTTATTGAGGAGTTCACTAATTAGAATGCTCTATCGAACTCAAATTTAATTTTTAGATCAATTCAAGTTCACACAACTATTTTAAGCTTTTAATGATTAAATTGATGAGTCCTTGGTGTTGCTGATTACTGACGTTGGGAACCGCATTAAGTTTAATCCATCCTTATAGCATCTTTTACGACATCAATTTCAAATGAATATAATCAAAATGAGTCCATGTGTTGATCTCAGGGAGGTGTGAAATCGAATCAGTTTATCGCTTTAAGGTGTCACAAGATGTTTATTTAGTTTGCTTGCAAAAAATGAGTGTGAGATAGAGAGAGAGAGAGTTAGAAATTCATTATGGTAACATAGTGATTACTTAGCTATTCATGAAACGCAACATGATCAAACAAGATGGTAATATATTGCATACGTAGAATTGTTTCACAATTACTATACTAGAGGAAAGCTTAAAACAACATAAACATTAAACTAAGGTAAAAATGTGTAAAATGGGGAGGTGAGGCAACCACAGTGATGGAGGGGCTTCCGTCGATGGCTCGGTAATTTCGAGAGGGTGTGAAGTATGCTAGGTAGAGCTAGGAAGAAATGCTAAGAGATGTGTAGAGATGATCCCCCATTGAGGGTGTGTGTGGGGGTTTTTATAGTGGAGAGGAGGCTTCTAAATTAAGCAAGGGGCTTTAGCGACACCTAGGACGTCACTATACCCGTTCCAAAAGCGTCAATGTAGCCCTCCACTTGCTAGTCCACACGCACGAGTGTGCTTCCTTAGCGGAATGCATGTGCACGCAACGTAGATCTTCCGATCAAACATTCCACGGTTGGGATCGCGCTTCGCATGCTTTTTCTGATCGTACCCCACATGCGTCAGATGCAGCATACGGTGAGGCATCATCGCATACATTCAACGCATGAGAATGCACTACGTAGCTGCTGTGATGGCCGTTTGATCTTTGATCGATGGCAAAATTTCATCCGCATGCTTGTGCTCTACGGATTTGATGTGTCACTCGTCTCGAACTCTTGCCTCCATGCTTGGGTTCGAGGTGTTGACCGTTGCACCATCAATGCGAAAAGGTCACATTTCTGTGCATATGCCTATAGGTCCTCAACCATCCGATTTAAGATCAAACGGCTTAGAGTGCTTGATAGAGCAATTCTAGAGAGAGGGCAATGGTTGTGAATGTGTAATCATGCTAGACGTGGTTGGTTTTGAGTCGTTGATCATCAGATCAACTGCTAGAACTTCTCAAGCTTGCCGTGGGAGCTACGGAGGTCGGATTGAGGTGATTTTGAGTTCGCTGGACTCTGTTCGTCGATCTGGATCCATCCGTATGGTCTGATTGCTCATTTGAGAGTTGTTTCAGTGTGCACCTGTACATATGATCATCAAACATTAATTACGAGCAATCTTAACACATTTATGCGATGCTCCCAAGCCCATTATAACTTGACACTGACACACATGTATCCTTGAATTTGACTCTAATTGATATAATTAACACTAACAATTGTAGAGTCATCATACACTCATGCTCATCCATTTCTACTCCCAAGCAAGGTTATCCTAAATGCTATTTACCGCTAGAATTAAGAATTGATTGCTCAAGCACAAGTTACTTATCAACAGGAGGAAATTTCTACTAAGAGCCTAACCCACAGAGACTTAACAGTGCTCGAGTGCTTGCCAAAATGCAAATCGCCCAAGCCCTCACCATATTCTATTTTGAAGCAAATAATTTTTTTTCTTTTCATCTTTTCTAATTTTTTTTTAGATTTTTGGAGTTGAGAGTTTCGAGGTAACTTTTTAACACTATCCAAGCCATCCCAAGACTCACAAAGGACTCCAAGTGCTAAGCATCCTGTTGAGGAAATTGTGATAGACTCACTCAACGGTAATTAAAGCAGACTTTTGGTTTCTATGGCCCTAGGTGACACGAAAAGAAATTGCTTCCTAAAGGTGTATCTATCTAACTGGTAGCTTTCTCCCTACTTTTATTTTGTGTGGGATCAAGACAAGGGTGAACTCAATGTATATCACCTCAGATTATTCTACTTCCACAATTCTTCCTTAACTATTTTGGAATTTTGCATACATTTCGTGAGCTAGGCATTGGATAACTAGCTAATGAGTTGTTACCACCGATCACTTGCCAACCACACTCATGCGGTCAGGTGTGGCTTATTTCCTATTTCCTTTTTTCTCCTTTCTCTATTTTTCTATTTCTTTTCTTTTTTCTTTTTTTCTTTTTTTATTTTTTGTTGTCATTTTAAGTTGGTGGCTTCCCTGATCTAAGATTGACCTAAAGGTAGTAGTAAAAGAATGGTCGTGTGGCTGTGCTCTGGACAACCAGCGAATGAGTTGTTACCACCGACAACTTGCCAAAGGGCATCATCCAATCATGTGAACCAATCCTATATTTTGACATGCCGATTGGGGTCTTAGAAGTTGTCCTATATGCCTAAAGGGCATCATCCAATCATGTGGACCAATCCTTCCGGTCTGGTCTCATGGTCTTTTGCAGAATATTCTTTATTTGTCTATTTGAGACCTTAGTTTGCCCATTCATTTGTGGGTGATATGCGGTGTCAATGCGGTGAGTAACCCCATATTTCTTGAGTAAAGCATGAAACTGGGCATTTATGAAGTGGCTCCCACTATCATTGATCATGGCCTTCGGTATCCCAAATCGGGAAAAGATATTCTTCTTCACAAAGTCCATTACGGCCTTATGGTCACATTTCCGGGTAGGCACGACTTCGATCTATTTCAAGACGTAGTCTACTGATACTAGTACATATTCGAAGCTATTTGATCATAGGAAGGGATCCATGAAATCAATGCCCCAAACATTGAATATTTTGATGACAAGAATGGGTTGTAGAGGTATCATATCTTTCCAGGTCATGGTCCCTAAAGTCTGGCATCTATCGAAGCTTTTTGCAAAGTTGTTTGCATCCTTGAATAGTGATGGCAAGTAAAAGCCAAACTGGAAAACCTTTGTAGCCATCTGTTTTCCAAAGAAGTGGCCACCACATGCTTGGTCATGACAGAAGGATAACACACTTTGAACCTCCTCTTCAAGTATACATCTCCTAATAATCTAATCAACACAAAGTCTAAATAGCATGGGATCATCCTGGAGATAGTGTTTGGCCTCAACTAAGAACTTGTCTTGTTGTTGTCGAGACTAGCCATGTGAAATTTGCCCTACCACTAAGTAGTTTACCAAGTCTACATACTAGGGGAGACTTTTTTCTTGCACAGCCAGAATTTCCTCACCAGGAAATGTATCAGTCAAAGGTAGTGAAGGTCCAATATGCTCTGGGTTAGGTTTGGACAAGTGGTCAACTACAACATTCTTAGATCTGGCCTTGTCATGTATTTCCAGGATAAATTCCTGCAGGTGCAGGATCCATCTGATTAGCCTGGGTTTAGCATCATTTTTGGCTAATAAGTACCAGATAGCTGTGTGGTCAGTATAAATGATGATGTGGGATCCTAGTAGGTATGATATGAACTTTTATAATATGAAAACTATGGTGAGTTGCTCCGTTTCTGTTATACTGTAGTTCCGTTGCACCTCATCTGAGGTTTTGCTTCTGTAGTAGATTACCACAAGTTTCTTTTCTTGCCTTTATCCCAGGACTGCCCCAACAGCGAAATCTGATGCATCACACATTATTTCAAAGCCCTAGGACCGGTCTAGGGGTTGTGAAAAAGGTGTAGTCGAGATTGTGTCCCATAGAGTGTTGTAAGCTTTGATGCAATCAGGTGTCATGTCAAAGTGCACATTGTTGGCTAGAAGGTTAGTTAAGGGCTTCAATATTTTGCAGAAGTCTTTTATGAACCTTCTGTAAAAGCCAACATGTGCTAGGAAAGATTTGATTTTTTTAACCAAGCTAGGAGGTGGGAGTTTAGAAATTAAGTCGACTTTAGCTTGGTCAACTTCTATGCCCCTATGTGAGATGATGTGACCGAGGACAATCCCTTCTTGAACCATAAAATGGCTCTTTTCCTAGCTTTTAACAAGGTTGATCTTGATACATCATTTCTAGATTTTCTCCAGGTTACTAAGGCAATGGTCGAATGAGTCTCCAAAATTGGAGAAATCATCCATAAAGACCTATAAATATTCACCCACCATCTCTGAAAAGATGGCCAACTACAGCTCTGAAAGGTAGCAGGTGCATTACATAACCCAAATGTTTACGGCAAAATGCAAACATGCCATACGGGTAGGTGAACATGGTCTTCTCTTGGTCATTGGGAGCAATAGCAACCTAGTTATATCTTGAATATCCATCCAGGAAGCAAAAATATTTTCTCCTTGCCAATCGTTTGAGAACCGGTCAATGAATGGCAAGGGGAAATGACCCTTCTTAGTGGATTCATTAAGCTTCCTATAGCCAATACATACCTACCATATGGTGGTGGTGCGAGTGGGGATGGATTGGCCTTGGTCATTTGTGACAACGGTGAGCCCAACCTTCTTTGGTACCACTTGAGTAGGGCTCACCTAGTGGTTGTCGAAAATCGGGTAGATGATTCCAGCATTGAGCCATTTGATTATCTCATTTTAAATGACCTCTCGGATAGTTGGATTCAGTCACCTTTGCATCTGGCGAGAAGGTCGAGCCCCTTCCTCCAAATAGATTTTGTGTGTACAATAGCTAGGGCTAATGCCTCTTAGGTCAGAAATTGTCCACCCAATGGCTGCCTGATGTTCAGAAAGAGTTGTAGTCAACCTAAGCTCTTGGTCCCTACTCAGGTGTGCATTGATAATCATAGGGAAAGTGTGATTGGGTCCTAGGAAGGCATACTAGAGGTTGTTGGGTAGAGGTTTCAATTCAGGTGAAGGTGGTACAATATTTGATGGGTAAGAGAAAGGAGGGAATGACATCAATCTCCTCAAATGGAGGCTATTGGTGGAAATCAGTTCTACAACCTCCAGAGATTGGGGTGGGTCAGGGTAGTTGATTAGCCCATAGTTGTGGGCTATTTAAGTATTTAAATGCCTAAACATTAGGATAATTCTAACAATTTTTTAGCATAAATTAGGATGTAAATAGATTAATTCATATTTTTAATTTAATTACATAATCCATGCATTGCATTCATATTTTAAGTGCATTTAGAATTAGCTTAGAATGCCATTCATCTAATTAGTTAACTAATTAAGTACATTGTTTTAGTTAACATAAAACTTGAGGGTTTGTATACAAGTAACCATAATATTTTAATAATATCCCTTATTCTTCTTCTTCTCAGCAACGGCTCGGCTGCTGCTGCAACGCCTCCGGCCTCACTAAAAGCGCATTCATGGATCGGCGGAGAAGGTGGATCTGCTCTCGCCTCTCCATTCAAATTTGTGCAAGCCGCTACAAAAGGAGGAGAAAGGATGCTGAGTGAGGCAGGCCTCCACCACCGACCCACCACTGTGTAGAGAGAACTTCTCTCTTCCACTCCATACTGCCGGCCTCTACCGTGGCGGCGAGTCTCCACCACCGTGGGCGTGTGGTGTGACAGGCCACACCGCCATCCGGAGCTCGCCCGCATTACCGTGAGCACCTTAGCGTGCATCTCCCTCGCCGTCGTCACCAACCACCACTACTGCAACCACCGTCACTGCAATCACCTTCTCATTCACTTAAGACGTCCGGGAAATTTCCCGGACGTCTGAAGCTACCCGCTCACCTGCAATCACTCGCCTGCGTACCCGTTTGAACTCCACCCGCACCCGCACCACCACATCCGCCCATCTAACCGTTCACGCCCACACCACCACCCCCGTGCCTGAGCCTTCATCCGTGCGCGCCCACGCCTGCAGCGCCACCCACCAGCCTCCAGCGCAACCGCGCCCACCATCAGCCTTCGCCATCTCCATGCCCTCCAGACCGTGCACACCCTCCTCAGCTTGCAGCAGCAACCGCGCCTGCAGAACTCCAACAGCGCCTGCCGTCCACGCCGTTCACCCCCACGCCAGCAGAACCGCCAGCAGTGCCCTCTGCCCGCACTTGCTGCAGCCTGCGCATCCCCGCCAGCTGCAGCTGCACCCGCTCAACCGCCTGCAAACCCATCCTCCCGCGCCTGTAGAGCGGTCAGCAGCAGCGCGCGAGCAGATCTCACGCCAACAGCTGTGCAAGCTCACCGGCTGCAGCTCCTCCGCCGGAGCTCGTCCGACCACCTCCGGCCGCCGAGCGACTTGCCTCCACCACCGATTCGAAGCTCTTGGTCCATGGGACCACCTCCGAGCTTCCCGCACCCAGCCATCTGCTCCTCGTCATGCAAGACAAAGGGGAAAAATTCCCCTGTTTTGCTACAGTAAACCATCAATTAGAAATTACATTTTCAGCCATTGCCACTTTTTAATGATATTTTATTGATTCTGCATTGCGGAAAATATCCTCTAGTTTCTCATAATTGCCTTTTCAGCATTGTTTCTTGCTTAAACCTTAATCTAAAGGCAATCTTGGCTTGATTCTTGTCCAAACTAACTACGAACGAACGTTTTTAATTGGTGCAAATTTTAATACGTCAATGCCTCCCTGTGGATATGACCCGCTCCACTGCAAGTGGTTATTTCTTGTTAAATATTGATTAGTCGATTTTTTTCACCACATTAAACTACAAACGACTTTAAAGCGAAAGATCGACTAGTCAAATGGCGCCGTTGCCGGGGAGGCAGCAGATGCAATATTTTCTCCTAATTTTATTTTGATTATTTGTCAATTGCGCAGAGATTTGACCATTTATTATTTTCTTTTCTGTGCGAGAAATTTTGTGTAAGAATCAGCCTGTGTGAGAGGCGACCCCTGACATCGCCAGACGAGAAGTGGACAAGCAATTTTGAAAGGAGGAGAAGGACGAGGACGAGACGGACACCTTTGTATTTAGTCGCTAGTTTAATTAGAATAGAATTAAAACTGTAGACCTAATTTTTCATTGCAGTTAGTTTGAAACCCTTGTTCTGGGGTGTATTTTGAGGGGTTTGTTCCCCGATTTTGTTTTGGGCCCGTGTTGGGTAACTTTTGGGAGCATGTTCCCTTTTCTTTAGATTTAGGTTTATTTTCTTTTTTTTATTTATTATTAATTTTATTTGCTTGTGCATTAGTTCTAGAAAAAAATAGAAAAAGAAAAAAATGAGCTGCCTGCTAGAAGCTGCCTACCCTAGGACGAACCATTTAGGTCTGTATGAGCAGCCTCTAGATTTACTTTTCTGCATTGTGTGCATTTTTGCATCGAAGATCGCTGGAGGCAAGGTACATATTCTCTTACTTTGCATCCTATTTTTGATCACGCATTGCATTTAGGATTTAATGCAAAGACCACAAAGTTTGTCTTGAAGCGATCTAACAAGTGGTCACATATATTCGAAGAAAGGACTAATTAAAGGAGGGACATCTAAAAATCAAGGACTTGATTGTAAAACGTGGTGTGCGATTCAAAATTCAAAATCATTTTGCGGTGAATGCACACTTATATCTGTTGCACCATAGCACTCATTTAGACACTCCTAAGTCTTGAAACGACTAGGACAAGAGCCCTCCTATCGTTGGATTCTGAAGTGTTCGAAACTGGAAATCAAAGGTTTTGTAAGTCCAAAGAGGGGGATACCCTGTTACGGATTTTTGGGGTAGTTGAGGAGCACCGCGAAAGCACAGCTTCAAAGGAAGGCTTAGGCCTACTTGCATCCATTGATCTTCCGCCTTTGGATTTACTTGACCATTTGAGATTTAGGGAAGAATACCTAAGTTCCAACTAGGTCTTTTTAGGCATTTTGAAGGTTGACAATAGGCGCGTAATTGATTGGGCAACTTGTTTTGTCACCTACAATTTGAACAAAATTCAAAAGCCTAAAATCTGTAAAGACCAAACAAGTCCATTTGAATTGTGTTTGTAGTGCATGCTTGGTAGGCATTCTCTTAGGAGACAACTTGTATTTGATCCTGAACCTGAAGAAAACCTAAGAAAAGACCTCCCAAGGGTAGAAATGGCCGGTCAAAGGAGCCTTAAGGAATATTTCATCCCAACCAACCAAGCTGGCCCAGCACTACGTAGACCTGGAGGGGACAATCCATATGAGATCAAAAGTAGTACCATATCCTTGCTACCCTCCTTCTATGGTACTACTAGGGAAGACCCTTACAGGCATATCGAGGAATTCACCGAGGTCTGTTCCACGGTGAAGCTGCAGGGTGTTACTGATGACGCTCAAATGCGGACCCTCTTTCCCTTCTCCCTAAAGGACAAAGCCAAGTATTGGTATCACACCCTTGATAATATAAATACTTGGGATGCCCTGAAGAAGGAGTTTTTGAAGAAGTACTTCCCCTTGAGCAAAACAAATCACTTTAGGAGGGAAATTATGAGTTTTGCTCAAAAGGAGGGGGAAGCATTCCATGATGCGTGGGAGCACTTTAACGATTTGCTGAGACTTTGCCCACATCACCAGGTGCCTAAATGGCAACTGGTTGAAAGGTTCTACATCGAACTTAATGATTTGCATAGGCAAACTGTGGATGGTGCCTGTGCAGGAACCTTTCTATCTAAGACTGAGGATGAAGCTTGGAACTTATTTGATACTTTGAGTGAGAATTCTATTCACTTGAATTCTGCCTACATGGATAGAAAGCCCACTCTCATGCAAAGAAAGTTGGAGGCGAATGAAGCAAGGGACACCCAGAATTTAGCCTATCAAATTTAATTACTGAATCAAAACATGGAAAGGCTTATGTCGAACCCGAGTTCATTCGTACCTAACACCTCCACATCCCAAGCTTCCGAATGCGTAATTTGTCAAGGCAATACACACGCCACTGTGGATTGCCACTTGGCCTCCCAATTCCCTGAGCTTGTACAAGCGGATTTGAATGTCGCTTAAGGGTTCCGTTCAAGACCTCGTAATGATCCTTTCTCCAACACTTATAATGAGGGATGGAGGAACCACCCAAACTTTTCATGGAGACAAGGAAATGTCTCAAATTCATGGAATTACAAACCACAATCCTTTCAAAACCATCAAATGAACCAACCTCAGACCTTTGCCCAACCTAAAACCTCTGAGATGGATGAATTGAAGGCGATGTTGAAAACTATGCAAGAAAGTCAAAGTGCCATCATCCAATCTCATGACAAGGCTATACATGAGATGAAATCACAAATTGGACACCTTGTTGAGGCCGTTAGACAGAGGGAGACTAGGAAGTTTCCCAGTGCTGCTGAGGAAAATCCTAAAGGAAAAGGGATTGTCTTTAGGGAGCATGCTCAGGCGATGACTATTCTGAGGAGTGGGAAAGAAATTTCCAAACCCGATGCTCCTATAGTCTCACCCCCTAGAAAACCATCCACCCCGACTTTCACCCCCACTGGAGAAGATTTGCCCAAATCTTCTCCACTTGAAATCACCTCACCGGAAGAAGTTGCCCCCGTTCCATCCCTTACTCGACATGACAACCCTTCCACCCAGAGATCGAGAGTGCCTTTTCCAGAGCGCTTATCCACCTCTGAGCAGACTTCTACTGGCTCATTTGGAGACAAAGATAAGATGGATGAGATTATGGAAACTTTCAAGCAAGTGCAGATTAACCTACCTTTGCTTGAAGCTATTAGGTAGATTCCATCTTATGCCCGCTTCTTAAAGGACTTGTGCATGAAAAAGCGACAATCTAGAAAACAGGTCCAATCTAAAGTTGTCCTGCCTGATTCTGTTAGCTCAATTGTTCAACATGGCACACCCCCGAAACTTAAGGACCCAGGAGCCCCATACATCTCTGTAGTTATTGGTGACTTACAAATTTATGAGGCTCTACTTGATCTGGGTGTGGGGGTGAACATCCTTCCGAGCTACGTGTATGAACTTGGGGGAGGCAATCGGAAGCCTAGCCCAGTAATCCTTCAAGTTGCTGATCGATCACTTAAGACACCACGGGGAATTTTTGAAGATGTCCTCGTAAGAGTGGAGGATTTCTTCTTTCCCGTTGATTTCTTAGTTTTGGACACTGACCCTACCAACAAGCCAACCAAACCCTCCATCATTTTGGGCTGCCCCTTGTAACTTCCCATGCTTCAATTAATTGCAATACTGAGGCATTGAAAATGGGCTTTGGGAACAGGAAAATCTGGCTTAATGTGTTTGATGCTTACAAACAAGCTGGACTTGAGGATTGTTCTCAAGTTGAGGTGATAGATGACCTGATTGAAGAGGCAACTCCTGCAATGTTATGTGATGACCCCCTTCAGCATGTCATGCTAAATGAGCATTCCCATCTCTTGGAGGAATGTGAAGGGGATATACTAGATCTAGAGGAATTGCTAGGAGTTTCTGCTGAGTCTCTTCCCCCATCATTTCCGCCGAAGGCAGATTTGCTACTTGAGATGGGGACATCTATTATGAAACCCTCAACCATACAAGCCCCCAACCTTGAGTTGAAACCCCTCCCTGACACTCTCAAGTATGTTTTCCTAGGTGCCAATGATACGCTCCCCGTTATCATTTCGGCTGTGCTGTCTGAGGCACAGGAGGGAGCCTTGATTGAATGCCTGTCTAGGCACAAGGAAGCTATTGCTTGGAGCATTGCTGACATTAAGTGTATAGACTCTACACTTTGCATGCACCACATTTATACTGATGATTCCATTAAGCCTTTTAGGGACATGCAGAGACGTCTGAACCCTAATATGAGGGAGGTTGTAAAAAAGGAAATCCTGAAGTGGTTGGACGCTGGGATCATATATCCCATTGCTGATAGTAAATGGGTCAGTCCCATTCATGTGGTGCCAAAGAAGGCAGGCTTTACTGTGGAACTCAACGACCAAGGTGAACAAGTTGTCACTAGACCCTCAACTGGATGGAGGGTCTATATTGATTACCGCAAGCGGAACACTGCTACCCAGAAGGATCACTTTCCTTTGCCTTTTATTGATCAAATTCTCGAAAAATTGGCAGGGAACAAGTATTATTGCTTTCTTGATGGATATTCTGGGTACAATCAGGTGGCAGTCTTTCCTGATGACCAGGAAAAGACGACATTCACGAGTCCTTACAGTACTTTTGCATTCAGGCGTATGCCGTTTGGATTATGTAATGCCCCTGCAACTTTCCAGCGGTGTATGATGTTTATCTTTTCGGACATGATTAACGAGTGTGTTGAAGTATTTATGGATGACTTCTCTATTTATGGCTCGTCTTTCGACCAATGTCTCCTACACCTGGAGAATGTGTTGAAACGATGTAAGGAGACTGGTTTAGTCCTCACCTGGGGGAAAAGTCACTTCATGGTACAGAAAGGAGTTGTACTTGGGCATGTTGTATCCGAGCAAGGTTTGGAAGTAGATAAAGCCAAGATTGATTCTATTTTCAAACTTCCATTGCCTACAAATGTCAAACAGATTAGATCCTTTCTAGGCCATGCTGGCTTTTACAGGCGCTTTATTAAAAATTTTATTAAGATTTCTAGTCCACTTTGTGACTTATTGGCGAAGGAATCTTCCTTCAGTTTTGATTCAAAGTGTGCCGAGGCCTTTCAAACTCTAAAGGAGGCCTTGATCTCTGTGCCTGTTCTCCAAGCTCCTGATTGGACACTCCCATTTGAGCTTGTGTGTGATGCTTTGGATTATGCAGTGGGAGCAGTTCTTGGACAAAGGGTTGAGGGAAGACCTCATGTGCTACATTATGCAAGCAAGACTTTAACTGAACCTCAGCAAAACTACACCGTCACTGAAAAAGAATTACTTGTTGTAGTTTTTGCTCTGGAGAAGTTTAGGTCTTATTTACTTAGGTCTAAGGTGGTTATTTTTACTGATCATGCAGCAGTGAAACATCTCATTGCTAAGAAAGATTCTAAGCCTTGTCTGATTAGGTGGATCTTACTCCTTCAAGAATTTGACTTGGAAATACGTGAAAAGAAAGGAGTAGAAAATGTTGTGGCTGACCACCTGTCTCGCCTTCCTCTTAATGACTCTATTTCTGAAGACATTCGCGAGACATTTCCCGATGAAACTCTGATGGCGGTAACATCAACCTTACCTTGGTATGCAGAAATTGTAAATTACTTGGTCACTGGACAAACTCCTGGCTCTCGGGATGAGCAGAAAAGAAAGAGATTCATTTCTCAAGCAAGATATTTTCATTGGGAAGAGCCAGAATTATTCAGAATTGGAGAAGACCAAGTATTGAGACGTTGTGTGCCTGAAGAGGAACAACAAAGTGTGCTGACTTTTCGCCATGAACTTCATTGTGGAGGACACTTTGGTGCTATGAAAACTGTTTTTAAGGTTCTCCAGTCCGATTTTTGGTGGCCTTCCTTATTTAAGGATTCTCATAATTTTGTTAAGGCCTGTATTAGATGTCAATGGACTGGAGCGATTAGGAAGAAGAATGAAATGCCTCAACATCCTATTCAACCTGTTGAAATTTTTGATGTGTGGGGAATTGACTTTATGGGCCCCTTCCCGTCGTCCCATGGTTTTGAATATATCTTGGTGGCAGTTGATTATGTCTCTAAATGGATAGAGGCCATTCCTACGGGCACAAATGACTACTCTGTGGTTTTGAAATTTGTGAAGGCCCATATCATATCCTGTTTCGGCTGCCCCAAGACTATTACAAGTGATGGGGGACCTCATTTCCGAAACCACCACTTCAATCGGTTAATTAAAAGTTTGGGAGTGACTCACAAGGTTGCTACCCCTTATCACCCTCTTACAAGTGGCCAGGTTGAAGTATCAAATAGGGAGATAAAAAATAGTTTGGAAAAGACCGTTAGACCTGATAGGAAAGATTGGTCCCAAAAGCTCGATGATGCTTTGTGGGCTTATCGAAAGGCCTATAAGACCCCTTTGGGTACTTCTCCCTTTCGGATTGTGTATGGAAAAGCATGCCAATTACCTATTGAGTTGGAACATAAAGCACTTTGGGCTATTCGAAGTGTTAACATGGATTTAGAGAAGGCAGGTAAGGCACGATTTCTAGAATTAAGTGAGCTTGAGGAGCTGAGGAATGATGCTTATGACACCTCTCAAGCTTATAAAGAAAGAACTAAGGTCTTGCATGACAAGTTTATTCTTCGAAAGACCTTTGAACCCAACCAACAAGTCTGGCTTTTCAATTCCAGACTTAAGCTTTTTCCTGGGAAATTAAAATCTCGTTGGGATAGGCCTTACATAATCACCAAAGTATTCACCCATGGAGCTGTGGAGATCAAAAATCCTTCCTCTTCACCAACTCCCTTTATCGTCAACGGTCAACGGTTAAAACTGTACATAACTTTAGATGGCCATCTGGTTGACGAAGTCACTCTTGAGGAGCCTTAGCTCCTACCTTTCTCCGCCTCAGGTAATATCTTCCTTTAGCTATTTTTTGTTTTCAATGAGGACATTGTTTGAACCAGGCATGGGGGAAAGGACCTGAGGCATTTTGTTTATAGCATATAAAAAAAAAAAAAAAGAAAGAAAGAAAAAGAAAAAAAAAAAGATTTTGAGCTTAACTGGCTAGATCTTGCAGTCTTAAGCAAATCAGAACTCTAGGGTAGACTAAGTTAATTCTAGGGTCAAACTTTAGAAGCTAAATGAGCTACTAGCTTTAGACCTTTAGGGTCCTTTGTGGACATAAAAACTTAAGTAGGAGTTAAGTTGCGGACCATTCCACAAGAGGTTGAGGAAGGGAAGCTAGGGTTTGAGTTAAAAGGTTGGGTAGTACCTGGAGTCTTATTCTACCTTTTGGTTTACGTGTCCTTGTAACCCAAGCATCCAAATTTCACACACTTGGTCTAGTAATCAACTTAATTTCTGTCTTTCTGAAAAGAGATTTGGTTCTCTTAGTTTTGACTTAAGAGAGGCTTGAAAACACATTTTGATTGGAAGAGTTCCCACCGCAGGAGAAGTCGAGTATATACTCACCTTGAGGATGTGATGATAACATATTACCTCCTCGGCACTTGTCTCTTAGGATATCCATCCTACTGGGGGCATGTAAGCGCATTGCGCGGTTCAGGTACCATGGGCGGCCCTATCACGAAGTGCCGATTGCCATAGGCCTAAATTCTCTTAAGAAATCCATGGGCGATACTATCTCGAAGTGTCGATTGCTAGGAGTTCTTGGGGTCATTATGGGTGGTGCTATCTCGAAGCATCGAAAGCCAGGCACCCTTCGAGGTATGGTAATGGGGACAATGAATCCGACACAGACCGTGTTGATAGCTGATCTGAGGTTAGACTTAGAAGAAAAAAAAAAGTAAATAAAAAAAAAAAATCCTTTAACTCAAACAACTCAGACCAATACATAGGCACGGATGCTTTAATCTCAGGGATCATTAAACTTTAGGGTAGAGTCAGAAATCAGGGAAACTTGTGCCTGCAACTCATCTTTAGCCAACCTAGTCTGTAACTTAGGAACTACATAGGAACCTTGGGTCTAGAGCCTGAACTTAATATGCTTCTGAAGGAAGACTAAGTGAGTTGACTAGTCTACTTAGAGTGCTAGGTTTCGCTTAATTTTGCTAGGGACTAGCAAAAACTAGGCATGGGGGTATTTGATTAGCCCATAGTTGTAGGCTATTTAAGTATTTAAATGCCTAAACATTAGGATAATTCTAACAATTTTTTAGCATAAATTAGGATGTAAATAGATTAATTCATATTTTTAATTTAATTACATAATCCATGCATTGCATTCATATTTTAAGTGCATTTAGAATTAGCTTAGAATGCCATTCATCTAATTAGTTTACTAATTAAGTACATTGTTTTAGTTAACATAAAACTTGAGAGTTTGTATATAAATAACCATAATATTTTAATAATATCCTTTATTCTTCTTCTTCTCAGCAACGACTCGGCTGCCACTGCAATGCCTCCGGCCTCACTAAAAGCACATTCATGCATCAACGGAGAAGGTGGATCTGCTCCCGCCACTCCATTCAAATTTGTGCAGGCCGCTACAAAAGGAGGAGAGAGGATGCTGAGCGAGGCAGGCCTCCACCACCGACCCACCACTGTGCAGAGAGAACTTCTCTCTTCCACTCCATACTGCTGGCCTCTACCGTGGCGGCGAGTCTCCACCACCGTGGGCGTGTGGTGTGACAGGCCACACCGCCATCTGGAGCTCGCCCGCATTACCGTGAGCACCTTAGCATGCATCTCCCTCACCGTCGTCACCAACCACCACCGCCGCAACCACCGTCACTGCAATCACCTTCTCATTCACTTAAGACGTCCGGGAAATTTCCCGGACATCTGAAGCTACTCGCTCACCTGTGATCACCCGCCTGCATACCCGTCTGAACTCCACCCGCACCCGCACAACCACATCCGCCCATATCACCGTTAACGCCTGCACCACCACCCCCACGCCTGCGCCTTCATCTGTGCGCGCCCACGCCTGCAGCGCCACCCACCAGCCTCCAGCGCAACCACGCCCACCATCAGCCTTCGCCATCTCCACGCCCTCCAGACCACGCACGCCCTCCTCAGCCTGCAGCAGCAACCGTGCTTGTAGTCCACGCCATTCACCCCTGCGCCTGCAGAACCGCCAGCAGTGCCCTCTGCCCGCGCTTGTTGCAGCCTGCGCACCCCCGCCAGCTGTGGCCGCACCCGCTCAACCGCCTGCAGACCCGTCCTCCCGCACCTGTAGAGCCGTCAGCAGCAGTGCACGAGCAGATCTCACGCCAACAGCCACACAAGCTCACCGGCGGTAGCACCTCCGTTAGAGCTCATCCGGCCACCTCCGACCGCCGCGCGACTTGTCGCCACCATCGATTCGAAGCTCTTGGTCCAAGGGACCTCCTCCGAGCTTCCCGCGCCAAGCCATCTGCTCCTCGTCGCGCAAGACAAAGGGGAAAAATTCCCCTGTTTTGCTATAGTAAACCATCAATTAGAAATTACATTTTCTGCCATTGCCACTTTTTAATGATATTTTATTGATTCTACATTGCGGAAAATATCCTCTAGTTTCTCATAATTGCCTTTTCAGCATTGTTTCTTGCTTAAACCTTAATCTAAAGGCAATCTTGGCTTGATTCTTGTCCAAACTAACTATGAACGAACGTTTTTAATTGGTGCGAATTTTAATACGTCATTGCCTCCCTGTGGATACGACCCGCTCCTCTGCGAGTGGTTATTTCTTGTTAAATATTGATTAGTTGATTTTTTCCACCACATTAAACTACAAATGACTTTAAAGCGAAAGATCGACTAGTCAGTAGTCTAAAGTTGGTTGAGTTAGATGGTCCTCTAAAGAGCTTGTTATCAGGCATTCTTCACCCAGAGTTTCCATGAGATCGCATTCCTCGACCCAACCACAATTGAAAGACTTTGTTGCCTTGAAGATATCCAATTGGATCTTCTTATCTCCAAAGGCAATCTCCACACATCCCGAGTCGCAATCAATCTTATCCTTGGACGTAGCCAAAAAGGGTTTTCCTAAGATGATGGGTGTGTTAGTAATTGTTCAGGGACCTCCATGTCAAGAACTAGGAAGTCAACTTGGAAGTAGAAGTCCTTGACCCAAACAATAACATCCTCAACTACCCCTTTCAGGGTTTTTACAGATCGATCGGCTAGTTGGATAGTCACAGGTGTAGGCTTTAGTTCTCCAAATCCAAATTGCTGGTAAAGGGTAGTTGGGATCAAGTTTATTGAAGCACCAAGATCTAGGAGCGCTTGGTCAAAGGTCAAATCACCAATATTACATGAGATCAAAGGCGCTCCAACTTTAGTCCTTTTTGTATGTGGCTACTTAATATCATCGAACTAGCCTATTCGTATAGCACTACCTTCCTAGGTGCTTGAGTTCTTGGCTTACACTTGGGGGTGCAAACTTCCTTCAAAAACTTTGCGTAAGTTGAGATATGTTTGATTGCCTCAAGGAGGGGTATATTGATCTGTACTTGTTTGAATATTTCTAACAACTCCTCATTCTCAGCCATATTTCTCTTCTTCTTAACCTTATCCAAGGATTCAGGGTATGGGATTTGGATTTGAACTGGGTCAGGTTCCCGATCATTGGGTTCCTCCTACTCCTCCTTAGAATCAACTATCTCGGTAGTGTAGTCACAGGAGGAGTAAACCATTTGGGAACCTAGGTTTGGGTGCCACTTCTCAAGGTAACTACATTGGCTGAGGCATTGAACCAGGGTTAGGTCCTTGAGAAGAAGAAGTAGCAAACCTAGGGGGTGTGTGTGGGGCTTGTAGAATCACATGGGCTGGCCCTTGATTTTGTTGGAACCATTTGTTTAAGAGAATTCGTTGTTGTTTAAGAGATGCATCGTAGTATAGGACAAAATTGCACAAATCATTTAAATTTCTGAATTGCAAAAGAGTCTAATGTCGATCACAGGGAGCAAATAATGGAATTCACAACATTAATCTTGGATTGAAATGAATGAGCACAATAAACATTTGTTATAGAAGATATTCAGTGAGTCAAATACTCAGAAATATATTCAATAAGAAGCACTAGTATCTCAGACACTCATTGGGATAAAAAGAAATCAAGAAGACAAAAGAATGCTGATTTGAATCACCAATTATTCTAGTTTATTTAAGCATATATCCCAACCATTCAATGTAGTCAAATAGGTCAACAGTGTTCAGCATCCACTAAATTAGAGGTCATAACAGAGCACAAGGCTCTTCAGAGACTTCTCCTCTTCGAGCCTTCTTCTTCTTCACAAGCCTTCTCTTCTTCTTTGGAGCCTTCCCTTCCCTCTCAAGCACAGGCATAGAGCACAGCCTCTCCTTAGTGGCCAAGGGTCACACAAGGGATAAGGTGAGCAGAGCAAAACCCTCCCCTTCTCTCTCACAATTCCCTGTCCTCCTCAAGACTTGGGTATAATCAGATCATATGTTGAGTTATCAAGTCATGTACAATGACCAAGCTTTCAGGCGTGGTGTCGCAAGCGAGGTGTGAATAGGAAGGTAATCGGATATGAGTGGGTGCTTAGGAATGAGGGACTTGACCCCTCATGTTACTGGGCAGCGAGATGAGAGCACAAAATCATTATATGTGTGGTCATGAGCTCTCATCCACCGATGTGGGACTATACATCCCACTACTCTTCTCGCAATAGCTGCAGAGAGGCTTCCCTAATTGGAATGGCTGCAGCAGGCAAGCGCCTCAACTGAGGTCCTGGAAGGATGCCTGGAAGGGTTCTGCGAGACCTGGAGTTAATGATTTGGTTGAAGACGGTCGGAGCACTACGTGGGCAATCAGCGAAGGTGAGGGCGGCGATGGAGGATGGCTACCACCTGAAACATGAGATAAGGCCTCATGACCACATTAAAACATCTTAGGATGTTTGCCAAGTGATGGTGAAGGTGGTGGTGGTTTCGTGGTGAATTAGGGTGTGTGATGGCCAGATGATGTCAGGGAAGGTGAGAGGCGAGGGGTGTATTCGGTGGGAGTTTTGTGATCTAATCCGTTCAATTTCTTGAGGGATTTTGGTTAGTGGGGCATGACAAATGTTTTGGATGTGGAGTGAAGGTGCTTGGTGCGGTGTGGTGGCTTCACAAAGTCGCCCGAGGTACGCCAGAGATGAGTGGGATAATGGTGGCGTAGGCTGAAGGCATACTGGAGTGGATATTGAGTGTGTGAAGCGAGTCAGTGGGTGACCTGGAGTTGAAAGAGGGAGGTTGCAGACGAAGGTGATGCGAAGATAGCACCGGCTATGATTGGCAGGTGCCAGAGATGAAGGTGGCTCTGGGAGGGAGAACGGTGATGCCTGAAGGGAAAGAGAGCCCCTCACAGGTTTGGCGAGGTGCGGAAGAAGATGGGGAAGATGCACCTGCTGCATATAGTATGTGGTAGCAGGCAAGGAGACTGGAGGGAGGAGGTCATCGGAGCGAAGTTGGAGACGGTCGGAGGTAGAGAAGAAGAGGGATTTATGGGCCTAAAACTTGCTTAAGGAACATGAATGTGCAATGAAGGAGCTTTAAAGAGCTTTAGGATGAGCTCGAGAACTAGAAACAAGGTTAATTGGTTTGCTAAGGATTCAAGAAGAACCCACAAAATTCATGCCTTCTCACAGCCTCCCTAGGGCAAGTTAAGAGCCAAGATCTACTTGATTGATTATTCATGGTGTAAACATCAATCCCACCAATTTTGGTGGGATTTGATGAAGATTCGAGCGTGATTTGGCTTGGCCAAAGCCTTCCAAGTGGTCGGTTGACCTCCAATGGTGGTAGGGACCTTCTAGCGAAGAAGATAACAAAGTTAGGGACAAATCTGCAAGGATTTCAAACGCTAGGGGTTATACGAGGGAAAAAGAGTTAGACAGGAACAAAATATAAACTAGGTCAAGATGATCTCTGATTGGGTTCAAATTTTGGTACAAACCTAATTTGGACTCAAAGAATCTGTTGGTGAAGTTGGATTTTAGTTTTGACCAAGTTTGACTGGGAAATTTACACAAAAATTCAAATTAGGGCAGAATGTGTCTATGACTCTATTTAAGGTCATATTTGGTTCCAAGGGTCAAATCAAGCATACCAAACCTTATGGAATATTTTTCTATGAGTTTTAGAAGGTTTAAATGGATTTTATTTTGACTAAAACCTCAGCAATTCAAGCGAGTCTGAAGTTAGGATTTCAGGAGTTGAATCAGTTCTCAAAGTGTGTGGAACCCTGTTTCTCTCTGCATGGACCCTCTTATTAAACTTTAATGCTCATTAGACCTTAGATTAACTTCTAGGAAACCCCATGATTATACTTCATTCATGATATGCTGTTAAAACTGTAGAACTAACCCTATCTTAATGTATTTCTCTTAGAATGGATGTTTAGTGAGTTATGGCTCTCAGGCGATTATGTAGGTGTTTTTGTCAATTAATCATGTCTAATTAAAGCTAGTTATGATTCATGATGATGTTATCATCATACCCCCATGCCTAAATTTTGCTAGTCCCTTAGTAAAATCTTAAGGAAAGAGGTAGAGATATTTCGATGCTTCGAGATAGCACCGCCCATGGCAACCCCTAGAACCTTGGCTTTCGACACTACGAGAGAGTGCTACCCATGGCATTTTGTGGCTAAATTCAATCCTTGGCAATTGACATTTTCAGATATTCCTGCCCATGGCACCTAAACCAAAACAAGGTGCTTACATGGCCTCGGTAGGATATTCAGATATCCTAGGAGACAGGCACTGAGGAGACGATTTGTTATTATGAATCTAAGAGGGGAATTTCCTACCTCTCTGTGCTAAGAACTCATCCAATAAACTTGTGTTGTTGAGCCTCTCCTAAGATAGATCTTCGAGATGGTTTTTCGAAACAAAACACTTTTTGGCATGATTTTTCTTTATTAAGCACACTGAACCAGATTAAGTGTGTGATTTTCAAGTGCTTAGGTTACTAAGTCCTGCAAATCAATGGGTAGGCAATGGGGTCGAGTAATCCCCAAGCCTTAGACCTACTACATCATCCTCACATTTTCCTCAACCTCTTGAGGACTAATCTAGATCTTAACGGATACGTGAATGTTTAAGCCCTAAAACAAGCCCAAGAGGCTTAAGATCACCACTTATACTAATCTCCTTATCTCTTTGTTTTCAAGACTTAATTTTTCTTTTCTTTTTGACTTGGTCTAGAACTTAAGTAGATTCCATAATCAACTGCAATGACTATCATTTTTTTTCTTGATTTTTGCTACTTTTTGACATTTGAATTTCTCCTTTTCTTGCAATTCTTTTTCTTTTTCAATTTCTTTTTATCATTTTCTTGAATATATATTTTTTTGTGAGAACCCTTCAGAGAATTGATTTTCTATTTATTTGTACTTTAACACCCCCCCATGCCTAAGTTTTGCAATGTCCTCATTGTAAACTAGGAGGGTACAAATTCAATTTGGTTCAAGGGTTAGAGCAGGGTCAAAGGATGGGTGAATGGGTCGGGATGACTGTTGTGGATGATTTCAAGGTTTGATACAAGTACCAAAGGTGGAGGTGGCTATTCCAAAATTGAACTCAAGAGTGTAGTAGGAGTGTAGCTCAAAAGATGATCAGAAGGGTCTCAAGATTTTTTGGAATGATGGGTTGCCTCCCTTTAAATGCTAAATACAATGCCTTCAGCCGAGCAGAAGGTGGTCAAGAAGAAGGGGTGATCAAATTAGAAGAATTTTGTTGGGCAAGCACCTTGATTAATAGGCTGGTTGGTCCAACTAGGTGCTTGTTCAAATCAACAGGCTGATGATGTAGCCCAAACCCAATCAGTCTGGTGTGTTGATGGATGTGAATTAATAGATACGGAGCCCACCATATACTTTGCTGCTCAAATAGATATGTCAATGAAAATCCAAGGCTTGGCTGAGTCGGCTCAGCCTGGTTAAAGTTGGGATCCTCAAAAGAAAATGGAGCTGTATGGGATGTAGGAACCCTACTGGTAGGATCAGACAAAGGGTAGGAAGTGATTAATAGTTTGATCGATGTCCAAAACCTGATGAAAAGATGGAGGATAATCATATGCAACCAGATCGGAGAGAGGTGAATCAGAGTAGAAGTTGATTCCGGTGGCAAGTTGAGGTTGAGATTAGATTTTGGAAGGCTCTGTGCATCGATAAGAAGGTGTGGCTTCTTCGAGATCCAAATCATTGGCCTCAGCATCTGAATCAAAGAACAAATCATGGATGCTGAGATCATAAACTAATTAATAATCGTTAGGAAATAAAGGTTCTCCAAAATTAGAGTATGATTCGAAATCATCAGAGAATTTGCAAAGATCAGTGTTTGAACCTAATTCCAGATCTAGATTTTCCACCATAGAATGAATCAAGATGTGCAGAATCGACAACCTAACTTGGATCTAACTAGTTCTCAAATTATGGGTTTGAAAAGGTGTCGTTATTAGGGGTAGTTTTAGGTTCTTGGCTCCTACGATAGACCCAATCGAATCCTAGCTCTTCCAACTCCTCGGTTTCTATATCATAGATTGGTTTGACTTCCTAAAAATCAATCTGTATCTCTGAGGGGGTTGGAGAGGTGTAATCATTAAACATAGGCCCATAATCATAATCTAGATCTACAATATTATTCTTATCGAATTGGGCCTCTTGATCATCCCAAATAGGCTCTGATCTAGATTCTAGGTCAGAGGTAGGAATCGGGTCACTCGAATCTGGTTTAGGCTCTATTAGGATGTCATCATCATTCTCGAGAATTACCTTAACAAGATAAGTCTCGGGAATTACATTCTAGAGGACTTTTGATTCAAGCTTATCATCATAGGTGTCTAGGGATAAGCTTCAGGGTTCTTTAAGGCTGGTTCAGAATCGGGAACACCTACAATTGGATCGTCCCAACCCTCGTTAAGATCAGGTATGTCAATCATTATAAAATTCAAATTTGATTCCATTTGGGTTAACGGTCCACCACAACCTTGATTTTCTAACCCAGGCTCTGGGAAATTATATCGATCCTCAATGTTACTCCAAGATGTATCATCAACTTTTGAAGGGATGTATGGGCATTTTTTATCAATGACTTGCTGTAATCCTATAAGCATGTACCCACGTGTTTGTATGCTCTAAATAGGGGTTTTAAAAATGATACGACGCAGTATAGACGATGAAGTGCGAAAACAAATAGAATTTATGCTTGAATGGAAATCTAAGGTTGAACACAGGGTGCAAGTATTGCAATTAATCTCAAGATCACCATTTAAGAACAAAATAGCAATATATAATGGAAATTCCAAGCAATAATGATGTATATATAATAGAAAATGTTAGCGATGAAAGATGATTAGGGTAAAATGGTGATTTGAATCACCAATTACCCTAATTACAATAATGGCAAGTATCTGAATGATATTAAGCACTTTAAATCAATGCAAGCTCAAGTGCATAGTGCACTGTGTCAGACAGATCAAATGATGGAGCTTCCAATCAGACAGCTTAAACAATTCTTCGCAACAGTGCATAGGCACTGTTCTCTCTTCTCTTTTGTGTGGTTTTCCTTCTCATCTCCTCGAGCACAAGGGGGCTTCTCACAGCAGCTAACTGTAGAACTCTTTCTCTATAAAGCAAAACCCCCCCATCCTCCTATATTTTTCCTCTTTCTCTCAAACGTAAGGCTAACTGGATCTTTACTCAAGCAATCAGGTGGGTATTATGGTCAAGAACAAGGTCCAAGGTCACCGACGTTAGGTAGTGACCGAGGAGTGACTGGCATGTGAGGAGGGACCCGACCCCTCGTGTGCTTGGACAACTGGGTCAGGTCACAAATTCTTTTTATTTCGTGCTCATAGCTTCTAATCCCATGATGTGGGACTATTCTTCCTTTAGCACTTCTTTTTCTTCAACTCTTCTCTTCTTGCTTTTCTCTTCTTCACGCACAAGAGGCGTCCAGTCTTCAAAGTGGATAAGGGTCAGGGTTCCTCTTTGAAGAGCAAAACCCATCCTCCCCAACTCTCTTTCCTTCTCTTCTTTCTCTCAAAGACTCAGGGTTAACTGGGTAATCAGGTACGAAAATTAAATGGATCCGGGGACCAGGCTTGCAGGCGTGGGTTGCAAGCGAGGAGTGAAAGGGGTCGTGAGCAGGGGACCTCACCCAACGTGTGCCAAGGCACTAAAGCCTTGGCACAAATTCAATTTATTGATTGTTGAAGGCATGCCCTCTACGATGTGGGACTAATCCCACCCTTGTTCTTCACGTGCGAGTAGCGACTGATGGTTGGTTCAATTGAGGGTGAAGGAGGAGTCAACGCTTCTAATTGAGAGCCTAGTTCTCTTCCTGGAGGTGTTCCGCTCTGCATGGAGCGAGGACCTGGCAGAGAAGTTGCAAGAACACAATATAATGCTCTTCAAAGGTGCTTCATTAATGGTGGCTTCAACCTGTGGCCTGAAAGCACAAATAAGGCCTTTCGGCCCCATCAAATATGTTCACCAGCTTCGCTGCGGAATGGCGAATGTGATAGTGTGCATGAAGTGGCGTGAGGGCGAGTGTGGAGGTCTGACAACCTCAGGAGAGTGGCATGGAGGTGGTGTTGTTTGGTGTGGTGGATAAGTGGCCAATCCCCTCAATTTCTTCAGGGGTTCTGGTTGGAGGGTCGAGGCGATGGTGTGGAGCTCAAGAGTGGGTGATTTGGTGGGTTGTGGTGGAAATTAGGGCTCATCGGAGGTATGCGGGTGAGGTGGAAGTTGGAGGCGTGGATGGTGTAGGATTGGTCGAAACGGCAAAGTAGTATCACAGTGATGATGGGCGAATGATAAGCGGTTGACGAGGGGCAAGGGAGGTGGCGGGTCTGGTGTGGTCGGCACCAGAGACGAAGGTGCTCCGGTGGGGGATAACGACGATGACAGAGGGATAGAGGGCACCTTGCCGCTATTACGAGGTGCAGAAAGATGTAGGGAAGGAGATTCGACTACCTATTGTACGTGGCATCTGGTGCAGAGGTTGGAGGTGGAGAGTCACTGGAGTGAGGTGGAGCAAGCTGGAGGTTGAGGAAAAGAGGGATCATTTGGCTCTATTTCTTGCTGAGGTGAGGAATGCCATGGGGGTTCTTTTATAGGGCTTAGGGGAGCTTGAAGAATAGGAAACAAGCTTCATGGCTTGCTTAGGATTCAAGAGGAATCCCTCTGATTTTGTGGGTTCGCATGCACGAATTAGAGGGATTTAGGAGTTAGAATCAATCGCAATGGGTTTTTCGAGGTGTGAACATCAATCCCACCAAATTTGGTGGGATTTGAGTGGGTCAAAGCCTACTTGGAGGTTGGTTGACCTCCAATGGCAGCAAGGACTAATTTATGAAGAAGGTGAAGAAGTTGGCAGGCTTTTTTGCAAAGATTTCAAAAGTTGAGGGGTTATTTGAGAGAAAAAGAATCAGTCTGGACCAAAATGCAAACTCCGTCAATCTCTTATTGGGCACAAATTTTGGTAAAAACCTAATATAGACACAAGGAATATGATGGTGAAGTTGGATTTATGTTTTTACCAAATTTTATTGGGTAAATTGCATAGAAACCCAAATTAGGGCAATTATATGTCTAAGACTCTATTTTATATCAAATTGGATTTTAATGGTCAAATCAAGCATACCAAAACATGGAGAATATTTTTATATGACTTTTAGAAGGTTTAGGTGAATTTTATCTTGACTAGAACCTTAGTGAATTAAGTAGGTCTATTTTTAGGATTTCAGATGTCATTTAATTCCCGAAACTCGTGAAAATCTTTTTTTTCTGTACGAACCCACTTATTGACATGAATGGCCATATGACCTTTAATAAACCCCTAAAATACCCTATGGTTATTCTGTATTTGTGAAATGTTGTTAAAATAGCAGAAATAATCTTGGTTTCTTATCTTCTTCTCAAAACAGAACAACATGCTTGTATGACCCTCTGATGGTTATGTAGGAGCTTTTATCAACTTTATCCGACCAAATTGAGTTAGTTATGGCTCATGATGGTGTTTCCATCATACCCCCATGCCTAGCTTTTGCTAGTCTCTTACCAAAACATTATGGACCAAACCAGACATCTAGGTTGGATGTAACCATCAGGATGCCCTACAAAGCCACATCTCTAGCAATCAGATCTTAATACCAACAATAGACCTAGAGTTACTCAAGTACCAGCCAAGATCCAGACCTGACTACCTTTCACCTCAGTCTGCCATCAGGATGCCCACAGGAACTATCCTAAGGTTTGTTGGACCCAGTTGTTAAAGCACCCATGCTTTTAAGATGGTTAGTCCAGGTTCAGTTTGCTCAATTTTGTAAAAGAGAGATAGAAGAATTTTTTTCACTTTTAAAGAGCTTTCTTTCGCTTTTTCTTTTCATTATATTTTTCCTTAGAACCAAATTTTGACTACCCCTAAATGTGTTCTATATCGGATTCCTTATCCCTACCATCAATCCTCGTAGGGTCCCTAGCAATTGATGCTTCGAGGTAGCACCGCCCATGGCCAGCCCCAGAACACTGGCTTTCGACACTTTGGGATAGTGCTGCCCATGGCGTTCTGTAGCTAAATCCAGACCCTAGCAATCGACATTTCATGATAATGCCGCTCATGGCATTTGAATCAGCACAAGGTGCTTACGTGCCCCCTGTAAGATATTTAGATATCCTAGGAGACAAGCACCAAGGAGAAGGTATGTTATTTTGCATCTTCGAGGGGAATTTCCCACCTCTACATGTTGGGAACTCGTCCAAATCAACTTGTGTTTTCGAGCTGCTCCTAATCTATATCTTAGGACCATTTATGGAATAGCATAAATGCTTTTAAGCATGATTTCATATTTAAGCACACTGAACCAGACTGTGTGTGATTTAGGGTGCCTAAGCTACTGATTCCTGCAAACCAAAGGTCAGTTAATGGGGCCGAATAATCCTTAAGCCTTAGAACTAATACATAAGCTTTGCATTTTCCTCAACCACTTAAGGACTAATCCAGATCTTGACAAGTACGTGAGTATTTAAATCTCAGAATAGATACAAGAGGCCAAAGGTCAGTATTTGCCACTAATCCCTTAAGTTTTAGCTTTTCAGGTCATAATTCTTCATTCAATCCAACTTAGAAGTTAGGTAAGTTCCATATTATTTTTAGGGGACTCCATTTTTTTCTTTATCTTTTTGCTCCTTTCTTTTCTATTTTATTTTCCTCCCTCTCATTTTTCTCTCAAATGGATCTTCTTTTTCCTCAACCTCCATTTTTTTTATGAAATCCTTTTTGTGAGATTTGATTTTCATGGTGTTTGGCACTTTAACACCCCCCCATGCCTACGATTTGCAATATCCTCAATGTAAATTAGGTGGGTTCAAGTTTAGCTTAGATTGTACATTAGAATATGTTCAAAGGGTGGGTGGATGGGTCGGGGTGACTGTTGCGGACGATTTCAAGCTCTGGTATGTGTACCAGAGGTGGAGTCGGTTATTCTAATGGATGAACCCTAAAGTGTAATATTAGTTCAGCAGAGAGTTATGTCAAAAGGATTTCAGGGTTTTTCAAAGAGATAACGGGTTGCCTCCCGTTAAGCGCTAAGTTTAACACCATTAGCTAGGAATAATAGGCTTAGGGAGAATGGAGATCAAAAGATAACTCAGCCAAGTTTGTGCCAATGAGTTGAATGAATGGTTTGAGTCTCAACTATTCACAATAAATGGCTTAGAATCATGGCTAAGTTCACTGATTTCTATAGCCCCATTTCCAAAAACACGTCTAACAAGGAATGGTTGAACCCTTTTTGCTCTGAGTTTGCATGGGAACAATTTGAGTTTGGCATGAAAGAGTAGGACCTTCTAACCAGGATGGAAAGCTTTTCTTGATATGTGCTTGTCATGGAAGGCTTTAACCCATTCTTTGTAAATTTATGAGTTCTCATATGTGTCATTGCATAGTTCCTCAATCTCGCTCATTTGTAATTTTCGGTGGGTTCTAGCCTTATAAAGATCTAGATTGCACTTCCGTAATACCCAATAGGCCTTGTGCTCCATTTTGATGGGTAGGCGACATGCCTTCCAGTACACTAGTCTGAACGGTGACATACCTAATTGGGTTTTGTGCGTGGTCCTATAGGCCCACAAAGCTTCTAGAAGACGGGTAGACCAATCCTTCCAATTAGGCCGAATAATGACCTGAAGGATTTTCTTGATCTCCCGATTAGACAGTTCAACCAGTCTGTTGGTTTGGAGGTAATAAGGAGTCGAGATTCGATGCGACACCCCATACTTTGTTATTAGGGATCTGAACTGTGCATTTGTGAAATGGGTCCCTCCATCAGAGATAGTAGCACATGGGACGCCAAACCATGAGAAGATGTGCCGATGAATGAACTTGATTACCACCTTATGATCATTGGTTCGAGTTTGGATGGCTTCAATCCATTTGGACACGTAGTCCATAGTTAGGAAAAGGGCCCATAAAATCAATCCCCCATATATCAATGATTTTGAACATGAGAATCGGCTGTAAGGGCATCATATCGTAGTGGCTCATGTTGCCCAAGGCCTAGCAACCAATGCAAGCCTTACAGTGATCGTGTGCATCCTTGAAGATCGTGGGATAATAAAAGCCACACTGGAGGACTTTAGCTACGATTTTATGTCTGGAGAAGTATTCACCGCAGGCCTGGTCATTGCAGAAGGATAAGAAGTCTTGAATCTCCGCTATTAGGAAGCATTGTTTGATGATTTAATCAGCACCAATGCAGAAGAGGTACAGGTCTTCCCATTTGAAATACTTGCCATCAGAAAGTAATTTGTCTTTCTTGGACTTCGGCCAATTAGATGAGATGCCAGGTAATTAACCAAATCAGCATACCAGGGAAGTTCTGCACCAATAGTCAAGAGATGTTAATCAGGAAAATGCTCTGTGATTGGGCTAAAAGGGTTAATGATAGTAGAAGGAAGGAGGGACAAGTGATTAGCTACCATATTCTTTTTCCCTGCCTTGTCGTGAATCTCGAGGTTAAATTCTTGCAACAGCAAGATCCATTAGATTAGTTGAGGTTTTGCATCCTTCTTTGCGAGAAGGTGCCTCACTGCGGTGTGATATGAGTATATGATAACATGGGAACCCAAGAGATAAGATTGAAATTTTTCTAAGCCAAATACTTCGGCTAGCAGCTCCTTCTCAGTAACTGTATACTTACGTTGAGCCTCGTCAAGGGTCTTGCTAGCATAGTAGATGACCACGGGTTTCCTGTCAATCTTCTACTCAAGCACTGCACCTACTGCATAGTCAAATGCATTGTACATGATCACAAAGGGTTGAGACCAATCAAGGGGTTCCAAGATAGGTGCTTGGGTGACTTGATCACGTAGATTTTCAATTGCACGAGTGCACTCCTTGGTGATTTCGAAGGGGACATATTTTGATAGGAGATTAGTCAGGGGGCACATGATTTTTGAGAAATTAGGAATGAATCGATGGTAAAAATCGATGTGCCCTAGAAAAGATGAGATGTCCTTGATTGAGCTAGGGATAAGTAGTTTGGAAATCAAATTAACCTTAGCCCGATCAACCTGGATGCCATTTTTGGAGATAATATGTCCCAAGACAATTCCCGTAGGAACCATGAAATGGCACCTTTCCTAGGAAAGAACCAAATTCACATCAATGCATTGCCTGAGGATTTGGACCAAGTGTAGGAGACAATCATCGAAAGATTCCCCAAAAACTAAGAAGTCATCCATGAAGACTTCAGGGTAATCACCTACCATATCGAAGAATATGTTGAGCATGCACCGCTGAAAGGTGGCGGGTGCATTGCAGAGCCTGAAAGGCATCCTACGGAATGTTTATGCCCCATAGGGCTAGGTGAAGGTAGTCTTCTCTTGGTCCTGAGCATGGATTGCCACCTGAATATAATCGAAGTACCCATCCAAGAAGTAGAAGTATCAATTTCTTTCCAATTTCTTGAGTATCTGATCAATAAATGGTAGCGGAAAATGAACCTTTTTTGTGGAGGCATTCAGTCTATGGTAATCAATTGAAACTCTCCACGCGTTTGCGATACGAGTCAGAATGGTTTCTCCAATTTCAGTCGTAATTACTGTGAGCCCTGCCTTCTTAGGCACAACCTGGATTGGACTCACCGAACGCTATCGGAGATCGGGTAGATGATCCTAGCATCTAACAACTTAATGATGTCCTTTCTCACGACATCCTGCAAGTTTGGATTCAGATGTCTTTGCATTTCACGGGATGGTCATGAGCCCTCTTTAGTGTAGATGTGGTGTGTGCAATACGAAGGGCTGATACCAGTCAAGTCATCAAGATTCTAACCAATGGCTCTTCAATGCTGCTGGAGGACAGAAATCAATCGTGTTTCTTGATCATAAGTTAGTTGGGAATTGATGGTCACAGGAAACATGTGATTAGAACCCAGAAAGATGTATTTAGGATGATCAAGGAGGGGTTTCAATTCCGTGAGAGGACTATCAGCAGCAATAGGCAATTCCGGGTGGGTTTTGGGAGCCAAGGTAGGAGTTGTAGTTGTGTTTTGGTCTGGTCTAGACTCCTCTAACTATGGGGCTTGATTTTCTTATGGTTGATATCAGGGATAAGTGGGTTTTCCTCAACAAATGGATCTTCAACCATGGCTTCAATATTGCATATCTGCTCGATAACCCCACAGTTTATTCCTTTTTGGGCCTTAAAGATATCAATTTTCAAAGTTTTGTCCCCAAATTTCAACTCAATTTAACCCTCTTCGCAATTGATGTTGGCCTTAGCCGTGGCAAAAAATGATCTCCCTAATATGATAGGTGTATCTTTCAATTTCCTAGGAGCGTCCATGTCTAGCATAATGAAGTCTATGGGAAAATAAAAATCATGTATCCGAACTATAACATCCTTGAGAATTCCATGAGGTGACTTGATGGATCAATCTGCTAATTCCAAAGTCATTTCTGTCGATTTTAGCTTAGATTCTTTGAAGTGGTCTAGTAGGGATGTGGGTATCAAATTTATGGAAGCTCCTAGGTCCAATAAAGCTTTGTCAAACTGTATATCACCGATTGCACAAGCGATCAGACAGGTACCTAGGTCCTTTGCCTTAGGTGGGAGTTCGCTAAAAATGATGGAGCTAGCTTGCTCCAACAATATGATTGGATTCCCACCTTTGGTTTATGGCGTACACTTAAGTGTACATACATCTTTTAAGAATTATGCATAAGCTGGTACATGGCATACTGCATCCATCAAGGTGATTTCATTTGGACCTACTCAAAAAGCTTGACCAGGTCTTCTTCAAGTGCCATAGTTTTGCATTTCCTTTTTCCTCGGTCAAAGCCTTAGGAAATGGAGGCTCAGTCTGTTCCTCTAGAATTGGCTCAGGCTCTTTATCAGGGATAGAGGTGTCCTGGATGACCAATCTAGGGTCAGGCTCTACAGTATCAGGCTTGTTGTGGCTAGGAAATGGTGGGTTCTGTGTTGCTTTGTCACTACCGGTGATGATGGAGTTTAATCTTGCCTGATTTTGGTGTGGGTTTGACAAAATAGGTTTCTACTGCTGAAATTCAGAGTATGAAGTTGAAGTGTCCATCCTTACAGGTGATGGAGTAAAAGGGTTCTGATAAACATAATGTGCTTGGCACTGATTTGGGTTTATAACGTGCCTCTAGTTTGACATGTTATTTGGGTTTGGAAGAGGCTGAGACGAAAGTGCACTAGGCTGGCGAGCACTTGCCAGCTGAGCCAACTGATTGAGGAGCTCAATGATTTCTTCTTTGTGTTTTTTCTGCATGTCAACCAAGGTTTGAAGAATCAGGGAGGTTTGGTTCACCTTAGGTGGGCCAGATTGGAAGTTTTGATTGGGCCTTGGTTGAGTTGGTTGCTACGGTCGCGATTTTGTGGTCGAGGTTGGAATTGAGGTCTTGGTCGCAAAGTTGGGATGATTACACCATCCAGGGTTGTAGGTATTAGAGAAAGGATTGTTCTAGATGGGATGGAGATCCTCGCAGGTCTAAGGAACTCCAGAGAAATTAGGATACGAAGGTTCAGAGTTCCCTCGACTGTGGTGGGATGGCCCAGAGGTTCCTCCAAGATCGAAATCAGGTGAGGGTGGATAGGCATCCATCCACTGAGAGTGGTAGATGTTGTTTGCAGCCTCCCTACTTGAGGGAGGGTGTGCGTATGGGCTTTGTAGTGTAGTGGTGATCTTGTGTAGATGTCAAGTGATGTCGTCTACTTTTTTCTCAATGGTAGAGACCTTATGCAATTGACTGGTTACCAACTCCAAGTCAACGGATGCAGAAAAGCCTTGGGTCTCATGTACTCCCTGATTATTTGTCAATGCATAGGTGTACATCTGATCGCATGCACCCAATGGCTCATTGTTTACTGAGTTCTCGCACATATTCTCAAGAATTCCCTAAATTTCATCTTCATGCTACTGGATGATGCTACCACAATAGGTTGCATTGACAAATAGCTTGATATTGTCATGGATCTCGTGGTAAAAGGATTGGACTTGTTCCTACTTTGGGACTCCGTGATGGGGCCATTTGCACATGAGATCCAAAAATGATCCCAAGCCTCGTGTAGAGATTCTCCTGCTCCTTGCAAGAAGTGCGTGATTTGGTGGCACATTGCATTAGTTCGGCCAATGGGATAGAAATTTTATAAAAAAGCAGTTTGAAGTTCATCCCATGTGTTGATCTGGTGAGGGTATGCCTGAAACCAATTGGCAGCTTTGTCAGCTAGAGAGAAAGAGAAGATTTTCAAAAGTAGATTGTCTCGATTGTGCAAGTCTGCCCTAAATGTGTGGGCTAGATGCTTCAGATTCTTGATGTGTTGGAAAGGATCCTTGGAGTTCAAGCCATGAAATTTTAGGGTCATGTGAAGCATACTAGGGTTGAGCTCCACCTCGGGTCCTCCAGCAGGAATGTTGATTCGAGGTTCAATTTCCACCGCAACAGGATTGTAGTGAACTCGCATTTGAGGACGTGGTGGTGTGTTGATGTAGGCATTGATTTGATCTCTAAAATCAAAGAATTATTGTGGTTCAAAGTTAGGTTGTTCTCTTTAATGATCCACGATTGTGGTTGGAGATTCAGGCTTAGAAATGGAGTTGGAAGAGATATCAATGTGATCAGGTAGGTGCATAAACAAAGAAGTCAAGGCTTGGCCATGGCGAGAGTGAAAAACTAATGGAGGCCTCAAGGGTGGTCTTAAGGACCTCCTCCCATACATACACCAATGGAATAGACGAGGGACAGAAGGTGTGATGGACCCAATCAAGCCACCCAAAGATTTTTAGATGACTACAGAGGTTCTAGGCAGATGATACCTCTCGATCACGAAGTTGCCCACCTGAGAATTACCTGGGCAGTCAGGAAGGGAGAGTCTTATAAACACCCTTAAAATGGTAGAGCGTCCCCACAGGGTTACAGGGTTTTCCCCACCCGTCCTTCCTTGTCACTGAGGGTCTAGGTAGACTAGAATGGATAGCTTGACCTCTTAAGTCTGCCAATTTTAAGTATAGAGTGTGGGTGCTTAGGATTTCACTTGAACTTTAAGATGTTTTTGTGAGTGGTGACCTCATTTGAAGATTGGTTGACCTCGCAAGGTGGGTCAGCTTCACCTGATTTTATCCTTGGTTATTAGGTCCCGCTTTTAAGATTTAAGTGTGATTTAGAGCTTGATTCTTAGGGTTTGCTTGCTTACGTAAGTTCAACCAAGGCTTAGGACACACAATTTGGGAAGATTGAATCTTTTTTAAGCAAGTGTGTCTTTGAACCCTAGAATGGAAACCCTAATTGGCTCTAATTGGTCCAATTAGTTTTCTCCAAATCTGGCACCTAGAGCTCAGTCAAGAAGGTGCATAGCCCTAGGTGTCTTAAATCCCTAATTAGGTGTAGAAATTAGGTTTACGATGCTTCTAGAAATGTATCAAATTAGGCAACTTGTGATGATTAATCTAAAAATAGAATGCAAGTCGGTCCTAATCGATTTCTTTCCTCTTTAAGATTTTCAGAATTAGGGGCTTAATGAAGATGGGTTCGTGGTTTACCTACCCCTGGAGTGGCTGTTCTGCAGTTGGTCTTGGTCCCCGGCTAAATCCCTACACAAATCATAATCAGAAGAGACAAATCAAGTTAGTATCAAGTCATGAATTGTAATCAAGAGATCAAATTGCACGTTTCTCCCCAGTAATGGCACCAAAATGTTTGTATGCTCTGAATTGGGGTTTCAAAAATGATACATCGCAATATAGCCAATAAAGCATGGAAACAAATAGAATTTATGCTCGAATGGAAATCCAAGGTCGAACACAGGGAGTAAGTATTTCAGTTTATCTCAAGATCACAATTTAAGCACAAAATAGCAATATATAATGGAAATTCCAAGCAATAATGATGTATATATAAGAGCAAATGTTAATGATGCAAAAAGATTAGGATAAAATGGTGATTTGAATCATCAATTACCCTAAGTACAACAATAACAAGTATCTAAATGATATCAAGCACTTTAAATCCACGCAAGCTTAAATGTACAGTGCACTGTGTCAGACAGATCTAACAGTGGAGTTTCCAATCAGATGGCTTAAACTCTTCTTTGCTACAGTGCATAGGCATTGTCCTCTTCTTCTCTTTTGGCTTCTTCTTCTTGTCTTTTACATGGCTTTCCTTCTCAGCTCCTCATGCATAAGGGGGCTTCTCACAATGGCTAAGTGTAGAACTCTTTCTTTGTAAAGCAAACCCCCCGTCCTCCTTTATTTGTCCTCTTTCTGTCAAACCCGAGGCTAACTGGTTCTATACTCAGCCAATCAAGAGGGTATTTGGGTCAAGAATAGGGTCCAGGGTCATCGGCATGAGGTAGCGATCGAGGAGTGATAGGCATGTGAGTTGGGACCTGACAGCTCGTGTGCTTGGGCAACCGGGTTGAGTCACAAATTCCCTTTATTTCGTGCTCGCAGCTTCTAATCCCATGATGTGGGACTATTCTTCCTTTAGCCCTTCCTTTTCTTCGAATCTTCTCTTCTTGCTCATCTCTTCTTCACGCATAAGAGGCATCCAATCTTCACAGTGGCTAAGGGTCGAGGTTCCTCTTTGAAGAGCAAAACCCCCCCTCCCCCACTCTCTTTCCTTCTCTTCTTTCTCTCAAAGACCTAGGGTTAACTCGGTAATCAGGTAGGAATAGTAATTGGATCCAAGGACTAGGGTTGCGGGCATGGGTCGCAAGTGAGGAGTGAAAGGGGTCGTGAGTGGGGGACCTCACCCCCTATGTGTCGAGGCGATAAAGCCTTGGCATAAATTCAATTTATCTGCTATTGATGGCACGCCGCTCTACAATGTGGGACTAATCCCACCCTTGTTCTTCGCGTGCGACCAGTGATTAATGGCTGGTTCAATTGAGGGTGAAGAAGCAGTCAATGCTCCTAATTGAGAGCCTAGTTCTCTTCTTGGAGCTGTTTTGCTCTGCCTGGAGTGAGGACCTTGTAGCAAAGTCGCAAGAACACGATATGAAGCTCTTCGAAGGTGCTTCGTTAATGGCGGCTTCAACCTAGACCTGAAAACACAAATAAGACCTTTCGGCCGCGTCAAATACGTTCAACAGCTTTGCTGTAGAATGGCGAATGTGATAGTGTGTGTGGAGTGATGACCTCAAGAGAGTGACAAGGAGGAGGTGTTGTTCGTTGTGGCAGATAAGTAGCCAATCCCCAAAATTTCTTGAGGGGTATTGCTTGGTGGGTTGAGGCGATGGTGTGGAGCTCAAGAGCGGGCAATTTGGTGGGATGTAGTGGAAGATAGGGCTCGCTGGAGGTATGCCGGCGAGGTGGAAGACGGAGGCGTGGATGGCGTAGGATCGGTCGAAATGGCGAAGTAGTATCACAGTGATGATGTGTAGAGGATAAGTAGTCAAGGAGACTAAGTAGTGGTTGACGAGGGGCGGAGGAGGCACCGGGTCTAGTATGGCCGACGTCGGAGATGAAGGTACTCTGGAGGAGGATAACAAGGATGACATAGGGATAGAGAGCACCTCTCCAGTATTGCAAGGTGCAGAAAGACATAGGGAAGGAGATCAGACTACCTATTGTATGTGGTGGCCAGCGAAGAGGTCAGAGGTGGAGTCACAGAGCGAGGTGGAGCGAATCGGAGGTTGAGGAAGAAGGGTTTTTTGGCTCTATTTCTCGCTAAGGAGGTGAGGAATGCCATGGGGGGTCTTTTATAGGGCTTAGGGGATCTTGAAGAATAGGAAACAAGCTTCATAGCTTGCTTAGGATTCATGAGGAATCCCACTAATTTCGTGGGCTCGCATGCACAAATCAGAGGGATTTAGGAGTTAGAATCAATCCCAATAGCTTTTCCTAGGTGTGAAAATCAATCCCACCAAATTTAGTGGATTTGATTGCCATTTGCAAGGGATTTGTGTCAATCAAAGCCTACCTGGAGGTTGGTTGACCTCTAATAGCAGCAAGGACTAATTTTTGAACAAGATGATGAAGTTGGGGGGCTTTTTGCAAATATTTCAAAAGCTAAGGGTCTATTTGAGGGAAAAAGAGCCAGACTAGACCAAAATGCAAACTAGGTCAATATGATCTCTGATTCGGCCCAAATTTTGGTACAACTCTAATTTGGACCCAGGGAATCTGATGGTGAAGTCGGATTTAGGTTTTGAGCAAGTTTGACCAGGTAAATTGTGCAAAAACACAAATTAGGGCAACTATCTATCTGAGACTCTATTTTAGGTCAAATTGGGTTCCAATGGTCAAATCAAGCATACCAAACCTTAGAGAATATTTTCTATGATTTTTAAAAGGTTTAGGTGTATTTACCTTGACCAGAACATTAGTGAATTAAGCGGGTTTGTTTTTAGGGTTTCAAATATTATTTAATTCTCAAAACTTGTGAAAACCCATTTTTGTCTGTACGAACCCACTTATTAGGCATTAATGACTATAAGACCTTTAATAAACCCCTAAAATACCCCATGGTTATTCTATATTTCTAAAATGTTGTTAAAATTGCAGAAATTACCCTGGTTTCTTATCTTCTCAAAACAAAACAACATGCTTATATGACCCTCTGATGGTTATGTAGGAGCTTTTATTAACTTTATCAGACCAAATTGAGCTAGTTATGACTCATGATGGTGTTCCCATCACCACATTTTTCCATGAGACCATGGTACATCTCCCAAAGGTGTGGATTCGACAAACATTATATATACTCAATATTATGCAATCTCCATAATTCACTATATTCAGTTAAAAGGTCATCCTAGGTCGAACCACATAACATTTGTGTAAATAGCATTCCAGCACAGTTCATAATGTGGGTTATTGTTTCTGGTATATTAACCTGAATGTGTCTACATGGATATGAGTTTTTGCAATATTCATCATAATGTCTCAGAGCATCCTCAATCATCTTTTCTTTCATGCTTAGTTTGGATTTAGGTTTCCTACAAAGTCTTCCTAATTTGTCAGGTTGCATTTTCAAATCAGGTGGGCGAATCAAGATGTAGAATCAAACCTAGGTTTAGATTGAAGTGATTGGATTAGATCAGAATTCCCAAGAAGATCAATTCTAATGAGGGCCTCTAGGGTAAAAACCTAAGGACCTTTCCTGTGTATGTGCTCTAAAGAAAACATGAGGAAATGGATGTGAATTGGACCCAATCTAAGCACCCAAAGAGTTTTGGATGACTAAGGCTTGTTTTGAGGCAGATGATACCTCTGGATCAAAAATATACACACTCAAGAAGTAGTCGGGCAGCCAGGAAGGAAGAGCCCCACAAAGACCCCTACACGGTAGAGCATCCCCATGGGTTACAGGATTTCCCTGACCTGACCTTCCTTGTCATTATGGTTCCAACTAGATCGGAATGTATGAATTGAGACCTTAAGTCTACCAATTTTAGTCCTAGTTTGTGCCTTGGATTTCACTTGATTAGAAGTTAATTCAATTTGTGACCTAATTTAGTTGGTTGGCCCACAATGTTGACCAACTTCACCTGACCTACCCTAAAAGATGCAGAATGAAATCTGAGTCAAGACCCAAACATCACCTTGAATTAACTCTCAGGTTATTAGGTCTACAATTTTAGGGTTCAAGTGAATTTAGAGCCTGATTTAGGGTTCTTCAAATTAGATCTTTTCAAGCGAGGGTTTAGGTAGCAAATAAAGGTGGGAGGGTTAATTTTTTTTAATTCAAGCAAGTGTGAACGAATGCTTCAAAACCCTAATGTAGAAACCCTAATTGGCTCTATTTCAAGTCTAATTTGATCTAAAAATGTACACCTTGGACTTCATTTCAAAAAAAAATGTACACCTTGGACTCAAGCAAAAAGGTGAGTAGTCCAAGATGTTTAAAATTAAGCGTAAATCTGTAGTAGGTATAGGAAATTTGGGAAGGGATCTCTAAACAGAATCGTCTCAAGCTTCAATCAGATATTTAATTGAAATCGTAAATCATGAAACTTGACTTCAGAAAAGATGATTGCTAAGAAAATAAGGTAGATGAATCCTAATTGATTTGCTTCCTTTTCTCTCTTCCAAAGATTAGGAGATTGATTAGGGAAGAGGAAACAGTTTACCAGCCCCAGGAGTGGTTGATCTACACCGAAGATCTCTTCGTGATGTACCTCGCAAAATCATAATCAAAGCAAATAGGCCAAATTAGTGCTCAAATATATATCAAGATATATAAGATTAATGTGTGAATTGTGCATTGCTCGTTGACAACAATGCCAAAATGTTTAAGGCAATTTATTGTTGTTTAAGAGATGCGTCATACTATTGGTCAAAATTGCTCAAATCATTTAAATTTATATGCTCAGAATCACAAAAGAGTCTAAGGTCGATCACAAGGAGCAAATAATGGAATTCACAGCATTAATCTTGAATTGAAATGAATGAGCATAATAAATAGATGTTATAGAAGATATCTAGTGAATCAAATACTAAAAAATATATTCAATAAGAAGCAATAGAATCTCAAACACTCATTCAGATGAAAAGAAATCAAGAAGACAAAAGAATGGTGATTTGAATCACCAATTATTCCAGTCTATTTAACCATATATCCCAACCATTCAACATCCACTCAATTAGACATAGCCAAATAAGTCAACAATGTTGAGCACCCACTCAATCAGACATCTTAACAGAGCACAAGGCTCTTCAGAGACCTCCTTCTCTTCAAGCCTTCTTCTTCACAAGCCTTCTCTTCTTCTTTAGAGCCTTCCCTTCCCTCTCAAGCACAGGCACAGAGCATAGCCTCTGCTTAGTGGCTAAGGGTCACAAAGGGGATAAGGTGACCAGAGCAAAACCCTCCCCCTCTCTCTCACAATTCCTCCTCGTCCTCAAGACCCAGGTATAATTAGATCATATGTCGGGTTATCGAGTCATGTATAGTGACCAGGCTTGTGAGAGTGGTGTCACAAGCGAGGTGTGAGTAGGAAGGTAATCAGATATGCATGGTCATGAGGCTCTCATCCATCGATGTGGGACTATACGTCCCACTGCTCTTTGTCCAACAACTGGAGAGGGGCTTCTCTAATTGGAATAGCTTTGGCAGGTAGGCATCTCAACTGAGGTCTTGGAGGGATGCCTAGAAGGGTTCTGCAATATCTGGACATAGTGATTTGGTTGAAGATGGACGGAGGACTGCATAGGCAATCAGCGAAGCCAAGGGTAGTAGGGGAGGACGGCAACAACCTGAACCATGAGATAAGGCCTCACGATCACATTAAAACATCTCAAGATGTTCGCCAAGTAATGGCAAACGTGGTGGTGGCAGTTTCAAGGTGAATTAGGGTGTGTGATGGACGGATGATGTTGGAGAAGGTAAGCGGCGAAGTGTGTGTTCGGTGGGGAGTTTGGTGATCTAATCACCTCAATTTCTTGAGGGGTTTTGGTTAGTGGGCGACAACAGATGTTTTGGATGTGGATCGAAGGTGTTTAGTGTAGTGTGATGGCTTCGCGAAGTCACGAGAGGTATGCTAGAGACGAGGGGGATGACAGTGGCTTGGGCGTGAAGGTGTAATGGTGTGGATGTTGAGTGGGTGAAGCAGGTCAGTGGGCGATGTGGAGTTGAATGAGGGAGGTTGTAGACGAAGGTGATACAGAGATGGCACTGGCTATGATTGGCTGCTGCTGGAGACAAACGTGGCTCCAGGAGGGAGGACGGTGATGCCTAAAGGGAGAGGGAGCCCCTCGCAGGTATGGCGAGGTGCAGAAGAAGCTGGGGAAGATGGACCTGCTGCCTATAGCATGTGGTAGCAGGTGAGGAGACTGAGGGGACGATGCCACCGGAGTGGAGTTGGAGTAGTCCGAAGGTAGAGAAGAAGAGGGATTTTTTGGCCTAAAACTTGCTTAAGGAACATGAATGTGTAATGAAGGAGCTTCATAGAGCTTCAGGGCAAGCTCTAGAACAAGAAACAAGGTTAATTGGCTTGCTTAGGATTCAGGAAGAACCCACAGAATTTGTGCATTCACGCAGCCTCCCTAGGGCAAGTTTGGAGCCAAGATTTATCTTGATTGATTCCTCATGGTGTGAACATCATTGCCACCAATTTTGGTGGGATTTGATGAAGATTTGAGCAAGATTTGGCTTGGTTAAAGCCTTCCTGGAGGTCAGTTGACCTTAAATGGTGGTAGGGACCTTCTCGCGAAGAAGATAACAATGTTAGGGACCAATCTGCAAGGATTTCAAAAGCTAAGGGTGTGTATGAGAGAAAAAGAGTCAGACTGAACCAAAATGCAAACTAGGTCAAGATGATCTCTGATTGAGCCCAAATTTTGGTACAAACCTAATTTGGACCCAAGGAATCTATTGGTGAAGTTCGGTTTCATTTTTGACCAAATTTGACTAGGCAATTTGTGTAGAAAGCCAAATTAGGGTAGAATTGTGTCTGTGACTCTTTTTAAGGTCAAAATGGGTTGCAAAGGTCAAATCAAGGGTACCAAGTTGAATGGAATATTTTTATATTAATTTTGGAAGGTATAGATGGATTTTATCTTGAATAAAACCTCGGTAACTCAAGCAGGTCTGAAATTAGGATTTCAAGAGTAGAATCAGTTTTCGAAGCATGTGGAACCCTGTTTCTGTCTGCATTAACCCTCTTATTAGACTTTAATGCTCATTATACCTTAGATTAGCCCCTAGGAAACCCCGCGATTATTCTACATTCATGATATGCTGCTAAAACTGTAGAATTAACCCTATTTTGATGTATTCCTCTCGAAATGGATGTTTAGTGTGCTATGTCTCTCAGGCGATTATGTAGGAGCTTTTGTCAATTATTCCTGCATAATTAAAACTAGTTATGGCTCATGTTGATATTATCATCACCCTTGAGCATTGTGGCCTCTGGTCATTACATTCCTTAGGTTTGGTTGTGGCTGAGATGGAAGGGACCCCTACTGTTTGTTATCCAATAGCTGACTCAATTGTCCCTTCACTAAAGCCATTTCCTCCTGATGCTTTTGACTCATATCAGCCATCATCTTGATCAGGGTATCCATTTGGTTTTGTTGTGCAAGAGCTGCCCTATTATGGTTTAGTAGGTGGACATTGCTGATCAGAGGGAAGGTTTAGCTTAGGTTAGTTTTGGAATTGGTTTGGTTTTTGGTTCAACCAAGCAAAATTTGGGTGGTTGCGCCATCCAGAGTTGTAAGTGTTGGAGAAAGGGTCAGGCTTAGAGTAACCCTAGATGGAATTGGCATCTTCAAAGGTAGAAGGTGCCAAAGGGAAGGGGAAAGAATGGTTAGGGTATGAGGGAGCAAGGGTCCCTCCCTGGAACATAGTAAGGGGTTGTTTCTGGTGCACTTGGTTCATAGAATGAACCAGGTCAAGATTGTGAGTTCCCTTTACTAAGGAGAAGGTTTGTAGCGGGGTTCGGGATTGATTTAGAAGCTCATCAATTTTTTTGTCTATCATCTCAACTCGATCCAGCTTCTTTGCTATGATGTCCATGTCAACTATCCCTGAATTAGTTTGTACTTTGTAAATCCCACCATGGGGTTGACTGGACCTGTTGAATTTAGTCATGGAGGCACTATTAAGCAAGTTGTCACTCATGGACTCAAAGAGTTTGAACACACTTTCTTCCCTTTTGTTCAGAAAATTACCTCCACATGAGGCATCAACAAAATTCCCAAGGTTGCTGTCCAAACCATGGTAGAAGATTTAGGCCAAATGCCACCTCAAAACCTCAGGGTGTGGGCATTTCCTCAATCATTCATTAAATCTTTCCCATGCCTCATGAAATTGTTCCCCACCCTATAAGGTGAATGTGGTAATGGCCTTTCTAAGGGCATTAGTACTTTCTATAGGGAAAAATTTCTTCAAGAAGGCATGCCTTAGTTCCTCCTAGGTGGAGATGGGTCTCCCTAAGGTTCTACGACAATGAGAAGCTTTGTCTTTTAGGGAGAATGGAAACATCTTAATCAAAACAATATCCAAGCTATTGTTCCTCGATTTCATAGTTCGGGCGATTCGTTCTAGGTCCTCAAAGTGTTGCAAGGGGTCCTTATTTGAGGTCCCATGAAAGTGGCTTTGAATTAAGCTAAGGACATTAGGTTTTAGCTTAAAATCATCTCCCCCTTCGGGAACCCTAAGATGTGGCTCAGTTCAGATAGTAAACGGATCATAAAAATTGCAGAGAGGCCTTGGTTGGCCCTCGGGATGTAGTGGTGGGTTAGGTGGGTTATATGGGGGTTGTTCCCTTGAGGGTTTTGCAATCGGTGTATGGCTTGCATGATGGTTTGGATCTGTTGCTGTTGGAGTTGGTGGTTGGTAGAGATTTGAGCCTGAATAATGGCCATAGCTTTGGGTTGAGGTTGGTCCTCAATCTCAATTCTTGGCTCAGCCATTTCCTCAATCCTATCCGTCGAAAAATTAAGTCTCCTCCTGATCTCTCTCTCTAAAGCAAGCAACTCAAGGTGAAGTGATAGTCTTCCATGCATACACTAGAGAAGAACAGGGAGGGATGCGAAGGGAGACGGATGAGCAAAAAGTGTGTGCACAATCAAGCAAACAAATCTAGGCCCTATAGTGTAGACCTAGGTAACCTAAAAGCCTTAGAAAGAATGATCAAGTCTACAAGTAGTTAAACCTTCCGTCCCAAAGTTAATCTAGCCAGGTTGAATGCGAGGGGATTGAGGGGAAGGTTTGACCTTTGGCTTGCATCGCCGGCTCCTTGATACCCCCCAACTGCAGTCAATTGACACTTCCCTGCAGCCTAAACACTAGATTGCACAATGGGGATGAAGGTCAAGCACTAAACAAACCCAAATATTCTCCTAGGACTTAGACTAGTCCAACCTAGGGCACATCTACTCAATTTTAATGTTGGGATAGGTTTGTGCTTATGCTCAAGATATGTGATGAGGCATTGTTGTAGTTTGTGCCTCTTAGTTAATCCAATTGAGTGTGTTTGTGCACTCAACAAAGCATGATTTTGAAGCAAGGTTTTTATAGGATGTGGTGTCTTTTAATGATTCGTCCTTGCTTTAGTGTTTTTTAGGGTTGAAATTTCTCAATGGATTCAAACAATGTTTAAGTAGGGACACAATGTTTTGCACATAATGGATGATAGTCAATTTCCTTCAGAGAGAATAATGTGGCCCTAGGAAAGCAAAACTAATGCATTCACCCTAAAGTTGATGCGATTGTACCAGGTGAATTGATTTTAATTGAAGTGGTGTGGCCAAATACAAAGCATAGGTGGCTTCACAAACACCACTCGAAAGGAAAAGAACACTCCAAAAAGATTTTATTTTTCTTCGAAGATATTAGAGTGTATTTTTTTGTTTGGGTGATGGATTTGAGATGTGGGTCAAGTAATCATTCACCATGCCATCTTTTGAATTTATATTTTTTTGGATTTTTAAACAAGCAACAATCAACTAACATAGGGTTTATGCATGTGCCTAGATGCAATTTTTCTTTCTTCTCTCGGTAATGGAAAGATGAGACTATGCTAGGTCAAGTGGTACTCACAAAAGTTCACCGCATTTTGCTCCGACTCTACCATTGTGGATCGCTCTCCTCCCGTCACCTAGGCACCAAGTTCTCGTGACCAATGAATAAAGAGAGAGAAAAGAGGGTTACAAAATGTGAATACTAATGCAAGGATAAAAGCAACAAAAAAGATCCGTTGCCTCCGTCGTTATAGCAAGTATTTATGACATCAATTTTAAATGGAGATAATTAAAATGAGTCCAAGTGTTGATCTCATGGAGGCATGAAATCATATTAGTTTAATGCTTTAAGGTGTCACACGATGTTTGTTTAGTTTGCTTATGAAAAACGAGTGTGACATAGAGAGAGAGTTAGAAATTGATTATGTTAACATGGTGATTACTTAGCTATACATGAAACACAACATGATGAAATAAGATGGTAATATGTTGCACAAGTAGAATTGTTTCACAATTACAATACTTGAGAAAAGCTTAAAACAACATAAACATTAAACTAAGGTAAAAATGAGAAAAATGGAGGAGCTTCCATCGGTAGCTCGGCAACTCCGAGAGGGTGTGAAGTATGCTAACTAGAGCTAGGAATAGATGCTAAGAGATGTGTAGAGATGATGCCCCATTGAGGGTGTGTGTGGGGGTTTTTATAGTGGAGAAGAGGCTTCTAAATCAGGTAAGGGCCTTTAGTGACATCCAGGATGTCACTATACCCCTTCCAAAAATGTCAGTGTAGCCCTCCACCCACCAATCCATGTGCGTGCACGTGCTTCCTCTGCGTGATCTGTGTCCACGCAATGTAGGCCATCTGGTTAAAGATCGAACGGCTGAGATCGTGCCCCACATGCGTCAGATGCGGTGTGCAGTGAGGCATCATCGCAAGAGTGCATCATCGTGCATAGGAGCACGCTATGTAGCCGCTGTGATCGCTGCTCGATCTTTGATCGATGGTGAAATTTCATTCGTTCACTCGAGCTCCATGGACTTGATGCATCGCTCCTCTCGATCTCGCACCACTGTACGTGGGTTCGAGGCCCTGACCGTTGCACCATCAATGTGAAAAGGTGGCATTTCTGTGCATACGCTTGCGAGCCCTCAACAATCCGATCAAAGATCGAACGGCTTAGAGCGCTTGATGGAGAATTACTGGAGCGAGGGAGATGGTTGCAGGCACGTAATCGTGCGACACGTGGCTGGCTTTGAGCCGTTGATCTGTAAAACTTTTTGGGCTTGTCATGGGAGCTATGGAGGTCAGATTGAGGTGATTTTGAGTTCGTTGGACTCCATTCATCGATCCGAATCCATTCATATAGTCTGATTGCTCATCTAGGACCTGTTTCAATGTGCACTTGTACATTTGGTCATTAAACATTAATTACAAGAAATCTTCACACATGTATGCAATGCTCCTAAGCCCATTATAATGTGACATTAACACACATGTGCCCTTGAATTTGACTCTAACTGATATGATAAACACTAACAATTGTAGAGTCATCAATTACTTCAAACAGCTTTTAAGCTATGTTTCAAGCTGTTTCATGGACTTTTGACTTCTGGTGACCATATCTGACAATCACCAGAGCTTTGATGAGCTTAAGCAATTTGATTCTTGAGTTACATTGTTTGAATCACCTTAAAAGTATCCAGATCATCATGTTTGAATCTTTTGAGTAGATTTCACTCATTAATTCCAAATTTTATTGTTTAATCCTTTATGATTAGTGTCATCTTCTCCTTCTCCGACAGAGAAGTACACAGTGATTCATTGACCTGTTGAGCATAACCGTAGGTCCTCTAGCTTCAGAAGACTCCAAAGAGGCCATAATCTTAAGATTGGCCTTTCGATCGCTGATTTGTTTCATCAATCAAAACACTTTTAGACCTCAAGCGGAAGACTTGGGAACAATGATCAATGGATTAATTCTTAGTCCTTTGGAGTCTGTTGAGTTTTTTAGGTTGATTTAAGTTGATTTAGACTATTAAATTGATCTGAAGTTCTATAGAGCCAAAAGTCAAAATTTAAGTTTTTTGGACTTGTTTGAAAACTTAGAGAAGCTCCTCATTGCTAGTTTGGTTTTCCTTCTTTCTTTCTTTGTTTAAGGCTTTAAGGAATGGGACATGACTAGGAATTTTATTAAAAGGTTTCTGAGCCTCTTCCTCTTCATCTTTAAGTACATTAATCAAGGTAAGCTCCTTAGGATCTTGGTGGGTTGATTGATTTGGGTGCATAAGATCCTATGTGGTTGTGCCACTCCTTAGGGTAATGGATTTGGTAGTGGCATTAGGGTTAATACCTTGAGGAGGATTGGGAAAGATAGAAGCTTGCTAAGGAATAGGATATCTAGGTGGGTTTTGAGGGGTAGGATTAATCACATGGGTTTGCCCTAATTTTGGTGGAACCCTTGAAAGTTGGTCTAATTTTATAGGTTCCTAGGGTTTGGTATAGGCTAGGATGGGAGGGATCCTTGTTTCCATAATTGATTCAATTGTCCCTTAACTTCAACCATCTCCTCTTGATGTTTTGGGTTTAAGTTGACAATCATTTTAATCAAGGTATCCATTTGACTATGCTGAGTAGGTCTAGGTCAAGGCTGATTGTACGTTGGCCTACTATTGTAGGAGGAGGGGTTAACAACTAGTCTGGTCTAATTCAAATTTGGGTTTTAATTCTTTATGGGTAAGGAGAAGTTTGGATGATTTTTCCATCTGGGGTTGTAGTAATTAGAATATGGGTCCATTTTTAGATAACCCTAGATAGCTTGTACGTCGTCATAGCCAGAGGTTGTACAAGAGGGTGTAACAAAGGCCCCTCCTTGGAATCTAGTTAGCATCTGGTCCATGTTCAATTGGTTCAGAGGTTGTACCAAATCAAGGTTATTCATAAACTCCTTTCCCAAGGGAGTCCGAGGCATTGTAGGTGTAGTTAGTGTTCACCTATCAACATAATAGGACTGTGGGGATATCCCTAGAGGTTTCCAAGAATTGTTGATGAGCTCATCCAATTTCTTATCCACCATTTCCATGTGATTTAATTTCTTAGTTATTATGTCCATGCCATCTAATCTAGAATTAGCTTGGACCTCATATATTCCACCATAGGGTTGATTGGACCAGTTAAAAGTGGTCATAAAGGCATGATTCAAAGAGTTCTCACTCATAGATTCAAATAATTCAAAAGCACTCTCTTCATCATTATTCTAAAAATTTCCTCTACAGCAGGCGTCTACAAAATTTCTAAGATTATCATTCAAACCATGGTAGAAAATTTGGGCTAGGTGCTACCAAGGAACCTCATGATGTGGACACTTAATAATTTGTTAAACTACTCCCAAGCCTCATGGAGTTGTTCCCCTGGTTGTTGTGAAAAGGTTGTTATGGCTCTCCTATGGGCATTGGTCCAACCTATAGGGAAGAATTTCTTAAGGAAAGGGTTTCTCAGCTCCCCAAGTAGCAATGGGTGTGCTTATAGTTCTAAACCAGTGTGCTACCTTATCCCTTAAGGAGAAGTGAAGCATCTTCATTAATACAATATCTAGGCTCACATTTCTAGGTTTAATGATTTCAGCAAGTCTACCTAGATCTTCAAGGTGTTGGAAGGGGTCTTCATCAGAGTTCACATGGAAAAGATTTTGGATCAAGCTAATCAAATTGGGTTTTATGTCAAAATCATCTCCCTTTTCAGGGACCCTAACAAAATGTTCGACATGAGTTATAGAAGAGTCATAAAAGTCTCTAAGGGACTTGGGTGGTAGTGGCAGTGGTGGTTGAGGTGGTGGTTCTTGGATTCTCTTCAGAGTCTACATAATCAATTGGACTTGATTTTGTTAAGTCTATGATTAGCATTGATCTGGGCTTGGATTAAAGCAAGTGGGTCAAGATTTTGATTCTCAAGATTTCAAGGATCTTGGGTTAATCAGGAATCTCAAGAATCTTGGGAATCTCAAGCACATCAAGAATTCCAAGCATGTTATCCTTCCTAGAATTAACCATCCCAGTATTAGAAAAATCCAATCTCCTTCTAGGGTTTCTCTCAAGAGGCTCAACCAACTCAGGATTAAGTGATCTCCTTCCAAGCATAAATAGAAGTACAAGAGATGTGAGGGGAAACAAATGATAGAATACCCACCCTCACAATACAGGAAAACAAGCTAGTCCTTATGCTATAAACCCTAATTAGACCTAATCCTAGCTCCCCAAAATATAGCTGGGTTAGACCAACCCTTGAATTACTTGGCTGGCTTGAAGGGTAGGACCCCTTAGGACACCCTGCATGGTGGGACACCACTAGAGGTTAACGCGATTACCGCACCAAACTTTCTTGTCACCAGTTGGTCTAAGTAGACAAGGCCTTGATATGAGCCCAATCTAACTTCAAGTTATCAAGCATATTAGTCCTACCTAAGACATGTCGACTCACTTTTAGGCTTAGGCTTGAAGTGCTTTTGTAATGTGATGGGCGTTAGGGGTTGTTTCCCTTAAAATTGATTTCACAAGTGAAGTGCATAATCAAAGGTCCTCAAATGGTTTTTCATGATGAAATGATTTTTAGGATTGATCTTATTTAGAGAGGGATTTTAAGGTTTCAATGAGATAATAGATTCAAACAAGGTTCATGTGAAGGCACACAAAATGTTTTGCAAGCACGGATGATAGTATATTTCCTTTAGAGTTTTGAAAAATATGAGTGCCTAATTGAAAACCCTAAGAATTTTAACCTAGGCAGGCAGCTTCTAGAAGATGAGTCACTTTTAATTAGTTCAAGTGGTGCTACTTAGTACAAAGTAACTATGCCTTCTCAAATGCCTTTGAATAGGGAATCCAAAAAATATTTTTTCAAGAATTTTGAGTCCCTAAAAATATTTTTTTCAGATTTGTTTGTGTGCTAGGGTCCAAAAGTTAGAAAAGACCCTTAGTTAGAACCTAAGATGTAAAAGAAGCCTTCACTAATGACTGTTGGATTGTAGAAATGTAAGAAGAACTGAATCAATTTAAAAGAAACAATGTTTAGGAATTAGTTCCAAGATCAGAATCTCAATCAGTGATTGGGACAAAGTGGGTCTTTAGAAAGAAGCTTGATGAATCAAATAAGGTTGTAAATGATAAATCTACACTAGTGGCCCAAGGTTATAATCAGGAGGAAGGAATCGATTTTGATGTGACCTATGCACCTGTGGCTCGGAGGAAGGAATAGATTTTGATGAGACCTATGCACCTGTGGCTAGATTAGAATCCATTAGGATGTTGCTAGGTTTTGCTACCCATATGGGATTCAAGTTATTCCAGGTGGACGTCAAGAGTGCATTCCTCAATGGATTTATAAAGGAAGTCTATGTAAAACAACCACCTAGCTTTGAAACTTCAGATAAACCTGATCATGTTTTCAAACTAAACAAAGCTCTATATTGACTAAAACAAGCTTCTAGAGCTTGGTATGAAAGGTTAAGAAATTATTTACTACAAAATTAATTTAAAATTGGACAAGCTAATCCAACTATTTTCACCAAGAGAAAAGATAATCAACTAATTTTAATTCAAATATATGTCGATGGTATTATCTTTGGTGCTACTATTGATCTTCTATGCCAAGAGTTTGCAAAGGTTGAGGGATCAATTTGAGATGAGCCTGATGGGGGAATTGACATTCTTCCTTGGGTTTTTGATCAATCAACTAAAAGATGGCATCTTCATTTCGCAACCCAAGTACACAAAGGAGATCTTGAAGAAGTTCGACATAGATAACACCAAAGGAAAGGACACACCGATGGCGACCACTACACACAATTAAACAAGATGAATCAGGTAAGTGCATAGACCAGAAATTGTACAGAAGGATGATAAGTTCTCTACTCTACTTGACTGCTAGTAGACCAAACATTCTATTTAGTAGTTGCCTTTGTGCTAGGCTTCAAGTAAACCCTAAGGAGTTACACCACAATGCCTTAAAATGTATATTTAGATACCTTTAAAACATGGCAAATCTTGGTCTGTTCTATTCCAAGTTAGACACACTTGACTTACTTTCCTACTGTGATGCAAATTATGCGATTGCCAGACAGATCACAAGAGTACTAGTGGAACTTATCAGTTTCTCGAGAATTCACTAGTCTCTTAAATCAAAAAGAAACAAAATAGTGTTTCACTATCCACAACTGAAGCTGAATACATTGTCGCCTCCCTAGCATGTTCATAGATTTTGTGGATGAAGCAAACACTTAAAGATTTTGGACTTAGTTTTGAAAACACTAGGATTCTCTTTGACAACACTAGTGCCATAAACTTGTCCAAAAATCCTATCCAACACTCTAGAATAAAACATATAGATATCAGACATCACTTTCTAAGAGCCTATACATTAAAAAAGGAAATAACCCTAGAGTTCATTCAAATAGAAAAACAACTCGCAGTCATCTATACAAAACCCCTAGCAAAGGAGAGGTTTACAACTCTAAGATGAGAACTTGGCCTAACAAGACTTAATGAACTTTGATTGCCTAAAAATTCCTTGTCTTGTTAGCTATTGGTCGATCAAAAATTACCCTTGATCGATGATGGTGGATTTACACGATAAGTAATTAACATTTGTTGTAGTGCGTAGAAGCACTATCAATATTAAAAAAAGTAACCAGATTGGGAGTCCAGGTCATACACATGGATACAAATGTAGGAAATCGCATATTCAAATAAAAGAAAAAATGCACTAATACTAACTAAGATAATAGAGAGAGTAAGGGATAGAGATCATAAAAACTATGCTTTTATTGATGCTAGAAAATGACTACAACTAGAGTTTTAAGAAATAAAATTAGATGTTATTCTACTAGAAGAACTAGAAAAGAAAGAGAGCGAGAGAAGATCCAGAGTTTAGTCACGGCGGTGAAGACATCTATCGACAAAGCCAGAGAGGATGTAGAGGAGGATGTCCAATAGAGGAATGCTTGGTGGAAGAGAGTGGACCTAAGGGTGGACAGCCAGGGTGGAGTTCTAGGTGTTCTGCTTAGGTGGTGGTGGAAATTTTTTAATTATGGAAGAATTGGATCCAATGGGGGTGTGCCTAGTGTTTTTACAGGAAAGGTAGAGGCTTCCTATTGGTTGGTTTAGGTTGCCTAGAATCATGGATTTGGATGGTCTAGCTTAGATCTAAGGGGATGGTTAGGATAGGCAAGATAAGGACCCTAGGATCTAAAATGGAGGGAGGAGATAAGGTTTGGTTTTTGTTGGGATTGGATGGTGGTTATTGTAGCAGCCTTATAGGATTGCCCACACTTGTCTCAACTTTTCAGCCTTGTTTTGTTCTGAATTCAAATTGCATATGAAAGCAAAGTTGTAGCCCTTGACATCGGCATTCCAATGAAACTAGAAGCACTCAATTTAGACTTAAAATGCAAAATTTATGGCCAAAATACTAGATATGTGTCATACTATAATGAATTTCAAGATTAGGAATAGGATTTGGTTTAAGTTTTCTTTTTCTATGGGATAGGACCTATTTTTGGTAGGCCATATTGTGTCTAAAATTAAGGCTCATGGTTGACCTCTTGGTTGGTTAATTAGGTTAGGTAATTAGGCTCTAGGCTAAGGTTAATTAGGTTCCAAAATTAGACTAGACCCAAGGTTAATTGAGTTCGGGTCTACTTGACTCAACCCTCTTCCAAGTGAGCACAATCTTGACTACAAATTGCTCTAAACCTAATAGCTACACATATTACATAAAAGACATCAAGGTACCCGACATGAGTTTGGGAAAAATTATAGAAAAACCCAACCTTATGCAATATTTACAAAATGCACCTATATGACCAAATTGGCCTTACTAAATGCATTCCACCCTAACTAACCCTTAGATTAGCATAAGTTAGGCATAATTAATGTGAAATATCAATCGATCAACACCTTGATCAACCAAAACATTAGTTTGATCGATCAATTTCGAAAAGTCTTGGGCGGGAAAATTCCCTCCAAAACTTTCAAAAGTTGATCACCCAACACTTATTTTGATTGATCAATTTTTGGGTGGGAAATTTTCCTCCATTGGAAATTCAAATTTATTGATCTGCCTTGCTTCCCGATTGACCAAATTTGAATTTGGTTGACCAAACTGACATTTTTATTGACCAAATCTAGGTGAAATCACCTTACTGAGATTTGTGATTTTCAAATCAAATCAAATTTATTTGATTGTTAATCTTGATCTAATCCTTGTTATTCGGTACTTATTTGTTCTTACCTATTTTGGTTAACCTAAAATCTATACGACCAAATTTTTTTCTCAACCACAATACCATCTCTTGATTCCACCAAACAAAACCAACCTCATCATGGTCCCCCTCCTCTCAAAAACTCCCAACCGTGGTCCCCCACCCCCCACCTCCACACTCCATTGACCAAGACCTTCCTCTCCTCCCTCCCATTGACAAAATGCCCCCCCTCCACCTCCCTCATCAACCATGACTTGGTCGACAAAGGTCGTCGCTCCTTCCTCTCCGACAACCACCTTGCCATCACCATTCGTCTCTCCAACTGTCCCCTTCGACCAGCATCCAACCTTCTCCTCCTCCTCTCTTATGTTGCCACTCTTAGATCAATCTTTGTTGGTCTTGATATATCCCTCTCCACTCTTCTCTTTTTCTTCATGTTTGGACTGTAATTTGCATTTTAAAAGTTAATTCAGCTGTGGTATAGCGCGAAAACATGTCGAAAAATAAATTTATAAAATCGGTGAGTACCGGGTCGTTCGCAGGGAGGTAATCTCGATTTTTGCAGAAGCTTTTCAATAAAACTTGCTCTAAATAGATATCTATATATGTATATATGTATATGAATTAGATATCATGCATTCAGAAGATTAGAAGGGTGAGCGCTCCTTTAATTGGCGTGAGCACTCCTTCAATTTCACGCAGCGCTGCTCGAACGTGCATCCCGCACTTCTTAGCAAGCACGTGAGGCATTGTGCTATGCAAGAGTTCTATTATAGTTTCCTATTTGTGTCTATTTATCCTTATCTGGTTGGACGGGCGACGTGGTGCACTCGTGGACAGTTGGATGGCTATCCAATGGTTTAGAGCAGGTGAGGGATGGCATTCAGAGATGGGTCGATGGTGAGGGGCTACTGTGATGGTGACATGTGGCACCATCATGGCTGTCCATCTTCTTTTCATTATATCTGGTGATGTAGACCTCCGATCGGGTTGATTTTTGCATTGTTGGATTGCGATCATTGATCTGGATCCATCCGTGAGGTTGGATTTTTCATCTGGGGCTTGGATCTTTATCCTCTAGCTCTGTGGCCTCTATTTTCTCTAGACTACACAAGATGCTTTGGTTGTCTGATTGAGACGATTTCGGAAGCATTCGACTCCCGCTATCTTCTTGATCAGATCTGTACGATCTGATCTATCATCCATAGCTTTGAAACCTCTATGATTAAAATCATCTCTCATTAGTACATAAAATGACAATATTATCTATATGACTAATAAACTAGCTATTATGCTAATTACGATGCCTATGAATGTGTTATTCCTAAGTTATGCTAGAATCTAGCTTAATTCAGGTGATTTAGGTTACATGATTGCTGTACAATCGCACCACCATATCAAAATCTTGCTAGTCCCTACTAAATGCAAAGCTAAATGAAAAGCAATCCTACATGACAGATTTCTATTAGGAGTTCGACTAGAGATTTATTTCTTTTGTTTTCATCCAAAACTTTAGAAATCTAGATAATCGTGAATGTGTTTTGGTGTAGCCTATGCAATGGATCCAAGTGAAAGCCAATCCATATATAAAGCTCATACTTGACCCTTAGTAAAAATCTATTGGGATAGGCAGACTTCTCCCCGTAGGGTTATACGATATCTATAAATTCAACCTCGATTTTTGCCTTAGGGAAAAGATTTCTAAGTCAAGTGGGTTTGTATTTGGTGGCTCGCACTCATCTGGTGCTACATATAGACTAGTACTTTAGAACCTAGATTTTCAGATTATTAAATAATTCAACTCAAAAAGTGGTGGAGAAACTATGCTCTCTTTAGTTCTTTTTACTCATTCTCTCTCTTTCTTTCTCTTTCTTTTTCTTTTTATTTTCTTATCTTATCTTTTCTTTCTTTTTGAACTCACAATTTTACCATATTTATCAGTATATTTGATAGTCTCTCTTGGCATTAAACTTTGATTAGGTTCTGATAACTCTAAGACTAAGTTAGAATTCCTCAGGCCGTATTCAAGCGGCCAGAAATACAAAAAAGTAAGTCAAGGCTATATTTGGTGGATCATGAGGGTAGGTGTTGTTGCCTCATTCACTTGAAATAAATTCTAACTCATAAATTCATTTTTTTTCTTTTTCTAAATTTTCTCCATGTGTATATATATTTTTTCATTTCTTTTCTTTTTCCTATATTTTTACTTTTTTCTTTTTGCATCCAAATATCTACTAACATAAAACAGCATACGAACTTTTATTTACGAGGCATTATTGAAGATTAGGGGTGTTTAAGAGGATATTGGGTGGCTTATTTGGTGGAAGTGACTATTCTCAGTACCGAGAAGGGAATGGATAGGACAGTGCATTTCTGAATACCCTCCTTCAGCCAAAGATTTTGTTAAGGACGGTCGTGACCATCCACCTTAGTTCTAATTTTATCAGAACCTGCTCTCTATGTATTAGCCTTATTTGGTGGCTCTTAAGATATTCACACTAAGAATTTGTACATAGAAATCGACAGCGAAAACTATGCCTAACTCCGAATATCATTATCTAATTATCTAGACTTTAAGATTCTTCATACTAGCCTTAGAGCACCAGTAGACTTTCCACTCTCACATCACATGTGTTTGGTGGATTTATTAGAAGATAGCTTGCCTGACTCCCTAATTACTATCCAAGGGCTTAGGAGAAGAAGCACTGTTTCTTCTCGACAAACTAAAGATGTTTATTGATTTTCACAGAGGATCCATTACAAATTCTATAGGTAAGTGTGAAATTGTACTGGATTCTAAACTTAGGAATCAACTTAAGAATAAATCCCTAATAAAACCTTAATAAAAATTCTTTATTTCTAAATTTTTTTTTTGACATAAAAATTAGACATGCAATGTCTACCCTCCCATGCCTATTCATTACAATGTCCTCATTGAAATGTATGCCTGAAAATCAAAATATAATGAGCAAGAGGAGGGGATATCACCTAACTATTCTTGTTAATCCAGGTCAGCATTGATGCAGAGGATGCCGAGCTACCTGTAATGAATACTGGGTTGCCTCCCAGCTAGCACTAAGTTTAACATCATTTGCCAGACTTAAACCCAAAAATATGCAGTTCAATACTCTAGGTTAAGAGAAGAAGTAATAACTGTTGTAAGGAAATTTAAGATTAGTAGAAAGATATGATCATTTGGTCCTAGAATCAGTGATCCACAGATATGGACCAGCTGATGATGTAGTCTTACTCTAAAGAGTCTTTCTGATATGGAATATGGACTAGGGTCAGGTGGACAAGGTTGAAGATGTAGAGCCTATTAGTTAATCTAGTTCCATAGATTAAGAAGAGGTGGTAGAGGGTTTGGATCGAGATCATGATTGAGATTTAGATCTGCTTCCGAATCAAAATCATAAGGATCCTCGTGTCCATAGTTGATATCAAAAATCATGAGTTCTCTAGGCTCTAGGTCATATGAGGGCAAAGGTAGAGTTGTGTTGAATTCGTCAAAACCTTCACCAGATATTACCTCTTCCTCATCTGAAGTCATTTCTCCCTCAGATTCAAGCCATCCATTTTAACAGGTTGGTTTCTAAATTCTTCCCCAATCCATTATGTGTTGAACTTCTTCTTTTGGGGTTATTTCCTGGTTCATGTCCTTAGATTGTCCACTCTCTTGAACTTCCTCAAACTTTAATAGTTCCTAGATCTCAGGGTGAGTGTAATGAGGATTCTTCATGTTATCATCTAACTCGACATAAGTTACTCCCAGGAGTTTCTCAATCTCACTAATGTCATGTTCAAATTGATTTTCCATGGGAGATGGTAGATCAAAATTATCCTCGAGTACATCTCCTTTCCCTTTGTGCTAGTCATAAGCTTTAGCAGGATTTGAATCATCTTTAGTGTGAATTGCCAAAACTTGTTCAATTGTTCCTACAACCTCGATGGAACCACAATTCACCTTATTCTTTTGGGAAGTTTTAAAGATATTAAGTTAACAATTTTTCCTTCCAGAGGTGATGTGGATAATCCTCGTCTCATAGTTGATTAGAGCCTTGGCAGTGGCCAAGAAAGGTATCCCTATGATTATCGAGGTGTGGTTCAGGTTTTCTGATGCCTCCATCTCTAGAACAAGGAAGTCCATAGGGTACTGAAAATCCCTCACTTTTATAATGACATTCTACAAAAGGCCCTTCAAAATTTTGGTTGACCTATCAGCAAGCTGAAGGGTCACATCAATGTGTTGCAAGGGGCCTAAATCTGGCTCTTCATATAATTTTGTGGGGATTAAGTTGATGGAGGCACCAAGGTCCAATACGGCTCGATCCAGGATGAAACCATCTATTTCACATGAGATTAAGGGGGTCTCTGGATCTTTCTTTGTAGGAGGGAGCTTATTTAGGATGATGGCACTAGCTTGTTCAGAAATCACAACTCTTTTTGATGATTTAACCTGATGTTTCATTGTGCATAATTCCTTCGGAAATTTTGCACAACCAGGGATGTTCTCAAAAGCCGCAAGTAGTGGTATATTTACCTGGACTTGCTTTAGAATCTCAAGCCACTGCTTAGATTGATTGATTTTCTTTTCCCTAGGTTTGATCAAGGCTTCAGGAAAAGGAGATTGGGAAAAATCATGAGTGTTCAAATCTTGAGTCTTACTTTTTTTATTAGCTTGGTCACCCAGGTCAAATTTAGGCTCCTCAAGATCTTGGTAAGATTTTGACGTACAAGGATCTTGGGTTTTGTTTCCCACTTCTCAAAGTGATAGCACTAGCATGTGCATTAGGGTAAGAAGGGTAAGGTGGGTTTTGCAAAATGGGTTGAGCTTGGGTTATGTTAGGGTTAACAAAACATGGTGGGTACTGGGGAGCAGGCTAAATTAGGTGTGCTTGTTGCTCCTGTGTGTTGTGCTAATTAACCTTATTATTGTTTCTTGGGTTTTGGATGGGTTGGGATGGCAACATCCCATGCTGTCAAGCATCAACTAGCTAGTCCAGTTGTCATGTCAATTCTATCCTCAATTGATTCATTTTTTCCTTATGCCTCAGATTAGTTTCTTTCATTTCTTTGAGGACTAGATTCAGATCAGAGGATTGGTTTTCCTATGTAGGCTGTGGTTGATATGTGCGTGGTTGTGTGTACCTACTATGTTGCCCATAAGTGTTTGGCTTAGTCAAGTTAATACCCTCGGCAGGTTTCTGACTTGACCAAGCAAAATTACTATGGTTGCGCCATCCAGAGTTGTAAGTGTTTGAATAAGGCTCATTTCTAGTGTAACCCTGGACAGCATTCACATCCTCAGATAACTAGGCACCAGGCTACCTAGTTTAGAATTCGAGGGCATCAAGGTCCCTCCTTGGTACCCAGGAAGAGATGGGTCCAAGTAGAGTTGGCTCATAGGTGGAGCCATGATTAGGTTATTAATGTTGTGCACTATTTCTTGACCTAGAGGGTTGGGGAATTGGTTGTGGGATGCCATAAGCACTCCTTGGGTAGGCATGGGATTTAATCTGGATTATGCACCTAAGGAATTCCCACCCTTTAGAAGATTATACAACTTCTTATCCAAATTCTCCACATGCTTTCCCATGAGTTCCACCTTGTCTAATCATTGAGCAATTAGCTCTAAATCGAACCAAGTTTGAATTGTTGTTAACTTCATAAACTCCGCTCCTTGGTTTATTAGCTCTGTTAAAGGCGGGCATTGAGGCATTGTTGAGGGAATTTTCACTCATATTCTCGAATAATTGAAAGGCTCCCTTAGCATCTCTGCTTAGGAAATTACCCCCACATGCTACATCAACAAAATTCTTTAGATTTTCACTCAACCCATAATAGAAAGTACGGGTGAAGTGCCTCTTCGGAATCCCACGATGAGAGCATTTCCTAGCTAAATCACTAAACCTCTGCCAAGCCATATGTTGTAGTTCCCTGGGATTCTGCTTAAAGGTTGTTATGGCACATCTAAGGGCATTAGTTTTTCCTACGGGAAAGCATTTCTTTAGGAATGTGCTTCTCAAGTCTTCCCAAGCTAGGATTGGTTTACCAATTGTTCTCAACCAATGTGCAGCTCTATCTTTCAAGGTGAATGGGAACATCTTCATCATCAGGGTACCTACATTCATGTTCCTAGGGCCAAAGGTCCTTCCTATGTGTAGGAGCTCTTCGAGGTGGTGGAAGGGGTCAACTGACTCACGGCCATGGAAGTGGGGAATCAAGTTAATGATCTGAGGTTTGAGTTCAAAATCATCCCCATCCTGACATACCCTGACAAAGGGTTTAGGCTGGGCATTAGGAGGGTTATAAAAGTCACGAAGGGGCCAATCTTCCCTTTTGTTTTGGAGTTGAGTGATGGCCAGTACTATAACTTCCATCTTTCAATCATGATGCTAGCCCTGCTTAGTGATCTGGCTCTATAAGAGAGTCATAGGACCCAGATTTTGTTCATCAATGTCTTCTTCCTCATGATGACTAGCCATTGTAGAGGGTTTAGATTCAAATCCTAGATAAATAGGTCTTCCTGTAGGATTTCTTTCTAATGGTGGTAGCAAATTAGGATTTTGAAATATTCTACCTTGCATACACCAGAAGAACGAATGCAGATGAGAAGGAGAAGACAGATGAGAGAAACCCCCACCTGCTCAATGCAGTAATCAAACTGGTCCTTAGAGTGTCAACCCTAATTAGACCTGATCCTGGCTCCCCAAAACACAACTAAGTTAGATCAACCCTTGAATTACTTGGCTGGCCAGAAGGGTGGGACCCCTTAGGACACCCCGCACGATGGGATACCACTAAGGGTTAACGTGATTACCGCACCAACCTTTCTTGTCACCAGTGGGTCCAAGTGGATAAGGACATGACCTTAGCCCAATTTAGTTTCGAGTCCCCAAGTCTATTAGTCCTGCCTAGAGCACGTCTACTCAGTTTTAAGCTTGGGTTTGATGTGCTTTTCAAATATGATGGCATTAAGGGAGTGTTTGCCCTTAAGATTAATTAGAGATGTGAAGTGCATAGGCAAAAAGGGTTCATAAGCAATTTTTCTTGATAAAGTGAATTTTAAGATTCAATTACTTGTGTTAATGCGTGTTAGGATTCACTTGAGTTAATATTTTCAATCAAAGTTTTGATGAGGCACACAAGAGTTTTGCAAATCCCAATTTGTTTGATAAATTTCCTTTAAATATGGAAATGCACGTGTGCTCTACCCTTAATGTGAAACCCTAGGCACAGATAGTTCTAGATGTTCTTAAGTCAAAAATCAGATGAGTGGTGCGACCTAAGTAATACAATCAATTGATCTTACTGCACCACTAATTCGGCACTCAGAAAATATTTTCCAAGAATTTTTAATGCTCATTTTCTATTTTTTTTTTATTTAAAGTGTATGGGGGGCTTTGTAGTCCTTTTTAACCCTAGTTTGTGATTTAATAATTCGTGTAATCAAACATGCAAGAAATATTTTTCCTGATTTTTCATAAACTATTGATTATCTCTCAAATTTAGTGTTGGAAATTTCAAGTTAATCGGAGTTGAATAAAAATTCTTATGATATTTTGAACTCCGAAAAATTAGGAATAATAACTATATTGATAACAGATCAGTGCACGAATTTTCAAAATTTTTCTACAACTCGTATTTGAAATAAATTTGGATATGTTATTCCTAACTTCAAAACTCATGATCAGTAAAAATTTGAGAATTTTTTATCATGCGGATCTATGACAATTAGATTTATAAGTTAGGATTTTACTTCAGCCCGAAAATTAAGAGTAATTTTTTTTTAATAAGCAAGCAAATTCTAACTAATTATAGGGTTCAAACAAACCATAAATCTAACTAATCTAAACTACGAATACTTACCTGAGGTTTGAACTCAAAATTCTCATTGTCATGTTTCATTCTGATTTCCTTGATTTCCTATACACACGAAATCAATGAAAATAGCAAATTAGAAATCTCAAATTCGCACCAAAGAAAGCTTCAAAAATTTTTGTTACCTCCTCACCAATGGTGCCAACTTGTTTGGCGCATAATTTGCATTTTAAAAGTTAATTCAGTTGTAGTATAGCTTGAAAACACATCGACAAATAAATTTATAAAACCGATGAGTACTAGGTCATCCACTGGGAGGAAACCTTGATTTTTGCAAAAGCATTCAATAAAACTTACTCTAAGCAGATATTTATATACGTATATATGTATACGAATCAGAAATCATGCATTCAAAAGACCAGAATCTTATAGCAATTAAACAGAGTTTTCGCAATAAAGAATGCTACTAGAATTAAATAGAGAGAAAGAGAGAGATATAGAGAGAGATAGAAAGCGGTAGAGAGACAATGCCACTTGTAGGATGCTTGTGCGAGGTGTGGCAGCACCTTAGATCGAAAGCATCGGGATGAAGGTTAGAGCAGAGTTGCAAAGGGACGGAGAGTTGTAGAGAGAGTGGAAGATGTCTGAAGTTGATGGAAGAGATGTATCAACTAGGGGGCTTTGGCCTTCTTTTATAGCTTTAATGAAGGGCAAAGTGGGTATTTAATCCCTTTATCTCATGCAACAACTCTTATTTGATTAGATCTGTTGATTGGGAGATCAACGTACCCGATTAGGCCTCAAAACAACCTCCAACGTGCCTCCATCACGTGGATTGCACCTCTGGCTGACATGAGGTGTGCTCTCATGCATCAGATCTCCATCGAATGTTCTAGCTTTCTCATCGCATGTGCCCAACAGTTCCTCTCCCACGCACGCACCCGCAAGCCTCCTTTCAGTGCTTAATCATTAGCTGTCTGATCTCACTATCGGACGGCTGTCGTGCGTGCATGCCTCACTTTCGCATTTCAAAAATTACGTAGGTTATCGCGTTTGGCCGTAGCACACTCTGATCCTACCACGTGGCTGCACCTCCACCCTTCGATTACCATCCCATGGCGTAATTTCTCCCACATGAGCGCTCCTTCAATTTTGCTCAGAGCCTGTCGAACATGCATCCCACACTTCTGTGCAAGCACGTGAGCCAACGTGCTACACGAGAGTTCTGTTATAGTTTTCTATTTGTGTCTATTTATCCTTATCCGGTTGGATAGGCGACGTGGCGTGCTCGTGGACTGTTGGATGGCTATGCAACGGTTGAGAGCAGGTAAAGGATGGTCTTCAGAGATGGGTCGGTGGTGAGTGGCAGCTGTATGGTGCCACATGGTGTCATCATGGCCGTCCATCTTCTTTTCTTTGTATCTGGTGATGTGGACCTCTGATTAGGTTGACTTTTGCACCGTTGGACTATGATCATTAATTCGAATCCATCCGTGTGGTTGGATTTTTCATCTAGAGCTTGGATCTTTGTCCTCCAGCTCTGTGGCCTCTATTCTTCTCTAGACTGCACAAGATGCATTGGTTGTCTGATCAAGACGATTTTGGAAGTGTTGGACTCCCGTTGTCGTCCTGATCAAATTTGTATGGTTTGATTTGTCATCCGCAGCTTCGAAACATCTGCAATTAAAATCATCTCTCATTAGTACATAAAATGACAATATTATCTATATTACTAATAACTAGCTATTGTGCAAATTACGATGCCTATGAATTCAGTATTCCTAAGTTATGCTAAATTCTAGCTTAATTTAGATGATTTAGGTTGTGTGATTGCTGTGCAATCAGTTCACATCACATAATGTTTTTGTCTTGTTTTGAAGTTGTATGTTGTGGATGGCTTTTTGTTCTTATTTATTGCCACTCGTTCTTCATGTTCTTAGTTTCTCACTTCATTTGATCCATTCAAACCATATTTTTTCCACTACTGTCGATTTTTGATCGACCAATTCTTTCCCATTGATTGACTAATAACATTGTATTCAAATTTGTTCTATGCCTTTTTTGATCGACCAATTGATTTAATCTTGATCGACCAAATTACCTCTTTGATTGACCAAAATGTCCAAATGATTGACCAAAAATCTTTGTATCTTCATTTCCCCTTTGATCTACTAAACCTTTCCTTTGATCAATCAACTGACCTATTTTGAACGACCAAAATAGAACAAAATGTTGACTATGGCCCCCAAATGTTCTCATCACACCTCTTCTTCCACCCTTCACGGTAATACTTTTGATAGAAACTTTATTAATGATGACATGATGAATAACTTCTCTCTCTATTCCAAATTATCTCCTCATGTGGGTTGCCCTATTGACCTTGAATACTTCAAGCTCATTTTCGTAGTCTTAGAGATAAACTTACTTTTCAGAAGATAGGTCGTCTCTTAGATAGGAACTTCTATGCGGGTGCCAAGGGTAGTCGCATTAAGGGAATTAATCCCATGGCATGTCATCTCTTCTACTCCAACCTTTGTAACATTGGTGAACGTTTTGATATTTAGTTGACTTCGAATGTCTACGGCATTGAGGTCCTAGTCAATGCAGACGATCATGTAGGTTCTTGACTATCCTTCTTCTAGCCCTACTGATGCTCGCTAAAATCTACATGATTAAAATTATCAAATCGTTGTATCGCTCAAATTAAGTGATTAATTAAATTTATATAATCGAACTACAGGGGGTCCAGGTCGAACACAGGGAGGCAATCGCTATATATTACCTTTCGCAGTAGAGTAGATAATATATTATATTGATATCAAATAGATGCATAGAAAATAATATTAAATAGAGACACAAATATCAAATGAATACTGGAATTTATTTCTATTATCAAAAAAGTCTCACAAATATAATCCTAATAAGAGATTACAATTAAAATAGGACTATACAAGAAGAGAGGAAGAAGAGATCAGAGCCACTTGAGGGATGCTTGAGGAAGCTTCTGATGGAGCATCAAATCGAGGGTGCCAAGAGAAAGAAGAGAGGAGCAGAGAAGCTATGGAGGTAGAAGAATGGTGGGCATACCCTATAGGGCTATGTACTACTAAATTATACTAACGATTACTAGGAGGCTAATTGCTCCATAAGGGTTGGAGGCTAGGTCATTTTATAGGCATGTAGGATTAATAAGGGTTAAGTGTAGGCTAACAAATCAAGGGTGTAGTTAACCCTTGGATGATGATCCAAGGGTGTGTGTGTGTGTGCATAGGTTGGTCATCCATAAAGCTTCCTAAGGAAGCCATATGTAGCAATCCATAGGTAGGGATTTATGACCTTAGATGCTAGGATTAAGGGTGGAGATTAGGCCTAGTGTTTTGTTGGTTGTTGAGGGTTTAGTGGAGAGGATAAGTTCTAGATTTTGGAGTCTTTGGGAAGAATCCTAAATGTCGGCTAAGGGTGTTTAATGGGGGCCTTAGGATTAGGTTTGGATGGTGGATAGAGGCCTAGGGGGGCGACTAGGTTTTAAAGGATAAGATCTTGGTGGCTGGCCATGTACGTGGATAAAATATTCTTATGTAGTTGGCCACGAAGGGATAAGGTTAGGGTTTTGATGGTGGTCGACCATAGGTTAAGTGTAGGTTCTAGAAAAGGGTTCCCAATTAGGCTAGGGTGGTCCTAAGTCTAACAGGTTGAGTCCAAATACGTAGGTCCTATTCTAATTGTGTGTGTGAGTGTGCAATTGGGTTAAGGAAAACCTAAATAGGTTAAGGCTTATTCTAATTAGGTAATAGGTGAGTCTAATTAGATTCTAATGAACCTAATTTGACTTGTGCGGGTTCGTATTTGCTCAATTATGCTCTGGGTGAACCTAATTGAATTCAGGTGAACTTAATCAAGTAAGTGTGCATGCACTTGGGTAAGGGCTTGGTCTGATAGCTTTAGTTTAGGTCTAATTAGACTCAAATAAGTCTACTCAACTCAGAGTTAATCCAATTAGGTCCAATGGACTCAATTGACAAATGGCAAACCCAATTGACTCAGATAGAGTCAACTAGGTGTGGTATGGACCTAAATAGGTTTCTAGATGATGTCGAAAAATGTGTTTAAATAATTCGTTCATTATAGCAAGTGTTTACAACATCAATTTTAATAAGAAAAGTGAATAGTGAGTCCAAATGTCGATCTTAGGGAAGCGTGGTAGCAAATCGATTGGTAGCTTAATCTCACAAGTTATTTTGTTTGCTCACGAAAAGAGAAGAAAGGGAGAGAGCTAAAGCGGGAGAAAGAGAGAGAGAGACTGCATATAGGGTTAGAAAATGATTCCTAGTAGAGCAAAGTTTGCTTGTTACACTTTGGTGAAATCATGCATCATGGAAATGAACATAATATCGTGACATGGACTAAGTAGAAAATTAGTTTGAGTGCATCAAAACATCATGGAACATCACTTCTTGAATTTACGGAGTAAATGTACTACAAATACAAATAGATAAATGCATAAGGAAATGCAAACTATAGTTAAGGAGAATCAAGTGAGGAAAGAGTGTCGAGGCAACCACGATAGTGGAGGGACTTCCGTCAATGGATCAATGACTCCGGCGGCACCCTTTGAAGATCTATGGAGTGGTTGTGTTGCTTGGTAAAAGATGAAAAAAGATGGATTACAATGGAGGTCCATAGCCCTCTTTATAGTGGAAGAAAGAGAGCTAAAATAGGCATGGCATCATTAACGACAGCAAGGGTGTCGCTGTAGGCCAGTTGCAATCGTCTATGTAGACATTTCACCCGCTTGCTCTCCTCAGTGCGCACACAGCTGCCATCATACACAATCTCTATGTGCGCGCTCGCAGCCATTCGATCGAGAATCAATGGTCTTGCTTCATCGCGCGCTCGTGATCGTGCCTCTCTCATCCGCGCATGCTATTGCGCATCTGATTGTGCGTGCTCAAATCACGTGCATCCGGGGCAGCTTGTGGTAGTGATCTTAACCGCACATCGATGATCAGGTGGCCCAATTTCGCTGCCCCTTCACGTGAAGCAGATTTGGCCACATGTGAAGTCTCAAACATGCGTCCTCCGCCCGTAGGGTTGAGGCACGACCGCTGTGTCATTGGTGCGGCTTATGGTGTTTCTGAATTAATGCACACATGTTCTCAGCCATTCGATCAAGGATCAATGGCTGTGATTTTTTGATGGAGTGACGGATGAGAGCGGTGGGTCAAGGATGCGTGGATACAGGACACGTGGCGTAACGAGGGCCATTGATCATCAGGTCAACGGTCAGAACTTCTCAGGCTTGTTGTGGGATCTATGGAGGTCAGAATAAGGTGATCTTGAGCTCGTTGGACTCCACTCGTCGATCTAGATCCATCTGTATGGTCTATTTTCTCATGTGAGACCTGTTTGAATATGCACTTGTACGCATAGTCAAACATTAATTATAAGCAATCTTAATGTAGGAATAACACAATATGCATGCAACGCTCCCAAGCCCATTATAATATGACATTAATGCACAGTCCCTCAAAATTGACTCTAATTAATAGAATTATCATCATTATATATAGAGTCACATACCCCCATGCCTACCCCTTCCTAGTCCCTAGCAAGGTTAACCTAAATGTTATCTACAACTAGAATTAGGAATCGACCACTCAGGCATAAGTTGCTTGTCATAGAAGGAAATTTCTGCTAGGAACCTAACCTACAGAGACTCAACAGTGCCTGGGTGCTTGCCAAAATGTAGACAAGCCAAGTCCTCACCTTATTCCATATAGAAGCAAAATTTATTTTTTATTTCATCTTTTTTATTTTTTTTTCTTGGATTTTTTGGGTTGAGGATTTCAGGGTATCCTTTTATGGCTACCCAACCCACCCAAGACTTGAAAAGGACTTTAAGTGCTAAGCATCTTGTTGTGGAAATTATGATAGACTCACTCAATGGAAATTAAAATGGTCTTCGGGTTTCTACGCCCCTAGGTGACCCTAAAAAGAAAATGTTGTCTAATGGTGTATCTATCTGACCGGTAGTTTTCTCCCTACTTCTATTTTTGTGCGGTCAACAGAAGGGTGAACCAAGTGTATATCACCCTAGATTATGCTATTTCCTTGCTTCCTCCTTAAGTGTTTTGGAATTCTGGTGCATTTTATGAGCTGGGATCTGGACAACCGGTCAATGGCCCACGACAAATTTCCTGCCGTACTTGTGTGGTGAAGTGTGGCTTATTTCTCTTTCTACTTCTTTCTTTTTCTCTTTTTTCTATTTTTCTATTTCTCTATTTATTTTATTTTATTTTATTTTTAAGTAGGTGGCTTTCTTGATCTAAGATTTACCTGAAGGCAAAAGTAAAAGAAAATGGTCTTGTAGCTGGGCTTTAGAGAACCGACCACTAGGTTGTTACCCACGACAACTTGCCAGTCATACCACCCTAAAAGGTTCATTAGATACCCAATTTCTGTTAGAACTACCAAGGTGTGAGTCAGTGCAAAACATGTGCAGATACTTAGACTAAAAATCCCCCCCAAGTTGGATGGTGGGTTGATAAGTGGTATACTTATCACCCTACTTTATTGACCAAATTAATAAAAATTAAGGTGGCAAGGACTCGAGAACAAGTCCACATTTTAGTGGACACAGAGATTGATTAAGCCCGAAGACCTGAAGAGTCTAAGTGTTTAGGTCCTTACGTATTATTTCCTAAAGTTGACAAGCTCCTACTGCCTAAGTTTTCCTTTCTTAATTCTCTCTCTCTCTCTTTGTTTTTTTTTCTTTTAAGAAGATAATACAAGATGACAGTATGTACTCATATTACCACCCTCCCATGCCTAAGTTGGACAATGTCCTCATTGGAAGACAAATATATGCAAGAGAGTAAGGAAAGAAATCACCTAAGTTTCATCTGTGTATCCCGTCAACTTGAATCCTTTGGGTCGCCTTCTAGGAAGCACTGAGTTTATTGCCTCTAGCTGGGCTAAGCCCCAGTTTAACCCTCAATAAAGGTTACAACTTCCTTCGAGGGAACTTGGGTTAGAAAGTGTTTTAATCTTTAACCATTAACTGTAAAGGTTTACTCAGTCTTAGGATCAGCAATTTCTACCACCCCATTAGAAAATGGTTCGACCACCAGGTAAGGTTCCATCCACTTGGATCTTAACTTCCCGGGGAAGAGTTTGTGTCTTGCGTCAAATAGCCAGACTTGTTGATTTGGCTCAAAGGTCTTTCTATTGATATGTTGGTCATAGGCAACTTTCATTTTCTCCTTATAAAGTCAACTATTCTCATAAGCGTCCTGACGAACTTCTTCGAGCTCAGAGAGTTGGAGCTTCCTTTGTGTTTCGGCCAAATGGGAATGCATATTACATTGCTTGACAACCTAGTATGCCTGGTGCTCCAACACCACCAGAAGGTGGCAAGCTTTGCCAATGACCAATTGATATGGTGACATGCTTATCGGGGTCTTATAAGTGATCCTATATGCCCACAGGGCATTATCCAATCTTGTGGACCAATCCTTCCACTCAGCACTCATGGTCTTTTGTAGAACATTCTTAATCTTCCTATTTGAGAGCTTAGTTTGCAAGTTCGTTTGCAAGTGATATGGGGTGGCAATGCGGTGAGTAACCCCGTATTTCCTGAGTAAAGCATGAAACTAGGCACTGATGAAGTGACTCCTACCATCGCTGATCATGGCCTTGGGTATCCCAAACCGGGAAAAGATGTTCTTCACAAAATCCATTACAGCCTTATGATCACATTTCCAGGTAGGTCCGGCTTCAATCCATTTCAAGACATAGTCCACTAAGATAGTATATATTTGAAGCTGTTTGATGGTGGGAAGGGACCCATGAAATCGATGCCCCAGACATCAAATATTTTGATGATGAGAATGGGTTGTAGAGGCATCATATCTTTCTTAGTCTTGGTCCTCAAGGTCTGGCATCTAGTGCAGGTTTTAGAAAAATTGTGTGCATCCTTGAATAGTGATGGCCAATAAAAATTGAAATGCAAAGCTTTTGTAGCCGTCTACTTCCCAGAGAAGTGGCCACCACATGGTTGATCATGACAAAAGGGCAACACACTTTGAACCTCCTCTTTAGGCATACACCTCTTAGTGATTTGATTAGCACAAAGTCTAAACACCATAGGAGCATCCCAGAAATGATGTTTTGCCTCAGCCAAGAACTTCACCTGCTGGTGTCTAGACGAGCCATGTGGAATCTACCTTACCACTAAATAATTAACTAAGTCTGCATACCAGGGGAGACTCTTTCAATGCACAGCTAGAATTTGTTCATCAGGAAATGTGTCAGTTAAGGGTAGTGAAGGTCCAATGTGTTCTTGGTGAAGTCGGGATAGGTGGTTGGCTACAACATTCTTTGATCTGGCTTTGTCACGTATTTCCAGGTCAAATTCTTGCAGAAGTAGGATCCATCTGATCAGCCTGGGTTTTGCATCTTTTTTGGCTAATGAATACTGGATAGCCGAGTGGGCAGTGTAAATGATCACGTGGGATCCTAGAAGGTATGATCTGAACTTTCCTAATCCAAAAACTACAACGAGTAGCTACTTTTCTATGACAGTGTAATTCCTTTGAGCCTCATTCAAGGTTTTGCTCACATAGTAGATCACCACGGGTTTCTTTTCTCGTCTTTGTCCTAGGATTACTCCAATAGAAAAGTCTGATGCATCACACATTATTTCAAAGGCTTCAGACCAATATGGGGGTTGTAAAATAGGTGTTGTCAAGACAGTGTCCCATAGAATGGTGTAGGCTTTGATGCACTCAGGTATCATGTCAAACTGTGTATCCTTGCCTGGAAGGTTGGTCAAGGGCTTGAATATCTTAAAGAAATCTTTTATGAACCTTCTATAGAAGCCAACGTGTCCTAGAAAAGACTTGATTTGTTTGACAGAGCTAGGAGGTGGAAGTTTGGAGATTAAGTCAAATTTAACTTGGTCTACTTCTATGCCCCTATGCGAGATGATGTGACTGAGGACAATCCCTTCTTGAACCATAAAATGGCTCTTTTCCTAGCTTAAAACAAGGTTGACCTCGATACATCGTTTCAGGATTTCCTCCAATTTCTAAGGCAATGGTTGAATGAGTCTTCAAAAATAAAGAAATCATCCATAAAGACCTCTAAGTATTCACCTACCATCTCCGAGAAGATGGCTAACATGCAATGCTAAAACGTAGCGGGTGCATTGCTGATAAATGCCAGTTTATCATCATCCTTAGCATCCATTCACATCTAGTTCCTAAGATTTTTTCAACTACATTGCATTATATCATTGCATTTAGCATGCATGTGCATTTGGGGTTTAGAGCATACATTAGCATTCATTGCACATTTTCTCATGAAGTTCCCATTTGATTGCTAGGGATGAATGCATTAGAAATCAGAGAAACCCTAGCAGTATGGAAGGCACTTGGAAGATCTGTGAAGACAGAAACTCTAATAGTTGGACCCCAGCTCAACTCAGCTAAATCCAACTCAAATCCAACTCCTACCCTACTCCCTCTCCACCTTAATGGCCATCCACCTACATTAAAACCACCAACAATTGGTGCCTAAAATACACTCCTTGGCACCCATTCGCATGGCGCAAAGGAAGCTTCCTAACCACCCTCCTTGGCACCCTTTCACATGGTGCTAAGGAAGCTTCCTGTTGTCAACGTTTTTGTGCGGATTTAAAGCGTATTATGTTGTAGTATAACCGACAAAACGTTCAAACAAATACAAAGTTTTTATTACTCGAAGACCGGAGTATCCGAGGTCGAACACAGGGAGCAAATGGAACTTACCACTAAATCAAAATGTAATTGAACACTCTAATTTACTCAAAATATCAATTCAGGTATGAATGTATGCGATTAAAAGGAGTTAGGGCAAAAAAAAATATGAAATTGGACGTCTGATCACAAGATCAGACGTCTTAAAAGCATTTCTCCTTTTCTTCTTGATTATTCTTCTTCTTCTGCTGCAGTCTTTGCTCTTTCTTTTCTTCTTCTGATCTCTGCAAAGTCTTCACTTGGATTTTCTGTGCCTTTGCTTCTGGCTTGCTCTTTTCTTTCTTCTCCTGCGAAGGCTTCTTTCTTGCTTCTTCTTCTCTGCCTTGTTTCTTCCTCTTCTATTCTTCTCTGCCATTCCGTCTTCTTTCTTTCTTTTCCTTCTCGCGGCCAAGTCCTTCTCCTCCTGCGTTCAGCCTGCCTGCACAGGAGCAAAACCTAACCCTTCTCCCTCTACCCGCGCATCTCTCTCTCTCAAGCAATTCACTCAAACCGCTCTCCCAGAGACACAGCCATAATCGGGTCGCGGATCGTACCCGGGACCAGGCGCACCTGCAGGTGTGTGATGCGCGAGGAGTGCGTCGGTCTAGGTCGAATCGGATCCGCCAGGTCCGCATGGTCAGGCCGCGGACGAGGCGGGTGGGGTCAGTGAGGGACCTCACCCCTGTGCTTATTGAGGCGATAAGAGTAATACACAAAAACAACTTATATGGTACCTGAAGGTTGCAATCCCACCATGTGCGACTATCTGGTCTCGCCTTCACGCGCGCCTGCAGAAGCCTCGTCGTGCGATTGCCCTGCAGCTGCTGGCTCTGCTAGCGCTCCTTGGCTGGACTCGTTCACCTCGCGACACTCGCGCTAGTATGCAGCACCTGTAGCCTGGAAGACCGGGTGCATGGAGCTTCGTGGGAGCTTCATCAGAGGTCGTCCATGGCGGCAGCGGCTCGAACCCTGTCATACACAAAACGTGCCTCTCGGCCCAATCAGAATAGCTAGCGACCTTCGCCGTGGCACGGCGAAGGCGGTGGGCAGTGCTGCAGGCCACAGGTCGGCCTAGGCGTGCGTGCCTAGGTCAACCTATGACCGAAGATGGTGGGTTGGTCGGGGGGTGATTGTGGAGGGCTAGAGTGGCAGTGGTAGGGTGGAGTGTGTTCCTGGAGGTGAGGCGGAGCTTTCGAGGTGGTTGGCGAGCCGTGTGGAGGGCTGGAGTGGTGTGGGCGGCTCGCCGGAGTGTGGTCGGAGGCGAAGACGATGGAGGTGGTTAGCGTCTGTCGAGGGTCGATCAAGGGAGATAACAGGGGGAAAAGAGAGAGGAGAGGATGGAGAGGAGTTCTAACCTAACTGTAAGGACGAAAGGGGACGGAGGGCGAACAGCAGTACCTGCTGTCGCCGGAGAAGATGACGCCCAGTGGGGGAGGACGACGGCGACGACGGGGCTGAGGCGGCGTGCACTGGCACTGCGCGACGCGGAGGAAGGTCAGGAAGTTAACTCTGCCACTGGTTTTGTGGCAGAGCGAAGAGGGAGGGGAGGGGGCCTCGCCGGAGCCTGCTGGGAGTTTGGCCGGGTAGGAGGAGAGGAATTGGGGGTGGAACCTCGGCCAAACCAAGCTCTCCCTGAGCGGCCGGGTCCGGGGGGTGTTTTATAGGTGCTGGCCGCTCCTATCAGTGCGTGAAAATGCGCAATTAGGTCAGCCGTCTCGCCGGAGTTGGAAGGAAGAAAGATACCCAAATCTCCCGTGCGTTCGCACGAGAGATTGGGTTCACACCAGCGAATTTGATTGGCTTTAGAAGGAAGGGAATTCCTCAGAGAATCTCCCTTCCATTTCTGGGAGAGAATCTCTGAGGGATTAGAGAGAAATCCCTCTCCGAACCTCGCCGGAGCTCGGTTCTGCCCTAGCAATGGCGGCAGGACCGGTTTGCAAAGGAGGCGAAGAACCTAGGGGTTCTCTGCAATGGTATTCAAAAGATAGGGACCAATTTGTGATTTGGGTGTACTAAATTGCAAGGTAGGTCAAGATGACCTCTCCTTAGGTCCAAATTTTGGTATAAACCTAATTTGGACCTAAGGAATCCAATGGTGAAGTTGGATTTCAGGTTTGACCTCGTTTGACTGGACATTTTGCGTAAAAACCCAAATTAGGTTAATTGAAGAGCTAGGACCCTAATCTAGGTCAAACTAGGTTCCAAAGGCCAAATTAAGTGTTCTAAACCCTAGAGTATGTTTTTCCATGATTTAAAGAGGGTTTACTTGCTTTTTATTCTGACCAGAACCTTGTTAATTTAAGCGGGTCTATTTTAGGGTTACCAAGTGTCTTTTAGTTCTTAGATTGCACATGAACCCATTTCTGATTGACTCAACCCACTTTTTATCTCATTTTGACCATTTGACCTATGTTTTTCCTCTGAGAAATCCCGTTTATCTACTGCAATGGTAAAATTGCAGTTTTAACCTTTATTTCATGTTTTCTTCTCAGAGCACTTGTTCCTTCAGTTAGGCCTTCTTCTAGGTTATGTAGGAGCTTTTATATTCTTTATTGGGTCAAAATGAGCTAGTTATGGCTCATGATGAGGCTCTCATCATACCCCCATGCCTAGCTTTTGCTAGTCCCTTAGCAAAATTTCAAAGTTTTAACTTCCGTTCTAGACCCTAAATGTCTGTCAACAATGATAAGTGCTTCTCCTTTTCTTTTGTGATTAGGTGGGAATGCCGACAATAGGCCTAGAGGTACTCAAGTACCAACCAAAATCCAGACCTGTTCCGCTTTAGTCTCAGTCTTCTGCAAAGGTTTCTACGGCCCACAGAAACTAACCTTGGGTTTGTTGGACTCCGCGGTTAAAGCACCCGTGCTTGAGATATTTTTAGCCTAAGTTCAGTTTGCAGTGCATTTTTTGTAAGAGAGAGATAGAAGATTTATTTGTTTGGAGTGCTTTTCTCTCTCTTTTCTTTTTTTATTTCTAGCTTCGGATTAGCTTCTCAACACGGTCTGTATCGGATTCCTCGTCCCCATCATCAATCCTCAAAGGTCCCTGGCTTTTGAGATTTCGAGATAATCCCGCCCATGGCAACCCCCGAAACCCTGGCTTTCGAGATTTCATGATAATTCCGCCCATGGCGTTCCGTGGCCGAATCCAGACCCTGGCGATCGACATTTCGTGATAATGCCACCCATGGTATCTGAACCAGCAGAGTGCTTACATGCCCCCAGTAGGATATTTAAATATCCTAAGAGACAAGCACCGAGGAGACGATATGTTGTTACGCATCTTCGAGGGGAATTTCCCGCCTCTCCGCGTTGGGAACTTGTCCAAATCAACTTGTGTTGATTGGCCGCTCCTAATCTAGGTGACTTTTTCAGAACATTAAACGCTCTTGCGTGTTTTGAATATTTATGCGCACTGAACCAGACTGTGTGTGAATTTGGGTGCTTAGGTTACCGAATTCCGCAAACCGGAGGTCAGTTAACGAGGCCGAATACTTCCTAAGCCTTAGACCTAATACTTAAGCTTCGCATTTTCCTCAACCTCTTGAGGATTATCCAGATTTTAACGGATACGTGAATTTTTAAGCTAAAAATCTAGCCCATGAGGCCTAAGACCAGCGTTCCCGCTAATCTCTTGTTATGTCTCCTTAGCACTTTTTCTTTTGTTTCTTTTCTTGATCTGGTCTAGAACTTCAGTTAATTGCTTAATCTTTTACTAATGACTTTTTCTTTTTCTTTTCCCTTTTGTGCTCCTTTCTTCATTTTTGCTCTTTTTCTCCTCCTTATGATTATATGGCTCACAACATTTCCTCCCTCCCCAATTTTTTTTTGTTCTTTTTCGTAATTTTTCAATTTTTTTGTGTTTTTGACATATGTGAATTTTTGTGAGAATCCTTCTGATTTTTTCTTGGTTTTGTATGTATGCACTTTATCACCCCCCCATGCCTAAGTTTTGCAATGTCCTCATTGTAAACAGAGGGTGGGAATTGGTGTTGAGGTCAGGGGCTTAGAACAGGATATATCGGGTGGGTGCATGGGTCAGGAATGACTGATGCGAACGATTTTAAGCTCTGATACGTGTACCAGAGGTGGGATCAACTGTCTAAGGCTGAACTCAAGGTGCAATAGACGTGGAGTACAGACGGCTAATCAAACGGGTCTCTATTTTTGAGATGACGGGTTGCCTCCCGTTAAGCGCTAAATTTAATGCCTTCAGCCGAGCGGAAAATGGGGTGGAGAGGGAGTGGTCAAATCAATGGAGTTTTGGGAAACAAGCACCTTGATTAAGAGCCTGGTTGGTCCAACCAGCAGCCCAAACCCAATAAGTCTGGTAGGTTGATAGATGTAGATTAGCAGATGTGGGACCCACCAAATGCAGTGATGTTCTGATAGATATGGAAGTGAAAACTCGAGTTCGGGCTCAGTCGAATCAGCCTAGTGGGGGTAGGGTTCCAAAAAATAATCAATGTAAGGTGTGGAATCCCTACAGGGACGGTCAAAGGATGGAGGCTCCTGATTTGTGGTCTGATCAGTGTCCGATACCCGGTATAGATATGGAGTTGAATCATCTGCAATCGGCTCAGTGAGAGGTGAATCAGAATAGAAATTGAGTCCGGTTGCGGGTCGGGGTGGGGAACGGGTTTTGATTGGTTCTGTATCTGTGGAGCAGGTGGCTTCAAAGAAGATTGACATGTTATAATCAGGAGGTAGATTTTCTCCGATGTTATGGTCGGATTCGAGATCGTCGGAGAGTTTGCGAACATCAAAGTGTGAATGAGATTCTAGATCATGAGTTCCACCATAGAATAAATCATATGTTGTATATTCAGCAGCCTGACTGGGATCTAGCCTAAATGTTAATTCTGAGCTTACAAAGGTGTCCCTATCTGGTAGAGGCTCAGGTTCAAGGTTAGTAGGGCAGAGCCAATCGAAACCCTACTCGTCCAAGTCCTCGGTTTCTGTATCGTAGATTGGCATGACTTCCGAAAACTCGATTAGTTCTTCTGAGGAGGTTGACGAGGGATATTCATCAAATCGAGGCCCAGAATCATATTCTTCATTAAGAGATTGATTTTCTTAATATGGGGCCTTGAAATCTTCAATATAGGTTTCAGATCTAGGTTCTAGGCTTAGGATGTGGGTGGAATTACTAGAATCTAGGTCTGAATAACCTTCGAGGGCCACCTTATCAGAATAAGGGATGGAATTTACACCCTCGAGTGGTTCAGTTCTACTCTCATACTTGCAGGAGTCTTGGGATTCTAAAATGGGTTCATCATGGTCTTTTCCTGCATTTGGAGCTTCCCAACCTTCTTCAATATCAGGTGCATTATACTCCATCTGGGTTGGGAATCCACAACCATTTTTTGCCCCAAACCCGAGATCAGATTTATCCTCGATGTTGTCCCAAGATAGTTTATCCTCTGTTGGCGGTATGTACGGGTATTTCTGATCAATCACTTGTTTTATTAATCTCATTATCTCTTCCCGTTTTTCAAGACTATCTTGGTGTTGCTTCCAAAGTCGAGGATTTGTCATACATTGAAGGTATTCACTATTATGCAATTTTTCTATCTCAATGTATGCAGTAATGAGCAAGTCACGGGTTGATCCTTTGTTGGCTTCTGCTAATAGTACTTGGGCACAAGTTATGACAAAGGTTGTGGTTGTTGGGACATCAACCTGAATGTTTCCTACTGTTGTTGAGGTTTCTTCATTTTCATAAAATCTCATGGCATCCTCAATCATTTTATCTCTCATGGATCTCCGATATTCAGGTTTCTCGACTGGTAGTCCTAGGTGGTTCGGCTGCATATTTGGATTAGGTGGTGGAATCAAGATCAGAGTTTGACTCAAGATGTGTTATGAAGCGATCAGATCTGAATAACGAGTCCCACTGAAAATGAGTGTGTGTGCTCTACAGAGAAAAGATGCAGGACTGGAGATGTTCTTGACCCAATCAAGACACCCAAAAGATGTTTGGATGACTATGGAGGTTTGTGGCGGATGGACCCCTGGATCCGAAGATCGTCCACCTGAGAATTACCTAGGCAGCCAGAGAGGGAGAGTCCCGCAAAGACCCCTACACGGTAGAGCGTCCCTACGGGTTACAGGGTTTCCCCCACCCGACCTCTCTTGTCACTGAGATTCCAGGTAAACCAGAATGTTGACCTTGACCTCTTAAGTCTATCACTTTTTATTTCAAAGGTGCTTTTAGGGTTCTCACTTGAACTTTAGATGTCTTTGGTATTGTGACCTAATTTAGAGGTTGGTTGACCCAAGGGGTCAACTTCACCTGACCTATCCTATAGATGGCAGAATGATTCTAAGCTCGGAGCCTAGAGATCACCCTGATTTGACTCCCAGGTTATTAGGTCAAAAGAAAATTTTAAGATTCAAGTGATTTTAGAGCTCAATTTTAGGGTTTGTCTTATTTAACTTTCTTCAATCAAGGGCTTGGGTAGCACACTGATGCGGGAGGATTTATTTCTTTTTACACAGGCATGTGTGACTAGCGCTTCAAGACCCTAATGTGGAAACCCTAATTTGGTTCTATTTCCAATCCTCTTTTTCTTTTTCAAAAGTTCTCTTTGGACTTATAAACAAGAAGTGTGTGGTCCGCCGAGATTAAGCGTTATTTCAATTAGGCACAAGAATTTGTGGGATGGGAAAAAAAATCACTCCAACTTCAAGAATGTTTGCAGAAATTTTCGCAAAATCAAGAAATGTTTTGCCTTAGAGATGGTGATTACTATATAAAGAAGGCAATTGATTCCTAAGTTGATTTTCTTCCTTTTGTCTTTCTAAGATTAGGGGATGATTAAGGAAGAAAAGAAATTACCTTCCCTGGAGTGGTTGACTTGCAGGAGAGATTTTCTCATGAAATACCTGCCCTGGAGTGGTTGACTTGCGGGAGAGATTTTCTCATGAAATACCTGCAAGATCACATCAAAGCAAAGTAGGGCAAGTTAGTGTTCAATATGATAAAAAGAATGTAGAGACTAGTGGTAAATTGCGCATTGCTCCCCGGCAACGGCGCCAAAATGTTGTCAACGTTTTTGTGCGGATTTAAAGCATATTATGTTGTAGTATAACCGACAAAACGTTCGAACAAATACAAAGTTTTTATTACTCGAAGACCGGAGTATCCGAGGTCGAACACAGGGAGCAAATGGAACTTACCACTAAATCAAAATGTAATTGAACACTCTAATTTACTCAAAATATGAATTCAGGTATGAATGTATGCGATTAAAAGGAGTTAGGGCAAAAAAAAAATATGAAATTGGACGTCTGATCACAAGATCAGACGTCTTAAAAGCATTTCTCCTTTTCTTCTTGATTATTCTTCCTCTTCTGCTGCAGTCTTTGCTCTTTCTTTTCTTCTTCTGATCTCTGCAAAGTCTTCACTTTGCTTTTCTGTGCCTTTGCTTCTGGCTTGCTCTTTTCTTTCTTCTCCTGCGAAGGCTTCTTTCTTGCTTCTTCTTCTCTGCCTTGTTTCTACCTCTTCTATTCTTCTCTGCCGTTCCTTCTTCTTTCTTTCTTTTCCTTCTCGTGGCCAAGTCCTTCTCCTCCTACGTTCAGCCTGCCTGCACAGGAGAAAAACCTAACCCTTCTCCCTCTACCCGCGCATCTCTCTCTCTCAAGCAATTCACTCAAACCGCTCTCCCAGAGACACAGCCATAATCGGGTCGCGGATCGTACTCGGGACCAGGCGCACCTGCAGGTGTGTGATGCGCGAGGAGTGCGTCGGTCTAGGTCGGGTCGGATCCGCCAGGTCCGCGTGGTCAGGCCGCGGACGAGGCGGGCGGGGTCAGTGAGGGACCTCACCCCTGTGCTTACTGAGGCGATAAGAGTAATACACAAAAACAACTTATATGGTACCTGAAGGTTGCAATCCCACGATGTGGGACTATCTGGTCTCGCCTTCACGCGCGCCTGCAGAAGCCTCGTCGTGCGATTGCCCCGCAGCTGCTGGCTCTGCTAGCGCTCCTTGGTTGGACTCGTTCACCTCGCGACACTCGCGCTAGTATGCAGCACCTGTAGCCGGGAAGACCGGGTGCCTGGAGCTTCGTGGGAGCTTCATCAGAGGTCGTCCATGGCGGCAGCGGCTCGAACCCTGTCATACACAAAATGCGCCTCTCGGCCCAATCAGAATAGCTAGCGACCTTCGCCGTGGCACGGCGAAGGCGGTGGGCAGTGCTGCAGGCCGCAGGTCGGCCTAGGCGTGCGTGCTTAGGTCAACCTGTGGCCGAAGATGGTGGGTTGGTCAGGGGGTGATTGTGGAGGGCTAGAGTGGCAGTGGTAGGGTGGAGTGTGTTCCTGGAGGTGAGGCGGAGCTTTCGAGGTGGTTGGCGAGCCGTGTGGAGGGCTGGAGTGGTGTGGGCGGCTCGCCGGAGTGTGGTCAGAGGCGAAGACGATGGAGGTGGTTAGCGTCTGTCGAGGGTCGATCAAGGGAGATAACAGGGGGAAAAGAGAGAGGAGAGGATGGAGAGGAGTTCTAACCTAACTGTAAGGACGAAAGGGGATGGAGGGCGAACAGCAGTACCTGCTGTCGCCGGAGAAGATGACGCCCAGTGGGGGAGGACGACGGCGACGACGGGGCTGAGGCGGCGTGCACTGGCACTGCGCGACGCGGAGGAAGGTCAGGAAGTTAACTCTGCCACTAGTTTTGTGGCAGAGCGAAGAGGGAGGGGAGGGGGCCTCGCCGGAGCCTGCTGGGAGTTTGGCTGGGTAGGAGGAGAGGAATTGGGGGTGGAACCTCGGCCAAACCAAGCTCTCCCTGAGCGGCCGGGTCCGGGGGGTGTTTTATAGGTGCTGGCCGCTCCTATCAGTGCGTGAAAAATGCGCAATTAGGTCAGCCGTCTCGCCGGAGTTGGAAGGAAGAAAGATACCCAAATCTCTCGTGCGTTCGCACGAGAGATTGGGTTCACGCCAGCGAATTTGATTGGCTTTAGAAGGAAGGGAATTCCTCAGAGAATCTCCCTTCCATTTCTGGGAGAGAATCTCTGAGGGATTAGAGAGCAATCCCTCTCCGAACCTCGCCGAAGCTCGGTTCTGCCCTAGCAATGGCGGCAGGACCGGTTTGCAAAGGAGGCGAAGAACCTAGGGGGTTCTCTGCAATGGTATTCAAAAGATAGGGACCAATTTGTGATTTGGGTGTACTAAATTGCAAAGTAGGTCAAGATGACCTCTCCTTAGGTCCAAATTTTGGTATAAACCTAATTTGGACCTAAGGAATCCAATGGTGAAGTTGGATTTCAGGTTTGACCTCGTTTGACTGGACATTTTGCGTAAAAACCCAAATTAGGTTAATTGAAGAGCTAGGACCCTAATCTAGGTCAAACTAGGTTCCAAAGGCCAAATTAAGTGTTCTAAACCCTAGAGTATGTTTCTCCATGATTTATAGAGGGTTTACTTGCTTTTTATTCTGACCAGAACCTTGTTAATTTAAGCGGGTCTGTTTTAGGGTTACCAAGTGTCTTTTAGTTCTTAGATTGCACATGAACCCATTTCTGATTGACTCAACCCACTTTTTATCTCATTTTGACCATTTGACCTATGTTTTGCCTCTGAGAAATCCCGTTTATCTACTGCAATGGTAAAATTGCAGTTTTAACCTTTATTTCATGTTTTCTTCTCAGAGCACTTGTTCCTTCAGTTAGGCCTTCTTCTAGGTTATGTAGGAGCTTTTATATTCTTTATTGGGTCAAAATGAGCTAGTTATGGCTCATGATGAGGCTCTCATCACTTCCTAACCACCATCCAAGCCACCCTCTTTGGCACCCTTTCACATGGTGCCAAGGAAGCTTCCTAACCACCATCCATACTAGCCTATAAAAAGACCCCCCATCCTATAATTCAAATCATCGTTAGCAAGCAACAATTCTTTCTATCAAACACCTATAGCCACCATACATCCCACCACCAAGAAAAGAGAAGGAAAGAAGAAGATTAAGGGAGCAACCTACCCGCTCCCTTGGTGGCTTCTTCCTCTTCTTCTTGTTCTTTTGCCGTGCCAAAGAGCAAGCTCTTCACTAAGGAGGAGGGCCAGGCAGGAAGAAAGAAGGGTGGAGGACGTCTACTCTTGGGAGGGGAAACTTAAGGAGCTAGGAGGAAGTCTTCTTCATGTTTGGGAGCCACCATTCTTGGAGCGAAGGCTGCCTCGCTACTCGGTAGAATTTTCTGTCTTTTATTTTGTTGCATTTTAATTCCTGTTAAGCATTCATCTACCTAGGGATTAACTAAGTGAAACCTCTTCTTAGTTTGAGCTCCATCGGTACTTTGTAAACATTTCTTAATAACAAAGTGCCTTGCTTCATTCTTGAATTTTCAATTTCAAGTAGTAACTTTATTTATTTTAGTGCATCACATCTCTCTTCTAATTAACTTAGGCACACTTGCCTAGGGTAAGCTTAGAAGAGAAGACTTCACTCGCCACATAGGTTCTAGTTGTTAGGTAGGTTTCTTTAGCATAGTTCTATCTTCGCATTCATATCCTGCTTATTTCCAAACATTAAAATTTACAAAAATCAAAATACAAAAAGAGAAGTGTTGACTTGAGAGATGAGAGAGAGAATCACTTATTTGACTAACAAATTGGATTCCTTGGACAACCCTAGATGCCACCACTATCTAGGAACATAAATTTAAATGCTGATCGATTTTATGCATCTCAATGACAAAAACTCATTTTTAACTAATCGTGTATTTTTAAGATAACTTATTGGTGCCATTACCAGGGAGGCACGACTTAGTCACGTATTTTATATCTCTTGCTTTATTAGGTCTTCACAAATTTTGTTTTGTGTTTTGTTTAGGTGTAAATCAAGAGCGAGAGTGGGATCTGGATTCGCTTGAAGCAGAAACTTCAAGTGATCTTGTCTTCCCATGTAGTTCAGGTTAGTACCCCAAGCTATCTCTTTTTACAAAAACCAAAATATCTTAAAAAAATATTGAAATTATCAAAAAAATCAAAAACCAAGAAAAATTGAGGGTGGTGGAACCCTAAAACTCTTTGTGTTGCCTGTTTGCTTGATTTTTCCACCACCTTCACCTTATTGGTGAATGATTTTTGAAAATCCAGACTTCTATCATGATTTTCAAAAATCAGGTTCGGTGACATAGGATCTTCTTAAAATCATCAAATTTCATCTAGGGAAGCCCCTTTGGGTTAGGAACATTGAATCCAATTTTCAAATAAATTTACTGAAAAGAAAAAATTAACAAATTCACGGATTTAACAGAGTCTGACCTTGTTTTCTTACTATTTTCTTATAATTTGTGAATTTTATAAATTTTTCTACTCAATAGATTTGTATAAATTTAATATTCCTTGAAACAGTAAGAAATTACTTACATCATATAAAATTATGAAAAATTTTTTAGTTCATTTAAGGTTTCTATAGAATCAATTCCCTGAATCTATCATTTCTGACTCTTGACACTAGTAAAACAAAAATTCCAAAAAAATATCAAATAATTTCTTAAAATCTCAAAAAAATCATTTTTGGATTCCTTGTTTGATTTTACATCAAGTGGTGCATTTTTTTTCATGTTTTGATCACCACTTTTAAGGATTTCATAAAAAGAGATTCATTTAGGAGTTGCATAATTAGGATTTTCAATTCTCGAGTTTTGATTTTATTCTTTCTTAGTCACATCAACTTTAATGGAATTGACTTCCACCAACAAAAACTTGTGTGCTATTATTTGTGGAACTCCAAAACCTTGTTTGAATCCTTAACAAGAGAGGACATTAAAACCCACATTATCTTAATCAAAACCCTAAAATCCTTCAACAAAAAAATCCTTATTTGCAAAACCTATTTAATTTGGGTTGGGCATCACTTCCTGCCTAATTCGCACACACACCAAAAAGAAATAATCGACCACTACCCCAAACAATGCCCATCACATTCCTTATGCACTTTAAGCTCCTAGACTTAATTAAAATTTTGTAGCAATTTGACCGCTAAGGTTTCATCAAACTTAGGCTTGCTACCTAGGTTTTAAGTTTTATTTAGTTGGTATCAATTCTTTCATCTATATCTGGTGCTAAGCCGAGGGGCTGTGTCAAATGACCAAGCACAAGTTTACACAAGGCCCCAGTGATTTCCCTAGGACATGCTTGGGCCCAACCCTCCCCTTATTCAACCTAACCAGATTTGTTGGGAGAATGGATATCACTACTTATAGAATTTTGTTGCTTGATTGCACACTCTCTCATCTCTCCCTCGTCTCCCCATTTCTTCCATTTTTTGCACGGGCGACGGTCCCAAACTCCGCACTTGGAGGGACCACTTGATTTTTCCCATCTCACCAAAGACCTCCTTTCCCGCATTCCTCCTATTCTTTGCATTTTAAGAAAATGGAAAAGAAAAATAGGTCCTCTAACCCACATGCTGATTTTTCTATCCCCGATCTATCTGCCCTAGAGCTACATAATCAAGCCCCCCCACCTTGTCTCTACTCCATTATAGCTGAGCAGATGGCTTAGCTACAAGCTAATCAATAATATTTGACCAGGGCTATAACAAACCTAGCCAACCAAGGGAGACCTACCAAACCTACCCAAGCTCCACGACTTCCACATCTAACACCACCTAACACCCTTAAGAGAGAAAATTTGCATAATCTAAATACTGCCTGTGTTGAGTATAATCAATATTTTGAGGCTTTTTATGGTTCAACGGGGAATTACACATATCCAAATCATCACTCCACTCAAAATATCTCCACCCTCCAGGAGCAATTTAAAAATTCCTCTAATTAGAGGAATTATTCGACTCACTCCTAGACTAATCTGGTTCCTTACCAACAACAAAACCTGTTTGGAGGGTATGGTTCAAATCAGACCATTTATCAATCTGGGCCATCTCAAAACGACATCAATGCCCAGATGATGAAAGCCCTACATGAAATGCAAAGCAAAATGACAGAAGTAACCCGTGTTATTAACAACCTCCATGATCAAGTTGTGGTTACTCCGACCCAAAGACCTATAGGACATTTACCATCCTAGCCCATACCCAACCCTGTAAAAATCAAAGGAACCAGTATCTGAGTGGAAATCAAAATCAGAACCACACTAATCAACCTCCCATTAACCCGATAACTCAGCATCAACCCGACTTCTATCAACAACAGGCCCCACCACCTCCTCCTAGTGATAACCAAATTGCACGAGCAGTTACATTGAGGAGTGGAAAAATCACCACTGATTCAGGGCATTGATATCAAACTAATGAAACCCACTCTCACCCTATGCAAATTTACTCTCCTAACCCCACTCAGGAAAAGGAAAAAGACATACCAAAAACACAAGATTCAAATCCTATTTTTCACCCTCAAGCACTACAATCCAATCCTTCCAAAAAGAAACCAGAACCATCTCACCAACATCTTTTTGGACTTATTTAGGCAAGTTGAGACTAACATCCCCCTCCTAGATGCCTTTCCTGCCTATGCTCAATCTTTGAAAGCCATGTATACTCCAAAGTGGCAGGCCCAAATCTAGGAAGGGTTGTCCTTGCTGAGACAGTGAGCTCAGTTGTCCAAAGTAAGCTACCTCTCAAGAAAAAGAATCCAGGTGCACCACTCATTTCGGTTGTCATAAATGACACCACCTTTTATCGTACCCCTCTCAACTTACTCTATTAATCTCATCCCCCTGATCTTATTCGAGGAACGATTCAGTGAAATAAAACCTATTAAGGTTCAATTTCAATTGACAGACTGATCTACCATTCAACCATAGGGAGTTGTCGAGGATAGTATTGTCAAGATCTGGAATTGTCTTTCTGGTTGATTTTCTGGTCCTTGACATAGAATTACCTGAAGCTCTCACAAATGCCCCTATCATCCTTGGAAGACTTTTTCTGTTTACTACACAAGCTAATATCAATTATCATTCCAGAAAAATGGATATAAGTTGCGAAAACCAGACCATCTTATTAGATATTTTTCAAGCTTCCAAGAAGTCTATTGATTATGAATTTTTTGGGAACGTTGATAATAAAATGGAAGCAATAATTGAGAAATTTATGTTGACCAACTCCTACTCTGCTTTGACCACTATTGATCCAAATTCTATTGATTCATATTCTGAATATGATTATGTGGTCAAAGACATTTTAGATCAATTAGGCTTTGACATTCATTTTCAATTCTTCCTAATCTTCAACCCGACCCATCCACACTAACTTCACCCACCCGGCATCACATTGACTTCTTTCCCCCTCCCTTTCCATTGGACCTACTACCCAACCCATCCAAGTTTGGCTTTCATCATGAACTCAAACCATGGCCAGACTAGGGTCATTTTTCCCTTTTTCCATCTCATTTTTATCCTTGTATTTTTACCAATCATCTTTTAAGGGATTCAGAGGAAGACCTTTCTCTTGAGGGCATTCATGTGTCCAACTATTTACATCCGTCTTCCATGCATCACATCATGCCCAGCTGAATAGGCATAAAAGATAGCACTGGATGGGTGGTAACCCATCATTTTTCCTGCTTTCCTTTTCTCTTTCTTTTTCTAGGTTTTGACCATTCTGAACTCTACCACTTTTTCACCAAGGTGAACTCTTTTCCCTCCTAATGCATGAGGACATTGCATATCATAAGCATGGGGGTGTTTTTAAATTTTAATGATCAATTTAGGATTTTCAAAACCTAAAAATATGCAATTTTTTCTTCACATGCATCTAATTATGGAAAAATCATAACCTTTTTGAGGAAATTTTGAAATCAGAACCAAGGTTGAAAGATTCATTTTAAGGCACAGTGGGATTTAATCTTTAATAAACTAGGGATAAGGATATAGATCAAATTGTTAGAATCTCTAGGTCTATGTTTAGACTAGATCAAGTATCCTTCTATAAATTCCACCTATACTCATGATGGTTCAGGTGACTTAATTTCCCTTTGTGACCTAGAAATTACCTAGTTTAGTTTTCGATCCAAAAACTTGCATCTCTTACAAAATTCTTGTGTCAAATTTCACACTCAAGCCAACACCTAAAAAACATTTAGAAATTAGAAATACCCCTTGTTTGGCCTTAGTGAAATTTGAAGCAGATCATTGATTTGAGTTCCCACTGCTGAGGAGGAAAATGCCTCCTTTGAGGATGCGATGTCAACATGTTACTGCCTCGGTGCTACTTTACATCTATATCTCATATCTTTAGATAGAGCATTAAGGTGCAATTTTGCAGCTCAAGTGTCTTGGACGGTGCTCTACCCATAGCATCGGAGTAGGAGCTTGAGTTTTCTTAGAGTGCTCCTTTACACCGCATTGTTGTCTGGGGTTGTGAGCTCCTGGGTGGTGTCTTGGACAGTACTATCTCAAAGTGCTGGCGCCAGAGCCCCCTTGAGGATTGGTAATGGGAATGATGATCTTGACACATCTGTCAAAGAATTAAGCTAAGGATAAGCATGGGGGAGATAAAAAAAAGTTTTAAAAAGTACACAACCTTATAAATTTTGGCATTCACAAGCACAAGCACAAAGTTTTAAAGGATTAGGCAAGTTGCGAATCGGATTCAAGAGCCAAAGAAATCCTAATTGCAAAATGGTTTCGGGTTACTTGAATTAACAATGAGTTAATCTGTAAATTTTTGGAGGATACGTTGATCCTGATTCATCTAATTTTTTGGATCCGAAAATGAATCTCGATGTTTATCCATAATAAATCCCATGCCTCTTGTGTTTTGACCAACCAAGGATCCGTAATTTCCTTCTCAAAAGTAAAAAAATTAGTTTTTCCCAAAAATCTATTTTTTAAAAATTACTTTTGCTAAGAGACTAGCAAAAGATAAACAAGGGGGTGTGATAAATGCCAGTTTATCATCATTCTTATGACCTAAAACAAACCTAGCTCTTAGGATTTTAACTTCGCAAATGGGTTTCTGGGCTACATTTAGGCATCACTTAGGTTAGGCATGCAATGCACTATTTTTGTTGTTTTTGACACGTTTACTTGAGTGTTAGACATGATCAGATAGCCAACCTCGAAAACCCTAACATTCAGGAAGGCAATAAGTGAAGAAGAAGCTCAATCCAGCTAGGACTTAGCTAAATCCAGCTCATCATAGCTGGATACCAGCTCACTTGGGTTAGGGTTAGCTCTCTTAAGCTCCATTCAGCTCATCTTATCTAGAAGGCATCTTAGGGTAGCTCAACTTAGCTCAACCTAGCTTAAGACGACTCAGATCTAGCTCAACTTAGTTGAGTCTAGCTCCTCTTAGCTCTAATCATTTCACTAGGAGCTCTAGCTAGCTCAACTAAGTTGACAGAAGTGCACCTCAGCTCAAGTCCAGCTACTTCCAGCTCAACTCAACTCAACTTAGCTGAAGATGACCTCAAATAGCTTAGGCCAGCTTAAGTCCAACTCTCGGGGGCTCCACTCAGCTCAACCTAGTTGAGCTAAGCTATCTCAGCTACACCAGCTAGCTAGGTTATCTCTGGGAAGATCAAACCCAGCTCACCTTTCCTCAATTTAGCAGAAGGCAGCTCACTTTACCATGGCTTAGCAGCTAGCAAAGAACTGGCAAACTAAGCCAGCGAAGGTAGCTCCCTACAGTTCTCTTCAGTAGCCCCCAGCTTTAGTACAGCTCAAGATAGCTTCCTCCAGCTCATCACCTACAAAACCCTAGCTCCCTCAACCTCTCTCCCCAACTCACTACTAGCTAATCTAGCTTATCTTAGCTAGTCCTCCTCCATGCATCCAAACCTAACCATAAAACCCACCTAACTAGCTCCACCAAATAGGCCCACTTAAGCTCCACATAAGTTACCCCTACTTCCACCTCACCTTGGCACCATGTCAACCACAACCCTTCACACCACCACGACCTCCAATGGACACCATGTTGTTGGCGCCAACAAGCCTATAACCACCCTACCTTGGCGCCAACACTTCCATCCAAAAACCCCCACATCCTAGCAATACACCTACCCTTACAAGCCATCCCTACCCTACAATAACCCCCCTTCTAGAGCCCTCCTTGGTGGTGCCAAAATGGAGGCTTCTCTTCATTTTTCGTGCCACCTTTTAGGTGCCCTTCCACCCATAACTACCGCACTTTGCAACCCTAAGAATGGCGCCAACTATCCTACACCCTAGGATTCCCATAACCACCCTTAACTACCCACCAAACCTAATCCTAGCCCTACACTTAATTCCCCCGCCAACCACCACCTTCCCTTCATATAAAAGCACATCTAACCACCACCTTAGAAGGGGCCCCTCTCCAATAGATAGGTTCCACCTATACCATTAGTTAGGTTCTTACATCCATGCCAAGGAAGAAGAAGGAGAGAAGATCATGGGGGCAACCTACCTGCTCCCTTGGTGCCTTTTTCCTCTCTCTCTTCTCCCTTAGCCAAGCCAGGGAGGAGGTCATCTTCAACCTAGAGGGGACGGCTAGGCAAGGAGGATCTTCATCAAGGTGGTCGATGCCCACCTTGGAGGAAGAGCTTGAAGTATGACCAATTGAAGAAGGAAGAGAAGGAGAACTCTTTTAAAGTGTGGGGCAACCACACTTGGAGCGAGGGCCACCCAGATCTTCTACCAGAATCACCCCTTCATCTTCATCTTCTACTCTACCTTCTGTGTTAGCTAGTAGTTTAATGTTCCTATAGAAGCATTCCTCTACCTGTATTTTACTTTGCTAGTAATACAAATTTTCATTGCCTTCCAAGTTCATGTTTGAAATTAGTGCGTGTTTCTTCTGTTATTAGTGTAGTGCACATCACACTCTTCTCTTTTAATTACCTTAGGCACAATTGCCAAGGGTGAGATTAGAGGAGAGGACTTCATTATTGTCACTTAGGGTTAGTTGTAGAATAATTCATCTTTGCATCAATCCCGATTATTTCCAAACTATTAAAACAACAAAACGAAAATCACAAAAATGTGTTGATTTGAGAAGTGAGAGAGAGAGAGAACCAATTCATGTGATTAACAAATTGGCCTCCTTGGACCACTGTAGGTACTCTACTATCTAGGAATATAAATTGTAAAAGTTGATTGCAATGATACGTGTTACAATGAGATCAAAACCTACTTTTAACAAAACACATACTTTTGACATCACTTTTTTGACCATCTTCCGTGCATCACTTCATTCCCGACTAAATGGCATTAAAGATAACATTGGCTGGGAGGTAACCCGACAACATTTTCCTTTTCACTTTCATTTTCCTTTTTAGGTTCTGCAAAACTTCGCCTCTATCCTAACTTCCTTTCTCTGGTGATATCTTCTCCTACTCTTTTCCTTTTACAAGGGACTTGCAAACCTTAAGCATGTGGTGGTACTTCAATTTTGTTGGGCATTTCATTATTTTTCAGAACCTAAAATCATTAAAATATTTTGCATTCTCATCATCTGCAACTGCATATGCACTCTATTTGCGTAACTTAAAAAAAAAATGTTTTGAGAATTTTTAGTGAAAGAAATGACTAATGGTTGAACTTTAATTCAAACTAGGTACACCTAGGGTTTAATCATTAATAGAATAAGGATGAAGCTGTGGATTCATTTGTAGACATTTCAGGTTTAGAAACCTAGACTAGATCAGGTATTCTGTAAAGAATTCCATCCTAGCACTTGATGATTCAAGTAACCTGACTTTCTTTAGCGACTTGGATAGTACCTGACCTAGCTCTCGATCCAAAAATTTGCTTCCCTTTTGAAAACCTGCTATCAAACATTTCACACAAAAAAACAACACTACCCAAGCCCAAAAACATCTAAATAATTACAAACTCTTGCAAAATCTTAGTAAAATACTGAGATAGAAGAATGGTTTGAGTTCCCACCGCTGAGAAGGAAAAATACTTCCTTTGAAGATGCGATGCCAGCATGTTACCGCCTCGACGCTGCTCTATATCTATATTTCATATCTTTCGATGGAGCATTACGGTGCATTTTGTTGCTCAGGTGTCTTAGATGGTTCATGATAAATCTAGATTTTGTGGTGATAATTCTATCAATCAGAGTTTATCTTAAGGGTAACATGCACAAATAACACATCATAAATGGGATGGGACCATTACTTGCATTGCACATTGAGATTGTTTATAAATCAATGTTAATAGCCATTTGTACAAGTTCATATCAAAACAAGCCTTAGATGAGCAATCGGACCGTACAGATGGACTTAGATTATGAATCGAGTCCAACGGACTTCAAATCACTCAAATCCGACATCAGGAGCTCCCTCGATTGGCCCAAGAAGTTTTGGCAGTTGATCATCAGATCAATGGCCCACAAGTAGCCATGTCACCGCTTCACCGCGCCCTCACCCACGCAATATGCCCTTGCCTCATCGCGCAAAGCATTTTAAGCCGTCCGATCTGATGATCAAACGACTGAGAAGCCACCAGCATTGCCTACACCTTCTCTTCAGCACACCCACCCGCACAATCTCGACCGCACATCCTCCATTTAACAACTGGGGAGCAGGGGCCAAGACTTCTTTGCTGCAACAAACCAAGGCATGCAGTACATTGGTCCACGCCTCACCTAAGCTCTCACGAGCGCCCGTTCGAGCTGCGGCGGGATCCAATTGGCAGCAGATGCACGTGCGGATGAAATTCGACCACTGGTGCAGAAGCCAACGGTAGTGATCGCACCATGCGACGCAGTGGATACACGTGGATGCACCCAGGCGAGATGATGCGGGATCCTCAGCACACGTGCCCACGCAACTCAACCATCCGATCTTCGATTAGACGACTCACAACGTGATCATGTGGATTGTCGGAGAAGAAGTATGCTCACCTACGATGGACTGGCCAGAGGAGGGCCTTCACTGACGTTTCTGGCATGGGTTTAGCAACTTCCTGGACATCGTTAAAGCCCTTACTTAGTTTGGAGACCCCTTTTCCCTATATAAACCCCTTCAACTACCCCATTGAGAGGCATTTTGAATGCACTTGAAGTTCTTCTACCCCACTCCTAACTTCCTTTAGCACACTTTGTACTCACCGGAGTTGACGAGTCACTGACGGAGCCCTCCTCCACCAACATGGCCGCCTCGCCTTCTCCCCTCTCTCTCTCTCCCTTTGCTCTAGCTTTACTTTACTTTTGTTTAAGCATTTAGCTATTATTGTATCTGTGAAACTCTAGTTGCATGTTAATTGATGCTGTTTCTTATATAGGTATTGTCTCTCACTTTTTACCGGGTTTTACTTATCTTGATTTGCATGAATGCTGTGATCAAAAGACTCTATCCCTACTCTCTCTCTCTCTTTTGCTCTCTTACTCTCTTTTCTCTCCTGCATTTTCTCATGCGTAAGGAAAATTAGCCATTTTCGTGATAGCTAAGTGATAGAAAAAGCTAATTTCATGCCTCCTTATTTTCGACACTCGGACTCACATCCATTTCTACATTTAAAACTGATGTTGCAAATACGTGCTACAAGGACCTATTTAAACAAACGCATCCGGCTCATGTCAGTTTTTGGCACTATTGCCGAGGAGGCAACGGATTTATTTTGTCGCTTTCATTTTGCATCCATACTCACATCATCTAACTCATTTCCTCCCTCTACTTGATTAGTTGCAAGAACTCGATGCTTGGGTGGCGAAGGAGTGCAACTCGTGACAGTGGAGATGGAGTGAACACAATAAAGACCGGTTGTGAGTACCGCTCTACCCATGGTTATTTGCTTGCCTAAAAAAATCTTAAAAAAATTAAAATCAGAGAAAAAATCAGCGTGGTGAATGATTGCTTGATCCACATCCTAAACTCATCACCCAACAAAAAAAAACACTCTAAGATTCTTAAAGACATAATCTCTTTGGAGTGTTCTTTTTCTTTTTGAGTGATTTTTGCGAAACCACCATGACTTGACTTGGGCCGCATCACTCACCTTAAAATTGACTCACCTAGTAGATTGCATGAACAATAGGGTTGTTTTCTAGGGCCTCCTCACTCTAAAAGAAATTCACTCTCACCCATTGTGTGTAAAACTTGGCGTGCCCACTTGAAACTTGTTTGAAAACACTAAGGCACTTCAACCCTAAAAGACATTAAAGTAAGGACAAGTGTTAAAAGATACTACATCTTAAATCCCTACTTGAAAACCATGTCTTCTTAGGTGCACACACATTTGAATCGGATAACTAAGAGGCACCACCCCAATCAATGCCTCATCACATTTCTTGAGCACAAGCACTGGCCTAAGCCCTCATTAAAATAGAGTAGATGTGCTCTAGGCACAATTGGTTTAAGTCCCGAAAGGCATGATTTCGGTTGCTAGGCACTTGACCTTCATTCCCTTCACAAAATCTGGTGACTAAGCTGCGGGGAAGTGTCAAATGACCGTGGTTGTGGGGTTTATGGAACTGACGGTGCAAACCAAAGGAAGAACCTTCCCCACAATCCCCTCGTAATCAACCTGGCCAGATTAGCCTTGGGAAGGGCAGTTATGTGCCTACAAACTTGATCATTCCTTTTGAGATTTCTGGGCCCCCTAAGGAATACACTCTAAGGACTAGTCTTGTCTACTTGTTTGAGCACACACGTGTCTCACATCTGTTTCTCTCCGCATCCCTCCTCGTTCCTCTCTAGTGTATGCACGGGAGACGATCACTTCATCCTGAGCTGTTTGTTTTGGGATGGGAAACCCAAGGGAGACTTGATCTTGCTAGAGATATGGCTGAAGCGAGAGTAGATGAGGTTGAGGACCAACCTCCACCAGATATGATGGCCATCATCTAGGCCTAGATTAATGCAAACCACTAGCTTCAGCAGCAGCAGATCCACACTATCTTGCAAGCCATACACTAGTTGTAGAACCCGCAGGGGCAACCACCACCACCTTTGCTGAACCCACAGGGGCAACCACCACCTGATCCACCACAATTCCAGAACCAACCTAGGCCTCTTTGCGACTTTTATGATCCATCTGCTATTTGGATCAAACCACATCTTAGGGTCCTTGAAGGGGGAGATGATTTTGAGCTAAAACCAAATGTCCTAAGCCTAATTCAAAGCCACTTCCATGGGAGCTCAAATGAGGACCCCTTACAACACCTAGAGGACCTTGACCGGATCGCCCAGACTATCAAGCCCAGGAACATCAGCTTAAACATTATTTTGATTAAGATGTTCCCCTTCTTACTAAGAGACAAAGCATCTCTCTGGCTTAGAACTTTATGAAGAGCTATCTCCACCTTGGAAAAACTAAGGCATGCATGCTTAAAGAAATTCTTCCCCATAGGAAGACCAACGCCCTCAGAAGAGCCATTACCACCATTACACTCTAGGGCGGGGAACAATTCCATGAGGCATGGGAGAGATTTAACGAATTGTTGATGAAATGCCCACACCATGAGGTTCCAAGGTGGCAATTGACCCAAATCTTCTACCAAGGTCTGGACAGTAACCTTCAGAACTTTATTGATGCCTCATGCAGAGGAAACTTTTGAACAAAGACAAGGAAAGTGCGTTTGAGCTTTTTGAGTCTATGAGCAAAAATTTGCTCAATAATGCCTCCTTGACCCAGTTCAGTCGATCCAGTCAACCTATTGGTGGGATCTATGAGGTACAAGCAAATTCTGGAATGGTTGACAAGGAGATTATTGCCAAGAAGTTGGATCAAGTGGAATTAGTGGATAAGAAGATAGATGAACTATTGAACCAGACTAGGAACTCGCTACGACTCTCTCCCTAGCAAAGGGAGCTCACAATGTCGACCTAGTTCAGCCACTAAGCCAGATGCACCTGGAACAACCTTGACCATGTTCCAGGGAGGGACCTTTGCTCCCTCAACCCCTGATTATTCTCTTCCCTCCCCCTCGGCAAGTTCTATCTTTGAAGATGTCTAGGCTATCCAAGTTTATTGCAAACCTGACCATATCTCTAACAACTGCAACACCGGATGGTGTAATCACCCAAACTTTGCTTAGACGAACCAGAAATCGAATCAATTTCAGAACTAGCCCAGGCCAAACCATCAGCCAAACCCGACCTCCTATTAGCAAGGTCCACCGGTTAAACCCCCTATAATTCGAATATGGCGACCCCTCCCCCACAAAACCAAATGCACACCTTGATGAAAATGATGGTTGACATGAACCAGAAACACTAGGAGGAAATGGCATTAGTGAAGGGATAGTTGAGCCAGTTGTTGAATTGTAAACAACAAGGATCCCTTCCTTCTTAGCCATAGCTGAACCTGCAAAACGTGATTAATAGAGGCTCCAATTCACAAGGGTTCCAAGGCAATCTTGGGTAGGCCCACATGGTCCAACCTACCCCACAAACACCCCCTAGGTTTGGTGCTTCTTCGTCCTTTTCTTCTCAAGGATCAACCCGCAGTCCCAATGCCTCTGCAAATGCAGTGACCTTGAGAAGAAGCACTAAATCCTAGGATCCCAAGTGGCTGACTCCTCTCATGACCTTACTCCCATTGATACCCAAATTTGAAGACAAGCAGGAAACACCCAAGGACCTGGAGATTGACCCAGTTCAAATCCAAACACCATACCCCAAGGCCTTGGAGAAGATGAAGAGAAAGAAAGCGATTGTGGAAAATGAGGAACTTTTGGAAATTTTCAAGTAGGTTCAAATTAATATCCTGCTCCTTGAGGCAGTTAAGCACATTCTGGCTTATGCTAAGTTCCTAAAGGATGCCTGTACACCGAAGCATAAGCCATGACTCCAAGCACCTAGGAAGGTTGTGCTCTCAGAGCAAGTGAGTTCCATGATATCTTGCAACCATCTGCTCAAATGAACAGACCCAGGGCCACCCTGATATCTTGCAATATCGAGGACAAGACATTTGATAGAGAGCTCCTGGACTTAGGTGCTTTGATCAATATGAACCCAACAACCCTGTATCACCAATTAGGATTTGGAGAATTGACACCCACACCTATGACCATCCAATTGGCTGATCGATCTGTGAAGACCCCAAAGGGGGTTGTCGATGACATAATTGTTCAAGTCAAGGACTTCTACTTCCTAGTCGACTTCTTGGTGCTCGACATGGAAGTCCCCGAATAGCTACAAAACACACCCATCATCCTGGGTAGACCTTTCTTAGCTACGGCTAAGGCGAGCATCTATTGTGACATGGGATGCATGGAAATCATCTTCAGAGATAGGAAGATGAAGTTGGATATCTTCAGGGTAACTTAGTCTTTCTATTATGACTGGATTGAGGAGCACGATCCCGTGGAGCCTCTGGTTGAGAAATGCCTCACCCTTAATTCTGTATCAGACCATCAGACCCAACCTTATGATGACTATTCTGGCCCATCCCCGTCTGTGCATGCTAACCTCTATAGTGCTGATTGCCATCAGCAACCACCATTTGAGGTGATTGATGCTGATTAGCTCCTGCCTTTCCCCTACCCATCGAGTGCTATTCCACCCACACCCGAGTTGAAGCTGTTACCCAAAAATCTAAAGTATGTCATCCATGGACCTGACCAGACCTTCCTGGTGAATATCAACACCCATCTAACCAAGGATCAGAAACTCAAGTTGACTGTGACCCTATCAGAACATCGGGCAGCCATTGGATGGACCATCTCAGATTTACGAGGAATTAGCCCCACCTATTGCGCCCACAAGATCTATCTGGAAGATGGGGCTCGACCTTCCCATCAGATGTAGAGATGATTAAACCCGAATATGTGGGAGTTCACTAAAAAAGAAATCATCAAGTGGCTTGACACTAACATCATCTACCCAATCCCTGATAGCCCCTGGGTGAGTTCCACTCAAGTGGTCCCCAAGAAAGCTGGGCTCACCATTGTCAGTAATGAGCATGGCGAATCCATCCCCACCCGCACACCACTGCATGGTGAGTGTGCATTGATTATAGGAAGCTCAATGAGGCAACCAAGAAAGATCATTTCCCTCTACCATTCATTGACGAGATTCTTGAATGATTGGCAGGGCAGAAATATTTTTGTTTCCTAGATGGATACTAAGCATACAACCAACTCGCGATTGCTCCTAAAGATCAAGTGAAGAGCACATTCACTTGCCCATATGCCACATTCGCGTTCCATCGTATGCCATTCAGGTTATGCAATGCACCCGCTACCTTTCAGTGCTGCTTGCTAGCCATATTTTCAGAGATGGTGGGTGAATACCTGGAGGTCTTTATGGATGATTTCTAAATGTTTGGGAACTCATTCGACCATTGTCTGAGCAACTTGGAGAAAATCCTGAAGCGATGTATTGAGGTTAACTTGGTTTTGAGCTGGGAAAAAAGCCATTTCATGGTTCAAGAGGGGATTATCCTCAGGCACATCGTATCGCATAGGGGCATTAAGGTGGATCAAGCTAAGGTTGATTTGATTTCCAAACTTCCGCCACCTAGCTCAGTCTGGCAAATCCAATCTTTCCTAGGACACGTTGGTTTCTATCGAAGGTTCATTAAAGACTTCTCCAAACTCTCTAAACCCTTGACCGACCTTCTCTCTAATGACACCCTGTTTCACATGACACCTGATTGCATCCACGCTTACAACACCCTCAGGGAATCAGTCTCCACTGTACCTATGTTACAGCCCTCAGACTGGTCCTAGGATTTTGAAATTATGTGTGATGTATCAGACTTTGCCATCGGCGCAGTCCTAGGAAAGAGACAAGAAAAGAAACCCGTGGTGATCTACTACTTGAGCAAGACGTTGGATGAGGTGAAATGGAACTATGTAGTCACAGAGAAAGAGCTACTCGACGTAGTTTTTGGACTCGAAAAGTTCCAATCTTACCTCCTAGGATCCCACACGACCATTTATACAGACCACTCAGCCATCCGGTATTTGTTGGCCAAAAAGGATGCTAAACCCAGTCTCATCAGATTGATCCTGCTCTTGCAGGAATTTGACATGGAAATTCATGACAAAGTTGTGTCCAATAATGTCGTGGCCGATCACCTATCCAAACTCCACCTGGACCACATTGGCCCTCCTTGCCCTTGACTGATACCTTTCCTGATGAACAACTTTTGGCTGTGCAAGAAAGGAAATACCCTTGTATGTCAACTTCGTCAACTATCTGGTAGTAGGACTGACCTCGCACAGCTGGTCCAGACAGCAATGGGAACAGCTCTTGGTTGAAACCAAGCACTATTTTTGGGATGATCCCATGTTGTCAAGCCTCTATGCCGACTAGATTATCAGGAAGTGTATTTTGGAGGATGAAGTTCAAAGTGTGCTATCCTTTTGTTATGACCAAGCATGTGGTGGCCACTTTTTGGGGAAGATGACGGCTGCAAAGGTTTTGCAGTCCGGATTTTACTGGCCTTCCTTATTCAAGGATGCACATAGCTTTGAGGAGACTTGCGCTCGCTACCAGACTTTAAGGACCATGACCAGAAAAGACATGATGCCCCTCTAGCCCATTTTGGTTGTCAAGATCTTCAACATTTGGGGCATCGATTTCATGGGCCCCTTCCCACCATCCAACGACTTTATGTACATCTTAGTCTCCGTAGACTATGTCTCAAAATGGATTGAAGCTGTCGCCACTCATTGATGGGACCATAAGGCTATCATGAATTTTGTTAAGCAAAACATCTTTTCTTAGTTTGAAATACCAAAGGCCATGATCAGTGATGGTGGAAGTCGCTTTATCCACGCCGAGTTCCATGCCCTACTCAAAAAATACGGGGCTACTCACCGTATTGCCACCCGGTATCATCTGCAAACTAACGGCAGACTAAGGTCTCTAATAGGCAGATTAAGAATATTCTGCAAAAGACTATGAGATCTAACAGGAAGGATTGGTCCACACGATTGGATGATGCCCTATGGGCATATAGGATCGCTTTTAAGACCCTGATAGGCATGTCACCGTATCCCCTGGTCTTTGGCAAAGCTTGCCACCTTCCGGTTGAATTGGAACATCGGGCTTACTAGGCTGTTAAGCAATGTAACATGGACTCTCAGTTAGTAGGTGCACAAAAGACGCTCCAACTCTCTGAGCTCGAGGAAATTCGTCGGGACACATTTGAGAACAGTCGACTTTACAAGGAAAAGATGAAAGCCGTCCATGACCAACTCATCCATAGAATGACCTTTGTGCCTAACTAGGAAGTCTGGCTTTTTGATGCCCGACTTAAACTTTTTCCCAAGAAGCTCAGATCCAAGTGGATAGGACCATATTTGGTGGTCAAACCTTTTTCTAGTGGGGCGGTTGAAATTGTAGATCTGAACACTGGGCACACCTTCACAGTCAACGGTCAGAGATTAAAGCATTTTCTTGCCCAGGTTCCCAAAAAGGAGGTTGTCACTTTTATCGAGGGTTGACAAGAAGCATCACCCAATTGGAGGCATTAAACTCAACACTTCTTGGGAGGCAACCCAGAAGATTCAGACTGATCAGGTACACGGCATCACTCAGGTGACTTCTTTCTGAACCCCCTTTGCATCCATTTATTTGTCAATGAGGACATTGTCCAACTTAAGCATGGGGGGGTGGTAATTTGCATGTTCTATGTTCATTTTATCAGTCTGAATAGAATAAGGTTAAAAAAAAATTGATGAATTTAGGAAGAAAAACTTAGGCATTAGCAACTTGATAACAGTAGGAAATAATACGAAAAGAACCTGAACACTTAAACTTTTCAGGCCTTCATGCTCAATCATCCCTGGTGTTCGTTAAAATTTGGATTTAGCCTTGAATCCTCACAAGCTTAATTTATTTTAATTTATCAATAAAATAGGGTGATAAGTATGTGACTTATCAACTCACCCTCTGATTTGGAGGGACTTTTAGTCTAAGCATCTACAAACATTTTCGCACTGACTCACTTCTCGGAGAGTCTAACAGAAGCTGGGTAGCTAATGAACCTTCTAAGGGGGTATAGTTGGCAAGTTTTCGTGGGTAATAGCCCATTGGCCGGCTGTCCAGAGCCTAGCCATAGGATCACTTTCTTTTTATTTCCTCTAAGTAAATCTGAGATCAGGGAAGCCACCTACTAAACAACAAAAGAAAAAGAAAAGTGAAAAGGAAAAATAAATGGGAGAAATAGAAAAAAATAGAAAAAGAAGAACAAGAAAAAATAAATAAATAAGCCACACTTCACTGCATGAGTATGGCTGGCAAGTGGTCATGGGTAATAGCCCATTAGCCGATTGTCCAGAACCCAGCTCACTAAGTGCATAAAAAGTCAAAAACACCTAAGGAAGAAGTGGGGAAGTAGAGCAATCTAGGGAGATATACACTCGAAACACTCTTGTGTTGACCCCAAATAAAATAAAAGTAGGGAGAAAGCTACCAATTGGACAAATACACCTTCAGGCACGCACTTCCTTTTTCGGTCAACTAGCGGTGTAGAAACCCGAAGTCTGTTCTAATTACCATTGAGTAAGTCTATACAATATTCACACCAAGATGCTTAGCACTAACAGTCTTTTTCTAGTTATGGGTGGGTTGGGTAGCCGTAAAAAGTTACCGACACACTCTAAGCTCAAAAAAATTCAAAAAAAGAAAAGGAAAGATGAAATATATATATATATATATGTATATAAGCTTTAAGGGAGGATTTGGGCGGTTCACATTTTGGCAAACACCTAGGCGCTATTTAGTCTCTATACATCAGGCTCTTAGTATATTTCCTCCTATTGACAAGTAACAAAATGACTAAGTAATCAATTCCTGAATTCTGATTGAGAATAATGGCTGGGATGAACCTTGCTAGAGACTAGCAAGGAATGAGCATGGGGGTATAATAACTCTACATTTTGTGGCAATAATTCTATCAATCGGGGTTTATCTTAAGGGTAACATGCACAAATAATACATCATAAATGGGCTTGGGACCATTACTTGCATTGCACATTGAGATTGCATATAAATCAATGTTAATGGCCATTTGTACAAGTTCATCTCAAAACAGGCCTTAGATGAGCAATTGGACCCCATGGATGGACTCAGATCGACAAATCGAGTCCAACAGATTCGAAATCACTCAAATCCGACGTCCGAAGCTCCTTGATTGGCCTAAGAAGTTTTGGCTGTTGATCATCAGATCAATGGCCCACAAGCAGCCACGTCACCACTCCACCATGCCCTCAGCCGCGTAGTATGCCCTTGCCTCATCACACAAAGCATTTTAAGCCGTTTAATCAGACAATCGGACGATTGAGAAGCCATTAGCATCGCCCGCACCTTCTCTTCAACACACCTACCGCATGATCTCGGCCGCACATCCTCCATCTAATGGCTGAGGAGCAGCGGTCAAGACTTCTATGCTACAACAAACCAAGGCATGCAGCGCATTGGTCTGCACCTCACCTGAGTGCTTACGAGCACCCTTTCAAGCCACGGCGGGATCAAATTGGCAGCGGATGTGTGAGAAGATGAAATTCGATTGTTGATGCAGAAGCCGACGGCAGTGATCACTCGACGTGGTGTAGTGGATGTGCACGGTTGCACCTGGGCAAGATGATGCTCGATCCTCAATGCACATGCCTACGCAACTCTCAACCGTTTGATCTTTGATCGGATGGCTCACAGCGCAATCATGCGGATAGTGGGAGAAGAAGCACGCACACCTATGACAGACCGGCAGGAGGAGGGCCTTCACTGATGTTTCTGGCATGGGTTTAGCGATGTCTAGGACGTTGTTAAAACCCTTAGTTTGGAAACCCCTTTTCCCTATATAAAGCCCTTCAACTACCCCATTGAGAGGCATTTTGAATACACTTGCAATTCTTCTACCCCACTCCTAGCTTCCCTTAGCACACTTTGTACTTGCCGGAGTTGATGAGCCACTCACGGAGCCCTCCACAACCGTCATGGCCACCTTGCCTTCTCCCCTCTCTCTCTCTCCCTTTACTCTAGCTTTACTTTACTTTTGTTTAAGCATTTAGCTATTGTTGTAACTGTAAAACTCAAGTTGCATGTTAGATGATGTTGTTTCTTATATAGCTACTGTCTCTCTCTTTTTGACAGGTTTTTTCTTATGTTGATTTGCATGAATGCTATGATCAAAAGACTCCAACCCTACTTCTCTCTCTCTTTCTCTGTTACTCTCTTTTATCTCCCACATTTTCTCGTGTGCAAGCAAAGCCCACCATTTCCGTGAAAACTAAGTGACAGAAAAAGCTGATTTCACACTTCCCTGTGTTTGACACCCGGACTCACATCTGTTTCTACATTTAAAACTGACATTGCAAATGCAAGCTACAATGACCTATTTAGACAAACGCATTTGGCATGTCAGTTCTCTACTCATTGCGTCGAAGCAAGAGCTTGAGCTTGCTTGGAGAGGCCCTTTACACCGCAATGTGTTTCAGGGTTGTGAGCTCTTGGGGTATGTCTTGGATGGTACTATCTCGAAGTGCCAGCAGCAAAGTCCCATCGAGGATTGGTAACAGAAATGATGATCCCTACACATCTATAGTGGGACTAAGCTAAGGCTAAGCATGGGGGCAATAAATGAAAAAAAAAAGTTTCAATAGCATGACCTTATCCCAATAATGTTGGCATATCACAAAGCACTGACACCTAAATTTTTATCAACTTGCGAGTTATGGATCGAGTTCACGAACTAGGGAAATCCTAACAGCAAAAATGGTTTTGGGATATTTGAATTAAAAAGGAATTAAGTAGTGAATTCTCAAAGGATAGAGTGGTCTCGATTTGTCTAATCTTTGAATTGAAAGCTAAGTCCGGATGTTTTATCCTTAATAAACCTCGTACCTACCTTAACCAAAAATCAACCAAGGTCCTATCTTGAAATTTTTCCTCAAAACACAAAAAGATGGTTTCTTGAGAAATAATGTGGTGCAATCACAATTTTTGCTAACGAACTAGCAAAAAGATAAACATGGAGGTGTGATAAACGCCAGTTTATCATCATCCTTTGCATCCATTCACATCTAGTTCCTAAGATTATGACAACTGCATTGCATAGCATGAATGTGCATTTAGGGTTTAGAGCATATATAAGCATTCATTTAACATTAACTCATGTAGTTTCCATTTGATTGCTAGGGATGAATGCATTGAAATTCAAAGAAACCCTCGTAGTATGGAAGGCAATGAACATTTGTGAAGACAAAAACTCCAGTAGTTGGACCCTAGCACAACTCAGTAGGATGCAACTCAAATCCAATTCCTACCCTACCACCTTTCCACCTTAATGGCCATCCACCTACATTAAAACCACCAACCATTAGTGCCTAAAATACACTCCGTGTAACCCTTTTCACATGGAGCCAAGGAAGCCTCCTAGCCACCCTCCTTGTCACACTTTCACATGGTGCCAATGAAGCTTCCTAACCACCATCCAAGCCACCCTCCTTGGCACCCTTTTGATGATAAAGTCATCACCAGCCATATCTAGCTTTAATTACTCATAATCCATTCATAAATGCTCCGACATAACCACTAAAGGACCGTAATTCATCGTACATCATTTCTGAGAGTTTAACATGAAACCAGGGTTAAACTAGAATTTTACCATCATATCATAAATGTATAATAACCGTGGGTTTTCTCAGGGGTTTACTAAAGCTCAAATATGCATTACAGTCTAATAAGTGGGTTCATGCAGACAGAAGTGGGTTTTCACGTGTTATAAGAATTAACGGACATCTGAAACCCTAAAAATAAACTCGCTTAATTAAATGAGGTTCTGGTCATGATAAAATTCACCTAAACCCTCTAAAAATCATAGAAAAATATTCTCTAAGGTTCAGCATCCTTGATTTGTCCATCAGAGCCCAATTCAACCTAAAATAGTCTCAGATAGATAATTGCCCTAATTTGGGTTTTTGCACAAATTACCTAGATAAACTTTGTCAAAACCTAAATCTAACTTCATCATCAGATTCCTTGGGTTCAAATTAGGTTTATACTAAAATTTGGACCAAATCAGATATCATATTGACCGAGTTTGCAATTCAGTCCTCTTCTAACTCTTTTTCTTACGAAGAACCCCTCAACTTTTGAAATCCTTGAAAGGACCCCCTTAACTTCTTCATCTTCTTCACATCCAGGTCCCTAATCCTATTAGGAATAGCTATAGGAGCACCGACGAGATTCGAGCGAGATTTTCTCGCCTGTTTCTCAATTAATTAGTCCCAAATTTGAACCAGAAATTCCTTGAGGAATTCTCTTTCAATCAAACCCAGCCTTGGACCCTAAGTCTTTCCCAATCTCCCATGTGAATGCATGGGAGATGTGGGTATCCCACATGCGCAAGAAGCTCAGAGTTTACAAGCTTTTTTCCAAGCTTGGAACTCCATCCTAAGCCCTAGAAAAGAATGCACAATGCAAGGCCTTGCTCCTTTGCTAGGTTTTGGCCTAAAAACCATCTTCAAACTCCTTCCCTGGCCATCTCTGACTTAGCTCCATCGAGCTCCTCACTCCGTCATCCTACGACCTCCCAATGGTCAATTTGGGAGTGCCACATTCTTCTCCGACTTCTTCCGCCTCCTGACGACCAAATCAAAGGCTCCCAAGTCCCATGCTTCCTCATAGCTCTTCCACCGGAGAACCCTTTGTCGTCAGTGTCGGCCAACCACAACTGATGCCGACTTAACTCCTTCGTCTGCAATTCTAGGTCCTAAAGCTCCCTTATCCCCTCTATTCTTTTCCCCCTTCTTTAGATTTTAATTTTGGTTACTAATGCTACCGCTCTCCCTCTATCTTCTCCATCTCCGACCACCCTCCAGTGATGCTCTTCGCACGCTACACACAACCACCTGCCCTGCAGACAACTCCACAAACTTCGTCGTCCATCCACCATCCAAACCCCTCACTCAATTCCACCAAAAACTCACTGAAATGCCTCACAAAGCTCACCCACTTCCGCTCGCCTCCTCTGAGTTCGCCCAACCACTCCACGTCACCACACAGCACGAGGACTTCGCCATCCTTAGGAAAACCTTCTGAATTGCTTTGATGCGGCCATAACACCTTATTGCTTGTTTCAGGTCTCAGTCGCCATTGACATTCCGTCCGTCGCCATCTATCATCGTCAGATGCTTCCAGACCTCAATTCCAACTCCTAAAGCCAAGGAGCTACTTAACCTATCTACCTGTAGAGGCAATTAGAGAACAAAGCTCTACGAAAGCTTTAATTGAAGGTGCTTCTTCCTACAGTTGTGCATAAGCGAAGGAAAGCGGGATAGTCCCACATTATGAACCACAGGGCCTGCAACCACGCATATATTGATTTTTTTTTCTCATCTCGTAGCCCAGTAACACGAGGGGTCAAGTCCATTCACCCCCTCACATACCCTCACCTGCCTATGCTAACTCCTAGGTCACCACACATCCCTGGTGACCCTGGACACTGTACATGATCCGGTTACCCTTGTATGGATCCGAATATGCCTCGGGTCTTGATAGAGAGGAGGAGGAAGATTTGTGAGAGAGTGGGGGAGGGTTTTATTCAGTGAAGTGTGTCCCTACAGAAGAGAAGTTGACTCCCTTATCTGTGAAGGAGAAGAAAGGGGAGGTTTGTGAAGAAGAAAGGAAGAGGAAGAAGCAAGGCCGAAGAAGGAAAGAAGAAGGATAAGCCTTTGAGAAGGTTGTGTTCACTTAAGTCATCTAATTTGAAAAGGCGACGTCTGATTTAACTTGATATGTTTGCTTGTGGAATTAAACTTAAGTGGTTCAAGCCACTGTTCATTTATTTTAGATATTGAGTAATTGATATATATGTAAACATAGACTAATAATTGGTGATTTAAATCACCATTATTTTATCTTAGATATCTTTTTGCCTTGTCAAACTCTTGATATACTCATGTTCTACATTGAATATTAGATTTGAGTAGATATTGTTCATTAATTAACATTAATGGCTTGATTTCCTGTGCTCATTTATATTTTAACTAAAGATTAGTGTGTGAATTCCTATGTGCTCCTTGTGTTCGACCTCTAAATCATTTCCTAATTTTGAGTTATAAATTTTATTTATTTTTGAGTGATTTCAACTATACTACAATGCAACCATTTTAAACATTGATTTCGTGCGCTAAACTTTTTTACACTGTTGCTGGGGAGCAACGTGCAATTCACCACTATTCTTTATTTTATTTGATTATATTTGAGCACTAACTTGCCCTATTTGATTTCTTATGATTTTGCGAGGTACTTCACGAAGAGATCTTCAGTGTAAATCAACCACTCCCTGGGCAAGTAATTACTGTTCTTCCTTAAACAGCCTCCTAATCTTGGGAAGATAGAAAAGGAAACAATCAATTAAGAATCACCTGCCTTAGTTTCATAGTAATTTTTTCATCTAAAAGGAAAGCTTTCTTGATTTACGGAAAAATTTCATATCTGATTGAAGTCGAGACGATTCTATTAGAGATCCTAACCTTAATTTCCGATACCTATTAGGGATTACGCTTAACTTCTAATCTTCATGGACTGTGCACTTCTTGTTTGAAGTCCGAGAAGAACATTTTAAAGATCAAATTGGATTCAGAATAGAGCCAATTAGGGTTTCTACATCAGTGTTTCTGGAGTGCTAGTTCACATTTACCTGCATAAAAGGAAATAAACCCTCCCGCATTTGTGTTCTACCTAAGCCCCTGTTTGAAAATGCCTAATCAGGAAAATCCTAAAAATTGAGCTCTAACTTCACTTGAATCTTAAAATCCTTAACCTAATAACCTAGGAGTCAAATCAGAGTGATTTCTAGGTCTTGACCTAGGTTTCATTCTCCATCTTTTAAGGCAGGTTAGGTGAAGTTGGTCTACATTACAAGCCAACCAACAACCAAATTAGGTCACAAGTCAAATTAACTTCTAATCAAGGGGAATTAAAGGCATAAATTAGGACCTAAAACTGGTAGACTTAAGAGGTCAAGTTATCCATTCAAGTCTACCTAGATCTGTGGTGACAAGGAAGGCTGGGTAGGGGAAACCCTATAACCCATGGGGACGCTCTACCATGTAGGGTTCTTCGCGGGACTCTCCCTTCCTGGCTACCCAGGTAATTCTCTGGTGGATGACATTCTGATCAAGGGGTATGATCCGCCTTGAACCTCTATAGTCATCCAAGAATCTTTGGTTGCCTTCATTGGGTCCAATTCACATCCAGTCCCTCATCTATTCTTTAGAGCACACACACAAGATGGCCCTTGGGTTTTTAATCTAATAGGCCTCATTAGATCTTCCACAGGATTTCCGATCAGATTAGATCACTTCGATCTGAACCTAAATTTGATTCAATATTCTGATCCATCACCTGATTTGAAGATGTAGCCTCGTAATTTAGGAAGACCATTTAGGAAACCTAAATCCCAAATGTCAATGAGAGATAAAATGATTGAGGATTCCCTGAAATTTTATAGAATTAATGACAAAACCTCAAATCCAACCATCATGATTCAGGTTAATATCCCAGAAACAACAACCTTTATTGCAAACTGTGCTCAATTAATATTGACACAAATAACAAATTGATCAATTTGGGATATTCTCATGACAGGATATATTGAATAGGAGAAATTTGTATAACTTTGAATATCTCCAATGCTTGACAAATCCTTTACATTGGGAAAGACACCAAGATGACCTTGAGAAATAGGAAGAGATGATAAAATTGTGGAAACAGACTATCAATCAAAAATACCCATATATTCCCCAAGCATTTAGCAAAACATCTTGGAATAAGATTGAGGATCAATCTGATTTCCCAACTCCTGGGTTTGAGAATCAAGGTTGTTGTGGATCCCCAACCCAGATGGAATATGATCCAACTTACGTGGAGACTGATACGCCTAAACTTGAGTTGGGTTGGGAAGATCCAATTGCAGGTGTTCCCGATTCCGAGGCAGCCCTAGAGATACGAGAACCTAGTTCACCTAGCTTTGAAATCCCAGACACCTACAATGGTGAGCTTAAAATAGAACTCCTCTAGAATGTAAATCACGAGCCTTATCCTGTTAAGGTAATTCTCGAGGATGATTCTAACATCTCAATAGAGCCCAGCCTAGTTTTGGTGATACAATCCCGACCTTTAACCTATAATCTAGATTTGAGCCTATTTGGGATAATTATGAGGCCCCATGTGATGAGACTTAGATTTTCAAGTTGAACTACGATTTTGGGCCTATGTTTGATGACTACACCTCTCCAGACTCCTCCGAGATACTGATCGATTTGTCAAAAATCACGCCAATTTACGACACAGAAATTGAGGAGCTGGAAGAGTTTGGATTCAATTGAGTATCTCCTAAGAGTCAAGAACTCGAGCCCATGTCTAATTGGGACACCTTTTTGAGTTCGGATTCTGAGTTTAGGTTAGATCCAAGTCAGGTTGCTGCTTCTCCACATCTCATTCACTCTATGGTGGAACGTCTAATCTAGAATCAGGTTCTGAACATGATCTTTGCAAGTTCTCTGATGATTTCAAATCTTACTCTGATTTTGGAGAATCTTTGTTTCCTGATGACTATAAGCCAATCTATGACCTCAGCATCCATGACCCATTCTTAGACTCTGACTTTGAGGTCCCTGATCTCGAGATCATTGATTCAAAACTTGGTTCCATTGAGATGGATTCATTCCTTTATGATATGCAGAATTCAGAAGTAGTAAGTGCCAAGAGTCTCTGTAATCCACAATCAAACCTCTTTTTGACTCAGATTTCCATGATCCTATAAGTAGTCTCCAGGCATTTTCATTTGAGTTTGATGAGCATTATGAGTACCTCTAGGTGAATCGACCATTGAAATTTTTCTAGAGGAACCCTCAACACATACAATTCTCCTTGAAGCCACCTCTTCTGATCCACATATAGAACCTTCTCGAATCCAAACCCAACCCCAACCTGCAACCGGAATCAACTTCTACTCTGATTCACCTCGCTCTGATCTGGTTGCATATGATTCTCCTCCAACTTTTGATTGGGTTTCAGACTCTGATCAGATTGATAATCACTTCCCATCTTTTTCTGATCCTATTAGTAGGGTTCTTACATCCTCTATAGCTCCATTCTCTTTTGCGGATCCCTACTCTAACCAGGCTGATTGTAATCAGCCAAACCCATGATTTTCATTTCCACATCCTTTTAAGTCATAGAGTATCTGGTGGGCACCATATCTCTTAATCCACATCCATCAACCACTAGACTTATTGGGTTTGGGCTGCATCATCAGCCCGTAGATCTGAACAAGCACCTGGTTGGACCAACTAGGATTCTGATCAAGGTGCTTGTTCTACAGAACTCATCTAATTTGATCACTCCTTCTCTATGACCATTTTCTGCTCAACTAAAGGCATGGAATTTAGCACTTAACAGGAGGCAACTCACGATTCCAAAAACCTAAGACCCTTCTAATTATCCTTTTGAGTTTCATGTCTACTTCACTTTGAGTTCCAAGTTAAGAATAGTTGACCATACCTCTGTTTCCTATACCAGAGCTTGAAATCATCTGCAATAGTCATCCTATCCCATTCACCCACCCTTTTACCCTGTTCTAACCTATGAACCACACTGATTCCATACCCTCTAGTTTACAATAAGGACATTGCAAAACTTAGGCATGTGGGGTGTTAAAATGCAAACACATAAAAATTCAAGTTTCTAAAGGGTTCTCACAAAAGAATTACTCATATCCAATAAACCAAAAAAAAAAAATAATAATAATAAAAATAAAATATAAAAAATGGAAATAAGGGAGGAAATTTTGACAGGTAATTGCATATCATTTTGAGGAAGAGAGGAGGTGATTTAAATGACAAAAAGGAGCAATAAATTTGAGTAAAAATGATAGTCATTAGTGAATAATTATGGGATTTACTTAAGTTCTAGACCAAGTCAAAAGAAACGAAAAATGAAGTCAAATAGTGCTAAAGAAATACAAAGATTTGCACGTGTGTTGTTCTTAGGCCTCTTAGGTTTAAGCTTCAAAATTCATCTATCCATTAAGATCTGGATAATCCTCAAGAGGTTGAGGAAAATGCAAAGCTTATGTACTATGTCTAAGGCTTAGGGATTATTCAACCTCATTAACTGACCTTTGGTTTGTGGGATTCGGTAACCTAAGCACCCTAATCCACACACAGTCTGGATCAGTGCGCTTAATATCAAAATCATGCAAATGCATTAATTCTATTCTGAAAATGCCACCTTGATTAGGAGTGGCTTATAAACACAAGTTGATTTAGACTAGTTCCTGGCGTGAAGATGCGTAATAACATACCGTCTTCTCTGTGATTGTCTTCGAGGATGTCTAAATATTATATTGGGGGCGTGTAAGCACCTTGTGTTGATTCAGGTTCCATGGGCGGGATTATCCTGAAATGTCCATTGCCGAGGCTTGTATTTAGCTACAGAATGCCATGGGAGACACTATCTCGAAGTGTCGAAAGCTAGGGTTCTAGGGATCGCCATGGGTGGTGTTATCTCGAAACATCGAAATCCAGGGACTCTTCATGGATTGATGGTAGGAGCGAGGAATCCAATACAGATCGTGTTTTAAGGCCAATCAGAAGCTAGAAATAAAGAAAAAAGAGATAGAAAACTCTCCAAAAATGAAAAAAAAATCCTCTATCTCTCTCATACAAAAACACACTGACAAACTGAACCGAGACACGCTACGTATTCGCATAGGTGCTTTAACTGCTGAATTCAACAAACCTTTGGTTAGTTTTTGTGAGCCTTAGAAACCTTCGCGACTGACTAAGGAGGTCTGGATCTTGATTGATACTTGAGTACCTCTAGGTTTATTTTCAACATGCTTACCTAATTCTAGAAAGACAACATGATTCGAGAATCTGAACAATAAAGGCATGGTATAGAATTTGAGTTAATTCCTTGAGATTTTCTAAGGGACTAGTAAAAGCTAGGTAAGTGGGTATGATGATAACGTCATCATTAGCCATATCTAGCTTTAATTAGTCAAAATCCATTAATAAATGCTCCTACATAATTACCAAAGTACCATAATTCATTGCACATCCTTTTTCAGAGTTTAACATGAAACTATGGTTACAACTGCAATTTTTCCATCATATCCTAAATGTAGAACAACCATGGGTTTTCTCAAGGGTTTACTAAAAGTCAAATATGCATTAAAGTCTAATAAGTAGGTTCGTGCAAACAGAAACAGGTTTTCACATGTTACGAGAATTAACGGACATCTGAAACCCTAAAAATAGACCCACTTAATTAACTGAGGTTCTGGTCTGGATAAAATTCACCTAAACCCACAAAATCATAAAAATATATTGTCTAGGACTTAGCATCCTTGATTTGACCATCAGATCCCATTTTGACAAAAAATAGACTCTTAGATAAATAATTACTTAATTTGGGTTTTTGCATAAATTACCCAATCAGACTTGGTCAAAACGTAAATCCAACCTCACCATCAAAAATTTAGTCCTATTCTGACTCTTTTTGCTGTAAAGAAACCCTCATCTTTTTAAATCCTTGTAGTGACCCCCTAACTTCATCTTCTTCACATCCAGGTCCCTACCTCCATTAAGAATAGCTATAGCACCTCCGACGAGATTTGAACAAGATTTTCTTGCTCGTTTCTCAATCAATCAGTCCCATATTTGAACTAGAGATTCCTTGAGAAATTCTCTTTTAATCAAACCCAGCCTTGGACCCTAAGCCTTTCCCAATCTCCCATGCGAACGCATGGGAGATGTGGGTATCCCACACATGCAAGAAGCATGGAGTTTCTAAGCTTGTTTCCAAGCTTGGAACTCCATCCTAATCCCTAGAAAAGCACCCCCAATGCAAGGCCATGCTGCTTAGCTAGGTTTTGGCCTAAAAACCCTCTTCAAACTCCTTCCCCGACCATCTCCGACTTAGGTCCGGCAAGCTCCTTCCTCAGTCGTCCTATGGCCTCCCAACAGCCAAATTGGGAGTGCCACATTCTTCTTCAACTTCTTTTGCCTCTCAATGACCAAATTAGAGGCTGCCAAGTCACTTGCTTCCTCGCCGCTCCTCTAGCAAAGAACCCTTCATCCTCGGCGCCAACCAACCACAGCCAATGCCACCTTATATCCTTTGTCTGCAATTCTAGGTCCTAAAGCTCCCTTATCCCCTCTATTCTTTTCACCCTTCTTTAGATTCCAATTTCAATTACCAACGCTGCCTCTCGCCCTCCATCTTCTCCATCTCCGACCGCCCTCCGACGAGGCTCTCCTCATGCTACACACAACCTCCCGCCTCACTGACAACTCCACAACCTTCACCGTCCATCCACCATCAAAACCCCTCACTCAATTCCACCAAAAACCCACTGAAATGCCTCACCGAACTCACCTACTTCCGCTCACCTCCTCCGAGTTCGCTCGACCACTCCACGTCACCACACAACACAAGGACTTCGCCATCATTTTCGCCATCCTCAAGCAAACCTTTTGAACTGCTTTGATGTGGCTGCAATGCCTTATTGCTTGTTTCAGCTCTCAGTCATCGTTGACGTTCCGTCCACCGCCATCCACCATTGTCAGATGCTTCCAGACCTCAATTCTTGCTCCAGAAGCTGTGAAGCCACTTCACCTATCTACCTGTAGTGGAAATTAGGGAACAAAGCTCTGCTGAAGCTCTAATTGAAGGCACTTCTTTCTGCAGTTGCACACGAGTGAAGGAAAGTCGGATAGTCCCACATCGTGAATAGCAGGGCTCGCGACCATGCATATATTGATTTTGTGTTCTCATCTCATTGCCTGCTAACATGAGGGGATGGGTCCCTCACCCCCTCACATGGCTCACCCACCTCTTCTCACACCTCGGTCACCACACACGTCGGTGACGCTAGACACTGTACATGATCCGATTACCCGTGTATGGATCCGAATCTACCCGGGGTCTTAAGGGAGAGGAGGAGGAAGATTTGTGAGAGAGTGGGGGAGGGTTTCGCTCTTTGAAGTTTGTCCCTATGCGACACTTAGCCACAGAAGAGAAGTTGACTCCCTTGTGCCATGAAGGAGAAGAAAGGGGAGGTTTGTGAAGAAGGAAGAAGAAAAAGCAAGGCTGAAGAATGGAAGAAGAAGGATAAGCCTTTGAGAAGGTTATGTTCACTTAAATTATTTAATTTGAGAAGGCGACATCTGATTTAACTTGATATATTTACTTGTGTGGAATTAAACTTAAGTGGTTCAAACCACTGTTCATGTTTCTAGATATTGAGTAATTGATATATATGTAAACATGGACTAATAATTGGTAATTCAAATCACCATTATTTTGTCTTAGATATCTTTTTGTCTTGTCAAACTCTTGTTATACTCATGTTCTACATTGAATATCAGATTTGAGTAGATTTTATTCATAAATTATTATTATTGGCTTGATTTCCTGTGCTCATTTATATTTTAACAAAAGATTAGCATGTGAATTCCTATTTGCTCCATGTGTTCGACCTCAGACTCATTTCTTCATTCTGAGTTATAAATTTTATTTGTTTACGAGCGATTTTGACTATACTGCAAGACAATGATTTTAAACATCGATTTTGCATGCTAAACACCTTTCACATGGTGCCAAGGAAGCTTCTTAACCACCATCCATACTAGCCTATAAAAAGACCCCCCATCCTACAATTCAAATCATCCTTGGAAAGCAATAATTCTTTCTATCAAACACCTATAGCCACCATACATCCCACGGCCAAGAAAGGAGAGAAGAAGATTAAGTGAGCAACCTACCCGCTCCCTTGGTGCCTTCTTCCTCTTCTTTCTCCTTCTCTGTGCCATGCCAAAGAGCAAGCTCTTCAGAAAGGAGGAGGGCTAGGCAGGATGAAAGAAGGGTGGAGGATGTCCACTCTTGGGAGGAGAAACTCAAGGAGCTAGAAGGAAGTCTTCTTCAAGTCTGGGAGCCACCATTCTTGGAGCGAAGGCTGCCTCGCTACTCGGGAGAATTTTCTGACTTTTATTTTGTTGCATTTTAATTCCTGTTAAGCATTCATCTACCTAGGGATTAACTAAGTGAAACCTCTTCTTAGTTGAGCTCCATAGGTACTTTATAAACATTTCTTCTTAATAACAAAGTGCCTTTCTTCATTCTTGAATTTTCAATTTCAAGTAGCAAATTTATTTATTTTAGTGCATCAGATCTCTCTTTTAATTACCCTAGATGCACTTGCCTAGGGTGAGCATAGAAGCGAAGACTTCTCTTGTTACTTAGGTTCTAGTTAGGCAAATTTCTTTAGCGTAGTACTATCTTCACATTCGTATCTCACTTATTTCCTAACATAAAAATTTATAGAATTCATAACACAAAAAAGTGAAGTGTTGATTTGAGAGATGAGAGAGAGAATCACTTATTTGACTAATTTATTGGCCTCCCTAGATGACCCTAGATAACACCACTATCTAGGAGAAAAAATTTAAAAGCTGATCGATTTTGAGCGTCTCAATGACAAAAACCCACTATTTAATAATTCGCATATTTTCCGTATTAGTTTCATAACTCGAATGGAATATGGTGGAATGTAAATGTGCCAAACAAGCAACTGAACGTTGTCTTCTCTTGGTCCTCGAGTGCAATAGCAACCTGGTTATATCCTGAATATCCATCGGGGAAGTAAAAATATTTCTACCCTGCCAATCGTTCGGGAATCTGGTCAATGAACGACAAGGGAAAATGATCCTTCCTAGTAGCTTCATTAAGCTTCCTATAGTCAATACAAACCTGCCATGTGGTGGTGGTGTCGATGGGGATTGATTCTCCTTGGTCATTTGTGACCACGGTGAGCCTGGCCTTCTTTGGTACTTCTTAAGTAGGGCCCACCCAGGGGCTGTCGAAAATCAGATAGATGATTTCGTCATCGAGCCATTTAATTATTTCTTTTTTAACGACCTCTCGCATGTTTGGGTTCAGTTGCCTCTGCATCTAGTGAGAAGGTCGAGCCCCATCTTCCAAATAGATCGTGAGAACATTAAGTTGGGCTAATTCCCCTTAAATCAGAAATTATCTACCCAATTGCTACTCAATGTTCAAAAAGAGTTGTAGTCAACCTAAGTTCTTGGCGTGTAGTCAGGTGTGCATTGATAATCATAAGGAAAGTATGATCAGGTCCTAAGAAGACATACTTGAGGTTATTGGGTAGAGGTTTCAATTCAAGTGCAGGTGGTAAAATGTTTGATGAGTAAGGGAAGGGAGGGAGTTAAGTGACGTCAATCTCCTCAAATGGAGGCTGCCCATGGTAATAAGTTCTACAGAGTTCTGCAACCTCTAGAGATTGGGTTGGGTTAGGGCAGTCTAAAGCTGGTTGAGTCAGATGGTCCTCTAAAGAGGTTACAGTCAAGCATTCTTCAATGAGGGTTTCTATGGGATCGCATTCCTCGACCCAACTGCAATCGAAAGACTTAGTTGCCTTGAAGATATCCAATTGCATCTTTTTATCTCCAAATGAAATTTCCATACATCTCGTGTCACAGTCAATGTTAGCCTTGGTTGTAGCTATAAAGAGTTTGCCTAGGATGATGGGCCTGTCTTGTAATTATTTAAGGACCTCCATGACAAGGACTAAGAAGTCAATCGGGAAATAGAAGTCCTTAACCCAAAAAATTACATCCTCAACTACCCCTTTTGGGGTTTTCACAGTTTGGTCGGCCAGTTGGATGGCCACAGCTATAGGCTTTAATTCTCCAAATCCGAACTGGTGATAGAGGGTTTATGTAAATATATTTATATCACATAAATCGTCTATTTTTGCATGTTCTTAGACATATAGTTGCATCATACATTATAAATATTGCATAACATGCATCATCTTACGTTTAGGTTAGATTGTATAAAGTTTAGGTTAATTTTCTCCTTTTATGGTCAAGGAATAAGGCAATATCATATTGGGGCCTTCGATTGAAGATCCAACCATACAGATCTAATCAGGGTGACGATCGGAGTTCCACGACTCCATGATCGCCTCGATCGAACTTTTGTAGCATTAGATGCAATCTGAGAAAGATCTGAGATCAAGGGGCTAGGTGGTGTAAATCCATACTTTAGATGAAAAATTCGGCCACACAGATGGGTTTGGATCGACAATCGTAGCCCAACAGCGTGAAAATTGGTCCAATCAGACATCCGTGGCACCACTTACAATGAAGAGAAGATGGAGGGTCCAGATGATGCCACACGACACCATCCAGACCCTCCACACAACTCGTTGCCCCTCTTTCTCATCCAATGACTGAGAATTGATCAGGTTGCCTCCCTCAAGCCATGCCTCATGTGAGAAGAACCACACATTTGATCTCAACCGTTGAATCAAGATCCAACGGTTGAGATCAAATAGCACAAGAATGTTCTCCTAGGCGATCCACGTGCATAGCATAGCGGATCAAATCTTCCATTGCCTCCAAGTCATGAGATCGAATCCCCGCAGCACTTCTCCTAAGCGTAGATCCAATTTCAATTAGGACCTCCCGATATCGTGTGCATGGCTTTGATTAGTTCGCATCATATGCTCAACGGCTGAAGTAAGAGCACCGCACGTGCACTTAAACACCTGATCAGACGAAGGTGCAGATGCATCTTAAGCCATCCGATCTCACGATCAGACAGCTGAGATTGTGATATCGTGTTCTTAAGCATTGAAGAAGAGAAGATGAAGGCACTGGTGCTATGCGACATGAGCCGTCGGATGCTAGATGGACGGCTGAGAGCTTGCGCACGCGATGAAGGTGTTGAACAACAGACGAAGGAGAGGAGGCGGGTGTGCACACGACCAATGGCCACGCTCTGGTCTTTAGTGATGTTTAAATCCGTCACTAAAGACCTGTGTATTAATGTTTTAAACATAAAATGAACATTTTGCCCTCAATCCCTACAACTATAGGAGACCCCTACCACTCGAAATTCCCATCCCTTCCTCTCTTCTCTCACCCCCTCCAAAGCTCTAAGAGCTTGTCCCAAACCCAGGATGCTCCATTAGAGTTAAAATTAGAATTTTTGCACCTTCTCATCCCCATTCGTGGAGCACATGTAGTTGTCTTCTCACCATTGTTTGGGGAGCAAATCCTACAGAGATGTCGCCCTACCCCATCCTCTGTCTCTACCTTCGTTCTCTCTCATCCCACATCTTACCATGTTCTTCTGGGTGCTTCGTCAATGCAGCTCGTCCTCCAAGCAGTAGTCAAGGAAAATAACTTCTCTCCATGTTCTCTTTTGTTGCTTTCTAGCAAAGGTTTCCTACTTTCTAGTGTAACGAGTAATTGTAATGATTAGTTGTAATGAGCATCACTAGGTGCTTATGAAATTCATGTTTATTCTATCTTTGTTTTCCTCTTTATTTGTACTATTCTCCCTCTCCCTTTTATTCTTTACTCTTTAAGTAGATAGCTAGTGTAGATTCACTTCAACCAACTAATCTGCTTCATGACAACAAATCAAAAATGATTTTTGATCAAATGTTCGCCTCCCTGTGTTTGACCTGGAATTCCTTTTAAATTTTGGTTAAAATTATCTGTTGAAGGATTTTTCTCGCAAATTATGCTATGACGATGGGTTTTCCAAACTCAAATCTTTTTGCGATGATTTTTCGCATCAATATTTTGGCATCGTTCCCAAGGAGGTGACACTCTTTGATTTTCCTCATTTTCTGACCTACTGATCATTTACCTCACTTCTCTCCTTTCTTATTGTGATTGTAAGTACTCTCACGAGGCGGGCAAAAGTGCTAGATTGGAGTAAAGTGATTTTGAAGGGTCTATAAATAACCCCACCTCCCCACCTGCAAGATTTCATTTCATTACCTAATAACACAAACCCTAATTAACCTAGGAGTTTGCATAAATTCTAATGTTAGTTTTGATTGTTTGTTTGACACTTCTGCCTGCCTCACCCTCCGCATATAAAAGAAAAACTATAAAAAAATCACACAGTGGTACACAACCTTTTCTGATTCTTGATACTCATCTAGTAACCCGATCTTTGGGACTGTTACACTCATCAACATATAATTGTGTAAAAATCAAATTAGGTAATCACTTGTGTGCCTAGTTAAGTGGTGCATCAAGCCAATTGTTTGAGTTGCTTCGGCCACACAAGTTCAACTAAAAAGAACTCATTAAGTAACTACCAAATAGGTTCAACTTTTTGGATTAACCAAGCATTCCACATTCTTTTAAGTTTTAACGGAAGACATCTTCACCTGTGCTTTTAAAACCTAGTGTGAGAACTGAACTTGATTGAACATACCTAAAGTTGAATTCTAAAAGCTACTAAGCAAGATTTAAACCCTAAAATTCATTGCATCCAAAAATAATCTTGCTTGAAAACTATTGGTTGTGCACGCACACACATCAAAACTAATCATTAAGGGCACAACCCAGATAAAGGGGCCATCACATTCCAGAGCACATTCAAACCTAACCTTAATTAAAATAGAGTAGATGCTGGTCTTGAGGATTGGACTCGCTCTTTGGAGCTCAGATAGAGATTATTTGCGATTAATCTGCTTCTACTATTCAATCTGATGTCTAGCTAGGGGAACATAAACAAATGATCGCGGTTGCGGGGTATCAAAGAAACTTGAGGTGAAAGCCAAGGGAAGAACCTACTCCCCAGCTCCTCCCTACAACTGGTTGGATTGACAGGAAAGTAGATAAAATCGTTTCTTCATCTCAAGATGGGTTTTGAGAGTCTGTAGGTCTCACTTAAGGATAGGTTTGATTGTTTGTATTGTAGGGCACCTTTCTTCCTTCCATTCTGACTTGGATCCATCCACATTCAACATGCATTCCTACTCCTACCCTTCTGACACATCTTATCCCCAATATGATGATTATTATCCCGACCTGTTATGTAATCAACCATCTACTAGTTGGGATATCTCGGATTGGGGATACAGTTCTGGGCCTTTGTGTTCAGGGTCTAACCCTGAGCACGGACCCTAAACACCATCATCTTGATTCTTATCCTTTGAGCTACATCAATTTTAGTTCACCACCCTTATATGGACACCCTAATATGATTTACAATCAAGAAGGATACACTAATCCTTACCCTTCCTCAGATTACACTACATATAGGTGATCACCTCCTTATGGACAACCCAAAATGACCTATTATAAGGGAGGGTATCAAGAACCTCAACTCCTTGACTCCCCTGCACTGAATCCAAACTCACCCAACACTGAACCAAACAATTTTGTTCAGGTTAACCAGGTCCAAGATAAGGTGTTGGCTAACTTAAGGAATATTATACAATCTTTAGAAGCTCAGCCAACACCTTACCATGAAGAATTGGAGCCTCTGATTGAAATGATTGACGATCTTAATAAGTATTTGTTGGATTGGCTCCAGGATGTTGAGGATAAGGACTCGGGTGAGTTTTTACTTAGGAAGTTATCGAAATTGAGGATGAGATTTTTGATTTTTCAAGTCCTATCTTGGGATGATTCCCAGGATGAACCCCCTTCAAGAGAGCCAGTGTCAAAAATCGCTCAGGCACCTGTAGGGGGGGACACGATTTATGAGACCAGGGTTGACAAAATTATTCTAAAGCAATCAAATAAGGATGAATTCATTTCTTCACTTGAATCCCTAAGCCAAGGTATGAGGAAGCATGTGTCTCCATGGAACGGAAAGTGATTGATGATTTTAAGACATACAATAATGCGGATTCAGAATTCTTTGATTCTGAAGGTAAATAATCATTATACAAAGTCTCACCTGAGTTTATAGCACACGATTTTAGTAAAACAACTGGGCCTAAGGAATTCGATAAATCATTTGATGGCCTTAAAATTAAGGAACTTGATCCTGTTGGGGCTCGCATGGCAGATTCAGATCCTTTTATGAAGGATTCAATTCAAAGCCCTGATCCTTAATCACACCGCATTGAGCATAATGATGATTCCATTCTTGAGATCATTCAATCCAAGTCAATTCTGATTCAATCACAACTCTTAGACTTGGAAATTTCAGATGGGGTGATTAATATGCAGGACGTCCCAAAATTCGAAATTCTAATTATGGAGGATAGGAATTATAAATGATGATATGGGAAGCTAATTTCGAAGGAAGTAGAAGACTCAGTCAAAGGGTTCTGATTTGTCTGAAACCCCCAACCTTCTATTAGGACCCTTATGACATTTTTGATTCTGAGGATGTGCAACCCAAGCACAAATTCATTGGTTATCCTTTTGAGCTTAATTTCTCTATAATGTGACCTTTTAGAGATGGGTTGCATCTTCACAAATCGCAGGCCCGATCCCGCTTGCATGCTGATCTTAGGTTTTGGATAATTTTTATCTAGAACCTTAGATATACTCGACCATGGGGCATGGATCTACACCTTAATTTGGTCCATGTCCAAAACTAGATTTTCTTATTTTCATTCTGACATGCATCTATGAATTCTTTATTTCTTCTTTATTTGTATAGTGTGCCTAGCTGAAGGCATTAAATTAAGCACATATACAATCTATTTTCCTCTCATAGCTAATTGGGTAATCATGAAATTCAGGTATTTTCTACTCTACTCCACTCTGTTTCATGCCTTTTTAATACAACAAGGACATTGCATTAGATAGGCATGGGGGGTGGATATTTATCTCTGAATCATCTTATTAGCTCCGTAAATTCCTTTCATTTTCTCTTTATTTAAAGAAAAAAGAAAAGAAAATTTGAATTAGGAAAAGAGAACTTGGGCAGTAGAAATTTGTCAACCATAAGAATGATATGATATGACCTGAACATTTAGTCCCTTTAGTTCTTAGGGTTTAATCAACCCAGGTGTCCACTAAAATGTGGATTTGTTTATCGAGTCCTCGTCATTTGAAAATTCATTTTAAATTGGTTAAATAAGTTGGGGTGATAATTATCAACCCACCCTTTGATTTGAGGGAACTTATAGTCTAAGCATCAACACACTCTCTTCACTAACTCGTTTGGCGATCTTAATGGAAGTTGGGTAGCCAATGAAACTTCTAGGGTGGCATGTGATTGCATAGTAATAATAGGCCCTAATTTTCTTGAATTAAGGTAGAACCTAGCTTAACATGGGCATTCTACATACATACACATCGTACTTTGCATCTTAGATGATTTATATGTTTTATACATAATAATGTGCTATTTGAGAGGTATTAATAATTGCAGGTAATCCAGGGCTGCAGATTACTGATCCAACCTTATGGATCTATTTGGAATGACGACGGGAGATCAACTCTTCCAAGAGTGCATCAATCTGACTCTCATACCACCCTAGAGAGTCTGTAGAAGAAGCAGGAACCAAGGGGAAAATTGAAGAATATTCAGACCTCAGATGAGAAATCCAACCGCATGGATGGATCCAGATCAATGTTCGCAGTCCAATGGTGTAGAAATCAACTCAATCAAAGGCCTACATCATCAGATACAAGGAGAAGATGGATGGCCACGATGGTGCCACATGGCACCATCACAGCCACCCCTCTCCGCACCCCAATCTAGAAGGGAGAGTTGTGTGCCATTGGATTGTCATCCAACGATCGTGATGCAACCACGTCGCCCGCCTCCAGCTGCCTTATCACGAATCGGCAAAATCTTAACCATTGGATTCCCATCCAACGACCGAGGGTAGCCGCACAAGAATTGGAAAGCGCGACAATCCACACGCATGGTGTAGTGGACAACACGCCTAATAGACCACGCACAACACAGGGTCGAAATGCAATTGGGAGTCAAGCACCCACGGATGAAATTCCATCGCCAGATCTTCATCGGGCAGATCGGTAGCGAGCGCATAGCGGGCACAGGAGCATTGGATGAGACGTGTGCAATGACACACGCCTTAGGACTTAGCAGGCGCTGAGCGCACTCTTTAAGCCATCCGATCGAGAGATCAAAAGACTAAGAATCCTTAGGATTTGAGGCATGTTTGAGCATTGAGCTGTAGGCAATGGGCGAAGCAGCTAACGTGCGGGCAAGCGGGAGCTATCAGATCTTGATCTAAGGGTGCACAGAGTGCCACTTGGTAGCATAAGAACAAATCGAATATAAAGGAAGGATTTAGAAGACTTAATCAGGGCCGTTGATCTCCCAATCAACGGATCTGATTAATTTGAAGCTTTTGTACGAGATAAAGGACTCAAATACCCTAAATGCCCTACACAAAAGCTATAAAAAGAGGCCTAAGGGCCACCTTTGAAAGGCATTCTCTTAATTTCTTCTTCTACAACTCCTCTTCTTCCTCCCATGTTCTCTGCCTCCATCTCGGCAACTCCATCTGAAGAGTCCATTGGACCACCCCGACGGATCATTGCTGCTCTTCCTAAACTCTCAAGAAGGCCACCATGAACCACCTATGGTGCCTTCTTTCTGTTACGCAAGTAGTTTACATTTATGTTAGAATTTGTTTAGTTAGATGTATCAATTCATGTTCAAACTCTTTGATTGATATATATACTGTCTATACTATTTAGTATTTATATTTGGAACAACGCCTCAAATCAAAAGTGATTTATACCTCCCTATGATCGACCTGGACTCACCAAGTTCTGTTAATTTATTTGCTTGAGACGTATTTTGTGCCATACTACAATGCGCTAATTTTCTACGAGATCTACACCACAAACAAAATTGCCGCCGTTGCCGGGGAAGCATGGTAACTTTTGATTTTATCTCTAATATAGTATTTTTGTGTGTAGGTACAATGGCACAAAGTGGCGAATGAGGAAAAGCAAGCGCTGCAAAAATCAGGTGCATACATTCTTATTAGAAATTCGGCTAGAAAGTAAGTCTCACATTTAAAATACAATAGGTATGTTTCTGATGGTTTAAAAATCCTAAAATTTGTACTAGAACAAGATTTTTAAACTATAATTCCAATGCCACCTTTCCCAAAAAGAATTTCCTTCTATGGAATTTTTAAAAATTTCTCGAGTATATATTGGTCAGATTGCTTGAAAATAGAACTTTTATAAACTTTAGAAATCAATTATGACAAACATGTAAATCTTATTTACACATAATTTGTGCAGTTTGAAAGATAATCAAATTTGATTTCAATATCATATATTTACAAAATTTTTCGAGCATATTTGATATTGTTTCCAATAGAAGAACCAAAATAGGGTCTAAATCCCAAATTTGGCCCCTGGTTCTTTAAAAATTCATAACTAATTGTTGGAAATAGTAAAAATTTTGGAAAAATACTCCTTGAAAATCTTATTGAAGAAGGAATCTTCTTACTAAGTTTCAAATCATTTAGATTTCATCTTACTTTAGAGTATACATTTGAATTGTGGTCTTCAATTTGAAAAAAGCTTAGAAGTGCATGAGCCAATAGGACGACATCGACTAACTTACACTCGGACGAGCCAAAGAATTAGTCGGTGAGGCATGTCACCTTGTGGACTGCCCACCATCTGCTAAATTGAAGAAACAGGTTAAAATTAATAGAAATATGTCAAATAACCTGCATTTGGCTTGAAACTATTGGGTAGTTCCAACCTCTCTTGCAAAACCTGGTGTTGAAGCCTGCGGGGTAGTGTCAAATGACCACAGCTATGAGGTAACGGAATCAGAGGTGAAAGCCAAAGGAGGAACCTTCCTCGTAGTCCCCTTGTAACCAGACTGGCTGGGTTAGCTTGAGAGGTGGGAATTCCTTGCAGCCGGTCTCCCATTGAATTTTTCTAACAACACAAACTTAAACAAAAAATTTGGTCATCTGATCTAAAGGACCACTATAATTAACAAGGCCTTACCCTTATTTTGCTTGACTACACTAACCCTTTGAGTTGGTGTATGCAAGGAAGAATGTCGTTAGAACCTAAACTTGTGGGACCTTGGGAGCCGAACATAAGGCAGCAAAGGCGATTTTCGCTTGACATCTCTTCTCAACCTTCTTCCACTCGATTAGCTAAGATGGCTAATCCTGATCCTCGAGTTTGTCAAGACCCTGAGAATCAGGACCTAATGGCTCGTGTGGAAGCCAAGTTCAAGGAAACGGAACAAAAATATGAGCAGAGTATCGATCGGATTCTCACAACACTCGACAGAATGTAGCATCCACCGCGGGGAGAACAACTGCAAGACTTCTACGATCCGGTGGCAACAATTATAGCACCTCAAGTCTGGATTCACGCAAGAGGAGACGCATTCTAGTTGAAGCTGAATATTATAAGTCTAGTTCAGACTCATTTCTATGGAAACTTGATTGACAATCCCTTCCAGCACATCGAAGATCTAAGTCAGATTGCAGAGTCAGTTCGACCTAGGAATGTAGATATTTGAATTGTTCTCATGAACCTTTTCCTTTCTCTCTCAAGGATAAACCTGCTTATTGGTTCAAGACCATCGAGAGGCCAATTGGAGCTTGGGAGGAATTACATCGTGAATTCCTCCAAAAGTTCTTCTCGATTGGTCAAACAAATGTTACGTGGTGCAGATCATGACTTTTGCCCAAGGTCTTGGAGAGAAGCTGCATGATGCCTGGGATAGATTTCACGATCTTCTCAGGAATTGCCCACACCATGGTGTACCCAAATGGTATCTTGCTCAAGTATTTTACCATTGGCTGGATGACACACATCGGTACCTAGAAGATGGATCTAGCGATGGAAATTTCCTCACAAAGGATGAGAACAACGCATTTGAACTGTTCGAGTCCTTAGCAAAGAACTCGATGAATGCCACCTCAATGAACTAGTTCCAACAACTTGGACAGCAACGAGTCAGTGTCCACGAAGATCAAGCCGAGTCTGCACGAGCCGACATGGACATTATCACCAAAAAGCTAGACAAGGTGGATCTACTCGATAAGAAGCTCGATGGATTAATATGAGCAAGATCTAGATCTTCTAGTAGAACTACTCCATCTTACTCCTTTCAAGTATCTTGAGCCCCCTCTACTCGTACATATCCACTTACTCGGGATGTTTTCTCTCCATCTTTATGAGATCCTGCATACTAGGAACCCGTGAACAATGTAGATCCAGCACCGTACAATTAGGGTTACGCACCACATGGCAATGCAAGTGCGTATTCTTTTGATGAATTTGCATCTGAGACGTCTTCAGCCTACGAAGATGTCAATGCTATTCGGGGTTATGGGCATAACAGCCAGAATTCTAAAATGTATAACCCTGGTTGGCACCAGCATCCCAATTTCTCCTAGTCTGGTATCCCACAGAGACCGAGTCAAGCTCCACACTACTAGAGTAGACAATACGGGAATGTGCAAAACATGTATCCTAGGCAGCAGCCATTCCCGTCTCAACAGCAATAGACACGCTCTATTTATTAGCCGCTACACCACATTGCCAACTAACCTCTAATGCGGGCTGACCCTTTGGAGTCTCTAAAGGAGGAATTGCTGGTATCTATTCGGAAATCTACTCATGAGAACTTGCAAATAACGAAGGCAATGGCTAACCAAATACAAAGCATAGAAAACATGCAAAACTAGATGATGTCAGAGCAGAGGTCACAGGGAGCTTTGCCCTCTTAACCTGTCCCAAACTCGAGATATGTGCAGAATCAGGGCATCCCGCCTAGTTTCCAAGCACCACAGGGTCAGGCACACATTCTTCTGCAAGCACCTCCCGCACCACCTAGTTAGGGCTCGGTCAGCCACCTCTACTTCCAAACCCTGTGTATCCAAACCAACTCACTCCTATGCCCCATCATGGACAGCACGCCGATGCAAAAGCTGTCACTCTAAGGAGCGGAAAGACTACATAGGACCTGCTACCTAGACAAGCGGGTAATGATTTTTCCTACGCTCTACGACGAGATGGCTCACAACCCTCTTACTCTCACAAGCCATCTTCATTAGATAAAGGAAAGAAGCCCCTAGACCCTAAAATTTTTGTTCCTCTTCTCGTAGCTCTAATGCGAGATTCAGCACGGAAAAAGGACATGCAGAATTTCAAGGACCCAAAATCTATGTTCAAGGAAGTTCACATTCAGTCCCTCTCCTTGAAGCAATAGATCACATCCCTACTATTGCTAGGTCCTTCAAGGACTACTGTACTCTGAAGTGACAACAGTGAGTCGAACGACAGGCAGTATTATCTGAGGAAGACAGCGTGGTTATTTTAGCCGACTTATCGCCCAAAAAGAAGGACCCAGCTACACCACTGATTTCCTGCTTTTTGTAGGATTCCCATTTTGATAGGGCCCTTCTTGATTTGGGGTCATCCATCAACCTAACTCCCACCACAGTATTTGATCCATCAACCTAATTCCCACCATAGGATTTTGGGAGTTAAAGCCCACCTCAGTTACCATACAGTTGGTTGACCGATCGGTGAAAACGTTGAGGGGGGTGGTTGAAAATGTGATTGTAAAAGTCCAAGGATTCTACTTTCCAGCGAATTTTTTTGTTCTTGATATGGAGGTTCCTCTTAATCTCCATGATGCACCGATTATTCTAGGTCGGCCATTTTTGGCAACTACCCGCACAAACATCGACTATGCATCAGGGTGCATGGAGATTGCCCTAGAGAATGAAAAGCTTAGACTGGACATTTTCTAGGCATCAAAGAACATTGATTACGATTTAATCGAGGTGGATAGTGAAGATGAAGATTCAGCTTTCTGTGGGAACATTGGGCTCGTCTATAGCGACCCAACAGCACATTCATCTTCACTATCAGGGGTCTTAGATTGTGATCCACACAGGACTGAGACTAATGACATACACATTTCAACCCATGGATCTGGTTGTCATGGGTTTTCATCTGCTCCTAACACCCCTAATCCTAACTATCTTGTCCTATCTAGCATTGATATCTTGAGACAGGACTACATGACCATAGCAGATGGATTCTCCAGTACTCAGGATCAGTAGATTTCTACTATTGTTTCCTCTCCTTCCCTGCATAAACCCTCTCCCCACCCTCCGCTACTGGAGTTACAGCCCTTACCTGATTTGCTCAATTGCATGTTTCTAGGAGAAAGTGAGAGGTATCTTGTGATTATCAATGCTCACTTGACTCTAGACCAAGAACACCAGTTGATCTTCGTTCTGCAAGCACATAGGGCTGCCATCGGGTGGGGCATTGCTGATCTCCATTGGATTTGCCCCTCGTATTGCACTCACCATATCTACACTGATGAAGGGATGAGACCATCGAAACAACCTCAGAGGCACCTAAATCCAAATATGTTGGAGGTTGTCAAGAAGGAGATCATTACATGGCTGGACACGGGCATTATCTAGCCAATTTCCAATAGCCAGTGGGTGAGTCCCATTCAAATTGTGCCCAAAAAGGCGGGACTCACCGTGATAAAAAATGAAATGGGTGAATCCATCTTGCCCCGCACCACGACTTCTTGGAGGATCTAGATTGATTATAGGAAGCTAAACTCAACCACCAAAAAGGATCATTTTCCTTTACCCTTTATTGATCAGATTCTAGAACGATTGGTTGGGCATAGTTTCCTCTACTTTTTGGATGGATACTCTAGGTACAATCAAGTACCAATCAACCTGGAAGATCAAGACAAGATGACTTTTATGTGTCCCTTCGGAACATTTGCTTTTAAGCAGATGCCTTTTGGCCTCTACAATGCACCAGCTACTTTTCAGCGATGCATGATGGCTATCTTTTTAGACATGATCGGGGACAGCGTAGAAGTGTTCATGGATGACTTCTCCATGCTTGGAGATGATTTTATATTTTGTCTTGATAACCTCACAAAGATCCTGAGGAGATGTATAGAGGTTAACCTAGTACTTTCATGGGAAAAATGCCATTTTATGGTGAGGGATGGCATCGTACTAGGTCACAGGATCTCCTCTAATGGACTCGAGGTCGACCAAGCTAAGTTCAAAATCATTTTGTGATTACCTTCGCCTAGCTCGATTTGGAAAATTAGATCATTCTTAGGGCATGTCAGATTTTATCGAAGATTCATTCAAGATTTCTCGAAAATTACTCGTCCATTAACTAATTTTCTGGTAATTGACACTCCCTTTGATTTCAACTCCTTGTGTCATAGCACTTTCAAGACCTTGCAAAGCACTGTTTCAAGTGCACCTATTCTCCAACTCCCTGACTGGTCTCTCGACTTCAAAATGATGTGTGATGCCTCTGACTTCGCTGTCGAAGCTATTCATGGATAGCATCTGGAGTGCCAACCATTTGTAATATAGTATGCTAGCAAAACGTTGAATGAGGCTTAGCATAACTATATTGTCACTGAGAAAGAATTGCTAACTATGGTATTCAGGTTGGAGAAATTCTGGTCATACTTACTTCGGTCCAAAGTTATCATCCTGAGAAGTGTAATATTAACCTCGAGGCCGGAGGTTATGAGAGGAAGCTCCAGCTCAGTGAGTTAGAGGAGATGAGGCGAGAAGCTTACGAGAATGCAAAAATATACAAAGACAAGACAAAGGTTTTCCATGATCGACACATCCAAAAAAAGGAGTTTGCACCTAACCAACAGGTATGGTTGTTTGACTCTCGACTCAAATTCTTTGCGGGAAAGCTCAAGTCCAAGTGGTTTGGGCTATTTCAGGTGGTCCACTGGTATCCTAATAGGGTGGTCCAAATTAGAGTCCTGAAATCTAAGCATGCTTTTATGGTTAATGGCCAACGCCTCAAACCATTCTTTGCCCAGGAACCTCCTCCTGCTAACGAAACAATACATCTTCTTGAGGACATGTGACTGATGAATAACCCAGCTAGAGGCATTAAACACAGCACGTATACATATATACATACCATATATACATAGCATATTTCATTTTCACATATTGTTTCGCCTATTGTTTTGCATATTGTGTATGGCATTCCAGTGATGGCATGAGTTGAACGACAACTCAGAAGCAGTATCAGGTGATTTCTATCCAACACCTTGCCCTATTTCTTTTATTCAAGAATGAGGACATGCAAACACTTAGGCATGGGCGGGGGGGGGGGGGGTGGGTAGTCAATAAAAATAGAAAATTTTCTGGCAACAAGTGGGGGGATTAAATAGTCTTATCAAGAGATTTTATTAAAGATTTATTCATAAGTAGATTCTTAGGCTTAGAATCCAGTATAACCTCACATCTGCATGTAGAATTTGCAATGGATCCACTGTGAAAACTGATAGACATCTCTAGTTTGTTGAGATGAAGCATTGCTTCTTCTCTTGAACCCTTGGACAACAATCAGGGAGTCAGGGGAACCATCTTTTGGTAGATCTACCAAAACATACGTGAGATGAGAGTAGAGAGTCTACTGGTGCTCTAAGGCTAGTGTAAGGAATCTTTAATCTTTAATAATTGAATAATACTTAGATATGGAAATAGCTTTCGCTTTCCGTTCTTGTGTACAAATTCTGTGAGAAATTCCATACGAGAGCCACCAAATAAGGCAAAAACACAGAGAGCGGGGTCTTATAAAACCAGGACTAAGGTGGATGGTCAGGATCATCCTCTGCGGAATCCTCGGTTGAAGGAGGGTACTGATGTTAAGGTCCGTCGTTCTATCCATTCCTTACCCGGTGCTGAGAGTAGGCACTTTCACCAAATAAGCCACCCGAGATCCTCTTGGTCATCCCTAAAAATCCCAAATAATGCCTCATGAATAAAATTATGTACATCGTGTGCTTTTTTGCATTATGTCATGCTTGTAGCGGCATTGAGCTAGTAGATATAAAAAAAAAAAAGCATACAAAAGAGATATTTGCTTGTGTCAAAAAAATAGTGTTATGTTAATAAGTTTGAGTTCTGTAAGTCAAAATGCTTTGAGGCAAAAACACCCACCATCCCTACAAACCATCAAATATAGCCTTAAAATATTTTTTTGTATTTCTGAGTGCTTGAATACGGGCTGAGGAGTCTAACTTAGTCGTAGGGCTATTAAAACCTAATTAAAGGGTAATGTTATCCAAGACCACCAAATAAAATTGCAAATCTGGTAAGATGTGAGCTCTAGAAGAAAAAGAAAAAGAAAGAGGGAGAGAGAAAGAGAGAAAAGAAAATGTACAAAAGATTAAGGAAAGCATAGTTTTCTAGCCTTTCTCTAAGTTAAGTTATTCAATAATCTAATAATCTAGATTTTGAAATACTAGTCTCTATGTAGCACCAAAAGAGAGCGAGCCACCATATACAAATTCAGTTAACTCAGACATCTTCTACCTAAGCCAAAAGTTCGGGCTAAAATCAAAGATTAGTTTATATCCCAGAGAGAAGAGGTTTTCCTATCCCAACAGAATTTTACTAGGGGTCAAGTACAAGCTTTAAATGTGTATCAACTCTTCGCTTGGATCCGTTGCAGAAGCTACAACATTACATATTCATGGTTATCTGGATTTTGAATTTTTCATTGAAACAAAAAAGAAATAAACCTTTAGTTGAATTCTTGATAAAATGCATTTTGTCCAACACTTGCTAAGGACTAGCAAGATTTAGGCATGGGGGTATGATTACGCAGCAATCATAGGCATTAATTCACCTGAATTAAGGTAGAACCTAGCTTAACATGGGCATTCTGCATACATACACATCGTACATTGCATCTTAGATGAGTTATATGTTTTATATATAATAATGTGCCATTTGAGAGGTATTAATAATTGTAGGTAGTCCAGGGCTGTAGATGACCGATCCAACCTTATGGATCTATTTGGAATGATGACAAGAATCCAACGCTTCCAAGCGTGCATTAATCAGACTCCCGTAGCACCCTAGGGAGTCCACAGAAGAAGCAGGAACCAAGGGAAAATTAAAAAATATTTTGACCTCACATAAGAAATCCAACTGCATGGATGGATCCGAATCGATGTTCGCAATCCAACGAAGTAGAAATCAACTCAAATGGAGGCCTACATCATCAGATACAAGGAGAAGAAGATAGACGGCCACGATGGTGCCACGTGGCACCATCGCAGCTGCCCCTTACCGCAGCCCAATAGGGAAAGGAGAGACGTGGCCCATTGGATCATCATCCAACAACCACGATGCAGCCATGTCGCCTGCCTCTAGCTGCCTGATCACGTACGTGCAAGATCTCGACCGTTGGATTCCCATCTAACAGCCGAGGGCGACCGCATAGGAATTGGAAACAGCGACAATCCACACATTTAGCACAGCGGAGAGCCCGCCTAACAGACCACGTGCGACGCAGGATCGAAATGCAATTGGGAGTCGGGTGCTCGCAGATGAAATTCCACCGCCGGAACTTTATCGAGCGAATCGACAGCGAACATGTGGCTGGCGCAGAAGCATCGGATGGAGATGCACGTGATGACGCACGCCTTAGGACTTAGCGGGTGCTGAGTGCTCTCTTTAAGCCATTCGATCAAGAGATCGAATGACTGGAAGTCCTTTGAATTTAAGGCGCATTTGAGCATTGAGCGGCGAGCAGCAGGCGTGCGAGCGAGCAGGAGCCATCAGATCTTGACCCGAGGGTGCATAGAGTGTTGTTAACGAGGTGAAATTGGATTTAAAAAGATGTGCATTGTAGTATAAATGAAATCGCCTTAAAAACAAATGAGAATTTTATTACTCGAAAACCTAAGTATCCGAAGTCGAACATAGGGAGAAAAATCTCAAATTACTAAAAAGATGAGGTTCAATAATAATATCAATGAAATTCAATGTACCTAAATGCTTAAAGAGAAGAAGAAAAATGTAAAAAAAATGGAATGTCTCTGTTCTTTCTTCTCTGAGTTCTTCTTTCTCTCTCTGATGTCTTCTTTCCTCTCTCTACAGCTACTCTTCTTCTTCCTTCTTCTGCCTTCTTTTTCTTCTTTGTCTTCTTAGCTTTTATCTCTTCTTTGATTTCTTTCCTTCAGTTTCCTTCTCTGCTTGGTCGCACCTTCATTCTTCTTTCTTCAGCCTCTGCTTCTTCTGCCCTTTGCTTTCCTCAGCTCCTGCCTTCTCTTCTTCTTCAGCAGCTACAGTGCTTCTTCCCCTTTCCTTAGCTTCTGGCTTCAACTTCTTTTCTTCTTTCCTTAGCTGCTCCAAACTTCTGCTTCAAGTCTCTCTTCTACCTCCAAGTCCTTCTTTCTCCAGCCTCTGCCCTTAGCTTCTTCCGCAGCTTCCCCTTCCTTCTGCTTCTTTCCTTGCACAGCACAAAGCAAAACCTACCCCTACCCTCCCCCGCGTACACTCTCTCTACTTCTCTCTTTGCTCTCTCAGAGCCAACCGGGTAATCGGGTCGGGTTACGCTCGCCTGGGTCCAGGCGCACTGGCGTGGGTGGTGCGTGAGGAGTACAGGGTAAACGGGTCAACCAGGTCCGCGTAGGTGTGGTAGCGGACGAGCCAGGTGGAGTGGGCGAGGGACATCACCCCATGTTACTTGAGGCAACAAGATAAAAACACAAAAATAATTTAAAGCATGCACCTACATTGAGAACTTCCAAGCTGGGACTAAAGTCCCGCCTACTTCTTCGCTTGCGCTTGCTGGAGGAAGGTTCGTCCAATTGGGGAAGTTGTAGCTGCTGAGGGCCCTGATTTCCAAGTGCGAAAGGCTATTAAAGGGATTCCGCGCACCTGGGATGCGTCTGCATGGATTGGGTCATCCTGGAGCGAGCGAGGGAGCTTCTTCAAACCTTCACTAATGGCAGCAAAGGCTTAAACCTAAAATGCAGGAACACGGCCTCGCAGTCCTGTCAAACAACTTGGGAAGCTTCGCCGTGTCACGGTGAAGGTGAGGCGGGGTTTGGTGTGGCGTAGAATGGCCTAGGCATGCATGCCTAGGTTGGACTGTGATCGTGGAAGTGCGTGTGTCAGGTGAGGGTGTGGGGCATGTGTGGCAGTCAGTGGAGTGGATGGTGATCAGTGAGTGATGGCGAAGGTTCTGAGGTGGGTGGCGAGATGTGTGGAGGGCTGAAGTGACAGATTCACCTCGCCGGTGGTTTGCCGAAGGTGAGGGGCATGGAGGTGATTGGCGGCAATCGAGGGGAGTTTTTATGAAATTAAGATGGGAAAATGAAGAGTGGAGAGAGAGAAACTTACTGAGGGTAGTTGGACGAAGGGGGGAAGGCAGAGGACGAGCAGTGTGTAGCTGCCATCATCGGAGAAGAAAGCCCTAAGGTGAGGATAACGGTGACGAGGAAGGAGTCGGAGAGGCACGTGCAGATACTGTGCAATGCAGAAGAGCGAGACGAAGATAAATTTGCCACTGGTATGATGGCAGAGCGATGAGAAGATGGAGGAGGGATCGCCGGAGCTTGTAGGCAGTTGGCCGAAGATGAGGGAGGAAGAGATTAAGGGGGTATCCGTGGCGAAAACAAGATTAGAAGATGCGTCAAGGACTGGGGGTCCTTTTATAGCTGCTGGCCGAGACCTTTGTGCTTGGGAGGCAGACCTCCAATCGCAAAGATCTCACAGGAGATGGAAAGTGCGAAAGATTCCCAATCCTCTCAAGCATTCGCATGAGAGATTGGTTGCAAATCTAATCTTGGGATCACATTCAGACGGTAGGGAATTCCTCAAAGAACCTCCCTTCTAAATCTAGATCTCTGAGGATTTAGGGAGAAATCCACCTCAAATCCTCACCGAAGTAGGATTCCTCCACTGTAATGGCATAGGGACCTGAATGCAAAGAGTGGCGACGAAGATAGGGGGGTCAGTGCAAGGATTTTCAAAAGTTAGGGGTCAAAATGTAATTGGGTAGACTATTTTGAAAAGTAGGTCAAGGTGACCTTTCCTTAGACGCAAATTTTGGTACAAACTTAATTTGGACCTAAGGAATCCAATGGTGAAGTTGGATTTTATGTTTGATTGCGTTTGACTGGACATTTTGCATAAAAACCTAAATTAGGTAAAATAATGAGCTAGGACCCCAATCTTGGTCAAAATAGGTTCCAAAGGTCAAATTGATGGTTCTAAATCCGAGGGGATATTTTCCCTTCAATTTTAGAGGGTTTAGTTGATTTTTATCTTGACCAAAATCTTGTGACATTAAGTGGATTTGTTTTAGGGTTACAGAATGTCATTTAATTCTTAAATCTCTCAATAACCCTTTTCTGACTGAACCATCCCACTTTTCCTCTTATTAAGTTCAATTGATCTATGTTTAGCCCCTGGGAAATCCCGTTGATGCACTGCAATGGTAAATTGTAGTTTTATCCTTTAGTTCATGTTTTCTTCCTAGAACAGTAATCCCTTGAATTAAGCCTTCATTTAGGTTATGTAGGAGCTTTTGTTCACTTTCTAGGTCAAAATGAGCTAGTTAGGGCTCATGATGAGGTTCTCATCATACCCTCATGCCTAACTTTTGCTAGTCCCTTAGCAAAATTTCAAGGTTTTAACGTTTGTTCTAGACCATAAGTTTTTTTCATCAGTTATGATAAGTGCTTTTTCTTTTTCATTTGTGGCTAGATCAGAATGTCGACAATAGGCCTAGAGGTACTCAAGTACCAACCAAAATCTGGACCTGACCAGCTTTAGCCTCAGTCCTCCGCAAAGGTTTTTAAGGCCCATAGAAACTATCCTAGGGTTCGTCGGACTTCGCGGTTAAAGCAGCTGCGCTTGAGACATTTTTAGCCTTGGTTCAGTTTGTAGTGTGTTTTTGTAGGAGAGAGACATAGGATTTATTTGTTTGGAGAGTTTTCTCTCTCTTTGCTTTTTATTTCTAGCTTCAGATTGGCTTCTCAACATGATCTGTATCAGATTCCTCGTCCCCATCATAAATCCTCAAAGGTCCCTAGCAATCGATGCTTTGTGATAGCACCGCCCAATGGAAACCCCCAGAACCCTGTCTTTCGAGATTTTGAGATAATCCCGCCCATGGTGTTCCGTGGCCGAATCCAGACCCTGGCAATCGACATTTCGTGATAATGCCACCCAGGGTATCTGAACCAGCAGAGTGCTTACATGCCCCCAGTAGGATATGTAAATATCCTAAGAGACAAGCATCGAGGAGACGATATGTTGTTACACATCTTCGAGGGGAATTTCCTGCCTCTCCACACCGAGAACTCATCCAAATCAACTTGTGTTGATCGGCCGCTCCAAATGTAGGCAACTTTTTTAGAACATTAAAATGCTTTTGCGTGATTTTGATAGTTATGCGCACTAAACCATATTGTGTGTGGGTTGGGGTGCTTAGGTTACCGAATCCTGCAAATTGTAGGTCAGTTAACGAGGCCGAATACTCCCTAAGCTTTCGACCTAATACTTAAGCTTCTCATTTTCCCCAACCTCTTGGGGATTCCAGATCTTAGCGAATACTTGAATTTTTAAGCTTAAGAGTCTAGTCCAAAAGGCCTAAAGTCAGTGTTCCTACTAATCTCTTTTTGTGTCTCCTTAGCACTTTTTCTCATATTTCTCTTTTCTTGATGTGGTCTAGAACTTTAGTTAATCCCTTAATCTTTTACTAATGACTATCTTTTCTTTTTTTCTTTTTGTGCTCCTTTTTGGCATTTTGCTCTTTTCCTCCTCATGTTTTTGTATAGCCCAAAAATTTTCTCTCCCCCCTCAATTTTTCTTTTTATTCTTTTTCAAGATTTTTCAATTTTTTGTGTTTTTTGTGATATGTGATTTTTTGTTGAAACCTTTTCTTGATATGATTTCTCATAGCATTTTTGCACTTTCATACCCCCCATCCCCATGCCTATGATTTGCAATGTCTCCAATGTAAATTAGATAGGTTCGAATTCCGCTTAGTTCATTCATTAGAGTAGATGTTGGGTGAGCGAACGGGTCGAGGTGACTGTTGCGAATGATTTCTAGACTCAGGTACGGGTACCTGAGGTGGAGTTGGCTATTCTAATGGATGAACCCTAAAGTACAAAATGAATTTAGCATAGAAATGTCAGGAAAGGTTTCGGGTTTTTCAAATAATGACGGGTTGCCGCCCGTTAAGCGTTGAGTATTACACCATCGTCTGGGCACAATGAGCTCAGGGAGAATGGAGGATAGAGGAGTCTCAGCCAAATCTATATTGGTCATGTCAATGAACAGTTTGAGTCTCTAACCGTTCATGATGAAGGGCTCAGAATCATGGCTGAGTGGACTAATCTTAACGGCTCCATCTCCAAAGATTTGTCGGACTAGGTAGGGTCCGATGCATTTAGATCGTAGCTTTCCTGGAAATAATTTAAGTCGGGCATCAAAGAGTAGAACCTTTTGACTAGGATGAAAGATCTATCTAGAAATGTGCTTGTCATGAAAGGCTTTAACCCGCTCTTTGTAAATTCGTGAGTTCTCATACGCGTCGTGGCGTAATTCATCAATCTCGCTCATTTAAAGCTTTATATGGGTTCCAATCTTAGAAAGATCTAAGTTACAATTTCGTACTGCCCAATAGGCTTTATTCTCCAATTCGACGGTGAGGTGACATGCCTTTCTATACACCAGTTTGAAGGGAGACATACCTAATTAGGTCATGTGGGTGGTCCTATAGGCCCACAAGTCTTCCAGAAGCCGTGATGACTAATCCTTACTGTCAGGTCAAACAGTAACCTGGAAGATTTTCTTGATCTCTCGATTTGATAGCTTAGCTAGACCATTAGTTTGGGGGAGGTAAGGAGTAGAGATTTGGTGCAACACCCCATATTTGGTCATCAGTGACCTGAACTGAGCATTTATGAAATGGGTCCCTCCATCGAAAATTATTGCTTGTGGAATCCCGAACCTTGAGAAGATGTTTCGATGAATGAATTTGATAACAACTTTGTGATCATTGGTTCAGGTCAGAATGGCTTCGATCCACTTGGACACGTAGTCAATAGTGAGTATGATGTATTCGAAGCCATCTGAAATAGGGAAGGGTCCCATAAAATCAATCCCCCAAATGTCAAAAATCTTGCATACCAGAATTAGTTGTAAAGGCATTATGTCTCGATGGCTCATGTTGCCCAAGATCTAGCAACGGTTACATGCCTTACAGTGATTGTATGCATCCTTGAAAATTGTAGGCCAGTAAAAGCCATACTGGAGGACTTTTGATGCGGTTTTGTGTCCTGAAAAATGTCCACTGCATGCCTGGTCATGGCAGAAAGAGAGTATGTCTTTGCTTTCCTCTTCCATGACACATCGTCGAATAATTTGATTAGCACCAATGTGGAATAGATACGAGTCTTCCTAAAGGTAATACTTGGCATCAGAATGCAATTTGTCCTTCTTGGCCTTCGATCAATTGGATGGAATCTGATGTGATGCCAAGTAGTTTATTATGTTAGCAAACCATGGAAGCCCTGTATGGATAGTCAAGAGGTGCTCATCAGGAAAATGTTCCGTGATGGGTCCGGAAGGGTCAATGATCTCAGAAGGAAGACGGGACAAGTGATCAGCTACCATGTTCTGTCTTCCCACTTTGTCACTCTAGGTCAAATTCTTACAACAGCAAGATCCATCAGATTAATTAAGGTTTTACATCCTTCTTTGCAAGGAGATGCCTCACAGTTGTGTGATCCGAGTAGATGATAACATGGGAACCCAGGAGGTATGATCTGAATTTTTCTAAGGCAAATACTACGGCTAGCAGCTCTTTCTCAGTAACCATGTAGTTATGCTGAGCCTCGTCAAGTGTTTTGCTAGCATGGTAAATGACCACGGGTTTCCCGGCAATTTTCTGCCCCAAAATCGCTCCTACAACGAAGACAGATGCATTGCATATGATCTCGAAGGGTTGAGACCAATCAGGGGACTGTAGGATCGGGGCTTAGGTAACTCAATCGTGAAGGATCTCAAATGCTTGAGTGCATTACATCCTTGGAGAGAAGAGTAGTCAGGGGGCGCGCGACTTTTGAAAAATCAGGGATAAATTGATGGTAAAAACCAATGTGCCCCAGAAAAGATCAAATGTCCTTGATCGAGCTAGGCATAGGGAGTTTGGAAATCAAGTTAAACTTGGCTCAATCGACTTGGATGACTTTCTCCAAAATTAGATGTCCCAGGACGATTCCCTCAGGCACCATGAAATGGTTCTTTTCCCAGCAGAGAACCAGATTCACGTCGATGCACCGCTTGAGTATTTGGACCAAGTGCTGGAGATAATCGTCAAATGATGCTCCAAATACTAAAAAGTCATCCATGAAGACTTTTGATAATCACCTACCATATCTGAGAATATGGCAAGCATGCACCATTGAAAAGTCGCGGGTGCATTGCAGAGACCGAACGGCATCCTTCAGAACGTGTACGTTCCAAAGGGGCAGGTGAACGTGGTCTTTTCTTGGTCCTCTGGATGAATTGCCACTTGGTTATAACTGGAGTACCTATCAAGAAAGCAGAAGAACCTACTTCTCGCTAGTTTCTCGAGGATCTGATCAATAAACGGTAGTGGGAAATGGTCCTTCTTCCTGGTGGAGTTGAGTCTTCTGTAATCAATATAGACCTCCATGAGTTAGCTGTTCAGGTCGGTATGACCTCTCCAATTTTAGGCGTGATGATGGTCAGTCCAGCCTTCTTAGGCACAACCTGGATTAGACTCACCCAGCGACTGTCAGAGATCGGGTACATGATCCCTGCATCTAACCACTTAATGATCTCCTTTCTCACATCCTCCTACAGATTCAGGTTTAAATGTCTCTATATTTCTCGTGAAGGTCGTGTGCCCTCTTCAGTGTAGATTCGATGTGTGCAATATGAGGGGCTTATGCCAGTCAAGTCATCGAGAGTGCATTCAATGGCTCAACGATGTTGCTGGAGAACAGTAATCAGACGGGATTCCTGGTTAGGTGCAAGTCTGGAGTTGATAATCATAGGAAAAATTTGATTGGAACCCAAAAAGACATACTTCAGATGATCGGGAAGGGGCTTGAGTTCTAGGATGGGATTATCAGCAGCAACGGGTGGTTCAGGGTGTGTATCAGGGACAAGGGTAGGAGTTATGGGTGTATCTAGATTAGGTTCAGACTCCTCTGTTGCAGGTTTTGATCTTCTGGTGGTTGATTGGGGATAATCGAGTTGTCCTCGACATGTGATTCGTCAACCATGGCTTTGATATCACATATTTGTTCTATAATCCCACAATTAATCCCTTGTTCGGCCTTAAAGATGTCAATCTTTAGAGTTTAGTCCCCAAATTTTAATTCTATTTGGCCCTCCTCACAATTTATGTTGGCCCTAGCAATGGCCAGAAAAGGTCTCCCTAGTATAATCGGTGTATCCCTTGGGTTCTCAGGTGCTTCCATATCTAGAACTATGAAATCCACTGGGAAGTAGAAATCCCGTACCCTAACAATGACATCCTTGAGTATTCCTTTAGGTAACTTGATGGATCGATCGGCTAACTACAATGTCACCTCAGTTGGTTTAAGCTTGGACTCTTTAAGGTGGTCAAGGAGGGATGTAGGTATTAGGTTTATGGAGGCACCTAAGTCTAACAAGGTTCTATCGAATTGGGTTTCACCAATTTTACACAAAATCAGGGGAGTACCTGGGTGTTTAGCCTTGGGTGGGAGTTTACTCAAGATTACAGAGCTGGCTTGCTCTGACAGTACGATCAAACTCCCACTTTTGGTTCACGGCTTATGCTTGGGTGTACACACGTCTTTTAGAAATCATGCATAAGCCGGTACTTGGCAGATTGCATCCATCAAGGGGATGTTTATCTGGACCTGTTCAAAGAGCTTGACCAGATCCTCCTCAGTAGCCATGGGTTTAGTTATCCTCTTTCCCTTAGTCAAGGCCTCGGGAAATGGAACCCTGGTTGGTTCCTCTAGAATAGGTCCAGGTTCTTGATCTGGGCCTAGGGGTATCCTGGATAACTATCCTAGGGCTTGGAGTGGTTTGGATAATGTGGGTCTTGGGTTGCTTTACTACTACGAGTTGTTACGGAGTTTAATCCAACCTGGTTTTGGTTTGGGTTTGGTAAGATGGGTGGCTGCTACTGAAATCTCGCATAAGATGTCGAAGCTTCCATTCCGTCGGGTGATGGAACAGAAGGGGCCTAATAAATCATATGTGAGTGGCCTAGATTTGGGTTCATAACGTGCCTTTGGGTCGGCATGTTATTTGGGTTTGGCAGAGGTTGCGAAGGAAGGTTGCCAGGTTGGCGAGAATTTGCCATTTGGGCGAGTTGATTGCGAACCTCTGTGATCTCATCCTTGTACTGTTTCTGCATTGCCGCATTCAACTTCTGAACATCAGCTAGTGCTTGAAGGATAAGAATCATTTGATCCTGGTTTCACCCAGATTGATAGGTGGGATTGAGCCGAGGCTGAGGCGGCTAATATGGATGAAGAGCTTGCAAACAAGGTTGATAAGTTGGTATTTGATTATGAGAATTTCTCGTCTAGTGGAAGTTGGGATGATTTCGCCATCTAGGGTTGTAGGTATTGGAGAATGGGTCATTCTGGATGGCATTGAGGTCCTCATAGGTCTGAGGAGCCTCAGGAAAGTTAGAATACAAGGGTTTAGAGTTCCCCCAACTAGAATAGAGTGGATCGAAGGTCCCTCCCGTCCGAGAGTCAGATGGGTGTAGATACGGGTCCATCCCTTGAGAAGATCCATGATAAATGTTCTACATAGTTTCTCTCATGAGAGGTGGTTGTGCAAATGAGTTCTACACAGAGGTGGCTCGTTGCAGATGTCGAGTCAGCTTGTCCACCTTCTTCTCTATGATAAAGACCTTGTCCAACCGACTGGCCATCAATTCCAAGTCGACAAATGTGGGTAGGTCCTACATCTCATGTGCTCCCGTAAGATTCGTCGATACACGGGCATCATCCGGTCAAATAAGCCCATGGAGTCATTATTGATGGAGTTTTTGCACATATTTTCGAGAATCTCCCAGATCGTGTCCTCATGTTGACCCATGATGTTTCCTCTATAGGTTGCATTGACGAATAATCGAATGTCTTTACGGAGTCCCTGGTAAAAAGACTAGACTTGTTCCCATTTAGGAATTCTATGATGGGGGCACTTTTGCATGAGATCCAAGAATCAATCCCATGCCTCATGAAGAGGTTCTTCCTATTGTTGAGTGAAATGAGTGATCTGGTGGCACAAGGCATTTGTCCGGCCAACGAGGAAGAACTTCTTCAAAAATTCAGACTGAAGTTCATCTTGGTGTCGATTGGACGAGTCTGAGTTTGATACCAATGAGCAACCTTTTCCATGAGGGAGAAAGAAAACATCTTCATGAGTATAATATCCCAATTTTGTGCATTTGACCCGAATGTCTAGGCCAGATAATTGAGCTGCTTAATGTATTGGAATGGATCCTCAGAGTTAAGCCCATGGAATTTTGGTATGACATGAATCATATTGGGCTTAAGTTCAAAATCAGGACCTCTAGCTGGGATTTTGACTCGAGGCTCGATTGCCATCGCAGCGGGATTATAGTGATCTCGCATCATAGGACGTTGTGGTGGGTTTACAAAGTTTTGGATGTGGTCATTTAGGCACTGAAGTTGGTGCTCAAGGTTCTCTTTTTCAATGGGTTATGCCATGATGGAAGAAGAAGGAGAACTTGGTTCTGAATCAGAGGAAAGATCTATGTGGTGGGGTTGCTGCACAAACAGGGGCATTGAAGCTTGGCCTCGGTGGGAGTGAATTTCTAAAGGAGGTCTTAAGGATGGTCTTAAGGACCTCCTACCAAACATGCACGGAAGGATTTGATGAGATCAGAATGTGATGGACCCAATCTAGACACCCAAAAAATGTTGGGTGACTATAGGTTCGGGGCAGATGATACCCCTTAGTTAGAAAGGTCGTCCACCTGAGAAATATCTGGGCAGCCAGAGAGGGAGAGTCCCGTAAAGACCCCTACACGATAGAGCATCCCCACGAGTTACAGGGTTTCCCCCACCCGACCTCTCTTGTCACTAAGATTCCAGGTAGACCAGAATGGGGACCTTGACCTCTTAAGTCTACCTCTTTTAATTAAGATCAAGGTGCTTAGGGTTCCACTTGAACTTTAGGTCTTTTGAGTGCAAAGACTGACCTAATTTTAAGGTTGGTTGACCCAAAGGATCAACTTCACCTCTTTGTTCCTTTGAGAGCTTTTAGGTCCTTTCTTTTAGGGTTCAAGTGAATTAAGCACTTGATTTGCTTAGGGTTTCTCTTGGATAAATCTCTTCAAAGAAGGCATAGGCACACCTCTTTTTGAAAATTTTTTACTCTTTGCTTAAGAGAAGATGTGCCTCTAAAACCGTAGACTGAAATCCTTAGGTTGGCTCTATTTGGTCCAATTTAGTTACCTCAAAAATGGTATCTAGGGCTCAATCAAGAAGGTTTTGGAGCTGTTACCTTAATTGGATGTGCAATTGAAAATGTGTTGAAATGAAAATCGGGCAACTTTGGTGAATTACTAAATATGGAAGTAGGTAGCCCTAGATTTATTTTTCTTTATTTTTCCTTTTTAGACTTTGAGGGGATTAAGAGAGAGGGCTAATGAAAGCTTACCTGTTCCTTGGTGTGGTTGTTGTGTGGCTGCTTTTCTTTCCTTTTCTTCCCCTAAAACAAACAAAGCAAAAGAGAAAGGTTAAGTTTGTACTGAATTAGAGGTTGTGATCAAAGTTTCTAAAATGCAAGTTACTCCCTAGCATTGGCGCCAAAATGTTAACAAGGCAAAATAAGTTTTAAAAGGATGTGCATTGTAGTATAAATGAAATCGCATTGAAAACAAATGAGAATTTTATTACTCGAAAACCTAAGTATACGAGGTCAAACACAGGGAGCAAATTGGTCTTTAAAAACTAAGATCACAATCTCAAATTACTCAAAAGATGAGGTTCAACAATAATATCAATGAAATTCAATGTACATGAAAGCTTAAAGAGAGGAAGAAAAATGTAAAAAAAAATGGAATCTCTGTTCTTTCTTCTCTAGTTCTTTCTCTCTCTGATGTCTTCTTTCCTCTCTCTACAGCTACTCTTCATCTTCTGCCTTCTTCTTCCTTCTTTTTCTTCTTTGTCTTCTTGGCTTCTGTCTCTTCTTTGATTTCTTTCCATCAGTTTCCTTCTCTACTTGGACGCACCTTCCTTCTTTCTTTAGCCTCCTCTTCTTCTGCCCTTGGCTTTCCTCAGCTCCTACATTCTCTTCTTCTTCAATAGCTACAGTACTTCTTCCTCTTTCCTTAGCTTCTACCTTCAACTTCTTTTCTTCTTTCCTTAGCCGCTCCTGACTTCAGCCTTCAAGTCTCTCTTCTACCTCCAAGTCCTTCTTTCTCCAGCCTCTACCCCTAGCTTCTTCTGCAGCTTCCCCTTCCTTCTCCTTCTTTCCCTGCACAGCGCAGAGCAAAACCTACCCCTACCCTCCCCCACGTACACTCTCTCTATTTCTCTCGTCACTCTCTCAGAGCTAGTCGGGTAATCGGGTTGGGTTACGCACACCCAGGTCTAGGTGCACTGGCGTGGGTGGTGTGCGAGGAGTGTAGGGTAAATGGGTCAACCAAGTCTGCGTAGGTGTGGTCGCGGATGAGACAGGTGTAGTGGGCGAGGGACCTCACCCTGTGTTACTTGAGGCGGTGAGATAAAAACACAAAAATAATTTAAAGCACGCACCTGCATTGAGAACTTTCGAAGTGGGACTAAAGCCCCGCCTGCTTCTTCACTTGTGCCCGCAGGAAGAAGGTTCGGGGTAGCTGTAGTTGCTCAGGGCCCTATTTGCCAAGTATGAAAGGCTCATTGAGGGATTCCGTGCACCTGGGATGCCTCTGCCTGGAGTGGGTCATCTTGGAGCAAGCGACGGAGCTTCTTCACGCCTTCACTAATGGCGGTGGAAGTTAAACCTGAAATGCACAAACATGGCCTCACGACCTTGTCAAATAACTTGGGAAGCTTCACCATGTCACGGTGATGGTGAGGCGGGGTTTGGTGTGGTGCAGAATGGCCTAGGCATGCATGCCTAGGTCGGACTATGACCATGGAAGTGCATTTGTCGGGTGAGGGTGTGGAGCATGTGTGCTGGTCAGTGGAGGAGTGGATGGTGATCAGTGAGTGATGGTGAAGGTTCAAAGGTGGGTGGTGAGGCATGTAGAGGGGTGAAGTGACGGATTCGCCTCGCCGGTGGTCGGCCGAAGGTGAGGGAGACGGAGGTGATTAGCAGCAATCGAGGGGAGTTTTATGGAATTAAGAGGCACAAATGAAGAGTGCAGAGAGATAGAAACATAGTGAGGGTAGTTGGATGAAGGGGGGAAGGCGGAGGACAAGCGGCATGTAGGTGCCATCGTCGGAGAAGAAAGCCCTGAGGTGAGGATAACGACGACGAGGAAGGGGTCGGAGAGGTACGCGTGGGTACAGCGCAACGCGGAAAAGCGAGATGAAGATAACTCTGCCACTGGTATGGTGGCAGAGCGACGAGAAGAGGGAGGAGGGATCGCCCGAGCTTGCAGGCAATTGGTCGGAGATGAGGGAGGAAGAAATTAAGGGGCTATCCATGTCCAAAACAAGCCTAGAAGATGCTTCAAGGATCGGGGGTCCTTTTATAGCTGCTGGCTGACACCTTTGTGCTTGGAAGGCAAGCCTCCAATTGCAAAGATCTCGTCGGAGATGGAAGGTGAGAAAGATACCCAATCCTCTCGAGTGTTCGCACGAGAGAATGGCTACAAATCCAATCTTGGGATCACGTTTAGACGGTAGGGAATTCTTCAGAGAATCTCCCTTCCAAATCTGGTAGGAGATCTCTGAGTATTCGGGGAGAAATCCTCCTCAAATCCTTGCTAGAGTAGGATTCCTCTGCTGTAATGGTGCAGGGACCTGAATGCAAAGAGTGGCTGGAAGGTAGGGGGGTCTGTGCAAGGATTTTCAAAAGCTAGGGGTCAAAATGTAATTGGGTCGACTATTCTGCAAAGTAGGTCAAGGTGACCTTCCCTTAGGCCCAAATTTTGGTAAAAACCTAATTTGGACCTAAGAAATCTAATGATGAAGTTGGATTTTAGGTTTGATTACATTTGACTAGACATTTTACTTAAAAACCCAAATTAGGTTAAATAATGAGCTAGGACCCCAATCTAGGTCAAAATAGGTTCCAAAGGCCAAATTGAAGGCTCTAAACCCTAGGGGATTTTCTTCCATGAATTTTTGAGGGTTTAGCTAATTTTTATCCTGACCAAAACCTTGTGAAATTAAGTGGATTTGTTTTAAGGTTATAGAATGCCATTTAATTCTTAAATCTCTCAATAACCCTTTTCTGACTGAACTATCCTACTTTCCCTCTTATTAAGTCCAATTGATCTATGTTTAGCCCCTAAGAAATCCCGTTGATGTACTACAATGGTAAAATTGTAGTTTTATCCTTTAGTTCATGTTTTCATCCCACAATAGTAATCCCTTGAATTAGGCCTTCCTTTAGGTTATGTAGGAGCTTTTGTCCAATTTCTTAGGTTAAAATGAGCTAGTTAGGGCTCGTGATGAGGTTCTCATCAAGCACCACGTGGCTGCATCAGAACAAACTAAGGAAAAAAGAAGGATTTGGAAGACTTAATCAAGGCCATTGATCTCCTGATCAATGGATCTAATTAATCTGAAACCTTTGCATGGGATTAAGGGCTCAAATACCCTAAATGCCCCTCACAAAAGCTATAAAAAGAGTCCTAAGGGCCCCCTTTGAAAGGCATTCTCTTAATTTCTTCTTCTTCTACAACTCCTCTCTCTTCTTCCCATCTTCTCTGCCTCCGTCTCTGTACCTCCGTTTGAAGCATCTGTTGGGCCACCCCAATGGATCATTGCTGCTCTTCCCAACCTCTCTACAAGGCCACCATGAACCACCCATAGTGCCCTCATTCTGTTACATAAGTAGTTTACGTTTATGTTGGAATTTGTTTAGTTAGTTGTCTGCAATTCATGTTCAAATTGTTCGATTGATATATATATACTTTTTCTATACTTTTTAGTATTTATATTTGGAATAATGCATGAAATCAAAAGTGCTTTCTACTGCCCTGTGATAGACCGGGACTCACCAAGTTCCATTAATTTATTTGCTTGAGACGTATTTCGTGCTATACTACAACTGCTAATTTTCTACATGATCTACTCCACGAACAGCATGGCTAGCAAGTTATCGTAGGTAACAACCCATTGGTTGGTTGACCAGAGCCCAGTCACACAACCATTCTCTTCTTGCTACCTTTAGGTAAATCATAGATCAAGGAAGCCACCTACTTAAAAAAAAATAGAGAGAGAAAAGAAAAAGAAAAGTGAAAAGAGAAAAAGAAAAAAAAGAAAAGGAAATATAAAGGAATAATAGAAGAAAGAAATAAGCCACACTTCACCGCCCGAGTTTGGCTGGCAAGTTGTCAGTGGTAACTGCTCATCAACAAGTTGTCCAGATCCCAGCTTAAGAAATGCACGATAATTCCTAAACAGTTATGAAGAAGAGTAGAATAAATCAAGAATATATACAGTGGGTTCGCCCTTGTGCTAACCCTAGAAAAATAAAAGTAGGAAGAAAGCTACTAGTTGAATAGATACACCTTTATGCAGAAATTCTTTTAAGGTCACCTACCGACATAGAAGCCTGAAGTCCATTCTGATTGTTGATCAGTGAGTCTTAACACATTTATTAAAAGATTCTTAGAACTTAGAGTTCTCATCGAGTCTTGGGTGAGTTGAGTAGCCATAGAAAGTTGCTCTGAAACCCTAAACTCAAAAATCTAAAAAAAATTATAAAAGAAGAAATAGAAGAAAAGATCCTTCTTTGAATAAGGTGAGGGCATGAGGCAGTCTACATTTTGGCAGACACCCAAGACCTGTTATGTCTCTGTAGTTCAGGTCTTAGTTGAAAAATAACTTTGCGCAAGAAATCTGATTCTAATTCTTTTATAATAGTGATGAAGGCGCACCTCGCAATTTGAAAATTGGGGTTCATAGGACCTGTCATCGTAGCTCGCAAAACACATCTATCAGATAAATTTATAACTGAAACTCGAAAAGTGAGTCCCGGGTCGAACATAAGGAGGCAAACGTTTGATTTTATGAAATTTGTGCTTCTCTTTTATTTCCTTTTTTTGTCATTTTTAACTTTTCTAATTTTCTTTTCTACTTTTATCGGGTAAGAGATTAGGTTGATGAAAACTTTATCTACTTGAAAAAATATGAGAAAGAGAGAGAAATAGTCATCTATTTAACTCATGAATGTTTTCTACAATTATGAAAGCAGGAAAGCTACAATATGAAAGCGAAAAAAGAAAGAAAGAGGTCAAAGAAATCCCCCTCGATGGTTGCTCGGAGGACGACTCGCTCTGACGTCGCCTGGAGGAAGGTGGTGAGGAGCGGGATGAAGGAAGATGGAGCCAGAGGTTGGAGGATGGGGCAAGATGGCATTGTAGGGAGGATTTTCTTCCCGAAGGGTTGTAAGAGGATGGCCACAGGATGCTCCCCAAATGGGGATGAGGGGAGGGAAAACTATTTGGTTTTCTACTCTAGAAGAGCATCTTGGGCTTGGGACAAGCTCTCTCTAGAGCATTGGAGGTGGTGAGAGGAAGAAAGAAGAGATGTAGAAAAATGGGAGGGGTAGGGGTCCTTTTATAGTGGAGGAAAGAATCAAATTCGTATACAGGACATTTAATGATGATCATAAACGTTGCTGAAGATCCGTCGCAAATGTTGCTAAAGATCTCGGTTATGTGCCCTTACTCCTGCATTGCTAGTGCACGATATATGTACCCCTGTCAGGCATGCACGTGCAATACGTGCCGCTGCTGCCGCTGTACTTGAGCGTGTGTGCGTCCATGTGCTTGCACTGCTGTGCACATGTGATGGCACGTGCGTGCCCATTGGCAACCTAGGTTGTGCCATGTGGCACAATCTATGCCGTCCATCTTCTTTTCATTGTAGGGGCTACTACAGAGGTCGAATTAAGTCGATTTTCACATTGTTGGGTTGCAATCAACAACCCAAATCCATCAGCGCGGTCAAATTTGTCATTTGAAACTCTGAATTACATCACCTAGCCCCATGGCCATTGTTCTTCCTCAGACTGCATATGGTGCTATGAGACTCCGATCAAGGCAATTTCAAAGGTGCTGGACTCCAATCGTCGTCCTGATCAGATCAATACGGTCGAATCATCAATTTGAGTCTTCGAAATAAATATCCCTCTCTCCTGACCACAAAACGATGCAATTAACCTAAAATATATACAACTACTCTAAATGTAGAATGATGCATGCTATGTAATATTTATAATATGGAATGCAAATCTAAGCCTAGGAACATGGATAAAATAGGCATTTTAACCTAAATGGATGTGTCTACATCAAATACCATGTAGTCTTGCTAGGGGCTAGCAAAAGATAGGCATGAGGGTGTGATGTAAACATGTTTATATCACATAAACCATCTATATTTACGTGTTCTTAAATGTATAGTTGCATCATACATTATAAATATTTCATAACATGCATCATCATGCATTTAGGTTAGATTGTATAAACTTTAGGTTAATTTTCTCTCTTTATGGTGCGCCTCGGATGAGTACCTGCAATCACAATAAGATAAAAGAAAAAGTGAGATAAAAGTTAGGTAAGGTGAAAAAACATAAAAAAAATCAAAGAGCATTGGCTCCCCGGCAATGGCGCCAAATGATGAAGGCGTGTTTCACGAATTAAAATTAGGGTTTGGAGGACCCAACGTCGTAGCTCGCAAAATGCGTCTATCAGATAAAATTTATAACCGCAACACGAAAAGTGAGTCCCAGGTCAAACATAGGGAGGCGAACATTTGGTTTTGAAAAAATTCGCATTTTGCTTTTATTTCTTTTTGTCATTTTTATCTTTTATAATTTGTTTTGGTATTTTAATAGGGCAAGAGATCAGGTTGATGAATTCTAGCTAATTTACTTGCAAAATATAAAAGAGAGAGAGAGAGAAGAATAATCATCTATTTATGAATAAATCTTTGTTACAACTACGAAAGCGGAAAAACTACATTACGAAAGCGAAAAAGATAGAAAGAGGTGAGAGAATCCCCCTCGATTGTCGCTTGAAGGATGACCCACTCCGACGTCACCTGGAGGAAGGTGGTGAGGAGCAGGACGAACGGGGATGGAGTCGGAGGATGGAGGATGGGGGCAGGACGACGTTGTGACGAGGATCTTCTTCCCAAAGGGCAGATAGAGGACGGCCATGGCATGCTCCATGAATGGGGATGAGAAGTGGGAAAACTATTTTCTTTTCTACTCTAGAGGAGCATCCCGGGCTTGGGACAAGCTTTCTCTAGAGCCTTGGAGGTGGTGAGAGGAAGAAAGGAAGAGATGGTTTGGAATGGTAGTTGGTAGGTCCTTTTATAGTGAAGGAGGAAGAACAACTTCGCATTTGGGTCATTACTGACATCCGTAAACATCGCTACAGATTTTCCCATTCTGTCACTGAAGATTCGTGCCTTCAATTCATTTGCTGGCAAGTATGGGCCATTAGTGACAGCTGCAAGCATCACTAAAGGGCCCGCATTGCAGAAGATCTACCATTTCTGTTGCTAAAGATCTGCCCACCCCCGTTGGCACATGCTCCACTGGCGTTGCGCACATAACTCACTCGTGCTCCCCGCACTAGCATGCACTGCGCTGCTACTGCGTGTGGCTGTGCCTGTGTGCGGTGTGCTGCAATGCCTCATGTGCGCTCAATTGGTAATTGGGTGGGCTGCGGGGATTCAAACCTGCACCCCTCCCTTTGGTGTCCAGCGTGCCAACCAACGCGCGAAGACATCTATTCTGTCAAGCTGACGACCTAACGCTAGCGGTGGAGGAGAGCATCTCAGCCATTGGATCAAGATCCAACGATTGGTAATCAAGGTCACGGATGATGGAGAGGTTAGAGCGGGTGTTGCTGGCTGATGTTGGGCAGCCTGGATGGCGACACTTGATGCCATCTGGGTCGTCCATTCTTCTTTCCATTGTTGAGGGTGCCACGGTGCTCAGATCAGGATGATTACCGCATTGCCGAACTGCCATCGTCACTCTGGATCCATCCGTACAGTTGGATTTTTCGTGCAAACCCATATAGATGTCGCATTGCCCCCTTGGACGTTGATCTTCCTCGGACTTCATATGATACTACAGGACTCCAATCTAGATGATTTCGGAGGAGTTACACTCCGATCGTCATCCTGATCAGATCCGTACGATCCAATCGCCCATCCAAGTCCTGAAGTAAGTCTTCTTCTCTCCTGACCATAAAAAGTAGCTAATTAACCTAAAATATACATGACCACACGAGTTTCGTGAGCTTGAAATCAAGGCTACAAGTAACCCGTTGTAGTTGCAAAACTCGTGATAAAATAAAATTTATACCGAAACTCCAAGGGAGTCCCAGGTCGAACACAGGGAGGCGACATTTAATTTAATTGAAAATCGTACTTCTTTTTGTTTCTTTTTGGTATTTAGGGTTTAATTTTTTTTTTGTATTTTTGAAAACAAGACAAGCAGAATGAATCACAAAATAGAAATGGATCAAATATGATATATATATCAATCCAATGTCGATAACAATAAACTATGAAAGCATAAAAAGAGAGGGGGGTGAGAGGAAATCTCCCGAATCGATTGTTTGGCGAGACGACGGTGCCTGGCAGAAGCTCGGACAAAGGAGGTGAGGAGCGGGACGATGGTGGTGAGATGTAGGAGGACGTCGGGTAGAGGAAAGCTTTGGCGTGGCTCCGGAATGGAGGTGAGAACGTGGAGATGATCTGCTACCGGAATGGAGGCAGGAGGACGGCTCAAAGGCTACCTATGAATGGGGATGGAAAGATGGATGAATATTTGCTGAGGTAGAGGTTTGCTACACTAATAGGGGGGAGCTTGTGAGTAAGCTCTAACAGAGCATTGGTAGGCTTGCTAGATCTTGGGAGTAGGTGGGAGTATAATAGGTAGAGATGGCTTGGAAGGGAGGGGGTGTAGGTCATTTTACAATGGAGGAGAAGAGGCAAAAATAGGTTTGGGACCGTTAGTGACCTCTAGACCGTCACTGGAAGTGTTGCTGTAGGCAGCTCATGCCCACTTACGCCCACAGCTAGCTTTGCTGGCACGCAAAGAATTAGTGACAACTGTAAGAGTTGCTTTAGATCCAGCTCATGCGTCGCTGTAGGCTAGTGCCAACCGAGCATGCTCCCACGCTGTCGCTACGCTGGCACGCACTCCACATGCCGTGTTGCGTGCGCGCATGCTTACGCGCTAGCACTGTGCTGTGCGCATGCTTGGCTCTACATGCACACACACATCCGCACTACTGTACGCATGTGGTGGCGCGTGCGTGCGCATGGGTGGCCTGGGCTTCACCACATGGTGGAATCAAGGCCATCCATCTTCTTTTCATTGTAGGGGATGCTACAGAGTTAGGATTGAGTCGATTTTCTTGTGTTAGGCTGCGATCGTCGACCCGAATCCATCCATGTGGTTGGATTCTCCATTTGAAGCTCTGAGTTATGTCACCTAGTCCCTTGGCCGTTGGTCTTCCTTGGATTGCATATGGTATCACAGGACTCTGATCGAGGCGATTTTGGAGTCTTTGGACTCTGATCATCAACCTAATCGGATCCGTACGGTCGGATCACCAACTCGAGGCTCTAAAATAAATATCCTTCTCTCCTGACCACAAAAAAGAATGCAATTAACTTACATTATATACAACTACTCTAAATGCAGAATAAGGCATGCTATGCAATATTTATAACATGAAATGCAAATCTAAACCTAGGAACATGCATGAATAAGCATTTTACCCTCAATAAATTTGTTTAATCATACCCCCATGCCTATCTTTTGCTAGTCCCTAGCAAAATTAAACTATATGCTACGTATAAAAGCAGAATTAGGATTAGACCTCGTAGGCCTAAGTCATTTATTAACAATAGATAATTTCAACTAAAGTCCTAAACTACGAAGACTGAACAGTACCTGGGTGTCTACCAGAATGCAAACCACCCACATCCTCGAATTATTTTAAAAGGGAAGAGACATTTTTTTTCTTCTTCTTTTCTAATCATTTTGTACTTTTGGAGTTTGAGAGTTCTGGGATAACTTTTTATGGCTACCAGACCTGCCCAAGACTCAAAAAGGATACAAAGTGCTAAGCAACTTGTGAAAATAGTGAAAGAATTACTATGCGGCCGTTGAAACGAACTTCGAGTTTCTATGACCCTAGGTGACCATGCCTAAAGGTTTATCTTTTCGATTAGTAGCTTTCTCCCTACTTCTTTCATTTGTGGGGTCGACAAAAGGGCGAACCCAGTGTATATCTCCCAGTTTATTCTACTTCCCCGCTTCTTCCCTAAGTATTTTGGGAATTATTGTGCATTTTTTTGTGAGCTAAGTTTTGGACAATTGGCTAATGGGCTGTTACCCACAGCAACTTGCTAGCCATACTCGTGTGGTGAAGTATGGTTTTGCTTATTTTTTATTTTTTCTCCTTTTTCTATATATATTTTTTTCTTTTTCTTTTCCTTTTTTTCTTTTTAAGTAGGTGGCTTCCCTGATCTAACATTTACCTGAAGGTAATACAATGAAAATGGTCTTGTGACTAGGCTCTTGACAACCTACTGATGAGCTATTACCATCGACAACTTGCCAGGCATATCACTCTAGATAGTTCATTAGCTACCCAATTTCCAAAGAAGCTGCGAAAAAGTGAGTTAGTGGAAAAAAAGTGTGTAGATGCTTAGGCTTAAAGTCCCCCAAAATCGGAGGGCAGGTTGATAAGTCGCATACTTTTCATCCCAATTTATTTACCAACTTAAAATGAACTTTAATTAGTGAGGACTGGAGACTAAGTCCACATTCGAGTGGACACCCGAGCTAATTAATCTCGAAGACCTGAAGAGTCTAAGTATTTAGGTCCTCTCGTATCGTTTCCTAAAGTTAATAACTTCCAAATGAAGAAGTTCTTTTCTAACTCTTCTTTTTTTTATCTTTTTGAATTTTCAATTTTTTTCAAAAAAAGAATCAAATAATAGGAAATTAATGTTACAACCGACAAAAAGGTTATAAAATATGTCCACACCCCCATGCTTAGCCATTGCAATGTCCTCATTGTGAAAAATGAAAGCATGCAGGAGAGTAGAAGTGGAAGAATAGCACCTGGTTTCTGTGAGACTCTGGTCAGCTTGGATTAGTCTTTACATGTGCTGAGTTTAGTGCCTTCAGCTAGGCGGGGTTTGATGAGTCCATTTTAATGGACTATTGTTATGCCTAAGTTAACCTTATTTTTACATTTTATGTTTGTTGATAAATACATTAGGTTATAGAATAAGCGCTTGCAACATTATTTGAGTTTTTATCTATTATATCTCATTCTATAACTTAGTATGTAATTATTTTATGTTTCATTATTGTAGGAATAAATTGCAAGAGACGAGGGGGGTGAATTAAATTTTCCCCTCCCCCTCAGCCACCAGCCTCAACTTCCGACCGACCTCAACACCTCTCCAACATCTGGACGCCAAATTTAGTAAGGGATTTAAAAATCCCTTGACTTGTGAATGGGGGAGGGGATAAAAAGAGGCTTGGCAAAGGAGAGGAGGGCTCGGCTTCTTCTTCTCCTCCGGGCGGGGACCCAACAGTGAAGAGGCCGTGCACTGTGGGGAGAGCGTGCACTATGTGCACCAACTGCCACCGCCTTCCCACCGCGCCCTTGCACTTCCTTCACTGCGCCAGGCCCTCCACCGCCTGTCCAGCCTAGCCTTCCCTCACCGCACTGCCTCCACATCTTCCATCGCCCGCACCCACATAGACCTCCCAGTGCCCCGCAGCCAGCCACACCCGTATGCAACCTGCACCCTTGCGCGCCCTCCACCACCTGCCTTGTGCGCCCTGCAGGCACTACACCGACACCACAACCGCGCCATGCAAGCAACTACCTGCAGGAGCTCACACCACCAACCAACGCCCGCATGCAGCCAGCCACACCTGCAGGCAACCCGCACCCTTGCGCACCCTCCACTGCCTTCCTCACGCACCCTACAGGCGCTGCACCCATGCCAGCCTGCACCAACCGCCCTCTCCAGCGCTCCCACCACAAGCACCTGTCACCTCGCCCTGCAAGCAACCGCCCATAGGAACTCACACCACCAACCAGTGCTCGCAGGTAGCTAACCACACCCGTAGGCCGCAATCACCCGCAGGCAACCTACGCCAGCAACCGCCCATAGGCAGGCCCTAGCATGCCCTTGCGCGCGTGCCCAGCACGCAACCGCACAGGCTGCAGCAGTGTTCTTCCTCCTCTCCATTCGCGGCCGTCCTCCTCCAATAGATCCAACAGGCCAGTGGCTGTTCTCCACCGTCCGACCACCGTCGACCACCTCCGGCCGCCGTGTCACCATCATCGCGAAGCACGCATCGAGGCACACCACCCCATCGACTCTCGTCGCCAACCATGCACAGCCGTCCAAGCGAGGGAGAGAGGAGAAATCCTCCATTTTCTCCTCAATTAATATTTACATTGAATGCCATTGCCATTTAGATATTAATATTTTATTCAGGCCACATTACATTGATGCACTTATAGTTTCCTGAAATTACTTCATTTGTGTTATGTGCATCATTTAACTTTAAACTTCAAATCATATTTGCATGCAAGTTGAATTTACATGATATGCCGTTACACATGCATCATATACATAATTTTTGGAGCTTAATTCCTAATGTGAAAATTACATAAATAACCCTAAACTTTTAAGGAAATTGCAAGCTCCATTTCAAATAGCATATTCCTCTCTTTAAAGTTGCGATAGTGTCTGCAAATAGTATATTCCTCTACTCGTGAATTTGTTGGTCCATTCCTCATTGTGGATGCAACATCTTCATTGTGGTTAAATTTGATATTTAGTTTTGATTGAGAGATTTTCCACCACATTAAACACGACATATCATTCTATTGCTGTCATAAATAAGCGAGAATGGCTCTTTCAAATGGCACCGTTGCTGAGGAGGCAACAGACACAATAGGTTCACTTTAATATTTTTGATTATTCTGAGTTGAGTAATTATCTTATCATTCTTTATCTTCTTGTGTGAGGAATCTGATAGGGCGGCAGGTGCAGCTGAGCGACGACATTGACCTTGAACGACGAACACGGTGGGTGGGCATGGCGGAGACGATATTTTTGGTGCACCTTGATGCCAGTTGGAGGCTAGCAACAGGAGCACGTGGGCCTTCATCCCACGCGCATAAGCTTATGGAGAAGCCTATTTCTGATTTAGTCATTAGAGCTTAGTTTAGATTTAGTTTAGATAGACATTAGAATTTAATTTCTGTCTTTTGGACCCTTGTCAGGTATTTTTGGGAATGTGTTCCCAGTGTTTATTTCTTATCGCTCTTGTATGCTGAAGCGTATTTTCGGGAGCGTGTTCCCATTTATTTAGATTATAGGATTATCTGAATTGTTTGAATTGCATATAGGTTAGTTAGTTAGATTAGGTTTGCTTGCTTATTATTATTATTTAAAAAATAAAAAATAAAAATATTCGAACTGCCTGCTAGAAGCTGCATATCTATAGGGCGATCATCTTGGACTGAATGAGTAGCATTTAGTTTATTTTTACTGTATTGCATACATTCTTGCACGAAGAAAGCTGGAGTAAGGTACATCTTCTCTTAAGCATCAATTACCTATCATGCATCTGCATTGAACCTAAATCTAAGACCACTAAAGTGCTTGAATCGAATTAGTTTAGTGGTCACTTTAAAAATTAGGACTGCTAAGAGGTTGGACATCAAAATCTGTGACTTAAAATTGTGTACAAAAGGATCTTGTTTGGGAAATTTCAAAACTCAAAACACAATCGTTTTATTACACACCTGAGACACTGTGCACCTTACACGTAAGGTCACTAGATAAATTTCTACCTCTCCTCTTTTGCACCACAAGGGAAGTTAGTCAGAAATCAACAAGCCTATCCACTAAGTTACCTCGGTTCCTCGTGCGTGGGCTTGATTCGAGACTTCCATCCCTTGCGAGTAGGTTATAGGCACCAACGAAGGTTGGCCTAGGAAGCATAATTTGTGCAAAACTTGTTTGGCCACCAACTGAACATTTAATTCTAAGACCTACAATCTACTAAAAATAGATTCCACTGAATTTGCATTTGTTTTGACAACGATAGAACTCTCTAGGAAGTTTCTGCTTGTGTTATGAATTCTTCTAAATCCTAAGAGAGTTAAAACTGTTTGGCTCAAAAAAATGGATCACCCTTACTCCTATCATTTAGATTATCAGAGTCAATACTTCCCATCTTTTAACCAGGATCCCATGCCCCGAACGTATCCATCGTTTGATGGGTGCATTGACAATTCATGGGATCATTCATATTCCTATCCTAGGAGTACTGGCCTAATAACTCTCACTTTTGAGTAGAGCCTAGGAGCAGGATTTTCCAACCCTGGAATCCCTACTTCTATGTAAACACCCAACCCTCCCACCCTTCATGATTTTCCATATGGATGTTGGATGATACCCCTAGGCAACAGAGCCTGAAATTGACTATCCTCCCCGACCTGATACTAGTAGCCTCTCATCTTTTATGATAGAAATGCAAAAATAGCGAAAGGAAATGATGGAATCCATGGGAGAGATGTTGAGGAATGTTCAACAGTTAAATGAAGAAATAAGATAGCTTAGCTACGTGCTTCCTAGTAATTCTGATCCCTACCCATATAACCATGATCATGAAAATAATTCTGAGGAAACCAATGACAATAGGGATCTAATTTTATGTAGCTATCACTTAGACTCTCCCAATGAGACACGGCCACTAGAGGAGAATGATCATAGTGATTATCCACCCAAGCTATATTGGAGTCAAAAGCAAGGGAAGATGGTACCTCTTGAGGACCTTGACCCCAATGATAGTATTCTCCTTACCCCTACTAACCCAAGTCAAGGTTGTATTGTTTCTATCACTTCCCCTATTGATTATTTGGTGGAATCCCATTCTACCCTTAGTGAGCCTACTCCTGACCCTCCACATAGGAAATCAGCACCTACCATTCAGCATCCTGAGGATTTAAATTCACCCAATGAAGGTGACCCTAAGGGAATGGAGGATGAATTAGATCAATTTTGGTCTCAGGGATATAAAGAGTCTATTTCAGAGGACGAGGATGCCCCAATGGAGGAACTTAGACTGAAAATCTGGAGTGAATCACAGGGTAATCATTTATTATTTAAGGATTTACCTCTAGAGGATATAAATAATATGGTGAAATCTAGATTCCTCCCTTCTTTTGATAGTCATCCTCCATTAAACCAAGAGTGGATATTAGAAGAGGACAAACAAAATAGTGAAAAGCCTAGGGGAGACTCTCAGGGACAAAACACGTCAATTGAGGATTTATACCCCGAGAAGAATAATGAATTAAGTGATATAGGCTTGCTCCAAAACATTAAGATGGATCCTCCTTCAGGAATAATTGAGGATAATGATCGAACTCCTTTCTTCACTAATGAATCACATATACACCTCGACAAAAATTTGAGTGAACCAAACGAATATGAGAATGAGCTTAATGATAATGATTCTGATATTTTGACCCTGCCATCAAAGAGTTATAATTTGGAGTCCACCCTTGATTCACATATACTGAAAGGTGAAAATATGACTCTGATCATTAATTCTAGGCAGGGTAACATGAATTTGTCTACAATTGTTAGGGAGTATACACAATTTGAATCATTGTTGGAATTGAACCTGACACCGACTATGCCCTCATTGGACTTAATCATTACCTTCCAACACTACAAACAACCCTTACACTCCCTAACCGATCCTTAGCTCAGATCTCTGCTCATGTACATTCTTTCTGGAGAACATATCAGGCCAGTACATCCTCAAGTAGAATGGCGAGTGTGGATTGATGCTTATACTTTTAGTCTTGACATTCAAGGGTTTCAAATATTAATGTCTATATCTTTTGAAACCCATCCTACATTGGAGGATCCTTGTTATCCTCCACTTATTCCATTTCAGGAGGGCTCTTTTCATTTTCCCTTTGTTATTTCTAGATCTCCCCAGGTAGCCAACGAGATTTTCTGCTTTCATATCATCTGGGGAGAATTTGGGATTATGTTGCATCATCAGCTCACCAAAATCCGTGGTTACTTGTTTTCTATGCCTGCGCTGTTACGCATATTTTTAGGGCATAACTTTTTCTATCTGGAACTAGACTTACAGGTTCCTTATAAGTTTAGCTGCTAACAGAAAATGCAGCGCTTGTTGGGAGGCAACCCAGTAGTCTAAATAACACCGTCGTCAAGTGATTTCTTTCCTTTCTCCCCCTATTTTAATTTTACAATGAGGACAATGTAGGATTTAGACATGGGGGGGTACATTTTGCATGTTAGGAAGTATTCATTCATTTAGGTTAGCATATAAAAAAAAAATCTCTTTTCTTGAGCTGAATGAGTTAGTCCCTAGCAGAACATCTTTATCATTGGAGGTTTTTCTTCATGAATTATTTCTTAAGTTTAGAATCTAGTACATTTATTTCACGTGCACATAGACTGGGCAATAGATCCTTGTAGAAAACCAATAAGCATTTGTAGTCTACTGAACCCTTGGATAGTTAATAGGGAGTCAGGCATACTATCTTCTAGTAGCTCCACCCCATATTTGTGAGATGAAAGTAGAGAGATTACTGGTGTGCTAAGTCTAGTGTAAGGACTCTTAAGTTTTGGATAATTAGATGATGATACTTCAGAGTTAGGCATAGTTTTCGCCCTCTATTCCTGTGTGCATACTTTGTGTGAATTCCTGAGAGTCACCAAATAAGGCAAATACATAGAGATTGAGTCTTAATAAAGCTATGACTATAGTGGATGGTTACGACAGACCTTCATAGAATCCTCAAATGAAGGAGGGTAATAGTGTCAAAGGTCAGAAATATGCCTGCCTTATCCATTCCTTCCCAGTGTTGAGAATAGGCACTTCCACCAAATAAGCCACACAATATCCTCTTGACCACCATCATCCCTAATAATGCCTCATAAATAAAAGTCTATATCGTGTTATGTTGATTGATAAAGAAAGAAAAAGGAAAAAGAGAAGAAGAAATAATTAAAAAAAAATTGGAAAAAAAAAGGAGAAGGAAAGAGAGAGAGAAAAGAAAAAGAAAAGAGTCTAGGGTTATAATTTTATCATTGTAACATTTTTTCTGAGGCAACAAAAACACTTATCATGTTCCACCAAATATGACCCATACCTACCTTTCAATATTTCTGATAGCCTGAATACTGGCTGAGGACTCTAACTTAGTTGTAGAGTTATTAGGACTTTAATTAAAGTGTAAATGCCATGTGAGGCCACCAAACAGTGAGTACAATTACTAAATCTGGCGAGATTTTTGATCTCAGAAAGAAAAGAGTGAGTGCCAAAGAACATCAGGAGAGCACAGTTGTTTATCCTCTCTCTGAGTTGACTTGTCTAATAGTTGATGATAGCCTCATCATGAGCCATAACTAGCTCATTTTGACCTAATAAAGAGAATAAAAGCTCCTACATAAACTAGAGAAGGGCTTAATTGAAGGAATAAGTGTTCTGAGAAGAAAACATGAAATAAAGGTTAAAACTACAACTTTACTATTGCAGTACATAAACGGGATTTCTCAGAGACAAAACATAGGTCAAATGGTCTGAATAAGATAATAAGTGGGTTGGTTTAATCAGAAATGGGTTTATGTGCAAACCAAGTATTAAATGACATCTTGTAACCCTAAAACAGACCCATTTAATTCAACAAGGTTCTGGTCAGGATAAAAATCAAGTAAACCCTCTAAATTCATGGAGAAATATCCCCTAGGGTTTAGAACATTCAATTTGGCCTTTGGAACCTATTTTCACCTAGATTAGGGTCCAGCTCATCAATTGACCTAATTTGGGTCTTTATGCAAAATGTTTGGTCAAACATGATTAAACCAAAAATTCAACTTCACCATTGGATTCCTTAGGTCCAAATTAGGTTTGTACCAAAATTTGGACCTAAGGGGAGGTCATCTTGACTTACTTTGCAAATTAGAACACCCATTACATTTTGATCCCTATCTTTTGAAAGCAATTGAGTAAACACCCCTAACTTCCTCTCCACTCTTAAAAGCAAATCCCTCTAATGGGGAGAAATCCTACTCCAGCAAGGAATAGAGGGGGATTACTCCCTGATTCCTCAGAGATCTCCTCCCAGATTTGGAAGGGTGATTCTCTGAGGAATTCCCTTCCATCTGAGTGTCGTCCTGATCTAACATTTGCATCCAATCTCTCGTGCGAACGCACGAGAGATTTCGGTACCTAACAGACTTCCATCTCCGGTGAGGATTCCCACACTTGGAAGCTTGGCTTCCAAGCACAGGAGTCCCTGCTAGTGCCTATAAATTGACCCCCAACTCCAGCCATACCTCCTCAGCTCGACTTAGCCGGAATTCCGCCCCAATTTCCTCTTCTCCCCCGGCCAAGTGCTCCGGCGAGCTTCGACGAGCCCCCCTCCTCTTTCTCGTCTCTCTACCACAATACCAGTGGCAGAGGTGTCCTCCCCTTCCTCCTACACATCGCGCAGCACCAGCATGCACTTCCCTAGCTCCGTCGTTGCCGCCGTGTTCCTCCACTGGACTCCTCCAGCGACAGCAAGTACTGCCAAACACCCTCTTGCCCCCTTCATCCACTTAGTTTGGTTAGAACTGTTCGTCTATATCCCCTCTTTCATTTCCCTCATTCTATTTCACAAAACTCCCCTCGACCATCACTGTCCACCGCCATCTTCCTCATCTTCGGCCACCCTCCGGCGAGATGCCTCCATCACTTCGCAGCCCCACACGTCTCGCCAACCACCGCACAACCTCCGCCACACTCCACTGAACATCCTCCACTCCTCCACAGACCGCCTACACCACCACAACTTCCCCTCGACCTAACCCATCTATCCGACCACAGAGCGACCTAGGCACGCATGCCTAGGCCACCCCATGGCCTGCCACCTACTACCTCACCTTCGCCGTGACACAGCGAAGGTGCTCCTGTGATTTGATAGAGTCACAAGGCCTTTTTTGTGTCAGGCAGTGTCTGAGCTCCAGCCGCCATTAGCAGTGACTCGAGGAGGTTGCAAGCTCCCTCCAGGTTGAAGGACTTCAGGATTCCAGGTCCAGCAGGTGAGGGGAGGCCTCACGAAGTCAGCTGTTCCAGCAATTAGCATTGAGAGGTTTACAGCTGCTGTAATCGAAGGAACGATCTCCTGCGGGTGCGCGAGCAAAAGTGGTGGAACATTAGTCCCACCTCGGTAAGTCATGAGGTGCTTGAGTAGTTTAAATTTAATTTGTGCTATCATCTGGTTGCCTCTAATACTCTAGGGTGAGGTCCCTCCTCACCTATACACATGCCTCGTCCGTGAACTCATCACGTGGACCTGGTAACCCGACCCGACTACTTCCTGAGCACTCCTCACGCACCACACCCATGCCGGTGTGCCTCGACCCAGGTGCGTGACCCAACCCAATTACCCTGCTTTAGAAGAGCGTGCTGAAGAGTGATATACAGAGAGAGAGACGCAGGTGTGGGTAGAGGGGTAGGTTTTGCTCTCTTCGATTTGTGCAGGGAAGGAGGAAGAGAAGGAAGCAGGGACTTAGCTGCTACAAGTGAAGAAGAAGAAGAAGAAGGGAAGCTGAAGCCAAGGGAAGCAGAACTGAAGAAGGAAGAAGAAGAAGACCCGCAGAGAAAAGGAGAAAGAAATTGTAGAAGAAAGGAAAGAAAAAGAAGGGCAAGAGCAGAGAAAGGAGCTACAGAGAAGAAACAAGGAAGAAGAAGCACATGGCCAAAGAAGGAAAGAAGAACAGAGGAAAATCAAAAGTTAGAAGAGGAAGAACAAGAAGTAGATAGAGGAGAAAACATTTTTTAGACGTCTGATCCCATGATTAGACGTCCAATTCCTCTGTTTTTACCACAATTAACTTTTAAACTCATGTGTACATATATTTTGAATTAAGTTTTGATTAATTAAGTGTTCAATTACATTCTTGAGATTAGTAATAAATTCCAATTGCTCTCTGTGTTCGACCTCGAATACTTAGGTTTTCGAGTAATAAATTTTATTTGTTGGCAACGCTTGATCACTTATACTACGACGCAACTGACTATTAAAAACACGATCAAGCCACGTTAACATTTTGGCACTATTGCCGAGGAGCAACGTGCAATTTATCACTAATCTCTACATTCTTTTGGATCATATTGAACACTAACTTGCCATACTTTACTTTGTTGTGATCTTGTAGATATTTCACGAGAAGATCCCTCCCGCAAGTCAACTTCTCCAGGGCAGGTAATTTCTTTTCTTCCTTAAGCCATCCCCTAATTCTGGAAAGACAAAAGGAAGAAATTAATTTAGGAATCAATTGCCTTCTTTCTATAGTAATCACCATCTTTAAGGCAAACGTTTCCTGATTTTGCGAAAATTTTTTCAAATCTTCTTGAAGTTGGAGTGATTCTTTTTTAGATTCTATCCCACAAAATTCATGTGCCAAATAGAAATCACACTTAATCTCTGTGGACAACACACTTCTTGTTTTTAAATCCAAAGAGAACCTTTTAAAGAAGAAAAAGAGGATTGGAAATAGAACCAAATTAGGGTTTCTACAGTAGGGCCTCGAAGTGCTAGTCACACATGCCTGTACAAAAGGAAATGAACCCTCCTGCATCAGTGTGCTACCCAAGCCCTTGATTGAAGAGATCTAAACAAGACAAACCCTAAAATTTGAGCTGTAAGATCACTTGAATCTTAAAATCTTGGACCTAATAAACTGGGAGTCAAATCAGGGTGATCCCTAGGCCCCAATCCTAGAATCATTCTACCATCTATAGGATAGGTCAGGTGAAGTTGACCCCTTAGGTCAATCAACCTCTAAATTAGGTCACAACATCAAAACATCTAAAGTTCAAGTGAGAACCCTAAAGCACCTTTGAAATAAAAGTGATAGACTTAAGAGGTCAAGGTCCCCATTCTAGTCTACTTGCAATCTTAGTGACAAGAGAGGTCAAGTGGGGGAAACCCTGTAACCCGTAGGGATGCTCTACAGTGTAGGGGTCTTTGCGGGACTCTCCCTCTCTGGCTGCCCAGGTAATTCTAAGGTGGACGACCTTCCAATTCAAGGGTATGATCTGCCCCGAACCTCCATAGTCATCAAAACATCTTCGGGTGTCTTGATTGGGTCAAAAACATCTCCAGTCCCTCATCTTTTCTCTTTAGAGCACACACATACACTTTCAGTGGGACTCTTTATTCAGATTTAATCGCTTCATAACTTGATTCTACAGCATGATTCAAACTCTGATTCTACATCTTGATTCCACCACCTGATTCAAATATGCAACCAAACCACTTAGGACTACCATTCAAGAAACCTAAATATTGGATATCCATGAGAGATAGGATGATTGAGGATGCCCTGAAATTCTATGAAAAAGAAGACAAAACCTCAACACCAGTAGAAAACATTCAGGTTGATGTCCCAACAACCACAACCTTTATCATAACTTGTGCCCAAGTACTATTGGTAGAAGCCACAAAAGGATCAACCCGTGACTTGCTCATCACTGAGTACATTGAGAAAGAAAAATTGCACAATCTTAAATACCTTCAATGTATGACAAATCCTCGACTTTGGAAGCAACACCAAGATGATCTTGAAAAATGGGAAGAGATAACGAGATTAGTAAAGAAAATTATCGACCAGAAGTACCCGTATATACCACAAACAGAGGATTAACCATCTTGGGACAACATCGAGGATCAATCTGATCTCGGGTTTGAGGCACAAAATGGTTGTGGATTCCTAATCCAGATGGAGTACAATGTGCTTGATATTAAAGAAGGATGGGAAGCTCTAAATGCAAGAAACATAATGTTGAGCCCACTCTAGACCATGAATCACCAAGCTTAGAATCCCAAAACTCCTGCAATAATGAGAGTAGAATTGAACCTCTCGAGGGTGTAAATTCCATCCCTTATTCTCATAAGGTGACCCTCGAAAGTTATTCAGACCTAGATTCTAGTAATTCAACCCACATCCTAAGCCTAGAATCTAGATCTAAAACCTATTGGGAAGATTTCAAGGCCCCATATGAAGAAGATCAATCTTTCATTGGAGAATATCAGTTTGGGCCTCTATTTGATGAATATCCCTCGCCAACATCCTCAGAGGAACTAATCGATTTTTCGGAAGTCATGCCAATTTACGATACAGAAACTGAGTTGGACAAGTGGGGTTTCAATTGGGTCTACCCTACCAGCTTAGAACCTGAGCCTCTACCAGATAAGGACACCATTTTAAGCTCAGAATTAACATCTAGGCTGGACCCCAGTCAGGCTGCTGAATCTACAACATATGATTCATTCTATGGTGGAACTCACGATCTTGAATCTCATTCAAATTTTGATTTCCGCAAAATCTCCGATGATTTAGAATCTGACCATAACATCAGAGAAAATGTGCTTCCTAACAAGCCAATTCTCATTAAAGCCACCTCCTCCACATATACAGAACTGATCAAAACCCATCCTCCACCCTGACCTACAACCAGACTCAATTTCTATTCTGATTCACCTCTCACTGAGCCATTTGCAGATGATTCAACTCCATATCTATACCAGGTATCGGGTATTAATCAGAGCGAAAAATAGGAGCCATCATTCTCTAATCACCCCTGTAGGGTTTCCACACCATGCACTGATTATTTTTCGAAACCCTACTCTAACCAGGCTGATTCGACTCAGCCTAAACCCGAGTTTTCACTTCCATATCCATCCGAGCCACATTGCATATGGCGGGTTCTGCATCTGTTGATCTACATCTATCAACCCACCAGACTGACTTGGTTTGCGCTGCATCATCAGTCCACTAATCTTATCAAGCACCTAGTTGGACCAACCAGGCTCTTAATCAAGGTGCTTGCTTTACAAAATTCTGCTAATTTGACCACTCCCTCTCCACCCCATTTTTTGCTTGGCTGAAGACATTGAATTTAGTGCTTAACGGGAGGCAACCCATCATTCCAAAAATAGAGACCCGTCTAATTATCTGTCTGTACTCCACGTCCATTGCACCTCGAGTTCAGCCTTAGACAGTTGAGCCCACCTCTGGTACATGTACTAGAGCTTGAAATCGTCCACATCAGTCATTTCTGACCCGTTCACCTACTCGATGTATGCTGTTCTAAGTCCTTGACCTCAACACTATTTCACACCCTCTGTTTACAATGACATTGCAAAACTTAGGCATGGGGGGGCGATAAAGTGCATACATACAGAACCAAGAAAAAGTCAGAAGGATTCTCATAAAAAAATTCACATATGTCAAAAACACAAAAAACTTGAAAAATTATGAAAAAGAACAAAAAAATGTGGGAGGGAGGAAATTTTGTGAGCCACATAATTATGAGGAGAAAAAGAGCAAAATAATGAAAAGGAGCACAAAATGAAAAAGAAATAGTTAGCAGTAAGAGATTAAGGAATTAACTGAAGTTCTAGGTTAGATCAAGAAAAGAGAAAAATATAAGAAAAGTGCTAAAGAGACATAAAAAGAGATTAGTTGTAACGCTGGTCTTAGGCTTATTGGGCTAGATTCTTAGGCTTAAAAATTCACGTATCCACTAAAATCTGGATAATCCGCAAGAGGTTGAGGAAAATACGAAGCTTAAGTTTTAGGTCTAAGGCTTAGGAAGCATTCGACCTCGTTAACTAACTTTTGGTTTGCGAGATTCGGTAGCCTAAGCACCTCAATTCACACACAGTCTGGTTCAATGCGCATAAATATCAAAATCATGCAAAAAGTGTTTCAATGTTCTAAAAAAGTCACCTAGATTACGATTGGCCAATCAACACAAGTTGATTTGGATGAGTTCCCGATGTAGAGAGGCGGGAAATTCCCCTCGAAGATGCGTAACAACATATCATCTCCTCGGTGCTTCTCTTAGGATATTTAAATATCCTACCAAGGGCATGTAAACACTCTGCTAGTTCAGATACTGTTTGCACCTCAAAACACGCCAGTAATAACGCCTTCTTGTGCTATTTTCTAGCATTAACATTGCATAATAGGATCCAGTAATCGCATTTGTAAAAACACTTGCATGCATGCATTTAATCAAGAGAGGAAGAGGAGTGAAACAATCGCCTACATAGTTACATTTTTCTTCAAGTGCCTCCTTGCAAAATCACCCTCTTTTTATTTTTCCTCTTGATTTCTTCTTTTCTCTCCTTCCCGCGGCTGCATCCTTCCCGCGGCTGCACTCTTCCCGCAGCTGCATGCAGCAGCCACACAGCACTTCTTCCCGTCACGTCTCCCTGCCAACGCCGCTCCCTATAGCTGCAACTCGCACACCCTCTCCCTGCTGCAGCCGGCACGCCACTCTCCCCTCCTCTATAAGTAGCTGCAGCTTCATCCTCGCGACGCAGCGGCTGCAGCTGCTGAAAAAACCCGCAGCCATCTTCTCCACCGCTTTCCCCTCCCATACGTCGGCCCTCCGTCGAGGAGGCACTCGGCGAGTAGGAGAACCCACTGTGGTGCACACCACCACAGTGGGAGCACCACCGCCCAGCTCTTCAACGAGCCGGTGGGCGTGGTGTTTTCTTTTCTCTTCGTATTCGTCTCCACGCCATTGCTGCCGCTTCAAGCTCCGAAGCTTGAAGCAGCAGCAGCAGCAGCTAAACCGCGGCGATAGCAGCAGCAGCAGCACCGCCCGCCTCCTCCGCGACCTTCCCCGCAGGCACGCAACCCTCCGCGCGCGCCTGCAGGCCCGTTCCCCGCCTCCGTCTCCGTTCTGTCCGCCACGCAGTTGCACCCGTAGCCCGCCGCCGCGTGCACTGCAGCGGCTGGCTACTGCCTCACGCCGACCCCTGCCCCCCTCCGCGACCCTCCGCGACCACCTGCAGACCTCCTCCACGCTCGCTCCTCCGCGCCATCGCCCGCTCGTCGACTTCGCGCAGGCCTGCAGAACCCTGCGTGAAGGCGAGCCCGCACCCGCCGTCTTCAGACGTCCACCTCCGCCTTCAGACGACGCGGCGTCAGACGTCCGTCGCTGCGAGCAGACGTCTTAACTCGCTGCCATCGTCCACGCTCGCGATCTCTCCCGCCCGCTCTTTCTCTCTCTGGCGCTCTCTATCTCTCTCTCTGCTGATCTCTCTCTCCCGCTCTCTCTCTCTCACGTATTCTCTCTCTCTCCCACTCTCTCTCTCTCTCTCTGTTTTTTTACTCACAGCAACACACACACACACATTCACTGACGCACACACACCTATACCAACACATACACACACACTCACACACTTATAGTAACATATATATACTTATATACATCTATATATAATATATACATACATATATATATATATATACTTATATACATAGTAATATCTATAGTTATGTATACATACATATATATATAATATATATATATATATATCTACTTATATATATCTATATACTTATACATATACTTATATATATATATATACTTATATACATAGTATATCTATATATTTATGTATACACACACATATATATAATATATCTATATATATATATATATACACGTATATATATATCTATATACTTATACATATACTTATATATATATACATATATACTTATATACATATATATATATACATATCTATATACTTATATATATACACACATATATATATATATATCTAGATACATATATACTTATATACATATATATATATATATATCTATATAGTATTATATATATATACTTATATACATATATACATAGCTATATACATATATACATACATATATATATATACATATACACCTGTATATATATATATAATACATATATATCTATATATATCTATACATATATACTTATACATTTATATACATATAGATATATTTACTCATATACATACATATGTACATATATTTTCACGTTATTTACTATACGCTGTATCACGGTAATATCTGCACCAGTTGCTGATATTCCCTAATACACGCGTACAAAAAAAAAGCGTGGTCCCATACATCATCCATCCTCCATCACACTCCACACGGCACCTAGTCGTGTTGGTTGCGTCTCTCTAGACGTCGACTGACTCGACATAGTGCTACACTCCATAGTCACCTCCACCCCCACCCCTTTATATATATACTACATATAAATATATATCTATAGCTACTATATTTACTTTCTATCTGTTATCTTCCTTCTTAGTAAAAAGATAAAAAAAAGGTATAAAAGTGAAAAGATAATCTTTGATTTGCAGGTACCCCGTCTTGCGAGTAGTAAGACTTGTTTTGGGACTCTGTTTGGCTAAAAGCCAAGGACACAATTTTGAGGGTGTGCCTCAAGAACAAGGATTACCATAAAAAACCTAAATAAGAAAAACACCAAAAACACAATAAACGAACGGAAGAGACGCGTTTTAAGGATAACGTAGAAACTCGACTTTAACCCCACTTCCCTGAGTTCGACCCTGGGCCTAAAAGTGACAAGATAAAATCAATTAGGCCAGGTTAAAAATTTTGTAAAGAGATGGTTAGGTCTGAATTAGGTTAACCACTATACATATTTCAACGATAAAAATATCATATTAACAACCTATCCAGGCCGACCCATCATGACTTTTCTGGCGCCATTGCAGGGGAAGTGCGCTTTTGAGTAAGTTTCTATCCAATTCCTTTAAATTTGTCTCTTCTCTCTTCATGGGTATTGTTGTTTTTGGTGTGCAGGTGAACCTGGTGGAAGGAGAAGAAGGCTGACGAAGTCGAGGACGTGATCAGATCCAAGGCGGGAACGAGAGCGTGAAGACGCCGACATCGCATTGGAGCTTCGCACACATTGCCGAACAAGTAGGTTTTCTTTTCTCATCAAATTAGGGCTAACTTGCCACCACAATAAAAAAAAAAAAAAAAAATTTTAAAACTAAAAACTAGAAAAACTTCTTGGGATTTCTTGAGGGCAAGTGGATTAAAATTAACTTCATTGATTAGTTGTCTTCACTCCCACTGCCCCGGGATTTCCCGCCTTACTTCGCATAGCGAAAATCCGAGAATCTTGATTCTTAGATTTTTCGCCGTGGGAAGTATTCTTTGAGGCAAAGAAAAAGATTGCTTGTATCCCTCTTTTGCCTCACTTATCTTTAATTCAGGATCACATTTTTGGTGGGGAGACTTGGAATTGAGTTGATTCCAACCCCACCACGACTTTTCAAACTTGCCTGTGATTCGATCCTGAATACTTCAACCCCAACAATTTTATTTTCTTTGTCTTTTGGTTGAAGCCTTGTGTGTGGAAATCATTTCTGGTGATTGGGAGCACTTGAATTGAAGTGCTTTGGCTCCCTGTCACATTGATATAAAACTGATTCGTGCATCCACACTTAGAAATCTCCATTTAGGGTAGCCCATTGCATTTTAGCATGCATTAACTAACTGATAATTGAAGAAGGGTTTCTTGGGCTTTAGAAAAAAAAAAAAAAACCTGTATTCTTGCAAAACCCGGAGATTGGTTGAATTGGTAATTCAGCAAAACCCTAAAATTCATACTACTTAAGGCTGAACTCTAAAAACCATTCGCCAATAAAAACTTCAATTCGGGGAGATTTCCCCGTTGCATGCTTGTTCTTACACACTCTTAAAATCAATCACTTGGGCATTACCCGTAAACAACGCCCTTCACATTCCAAAAGCACTTGACCCTAAGCCTCTAATTAAAACTGGTAGTAACTTGACCCTTACTAAGGATTGGAGGTCTAACTACCTGTGTGTAGCGACTACGTGCTGGTGAGAGTTCCCGCGTGCTATCGGGTGTCTAAGACTGGGGCAAACGGCCTTTCAATCTGGCCCGGTGGTTCCGCGGTGCTCTCATTCGGTTCCGTAGTTCGTGATAGTAGGTAACTTAGATCTTTAGGTCTAAGGGCACACTGTAGAGGTTAGGAACTTGACTGTATTGATTTGTAATCAAGTGTACCTTTGCGGCGTCATTTCTCTCATCGCTTTTCCCCTCTTATCCCCCCCAATTCTTCCTGCGTAGTGCATGTTTTGGAGGAGGCCACAAAACCCTGAACTGTTTGAATTGACTGCTAAATCTAAAAAAAGAGCAGAATCATCCTCCTCCTCCACAAACATGGCACACACCCCCACCTCACCACTTCGTCACAATTCCAATTCTTTCAACACCAGGCTTATCCCGAGAAACCCTGCAAGACCTTCCTTATCGAGTGTCGCGCCAAGCGACTCGGTAAGTCATGTGGAATTGGCTTCTGCGAGCCAGTATTTCAACATGGAGGACCAAGCCTCCGTGTGCTCGAACACATATGCGGACACGTCTTCTGGCATAGAAGACGCCTGCACCCTGGGGAACAACCCGTTTTCTGCCACGTATAACCCAGGGTGGCACGATCATCCAAATTTCGCATGGTCTAACAACCCGCAGCGCCAAAACCCCGCAGGTGGACCAAGGCGATCGTCCGCACCCGTCATCCCAAGGGCCCAATCTAATCCTATGGCAAATCCGCCATTAGGCCCTTGCGTACAGAAAACCAAACACGCATCAAAACCTCTTGATAAATTGATGTGAATGATGACGGAAATGTCAAAGCGCCATAAAGAGAACATGACCTCTCTTCAGCATTTGGCGCAGCAGAATGCTGAGATCAGTCAACTAAGCATGGCGACTCGATCTCAGGGCACTTTTCCCGCCCAACCTGTTCCAAACCAGCAAAACTTTGTACCCTGTGGTCCGCAACCACAGGTACAACCTTCTCAGGAACAGGTTCATCAAATTCTGCAAGCTCCGAGTATTCCTCCGGGATTTCAGGTTAATCCCGCTGCAGCATCGCACTCTCATGCTGATAGCGATTACATCAAGGATGACACGTCTGACGAGGACATGACTGTCAGTACGTGTATCGAACTTATTGGAGCCAATTCAGACTGCTGCAAATTACCTGATGACTGCCTGACCTATACAAACTGTGACGTTCCCCAATCCCTCCCTATTCCTGTATCATCTCCTGACCAGACTTCTGACGAGGTTTTCTCCGCTTCCCATACCTCGTGGTCTGAGTCATCGCCGGGCTGCTCACCGTCGGTCCACACTATGGAAGACCGGATTGCCCTTTCTTTCCCGCTAAATCAGGCTGATTTGCAAATCCACACTGGGACCTTGATCCCACATCTTACTCACCGGGGCTATTCCCTTTTGGACCCATCTATCCAAAAAGCCCCCCTTCTTGGCCAATCTAAGGGCCAACTTCCTCTTCCTGATCTGTTTTCTGATCCGCCTGGGACACTCTCGTCCCAGAAAATACCAAATCTCTCACCATCCACCATTACTTTTCACGCCTCTATCGCGATTACTTCGCTTTTCTCTTCACCACCCACCATCCACCCACCCTTCCACCCTGATTTATACCCTGAACCTCAGCTCCTGTTACCCGATCTGTCGTCCGTTCTCTGCCTTTCCCTGCATGCATATGAGGACATAGCATTGTTTGGCATGGGGGGGTGGATAGGCATCCACAGGATCCGGGTATTTTATGGTATCAGACAATTACCACCTATTTATAAATATGCAAGAAAAAGAAAAAGAAAAAAAAAAGAAAAAAAAATAATATATATATATATATATATTAATAATAAATGGTGTTTAGTAATGATTTGAAAGCTGAAACAAAAAAATTCAATAAGTGTTTATGGATATTCAACCTCTGTTTTGAAAAATTTCCAGGCCACAGAAGCTTGATTCGCTCAGGCTCGGCTTAATTCACTTAAAGTATTGACGAAATAGATCAAAATCTCTCTTAACTAAGGACGTATTCTTGTACCTGAGACACCAGTACAGGATCCGTTGGTTTGCTTTTTCTTGAGAGCTTAAGTAAATTTGGTTCACACTACACATATCAGGAATGACCAGGTGAACATAAGATCCAACCCTAGTGTTCATTAGGGAAGGTGGAGTCCTTACCTATGCGTGCAGGTAGACTTTTTATCCCAGCATTTAGTCTTGTGTTTAGGAGTGACTCTTTCCACCAAAAAGAAACTCTCCCACCAAAAAGAAAAATAAGTGTGCTCCTTCAAAATGTGTTGTAAGAGATATACTGACACGTGTTTCAAAAAAACAAAAAAAAAAAGAGTTGTTAAGAAAAAAAAAAAGAAAAAAAAAGAAAAAAAGAAAAAAGAAAAGAAAAAAAAAAGAAAAAAAAAAGAGAGATGTTTTAAAAGAGTCAGTATATCTCATTAATGTCTGCATACTTTGTTTTTCGGTGAGCCACAAAAAAATATCAGAAAATGGGAGTTGAGTTTTCCGTAATCATCTTAAGGGTCAATCCAAAAACACGAGCTGAAACTGGGACCAACTTGTACTTAAAAATTCGTGAAACCCTGGGAGTGAGTCTTAAGGTTCATCTGGTCAGTCTTGATCCTTCACTATGCACAACCATAACCTCTTGAGCTCTCGAGTACGGCAAAACCTCCTGGGTCTTGGAAATCGTATTTAGGGTTTAAATATCAAGAGTCCTGGTTAGTTGAGAGATGATCTTTGTCATGTAAGACTTAAAGTACTGGTAATCTTCTCTACAATTGGTTCTCACAATATTCCATAGTAAACACACCTGTATCACCTCAGAAGAAAATCTTCAGCTTAAGATCATTTCTAAATACTATTTTGCTAGGGACTAGCAAAAGATAGGCATGGGGGTATATGTTTGCACCTCAAAACACGCCTGTAATAACGCCTTCTTGTGCTATTTTCTAGCATTAACATTGCATAATAGGATCCTGTAATCGCATTTGTAAAAACACTTGTATGCATGCATTTAATCAAGAGAGGAAGAGGAGTGAAACAATCGCCTACATAGTTACATTTTTCTTCAAGTGCCTCCTTGCAAAATCACCCTCTTTTTATTTTTCCTCTTGATTTCTTCTTTTCTCTCCTTCCCGCGGCTGCATCCTTCCTGCGGCTGCACTCTTCCCGCAGCTGCATGCAGCAGCCACGCAGCACTTCTTCCCGTCACGTCTCCCTGCCAACGCCGCTCCCTATAGCTGCAACTCGCACACCCTCTCCTTGCTGCAGCCGGCACGCCACTCTCCCCCCCTCTATAAGTAGCTGCAGCTTCATCCTCGCGACGCAGCGGCTGCAGCTGCTGAAAAAACCCGCAGCCATCTTCTCCACCGCTTTCCCCTCCCATACGTCGGCCCTCCGTCGAGGAGGCACCCGGCGAGCAGGAGAACCCACTGTGGTGCACACCACCACAGTGTGAGCACCACCGCCCAGCTCTTCAACGAGCCGGTGGGCGTGGTGTATTCTTTTCTCTTCGTATTCGTCTCCACGCCATTGCTGCCGCTTCAAGCTCCGAAGCTTGAAGCAGCAGCAGCAGCAGCTAAACCGCGGCGACAGCAGCAGCAGCAGCACCCCCCGCCTCCTCCACGACCTTCCCCGCAGGCGCGCAACCCTCCGCGCGCGCCTGCAGGCCCGTTCCCCGCCTTCGTCTCCGTTCTGTCCGCCTCGCAGTTGCACCCGTAGCCCGCCGCCGCGTGAACTGCAGCGGCCGGCTACGGCCTCACGCCGACCCCTGCCCCCCTCCGCGACCCTCCGCGACCACCTGCAGACCTCCTCCACGCTCGCTCCTCCGCGCCATCGCCCGCTCGTCGACTTCGCGCAGGCTGCAGAACCCTGCGCGAAGGCGCGCCCGCACCCGCCGTCTTCAGACGTTCGCCTCCGCCTTCAGACGACACGGCGTCAGACGTCCGCCGCCGCGAGCAGACGTCTTAACTCGCTGCCATCGTCCGCGCTCGCGATCTCTCCCGCTCGCTCTTTCTCTCTCTGGCGCTCTCTATCTCTCTCTCTGCTGATCTCTCTCTCCCGCTCTCTCTCTCTCACGTATTCTCTCTCTCTCTCCCGCTCTCTCTCTCTCTGTTTTTTTACTCACAGCAACACACACACACATTCACCGACGCACACACACCTATACCAACACATACACACACACTCACACACTTATAGTAACATATATATACTTATATACATCTATATATAATATATACATACATATATGTATATATATATACTTATATACATAGTAATATCTATAGTTATGTATACATACATATATATATAATATATATACGTATATATATAATATATATATATCTACTTATATATATCTATATCCTTATACATATACTTATATATATATATACTTATATACATAGTATATCTGTATATTTATGTATACACACACATATATATAATATATCTATATATATATATATATATACACGTATATATATATCTATATACTTATACATATACTTATATATATATATACATATATACTTATATACATATATATATATACATATCTATATACATATATATATACACACATATATATATATATATATCTAGATACATATATACTTATATACATATATATATATACATCTATATAGTATTATATATATATACTTATATACATATATACATAGCTATATACATATATACATACATATATATATATACATATACACCTATATATATATATATATAATACATATATATCTATATATATCTATACATATATACTTATACATTTATATACATATAGATATATTTACTCATATACATACATATGTACATATATTTTCACGTTATTTACTATACGCTGTATCACGGGAATATCTGCACCAGTTGCTGATATTCCCTAATACACGCGTACAAAAAAAAAGCGTGGTCCCATACATCATCCATCCTCCATCACACTCCACGCGGCACCTAGTCGTGTTGGTTGCGTCTCTCTAGACGTCGACTGACTCGACATAGTGCTACACTCCATAGTCACCTCCACCCCCACCCCTTTATATATATAATACATATAAATATATATCTATAGCTACTATATTTACTTTCTATCTGTTATCTTCCTTCTTAGTAAAAAGATAAAAAAAAGGTATAAAAGTGAAAAGATAATCTTTGATTTGCAGGTAGCCCGTCTTGCGAGTAGCAAGACTTGTTTTGGGACTCTGTTTGGCTAAAAGCCAAGGACACAATTTTGAGGGTGTGCCTCAAGAACAAGGATTACCATAAAAAACCTAAATAAGAAAAACACAATAAACGAACGGAAGAGACGCGTTTTAAGGAAAACGTAGAAACTCGACTTTAACCCCACTTCCCTGAGTTCGACCCTGGGCCTAAAAGTGACAAGATAAAATCAATTAGGCCAGGTTAAAAATTTTGTAAAGAGATGGTTAGGTCTGAATTAGGTTAACCACTATACATACTTCAACGATAAAAACATCATATTAACAACCTATCCAGGCCGACCCATCAGATACCATGGGCGGCATTATCACGAAATGTCGATCGCCAGGGTCTGAATTCAGCCACGGAACACCATGGGTGGGATTATCTAGAAATCTCAAAAGCCAGGGTTCTGGGGGTTGCCATAGGCGGTGCTATCTCGAAGCATCGATAGCCAGGGACACTTGAGGATTGATGATCGGGATAAGGAATCCGATACAGACCATGTTGAGAAGCCAATTCAAAGCTAGAAATAAAAAGAAAAGAGAGAGAAAGCTCTTCAAACAAATAAATCTTCTATCTCTCTCTTACAGAAAACGCACTGCAAACTGAACCTAGGCTAAAAATGTCTCGAGCATGGGTGCTTTAACCGTGGAATCCAACAAACCCTAGGTTAGTTTCTGCGGGCCTCAAAAACCTTTGCGGAGGATTGAGGCTAAAGCATGTCAGGTCCTAATTTTGGTTGGTACTTGAGTACCTCTTGGCCTATTGTCGGCATTCTGACCTAATCACAAAAGAAAAAGAAAAGTACTTATCATAACTGACGACAGACACTCAGGGTCTAGAACAAAAGTTAAAACCTTGAAATTTTGCTAAGGGACTAGCAAAATCTAGGCATCGGGATATGATGAGAGCCTTATCATGAGCCATAACTAGCTCATTTTAACCTAATAAAGAGAATAAAAGCTCCTACGTAACCTAGAGAAGGGCTTAATTGAAGGAATAAGTATTCTGAGAAGAAAACATGAAATAAAGGTTAAAACTGCAATTTTACCATTGCAGTACATAAACAGGATTTCTCAGAGACAAAACATAGGTCAAATGGTTGAATAAGATAAAAAGTGGGTTGGTTTAATCAGAAATGGGTTTATGTGCAAACCAGGGATTAAATGACATATTGCAACCCTAAAACAGATCGCTTAATTCAACAAGGTTCTGGTCAGGATAAAAATCAAGTAAACCCTTTAAAATTCATGGAGAAATATCCCTTAGGGTTTAGAACATTCAATTTGGCATTTGGAACCTATTTTGATCTAGATTAGGATCCTAGCTCATCAATTGACCTAATTTGGGTTTTTATGCAAAATGTCTAGTCGAACATGGTTAAACCTAAAATCCAACATCACCATTGGATTCCTTAGGTCCAAATTAGTTTTGTATCAAAATTTGGACCTAAGGGGAGGTCATCTTGACCTACTTTGGAAATTAGTACACCTAATTACATTTTGGTCCCTATCTTTTGAAAGCAATTGCATAAACAACCCTAACTTCCTCGTCACTCTTGGAAGAAGGTCCCCCCACCATTAATGGGGAGAAATCCAACTCCGATGAGGAATAGAGGGGGAATACTCCCTGATTCCTCAGAGATCTCCCAGATTTGGAAGGGAGATTCTCTAAGGAATTCCCTTCCATCTGAGTGTGGTCTTGATTTAAGATTTGCATCCAATCTCTTGTACGAACGCACGAGAGATTTGCGTACCTAATAGACTTCCATCTCCGGTGAGGATTCTCGTGCTCCAAGGCTTGGGTTCCAAGCACAGGAGTCCCTGCCAGTGGCTGTAAATTGACCCCCAACTTTGGCTGCACCTCAGCTCGACTTGGCCGGAATTCCACCTCGATTTCGTCATCTTCTGCCCCGGCCAAGTGCTCCAACGAGCTTCGGCGAGCCCCCTCCACTTTCTCGTCGCTCTACCACAATACCAGTGGCAGAGCTGTCCTCCCCTTCCTCCTCCGCATCGCGCAGCACCCACGTGCGCTTCCCTAGCTCCGTCATTGTCGCCGTCTTCCTCCACTAGCCGCCTTCTTCTCTAGCGACAGCAGGTACTACCAGCTGCCCTCTCGCCCCCTTCGTCCACATAGTTAGGTTAGAATTGTTCATCTCTATCCCCTCTTTCATTTCCCTCATTCTATTTCACAAAACGCCCCTCGACCATCACTGTCCACCGCCATCTTCCTCATCTCTAGCCACCCTCCGGCGAGATGCCTCCATCACTCTGCAGCCCCACACATCTCGCCAACCACCGCACAACCTCCGCTACACTCCATTGAACATCCTCCACTCCTCCACAGACCTCCTACACCTCCACAACTGCCCCCTAACCTAACCCATCTATCCAGCCACAGAGCGACCTAGGCACACACGCCTAGGTCGCCCCACGGCTTGCCACATACCACCTTACCTTCGCCATGACACGGCGAAGGTGCTCCTGTGATCTGATAGAGACGCAAGGCCCTTTTTGTGTCAGGCAAGGTCCGAGCTCTAGTCACCACTAGCGGTGACTCGAGGAGGTTGCAAGCTCACTCCGTGCTGAAGGACTTCAGGATTCCAGGTCGAGCAGGTGCGGGGAGACCTCGCGAAGTCAGTTGTTCCTGGAATAGGCACTGCAAGGCCTGCAACTACCACAATCGGAGGAACGATCTCCAGCGGACACACTAGGAAAAGTGGTGGAACATTAGTCCCACCTCGGTAAGTTGTGAGGTGCTTGAGTAGTTTAAATTGAATTTGTGCTATCGTCTGGTTGCCTACAATACACTGGGGTGAGGTTCCTCCTCACCTATACACACGCCTCGTCCATGAGCTCATCACGCGGACTTGGTGACCCGACCCAACTACCTCTTGAGCACTCCTCGCGCACCATACCCACGCCGGTGCCCCTAGACCCAGGTGTGCGACCCAACCCGATTACCCAGCTTTGGAAGAGTGTGCTGAAGAGTGATATACAGAGCGAGAGAGACGTAGGTGTGGGTAGAGGGGTAGGTTTTGCTCTCTTCGATTTGTGCAGGGAAGGAGGAAGAGAAGGAAGCAGGGACATAGCCGCTGCAAGCGAAGAAGAAGAATATGAAGGGAAGCTAAAGGCAAGGGAAGTAGAACTGAAGAAGGAAGAAGAAGACCTGCAAAGAAAAGAAGGAGAAAGAAACTGTAGAAGAGAGGAAAGAAAAAGAAGGGCAAGTGCGGAGAAGAAACAAGGAAGAAGAAGCACATGGCCAAAGAAGGAAAGAAGAACAGAGGAAAATCAGAAGTCAGAAGAAGAAGAACAAGAAGCAGATAGGGGAGAAAACATATTTTTAAGATGTCTGATCCCATGATTAGATGCCCAATTCCTTTATTTTTACCACAATTAACTTTTAAACTCATGCATACATATATTTTGAATTAAGTTTTGAGTAATTAAGTGTTCACTTACATTCTTGAGATTAGTAAAAAATTCAAATTGCTGTGTTCGGCCTCGGATACTTTGGTTTTCAAGTAATAAATTTTTCTTTGTTGACAATGCTTGATCACCTATACTACGACGCAACTGACTATTAAAAGCACGATCAAGCCACATTAACAATAGTCTAGAGATCTAGAGTCTATAGTACTAGACTACATATAGCACTAGATGAGTATGTGCCACCTAATATCCATTCAACTCGATATCTCCTACCTAAGCCAAAAGCCGGGGTCAAATTATAGATTATCTTCTGCTTTATCCCCAAGGGAAGTTGTTGCCTATCCCAACAGAAATATTTACCAAGGGTGAAGTACGAACTCCCAATGTGAATTGGCTTTTCACGTGAATCTGTTACCTAGGCTATTATCACGTCACATTTGTCTGGATCTCCAAAGTTTTGAAATAAGAAAAAAAGAAATCTTCTGATTACTTATATTATTTTTCAATTTTGCTAGGGACTAGCAAATCTTAGGCATGGGGGCATTTGATGAGTCCATTTTAATGGACTATTGTTACACCTAAGTTAACCTTATTTTTACATTTTATGTTTGTCGATAACTACATTAGGTTATAGAATAAGTGCATGCATCATTATTTGAGCTTTTATCTATTCTATCGCATTTTATAACTTAGTATGTAATTATTTTATGTTTCATTAGTGTAGGAATAAATTGCAAGAGACAAGGGGGGTGAATTAAATTTTCCCTTCCCACTCAGCCGACGGCCTCAACTAAGTCTTCCTCAACCCCTGGCTAGCCTCAATACCTCTCCAACATCCGAAGGACAAATTTAGTAAGGGATTTAAAAATCCCTTGACTTGCAAATGGAGGAGGGGATAAAAAGAGGCTTGGCAAAAGAGAGGAGGGTTCGGCTTCTTCTCCCCCTGGTGGGAACCCAACCGTGAAGAGGGTGTGCACTGTAGGGAGAGCGTGCATTGTGCGCACCAATTCCCACCGCCTGCCCACCACGCCCTTGCACTGCCTTCACCGCACCAAGCCCTCCACCGCCTTTCTTGCCCACCGTGCCCTTACACTGCCTTCATCGCGCTAAGCCCTCCACGGCCAGTCTAGCCCAGCCTGCCCTCACCGCACTGCCTTCACATCTTCCACCTCTCGCACCCGCGTAAACCCACCAGCACCCTATAGCCAGCCACACCTGCAGGTAACCTGTGCCCCTGTGTGCCCTCCACCACCTGCCTTGTGCACCCTGCAAGCGTTGCACCCACGCCACAACTCTGCTTTACAAGAAACCACCCGCAAGCACTCACACCACCAACCAGCGCCGGCAGGCAGGTAGCCACACCCGTGGGCAACTTGCACCCTTGCACGCCCTTGACAGCCTGCCTTACACACCCTACAGGCACTACACCCACGCTAGCCCGCACCAAGTGCCCTCTCCAGTGCTCCCACCATAAGCACCTATCATCGCACCCTACAAGCAACCGCCCGTAGGCACTCACACAACCAGCCAGTGCCCGCAGGCAGCCAACCACGCCCGCAGGCACGCCCTAGCAAGCCCTTGCACACGCACCCAGCATGCAGTTGCGCGGGCTACAGCAGTGCTCTTCCTCTTCTCCACGCATGACCACCCTCCTCCAACAGAGCCAACAGGCTGGCGGCTATTTTGCACCGTTCGGCCGCCGCATCACCATCATCGCGAAGCACGCGTCGAGGTGCACCACCCTGTCGACTCTCGCCGCCAACCGTGCACGGCCGTCTGAGCGAGGAGGAGAAAGGAGAAATCCTCTATTTTCTCCTCAATTAATATTTACATTGAATGCCATTGCCATTTAGATATTAATATTTTATTCAGGCCAAATTACATTGATGCACATATAGTTTCCTGAAATTACTTCACTTATGTTATGTGCATCATTTAACTTTGAACTTCAAATTAGATTTGCATGCAAGTTGAATTTACATGATATGCCATTACACATGCATCATATACATAATTTTTGGAGCCTAATTCCTGACCTGAAAATTGCATAAATAATCCTAAACTTTTAAGGAAATTGCAGGCTCCATTTCGAAAAGCATATTCCTTGCATTAAAGTTGCGATAATGTTTGCAAATAGTATATTCCTCTACTCGTGAATTTATTGGTCCACTCCTCCCTGTGGATGTGACATCTTCATTGTGGTTAAATTTGATATTGAGTTTTGATTGAGAGATTTTCCACCACATTAAACACGACATACCATTCTATTGCTATCATAAATAAGCAAGAATCGCTCTTTCAAGGTCCTCAATCAAAAATAACTAAACATTGAGGCCACAACAACACATCTTCTGGGCCCCCAGGTATGGGTCCCGGAGAGTGAAAATGGGCTTGCCAAAGAGATGAACAATGAAAGTGGCAAGCTGGTGGTGCAGGGAGAGCCCAAATGGTCTCCAATAGGAGTTTTGTTGATTTATTACAGAGGAAGTGTGGCTGGGTACAGAATTTGTGCAATGGTTGGGTGAAAAAGGATGATGAGGGTTTTGTGATGTGTTGGGGATTTGTGGGTACTCTAGAATACCTAATGTTTGAAGAGCTCTTCCCCAATGTTCAATTTCATCCTCACACTCTAGTTTCTTAAACCTACCATCCTGATCATCAGAATTCCCACCCACAAGTTGGACCTCAAACTCTAACCATTCAGGATAAGGATGTTGTTAGGTTTTATCTTGATCATATGAATCATCCAAAAAATTTTTGATTTCATGTATATCTTCCTCATCTCGCATTGCTACAATTGGTTGCATTTTTGTTTTGTCCTCAATTATTTCCGCAACAGTGTGATCTTCTTCTCGAGTTTGGGTTGAGTTGGCCATTAAAAGGTTGTCTAAGGTATGTATGGCCATTACTTCCTGTATTCTTCCAAGCTCCTCCATCAAACCACACTTAATTTTATTCTTCTTTGAGACCTCAAAAATATTGAATCGATTTGTCTTATCCCATGAGGCCATTTCTATATTTCCCGATTCATAATCAATCCTTGCCTTGGCAATAGCCAGGAAAGGTCTTCCTAAAATAATCAGGGTGTGGTTGAGATATTTTGTGGTTTCCATGTCCAAGACCATGAAATCAGCAAGGTAATGCAAATCATTAACCTTGACTAAAACATCCTCCAAAATACGCCTTGGTTTTGTAATGGATCTATCGGCTAAGTGGAAGGTTATGTCAATGTGTTTTAGGCAGCCTAGACCCAATTCCATGTGCAGTGAGGTGGGCATCACAATAATGGAAGCACCCAAGTTGAGGAGGGCTTGGTCAAAAGTAATGTTTCCTATTGTGCACGAAATCAGCAGGGCTCCCAGGTCCTTCTTCTTAGGAGGTAGCTTGTTTAGGATCAGTGTGCTTGTGTTATCGAATAAAACTACTCTCTTATTATTTTCAGATTTTGCTCTACACCTTTCTTTATATGCATTCAGTAAACCTATGGCATAGACGAGGATTGATCCGATAGCCGCGAGGAGTAAAATGATTGCCAATTTGAAAGCTTGAAGTAAGGACATCCTTTCCACCAATTTCTCCTCAGACTTTTTCTATTTGCCCAGACAACAACAACATACTCCCAAATCAGACTCTGATGTTTTGTTGATCACATTCTTAGTTAGGAGTTTGGAATTCATGCTATCGGATCTAATGGGGTTGACATGGGGTTGGGTAGGTCCCTTGTGTCTACTACCACTCCTCAAGGTGATGGTGTTTGCCGTGGAAAAATGCTGTTGGTTAGTGGCTTGAGGAGGGTTGGGCAAAATAGGAGGCTCCCGATTGATTATGTAGGAACTTGGTTCACTCCAAGAGGGGCTGGAATAGGTTGATAGATAGCATGAGCTTGAGTATGTGATTCCCATTCATTACCAAACCCTTGAGGCCCAACGCCTCGATTTTGTACATTCCTTGGGTTTGGTACAGATTGAGATGGTAGAGATCTGGGTTGTCGGTTGTTTGTATTAAGTCCAGATTGCAAGGTGTACAGCGAAGTTTTCATCTGTTGCATGAGTTGGAGCATTGACCCTTGCATTTCTACCATTTTCAGGTTCAAGTCAGCCTGCTCGGCATGTTGTTGAGCATTCCACATGGCAAATTAACCAAATTTCGAGGCAACTGAGTATATACATGACCCTGACCCATTGGTTTTTGCGGTACATAGTTGTTAGGTCAATATTGGGTTTACTTCCCTTGATCTTTCTAAGAGAAGTTAGGATGATTTTTCCAACCAGAATTGTAGAAATTTGAATAAGGGTTTGACCTAACATTCTCTTACAGAGCATGAACATCCTCATAAGATGAGGATGAAGAAGGATCAAAAAGACTAGGATCAAAGGCCCTAGTTTGAAACCCATAAGGTTCTGAGAAGAGTTGGCTCGAAGGTCAAGTCGGCTCCAGTTGGTTCACAAACTCTCATCCCGTAGGAGCTTGCAAAGAATGGAATCCCGATCCTTGGGATTCAATGGATCTAGAAAAATTAGAGTTTCCGGACATCCACTCTTCCATTCATTTAGCAACTAGATCCATCTTATCTAATCTATTGCAGATCAATTCCATATCAGAAGTTTGAGAATCTTGGACCTCATTGGCATTTGATCTAGTTTGTTGGGATCGGTTGAAGGTTTCCATGGAGGCATGGTTTAAAGAATTTTCACTCATTTCCTCAAAAAAATCATATGCGCTATCTACATCTTTGTTGAGGAAATTGCCTCCGCAAGAAGCATCCACATGATTACGGAGTTGATCATTCAACCCATGATAAAAAATCTGCACAAGTTGCCATTTTGCCACCTCGTGGTGTGGACACTTCTGCAGCAGATCCTAGAATCTCTCCCAGGCCTCATGAAATGGTTCCCCCTACCGTTGGGAAAAGTGGTAATTGCCCATCGCAATGCATTGGTTCACCCAATTGGGAAGAATTTGTTCAGGAAGGCTAATTTCAAAGCTATCCAGGTAGCAATCAGTCTTCCAATGGTACGATACCAATCGTGGCCTTATCCCTGAGTGAATGGGAGAAAAGCCTCATGAGCATCTATTCTTCGTCCACATTCCATGATTTGGTGGTCTGAACCAGAGTGATCTGGTCCTCCAAATGTTGGAATGGTTCCTCTAAGCCAAGCCTGTGAAAGTGTTTAATTAAACTCAAAACATGGGGCTTGATCTCAACATCTCCAGCGGGAATCACAACGCCGGGACGATGCTCATAATTTGAAGGATCATAAAAATCCTTTAATGGCAAAGCACCCTGACCATTCATTCGTTGGAACCATTGCTACATCTGTTGCAATTCTTCCAACTATCTTTGAATCAGCTCCTGCTGGTTCGAGGGTGGGAGAGGTGGTTGTTGATCAGCCATGGGATTTGCTTGGCTAAAGCTCAACCTCCGCCTCCCGGAATGGTCTAAAGGTCCTTTAAATCTAGGGTTCAATGACTTCCTTCCAGGCATACACTGGAAGGAAGTCGGAAGGATGGGTGGGTGAATGGACCCTACAACAAAAAAATACAAGCCTGTCCTGAGGTTGGGTAGCCTAAAGGTCTACAGACTCTCAGAATCCATCTTAATACTATGGACGATTTACTCTACTTATGTCCAGGCAATCCAACCAGTTAGGAGGGACTAGGGAGAAGGTTCTTCCTTTGGCTGCACCTCCGGTTCCTAGTGTACCCCCAAGCCGTGGTCATTTGACGCTACTCCCCTAGCTAGACATCATATTGTCTAGTAGAAGTTGGTTAATCATGAATAATCTTAGTTTGGATCCCGTAGAGCGAACCAATCCTTAAGGCCAATGTCTGCTCAAATTTAGTTAGGCTCGGGACAATGGTGCTTCTGGAATGTGATGGACCCTTAATTGGTTGTGTCTTTAATGATTTGTTTGAGAATGTGTGAACGTGCACAACCAAGAGGTTTTCAAGCAAGATTATTAATGATGAGGTGAGTTTTAGGGTTTGAATCTTGCTTAGTAGCTTTTAGGATTCAAATACTAGGTATATTCAATCATGTTTTGTGAGGCAATCCAAGTTTGTTTTTGAAAGCACATGTTCAAGTATTTTCCTTTAGAAATCAAGAAAAATATGGAGTGCCTGGCTTGACCTAGTTATTGAATCCAATGGGGCAGCTACAAAATGAACCTCTTTTAGATTAGGTGGTACAGCCCAAACAATTCAATCAATCGTCTCAAATGCGCCACCAATTAAGGCACAGAAAAAAGGTGATTAACCTAATATGATTTCTACTCTTTTATGTGTTGAATTCATGTACAGGGTCCTCAGGTCAGAACCCCGATTGAGTAGATCATAATCAAGTCAGGTTATGTGCCTTTGATGTGGGTGTATAAAGTGTGTAAATTGATTCGTCCCATAGAAAATATCTTTTTATTTTTTTTTATAAGATGTGGGTGAGATGGGTGAAGGTGGCAAACAAGAAAAACAAAGTCTATCATAGGGTTTATGCAAACACCTAAGTAGATTAGGTCTTGGTTATGATTGTGGCGAAATGAACTAGTGGGGGGGAATGTGGGGAACACTTACAAAACACTCTACCCACACTTTACTCTGGCATACCGCACATGGATCTCCGTGCTACGGCACCTGCAAGACAGTAGATCAAAGACAAGTGCAGTTAGTTCTATGTAAAAGCAAAGAAGCGCAGAAAACGATAAAGTAAATTACGTTGCCTCCCTGGCAACGGTGCCAAAATGATCTCACGGGTTTTGCGAGTTTGAAATCAGGGCTACAAGTAACACGTCATTGTAGTTGCAAAACTCGTGATCAAATAAAATTTATACCAAAACTCAAAGGGAGTCTCGGGTTGAACATAAGAGGCGACGTTTACTTTAATTGAAAATAGCACTTTGTTTTGTTTCTTTTTGGTATTTTAGGGTTTTGTTTTTTTTGTATTTTTGAAAAGAGGACAAGTAGAATGAATCACAAAATAGAAATGGAACAAATATGATATATATATCAATCCCATGTCGATTACAACAAACTATGAAAGCATAAAAGGAGAGGGGGGTGAGAGGAAATCTCCCGAATCGGTTGTTCGGTGAGACGACAATGCCTGGTGGAAGCTCGGACGAAGGACATGAGGAGCAGGATGATGAAGGTGAGATGGAGGAGGGCATCAGGTAGAGGAAAGCTTCGGCATGGCCTCGAATGGAGGTGAGAAGGTAGAGATGATCTCTTACTAGAATGGAGGTGGGAGGATGGCTCCAAGGCGACTTATGAATGGGGATGGGAAGATGGATGAATATTTGGTGAGGCAGAGGTTTGCTACACTAATAAGGGCCTTGGGAGCTTGAGAGCAAGCTTTAACAGAGCGTTGGTAGGCTTGCTAGAGCTTAGGAGTAGGTAGAGATGGCTTGGAAGGGAGGGGGTGTAGGTCCTCTTATAGTGGAGGAGAAGAGGCAAAAATAGGTATGGGACCATTAACAATCTCCAGGCCATCACTGGAAGTGTCGCTGTTGGTAGCTCATGCCTACTCACGCCCACAGCAGGCTTTACTGGTGCGTGAAGAATTAGCAACGGCTATAATTGTTGATGTCGATCCAGCTCATGCGTCGCTGTAGGCTGGCGCCAACTGAGCATGCTCCCACGTTGCCACTGCACTGGCGCGTGCTCTGTGCATTGTGTCACGTGCGCGCATGCTCAAGCGCTGGTGCTGCACTGTGCGCATCCGTGCCTCTGCACGTGCGTGCGCACCCATGCTGCTGTACGAGTGTGGTGGTGCGTGCATGCACATGTGCGGCTTGGGCTGCTCCACATGGCTCAATCTAGGCCATCCATCTTCTTTTCGTTGTAGGGACAGATACACAAGTCGGATTGAGTTGATTTTCACGCTGTTAGGCTACAATCGTCGACCCGAATCCATCGCATGGTTGGATTTTTCATTTGAAGCTTTGAATTATGTCACCTAGTCCCTTGACTGTTGATCTTCTTCGGACTGCATATGGTGCTATGGGACTCCGATCAAGGCAATTTCAGAGGCTTTGGACTCCGATCGTCATCTTGATCAGATCCGCACAATCAGATAATCAATCCGTTGCTCTGAAATAAATATCCTTCTCTCCTGACCACAAAATGGATGCAATTAACTTACATTATATACACTATTCTAAATGCAGAATGATGCTTGCTATGCAATATCTAAAACATGAAATGCAAATCTAAGTCTAGGAACTTGCATGAATAGGCATTTTCACCTCAATAAATGTATTTACATCAATATACAACTACTCTAAATGTAGAATGATGCATGCTATGCGATATTTATAACATGAAATGCAAATCTAAGCCTAGGAACATGCATGAATAGGCATTTTAACATAAATAGATGTGTATATCATACCCCCAAGCCTATCTTTTGCTAGTCTCTAGCAAAATTAAACTACATGCTATGTATAAAATCAAAATTAGGATTAGATCGCTTAGACCTAAGTCATTTATTAACAATAGAAAATTTCAATTGTCTTAAACAATGAAAACTCAATAGTACCCAGGTGTCTGCCAAAATGCAGAGCACCCAAGTCCTCGCCTTATTTGAAAAGGGAAGATACATTTTTTTATTTCTCTTCTTTTCGTATTTTTTTGGACTTTCAGAGTTTGAGAGTGTCAGGATAACTTTTTACGGCTACCCGACCCACCCAAGACTCGAAAAGGACTCTAAGTGCTAAGCATCTAGTGAAAAGAGTGAAAGACTCACTAGGCAGTCGTTAAAATGGACTTCGGGTTTCTACGACCCTAGGTGACCTTGCCTAAAGGTTTATCTTTTCGAACGGTAGCTTTCTCCCTACTTCTTTTATTTATGGGGTGAACACAAGGGTGAACCTACTATATATCTCCCTAGTTTATTCTACTTCCCAACTTATTCCCTAAGAGTTTTGAGAATTATTGTGCATTTTTGTGAGCTGGGCTCTAGACAATAGGGCAATGGGCTGTTACCCACAGCAACTTGCCAGCCATACTCATGCGGTGAAGTGTGGTTTTATTTTTTATTTTTTTTATTATCTCTTTTTTCTTTTTTTTTCTTTTTCTTTTCTTTTTCAAGTAGGTGGCTTCCCTAATCTAAGATTTACCTAAAGGCAGTGTGACGAAAATGGTCTTGTGGCTGGGCTCTAAGCAACCGACTGATGAGCTATTACCACTGATAACTTGCCAGCCATGCCACCCTAGATAGTTCATTAGCTACCCAATTTCCAAAGAAACCGTTGAAAAGTGAGTCAGTGCCAAAAAGTGTGTAGATGCTTAAGCTTAAAGTCCCTTCAAATCAGAGGGTGGGTTGATAAGTCGTATACTTATCACCCAAATTTATTGACCAATTTAGAATAAAATTACTTGGCGAGGACTCAAGACTAAGTCTACATTTGAGTGGACACCCAAGCTAATTAAGCCTGAAGACCTGAAGAGTCTAAGTGTCTAGGTCCTATCATATCATTTCCTAAAGTTAATAACTTCCAAAAGCCTAAGTTCTCTTCTCCTAATTCTATTTTTCTCTCTTTTTTTTTATCTTTTTGAATTTTAAATTTTTTTTAAAGAAACTAAAAGAAATTCTACAGAGTTAACAAAATGATTTCAAGAATTAATTATCCACCCCCCATGCCTAAATGATGCAATGTCCTCATTGTAGAAATAAAGACATGAAAAGGGTGGAGTAAACATAATATCACCTGAGTATCATGAAAATCCAGTCAGCTCCGCACAGAGAAGAGAGTATACACATGTGCTAAATTTATTGCCTTCAGCTAGGCATAATATGCATACAAGGAAGAAATTGAGAATTCGTAAGTGCAGGCTAGAGTCAAAATAAATATATTGATCTTCCAACCCGCTAATAGAAGATGTCCACAGATGTGGACCAAGTTGTAGTGTAGACCCATGCCCCAAGGTCGAGTGGTTCTAAGATCTAGATGAAAATCACCCAAAACCAAAGATTATTGTATTTAAAGGGTTGGGCTTCCGATTTGGTGGTGTGCAACCTAAGACCAAAGTGTCGGACAACGGGTAAAGATGGTTCAATAGGTTCAGATGTCCACTTAACATTCAACCTACAAAAATAATCAATTATTTCAAGCTTGGGTTGCACCTCAAAGATACCACAATGGTCTTGGTAAAAAGTTGGTGGTTTTAGGTCAATAGGAACCCTTAGATCCAAAATCATAATTCCCTCAGAAGTAGCTTCCCAAATTTTCATTTCCACATTTATACCCTCTAAAATCACTGTTTCTGAGACCTCCAAATTGTTGTACACCCCATCTAAGGTACCCAAGTCCAATAATTGTGGCTGAATCAGGATTGACTTGGGTCTAGTGATCTAATAAATATCATCATTGAATTCTTTAGGTTGTGGTTGAAGGTTAGGGCTATCGATTGGATCATCTATTATATTAGGATCAGTATCCTCCATGTCAGCCCCAATCGAATCCCAATCTTCAATGATCAAGCTATCAAATAGTTCGTCATGCTCCTCGAGTCCGATTGTCTCACTAAAATCCACTTCTTTAAGTTCAAGTGAGACTTCACCAAAAGATTCCTCACCTTCAGTCAAAGAATTCATGGTCCTCATTTATATATGTCTCAAAATTGCATTTTATTTCCTGATGCATAGAGGCATATTTGTCCGCGCTCCCTGGCTCAGGGATCTCAGATGAATTAATCGGTTCACCCTTAATTGGTTGCTTTAGACCATCTTGTTCATCTTCCATCTCCGAAAATGTATCCCCCCTGACAAGTGCCTGAGTAGGTTTAAACATTGGCTCTCCTAACGGGGGTTCATCTTGCGAATCATCCCAAGATTTCACTAGGGCAACCATAAATTTCATCCTCAACCTCAATAATTTCCCAAGAAGGAACTCACCCAAGTCCCTATCCCTAACATTTTGGAGCAAATCCAATAGAGAACTATTAAGTTCGTCAATCATTTTGATCATAGGCTCAAATGCTTCAATGCATCGTGTTGGCTAAGCTTCTAAAGATTGTATAGTGTTCCTCAAATTAGCCAATGCCCTATCCTAGATCAGGTTCACTTGAACTAACTGGATCGGTTCAGGGTTGGGTGGGTTTGTGTTAAATCTAGGGGAGTTAAGATATCGAGGTTCTCGAGTCCCTCCCAGATAGTAAGTCATTTCAGGTTGTTCAAAGAATGGTGATGACCTATTTTCAATGGAGTACTGGGGAGGGTAGGTGTTAAAGTCAACATATCCTTCTTGATTGTAGATCGGGTTAGGTTGATCATCAAAGGGTGGAGATCTATAATCATTGTATTTCTGGGAAGGATAGTAATCATAGTCTTATTATCCAGGGTTAGACCTTGGACACTTATGTTCAGATTCATATCCCCAATCAAAGTCATCCCGACTAGGAGATGGTTAGTCATAAGCCAAGTTGGGATAGTAATCATCTTAGGGATATGTGTTGGTAGGAGGGTAGGATGGGAAATGCATGTAAGATGTGGAAGGATACAAGGTAGAATAAGAGGAAAATTAGAAGAGAGAAAGGAGCCCTGCAGTACAAGCAATCAACCCTGTCCTTAGGTAGGTTAGCCTAAAGACCTACAAACTCCCAGGACTCGTCTTGAGATTATAAATGATTTGGTCTACTTCTATCCAGTCAATCCAGCCAGTTAGAAGGAGGGTCTGGGGAGAAGGTTCTTCCTGTGGCTTGCGCCTCTGGTTCCTAGTGTACCCCCCAGCTGCGGTCACTTGACGCTACTCCCCTAACTAGACATCAGATGGACTAGCAGAAGCAGATTAATTGAGAAAAATCTCAGTCTGAGCCCCGAAGAGTGAATCAATCCTTAAGGCCAACATCTACTCCGTTTTAATTAGGCTAGCTATGATTGTGCTCTTGGAATGTGATGGGCCCTTTAAATGGGTTGCATCCTCAGTGATCAATTCAAATGTGTGTAAGTTCACAACTAGGGTTTGCAAGCAGGGTTATTTGATGATGTGCCTTTTAGGGTTTAACCTTGTTTAGTAGCATTTAGGGTTTAATCTTTAAGTTCATTCAAGCAAGTTTAGTGGAACACTCCAAGTTTTGAAAGCACTGGTGATGATGGATTCCTTTAAAAATAAAAAATATAATGTGGAGTGCCTGGTTCAGCCCTAAAGATCAACCCTACGTGTCAACCTACTGATGGATCACTTTTAATTTGAGTGGTACGACCCAAACAACTCAATCAATTGGCCTGTTAGACCACTTAGTTAAGGCACACAAGAATGTTTATCCTATTCAGATTTCCACTCACTTATGTGTATTGAGTTGAAGTTTACTAGGTCCACAGGTTAGATCCTAGTTAAGTGGTAGAATCAAAGTGATTGTGCACCTTAGGATAAGAACTCGTGGGTGTTAAGTGTGTAGCTTTCAGTTAAATCGCACAAGAGAAGAATATTTTTCTTTTATTCTTTTTATATATGTGAGTGGGTGAGGTGAGTGGAGTGACAATCAAACAACCAAAATCTACCCTAGGGTTTATGCAAGCACCTAAGTTGATTTGGGATTGAGTTATTAGGTTATGGAATGAAAACTAGGGTGGGGGTGGTGGGGATACACTTACAAAACCTTCATCCGCACTTTTCTTTAATCTAACCACTCTGGCTCGCTTAGGATGAGTACCCGCAATCACAGTAAGATCAAAGAAAAAGTGAGATAAAAGTAAGGTAAGGTGAAAAAACACAAAAAAAAATCAAAGAGCATTGCCTCCCTAGCAACGGTGCCAAAATGATGGTGTGTTTCACAAATTAAAATTAGGGTTCGGAGGACCCATCGTCGTAACTCGCAAATGCATCTATCAGATAAAATTTATAATCGAAACTAGAAAAGTGAGTCCCGGGTCAAACACGAGGAGGCGATCGTTTGGTTTTGAAAAAATCTGCGTTTCGCTTTTATTTATTTTTGTCGTCTTTATCTTTTATAATTTTTTTTGGTATTATAATAGGGCAAGAGTTTAGATTGATGAATTCTAGCTAATCTACTGGCAAAATATAAAGGAGAAAGAGAGGAACAATATTCTATTTACGAATAAATGTTTGTTACAACTATGAAAGTAAAAAAACTACATTACAAAATCGAAAAAGATAGAAAGCAGTGAGAGAATCTCCCTCGATAGTCGCTTGGAGGATGACTCACTCTAACATCTCCTAGAGGAAGGTGATGAGGAGCGGGACTAACAGGGATAGAGTCGGAGGATAGAGGATGGGGCATGGCGTCGTCGCGGCAAGGATCTTCTTCCCGAAGGATGGTGAGAGGATGGCCATGGGATGCTGCACGAATGGGGATGAGAGGCAGGAAAACTATTTTCTTTTCTACTCCAGAGGAGCATCCCGAGCTTGGGACAAGCTCTTTCTAGAGCCTTGAAGGTGGTGAGATGAAGAAAGGAAGAGATGGTTTGGAATGGTAGTGGGTAGGTCCTTTAATAGAGGAGGAGGAACAACTTCTCTTCTGGGTCATTACTGATGTCCGTAAATGTCACTACAGATCCACCCTTTCCGTCACTAAAGATCCGTGCCTTCAATTCCTTTGCTAGCACACACGGGCCATTAGTGATAGCTGCAAGTGTCAGTAAAGGTCAGAGGAGTCGAGGCAGCGATGGAGGTCCGGTGAAGTACATGAAGGCATGAACACGGTCTTGCAGCCCGAAATAGGTTGAGGGCTTTTGTAGAGGATGGTGCGGCAATGGTTATGGTGGTGGCGATGGTGCGTTTAGTGAGGTGTAGTGAGATGGAGGCTATGCCAGAGCGTCATCGGAGGCGGGGAAGATGATGGCGTTATGAGTGTGCGAAGAGGGAATAGAGGGGGGGAGGAAGATATAGAGGTACTTATGGGGGAACTAGGAAGATAGAGGGCATCGGCGTTGGCGAGTTGGAGCTGAAGAAAATGTGGAGGTTCGGTGATGTGGTGGCGATGACGAAGAGGTCGGAAGCAATCCCTCTTTGGTTGGAGAGATGCAGAGGAGGCAGCGGAAGGTAGAGGGTCATCCAATTTGATTGTTGGACGGTCTGACGAGGAGGAAGGAGGTCACCAGAGCAAGGTGCGAAGGTGGTCGGAGGAGGAAGAGGGCTTTTCTGAGTCTAAAACTTGGTAAGGAGGTGAGGTTGTTCATAGAGGTCCTTTATAGAGCTTGGTTCAAGCTTCAAATTAGGAAAGAGCTTGCATAAGCTTGCAACTCAAGGAATAGGAGCATTTGAAATCCAACTGTTCGCTTGGTTTTAGGGTTGATTTCAAATACTAAAAAGATGTTTAATGGATTCTTGATTGCCTAAACTTTTATCCTTCCAATTATGAAAGGATTTGGAGTTGAAACAAGAGAGATCTTATACCTAAAAGCTCAAATGTTTGGGTTCACACCAACCATGGCGGTAGGGACCTAAATGTGAAGGTCATGACAAAAGTAGGGGGTTTTTGTAATAGATTTCAAAAGTTAGGGGTGCACATGTGATAAAAATAGTTTAAACTAGACTAAAATGCAAACTAGGCCAAGGTGATCTCTGATTGGGTCCAAATTTTGGGACAAACCTAATTTAAATCCAAAGAATCTGATGGTGAAGTTAGGTTTAGGTTTTGACCAAGTTTGACTGGGTAAATTTTGTAGAAATCCAAATTAGGGTAATTATTTATCTGAGACTTTATTTTAGGTCAATTAGGTTCCAATGGTCAAATAAAGGATACCAAACCTTAGAGAATATTTTTCTATGATTTTTGAAAGGTTTAGTTGAATTTTATCCTGACCAAAACCTCAATTAATTAAATAGTTCTATTTCTAGGGTTTCAGATGTCCATTAATTCTTGAAACACATGAAAACCCATTTTGTTCTTTATGAACCCACTTATTGCACATTAATGACCATATGACCTTTAATAAACCCCTGAAATACCCCGTGGTTATTTTGTATTTGTGGAATACTGTTAATTTTGAATAAATAACCTTGTATTTATATTTTCTTCTCAAAACAGAACATCAAGCATTTAGGACCCTCTGATGGATATGTAGGAGCTTTTATTACCTTTTTAAGACCAAAATAGGCTAGTTAAGGCTTATGATAGTGTTCCCATCATACTCCCATGCCTAACTTTTCCTATCCCTTAGCAAAACCTTATGGGTCAAACCCGTTATCTTGGTCGGATGTAACTGTCAGGATGCTCAACTAAGCAGCATCTCTAGGAATCAGATTTTAATACCAACATTAGGCCTAGAGGTACCCAAGTATTAGCCTAGATCCAGACCTGACTAGCTTTCACCTCAGTCTACCGCGAAGGTTTCTAAGGCCCGCAAGAACTATCCTAAGGTTCATTAGACCCAGCGGTTAAAGCACCCGTGCTTGTAACATGGTTAGCCTAGGTTCAATTTGCTAGTGCATTTTTTGTAAAAGAAGGATAGAAGATTTTCATTTATGGAGAGCTTTCTCTCTCTTTTTCTTTTCATTATATTTTTCCTTAGATCTAACCTCGGATTATCTCTAAACACTTTCTATATTAGATTCCCTGCCCCACCATCATTTCTCATAGGGTCCCTGGAAATGATGCTTCGAGATAGCACTGCCCATGGCAACCCCTAGGACCCTAACTTTCAATACTTTGGGATAGTGCCGCCCATGGTGTTCTATAACTAAATCCAAAGCATAGCAATCAATATTTCGTGATAATGCCACCCATGGCATCTGAACCAGCAGAAGGTGCTTAAGTACCCTAGTAGGATATTTAGATATCCTAGGAGACAAGCATCGAGAAGATATATTATTGCTCATCTTCGAGGGGAATTTCTTGCCTCTCCATGCCAGGAACTCATCCAAATGAACTTGTGTTTTCTAGTCGCTCCTAATCTAGATCTTAGGACCATTTTCAAAATAGCATAAATGCTTTTTGCCATGATTTCATATTTAACTACACTGAACCAGATGTGTGTGATTTAGGGTGCTTAAGTTACTGAGTCCCGCAAACCAGAGGTTAGTTAATGGGGCCAAACAATCCCTAAGCCTTAGACTTAATACACAACCTTTGCATTTTCCTAAACCTCTTGAGGATTAATCTGGATCTTGATAAGTACGTGAGTGTTTAAATCTTATAATAGATCCAAGTGGCCTAAGGTCGGTGTTCGCCACTAATCCCTTAAGTTTAGCCTTCTAGGTCTTAATTCATCATTCTATCCAACCTAGAAGTTTGGTAAGTTCCATATTATTTTGAAGGGACTCAATTCTTTTTCTTTATCTTTTTACTCCTTTCTTTTCTTTTCAATTTTTCTCCCACCTTGTTCTCATTTTTCTCTCAAAAGTATCATTTTCCTCAACCTCCATTTATATATATATATATTTGCGAAATCCTTTCATGATTTGACTTTCACAGTGTTTTTCACTTTATTACCCCCCATGCGTACTATTTGCAATGTCCTCAATGTAAGTTAGGTGGGCTCGAGTTCAGCTCAGATCGTACATTAGAACAGGGTCAAAGGGTGGGTGAATGGGTTGGGATGACTGTGCGGACGATTGCATACCAGAGGTGAAGTAGGTTGTGTTAATGGACGACTCTAAAGTGCAATATGATTTCAACGAAGAGATATGTCAAAAAGGGTTTTGGGTTTTTTTCAAAAGATGACGAGTTGCTTCCCATTAAGGGCTAAGTTTAGTGCCGTCACTAGGGCAAAATAAGCTCAGGGAGAATGGAGATCGAAAGTGGCAACAACCAAGTTCGAGTTAGAGAGTTTGATGAACGGTTTAAGTCTCTAACCGCTCACGATAAAAGTTTCAGAATCAAGGCTGAGTTCACTAATTTCAATAGCTCCATTTCCAAGTACTCATCTCACCATTAATGGCCCAATCTATTTAGATCTGAGCTTGCCTGGAAAGAGAGTTTGAGTTTGGCATCAAAGAGTAGGACTTTTTGACCAGGATGAAAAGATTTTCGCATATGTGCCTGTCATGGAAGGCTTTGACCTACTCTTTGTAGATTCGCGAGTTCTCGTATGTGTTGTTGCATAGTTCCTTAATCTCGCTCATTTGCACCCGGTGGTGTATTCTAGCCTTCAAAAGATCTAGATTGCACTTCCGTACTGCCCAATAGGATTTATGCTCCATTTCTACGAGAAGGTGACATGCCTTTTTGTACACTAATATGAAGGGAGACATGCCTAATTGGGTCTTGTGGGTAGTAATATAGGCCCACAGAGCTTCCGAAAGGCGAGTAGACCAGTCTTTCCAGTCAGGCCGAACAGTGACCTGAAGGATTTTCTTGATCTCTTGATTTGACAGTTCAACCAATCCATTAGTTTGGGGGTGGTAAGGAGTTAAGATATGATGCGTCACCCTGTACTTTTTCATTAGGGACTGGAAGTGCACATTGTTGAAATGAGACCTGCTGATGATAGCGGAAAGCTATGCAAAAAGGATTGGATTTTGAAAACCCATCATTGTAGTTTGATTTACGAAGCAATCCGTCAACAGATAAAATTTTACCAAAAGTCATGAAGAAATTCCGGGTCAAAGATAAGGAGGCAAACGTTTGATTAAAAATACGTGTTTGTTTTGTTTATCATGAAATAAATTAGCAAGTTGAAGACTAGGTATCTATTTAACAAATAATAAATAAAAGAGAGAGAGAATATTACAAATAAAGACAAAGAGAGGTAGAATAAACATGAATTTCATCATCAAATGTTGTTCATTACACTAATCATTACAACTAGAAAATAGGAAATCTACGCTAGAAAATAGTAAATCTACTCTAGAATGCAGTAAAGAGAATGGAGAGAGAAGTATCCTCCAAGACGATTGCTTGGAGGATGAGCCGAACAGAGCGATGCTTGGAAGATGGAGGATGGAGTGAGAAGGAGGACAAAGCAGCAGGAACCGGGGGCGAGGCAGGACGTCATCATCATCATGGGATCCGCTTCTCGAATGGAGTGAGAGGACAACCGTGGGATGCTCCACGAAGGAGGGAGAAGGTCGAGAAATTCTAATTTTTACTCTAAAGGAGCATCTCAGGTTTTGGACAAGCTCATAGAGCTTTGGAGGGGGTGAGAGAAGAGATGAAGGGATGAGAAATATGTGGGGGTCGTAGGGCTATATATAGTTGTAGATTGGAGGGGGTATAAAGTTCATTTCACCTAAAAACATTAAATCATGGGTCTTTAGTGACGTATTTGAACCACAATAAAGCCCCTAAACGATCACTAATCGAGAGCGATCACAGCCGTGCATTCACAGCCCCTAAACGATCACTAACCGCCTGTGCCCTCTCTCCTTCCTCGCACCTCAACGATCACTAATCGTGCATTCACAGCCGTCCGATCGAAAGATCAAATGGCTTAAACACACTCGAGCCCTTCTGACTTCGAACATTGAGCGACTGAGCATAGATCTCAATTATTCAATCAAGATCAGACGGCCACGATCGCATCGCTACCACTTTGTCCTCACCCGTTATGGAGCGACATAGCCCCATTCCAAGACGCTGGATCCAGATCGAGGGGCCATCATCGTTCACTAGCCTACCCTTTACATCGTGCATTTGATCACCCGTACGCGACGAGCGTTTAATCGCACATCCGCCTGATCCAAAGATCTGGGATGTTAGCGTCAAATCAAGAAGCTGGATTTTGCGCCTGCACGGGAATAGGAGATGCGTTGCGCACGACTCGAACGCAGGCTCATAGCTCCCACAATGCCTTAACTGCTACGCTGTGCTTTCTTCTTTGTCAACTTTTTAACCGCGGTGCGTGCTTGTGGCCATTGGATAAAAATCCAACAGCTCGAATTTGATCTTGCGTTGAGGAGAGAGTAAGAGCATGGCAGGTCTTTAGACTTTTGTTGGTCTAGTTTGGGCAGTCGAGGTGGCACCATGTGGCGTCATCTTGGCCATCCTTCTTCTATGACTTATAGAAGGTACCACGGATGTCAAATTCGGTTGATTTTCACGTCGTTAGGCTACGATCATCGATCCAAACCCATCTGTGCGATTAGATTTGTTGTCTAAAGTGTAGATTGACACCATCTTGGCCCCTGATCTTAGATCTTCCTAAGACTATATCTGATGCTACGAATGCTTGATCAAGGCGATCTTGGAGTCGTTGAACTCCGATCATCGCCCTAACCAAATCCGTATAGTTGGCTCTTCAATCCGAGGCCTCGATTAAAAGTCGCCCTGTTACCTGACCACAAAAATAGAAAATTAACTTAAATTTTATACAAACTAGCCTAAATGCAAGATGATGCATGTTATGCAATATTTATAATGTATGATGCAACTCTACACCTAAGAACATACAAAAATAGAGTTTATGTGATATAAACATGTTTACATCATACCACCATGCCTATCTTTTAATAGTCCCTAGCAAAACTAAATGCTATTTATAAGAGAATTAGGTTGGATTTCTTGGGCAATAGTAATTTTCCAACACTTAAGAATTTCAAATAAGGACCTGAACACTGAAGACACAACAGTGCCCGGGTATCTGCCAAAATGCAGACCACCTCAAGCCCTCACCTTATTCAAAGAAGGAACTCTTTTTCTCTTTTTCTTCTTTTTTTCTAATTTTTTTAGATTTTTGAGTTTAGGGTTTCGGAGCAACTTTCTATGACTACTCAACCCACCCAAGACTTGATGAGAACGCTAAGTTCTAAGCATCTTTTCGTGAATGTGATAGAATCGTTGATCGAAAATCAGAACGGACTTCGGGTTTCTACTCCACTAGGTGACCTTAAAAAGAATTCTGCCTAAAGGTGGATCTATACAACCGGTAGCTTTCTCCCTACTTTTATTTTTTTAGGGTCAACACAAGGGCGAACCCAGTGTACATCTCCCGGGCTTATTCTACTTCCTTGCTTCTTCCTAAGTGTCTTAGAACTTTTACATGCATTTCTTGAGCTGGGTTCTGAACAACCTACCAATGGGCTGTCACCCACGATAACTTGCCAGCCATACTTATGCGGTGAAGTGTGGCTTATTTCTTTTTCTTTTCTTTTCTCCTTTTCTATATATATATATATATTTCTTTTCATTTTGGACTTTCTTTTTTCTTTTCTTTCTTTAAGTAGGTGGCTTCCCTAGTCTAAGATTTACCTAAAAGCGGTAGGAAAAGAATGGCCCAGTGGCTGGGCTCTAGACAACCTATCAATGGGCTGTTACCCACGATAACTTACGAGCCGTACCACCCAAGAAGGTTCATTAGCTACCCAATTTTCGTTAAAACCACCGAACAACGAGCCAGTGCGAATACTGTGTAGATGCTTAGACTTAAAGCTCTCTCAAATCAGAGGGTAGGTTGATAAGTCGTGTACTTATCACCCCAACTTATTTATCCAAATTGAAGTAAATTCAGAATGGTGAGGACTCGATAAGTAAATCCACATTTTAGTGGACGCCCGGGCTGATTAAGCCTGAAGACCTGAAGGGTCTAAGTGTTTTGATCCTACTATATTATTCCTTAAGGTTGAAAATTCCAAATGCCCAATTATTCTTTCCTAATTCAAACTTATTTTCAAATAAATAAATAAAAAGAATCTACGGAGCTGACAAAATAATTCAGTAATGAATATCCACCCCCCCATGCCTATCTAATGAAATGTCCTCATTATATTAAAAAGACATGAAATAGAGTGGAGTAATGTAGAAAGCACCTGAATTGCATGAATAACGGGTCTGCTCCAAGATGAAAAGAACTATATACGTGCTAAATTTAGTGCCCTCAACTAGGCACACTATACACAAAAGAAGAAATAAAGAATTCACAAGTACTAGTCAGAATCAGAATAAAATGATTCACCTCAGGACCTCCTAGTAGATGTTCACAGATGTGGACCAGATTGTGATGCAAACCCATACCCCATGGTCGAGTATATCTAAGGTTTTGGATAAAAATTATCCAAAACCTAAGATCAGTATGCAAGTAGGGTCAGGCCTACAATTTGTGAGGATGCAACCCAAGACCAAAAAGTCGGGTTACAGAAAGTTCAAGCTCAAAAAGATAATCAAAGAATGTGCGCTTGGGTTAGACATCCTCTAAAAAGAAGTCATAAGGGCCCTGGTAGAGTGTTGGGAGTTTTAGACAAATTAGAATGCCTAGACTCAATCTTTTCTTCCTCTGAAATTAACTTCCCATATCAATATTTTTGAACTCCTATCTTCCCCAATCAGGATTTCAAATTCTGGGACCTCCTACATATTAATCACCCCATCTGAAATTTCCAAGTCTAAAAGATGTGACTGAATCAGAATTGACTTGGGTCTAATGATCTCAAAATCAAAATCATCAATATACTCAAAGGGGTGTAATTGAGGAACGGGGCTATGAATTGAATCCTTCATAAAGTGAGGATCTGAATCCACCATGTGAGCCCTAACAGGATCAAATTCCTCAATTATTGGGCCATCATATGATTCATTAAACTCCTCAGGCCCAGTCATCTCACAGAAATTGTGTTCTGTAAACTCATGTGAGACCTTGCATAATGATTTTTCACCTTCAGAATCAAAAAAATCTGAATCCACATTAATATATGTCTCAAAATTATCAATCACTTTCTGATCCATGGAGACATACATTTCTTTGTACCCTTTCTCAGAGATCTCAGGTGAAGAAATTGATAGGATCTAAAGATATGGAATATATATATGGCTATGCACAGAAACACTCAAACAATATTAGTAATAGCAAGATAATTTGCACAATCAAACAAACCACAGAAATAGGCACAATATGTATAGTGGTTCCCCTCCCTTGGGTACTCCACTACGTAAGCCTCCCAGCTTAGGGTTTTTAACCCGATTCTCTCAACCCTGAGAGAATTAATTTACTAAACCGAGGTAATTAACGGGTTAACACAACCCAAGTACAAAGACAGGTTTGTTATAACCCAACGAGCAAATGCTCAAGAACAAATGAAATATACATGTAAGAAAGAAAGATCTTACAACTAAGTTTGTAAGCCTCTCAACAAATGTAAATATAATGTTACCGATTTGAGAGCTTAGAAAGGATGTGAATCGTGTTGAATTGCTTGAACAAAACACATCAATGTGTTTGCAAGCCCATGGCATGATTGGAAAGCAGCAAACACGATTTCTTCACTTGAATATGCAGTGGTAACTATGAATTATAGCTCTAGGAATTTTCTTCTCTTTTCTCTTATCTCTAGTGTGTAAACAAAGAGTCCTAAGGTCATTTTATAGAGTTTAGGACCTAGGATACTCATCTACTAGACGTTGGGATTTAATTCCCAACGTTCATATTGTTGGAATTAATATTTCTATCGTTCTGTTTTGGGCCAATGCTAGCTGGTACTAGTACTAGGAGCTCACTGCCACTAGTACATGAGTCTTGGTACTGGTACTCATCATAGGTACCAGTACTTGTGACTCCCAAGTTTGGAATTCCTTGGGCACAGTAACCTACCTGTACCAGTACTCATCATGGATACCGGTACTTGTAAGGTTCAGGCTAAAATGAAGGCTTCAACCTGTGGCCAACATGTACCGGTACTCATGGTTGCTATCAGTACTTTTTGTTCATAGTTTGAGATGAATTCTCAAACCTATGCCTTGCAAATACCAGTACTGATGAACAGTGCCGGTACTTGCTTACAAGTACTTGTTTTAAGTATTTTAATTCATTACGTACTTTGAAAATGTTAGCAATATAAATCCTAATTTATCTTTAATTGATTTTACGATCTAAGTTATGATTCTTTGTTAAGAGGCATATACGATCTATAAATATAAAATCTAAACTACAAAAACTAAGGTCAAAGATTATCTTCTTCTCCTCGACTCATCCTTGTCATCCTCCATGACATGATCTTTTCCTTCCCACCATTATGCCTCCATCATTTCTTGTTTGCCTTGCTCCTTCACCTAAATCTGAAAAACATTTAATGGCAAACATTAATCCATAATAATTTTGCTAATACGAAAACAAGATGTGGAACAAGGTTCCAACAATCTCCCCCTTTTTGGTGTTGACAAAACTATCATGAAAATAGATAATTAAAAAATTTAACAATGTTATATGAAGAAAAAAAATTTAATTAAATCCTCCCCCTCAAAATATGCTCCCCTTAAAAATACTACTAATTGCCCTTTATCTCTCTCCCCATTTTTATCAATCACAAAAAAATGAAGTATTATACCATAAAGTTTACCAATAGTAAAATGGAGTTTGTGGATACCAAGCATCTCTCATCCAACATTCTTGGTCTTCATTCAACTTATCGAAAGGTTGAAGTATTCCGTTATGTGCCTTGAACACCCATTAATTACTTTGATCTACTCCTGCAAAACAAATAACTTTTCTAGGTATCCATTTTCTTTTGGGTCCTTTAGAGTTAGCACCTTTAAAATCCTGAGATTTATAGAACTTTTTAGTATTAGATCTATAATTTTTGGGATTTTTGGCCTTTTGATACATCCATGCATGCCTAGGTGCATGTGATTTAGCATGTGTATTCTTTTTATTCTAAAATTTTGATTTTATAGCTTCACAAAATTCAGTATTTAACCTAGTTGTTGTTTTGAGATTATTTAAAATACCTTCAAAGTGATCATAAATATCTTCTAATTTTACTATCTTTGCATGCAACTGATTGTTAGTCTCTTTTGACATTTCTAATTCCATTTCTAAGCATGATTTTTTTAATTCTAATGTTTAATAATTATTCTTTAAAACCTTATTTTCCTTTTTAAATGACTTAGCTATATGATATAGTTCTTCATAAGCTTCTAATAATTCTTTAAAAGAGAAATCAGGGTTTACCTCATTGTCTGTATCTTCCGTAGTTGCTACCAAACATAGATGAGTGACCTTGTCGTCATCCGATTCGCTAGAGTTGGTGTTTTTGTCGGAGTCACTATCATCTCATGTTGCTTTTAAAGCTCTCCTCTCCATCTTCTTGACTTTTTTGCCTTACCTTTTGTCTTCCTTCTTATTCATAGGGCAATCCTTCCACAAGTGGCCCTTCTTCTTTCACTCATAGCAATTGACTTGCTTACCTTGTTTCTTGAGGAATTTGTAGAATTTCCTAGTAGGCATTTCCATCTCATCGTCTTTGGATTCTAATGTTGTTGAGTCTGAGTCCTCCTTGATTACTCTAAAAGTAATACTTTTCTTCTTACTTGTCGCCTTCTCCTCATTCTTCTTGACATTCTCTAATTGGACTTTATAGGCTATTAGGCTTCCAATTAGATTATCCAAGGGGAGAGTGGATAGATCCTTCGCCTCTTGGATTGCTGTGATCTTTGGAGACCAATCACTTGTAAGAGATCTTAATATCTTCCTCACAAGCTGCTCTTCTGTGAACTTCACTCCAAGGTTCTTTAGGGGGTTAACTATTTCCCTAAACCTTGTGTACATGTCTTTGATCGTTTTACCTTTTGTCATCCTGAAACACTCATATTCTTCGGTTAGAATAGAAATATGGGTATCTTTTACCTTGTTAGTACCTTCGTAGGTGATTTGAAGTGTGTTCCATATCTCAAATGCTGACTCGCATGCTGAGATACGGTTGAATTCCTCCCTTGACAACAAACAATAAAGTCCATTCATCGCCATCGCGTTTCCCGCATTCTTTTTCTTCTACTCCGTTGTCCAAGCTATGCCTTCCTGCGGCTCCGGATCCATGTACTTCTCTTGAATGAGAATCCAAGACTCCTCGTCCATTTCTTTGAAGAAGACTTGCATCCTCCTATTCCAATACCCATAGCCCGTCCCATCGAAATAGGGAGGATGGGTGGATGATTGTCCTTCGGTGCGCCTTGATGTGGATGCCATCGCAAGTCGAGTTGATACGTCTTCTAGCAATCGTGCTCTGATACCACTTGATAGGATCTAAAGATATGGAATATATATATATGGCTATGCGCACAAACACTTAAATAATATTAGTAATAAAAAGACAATTTTCACAATCAAACAAACCATAGAAATAGGCACAATATGTATAGTGGTTCCCTTTCCTTGGGTACTCCACTACCTAAGCCTCCCAGCTTAAGGCTTTTAACTCGATTCTCTCAACCCTGAGACAATCAATTTACTAAACTGAGGTAATTAATGGGTTACCTCAACACAAGTACAAAAATGGGTTTATTACAACCTAATGAGTAAATGCTCAAGAACAAATGAAATACAGGTGTAAGAAAGAAAGATCTAACGACTAAGTTCCTAAGCCTCTCAACAAATGTAAATATAATGTTATCGATTTGAGAGCCTAGAAAGGATGTGAATCGTGTTGAATTGAGTGAACAAAACACATCAATGTGTTTGCAAACCCATAGCACGATTGGAAAATAGCAAACATGATTTTTTCTCTTGAATTTGTGATGGAAAATATGAATTATAGCTCTTGGAATTTTCTTCTCTTTTCTCTTGTCTCTAGTCTGTAAACAAAAAGTCCTAGGGTCTTTTTATAGAGTTTAGCACTAGGATACTCCTCTACTAGATGTTGGGATTTAATTCCCAATGTTCATATTGCTGGAATTAATATTTTTGCCATTCCGTTTTAGGCCAATGGCTAGTTGGTACCAGTACTAAAGTACCTGTACCGGTACTAGCAGCTCACTGCCACTAGTACATGAGTCTTGGTACTGGTACTCATCATGGGTATCGGTACTTGTAAGGTTCAGGCTAGAATAAAGGCTTCAACCTGTGGCCAACATGTACCGGTACTCATGGTTGCTACTGGTACTTGTTGTTTACAGTTTGGGATGAATTCTCAAACCTATGCCTTGCAAATACCAGTACTGATGAATAGTACCGACACTTACTTACAAGTACCTATTTTAAGTATTTTAATTCACTTTGGAAATGTTCACAATATAAATCCTAATTTATCTCTAATTGATTTTACGATCTAAGTTATGATTCTTTGTTAAGAGGCATATACAATCTATAAATATAAAATCTAAACTACAGAAACTAAGGTCGAAGATGATCTTCTTCTCCTTAACTCATCCTTGTCATCCTCCATGCCATGATCTTTTTCTTCTCACCATCATGCCTCCATCATTTCTTATTTGCCTTGCTCCTTCACCTAAATCTGAAAAACACTTAATGGCAAACATTAATCCATAATAATTTTGTTAACAAAAAAATAAGATGTGGAAAAAGGTTCCAACAGAAATCAGTTCATCCTTAATTGCCTACTGTAGACCAATCTGGTCAATCATCGTCTCATAACACTTGTCCCCCCAATAGGTGCTCGAGTTGGTTCTAACATTGGATCTCCTGATGGGGGTTCATCTTGGGAATCATCCCATGATTGAACTAAAGCAACCACAATCCTCATCCTCAATTTCGATAACTTACCAAGTAAAAACTCACCTAGGCCCTTATCCTTAACATCCTGGAGCCAATCCAACAAATACTTGTTCAGATCATCAATCATTTCAATCAAGGGCTCCAATTCTTTAGTGCAAGGTGTTGGCTGAGCTTCTAAAGATTGTATAGTATTCCTCAAGTTATCCAATACCTTCTCTTGGACCTGGTTAACCTGAACCCATTGGTTTGGTTCAGGGTTGGGTAGGTTTGGGTTCATTGCAGGGGAGTCAACAAATTGAGGATCTTGATACCCTCCCTGATAATAGGTCATTTCAGGTTTTTCATAAGTTGGTAATGACCTAAAGGTAGTGTATTCTGGGGAGGGTAAGGATCAGCATATCCTTCTTTATTGTAGATCGTATTAGGTTGTCCATGAAAGGGTAGCGATCTATAATCGATGTAACTCTGAGAAGGATAAAAATCTTGATGATGGTGTCCAGGGTTACATCCTGAACACAGAGGTCTAGAATTGTATCCCCAATCTGAGTTATCCCAACTAATAAATGGTCGATTATAGCACGAGTCATGATAATAATAATCATGTTGTGGATAAGACATATCAGTAGGATAAGGATAGGAATGCGTGTAGAATGTGGAAGGATTCATAACAGACTCGAGGAAGAAAGGCACCCTGCAATACAAACAATCAAACCTATCCTTAAGTGGGCTAGCCTAAAGACCTACAAACTCCTAGAACCCATCTTGAGATAGAGAAATGATTTGATCTACTTTCCGTTCAATCCAACCTGTTAGAGGGAGGGACTGGGGAGAAGTTCTTCCTTTGGCTTGTGCCTCCGGTTCCTAGTGTACCCCTCAGATGAGATCATTTGATTCTGCTCCCCTAGCTAAACATCAGATTAAACGGTAGAAACAGAAATCTCGGTCTGGGCTCCGAAGAGCGAGTCCAATCCTCAAGGACAACATCTACTATGTTTTAATTGGGGTTAGGTTTGAATGTGCTTTGGAATGTGATGGGCCCTTTATCTGGGTTGTGCCCTTAATGATTGATTGATATGTGTGTGCATGCACAACCAGTGATTTTCAAGCAAGATTATTTTTGGATGCGATGAATTTTAGGGTTCAAATCCTACTTAGTAGCTTTTATGATTCAAATTTATGTATATTTAATCAAGTTCAGTTAGCACACCAGGTTTTGAAAGCACAGGTGAAGATGTTTTCCTTTGAAACTTAAAAGAATGTGGAGTGTCTGATAAATCCCTAAATGTTGAACCTATGTGGCAACTACTTGATGAGTTGATTTTAGTTGAAATGGTGCGGCCCAATCAACTCAAACAATTGGCTTGTTGCACTACATAATTAGGCACACAAGTGATTACCTAATCTGATTTCTACTTGTTTATGTATTTGGGTGTGTGTATTGGTTCCAAAGATCGATTTACCGGTTGAGTTTGAAAATTTTAAGAGGTTGTGTACCTCTGTGACAGATTTTTTTTTATTTTTCTTTTATATGTGGAGGGTGAGGTGGGTGTAGGTGTCAAACAAACAATCAAAACTAACCTTAGAGTTTATAAGAACACCTAGATTGATTTTCATTTGTGTTATTACATGGTGGAATGAAAACTAGTGGGTGGGAGGTGGGGGTAAACTTACAGACCCTTCAAGAGCACTTTACTCCAATCAACCGTTTTCGCCCGTCTCGAGAGTACCTACAATCACAATAAGAAGGGAGAGAAGTAAGGTAAAAGATAAGTAAGGTGGGAAAACGTGAAGAATCAAAGTGCGCCGCTTCCCTGGCAACGACGCCAAAATGATGATAGCAGAAAACTACGCAAAAAGGATTGGATTTTGAAAACCCATCGTTGTAGTTCAATTTGTGAAGCAATTCGTCAATAGATAAAATTTTATCAAAATTTGAAAATAAATTCTGGCTCGAACACAGGGAGGCGAATGTTTGATTAAAAATAAGTGTTTGTTTTGTTTGTCACAAAATAGATTAGCTGGTCGAAAAATGGCCATCTATTTCACAAATAATAAATAGAAAAGTGAGAGGGAGAATATTACAAATAAAGACAAAAGAGAGGTAAAATAAATATGAATTTCATCAACAAATGTTGTTCATTACACTAATCACTACAACTAGAAAGCAGGAAATCTACGCTAGAAAGTAGTAAATCTACTTTAGAAAGTGGTAAAGAGAATGGAGAGAGAAGTATCCTCCTCGACGATTGCTTAGAGGATGAGTCGGATGGAGCAACGCCTGGAAGACGAAGGATGGAGCGGGAAGGAGGACAAAGGGGTAGGAACCGAGGGTGAGGCAGGGTGCCATCGTCGTCGAGGGATCCGCTTCCCGAATGGAGTTAGAGGACAACTGCAGGATGCTCCATGGAGGAGGGAGAACGTGAAAAAATTCTAATTTTTACTCTAGAGGAGCATCTCAGGTTTAGGACAAGCTCTTAGAAGGGGTGAGAGAAGAGAAGGGATGATAAATATGTGGGGGTCGTAGGGCATATATAGTTGTAGATTAGAGGGGGTACAAAGGTCATTTCACTTAAAAACATTAAATCAGGGGTCTTTAGTGACGTATTTAAACCTCACTAAAGCCCCCAAATGTGGGCTTAGTGCATGCCTACCTGCACCCTCTCTCCTTCCTCGCGCCTCAACAATCACTGACCGTGTATTCTCAGCCATCAGATCGAAAGATTAGATGGCTTAAACACACTGGAAACCTTCTAAATTCAGATGTTGAGCAGCTGAGTGTAGATCTTAGCCATCCAATCAAGATCAGATGGCCACGATCGCACCGCTACCACTTCATCTTCACCCATTATGGAGTGACGTAGCCCCATTCCAAGCCGTTGGATCCAGATCGAAGGGTCATCATCATGCGGTAGCCTACCCTTTACATCGCACATCTAATCACGCGTATTTGGTGAACATTCAATCACGCGTCTGCTTGATCCAAAGATCTAGGCCATTAGCATCAGATCGGGTGGTTGTATTTTGCACCTGCGTGGGAAGAGATGTGTTGCGCATGACTCAAACGCAGGCTCTCAACTCTCGCAACGCCTTAACCGCTGCACTGTGCTTTCTTCTTTGTCAACTTTTTAACTGCAGCATGCACTTGTGGCCATTGGATCAAAATCCAACAGCACAGATTTGATCTTGCGTTGAGAAAGTGAGAGCACTTTGGGTCTTCTGGCTTCTGCTGGCTGGTTTGGGCAGTTGAGATGTCGCCACATGGCACCATCCTGGTCGTCCATCTTCTGTGACTTGTAGAAGGTGCCACGGATGTCAGATTGGGCCGCTTTTCATGCTGTTAGGCTATGATCATCGATCTGAACCCATCCATGCAGTAGAATTTGTCGTCTGAAGTGCAGATTGACACCATCCTAGCCCCTCATCTCAAATCTTCCTCAGACTATATCTGATGCTACGGATGTTCGATTGGGGCGAGCTTGGAGTCGTTGAACTCCGATCATCGCCCTTATCAAATCCATATAGTTGGATCTTCAATCCATGGCCCCGATTAAAAGTCGCCCTGTTACCTGCCCACAAAAATAGAAAATTAACCTAAATTTTATGAAAACTAACCTAAATGCAAGATGATGCAAGTTATGCAATATTTATAATGTATGATGCAACTCTACACCTACGAACACACAAAAATAGAGAGTTTATGTGATAATAACGCGTTTACATCACCTGCCAATCTCTAATGATGGCCTTAGGAACCCTAAATCTGGAAAAGATATTCTCTTGAATGAATCGAAGAACAACTTTGCGATCACTAGTTCTTGTGCGGATGGCTTCAATCCATTTTGAGATGTAATCAACAGTGAGTAAGATGTATTAGAATCAATTGGATCCTGGAAAGGGTCCCATGAAATCAATTCCCCATATGTCAAAGATTTTTCACACAATGATTGGGTTCAAGGGCATCATATCCCGTAGGCCCATGTTGCCAAGGGTCGGGCAACGAACACATGCCCTACAATATGTTTGTGCGTCTTTGAACATTGTGGCCCAGAAGAACCACACTAGAGGATTTTTGCTGTGGTCTTTTGCCCAAAAAAATGGCCACCGCAAGCCTGGTCATGGCAGAATGAAATCACGTCGTTGACCTCATTGTCAGGAATGCATCTTTGGATTACTTGATCATTGCCAATGTGGAAGAGATATGGTTCCTCCCAAATATAGTACTTGGCCTCGGAAATCAGCTTGTCCTGCCCAGAAGTTGCACAATTTGGTAGGACTTTCTCCGTAACCAAGTAGTTTACCATATCAATAAACCAGGGGAAACCATGGATAGCCAATAAATGCTCATCTGGAAAATGCTCCGTTATTGGACCAGACAGGTCAATGATAGATGAAGGAAAGTAGGATAAGTAATCAGCTACCAAATTTTGCTTCCCCACCTTATCGCGAATCTCAAGGTCAAATTCTTGCACAGCATGATCCCACGGATTAGTCGAGGTTTCGCGTCCTTCTTTGCTAGTAAGTGCCTCACTATAGTGTGATCCTAGTAGTTAATGACACAGGAACCCAGAAGGTATGATCTGAATTCTTCCAAGCCAAACACTACAGGCAACAGCTTTTTCTCGGTAACTGTGTAGTTACGCTGAGCCTCGTTAAGCTTCTTACTGGCATAGTAGATGACCACAGGTTTCCCATCAATTTTCTACCCAAGCACTACACCCACTACATTGTCAAACGCATCACACATGATCTCAAAGGGTAGAGACCAATCAGGGGATTGTAGGATCGATGCTTGGATAACTCGATCATGTAGGCTTTCAAATGCATGAATGCACTCATTCATGATCTCAGAAGGTACGTCTTTTGATGGGATATTAGTTAAGAGGCACGTGAATTTTGAGAAATCAAGAATGAATCGACTGTAAAAATCGATATGCCCAAGAAAAGATCTGATTTCCTTGGCTGAGCTAGGCACAGGTAGTTTGGAAATCAGATTCACCTTAGCCTGGTCAACCTAGATGCCTTTTTCAGAGATGAGGTGTCCCAGGACAATACCCTCAGGAACAATGAAATGGCTCTTTACCCAAGAAAGAACTAGATTCACGTAAATACATCGCCTAAGGATTTGGACCAGATGGAGGCAGTCATCGAAAGACGCACCAAATGCCGAGAAGTCATCCATGAAGACTTCAAGGTACTCATCTACCATATCAAAGAATATGGCGAGCATGCACTACTGAAAAGTGGCAGGTGCATTGCAGAGCCCAAATGGCATCCTGCAGAATGTGTACGTCCCGTAGGGGTAGGTAAAGGTGGTTTTCTCTTGGTCCTTAGGATGGATTGCCACCTGATTATAACTGGAGTACCTATCCAAAAAATAGAAGAATCGATTTCTTGATAGTTTCTTGAGTATCTAATTAATGAACGGTAGTGGGAAATGATCCTTCTTCATGGAGGCATTCAATCTTCTATAATCAATGCAGACTCTCCATGAGTTTGCTATACGAGTTAGTATGGCCTCTCCGATTTCAGTCGTAATTATAGTGAGTCCTGCCTTCTTAGGCACAACCTGGATCGAACTCACCCAACGACTATCAAAGATCAGGTAGATGATCCCAACATCTAACTAACTAATGATCACTTTTTTAGAGACATCCTGCATATTTGGATTTAGACATCTTTGCATTTCACGAGATGGTCGTGAGCCCTCTTCGATATAAATGCAATGTCTGCAATATGAAGGGCTGTTACCAGTCAAATCATGGAGAGTCCATCCAATGGCTCTCCGATGCTGCTAGAGGATAGAAATCAGCTTTGTCTCCTGATCAGATGTGAGTCATGAATTGATAATCATAGGAAACATCTAATTGGAACCCAGAAAGACATACTTTAGATGATCAGGAGGAGGTTTCAATTCCATGATGGGATTATCAACAGCAGAAGGTGGTTCGAGATGGGCCTCAGTAGAAACGATGGGAGCTGTGGGTGGGTCTAGATCGGTGCTAGGCTTCTCTATCTATGGAGTATGGTCAGCTTGGGGTTGAGGATCAGGGGTAATCAGGTCATCCTCGAGAAACGAGTCCTCAACCATAGAACTAATGTCACACACTTGTTCTACTGCCCCGTGGTTAATTCCTTTCTAGGCCTTGAAGATATCGATTATTAGAGTCTTATTCCCAAACATCAACTCAATCTATCCCTCTTCACAATTAATGTTTGCCCTAGCTATCGCTAAGAACGGTCTTCCTAGTATAGTCGGTGTATTCTTCAAATTCTTAGGAGTATCCATATCCAAAACAATGAAGTCTACAAGAAAGTAGAAGTCATGGATTCGAACCAAAACATCCTCGAGAACTCCTCTAGGTGCTTGATCGATCGGTCAGCTAACTGCAAGGTCACCTCAGTCGATTTAGCTCAGTTTCCTTAAAATGATCTTGTAGGGACGTAGGGATCAAATTGACGAAATCTCCTAAGTCGAAAGGGCTCTGTCGAATTCCAAATCACCAATTCCGCAAGAGATTAGAGGGGTACCAGGGTCCTTTGCCTTAGGCAGGAGTTTGCTCAAGATGATGGAGCCTGCTTGGTCTGAGAGTATGATCGGATCCCCACCTTTGGTTCGCCTCTTATGCCTAGATGTACACACATCTTTTAGAAATCTCGCGTAAGCCAGTACATGGCGAATCGCATCAATCAACAGGATGTTTATTTGGACCTACTCAAAGAGCTTGACTAGGTCCTCCTGGAGAGCCACGGGTTTGGTTTTCTTCTTTTTGTTGGTCAAGGCCTCCGGAAATGGAACCTCTGCAGGTTCCTCTAGAATTGGTCCAGGTTCTTGATCTGGGATAGGGGTATCCTAGATAACAAACTTAAGGTTTGGGTTTGAACTACCAGGCTGAGAGTGGTTCAGATAAGGTAGGTCCTGAGTTGTTTTGCCACTATGGGTAGTCACGGAATTTAGTCTTGCCAGGTTCTGGGTCGAGGTTGGGAAAAGAGGTGGTCGTTGCTAATAACCCGAATATGATGTCGAAGCCTCCATCCCATCAGGTGATGGAGCAGAAGGGGCTTGATAGATGTAGTGAGTCTAGCTCTGAGTCGGGTTCATAACGCGCCTCTAGTTTGGCATGCTATTTGGATTAGGCAGAGGTTGTGAAGGCAGTGCACCAGGCTGTGAACGGAGTTCACCATCTATGCGAGCTAATTATGGACCTCTATGATTTAATCCTTTTGTTGTTTTTGGATAGCCGCATTCATCTTCTGAAAGTCAGCTAGGGTCTGAAGGATAAGGGACATTTGATCTTCTTGAGTTGGCCAGGATTGATAATTCAGGTTGGGCCGAGGCTAAGGCAGCTGATATGGATGAGAAGCTTGTGGTTGGGGAAGATATTGAGGTCTCTGATTTTGATTGTTCCCCGACCACGTGAAGTTAAAATGATTACGCCATCCAAGATTATAAGTATTTGAGAAAGGATCGTTCTAGATGGCATTGAGGTCCTCGCAGGTCTGAGGAACCTCGGAGAAATCAGAAGATGAGGCTTCATAGTTCCCTCAACGAGAGTAGGTAGATCCGGAGTTTTCTCCAAACCCTAGATTAGATGGGGGTGGGGATTCGGATCAATCCCCTGAGAAGATTGGTGGTAGATGTTATGCATACCTCCCTCCCAGAGGGTGGTTGCACAAACGGGTTTTGTGTGGAAGTGGCACGTTGTAGTTGCCAAGTCAGTTTGTCCACCTTTTCGATGATCGAGACCTTGTCCAAGCGACTTGCCATTAATTCTAGATCGACAGATGAGTACAAGTCCTAAGTCTCGTGTGCTCCCCGCAAATTCATCAATGCACGGGCATTCATCGGGTCGAACATGCCCATGGATTCATTATTGATGGAGTTCTCACACATATTCTCGAGAATCTCCCACATGGTGTCTTCGTGTTGACCCATGATGTTTCCTCCACAGGTCACATTGACGAACGATCTGATGTCCTCTCAGAGTCCTTGGTAAAAGGACCGAACTTGTTCCCATTTAGGAACTTCGTGATGGGGGCACTTTTGCATGAGATCCAGAAAGCGATCCCATGCCTCATGAAGTAGTTCTCCTGCATTTTGCGTCAAATACATGATCTGGTGCCTCAAAGCATTTGTCTGACCAATGGGAAAGAACTTTTTTAGAAACTCAGATTGTAGTTCAACCCATGTGTTGATCGGACGAGTTAGGGTTTGGTACCAGTGAGCAGCCTTGTCCACGAGAGAGAAGGAGAACATCTTCATGAGCAAGATATTCTGATTATGAGATTCTGACCCAAAACTCTAGGCTAGATGCTTGAGTTGCTTGATATGCTGGAAGGGATCTTCGGAATTAATGCCATGAAATTTAGGGATAGCATGAATCATGTTGGGCTTGAGTTTTGTATCGGGCCCTCCAGCCAGGATTTGAACTCTAGGTTCAATTGCTACCACAATGGGATTATAATGATCTCGCATCATAGGATACTGCGGTGGCTTCATAAATGCCTGGAGTAGAACATTGAGGAGCTGAAGCTGATTCTGGAGATTATTTTCTTCTTCTGCTTGGTGTTCCATGATTATGGATGAAGGAGACCTAGGCTCAAATGAATTAGAAGAGATATCGATATGGTCAGGTTATTGTACAAACAGGGAGGTCGAGGCTTGGCCTTGACGAGAGTGAATAGCTAATGGAGGCCTCAAGGGTGGTCTTAAGGACCTCCTCCCAAACATGCACTAAAGGAGAAGATGAGGGATATAAGGTGTGATGGACCCAATGAAGATGCCCAAATATTTGTGGATGACTATAGAGGTTCGAGGCGAATGATACCTCTAGATTAAAAAGTCGTCCACCTGAGAAATACCTGGGTAGCAAAGAAGGGAGAGTCCCAAAAAGAACCCTACACAGTAGAGCATCCCCACGGGTTACAAGGTTCCCCCACGTCACCTTCCTTGTCACTGTAGATCTAGGTAGACTAGAATGGATTACTTGATTGCTTAACTCTACTAGTTTTACTTTAGAGAGAGGGTGCTTATGATTTCACTTGAACTTTAAGATGTTTTTTGTAAGTGGTGACCTAATTTGAAGATTTGGTTGACCCTACAAAGTGGGTCAACTTCACCTAATTTGTCCTTGATCATTAGGTCCCAATTTTAGGATTCAAGTGGATGTTTAGAGCTTGATTTTAGGGTTTACTTGATTAGGTAAATTCAATCAAGAATTAGGAAACACACAATTTGGAAGAATACATTCTTATTTAAGCAAGTGTGTCTCTAAAATTATGAAATGGAAATCCTAATATGGCTCTACTTGGTCCAATTAAGTTTTTCCAAATCTAGCACCTAGGGCTCAATCAAGAAGGTGCGTAGCCCTAGGTGTCCTAAATCCCTAAATAGGTGCAAAAATCAGGTTTAGGATGTTTCTAGAAATGAACCAAATCAGGCAACTTGTGATGATTGAATCTAAATATAGAATGCAAGTTGGTCCTAATTGATTTCTTTCCTTTTTTTTGCATTTTCAGAATCAGGGGCTTAATGAAGATGGAAAACAAGATTAGCTACCTCTGGAGTGGCTGTTGTGCAGTTGATCTTTATCCTTGATTGAATCCTACATAAATCACAGCCACAAAGATAGAGCAAGTTAGTACCAAGCTAGGAATTGTAATCAAGAGATCAAATTGCACATTGGATCTAGGCAACGGCGCCAAAATGTTAACATGGGAAATCGAGGTTGTAAAATACTTCGTTGTGGTATAGTCGAAATTGCGTAAAAATAAATAATATTTATAACTCGAAGGATCATCAAGAAAGTCCGAGGTTGAACACAGGGAGAAAATAATAGCAATTTAATCTCACCAATTACAATTTAATTAGAAATGTAAGCAATTATAATCAAAACTTCATTCAAAACAACTCAAAATTATATATAGATAAAAACAAGTAGCAATGTGCAAAAAGATTTGGTTAAAATGGTGATTTGAATCACCAATTAATACTTTTAATGTTAAGCTTAAAATATATTGAATTTATCAACAATAATTATCAGCCAATATTCCATGGCAACCAGATGAAATAACCCAATAGAACCAAGGTACCAATAGATATCAGATGAATGCACAAGGCCTTCAGATGCCTTAAATTGCCTTAGCAAGCACATCACCGAGGCAAAGTCACGAAGCCTCCTTCTCTTTCCTTCAAACCTCAAGAGAGGCAAGGCACAGCACATCACCAACAATGGCACAAAAGCCTCCCAGCAGCTAAGTATAGAGAGGGCAGGAACAAGGCAAACCCCCTCTCTCTCTTTCATTCTCTTCTTTCTCTCAAAGACTCGGGGTTAACCGGGTTGTCGAGTCTAGAACAAGGTGTAGATCTGCGGTATGATCACAGGCAAGTAGGTGGGTCAGGTAAGCGGGTGCTAGGGTGAAGGGGACCTAACCACTGTCACTTGGGCAAGGGGTTGGGGGAAGAAATTCCCCTTATCCCACACCAATAGCTCCAATCTTCACGATGTGGGACTAAATGTCCCACAGCCTTCACATGCGAGCAAATGATGGCAGAGGGTCTCGATTGGGGCAATAGCTGATTAACCCATATTTGTGGGCTATTTAAGTATTTAAGTGCCTAGATATTAAGTTAATTTTAACATTTAGATAGCATACATTAGGATGTAGATAAATTAATTCATATTTTTAGCTTAATTGCATAATTCATGTGTGGAATTCATATTAAATGCAATTAGAATTAATTTAAAATTGCAAGCATTTGATTAGTTAGCTAATTAGGTGCATTACATACATTATTTTAATTAATATAGAAGTTAAGGAGTTATGTATAAATAACCCTAATTATTTTATTATTATTATTGTCTTTGGCAAGTAACCGCTTCACCTCCGCCTCCTCCTGCACCCATTCATTTTTGGTAGCTGCCAGCATTCACGAGGATCTACTCTCGCCTCTTGTGATTTCAAATGTATTGGCTGCAGCTACGAGTAGGGGGAGGAGACGATGGTGTTCAAGAGGCCATCATCCTACTTCACCACCGTGCAAAGCTCAGAGCTCCTCCATTCCACACTGTGGGCCTCTACCATGGCGAGAGCTCCACTACCATGGACGTGCGGGGTGACAACCCTCACCGTCGTCTGCAGAGCCTCGCACCACCATGCTTCGTCATTGTCATCACAGTGCCTCAACCTCCACCAACTTCATCACCGTGTGTCCACCACTATTCATCTTCTTCATTCTTCTTCTTCCTCTGTTTCAACCAACCAAACTCAACATAACCCATCACCTCCAATGGCAATGGACCCACCAGCCGTCACCCTTTCCTCGTGCGCATGCCATGCCCCTCCTCGTGCACAGTAGTTGCAAGTAGCCCCGGCCAGCCCCCAGCATGCATGCCCTTGCTGCACCCCCTCACTGTGCCTATGCCTACCCAAGTAGCTTCCCACGTACATGCATAGCCTGCATGACCAGCGCACCTCCCGCGGACATCTGCCACACGCACTGCCCTCCAGCTCCGCCGCACGCAGGCACGCATCACTCCTAGTGACCCTTGCCATCTTCCTGCAGTCACCACCTACAGCACTGCCATCTCCACGCCCAAATAGGGGAGTGTGCTCCATGCACCCAACACCCTCTCAACACCAGCCGGTCACCTCCGGCTGTCTCGGCCTTCACCTCCACCACCAACACACTCCTCTCCTATGGTGGAACTCCTCCACCAAAGCAAACAATCGGTGATGCCTCCTCCATGCTTGTAAGCAAGAGGAAGAATCATTACTCTATTTCCATGTGAATTAGTTTTTACATTGCTTGCCATTGTCGGCTATTTTGAATTGTTAGATAATAATATTTTATTATGTTGATTTTATGAACATCTCCCTCTTATTCTTCATGATTACAATATCAGCATGATAATGTCCTTTTATCTCAATTGAAAAGCAATTTTGATCCGATTTCCTGATGAAACTAATTGTGAACATCTGTTTTTAACTAGTACGAGTTTAAATAGGCCATTACCTCATTGTGGATATGACCTGCTCTTCTGCGAGTGGTTTAATTTTAATTCAACAATTCAATTAGTCGATTTTCCACCACTTAGAAATACAACGACAAATCATCTTAATCATCATTTTCAAAAGAGAAAATTGACTCATCAAATGGCGTCGTTGCTGGGGAGGAAACAGGCTTAATTAAATCACATTCATTCATTTGTTCACATTGATTTAAATTTTGGAAGCATATTTAACTCTGGATCTTTGTGTTTTGGTGCAAGTTCCAATGTTCTGCGACACACATTCTACTACTCGCCATCACACCAGCCATCGTGAGAGGTGACCCTTGACGTCACTAGAGGAGAAATTGTTGAAGCCACCTTGCAAGGAACCAAATTTCCAGGAGAGGAAGGACGAGGATGTGACGATCATCTCCACACATTTGTCTTTGATTAGAGTAGGATTTAGACTTTAGACTTAAAATTCCTTGCACATTTTGGTTTGAGACCCTTCTTCTAGGGTATAGTTGAGGGGTTTGTTCCCCGACCTTCTAGGCCCCTGTATGGGTAATTTTTGTGGGAGTCTATTCCCATTTATTTAGACATAGGTTTTTACTTTCTTTTGTGGGTTGATTTTATTTTTCTTGATTTTGCATAAGTCTAAAAGAAAAAGGAAAAAAAAATACGAGCTACCTGCTAGAAGCTACCTACCCCTAGGTCGAATCATGTAAGATTGAATGAGCAGCCTCTAGATTTATTTTGCTTGCATTTGTGTGCATCTCATTGAAGATTGCGGGAGGCAAGGTACATTTTCTTTTACTTTGCATCCATATATTGTTCACGCATTTGCATCTGGATGTATAGACAAGACCACCTAAATTATTTTGAAAGAATTAACAAGTGGTCACATTTTCTAAAAAAGGACTTTAACTAAAGGAGGAACATTAAAGAAAAAAAAACCAAGGACTTGAATTGAGACCTTATGCTGCAGTTCAAAATTCAAACTCAAAATTTTTACGGTGTATGCACACTTATATCTCTTGCACCACGACACACATTTAGACACTCCTAGGTCTTTTAACTACTAGGACAAGAGCCCTCCTACCGTTAAATTCTGAAGTGTTCAGAACTTGATATCAAAGGTTTTATAACTCCAAAGAGGGGGATACCCTATCATGGATTTTTGGGGGTAGTTAAGAAGCACCACGAAAACACAGCTTCTAAAGAAGGCTTAGGCCTACTTGCATCCCTCGATCTTCCATCTTTGGAGTTGCTCTGCCATTTGAGATTTAGGGAAGAGTGCTTAAGCTCCAACTAGGTCTTTTTAGGTATTTCGTAGGTCAACAATAGACACGTAATTGATTGGGCAACTTGCTTTGTCACCTACAATTTGAATTAAAGTCAAAAGCCTAAATTTGTAAAGACTTAACAAGTCCTTTTGAATTGTGTTTGTAGTGCATTCTTGGTAGGCGATCTCTTAGGAGACAACTTTTGTTTGATCCTGAACTTGAAAGAATCCTAAGAAGGGACCACCCAAGGGAAGAAATGGCTGGTCAAAGGAGCCTTAAGGAATATCTCATTCCGACCAATCAAACTGGCACTGCACTACATAGACCTGGAGGGGACAATCCTTATGAGATCAAAAGCAGTACCATATCCTTGCTGCCCTCCTTTTATGGTGCTGCTAGGGAAGACCCTTACAGGTATATAGAGGAATTCACCAAGGTCTGCTCCAAAGTGAAGTTGTAGGGCATTACTGATGATGCTCAAATGTGAACCCTCTTTCCTTTCTGCCTCAAGGACAAGGCCAAGTATTGGTATCATACCCTAGATGATATTAACACTTGGGATGCCTTGAAGAACGAGTTTCTGAAAAAGTACTTCCCCATGAGCAAAACTAATCACTTTAGGAGGGAAATTATGAGTTTTTTTCAAAAGGATAGGGAAGCCTTCCATGATGCACAGGAGCGCTTTAATGACCTGTTGAGACTTTGCCGACATCACCAGGTGCCCAAGTGACAATTGGTTGAAAGGTTCTACACCAGACTTAATAATTCGCACAAGCAGACTGTGGATGGTGCCTATGCAGGAACCTTTCTATCTAAGACTGAGGATGAAGCTTGGAACCTTTTTCATACTTTGAGTGAGAATTCTATTCACTTGAATTCTACCTACTTGGATAGAAAACCCACTCTCATGCAAAGAAAGTTGGAGGCAAATGAGGCAAGGGACACCCAGAATTTAGCCTATCAGATTCACTTATTGAATCAAAATATGTTAAGGCTTATGTCGAGCCCAGGCCAATTCACATATAGCACCTCCACATCCCAAGCTTCAGAATGCTCCATTTGCCAAGGCAATACACAAGCCACTATGGATTGCCACTTGGCTTCCCAATTCCCTGAGCTTGTATAAGCGAACTTGAATGCTGCTCAAGGGTTCCATCCTAGACCTTTAAACAACCCTTTTTCCAACACTTTTAATGAAGGATGGAGGAATCACCCAAACTTTTCATGGAGACATGGGAATGTCTCAAATTCAAGGAATTATAAGCCATAACTCTTCAAAACCAACAAATGAACCAACCTCACACCTTGGCCCAACCTATGACCTCTGAGATGGATGAATTGAAGGCAATGTTGAGAACTATGCAAGAAAGTCAAAGTGCCATCATCCAATCTCATGACAAGGCTATACAGGAAATGAAATCGCAGATAGGACACCTTGTTGAGGCCGTTAGACAGAGGGAAACTGGAAAGCTTCCTAGTGTTGCTGAGGAGAATCATAAAGGAAAAGGGATTGTCTTTAGGGAGCATGCCCAGGTGGTGACTATTCAAAAGAGTGGGAAAGAAATTTCCAAACCTGATGCTCCTATAGTCTCACCTTGGGAAAAACAATCCATCCCGACTTTTGCCCCCACCAGAGAAGAATTGCCCAAATCTCCTCCGCTTGAAATCACCTCACCAGAAGAGGTTGCCCCCATTCCACCCCTTCCCTGACATGACAACCCTTCCACCAAGAGACCCAGAGTGCCCTTTCCAGCGCACTTATCCACCTCTAGGCAGACTTCTGCTGGCTCATTCAGAGCCCAAGATAAGACGGATGAGATCATGGAAACTTTCAAGCAAGTGCAGATTAACTTGCCTTTGCTTGAGGCTATCAGGCAAATTCCGTCTCATGCCCGCTTCTTAAATGTTCTGTGCACAAAAAAGAGGCAATCTAAAAAATAGGTCCAATAAAAAGTTATCCTACCTGATTCTGTTAGCTCAATTATTCAACATGGCACACCCTCGAAACTTAAGGACCCAGGAGCCCCATACATCGTGGTGGTCATTGGTGACTTATAGATAGATGAGGCTCTACTTGATCTGGGTGCAAGGGTGAACATCCTTCCAAGCTACATGTATGAACAACTTGTGGGAGGCAATTTGAAGCCTAGCCGGTAATCCTCCAAGTTGTTGATTGATCACTCAAGACATTGCAGGGAATTCTAGAAGATATCCTTGTAAGAGTGGAAGATTTCTTCTTCCTCATTGACTTCATAGTTTTGGACACTGACCCTACCAGCAAGCCAACCAAGCCGTCCATCATTTTAAGTCACCAATTCCTTGCAACTTCACATGCTTCAATCAATTGCAATACTGGGGCATTAAAAATGGGCTTTGGGAATAGGAAAATATGGCTTAATGTGTTTGATGCTTATAAACAAGCCGAACTTGAGGATTGTTCCCAAGTTGAGGTGATAGATGACCAGATTAAAGAGACAACCCCTGCAATGTTATGTGATGACCCCCTTCAGCATGTCATGCTAAAAGAGCATTCCTATCTCTTGGAGGAATGTGAAGGGGATATACTAGAACTTGAGGAGTTGCTGGGTGTTTCTGCTAAGTCTCTTTTCCCATCATCTCCGCCGAAGGTAGATCTCCTACCTGAGATGGGGACATCTATTATGAAACCCTCAACCATACAAGCCCCTGACCTTGAATTGAAACCCCTCCTGGACACTCTCAAGTATGTCTTCCTGGGTGCCAGTGATATGCTCCTCGTTATCATTTCAGCTATGCTATCTGAAGCATAGGAGGGAGCCCTGATTGAATGTTTGTCTAGGCCCAAGGAAGCTATTGCGTGGAGCATTGCTGACATTAAGGGTATAGACTCTACACTCTACATGCACCACATTTATATTGATGATTAAATCAAACCATTAAGGGACTTGCAGAGATGTCTGAACCCTAATATGAGGGAGGTGGTTGAAAAGGAAATTCTGAAGTGGTTAGATGCTGGGATCATATATCCCATTGTAGATAGTAAATGGGTAAGTCCTATTCATGTGGTGCCAAAGAAGGCAGGCTTTACTATGGAATTTAATGACCACGATGAACAAGTTGTGACTAGACCCTCAACTGGATGGAGGGTCTGTATTGATTACCATAAGTTGAACACTGCTACCCAGAAGGAACGCTTTTCCTTGCCTTTTATTGATCAAATTCTCAAAAAATTAGTGGGGAATAAGTATTATTACTTTCTCGGTGAATATTTTGGGTACAACCAGGTTGTAGTCTTCCCTGATGACCAAGAGAAGATGACTTTCACGAGTCCTTGCGGTACCTTTTCATTCAGGCATATGCCATTTAGACTATGTAATGCACCTGCAACCTTCCAGCAATGTATGATGTCCATTTTCTCGGACATGATTGATGAGTGCATTGAAGTGTTTGTGGATGACTTCGCTATTTATGGCTCATCTTTCGACCAATGTCTCCTACACCTCGAGAATGTGATGAAACGATGTAAGGAGACTAGTTCAGTCCTCAGCTTGGAGAAAGGCTACTTCATGGTACAGAAAGGAATTGTACTTGGGCATGTTGTGTCTGAGCGAGGCTTGGAAGTAGATAAAGTCAAGGTTGATTCTATTTCTAAACTTCCATTGCCCACAAATGTCAAATAGATTAGATCCTTTCTAGGCCATGCTGGCTTTTATAGGTGCTTTATTAAAAATTTCAGTAAAATTTCTAGGCCACTTTGTGACCTGTTGGCGAAGGAATCTTCCTTCAATTTTGATTCAAAGTGTGCTGATGCCTTTCAAACTCTGAAGAAGGCCTTGATCTCTACACCTATTCTCCGAGCTCTTGATTGGACACTCCCATTTGAGCTGATGTGTGATGCTTCAGATTATACAGTGGGAGAAGTCCTTGGACAAAGGGTTGAGGGATGACCTCATGTGCTGCACTATGTCAGCAAGACTTTAATTGAACCACAACAAAACTACACCATCACTGAAAAGGAATTACTTGCTATAGTTTTTACTTTGGAGAAGTTTAGGTCTTATCTTCTTGGGTCTAAGGTTGTTATTTTCACTGATCATGTGGCAGTGAAACATCTCATTGTTATGAAGGATTCTAAGCCACGTCTGATTAGGTGGATCCTACTCCTTCAAGAATTTGACTTGGAGATATGAGAAAAGAAATGAGTAGAAAATGTTGTGGCTGACCACCTCTCTCACCTTCCACTTGATGACTCTCCATATGGAGACATCCGCGAGATGTTTCCTCATGAAACCCTTATGGCGGTAACACCAACTTCACCTTGGTATGCTGATACCATCAATTATTTGGTCACTGAAGAGACTTTTGAATATTGGGATGAGCAGGAAAGGAAGAGATTCATTTCCCAAGATAGATACTTTCATTGTGAAGAGCCTGAATTATTTAGAATTGGACAAGACTAAGTAATGAGACGATGCGTGCTTGAAGAGGAGCAACAAAGCTTGCTGAGTTTTTGCCATGAACTTCATTGTGGAGGACACTTTGTTGCTAAGAAAATTGCCTTTAAGGTTCTTCATTCTGGTTTTTGGTGGCCTTCGTTATTGATGGATTCTCATAATTTTGTTGAGGCATGTATTACATGTCAACGGACTGGAACGATTGGGAAGATGAATGAGATGCCTCAACACCCCCATTCAACCTATTGAAATTTTTGATGTTTCTGGATTTGACTTTATGGGCCCCTTCCCTTTGTCCCAAGGTTATGAATATATCTTAGTGGTGGTTGATTATGTCTCTAAATGGATAGAGGCCATTCCTACACACATAAATGACCACTCAGTGGTATTGAAATTTTTGAAGGCCAATATCATATCCTGATTCGGCTACCCTAAGGCCATTATTAGTGATGGGGGACCTCAGTTCAAGAATCATCACTTCAACCAGTTACTCAAAAGTTTAGGGGTCACTCACAAGATTGCTACCCCATACCACCCCCAGACGAGTAGCCAAGTTGAAGTGTCGAATAGGGAGATAAAGAACATTTTAGAAAAGACCATAAGACCTGATAGGAAGGACTGGTCCCAAAAGCTCGATGATGCTTTATGGGCTTATCGAATGGCCTACAAGACCCCTTTGGGTACATCTCCTTTCCAAATTATGTATGGGAAAGTGTGCCATTTACCCGTTGAGCTGGAACATAGGGCACTATGGGCTATTCGAAGTGTCAACATGTATTTAGGAAAAGCGGGTAAAGCACGATTTCTGGAATTAAGTGAGCTTGAGGAATTGAGGAATGATGTTTATGGCACCTCTCAAGCTTATAAAGAGTGAACTAAGGTCTTGTATGATAAGTATATCCTTAGAAAGACCTTTGAGCCCAACCAACAACTCTAGCTTTTAAATTCCAGACTTAAGCTTTTCCTAGGAAAATTGAAATCACATTGGGATGGGCCATACATAATCACCAAAGTGTTTCCGCATGGGGCTGTGGAGATCAAGAGCCATTCCTCTTCAGCAATGCCCTTTACCATCAATGGCCAATGTTTAAAGCCATACATTACTTTGGATGGCTATCTGGTTGACGAGGTCACTCTTGAGGAGCCTTAGCTCCTAACATTCTCCTCCTCAGGTAATATCTTCCCTTAACTGTTTTGTTTCCAATGTGGACATTATTTAAAATAGGCATGGGGGGATAGGACCTGAGGCATTTGTTTATAGCATATCTACATTTTGCACTCATGCATGCATATTGATTAAGAAAAAAAAAAGGGAAAGGTTGTTATGCTTAACCGGTTGGGTTCTGCATCTTTAAGCATGAGACCAAGACTTTAGGTTTGCCTAAGCTAACTCGAGGTATCTAATTATTGGAGTTAGGGTTGAACTACTAGCTTTAGACCCTTAGGGTCCTTTGTGGACTTAAAAACTTAAGTAGGAGTTAAGTTGCATACTATTTCTCAAGATGTTGAGAAAGGAAAGCTACGGATTGAGTTAAAGGCTGGGTAGTACCTGGTGTCTTTTTCTACCTTTTGGTTTATGGGTCCTCGTAACCTAAGCATCCACATATCACACACTTGGTCTTGTGTAAATAGTGATCACCCTAATTCATTTCTTGAATAAAATTTTGTTCTCTTGGTTCTGACTTAAGAGAAGTTTGAAAACACAATTTGATTGGATGAGTTCCTACCGCAGGAGAGGTGGAGTATATACTCACCTTGAGGATGCGATGATAACATGTCACCCCCTCAGTGCTTGTCTCTTAGGATGTCCATCCTACTGGGGGCATGTAAGTGCATTGTACAATTCTGGTACCATGGGTGGCCCTATCTCGAAGTGCCGATTGCCACAGACCTGAATTCACTTAAGAAATCCATGGGCAATACTATCTCGAAGTGTCGATTGCCAGGAGTTCTTGGGGTCACTATGGGTAGTGCTATCTGGAATCATCAAAACCTAGGCACCCTTCAAGGTTCAGTGATGGGGACAATGAATCTGACACAGACCGTATTTATAGCTAATCCAAGGTTAGAGTTAGAGGAATCAAACAACAATATATATATTAAAAAAAAATCCTTCTTACTCTCTTTCTAGATTGGCAATCATACCAACCTCATATAACTTAGACCAATGCACATGCACGAATGCTTTAATCTCTGAGACTAATAAACCCTAGGGTAGAGCTAGAAATCAGAGAAACTTGTGCTTGCAACTCGGCCTTAGCTGACCTAGTTTGTAACTAAACAACTACTTGGGTACCTTATGATCTATGGTTAGATGGTTCGACCTAATTTCTATGGAAAGGTTAATTGAGTTAGCTTGGATAACTTGGAGTGTTCAGTCATGCTTGAATTTGCTAGGGACTAGCAAAAACTAGGCATGGGGGTATTTGATTAGCCCATATTTGTGGGCCATTTAAGTATTTAAGTGCCTAGACATTAAGTAAATTTTAACATTTAGATAGCATACATTAGGATGTAAATAAATTAACTCATATTTTTAGCTTAATTGCATAATTCATGTGTGGCATTCATATCTAAATGCAATTAGAATTAATTTAGAATTGCATGCATTTGATTAGTGAACTAATTAGGTGCATTACATACATTGTTTTAATTAACACAGAAGTTAAGGAGTTATGTATAAATAATCCTAATTATTTTATTATTATTATTATTCTCTTCGCCAAGTAACTGCTTCTCCTCTACCTCCTCCTCCTGTGCCCATTCATTTTTAACAGCTGCCAGCATTCACGAGGGTTTGCTCCTGCCTCTTGTGATTTCAAATGAATTGGCTGCAGCTACAAGAAGGGGGAGGAGACAACGGTGTTCAACAAGCCATCATCCCACTTCACCACCGTGCAAAGCTCAGAGCTCCTCCATTCCACACTATGGGCCACTATCGTGGTGAGAGCTCCGCCACTATGGATGTGCGGGGTGGTAGCATGTACCGTCGTCTGTAAAGCCTTGCACCACTATGCTTCGTCGTTGCCATCACAATGCCCCAACCTCCACCAACTTCATCACCATGTGCCCGCCACTATTCATCTTCTTCATTCTTCCTCTTCCTCTATTTCAATGCACCAAACCCAACATAACCCATCACCTCCAACACAAACAGACCCACCATCCGTCACCCACTCCTCGTTCATGCGCCATGCCTCTCAGCATGCACAGCAACAGTAAGCAGCCTTGGCCATCCTGCAGCGTGCATGCCCTCGTTGCGCCCCCTCACTACACCTACGCCTGCTCAAGTAGCTTCCCACACACACGCATAGCCCGTGCGACCAGCGCACCGCCCATGCACATCTCTAGCACACACCACCCTCCAGCTCCACCGCACGTAGGCATGCATAAAGCCTAGCGACCCTCCCTCACCATCTTCGCGTAGCCACCACCTGCAGCACTGCCATCTCCACACCCAAACAAGGGAGTGTGCTCCATGCACCCAACACCCTCTCAACACCGGCTGATCACCTCTAGCCATCTCAGCCTTCGCCTCCACCACCAACGTGCTCCTCTCCTCCGATGGAACTCCTCCACTAAAGCAAAAGTCCGACGATGCCTCCTCCATGCGTTCAAGGAAGAGGGAGAATCTTTCCTCTGTTTCGACATGAATTAGTTTTTACATTACTTTCCATTGTCGGCTAATTTGAATTTTTAGATAATAATATTTTATTATGTTGATTTTGTGAGCATCTTCCTCTTGTTCTTCATAATTACAATATCAGCATGATAATGTCTTATTATCTCAATTGAAATGTGATTTTCATCCGATTTCTTGATGAAACTAATTGTGAACATTTGTTTTTAACCAGTGCAAGTTTAAATAGGACATTACCTCCCTGTGGAAACGACCTACTCTTCTACGAGTGGTTTAATTTTAATTCAACATTTTGATTAGTCAATTTTCCACCACTTAGAAATACAATGACAAATCATCTTAATCATCATTTTCGAAAGTGAAAATTGACTTGTCAATAGCTATAGATGAAGGCCCCAATTGTGAACTTGGAGACGCTCCTGAAGGAAATCCGCAGCTCCTAGGGAAGTTGCCTGGAGGTCTCACAGTAGAAGCACTATAAACAAGGTTGGAGAGTCAAGGCGGCGATGGAGGTCCAACAAAGTACCTGAAGGCACGAACATGGTCTTGTGGCCAAGTCAAACCAGTTCAGAAGCTTCGCCATGGAATGGTGAGTGCAACGGCGTGTGGTGTGGTGTGCGTAAGAGTGAGAAGGCCTGCCAACCTCGAGATGACAATGCAGTGGTGAGGGTGGTCGGGGAGGAGTTTCAGTGGGTGAAGCATGAAATTGATTGAGGGCTTTTGTAGAGGATGGCAAGGCGAAGCTTATGGAGGTGTTTGGTGAAGTGTAGTGAGGTGGAGGCTATGCCGGAGAGTCGTTGGAGGCAGGGAAGATGATGGTGTGGTGGGTGGTGTAGTGGTCGTGCATGTGTTATGAGTATAGGAAAAGGAAATAGAGGGAGAGAGGAAGGTATAGTGGGATTTATGGGGGATGTAGGAGGTCAGAGGGCGTCGACGTTCGCTAGTTGGAGCTAAGAAGATGAGGAGGTCCGACGATGTGGTGGCGATGACGAAGAGGCAAGAAGTAATCCCTCTTTGGTTGGAGAGATGTAGAGGAGGCAGCGGAAGGTAGAGGGCTATCTAATTTGATTGTTGCATAACTGATGAGGAGGAAGGAGAAGGTTGCCAGAGAAGGAGGAAGAGGGCTTTTCTGAGGCCAAAACTTGCTAAGGAGGTGAGGTTGTTCATGGAGGTCCTTTATAGAGCTTAGGTCGAGCTTTAAATCAAGAACGAGCTTGCGTAAGCTTGCAACTTAAGGAATAGGAGTCTTTGAAATCCTACTATTCGCAAGGTTTGTAGGGTTGATTTCAAACCCAAAAATGATGTTTAATGGATTCTTGATTGCCTAAACTTTCATTCGTCCAATATTGGAAGGATTTTGAGTTGAAACGAGAGAGATCTTCTCTCTAGAAGCTCGGAACTTTGGGTTCACACCTGCCATGTTGGCAGGGACCCAAATCTGAAGGTGATGACAAAAGTAGGGGGGTTTTTCTAATATATTTCAAAAGTTAGTGGTGCACATGTGATAAAAAGAGTTAGACTGGATTGAAATGCAAACTAGGTCAACATGATATTTGATTGGGTCCAAATTTTGGTACAAACCTAACTTGGACCCAAAGAATCTAATGTTGAAATTGGATTTAGGTTTTGACCATGTTTGATTAGGTAAATTGCATAGAAATCCAAATTAGGGCAATTGTTTGTCTAAGACTATTTTAGGTCAAATTGGGTTCCAATGGTAAAATCAAGGGTACCAAACCTTAGAGAATATTTTTCTATGATTTTTATAAGGTTTAGGTGAATTTTAACTTGACCAAAACCTCAGTTAATTAAGTAGGTTTGTTTTTATGGTTTTAGATGTCCATTAATTCTTGAAACATGTGAAAACCTATTTTGTTCTGTATGGATCCACTTATTACACATTAATGACCATATGACCTTTAATAAACATCTGAAATACCCCATGGTTAGTTTATATTTGTGGAAGACTCTTAATTTTGCAAAAATAACTTTATATTCATCTTTTCCTCTCAAAACAGAACATCAAGCCTTTAGGACCCTCTGATGGATATGCAGGAGCTTTTATTACCTTTTTAAGACCAAAACAGGCTAGTTAAGGCTTATGATGGTGTTCCCATCAAGTTGGCTCAAATCTACTCTATGGGAAAATCCCATTGCCTTGGGTTTTATTGGGGTGTGCATTCAACACTTATTTCAAATGAATTACAATAGCTACTCCACTTCTTACTTTCACCCCAAAGCCCCGAATCCCAATCCCATGACCCATAGTTATCCATCATCTGATGAACAATGGGATCCTTTCTACTCCTACTATAGGAGCATTGGTATGATTAATCCCCAACCTTGTGATGATGAGCAGACCCTAGCAGAAGGGTATCCTAACCCTAGCTCTTCCATGACTATGCCCAACCCACCAACCCTTAATGATTTTTCTTATTCAGGTTAGACCGATACTCCTAGGCAACTTGAACTTGAGATTAACTATCCTCCCCAATCTGATAGTAACCTCTCTTCTTTTATGATAAAAATGCAAAAATAAAAGATGGAAATGATGGAATATTTGGGGGAGTCTTTGAGGATAAGTCAACAATTAAATGAAGATATTGGTCACCTGATTTACTCCCTTGTGGTTGATTCTAGCCCCTCCATGCTAGATGCATCTCCCTTGAGAGAGCCACGCCATAAGATGGAAGGGGACATTAGTGACTCAATCATGGAGTATAGCTACCCTTTTGAGGATAATGTAGACTCTTCCATACTCAATAATCCTTCTTTTAGAATTCTGACATTAAGGGGGAGGGGGGCTGCATGCGTACATTGGGAATTGAAAGGAGTAGCCATTCAATGAATTGTGACATAGAGTGGTGGCAATTGGAAGAGGAGGATCCCATAGACTTTCCACTTGAGCTTTATTAGAGCCAATAAAAGGGGAAAATGGTCCCATTAGATGAACTCAACCAGAATGATAGTATCTTTGTTACATTTAATGAAATGGGTCTTAGTCAAATAGTCAACTCTACTGCATCCCCCAATTTTGAGGTGGATTCTACACCCCATCCTTGGGATGCCAAGCCTATATCGTACACCCATAAGGATTTTACACCTTCGCTAGCTCTCCCTTGTGATGCTGAAGTTAATAAATTCTAGTTGGGTGTCAGAAGAAAGGATATTGGAAGGAAATGACAATAACCACAATCCTTTACTTAGGGGACCAACAACTGTCATTGAACATTCTAAGGATTTATAGGTACCCAACACAGGTGACCCTAAGGGAATTGATACCGAATTGGATGACCTAGATCAATTTTTGTTACAGGGACATGAAGATTTGATTTTTGAGGAAGACAAGGAAACACTTGATCCTGGCTTTGAGGATTTTCCCGAGTCTCAAGGGCAAGAGGGAAGAAACATATTAGAGGATGATGATGAGTTTGAGGGACTCAAACTCAGAGTATGGAGTGACTCTAGGGGGGATATGTTTTGTTCGAGGACTTACCCCTTGCGGATCTTACTAATTTAGCCAAATCTAGATTCCTACCTACTTTTGACTATAAAGATCATCCTCTCAAACATTGGGAAGGAAGGGAAACAATTGATACTCTTGATCTACACCCTAGGGGCAGGATCTTAGCATCAAACAAGAACCTGGGGGTGTCGTTGTTGAGGATGCTCAAACCCCTATTGCTTCCAACCCACGTTTACATGATAATGAAATGGTCAACACCCTTAATCAATTCAATTTGGAAGATGAACACTTGGGCCCATTCCTAGACGAGCACATGAATGATAGGCAGCATGAAAGTCAATCAATAACTAAGGTTGCTTTTGGAGACATTCAGGAAATGGAATGGTTGTTGAGGATGAATGCTGAACACCTCAAGCTCTCTTTGACCCTCTTCCCTTCCCTAGAACTGAGAGACTTACACTCCTTCAGAAATAGCTTTCTAAAGTCTCTACTCACTTTCCTGCTGTACGAGGGGACAATCAGTACTATACATCCTGTGGTAGAGTGGCAAGTATAGATCGACACTTGTCCATGTCAGCCAATCATCTTTAGGGTGTTCTTCTTAGCACCCTCTCTTTCCAACACATATCTTCTTAAGGAGCCTTTGCCTCCTTGTCTCGCACTCCCGAAGCTCACTACTCATGTGTATTATGTGAAACCTCTAACAATAGCTCAGAAGTACCCTATTTTCACCTGCATCTGGTGAGAATTTGACGTCATTCTCCATCACTAGCTTGCCAACATCTTGGGTTATTTAGTTGCTAAGATAGGTTTGTTATGTATCTCTTTCGAGTCTCCTTCCGTGTCACTTCTAGAGCCCGAGTTGCAAGAATCACCCATTGGGAGACATCCACGTCCACCTTAGGTAATATCTTTCCTTGCTTTTGCATTCCAATGAGAACATTGTCTAATTTAGGCATAGAGGGGTATAACCTGAATTTGACTATAGAATGTATACATATTCTGCAAGAAATTAGGGCATCCATATTGCATAAAGAAAAAGTGAGAGAGAAAGAAGGAGATGAAATCTTTGTGAGCTGAATTACAAGTATATTGAGAGGGAAAAAGAGAGAGAAGAAGAGAGAGACATAGAGAGGAAATGCTGGTCCCATTTGATTATGGAAGAGTTTACATAAGTTTTGGGCTATAATGAATGATTAATTAAGTCTTGAAGTGCTAGAGAGAAGGAGATAAGTGAGGGATACCAACTTTAGGCCTCTTAGGTCTATTCTAGGGCTTAAACACTCACGTATTTGTTAAGAGGTTGAGGAAGTTGTGAGGCTGATGTATTAAGTCTAAGGCTTAGGGTTTATTCGGCCCCATTGCCTACCCTTTGGTTTACGGGACTTGGTAACCTAGGCACCCAAAAATCACACACCAGTCTGGCTCAATGTGCTTAATGAAGAATAATGCCAAAAAGTGATCTACTCTGAAAATGTTTTCCCGAAGATTTTACTTAGGAGTAGCTTGAAGACACAAGTTGATTGGACAAGTTCCCAGCACAGAGAGGAATGAAAAATACTCCCGTCAAAGTTGTGTTACAACATACTGTCTCCTTGGTGCTTGTCTCTTAGGATATCTAAATATCCTACTGGGGCATAGAAGCACCTTGTGCTAGTTCATGTGCCGTGGGCAGCATTATCCCAAAATGTCGATTATCAGGGTCTGAATTTAGCTACAGAATGCCATGGGTGGCACTATCCCAAAGTATCGAAAGCTAGAGTCCTGGAGCTTGCCATGGGTGGTGCTATCTCGAAGCATCGATTGCCAGGGACCCTGCGAGGCTTGATGGTGGGGACAAGGAACCCAATACAGATCTTGCTTAGGGCCAATCTGATGTTGGATTTAAGGAATTTAAAAAAAAAAAAGGAGAGAAAACTCTCAAAATAAATATCCCTCTCTCTTATAAAAAATGCACTGGCAAACTGAACCTAGTCTTGTAGTACATATGTAGGGGTGCTTTAACCATTGGGGTCAGCAAACCTCTGGCCAATTTTTGTGGGCCTTAGAAACCTTCGTGGTGGACCCAAGGCTGAGGTTGGTCAGGTCAGTATCTTGGCTGGTACTTGAGTACCTTTAAGCTTATAATTGGTATTTTGATCTAGTCTCTAGAAGTGCAGCATGATAGGCCATCCTGACAATAAAATCTATCCTAGAGGCCTGGTTTGATCCATATGATTTTGCTTGGGACAAGCAAAACTTAGGCATGGGGGTATTTGATAGGTCCACTTTAGTGGATTCAAATTATGTCTAAGAGCACTTAATTTAGAGTTGGGAATAGATTTCAAGTGAGAAATTAATAAGCTCGCAATTTATAGTTCCTACATTTTTATGAACTCCGTATGGATCCTGATACATTAATTACATATGTAGGAATAGTCGAGAGAGAAAATTATGAATTAATTAGCACCAAAATATTTAAGAAAGAAGTTTATTCGGAAGGAACTCAATCAAAAACTTTTGTGGGAGGGCAATACATTATTGTAATCTCTTTCTACTATTTTTGTCAAGCTTAATTTGGGAAGAGAATAATGTCTCTCATATGTTGATCAAATCAACGATTGCATGTTAATTCCCCTTTCTTATTTTCCCCTCAAATCTTTCTCTCCCCTTTAATCTCTAATTATCTCTTCTATATTTCTCTTTATAACAGGAAGAGGATGGACCATCAAAGAGGTTCATCTTCTTCGCCCTCATGAGAGAGGATGACCCTCCAACACCTCCCTCTCACTCCGAAAAGACTGTAGGACTCCCACCACCACTGTGTGCCTCCATGATGATCAACCCCTCGACCACACTCCATCCCCTCCAACAATTATGGCAACTTACATCATCGTGCCATCATCCACCATTGCGAGCTGTCCATGACCGCGCTCATGCACCGATGACACTACCACTATGGTTGACGGTGACATCGCTGACACTACCACCGTGCTCTGTCTCAACATTCATCATTGCACTCTACCCATCAACCACCATGCTTCCATGCTTCTTCATCATCGTGCACCGACCACACCAGCCAGCACTCCGTCCACTACGGCAACTAGATCGTGCATCGTTCTTCTTCTCCTTTGGCCTTCTTCTTCTTACTCTCTCTACTCACAGGGAGACACCACAGAACCAGGGGGAGGACATAAGATCTCCAACACCTTCCACCAGCATCCAAGAAGGGAGATCTCCCTCTCCACTTTCATCTCCTTCCTTCTTCCCACGCACACACAGAACCACAACCACCACCGCTTCCTTCTCTCCTCCACCCAGCATCTCCCATGTAAAGGGCTCTCTCTTGCGCCCGTAGCCCACCAAAAGTAGAAGCACACTGTGAGCCACTCAAGCACCGCGACTGCTCACCCCCTTCCTACACCCGGTGTCTTCTTCTTCTTCATCTTCTTCTTCATCTCCACCAGCTACTACAAAGAAGAGAAACCCATCACCCACCGTCACCTCCTACATGCAGCCACCACCATTGGCAGTTATTCTTTGCATCGTCGATGTCATCGTGTTCACCTCAACACCATGAGTCCACCTACACCCTCAGCCATGACGACCGCGACCCACGCGCATGCATGGAAAGACTCACCGTTGTCGAGCTTCTCTTCACCATCCGGTGAACTCCGGTCACCTCTGTCAACATCGCCACCACAGATGGAACACCTTCTGCATCCTCGACCTCTTTCAAGCACGGTGCAGTCGGTCGTGGCTTCCTCTTCAATGCACGCACAAGGGGAGCACTTACACTGTTTTGCTATAGGAAGTAACTAATTAAAAATTACATATGATGCCATTGTGGGAAGATATTAAAGGATTTAATTATTTTTTTCAGCCAAAATTGCACGCATATCCAAACATTTCTTTCTTTTCCCATCTCATGCACTCAACTCTTTACATATTAACTTATGCTCCTAACATGAATGCTTGAGGATAAGCTGATGGGAACACCATCAGAGGCCCTAACTAGCCCATTTTAGTCTAGAATAAAAGATAAAAGCTCCTACATATTCATCTGAGGGTTATATCTCCACCATATTATGTTTTGAGAAGAGAGCAAGAACCTAAGGCTAATTCTATAATTTTAATAGCATATCATGAACACAGAATAACCAAGAGGTTGGCTGGGGGTGAATTAGGTTAAAAAAGCATTAAAGTCAAATAAATGGGTTCATGTAGACAGAAACAGGTTTTCACGCATTTCGAGAAGTAATAGTAATCCAATGCCCTAATTTCAAACCCACTTAAAGAATAGAGGTTCTTGTCTGGATAAATTCTATCTAAATCTTCTAAAATTCGTAGAAAAATATTCCACAAGGTTTTACACCCTTGATTTAACCATTGGAACCCATTTTGACCTAGAATAGAGTTTCAGATAGAAAGTTGCCCTAATTTGGGTTTATGTGCAAATTGCCTAGTCAAACTTGGTCAAAATCAAAATCTGACTTCACCATTAGATTCCTTGGGTCTAAATTAGGTTTGTACAAAATATTGGGCCCAATCAGAGTCCATCTTGACCTAGGTTGTGTTTTGGTCCAGTCTGACTCTTTCTCTTTTATTCATGCCCCTAACTTTCGAAATCTTTACAAAAAGCCCTCTAACTTCTCTTCGTTTTCTTCAAATGGGCCCCTGTCGCTATGGTAGGTGTGAACCCATGAACCTAAGCTTCCAATCATAGATTCCTCCATGATTACTTGACCAATCCCTTATAAAATTGGAAGGGAAGATCCTAATGAAGTCCAAATTCATCTAAACCTAATTCTAGACTCCAAATCCCCTCAACAAGCCCGTGTGAATCCATGATTTTCAAGGAACTTCTTCCTGAAAATCTGAGCCTCTTAAGCTTGTTTCCAAGCTTGGAAGCTTGCTTGAAGCTCCATAAAATTCTCTACATTGCATAACCGTGCTCCTCAGCAAGTTTCAGCTAGAGAAACCCCTCTTCCTTCCCTCTCCAGCCACCTTCGCACCTTGCTCCGATGACCATCTCCGTCCTCCTTGTTAGGCCATTCAACAATCAAATTGGACAACCCTCTACCTTCCTCCGTCGACTCCACTCCTCGCCAGCCACAGCAGGGCTGTTCTTCCTCCTCGTCGTTGCAGCACCACCTCACCGGACCTCCTCATCTTCTTTGAGTCCAGCTCGCCAACACCGGTGTTCTCTGTCCACATCTTTCCTTCCCAAGTCCCTATATCTCTTCCTTTCTCCCTCTATTCTCTTTCCCCACACTCACAACATACACACGACCACCGTACCACCCACTACACCATCATCTTCCCTTCTTCCGGCAATGCTCCAGGTAGCCTCTAGCCCGCTACACTTCACCAAACACCTCACCGCCACTTCCACGAGCTTCGCCATGCCCCCCTTTACAAAATCCCTCTGCTAATTTTAGCCTTCCTCCACTAAACAACCTCACCGACCATCGTCACCTGTGCACATCTTCCTAGAGTTTGTCAGGCCTCCTCATGCACTCGCACGCCATACTATAGCCCCTAGCATACTCGTCATTCCACGGCGATCCTCCTGAATGAATTTAAAATGGCCGTAAGGATGAATTTTGCTTTTCAGGTCTTCATCGAACGAAAATTGCTGCCCTCTACTTCTTTCACAACCCCTGTAGTCATTTGGCCACGACTCCTCCAGACAACATGATAAACACCAGTTTATTATCATTCTTATGCTTAAAAACAAACCTAGTTCTTAGGAATTTAACTCTGCAAATGGGTTTTTGGGTTGCATTTAGGCATAAATTTGGTTGAGTATGCATTGCATTTTTTATTGTGTTTATGATGTGTTTTTCTGAGTGTTAAGGATAAACATATTGTCAGATCCCTAGAACCCTAGCACTCAAGAATGCAACTGGTGAAGGAGAAGCCTAAATTAGCTGGAACCCAACTTTATCCAGCTCACCATAGTTGGAATCCAACTCACTTAAGCAAGGGTTAGCTCATCCTAGCTCCATCAGCTCATCTCTGCTGAATGGTAGCTCAAGAGAGCTCATCTTAGCTCACCTTAGCTCAAGTCAACTCAGATCTAGCTCAACTTAGCTAAGTCTTGCTCATCTCATCTCCTATCATTTCACTAGGAGCTCTAGCTAGCTCATCTGAGTTGACTGGAGTTCACCTCAACTTAGGATCAACTACATCCAATTCCACTCAACTCCAACCAGCTGAAGATGACTTCATCTTAGCTTAGGAAGCTCATGTCCAGCTCCCAACGACTCAGCTTAGCTCAATTTAGTTGAACTGAGCTACCTTAGCCACTACAACTAGCTAGGTCATCCCTGGGAGAATCAGACCCAGCTCACCTTAGCTCATTTCAACAGAAGCCATCTTGCTTTAGCTTGGCTTAGTAGCTAGCAAAGAACTAGCAAACTAAGCCAACTAAAGTAGCTCCATGCCACCCTCTTCAATAGCTGCCAGCTCCAATTCAGCTCCAGACTTCTTCTCTCCAGCTCCTCTCCTAAAACTCTACCTCCATATGCCTCCTCCTCTACTCTATAACTAGCTAAGCTAGCTTAGCTTAGCTAAGCTCCAACTCAATTGGCAATTCAGCACCCTAAAACCCTACCTAACTAGCTCCACCAACTAGCCCTACTTAAGCTCCACCTAAGCTACCTAGTCCACTCTACTCTTGGCGCCAACCTGGGCATCCCTTTACACCATCACCACCACTGAAAGGCACCTCATTCTTGGTGCCAAAACAACCTATAACTACCACCATTTTGGTGCCAACTTTTCCCTACAAAAATCCCCCCATCTTAACCCTACACATTCCCCTTCAAGCCATCACCACCCTACACTTACCTTTCTTTTAGAAGCCCCTATAGTTGGTGCCAAAACCATGGCACCTCTCCATGGTGGTGCCAACCTATGCTGCATTTCTACCACCATAACCACCACCACATCCCTTAAGGTGGCACCAAACACCCTCCACCATAGGATCACCTAACCACCTCCTAGAACCCATCCTAGCCCAACATCTAACCCATGGCAACTACCCCCTTCTCCACCTCTTTAAAAACCCACCTAACCACCACTAAAAACTCATCCTCCATTTTAGTTTAGTCTACCATATACCCACCATAATTCAAGGCCAAGGAAGAAGAAGAAGAGAAGAAGATTAAGGGGCATCCTACCTGCCACCTTGGTTCCTTCTTCCCCATCTCTCTTCCTCCTTGTGCTGTGCCAAGGAGGAGCATTCCATCACTAGGAGGATGGCCAGGCAAAGGAGGAGCTTTTAGGGTGGACATCCACCTTTGGGAGAAGTAAGTGCACGCCCCCCTTGGGCTTGCAACTATCTTGGAGGACACCTTCCTGGAGGAGCCTTTCAAGGAAGGTGAAGAAGGAGCCCTCTTTTTAAGTCAAGGAGCTATTCGGCTTCGAGCAAGAAGCCCCCACTTCTTCACCATTTTATATAGAGGATTTGTGTTTTACTTTTCTCGTATTCTCAAGTAGAGTAGAAGCATTCTCTATAGGTTTTGTGTAAATAATTTCCTTTAATTTAAGTTGCCTTCAATTATCTTTTTGTTGCATAGTCTTTTAGAATTTTTGTCTAGCATTTTCTTCACTCCCTCTCCCTAATTACTCTAGGCCTCCATGTTCCTAGGGTGAGCTTAGGGAGAAGCTCTACTTGTCACCTTAGTAGTAGTGTAGTGAATTTTGTGTAGACTATTTTCTCGCTATCAACAATTCGCATGTTTCCTATCATTTCGAAACATAAAAAAATATAAATTTGAAAAGACCAACAAGAAAGTTGATTTCCATTTTCGAGCAAGAGACTTGATTTTTCAACATATTACCTCCTTGGACGACCCTAGATACTTCCCTATCTAGGTTTACAATTTAAGAGTTGATCGATTTTACGCTTTACAACGACGTATTTTACAAACCACGTAAGATTCGCTATCACTTTTTGGCACGTTGCCGAGGAGTCATGTCTTTGCATTCATTTATTTCTCTTACTTGTTAAGTGGATCTCATCCCCTTTTCTCTCTTTCTCTTGTGTGGGCAAGAGCTACAAGAAGGAGGGATTTTGGAAATAAGAGCTAAAAGTCCCCTTTCTTCCCTAAGATTTCAGGTTGGTTTCTCTTTTCTGGTCACGTAAATCATTAAAACTATCAAAAAAATATTAAACCAGGATTTCAGGCTCCTAAATAACTTAATTAGGAGGAGTGGTGCAAATTAAAACCCATTTGTTGCTTGTTTGCACCATTAAACACCACTTCACTTCAAGTGTTGGTGTTCTGATTTTTGGGTCTAGACTTCTGTCTAGATTTCAAAAATCAATGCCCAACACCACAGACCTCCTAAAATCTTGAAATTTCACCAAATAATTCCAAATCAAGTGAGGAAAATCTATTCCAAATTTCATACTAATTGGATTTTTAATTAAGTATTAAAAATTCTTGGATTGCATAAAGATCACACCCTCCCATCTTCCTATTTTGCTATAGTTTGAGAATTTTATGAATTTTTATACTCATCTAATTTTTGTGAAATTTAGTTTTTCAAAATTTTTGTAAAATTTTGCACATCATACAAAATCACAAAAATTTTTTGAGGTCGGTGGTTAATGCGTGCGTTTCACTCAACTCAGTAATTAAGTTAATTTTACTTAATTAAGAGTAGAAGAAATCACTTAGGTTAACTTGAAGTTGTGTCAATTGTGTAGTATAGGGTCAAATTAACCTAACATTTTAGAAATTTTTACTAGTTGAGTCTACGTCGTTCACAGGGAGGTATAATAATTTTCTCCAAATTCACCAATTTTCTTTTATCTCTTTAAGTTTAGGATGTATAACTAATTTGGTTTTCAAAACATGAATTTTGTCAAAATATTTAAACTATAAAGAATATACAAAATTCCATATGCAAACATATTTACTCAAAATATTGTACTTTATTAACAAGTAAACATGATAGCTTTTCAATTTTATTTCATTCTAAGAAATTAAGGCAATTAAAAAGTTATCCAATTAAAGCATGCCTTTTACAATTAAGAACAAAAAGTAATTATGCAAGAGAAATTCATTTAATTTTCATCTCTCTTCAGCCTCTAATCTTCTTCTTTCTTTCTTTCTTCTTTTTCTCTTTTATTTCCTTCTCTACCTCTCGAGATTTCTTTCTTCTTACCTTTCTTGTGTTGTTCCTACCTTCTTATCCTCCTTCTCTCTTCTTTTTCCCTTTAATCTTCCCCTACCTTCTCTTCTTCCCTTAGTTTTTCTCCTTTGCTCCTTAGTCTTTTTCCTTAACACTTCTTAGTGCATGTGACTTCTCCTTTAGCACTTAGCATCCTTTAGCAGCTTCTCTTTTCCTTAACCTTTCAGCAAAATCGAGTTTTTTTTATTTTTTAAACCAAAAGTTTTTTTATTTGCGGCGAGGTCCTTTCGAGGATACACGACACCCTGAGACTAGGGTGGGACCAGACCGTACTCGATCCTCGCCTAATCTCAGTTAGGTTCGTTTTGGTTCATTTGTTAGTCGGCTCACAGTCTCGAGCCGCATCGGCTCAACCGGTCTCGCAGGCCACACTCGCCCTCCCAGGGCTCAACCGGCCTCGCATCTGGGTAGGTGTTTGGTTTGAATTTCATCAGAACAGTACTCCTGTTGGTTTGGGTTCGAAAATAACCCAAATTGGCAGAAACTAAATCTTCACTAAATACAACATCTGAGATTACTTTAATTGATTTCAGATCATCAAATAAGATTCCAGAAATAGTTTCCACTCTTCAAAATCTCAATTCGAGCTCAGAACTCCATTATCAGACTTAGGTTTGACTGTGGAAGCTCGAAAATTGACTTTCTATTCTAAGCTTCCTCCTAAGAAATCAATGCCTCAATCAGAGTCTCTTCAACATCAGAAACTTATTCAAATCTTTAGATTTGTGTTCTGCCCTTAATTTCTAGGGTTTCAAGCTTGCCGCCTGAACTGAAATAGGTATGTGTTCGACAAAGTAAAGGAAGGATTGCTACAATGTTTTGAGATTTAAAATAGCTTTAGTGCATCGCACTGAGCTTCTGAGCTCCTTAAGTGTTTCTCAAATCCTTCATAACAGATTTCTCCAACTTGCCGGAGTTGGGGAAGATGAAGTTCGAATCTATAGCTGCAGTGGTTAAAACCTCAAACAAATTTCTTTAGAACAGTTAGTAATCCTTATTAAACTATTCTGGAGCTACTTAGCAGGTTCTAGAGGTTGCAACGCAACTTTGGCTCTCCAGAGCTTGCCGAAGCTTTGGTGAGTCCAGAAAATGTAAATTGTTTGTACCAAAAATGATCCTGAGGTTACAAGGAACCTCATTATCACTTTAAATTCTTCATTTGTTCATTAAAATATAAAATTTGATAGTAAGTTCGTTTCTTTAAAAATTTGAGTGGTTAAAGCTCAGGACTTGATTTAACTACTTCATTGAGAAGTTAAATCAAGTCAACAGATGTTATTATTCATAAATATATATTTAATTTATAGCTTGAACTACTCCTGAGCCACCATGGACAGCGAGCTCAGGAGCTAAATTAAATTTGGGCATTTAATTATAGATGATAATAATAGGTAAAATAATGTCGATTAGGGTTCATTAGTGATGATAGGTGATGAAAGAACCCAGTGAAGGTGGAATTAAGCCAATTACTGTCACCATCCGCAGTGTCAGTAGTCGGTGAAGGTGAGATTTGAATTAGGCATTTAGGTGATTTAATTAATGATTAAGTGAATTAGAAGTGAACATGGAAGATATAGGAAGGTGAACAGTGAATTAAAAGACAAGATTGAAGTCTCTGGCGAGATCAAGGAACTCGTCAGAGTCGGAGGAGATGAAGCTAAATTCTAAAATTACTCTAACCTAACTAACTAAACTAACTAAGGTAGCCTACTCCTACTCCTACTCGTAGTCTACTGTTACCTGGAAGAAGGGGTCAATAAAGTTCCACCGAAGGTTCATAGTGGACAACGAAATCAGAGGGTTGAAGAAAGATCTCCGGCGGGTGGATTTGAGGTGGAGCAGAGGAATCCTAGGTCGGCACCTTTGTTAGAGGTGCGGAAGACCACGGCGAATCTCCTTGACTACTTAAGATGGACGGAGGAAGTCGGAAGATGGAATGGGGAGTCACCGGAGGTTTGGAAGAATAGCCTATCAAAGTCAGCTACAGTGTTAGAAGAGGGAAGGCAGCTAACTTGAATAAAATCAGAGGTATGCGGGGGTATTTATAGCAGTTTGCAGCGAAGAGAGAGGCAGGGTCTGGCCGAAGAAGAAGCTCGAGGAGCTTAACCTCCGTCATCGTCTTCGACGACGGTGAGGTTATCTCCCATTGAAAAATAGGATTCTCAATTAATCCAGATCGATGAATGAAGTGGAGGTGGTGAGCGCAAGCTACAAGAGCTTGGGCAAAGAGGAATGATGTCGGCAGGGCGGTGATCGCGCGGTGGGGTGACTCTCTTCCACCAGCCATTCGTTTGGCTGGAGAAGAAGAAGACGAAGAGGGACTTAGAAGTAATAAAAGTTATGGACCTGTGTGAAAAATAAGGACCCGACTGTAATGAATATTAAGGACTAAAATGTAAACCCAGGTTTTGAAGGTTTATTTTAATTTAAATCTTTTTCAACTTTTTATATATGTTATTAAATACGGTAAATATTATGTTTACTGCTTGAATTTACATTTTTGACCTTTTTAGATTAATTTATTAGATTAAGTAAAATTACTTAAGTTATTACATACTTAAGTATACATTATATTTAAGTTACTTATCTTATTAATTAAGGAAATGATTACTAGGATTTCGAGTCCAATTATTATCTAAATTATTAATAACTTTAATTGAATGATAAAATTCCATTTTTAACTTATTTTAAGGTCCTTAACTAAATATCCCTTATTCTATAATTAACCCTTATATATTCATAACCCTAGCTAATTAACTAGGAAGACTAGTTAATTAGGGGTAATTAGAGATCATGATGAGTGTCTCATCATACCCCCAAGCCAAAGTTTTGCTAGTCTCTAGCAAAATTAACTAAGACTATGATGATTTAAAGCACTTGGGTTTAAATTATTATAAATAGTAACTATGTAGAGGAAAGCTTAGGTTAGAAATTTTTAAAGTTAAATATAAATGATTAATGTATAGAGCATGTGTGAAAATTTTCTTACTTAGACTTATAGTTATAACATTTTCAAAACACACTTAAAACAATTTGTAAACAAGAATTTTACTCTAAATTAGAATTCTTCAAAAATCTCTTAATCTTTGTAACTATTCTTAACTCAAATTAGAATACAAAGTGTTTTAAGAAAAACAAAACTTAAGGATTGAGAATTAAATTTTAACTCAAAAACTCAATAGATTTAAGTTAATCCTTTGTTTATGATATTTGACTTTTATCAATATAAGTTTAAGCAAATTAACTAGATACTCATTATTAATCAAACTTAAAATAGTAAAACTCTAATTTACTAGCCTACAACACTAAAGATTAACTTCTAGACCTAGGATTTTGTCAATTCTTCTCCTTTAGGTCTCAACTTAAAATCTTCAAAACCCAATTTCTTAACCTTCACTACCCAATACCAAGGTTCAGTAGCTATGATTTTAAAACATCTGTGCTTAGTGAAGAGAATTGTCCTAAAGACATCCAAATTTGCAAAAATCCAGACCTTAAGACATCACTTTCCAATCCCAATTATTCCAATTCAAGCCTTTGGCTTGGCCTTACTCCGGTTTGGTTGCTTTCTCCTCACCAGTTTTCTATCCTTAGATCAACACTTTTTTTGTATATCTCCCCAGTGGACCACTGGGTCTCTTATTCCTAATTTTTTTTTTCTCCATATTTTTTTTTCTCTTTTTCTATAGGTTAGAACACCCATTTGTAGTGAGGTCTTTTTATTTGATGGAGGAAGGGTAGCATCCATTTGTATTGAGATGCTTTTATTTATTTATGGAAAATTGCATAAGTACCCATTTTTAATGAGGCACTTAACTGCAGGGTGTTTTATTTATTTTTTTCTTTTTCTTTCCTTTTTTTATTTTCCCCCTTCTCATTTTTCTTACTAACATTATTCTCCAAATCCTTTTTCTAGGTTAGTGGCACATCCTTCACCCTTTCAAGAACCACCTCGCGGAAATCCCTGGACTAAAGAGGATTTAGAATTGATCTCTTAACCTCTGTGTTTTTGCGGTCTCAGATGTCAACAAGACAATTTTATGTGAGTGAATTTTAGATGTTTAGGTTACTTAGCTCTCAAACCAGAGCTTGGACAACAATACCCTTTACTCTTAGGTTCTTTAAATTTTTAGTTTCCTCCTATAGGATCTGTCAAGACAAAATTTGCCAAGTCTAGTTATTTATCTCTAGCTTGTAAGTTTTGTAAACTAAAATTCTACCAACTCTCTATTTAATTAACTCTAAATATCTGGCTTTTTACTTAATCTTATGATAAAATCAAATTTTCAAAAAGCAAAAGATTACTTAGTCTAATTGATTAAAAAGTTATAATTCAATTCCAAAACTTAAGTTTAAAATCTTAACACACTTAGTTTCTTAATTCAAGTAAGAATAGAAAAACAAATCTTTAAAAGATTTAAAAGATTCCTTAATTCAAAAAAAATTTAAACACAAAAGTGTGTTTCTACAAAATGTTTAAGTAAAATCTAATTAAGAATTGAATGCTCTTAAATACATATATATATACTATATACATTTTAAACTTCTGATCTAAAAGAAAATTAAAGCTCTTAATTATAATATATATACATTCTTCTTCTTTTCTTCTTTATTACTAATGAATAAACCCCTCTTATTATTTTTATGAATTTTTTTTTCAAATTTTTGTATTTATATATTTTTATTTTTATGTATATAAGATTTTTTTTCAATTTTTTTATGATTTTTCTTTTAATTTTTTCTAAATTTTTGAATTTTTAAAATTTTTATCATTTTTAGAATTTTTATTTTTTTTAAATTTGGTGGATATTTAATTTTTATGTGTTTTTATTTTTTAAACCAACACTTAAAGTAAAAATTTCACTTCAACACCTCCTAAGCTAAAATTTTATAATGTTCTCATTGTAAGAAGGGTGAAAAGATATGAAGTGAAATTTTTAAAGTGTATAAGAAAATCGAAAAGGATGAAAACAGGAAACAGCTATGTATAAGTGTTAAGTTTTACGCCTTCAACTAGGCGTAAACCCTAGTAAAGAACTCCTAAAAAGAATAGGTATATGGTAAAAATAGAGTTACGAAAGAATTAGATCAAAAAAAAAAAAGGACACAGATTAAACGACCCAATCAAAACTCGTCCTCAAATTGCCTAGAATAAATCTCACAGATCCTAGAATCAGATTCTCATGAAAACTCTCAGAAAGATCAGAGTGAAACTTATGAAGAACAGATCTGATTTAGGTTGAGATGTAGAACGTTTAAAAATTAAGGCAATGTTTAAAAAAAATGATTCCACCAAGTTCAGAAGATCAGCAAAGTTAGTTTTGATTCTCAATAATAGGTGGGTCATTTTGATACAAAATAGGTTGCTGATGCGGGTTTGATGGTTCAGGTAATACAGAGGATGGATTATGATTAGAATCAAAGGCCTGATTAAGGAAATGGACTTGGCCTTGGTTTAGCCTAGGATTTGGCAGATTCCTAGGATTCGGAATTGGCTGAGATGGAAGAGTACCTGCCTGATGAGACTCAGCCAAAAGTGTGATTTGATTTCGTAAATTAGCCAACTCTACCTTACATTGCCTATGGATCTCAGCAAGAGCTTCAGCATTTTGTTGCCGACTCTCTGACATAGCTCTTAAAATATGGTCTAGTTGTTTATCTCTATTAGGCCTAGAGTAATTTTGCATACTCATCGGGCTAGGCCTTCAATTTGATTGTTGAGGAGGCAAAGGAGGTGGGTTAAAATGGGTCTGATTTGAATAATTTTGTCTTTGATTTTGATTTGGATCAGCCCAAGAAAAATTTGGGTGGCTTCTCCATCCAGGATTATAGGTATTTGAATAAAGGTTTGTTCTTGGCATATTTTCCTAGATGGTGTGTAATCCTAAAAGATATGATGCATTTTCTGCAATAGTTAAGAGTAGGGAAAAGGGTGGGTAAGATTGTGGGACAAAGGTCCCTCCTTGGGTTGGTGAAGGAGTAGATAGAAAACCCAAGGAAGATGGATCTCTAGAATCCAGATTATTCACAAATTCCCTCCCCGGGGGAATTTGCGAAATAGTTAAATACGTGGGATTCGTAGCAAGTAGAGCCGTAAGATTCTTCATTATGTTTCTAACCTCATCGAGATGCTTTGCTAAGAATCGACTTTGTCCAGTTTTCTGCAATAATCTCTAAATCCTTTGAACTGGACAGATTACCGATCTCGTGAATGCCCTTATGCGGATTTTGGTGATTCGTATTCGCACCCCACAAAAATTGCGACATAGATGCATTGTTGATCAAGTTTTTCGCCATCCCTTCAAATAATTCTGAAGCGGATTCTGCGTCGCGATTTAGAAAATTCCTTCCACAAGAGGCATCGACTAGATTGCGAATGCCCTCTTGTAAACCATAATAAAAGATATGCATGAGTTGCCAATGAGGGATGTCATGATGTGGGCATTTCCTTTGCATTTCATGAAAACGTTCCCATGCTTCATGAATTGGTTCTCCTTGATTTTGATTGAAAGTAGTAATAGCTCACCTTAAAGCATTGGTTCGACCAATTGGAAAGAATTTCTTCAAAAATGCAAATTCGAGATCAGCCCAAGTTGAGATTGGTCTTGCTATACTTCTATACCAATAAGCTACTTTATCTTTAAGGCTAAAAGAGAACATTTTCATTAGTAGGATTTCCCTAGTTTGATTTCGAGGACAAAGAGTTTGAGATAAATTTTTAAGATCTTAAATGTGTTGAAATGGATCCTCGGATGCAAATCCGTGAAAGTGGGGGATTAAACCTATAATGTTTGGCTTTAATTCTGGATCATTTTCCCCAATAGGAATCCTAACATTAGGCTCTACTTGTGCATTAGATGGGTTATAATAATCTCTAAGTAGAGGCCTTGGATGATTGATCGGTAAATCAGGATTTTCAAAACCTGCCTCAGGTTGAGGTGAAGAACGGGTTTGCAAAGTTTGTAGATTATTTAAGGCTGCTATTAATAAATTTATTTGTCTTGTTTGCTCTAGCATCCTAAGGTTTTGGTTCAGGAGCACCTCATGAATATCAAAAGGTGGCATCTCCCCCTAACCAGAAGAAGAAGGGATCTCGGGATTAAGATTCTACATTGGATCCATAGAAGTAGATGGATCAGACGGGAAAACCATTGGTTGCTTATCTGCAATCAGCTTAGGATCACCTGTCAACGGTGGTGCAAGAGGCAGATGCAAGGATCGCCTCCCGTCCATAAACGGAAAATAAATGTGCAAAGGCACATGCACACCACCGATACAAAAATAGCGGCACAAAAAACCCACAAAACAGTGCAAAAGACGTGGGTTTTGCTCTTCTTTCAAAGGAAAGAAGGCATTCCTAAGGTACGCAAAGTAATTTGATGCAAACAAATAGAATAACAATATCAAAATACGCATCCTAATTCGTGACTACGCAGGTGCGTACCTTAAAGCTCAAAGGTCTAAGGTCTAGGATCGAGACCGCTCACTACTGGCTCCCTAGGGCTCTAGTAGTGAGATAGACTTGTTGATCTTCGGCCAAAGCCCTAAGAGGTGCAAAGAGGAGAGATAGAAAAATAGACTCGTGTGACTCTAGTGATCGCGCTGTGTGCGCGATAGCATGCAACAGACAATAGCGATTGAAAAACCCGCATGCATTCTGCAAGTCACCAATTTTACTTCCTCTTTTTTAGTTAGTCTTTTTCAGAAATATCAATTAAACTACAATGGCCACTCTTTATATCTTTTCAAACAAATATATGTAATCTTTTTAATTCTCAAAGACTGGGATCTATGTGGGTTTTCTCATGATTTCCCGCTGATATGAGAAAAACGATTTTAAAAAAATTTCCTGAGTCAGATCGCTCTTAATACTAGCAGGAAATGCACTCCTAAGAGTGTATGCCTATGTTATGCTTCTACTAGTCAGAAAAGATGTATTTTTGTATTTTTTTATTTTTAAATGCAACAAACAAAATATTAAGAAATACTCGCAAAGAATGAAAACAGTAAAACGGATTCCCACCTTCTCCTGTGATTACCTGCAGAGGTAAACCTGAAAAGACGACAGAAAATAACAAAAGAAAAATAAAAACAAAACACAACACACTAATTAGAACAAAAGTTAGTAAAGACAAAAAAATATTTACAAAATACCTCCTAATTAAACAATTAATCCTTTTTTAAATTTTAATGAATCAAAATATTGCCTCGCCGGCAACAGTGCCATTAAAATGATACGTGTGTTTCACTCAACTTAGTAATTAAGTTAATTTTACTTAATTAAGAGTAGAAGAAATCACTTAGGTTAACTTGAAGTTGTGTCAATTGTGTAGTATAGGGTCAAATTAACCAAACATTTTAAAAATTTTTACTGATTGAGTCTAGGTCATTCACTGGGAGGCATAATAATTTTCTCCAAATTCACCAATTTTCTTTTATCTCTTTATGTTTAGGAGGTATAACTAATTTGGTTTTCAAAACATGAATCTTGTCAAAATATTTAAACTATAGAGAATATACAAAATTCCATATGCAAACATATTTACTTAAAATATTGTACTTTCTTAACAAGTAAACATGCTAGTTTTTCATTTTTATTTGATTCTAAGAAATTAAGGCAATTAAAAAGTTATCCAATTAAAGCATGTCTTTTACAATTAAGAACAAAAAGTAATTATGCAAGAGAAATTCATTTAATTTTCATCTCTCTTCAGCCTCTAATCTTCTTCTTTCTTTCTTTCTTCTTTTTCTCTTTTATTTACTTCTCTATCTCTCGAGCTCTATTTCTTGTTACCTTTCTTGTGTTGTTCTTGCCTTCTTATCCTCCTTCTCTCTTCTTTTTCCCTTTAATCTTCTCCTGCCTTCTCTTCTTCCCTTAGTTTTTCTCCTTTGTTCCTTAGTCTTTTTCCTTAACACTTCTTAGCGCCTATGCCTTCTCCTTTAGCACTTAGCATCCTTCAGCGGCTTCTCCTTTCCTTCAGCTTTCAGCTGAACTGGGTTCTTTTTATTTTTTAAACCAAAAGTTTTTTTATTTGCAGCGAGGTCCTTTCAAGGATACACAGCACCCTAAGACTAGGGTGGGACCAGACCCTACTCGATCCTCGCCTAATCTCAGTTAGGTTCATTTTAGTTCATTTGTTAATCGATTCAAAGTCTCGAGCCACATCGGCTCAACCGGCCTCCCAGGCCACACTCGCCCTCCTAGGGCACAACCACATTCGCACGCCCCCAAGAGCACACACACTCGCAGGCATATGCCCGCACATTCAGATACATAATTCTCAGATCAGATCAGAAGGAATCGGAACCTGTGTGCCAAGCGCTGACGACTGCATAGCAATGGGAACAAATCAGTTTTATCCCCAGGCATGTGCTCGTGTATAACCGATGTGGGACAAACTTAACCCTTCCAGACTCGAATTTAAACGTTCATAACTTTCTACCCAGAGCTCCAAATTGAATGATTTCAAGTTTGTTAGAAAGCTCTAAGGGTAATCTACACAATTTTAGGGTCAATTTAATGTTTTAATGATGTTTTACTCTTCAATTTAAGAGATGAAATCAGGGGTTCCTATGGGTTTTAAAAAGCTTGGAAAGTGTTTTTATGCCAGGAGAGTCCTCAGATGGACTTCTCTCTTCTATTTAAAGGTCTGTATATGTTATATAAGCAATTTTTCTTCTGTTAGGATAGATTTTAAACTCTTAAGACCTTCAAAATAACCAGAGAAGCTTTTCTCTTATTTGAAATCTTCAGAGATTGATTTTCATATTTCAATAAGTGCAACTGTCACTTAAAAGTGTTCCTAATCTATTTAGATTATTTCTAAGGGTTATAACTAATCAATCTTGGTAGGTTTTAGGTTTGAATTTCATCAGAACAGTACTCCTATTGTTTGGGTTCGAAAATAACCCAAATTAGCAGAAACTAAATCTTCACTAAATACATCATTTGAGCTTACTTTAATTGATTTTAGATCATCAAATAAGATTCCAGAAACAGTTTCCACTCCTCAAAATCTCAATTCAAGCTCAGAACACCATTATCAGACTCAAGTTTGACTGTAGAAGCTCGAAAATTGACTTTCTATTCTAAGCTTCCTCCTAAGAAATTAATGCCTCAATCGGAGTCTCTTCAACATTAGAAACTTATTCAGATCTTTAGATTTTTGTTCTATCCTTAATTTCTGGGGTTTCAGGCTTGCCACCTGAACAGAAATGGGTATGTGCTCGACAGAGTAAAGTAAAGATTGCTACAATGTTTTGAGGTTTAAAATAGCTTCAGTGCATCGCACTGAAGCTTCTGAGCTCCTTAAATGTTTCTCAAATCCTTCATAACAGATTTCTCTAACTCAGCAGAGTTGGGGAAGATGAAGTTCAAATATGTAGCTCTAGTGGTTAAAACCTCAAACAAATTTCTTTAGAATAGTTAGTAATCCTTATTAAACTATTCTGGAGCTACTTAGCAGGTTCTAAAGGCTGCAACACAACTTTGGCTCGCCGGAGCTCTAGTGAGTCCAGAAAATGTAAATTGTTTGTACAGATTGACAAAATTAACCATTTTTTATCAAAAAATGATCCTGAGGTTACAAGGAACGTCATTATCACTTTAAATTTTTCATTTACTCATTAAAATATAAGATTTGACAGTAAGTTTGTTTCTTTAAAACTTTGAATGGTTAAAGCTCAGGACTTGATTTAACAACTCGATTGAGAAGTTAAATCAAGTCAACATATGTTATTATTCATAAATATATATTTAATTTATAGTTTGAACTGTTCCTAAGCCGCCATGGATAGCAAGCTTAGGAGCTAAATTAAATTTGGGCGTTTAATTATTGTAATGAATGCGTGACCCAGACGTATTTTAAGACGTCTGGGAGGTGGTCCAGACGTCTAACCAGACGTCTGGGATCGCTTCCAGACGTCTGGAAATCCATTAATTCCGACACGCGCGAGTCGTCTGTCCGCCTGAGCGTGCAGACCGGATATTCGCTGATTCCCTCTTCCCTGCGGCTGCAGGCGCCTGCCGCATCCTCTCTCTCCTCCTCGTGCAGCCTTAAAAGGCCACGTGCTCCCTCCTTTCGTCTCCACCGTCTCCTCCCTCTTCTCCTTCAGCCAGTGAGCATGAGCGCGAGCGCGCGGGCGGCAGCGGCAGCCACAGTGAGCGCGGAGGAGTTGCTGCATGCGAGAGCAGAACTCTGCCGTGAGGGTGAGCTCGCCGGGGCTGCTAGGGCCAGCCGGTGGAGGGCGCAGGAGGCGCGGAACGGCACGGGAGGGACTGCTGCGGTCTGAGTAGCAAGCGCGCGTGGTGCGACGCGGGCGGCGTCGCGAGCGGAGGCCGAGTGTGGCCCTGATTCTGGAAAAATTTCCAGAATCAGACGTCTGGGTTGATAGCTAGACGGCGAGGACGACGTCTTGTAGACCATCAAGACGTCTGAAAGGTGAGTTTTCTGTCTTCTTCTTCCTTCCTGTCGACTGACCGTACTGAGGGAGGGAGTTGGGTGTGCGCAGGCTCAGTGTTTCGCCATCATTTGCGAATCAGAAGTCTGGTTGTTGTACCAGACGGCGGGAGCGACCTCCAGACGTCCTTGGTTACCATCGGACGTCTTGGATATAGGCCAGACGTCCCCGCATACTTCTGAACGTCTGGGAAACCACGCTGAATAGGTAATTCTCTGATCCACTTTTTAAGACGTCTGGAAGAAGTTCCAGACGTCTGATTTTGCACAGTGTCGTCGTTTTTGACCCGTTTAGGGCCCGTTCGGGTTCCGTTTTCCGTGATTCAAGTTGCGTTCTTTTCATAATTAATTCCTCTACCCGTCTACAGTTGCTATACACTATTTTGAGATACTCCTTGTGTTTGATCCTTGTGATAGGACCTCCTTCAGTTGTAGTCTTGGGAGTCGCGGAGGCACGCGGGATTCCCGATCACGCCCCCATTACTCCCGTTGTACCTGGTAGAGTGGCTTTAAGTATTAATAAAACCTGTTAAAGTATGGAACCATAACTAGAACATAGGACATTGCATGAATCCTAGGAATGAGAAATATATGATAGCTCCTAGGTGTTGCATGAATTCTAGGGCTGGAAAACTAGATTGTATGATAGATCCTAGGATATGGCATGAATCCTAGGATGGAAAAACTAGTGGAATGTATAATACTGCAGTCTTGGAAAAATGGAAAGGAATATAAAGCTGCCTGTTATGAAAAAAGAAACATGATTGAGATCTTGGATTGTGAGAACGTAAAACTGGAAAGTGAAACATAAGATGTTCTGAGATTAAAGAGCTGGAACCCTACGGGGAATTACGAGTGGAACTCCTGGAAAGAAAAAGGAATGGAACTGAGATGTAGCTTTGTACTGTCTCTTGGGTACATAGTACCAAGGGAAGTACCTGTACCTGTTTAGTGCAGAGTAGGGCCAGCCACCCCAGGGACCCGGGGTTAGGACCGGCAGCTCTGTACCGACTTGCTGTCCCTCGTGTACGTAGTACCGAGGAGAGCTACTAGTGTTAGGAGAGCACTAGCTACCCCACGGCCCCGGGGTTCTGCTAGCCTCCTTCACCGACTTGTTAGACCCACTGGGGCAAACCAGGGTAGTCAGGTGAGGGTGCACGGACTGTGGAGGGGCAAGGCCCCGGTTTGGTTACTGTGGAGGGGTTGGACCCCTGTTACTGAGAGGGCTCTGCCCTGGTTCCATGCTGCGCTTTGGGCGCACCCGTTAACGGAAACGACTGACCGCGTGCTAGTGCGGGTTAGCTACCTGTGCGTTTATCGCGCGTGCCGTAGTCACCGTTACGTCTGTCAGTGACCTTGGGGTGGTTGACTGAGGGTAGGATCACCACGGGGGACTCTCCCAGCGAGGAGAGCACCACGTGCTACTTCTACTTTTGGAAAAGACTGCAATCAAGATCGTTCCCACGAGGAACATTCGAGATCAAGTAAAGGATCTGAGAAATAAATGAAATAGTGAGAAAATTGAAAGATGTGAATAAAGGAAGTAATAGAACATAACAGCTACTGTACACTCTACTGTTGTCTTTAGTTTAGTTTGCCACTCTACTCAGCGTTTTGCTGACATGTTACACTCGTTACCTTTTTCAGGACTAGGTGTTGAGCAGCCAGGGTCAGCGGCTACAGAGGACGCTGGGCCGAGTAGGGTCCAGTAGAGTTACCACTATCTTTTGTACCCCTTTTTGTTTCCATTATAGTGAGTAGTGCTTGTTTCCGCTGTACTTTTCTTTACCTGCAGTTAATGTTATATGATAAATGTTGTTCTACTGTTGTGGTGGTATACACTGCAGTAGTTTCTTTCCTTACTGCTGTACTTTCTTACTGTTAATTATATTCATGTTGAATGTGGTTTATTTTACTGCTCTTTTGGTTACTTCCTCGTTGGACGACTAGGTCTTGGGATTAGTCGAGTCGATCCGGTTCTCGTGTCTCGTAGGGACTCGGGAATCGGGTCGTTACAATTATAGATGATAATAATAGGTAATATGATGTCGATTAGGGTTAATTAGTGATGATAGGTGATGAAAGAACCTAGTGAAGGTGGAATTAAGCCAATTACTGTCACCATAGGCAGTGTCAGCAATCGGTGAAGGTGAGATTTGAATTAAGCGTTTAGGTGATTTAATTAATGATTAAGTGAATTAGAAGTGGACATAGAAGATATAGAAAGGTGAATAGTGAATTAAAAGACAAGATTGAAGTCTCTGGCGAGCTCAAGGAACTTGCCGAAGTCGGAGGAGATGAAGCTAAATTCTAAAATAACTCTAACCTAACTAGCTAAACTAACTAACTAGGATAGCCTACTCCTACTCCTACTCTTAGTCTACTGCTACTTGGACGAAGGGGTCAATAGGGTTTCGCCGAAGGTTCATAGCAGATGATGAAATCAGAAGGTTGAAGAAAGATATCTGGCGGGTCAATTTGAGGTGGAGTGAAGGAATCCTAGGTCGGCGTCTTTGTCAGAGGTGCGGAAGACCACGGCGAATCACCTCGGCAGCTTAAGACGGATGAAGGAAGTCGAAAGATGGAATGGGGAATTGCCGAAGGTTTTGAAGAATATGCTATCGAAGTCAGCTACAGTGTTAGAAGAGGGAAGGGAGCCAACTTGAATAAAATCAAAGGTATGCAGGGGTATTTATAGCAGTTTGCAGCGAATAGAGAGGCAGGGTCTGACCGAAGAAGAAGCTCGAGGAGCTTAACCTTTGTTGTCGTCTCCAACAACGGTGAGGTTATCTCCCATTGAAAAATAGGATTCTCGGTTAATCCAGACCGATGGATGAAGTGGAGGTGGTGAGCGCAAGCTGCAAGGGCTTGGGCAAAGAGGAATGATGTTGGCAGGGCGATGATCGTGCAGTGGGGAGACTCTCTACCATCAGCCATTCGTTTGGCTGGCGAAGTAGAAGAGGAAGAAGACGAAGAGGGACTTAGAAGTAATAAAACTTAAGGACCTGTGTGAGAAATACGGACCCGACGTTAATGAATATTAAGGACTAAAATGTAAACCCAGGTTTTGAAGGTTTATATTAATTTAAATCTTTTTCAACTTTTTATATATGTTATTAAATAAGGTAAATATTATGTTTAGGCCTTGAATTTACATTTTTGACCTTTTTAGATTAATTTATTAGATTAAGTAAAATTACTTAAGTTATTACATACTTAAGTATAGATTATATTTAAGTTACTCATGATATTAATTAAGGAAATGATTACTAGGATTTCAAGTCCAATAATTATCTAAATTATTAATAATGCTAATTGAATGATAAATTCCATTTTTAACTTATTTTAAGGTCCTTAACTAAATATCCCTTATTCTATAATTAACCCTTATATATTCATAACCCTAGCTAATTAACTAGGAAGACTAGTTAATTAGGGGTAATTAGAGATCATGATGAGTGTCTCATCAGTGGTGGTACTGAAAGTCCAAAATACCCATGCATATCATTTCTGGACTTTGACAACAGCACAAGGAAAAATTCTAAAGAAATATCAAACAAATTTCTAAAATCACAAAAAAATATTTTTTGGAATCCTTGTTTTATTTTCCTTATTGTTGTGGTGTTTCTTGAATTGTTTGGACCACTACTTAAATTGAAAGCCTAAAGCAAATTCATTGATAGTTAAATTTCTGCTTAGGATTTAATTGATTAGGGTTTCCTTTCATTTTTAGAACCCAACAAATTAAAGGAAACTTACCTTCACCAATACAACTTGATTTCTTTTTGTATGTGGAATCTCAAACTTGTTTGAAACCTTAAAAAGAAAATCCTAAAATACACTAAGCTAAATCAAATTCTAAAAGTAGAAAAATAAACAAAAATTGTGTAACAACTTGTTTGCTATTGGAATCACTTTCCAATCTTGCACACACTAAAAAAAATTAAAATAATAGGGCATTACCCAAATCAACGCCCTCCATTTTCCGTGTGCACTCTAGTCTCCTAGACCTAACTAAAAATTGTAGCAATTTGACCCCTAAGTTTTCATTAACTTAGTCTTGCTATATAGGTCTTAAGTTTTCTCTAGCTAATACCAATTCTATCATCTATATCAAGTGTCAGGATGAGGGGCCATGTCAAACGACCAGGCACAGGTTTGCAGAAGCCCCTAGGGATTTTCTTAGGAAATGCTTGGACCCAACCCTCCCCTTATGCAACTTGGCAAGAATTGTTGATAGAATGGATATTCACTATCGATTTCTTATTTTCTAGGTAGATCAAGTCTTAGGTTAATTTTTAGGGAGTCACGTTTAAGTTAGGTCTAGAATTTTGTTTATTTGAATTGCACACTTTCTCTCATCTCCTTGTCTTTCTCCACCCCTACCATTTCTTCCATTTTTCATGGGCGGCGGAACAAAATTCCACACTTGGAGGGACCACTTAATTCTGCCTCCATAAAAAAAATGACTTTCCTACATTCTTCCTCTTCTTTAAAAATGAAAAATCAAAATTGGTCCTCTAACCTACATGCTAACTTCTCCTTCCCCAATCTATCCACCCAAGAACTTCCCCAATCTAAACTAGTCAACAGTAGTTGAATAGGGATTTAGCAATCCTAGCCAACCTAGGGAGTCCTACCACACCTACCCAAGCTCCACATATTCCACATCTAACCTACCCTAACATTCCATACCCCAAGGCTTTTTATGATTCACAGGGGAATTACAATTATCCAAACCCTAACCCCACTGAAAACATTTTTGCCCTCCAGGAGCAATATAGAAATTCTTCCAATTGGAAGAATTACCCGAACAACTCTTGGAACAACTTGGGTCCTCCCTAACCTTCAAATCAATTTAGTAGGTATGGGTCAAATCCGACCGTTCATCCTAGGTGATGAGAACACCATCATGAGCCCTAACTAGCTCATTTTGACCTAGAAAAGAGAACAAAAGCTCCTACATAACCAAATGAAAATCCTAACTCAAGGAATAACTAGTCTGAGAGAAAAGCAAGAAACAATGGGTAAAACTGCAATTATACCATTGCAGTGCAACAATGGGATTTCCCATGGGCTAAACATAGGTCAAATGGTCTTAAGAGGGCAAAAAGTTGGTTGGTTCAAATAGAAAAGGGTTCATGTGAAATCTGGGAATTAAATGACTTCTTGTAACCATAAAAGAGACCCACTTAATTTAACAAGGTTCTAGCCAGAATAAAATTCACCTAAACCCTCTACAAATCATGGAAAAATATTCTCTAGGGTTTAGAACCTTCAATTTGGCCTTTAGAACCTCTTTGACCTAAATAGGGGTCTCAATCAAATGTTTGCCCTAAATTGGGCTTTTGTGTAAATTGTCCAGTCAAACATAGTCAAGCCTAAAATCCAACTTGACCATTGGATTCCTTAGGTCCAAATTAGGTTTATACAAAAATTTAGACGTAAGGGGAATTCACCTTGACCTACTTTGCAAAAAGGTCCAGCCCAATTACATTTCTACCCCTAACTTTTGAAAACCTTTGCAGACCCCCCTAGTTTCCTCTTCGTTCCTTGCAATTAGGTCCCTCTACCATTACAACGGAGGAAATCCTACTCCGGCGAGGATTCGAGGAAAAGAACTCCCTGATTCCTTAGAGAATCCCTTTCAAATTTGAAAGGGTGATTCTTTGAGAAATCCCCTCATGTGAATCTAATTTAGAGCCCTGATTTGTACCCAATCTCTCATGCGAACGCATGAGAGATTTGGGTCTTTTTGACCTTCCAACTCTGGAAAGGTTTCCATGCTTAGAAGCTTGGCTTCCAAGCACAAGGCCCTCTGCTAGGGGCTATAGATGGGTCCCCCTGATCCTTCTACACCATCCACACTTGAATTGGCCTGAGATCCCCCCCAATTTCCTCTCTTCCCCTTTGGACAACCTCCCAGCAAGCTCCGACAACTCCATCTCCTCCTCTCGTCGCTCTGCCACAATACCAGTGGCAGAGTTACCTTTATCTCCTTCATCCACATCGTGTCACATTAGCCGATGCTCTTGCCACCTTCTCGTCGTCACCGTCCTCCTCTCACTTGGCTTTTGTCTTCGGCAACGGCACATACAAGCTGGCTGCCTCCTCTGCAACTCCCATCATCTATTCCCATTCAGACAAGTCCTCTCTCCATTCTCATCACTTTTCTTGCATTTTTTTCTTAAAATCTGCCTCGACAGTCGCACAACACCACCATCTTCTCAACCTCCAGTCAGACCACCGGCGAGGTGCTCCCGTCGCTCCACACATCCACCCACCTCACCAACTACCTCACGAGCTCCTCCACGCCTCACTGACCATAACCCCTCTTCCCATTCATCGCCACTCGCCTCTAGAACACCCCCCGAACACACCCATATTCACGCGCATAGGGTGACCTAGGCATGCACGCTCAGTCCACCCCACGCCATGCCGACCACCATGCCACCTTTGCCGTGTCCAGGCGAAGCTCCTTGTGTATTTTGACGAGGCCGCAAGGCCGGTTGCTTGCGATAGGGTTTAGGCCTCCGCCGCCATTGAAGCAGGCACGAAGAAGCTCGCAAGCTTCCTCTAAGACTCCAGGTCCTAGGTTTTAGGTTCCAAATGTGTGGGTCTCCTTCGCACACAATATCAGCCTAGTTATTGGAGTCAAAGCCCCATGCAGCTACTGCAATTCGTGAGAACATTTGCTGCGGTGGTGCCTACGAGGAAGTTGGGACATTTAGTCCCACCTAGGAAGATCAGGAGCGGATGCAACTAAATAAAAGGAAAAAGTGTTAGGGGCTTATCGGCTTTTGACCACGGGGTGAGGTCCCACTTACCCACCACCTCATCTGTGACCCGTTGCCCATGGACCTGTTTCTGACCAGGATACCAGACTACCCATGCAGTCCTCGCCCACCACCGCACCCCGGTGGGTCTGGTCCCCAGCACGCTAACCCGACCCGTTAACCTGAGAAGGCTCTGGGAGAGTGAGCCTAAGAGAGACGAAAGAAGAGAGATCGCTGGGACGGTTGGTGTAGGTTTTGCTTTCAAGGGAAAAAGAGGAAGAAGAAGCTAAGGGTGAAGCCGCAGAGGAAGCTAAGGCAAAAGAAAGAAGAAGGAGAAGGCAGAAGCTAGAGAAGCTAAGGAAGGTGAAGGCAAGGCTGAAGAGAAGGCAAGGATGAAGATGAGTTGAAGCCTGAGATAGAAGAGAAAGAAGATAAAGAAGAGGACAAAGGCCAGAGAAATCAGAGAGGAAATCAAAGAAGGAAGAAGAAGAAGAAGCTAGGAAGAAAGAAGAATAGAGAGCAAAAGAAAGAAGAAGAAGGAGATCTGATAGCATTGTAGCAAATACACATTTAAGACATCTGATTTTCATATCAGACGTCAATATTTATTTTTGTTGCTATACACATTGGTATCTTGTGGATCTATTTACATTGCATGCATTATAACTTTGATTCTTCATTGCAAATTTTATCAAATTTGAAAGTTGTGTTGTTGATTTTTGAACCCTAATTTGCTCCCTGTGTTCAACCTCAGATTTACATTTTCCGAGTAATAAATTCATTTGTTTTCAAAGCGATTTCAACTATACTACGACACATTTATTTTAAAACCCGATTTCACTTCGATAAACATTTTGGCGTCGTTGCCGAGGAGCAATGGGCGATTTAGAAATCCTGATCACAACTTCTAATTCCATACTAACTTGATCTATCTCTTTTGTTGTGATGGTTTCAGGGGAGAAAAATTCAAATGAAGATAGTTGCACAACAACCACACCTAGGGCAAGTAATCTCTGATTAACCCTTTCTCTTAATCCCCTCATTCTGAAAAGGAAAAACAAAGAAAAACTGAATTTAGGGCTACTTGCTTTCCATATCTAGGTTATTCACCAAAGTTGGCTGATTTTGATTTCAACACATTTTTAATTGTGCATCCATTTAAGGTAACTAGGGCTACCACGTTCTTGATTGAGCCCTAAATACCATATCTGTGGCAACTAAATTGAACCAATTAGAGCCAAATTAAGGATTCCAATTTAGGATTTTAGAGACACATCTTTTCTAAGCAAGAATCAATTTTCCAGAAAGAGGTGTGCATAAACCTTGATTGAAAAGACTTATCCAAGAGAAACCCTATAAATCAAGCTCTTAATTTCACTTGAACCCTAAAAGAAAGTACCTAAATCTCTTAAAGGACAAATAGGTGAAGTTGACCTTTTGTTGGGTCAACCAACCTTGAAATTAGGTCACTTTTGCACTAAAAAACTCTAAAGTTCAAGTGGAACCCTAAGCACCTTTTATCTTAATTAAAAGTGGTAGACTTAAGAGGTCAAGGTCCCCATCCTGGTCTACCAAGAATCTCAATGTCAAGAGAGGTCGAGTGGGGGAAACCCTGTAACTCGTGGGTACGCTCTACGATAGGGGTCTTTGCAGGACTCTCCTTCTATGGCTGCCTAGGTATTTCTCAGGTGGACAGCTTTTCTGACTAAGGGGTATCATTCACCCCGAACCTCTATAGTCATCCAAATTTTTTGGGTGTCTTAATTGTGTCTAGCACATTCTAATCTCATCTAATCCATCAGTGCATGTTTGGTAGGAGGTCCTTGAGACCATCCTTAAGACCTCCTTTAGAAATCCACTCCAGCTGAGGCCAAGCCTCGACATCCATGTTTGTGCAGCAACCCCACCACATAGACCTCCCTCTGATTCATCTGAACCAAATTCTCCTTCCATCATCATGTCACAACCAATTGAAGAAGAGAACAATCTTGAACACCAACTCCAGCACTTGAATGATCTATTTCAGAACTTTGTAAACCTGCCACAGCATCCTATGATGTGAGATCACTATAATCTCGCTACGATGGCAATCGAACCTTGAGTCCAAATCCCAGCAGGAGGTCCTGATTCTAAACTCAAGCCCAACATGATCCATGCTATTCCAAAGTTTCATGGGCTTAACTCTGAGGAACCCTTCCAGCACATCAAGCAACTCAAACATCTAGCCCAGACCTTCGGGTCAGATGTACAAAACAGGGATATTCTGCTTATGAAGATGTTTTCCTTCTCTCTCATGGACAAGGCAACTCATTGGTATCAGACTCAGATGCGTCTAATCAACACGTGGGTTGAACTCCAGTCCAAATTTTTGAAAAAGTTCTTTCGTGTTGGTCGGACGAATGCCTTGCGCCACCAAATCACTCACTTCACTAAGCAATCTTGAGAACCTCTTCATGAGGCATGGGACTGTTTCTTGGATCTCATGTAAAAGTGCCCCCATCACGGAGTTCCTAAATGGGAACAAGTCCAGTTCTTTTACCAGGGACTCTGTGTAGACATTTGCTTATTCGTCAATGCAACCTGCGGAGGAAATATCATGGGTCAACATGAAGACACTGTGTGGGAGATTCTCAAGAATATGTGTAAGAACTACATCAATAATGACTCCATGGGCTTATTCGACCGGATGAATGCCCGCACATCGACGAATCCAAGGGGAGCACACGAGAAGTAGGGCCTGTCTGCATCCGTTGACTTGGAACTGATGGCTAGTTAGTTGGAATAGGTCTCTATCATAGAAAAGAAGGTGGACGAGCTGACTCGACATCTGCAGTGAGCCACCTCTACACAAAACCAGTTTGCACAGCCACCTCTTAGGAGGGAAATTGTGCAGAACATCTATCACCGATCTTCTCAGGGGATGGACCCGTATCCACCCCCATCTGACTCCAGTACTGAAGGAAACTTCAATCCGATCTACTCTAGTTGGTGGAACTCTGAACCCTCATACTCTAATTTTCCCAAGGTTCCTCAAACTTGCGAGGACCTCAACGCCATCTAGAATGACCCATTCTCCAATACCTATAACCCTAGATGATAGAATCATCCCAACTTCCTATGGGCGGGAAACACTCATAATCAAAGACCACCTTATCAACCCCGTCCACAAGCTCCTCGTCCATATCAGCCACCTCAGCCTTGGCCCAACCCCACCTATCAATCTGGGCCAAACCAAGTAGATCAAATGACCCTCATCCTTCAGACTCTGGCTGACATTCAGAAGATGAATGCGGCAATACAAAACAGCACAAGGATGAGATCATAGAATTCGTAATCAACTCACCCAGATGGTGAATTCCCACCAACTTGGCACACTCCCTTCGCAACCTCTACCGAATCCAAATAACATGCCGACCCAGAGGTGCATTATGAACCAAATCTGGGCCATGCCCACATGATTTATTAGGCCCCTTCTGTTCCATCACCCGACAGGATGGAAGCTTCGACATCTTATGCGAGATTTCAATAGCAGCCACCTATTTTACCAACCCCAAACCAAAACCAGGCAAGACTAAACTCCATAACAACCTGTAGTGGTAAAGCAACTCATGACCCACCTTATCCAAGCCACTTTAAGCCTGGTAGTAACCCAAGCCCTAAGATAGTTATCCAGGACACCTCTGTTCCAGATCAAGAACCTATACCTATTCTAGAGGAACCGACCAAGGTTCCATTTCCCAAGGCCTTGACCAAGGGAAAGAGGATAAACAAACCCATGGCTCCTGAGGAGGATCTGATCGAGCTCTTTGAATAGGTCCATATAAACATCCCCTTGATGGATGCAATTTGCCATGTACCGACTTACGCACGATTTCTGAAGTATGTGTGTACACCAAAATGTAAGCCGTGAGCCAAAAGAAGGAGTTTGATCGTATTGTCAGAGCAAGCCAGCTGTGTAATTTTGAGCAAACGCTGATCTAAGGCTAAAGACCTAGGTACTCCCCTAATTTCATGTACTATTGGTGATACCCAATTCGACAGAGCCTTATTAGATTTAGGTGCCTCCATAAACCTAATACCTACATCCCTCCTTGACCACCTTGAAGAATCTAAGCTTAAACCGACATAGGTGACATTGCAGTTAGTTGATCGATCCATTAGGTCACCTAAAGGAGTACTCGAGGATGTCATCGTTAGGGTACGGGATTTCTATTTCCCAGTGGATTTTATAGTCTTGGATATGGATGCACTTGAAAACCTTAGGGATACACCAATTATACTAGGGAGACCCTTTCTGGCCATTGCTAGGGCAAACATAAACTGTGAGGAGGGCCAAATTTAACTGAAATTCAGGAACCAAAGACTGAAAATTGACATCATTAAGGTCCAACAAGGGATTAATTGCGGTGTTACAGAGCAAATATGTGATATCAAGGCCATGGTTGATGAACCGTATATCGAGGACAACTTGATTACTCCTGATCAACCTCAAGAAGATCAAAACCCGTAAATAGAGGAGTCTGACCCTGATCTAGACACACCCATAACTCCTTCCCTTGCTCCTGACACACACCCTAAACCGCCCACTACTGCTAATAATCCCGTTCTGGAACTCAAGCCTCTTCCCGACCATCTAAAATACATCTTTTTAGGTTCCAACTAGACATTTCATGTGATTATCAACTCCAGACTCACACTTGACCAGGAATCTCATCTGATTACTATTCTCCAGCAACATCGTAGAGCCATTGGATAGACTCTTGATGATTTGACTGGTATCAGCCCCTCTTACTACACACATCGTATCTACACTGAAGAGGGCACACGACTTTTCCGTGAAATGCAGAGACGTTTAAACCCTAATCTGCAGGAGGTCATGAAAAAGGAGATCATTAAGTGGTTAGATGCAGGGATCATCTACCCGATCTACAACAGTTGGTGGGTGAGTCCAATCCAGGTTGTGCCTAAGAAGGCAAGACTCACCATTATCACGACTGAAATAGGAGAAGTCATACTGACTTGTGTGGCGAACTCGTGGAGAGTCTGCATTGATTACAGAAGACTTAATTCGTCCACAAAGAAGGATCATTTCCTACTACAATTAATTGATTAGATCCTCAAGAAACTAGTGGGAAATAGGTTATTCCGCTTTTTGATGGGCACTCCGGCTATAACCAGGTGGCATTCCATCCTGAGGACCAAGAAAAGTCCACTTTCACCTACCCCTTCAGGATGTATGCATTTTGAAGGATGCCATTCGGTCTCTGCAATGCACCCACTACATTTCAGCGATGCATGCTTGTCATATTCTCAGATATGGTAGGTGATTATCTGGAAGTCTTCATGGATGACTTTTCAGTATTCGGAGCATCATTTGCGATTATCTCCTACACTTGGTCCAAATCCTCTGGCGGTAAATTGACGTGAATCTGGTTCTTTCCTGGGAAAAGAGCCATTTCATGGTGCCTGAAGGAATTATCTTGGGACATCTTATTTCAGAAAAAGGCATCCAAGTCGATCGAGCCACGGTGAATTTGATTTCTAAACTCCCGATGCCTAGCTCGATCAAGGACATCCGATCTTTTCTAGGGCATGTCGATTTTTACCATCGATTTATTCCTAATTTCTCAAAAATCACACGCCCCCTGACCTCTCTACTCTCTAAGGATGTACCTTTCGAAATCTCCAAGGAATGCACTCAAGCATTTGAAATCCTCCATGATCGAGTTACCCAAGCCCCGATCCTACAGCCCCTTGATTGGTCTCAACCCTTTGAGATCATGTGCGATGCATATGATTTCACTGTAGGAGCGGTACTGGGGTAGAAAATTGACGGGAAACCTGTGGTCATTTACTATGCTAGCAAAACACTTGACGAGGCTCAGCGTAACTACACAGTTACTAAGAAAGAGCTGCTCGCCGTAGTATTTGGCCTGGAAAAATTTAAATCATATCTCCTGGGTTCCCGTGTTATCATATACTCGGATCACACAGTTATGAGGCAATTCTCTATGAAGAAGGACATGAAACCTCGATTAATCCACTAGATCTTGTTGTTGCAAGAATTTAACCTCTAGATTCGCAACAAAATGGGAAAACAAAATGTGGTAGTTGATCACTTGTGCTGCCTTCCTTCTGAGATCATTGACCCTTTCGAACCCATCACAGAACATTTTCCTGATGAGCACCTTCTGACAATCAATACAGGGCTTCCATGGTTTGCTAATATACTAAACTACCTAGCATCACATCAAATCCCATCCCATTGGTCGAAGGCCAAGAAGGACAAATTGTTTTCTGATGCCAAGTATTACTTCTGGGAAGACCCGTATCTTTTATGCATTGGTGCTAATCAGATAATTTGACAATGTGTCACGGAAGCGGAAATTCAAGACATATTGTCTTTCTACCATGACCAGGCATGCGGTGGACATTTTTCAGGTCATAAAATCGCAGCGAAAGTCCGCCAATGCGGCTTCTATTTGCCCTCAATTTTCAAAGATGCGTACAATCACTGTAAGGCATGTACTTGTCACCAAACCTTGGGCAACATGAGCCATCGTGATGTGATGCCTTTACAGTCAATTCAAGTATGCAAAATCTTCGACATATGGGGGATTGATTTTATGGGACCCTTCCCAATCTCGGACGGCTTCGAGTACATTTTACTTGTTGTTGGCTACGTGTCCAAATGGATCGAAGCCATTCCGACCTGAACCAATAATTGTAAAGTTATCAAATTCATTCATTAGAACATCTTTTCACGGTTTAGGATTTCACGTGCTAGAATTTCTGACAAAGGGACCCATTTCACGAACGCTCAGTTCAGGTCACTGATGACCAAATACGGGGTGTCACATCGAATCTCTACTCCTTACCACTCCTAAACTAATGGTCTAGCTATGCAATCAAATCGGGAGATCAAGAAAATCCTCCAGGTAACTATTCGACCTGATAGGAAAGACTGGTCATCCCAGTTTCTGGAAGCTTTGTGGGCTTATAGGACTGCCCATAAAACCCAATTAGGTATGTCTCTCTTCAGATTGGTGTACGGGAAGGCATGTCACCTCCCTGTCGAGTTCGAGCACAAGGCCTATTGGGCAGTACAGAACTGTAACCTAAATCTTTCTAAGGCAAGAACCCACAGAATGCTTCAAATGAGAGAGATCGATGAATTATGCCATGACGCGTATGATAACTCGTGAATTTACAAAGAGCAGGTTAAGGCCTTTCACGACAAGCACATATCTAGAAAGATATTCCATCTTGGTCAAAAGGTCCTATTCTTTGATGCCAAGCTTAAACTGTTCCTTGGAAAACTACAATCAAAATGGATCGGACCCTACCTAGTTCGACGAATCTTTGGAAATGGAGCCATTGAGATCAGTCCACTTAGCCACGATTTCGAACCTTTCATTATGAACAGTCAGAGACTCAAACCGTTCATTGACGCGACCGATACAAATTTGGTTGAGATATCCTTTACCCTCCATTCTCTTTAAGCTCATTGCATCCAGCCAATTGCGTAAAACTCAGCGCTTAACGGGAGGCAACCCGTCATTCCTGAAAAACCCAAAACCTTTCTTGACAGTCCTATGCTGAATTCATATTGCACTTTAGGGTTCATCCATAAGAATAGCCGACCACACCTCAGGTACCCGTACCTGAGTCTAGAAATCATTCGCAATAGTCACCTCAACCCGTTCACCCACCCAAAACCTGTCCTAATGAATAATCTAAGCTGAATTTGAATCCACCTAATTTACAATGGGGACATTGCAAATCGTAGGCATGGGAAGCTATGAAAGTGCAAAACACCATGAATATTCATCTCACAAGAAAAGGTTTCAACAAAAAAATCACATATCACAAAAAAAATCAAAAAAATGAAAAAAACCTTGAAAAAGAACAAAAAATACTAAGGCGAGAGAAAATTTTGAGGCCATACAAATCATGAGGAGAAAATGAGGAGGAAAAGAGCAAAATGTCAAAAAAAAAAAGCACAAAATGAAAAAGAAAAAAAGAGATAGTCATTAGTAAGAAATTAGGGGATTAACCGAAGTTCTAGACCACATCAAGAAAAAGAAAAGTGAAGGAAAAAGTGCTAATGGGACACAAAAGAGATTAGTAGGAATGCTGATCTTAGGCCTCTTGGGCTAAACTTAGGCTTAAAAATTCAAGTATCCACTAAGATCTGGATAGTCCTCAAGAGGTTGGGGAAAATGCGAAGCTTAAGTATTAGGTCCAAGGCTTAGGGAGTATTCGACCTCATTAATTGACCTTTGGTTTGCGGGACTCGGTAACCTAAGCACCCTAATCCACACACAGTCTAGTTCAGGCGCATAACTATCAAAATCACGCAAAAGCGTTTAAATGTTTTGAAAAAAGTCGCCTAGATTAGGAGCGGCCGATCAACACAAATTGATTTGGACAAGTTCCCAGTGCAGAGAGGTGGGAAATTCCCCTTGAGGATGCGTAATAACATATCGTCTCCTTGCTGCTTGTCTCCTAGGATATTTGCATATCCTATCGGGGCACGTAAGCACCCTGTGCTGGTTAAAATGCCATTGGCGGGACTATCACGAAATGTTGATTGCTAGGGTCTGGAGTTAGCTACAGAATGCCATGGGTGGCATTATCTCGAAATCTCAAAAGCCAGGGTTTTGGGGGTTGCCATGGGCAGTGCTATCATGAAGCATCGATTGCCAGGGACCTTTTGAGGATTGATGATGGGGATGAGGAATCCGATACAGACCGTGTTGAGAAGCCAATCCAAAGCTAGAAATAAAAAGAAAAGAGAGAGAAAACTCTCCAAACAAATAAATCCTCTGTTTCTCACAAAAAATGCACTGCAAACTGAACCGAGGCTAAAATATTTTGCATGCATGGGTGCTTTAACCGCGAGGTCCAAAGAACCATAGGATAGTTCTTGCGAGCCTTAAAAACCATCACGGAGGATCGAGGCTAGAGCTAGTCAGGTTCGGATCTTTGTTGGTACTTGAGTACCTCTAGGCCTACTGTCGGCATTCTAACCTAATCAAAAAGAAAAGGCACTCATCATAATTTGTGAACATGTAAGGAATTAATGGTCTGAAACAGAAGTTAAAACCTTAAAATTTTGCTAAGGGACTAGCAAAAGCTAGGCATTGGGGCCTGATGGGAACACCATCGTAAGACCTAACTAGCTCATTTGACCCAGAAAAGAGAACAAAAGCTCCTACGAACCAAATGAAGGTACTAACTCAAGGAATAACCAGTTTGAGAGAAAAGCAAGAAATAATGGGTAAAACTGTAATTTTACTATTGCAGTGCAACAACGGGGTTTCTCATGGGCTAAACATAGGTCAAATGGTCTTAACAAGATAAAAAGTGGGTTGGTTAAAGCAGAAAATGGTTCATGTGAAATATGGGAATTAAATGGCTTCTTATAACCCTAAAAATGACCCACTTAATTTAACAAGGTTCTAGCCAGGACAAAATTCACCTAAACCCTCTAAAAATCATGGAAAAATATTCTCTACGATTTAGAACCTTCAATTTGGCCTTTATAACCTACTTTGACGTAAATAGGGGTCTCAATCAAATGTTTGCCCTAAATTAGGTTTTTGTGTATATTACCCTATCAAACATGGTCAAACCTAAAATCCAACTTCACCATTGGATTCCTTAGGTTGAAGTTAGGTTTATACCAAAATTTGGACTTAAGGGGAATTTACCTTGACCAACTTTGCAAACAAGTCTGGCCCAATTACATTTCTAACTTTTGAAAACCTTTGTAGACACCCCCTAGCTTCCTCGCCGTTCTTTGCAATTAGGTCCCTCCACCATTACAGTAGAGGAAATCCTACTCTGGCAAGGATTCGAGGGAAAGAATTCCCTGATTCCTCAGAGAATCCCTTTCAAATTTGAAAGGGAGATTCTTTGAGAAATCCCCTCTCATATGAACCTAATTTAGAGATCTGATTTGTACCCAATCTCTCATACGAATGCATGAGAGATTTGGGTCTTTTTGACCTTCCAACTCCGGCGAGGTTTCCGTGCTTGGAAGCTTGGCTTCCAAGCACAAGGCCCTTTGCCAGGGGCTATAGATGGGTACTCCTCATCGTTCCGCTCCCCCCACGATTGAATTGGCCTGAGATCCCCCCAATTTCCTCTCTTCCCCTCCGGCCAACCTCCCAACAAGCTCCGGCGACTCCTATCTCCTCCTCTCATCGCTCTACCACAATACCAGTGGCAGAGTTACCTTTATCTCCTTCGTCCATGGCACGCCGCACCAGCCGACGCTCCTGCCACCTTCTCATTGTCGCCATTCTCCTCTCACTGGGCTTTCGTCTCCGGCGACGGCACATATGAGCTAGCCTCCTCCACCGCATCTCCCTTCATCTATTTCCTCTCAGACAAGTCCTCTCTCCCTTCTCATCTCTTTTCTCTCATTTATTTCTTAAAATCCACCTCGACACTAGCACACCACCACCATCTTCTCCACCTCCGATCAGACCACCGGCGAGGTGCTCCCACTACTCCACGCATCCACCCACCTCACCAACTACCTCACGAGCTCTACCACACCTCACTGACCATAACCCCTCTTCCCATTCATCGCCACTCGACTCCAGAACACCCCTTGAACACACCCATATTCACACACATAGGGTGACTTAGGCATGAACGCTCAGGCCACCCTGCATCACGCCGACCACCGTGCCACCTTCGCCGTTTCCAGGCAAAGCTCCCTGTGTATTTTGACGAGGCTATGAGGTTGTTTGCTTGTGGATAGGGTTTCGGCCTCCACCGCCATTGAAGTAGGCATGAAGAAGCTCGCTAGCTTGCTCTAGGACTCCAGGTCCCAGGAATCAGGTTCCAGACTGTGTGGGTCTCCTTCGCACACAATATCAGCCTAGCTATTAGAGTCAAAGCCCCATGTAGCTGCTGCAATTTGCAAGAAGATCTGTTGTGGGGGTGCCTGCGAGGAAGGTGGGACATTTAGTCCCACCTCGGAAGATCAAGAGCAAAAGTAGCTTAATAAAAGGAAAAAGTGTCAGGGGCTTATCGCCTCCTGACCATGAGGTGAGGTCCCACTCACCCACCACCTCATCCGCGACCCACTGCCCGCAGACCTGGTTCTAACCTGGATACCTGACTACCCGTGCAGTCCTCGTCCACCACCGTACGCCGGTGGGCCTAGTCTCGGGCACGCTAACCCGACCCGTTAACTCGAGAAGGCTCTGGGAGAGCAAGCCTAAGAGAGAAGAAAGAAGAGAGATCACGGGGAGGGTAGGGGTAGGTTTTTCTCTTAAGGGAAAAAGAGGAAGAAGAAGCTAAGGGTGAAGCCATAGAGGAAGCTAAGGCAAAAGAAAGAAGGAGAGGGCAGAAGCCAGAGAAGCTAAGGAAGGTGAAGGCATGGCTGAATAGAAGATAAGGCTGAAGAAGAGTTGAAGCCAAAGATAGAAGAGAAAAAAGATAAAGAAGAGGACAAAGGCTAGAGAAATCATAGAGGAAATTAAAGAAGGAAGAAGAAGAAGCCAGGAAGAAAGAAGGATAGAGAGCAGAAGAAAGAAGAAGAAAGAGATTTGATAGCACTGTAGCAAATACACACTTAAGATGTCTGATTTTCATATTAGATGTCCATATTTATTTTTGCTACTATACACATTGATATCTTGTGGATCTATTTGCATTGCTTGCATTATAACTTTGATTCATCATTGCATATTTTATCAAATTTGAAAGTCGCGTTCTTGATTTTTGAACCCCAATTTGCTCCTTGTGTTCGACCACAGATTTACATTTTTTGAGTAATAAAATTCATTTGTTTTCAAATCAATTTCAACTATGCTATGACGCATTTATTTTAAAACCCTATTTCCCTTCGATAAACACTGGGCCATCCCAACAAGACATCAATGCCCAGATGATGAGAACCCTGCAAGAAATGCAAACTAAGATAACGGAAGTAACCCGCACTATCACAAATCTAAATAGTCAGATTGGGGTTACTCCAACTCAAAGACCTATAAGGCATTTGCCCTCCCAACCCATGCCCAACCCTAATCACCAGAGGAACTAGTATCTGGGCAGAAATCAAAACTACCTAAATCTGCCTCCTAATCCACCACATCAGTAGCCTCCTAGGTTTCCACAACAACAGGCCCCCCACCTCCTCCAAATCAAAATCTAACTACACATGCAGTTACGTTGAGGAGTGGGAAAACCACCACTAATCCTGGGCCTTCACAAAAAGCTAGTGAAATCCCCATCCCTATGCAAATTGACTCTCCACTCCCACATCAGAAAGAAAAATAAACACAAAAATCTCCAAACACGACTCCTATTCCTTTTCCACATGCTCCCCACCCCACCACCAATCAAAAAAAGAAATCTGAGCCAACCACAGAAGAACTCTTGTTTCTACTCGAGCAAGTTCAAATCAATATCCCTCACCTAGTTGCAATCAAGTACATACTTGCCTATGCCAAATTTTTGAAGGAGATCTGTACTCCAAAAAGGTAGGCCAAAAATCTAGGCAAGGTGCATCTTTTGGAGATAGTAAGCCCGTCATACAGAGCAAGCTGTCTCCTAAGATGAAAGATCCAGGGACGCCGTTAATTTCAGTGATTATTGATGATACTACTTTTGATCGCTCCCTCCTTGATCTTGGTGCCTCAATTAATATCATTCCCACGATTTTATTTGAGGGGTTTTTGATCGGTGAACTAAAACCTATTGAGGTTACCTTGCAATTAGCCAACCGATCTACAATCAAACCTCGTGGGATTATCGAGGATGTTTTGGTCAAGGTCTAGAATTATGTCTTCCCCGCAGACTTTCTGGTCCTTGACATTGAGGTACCTGAATCCTTAATGAATGTCCCAATAATTCTTGGATGACCCTTTTTAGCCACTGCAAAGGCAAGTATAAATTGCCACACAGGCAAGATGGATATCACCTGCGCAGGCCAAACTATCCCTCTTGATATTTTTAAATCCTCCAAGAGATTCCATCATGATAATTTTTTTGAGGACTCAGATAATGAAATATCCAATATGGTGGAGTCAATGTTGGTAGATACCCTTCCCAACCATAAATTTTTCGAGGAATCTGACTCAGAATCAATGGTTGGCGAAATCTTTGATTTAGAGACTTATCTTCTGTAATCCATTCCTAATGACCCCCCTGATCATTCCCATAACCCACCCACTCTTCTCTCACCCCACCCTTCCACTCTAACTTCAACCACCCTTCACCATTCTTCCCCCAAACCATTTCTATTAGACCTGCCACCAGACCCACCTGAGTATGGCATTCTTCCTAAATTAAAACCTTGGCCAGACTTAGGCCACACTTATTATTTTCCATCAAATTTTGATCCCTATTTTTCTTCCACACAACTTTCCAAGAATCCAGAAGAAGACCCTTTTTATGTGGGCATCCAAGTGTCCAACTATTTACATGATTGTCCATCTTCTGTGCATACCTTCACACCTGGCTGAATGGCGTAAAAGATAGCACTGGAGGGAGGTAACCCATCATTTTTCCTGCTTTCTTTTTCCTTTCTTTTTCCATATTTTGACCATCCTAAACTCTACCGCCTTTCACTAAGGTGATCCCTTTTCCCTCCCAATGCATGAGGACATTACATATCATAAGCATGGGGGGGTATTTTTAAATTTTGATGATCGATTTAGGATTTTCAAAACCTAAAAACATGCATTTTTCTTTTGTCATTTTGTTTTATTTTCCTACATGCATACCCAAAATAATAAAAATGTTGAAAACTTTTTAGGAAAATTTTGAAATCGGGGCTAAGGTTGAAATCTCACTTGTGGTACAATGGGATTTTATCTTTAACAAACTAGGAATAATGATACAGATCTGATCATTTGAATTTCAAGGTCTTCCTTTAGACTAGATCAGATATCATTCTCTAAAATTTCACTTGAACTCATGATAGTTCAGGTGACTTGATCCTCTTTTGTAATATGGAAAGTACTTGGCTTAGTTTCTGATTCAAAAACATGCATTTCATGCAAAATATTCTTTGTCAAATTTCACACACAAGCCAACACCTAAAAACAACTAAAAATTAGAAAAATCCCCTTGTTTGGCCTTAGTAAAAATCTAAAGCAGATCATTGGTTTGAGTTCCCACCGTCAAGGAGGAAAATGCCCCCTTTAAGGATGCAATGTCAACATGTTACCACCTCGGCGTTGCTCCATATCTATATTTCATATCCTTACATAGAGCATTAAAGCGCATTTTTGCAGCTCAAGTGTCTTGGATGATGCTTTACTGATAGTGTCAAAGCAAGAGCTTGAGTTTGCTTGGAGCGACCCTTTACACCGCATTGTGGTTTGGGGTTGTGAGCTCCTGGGTGGTGTCATGGATAGTGCTATCTTAAAGTACTAGCACCAAAGATCCCTCGAGGATTGGTAATGGGAATGATGATCCCGACACATCTGTCGTAAGACCAGGCTAAAAATAAGCATGGGGGAGAGAAAAAAAGTTTTAAACCAAAAACACATCCTTATAAATGTTGTGTTTTCACAAGCATAGACACAAGGTTTTAAAAGGGTATTGCAAGTTGCGAATCAGATTCAAGAGCGAAAAAAATCCGAAAAACAAAAATTTCAAATCATCTGAATTAATAAGGGGTTAATCTATGATTCTTTTTGGAGGATATATTGATCCTGTTTTTGTCTAATTTTTGATTCCGAAAACAAATTTCGATGTTTATCTTTAACAAATCTCGTACCTCCTATGTTTAGACAAACCAATGTCTAATAATCTCTTTTTTCTCAAAAGTAAAAAAAAATTAGATTTCCCCATAATTTCATTTTGTAAAAATTAATTTTTTGCTAAGAGACTAGTAAAAGATAAGCATGGGACTATGATAAACACCAGTTTATCATCATTCTTATGCATTAAAACAAACCTAGCTCTTAGGAATTTAACTCCGCAAATGGGTTTTTAGGTTGCATTTAGGCATAATTACATTAAGCATGCATTGCATTTTTTATTGTGTTTTTCATGTGTTTTTGTGAGTGTTAGGGATAAATAGATTGTCAGATCCCTAGAACCCTAGCACATAGGAATGCAACTGGTGAAGGTGAACCCAAATTAGCTGGAACTCAGCTTTATCCAACTCACCATAGCTGGAATACAGGACACTTGAACTAGGGTTAGCTCATCCTAGCTCAATTCAGCTCATCTCAGCTGAATGGTAGCTCAAGAAAGCTCATCTTAGCTCACCTTAGCACAAGTCAGCTCAAATCCAGCTTAACTTAGCTGAGTCTAACTCATCTCAGCTCCAATCAGTTCACTGGGAGCTCTAGCTAGCTCAGTTGAGATGACTGGAGTTCACCTCAGCTCAGGACCAGCTATATCCAGCTCCACTCAACTCCAGCTAGCTGAAGATGACTTCATCTTAGCCTTGGAAGCTCAAGTCCAGCTCCAAAGGACTCAGTGATAGGTCCACTTGAGTGGACTAATTTAGTGCTTAAGTACAGTATTATTTGGATGAGAATTTAATCTAAAGCATGTTTGATAATGACAAAATGTGTAAGCCTTGAATGTATCATTTCATGCATTAATTACTTGAATATTTATGTAAAAGAACTAATTATTCATTTCAAAGGCAAGGACTTCACATCAAATCTAAATTTGAGATGTCACATTGTGGGAATTTTATCTTGGCAAAATTTGGCAAGAGAATCATTCTTTTGCATCTCATAATCCCTTCCTTATTTTCCCTAAAACCACTTGCCGCTTTTGATCACATAAAAATATCATTGATTCCTTATCTATCTCTCCCTCAAATGGCAACATAAAATTAAGATGTTGCTCTTTTCTCTTTCCTTCTTTGACGCTCTCTTTGATTCTCTCTTTCTATCGTTATATAGCAGGGGACGGCAGAAGGGGAGAAGGGATCCATATCCCCCACCGCAGGGAGGAGGCCACCCATCTCCATATCCTCTCTCAACCTGCACCATGTGCCTAACTCCACCACCGCAAGCCTCCATCATCGTCGACACTACCACTTCTTCCTTGCCACTCCCGCTCCACCGAACATGACTGAAGCCACCACCATGTGCCAAGCACAAAGATCGATGTCCACTCCCCAACAAAACACCACTGTGTACCTCCATCAACCACCGTGAGCCACCGACCACACCCCACTCCTCCTCGTATCTCCTTCTCACGTCAAGCCACACAGTAATAGTATGTGGCCTATGCCGTGACCACCACCACTAGCCACCACATCACCGCGTAATCGCGACCCTAATGCGGCCTCGACATCTCCTCTTCGACCATGCATTCCACAGCCTCTCCTTCCCTCCAGCACACGCCACGCACAGCACCTTCATCATCTCAGATTCAAGGCCATGCCATCTTCTATTCAACAGAGCCACGCACACTATCTCACTGCACACGGCTAGCCTCCTCCATGCCCTCGCATGCACCAACGCTTATGACCAACGGTCGCAGCCACGCTATCTGGTGCACAACAGGCCGAGCTCCACTCAGTCTCCTTCTCCACCTCCTCTTCTTCATCTGCTGCACCAAAGAAGGAACCTAACACTGCCCTCCTCCTCAGCATCAGCTACCCATGTGCGCACTAGGCCTCACACAGCCACAACCTCTCGTGCGGTCAGCAACCTGCAGCGGCAACGCTCGAGCCGTGCTTTCACGGGCAGCACCACCTTCCGTAGCACTCTCGTGCGTAGCGAAACAGCTAGCAAGCACGCAACCACCCTTGTGTGCCGCTGTAGCCTCCTCACGCGTGCACATAGCCCTTGCACACACTAATTCACATGCATGCAGGCCCACACGCCACAGTTGGCTCTTTTTCTCAGTTGACAGAGAGGAACCCAAAGCGAGTGTCCAACCACCTCCACGTAGCCATGTCCATGGGCCTCGAAACTTCGTTCCATCAACGCCATTGAACTCGCCTCACCGTCACAAGGCCACCCACATCCACGACTACTGCCATCGACAACCCGCACGTTGGTGAGCCGCCGCCCCTCCTCATCGCCAATGAGAGCTCTGGCCATCGTTTCTGTTGCCGTGACCTTCATCGAAATGGTCTCGCCTACCTCAACCTTCTTAGAGCTTTGTGCCTCAAGCCGACACTTCTCATCATGTGAGCAAAGTGAAGTGCATCCCCTATCTTGCTATAGGGAATGCTCCATTAAAATTTACATTTGATGCCCTTGCAAGGAATTTGATTTTGATATTAATTATTTTATTACAGCAAACTTGTGGGAGGCCCTTCCTTCTTGAGTTATTGTGACAACAGTGGAGGATTTGATTTACTAGTGATTGCACTTTGTTTTTCCTCCCTTGTTGAGTTGATATCAATGGCAATCTATTTTTCTTGGACATGATTTTACGTGGAATTAATATTGGTGATCTTATTGGTTCTATGCCTCCCTGTAGATATGACCCAACTCTTCATGGTTAGTTTTATTGAAATATTTTTGTTCGGGATTTTCCACCATGATCTACACATTATGACGACACATTATTTCTGCCAAGCGAACAATGCCTGGTCAAATGGTGCCATTGCTGGGGAGGCAACAAACGTAAGAGATTCACTTGATTTTTATTTCTAATTATTCTGAGTTGCGCATTTATCTTATCATCCTTTATCTTTCTATGTGAGGAATCTGACGAGACGATAGGTACAGCAGAGTACCGACATCAACCTTGAGCGATGTGAACATGCGGAGATGACATAGGATACCTGGATCCCACTCTCACAGGGGATTCTCCTTCATCACAATTTTATTTTTGTCTTCTCACCCTTGTAGTAATTGGGGCTTATTTTTGGGGCTCTGTCCTCACTTTTTTTTTTTTTTTTTTGCTACTAAGGGCGCTATTCTTCTGCGTGCATGATTCATTTTCTGCTTGCTTGCTCTAAAAACAAAAGGATAGAAAATATCAAGCTACCTATTTAGGAGTTGCATGCCCTTGGTGCACGCATTTAGAGGTGATTGAGCAGCATACTAGATCTCTTCTCTGTATTGCATACACATTTGCATGAAGATTGCTGGAGACAAGTATACATTTCTATCTTTGCATCCCACAAGTATACCTTTCTATCTTTGCATCCAGCTCCTATTCATGCATTTGCATTAGGATTAAAATTCAAGACCACCAAACTGACTGAATTGACCTAATTTAGTGGTCGTCTAACTGCAATTGGGACTGATAATCAGATTCAATCTTAAACCAAATCACACTTGATCTGATTTAAAGGGACTTGTCTGCATTTTCAAAATCAAAAATGATTTGCAGTGTGATGCACACTTTTGGCACGGGCACGCACATTAGGCATTGCACTAAGGGTCGATCCCTTAAGGCTATAGGCACCAATCTCTTTATCGGTGCAGACCCTCCTATCTTGCTTTGTGGTGGTGGTACTATCTTTTGACCGAGTGTTTTGATACTTCACGAAGGGGGACACCCCTTAAAGGAACAAAAGGGCAGTTAAGAGGCACCGCTTACACATCGCCTCAAAGGAATGGTTCGCCCTACTTGCATCCCTTTGTTCGTCCCTGGAGTAACTTCTCACTTGATCACCTAGGAGTATCATCTAAGCAATGTATAGGTCCTAGGTCACTCAAAGGTCGACTTAAGGCATGTAATTGATTGTGAAACTTCTTTTGCCACCAAGATTGAATGTAAACAACCTCTATCCTCTCTAAAGAGAGTGCGAGGGATCTCAAGTCACATCTCCCTCTTATACCACTAAAGTGGGAATAGACGGGTGCAAACTTGACTTCATTTGACAAACATTAAGGAGTCGATTGGAGGTTGGCTTAAATCTTCTCTAAGAAAGAAAAGAAAAGTCCCATTGCCTTGTGTTTGATTGGGGTGTGTTTTTCAAGTCGTGTTTTCAAATGGATTACAATAACTACTTCACTTCTTTTCACCCCAGAATACCCAATCCCAATACCTACAGTTATCCATCTTCTGATGAGCATTAGGATCCTTTCTACTCCTACTATAGGAACATTGGTCTGATTAAACCCCAACCCAATGGTGATGAGCCGAACCTAGGAGAAGGGTATACCAACCCTAGCTCTTCCATGACCATGCCCAACCTAACCACCCTTCCTAATTTGTCTTATTGAGGTTGGACCGATACTCCTAGGTAACTTGAACTTGAGATTGACTATCCTACTCAACCTGATCGTAGCCTCTCCTCTTTTATGATAGAAATGAAAAAAAAATAGAAAGAGATGATGGATTCTATGGGAGAGATTTTGAGGAATAGTCAAAGATTAACTGAGGAGATTAAACAGCTTGGCAACCCTCCTACAGTAAATTTGGATCCCTACCCTTATATCCCTGATTGCCAAGATAATTTCAAGGAAAACAATGACAACAGGGATCCTATTTTGAGGAGTAGCTATCACTTAGACATCCCTCATGAGATATGCCCACTGGAAGGCAATCTTCGTAACTATCTGATGCACACACATAAATTCAAGATAAATTGCTTATTTTTGATAGTTCCTAGGCTTAGCATTGCATATCATGTTATAAATATTACATAACATCCATTTCATGGCATTTAGGATAGTTGTATATTTTATATATTAATTCCTCCATTTTATATGGCCAAGGGGGCAATGTGACATCCATACAGGTTTCGGATGGAAAATATGACTGTACGGATGGATCGGGAGTAACGATCGCAGTCCAGCATCGCAGGAATCATCTTGATCTGAGCACCGAAGCACCCTCTACAAGAAGAAGAAGATGGATGCCCCAGATGGCACCATCCAGGCTGCCCAACACTGGCCAGTAGCATCGCCCAACTCCTTCTTTATCCGCGCCCTTCAATCCTAGCCGTTGGATCAAGATCCAATGGCTGGGAGGCGGATGCACCAAAACACTCCACACGACACAAAGGGAGGATTGCCGCAACGGTGGAGGTGCTGGTTTGCAAAGGAGGGGCATAGGTTCGATTCCCCGCAGCTCCTCCAATTCGCAATTGGGCGGGCGCTTGGAGCGGAGCGGCAATGGCATAGCAAGCGCGTGCGCAAGGTAGCACACGTGCAGGCCCTCCAAGGTAGCACGTGCGCACATGCGCAGGCCAATGCATAGCACACGCGTAACAGCTGGGCGCATGCGGTCAGCGTGCATGATGAGCGGGGCAGGCGGCGCGGGCGCAAAGGCGGTTGGCGCCAACTTTCAGTGATAGCTGGGCTGACCTACAGTGATGCTTACAACCGTCGCTATTTTATTGCAAGCTAGTAGAGCCAGCTATGGGCGTGGGTGGAGGTGAGCTGTCTACAACAACGTTTCTAGTGACGGTCTGGAGGTCGCTAAAGGTCCTTTAATGCATTTTTAGCCTCTTCTCAACCACTATAAAAGGACCTTCACCCACTCCCTTCTAAGACATCTTAACCTACTCTAATCCCACCTACTCCCAAGCTCTAGCAAGCCTACCAACACTCCATTAGAGCTTGTTCTCAAGTTCCCAAGGTGCCTATTAGTGCAGCGAACCTCTGCCCCACCGAATACTCCTCCAACTTCCCATCTCCCTTCATAGGTCACCTTGGAGCTATCCTCCCACCTCCCTTCCAGTAGCAAATCAACTCCATTTTCTCACCCCCATTCCAGAGCTACGCCAAAGCTTTCCTCAACCTGACGTCCTCTAGCATCTCACCTCCGTCGTCCCTCTCCTCACCTCCTTCATCCGAGCTTCCACCAGGCGCCATCGTCTCACCGAACAGCTGATTCGGGAGATTTGCTCTCACCTCCCTCGCTTTTTGTGCTTTCATAGTAGATTGTAATAAACATTGGATTGATATATATGCCATTTTCATTCCTCATCTCTATCTTGTGCTTCATTTGCTTGTCTTTTATTTCAAAAATACAAAAAGATAACAAAACCCTAAAATAAAAAAAAGAAACAAAATGAAGCACGGTTTTCAAGTAAAGTAAACATCACCTCCCTGTGTTCGACCTAGGACTCCCTTGGAGTTTCGGTATAAATTTTATTTGATCGATGTGTTTTGCAACTACGACGACAGGTAACCTCGATTTCTAACATGTGAAACACGTGCAACCATTTTGGCGCCGTTGCCAGGGAGGCAACAGAATTTACCTTGTTATTTATTGCATTTATTTTCATTTACATAGCACTAACCCTGCTTCTCTTTGATCTACTGTCTTGCAGGTACCCTAGCATGGAGATCCAAGTGCGGTAGACCAGAGTAAAGTGCGGGTAGAGTGTTTTGTAAGTGTCCCCTACACCACCCCCACCTTAGTTTAATTCCATAACCGAATAACTCAAACCCAAATTAACCTAGGTGCTTTTTATGAACCCTAGGATAGATTTAATTGTTTGTTTGCCACTTCCACTCACCTCGCCATCCACATAAATAAAAAATAAAAATAAAAAAAGTGTTATCTGATTGTGGGATTTTTTGAAATTTACACACTTAACACCCACAACTTCTTATCCTAAGGTGCACAATCACTTTGATTCTACCACTTAACCGGGATCTGACCTGTGGACCCTGTACACTTCAACTAAATACACATAAGTGAGTAGAAATCTGAATAGGTTAATCATTCCTGTTTGTCTAAACTAAGTGGTGCAGTAGGCCAATTGATTGAGCTGTTTGGGCCGCACCACTCAGTCTAAAACTAATCCATCAAGTAGCTTGCCACTTAGGGTTGATTCTTAGAGTTGAACTAAGCACTCCACATTATTTTTTATTTTTAAAGGAACATATCATCACCCGTGCTTTCAAAAATTAGAGTGTTCTACTAAAGCTTGATTGAACCAACCAAAGAGTTAAACCCTAAAAGCTACTAAACAAGGTTGAACCCTAAAAGACACATCATCAAATAACCTTGTTTGAGAACCCTAGTTGTGTACGCACACACATTTTAACTGATCATTAAGGGCACAACCCATCTAAAGGGCCCATCACATTCCTAAAGCACCATTGTCCCAAGCCTAACTAAAATTGATTAGACGTTGGCCCTAAGGACTGGTTCGCTCGTCGGGACCCAGATTGAGATTGTTCACGATTAACCTACTTATACCAGTCAATCTGATGTCTTGCTAGGGGACTAGTGTCAAACGACCACGGCTGGGGGGTACACTAGGAACCAAAGGTGCAAGCCAAAGGAAGAACCTTCTCCCCAGTCCCTCCTTCTAACTGGCTGGATTGCCTGGACATAAGTAGAGTAAATCATCTATAATCTTAGGATGGATTCTGAGAGTCTGTAGACCTTTAGGCTATCCAAACTAAGGACAGGCTTGTATTTTTGTATTGCAGTGCTCCTTTCTCTTCTGATTTACCTCCTTACTTCACCATGTACCCTTTCACATCCCACACACATTTCACATCCTATCCTCCTACCACCACTTATCCCCAAGATGATTACTATCCCGACTTGTAATTACCCATCCACTAGCTAGGATGACTTTGATTAGGGATATGAATCTGGACCTCAATGTCCAGGGCTTAACCCTGGACAACAAGACTATGACTAGTATCCTTCCCAGAGCTACAATAATTATAGATCTCCATCCTTTGATGATCAACCTAACCAGATCTACAACCGTGAAGGATATGCTGATTATAACACTTACCCTCACTAGCATTATGTTTTTTTTTTTTTTGAAAGAAAGGAATGCTATCGAATCACCGATAGCAAACCAGGAGAGCTATTATTGATAATAAAGAAATAATAATTTACAAGTTCGACTCCCAGTACTGTATGAGCCTCCAGCAAAAATTTACAATGTTTTCCACATGAGCTGGGGTCTCCTGAAAAACACACTCATTTCTAGCCCTCCATACCGCCCACAGAACTGCCACCATATGTATATAAGGTTTATTCCCATCTACCAGACAGCTCCACAAATTTCCCCAGGTGGGTAAGGACTCATTGCATACTCTCCTCCAAACATAATCAGTGATAGCACATGAAGAGAAGATATGATCTGTAGAATCATTATGCAACCCACACAAATAACAAAACTGGGTTGGGGTCCCCATCCTTCTGTGCCTCAGATCTCCAGTAATCAAACCATCCCTCCTGCACAGCCATAAGAAAATTTGTAACTTTAATGGTATTTTTAACTTCCAAAGCTTTTTCCCCATTTCTTCATCTTCCGCCATCCTGGAGGACATTATCAATTTGTCATAGGCAGCCGCAGTAGAAAAATTACCTTCCCATTTGTATGTATCATATTCATGAGGCATGGGTTTGAAAGCAGCAAGCTCTTGCATGAGACGTTCATTCTCTACGCGTGTTCTTGTTTCATGATTATTCCTCCCACCAATATTTAACAGCCACTGCTCCGAGTCCACATCCCAATAATCAGCTACCACTGCATTTTTATTTGCTGCAGCAGCATAAGCAAGGGGGAACCTATCTTTAAGCGTCCCTCCGTGCCCCCAATTCTCCAGCCAAAACTTAAAGCTTTTTCCATCACCTAAAACAGATTTGAAAAAGTTCCAATTTTCCTTCAAGGCACGCACCACAGAAAGCCAAAACGGGGATGGTTTACGTGGGTTAAGACGATTTATCTCATCATTGGTACTCCCATAACTGTCCTGAATAATTTCTGTCCAAGTTTTTTTTTCCCCCTGCAGTAATCGAACAGCCCATTTCAACAGTAAAGCTTCATTGAATTCCTTAAGGGATCTGACACCCATGCCTCCCAGCTTCTTTGGTTTGCAAATTAATTCCCATTTTACGGGTTGAAAGAAAGCCCCTTTATGGGAGGCCCCTTTCCAAAAGAATCTTTTCCGCATCACCTCCAGCTTTTTCCAAATAGAATTTGGAGCTCTCAGGACAGAGAAGAAGAAAACAGGAATCGATGTGACAACAGAATTCAGTAATATATACCTCCCCCCTTTTGATAGGTATCTACTGCTCCAGCCCTCCAGTTTTGTAGCTATCTTTTCAAAGAGGAAAGACCAATCTGCTTTCTTCAGCTTAGAACATTTCAAAGGCAGACCCAGATATTTAATCGGTAGTGGCACCACAGGTGTACCAAGAGTGGCAGAGATCTCATTCTGTAAACCATCATTCATCCCAAAACAGACCAGGGAAGATTTACTTCCATTCAATCTGAGCCCAGAAACCTCTCCAAACAATTTAACCATATGTAACAAAGCCTGCGCTTCTCTCTTCCCCCCTTCTACAAGAAAAACAGTATCATCAGCATACTGAAGTATAGGAGCTAGAGCCCTATGATTAGACATTGAATACCCCCTAATAAAACCATCCACAGCCAATTTGCAGGCAAACCTAGCCAAAGTATCCACCGCAAGATTAAAAATTAGAGGGGCAATAGGACAACCTTGCCTTACTCCACATTGGGGCTGAATCCAAGAACGGCACGGTTTACCATTTATCAATGGGGAAAAGGAGGCTGTCGTAATGCATCTCTTCACCCATTGAATCAATAAGGGTGGAAATTTCCTCCTTTTAAGGATCTCCCACAAGTATGACCAGCAGATAGAATCATAGGCTTTTGAGAAGTCTACTTTCCATAAGAAAGCCTTTGATTTTCTCCTTTGCCACCCCATTACAATTTCCTGCGCCACAATGAATGACTCTTGTAACGATCTCCCAGGAAGAAAAGCTGATTGAACAGGCATAATCAAATCCTTTAAAACCTCCCGCAATCTGTTAGCAATAACCTTACTAATAATAAGGTAGATGGAATTTGATAACGCAATGGGTCTGTAATCAGAAAAACTTTCTGCACTTGATTTCTTAGGCAATAAAAACAGGTAGGATTTGTTTAGCCTCTCAAAACCAGAGTTACCCACTTCAAACTCATGGATGACCTTCATTACATCCACCTTAACAACCTTCCATAACTCTCTGTAGAAAAACACCTGAACACCATCTGGACCTGGAGCCCCTTCATTATTTAAATCTTTAATGGCCTTTAGCACTTCCTATTCAGAAATAGGGGTCACAAGCATGCCACTCTGTTCATTATTTACACAAGGGAAATCCATTGCTGCCATCCTCCATGAACCTCTTGGAGTTGCCTTGGAAGCTTCTTTAAAAAATTTTGTTGCTTCAGATCTGATCTCCTTAACCGAGGTAATATTTCTTTCTTCAACTTTAATAGATGAAATAAGGTTGAATCTCCTTCTAGCACTGGCCGCAAGATGGAAAAATTTTGTGTTTGCATCACCCTCTTTAAGCCAAAGCTGTCTGGATTTTTCCCGCCAATCCATTTCAATTTTCAGGTCTTCATCCCTCACAATTGCTTGCATTTGCTGCCTCAATTGCTGCTCCTGTTGGTCCAAATTCAGCCTGCACTCTTTCATATCTAAATCCCTGATGACTGTCAAGGCTTCCTTCCTCTTCTGGTCTCTAATCAGGTTCACAGCCTGCCCATATTCTTTCAACATTTCACGCAGACCAACCAATTTTGCAGCCAACTGCTGTGTGGCAGTGCCTTGAACATCCTTTTTCTGCCACCACTGAGAAACCATTTGCACAAAGCCTTCTTCCCTAAACCAAGATCTCTTGAGTTTGAAATATGACCCCGTGTCTGCATTCACCCCACTGTCCCAAACCAAAGGCGTGTGGTCAGAGAACGGTCTATCAAGGCTCAAAACAGCTGATAACTGAAAACTCTCTAACAAACTAGGACTGCCAAAGAACCTGTCCAATTTGGAAATCTGTCCACTTCCATTCCTCCAAGTATATTCCACACCACTGATGGGAAATTCAGTCAAGCCCATGTTCTGCACAGCCAATTGGAAGCCTGTTGACGAACTGTCCATTCTCCCATCTGGATTGTCATCACCAGAAAGATAACAATTGAAATCACCCCCTAACAGCCATGGAGTCTCTTGCACTCTTTGATGCATTGCATAAAGTTCCTCCCACAAGCCAACCCTCTCTGCTGCCACACAAGGACCATAAATACATGATATAAACCATTCCATATCACCTTGGGGAGATTGACACCTGCAGGAAATTAAGAACCTATCACAAAAAATCTCAGTTACTGAAATGGCAGACTTTCTCCACCAAAAAGCCATACCACCAGACCGACCAGCATCACCCTTAGCCACAATATCACTATGGCCAGATTGTTTGAAACAGTCCCATTCTTGACCATTCTCCCTCTCCAAGTGAGTCTCTTGTAAAAGGGCACAGTCTATCTCCCATTCAGAGAGATATCTACAAAGAGAAGCCCTTCTTTGCTTGTTGCGTAGCCCACGCACATTCCACGACAAAACTCTCATTTCTCACTTGAAAGATCCCCATTGACCTTGCAGCCCACATATTCTACCATAATAGATTTAGCAATATCTTGCTCCACAATAGGATGCTCCTTTCTTCTCCTTCGCAGCACATAAGGAGATCTGCCCACGCCTCTCTTTTGTTTGGACCCACAGCCATACTGCAAATCAGTTGGAGTAGCAAACTGTAACTGGCTCTGCTCTTTAAGCCTCAACTCCCTTTCTAAACTGCCCAATTCCACACTGCAATTCATCTTAGACTCTGCCAAATCAGTCTCAGTAACCTCTAAACAATCACCCTCTTTGACTATCAGAGCTAATCTATTTTCAGCAGGTGTTGCAGCATCTTCCATCAGGTCCTTCACAGCCATAATACAATGGCAGTCCTCCCTCTTTTTGGGCTCAGGAACCTCAACTGCAGGAGGACTCAGGTGCTGCATCTGGTTTGGTTCTTTAAGCCTCAACTCCCTTTCTGTACTTCCCAACTCCATACTGCAGATCATCTCAGAATTTGCCACTTCATTCTCAGCAACCTCCAGACAGTCACCTTCTTTGCCTATCAACACTGATCTAATTTCAGCAGGTGTTGCAACATCTTCCGTCTGATCCTTCTCAGCCATAGCACAATGGCACTCCTTCCTCTTTGTGAGATCAGGAGCCACAGCTGCAAGGTTGCATCCTTTAAGCCTCAACTCCCTTTCTAAAGTGCCCAATACCACACTGCAGTTCATTCCAGATTCTGCCAAAACAGTCTCAGAAACCCCTACACAATCACCCTCTTTGACTATCAGAGCTAATCTATTTCTTGCAGGTGTTGCAACATCTTCCATCTGGTCCTTCTCAGTCATAACATAGTGGCAGTCCTTCCTCTTTTTGGGCTCAGGAACCTCAACTGCAGGATGACTCAGGTGCTGCATCTGGCTTGGTTCTTTAAGCCTCAACTCCCTTTCTGTACTGCCCAACTCCATACTACAGATCATCTCAGAATTTACCACTTCAGTCTCAGCAACCTCCAGGCAGTCACCCTCTTTGCCTATCAACACTGATCTATTTTCAGCAGGTGTTGCAACATCTTCCATCTGAACCTTCTCACCCATAGCACAGTGGCACTCCTTCCTCTTTGTGAGATCAGAAGCCTCAGCTGCAGGGTTACATCCACAGCTATCACATTGTTTGCTCACCTCATTTTTGGTTCCAAACATTGGTTTCTCCTTAGGAGAATTATCTTGACAGCAATCAACCTGCCCAATAATGGCTAACCTAACAAGCCAAGAGGTGCCCCCACATCTGATAATGATCGAATCTGGAAGTGAACCAGCATTAGCAACTTCCACCTCAATTCTTAACGACCTAATGTCTCCTTCTCCAATCAGAACATCAGAACCATCACAGATTGATGCAAAACCTGCTAGCATCTTGGAGACAACACCCTTTACCCGCAGGTGCAATGGTAGTCCAGAGATCTCAAGGATGACCCTCCTGGAGGACACTCTTTGTGGAGGTCGTTCAGATAGTGCCTCATCAAAAGGAGAGACCATTCTCCAGATTACAATGAAATCTTTAAAGATACTTGAACGAAATCTTAATCGCTCAACATCCAGCATGCCCAAGCCATACACCAAGAATCGAGAAGGGGATAATAGAGCAACTTTCCAGCTTGCAGACAAAAGATCTAAGGAAAGTACCAGGTTCTGAAGCATTTCGATCGAAGGCCTACCTGACATGATCTCCCCAATCAAAGCACCTCTCAGTGTGATCTCTGCAGCCGAGGTCTCTTTCATAGGTGGGATCTCAACTTCAATTGTATGCCTGCCCAAAATCGGTGGTGGTGGCGGCCGAGGTTCATTTTTGACCCTCCAAACAGGACGTGAGACTGCTCGCCATTGTCGCAAAGGGAACCTCCTAGGGCACAAATAGCTTTTGTGTCCTTCGCCCCTGCACTCCAAGCAGATCTGAGCATTCTTACATATCGCAGCCACATGCCCCCTTTGTCTGCATCTGTAGCAGAGAACATCACCATTCTTCCGCCTCCAAGGACGTCTTTGAGAACGGTCAGACGACCTAAAAAACCTCTCCTGCCACAGCCGCTCTCTTCTCCTCCAGGCCCTTGATCTCCACGTCTTCCATTCATCTTCTGCGCCCACCCTGGATGGATTCGCCCCACTACCTCGCTCCGCCCATTGCCGATCGCCCACCACTCGCCCTCTCCATCGCCGATCGCCCATCACCCTAAGAGTTCGAGATCTGTAAAATAGTTCTTACAATTTCCCTCACTAGCATTATGTTGAATTTAGGTTGCCACCAACCTTTAAACAACCTGAAATGACCTACTATCAAGGAGGGACCCGAGAACCTCGACACCTTGACTCCCCTAGATTCAACCCAAACCACCCAAACCTGAATCAATCCAGTCGGTTTAGGTTAACCAGATCTAGGATAGGGTGTTGGCTAATTTGAGGAATACTATACAATCTTTAGAAGCTCAGCCAACACCATGCACTGAAGCACTGGAGCCTATGATCAAAATGATTGATGAACTTAATAGTTCTCTATTGGATTTGCTCCAAAGTGTTAGGGATAGGGACTTGGGTGAGTTCCTTCTTGGGAAATTGTCGAGGTTGAGGATGAATTTTGTGAATGCACTAGTCAAATCTTGGGATGATTCTCAAGATGAACCCTCTTCAGGAGAGCCAATGTCTGAACCTGCTCAGGCGCCTATCGGGGGGGACACATATTCGGAGATTGGAGATGACCAGATTGGTCTAGAGCAACCCTTTGAGGATGAACCGATTGATTCACCTAAGATCCCCAAGTTAGGAAACGAAAAAAATTGTCTCCTTTGATGATGGAATGACTTGTGATGTTGAGACATATACAAATGAGGATCATGAATTCTTTGATTTTGAGGGTGAGGAATCGCTTAGTGAAGTCTCACTTAAGCTTGAGGAGAATGATTTTAGTGAGACATATGGGCTCAAGGAGTATGAGGACCAATTTGGTAGCCCGACTACTGAAGACACTGATTCAGTTGAGGCTAACTTGGAGGATCCGATACCCGACAACTTAATTAGTAGCCCCATTCCTCAACCACACCCTGAAGAGCTGAATGAACATACTTTTGAGATCATTGTGCCCAAGTCAATCCTGATTCAGCCACAATTGTTGGACTTGGGTACTTTAGATGGGGTGTACAATGATCTAGAGGTCTCGAAAACCTTGATTTCAGAGGATAGGAAGTTGGAAATGAAAATTTGGGAGGTTAATTTTGAGGGAAAAGCAAGTTTGGATATAACGGTACCTATTAACCTGAAACAAGCTATCTTCTATACAGACCCTTATGATATCTTTCACGTGCAACCCAAGCCTGGAATACTGATTACTTTTTTGAGCTGAATGTTAAGTGGACATCTGAAACTAGTGAACCAGATCTACCTATTGTCTGCCACTTTGGTCTTGGGTTGCACACCACTAAACTGTAGGCCTGGACCCACAAACACAACAACCTTCGGTTCTGGGTGATTTTCATCTAGAACCTGAGAACCACTCGACCCTGGGGCATGGGTTTGCACCATAATCTCATCCACGTCTGTGGACATCTTTTGCAGATGGGTTTCAGGATCAACCTTTTTATTTTGATTCTGACCCGCACTTGTGAATTCTTAATTTATTCTTTGTATGTATGCTATGCCTAGATAAAGTCATTAAACTTAGCACGTGTGTATACACTTTCTCTCTGCGGAGCTGACTGGATTTTCACGACACTCAGGTGATGTTCTATTTACTCTGCACTTTTCATGTCTTAATTTTTACAATGAGGACATTACATCATTTAGGCATGGGGGGGTAGATAATCAATTCTCGAAATCATTATGTTAACTCCATAGAATTTCTTTTAATTTCTTATAAAAATAAAAAAAATTTGAAATTTTGAAAAAAGATAAAAAAAGAAATTAGGAAAAGAGAACTTAGGCATTTGGAAGTTATTAACTTTAGGAAATGATATGAGAGGACTTAAACACCTAGACTCTTCAGGTCTTCAGGCTTAATTAGCCCGAGTGTCCACTCAAATGTGGACTTAGTCTCAAGTCCTCGCCAATTAAAGTTTATTTGAATTCGATAAATAATTTGGGATGATAAGTATGCGACTTATCAACCCGCCCTCTGATTTGGGGGGACTTTAAGCCTAAGCATCTACACACATTTTTTTGCACTAACTCACTTTTCGATGATTTTTACAGAAATTGGGTAGCTAAGGGACCGACTTGGGTGGTATGGCTGGCAAGTTGTCGGTGGTAATAGCTCATCGGTCGGTTGTCCAGAGCCCATCCACAAGACCACTTTCATTTTACTGCCTTTAGGAAAATCTTAGATTAGGGAAGCCACCTACTTAAAAAAAAATTAAAAAAAAGAATAAAACCACACTTCACCGTACGAGTATGGCTGGTAAGTTGTCGGTGGTTACAGCTCATCGGCTGGTTGTCCAGAACCCAGCTCACAAAAAAATGCACAATAATTCCCAAAACACTTAGGGAAGAAGCAAGAAAGTAGAATAAACTGGGGAGATATACACTGGATTCACCCTTGTGTTGACCCCATAAAGAAAAGAACTAGGGAGAAAGCTACCAATTGTAAAGATAAACCTTTAGGCAAGGTCAGCTAGGGTCGTAGAAACCCAAAGTCCATATTAACGGCCATTTTGTGAGTCTATCACTTTTTCACAAAGATGCTTAGTACTTAGAGTCCTTTTCGAGTCTTGGGCAGGTCAGGTAGCCGTAAAAAGTTATCCCAGAACTCTCAAACTCCAAAAGTACAAAAAAACTAGAAAAGAAGAAAAATAAAAATATATATATTTCTTCCCTTCTCAAATAAGGTGAGAACTTGGGCGGTCTGCATTCTGGTAGACACTCGGGTACTATTGAGTTTTCGTAGTTTAGGACTTTAGTTGAAATTTTCTATTATTAATAAATGACTTAGGCCTAAGTGATCTAATCCTAATTCTACTTTTATACATAGCATTTAGGTTAATTTTGCTAGGGACTAGCAAAAAGTAAGCATGGGGGTATGATGAACACACATAAATTCAAGATAAATTGCTTATTTTTGATAATTCCTAGGCTTAGCATTGCATATCATGTTATAAATATTGCATAACATCCATTGCATGGCATTTAGGATAGTTGTATATTTTATATATTAATTCCTCCATTTCATATGGCTAGGGGGCAATGCGACATCCATATAGGTTTCAGATGGAAAATCTCACCGTACGGATGGATCTGGAGCGACGATCACAGTTCGGCATCATGGGAATCATCTTGATCTGAGCACCATAGCACCCTCTACAAGAAGAAGATGGACGACCCAGATGGTGCCATGTGGTGCCATCCATGCTGCCCAACACCGACCAGTAGCATCGCCCAACTCCTTCATCCACGCCCTTTAATCCTAGTCGTTGGATCAAGATCCAACGGCTGGGAGGCAGATGCACCAAAACACTCCACGCGACACAAAGGGAGGATTGCCGCAACGGTGGAGGCACTGGTTCGCAAAGGAGGGACGCGAGTTTGATTCCCCATAACCCCTCCAATTCGCAATTGGGCGGGCACTTGGAGCGGAGCAGGAGTGGCAGTGCCAGCCCAAGTTAGAGCACGTGTGCACGTGTAGGCCAGCGCATAGCAAGCGTGCATGCCAGCGCATAGCACACGTGCACACAGTTGGGTGCACGCGGTCAGCGTGCGTGATGAGTGGGGCAGGCGGCGTGGGCACGATGGTGGTTGGTGCCAGCTTTCAGCAACAGCTGGGCTGACCTACAGCGACGCTTATAGCCGTCGCTATTTTATTGCAAGCCAGTAGAGCCAGCTATGGGTGTAGGTGGAGGTGAGCTGTCTACAGCGATGTTTCCAGCAATGGTCTGGAGGTCACTAAAGGTCCTTTATCCATTTTTAGCCTCTTCTCCACTACTTTAAAAGGACCTTCACCCCCTCCCTTCCAAGCCTTCTCTACCTACTCTACTTCCACCTACTCCCAAGCTCTAGCAAGCCTTATGATGAGACACTCATCTTGGTCTCTAATTACCCCTAATTAACTAGTCTTCTTAGTTAATTAGCTAAGGTTATGAATATATAAGGGTTAATTATAAAATAAGGGATATTTAGTAAAGGACCTTTAAATAAGTTTAAAATGGCATTTTATCATTCAATTAACATTATTCATAATATGGTTGATAATTGGACTCGAAATCCTATTAATCATTCTCTTAATTAATAAGGATAAGTAACTTTAATATAATGTAAACCTAAGTATATAATAACTTAAGTGATTTTTCTTAATCTAATAAATCAACCTAAAAAGGTCAAAAATGTAAATTCAAGGTGTAAACATTAGATTTACCTTATTTACTAACATATATAAAAAGTTGAAAAAGATCTAAATTAAAATAAACCTTCAAAACCTGGGTTTACATTTTAGTCCTTACTTTTCATTACAGTTGGGTCCTTATTTCTCACACACGTCCTTAAGTTTTATTTCATTTAATTCCCTCTTCGTCTTCTTCTTCTTCTTCAGCTGAATGAACGGCTGGCAGCAGAGAGTCACCCCATCGCGCGATTACCGCCCTACCGACATCATCCTTCTTTGTCCAAGCTCTTGCAGCTTGCGCTCACCACCTCCACTTCATCCACCGGTCTGGATTAACCGAAAATCCTATTTTTCAGTGGGAGATAACCTCACCATCTTCGAAGACGACAATGGAGGTTGAGCTCCTCGAGCTCCTTCTTCGGCCAGACCCCGCCACTCTCTTCGCCGCCAACTGCTATAAATACCCCCTCACACTTCTGATTTTATTCAAGTTGGCTCCCTTCCCTCTTCTAACACTGTAGCCAACCCAATAGGCTATTCATCCAAAACACTAGCGACTTCCCATTCCAATTTCTGACTTCCTATGTCCATCTTAATCAGCCGAGGAGATCCACCATGGTCTGCCGCGTCTCTGACATAGGCACTGACCCAAGGAATCCTCCGCTCCACCTCAAATTCTCCCGTCGGAGATCTTTCTTCCACCCTCTGATTTCATCATCTGCTATGAGACTTCGGTGGAACCCTATTGACCCCATCATCTAGGTAATAGTAGATTAGGAGTAGGCTAGCTTAGTTAGTTAGTTTAGGTAGTTAGATTAGAGTAATTTTAGATTTTGGCTTCATCTTCTCCAACTCCGGCGAGTTCCTTGAGCTTGCTAGAGACTAATTTCATCTTTTTAATTCACCGTACACCTTCCTGTATCTTCCATGATCATTTCTGAATCATTTAATCGCTAATTGAATCACCTAAACGCCTAATTCACATTTCACCTTCACCGACTATTATCACTATCTATGGTGATAGTAATTGATATAATTCCACCTCCATTGGGTTCTTCATCAACTATTCACCACTTTAGAACCCTAATCAACACTATAATACATATAAATACCACATATAAATTAAATTCTCAAATCTTAATTAAGTTTCTGAGCTCGCTGTCCATGGCGACTCAGGAACCGTTCAAATGTTAAATTAAATATATATTTATGAATATAAACATCTATTAACTTGTTCTAACCTCTCAATCGAGTGGTTAAACAAGTCTTGAGCTTTAGCCACTCAGATCCTTTAAGAAAACAAACTCACTGTCAAATCTTACATTTAATGAAATAATGAGGAATTAAATGTGATACTGAGGTTCCTTGTAACCTTAGGATCCTTTTTGAATCAAAAGTGGCAAGTTTTATCAATCTGTACACTTTTCTTATTTTCTGGACTCACTGGAGCTCCAGGGAGCTCCGACGAGCCAAATTTGTATTTCAGCCTCTAGAATTTGTTGAGAAGCTCTAGAATGATATTAAATGGGTCACTGATTGTTTTAAGAATGTTTATTTGAGGATTTAGCCACAAGAGCTGTAGAATGAACTTCATCTTCCCTAACTCTGGTGGAGTTGGAGAAGTCTATTAGAGATATATAAGAAGCACTTAAGGAACTCAGAAGCTTCAGTGCAATGCACTGAAGCTATTAAACCTTTAAAATACTATAACAACCTTCCAATGATTCTGTCGAACACACACCTTTTCAAGTTCAGGTGGCAAGCCTCAAACACTAGGAATCAAGGACAGAACGCCTTCCTGAACATTTGAGTAAGTTATGGATGTTGAGAAGACTCTAATTGAGGTTTTTATTTCTTGTGGAGAAGCTTTGAATAGAAAGTCAACTTTTTGTGCTTCCACAGTCAAACTGAATCTGCTAATGGAGTTCTAAGCCCGAATTGAGGTATTGAGGAGATTAAACTATTTCTGAGATCTTGTTTGATGGTTTGAGAGTGAATTAAGTGAGCTCAGGTGAATAAATGTTTAAGAATTTAGTTCCTGTCAATTTGGGCTACTTTCGAACCCAAACCAACAGCAGTGACATTTTGATGAAATTTCAACTTAAATCCTACCTAGATGAGTTAGTTATAACCCTTAGAATTAGTTTAAATTGATTAGAAGTATTCTTAAGTGTCTGTTGCACATATCGAAGTGTAAAATGTGAACTCTGAAGCTTTCAGAGAAGTGAAGAGCTTCTCTACTGGTCCTGAAGGTCTTAAGAGCTTAAAATCTACTCTAATAGAAGTGGAATTACTTATATAACATGTATAGACCTTAAAATAAAAGAGAAAAGTCCATCTGAGGACTCTGTAGATTAAATTTCACTTCCTGGCGTAAAAATAACCCATAGGAACCCCTGATTTAATCTTTCAAATTGAAAAGGAAAACATCATCAAAACCTAAAATTGACCCTGCAATTGTATAGATCTATCTTAGAGCTTTCTAACAAATTTGAAATCACTCGATTTGGAGCTCTGGGTAGAAAGTTATTATCATTTGAAGTTGGGTCTGGAAGGGGTAGGTTAGTCCCACATCGCTAGTTCACAAGCGCGCGCCTAGGGATAAAATGAATTCATTGCATGGCCTCTGCAGCCGTCAGCGCTCGACACACCAGTTACCGATCTGATCTAATTTGAGCATGTGTGTGTGTGTGCGGGCTTGTGCCTGCGGGTGTGCACCCTTGGGGGCGTGAGCGAGTATGTGCCCTGGGAGGGCGAGAGGCCTAGGAGGCCAGGTTGAGCCGAAATTGGCTCGAGACTGTGAACTGATAAGAAATAAACCAAAACATACCTAATTGAGATTAGGCGAGGATCGAGTATGGTCTGGTCCCACCCTGGTCTCAAGGTATTGTGTATCCTCGAAAGGACCTCGCCACAAATAAAATAAATTTTGGTTAAAAAAGTAAAAAAACCCAATTCAGCTGAAGGGCTTAAGGAAAAGAAGAAGCACGGACACCAAGGAGTGTTAAATCACAGGCACTAAGGAAGGAAAAGATTAAGGAACAAAAGGAGAAGACTAAGGGCAGAAAAGAAGGCAGAAGTCAGGAAGAAAAGAAGAAAGGTAAGAAAAGAGTTCAAGAGAGAAGAAAATAAAAGAAAGAAAGAAGAAGATGAGAGGCTGAAGAAAATCTTTTCTTGCATTACTTTTTGTTCTTAATTGTAAAAAGGCATGTTTTAATAGAATAACTTTTAATTGCCTTAATTTCTTGGAATGAAATTGAATTGAAAAACTAACATATTTACTTGTTAATAAAGTATAGCATTTTGAGTAAATATGTTTTGCATATGGAATTTTGTATATTCTTTATAGTTTAAATATTTTGATAAAATTCATGTTTTAAAAATCAACTCAGTTATACCTCCTAAACTTATAGAGAAATAAAAGAAAATTGGTAAATTTGGAGAAAATTAATATACCTCCCAGTGAATGACCTGGACTCAACCAGTAAAAATTTCAAAAATGCTAGGTTAATTTGACCCTATACTACACAACTGATACAACTTCGAGTTAACCTAAGTGATTTCTTCTACTCTTAATTAAGTGAACTTAACTTAATTACTGAGTTGAGTAAACCACACGATCACCTACAACACTCCATTAGAGCTTGTTCTCAATCTCCCAAGGTGCCTATTAGTGTAGCGAACCTTTGCCCCACCAAATACTCCTCCAACTTCCCATCTCCCTTCATAGGTCACCTTGGAGCTATCCTCCCACCTCCATTCTGGTAGCAGATCAACTCTGTCTTCTCACCTCCATTCCGGAGCTACGCTGAAGCTTTCCTCAACCCGATATCCTCCAGCATCTCACCACCATCGTCCCGCTCCTCACCTCCTTCGTCCGAGCTTCTGCCAGGCACCATCATCTCACCGAACAGCTGATTCGGGAGATTTCCTCTCACCTCCCTTGCTTTTTGTGCTTTCATAGTAGATTGTAATAAACATTGGATTGATATATATGCCATTTTCATTCCTCATCTCTATCTTGTGCTTTATTTGCTTGTCTTTAATTTCAAAAACACAAAAAAATAACAAAACCCTAAAATAAAAAAAAGAAACAAACCGAAGCACAGTTTTCAAGTAAAGTAAATGTTGCCTCCCTGTGTTTGACTCGGGACTTCCCTTGGAGTTTCGGTATAAATTTTATTTGATCGACGTGTTTTGCAACTACGACGACAGGTTACTTGTAACCTCGATTTCTAACATGTGAAACACGTGTGACCACTATCCATTAGATGAACTCGACCCGAATGATAGTATCTTCATTACATTTGATGAAATGATTCACAGTCAAATAGTCAACCCAGTTCCCAATTTGAATCTTGAGATGGAATCTGCACCCCATCCTAGGGATCCTGAGCATATACTTTACGCTTCTGAGGACCGTGCACCTCAATTAGAGCCCCATGAGGATTGTGATTTAGAAGTTAACAAATACCATGAGTCTTGGATGCCAGAGGAAATCATACTAGAAGGAAGTGATAATAACCACACTCCTCTATCAACAGGACCAACACCTGTCATTGAATATTCTGAGGATTCACAAGTCCCCAAACCAAGTGAGCATGAGAAACTTGAGACAAAATTGGAATAGTTAGATCAATATTGGTCTCAGGGACACGAAGAGTTGATTTTTGATGAAGCACCTGATCCTAATATGAAAGTTTACCCTGAGGCTCAGAGTCAAGAGGGACAAAATGTAGAAGAGGATGATGATGACTTTGAGGGGCTCGGATGCAGAGTATGGAGTGACTCTAGGGGTGATTATGTTTTGTTCGAGGACCTATCCCTTGAAGACCTAACTGATTTAGCAAAATCTGGATTCTTACATAGCTTTGACTATCAAGATCATCCACTCAAACAGTTGAAAGAAATGGAAGCAATTACTACTCTTGAGGAAAGAATCTATACACCCCAAGAGCAGGATCTTAGCATTGAACAAGAACCTAGGGATGTCATTATTGAGGACACTCACAGTCCTATTGCTTCTAAACTAATTCTACATGATAGTGAAATGAGAGACACCCTTCAGCGGTTCAATTTGGATGACGAACATTTGGGCCCACTCCAGGACACTCATACCAATGATATGCAATCAGTAACTAAGGCTGCTTCTGATAACATTCAAGAACTGGAATGGATATTGAGGATGAATGTCGAAATGCTCACACCCTCTTTAACCCTCTTCCCTACCCCACACCTGAGAGACTTCAGCTCACATAGTACCAGCTTCCTAAAATCTCTTCTCACACTTTTGATTAATGGGGGAATATCTAGAACAATACACCCTGTGGTAGAGTGGTAAGTTTGGATTGACGCTCTTCCTTGTCAACCCAGTAGTCTTAGGGTATCGTTCTGCACACCCTCTATTGCCCACACTTATCTACTTAAGGAGCCTTTGCCTTCTCATCGCACACTCCCGAAGGTCACTACTCAGGTGTATTATGTTAAACCTCCACAAATAGCTTAGGAGTAGCCTCTTTTGACCTGCTTCTAGCAAGTATTTGGCCTCACTACCCATCACCAGCTTGCCAACATCTTAGGTTACTTACTTGCCAAGCCAGGTTTGTTACGTATCTTCTTTTGGTCTCCTTCTGTTTCCCTTGCAGAACCTGATTTACAAGCTATCCCAATTCCACCTCAGGTAATATCTTTCTTTACTTTTCCTTTTCAATGGGGACATTATCAAATTTAGACATGGGGGGTATAACCTGAGGTTGTTCATAGTATTTATACATATTCTGCATGCAATTAGGCATCCATCTTGTTTTGTGAAAAGAAAATTTAATTTTAAAAGAAATTTTAAAAAATTTTAAAAAAAGAAGAAGCAGAAAAGAAAGGAGAGAAAAAGGAGACGAAATCATTGTGAGCTTAATTTCAAATATATTGAGGAGAGACATAGAAAGAAAGTATGCAAAATTGTGTTAGTCCCAGCAATTGATTATGGAAGAGTTAACTAAGTTCTAGGCTAGAATAGATTAATAAATAAAGTCTTGAAGTGCAAGAGAAAAGGAGATAAGTGAGGGATACCAACTTTAGGCCTCCTGGGTCTGTTCTAGGGCTTAAACACTCACTTTTTTGTAAAGATCTGGACTATTCCTCAAGAGGTTGAGGGAGTTGTGAGGATGATGTATTAAGTCTAAGGCTTAGGGTGTATTTGGCCCCATTGCCTGCCCTTTGGTTTGCGGGACTTGGTAACCTAGTCACCCAAAAATCACACACTAGTCTGGTTCAGTGCACATAACGAAGAATACTGCCAAAAAAGTGTCTATTCTGAAAATGTTTTCCTGAAAAGTTGACTTAAGAATGGCTTGAAGACACAAGTTGATTAGATGAGTTCCCGAAGCGGAGAGGAGGAATGTAAAATAATCCCCTCAAAGATGCGTAATAATATATCGTCTCCTTGATGCTTGTCTCCTAGGATATCTAAATATCCTACAGGGGGCACAAAGCACCTTATGCTGGTTCAGATGCCGTTGGTGGCATTATCCCGAAATGTCGATTGCCAGGGTCTGAATTCAGCTACAAAATGCCATGGGCGGCACTATCCCGAAGTGTCGAAATCTAGGGTTCTGGGGTTTGCCATGAGTGGTGCTATCCCGAAGCATTGATTGCCAGGGACCCTATGAGGATTGATGGTGGGGAGAAGGAATCTAATACAGATCGAGTTTTGGGCCAATCCAATGTTAAGTCTAGGGGAATTTAAAAAGAAAGAGAGAAAACTCACAAAATAATATTTCTCCCTCTCTCCTAATAAAAATGCATTGGCAAACTGAACCTAGCCTTGCTACACATATGCACGGGTGCTTTAATTGCTGGGGTCAACAAACCTCTGGCCAGTTTTTGCAAGCCTTAGAAACCTTTGCGGCGGACCCAAGGCTGAGGCTGGTCAAATCCGTAACTTGGCTGGTACTTGAGTATCTTTAGGCCTGTAGTTGGTATTTCAATCTAATTTCTAGAGTGTGGAATGATAAGGCAACCTGACGGTAAAATCTAGCGTAGAGACTTGGTCTGTTTCGTATGATTTTGCTCGGGACTAGCAAAACTTAAGCATGGGGGAATTTGATAGGTCTACTTGAGTGGACTAATGTAGTCCTTAAGTATAGTATTATATGGACGAGAATTTAATCTAAAGCATGTTTGATAATGACAAAATGTGTAAGCCTTGAGTGTATCATTTCATGCATTAATTACTTGAATATTTATGTGAAAGAACTAATTGTTCATTTTAAAGGCAAGGACTTCACATCAAATCTAAATTTGAGATATCACATTGTGGGAATTTTATCTTGGCAAAATTTGGCAAGAGAATCATTCTTTTGCATCTCATAATCCCTTACTTATTTTCCCTAAAACCACTTGCCTATTTTGGTCACATAAAAATATCATTGATTCCTTATCTCTCTCTCCCTCAAATGGCAACATAAAATTAAGATTTTGTTTTTTTCTCTTTCCTTCTTCGACTCTCTCTTTGATTCTCTCTTTCTGTCCTTATACAGCAAGGGACGGTAGAAGGGGAGAAGGGATCCATATCGCCTACCATGGGGAGGAGGTCGCCCATCTCCACATCCTCTCTCAACCTGCACCGTGTGCCCAATTCCACCACCACGAGCCTCCATCATTGTTGACATCATGACTTCTTCTTTGCCACACCCGCTCCACTGAACACGACCGAAGCCACCACGCGTACCAATCACAAAGACCGACGTCCACTCCCCAACAAAACACCACCGTGTGCCTCCATCAACCACCGCAAGCCACCGACCACACCCCGCTCTTCCTTGTATCTCCTTCCCGTGGCAAGCCACATGGTGACAGCATGTGGCCTATGCCATGACCACCACTGCTAGCAACCACATCACCGTGCAACTGCGGCCCTACTACGGCCTTGATGTCTCCTCTTTGACCATGCATTCGAAGACCTCTCCTTCCCTCCAGCTCACGCCACTCACAGCACCTTCCTCCATCATCTCAGAATCAAGGTCGTGCCATCTTCGCTTCAATAGAGTCGCGAGCACTATCTCACCACACACGGCTAGTCTCCTCCACGCCCTCGCACACACTAGCGCCCACCACCAACGGTCGCACCCACGCCCTTCGATGCATAGCAGGCCATGCTACACCCGGTCTCCTCCTCTTCTTCTTCATTTGCTGCACCAAAGAAGGAACCCAAATTGCCCTCCTCGTCAGCGTCAACTACCCTCGCGTATGCACCTGGCCTCATGCAGCCACAGCCTCCTATGCGGTCAGTGTTGTGTTCCGTAAAGCGCATTTTCGATAAGAAAAAGACATCATTGTATAGTGTGCAATATGAACAACAAAAATATTTATAAAGATAACGAGATTTGAAGTCCCGATAGTTCGTCTCTAGGAGGCATTTATGGAAATGTAGATTTGAAATTGATCTCTTTCACTCTATTTGCTTAAAATCTCATACCAGTTTACGGTGATTTACGTATTAATGTAGGACATACTAGTTAGCAAAAGATAGTAGTTAAAACATGCAACTTCAATCACACCAAAAGATGATAACTAGGCACATGGTGATTTTAAAAATATATATTTATATATATAAAAGATGATGATGATATCAGAGTTGCAGAGCACAGGTAGAGGAATGCTTGTACAGGGAAATAAAACTACTCGCTACCAGAAAACGACTGCATACAAGAATCTATGGGGGGATTTTGCATGCATCAATGGGGGGGAATAAAGAGCTACACTACTAAGCAGTAAATAAAGCATGTAAATCTAAGAAGAACTAATCTACTAATCTAGAGGAAATAAGGGCATTCGGAGGTGGGCTCTGATGGCCTTTGAGTTGGTTGAGAGGAAGAGGGGTGGCTAATGGTGCTTAGGCCGGCCCATGGAGAGAGGTTGAGGAGGTGATCCAACATCTTGATGTGGAGATGGTGGTGGCCATGGTGATGCTACTCGTGGAGATGGAGTGGAGGTGGATGTAGCTAAACTAAATCGAAGCCAAGAGTGAATGAAGCCAAGAGTGGATGAGTGCAAATGGCCACCCCTTAGGTCTTTTTATAGACCTAAGGGAAGCTCTAAAGAGAATTATGGAATTCTCTAGAGAGACCTATGGTGGGAGCTTGTGGGAGAGTGAGAGAGGGAGGATGGATGGTGGTTTTTAGATCCACCAAATGTGGATCTAAAAATTGAATGGCTCTTGGTTGCTAATTTTAGCAACAGAGGAAACAACACATGGTAGAGAGTTCTGGAGAACTCTGGGCTAGGTATTTTCATGTAGATGGTGTGTGTGGGTGTGTGTGGGACGAAACATAGGTGGCTAGGTGATTGCACCACAAAAATACACCTGCAATAGTGCCTTCTTGTGCTATTTCCTAGCGTTACAAATGCTTATTAAGTCTCCATAGTTGCATTGTAAAAATACTTGCATGCATGCATTTAATTGAGAGGAGTGGAGAATGAAATAAGTGGCCTTGCATTTTACTTTTTTCCTCAAGTGCCTCTTTGAAAAATCCACCATCTTTTTATTTTTTCCACTTGATTTGGAATTCTCTTCTCGCGGCTGCACCTTTCTTGTCCATGTGCCAAGCCTCCCTGCGGCTGCCTCTCCCTACCAACCCTTCCCTGCAGCTGCCATTCCCTGCATAAGCCATGCACGGCCATGCCTTCCTCTTCTATTTAAAGGCCACGTCTTCTCCATCAGCAGCAACCCTGGTCCCAGCCAAAACAACCCACCTGCAGCTTCTTTTCTAAGCTGCCACCATCCTCTCCTCCATTCCCCTCCATACGTCGGCCCTCCTCGGAGATACCCGACTGGCAGGAGCCCTCACTGTGGTGCACACCACCACAATGAGACCACCACCGCCCAGCTTTTCAAAGAGTCGGTGGGTGTGGTGGCTCTGTTCTTGTTCTTTTTTTCGTTCCAGCACCTTCTGCCATTGGAGCATCTTCAAGGTCTGAAGCTTGAAGCAGCAGCTGCAGCAGCAGTGGCAAGGAAGCAGCAGTAGCATCAGCCCCTTCCGCGCGCGCCTGCAGGTCCTCTCCACCATCGCTTTCTTCGCCCTGTCGCGCTCTCCTCCACCCGCAACCGGCCTTTGCACATCACTGCAGCGGCAGGCCAAGCATTTTCCCACACCCCTACCAGCACCTGCAAGCTTCCGCGCAAGCTTGCAGACACCTCGCCTCCCGCTTCTCCACTCTGTCGCGAGCTTCTCTGCACCTACGACCGGCCGGTGCAAACCGCCGTTTGCCCGTGCGTGCACCCGCCCGTGCATCTCCGCCCACGTTGCCCGCACCCGCCCGCGTACGTCTGCTTGCGCGAGCCCTTTCCCAGCGCCCGCTCCAGCCTTCACGTAGCACGGTGCGCTGCATTTCCTCTCCACTCCCCACTCCCGTGCTCTCCTCTCTGCGCAGACACGCCTACGCGTGTGTGCTTGGACCTCCAGACGATGCCCGCTAGCTGTACACGACCTAACTTAACTCCCCAGTAGTGCGGCTGCGTGCTCTCTCCTCTCCTGCTCTCTCTCTCTCTCACAACACTCACTCTCTCTTTACATCGACGCACACACACACCTACACTAACACTTCCTCACACCCACACATACATATACACTATTATAAACATATATATATATATACGTAGACTTATATATATTGATATTTATATACATATATATATATACATATATACATATATATATATATACTTATATTTATACATATAGTAGTACCTATATACTTATGTATATATATATATATACATATATATATATCTATATACATATACATATACATATATATACATATATCTACATACTTATATAACTATGTATTAGTCTATACATATGCATATATCTATATATATATTACCTATATAACTAAGTATAGACACACACACACATATATATATATATATATACATATATACACACCTACTTATATATACATCTATATATACATATATATATCTAGCTACATATATCTATATATACATATATACATATACATACATATATATATTTGCATTTATATAGTTATATATACATACTTATACATATAGATATATATATATATAGATCTATACATATATCTATCTATACTTCTATATATATATTTACATACCTATACATAAATACATACATATCTACATACATATATACATATATATATAACCTACAGATAACCACATATACATATAGACATTTTTACATATATACATATATATATATTTTCACATTATTTACCATAGGTTGTATCGTGGGAACATCTGCACCAGTTGTTGATATACCCCGATACAGGCATACAAAAAGCGTGTCCGCATTCATCTTCCACCATCCATCCTACACCTTACACGTGGCACCTCATCGTGTTGGTTGCGTCTTTCTAGACAACGACCGACTCGACACCGTGCTACACTCCATCTCCTCCTCCGCCCCCATCCCTTTATATACATAATATATAAATATATATATATACTGTATTTACTTTATTTCTATTTCACTTTCCTGTTAGTAAAAAGATAAAAAAATATATAAAAGAGAAAAGATAATCTTTGACTTGCAGGTACCCCATCTTGCAAATAGCAAGACCTGTTTTGGAACCCTGTTTTGGCTCAAAGCCAAGAACTTAATTTTGAGGGTGTGCCTCAAGGAAAAGATTACCAGAAAAAAATAAATGATAAAAATACCAAAAACACAATAAATGAACGAAAGAGACTCGTTGTAGGAATGGCGTAGAAACTTAACTTGTAACCCCAATTCCCTGAGTTCGACCCTAGGCCTAAAAGTGACAAGGTAAAATCAAGTAGGCCAGGTTAAAAAATTTTGTAAAGAGATGGTTAGGTCCGATTTAGGTTAACCACTATACACACTTTAACGATAAAATAATCATATTAACAACCTATTCGGGTCCAACACCACATCTTTTCTGGCGCCGTTGCCGGGGAGGTGCGCCTTCAAGCAAGTTTCTATCCAATTCCTTTCAATTTTTCTCCTCTCTTCATGGGTATCTCTATTTTTGGTGTGCAAGTGAACCTGGTGCAAGGAGAAGACAGGCAGACGAAGTCGAAGACGTGAGCAGATCCAAGGCAGGAACGAGAGCGTGAAGACACCGACATCACATTGGAGCTTCGCACACATTGCCGAACAAGTAGGTCTTCTTTTCTTAGCAACTAGGGTTAACTTGTCACCTGAATAAAAAAAAAAATTAAAAACTAAAAACTAGAAAAACTTCTTGTGATCTCTTAGGGCAAGTGGATTAAAATTCACTTGTTTGATTGATTGTCTTCACTCCCACCACCTCGGGATTTCCCGCCCTACTTCGCATAGCGAAAATCTGAGAATCTTGATTCTTGAATTTTTTGCCGTGAGAAGTATTCTTTGAGGCAAATACAAAAGGATTGATTGCACCCTTCTTTTGCCTCATTTATCTACAATTCGGGATCACCTTTTTGGTGGGGAGACTTGGAATTGAGTTAATTCCAACCCCCCACGACTTTTCAACTTGCCTAAGATTTGATCCCAAATACCTCAACCCCCAACAATTTGATTTTCTTTTGGTTGAGCCTTGTGTGTGGACATTTTCCCTTGGTGATTGGGAGCACTTGAATTGAAGTGCTTTGGCTCCCTTTCGCATAAATCTAAAACTGATTCGTGCATCCACACATAGAAATCTCCATTTAGGGTAGCCCATTGCATTTTAGCATTCATTAACCAACTGATATTGAAGAAGGGTTTGTTGGGCTTAGAAAGAAAACTTGTATTCTCACAAAAACCCGAAGATTGGTTGAATTGGTAATTCAGCGAAATCCTAAAATTCATACTACTTAAAGCTGAAACTCTAAAAGCCATTCACCAATTAAAACTTCAATTCGGGGAGATTTCCCCATTGCATCACTCTGAAAATCAATCACTTGGGCATTACCCATAAACAATGCCCTTCACATTCCAAAAGCACTTGACCCTAAGCTTCTAACTAAAACTGGTAGTAACTTGACCCTTCTTAAGGATTGGAGGTCTAACTACCTACGTGTAGCGGCTACGTGCTGGTGAGAGTTCCCGCGTGCTATCGGGTGTCTAAGACTGGGGAAAATGGCCCTTCAATCTAGCCTGGGGGTTCCGCAGTGCCCGCATTCGGTTCCATGGTTCATGATTGTAGGTAACTTAGATCTTTAGGTCTAAGGGCACCCTGTAGAGGTTAGGAATTTGATTGAATTGATTTGTCATCAAGTGTACCTTTGCGGCGTCATTTCTCTCATCTCTCTTCCCTTCTCATCTCCTCAATTCTTCCTACGATAGTGCATGTTTGGGAGGAGGTCACAAAACCTTGAACTGTTTGAATTGCGTGATAAATCTAGAAAAGAGGCTGAATCGTCCTCCTCCACAAACATGGCTGCACGCCCACCCCCAAATCTCGAGGGAGGAAACTACCCTCAGAACCCGCCAGGTGGTGGAGCCTTAGATCCCATAACCCACCTCCAAGCCCAAATGGAAATGTATAATGAGTAAGTCGAAGCCATTCAGGAAACATTGGAGGAAATGCAGAACCCTCCCGAACAGGAGGAGCCTAGGTCTCTTAGCTCCTATCAGAATCCCGCTGCTACAGAGACCATAGGACAAATTCGGGTCCCCATAGGAGGGGATGACTTTGAATTAAAATCGAACATAATTGGCCTAATAAATTTTCACTTTCATGGTCTTCCAAGTGAAGATCCTTTTCTCCACTTGGAAGACCTAACTTGACTGGCTGAAACTGTTAAACCAAGAAATGTCGGGTTACCTATAGTCCTCATGAAAATGTTCCTGTTTTCATTGCGGGATAAAGCGTCGCAGTGGTTACGCACCCTTGCGAGAACCATCCACTCTTGGGAAGAAATGCGAACAGCGTTTCTCAAGAAGTTCTTCCCAATCAGGTGAACCAATGCACTTCGTCGTGCTATCACTGCATTTACGGAACAAAACGGCGAACAATTTCATGAGGCATGGGAGAGGTATAATGACCTCCTCAGGAAGTGTCCACACCATGGTCTGCCTAAGTGGCATATAGCCCAGATTTTCTACTATGGGCTAAATGAGACTTTGAAGCAGATTGCAGACGCTTCCTACGGAGGGAACTTTATGAATAAAGACGAGAATGGAGCATTTGAATTGTTTGACAATATGAGTGAAAACTCGATGAACAATGCTTCCATTGTCGCCTTTAATCGTACAGCCAGCCCCGAAATGTCCATGAAGTTGACACGGGACCCTCCCATTCATCCACTGATCTAAGCCTTATTGCACAAAAACTGAATGAAGTCTCTGTCGTGCACAAGAAGTTGGACGAGCTTCTGGCCAACCCCGCCCGATCTTTGGCAAACACCACCTCTTCACCACTTTGTCACAGTCCAAATTCATCGAACACCAGGCTTATCCCGAGAAACCCCGTAAGACCTTCCTTACCGAGTGTCGCACCGAGCGACTTGGTAAGTCATGTGGAACTAGCTTCTGTGAGCCAATATTTCGACACGGAGGACCAAGCCTCCGTGTGCTCGGATGCATATTTACATGCAGACGCATCTTCTGGCATAGAAGACGCTTGCGCCCTGGGGAACAACTCGTTCTCTGCCACTTATAACCCAGGATGGCGTAATCATCCAAATTTCGCATGGTCCAACAACCCGCAGTGACAAAACCCCGCGGGTGGACCAATGCAACCGTCCGCACTCGTCATCCTAAGGGTCCAATCTAATCCTATGGCAAATCCGCCATCAGGCCCTTACGTACCGCAAGCAGAACACGCATCAAGTCCTCTTGATAAATTGATGCGAATGATGACGGATATGTTAAAGAGCCATGAAGAGAACATGACCTCTCTTTAGTACCAATCGGCGTAGCAGAATGATGAGATCAATCAACTACACATGGCGACTCGATCTCAGGGCACTCTTCCCACCCAACCTGGTCCAAACCCGCGAAACTTCATGCCCCGTGGTCCGCAACCACAGGTACAACCTTCTCAGGGATAGGTTCATCAAATTCTACAAGCTCCGAGCATTCAACAGGGATTTCAGGCTAATCCCGCTGCAGCACCGCACTCTTATGTCCCTATTGTGAACCCCCCTCCGCCATATGATCCCACTGGACCTACATTGTCAATGCTATCACTACAAGGAGCAGTAAGCAGACTGTCGATCTGCCTCAACCTGATCCTGGCCCATCTTCTTCTTCATCGCCCTCCCATTCGGGATGCGCACCGCATTCACAAGAGGACGATGCACCCAAATTCATGCTAGAATCAGTCCCATTCCCTGAGGCTCTCCTGAGGGAGCCAAAAGGCAAGAAGAAAGACACGCAAGCCTTTGATAACCTGTGTAATTTGTTCAGGGATGTAGAAATCAAGGTACCCCTGCTTGAGGCTATCGATCACATACCTACTGTCGCCCGAATTTTCGAAGACTACACAACACCCAGGCGACAGTCAAAGAAAACTAAGAATCCGATGGCTCTCTCGCCTCATGCAAGTTGTGCTATACTGTCAAACCTACCACCGAAGCAGAAAGATCCGGGCACACCACTGATTTCCTGTAGCATCCAAGGCTGCAATTTTAACCATGCCCTGCTTGATCTAGGATCTTCCATCAATCTCATACTGACCATCATTCTCAAAAAATTTTCCTTGGGAAATCTAAAACCCACCCCTGTCACGTTACAGTGGGCAGATCATTTTATCAAAATCCCAAAGGGTGTGGTGGAAGACATGATGGTTAGGGTCAACAGTCTCTTTTTTCCTGTTGACTTTCTTGTTTTAGATATGGAAGTTCCTAGCTCACTTTCTGATTTTTCGATCATCCTTGGTCGACCTTTCTTGGCCACAGCCCGTGCCCTTATCGACTGCGAGTTGGGCTATATTGAGATTACCGTTGGATCTGAAAAGATCAAGCTTAACATCTTCAAGGTAGCCAAGAACTTTGATTGCGATTGCATCAAGGATGACACGTCTGACGAAGACATGACCGTCAGCGTGTGTATCGAACAAATTGGGACCTATTCAGACTACTGTGGATTACCTATAAACACTGATGACTGCCTGACCAACACAAACTATGACGTTCCCCCATCCCTCCCTTGTCCCATACCTTCTCCTGACTAGACTTCTGACGAGGTTTTCTCCTCTTCCCATACCTCATGGTCTGAGTCATATCTGGGCTGCTCACCACCGGTCCACAATCCTGAAGATCGGATTGCCCTTTCTCTCCCTCCAAATCAGGGGGATTTGCAACTCCACACTGGGACCTTGAGCCCACATACTACTCACTGGGGCTATTCCTTTTTGGATCCATCTATCCAAGAAGCCCCTCTTCTTGGCCAATCTGAGGGCCAACTCCTTCTTCCTGACTTGTTCTCTGATTCACCTGGGACACTCTCATCCTATGAAATGCCAGACATTTCATCATCCACCATAACTTTTCATGCCTCTATCACGATCACTTCACTTTTCTCTTCACCACCCACCAACCACCCACCCTACCACCCTACCGTATACCCTGCACCTCAACTCTCGTTACTCGATCTACCGTCCTTTCTCTACCTTTCCCTGCATGCATATGAGGACATAGCATTGTTTGGCATGGGGGGGTGGATAGGCATCCATAGGATCTGGGTATTTTATGGTATCATGCAGTTTCCACCTATTTATAAATATGCAAGAAAAATAAAAAAATATATATATGTGTATATATAAATGGTGTTTAGTAATGATCTAAAAGCTTAAACAAAAAAATACAATAAGTGTTTATGGATATTCAACCTCTGTTTTGAAGACTTTCCAGGCCACAGAAGCTTGATTCGCTCAGGCTCGGCTTAATTCACTTGAGCATTGACAAAATAAATTGGAATCTCTCCTAACTAAGGATGTATTCTTGTACCTGAGACACCAGTATAGGATCCGTTGGTTTGCTTTTACTTGAGAGCTTAAGTAAACTTGGTTCACACTACACATATCAGGAAAGATCAGGTGAACATAAGATCCAACCCTAGTGTTCATTAGGGAAGGTGGAGTCCTTACCTGTCCGTGCAGGTAGACTTTTTATCCCAGGCTTTAGTCTTGTGTTTAGGAGCGACTCTTTCCACCAAAAAGAAACTCTCCCACCAAAAAGAAAAAAAGTGTGCTCCTTCAAAAAATGTTGTAAGAGATATACTGACACGTGTTTCAAAAAAAAAAAAAAGTTGCAAAAAAGTCAATATATCTCACAAATGTCTGTAAAGTCTTCGCCCTACAAGAAGTTCTTCAGGGCAGGTTACAAATACCTTGTTTTCCTATGAGCCACAAATGTCAGAAAATGGGAGTTGAGTTTTCCGTCATCCACTTAAGGGTCAATCTGAAGACATGAGCTGAAACTGGGACCAACCTGTATTTAAAAATTCGTGAAACCCAGGGCTTGAGTATTAATGTTCATCTGGTCGGTCTTGATCCTTCACTATGCACAAGCCATAATCTCTTGAGCTCTCGAGTACGGCAAAAACCTCCTGGGTCCTGGAAATCGTACTTAAGGTTTAAATATCAAGAGTCCTGGTTAGTCGAGAATTGATTTATGAGACATAAAATACTGGTAGTCTTCTCTACAATTGGTTCTCACAATATCCAACAATAAACACAACAATATCACCTCAGAAGAAAATCTTCAGTTTACAATCATTTCTAATTACTGTTTTGCTAGGGACTAGCAAAAGATAGGCATGGGGGTATGATTGCACCGCAAAAATACGCCTACAATAGTGCCTTCTTGTGCTATTTCCTAACATTAGCAATGCATATTAGGTCTCCATAGTTACATTGTAAAAATACATGTATGCATGCATTTAATTGAGAAGAGGAGAATGAAAAGTGGCCTTGCATTTTACTTTTTTCCTCAAGTGCCTCTTTGCAAAATCCACCATCTTTTTATTTTTTCCACTTGATTTGGAAATCTCTTCCATTGCTGCACCATTCTTCTCCGCGTGCCATGCCTCCCTACGGCTGCCTCTCCCTGCCAGCCCTTCCCAGCGGCTGCCATTCCCTGCATGAGGCATGCACGGCCATGCCTTCCTCTTCTATTTAAAGGCCACGTCTTCTCCATCAGCAGCAAGCCTGGTCCCAACCAAAACAACCCGCCTACAGCTTCTTTTGCAGGCTGCCACCGTCCACTCCTCCATTCCCCTCCATACGCCGACCCTCCTCAGAGATACCCAGCGGGCAGGTGCCCTCACTGTGGTGTACACCACCACAGTGAGACCACCACCACCAAGCTCTTCAAAGAGCAGGTGGGAGTGGTGGCTCTGTTCTTGTTCTTTTTTTTGTTCCAGCACCTTCTGCCATTGGAGCATCTTCAAGGCCTGAAGCTTGAAGCAACAGCAGCAGCATCAGCGCCTTCCGCGCGCTCCAGCAGGCACACCAGCCCTCCGTCCGTGCCTGTAGGTCCTCTCCGTCTTCGCTTTCTCCGCCCTGTTGCTCTCTCTTCCACCCGCAACCGACCTCTACGCATCACTGCAGCGGCAAGCCAAGCATTTTCCCACACCCCTACCAGCACCTACAAGCTTCACGCAAGCTTGCAAACACCTCGCCTCCCGCTTCTACGTCTGTCGCGAGCTTCTCCGTGCCTGTAACCAGCCGACGCACACCACCGTTCGCCCATGCGTGCGCCTGCTCGCGTGTCTCCGCCCGCGTTGCCCGCACCCGCCTGCGTACGTCTGCGTGTGCAAGCCCTCTCCCAGCTTCTGTGAACGTCCGCTCCCAGCGCCTGCACCAGCCTTTGCGTAGCACAGTGCGCTGCATTTCCTCTCCGCTCCCCACTCCCACGTGCTCCTCTCCGCACAGACGCACCTGCACGTTCTCACTTGGACCTCCAGACGACACTCGCCAGCTGCTGACAACCTAACTTAACTCCCCAGTAGTGTGGCTGCGTGCTCTCTCCTCTCCCTCTCCCTCTCTCTCTCTCTCTCTCACAACACTCACTCTCTCTTTACATCGACGCACACACACACGTACACTAACACTTCCACACACCCACACACACATATACACTATTATAGACATATATATATACGTAGACTTATATATATTGATATATATATACATATATTTATATACATATATATATACCTATATTTATGCATATAGTAGTACCTATATACTTATGTATTAGTATACATACATATATATATATACATATATATATATTTCTATATACATATACATATATATACATATATCTATATACTTATATATGTATATATATTTATACATATATTAGTACTTATATAACTATGTATTAGTCTATACATATACATATAGATATATATATATCTACTTATATATATATATATGTACACATATATATATACTGATATATATACATATATTTATACAAATATATATATAAATATACATATATTACCTATATAACTAAGTATAGATACATATATATATATACATATATACACACCTACTTATATATACATCTATATATACATACATACATATAAATATATATATATATATATATATCTAGCAACATATATCTATATATACATATATACATATACATACATATCTATATTTACATTTATATAGTTATATATACATACTTATAAATATATATATATATATATAGATCTATACATATATCTATCTATACTTCTATATATATATTTACATACCTATACATATATACATACATATATACATACATATATACATATATATATATAACCTATAGATATACATATAGACATATTTACATATATACATATATATATTTTCACATTATTTATCATATGCTGTATCGCAGGAACATCTACACCAGTTGCTGATATTCCCCGATACACGCATACAAAAATCGTGTTCGCATTCATCTTCCACCATCCACCTACACCTTACACGCGGCACCTCGTCCTGTTGGTTACGTCTTTCTAGACGACGACCGACTCGACACCGTGCTACACTCCATCTCCGCCTCCACCCCCACCCCTTTATATACATAATATATACATATATATATATACTATATTTACTTTATTTCTGTTTCACTTTCCTGTTAGTAAAAAGATAAAAAAACATATAAAAGAGAAAAGATAATCTTTGACTTGCAGGTACCCCGTCTTGCAAATAGCAAGACCCATTTTGGAACCCTATTTTGGCTCAAAGCCAAGAACTCAATTTTGAGGGTGTGCCTCAAGGACAAAGATTACTAGAAAAAAATAAATGAGAAAAACACCAAAAACACAATAAATGAATGGAAGAGACTCGTTGTAGGAAAGGCATAGAAACTCAACTTGTAACCCCACTTCCCTGAGTTCGACCCTGGGCCTAAAAGTGACAAGATAAAATCAAGTAGGCCAGGTTAAAAAATTTTGTAAAGAGATGGTTAGGTTCGATTTAGGTTAACCACTATACACACTTCAACGATAAAATCATCATATTAACAACCTATCCAAGTCCGACACCATTAAGTTGATTAGGTTAGGTTCTAGTGGGTTTAGGTCAAGGTAGGTCTCAAATTAAGGTTGTAAACCCTAATTTACTAAGGTAAAGTGCAATTAAACTTAATACAAGTTTAATTGGGTGTGTGGAAACCTAATTGAGAGTAAAATATCTCATTAAGTTAGGTCTAGGTCAATTGGAATGTCACTGAGTCCAATTGGACAGTGTGTGCTACGATCAGGGCTTAATTACGCTCAATGTGTCCAATTGAATAGGCTGATGGAATTGACTAAGATCCAAGTCAATTAGGTTTAGTGAGGACCTAATTAGGTCCTTAGGGAGGTCTAGAGGTGAATTCCAAAATAGAAACTGGAGGACAGTTTTGGACGTCCAATAATAGTGTCAGACATCTTATAGTGAAAAATTAGAAGTCCAGACTTGTTGTCTGGACATCCAATCAGAGTCAAGAGGGATTCTAGGTTTTGTCTTGGCTATTCTGCAGAAATTTGATGTCTGACCAAGTGTCCGGATGTCTAATAACATTGCAGAAGTGGGTTTAAGGTGTGCGAGAGTTGGCTACGGATTCTGGACGTCTTATAACTTATCTGGACATCCAGATAGAGGTTGAAATTAGGGTTTTAAGGCTTCCTAGGGTGTGGTGACCTATCTAAGGGTGGCTAAGGCTTGGGGAAGCTTTTAGGCTATCCTAGGGCTATGATGGTCCTAAGTTCTTCATAATTTACTGCTTTATTCCTACTTAAATAGAATAGCATATCTCACCCCTTACATTATTGTTTACTACATCTTATTCTAGGTCTTCTACTCCAACTCTGCTGCAACACCAGTTATTCTTTATTCTTCAGATCCAACTTTTGATCTACCTTATGGCCAGCTTATTACCTGTAATTGACATAATGCACCTAATCAACACATTATAGCATTATTTTATGCATAACTAAAAGAAAGCAGTAAAGATGCAAATAATGCTTATGCATGCATGAATTATCGTAACTTATGTTAAGTCCTAGCCTAATTTTAGTCAATTCAGACCTATGATTGCTGCGTAATCATACCCCCATGCCTAAATCTTGCTATTCCCTAGCAAATGCAAGACTAAATTATTCACAGAAGGGTCCCTAAGGGATTGATTATTTTATCAAGTGTTTGCCTAAAGATTTTTCTCCTTTTTGTTTTCATCCTATGCTCTAGAAATCCAGACAATCGTGAAAGTGTAGCTATGTAGCTTTTGCAATGGATTCAAGTGAAAAACTAATTCACCTCTAAAGCCTGTACTTGACCCCTAGTAAAAATTCTAGCAGGATAGGCGAACTTCTCCCTCGGGGTATTCAAGATATTCTATGAATTCCACCCAGCTTTAAGCTTAAGTAGAGAATCTTACAGGGAAAAGAATATATATTTGGTGGCTCACTTTCACTTGGTGCTACATAGAGATTAATACTATAGAATCTAGATTCATATATTATCAAGTAACTCATCTCAGAGAAAGATGAGAAAAACTATGCTCTCTTTTAGTTCCTTTGTATTCATTCTCTCTTACTCTCTCTGGTTTTTTTTTTCTTAGAGCTCACAATCTCACCAGATTCTCACGTATGATCCATATTTGGTGGTCTCACTTGGCATTAACACTTTAATTGAGTTTCATAACCCTAACACTAAGTCGGAATTCCTCAGCTAGTATTCGAGCGGTCAAAAGGACACAAAGATAGGTTCCTAATTTTGGTCAATTAAGTCCTATGATTGCTACGCAATCATACCCCCATGCCTAAATCTTGCTAGTCCCTAGCAAATGCAAGACTAAATTGTTCACATAAGGGTCCCTAAGGGATTGAATATTTTATCAAGTTTTTGCCTAGAGATTTTCTCCTTTTTATTTTCATCCTATGCTCTAGAAATCCATACAATCGTGAAATTGTAGCTATGTAGCTTTTGCAATGGATTCGAGTGAAAAACTAATTCACCTCTAGAGCCTGTACTTGACGCCTAGTAAAAATTCTAGCGGGATAGGCGAACTTCTTCCCTCATGGTATTCAAGATATTCTATGAATTCCACCTGGCTTTAAGCTTAAGTAGAGAATCTTAGAGGGAAAAGATTACATATTTGGTGACTCACTTTCACTTGGTGCTACATAAAGATTAGTACTATAGAATCTAGATTCCCAGATTATCAAGTAACTTATCTCTGAGAAAGATGAGAAAAACTATGCTCTCTTTTAGTTCCTTTGTATTCATTCTCTCTTACTCTCTCTATTTTTTTTTTTTTCTTAGACCTCACAATCTCACCAGATTCTCACATATGATCCATATTTGGTGGTCTCACTTGGCATTAACACTTTAATTGAGTTCCACAACCCTAACACTAAGTCAGTATTCCTCAGCTAGTATTTGGGAGGTCAGAAACACATAAAGATAGGTTAAGGCCTTATTTAGTGCATCTCAAATTTATTTGGTGGTATTGCCTCAATGCAACTAAAATAAACACTAAATATTCACTCTTTTTCTTCTTTGCTTTTTCTTCCTTTTCTAATTTTTTTCAATTTTTCTTTCTTTTCATCATTTTTTTTTCTTTTTTTTTCCCTCTTTCTTTTTTCTTTTTTTCTTTTTCAACATAAGACAACTACCATACATCCATGAACTTTATTGAAGAGGCATTGTCAGGGATTGGTGGTACTCAAGAGACATTGGGTGGCTTCTTTAATGGAAGTGCCTACTCACGGCACTGGGAGAGATGGATAGGACGGTGTATTTCTGACCTTGACATCAATACCCTTCTTTAGCCGAGGATTTCATAAAGAATGGTCATAACCATCCACCTTAGCCCTAGTTTTATGAAAACTCACTCTCTACATATTTGCCTTATTTGGTAGCTCTCAAAATTTGCACAAAAATGTATACGTAGGAACCGAGAGTGAAAACTATGCCTTATCTCTAAGTATCATCACCTAATTATCTGAGATTCCAGACTCCTTGTACTAATCTTAGAGTACTAGTACTCTCTATTCTCATCTCACACTATTTGGTGGATTTTTGGAAGAAAATCTGCCTAGCTCCCAAAACACTATCCAGGGTTCATGAGAAGAAGCACTACTTCTTGACAGACTAAAGACATTTATCAGCCTTCACTGTGAATCCATTGCAAATTCTACGTGTGTGAAAAATTGTACTGGATTCTAGATTACAGGAATCAATTAGAGGATAAAATCCCTAATGCATTATGTTAATAGGATAATTTTATTCATGGATGCACTATGTATATATGCTATAAACAAGTAACCTGTTATATTTGTACTTCATGAAATTTCCCTTTCGGGTTACATTCAGCTTGACCCTAAATTTAGAACAAAAGGTAAGTGGGTGAGTCGGAAGTGGCTATTACAAATGATTTTTGGAGTCGGTTGTTATTTCATTTAGGGTCCTAAAGTACGTTTGACATGCAACTCCAAGGTTTTCCTAAATTTTGGCATAAAAATTTTCAATTTTTTCGTATCTACCCTCCCATGCTTAGGTTCTTGCATGTCCTCATGCATGAATGTAAAAGAAAATAAATACAACAGGGAGTAAATGGGTAGAAATCACCTGGAATTGCTCTCAAAGTTTAACATTCAGCATTGGCCAACCTGACAGTATGCAATATGCGAAAGAGAAATATGCTATGTATAAAGCGAGTATGTATAGGGTGATGTGAGGTAGATGTTGAGTTTAATGCCTCCAGCTGGTCGAAAACTCAATCAGATGTATCAGTTCTAGCATAGGAGTCGATCAAGATTAAGAGAAAGATGTGCTTGTATGCTCCTAGAATCAGTGGTCCAGAGATGCGAACCAACTGATTGTGCACCCCTACTCCAAAAAGTCTAGCTATAAGAAAGTGTGGAGTGGTGGTGGAAGATAGAGGATAATCAGAGGGGGGATCATGATGTTGATTCAGCTGATTTATCATGTCCCATAATTCAGTAGGAAGTTGCTGAGGGAGTAGATCAAAATGTATCTTAGAACCAGAATCTGAGTCTTAGGGATCCTCAAAACGATAATTGACATCAAAGATCATGCCCTCTCTAGGCTCTAGGTCATATGGGGGTATCCGTGAAGTAGAAGATCTGTGGGGAAGTCACTGAAATCCTCATCAGAAATTACTTCATCCTCATCAGTACTCATCTCTAATTAATCGGATGCTAACTCTTCAGTCTCCGAGTCGAGCCATCCATTAGATTGACTAGGATGGTAGGTGTGTCCCCAGCTCATTCTGCTGAAAGCTTCACCCTCATATGCATTGGGTTCCTCAGTAATTCCTGCCTTAGGTAGCATATTTATTTCTTCAGTTAAATCTTCCATTGCTACTTCTGGTCTTCGGATGTCAGGGTCAGGGATAGAAAGTGTCATCTTAGAATCTCTATCATCCGAATTAAGGATGTAGGTGAAAGAAGAAGAGTGCAAATCAAAAGATGTTGGCTCTAGCATAGGTTCACCTATAATGGGAAGTGGCCTAGATTGATTAGTAGTGCCACATGTAATGTTTGCCTCAAGATCCATATCCTCATGTGGATCTACTTCCCTTATCTCAGTTGGGTTATCTAACCCAAGAGGTATCTCCCAGGATTTTGGATAATTTGATTGTGGCTCCGTCCTGGAGATATCAGTCCTTTCCTCAGTTTCTTGAATTGAGTTCTCAGGTGAACCCATTCGGAACATTTCCTGCTTCTATCTCATATCCAAGCTAGATTCTTCTTCCCCTGAATTATCTTCTGTCATCTGCTCTCGAGAATCTCCTGTGTGTCCTCCCAGTGTAGTCGTTTCATATTCTTCAAGGTCTTCAAGGCTATTTTCCACTTGATATCTCAAAACCAGTAGATCTTGAGTTTCCCAATTTTGTCCAATTAGCCTTGTTATCCCTATTGTTCCCTGAAGGAGCTCCATCACAGCTTCTTGATATGGAATCTAGGTTTGTCTTTGGTTTAGCTTAGTGATAGCTTGGATTTCATGTAGATTGAATGTGGCCTTCTCCTTAGCACTAGCTACATCTCTCTGTATTCTATAATGCGGTCACATATGCACTGGCACTTCTTCAAGGGTTCCAGGGGGTGAATCAGGTCTACCCATATTCCATAGGTGAGAAGTAGGAGTATGAAATCCATATCCTGGATTATAAGATGTGGTCCTTTGAGGGATCGATTGACTGGTATGGGTCATAATATCTAGGGTCAGGATATGGGTTAACCATTTCGGTAACCCGAGGAGAAGGGTCAGGCGAAGTGAAAAGTCATCTTCGCCACCTTTGGTTATGATCCCAAGGTTGAGCTGATTTAGTGACCCGGGCTATCAGATAGGCTCATGGGTCCAGCTCTTCTAGATCCTGTTTAGGTCCAGATCTAGGGTTAACCATTGCAGCTAAGCAGATAGAAGAACTGGGGGGAGAAGATGGTCATGGCGAGGTGACTCACCTCCTTGGGAGCGGCTCCCAAGGTCCAACCAGTAGAGGTCTAAGTGACCTCCTTCCTTACATACACCACCCAACCCTTGGGTTGGTGTAGACAAGGCTAAGGCCCTATCAATCAAATGGTCCTTATGGTCAGATGACCAGATTTTCTATTTTAAGTTCGAATTTCTGAAGAAAAAAAAATTCACTGTACAACCAACTGAAGTGATTCCTGCCTCTCAAGCTAACCCACCCAGTCTGGTTACGAGGAGACTAAGGGGAAGGTTCTTCCTTTGGCTCATGCCTCCGGTTCCGTTAACCCTTAGCCGTGGTCATTTGACACTGCCCCGCAGACTTAGTCGCCAGGTTCGGCAAGAGAGGTTGAAGCCACCCAGTAGTATGACAACAAATTCGGGTTTTTATGTGTTTTAAAATTGATTTTAGCCCATTTTTCTTCAGTTGGGATTTGTGGTGAGTGGCCTACAAGGTGACCAAGCTCACCGGCTAAACACTAGACTTGACTAAGTCTAGGTTAGCCCAAATGTGATCTCTATAATGTGACCCTAAAGGTATAGCCTAGGGTTCATGTAATTCTAGGGTTTTTTTGTTTTTTTTTCTTCTTCAACTAACCACGAAATTAGGACCAATTCCTCAATAAAAATTGGAATCAGAATAGATTGAGATTCAGCAAATAGATTCCCTTTTCAATTATCTCTTCAGACAATATTTTTTTATAATTTTTACTATTTCAACTGAATTTATAGAGATTTTTAAATGTCAATGGGTTAGATTTGGAATTTTGACCCCTAGTTGAGTATTTGCTTTGAAACAGTATCAAATGACTTTCAAAACTTTAGAAAAGTATGGAAATTAAAGCCAATGAGATTAGCTTTCAAAACCCACCATTTTTAGTTAAAACAAATTTGCGAATTGCTCAAAATTGCTTTTTGAATTTTGAAAAATCTCAAATCTAGGTCAATATGACCCCTTGCACTTAGCATATTTTTGAAAATTTTTTACCTGGGATTTTTTCAAAATAATGGTGCCATTTGAAAGATGATTTGAAAATGAAGGTATAGCCTGAATTTTAGAATTTTTCGCTCATTAATTTTTTGGTAATTGAATTTTTAAATCAAAATTTGAAATATGACCGAAAATCAGAGGTTGGTGGGAATGCTTTTAAAAGGTGTTTGAATTCAAAATTCAAACTTTCCACCAAAATGATTTTTTTTTTCAGAACTTTTGATTTTTTTTTTGAAGGGAAAGCTTTTTTTTTTAAAAAAAAGATTCTTTTCTCTTTTTTTTCAAGCAAACTAACCAAATAATCAAATAGAAACCTAATCTAAATACCTGAATTTTTTTTCTTTCTTTTTTTTTCACGGAGATAAATAGGCTTTTTTTTTGTTTTCAATTGAAATTGCTAGAAGGAAATCTAACCTAAGTTTCAAATCAAACCTAGACTAAGGAAGATATGATGTGCACCTGGTATTTTTTTCTACGCTCGTTATGTGCGCAGATTCCATTTTTCCTATTTTCTTGCACAACAGAAGACAAGCAGAGGAAGATTTATCAGTGATAATTCTAGAGATCGAAATAAAAAATGTTGCCTCTGCAGCAATGTCGCCATTTGTTGTGTTCTAAAAAGCATGTTTTTGACAAGAAAAAAGCGTCGTAGTATAGTGTGCAAAACGATCAACAAAAATATCTATAAAGATAATGAGACTTGTAGTCCCGGTCATTCGTCTCTTGGAGGCATTTATGGAAATGCAGATTCGAAATCGATCTCTTTTGCTCTACTTTCTTTAAATCTCATGCCAATTTATGGTTATTTACGTATTCATGTACGACATGCGAGTTGCCAAAAGATGGTAATTAAAACATGCAACTTGAATCACAGCAAAAGATGATAACTAGGCACATGGTGATTTTCAACAAATATATTTTTATATATAAAAGTTGATGATGATATCAGAGTTGCAGAGCATAGGTAGAGGAATGCTTGTACAGGGAAATAAAACAACTCACTACCAGAAAACGACTGCAAACATGAACCTATGGGGGGATTTTGCATGCATCATTGGGGGAGAATAAAGAGCTACACTACTAAGCAGTAAATAAGGCATGTAAATCTAAGAAGAACTAAGCTACTAATCTAGCAAAAATAAAGGCATTCGGAGGTGGGCTCTGATGGCCTTTGAGTTGGTTGAGCGGAGGAGGGGCGGCCAATGGTGCTTAGATCGGCCCTTGGAGAGAGGTTGAGGAGGTGATCCAACATCTTGGCTTGGTGATGGTGGTGGCCATGGTGATGCTACTCGTGGAGATGGAGTGGAAGTGGATGTAGCTAAACTAAATGGAAGCCAAGAGTGAATGAAGCCAAGAGTGGATGAGTGCAAATGGCCACCCCTTAGGTCTCTTTATAGACCTAAGGGAAGCTCTCTAGAGAATTATGGAATTCTCTAGAGAGACCTAAGGTGGGAGCTTGTGGGAGAGTGAGAGAGAGAGGATGGATGGTGGTTTTTAGATCCACCAAATGTGGATCCAAAAATTGAATGGCTCTTGGTTGCTAATTTTAGCAACAGAGGAAACAACACATGGTAGAGAGTTCTAGAGAACTCTTGGCTTGGTATTTTCATGTGGATGGTGTGTGTGGGTGTGTGTGGGTCGAAACATAGGTGGCTAGGTTGATTAGGTTAGGTTCTAGTGGGTTTAGGTCAAGGTAGGTCTCAAATTAAGGTTGTAAACCCTAATTCACTAAGGTAAAGTGCAATTAAATTTAATACAAGTTTAATTGGGTGTGTGGAAACCTAATTGAGAGTAAAATAACTCAATTAAGTTAGGTCTAGGTCAATTGGACTTTCACTGAGTCCAATTGGACAGTGTGTGCTGAGATTAGAGCTCAATTGGACTCAATGAGTCCAATTGAATAGGCTGATGGAATTGCCTAAGATCCAAGTCAATTTGGTTTAGTGAGGACCTAATTAGGTCCTTAGGGAGGCTAGAGGTGACGTACTAGGGTTAGGGCACCTTAATTTAGGTTCCTATGGGGTTAGAATTGGGTTTAGGGGGCTAGAGATCTAAGATCAAGGCTTGAATTCGAAAACAAGAATTGGAGGATAGTTCTGGACGTCCAATAATAGTGTCAGACATCTTATAGTGAAAAATCAGAAGTCCAGACTTATTTTCTGGATGTCCAATCAGAGTCAAGAGGGATTCTAGGTTCTATGTTTGCTATTCTGCAAAAATTGGATGTCTGACCAAGTGTCTGGACGTCCAATAACACTGCAGAAGTGGGTTTAAGGTGTGCGGGGGTCGGCTAAGGGTTATGGATGTCCTATAACTTATCTAGACATCCAGATAGAGGTTGGAATTTGGGTTTTAAGGTTTCCTAGGGTATGGTGACCTAATCTAAGGGTGGCTAAGGCTTGGGGAAGCTTCTAGGCTATCCTAGGGCTATGATGGTCCTAAGTTCTTCATAATTTACTGCTTTATTCCTACTTAAATAGAATAGCATACCTCAACCCCTTACATTATTGTTTACTACATCTTATTCTATGTCTTCTACTCCAACTCTGCTGCAACACCAGTTAGTCTTTATTCTTCAGATCCAGCATTAGATCTACCTTCTGGTCAGCTTATTACTTGTAATTGACATAATGCACCTAATCAGCACATTATAGCATTATTTTATGCATAGCTAGAAGAAAGCAGTAAAGATGCAAATAATGCTTATGCATGCATGAATTATCCTAACTTATGCTAAGTCCTAGCCTAATTTAGGTCAATTAAGGCCTATGATTACTGCGTAATCAATCAGCAACCACCAACGACCACGCTCGAGTCGTGCCTTCACGTGTAGTGCCACCTACCATAGCACCCTCGCATGCAGTGACATAGCTAGCAAGCACGCAGCCACACTTGCGTGTAGCTACAGCCTCCTCGTGCACTTGCACAGCCCCTGCATGCACTCCTTCACTTGTGTGCACGCTCGCGCACCACAAGCGGCTCTTCTTCTTCTTCTTCTTCTTCTCGACCGATAGAGAGGAACCCAAAGCAGGCATCCAACCACCCCCACGTAGCCATGTCCATGGGCCTCAAAACTTCGTTCCATCGACACCGTTGAACTCACCTCACCGTTACGAGGCCACCCACGTCAACAACTGCCGCCGTCAACGACCTATGCGCCGATGAGCCGCAGCCCCTCCTCGCCACCGGTGAGAGATCCAGCCATCGTTTCCGTCATCGCGACTTTCATCGAAATGACCTCGCCTTCCTCGACCTCCTTGGAGCTTTGTGCCTCCAGCCGACACTTCTTAGCCTCACGCGAGCAAGGTGAAGAGCATCCACTATTTTGCTATAGGGAAAGCTCTATTAAAATTTACATCTGATGCCCTTGAGAGGAATTTGATTTTGATATTAATTATTTATTACGGCAAACTTGTGGGAGGCCCTTCTCTTTTTGAGTTATTGTGACAACAGTGGAGGATTTGATTTACTAGTTAATGCAATTTGTTTTTCCTCCCAAGTTGAGTTGATATCAATGGCAATCTATTTTTCTTGGACATGATTTTACGTGGAATTAATATTGGTGATCTTATTGGTTCTATGCCTCCCTTAGGATACGACCCAACTCTTTGTGGATAGTTTATTGAAATATTTTTGTTCGGGACTTTCCACCACAATCTACACATTATGATGATACATTATTTCTACCAAGTGAAAAATGCCCGATCTCTCAACTTACCTCAATTTAGTTGAGCTAAGCTACCAAAGCTACTTCACCTAGCTAGGTCATCCTCGAGTGCATCAGGCCCAGCTCACCTCAGCTCATTTTAGTAGAAGCCAACTTGCTTTAGCTTGGCTTAGCAGCTAGCAAAGAACTAGCAAGCTAAGCCAACTAAAGTAGCTCCATGCCACCCTCTTCAGCAGCTACCAACCCCAATTCAGCTCCAGACTTCTTCTTTCTAGCTCCTCTCTTAAAACCCTAGCTCCATATGCCTCCTCTTCTAATCTATAACTAGCTGAGCAAGCTAGCTTAGCTTAGCTATGGCTAGCTAAGCTCCAGCTCCCTTGGCCATTCACCGCCCTAAAACCCTACCTAGGTAGCTCCACAAACTAGCCCTACCTAAGCTCCACCTAAGCTACCTAATCCACTCTACTCTTGGCTCCAACCTAGGCATCCCTTCACCCCATCACCACCACCAAAAGACACCCCATTCTTGGCAGCAAAACCACCTATAACTACCCCCATTTTGGTGCCAACTTTTCCCTCCAAAAATCCCCCCATCTTAACCCTGCACATGCCCCTTCAGGCCATCGACACCCTACACTTACCCCCCCTTCTAGAGGCCCCCATTGTTGGTGCCAAAACCATGGCACCTCTCCATGGTGGTGCCAACATATGGTGCCACTCCACCACCATAAGCACCACCACCACATCCCTTAAGGTGGCACCAAACACCCCCCACTATAGGATCACCTAACCACCTCCTATTACCCATCCTATCCCCACATCTAACCCATGCCAACTACCCCCTTGTCCACCTTTATAAAAACCCTCCTAGCCACCACTAAAAGCTCATCCTCCATTTTAGTTTAGTCTACCATATACCCACCATAATTCAAGGCCAAGGAAGAAGAAGAAGAGAAGATTAAGGGGGCATCCTAGCCATCCCCTTGGTGCCTTCTTCCCCTTCTCTCTTCGTCCTTTCGCCATGCCAAGGAGGAGCATTCCATCACTAGGAGGATGACCAGGCAAAGGAGGAGTTTTTAGGGTGGACTTCCACCCTTGGGAGAAGCAAGTGCATGCCCCACCCCTTGGGCTTGCAACTATCTTGGAGGACACCTTCCTGGAGAAGCCTTTCAAGGAAGGAGAAGAAGGAGCCCTCTTTTCAAGTCAAGACCTACTAGGCTTGGAGCAAGAAGACCCCACTTCTTCACCATTTTATATAGAAGATTTGTGTTTCTCTTTTCTTGTACTTTCAAGTAGAGTAGAAGCATTCCTTTATAGGTTTGTGTAAACAATTTCCTTTAATTCAAGTTGCATTCAGTTATCTTTTTGTTGCATAGTGTTTTAGAATTTTTGTCTAGCATTTTCTTCACTCCCTCTCCCTAATTACTCTAGGCCTCCACGTACCTAGGGTGAGCTTAAGGAGAAGCTCTACTTGTCACCTTAGTAGTAGTGTAGTGAATTTGGTGTAAACTATTTCCTCGCTATCAATAATTCACGTGTTTCCAATCATTTCAAAACATAAAAAAATATAAATTTGAAAAGACTAAAAAGGAAGTTGATTTCCATTTTCGAGCAAGAGACTTGATTTTGCAACATATTGCCTCCTTGGATGACCCTAGATACTTCCTTATCTAGGTTTACAAATTTAAGAGTTGATCGATTTTACGTGTGATAATGATGTATTTTACAAACCGCATAAGATTCGCTATCACAACATGCCCAGGAGAAGTGGCTGACCTCCAGGTTCTCCAGGAATTCAAGTGGATCCCATAGCCTCATCTTCTGCCTCAATTGGACCCTCCTCCATCTACTTCTCGCACGCAAAGACTATGGGACATTTAATCCCACAATGTAGATTCTGCAGCTGAGTGAGAGGGATAAGAGGAATTCCTTATCCCTGTTGTTCGCCCATGAAAATAGGGGTCGGGTCCCTCTCGCACTTCTGCGTACTCCTCACCTGCCTCCATGTCGGTAGGTCTGGTCCTATTCACGTCGGGTTACCCACCCAATTACCTGGTTAAACCCAATTTTCTGAGAAAAAGAAGAGGAAAAAGAGAGAGAGGGGCGGTTTTTTCCCTCTACTGCTCTCTCTCTCTACACTTAGTGATTTGTGGAGCCCTTTACCTCTGTGGTGTGGTGCTGAGGTTGCCTCTTCCTTAAGGCACGAAGGAAGAAAGAAAGAGAAGAGGCCTTTGCCTCTGTTCTGTTGAAGCTGAGCTGAGCCTTAAGACGTCTGATCTCTACTGATCTCTCATTCTAAATATTATTGAGATATTGTTGACATTTACTGTTCATACATTTGAGCTTAACTTCAAAGGGTTAATTGATGATTTAAATCACCATTTTAACCCATTCTTTTTGCTGTGAGATACTTAATTTCATCTATATATCATTTTGAGTTGTTCTAAATAAAGTTTTAATTATAATTGCTTATATTTCTTGTGATTGGTGAGATTAAATTGCTATTATTTACTCCGTGTGTTCAACCTCGGACTCTTCTTTAGAATCTGAGTTATAAATTTAAATGATTTAAGCGACTTTGTCCTATACTATGACGCATTTTCTTAACAAACAATGAGTTCATTTAAACATATGCACACGCATGGCCAAGAGGGTTTCAATTCCTTTTACCATCCATGCCATTACCACATACTATGCCTTTATTTATGTGGATTATTTTATGAGGTTGAATTTTCATGAGCTACCCCTGTACTCTTCGCAATTTACTCCTACTTGCATTCATGGAATGCTATTCTAGTTTTAGATCAGATTCGAAGGGATTCTCATATTTTTTTGGGGACTAAGTCTAAGGGGATAATTGTAAGTTTATTGCAATTGTTCCTCCCTGTGGATACAACATCCTAACTTTGTGGTTAGTTTTCACTGATAAATATTTTTGTTTGGGATTTTTCCACCATGATTTACACTACGACATATTTTTCCAATATCATCTTTCAAGCGAAAAAGTCTCGATCAGGACTCCACTTTTAATCTACAATTTTAATATTCTCGAGTTTGAGCTTATTTATAAATTCAAGAGTTCTGTATGCATTTACTATGTTGAGAAGCAATTTTTCGCAATCACATCTGCGGATAGAATATTTCTTGGCACAGATGCCGGGGAGGCAACATATTATTTTTGTGTTTCCTCTCCATATTTGTCTTTAAGTTAGTAATCAATGTTGACCTGTCTTTGTTGATCTATGTGTAGGAATCAGAAAATCCAAAGAAAATGACGAAGCAAGACAAGAGAGATTTGGTGATTTAGATGTAAGTACGCTTATCTTAGATTTGGCGAGCTCCGGATGGCGGTGTGGCCTGTCACACCACACGCCCACGATGCTGGAGACTCGTTGCCACAGTAGAGGCCGGCAGTGTGGAGTGGAAGAGAGAGGTTCTCTCTGCACAGTGGTGCGTCGGTGGCGGAGGCCTCTCGAGCTAGGCTGCCTCCCTGCTCCTTTTGTAGTGGCCTGAATAAATTTGAAATCAGCCACCGACCAGATCCACCACATCCGCTCCCCCTTGAATGGCTTCATCACTGCAGCAGCCGGGCGTTGGAGTGGCACCCAGCCATTCTGAAAGAAGAAGAATAAAGAAAATAATGTTAAAATATTAGGATTATTTATGTATAGACCCTCAACTTCTATGTTAATGAAAACAATGTACCTAATTGGTTATCTAATTAGATGAATGCTATTCTAAGCTAATTCTAAATGCACTTAAGATATGAATGCAATGTATGGATTATGTAATTAGATTAAAACTATGAATTAATCTATTTAGATCCTAATTTATACTAAATAAATGTTAGAATTAACCTAATGTGTATGCACTTAAATACTTAAATAGCCCACAACTATGGGCTAATCACGTAGCATCAGATGCAGTCCAAGAAAATTAGAGGTCAAGGGGCCAGGTGGTATAAATCCATTCTTCAGATGACAAATCCAACCGCATGGATGGGTTCGAATTGACGATCGCAGCCTAATGGTGCAAAAATTGGTCCAATCCGACATCCGTGGCACCACCTACAAGCATGTGAAGATGGACGGCCAAGATGGTGCCATGTGGTGCCATCTCGGCCACCAAACCAACCCAACTAATTGGCGAGGGCCAACGCACCTTCTCTCTCCTCGCATGCACGATCAGATCTAGGCCATTAGATCTTGATCCAATGACCATGGGCGCATGTGCATTGGATGGAAACTCGACGAAGTGGCAACCTTGGCTAATTGGTCAGCTACGCTACTTGCAACCAACAGGCGCGAGTTTGAAGCACGCCTTGCTACAGATCAAGTAGACATGCAGAACTGGCTCAATTGAGCTATTGGATAGCAAGCGGAAGTTCAGATGGAGTGCAACGTTGCATCACTAGAGCGCGTAGATCACGCACGTGCGATCAGATGCCCGATCACACGCTCAATCAAATGCGTAGGTGATAGAGTCATTGAAGTGGAAGTGGGCGCACACGTCTCTCAGTAGTCCGATCGCTGAGATCATCTAATCATGGGAGAAGCGTTGAGCATGGGGGGAGAGGAGAAGGTGGCGCATGAGCGGACCTATGCCCATGTTCAGGTCTTTAATGACGAATAAATTTGTCAATAAAGACCAATGCATTAAATTTTTAAGCATGAATTTACCCATTTGCTCTCAATCCCAACAACTATAAAAGGGGACCCCTACCACTCGAATTCAGCATCCTTTCCTTTCTTCTCTCTCCCCCTCCAAAGCTTAAAGAGCTTGTCCCAAACCTGGGATGCTCCTCTAGAGTTAAAAATAGAATTTTTCCACCTTCTCATTCTATTCGTGGAGCATACAGCAGTTGTCTTCTCACCACCATCTGGGAAGCAGATCCCGCTGAGATGTCGCTATGCCCCATTCTCCATCATCCATCATCGTTCTCCTTCATCCCTCATCTCACCACATTCTTTCAGGCACTTCATCAACTTAGCTAGTCCTCCAAGCAGCCATCGAGGAGGATAACTTCTCTCCACTTTCTCTTTACTACTTTCTAGACTAGATTTACTACTTTTTAGTTGTAATCCTTCTAGCTTTCTAGTGTAATGATTAGTTGTAATGAACATCACTTGATTATGAAATCCATATTTATTCTATCTCTATTTTGTATTTATTTATAATATTCTCTCTCTCTTTTATTCATTATTCTTTAATTTGATAGCTAGTTTAGATTCAACTCGACCATTTAATCTATTACGTGACAATAAAACAAACACGATTTTTAATCAAACGTCCACCTCCCTGTGTTCGACCCGAAATTCTTTTCGAGTTTCGATAAAATTATCTGTTGACGGATTTCCTCGCAAATCGCATTACAATGATGATGTGCATACATCTAGATAGTCAAAAATGTCTATTAATGCATGTTCTTAGTATCATATAAGCATCATGCATTATAAATATTACATAACATGTGTAACGAACGCATGCCCCAGACGTCTTTTAAGACGTCTGGGAGGTGGCCCAAACGTCGTACCAGACGTCTGGGATCACATCCAGACGTCTTACAAGATGTCTGGGATTGTTTCCAGACGTCTGTAAAATAGTTACTTTTCGCACGAGAGATTCGTCTGCGCGCCTGTGTGCGCAGACCCGCGATTCCTCTCTCTCTCTTTTTCCCTCTCTCTCTGCAGCTGCAGACCTGCCGCGCTCTCTCTCCCTCCTCCTCGCGCGGCCTTAAAAGGCCACGCCTCCCCTCCTGTCGTCTCCACTGTCCCCTTCCTCTTCTCCTTCCTATGCGCGAGAGCGAGCGAGCGTGAGGGCTGCAGCGACGGCTGCAGTGAGCGCGGAGGAGGTGCGGCGTGCAAGGGCGGAGCTCTGCCGTGAGGGCGAGCTCACCGGAGCGGCTTGGCCGGACGGCGGAGGGCGTAAGAGGCGCGGAACGATGCGGAAAAGCAACCTGCTGCGGTCTGAGCAGCAGACGCGCGAGGTGCGACGCGGGCGGCATCGCGAGCGAAGGTCGAGCGGTGCCCTGTTCTGGAAAAATTTTCAGAATCAGACGTCTGGGTTTATAGATAGACGACGAGGGGACGTCTGAAAGGTGAGCATTCCGCTTTCTTCTTCCTTCCTGTCGACTGACCATGCTGAGGGAGGGAGTTGGCTATGCGTAGGCTCGCTGATTCGCCATCCTTTGCGAATCAGACGTCTGGAAGTTGTACCAGATGGCGGGAGTGACCTCCAGACGTCCGGGGTGACCATCGGACGTCTGTGAGCTAGGCCAGACGTCCCCGCAGACTTCTGGACATCTGGGAAACCACGCTGAGCAGGTAATTCTTTGATTCACTTTTCAAGACGTCTGGAAGAAGTTCCAGACGTCTGATTTTACACAGTGTCGTCGTTTTCGACCCGTTTAGGGCCCGTTCGGGCTCCGTTTTCCGCGATTCGAGTTGCGTTCTTTTCAGAATTAATTCCTCTACCCGTCTACAGTAGCTATACACTATTTTGAGACTTTCCTTGTGTTTGATCCTTGTGATAGGACCTCGTTCAGTTGCAGTCTTGGGAGTCACGGAGGCACGCGGGATTCCCGATCACGCCCCCATTACTCCCGTTGTACCTGGTAGAGTGGCTTTAAGTTATTAAAATCTGTTAAATTATGAAATCGTAAATAGAACCTAGGACATTGCATGAACCCTAGGAATGAGAAATATATGGAATGATAGCTCCTATGTGTTGCATGAATCCTAGGACTGGAAAACTAGATTGTATGATAGATCCTAGGATATGGCATGAATCCTAGGATGGGAAAACTAGTGGAATGTATAATACTGCAGTCTTGGAAAATGGAAAGAGATATAAAGCTACCTATAATTTGAACTAACAGCTGCCTGTTGTGAATAGATAACGTGGTTGAGAACATGGATTGTAAGAATGTGAAACTGGAAAGTGAAACCTAGATGATTGAGTAAAACGGATGGAACCCTACAGGGAAGTAGGAGTAGAACTCCTGGAAAGTGAATGGAATAGTTTTGGGGAAGTGAGCTGGCCCTTGAGTACGGAGTACCAAGGAGAGCGATTGTCCCCCTGTTTAGTGCAGAGCGGAGCCAGCTGCCCCAGGGACCCAGGGTCAAGACTGGCCACTCTGTACCGACTTGTTGGCCCTCGCGTACGTAGTACCGAGGAGAGCTACTAGTGTAGGGAGGTAATAGCTGCCCCATGGGCCCCAGGGTTCTGCTAGCCTCCCACACCGACTTGTTAGGCCCGCTGGGGCAAACCAGGGTAGTCTGGCGAGGGTGCACAGACTGTGGAGGGGCAAGGCCCCGGTTTGGTTACTGTGGAGGGGTTGGGCCCCTGTTACTGAGAGGGCTATGCCCTGGACTGGTTCCGTGCTGTGCTTTGGGCGCACCCGTTAACGGAAACGACTGACCGCGTTTCAGTACGGTTTAGCTACCTGTGCGTTTATCGCGCGTGCCATAGTCACTGTTACGTCTGTCAGTGACCTTGGGGTGGTTGACTGAGGGTAGGATCACCACGGGGGACTCTCCCGGCAAGGAGAGCACCACGTGCTACTTCAACTTTTTGGAAAAGACTGCAATCAAGATCGTTACCACGAGGAACATTCGAGATCAAGTAAAAGATCTGAGAAATAAATGAAATAGTGAGACAATTGAAAGATGTAAATAAAGAAAGTAATAGAACATAACAGCTACTGTACACTCTACTGTTGTCTTTAGTTTTAGTTGCCACTCTACTCATCATTTTGCTGACGTGTTACACTCGTTACCTTTTTCAGGACCAGGTGTTGAGCAGCCAGGGTCAGCGGCTACAGAGGACGCTGGGCCGAGTAGGGTCCAGTAGAGTTACTACTGTCTTTTGTACCTCTTTGTTTTCGTTATAGTCAGTAGTTCTTGTTTCCACTGTACTTTTCTTTACCTGCAGTTCATGTTATATGATAAATGTTGTTCTACTGTTGTGGTGGTATCTACTGTAGTAGTTTCTTTCCTTAATGCTGTACTTTCTTACTGTTAGTTATATTCATGCTGAATGGGGTTTATTTTACTGCTCTTTTGGTTACTTCCTCGTTGGACGACTAGGTCTTGGGATTAGTCGAGTCGGCCCGGTTCTCGTGTCTCGTAGGGACTCGGGAACCAGGTCGTTACAAGATGGTATCAGAGCAAGGTCGTCCCGAGAAGTGAATCAACTGATTGGAAAATAACCAATTCGCATGTTTATAGCTAGAGTAGCCACCACAACATATCTCCTGACTTGAGCCCTTAGAAGTTTCGTTAGGTACCATCTGTTCTGACGTTTTCGTTTGGTTTTGCGTCTCCTTGCAGGAGATGCCTCGTCGCGGGACTGGCGAGACTGGCCGCGGGCGCGGCCGAGGGTGAGGTCGGCGTGGTGGACGTGCTGTTGTTGACGTCTCGGTGGACCAGCCACCACTCCCGGGCATCCAGGCCCAGGACCTCGCCAGACTGATACGAGATATTATACGAGAGGAGCTCCACCCACCGCCCCGAGCGCTTCCTCCTGGGGCTGCAGAGGGGGAGTCCTCTGTGGGACCACGCGATGGACACGACGCTGGACACGAGGGAGGGGATGGGCCCCTGCCGCCCCCACCTTCCTCCGACACTTCTGTACACGAGGCACCTTCGCCTGGAGGTGCACCAGCACCTCCCCTACAGCGCCACTTTGAGCTTTTCGAACAGTTCCGGAAGCTAAAGCCCCCTCCTTCAAGGGGGATGATGACCCGACCGAGGTAGAGGACTGGCTTGAGCAGCTGGAGAAGATCTTCGACACCCTTCTCCCCCCGGTGGAGTGCCGCGTGGCCTTTGCCACATACCAGCTGGAGAGTGCGGCACACCGGTGGTGGAGGGTGGTCCGGGGACAGGAGAGGGACGAGCCGACGTGGGACCAGTTCGTCACCCTCTTCTGTGAGCAGTACTTTCCCCAGACGTGGCAGGACCAGAGGAGGCGGGAGTTCCACACTCTCCGCCAAGGGACGATGACTGTGAGCGCGTACCGCACGCGTTTCTTGGAGCTGTCCTGTTTTGCAGCAACAGCGGTAGCCACTAAGGAGGAGTGCCTTTGGAGGTTCACCGAGGGGCTCCGGCCTGCGATCCGAGGGTATGTCAAACCCCTGAAGCTGCCTACATTTTCGAGGGTGGTAGAGGCAACTATGACTTACGAGGAGACCAACCCGTCTGTGCGAGAGACTGATGGCGAGCGGAAGAGGCCCTTTCAGCCAGACTTCTCACAGGGCCGGCGAGAACGGAGACACGTGGCATCCGCAGGAGAGCCGTCACGTTGTGTAGGGCCATCAGTGGCCTTTGGGGGCCCTCGATAAGGACCAGTCGCCAGCACCGGACCCCTGCCTAGTCGACAGCAGGGACTCACTGAGGGCGGGAGTCGGGTTCCCCTCTGCTACCAGTGTGGCCAGCCGGGCCACGTCAGGAGGGACTGCCCATCTAGGGCAGGAGGTCAGCAGATACTTCCCATGCAGAGCACTGGAGGGTGCGCAGGAGGCCGCGGTTCCCAGGCGCGAGGAGGAGGACAGCAGTCGCGAGGAGGGTACCGGCCAGCACCTACCCGTCCGACGCAGAGTGTGGCTGCTTCGTCTGCACCTAGAGCTGAGGGGCGTATCAATGCCCTAACACACAGGGATGCCAGAGCTTCGGGATCCGTGGTAGCAGGTATGGTTGCAGTTTCTGGCAGACTCGTTTACACGCTTTTCGATTCCGACGCTACGCACTCATTTGTCGCAGCCAGTTTCGCAGTTAGTTTGGACCAAGATTATACACTGTTAGAAAATCCGTTTGTAATCAGAGGTCCGAGTGGTCAGCTGTTTGTAGCTGAGGAGGTGTACACGGATTACGAGGTCAGCGTTGGAGGACATAACCTGCCAGCTGACCTGATTATGATCTAGATGGAGGACTTTGGTGTGATTCTGGGGATGGATTGGCTGTCCGCTTACCACGCCTTGGTGGACTATTTTGAGAGGAAGATTGTCTTCTCCATTCTGGAGTTGCCTTCTTTCGAGTTTCATGGAAAGCCAGTGGACGGGGTTTCAGGTGCATTCGGCACTTCGGGCGGCAAGACTTTTGAGCCTGGGGTGTGAGGGCTTCCTAGCCTGTGTGGTGGCAGAGCCCAGCCCTGTGGCAGACTTCCAGAGCATCCCGGTGCTCAGAGAGTACCCTGACGTGTTTCCAAACGAGTTACCAGGACTACCGCCCGAGCGTGAGATCGAGTTTGAGATCTCACTAGTACCAGGGACCAGCCCCATCTCCACCGCGCCATACAGGATGGCACCGCTTGAGATGCGAGAGCTCAAGTCCCAGCTGCAGGACCTTTTGGAGAAAGGTTTCGTGAGGCCCAGTGCATCTCCCTAGGGAGCCCCGGTACTGTTTGTGAAGAAGAAGGATGGGACCCTATGCCTTTGTGTGGACTACCGACAGCTGAATAGGGTCACCATCAAGAACAGATATCCGCTGCCGAGGATCGATGATTTGTTTGACCAGTTGCGGGGTGCCACGGTGTTTTCCAAGATAGACTTGAGGTCTGGATACCACCAGTTGAGGATCAGGGAGACCGACGTCTCGACGACAGCTTTCCGCACCCGGTACGGACACTACAAGTTTTTGGTCATGCCATTTGGGCTGACCAATGCCCCCGCTGCTTTCATGGACCTGATGAACCAGGTGTTTAGACCGTACTTGGACCAGTTCGTGGTTGTTTTCATAGATGATGTACTCATCTATTCTAGAGATCGGACGCAGCACAGACAGCACTTGCGGATGGTTCTGGACACTCTGAGATGACGCAGGCTATATGCCAAATACAGCAAGTGCGAGTTCTGGTTGAGGGAGGTGACCTTCTTGGGTCATGTGATCTCTGGAGATGGCCTGGCGGTGGACCCCGCCAAGGTCGAGGCAGTGCTCAGGTGGGAGAGACCGCGTTCAGTCATTGAGATCCGTAGTCTCCTGGGACTAGCTGGCTACTACAGACGGTTCATCAGAGGGTTTTCGCAGATTGCGCGTCCTATGACACAGTTGACCCGGAAGGACGTGCCTTTCGCTTGGACAGACGCCTGTGAGGCGTGTTTTCTGGAGCTGAAGGAGAGGTTGACCTCGGCTCCCGTGGTCACCATCCCTGACAGTAGTGGCGGGTTCGTTGTGTACACGGACGCTTCCTTGCAGGGGTTAGGAGGTGTGCTCATGCAGAGGGGTCATGTTGTCGCTTACGCTTCGCGGCAACTGAAGCCCCATGAGCATACCTACCCTACCCACGACCTAGAGTTGGCAGCTGTTGTCTTCGCGCTGAAGACCTGGAGGCACTACTTGTACGATGAGACCTTCGAGATTTTTACAGATCACAAGAGCCTTAGATATCTTTTTGACCAAAAGGAGCTCAACATGAGACAGAGACGTTGGTTGGAGCTCCTGAAGGACTACGATTGCAGCATCTCCTACCACCTGGGAAAGGCCAATGTGGTGGCTGACGCCTAGAGCCATAAGGCGCCCGCACGCTTGGCCAGTCTACAGTTATAGAGTTGGAGCCTTTTGGAGGAGGTGGGAAGTTGGCAACCTCTAGAGTTACGAGGGTACTGTGGGGCAGTGACGGTGACACGGCAGACCAGGCCAGAGCTGATAGACCGTATCATCACAGGATAGATGGCTGATCCGTACTTGCAGTCTTTGCACGACAGAGTACTATCAGGAGACCCTGGGGACTTCTCTTTCACAGACCAGGTGCTACGTTTGAGGGGACGGCTGTGCGTTCCCAGAGACGAGGAGCTGTTAAGAGGGCTCCTGACTGAGGCACACGGTTCCAGATTCACCATACATCCTGGGAACACGAAAATGTACCACGACTTGAGACGCAAGTTTTGGTGGAGAGGGATGAAGCGGGATGTGGGTGAGTTCGTGCAACAGTGCTTAGTGTGCCAACAGGTGAAAGCCGAGCATCAGAGGCCTGCAGGGCCGCTTCAGCCGCTTCCAGTGCCAGAGTGGAAGTGGGAGAGCATCACCATGGACTTGGTGGTGGGCTTACCCGTTACCCAGCGGGGACACGACGCAGTCTGGGTAATAGTGGATAGACTGACGAAGACGGCACGTTTCTTGCCGATCCGAGTCACTTTGGGACCAGCACAGTTGGCAGAGAGGTATATTCATGATGTCGTACGACTACACGGAGTTTCGTGGGAGATCGTATCCGACCGGGATACCCGCTTTACGTCCCAGTTTTGGGCTGAGTTTCAGCAGGCCTTGGGGACGAAGTTGAGGTTTAGCACGGCTTACCACCCCCAGACGGACGGACAGTCTGAGCGCACGATACAGACACTTGAGGACCTTTTGCGTGACTGTGTAATGGACTGGAGGGGCTCTTGGGAGGAGCACCTGCCCCTGGCGGAGTTTGCATACAACAACAGCTATCACTCGAGCATCGGCATGGCTCCCTACGAGGCTCTGTATGGACGGAAGTGTACGGCACCCTTGAGTTGGGTTGAGGTGGGGACCAAGTGGGAGGTTGGCCCCAGGTTGATCCGGCAGAGTCAGGAGGTAGTTGAGCAGATCCACAGACGACTCCGCACTGTCAGGAGCAGACAGAAGAGCTACGTGGATCGGAGACGCAGAGAGGTGCAGTTTGAGGTTGGGGACCACGTCTTCCTTCGTGTTTCGCCCATGAAGGGCCTACAGCGGTTTGGGGTGAGAGGGAAGCTCGCACCGAGGTTCGTAGGGCCCTTTGAGGTCCTGGAGCGGGTTGGACCCGTTGCTTATAGACTTGCCCTTCCCCCGCAGCTTTCTGGTGTGCACGACGTGTTCCACGTGTCCAACCTCAGGAAGTACGTAGCCGATTCCAGTCACGTACTGAGTCACGAGAGCGTCAAGGTGAGCGACGACCTGACCTACCCCGAGCGGCCAGTGCAGATCCTAGACCGAGCCGTCCGCAGTTTGAGACGAAAGCAAGTACCCCTAGTAAAGGTTTTGTGGAGGAGCCAGCGGTATGAGGAGGCAACCTGGGAGCCTGAGGCGGCAATGCCGGAGCGATACCCAGAGCTTTTCGCGGGTACATCTTTTTGGACAGGCTTCGGTCCGCTTTGAGTTTGTTATGGTTATTTGGACGTCTTTTCCCGCACCCTAGTTGGCACAAGTTTCGGGGACGAAACTTCCTTTGAGTTTGTTATATTGTAACGAATGCGTGCCCCAGACGTCTTTTAAGACGTCTGGGAGGTGGCCCAGACGTCGTACCAGACGTCTGGGATCACATCCAGACGTCTTACAAGACGTCTGGGATCGTTTCCAGACGTCTGTAAAATAGTTATTTTTCGCACGAGAGATTCGACTGCGCGCCTGTGCGCGCAGACCTGCGATTCCTCTCTCTCTCTCTTTGTCCCTCTCTCTCTACGGTTGCAGACCTGCCGCGCTCTCTCTCCCTCCTCCTTGTGCGGCCTTAAAAGGCCACGCCTCCCCTCCTGTCATCTCCACCGTCCCCTTCCTCTTCTCCTTCCTGTGCGCGAGAGCAAGCGAGCGCGAGGGTGGCAGCGGCGGCCGCAGTGAGCGCGGAGGAGGTGCGTCGTGCGAGGGCGGAGCTCTGCCGTGAGGGCAAGCTCGTCGGAGCGGCTTGGCCGGCCGGTGGAGGGCGCAGGAGGCGCGGAACGACGCGGAGAGGGACCTGCTGCGGTCTGAGCAGCAGATGCGCGAGGTGCGACGCAGGCGGCGTCGCGAGCGGAGGCCGAGCGGTGCCCTGTTCTGGAAAAATTTCCAGAATCAGACGTCTGGGTTTATAGACAGACGGCGAGGGAGACATCTGGAAGATCATATAGACGTCTGAAAGGTGAGTATTCTGCTTTCTTCTTCCTTCCTGTCGACTGACCGAACTGAGGGAGGGAGTTGGCTGTGCGCAGGCTCGCTGATTCACCATCCTTTGCGAATCAGACGTCTGGAAGTTGTACCAGACAGCAGGAGTGACCTCCAGACGTCCGGGGTGACCATCGGACGTCTGTGAGCTAGGCCAGACGTCCCCACAGACTTCTGGACATCTGGGAAACCACGCTGAGCAGGTAATTCTCTGATCCACTTTTTAAGACATCTGGAAGAAGTTCCAGACGTCTGATTTTACACAGTGTCGTCGTTTTCGACCCGTTTAGGGCCCGTTCGGGCTCCGTTTTCCACGATTCGAGTTGCGTTCTTTTCAGAATTAATTCCTCTACCCGTCTACAGTAGCTATACACTGTTTTGAGACTTTCCTTGTGTTTGATCCTTGTGATAGGACCTCGTTCAGTTGCAGTCTTGGGAGTCGCAGAGGCACGCGGGATTCCCGATCACGCCCCCATTACTTCCGTTGTACCTGGTAGAGTGGCTTTAAGTTATTAAAATCTGTTAAATTATGAAACCGTAAATAGAACCTAGGACATTGCATGAACCCTAGGAATGAGAAATATATGGAATGATAGCTCCTAGGTGTTGCATGAATCCTAGGACTGGAAAACTAGATTGTATGATAGATCCTAGGATATGGCATGAATCCTAGGATGGGAAAACTAGTGGAATGTATAATACTGCAGTCTTGGAAAATGGAAAGAGATATAAAGCTGCCTGTAATTTGAATTAACAGCTGCCTGTTGTGAATAGATAACGTGGTTGAGAACATGGATTGTAAGACTGTGAAACTGGAAAGTGAAACCTGGATGATTGAGTAAAAAGGATGGAACCCTACGGGGAAGTAGGAGTAGAACTCCTGGAAAGTGAATGGAATAGTTTTGGGGAAGTGAGCTGGCCCTTGAGTACGGAGTACCAAGGAGAGCAACTGTCCCCCTGTTTAGTGCAGAGCGGTGACAGCCGCCCCAAGGACTCGGGGTTAGGACTGGCCACTCTGTACCGACTTGTTGGCCCTCGCGTACGTAGTACCGAGGAGAGCTACTAGTGTAGGGAGGTACTAGCTACCCCACGGGCCCCAGGGTTCTGCTAGCCTCCCACACCGACTTGTTAGGCCCGTTGGGGCAAACCAGGGTAGTCAGGCGAGGGTGCATGGACTGTGGAGGGGCAAGGCCCCGGTTTGGTTACTGTGGAGGGGTTAGACCCCTGTTACTGAGAGGGCTCTGCCCTGGACTGGTTCCGTGCTGTGCTTTGGGCGCACCCGTTAACGGAAACGACTGACCGCGTGCCAGTACGGGTTAGCTACCTGTGCGTTTATCGCGCGTGCCGTAGTCACCATTACGTCTGTCAGTGACCTTGGGGTGGTTGACTGAGGGTAGGATCACCACGGGGGACTCTCCCAGCCAGGAGAGCACCACGTGCTACTTCTACTTTTTGGAAAAGACTGCAATCAAGATCGTTACCACGAGGAACATTCGAGATCAAGTAAAAGATCTGAGAAATAAATGAAATAGTGAGACAATTGAAAGATGTAAATAAAGAAAGTAATAGAACATAACAGCTACTGTACACTCTACTGTTGTCTTTAGTTTTAGTTGCCACTCTACTCAGCGTTTTGCTGACGTGTTACACTCGTTACCTTTTTCAGGACCAGGTGTTGAGCAGCCAGGGTCAGCGGCTGCAGAGGACGCTAGGCCGAGTAGGGTCCAGTAGAGTTACTACTGTCTTTTGTACCTCTTTGTTTCTGTTATAGTGAGTAGTTCTTGTTTCCGCTGTACTTTTCTTTACCTGCAGTTCATGTTATATGATAAATGTTGTTTTACTGTTGTGGTGGTATCTACTGTAGTAGTTTCTTTCCTTACTGCTGTACTTTCTTACTGTTAGTTATATTCATGCTGAATGGGGTTTATTTTACTGCTCTTTTGGTTACTTCCTCGTTGGACTACTAGGTCTTGGGATTAGTCGAGTCGATCCGGTTCTCGTGTCTCGTAGGGACTCAGGAATCGGGTCGTTACAACATGCATCACCATGCATTTATGTTAAATTGTAAAATTTTTTTAGTAATTTCTTGTTTTTGGTGGCCAGGAAGAGGGTGGCATTTAATCGAGGCCTTGAATTGAAGATCCAACCATACAGATCTGATCAGGGTGATGATTGGAGTTCAACGACTACAAGATCGCCTCGATCGGACTTCTGTAGCATAAGATGCAGTCTGAGAAAGATCAAAGGTCAAGGGGCCAAGATGGTGTAAATCCATACATCAGATGACAAATCCGACTACACAGATGGGATTGGATCAATGATCGCAACCCAACGACGCAAAAATTGGTCCAATCCAATATCCGTGGCACCATCTACATGACATAAAAGATGGACGGCCAAGATGGCGCCACATGGCACCATCTCAACTGCCCACATCGGCCAAAGGCGCCCACTCCCTCTCTCCCCTTAATCGTGTGATCCGATTTGGGTGGTTGGATCTTGATCCAACGGCCATGGATGCTCATGCCTTAATTCACAAACGTGACCAAATGGCAGCTGTAGCACAGTGACTGGCCATTTCACAAGCGAGAGGAGGACACGAGATCGACACCCACCCCGCCTCAAATCGCACAGGCGAGCGGGCGTAGCTCAAATTGGGTCATCAGATCTTGATCATGCGGCGTGAGATGCGGATATGTGGCATGCAGAATGAGAGTGGATTGCGTACACGCGATTGGACATGTAATCGCATGCGCACGTGCCCAACAGATGAAGGCTCTCGCAGCTTTTAAGCCATCCGATCGTGATCACAAGATCATGGTTATACGTTGAGCGCACGTGAAGGTGAGGAGGTGGCAGTTGCATGCGCACTAAGCCCACGTTTGGGGTCTTTAGTGACACTTAAATCCATCACTAAAGACCCTGAATTAATGTTTTTAAGCATGAAATCACCAAATTGCCCTTAATCCTTACAACTATAAAAGGTGACCCCTACCACTCGAATTTCTCATCCCTTCCTTCACCTCTCTCCCTATCCAAAGCTCTAAAGAAGCTTGTCCCAAACCTAGGATGCACCTCTAGAGTTAAAATCAAAGTTTTCTTGCTCCCATTCTAAAAGTGGATCCTGTGACGATGATGCCTTGCCTCACCCTCGATTCTTCCTGCTTCGTTCTCCATCTTCTATCTTCGCCCTCCATCTTCCAGGCGTTGCCCCGTTCATCTCATCCTCCAAGCAGCCGTCATGGAGGATAACTTCTCACCTCCTTTCTCGTTGCTGCTTCCTAGAGTAGATTTTATTGCTTTCTAGTTGTAATATTTCCCGCTTTCTAGCTGTAATATTTTCATCTTTCTGGTTGTAAAAACATTATCCATATTATAAAGTGTTTGTTCTGTCTCTCTCTTTTATTGTTAATATCGAATTCATTGTGATTATCTCACTTTCTAAATAAAAACAACAAAAATATATATATAATCGCAGATTTAAAATCAACGTAGCTTCCCTGTGTTTAACCCAGAATTCTTTTCGAGTTTCAGTAAAATTTATTTGTTGACGGATTTCTTTGCAAATCACACTACAATGATGGGTTTTTAAAACACAACTTCCATTTGTGACGATTCTCCGATTCAACATTTTGGCGTCGTTGCCGGGAGGCAACAATCTTGATTTTCTTTCGACATTTCATGCACTTAATTGTTTTCTAACTTGCTTTTATTTCTCTTCTATTGTTTTGCAGGTACCTCAATAAGGAATCTTCAAGTGGTAGAAAGGAGTAACGTGCAGTTGAAGGCAACTGTAAGTGCTCCCCATTCTTCCCCCCTCCATAGATTTCAATCCACAACCCTAGGTTAAACCCTAATTAACCTACGTGTTCGCATAAACCCTAGGATTAGTTTGGATGGTTTGATTTCCACCCCCACTCATCTCACCCTCGTAAAAAAGGAAACAAACAAACAAAAAGACACTTCTTATGGGACAAATTAACATACACACTACATACGCCCACATTCAAGGCACATAACCTAACTTGATTTTTATCTACTCAACCAAGATTCAAATTTGTGGAACCGGTACACACCCAAACACATAATCAAGTAGAAATCAGAATAGGTATCCACTTGTGTACCTAACTCAATGGTGTATTAAGGCTAATTGTTTGAGTTGTTTGCACCGCACCACTTCATCTAAAATTAACTCATCAAGTAGCTTCCTCTTAGGGTTTACAAGTTAGGTCAATACTAGGCACTCCACTTTACTTTTGATTTCAAAAGGAAAAGATCTTCACCCATGTCTTGAAAATGTGGTTTGCCTCTTGAACTTGATTAAATTTACCTAATTCTAAACCCTAAAAGCTACTTAGGCAAGATTTGAACCTTAAAATCCACTCATCCAAAAAATCTAGCTTGAAAACCCTAGTTGTGCATGCACTCACACACATTCAATCAATCATTAAGGGAACAACCCATTTTAAGGGCCCACCACATTCCAAAATCACTACAATCCTAAGCCTAAGTTAAAATTGATTAGACGTTGGCCTTAAGGACTGATTCGCGCTTCGGGGCCCAGATTGAGATTGTTCACGATTAACCTGCTTGTACTAATCAATCTGATGTCTAGCTAGAGGAGTAGCATCAAACGAATGTGATTGGGGGGTATAAAGGAAGAACCCTCAACCCAGTCCCTCCTAACTGGTTGGATTGATTGGATGCAAGTAGAGTAAATCGCCTATAATCTTTAGATGGATTTTGAGAGTCTGTAGATCCTTAGGCTACGCAACTTAATGATAGACTTGTTTTGTTGTGCTGTAGGGTTCTTATCCCCAGTCCTTTCGACCTCTTCCTAGTTCATGCATGGAAGGAGGTCATTGAATCCTCGATTGGAAGGACCATTAAATCATTCTAGGAGGTGTAGATTGAATTTTGGCCAAATTGATCCCATGGCCGATCAACAACCTCCTCTGCCTCAGAATCAACAAGAGATGTTTCAAAGGCAACTGGAATAAATGCAGAGAATGCAGGGCGCTCAACCTTTGAAGGATTTTTATGATCCTTCAAATTGCAGGGAACGTCCCAACATCTAAATTCCAGCCAGAGACGTTGAAATCAAGCCCCAGGTGTTAAGCCTGAGCAAACATTTTCATAGGCTTGGCTCTGAAGACCCATTCCAGCATTTGGAGGACTTGACCACTTTGGTTCGGACCACCAAAGCACGAAACGTGAATAAAGAGCAAATGATCATGAGGATCTTTCCCCACTCTCTTAGGGAAAGGCTGCTAATTGGTACAGGACCATAGGAAGGCTGATAGCAACTTGGAACGATCTTAAGTTGGCTTTCTTAAAGAAATTCTTTCTAGTCAGGCGTACCAATGCACTGAGGCGAGCGATTACTACTTTCGCCCAGTGGTCGAGAGTAGTTTCATGTTGCCTGAGAGTGATTCCAGGACTTATTGTGGAAGTGTCCACACCATGAGGTGCCGAAATGGCAACTCATGCGAATCATTTATCATGGGTTGACTGAGTAACTCAAAAATCACATGGACGCTTGTTGTGGAGGCAATTTCCTCAACAAAGACGTAGATAGTGCGCACGATTTGTTTGAGGAAATGAGTGAAAATTCAATAAATAATGCCTCCATGGATACATGTAATCGGTCCCAACAATCAAGATCGAATGATAAGGACGTCCATGACTCTCATTCATTCATTATGGAGCAGATTTGTAATAAATTAGATAAGGTGGACCTGGTTACCAAATGGATGGAGGAGTGGATGGCAGGAAATTCTATAAACAATTCTTGATCCACATAATCCCAGAATTCAGGATCCATTCTTTTCGTGCTTCTTCTGGACAAGAGTTTGTGAACCAACTGGATGCGGCTCAACCTGTGAGCCAGCATTGCTCGAAACCCCACGGGCTCCAAACTGGGGCCTTTGATCCCAGTTTCTCTGATCCCTCCCTTTCTTTCTCTCCATCCTCACCTTAAGAGGATGTCTATGTTGTACAGGAGAACATTAGGTCCAACCCATATTCCAATGCTAATAATTCGGGTTAGAGGAACCACCCTAACTTCTCTTAGAAAAATCTGAGGCAGTAGACCCAATTCCAACCCAGCAACTATGCTCCAAAAACACTAATGGATCAGGGTCATGTTTATACTCAGCTGCCCCTGAATCAAGTCAATCAGCTAGTTTGGAATGCTCGTCAACCCGTAGGGCAAGCTGATTTGAACCGTTAAATGGCAGAGATGCAACGATCTATGCTCCAACTTATGCAACAAATGAAAACCTCGCTGGACAACTTGTAAACCAGGCTCACTACTAACACCCATTAGCTCGGATCTTTGCCATCTCAACCTGTACCCAACTCACGCAACATACAAAATCCAGGCAATCAAGCCAAAGGGTATGGGAATCATAGGGACCCACACGTACATGCTCAGGTGGTTAAGTAGGGTCCTTCCTCTTCCGCTTCTTCATCAAATCTAGGGTTTTTGGCTAATCAAGCCCCTCTGATCTTTCCTAACCTTCCCCAAGACCCAAACCCGTACACATCTGCCAACTTCGTTATGAGGAGTGGAAGGCAAACCCAAGACCCACACCTACCTTGCTCTAGTCAAGAAAATACTGGTGAGCCTAAGGAGAGAAAGGAGAATCCTGAAGAAGAAATCAAGGCTCAAGAACCTAATTCCGAAGAGCTAACTCAAGTTCCTTTTCCTGAGGCCTAGATTAAACCTAGGAAGAAGAAGCTTGTTGATAGTAACGAGAAGCCCTTGAATATATTCAAGAATGTTGAAATCAATATCCCCCTCCTCGATGCTATCAAAAACATACCAGCTTATGCTAAATTCTTGGAGGATTTATGTGCCCAGAAGCGTAAGCTGAGGGAATCTATTCCGAGGAAGGTGATACTCTCTGAGTAGGCTAATTCTGGTATCCTGCATCACCTTCCTCTGAAAAAGAGAGATCCAGGTGCCCCTTTGATTTCATGTGTTATTAGAGATTACACTTTTGATCGGGTACTCTTGGATCTTGGTTATCCATTAACCTAATTCCAACCTCACTTTACGAGAAGTTTGGATTAGGTGAACTTCGGTCGACCTCAGTAATGTTGTAGTTAGCGAACCATTTGGCCACAAATCCGAGAGGCATCATTGAGGATGTTATTGTCAAGGCTAAGGACTTCTATTTTCCTATAGATTTCCTTGTCCTTGACATGGATGTACCTAAGAATTTGAGGAACACGCCCATCATTTTAGGGCATCCATTGCTGGCTACCACAAAGGCCAATATCAACTGTGAGAGCGGTAGCATGGAAATCGCCTTTGGGGATCGAAAACTGAAATTGGATATTTTCAAGGTGATTAAAAAATTTGATTGTGGATTTATAGAGGAACTCGAGGAAGATAATTTAAATATTGGGACATGTTTGGTTGTATCTACTATTAAGAGTTCATCTGGCACCGATGAGCCCAACCCACAAACCTCCGTGGCAGACCCGCCACATTCTGAAGAGGTTGTTGATTTTGTTCACTTTCAACCTCTTCCTCTCAATCGTCCTGATGAATCTTCATCAGCATCCTCCTTACCTTCCATCTTAGACCTGCCCAGCTCGAGCTGAAACCATTCCTGGAGAGTTTGAAATATCAATTTCTAGAACCGAAAAAGATGCTTCTTGTGATTATCAATGCTAGATTGACTAAGGAGTAGAAGATTAAACTAATCAAGGTCTTAAAAGAACACAAAGAGGCAATTGGTTGGACCATCCATGACCTTAGGGGGATTGAGCCATTTTACTGCAATCATAGAATTTTCATGGAAGATGGATCCTGCCCTTCTCTCCAGAAGCAGAGAAGACTAAACCCTAATATGCGAGAAGTGGTCAAGAAAGAAATAATTAAGTGGCTTAATGAAGGAATCATCTATCTGATCTTGGATAGTCCATGGGTAAGCCCCGTGCAAATTGTTCCCAAGAAAGCCAGGATTGCTGTTGTGACGTGCTCTTGTGCGTGTGTGTTAAAAGGTGTCGTTATAGTTGCACTTGATACGCCGGTTTTAAAAGAAGTAAACGGAGGTGAGTCTGATTGTCGGTCTCAGGGAGGCGTGGAAATCGGATTTTATTTACCACTTGTTGTCACGAAAAAGGCGGAGTTTTGCTTGCGAAAGAGACGGTTTTGAAAAACGACAGCGAGAGATAGAGAGAGAGTTTAGGGTTAGAAAGCTCTTGGTTTTGATCATGCACTTTGAACAGAAATTAAAATGGCGATTGAATGGAAAATAATTTCATTAAACATGCATTCATAGTTCATAGCTTACAACATTAAATACATGCTTAAAAGTAAATGAAATCTTAAAAGAGAGAGAGAGAGAGATGGAGAGAGAGTGGAGAGCGACGAGACAGCCACGGCGGTGGAGGAGGCACCGTCGGTGGCTCGTCGTCTCTAGCGATTACAAGAGTGCCTAAAGCTAGCTAAGAGAGGAGTGGAGTAGTTGCAAGTGGGAGAATATACATTGAATGGTGGTAGAAGGGGGTTTAAATAGAGTTAAGGGCTTCCTAAAAGAAGAATGGGCTTTAGCGACATCCGGAACGTCGCTAAAATTGCTTCCACAAACGTCGGTGAAGCCCTCCTGCCGCCGGTCAGCTGCCCGCCCCGATCTTCCTCTTCTCGCGATCCGTGGCCGCTGAACAGGAGCCGTCCGATCGAAGATTGGACGGCTGAGAGCCTTCTGCTCCCGTGCTGAGATCGCGCCTTGGGCGCGCGTGTTTGCCCGCATTTCCGCCCGGCGTGCGTGTGCGCGTGGGTGCTCGTGGGCTGTTACCGCACCGCGTGGCTAGATCATGGCCGCCCGCTGCTAATCGGGCGGCCCAATTTTTCCGCACCCTTCGCTCGCCTTCGATTTCTGCTCTGCGCGGCACGAACGCGCGTCGCTGCGATGCAGGCGTGCGCGCTAACCATTGCGCCACACCCGCGCTTTGTCGCGCCAACCGCGGGCGAGCTCGTGGATCTCAGCCGTTCGATCGAAGATCGATGGCCGAGATAGTCCTTGGCCGGCTGAGGGTGTGCGAGCGGTGGGGGCGAGCTGACGTGGCACTCTCTGGGCCGTTGATCTCCAGATCAATGGTTAGAATTTCTTGGGCCCATTGTGGGAGCTCCAGATGTCGGATTTGGCTGATCTCGAGTCCGTTGGACTCCGTTCGTCGTTCTGAATCCATCTGTGTGGTCTGATTGCTCATCTGAGGCCTGCTTTGATAAATGCTTTACACAAATGGCCATTAATGCAGTTTATAAGCAATCTTGGTACTTAATGCATGCAATGCTCCTATTCTACTTATGTTGTGCCTTTTATTCTAGAGATGGGCCATATTCAACCTTATTACTACCCCCTTGTGTGGTGTTATCATACCCGAGGCTTACTCCTTTCTAGTCCCTAGCAAAGTTTATTCTAGCCTTTATTTCCTTGGGGAATTCAAGAAGTAATTGCTTAGGCACTTCGTTACTTGTCAATAAGAGGAAATATACGAAGATCTTAATCTACAAAGACTAAGCAGTGCCCGAGTGTCTGCCAAAATATAAATCACCTGAATCCTTACTTTGTATATATAACTATACATATGTATACGTATATATATATGTTTTTTTAGAATTTTCGGAATTCAATGTGGGTTGGTAACTTTTTACGGCTACCCAACCCACCCAAAACTTGGTCAAAACCCTAAGTGCTAAGCATCATGGTGTGAATGTTGTGATAGACTCACTTAACGGTAATTGAGACAGACTTCGAGTTTCTACACCTCTAGGTGACCGGAAAAGAAAATATTTTTGCCTGAAGGTGTATTTGTTCGATTGGTAGCTTTCTCCCTACGTTCGTTTTACTTGGGGTCAACACAAGGATTTTCCAGTGTATATCTCCCCGGCTTGTACTACTTCCCCACTTCTTCCTTTGGTGTTTTGGTCTTTTTTGTGCAATTATTAAGCTGGGCTCTGGACAACCAACAAATGGGCTGTTACCCACGATCACTTGCCAGCCATACTTGTGTGGTGAAGTGCGGTTTATTTTCTTTTCTTCTTCCCTTTTCTTTTTTTTTTTTCGTTGGTGGCTTCCTTGATCTCAAATGTACCTAGAGGCAGCGAAAAAGAAATGGCATGTGGCTGGGTTCTGGATAACCTACCAATGGGTTGTTACCCACGACAACTTGCCAACCATATCACCCTAGAGAGTTCATTAGCTACCCAATTTCTGTCAAAATCTTCGAGAAGTGAGTCTGTGCAAAAATGTGTGCAGATGCTTAGACTCAAAGTTTTCCTGAGTTAGAGGGTGAGTTCATAAGTCTTATACTTATTACCTTTTTTAGTAGGTGGATTTGAATAGCTTAAAGTTACAAGGGCTATTTTTGTATTATTTCCCACTATTGACAAGTTTCTAATGCCTAAGTTTTCTTCCTAGATTCAATTTTTTTTCTTTTTTTTAATTAATTCAGACTGATTAATTAAGCTCAGGATTATGCAATTTACCATCCCCCCATGCTTAAGTTGGATAATGTCCTCATTGGCAAATACATGGATGCAAAAGGGTTCAAAAAAAATAGTACCTGAGTGACGTAAACTACCAGATTAGTCTGAATCCTCTGGGTTGCCTCTCAGGAAGCGCTGAGTTTAATGCCTCCAGCTGGGCGGTGCTTGGTGTCAGCCCTCAACGAGGGTGACACTTTCCTTGGGGGGTACCTGGGCCAGGAAATGCTTCAAACTTTGACCATTAACTGTAAAAGTGTGCCCAGTGTTAAGATCATCAATTTCAACCGCCCCATTAGAATAGGGCTTGACCACCCGAAATGGTCCCGTCCATTTGGACCTAAGTTTCCCTGGGAAGAGTTTCAGGCGTGCATCAAATAGCCAGACTTGTTGGTTCGGCTCAAAGGTTTTTCTATGAATGAGTCGGTTGTGGACGGCTTTCATTTTCTCCTTATATAGCCGACTATTGTCAAAGGCATCCCGACGAATTTCTTCGAGCTCAGATAATTGAAGCGTCCTTTGTGCACCGGCTAACTGGGGTCCATGTTACATTACTTGGCAGCCCAGTAAGCCCGGTGTTCCAATTTGACAGGGAGATGGCAAGCTTTGCCAAAGACCAAGCGATAAGGCGACATGTCTATCGGTGTCTTAAAAGCGGTCCTATATGCCCACAGGGCATCATCAAGTCGTGTGGACCAGTCTTTCCTGTCAGGTCTCACAGTCTTCTGTAAAATGTTCTTGATTTGTCTGTTTGAGACCTCAGTCTTCCCATTTGTTTGTGGATGATACGGGGTGGCAATGCGGTGGTTTACCCTGTATTTTCTAAGTAGGGCACGGAATTGGGAATGGATAAAATGGCTTCCACCATCACTGATCATGGCCTTGGGTATTCCAAACTGGGAAAAGATGTTCTTCTTCACAAAGTCCATGACCGTCTTGTGATCGCATCGTCGAGTGGCGACGGCTTCAATCCATTTGGAAACATAGTCTACCGAGACCAGGATGTACTCGAAGCCGTTGGATGGTGGAAAGGGGCCCATAAAATCGATACCTCAAACGTCGAAGATTTCGACAATCAAAATGGGTTGAAGGGGCATCATATCTTTCTTGGTAATGGTCCCTAGTGTTTGGCATCGTGAGCAAGTCTTGGCAAAGATGTGTGCATCCTTAAATAGGGATGGCCAATAAAATCCAGACTGCAAAACTTTTGCAGCTGTTTTCTTGCCAGAGAAATGGCCGCCACATGCTTGGTCATGACAAAAGGAAAGCACACTCTGAACTTCGTCTTCGGGGATGCACCTCCTAATGATCTGATCAGCACAGAGGCGAAACAGCATGGGATCATCCCAGAAATAGTGCTTGGCCTCAGCCAAGAACCTGTCCCGTTGCTGTCTGGACCAGCTGTGCGGGGTTTGTCCTATAACCAGGCAGTTGACACAGTCAGCATACCATGGCATTTTCTTGTCTTGCACGGCTAGGATGTGTTCATTAGGGAAGGTATCAGATAGAGGTAGGGATGGTCCAATGTGGTCTGGATGAAGTCTTGACAGGTGGTCAGCCACCACATTTTTCGATTCGGCCTTGTCTCGGATTTCTAGGTCAAATTCCTGCAAAAGCAGGATCCATTTGATGAGCCTGGGTTTTGCATCCTTTTTGGCCAACAAGTGCCAGATGGCTGAATGGTCGGTGTAGATAGTCACGTGGGATCCTAGCAAGTATGATCGGAATTTTTCCAGTCCAAAGACTACAGCGAGCAACTCTTTTTCTATGACCGTATAATTACATTGGGCCTCATCCAACATTTTGCTCACGTAGTAGATCACCACGGGCTTCTTGTCTTGCCTTTGTCCCAGGACAACGCCTATGGAAAAATCTGATGCGTCACACATAATCTCAAAATCCTGGGACCAGTCTGGGGGTTGAAGTATAGGTGCCGTGGAGACTAAGTCCCGGAGGGTGTGATAAGCCTGGATGCAATCAGGAGACATGTGGAAAGTGGCGTCGTTGGCTAGAAGGTCGGTCAAGGGTTTGGAAAGTTTGGAAAAGTCTTTGATGAACCTTCGGTAGAAGCCAACATGTCCTAGGAAAGAGCGAATCTGCCGAATCGAACTAGGTGGAGGAAGTTTAGAAATTAAATCAACCTTACCTAGATCGACCTCAATGCCCCTATGCGAAACGATGTGTCCGAGGACAATTCCTTCTTGAACCATAAAATGGCTCTTTTCCCAACTTAACACCAAGTTAACCATGATACATCGTTTCAGGATTTTCTCCAAGTTGCTCAAACAATGGTCAAATGAATTCCCGGATACAGAGAAATCATCCATAAAGACCTCCAAGTATTCACCCACCATTTCTGAAAAAATGGCTAGCATGCAACGCTGGAAGATCGCAGGTGCGTTGCATAACCCGAACGACATTCGACGGAATGCAAACATGCCATATGGGCAAGTGAATGTGGTCTTTTCCTAATCTTCCGGAGCAATTGCGACTTGGTTATATCCCGAATATCCATCCAGGAAGCAAAAATACTTCTGCCCTGTCAATCTTTCAAGGATTTGGTCAACGAATGGCAAGGGGAAGTGGTCCTTCTTAGTGGCTTCATTAAGCTTCCTATAATCAATACACACCCGCCATGAGGAGGTGGTGCAGGTGGGGATGGATTCGCCATGATCATTAGTGACAACGATGAGCCCAGCCTTCTTTGGAACCACTTTAGTGGGGCTCGCCCAGGGGCTATCAGAGATAGGGTAGATGATGTCGGCGTCAAGCCACTTGATAATTTCTTTTTTAACGACCTCCCGCATGTTAGGGTTTAACCGTCTCTGCATCTGGCAGGAAGGTTGGGCCCTGTCTTCCAGGTAAATCTTGTGGGTGCAATAGGTGGGGCTAATTCCTCTTAGATCCGAGATGGTCCAACCAATGGCAGCCCGATGTTCTGAAAGAGTAGTAGTCAACCTTAGTTCCTGATCCTTGGTTAGATGGGAATTAATAATCACTGGGAAGGTCTGGTCAGGTCCCAAGAAGACGTACTTGAGATTCTCGGGCAATGGTTTAAGTTCAGGAGTGGGTGGGACCACAGTCGATGGGAATGGAAAGGGCGGTAGTTGATCAACATCGATCTCTTCAAATGGTGTCATGTGATGATACTCAGCCTTACAGAGGTCCACGAGTAATGATGGTGACGGGTCAGAACTATGGGTTTGGTGGTCTGAGACAGAACTGAGGGTAAGGCATTCCTCGATTAAAGTTTCCACGGGATCATGTTCCTCAATGTAATCGCAATCAAAAGACTTTGTCACCCGGAAGATATCTAATTGCATTTTCCTGTCCCCAAAGGCAATTTCCATACATCCTGTGTCGCAATCAATGTTTGCTCTAGCCGTAGCTAATAAAGGTCTGCCTAAAATTATGGGTGCATTCTGTAATTTTTCAGGGACTTCCATGTTGAGCACCAAAAAGTCGACCGGGAAATAGAAGTCCTTGACTGGTACAATTACGTCCTCAACAACCCCCTTCGGGGTTTTCACTGATCTATCTGCCAGCTGGATGGTGACAGGGGTTGGTGTCAGCTCCCCAAAACAAAATTGGTGGTACAAAGTTGTTGGAATTAGGTTGATAGAAGCACCTAGGTGCAAGAGCGCTCTATCAAATGTCATGTCCCCAATATTGCAGGAAATCAGGGGCGCTCCTGGGTCAGTTCGTTTGAGTGGAAGGTTGCTTGATATCACAGAACTCGCTTGCTCAGAGAGTACAACCTTCCTAGGTGCTTGAGGTCTCGGCTTACGCTTGGGTGTATAGGCATCCTTTAAGAACTTGGCGTAAGCGGGGATGTGTTTGACGGCTTCTAGGAGCAGAATATTAATCTGTACTTGCTTAAAAATCTCCAACAGCTCCTCAGTTTCCACAGCATTCTTCTTTTTCTTAATTGTTTCCAAGGCCTCAGGGTAGGGTGTCTGAATGTGGCCTGGTTCCATGTCTGGGTCCTTGGTTGGTGCCTCTTCTAAGTCGGGTATTTCAACAGGTAAAGTCTCGGGGAGAGTCGGCCATTTGGGATCCTGGGTTTTGGTGCCGCTTCTCAAGGTCACAGCATTTGCAGAGGCATTAGGGCCATGGGGTGATCCTTGAGAAGACGAGGATGAAGAAGCGCCAAACCCAAGAGGTGTTTGTGGGGCTGGCTGGACCATGTGAGTCTGCCCGGGGTTGCCTTGGAACCCTTGCGAATTGGGGCCTCTGTTAATTATATTTCGCGGGTTCGGTTGTGGTTGGGAAGGTAGGGATCCTTATTGTTTACAGTCTAAGAGTTGGCTTAACTGTCCCTTTACCAAGGCCATTTCCTCCTGATGTTTCTGGTTCATGTCAGCCATCATCTTTATTAAGGTATCCATTTGGTTTTGTGGGGGAGGGGCCGCCCTATTCTGGTTATATTGGGGTCTAACTGGTGGTCCTTGCTGATAGGGGGCAAGTGTGGCTGCTGGTTTGGCCTTGGCTGGTTTTGGAATTGCGGTGGTTTCTGGTTTGTCCAACCAAAGTTGGGGTGGTTACGCCAGCCGGTGTTGTAAGTGTTGGAGAAAGGGTCAGGTTTCGCATAACCTTGAATGGCTTGCACATCTTCTAGGATAGCCGATGTTGATGAAGAGGGAAGGGAGTAATCAAGGGTAAAGGGAGCAAAGGTCCCTCCCTGGAACGTGGTCGGGGGTTGTTCCAGGTTCAGTTGGGTGAAGGGCTGGACCAGGTCAACATTATGTGCTCCCTTTGCTAGGGAGAAAGTCTGCAAGGGGTTCCTGGTCTGATTCATTAGCTCATCAATCTTTTTGTCCACCAATTCCACTCGATCCAACTTTTTGGCAATGATGCCCATGTCAACCATTCCAGAATTTGCTTGCACCTCATAAATCCCGCCACGGGGTTGACTGGACCTGTTAAACTGGTTCATGGAGGCATTGTTGAGTGAATTCTCGCTCATAGACTCAAAGAGCTCAAATGCGCTCTCCTCATCTTTGTTTAGGAAGCTTCCCCCGCATGAGGCATCAACGAAGTTCCGTAGGTTGCTGTTCAAACCGTGGTAAAAGATCTGGGCCAATTGCCACCTTGGGACTTCGTGGTGTGGGCATTTCCTCAAAAGTTCATTAAATCTTTCCCACGCCTCATGAAATTGTTCCCCACCCTGGAGTGTGAAGGTAGTGATAGCTCTTCTGAGGGCATTGGTCTTTCCTATGGGGAAGAATTTCTTTAAAAATGCATGCCTCAGTTCTTCCCAAGTGGTGATGGGTCTACCTAGGGTTCTAAGCCAATGAGAAGCCTTGTCTCTTAATGAGTAAGGGAACATCTTGATTAGAACAATGTCAAGGCTAATGTTCCTAGGTTTCACCGTTCGTGCTATGCGGTCGAGATCCTCTAGGTGTTGAAAGGGGTCCTCATTTGAGCTTCCATGAAAGTGGCTCTGGATCAAACTTAAGACGTTTGGTTTCAACTCAAAATCATCTCCCCCCTCGGGGATCCTAAGGTGTGGCTCGACTCTAATAGCAGAGGGATTATAGAAATCGCGGAGGGGTCTTGGCTGCTCCTGAAATGGCGGTAAATCAAGTGGTGGTTGCCCTGGTATGTCGTGGAAAGGTGGTGGTTGTTCTTGCGGGTTCTGTAACCGTTGTATGGCTTGCATGATGGTGTGGATTTGTTGTTGCTGAAGCCGATGGTTAGCATTGATTTGAGCTTGGATGATGGCCATATCGTCTGGTGGGGGTTGATCTTCAGCCTCATCTACCCTAGGTTCAGCCATGTTTTCAACAGAATTACGTTGCCTAGATTCCTGCCCCAAAACACACAATTCGGGATGCAGTGAGCGCCTCCCGTGCATACACTAGAGAAGAATAGGAGGGGATGCAGAGGGCGACAGATGTGAGAAATGTGTTTCAATCAAGCACTCAAGCCTAATCCTTATGGTGTATTCCTTAGGAGACCTAGAAATCTCACAAAGGGTGATTAAGTCCGTAAGCACTGGACTCCCCTTCCCAAGGCTATTCTGGCTAGGTTGATTACGAGGGGATTGCAGGGAAGGTTCTTCCTTTGGCTTGCGCCTCCTGTTCCATAGACCCCACAACCGCGGTCGTTTGACACTGCCCCACAGCCTAGTCACCAGATTCTACCAAGGGAATGAAAGCCAAGTGCCTAGCAAACAAAACCTCACCTTTTGAGACTTAACTCAGTCCTGCCTAGGGCACGTCTACTCAGTTTTAGAGGGTTAGGATAGTGCTTGTGCTTAAGGTGATGTGATGAGGCATTGATTGGGGTGGTGCCTCTTAATTTTCCACTTTCAAAGTGTGTGCTTCTAGCAAAACATGGTTTTAAAGCAAGGATTTGTTAAGATGTGGTGTCCTTTAGTGTTTCATCCTTACTTTAGTAATTTTTAGGGTTGACGTGTCTTAATGTTTTCAAATAAGTTTCAGTGGGCACATCAAGTTCTGCACATAACTTGGTGAAAGTAGATTTCCTTTTCCTTTGTAGAGGCTCTAAAACCCTAGTGTACTCATCCTGATGGTCATGTAGCTTCTATTATATGAGTCAGTTTTAGGGTTGAGTGGTGCGGCCCAAGTCAATTCACGGTGGCTTCGCAAACACCACTCAGGAAAAAGAAAAGAACAGTCCAAGAATTTGTTCAGAATGTTAGAGTGTACATTTTTTGTGGGGTGATGTGTTATGGATGTGGGTCAAGCAATCATACACCACGCCAATTTTTTTCAGTTTTTACAATTTTCTAGCTTTTTCACGCAAGCAAACAATGAGAGACAGGTTACTCACTATCGGTCCTCGAGTAGCCTACTCCCTTGCTACCGTCGTGGAATGCGTCGCTTCGCCGTCCATGCGCCGAATTCTTGCAACCATCAAGTAAAAAGGAAAATAGGGCATTAGACGATGTGAGAATGAATGTGGAATGGAGGTGATAAAACAAATCCGTTGCCTCCCCGGCAACGGTGCCAAAAACTGACGTGCTCTTGTCCGTGTGTGTTAAGAGGTGTCGTTATAGTCGCACATGATACGTCGGTTTTAAAAGAAGTAAACGGAGGTGAGTCTGAGTGTCGGTCTCAGGGAGGCGTGGAAATCGGATTTTGTTTACCACTTGTTGTCACGAAAAAGGCAGAGTTTTGCTTGCGAAAGAGACGGTTTTGAAAAGAGAGAGCAAGAGATAGAGAGAGAGTTTAGGGTTAGAAAGCTCTTGGTTTTGATCACGCACTTTGAACAGAAATTAAAATGGCGATTGAACGGAAAATAATTTCATTAAACATGCATTCATAGTTCATAGCTTACAACATTAAATACATGCTTAAATGTAAATGAAAGCTTAAAAGATAGAGAGAGAGAGATGGAGAGAGAGTGGAGAGCGACGAGGCAGCCACGGCGGTAGTGGAGCCTCCGTCGGCAGCTCGTCGTCTTCGGCGATTACAAGAGTGCCTAAAGCTAGCTAAGAGAGGAGTGGAGTAGTTGCAAGTGGGAGAGTATGCATTGAATGGTGGCAGAAGGGAGTTTAAATAGAGTTAAGGGCCTCCTAAAAGAAGAATGGGCTTTAGCGACATCCGGAGCATCGCTAAAATCGCTTCCACAAACATCGGTGAAGCCCTCCTGTCGCCGGTCAGCTGCCTGCCCCGATCTTCCTCTTCGCGCGATCCGTGGCCGCTGAACAAGAGCCGTCCGATCCGTCCGATCGAAGATCGGACGGCTGAGAGCCTTTTGCACCCGCGCTGAGATCATGCCTTGGGCGCACATGTGCGCATGCGTTTCCGCCCGGCATGTGCGTGCGCGTGGGCGCTCGTGGGATGTCGTCGTGCCGCGTGGCTTGATCATGGCCGGCCACTGCTGATCAGGCGGCCCAATTTTTCCGTGCCCTTCGCTCGCCTTCGATTTCTGCTCTGCGTGGCTCGAACGCGCGTCGCTGCGATGCGGGCATGCGCGCTAACAGTTGCGCCAAGCCCGCGCTTTGTCGCGGCGACCGCGGGCGAGTGCGCGGATCTCGGCCATTCGATCGAAGATCGACGACCGAGATTTGTCCTTGGCCGGCTGAGGGTGTGCGAGCGGTGGGGGTGGGTTGACATGGCACTCTCTAGGCCGTTGATCTCCAGATCAACGGTCAGAATTTCTTGGGCCCATTGTGGGAGCTCCGGATGTCGGATTTGGCCGATCTTGAGTCCGTTAGACTCCATTCGTCGTTCTGAATCCATCCGTGTGGTCCGATTGCTCATCTGAGGCCTGCTTTGATAAATGCTTTACACAAATGGCCATTAATACAGTTTATAAGCAATCTTAGTACGTGATGCATGCAATGCTCCTATTCTACTTATGTTGTGCCTTTTATTCTAAAGATGGGGCATATTCAACCTAATTACTACCCCCTTGTGTGGTGTTATCATGTTGTGACTAATGAGAAAGGAGAATCTGTCACAACTCGTTCAACTCCCTCCTAGAGAGTCTACATCGATTACAAGAAGCTAACACAGTAAACAAAAAGGATCATTTCGCTCTACCCTTCATTGATCAGATCCTTGAAAGATTAGCTGGTCAAAAGTACTGCTTCCTAGATGATTACTCAAGATACAATCAAGTCCCTATCCATCCTGAGGTCAGGTAAAGATGACTTTCACCTATCCCTAAGGAACCTTTGCTTTTCGTAGAACGCCATTTAGGCTTTGCAATGCACCTGCAACTTTTCAAAGGTGTATTCTGGCCATATTTTCTGACATGGTAGGAGAGTTTATGGATGCTTTCATGGATGATTTCTCCATTTTTGGAGATGTTTGAATCTTGCTTGGCTAATCTAGAATTGATCCTTAAAAGATGCATGAAAATAAGATTGGTCCTTAGCTAGGAAAAGAGCCATTTCATGACACAAGAAGGTATCGTCTTGGGTCATGTAATCTCTGAACGGGGAATTGAAGTTGATAAAGCTAAGGTTGATGCTATTTCTAAACTTCCTCCTTCCACATCTGTCAAACAAACCTACTCATTTCTCGATCTTGTGGGATTCTATTGGAGGTTCATCAAGGACTTCTCTAAGGTTGCCCTCCCTCTGAGCAACCTTCTTTCCAAAGATATGCCATTTGATTTCAACGAATCATGGCACAAGACATTTGATTTTTTGAAATGGCAGTCACTTGTGCTCCGGTGTTGCAACCACCGATCTAGACAACCCCATTTAAGATCATCACCAACACTTCTAATTATGCGGTCGGGGTTGTTTTGGGTCAAAAGATCGATAGAAGAGCCTCTTCATCTACTACGCTAGCAAAACTCTGGACGAGGCCCAGAGGAATTACACTGTTACTAAGAAGGAATTGCTAGCTGTAGTATTTGCTTTAGAAAAATTCAGGGCTTATCTCTTAGGGTCTCACATCATAATTTTCATCGACCACTCAGCCTTGAGATATCTCTTCGCCAAAAAGGATGCTAAACCCTAGCTCATTCAATGGATTCTTTTCCTTCAAGAATTCAATCTTGAAATCAAAGATAAATCTGAGGCACAGAATGTGGTGGTGAATCATCTTTCGAGGCTTCTAAGTGATTCTTCTCATCCAGATATTCCGATTACTGATACTTTTCCAAATGAGACTATTCTGGTAGTTTCAAGTGTCCAAACCGCTTAGTTTGCAGACAATAAATTATTTGGCTGTCGGTCAAATCCCCCAGAATTGGACCAAGCAACAATGGGAAAGACTTAAATCTGAAGCCAAATATTACTTTTGGGATGACCCTAAATTGTATTGTATCGACTCTGATCAGATTATTCATCGATGCATACCGGAGAATGAGTTTCAAAGCAAACTTGAGTTGTGCCATGCATCTGCGTGTGGTGGACATTTCTCCGGGAAAAAGATGGCTACAAAAATACTTCAATATGGATTCTATTAGTCATCTTTATTCAAGGATGCCCAAGAATTCTCGAGGTCGTGTTCCCGATGCTAGGCACTTCGGAGCATAACCAAGAGAGATATGATGCCTCTAAACCCAATCCTTCCTGTCAAAATCTTCAACGTTTGGGGCATCGATTTCATGGGACCCTTCCTCCCTTCATTTGGACACCAATACATTCTCATTGCTATTGATTATGTGTCCAAGTGGATCAAGGCTATTCCCACCTGAACCAATGACCACAAAGTGGTCATCGATTTCATCAAAAAGAACATCTTTAGTCAGTTCAGGATTTCGAGGACCATCACCAATGATGGTGGTACTCACTTCACAAATGCCTAGTTCTGCAGTTTACTTGCAAAATACGGGGTAAATCATAGAATCTCCACACCTTAACACCCTCAGAAAAATGGACAGGTCGAGATCTATAATTGGGAGATCAAGAACATCCTGCAAAAGATGGTTAGGCCTAATCGAAAAGATTGGACTCAAAAGCTTGAGGACACTCTTTGGACCTACCATACAACGTACAAAATGCCTATCAGCATGTCACCATTTCATCTAGTGTATGGAAAGGCATGCCATTTACCAGTAGAGATTAAACATTGGGCATTTTGGGCAATCAAGTAGTGCAACTTCAATTTTAGTTTAGCCGGAAAGACCAGGAAACTCCAACTATCTGAGTTGGAGGAGCTTAGAAATGATGCATACGAGAATGCCAAGATCTATAAGGCTCGGAAGAAAGCTCTTCATGACCAACTAATTTCCCACAAGAACATTCAGCTGAACCAAAAGGTCAGGCTCATTGATTCTCAACTTAAGCTCTTTCCTGGCAAACTTAAGTCAAAATGGAATGGCTCGTTCATCATTGATCAGATATTTCCAAGTGGGGTTGTTCAGATCTCTGACCCAAGGATGGGTAATTCTTTTAAAGTCAACGATCAACGTCTGAAACCTTATGTTGACCGTGTTATTTTAGAACCCGTCTCAGATAAGGTTGCTCTAATCTTATTGTGATTTCTTTGGCTTGACTTCGCCTAGCTAATGGCATTAAACTCAGCACTTGTACAGTTTGACTAAGAGCTAACCCAAGCATCATATAGAGGTGATATTTTCTTCGTTCTACCCTTCCTTTCATGCCTTTTATTTTTCAATGAGGACATTGCATCAGCTAGGCATGGGGAGGTGGATTCAATTCTGAATCATTTTGTCAACTTTGTGGAATTCTTGTAAATTATACTTATTTTTTTTCTTTATTTAAAAAAAAAAGAATTTGGAAAGAATACTTAGGAATTAGGACTTTTCAACCTTAGGGAATAATATAATAGGATCTAAACACTTACACCCTTCAGATCTTCAGGCTTAATCAGCCTAGGTATCCACTAAAATGTGGATTTCTTTATCGAGTCCTTGCCATTCTGAATTTACTTCAAATTGGTTAAATAAGTTGGTGTTATAAGTACAGGACTTATCAACCCTCCCTCTGATTTGAGGGAGCTTTAAGTCTAAGCATTTACACACTTTTCACATTGACTCGTTGTTCGACGGTTTTAATGAAAATTGGGTAGCTAATGAACCTTCTTGGGTGGCATGGCTGGCAAGTTGTCGGTGGTAGCAGCTCATCGGTCGGTTGTCCAAAGCCCAGCTACAGGACCATTCTTTTCCTATTGCCTTTAGGTAAATCTTAGATCAGGGAAGCTACCTACTTAGAAAAAAATAGAAAAATATCCAAGAAAAAATAGAAAAGAAAACAAAAAAAAAGAAATAACCCACACTTCACCACACGCATATGGCTAGTAAGTTATCGTGGGTAACAGCCCATAGGTAGGTTGTCTAGATCCCAGCTCCAGAAATGCACGTATAATTCCAAACCACTTAGGAAGAAGTGGAGAAGTAGAATAAGTTGGGGAGATATATACTGGGTTTGCCCTTGTGTTGACCCCAAAGATGCACCTTTAGGCAGAATTTCTTTTCAAGGTCACCTAGGGTCATAAAAACCCGAAGTCCGTTCTAATCGCTGATCAGTGAGTCTATCACATTTCACACATAAAGATGCTTAGAACATAGGGTTCTCTTCGAGTCTTGGGTGGGTTGAGTGGCCATAGAAAGTTGCTCCAAAACCCTAAACTCAAAAAATTAGGAAAGAAGAAAAGAAGAAAAAGATCTTTCTTTGAATAAGGCAAGGGCTTGAGGCGGTCTACATTCTGGCAGACACCCGAGCCCTATTGTGTCTTTGTAGTTCAGGTCCTTAGTAAAAATTTTCTAATGTTGAAAAATGACTCTTGCCCGAGAAATCCAATCCTAATTCTTTTATAAATAGCATATAATTTTTGCTAGGGACTAACAAAAGATAGGCATGGGGGCGTGATGTGCATACATCTGAATAGTCAAAAATGTCTATTAATGCATGTTCTTAGTATCATATAAGCATCATGCATTGTAAATATTGCATAACATGCATCACCATTCATTTAGGTTAAATTGCATAAATTTTATAGTAATTTTTTCTTCTTGGTGGCCAGGGACAGGGTGACATTTAATTAGAGCCTCAAATTGAAGATCCAACCATACAGATCTGATCATGGCGATGATTGGAATTCAACGACTCCAAGACACCCCCAATCGAACTTCCGTAGCGTCAGATGCAGTCCGAGAAAGATCAAAGGTCAAGGGGCCAAGATGGTGCAAATCCGTACATCAGATGACAAATCCAACCGCAGGGATGGGTTTTGATCAACGATTGCATCCCAACAATGCAAAATTGGTCCAATCCGACATCCGTGGCTCCATCTACAAGACACAAAAGATGGACTGCCAAGATGGCACCACATGGCACCATCTTAGCCGCCCACACAAGCCAAAGGCACCCATTCCCTCTCTCTCCTTAACCATGCAATCAGATCTGGACACTTGTGCCTTAATTCATAAACGCGACCAAATCACAGCTGTAGCGTAGCAGTTGGGCACTTCACAAACAAGAGGACACAAGATTGAGCCCCGCCCCTCCTCAAATCCAGTGGGCGAGCGGGCACAGCTCAAATTGGGCTGTCAGATCTTGATCATGCGACGAGAGATGCGGATACGTGGCCTGCGGGATGAGTGTCCCACATCATCGCGCACATGCGTCCAACAGATGAAGGCTCTTACGGCTTTTAAGCCGTCCGATCTCACGATCGAATGGCTGAGATAGCAAGATCATGATTATGCATTGAGCACACATGAAGGTGAGGAGGCAGTGGGTGCAAGCACACTAAGCCCACATTTAGGGTCTTTAGTGACGCTTAAATTCATCACTAAGCGTCACTAAAGACCCTAAATTAATGTTTTCAAGCATGAAATGACCAAATTGGCCTCAATCCCTACAACTATAGAAGGAGACCCCTACCACTCGAATTTATCATCCCTTCCTTCACCTCTCTTCCTCTCCAAATCTCTAAAGAAGCTTGTCCCAAACCCGAGATGCTCCTCTAGAGTTAAAATCAAAGTTTTCTCGCTCTTATTCTAGAGGTGGATTCTACAACGACAATGCCCTACCTCACCCGTGGTTCTTCCCACTTCATTCTCTATCTTCCATCTTCATCCTTCGTCTTCCAGGCGTCGTCCTGTTCAGTTCGTCATCCAAGCAGCCGTTGAGGAGGATAACTTCTCACCTTTCTCTTTACTGCTTTCTAGAGTATATTTTACTACTTTTATAGTTGTAATATTCCTGCTTTATAGCTGTAATATTTCTTACTTTCTAGTTGTAAAAACATTATCCATATTATAAAGTGTTTGTTCTCTCTTTCTCTTTCTTTCATATTGTTAATATCGAATTCATTGTGATTATCTCACTTTCTAAATAAAAATAACAAAAAATATATATAATCGTGGATTTCAAATCGATGTAGCCTCCCTGTGTTCGACCAAGAATTCTTTTCAAGTTTCGGTAAAATTTATTTCTTGATGGATTCTTCACAAATCACACTGCAATGATGGGTTTTCAAAACTCAACTTCCGTTTGCGATGATTCTCCGCTTCAACAAACAACTAGTTTTCCAAACTCAAACCTTTTTGTGCATATTTTCTGCATCAACAAGGCTCTCTCAAGAGCCTTGTGCTTGTGATCTATTGATCTGTTAAGGCGTCTAATGCCTTATTCCTATCATCTAAAAGGTTGATGCTGATACTGTTGAATTATTTAAGTACTTAAGTAGAGTCGATTGAGAATACTATTGAATTATTTGAATATTTGAGTATATGCTTTATTAAAATGAATAATTGGTGATTTAAATCACTAATGTTTTGTCTTTATATCTCTTTTTACCCAATGACTTTTTTTGATATTGATGATTGTTATTAATTATCAATTTAAGTTGTATTCAATGAATATCTGTTATTGTACTCAATTGATTGTGCTCATCTATTTTAAATGAAGATTAATGTGTGAGCTCCACATTTGCTCCCTGCAAATGACCTCGGACTCCAAGTAGAATATGAGTTTTATAAATTTAAATGTTTTGTTGTGCAATTTAGGAGTGTACTACAATATAAATGCATATTTAAAACCTCCTCAATTCGCCCTACAACATTTATTTGCTTTCCATAAAAAAAAGCTCTCTTTGGTGGATATTATCTCTTGGAAATCAAAAAAACACCTCCTCTAAATTCAGACTACAACCAAATCTGTTTTTCAAAAATCATTTTCCAAATTTGTACATGTTCAAAAATTATGAAATTACTCTTGGATGTAGGTATTGAAGTCAAGAAGATTGTACTCAAATTCCATATCCATCTAACTTATATTGAATTTTTACAAATTTGTGAACTGCATTGATATTAGATATAATTTTTCTTCCTGATATTCAGTATTCAAAAACTCATACAAATGTTTACAATGCTCTAATTGATCTGAAATTTGCGTCATTGGATTCCTGTGATAAGTTAGAATCATAAAAAAATCAGAAAAAAATATCTTGAGCACTTTTGATTGCGCGTAAAACCCAAACACAGACTAGGGGTCAAAATAGACCTAAAGACCCCAGTGCACTATTAAATCTAAAAAATATTAAACATGCATTAAAAATTTTGAAAAAAAAAATTCTAGCCACCCTACTTAGTGGTGGACTAGGACCATTGATTACATTGCTTGAGTCACACCACACTTGGCCTTGTGGACTCAAATTTCACCATTTAGAAATATCTGCTCTTAGGGTTTTCACTTTAAACTAGAGCACACTTGTATTTCATACTTAAAGGGAACTTATCAAACAAATTGGAAGAAGGATCCAGGAGCCCCTCTGCTTTGTTGTTCGATTGGGGATATTACTTTGGATAGGGCTCTATTGGATCTTGGTGCCTCCATTAATCTAATCCCAACTGTATTATATTAGAAATTCAGTATAGGTGACCTGAAGCCCACTAATGTGACACTTCATCTAGTTGACTGGACTATCACCAATCCACGTGGGATTCCAGAGGATGTGATTGTTCGTGTCTGGGACTTTTACTTGTTGATTTTCTAGTCCTTGATATGGAGGTGCCCAAATGACTCTGCAATACCCCAATCATCCTAGGTAGACCCTTCCTTGCTGCTGTTAAAGCCCACATTGATTGTGAATCTGGAAAGATGGAAATTGCCTTTAGAGATAGAAAGATGCAATTAAATGCTTTTAAAGCATTGAAAAATTTTGATGATTGTGGAGCTATTGAGGGTTTCGAGGATGTTGATATTGAGGAAAGCATGGCTATTAATTTTATTGAAGATCCTCTGCTAGCATGTTTAACCCAACCAAGGAAAGAAATTGATTTGGAACCTAAGCGCAAGTTGGTCTACTATTTGTCGAAGCGAAATCGAGTTTTAAAATAAATGTCTCGTAGTATAGTTGAAATTGCTTTGAAAACAAATGAATTTTATTACTCAAAAAATGTAAATCCGAGGTCGAACACAAGGAGCAAATTAGGGTTCAAAAATCAAGAACACAACTTTCAAATTTGTAATAATATGCAATGGAGAATCAAAGTTATAATGCAAGCAATGTAAATAGATCGACAAGGTATCAATGTGTATAGCAACAAAAATAAATATGGACGTCTGATTTTGGAAATCAGACATCTTAAATGTACATTTGCTACAGTGCTTCTTTGATTTCTTTGGCTGAGCTCCTTCTTCCTCTTTCCCTTCTTTCCTCTATTCTCTGCCTCTCTTTCTTCCAAGCTTCTTCTTTCTTCTCTGTCTCTTGTCTCTGACTTCAACTCTTCTTCAGCTTTGCTCCTCTTTAGCCATGCCTTCACCTTCCTTAGCTTCTCTGGCTTCTGCCCTCTCCTTCTTCTTTCTTTGGCTTCCTCTACCTTAGCTTCCTTTCCTTAGCTTCCTCAGCAGCTTCACCCTTAGCTTCTTCTTCCTCCTTTTCCCTAGAGAGAAAAACCTACCCCTACCCTCCCTGCGATCTCTCTTCTTTCTTCTCTCTTAGGCTCACTCTCCTAGAGCCTTCTGGAGTTAATGGGTCGGGTTAGCGCAACCAGGATCAGGCCCACCGACGTGCGGTGGTGGGCAAGGAGTGCACCGGTAGTCGTGTATCCGGGTCATAACCAGGTCCGTGAGCAGTGTGTCACGGACGAGGTGGTGGGTGAGTGGGACCTCACCCCATGGTCAGGAGGCGATAAGCCCCTGACACTTTTTCCTTTTATTCAGCTATGTTTGCTCTGGATCTTCCAAGGTAGAACTAAATGTCCCAAATTCCTCGCAGGCATCCCTACAGCAGATGTTCTCGCAAATTGCAATAGCTGTGCGGGGCTCTGACTCTAGTAGTTGGGCAGATATTGTGTGTGAAGGAGACCCACATTGTCTGGAACCAGAAGCCTAGGACCTAGAGTCCTGGAGCAAGCTTGCGAGCTTCTTCGTGCCAACTTCAATGGTGGCGGAGGCCTAAACCCTATCCACAAGCAAACGGCCTCGTGGCCTCGTCAAAAGCACACAGGAAGCTTCACCTGAGCACGGTGAAGGTGGCATGGTGGTCGGCATGGTGCGGGGTGGCCTGAGCGTGCGTGCCTAGGTCACCCTATGGCTGTGAAGGTGGGTGTGTTCGGGGGACGTGTTGGGGGCGTGTGGCGATGATAGAAAGGGGGTTGTGGTCAGTGAGACATGGCGAAGCTCATGAGGTGGTTGACGAGGTGGGTGGATGTGTGGAGTGGCGGGAGCACCTCACCGGTGGTCTGACTGGAGGTGGAGAAGATGGTGGTGGTTCGTAAGCGTCGAGGCAGATTTTAAGAAATAAATGAGAGAAAAGAGATGAGAAGGGCGAGTGGACTTATCTGACAGGGAATAGATGAAAGGAGATGCGGAGGGGACAGACGGCTCGTATGTGCCGTTGCTGGAGATGAAGGCCTAGTGAGAGGACGACGGCGACGATGAGAGGGAAACAGGAGCATCGACTATTGCGGTGCAACAAGGATGAAGGAGACAAAGGTAACTCTGCCACTGGTATTGTGGCAGAGCCATGAGAGAGGGAGATAAAGGTCCCCAGAGCTTGCTAGGAGTTTGACTGGAGGGGAAGAGAGGAAATTGTGGGGTATCTCAGGCCAATTCAAGCTTGGGAGGAGCGGAAGGATCTGGGGACCCTTTTATAGCCCCTGGAAGAGGGCCTCGTGCTCGGAAGCCAAGCTTCAAAGCACGGCAACCTCGCCGGAGTTGGAAGGTCGAAAACACCCAAATCTCTCATGCGTTCGCATGAGAGATTGGGTGCCAATTAGGGCTCCAAATTAGGTTCACATGAGAGGGGATTTCTCAGAGAATCTCCCTTTCAAATTTGAGAGGGCTTCTTTGAGGAATTAGGGAGTTGTTTGCCTTGAATCCTCATCGGAGTAGGATTTCCTCTACTGTAATGGTGGAGGAACCTAATTGCAAAGAACGACGAGGAAGCTAGGGGGTGTCTTCAAGAGTTTTCAAAAGTTAGGGGTATACATGTCATTGGGCTAGACTAGTTTGCAAAGTAGGTCAAGGTGAATTCCCCCTAGGTCCAAATTTTGGTACAAAACTAATTTGGACCTAAGGAATCAATGACAAAGTAGGATTTTAGTTTTGAGCACATTTGCCTAGGCAATTTACATAAAAACCCAATTTAGGGCAAACATTTGACTGAGACCCCTATTTAGGTCAAAATAGTTTCTAAAGGCCAAATTGAAGGTTCTAAACCCTAGAGGATATTTTTCCATGAATTTTAAAGAGTTTAGGTGAATTTTATCCTAACTAGAACCTTGATAAATTAATTGGGTTTATTTTAGGGTTACCAGAAGTCATTTAATTCCCAAGTTTCACATGAACCCTTTTATGTTTGAACCAACCCACCTTTTATCTTGTTAAAACCATTTGACCTGTATCTAGCCCATGAGAAATCCCATTGTTACACTGCAATGGTAAAATTACAGTTTTACCCCTTGTTTCTTACTTTTCTCTCTAACTGGTTATTCATTGAGTTAGGAACTTCATTTGGTTATGTAGGAGCTTTTGTTCACTTTTCTGGGTCAAAATAAGCTAGTTAGAGCTCATGATGGTGTTCTCATCACACCCCCATTCCTAGCTTTTGCTAGTCTCTAAGCAAAATCTTAAGGTTTTAACTTCTGTTCTAGACCATGAGTTCCTTTCACACATTATGATGACTGCTTTTTCCTTTCCTTTTGATTATGTTGGAATTCTAACAGTAGGCCTAGAGGTACTCAAGCACCACCCAAGATCCGGACCTGACCAGCTCTAGCCTCAGTCCTCCACAAAGGTTTTTAAGGCCCACAGGAACTATCCTAAGGTTCGTTGGACTCCACAGTTAAAGCACCTATGCTTGTAACGTATTTTAGCCTCAGTTCAGTTTGTAGTGTGTTTTTTGTAAGAGTGAGACAGAGGATTTATTTTTTTGGAGAGTTTTCTCTCTCTTTTTTTTTATTTCTAGCTTCAGATTGGCTTCTCAACACGATCTGTATCGGATTCCTCGTCCCCATCATCAATCCTCAAAAGGCCCCTAGTAATCGATGCTTCGTGAGGGCACCACCCATGGCAGTACCCAGAACCCTGGCTTTCTAGATTTCAAGATAATCTCACCCATGGCATTCTGTAGCTAAATCCAGACCCTAGCAATCGACATTTCATGATAATGTCGCCATGGCTTCTAAACCAGCATAGGGTGCTTATGTTCCCCCGATAGGATATGTAAATATCCTAGGAGGCAAGCACCGAGGAGATGATATGTTATTTCGCATCTTTGAGGGGAATTTCCCACCTCTCCGCACCGGGAACTCGCCCAAATTAACTTGTGTTGATCAGCTGCTCCTAATCTAGTCAACTTTTTTTGGAACATTCAAACACTTTTGCATGATTTTGATAGTTATGCGCACTAAACCAGACTGTGTGTGAATTGGGGTGCTTAGGTTACTGAGTCCCGCAAACCAAAGGTCAGTTAACGAGGTTGAATACTCCCTAAGCCTTAAACCTAATACTTAAGCTTCGCATTTTCCTCAACCTCTTGAGGACTATCCAGATCTTAGTGGATACATGAATTTTTAAGCCTAAGAGTCTAGCCCAAGAGGTCTAAGATCAGTGTTCCTACTAATCTCTTTTGTCTCATTATCACTTTTTTTTCTTCATTTCTCTTTTTCTTGATGTGGTCTAAAACTTCGGTTAATCCATTAATTTCTTACTAATGACTATCACTTTTTTTTCTTTTTCATTTTGCGCTCCTTTTTTTCTTTGCATTTTGCTCTTTTCCTCCTCATTTTCTCCTCATGATTTGTATGGCCACAAAATTTTCTCTCCCCTCAGTATTTTTTATTCTTTTTCAAGGTTTTTTCATTTTTTTTGGTGTTTTTTGTGATATATGATTTTTTGTTGAAACCTTTTCTTGTGAGATGAGTTTTGATGGTGTTTTGCACTTTCATACCCCCCATGGCTACAATTTGCAATGTCCCCATTGTAAGTTAGGTGGGTTCAAATTTAGCTTAGATCATTCATTAGAATAGGTTTTGGGTGGGCGAATGGGTCGATGTGACTGTTGCGAACGATTTCTAGACTCGGGTACGGGTACCTGAGGTGGGGTCGACTGTTCTAATGGATGAACCCTAAAGTGCAATATGAATTCAGCATAGGACTACCAAGAAAGGTTTCTAGTTTTTAAAGAATGATGGGTTGCCTCCCGTTAAGTGTTGAGTTTTACACCATCGGTTGGGTGCATTGAGCTCAGGGAGAATGAAGGGTAAATGATATCTCATCCAAATTTGTATCGGTCAAGTCAATGAACGGTTTAAGTCTCTAACCGTTCACAATGAAAGGTTCGGAATCGTGGCTGAGTGGACTGATCTCAATGGCTCCATTTCCAAAGATTCGTTGGACTAGGTAGGGTCCGATCCATTTTGATCGTAGCTTTCCTGGGAACACTTTAAGTTTGGCATCGAAGAGTAGGTCCTTTTGATAGGGATGGAAGATCTTTCTTGATATGTGCTTGTCGTGAAAGGCCTTAACCTGCACTTTGTAAATTCACGAGTTCTCATACGCGTCATGGTGTAATTCATCGATCTCACTCATTTGATGTTTTCTGTGGGTTCCTACCATAGAAAGATCTATGTTGCAGTTCTGTATTGCCCAATAGGCTTTATGCTCCAATTCGATGGGGAGATGACATGCCTTCCCATACACCAATCTAAAGGGAGACATACCTAATTGGGTTTTGTGAGCAGTCCCATAAGCCCACAAGGATTCTGGAAGCTAGGATGACTAGTCCTTCCAGTCAGGTCGAACAGTAACCTAGAGGATTTTCTTGATCTCCCGATTTGATAGCTTAGCTAGACCATTAGTTTAGTGGTGGTAAGGAGTAGAGATTCAATGTGACACTTGTATTTGGTCATTAATGACCTGAACTAAGCGTTAGTGAAATGGGTCCCTCCGTCAAAAATTATGGCATGTGGAATCCCAAACTGTGACAAGATGTTCTGATGAATGAATTTGATAACAACTTTATGATCATTGGTTCAGGTCAGAATGGCTTCGATCCATTTGGACACATAGTCAACAGCAAGTAAAATGTACTCGAAGCTGTCCGAAATAGGGAATGGTCCCATGAAATCAATCCCCCATATGTCAAAGATTTTGCATACCAGAATCAGCTGTAAAGGCATCATATCACGATGGCTCATGCTGACCAAGGTCAAGCAATGAGTACATGCCTTATAGTGATTGTATGCATCTTTAAAAATTGTAGGCCAATAGAAACCGCACTGGAGGACTTTTGCTATGGTTTTATGACCTGAAAATTGTCAACCGCATGCCTGGTCATGGCAGAATGACAATGTGTCTTGAATTATCGCTTCTGTGACACATTGTCGAATTATCTGATCAGCATCGATGCGGAAAAGATACGGGTCTTCCGGAAAGTAATATTTGGCATCGGAAAGCAACTTGTCCTTCTTGGCCTTTCGGCCAATCGGACAGGATCTGATGTGATGCCAAGTAGTTTACTATATCAGCAAACTATGGAAGCCCTGTATTGATAGTCAGAAGGTGCTCATCAGGAAAATGTTTCGTGATGAGTCCGGAAGGGTCGATGATCTCAGAAGGAAGGTGAGACAAGTGATCAGCTACCACATTTTGTTTTCCTGCTTTGTTGCGAATCTCAATGTCAAATTCTTACAACAACAAGATCTAGTGGATTAATCGAGGTTTCGCATCCTTCTTCGCAAGGAGATGCCTCATAGCTATGTGATCCGTGTATATGATAACACGAGAACCCGGGAGATAAGATCTGAATTTTTCTAGGGCAAATAATACAACTAGTAGCTCTTTCTTAGTAACTGTGTAGTTATGCTGAGCCTTGTCAAGTGTTTTGCTAGCATAGTAAATGACCATGGGTTTCCCATCAATTTTCTACCCCAGTACCGCTCCTATAGCGAAATCAGATGCATCGCACATGATCTCAAAGGGTTGAGACCAATCAAGGGACTGTAGGATCGGGGCTTGGGTAACTCAGTCACAGAGGATTTCAAATGCTTGAGTGCATTCCTTAGAGATTTCAAAAGGTACATCCTTAGAGAGTAGAAAGGTCACGGGGCACATGATTTTCGAGAAGTCAAGAATCAATCGATGGTAAAAACCAATTTGCCGCAAAAAAGATCAGATGTCCTTGATCGAGCTAGGCATAGGGAGTTTCAAGATCAAGTTCACCTTGACTCGATCGACTTGGATGCCTTTTTTTGAAATAAGATGTCCCAGGATAATTCCTTCAAGCACCATGAAATGGCTCTTTTCCCAAGAAAGAACCAAATTCACATCAATGCACCGTTTGATGATTTGGACAAAGTGCAGGAGACAATCGTCAAATGATGCTCCAAATACTAAAAAGTCATCCATGAAGACTTCCAGATAATCACCTACCATATCTGAGAATATGGCAAGTATGCACCACTGAAAAGTAGTGGGTGCATTGCAGAGATCGAACGGTATCCTTCGAAACACGTACATTCCAAAGGGGCAGGTGAAAGTGGTCTTTTCTTGGTCCTCAAGATGGATTGCTATTTGTGTCTCGTAGAGCGCATTTTGATAGGAAATTACATCATTGTATAGTACGCAATATGATCAAACAAAAAATATTTACAAAAAGATAACGAAACTTTGAGTCCTGGTCATTCGTCTCTGGGTGGCGTTTGTTCAAATCTGAAATTGATCTTTTATCGCTCTACTTATTTAGAATTGCATGCCGGTTTCCAATCTTCGGATTAGAGTTTTGCCACTTCTATTGTGAACTCTGATTACATGCGCATGTGTTAGATAGATAATGAAGGTGAAAGTATGAGTTTCGGTGTGCACAATTCTAGTTATGTGGTGGCTGTTTACGGAAAATACATTTATAGTTAAATCTTCTATATTTTCCAGAACTGACATGCTTGTTGCAATATATATATATAAATGAAAAGTAGGTAACTTGAATCACACGAAATAGATTGCAACCATTAAGCTCATGGTGATTTTCAACATGGTGATATGTATAAAAAAGAAATATCTTTTATTCATTCATTCAGAAGAATGTTTGCAACATGGAATTTAAAGGAAAGCTTGTAACGGAAAGCTTGAAAAACACAAATCTAGCTAACAGAAAATGGTCACATATAGGAATCTGTGGGGGCATTTTGCATGCATCATTGGGGGAGAATAAAAGCTACACTACTAAGCAGTAAATGAAAGTAGTAGAACTATGAAGAGCTAAGCTACTAATCTAACAATAAAGAAGGGCATTTGGAGGTGGGCTCTGATGGCCTTTGAGTGGCTAAGAGGAGGAGGGGCGGCCAATGGTGCTTAGGCTGGCCATTAGAGAGAGGTTGGGGAATTGATCCAGCATCCTGGCGTGGAGATGGTCGCTTCCATAGTGGTGCTCCTTGTGGAGGTGGAATGGATGTGAGGGTAGCTAACCTAGATGGATGAATGAATGCCAAGAATGGGATGGGTGCAAATGGCCACCTCTTAGGTCTTTTTATAGACATAAGGGAGTCTCTCTAGAGAAGTGTGGAACTCTTTAGAGAGAGCCCCATAAGTGGTCGACCATGGTGAGAGAGAGGTAGTTCTTAGATCCATGAATAGTGGATCTAAGAATTGAATGGCTCTTGGTTGTTAAATTTGGCAACCAAGAGTGGTGCCACTTTGAAGAGAGCTCTAGAGAACTCTAGATGGGTGTGTCTGCGTGAATGGGTGTGTGTGTGTGTAAGTGTGTGGCCGTGCCTTATGTGGCTAAGTTGTCTAGGTTACGTCCTAAGGGCTTTTGGTAGGTGTAGGCCTTAAATTAGGGTTGCAAACCCTAATTGCTAAGGAGGAATTGCAATTAAACTTGACACAAGTTTAATTGAATGAGTGTGAATCGAATTGAGAGTGAAATAACTCAATTAGGTTGGGCTTAGGTCAATTGGACTCTCATTGAGGCCAATTGGACTTGTGTGGGTTGAGATCTAAGCTCCATTGGACCCTATGAGTCCAATTGACTAGGCAATTGTAATTGACTATGATCTAAGTCAATTATGTCTAGTGAGGACCTAATTAGGTCATTATGGAGGTCTAGAGGTGATGTACTAGGGTTAGGATACCCTAATTTAGGTTCCTATGGGGTTGGAATTGAGCTTAAGGAGCTAGAGATCCAAGATCAAGGCTTAAATCTCAAAATAGAACTGGAGAATAGTTCCAAAAGTCCAAAAATGGAATTAGACATCATATACTCAAAAATCGGAAGTCCAAACTTGTTGTCTGGATGTCCAATCAGAGTCAAGAAGGATTCATGGTTCTATCTTGGGTATTCTACAGAAATTGGACGTCTGACCAAGTGTATGGATGTCCAATAACACTATAGAAGTGGGTTTAAGGTGTGCGGGAGTTGGCTAAGGGTTTTGGACATCCTATAATTCATCTGGACGCCTAGATAAAGGTTGGACTTAGGATTTTAAGGTTTCTTAGGGTGTGGTGACCTAATCTAAGGGTGGCTAAGGCTTGGGGAAGTCTCTAGGCTATCCTAGGGCTAGGATGGACCTAAGTTCTTCACATTTTACTACTTTATTTATAGTTAATAGAGTAGGATATCTTAACTCCCTTACATTATTATCTACTACATCTAATCTAAGTCTTCTGCTCTAGCTCTGCTGCAACATCCATTATTCCTGATCCAGCTTCAGATCCAGCTTATTACCTGTAATTGACATAATGCACCTAATCAGCACATTATAGCATTATTTTATGCATAGCTAAAAGAAAGCAGTAAAGATGCAGATAATGCTTATGCATGCATGAATTACCCTAACTTATGTTGAGTCCTAGCCTAATTTAGGTCAATTAAGACCTATGATTGCTGCATCAGCTAGAATCACGGTAGCAAGTCAGCTAGAATCACGGTGCAAGCTTCTTTTGACAGTACCATGTGTCGTCCAATTCTAGGCTATCGCTTCGGGGTACGATAGTCCTTGAAGAACCTAGCGACAGCAGGTATGTGATCAATTGCCTCGAGGAGGGGAACCTGAATATGTACTTAAACATTGATTTCAGGTCCTCAAAATTTCACGTGTCCTTCTTCTGCACTATATTTCGTGTTAGAGCCTTCGGAAAAGGGACGGGAATCTCAGGGTCAAGTGGCCTCTTACCCTTATCTACCTTAGGTGTCTCCAGAGATGAAGGAGTCGAACCCGCCTGCAGTGAAGGGTAAGAAAAATCAGGACCTGTCTGCCTATGTGGTGGGTCGAATGTCTTCCTTTCGCTCCTCAAAGAGACAGCATTTGCATCGGCTTGTTGTCCATGAGGTGGTGGGGGAGTGGAAGGGGTAGAGTAGGCGGGGTTCTACAAAGGCGGCTGACCTTGAGCATAACCAGGTGGTGCAGGAGGCGCCTGTAATATGGCATGTGCCTGTCCTTCTGGTGCCTAAAACCTAGGCGAGGTGCCTTGGTTCTGCACATACCGAGGGTTCGGGATAGGTTGGGAGGGCAAGGCTCCCTGAGTCCTATGCTCCTACACCAGCTGGTTTTGCGTGTTCTATATAGTCTATATCTGGTCTGCCATCGCCTTCATTATCTGCAAGCTATCCTGTGTAGATTTCCTCATTGATTCTTACAGCTCCTCTTTCAGTGCCTCCAAAGGGTCAGCCCGCTTTGAAGGGTGACTGGCAGCTTGGTGTAGTGGCTGGTATATAAAATGGCATTGCTACTGCTGAGACGGGAATGGTTGCTGCCTAGGGTATGTGTTTTGTGCATTCCCGTATTGCCTGGTTTGGTAGTGTGGATCTTGATGTGGTCTCTGTGGGTTACCAAACTAAGATAAGTTCGGATGCTAGTGCCAACCAGGGTTATACGTCTCTGAATATGGGTTATACCAGTATCCTTGGATAGCACTTACATCCTCATAGGCCGAAGATGTCTGAGACGTACATCCATCAAGTGTATACGCATTATAATTTGCAGGTGGTGCATAACCCTGGTCGTATGGTACCCGATCTGGATTATTTATAGGATCCTAATATGCAGGATCTCATAAATAAGGAGAGGATGCATCCTGAGTGAGTAGATTAACTCAAGCAGGAGGGGCTCAGGGTGCATAGGAGGGTCTTGGAACAGCAGAGTTCAAGTCAGATTGACCATGACTAATTTGGTCAATCTTTTTCTCAATCATGTTTATTCTATCTAGCTGCTTGACGATGATATCCATGTCAGCTCGAATAGACTCGGTGTGAGCCTCATGGACACCAACCCACTACTGACCAGGCTGCTGGAACTAGTTCATGGACTCAGCATTCATCGAATTCTCCGCCAAAGATTCGAACAGCTCAAATGCAATGTTCTCGTCTTTTGCGAGGAAATTCCCACCACTAGATGCATCAACCAGATACTGATGTGTGTCATCCACCCCATGGTAAAAGATCTGAGCTAGGTGCCATCTGGGTATACCATGGTGTGGGCATTTCCCAAGAATGTCGTGAAATCGGTCCCAGGATTCATGCAACTTCTCCCCAGCTCATTTGGAGAAAGTCATGATTGTGTGCCTCATCGCGTTTGTTCGACCGATTGGGAAGAACTTTTACAGGAATTCACATCGTAATTCCATCCAGGTTCCAATTGGATTCCCAATGGTCTTGAACCAGTATGAAGCTTTGTCCCTCAGAGAAAATGGGAAAAGCTTCATTAGAACAATCCCAAGATCAATGTTCCTAGGTCGACTTAGGTCCTCTAGGTGCTGGAATGGATCTTCGCTTGAGTTTCCATAGAAGTGAGTGCTGATCTAGCCGATCACATTGGGCTTAAGGTCAAACGCATCTCTGCCTGCGGGAATCCTGACTAAGGGTGCGATAATTGGTGCGGCTGGATCATAGAAATCCCACAGTTGTTCTCCTCACAGTGGATGCTACATTCTACCAAACGCTGTCAAAATGCAGTCCATGCTCTACCAATGCCGCTCCTCAGATTCAACCACTCGGGCTTCCATACTAGCCATCGGTTCTAGATTATCAATTTCCTGACTCGGTCTAGGTCCAGGCCCAGGATTAGCCATTACGGCTGCGAGAGTAGAAGTGGGGGGAGAAGATGATCCTGGCGAGGTGACTCGCCTCCTTGGGAGCAGCTCCCAAGGTCCAACCAATTGAGGTCTAAGTGACCTCCTTCCTTGCATACACCACCCAACCCCTAGGTTGGTGTAGCCAAGCCAGACAAGGCTAAGGCCCTTTCAATCAGATGGTCCTTATAAATCAGATGATCAGATTTTTCATTTTAAGTTCTAATTCCTGAAGAAAATTCATCGTACAACCGACTAAAAGTGATTCCTGCCTCTCGGGTAACCCAACCAAGAGGTTGAAAGCTCCTAGTAGTACGACAACGAATTCAGGTTGATTTCATGTTTTAGACATAATTTTTAGCTTATTTTTCTTCAGTTGGGGTTTTTGGTGAGTGGCCCACAAGGTGACCAAGCTCACCGGCTAACTACTAGACTTGACTAAGTCTCGGTTAGCATAAATGTGGTCTCTAAGTTGTAACCCTAAAGGTGTAACCTAAGGTTCATGCAATTCTAGGATTTTGTTTTTTTATTTTTTTTTCATCTTCAAAAGACCACAAAAAATACAATTAGTTCTCTTACAATAATTGGAATCCAATTAAATTGAAATTTGGCCAGTAGATTCCCTTTTCAATTATCTTTTCAAAGAAAATTTTTTTGCAATTTTTACTATTCAACTTAATTTTTAGAGATTTTTTAATATCAGAGGGTCAAATCTGGAATTTTGACCCCGGCCAGGTTTTCGCTTTGAAACAGTATCAAATGAATTTCAAGAATTCAGAAAAAATATGGAAAATAAAGCCAATGAGATCAACTTTCAAACCCCACCATTTTTAGTCAAAACAGATTCGTGTATTGCTCGAAATTGCTTTTTGAATTTTGAAAATTCTTAGATCTTGGTCTATTTTACCCCCTTGCAGTTCAAAACTCTTTTAAAATTGTATACTTGAAATTTTTTCAAAAGAATGGTGCCGTTTCAAAGATGGTTTGAAAATGAAGATCTAGCCTGAGTTTTAGATTTTTTTGTTCACTAATTTTTCGATAATCGAATTTTTAACATAGACTTTGAACTCTGGCCAAAAATTAGAGAATGATGGAGAAGCTTTCGAAAGGTGTTTGAGTTTGAAATGCAAGCTTTCCACCAAAAATTTTCTTTTTTTCAAAAAGGATTTTTTTCAGAGGATTTTCAAAAATAATTTGTTTTTTACTTTTTCAAAACTAACCTTAGATTCAAAAGAAACCTAATCTAACTACATAGATTTTTTTTATTTTTTTTTCACGAAAATGAATAAGCTTTTTTTTCAAAAGAAATTTTTGGAAGTAAATCTATCCTAGGGTTCAAAAGAAAACCAAGACTAAAGTGGGTGTGATGTGCACCTGGAAATCTTTTTTCGTGCTCGTTGTGCACACAGATCCTGTTTTTCTTGTGTTGTCCTGCACATCCAAAAATAAAGTAGAGGAAGATTTGTCAGTGATGGTTCGAAAGATTGAAATCAAAAGAAATGATGTCGCCTCCCCGACAACGGTGCCACTTATTTGTGTCTCGTAGAGCATGTTTTGATAGGAAATTGCGTCAAAGTATAGTGTGCAATACGATCAAAAAAAAATTATAAAAAGATAATGAGACTTTGAGTCCCGGTCGTTCGTCTCTGGGAGGCGTTTGTTCAAATTTAAAATCGATCTTTTATCGCTCTACTTATTTAGAATCACACGTCGGTTTCCAATCTTTGGATTAGAGTTTTCCCACTTCTATTGTGAACTCTAATTACATGTGCATGTGTTAGATAATGAAGGTGAAAGTATGAGTTTCGGTGCGCACAATTCTAGTTATGTGATAACTGTTTACGAAAAATGCATTTATAGTTAAATCTTATATATTTTCCGGAACCAACATGCTTGTTGCAATATATATATAAATGAAAAATAGACAACTTAAATCACACGAAATAGATTGCAACTAATAAACTCATGGTCATTTTCAACATAGAGTTATGTATATAAAAAAATTATCTTTTATTCATTCATTCAGGAGGATGTTTGCAACATGGAATTTAGAGGAAAGCTTGTAACGGAAAGCTTGAAAAAGACAAATCTAGCTAATAGAAAATGATCTCAAACAGGAATCTATGGGGGGATTTTGCATGCATCATTGGGGGAGAATAAGAGCTACACTACCAAGTAGTAAATGAAAGCAGTAAAACTATGAAGAGCTAACCTACTAATCTAGCAGAAAAGAAGGGCATTCGGAGGTGGGCTCTGATGGCCTTTGAGTGGTTGAGAGGAAAAGGAGGGGCTGCCAATGGTGCTTAGGCCGACCCTTGTAGTGAGCTTGGGGAGATGATCCAGCATCCTGGCGTGGAGATGGTGGCTTCCATGGTGGTGCTCCTCATGGAGGTGGAATGGATGTGAGGGTAGCTAACCTAGATGGATGAAAGAATGCCAAGAATGGGATGGGTGCAAATGGCCACCCCTTAGGTCTTTTTATAGACCTAAGGGAGTCTCTCTAGAGAAGTGTGGAACTCTTTAGAGAGAGCCTCATAAGTGGCCAGCCATGGTGAGAGAGAGGCAGTTCTTAGATCCATGAAAAGTGGATCCAAGAATTAATGGCACTTGGTTGCTAAATTTGGTAATCAAGAGTGGCGCCACTTTGAAGAGAGTTCTAGAGAACTCTAGATGGGTGTGTGTGCGTGAATGGGTGTGTGTGTGTGAGTGTGTGGCCGTGCCCTATGTGGCTAAGTGGTCTAGGTTAGGTCCTAAGGGCTTTTGGTAGGTGTAGGCCTTAAATTAGGGTTGCAAACCTTAATTGCTAAGGAGAAATTACAATTAAACTTAACACAAGTTTAATTGAATGAGTGTGAACCTAATTGAGAGTGAAATAACTCAATTAGGTTGGGCTTAGGTCAATTGGACTCTCACTGAGTCCGATTGGACTTGTGTGGGTTGAGATTTAAGCTCCATTGGACCCTATGAGTCCAATTTGAAGGATCTAAAGATAGGATATATGGCTATGCGCACAAAAATTCAAACATAAAATCAGTAATAACAAGACAATTTGCACATGATAGGATCTAAAATATGGATATATATATATGGCTACGCGCACAAAGACTCAAGAACAATAATAGTAATAACAAGAAAATTTGCACAATCAATTCAAACCACGAAAGGATACAAAATGTATGGTGGTTCCCCTCCCTTAGTTACTCCATTGCCTAAGCCTCCCAGCTTAGGGTTTTTAAATCGATTCTCTCAACCCCAAGAGAATCAATTTACTAAACTGAGGTAATTAAAGGGTTACCTCAACCCAAGTACAAAAATAGGTTTGTTACAACCCAACGAGCAAATGCTCAAGAACAAATGAAATACAGGTGTAAGAAAGAAAGATCTTACAACTAAGTTCCTAAGTCTCTCAACAAATGTAAATATAATGTTACCGATTTGAGAGCCTAGAAAGGATGCGAATCTTGTTGAATTGTGTGAACAAAACACATCAATGTGTTTGCAAACCCGTAGCACAATTGGAAAGCAGCAAACACAATTTCTTCTCTTGAATATGTGGTGGAAAATATGAATTATAGCTCTAGGAATTTTCTTCTCTTTTCTCTTATCTCTAGTGTGCAAACAAAGACACCTAGGGTCACTTTATAGAGTTTAGGACCTACAATACTCATCTACTAGACATTGGGATTTAATTCCCAGTGTTCATATTATTGGAATTAATATTTCTACCATTCTGTTTTGGGCAAACGGCTAGTTGGTACCGGTACTAGCAGCTCACTTCCACCAGTACATGAGTCTTGGTACCGGTACTCATCATGGGTACCGATACTTGTGACTCCTAGGTTTGAAATTCCTTGAGCATAGTAACCTACTTGTACTGGTACTCATCATGGGTACCGGTACTAGTAAGGTTCAGGCTGGAATAAAGGCTTCAACCTATGGCCAACATGTACTGGTACTCATGGTTGGTACCGGCACTTGTTGTTCACAGTTTGAGATGAATTCTCAAACCTGTGCCTTGCAAATACCAGTACTGATGAACAGTACCGATACTTGCTTACAAGTACCTGTTTTAAGCATTTTAATCCATTACGTACTTTGAAAATGTTTGTAATATAAATTAATCCTAATTTATCTCTACTTGATTTTACGATCTAAGTTATGATTCTTCACTAAGAGGCATATACAATCTATAAATATAAAATCTAAACTAAAGAAACTAAAGGTCGAAGATGATCTTCTTCTCCTCGACTCATCCTTGTCATCCTCCATGACATGATCTTTTTCTTCTCACCATCATGCCTCCATCATTTCTTGTTTGCCTTACTCCTTCACCTAAATCTGAAAAACACTTAATGGCAAACATTAATCAATAATAATTTTGTTAACACCAAAACAAGATGTGGAACAAGGTTCCAACAATCTCCCCATTTTTGGTGTTGACAAAACTATCTTGCAAATAGATAATTAAAAAATTTAACAATGTTATATGGAGGAAAAAATTTAATTAAATCCTCCCCTCAAAATATGCTCCCCTTAAAAATATTAATATTTGCCCTTTATCTTTCTCCCCCTTTTTGTCAATCACAAAAAAAATGAAGAAATATTATACCATAAAGTTTACCAAAAGTAAAATGGAGCTTGTGGATACCAAGCATCTCTCATTCAACATTCTTGGTCTTCATTCAACCTATAGAAAGGTTGAAGTGTGCTGTTATGTGCCTTAAACACCCATTGATTACTTTGATCTACTCCTGTAAAACAAATATCTTTTCTAAGTACCCATTTTCTTGTGGGTCCTTTAGAGTTATCACCTTTCAAATCCTGAGATTTATAGAACTTTTTAGTGTTAGATCTATAATTCTTGGGATTTTTAGCCTTTTGATACATCCATACATGCCTAGGTGCATGTGATTTAACATGTGTATTCTTTTTATTCTGAAATTTTGATTTTATAACTACACAAAATTCATTATTTAACCTAGTTGTTGTTTTGAGATTATTTAAAGTACCTTAAAAGTGCTCATAAAAATCTTCTAATTCTACTATCTTTGCATGCAGTTGATTATTAGTTTCCTTTGACATTTCTAATTCTATTTCTAAACATGATTTTTCTAATTCTAATGTTTGATAATTATTCTTTAAAGCCTTATTTTCATTTTTAAATGACTTAGCTTTATGATATAGTTCTTCATAAGATTCTAATAATTCTTCAAAAGAGAAATCAGGGTTTACCTCATTGTCCATATCTTCCATAGTTGCTGCCAAACATAGATGAGTGACCTTGTCGTCATCCGATTCGCTAGAGTTGGTGCCCATGTCGGAGTCACTATCATCCCATGTTGCTTTTAAAGCTCTCCTCTTTTTCTTCTTGACTTCTTTTGTGACTTTCCTTTTTTCTTCCTTCTCCTTATTCATAGGGCAATCCTTTCGCAAGTGGCCCTTCTTCTTGCACTCATAGCAAATAACATTAGTTGAAAATTTATTGACTTGCTTACCTTGTTTCTTGAGGAATTTGTAGAATTTCCTAGTAAGCATTTCCATCTCCTCGTCTTTGGATTCCGATGTTGTTGAGTCTGAGTCCTCTATGATTGCTCTAAAAATAATACTTTTTCTTCCTGCTTGTTGCCTTCTCCTTGCTCTTCTTTATGTTCTCCAATTGAACTTCATACGCCATGAGGCTTCCAATTAGATCATCCAAGGGGAGAGAGGATAGGTCCTTTGCCTCTTAAATCGCTGTGGTCTTTGGAGACCAATCGCTTGTAAGTGATCTCAAGACCTTTCTTACAAGCTGCTCCTCTTTCAGCTTGACTCCTAGATTTTTCATTGGATTCACGATCTCTCCAAACCTTGTGTACATGTCCTTGATTGTTTCTCCTTTTTCCATCCTAAAACACTCATAATTTTCTGTTAAAATAGAAATACATGTTTCTTTTACCTTGCTCGTACCTTCATAGGTGATTTGCAAAGTATTCTAAATCTCGTAGGTGGTCTTGCATGTGGAGATCCGGTTGAACTCTTCCCTTGATCACGCACAATAAAGTGCATTCATCACCTTTGCGTTTCTCGTAATCGTTTTCTTTTGCTCCGTTGTCTAAGCTACGCCTTCCTATGGCTCCGGATCTGTGTACTTCTCTTGAATGAGAATACAAGACTCCTCATCCATTGCTTTGAGGAAGACTTGCATCCTCCTCTTCCAATACCCGTCCCATCGAAATAGGAAGGATGGGTGGATGACTGTCCTTCGGTGTGCCTTGATGTGGATGCCACTGTGAGTTGATTTGTTACGTCTTCTTGCAACCTCGCTCTGATACCACTTGATAGGATCTAAAATATGGATATATATATATATGGCTACGTGCACAAACACTTAAGAACAATATTAGTAATAACAAGAAAATTTACACAATCAATTCAAACCACAAAAGGACACAAAATGTATAATGGTTACCCTCCCTTGGCTACTGTACTACCTAAGCCTCCCAACTTAGGGTTTTTACCCCAATTCTCTCAACCTCGAAAGAATCAATTTACTAAACCGACGTAATTAACGGGTTACCTCAACTGAAGTACAAAAATGGATTTATTACAACCCAACGAGCAAATGCTCAAGAACAAATAAAATATAGGTGTAAGAAAGAAAGATCTTACAACTAAGTTCCTAAGCCTCTCAACAAATGTAAATATAATGTTACCGATTTGAAAGCCTAGAAAGGATGCAAATCATGTTGAATTGAGTGAACAAAACACATCAATGTGTTTGAAAACCTGCAGCATGATTGGAAAGTAGCAAACATGATTTCTTCTCTTGAATATGTGGTGGAAAATATGAATTATAGCTCTAGGAATTTTCTTCTCTTTTCTCTTGTCTCTAGTTTGCAAACAAAGAGTCCTAGGGTCATTTTATAGAGTTTAGGACCTAGGATATTGTCTACGTAACGTTGGGATTTAATTCCCAAAGTTCATATTGTTGGAATTAATATTTTTGCCATTCTGTTTTGGGCCAACGGCTAGCTGGTACCAGTACTAAAGTACCTGTACCGATACTAGCAGCTCACTGCCACCAGTACATAAGTCCTGGTACCGGTACTCATCATGGGTACCGGTACTTGTGACTCCCAGGTTTGAAATTCCTTGGGCACAGTAACCTACTTGTATCGGTACTCATCATGGGTACCGATACTTGTAAGGTTCAGGCCAGAATAAATGCTTCAACCTGTGGTCAACATGTATTGGTACTCATGGTTGCTACCGGTACTTGTTGTTCACAGTTTGGGATGAATTCTCAAACCTGTGCCTTACAAATACCAGTACTGATGAACAGTACCGGTACTTGCTTACAAGTACCTATTTAACAGTACGTACTTTGAAAATATTTGCAATATAAATTAATCCTAATTTATCTCTACTTGATTTTACGATCTAAGTTATGATTCTTTGTTAAGAGGCATATACAATCTATAAATATAAAATCTAAACTAAAGAAACCCAAGGTCGAAGATGATCTTCTTCTCCTTGACTCAACCTTGTCATCCTCCATGACATGATCTTTTTCTTCTCACCATCATGCCTCCATCATTTCTTATTTGCCTTGCTCCTTCACCTAAATCTAAAAAATACTTAATGGCAAAGATTAATCCATAATAATTTTGTTAACACCAAAACAAGATGTAGAACAAGGTTCAAACATCACAATCAATAAAACCACAGAAATAGGCACAATATGTATAGTGGTTCCCCTCCCTTGGGTACTCCACTACCTAAGCCTCCCAGCTTAGGGTTTTTAACCCGATTCTCTCAACTCTAAGAGAATCAATTTACTAAACCGAGGTAATTAACGGGTTACCTCAACCCAAGTGCAAAAACATGTTTGTTACAACCTAATGAGCAAATGCTCAAGAACAAATGAAATACAGGTATAAGAAAGAAAGATCTTACAACTAGTTTCCTAAGCCTCTCAACAAATGTAAATATAATGGTACCAATTTGAGAGCCTAGAATGAGCGTGAATGCCTTGACAATGCATGAGGAAATCACATCGAAGTGTTTGCAAAAGCATAGAGAAATTGATAGTAGCAAACTATTCCTTCTTCTTCAAAATATTGTGAGAATATGAAATATAGCTCTAGAATTTTTCTTCTCTATTTCTCATATACAAACTAAGCGTCCAAGGGTTTATTTATAGAGTTTAGGACCTCAAGGATTCGTGTACTAGACGTTGGGGTTTAAATCCCGACATTCATATAGCCAAAATTAGTTTTCTAGCCATTAAGTTTTGAGCCAATGGCAACCTAGTACTGGTACTAAAGTATGGGTACCGGTACTTGTTGCTTCCAGATTTGGGTTTCAAACTCTTAACACAAATCTGTGACCCACTTGTACTAGTACTAATTATTAGTACCAGTACTCATTACCTCCAATACCGGTACTGATCATGAGTATCGGTACTCACAGGATACAAGTTTGTTTCTTTAAAAAACCCAAACCTATTACTCACATGTACCGGTACTAAACTTTAGTACCGGTACTTGTGGGTTAACAAGTACCTTTTTTAAGTGATTTAATCAATTATGTTCTTTGGAAAATGATCGCAATATTAATCCTAATTTATCTCTAATTATTTTTACAATCTAAGTTATATTCCTTTGTTAAGAGGCATATACAATCTATAAATAAAAATCTAAACTAGAAACACTAAAGGTCAAAGATGATCTTCTCCTCATCAATTTTTCCTTGTCATCTTGCCTCCTTCTTATCATGATCTTCTCCTTTTCATCAAGCCTCCATCATTTCCTATTTCCCTTGATCTTCACCTAAATCTGAAAGAACTCAATTGCAAACATTAATCCATAATAATTTTGTTAACACCAAAATAAGATGTGGAACAAGGTTCCAACACAATTGACTAGGCAATGGTAATTGACTATGATCTAAGTCAATTAGGTTTAGTGAGGACCTAATTAGGTCCTTAGGGAGGTCTAGAGGTGATGTACTAGGATTAGGGTACCTTAATTTCGGTTCCTATGGGGATGGAATTGAGTTTAGGGAGCTAGAGATCCAAGATCAAAGCTTAAATCTCAAAACAGGAACTAGAGAATAGTTCTAGACATCCAAAAATGGAATCAGATGTCTTATACTCAAAAATCAGAAGTCCAGACTTGTTGTCTGGACATCCAATCAGAGTCAGGAAGAATTCAAGGTTCTGTCTTGGGTATTCTGTAGAAATTGGGCATCTGACCATGTGTCTGGACATCCAATAACACTACAAAAGTGGGTTTAAGGTGTGCAGGAGTTGGCTGAGGGTTTTGGACATCCTATAATTTATCTGGACATTGTTGATGTGACTACATCATGTTTTAACAAATATTACGTTGTAATATAGATGAACTTTCCTTGAAAACAAATAAAGATTTATAACTTGAAAATTAGAGTATCTGAGGTCGAACACAAGGAGCAATCTAAGTACTCCAATACTTGAGAACACAACTTTTTAAGTGAGAGGAAATGACTAGTTCAATGAGAGTGATATAGAAAGAAATTGCTCAAAGGGAAAAAAAATGGACGTCTGATACAATATCAGACATCTTAAAGTAGCTCCTTTTCTTCTCTTCTCTTACTGCTTCTGTTCCTCTTCTTTATTTCTTTTATTCTTGATTTGCGACCAAGGTCTGGCTTTCCTCTTCTTAATTGGTCTTCTCTTTCTTCTTCCTTTTCTTTTCCTTGAATCTTTGTTTGCCCCTTGTCTTTTTCTTCTTCAGTTATGTTCTCCTTTGCCTCGCTTCTTCTTCTCTGCCTTGCCTTTCTTTCTCCTTTGCAGAGCCTCTTCCCTTCTTCTCCTTCGCTTGCAGCGGCTAAGTCCCTGCATCCTGCACACAACCATACACAGCAAAAACTACTCCCCTACCCTTCCCGCACGTCTCTCTCTCTATATATCACTCTTCAGCATGCTCACCCAGAGCCGAGTAAACGGGTCGGGTCGTGTGCCCGGGTCCAGGCGCACAGACGTGGGTGTGGTGCTCGAGGAGTGCTCAGGATAGGGTCAAGTCGAGTCAAGCCAGATCTGCGTGGTGAACTCACGAACGAGGCACAGTGGTTATGTGAGGGACCTCACCCCAAGTGTGACTGGAGGCAACCGGCTCATATCACAAAAACAATATAAATGATACACGTGCTTTGTGACTTACCGATGTGGGACTAATGCCCACCACTTTCTCTCGCACGCCCGCAATAGACCGTTCCTTCAATTCCCACAATTGCAGGCTCTGTTGGTGTCACTCGCTGGGTCGACTATCTTCACATGACCTGCCCAAGTTTGCAGCACCTGGAATCCTGTAGTCTTGCGACCTGGAGCAAGCAAGAAGCTTCCTCGAGTTGTCGCCAATGGCCGCCGGAGCTTGAAATCTATCTGACACAAAAGGAGCCTCGCAGCCTAATCAGATCACCGGGGGACCTTTGCTGTGTCACGGCAAAGGTGAAGCACTAGGTGGCAGGCCACGGGGCAGCCTAGGTGTGCATGCTTAGGTCGCTCTGTCGTAGGACGGATGGGTCTGTTCGGGGGGGTGCTGTGGATGTGTAGAGGGACTGTGGATGAGTGGAGGGTACTCAGTGAGGTGAGGCGGAGGTTACGCGATGGTCGACGAGACGTGTGGGGCTGTAGAGCGACGGGAGCATCTCGTCGGAGGGTGGCCGGAGATGAGGAACGTGGCTATCGACAGGGACGGTCAAGGGGCAGTTGTGTGAAATAAAGTGAGGGAAATGAAAGAGTGGAAGATGGGGAACTTATCTGGACTATTGGGACTGAAAGGGGGCAGTGAAGTCAGACGGCTCATTTGTGCCATCGTTGGAGAAGACAACCCTGAGGGAGATAACAGCAACGAGGAGGAGGTCAGGGAGGTGTGAGCTTGGTGCGGCGTGACGTAGGAAGATGAGGCGAAGTGGACACTGCTGCTGGTATGGCAGCCGAGCAACAAGAAGGAGGAGAGGTAATCGCTAGAGATTGCAAGTTTCCTGGCCGAAGAGAGGAGAGATGAAATTTTGAGGATTCTCCAGCCAAAACAAGTCTAAGAGATTCGCAGAGGGTCGGAGGTCCTTCTATAGGTGCTGGTCGAGCTTCTAGTGCGTGGAGGGCAAGCCTTAAGCCACCGTTGTCTCATTGGAGAAGGAAGGTGGTTGGGATCCAAATCTTTTGTGCGTTTGCACAAGAGATTGGACAGGAATCAGAGATTATGATCGGGCTCAGATGGTGGGGGATTCCTCAAAGAATCTCCCTTGCAATTCTGGGAGGAGATCTCTGAGGGATCTGAGAGCATCCCCCTGCCTTCCTCGTCGGAGAAGGATTCCTCCACATTAATGGTGGAGGGACCTGATTGTAAGATTGGAGAGAAAGCTAGGGGGGTTTATGTGATGGTTTTCAAAAGATAAGGACCAAAATGTGATTGGGTGTACTAAATTGCAAAGTAGATCAAGATGACCTCCCCTTAGGTCCAAATTTTGGTACAAACCTAATCTGGACATAAGGAATCCAATGATGAAGTTGGATTTTAGGTTTGACCACTTTGATTAGACATTTTGTGTAAAAACCCAAATTAGGTCAATTGATGAGCTAGGACCCTAATCTAGGTCAAACTGGGTTCCAAAGGCCAAATTGAATGTTCTACACCCTAGGGGATATTTTTCCATGAATTTTAGAGGGTTTACTTGATTTTTATCCTGACCAGAACCTTGTTGAATTAAGCAGGTCTATTTTAGGGTTACCAGATGTCATTTAATTCCTAAATTGCACAGGAACCCATTTCTGATTGAATCAACCCACTTTTTATCTCATTTAGACCACTTGACCTATGTTTTCTCTCTGAGAAATCCCGTTTATGTACTGCAATGGTAAAATTACAGCTTTAACCTTTATTTCATGTTTTCTTCTTAGAACACTCATTCCTCCAATTAAGCCCTCTTCTTAGTCATGTAAGAGCTTTTATTCTCTTTATTAGGTTAAAATGAGCTTGTTATGACTCATGATGAGGCTCTCATCATATCCCCATGCCTAGCTTTTGCTAGTCCCTTAGCAAAATTTCAAGGTTTTAACTTTCATTCTAGACCCTGAGTGTCTGTCAACAATTATGATAATTGCTTCTCTTTTTCTTTTGTGATTAGGTCAGAATGCCGACAATAGGCCTAGAGGTACTCAAGTATCAACCAAAATCCGGACCTAACCTGCTTTAGCCTCAGTCCTCTGCAAAGGCTTTTAAGGCCCACAGAAACTAACCTAGGGTTTGTTGGACTCCGCAGTTAAAGCACCCGTGCTTGAGACATTTTTAGCCTAGGTTCAGTTTGCAATGCATTTTTGTAAGAGAGATATAGAAGATTTATTTGTTTGGAGAGCTTTCTCTCTCTTTTCTTTTTATTTCTAGCTTTGGATTAGCTTCTCAACATGGTCTGTATCGAATTCCTCGTGCCCATCATCAATCCTCAATGGTCCCTAGCTATCGATGCTTCGAGATAGCACCGCCCCTTGCAACCCCCAGAACCCTGGCTTTCGAGATTTCTAGATAATCCCGCCCATGGCGTTCCGTGGCTAAATTCAGACCCTGGTGATCGACATTTCGTGATAATGCCACCCATGGTATCTGAACCAGCAGAGTGCTTACATGCCCCCAGTAGGATATTTAAATATCCTAAGAGACAAGCATCGAGGAGATGATATGTTGTTACACATCTTCGAGGGGAATTTCCTACCTCTCTGCGTTGGGAACTCGTCCAAATCAACTTGTGTTGATCGGCCGCTCCTAATCTAGGTGACTTTTTCAGAGCATTAAACACTTTTGCGTGATTTGGATATTTATGCGCACTGAACCAGACTGTGTGTGAATTTGGGGTGCTTAGGTTACCGAATCCCGCAAATCGAAGGTCAATTAATGAGGCCGAATAGTTCCTAAGCCTTAGACCTAATACTTAAGCTTCGCATTTTCCCCAACCTCTTGAGGATTATCTAGATTTTAGCAGATACATGAATTTTTAAGCTAAAGAATCTAGCCCAAGAGGCCTAAAACCAGCATTCCCGCTAATCTCTTGTTATGTCACCTTAGCACTTTTTTCTTCTTTCTTGATCTGGTCTAGAACTTTAGTTAATCCCTTAATCTTTTACTAATGACTTTTTCTTTTTCATTTTGTTCTCCTTTTTTGGCATTTTACTCTTTTCCTCCTCTCACTTTGTATGACCCTGAATTGTTTCTCCCCTCCTTCAATTTTTTTTTTTGAATTGAAATCCTTTCTTGATATGAGTTTTCCTGACATTTTGCACTTTCATACCCCCCATGCCTAAGATTTGCAACGTCCCCATTGTAAATTAGGTGGGTTCGATTTCAACTTGGTTCATGCATTAAGACAGGTGTTTGGTGAGTGAACGGGTCAAAGTGACTTATTACGAATGATTTCTAATCTCGGGTAGGGGTACCTGAGGTGAAGTCAACTGTTCTAATGGATGAACCCTAAAGTGCAATATGAATTCCGCATAGAAATGTCAGAAAAGGTTTCGGGTTTTTCAAAGAATGATGGGTTGCCTCCTGTTAAGCACTGAGTTTTACGCCATCGGCTGGGTGCAATGAGCTCAAGGGGAATGGAGGGTAAAGGATGACTCAACCAAATTTGTATCGGTCATGTCAATGAACGATTTGAGTCTCTGACCGTTCACAACAAAGTGTTCGGAATCGTGACTGAGTGGGCTGATTTCAATGGCTCCATTTCCAAAGATTTGTCGAACTAGGTAGGGTCCGACCCACTTAGATCGTAGGTTTCCTGAGAATAATTTGAGTCAGGCATCAAAGAGTAAAACCTTTTGACCAGGATGAAAGATCTTTCTAGAAATGTGTTTGTCGTGAAAAGCTTTAACCAGTTCTTTGTAAATTCGTGAGTTCTCATACGCGTCATGACGTAATTCATCGATCTCGCTTATTTGAAGTCTTCTGTGGGTTCCAGTCTTAGAAAGATCTAAATTACAATTCCATACTGCCCAATAGGCTTTATGCTCCAATTCGATGGGGAGGTGACATGCCTTCCCATACACTAGTCTGAAGGGAGACATTCCTAATTGGGTCCTGTGGGTGGTCCTATAGGCCCACAATGCTTCCGGAAGCCGAGAAGACCAATCTTTTCTGTCAGGTCAAGAAGTAACCTGAAGGATTTTCTTGATCTCTCGGTTTGATAGCTCAGCTGGACCATTAGTTTGGGGGTGGTAAGGAGTACAGATTTGGTGTGACACCCCGTATTTGGTCATTGACCTGAACTGAGCGTTTGTGAAATGGGTCCCTCCATCGAAAATTATTGCTCGTGGAATCCTGAACCTTGGGTAGATGTTTTGATGAATAAATTTGATAACAACTTTATGATTGTTGGTTCGGGTCGGAATGGCTTCTATCCACTTGGAAACATAGTCAACTGCGAGTAAGATGTATTCGAAGCCATCTGAGATCGAGAAGGGTCCCATAAAATCAATCCCCTAGATATCAAAAATTTCGCATACTAGGATCAGTTGTAAAGGAATCATGTCACGATGGCTCATGTTGCACAAAGTCTGGCAACGGGAACATGCCTTACAGTGATCGTATGCATCCTTGAAAATTATGGGCTAGTAAAAGCCACACTGGAGTACTTTTGATGCGATTTTATGTCCTAAGAAATGTCCATCGCATGCCTGGTCATGGCAAAATGAGAGTATGTCTTTGATTTCCACTTTCGCAACACACCGTCGAATTATTTGATCAGCACCAATGCAAAATAGATACGGGTCTTCCCATAGGTAATACTTGGAATCAGAACGCAATTTGTCCTTCTTGGCCTTGGGCCAATCGGACGGAATCTGATGTGATGCTAGGTAATTCACTATATCTGTGAACCATGGAAGGCCTGTACTAATAGTCAGGAGGTGCTCATCAGGAAAGTGTTCTGTGATGGGTCTAGAAGGGGCAATTATTTCAGAAGGAAGACGGGACAAGTGATCAGCTACCACATTTTGCTTTCTCACTTTGTCGCAAATATCAAGGTCAAATTCTTGCAACAGCAACATCCATCGGATTAATCAAGGTTTCGCATCCTTCTTTGCAAGGAGATAACTCACAATTGTGTGATCCGAGTATATGATAAAACGGGAACCCAGAAGGTTTGATCTGAATTTTTCTAGGGCATATACTACAGCTAGTAGCTCTTTCTCAGTAACCATATAGTTACGCTGAGCCTTATCTAGTGTTCTGCTAGCGTAGTAAATGACCATGGGTTTCCCGTCAATTTTCTACCCCAAAACTGCTCCTACAGCGAAGTCAGATGCATCGCACATGATCTTAAATGGTTGAGACCAATCAGGGGACTGTAGGATCAGGGCTTGGGTGAATCGGTCACGTAGGATCTCAAATGCTTGAGTGCATTCCTTGGAAATTTCGAAAGGCACATCCTTGGAAAGAAGAGTAGTCAGGGGGCGCATGATTTTTGAAAAATCAGGGATAAATCGACGGTAAAAATCGACGTGCCCCAAAAAAGATCGGATGTCCTTAATCGAGCTAGGCATAGGGAGCTTAGAAATCATATTAACCTTAGCTCGATCCACTTGGATGCCTTTCTCCGAGATTAAATGTCCCGGGACAATTCCCCCAGGCACCATGAAATGGCTCTTTTCCCAGGAAAGAACCAAATTCACATCGATGCACCGCCTGAGTATTTGGACCAAGTGTTGGAGGCAATCATCAAATGATGCTCCAAAAACTGAAAAGTCATCCATGAAGACTTCCAGATAGTCACCTACCATATCTGAGAATATGGCAAGCATGCACCACTGAAAAGTTGCGAGTGCATTGCAGACAACGAAAGGCATCCTTCGAAATGCATACGTCCCGAAGGGGCAGGTGAATGTGGTCTTTTCTTGGTCTTCTGGATGGATTGCCACCTGGTTGTAACCGGAGTACCCGTCAAGAAAGCAGAAGAACCTATTTCCTGCTAGTTTCTCGAGGATCTGATTAATAAATGGTAGTGGGAAAAGGTCCTTCTTCGTGGAGGAATTGAGTCTTCTATAATCAATGTAGACTCTCTAAAAGTTAGCTATTTGGGTAGGAATGACTTCTCCGATTTCAATCGTGATGATGGTAAGTCCGACCCTTTTAGGCACCACCTGTATTGGACTTACCCAACGACTGTCGAAGATCAGGTAGATGATCTCTGCATCTAACCACTTTATGATCTCCTTTTTCATGACCTCCTGCAGGTTAGGGTTTAAGAGTCTCTGCATTTCTCTTGAAGGTCGTGCGCCTTCTTCTGTGTAGATTCGATGTGTGCAGTATGAAGGGCTTATGCCAGTTAAATCATCGAGTCCATCCAATGGCTCTATGATGTTGCTAGAGAACAGTAATCAAACGGAGTTCCTGGTCAGGTGTGAGTCGAGAGTTGATAATCACAGGAAATGTCTGATTGGAACCCAAAAAGATGTACTTCAGATGCTCGGGAAGGGGCTTGAGTTCCATGACAGGATTGTCAGCAGCAGCGGGTGGTTCGGGGTTTATATCAGGAACAAGGGTCAAAGTCATAGGTGTGTCTAGATCATGTTCGCACTCCTTTGTTGGCAGGTTTTGATTTTCTAGTGGTTGATCAAGGATAATCAGGTTTTCCTCTGTATGCGATTCATCAACCACGACTCTGATATCACATATTTGCTCTATAGCCCCACAATTAATCCCTTGTTGGGCCTTAAAAATGTCAATCTTCAGAGTTTGATTCCCAAATTTTAATTCTATCTGGCCTTCTTCGCAGTTTATGTTGGCCGTAGCAGTGGCCAAAAAGGGTCTCCCTAATATGATTGGTGTGTCCCTTGGGTTCTCAGGTGCATCCATGTCCAGCACTATGAAGTCCACCGGGAAGTAGAAATCCAGTACCCTAATAATGACATCCTCGAGTATTCCTTTAAGTGACTTGATGGATCGATCAGCTAGCTGCAATGTCACCTCAGTTGGTTTAAGTTTGGACTCTTCAATGTGGTCAAGGAGGGATGTAGGTATTAGATTTATGGAGGCACCTAGATCTAGTAAGGCTCTATCAAATTGGGTTTCACCAATTTTACAAGAAATCAGGGGAGTTCCAGGGTCTTTAGCCTTGGGTGGGAGTTTACTCAAGATGACAGAGCTGGCTTGCTCTGACAGTAAGATCGGATTCCCATCCTTGGTTCGCGACTTACGTTTAGGTGTACATACATCTTTCAAGAATCTTGCATAAGTCGGTACATGGTGAATTGCATCCATTAATGGGATGTTTATCTGGACCTGTTCAAAGAGCTTGACCAGATCCTCCTCGGGGGCCACGGGTTTGGTTATCCTTTTTCCTTTGGTCAAGGCCTCAGGAAATGGGATCCTAATTGGTTCCTCTAGAATAGGTCCAGGTTCTTCATCTGGGATAGTGGTATCCTGGATTACTATCCTAAGGTCTTGGCTACTACCAATCTTGGAGTGGTTCGGATAATGTGGGTCTTCGGTTGTTTTACCACTATGTGTTGTTACAGAGTTTAATCCGGCCTATTTTTGGTTTGGGTTTGGTAAGAGGGGTGGTTGCTGCTTAAATCTGGCATAAGAAGTTGAAGCTTCCATCTTGTCTGGTGATGGAGCAGCAGGGGCCTGATAAATCAAATGTGCGTGGCATGAATTTGGATTCATAACGTGCCTCTGGGTCGGCACGTTATTTGGGTTTGGCAGAGGTTGCGAAGGAAGGGTGCCAGGTTGGCGGGAATTTGCCATCTGGGCCAGTTGGTTGTGAACCTTTGTGATCTCATCCTTGTGTTGTTTTTGCATTGCCGCATTCGTCTTTTGAATGTCAGCCAGTGCTTGAAGGATAAGAGTCACTGGTTTGGCCTGGATTGGTAGGTGGGATTGGGCCAAGGTTGAGGCGGCTGATATGGATGGGGGCCTTGTGGATGGGGTTGATATGGTGGTCTTTGAGTCTGAGAATTTCCTGTCCACTGAAAGTTAGGATGATTTCACCATCCAGGGTTGTAGGTATTGGAGAATGGGTCATTCTGGATGGCGTTGAGGTCCTCGTAGTTCTGAGGAACCTCAAGAAAGTCAGAATACAAGGGTTCAGAGTTCCCCCAACTCGAGTAGAATGGATCGGAGGACACTCCGGTCCGAGAGGCAGACGAGGGTGGATATGGGTCCATCCCCGTAGCAGATTGGTGGTAGATGTTTTGCACAATTTCCCTTGCCAGAGGTGGTCGTGCAAAAGAGTTCTACACAGAGGTGGCTTGCTGCAAATGCCGAGTTAGCTCGTCCACCTTCTTTTCTATGATAGAAACCTTGTCCAACCGACTGGCCATCAGTTCCAACTCAACAGAAGTGGACAGGTCCTGCATCTCGTGTGCCCCTCTCATATTCGTCGATGCGCGGGCATTCGTCCTATCGAATAAGCCCATGGAGTCATTATTTATGGAGTTCTTGCACATGTTTTCAAGAATCTCCCACACCGTGTCCTCATGTTGACCCATGATGTTTCCTCTGCACGTTGCATTGACAAATAATCTAATGTCTTCACAGAGTCCCTGGTAAAAAGACTGGACTTGTTCCCATTTAGGAACTCTGTGATGGGGGCACTTTCGCATGAGATCTAAGAATCGATCCCATGCTTCGTGAAGGGGTTCTCCCGGTTGTTGAGTGAAATGAGTGATCTGGTGGCGCAAGGCACTCGTCCGGCCAACGGGAAAGAATTTTTTCAAAAATTCGGACTGAAGTTCTTCCCATGTGTTGATCGGACAGGTCTGAGTTTGATACCAATGGGTGGCCTTGTCTAGAAGGGAGAACGAAAACATTTTCATGAGTAGGATATCCTGGTTTTGTGGATCTGACTCGATGGTCTGGGCTAGATGCTTGAGTTGTTTAATGTGTTGGAATGAATCCTTGGAGTTAAGCCCATGAATCTTTGGTATGGCATGAATCATATTGGGCTTCAGTTCAGAATCAGGACCTCCAATCAGGATTCGGACTCGAGGTTCGATTGCAACCACAGCAGGATTATATAATGATCTCGCATCATTGGTCACTGCGGTGGGTTTACAAAGTTTTGAAAGAGATCATTCAGGCATTGAAGTTGGTGCTCAAGGTTGTTCTCCTCTTCAATGGGTTGTGCCATGATGGGAGAAGAAGGAGAACTTGGTTCTGAATCAGATGAAAGATTTATGTGGTGGGGTTGCTGCATAAACAAGGGTGTCGAGGCTTAGCCTCGACGAGAGTGAATTTCTAAAGGAGGTCTTAAGGCTGGTCTTAAGGACCTCCTATCGAACATGCACCGAAGGATGTGATGAGATTATAAGGTGCTGGACCCAATCGAGACACCCAAAAACTGTTGGGTGACTATAGAGGTTCGGGGCGGATGATACCCCTTAGTCAGAAAGGTCGTCCACTTGAGAAGTACCTGGGTAGCCAGAGAGGGAGAGTCCCGCAAAGACCCCTACACAGTAGAGCATCCTCACGAGTTACAGGGTTTCCCCCACCTGACCTCTCTTGTCACTATGGTTCTAGGTAGACCAGAATGGGGACCTTGACCTCTTAAGTCTACCGTTTTTACTTTAAGATCAAGGTGCTTAAGGTTCCACTTGAACTTTTAGGTCTTTTGAGTGAAAAAGTGACCTAATTTTAAGGTTGGTTGACCCAAGGGATAAACTTCACCTCTTGTTCCTTTGAGAGCTTTTGGGTCCTTTCTTTTAGGGTTCAAATGGATTTAAAAGCTAGATTTGCTTAGGGTTTCTCTTGTATAGATCTTTTCAAACAAGGTTTAGGCACACCTCTTTTTGGAAAAACTTTTTTCTTTATTTAAGAGAAGATGTGTCTCTAAAAACCCTAGCTTTGCAATCCTTAAGTTGGCTCTAGTTGGTCGAACTTAGTTGCCTCAAAATTTGGTATCTAGGGCTCAATCAAGAAAGTTTTAGCCCTAGTTACCTTAGTTGGATGTGCAGTTAAAAATGTGTTGAAATGAAAATCAGGCAACTTTGGTGAATTACTAAGTATGAAACAGGTAGCCCTAAGTTGATTCTTCTTTTGGTCCTTTTCAGACTTGAGGGGGTTAAGAGAGAGGGCTAATGAAAATTACCTATTCCTTGGTGTGTCTGTTGTGTAACCGTTCTTCTTTTCTCCACTTTCCCTTAGACAAGCATGATAAAAGAAAGGAATTAGGTCAATTTTGGATCAGAAGTTGTGATCAAAAGCTTTAGAAGTGCCTGTTGCTTCCCGGCAACGACGCCAAAATGTTGACGCGACTAGATCGTGTTTTAACAAATATTACGTTGTAATATAGACAAACTTTCAGCGAAAACAAATAAAGATTTATAACTCGAAAATCAGAGTATCCGAGGTCGAACATAGGGAGCAATCTAAGTATTCCAAAACTTGAGAACATAACTTTTTAAATGAGAAGAAATGACTAGTTCAATGAGAGTGATATAGAAAGAAATTACTCAAAGGGAAAAAAAATGGACGTCTGATACAATATTAGACGTCTTAAAGTAGCTCCTTTTCTTCTCTTCCCTTGCTACTTCTGTTCCTTTTATTTATTTCTTTTCTTCTTGATTTGCGACCAAGGTTTGTCTTTCCTCTTCTTAAGTGGTCTTCTCTTTCTTCTTCCTTTTCTTTTCCTTGAATCTTTGTCTACCCCTTGTCTTTTCCTTCTTCAGTTCTGTTCTCCTTGGCCTCGCTTCTTCTTCTCTGCCTTGCCTTTCTTTCTCCTCTTCAGAGCCTCCTCCCTTCTCCTTCGCTTGCAGTGACTAAGTCCCTGCGTCCTGCACACAACCATGCATAGCAAAACCTACTCCCCTACCCTTCCTATGCATCTCTCTCTCTGTATATCACTCGTTAGCACGCTCTCCTAGAGCCAGGTAAATGAGTCGGGTCGCACGCCCGGGTCCAGGCGCACCAGCGTGAGTGTGGTGCGCGAGGAGTGCTCTGGATAGGGTCGAGTCGGGTCGCACCAGATCCGCGTGGTGAACTCACGGACGAGGCACAGTGGTTAGGTGAGGGAGCTCACCCCAAGTGTGACTGGAGGCAACTGACTCATATCACAAAAATAATATAAAGGATACTCGTGCTTTGTGACTTACCGATGTGGGACTAATGCCCATGGCTTTCTCTCACGCGCCCGCAGCAGACCGTGCCTTCAATTCCCACAACTGCAGGCTCTATTGCAGCACTCACTGGGTTAACTGTCTTCGCAAGACCTGCCCAAGTTTGCAGCACCTAGAATCCTGCAGTCCTGTGGCCTAGAGCAAGCAAGAAGCTTCCTCGAGTTGCCACCAATGGCGGCTGGAGCTTGCAATCTATTTGACACAAACAGAGCCTCGCGGCCCAATCAGATCACCGGGGGATGCTAGGTGGCAGGCTGCAGGCCAGCCTAGGCATGCGTGCCTAGGTCGCTCTGTGACCGGATAGATGGGTGTGTTCGGGGGGCTATTGTGGTAGTGTAGAGGGACTGTGGACGAGTGGAGGGTACTCAGTGAGGTGAGGCGGAGGTTATGCGATGGTCGGTGAGATGTGTAGGTCTGCAGAGCGATGGGAGCGTCTCACAGGAGGGTGGCTGGAGATGAGGAAGGTGGTTGTGGGCAGGGACGGTCAAGGGGCGGTTGTGTGAAATAAACTGAGGGATACGAAAGAGTGGAAGATGGGGAACTTATCTGGACTATTGGGAGTGAAAGGGGGCAGTGGAGTCAGACGGCTCGTTTGTGCCGTCGTCGGAGAAGACAACCCTAAGGGAGATAATGACGACGAGGAGGAGGTCGGGGAGGCGTGCTCTTGGTGTGGCGCGACACGGGAAGATGAGGCAGAGTGGACTCTGGTGCGGGTATGGCAGCAGAGTGACGAGAAGGAGGAGAGGTAATCGCCGGAGCTTGCAGGTTTCTTGACCGGAGAGAGGAGAGATGAAATTTGGAGGATTCTTCAGCCAAAACAAGTCTGAGAGATTTGCAGAGGGTCGGAGGTCCTTTTATAGGTGCTGGCCGAGCTTCTGGTGCATGAAGGGCAAGCCTTAAGCCACCGTCGTCTCACCGGAGAAGGAAGGTGGTTGGGATCCAAATCTTTCGTGCTTTCACATGAGAGATTGGATAGGAATCAGAGATTATGATCAAGCTCAGGTGGAAGGGGATTCCTCAGAGAATCTCCCTTTCAATTCTGGGAGGAGATCCTTGATGGATCTGAGAGCATCCCCCCTACCTTCCTCGTCGGAGAAGGATTCCTCCCCATTAATGGCAGAGGGACCTGATTGTAAGATTGGCGAGAAAGCTAGGGGGGTTTATGTGATGGTTTTCAAAAGATAGGGACCAAAATGTGATTGGGTGTACTAAATTGCAAAGTAGATCAAGATGACCTCCCCTTAGGTCTAAATTTTGGTACAAACGTAATTTGGACCTAAGGAATCCAATGGTGAAGTTGGATTTTAGGTTTGACCACTTTGACTAGACATTTTGCGTGAAAACTCAAATTAGGTCAATTGATGAGCTAGGACCGTAATCTAGGTCAAACTAGGTTTCAAAGGCCAAATTGAATGTTCTACACCCTAGGAGATATTTTTCCATGAATTTTAGAGGGTTTACTTGATTTTTATCCTGATCAAAACCTTGTTGAATTAAGAGGGTCCCAGATGTCATTTAATTCCTGAATTGCACATGAACCCATTTCTGATTGAATCAACCCACTTTTTATCTCATTTAGACCATTTGACCTATGTTTTGCCTTTGAGAAATCCCGTTTATGTACTATAATGGTAAAATTGCAGTTTTAACTTTTATTTCATGTTTTCTTCTCAGAACACTTATTCCTCCAATTAAGCCCTCTTCTTAGCCATGTAGGAGCTTTTATTCTTCTTATTAGGTTAAAATGAGCTAGTTGTGGCTCATGATGAGGCTCTCATCATACATCCAGATAAATGTTGGAATTAGGGTTTTAACGTTTCCTAGGGTGCAGTGACCTAATCTAAGGGTGGCTAAGGCTTGGGGAAGTCTCTAGGCTATCCTTGGGCTAGGATGGACCTAAGCTCACATTTTACTACTTTATTTCTACTTAATAGAGTAGCATACCTTAACTTCCTTACATTATTATCTACTACATCTAATCTAGGTCTTCTGCTCCAGATTTGCTGCAACACCCATTATTCCTGATCCAGCTTCAGATCCAGCTTATTACCTGCAATTGACATAGTGCACCTAACTAGCACATTATAGATTTATTTTATGCATAGCTAAAAGAAAGCAGTAATGATGCAGATAATGCTTATGCATGCATGAATTACCCTAACTTATGCTGAGTCCTACCCTAATTTAGGTTAATTAAGGCATATGATTGTTATGAAATCAATTGCCACCTGGTTATAACCAGAGTACCCGTCCAAAGAGTAGAAGAACCTATTTCCCGCTAGTTTCTTGAGGATTTGGTCAATAAATGGTAGTGGGAAATAATCCTTCTTCGTGGAGGAATTGAGTCTTCTGTAATCAATGTAGACTCTCCACGAGTTCGCCACACGGGTCGATATGACTTCTTCGATTTCAGTCGTGGTGACGGTGAGTCTAGCCTTCTTAGGCACAACTTGGATTGGACTTACCCATCGACTGTCAAAGATCAGGTAGATGATCCTTGCATCTAACCACTTAATGTTCTCCTTTTTCACGACCTCCTGCAGATTAGGATTTAAACGTCTCCGCATTTCACGAGAAGGTCGTGCGCCCTCTTCGGTGCAGATACGGTGTGTGTAATAAGAGGGACTGATACTAGTCAAATCATCGAGAGTCCATTGTTTGGCAATCGTAGAGCACTTTTTTTATAGGAAAAATGTCGTGGTATAGTGCACAATATGATCAAACAAAGATATTTACTAAAGGATAATGAGACTTTGAGTCCCGGTCTTTCATCTCTGGGAGGCGTTTGTTTTACTTTTGAATTCAATCTTTTACCACTCTACTTTGTTCAAAATTGCACGCCGGTTTCCAGCCTTCTGATTAAAATTTCATCACTTCTATTATGAACCCTGATTACGTGCACGTGTGTTAAATAGATCACAAAGGTGAAAGTGTGAGTTTCTGTATGCACGATTCTAGTGAGGCGGCGACTGTTTACAGAAAATGCATCTATAGTTTGATTTTCTATATTTTCAGGAAACAACATGCTTGTTGCGGAATTGGTAGATGAGTGAAATCAGGCAACTTGAATCATGCAAAAATGATGACAATCAATAAGCTCATGATGATTTCAAAATAGACATATATATCGAAAATATATTTTTCATTCCTTCATTTGGAGAGTGTTTGCAACATGAACTTCTAGAGGAAAGCTTGTACATGAATGCTTAAGAATGTAAATCTAGCTATCAGAAAATGATCGCATACAAGAATCTACAGGGGGATTTTGCAAGCATCATTGGGGGAGAATAAGGACTACACTACTAAGCAGTAATTAAAAGCAGTAAATGTAAAGAGCTAGCTACTAACCTATAAGAAGTGAGGGCATTCGGAGGTGGTCTCCGATGGCCTTGGAGTGGTGGAGAGGAGAATGAGGGGCGGCCAATAGAGCTTAGGCCGGCCCTTGGAGAGAGAGAGAGGAGTGATCTAGCATCCCAACATGGTGTCCTTCATGGTGGTACTCATCTCGTGGAGATGGTGGCGGAGATGGTAGTGGCTAGCCTAAGTGGAAGTGGATGAGAGCCATGAATGTGGATGGGAGCCAATGGATGTGAATGGGTGCAAATAGTTACCCCTTAGGTCCTTTTATAGACCTAAGGGATTCTCTCTAGAGAGTGCCCAAAAGTGGCTGGCCAAGAGAGGATAGAAGTAGTTCCGAGATCCACCATTTGTGGATCTAAGAATTGAATGCCTCTTGGTTGCTAAATTTGGCAACCAAGAGGGGGAACCACTTCAAGAGAGTTCTAGAGAACTCTAGAGATGTGTGTGTGAGTGAATGGGTGTGTGTGTGTGTGTGGTCGTGCTCTAGGTGTCTAAGAGGTTTTGGTTAGGTCCTAAGGGGTTTGGGTAGATGTATGCCTTGAATTAGGGTTGCAAACCCTAATTGCTAAGGGGAATTTGCAATTAAACTTAACCCAAGTTTAACTGAATGAGTGTGAAACTAATTGAGAATAAAAGAACTCAGTTAGGTTGCATTTAGGTCAATTGGAATTTCACTAAGTCCAATTGAACTTGTGTGGGTTGAAATCTAAGCTCATTTGGAATCAATGAGTCCAATTGACTTAGGTGAAGGTAATTGACTTTGATCTAAGTCAATTGGGTTTGTTGAGGACCTAATTAGGTCCTTAGGTAGGTTTAGAGGTGATGTACTAGGGTTAGGACACCTTAATTTAGGTTCCTATGGGGTTAGGATTAGGTCTAGGGAGCTAGAAATCTAAGATCAAGGCTTGAATCTCAAAACAGGAACTGCAGAACAGTTCCAGACATCCAAAAACATGATCAGACGACTTATACTCAAAAATCAGAAGTCCAGACTTCAGTTCTGGATGTCCAATCTGAGTCAGGGGGAATTCTAGGTTCTGTTTTGGGTATTCTGCAGAAATTGGATGTCTGACAGTGTCTGGACGTCCAGTAACACTATAGAAGTGGGTTTGAGGTGTGCGGGAGATAACTAAGGGTTCTGGACATCCTATAACTTATCTGGACGTCCAGATATGGGTTGGAACTAGGGTTTTAGGGGTTCCTAGGGTGTTGTGACCTAATCTAAGGGTGGCTAAGGCTTGAGGGAAGTCTCTAGGCTATCCTAGGGCTAGGGTGGACCTAAGCTCTTCACATTTTACTGCTTTATTTCTACTTAATAGAATAGCAAACCTTAACTCCTTTACATCATTATTCCTACATCTAATCTAAGTCTTCTGCTCCATCTCTGCTGCAACACCCGTTATTCCTTATCCAACTTCAGATCCAACTCCAGATCCAGCTCCTAATCAGCTTATTCGTTGCAATCGACATAATGCACTTAATCAGCACGTTATAACATTATTTTATGCATAGCTAAGAGAAAGCGATAAAGATGCAACTAATGCTTATGCATGCATGAATTTCCCTAACTTATACTATGTCCTAGCCTAATTTAGGTCAATTAAGACTTATGATTGCTGCGCAATCATACCCCCATGCCTAAATCTTGCTAGTCCTTAGCAAGTGAAAGACTAAAATATTTACAGAAGGGTTCCTAAGGGATTGATTATTTAATCAAGTGTATGCATAGAGATTTTTCTCCCTTTTGTTTTCATCCTATGCTCTAGAAATCCAGACAATCGTGAAAGTGCAGCTATGTAGCTTTTGCAATGAATTCGAGTGAAAAACTGATACACCTTTAAAGCCTGTACTTGACCCCTAGTAAAAATTCTAGCAGGATAGGCAGACTTCTTCCCTCAGGGTATTCAAGATATTCTATGAATTCCATCCCAGCTTTAGGCTTAAGTAGAGAATCTCTGAGGGAAAAGATTATATATTTGGTGGCTCACTCTCACTTGGTGCTACATAGAGATTAGTACTGCAGAATCTAGATTCCCAGACTACTAAGTAACTCAACTCAGAGAAAGACGAGAAAAACTATGCTCTCTTCTGATTCCTTTATATTCATTCTCTCTTTCTCTTTTTCTTTTTCTTTTCTTTCTTTTTCTTAGAGCTCACATCCTCACCAGATTCACACATATGATCTATATTTGGTGGTCTCACTTAGCATTAACACTTTAATTGAGTTTCCATAACCCTAATGCTAAGTTGGAATTCCTCATCCAGTTTCAGGCGGTCAGAAACACAAGAGAGGTGGGTTAAGGGCATATTTGGTGGATCTCAAATTTATTTGGTGGTATTGCCCCAATGCAACTGAACTAAATATTCACTCTTTTTTTCTTGCTTTTTCTTCTTTTTCTAATTTTTTTTCAATTTTTCTTTTTTTTATCATTTTTTTTCATTTTCTTTTAACATAATGCATCCATAACCTTATTGAGGAGTCATTATTAGGGATTGGTGGTACTCAAGAGACATTAGGTGGTTTATTTGGTTGAAGTGCCTACTCACGGCAATGGGAGAGATGGATAGAACGGTGTATTTCTGACCCTGGCATCAATACCTTCCTTCAGCCGAGGATTCCATAAAGAATGGTCGTAACCATCCACCTTAGCCCTAGTTTTATGAAAACTTGATCTTCGCATATTTTCCTTATTTGGTGGCTCTCAAAATTCACAAAAAAAATATACGTAGGAACCAAGAGCAAAAACTATGCCTTATCCTTGAGTATCGTCACCAAATTATCTAGGACTCCAGATTCCTTGCACTAATCTTAGAGCACCAGTGCACTCTACTCTCATCTCACACTATTTGATGGATATTTGGAAGAAAATCTACCTGACTCCCAAAACACTATCCAGGGGTTTAGGGAAAGAAGCACTGCTTCTTCTCGACAGACTAGAGACATTTATCAGCCTTCACCATGAATCCATTGCAAATTCTACGTGTGTGTGAAAAGTTGTACTGGATCCAGATTATAGGAATCAACTAGAGGATAAAATCCCTATTGCATTCTCTTAATAAAATAATCTTATTCATGAACGCAATATGTATATATGCTATAAACAATTAACCTCTTATAATTTGTACTTCGTGAAATTCCTGTATCGGGTTACAATCAGCTTGACCCTAAATTTAGAACACAAGGTAAGCGAGTGACTTGGAAATGGCTGTTGCGGACGATTTCTAGCTCCAATGCGAGCATTGGAGGTGGAGTTAGTTGTTCTTTTATTTAGGGTCCTAAAGTACATTTTACATGCAGCTCTGATGTTTTCCTAAATGTTGGCATAAAATTTTTTAGTTTTGTTGTATCTACCCCCCCAGGCCTAAGTTCTTGCATGTCCTTATGCATGAATATAAAAGAAAATAAAAACTATAGGGAGAGAATGGGTAGAAATCACCTGTAATTGCTCCTGAAATTATACATGCAGCACCGGCCAACCTGACAGTATGCAATATGCAGAAAGAAAATATGCTAACAGAAAAAATATGCTATATACAAAAATGAATATGTATAAGGTGATGGATGAATGTGTGGTAGATGCTGAGTTTAACTCCTCCAGCTAGAAGAAAACTCAATCAGATGTATCAGTTCTAGCATAGGAGCCGGTCAAGATTAGGAGAAAGATATGCTCGTATGCTCCCAGAATCATTGGTCCGGAGATGCAGACCAGTTGATTGTGCACCCCTACTCCAAAAAGTCTAGCTATAAGAGAGTGTGGAGTGGTGGTGGAAAATAGAGGATAATCAGGGGGGATCATGATGTTGATTTAGCCGATTTATCATGTCCCACAATTCAACAGGAAGTTGCTGAGGGAGTAGATTAAACTGTATCTCAGAACCAGAATCTGAGTTATAGGGATCCTCATAGCGATAATTGACATCAATGATCATGTCCTCTCCAGGCTCTGGATCATATGGGGGTATTCGTGAAAGTAGAAGATCTGTGGGGAGGTCACTGAAATCCTCGTCAGAAATTACTTCATCCTCATCAGTACTCATTTCTGATTCATTGGAGGCTGACTACTTAGGCTTTGGGTCGAGCCATTGACTAGGATGATAGGTGCATCCCCAGCTCATTCTGCTCAAAGCTTCACCCTCATATGCATTGGGCTCCTCAGTAATTCCTGCCTCAGGTAGCATATTTATTTCTTCGGTCAAATCATCCATAGCAACTTCTGGTTTTCGAATGTCAGCATCAGGGATAGAAAGTGTCATCTCAGAATCTTTAACATTCGAAATAGGTATGTTGGTGAAAGAAGAAGAGTGCAGATCAGAAAATGTTGGCTCTAGCACAAGTTTACCGACAATGGGAAGTGGCTTAGGCTGATCAGTAGTGTCGCATGTAATGTTTGCCTCAAGATCCATATCCTCAATTGGATCTACTTCCCTTATGTCGATTAGGTTATCTAACCCAAGAGGTATCTCCCAGGATTTAGGATAATCCGATTGTGGCTCAATCTTGGAGATATCAGTCCTTTCCTCAGTTTCCTGAATGGAGTTCTCAGATGAATCCATTCGGCATACATCCTACTCCTATCTCATATCCAAGCTAGATTCTTCTTCCCCTGAATGATCTTCTATCATATGCTCCCGACAATCTTCTGTGTGTTCTTTCGGCGTAGTCATTTCAGATTCTTTGAGGACTTCAAGGCTATTCTCCACTTGATATCTCAAAAGCAGTAGTTCTTGAGATTCCCGATTTTGTCCCATTCGCCTTGTTATCTCTGTTGTTTCCTGAAGGAGCTCCATCACTTGTTGATGTGGAATCCAGCTTCGTCTTGGGTTCGGCTCAATGATCGCCTGGATTTCGTGTAGGTAGAATGCGACTTTCTCCTTAGCGCTAGCTATAGCTCTCTGTATTCTGTAATGAAGTTGCATATGCACCGATAGCTCTTCAGTGGTTCTAGGGGGTAAATCAAGTCTACCCATATTCCATGGGGAAGAAGTAGGAGTATGAAATCCATATCCTGGGTTATAAGAAGTAGTCCTTTGAGGGACCAGCTAGTATGGATCATAATATCCATGGTTAAGATATGGGTTAACAATTTCGGTAACCTGACGAGAAGGATTAGGCGAAGCGAAAAGTCATCTTCGCCACCTTGGGTTCTGATCCCAAGGTTGAGCTGATTCAGTGACCTGGGCTCTCAGATAAGTTTGTGGGTCCAGCTCTTCAATATCCTAACCCGGTCTAGGTCCAGGATTAACCATTGTGGCTATGGAAGATAGAAGAAGTTGGGGGAGTAGATGGTCCTAGCGAGGTGACTTGCCTCCTCGGGAGTGGCTCCCAAGGTCCAACCAATTGAGGTCTAAGCGACCTCCTTCCTTGCATACACCATCCAGCCCTTGGGTTGGTGTAGCCAAGCCAGACAAGGCTAAGGCCCTATCAATCAGATGGTCCCTATGAATCAGATGACCAGATTTTTTGTTTACATTTTAATTCCTGAAGAAAATTCGTCATATAACTGACTGAAAGTGATTCCTGCCTCTTGGCTAACCCATCCAAGAGGTTGGAAGCACCCAGTAGTACGACAACGAATTTTGGTTTTATTTTGTGTTTTAAATTATTTTTTTCCCATTTTCTTTAGTTAGGGTTTTCTTTTGGTGAGTGGCTCACAAGGTGACCAAGCTCACCGGGTAAGTGCTAGACTTGACTAAGTCTAGGTTAGCCCAAGTGTGGTCTCTAAATTGTAACCCTAAAGATTTAACCCTAAGGTTCATGCACTTCTAGGGTTTGTTTTGTTTCAGTAGACCACAAAAGTGTTCGTTCTCTGACAACAATTTGAATCCAATTAACTTGAAATTTTGCGAGAAGATTCCTTTCTGAATTAGCTTTCCAGAAAATATTTTTTTGATATTTTTACTATTTCAACCAAATTTTTAAAGATTTTTGAATGTTAGGGAGTTAGATTTGAAATTTTGACCTCTACTTGGTATTTCACTTTCAAACAGTATCAAGTGACCTTCAAAAATTCAGGAAAAATATGGAAAATAAAGCAAATGAGATCATCTTTCAAACCCCATAGATTTTAGTCAAAACAAATTCACGGATTACTCGGAATTGCTTTTTGAAATTTGAAAAATCTCGAATCTAGGTCAGTCTGACCCCCATTCACTTCGTGAATTTTTAAAAATTTTATGCTTGGAATTTTTTCAAAAGAACATTGACGTTTGAGAGATGGTTTGAAAATAAAGGTTTAGTCTAAATTTTAGAATTTTTTTCTAATTTTTTTTCCGGTGGAAGTTTTAAATCAAACTTGAAATTTGGTCAAAAATCAGAAGATGGTGGAAAAGCCTTTAAAGAGGATTTTTTGTTTGAAATCCAACCCTTCCACCAAAAAAATGTTTTTTTTTTAAAAACTTTTGCACATTTTTTTTTCAAAAAGAATTTTCAAAGGATTCAAAGAAAATATCTCTTTTTTGCTTTATCAAACAACCTAAGATTCAAAAAGAAAGCTAGTCTAGATTTTTTTTTTCAAATTTGTTTTGATTTTTTTCTTCTTTTTCACGAAAATGAGTAAAAAATTGGTTCTTTTTTTTTTCAAAAGAAATTGCAGGAAGTAGATCTAGTCCTAGAGTTCAGAAGAAACCTAATCTAAGAGAATGTGATGTGCGCCTGATTTCTTTTCCACGCTTGTTGTGTGCGCATATCCCATTCCTTTTCCATTTTTCCTACATATCCAAAAACAAAGTAGATGCAAATTTGTCAGTGATAGATTAGAAGATCAAAATCAAAGAAAATGACGTTGCCTCCCTGGTAACAATGCCATTTGTTTGGCAATCATAGAGTGCATTTTTGATAGGAAAAATGTCGTAGTATAGTGCACAATAAGATCAAACAAAGATATTTAATAAAAGAGAATGAAACTTTGAGTCATGGTCGTTCATCTCTGGGAGGCATTCATTTTACTTTTGAATTCAATCTTTTACCGCTCTACTTTGTTCAAAATTGCACGCCGGTTTCTAGCTTTCTGATTAAGATTTCACCACTTCTATTATGAACCTTGATTACATGCACGTGTTAAATAGATCACAAAGGTGAAAGCGTGAGTTTCTGTGCACACGATTCTAGTTAGGTGGTGACTATTTATAGAAAATGCGTCTATAGTTCGATTTTTTATTTTTTCAGGAAACGACATGCTTGTTGCAGAATAGATAGATGAGTGAAAATAGGCAACTTGAATCACACAAAAATGATGGCAATCAATAAGCTCATGTTAATTTCAAAACATAGACATATATATGGAAAATATATTTTTCATTCATTCATTTAGAGAGTGTTTGCAACATGAACTTGTAGAGGAAAGCTTGTAAATGAATGCTTAAGAATGTAATTCTAGCTATCAGAAAATGATCGCATACAAGAATCTACGAGGGGATTTTGCATGCATCATTAGGGGAGAATAAGGACTACACTACTAAGTAGGAATTAAAAGCAGTAAATGTAAAGAGCTACCTACTAATATATTAGAAGTGAGGACATTCGGAGGTGGTCTCCGATGGCCTTGGAGTGGTGGAGAGGACAATGAGGGGCAGCCAAAGGAGCTTAGGCCAACCCTTGGAGAGAGAGAGGAGTGATCCAGCTTCCTGGCATGGTGTCCTTCATGGTGGTACCCATCTCGTGGAGATGGTAGTGGCTAGATTAAGTGGAAGTGGATGAGAGCCATGAATGTGGATGGGAGCCAATGGATGTGAATGGGTGCAAATGGCCACCCATTAGGACTTTTTATAGACATAAGGGATTCTCTCTAGAGAAGTGTAGAACTCTCTAGTGAGAGCCTAAGAGTGGCTGGCCAATAGAGGATAGAAGTGGCTCTTAGATCCACCATTTGTGGATCTAAGAATTGAATGCCTCTTGGTTGCTAAATTTGGCAACAAAGAGGTGGCGCCACTTCAAGAGAGTTCTAGAGAACTCTAGAGAAGTGTGTGTGCTTGAATGGGTGTGTGTGTGTGTGTGTGTGTGGTCATGCTCTAGGTGTCTAAGAGGTTTAGGTTAGGTCCTAAGGGGTTTAGGTAGGTGTATGCCTCGAATTAGGGTTGCAAACCCTAATTGCTAAAGGGAATTTGCAATTAAACTTAACCCAAGTTTAACTGAATGAGTGTGAAAATAATTGAGAGTGAAATAACTCAGTTAGGTTGCATTTAGGTCAATTGGACTTTCTCTATGTCCAACTGAACTTGTGTGGGTTGAAATCTAAGCTCATTTGGAATCAATGAGTCCAATTGACTTAGGTGAAGGTAGTTGACTTTGATCTAAGTCAATTGGTTTTGTTGAGGACCTAATTAGGTCCTTAGGTAGGTTTAGAGGTGATGTACTACGGTTAGGACACCTTAATTTAGGTTCCTATGGGGTTGGGATTAGGTCTAGGGAGATAGAAATCCAAGATCAAGGCTTGAATCTCAAAACAGGAACTGGAGACCAGTTCCAGACGTCCAAAGACATGATCAGATGACTTATACTCAAAGATCAGAAGTCCAGACTTAAGTTCTGGACATCCAATCTGAGTCAGGAGGAATTCTAGGTTTTGTTTTGGGTATTCTGTAGAAACTAGACGTCTGACAAAGTGTCTGGATGTCCAATAACTCTGCAAAAGTGGGTTTGAGGTGTGCAGGAGATGGCTAAGGGTTCTGGACGTCCTATAACTTATCTAGACATCCAGATAAGTGTTGGAACTAGGGTTTTAGGGGTTCCTAGGGTGCTGTTACCTAAACTAAGGGTGGCTAAGGCTTGGGGGAAGTCTCTAGGCTATCCTAAGGCTATGGTGGACCTAAGCTCTTCACATTTTATTGCTTTATTTCTACTTAATAGAATAGCAAACCTTAACTCCCTTACATCATTATTCCTACATCTAATCTAAGTCTTCTACTCCAGCTCTGCTGCAACACCCATTATTCCTGATCCAGCTTCAGATCCAGCTCTAGATCCAGCTCCAGATCCAGCTCCAGATCAGCTTATTCCCTGCAATTGATATAATGCACTTAATCAGCACATTATAACATTATTTATGCATAGCTAAAAGAAAGCAGTAAAGATGCAAGTAATGCTTATGCATGCATGAATTACCTTAACTTATGCTAAGTCTTGGCCTAATTTAGGTCAACTAAGACCTATGATTGCTGTGCAATCGTCCATCCAATGGCTCTGCAATGTTGCTAGAGAACAGTAATCAGACAAGATTCCTAGCCACGTGTGATTTTGGAGTTGATAATCATAGGAAACATCTGATTGGAACCCAAAAAGACATTTCAAATGATCGGTAAGAGGCTTGAGTTCCAAAATGGGGTTATCAGTAGTAGCAAGCAGTTCAGGGTGTGTGTCAGGAGCAAGGGAAGGAGTTATGGGTGTGTCTAGATCAGGGTCAGACTCCTCTATTGGTGGGTTTTGATCTTCTTGAGGTTGATCAGGAGTAATAGGTTGTCCTCGATATACGGTTCATCAACCACGACCTTGATATCACATATTTTTTCTATAACACCACAATTAATCCCTTGTTTGGCCTTAAAGATGTCAATTTTCAGTGTTTGGTTCTCAAATTTCAGTTCAATTTGGCCCTCCTCACAGTTTATATTTGCCTTAGTAGTGGCTAGAAAGGGTCTCCCTAGTATAATTGGTGTATCCCTTGGGTTTTCAGGTGCATCCATGTCCAAGAATATAAAATTCACCGGGAAATATAAATCTCGTACCCTAACGATGACATCCTCGAGTACTCCTTTAGGTTACTTAATGGATCGATCAGCTAACTGCAATGTCACCTCTGTCGGTTTAAGCTCAGATTCCTCAAGGTGGTCAAGGAGGGATGTAGGTATTAGGTTTATGGAGGCACCTAAATCTAATAAGGCTCTGTCAAATTGGGTATCACCAATGGTACATGAAATCTGGGGAGTACCTGGGTCTTTAGCTTTAGGTGGGAGTTTGCTCAAACTTACAGAGCTAGCTTGCTCTGACAGTACGATTGGACTCCAACTTTTGGTTCATGGCTTACATTTGGTGTACACACATCCTTCAGAAATCGTGTGTAAGCCGGTACGTGGTGAATTGCATACATCAAGGGGATGTTTATATGGACCTCTTCAAAGAGCTTGATCAGATCCTCCTCAGGAGCCACGGGTTTGTTTATCGTCTTTCCCTTGGTTAAGGCCTTGGGAAATGGAACCTTGGTTGGTTCCTCTAGAATAGGTCCAGGTTCTTGATCTGGGACAGGGGTGTCCTGGATAACTATCCTAGGGCTTGGGTTACTACCAAGCTTAGAGTGGCTTGGATAAGGTGGGTCTTGAGTTGCTTTACCACTACGGGTTGTTAGGGAGTTTAGTCCTATCTGGTTTTGGTTAGGGTTGGTAAAATAGGTGGTTGCTGTTGAAATCCCACATAAGATGTCGAAGCTTCCATCCCATCGGGTGATGGAACAGAAGGGGCTTGATAAATCATGTTGGCATGACCCGAATTTGGGTTCATAACATGCCTCTGGTTCGACACGTTATTTGGATTCGGTAGAGGTTGCGAAGGGAGTGTGCTAGGTTGGCAGGAATTTGCCATCTGGGCGAGTTGATTGCAAACCTCTGTGATCTAGTCCTTGTGCTGTTTTTGCATAGCTACATTCATCTTCTGAATGTTAGTCAAAGTCTGAAGGATAAGAGTCATTTGATCTGCTTGGGTTGGCCTAGATTGATAGGTGGGTTTGGGCCGAGGCTAAGGCGGCTGATATGGACGAGCAGCTTGTGGACGAGGTTGATAAGGTGGTCTTTGATTCTAAGTATTTCTTGCCCATAGGAAGTTGGGATGATTCCAACATCTAGGGTTATAGGTATTGGAGAATGGGTCATTCTGGATGGTGTTGAGGTCCTTGCAGGCCTGAGAAACCTCAGGAAAATCAGAATACGAGGGTTCAGAGTTCCCCCAACTAGAGTAGATCGGATCAAAGTTTCCTCCAATCATGGAGTCAGACGAGGGTGGATACGAGTCCATCCCCTGAGAAGATCGGTGATAGATGTTATGCACAGTTTCCCTCCCAAGAGGTGGCTATGCAAATGGGTTTTGCGTAGAGGTGGCTCGCTGCAGATGTCGAGTCAGTTCGTCCACCTTCTTCTCGATGATAGAGACCTTGTCCAACGACTGCCCATCAGTTCCAAGTCGACGGATGTGAGCAGGCCCTGCATCTCATGTGCTCCCATTGGATTCGTCGATGCGCAGGCATTCGTCCAGTCGAATAAGCCCATGGAGTCATTATTGATGGAGTTCTCGCACATATTCTTGACAATCTCCCACAGAGTGTCTTCGTGTTGACCCATGATATTTCCTCCACAGGTTGCATTGACGAATAAGTGAAATTCTTCACGGAGTCCCTGGTAAAAAGACTGGACTTGTTCCCATTTAGGAACTCCGTGATGGGGGAACTTTCACATGAGATCCAAGAATCAATCCCATGCCTCATGAAGAGGTTCTCCAGATTGTTGAGTGAAGTGTGTGATCTAGTGGTGCAAGGTATTCGTCCAACTAATGGGGAATAACTTTTTCAAAAATTCAGATTGGAGTTCAACACACGTGTTGATTGGACGTGTCTAAGTCTGATACCAGTGGGCTACCTTGTCCATGTGGGAGAAGGAAAACATCTTCATAAGCAGATATCCTGATTTTGTACATCTGACCCGAAGGTCTAGGCCAGATGTTTGAGTTGCTTGATGTGCTGGAAGGGATCCTCGGAGTTAAGCCCATGAAATTTTGGAATAGCATGAATCATGTTGGGCTTGAGTTCAGAGTCAGGACCTTCAGCCGGGATTTGAACTGGAGGTTTGATCACCATCGCAGTGGGATTATAGTGATCTCACATCCTAGGACACTGCGGCGGGTTTACAAAGTTCTGAAATAGATCATTCAGGCACTGGAGATGGTGTTCAAGATTGTTCGCTTCTTCAATTGGTTGTGCCATGATGATGGAAGAAGGAGAATTTGATTCTGATGAATCAGAGGAGAGGTCTATGTGGTGGGGTTGCTACACAAACACAGACGTCGAGGTTTGGCCTCAACGGGAGTGGATTTCTAAAGGAGGTCTTAGGGATGGTCTCAAGGACCTCCTACCAAACATGCACTAATGGATTAAACGAGATTAGAATGTGCTGGACCCAATCAAGACACCCAAAAAATTTGGATGACTATAAAGGTTCAAGGCGGATGATACCCCTTAGTCAAAAAAAGCTGTCCACCTGAGAAATACCTTGGCAGTCAGAGAAGGAGAGTCCCGCAAAGACCCCTACATAGTAGAGCATCCCCACGAGTTACAGGATTTCCCCCACCCGACCTCTCTTGTCACTGAGATTCCAGGTAAAACAAAATAGGGACGTTGACCTCTTAAGTCTACCACTTTTAATTAAGATCAAAGGTGCTTAGGGTTCCACTTGAACTTTAGATGTTTTGAGTGCAAAAGTGACCTACTTTCAAGGTTGGTTGACCCAACAAGAGGTCAACTTCACCTATTTGTCCTTTGATAGCTTTAGGTCTTTTCTTTTAGGGTTCAAGTGAAATTAAGAGCTTGAATTTTTAAGGTTTCTCTTGGATAAGTCTTTTCAATCAAGGCTTAGGCACACCTCTTTTTGGAAAATTGATTCTTGCTTAGAAAAGATGTGTCTCTAAAATCCTAAATTGGAATCCTTAATTTGGCTCTAATTAGTTCAATTTAGTTGCCACAGATATGGTATCTAGGGCTCAATCAAGAAGGTGGTAGCCCTAGTTACATTAAATGGATGCACAATTCAAAATGTGTTGAAATCAAAATCAAGAAACTTTAGTGAATTAGCTAGATATGGAAAGCAGGTAGCCCTAAATGGATTTTTTCTTTGGTTTTCCTTTTTAGAATGAGTGGATTAAGAGAAAGGATTAATCAGAGATTACCTGCCCCGGGTGTGGTTGTTGTGCGGCTGTCTTCTTTTGAATTTTCTCCCCTAAAACAGTCACAACAAAAGAGATAGATCAAGTTAGTATTGAATCAGAAGTTGTGATCAAGATTCCTAAATCACCTGTTGCTCCCCGACAATGACGCCAAAATGTTTGTCGAAGCGAAATCAAGTTTTAAAATAAATGAGTCGTAGTATAGTTGAAATCGCTTTGAAAACAAATGAATTTTATTACTCAAAAAATGTAAATCCGAGGTCGAACACAGGGAGCAAATTGGGGTTCAAAAATCAAGAACACAACTTTCAAATTTGTAATAATATGCAATGGAGAATCAAAGTTATAATGCAGGCAATGTAAATAGATCCACAAGATATCAATGTGTATAGCAGCAAAACTAAATATGGACATCTGATTTTGGAAATTAGATGTCTTAAATGTATATTTGCTACAGTGCTTCTTTGATTTCTCTAGCTGAGCTCCTTTTTCTTCTTTCTCTTCTTTCCTCTGTTCTCTACCTCTCTTTCTTCCTGGCTTCTTCTTCTTTCTTCTCTGTCTCTTGTCTCTGACTTCAACTCTTCTTCAGCCTTGCTCCTCTTTAGTTGTGCCTTCACCTTCCTTAGCTTCTTTGGCATCTGCCCTCTCCTTCTTTCTTTGGCTTCCTCTGCTTTAGCTTCCTTTCCTTAGCTTACTCAGTCGCTTCACCCTTAGCTTCTTCTTCCTCCTTTTCCCTTGAGAGCAAAACCAACCCCTACCCTCCCTGCGATCTCTCTTCTTTCTTCTCTCTTAGGCTCGCTCTCCTAGAGCCTTCTCAGGTTAATGGGTCGGGTTAATGTGCCTGGGACTAGGCCCATCGTTGTGCGGTGGTGGGCGAGGAGTGCACAGGTAGTCGAGTATCTAGGTCAGAACCTGGTCCACGGGTAGTGGGTCACGGATGAGGCAGTGGGTGAGTGGGACCTCATCCCGTGGTTAGGAGGCAATAAGCCCCTGACACTTTTTCCTTTTATTCAGCTGCGTCTGCTCCAGATCTTCCGAGGTGGGACTAAATGTCCTACCTTCCTCGCAAGCACCCCCACAGTAGATGTTCTCGCGAATGTAGCAACTGCATGGGGCTTTGACTCCAATAGCTGGGTTAATATTGTGTGTGAAGGAGACTCGTACAATCTGGAACCTGAAGCCTAGGACTTGGAGTCATGGAGCAAGCTTGCGAGCTTCTTCGTGCCTGCTTCAATGCCAGCAGAGGCCTAAACCCTTTCCACAAGCAAACGGCATGCAGCCTTCTCAAAAACACACAGGAAGCTTCGCCTGAGCACGACGAAGGTGGCACGGTGGTCGGCGTGGCATGGGGTGGCCTGAGCGTGCATGCCTAGGTCACCTTGTGGCTGTGAAGGTGGGTGTGTTCGGGGGACGTGTTGGGGGCATGTGGCAAAGAATGGAAAGAGGGGTTATGGTCCGTGAGACATGGCGGAGCTCATGAGGTGGTTGGCGAGGTGGGTGGATGCATGGAGCAACGGGAGCACCACACCAGTGGTCTGACTGGAGGTGGAGAAGATGGTGGTGGTTCGCAAGCGTCGAGGCGGATTTTAAGAAATAAATGCGAGGAAAGAGATGAGAAGGGAGAGTGGACTTATCTGAGAGGGAATAGATGCAAGGAGATGCAGAGGGGGCAGATGACTCGTATGTGCCATCGCCAGAGACGAAGGCCCAGTGAGAGGAGGATGGTGATGATGAGAGGGAAGCAGGAGCATCGGCTGGTGCAGTGCGACACGGACGAAGGAGACAAAGGTAACACTGCCACTGGTATTATGGCAGAGCAGCAAGAGAGGGAGATAAAGGTCATCGGAGCTTGCTGGGAGTTTGGCTAGAGGGGAAGAGAGGAAATTGTGGGGTATCTCAGGCCAATTCAAGCTTAGGAGGAGCAGAAGGATCCGGGGACCTTTTATAGCCCCTGGCAAAGGGCCTTATGCTTGGAAGCCAAGCTTCCAAGCATGGCAACCTCGTCGAAGTTGGAAGGTCGAAAAGACCCAAATCTTTCATGCGTTCGCATGAGAGATTAGATAACAATTACGACTCCAAATTAGGTTCACATGAGAGGGGATATCTCAGAGAATCTCTCTTTCAAATTTGAGAGGGACTCTCTGAGGAATCAGGGAGTTCTTCCCCTCAAATCCCCATTGGAGTAGGATTCCCTCTGCTATAATGGTAGAGGGACCTAATTGCAAAGAACAACGAGGAAGCTAGGGGGTGTCTGCAAGAGTTTTCAAAAGTTAGGGGTATAAATGTCATCGGGCTGGACTAGTTTGCAAAGTAGGTCAAGATGAATTTCCCTTAGGTCCAAATTTTGGTATAAACCTAATTTGGACCTATGGAATCCAATGGTGAAGCTATATTTTATTTTTGACCATGTTTGACTGGGTAATTTACACAAAAACCCAATTTAGGGCAAACATTTGGCTGAGACCCCTATTTAGGTCAAAATAGGTTCTAAAGGCCAAATTGAAGGTTATAAACCCTAGAGGATATTTTTCATGAATTTTAGAGGGTTTAGGTGAATTTTATCCTGACCAGAACCTTATTAAATTAAGTGGGTCTGTTTTAGGGTTATCAGAAGTCATTTAATTCCCAGATTTCTCATGAACTCTTTTCTGTTTGAACCAACTCACATTTTTTCTTGTTAAGACCATTTGACCTGTGTTTAGCCCATGAGAAATTCCATTGTTGCACTACAATGGTAAAATTGCAATTTTACCCCTTATTTCTTACTTTTCTCTCAGGCTAGTTATTCCTTGAGTTAGGGCCTTCATTTGGTTATGTAGGAGCTTTTGTTCTCTTTTCTGGTTCAAAATGAGCTAGTTAGGACTCATGATGGTGTTTCCATCATCTACAAGTATCTAAATCTAGCATCTAACTTTAGACCCACTTTGAATCCTTTTACGGAGAGGCTACCTATGCCATCTTCACCTACTCAGCTACCCTCAATTATGGTCCCACCTAAATTGGAATTAAAGCCTCTCCCAAGTAGTCTAAAATATGTCTTCTTGGGACATAATTAGACCCTCCCTGTGATAGTAACTCTTATCTTACTAGGGATCAAGAACTTAAATTGACTAAGGTCTTAAGTGCAAATAAGCAAGCTATCGGATGGACCATTTCTAATTTGAAGGGTATTAGTCTTGCTTACTGCACCAACAAGATATACTTTGAAAAAAATGCATGACCTTATAGTGAATTACAAAGGAGACTTAACTTGAATATGCAGGAGGTCACCAAAAAGAAAATAATTAAGTTGCTTGATGAGGGCATTATTTTTCCCATTTCTAACTGTCCATAGGTATGCCCAATTTAAGTTGTACGTAAGAAAGTAGGATTAACTGTGGTGACCAATGAAAAGGGTGAATCCATCTCAATCTACTCCATGACTACATGGTGAGTCTACATCGATTATAGACAACTCAATCCTACCACAAAAAGGATCACTTCCCACTACCTTTTATTGATTAGATCCTGGAGAAATTGATTGGAGGGAAAATTTTCTATTTCTTGGATGGATATTCTGGATATAACTAGGTTGCAATTAGCCAAGAGGACCAAGAGAACATGACTTTTACATGTCCCTATGGAACATTTGCTTTCCGTAAATGTTGTTCAAATTATGCAATGCACCAGCAACTTTTCAAAGGTTCATGATGACGATCTTTCCAAACATGATCGATGACTATTTGGAAGTCTTCATAGACGATTTTTTTATTTTTGGAGATTCCTTTGATTAGTGTCTAAGAAACCTAGAAAAGATTTTGAGGAAATGCATTGAAGTAAACTTGGTCTTAAGTTGGGAAAAGAGCTATTTTATGGTCCAAGAAGGGATTGTGCTTAGACATATTGCGTCTAAAAGAGGCTTGGAAGTTGACCGAGCTAAAGTTGGTTTTATCTCCAATCTACCACCTCCTACTCAGTTCGACAAGTTGAATCTTTCTTGGGGCATGTTGGCTTTTATAAAAGATTTATAAAGGATTTCTCAAAGATTTCTAGGCCCCTGACAAATCTTTTAACTAAGAATAACACCTTTGATTTTACTCCTGATTGGACCCGATCTTATTAGATTCTTAAGGACTTTGTGACCAAAGCCACGATCTTGCAACCACTTAATTGGTCCCATCCTTTTGAGATAATGTGTGATGCATCAAATTTTGCTGTTGGTGCCATCCTTGGATAGAAAATTGAGAAAAAACCCATAGTGATTTTTTATGCTAGCAAAACTCTAGATGATGCTCAAAGGAATCACATGACTACAGAAAAAGAATTGCTAGCTATGGTTTTTGGACTTGAGAAGTTTAGATCTTACATTATTGGATCCCACATGGTTATTTATACTAATCATATAGCTCCGCGGCACTTGTTGGTGAGAAAAGATGCCAAACCAAGGTTAGTTAGATGTTACTTTTACAAGAATTTGACCTTGAAATTAGACAAAAGGTCAATGCTCAGAATGTTGTGGCTGGCCATCTTTCACAACTCAATCTGGATAATCTTGGCCTTGTACCTCCAATTTGAGATCAATTTTCAGACAAACAAATCTTGGCCATAGGCCATAGAGGACTTCTCTTGTATGCTAATTTGGCAAATTACTTTGCTACAAGTAAAATACCCAATGAATGCACTAAATAACAGAAATTGAGGTTTATCTTTGAAGCTAAATATTATTTTTGGGAGGATCATTTATTATTCAGGTTTTATGTAGATTAGATTATTAGATGTGTGCCTGAATCCAAATTTTCAAGTATCTTAACCTTTTGACATTTCTTGGGAAAGAACACTACTACAAAAGTCTTGCAGTGTGGATTTTATTGGCTAACTTTATTCAAAGATGCACATAATTTCTATAAAGCTTGCATTCGATGTTAATCTTTAGGAAGTATGACAAGAAGAGATATGATGCCCCTTTAACCAATTCTGATTATTAAAATATTTGAAGTGCAGTGTATAGATTTTATGGGTCCTTTCACAAACATCAAATGGATTTCAATATATATTATAGTTGTGGATTGTGTTTCTACATTGATTGAGGCAATCCTACTAGATTAAACAACCACAAGATTGTTATTGATTTTGTAAAGAATATTTTCTTAAGATTTGGGATGCCTCGAGCTATAATTAGTGATGGTAGGACTCATTTTACTAATGCTCAATTTCAAGGAGTATTAAGTAAATATAGGGTGCAACACAAGATTGCTACACCTTATCATCCCTAAACTAATGGGAAAGTGAAAGTCTCAAATTGAGAGATTAAGAACATAATCTAAAAGACTATCAGACCTAATAGAAATGATTAGTCCATGAGACTAGATGATGCTTTATGGGCTTATAGGATCGCCTACAAGAACCGAATTGGGATGTCACCTTAAAGATTAATTTATGGTAAGTCATGTCATCTTCCTGTTGAGTTGGAACATAAAGCTGATTTGTCTATTAGGAAGTGTAATCTTGATTTGGATAGGGATGGACAACACACGAAACTTGAACTCAACGAACTAGACGAAATCAGAAGAGAGGCCTATGAAAGTGCTAAGATTTATAAAGAAAAGACTAAGGCCCTTCATGATAAGCATATCAATAGAAAATCTTTTGAACCTAATAAAAAATTTTGGCTCTTTGATGCCATACTTAGACTCTTTCTTGGAAAGCTTAGATCCAAATGGATTAGACCATACATTGTGGTTCAACCTTTTTCTAATAGAGCTGTTGAAATTTGTGATCCTAAAATTGGGCAAAAATTTATGTTGAATGGACAGAGATTGAAGATTTATTATGAGAATGTTGCTTAGGAGGCTTTGATTGAAAGTACAACACTTCTGGAATCTTTTCAAGTTGGATTTGACTGAGTCTAGCTATAGAGATAAAATTCAGTGCTTGTTGGGAGGCAACCCAACATTTGTAAATAATCTTATTATTTGCTTTGAAACTTTCATTTAGGTATGGAGATGATCGAGTCTATTTCCTTAGAATTCTTCAATTTCCAGGTAACATCTATTCTTTTATGTTTTTTACATACATTGAGGATATTGCATGAAATAGGCATGGGAGGGGGCAGATAATATTTTTTTGGATCATTCTTATTTATCTCCAAAATTATCGGAATTAGTGGTTTTCCTCAAATTAGTTGTGTCATCGAAAAGCAATAGTTATTTTTCAAAAAGAAAAGAAAAAATCATTTTAGAGTTTGAGCTATAAAATATTGGAAAACTCGATTTTGAGGATTATCGATCTTAGGAAAAGTATGAACAAAGTCTTTTTGCTTAGACTCTTTAGGTAGCATGTCGACTTAATTATCTCGAGTATTTACCTAAATCTAGATTTATTTTTCCAAGACTTGGAAAGGAGTCTAAAAAAGCTAGAAGCATTAAATCAAAGGAGTGATAAGTGAATGACTTATTGTTTTGCCCTTTGGTTTGGATAGTCTTGGAGTTCCAAACATCTTCACTTACACAGTGCACTGACTCATCTTTTAGAAATTTTATTGAGTTCTTAGTGGTTAACAAAATTTAGTCTTAAGGCAAGTAGATCCAAACGACCTTGTCATATTTCTAGCTCATAGGACTATTCTTGTTTGTAGAGGAATGCATTTAGAATGAATGGAGAGTCACTCACCTAGAAAAATGAGTGTGACAAAGAAGATAATGTGGAAAAATGAGTGTGTGGAGGGAGTTACAAAAAATAATAGAAAAAAAGAAAAGAAAAATAAAAATATATATATGTCTATTTCATCTCTTACCTATATGACAACATCCCAAATAGTGAGATAGCCAACAAGAGACCTAGGAGTTCAATTGGGGAGATATACACCTTGTGTGTTAACCTCGGGATAGAAAACTGGTGAGGAGAAAGTTGCCAAATCCTAGTACAGCCTAACTGAAGACAGGATTCTCAGAGAGTATAGAAATATTATATGCTTTATTGAATACTAGGAATCAACTTAGTTTCCCACTTGGCGAGTCACATTATTTCATACACAAGATGCTTATTTCTCACAGTCGATTCGAACCTAGGTTGGGTCGACTTAGTCAGAGAAAGTTACTCTAGCGACCCAAGTTTGATGGCTAATAGGATTCCTGATTTGATTTTGGCAGTTCAGATTTGAGTCAATACTCTAGAACTACTAAGTCTTCAACATTAAGGTTTTGTATATAATTCCTTTGTTTTGAGATTGATGACTTTGATGTGACATAGCTCAAAACTCGCAAGTAGTCTATCATGTAAATATTATTTTCTCCCAATTCTTGGCTTAGAATTTTTCTCGAGGACTAGAAAAAGATACTCATGGGGGTTGATATTTTCATATTTGTTTATGTTAATTAATGCCTAACTAATGTTAGTCTAAGGGTAATTTGGGTTAGATTGCATTTAGTTAGGTCAGATTAGGCATTTTAGGTTATTTTATAAATAATACATACTCTTAGGCTTATATGCAAATTTTATCGCAATTGTATCTGGTACCTTGATGTGTTCACTTTTATATGAGCAGATACAAAATTTCAAGTTTATCAGAGCAAGTTTGATTGAATTTTCTATATCAAGCTCATTTAAAAGAGGACTAGCCTAGTTGGTGGACCTATTTGGAGTCCCAATTCACCTAGACCCAAACCCAAATTAGTAACCTAATTACCTATCCTAGAAACCCCTTAGGACCAACCAAAACCTTGCCCTAAAACCTGTAGTGGTCAACCACTTAGGATACCTAATCCTATCCACCCAAAAATTCCAACAAAACCTACGAAAACCTAGAACATATCCTAACCCAACAAACCTTATTTGGCCATCTCTTTTATCCTCCAATAAATACTATTTTAGATGGTCAAAATATACCATAATTTATCCACCACTAGATCTAAATCCTAGGGTCCTAAATTTCCTACCTAAATTCATATCTTAAAACCCTAAACCAAGTCCTATTCCTAATCTTAAACTTAATCTCAAAATTCTTAATAGCATGACACAACTTTAGTATTCTAGCCATAACTTTCTTATTTTAAATCCAAATTAAGTGATTCAAGTTGCATTGGAAAGCTAGTTTCGAGAGCTACAACTTTACGTTTATGTATTACTTGAAATTTGGAATAGAAAGAGGTCAAAATTTTAAGATAATCACAGCCCTCCAACATCCTCTCAAAGCCATCCTAGCCATCAATTTCTTCCAACAAAAACCTAACCCATTCTATCACCTAGCCCTTAATCCTAACCCTTGATCCCTAACTTAATTAATCCTAGCCATACGCCTTAGTGATCCTAGGAAACCTAAACCAACCAATAGGAAGCCTCCAAGCTTCCCATAAAACCCATAGCCACCCTCCTTTAGGCACTCAGCATTCTTTCAATTAGTCTCCCACCTCCGCATAGTCTCTACCAACTAGAACTAGTCCTCTACTTCATCCTTCTCCCCTTGGAGATTGTGGGTGCGCCTTCGCATCCACATTTTTGCCGACGCTCTGGACTTTGCCTTCGAAGCCCTTACTTTACATTTTTCTAGACTAGTTCTAGTTATACTTTTCTTCCTCTAGAAGAATTCCTCTATTTGTAATTCTACTTCTACTTGTACGAAGCTATTATTTTATTCAATTAAGTTCTAGTATTTATTTTCCAACTTGTCTTCAAGTTGTATGCTTTCTAGTTAGAAGTTGCATACTATTAGATTGTTTTAGTTCTAATAATCATCCTACTTGATCTTCAATTCTAATTCTAGTTTGGAAATCAATTTTAATCAGACTACACTTTTAATCTACGATTTTAATGTTCCCGCATTCGATCTGATTTATAAATTCAAGAGTTTCTCTACACATTTATTACGACGAAAAGTGATTTTTTACAATCACATCCTTGAACAGAACATTACCTGTTGGTTTAAAATACAAAATAGGAAGTCTCTAGTATCAGTACCCATACTTTAGTACTGGTACCAGCTGATTGATGGGTTAGATTTGAATGCCAAATTAACTGAAATTAAGATTTAAACATTGTGATTTAAATTCAAATGACTAGCACCCATTTCTCCTTGGTTCTAACTCTAAAAATAAGACTCATAGTTTGCACACAAGAAAAATAAGAGAGATCATTTATGCTTAGAAAGAGATTCTACTCTCCATTTCTCTTTATAAAAAAAACTTGTTGGGCACTTCCTCTACTATTCTATTTCCTACCGAGACAAGTTCATGATAATGCTTGATCTTACACTCAAATTCACTACATGCATACATTCATAGGCTCTCTATTCGGTAATATCATTTTAGTACTATTGTTGAGAGGCTTAGGAATTTTTCTTATAAAACTTTTTCTTTCTTACACCGATTCTTAATTTGGATTGAGCTTGCAGCTCATTGTTTGGGTTATGATAGCTCGTTTGTTGTACTTGGATTGAGGTAACTTGTTAATTGCATTAGTTAGTAAATTGGTTCCCATAGGGTTAAGGGAATCGAGTTATAAATCCTAAGGTATGAGGCTTAGGTAGTGGAGTACCAAAGTGAGAGGGGAACCACTATACATCTTGTGTTTATTCTTGTGGTTTGATTTTTGTGCCAATATTATTTTGTTCCACATTGCTTACATCTCATTTCTTGTGTGGTTACCCAAAGTATTTAGATCCTATAAGTGGCATCAGAGAAGGTTACAAGATGATATCACAAATCTAACTCGCAATGGCATCAACCTTAAGGCACACCGAAGGACAATCATTGACTCATCCTCCCTATTTTGATAGGATTGACTACGGGTATTTGAATAAATGGATGCAAGTCTTCCTCAAGGAGATGGATGAGGAGTCTTGGAATTTCATTTAATCAAAATACACTGATTCAGAGGTGAATGAAGGAGTAGTATTAACTGTTGGAGCTAGAGCACCACGATTATTTATTTTGATGACAACAAAACACGTGTCATTTAACATTTACACTTGAAGTCTTAGATTTCAGGTTAATTGCAAATGGAGATGTGGTTAGATGGAGTTGGAGCTCGTATCCATGGCAGATTGGAGGAGCTTGATAGAGAACAAAGGAGCTTCATGAGGAGCGATGGCTTGATGAAGGAAGGAGATGAAGAATAAGATAGATTTCCTTTCCTTGTACTCTACGTATTTTTGTCTCTTTTGTTGCTCTTTATTTTTGTTTCTTAGATTCATGTTAAAGAGCCTCAAAGAACCCTAACAGTAGTCCTAGGAACACTTGTACAACCCTAGGATACTTAGGTTTTCTGTAGAGATCTTAGAAAACCAAAATAGGGTTCAGACAGCCTTATCAGATGTCTAATCTAAAAATCAGACATTTCATAATGACTTTTAAGATGTCTGACTGTTGACTCAGACGTCCGATAACATCTAGGCTGGACTTAATAGGTTCTGTTCGTTTGAATCAATCATCCAGACCTTAGCCCAGATGTCTTAGTAGACGTCTAATGCCTTTGCTAGATGTCCAATTGGTGGATCGTTGGCTGCCTTAGTAAACATTGAGAAAATGACCATTAGCCTCGTATCAGATATCCGTAGAGGACCCCAGACATCTGATACATGACCATTTTGCCTCGATTGTCCCAAAATCTCTTCTCAGAGATTTTCTAGCGTTGCACTCCCTTGGGAATCCATTTCCACAGAAAAGTAGGTTTCCAGACATCCAAACTTATTGCCAGACGTCCTGTATGTTGTCTGATGAACTTTCACTAGAACCCTATTTCGATCTTATTCAAGTTAGGAAGGAAACTCGCCTATAATCAGATGTCTAACTTTGTTCCCAGATGTCTTAAACGAGTTCTCCAGACATCTGATGCCAGGATCAGATGTCTGATAACCTTGTTAGTGTAATGATTAATCCTGATTTCATCCTGATTTTCTTGGAGCTTGCACCCAACAGCTATGGAAGCTTTCCAAGGCCTTCCAAAGCCTTCCTAGGGCCTCTATAAATAGAGGAGAACCTTTGCCACTCAAAAACATACCTAGACACACCCAAGCAACATACTTTCCACTCTTTGGTGTCTAAAAGAAGAAGAAGATCAAATAGAAGAAAGCTCTTGCTCTCCAAACTTTAGTTCTACATCTAGAGAGCATCGATCATTTGCGCACCTACTCTCCTTCCATAGTTCACGAGAGCACCATTGCACTGTCGCGTAGTTCACACATCCGCGTCGTTGACGTACTTCCAGCAAAGGGAAGCATCCTAACTCCTATAGAAGCTTAGTTTAAGAATTACTTTGTTGGCTCTATAGGATTATTGTTGTATTTTACTTTGTTATTTGGTTGGGTATACGCATTGCGAATTCTCGTCTCCATCGAGGGACAAAATCCTTCTTGTGAAGAGAAGGGGTTGAGGAATGCTATCCTTACACTTATAGCGTGGTTGTAATTGAGGTTGAATCACCCTCGTTTAAGTGATTTGTTTAGTGGATTTGATCAACTTGGTTGATCGGAAAATCCTAACTCGAGAGGGTTAGGTGGTGGTTTTCACCTGATTTGGGTTTCCACCTAAAAATCATTGTGTACATTGTGTGATTGTCTATTTTGTGTGATTGTTATAATTCCGCATTTTTACATCACGCTGATCTCACCCCCTCCAAGTAGGGAATTACACTAACAAGTGAACAAAAGGAGAAAATTATGAGTAATGCAAAGGCCGTGAACACGCTTTATTGCATATTATTGATGACGTGTGGCTCATCATAGCTAAAATGCTCAAGTTAAGCTAGAAACTAGGTTAAACACTACATTATTAACATGATAAAAGGGTTAAGTGTGGAAATTAAGGAAAAAGACCTAAAACATCAAATTGGTGTTAAAAATGTAATTAATGAGATATTATATTCACAAATATAAATTGATGATCCAATTGCAAATTGAACACATGTTTAAGTTCAAAAGTACAAATCAAGGGTTGAATCAACTTCTTAAATGTTCAATTAAGATCCAATAAAAACTTGGTTGCATTTGGACATCATTAGGACCTTACATTAATGATTTTACACTCAGCTCCTTTTTCCTTCACATTTTATTTGCCAAAAGACACACAAGGGCCTTTTTGCAAGCTTTGAGGGACCTATTGGTTATTAATCCTCACTTATGGGCTTTTACATAACTCTTCTACCATATTTAGGACCTGTGTGCAAATTCACCAACACACCTGAAAATGTTCCTTGCCGAAGAATTGTTGTAGCAGCAGTCATCGATCCTCTTCCTTATCCATCCAACAGCTGATTGTGATCCTATGATCTCGTACCTTTGCGTGGTGCAACGTCACCACCTCTAGATCTGATCGAACAGTGCACTTTTGGTTTGGAGCTTCCCATGCACCTAACCTACCCATCTCCATTGCTAAACCTAATTGAGGCATTGATCACTCTCACAACTACTTAAGCACTCTCCTTGAGCTTGTGCGCAGCAATCAGCTCCCCTTTTACATCTCTTGAGCTGTTCACTTCCTCTCTCTAGTTACTCTCCTCACTCTACCCCCACCTCCATTGCCTGTGCGATGGTGTTCCACTTCTCTGACCTCTCGTCACTACTAAGGATCACGTAACTCCTTAGGGCGACTCTAAACTCCACTAGAGAGTTTTCTCTCTCCTGGAGCTCCTCACCCATTCGTCACTGTAGCCACTAGCTTCAGATCTCCTTCAAGGTCCCATTCCCTTGATTAGATTAGGTTTTAATGCTTTCTAGGTTAGTGGTAGTGTGTATTAGTGTAGTGTATATCAATTAGAGTATAATTAGTTAGTTAATTCACTGATTTAATTGATTAGTTAGGAGTAGAATAACTTAGGTAGGTTTTCGCCAATCCACCTCCCCTAGTCAGTTTAGATCAGAGGAGACAAATTTGCTTCCACTCATTTTATTTACTAATCTCTCGCTTCACCTCATGATCACATTCTACTCTTCCTTGCAAATTTAATTCACCGATCCTCTCCATCAAAGCATTTAGCAAATCTGAAGCTCATTAGCATTCAGATATGTTGAAGTGCTCAAAATCAATTTCAGGGCATCCCATTCAGCCCAGACAATGATCAATGCCTCACCATAGATTTAATTGAGCTGGATTCACTTGAGTTATGTAGATTTGTTTCTCATGCTTGATAAAAAGATTAAGATTCCATTTAGTTTTAATGCATTTCAATTGAGTGAATCGAGCTTATCTCTTTGTAATTGGATTTAATGTGATGGGTTTGAGCATCTGGGATTCGATTTTTACAATTTAATTAGTTCACACCCAATTTTAGCTTTGTTGTTGTTTTTGAGGTAGCTTAGGCTAAGGAGAATCAGATGCATTGATTCAAGACCAAAGCAATGACCTAATGGATCCTAATGCATTACTAAATCATCCTAAACACCAATTAATGGTGTGCAAAATGATCAAGTGAACATAGCACCTGAGCGAAGCTATAGAAAATGCCATATGGGCAATAATTGGATTCCATCCAAATTGGTTTGAATCAGATTTTTGGGAGTTGAAATGGATTTGAATGATAATGAGGGTCAGTATGTGGTTTTAATGCATTTTGAAGGTCTAATTTGAATTCCTGCATTCATATTGTCTATAGCATAAGGCAAGAATCAATTTAGGGTTTCAGATGTATTTGGAGTTGAATATGAAATTCATTATGTCCAGATCATGCTAGGAACATTTATGACAACTTGAAATGGATTTTTAGTATCTTGATTCAGAACAACAATAGCAGCAATTGCTGCACTGTTCTGTTAATATAAATGGACTTTCCTTGGGTTTTAAACTCCAAAGGTTGAGTGGTTTAAAGATGAATTAGATTTTTACGAATGAACAACTCCTAGATATTATTTTCAGATGTGAAGGGAGCATGGATTTAACTCAAATCAAACCTAAAAAGGTCTTATCTCAATTCTTGATCACTTGTAGTAGAATGGTTGCACAACAATAATATCTTCGACTTTCAGAAGAGATTTTAAGTTGATTTGAATGTTTTAGTGAGCTGACAATGTGTTGTAATGCTAGATTTTCATTTCCAAGCATTCATGTACCTTTTATTGATTTAAATCTGACTAGAAGTGCTTGTAATTATTATTTAAGTTTAAATAGATCTAAATGTCCAAATGTTGATTTTAGTGAAATTGAAGTTGAAATGACTATTTTAATGATCAAAACTATTGCATGATGATGTCTGGAGAATTCTGAATGTTTATCTCCCTTTTCCAGCTACTTAAGCCCATTTGGATGCCTTATATCCTTAGTTCAAATTTATTGAAGGCCACTTTTGGGTGAGATTTGTAAATAAATAAAAACCATAAAAAAATCATAAAAAATAAAACAAACCTATCTTGGGTAAGATCTAGTATTTCTTTAGGTGTATGGAAAGTTGCAAAGTATTTTGAACCCCTAACTTGGTATAACATACCAGCCGATGGTTCAGTCTACTTTAAAACTTAATAAAAGAGCTTAATTTAAAAATACCAAAAAGAGTTCCTCTCTCTCATCTCACTTTCTCTATCTCCTATCCTACCTCTATAAAACACAAAGAGACCATAAAAATTATAAAAATACTCAAAAATACCTTAAAATACCATGTATATTATATTTATACTTGTAAATATCTATTTAATCCTAAGCTATATGTAAATAATGTAGTATACGTAAATAATGTCCATATATAACCTATAATTGTATTATATATATAAATAAATATTTAGGATGACTTAGTGTATATAACCTTATCATATAATTGTATATTAATTTATATTAGAGTAAATCTGTATAATACTAAGTAATTATAAATAACTACGTACATATCTATAACCATGTCTATTACTATACATACATATTTAAGTAACTATTATATGTTGTATGATACCTGTACATTTATTTATTTATGTATTTATTATAGGTAATTATGTTATTAAGTTAATTTGGTAAATTATTAGTTTAAAATAAAATAAATTAGTAAATTAATTTATTATTGTAGTAATTTATACTATACACTTATATATATTAATCCTAAATTTTTCAACCTATTTAGAGCATATTTATACTGTATAATAATATTTATAACTTAATTTTGTATATACGTCTAAAAAATGTGTATTTAAATATATATAAATTAAAATAAATGTTCCAAATTAAATTTAAAATGTGTAATAAATATCTTATTATATTAATTAACTAATTATAAAGTCAATTGCACCATTAGTTTATCAATTTGTACATTAATTATGAAATTAAACCCAAAATTAACGTATATAAACCCCTAAATTTAGCTTATTTTTATATATAATTAAATAATTTATAATCCTAAATTAACTATACAATTATGTAGCCCTATATAAGGGCTTTACAATGATATATTTTATTTGAAATTTGGATCCCAATTGAGCACTCAATTTGAGGCTCAAATAGGACCTTCCAACACATAATGCAATGCAACTCAGCACTCAATTCAGCGCAACATTAGCGCCACATCGGTGGTGTGTGAGCGGTCTGTGCCATATAAAATGATTTTGTTCAATAGGCATTTTAGTCGTCACATGTGCCGAGAGCACCTTACCATTATACCTCCTCTCTCAAACATATATATGAGCATATATTGAATTAATGTGGGCTAGAAGCCTACGCAAAGTACGGGCCTATTGGGCCTAAATGGGCCTTAGAAAATGTATAAAAATGCACACTAATGAAACTAGAACCAGGTCTATGTATCCTACGCAAAACCTGGTTTGCCCACTAAAATCCAATTTTTGTTTATGTGAACAATACAAAGAGGAGAGTTAGGGAGGAGAATCCTAAAAAGTTCCAAGTGTTGGAAGTGTTGTCTGAGAAGGTGTGTGTGAAGTTTGTGAGTGGCTAAGTGTTGTAGCCTTAGTGAGTAAGAGAGTTTACTAAGTGTGTGCTATGTGTTGTGAGCGTGTGTATAGTATACTTGTGTATATATATATATATATACTAGTATATGTATGTATATAGATATGTATAATAAATAAAATATATATAATATATATGTACATATATATAGTATGTATGGATAAATATAGCATAGGATAATATAAAATAGTATACGTATAAAATATACATGTTTACCTTGCTATGTATATATATAAGGTTTCTTTAGTGACATATATATCTATCAGTGTAGATATATATTTATGTTAGTAAATATAGTTGTTTTGCCTTATGTTTTGTATATATTTCTACTAAGGCTATAGTAATACTTATATATGTTACTGTATATGTAGTATATGTTATTAAAGTTATTAGTATATGCTAGTATATTTAGTCTAGCGTATGTTAGTAGTTGTTTTTATACTTATACTTAGGTATTATTTAGAATAGTTGTACATAACCAACATAGAGTAGTCATCCATAGTTTTCGATGCCTGTTTAGCTGAAAATATGTTTATTGCATCGTAGTCAGTATTAATTAATTCTATTGTATATAATTGACTAATTATTTCATTCATTAATTTATTTTGTAAATATAATTTACCTTTTTTGGAATAAAAGAATATTTTTGGAACATAGAGAGATTATCAATAATTACCTCCTAGTGAACGACCAGGAATAAACTAGTTAAAATTATGTAAATAAATAAAATGACACATCTATTTACATTATGAAAACTATACTACAATAACGACACCATTAAAAGATAGTTTTTACCATGCAGACAGTTTTGTCCTTCAATTATCGAAGAAGTTCTACCGAATTTTAGCATGTGAGTCGGCCTACGAAATTTGGAATACTCTTGAGGTAACCTACGAAGGAACAAACAAGGTAAAGGAAACTCATATTTCGATTCTAACTAAAAACTATGAGTGTTTCGAGATGATGAAAGGAGAAACAATAAAGGAAATGTATACAAGGTTCGCAGAAATTGTCAAACCAATGAAGAATCTTAGAGTCAAGTTGATAGTGGAGCAGCATTTAAGGAAGATCTTCAGGTCTCTTACAAGTGATTGGATACCAAATACTGCAGCTATGTAAGAGGTGAAAGACCTCTCCCCTCTCCCTCTTGACGATCTAGTTGGCAGCTTTATGGCTTACAAAGTCCAATTAGAGAACATGAAGATGAACGAAGAGGAGACAAAGACATCAAGCAAGAAGGATTTTGCCTTCAAAGCAATCAAGGAGGACTCAAATTAAAACACCTTGAAATCCAAAGATGATGGAGATGCTCGAAAAGAAATTTCAAAACTTTCTCCAAAAGCAAAGTAAGAAAGTCAATAAAATTTCAACTAAATATTATTATAAGCGTAAGAAAAGGGACACTGGCAAAAAGATTGCCCTATTAACAAGAGCAAGAAAGACAAGAGGAAGGACATGAAAGAAGGCAACAAAAAGAAGAAGGATTCCAAGAAAGCTTTCGTAGCAACATGTGAAGATACTAGCTCCAACAAGTGCACTAACTCTGATGAATTGGATGACAACAAGGTCGCTCATGTTTGTTTGGTAGCCACCATGGAAGAAGTGATAATAAGGTAAATTCTGACTTTTCTCTCGATGAATTGTTAGAAGGTTTTGAAGAGTTATACATAAAAAGAAAAAGATTAGAAAGGAGAACAAAGAACTAAAAAGAACTTGCTTTATTCTTAAACTAGGAAAAGCATGCCATTAACTAAATTGTCTATGCCAAACGTTATCAATAGTCAACTACATAAGAAAATTATAATCTTGAAAATCAATACGATCATTTTGAGGACATACTAAAAACTTAAAGACTATGACTAGACTAACTACTGAGTTTTGTGATGAATTGAGAAAAAATGAAGTGCACCCTAACATGCATGTTATCAAAAGGCAGAGAATTATAAGAATTATAGGCCTAGCATTTCAAATGGGTCTATAAATCTCATAATTTGAAAGGTATTAACCTAAAAGGACCCTTAAAAACATGGGTACCTAGAAATGATGTTTTACATTATTTTACACGAATAGATCAATGGGATGAGTATGATCAATGGGTGTTCAAGACACACAATAGAACACTTCAACCTCTCTACAAAATAAATGAAGATCAAAAAAGATGGACTACTAGAGCTTAGCACAAACAAGAATCATTTTATCATAGGTAATTTATTTCATATGTTATGTAATATCGGCATCCCTTATTTTTAATTCGTTTAATTGATACTTGATGTAACGACCTGATTCCCAAGTCCCTACGAGACACGAGAACCGGACCGACTCGACTAATCCCAAGACCTAGTCGTCCAACGAGGAAGTAACCAAAAGAGCAGTAAAATAAACCACATTCAGCATGAATATAACTAATAGTAAGGAAATACTGCAGTAAGGAAAGAAACCACTACAGTATATACCACCACAACAGTAGAACAACATTCATAACATAATATGAACTACAGGTAAAGAAAAGTACAGCGAAAACAAGAACTACTCACTATAACGGAACAAAAAGAGGTACAAGAGAACAGTGGTAACTCTACTGGACCCTACTCGACCCAGCGTCCTCTGCAGCCGCTGACCCTGGCTGCTCAACACCTGTCCTGAAAGGTAACGAGTGTAACACGTCAGCAAAATGTGCAGTAGAGTGGCAGCTAAACTAAAGAAATAGTATACAGCTATCGTAGACAGGTAGAGGATGTAATTTTGAAAAGAATGCAAATCGAAACGCAGAAAATGGAACCCGAACGGCCCCTAAACGGGTCGAAAACGACGAAACAGTGCAAAATCAGACGTCTGGAACTTATTCCAGACATCTTAAAAAGTGAAACAGGGTTTACCTTGCTCTGCGTGGTCTCTCAGACGTCCAGAAGCCTACGGGGGTGTCTGGCCTAGTTCCCAGACGTCCGATGGTCACCCCGGACGTCTGGATGTTGCTCCAGTCGTCTGGCACTACAGCCAGATGTCTGATTCGCGTTGGATGCGAATCTCAAACCCTGCGCGTACCCATTTCCTCTCTAGCTCTTAGTACGGTCAATCGAAGGGAAAGAAGAAGACGGAAAAACTCACCTTTCAGACGTCTGGACAGTCTTCCAGATGTCGTGCCCGTCGTCTGGCTAGAAGCACAGACGTCTGATTCTGGAAAATTTTCCAGAACCAGGGCGCGACTCGCCCTCCGCTCGCGATGCCCGACCGCGTCGCGCCTCGTGCGCCTGCTGCTCGAGCTGCAGCAGTCCCCCCCCACGTCGCCCCACATCCGCTGCGCCCCTCGCCGGCAGGCCCTAGCAGCCCCGGCGAGCTCGCCCTCACGGCCGAGCGCCTCTCCCACACGCAGCACCTCCTCCCACACTCACCGCGGCTGTCGCTGCCACTGCACCCTTGCGCTCGCTCTCGCGCTCGCTCTCGCGCACAGGTTGAAGGAGAAGAGGAAGGAGGCGGAGGTGACGGGAGTGAGGGAGAGGCGTGGCCCTTTTAAGGCCGCACGAGGAGGTGAGAGAGAACGCGGCAGAGGCGTCTGCGGGTGCAGGAGAGAGGGGAAAAGAGGGAGAGAGAGAAAATGCAAGTGTGCGTGCTCAGGCGCGCAGACGAACAGTAGCGTGCCAAAATAATCGATTTCCAGACGTCAGGAAATGATCCCAGACGTCTGGTCCGACGTCTGTAAGTGATTCCAGACGTCTGGTACGACGTATGGGCCACCTCCCAGACGTCTTAAAAGATGTCTGGAGCGCTCGCTCGTAACAATATAACAAACTCAAAGGAAGTTTCGTCCCCGAAACTTGCGCTAACTAGTGTGCGGGAAAACGTCATAAAAACCATAACAAACTCAAACAGGATCGAAGCCGATCCGAAAGGACGTACCTGTGAAGAGTTCCAGGTACCGCTCCCGCATTGCCGCCTCAGGCTCCCAGGTAGCCTCCTCGTACCACTGGCTCCTCCACAAAACCATTACCAGGGGTACTTGCTTTCGTCTCAAACTGCGGATGGCACAGTCTAGAATCTGCACTGGTCACTCGGGGTAGGTCAGGTCGTCTCACACCTCGACGCTCTCGTGACTCAGTACATGACTGGGATCGACTACGTACTTCCTGAGGTTGGACACGTGGAACACGGCGTGCACACCAGAAAGCTGCGGGGGGAGGGCAAGCCTGTAAGCAACGGGTCCAACCCGCTCCAGGACCTCAAAGAGCCCCACAAACATCAGCGCGAGCTTCCCTCTCACCCCAAACCGCTGCAGGCCCTTCATGGGCAAAACACGAAGAAAGACATGGTCCCCAACCTCAACCTACACCTCTCTACGTCTCCGATCCGCGTAGCTCTTCTGTCTGCTCCTGACAGTGCGGAGTCGCCTGTGGATCTACTCGACTACCTCCTGACTCTACCGGATCAACCTGGGGCCAACCTCCCACTTGGTCCCCACCTCAACCCAACTCAAGGGTGCCGTACACTCCCGTCCGTACAGAGCCTCGTAGGGAAACATGCCGATGCTCGAGTGATAACTGTTGTTGTATGCAAACTCTGCCAGGGGCAGGTGCTCCTCCCAAGAGCCCCTCCAGTCCAGTACACAGGCACACAAAAGGTCCTCAAGTGTCTGTATCGTGCGCTCAGACTGTCCGTCCGTCTGGGGGTGGTAAGTTGTACTAAACCTCAACCGCGTCCCCACGGCCTACTGAAACCCAGCCCAAAACTGGGACGTAAAGTGGGTATCCCGGTCGGATACGATCTCCCGCGGAACTCCGTGTAGTCGTACCACATCCCGGATATACCTCTCTACCAACTGTGCTTGTCCCAAAGTAACTCTGATCGGCAAGAATCGCACCGTCTTCGTCAGTCTATCCACTATTACCCAGACTACGTCGTGTCCCCGCTGGGTAACAGGTAAGCCCACCACCAAGTCCATGGTGATGCTCTCCCACTTCCACTCTGGCACTGGAACCGGATGTAGCGGCCCTGCAGGCCTCTAATGCTCGGCTTTCACCTGCTGGCACACTAAGCACTGCTGCACGAACTCACCCACATCCCGCTTCATCCCTCTCCACCAAAACTCGCGTCTCAAGTCATGGTACATTTTCGTGTTTCCTGGATGTATGGTGAATCTGGAACCGTGTGCCTCAGTCAGGAGCTCTCTCAACAGCTCCCCGTCTCTGGGAACGCACAACCGTCCCCTCAGGCGCAGCACCTGGTCTGTGAAAGAGAAGTCCCCTGGGTCTCCCGACAGTACTCTGTCATGCAAAGACTGCAAGTACGGATCGGCCATCTGTCCTGTGATGATGCGGTCTATCAGCTCTGGCCTAGTCTGCCGTGTCACCGTCACTGCCCTATAGTACCCTCGTAACTCTAGAGGTCGTCAACTGCCCACCTCCTCCAAAAGGCTCCAACTCTGTAACTGTAGACTGGCCAAGTGTGCGGGCGCCTTGCGGCTCAAGGCGTCAGCCACCACATTGGCCTTTCCCGGGTGGTAGGAGATGCTGCACTCGTAGTCCTTCAGGAGCTCCAACCAACGTCTCTGTCTCATGTTGAGCTCCTTCTGATCAAAAAGGTATCTGAGGCTCTTGTGATCTGTGAAAATCTCGAAGGTCTCACCGTACAAGTAGTGCCTCCAGGTCTTCAGGGCAAAGACAACAGCTGCCAACTCTAGGTCGTTGGTAGGGTAGGTATGCTCATGGGGCTTCAGTTGCTGCGAAATGTAAGCAACAACGTGACCCCTCTACATGAGCACACCTCCTAACCCATGCAAGGAGGCGTCCGTGTACACAACGAACCTGCCACTACTGTCAGGGATGGTGAGCACGAGAGCCGAGGTCAACCTCTCCTTCAGCTCTAGAAAACACGCCTCACAGGCATCTGTCCAAGCGAAGGGCACGTCCTTCCGGGTCAACTATTTCATAGGACGCGCAATCTGTAAAAATCCTCTGATGAATCGTCTGTAGTAGCCTACCAGTCCCTAGAAACTGCGAATCTCAGTGACTGAACGCGGTCTCTCCCACCTGAGTACTGCCTCGACCTTGGCTGGGTCCACCACCAAGCCGTCTCCAGAGATCACATGACCTAAGAAGGTCACCTCCCTCAACCAGAACTCGCACTTGCTGTACTTGGCGTACAGCCTGCGTCATCTCAGAGTGTCCAGAACCATCCGCAAATGTTGTCCGTGCTGCGTCCGATCTCTAGAATAGACGAGTACATCATCTATGAAAACCACCACGAACTGGTCCAAGTACGGTCTAAACACCCGGTTCATCAGATCCATGAAAGCAGCGGGGGCATTGGTTAGCCCAAACGGCTTGACCAAAAACTCGTAGTGTCCGTACCGGGTGCGGAAAGCTGTCTTGGAGATGTCGGTCTCCCTGATCCTCAACTGGTGGTATCCAGACCTCAAGTCGATCTTGGAAAACACCGTGGCACCCCGCAACTGGTCAAACAAGTCGTCGATCCTCGACAACGGATATCTGTTCTTGATGGTGACCCTATTCAGCTGTCGGTAGTCCACACAAAGGCGTAGGGTACCATCCTTCTTCTTCACAAACAGTACCGGGGCTCCCCAGGGAGACGCACTGGGCCTCACGAAACCTTTCTCCAAAAGGTCCTGCAACTGGGACTTGAGCTCTCGCAGCTCAAGCGGTGCCATCCTGTATGGCGCGGTGGAGATGGGGCTGGTCCCTGGTACTAGTGAGATCTCAAACTCGATCTCACGCTCGGGCGGTAGTCCTGGTAACTCGTCTGGAAACACGTCAGGGTACTCTCTGACCATCGGGATACTCTGGAAGTCTGCCACAGGGCTGGGCTCTGCCACCACACAAGCTAGGAAGCCCTCACACCCCTGGCTCAAAAGTCTCGCCGCCCGAAGTGCCGAAATGCACCTGAAACCTCCGTCCACTGGCTGTCCGTGAAACTCGAAAGAAGGCAACTCCGGCATGGAGAAGACAATCTTCCTCTCAAAACAGTCCACCAAGGCGTGGTAAGCAGACAGCCAATCCATCCCCAGAATCACTCCAAAGTCCTCCATCTGTATCATAATCAGGTCAGCTGGCAGGCTATGTCCCCCGACACTGACTTCGCAATCCGTGTACACCTCCTCAGCTACAAACAGCTGACCACTCGGACCTCTGATTACGAACGGATTTTCTAATGCTGTATAATCCTGGTCCAAACTAACTGCGAAACTAGGTGCGACAAATGAGTGCGTAGCACCGGAATCGAAAAGCGTGTAAACGAGTCTACCGGAAACTGAAACCATACCTACTACCACAGATCCCGAAGCTCTGGCGTCCCTGTTGAAAGTTCCCTACTAGGAGGGGTGACGTAATAATATGCGGAAATAAAAATATAAAGCAATCTCACAAAAATCAATCACACAATGTACACAGGTATTTTTAGGTGGAAACCCAAACCGGGTGAAAACCACCACCTAACCCTCTCGAGTTAGGATTTTCCGATCAACCTAGTTGATCAAATCCACTAACCGAATCACTTTAAACGAGGGTGATTCAACCTCAGTACAACCACGCTACAAGTACGAGGGTAGCATTCCTCAACCCCTTCTCTCCACGAGAAGGATTTTGTCCCACGAAGGAGACGGGAATTCGCAAAGCGAATACCCAACCAAAAGACAAAGGTAAAATAAACAACAAACAAACCTATAGTGCCAACAAAGTAATAAACCTAAGCTTCTATAGGATTTAGGAAACTCCCCTTTGCTAGGAGTGCGTCGACGATGACGCGGTGCATGAGCCACGCAACGGCGCAATGTCGCTCTCGTAGACAACGGCGGGAGAGCGGGTGCGCGAAGGTTTGATGCTCTCAAGATGTAGAACTTGAGCTTAGAGAGCAAGAGCTTCTTGGACACAAGAGAGTGGAAGTATGTTGCTTAAGTGTGTCTTGTGTTTTTCTAAGTGTGTATCTTGTGTGTTTTTGTGTTTCAAAGGCTCCCCTCTATTTATAGAGGCCTTAGGAAGGCTTTGGAAGGCTTAAGAAAGGTTCTATAGCCGTTGGGTGCAAAGCCCAAGAGAATCAGGCCGAAATCAGGACAATGATTACATTTGACAGGGTTATCAGACGTCTAACTCTGGCATCAGATGTCTGGAAGGCCACTTTAAGACGTCTGATTCCAAGGTCAGACGTCTGATTCTATGCGGGTTTCTCCCTGACTTGAATCAGATCTAAACAGGGTTTTTGTACAAGTCCATCAGACGACATACAGGACGTCTGGCACTAAGTCTGGACGTCTGGAAACCTACTTTTACTGTGGGAATTGATTTCCAAACGTTGCAACGGCTAGAAAATCTCTGAGAAGGGATTTTGGGTCAGCCGAGGCAAAACGGTCATTTATCAGACGTCTGGAAAGGCCTATGGACGTCTGATAAGGCTCTAACGGTCATAATCTTGAGTGTTTTGTAAGCCAGCCAACGGTCCACTAATTGGACGTCTGGCAAAGTCATCAGACGTCTCCTAAGACGTCTGGTCTAAGATCTGGATGTCTGATTTATCAGATAGAACTAACTATGTCCAGCCCAACAGTTATCAGACGTCTTAAAATTCTTTATCAGACGTCTAATTTGTGAATTAGACGTCTGGAAAGTCTGTTTTAACCCTATATTGGTTTTCTAAGTGTTCTACAGAAAACCTAAGTATCCTAGGGTTGTGCCGGTGTTCCTAGGACTACTTTTAGGGTACTTTGAGGCTCTTTAACTTAATTTTCTAAGGAAAATAAAGAGCAAGAAAGATAAAGATAAAAGTACATGAAAGGATTAAAAAGAATCTATCCTATTCTTCTTGTCTTCTATCTTCAATCTATCGCTCCACGCGAACCTCCTCTGTTTTCCGTCAAGCTCCTCCAATCCGTCCTGGATGCGAGCTCGAACTCCGTCTAAACACGTCCACATTTGCAATTGACCTGAAATCTAGGACTCAAATTGCAAATGTTAAATAACACGTGTTTTGTTATCATCAAAATAAATGATCGTGGTGCTCTAGCACCAACAATCTCCCCCTTTTTGATGATGACAAAACCATAAATAATAATGCATATAAATCCTCCCCCTTTTTGACATTATCAAAAAGATTTGATTGGTTTTACATTTCCTATTACTCCCCCTTAAAACATGCTCTTCTATGAGTTTCTTTTGACAAAGGTAATGTCCTCCCCTTTTTGTAACAATGAGATAGCTATTATTTTTCTCCCCCTTTCTAAAGGAAATTTAGCTACCTTATATCTCCCCCTTAAAAATTGACAATTAGCTCATTAATTTTTAACTCCCCCTATCTAAATGCTTATAAAAAGATAGGGTTAAAAATTTTACCTCACCTACCATGGCCAATAAAATGGCCCAAATGGTGGTGGTGGATGCCACATCGGATGGGGCTCCCATCCGTAGCTTGGAGGCCCGAGCATCGGCGCCGGTCTCCAATCTGGTGGTCGACGTGCGGCGGGTCCGTCGTTTGTTCGCCGTCTCGTCGGTCTTCTTGTTCTCCTCCTTGGTCTACTCCTTAGTTCTCCCAACTTGAGTTGACCAGCCTTGAGCTTGTAGGTCCAGTCCTTTATGTTGTAGTCATCCCTGAACCCTACAAAACAAGATTCTAATTTTTTCTTCGGTATCCAAGTGAGCTTGGATCCGGATTTGTTAGAAGGTCTCCTTGATGGAGATCCTTTCTCAACCTTAGGGCTATAAAAATTATCAACTTTGTTGATTAATTTGTTAGAATTTTCCCTAAGACATGCGATTTGTTTTTCTATAATATCCATCTTAGTCTTTAAATCAGAAATTTCTAATTTTAGACTAACATTTTCCTCAATCAATTTATTATTTTCATTGATGAGGTTATGATTATCTAATAATAGGTTATCATCCTTAGGACTAGCTTCTATGTCCTTAAGTTATTTTTCTAACCTATCATTTTCATTTTTAAGAAAGCTAAGGTTCTTTTTAATGCTTTTATTTTCTATCCTAGGTGATTTACTAATCTCAAAAAGTTCATTAAAAGCTTCTTGAAGATCAAGATTTACCTCGTCGTCGGAGTCGCTTCCGCTTTCACTGTCGCAGTTGCTTCCTCTGGCCATGAAACCAAAGCAAGTGGTTTCTTCTTCTTTTTCTTCTTCTTCTTCCTCCGAGCTGGAATCCTCATGAGTGCCTGCCAACCTCCTCCATATCTCGTGGGCGGTGGTGCACTCTTGGATTCGTTCGAATTCCTTCGGACTCAATGCGCAGTACAAGGCATTCATTGCCTTTGCGTTGAGTGAGAGCTCTAGAATCTGCACCTGCGAGTAGCCTCCTTGGGGTCTCTTCGGGATCTCGTATGGGGTTTCGCAACATCCCCATACCTCGAATTCAGTGGCTTGGAGCCACGTCTTCATCCTCAGCTTCCAGTAGCTGTAGTTGTTCCCATCAAGGTAGGGCGGACGGGTTGTGGACTGCCCCTCGGAAATCCTGCTTGTGGAACAGCTTCCCTCCATGTGATCTTTCCGCGGATGTTACTCCTGTCGGCAGAAAACCTGCTCTGATACCAATTGAAAGTTCCATACTAGGAGGGGTGACGTAATAATATGCGGAAATAAAAATATAAAGCAATCTCACAAAAATCAATCGCACAATGTACACAGGTATTTTTAGGTGGAAACCCAAACCGGGTGAAAACCACCACCTAACCCTCTCGAGTTAGGATTTTCCGATCAACCTAGTTGATCAAATCCACTAACCGAATCACTTTAAACGAGGGTGATTCAACCTCAGTACAACCACGCTACAAGTACGAGGGTAGCATTCCTCAACCCCTTCTCTCCACGAGAAGGATTTTGTCCCACGAAGGAGACGGGAATTCGCAAAGCGAATACCCAACCAAAAGACAAAGGTAAAATAAACAACAAACAAACCTATAGTGCCAACAAAGTAATAAACCTAAGCTTCTATAGGATTTAGGAAACTCCCCTTTGCTAGGAGTGCGTCGACGATGACGCGGTGCATGAGCCACGCAACGGCGCAATGTCGCTCTCGTAGACAACGGCGGGAGAGCGGGTGCGCGAAGGTTTGATGCTCTCAAGATGTAGAACTTGAGCTTAGAGAGCAAGAGCTTCTTGGACACAAGAGAGTGGAAGTATGTTGCTTAAGTGTGTCTTGTGTTTTTCTAAGTGTGTATCTTGTGTGTTTTTGTGTTGCAAAGGCTCCCCTCTATTTATAGAGGCCTTAGGAAGGCTTTGGAAGGCTTAAGAAAGGTTCTATAGCCGTTGGGTGCAAAGCCCAAGAGAATCAGGCCGAAATCAGGACAATGATTACATTTGACAGGGTTATCAGACGTCTAACTCTGGCATCAGACGTCTGGAAGGCCACTTTAAGACGTCTGATTCCAAGGTCAGACGTCTGATTCTATGCGGGTTTCTCCCTGACTTGAATCAGATCTAAACAGGGTTTTTGTACAAGTCCATCAGACGACATACAGGACGTCTGGCACTAAGTCTGGACGTCTGGAAACCTACTTTTGCTGTGGGAATTGATTTCCAAACGTTGCAACGGCTAGAAAATCTCTGAGAAGGGATTTTGGGTCAGCCGAGGCAAAACGGTCATTTATCAGACGTCTGGAAAGGCCTATGGACGTCTGATAAGGCTCTAACGGTCATAATCTTGAGTGTTTTGTAAGCCAGCCAACGGTCCACTAATTGGACGTCTGGCAAAGTCATCAGACGTCTCCTAAGACGTCTGGTCTAAGATCTGGACGTCTGATTTCATCAGACAGAACTAACTATGTCCAGCCCAACAGTTATCAGACGTCTTAAAATTCTTTATCAGACGTCTGATTTGTGAATTAGACATCTGGAAAGTCTGTTTTAACCCTATATTGGTTTTCTAAGTGTTCTACAGAAAACCTAAGTATCCTAGGGTTGTGCCGGTGTTCCTAGGATTACTTTTAGGGTACTTTGAGGCTCTTTAACTTAATTTTCTAAGGAAAATAAAGAGCAAGAAAGATAAAGATAAAAGTACATGAAAGGATTAAAAAGAATCTATCCTATTCTTCTTGTCTTCTATCTTCAATCTATCGCTCCATGCGAACCTCCTCTGTTTTCCGTCAAGCTCCTCCAATCCGTCCTGGATGCGAGCTCGAACTCCGTCTAAACACGTCCACATTTGCAATTGACCTGAAATCTAGGACTCAAATTGCAAATGTTAAATAACACATGTTTTGTTATCATCAAAACAAATGATCGTGGTGCTCTAGCACCAACAGCTGTGTGCTAGGGCGTTGATACACCCCTCAGCTCTAGATGCGGACGAAGCAGCCACACTCTGCGTCGGACGGGTAGGTGATGGCCGGTACCCTCCTCGCGACTGCTGTCCTCCTCCTCGCGCCTGGGAACCGCAGCCTCCTGCACGCCCTCCAGTGCTTTGCGCGGGAAGTATCTGCTAACCTCCTGCCCTAAATGGGCAGTCCCTCCTGATGTGGCCAGCTGGCCACACTGGTAACAGAGGGGAACCCGACTCCCGCCCTTAGTGGGTCCCTACTGTCGGCTGGGCGAGGGTCCGTTGCTGGCGACTGGCCCCTGTCAAGGGCCCCCAAAGGCCACTGATGGCCCTGTAAAACGTGATAGCTCTCCTGCGGACGCCACGTGTCTCCTCTCTCGCCGGCCTTGTGAAAAGTCTGGCTTGATGGGCCTCTTCCGCCCGCCGTCAGTGTCTCGCGCGGACGGGTTGGTCTCCTCGTAAGTCATGGCTGCCTCCACCACCCTCGAAAATGTAGGCAGCTTCAGGGGTTTGACATACCCCCGAATCGCAGGCCGGAGCCCCTTGGTGAACCTCCAAAGGCACTCCTCCTCTGTGGCTACTGCTGTCGCTGCAAAGTGGGATAGCTCCAAGAAACGCGTGCGGTACGTGCTCACAGTCATCGTCCCCTGGCGGAGAGTGTGGAACTCCCGCCTCCTCTGGTCCTGCCACGTCTGGGGAAAGTACTACTCGCAGAAGAGGGTGACGAACTGGTCCCACGTCGGCTCGTCCCTCTCCTGTCCCTGGACCGCCCTCCACCACCTGTGTGCCGCACTCTCCAGCTGGTACGTGGCAAAGGCCACACGGCACTCCACCGGGGGGCGAAGGGTGTCGAAGATCTTCTCCAGCTGCTCAAGCCAGTCGTCTGCCTCGGTCGAGTCCTCATCCCCCTTGAAGGAGGGGAGCTTCAGCTTCCGGAACTGCCCGAAGAGCTCGGAGTGGCGCTGCAGTGGGGATGCTGGTCCACCCCCAGGGAACGGTGCCTTGTGCATAGAAGTATCGGAGGAAGGTGGGGGCTGCGGCGGCCCATCCCCTCCCCCGTGTCCAGCGCCATGTCCGTCGAGTGGTCCCACAGAGGACTCCCCCTCCGCAGCCCCAGGGTGAGGCACTCGGGGCGGTGGGTGGAGCTCCTCTCGTACAATGTCTCGTATCAGTCGGGTGAGGTCTTGGGCCTGGACGCTCGGGAGTAGTGGCTGGTACACTGGGGTGTCGGCAACGGCATGCCCACCTCGCCGACCTCGTCCTCGACCGCGCCCGCGGCCCGCCTCACTGGTCCCACGACGAGGCATCTCCTGCAAGGAGACGCGAAACAAAATGGAATACGTCACTACGGAACGATACCGAACGGAAATGTCTAAGAGCTCATGTCAAAAGATATGTTGTGGTGGCTACTCTAGTTATAAAGATGTGAATTGGTTATTTTCCAGTCAGTTGATTCACTTCCCTGGACGACCTTGCTCTGATACCATCTTGTAACGACCCGATTCCCAAGTCCCTACGAGACACGAGAACCGGACCGACTCGACTAATCCCAAGACCTAGTCGTCCAACGAGGAAGTAACCAAAAGAGCAGTAAAATAAACCACATTCAGCATGAATATAACTAACAGTAAGGAAATACAGCAGTAAGGAAAGAACCACTACAGTATATACCACCACAACAGTAGAACAACATTCATAACATAATATGAACTGCAGGTAAAGAAAAGTACAGCGGAAACAAGAACTACTCACTATAATAGAACAAAAAGAGGTACAAGAGAACAGTGGTAACTCTACTAGACCCTACTCGGCCCAACATCCTCTGCAGCCGCTGACCCTGGCTGCTCAACACCTGGTCCTGAAAGGTAACGAGTGTAACACATCAGCAAAACACTGAGTAGAGTGGCAGCTAAACTAAAGAAACAGTATACAGCTACTGTAGACGGGTAGAGGATGTAATTCCGAAAAGAACGCAACTCGAAACGTGGAAAACGGAACCCGAACGGGCCCTAAACGGGTCAAAAACGACGAAACAGTGCAAAATCAGATGTCTGGAACTTATTCAAGACGTCTTAAAAAGTGAAATAGGGTTTACCTTGCTCTGCGTGGTCTCTCAGACGTCTAGAAGCCTGCGGGGGCGTCTGGCCTAGTTCCCAGGCATCCGATGGTCACCTCGGACGTCTGGATGTCGCTCCAGTCGTCTGGCACTGCAGCTAGAAGTCTGATTCACGTTGGATGCGAATCTCAAACCCTGCGCGTACCCATTTCCTCTCTCTCTTAGTACGGTCAATCGAAGGGAGGGAAGAAGACGGAAAAACTCACCTTTCAGACGTCTGGATAGTCTTCCAGACGTCGTGCCCGTCATCTGGCTAGAAGCACAAATGTCTGATTCTGGAAAATTTTCCAGAACCAGGGTACGACTCGCCCTCCACTCGCGACGCCCGGCTGCGTCGCGCCTCGTGCGCCTGCTGCTCGAGCCGCAGCAGTCCCCCCCCACGTCGCCCCGCGCCCCTCGCCGACCTGCCACAGCAACCCCGACGAGCTCACCCTCATGGCCGAGCACCTCTCCCACGCGCAGCACCTCCTGCCATGCTCACCGCAGCTGTCGCTGCCGCTGCACCCTAGCGCTCGCTCTAACGCTCGCTCTCGCGCACTGGCTGAAGGAGAAGAGGAAGGAGGCGGAGGTGACGGGAGTGAGGGAGAGGCATGGCCCTTTTAACGCCGCGCGAGGAGGTGAGAGAGAACGCGGCAGAGGCGTCTGCGGCCGCAGGAGAGAGGGAAAAAGAGGGAGGGAGAGAGAAAAAGCAGGTCTGCGTGCTCAGGCGCGCAGACGAACAGTAGCGTGCCAAAATAACCGATTTTCAGACGTCTGGAAATGATCCCAGACGTCTGGTCCGACGTCTGTAAGTGATTCCAGACGTCTGGTACGACGTCTGGGCCACCTCCCAGATGTCTTAAAAGACGTCTGGAGCGCCCGTTCGTAACACTTGACAAGAAGGGGGAGAAAAATAAAGAGGTAAATAGTCATATTCTAAGGTACAGCACATATTGAGGGGGAGAATTCACTAGATTAATTTCTTCCATTTCAAATTTTTAAAGATAACTTTCATCTTAAATATATCTATTTACAAGATAATTTTGTTAACACCAAAAAGAAAGAGATTATTGGAACCATGTTCCACATCTTATTTTGGTGTTAACAAAATTATTTTAGATTAACGTTTGAAATTAGGCATTATTCATATTCTGATGAAGATTTTAAGAAATCAAGGAAAATAGAGAAAGATGATAAAACAACAATGATGACGATGATGGAAGATATCTTCAAGACAAACCCAAGATTTTGAGTTGTGAAATAGAATAGGCTTTTATTTTATTCTTAGAATGTATACCTCTCAACTGATAAACAAAAATTAGATCGTAAAAATCATTTAGAGGTAAATAAAGATAAACATTACGATCATTTGGTTTATTTCAAAGTATGTTTTGTTTAAAAGATCATTTTTTTAATATTTAAGGTATTTGCAAAAGAAGACTAATAATCAAATTAAATTTATGTTTAAAAGGTACTTGTTTTAACCCACAAGTACTGGTACTAAAGTTTAGTATTGGTACATGTGAGTCAATGAATACCAATACTAATGGGTTACAGATTTGTGTTAAGTGTTCAAAACCCAAATCTGGAAACAATGAGTACCCATGCTCATGTTTAGTATCATTATCCCATAGGTGTTGTCTGCGACATGTTGGTTTAAAATACAAAATAGTAAGTTGCTAGTACCAGTACTCATACTTTAGTATTAGGACCAACTGACCATTGGGTTAGATCTGAATGCCAAATTAAGTGGAATTAAGGTTGTAAACATTAGGGTTTAAACTAAAATGGCTAGCATTTGTTTTTCCTTTGTTCTAACACTATAGATAGGTCATTGGACTCTTAGTTTGCACACAAGAAAATAAGAGAGATCATTTATGCTTAGAAAGATATTCTACTCTCCATTTCTCTCTATAAAAAAACTTGCTGGGCATTTTCTCTACTATTCTATTTCCTGCCAAGATGACACTACTAGAAAAATGGGCATTCACGATGCTTTGCTAGCGATGGTTTAGCTAAAATCATCTTCTATATCAAGTATCCCCCTGATTGCCTTCAATAATGGGAGAATCATATACACAACAACTTTGAATCTGTCTTATCAATTATAGAAATGATGATTTTTATAAAATCATCGTAAAACCTAAACCCTAAAATTCGCCCTTCGCATTGTGAAGGGTGCCTCCTTCTTCGTTAATAACGACAATTTTGTAAACCATTGTATAATAACTATAAATGACAGTTTTTTTGTAAATCATCATGTATACTAATCCTTGAAATTTCCCCATGTAGGATTTTTTTGCGCCCTACCTAATTAGGTATGCTTCATTATAGTTAAAATGCCTAAGTTAAGTTGGAATCTAAGTTAAAACACTAAGAATTAACTCAAGAAAAGGGTTAAGTGTGGGATTGATGAAAAATGACCTAAAACATCCAATTTATGCTAAAAATGTAAAATTAAGTCAAATTAAAGTGATTTTGTCTTAAGATTATAAATTGGCTGAATCAAAAGGTCAATGAACACCAAAATGAGCTCGAATTCACCAATTAATTGTTGGAATAATTTTTAATAAGTTCAAACTACTTGCCATAAAAATTACATAGTGTTTTGACTTTATTTAGAACTTGAATTAAGTGAATTACATTTAGGTCCTCTAAGTACAAATGAGCCTTCCCATTTTCTTCTTGTAAAAGTCAACAAGGAACTATTTGTAAGCCATAGGGACCTTTCTGTAAGGTTTTCTAACCATGGGTTTCTTTGCAAAATTCCTACTATTTCACTTGAGGGGCCTTAAATGCAATTACACCAAAAGACCTACACCTGCATAGCACTTTAGTTGCTGATGAACGTAGAACACAAAGTATGGCAGTCATCCATTTCTCATGGAATTAATCTAATAGTGGATCTACCACCAACTTGCTGTCACCGATGTGCCCACCTTTCCGCTTTCTTATAGATCACATCCTAGGATTATTATTCAATCTTGAGCTTCCTGCACCCTCCAAATCTTATATTGGTCGCTGATCCTCAATGGACCTCACCTACGATTCTTTGTCATTCTTAGCTCCACTACCTATGTAGAGACCTTCCCCTCAAGCTTGAGACCCGATCAACTCCCTCCTCCCTGAGTTGATCACCTCTTCCCTTTCCAGCTCCTCTTCCCCTTCTTCCGCTACTGGCGACAGAAGTAGCAACTTCCTTCCCAATTTGTCCTTATTGAACTAGATCACATAACTCCAGAGGATAACCCTGAGCTCCTCCCTATGAGCTTTCAATCTCTGGAAGCCTCCTTCCTTCGTTGCTGCAGCCACCAGCTGCAGTTTTCTTCATGTCCTGTTCATCCTTTTAGCTTAGGTATATTGCTTTCATAGTTATGAATTAGTTTAGATCTGTAGTTTAGATTAGAATTATCATTTAATCACATTACATTAGTGTAGCATAATGTAAGTTGTAGTGAGAGATGCTAATTCCCATTTTTGCAGTGATTCATTGATCTTTCCCTTCACTTCATGATCATCTTCAATCAATTCCCTCACCATTTTGATCATCAGTCACCCCTTTCCCATTGCTGCCATGAAGGCTAAAGCTATTTAACTCTCAAATCTCATGGTGCACTATATCCACCTGAGGGTCTTCTCACACACTCCATTGAATCACAAGGACCCTCCCTATGATTTGAATTGAGCTGATTTAACCGATTGAGTCTGATTTAATTTTAGCTATTGATTGAGGAATTTGAGAAGCAATTTGGTTTCAATTGATTTTAATTGATCAAATTGAGCTGATATTTGTTTGATTGGATTGATTGTGATGATTCTGAGATGTTTTGATTTAATTTCCAACACCTAATGAATTCGCACCCAATTTCTTCTATTGATATTGTTCTTCTTCTTTGCCTTGGTAGCAAGGGCCAACGAAATTAGGTGCATTAAATGGAGATCCTTGCAATGACCTAATTAGCTCTAAAGGATCACCTGGGACTCCTTATCGCTAAATAATAGTGTGTAGGGTTTCTAGATGGTCAAATTCATCTTGGAGAATCCATATGAATAGCCAAGAGGGCGACATTCTGATCTCAACGCATATTGTTTTAATTTGTCAATCAGGAGTTGTATGAGGCTTAGAATAATTGAATGAAGCTTTTCAATTTGTTTCCCAATGGTTTCAATGCATGTTTTGATCTCTCCATTTCATGTTGTCTATAGCGAAAGGAGGTTAATCTAGAGTTTTTGGAGTGTTTTATGCTTTGAATTGATTTTTGTAAGACTCCAAATCCATTGTTGGATGTTTGTGACACTTAAGTTTGGTTTTTAGTTGAGTTAAACTTGATCTGAGATCTATTGTCTTTGTTGCCCAAGTTTGAGGTGAACCTGAGACTAAAGTATTCAATTAGTGTTCCAATACCCTGGGCAAGATTTCAATATTACTTCCTATGTATAGGCAATGTGTTTGGGTGATTGTTTCAGTGTCTTGAATCTCAAATCAGGTATGAGATGTCATGTTGACAACAGCTATAGCTGCTAATATGTTTGAATGAAGTTTCTGAATGAGGCTTTGATTGAGGAATTGAAACGAATTTTGGATGAGTTGAAGTTTGTAATGATTTTTTTTCTTTTGGAAAGAAATTTGCATAGAATTATCTTTCTGATGTCTAGAGAAGCTAGGAATGATTACTTAATTCTTGAGTTGGACTAAAGACATTTCTAATAGCAGTAGTAGTTAAAATAGTCAAAACTGGCTGATGAGTGTGGGTTGAGAATTTGAAGAGATCTTATCATGTTTAAAGCTTAAACAAGTATCCAAGTTAATCTGATGTTAGATCAAGTCTCAAAAGCATTCATGTACTATTCTTTGATTTTAATTTGAATTGCAAAGCTTGTAAATCTTTTAGGAATTTCTTTGTCAACAAACATGATGTCTATTAACTATCTAAACCATGTTTTGATGTTGAATTCATTGCTAAATCATATTTTTGAGTTTGATTTTAGTGTTTGTCAGTTGCTAAAAGTTTATAATATTTAGATCTTTCTTTCTAGCATTTTTGCTCAAGTTTCAAGGCATGGATTTAACTTTTAATCACTAATTGGCCTTTTTCCAACATTTTTGCTATAATTAGTGTGAAAAATGGAAAGATAATGTAAATAAATAAAATAAAGGTGAAGTAAGTGAGAGTTGAGTGTTTTGAACATGTGTGTAGTTAAATTTGAATTCCTAGGTGTTTAGCTATTAGAAAATGCTAGCATAAGTTTTAGTTCCTTCTTAGTTTAGGAATAAAAGATTCAAAACAAAAATCCAAAATGAGTTTCTTTGTTTCACTTCCTTAAGCTTCTATCCTCATTCCTTTCATAGATAAAACTCAAAAAAAAAAAAAAAAACTCCAAAATCCTAAAAAATCTATGTATATAATCTAAATATATGTACATAATCTTAATTTAATAATGTAAATTAAATAATTTAGCCTATTGCATATTAGTAAGTTAACTAAGTATGAAGCTAATTTATATTCTATATTATAATTTATATTCTACCCTATACTTAACTTATCTATAGCTTAAATTATATTGTATGGTAGCCTATGTATTACACTTAAGTTAACTTGTATGTAAATATGTATATAGTTCATGTATATATAGTAATAAATCTAACTAAATAATTTAAAATGTTTAATTATAGTATTTAGTAGGTAGATTAGTCTATTTATAGCCTAATTATATGGTGTATATAATGTACATAAGATTATATAAGCTTATTATGTATACATTTAGAGCCTAAATTAGAAAAACATATTAGGACTTGTAAATAAATTAAATAAAATTATGTAATAAATAGTCCTATATGTTAATTAAACCATTATGACCTTAATTTATAATTTATACCACTAATGGAGCCCTAATTAAGCTCCTAATTACCTAACTAAATTACAGCATGATTGCAGTATAAAAGGCACATGTCTTTAGTGTCACATCGTATGAAAAATGTGATAGTGAAGTACTTAATGAAATGCCTCCTCAGGTTCTTCGCCCAAATAGGGGTGGGCTCCCCAGCACCATTATCTGAGCATTCCAAGAAAAAGAGAGAGATAGATAAAAAATAGGTTAGGGTGCAAAGGTGGGTGGCCCACTAGGGCAGCACATGAAGGGTGAGAGTTTTTAGGTCCAATTAGGATCACTTTTTAGCCTGAAGAGAAGAAAGAATAAGAGCGGCATGAGCTTGTACTAAGTGCATGTAAGGAGAAGAACATGAAGAGAATAAGAAGAATAAAGGTTGAGAAGCTAAGTTAAGAAGCAGAAGTCCCGTGCCTTAAGAGTAAAGAAGATAAAAGGAAAATAAGAAGATAAGATAATAAAAAGAGTTATTTAGAACTTACGTTTATTTATTTCTTTTGCCTTATGTTGTGAATATTTTTTAGGCATTTCTTTATATAATTTTTTCAACTTCTTATTCTTTTTGTTTAAGTTTGTATATAGTTTGTTTAGTTGTACATAAATAGATAGTAATAATGTATATAAATATGAGTTGTAAATTAATCTAACCCAAATTGTACTCCTATTTTTAGGACTTTAAATTGTATATATTCTTTAGGCATTGTTGACTAAATAAGTCACTAACCTTTTTTCATATGATTTAATTTGTACATAATTAACCTAGACTATAAATATGTATATTAATTGTATAGATCTTAGATAATTCATTTGTAAATATTCTTCATATTTTTTTGGAATGAAAGATTGATTTCGGATCTTAGAAAGTGATATATATCAATAACTGCCTCCTAATTAATGAACTGAAATAAAACCAGTAAAAATTATATATAAATAAAATGATATTCAACTGGATTGCAACACTATACTACATAAACGTTTGTGGCATTAAGAAACCCTAATTAAATGCAGTCAAGAATCGACCATCACTACCCAACATTTGACGATGGTTTATACATAAACCATTGTAAGTGATGAGATATGAGGCACCGTGTTGCCTGATGAAGTGCAGCTCACCATAGCTAAAATTCCCAAGTTAAGCTAGAAACAAAGTTAAAACACCATCAATTAATAGAAGAAATGAGTTAAGTCTAGTAATTATAGAAAACAACCTAAAACATCAATTTTTTGTTAAAAATGCATAATTAGGTGAATTTTGCAATATTCTATACCAAACCATGCATATGGATGATTTAAATGCCAATTGAGCACAATTTGAGCTTAAAAGTACAAATCAATAGTTTGATTATATTCTAATATGTTCAATTAATATGCCATAAAAATTACATTGCATTTTGGCATCATTTGGACCTTAAAGTTTGTGCATTACACTTAGGTCCTTACTCTAGTATAAAATCTTCACATTATTTACATTTAAAACATTAGGGACTTACTTGTGAGCTTTAAGGGACTTGCTTGTCATGATTTCCATCACTTATGGGCCTTTTTGCAATTGTTCCATCATTTCATTTTAAGGGTACACATGTTATTTCACAACACACCTAGACGCAACCTTTATCCTTCACTATTCATCCACGAACATACACTGCAGTAGCCATCCATTTCCTTCATAGTTGATTAAACAGTAGATCTCCATCCAACTGGCTGGCGCCGGTGAACCCAATTTCACACCACCTCTTAGATCTGATCCTACGATCAGATTTCATTCTAGACTCTCTTGCACTCTCTACTTTTCATCTCTATCGTTGCCCTTCAATGGCTCTTTCTTGCAATTGACGGTCACTTTAGAGCTCCATTACCTATAAATACTTGATCACAGACCCCTGTGCATGATATTAGCTCCCCTCCAACATCTCTTGAGTCGTTCAATTCCTCCTCTCTAGCTTCTCCTTTCCCTGTCATCCGCCACTTGTGACGGAGGCAGGATTATCCCTTGATCGAGGCATTTTCACTTCGAAAATGATAATCGATGAAACTTAGTCGCATAGTATAAATCATGGTGGAAAAATGCTCGGATCAACAAATATGCTCAAAAACACATCAAATATGAAATCAAATTAAACATGTATCTCATCATCCATATAAAAATCAAATCAACAATGAACCATGGAAAAATATATCGTTTCCACAGGGAGGCAAGTACGCAAATAAGTTCGAGATATAATAATAATTCGAATAATTCAAGAAAAATAAATAAACTACAAAAACCAAAGTAAATGTAGAAAATGAAACCGAAGCGTAGTCGCGGTGCAAGAGAGCGGAGGTCTCAATGATGGAGTCGTAGACACGGTACAGAGTGACAGAGACAAGTGTGCTGTCACCACACTCATTCAAGAAAACGGTTGAGAAGGGCACGGTCGCAGCACAAAATCATGTTGGCGAGGTTGTCGTGGTGGAGAAATGTGGTGTGGAGCCATGTGCTGTCACCACGTAGCCGGAGGAGGGGGAGGTACATGGTTGCAGTCGTAGTTGCGGTGGCATAGTAGGAAATCACAGTAGTGGACATGGTGGACGTGGTCATAATTGTCATTATCGGGGAGGGTCGAAGGCTGTGGCCATCAGAAGCGTAGTGGAGTACGATGGGTGGTCGTAGTCACTGTTATCGAGAATGGAGGGCACGGTCTTGACCATTGGGGAGAGAGGCAGTGAGTGGAGGAGGCATGGTAGTGGCTGCTCTCGAGAGAGAGAACGGAGATAGTCGATGGCCGATGGTCGGCCCGCTGTCGCGGTTGAGAGTAGAGCTGCTCCCGCTTGGCACGGTCAAGGAAGAAGGTGGAGCATGGTGTTCCTATGGTGGCAAATGCTACTGTCATGGGAGAGACGCCAGTGATGGTGGCACACACGGTGGTCGTGGTCTACTACAGAGGTCAGAGTGCACAGCAGAGGCGGGTGCGGTCATGGTGGCTTCTGTCATGGACGAGTGGGAGGAAGAAGACGAAGGGGACCGGTGCTGTCGTGAGGAGGTGGGCCGCAGTCATGGGCAAGTGCGGTGGGCGGTGAGGAGGCCGAGGTCGGGCGATCATGGTTGCTGGAGCCGAGGGAGTGTTGCTGTTAGTCTAGGGGAGGTGGTGCGTAGTAATGTTGTGGTCACCTTGGTGAGCAGATGCGGTGGACTATCGAGGACAAAGCACGGTGGTCATGGTTGTGCTGTCATGAGGTGGTGGCCATCTCCTCTGTTCTGATCGAAGGAGTGCAGGAGATCGACGAGTGAATTCATGAACGAGGAGGTAAGAGTGCGGGGGGTGTTCTGTGCGTGGGCATCAGAGTATGGGAGATGAGGATGATGGAGGCCAAGAGGTGAGAGTAGGAGTTCCTGAGATCTTAAGCGAGAGGAGGGCCAAGGTGTTCACAGTGGTCTCTGTTGGGTGGAGGGAGGAAGAAGACAAGTGCAGGCCTGCAAGGAGAAGTCTTTAAGAGGCGGGCAGGGTTTCCGTGTGTGAGGAGTCCGTGTACGTGACCAACTTGGAATTCCAAGCAAATTGAGAGAAGGCACCATGTAGAGAAAAAGCCCCTGAAGAAAGAGGAAATGATCAGAAAAGGGTCTTTGTATATCGTGACGAGAGAAATTGCAGGGCAATGGTTTTTCCATTAGAGAAAATTGGCTACCATCACATAGCTTCCTTTCTCATCTATAATCATTTTGCCTTATTGTGGAAGGGGAATTTTTAGTTGAAAATGTGTGCAAGTACATGACTCCAAGGAATTTAACTTTGAGCCATAATGCCATAATTAACCTCCAAATAATTCCTGCAAAACATGTACACAAAAATAATATATCCATACATAATCGTGCATTAAGTAAAGAAATATATGCGTTATGGTGTATATCAATTAAAAAATCATGCAGGAATGACAATTCTATGCTTATTTGATTTCTCAATGTAATGCATGCTCGAAATCTAATTTAATTCCCAAATTGAATAATCTTAGGCGTAATTATAATCCACTAAAGTGGACCTATCATCCCTCTTCAATCGATCCTCACTGCTAAGGATGGCATAACACTTGATGGCAACCCAAAAGGTCCACTAGTGGGCTTTTTCATCAACTAGAGATCCTCTCCCCTTTCTTCGTTGCAGCACCAGCTGTAGTTCTTCTTAAAGGTCCTATTTCTTTGTTAGATTAGGTTTTCAATGCTTTCTAGATTAGATTTAATCGTTTTCCTAGTTAGTTTAGTGTAGTTAGATCGTTTAGAGTAGAAATTAGTCTATGATTTCCTTAGATTAGGAGTAGATTAGAGGAGAGTTAGATTTTTGCCAATCCACCTCCTCTGATCAATTCATAACCGAGGAGATGAATTTACACCTCCACTTTGATTGAAAATTCTCCCCCACCATTCCATTTTAGTCATAATTCACCCATTTGAATTGCAACCATGAGGGTTGAAGCTATCTAGCTTCCAGAACTCATGGTGCGCTAAATCCATATGGAGGGCTTTCCATTCATTCCATAGATTCATAAAAGCTCTCCCAATAATTTGAATTCATCAAATTTTCTTGATTGAATTAATATTGGATTTTATGCTTGATCAATAGATTAAGGATTCAATTTGGTTTTAATAGATTTTAATCTAGTGAATTGGGTTTTTACATGTTTGATTGGAATAATGGAGATGGGCTTGAGCTATTACAATTGAATTTTTATTATTTATTGAGCTTACGCCCAATTTGAACATTGGACACTGTTTTGCTCCCTCACCTAGTACCCATGGCTAAGGAAAATCCAATACATGGATTGAAGGCCATGGCGATGACCAAATGGTTTTAAGGATTGCCCAAACACCTTGAACACTAATCAATACTGTGCAAGATGTTTGGATGATCAAATCATTACGATGACCATAGATCAAATGCCCACCTAGGTGATATTTGAAATTCAATCCAAAGTGCTTCAATATGTTATTCAGAGATTGATTGATGTTTGAAATGTTATAACAGAGATCTAAGATTGATTTTGAGTTGATTTTAGTCTCTGATTTGATTTATTCTTTTAAGTTGTCTATAACTTAAGGAATAGATTAAATTAAGAATTTTAAGATCGATAAGGCTGTGATCTGATTCTCATTGAGTTCCAAGGGTTTTCCTAAATGTATGCGACAATTAATAATGAGAACTGTATGTTTTGAAGTTGATCTAAGTACCTGAGTTGTCCTTACTTGTAACGACCCGATTCCCGAGTCCCTACGAGACACGAGAATCGGACCGACTCGACTAATCCCAAGACCTAGTCGTCCAACGAGGAAGTAACCAAAAGAGTAGTAAAATAAACCACATTCAGCATGAATATAACTAACAGTAAGAAAGTACAGCAGTAAGGAAAGAAACTACTACAATAGGTACCACCACAACAGTAGAACAACATTTATCATATAACAAGAACTGCAGGTAAAGAAAGTACAGCGGAAACAAGAACTACTCACTATAACAGGAACAAAAGAGGTACAAAAGACTGTGGTAAATTCTACTGGACCCTACTCAGCCCAGCGTCCTCTGCAGCCGCTGACCCTGGCTGCTCAACACCTGGTCCTGAAAAAGGTAATGAGTGTAACACGTCAGCAAAATGCTGAGTGGAGTGGCAAACTAACTAAAGACAACAGTAGAGTGTACAGTAGCTGTTATGTTCTATTACTTCCTTTATTCACATCTTTCAATTTTCTCACTATTTCATTTATTTCTCAGATCCTTTACTTGATCTCGAATGTTCCTCGTGGGAACGATCTTGATTGCAGTCTTTTCCAAAAGTAGAAGTAGCACGTGGTGCTCTCCTGGCCGGGAGAGTCCCCCGTGGTGATCCTACCCTCAGTCAACCACCCCAAGGTCACTGACAGACGTAACGGTGACTACGGCACGCGCGATAAACGCACAGGTAGCTAACCCGCACTAGCACGCGGTCAGTCGTTTCCGTTAACGGGTGCGCCCAAAACACAGCACGGAACCAGGACAGAGCCCTCTCAGTAACAGGGGTCTAACCCCTCCATAGTAACCAAACCGGGGCCTTGCCCCTCCACAGTCCGCACACCCTCGCCTGACTACCCTGGTTTGCCCTAGTGGGCCTAACAAGTCGGTGAAGGAGGCTAGCAGAACCCTGGGGCCCATGGGGTAGCTAGTACTCTCCTAACACTAGTAGCTCTCCTCGGTACTACGTACACGAGGGCCAGCAAGTCGGTACAAAGTGGCCAATCCTAACCCTGGGTCCCTAGGGTGGTTGGCCCCACTCTGCACTAAACAGGTACAGGTACTTCCCTTGGTACTGCGTACCCAAGAGACAGTACAAACTACATCTCAGTTCCATTCCTTCCCCTTTCCAGGAGTTCCACTCCTAATTCCCCGTAGGGTTCCATCCTTTTAACTCAAACATCCAGGTGTCACTTTCCAGTTTCACGTTCTTACGACCCATGATCTCATTCATGTTTCTTTATTCGTAACAGGCAGCTGTTAATTCAATTTACAGGCAGCTTTATATTCCTTTCCATTTTTTCCAAGACTGCAGTATTATACATTCCACTAGTTTTTCCATCCTAGGATTCATGCCATATCCTAGGATCTATCATACAATCTAGTTTTCCTGCCCTAGAATTCATGCAACACCTAGGAGCTATCATATATTTCTTATTCTTAGGATTCATGCAATGTCCTAGGTTCTAGTTATGGTTCCATACTTTAACAGGTTTTATTAATACTTAAAGCCACTCTACCAGGTACAACGGGAGTAATGGGGGCGTGATCGGGAATCCTACGTGCCTCCGCGACTCCCAAGACTACAACTGAACGAGGTCCTATCACAAGGATCAAACACAAGGAGTGTCTCAAAATAGTGTATAGCTACTGTAGACGGGTAGAGGAATTAATTCTGAAAAGAACGCAACTCGAATCGCGGAAAACGGAGCCCAAACAGGCCCTAAACGGGTCGAAAAAGATGATACTGTGCAAAATCAGATGTCTGGAACTTCTTCCAGACGTCTTAAAAAGTGGATCAGAGAATTACCTGTTCAGCGTGGTTTCCCAGACGTCCAGAAGTCTGCGGGGACATCTGGCCTAGCTCCCAGACGTCCGATGCTCACCACGGACGTCTGGAGGTCACTCCAGCCGTCTGGTACAACTTCCAGACGTCCGATTCGCAAAGGATGGCGAATCAGCGAGCCTGCGCACAGCCAACTCCCTCCCTCAGTACGGTCAGTCGACAGGAAGGAAGAAGAAAGCGGAATACTCACCTTTCAGACGTCTGTATGAGCTTCCAAACGTCTCCCTCGCCGTCTGGCTATCAACCCAGACGTCTGATTCTGGAAATTTTTCCAGAATCAGGGCACCACTCGGCCTCCGCTCGCGACGCCGCCCGCATCGCATCTCGCGCACTTGCTGCTCAGACTGCAGCAGGTCCCTCTCCGCGTCGTTCCGCGCCCTCTGCACCCTCCGCCGGCCGGCCAAGCCGCTCCGGCAAGCTCACCCTCACGGCAGAGCTCCGCCCTCGCACACCGTACCTCCTCCGCGGTCACTGCGGCCGCCGCTGCCGCCCTCGCGCTCGCTCGCTCTCGCGCACAGGAAGGAGAAGAGGAAGGGGACGGTGGAGACGACAGGAGGGGAGGCGGGGCCTTTTAAGGCCGCGCGAGGAGGAGGGAGAGAGTGCACGGCAGGTCTGTAGCCGCAGAGAGAGAGGGAAAAAGAGAGAGAGAGAGGAATCGCGGGTCTGCGCGCACAGGCGCGCAGACGAATCTCTCGTGCGAAAAATAACTATTTTCCAGACGTCTGGAAACGATCCCAGACGTCTGGTCAAACGTCTGGATGTGATACCAGACGTCTGGTATGACGTCTGGGCACGCGTTCGTAACATTACTTCCTTGCTGTCCATAGCTAGAATAGTAGGATTAATAAGGACTTTCTGATACTCAATGAACTTTGAATTGATCTATGAAAGTTGTAAATCATTCAAGGAGCAATTGCAATGACTTGGGATGAGTTGGTTTTTACTGCATTGGGTGTGATTAGAGATTTATTGGTTTTACTACTCAGTTCTTATGGGAATTATGAGTTCTAGTCATTTATTCAATGTGCTGAGTTTCGGTTAATGTTCAAATATGATTCATGATGATTCTTGAGATCGTAAACGTGTTTTTCATAAAGATTTGGAACTTTAAATTAGAATGAGATGGTCTAATTCATGTTTGGACAGTAGCAGCTACTTTATGCTGAACTGAACTACATGAGTGATTAATCATGAGTTCTAAATGGATTTTTGGATGATCTAAGTTTTGCATTAAACTTATGGATTGGAATTTGTACAAAAGTATCCTTCAGATATTTGTATAAGAATTAAAATGAATAGAGGAGATCTCTGCTTGTTTTACAGTAGTTTGGACGGTAATACATAATTCAGAACTTTCAGAACTAAAATAAGTTGAATATAAGGATGACTTAAAGTTCCTGACCTTGTATGTGATTCTGTAAGATAGTTTTATGTGAGAATTACTTGTTAGAATCATTCATGTATAATTATTTTGCTATGAATTAAATTGAGGAGGATGTTAAATCCGTTTGAAATCCTTTTTCAAAAAATGTATTGGTTAAAAATTCTAACAATGGTTTAATGTGGATTCAATGTTTATATCAAGATTTTGAGTTTAATCTTGGCATCCACAAATGTTTGGATGTTTATACTGCTTTATCTTCTAATTGTAGCTTGTGTGAATGAATTGTATAGGCTATATATTCATGTTCTAACCATTAAAATGCCTATTTCTATCCTTCATTGTAAATAGCATGAAAAATACAAAATAATTGTAAATAAATAAAAGAAAAGTGTCTTGAGTGAGACTAGGTTTAGTTTTAGGTGTTTGTGAGTTTAGGTTTAGATTTCGAGTCCATTAGTCATGAGAACATACCTGCAGAAGTTTAAGTCTTCTTATGTTTAGAAATAAAAGAAACTAAATAAAAACACCAAAAAGAGTCTTCTTTCTTCCCATCTCATCTTTCTCCACTCTTCCTTTATTCCTATGAAACACAAAAACAAAATAAGAAATCTTAAAAGCTCCTAAAATTTTATAAAAATACATATGTAAATAGTATTTATACATGTATATAATCTTAAATTAATTGTATAGTCACTTATATGTGTGTAAAATATGTAAATAACTTAGATATGTTTTTTATTTATGCAAATAGATATTTATATTAAGTTACATAGTATATACTATAATAATATAATTATGTATATATATTTATATATATTACAGTGCCAAGCACATGTAGTTACTTAGGACAACGATTCGAATCACAACCTACCCTCTCCACCTCTCGAAAGTGAGTTATTGAATTCAACTCAGCAACCACCTTTACAATATCAAGAAGATCTACCTATCATTCTGAATCATACTTGATTGGTTATTGATCCTATGCTTAATTGAACTCAAACTCTCATCTTTGCCTCATACTTTGATTTATTTACCTCAAACCAAATCAGGTTTATCCTCTGCGAAATCACATCTTATCTGTTTGAGATCTTCATTTGAATCTGATTTTGGTCCTGCGAGATATTTTCAGGCAATTAAGGCGGTATTCTTTCTGATATTCTATTTTTGTGGGTGGTTATTCTTTTATTTTGATCTATTCTGATTATTCTTGACTCCCTCATTTTTTATTTGTTTTTTTTCTATTATGAGAGTTATCTATTACTAAGGTTTATGCCTAGCTAAAGGCGTAAAACTTAGCACCTGTATATAGCATTTTTTTATTCTTTCTTTTCTTTTTTTTCCATCTTTATCTAATTCTACACTTGACTCTAAGCTTAGCTTATCGTATCACTTCTTTTTTCCCATCATTTAGTCCAGCTGACCCCTCTGATTTTTGTCGGAATAGAAATCATCCACCTGAGATCAGTTGATCTCTATTCGACTCCTTTCGTCACCTTATACTAAGTGAAGTGTAGAGTCTTTCTTACCCTTTCTTTATAATGAGGACATTGTAAGATTTTGGCATGGGGGGATGTGAAGCGAATCTTAACACTTTAGGTGTAATATTAGACAAAAGAAGAAAAATTTTGAAAAGAAACCCTAAAAATTTAAAATTTTGAAAATACATAAAAATTTGAAAAATTATAAATCATAAAATATAAAAAATACAAATAACAAAAATATTTTCCTTTTATCGAGGGATTACATTCATGAGATGAATCCATTCATAAGAAGAATAATTTTTGGAAGAAAATCATTTTTAGGACCTTATTTAATATTTATAAATAAACTAAAAAAGCTTAAGGAGTTGTGAATTTTTAAATAATCTTTTAAAGGTCAAAATTCGAAAATATATTTATATTTATATAATGCAAGTAGTGTACATAAGTATGAGCATTGAATCCCTACTTTGAACCTTGTCTTGAATATTTTTCAAAACAAGTACTTGTTTTTTTACTATTGACACAAGATTTTTTGAGTCAAGAATCTGAAATCTACGTATGCAATTTGTACTTCCAATCTTTACTTTGAAAACATAGTAATTAAGATGTTATTAATTCATATACAAGACTTAATTTTTTGAATTAAATTGTAACTTTCTTTGTCAAGAAGAATTGGTTGTCCTTTTGCCTTTGAATTTCTATTTTTGTCACTAAGTTGAGTAAAAAAACTAGATACTTAAAGTGAATCAAGTAAAGAAGTTAGTATGGAACCTTAACCATAAGGTCAAACGGGCTATAGGTAGCTTACTTAGTCGAGGATGTTCTGCTAAACTAGGCGAGTTGCATCTTGATAGATCCTACGGACTGATACTAATGGTTTAAGGGACCTGAAAGTATAGGTCTTTGTTGTCCACTCTCTAGTTTGCGAGCTTAATAATCTAAGTGTCCAAACTCCACACATAATAGAATTTACTTACAAACATCTGAGACCATGAAAACACAGAGACCAAGAGATCGGTCTTATATCCTTTTTACCCTAAGGATTTCCACGGGGCGACTCTTGAAAGGAAGAAGGATGTGCCACTCACCTAGAAAAAAGACTTGGAGCTTTTACTTAGTAATAAGAAAAATGATAAGGAGATAAAAATATATATATTACACCATGCAATAATGCACCTCGGCACAAATGGGTGCCTACGCATTTATCCACCACGTAATGCATCTCACTATAAATGGATGCTACCCTCCACCATCCAATAAAAAAAAACACCACAATACAAATGGGTGTTTTAACCTATAGAAAATGGATTAAACGAGATAAAAACTAGGAATAAGAGACCCAGTGGTCCAACCGAGGAAATATACACCTTGAGTATTGACCTCGGGATAAAAATGGGTGAGGAGAAAGCAACCAAGTCTGAGTAAGGCCAAGCCAAAGGATTGAATTGGGATGATTTGGATTGGGATCTTGATGTCTTGAAGTCTAGATTTTTGCAACTTTGGATGATTGTAGGACAAATCTACTTTACCTTCACGCACATTTTAGCCTCATAACTACTAAACCTTGAGTGGGCAGTGAAGCCTAAGAAATCAGGTTTTGGAAGACTAATGGTTGAGGCTTAAAGGGGACAGATTAACAATGCCCTAATTCTAGGAGTCCGTCCTTGACGTTGTGGACTGGTTGGTTTAAGGGTTCTACTCACTTTTTGAATTTGGTTAATAAAGGGTGTTTAGTTTATTTACGAAAGCTTTGGTTGATAAGAATCAGAATTCATAAGCTTAAGGACTAACTATGTCTATTGAATTTTTGAGTTAGAGTTTGATTTCCAGTCATTGAGTCTTGCTAAATTATCCATCTTGATTTCTCTGAATTTTAGGGTTTAGAGTGGTGTACAAATAACAAAATGGCTATTAGATGTTCTAATTTAGATTTGAATTCTTGTCAAGAGTCTGTTTTTGACGTGTATTTGTTTCGAAAGATATTTAGGGTTTTGAGTCCTTTGTAAGAGGATTCCCGTCTGGTGCTCTTTTTATTTATGGATACTTATTTATAAAAGTATAAAAATATAATGAGAAAAAATTTCAAAAATATTATGACCTGATCATTCTTGTATTGAAGAATTCATTTTATTATATTATTATTATTCACTCTTAATTTTTCTATAGACCAACAAAACTTTAGCATAAAGGTACGATGAGTAACTCATCATGGCTCCTAATTCTTCAATATTAGTTGGTTTTCCTAGTTAAATTACTACTGAATAGCATTATATTAGGGTTAATTATATAATTAAGGTAACAATAGCAAGGACCTTATTTATATGTTAAATTACCTAAATTAAGGGTTAATAAACATCTATTAATGTTTAATTAATAACTATAGCTATTGAAATGACTCGTCGTTCTTTGGTTGGGTAAGACGTCTGGAGTGTTCAGCAGACGTCTGTCCAGACGTTTGGATAGATGGTAGGATATCTGAAAGTAAGGAGAACCGTGCGTTCTTTTGCTTTCCGCATGCATGCGATGGGCATGCATTTTTCCCCCTCCGACCCCCTCACCAAAACCCTAATCACCATCTATTTAAACCCCCCACACCTACACCACCCTCTCCATCACCACCAGCCACCAGCCACCGCCACCTTCATCTTCTTCCCCCTACCGGCGATGATCTTCGACACCGCTCCTCTGCCATGAGCGAGAGGGGGCATGAAGGAGAGAAGGAGAGAGTGTGAGTGATGGCATGAAGGAGAAAGGGAGAGAGTGTGAGCGAGGGCGTCAGAAAGAGGGAGAGACCTCATGGGAGCTCATGCACGAGGAGTGCCTTGCTATGGGTGCGGCGGCGCGAGCTTGGTGGAGCTCGAGGAGGAGGAGCTCGAAGGTGCGAGTACCTCCGAGGAGCTCGGAGGTGCGAGGAGAGGAGTCATGTGAGGAGTGTTGATAGCGGAAAACTACGTGATCGGAGTTGGATTTGAAAACCCATCGTAGTTCGATTTGCGAAGCAATCCATCAACAGATAAAATTTTACTGAAATTCATAAAGAAATTCTGAGTCGAATACAGGGAGGCGGATGTTTGATTCAAAATCGTGTTTGTTTAATTGTCACGAAGAAAATTAACTAATTGAAATGAATCTAAATTAGCTATCTACTTAAAGAATAAAGAATAGAAGATAGAGAGAGTATTACAAATAAAAACAAAAGAGAGGTAGAATGAACATGGATTTCATCATCAAATGTTGTTCATTACACTAATCATTACAGCTAGAAAGCATGAAATTTATGTTAGAAAGCAGTAAATCTACTCTAGAAAGCAGTAAAGAGAATGGAGAGAGAAGTATCCTCCTCGACGATTGCTTGGGGGACGAGTCGGATGGGGCGATGCTTGGAAAACAGAGGACAGAGTGGGAAGGAGGACGAAGCGAGAGGAACTGGGGCCGAGGCAGGATGTTGTCTTCGTCGCGGGATCCACTTCCCAAATGGAGTGAGAGGACAACCGTAGGATTTTCCATGAAAGGGGAGAAGGTGGAAAAATTCTAATTTTTACTCTAGAGGAGCATCCCAGGTTTGGGACGAGCTCTTAGAGCTTTGGAGGGGGTGAGAGAAGAGAGGAAGGGATGAAGAAAATGTGGTGTTCATAGGGCTATTTATAGGTGAGGTTTGAATGGGCCAATAGGTCATTTTACTTTAAAAACATTAAATCATGGCCTTTAGTGACGGATAAAATCGTCACTAAAGCCCAGATCGTGGGTGTAGCTACTGCACATGCCGTGCCTCCTCCTCCTCTCCCCGCGCTTGAACGCACACACACGTACGCACGTTTTTAGCCATCCAATCGCGAGATCAGATGGCTTAAACGTGCCGTGCCTAATCTTGCTTAATGCCTGCAAGAGGCGACGCGACCTCCTTCATCGTCCATGGATCGAAGATAAACGGCTTAGGACACGCACTTTCCTTCCTTCGCAAAAATGCGTCTGAGGGTGCATTCGCATTCCTCGCATTTGGGTGCACCATGTCGCCCAAATCCGTGCCGTTCGCTCGCCATCCAACGACCTGATTTTTCCGCTCCCACCCTCGCACTTGATTTGAGGTGCAGTGGGGATCGAACCAGTGCCTTGAGCTCGCAAAAGAGCACACGACTACTGCACCGTGGTCGCCTCTTTATCACACTTATGTTTTAAGTGTGCGCACCTGGGGCCGTTGGATCAAGATCCAACGGCCTAGATATTTCCTCACCCGCTCCTTCAGAGGTTGAGAGGTGGTGCTACGGTCGGTTCGGGTGCCTGTGATGGAGCCACATGGTGCCATCATAGCCGTCCATCTTTTGGGAGTTGCAGATGGTGCCACGAATGTCGGATTGGACTGATTTTTGCACCATTGGGCTGTGATCGTCGATCGGAATCCATTCTTGTGGTCGGATTTGTCATCTGAAGTGTGGATTTACACCATCTTGGCCCTTGATCTCTCTAACCTTCCTCAGATTATATCTGATGCTACGGAAGTCCAATTAGGGTGATCTTAGAGTCGTTGAACTTCAATCGTCACCCTGATCAGATCCGTATGGTTGAATCTTCAATCCGAGGCCCTTATTAAAAGTTGCCTTGTTACCTGACCATAAAAAAGAAAAATTAACCTAAAATTTATACAACCTAACCTAAATGCAAGATGATGCATGCTATGCAATATTTATAATCTATGATGCAACTATAATACTAAGAACATGCGTAAATAGACATTTTTATCCATTTAGATGTATGCATATCACACCCCCATGCCTATCTTTTGCTAGATCCTAGGAAAAACTACATGCTATTTATAAAGGAATTAGGAGTGGATTACTCGGGCAAAAGTCACTTTCAACATTAAGAAATTTTTACTTAGGACATAACTTCAAAGACACAACAGCGCCTGTGTATCTACCAAAATGCATACTGCCTCAAGCCCTCGCCTTATTCAAAAAAGGATCTCTTTTTCTTCTTTTCTATTTTTTTTGGATTTTTGAGTTTAGGGTTTCAGAGCGACTTTCTACGGCCACTCAACCCACCCAAGACTTGATGAGAACCCTAAGTTCTAAGCAACTTTTTGTGAATGTGATAGACTCGTTGATCAGTAATCAGAACAAACTTTGGGTTTCTACGCCCCTAGGTGACCTTAAGAGAAATTCCGCCTAAAGGTGTATCTATACGATCAGAAGCTTTCCCTTACTTTTATTTTTTTATGGGGTCAACACAAGGGTGAATCTAGCGTATATCTCCCAAACTTATTCTACTTCTCCGCTTCTTCCTAAGTGTTTTAGGAATTTTTATATGCATTTCTTGAGATGGGTTCTAGACAACCTACCAATGGACTGTTACCCATGATAACTTGCCAGCCATACTCGTGTAGTGAAGTGTGGCTTATTTCTTTTGTTTTCTTTTGTTTTCTTTTTCTCTTTTTCTTTTTCTTTTTCTTTTCTTTTTTTCTTTTTGGACTTTCTTTTTCTTTCTTAAGTATGTGCTTCCCTTATCTAAGATTTACCTAAAGGCAGCAAGAAAAGAATGGTCCAGTGGCTGGACTCTAGACAACCTACCTATGGGCTATTACCCACAATAACATGCCAGCCATACCACCGTAGAAGGTTCATTAGCTACCCAATTTCCATTAAAATCATCGAACAACGAGTCAGTGCGAATAGTGTGTAGATGCTTAGACTTAAAGTTCCCTTAAATCAGAGGGTGGGTTGATAAGTCGTGTACTTATCACCCTAACTTATTTAATCAAGTTGAAATAGAATTTAGGATGGCAAGGACTCGATAAAAAAATCCACATTTTAGTGGATATCTAGGCTATTTAAGCCCAAAGACCTGAAGGGTCATAGTGTTCAGATTCTACTGTAATATTCCCTTAGATTGAAAAGTCCTAATGCCCAAGTATTCTTTCCTAATTCAAATTTCTTTTTTTCAAAAGTAAGGAGAAAATAAAAAGAATCAACGGAGCTAACAAGATGATTCAGAGATGGATATCCACCCCCCCATGCCTATCTAATACAATGTCCTCATTGTATTAAAAGACATGAAATAGAGTGGAATAGAGTAGAAGCACCTAAATTGCATGAATAACAGGTCGGCTCCGAAATGAAAAGAACCTGTATATGTGTTGAAGTTAGTTCCTTCAGCTAGGCACACTATACAAATAAAGAAGAAACAAAGAATTCACAGGTGTAGGTCAGAATAAGAATAAAAAGATTTACCTCGGGACCCGTCAGTAGATGTCCACAAATGTGGACCAGATTGTGATGCAGACCCATACCCCATGGTCGAGTATATCTAAGGTTCCGAATAAAAAATATCTAAAACCTGAAATCAGTATGCAAGTGGGGTCAGGTCTGCGATTTGTGATGATGCAACCCAAGACCAAAAAGTCTAGTTATAGAGAAATCAAGCTCAAAAAAATAATCAATGAATGTGTGCTAAGGTTGGACATCCTCTGAAAATATATCATAAGGGTCCTGGTAGAAGGTTGGGAGTTTTAGACAAATTGGAACCCTTAGACTTGGTTTTCTGCTTCCTCTGGAATCGAATTTCCATATCATCATTTCCCACTTTATATCCTCCGCAATCAGAATTTCAAATTTCGGGACCTCCAGCATATTAATCACCCCGTCAAAACTTTCCAAGTCTAAAAGATGTGACTGAATCAGAATGGACTTGGGATTACTGATTTCAAAATCAAAATTGTCAGTAAACTCTATGGGGTGTGATTGAGGATCGGGGCTATGAATTGAATCCTTCAAAACAAGATTTGAATCTACCATGCGAGCCCCAACAGGATCAAATTCCTCAATTTTAGGGCCATCAAATGATTTATCAAATTCCTCAGGCCTAGATGTCTCACAAAAATCATGTTCTGTAAACTCATGTGAGACTTCGCATAATGATTCTTCACCTTTAGAATTAAAGAAATCTAAATCCGCATTAACGTGTGTCTCAAAATCATCAATCACTTTCTCATCCATGGAGACAAACATTTCCTCGTACCCCGGCTCAGGGATCTCCAATGAAGAAATCAAATCATCCTTATTTGAGTGCTCTAGAACAACCTAGTCAATCCCGATCTCGTAACACGTGTCCACCCCAATAGGTACCTGAGCAGGTTCTGACCTTGGCTCTCCTAAAGGGGGTTCATCTTGGGAATCATCCCAAGATTGAACTAAAGCAACCACAAATCTCATCCTCAATTTCTATAATTTCCCTAGTAAAAACTCACCCAAGCCCTTATCGTTAACATCCTGGAGCCAATCCAACAAATACTTGTTAAGATCATCAATCGTTTCAATCAGGGGCTCCAATTCTTCAGTACAAGGTGTTGGTTGAGTTTCTAAAGATTGTATAGTAGTCCTCAAGTTAGCCAACACCTTCTCTTGGACTTGGTTAACCTGAACCAAATGGTTTGGGTGGGTGGGTGGGTTTTGGTTCAGTGCAGGGGAATCAACAAATTGATGATCTTGATATCCTCACTGATAATATGTCATTTTAGGTTATTCATAAGGTGATGATGACCTAAAGGAAGTGTATTTTGGGGAGGGGTAAGGATCAGTGCATCCTTCTTAGTTGTAGATCATATTAGGTTGCCCAAATGAGGGCGATGATCTATAATCAGTGTAGCTTGGAGAAGGATAAGAATCAATTTCATGGTGTCCATGGTTAAAACCTGAACACAAAGGTCCAGAACTATATCCCCAATTAGAATTATCCCAACTAGAAGATGGATGAGAATAAGTCTGGTTGGAATAATAATCATTTTGGGAAGTAGTGGTAGGAGGGTAGGAGTGGAAGTTTGAATAGGATGCGGAAGGATCCATGATAGAATGGGAGGAAGAAAGGTGCCCTGAAATACAAACAAACAAACCTATCCTTAGGTGCTAACCTAAAGACCTACAGACTCCCAAAACCCGTCTTGAGATTAATAATCGATTTGATCTACTTCTTTCCTATCGATCCAACCAATTAGAGGGAGGGACTGGAGAGAAGGCTCTTCCTTTGGCTTGTGCCTTAGGTTCCTAGTGTACCCCCCAACTGCGATCGTTTGATTCTACTCCCCTAGTTAGACATTAGATTGAATGGTAGAAATAGACTAATCGAAAATAATCTCGGTTTGGACTTCGAAGAGTGAGTCCAATCCTTAAGGCCAACATCTACTCTATTTTAATTAGGGTTAGGTTTGAATGTGCTTTGGAATGTGATGGGCCCTTTATCTGGGTTGTGCCCTTAACAATTGATTGATATGTCTGTGCGTGCACAACCAGTGGCTTTCAACCAAGATTAATTTTGGATGTGATGAATTTTAACGTTCAAATCTTGCTTAGTAGCTTTTAGGATTCAACTTTAAGTATATTCAATCAAGTTCAGTTGGCACACCAAATTTTAAAAGCATAAGTGAAGATGTTTTCCTTTGAAACTTAAAAGAATGTAGAGTGCCTAGTAAATCCTTAAAAGTTGAACCTATGTGGCAGCTACTTGATGAGTTGATTTTAATTAAAGTGGTGTGGCCCAATCAACTCAAACAATTGGCCTCATGCACCACTTATTTAGGCACACAGATGATTACCTAATCTGATTTCTACTCAATTATGTGTTTGGGTGTGTGTACTGGTTCCAAAGATCAATTTACCGGTTGAGTTTAAAAATCATATGAGGTTGTGTACCTCTGTGAGGTCATTTTCTAATTTTTCTTTTATATGTGGAGGGTGAGGTGGGTGAAGGTGACAACCAAACAATCAAAACTAACCTTAGGGTTTAAGAGAACTCCTAGGTTAATTAGGGTTTATGTTATTAAGTGATGGAATGAAATCTAGTGAGTAGGAAGGTGGAGGTAAACTTACAAACCCTTCAACCGCACTTTACTCTAATCTACCACTTTTGCTCGTCTCGTGAGAGTACCTACAATAACAATAAAAAAGGAAAGAAGTAAGGTAAAAGATAAGTAAGGTGGGAAAACGTGAAAAATCAAATATCGTCACCTTCTTGGCAATGATGCCAAAATGTTGATAGTGGAAAACTATGCGATCGGAGTTGGATTTGAAAACCCATCATTGTAATTCAATTTGCGAAACAATTCATCAACAGATAAAATTTTACCAAAATTCGTAAAGAAATTCTGGGTCGAACATAGGGAGGCGGACGTTTGATTCAAAATCACATTTGTTTAATTGTCATGAAGCATATTAGCTAATCGAATTAAATCTAAATTAGTTTTCTACTTAAGGAATAAAGAGTAGAATACAGAGAGAGAATATTACAAATAAAGACAAAAGAGAGGTAGAATAAGTATGGATTTCATCATCAAATGTTGTTCATTACACTAATCATTACAACTAGAAAGCAAAAAATTTATGCCAGAAAGCAGTAAATCTACTCTAGAAAGAAGTAAGGAGAATGGAGAGAGAAGTATTCTCCTCGACAATTGCATGGAGGACGAGCAAGACGGGACGATGCCAGGAAGACAAAGGACAGAGCAGGAAGAAGGAGCATGAAGCGAGAGGAACAGGGGGTGAGGTAGGATGTTGCCATTGTCGTGGGATCCACTTCCCGAATGGAGTGAGAGGACAACTGCGGGATGTTCCACGAAGGGGGGAGAAGGTGGGAAAATTCTAATTTTTACTCTAGAGGAGCATCCCAGGTTTGGGACAAGCTCTTAGAGCTTTGGAGGGGGTAAGAGAAGAGAGGAAGGGATGAAGAAAATGTGGTGGTCATAGGGCTATTTATAAGTGAGGCTTGAATGGGCAAATAGGTCATTTTACTTTAAGAACATAAAATCAAGGCCTTTAGTGATAGATGAAACCATCACTAAAGCCCAGATCTTGGGCGTAGCTGCCATGCATGCCATGCCTCCTCTCTCCGTGCCTCAACGCACACACACATACTCACATTGTCAGCCATCTGATCGCAAGATCGGACAGCTTAACCACGTCACACCCAATCTCGCTCAACGCCTACAAAGAGGAGACATGACCTCCTTCATCACCGTTAGATTGAAGATCAACGGCTCAGGATGCACGCTCGCCCTCCTTCACAAAAATGCATCTGGTGGTGCGTTCGCATTCCTCACATCTGGGCGTGCCACATCACCCACATACACTTTGTCCGCTCGCCATCCAACTGCTTGATTTCACTGCTCCCTCGCTTGAGCCTAATTTGAGGCGCAGTGGGGATCGAACCTACGCCTCGCGTTCATGAAAGAGCACTCAACCGTTGTGCTATGGCTGCCTCTTTGTCGTGCTTATGTTTTAAGCGCACGTACCCTTGGCCGTTGGATCAAGATCCAATGGCCCAGATCTTGCCTTGCCCGTGCCTTCAGAGGTTGAGAAGTGGTGCTGCGGCCAGTTTGGGCGGCTATGATGGCTCCACGTGGTGCCATCATGGCTATCCATCTTTTGTGAGTTGTAAATGGTGCCACAGATGTCAGATTGGATCGATTTTTGCATCGTTGGGCTACGATCATCGATCTGAATCCATCTGTGTGATTGGGTTTGTCATCTAAAGTAGGGATTTACACCATCTTGGCCCTTGATCTCTGACCTTCCTTGGATTATATCTGATGCTACAGAAGTCCGATCAGGGTGATCTTGGAGTCGTTGAACTCCAATCGTCACCCTGATTAGATCTGTATGGTTGGATCTTTGATCCGAGGCCCCAATTAAAAGTCATCCTTTTACCTGACCACAAAAAGGGAAAATTAAACTAAAATTTACACAACCTAAGAAAATGCAAGATGATGCATGTTATCCAATATTTATAACATATAATGCAACTATAATACTAAGAACATGCATAAATAGACATTTTTGGCTATTTAGATGTATGCACATCAAGGAGCTTGCGAAAGAGAGCTTCGCAACCTCCTCAGGCTGCTGGCGTAGCAGCTGTAGGCGACACGGAGGAATCCATGTGAAGAAGAAGACTCGCGAGAGAGTCCTGCAGGTAGACCTGCCTGATATCAAGCATATAGAGTAGCAACAGGACGTCCGGAGTTGAAGTCAAATGTCTGAAAGCACGTTTAGTGCTGAGGTACATGTTTCTACATGGGGTTCGGCCATGTAGATGGGACCCTTAGCAGATTTTGGGTCTGTGCGTTTGCATGCAGGCGTAGAGCACTGCAAAGGCATGCGATGTGCCCTTCAAGGTACTTTTGGACGTCTGAGCACATCACTAAACATCTGACTGTACTCCCAAATGACCGAAAGGAGAGTTCGACGTTTGGGGTGCCCCTCAGACGATTGTAGAAGGATCCGGACATACAAGGAAGTTGCATGAAACACAGGGTGAGTTCTAACGTCTTTTAAGACGTCTGGGTCTAAGTCCTAGATGTCTGATTTTGGGCAATATGTACGTTTTTTGCCCGTTCGGGGCCCAAACAGAATCGGATTTTCGCAAACAAAGTACCATTGTTTTCTGCTTAAGTTTCTCTACATGTTAGTGACGAGTATATACTATTTTGAACTTATCTGATGTGACTAGTCACTATTATAGGTCACCAACCTGTAGTATGTTCGGGGCGCACGGAGACGATAAGAACTGCGGCTCTGGCCCGCATTCCTCCCGTGTTTCCAAGTAGAATGGTTTGCTTTAATATTAAGGTTTAATCAAACAAAGTGAACGTTTAGAATAACTTAATTGAACCCCAGGACGTGAAATGAACCCTAGGGCAGAAACGAACGAATATTGCTTGAGATGCATGTTAAACCAATTTGGTAGTAAATGTATTAGTTTATGGATGTGATGCTTCCTCAGTTAATAAAATACGAGTTGCCTGTTATACAAATGAAACTCGTAATCTGAATAGTGATATCTGAATGTTAGAAAAGGGGAATGAAAGTAATACGAGCATAAACCCTATGGAGAATTAGGAGAAGAACACCTGTATATGAAAAGAACTTAGAGGGTAGACGGGAAGTGAGCTGGCCCTTATGTCCCTGGTACCAAGGAGAGCAACTGTCCCTTTAGTGTAGAAGGGAGCTAGCCGTCCCATTAGGTTGGGACCCAGGGTTAGGTCTAGTCACTCTACATCGACTTCTGTTTGTCCCTCGTGTACGTGGTACCGAGGTGAGCTACTTAGTGTAGGGAGGGAGCTAGCCACCCCACGGGGCCCGAGGTTAGGACTAACCGCCCTACACCGGCTCTTGTCAAGCCCACTGGGCAAATCGGGATAGTCGGATGAGGGTACGCAAACTGTGGAGGGTTGAGACCCCTATTCTGTTACGAGGGGCAAGACCCCTGCTATCTAAGGGCAAGGCCCTACGCTGTTCCGTGCTGTACCATTAGGTGTACCCGCTAGCGGAAATGACTGACCGCGTGCCAGTGCGGGGTAGCTACCGGTACGCTTATCACGCGTATCGTAGTCACCACTACATCACAACCGTGACCTCAAAGTGGTTGACTGGGTGTAAGACTACCATGGGAGACTCTCCTGGCCAGGAGAGCACCACATGTACATCCTACATCACGGGAAAGACTGCAATCAAGATCATTCCCTTGAGGAATAGACAAGATCAAGAAATGGCTAGATGAATAAAATAACAAACAAATTAGAACTACTTGGTTGAGTTAAATGAGAATGAAAATTAATTAGTTGCTTGTTTTAATTGCATGTAAATGGCTTAATTACCACTCTACTCAGCATTAGTTGACTACAGAATTTTATAACCCTGTTCAGGTCAGGGAGTTTAGCAACCAGCACCACCAGTTGCAGAGGGAGCTGGGCCCAGTCGAGCCCAGCCTTAGCTGTGTTTCCTTTCCATTTCTTAGCTTCTTTTATTTTAGTGAGTATTTTTCTATATGTAATACTAATTCTATTATATTTCTGCTTTACTTTCCACTGTAGTAGCTGTGATAGCCTGTACTATTATGAGACTTTCCATTCTGTTTCTTTTACTATCTTTGAGTTGTTTGTTGCTTAGCTACATTATGCTTATGGTTGTGGAATATTTCCTGCTTTTGGTTATTTCTCGTTAGATGACTAGGTCTTGGGATTACTCGAGGCTAGTCGATCTCAGGTCCTATAGGGATCTTTGATCGGGTCGTAACAAGATGGTATCAAAGTAAGGTCGTCCTGAGAAATGAATCAAATGGTCTGAAAATAGTCGCTCACATGCATGTAACTAGGATAGCCATCACAATGTATCGCTTTAATCTTTGCTTTTAAGTCTTATCTCTTGATGTAATCTGTTATCATTGACAGCTCCTACTCTTTTCTTGCATCTCCTTGTAGGAGATTCATCGTCAGGGAGTTTTCAAGGCAAGCTGCGAACGTGGCCGTAGGCAGGATAGGAAGGGCGGACGTGTCGGACCTGAGGATCTAGCTGACCCACCTCTCCTTCTAGGCATCTAGGCCCAGGATCTTTCCAAGCTAATCCAAGATATTGTACGGGACGAGCTCCAGTAGCCTCCTCGGCCACCCCTCCCTGAGGACATGGAGGAAGAGTCCTTCGTGGGATAGGGGAATCGCCGCAGCATCATACGAGCTGGAGAGGGAGGGGTGATCCTCCAACACCCCCACCACCTTCAAACATTTCTAAGCATGAGCCCTCCTTACCTAGAGGTGTACCTGCTCCCCTGTTGCAGTTTCACCACGAGCTTTTCAGCCAGTTCCAGAAGCTAAAGCCCCCCTCCTTCAAGGGGGATGGGAACCTATCTGAGGCAAAGGACTGGCTAGAGCAGATAGAGAAGGTGTTCGACACCCTCCGCTCTCTTGTGGGCTATAGAGCACAGTCCACAAGTAGTGGAGGGCAATCAGAGGCCAGAAGGGGAGAGAGCCGATGTGGGACCGATTCTTGGCTCTCTTCTGCGAGCAGTACTTTCTGCAGACTTGGTAGGACTAGAGGAGGTGGGAGTTCCACACTCTCCGTCAAGGGGCGATGACAGCTAGTGTGTACCACATGCATTTCCTGGAGCTGTCAAGCTTCGCCTCGACAACTATGCCTACTGAGGAGGAGCGCCTGTGGAGGTTTACTGAGGGACTCCGACCTGCGATTCGGGGGTGTGTGAAACCCCTGAAGTTGCCCACTTTCTCTTGTGTGGTTGAGGCGGCCATGATTTATGAGGAGACCAACCCAACTGCACGAGACACTGACAGTAGACGGAAGAGGCCCTACCAGCTAGACTACTTATAGGGTCATCGGGAGAAGAGGCACACGGTAGCTACAGGAGAGCTGTCTCATTTTATGGGGTTACCAGTGGCCTTGGGGGCCCTAGACAAGGGCCAGCTGCCAGCACCGGACCCCCGCCCAGCCACCACCAAGGATCAACTGAGGGAGGAGGTCATGCCCCTCTCTACTACAAGTGTGGCCAATTGAGCCTCATCAGAAGGGACTGCCCATCTAGGGCTGGAGCACAGCAGATGCTCCCCGCATCGAGTGTTGGAGGCAGAGCTGGCGGCTACGGTCACTAGGCGCATGGAGGACTACAGTCACAAGGAGGGTACCGACCAGCTGCTGCTCGCCCGACCCAGAGCGTGGCAGCTTCGTCTGCACCCAGGGATGAGGGGCATATCAACGCCTTAACACACAGAGATGCCAGGGCTTCAGGTTTTGTGGTGGCAGGTATGGTTACCATTTCTGGCAGATTAGTCTACATTCTTTTCGATTCCGATGCCACACATTCTTTTGTCTCCTCGAGTTTTTCTGTCAATTTGGGGTCGGGCGGTGTACTGTTAGAGGTTCCATTCCTAATTAGAGGGTCAGGTGGACAGTTGTTCGTAACTGAGGAGGTCTTTACAGACTGCGAGGTCACTATAGGGGGCACAGTCTTTCAGCCGACCTGATAGTAATCCCAATGGAGGACTTTGGCATGATTCCACGGATGGATTGGTTGTCTGCCTATCACGCCATGGTGGACTATTTTGGGAGGAAGATCATCTTCTCGATACCAGAGTTGCCTCCCTTTGAGTTTCACGGCCAGCCGATGGAGGGAGGTTTCAAGTGCATCTCTATGCTTTGGGCAGCGAAGCTTTTGGGCTAGGGGTGTGAGGGCTTCTTAACTTTTGTGGTAGCAGAGCTTAGACCCGTGGATGACTTTCAAAGTATCCCGGTGATCTGCGAGTACCCCGACATATTCCCAAAGGAGTTGCCAAGACTACTGCTTGAGCATGAGATTGAGTTTGAGATCTCACTTGTATCAGGGACCAACCCCATTTCTGCTGCACCATACAGGATGGCACCACTTGAGCTACGAGAGCTCAAGTCATAGTTGCAGAACCTGTTGGAGAAGGGCTTTGTGAGACCCAATGCATCCCCATGGGGAGCCCCTGTGTTGTTTTTAAAGAAGAAGGACGGTACCCTGCAACTTTGTGTCGATTACCGACAGCTGAATCAGGTCACCATCAAGAACAAGTATCCGCTGCCTCGTATTGATGACCTCTTTGACTAGTTGAGAGATGCTACAGTGTTCTCTAAGATAGATCTAAGGTTAGGTTACCACCAGGTCAGGATCAAGGAGATCAACGTCTCCAAGACAGCTTTCCATACTCGATACGGGCACTACGAGTTCTTGGTCATGCCATTTGGCCTGACCAATGCCCCCACTGCTTTCATGGACATGATGAACCGTGTTTTCGGACCATACTTAGACCAGTTTATGGTGGTGTTCATCGATGATGTCCTAGACTACTCACAGGATTAGGTACAACATGGACAACATTTACATATGATCCTAGATACCTTGAGACAACGCAGGCTATACGCTAAGTATAACAAGTGCTAGTTTTGGCTGCGACAGGTGACTTTCTTGGGCCACATGATTTCAGGAGACGGATTGGTTGTGGATCCAGCCAAGGTTGAGGCCCTACTCAGGTTGGAGAGACCACGCATAGTGATAGAGATATGCAGCTTCCTGGGACTAGCAGGCTACTACCAACGGTTTATCATAGAGTTCTCTCAGATCATGCATCCTATGACTCAGCTGACTTAGAAGGACGTGCCCTTTTCTTAGACAGATGAGTATGAGGTGTGCTTCCAGGAGCTGAAGGAGAGACTGATTTTAGCTCCTATGTTTACCTTCCGGATAGTAATGGTGGGTTCACGGTTTGCATCGACACTTCGTTGCAGGGGTTGATGGTGTGCTCATGCAGCGAGGTCACATTGTCGCTTAAGCTTCGCGACAATTGAAGCCCCATGAGCATAGCTGGCCCACCCATGACTTAGAGCTTGCAACAGTTGTCTTCGCACTGAAGACATGGAGGCACTACCTGTATGGTGAGACATTCGAGATCTTCACAGACCACAAGAGCCTCAAGTACCTATTTGACCAAAAGGAGCTCAACATGAGGTAGAAACGCTGGTTACAGCTCCTGAAGGACTACGATTGCAGCATCTCCTACCACCCAGGGAAGGCCAATGTGGTGGCCAACGCCTTGAGCCAGAAGGCACCTGATGATTTACAGCACTTGGGTTTAAATTATTATAAATAGTAACTATGTAGAGGAAAGCTTGGGTCAGAAATTTTTAAGGCTAAATATAAATGATTAATGTATATAGCATATGTGAAAATTTTCTTACTTAGACTTTTACTTATAACATTTTCAAAACCCACTTAAACAATTTGTAAACAAGAATTTTACTCTGAATTAGAATTCTTCAAAAATCTCTTAATATTTGTAACTATTCTTTACTCAAATTAGAATACAAAGTGTTTTAAGAAAACAAAACTTAAGAATTGAGAATTAAATTTTAACTTAAAAACTCAAATAGATTTAAGTTAATCCCTTGTTTATGATATTTGACTTTTATCAATATAAGTTTAAGCAAATTAACCAGATACTCATTATTAGTCAAACTTAGAGTAGTAAAACTCTAATTTACTAGCCTACAACACTAAAGATTAACTTCTAGACCTAGGATTCTGTCAATTCTTCTCCTTTAGGTCTCAACTTAAAATCTTCAAAACCCAATTTCTCAGGCTTCATTGCCCAATACCATGGTTCAGTAACTATGATTTTCAAACATCTGTGCTTAGTGAAGAGAATTGTCCTAAAGACATCCAAAGTTGCAAAAATCTAGATCTTAAGACATCACTTTCCAATCCCAATTATTCCAATTCAAGCCTTTGACTTGGCCTTACTCAGGTTTGGTTGCTTTCTCCTCACCAGTTTTCTATCCCAAGGTCAACACTTTTTGTGTATATCTCCTCGATGGACCATTGGGTCTCTTATTCCTAATATTTTTTTCTCCATATTTTTTTCTCTTTTTCTAGAGGTTAGAACACCCATTTGTAGCGAGGTGCTCTTTTTATTTGATGGAAGGAAAGGGTAGCATCCATTTGTATTGAGATGCTTTTATTTATTATGGAAAAACTACATAAGCACCTTTTTTTTATCAAGGCACTTAATTGCAGGGTGTTTTATTTACTTTTTTTTCTTTTTCTTTTCCCCCTTCTCATTTTTCTTACTAACATTATTCTCCAAATCCTTTTTATAGGTGAGTGGCACATCCTTCACCCTTTCAAGAATCGCCCCGCGGAAATCCTTGGACTAAAGAGGATTCAGAATTGATCTCTTAACCTCTGTGTTTTCGTAGTCTCAGATGTCAACAAGACAATTCTATGTGAGTGAATTTTAGATGTTTAGGTTACTTAGCTCTCAAACCAGAGCTTGGACAAAAAAGCCCTTTACTCTTAGGTTCTTCAAATTTTTAGTTTCCTCTTATAGGATCCGTTAAGATAAAATTTACCAAGTCTAGTATTTATCTCTAGCTTGTAAGTTTTGTAAACTAAAATTCTACCAACTCTCTATTTAATTAACTCTAAATATCTGGCTTTTTACTTAACTTCATGATAAAAGTAAATTTTCAAAAAGCAAAAGGATTACTTAATCTAATTGATTAAAAAGTTATAATTCAATTCCAAACTTAAGTTTAAATCTTAACACACGTAGTTTCTTAATTCAAGTAAGAATAGAAAAACAAATCTTTAAAAGATTTAAAAGATTCAAATAAAATCTTGTTTAAAAAATTTAGACACAAAAGTGTGTTTCTACAAAATGTTTAAGTAAAATCTAATTAAGAATTGAATGCTCTTAAATACTTACATATATTCTATATACATTTTAAACTTCTGACCTAAAAGAAAATTAAGCTCTTAATTACAATATATATATACATTCTTCATCTCTTCTTTATTAAAATGAATATTCCCCTCTTATTATTTTTATGATTTTTCTTTTTTTTTCAAATTTTTATATTTATATATATTTTTTTTATGTATGTAAGACTTTTCAATTTTTATGATTTTTTTAAATTTTTTTAAATTTTTATGAATTTTTTTGATTTTTTAAAATTTTTATCATTTTTAGAATATCTATTTTTTTAAATTTCGTGGATATTTAATTTTTATGTATTTTTTTTTTAACCACACTTAAAGTGAAAATTTCACTTCAACAACCCCTAAGCCAAAATTTTACAATGTCCTCATTGTAAGAAGGGCGAAAAATATTACACTTCATTTAGTATAGGGTGATGGAAGGAGTCGAATAGAGGAGATTAAAAATCTCAGTGCGGACGATTTCAAGTCTGACCAAAGGTCAGAGTGGTCAGTCGGACTAAATGAAGGTAATCAATATGATATGAAGTGAAATTTTAAAGTAAGTGTATAAGAAAATCAAAAAGGGTAAAAATAGGAAATAGCTATATACAAGTACTAAGTTTTATGCCTTCAGCTAGGCGTAAACCTTAGTAAAGAACTCCTAAAAAGAATAGGTATACGGTAAAAATAGAGGGGTTATGAAAGAATTAAATCAAAAACATAGAAACAGATTAAACCACCTGATCAAAACTTGTCCTGAAATTGCCTAGAATAGATCTCGCAGATCCTAGAATCAGATTCTCATGAAAATCTCAGAAAGATTAGAGTGAATCTTATGAAGAATAGATCTGATTTAGGTTGAGATGTAGAATGTTTAAGATTAAGGCAATTTAAAAGATGATTCCACCAAGTTCAGAAGATTAGCATAGTCAGTTTTAATTCTCTATAATAGGTGGGTCATTTTGACACAAAATAGGTTGTTGATGCAGGTTTGATGGGTTATTTTCAGGTAATACAGAGGACGGGTTATGATTAGAATCAAAGGCCTGATTAATGAAATGAACTTGCCTTTGGTTTTGCCTAGGATTTGGCAGATTCCAAGGATTCAGAATTGGCTGAGATGGAAGAGTACCTGGCTGACGAGATTCAACCAAAAGCGTGATCTAATTTCATAAATCAGCCAATTCTACCTTACATTGCCTATGGATCTCAATGAGAGCTTCAGCATTTTGTCGCTGACTCTTTAACACAGCTCTTAAAATCTGGTCAAGCTGTGTATCACTATTTGTCCTAGAGTAATTCTGCATACTCATCGGGCTAGGCCTTAAATTTGATTGCTGAGGAGGCAAAGGAGGTGGGTTAAAATGGGTCTGATTTGGATAATTTGGTCTTTGATTTTGATTTGGATCAGCCCAAGAAAAATTTGGGTGGCTTCTCCATCCAGGATTATAGGAATTTGAATAAGGATTTGGTCTTGGAATATTTTCCTGGATGGCATTTAAACCTAAAAGATATGGTGTGTTTTCTACAACAGTAAAGTGTGGGGAAAAGGGTGGGTAAGATTGTGGGACAAAGGTCCCTCCTTGGGTTGGTGAAGGAGTAGATAGAAAACCCAAGGGAGATGGATCTCTAGAATCCAGATTATTCATAAATTCCCTCCCCGCGGGAATTTACGAAACAGGCAAATACGCGGGATTCGTAGCAAGTAGAGGCGTAAGAGTTTTCATTGTATTTCTAACCTCGTCGAGATGCTTTGCAACGATATCTACTTTATCTAGTTTTTCTGCAATAATCTCTAAAATCTTTGAATTGGACGGATTACCGATCTCGTGAATGCCCTTATGTAGATTTTGATGATTCGTGTTCGCACCCCACGAAAATTGTGACATTGATGCATTGTTGATCGAGTTTTCCACCATCCCTTCAAATAATTCTGAAGCGGATTCTGCGTCGCGATTTAGAAAATTCCCTCCACAAGAGGCATCGACTAGATTGTGAACGCCCTCTTGTAAACCATAATAAAAGATATGCATGAGTTGCCAACAAGGAATGTCATGATGTGGGCATTTCCTTTGCAATTCATGAAAACGTTCGCACGCTTCATGAATTAGTTCTCCTTGATTTTGATTGAAAGTAGTAATAGCTCGCCTTAAAGCATTGGTTCGACCTATAGGAAAGAATTTCTTCAAAAATGCGGATTCGAGTTCAGCCCAAGTTGAGATTGGTCTTGCTATAGTTCTATACTAATAAGCTGCTTTATCTTTAAGGCTAAAAGAGAACATTTTCATTAGTAGGATTTCCCTATTTTGATTTCGAGGACCAAGAGTTTGAGATAAATTTTTAAGATCTTCTATATGTTGAAATGGATCCTCGGATGCAAATCTGTGAAAGTAGGGGATTAAACCAATAATATTTGGGTTTAATTCTGGATCATTTTCTCCAATATGAATCCTAACATTAGGCTCTACTTGTGCATTAGATGGGTTATGATGATCTCTAAGTAGAGGACTTGGATGATTGATCAGTAAATCAGGATTTTCAAAACCCACCTCAGGTCGAGTTGAAGAACGGGTTTGAAGAGTTTGCAAATTATTTAAGGCTGCTGCTAATAAATTGATTTGTCCTGTTTGCTCTAGCATCCTAAGGTTCTAGTTCAGGAGTGCCTCATGAACATCAAAAGGCGGCATCTCCCCCTGACCAGAAGAAGAAGGGATCTCGGGATTAAGATTCTGCATTGGATCCATAGAGGTAGATGGATCAGACGGGAAAACCATTGGTTGCTTATCTGCAACCGGCCTAGGATCACCTATCAATGGTGGTGCAAGAGGAGGATGCAAGGATCGCCTCCTGTCCATAAACGGAAAACAATGTGCAAAGGCACACGCATACCACCAATAAGAAAACAGCAGCACAAAAAAAACCCGCAAAACATCGCAAAAGATGCAGGTTTTGCTCTTCTTTAAAGGAAAGAAGAAATTCATAAGATATGCAAAATAATTTGATGCAAACAAATAGAGTAACAGTATCAAAATACGTGTCCTAATTCGTGACTACGCAGGTGCGTACCTTAAATCTCAAAGGTTTAAGGTCTAGGATCAAGATCACTCACTACTGGCTCCCCGAGGCTCTAGTAGTGAGACAGACTTGATCTTCGGCCAAAGCCCTAAGAGGTGCAAAGAGGAGAGATAGAAAAATAGACTCATGTGGCTCTAGTGATCGCATTGTGTGCACGATAGCATGTAACAGACGATAGCGATATAAAAACCCGCATGCATTTCTGCAAACAGCTTTAAGTCACCAATTTTACTTCCTCTTTTTAGTTAGTCTTTTTCAAAAATATATCAATCTACTACAATGGCCGCTTTCTTATATCCTTTCAAACAAAAATATATGGTCTTTTTAATTCTCAGAGGACAGGGATCTACGCAGGTTTTCTCATGTTTTCCCACTGATGCGAGAAGAATAATTTAAAAATTCTCGAGTCAGATCGCTCTAATACTAGCAGAATAATACACTCCTAAGAGTGTATGCCTATGAAATGCTGCTGTTGGTTAGATAGAGATGTACTTTTGTATTTTTTTATTTCTTTTAAATGCAACAAAACAAAAGATTAAGAAATACTTACAAAAACAAAAATAATAACACTGATTCCTGCCTTCTACTAAGATTACCCGCAGAGGTAAACCTAGAAGGAAGACAGAAAATAAAATAAAAACAAAACAAAATACAACAGATTAGAACAAAAGTTAGTAAAAACAAAAATATTTACAAAATACCTCCTAATTAAACAATTAATCCTTTTAAATTTTAGTAAATCAAAATATTACCTCCCCGGCAACGGTGCCATTAAAATGGTACTTAAACGAAGTAATGCCAGGGAATATTTTAATGAGTGGAGTGAGTCAAAATATTACCTCCTCGGCAACGGCACCATTAAAATGGCCGTGAGATTTCCGCTCAACTCAGTAATTAAGTTAATTTCACTTAATTAAGAGTAGAAGAAATCACTTAGGTTAACTCGAAGTTGTGTCAGTTGTGTAGTATAGGGTCGAATTAACCTGACATTTTAGAAATTTTTACTGGTTGAGTCCAGGTCATTCACTGGGAGGTATAATAATTTTCTCCAAATTCACCAATTCTCTTTTATTTCTCTATAAGTTTAGGAGGTATAACTAGTTTGATTTTAAAACATGAATTTTGTCAAAATATTTAAACTATGAAGAATATACAAAATTCCATATGAAACATATTTACTCAAAATGTTGTACTTTATTAACAAGTAAACATGCTAGTTTTCTAATTCAATTTCATTCCAAAGAAATTAAGGCAATTAAAAGTTATTCTATTAAAACATGCCTTTTTACAATTAAAAAAAATAAAAAGTAATGATGCAATAAAAATAATATTCTTCATTCATTTTCTTCAGCCTCTCTCCTTTCTTTCTTTTATTTTCTTCTCTCTCTCGAGCTCTTTTCCTTACCTTTCTTCTGCTGTTCCTATCTTCTGCCTTCTTTTCTTCCCTTAGTCTTCTTCCTTTTGTTCCTTAATCTCTTTTCTTTGACACTCCTTAGTGCTTGTTCTTTCTTTCCTTACCATTTAGCTTCAACACTTAGCTTAACAACCATCGGCTTCTCTTTTCCTTAAGTTCTTCAAGTGAACCAGGTTTTTTTATTTTTTTAACCAAAATTTATTCTATTTGCGATGAGGTCCTTTCGAGGATACACAGCACCTTGAGACCAGGGTGGGACCAGACCCTACTCGGTCCTCGCCTAATCTCAATTAGGTTCGTTTTCAGTTTATTTTTTTATCGGTTCACAGTCTCGAGCCATTTCGGCTCAACCTGGCCTCCCAGGCCTCTTGCCCTCCCAGGGTACACATTCTCTCTCACGCCCCCATGGGCACACACCCACAAGCACAAGCCGCACACACACACACATGCTCAAATCAGATCAGAACCGTAACCGGTGCGCCGCGCACTGACGACTACATAGCTAGAGTAACAAATTGTTTTTATCCCCACATGCACGCTCGTGAACTAGCGATGTGGGACTAACCTACCCCTTCCAGACCCAACTTCAAATGATCATAACTTTCTACCCAGAGCTCCAAATCGAGTGATTTCAAGTTTATTAGAAAGCTCTAAGGTTGATCTATACAATTGCAGGGACAATTTAATGTTTTGATGATGTTTTCCTTTTCAAATTGAAAGATGAAATCAGGGGTTCCTACGAGTTATTTTTACACCTAGAAATGAAATTAAACTAGCAGAGTCCTCAGATGGACTTTTCTCTTTTATTTTAAGGTCTATACATGTTATATAAGTAATTCCACATCTGTTAGAATAGATTTTAAGCTCTTAAGACCTTCAGAATAGTAGAGAAGCTCTTCACTTCTCTGAAAGCTTCAAAATTCATATTTAAGACTTCATAATGTGCAACAGACACTTAAAAGTGTTTCTAATTGATTTAGATTAATTCTAAGGGTTATAATTAACTCATTTGGGTAGGATTTAAGTTTAAATTTCAACAAAATGCTTCTCCTATTAGTTGGGGTTTGAAAGTAACCCAAATTGATAGGAACTAAATTCTCACTAAATAAATCATCTGAGCTCACTTTAATCACTCTAAAACCATCAAACAAGATCCCAGAAATAGTTTACACTCCTTAATACCTCAATTCGAGCTCAGAACTCCATTAGCAGATTCAGTTTGACTATGGAAGCACAAAAAGTTGACTTTCTGTTAAAAACTTCTCCACAGGAAATGAAAGCCACAATTAAAGTCTCCTCAACATCAGAAATTTATTCAGATCTTCAGATAGGTGTTCTGACCTTGATTCCTAGGGTTTCAGGCTTGCCGCCTGAACTTGAAAAGGTGTGTGTTTGACAGAATCATTGGAAGGTTGTTACAGTATTTTAAAGGTTTCAATAGCTTCAGTGCATTGCACTGAAGCTTCTAGGTTCATTAAATGCTTCTTAAATCTTTTTAAACAGACTTCTCCAACTCTACCGGAGTTGGGGAAGATGAAGTTCATTCTACAGCTCCAGTGGCTAAATCCTCAAATAAACATCCTTAAAACAATCGGTGATCCATTTAATATCATTCTGGAGCTACTCAACAGATTCTAGAGGTTGAAATGCAAATTTCGCTCGCCGGAGCTCGCCGGAGCTCCGGTGAGTCCAGAAAATAAGAAAAGTGTGTACAAGTTGATAAAACTTACCAGTTTTGAGTCAAAAAGGATCCTGAGGATACAAGGAACCTCACTATCACATTTAATTCCTCATTATCCATTAGAATTAAGATTTAATAGTGAATTTGTTTTCTTAAAGATCTAATTTGAAATAAGCTCAAGACTTGTTTAACCACTCGATTGAGAGGTAAAAATAAGTCAACAAGTAATAGTAATCATAATTATATAGTTAATTAATAGTTTGAACTGCTCCTAAACTACCATGGATAGCAAGCTCAGGAACTTAATTAAGATTTGGGCATTTAATTTATATGTGGTATTAATTTGTATTGTAGTGTCGATTAGGGTTCTAAAGTGGTGAATAGATGATGAAGAACCCTGTGGAGGTGAAATTAGGTCGATTACTGTCACCATAGACAGTGTCAGCAGTCAGTGAAGGTGAAATTTGAATTAAGCGATTAGGTGATTCAATTAAACGATTAAGTGATTTAGAAATGATCATGGAAGTTAATGGAAGGTGGACAGTGAATTAAAAAGATGAAATTAAGTCACTGGTGAGCTTAAGGAAGTCGTCGGAGCCGGAGAAGATGAAACTAAAATCTAAAAATACTCTAATCTAACTACCTAAACTAACTAACTAAGCTAGCCTACTCCTACTCCTACTCCTAATCTACTGTTACCTAGACGAAGGGGTCAATAGGGTTCCGCCAAAGGTTCACAGCAGACGACGAAATCAGAGGGTGGAAGAAAGATCTTCGGCGGGTGGATTTGAGGTGGAGCGGAGGATTCCTTGGGTCGGCGCCTGTGTCAATGACGCGGAAGACTACGACGGATCTTCTCGACTGATTAAGATGGACGGAGGAAGTCGAAAATTGGAATGGGAAGTCACCGGAGTTTTGGACAAATAGCCTATCGAAGTCGGCTGCAGTGTTAGAAGAGGGAAGGGAGCCAACTTGAATAAAATCAGAGGTGTGAGGGGGTATTTATAGCAGTTGGCAGGGAAGAGAGTGGCAGGGTCTGGTCGAAGAAGGAGCTTGAGGAGCTTAACCGCCGTCGTCATCTTCGATAATGGTAAGGTTATCTCCCACTGAAAAATAGGATTCCCGGTTAATCCAGACCGATGGATGAAGTGGAGGTGGTGAGCGCAAGCTGCAAGAGCTTGGACAAAGAAGGATGATGTCGGCAGGGCGGTAATCTCATGGTGGGGTGACTCTATGCCGCTAGCTATTCATTCGGCTGAAGAAGAAGAAGAAGACGAAGAGGGACTTAAATGAAATAAAAATTAAGGACCTGTGTGAAAAATAAGGACCCGACTGTAATGAATTTTAAGGACCAAAATGTAAACCCAGGTTTTGAAGGTTTATTATAACTTAGATCTTTTTCAACTTTTTATATATGTTAGTAAATAAAGTAAATATTATGTTTTCACCTTGAATTACATTTTTGACCTTTTCAGATTAATTTATTAGATTAAGTAAACTCACTTAAGTTATTATATACTTAGGTTTACATTAAGTTTAAGTTACTTAACTTATTAATTAAGAGAATGATTAATAGGATTTCGAGTCCAATTATTATCTAGATTATTTATAATGTTAGTTGAATGATAAAATTACATTTTTAACTTATTTTAAGGTCCTTGACAAAATATCCCTTATTTTATAATTAACCCTTGTATGTTCATAACCTTAGCAAATTAACTAGGAAGACTAGTTAACTAGGGGTAATTAGAGATCATGATAAGTGTCTCATTAGCACCCGCCCATTTGGACAACTTGCAGGTATAGAGTTGGAGACTCATGGGGGAGGTCGCCAGTTGGTGACCCCGAGAGTCACGGGGGTACTGCGAGGCAGTGATAGTGACACGGCAAGCACGACCAGAGCTGATAGACCGCATCATTACAGGACAGATGGTCGATCTATACTTACAAACACTACGAGACAGGGTGTTGATTCGAGACCCAAGAGAATTTTCCTTCTCAGACGAGATACTACGCATGAGGGGATGCCTATGCGTTCCTAGAGACGAGGAGCTGTTGAGAGAGCTCTTGACTGAGGCACACGGGTCTAGGTTCACCATACATCCCGGGAACACAAAGATGTACCATGACTTGCGACGTGACTTCTGGTGGAGAGGGATGAAGCGGGATGTTGGTGAGTTTGTACAGCAGTGCTTAGTATGCCAGTAGGCGAAGGCCGAGCACCAGAGGCTTGCAGGGCCATTACAGCCACTTCCTGTGCCAGAGTGGAAGTGGGAGAGTATCACCATGGACTTGGTGGTGGGTCTACCGGTTACCCAGCAGAAACACGACGTAGTTTGGGTGATAGTAGACTGATTGAAGAATACGGCATGGTTCCTATCGATCCGAGTCACCTTTGGGCCAACACAGCTAGCAAAGCGATACATTAGAGATGTGGTGCATTTACACGGAGTCCCTCGTGAGATCATATTCCACAAGGATACTCGTTTCACCTCCCAGTTCTGGGTAGAGTTTTAGCAGGCATTGGGGACCCATCTGAGGTTCAGTACCACCTACCACCCCCAGACCGATAGGCAATTAGAGCACACCATACAGACACTCAAGGACCTCCTGCACGCTTGTGTACTAGATTAGAGAGGCTCTTGGGAGGAGCATTTGCCCCTGGCAGAGTTTGCATACAATAACAGCTATTATTCGAGCATCGGCATGGCACCTTATGAGGCTCTGTACGAAAGGAAGTGTACCGCACCCTTGAGTTGGGTCAAGGTGGGGACCAAATGGAAGGTTGGCCCCAGGCTGATCCGGTAGAGTCAGGAGTTGATAGAGCAGATTCATAGATGATTTCACACTATCAGGAGCAAGTAGAAGAGCTACATTGATAGGAAGCACAGGGAGGTAGAGTTCGAGGTTGGGGATCATGTCTTCCTTCGTGTTTCGCCCATGAAGGGCTTGCAGTGTTTTGGGGTGAAAGGAAAGCTTACACTGAAGTTTATGGGACCCTTTGAGATCTTGGAGCGGGTTGGACCCGTTGCTTTCTGGCTTGCCCTTCCGCCCCAGCTCTCTGGAGTGCATGACGTGTTCCATGTGTCCAAGCTCAGGAAGTACATTACCAATCCCAGCCACGCTCTGAGCCACGAGAGCTTCGAGGTGGGAGATGACCTGACTTATCTCGAGAGGCCAGTACAGATACTAGACAGAGCCGTTCGGAGTTTGAGACAGAAGCAGGTATCACTGGTGAAGGTCCTATGGAGAAGCCAGTGATACAAGGAGGCGACTTGGGAGCCTTAGGTGGAAATGCGACAGTAGTACCCAGACCTTTTTGAGGGTACATCTCTTTAGACCTACTTTGATCCTCTTTAAGTTTGTTATGCGCTTTTACATGCTTTCCACACCCTACTTAGCTCAAGTTTCGGGGGAAAAACTTTTTTTAAGTTTGTTATGTTGAAATGACCCGCTGCTCTTTGGTTAGGTAAGACATCTGGAGTGTTCACCAGACATCTGCATAGATGGCAGGATGCTTGAAAGTAAGGAGAACCATACATTCTTTTACTTTTCGTGCTCATGCGACACGCATGCATTTTTCCCCCTCCAGTCCCCTCACCAAAACCTTAATCACCATCTATTTAAACCCCCCACACCCACGCCACCCTCTCTATCACCACCAGCCACCAGCCACCGCTACCTCCATCTTCTTCCCCTATCGGCAACCATATTCAACACCGCACCTCTATCGTGAGCAAGCGAGGGTGTGAAGGAGAGAGGGAGAGAGTGTGAACGAGGGTGTGAGAAAGAGGGAGAGACCACGCGAGAGCTCGTGTGCGAGGAGTGCCTTGCTGCGGGTACTGCAGTGCAAGCTCGATGGAGCTCGAGGAGGAGGAGCTCAGAGGTGCGTGGAGAGGAGTCATGCGAGGAGGAGGAGCTCGCAAAGGGGAGCTTCGCGACCTCTTGAGACTGCTGGCGTAGCAGCTGCAGGCAACGTGGAGAAGTTCGCGTGGAGAAGAAGACTCGTGAGAGAGTTCTGCGGGCAGACTTGCCTGATATCAGACATCTTCAGCATCAGCTAGGTGTCAGGAGCAGCAGCGGAATGTCTGGAGCTGAAACTAGACTTCTAAAAGCACATTTAGTGCCGAGGTACATGTTTCTGCATAGGGTCCAGCCATACAAATGGGACCCTTAGCTGATTTTGGGTCTGTGTGTTTGTATGTAGGCGCAGAGAGTTGGAAAGGTGCGCGGTGTGCCCTTCAAGGTACTTTTGGATGTCTGAGCACATCGCCAGACATCTAACTGTACTCCAGATGACCAGAAGGAGAGCCCGACATCTGTGGCTCCCCTCAGATGATTGCGGAAGGATTTGGGCATCCGTGGAAGTCGCAGGAAACACAAGGTGAGTTTTGACGTCTTTTAAGACGTTTGGGCCTAAGTCCCAAACGTTTGATTTTGGGCAGTATGCACATTTTTGGCCCATTCGAAGCCCAAACAGAATCGGATTTCAATAAACAAAGTGTCATTGTTTTTCGCTCGAGTTTCTCTACATGTTAATGTCAAGTATATACTGTTTTGAACTCATCTGATGTGACTTAGTCACTATTACAGGTCACCAGCTTGTAGTGTGTTTGGGGCCCGTAGAGATGATAAGACCTACGACTCTAGCCCCAATTCCTCTCTTGTTTCCCGGTAGAGTGGTTTGCTTTAATATTATGGTTTAATCAAACAAAGTGCATGTTTAGAATAACTTAATTGAACCCTAGGACCTGAAATGAACCCTAGGGCACAAACGAATGAATATTGCTTGAGCTACACTATTTTCCTTAAGATGCATGTTAAACCAATTTGCTAGCAAGTGTATTAGTTTATTGATGTGATGCTTCCATAGTTAGTAAAATACAAGCTGCCTGTTATACAAATGAAACCCCTAATGTGAATGGTGAGATCTAAATCTTGGAAAAGGAGAATGAAAGGAATATGAGCATGAACCCTACGGGGAATTAGGAGAACTCTTGCATATGAAAAGAAGTTAGTAAGTAGACAGGAAGTGAGCTGGCCCTTGTGTACCTGGTACCAAGGAGAGTAACTATCCTTTTCGTGTAGAAGGGAGCAAGCCTCCCAATTGGGTTGAGACCCGGGGTTAGGTCTAGTAACTCTACACTGACTTTTTGTTTGGACCACATGTATGTGGTATCGAGGTGAGCTACTTAGTGTAGGGAGGGAGCTGGCCTCCCCACGGGGCCCAGGGTTAGGACTAGCCACCCTACACCGACTCTTGTTAGCCCACTGGGCAAATCGGGATAGTCGAACGAGGGTACGGGGATTGTGGAGGGGCGAGACCCCTGTTTTGAGGGGGCAAGGCCCTACGCTATTTCGTGTTGTACTTTTAGGCATACCCACTAGCGGAAACGACTGACCACATGCCAGTGCGGGGTAGCTACCCTTACACTTATCGCGCATGCCATAGTCACCGCTACATCATGACCGTGACCTCAGGGTGGTTGACTGGGTGTAAGACTACCACGAGGGACTCTCCTGGCCAGAAGATCACCATGTGTGCACCCTACATCATGGGAAAGATTGCAATCAAGATCACTCCCTTGAGGAACAGACAAGATGAAGAAATGGCCAGATGAATAAAAGAACAAACAATTTAGAACTACTTGGTTGAGCTAAATGAGAATGAAAATTAATTAGTTTCTTATTTTAATTTCATGTAAATGGCTTAATTACCACTGTACTCATTGTTAGCTAACTACGGAATTTCATAACCTTGTTCAGGTCAGGGAGTTGAACAGCCAGCACCACCAGCTATAGAGGGAGCTAGGCCAAGTCGAGCCTAGCCTTAGCTGTGTTTCCTTTCCGTTTCCAAGCTTCTTTTGTGGTAGTGAGTATTTTTCTATATGTAATGCTAATTCTGTTATATTTCCGCTTTACTTTCCTCTGTGGTAGTTGTGATGGCCTGTACTATTATGAGATTTTCCATTCTATTTCTTTTACTGTCTCTATGTTGTTTTCTACTTAGTTACATTGTACTTGTGGTTGTGGAATGTTTTCTGCTTTTGGTTATTTCTCATTAGACAACTAGGTTTTGGGATTAGTCGAGGTAGGCCAATCTCAGGTCCTATAGGGATTTGGGATCGGGTCGTAGCAGCTATATATAAGTATTGTTTTTAACTTATACTATTTACAACACATAAGTTATTAATTAAGTTAATAATGTTAAGTACTTAAATAAATGCAGCTAAAAGGGGCAAAAATTCAATCTCAAGTCATAAATTAATTATTTATAAAATTTATAATTATATATAAAAAGTTGAAAAATAAATAATTTAATTTAAGCCCTAAAACTCATTGTTTGCATTTAGTCCCTACATTTCATGTCAATTAAGTCCTTTCATTACACCTAGGTCCTTTATTTACATTTAGGTCCCTATGTACATCTCCTTCACCCCTCTTCTTCTCCACGAATAGTCACCATTCACCAGTGACGGCACCTTTAGATTACTGCCCATTTGACATCTAAACTCCTCCACCATGACCGTTAAGCCTCCGCTTACCATCTCCTCTTCATCCATCAAATTGGATGTGTCAATAACCATTTATTTTGAGGTGAATAACCTCACCTTTGTCGAAGATGAGGACGGAGGTTATGATGAACCTAGACTCCCTCCTGTCCAGATTCAAGCTCCCAGAGCTTCTTCTGAGCCTATAAATACCCGTTGACCCCTTTGATGATTAGGGTTTGTCCCCTATCCCTCTTCCCCAACTGCGATCGACAATAGGCTATACCTCCCTCTCTCCGATGACCTCCCACCTCTCTATCGAACTCGCCTCCCTCACCCCCCTCTTCCTCTCCAGACGCTATGACAAAGTTGAGGAGCATCAGCTATCCTTCCTCTCCGCTTTCCTTTCTCGATGAAGTTGCTCCTTCAACACCTCTGATTTCATCTAATCTGGCGATGCTTCGCTAGTACCTTCTATCCCCATTCATCTAGGTAAGATGTGGATTAGCTTTAGCTTGTAGTTTAGAGTAGATTAGAGTAAGTAATTAGCTAGGAGTAGGTGTAATTAGCTCCTATTTCCTTACCTTCTTCTCTGAGTCTAGCAAGGCCAATCCAGACTTGTTTGGACTTTGATTTATGAAATCAACCTAAGATCATCTCCTCTACCTCATCGTGTCACATTTCCACCTTCTTCCCTCGTTGATTAATCATATGACGCAAAACACACAAATCCATAACTCATCAAAGCTTTGTTGTCTGTGATAGAGTTCCTCTGATTTGTTCACATCTCATTGGTTCTTCATTCACCTTCGCTACAACTTTGGGACCATTTCCCCAAATGTAATTTGAAGATTCATCTATTCTTTTGATTTGGCGAACTTAAACTTTCTTTTTGAGTTAATTTGACCAATTACAGTTTATCAACTGTTTGGAGAGTCAATTGAGTAATTCTTGAGGTTACTAAAACCTCAAGAAACTTTTGGGTTAGTTTTGATAATGTTTCATGATGATTTGTGTTCTGACAACCAAATCCGATGTTCACTAGAGCTTCAATGAGCTCCGACGATCTTCATAGTGAGCTTTAGTGTTTGAAATCTATTGAGAATCTCTAGATCACCTACTTAGGGCTCACCGATCATTTTTCACTCATTAAAATAGAATTTCATTGACTGAATAACTTGGAGTGACTTCATCTTCTTCAGGTTCGATGGAGCTGAGTTCAGCGATTCTCTCACTTTCGAAGCTCTTTGGTAGATCCAGAAGCATCACTATGATTCACTAGTCAAGTTCATTTGTCCTTTAAGTTGTTAGAGATCTGAATTATGCTATCGATCAAACCTCCCTTTCAGCTCAGGCAACGGACTTGAAGATCATAAGAATTAGGTCAAATTCCTTCCTTTATAAGTTGAATAAGTTCCTAAGGCAATTTGGAATCTAATCAAGCCTTTAATTTGGATCCGATTACCCAATACCTAACCTGATTAAACCCCAATTTTCTGAGAGAGAAGAGGAAAGATTTGTGTGAGGAGGGGGGAGGGTTTTGCACTACGTGCATTGGGCACGTGCTAAAGGAAGAGGCCTTGACACTTAGCCTCTGAAGTGAGTTAGCCGTGTGCTATGCTTAAATGCTTGAGGAAGGAGAAAGCCTGTAGAAGAAAAGCTCTTGAGAGAACCTTGTTCTCTATTGATGTTGTGCTTCTAATAAGGAGTCTGATGCCTTGTCTGTCGTCTGATTTGGTTCTACTGGTACTATTGGATTATTTATGTACTTAAGTTATCTAATTAAGGCACTGTTGGATTATTTAAATAAATTGAATATAAGATGCACGCTTAATTAGAGGGATCTAAATGTTGATCTAAATAAGCACTTTTTAGATTTTCTCTATTCTTTTTGTCATACATTCTCTGAGATACATTGATTTACATTGAATTGCAATTTGACAAGTTTTATTCATTGCATGTCTACTTTTGTGCTAAATTTATGTGCTCATTTATTTTGAATTGAGATTAATGCATGAATTCCACATTTGCTCCCTACGAATGACCTCAGACTCCAATTAGAATCTGAGTTTTGTAAATTTAATTATTTGTTGTGCATTTTAGGAGTGTACTACAACAAATGCATATTAAATCTCCTCAATTTGTATTAAACACTCCATGATGGGGGCATTTCTGCATGAGTTCCAAAAATTGGTCTCATGCTAAATGAAGTGGTTCTCCCACATTATGCATGAAGTGTGTAATCTGGTGCCTTAAAACATTTTGTCCGACCAACTGGGAAGAATTTCTTCAAGAATTTTGATTGGAGCTCCTCCCATGTGTTGATTGGATGGGTCAGAGTCTGATACGAGTGGACAACCTTATCCATTAGGGAGAAGGAGAACATCTTCATGAGAAAGATGTCCTGATTTTGTATAGGAAGTTCGAAGGTATGGGCCAGATGTTTCAGTTGCTTGATGTGTTGGAAGGAATCTTTGGAGTTTGAGTTGTAGAATTTGGGAATTGCACTGATCATATTCAGCTTAAGCTTAGTGTCATGTCCTCTAGCCGGGATTTGCACCCTGGGTTCGATCGCCACCACAGCAAGATTGTAGTGATCTCGTATTTGAGGCTACGTGGTGGGTTCATGAATGCATCCATTAGATCCGCGAGATGCTACACCTGATTTTGGACATTGGGCTCTTCTTGCTTTTCCATTGATGCAGATGATGGAGATCTAGGCTCAGAAATGGAAGAATCGGAAGAGATGTCAATCTTGTTGGGTGGTAGCATAAATAAATAGGTCAAGGCTTGGCCTCGACGAGAATGAATAGCTAGTGGTGGCCTCAAGGGTGATCTTATGGACCTCCTCTAGAACAAGCACTAGAGAGTTAGACCAAGGACAGAATATGTGTTGGACCCAATAGAGGCACCCAAAAATAAATTTTTGAATGACTAAGGAGGTTCGAAGTGGATGATATCTTTGGATCAGAAAGTCACTCACCTGAGAATTACTTAGGCAACCAGGAAGGTAGAGTCCTGCAAAGACCCCTACATGGTAGAGCATCCCCACAGGTTACAGGGTTTCCCCCACTCAACCTTCCTTGTCGCTGAGAATCCAAGTAGACCGGAATGAGCAAGCTTAACTCTTATGTCTAGAAATTTTAATCCTGAGTATGTGCCTTGAATTTCACTTGAATTTAGAGTTAATTTTGATTTTTGACCTAATTTGGAGGTTGGTTAACCCACAAGGTGGGCCAACTTCACCTAACCTGCCCTAAATTTTAGGATGAGTTGGGTAAAGAACCCAAAATCACCTTGAGTGATTTGCAAACATGTTATTAGATCCCAAATTTTTGTTATTCAAGTGATTATTAGAGCCTGCTTTTAGGGTTATCTTGATTAGGTCAATTCAACCAAGGCTTAGGTAACACATGATGCGAGAAATCAGTTCTCTTTAAATCAAGTAGGTATGTTTTCCTGAAACCCTAAAATTGGAAACCCTAATTTGGCTCTACTTTCCAAGTCCAATTCCTTCCAAAATTAGCATCTAAAGCTCAATCAAGAAGGTGACTAGCCCCAGGCATCTTAAGTCCCTAATAGGTGTAAGTATCAGGATTGGGAACTCTGATCAAATCAAACAAAATCAGGCAACTTAGATGATTAATTCTACAAAATAATGCGAGTTGATCATAATTGATTCTTGCTTTTATTCCTTTCCAGAAATGAGGGGCTTAAGAAGAAGGAAATGAAATTACCTATCCTTGGAGTGGTTGCTATGCGGCCGATCTTCCCATGATTCACATCGCAAAAATCATAATTGACGAGTCGATTGTTCGCTTTAAAGTCGTTTATAGTTTTATATGGTGGAAAAATCTACTAATCAATTTTTAAAAAGAAATAACCACTTGTAGAAGAGCGGGTCGTATCCACAGGGTGGCAATGACGTATTTAAATTTGCACCGGTTAAAAACATTTGTTCGTAGTAAGTTTAGACAAGAATCAAGCCAAAATTGCCTTCAGATTAAGGTTGAATCAAGAAATCATGCTGAAATAGCAATTCTTAATAACTAGAGGATATTTGTTGCAATGCAGATTCAATAAAATATCATTAAAATATGACAATGGTAGAAAATGTAATTATTAATGGCACGGATACTGTAGCAAAACAGGGGATTTATTCCCCTTGGTCGTGAGCGAAGAAGAGTGGACGGCCGGACGCGGGAAGCTCGGAGGAAGTTCTTTGGACCGAGGGCTTCGCAACGGTGGTGGCGGCGTGTCGCACGGTGACCGGAGCCGGCCTGACGGAGCTTCGTCTAAGGTGGCTGCCAACGGTGCTGCAGTTGCTGTTAGTGGGAAGCGCTGCTGGCGGGAGGTGCAGGTGCGCTGCAGGCGGGTGCGCGCACTGGAGCGGAAGCAGGCTTGACGCTGCTGTAGGCTACTGGCGAGCGATGCGCGCAGCCTGTTTTGCGTGCACAAGAGGGAGGCGCTACTGGCGCGGGAGGTGCGGGTGCGCTGAAGGAGGGCGGCTCTGCTGCAGGCGTGCGGGTAAGCGCTACAGTTGGTGCTACACGCTGGCGGGAGGCGCGGGTGCGCTGCTGTAGTGGGGAGGTCGAAGCTTCAGACGTCCAAGAAACTTCCCGGACGTCTTAACTGGCTGAGGGGTAATTGCAGTAGCTACGACGGTGGTTGCTGGTGACGAGGGCGAGGGAGGTGCACGGCGAGGTGCTCACGGTAATGCAGATGACCTCTGGATGGCGGTGTGGCCTGTTACACCACATGCCCACGGTGGTGGAGGGTCATCGCCGCAGTTGAGGCCAACTGTGTGGAATAGAAGAGATGGACTCTGCACAGTGTGGGTTGGGGGTGGAGGCTGCTCCACTCGGCAGCCTCTCTCCTCTTTTTGTAGCTGCCTGCACAAATTTGAATGGAGAGGCGGGAGTAGATCCACCTTCTCTGCTGATCCATGAATGTGCTTTAGTGCGGCGGAGGCATTGCAGCAGCAGCCGAGCCGTTGCTGAAAAGAAGAGAAATAAAGGATATTATTAAAATATTATGGTTATTTATATGCAAACCCTCAACTTTTATGTTAATTTAAATAATGTACCTAATTGGTTAACTAATTAAACGAATGCCATTCTAAGCTAATTCTAAATGCATTTAAAATATGAATGCAATGCATGAATTATGTAATTAAATTAGAAATATGAATTAATTTATTTACATCCTAATGTATGCTAAATAAATGAAAGAATTAACCTAATGTCTAGGCACTTAAATACTTAAATAGCCCACAACGATGGGCTAATCAAATACCCCCATGCCTAGTTTTTGCTAGTCCCTAGCAAAATTAATCGAAACCTAACACTCCAAGAGACTATTCAACTCGCTTAGTCTTCCTTTAGAAGCATATTAAGTTCAGACTCTAGACCCAAGGTTCCTAAGTAGTTGCTGAGTTACAGACTAGGTCGGCTAAAGATGAGTTGCAGGCACAAGTTTCCCTAATTTCTGACTCTACCCTAAAGTTTATTGATCCCTGAGATTAAAGCATCCATGCCTGTGCATTGGTCTGAGTTATTTGAGTTAAAGGAGAAAGTTATATATATATATATATATATTTTTTTTTTTTTTTTTTGATTCTTCTAAGTCTAACCTCAGATCAACTATCAACACGGTCTGTGTCGGAATCATTGTCCCCATTACCATACCTCGAAGGGTGCCTGGATTTCGATGCTTCGAGATAGCACCGCCCATAATGACCCCAAGAACTTCTGGCAATCGACACTTCGAGATAGTATTGCCCATGGATTTCTTAAGCGACTTCAGGCCTATGGCAATCGGCACTTCGAGATAGGGCCGCCCATGGTACCTGAACAGCACAATGTGCTTACATGCCCCCAGTAGGATGGATATCCTAAGAGACAAGCGCCGAGGAGGTAATATGTTATCATCGCATCCGCAAGGTGGGTATATACTCCACCTCTCCTACGGCGGGAACTCTTCCAATCAAAATGTGTTTTCAAGCCTCTCCTAAGTCAAAACCAGGCCAAGTGTGTGAAATTTGGATGCTTGGGTTACAAGGACTATAAACCAAAAGGTAGAACAAGACTCCAGGTACTACCCCACCTTTTCACTCAAACCCTAGCTTCCCTTCCTCAACCTCTTGAGGAATGGTCCGCAACTTAACTCGTACTTAAGTTTTTAAGTCCACAAAGGACCCTAAAGGTCTAATGCTAGCAGCTTATTTAGCTTCTAAAGTTTGACCCTAGAATTAATTTAGTCTACCGTAGAGTTCTGATTTTCTTAAGAATGCAGAACTTAGCCAGTTAAGCTCAAAACTTTTCTTTTTGTCATTTTTTTTATTTTTTTATATACATGCTATAAACAAAATGCCTCAGGTCCTCTCCCCCATGCCTAGTCAAACAATGTCCTCATTGAAAACAAAAATAGCTAAAGGAAGATATTACCTGAGGCGGAGAATGGTAGGAGCTAAGGCTCCTCAAGAGTGACTTCGTCAACCAGATGGCCATCTAAAGTTATGTACGGTTTTAACCGTTGACCGTTGACGATAAAGGGAGTTGTTGAAGAGGAAGGATTTTTGATCTCCGCAGCTCCATGCGGAAATACTTTGGTGATTATGTAAGGCCCATCCCAACGAGATTTTAAATTCCCAGGAAAAGGCTTAAGTCTGGAATTGAAAAGCCAAACTTGTTTGTTGGGCTCAAAGGTTTTTTGAAGAATAAACTTATCATGCAAGACCTTAGTTCTTTCTTTATAAGCTTGAGAGGTGTCATAAGTATCATTCCTCAACTCCTCAAGCTCACTTAATTCTAGAAGTTATGCCTTACCTGCCTTCTCTAAATCCATGTTAACACTTCGAATAGCCCAAAGTGCTTTATGTTCCAACTAAATAGGTAAATGACATTCTTTTCCATACACAATCTGAAAGGGAGAAGTACCCAAAGGAGTCTTATTGGCCGTTCGATAAGCCCACAAAGCATCATCGAGCTTTTGGGACCAGTCTTTCCTATCAGGTCTAACAGTCTTTTCCAAAATATTTTTTATCTCCCTATTTGACACTTCAACCTGGCCACTTGTCTGAGGATGGTAAGGGGTAGCAACCTTGTGAGTCACTCCCAAACTCCTGATTAACCGATTGAAGTGGTGGTTTCGGAAATGAGGTCCCCCATGTTTGCACCTGAAAACACGCCTGTAATAACGCCTTCTTGTGCTATTTTCTAGCATTAACATTGCATAATAGGATCCTGTAATCGCATTTGTAAAAACACTTGCATGCATGCATTTAATCAAGAGAGGAAGAGGAGTGAAACAATCGCCTGCATAGTTACATTTTTCTTCAAGTGCCTCCTTGCAAAATCACCCTCTTTTTATTTTTCCTCTTGATTTCTTCTTTTCTCTCCTTCCCGCAGCTACACTCTTCCCGCAGCTGCATGCAGCAGCCACGCAGCACTTCTTCCCGTCACTTCTCCCTGCCAATGCCGCTCCCTATAGCTGCAACTCGCACACCCTCTCCCTGCTGCAGCCGGCACGCCACTCTCTCCTCCTCTATAAGTAGCCGCAGCTTCATCCTCGCAAGGGGAGCGGCTGCAAAGACCCCACAGCCACCACCTTCCTCTCCACCGTTCTCCCCTCCCATACGTCGGCCCTCCGTCGAGGAGGCACCCGGCGAGCAGGAGAACCCACTGTGGTGCACACCACCACAGTGGGAGCACCACCGCCCAGCTCTTCAACGAGCCGGTGGGCGTGGTGTTTTCTTTTCTCTTCGTTTTCGTCTCCACGCCATTGCTGCCGCTTCAAGCTCCGAAGCTTGAAGCAGCAGCAGCAGCAGCAGCTCCCCTCGCTCCTCCGCGACATTCCCCGCAGGCGCGCAACCCTCCGCGCGCGCCTGCAGGCCCGTTCCCCGCCTCCGTCTCCGTTCTGTCCACCCCGCATTGCACCCGCAGCCGGCCGCTTACAGCCTCGCGCCGACCCCTGTCCTCCTCCGCAACCCTCCGCGACCGACTGCAAACTCCCCGCCGCCTTCTCCGAGCGCGCCATCGCCCGCTTTCTGTCCTCGCACCCGGTCTACAGGAGACGCCTCACGTCCTCTACGTGAAGGCGCGGTGCACCGCGACGGTCAGACGTCCGCCTTCGCCTTCAGACGACGCGGCATCAGACGTCCGCCGCCTCTTGCAGACGTCTTAACTCGCGCGTCCGCGATCTCTCTCTCTCTGCTGATCTCTCCCGCGCGCGCCCGCTCTCTCTCTGTCTGGTGCTCTCTCTCTCTTTTATTTAACTCACAGCAACACACAAACACACACATTCACCGACGCACACACACATTCACCGACACACACACACACACACTTATAGTAACATATACACATATATATATATATACATACATATATCTATATATATAAACTTATATACATAGTATATCTATATAGTTATGTATACATACATATATATATAATATATATACATTTATATAATATATATATATATATATATCTACTTATATATACATCTATATACTTATACATATACTTACATATATATAGACATATATACTTATATACATATATATATATATACATATCTATATACATATATATATACATATATATAGTAATATATATATATATACTTATATACATATATATACACATATATATCTATATATATATATCTATACATATATAACTATACATTTATATATATATATAGATATATTTACTTATATACATACATATGTACATATATTTTCATGTTATTTATTATACGCTGTATCGCGGGAATATCTGCACCAATTGCTGATATTCCCTGATACACGCGTACAAAAAAAGCGTGGTCCCATACATCATCCATCCTCCATCCACACTCCACGCAGCACCTAGTCGTGTTGGTTGCGTCTCTCTAGACGTCGACTGACTCGACATAGTGCTACACTCCATCGCCACCTCCACCCCCACCCCTTTATATATATACTACATATATATATATACATACTATATTTACTTTCTGTCTATTTGCTTTTCTGTTAGTAAAAAGATAAAAAAAATACATAAAAAAGAAAAGATAATCTTTGACTTGCAGGTACCTCGTCTTGCGAGTAGCAAGACTTGTTTCGGGACTCTGTTTGGCTAAAAGCCAAGGACACAATTTTGAGGGTGTGCCTCAAGAATAAGGATTACCATAAAAAACTTAAATAAGAAAAACACCAAAAACACAATAAACGAATGGAAGAGACGCGTTTTAAGGAAAACGTAGAAACTCGACTTTAACCCCACTTCCCTGTGTTCGACCCTGGGCCTAAAAGTGACAAGATAAAATCAATTAGGCCAGGTTAAAAATTTTGTAAAGAGATGGTTAGGTCTGAATTAGGTTAACCACTATACATATTTCAACGATAAAAACATCATATTAACAACCTATCCAGGCTGACCCATCATAACTTTTCTGGCGCCGTTGCCGGGGAGGTGCGCTTTCGAGTAAGTTTCTATCCAATTCCTTTAAATTTGTCTCTTCTCTCTTCACGGGTATTGTTGTTTTTGGTGTGCAGGTGAACCTGGTGGAAGGAGAAGAAGGCTGACGAAGTCGAGGACGTGAGCAGATCCAAGGCGGGAACGAGAGCGTCAAGACGCCGACATCGCATTGGAGCTTCGCACACGTTGCCAAACAAGTAGGTTTTCTTTTCTCATCAAATTAGGGTTAACTTGCCACCACAATAAAAAAAAAAAAAAATTAAAACTAAAAACTAGAAAAACTTCTTAGGATTTCTTGAGGGCAAGTGGATTAAAATTCACTTGATTGATTGGTTGTCTTCACTCCCACTGCCCCGGGATTTCCCGCCTTACTTCGCATAGCGAAAATCCGAGAATCTTGATTCTTAGATTTTTCGCCGCGGGAAGTATTCTTTGAGGCAAAGAAAAAGATTGCTTGTATCCCTCTTTTGCCTCACTTATCTTTAATTCAGGATCACATTTTTGGTGGGGAGACTTGAATTGAGTTGATTCCAACCCCACCACGACTTTTCAAACTTGCCTGTGATTCGATCCTGAATACTTCAACCCCAACAATTTTATTTTCTTTATCTTTTGGTTGAAGCCTCGTGTGTGGAAATCATTTCTGGTGATTGGGAGTACTTGAATTGAAGTGCTTTGGCTCCCTATCACATTGATATAAAACTGATTCGTGCATCCACACTTAGAAATCTCCATTTAGGGTAGCCCATTGCATTTTAGCATGCATTAACTAATTGATAATTGAAGAAGGGTTTCTTGGGTTTTAGAAGGAAAACCTGTATTCTTGCAAAACCCGGAGATTGGTTGAATTGGTAATTCAGCAAAATCCTAAAATTCATACTACTTAATGTTGAACTCTAAAAACCATTCACCAATTAAAACTTTAATTCGGGGAGATTTCCCTGTTGCATGCTTGTTCTTACACACTCTTAAAATCAATCACTTGGGCATTACCCGTAAACAACGCCCTTCACATTCCAAAAGCACTTGACCCTAAGCCTCTAATTAAAATTGGTAGTAACTTGACCCTTTTTAAGGATTGGAGGTCTAACTACCTACGTGTAGCGGCTACGTGCTGGTGAGAGTTCCCGCGTGCTATCGGGTGTCTAAGACTGGGGCAAACGGTCTTTCAATCTGGCCCGGTGGTTCCGCGGTGCTCGCATTCGGTTCCGTAGTTCGTGATAGTAGGTAACTTAGATCTTTAAGTCTAAGGGAACACTGTCGAGGTTAGGAACTTGATTGTATTGATTTGTAATCAAGTGTACCTTTGCGGCGTCATTTCTCTCATCTCTTTTCCCTACTCATCTCCTCAACTCTTCCTCCGGTAGTGCATGTTTGGGAGGAGGTCACAAAACCCTGAATTGCTTGTATTGACTGATAAATCTAGAAAAAGAGCCGAATCATCCTCCTCCTCCACAAACATGGCACACACCCCTGCCTCACCACTTCGTCACAATTTCAATTCTTTCAACACCAGGCTTATCCCGAGAAACCCTGCAAGACCTTCCTTATCGAGTGTCGCGCCAAGCGACTCGGTAAGTCATGTGGAACTGGCTTCTGCGACCCAGTATTTCAACACGGAGGACCAAGCCTCCGTGTACTCGGACACATATGCGGACACGTCTTCTGGCAAAGAAGATGCCTGCACCCTGGGGAATAACCCATTTTCTGCCACGTATAACCCAGGGTGGCACAATCATCCCAATTTTGCATGGTCCAACAACCCGCAGCGTCGAAACCCCGTTGGTGGACCAATGCGATCGTCCGCACCCATCATCCCAAGGTCCCAGTCTAATCCTATGGCAAATCTGCCATCAGGCCCTTGTGTACAGAAAACCAAACACGCATCAAAACCTCTTGATAAATTGATGCGAATGATGACGGAAATGTCAAAGCGCCATAAAGAAAACATGACCTCTCTTCAGCATTTGGCGCAGCAGAATGCTGAGATCAGTCAACTAAGCATGGCGACTCGATCTCAGGGCACTTTTCCCGCCCAACCTGTTCCAAACCCGCAAAACTTTGTACCCTGTGGTCCGCAACCACAGGTACAACCTTCTCAAGAACAGGTTCATCAAATTCTGCAAGCTCCGAGTATTCCTCCGGGATTTCAGGTTAATCCCGCTGCAGCACCGCACTCTTATGCTGATAGTGATCACATCAAGGATGACACGTCTGACGAGGACGTGACTGTCAGTACGTGTATCGAACTAATTGGAGCCGATTCTGACTGCTGCGAATTACCTGACGACTGCCTGACCAACACAAACTGTGACGTTCCCCATGAAGGTTCCCCACTAGGAGGGGTGACGTAAAAATATGCAGAAATAAAAATATAAAGCAATCTCACAAAAATCAATCGCACAATGTACACAGGTATTTTTAGGTGGAAACCCAAACCGGGTGAAAACCACCACCTAACCCTCTCGAGTTAGGATTTTCCGATCAACCAAGTTGATCAAAATCCACTAAACGAATCACTTTGAACGAGGGTGATTCAACCTCAGTACAACCACGCTACAAGTACGAGGGTAGCGTTCCTCAACCCCTTCTCTCCACGAGAAGGATTTTGTCCCACGAAGGAGACGGGAATTCGCAAAGCGAATACCCAACCAAAATACAAAGATAAAATAAAACAACAGTCCTATAGAGCCAACAAAATTAAACCTAGCTTCTATAGGAAATAGGAAACTCCCCTTTGCAAGGAGTGCGTCGACGATGACGCGGTACGTGTGCCACGCGATGGCGCTACGTCGCTCTCGTTAACAACGCCGGGAGAGCGGGTGCGCTAAGGGAATGATGCTCTCAAGATGATGGAGCTTGAGCTTAGAGAGCAAGTGCTTCTTGGACACAAGAGAGTGGAAATACTTGATCTTAGTGTATCTTGGTCTCTCTAGGTGTATATCTTGTGTGTCTAAGTGTATCCAAGTGTGTTTTTGTGTTGCAAAGGCTCCCCTCTATTTATAGAGGCCTTAGGAAGGCTTTGGAAGGCTTAGAAAGGGTTCTATAGCCGTTGGGAACAAAGCCCAAGAGAATCAGGCCGAAATCAGGACAATGATTGCATTTGACAGGGTCATCAGACATCTAACTATGGCATCAGACGTCTAGAAGGCCACTTTAAGACGTCTAATTTAAAGGTCAGACGTCTGATTCTATGCGGGTTTCTCCCTGACTTGAATCAGATCTAGACAGGGTTTTTGTGCAAGTCCATCAGACGACATACAGGACGTCTGGCACTATGTCTGGACGTCTGGAAACCTACTTTTACTGTGGGAATTGATTTCCAAACGTTGCAATGGCTAGAAAATCTCTGAGAAGAGATTTTGGGTCAGCCGAGGCAAAACGGTCATTTATCAGACGTCTGGTAAGTCCTATGGACATCTGATAAGGCTCTAACGGTCATAATCTTGAGTGTTTTCTAAGCCAGCCAACGGTCCACTAATTGGACGTCTGGCAAAGTCATCAGACGTCTCCTAAGACGTCTGGTCTAAGGTCTGGACGTCTGATTTCATCAGACAGAACTAACTATGTCCAGCCTAACAGTTATCAGACGTCTGAAACAACAGTCAGACGTCTTAAAATTCTTTATCAGACGTCTGATTTTGGGATTAGACGTCTGGAAATGCTGTTTGAGCCCTATATTGGTTTTCTAAGTATTCTACAGAAAACCTAAGTATCCTAGGGTTGTGCAGGTGTTCCTAGGACTAGTTTTAGGGAACTTTGAGGCTCTTTAACATATTGTTCTAAGGAATCAAAAAGAGCAAGAAAATAAATACAAGAGATACATGAAAGGATAAAAAAGAATCTATCCTATTCTTCTTGTCTTCCATCTCCAATCTTTCGCTCCACGCGAACCTCCTTTGTTTTCTGTCAAGCTCCTCCAATCCGTCCTGGATGCGAGCTCGAACTCCGTCTAAACACGTCCTCATTTGCAATTGACCTGAAATCTAGGACTCAAATTGCAAATGTTAAATAACACGTGTTTTGTTATCATCAAAACAAATGATCGTGGTGCTCTAGCACCAACAATCTCCCCCTTTTTGATGATGACAAAACCGTAAATAATAATGCATAAAATTCTCCCCCTTTTTGACATTATCAAAAAGGTTTAATTGATTTTACATTTCTTATAACTCCCCCTTAAAACATGCTCTTCTATGAAATTATTTTAACAAAGGTGATATTCTCCCCCTTTTTGTAACAATGCGATAGCTATTATTTTTCTCCCCCTTTCTAAAGGAAATTTAGCTACCTTATATCTCCCCCTTAAAAATTGACAATTAGCTCATCCTTTTTTAACTCCCCCTATCTAAATGCTACTGATAAAAAGATAGGGTAAAGGGTTTTACCTCACCTACCATGGCCAATAAAATGGCCCGAATGGTGGTGGTGGATGCCACATCGGATGGGGCTCCCATCCGTAGCTTGGAGGCCCGGGCATCGACGTCGGTCTCCAATCTGGTGGTCGACGTGCGGCGGGTCCGTCGTTTGTTCGCCGTCTTGTCGGTCTTCTTGTTCTCCTCCTTGGTCTACTCCTTGGTTCTCCCAATTCGAGTTGACCAGCCTTGAGTTTGTAGGTCCAGTCCTGTGTATTGTAGTTATCCCTGAATCCTACAAAACAAGATTCTAATTCTTTCTTCGGTATCCAAGTGAGCTTGGATCCGGATTTGTTAGAAGGTCTCCTTGATGGAGATCCTTTCTCAACCTTAGGGCTATAAAACTTATCTACTTTGTTGATTAATTTGTTAGAATTTTCCCTAAGACATGCAATTTCTCTTTCTATAATTTGCATCTTAGTCTTTAAATCAAAAATTTCTAACTTTAGACTATTATTTTCCTCAATCAATTTATTATTTTCATTGATGAGGTTTTGATTTTCTAATAATAGGTTATCATTTTTAGGACTAGCTTCTAAATCCTTAAGTTGTTTTTCTAACCTATTATTTTCGTTTTTAAGAAAACTAAGGTTCTTCTTAATGCTTTTATTTTCTATCCTAAGTGATTTACTAATCTCAAAAAGTTCATTAAAAGCTTCTTGTAAATCTAGGTTTACCTCATTGTCGGAGTCGCTTTCGCTGTCGATGTCGCTTTCTCCGATTGCCATGAAACCAAGGCACGTGGTTTCCTTCTCTCCGAGATCTTCTTCCGAACTCGTCTCCTCATGAGTGCCTTCCAACCTCCTCCATATCTCGTGAGCGGTGGTGCACTCTTGGATTCGTTCGAATTCTTTCGGACTCAACGCGCAATACAAGGCATTCATTGCCTTTGCGTTGAGTGAGAGATCTTGAATCTGCAACTGCGAGTAGCCTGCTGTTTGCACCTCAAAACACGCCTATAAGAACGCCTTCTTATGCTATTTTCTAGCATTAACTATGTATATTATAATCCTGTAGTTGCATTTGTAAAAACGCTTGCATGCATGCATTTAATTGAGAGGAGAAGAGAATGGAATAAATGGCTTGCATTTTTACATTTTTCTTCAAGTGTTTCTTTGCAAAAGTCCCTTCTCTATTTTTATTTTCATCTTTTCTTCTTCTTCCCGCGGTTGAACTTCTTCCCGCAGCCGCATGCAGCACCCCCGCCTCTCCCTGCTGTCCTTCCCGCGCCTCTCCCTGCAGCAGCCACTCTCCAACGCCTCTCCCTGCTGCTGCCATGCCTCCCCGCCATGCTCTCCTCCTCTATAAAGCCGCAGCTCTTCCTCGCGAGGAGAGGGAGGAACGTTGCTGCAATACGCAGCTGCGGCAGCTGCTGAAAAATCGCCACGCTGCAGTCCACCACCTTCCTCGCCCGTTCTCCCCTCCCATACGCCGGCCCTCCGTCGAGGAGGCACCCGACGAGCAGGAGAACCCACTGTGGTGCACACCACCACAGTGGGAGCACCACCGCCCAGCTCTTCAACGAGCCGGTGGGCGTGGTGTGTTCTTTTCTCTTCGTTTGCATCTCCACGCCATTGCTGCCGCTTCAAGGTCCGAAGCTTGAAGCAGCAGCAGCAGCAGCAGCCCAGCGGCGACAGCAGCAGCAGCAGCACCCCCGCCTCCTCCGCGACCTTCCCCGCAGGCGCGCGCCTGCAGGCCCGTTCCCCGCCTCCGTCTCCGTTCTGTCCACGCCGCAGTTGCAGCCGCAGCAGGACGCTGCGCGCACTGCAGCGGCCGGCAGGAGAACCCACTGTGGTGCACACCACCACAGTGGGAGCACCACCGCCCAGCTCTTCAACGAGCCGGTGGGCGTGGTGTGTTCTTTTCTCTTCGTTTGCATCTCCACGCCATTGCTGCCGCTTCAAGGTCCGAAGCTTGAAGCAGCAGCAGCAGCAGCAGCCCAGTGGCGACAGCAGCAGCAGCAGCACCCCCGCCTCCTCCGCGACCTTCCCCGCAGGCGCGCAACCCTCCGCGCGTGCCTGCAGGCCCGTTCCCCGCCTCCGTCTCCGTTCTGTCCACGCCGCAGTTGCAGCCGCAGCAGGCCGCTGCGCGCACTGCAGCGGCTGGCTACGGCCTCGCGCCGACCCCCGCGACCCTCCGCGACCACTGCAGAACCTCCCCTCGCACCTCCGCGACCTTCCCCGCAGGCGCTCAGCTCTCCGCGCGCGCCTGCAGGGCACTTCTCCGCTCAGTCCTCTGCTCTGTCGCCTCTGCCATTCCACCCGCGACCGGCCGCTGCGCGCACTGCAGCGGCCGGCTAGGCCTTCGTGCCGACCCCCGCGAACCTCTGCAACCCTCCGTGACCGACTGCAGACTCCCCGCCGCCCTCTCCGAGCACGCCATCGCCCGCTCTCCTTCCTCGCACCCGGCCTGCAGACGCGTCACCTTCTCCGCGCGAAGACGCGCCTGCATCCGCGATCTTCAGACGTCCGCCTCCGCCTTCAGACGACGCGGCGTCAGACGTCCGCCGCCGCGAGCAGACGCCTTACCTCGCTGCCATCGTCCGCGCTCGCGATCTCTCCCGCCCGCTCTTTCTCTCTCTGGCGCTCTCTCTCTCTCCGCGATCTCTCCCGCCCGCTCCCTCTCTGTCTTCCGCTCTCTCTCTCTCACGTATTCTCTATCTCTCCCTCTCTCTCTCTCTCTCTTTTTTTTCACTTATAGCAACACACACACACCCATTCACCGACACACACACTCACACACTAATAGTAACTTATATACATACATACAAATATATATATATATATATATATATATATATACATATACATATATCTATATATATATACTTATATATACATAGTATATCTATATAGTTATGTATACATACATATATAATATATATATATATATATATATATATATACACATACTCATATACATATATATATATATACATATCTATATACTTATACATATACACATATATATATACATATATCTAGATACATATATACTTATATACATATATATATATATATCTATATAGTATTATATATATATACTTATATACATATATACATAGCTATATACATATATACATACATATATATATATATATACACCTATATATATATATATATATCTATATATATCTATACATATATACTTATACATTTATATACATACATATGTACATATACTTTCATGTTATTTACTATACGCTGTATCGCGGGGATATCTGCACCAGTTGCTGATATTCCCTGATACACGCGTACAAAAAAAAAGCGTGGTCCCATACATCATCCATCCTCCATCCACACTCCACGCAGCACCTAGTCGTGTTGGTTGCGTCTCTCTAGACGTCGGCTGACTCGACATAGTGCTACACTCCATCGTCACCTCCACCCCCACCCCTTTATATATATACTACATATAAATATATATCTATAGCTTCTATATTTACTTTCTATCTGATAGCTTCCTTCTTAGTAAAAAGATAAAAAAAGGTATAAAAGTGAAAAGATAATCTTTGATTTGCAGGTACCCCGTCTTGCAAGTAGCAAGACGTGTTTTGAAACTCTGTTTTGGCTAAAAGCCAAGGACACAATTTTGAGGGTGTGCCTCAAGAACAAGGATTACCAGAAAAAAACCTAAATAAGAAAAATACCAAAAACAGAATAAACGAACGGAAGAGACGCATTTTAAGGAAAACGTAGAAACTCGACTTGAACCCCACTTCCCTGAGTTCGACCCTGGGCTTAAAAGTGACAAGATAAAATCAATTAGGCCAGGTTAAAAATTTTGTAAAGAGATGGTTAGGTCTGAATTAGGTTAACCACTATACACATTTCAACGATAAAAATATCATATTAACAACCTATCCAGGCCGACCATCATAACTTTTCTGGCGCCGTTGCCGGGGAGGTGCGCTTTCGAGTAAGTTTCTATCCAATTCCTTTAAATTTGTCTCTTCTCTCTTCACGGGTATTATTGTTTTTGGTGTGCAGGTGAACCTGGTGGAAGGAGAAGAAGGCTAACGAAGTCGAGGACGTGAGCAGATCCAAGGTGGGAACGAGAGCGTGAAGACGCCGACATCGCATTGGAACTTCGCACACGTTGCCGAACAAGTAGGTTTTCTTTTCTCATCAAATTAGGGTTAACTTGCCACCACACAAAAAAAAAAAAAAATTTTAAAACTAAAAATTAGAAAAACTTCTTGGGATTTCTTGAGGGCAAGTGGATTAAAATTCACTTGATTGATTGGTTGTCTTCACTCCCAATGCCCCGGGATTTCCCGCCTTACTTCGCATAGCGAAAATTCTAGAATCTTGATTCTTAGATTTTTCGCCATGGGAAGTATTCTTTGAGGCAAAGAAAAAGATTGCTTGTATCCCTCTTTTGCCTCAATTATCTTTAATTCAGGATCACATTTTTGGTGGGGAGATTTGGAATTGAGTTGATTCCAACCCCACCACGACTTTTCAAACTTGCCTGTGATTCGATCCTGAATACTTCAACCCCAACAGTTTTAGTTTCTTTATCTGTTGGTTGAAGCCTTGTGTGTGGATATCTTTCTGGTGATTGGGAGCACTTGAATTGAAGTGCTTTGGCTCCCTTTCACATTGGTATAAAATTGATTCGCGCATCCACACATAGAAATCTCCATTTAGGGTAGCCCATTGCATTTTAGCATGCATTAACTAATTGATAATTGAAGAAGGGTTTCTTGGGCTTTAGAAAGAAAACCTGTATTCTTGCAAAACCCGGAGATTGGTTGAATTGGTAATTCAGCAAAATCCTAAAATTCATACTACTTAAGGTTGAACTCTAAAAATCATTCACCAATTAAAACTTCAATTCTGGGAGATTTCCCCGTTGCATGCTTGTTCTTACACACTCTTAAAATCAATCACTTGGGCATTACCCGTAAACAACGCCCTTCATATTCCAAAAGCACTTGACCCTAAGCCTCTAATTAAAACTGGTAGTAACTTGACCCTTACTAAGGATTGGAGGTCTAACTACCTGTGTGTAGCGACTACGTGCTGGTGAGAGTTCCCGCGTGCTATCGGGTGTCTAAGACTGGGGCAAATGGCCTTTCAATCTGGCCCGGTGGTTCCACGGTGCTCGCATTCAGTTCCGTAGTTCGTGATAGTAGGTAACTTAGATCTTTAGGTCTAAGGGCACACTGTAGAGGTTAGGAACTTGACTGTATTGATTTGTAATCAAGTGTACCTTTGCGGCGTCATTTCTCTCATCCCTTTTCCCTTCTCATCTCCCCAATTCTTCCTGCGGTAGTGCATGTTTGGGAGGAGGTCACAAAACCTTGAATTGCTTGTATTGACTGATAAATCTAGAAAAAGAGCCGAATCATCCTCCTCCTCCACAAACATGGCACACATCCCCGCCTCACCACTTCGTCACAATTTCAATTCTTTCAACACCAGGCTTATCCCGAGAAACCCTGCAAGACCTTCCTTATCGAGTGTCGTGCCAAGCGACTCGGTAAGTCATGTGGAACTGGCTTCTGTGAGCCAGTATTTCAACACGGAGGACCAAGCCTCCGTGTACTCGGACACATATGCGGACACGTCTTCTGGCATAGAAGATGCCTGCACCCTGGGGAATAACCCGTTTTCTGCCACGTATAACCCAGGGTGGCACAATCATCCCAATTTTGCATGGTCCAACAACCCGCAGCGTCGAAACCCTGCTGGTGGACCAATGCGATCGTCCGCACCCGTCATCCCAAGGGCCCAGTCTAATCCTATGGCAAATCTGCCATCAGGCCCTTGTGTACAGAAAACCAAACACGCATCAAAACCTCTTGATAAATTGATGCGAATGATGACGGAAATGTCAAAGCGCCATAAAGAAAACATGACCTCTCTTCAGCATTTGGCGCAGCAGAATGCTGAGATCAGTCAACTAAGCATGGTGACTCGATCTCAGGGCACTTTTCCCGCCCAACCTGTTCCAAACCCGCAAAACTTTGTACCCTGTGGTCCGCAACCACAGGTACAACCTTCTCAGGAACAGGTTCATCAAATTCTGCAAGCTCCAAGTATTCCTTCGGGATTTCAGGTTAATCCCGCTGCAGCACCGCACTCTTATGATGATAGTGATCACATCAAGGATGACACGTCTGACGAGGACGTGACTGTCAGTACGTGTATCGAACTAATTGGAGCCGATTCAGACTGCTGCAAATTACCTGACGACTGCCTGACCAACACAAACTGTGACGTTCCCCAATCCCTCCCTATTCCTGTACCTTCTCCTGACCAGACTTCTGACGAGGTTTTCTCCACTTCCCATACCTCGTGGTCTGAGTCATTGCCGGGCTGCTCACCGCCGGTCCACACTATGGAAGACCGGATTGCCCTTTCTTTCCCGCTAAATCAGGCGGATTTGCAAATCCACACTGGGACCTTGAGCCCACATCTTACTCACCGGGGCTATTCCCTTTTGGATCCATCTATCCAAAAAGCCCCCCTTCTTGGCCAATCTAAGGGCCAACTTCCTCTTCCTGATATGTTTTCTGATCCGCCTGGGACACTCTCGTCCCAGAAAACGCCAAATCTCTCACCATCCACCATTACTTTTCACGCCTCTATCGCGATTACTTTGCTTTTCTCTTCACCACCCACCATCCACCCACCCTTCCACCCTGATTTATACCCTGAACCTCAGCTCCTTTTACCCGATCTGTCGTCCGTTCTCTGCCTTTCCCTGCATGCATATGAGGACATAGCATTGTTTGGCATGGGGGGGTGGATAGGCATCCATAGGATCCGGGTATTTTATGGTATCAGACAATTACCACCTATTTATAAATATGCAAGAAAAAGAAAAAAAAAGAAAAAAAAAATATATATATATATATTAGTAATAAATGGTGTTTAGTAATGATCTAAAAGCTGAAAAAAAAAAAAAAAAAAAAATACAATAAGTGTTTATGGATATTCAACCTCTGTTTTGAAGAATTTCCAGGCCACAGAAGCTTGATTCGCTCAGGCTCGGCTTAATTCACTTAAAGCATTGACGAAATAGATCAAAATCTCTCCTAACTAAGAACGTTTCTTGTACCTGAGACACCAGTACAGGATTCGTTGGTTTGCTTTTTCTTGAGAGCTTAAGTAAACTTGGTTCACACTACACATATCAGGAAAGAACAGGTGAACATAAGATCCAACCCTAGTGTTCATTAGGGAAGGTGGAGTCCTTACCTGTGCGCACAGGTAGACTTTTTATCCCAGGCTTTAGTCTTGTGTTTAGGAGCGACTCTTTTCACCAAAAAGAAACTCTCCCAAAAAAAAAAAAAAAAAAAAAAAAAAAAAAAATCTGCTCTGTTAAAATGTGTTGTAAGAGATATACTGACACATGTTTCAAAAAAAAAAAAAAAAAAGAGTTGAAAAAAAAAAAGGAAAAAAGAAAAAAAGAAGAAAAAAAAATATATATATATATATATAAAAGAGTCAGTATATCTCATAAATGTCTGTATACTTTATTTTTCGGTGAGCCACAAAAAAAAAATAAAGAAAAAAAAAAAATCAAAAATGGGAGTTGAGTTTTCCATATTCATCTTAAGGGTCAATCCGAAAACACGAGCTGAAACTGGGACCAACCTGTACTTAAAAATTCGTGAAACCCTGGAATTGAGTCTTAATGTTCATCTGGTTAGTCTTGATCCATCACTATGCACAAACCATAACCTCTTGAGCTCTCGAGTACGGCAAAACCTCCTGGGTCCTGGAAATCGTACTTAAGGTTTAAATATCAAGAGTCCTGGTTAGTTGAGAGATGATCTTTGTCATGTAAGACTTAAAGTACGGGTAATCTTCTCTACAATTGGTTCTCACAATATTCGATAATAAACACACCGATATCACCTCAGAAGAAAATCTTCAGCTTAAGATCATTTCTAAATATGGTTTTGCTAGGGACTAGCAAAAGATAGGCATGGGGGTATATGTTTGCACCTCAAAACACGCCTATAAGAACGCCTTCTTATGCTATTTTCTAGCATTAACTATGTATATTATAATCCTGTAGTTGCATTTGTAAAAACGCTTGCATGCATGCATTTAATTGAGAGGAGAAGAGAATGGAATAAATGGCTTGCATTTTTACATTTTTCTTCAAGTGTTTCTTTGCAAAAGTCCCTTCTCTATTTTTATTTTCATCTTTTCTTCTTCTTCCCGCGGTTGAATTTCCTCCCGCAGCCGCATGCAGCACCCCCGCCTCTCCCTGCTGTCCTTCCCGCGCCTCTCCCTGCAGCAGCCACTCTCCAACGCCTCTCCCTGCTGCTGCCATGCCTCCCCGCCATGCTCTCCTCCTCTATAAAGCCGCAGCTCTTCCTCGCGACAAGGGAACGTTGCTGCAATACGCAGCTGCGGCAGCTGCTGAAAAATCGCCACGCTGCAGTCCACCACCTTCCTCGCCCGTTCTCCCCTCCCATACGCCGGTCCTCCGTCGAGGAGGCACCCGACGAGCAGGAGAACCCACTGTGGTGCACACCACCACAGTGGGAGCACCACCGCCCAGCTCTTCAACGAGCCGGTGGGCGTGGTGTGTTCTTTTCTCTTCGTTTGCATCTCCACGCCATTGCTGCCGCTTCAAGGTCCGAAGCTTGAAGCAGCAGCAGCAGCAGCAGCCTAGCGGCGACAGCAGCAGCAGCAGCACCCCCGCCTCCTCCGCGACCTTCCCCGCAGGCGCGCAACCCTCCGCGCGCACCTGCAGGCCCGTTCCCCGCCTCCGTCTCCGTTCTGTCCACGCCGCAGTTGCAGCCGCAGCAGGCCGCTGCGCGCACTGCAGCGGCCGGCTACGGCCTCGCGCCGACCCCCGCGACCCTCCGCGACCACTGCAGAACCTCCCCTCGCACCTCCGCGACCTTCCTCGCAGGCGCTCAGCTCTCCGCGCGCGCCTGCAGGGCACTTCTCCGCTCAGTCCTCTGCTCTGTCGCCTCTGCCATTCCACCCGCGACCGGCCGCTGCGCGCACTGCAGCGGCCGGCCAGGCCTTCGCGCCGACCCCCGCGAACCTCTGCAACCCTCCGCGACCGACTGCAGACTCCCCGCCGCCCTCTCCGAGCACGCCATCGCCCGCTCTCCTTCCTCACACCCGGCCTGCAGACGCGTCACCTTCTCCGCGCGAAGACGCGCCTGCATCCGCGATCTTCAGACGTCCGCCTCCGCCTTCAGACGACGCGGCGTCAGACGTCCGCCGCCGCGAGCAGACGCCTTACCTCGCTGCCATCGTCCGCGCTCGCGATCTCTCCCACCCGCTCTTTCTCTCTCTGGCGCTCTCTCTCTCTCCGCGATCTCTCCCGCCCGCTCCCTCTCTGTCTTCCGCTCTCTCTCTCTCACGTATTCTCTATCTCTCCCTCTCTCTCTCTCTCTCTTTTTTTTCACTTATAGCAACACACACACACCCATTCACCGACACACACACTCACACACTAATAGTAACTTATATATATACATACATATATATATATATATATATATATATATATACATATACATATATCTATATATATATACTTATATATACATAGTATATCTATATAGTTTTGTATACATACATATAATATAATATATATATACATATACATATATAATATATATATATATATATACACATACTCATATACATATATATATATATACATATCTATATACTTATACATATACACATATATATATACATATATCTAGATACATATATACTTATATACATATATATATATATCTATATAGTATTATATATATATACTTATATACATATATACATAGCTATATACATATATACATACATATATATATATATATATATATATATATACACCTATATATATATATATATCTATATATATCTATACATATATACTTATACATTTATATACATACATATGTACATATACTTTCATGTTATTTACTATACGCTGTATCGCGGGGATATCTGCACCAGTTGCTGATATTCCCTGATACACGCGTACAAAAAAAAAGCGTGGTCCCATACATCATCCATCCTCCATCCACACTCCACGCAGCACCTAGTCGTGTTGGTTGCGTCTCTCTAGACGTCGGCTGACTCGACATAGTGCTACACTCCATCGTCACCTCCACCCCCACCCCTTTATATATATACTACATATAAATATATATCTATAGCTACTATATTTACTTTCTATCTGTTAGTTTCTTTCTTAGTAAAAAGATAAAAAAAGGTATAAAAGTGAAAAGATAATCTTTGATTTGCAGGTACCCCGTCTTGCAAGTAGCAAGACGTGTTTTGAAACTCTGTTTTGGCTAAAAGCCAAGGACACAATTTTGAGGGTGTGCCTCAAGAACAAGGATTACAAGAAAAAAAAAAAACCTAAATAAGAAAAATACCAAAAATAGAATAAACGAACGGAAGAGACGCGTTTTAAGGAAAACGTAGAAACTCGACTTGAACCCCACTTCCCTGAGTTCGACCCTGGGCTTAAAAGTGACAAGATAAAATCAATTAGGCCAGGTTAAAAATTTTGTAAAGAGATGGTTAGGTCTGAATTAGGTTAACCACTATACACATTTCAACGATAAAAATATCATATTAACAACCTATCCAGGCCGACCATCACCTGCATCCGGTCGCTTCGGGATCTCGTATGAGGCTTCGCAACGTCCCCATAGAGCGAAGTCCGTGGCTTGAAGCCACATCCTCATCCTCAGCTTCCAGTAGCTGTAGTTGTTCCCGTCAAAGTAGGGCGGACGGGTTGTGGACTGTCCCTCCAAAATCCTACACGCGGAACTGCTTCCCTCCATCGATCTTCTTGCTTGGTTGTTACGTCGAAACAGCAAGACCTGCTCTGATACCAATTGAAGGTTCCCTACTAGGAGGGGTGACGTAAAAATATGCGGAAATAAAAATATAAAGCAATCTCACAAAAATCAATCGCACAATGTACACAGGTATTTTTAGGTGGAAACCCAAACCGGGTGAAAACCACCACCTAACCCTCTCGAGTTAGGATTTTCCGATCAACCAAGTTGATCAAAATCCACTAAACGAATCACTTTGAACGAGGGTGATTCAACCTCAGTACAACCACGCTACAAGTACGAGGGTAGCGTTCCTCAACCCCTTCTCTCCACGAGAAGGATTTTGTCCCACGAAGGAGACGGGAATTCGCAAAGCGAATACCCAACCAAAATACAAAGATAAAATAAAACAACAGTCCTATAGAGCCAACAAAATTAAACCTAGCTTCTATAGGAAATAGGAAACTCCCCTTTGCAAGGAGTGCGTCGACGATGACGCGGTACGTGTGCCACGCGATGGCGCTACGTCGCTCTCGTTAACAACGCCGGGAGAGCGGGTGCGCTAAGGGAATGATGCTCTCAAGATGATGGAGCTTGAGCTTAGAGAGCAAGTGCTTCTTGGACACAAGAGAGTGGAAATACTTGATCTTAGTGTATCTTGGTCTCTCTAGGTGTATATCTTGTGTGTCTAAGTGTATCCAAGTGTGTTTTTGTGTTGCAAAGGCTCCCCTCTATTTATAGAGGCCTTAGGAAGGCTTTGGAAGGCTTAGAAAGGGTTCTATAGCCGTTGGGAACAAAGCCCAAGAGAATCAGGCCGAAATCAGGACAATGATTGCATTTGACAGGGTCATCGACGTCTAACTATGGCATCAGACGTCTGGAAGGCCACTTTAAGACGTCTGATTTAAAGGTCAGACGTCTGATTCTATGCGGGTTTCTCCCTGACTTGAATCAGATCTAGACAGGGTTTTTGTGCAAGTCCATCAGACGACATACAGGACGTCTGGCACTATGTCTGGACGTCTGGAAACCTACTTTTACTGTGGGAATTGATTTCCAAATGTTGCAACGGCTAGAAAATCTCTGAGAAGAGATTTTGGGTCAGCCGAGGCAAAACGGTCATTTATCAGACGTCTGGTAAGTCCTATGGACGTCTGATAAGGCTCTAACGATCATAATCTTGAGTGTTTTCTAAGCCAGCCAACGGTCCACTAATTGGACATCTGGCAAAGTCATCAGACGTCTCCTAAGACGTCTGGTCTAAGGTCTGGACGTCTGATGTCATCAGACAGAACTAACTATGTCCAGCCTAACAGTTATCAGACGTCTGAAACAACAGTCAGACGTCTTAAAATTCTTTATCAGACGTCTGATTTTGGGATTAGACGTCTAGAAATGCTGTTTGAGCCCTATATTGGTTTTCTAAGTATTCTACAGAAAACCTAAGTATCCTAGGGTTGTGCAGGTGTTCCTAGGACTAGTTTTAGGGTACTTTGAGGCTCTTTAACATAATGTTCTAAGGAATCAAAAAGAGCAAGAAAATAAATACAAGAGATACATGAAAGGATAAAAAAGAATCTATCCTATTCTTCTTGTCTTCCATCTCCAATCTTTCGCTCCACGCGAACCTCCTTTGCTTTCCGTCAAGCTCCTCCAATCCGTCCTGGATGCGAGCTCGAACTCCGTCTAAACACGTCCTCATTTGCAATTGACCTGAAATCTAGGACTCAAATTGCAAATGTTAAATAACACATGTTTTGTTATCATCAAAACAAATGATCGTGGTGCTCTAGCACCAACACCCCAATCCCTTCCTATTCCTGTACCTTCTCCTGACCAGACTTCTGACGAGTTTTTTTCCGCTTCCCATACCTTGTGGTCTGAGTCATCGCCGGGCTACTCACCGCCGGTCCACACTATGGAAGACCGGATTGCCCTTTCTTTCCCGTTAAATCAGGCGGATTTGCAAATCCACACTGGGACCTTGAGCCCACATCTTACTCACCGGGGCTATTCCCTTTTGGATCCATCTATCCAAAAAGCCCCCCTTCTTGGCCAATCTAAGGGCCAACTTCCTCTTCCTGATCTGTTTTCTGATCCGCCTGGGACACTCTCGTCCCAGAAAATACCAAATCTCTCACCATCCACCATTACTTTTCACGCCTCTATCGCGATTACTTCTCTTTTCTCTTCACCACCCACCATCCACCCACCCTTCCACCCTGATTTATACCCTGAACCTCAGCTCCTGTTACCGGATCTGTCGTTCGTTCTCTGCCTTTCCCTGCATGCATATGAGGACATAGCATTGTTTGGCATGGGGGGGTGGATAGGCATCCATAGGATCCGGGTATTTTATGGTATCAGACAATTACCACCTATTTATAAATATGCAAGAAAAAGAAAAAAGAAAAGAAAAAAAAAATATATATATATATATATTAGTAATAAATGGTGTTTAGTAATGATCTAAAAGCTGAAACAAAAAATACAATAAGTGTTTATGGATATTCAACCTCTGTTTTGAAGAATTTCCAGGCCACAAAAGCTTGATTCGCTCAGGCTCGGCTTAATTCACTTAAAGCATTGACGAAATAGATCAAAATCTCTCCTAACTAAGAACGTTTCTTGTACCTGAGACACCAGTACAGGATTCGTTGGTTTGCTTTTTCTTGAGAGCTTAAGTAAACTTGGTTCACACTACACATATCAGGAAAGACCAGGTGAACATAAGATCCAACCCTAGTGTTCATTAGGAAAGGTGGAGTCCTTACCTGTGCGTGCAGGTAGACTTTTTATCCCAGGCTTTAGTCTTGTGTTTAGGAGTGACTCTTTCCACCAAAAAGAAACTCTCCCATCAAAAAGAAAAATAAGTGTTCTCCTTGAAAATGTGTTGTAAGAGATATACTGACACGTGTTTCAAAAAAAAAAAAAAAAGATGTTTTAAAAGAGTCAGTATATCTCATAAATGTCTGTATACTTTGTTTTTCGGTGAGCCACAAAAAAAAAAATCAGAAAATGGGAGTTGAGTTTTCCGTCATCATCTTAACGGTCAATTCGAAGACATGAGCTGAAATTGGGACCAACCTGTACTTAAAAATTCGTGAAACCCTGGGATTGAGTCTTAATGTTCATCTGGTCAGTCTTGATCCTTTACTATGCACAAACCATAACCTCTTGAGCTCTCGAGTATGGCAAAAACCTCCTGGGTCCTGGAAATCGTACTTAAGGTTTAAATATCAAGAGTCCTGGTTAGTTGAGAGATGATCTATGTCATGTGAGACTTAAAGTACTGGTAGTCTTCTTTACAATTGGTTCTCACAATATTCCATAGTAAACACACCTGTATCACCTCAGAAGAAAATCTTCAGCATAAGATCATTTCTAAATACTATTTTGCTAGGGACTAGCAAAAGATAGGCATGGGGGTATATATTTGCACCTCAAAACACGCCTGTAATAACGCCTTCTTGTGCTATTTTCTAGCATTAACATTGCATAATAGCATCCTGTAATCGCATTTGTAAAAACACTTGCATGCATGCATTTAATCAAGAGAGGAAGAGGAGTGAAACAATCGCCTGCATAGTTACATTTTTCTTCAAGTGCCTCCTTGGAAAATCACCGTCTTTTTATTTTTCCTCTTGATTTCTTCTTTTCTCTCCTTCCCGCGGCTGCACTCTTCCCGCAGCTGCATGCAGCAGCCACGCAGCACTTCTTCCCGTCACTTCTCCCTGCCAACGCCGCTCCCTATAGCTGCAACTCACACACCCTCTCCCTGCTGCAACCGGCACGCCACTCTCTCCCCCTCTATAAGTAGCTGCAGCTTCATCCTCGCAAGGGGAGCGGCTGCAAAGACCCCACAGCCTCCACCTTCCTCTCCACCGTTCTCCCCTCCCATACGCCGGCCCTCCGTCGAGGAGGCACCCGGCGAGCAAGAGAACCCACTGTGGTGCACACCACCACAGTGGGAGCACCACCGCCCAGCTCTTCAACGAGCCGGTGGGCGTGGTGTTTTCTTTTCTCTTCGTTTTCGTCTCCACGCCATTGCTGCCGCTTCAAGCTCCGAAGCTTGAAGCAGCAGCAGCAGCTAAACCGCGGCGGCGGCAGCAGCAGCAGCTCCCCTCGCTCCTCCGCGACATTCCCCGCAGGCGCGCAACCCTCCGCGCGCACCTGCAGGCCCGTTCCCCGCCTCCGTCTCCGTTCTGTCCACCCCGCATTGCACCCGCAGCCGGCCGCCGCGCGCACTGCAGTGGCCGGTTACAGCCTCGCGCCGACCCCTGTCCTCCTCCACAACCCTCCGCGACCGACTGCAGACTCCCCGCCGCCTTCTCCGAGCGCGCCATCGCCCGCTCTCTGTCCTCGCACCCGGTCTGCAGGAGACGCCTCACGTCCTCTGCGCGAAGGCGCGGTGCACCGCGACGGTCAGACGTCCGCCTTCAGACGACGCGACGTCAGACGTCCGCCGCCTCTTGCAGACGTCTTAACTCGCGCGTCCGCGATCTCTCTCTCTGCCGATCTCTCCCGCGCGCGCCCGCTCTCTCTCTGTCTGGTGCTCTCTCTCTCTTTTATTTAACTCATAGCAACACACACACACACACACTTATAGTAACATATACACATATATATATATATACATACATATATCTATATATATAAACTTATATACATAGTATATCTATATAGTTATGTATACATACATATATATATAATATATATACATTTATATAATATATATATATATATATCTACTTATATATACATCTATATACTTATACATATACTTACATATATATAGACATATATACTTATATACATATATATATATACATATCTATATACATATATATATACATATATATAGTAATATATATATATATACTTATATACATATATATACACATATATATCTATATATATATATCTATACATATATAACTATACATTTATATATATATATAGATATATTTACTTATATACATACATATGTACATATATTTTCATGTTATTTATTATACGCTGTATCGCGGGAATATCTGCACCAGTTGCTGATATTCCCTGATACACGCGTACAAAAAGAGCGTGGTCCCATACATCATCCATCCTCCATCCACACTCCACGCGGCACCTAGTCGTGTTGGTTGCGTTTCTCTAGACGTCGACTGACTCGACATAGTGCTACACTCCATCGCCACCTCCACCCCCACCCCTTTATATATATACTACATATATATATATATATACATACTATATTTACTTTCTGTCTATTTGCTTTTCTGTTAGTAAAAAGATAAAAAAATACATAAAAAAGAAAAGATAATCTTTGACTTGCAGGTACCTCGTCTTGCGAGTAGCAAGACTTGTTTTGGGACTCTGTTTGGCTAAAAGCCAAGGACACAATTTTGAGGGTGTGCCTCAAGAACAAGGATTACCATAAAAAACCTAAATAAGAAAAACACCAAAAACACAATAAACGAACGGAAGAGACGCGTTTTAAGGAAAACGTAGAAACTCGACTTTAACCCCACTTCCCTGTGTTCGACCCTGGGCCTAAAAGTGACAAGATAAAATCAATTAGGCCAGGTTAAAAATTTTGTAAAGAGATGGTTAGGTCTGAATTAGGTTGACCACTATACATATTTCAACGATAAAAACATCATATTAACAACCTATCCGGGCCGACCCATCACCCCATCACTTATAATAGTCTTGGGGCAGCTGAAATGGGATATGATATTGGCCTTCACAAATTTCAAAACCACAGAGTGGTTATTTGTGTGCATAGGAATGGCCTCTATCCATTTAGAGACATAACCAACTGCCACCAAGATATATTCAAAACCATGGGACGACGGGAAGGGTCCCATAAAGTCAATTCCACACACATCAAAAATTTCAACAGATTGAATAGGATGTTGAGGCATTTCATTCTTCTTCCCAATCGTTCTAGTCCGTTGACATCTAATACAGGCCTTAACAAAATTATGAGAATCCTTAAATAAAGAAGGCCACCAAAAATCGAACTGGAGAACCTTAAAAGCAGTTTTCTTAGCACGAAAGTGTCCTCCACAATGAAGTTCATGGCAAAAACTCAGCACACTTTGTTGTTCCTCTTCAGGCACACAACATCTCAATACTTGGTCTTGTCCAATTCTAAATAATTCTGGCTCTTCCCAATGAAAATATCTTGCTTTAGAAATAAATCTCTTTCTTTTCTGCTCATCCCAAGAGCCAGGAGTTTGTCCAGTGACCAAGTAATTTACAGTGTTTGCATACCAAGGTAAAGTTGGTGCTACCGCCATCAGGGTTTCATCGGGAAATGTCTCGCGAATGTCTCCAGAAAGAGAGTCATTAAGAGGAAGGCGAGACAGGTGGTCAGCCATAACATTTTCTACTCCTTTCTTTTCACGTATTTCCAAGTCAAATTCTTGTAGTAGGATCCACCTAATCAGACGTGGCTTAGAATCTTTCTTAGCAATGAGATGTTTCACTGCTGCATGATCAGTAAAAATAACCACCTTAGACCCAAGTAGATAAGACCTAAACTTCTCCAGAGCAAAAACTATAGTAAGTAATTCTTTTTCAGTAACGGTGTAGTTTTGCTGAGGTTCGGTTAAAGTCTTGCTTGCATAATGCAGCACATGAGGTTTTCCCTCAACCCTTTGTCCAAGGACTGCTCCCACTGCATAATCCGAAGCATCACACATAAGCTCAAATGGGAGTGTCCAATCAGGAAATTGGAGAATAGGCACAGAGATCAAGGCCTCCTTTAGGGTTTGAAAGGCCTCGGCACACTTTGAATAAAAACTGAAGGAAGATTCCTTCGCCAACAAGTCACAAAGTGGCCTAGAAATCTTACTAAAATTTTTAATAAAGTGCCTATAAAAGCCAGCATGGCCCAAAAAGGATCTAATCTGTTTGACATTTGTAGGAAATGGAAGTTTTGGAAATAGAATCAATCTTGGCTTTATCTACTTCCAAACCTTGCTCGGATACAACATGCCCAAGTACAATTCCTTTCTATACCATGAAGTGACTTTTCTCCCAGCTGAGGACTAAACTAGTCTCCTTACATCGTTTCAACACATTCTCCAGGTGCAGGAGACACTGGTCGAAAGACGAGCCATAAATAGAGAAGTCATCCATAAACACTTCCACACACTCATCAATCATGTCCGAAAAGATAGACATCATACACCACTGGAAAGTTGCAGGGGCATTACATAATCCAAACGGCATACACCTGAATGCAAAAGTACTGTAAGGACTCGTGAATGTCATCTTTTCCTGGTCATCAGGAAAGACTGCCACCTGATTGTACCCAGAATATCCATCGAGAAAGCAATAGTACTTATTCCCTGCCAATTTTTTGAGAATTTCATCAATAAAAGGCAAAGGAAAGTGATCCTTCTGGGTAGCGGTGTTCAGCTTGCAGTAATCAATACAGACCCTCCATCTAGTTGAGGGTCTAGCGACAACTTGTTCACCTTGGTCGTTGAGTTCCACAGTAAAGCCTGCCTTCTTTGGCACCACATGAATGGGACTGACCCATTTACTATCAGCAATGGGATATATGATCCTGGCGTCCAACCACTTCAGGATTTCCTTTTTCACAACCTCCCTCATATTAGGGTTCAGACGTCTCTGCATGTCCCTAAAAGGATTGATGGAATCATTAGTATAAATGTGGTGCATGCAAGGTGTAGAGTCTATACCCTTAATGTCAGTAATGCTCCAAGCAATAGCTTCCTTGTGCCTAGACAGGCATTCAATCAAGGCTCCCTCCTATGCCTCAGATAGCACAGCCGAAATGATAATGGGGAGTGTATCATTGGCACCTAGGAAAACATACTTGAGAGTGTCAGGGAGGGGTTTCAACTCAAGGTCGGGGCTTGTATGGTTGAGGGTTTCATAATAGATGTCCCCATCTCAGGTAGCAAATCTACCTTCGGTGGAAATGATGGTGGAAGAGACTCAATAGAAACTCCTAGCAATTCCTCAAGTTCTAGTATATCCCCTTCACATTCCTCCAAGAGATGGGAATGCTCATTTAGCATGACATGCTGAAGGTGGTCATCACATAACATTGCAGGAGTTGCCTCTTCAATCAAGTCATCTATCACCTCAACTTGATAACAATCCTCAAGTCCGGCTTGTTTGTAAGCATCAAACACATTAAGCCAGATTTTCCTGTTCCCAAAGCCCATTTTCAATGCCCCAGTATTGCAATTAATTGAAGCATGAGAAGTTGCAAGGAAGGGGTGGCCCAAAATCATGGAGGGTTTGGTTTGCTTGTTGGTAGGGTTAGTGTCCAAAACTAAGAAGTCAATGGGAAAGAAGAAATCCTCCACTGTTATGAGGACATCTTCCAAAATTCCCCGTGGTGTCTTAAGTGATCGATCAGCAACTTGAAGGATTATAGGGCTAGGCTTCAGATTGCCTCCCCCAAGTTCATACACGTAGCTCGGAAGGATGTTCAACCTCGCACCCAAATCAAGTTGAGCCTCATCAATTTGTAAGTCACCAATAACTACAGAGATGTATGGGGCTCCTGGTTCCTTAAGTTTCGGGGGTGTGCCATGTTGAACAATTGAGCTAACGGAATCAGGCAGGACAACTTTTGATTGGACCTATTTTCTAGATTGCCCCTTTTCGTGCACAGGTCCTTTAAGAAGTGGGCATAAGATGGAATCTGCCTGATAGCTTCAAGCAAAGGCAGGTTAATCTGCACTTGCTTGAAAGTTTCCATAATCTCATCCATCTTATCTTTGGCTCCAGATGAGCCAGCAGAAGTCTGCCCAGAGGTGGATAAGCGCTCTGGAAAAGGCACTCTCGATCTCTGGGTGGAAGGGTTGTCATGTCGAGTAAGGGGTGGAACGGGGGCAACTTCTTCCGGTGAGGTGATTTCAAGCGGAGAAGATTTGGGCAAGTCTTCTCCGGTGGGGGTGAAAGTTGGGGTGGATGGTTTTTTAGGGGGTGAGACTATAGGAGCATCGAGTTTGGAAATTTCTTTCCCACTCCTCAGAATAGTCACCGCCTGAGCATGCTCCCTAAAGACAGTCCCTTTTCCTTTAGGATTTTCCTCAGCAGCACTGGGGAACTTCCCAGTCTCCCTCTGTCTAACAGCCTCAACAAGGTGTCCAATTTGTGATTTCATCTCATGTATAGCCTTGTCATGAGATTGGATGATGACACTTTGACTTTCTTGCATAGTTTTCAACATCGCCTTCAATTCATCCATCTTAGAGGTTTAGGTTGGGCAAAGGTCTGAGGTTGGTTCATTTGATGGTTTTGAAAGGATTGTGGTTTGTAATTCCTTGGATTTGAGACATTTCCTTGTCTCCATGAAAAGTTTGGGTGGTTCCTCCATCCCTCATTATAAGTGTTGGAGAAAGGGTCATTACGAGGTCTTGGATGGAACCCTTGAGCGGCATTCAAATCTGCTTGTACAAGCTCAGGGAATTGGGAGGCCAAGTGGCAATCCATAGTGGCATGTGTATTGCCTTGACAAATTACGCATTCGAAAGCTTGGGATGTGGAGGTGTTAGGTACGAATGAACTCGGGTTCAACATAAGCCTTTCCTTGTTTTGATTCAATAATTGAATCTGATAGGCCAAATTCTGGGTGTCCCTTGCCTCATTCGCCTCCAACTTTCTTTGCATGAGAGTGGGCTTTCTATCCATGTAGGTAGAATTCAAGTGAATAGAATTCTCACTCAAAGTATCAAATAAGTTCCAAGCTTCATCCTCAGACTTAGATAGAAAGGTTCCTGCATAGGCACCATCCACAGTTTGCCTATCTGAATCATTAAGTCCAGTGTAGAACCTTTCAACCAGCTGCCATTTAGGCACCTGGTGATGTGGGCAAAGTCTCAGCAAGTCGTTAAAGCGCTCCCACGCATCATGGAATGCTTCCCCATCCTTTTGAACAAAACTCATAATTTCCCTCCTAAAGTGATTTGTTTGGCTCATGGGGAAGTACTTCTTCAAAAACTCCTTCTTTAGGGCATCCCAAGTATTTATATTATCAAGGGTGTGATACCAATACTTGGCTTTGTCCTTTACGGAGAAGGGAAGGAGGGTCCGCATTTGAGCATCATCAGTAATGCCTTGCAGCTTCACCGTGGAACAGACCTCGGTGAATTCCTCAATATGCCTGTAAGGGTCTTCCCTAGTAGTACCATAAAAGGAGGGTAGCAAGGATATGGTACTACTTTTGATCTCATACGGATTGTCCCCTCCAGGTCTACGTAGTGCAGGGCCAGCTTGATTGGTTGGGATGAAATATTCCTTAAGGTTCCTTTGACCGGCCATTTCTACCTTTGGAATGTCTCTTCTTAGGATTCTTTCAGGTTCAGGATTAAATACAAGTTGTCTCCTAAGAGAATGCCTACCAAGCATGCACTACAAACACAATTCAAAAGGACTTGTTTGGTCTTTACAAATTTAGGCTTTTGACTTTAGTTCAAATTGTAGGTGACAAAACAAGTTGCCCAATCAATTATGCGCCTATTGTCAACCTTCGAAATGCCTAAAAAGACCTAGTTGGAGCTTAGGTATTCTTCCCTAAATCTCAAATGGTCAAGTAAATCCAAAGGCGGAAGATCGAGGGATGCAAGTAGGCCTAAGCCTTCCTTTGAAGCTGTGCTTTCGTGGTGCTTCTCAACTACCCCCAAAAATCCGTGGTAGGGTATCCCCCTCTTTGGATTTACAAAACCTTTGATCTCAAGTTCCGAACACTTCATAATCCAACAGTAGGAGGGCTCTTGTCCTACTCGTTTCAAGACTTAGGAGTGTCTAAATGAGTACTGTGGTGCAAAAGATATAAGTGTGCATTCACCTCAAAAGGATTTTGAATTTTGAATCACACACCACGTTTTACAATCAAGTCCTTGATTTTTAGATGTCCCTCCTTTAATTAGTCCTTTTTCTCGAATATATGTGACCACTTGTTAGATCACTTCAAGACAAATTTTGTGGTCTTTGAATTAAATCCAAATGCAATGAGTGATCAAGAATAGGATGCAAAGTAAGAGAATGCGTACCTTGCTTCCAGCAATCAACAATGCAAGAATGCACGCAATGCAGAGAAATAAATCTAGAGGCTGCTCATATAGACCTAAATGGTTTGTCCTAGGGCAGGCAGCTTCTAGTAGGCAGCTCATTTTTTTTTTAATTTTATATATTTCTTTAAACTACTTATGCACAAGCAAATAAAAGTAATCAATAAAATAAAAACCTAAATCTAAAGAAAGGGAACAGGCTCTCAAAAATTACCCAACACGAGCCTAAAACAAAATCGGGGAACAAACCCCTCAAAATCTACCCCAGAACAAGGGTTTCAAACCAAATGCAATGACAAATTAAATCTAAAGTCTTAATTCTATTCTAATCATATTAGCGACTAAATATAAAATGATGACCGTCGCATCCTCGTCCTTCTCCACCTTTTCAAAATAGCTCATCCAATTCTCCTCTGGCGACGTCAAGGGTCACCTCTCACAATGGCTGATTCTTGCACAAATTTCTCGCACAGAAAATAAAATAATAAATGGTGTGCAATTGACAAATAATCAAAATAAAATCAGGTGAAATTATTGCGTCTGTTGCCTCCCCGGCAACGGCGCCATTTGACGAGTCGATTGTTCACTTTAAAGTCGTTTGTAGTTTTATGTGGTGGAAAAATTGATTAATCAATTTTGAAAAAGAAATAACCACTCGCAGAAGAGAGGGTCGTATCCACTGGGAGGCAATGATGTATTTAAATTCGCACCGATTAAAAACGTTTGTTCGTTGTTAGTTTCGACAAGAATCAAGCCAAAATTGCCTTCAGATTAAGGTTGAATTAAGAAATCATGCTAGAATAGCAATTCTTAATAACTAGAGGATATTTGTTGCTATGCAGATTCAATAAAATATCATTAAAATATGACAATGGCAGAAAATGTAATTATTAATGGCATGGATACTGTAGCAAAACAGGGATTTATTCCACTTGGCCGTGCACGAAGAAGAGTGGACGGTCAGATGCAGGAAGCTCGGAGGAAGTTCTTTGGACCAAGGGCTTCGCAGCGGTGGTGGCGGCGTGTCACGCGATGGTCGAAGTCGTCCGGACGAAGCTCCGGCCAAGGTGGCTGCCAACGGTGCTGCAGCTGCTGTTGGTGGGAAGCGCTACAGGCGGGAGGCGTGGGTGCGTTGCTATTGGCGGAAGGTGCTGCAGGCGGGTGCGTGCACTGGATTGGAAGCGGGCTTGACACTGCTGCAGGCTGCTGGCGGGCGGGCGCGTGGTCTGTTGTTGCGTGCACAAGCGGGAGGCACTGCAGGCGCGGGAGGCGCGGGTGCGCTGAAGGAGGGCGGCTCTGCTGCAGGCATGCCGGTGAGCGCTGCAGCTGGTGCTGCATGCTGGCGGGAGGCGTGGGTGCGCTGCTGTAGTGGGGAGGTTGAAGCTTTAGACGTCTGGGAAACTTCCCGGACATCTTAACTGGCTGAGGGGTGATTGCAGTAGCTGCGACGGTGGTTGTTGGTGACGAGGGCAAGGGAGGTGCACAGCGAGGTGCTCACGGTAATGCGGACGACCTCCGGATGGCGGTGTGGCCTATCACACCACACGCCCACGGTGGTGGAGGGTCGTCGCCGCGGTTGAGGCCGGCGGTGTGGAATGGAAGAGATGGACTCTGCACAGTGTGGGTTGGGGGTGGAGGCTGCTCCACTCGGCAGCCTCTCTCCTCTTTTTGTAGCTGCCTGCACGAATTTGAATGGAGAGGCGGAAGTAGATCCACCTTCTCTGCTGATCCATGAATGTGCTTTAGTGCGGCAGGAGGCATTGCAGCAGCAGCTGAGCCATTGCTGAAAAGAAGAGAAATAAAGGATATTATTAAAATATTATGGTTATTTATATGCAAACCCTCAACTTTTATGTTAATTTAAACAATGTACCTAATTGGTTAACTAATTAAACAAATGCCATTCTAAGCTAATTCTAAATGCATTTAAAATATGAATGCAATGCATGAATTATGTAATTAAATTATTTACATCCTAATGTATGCTAAATAAATGAAAGAATTAACCTAATGTCTAGGCACTTAAATACTTAAATAGCCCACAACGATGGGCTAATCAATAACAAATCAGAGAAATCAAGCTAGTATCAATTCAGAATTGTAATCAGTGAATGAAATGTGCGTTGCTCCCTAGCAATGACGCCAAAATGTTGTTAGGCGAGAATCATCGTTTTAGGAATTTATAGTGTCGTAGTACAGTGACAAAAATTACAACAACACTTAAATTTATAAACTTGGGAAACAGAAGTGAGTCCAAGGTCATTCGTAGGGAGCAAACTGAAAAATTCAATCACTAATCACAATTATGAAGAAAGATATGCAAATATAATCAAAATAGTGCTCAATGTATATCACAATAATGTCTTAAGAATAAAAAAAAATTAGAATCCAAAATGATTAGGTTAAAATGGTGATTTGAACCACCAATTTAACACTAAGGTTTAAGCTATCAATTAACACAAATATTTCAACAGTAAATGCAATCAAGTATCTACGATAACCAACAAATCAAAACCAACTCAAGTCCTCAGATGACAAGGTAAAGGCTTAGACGCCTTACCTCAAAGGAACTAAAGCACCAGCAGAACAGAAGCACAAGGCTTAAGGGCATCGTAATGGCTAAGTGCTGAGAACAGGAAAGGGGGCACAAATCTCGAGGTGCAAAACCCTCCCCCCTCCTCCTCAGATTTCCTTCCCTCAGAACCAAATCGAACCCAATTATCCGGGTAATCGGACCTGGCCCAAACCTGTGGGTAGAATTGCAGGTGAGGGTGCATGAGCGAGCATGTGTATGCTCGTGCATTCAGTCATGCATGGGGACCTCACCTCATGCTTGCTCAAGCAGATAGCCACAGGCACCTCTACATATTATATGCCTTCGAGAACCCCTACATCCCCATGTGGGACTATCCCCACTCTCATTCTTTGCATAGCTTTGCAGGCCTGCACTGATGCCTTCGGGGACAATTGTAGAATTGGGTGATGCGTCTCCTCCAAATCCACGATGTGGTTGTGCTCCTTATTTGAATTCTCTTCAATTGATGGTGGTGATGTTGCGGATGCTTATTGGTCGGATGGTGAATGGAGTTGGAGAAGGAGACCGGCGACGGCGAGTACCTATGCTCAATAATATGGCTAATGTGGCCAAATTAGATGGATGAGAATCTTCACCGTGGTGTGGTGAAGCTGGTGGTGGGCGTGGATTGGTGAGCGAGTGTGTGTGGTGGCCGTAAAATGGAAGTGAACAGAGGTCCGGCAATCGGTGTCAGAGAAGATGGTAGGGATGCCATAAGGTGAAATTAGGTTAGATGAAATAGTCATGATGGTGAGGTGGAGATTTCGACTAAATCAATTGATGTGGAGGAGGTCGAATGCAGGCTTGCGATGAAGGTGGTCGGTGGAGGGGTTGCCAGTGTTGAGGAAGGAGGAGAGAAGGGATTGGGATGAAGGTTGGCCTCAAGATAATTGGAAGAGATAGGAGTAGAAGCCCTAAACCTATTAGAGGAATGAAGGTGAGGAGTTAAGTCATTGAAGTGGCTACCAACGACGAAGATGATTGGAGATGGAGCTGACGAAGAGGTTATGAGCCATCTCCTTTAGCAGGGAGGATGGTGAAGAGGAGAGGGAAGTACTCTACTACTCGGTTGATAGTAAGAGGCGGTGATGAGGAAGATCGAAGGAGCTCCACATCATCGTTAATGGTGGCAGATATTGATGTAGAAGAAGACTTGCTTTTGTGCCAAAACGAGACAGGGACCTCTTGAGAAGAATCGACTCCTTTTATAGATGAAGCTTCTCTCCTTGCCCACGCAAATTAAGTTTCACGTCAATTTTAGACCTTGACAAACATGGGTTCACCATCATTGAATCCAGCCTTGATTGACAACGTGGATATGTTTAGACGATGCGATGGATTTTCGTGAACAAACTCACCAAATTTGGCAATTTTTCGTTGCGATTCCATCAATCAATCTCCTTGATTAAATGACGGCAAGAGAGGGTTGATGTTGCTGCAGGTGCATTCCCATGGCAAAGAGGAAGGAGGTGGCAGAAAGGGTATTTTTGAAAGGAAAACTACAAGTTAGGGGCTAGTTTGCAAGACTAGCTTGAAAGTTGAGGACATGTGGGTGATAGATAGAGATGTTTTGGGCTAAACTGCAAACTTGGTCAAGATGAATTTTGATTGAGCCCAAATTTTGGTGTTAATCTAATTTGGACTCAAAGAATATAATGGAGAACTCAGATTTGAGTTTTAACTATGTTTTGCTGGGAAATTTGCACAGAAGCCCAAATTAGGGTAAAATCCCATCTAAATCTCTATTCTATGTCAAAATAGGCTCAAATGATCAAATCAAGGGTACCAAAACTCTTAGAATATTTTTTTATGAATTTTATCCTGACCAAAACCTCTTTAATTTAAGTGGGCTAATAATTAGGGTTTTGTGTGTTATTTTAGTTCTCGAAATGCACGAAACCCTACTTCTGTCAATGTTGACCCACTTTGTTTTTGGACTTTTGAGCTTATTTTACCTTCATTTAATCCATGAGTGACCCCGTGGTTAATCTGTGTTTGTGATGTGCTACTAAAATTGCAAAATTAATCCTGATTTCTAATTCTTTTCCGAGATCAAACTAATACGGAATTATGACCCTTAGATGATTAAGTAAGAGCTTTTATCAACCAAACCTAAATAAATGTGGGTAGTTAGGGCCTATGATGGTGTTCCTATCACCAGCCCAATGGGTCGTTAATCCTGTGAAGAGGCAACCTAAAAACCCAACTTTTTAGCCATGTGAGTCAAGTGTTTAACTTAAAAAATAAAACTAAGTGTGCTGTATGTATGTAAGTGTTGTGCATATATGTTAGTATAGTGTGTGTTATGTATATGAGTATATATATATTATGCACATATATATTATATGTAAGTGTAGTATATGATTAAAGGTAAGTATTATGTATATATTAAATCTTAATTTTTGCCTTATTTTGTATGTATGTTTTTAAGGCCATTGGACATATATATGTATATATGTATAAATAAATATTGCTCTTTGTATTAGTTAGTATTTTTATATAGTGTATTTATGTTGTATATTATGCATGTTAGTATTATAAATTAGTTACTTAGCTTAGTATTATTGTATACATGCATAAGTTAGATATATATAACTGTTATATAACTCTTTTTGTGCCTTGATTGTATTTAGTTTTTATATACTTGATCTTGTATATAATTAGTTATAGACACTTAGATACTTGTGTACATTATTAATCTACATTAAATTATTATTATTTTTTATGCCTTTGTCTTGTGTATATTCTTGAGGCATTAATGTACTAACATCCATTTTTTTATAAACAATTAATTTAGATTAGTTCATTCTTTGATTATATTGATTCTAACTCATTCTTTTGTAAATAAACTTAACATTTTTGGAATAAAATGTGATTTTGGATATTAGAGAGTGATGTATATCAATAACTATCTCCTAGTGAATGACTTGGAATAAAACCAGTAAAAATTATATATAAATAAAATGACATCTATCTGGATTGCGACACTATACTACTACGATGATAATAAACTGAAATTAGCATGCTCTCTAGATGATACATCTCCCACCATAATTAACCGGGAGTCTCCTATTTTTCCCAATCCTCCCCAAGGCACAAACCAACAACACTTTGCAACTGTAAACACAATCACCTTGAGGAGTGGTAGTAGACACAAGTGTCCCACCGAACCCCAAGCTAACAACCCTAGGGCCCGTAATTAACAATCCAAACTCTCGACTATGAATGTGATCAATAGAAAATCAGAGTCTGATTCGAGAGTAAGATGTTATTGTATGGGAAAATAGAAAAAGCTAGAGAAATTGGAGGAAAGAATATCTTTGTTACAAGCATTCAAATTAACAATCATTTTACTCCTTGCAGCTATTTGATCAATTCCTACCTACACTAGATCTTTATTGAATTCATATAAGGAGAAGCGTAAGGTGGAATCTGGAAATACTAGGAGGGTAGTTTTGTTAAATAAAACAAGTACGCTAATCCTAAATAAGCTAGCCCCAAGAAGCAGGACTTGAGAACCTAGTTGATTTCCTGTAAAATAGGAAACATTACTTCTGATCGAGCTATCCTTGACTTGGGTGCTTCCATTAATGTGATGCTTACCACACTTTATAGGAAACTTGGTCTAGGCCACCTGAAACACATTGACATAACCTTACAATTAGCTGATAGATCAATTACAAAACCTAGGGGTCTTTTGGAAGATGTTTTAGTCAAGGTTCATAATTTTCATTACCCTGTGGATTTTATGCTCCTTGACATAGAAGCACCGAAATAGCTCAACCACACCCCTATCATTTCGAGAAGACCTCTCTTGGCCACTGATGTTCAACTACTTTACATAATTAATTAGTTGTTGTTAAGTTATAGTATAGCGAGCAAGGTAATGGACTCATTTTATAAATTTATACTGGTTAAGTCCAGGTTGTTTGCTAGGAGGCTAAATTAAGCATAACATTCACCGATTATTCTTAAGTTATTCTTATTCTTAATTACAATAATTAACTAATTAATTTACAAGCCAGGCACCGATTATTTATTTTTTGTAATATATATATATTTGTTTGATTCCTCTAAGTCTAACCTTGGATCAACCATCAACACGGTCTATGTTGGATTCATTGTTCCCATCACCGAACCTCGAAGGGTGCCTGGCTTTCGATGCTTCGAGATAGCACTGCCCATAGCAACCCCAAGAACTCCTGGCAATCGACACTTCAAGATAGTATCGCCCTTGGATTTCTTAAGCGAATTCAGGCCTGTGGCAATCGGCACTTCGAGATAGGGCCGCCCATGGTACCTGAACCACACAATGCACTTACATGCCCCTAGTAGGATGGTCATCCGAAGAGACAAGCGTCGAGGAATTTACATGTTATCATCGCATCCTCAAGGTGAGTATATACTCCACCTCTCCTGCGGCAGGAACTCGTTCAATCAAATTATGTTTTCAAGCTTCTCCTAAGTCAAAACTAAGAGAACCAAATTTTCTTCGAGAAAGGAATTAAGGTGATCATTATGTACATAAGACCAAGTGCATGTGAAATGTGGATACTTAGGTTACGAGGACCCGTAAACCAAAAGGTAGAAAAAGACATCAGGTACTACCCAACCTTCAACTCAAACCCTAGCTTTTCTTCCTACCTCTTGAGGAATGGTCCACAACTTAACTCCTACTCAAGTTTTTAAGTCCATAAAGGACCCTAAGGGTCTAAAACTAGTATCTCAACATAGCTTCTAAATTCAGACACCTAGAGTCAACTTAGTCTAACCTAAAGCTCTGGTCTGCCTAAGAATGTTGGGCCTAGCCAGTTAAGCTCAAAGCAAAATGTTTTTTTTTCTTTCAATGCAAATGTATGCAATGCAAAATGCTTTAACTTAAATGCATGAATGCACTATGTATAAATGCTATGTATATCCCCAAGTATACCCCCCAATGCCTAAAATCTATAATGTCCCCATTGCATAAAAAGATATTACCTGGGTTAGAGTTGGGCTGCCGTTGTTTTGTTAGCAGCCAAGTAGCCAAAGAACCTACAAATCAGGTTTAAGGATCACAGAAATAGGTCCTAAAAATGAGCAAAGTAATGCTGGCCTAGAAAAAAGGTAACCTAGGATGTTGGAGAGCTGATGATGAATCCCAATAGCAAATGGTCGCCTAACAAAGATGGGAATGAAATCTTCCCAGGTCACCAGAGGAGGTTCTAAAGGATAGATTGGCATAACAACCTCCAAAGGGATAGAGGGAGGATGACAAGGATCCTCCAAAAGGAATTGGGAAGGAATGGTGCAGAGATAAACCCCTAGGGTAATGTACTAACCATAGAAAACATCAATCCATACCTGGTACTCCATTATAGGAAATATTGATCTGTTAAACCCCCCGATCAAAATGTTAGTGAGCATAACTTTAGGCCAGGGATTGTCTAGAGTGTCTAAGTTTTAAGGTTGAGGAGTGGCCATAAGATCTAAGGTAGGTCCAGTCGGCTTAGTGTCCATACCTAACAACCTTTCTAGTTATTCAATCATGTCCCTAGCATCTCTGGTAATATCACAAGTATCTATCTGCTCTTCGTTAGTGATCATTTCAAGGTATGAAGTCAAACTTTCGCCTTTAGACATAGGCAAATTGGAGGGTGACTCCGCATCAAATGAAGGCAGGTTGGAAGCAATAGATTTAGGGATTATCCGATCAATGTCATCCTGGGTTCTTGTTCTTTACTCAAATCCTCACTGGAGTATATATGTGAATCCACAATAATCTCAGAAGTTGCTTCCAAATTTTCCATTATTTCATCATGAGGAGAGATCATAAATAGATGTGCTAAGGAAACCTAATTTGGTCAAATTTGTGACATCCTCGAGGGCTAATTCTTAAAATAAGACATAATCACCCTTAATGTCGCTCCAAATCTTGACTGTAGGTTCCTCATATAATTCATCCTTCTCCTCATCAAATGATTCATCATGTACCCAAGGTCTAGAATCATCTAAAATCTCAGCAGATCCCCTAAGGCACTTTATCTAGGGTAAATGGTTTACACTGGTAACATCAGACTCCTTAGATAGGTGAATTTCTTGAGGGTTAAGTTCCTTAAGGGTGGGCTTGAGTTCCATTTCATCATTAATAGGGAGGGTGGGATTAACAACTTAACTTTGACACACTTCATCAAATGTCATGAAAATACTATCATTGAGGTCAAGGTCTTCCAATGGTACCATCATTCCTTTCTTTTGACTCCAATATAATTCAGGTGGATACTCAACCTGATCATCTTCTTCCTCGGGTTGCCACCTTTCTTCATCCAATGTATAGCTACTTTCATACATATCCTCCTCCCACTTAAGGCATGAACCTCTCAAGGAAGTGTCATCTAGCGAGAAGGTTTCAAAATCAATTCTCGAAAAGTAGCTATTCTCCCTTACATAATCCCCAAAATTTCCCTCCAACTTAGGGTGTGGCTCTCCCACGGGAGATGCATCTAGTGTAGAGGGGTGCACTTCATCCTCAATGGGGTAGATTGGGTAACTAATTGCTTCTTTTTCTTGTTGGCCTGCATTCGAAGATTCTTCTAATAATTCAATCATTTCGTCTTGCATTTTCTGTATTTCCATCTTCAAGGAGGAGAGGTCATCATTTCTATCAGTAGAGAAGTCAGGCTCAGGCTTATAGTACTTAAGAGTGTCTGTCCAACCATTACAATATTTAGGGAGGGTGGGTTGGGTATTTCTTTGGTGTGTAGGATATTGGGCAAGGCAAATCCCGTTCCTTGGTTCTGCTCATTAATTTGGGGCTTAACCGGGCCAATACTCCTATAATAGGAGTAAAAGGGATCCCACTAGCTGTCATTATTTCCATCAAAGAATGGACCATCTCGGTGTATGGGATCAAAGATCGCAGAGTGGGGGTAAGGGTGTGGGCAAGATGTGAAAGGATGAAAGTCAACGTGGTCCATTCTAACTCACACCACAATCAGATTCCCTTTCCCAAGCAAACACAAATCAGACTTTTTAGGTCTTTAATCAGTTAGGCATTTGAGACTTAAGTCTACTTGTAGGTGACAAATCAAGTTATCTAAACAATTATGCACCTACTTGTTGACCTACAATGCGCCTAAGAAGACCTAGCTGGGACTTAGGTGATCCTCCCTAAAGCCCAAAAAGTTTAGTCACCACCAAACATGGCAAAGAGGGATGCAAGTAGGGTCAAGCCCTTCCTTTGAAGCATTGCTTTAGTGGTGCTTCTTAACTACCCTCAATTTTGAAGGTTTGGAAGCAACTTCACCTCTAAACTAAAGTTTGGGTCACTTTAGACCCCAGTAATAGGAGGCTCTAGTCCTAGCGGTTCAAAACCTAAGGAGTGTCTAAACACGTGCCATGGTGCAAGAGATATAAGTGTGCATACACCGTAAAAGATTTTGAATTTTGAATCTCATGCCAAGTTTGAAATTTAGGTCCTTGGTTTTTAAATGTCCTTCCTTTAATTAGTCCTTTTTCAAAACATTAAATATGACCACTTGTTAGATCTATTCAAATCAAACTTGGTGGTCTTTGAAATTAAGGTCCACATGCAATGCATGAACAAATATGGATGCAAAGTCTAGAAAACATAACTTGCCTCCTGCAATTAAAGATGCAAGAATGCATGCAATGCAGAAAATCAAGTCTAAATGCTACTCATTCACACCTAAATGGTCGTCCTAGGGGCAAGCAGCTTCTAGCAGGTATCTCGTGCCTTTATATATATATATACATATATATATATACACTTATGCACAAACAAAGAAAAGGATAAACCACAAAATAAGAAAAGAAAAACCTAGATCTAAAGAAAAGGGAACAAACTCCCAAAAAATATTACCCAACACGGGCCTAAGACAAAATCAGGGAACAAACCCCTAAAAATGTACCCCAGAACAAGGGTCTTAAACCAAATGTGCAATGAAAATTAAGTTCTAAAACCTAAATTCTATCTACTGAAAAAAATCGACGGAGATGAAGATGGTCACTCCAGATGTCCTCGTTCGGTGGTGGAGACAAGGCCCACTATAGTGTGTCGAGCTCCTACCTTCGAAAATGGAGCTACCAGTGTCCTCCGAAAAGTGGAAACAAGGTCCACCTTGATGTAGCTGAGGTTGGTGCAACAACTCATTAAGTAGATATGAGTACCTCGCACTAAAAGGATTGAAGTTAAATACGCCTCAAAAATAATGTGTGAACCGATAAATAAATGAATGCAAGTGTAACAGGCTCGTTGCCTCGCCGGCAATGGCACCATTTGACGAGTCAATTTTCGCTTTCGAAAATGATGATTAAGAAGATTTATTGTTGTATTTCTAAGTGGTGGAAAATCGACTAATCAAAATAATTAGAATTAAAATTAAACCACTCATAGAAGAGCAGGTCATATCCATAGGAAAGCAATGGCCTATTTAAAACTCGTACGGGTCCAAAAGCAGATGTTCACTATTGATTTCCCAAAAATATTGTGTCAAATACCACATTAGATATGTGTTTTAAAAAAAGCACTTGCTGAAATTGTACTTATGACAATCAATTGGGAGCTCAATGCAATGTTTATAATAATAAAATATCAATAAAAAGTGACAAGGGCATTTAAATGTAAATACTAATGTGTGTTGAAATAGGGGATTTGGATGGTGATCTCTCACGCATGAAGGAGGGGATGTTCGGCCACGAGGAGCTCACTAGAGGTGAAGTGGAGCGAGGGCCTTGCAACGGTGGCAGCAGCGAGTCATGAGGTGGCCGGAGGTGGGCGCTCACAGGAGGGGAGGCCCACTGTCGTGCGTTGGCCTATTGCTTCTTTGTGCAGCGTAGAGCTACAGAAGGCGCATGAGCTAAAGGTGCAATGAGGAGTGGCGAGAAGGATGCATGCTGGAGGGCTGCACGCACTTGTGCGTGGAGATTGTTGCTGCTGCGCGCACATGACGCGGGAGGCCGCTAGAGGTGCTGCTCATTGCTACGAGTGTGGCACACTCTGTAGCGTGCGGGCGGAGGTGCGACAAGAGGAGGCACGCGCTACTAGCCTGCTGGAGGAACATGCAGGCATGTGCGGTGGCATGGTGGAGAGGCATTGGTCGTGCGTGGGCTAGAGGTGCAGCGAGGAGTTGGTGCAGATGGTTTTGTTTTGAAAATAGAGGAAGAAGATGATAAAGAAGAAGAAGAAGAACAAGAAGAACAAGAAGAAATGGGGTGCTTTGTGGAACGTGGAATGGAGTGGAGATGTGTGGCTATGGTGGGTAGCTATGAAGAGGTATGGCTGTGTGAAGATGGGATTGGTTGTATGAAAGTGGTAGGATGGCCAAAGATGGTGAAAATGATGTTGTTGGGTTCCTTTGCAAGTCAAACAGAGGATGTGGTGGAGATGGAGATTAATAGTGAAGATGGTAGCATGCACGCCTGTGTGTGCTTATGGTGGAGCAACGTGCATTCACGGTGATGCGAGCAAGCTCTGAATGGCGATGCAGCCTATCACACCACACGCCCTCGATGGTGGATTCTTGCCGCTACGATTGAGGCCGGTGGTGGTGGAGATGAAGCACAGTGATGGAGTGGGTGGTGGCCTGTCTGTGCATGGTCGTCTCCTCCTCCCTTTGTAGCTGCAGGTGATGAATTTGAAAACAAAGAGGCAGGATCAAATCCTCTTCATGGCAAATGAATGCTTGCAGTTGTGCATGAATGGGTGCACGAGGAGACGTAGCTGTTACCTGTGGAAGAAGAGAATAAGAAACTAATAAAATATTATGGTTATTTATGCACAAACCCTAAACTTCTATGTTAAATTAAAACAATGCAAGTAATTCACTTAATTGATTAACTAATCAAATGCATGCAATTCTAAGTTAATTCTAAATGCATGCAATGAATGAATTATGCAATTAAGCAAAAAATATAAAGTAATTTATTTACATGCTAATATATGCTAGCTAAATGTTAAGGATATCTTAATATCTTGGCATTTACATATTTAAATAGCTCACAAATATGGGCTAATCACCTGGGAAGAGCTTCAGTCAAGAATTGAAAAGCTAGACCTTCTAGTTTGGCTCAAAGCTCTTATGTGAAATCATTTGGTCATGAAGATCTTTAGTCATTGCCTTATAGATTTTGGCATTTTCATAAGTATCATTTCTAAGCTCCTCCAACTTAGATAGTTGGAGTTTCCTGGTCTTCCCAGCCAACTCTAGGTCAAAATTACATTTCTTGATGGCCCAAAATGCCTAATGTTCTAACCTACAAGTGACAAGCCTTACCAAACACCAGATGGAACGGAGACATATCGATAGGCATTTTGTATGTTGTACGGTAAGCCGAAAGCGCATCATCTAGCTTTTAGGTCCAATCCTTCCTATAACGACCCAGTTCCCGAGTCCCTACGAGACACGAGAACCGGACCGACTCGACTAATCCCAAGACCTAGTCGTCCAATGAGGAAGTAACCAAAAGTGCAGTAAAAATAAACCACATTCAGCATGAATATAACTAACAGTAAGAAAGTATAGCAGTAAGGAAATAAACTACTATAGTATATACCACCACAACAGTAGAACAACATTTATCATATAACTTGAACTGCAGGTAAAGAAAAGTACAGCGGAAACAAGAACTACTCACTATAACGGAAGCAAAGAGGTACAAAAGACAGTGGTAACTCTACTGGACCCTACTCGGCCCAGCGTCCTCTGCAGCCGCTGATCCTGGCTGCTCAACACCTGGTCCTGAAAAAGGTAACGAGTGTAACACGTCAGCAAAACGCTGAGTAGAGTGGCAACTAAAACTAAAGACAACAGTAGAGTGTACAGTAGCTGTTATGTTCTATTACTTTCTTTATTCACATCTTTCAATTGTCTCACTATTTCATTTATTCCCCAGATCTTTTTCTTGATCTCAAATGTTCCTCGTGGGAACGATCTTGATTGCAGTCTTTTCCAAAAAGTAGAAGTAGCACGTGGTGCTCTCCTGGCTGGAAGAGTCCCCCGTGGTGATCCTACCCTCAGTCAACCACCCCAAGGTCACTGACAGACGTAACGGTGACTACGGCACGCGCGATAAACGCACAGGTAGCTAACCCGTACTGGCACGCGGTCAGTCCTTTTCGTTAACGGGTGCGCCCAATGCACAGCACGGAACCAGTCCAGGGCAGAGCCCTCTCAGTAACAGGGGTCCAACCCCTCCACAGTAACCAAACCGGGGCCTTGCCCCTCCACAGTCCGTGCACCCTCGCCTGACTACCCTGGTTTGCCCCAGCGGGCCTAACAAGTCGGTGTGGGAGGCTAGCAGAACCCCGGGGCCCGTGGGGTAGCTACTACCTCCCTACACTAGTAGCTCTCCTCGGTACTACGTACGCGAGGGCCAGCAAGTCGGTACAGAGTGGCCAGTCCTAACCCCGAGTCCCTGGGGCGGCTGGCTCCGCTCTGCACTAAATAGGGGGATAGTCGCTCTCCTTGGTACTCCGTACTCAAGGGCCAGCTCACTTCCCCAATACTATTCCATTCACTTTCTAGGATTTCTACTCCTACTTCCCCGTAGGGTTCCATCCTTTTTACTCAAACATCCAGGTTTCACTTTCCAGTTTCACATTCTTACAATCCATGTTCTCAACCACGTTATTTATTCACAACAGGCAGTTGTTAATTCAAATTACAGGCAGCTTTATATCTCTTTCCATTTTCCAAGACTGCAGTATTATACATTCCACTAGTTTTTCCCATCCTAGGATTCATACCATATCCTAGGATCTATCATACAATCTAGTTTTCCAGCCCTAGGATTCATGCAACACCTAGGAGCTATCATATATTTCTCATTCCTAGGATTCATGCAACGTCCTAGGTTCTAGTTATGGTTCCATACTTTAACAGATTTTATTAATAACTTAAAGCCACTCTACCAGGTACAACGGGAGTAATGGGGGCATGATCGGGAATCCCGCGTGCCTCCACGACTCCCAAGACTACAACTGAAGGAGGTCCTATCACAAGGATCAAACACAAGAAGAGTCTCAAAATAGTGTATAGCTACTGTAGACGGGTAGAGGAATTAATTCTGAAAAGAACGCAACTCGAATCGCGGAAAACAGAACCCGAATGGGCCCTAAACGGGTCGAAAACGACGACACTATGCAAAATCAGACGTCTGGAACTTCTTCTAGACGCCTTATAAAGTGGATCAGAGAATTACCTGTTCAGCGTGGTTTCCCAGACGTCCAGAAGTATGCGGGGACGTCTAGCCTAGCTCCCAGACGTCTGATGGTCACCCCGGACGTCTGGAGGTCGCTCCCGCCGTCTGGTACAACAGCCAGACGTCTTATTCGCGTTGGATGGTGAATCACCAAGCCTGCACACACCCATCTCCCTCCCTCAGTACGGTCAGTCGACAGGAAGGAAGAAGAAGACGGAAAACTCACCTTTCAGACGTTTGGAAGGTCTTCCAGACGTCGCCCTCGCCGTCCGGCTATCAACCCAGACATCTGATTCTGGAAATTTTTCCAGAATCAAGGCGCCACTCGGCCTCCTCTCGCGACGCCGCCCGCGTCGCACCTCACGTGCCTGCTGCTCAGACCGCAGCATTCCCCCCTCCGCGTCACTCCGCACCCCCCACGCCCTCCGCTGGACGGCCCTAGCAGCCCCGGCGAGCTCGCCCTCACGGCAGAGCTCCGCTCTTGCACGCCGCACCTCCTCCGCGCTCACTGCAGCCGCCGCTGCCGCCCTCGCGCTCGCTCTCACGCTCACTGGCTGAAGGAGAAGAGGGAGGAGACGGTGGAGATGACGGGAGGGAGAGCGTGGCCTTTTAAGGCCGCACGAGGAGGAGAGAGAGGACGCGGCAAACGTCTGCAGCTACAGGGAAAGAGGGAATAAGCGAATATCCGATCTGCGCGCTCTGGCGCGCAGACGACCCGCGCGTGTCGAATTTAACGGATTTCTAGACGTCTGGAAACGATCCCAGACGTCTGGTCAGACGTCTGGATGTGATCCCAGACGTCTGGTACGACGTTTGGGTCACCTCCCAGACGTCTTAAAAGACGTCTGGGGCACGCATTCGTTACACTTCCTATCAGGCCTTACGATTTTCTGTAACATGTTTTTGATCTCCCAATTGGAGACCTCAGCCTATCCATTTGTCTGTGGGTGTTAGGGTGTGGAAATCCGATGATTTACCCCATATTTCCCCAGTAAATTTTGAAACTGGGCATGAGTGATATGTGTGTCACCGTCACTGATAATTGCCCGAGGAATCCCGAACCAACTGAAGATATTTTCCTTCAGAAAATCGATGACCACCTTGTGGTCATTGGTCTGAGTGGGGATTGCTTCAATCCATTTGAACACGTAATCAATAGTGACCAGAATGTACTGGTGTCTAAATGAAGGGAAGGGTCCCATGAAGTCAATGCCCCGAATGTCAAAATTTTTGACAGAAAGTATTGGGTTTAGGGGCATCATGTCTCTCTTGGCCATGTTCCCAAGTGTCTAGCATTGGGCGCATGACTTTGAGAATTCTTGGGCATCCTTAAATAACGATGGCCGATAGAATTCGAATTGCAAAATTTTGGTCATCATTTTCCCAGAAAAGTGTCCACCACATGAAGATGCATGGCAGAACTCAAGTATATTGTGGAACTCATTTTCTAGGATGCATCGACGAATAATTTGGTCGGCGCTGATATAGTATAGCTCAAGATCGTCCAAAAAATAATATTTGGTCTCAGACATAAGTCAATCCTATTGTTTGGTCCAATCTTGGGGGATTTAACCAATGGCCAAATAATTGACGATATCTGCAAACCAGGGGGCTCGGATACCCGAGGCTGTAAGGATAGTCTCATCCAGAAAGGTTTCAAAGATAGGGATATCTGGATGAGGAGAATCAATTAGGATCCTCGACAGGTGATCCACCACTACATTTTGTGCCCTAGCTTTGTCCCTAATTTCAAAATCAAATTCTTGAAGTAACAGAATCTAACGAATAAGCCAGGGCTTGGCATCCATTTTGGCTAAGAGATGTTTCAAGGCCGACTAGTTGGTGTAAATGATAACATGAGAACCTAAAAGATAAGCCCAAAATTTTTCTAATGCAAAAACTATGGCTAGAAACCCTTTTTCAGTAACAGTGTAATTCCTCTGAGCTTCATCCAAAGTCTTTCCAGCATAGTAGATTACGGAGGGCTTTTTCTCAATTTTTTGACCCAAAATAGCCCCGACAGCATGATCAAATGCATCCTCCATTATCTCAAATGGGGCTGTCCAGACCGATGGGTGCAACACCAGGGCAAATTTGACTGTCGTTTTTAATAAATCAAATGCCTTACGCCATTATTCATCAAACTCGAATGGCATGTCTTTGGCCATAAGGTTACTCCAGGGTTGAGCAACCTTCGAAAAGTCCTTGATGAATCTTCTATAAAAATCCACATGCCCAAGGAAAGAGTGGATTTGTTTCACAGATGTAGGTGGAGGAAGTCTAGAGATAGCATCCACCTTAGCCTTATCAACTTCAATACCCCAATTAGAAACCACGTGACCCAAGACAATGCTTTCTCAGGTCATGAAGTGGCTCTTTTCCTAGCTAAGGGCTAGCCGTGTCTTGATGCATCTCTGAAAGATCAATTCCAAGTTAGCTAGACATGACTCAATGGAATCTTCGAAAATGGAGAAATCATCCTTGAAAACCTTAGGACAATCTCCCACCATGTCCAAAAAGATGGCCAACATGCACCTTTGAAAAGTCGCTGGTGCATTGCAAAGCCCGAACGGCATTCTACAAAATGCAAAGGTTCCATAGGGACATGTGAAAGTTGTCTTTTCCTGGTCTTCGGGATGGATAAAGACTTGGTTATATCCCAAATAACCGTCTAGGAAGCAAAAGTACTTTTGCCCAGCTAATCTTTCTAGGATTTGATCAATGAATGGTAGGGGAAAATAATCCTTCTTGGTGGCTGTGTTTAGCTTCTTATAGTCAATACAAACTCTTCAAGCAGAAGCTAAATGGGTGGTAAAGGATTCCCCTTTCTCGTTAGTTGTAACGGTTATGCCCGCTTTCTTGGGTACCATCTGAACGAGGCTAACCCATAGATGATTCGAGGGTAAATAATTCCAGCATCGAGACATTGATTATCTCCTTTTTGACCACTTCTTGTATATTCGGGTTTAATCTCCTTTGCATTTCGTGAGAAGGGTGGGATCCATCTTCCATGAAAATACAGTGATTACAGTAAGATGACTCGATCCCCCTAAGGTCATGGATGGTCCAACCAATTGCCTCTTAATTTTTCTTAAGGACCTTAATCAGCCTCAATTCTTGGTCCTTAGTCAAATCAACACTAATAATCACATGGAATGTATTCTTAGGTCCTAAGAACTCATATTTCAAATTTTTAGGCAATGGTTTCAATTCTAGCTGAGGTGGGTTTAACATAGAGGGTAGGGAGGATGCTGATGAAGATTCATCAGGACGATCCAATGGAAGAGGTTGGGAATGAACAAAATCAATAGCCTCTTCATGGTGTGGAAGGTCTACCATGGAGGGTGTGGGTTAGGTTTGCTAAGTCCAGTGGAGTCCTCGAGTACACTGATTGTCATACAAGTCTCAAAATCCTGATCCTTGAGCTCTTCAATGAATCCACAATCCTCAAATCCTTTTATCACCTTGAAAATATCAAGAGTTAGCTTCCTATCCCTAAAGGTGATTTCCATACTACTGCTCTCACAATTTATGTTGGCCTTGGCAGTAGCTAGGTACGGGTGCCTGATTGCACAACAATCATGCAACCTAATCACCTAAATTAAGCTAGATTCTAGCATAACTTAATAATAATGCATTCATAGGGATCATAATTTTCACAATAGTTAGTTTATCAGTCATATAGATAATATCGTCATTTTATGACCTAAAAGAGAGATGATTTTAATTACAGTTGATTCAAAGCTACAGATGTCAGATCAGACCGAACAGATCTGATCCAAACGACAACGGGAGTCCAATGGTTCTAAAATCATCCCGATCAGATAGCCAGAGCATCGTATGTAGTTCATAGAAGAATGGAGATCATGGAGACAAAAGACAAAGATCTGAGGCTCAAATGAAGAATCCAGTCTAACGGCCCAAAAATAAACTCGATCGGAGGTCTACAGCACCAGATACAAAGAAAAGAAGGACGGCCATGATGGCACCACGTGGCACCATCACAGCCGCTCCCTCACCACCGCCCCATCTAGGAAGGCTGCACTGTACCCTTTGGGTCATTGGATCTCCATCCAATAGTCACAAGCATGCCACGTCACCTGCCCAGATTGGATAAGCATAAATAGAAATAAACAAGTATATATAACAAAAGGTTCGCATAGCGCATTGGCCCACTTGCATGCGCAAAAGCGAGTGACGTGCATTCAAGTCGTGTGTTGCGTGAAATTGAAGCGGTGTTGGCTGTGCGAGTGCACGCGAGCACAATTGCGTGATCTAAGGCCACGTGGTGCGATGAGAGAGAACCGTGGCTGGATGCACGATCTCACGTGCTTGCTTCAATGCTAAGATAGCAGCACTCCTTACAATAGGACGACTGACGTTGAGGTGGGTTTTGAAGGTGAGTGGTGAGCGAAGAAGATAAGCATTCGAGGATTGAGAGAAGCACGTGAGGAATGAGAACCGTGCGATCGAAGATTGACGATGTAGTGGCTACCACATGTCACCAGCAAAGCTAATCCAAGCATTTTAGGCACAAATGAAGGTATTTTGAGGCCAAATCAAAGCTGTTGATCTCCCGATCAACGGATTTGATAAAATAAGATTTGTTGGATGGTTTTAAAGCCAAAATACCCTTTTTTCCCTCCATCAAAACTATAAAAGAAGACCCAGGGCCCCCCAGTTGAAGCATCTCTCTCTCCCATCAACCCATATCTCTTCTACCATCTTCTCTGAAATTCTCCATCTCTTCTGCAACTCCGTCCCGGTACTCTGGATCTGAGGTGCTGCCGCATCTCACAAAAGCATCCCACAAGCGACACTATTTTTCTGCCACTTTCTTCTCACTCTTTCTCTATCTTTTTCTCTCTCTATCTATCTCTACTTTTTGCATAGTAATTTCTATTGTGAAAAACTCTTTATCAATGCAATTAAATTTGATCTTATGGATATCTGATGCCTCTTTATACATATATACATATATAAAAACCATTAGAACTAGTTTATTGAAAAGCTTCTATTAAAAATCAAGATTGCCTCCCTGCAAACAACCCAGTACTCACCGGAGTTTTATAAATTTATTTGTCGACGTGTTTTCATACTATACTACAACTAAATAACTCTTAAAGCATGAATTATGCATCAAATAAGTTGGCACCATTGCCGGGGAGGCAACAGAAATTTTTAAAGCTTTTCTTGATGCAAATTTGAGATTTCTAACTCACTACTTCTTTTGTTTATTTCATGTGTGTAGGAAACGAAGAAATCTGAACCAAACATGACAGTGGAGAAAGTGCGGGTTCGAACCTCAGGTAAGTAACCATAGTTTAGATTAATTAGATTTAGGATTTGCTTGAACCCTAGGATTAGTTAGAATTTGTTTTCTTATTAAAAACAAAAAAAGAGAAAAAAATCTCTTGATTTCGGGTTGAAATAAAATTTTATCTTAAAAAATCAATTCCTAGAGATCTGTATGTCCAAAAATTCTTAAATTTTTACTGGCCGTAGATTTTAAAGTTAGAAATAACATATCCAAAATTTGAGCAAATTGAAGGTAGAAAAAATTTTGAAAAATTTGCGCACTAATCTGTTATCAATTCGGTTATTATTTCTGATTTTTCAGAGTTCAAAATATTATAAAAATTTCTATACAACTCCGATTGAAGTGAAATTTGTGGTACTGAATTTACAAGATAGTCAAGAATTTTAGAAAAATCTGAGAAATATATTTCTTGCTCGTTTGATTACACGAATTATCTGATCATTAACTGAGGGTCAAAGCATATTGCAAAACCCCTAATATGGTTTAAATCTAAAAAAAATAGAAAATGTGCATTAAAATTCATGAAAAAATATTTTGTGAGATCCTAGTTAGTAGTACAATAAGGACCAATTGATTTCATTGCTTGGGTCACGCCACTCATCATTTTGGACCTAAAAGAATCATTTAGAACTATCTATGCGTAGGGTTTCACGGTAAGGATAGAGTACATCTGCATTTCTATATTCAAAGAAAACCTATCAAACAAATTGAGATTTGTAAAACTCTTTGTGTACCTCATCAGAACCTTGATTGAAATTATTTAATCAAGTGAACCCTAAAATTCATTAACACAAGCATTTGAATCTTAAAAGATACTTCGTCATAAGAAATTGCTTATAAACCCTGCCTAAGCACTTCACACATTTCAAAATCAATTTTAAGGGCAAACACCCCTTAACACCCATCATATTCCAGAAGCACATCAAAATCAAGCTTAAAACTGAGTAGACGTGCGTTAAGCAGGACTAATAGACTTGGGGAGTTGAAACTAGATTGGGCTAAGGTCAAGGCCTTGTCTACTTGGACCCACTGGTGACAAGAAAGGTCAATGCGGTAACCGCGTTAACCTTTAGTGATGTCCCACCATGCGGGGTGTCCTAAGGGGTCCCACCATTCTGGCCAACCAAGTAATTCAAGGGTTGATCTAACCCAGTCATGTTTTGGGGAGCCAAGATTAGGCCTAATTAGGGTCGACACTCTAACGACCAGTTTTATTGCTTGCATTGAGCAGGTGGGGGTTTCTCTCATTTGTCTTCTCTCTCATCTATGGACATTCTTCCGGTGCATGCAAGGTAGAAGATCTCAAAATCCTGATTTGCTACCACCATTAGAAAGAAATCCTAGGAGAAGACATATTTATCCAGGATCTGAATCTAAGCCTTCTACAATGGTCAGTCAACACGAGGAAGAAGAGATCGATAAACAAAATATGGATCCTATCACTCTCTTATAAAGGTAAATCGCTAAGTAGGGCCAGCATCATGACTGACAGATGGAAGTTATAGTGTAGGCCATCACTTGACTCCAAAACAGAAGGGCAAACCGACCCCTCTGTGACTTTTATAACCCTCCTAATGCCCAACCTAAACCCTTTATTAGGGTACCTCAGGATGAGGAAGATTTTAAACTCAAACCTCAGATCATTAACTTAATTCCCCACTTCCATGGCCGTGAATCATATGACCCCTTCCACTACCTTGAAGAGCTCCTGCACATAAGAACCTTTGGCCCTAGGAACATGAATGAAGGTACCCTAATGATGATGTTCCCATTCTCCCTGAAAGATAGAGCTACACATTGGTTGAGAACAATTGGTAGACAAATCCTAACTTGGGAAGACCTGAGAAGCACATTACTAAAGAAATTCTTCCTCGTAGAAAAAACTAATGCCCTTAGATGTACCATAACAACCTTTAAGCAAAACCATAGGGAACAACTACATGAGGCTTGGGAGAGATTCAATGATTTAGCTAGGAAATGCCCTCATCTTAGGATTCCGAAGTGGCACTTGACCCATATTTTCTATTATGGGCTAAGTGATAATAAAAAGAATTTTGTTGATGTGGCATGTGAGGGCAATTTCCTAAGTCAAGATGCTGAGAGAGCCTTTCAATTGTTTGAGAATATGAGTGAAAATTTCCTCAACAATGTCTCAATATCCACCTTTAACAGAGCTAATCAACCAAGGAGCGGAGTTTATGAAGTTAACAACAATTCAAACTTAGTTGATTTAGAACTAATTGCCCAACGATTAGACAAAGGGTAACTCGTGGGAAAGAATGTGGATAAGAAACTGGATAATCTTCGGAAAGGTGGGAGTTCCTTAGGTATACAATCTAGATTAAACCCTATGCCTACCCAAGGAATGAATATGTTAACCCACAACCAACACTCCAACCAACTAGGTCAAGAATCAATGCACAACATCAATGACCTAACAATGACTCCACCTATGAGCCAACTGTACTTGGACCCATCTCTTTCTAGGTGCCAAGGAGGGACCTTGATGCCCACGAATTCTGAACTAGGCAGCTCGATGCATAGTTGTCCTGAGGAAGTGAATGCACTTCAGGGTTACACTAGAAATGAGCCTTATTCAAATACTTACAACCCTGGATGGCGCAACCATCCTTACTTTGCTTGGTCAAGTCAGAAACTCACCTAGGGTCGTAACTTGACTAAGCCAAACACTTATGGGCAACCTAGTAGGTATACACAATCACACACATATCAACCGCAACCTACTCAGGAAAACCAGCCCTCTAATTTGAGTCTGGTCCTTAAAGAAATGAGAGAGATGAATCTTAGACATAAGGAAGAGATGAATCAATTGAGGTTAGAACTAATGGGACGACTAGACCAGCTAGTTGATGTTAGACAACACGAGATGCTACCATCCCAACCCATCCACAACCTAAGAAATTTTAATAGGGTTACCCAAAGCAACACATGGGACCAACAGGCACATGTAGTTCAACTTGCTCCCCAACACCGACCTGGTTTTGCCAACCCTAGTCAGGCTCCACCTAGTTTGCAGAACCCACCTCAACCTTTCAACCATAACACCTTTACTGGTGAAGTAACCTTGAGAAGTGGGAGACAGACCTAAGATCCTTACCCTTCTAAATCTAACCTTGAGGATCCTGAATCTGACCTAGGAGATCAAGAAGACAAGGATGAAGACCTAAACACTCACGATTTCTCTCAAGCACCCTTTCCTGAAGCCTTGAACAAACATAGGAAAAGGAAACCCAATTGATATAGACACATCTATTTAGGATAAAATGCCTATTCATGCATGTTCCTAGGCTTAGATTTGCATTACATGTTATAAACATTGCATAGCATGCATCATTCTGAATTTAGAGTAGTTGTATATATTTTAGGTTAATTAGGTCCTTTTTATGGTCAGGAGAGAAGAAGACTTATTTCAGGGCCTCAGATGAATGATCGGACCATACGGATCTGATTAGGACGACTATCGGAGTCTAACGCCTCTGAAATCATCTAGATCGGAGAACCGTAGCATCATATGAAGTCCGAGGAAGATCAATAGCCAAGGAGCAATGTGACATCCATACGGGTTTCAGATGGAAAATTTGACCGTACGGATGGATCCGGAGCAACGATAGCAGTCCAGCATCGTGGGAATAGTCTTGATTTGAGCACTGTTGCACCCTCTACAAAAGAAAGAAGAATGGACAGCCCAGATGGTGCCACGTGGCTCCATCCATGCCACCCCATGGCGCCATCCATAACGCCCAACGTTGGCCAGCAGCAATGCACGCGCATAGCTGCAGCCATGCGTAGTGCAACGCGCACAACCACAACCGCAGCCACGTGTAGCGCACCGCACACAGCCATAACCAAAATCGCACTCCGCGCACAACCGCAGCGTAGTGCATGATAGCGCACGCACGTGCACGGTGCGGGGAGCACGATTGCGTGAAGCGCGTAGAGCACGATGTGCACGCCAGCGGAGTAGGTGCCAGTAGGGTGGGAGTAGATCTTCAACAACGTGGGCCTTTAGTGACACTTGTAGCTATCACTGATGGTTTGTGCACGCTAGAAAGAGGAATTGAAGGGCGAATCTTCAGCGACAGCTGCAGTGACGTTTATGGACGTTAGTAATGACCTAGATGCAAATTTATTCTTCCTTCTCCACTATAAAAGGACCTACCCACCAACATTCCAAACCATCTCTTCCTTTCTTCTTCTCACCACCTCTAAGGCTCTCGGGAGAGCTTGTCATAAGCCCGGGATGCTCCTCTAAAGTAGAAAATCAAATAGTTTTCCCTCCCCTCATCCCCATTCGTTGAGCATCCCGTGGCCGTCCTCTCACCGCCCTTTGGGAAGAAGATCCTCGCTGCAACGCCATCCTGCCCCACCCTCTGTCCTTCGGCTCCATCCTCCTTCGTTTCGCTCCTCACCACCTTCCTCCGGGCGACGTTAGAGCGAGTCGTCCTCCGAGCAACCGTCGAGGGGGATTTCTCTCACCTCTTTCAATCTTTTTACGCTTTCATACTATAGTTTTCTTGCTTTCATAGTTGTAACAAACAGTTGTTCATGAATAGATGATTGTTTCTCTCTCTCTCTTCCTCTCTTATATTTTTACAAGTAGATAAAGTTTTCATCAACCTAATCTCTTGTTTGTTAAAAATACCAAAAAAATTAGAAGAGATAAAAATGAAATAAACAAATAAAAAGAGAAACACGGATTTTCAAAACCAAACGTTCACCTCCCCGTGTTCGACCTGGCACTCACTTTTCGAGTTTCGGTATAAATTTTATTTGACCACGCATTTTGCAACTACGATGACGGGTTACTCGTAACCCCGATTTCAAACACTCAAAACACGTACAATCATTTTGGCACTGTTGCCAGGGAAGCAACACTCTTTGTTTTTTTTCCGTGTTTTTTTTCCACCTTACCTAACTTTTATCTCACTTTTTCTCTGATCTTACTGTGATTGTAGGTACTCTTCTGAGGCTGGCCAAAGCGGTTAGATCGGAGAAAAGTGCAGATGAAGGTTTTGTAAGTGACCCCCACACCACCCCCACCATAGTTTTCATTCCATAAACTAATAACTCAAACCCAAATCAACTTAGGTGCTTTTTATAAACCCTATGATAAATTTGGTTGTTTGTTTGCCACCTCCACTCACCTCGCTATCCACATAAATAAAATAAAAATAAAAAAAAGTGTTATCTGATTGTGAGATTTTCTGAAAGAGACACGCCTTAACACCCCCAACTCTCGACTTAAGGCACACCACTCCACTTTGATTCTACCACTTAACCAGGATCTAACCTATGGACCCGGTACACTTCAACTCAAAACACATAAGTGAGTAGAAATCTGATTAAGCTAAAATATTGTGTACCTTAATCTGTGGTGCGAATAGGTAATTAATTGATTTGTTTGTGCCGCACCACTCAAATTAAAAGCGATTCATCAGTAGGTTGCCACTTAAGGTTGATTCTTAGGGTTGAACTAGGCACTCCACATTATTTTTTATTTTTAAAGGAACATATCATCACCCGTGCTTTCAAAACTTGGAGTGTTCTACTGAAACTTGATTGAATACACCTAAGATTAAACCCTAAAAGCTACTAAATAAGGTTAAACCCTAAAAGTCACATTATTAAATAACCTTGTTTGCAAACCCTAGTTGTGCATGCACACACATTTTAACTGATCAATATGGGCACAACCCATCTAAAGGGCCCATCACATTCCAAGAACACAAGCATCCCAAGCCTAATTAAAACTGAGTGGATGTTGGCCTTAAGGATTGATTCGCTCTTCGGGGCTCATACTGAGATTTCTTTTCAATTAATCTATTTCTACTAGTCCATATGATATCTAGCTAAGGGAGTAGTGTCAAACGGGGTACACTAGGAACTGGAGGCACAAGCTAAAGGAAGAACCTTCTCCCTAGTCCCTCCTTCTAACTGGTTGGATTGACCAGATAAAAGTAGACCGAATCGTTTATAATCTCAAGACCGGTCCTGGGAGTCTGTAGGTCTTTAGGCTAACCCACCTAAGGACATGGTTGATTGCTTTTATTGCAGGGCTCCTTTCTCTCTTCTGATTTCCCTCCTTACTTCACCATGTATCCTTCCACTTCTTACATGCATTTCCCATCTTATCTTCCTACCACCACTTATCCCGAAGATGATTACTATTCTAACTTGACTTGTAATTACCCATCCACTAGCTGGGATGACTTTGATTGGGGATACGAATCTGGACCTCAGTGTCCAGGTTCTAACCCTGGACAACAAGACTATGATTACTATCCTTCCCAGAGCTACAATGATTATAGACCTACACCCTTTGATGATCAACCTAACCAAATCTACAACCATGAAGCATATGCTGATTATAACACTTAGCCTCCCCAGAATTACGCTGAATATAGGTCACCACCATTCTTTGAACAACCCGAGATGACCTACAATCAGGGAGGAACCCAAGAACCTCAATATCTTGACTCCCCTAGAATTAACCAAAACCCACACACCCTGAACCGAACCAGTCGGTTCAGGTGAACCAAATCCAAGACAGGGTGTTGGCAAACTTGAAGAACACTATACAAACTTTAGATGCTTAGCCAACACCAAGCACTAAAACACTGGAGCCTATGATGAAAATGATTGATGAACTTAATAGTTCTTTATTAGATTTGCTCCAAAGTATTAGGGATAGGGACCTGGGTGAGTTTCTTCTTGGGAAATTGTTGAGGTTGAGGATGAAATTTGTGGTTGCCCTAGTCAAATCTTTAGATGATTCTCAAGATGAACCCCCTTCAGAAGAGTCAATGTCTAAACCCGCTCAGGTGCTTGTCGGGGGGGGATACGTATTCTGAGATTGGAGATGACCAGGTTGGGGGGGGATACATATTTAATTAATAAATTCAAAATAAAAAGAGTGTCAATGGCAAGTGAATGTAAATATTAATATAACATGAAATAGAGCATTTTCTTCCTATGGACGTGCACGAAAAGGAGGCTGCGATCAGGTATGCGGAACTCGAAGGTGGTTGGCCACGATGAGGGCTATGAGTGGGTGGTGACGACATGTCGAATGGCTGTCGATGCTCTCACCAGCGATGAGGAAGGCTGGTGATGGTGGTGGCAGCTCACCAATGTGAGCGGGCTGCTATCAGCCTTCAGAGGGTGTGGCGAGCTCGTGAGGTCGAGGCAAGTTTGTTGACGTTGATGGCACGAAGCTTCGAGGTTGGAAGTGGCGGCTGCGTGGAGGAGGGTGGAGTGCGGTGATGGGTTCTTTTCGAGGAAGAAGATGAATAATGCTCAAGCGAAGAGGGGTGAGGAGGATGGCATGTGGGCACAATTCATACCACGTGTGGGAGCTTGACGAGGGGAAACACGTGCCGCTGAATGGTGTGCACGGGCGTGTTGCTAGCTGCACGTAGGAGGTCGATGAGGGGAAGGAGGTAGGAGCGTGCAGTGGTGCGGTTTGTGGTGATGGTGGTGAAGGTGGTGAGGGTGGTACACACTGAGGTGCTCATGATAATGCAAGCGAGCTCCAGATGGCAGTGTGGCCTGTCACTCCACACACCCACAGTGGTGGAGGCTTGCTGCCACGATTGAGACCGGTGGTGGAGCGGATGAGAGGTCAACTCTTTGCATAGTGATAAATCGGGGTGGAGGCCTATAGCAGCACGGTCGTCTCCCCCTCCCTCTTTTAGCTGCAGCCAACTGATTTGAAATCCAAAGAGGCGGGAGCAGATCCACTCTTCCTGTCGAGTGAATGCTGGCAACTATGAGGAGTGAATGGGCGCAGGAGGAGGAAGTAGAGTTGTTACCTGTTGAATAAGAAGAAGAATAAAATAATAAAATATTAGGATTATTTATGCATAAACCCTTAACTTCTATATTAAAATAAAATAATGCATGTAATGTTCCTAATTGGTTAACTAATCAAATGCATGCAATTCTCGGTTAATTATAAATGTATTTAGATATGAATGCAATGCATGAATTATGCAGTTAAGCTAAAAATATGAATTAATTTATTTACAACAATTAATCAACACACAATGCAATTAAGCTAAAAATATGAATGCAACTAATCAACACACAATGCATGCTAGCTCAATGTTAAAGATATCCTAGGCATTCATATACTTAAATAGACTACAAATATAGGCTAATCATCTTGCAAGCATAAACACAGTTGAATTTTGCTCTAGAAAGCCTGCAGAAGATTTCATTCATGGCTTCAGCATTGTGTGCTGTCATCTTCTTTTAATCTAATTTCACCTCCACTCCTTTATTTCGGGACGTCTGTATTTGGAGGCGATGACATCCCACACCTCGAAATCCATAAATTCTAGGAAGATCTACATCCTAGTCTTCCAATATCCATAGTACATTCTGTCAAAAAGAGGCGGTCGAACGGCAGATTGTCCCTCAGCATATGTGTTGACAGATGACTTTGACATCTTCTAGACAATGAGGCTCTGATACCAAATGAAAATTAACTTGTGGATCAAATGAATACTAGAGGGGAGGGGTGAATAGTATCACTTCTTGAAATAGTAAATGATAAAAATAAATTCACAACAACAATCAAGCATAAATAACACCTGGATTTAGAGTGGAAACCCAAACTGGGTGAAAACCACTACCTAAGCCTCTCAACTTAGGATTTTTTCGACTAGTCAAGACTAGTCAATCCACTATAGTACTACTTGAACAAGGGTGGCACAACCTCTTTACAACCACTTCTCTTTTTGATCTAAAGAGAAGAATAACAACAACACGGATGTTTCCAACACCTTGGAATCCGTTAATCAAAGACAACAAAGTTGAATAACAAAATAGAAATATCTATAAAATCTTAATAAAAGATCAATCTAGTATTTCAGCAGAGGTTTGAAATGATGTGCTTTTGAAAGATGTGAATAGAGAAGCATAGAACACTTTTGAAAGAAGCACGAGAAGCTCTGATTTGAGTGTATTTCTATGAAAAATTGTGTATTGAAAGGGCTGCGTACGACCTTTATTTATACAAAAATATTGGCTTGAAAAGGAAGTAATATTGGTCGATCAATTAAGTTATTTTGGTCAATCAAAAAGCTATTTGGTCAGTCAATTAAGTTGATTGATCGATCATAAGTCGGTCGATTAATTAGCTTGGTTGGTCAATCAATAGGATTTTAATCAACTTCCTAACAAGGATTAGTTTGATCGATTAGCAAACTTGGTTGGTCGATCAACATGTTTTGGTAGATCAAAAAGAAATGTTGGTCGATCAATAAACCTAAAAGTTGGTTTTCAAAGAAGCGTGAAAAACTGTTTGATTGCTTTATTTTTGAGGTTCCTTACAATGATATCCTAGGCTCAAATAAAAAAGAAAATTACACACATCAGCAACTATATAAACTTGATTCAAAAGAGAAGCTTTAATTCGAGATGGTCCTGAAATATTAGTGTAGCAATAAACATAATTTTGGTGCATCAAAATAGAGCTGCATACAATCAGATCCTCCAAATGTTGGAATGGGATAGCCATAGAAAAGGTGAGGAGTGTTATCATTAACGATAGCAGACCGGGAGCATTTTATTCTAAAAACAAATCAATCAATAATGAATACAAAGGGGCTCTCCATGCTCCCAATAATGTTTAAAAAGAGGCTCTTCACGCTTCCACTAACTCCCAACACTCCCTAATAATATTCCCCACATTTATTGGCATCCCTCTAAATAATTTCTTGTTATGAGCACACCAGACACACCACAAAACTCCTCCAATCCATGTACGTGGTTTGGTTGAAGTTCTAAAGTGCATCCATAATTCATCCCAAGTGGGCAAGGCTTCTCCAAAAATATTTCTCCAAATTTGGTCTGTTACCAGGCACGTGGAGAAAATGTGCACGCTACTATCTATGGGGAAGTTATAAAGAGGGCAATTCTAAGGTGGGACACCCAATCTTGAGTGCCTTAAATCACCTATAATAAGACCATTTCTTCTACTCAACCAAAGAAAGATTTTTATTTTCAAGGGTATTTTTAAATACCAGAGAGCAACACAATCCTTGTCCACATGTGTTGGGCTATTGTTACCTCCACCAATCAACCATTTGTAGGCATTTGCAAGAGTTAACGGCCCATGACTCCAGACAAACTTATCAGATCCACCCAGTGGCTTAAAGGTTTCCAGCTCCCTCCTCAACTGATCATATTCCTCCTGCAAACAACCTCTTTCTCTTGATACATGGCCCACCAAATTCCATCTGCTATTCAGGGGATCCTAGCTCTCCTTCATCGAGGCAGACTTATCCACTACAGCATTGAACACATGCGGAAAGTAAATTTTCAGAGGTCCCAAGTTAGACCATTGATCGTGCCAAATGGAGAACTATTGGCCGTCTCCAATCACCAGCTCAAAGTTCTGCCAATTATCACGCATTGCTACCCAGACAGATTTCCAGAATGGAGATGGCTTACGTAGAGCTGTTGTGCATCTAGTTACATGAGAGCTGCCATGTGCATCTTTGATGATCGTAGACCAGCTCCTTTCATCATCTTCAAAGAGCCTTATAGCCCATTTCAGCAGCAAGAAATCATTGAACTCCTTCAATGAGCGAATGCCTAGACCACCATGCTTTTTAGGAGAGCATAACTAATGCCATTTAAGGGGATGTTGGAATCTACCCTCAGATTTAATCCCTTTCCAGAAGAAATGCTTCCGGAATGTGTCAAGTCCTTTCCAAATTGATTTTGGCACTTTGAAAATAGAGAAATAAAAAATTGGAATAGAGGTGATGACCGAGTTTAGGAGGATCAGCCTTCCTCCTTTAGATAAGTAGCAGCTGCACCAACTTTCTAGATTAGCAACTACTTTATCAAACAAGGGGTTCCAATCACTCTTCTTCAATTTGGTGTCAAGCAGAGGCAGTCTCAAGTACTTCACTGGCAGATTCACAATAGGCATATGCAGACTAGTTGATAAAATCTCACTTTCCAGGCCATTCAATCCAAAACGGATGAGAGGGGACTTTTCACCGTTTAGCTTTAACCTGGAGATGTCACCAAACATGGAAACCATAGTGTAGAGGGCATTCGCTTCATTTCTTCCCCCTTCCATGAAAAAAATGATATCATCCACATATCATAAGATTGGCACCAGTGCTCTAGAATTGGACAATGAATAACCTCTCACCAAACCTGCCATTGAGAGTTTGCAAGTAAAGCATTCTAGAGTGTCTACTGCCAAATTGAAAATAAGTGGAGCTAGGGGCCAACCCTTCCTAACCCCACGCTGAGGTTGAATCCAAGCTTCACATGGTCTACCATTAATTAGAAGGGAGAATGATGAAGTTGCAGTGCATATTGTCATCCATTGGCTCCACTTCGATGGGATTCCCCTCCTCTTCATAATCTCATAGAGATATGGCCAGGAAACCGAGTCAAAAGCCCTACAGAAGTCCACCTCCCACATGAAGGCTTTACATTTTCATCTACGCCATCCACTGACCATCTCTTACGCTACAATAAATGACTCTTGTAGTGAATGGTTAGGAAGGAAGGCTGACTGCATTGGATTTATTAGATGTGATAGAACTCCTCTTAATCTATTTTCCAAGACTTTGCTAATTATCAAATAAATAGAGTTCGTCAAAGCAATTAGCCTAAACTCCTGCAAACTCTCTGCTCCTTGCTTCTTTGGTAGTAAGAAAAGGTAGGATTTGTTAATTCTTTCAAAGGCCCTGTTACCCTCTTGAAACTTCTTAATGACCTCCATCACATCTCTTTTCACCACTGGCCAAAACTCCTTATAGAAGAAGACTTGGAAAACATCAGGACCTGGGGAGCCTTCAGAGTTCAGACTAGCCATCGCATTCTCAACCTTCTGGATCGTAATAGGCTCAACCAAATGCTCAGCTTCAGATTCATCTACCTGAGCAAAATCAAAATTGTTTAATCTCTAATTCCCTCTTTCTATGTCATTAGAGGCTTCTTTATAGAATCTGATCACTTCTCTTTTAATGCCCCCTGAAGAAGTCAGCACCTGATCACCTGATCTCAAGGAAGAAATGTAGTTGACCTTCTTCTAGAGCTAGCTGCCATGTGAAAGAATTTGGTATTTGCATCTCCTTCTTTCAACCATAATTGTCTGGATTTTTCTCTCCAATCAATTTCCCTTTTTAGGCCTTCCTCCAAGATAGTCACCCACCAATTTTTGCGTTGTGAGCACTCTTCTTCTATTAGTTCTCTATTTTATTTTTCATCTAGCAGCTGCATATTATTTAAGGCCTCCATTCTCCTTTGATCTCTCATGATCTCAATGATTTTTCTATACTCTTTCATAACAGATTTTAGTTCTCTGAGTTTAGTTGCAAGTCTGAAGGTAGCTAAGCCATCCACCAGTTTAGATGTCCACCAGTTGTAAATCATCTCTGTTGAACGCTACGAACCTACGCTAACGTGTTTGGTTTTGGAAAACCTGTCATTGTAGTTCAAAAGTGAAGAATTCGTGTTCAACAAATAAAATTTATACCGAAATTAAAATTCCGGGTCGAACACAGGGAGGCGGACGTTTGATTTAAAAACTACGCGTTTCTTTTTATTTGTTACAGAATAATTCAATTTAGAACTATCTAATTATTTACAATAAATAGAAGAGAGAGAGAGAGTAAGAGAGAAAGAGAATATTACACAGAGAAATCAAAATGAGATGTAGAATAAACAAGGAATTTTTGCATTGAAGAGATTGTTCATTACAACTGGAAAGCATAAAATAATTACTCTAGAAAGAGATAAATTTACTCTAGAAAGCATTAAAAGAATGGAGGGAGAAATGTCCTCCTCGACGGTCGCTTGGAGGACGAGTAGATTAATCTAGAAAGCAGTAAATCTATACTAGAAAGCGGTAAAAAGAATAGGGAGAGAGAAATCCTCCTCGACGGTTGCTCGGAGGATGAGCCGGACGGCACGACGCCTGGACGAAGGAGAACGAAGCGGGACGAAGGAGGACGAAGCAGAAGAACGGGAACGAAGCAGCACGTCGTCGTCGTCGCGGGATCCACTTCCAAAGGGGAACGAAAATTGGACTTTATCTCGCGAGAAGCATCCAGGGTGTGGGACAAGCTTCTCTTGAGCTTTGGAGGGGTAGAGAGGAGAAAGAAGGGATGAGAATTTCGTATGGAGGGGGTCTCCTTTTATAGTTGCAAGGAGTGGGGGCAAAATGGACATTATAACTTCAAAATAATAAATAAGGGGTCTTTAGTGACGGATAAATCCGTCACTAAAGCCCCAACGTGGGCGTAGTGGCCGGCTAGCGCGTGCCTCCTCGCCTGCTTGCGCGCTCAAACGGCCACGCACGTTCGCCGCTTTTCAACCGTCCGATCGTGAGATCGGACAGCTTAAATCGCGTCCGCGCCCGCTGCGTAGCGAGCCCGCCCGCGTGCGATCGCGCGTTACGCGCGGGCGTCCAATCGCGTGTCGTCCTGATTGAACGTACGCAGCCGTTGGATCTTCATCTGACGCTTGTCCATGCCCGCTCCCCCACACCTTCCACCCCCTCACCGCGGCTCTAACCCGCGACCTCTGCTTCGCCCGCGGCTGCGTCGCCGCTGCGCTACGCGGACGAAATGGTCGCGCGGATGCTTTTAAGCGCGAGCGACCACAGCCGTTGGATCTCCATCTGACGGTGGAGAGTGATCGGGCGGGGCCTTCACAAAATGCAAGCGGCCGTTTGGGTGGGTGAGATGGCGTCACGTGGCGCCATCTTGGCCGTCCATCTTCTGGAAGTTGTAGATGGTGCCACGGATGTCGGATTGACTTGATTTTTTTGTCGTTGGGCTGCGATCGTCGACCCGAATTCATCCGTGCGGTCGGATTTATCATCTGAAGTGCGCATTTACACCATCCTGGCCCTTGATCTTCTAGGGTTCCCGGGTCACTTATCTGATGTTACGGACTCCTGATTAGGGCGATCTTGGAGTCGTTGAACTCCAATCGTCGCCCTGATCACATCCATACGGTTGGATCTTTGATCTGAGGCCCTGATAAAATATTTGCCCTGTCCAAGCACATAAAAGGAGACAATCAACCTCCATTTTATTCAAACTATTCTAAATGTAAGATGATGCATGTAATGCAATATTTATATCATGAAATGCAATCCTATGCTTAAGAACATGCAAAAATAGAAATTTTAAGTAGTGTAATTGTGTTTACATCAATCTCCTTACATCCCTCTTCCTTGAGCCATGATTTTTTGAATTTAAAGTATGTGCCTACTAAAGAGTCTTCCCTGCTCTCCCATAGTAATGGAGTACGATTTGAGAATGGGCGGTCTAGCCCCCTTACTGAGGATAACTAATAGCCCTCTAACAACTCCACATCACCAAAGAAGCAATCTAGCTTCGATTTCTACCCATTTCCATTTCCCCATGTGTATTCAACTGCCGAAGAAGGGTAAACAAATAGGCCCAATGTTGAGGCAGTCATCTGGAATCCTAAGGAACCACCACACAGTCTTCCACTTCCTTTGTCATCTTCAGTTAATGTGCAGTTGAAATCACCCCCCACTAGCCATGGTCGCCCTTCAACCACATCTGCAGCTCGAGATAGCTCTTGCCAAAGGGCATTTCTCTCACTGTCAGCACATGGACCATAAACACAAGATAGTTCTTGATCTGCTCTCAGTTGCTTGAATTTGCAAGTGATTATATATTGTTCCCTCCACACTTCTATCAAATGCATTTTTGAGCATTTCCACCATAATGCTATGCCTCCAGATCTCCCTTGCGCATCTATGGCCCTAATATCTGCTTAGTCACCTTGCATTACGGAGTCCCATAAGTGATTGCATTCCTCTTCAATATGTGTCTCTTGGAGTAGTGCACAATCTACCTCCCACTCACAAAGATATCATGCAAGCGAAGCTCTCCGAACTCCATTGCGCAACCCACGCACATTCCAAGTGATGACTTTCATCCATGAGTCTAATCAACCCCCTTTTGTCCCATCAGTCTTCTCTCTAGGTTAAGAACTGCTGCTATAGCTTTTTCACTAATCGTTTGACCCCTACCTACTGTTCTTCCTCTAAGCTTATAAGGAGAGCGACCATACTTGACTGTTGAGGATGCTCCAACCCCATATTTCATTCCTTCAAGCACCTCGAAGGTAAAATTGACTCCATTGCCTTTATCAATCATCAATTCATTCACCTATCTTTGCTTAGATGCATTACTAGCATAATTTCCCTCCCCTCAGGAAATTCAAGCATCTCCTCACCTCCCTGCTGATTTCGAGAAGACCCACCCATCAGCTCATCTTGCAGAGCCAACCCATGGAATCCCTTCTTCTTCGAATTAGGACATTCTTCTTGGTTTAACCGACTTTCAGAGCTACTCCCTTGCACCCCAACAACTTCTACATATGATCTCTCACCCCCTTGTTCCTGTTTCTCATCCTGATTATGAAAACATCTCACATGAAGAAGCCAAGAACTTCCTCCATATCTAAGAATTAATTTGTTAGGGACTTGCCCACCTCAAGTTAGTTTTACATCTATTGATATGAATCTCCCATCTCCCCCTTGCAGTCCCACACTTGCTCCTTCTACATGGCTGCAAAGCTAGAAATTACATTTAACACCATGCTATTGACTCTCAGATGCAAGGGGAGTCCCTTAATTTGCAAAGTTCCCCTTTGCTCCTATGCTCTTTGAGGAGGGCACTCCTATATTGCCCCATCAAAAGGTGAGACAAGCCTCCACATTACATTCAGCCCTTCAGAAATGCTCACACAAAAATGGATGCTTTCTACATCTATCATGCCCAAACCAAACAACAAGGAATGCAATCCACCTAACATTGCTATCTTCCACCCCTATGAGGAGTCCTGATTGGTGAGGCCATGATGGGGATGATATCACTCGCACATGCCCAGAAATTGGTAATGAATGTTATGAATTATTCACAATGCTAAATGCAATGTTAAGCTTAGGAATAGACTTAAGTAGGCATTTTATAATAAATAAATGCATATTTATCAGTGGGCATAAGTGGCTCTTCCTTGGTGGATGTGTAAGTTAGTGTCGGTTTGGTTGGAGGGGTGACCGTAGGAGTGATTTTAGGTTTGGAAATTTCTTTGCCACTCCTCAAAATAGTCACAACCTTAGAATGCTCCCTTATGAAGGGCCTTTTACCCCTAGGATTCTCCTCAAATGAGCTTAGAAATTTCCCAGGATAACGTTACCTAACAACCTCAACAAGGTGACCAATTTGAGATTGCATTTCTTGGATTGCCTTATTCTGAGATTGAATAATCATAATCTGGCTTTCTTGCATGGCCTTCATCATTGCTTTAAGGTCATCCAACTCAGAATTGCTCGGCTAAGGAGGAGGTTGGAATTGTTGTGCCTGAAAGGGTTGGGTGGGTTGGGCTCTTGAGTTCCTCGAGTTGGAAGCATCACCTTGCTTCCATGAGAAATTGAGATGGTTTGTCCATCAAGGATTGTAGGTGTTTCCAAAAGGGTTGTTCCTAGAAGGTGGATGAAACCCTCGGGTAGCATTCAGGTCTGCCTAATCTAACTAGGGGAATTGATTAGACAAATGACACTCAACAGTGGCATGAAGAGTGCTTTGGTAAATGGATCATTCAAAAATAGCCTGAACTTGAGAAGCTGATTGCGGGAATGCACTGGGATTTTACATGAGCCTTTCAAAGTTCTAGTTCAACAATTGTGTTTGGAAGGCTATATTCTGAGTAGCCCCAGCTTCATTGGCTTCTGCTTTCTTTTGGAGGATGGATGATTTTCTATCTTGATAGGCTGAGGTCAAGTGGACAGAATTATCACCCAATGACTCAAATAATATCCAGGCCTCATCCACCATTTTGGTGAGAGATGTTCCAGCATAAGCAGCATCAACTATTTGCCTATGCCTATCAAAAGGTCCAATATAGAACCTTTCTACCAACTGCCATTTAGGCACTTGATGATGGGGGCATAACCGAATTAGGTCATTGAAGTGCTCGCAAGTCTCGTGGAATTGCTCCCCATTTAACTGAGTAAAACCCATGATTTCCCTCCTGAAGTGGTTGGTTTTGCTCACCAGGAAATATTTCTTCAAGAATTCTCCCTTAAGGGTATTCCAATCATTCACCCTAGTATCTAAGGTGTGATAGTAGTGTTTTGCCTTGTCCTCAAGGGAGAATGGAAATAGGGTTCTCATTAGAGCTTCATCAGTAAAGTTCTGAAGTTTTACCGTGGAACAGACTTCGGTGAATTCCTCTAAATGCCACTAGGGGCCCTCCCCAGTATTACCATAAAAGGAGGATAACAAGGATATGGCACTACTCTTGATCTCATACAAATTGTCCCCTACTGATCTTCTCAGTGCTTGAGTAGGTTGGTTGGTCAGAATGAAAGTCTCTCAAAGTTCTCTATTGATTTGCTCCTGGATTAGCCATCTCTTCTCTGCCCTCTTTGGTGGGCTCTTAAGGATTCTCTTAGGCTCAGGATTAAACACTAAACTACCCTCAAGAGAGCATCTATCAAGCATACAACACACAATTCAAGTTCTTACCAATTGAGTAGGTGCAACCCCCTTTGTTCCTGCTTAAGTGGTATAAAAGGAAAGGAGCCACTTGACTAATTCTATTTTGAAGAAGGTTGAGGTCTAATTAGTTGATATAGATGGCCAAACAAGTTAATCAGTTATGTGACCTAAGCCATTTTGAGTGCCCTAAGACCTACACCTTGCTTGAATGATATTCTCAAGTGATCTAACGAGAAGTTACTCCAAGGATGGAACTAAGGGATGCAAGTAGGCTGAACTCTTCCTTTAAGGTGATGCATATTCGATGCCTCTTAACTACCATATTTTTCCTTTAAGGGGTGTCCCCCTCCTTAGAGTATCAAAACACTTGGTCACAAGATAATATACCACCACCACAATGTGAAATAGGAGGGTCTTCACTGATAAAGAGATTAGTGCCTATAGTCTTAAGGGACTGAGACAATGCGGTGCCTATAGTGCGTGCTTAGTGTAAGAAGCATGCATCACATTGAAAATTAATCTATTTTTTGTAAGAGTCACACACAAGTTCTTTTGATCAGATTAAGTGTGATTTTGTTTTTAAGGTTGAATCTGATTAGTAGTCCTAATTTCAATTAGGCAACAACTGAATTAGGTAAATTCAATCAGCTTGGTGATCTTAAAATTTAGTCCCAATGTAATGCGTGGACAGGAGCTGGATGTAATGATAGAAAAATATACTTGACTGTAGCAATCTCGGTATAGATAATGGATGCAATGCAAAGAAATGGATCTAACGTGCTGCTCAATCACCCATAATGCACACACCTAAGTGTATGCAACTCTTAAGTAAGAAGCTTGATATATTACTTTTTATTATAAGAACCAAACAAGAAAAATACAAGACTAAAGTCCAAGTCTATCACAGAATAATCCTAATAGCTAACGAAAGTAGGGACAAACTCTTGAAAACCAACTTCGATGCTACAAGGATGAGAAAACTAAAATATGAAGCTAAGCTCTTATGCTAATTAGTGCCGAAGAAGAATCCCCTATGGGATCTAGGTCTCCTTCTGTCTTCTCACATCATCTCGTGGGCATGGCTTAACGTCCACATTGGGCTTTGTCACACATGTCATCTCAACCTGTTAAGTCCTCGCACAGAAAAAAAAAAATGAGTCAAGACAAAGTTCACCTCAAAATAGATCCGAAATAAAATCAAGTAAACCTATTGCTTCTGTTATTTTTCCGGCAACGACATCATTTGATTGAGAGATTTTAGCTTTAACAAGAGAATATCAAAGATATAATACGTCATCATAGTATAAAGTGTGATGGAAAATCTTCAATAAAAAGTTATTAGAAATAAATTGAAATTGTACCACAAATTCAAGTTGTATCACAGGAAGATGTAGAACTAATAAGAACATCAATATTTAGCAATCCCTGCCACAATTATGAGGGATGTATTACCATAAAATTATTCAATCAAAATCAAGTACAAAATAGATAGATATGAAAAGGCTACAAGATAACGTAAGAGTCGAAGGGCCACATAAGTAATGTTACCTTAATAAAATAACTCAAAGCATAAATTCAAATCCCACAAATGACATTGAAGGTAAATTGAAATAAAACCCAAAATAGAGGATTTTTTCTTCCCTGTCGAGCCCAACGAGCAGCTGATGACGGCGCGGATGGCTTCTGGTGGAGATGCTTTGGGACGAGACCGTCGTAACGGTGGTGGTGGCGTGGTCCACGGCAGCAGAAGGTGGCCGAACGGTCACGTGGGGTGGACGCCGGCTTTGCTGGAAACGAAGGAGGGAGCTCGTGGCGGTGGAGTTGTTATTACCTTGGGAGACCAAGGGCGGTAAGAGCGGCGGTGGCTCTCTGTTTCCTGTCGTGGCACATGTTCGGGTCGACTGGAGGAGATGAAGATGGTGCTACTGTTCTTCGTGGAAGTCGGTGGAGGAAAAAGAAGAAGGAGGAGGGTGTTGTGCGTGGTGTGTGGTCGAGGGCCGAGGTTGGAAGACGGTGGTGTTTGGGCTGCGCTGATGATGGTGGTGGTTGGTCCGATGGTGGGTTATGTTGGTTGAGTTGCAAAGGGAGAAGGAGAACAAAGACGAAGAAGAACAACGGAGGTGTCGTGGTGGTGGAAGTTGAGGCGGTCGCGGTGTTGACAGAAGAGTTGCGGTGGCGACTTCAGAGCTGTCACCTCCGACCATGGTAATGGTTGGAGTCGAGGCGCGGTGAGCGACGTTGGCACGGTCGTGGGTGGAGGATCGTGATCGTGAGTTGAGAGAGGGCACGCAGTTCTGTTGGGTCAAGGGTGATCGCGGTCATGGTGAGGGAGGAATCGCGGTCGAGGTTGGAGCGCGGTCGTGGTCACTGGCGGAGGCGAGGCGAAGGAAATGAAGGTGGAGAGTCTTGGGTGGTGTCCTCGCAGGGGATATGTTCTTGCAAGTTTAGAGGGAGGAGAGGACAATCGTGTGAGTGAACTAGAGAGATTAGCAGTGGTCTTCCTTTTCTTTTTTCTTTTCTTAGTTGAATCCAAGGTGGAAAGTTTGAGGAGGGAATCCAAGAATAGAGATTTGAGAATCTCGATATTTCAAAAATGGCTACTCTCTCTCCTAAATTTCCTTTTATTTTCCTTTGCTGGTGGAAACTCACAAAGCCTAAATGGCATTTCTAATTAAATCCTCCACTAATACTGCAAAAATCATACATAAGTAATTAATAAATTGTAATAAGTATAGAACATTTGCAAATGTAGTGTGTCAATTGCGTAAAAATGTAGAATGACAATTCTGACAATTCTCGATCTTAAGTAATATTTTAATATAACGTGTGCTCAAAATCTATTTGCAACTCCAAATTAAATAAATTTAGGCATAATTATTATCTACCAAAGTAGACTTATCAATACTATTAGTCAAATTATTTCCAAATCTCCTTTATCAGATCCTATATAACAGTCGGATTGCCTTACCTTTATTCAAAACATTTGGATGGCTCTAGACATCCAATAATGGAACATTACAGCTTAAAACACTTTATGAAGATTTGTCAGACTAAATCTCACTTTTTGTTTTCGTAAGAAATCCGAAGTCCAAGATCATCATGATCTTCAAACATACATAACTTATATTAGGTGTCCAATAAGATGTCTGCCCCTTAAACACTAGAACCTCTTTGGATTTGGACCAAAACAAGAACCAACCAGCATAAAATTGGGCATCCATAATTTCACCCAAACGTCTTAAAATAACTTCCCCGACATCTTCTTAGAACCCTGTTTCCGTCCAACAAAATCAGAAACTCTAACCCTTTGTATCAGACGACCAAAAATATTGTCAGACATCTGACAAGACATCTAACCCAAAATTCAAATGTCTGATTCTGTTGTCAAAGTCATCATGAGCTTGAATTGATTTGGATTTCGACCCAATCTCTTAAGACATGTCTCTATCGGCTAGGAACCCTCTCCCAAGACTTCTTGAAGGTTCTTAACATCCCCATAAATAGCCCATAACCTCTCTTAAGCAAAACACACCTTGGAGGGATAATTTACAAAGAGAATCACTAGCTCCACTTACTCCTATTGCCTTATTGCTATGCAACATCCTTTCTTGGGAAAACTCACACTTCGATTGTGCTATAGCCATCATCATCAAGGAGTTTACTCACTCGTAGTAGCTAGATTAAAGTAGTCATCTTTTGGGGTGCTGTTGATGCGTTTGGATCGTGTTTTAATTAATGCGTTGTAATATAGACGAACCTTCTACGAAAACAAATAAAGATTTTATTACTCGAAAATCGGAGTATCCGAGGTCGAACACAGGGAGCAATTGGAATTTACTACTAGTCTCTAGAATATAATTGAACACTTTAATTACGCAAAACTTTAATTCAAATATAAATGCATGAGTTTGAAAAGTAATTGAGACAAAAAAGAAAAATTGGACGTCTGATCATGGGATAAGACGTCTTCAAAATGTGTTTTCCTTCTTTGATTCTTCTTCTTCTTATTTTCTTCATTTCCTCTTCTCTGTGCATGTTCTGTCTCTTCTGCAGTGCTTCTTTTCTTCTGTCTTCTTTCTTTCTATTTACTTCTGTCTTCTTCTTACTTATCTCTGCTTCAATTCCTCTTCTTTTTCTTCATCTTCTTCTTCTTTCTTCTTTCTTCTTTATGGGTCTTCTTCTTCCTTGGATTCTATTTTTCCTTCTTCTTCTTCGAAGGTTCCTTCTGCGAAAACTTCCTACTTCTTCTCCTTGGCTGCTAAGTGCCGGCTTCTTCCCTGTTCCTCCTGCCTTGCCTTTCCTGCACAATGCCATAGCAAAACCTAACCCCCCCACTACCCGCGTGTCTCTCTCTCTATGTAAACCACTCTCAAGAAGCTCTCCCAGAGCCGAGTTAATGGGTCGGATCGCGCACCCATGACCAGGCACACTGGCGTGTAGGTGATGTGCGAGGTGTGCTCAAATAGGGTCGGGTCGGATCCCGCCAGATCCGCAAGGTGAAACCGCGGACGAGGCGTGTGAGTTAGGTGAGGGACCTCACCCCAGGTGCATTCGAAGGCGAAGAGGCTGTTTCACAAAATCAACATAAACCGCTTCAGCCGTCTGTGAATTCACGATGTGGGACTAAATTCCTGCCTTCTCTCGCGCGTGCCTGCAGCAGACCTTCTTGCAATTGCCACAGCTGCGGCCTCTTTTGGTGTCGATTGCTGGAGCAGAAGTCTTCGCGAGATCTTCCACAATGCGCAGCACCTGGATCCTAGCAGTTCTAAAGCCTGGAGCAAGCTTGGAGCTCCTCGAGTCGACGTCAATGGCGGCTGGGGCGTGGAATCTACCAGACATAAAAAGGGCCTCTCGGCCTAATCAGAGCATCGGGGGACCTTCGCTGTGGCACGGCGAAGGTGATGCACTATGCGGCAGGCCGCGGGGTACCTAGGCATGCGTGCCTAGGTCGTCCTGTGGCCGGAGGGATAGGTGCGTTCGGGGGCGTGTTGTGGAGGTGTAGCGGGACTATGGATGGGCAGAGGTTGCTCAATGAGGTTAGGCGGGGCTTATGAGACGGTCGGCGAGTCGTGTGGGGCTGTGGAGCGACAGGGGCGACTAACCGGAGTGTGGCCGGAGATGAGGAAGGTGGCGGTGGACAGGAGCCGTCGAGGGTTAATCGAGTGAAATAAAGTGGGGAAAGGAAAGAGGGGAAGATGGGGAATAGTTCTGACCTAATTGCAGGGATGAAGGGGACAGAGAGGCGGACAGCAGTATCTGCTGTCGCCGGAGAAGAAGATACCCAGTGGAGGAAGACGGCGGCGATGATGGGGCTGAGGCAGCGTGCACGGGTGTTGCACGACGCGGAGGAGTATAAAGAAGATGTCTCTGCCACTGGTTTTGTGGCAGAGCGAAGAGGAAGGGGACGGGGGCTCGCTGGACACCTTGGTCGGAAAAGAAGAGAGGAATCTGAGGTGGAATCCCAGCCAAGCCAAGCTGAGGAGGTGCGGCTGGGGTTGGGGTTTCTTTTATAGGCGCTAGCCGTGCGTCTGGTGCGTGGAGGATACGCCTTCTGTCCCCGACGTCTCGTCGGAGATGGAAGGTGGATAGATACCCAAATCTCTCGTGCGTTCGTACGAGAGATTGGGTACAAATCTGGGATTGTGGCCGGGCTCAGATGGAAGGGAATTCCTCAAAGAATCTCCCTTCCATTTCTGGGAGGGGATCTCTGAGGGATCAGAGAGTATTCCCTCTCTAATCCTCATCTGAGCAGGATTGTGCCCCAATAATGGCGGAAGGACCTGATTGGAAGATTGGCGAGGAAGCTAGGGGGTTCTCTGTGATGGTTTTCAAAAGATAGGGACCAAAATGTGATTGGGTGTACTAAATTGCAAAGTAGGTCAAGATGACCTCCCCTTATATCCAAATTTTGGTACAAACCTAATTTGGACCTAAGGAATATAATGGTGAAGTTAGATTTTAGGTTTTAGTACGTTTGACTGGACATTTTACATAAAAACCCAAATTAGGTCAATTGATGAGCTAGGACCCTAATCTAGGTCAAACTAGGTTCCAAAGGCCAAATTGAGTGTTCTAAATCCTAGAGGATATTTTTTCATGATTTTTAGAGGGTTTAATTGATTTTTATCCTGACCGAAACCTTGTTGAATTAAGCGGGTCTGTTTTAGGGTTACAAGATGTCATTTAATTCGTGGATTGCACATGAACCCATTTCTGATTGAATCAACCCACTTTTTATCTTATTTAGACAATTTGACCTATGTTTTGCCTCTGAGAAATCCCTTCTATGTACTGCAATGGTAAAATTACAGTTTTAACCTTTATTTCATGTTTTCTTCTCAGAACACTTATTCCTTCAATTAAGCCCTCTTCTAAGTTATATAGGAGCTTTTATTCTCTTTATTAGGTCAAAATGAGCTAGTTATGGCTCATGATGAGGCTCTCATCAGGTGCTATATAGGGTGTTTCATTTTCATTTTGCATACATTTGCTATAGTTGAGTATCCGATTTGTTGGATCCCCATCTCTTCCTTTCTAAGGGAAAACCTACATTTTGGGATTAGAGGTGGGAATTGTAACTGAGGTACACTAGTCTCATTTCAAGTAGTGTGGATGGTGGATTAATCACGATTGTGATTGTAAATCCTAAGTCAGGGATTGACTTAGGTGGTGGTTTTCACTCAGTTTAGGTTTCCACCTAAAAATCTTATATCTAAATTATGTGAATGAATTTTTATTTAGCTATTATCTTTCAATGTCACTATTCACCACCCCTTTAGTTCAATTTCAAAGATGAGTTTTAGAGCTTAGGAGAAGCTAAGAATGAGCTAGGAAGGGCTGAAAATGAAGGATGGGGGGTCATGGAGTATTTACAAGTGTGAATAAAGGTTGGGTCGAATCATTTGGTGCAACCAGGCTTCAATGCACAGTGCATATCACAGCCCACGCATGTAGCTCACTCTAACCACATGCTTCACGCCCAACCACTGTAAGCATGGTGCATGCACTCGCATATTAGTAGCTAGAGCTATGCAGGTGCGTTGAGGAGAGCCCGTCATCATCTAATCATGATCTCAGGGTTGAGAGGAGTAGTGCTTGCGCTTCACACGACATGCATAGCCCACGTACGATTGTACGTTATCACACCCAAGTGAATCCATAGAGCCACGTGGAAGCGTCGTTGCCACTTGATCCAAATCAAACAACGCTGATTTTTTCACGCCCCACGCCTTGAGAGGGTGAAGGAAGCTCCATACGCAATGTGGCCTCCCTTGCTATCGTTCATCTTGCATCGAACGGCCCAATTTTTCCCCTTCTCTCATAAGGAGGAGGCAAATTAGGAATCTAACTCGCGGCAGTTGCTTTGGAGGACCTTCTCCCATTGTTGCATTATGTCATTGGATTGTCGCATAGAAGAATATGGTGGCGCGAGGTCTCGACCATTGGATGGAGATCCAATGGTCAGGATTAAACATTGGCGATCTCCTCTGATGAAGTTGCGGTGGCCATTGGGTGGTTTGGAGGGTCTGGATGGTGCAACGTGGCACTATCTAGACCATCCATCTTCTTCCCCTTGTAGGTGATGCTACGAATGTCAAATTGGATCAATTTTTGTGTCATTGGGCTGTGATCATCGACCTAAACCCATCTATGTGGTTGAATTTGTCGTTTAAGGCTCCTAATCATGTCACCTTGCTCGTTGGCATGTGATCATCATTGAACTGCATATGATGCTATAGAGGTTTAATCAGGTCAATTTCAAAGGTGTTGGATTCTGATTGTCACCTTGATTGGATCTATATAGTTCGATCTTCAATTCGAGGCCCTGGAATGTATCGTCCTATCCCCTAACCATGAAAATAAGAAAATTAATGTATAAATTATACAATCTATACTAAATTCATGATGATGCATGTTATGTAATATTTACAGTGCCAGATGCTTCTATAGGCTTAGGAACATGCATAAATAGGCATTTTATTGCGAATAATTGTGTATCTATCATGGACTCATGGCAATCGAAGATGAGCTATCTTCTTTTTCGTTTGATGAACTTTTAGAAGCTTTCTATGATTTGCATGACTTAACTAAAGCACTTAAAGTAGCAAAAAAAAAAAAAAAAGACTAAGGACTTAGATGAAGAAACAAAATTGAAACATAAATTTGCTTCACAAAATCAACAACTCTCACAAGAGATTATCTCACTTAGGACTCAAGCAGATTCACTTCAAGTAGAACTAAGAAAGTTGAAACAAAAGTCTATCACTCTTGTAAATGACTTAGCAAAAATTATTAAAGGTAGAGCTAACTTAGGAAAATTATTAGGTGCACGGACCTAAACCACAACAAAATTTGGGTTAGGATATGTTCCTAAGAATGACCATGAAGCTTCTACCTCACAAACCAACACACAAAGCCCTTCTAGCCATAAGGCCAATAATAGGTCCACACCTAAACAGGCACCAGCTAGTAAATCTAACCCAAAAGAAAATGGGTATCAAAAAGAAATTTGCAATCCTATTTTGTAGGACAACCTAACTCAGGACTAATAAAGTATTTGGACTGGATCTATCATAAAAAAGATGGACATCTTGTAGCCATAAGAAGAAGCTCTAGGCCTCATAGACGTAAACCAATGACTGGTCAGAAGTGAAGGAAGATGGGTTATGGACAATGGTTGTTCAAAGCACATGACAGGAGATGACCTTTTCCTCAACCTCAATTGCAAGGAAGGTGGTTTAGTCACCTTTGGCAACAACCACAAAGGCCATATTATTGTCATTGTCCAAATTGGTAACTCTAAAACCTCTTTTCATAATGTTCATCATGTAAAAGGATCAAAACATAGCTTGCTTAGTGCAAGCCAAATTTTTTATAATGGATACAAGGTAAATTTCACCTCAAAATGCTTTAAGATTAAAGATAAGAAAATAAAGGAAATTCTTTTGATTGGAAACAAATCAAAAGAAATCTACACTATTAACTTCAACAAATACAACACTGTTAACTATTTGGTTGCATCGAATGATGAGTGAATACTACGCCATTGTCGACTTGGCCATGTTCACATGTGAAATATAAATAAGTTTGTGAAACATGACTTAATACGGGTACTGCCTAAGATTTCCTTTAAAAAGAAAAATCTTTGAAACTCTCGTGAACAAGGCAAACTTTACAAAACCTCCTTTAAACATAAAAACATGGTCAGTACCTCAAAGCCACTTGAGTTGATTCACTTGGATCTCTTTGGACCAACCAAGTCTGAAAGCCTAAACAGGTGCAGATTAATAAGTCCACTTTTGTGGACTATTATTTCTCTTAAGTACTATTTAATTATTTGTTCTTAGTTGTTAATTAATTAGGAGTTATATGGCAATTCACCTTCATCTGCATTTAATTTTATGCTTCAATTTTACATTTAATAACAAAAGTTATGATAATATAATTTATGTGATGAATGCAGGCTAGGTAAAAGAATCAGGCGCTCATTTTTACTTCTATAAGATGTCTTGGACTTGGATTGGACGTCCAGAACTATTATAAAAAATTCACGCCATTACATTTTTTTCAAGACATCTGAAGAAGAAACCGCCCATGCTTATCTACTGTTCCAACCACTCACGATAGTCATGACTAGTTGGAGATACTTGCGACCGAAGGAAAAAGAGGAGATTTTTGTTTGAAAAGAAGCCGCATCCACCGAGACAAGGGGCCTGACCTTCCTCCCCTGGCGGGGATCTTCTCCATCTCCACCACCATGGAACAAGCGCACCCTGTGTTTCAAGCTTGCACCATGGACTGAAGCTACTCTCGACCTCCGCTCATCTCAACGAGGTGGTGCTCGGTGACAGAGAGCACCACCAACATTAGCCGCTCCCTCCACCGTTACCACCTTCATCTTCTCCACTTTCTTCAACCTCCTACTAGCACTCCTCCAGTTGAATCCATCAACACCACCACTCAATGCCACGATCACCACACACACGCAGCCACCCCCTTGCGCAACGCCCACCAGGCATCAGCATCAGCTTCATCCTCCCACGTCAGCCTGTCCACAGCACGCACGTGCCCTTGCAACCTCGCCAGTGCCCGCAGGCACCGCAACCATCAGCCGCGCACTGCCACAGCGCAAGCGCTGCACCTTGCTGCCATGCGTAGTGCGCAACCACGCAACGTGCACAGCACAAGGACACCCATGCCCAGCTGCGCTTCAGCCGCCACGCGTAGCTCGCCTTACACCCTTACCCGACATCGCACTATTCATCTTCTTCCCCAAAGGAACCCATCGTCAACCATCCACCTCCAAGTGCAGCCACCTCCACGTGCCACAAAGCTTCGCTCCAACAACGCCATCGACTTCGCCTTTCCCTCACAAGGCCGCCCACGCCCATGGCAGACCTTCCCACCGTCCATTTAAGTGCGCGTGCAAGCCACCGCCGATAGCATCCAATGCTCCGACCGGTTGCTGCCAGCCACCTCCATCGACGCCATGACCACCAATGCGAAGCCCGCATCCTGACCGATCTACTCCAAGCACCACGCCTCCAGCCGCGCCTTCTCCTCCACATGTGCACGAGGGGAACAAAATCCCCTGTTTTGCTATAGTAACACCTCAATTAGTATTTACATTAAATGCCATTGCGGATGTTTCTATTCATTTATTTAAGGCATTACATTATTGAGGTGAATTTACATAGCCGTCCTTCTACTTCATCTAAATTATTTGCATATGCATTTCTCACATGAATGATTTAATGTAGGTCATAGATATTATGGTAAACAAGTTATATTCTAGAAATTAGTATTTACAGTGTTTACCATTATCAAGATCGTTATTTTACATGATATTATATAGTAGTGATTTTGCATATGCACACCTATATTCTTGATTAATTATTTGAAGTAAGAAATCATGTTAAAAACACGTGAACCAGTTAGTATGCATACACATTGAGATTCCTGAAGAAACGAAGCACAACGCACTAGTTTAAATAGGCTAATTCCTCCCTTTGTAGACGACCTAACTATTCGTGGTTAGATTCTAAAAATTAAAATGTTTTGAAAAGTGATTTTCGACCACACGATTAAATACAATGACACGTCATTTTATGTTAAAGTTTTCAACGAAAATGAAGATCGTGCTTTCAAATGGCGCCGTTGTTGGGAAGGAAACACGGCTATTAATTTTTTCAGGAATTTTATATTATTTTGATGCTATTTTAAAAGCTTTTCTAAATATTGACATTGGTTCTCTTTGTGTGCACGGATCGAACGATGAACACAACGGGTGCGCACGGCGGAGATGATCTTTTTGGCGGACCTTGATGCCACTTGGAGGATAGCAACAGGAACACGTAGGCCTTGATCACACGCGCATAGGCTTACAGAGAAGCCTATTTTTTATTTAGTCAGTAGATCTTAGTTAGATTTAGTTTAGATAGATATTAGAATTTAATTTCTATATTTTGGACCCTTGTCGGGTATTTTTGGGAACGTTTTCCCAGTGCTTCTTTATTTCTTATCGCTCTTGTATGTAGGAGCGTATTTTTAGGAGCATGTTCCTATTTATTTAGATTATAGGATTATTCAAATTGTTTGAACTGCATGTTTGTTAGTTAGTTCAATTAGGTCTGTTTGCTTATTATTATTGAAAAAAAAAGGAAAAAAAATTTCAAATTACCTGCTAGAAGCTACATTATCTATAGGACGACCATCTAAGACTGAATGAGTAGCATCTAGTTTATTTTTACTGTATTGCATGCATTATTGCATGAAGAAAGCAAGAGTAAGGTACATCTTCTCTTGAGCATCAATTACTTGTCATGCATCTACATTGAACCTAAATCTAAGACCACTAAAGTGCTTGAATCAAATTAATTCAGTGGTCACTTTAAAAATTGGGACTGTAAGAGGTTAGACCTTAAAATCTGTGACTTAAAATTCTGTGCAAAAGGATCTTATTTATGAATTTTCAAAACTTAAAACATGATCGCATATTTGCACACCTGAGACACTGTGCACCTCACACATAAGGTCACTAGATAAATTTCTACCTCTCCTCTTTTGCACCACAATGGAAGTTAATCAGAAATCAACAAGCCTATCCACCAAGTTACTTCGGTTCCTCATGTGTGGGCTTGATTCGAGACTTCCATCCCTTGCGAGTAGGTTAAAGGCACCAGCAAAGGTTAGCCTAGGAAGCGTAATTTGTGCAAAACTTGTTTGGCCACCAACTGAACATTTAATTCTAAGACCTACAATCTACTAAAAATAGATCCCACTGAATTTGCATTTGCTTTGACAGTAGAACTCTCTAGGAAGTTTCTGCTTGTATTCTAAATTCTTCTAAATCCTAAGAGAGTTAAAATTGTTTGGCTTAAAAAAATGATTCACCCTTTTTCCTATCATTTAGATTATCAGAGTCAATACTTCCCATCTTTTAACCAGGATCCCATGCCCCGAGCGTATCCATCCTTTTATGGGTACATTGATAATTCATGGGATCATTCATATTCCTATCCTAGGAGTACTGGCATGATAACTCCCACTTTTGTGCAGAGCCTAGGAGCAGGATTTTCCAACCCTAGAATTCCTACTATGCAAACACCCAACCCTCCCACCCTTCATGATTTTCCATATCGAGGTTGGACTAATACCCCTAGGCAACCAGAGCCTGAAATTGACTATCCTCCCCAACCTGATAATAGTAGCCTCTCCTCTTTTATGATAGAAATGCAAAAATAGCAAAAGGAAATGATGGAATCCATGGGAGAGATGTTGAGGAATAGTCAACAGTTAAATGAAGAAATAAGATAGCTTAGCTACGCGCTTTCCAGTAATTCTGATCCCTACCCATACGACCATGATCATGAAAATAATTCTGAGGAAACCATTGACAATAGGGATCTAGTTTTATGTAGCTATCACTTAGACTCTCCCAATGAGACACGGCCACTAGAGGAGAACGATCATAGTGATTATCCACCCAAGCTATATTAGAGTAAAAAGCAAGGGAAGATGGTACCTCTTGAGGACCTTGACCTCAATGACAGTATTCTCCTTACCCTACTAACCTGTGTCAAGGTTGTATTGTTCCTATCACTTCCCCTATTGATTATCTGGTGGAATCCCATTCTACCCTTAGTGAGCCTACTCCTGACCCTCCACTTAGGGAATCAACGCCTCCCATTCAGCATCCTGAGGATTTAAATGCACCCAATGAAGGTGACCCTAAGAGAATGGAGGATGAATTAGATCAATTTTGGTTTCAGGGATATGAAGAGTCTATTTCAGAAAATGAGGATGCCCCAATAGAGGAACTTGGACTGAAAATCTAGAGTGAATCATAGGGGAATTATTTATCATTTGAGGATTTACCTCCAAAGGATATAAAAAATATGGTGAAATCCAGATTCCTCCCTTCTTTTGAGAGTCATCCTCCATCAAAGCAGGAGTTGATATTAGAGGAGGACAAACAAAATAGTGAGAAGCCTAGGGAAGACTCTCGGGAACAAAATATGTCAATTGAGAATTTATATCCTGAGAAGAATAACAAATTCAGTGATATAGGCTTGTTCCAAAATATTAAGACTGATCCTCCTTTAGGAATAATTAAGGATACTGATCCAACTCCTAATGAATCACATATGCACCCCGACAAAAATTTGAGTGAACCAAACAAATTCAAGGATGAGCTTAATGATAATGATTCTGATATTTTAACCTTGCCATTAAAGAGTTGTAATTTGGAGTCTACCCTTGATTCAAATATGACTCCGATCATTAATGCTAGGCAGGGTAACCTGAAGTTGTCTGCAACTGTTAGGGAGTATACACAATCTAAATCATTGCTGAAATTGGACCTAACACTGACTAAGCCCTCATTGGACTTAACCATTACCTTCCAACACTACAAACAACCCTTATACTCCCTAACCGATCCTTGGCTTAGATCTCTGCTCATGTACATTCTTTATGGAGAACATATCAGGCCAGTACATCCTCAGGTAGAATGGTGAGTGTGGATTGATGCTTGTACTTTTAGTCTTGCCATTCAAGGGTTTCAAATATTAATGTTTATATCTTTTAAAACCCATCCTGTTTTGGAGGATCCTTATTATCCTCCACTTATTCCATTTCGGGAGGCCTCTTTTCATAGACCTCCCCAGGTAGCCAACGAGGTTTTCTGCTTTCATACACTCTGGCGAGAATTTGGGATTATGTTGCATCATCAGCACACCAACATCTGTGGCTACCTATTTTCTAGGCTCATGCTGTTATGTATATTTTTAGTGCCTAACTTTTTATAACTAGAACCTGACTTACAGGTTCCTTATAAGTCTGGCTACTGACAGAAAATGCAGCGCTTGTTGGGAGGCAACCCAGCAGTCTGAATAACACCGTCGTCAGGTGATTTCTTTCCTTTCTCTCCTTGTTTTAATTTTACAATGAGGACATTGTAGGATTTAGTAATGGGGGGTGCATTTTGCATTTTAGGAAGTATTCATGCATTTAGGTTAGCACAAAAAAAAAATTCTTTGCTTGAACTGAATGGGTTAGTCCCTAACAAAATTTCTTTGTCATTGGAGGTTTTTCTTCTTGAATTATTTCTTAAGTTTAGAATCCAGTACATTTATTTCACGTGCACGTAAACTGGGTAATAGATCCTTGAAGAAAACCAATAAGCATTTGTAGTCTACTAAACCCTTGGACAGTTAATAGGAAATTAGGCATACTATCTTCTAGTAGATCCACCCCATATTTGTGAGATGAAGGTAGAGAGATTGCTGGTGCACTAAGTCTAGTGCAAGGACTCTTAAGTTTTGGATAATTAGATGATGATACTTCAGAGTTAGGCGTAGTTTTTGCTCTCTGTTCCTATGTGCGTACTTTGTGTGAATTCCTGAGAGTCACCAAATAAGATAGATACACAGAGATGGAGTCTTAATAAAGCTATGACTATGGTGGATGGTTATAACCGTCCTTTATAGACTCCTCGACCGAAGCAAGGTAATAGTGTCAAAGGTCAGAAATACGCCTATCCCATCCATTTCTTCCCGATGCTAAGAATAGGCACTTCCACCAAATAAGCCACACAATATCCTCTTGACCATCATCATCCCTAATAATGCCTCATAAATAAAAGTTTGTATCATGTTATGTTGATTAATAAAGAAAGAAAAAGAAAAAGAAGGAAAAAGAAAGAAGAAACAATTAAAAAAGAAAAAAAAGAGAAAAGAAAGAGAGAAAAGAAAAATTAAAGAGTCCAAGGTTATATTTTATCGTTGTAACATTATTTCTGAGGCAACAAAAACACTTATCGCGTTCCACCAAATATGACCTATACCTACCTTTAAGTATTTCTGATCGCCTGAATACTGGTTGAGGACTCTAACTTAGTTGTAGAGTTATTAGGACTTTAATTAAAGTGTGAATGTCATGTGAGGCCACCTTAAATCTGGAGAGATTTGTGATCTCAGAAAGAAAAGAAAGAAAAGAGTGAGTGCCAAGGAACATCAAGAGAGCACAGTTGTTTAGCCTCTCTCCGAGTTGACTTGTCTAATAGTCTAGAGATCTAGAATCTGTAGTACTAGACTACAAGTAGCACCAGATGAGTGTGTGCCACCAAATACAAATCCATTCAACACAATATCTCCTACCTAAGCCAAAAGCCGAGGTCAAATTATAGATTATTTTCTGCTTTATCCTCGAGGGAAGTAGTTGCCTATCCCGACAGAAATATTTACCAAGGGTGAAGTACGAACTACTAATGCAAATTATCTTTTTCACTAAGATCTGTTACCTAGGCTATCATTACTTCACATTTGTCTGGATCTCTAAAGTTTTGAAATAAGAAAAGAAGAAATCTTCTGATTACTTCTATTATTTTTCATTTTTTCTCGGGACAGCAAAACTTAGGCATGGGGGCAATTGATAAGTCCACTTTTGTGGACTATTATTTCGCCTAAGTACTATTTAATTATTTGTTCTTAGTTGTTAATTAATTAGGAGTTATATGGCAGTTCACCTTCGCCTGCATTTATTTTTATGCTTCAATTTTACATTTAATAACAAATGTTATGATAATATAATTAATGTGATGAATGCAGGCTAGGTACAAGAATCAGGCGCTCATTTTTACTTCTATAAGACGTCTTTCACTTGGATTGGACGTCTGGAACTACTATAAAAAATTCACGCCATTACATTTTTTTTAAGAAGTCTGATGCTCTAGTTAGATGTCTGAAGAAGAAATCACCCATGCTTATCTGCTGTTCCAACCACTCGCGATCGTCGCGAGTAGTTGGAGATACTTGCGACTGAAGGAAAAGGAGATTTTTGTTTAAAAGGAAGCCGCGTGCACCGAGGAGAGGGGCCTGCTCTTCCTCCCCTAGTGGGGATCTTCTCCCTCTCCACCACCCTGGAACAAGCGCACCCTGTGTTTCAAGCTTGCATCGTGGACCGAAGCTGCCCTCGACCTCCGCTTGTCTTGATGAGGTGGTGCTCGGTGACAAAGAGCACCACCACCATCAGCCACTCCCTCCACTGTTACCACCTTCATCTTCTCCACTTTCTTCTTCAACCTCCTCCTACCGCTCCTCTAGTCGAATCCATCAACACCACCACTCCTCAACACCACGATCACTGCACACGCGCAGCCACCCCCTTGTGCAACTCCCACCTGGCAGCAGCATCAGCTTCATCCTCCAACGCCAGCTTGTCCACTGCACGCGCGCGCCTTGCAACCTCACCAGCGCCCACAGGCACCGCAACCATTAGCTGCGCACTGCCACAGTGCAGTCACTACGCCCTTATAGCCATGCACAACGCGCAACCGCGCAGCACACAATCGCACAGTGCGCACAGCACAAGGCTTCCCATGCCTAGCTGCGCTTTAGCTGCCACGTGCAGCGTGCCTCACACACTTACTTGACATCGCATTGTTCTTCTTCTTCCCTGAAGGAACCCATCGCCGGCCGTCCACCTCCAAGTGCATCCACGTCCACGTGCCATGAAGCTTCGCTCCAGCAACACCATCGACTTCGCCTTGCCCTCACAAGGCCACCCACACCCACGACAGACCTTCTCGCCGTCCATGCAAGTGCCCACGTAAGCCGCTGCCGACAGCATCCAAAGCTCTGACCGGCCACTGTCGGCCACCTCCATCAATGCCACGACCACCAACATGAAGCCTGCATCCCGGCCGATCTACTTCGAGCACCGTGCCTCCAGCCGCGCCTTCTCCTCCGCGTGTGCACGAGGGGAACAAAATCCCCTATTTTGCTACAGTAACACCTCAATTAGTATTTATGTTAAATGCCATTGCGGATGTTGCTATTCATTTATTTAAGGCATTACATTATTGAGGTGAATTTACATAGCCCTCCTACTTCATCTAAATTATTTGCATATGCATATCTCACATGAATGATTTAATGCATGTCATAGATATTATGGTAAACAAGTTATATTCTAGAAATTAGTATTCATAATGTTTACCAATATCAAGATCATTATTTTACATGATATTATATAGTGGTGATTTTGCATATGCGCACCTATATTCTTGATTAATTATTTGAAGCAAGAAATCATGTTGAAAACATGTGAACCAGTTAGTATGTGTAACGAACGCGTGCCCCAGACGTCTTTTAAGACGTCTGGGAGGTGGCCCAGACGTCGGACCAGACGTCTGGGATCGTTTCCAGACGTCTGGAAATCCGTTATCTTCCACACGCGCGGGTTGTCTGCGTGCCTGAGCGCGCAGAACCTCATATTCGTTTATTCCCTGCGGCTGCAGATGCCCTGCCGCATCCTCTCTCCTCCTCGCACGGCCTTAAAAAGCCACACCTCCCCTCACTTCCGTCACCACCGTCTCCTCCCTCTTCTCCTTCAGCCAGTGAGCGTGAGCGCGAGGGCGGCAGCGGTGGCTGTAGTGAGCGGGGAGGAGGTGCTGCGTGCGAGAGCGGAGCTCTGCCATGAGGGCGAGCTCGCCGGTGCTGCTAGAGTCGGCCGGCGGAGGGGGCATGAGGCGTCCGCCGGAGCGACGCGGAGGGGGGCTGCCGCGGTCTGAGCAGCAGGCGCGCGAGGTGCGACGCGGGCGGCGTCGCGAGCAGAGGCCAAGTGGCACCCTGAGTCTGGAAAAATTTCCAGAATCAGACGTCTGGGTTGATAGCCAGATGGCGAGGGCGACGTCTGGAAGACCATCCAGACGTCTGAAAGGTGAGTTTTCCGTCTCCTTCTTCCTTCCTGTCGACTGACCGTACTGAGGGAGGGAGATGGGTGTGCGCAGGCTCAGTGATTCGCCATCCATCGCGAATCAAACGTCTGGCAGTAGTACCAGACGGCAGAAGCGACCTCCAAACGTCCGGGGTGACCATCGGACGTTTGGGATCTAGGCCAGACGTCCCCGCAGACTTCTGGACATCTGGGAAACCACGTTAAACAAAGTAATTCTCTGATCCACTTTTTAAGACGTCTGGAAGAAGTTCCAGACGTCTGATTTTGCACAGTGTCGTCGTTTTTGACCCGTTTAGGGCCCGTTCGAGTTCCGTTTTCCGCGATTCGAGTTGCGTTCTTTTCAGAATTAATTCCTCTACCCGTCTACAGTAGCAATACACTATTTTGAGACACTCCTTGTGTTTGATCCTTGTGATAGGACCCCATTCTGTTGCAGTCTCGTGGGTCGCGGAGGCACGCGGGATTCTCGACCACGCCCCCATTTGTCCCGTTGTACCTGGTAGAGTGGCTTTAAGTTATTAATAAAATCTGTTAAATTATGGAACCATAAATAGAACCTAGGACATTGCATGAATCCTAGGAATGAGAAATAGATGGAATGATAGCTCATAGGTGTTGCATGAATCCTAGGGCTAGAAAACTAGATTGTATGATAGATCCTAGGATATGGCATGAATCCTACAATGGGAAAACTAATGGAATGTATAATACTGCAGTCTTGGAAAATGGAAAGAGATATAAAGCTGCCGGTAATTTGAATTAACATCTGCCCGTTGTGAATAAATAACGTGGTTGAGAACATGGATTGTAAGAATGTCAAACTGGAAAGTGAAACCTGGATGTTTGAGTAAAAAGGATGGAACCCTACGGGGAAGTAGGAGTAGAACTCTTGGAAAGTGAATGGAATATTATTGGGGAACTGAGCTGGCCCTTGAGTACGGAGTACCAAGGAGAGCGACTGTCCCCCTGTTTAGTGCAGAGCGGAGCCAGCCACCCCAGGGACCCGGGGTTAGGACTGGCCACTCTGTACCGACTTGCTGGCCCTCGCGTACGTAGTACCGAGGAGAGCTACTAGTGTAGGGAGGTACCAGCTACCCCATGGGCCCCGGGGTTCTGCTAGCCTCCCACACCGACTTGTTAGGCCCGCTGGGGCAAACCAGGGTAGTCAGGCGAGGGTGCGCGGACTGTGGAGGGGCAAGGCCCCGGTTTGGTTACTGTGGAGGGGTTGGACCCCTGTTACTGAGAGGGCTCTGCCCTGGACTGGTTCCATGCTGTGCGTTGGGCGCACCCGTTAACAGAAACGACTGACTGCGTGCCAGTACGGGTTAGCTACCTGTGCATTTATCGCGCGTGCTGTAGTCACCGTTACGTCTGTCAATGACCTTGGGGTGGTTGACTGAGGGTAGGATCACCATGGGGGACTCTCTCGGCCAGGACAGCACCACGTGCTACTTCTACTTTTTGGAAAAGACTGCAACAAGATCGTTCCCACGAGGAACATTCGAGATCAAGAAAAAGATCTGAGGAATAAATGAAATAGTGAGACAACTGAAAGATGTGAATAACGAAAGTAATTGAACATAACAGCTACTGTACACTCTACTGTTGTCTTTAGTTTAGTTGCCACTCTACTCAGCATTTTGCTGACGTGTTACACTCGTTACCTTTTTCAGGACCAATTGTTGAGCAGCTAGGGTCAGCGGCTGCAGAGGACGTTGGGCCGAGTAGGGTCCAGTAGAGTTACCACTGTCTCTTGTACGTCTTTTTGTTACGTTGTAGTGAGCAGTTCTTGTTTCCGCTGTACTTTCTTTACCTGCAGTTTAAATTATATTATGAATGTTGTTCTACTGTTGTGGTGGTACATACTTTGGTAGTTTCTTTCCTTACTGCTATACTTTGTTACTGTTAGTTATATTCATGCTGAATGTGGTTTATTTTACTACTCTTTTGGTTACTTCCTCGTTGGACGACTAGGTCTTGGGATTATTTGAGTCGGTCCGATTGTCGTGTCTCGTAGGGACTCGGGAATCGGGTCGTTACAAGATGGTATCGGAGCGAGGTCGTCCTGAGAAGTGAATCAACTGACTGGAAAATAACCAATTCACATGTCTATAACTAGAGTAGCCACCACAACATATCTCTTGACATGAGCTCTTAGACATTTTCGTTAGGTACTATTCCGTACTGACGTATTTCGTTGTTTCGCGTCTCCTTGTAGGAGATGCCTCGTCGTGGAACTTGGAGGGTGGGCCGCGGGCGCGGCCGAGGTCGGGGCCCGAGGGACAGATGTGTCGGGCTTGGAGTACATACTACCCCTCCTCTTCTCCTGAGCATACCATCTCTGGACCAACTCCAACTAATTCGAGAGGTGGTTCGTGAAGAATTTCAGCTTCCATCCACATCGCCACCCCCTCCTCCCCCTTCCGAGCGTACGACAGGGGAGTTGGTGGTGGAACGAGATTTCCGCCGTCACACTAGGCGTGTTAGGAGAACTCAAAGGAGACATGTGGCATCCGTAGGAGAGCCGTCACGTTTTGCAGGGCCATCAGTGGCCTTTGGGGGCCCTCGACAGGGGCCAGTCGCCAGCATCGGACCCCCGCCTAGCCGACAGCAGGGACCCACTGAGGGCGGGAGTCGGGTTCCCCTCTGCTACCAGTGTGGCCAGCCGGGCCACGTCAGGAGGGACTGCCCATCTAGGGCAGGGGGTCAGCAGATACTCCCCGCGCAGAGCACTGGAGGGCGCACAGGAGGCCGCGGTTCCCAGGCGCGAGGAGGAGGACAGCAGTAACGAGGAGGGTATTGCCCAGCACCTACCCTTCCGACACAGAGTGTGGCTGCTTCGTCCGCACCTAGTGCTGAAGGGCGTATCAACGTCTTGACACACAGGGATGCAGAGCTTCGGGATCGGTGGTAGCAGTTATGGTTTCAGTTTCTGGTAGACTCGTTTACACGCTTTTTGATTCCGACGCTACGCACTCGTTTGTCGCAGCCAGTTTCGCAGTTAGTTTGGACCAGGATTATACACTGTTAGGGAATCCGTTCGTAATCAAAGGTCCGAGTGGCCAGTTTTTTGTAGCTGAGGAGGTGTACACGGATTGCGAGGTCAGCGTCGGAGGACATAGCCTGCCAGCTGACCTGATTATGATCCAGATGGAGGACTTTGGAGTGATTCTGGGGATGGATTGGCTGTCTGCTTACCAAGCCTTGGTGGACTGTTTTGAGAGGAAGATTGTCTTCTCCATTCCGGAGTTGCCTTCTTTCGAGTTTCACGGACAGCCAGTGGATGGAGGTGTCAGGTGCATTTAGGCACTTCGGGCGGCGAGACTTTTGAGCCAGGGGTGTGAGGGCTTCCTAGCTTGTGTGGTGGCAGAGCCCAGCCCCGCGGTAGACTTCCAGAGCATCCCGGTGGTCAGAGAGTACCCCGACGTATTTCCAGACGAGTTACCAGGACTACCGCCTGAGCGTGAGATTGAGTTTGAGATATCAATAGTACCAGGGACCTGTCCCATCTCCACCGTGCCATACAGAATGGCACCGCTTGAGCTGCGAGAGCTCAAGTCCCAGTTGCAGGACCTTTTGGAGAAAGGTTTCGTGAGGCCCAATGCGTCCCCCTAGGGAGCCCCGGTACTATTTGTGAAGAAGAGGGTTGGGACCCTACGCCTTTGTGTGGACAACCGACAGCTGAACAGGGTCACCATCAAGAACAGATATCCGCTGCCGAGGATCGACAATTTGTTTGACCAGTTGCGGGTGCCACGGTGTTTTCCAAGATAGACTTGAGGTATGGATGCCACCAGTTGAGGATTAGGGAGACCGACGTCTCCAAGACAGCTTTCCGCACCCGGTACGGACACTACGAGTTTTTGGTCATGCCATTTGGGCTGACCAATGCCCCTGCTGCTTTCATGGACCTGATGAACCGGGTGTTTAGACCGTACTTGGACCAGTTCGTGGTGGTTTTCATAGATGATGTACTCATCTATTCTAGAGATCGGACGCAGCACGGATAACACTTGCGGATGGTTCCAGACACCCTGAGATGACGCCGGCTGTACGCCAAATACAGCAAGTGCGAGTTCTGGTTGAGGGAGGTGACCTTCCTAAGTCATGTGATCTCTGGAGATGGCTTGGCGGTGGACCCAGCCAAGGTTGAGGCAGTGCTCAGGTGGGAGAGACCGCGTTCAGTCACTGAGATTCGCAGTTTTCTGGGACTGGCAGGCTACTACAGACGATTCATCAGAGGATTTTCGCAGATTGCGTGTCCTATGACACAGTTGACTCGGAAGGACGTGCCTTTCGCTTGGACAGACGCCTGTGAGGCATGTTTTCTGGAGCTGATGGAGAGGTTGACCTCAGCTCCCGTGCTCACCATCCCTGACAGTAGTGGCAGGTTCGTTGTGTACATGGATGCCTCCTTGCAGGGGTTAGGAGGTGTACTCATGCAGAGGGGTCACATTGTCGCTTACGCTTCACGGCAACTGAAGCCTCTTGAGCATACCTACCCTACCCATGGCCTAGAGTTGGCAGCAGTTGTCTTCGCAGTGAAGACCTGGAGGCACTACTTGTACGGTGAGACCTTCGAGATTTTTACTGATCACAAGAGCCTCAGATACCTTTTCGATCAGATGGAGCTCAACATGAGGCAGAGACGTTGGTTGGAGCTCCTGAAGGACTACGACTACAGCATCTCCTACCACCCGGGAAAGGCCAATGTGGTGGCTGACGCCTTGAGCCGTAAGGCCCCCGCACGCTTGGCCAGTCTACAGTTACAGAGTTGGAGCCTTTTGGAGGAGGTGGGCAGTTGGCGACCTCTAGAGTTACGAGGGTACTGTGGGGCAGTGACGGTGACACGGCAGACTAGGCCAGAGCTGATAAACCGCATCATCACAGGGCAGATGGCCGATTCGTACTTGCAGTCTTTGCGCGACAGAGTACTGTCAGGAGACCCTAGGGACTTCTCCTTCACTGACCAGGTGCTACGCTTGAGGGGACGGTTGTGCGTTCCTAGAGACGAGGAGCTATTGAGAGAGCTCTTGACTGAGGCACACGGTTCCAGATTCACCATACATCCCGGAAACACAAAAATGTGCCACGACTTGAGACACAAGTTTTGGTGGAGAGGGATGAAGCGGGATGTGGGTTAGTTCGTGCAGTAGTGTTTAGTGTGCCAGCAGGTGAAAGTCGAACACCAGAGGCCTACATGGCCGCTTCAGCCGCTTCCAGTGCCAGAGTGGAAGTATGAGAGCATCACCATGTACTTAGTGGTGGGCTTACCTGTTACCCAGTGGGGACACGACGCAGCCTGGGTAATAGTGGATAGAATGATGAAGACGGTGCGTTTCTTGCTAATCCGAGTTACTTTGGGACCAGCATAGTTGGCAGAGAGGTATATCCGTGATGTGGTATGACTACACAGAGTTCCGCAAGAGATCGTATCCGACCGGGATACCCGCTTTACGTCACAGTTTTGGGCTGAGTTTCAGCAGGCCTTGGGGACGAGGTTGAGGTTTAGCACGGCTTACCACCCCCAGACGGACGGATAGTCTGAGCGCACGATACAGACACTTGAGGACATTTTGCGTGCCTGTGTACTGGACTGGAGGGGCTCTTGGGAGGAGCACCTGCCCCTGGCAGAGTTTGCATACAACAACAGTTATCACTCGAGCATCGGCATGGCTCCCTACGAGGCTCTGTACGGACGGAAGTGTACGACACCCTTGAGTTGGGTTGAAGTGGGGACCAAGTGGGAGGTTGGCCCCAGGTTGATTCGGCGGAGTCAGGAGGTAGTTGAGCAGATCCATAGACGACTCCGCACTGTCAGGAGCAGACAGAAGAGCTACGCGGATCGGAGATGCAGTGAGGTGCAGTTTGAGGTTGGGGACCACGTTTTCCTTCGTGTTTCGCCCATGAAGGGCTTACAGCGGTTTGGGGTGAGAGGGAAGCTCGCACCAAGGTTTGTGGGGCCCTTTGAGGTCCTGGAGCAGGTTGGACCCGTTGCTTACAGACTTGCCCTTCCCCAGCAGCTTTCTGGTGTGCACGACATGTTCCATGTGTCCAACCTCAGGAAGTACGTAGCCGACTCCAGTCACGTACTGAGTCACGAGAGCGTCGAGGTGGGCAACGACCTGACCTACCTTGAGCGGCCAGTGCAGATCCTAGACCGAGCCGTCCGTAGTTTGAGACGAAAGCAAGTACCCCTGGTAAAGGTTTTGTGGAGGAGCCAGCGGTACGAGGAGGCTACCTAGGAGCCTGAGGCGGCAATGTGGGAGCGATACCTGGAGCTTTTCGTGGGTACGACTTTTCAGACCGGCTTCGGTCCTCTTTGAGTTTGTTATGGTTAATTGGACATCTTTTCCCGCACCCTAGTTGGCGCAAGTTTCGGGGATGAAACTTCCTTTGTGTTTGTTATATTGTAACGAACGCGTGCCCTAGACGTCTTTTAAGACGTCTAGGAGGTGGCCCAGACGTCGGACCAGACGTCTGGGATCGTTTCCAGACGTCTGGAAATCCGTTATTTCCATATGCGCGGGTCGTCTGTGCGCCTAAGCGCGTAGACCCGCATATTCGTTTATTCCCTACGGCTGCAGACGCCCTGCCACGTCCTCTCTCCTCCTCGCCTGGCCTTAAAAGGCCATGCCTCCCCTCACTTCCGTCACCACCATCTCCTCCCTCTTCTCCTTTAGCCAGTGGGCGTGAGTGCGAGCGCGAGGGCGGCAGCGGCGGCCGTAGTGAGCTCGGAGGAGGTGCTGCGTGCGAGAGCAGAGCTCTGCCGTGAGGGCGAGCTCACCGGGGCTACTAGGGCCGGTCGGCGGAGGGCACAGGGGGCGCAGAGCGACGTGGAGGGGGACTGCCGTGGTATGAGTAGCAGGCGCGCGAGGTGCGACGCGGGCGGCGACGCGAGCGGAGGTCGAGTTTCGCCCTGATTTTGGAAAAATTTCCAGAATCAAACATCTGGGTTGATTGCCAGACGACGAGGGCGACGTTTGGAAGACCATCCAGACGTCTGAAAGGTGAGTTTTCCGTCTCCTTCTTCCTTCCTGTCGACTAACTGTACTGAGGGAGGGAGATGGGTGTGCGCAGGCTCGGTGATTCGCCATCCATCGCGAATCAGACGTCTAGCAGTAGTACCAGACGCCGGTAGTGACCTCCAGACGTCCGGGGTGACCATCGGACGTCTGGGATCTAGGCCAGACGTCCCCGTATACTTCTGGACATCTGGGAAACCACGCTGAACAAGGTAATTCTCTGATCCACTTTTTAAGACGTCTGGAAGAAGTTCCAGACGTCTGATTTTGCACAGTGTCGTCGTTTTTGACCCGTTTAGGGCCCGTCCGGGTTCCGTTTTCTGCGATTCGAGTTGCGTTCTTTTCAAAATTATTTCCTCTACCCGTCTACAGTAGCTATACACTGTTTTGAGACACTCCTTGTGTTTGATCCTTGTGATAGGACCCCGTTCTGTTGCAGTCTCGGGGGTCGCGGAGGCACGCGGGATTCTCGACCACGCCCCCGTAATTTGAAAATGAAAAGAGATATAAAGCTGCCTGTAATTTGAATTAACATCTGCCTGTTGTGAATAAATAACGTGGTTGAGAACATGGATTGCAAGAATGTCAAACTGGAAAGTGAAACCTGGATGTTTAAGTAAAAATGATGGAACCCTACGGGGAAGTAGGAGTAGAACTCCTGGAAAGTGAATGGAATAGTATTGGGGAAGTGAGCTGGCCCTTGAGTACGAAGTACCAAGGAGAGCGACTGTCCCCCTGTTTAGTGCAGAGCGGAGCCAGCCACCCCAGGGACCCGGGGTTAGGACTGGCCACTCTGTACCGACTTGCTGGCCCTCGCGTACGTAGTACCGAGGAGAGCTACTAGTGTAGGGAGGTACTAGCTACCCCATGGGCCCCGGGGTTCTGCTAGACTCCCACACCGACTTGTTAGGCCCGCTGGGGCAAACCAGGGTAGTCAGGCGAGGGTGCGCGGACTGTGGAGGGGCAAGGCCCCGGTTTGGTTACTGTGGAGGGGTTGGACCCCTGTTACTGAGAGGGCTCTGCCATGGACTGGTTCCGTGCTGTGCTTTGGGCGCACCCGTCAACGGAAACGACTGACCGCGTGCCAGTATGGGTTAGCTACCTGTGCATTTATCGCGCATGCCGTAGTCATCGTTACGTCTGTCAGTGACCTTGTGGTGGTTGACTGAGGGTAGGATCACCACGGGGGACTCTCTCGGCCAGGAGAGCACCACGTGCTACTTCTACTTTTTGGAAAAGACTGCAACAAGATCGTTCCCACGAGGAACATTCGAGATCAAGAAAAAGATCTGAGGAATAAATGAAATAGTGAGACAATTGAAAGATGTGAATAAAGAAAGTAATCGAACATAACAGCTACTGTACACTCTACTGTTGTCTTTAGTTTAGTTTCCACTCTACTCAGCGTTTTGCTGACGTGTTACACTCGTTACCTTTTTCAGGACCAGGTGTTGAGCAGCTAGGGTCAGCGGCTGCAGAGGATGCTTGGCCGAGTAGGGTCCAGTAGAGTTACCACTGTCTCTTGTACGTCTTTTTGTTACGTTGTTGTGAGTAGTTCTTGTTTCCGCTGTACTTTCTTTACCTGCAGTTCAAATTATATTATGAATGTTGTTCTTCTGTTGTGGTGGTACATACTGTGGTAGTTTCTTTCCTTACTGCTATACTTTCTTACTGTTAGTTATATTCATGCTGAATGTGGTTTATTTTACTGCTCTTTTGGTTACTTCCTCGTTGGACGACTAGGTCTTGGGATTATTTGAGTCGGTCCGATTCTCATGTCTCGTAGGGACTCGGGAATCGGGTCGTTAGAAGATGGTATCAGAGCAAGGTCCTCCCGAGAAGTGAATCAACTGACTGGAAAATAACCAATTCACATGTCTATAACTAGAGTAGCCACCACAACATATCTCTTGACATGAGCTCTTAGACATTTTCGTTCGGTACTATTCCGTACTGACGTATTTCGTTGTTTCGCGTCTCCTTGTAGGAGATGCCTCGTCGTGGAACTAGGAGGGTGGGCCGCGGGCGCGGTCAAGGTCGGGGCCCGAGGGACAAATGTGTCGGGCTTGGAGTACATACTACCCCTCCTCTTCTCCTGAGCATACCATCTCCGGACCTCGTCCAACTAATTCGAGAGGTGGTTCGTGAAGAATTTCTGCTTCCATCCACATCGCCACCCCCTCCTCCCCCTTCCGAGCGTATGACAGGGGAGTTGGTGGTGGAACGAGATTTCCGCCGTCACACTAGGCGTGTTAGGAGAACTCAAAGGAGACACGTGGCATCCGTTGGAGAGCCATCACGTTTTGCAGGGCCATCAGTGGCCTTTGGGGGCCCTCGACAGGGGCCAGTCGCCAGCACCGGACCCCCGCCTAGCCGACAGCAGGGACCCACTGAGGGCGGGAGTCGGGTTCCCCTCTGCTACCAGTGTGGCCAGCCGGGCCACGTCAGGAGGGACTGCCCACCTAGGGCAGGGGGTCAGCAGATACTCCCCGCGTAGAGCACTGGAGGGCGCACAGGAGGCCGCAGTTCCCAGGCGCGAGGAGGAGGACAGCAGTCACGAGGAGGGTATCGGTCAGCACCTACCCTTCTGACACAGACTGTGGCTGCTTCATCCGCACCTAGAGCTTAAGGGCGTATCAACGTCTTGACACACAGGGACGCCAGAGCTTTGGGATCGGTGGTAGCAGGTATGGTTTTAGTTTCTGGCAGACTCGTTTACACGCTTTTCGATTCCGGCGCTACGCACTCGTTTGTCACAGCCAGTTTCGCAGTTAGTTTGGACCAGGATTATACACTGTTAGAGAATCCGTTCGTAATCAGAGGTCCGAGTGGGCAGCTGTTTGTAGCTGAGGAGGTGTACACGGATTGCGAGGTCAGCGTCGGAGGACATAGCCTGCCAGCTGATCTGATTATGATCCAGATGGAGGACTTTGGAGTGATTCTGGGGACGGATTGGCTGTCCGCTTACCACGCCTTGGTGGATTATTTTGAGAGGAAGATTGTCTTCTCCATTCCGGAGTTGCCTTCTTTCGAGTTTCACGGACAGCCAGTGGACGGAGGTTTCAAGTGCATTTAGGCACTTCGGGCGGTGAGACTTTTGAGCCAGGGGTGTGAGGGCTTCCTAGCTTGTGTGGTGGCAGAGCCCAGCCCTGTGGCAGACTTCCAGAGCATCCCGGTGGTCAGAGAGTACCCTGATGTGTTTCCAGACGAGTTACCAGGACTACCGCCCGAGCGTGAGATTAAGTTTGAGATATCACTAGTACCAGGGACCTGCCCCATCTCCACCGCGCCATACAGAATGTCACCGCTTGAGCTGCGAGAGCTCACATCCCAGTTGCAGGACCTTTTGGAGAAAGGTCTCGTGAGGCCCAGCGCGTCCCCCTGGGGAGCCCCGGTACTCTTTGTGAAGAAGAAGGATGGGACCCTATGCCTTTGTGTGGACTACCGACAGCTGAACAGGGTCACCATCAAGAACAGATGTCTGCTGCCGAGGATCGACGATTTGTTTGACCAGTTGCGGGGTGCCACGGTGTTTTCCAAGATAGACTTGAGGTATGGATACCACCAGTTGAGGATCAGGGAGACCGACGTCTCCAAGACAGCTTTCCGCACCCAGTACGGACACTATGAGTTTTTGGTCATGCCGTTTGGGCTGACCAATGCCCCCGCTGCTTTCATGGACCTGATGAACCGGGTGTTTAGACCGTACTTGGACCAGTTCGTGGTGGTTTTCATAGATGATGTACTCATCTATTCTAGAGATCGGACGTAGCACGGACAGCACTTGCGGATGGTTCTGGACACCGTGAGACGACACCGGCTGCACGCCAAATACAGCAAGTGCGAGTTTTGGTTGAGGGAGGTGACCTTCCTAGGTCATGTGATCTCTGGAGAAGGCTTGGCGGTGGACCCAGCCAAGGTCGAGGCAGTGCTCAGGTGGGAGAGACCGCATTCAGTCACTGAGATTCGCAGTTTTCTGGGACTGGCAGGCTAGTACAGACGATTCATCAGAGGATTTTCGTAGATTGCGCGTCCTATGACACGGTTGACCCGGAAGGACGTGCCTTTCGCTTGGACAGACGCTTGTGAGGCGTGTTTTCTGGAGCTGAAGGAGAGGTTGACCTCAGCTCCCGTGCTCACCATCCCTGACAGTAGTGGCAGGTTCGTTGTGTACATGGATGCCTCCTTGCAGGGGTTAGGAGGTGTACTCATGCAGAGGGGTCACGTTGTCGCTTACGCTTCGCGGCAACTGAAGCCCCATGAGCATACCTACCCTACCCATGACCTAGAGTTGGCAGCTGTTGTCTTCGCGGTGAAGACCTGGAGGCACTACTTGTACGGTGAGACCTTCGAGATTTTTACTGATCATAAGAGCCTCAGATACCTTTTTGATCAGAAGGAGCTCAACATGAGACAGAGACGTTGGTTGGAGCTCCTGAAGGACTACGACTACAGCATCTCCTACCACCCGGGAAAGGCCAATGTGGTGGCTGACACCTTGAGCCGTAAGGCGCCCGCATGCTTGGCCAGTCTACAGTTACAGAGTTGGAGCCTTTTAGAGGAGGTGGGCAGTTGGCGACCTCTAGAGTTACGAGGGTACTGTCCGGTAGTGACGGTGACACAGCAGACTAGGCCAGAGTTGATAGACCGCATCATCACATGGCAGATGGCCGATCCGTACTTGCAGTCTTTGCGCGACAGAGTACTATCAGGAGACCCTGGGGACTTCTCTTTCACTGACCAGGTGCTACGCTTGAGGGGACGGTTGTGCGTTCCCAGAGACGAGGAGCTGTTGAGAGAGCTCTTGACTGAGGCACACAGTTCCAGATTCACCATACATCCCGGAAACACAAAAATGTACCACGACTTGAGACGCAAGTTTTGGTGGAGAGGGATGAAGCGGGATGTGGGTGAGTTCGTGCAGCAGTGTTTAGTGTGCCAGCAGGTGAAAGCCGAACACCAGAGGCTTGCATGGCCGCTTCAGCCACTTCTAGTGCCAGAGTGGAAGTGGGAGAGCATCACCATGGACTTGGTGGTGGGCTTACCTGTTACCCAGCGGGGACACGACGCAGTCTGGGTAATATTGGATAGACTGACGAAGACGGCGCGTTTCTTGCAGATCCGAGTTACTTTGGCACCAGCATAGTTGGCAGAGAGGTATATTCGTGATGTGGTACGACTACATGGAGTTCCGTGAGAGACCGTATCCGATCGAGATACCCTCTTTACGTCCCAGTTTTGGGCTGAGTTTCAGCAGGCCTTGGGGACGAGGTTGAGGTCTAGCACGGCTTACCACCCCCAGACGGACGGACTGTCTGAGCGCACGATACAGACACTTGAGGACATTTTGCGTGCCTGTGTACTGGACTGGAGGGGCTCTTGGGAGGAGCACCTGCCCCTGGCAGAGTTTTCATACAACAACAGTTATCACTCGAGCATCGGCATGGCTCCCTACGAGGCTCTGTACGGACGGAAGTGTACGGCACCCTTGAGTTGGGTTGAGGTGGGGACCAAGTGGGAGGTTGGCCCCAGGTTGATCCGGCGGAGTCAGGGGGTAGTTGAGCAGATCCACAGACGACTCCACACTGTCAGGAGCAGACAGAACAGCTACGCGGATCGGAGACGCAGTGAGGTGCAGTTTGAGGTTGGGGACCACGTTTTCCTTCGTCTTTCGCCCATGAAGGGCTTACAGCGGTTTGGGGTGAGAGGGAAGCTCGCACCGAGGTTTATGGGGCCCTTTGAGGTCCTAGAGCGGGTTGGACCCATTGCTTACGGACTTGCCCTTCCCCTGCAGCTTTCTGGTGTGCACGACGTGTTCCGTGTGTCCAACCTCAGGAAGTATGCAGCCGACTCCAGTCACGTACTGAGTCACGAGAGCGTCGAGGTGGGCAACGACCTGACCTACCTTGAGCGGCCAGTGCTGATCCTAGACCGAGTCGTCCGTAGTTTGAGACGAAAGCAAGTACCCCTGGTAAAGGTTTTGTGGAGGAGCCAGCGGTACGAGGAGGCTACCTGGGAGCCTGAGGCGGCAATGCGGGAGCGGTACCCGGAGCTTTTCGCGGGTACGTCTTCTCAGACTGGCTTCGGTCCTCTTTGAGTTTGTTATGGTTAATTGGACATCTTTTCCCGCACCCTAGTTGGCGCAAGTTTCGGGGATGAAACTTCCTTTGTGTTTGTTATATTGTAATGAACGCGTGCCCTAGACGTCTTTTAAGACATCTGGGAGGTGGCCCAGACGTCGGACCAGACGTCTGGGATCGTTTCCAGACGTCTGGAAATCCGTTATCTTCCATATGCGTGGGTCGTCTGCGCGCCCGAGCGCGCAGACCCACATATTCGTTTATTCCCTGCGGCTGCAAACGCCCTACTGCGACCTCTCTCCTCCTCGCACGGCCTTAAAAGGCCACGCCTCCCCTCACTTCCGTCACCACCGTCTCCTCCCTCTTCTCCTTCAGCCAGTGAGCGTAAGCACGAGCGCGAGGGCGGTAGCGGCAGCCGCAGAGAGCTCGGAGGAGGTGCTGCGTGCGAGAGCGGAGCTCTGCCGTGAGGGCGAGCTCGCCGGGGCTGCTAGGGCCGGTCGGCGGAGGGCGCAGGGGGCGCGGAGCGACGTGGAGGGGGGACTACCGCGGTATGAGCAGCAGGCGTGCGAGGTGCGACGCGGGCGGCGTCGCGAGCGGAGGTCGAGTTTCGCCCAAATTCTGGAAAAATTTCCAGAATCAGACGTCTGGGTTGATAGCCAGACGGCGAGGGCGACGTTTGGAAGACCATCCAGACGTCTGAAAGGTGAGTTTTCCGTCTCCTTCTTCCTTCCTGTCGGCTGACGGTACTGAGGGAGGGAGATGGGTGTGCGCAGGCTCGGTGATTTGCCATACATCGCGAATCAGACGTCTAGCAGTAGTACCAGACGGCGGAAGCGACCTCCAGACGTCCGGGGTGACCATCGGACGTCTGGGATCTAGGCCAGACATCCCCGTAGACTTCTGGACATCTAGGAAACCACGCTGAACAAGGTAATTCTCTGATTCACTTTTTAAGACGTCTCATTTTGCACAGTGTCATCGTTTTTGACCCGTTTAGGGCCCGTTCGGGTTCCGTTTTCCGCGATTCAAGTTGCGTTCTTTTCAAAATTATTTCCTCTACCCGTCTACAGTAGCTATACACTGTTTTGAGACACTCCTTGTGTTTGATCCTTGTGATAGGACCCCATTCTATTGCAGTCTCGGGGGTCGCGGAGGCACGCGGGATTCCCGACCATGCCCCCATTTCTCCCGTTGTACCTGGTAGAGTGGCTTTAAGTTATTAATAAAATCTGTTAAATTATGGAACCATAAATAGAACCTAGGACATTGCATGAATCCTAGGAATGAGAAATAGATGGAATGATAGCTCATAGGTGTTGCATGAATCCTAGGGCTGGAAAACTAGATTGTATGATAGATCCTAGGATATGGCATGAATCCTACAATGGGAAAACTAGTGGAATGTATAATACTGCAGTCTTGAAAAATGGAAAGAGATATAAAGCTACCTGTAATTTAAATTAACAGCTGCCTGTTGTGAATAAATAACGTGGTTGAGAACATGGATTGTAAGAATGTGAAACTGGAAAGTGAAACCTGGATGTTTGACTAAAAAGGATGGAACCCTACGGGTAAGTAGGAGTAGAACTCCTGGAAAGTGAATGGAATACTATTGGGGAAGTGAGCTGGCCCTTCAGTACGGAGTACCAAGGAGAGCGACTGTCCCCCTGTTTAGTGCAGAGCGGAGCTAGCCGCCCCAGGGACCCAGGGTTAGGACTGCCCACTCTATACCAACTTGCTGGCCCTCGCGTACGCAGTACCGAGGATTGCTACTAGTGTAGGGAGGTACTAGCTACCCCATGGGCCCCGGGGTTCTGCTAGCCTCCCACACCGACTTGTTAGGCCCGCTGGGGCAAACCAGGGTAGTCAGGCGAGGGTGCGCGGACTGTGGAGGGGCAAGGCCCCGATTTGGTTACTGTGGAGGGGTTGGACCCCTGTTACTGAGAGGGCTCTGCCATGGACTGGTTCCGTGCTGTGCTTTGGGCGCACCCGTCAACGGAAACGACTGACCGCGTGCCAGTATGGGTTAGCTACCTGTGCGTTTATCGCGCGTGCCGTAGTCACCGTTACGTCTGTCAGTGACCTTGGGGTGTTGACTGAGGGTAGGATCACCATGGGGGACTCTCTCGGCCAGGAGAGCACCACGTGCTACTTCTACTTTTTGGAAAAGACTGCAACAAGATCGTCCCCACGAGGAACATTCGAGATCAAGAAAAAGATCTGAGGAATAAATGAAATAGTGAGTCAATTGAAAGATGTGAATAAAGAAAGTAATCGAACATAACAACTACTGTACACTCTACTGTTGTCTTTAGTTTAGTTGCCACTCTACTCAGTGTTTTGCTGACGTGGTACACTCGTTACCTTTTTCAGGACCAGGTGTTGAGCAGCCAGGGTCAGCGGCTGCAGAGGACGCTGGGCCGAGTAGGGTCCAGTAGAGTTACCACTGTCTCTTCTACCACTTTTTGTTACGTTGTAGTGAGTAGTTCTTGTTTCCGCTGTACTTTCTTTACCTGCAGTTTAAATTATATTATGAATGTTGTTCTACTGTTGTGGTGGTACATACTGTGGTAGTTTCGTTCCTTACTGCTGTACTTTCTTACTGTTTGTTATATTCATGCTGAATGTGGTTTATTTTACTGCTCTTTTGGTTACTTCCTCGTTGGACGACTAGGTCTTGGGATTAGTTGAGTCGGTCCTATTCTCGTGTCTCGTAGGGACTCGGGAACCGGGTCGTTACAATATGCAACACATTGAGATTCCCAAAGAAACGAAGCACAACGCACGAGTTTAAATAGGCTAATTCCTCCTTGTAGAGACAACCTAACAATTCGTGGTTAGATTCTGAAAATTAAAATGTTTTGAAAAGCGATTTTCAACCATGCGATTAAATACAACGACACATCATTTTATGTTAAAGTTTTCAACGAAAATAAAGATTGCGCTTTGATAGATACTGTCTCAATATTATTGATGACCTTTCCAGATATTCTTGGGTATTTATCTTAAGGTCTAAAGATTCTACTTTTGAGGAATTTCAAAAGTTAGCCAAAAGACTTTAAATGGAGATAGGAATTTCAATCACTAGGATTAGGGGTAATCATGGAGGAGAATTTAAAAATCAAAACTTCTAAGATTTCTTCTCAACTTTTAGAATAAAACATGAATTTGTCATTCCAAGATAGCTCCTCAAAATGGTGTTGTAGAAAGAAAGAATAGAACCCTACAAGAGTGTGCCCGCACTATGTCATGCAAGTCAAAGCTACCATGGTATTTTTGGGTTGAGGCAATAACAACTACTTGCAACATCCAAAATTGAACCTCTATCAGACCAATCCTAAAGAAAATACCCTTTGAACTGTACTATGATAGGATACATAAGATTTCTTATTTCAAGGCATTTGGTTGCAAATGTTTCATCCTGAATAAAAAAGAAAACTTGGATAAGTTTGATGCAAAAGGTGATGAAGGAATTTTCTTAGGATATTCCTCCAGAAGTAAATCTTATAGAGTTTACAATAGGAAGAACTCAGTGGTTGAAGAAACTTTGCATGTTTCCTTTGATGAATCAGATCACATAGAAAAGGCTTCAACCAGAGATGATGATCAAGCTCTAAAAGTTCCCTCAAACATCCCTAAGGAAACCATCACTAGTGAACTACCTAAAGATCTAACCTATACTAAGGACCATCCTAAAGGTCTTGTGATTGGTGAAGTTACAAAAGGGGTTCCAACCAAATCTTATATAAAAAACCTTGCACTTAGCATTTTTATATCCTAATTAGAGCCTAAAACTTTGAAAGAAGCCTTCACTGATGATTTTTGGATTGTTCCAATGCAAGAAGAATTAAATCAATTTGAAAGAAACAATGTTTCAGAATCAGTCCCTAGGACGTAATCTCAACCGGCGATTGGAACAAAATGGGTTATTTTTTAGAAATAAGCTTGATGAATCAGGAAAGGTGGTAAGAAATAAAGCTAGACTTGTGGCCCAAAGTTATAATCAGGAAGAAGGAATCGATTTTGACGAAACCTATGCACCTATGGCCCTATTGGAATCCATTAGGATGCTACTAGCCTTTGCTACCCATATGGGATTCAAGCTATTCCCAATGGATATCAAAAAGCATTTCTCAATGGATTCATAAAAGAGGAAGTCTATGTAAAACAACCACGTGGCTTTGAAAGTTTAGAAAATCATGATCATGTTTTCAAGCTAAATAAAGCCTTATATGGATTAAAACAAGCTCCTTGACCTTCGAATAAAAGCTTAAGAAACTATCTATTAGAAAATGACTTGATCCAACTCTCTTCACTAAGAGAAAAGATAACTGATGCCAGAAATATACAATTTGTAAAAGCAGATTTTTAAGTTGTACGCATAAATCTCGATCAACTTTTGAATTTGTAAAACCTAGGTAGTGGAGTATCTAGGGTGGTCCAATGAGGCATAATTGTTAGTTAATAATTGGTTCTCTCTCTCACTTTCTCAAATCTCCTTTTTTGTACCTTTAAGATTTTATTTTTTTTAAGGTTTTTGAAAAGAAATCGGGGTAACTGGATTGCAAAGATGAAATAAACTACACCTATGTGAATAAGGAAAGGTCCTCTTTTCTAAGCTCACCTTAGGCAACTATGCCTTGGGTAGTGGAGTGAAGTGCACTAAGAAATTGAATAAACACTTAAAAGTAAACGAGGAATTGAAAGGCAAATTACTTTTTGTATGGCTAGCTAAAATGGAGTCACATGTAGAGGAATGCTTGTTACAAAATAAAGAAGCTAGCAAATACAAAAGGGTGATATAAGAAGATAGAAGATACCCCAAATGAAGCTTGGAAGGGCCTTCACTCCAAACATGGCTACTCTCGTATTTGAAGAAGATCCTCCCTTGCTCCTCTACTTGATGATGGTTCAACATGATCCTCTTTTTCTCCTGCAAGGGTGGACGTCCACCCTTGCAGGAGAAAAAGAGGATCATGTTGAACCACCCTTAATTTCTCATGCCTAGCCATCCTCCAATGGTTATTCCTCAATGGCTTTGGATGGAGGAAGAGGGAAGAAGATGCACACCAAGGGAGCAAGATAGCCTCCTTGATCACCTTTCTTCCTCCTTATTCCTTGGATGAAAATGTAGTGGATATGGGTAGGATTAATGCTAACCAAGGATGGTCTTCTTAAGGTGGAATGGGGGTCTATTTATAGGATGGGAAAGGGGGGTAGGTGGTGTCGATAGATGAATGGCTAGGATGGCCTCTAGGTGGGTGGTTATGGGATCTAGGGCTAGGGTTTAATGTTGAATTAGAAATTGTTGTAGTTTAGAAGATCATGTTGTAGTATAGAGACGAAAATTGATTCGACATTTAAATTTGTAAAGCTCGAAAAATGTGTGTTTCGAGGTCGTTCATAGGGAGCAAGTATTACAATTCAATCCAATAATCAATTATAAATAATGAGCACAATAAATAAGCAACAATAATAATATGCAATGAATGATCAATCAACTATTCAATAAATATCCAAATTGTATCTCAAGATCAATAATAAAAATATGATAAAAAGCCCAAAAAATGGTGGTTGAAACAACCAATGTAATCAGTTAACACTTATGCTTATTTCTCTCAATACAAAGCCTCAACTCTTCTCTAGCACTGAGGTTATTTTTCCAAATCAAAAGCCCAATCAAACTTAGCCAAATTCTCTAATCTCCCCAGGTCAGACGTCTCACTAAGGACTCAAATGCCTTAAAGTCTCAAACTAAAGCTTCTTAGTGCAAAACCCCCTCCCACTCTCATAAATTCTCTCCTCAGACTAGACCCAATTCACTGTTCAGACCAAATCAAATCGGTTCAAACCAACCTAACGCATAGTGGGGGGCCGATTCGGCTCACATGGTGTGGGAAAGCTGAGCTGAGTGTGTAGAGGCATGATAGGAGGGACCTAACCCCTCGTGTCTTGGGCAACACAGCAATGGGTGAAACTTAATAAGTACATGTTTTGATTTTAAATGCCCATGATGTGGGACTATCTTCAGTGTGTTCCTTCGCGTGTGTGCTATTGATGGAGTTTGGTCCCAAATTGGGTTGTTGATGTTAACACCATCATTAGCCATAACTAGCTTTAAATAGCGAGAATCAAGAGACAAAAGCTCCTACATAATCGCTTGAGAACTATAATTCCATGCAAATCCATTTTGAGAAGAAAACATTAAAATAGGGCATTAAAGTCCAAAGAGTGGGTCCACATAGATAGAAATAAAATTTCATGCATTTCAAAAATTAAATCAGAACACAAAACCCTAATTTCAAACATGTTTGAATTAAAGAGGTTTTGGTTAGAATAAAATTCATCTAAACCTTCTAAAATTCATAGAAAAATATTCTAAGAGGTTTGGTACTTGATCGACGTGTTTCACGAGTTTGAAATCGGGGTTAAGAATAACCTGTCGTCGTAGTTGCAAAGCTCGTAATCAAATATAATTTATACCGAAACTCCAAGGGAGTCCTGGGTCGAACATAGGGAGGCAATGTTTACTTTGTATGAAAATAGTGCTTCAATTTGTTTCTTTTTGGTGTTTTGGGGTTTTATTTTCTTTTTTATTTTCGAAATAAAATGACAAGCAATCACAAGAGAAAGATGAAATCAAATATGATGTATTGCATGAATGTCAATTACAATAAACTTTGAAAGCATAAAAGAGAAAGGGGTGAGAAGAAATCTCCCGAAGTAGCTGTTTGGTGAGATGGCGATGCCTAGTGGAAGCTCAGACGAAGGAGTTGGGAAGCAGGACAATGGGGGTGAGATGTGAGAGGACGTCGAGTAGAGGAAAGTTTCAATGTGGCTCTAGAATGAAGGTGCGAAGGCAGAGATGATCTGCTACAGGAATGGAGGTAGGAGGATGGCTCCAAGGCGACCTATGAATGAGGATGGGAAGATGGAGGAATATTTGGTCGGGCAGAGTTTCGTTACACTAATAGGAGCCTTAGGAGCTTGAGAGTAAGCTCTAACAGAGCGTTGGTAGGCTTGTTAGAGCTTAGGAGTAGGTGGGAGTAGAGTAGGTAGAGATGGCTTGGAAGAAAGGCGTGTAGGTCCTTATACAGTGGATGAGAGGAGGATAGAATAGGCATAAAACCAATAACGACCTCCAAGACGTTGTTGTGTCGCTATAGCCAACTCACACCCGCTCACGCATGCAACTAGCCTTGCGCTTACGAGCAATTAGTGACGGCCGTAAGCGTCACTAAATGTCCGCCAGGCTGTTGCTGAAGGTTGTCACCAACCAAGCACACGCCCACGCGTGCGTGGGCTTGCGCATTTTGGAGGTGCGTCGATGGCTGCATACGCCATCAGTGCCCATCAAGCGATTCTACATGGCGACACCTCCGCCGCTCGATGACATCCAACGAGTGTAATCAAATTGCACCCGCTCTTCACGAGATTTCCGCCGCACATCGCGACTTGAACTCATGCTCGCGGTTTGCGAGTGCATGTCTTCACCAATGCGCCACGACCGTGGTTTGTCGAGTGGAGAGTTAGTGTGGCCGCGCGGTTAGGGCACCCGTCAGTCGTTGGATTGAGATCCAACGGCTGAGATCTCATCTTGCGGTGGGCTTGGGGACGCATTCGGCTTAGGTGGGGTGGCCTGGATGGCACCACGTGGTGCCATCTGGGCCATCCATATTCTTCTTCTTATGGAGGGTACTACAGAGCTATGATCGGGGTGATTCTCGCGTAAATGGATTGTGATTGTTGCTTTGAATCCATCCATATGGTTGGATTCTTCATCCGAAGCCCGTAAAGATGTCACACTACCTCCTGGCCATGTAAAATGATAGAATTAATGTACATAATATACAACTATCCTAAATGCAATGCAATGGATGTTTGTGCAATATTTATATTATAATATGCAATACTAGGCCTAGGAACTATCGTAAATAAGCATTTTACGATAAATTTATGCATTTTCATCATACCCCAATGCTTACCTTTTTGCTAGTCCCTAGCAAAATTAACCTAAATGCTACGTATAAAAGTAGAACCAGGATTCGATTATTTAGGTAAAATTCGTCGATTGCTTTAGAAAATCTCAACCCCAAGACCTAATTACAAAAACTCAACAGTGCCCGTGTGTCTACCAAAATGCAGACCATCCAAGCTCTCACCTTATTTAATAGAGAAGATACATAATATTTTTTCTCATTTTTCTTCTTTTCTAATTTTTTTGTACTTTTGGAGTTTGAGAGTTTCAGGATAACCTTTTACGGCTAGCTGACCCGCCCAAGACTCGAAAAGGTCTCTAAGTGCTAAGTATCTAGTGAAAAGAGTGAAAGACTCACTAGGCGATCGTTAAAATGGACTTCGGATTTCTACGACCCTAGGTGACCTTGCCTAGAGGTTATCTTTTCGAACGGTAGCTTTCTCCCTACTTCTTTTATTTATGGGGTCAACACAAGGGCGAACCTAATGTATATCTCCCCGATTTATTCTATTTCCTCACTTCTTCCCTCAGTGTTTTGAGAATTACTATGCATTTTTGTGAGTTGGGCTCTGGACAACCGGTCGATGGGCTATTACCCACAACTTGCCAGCCATACTCGTGCGGTGAAGTGTGGTTTTGTTTATTTTATTTTATTTTTATTTTTTATTTTTTTCTCCTTTTTCTATTTTTTTCTTTTTATTTTTTTTAAGTAGGTGGCTTCCATGATCTAAGATTTAACTAAAGGTAATACAATGAAAATGGTCTTGTGTCTAGGCTCTGGACAATTGGCCAATGAGCTGTTACCATCGACAACTTGGCAGCCATACCACTCTAGATAGTTCATTAGCTACCCAATTTTTGAAGAAACCGTCGAAAAGTGAGTCAGTGCAAAAAGTGTGTAGATGCTTAGGCTTAAAGTCCCTTCAAATCAGAGGGTGGGTTGATAAGTCGCATACTTATCATCCAAATTTATTTACCAAATTAAAGTGAATTTGAATTGGCGAGGATTCGAGACTAAGTCCACATTCGAGTGGACACCCGAGCTAATTAAGCCTAAAGACCTGAAGAGTCTAAGTATTCAGGTCCCAAAGTATCAATTCCTAATGTTTGCAACTCCTAATGCCTATGTTTTCGTCTCCTAATTCTCTTTTTTTTTTAAGAAGAAAAATAGGAAAATACTATTACAGCTAACAAACAAATTCATAAGAAATATCCACCCCCCCATGCTTAGCTAATGGAATGTCCTCATTGTTAAAAATGAAAGCATGCAGGAGAGTAGAAGTGGAAGAATAGCACCTGGTTTCCATAAGATTCAGGTCAGCTTGGAACAGTCTTTACACATGCTAAGTTGTAGTGCTTTCAGCTAGGCGATGATCGGCCCGCAGTGGTTAAGGCAAGGTAAGAGCAACCTTGTCTGAGATGGGTTCAGGGAGCATATCATCAACAAAGGGTTTGAGATGCTGTCCGTTGACCTTGAAGATATTACCTGTCTTTGGGTCAGAGATTTCGAAGGCCCCGTTATGGAAAATTCGCTCAATAACGAATGGATCATCCCAGTTAGACATGGGTTTTCCAGGTAAAAGCTTCAATCGAGAATCTAAAAGCTAGACCTTCTGGTTTAGCTCAAAGCTCTTACGTGAAATCATCTGGTCATGGAGAGCTTTGGCCCTTGCCTTATAGATTCTGGCATTTTCATAAGCATCATTTCGAAGCTCCTCCAACTCAAATAGTTGGAGTTTCTTGTTTTCCCGGTCAACTCTAGGTCAAAATTACATTTCCTGATGGCCCAAAATGCCTGGTGTTCAAGTTCTACGGGTAAGTGACACGCCTTACCAAACACCAGATGGAACGGAGACATACCGATAGGCATTTTGTATGCTGTACAGTAGGCCCAAAGAGCTTCATCTAGCTTTTGAGTCCAATCCTTCCTATCAGGCCTAATGGTTTTCTGCAAAATGTTTTTGATCTCCCGATTGGAGGCCTCAGTCTGTCCATTCGTCTGAGGGTGGTAAGGTGTGAAAATCTGATGATTCACCCCATTTTTCCCCAGTAAATTCTAAAATTGGGCATGAGTGAAATGTGTGCCGCCATCACTGATAATTGCCTAAGGAATCCCAAACTGACTGAAGATATTTTTCTTCATAAAATCGATGATCACCTTGTGGACATTGGTTCGGGTGGGAATTGCCTCAATCCATTTGGACACATAATCAACAGCGACCAGAATATACTGGTGTCCAAATGAAGGAGGGAAGGGTCCCATAAAGTCGATGCCCCAAATGTCAAAAATTTCGACGGAAAGTATTGGGTTTAGAGGAATCATATCTCTCTTAGCCATGTTCCCGAGTGTCTGGCATCAGGTGCATGACTTTGAGAATTCCTAGGCATACTTAAATAATGACGGTCAATAGAATCTGGATCGCAAGACTTTTGCTGCCATCTTTTTCCTGAAAAAGTGTCCACCACATGCAGATGTGTGGCAGAATTCAAGTATGCTATGGAACTCAATTTCCGAGATGCATCGATGAATAATATGGTCTACACCGATGCAGTACGACTCGAGATTGTCCCAAAAATAATATTTGGCCTCAGACACAAGTGTATCCCATTGTTGTTTGGTCCAATCCTGAGGGATTTGACCAATGGCCAAATAATTAACGATATCTGCAAACTAGGGGGTTTAGATACCCGAGACTGTAAGGATAGTCTCATCCAAAAAAGTATCAGAGATCAGGACATCCGGATGAGGAGAATCAATTAGGATTCTCGAGAGGTGATCCGCCACTACATTTTGTGCCCTAGCTTTATCCCTGATTTCAAGATCGAATTCTTGAAGCAGCAGAATTCAGCAAATAAGCCAAGGTTCGGCATCCTTTTTGGCCAAGAGGTGTTTCAAGACCGAGTGGTCAGTATAGATGATGACACGAGAACCTAATAGATAAGCCCTAAATTTTTATAAAGCGAAAACTACAACTAGCAATTCTTTTTCAGTAACGGTGTAGTTCCTCTGGGCCTCGTCCAGAGTCTTGCTAGCGTAGTAAATCATAGAGGGCTTTTTCTCAATCTTTTGACCCAAGATAGCCCTGACGGCATAATAAGATGCGTCAGCCATAATCTCAAATGGGGTTGTCCAGACTGGTGGTTGCAACACCGGGGCACAGGTGACTGTCGTATTTAATAAATCAAATTACCTACGGCATGATTCATCAAATTCGAATGACATGCCTTTGGCTAGAAGGTTTCTCAAGGGTCGAGCAACCTTCGAGAAGTCCTTAATGAATCTTCTGTAAAAACCCACATGCCCAAGGAAAGAGCGGATCTGTTTTATGGATGTGGGTGGAGGAAGTCTAGAGATAGCATCCACCTTAGCTTTATCAACCTCAATACCCTGACTAGAGACCAAATGACCCAGGACAATGCCTTCCTGAGTCATAAGTGGTTCTCTTCGCAGCTAAGGACCAGCCATGTTTTGATGCATCTCCGGAGGATCAATTCCAAGTTAGCTAGGCGAGACTCAAAAGAATCTCCGAAAATGGAGAAATCATCCATGAACACCTCAAGACAATCTCCCACCATGTCAGAAAACATGGCCAACATGCACCTTTGAAAAGTCGCAAGCGCATTACAAAGCCTAAATGGCATTCTACGGAATGTAAAGATTTCGTAGGGACATGTGAAGGTTGTCTTTTCCTGATCTTCGGGATGTATAGGGACTTGGTTATATCCTGAATAATCATCTAGGAAGCAAAAGTATTTTCGCCCAGCTAACCTTTCAAGGATTTGATCGGTGAATGGCAAGGGAAAGTGATCCTTTTTAGTGGCTGTGTTCAACTTCCTATAGTCAATATAGACTCTCCAAGCAGAAGCTGAACGAGTGGTGAAGGCTTCCCCTTTCTCGTTAGTCATAACGATTATTCCTGCCTTCTTGGGTACAATCTAAACGGGACTAACCCATGGACTATCCAAGATATATAATCCTAGCATTGAGCCACTTGATTATCTCCTTCTTGACCACTTCTCGCATATTCAGGTTTAGTCTCCTTTGCATCTCGCGAGAAGGGTGGGATCCATCTTCCATGAAAATATGATGATTACAATAAGATGGCTCGATCCCCCTAAGGTCATGGATGGTCCAACCAATTGCCTCCTTGTTGTTCTTAAGGACCTTAATTAACCTCGATTCTTGCTCCTTAGTCAAATCAGCACTAATAATCACAGGAAGCATGTTTTCAGGTCCTAAGAACTCATTTTAAATTTTTGGGCAATGGTTTCAATTCAAGTTGGGGTGGGTTTAGAATAGAAGGTAGGGAGGATGCTGACAAAGATTCATCAGGACGATCCAGTGGAAGAGGCTGGGAATGAATAAAATCGACAGCCTCTTCGGGTTGTGGCAGGTCTACCATAGAGGGTTGTGGGTTGGGTTTGCTACTGGTGGAGTCCTTGTGTGCATTGATCGTCATACACGTCTCAAGATCCTAATCCTCAAGCTCCTCAATGAATCCACAATCCTCAAATCCTCTTATCACCTTAAAAATATCCAAAGTTAGCTTCTTATCCCCAAAGGCAATCTCCATACTACCTCTTTCACAGTTTATGTTGGCCTTGGCAGTAACTAGGAATGGACACCCCAAAATGATGGGCATGTTCCTCAAATCGTTAGGTACATCCATGTCAAAAATGAGGAAATCTACGGGAAAATAGAAATCCTTGACCTTGACAATTACATCCTTAATAACGCCCCTCAGTGTGGTGACCGAACGGTCTACTAATTGTAGCATTACTGAGGTTGGCCTGAGTTCACCTAACCCAAACCTCTCATAAAGAGAAGTTAGGTCCAATAGTGCCCTATCGAAAGTATATTCCCCAATAATGCATGAGATCAAGGGGGCATGTGGATCTTTCTTCTTTTGAGGAATTGGTGATGTAGGATAATAGAACTTTCCAGTGCAAAGGGAATCACCTTGCTCGGAGTGGGTTCTCTCGGCTTACGCTTTTGGGTACACAATTCTTTCACCTTGCTCAAGTCCGGCTTGTTTGTAAGCATCAAACACATTAAGCCGGATTTTCCTGTTCCCAAAGCCCATTTTCAATGCCCCAGTATTGCAATTAATTGAAGCATGAGAAGTTGCAAGGAAGGGGTGGCCCAAAATCATGGAGGGTTTGGTTTGCTTGTTGGTAGGGTTAGTGTCCAAAACTAAGAAGTCAATGGGAAAGAAGAAATCCTCCACTCTTATGAGGACATCTTCCAAAATTCCCCGTGGTGTCTTAAGTGATCGATCAGTAACTTGAAGGATTATATGGCTAGGCTTCAGATTGCCTCCCCCAAGTTGTTCATACACGTAGCTCGGAAGGATGTTCAACCCCGCACCCAAATCAAGTAGAGCCTCATCAATTTGTAAGTCACCAATAACTACAAAGATGTATGGGGCTCCTGGTTCCTTAAGTTTCGGGGGTGTGCCATGTTGAACAATTGAGCTAACGGAATCAGGCAGGACAACTTTTGATTGGACCTATTTTCTAGATTGCCCCTTTTTTGTGCACAGGTCCTTTAAGAAGTGGGCATAAGATGGAATCTGCCTGATAGCTTCAAGCAAAGGCAGGTTAATCTGCACTTGCTTGAAAGTTTCCATAATCTCATCCATCTTATCTTTGGCTCCAGATGAGCTAGCAGAAGTCTGCCCAGAGGTGGATAAGCGCTCTGGAAAAGGCACTCTCGATCTCTGGGTGGAAGGGCTGTCATGTCGAGTAAGGGGTGGAACGGGGGCAACTTCTTCCGGTGAGGTGATTTCAAGCGGAGAAGATTTGGGCAAGTCTTCTCCGGTGGGGGTGAAAGTTGGGGTGGATGGTTTTTTAGGGGGTGAGACTATAGGAGCATCGAGTTTGGAAATTTCTTTCCCACTCCTCAGAATAGTCACCGCCTGAGCATGCTCCCTAAAGACAGTCCCTTTTCTTTTAGGATTTTCCTCAGCAGCACTGGGGAACTTCCCAGTCTCCCTCTGTCTAACAGCCTCAATAAGGTGTCTAATTTGTGATTTCATCTCATGTATAGCCTTGTCATGAGATTGGATGATGACACTTTGACTTTCTTGCATAGTTTTCAACATCGCCTTCAATTCATCCATCTTAGAGGTTTAGGTTGGGCAAAGGTCTGAGGTTGGTTCATTTGATGGTTTTGAAAGGATTGTGGTTTGTAATTCCTTGGATTTGAGACATTTCCTTGTCTCCATGAAAAGTTTGGGTGGTTCCTCCATCCCTCATTATAAGTGTTGGAGAAAGGGTCATTACGAGGTCTTGGATGGAACCCTTGAGCGGCATTCAAATCTGCTTGTACAAGCTCAGGGAATTGGGAGGCCAAGTGGCAATCCATAGTGGCATGTGTATTGCCTTGACAAATTACGCATTCGAAAGCTTGGGATGTGGAGGTGTTAGGTACGAATGAACTCGGGTTCAACATAAGCCTTTCCTTGTTTTGATTCAATAATTGAATCTGATAGGCTAAATTCTGGGTGTCCCTTGCCTCATTCGCCTCCAACTTTCTTTGCATGAGAGTGGGCTTTCTATCCATGTAGGCAGAATTCAAGTGAATAGAATTCTCACTCAAAGTATCAAATAAGTTCCAAGCTTCATCCTCAGACTTAGATAGAAAGGTTCCTGCACAGGCACCATCCACAGTTTGCCTATCTGAATCATTAAGTCCGGTGTAGAACCTTTCAACCAGTTGCCATTTAGGCACCTGGTGATGTGGGCAAAGTCTCAGCAAGTCGTTAAAGCGCTCCCACGCATCATGGAATGCTTCCCCATCCTTTTGAACAAAACTCATAATTTCCCTCCTAAAGTGATTTGTTTGGCTCATGGGGAAGTACTTCTTCAAAAACTCCTTCTTCAGGGCATCCCAAGTATTTATATTATCAAGGGTGTGATACCAATACTTGGCTTTGTCCTTTACGGAGAAGGGAAAGAGGGTCCGCATTTGAGCATCATCAGTAACGCCCTGCAGCTTCACCGTGGAACAGACCTCGGTGAATTCCTCAATATGCCTGTAAGGGTCTTCCCTAGTAGTACCATAAAAGGAGGGTAGCAAGGATATGGTACTACTTTTGATCTCATACGGATTGTCCCCTCCAGGTCTACGTAGTGCAGGGCCAGCTTGATTGGTTGGGATGAAATATTCCTTAAGGTTCCTTTGACCGGCCATTTCTACCTTTGGAATGTCGCTTCTTAGGATTCTTTCAGGTTCAGGATTAAATACAAAGTTGTCTCCTAAGAGAATGCCTACCAAGCATGCACTACAAACACAATTCAAAAGGACTTGTTTGGTCTTTACAAATTTAGGCTTTTGACTTTAGTTCAAATTGTAGGTGACAAAACAAGTTGCCCAATCAATTATGCGCCTATTGTCAACCTTCGAAATGCCTAAAAAGACCTAGTTGGAGCTTAGGTATTCTTCCCTAAATCTCAAATGGTCAAGTAAATCCAAAGGTGGAAGATCGAGGGATGCAAGTAGGCCTAATCCTTCCTTTGAAGCTGTGCTTTCGTGGTGCTTCTCAACTACCCCCAAAAATCCGTGGTAGGGTATCCCCCTCTTTGGATTTACAAAACCTTTGATCTCAAGTTCCGAACACTTCATAATCCAACAGTAGGAGGGCTCTTGTCCTACTCGTTTCAAGACTTAGGAGTGTCTAAATGAGTACTGTGGTGCAAAAGATATAAGTGTGCATTCACCTCAAAAGGATTTTGAATTTTGAATCACACACCACGTTTTACAATCAAGTCCTTGATTTTTAGATGTCCCTCCTTTAATTAGTCCTTTTTCTCGAATATATGTGACCACTTGTTAGATCGCTTCAAGACAAATTTTGTGGTCTTTGAATTAAATCCAAATGCAATGAGTGATCATGAATAGGATGCAAAGTAAGAGAATGCGTACCTTGCTTCCAGCAATCAACAATGCAAGAATGCACGCAATGCAGAGAAATAAATCTAGAGGCTGCTCATATAGACCTAAATGGTTTGTCCTAGGGCAGGCAGCTTCTAGTAGGCAGCTCATTTTTTTTTTAATTTTATATATTTCTTTAAACTACTTATGCACAAGCAAATAAAAGTAATCAATAAACTAAAAACCTAAATCTAAAGAAAAGGGAACAGGCTCTCAAAAATTACCCAACACGAGCCTAAAACAAAATCGGGGAACAAACCCCTCAAAATCTACCCCAGAACAAGGGTTTCAAACCAAATGCAATGACAAATTAAATCTAAAGTCTTAATTCTATTCTAATCATATTAGCGACTAAATATAAAATGATGACCGTCGCGTCCTCGTCCTTCTCCACCTTTTCAAAATAGCTCATCCAATTCTCCTCTGGCGACATCAAGGGTCACCTCTCACAATGGTTGATTCTTGCACAAATTTCTCGCACAGAAAATAAAATAATAAATGGTGTGTAATTGACAAATAATCAAAATAAAATCAGGTGAAATTATTGCATCTGTTGCCTCCCCGGCAACGGCGCCATTTGACGAGTCGATTGTTTACTTTAAAGTCGTTTGTAGTTTTATGTGGTGGAAAAATTGATTAATCAATTTTGAAAAAGAAATAACCACTCGCAGAAGAGAGGGTCGTATCCACTGGGAGGCAATGATGTATTTAAATTCGCACCTGTTAAAAACATTTGTTCGTAGTTAGTTTAGACAAGAATCAAGCCAAAATTGCCTTCAGATTAAGGTTGAATTAAGAAATCATGCTGGAATAGCAATTCTTAATAACTAGAGGATATTTGTTGCAATGCAGATTCAATAAAATATCATTAAAATATGACAATGGCAGAAAATGTAATTATTAATGGCATGGATACTGTAGCAAAATAGGGGATTTATTCCACTTGGCCGTGCACGAAGAAGAGTGGACGGTCAGATGCAGGAAGCTCAGAGGAAGTTCTTTGGACCAAGGGCTTCGCAGCGGTGGTGGCGGCATGTCATGCGATGGCCGAAGTCAGCCGGACGGAGCTCTGGCCAAGGTGGCTGCCAACGGTGCTGCAACTGCTGTTGGCGGGAAGCGCTACAGGGGGGAGGCGTGGGTGCATTGCTATTGGCGGAAGGTGCTGCAGGCAGGTGCATGCACTGGATTGGAAGCGGGCTTGACACTACTGCAGGCTGCTGGTGGGCGGGCGTGCGGCCTGTTGTTGCGTGCACAGGCGGAGGCACTGCAGGCGCGAGAGGTGCGGGTGCACTGAAGGAGGGCGGCTCTGCTGCAGGCATGCCGGTGAGCGCTGCAGCTGGTGCTGTATGCTGGCGGGAGGCGTGGGTGCGCTGCTGTAGTGGGGAGGTTGAAGCTTTAGACGTCTGGGAAACTTCCCGGACATCTTAACTGGCTGAGGGGTGATTGCAGTAGCTGCGACGGTGGTTGTTGGTGACGAGGGCGAGGGAGGTGCACAGCGAGGTGCTCACGGTAATGCGGACGACCTCCGGATGGCGGTGTGGCCTATCACACCACACGCCCACGGTGGTGGAGGGTCGTCGCCGCGGTTGAGGCCGACGGTGTGGAATGGAAGAGATGGACTCTGCACAGTGTGGGTTGGGGCTAGAGGCTACTCCACTCGACAGCCTCTCTCCTCTTTTTGTAGCTGCCTGCACGAATTTGAATGGAGAGGCGGGAGTAGATCCACCTTCTCTGTTGATCCATGAATGTGCTTTAGTGCGGCAGGAGGCATTGTAGCAGCAGCCGAGCCGTTGCTGAAAAGAAGAGAAATAAAGGATATTATTAAAATATTATGGTTATTTATATGTAAACCCTCAACTTTTATGTTAATTTAAACAATGTACCTAATTGGTTAACTAATTAAACGAATGCCATTCTAAGCTAATTCTAAATGCATTTAAAATATGAATGCAATGCATGAATTATGTAATTAAATTAGAAATATGAATTAATTTATTTACATCCTAATGTATGCTAAATAAATGAAAGAATTAACCTAATGTCTAGGCACTTAAATACTTAAATAGCCCACAACGATGGGCTAATCAATAACAAATCAGAGAAATCAAGTTAGTATCAATTCAGAATTGTAATCAGTGAATGAAATGTGCGTTGCTCCCTAGAAATGACGCCAAAATGTTGTTAGGCGAGAATCATCGTTTTAGGAATTTACAGTGTCGTAGTACAGTGACAAAAATTACAACAACACTTAAATTTATAAACTTGGGAAACAGAAGTGAGTCCAAGGTCATTCGCAGGGAGCAAACTGAAAAATTCAATCACTAATCACAATTATGAAGAAAGATATGCAAATATAATCAAAATAGTGCTCAATGTATATCACAATAATGTCTTAAGAATAAAAAAAAATTAGAATCCAAAATGATTAGGTTAAAATGGTGATTTGAACCACCAATTTAACACTAAGGTTTAAGCTATCAATTAACACAAATATTTCAACAGTAAATGCAATCAAGTATCTACGATAACCAACAAATCAAAACCAACTCAAGTCCTCAGATGACAAGGCAAAGGCTTAGACGCCTTACCTCAAAGGAACTAAAGCACCAGCAGAACAGAAGCACAAGGCTTAAGGGCATCGTAATGGCTAAGTGCTGAGAACAGGAAAGGGGGCACAAATCTCGAGGTGCAAAACCCTCCCCCCTCCTCCTCAGATTTCCTTCCCTCAGAACCAAATCGAACCCAATTATCCGGGTAATCGGACCTGGCCCAAACCTGTGGGTAGAATTGCAGGTGAGGGTGCATGAGCGAGCATGTGTATGCTCGTGCATTCAGTCATGCATGGGGACCTCACCTCATGCTTGCTCAAGCAGATAGCCACAAGCACCTCTACATATTATATGCCTTCGAGAACCCCTACGTCCCCATGTGGGACTATCCCCACTCTCATTCTTTGCACAGCTTTGCAGGCCTGCACTGATGCCTTCGGGGACAATTGTAGAATTGGGTGATGCGTCTCCTCCAAATCCACGATGTGGTTGTGCTCCTTATTTGAATTCTCTTCAATTGATGGTGGTGATGTTGCGGATGCTTATTGGTCGGATGGTGAATGGAGTTGGAGAAGGAGACCGGCGACGGCGAGTACCTATGCTCAATAATATGGCCAATGTGGCCAAATTAGATGGATGAGAATCTTCACCGTGGTGTGGTGAAGCTGGTGGTGGGCGTGGATTGGTGAGCGAGTGTGTGTGGTGGCCGTAAAATGGAAGTGAACAGAGGTCCGGCAGTCGGTGTCAGAGAAGATGGTAGGGATGCCATAAGGTGAAATTAGGTTAGATGAAATAGTCATGATGGTGAGGTGGAGATTTCGACTAAATCAATTGATGTGGAGGAGGTCGAATGCAGGCTTGCGATGAAGGTGGTCGGTGGAGGGGTTGCCAGTGTTGAGGAAGGAGGAGAGAAGGGATTGGGATGAAGGTTGGCCTCAAGATAATTGGAAGAGATAGGAGTAGAAGCCCTAAACCTATTAGAGGAATGAAGGTGAGGAGTTAAGTCATTGAAGTGGCTACCAACGACGAAGATGATCGGAGATGGAGCTGACGAAGAGGTTATGAGCCATCTCCTTTGGCAGGGAGGATGGTGAAGAGGAGAGGGAAGTACTCTACTACTCGGTTGATAGTAAGAGGCGGTGATAAGGAAGATCGAAGGAGCTCCACATCATCGTTAATGGTGGCAGATATTGATGTAGAAGAAGAGTTGCTTTTGTGCCAAAACGAGACAGGGACCTCTTGAGAAGAATCGACTCCTTTTATAGATGAAGCTTCTCTCCTTGCCCACGCAAATTAAGTTTCACGTCAATTTTAGACCTTGACAAACATGGGTTCACCATCATTGAATCCGGCCTTGATTGACAACGTGGATATGTTTAGACGATGCGATGGATTTTCGTGAACAAACTCACCAAATTTGGCAATTTTTCGTTGCGATTCCATCAATCAATCTCCTTGATTAAATGACGGCAAGAGAGGGTTGATGTTGCTGCAGGTGCATTCCCATGGCAAAGAGGAAGGAGGTGGCAGAAAGGGTATTTTTGAAAGGAAAACTACAAGTTAGGGGCTAGTTTGCAAGACTAGCTTGAAAGTTGAGGACATGTGGGTGATAGATAGAGATGTTTTGGGCTAAACTGCAAACTTGGTCAAGATGAATTTTGATTGAGCCCAAATTTTGGTGTTAATCTAATTTGGACTCAAAGAATATAATGGAGAAATCAGATTTGAGTTTTAACTATGTTTTGCTGGGAAATTTGCACAGAAGCCCAAATTAGGGTAAAATCCCATCTAAATCTCTATTCTATGTCAAAATAGGCTCACATGATCAAATCAAGGGTACCAAAACTCTTAGAATACTTTTTTATGAATTTTAGGAGGTTTATATGAATTTTATCCTGACCAAAACCTCTTTAATTTAAGTGGGCTAATAATTAGGGTTTTGTGTGTTATTTTAGTTCTCGAAATGCACGAAACCCTACTTCTGTCAATGTTGACCCACTTTGTTTTTGGACTTTTGAGCTTATTTTACCTTCATTTAATCCATGAGTGACCCCGTGGTTAATCTATGTTTGTGATGTGCTGCTAAAATTGCAAAATTAATCCTGATTTCCAATTCTTTTCCGAGATCAAACTAATACGGAATTATGACCCTTAGATGATTAAGTAAGAGCTTTTATCAACCAAACCTAAATAAATGTGGGTAGTTAGGGCCTATGATGGTGGTCCTATCACCAGCCTAATGGGTCGTTAATCCTGTGAAGAGGCAACCTAAAAACCCAACTTTTTAGCCATGTGAGTTAAGTGTTTAACTTAAAAAATAAAACTAAGTGTGCTGTATGTATGTAAGTGTTGTGCATATATGTTAGTATAGTGTGTGTTATGTATATGAGTATATATATATTATGCACATATATATTATATGTAAGTGTAGTATATGATTAAAGGTAAGTATTATGCATATATTAAATCTTAATTTTTGCCTTATTTTGTATGTATGTTTTTAAGGCCATTGGACATATATATGTATATATGTATAAATAAATATTGCTCTTTGTATTAGTTAGTATTTTTATATAGTGTATTTATGTTGTATATTATGCATGTTAGTATTATAAATTAGTTACTTAGCTTAGTATTATTGTATACATGCATAAGTTAGATATATATAACTGTTATATAACTCTTTTTGTGCCTTGATTGTATTTAGTTTTTATATACTTGATCTTGTATATAATTAGTTATAGACACTTAGATACTTGTGTACATTATTAATCTACATTAAATTATTATTATTTTTTATGCCTTTGTCTTGTGTATATTCTTGAGGCATTAATGTACTAACATCCATTTTTTTATAAACAATTAATTTAGATTAGTTCATTCTTTGATTATATTGATTCTAACTCATTCTTTTGTAAATAAACTTAACATTTTTGGAATAAAATGTGATTTTGGATATTAGAGAGTGATGTATATCAATAACTATCTCCTAGTGAATGACTTGGAATAAAACCAGTAAAAATTATATATAAATAAAATGACATCTATCTGGATTGCGACACTATACTACTACGACGATAATAAACTGAAATTAGCATGCTCTCTAGATGATACATCTCCCACCATAATTAACCGGGAGTCTCCTATTTTGCCCAATCCTCCCCAAGGCACAAACCAACAACACTTTGCAACTGTAAACACAATCACGTTGAGGAGTGGTAGTAGACACAAGTGTCCCACCTAACCCCAAGCTAACAACCCTAGGGCCCATAATTAACAATCCAAACTCTCGACTATGAATGTGATCAATAGAAAATCAGAGTCTGATTCGAGAGTAAGATGTTATTGTATGGGAAAATAGAAAAAGCTAGAGGAGAAATTGGAGGAAAGAATATCTTTGTTACAAGCATTCAAATTAACAATCATTTTACTCCTTGCAACTATTTGATCAATTCCTACCTACACTAGATCTTTATTGAATTCATATAAGGAGAAGCGTAAGGTGGAATCTGGAAATACTAGGAGGGTAGTTTTGTTAAATAAAACAAGTACGCTAATCCTAAATAAGCTAGCCCCAAGAAGCAAGACTTGAGAGCCTAGTTGATTTCCTGTAAAATAGGAAACATTACTTCTAATCGAGCTATCCTTGACTTGGGTGCTTCCATTAATGTGATGCTTACCACACTTTATAGGAAACTTGGTCTAGGCCACCTGAAACACATTGACATAACCTTACAATTAGCTGATAGATCAATTACAAAACCTAGGGGTCTTTTGGAAGATGTTTTAGTCAAGGTTCATAATTTTCATTACCCTGTGGATTTTATGCTCCTTGACATAGAAGCACCGAAATAGCTCAACCACACCCCTATCATTTCGGGAAGACCTCTCTTGGCCACTGATGTTCAACTACTTTACATAATTAATTAGTTGTTGTTAAGTTATAGTATAGAGAGCAAGGTAATGGACTCATTTTATAAATTTATACTGGTTAAGTCCAGGTTGTTCGCTAGGAGGCTAAATTAAGCATAACATTCACCGATTATTCTTAAGTTATTCTTATTCTTAATTACAATAATTAACTAATTAATTTAAACTTAACTTATAACTATAGCACTTATATAACTTACTTAATTACTACTATAAATATATACCAACTATTTATAACTTACTCATAACTTTCTATATACTTAAGTTACTGAATTTAAATAACTTAATTAATACTTAGCCATTATAAATACTAAGCTAGAACTTAATTACTTAAATTATACTTAGTTTATTAACTATAAGTTACTAATATAACTATTATTACTTACTTAAGCTACATTTACTTAATTAGTATCTACTTACTTAACTAGCTCATAATTTATATATATACTTAGATTATATAATTACTAACTACTTAATTAGCTATAATATGTTAAACACAAGAATAATTACATAAAATTGAACATTAATATACGGCAATCATTCCATAAGTAAAAAGAAAAGATTATGCATTGAATTTTAAAAGAAAATTATACAAAAAAGTGTTGTTTTGTAACAACCAACAATGTTCAACATTTATTTAATACTAAGGCTTATTCTCATTTAATACTAAGGCCACTAAAGCCTTCACATTTCTTGTGCACAAGCCCTTCACAGCATACTCACTAACTGTTCTCAACACTTAAAATTTTTTTCTGCATGCACTTTTCCTTCATAGAACAAAAGGTGAGATGTATCAACACAGTCGTTCATAGGATCAATGGCTCAAACAGTCGGATTGATGCCATTACTAGGCCACGTGCCACCTTCTCAGCCTTCTACCTTGCACCTAAAGGCTACTCTCCTAGAGCAACATGCATAGTAATCGATCAAAGTAAACCTATGAACCCACACACGCTTGTAGTGCACATGGCCTGCAACATAGTCGCTTGACGAGGTATGCAAGGTGTTTACTATCTAGCACTTCAGCTACTCCTCATCAGTTGATATGGGACTATAGGAAACCCCTTTCTTCTATAGCGCTTGTGTTCTAGCTCCTAATTGTCAACCAAATCACTATCATATCTCAGCAGCTTCTCTACAGTTGATAGCCCAGATCTCTAGAGGTAAAATAGCTCCTTTGATTCCTTACATTAGTTGATTGATTAGGTTACTGGAGTTACTTCAAATGAAGCTCCAAAGATGGTTGTGTGCCATAGTTATTCTACAGTAGTTTTCCACTTATAGAGCTAAACTCTAACCCTTAATCACTCTCTCTGTCGATCCTAATAATGCACTTAGTGCTTGAAGACTAATCTGCACTCAAAGAAGCATAGAGGAATGCTTCTCAGAGCTTATCAGTTAAGAAGAACACTTGGAAACTTTACTAGTAACTCCAAATCAATAGAGATACCAATTAGGACTTCAAATGGACTCAACTAGCACTTCAGAATTTCCAGATTTAATCTAAACACATTCATAAGATTGAAACGACTTCACATCAACTTTGGAGGGCTTGAAATCTCGACCTGATCACGGGTGAGGCATGAGAGCACGAGGAAGCACATGTATGGGGGACCCTACCCCCCGTGTTACTGGGTGAAAGGGTCAAGGCAAGAATTCAATTTGTATTGCTGCAGCCACTCCTCGTTTAACGATGTGGGACTATATCCCACTCATATCTTCACGTGCAGTAGTAGGTGAAGGTTGCTCTAATTGAAGGTGCTGCAACTATTGGTTCCTCCAATTGTTGGTGACGTTACGTTCTTGAGGTGAAGCACCTGGGCATTGTTGCAAAGCCAGAGCAGGTCGAAGTAAGGCGAATGGAGTCTGAGATGATGGCAGTGACAGGGATGATGGTAAGACCTACACTTCATGAATACGAGTGCTAGGCCCCAATCAAATAGCTCCTGAGATTTGCTGGAGGATGGCGAAGGTGATGGTGGTCATTTTAGGGCTTATGGGCGCATATGGTGGTCTAGAGAAGTCAGGAAGGTGGTGCGATTGAGGGTATGTTTGGTGGGAAGTTTGGATGGGTGGAACGTGAAATAGGAAGAGGGATTTTGATGGTGGTGCGCTAGTGGTGCTTATAGGAGTGATAAAGGGTAGAATGGGCATTTATGGTGGTGTAGCGGGCTCGCCCAAGTGTCGCCTGAGCGAAGGAAGATGGAGAGGGAGAGGATGTATCGGTGGTCAAACCTAAGATCTATAGGGAGGAAAATGAAGTAGAGAGAGGGAGGAAGCTAAGAGATCTAAATTACGGATGAAGGAGGGAGGATTTGGCGCCAGCTGTGATTGGCCAGCGTTGGAGAGGATGAAGCCTCTGGTGGTGGTGCAGCGACGACAAGAGGGGTCTGGGGACTCCTATTGTGGTTGGCGAGGAAGGGAGGAAAGTAAGGAAGATGATCCTACTGCCTATAGTATGTGGTAGCGGGCGAGGAAGTCGGGGGAAGAAGAGTCATCGGAGCTGCGGTGGAGGTGGCCGAAGAAGGAGAATTGGTGAAGAATTGCGGCCAAACCGAGCTAGTTTTAGACGGTGGGAGATGTTAGAGAACATATACAGCTCCTATGTAAGCTCTAGATCAGGAAACAAAACTAATTGGCTTGGAGTCTAAGTCATAAGGAACACATGATTTTCGTGCATTCGCATGAACTAATCCTTGCAATCTGGGAGCCAAGACAGATCCCAATCAATTCCTCATAGTATGAACATCAATCCCACCAAATTTGGTAGGATTTGATGATGATTTGAATAGGTTTAGGCTTAGTCAAATGCTTCGTGGAAATCGGTTGACCACCAATGGTGGTAGGGGTCATTTTGCAAAGAAGACGACAAAGTTAGGGACTAATATATAAGGATTTTTGAAAGTTAGGGGTTTTTTTAAAAGAAGTAGTCTTTCAATGGACTGAAATGCAAACTAGGTCAAGATGGACTCTGATTGGGCATAAATTTTGGTAGAAACCTAATTTAATCCCAAGGAATCTGATGTGAAGTCAAATTTTAGTTTTGACCAAGTTTGACTAGGTAACTTGCACAGAAATCCAAATTACTGCAAACTTCTATCTGACTCTGTTTAAGGTAAAAATATGTTTAAATGGTCAAATCAAGGATACCAAACATCAAGGAATATTTTTATTTTAATTTTAGGGGATTTAGATGAATTTTATCCTGACCAAAACCTTTGTAATTTAAGTGAGTTTGAAATTAAGGTTTTGGGTGTTGTATTAGTTCTCGAAACACATGAAACCCTACTTCTATCTGTGTGGACCCTCTTATTAGACTTTAATACTCATTAGACCTTAGATTAATCTCTGGCAAACCCTGTGGTTACTCTACATACATAATGTGATGTTAAAAATGTAGAATTAACCTTGATTTAATGTTCTTCTCTCAGAATGGACTTGAATGGAATTATGACTCTCAAGTGACTATGTAAGAGCTTTTGTCATTTGATTATGACTAATTAAAGCTAGTTATGGCTCATGAAGGTGTTACCATCATACCCTCATGCTTAACTTTTCTAGTCCATTAGCAAAATCATATGGGAAGAACTAGATCTCTAGACCATGCTTTGATGTTCAGATGTCTGCTTTGTTCCACTTTCTAGAAATTAGGTTAGAATGCTAACAATAGGCCTAGAGGTACTCAAGTATCAATCAAGATCCAAACCTAACCAGCTTTAGCTTGGGTCTGTCGTGAAGGTTTCTAAGGCCCACAAAAATTGCCTAGAGGTTCGTTGAACCCAGCGGTTAAACCACCCATGCATAGAATGTAGTATGTCTAGGTTAAGTTTTCCAGTGCATTTTTGATAAGAGAGAGATATAGAATGATTTTTTATTTGGAGAGTTTTCTCTCTTTTTCTTCTTAGATTTCCCTAGATCCAGCCTTGAATTAGCCCCTAAACACAGTCTGTATTAGATTTCTTGTCCCTACCATCAATCCTCGAAGGGTCCCTGGCTTTAAATGCTTCAGGTTAGCACTGCCCATGGAAAACCCCAGAGCCCTCACTTTCGACACTTCGAGATAGTGCCGCCTATGGTGTTCTGTAGCTAAATTCAAGCCCTGGCAATTGACATTTTGGGATAATCCCACCCATGGCACCTGAACTAGCACAAGGTGCTTACATGCCCCCGGTAGGATATTTAGATATCCTAGGAGACAAGCACTGAGGAGACGATATGTTATTACGCATCTTTGAGGGAAACTTCTCACCTCACACCGCCGGGAATTCGTCCAATCAACTTTCCTTCTTATCAAGCTGCTGGACCTCAGCCAATGCCTCAATTCTCTTCTGCTCCCTAATAGCCGTCACTGTCTGCCCACATTCCCTTAGCATTGTGCACATGTCTGCCAACTTTGATGCCAGTCTTTGGGTAGCAGAACCTGTAGCATTGTTACTTTTCCACCAGCTAGACAACATATCTTTAAACCCATCTTCTTTGAACCATGAATTTTTGAATTTGAAGTATGAGCCAACATCTACATTCACCCCACTATCCCACACAATTGGCATATGGTTTGAAAATGGCCTCTCAAGGCTCATGGTTGAAGACAGTTGAAATTGCTCTAAGAGACTAGAATTGCCAAAGAATCTATCCAATTTAGACATTAGCCCACTACCATTTCTCCAAGTAAACTCAACACCACTAACAGAGTATTCAGTGATGCCTAGATTCTACACAGGCCCCCATACACTCTCTAATGAACAGGTTTTGGTGAAGAAAAATCAGGGTTTTGAGAACCCATGGTCATAGCTTGCAAAATGCATTATCAAATACAATTTATAACCAAAACTCCAAGGGAGTCCCAGGTCGAACATAGGGAGGCAATGTTTACTTTCATTGAAATCCATGCTTAATTTTGTTTCTTTTTGAGGTTTTAGGGTTTTGTGATTTTTTTCTTTTGTTTTTGGAATAAAGAAGCAACAAGATAATGTCACAAACTGAGATGGAAACAAATTTGATATATCATGCAAATGTTTACTACAATAAGCTAAGAAATACAAAAGAGATAGGGGTGAGAAGAAATCTCCCAGATCGGCTGTTTGGCGAGACGACGGCGCTTGGCGACAGCTTGGATGAAGGAGGTGGGGCATTGGATGACAGAGGTGAGATGCAAGAGGACATTGCGTAGAGGAATGCTTCATCAAGGCTCAAAATGGGGATGAGGAGCTTGAGGTGATCTTCTATCAGAATGGTGGGAGGATGGCTTCAAGGCTTCTTATGAAGGTGGTGTGATGAAGGATGAATATTTGGTGGGATATAGGAGCATTACACTAATAAAAGACCTTTGGAGCTTGGGAATAAGCTCTAATGGAGCTTTGGTAGGCTACGAGAGCTTAGGAGTAGGTGGGAGTAGAGTAGGTAGAGATGGTTTGGAAGGGGAGGGGTCATGGTGTTTATATAGTGGTGGAATGGAGGTGTTTTGCGTGCACAAGTCTTCAACAACATTTAAAGCGTCGCTAAAGACCCATAGGGGGTGTCGCTACACATTCAAGAACCTTGGCTGGCATAAGGAGGCACGGTTGTAGCTGTCGTAGTGAGAGGAGAGAGTCAGTAGTTGGTTTAGGCGTGAAGGGCTGAGATCGTGAGGAGGAAGCATGCGCTTGTTGGAATTTGAATCCCACGCTCAATGGTAGCTGTTGGATGAACCATCACACAGCTGTGAGGCGTCTGTGGATTATGCCTTCGTTGGTTTGAACGTGCAGAGATCGTGCACCTCAAAGATCCAACGAGAGTGCATCCGATCGTATTAAATGGGTGGCTCCAATTGCGCACGTGTGATCTAGCATGCGTCCTCGCGTCACTGGGTGGTGACAGATCGCGCGTGAGGAATCTAGACCGCTCGATCAAGATCGAGCAGTCTAATTTTCGCCGGTGCTATAGTAGGTGAGGATGATTGTGGCTCGAACCCACGACTCTCGTTTGAGGAGCAGGTGTGCTACCATTTGGCTAATGTGCTAGATGGTCGCATGGAGAGCGAGTGGTCGTGCACCTCGACCATTGGATAAGATCCAACGGTCAAGATGAAGCCTTCGCTACTGTGCTTTGGAGGGGAGAACAGACCGATGTAGCGTGTGTCTCAGCCGTTGGATTGAGATCCAATGGTTGGGATCATTCCTTGTGTGAAGCTGGGGTGCAGTGGCTCAAGTAGGGTGGCCTGGATGGTGCGACGTGGCACCATCTAGGCCATCCATCTCCTTCTTTTAGAGGATGCTATGGACCTCTGATCAGGGTGATTTTCATGCTAACGGACTACAATCGTCTTTCGGATCTATCTGTATGGTCGAATTCTTCATTCGAAGCCCGTAAAGATGTCACATTGCCTTCTAGTCATATAAAATGCTGGAATTAATATATAGAATATACAAACTATTCTAAATGCAATGCAATGAAATTTATGCAATATTTATACTATGATATGCAATGCTAGACCTAGGAACTGTCATAAATAAGCATTTTATCATGAATTCATGTGTGTTTATCATACGCATGCTTACTTTTTGCTAGTCCCTAGCAAAATTAACCTAAATGCCATGTATAAAAGTAGAATTAGGATTTGATCACTTAGGCACGATTTACTGGTTGCTTTAGAAAATTTCAACCCAAGACCTGGTTATGAAAACTTGACAGCGCCTGGGTGTCTATCAGAATGTTGATCGCTCAAGCCCTTGCCTTATTTAAAAAGGGAAGATACATTTTTCTATTTTTTTCTTCTTTTCTAATATTTTTTAGACTTTCAAAGTTTGAGAATTTTGAGATAACTTTTTATGACTACTCAACCCACCCAAGACTCAAAAAGGACTCTAAGTGCTAAGCATCTTGTGAAAAGAGTGAAAGACTCACTAGGCGACATTAAAACGGACTTCAAGTTTCTACGACCCTAGGTGACCTTAAGAGTTTCTGCTTAAAGGTTTATCTTTTCGATCAACAGCTTTCTCGCTACTTTATTTTATTTTTTTTATGGGGTCAACACAAGGGCGAACCTAGTGTATATCTCCCCAGTTTATTCTACTTCCCGCTTCTTCCTTAAGTATTTTGGGAAGTATTTGTGCATTTTTTGTGAGATGGGCTCTGGACAACCAGCCAATGGGTTGTTACCCATGGAAACTTGCTAGCCATATTCGTGCGATGAAGTGTGGTTTATTTTTCTATTTTTTTTATTTTTGAGTACCATTTTTTTCTTTTTCTAAGTAGGTGGCTTCCCTGATCTAAGATTTACCAAAAAGGAGTAGAATGAGTATGGTCAAGTAGCTGGGCTCTAGACAATTGACCAATGGATTGTTACCCACGACAATTTGCTAGCCATGCTATCATAAAAAGTTTATTAGCTACCTAATTTTTGTAAAAATTGTTGAAAAGTAAGTCAGTGCAAATAGTATGTAGATGTTTAGACTTAAAGTTCCCTCAAATCAAAGGGTGGGTTGATAAGTCATGTACTTATCACCCCAATTAATTAGCCAAATTAAAATAAAATTACTTGGCGAGGACTTGAGACTAAGTCCACATTCGAGTGAACACCCAGGCTAATTAAGCTGGAAGACTTGAAGAGTCTAAGTATTCAGGTCCCAAATTATCAATTCCTAAAGTTTACAACTCCTAATGCCTAAGTTCTCTTCTCCTACTTCTAGTTTTTCTAAATAAAACAATAGGAAATTACTGTTACGGCAGACAAAATGATTATTTCATAAGATATCCACCCCCCCATGCTTAGCTAATGAAATGTCCTCATTGTTTAAATGAAAGCATGCAGGAGAGTAGAATTGGAAGAATAGCACCTAATTTCTGTAAGAATCTAATCAGCTCAAAAGAGCCTTTACATGTGCTTAGTTTAGTGCCTTCAGCTAGGCGATATTTGGCTAGCGGTGGTTAGGGCAAGGTGAGAGTAACCTTGTCTGAGATGGGTACAGGGAGCACATGGTCAACATAGGGTTTGAGACGTCATCCATTAACCTGGAAGGAATTAGCCATCTTTGGGTCAGAGATTTCGATGGCCCTGTAAGGAAAAATCCACTCGATAATGAATGGGTCATTCCACTTAGACCTAGGCTTACCAGGTGATAAGTCAGTTTTTGCTTTCATTGTTTCACATTAAGAATGTCATGTTGTATTATGCCACTGGTGGAAAATTGCTAATAAAAGTAATAAAAATAACCACTCAATTAGGAGTGGGTTGTATCCACCGGTTATATCCACAGGGAAGCAATGGCCTATTTAAAACTCGTATGAGTCCAAAAATAGATGTTCACTATTGATTTCCCAAAAATATTGTGTCAAATACTGCATTAGATATGTGTTTTAAGGAAAGCACATGCTGAAATTGTATTTATGACAATCAATAGGGAGTTTAATTCAATATTTATAATAATAAAATATCAATAAAAAGTGATAAGACATTTAAATGTAAATACTAATGTGTGCTAAAATAGGGGATTTGGATGGTGATCTCTTACTCATGAAGGAGGGGACATCCGGCCACGAGGAGCTCATTGGAGGTAAAGTGGAGTGAGGGCTTCACAACGGTGGTAGCAGCGAGTCACGAGGTGGCCGAAGGTGGGTGCTCACAGGCGAGGATGTCGGCGGTCGTGTGTCGGCCTACTACTTCTGTGCGTGATGTGGAGCTACTGAAGGCACACGGGCTAAAGGTGCAGCGAGTAGTGGCGAGAGGGATGCGTGCTGGAGGGCAGCACGCACTTGCATGCGGAGATGGTTGCTGCTGCGTGCACACAGTGTGGGAGGCCGTTGGAGGTGGAACTCGCTACTGCGAGTGTGGTATGCTCTATAGCGCAAGGGTGGAGGTGCGATGATGGGAGGTGAGCGCTGCTGGCCTACTGGAGGTGCACGTGGGCATGTGCGGTGGTGTGGCGGAGGGATGCTAGTCTCACGCGGGCTGGTGGTGTAGCGAGGAGTTGGTGGAGATGGTTTTTTTTCTGAAAACAAAGTAAAAAGAAGAAAACAAAGAAGAAGAAGAAGAAGAAGAAGAAGAAATGGGGTGCTTTGTGGAATGTGGAATGGAGTGGAGATGTGTGGCTATGGTAGGTGGATATGAAGAGGTATGGTCGTGTGAAGATGGAATTGGTTGTATGAAAGTGGTAGGATGGCCGAAGATGGTGAAAATGATTTTGTTTGGTTCTTTTGCAAGTCGAACAGAGGATGCGGTGGAGATGGAGATTAATAGTGAAGATGGTAGCATGGTTGCCTGTGTATGCTTATGGTGTGCTTATGCACACCACACGCCCACGGAAGCACACCACACGCCCACGGTGGTGGAGGCTTGCCACCACGGTTGGGGCCGGTGGTGGTGGAGATGGAGCATAGTAATGGAGTGGGTGGTGGCCTGTCTATGCATGGTCGTCTCCTCCTCCCTTTATTGCTGCAGGTAATGAATTTGAAAACAAAGAGGCAGGATCAGATCCTCTTCATGGCAAATGAATGCTTGCAGCTATGCGTGAATGGGTGCACGAGGAGGAGAAGCAACCATTACCTGTGGAAGAAGAGAATAAGAAACTAATAAAATATTATGGTTATTTATGCACAAACCCTAAACATTTATGTTAAATTAAAACAATGCAAGTAATTCACTTAATTGATGAACTAATCAAAAGAATGCAATTCTAAGTTAATTCTAAATGCATGCAATGAATGAATTATGCAATTAAGCTAAAAATATAAAGTAATTTATTTACATCCTAATATATGCTAGTTAAATGTTAAGGATATCTTAATATCTAGGTGCTTGCATATTTAAATAGCCTACAAGTATGGCCTAATCAAATGCCCTTACGCCTAGTTTTTGCTAGTCCTTAGCAAACTCAAGCAATAACCCAACTCTTCAAGTGGACTAGCCAACCCAATTAGTCTTCCTTTCGAAACATGTTAAGTTCAGACTTTTATACCTAAGGTTCCCAAGTAGTTGCTAAGTTACAAACTAGGTCGGCTAAGGACGAGTTGTAGGCGTAGGTTTCCTTGATTTCTAGCTTTACCGTAGAGTTTATTAGTCCTAGAGATTAAAGCATCCGTGCATGTGCATTGGTCTGAGTTATTTGAGGTTGGTATGATTGCCAACTTAGAAAGCAAGTATTTTTTTTTTGTAATATATATATATTTGTTTGATTCCTCTAAGTCTAACCTTGGATCAACCATCAACACGGTCTATGTTGGATTCATTGTTCCCATCACCGAACCTCGAAGGGTGCCTGGCTTTCGATGCTTCGAGATAGCACTGCCCATAGCAACCCCAAGAACTCCTGGCAATCGACACTTCAAGATAGTATCGCCCTTGGATTTCTTAAGCGAATTCAGGCCTGTGGCAATCGGCACTTCGAGATAGGGCCGCCCATGGTACCTGAACCACACAATGCACTTACATGCCCCCAGTAGGATGGTCATCCGAAAAGACAAGCGTCGAGGAATTTACATGTTATCATCGCATCCTCAAGGTGAGTATATACTCCACCTCTCCTGCGGCAGGAACTCGTTCAATCAAATTATGTTTTCAAGCTTCTCCTAAGTCAAAACTAAGAGAACCAAATTTTCTTCGAGAAAGGAGTTAAGGTGATCATTATGTACATAAGACCAAGTGCATGTGAAATGTGGATACTTAGGTTACGAGGACCCGTAAACCAAAAGGTAGAAAAAGACATCAGGTACTACCCAACCTTCAACTCAAACCCTAGCTTTTCTTCCTACCTCTTGAGGAATGGTCCACAACTTAACTCCTGCTCAAGTTTTTAAGTCCATAAAGGACCCTAAGGGTCTAAAACTAGTATCTCAACTTAGCTTCTAAATTCAGACACCTAGAGTCAACTTAGTCTAACCTAAAGCTCTGGCCTGCCTAAGAATGTTGGGCCTAGCCAGTTAAGCTCAAAGCAAAATGTTTTTTTTTCTTTCAATGCAAATGTATGCAATGCAAAATGCTTTAACTGAAATGCATGAATGCACTATGTATAAATGCTATGTATATCCCCAAGTATACCCCCCAATGCCTAAAATCTATAATGTCCCCATTGCATAAAAAGATATTACCTGGGTTAGAGTTGGGCTGCCGTTGTTTTGTTAGCAGCCAAGTAGCCAAAGAACCTACAAATCAGGTTTAAGGATCACAGAAATAGGCCCTAAAAATGAGCAAAGTAATGCTGGCCTAGAAAAAAGGTAACCTAGGATGTTGGAGAGCTGATGATGAATCCCAATAGCAAATGGTCGCCTAACAAAGATGGGAATGAAATCTTCCCAGGTCACCAGAGGAGGTTCTAAAGGATAGATTGGCATAACAACCTCCAAAGGGATAGAGGGAGGATGACAAGGATCCTCCAAAAGGAATTGGGAAGGAATGGTGCAGAGATAAACCCCTAGGGTAATGTACTAACCATAGAAAACATCAATCCATACCTGGTACTCCATTATAGGAAATATTGATCTGTTAAGCCCCCCGATCAAAATGTTAGTGAGCATAACTTTAGGCCAAGGATTGTCTAGAGTGTCTAAGTTTTAAGGTTGCGGAGTGGCCATAAGATCTAAGGTAGGTCCAGTCGGCTTAGTGTCCATACCTAACAACCTTTCTAGTTATTCAATCATGTCCCTAGCATCTCTGGTAATATCACAAGTATCTATCTGCTCTTCGTTAGTGATCATTTCAAGGTATGGAGTCAAACTTTCGCCTTTAGACATAGGCAAATTGGAGGGTGACTCCGCATCAAATGAAGGCAGGTTGGAAGCAATAGATTTAGGGATTATCCTATCAATGTCATCCTGGGTTCTTGTTCTTTACTCAAATCCTCACTGGAGTATATATGTGAATCCACAATAATCTCAGAAGTTGCTTCCAAATTTTCCATTATTTCATCATGAGGAGAGATCATAAATAGATGTGCTAAGGAAACCTAATTTGGTCAAATTTGTGACATCCTCGAGGGCTAATTCTTAAAATAAGACATAATCACCCTTAATGTCGCTCCAAATCTTGACTGTAGGTTCCTCATATAATTCATCCTTCTCCTCATCAAATGATTCATCATGTACCCAAGGTCTAGAATCATCTAAAATCTCAGCAGATCCCCTAAGGCACTTTATCTAGGGTAAATGGTTTACACTGGTAACATCAGACTCCTTAGATAGGTGAATTTCTTGAGGGTTAAGTTCCTTAAGGGTGGGCTTGAGTTCCATTTCATCATTAATAGGGAGGGTGGGATTAACAACTTAACTTTGACACACTTCATCAAATGTCATGAAAATACTATCATCGAGGTCAAGGTCTTCCAATGGTACCATCATTCCTTTCTTTTGACTCCAATATAATTCAGGTGGATACTCAACCTGATCATCTTCTTCCTCGGGTTGCCACCTTTCTTCATCCAATGTATAGCTACTTTCATACATATCCTCCTCCCACTTAAGGCATGAACCTCTCAAGGAAGTGTCATCTAGCGGGAAGGTTTCAAAATCAATTCTCGAAAAGTAGCTATTCTCCCTTACATAATCCCCAAAATTTCCCTCCAACTTAGGGTGTGGCTCTCCCACGGGAGATGCATCTAGTGTAGAGGGGTGCACTTCATCCTCAATGGGGTAGATTGGGTAACTAATTGCTTCTTTTTCTTGTTGGCCTGCATTTGAAGATTCTTCTAATAATTCAATCATTTCGTCTTGCATTTTCTGTATTTCCATCTTCAAGGAGGAGAGGTCATCATTTCTATCAGTAGAGAAGTCAGGCTCAGGCTTATAGTACCTAAGAGTGTCTGTCCAACCATTACAATATTTAGGGAGGGTGGGTTGGGTATTTCTTTGGTTTGTAGGATATTGGGCAAGGCAAATCCCGCTCCTTGGTTCTGCTCATTAATTTGGGGCTTAACCAGGCCAATACTCCTATAATAGGAGTAAAAGGGATCCCACTAGCTGTCATTATGTCCATCAAAAAATGGACCATCTCAGTGTATGGGATCAAAGATCGCAGAGTGGGGGTAAGGGTGTGGGCAAGATGTGAAAGGATGAAAGTCAACGTGGTCCATTCTAACTTACACCACAATCAGATTCCCTTTCCCAAGCAAACACAAATCAGACTTTTTAGGTCTTTAATCAGTTAGGCATTTGAGACTTAATTCTACTTGTAGGTGACAAATCAAGTTATCTAAACAGTTATGCGCCTACTTGTTGACCTACAATGCGCCTAAGAAGACCTAGCTGGGACTTAGGTGATCCTCCCTAAAGCCCAAAAAGTTTAGTCACCACCAAACATGGCAAAGAGGGATGCAAGTAGGGTCAAGCCCTTCCTTTGAAGCATTGCTTTAGTGGTGCTTCTTAACTACCCTCAATTTTGAAGGTTTGGAAGCAACTTCACCTCTAAACTAAAGTTTGGGTCACTTTAGACCCCAGTAATAGGAGGCTCTAGTCCTAGCGGTTCAAAACCTAAGGAGTGTCTAAACACGTGCCATGGTGCAAGAGATATAAGTGTGCATACACCGTAAAAGATTTTGAATTTTGAATCTCATGCCAAGTTTGAAATTTAGGTCCTTGGTTTTTAAATGTCCTTCCTTTAATTAGTCCTTTTTCAAAACATTAAATATGACCACTTGTTAGATCTATTCAAATCAAACTTGGTGGTCTTTGAAATTAAGGTCCACATGCAATGCATGAACAAATATGGATGCAAAGTCTAGAAAACATAACTTGCCTCCTGCAATTAAAGATGCAAGAATGCATGCAATGCAGAAAATCAAGTCTAAATGCTACTCATTCACACCTAAATGGTCGTCCTAGGGGCAAGCAGCTTCTAGCAGGTATCTCGTGCCTTTATATATATATATATATATATATATATATATATATATATATATATATATATATATATATATATATATATATATATATATATATATATATATATATATATATATATATACATATATATATATACACTTATGCACAAACAAAGAAAAGGATAAACCACAAAATAAGAAAAGAAAAACCTAGATCTAAAGAAAAGGGAACAAACTCCCAAAAAATATTACCCAACACGGGCCTAAAACAAAATCAGGGAACAAACCCCTAAAAATGTACCCCAGAACAAGGGTCTTAAACCAAATGTGCAATGAAAATTAAGTTCTAAAACCTAAATTCTATCTACTAAAAAAAATCGACGGAGATGAAGATGGTCACTCCAGATGTCCTCGTTCGGTGGTGGAGACAAGGCCCACTATAGTGTGTCGAGCTCCTACCTTCGAAAATGGAGCTCCCAGTGTCCTCCGAAAAGTGGAAACAAGGTCCAACTTGATGTAGCTGAGGTTGGTGCAACAACTCATTAAGTAGATATGAGTACCTCGCACTAAAAGGATTGAAGTTAAATACGCCTCAAAAATAATGTGTGAACCGATAAATAAATGAATGCAAGTGTAACAGGCTCGTTGCCTCGCCGGCAACGGCACCATTTGACGAGTCAATTTTCGCTTTCGAAAATGATGATTAAGAAGATTTATTGTTGTATTTCTAAGTGGTGGAAAATCGACTAATCAAAATAATTAGAATTAAAATTAAACCACTCATAGAAGAGCAGGTCATATCCATAGGAAAGCAATGGCCTATTTAAAACTCATACGGGTCCAAAAGCAGATGTTCACTATTGATTTCCCAAAAATATTGTGTCAAATACCACATTAGATATGTGTTTTAAAAAAAGCACTTGCTGAAATTGTACTTATGACAATCAATAGGGAGTTCAATGCAATGTTTATAATAATAAAATATCAATAAAAAGTGACAAGGGCATTTAAATGTAAATACTAATGTGTGTTGAAATAGGGGATTTGGATGGTGATCTCTCACGCATGAAGGAGGGGATGTTCGGCCACGAGGAGCTCACTAGAGGTGAAGTGGAGTGAGGGCCTTGCAACGGTGGCAGCAGCGAGTCATGAGGTGGCCAGAGGTGGGCGCTCACAGGAGGGGAGGCCCACTGTCGTGCGTTGGCCTATTGCTTCTTTGTGCAGCGTAGAGCTACAGAAGGCGCATGAGCTAAAGGTGCAGTGAGGAGTGGCGAGAGGGATGCATGCTGGAGGGCTGCAAGCACTTGTGCGCGGAGATTGTTGCTGCTGCGCGCACATGACGTGGGAGGCCGCTAGAGGTGCTGCTCATTGCTACGAGTGTGGCACACTCTGTAGCGTGCGGGCGGAGGTGCGACAAGAGGAGGCACGCGCTCCTAGCCTGCTGGAGGTACATGCAGGCATGTGCGGTGGCATGGTGGAGAGGCATTGGTCGTGCGTGGGCTAGAGGTGCAGCGAGGAGTTGGTGCAGATGGTTTTGTTTTGAAAATAGAGGAAGAAGATGATAAAGAAGAAGAAGAAGAACAAGAAGAACAAGAAGAAATGGGGTGCTTTGTGGAACGTGGAATGGAGTGGAGATGTGTGGCTATGGTGGGTGGCTATGAAGAGGTATGGCTGTGTGAAGATGGGATTGGTTGTATGAAAGTGGTAGGATGGCCAAAGATGGTGAAAATGATGTTGTTGGGTTCCTTTGCAAGTCAAACAGAGGATGCGGTGGAGATGGAGATTAATAGTGAAGATGGTAGCATGCACGCCTGTGTGTGCTTATGGTGGAGCAACGTGCATTCACGGTGATGCGAGCAAGCTCTGAATGGCGATGCAGCCTATCACACCACACGCCCTCCGTGGTGGATTCTTGCCGCTACGATTGAGGCCGGTGGTGGTGGAGATGAAGCACAGTGATGGAGTGGGTGGTGGCCTGTCTGTGCATGGTCGTCTCCTCCTCCCTTTGTAGCTGTAGGTGATGAATTTGAAAACAAAGAGGCAGGATCAAATCCTCTTCATGGCAAATGAATGCTTGCAGTTGTGCACGAATGGGTGCACGAGGAGACGTAGCTGTTACCTGTGGAAGAAGAGAATAAGAAACTAATAAAATATTATGGTTATTTATGCACAAATCCTAAACTTCTATGTTAAATTAAAACAATGCAAGTAATTCACTTAATTGATTAACTAATCAAATGCATGCAATTCTAAGTTAATTCTAAATGCATGCAATGAATGAATTATGCAATTAAGCAAAAAATATAAAGTAATTTATTTACATGCTAATATATGCTAGCTAAATGTTAAGGATATCTTAATATCTAGGCATTTACATATTTAAATAACTCACAAATATGGGCTAATCACCTGGGAAGAGCTTCAGTCAAGAATTGAAAAGCTAGACCTTCTAGTTTGGCTCAAAGCTCTTACGTGAAATCATTTGGTCATGAAGATCTTTAGTCATTGCCTTATAGATTTTGGCATTTTCATAAGTATCATTTCTAAGCTCCTCCAACTTAGATAGTTGGAGTTTCCTGGTCTTCCCAGCCAACTCTAGGTCAAAATTACATTTCTTGATGGCCCAAAATGCCTAATGTTCTAACTCTACAAGTGACAAGCCTTACCAAACACCAGATGGAACGGAGACATATCGATAGGCATTTTGTATGTTGTACGGTAAGCCGAAAGAGCATCATCTAGCTTTTAGGTCCAATCCTTCCTATAACGACCCAATTCCCGAGTCCCTACGAGACACGAGAACCGGACCGACTCGACTAATCCCAAGACCTAGTCGTCCAATGAGGAAGTAACCAAAAGAGCAGTAAAAATAAACCACATTCAGCATGAATATAACTAACAGTAAGAAAGTATAGCAGTAAGGAAAGAAACTACTACAGTATATACCACCACAACAGTAGAACAACATTTATCATATAACTTGAACTGCAGGTAAAGAAAAGTACAGCGGAAACAAGAACTACTCACTATAACGGAAACAAAGAGGTACAAAAGACAGTGGTAACTCTACTGGACCCTACTCGGCCCAGCGTCCTCTGCAGCCGCTGACCCTGGCTGCTCAACACCTGGTCCTGAACTATTGGACAAATGCCTTACGCCATTATTCATCAAACTCGAATGGCATGTCTTTGGCCATAAGGTTACTCCAGGGTTGGGCAACCTTCGAAAAGTCCTTGATGAATCTTCTATAAAAATCCACATGCCCAAGGAAAGAGTGGATTTGTTTCACAGATGTAGGTGGATGGAAGTCTAGAGATAGCATCCACCTTTGCCTTATCAACTTCAATACCCCAATTAGAAACCACGTGACCCAAGACAATGCTTTCTCAGGTCATGAAGTGGCTCTTTTCCTAGCTAAGGGCTAGCCGTGTCTTGATGCATCTCTGAAAGATCAATTCCAAGTTAGCTAGACATGACTCAATGGAATCTTCGAAAATGGAGAATCATCCTTGAAAACCTCAGGACAATCTCCCACCATGTCCAAAAAGATGGCCAACATGCACCTTTGAAAATTCGCTGGTGCATTGCAAAGCCCGAACGGCATTCTACGAAATGCAAAGGTTCCATAGGGACATGTGAAAGTTGTCTTTTCCTGGTCTTCGGGATGGATAAAGACTTGGTTATATCCCAAATAACCGTCTAGGAAGCAAAAGTACTTTTGCCCAGCTAATCTTTCTAGGATTTGATCAATGAATGGCAGGGGAAAATAATCCTTCTTGGTGGCTGTGTTTAGCTTCTTATAGTCAATACAAACTCTTCAAGCAGAAGCTAAATGGGTGGTAAAGGATTCCCCTTTCTCGTTAGTTGTAACGGTTATGCCCGCTTTCTTGGGTACCATCTGAACGAGGCTAACCCATAGATGATTCGAGGGTAAATAATTCCAGCATCGAGCCATTGATTATCTCCTTTTTGACCACTTCTCGTATATTCGGGTTTAATCTCCTTTGCATTTCGTGAGAAGGGTGGGATCCATCTTCCATGAAAATACAGTGATTACAGTAAGATGACTCGATCCCCCTAAGGTCGTGGATGGTCCAACCAATTGCCTCTTAATTTTTCTTAAGGACCTTAATCAGCCTCAATTCTTGCTCCTTAGTCAAATCAACACTAATAATCACATGGAATGTATTCTTAGGTCCTAAGAACTCATATTTCAAATTTTTAGGCAATGGTTTCAATTCTAGCTGAGGTGGGTTTAACATAGAGGGTAGGGAGGATGCTGATGAAGATTCATCAGGACGATCCAATGGAAGAGGTTGGGAATGAACAAAATCAATAGCCTCTTCAGGGTGTGGAAGGTCTACCATGGAGGGTGTGGGTTAGGTTTGCTAAGTCCAGTGGAGTCCTCGAGTACACTGATTGTCATACAAGTCTCAAAATCCTGATCCTTGAGCTCTTCAATGAATCCACAATCCTCAAATCCTTTTATCACCTTGAAAATATCAAGAGTTAGCTTCCTATCCCTAAAGGAGATTTCCATACTACTGCTCTCACAATTTATGTTGGCCTTGGCAGTAGCTAGGTACGGGTGCCTGATTGCACAGCAATCATGCAACCTAATCACCTGAATTAAGCTAGATTCTAGCATAACTTAGTAATAATGCATTCATAGGGATCATAATTTTCACAATAGTTAGTTTATCAGTCATATAGATAATATCGTCATTTTATGACCTAAAAGAGAGATGATTTTAATTACAGTTGATTCAAAGCTGCAGATGTCAGATCAGACCGAACAGATCTGATCCAAACGACAACAGGAGTCCAATGGTTCTGAAATCATCCCGATCAGATAGCCAGAGCATCGTATGTAGTTCATAGAAGAATGGAGATCATGGAGACAAAAGACAAAGATCTGAGGCTCAAATGAAGAATCCAGTCTAACGGCCCAAAAATAAACTCGATCGGAGGTCTACAGCACCAAATACAAAGAAAAGAAGGATGGCCATGATGGCACCACGTGGCACCATCATAGCCGCTCCCTCACCACCGCCCCATCTAGGAAGGCTGCACTGTACCCTGTGGGTCATTGGATCTCCATCCAACAGTCACAAGCATGCCACGTCACCTGCCCAGATTGGATAAGCATAAATAGAAATAAACAAGTATATATAACAAAAGGTTCGCGTAGCGCATTGGCCCACTCGCATGCGCAAAAGCGAGTGACGTGCATTCAAGTCGTGTGCTGCGTGAAATTGAAGCGGTGTTGGCTGTGCGAGTGCACGCGAGCACAATTGCGTGATCGTAAGGCCACGTGGTGCGATGAGAGAGAACCGTGGCTGGATGCACGATCTCACGTGCTTGCTTCAATGCTAAGACAGCAGCACTCCTTACAATAGGACGACTGACGTTGAGGTGGGTTTTGAAGGTGAGTGGTGAGCGAAGAAGATAAGCATGCGAGGATTGAGAGAAGCATGTGAGGAATGAGAACCGTGCGATCGAAGATTGACGATGTAGTGGCTACCACATGTCACCAGCAAAGCTAATCCAAGCATTTTAGGCACAAATGAAGGTATTTTGAGGCCAAATCAAAGCTGTTGATCTCCCGATCAACGGATTTGATAAAATAAGATTTGTTGGATGGTTTTAAAGCCAAAATATCCTTTTTTCCCTCCATCAAAACTATAAAAGAAGACCCAGGGCCCCCCAGTTGAAGCATCCCTCTCTCCCATCAACCCATATCTCTTCTACCATCTTCTCTGAAATTCTCCATCTCTTCTGCAACTCCGTCCCGGTACTCTGGATCTGAGGTGCTGCCGCATCTCACACAAGCATCCCACAAGTGACACTGTTTTTCTGCCACTTTCTTCTCACTCTTTCTCTATCTTTTTCTCTCTATCTATCTCTACTTTTTGCATAGTAATTTCTATTGTGAAAAACTCTTTATCAATGCAATTAAATTTGATCTTATGGATATCTGATGCCTCCTCATACATATATACATATATAAAAACCATTAGAACTAGTTTATTGAAAAGCTTCTGTTAAAAATCAAGATTGCCTCCCTGCAAACGACCCAGTACTCACCGGAGTTTTATAAATTTATTTGTCGACGTGTTTTCATACTATACTACAACTAAATAACTCTTAAAGCATGAATTATGCATCAAACAAGTTGGCGCCATTGCCGAAGAGGCAACAGAAATTTTTAAAGCTTTTCTTGATGCAAATTTGAGATTTCTAACTCCCTACTTTTGTTTATTTCATGTGTGTAGGAAACGAAGAAATCTGAACCAAACATGACAGTGGAGAAAGTGCGGGTTCGAACCTCAGGTAAGTAACCATAGTTTAGATTAGTTAGATTTAGGATTTGCTTGAACCCTAGGATTAGTTAGAATTTGTTTTCTTATTAAAAACAAAAAAAGAGAAAAAAAATCTCTTGATTTCGGGTTGAAATAAAATTTTATCTTAAAAAATCAATTCCTGGAGATCTGTATGTCCAAAAATTCTTAAATTTTTACTGGTCGTAGATTTTAAAGTTATAAATAACATATCCAAAATTTGAGCAAATTGAAGGTAGAAAAAATTTTGAAAAATTTGCGCACTAATCTGTTATCAATTCGGTTATTATTTCTGATTTTTCAGAGTTCAAAATATTATAAAAATTTCTATACAACTCCGATTGAAGTGAAATTTGTGGTACTGAATTTACAAGATAGTCAAGAATTTTAGAAAAATCTGAGAAAAATATTTCTTGCTCGTTTGATTACACGAATTATCTGATCATTAACTGAGGGTCAAAGCATATTGCAAAACCCCTAATATGGTTTAAATCTAAAAAAAATATAAAATGTGCAATAAAATTCATGAAAAAATATTTTGTGTGATCCTAGTTAGTAGTACAATAAGGACCAATTGATTTCATTGCTTAGGTCACGCCACTCATCATTTTGGACCTAAAAGAATCATTTAGAACTATCTATGCGTAGGGTTTCACGGTAAGGATAGAGTACATCTGCATTTCTATATTCAAAGAAAACCTATCAAACAAATTGAGATTTGTAAAACTCTTTGTGTACCTCATCAGAACCTTGATTGAAATTATTTAATCAAGTGAACCCTAAAATTCATTAACACAAGCATTTGAATCTTAAAAGATACTTCGTCATAAGAAATTGCTTATAAACCCTGCCTGAGCACTTCACACATTTCAAAATCAATTTTAAGGGCAAACACCCCTTAACACCCATCATATTCCAGAAGCACATCAAAATCAAGCTTAAAACTGAGTAGACGTGCGTTAAGCAGGACTAATAGACTTGGGGACTTGAAACTAGATTGGGCTAAGTTCAAGGCCTTGTCTACTTGGACCCACTGGTGACAAGAAAGGTCAATGCGGTAACCGCATTAACCTTTAGTGATGTCCCACCATGCGGGGTGTCCTAAGGGGTCCCACCATTCTGGCCAACCAAGTAATTCAAGGGTTGATCTAACCCAGTCATGTTTTGGGGAGCCAAGATTAGGCCTAATAAGGGTTGACACTCTAACGACCAGTTTGATTGCTTGCATTGAGCAGGTGGGGGTTTCTCTCATTTTTCTTCTCTCTCATCTATGGACATTCTTCCGGTGCATGCAAGGTAGAAGATCTCAAAATCCTGATTTGCTACCACCATTAGAAAGAAATCCTTGGAGAAGACATATTTATCCAGGATCTGAATCTAAGCCTTCTACAATGGTCAGTCAACATGAGGAAGAAGAGATCGATAAACAAAATCTGGATCCTATCACTCTCTTATAAAGGTAGATCGCTAAGTAGGGCCAGCATCATGACTGACAGATGGAAGTTATAGTGTAGGCCATCACTTGACTCCAAAACAGAAGGGCAAATCGACCCCTCTGTGACTTTTATAACCCTCCTAATGCCCAACCTAAACCCTTTATTAGGGTACCTCAGGATGAGGAAGATTTTAAACTCAAACCTTAGATCATTAACTTAATTCCCCACTTCCATGGCCGTGAATCATATGACCCCTTCCACTTCCTTGAAGAGCTCCTGCACATAAGAACCTTTGGCCCTAGGAACATGAATGAAGGTACCCTAATGATGATGTTCCCATTCTCCCTGAAAGATAGAGCTGCACATTGGTTGAGAACAATTGGTAGACAAATCCTAACTTGGGAAGACCTGAGAAGCACATTACTAAAGAAATTCTTCCTCGTAGAAAAAACTAATGCCCTTAGATGTACCATAACAACCTTTAAGCAAAACCATAGGGAACAACTACATGAGGCTTGGGAGAGATTCAATGATTTAGCTAGGAAATGCCCTCATCTTAGGATTCCGAAGTGGCACTTGACCCATATTTTCTATTATGGGCTAAGTGATAATCAAAAGAATTTTGTTGATGTGGCATGTGAGGGCAATTTCCTAAGTCAAGATGCTGAGAGTGCCTTTCAATTGTTTGAGAATATGAGTGAAAATTCCCTCAACAATGTCTCAATATCCACCTTTAACAGAGCTAATCAACCAAGGAGCGGAGTTTATGAAGTTAACAACAATTCAAACTTAGTTGATTTAGAACTAATTGCCCAACGATTAGACAAAGGGTAACTCGTGGGAAAGAATGTGGATAAGAAACTGGATAATCTTCGGAAAGGTGGGAGTTCCTTAGGTATACAATCTAGATTAAACCCTATGCCTACCCAAGGAATGAATATGTTAACCCACAACCAACACTCCAACCAACTAGGTCAAGAATCAATGCACAACATCAATAACCTAACAATGACTCCACCTATGAGCCAACTGTACTTGGACCCATCTCTTTCTAGGTGCCAAGGAGGGACCTTGATGCCCACGAATTCTGAACTAGGCAGCTCGATGCATAGTTGTCCTGAGGAAGTGAATGCACTTCAGGGTTACACTAGAAATGAGCCTTATTCAAATACTTACAACCCTAGATGGTGCAACCATCCTTACTTTGCTTGGTCAAGTCAGAAACTCACCTAGGGTCGTAACTTGACTAAGCCAAACACTTATGGGCAACCTAGTAGGTATACACAATCACACACATATCAACCACAACCTACTCAGGAAAACCAGCCCTCTAATTTGAGTCTGGTCCTTAAAGAAATGAGAGAGATGAATCTTAGACATAAGGAAGAGATGAATCAATTGAGGTTAGAACTAATGGGACGACTAGACCAGCTAGTTGATGTTAGACAACACGAGATGCTACCATCCCAACCCATCCACAACCTAAGAAATTTTAATAGGGTTACCCAAAGCAACACACGGGACCAACAGGCACATGTAGTTCAACTTGCTCCCCAACACCGACCCGGTTTTGCCAACCCTAGTCAGGCTCCACCTAGTTTGCAGAACCCACCTCAACCTTTCAACCATAACACCTTTACTGGTGAAGTAACCTTGAGAAGTGGGAGACAGACCTAAGATCCTTACCCTTCTAAATCTAACCTTGAGGATCCTGAATCTGACCTAGGAGATCAAGAAGACAAGGATCAAGACCTAAACACTCACGATTTCTCTCAAGCACCCTTTCCTGAAGCCTTGAACAAACCTAGGAAAAGGAAACCCAATTGATATAGACACATCTATTTAGGATAAAATGCCATTCATGCATGTTCCTAGGCTTAGATTTGCATTACATGTTATAAACATTGCATAGCATGTATCATTCTGAATTTAGAGTAGTTGTATATATTTTAGGTTAATTAGGTCCTTTTTATGGTCAGGAGAGAAGAAGACTTATTTCAGGGCCTCAGATGAATGATCGGACCATACGGATCTGATTAGGACGACTATCGGAGTCTAACGCCTCTGAAATCATCTAGATCGGAGAACCGTAGCATCATATGAAGTCCGAGGAAGATCAATAGCCAAGGAGCAATGTGACATCCATACGGGTTTCAGATGGAAAATTTGACTGTATGGATGGATCCGGAGCAACGATAGCAGTCCAGCATCGTGGGAATAATCTTGATTTGAGCACTGTTGCACCCTCTACAAAAGAAAGAAGAATGGACAGCCCAGATGGTGTCACGTGCCTCCATCCATGCCGCCCCATGGCGCCATCCATAACGCCCAACGTTGGCCAGCAGCAATGCACGCGCATAGCTGCAGCCATGCGTAGTGCAACGCGCACAACCACAACCGCAGCCACGTGTAGCGCACCGCACACAGCCATAACCAAAACCGCACTCCGCGCACAACCGCAGTGTAGTGCATGACAGCGCACGCACGTGCACGGTGCGGGGAGCACGATTGCGTGAAGCGCGTAGAGCACGATGTGCACGCCAGCGGAGTAGGTGCCAGCAGGGCGGGAGCAGATCTTCAACAACGTGGGCCTTTAGTGATGCTTGTAGCTATCACTAATGGTTTGTGCACGCTAGAAAGAGGAATTGAAGGGCGAATCTTCAGCGACAGCTGCAATGACGTTTATGGACGTTAGTAATGACCTAGATGCAAATTTATTCTTCCTTCTCCACTATAAAAGGACCTACCCACCAACATTCCAAACCATCTCTTCCTTTCTTCTCACCACCTCTAAGGCTCTCGGGAGAGCTTGTCATAAGCCCGAGATGCTCCTCTAAAGTAGAAAATCAAATAGTTTTCCCTCCCCTCATCCCCATTCGTTGAGCATCCCGTGGCCGTCCTCTCACCGCCCTTTGGGAAGAAGATCCTCGCTGCAACGCCATCCTGCCCCACCCTCTGTCCTTCGGCTCCATCCTCCTTCGTTTCGCTCCTCACCACCTTCCTCCGGGCGACGTTAGAGCGAGTCGTCCTCCGAGCAACCGTCGAGGGGGATTTCTCTCACCTCTTTCAATCTTTTTACGCTTTCATACTATAGTTTTCTTGCTTTCATAGTTGTAACAAACAGTTGTTCATGAATAGATGATTGTTTCTCTCTCTTCCTCTCTTATATTTTTACAAGTAGATAAAGTTTTCATCGACCTAATCTCTTGTTTGTTAAAAATACCAAAAAAATTAGAAGAGATAAAAATGAAATAAACAAATAAAAAGAGAAACACGGATTTTCAAAACCAAACGTTCACCTCCCCGTGTTCGACCTGGCACTCACTTTTCGAGTTTCGGTATAAATTTTATTTGACCACGCATTTTGCAACTACGATGACGGGTTACTCGTAACCCCGATTTCAAACACTCAAAACACGTGCAATCATTTTCGCTCTGTTGCCAGGGAAGCAACACTCTTTGTTTTTTTTCCGTGTTTTTTTTCCACCTTACCTAACTTTTATCTCACTTTTTCTCTGATCTTACTGTGATTGTAGGTACTCTTCTGAGGCTGGCCAAAGCAGTTAGATCGGAGAAAAGTGCAGATGAAGGTTTTGTAAGTGACCCCCACACCACCCCCACCTTAGTTTTCATTCCATAAACTAATAACTCAAACCCAAATCAACTTAGGTGCTTTTTATAAACCCTATGATAAATTTGGTTGTTTGTTTGCCACCTCCACTCACCTCGCTATCCACATAAATAAAATAAAAATAAAAAAAAGTGTTATCTGATTGTGGGATTTTCTGAAAGAGACACACCTTAACACCCCCAACTCTCGACTTAAGGCACACCACTCCACTTTGATTCTACCACTTAACCAGGATCTAACCTGTGGACCCAGTACACTTCAACTCAAAACACATAAGTGAGTAGAAATCTGATTAAGCTAAAACATTGTGTACCTTAATCTGTGGTGCGAATAGGCAATTAATTGATTTGTTTGTGCCGCACCACTCAAATTAAAAGCGATTCATCAGTAGGTTGCCACTTAAGGTTGAGTCTTAGGGTTGAACCAGGCACTCCACATTATTTTTGATTTTTAAAGGAACATATCATCACCCGTGCTTTTAAAACTTGGAGTGTTCTACTGAAACTTGATTGAATACACCTAATATTAAACCCTAAAAGCTACTAAATAAGGTTAAACCCTAAAAGTCACATTATTAAATAACCTTGTTTGCAAACCCTGGTTGTGCATGCACACACATTTTAACTGATCAATATGGGCACAACCCATCTAAAGGGCCCATCACATTCCAAGAACACAAGCATCCCAAGCCTAATTAAAACTGAGTGGATGTTGGCCTTAAGGATTGATTCGCTCTTCGGGGCTCATACTAAGATTTCTTTTCAATTAATCTATTTCTACTAGTCCATATGATATCTAGCTAAGGGAGTAGTGTCAAACGGGGTACACTAGGAATTGGAGGCACAAGCTAAAGGAAGAACCTTCTCCCTAGTCCCTCCTTCTAACTGGTTGGATTGACTAGATAAAAGTAGACCGAATCGTTTATAATCTCAAGACGGGTCCTGGGAGTCTGTAGGTCTTTAGGCTAACCCACCTAAGGACATGGTTGATTGCTTTTATTGCAGGGCTCCTTTCTCTCTTCTGATTTCCCTCCTTACTTCACCATGTATCCTTCCACTTCTTACATGCATTTCCCATCTTATCTTCCCACCACCACTTATCCCGAAGATGATTACTATTCTAACTTGACTTGTAATTACCCATCCATTAGCTGGGATGACTTTGATTGGGGATACGAATCTGGACCTCAGTGTCCAGGGTCTAACCCTGGACAACAAGACTATGATTACTATCCTTCCCAGAGCTACAATGATTATAGACCTACACCCTTTGATGATCAACCTAACCAAATCTACAACCATGAAGCATATGCTGATTATAACACTTAGCCTCCCCAGAATTACACTGAATATAGGTCACCACCATTCTTTGAACAACCCGAGATGACCTACAATCAGGGAGGAACCCAAGAACCTCAATATCTTGACTCCCCTAGAATTAACCAAAACCCACCCACCCTGAACCGAACCAGTCGGTTCAGGTGAACCAAATCCAAGACAGGGTGTTGGCAAACTTGAAGAACACTATACAATCTTTAGAAGCTTAGCCAACACCAAGCACTAAAACACTGGAGCCTATGATGAAAATGATTGATGAACTTAATAGTTCTTTATTGGATTTGCTCCAAAGTATTAGGGATAGGGACCTGGGTGAGTTTCTTCTTGGGAAATTGTTGAGGTTGAGGATGAAATTTGTGGTTGCCCTAGTCAAATCTTTAGATGATTCTTAAGATGAACCCCCTTCAGAAGAGTCAATGTCTAAACCCGCTCAGGCGCCTGTCGGGGGGGATACGTATTCTGAGATTGGAGATGACCAGGTTGGGGGGGGATACATATTTAATTAATAAATTCAAAATAAAAAGAGTGTCAATGGCAAGTGAATGTAAATATTAATATAACATGAAATAGAGCATTTGCTTCCTATGGACGTGCACGAAAAGGAGGCTACGATCAGGTATGCGGAACTCGAAGGTGGTTGGCCACGATGAGGGCTATGAGTGGGTGGTGACGACATGTCGAATGGCTGTCGATGCTCTCACCAGCGATGAGGAAGGCTGGTGATGGTGGTGGCAGCTCACCAATGTGAGCGGGCTGCTATCAGCCTTCAGAGGGTGTGGCGAGCTCGTGAGGTCGAGGCAAGTTTGTTGACGTTGATGGCACGAAGCTTCGAGGTTGGAAGTGGCGGCTGCGTGGAGGAGGGTGGAGTGCGGTGATGGGTTCTTTTCGAGGAAGAAGATGAATAATGCTCAAGCGAAGAGGGGTGAGGAGGATGGCGTGTGGGCACAATTCATACCACGTGTGGGAGCTTGACGAGGGGAAACACGTGCCGCTGAATGGTGTGCGCAGGAGTGTTGCTAGCTGCACGTAGGAGGTCGATGAGGGGAAGGAGGTAGGAGCGTGCAGTGGTGCGGTTGGTGGTGATGGTGGTGAAGGTGGTGAGGGTGGTACACACTGAGGTGCTCATGATAATGCAAGCGAGCTCCAGATGGCAGTGTGGCCTGTCACTCCACACACCCACAGTGGTGGAGGCTTGCTGCCACGATTGAGACCGGTGGTGGAGCGGATGAGAGGTCAACTCTTTGCATAGTGATAAATCGGGGTGGAGGCCTATAGCTTCATGGTCGTCTCCCCCTCCCTCTTTTAGCTGCAGCCAACTGATTTGAAATCCAAAGAGGCGGGAGCAGATCCACTCTTCCTGTCGAGTGAATGCTGGCAACTATGAGGAGTGAATGGGCGCAGGAGGAGGAAGTAGAGTTGTTACCTGTTGAATAAGAAGAAGAATAAAATAATAAAATATTAGGATTATTTATGCATAAACCCTTAACTTCTATATTAAAATAAAATAATGCATGTAATGTTCCTAATTGGTTAACTAATCAAATGCATGCAATTCTCAGTTAATTATAAATGTATTTAGATATGAATGCAATGCATGAATTATGCAGTTAAGCTAAAAATATGAATTAATTTATTTACAACAATTAATCAACACACAATGCAATTAAGCTAAAAATATGAATGCAACTAATCAACACACAATGCATGCTAGCTCAATGTTAAAGATATCCTAGGCATGCATATACTTAAATAGCCTACAAATATAGGCTAATCATCTTGCAAGCATAAACGCAGTTGAATTTTGCTCTTGAAAGCCTGCAGAAGATTTCATTCATGGCTTCAGCATTGTGTGCTGTCATCTTCTTTTAATCTGATTTCACCACCACTCCTTTATTTCGGGACGTCTGTATTTGGAGGCGATGACATCCCACACCTCGAAATCCATAAATTCTAGGGAGATCTACATCCTAGTCTTCCAATATCCATAGTACATTCTGTCAAAAAGAGGCGGTCGAACGGCAGATTGTCCCTCAGCATATGTGTTGACAGATGACTTTGACATCTTCTAGACAATGAGGCTCTGATACCAAATGAAAATTAACTTGTGGATCAAATGAATACTAGAGGGGAGGGGTGAATAGTATCGCTTCTTGAAATAGTAAATGATAAAAATAAATTCACAACAACAATCAAGCATAAATAACACCTGGATTTAGAGTGGAAACCCAAACTGGGTGAAAACCACTACCTAAGCCTCTCAAGTTAGGATTTTTTCGACTAGTCAAGACTAGTCAATCCACTATAGTACTACTTGAACAAGGGTGGCACAACCTCTTTACAACCACTTCTCTTTTTGATCTAAAGAGAAGAATAACAACAACACGGATGTTTCCAACACCTTGGAATCCGTTAATCAAAGACAACAAAGTTGAATAACAAAATAGAAATATCTATAAAATCTTAATAAAAGATCAATCTAGTATTTCAGCAGAGGTTTGAAATGATGTGCTTTTGAAAGATGTGAATAGAGAAGCATAGAACACTTTTGAAAGAAGCACGAGAAGCTCTAATTTGAGTGTATTTCAATGAAAAATTGTGTATTGAAAGGGATGCGTACGACCTTTATTTATACAAAAAAATTGGCTTGAAAAGGAAGGAATATTGGTCGATCAATTAAGTTATTTTTGTCAATCAAAATGCTATTTGGTCAGTCAATTAAGTTGATTGATCGATCATAAGTCGGTCGATTAATTAGCTTGGTTGGTCAATCAATAGGATTTTAATCAACTTCCTAACAAGGATTAGTTTGATCGATTAGCAAACTTGGTTGGTCGATCAACATGTTTTGGTAGATCAAAAAGAAATGTTGGTCGATCAATAAACCTAAAAGTTGGTTTTCAAAGAAGCGTGAAAAACTGTTTGATTGCTTTATTTTTGAGGTTCCTTACAATGATATCCTAGGCTCAAATAAAAAGGAAAATTACACACATCAGCAACTATATAAACTTGATTCAAAAGAGAAGCTTTAATTCGAGATGGTCCTGAAATATTAGTGTAGCAATAAACATAATTTTGGTGCATCAAAATAGAGCTGCATACAATCAGATCCTCCAAATGTTGGAATGGGATAGCCATAGAAAAGGTGAGGAGTGTTATCATTAGCGATAGCAGACCGGGAGCATTTTATTCTAAAAACAAATCAATCAATAATGAATACAAAGGGGCTCTCCATGCTCCCAATAATGTTTACAAAGAGGCTCTTCACGCTTCCACTAACTCCCAACACTCCCTAATAATATTCCCCACATTTATTGGCATCCCTCTAAATAATTTCTTGTTATGAGCACACCAGACACACCACAAAACTCCTCCCATTGATGTATGTGGTTTGGTTGAAGTTCTAAAGTGCATCCATAATTCATCCCAAGTGGGCAGGGCTTCTCCAAAAATATTTCTCCAAATTTGGTCTGTTACCAGGCACGTGGAGAAAATGTGCACGCTACTATCTATGGGGAAGTTACAAAGAGGGCAATTCTGAGGTGGGACACCCAATCTTGAGTGCCTTAAATCACCTGTAATAAGACCATTTCTTCTACTCAACCAAAGAAAGATCTTTATTTTCAAGGGTATTTTTAAATACCAGAGAGCAACACAATCCTTGTCCACATGTGTTGGGCTATTGTTACCTCCACCAATCAACCATTTGTAGGCATTTGCAAGAGTTAACGGCCCATGACTCCAGACAAACTTATCAGATCCACCCAGTGGCTTAAAGGTTTCCAGCTCCCTCCTCAACTGATCATATTCCTCCTGCAAATAGCCTCTTTCTCTTGATACATGGCCCACCAAATTCCATCTGCTATTCAGGGGATCCTAGCTCTCCTTCATCGAGACAGACTTATCCACTACAGCATTGAACACATGCGGAAAGTAAATTTTCAGAGGTCCCAAGTTAGACCATTGATCATGCCAAATGGAGAACTATTGGCCGTCTCCAATCACCAGCTCAAAGTTCTGCCAATTATCACGCATTGCTGCCCAGACAGATTTCCAGAATGGAGATGGCTTACGTAGAGCTGTTGTGCATCTAGTTACATGAGAGCTGCCATGTGCATCTTTGATGACCGTAGACCAGCTCCTTTCATCATCTTCAAAGAGCCTTATAGCCCATTTCAGCAGCAAGAAATCATTGAACTCCTTCAATGAGCGAATGCCTAGACCACCATGCTTTTTAGGAGAGCATAACTAATGCCATTTAAGGGGATGTTGGAATCTACCCTCAGATTTAACCCCTTTCCAGAAGAAATGCTTCCGGAATGTGTCAAGTCCTTTCCAAATTGATTTTGGCACTTTGAAAATAGAGAAATAAAAAATTGGAATAGAGGTGATGACCGAGTTTAGGAGGATCAGCCTTCCTCCTTTAGATAAGTAGCAGCTGCACCAACTTTCTAGATTAGCAACTACTTTATCAAACAAGGGGTTCCAATCACTCTTCTTCAATTTGGTGTCAAGTAGAGGCAGTCTCAAGTACTTCACTGGCAGATTCACAATAGGCATATGCAGACTAGTTGATAAAATCTCACTTTCCAGGCCATTCAATCCAAAACGGATGAGAGGGGACTTTTCACCGTTTAGCTTTAACCTGGAGATGTCATCAAACATGGAAACCATAGTGTAGAGGGCATTCGCTTCATTTCTTCCTCCTTCCATGAAAAAAATGATATCATCCACATATCATAAGATTGGCACCAGTGCTCTAGAATTGGACAATGAATAACCTCTCACCAAACCTGCCATTGAGAGTTTGCAAGTAAAGCATTCTAGAGTGTCTACTGCCAAATTGAAAATAAGTGGAGCTAGGAGCCAACCCTTCCTAACCCCACGCTGAGGTTGAATCCAAGCTTCACATGGTCTACCATTAATTAGAAGGGAGAATGATGAAGTTGCAGTGCATATTGTCATCCATTGGCTCCACTTTGATGGGATTCCCCTCCTCTTCATAATCTCATAGAGATATGGCCAGGAAACCGAGTCAAAAGCCCTACAGAAGTCCACCTCCCACATGAAGGCTTTACATTTTCATCTACGCCATCCACTGACCATCTCTTACGCTACAATAAATGACTCTTGTAGTGAATGGTTAGGAAGGAAGGCTGACTACATTGGATTTATTAGATGTGATAGAACTCCTCTTAATCTATTTTCCAAGACTTTGCTAATTATCAAATAAATAGAGTTCGTCAAAGCAATTGGCCTAAACTCCTGCAAACTCTCTGCTCCTTGCTTCTTTGGTAGTAAGAAAAGGTAGGATTTGTTAATTCTTTCAAAGGCCCTGTTACCCTCTTGAAACTTCTTAATGACCTCCATCACATCTCTTTTCACCACTGGCCAAAACTCCTTATAGAAGAAGACTTGGAAAACATCAGGACCTGGGGAGCCTTCAGAGTTCAGACTAGCCATCGCATTCTCAACCTTCTGGATCATAATAGGCTCAACCAAATGCTTAGCTTCAGATTCATCTACCTGAGCAAAATCAAAATTGTTTAATCTCTAATTCCCTCTTTCTATGTCATTAGAGGCTTCTTTATAGAATCTGATCACTTCTCTTTTAATGCCCCCTGAAGAAGTCAGCACCTGATCACCTGATCTCAAGGAAGAAATGCAGTTGACCTTCTTCTAGAGCTAGCTGCCATGTGAAAGAATTTGGTATTTGCATCTCCTTCTTTCAACCATAATTGTCTGGATTTTTCTCTCCAATCAATTTCCCTTTTTAGGCCTTCCTCCAAGATAGTCACCCACCAATTTTTGCATTGTGAGCACTCTTCTTCTGTTAGTTCTCTATTTTATTTTTCATCGAGCAGCTGCATATTATTTAAGGCCTCCATTCTCCTTTGATCTCTCATGATCTCAATGATTTTTCTATACTCTTTCATAACAGATTTTAGTTCTCTGAGTTTAGTTGCAAGTCTGAAGGTAGCTGAGCCATCCACCAGTTTAGATGTCCACCAGTTGTTAATCATCTCTGTTGAACGCTACGAACCTACGCTAACGTGTTTGATTTTGGAAAACCTGTCATTGTAGTTCAAAAGTGAAGAATTCGTGTTCAACAAATAAAATTTATACCGAAGTTAAAATTCCGGGTCGAACACAGGGAGGCGGACGTTTGATTTAAAAACTACGCGTTTCTTTTTATTTGTTACAGAATAATTCAATTTAGAACTATCTAATTATTTACAATAAATAGAAGAGAGAGAGTGAGTAAGAGAGAAAGAGAATATTACATAGAGAAATCAAAATGAGATGTAGAATAAGCAAGGAATTTTTGCATTGAAGAGATTGTTCATTACAACTGGAAAGCATAAAATAATTACTCTAGAAAGAGATAAATTTACTCTAGAAAGCATTAAAAGAATGGAGGGAGAAACGTCCTCCTCAACGGTCGCTTGGAGGACGAGTAGATTAATCTAGAAAGCAGTAAATCTATACTAGAAAGCGGTAAAAAGAATAGGGAGAGAGAAATCCTCCTCGACGGTTGCTCGGAGGATGAGCCGGACGGCACGACGCCTGGACGAAGGAGAACGAAGCGGGACGAAGGAGGACGAAGCAGAAGAACGGGAACGAAGCAGCACGCCGTCGTCGTCGCGGAATCCACTTCCAAAGGGGAACGAAAATTGGACTTTATCTCGCGAGAAGCATCCAGGGTGTGGGACAAGCTTCTCTTGAGCTTTGGAGGGGTAGAGAGGAGAAAGAAGGGATGAGAATTTCGTATGGAGGGGGTCTCCTTTTATAGTTGCAAGGAGTGGGGGCAAAATGGACATTATAACTTCAAAACAATAAATAAGGGGTCTTTAGTGACGGATAAATCCGTCACTAAAGCCCCAACGTGGGCGTAGTGGCCGGCTAGCGCGTGCCTCCTCGCCTGCTTGCGCGCTCAAACGACCACGCACGTTCGCCACTTTTCAACCGTCCGATCGTGAGATCGGACAGCTTAAATCGCGTCCGCGCCCGCCCGCGTGCGATCGCGCGTTATGCGTGGGTGTCCAATCACGCGTCGTCCTGATTGAGCGTACGCAGTCGTTGGATCTTCATCTGACGCTTGTCCGTGCCCGCTCACCCGCACCTTCCACCCCCTCACCGCGGCTCTAACCTGCGACCTCTGCTTCGCCCGCGGCTGCGTCGCCGCTGCGCTACGCGGACGAAATGGTCGCGCGGACGCTTTTAAGCACGAGCGACCACAGCCGTTGGATCTCCATCTGACGGTGGAGAGTGATCGGGCGGGGGCCTTCACAAAATGCAAGCGGCCGTTTGGGTGGGTGAGATGGCGTCACGTGGCGCCATCTTGGCCGTCCATCTTCTGGAAGTTGTAGATGGTGCCACGGATGTCGGATTGACTTGATTTTTTTGTCGTTGGGCTGCGATCGTCGACCCAAATTCATCCGTGGTCGGATTTATCATCTGAAGTGCGGATTTACACCATCCTGGCCCTTGATCTTCTAGGGTTCCCGGGTTACTTATCTGATGCTACGGATGCCTGATTAGGGCGATCTTCGAGTCGTTGAACTCCAATCGTCGCCCTGATCACATCCATACGGTTGGATCTTTGATCTGAGGCCCTGATAAAATATTTGCCCTGTCCAAGCACATAAAAGGAGACAATTAACCTCCATTTTATTCAAACTATTCTAAATGTAAGATGATGCATGTAATGCAATATTTATATCATGAAATGCAATCCTATGCTTAAGAACATGCAAAAATAGAAATTTTAAGTAGTGTAATTGTGTTTACATCAATCTCCTTACATCCCTCTTCCTTGAGCCATGATTTTTTGAATTTAAAGTATGTGCCTACTGAAGAGTCTTCCCTGCTCTCCCATAGTAATGGAGTACGATTTGAGAATGGGCGGTCTAGCCCCCTTACTGAGGATAACTAATAGCCCTCTAACAACTCCACATCACCAAAGAAGCGATCTAGCTTCGATTTCTACCCATTTCCATTTCTCCATGTGTATTCAACTGCCGAAGAAGGGTAAACAAATAGGCCCAATGTTGAGGCAGTCATCTAGAATCCTAAGGAACCACCACACAGTCTTCCACTTCCTTTGTCATCTTCAGTTAATGTGTAGTTGAAATCACCCCCCACTAGCCATGGTCGCCCTTCAACCACATCTGCAGCTCGAGATAGCTCTTGCCAAAGGGCATTTCTCTCACTGTCAGCACATGGACCATAAACACAAGATAGTTCTTGATCTGCTCTCAGTTGCTTGAATTTGCAAGTGATTATATATTGTTCCCTCCACACTTCTATCAAATGCATTTTCGAGCATTTCCACCATAATGCTATGCCTCCAGATCTCCCTTGCGCATCTATGGCCCTAATATCTGCTTAGTCACCTTGCATTACGGAGTCCCATAAGTGATTGCATTCCTCTTCAATATGTGTCTCTTGGAGTAGTGCACAATCTACCTCCCACTCACAAAGATATCATGCAAGCGAAGCTCTCCGAACTCCATCGCGTAACCCACGCACATTCCAAGTGATGACTTTCATCTATGAGTCTAATCAACCCCCTTTTGTCCCATCAGTCTTCTGTCTAGGTTAAGAACTGCTGCTATAGCTTTTTCACTAATCGTCTGACCCCTACCTACTATTCTTCCTCTGAGCTTATAAGGAGAGCGACCATACTTGACTGTTGAGGATGCTCCGACCCCATATTTCATTCCTTCAAGCAGCTCGAAGGTAAAATTGACTCCCTTGCCTTTATCAATCATCAATTCATTCACCTGTCTTTGCTTAGATGCATTACTAGCATAATTTCCCTCCCCTCAGGAAATTCAAGCATCTCCTCACCTCCCTGCTGATTTCGAGAAGACCCACCCATCAGCTCATCTTGCAGAGCCAACCCATGGAATCCCTTCTTCTTCGAATTAGGACATTCTTCTTGGTTTAACCGACTTTCAGAGCTACTCCCTTGCACCCCAACAACTTCTACATATGATCTCTCACCCCCTTGTTCCTGTTTCTCATCCTGATGATGAAAACATCTCACATGAAGAAGCCAAGAACTTCCTCCATATCTAAGAATTAATTTGTTAGGGACTTGCCCACCTCAAGTTAGTTTTACATCTATTGATATGAATCTCCCATCTCCCCCTTGCAGTCCCACACTTGCTCCTTCTACATGGCTGCAAAGCTAGAAATTACATTTAACACCATGCTATTGACTCTCAGATGCAAGGGGAGTCCCTTAATTTGCAAAGTTCCCCTTTGCTCCTATGCTCTTTGACGAGGGCACTCCTATATTGCCCCATCAAAAGGTGAGACAAGCCTCCACATTACATTCAGCCCTTCAGAAATGCTCACACAAAAATGGATGCTTTCTACATCTATCATGCCCAAACTAAACAACAAGGAATGCAATCCACCTAACATTGCTATCTTCCACCCCTATGAGGAGTCCTGATTGGTGAGGCCATGATGGGGATGATATCACTCGCACATGCCCAGAAATTGGTAATGAATGTTATGAATTATTCACAATGCTAAATGCAATGTTAAGCTTAGGAATAGACTTAAGTAGACATTTTATAATAAATAAATGCATATTTATCAGTGGGCATAAGTGGCTCTTCCTTGGTGGATGTGTAAGTTAGTGTCGGTTTGGTTGGAGGGGTGACCGTAGGAGTGATTTTAGGTTTGGAAATTTCTTTGCCACTCCTCAAAATAGTCACAACCTTAGAATGCTCCCTTATGAAGGGCCTTTTACCCCTAGGATTCTCCTCAAATGAGCTTAGAAATTTCCCAGGATAACGTTACCTAACAACCTCAACAAGGTGACCAATTTGAGATTGCATTTCTTGGATTGCCTTATTCTGAGATTGAATAATCATAATCTGGCTTTCTTGCATGGCCTTCATCATTGCTTTAAGGTCATCCAACTCAGAATTGTTCAGCTAAGGAGGAGGTTGGAATTGTTGTGCTTGAAAGGGTTGGGTGGGTTGGGCTCTTGAGTTCCTCGAGTTGGAAGCATCACCTTACTTCCATGAGAAATTGAGATGGTTTGTCCATCAAGGATTGTAGGTGTTTCCAAAAGGGTTGTTCCTAGAAGGTGGATGAAACCCTCGGGTAGCATTCAGGTCTGCCTAATCTAACTAGGGGAATTGATTAGACAAATGACACTCAACAGTGGCATGAAAAGTGCTTTGGTAATTGGATCATTCAAAAATAGCCTGAACTTGAGAAGCTGATTGCGGGAATGCACTGGGATTTGACATGAGCCTTTCAAAGTTCTAGTTCAACAATTGTGTTTGGAAGGCTATATTCTGAGTAGCCCCAGCTTCATTGGCTTCTGCTTTCTTTTGGAGGATGGATGATTTTCTATCTTGATAGGCTGAGGTCAAGTGGATAGAATTATCACCCAATGACTCAAATAATATCCAGGCCTCATCCACCACTTTGGTGAGAGATGTTCCAGCATAAGTAGCATCAACTATTTGCCTATGCCTATCAAAAGGTCCAATATAGAACCTTTCTACCAACTGCCATTTAGGCACTTGATGATGGGGGCATAACCGAATTAGGTCATTGAAGTGCTCGCAAGTCTCATGGAATTGCTCCCCATTTAACTAAGTAAAACCCATGATTTCCCTCCTGAAGTGGTTGGTTTTGCTCACCAGGAAGTATTTCTTCAAGAATTCTCCCTTAAGGGTATTCCAATCATTCACCCTAGTATGTAAGGTGTGATAGTAGTGTTTTGCCTTGTCCTCAAGGGAGAATGGAAATAGGGTTCTCATTAGAGCTTCATCAGTAAAGTTCTGAAGTTTTACCGTGGAACAGACTTCCGTGAATTCCTCTAAATGCCACTAGGGGCCCTCCCCAGTATTACCATAAAAGGAGGATAACAAGGATATGGCACTACTCTTGATCTCATACAAATTGTCCCCTACTGATCTTCTCAGTGCTTGAGTAGGTTGGTTGGTCAGAATGAAAGTCTCTCAAAGTTCTCTATTGATTTGCTCCTGGATCAGCCATCTCTTCTCTGCCCTCTTTGGTGGGCTCTTAAGGATTCTCTTAGGCTCAGGATTAAACACTAAACTACCCTCAAGAGAGCATCTATCAAGCATACAACACACAATTCAAGTTCTTACCAATTGAGTAGGTGCAACCCCCTTTGTTCCTGCTTAAGTGGTATAAAAGGAAAGGAGCCACTTGACTAATTCTATTTTGAAGAAGGTTGAGGTCTAATTAGTTGATATAGATGGCCAAACAAGTTAATCAGTTACGTGACCTAAGCCATTTTGAGTGCCCTAAGCCCTACACCTTGCTTGAATGATATTCTCAAGTGATCTAACGAGAAGTTACTCCAAGGATGGAACTAAGGGATGCAAGTAGGCTGAACTCTTCCTTTAAGGTGATGCATATTTGATGCCTCTTAACTACCATTTTGTTCCTTTAAGGGGTGTCCCCCTCCTTAGAGTATCAAAACACTTGGTCACAGGATAATATACCACCACCACAATGTGAAATAGGAGGGTCTTCACTGATAAAGAGATTAGTGCCTATAGCCTTAAGGGACTGAGACAATGCGGTGCCTATAGTGCGTGCTTAGTGTAAGAAGCATGCATCACATTGAAAATTAATCTATTTTTTGTAAGAGTCACACACAAGTTCTTTTGATCAGATCAAGTGTGATTTTGTTTTTAAGGTTGAATCTGATTAGTAGTCCTAATTTCAATTAGGCAACAACTGAATTAGGTAAATTCAATCAGCTTGGTGATCTTAAAATTTAGTCCCAATGTAATGCGTGGACAGGAGCTGGATGTAATGATAGAAAAATATACTTGACTGTAGCAATCTCCGTATAGATAATGGATGCAATGCAAAGAAATGGATCTAACGTGCTACTCAATCACCCATAATGCACACACCTAAGTGTATTCAACTCTTAAGTAAGAAGCTTGATATATTACTTTTTATTATAAGAACCAAACAAGAAAAATACAAGACTAAAGTCCAAGTCTATCACAGAATAATCCTAATAGCTAACGAAAGTAGGGACAAACTCTTTAAAACCAACTTCGATGCTACAAGGATGAGAAAACTAAAATATGAAGCTAAGCTCTTATGCTAATTAGTGCCGAAGAAGAATCCCCTATGGGATCTAGGTCTCCTTCTGTCTTCTCACATCATCTCGTGGGCATGGCTTAACGTCCACATTGGGCTTTGTCACACATGTCATCTCAACCTGTTAAGTCCTCGCACAGAAAAATAAAATGAGTCAAGACAAAGTTCACCTCAAAATAGATCAGAAATAAAATCAAGTAAACCTATTGCTTCTGTTATTTTTCCGGCAACGACGTCATTTGATTGAGAGATTTTAGCTTTAACGAGAGAATATCAAAAATATAATACGTCATCGTAGTATAAAGTGTGGTGGAAAATCTTCAATAAAAAGTTATTAGAAATAAATTGAAATTGTATCACAAATTCAAGTTGTATCACAGGAAGATGTAGAACTAATAAGAACATCAATATTTAGCAATCCCTGCCACAATTATGAGGGATGTATTACCATAAAATTATTCAATCAAAATCAAGTACAAAATAGATAGATATGAAAAGGCTACAAGATAACGTAAGAGTCGAAGGGCCACATAAGTAATGTTACCTTAATAAAATAACTCAAAGCATAAATTCAAATCCCACAAATGACATTGAAGGTAAATTGAAATAAAACCCAAAATAGAGGATTTTTTCCTCCCTGTCGAGCCCAACGAGCAGCTGATGACGGCGCGGATGGCTTCTGGTGGAGATGCTTTGGGACGAGACCGTCGTAACGGTGGTGGTGGCGTGGTCCACGGCAGCAGAAGGTGGCCGAACGGTCACGTGGGGTGGACACCGGCTTTGCTGGAAACGAAGGAGGGAGCTCGTGGCGGTGGAGTTGTTATTACCTTGGGAGACCAAGGGAGGTAAGAGCGGCGGTGGCTCTCTGTTTCCTGTCGTGGCACATGCTCGGGTCGACTGGAGGAGATGAAGATGGTGCTACTGTTCTTCGTGGAAGTCGGTGGAGGAAAAAGAAGAAGGAGGAGGGTGTTGTGCGTGGTGTGTGGTCGAGGGCCGAGGTTGGAAGACGATGGTGTTTGGGCTGCGCTGATGATGGTGGTGGTTGGTCCGATGGTGGGTTATGTTGGTTGAGTTGCAAAGGGAGAAGGAGAACAAAGACGAAGAAGAACAACGGAGGTGTCGTGGTGGTGGAAGTTGAGGCGGTCGCGGTGTTGACAGAAGAGTTGCGGTGGCGACTTCAGAGCTGTCACCTCCGACCATGGTAATGGTTGGAGTCGAGGCGCGGTGAGCGACGTTGGCACGGTCGTGGGTGGAGGATCGTGATCGTGAGTTGAGAGAGGGCACGCAGTTCTGTTGGGTCAAGGGTGATCGCGGTCATGGTGAGGGAGGAATCGCGGTCGAGGTTGGAGCGCGGTCGTGGTCACTGGCGGAGGCGAGGCGAAGGAAATGAAGGTGGAGAGTCTTGGGTGGTGCCCTCGCAGGGGATATGTTCTTGCAAGTTTAGAGGGAGGAGAGGACAATCGTGTGAGTGAACTAGAGAGATTAGCAGTGGTCTTCCTTTTCTTTTTTCTTTTCTTAGTTGAATCCAAGGTGGAAAGTTTGAGGAGGGAATCCAAGAATAGAGATTTGAGAATCTCTATATTTCAAAAATGGCTACTCTCTCTCCTAAATTTCCTTTTATTTTCTTTTGCTGGTGGAAACTCACAAAGCCTAAATGGCATTTCTAATTAAATCCTCCACTAATACTGCAAAAATCATACATAAGTAATTAATAAATTGTAATAAGTATAGAACATTTGCAAATGTAGTGTGTCAATTGCGTAAAAATGTAGAATGACAATTCTGACAATTCTCGATCTTAAGTAATATTTTAATATAACGTGTGCTCAAAATCTATTTGCAACTCCAAATTAAATAAATTTAGGCATAATTATTATCTACCAAAGTAGACTTATCAATACTATTAGTCAAATTATTTCCAAATCTCCTTTGTCAGATCCTATATAACAGTCGGATTGCCTTACCTTTATTCAAAACATTTGGATGGCTCTAGACATCCAATAATGGAACATTACAGCTTAAAACACTTTATGAAGATTTGTCAGACTAAATCTCACTTTTTGTTTTCGTAAGAAATCCGAAGTCCAAGATCATCATGATCTTCAAACATACATAACTTGTATTAGGTGTACAATAAGATGTCTACCCCTTAAACACTAGAACCTCTTTGGATTTGGACCAAAACAAGGACCAACCAGCATAAAATTGGACATCCATAATTTCACCCAGACGTCTTAAAATAACTTCCCCGACATCTTCTTAGAACCCTGTTTCCGTCCAACAAAATCAGAAACTCTAACCCTTTGTATCAGACGACCAAAAATATTGTCAGACATCTGACAAGACATCTAACCCAAAATTCAAACGTCTGATTCTGTTGTCAAAGTCATCATGAGCTTGAATTGATTTGGATTTCGACCCAATCTCTTAAGACATGTCTCTATCGGCTAGGAACCCTCTCCCAAGACTTCTTGAAGGTTCTTAACATCCCTATAAATAGCCCATAACCTCTCTTAAGCAAAACACACCTTGGAGGGATAATTTACAAAGAGAATCACTAGCTCCACTTACTCCTATTGCCTTATTGCTATGCAACATCCTTTCTTGGGAAAACTCACACTTCGATTGTGCTATAGCCATCCTCATCAAGGAGTTTACTCACTCGTAGTAGCTAGATTAAAGTAGTCGTCTTTTGGGGTGCTGTTGACGCATTTGGATCGTGTTTTAATTAATGTGTTGTAATATAGACGAACCTTCTACGAAAACAAATAAAGATTTTATTACTCGAAAATCGGAGTATCCGAGGTCGAACACAGGGAGCAATTGGAATTTACTACTAATCTCTAGAATATAATTGAACACTTTAATTACTCAAAACTTTAATTCAAATATAAATGCATGAGTTTGAAAAGTAATTGAGACAAAAAAGAAAAATTGGACGTCTGATCATGGGATAAGACGTCTTCAAAATGTGTTTTCCTTCTTTGATTCTTCTTCTTCTTATTTTCTTCATTTCCTCTTCTCTGTGCATGTTCTGTCTCTTCTACAGTGCTTCTTTTCTTCTGTCTTCTTTCTTTCTATTTACTTCTGTCTTCTTCTTACTTATCTCTGCTTCAATTCCTCTTCTTCTTCTTCATCTTCTTCTTCTTTCTTCTTTCTTCTTTCTTCTTTCTTCTTTATGGGTCTTCTTCTTCCTTGGATTCTATTTTTCCTTCTTCTTCTTCGAAGGTTCCTTCTGCGAAGACTTCCTTCTTCTTCTCCTTGGCTACTAAGTGCCGGATTCTTCCCTGTTCCTCCTGCCTTGCCTTTCTTGCACAATGCCATAGCAAAACCTAACCCCCCCTCTACCCGCGTGTCTCTCTCTCTATGTAAACCACTCTCAAGAAGCTCTCCCAGAGCCGAGTTAACGGGTCGGATCGCGCACGCATGACCAGGCGCACTGGCGTGTAGGTGATGTGCGAGGTGTGCTCAAATAGGGTCGGGTCGGATCCCGCCAGATCTGCGAGGTGAAACCGCAGACGAGGCGTGTGAGTTAGGTGAGGGACCTCACCCCAGGTGCATTCAGAGGCGAAGAGGCTATTTCACAAAATCAACATAAACCGCTTCAACCGTCTGTGAATTCACGATGTGGGACTAAATTCTCGCCTTCTCTCGCGCGTGCCTGCAGCAGACCTTCTTGCAATTGCCACAGCTGCGGCCTCTGTTGGTGTCGATTGCTGGAGCAGAAGTCTTCGCGAGATCTTCCACAATGCGCAGCACCTGGATCCTAGCAGTTCTAAAGCCTGGAGCAAGCTTGGAGCTCCTCGAGTCGACGTCAATGGCGGCTGGGGTGTGGAATCTACCAGACATAAAAAGGGCCTCTCGGCCTAATCAGAGCATCGGGGGACCTTCGCTGTGGCACGGCGAAGGTGATGCACTATGCGGCAGGCCGCGGGGTGACCTAGGCATGCGTGCCTAGGTCGTCCTGTGGCCGGAGGGATGGGTGCGTTCGGGGGCGTGTTGTGGAGGTGTAGTGGGACTATGGATGGGTAGAGGTTGCTCAATGAGGTGAGGCGAGGCTTATGAGACGGTCGGCGAGTCGTGTGGGGCTGTGGAGCGACAGGGGCGACTCACCGGAGTGTGGCCGGAGATGAGGAAGGTGACGGTGGATAGGAGCCGTCGAGGGTTAATCGAGTGAAATAAAGTGGGTAAAGGAAAGAGGGGAAGATGGGGAATAGTTCTGACCTAATTGCAGGGATGAAGGGGACAGAGAGGTGGACAGCAGTATCTGCTGTCGCCAGAGAAGAAGATACCCAGTGGAGGAAGACGGTGGCGACGATGGGGCTGAGGCAGCATGCACGGGTGTTGCACGATGCGGAGGAGTATGAAGAAGATGTCTCTGCCACTGGTTTTGTGGCAGAGCGAAGAGGAAAGGGACGGGGGCTCGCTAGACACCTTGGTCGGAAAAGAAGAGAGGAATCTGAGGTGGAATCCCAGCCAAGCCAAGCTGAGGAGGTGCGGCTGGGGTTGGGGTTTCTTTTATAGGCGCTAGCCGTGCGTCTGGTGCGTGGAGGACACGCCTTCTGTCCCCGACGTCTCGTCGGAGATGGAAGGTGGATAGATACCCAAATCTCTCGTGCGTTCGTACGAGAGATTTGGTACAAATCTGGGATTGTGGCCGGGCTCAGATGGAAGGGAATTCCTCAAAGAATCTCCCTTCCATTTCTGGGAGGGGATCTCTGAGGGATCAGAGAGTATTCCCTCTCTAATCCTCATCTGAGTAGGATTCTGCCCCAATAATGGCGGAAGGACCTGATTGGAAGATTGGCGAGGAAGATAGGGGGTTCTCTGTGATGGTTTTCAAAAGATAGGGACCAAAATGTGATTGGGTGTACTAAATTGCAAAGTAGGTCAAGATGACCTCCCCTTATGTCCAAATTTTGGTACAAACCTAATTTGGACCTAAGGAATCCAATGGTGAAGTTGGATTTTAGGTTTGAGTACGTTTGACTGGACATTTTACGTAAAAACCCAAATTAGGTCAATTGATGAGCTAGGACCCTAATCTAGGTCAAACTAGGTTCCAAAGGCCAAATTGAGTGTTCTAAATCCTAGAGGATATTTTTTCATGATTTTTAGAGGGTTTACTTGATTTTTATCCTGACCGAAACCTTGTTGAATTAAGCGGGTCTGTTTTAGGGTTACAAGATGTCATTTAATTCGTGGATTGCACATGAACCCATTTCTGATTGAATCAACCCACTTTTTATCTTATTTAGATAATTTGACCTATGTTTTGCCTCTGAGAAATCCCTTTTATGTACTGCAATGGTAAAATTACAGTTTTAACCTTTATTTCATGTTTTCTTCTCAGAACACTTATTCCTTCAATTAAGCCCTCTTCTAAGTTATATAGGAGCTTTTATTCTCTTTATTAGGTCAAAATGAGCTAGTTATGGCTCATGATGAGGCTCTCATCAGGTGCTATATAGGGTGTTTCATTTTCATTTTACATACATTTGCTATAGTTGAGTATCCGGTTTGTTGGATCCCCATCTCTTCCTTTCTAAGGGAAAAACCTACATTTTGGGATTAGAGGTGGGAATTGTAATTGAGGTACACTAGTCTCATTTCAAGTAGTGTGGATGGTGGATTAATCATGATTGTGATTGTAAATCCTAAGTCAGGGATTGAGTTAGGTGGTGGTTTTCACTCAGTTTGGGTTTCCACCTAAAAATCTTATATCTAAATTATGTGAATGAATTTTTATTTAGCTATTATCTTTCAATGTCACTATTCACCACCCCTCTAGTTCAATTTCAAAGATGAGTTTTAGAGCTTAGGAGAAGCTAAGAATGAGCTAGGAAGGGCTGAAAATGAAGGATGGGGGGTCATGGAGTATTTACAAGTGTGAATAAAGGTTGGGTCGAATCATTTGGTGCAACCAGGCTTCAATGCACAGTGCATATCACAGCCCACGCATGTAGCTCACTCTAACCACATGCTTCACACCCAACCACTGTAAGCATGGTGCATGCACTCGCATAGTAGTACCTAGAGCTATGCAGGTGCGTTGAGGAGAGCCCATCATCATCTAATCATGATCTCAGGGTTGAGAGGAGTAGTGCTTGCGCTTCACACGACACGCATAGCCCACGTACGATTGTACGTTATCACACCCAAGTGAATCCATAGAGCCACGTGGAAGCGTCGTTGCCACTTGATCCAAATCAAACAACGCTGATTTTTTCACGCCCCACGCCTTGAGAGGGTGAAGGAAGCTCCGTACGCAATGTGGCCTCCCTTGCTATCGTTCATCTTGCATCGAACGGCCCAATTTTTCCCCTGCTCTCATAAGGAGGAGGCAAATTAGGAATCTAACTCGCGGCAGTTGCTTTGGAGGACCTTCTCCCATTGTTGCATTATGTCATTGGATTGTCGCATAGAAGAATATGGTGGCGCGAGGTCTCGACCATTGGATGGAGATCCAAAGGTCAGGATTTAACATTGGCGATCTCCTCTGATGAAGTTGCGGTGGCCATTGGGTGGTTTGGAGGGTCTGGATGGTGCAAGGTGGCACTATCTAGACCATCCATCTTCTTCCCCTTGTAGGTTGATGATGAAAATTGTTGACACCGATGCTCCCCGGCAACGGCGCCAAAAAATGATGATGATGTAAATGTTTGTTGGTGACAATTGAATAATTATAATGATTATTGTTATGATCATGTCGTTGTAGTATAGGGTGTATAATATAACATTAAGGATGTCGTATAGTGGTGAGTATGGGTGAGTACCAGTCATTACAACCATTATTATCATTTGCTTATTTATCTAATTTTTACTGGTTTTGTTCCAGGTCGTTCTTTGGGAGGCAATTTATTGAATTTAATTCGGTCACTCTTTGATTATCTCCAAAATTGTCTTCTTATTCAAAAAGAAACTCTACATTTAAAGAATGAATGAATGTTTTATTTACCTAGTTACTAAGAAGTGCTTGCAAAAAAATACTAACTATGAACAAGCATCAAACAATCTATTATTATACTCTAAACTATGTATTTACAAGTTATACTATTAACACTAATATGTTAGTTCATACTACATTAGGATACCATAGTGTAAAAACTTAACTTACTAGTCATTTATTTATAGTGACATATATATCAATTTTAGTGACAGATATAAACGTCGCTAAATCTCAGAAAACACTATATACAACCTAAAGAAGCAAACTGAGGTCTTTAGCGACATTTATAGTGTCGTTTTATTCTGTTAGTAATTATGTGGGTTTACTTATACGTATGTATATTACTTATTCTACTGCTGTATGTACAGTAAGTCTTTCTGTTCTTGCTATCTCTTGTGTTCTCTCTTTCTTTTTTAAGTCGTCTGTCCTTTCAATTTCTTCTGTATGGTATTTCAGAGGCTGCGGTGGAGACGGGGTTATTAGGCTAACGTCCTTAGTGTAAAATGTGTTTAATTAGCGGGCGCGCTTTTCGAGGGATACACAGCACCCTACGGGTGGGACCAGACCTCTACTAAGCGCACCCTAATCTCAAATTAGGTGGCTTAGTTACGTTTTCCAAGCTCAGCGTCAGGCCTCAGCCCAACGCCTTCAAGTTCGCACACGCTCAGGCCTCCAGCCCCATACATACACCACATATTCAATATCATCACACATCAGAGTTCAGCACAAATCGGGTAATCGGATAAAGGATTGCGTTTCGGGCGCCCAGCGCCGTGACGACTGCTTCAACTGTAGCATAAATTATATTTATATGGCTGCGTTTGGTTTGCAGCACACAATGTGGTGCTATTCCAGCGCCACATCGTGCGTTGGAAATCAGACGCAGCTGCGTCTGTGCGCGTTTTTGGCCCTCGATTTGGGGCCATAAATTATTAAAAAAAATAAAATAAAATATGGTAAATAAAATATTTACATAATACTACAAAATTGATTAATTAATTTTGAATTTTAAATATTTTTACTATACAAATAAATTCGCTAAACTAGGCTGATTATACAGGTTGATTTAGGTGATTAAATAGTTAATTACTTATAAAATAGTTAGTAAATGGTCTAATTGACCTTAAAAAGTTTTAACTTACATACTTAAGTATTTAATACATATTTTTATTGTATTTTTACGAATTTATTTATGTTTTATTTAGGCTAAAATAGCAGTTCTGGGTGTTTAAAATTAAAACTAAGTTACAGTAAGTTATACTAGGTATAATTATACTTTGACTAACTTAAATTACTTAATATATATATATATTCCCAAGTTTATAGATTTATTTAATTTAATTATTGCTCTAACTTATTAACTTAGCTAAGTTAATCTATAATCTAACTACTAAATATGTAAATAGGAATCTGTATCTATATATACACATAATTAAGTAGATATGTACATAACAGTTTAGTATTTATACATATATTTACATAGATTACATATGTATATGAATTTCTGTACAGGTTTTATACATATTTACAGTATAACTATGTATCTAACTGATATGCTATAGTTATAATACTATGAATGGGTATATTTACAGTTTTAAAATAAGTCTATGCCATTAGGCTTTTGTATAAAGTTAGGGAATTAGAGTTGATTGAGTTTTTATTTGAGTTTAGACAGCAGCCGCAGCTACTGTCAGAGGAGATGGAGAAGAGAAGAATGTGCTGTTTTAGTGTTGGTTTTAGTTGCTGTTCAGGGTGAGTTTTTGTAGCAGCAGCAGTGGCTTAAGCCACTGTCAAATGGCTAACTGCTGCTGCAGTTAGTCCACTTGGAGAAAGGGGAACAAAAAATTCACAGATGAAAGGGGAATTTGGAGGAGAAGAGAATTTGGAGATGGAGGGAAATGTAGCTGCAAGTTGCAGCATGTTGCTGTATAACTGGGAACAAGATTAAATTCAAAACAAACTAAACATTGAAGAGATGAAATCCAAATCTGAAAGGGGTTTAAATCTCACGAAAATCTCATGTAAATTCAGCTCAAATACTCATTAGGAAAGACCTTATCAGAAGCATCCTTTCAGATCAAAACAACAAATGGCATTGAGTTAGTTCTTCCTAATGCCATAGACAGCATGAAGGAAGACTTAGCTCGATCAATTAAAACCAAAGAAACACAATCCCAGTTTCTTGCACCCTTAAGGAGTATGGAAAACTCCTTAGGTTAGAGAATCACCATACAGAAATGATCATCAACACAAATAGTGCATGGCAGTTCTGAAATAGCAAAAAGAGACTAAGAATGCATTAAGGAAATTTAATGGAAGCTGGCGAATGCATTCAAAACAAAGTATAAATAGAATCATGAAAGGCTCTTCTGATTGGTTCTCTGTCACCAGAGAACTTCTCAGAGTCCTTGCCTACAATGAAAACCAAAAATCCCTTCAATTTGTCAGATCTGTCAAAACATTTCAGAGAGTAAAAATCCTTTAAAATCCAAATCAAAAGTGCTCTGACAAACTGAGGCAATCCATTTAAAACAGAGGGGCTTTTGTGAAACAAATGGAGTGAGTGAGAAGCCCCAAATGGTGCTTGTGACGCCACTTTCAGATCTGAGGCAGTGTGCCATCAGATCTGAAATTAGGTCAGGATGTGTGGGTGATTGATGAAAAATTCGTCGTTAAAAAGGAAAAAACAAGAATCAGAATTTGGATGATGGAAAAACAAAACATGAAGAGGGAGATAAATTGAACAATGAACAGATGATTCTTCCCCTCTGATCTGGACTGATCAGAGGAGGTGAGGGAGGGGATCTAATACTAATTCTACTCCTAAGACTAATCTAACTACAGCTAACATTAAACACTAACAATTAAAACTAAATCTATTCTAAACTACTGCAAACTAAATCTAACACTACTTGTGCAGAATTAAAAACTAAACTAAAAGGAAGAATGGGACCTATGGGTCCTTAGCCGGCGGCTAAGGAGGAAGAAAGGAGGAGGGTGACTCCAGCGGAGGGAAGAGTCTGCTAGTGAGACTCCAGGGTCGTCCTCAGGTGCTACGAGGTCCTTAGCGACGAGGAGGGTCGAGAGCAGGCGATAATTCCACAGCCGGTGGCTGTGAAATCAGGGTCTAGGTGAGGAGGAGAGACTGGAGTGGACGAACTGATCGCTAAGAGATGTAGGAGGGAGCGATCCTTTGCGCGCGACACCACTGAGGTGCTTAAATAGCAGCTCAGTGACTGGAATCACCGCAAGGGTGAGGTTAATCAAAATTAGGCTGGCGGTGAGGATGAGATGGGTAGAGCGCGCGGCGAGTCAAGAGAGAGATCTGACCGTCAGATGAGATCTGGGAAGAGAGGTGAATGCACGCACCGAATCGCGCGAAGGTTCCATTTGATTCTAGCCGCAGATCGAGATCAAAAGTGCGATGGACGGTCGAGAATGGCTGTGTTCTTCGCGTGCTACAGTGCGCGTGAAGAACACAGGCTTCTCTCTGAAATGAGGGAAAACTTGCAGGAAGACCCTTGAACGAAGGGGTAGAAGAATAGCGTGCAGGTCCAAAAGTGAGAAGAACTATAACTGGAAGGGCCTTGCAGTCATACAGAAGGGTCCCTGCGGCTTGCAAAAAGGTCCAAGAAGGAGTTTTGAAGGGTAGAAATGTAATGCATGAAGGACCTAATTGTAATCTATTTATTTCTAAGCCTAAATGATGTCCAATTGCTTTCAAATTTTTACATGTGCTTAATTGAACATTTAAGACATTGATTTTACTTCTGATTTATCTTTTCAAACTTGTTTATGTGTTCAATTGATGCATGGATCATCATTTGTTCTTTAGTTTTCAGAATATCTCATTTTTGTGACCTAATTAGGAGGTTTTAACACACATTAAAAGTTTTAGGTCTTTTCTTTAATTCCCGCACTTAACCCTTTTTATGTGTTAATTTGATATTGTTTTTCTTAGTGTCTAGCTTAATTTCGGCCTTTTAGCTATGATGAGTAGCCACTCATTAGGTGATGCTACGAATGTCAAATTGGATCAATTTTTGTGTCATTGGGCTGTGATCATCGACCTAAACCCATCTATGTGGTTGAATTTGTCGTTTAAGGCTCCTAATCATGTCACCTTGCTCGTTGGCATTTGATCATCATTGAACTGCATATGATGCTATAGAGGTTCAATCAGGGCAATTTCAAAGGTGTTGGATTCTGATTGTCACCTTGATTAGATCTATATAGTTCGATCTTCAATTCGAGGCCCTGGAATGTATCGTCCTATCCCCTAACCATGAAAATAAGAAAATTAATGTATAAATTATACAATCTATGCTAAATTCATGATGATGCATGTTATGTAATATTTACAGTGCCAGATGCTTCTATAGGCTTAGGAACATGCATAAATAGGCATTTTATTGCGAATAATTGTGTATCTATCATGGACTCATGGCAATCGAAGATGAGGTATCTTCTTTTTCGTTTGATGAACTTTTAGAAGCTTTCTATGAATTGCATGACTTAACTAAAGCACTTAAAGTAGCAAAAAAAAAAAAAGACTAAGGACTTAGATGAAGAAACAAAATTGAAACATAAATTTGCTTCACAAAATCAACAAATCTCACAAGAGATTATCTCACTTAGGACTCAAGCAGATTCACTTCAAGTAGAACTAAGAAAGTTGAAACAAAAGTCTATCACTCTTGTAAATGACTTAGCAAAAATTATTAAAGGTAGAGCTAACTTAGGAAAATTATTAGGTGCACGGACCTAAACCACAACAAAATTTGGGTTAGGATATGTTCCTAAGAATGACCATGAAGCTTCTACCTCACAAACCAACACACAAAGCCCTTCTAGCCATAAGGCCAATAATAAGTCCACACCTAAACAGGCACCAGCTAGCAAATCTAACCCAAAAGAAAATGGGTATCAAAAAGAAATTTGCAATCCAATTTTGTAGGACAACCTAACTCAGGACTAATAAAGTATTTGGACTGGATCTATCATAAAAGAGATGGACATCTTGTAGCCATAAGAAGAAACTCTAGGCCTCATAGACGTAAACCAATGACTGGTCAGAAGTGAAGGAAGATGGGTTATGGACAATGGTTGTTCAAAGCACATGACAGGAGATGACCTTTTCCTCAACCTCAATTGCAAGGAAGGTGGTTTAGTCACCTTTGGCAACAACCACAAAGGCCATATTATTGTCATTGTCCAAATTGGTAACTCTAAAACCTCTTTTCATAATGTTCATCATGTAAAAGGATTAAAACATAGCTTGCTTAGTGCAAGCCAGATTTTTGATAATGGATACAAGGTAAATTTCACCTCAAAAGGCTTTAAGATTAAAGATAAGAAAACAAAGGAAATTCTTTTGATTGGAAACAAATCAAAAGAAATCTACACTATTAACTTCAACAAATACAACACAGTTAACTATTTGGTTGCATCGAATGATGAGTGAATACTACGCCATTGTCGACTTGGCCATGTTCACATGTGAAATATAAATAAGCTTGTGAAACATGACTTAATACGGGTACTGCCTAAGATTTCCTTTAAAAAGAAAAATCTTTGAAACTCTTGTGAACAAGGCAAACTTTACAAAACCTCCTTTAAACATAAAAACATGGTCAGTACCTCAAAGCCACTTGAGTTGATTCACTTGGATCTCTTTGGACCAACCAAGTCTGAAAGCCTAAACAGGTGCAGATTGATAAGTCCACTTTTGTGGACTATTATTTCTCTTAAGTACTATTTAATTATTTGTTCTTAGTTGTTAATTAATTAGGAGTTATATGGCAATTCACCTTCGTCTGCATTTAATTTTATGCTTCAATTTTACATTTAATAACAAAAGTTATGATAATATAATTTATGTGATGAATGCAGGCTAGGTAAAAGAATCAGGCGCTCATTTTTACTTCTATAAGATGTCTTGGACTTGGATTGGACGTCCAGAACTATTATCAAAGATTCACGCCATTACATTTTTTTCAAGACATCTGAAGAAGAAACCGCCCATGCTTATCTACTATTCCAACCACTCACGATCGTCGTGAGTAGTTGGAGATACTTGCGACCGAAGGAAAAAGAGGAGATTTTTGTTTGAAAAGAAGCCGCATCCACCGAGACAAGGGGCCTGATCTTCCTCCCCTGGCGGGGATCTTCTCCATCTCCACCACCATGGAACAAGCGCACCCTGTGTTTCAAGCTTGCACCATGGACTGAAGCTACTCTCGACCTCCGCTCATCTCAACGAGGTGGTGCTCGGTGACAGAGAGCACCACCAACATTAGCTGCTCCCTCCACCGTTACCACCTTCATCTTCTCCACTTTCTTCAACCTCCTACTAGCACTCCTCTAGTTGAATCCATCAACACCACCACTCAATGCCACGATCACCACACACACGCAGCCACCCCCTTGCGCAACGCCCACCAGGCATCAGCATCAGCTTCATCCTCCCACGTCAGCCTGTCCACAGCACGCACGTGCCCTTGCAACCTCGCCAGTGCCCGCAGGCACCGCAACCATCAGCCGCGCACTGCCACAGCGCAAGCGCTGCACCTTGCTACCATGCGTAGTGTGCAACCACGCAACGCGCACAGCACAAGGACACCCATGCCCAGCTACGCTTCAGCCGCCACGCGTAGCTCGCCTTACACCCTTACCCGGCATCGCACTATTCATCTTCTTCCCCGAAGGAACCCATCGTCAACCGTCCACCTCCAAGTGCAGCCACCTCCACGTGCCACAAAGCTTCGCTCCAACAACGCCATCGACTTCGCCTTTCCCTCACAAGGCCGCCCACGCCCATGGCAGACCTTCCCACCGTCCATTTAAGTGCGCGTGCAAGCCACCGCCGATAGCATCCAATGCTCCGACCGATTGCTGCCAGCCACCTCCATCGACGCCATGACCACCAATGCGAAGCCCGCATCCCGACCGATCTACTCCAAGCACCACACCTCCAGCCGCGCCTTCTCCTCCACATGTGCACGAGGGGAACAAAATCCCCTGTTTTGCTATAGTAACACCTCAATTAGTATTTACATTAAATGCCATTGCGGATCTTTCTATTCATTTATTTAAGGCATTACATTATTGAGGTGAATTTACATAGCCCTCCTTCTGCTTCATCTAAATTATTTGCATATGCATTTCTCACATGAATGATTTAATGCAGGTCATAGATATTATGGTAAACAAGTTATATTCTAGAAATTAGTATTTACAGTGTTTACCATTATCAAGATCATTATTTTACATGATATTATATAGTAGTGATTTTGCATATGCACACCTATATTGTTGATTATTTATTTGAAGTAAGAAATCATGTTAAAAACACGTGAACCAGTTAGTATGCATACACATTGAGATTCTTGAAGAAACGAAGCACAACGCACTAGTTTAAATAGGCTAATTCCTCCCTTTGTAGATGACCTAACTATTCGTGGTTAGATTCTAAAAATTAAAATATTTTGAAAAGTGATTTTCGACCACACGATTAAATACAATGACACATCATTTTATGTTAAAGTTTTCAACGAAAATGAAGATCGTGCTTTCAAATGGCGCCGTTGCTGGGAAGGAAACACGCCTATTAATTTTTTCAGGAATTTTATATTATTTTGATGCTATTTTAAAAGCTTTTCTAAATATTGACATTGGTTCTCTTTGTGTGCACGGATTGAACGATGAACACAATGGGTGCGTACGGCGGAGATGATCTTTTTGGCGGACCTTGATGCCACTTGGAGGATAGCAACAGGAACACGTAGGCCTTGATCACACACGCATAGGCTTACAGAGAAGCCTATTTTTTATTTAGTCAGTAGATCTTAGTTAGATTTAGTTTAGATAGATATTAGAATTTAATTTCTATATTTTGGACACTTGTTGGGTATTTTTGGCAACGTTTTCCCAGTGCTTCTTTATTTCTTATCGCTCTTGTATGTGGGAGCGTATTTTTAGGAGCATGTTCCTATTTATTTAGATTATAGGATTATTCAAATTGTTTGAACTGCATGTTTGTTAGTTAGTTCAATTAGGTCTGTTTGCTTATTATTATTGAAAAAAAAAAGGAAAAAAAATTTCAAACTGCCTGCTAGAAGCTGCATATCTATAGGACGACCATCTAAGACTGAATGAGTAGCATCTAGTTTATTTTTACTATATTGCATGCATTATTGCATGAAGAAAGCAAGAGTAAGGTACATCTTCTCTTGAGCATCAATTACTTGTCATGCATCTACATTGAACCTAAATCTAAGACCACTAAAGTGCTTGAATCAAATTAATTCAGTGGTCACTTTAAAAATTGGGACTATAAGAGGTTAGACCTTAAAATCTGTGACTTAAAATTCTGTGCAAAAGGATCTTATTTATGAATTTTCAAAACTTAAAACATGATAGCATTTTTGCACACCTGAGACACTGTGCACCTCACACATAAGGTCACTAGATAAATTTCTACCTCTCCTCTTTTGCACCACAATGGAAGTTAATCAGAAATCAACAAGCCTATCCACCAAGTTACTTCGGTTCCTCATGTGTGGGCTTGATTCGAGACTTCCATCCCTTGCGAGTAGGTTAAAGGCACCAGCAAAGGTTAGCCTAGGAAGTGTAATTTGTGCAAAACTTGTTTGGCCACCAACTGAACATTTAATTCTAAGACCTACAATCTACTAAAAATAGATCCCACTGAATTTGCGTTTGCTTTGACAGTAGAACTCTCTAGGAAGTTTCTGCTTGTATTCTAAATTCTTCTAAATCCTAAGAGAGTTAAAACTGTTTGGCTTAAAAAAATGATTCACCCTTTTTCCTATCTTTTAGATTATCAGAGTCAATACTTCCCATCTTTTAACCAGGATCCCATGCCCCGAGCGTATCCATCCTTTGATGGGTACATTGATAATTCATGGGATCATTCATATTCCTATCCTAGGAGTACTGGCATGATAACTCCCACTTTTGTGCAGAGCCTAGGAGCAGGATTTTCCAACCCTAGAATTCCTACTTCTATGCAAACACCCAACCCTCCCACCCCTCATGATTTTCCATATCGAGGTTGGACTAATACCCCTACGCAACCAGAGCCTGAAATTGACTATCCTCCCCAACCTGATAATAGTAGCCTCTCCTCTTTTATCATAGAAATGCAAAAACAGCAAAAGAAAATGATGGAATCCATGGGAGAGATGTTGAGGAATAGTCAACAGTTAAATGAAGAAATAAGACAGCTTAGCTACGTGCTTTCCAATAATTCTGATCCCTACCCATACGACCATGATCATGAAAATAATTCTGAGGAAACCATTGACAATAGGGATCTAGTTTTATGTAGCTATCACTTAGACTCTCCCAATGAGACACGGCCACTAGAGGAGAACGATCATAGTGATTATCCACCCAAGCTATATTAGAGTAAAAAGCAAGGGAAGATGGTACCTCTTGAGGACCTTGACCTCAATGACAGTATTCTCCTTACCCTACTAACCTGTGTCAAGGTTGTATTGTTCCTATCACTTCCCCTATTGATTATCTGGTGGAATCCCATTCTACCCTTAGTGAGCCTACTCCTGACCCTCCACTTAGGGAATCAACGCCTCCCATTCAGCATCCTGAGGATTTAAATGCACCCAATGAAGGTGACCCTAAGAGAATGGAGGATGAATTAGATCAATTTTGGTTTCAGGGATATGAAGAGTCTATTTCAGAAAATGAGGATGCCCCAATAGAGGAACTTGGACTGAAAATCTAGAGTGAATCATAGGGGAATTATTTATCATTTGAGGATTTACCTCCAAAGGATATAAAAAATATGGCAAAATCCAGATTCCTCCCTTCTTTTGAGAGTCATCCTCCATCAAAGCAGGAGTTGATATTAGAGGAGGACAAACAAAATAGTGAGAAGCCTAGGGAAGACTCTCGGGAACAAAACATGTCAATTGAGGATTTATATCCTGAGAAGAATAACAAATTCAGTGATATAGGCTTGTTCCAAAACATTAAGACTGATCCTCCTTTAGGAATAATTAAGGATACTGATCCAACTCCTAATGAATCACATATGCACCCCAACAAAAATTTGAGTGAACCAAACAAATTCAAGGGTGAGCTTAATGATAATGATTCTGATATTTTAACCTTGCCATTAAAGAGTTGTAATTTGGAGTCTACCCTTGATTCAAATATGACTCCGATCATTAATGCTAGGCAGGGTAACCTGAAGTTGTCTGCAACTGTTAGGGAGTATACACAATCTAAATCATTGTTGAAATTGGACCTGACACTGACTAAGCCCTCATTGGACTTAACCATTACCTTCCAACACTACGAACAACCCTTATACTCCCTAACCGATCCTTGGCTTAGATCTCTGCTCATGTACATTCTTTATGGAGAACATATCAGGCCAGTACATCCTCAGGTAGAATGGTGAGTGTGGATTGATGCTTGTACTTTTAGTCTTGCCATTCAAGGGTTTCAAATATTAATGTTTATATCTTTTAAAACCCATCCTGTTTTGGAGGATCCTTATTATCCTCCACTTATTCCATTTTGGGAGGCCTCTTTTCATAGACCTCCCCAGGTAGCCAACGAGGTTTTCTGCTTTCATACATTCTGGCGAGAATTTGGGATTATGTTGCATCATCTGCTCACCAACATCTGTGGCTACCTGTTTTCTAAGCTCATGCTGTTATGTATATTTTTAGTGCCTAACTTTTTCTAACTAGAACCTGACTTATAGGTTCCTTATAAGTCTGGCTACTGACAGAAAATGCAGCGCTTGTTGGGAGGCAACCAGCAGTCTGAATAACACCGTCGTCAGGTGATTTCTTTCCTTTCTCCCCTTGTTTTAATTTTACAATGAGGACATTGTAGGATTTAGGAATGGGGGGGTGCATTTTGCATTTTAGGAAGTATTCATGCATTTAGGTTAGCACAAAAAAAAATTCTTTTCTTGAACTGAATGGGTTAGTCCCTAACAAAATTTCTTTGTCATTGGAGGTTTTTCTTCTTGAATTATTTCTTAAGTTTAGAATCCAGTACATTTATTTCACGTGCATGTAGACTGGGTAATAGATCCTTGAAGAAAACCAATAAGCATTTGTAATCTACTAAACCCTTGGACAGTTAATAGGAAATTAGGCATACTATCTTCTAGTAGATCCACCCCATATTTGTGAGATGAAAGTAGAGAGATTGCTGGTGCACTAAGTCTAGTGCAAGGACTCTTAAGTTTTGGATAATTAGATGATGATACTTCAGAGTTAGGCGTAGTTTTTGCTCCCTGTTCCTATGTGCGTACTTTGTGTGAATTCCTGAGAGTCACCAAATAAGATAGATACACAGAGATGGAGTCTTAATAAAGCTATGACTATGGTGGATGGTTATAATCGTCCTTTATAGACTCCTCGACTAAAGCAAGGTAATAGTGTCAAAGGTCAGAAATACGCCTATCCCATCCATTTCTTCCCGATGCCAAGAATAGGCACTTCCACCAAATAAGCCACACAATATCCTCTTGACCATCATCATCCCTAATAATGCCTCATAAATAAAAGTTTGTATCATGTTATGTTGATTAATAAAGAAAGAAAAAGAAAAAGAAGGAAAAAGAAAGAAGAAACAATTAAAAAAGAAAAAAAAGAGAAAAGAAAGAGAGAAAAGAAAAATTAAAGAGTCCAAGGTTATATTTTATCGTTGTAACATTGTTTCTGAGGCAACAAAAACACTTATCGCGTTCCACCGAATATGACCTATACCTACCTTTCAGTATTTCTGATCGCCTGAATACTGGTTGAGGACTCTAACTTAGTTGTAGAGTTATTAGGACTTTAATTAAAGTGTGAATGTCATGTGAGGCCACCTTAAATTTGGAGAGATTTGTGATCTCAGAAAGAAAAGAAAGAAAAGAGTGAGTGCCAAGGAACATCAAGAGAGCACAGTTGTTTAGCCTCTCTCCGAGTTGACTTGTCTAATATCTAGAGATCTAGAATCTGTAGTACTAGACTACAAGTAGCACTAAATGAGTGTGTGCCACCAAATACAAATCCATTCAACACAATATCTCCTTCCTAAGCCAAAAGACAGGGTCAAATTATAGATTATTTTCTGCTTTATCCTCGAGGGAAGTAGTTGCCTATCCCGACAGAAATATTTACCAAGGGTGAAGTACGAACTCCTAATGCAAATTATCTTTTTCACTAAGATCTATTACCTAGGCTATTATTACTTCACATTTGTCTGGATCTCTAAAGTTTTGAAATAAGAAAAGAAGAAATCTTCTGATTACTTCTATTATTTTTCATTTTTGCTCGGGACTAGCAAAACTTAGGCATGGGGGCAATTGATAAGTCCACTTTTGTGGACTATTATTTCGCCTAAGTACTATTTAATTATTTGTTCTTAGTTGTTAATTAATTAGGAGTTATATGGCAGTTCACCTTCGCCTGCATTTATTTTTATGCTTCAATTTTACATTTAATAACAAATGTTATGATAATATAATTAATGTGATGAATGCAGGCTAGGTACAAGAATCAGGCGCTCATTTTTACTTCTATAAGACGTCTTGGACTTGGATTGGACGTCTGGAACTACTATAAAAAATTCACGCCATTACATTTTTTTTAAGAAGTCTGATGCTCTAGTTAGACGTCTAAAGAAGAAATCGCCCATGCTTATCTGCTGTTCCAACCACTCGCGATCGTCGCGAGTAGTTGGAGATACTTGCGACTGAAGGAAAAGGAGATTTTTGTTTAAAAGGAAGCCGCGTGCACCGAGGAGAGGGGCCTGATCTTCGTCCCCTAGCGGGGATCTTCTCCCTCTCCACCACCCTGGAATAAGCGCACCCTGTGTTTCAAGCCTGCATCGTGGACCGAAGCTGCCCTCGACCTCCGCTTGTCTTGATGAGGTGGTGCTCGGTGACAAAGAGCACCACCACCATCAGCCACTCCCTCCACTGTTACCACCTTCATCTTCTCCACTTTCTTCTTCAACCTCCTCCTACCGCTCCTCTAGTCGAATCCATCAATACCACCACTCCTCAACACCACGATCACTGCACATGCGCAGCCACCCCCTTACGCAACTCCCACCAGGCAGCAGCATCAGCTTCATCCTCCAACGCCAGCTTGTCCACTGCACGCGCGCGCCTTGCAACCTCACCAGCGCCCGCAGGCACCGCAACCATTAGCTGCGCACTGCCACAGTGCAGTCACTATGCCCTTATAGCCATGCGCAACGCGCAACCGCGCAGCACACAATCGCGCAGTGCGCACAGCACAAGGCTGCCCATGCCCAGCTGCGCTTTAGCTGCCACGTGCAGCGTGCCTTACACACTTACTTGACATCGCATTGTTCATCTTCTTCCCTGAAGGAACCCATCGCCGGCCGTCCACCTCCAAGTGCATCCATGTCCACGTGCCATGAAGCTTCGCTCCAGCAACACCATCGACTTCGCCTTGCCCTCACAAGGCCACCCACACCCACGGCAGACCTTCTCGCCGTCCATGCAAGTGCCCGCGTAAGCCACTGCTGACAGCATCCAAAGCTCTGACCGGCCACTGTCGGCCACCTCCATCAATGCCACGACCACCAATATGAAGCCTGCATCCCGGCCGATCTACTTCGAGCACCGTGCCTCCAGCCGCGCCTTCTCCTCCGCGTGTGCACGAGGGGAACAAAATCCCCTATTTTGCTACAGTAACACCTCAATTAGTATTTATGTTAAATGCCATTGCGGATGTTGCTATTCATTTATTTAAGGCATTACATTATTGAGGTGAATTTACATAGCCCTCCTACTTCATCTAAATTATTTGCATATGCATATCTCACATGAATGATTTAATGCATGTCATAGATATTATGGTAAACAAGTTATATTCTAGAAATTAGTATTCATAATGTTTACCAATATCAAGATCATTATTTTACATGATATTATATAGCGGTGATTTTGCATATGCGCACCTATATTCTTGATTAATTATTTGAAGCAAGAAGTCATGTTGAAAACATGTGAACCAGTTAGTATGTGTAACGAACGCGTGCCCCAGACGTCTTTTAAGACGTCTGGGAGGTGGCCCAGACGCCGGATCAGACGTCTGGGATCGATTCCAGACGTCTGGAAATCCATTATCTTCCACACGCGTGGGTTGTCTGCGCGCCTGAGCGCGCAGAACCTCATATTCGTTTATTCCCTGCGGCTGGAGATGCCCTGCCGCATCCTCTCTCCTCCTCGCACAACCTTAAAAGGCCACACCTCCCCTCACTTCCGTCACCACCGTCTCCTCCCTCTTCTCCTTCAGCCAGTGAGAGTGAGCGCGAGCGCGAGGGCGGCAGCGGTGGCTGCAGTGAGCGGGGAGGAGGTGCTCCGTGCGAGAGTGGAGCTCTACCATGAGGGCGAGCTCGCCGGGGCTGCTAGGGTCGGCCGGCGGAGGGGGCATGAGGCGTCCGTCGGAGCGACGCGGAGGGGGGACTGCCGCGGTCTGAGTAGCAGGCGCGCGAGGTGCGATGCGGGCGGCGTCGCGAGTAGAGGCCGAGTGGCGCCCTGAGTCTGGAAAAATTTCCAGAATCAGACGTCTGGGTTGATAGCCAGATGGAGAGGGCGACGTCGGGAAGACCATCCAGACGTCTGAAAGGTGAGTTTTCCGTCTCCTTCTTCCTTCCTGTCGACTGACCGTACTGAGGGAGGGAGATGGGTGTGCGCAGGCTCAGTGATTCGACATCCATCGCGAATCAAATGTCTGGTAGTAGTACCAGACGGCAGAAGCGACCTCCAGACGTCCGGGGTGACCATCGGATGTCTGGGATCTAGGCCAGACGTCCCCGCAGACTTCTGGACGTCTGGGAAACCACGCTAAGCAAAGTAATTCTCTGATCCACTTTTTAAGATGTCTGGAAGAAGTTCCAGACGTCTGATTTTGCACAGTGTCGTCGTTTTTGACCCGTTTAGGGCCCGTTTGAGTTCCGTTTTCCGCGATTCGAGTTGCGTTCTTTTCAGAATTAATTCCTCTACCCATCTACAGTAGCAATACACTATTTTGAGACACTCCTTGTGTTCGATCCTTGTGATAGGACCCCATTCTGTTGCAATCTCGTGGGTCGCGGAGGCACGTGGGATTCTCGACCACGCCCCCATTTCTCCCGTTGTACCTGGTAGAGTGGCTTTAAGTTATTAATAAAATCTGTTAAATTATGGAACCATAAATAGAACCTAGGACATTGCATGAATCCTAGGAATGAGAAATAGATGGAATGATAGCTCATAGGTGTTGCATGAATCCTAGGGCTGGAAAACTAGATTGTATGATAGATCCTAGGATATGGCATGAATCCTAGGATGGGAAAACTAGTGAAATGTATAATACTGCAGTCTTGAAAAATGGAAAGAGATATAAAGCTGCCTGTAATTTGAATTAACTGCTGCCTGTTGTGAATAAATAACGTGGTTGAGAACATGGTTTGTAAGAATGTGAAACTGGAAAGTGAAACCTGGATGTTTGAGTAAAAAGGATGGAACCCTACGGGGAAGTAGGAGTAGAACTCCTGGAAAGTGAATGGAATATTATTGTGGAAGTGAGCTGGCCCTTGAGTACGGAGTACCAAGGAGAGCGACTGTCCCCCTGTTTAGTACAGAGCGGAGCCAGCCACCCCAGGGACCCGGGGTTAAGACTGGCCACTCTGTAACGACTTGCTGGCCCTCGCGTACGTAGTACCGAGGAGAGCTACTAGTGTAGGGAGGTACCAGCTACCCCATGGGCCCCGGGGTTCTGCTAGCCTCCCACACCGACTTGTTAGGCCCGCTGGGGCAAACTAGGGTAGTCAGGCGAGGGTGCGCGGACTGTGGAGGGGCAAGGCCCCGGTTTGGTTACTGTGGAGGGGTTTGACCCCTGTTACTGAGAGGGCTCTGCCCTGGACTGGTTCCGTGCGGTGCTTTGGGCGCACCCGTCAACGGAAACGACTGACCACGTGCCAGAATGGGTTAGCTACCTGTGCGTTTATCGCGCGTGCCGTAGTCACCGTTACGTCTGTCGGTGACCTTGGGGTGGTTGACTGAGGGTAGGATCACCACGGGGGACTCTCTCGGCCAGGAGAGCACGACGTGCTACTTCTATTTTTTGGAAAAGACTACAACAAGATCGTTCCCATGAGGAACATTCGAGATCAAGAAAAAGATCTGAGGAATAAATGAAATAGTGAGACAATTGAAAGATGTGAATAAAGAAAGTAATCGAACATAACTGCTACTGTACACTCTACTGTTGTCTTTAGTTTAGTTTCCACTCTACTCAGCGTTTTGCTGACGTGTTACACTCGTTACCTTTTTCAGGACCAGGTGTTGAGCAGCAAGGGTCAGCGGCTGCAGAGGATGCTAGGCCAAGTAGGGTCCAGTAGAGTTACCACTGTCTCTTGTACGTCTTTTTGTTACGTTGTAGTGAGTAGTTCTTGTTTCCGCTGTACTTTCTTTACCTGGAGTTCAAATTATATTATGAATGTTGTTCTTCTGTTGTGGTGGTACATACTGTGGTAGTTTCTTTCCTTACTGCTATACTTTCTTACTGTTAGTTATATTCAAGCTGAATGTGGTTTATTTTACTACTCTTTTGGTTACTTCCTCGTTGGACGACTAGGTCTTGGGATTATTTGAGTCGGTCCGATTCTCGTGTCTCGTAGGGACTCGGGAATCGTGTCATTACAAGATGGTATCAGAGCAAGGTCGTCCCGAGAAGTGAATCAACTGACTGGAAAATAACTAATTCACATGTCTATAACTAGAGTAGCCACCACAACATATCTCTTGACATGAGCTCTTAGACATTTTCGTTAGGTACTATTCCGTACTGACATATTTCGTTGTTTTGCGTCTCCTTGTAGGAGATGCCTCGTCGTGGAACTAGGATGGTGGGCCGCGGGCGCGGCCGAGGTCGGGGCCCGAGGGGCAGATGTGTCGGGCTTGGAGTACATACTACCCCTCCTCTTCTCCTGAGCATACCGTCTCCAGACCTCGTCCAACTAATTCGAGAGGTGGTTCGTGAAGAATTTCAGCTTCCATCCACATCGCCACCCCCTCCTCCCCCTTCCGAGCGTACGACAGGGGAGTTGGTGGTGGAACGAGATTTCCGCCGTCACACTAGGCGTGTTAGCAGAACTCAAAGGAGACATGTGGCGTCCGTAGGAGAGCCGTTACATTTTGCAGGGCCATCAGTGGCCTTTGGGGGCCCTCGACAGGGGCCAGTCGCCAGCACCGGACCCCCGCCTAGCCGACTGCAGGGACCCACTGAGGGCGGGAGTCGGGTTCCCCTCTGCTACCAGTGTGGCCAGCCGGGCCACGTCAGGAGGGACTGCCCATCTAGGGCAGGGGGTCAGTAGATACTCCCCGCGCAGAGCACTGGAGGGCGCACAGGAGGCCGCAGTTCCCAGGCGCGAGGAGGAGGATAGCAGTCACGAGGAGGGTATCGGCCAGCACCGACCCTTCCGACACAGAGTGTGGCTGCTTCGTCCGCACCTAGAGATGAAGGGCGTATCAACGTCTTGACACACAGGGATGCCAGAGCTTCGGGATCAGTGGTAGCAGGTGTGGTTTCAATTTCTTGCAGACTCGTTTACACACTTTTCGATTCCGGCGCTACGCACTCGTTTGTCGCGGCCAGTTTCGCAGTTAGTTTGGACCAGGATTATACACTGTTAGAGAATCCGTTCGTAATCAGAGGTCCGAGTGGCCAGCTGTTTGTAGCTGAGGAGGTGTACACGGATTGCGAGGTCAGCGTCGGAGGACATAGCCTGCCAGCTGACGTGATTATGATCCAGATGGAGGACTTTGGAGTGATTTTGGGGATGGATTGGCTGTCCGCTTACCACGCCTTGATGGACTGTTTTGAGAGGAAGATTGCCTTCTCCATTCCGGAGTTGCCTTCTTTCGAGTTTCACGGACAGCCAGTGGATGGAGGTGTCAGGTGCATTTAGGCACTTCGGGCGGCGAGACTTTTGAGCCAGGGGTATGATGGCTTCCTAGCTTGTGTGGTGGCAGAGCCCAGCCTTGTGGCAGACTTCCAGAGCATCCCGGTGGTCAGAGAGTACCCCAACGTGTTTCCAGACGAGTTACCAGGACTACCGCCTGAGCGTGAGATTGAGTTTGAGATATCACTAGTACCAGGGACCTGCCCCATCTCCACCGCGCCATATAGAATGGCACCGCTTGAGCTGCGAGAGCTCAAGTCCCAGTTGCAGGACCTTTTGTAGAAAGGTTTCGTGAGGCCCAGTGCGTCCCCCTAGGGAGCCCCGGTACTGTTTGTGAAGAAGAAGGATGGGACCCTACGCCTTTGTGTGGACAACCGACAGCTGAACAGGGTCACCATCAAGAACAGATATCCACTGCCGAGGATCGACAATTTGTTTGACCAGTTGAGGGGTGCCACGGTGTTTTCCAAGATAGACTTGAGGCATGGATACCACCAGTTGAGGATCAGGGAGACCGACGTCTCCAAGACAGCTTTCCTTACCCGGTACGGACACTACGAGTTTTTGGTCATGCCATTTGGGCTGACCAATGCCCCCGCTGCTTTCATGGACCTGATGAACAGGGTGTTTAGACCGTACTTGGACCAGTTCGTGATGGTTTTCATAGATGATGTACTCATCTATTCTAGAGATCGGACGCAGCATGGACAGCACTTGCGGATGGTTCTGGACACCCTGAGATGACGCCGGCTGTACGCCAAATACAGCAAGTGCGAGTTCTGGTTGAGAGAGGTGACCTTCCTAGGTCATGTGATCTCTGGAGACGGCTTGGCGGTGGACCCAGCCAAGGTCGAGGCAGTGCTCAGGTAGGAGAGACAGCGTTCAGTCACTGAGATTCGCAGTTTTCTGGGACTGGCAGGCTACTACAGACGATTCATCAGAGGATTTTAGCAGATTGCATGTCCTATGACACAGTTGACCCGGAAGGACGTGCCTTTCGCTTGGACAGACGCCTGTGAGGTGTGTTTTCTGGAGCTGAAGGAGAGGTTGAACTCGGCTCCCGTGCTCACCATCCCTGACAGTAGTGGCAGGTTCGTTGTGTACATGGATGCCTCCTTGCAGGGGTTAGGAGGTGTACTCATGCAAAGGGGTCACGTTGTCGCTTACGCTTCGCGGCAACTGAAGCCTCATGAGCATACCTACCCTACCCATGGCCTAGAGTTGGCAGCTGTTGTCTTCGCGGTGAAGACCTGGAGGCACTACTTGTACGGTGAGACCTTCGAGATTTTTACTGATCACAAGAGCCTCAGATACCTTTTTGATCAGATGGAGCTCAACATGAGGCAGAGACGTTGGTTGGAGCTCCTGAAGGACTACGACTGCAGCATCTCCTACCACCCGGGAAAGGCCAATGTGGTGGCTGACGCCTTGAGCCGTAAGGCGCCCGCACGCTTGGCCAGTCTACAGTTACAAAGTTGGAGCCTTTTGGAGGAGGTGGGCAGTTGGCGACCTCTAGAGTTACAAGGGTACTGTGGGGCAGTGATGGTGACACGGCAGACTAGGCCAGAGCTGATAGACCGCATCATCACAGGGCAGATGGCCGATTCGTACCTGCAGTCTTTGCGCGACAGAGTACTGTCAGGAGACCCTGGGGACTTCTCTTTCACAAACCAGGTGCTACGCTTGAGGGGACGGTTGTGCGTTCCCAGAGATGAGGAGCTGTTGAGAGAGCTCTTGACTGAGGCACACGGTTCCAGATTCACCATACATCCCGGAAACACAAAAATGTGCCACGACTTGAGACACAAGTTTTGGTGGAGAGGGATGAAGCGGGATGTGGGTGAGTTCGTGCAGTAGTGTTTAGTGTGCCAGCAGGTGAAAGCCGAACACCAGAGGCCTACATGGCCGCTTCAGCCGATTCCAGTGCTAGAGTGGAAGTATGAGAGCATCACCATGGACTTGGTGGTGGGCTTACCTGTTACCCAGTGGGGACACGACGCAGCCTGGGTAATAGTGGATAGACTGACGAAGACGGCGCGTTTCTTACTGATCCGAGTTACTTTGGGACCAGCATAGTTGGCAGAGAGGTATATCCGTGATGTGGTATGACTACACGGAGTTCCGTGAGAGATCGTATCCGACCGGGATACCCGCTTTACGTCCCAGTTTTGGGCTGAGTTTCAGCAGGCCTTGGGGACGAGGTTGAGGTTTAGCACGGCTTACCACCCCCAGACGAACGGACAGTCTGAGCGCACGATACAGACACTTGAGGACATTTTGCGTGCCTGCGTACTGGACTGGAGGGGCTCTTGGGAGGAGCACCTGCCCCTAGCAGAGTTTGCATACAACAGTTATCACTCGAGCATCGACATGGCTCCCTACGAGGCTCTGTACGGACGGAAGTGTACGGCACCCTTGAGTTGGGTTGAGGTGGGGACCAAGTGGGAGGTTGGCCCCAGGTTGATTCGGCGGAGTCAGGAGGTAGTTGAGCAGATCCACAGACGACTCCGCACTATCAGGAGCAGACAGAAGAGCTACGCGGATCGGAGACGCAGTGAGGTGCAGTTTGAGGTTTGGGATCACGTTTTCCTTCGTGTTTCGCCCATGAAGGGCTTACAGCGGTTTGGGGTGAGAGGGAAGCTCGCACCGAGGTTTGTGGGGCCCTTTGAGGTCCTGGAGCAGGTTGGACCCGTTGCTTACAGACTTGCCCTTCCCCCGCAGCTTTCTGGTGTGAACGACGTGTTCCATGTGTCCAACCTCAGGAAGTACCTAGCCGATTCCAGTCACGTACTAAGTCACGAGAGCGTCGAGGTGTGCAACGGCCTGACCTACCTTGAGCGGCCAGTGCAGATCCTAGACCGAGCCGTCCGTAGTTTGAGACGAAAGTAAGTACCCCTGGTAAAGGTTTTGTGGAGGAGCTAGCGGTACGAGGAGGCTACCTGGGAGACTGAGGCGGCAATGTGGGAGCGGTACCCGGAGCTTTTCGTGGGTACGTCTTTTCAGACTAGCTTCGGTCCTCTTTGAGTTTGTTATGGTTAATTGGACATCTTTTCTCGCACCCTAGTTGGCGTAAGTTTCGGGGATGAAACTTCCTTTGTGATTGTTATATTGTAACGAACGCATGCCCTAGACATCTTTTAAGACATCTGGGAGGTGGCCCAGACGTCGGACCAGACGTCTGGGATCGTTTCCAGATGTCTGGAAATCCGTTATTTCCATATGCGCGGGTCGTCTACGCGCCTGAGCGCGTAGACCCGCATATTCGTTTATTTCCTGCGGCTGCAGACGCCCTGCCGCGTCCTCTCTCCTCCTCGCCCGGCCTTAAAAGGCCACGCCTCCCCTCACATCCGTCACCACCATCTCCTCCCTCTTCTCCTTTAGCCAGTGAGCGTGAGCGTGAGTGCGAGGGCGGCAGCGGCGGCCGCAGTGAGCTCGGAGGAGGTGCTGCGTGCGAGAGCGGAGCTCTGCCGTGAGGGCGAGCTCACCGGGGCTACTAGGACCGGTCGGCGGAGGGCACAGGGGGCGCGGAGAGACGTGGAGGGGGACTGCCGTGGTATGAGCAGCAGGCGCGCGAGGTGCGACGCGGGCGGCGTCGCGAACGGAGGTCGAGTTTCGCCCTGATTCTGGAAAAATTTCCAGAATCAAACATCTGGGTTGATAGCCAGACGGCGAGGGCGACGTTTGGAAGACCATCCAGACGTCTGAAAGGTGAGTTCTCCATCTCCTTCTTCCTTCCTGTCGACTAACTGTACTGAGGGAGGGAGATGGGTGTGCGCAGGCTCGGTGATTCGCCATCCATCGCGAATCAGACGTCTAGCAGTAGTACCAGACGCCAGAAGCGACCTCCAGACATCCGGGGTGACCATCGGACGTCTGGGATCTAGGCCAGACGTCCCCGTAGACTTCTGGACGTCTGGGAAACCATGCTGAACAAGGTAATTCTCTGATCCACTTTTTAAGACGTCTGGAAGAATTTCCAGACGTCTGATGTTGCACAGTGTCGTCGTTTTTGACCCGTTTAGGGCCCGTCTGGGTTCCGTTTTCCGCGATTCGAGTTGCGTTCTTTTCAAAATTATTTCCTCTACCCTTCTACAGTAGCTATACACTATTTTGAGACACTCCTTGTGTTTGATCCTTGTGATAGGACCTCGTTCTGTTGCAGTCTCGGGGGTCGCGGAGGCACGCGGGATTCCCGACCATGCCCCCATTTCTCCTGTTGTACCTGGTAGAGTGGCTTTAAGTTATTAATAAAATCTGTTAAATTATGGAACCAAAAATAGAACCTAGGACATTGCATGAATCCTAGGAATGAGAAATAGATGGAATGATAGCTCATAGGTGTTGCATGAATCCTAGGGTTGGAAAACTAGATTGTATGATAGATCCTAGGATATGGCATGAATCCTAGGATGGGAAAACAAGTGGAATGTATAATACTGCAGTCTTGGAAAATGGAAAGAGATATAAAGCTACCTGTAATTTGAATTAACAGCTACCTATTGTGAATAAATAACGTGGTTGAGAACATGGATTGCAAGAATGTCAAACTGGAAAGTGAAACCTGGATGTTTGAGTAAAAAGCATGGAACCCTACGGGGAAGTAGGAGTAGAACTCCTGGAAAGTGAATGGAATATTATTGGGGAAGTGAGCTGGCCCTTGAGTATGGAGTACCAAGGAGAGCGACTGCCCCCCTGTTTAGTGCAGAGCGGAGCCAGCCACCCCAGGGACCCGGGGTTAGGACTGGCCACTCTGTAACGACTTGCTGGCCCTCGCGTACGTAGTACCGAGGAGAGCTACTAGTGTAGGGAGGTACCAGCTACCCCATGGGCCCCGGGGTTCTGCTAGCCTCCCACACCGACTTGTTAGGCCCGCTGGGGCAAACCAGGGTAGTCAGGCGAGGGTGCGTGGACTGTGGAGGGGCAAGGCCCCGGTTTGGTTACTGTGGAGGGGTTGGACCCCTGTTACTGAGAGGGCTCTGCCCTGGACTGGTTCCGTGCTGTGCTTTGGGCACACCCGTCAACGGAAACGACTGACAGCGTGCCAGTATGGGTTAGCTTCCTGTGCGTTTATCGCGCGTGCCGTAGTCACCGTTACGTCTGTTAGTGACCTTGGGGTGGTTGACTGAGGGTAGGATCACCACAGGGGACTCTCTCGGCCAGGAGAGCACCACGTGCTACTTCTACTTTTTGGAAAAGACTACAACAAGATTGTTCCCACGAGGAACATTCTAGATCAAGAAAAAGATCTGAGGAATAAATGAAATAGTGAGACAATTGAAAGATGTGAGTAAAGAAAGTAATCGAACATAACTGCTACTATACACTCTACTGTTGTCTTTAGTTTAGTTGCCACTCTACTCAGCGTTTTGCTGACGTGTTACACTCGTTACCTTTTTCAGGACCAGGTGTTGAGCAGCTAGGGTCAGCTGCTGCAGAGGATGCTAGGCCGAGTAGGGTCCAGTAGAGTTACCACTGTCTCTTGTACGTCTTTTTGTTACGTTGTAGTGAGTAGTTCTTGTTTCCGCTGTACTTTCTTTACCTGCAGTTCAAATTATATTATGAATGTTGTTCTTCTGTTGTGGTGGTACATACTGTGGTAGTTTCTTTCCTTACTGCTATACTTTCTTACTGTTAGTTATATTCATGCTGAATGTGGTTTATTTTACTATTCTTTTGGTTACTTCCTCGTTGGATGACTAGGTCTTGGGATTATTTGAGTCGGTCCGATTCTCATGTCTCGTAGGGACTCGGGAATCAGGTCGTTACAAGATGGTATCAGAGCAAGGTCGTCCCGAGAAGTGAATCAACTGACTGGAAAATAACCAATTCACATGTCTATAACTAGAGTAGCCACCACAACATATCTCTTGACATGAGCTCTTAGACATTTTCGTTAGGTACTATTCCGTACTGACGTATTTCGTTGTTTCGCGTCTCCTTGTATGAGATGCCTCGTCGTGGAACTAGGAGGGTGGGCCGCGGGCGCGGCCGAGGTCGGGGCCCGAGGGACAGATGTGTCGGGCTTGGAGTACATACTACCCCTCCTCTTCTCCTGAGAATACCGTCTCCGAACCTCGTCCAACTAATTCGAGAGGTGGTTCATGAAGAATTTCAGCTTCCATCCACATCGCCACCCCCTCCTCCCCCTTCCGAGAGTACGACAGGGGAGTTGGTGGTGGAACGAGATTTCCGCCGTTACACTAGGCGTATTAGGAGAACTCAAAGGAGACACGTGGCGTCCGTAGGAGAGCCGTCACGTTTTGCAGGGCCATCAGTGGCCTTTGGGGGCCCTCAACAGGGGCCAGTCGCCAGCACCGGACCCCTACCTAGCCGACAGCAGGGACCCACTGAGGGCGGGAGTCGGGTTCCCCTCTGCTACCAGTGTGGCCAGCCGGGCCACGTCAGGAGGGACTGCCCATCTAGGGCAGGGGGTCAGCAGATACTCCCCGCGCAGAGCACTGGAGGGTGCACAGGAGGCCGCAGTTCCCAGGCGCGAGGAGGAGGACAGCAATCATGAGGAGGGTATCAGCCAGCACCTACCCTTTCGACACAGAGTGTGGCTGCTTCGTCCGCACCTAGAGCTGATGGGCGTATCAACGTCTTGACACACAGGGACGCCAGAGCTTCGGGATCGGTGGTAGCAGGTATGGTTTCAGTTTCTGGCAGACTCGTTTACACGCTTTTCGATTCCGGCGCTACGCACTCGTTTGTCGCATTCAGTTTCGCAGTTAGTTTGGACCAGGATTATACACTGTTAGAGAATCCGTTCGTAATCAGAGGTCCGAGTGGCCAGCTGTTTGTAGCTGAGGAGGTGTACACGGATTGCTAGGTCAGCGTCAGAGGACATAGCCTGCCAGCTGACCTGATTATGATCCAGATGGAGGACTTTGGAGTGATTCTGGAGTTGGATTGCCTGTCTGCTTACCACGCCATGGTGGACTGTTTTGAGAGGAAGATTGTCTTCTCCATTCCGGAGTTGCCTTCTTTCGAGTTTCACGGACAGCCAGTGGATGGAGGTTTCAAGTGCATTTAGGCACTTCGGGCGGTGAGACTTTTGAGCCAGGGGTGTGAGGGCTTCCTAGCTTGCGTGGTGGCAGAGCCCAGCCCTGTGGCAGACTTCCAGAGCATCCCGGTGGTCAGGGAGTACCCCGATGTGTTTCCAGACGAGTTACCAGGACTACCGCCCGAGCGTGAGATTGAGTTTGAGATATCACTAGTACCAGGGACCTGCCCCATCTCCACCGCGCCATACAGAATGGCACCGCTTGAGCTGCGAGAGCTCAAGTCCCAGTTGCAGGACCTTTTCGAGAAAGGTTTCGTGAGGCCCAGTGCGTCCCCCTGGGGAGCCCCGGTACTGTTTGTGAAGAAGAAGGATGGGACCCTACGCCTTTGTGTGGACTACCGACAGCTGAACAGGGTCACCATCAAGAACAGATATCCGCTACCGAGGATCGACGATTTGTTTGACCAGTTGAGGGGTGCCACGGTGTTTTCCAAGATAGACTTGAGGTAGGATCAGGGAGACCGACGTCTCCAAGACAGCTTTCCGCACTCGGTACGGACACTACGAGTTTTTGGTCATGCCGTTTGGGCTGACCAATGCCCCCGCTGCTTTCATGGACCTGATGAACCGGGTGTTTAGACCGTACTTGGACCAGTTCGTGGTGGTTTTCATAGATGATGTACTCATCTATTCTAGAGATCGGATGTAGCACGGACAACACTTGCAGATGGTTCTGGACACCCTGAGACGACGTCGGCTGCACGCCAAATACAGCAAGTGCGAGTTCTGGTTGAGGGAGGTGACCTTCCTAGGTCATGTGATCTCTGGAGACGGCTTGGCGGTGGACCCAGCCAAGGTCGAGGCAGTGCTCAGGTGGGAGAGACTGCATTCAGTCACTGAGATTCGCAGATTTCTGGGACTGGTAGGCTACTACAGACGATTCATCAGAGGATTTTCGCAGATTGCGCGTCCTATGACACAGTTGACCCGGAAGGACGTGCCTTTCGCTTGGACAGACGCCTGTGAGGCATGTTTTCTGGAGCTGAAGGAGAGGTTGACCTCGGCTCCCGTGCTCACCGTCCCTGACAGTAGTGGCAGGTTCGTTGTGTACATGGATGCCTCCTTGCAGGGGTTAGGAGGTGTACTCATGCAGAGGGGTCACGTTGTCGCTTAGACTTCGCGCCAACTGAAGCCCCATGAGCATACCTACCCTACCCATGACCTAGAGTTGGCAGTTGTTGTCTTCGCGGTGAAGACCTGGAGGCACTACTTGTATGGTGAGACCTTCGAGATTTTTACTGATCATAAGAGCCTCAGATACCGTTTTGATCAGAAGGAGCTCAACATGAGACAGAGACGTTGGTTGGAGCTCCTGAAGGACTACGACTGCAGCATCTCCTACCACCCGGGAAAGGCCAATGTGGTGGCTGATGCCTTGAGTCGTAAGGCGCCCGCACGCTTGGCCAGTCTACAGTTACAGAGTTGGAGCCTTTTAGAGGAGGTGGGCAGTTGGCGACCTCTAGAGTTACGAGGGTACTGTGGGGTAGTGACGGTGACACGGCAGACTAGGCCAGAGCTGATAGACCGCATCATCACATGCTAGATGGCCGATCCGTACGTGCAGTCTTTGCGCGACAGAGTACTGTCAGGAGACCCTGGGGACTTCTCTTTCACTGACCAGGTGTTACGCTTGAGGGGACGGTTGTGCGTTCCCAGAGACGAGGAGCTGTTGAGAGAGCTCTTGACTGAGGCACACGGTTCCAGATTCACCATACATCCCGGAAACACAAAAATGTACCACGACTTGAGACGCAAGTTTTGGTGGAGAGGGAAGAAGCAGGATGTGGGTGAGTTCGTGCAGCAGTGTTTAGTGTGCCAGCAGGTGAAAGCCGAACACCAGAGGCTTGCATGGCCGCTTCAGCCTCTTCCAGTGCCAGAGTGGAAGTGGGAGAGCATCACCATGGACTTGGTGGTGGTCTTACCTGTTACCCAGCAAGGACACGACGCAGTCTGGGTAGTATTGGATAGACTGACGAAGACGGCGCGTTTCTTGCCGATCCGAGTTACTTTGGGACCAGCATAGTTGGCAGAGAGGTATATTCGTGATGTGGTACGACTACACGGAGTTCCGCGAGAGATCGTATCCGACCGGGATACCCGCTTTACGTCCCAGTTTTGGGCTGAGTTTCAGCAGGCCTTGGGGACGAGGTTGAGGTTTAGCACGGCTTACCACCCCCAGACGGACGGACAGTCTGAGCGCACGATACAGACACTTGAGGACATTTTGCGTGCCTGTGTACTGGACAGGAGGAGCTCTTGGGAGGAGCACCTGCCCCTGGTAGAGTTTGCATACAACAACAGTTATCACTCGAGCATCGGCATGGCTCCCTACGAGGCTCTGTACGAACGGAAGTGTACGGCACCCTTGAGTTGGGTTGAGGTGGGGACCAAGTGGGAGGTTGGCCCCAGGTTGATCCGACGGAGTCAGGAGGTAGTTGAGCAGATCCACAGACGACTCCGCACTGTCAGGAGCAGACAGAAGAGCTACGCAGATCGTAGACGCAGTGAGGTGCAGTTTGAGGTTGGGGACCATGTTTTCCTTCGTGTTTCGCCCATGAAGGGCTTACAGCGGTTTGGGGTGAGAGGGAAGCTCGCACTGAGGTTTGTGGGGCCCTTTGAGGTCCTAGAGCGGGTTGGACCCGTTGCTTACGGACTTGCCCTTCCCCCGCAGCTTTCTGGTGTGCACGACGTGTTCCGTGTGTCCAACCTCAGGAAGTACGTAGCCGACTCCAGTCACGTACTGAGTCACGAGAGTGTCGAGGTGGGCAACGACTTGACCTACCTTGAGCGGCCAGTGCAGATCCTAGACCGAGCCGTCCGTACTTTGAGACGAAAGCAAGTACCCCTGGTAAAGGTTTCGTGGAGGAGCCCGCGGTACGAGGAGGCTACCTGGGAGCCTGAGGCGGCAATGCGGGAGCGGTACCCGGAGCTTTTCGCGGGTACGTCTTTTCAGACTGGCTTCGGTCCTCTTTGAGTTTGTTATGGTTAATTGGACATCTTTTCCCGCACCCTAGTTGGCGAAAGTTTCGGGGATGAAACTTCCTTTGTGTTTGTTATATTGTAATGAACGCGTGCCCTAGACGTCTTTTAAGACGTCTGGGAGGTGGCCCAGACGTCGGACCAGACGTCTGGGATCATTTCCAGACGTCTGGAAATCCGTTATCTTCCATACACGTGGGTTGGGCGCGCAGACCCGCATATTCGTTTATTCCCTGCGGCTGCAAACGCCCTACCGTGACCTCTCTCCTCCTCGCACGGCCTTAAATGGCCACGCCTCCCCTCACTTCCGTCACCACCGTCTCCTCCCTCTTCTCCTTCAGCCAGTGAGTGTAAGCGCGAGCGCGAGGGTGGCAGCGGCGGCCGCAGTGAGCTCGGAGGAGGTGCTGCGTGCGAGAGCGGAGCTCTGCCGTGAGGGCGAGCTCGCCGGGGCTGCTAGGGCCGGTCGGCGGAGGGCGAAGGGGGCGCGAAGCGACGTGGAGGGGGACTGCCGCGGTATGTGCAGTAGGCGTGCGAGGTGCGACGCAGGCGACGTCGCGAGCGGAGGTCGAGTTTCGCCCAGATTCTGGAAAAATTTCCAGAATCAGACGTCTGGGTTGATAGCCAGACGGCGAGGGCGACGTTTGGAAGACCATCCAGACGTCTGAAAGGTGAGTTTTCCGTCTCCTTCTTCGTTCCTGATGGCTGACTGTACTGAGGAAGGGAGATGGGTGTGCGCAGGCTTGGCGATTCGCCATCCATCGTGAATCAGACGTCTAGCAGTAGTACCAGACGGCGGAAGCGAACTCCAGACGTCCGGGGTGACCATTGGATGTCTGGGATCTAGGCCAGACGTCCCCGTAGACTTCTGGACGTCTGGGAAACCACGCTGAACAAGGTAATTCTCTGATCCACTTTTTAAGACGTCTGATTTTGCACAGTGTCATCGTTTTTGACCCGTTTAGGGCCCGTTCGGGTTCCGTTTTCCGCGATTCGAGTTGCGTTCTTTTCAAAATTATTTCCTCTACCCGTCTACAGTAGCTATACACTGTTTTGAGACACTCCTTGTGTTTGATCCTTGTGATAGGACCCTGTTCTGTTGCAGTCTCGGGGGTCGCGGAGGCACGCGGGATTCCCGACCACGCCCCTATTTCTCTCGTTGTACCTGGTAGAGTGGCTTTAAGTTATTAATAAAATCTGTTAAATTATGGAACCATAAATAGAACCTAGGACATTGCATGAATCCTAGGAATGAGAAATAGATGGAATGATAGCTCATAGGTGTTGCATGAATCCTAGGGCTGGAGAACTAGATTGTATGATAGATCCTAGGATATGGCATGAATCCTACGATGGGAAAACTAGTGGAATGTATAATACTGCAGTCTTGGAAAATGGAAAGAGATATAAAGCTGCCTGTAATTTGAATTAACAGCTGCCTGTTGTGAATAAATAACGTGGTTGAGAACATGGACTGTAAGAATGTGAAACTGGAAAGTGAAACCTGGATGTTTGAGTAAAAAGGATCGAACCCTACGGGGAAGTAGGAGTAGAACTCCTAGAAAGTGAATGGAATAGTATTGGGGAAGTGAGCTGGCCCTTGAGTACGGAGTACCAAGGAGAGCGACTGTCCCCCTGTTTAGTGCAGAGCGGAGCCAGCCGCCCCAGGGACCCGGGGTTAGGACTGCCCACTCTGTACCGACTTGCTGGCCCTCGCGTACGCAGTACCGAGGAGAGCTACTAGTGTAGGGAGGTATTAGCTACCCCATGGGCCCCGGGGTTCTGCTAGCCTCCCACACCGACTTGTTAGGCCCGCTGGGGCAAACCAGGGTAGTCAGGCGAGGGTGCGCGGACTGTGGAGGGGCAAGGCCCCGATTTGGCTACTGTGGAGGGATTGGACCCCTGTTACTGAGAGGTCTCTGCCCTGGACTGGTTCCGTGCTATGCTTTGGGCGCACCCGTTAATGGAAATGACTGACCTCGTGCCAGTATGGGTTAGGTACCTGTGCGTTTAACGCGCGTGCCGTAGTCACCGTTACGTCTGTCAGTGACCTTGGGGTGTTGACTGAGGGTAGGATCACCACGGGGGACTCTCTCGGCCAGGAGAGCACCACGTGCTACTTCTACTTTTTGGAAAAGACTGCAACAAGATCGTCCCCACGAGGAACATTCGAGATCAAGAAAAAGATCTGAGGAATAAATGAAATAGTGAGACAATTGAAAGATGTGAATAAAGAAAGTAATCGAACATAACAACTACTGTACACTCTACTGTTGTCTTTAGTTTAGTTGCCACTCTACTCAGCGTTTTGCTGACGTGTTACAGTCGTTACCTTTTTCAGGACCAGGTGTTGAGCAGCCAGGGTCAGCGGCTGCAGAGGACGCTGGGCCGAGTAGGGTCCAGTAGAGTTACCACTGTCACTTGTACCTCTTTTTGTTACGTTGTAGTGAGTAGTTCTTGTTTCCGTTGTACTTTCTTTACCTGCAGTTTAAATTATATTATGAATGTTGTTCTACTGTTGTGGTGGTACATACTGTGGTAGTTTCTTTCCTTACTGCTATACTTTCTTACTGTTTGTTATATTCATGCTGAATGTGGTTTATTTTACTGCTCTTTTGGTTACTTCCTCGTTGGACGACTAGGTCTTGGGATTAGTTGAGTCGGTCCTGTTCTCGTGTCTCGTAGGGACTCGGGAACCGGGTCGTTACAGTATGCAACACATTGAGATTCCCAAAGAAACGAAGCACAACGCACGAGTTTAAATAGGCTAATTCCTCCCTGTAGAGACAACCTAACAATTCGTGGTTAGATTCTGAAAATTAAAATGTTTTGAAAAGCAATTTTCAACCATGCAATTAAATACAACGACACATCATTTTATGTTAAAGTTTTCAACGAAAATAAAGATTGCGCTTTCACAGATACTGTCTCAATATTATTGATGACCTTTCCAGATATTCTTGGGTATTTATCTTAAGGTCTAAAGATTCTACTTTTGAGGGATTTAAAAAGTTAGCCAAAAAACTTTAAATGGAGATAGGCATTTCAATCACTAGGATTAGGGGTAATCATGGAGGAGAATTTAAAAATCAAAACTTCTAAGATTTCTTCTCAACTTTTAGAATAAAACATTAATTTGTCATTCCAAGATAGCTCCTCAAAATGGTGTTGTAGAAAGAAAGAATAGAACCCTACAAGAGTGTGCCCACACTATGTCATGCAAGTCAAAGCTACCATGGTATTTTTGGGTTGAGGCAATAACAACTACTTGCAACATCCAAAATTGAACCTCTATCAGACCAATCCTAAAGAAAATACCCTTTGAACTGTACTATGATAGGATACATAAGATTTCTTATTTCAAGGCATTTGGTTGCAAATGTTTCATCCTGAATAAAAATGAAAACTTGGATAAGTTTGATGCAAAAGGTGATGAAGGAATTTTCTTAGGATATTCCTCCAGAAGTAAATCTTATAGAGTTTACAATAGGAAGAACTCAGTGGTTGAAGAAACTTTGCATGTTTCCTTTGATGAATCAGATCACATAGAAAAGGCTTCAACTAGAGATGATGATCAAGCTCTAAAAGTTCCCTCAAACATCCCTAAGGAAACCATCACTAGTGAACTACCTAAAGATCTAACCTTTACTAAGGACCATCCTAAAGGTCTTGTGATTGGTGAAGTTACAAAAGGGGTTCAAACCAAATCTTCTATAAAAAACCTTGCACTTAGCATTTTTATATCCTAATTAGAGCCTAAAACTTTGAAAGAAGCCTTCACTGATGATTTTTGGATTGTTCCAATGCAAGAAGAATTAAATCAATTTGAAAGAAACAATGTTTCAAAATCAGTCCCTAAGACGTAATCTCAACCGGCGATTGGAACAAAATGGGTTATTTTTTAGAAATAAGCTTGATGAATCAGGAAAGGTGGTAAGAAATAAAGCTAGACTTGTGGCCCAAAGTTATAATCAGGAAGAAGGAATCGATTTTGACGAAACCTATGCACCTGTGGCCCTATTGGAATCCATTAGGTTGCTACTAGCCTTTGCTACCCATATGGGATTCAAGCTATTCCCAATGGATATCAAAAAGCATTTCTCAATGGATTCATAAAAGAGGAAGTCTATGTAAAACAACCACATGGCTTTGAAAGTTTAGAAAATCCTGATCATGTTTTCAAGCTAAATAAAGCCTTATATGGATTAAAACAAGCTCCTTGACCTTCGTATAAAAGCTTAAGAAACTATCTATTAGAAAATGACTTGATCCAACTCTCTTCACTAAGAGAAAAGATAACTGATGCCAGAAATATACAATTTGTAAAAGCAGATTTTTAAGTTGTACGCATAAATCTCGATCAACTTTTGAATTTGTAAAACCTAGGTAGTGGAGTATCTAGGGTGGTCCAATGAGGCATAATTGTTAGTTAATAATTGGTTCTCTCTCTCACTTTCTCAAATCTCCTTTTTTGTACCTTTAAGATTTTATTTTTTTTAAGGTTTTTGAAAAGAAATCGGGGTAACTGGATTGCAAAGATGAAATAAACTACACCTATGTGAATAAGGAAAGGTCCTCTTTTCTAAGCTCACCTTAGGCAACTATGCCTTGGGTAGTGGCGTGAAGTGCACTAAGAAATTGCATAAACACTTAAAAGTAAACGAGGAATTGAAAGGCAAATTACTTTTTGTATGGCTAGCTAAAATGGAGTCACATGTAGAGGAATGCTTGTTACAAAATAAAGAAGCTAGCAAATACAAAAGGGTGATATAAGAAGATAGAAGATACCCCAAATGAAGCTTGGAAGGGCCTTCACTCCAAACATGGCTACTCTCGTATTTGAAGAAGATCCTCCCTTGCTCCTCTACTTGATGATGCTTCAACATGATCCTCTTTTTCTCCTGCAAGGGTGGACGTCCACCACCCTTAATTTCTCATGCCTAGCCATCCTCCAATGGTAATTCCTCAATGGCTTTGGATGGAGGAAGAGGGAAGAAGATGCACACCAAGGGAGCAAGATAGCCTCCTTGATCACCTTTCTTCCTCCTTATTCCTTGGTTGAAAATGTAGTGGATATGGGTAGGATTAATGCTAACCAAGGATGGTCTTCTTAAGGTGGAATGGGGGTCTATTTATAGGATGGGAAAGGGGGGTAGGTGGTGTCGATAGATGAATGGCTAGGATGGCCTCTAGGTGGGTGGTTATGGGATCTAGGGCTAGGGTTTAATGTTGAATCAGAAATTGTTGTAGTTTAGAAGATCATGTTGTAGTATAGAGACGAAAATTGATTCGACATTTAAATTTGTAAAGCTCGAAAAATGTGTGTTTCGAGGTCGTTCATAGGAAGCAAGTATTACAATTCAATCCAATAATCAATTATAAATAATGAGCACAATAAATAAGCAACAATAATAATATGCAATGAATGATCAATCAACTATTCAATAAATATCCAAATTGTATCTCAAGATCAATAATAAAAATATGATAAAAAGCCCAAAAAATGGTGGTTGAAACAACCAATGTAATCAGTTAACACTTATGCTTATTTCTCTCAATACAAAGCCTCAACTCTTCTCTAGCACTGAGGCTATTTTTCCAAATCAAAAGCACAATCAAACTTAGCCAAATTCTCTAATCTCCCCAGGTCAGACGTCTCACTAAGGACTCAAATGCCTTAAAGTCTCAAACTAAAGCTTCTTAGTGCAAAACCCCCTCCCACTCTCACAAATTCTCTCCTCAGACTAGACCCAATTCACTGTTCAGACCAAATCAAATCGGTTCAAACCGACCTAACGCATAGTGGGGGGCCGATTCGGCTCACATGGTGTGGGAAAGCTGAGCTGAGTGTGTAGAGGCATGATAGGAGGGACCTAACCCCTCGTGTCTTGGGCAACACAGCAATGGGTGAAACTTAATAAGTACATGTTTTGATTTTAAATGCCCATGATGTGGGACTATCTTCAGTGTGTTCCTTCGCGTGTGTGCTATTGATGCAGTTTGGTTGCAAATTGGGTTGTTGATGTTAACACCATCATTAGCCATAACTAGCTTTAAATAGCGAGAATCAAGAGACAAAAGCTCCTACATAATCGCTTGAGAACTATAATTCCATGCAAAACCATTTTGAGAAGAAAACATTAAAATAGGGCATTAAAGTCCAAAGAGTGGGTCCACATAGATAGAAATAAAATTTCATGCATTTCAAAAATTGAATCAGAACACAAAACCCTAATTTCAAACTTGTTTGAATTAAAGAGGTTTTGGTTAGAATAAAATTCATCTAAACCTTCTAAAATTCATAGAAAAATATTCTAAGAGGTTTGGTACTTGATCGACGTGTTTCACGAGTTTGAAATCGGGGTTAAGAATAACCTGTCGTCGTAGTTGCAAAGCTCGTAATCAAATATAATTTATACCGAAACTCCAAGGGAGTCCTGGGTCGAACATAGGGAGGCAATGTTTACTTTGTATGAAAATAGTGCTTCAATTTGTTTCTTTTTGGTGTTTTGGGGTTTTATTTTCTTTTTTATTTTCGAAATAAAATGACAAGCAATCACAAGAGAAAGATGAAATCAAATATGATGTATTGCATGAATGTCAATTACAATAAACTTTGAAAGCATAAAAGAGAAAGGGGTGAGAAGAAATCTCCCGAAGTAGCTGTTTGGTGAGATGGCGATGCCTAGTGGAAGCTCAGACGAAGGAGTTGGGAAGCAGGACAATGGGGGTGAGATGTGAGAGGACGTCGAGTAGAGGAAAGTTTCAATGTGGCTCTAGAATGAAGGTGCGAAGGCAGAGATGATCTGCTACAGGAATGGAGGTAGGAGGATGGCTCCAAGGCGACCTATGAATGAGGATGGGAAGATGGAGGAATATTTGGTCGAGCAGAGTTTCGTTACACTAATAGGAGCCTTAGGAGCTTGAGAGTAAGCTCTAACAGAGCGTTGGTAGGCTTGTTAGAGCTTAGGAGTAGGTGGGAGTAGAGTAGGTAGAGATGGCTTGGAAGAAAGGCATGTAGGTCCTTATACAGTGGATGAGAGGAGGATAGAATAGGCATAAAACCAATAACGACCTCCAGGACGTTGTTGTGTCGCTATAGCCAACTCACACCCGCTCACGCATGCAACTAGCCTTGCGCTTACGAGCAATTAGTGACGGCTGTAAGCGTCACTAAATGTCCGCCAGGCTGTCGCTGAAGGTTGTCACCAACCAAGCACACGCCCACGCATGCGTGGGCTTGCGCATTTTGGAGGTGCGTCGATGGCCGCATACGCCATCAGTGCCCATCAAGCGATTCTACATGGCGACACCTCCGCCGCTCGATGACATCCAACGAGTGCAATCAAATTGCGCCCGCTCTTCACGAGATTTCCGCCGCACATCGCGACTTGAACTCATGCTCGCGGTTTGCGAGTGCATGTCTTCACCAATGCGCCACGACCGTGGTTTGTCGAGTGGAGAGTTAGTGTGGCCGCGCGGTTAGGGCACCCCTCAGTCGTTGGATTGAGATCCAACGGCTGAGATCTCATCTTGCGGTGGGCTTGGGGACGCATTCGGCTTAGGTGGGGTGGCCTGGATGGCACCACGTGGTGCCATCTGGGCCATCCATATTCTTCTTCTTATGGAGGGTACTACAGAGCTATGATCAGGGTGATTCTCGCGTAAATGGATTGTGATTGTCGCTTTGAATCCATCCATATGGTTGGATTCTTCATCCGAAGCCCGTAAAGATGTCACACTGCCTCCTGGCCATGTAAAATGATAGAATTAATGTACATAATATACAACTATCCTAAATGCAATGCAATGGATGTTTGTGCAATATTTATATTATAATATGCAATGCTAGGTCTAGGAACTATCGTAAATAAGCATTTTACGATAAATTTATGCATTTTCATCATACCCCAATGCTTACCTTTTTGCTAGTCCCTAGCAAAATTAACCTAAATGCTATGTATAAAAGTAGAACCAGGATTCGATTATTTAGGTAAAATTCGTCGATTGCTTTAGAAAATCTCAACCCCAAGACCTAATTACAAAAACTCAACAGTGCCTGTGTGTCTACCAAAATGCAGACCATCTAAGCTCTCACCTTATTTAATAGAGAAGATACATAATATTTTTTCTCATTTTTCTTCTTTTCTAATTTTTTTGTACTTTTGGAGTTTGAGAGTTTCAGGATAACCTTTTACGGCTAGCTGACCCGCCCAAGACTCGAAAAGGTCTCTAAGTGCTAAGTATCTAGTGAAAAGAGTGAAAGACTCACTAGGCGATCGTTAAAATGGACTTCGGATTTCTACGACCCTAGGTGACCTTGCCTAGAGGTTTATCTTTTCGAACGGTAGCTTTCTCCCTACTTCTTTTATTTATGGGGTCAACACAAGGGCGAACCTAATGTATATCTCCCCGATTTATTCTACTTCCTCACTTCTTCCCTCAGTGTTTTGAGAATTACTATGCATTTTTGTGAGTTGGGCTCTGGACAACCGGTCGATGGGCTATTACCCACTACAACTTGCCAGCCATACTCGTGCGTTGAAGTGTGGTTTTGTTTATTTTATTTTATTTTTATTTTTTATTTTTTTCTCCTTTTTCTATTTTTTTCTTTTTCTTTTTTTTCTTTTTATTTTTTTAAGTAGGTGGCTTCCATGATCTAAGATTTAACTAAAGGTAATACAATGAAAATGGTCTTGTGTCTAGGCTCTGGACAATTGGCCAATGAGCTGTTACCATCGACAACTTGGCAGCCATACCACTCTAGATAGTTCATTAGCTACCCAATTTTTGAAGAAACTGTCAAAAAGTGAGTCAGTGCAAAAAGTGTGTAGATGCTTAGGCTTAAAGTCCCTTCAAATCAGAGGGTGGGTTGATAAGTCGCATACTTATCATCCCAATTTATTTACCAAATTAAAGTGAATTTGAATTGGAGAGGATTCGAGACTAAGTCCACATTCGAGTGGACACCCGAGCTAATTAAGCCTAAAGACCTGAAGAGTCTAAGTATTCAGGTCCCAAAGTATCAATTCCTAATGTTTGCAACTCCTAATGCCTATGTTTTCGTCTCCCAATTCTCTTTTTTTTTTAAGAAGAAAAATAGGAAAATACTATTACAGCTAACAAACAAATTCATAAGAAATATCCACCCCCCCATGCTTAGCTAATGGAATGTCCTCATTGTTAAAAATGAAAGCATGCAGGAGAGTAGAAGTGGAAGAATAGCACCTGGTTTCCATAAGATTCAGGTCAGCTTGGAACAGTCTTTACACATGCTAAGTTGTAGTGCTTTCAGCTAGGCGATGATCCGCCCGCAGTGGTTAAGGCAAGGTAAGAGCAACCTTGTCTGAGATGGGTTCAGGGAGCATATCGTCAACAAAGGGTTTGAGATGCTATCCGTTGACCTTGAAGATATTACCTGTCTTTGGGTCAGAGATTTCGAAGGCCCCGTTATGGAAAATTCACTCAATAACGAATGGATCATCCCAGTTAGACATGGGTTTTCTAGGTAAAAGCTTTAATCGAGAATCTAAAAGCTAGACCTTCTGGTTTAGCTCAAAGCTCTTACGTGAAATGATCTGGTCATGGAGAGCTTTGGCCCTTACCTTATAGATTCTGGCATTTTCATAAGCATCATTTCGAAGCTCCTCCAACTCAAATAGTTGGAGTTTCTTGTTTTCCCGGTCAACTCTAGGTCAAAATTACATTTCCTGATGGCCCAAAATGCCTGGTGTTCAAGTTCTACGGGTAAGTGACACGCCTTACCAAACACCAGATGGAACGGAGACATACCGATAGGCATTTTGTATGCTGTACAGTAGGCCCAAAGAGCTTCATCTAGCTTTTGAGTCCAATCCTTCCTATCAGGCCTAATGGTTTTCTGCAAAATGTTTTTGATCTCCCGATTGGAGGCCTCAGTCTGTCCATTCGTCTGAGGGTGGTAAGGTGTGAAAATCTGATGATTCACCCCATATTTCCCCAGTAAATTCTAAAATTGGGCATGAGTGAAATGTGTGCCGCCATCACTGATAATTGCCTAAGGAATCCCAAACCAACTGAAGATATTTTTCTTCATAAAATCGATGACCACCTTGTGGACATTGGTTCGGGTGGGAATTGCCTCAATCCATTTGGACACATAATCAACAGCGACCAGAATATACTGGTGTCCAAATGAAGGAGGGAAGGGTCCCATAAAGTCGATGCCCCAAATGTCAAAAATTTCGATGAAAAGTATTGGGTTTAGAGGAATCATATCTCTCTTAGCCATGTTCCCGAGTGTCTGGCACCGGGTGCATGACTTTGAGAATTCCTGGGCATACTTAAATAATGACGGTCAATAGAATCTGGATCGCAAGACTTTTGCTGCCATCTTTTTCCTGAAAAAGTGTCCGCCACACGCAGATGTGTGGCAGAATTCAAGTATGCTATGGAACTCAATTTCCGAGATGCATCGATGAATAATATGGTCTACACCGATGCAGTACGACTCGAGATCGTCCCAAAAATAATATTTGGCCTCAGACACAAGTGTATCCCATTGTTGTTTGGTCCAATCCTGAGGGATTTGACCAATGGCCAAATAATTAACGATATCTGCAAACTAGGGGGTTTAGATACCCGAGACTGTAAGGATAGTCTCATCCAAAAAAGTATCAGAGATCAGGACATCCGGATGAGGAGAATCAATTAGGATTCTCGAGAGGTGATCCGCCACTACATTTTGTGCCCCAGCTTTATCCCTGATTTCAAGATCGAATTCTTGAAGCAGCAGAATTCAGCAAATAAGCCAAGGTTCGGCATCCTTTTTGGCCAAGAGGTGTTTCAAGACCGAGTGGTCAGTATAGATGATGACACGAGAACCTAATAGATAAGCCCTAAATTTTTATAAAGTGAAAACTACAACTAGCAATTCTTTTTCAGTAACGATGTAGTTCCTCTGGGCCTCGTCCAGAGTCTTGCTAGCGTAGTAAATCATAGAGGGCTTTTTCTCAATCTTTTGACCCAAGATAGCCCTGACGGAATAATAAGATGCGTCAGCCATAATCTCAAATGGGGTTGTCCAGACTGGTGGTTGCAACACCGGGGCACAGGTGACTGTCGTATTTAATAAATCAAATTACTTACGGCATGATTCATCAAATTCGAATGACATGCCTTTGGCTAGAAGGTTACTCAAGGGCCGAGCAACCTTCGAGAAGTCCTTAATGAATCTTCTGTAAAAATCCACATGCCCAAGGAAAGAGCGGATTTGTTTTATGGATGTGGGTGGAGGAAGTCTAGAGATAGCATCCACCTTAGCTTTATCAACCTCAATACCCTGACTAGAGACCAAATGACCCAGGACAATGCCTTCCTGAGTCATAAGTGGTTCTCTTCACAGCTAAGGACCAGCCATGTTTTGATGCATCTCCGGAGGATCAATTCCAAGTTAGCTAGGCAAGACTCAAAAGAATCTCCGAAAATGGAGAAATCATCCATGAACACCTCAAGACAATCTCCCACCATGTCAGAAAACATGGTCAACATGCACCTTTGAAAAGTCGCAAGCGCATTACAAAGCCCAAATAGCATTCTACGGATGTAAAGATTTCGTAGGGACATGTGAAGGTTGTCTTTTCCTGATCTTCGGGATGGATAGGGACTTGGTTATATCCTGAATAATCGTCTAGGAAGCAAAAGTATTTTCGCCCAGCTAACCTTTCAAGGATTTGATCGGTGAATGGCAAGGGAAAGTGATCCTTTTTAGTGGCTGTGTTCAACTTCCTATAGTCAATATAGACACTCCAAGCAGAAGCTGAATGAGTGGTGAAGGCTTCCCCTTTCTCGTTAGTCATAATGATTATTCCCGCCTTCTTGGGTACAATCTAAACGGGACTAACCCATGGACTATCCAAGATATATAATCCTAGCATTGAGCCACTTGATTATCTCCTTCTTGACCACTTCTCGCATATTCGGGTTTAGTCTCCTTTGCATCTCGCGAGAAGGGTGGGATCCATCTTCCATGAAAATATGATGATTACAATAAGATGGCTCGATCCCCCTAAGGTCATGGATGGTCCAACCAATTGCCTCCTTGTTGTTCTTAAGGACCTTAATTAACCTCGATTCTTGCTCCTTAGTCAAATCAACACTAATAATCACAGGAAGCATGTTTTCAGGTCCTAAGAACTCATTTTAAATTTTTGGGCAATGGTTTCAATTCAAGTTGAGGTGGGTTTAGAATAGAAGGTAGGGAGGATGCTGACAAAGATTCATCAGGACGATCCAGTGGAAGAGGCTGGGAATGAATAAAATCGACAGCCGCTTCGGGTTGTGGCAGGTCTACCATAGAGGGTTGTCGGTTGGGTTTGCTACTGGTGGAGTCCTTGTGTGCATTGATCGTCATACACGTCTCAAGATCCTAATCCTCAAGCTCCTCAATGAATCCACAATCCTCAAATCCTCTTATCACCTTAAAAATATCCAAAGTTAGCTTCTTATCCCCAAAGGCAATCTCCATACTACCTCTTTCACAGTTTATGTTGGCCTTGGCAGTAACTAGGAATGGACACCCCAAAATGATGGGCGTGTTCCTCAAATCGTTAGGTACATCCATGTCAAAAATGAGGAAATCTACGAGAAAATAGAAATCCTTGACCTTGACAATTACATCCTTAATAACGCCCCTCAGTGTGGTGACCGAACGGTCTGCTAATTGTAGCGTTACTGAGGTTGGCCTGAGTTCACCTAACCCAAACCTCTCATAAAGAGAAGTTAGGTCCAATAGTGCCCTATCGAAAGTATATTCCCTAATAATGCAAGAGATCAAGGGGGCATGTGGATCTTTCTTCTTTTGAGGAATTGGTGATGTAGGATAATAGAACTTGCCAGCGCAAAGGGAATCACCTTGCTCGGAGTGGGTTCTCTCGGCTTATGCTTTTGGGTACACAATTCTTTCAAAAATATTGATCTCTATGCTCTTGAATAAATTTAGGAGCTCCTCGTTGCTATCTATGGTTTTCTTCTTAGTTTTTAATAGGGCCTCAGGGAACGGGATATGGGTGGTATTTTCAATTTCCGATCCCTGGCCCTTATTGTCTTCTTCAATCTCCTCCTCTCTCTCAGCCTCCTCGGGGTTTTGGCTTCTAGAAGGTAATTCAAGGTTCTGGGTCTGCTTCCCACTTCTCAAGGTGACAGAGTTTGTAGAGGCATATGGGTTCGAGTCTTGAGGTGGGTAGTGAAGATTGGAGGTCCTTGATTGGTCATGTAATTAGAAGAAGATTAGGGACCCTGCTCAATCACCTGAGCATGTGCGTGTGGGTCCCTTTGATTCCCATACCCTTGGGCTCTATTGCCTTGATTTTGCACATTACACGGGTTGGGTATGGGTTGGGATGGTAGAGATTTGAGTTGTCGAGTGTTAGCAATTAACTTGGATTGCAAGTTATCCAATGATGTCTTCATTTGTTGCATAAGCTGAAGCATGGACCCTTGCATTTCCACCATCTACCGATTTAAATCGGCCTACCCTGCAGATTGTTGGGCATTCCAAGATGGCTAAGTAACCGGTCTCGGGGGCAACTGGGTATATACTTGATCCTAACCCATAGGTCTTTGAGATGCATAGTTGCTGGGTCGAGTTTGGGTCTGTTGCCCTGACTTTTCCAGGAGAAGTTAGGGTGGTTCCTCCAACCCGAGTTATAAGTGTTGGAATACGGGTTGGACCTAACATTCTCCTGTTTCATACGCATCCTCATAGGACAAGGATGGAGAGAAGGAAGGATCAGAAAAACTGGGATCAAAGGCCCCAATTTAGAACCCATAGGGTTCCGAGAAATTCTAGCTCACAGGTTGAGCTAATTCAAGTTGGTTCACAAACTCCCACCCCATGGGAGCTCGTGAGGAATCAAATCTCAAATTCTGGGATTGAGTAGATGTATAAGTGTTTCCTAAATTCCCAGACATCCATTCCTCCATTCTCTTAGCAACCAAGTCCATTTTATCCAGTTTATTACAAATCAATTCCATGTCAAATGAATGAGAATCCTGGATCTCATTAGCACTTGACCTGGGTTGTTGGGACCGGTTGAATGCATCCATGGAGGCATGATTAATAGAGTTCTCACTTATTTCCTCAAACAGGTCGTATGCGCTATCTGCATCCCTGTTGAGAAAATTACCTCCGCAGGAAGCATCCACGTGATTACAGAGTTGTTCGACCAACGTATGATAGAAAATTTGCATGAGTTGCCATTTCGTCTCCTCGTGATGTGGACACTTCCTCAAAAGTTCCTGGAATCACTCCCAGGCACCATGAAATGCTTTCCCCAGCCACTGGGCGAAAGTGGTAATTGCCCGTCGCAAGGCATTGGTCCATCCGATTAAGAGGAATTTCTTCAGGAAAGCTGACTTAAGAGTAGGCCAAGTTTCTATCAGCCTTCCTATGGTTTGGTACCAATGTGCGACCTTATCCTTGGGAGAGTGGGGGAAGAACCTCATGATCATTTGCTCTTCGTTCACATTCCTTGCTTTGGAGGTCTGAACCAAAGTGGTCAGATCCTCCAAGTGCTAGAATGGGTCCTCCGAGCCAAGCCCATGGAAATACTTAATAAAACATAAGACTTGGGGCTTGATTTCTATGTCTCCGACAGGAATCATGACACCGAGACATTCCCCATAGTTTGAAGGATCATAAAAATCCTTCATGGCCTGAGTGCCCTAACCATTCATTCGTTGGAACCATTGCTACATCTGCTACAATTCTTCCAACTGCCTTTGAATCAACTCCTACTGGTTTGGGGGTAGGGGAGGTGGTTGTTGATCAACCATGGGATCTACTTGGCTATAACACAACCTCTGCCTCCGAGAATGGTCTAAAGGTCCTTCCAATCTAAGGTTCAATGACCTCCTTCCTAGCATACACTAGAAGGAAGTTGGAAGCACAGGGAAGAGAAGGGGCCCTGGAGCATAAAAATACAATCCTGTCCTTAGGTTGGGTAGCCTAAAGGTCTACAGACTCTCAGAATCTGTCCTAAGATTATGGATAATTTACCCTACTTATGTCCAGGCAATCCAACCAGTTGGAATGAGGGATTGGGGAGAAGGTTCTTCCTTTGGCTTGCGCCTCTGGTTCCTAGTGTGCCCACCAGCTATGGTCGTTTGACGTTACTCCCCTAGCTAGACATCAGATTGACTAGTATAAGAAGGTTAATTGTTTACAATCTCAATCTGGATCCCAATGAGCGAACCGGTCCTTAGCACCAATGTCTACTCAATTTTAGTTAGGCTTGGGATATTGGTGCTTCTGGAATGTGATGGGCCCCTAATGGGTTGTGCCCTTAATGATTTCTTTGAGAATGTGTGAATGCGCACAACCAAGAAGTTTTCAAGCAAGATTATTAATGATGAGGTGAGTTTTAGGGTTCAAATCATGCTTAGTAGCTTTTAGGATTATTAGGAGTATTCAACAAAGTTTTGTGAGGCAAACTAAGTTTTGAAAGCACGAGTTCAAGTGTTTTTCCTTTATAAATCAAAAGAATATGGAGTGCCTAGCTTGACCTAAATATTGAATACTATGGGGCAGCTACAAATGAGTTTCTTTTAAATTAGGTGGTGCGATCCAAATAATTCAATCAATTGGCTCAAATGCACCACCGATTAAGGCACACAAAAAGGTGATTAACCTAATATGATTTCTACTCTTTTATGTGTTGAATTAGTGTACCGGGTCCATAGGTCAGAATCTCGGTTGAGTAGATGAAAATCAAGTTAGGTTATGTGCCTCCAATGTGACTGTAGAAAGTGTGTAAATTGATTCATCCCACAGAAAGTATCTTTTTGTTTTTTTTTATATAAAATGCGAGGATGAAATTGATGAAGGTGGCAAACAAGACACACAAAGCCTATCCTAGGGTTTATGCAAACACCTAAGTAGATCGAGTCTTGGTAATGGGTGTAGCGAAGTGAAACTAGTAGGGGGGATGTGGATAACACTTACAAGGTACTCTACCTGCAATTTACTTCAGCCTACTACACTTGGATCTCCATGCTAGGGTACCTGCAAGACAATAGATCAGAGATAAGCGGGGTTAGTGCTATGTAAATGCAAAGGAGCATAGAAAACAATAAAGTAAATTATGTTGCCTCCTTGGCAACGGTGCTAAAATGAATGCACGGTTTCGTGTGTTTGAAATCGGGGTTAAGAATAACCCATCGTCATAGTTGCAAAACTCTTAATCAAATATAATTTATACCGAAACTCCAAGGGAGTCCCGAGTCAAACACAGGGAGGCAACGTTTACTTTGTATGAAAATTGCGCTTCGATTAGTTTCTTTTTGGTGTTTTAGGGTTTTGTTATTTTTACTTTTTTTTTTTAAATAAAATGACAAGCAATCACAAGAGAGAGATCGAATTGAATATGATGTATTGCATGAATGTCAATTACAATAAACTATGAAAGCATAAAAGAGAAAGGGGTGAGAAGAAATCTCCTGAAGCGACTGTTCAGTGAGACGACGGTGCTTGACGGAAGATCGGACGAAGGAGTTGGGAAGCAGAACAACGAGCGTGAGATGTGGGAGGACATCGAGTAGAGGAAAGCTTCAGCATGGCTCCAGAATGGAGATGAGAAGGTGAAGATGATCTGCTACAGGAATGGAGGTGGGAGGATGGCTCCAAGGTGACCTATGAATGGGGATGGGAAGATGGAGGAATATTTGGTGGGGCAGAGTTTCGTTACACTAATAGGAGCCTTGGGAGCTTGAGAGTAAGCTCTAACAGAGCATTGGTAGCTTGCTAGAGCTTAGGAGTAGGTGGGAGTAGAGTAGGTAGAGATGGCTTGGAAGGGAGAGGGTGTAGGTCCTTATATAGTCGATGAGAGGAGGCTAGAATAGGCATAAGACCAATAGCGACCTCCAAGACGTCGCTGAAAGTGTCGCTGTAGCCAGCTCATGTCCACTCACGTATGCAGCTAGCCTTGCACCTACAAGCAATTAGTGACAACTGTAAGCATCACTAAATGTCCGCCAGGTTATCGCTGAAGGTTGGCACCAACCAAGCACATGCCCGCGTGTGTGTGGGCTCGCACGTTCTTGAGGTCTGTCGATGGCCGTGTGCGCCATCAACACCCATGGAGCGGTGCTATGTGGCGATGCCTCCACCACTTGTTGACATCCAACGGGTGCAATCGAATCGTGCCCTCTCTTCGTGAGATTTCCCCCACACACCATGGCTCGAACTCACGCTCGTGGTTTGCGAGTGTGTCTTCACCAATGTGCCACGGCCGCGGTTTGTCGAGTGGAGAGTTGGTGCAGCCGTGCACTTAGGGCACCCCTCAGCCATTGGATTGAGATCCAATGGCTGAGACCTCATCTTGCCGTGGGCTTGGGGATGCATTAGGCTCAGGTGGGGCAGCCTGGATGGTGCCATCTAGGTTGTCTGTCTTCTTCTTCTTATCGAGGGTACTAGAGGGCATTAATCGGGGTGATTCTCACGTTGATGGACTGCAATTGTCGCTCTGAATCCATCTATATGGTCAGATTCTTCATCCGAAGCCCATAAAGATGTTGCACTGCCTCCTAGCCATGTAAAATGAACGAATTAATGTACATAATATACAACTATCCCAAATGCAATGCAATGGATGTTTGTGCATTATTTATATCATGATATGCAATGCTAGGCCTAGGAACTATCGTAAATAAGCATTTTACGATGAATTTATATGTGTTTATCAATACCCTTGGTTTGATAATCTGAATCCATCTTGACCTTAGATAGAGCTTCAGATGGGATTTTACCCTAATTTGGGCTTTTATGAAAATTTCCCAAGTCAAACGTGGTCAAAATTGAAATATAACTTCACCATTAGATTCCTTGCGTCTAAATTAGGTTGGTACCAAAATTTAGGCCCAATTGGAGTTTATCTTGACCTAGCTTGCATTTCAGTCCCCAAAATCTCTATTTCTTACAAGTTGACCCTCAACTTTCAAAAATTATGCAGTTGACTCCCTAACTTCTTCATCTTTTTTGCATAAATACCCCTACCACCATTGATAGGTCAGCCAACCTACAGGCATGCGTTGCCTCAAGGAAATCCTCATCAAATCACCTCTAAATCCCACCAAATTTGGTGGGATTAGATTTAGACCATGAAGAATTGTGTAAACGCAATCCTAAGCCCTCATTTGGAGTAAGAAGCTCCAACGAATTCTCGAAATTGATGGGTCACTACTTGCCAAATCCATGGATTAAACATGCAGAATTTGCATGTTTCTAGGCTGCATCAAGCTCTATATAAGTTCCCCGTGCTTCCACTGTCCCTTTAACTCGGTTACAGGAGAATAAGCTTCTCCTTTCTCCTCGACTGCCTCCGACCGTAGCTCCGATGGACTTCCTCGATCTCCCTCTTTGGGCCACCCAACAACCAAATTGGGTGGCCTAGTATCTTCACCACATTCGTCCGCTCCTCGCCATACCCAGTAGGGGCCCCTACCTCCTTTATCGCCGCTGTTCTCTCTCACCGAAGGTCTCATCTTCCCCGTGACCGACGATGCAAGCCGCCACAGTTCTCTCCCTTCTTCGACCAATTGCATAGCTCTTCATCCTTCTTTTTTCCAATAGGTTAGAACCAACCCTCTCCCTACTTATTTTGACCGACGAACCACTGCCTCCCCCTTCGTCTTCTTCATCTCCGACGACACCTCCGGTGAAGTTGGCACATTGCTACACTCCACAGAACATAATGCCACCACCTCCATTCACTCCGCCTCAACCTACTGATCAAAAGCCCCAACTTTATTGGGACTTCAACCATGTATGCACCCCACCGAACACCACCTCCTCTACTCTCCCTCTCTGACCTCACTATTCACCAATAGACCTTGCACCACACCACGACCACCACATCAGTCGCCTTCGCACAACGAACTTTTGAGCAAGTCTGGTAGGGCTGCAAGGCCATTTCCATGATCTTATGTTCATCACCGGAGTGTCGTCGCCACCTTCATCTTCCCCATCATTGACTGCCCGTCTTCGACCCTCACTCAACCTGTTGCTACCCTCAATCGAAGTGGACTCGGCCATAACAGGTGTCTGCGTGACCAATTGTAAAGGAAGCAGTGAGGCATAGCCTTGTTTTGATGAAAAGGCTTGCGGAGGAAACAACGAAGGAGCTACACCTTTAGTCCCACATCAGGGATGTAGAGGCACGTGAAGACTTACAAAAGGATTTTGTGCCAGCAACTATTCGCCTCAGCATGCATCGGGGGTGAGGTCCCCATATGCATGCCCCATTGTATGCACTCACACGCGCTTGTCCATGTGCCCTCGCCCGCGATTCATGCCACGTGGGTCTGGTTGGTGGATCCGTTTATCCGATTATTCGGGGCCAACTTGGTTCTGAAGAAGGAAACTCTGAGAGGGAGGAGGTGGGTTTTTTCTACCTCAGGATTCATGCCCTCCCTCTCCTCTCTCTACGCTTAGTCACTGCTGAAGACTTATTGAGGCCTTATGCCTTGCTCTTGTGAGAGGTCGTTACGCCTCTATGTTCCTCTGCTGCTGTTGTGGCTTGGCTTCTTTAATGCTCGAGATAAGGCGTTGGAAGCCTTAATCAGACATCTGACCCCGTGCTTGTGTTGGTTCTGATATTTGAGATATTTGATTGATACTATTGAAATATTTAAGAGCTTAAACATTAGGGCTAATCTGGTGATTCAAATTAGCATTTTAACCCCATCTTTTTACACTCTCTTCCTTGGTTTTATTGACATATTATTATGGTTTACCTTGAGCAATAATTTGATTATATTTGCATATCTTTATTGATAACTGTGATTAGTGATTGAAATTTGCCATTTTACTCCCTACGAACGACCTCGGACTCAGATCGATTTCAGGTTTTATAAATTAAGTGTTTGTACGAATTTCATCCTATACTATGACACATATTTCTAAAAGATGGCTCTCGTGCTTAAACATTTTGGCACTATTGCCAAGGAGCAACGCACAGTTTCATTCACTGATTACAATTCTGATTTGATACTAACTTGCTTTATCTACTCTGTTGTGATTTTGTGAGGTACACGAGAGAAGATCAGCTACACAACAACCACTCCAGGGGCAGGAAACTTCATTTCCCTCTTCTTAAGCCCCTTATTCTAGAAGGAAATAAAACCAAGAACCAATTAGGATCAACTCGCATTATTTCATAGACTTAATCACTCGAGTTGCCTAATTTGATTTGCTTAGAAATCCCCACCCAGATATCTGCACCTACTAGGGACTTAAGGCGCATAGGGCTATTCACCTTCTTGATTGAGCCCTAGGTGCTAATTTTGGAAAGACTTGAACTTGGAAAATAGAGCCAAATTAGGGTTTCCATCATTAGGGTTTCAAGAAAACACACTTGCCTAATTTAAAGAGAACTGATTTCCCTCATAGTGTGTCACCGAAGCCTTGACTGAATTGACATAATCAAGCAAATCCTAAAAGAAGGCTCTAATAATCACTTGAATTACTAAAATTTAGGACTTAATAACCAGTTTGCAAACCACTCAGAGTGATTTTGGGTTCTTTTACCCAATTCATCCAAAACTTTAGGGCAGGTTAGGTGAAGTTGACCCACCTTGTGGGTTAACCAACCTCCAAATTAGGTCACAAATCACAAGCAACTCTAAAGTTCAAGTGAAATTCAAGGCACCATAATTCAGGAATAAAATTGGTAGACTTAGAGGTCAAGTTGCTCATTCTGGTCTACTTGGATTCTTAGTGATAAGGAAGGTCGGGTGGGGGAAACCATGTAACCTGTGGAGATGCTCTACCATGTAGGGGTCTTTGCAGGGCTCTCTCTTCCTAGCTGCCCAAGTACTTCTCGGGTGAGTGACTTTCTGATCAAGAGGTATCATCCACCTCAAACCTCCTTAGTCATCTAAAGATTTTTTAGGTGCCTCGATTAGGTCCATCACACATTTTGTCCCTCATCTGGCTATGTGGTGCATGTTCGGAAGGAGGTCCTTAAGACCACCCTTGTGGCCTCCATTAACTGTCCATTCTCATCGAGACCTAGCCTCGACCAAATTTTTGTACTAACACTCGACCAGATTGACATCTCTTCTGAATCATCTTCTTTTGATCCTAGATCTCCTTCATCCGCATCCATGGAGAATCACGAAGAAGAACCCGATTTCCAAAATCAGCTACAACACCTCAATGATCTATTCAATGCATACATAAATCCACTGCCACATCCTCGAATGTGGGATCATTATAATCCCGCTGCAGTAGAGATCGAGCCCGGGGTACAAATCCCAGCTAGAGGGCCTGACATCGAACTCAAACCTAATCTAATTCAAGCTATCCTAAAATTCCATGGCTTGAACTCTAAAGATCCCTTCCAGCACATGAAGCAGCTAAAGCATCTGGCCCAGACCTTCAGGCCACCTGTTTAGAATTGGGATATCATACTCATGAGGATGTTCTTCTCTCTCATGGATAAAGCTACCAATTGGTTTTAGACTCTGACCCGTACAATCAACACATGGGGCAACACCAAATTGAATTCCTGCATAAATTTTTCCCAATTGGTCAGATGAATGCTTTAAGGCACCAAATCACACACTTCTCTCAAAATGTAGGAGAACCACTTCACAAGGCATGGGATAGCTTTTTGGATCTCATGTGGAAATGCCCCCATCACGGAGTTCCTAAGTGGAAACAAGTCTAGTCGTTTAACGATGGGCTCCATGAGGATATCAAGCTCTTTGTCAATGCAACCTGTGGTGGAAGCATCATGGGTCAACATGAAGATATAGTTTGAGAGATTCTCGAGAACATGTGTGAGAACTCTATAAATAATGAATGACTGGGTGTGTTTGATCTGACAACCACTCGTGCATTGGCAAACATGCTGGGGGCACATGAGACTCGAGGCCCATCCACATCTGTAGATCTGTAGTTGGTAGTCAGTTGCTTGGATAAGGTCTCAATCAATGAGAAAAAAGGTGGATGATTTGGCTTGACATCTACAGAGAACCATCACTACTCAGCAAAACACATATACATAACTGCCACCAGGCAAGGAGGCTATGTATAACATTTACCACCACTCTCACCAAGGGATGGACCCATATCCACCCCCGTTTAATCCCGATTTTGGAGGAAACTCCGAACCAACCTACTCTAGTTGGGGGAACTCTGAACCCTCGTATTCAAACTTTTCTGGAGTTCCTCAAACCTACAAGGATCTCCATGCCATCCAGAATGATCCAGTCTCCAATACCTAGAACCCTAGCTGGCGTAATCATCCCAACTTTGCATGGTCGAGAAATAATTAGAACACTAAACCTCAATTCCATCCCTGACCACAGGCTTCGTGCCTATATCAGCCCAATCAACCCAGGCCTAGTCCAAATTGCCAATCTGGGCCTATCAAGGAAGATCAAATGAGCATGATTCTACAAGCCCTGGCTGACATCCAGAAGACCAACAACGCTATGCAGAAATAGCAAAAAGACGAGATCACAAAGGTTTGAAATCAACTCACACAGATGGTGTGGACTTGCTAGCCTGGTGCACTTCCTTCCCAACCTCTGCCAAATTCAAACAACATGCCAACCCAAAAACATGGTGTGAATCAAATCCAGGGTCAATCATGATACACTCAACTAGGCCTATCGACTCATACCTACATGTTTGGAGAATCCACCTCAGACCATGACTTATCCTATTGTTTAGCAACAGGGTCCAATTCTCTCTCCTCTGCCTCCGCATCATGATTGTGCTAGGGTCAATGCTGTAGGCATGAGAAAAGATCACAAGACCAGGCCTCATGGCCCATCTACCAAATCTCACCCAACTCATGATGAATGCAATAAGGTCGAGGACAAAACCAAGAGTTGGAAACAGAAGCCCACCCCCCAAGATAACCAATCCATTCCCCTATCCCAAATCTTATCCCACCTTCACAGTAGAGAACTGTCAAAATTTGACATAACGGGTCCATTGAGGAATGCACAAGTCACTATCCCGTTACTTGATATCGTCACTCTCAACTCCACCTTACCTTACTTATCCAAAAAAGAGGTGGAGGAACCCTTACAAGGGAAGGTAGTCTTGTCTGAAAATGTAAGTGCCATAATCCAAAATAGTCTACCTCCTAAGAAATCCGATCCAAGTACCACGCTGATTCCTTGCAAGATTGGTGGTACAAATTTCAAGCGGGCTGTACTAGATCTTGGCTCTTCAGTCAACCTAACCCCAACCGCCTTATTTGAGCAACTACGGATAGGACAGCTAAAGCCCACTGATGTTACTCTACAATTAGTTGACTGAACCATAATCACCTCGATTGGGCTGGTAGAGGATGTGGTAATTAGAGTCAAGGATTTCAGCTACCTAGCTAATTTCCTAGTTCTTGACATGGATGCGCCACAACAAATACAAGATATGCCCTTGATTTTGGGGAGACCCTTCTCAGCTCCTGCAGGAGCCATAATCAATTGTGAATTAGGGCACATGATAATTCCTCTAGAGATAAGTGAACTAAGATCAATATTTTTGAGGCATCTTCTAAAGGAAAAGAAAAGTGCTCAGTAGAACAACTAGGTTTGATTCAGGATCTCATGACCATTTTGGTAGTAGAAAACCTAAAAGTAGAACTGGAAGTTTTCCGCATAACTGAGGATCTCGATTTAGCCGAGCATGATTTTAGAGAATTGAGAGTATTGGAGACTTTCACCTTTGATCATGAGGACATACACCTGGATTTCGTGGAACATGATGACATTCGACGGGATTCAGATTTTTATTCCATAGATCTAGAGAAATTTTAGTACTAGGATTGTTTTGAGGATTTCCAGGAATCGGGCATGGTATATATCAAGAGTGACCACAACCCAGAGTACGAATCCTTTACAGACTTGGAGTTGGATGATCCAAAAGGCACTCTCCATACATTCACTTTTTGGGATGAAAACTATAGAGAAGAATCATTAGAACACCCAATCTTTGAGTCATTTCTAGAGGAATTGATCTTACACCTATTAGAGAAGAATCAAGATCACTCATTGGATAATGATCCATTAGGTCACATTGCACGAGAGGAACCACACATTTGGGATATGCTAACTAGATTCACCTCTGTTGGGTCCTGGACTCACGACAATCTTACTTCAGAGCCCCATGATTACTACATCTTCCGAGTGATTCCTTCGCAAAAAACCCATAAGAGCCACCCAGAAATGAATCAACTTGACCCATATCATAGACCTTCTGGAATGACTCCATCAAAATTTGATACTCATTTGTGGCCATCTGATTCTCATCCACCACGATCACATATTTTCTCCTATCACTCATCATAATGCTGCGGATGACATATCCTTTTGTGTTCCTTGTGCCTAGCCAATGGCATTAAACTTAGTGCTTAATGGGAGGCAACCCGTCATTCTTAAAAACCTGAGACCCTTCTAACCTATCTTTTTACTGAAATCATACTGCACTTGAGAGTTCAACTTTAGAACAACTAATTCCACCTTTGGTATTCGTATCAAAGCTTAAAATCGTCCGCAACAATCATCCTAACCCGTTCACCCACCCTTTGACCCTATTTTAAACCTTAAACCAAGATGAATTCTTACCCACCTAGTTTACAATGAGGACATTGCAAAACTTAGGAATGGGGGGGTGTTAAAGAGCAAGCAAATGGAAATTCAATTATCTGAGGGGTTCTCACAAAAAAAAATATTAAAAAAGAAAAAAATGGAGAAAAGGGAGGAAAATTTTGAGAAATGATTGAAAATCTTTCTTGAGGAGGAAAACAGAAGGAAATGCAAAATGTCAAAAAGGAGCAAAATTAGAAAAATTGATAGTCATAGCAATTGATTTTGGGATCTACTTAAGTTCTAGACCAAATGAAAATAAGGATTAAGTCCTAAAATGCTAGAGACAAGGAGATTAGTATGAGTGCTGATCTTAGGCCTTTTAGGCTTGTTTTAGAGCATGAACACTCACGTACTCATTAAGATCCAAATTAATCCTCAAGAGGTTGAGGAAAGTGTGAGGCTGATGTAGTAGGTGTAAGGCTTCGTGATTATTCAGCCCCATTGCCTGCCCTTTGGTTTACGGGACTTGGTAACCTAAGCACCCAAAATCACACACTAGTCTGGTTTAGTGTGCTGAATGTAAGAAATAATGCCAAAAGTATTCTGTTCTGAAAAGTCATCTCGAAGATCAAGCTTAGGAGCAGCTCGAAAACACAAGCTGATTTGGACAAGTTCCCAGCATGGAGAGGTGGAAAATTCCCCTCGAAGATGCGTATTAACATATCGTCTCCTCAGTACTTATCTCCTAGGATATCTAAGTATCCTATCAGGGGCATGTAAGAACCTTGTGCTTGTTTAGGTACCATGGGTAGGATTATCCCAAAATGTCGATTGTTAGGGCCTAAATTTAGCTACAGATCGCCATGCACTATCTCGAAGTATCGAAAGCCAAGAGTTCTAGGGCTTCCATGGGTAGTGTTATCTCAAAGGATCGAAGGCCAAGGACCCTTCGAGGATTGATGGTAGGGATAAGGAATCCTATACAGTCTGTGTTTAGGGTCACTTTGAGGCTAGATTTAGGAAAATATAAAAGGAAAAAAGAGAAAGCTCTCAAAATGGAAAAAAATCCTTCTCTATCTCTCTTATAAACATGCACTGGCAAACTGAACCTAAACATGATACGTTTACACATGAGTTCTTTAATCGCTGGGGTCAACGAACCTCTAAGCAGTTTTTGCGGGCCTTAGAAACCTTCACAGCAGACCCAAGCTAAAGCTGGTTTGGTCTGGATCTTGGCTGGTACTTGAGTACCTCTAGGCCTATCATTGGCATTCTGATCTAATTTCTAGAGAGTGGTACAAATCAAGCATCTAAACATCAAAAGCATGGTCTAGAGATTTAGTTCTTTTCATAGGATTTTGATAGGGACTAGTAAAAGTTAGGCATGGGGGTATGATGGTAACATCATCATTAGCCATAACTAGCTTTAATTATTCAGAATTAGGAGACAAAAGCTCTTGCATAATCGCCTGAGAGCCATAATTCCATGTAAATCCATTTTGAGAAGAAACCACTAAAATAGGGTTAAATCTATAGTTTTAACATCACATCATAAATGCAGACTAACCACGGGATTTTCGAGGGGTTAATTTAAGGTCAAATGAACATTAAAGTAGAAATAGTGGGTCCATACAAATAGAAATATAGTTTTACATGTTTCGAGAAATGAATCAGAACACAAAATCCTAATTTCAGACCTGCTTGAATTAAAGAGGTTTTGGTGAGGATAAAATTCACCTAAAGCTCCTAAAATTTATATAAAAATATTCTAAGAGGTTTGGTACCCTTGGTTTGACCATCTAAACCCATTTTGACCTTGGATAGAGCTTCAGATGGGAATTTGCCATAATTTGGGCTTCTGTGCAAATTTTCTAAGACAAACATGGTCAAAGCTGAAATCCAACTTCACCATTAAATTCCTTGAGTGCAAATTAGGTTGGTATCAAAATTTGGACTCAATCAGAGTTCATCTTGACCTAGTTTGCATTTCAATCCTCAAAATCTCTATTTCTTACAAGCAGACCCTCAACTTTCGAAAATATTGCAGTTGAGTCCCTAACTTCTTCATCTTCTTTGCAGAAATACCCCTGCTACCATTGATAGGTCAATCGACCTACAGGCATGCGTTGACTCAAGCAAATCCTCATCAAATCACCTCCATATCGCACCAAATTTTGTGGGATTTGAGTTCAGACCATGAAGATTCGTGTAAATGCAATCCAAGGTCCTGATTTGGAGCAAGAAGCTTCAGCAAATTCACAAAATTGATGGGTCACTACTTGCTAAATCCATGGAGTAAACATGCAGAATTCGCATGTTTCTAGGCCGCATCAACCTCTACATAAGTTCCTCATACTTCCACCATCCCTTTTAGCTCTGTTACAAGCCAAAAAGCTTCTCTTTCCTCCTCGACCTCCTCCTATCTCACCTTCGGCGAACTTCCTCGATCTCCCTCTTCTGGCCACCCATCAACCAAATTGGGTGGCCCAATATCTTCACCACATTCATCCACACCTCGCCATATCCAGTAGGGGTCCCTACCTCCTCCATCTCCACTGTTCTCTCTCATTGGAGGTCTCTTCTTCCCCATGACTGGCAAGGCGAGCCACTACAATTCTCTCCCTTCTTTGACCAATAGCGTAGCTCTTCTTCCTTCTCTCCTCCTCTACGTTAGAACCAACCCTCTCCCTGCTTGTTTTGGCTGATGTAAAGACCCATTTTATTTTGAGCCTTCTAAGACATCTGGACTGTCAATCAGACATCTAGACCCCTTCCCAGGCATCTGGAAATTGAAAAATCTATATGCAAGGTCGGTTCTACGTGCGAGCTGCGTGTAGACAACTTCCTTCTCTCTCTTCTCCTTTTCTCCCCCTCACAGAACCCTAACCCCACTCCCTATATAAGATCCCTCTCCCCCCTTCCTCTCTTCTCCACTCCACCACCACCACTTTCCTTCCTCTCCACTACCGTGAGCGGGATGAGCGAGAGAGAGGGAGCGAGAGCGAGGAGCAACGAGGTGGAGTGGCATGAAGAGAGGGTGGAGGTTGAGCTCGCGACCTCTGAGAGGCTCGCCGGAGTGCAAACGGCCGCCACGACACGTGCGAGAGGAGTGTGTCGGGGAAACCGTCCTCGACTTCCTACTGCTGCTGGAGCTACAGCCGAGAGGGAGAAGCCACGGCGGGTGCGGTGAGAGGTGCAGGAGCTCGTTCTGATACTGGGATTTTTCCAGTATCAGACATCCTGAGTGCCTTCCAGACGACGGGTTGGATGTCTGGTGATGATACCAGATGTATGAAGGCAGGTATTCGCGAAGGTGCATCCTTCTTGCGGTTGCGGCCATGCGGGCTGCACCATAGAGCTATTCTGTTTGGCTAAATAAGGACGTGCTACTCTTTCATGTGCAGGAGTAGCTTTGGAAAGGTGCGTGGCACGCCCTCCCACGCGTTTCGGATGTCTGGACAGCTTACTAGACGGCCGGAGGCATTCCCAAATGACTGGAGGATAGGTCAAATGTTTGGAGCTATGTCCAGACGGTCAAATAGGGGTCCTGGACATCTGAGGTCGACTCAGGGACTTGAGGTGAGACTCTAGTGACTTTTAAGACATTTGGACTTTGTGCCAGACGTCTGATTTAGTTCTACAGTTCTGTTTTTGACCCATTTAGGGTCCATTTGGGGTATGATGTAAACACATTTACACTACTTAAAATGTCTATTTATGCATGTTCTTAAGCATAGGATTGCATTTCAAGATATAAATATTGCATAACATGCATCATCTCGCATTTAGAGTAGTTTGAATAAAATGGAGGTTAATTGTCTCCTTTTATGTGCTTGGACAGGGCAAAAATTTTATCGGGGCCTCGGATCAAAGATCCAATCATATGGATGTGATCAGGGCGACGATTGGAGTTCAACGACTCCAAGATCACCCTAATCAGGCATCCGTAACATCAGATAGAGATCGGGGAACCCTAGAAGATCAAGGGCCAAGATGGTGTAAATCCGCACTTCAGATGACAAATCCGACCGCACGGATAAATTCGGATCAACGATCGCAGCCCAATGACACAAAAATCGAGTCAATCTGACATCAGTGGCACCATCTACAACTTCTAGAAGATGGACGGCCAAGATGGTGCCACGTGGCTCCATCTCAGCCACCCAAACGGCCGCTGGCATTTTGTGAAGGACCCCGCCTGATCGCTCTCCGCCGTCAGATGGAGATCCAACGGCTGTGGCCGCCCGGGGCTTAAAACATGCGCTCGACCATCCGCGCCCCGCAGCGCAGCGGTCGAGTGCGCATACGGGTGCGCGGGGTGCGGGTTCGAGCCGCGACGAGGGGATTGGAGGCGCGAGTAATTGAGGCGCGTGGAGTGTCAGATGGAGATCGTGCGGTCGCGGGCGCCCGATAGCGCCGACGCGAGATTAGACGCCCCGCGTAACGTGAGATCGCACGCGGAGGCGGGCGGGTTGCAGCGGGCGCGGACGCGTCTTAAGTCGTCCGATCTCGCGATCGGACGGCTGAGACTTCGCGGACGTGCGTAGGCGTTACGCACGAGGGCAGCCGAGCGGGCGCGCGTGGGCGCGGCGGCGACGGCCACATCGGGGCTTTAGTGACGGATTTATCCGTCACTAAAGACCCCTTATTTATTATTTTGAAGATGTAATGTCTATTTTGCCCCCACTCCTTGCAACTATAAAAGGAGACCCCCTCCATACGAAATTTTCATCCCTTCTTTCTCCTCTCTACCCCTCCAAAGCTCAAGAGAAGCTTGTCCCACACCCGGGATGCTTCTCGCGAGATAAAGTCCAATTTTCGTTCCCCTTCGGAAGTGGATCCCGCGACGACGACGGCGTGCTGCTTCGTTCCCGTTCTTCTGCTTCGTCCTCCTTCGTCCCTCTTCGTTCTCCTTCGTCCAGGCGTCGTCCCGTCCAGCTCGTCCTCTAAGCAACCGTCGAGGAGGATTTCTCTCTCCCTATTCTTTTTACCACTTTCTAGTATAGATTTACTGCTTTCTAAATCAATCGTCGAGGAGGACATTTCTCTCTCCATTCTTTTAATGCTTTCTACAGTAAATTTATAGCTTTCTAGTTGTAATGAACAATCTCTTCAATACAAAAATACCTTGTTTATTCTACATCTCATTTTGATTTCTCTGTGTAATATTCTCTTTCTCTCTTACTCTTTCTCTCTCTTCTATTTATTATAAATAATTGGATGGTTCTAAATTGAATTATTCTGTAACAAATAAAAAGAAACGCGTAGTTTTTAAATCAAACGTTTGCCTCCCTGTGTTCGACCCAGAATTTTAATTTCAGTATAAATTTTATTTGTTGAATACAAATTCTTCACTTTCGAACTACAACGACAGGTTTTCCAAAACCAAACACGTTAGCGTAGGTTCGTACACGTTCAACATTTTGGCGCCGTTGCCGAGGAGGCAACGCTCTTTGATTTCTCTTCGCGTTTTGTAACTTATAAATCATTTACCTCACTTTTCTCCTTTCTTATTGTAATTGCAGGTACTCTTCTGAGATAGGCAAAAGCGGTAGATCGGAGTAAAGTGCTGTGGAAGATTTTGTAAGTTATCCCCCACCTCCCACCCATTAGATTTCATTTCATCACATAATAACTCAAACATCAATCAACCTAGGTGTTTTTATAAACTCTAAGGTTAGATTGTTTGTTGTTTGACACCCATACTCACCCCAACCCCCACATTAAAAAGAAAAAAAAAAAATCTCACAGAGGTACACAACCTCATCTGATTTTCAAACTCAACTGGTAATCCAATCCTAGGAGCCGGTACACACATCCAAACACATAATTGAGTAGAAATCAGATTAGGTAATCATTTGTGTGCCTAATTAAGTGGTGCAACAGGCCAATTGTTTGAGTTGATTGGGCCGCACCACTTCAAATAAAATCAACTCATCAAGTAGCTGCCAATTAGGTTCAACTCTTAGGGATTTACCAGGCACTCCACATTCTTTTTAAACTTTAAAGGAAAACATCTTCACCTGTGCTTGTAAAACTTGGTGTGCCAACGAAACTTGATTGAAAACACCTAAAGTTGAATCCTAAAAGCTACTAAGCAAGATTTGAATCTTAAAATTCACCACATCAAAAACAATCTTGCTTGAAACCCACTGGTTATGCACTCACATACAAATCAATCAATCATTAAGGGCACAACCCATTTAAAGGGCCCATCACATTCCAAAGCACATTCAAACCTAGCCCTAAATAAAATAGAGTAGACGTTGGCCTTAAGGATTGGACTCGCTCTTCAGAACCCAGAACAAGATTATTTTTGATTAGTCTATTTCTACTGTTCAATCTGTTGCCTAGCTAGGGGAGCAGAGTCAAACGATCGCGGCTGGGGGGTACACTAGGAACAGGAGGCGCAAGCTGAAGGAAGAACCTTCTCCCCAGTCCCTCCTTCTAACTGGTTGGATTGAACAGACGGAAGTAGATCAAATCGTTCCTTTATCTCAAGATGGGTTTTGAGAGTCTGTAGGTCTTTAGGCTAACCTATTTAAGGACAGGTTTGATTGTTTGTATTGCAGGGCACCTTTCTTCCTCCCGTGTATCATGAATCCTTCCACATATTTCACGCATTCCCGCTCTTTCCCTCCTGTTGTAAATTATCCTCAACATAACGATTATCCCAACTCGTACTGTAATCAACCATCAGTTAGTTGGGATAATTCGGATTGGGGATACAATTCTGGACCCCCGTGTTTAGGGTCTAACCCTGAACACTTTGATTTTGATTTTTATCCTTCTCAGAGCTACATCGATTATAGATCGTCTTCCTTTCATGAACAGCATAATACGATCTACAATCAAGAAGGATACACCGATCCTTACCCATCCTCTGATTTCACTACCTTTAGGTCATCACCATCTTTTCAACAATCTAAAATGACCTATTATCAAGAAGGGTATAACGAATCTCAATTCGTTAATTCCTCTACATTGATGTCAAACCCGCCTAACCTTGAACCAACTCATTTGGTTCAGGTTAATCAGGTTCAAGATAAGGTTCTGGCTAACTTGAGGAATATCATTCAATCTTTAGAAGTTCAGCCAATACCTTGCATTGAGAGATTGGAGCCCCTGATTGAAATGATTGATGATTTAAACAAGTCTTTGTTGGATTGGCTCCAGGATGTTAAGGATAAGAACCCGGGTGAGTTTCTACTTGGGAAATTAGCGAAATTGAGGATGAGATTCGTGGTTGCTTTGATTCAATCTTGGAATAATTCGCAGGATGAACTCTCTTCAGGAAAGCCAATGACAGAACCCGCTCAGGCACCTGTTGGGGGGGACAAGTGTTATGAGGCTGACCAGATTGAATTAAAGCAACCAATTAAGGATGATTTGATTTCTTCACCTGAGATCCCTGAGCCGGGTTACGAGGAAACATATGTCTCCTTGGAACAGAAAGTGACAACTGATTTTGGGACATACATTGATACGGATCCTGATGGTGAAGATTCAAGTTGCGAAGTCTCACGCGAGTTTTCTGAACACGATTTCTGTGAGACAGTTGGGCCTGAGGAATCTGATAGATCATTTAATAGCCCAATAACTGAGGAAACTGATCTTATTAGGGCACACATTACGGATCCAGAATCGCATTTTCTGGAAGAATCAATTCAATGCCCTGATTATCAGTTACACCCTGTTGAGCTTATTGATGATTCTAATTCTGAGATAATTAGACCCAAGTCAATTTTGATTTTGCCACATCATTTAGACTTGGAGATTTCAGACGGGGTGATAAATGTACAAGAGGTCCTGGAATTTGATATGCTGAATGAGGAGGATAGGAGTGGGGAAGTTCTGATTTGGGAAGTTAATTTTGGAGGAAATGGAAGATTGAGTCGAAGGGTTCCTTTTAAGCTGAAACCATCAAATCAGAACCCTTACGACATTTGTTTCGAGGATGTTCAACTCAAGCACACATTCAACGATTATCCTTTTGAGCTTCAATTCTCTGTAACCCGACATTTTGGCCTTGGGTTGCATCCTCATAAATCGCAGGCCCGACCTCGCTTGCATTATGATTTTAGGTTTTGGGTAATTTTTATCCAGAACCTAAGATATTCTCGATTATGGGGGATGGGTCTGCACCACAATCTGGTCCACATCTGTGGATCGCTGTTGATAGGTCAGAGGATTCTTCTGTTTATATTAATTTTGACCTGCACTTGTCAATTCTTCATTTCTTTTCTTTGTATAGTGCGCCTAGCTGAAGGCACTAAACTCAGCACTTATACAGTTCTTTTTTCGATTTCATCTTGGAGCGGACATGACATTCACGCAATTCAGGTGCTTTCTACCCTTTTCCACTCTGTTTTGTCTTTTTAATACAATGAGGACATTGCATTAGATAGGCATGGGGGGTGGATATTTATCTCTGAATTCATTCGTCAGCTCCGTAGATTTGTTTATTTTCTTTTATAAAAAAAAAAATTTTGAAATTAGGAAAGAGAATTTAGGTTTAAGAAAATTTGCAATCTTAGGAAATACTACATTAGGATCTGAACACAAAGACCCGTCAGGTCTTTGGACTTAATTAGCCTGTGTATCCACTAAAATGTGGATTTGTCTTTGAGTCCTCGCCATCTTAATTCTATTATAATTGGAATAAATAAGTTTGGGTGATAAGTACACGACTTATTAACCCGCCCTTTGATTTGAGGGAATTTTGAGTTTTAAGCATCTGCACACTTTCTTTGCACTGACTCGTTATTCGACGATTCTAATGGAAATTGGGTAGCTAATGAACCTTCTAGGGTGATATGGCTGGCAAGTTATCGTGGGTAACAGCCCATAGGTAGGTTGTCCAGAGCCTAGTCACTGGACCTTTCTCTTTTTGCTGCCTTTAGGTAAATCTTAGATCAGGGAAGCCACCTACTTAAAAAAAAAAAAAATCAAAAAGGAGAAAAGAACAAAAAGAAATAAGCCACACTTCGCCGCACGAGTATGGCTGGCAAGTTGTTGGTGGTAACAGCTCATCGACCGGTTGTCCAGAACCCAGCTCAGAAAATGCACTAAAAATTCCCAAAACACTTAGGAAGAAGCGGAGAAGTAGAATAAATTGGGGAGATATACACTGGATTCACCCTTGTGTTGACCCCATTAAAAAATAAAAGTAGGGAGAAAGCTACCGGTTGTAAAGATACACCTTTAGGCAGAATTCTTTTTGAGGTCACCTAGAGGCGTAAAAATCCGAAGTCCGTTCTAATTGCCGGTCAACGAGTCTATCACAATCACAATAAGATGCTTAAAATTTAGGGTTCTCATCAAATCTTGGGTGAGTTGAATGGTCGTAGAAAGCCACTCTTGAACCCTAAAATGTGAAAAAAAAAAATTAGAAAAGAGTAAAAAGAGAAAAAGAAATTTTTCTTTGAATAAGGCGAGGGGTTGAGGCGGTCTCCATTTTGGCTGATACCCGGGCACTGTTGTGTCTTTGAAAGTTCAGTTCCTAAGTAGACAATTTCTTAATGATTGAAAATAACTCAGGTCCAAATAATCTAACCTAATTCTTTTATAAATAGCATATAGTTTTTACTAGGGACTAGCAAAAGATAGGCATGGGGGTATGATGTAAACACATTTACACTACTTAAAATGTCAATTTATGCATGTTCTTAAGCATAGGATTGCATTTCATGATATAAATATTGCATAACATGCATCATCTCGCATTTAGAGTAGTTTGAATAAAATGGAGGTTAATTGTCTCCTTTTATGTGCTTGGACAGGGCAAAAATTTTATCGGGGCCTCGGATCAAAGATCCAACCGTATGGATGTGATCAGGGCGACGATTGGAGTTCAACGACTCCAAGATCGCCCTAATCAGGCATCCGTAGCATCAGATAGAGATCGGGGAACCCTAGAAGATCAAGGGCCAGGATGGTGTAAATCCACACTTCAGATGACAAATCCGACCACACGGATGAATTCGGATCGACGATCGCAGCCCAATGACACAAAAATCGAGTCATTCCGACATCCGTGGCACCATCTACAACTTCTAGAAGATGGACGGCCAAGATGGCACCACGTGGTGCCATCTCAACCGCCAAAACGGCCGCTGGCATTTTGTGAAGGCCCCCGCCCGATCGCCCTCCGCCGTCAGATGGAGATCCAACGACTGTGGCCGCCCGGCGCTTAAAACATGCGCTCGACCATCCGCGCCCCGCAGCGCAGCGGTCGAGCGCGCTTACGCGAGCGCGGGGCGCGGGTTCGAGCCGCGACGAGGGGATTGGAGGCGCGAGTAATTGAGGCGCGTGGAGCGTCGGATGGAGATCGTGCAGTCGCGGGCGCCCGATAGCGCCGAAGCGTGATTGGACGCCCCGCGTAATGCGCGATCGCACGCGAAGGCAGGTGGGTTACAGCGGGTGCGGACGCGTTTTAAGCCGTCCGATCTCGCGATCGGACGGCTGAGACTTCGTGGACATGCGTAGGCGTTACGCACGTGGGCAGCCGAGCGGGCGCGGCGGCGACGGCCACATCGGGGCTTTAGTGACGGATTTATCCGTCACTAAAGACCCCTTATTTATTATTTTGAAGATGTAATGTCTATTTTGCCCCCACTCCTTGCAACTATAAAAGGAGACCCCCTCCATACGAAATTTTCATCCCTTCTTTCTCCTCTCTACCCCTCCAAAGCTCAAGAGAATCTTGTCCCACACCCGGGATGCTTCTCGCGAGATAAAGTCCAATTTTCGTTCCCCTTCGGAAGTGGATCCCACGACGACGACGGCGTGCTGCTTCATTCCTGTTCTTCTGCTTCGTCCTCCTTCGTCCCTCTTCGTTCTCCTTTGTCCAGGCGTCGTCCCGTCCGGCTCGTCCTCCAAGCAACCGTTGAGGAGGATTTCTCTCTCCCTATTCTTTTTACCGCTTTCTAGTATAGATTTACTGCTTTCTAGATTAATCTACTCGTCCTCCAAGCAATCGTCGAGGAGGACATTTCTCTCTCCATTCTTTTAATGCTTTCTAGAGTAAATTTATAGCTTTCTAGAGTAATTGTTTTATGCTTTATAGTTGTAATGAACAATCTCTTCAATACAAGAATACCTTGTTTATTCTACATCTCATTTTGATTTCTTTGTGTAATATTCTCTTTCTCTCTTACTCTTTCTCTCTCTTCTATTTATTGTAAATAATTAGATGGTTCTAAATTGAATTATTCTGTAACAAAAAAAAAGAAACGCGTAGTTTTTAAATCAAACGTTTGGCTCCCTGTGTTCGACCCAGAATTTTAATTTCGGTATAAATTTTATTTGTTGAACACGAATTCTTCGCTTTCAAACTACAACGACAGGTTTTCCAAAACCAAACACGTTAGCGTAGGTTCGCACATGTTCAACAGGGTCCGTTTTACGCAAACAAGATATCTGTGATTTCCTTGTGAGTTCCTCTACATGTTAGAAATCCTTGAATACTATTCTGAACGTTCCATTGTGGTATGTTCCTTGGTATAGGACTTCCACCTATTGCGTGTTCGGGGCTTGTAGAGGCACGTGAGTTTGTTGTTCGAGCCCCCAGTACTCCCGGATTGTCTGGTAGAGTGGTTTCCCCCTGCTTTATTTATAAAACTTGAATGCAATTATGAAAATTAGAAAACTAGAAACTTAGGATGTGGCATGAATCCTAGGATGAGAAATACTTGTACTGTTTATATGCATGTTTGAGATTGCAGTCATAAACGAATGAATAGAACTATAAACAATTGCCTATTAATAAATATGAGCTACCTGTGGAATATGAAATGCCTGTGCTAGTTAAATAATTACCTGTGATATCACTTGTTGTATATGTTAATTTGTGGAAATACAAGCTACATGTGTATAATATAAGAATGGAATTGTGAATGATGAAACCTGGTATGGAATAATATGGTGAATATGACCATGAACCCGATGGGGAGTTAGGAGTAGAGCTCCTGTGGATGAATGGAAAGATCTAGAAATGTGAGTGGGAAGTGTGCTGGCCCTTGAGTATGTGGTACCAAGGAGAGCGACTGTCCCTTGTTTAGTGTAGAGTGGAGCTTGCTGCCCCTGGGTTGGGACCTAGGGTTAGGATTGGCCACTCTACATCGACTTTTGGTGGCCCTCGCGTACACTGTACCAGGGAGAGCTACTAGTGTAGGGAGAGAGCTAGCCACCCCATGGCGCCTGGGGTTCAGCTAGCCGCCCTACACCGACTTGTTAGGCCCACTAGGCAAACCGGGGTAGTCAAACCATTTGACCTGTGTCTAGCCCATGAGAAATCCCATTGTTGCACTGTAATGGTAAAATTACAGTTTTACCCCTTGTTTCTTGCTTTTCTCTCAGACTGGTTATTCCTTGAGTTAGGAACTTCATTTGGTTATGTAGGAGCTTTTGTTCTCTTTTCTAAGTCAAAATACGCTAGTTAGGGCTCATGATGGTGTTCTCATCATACCCCCATGCCTAGCTTTTGCGAGTCTCTAAGCAAAATCTTAAGGTTTTAACTTCTGTTCTAGACCATGAGTTCCTTTCACACATTATGCTGATTGCTTTTTCTTTTCTTTTTGATTAGGTTGGAATTCTAACAGTAGGCCTAGAGGTACTCAAGCACCACCCAAGATCCAGACTTGATCAGCTCTAGCCTCAGTCCTCGACGAAGGTTTTTAAAGCCCACAGGAACTATCCTAAGGTTCGTTGGACTCCGCGGTTAAAGCACCTATGCTTGTAACATAATTTAGCCTTGGTTTAGTTTGCAATGTGTTTTTTGTAAGAGAGAGATAGAGGATTTATTTATTTGGAGAGTTTTCTCTCCTTTTCTTTTTATTTCTAGCTTTGGATTGGCTTCTCAACACGGTCTGTATCGGATTCCTTGTCCCCATCATCATTCCTCAAAGGGTCCCTAGTAGTCGATGCTTCATGATGGCACCACCCTTGGCAGCACCCAGAACCCTGGCTTTCAAGATTTCAAGATAATCTCACCCATGGCATTCTGTAGCTAAATCTAGACCCTAGCAATCAACATTTCATGATAATGCCGCCCATGGCTTCTAAACCAGCATAGGGTGCTTACGTGCCCCCGATAGGATATGTATATATCCTAGGAGGCAAGCACCGAGGAGACGATATGTTATTTCGCATCTTTGAGGGGAATTTCCCACCTCTCCGTGCCGGGAACTCGTCAAAATTAACTCGTGTTGATTGGCTGCTCCTAATCTAGTCAACTTTTTTTGGAACACTCAAACACTTTTGCATGATTTTGATAGTTATGCACACTAAACCAGACTGTGTGTGAATTGGGGTGCTTAGGCTACTGAGTCCTGCAAACCAAAGGTCAGTTAACAAGGTCGAATACTCCCTAAGCCTTAAACCTAATACTTAAGCTTCGCATTTTCCCCAACCGCTTGAGGACTATCCAGATCTTAGCGGATACATGAATCTTTAAGCCTAAGAGTCTAGCCCAAGAGGCCTAAGATTAGTGTTCCTACTAATCTCTTTTGTGTCTCCTTACCACTTTTTTTTCTTCATTTCCCTTTTTCTTGATGTGGTCTAAAACTTCGGTTAATCCATTAATTTCTTACTAATGACTATCACTTTTTTTTCTCTTTCATTTTGTGCTCCTTTTTTTTTTTTACATTTTTCTCTTTTCGTCCTCATTTTCTCCTCATGATTTGTATGGCCACAAAATTTTCTCTCCCCTCAGTATTTTTTGTTCTTTTTCAAGGTTTTTTCATTATTTTGGTGTTTTTTGTTATATGTGATTTTTTGTTGAAACTTTTTCTTGTGAGATGATTTTTCATGGTGTTTTGCACTTTCATACCCCCCAAGCCTACGATTTGCAATGTCCCCATTGTAAGTTAGGTGGGTTCAAATTCAGCTTAGATCATTCATTAGAATAGGTTTTGGGTGGGCGAACGGGTCGATGTGACTGTTGCGAACGATTTCTAGACTCGGGTATGGGTACCTGAGGTGGGGTCGGCTGTTCTAATGGATGAACCCTAAAGTGCAATATGAATTCAGCATAGGACTATCAAGAAAGGTTTTTGGTTTTTAAAGAATGACGGGTTGCCTCCCGTTAAGTGCCGAGTTTTACGCCATCGGTTGGGTGCAATGAGCTTAGGGAGAATGAAGGGTAAAGGATATCTCATCAAAATTTGTATTGGTCAAGTCAATGAACAGTTTGAGTCTCAACCGTTCACGATGAAAGGTTCAGAATCGTGGCTGAGTGGACTGATCTCAATGGCTCCATTTCCAAAGATTCGTTGGACTAGGTAGGGTCCGATCCATTTTGATCATAGCTTTCCTGGGAACAATTTAAGTTTGGCATCGAAGAGTAGGACCTTTTGACAGGGATGGAAGATCTTTCTTGATATGTGCTTGTCGTGAAAGGCCTTAACCCACTCTTTGTAAATTCACGAGTTCTCATACGCATCATGGTGTAATTCATTGATCTCGCTCATTTGATGTTTTCTGTGGGTTCCTGCCTTAGAAAGATCTAGGTTGCAGTTCTGTATTGCCCAATAGGCTTTATGCTCCAATTCGATGGGGAGATGACATGCCTTCGCGTACACCAATCTAAAGGGAGACATACCTAATTGGGTTTTGTGGGCGGTCCCATAAGCCCACAAAGCTTCCGGAAGCTAGGATGACTAGTCCTTCCAGTCAGGTCGAACAGTAACCTGGAGGATTTTCTTGATCTCCCGATTTGATAGCTTAGCTAGACCATTAGTTTAGTGGTGGTAAGGAGTAGAGATTCAATGTGACACCTGTATTTGGTCATCAAAGACCTGAATTGAGCGTTAGTGAAATGGGTCCCTCCATCAAAAATTATGGCATGTGGAATCCCGAACTGTGACAAGATGTTCTGATGAATGAATTTGATAATAACTTTATGATCATTGGTTTAGGTTGGAATGGCTTCGATCCATTTGGACACATAGTCAACAGCAAGTAAAATGTACTCGAAGCTATCCGAAATAGGGAAGGGTCCCATGAAATCAATCCCCCATATGTCAAAGATTTTGCAAACCAGAATCAGCTATAAAGGCATTGTTCGTACACTTTTGTTCGGGTTTAAAGAGATAACACGTTGTAATATAGCCGACAAAACGTTCAAACAAATATAGAGAATTTTATTACTCGAAAAACTAGAGTATCCGAGGTCGAACACAGGGAGAAATCTCAGTACTTTCAAAACCAAAGAATACAACTTTTAAATGAACATAACTGATTCAAAGAGAGAGAGTTATAAAAAGAATTGCTAAAAGAAAATAGAATTGGACGTCTGATTTCTTTATTAGAAGTCTTAAAAGTAGTCTTCTTTCTCTCTTCTGCCTTCTTCTTCTTCGTTGGCTCTTCTTCTTTTCTTCTGATCCACTGGTCTTTTTCTTCCTTGAACTTCTTTCTCTTCTCTTCCCTTTCCTGCGAAGACTTCTTCTTCCTGCCTTTGTTTCCCTTCTGTCTTCTTCTTTCTTTTTTGTCTTTTCTGCAGTCCTTGCTTCTCTCAGATCTCTGTCTTGCGCAGCTTCCTTTCTTCAAAGTTCCTTCTTCTTCTGCTCCTGCTCTTCTATTTCTTCAGTTCTTCTTTTTGCTTTCCTTCGCCTCTTCCTTCTCTTCTTTTCCCTTGCTGCAGCGGCTAAGTGTTCGCTTCTTCCTCTCTTCCTTCTTTCCTGCGCACACCACAGCCAATGCAAAACCTACCCCCTTCCCTCTACCCAAATGTCTCTCTCTTTCTCTGCAATTCACTCAAGGACACTCTCCCAGAGCCACACGGGTAATCGGGTCGGATTTCGCACCCGGGACCAGGCGCACCGGCAGGTGGGTGATGCGTGAGGAGTGCTCAGGTTAGGGTCGGGTCGGATCCCGCCAGATCCACGAGGTGAAACCACGGACAAGGCGAGTGGTTCAGGTGAGGGACCTCGCCCCTGTGCTTTCGGAGGCGGTAAGGCAATATCGCAAAAATAATTTATGGCGCACCTGTGTTTCGCGTTTCAACGATGTGGGACTAAAGTTTCTGCCCCTCTCTTGCGCGCGCCCGCAGAGGATTCTTCGTGCAATTGCCAAGGCTGCTGGCTTCGCAGTGCCCCTGGCTGGACTCGAGGGCTTCGCACTGCTCGCGCGAACCTGCTGTGCCTGAAGCCTGGAAGACCTGACGCCTGGAGTTGCTTTGGAGCTTCTTCAACTGTCGTCAATGGCGGCAGGAGCGTCGATACTGTCAAACACCAATACGGCCTATCGGCCTAATTAGACCAGCCTGGCACCTTCGCCGTGGCACAGCGAAGATGGTGCACGGTGCTGCAAGCCGTGGGATGGTTTAGGCGTGCGGGCGTAGGTTAACCTGTGGCCGGAAGTGTGGGGTTGTTCGTGGGATTGTGGTGGAGGTGTAGAAGGATGATGGATGGGCGGAAGTTGTTCCTGGTGGTGAGGCGGAGCTTATGAGTTTGTTGGCGAGCTGTGTGGAGGGGCAGAATGGTGGGGGCAGCTCGCCGGAGGTTTGTCGAATGCGAGGAAGATGGAGGTGGTCAGGCATTGTCGGGGGGCAATTAAATAAAATAATAGGGGGAAAAGAGAGAGGGGAAGATGGAGATGGTATCTAGAGTGATCTGGAAGGAAGGGAGGCAGCGGAGTGGACGGTGCGCAACTACCGTCGTTGGAGAACAAGAACCCTAAGGGAGGGAGCGGCGACGAGGACGAGGTCAGGGGCACGCGCGCTTGGTATGGCGCAATGCGGGAGGAAGAGGCGAAGTTGACTCTGCTGCTGGTATGGCAGCAGAGCGACGAGAAGGAGAGGAGGAGGTCATCGGAGCTTGCGGGTTACTTGGTCGGAGATGGGAGAGAGGAAAACTTGGGGGAATCTCCGTCAAAACAAGGCTGAAGATCTGCAGTCGGGTCTGAAGATCCCTTTATAGCTGTTGGCCGAACCTTCTAGTGCGTGGAGGGCGCGCAATCACCTCCGCCGGCTCGCTGGAGAAGGAAAGAAGGTGGATACCCAAATCCCTCCTGCGTTCGCACGAGAGATTGGGTTCACACCAGAGATCGTGATTGGCATTAGATGGAAGGGAATTCCTCAGAGAATCTCCCTTCCATTTCTGGGAGGGAATCTCTGAGGAATCAGAGAGTAATCCCTCTCTAAACCTCACCGGAGATCGGTTCTGCCCTAACAATGGCGGCAGGACCTGATTGCAAAGGTGGCGAGGAACTTCTCTGCAATGATTTTCAAAAGATAGGGGCCAAATTGTAATTTGGGTGTACTAAATTGCAAAGTAGGTCAAGATGACCTCCCCTTAGGTCCAAATTTTGGTACAAAACTAATTTATACCTAAGGAATCCAATGGTGAAGTTGGATTTTAGGTTTGACCTTGTTTGACTGGACATTTTGCGTAAAAACCTAAATTAGGTTAATTGAATGGCTAGGACCCAAATCTAGGTCAAAATAGGTTCCAATGGCCACATTAAGTGTTCTAAACCCTAAGGAGTATTTTTCCATGATTTTTAGAGGGTTTACTTGATTTTTACCCTGATCGGAACCTTGTCAATTTAAGCGGGTCTATTTTAGGGTTACCAAATGTCATTTAATTCCTAGATTGCACATAAACCCATTTCTGATTGACTCAACCCACTTTTTATCTCATTTATACCATTTGACCTATGTTTTGCTTCTGAGAAATCCCGTTTATGTACTGCAATGGTAAAATTACAGTTTTACCCTTTAATTCATGTTTTCTTCTCATAGCACTTATTCCTTTATTTAGGCCCTCTTCAAGGTTATGTAGGAGCTTTTATCTTCTTTATTGGGTCAAAATGAGCTAGTTATGGCTCATGATGAGGCTCTCATCATACCCCCATGCCTAGCTTTTGCTAGTCCCTTAGCAAAATTCCAAGGTTTTAACTTCCGTTCTAGACCCAGAGTGTCTATCAACAATCATGATAAGTGCTTCTCCTTTTCTTTTGTGATTAGGTAGGAATGCCGACAATAGGCCTAGACGTACTCAAGTACCAACCAAAATCCGGACCTGACCCGCTTTAGCCTCAGTCCTCCGCAAAGGTTTCCAAGGCCCACAAAAACTAACCTAGGGTTTGTTGGACTCCGCGGTTAAAGCACCCATGCTTGAGACATTTTTAGCCTAAGTTCAGTTTGCAGTGCATTTTTGTAAGAGAGAGATAGAAGATTTATTTGTTTGGAGAGCTTTTCTCTCTCTTTTCTTTTTATTTCTAGCTTCGGATTAGCTTCTCAACACGGTCTGTATCGGATTCCTCGTCCCCATCATCAATCCTCAAGGGTCCCTGGCTTTCGAGATTTCATGATAATCCTACCCATGGAAACCCCCAGAACCCTGGCTTTCGAGATTTCGAGAGAATCCCGCCCATGGCGTTCCGTGGTCGAATTCAGACCCTGGCGATCGACATTTCGTGATAATGCCACCCATGGTATCTGAACTAGCAGAGTGTTTACATGCCCCCAATAGGATATTTAAATATCCTATGAGACAAGCACTGAGGAGACGATATGTTGTTACGCATCTTCGAGGGGCATTTCCTGCCTCTCCGCACCGGGAACTCGTCCAAATCAATTTGTGTTGACTGGCCGCTCCTAATCTAGGTGACTTTTTTAGAACATTAAACGCTTTTTGCGTGATTTAGATGTTTATGCGCACTGAACTAGACTGTGTGTGAATTTGGGGTGCTTAGGTTACCAAACCCCGCAAATCGGGGGTCAGTTAACGAGGCCGAATACTTCCTAAGCCTTAGACCTAATACTCAAGCTCGCATTTTCCTCAACCTCTTGAGGATTATCCAGATTTTAATGGATACGTGAATTTTTAGCTAAAGAATCTAGCCCAAGAGGCCTAAGACCAGCGTTCCCGCTAATCTCTTGTTATGTCTCCTTAGCACTTTTTCTTTTTCTTGATTTGGTCTAGAACTTCACTTAACCCCTTAATCTTTTACTAATGACTATTTCTTTTCATTTTCATTTTGTGCTCCTTTTTGTCATTTTTGCTCTTTTTTCTCTCTTCTCATTTCTATGACCCTGAATTGTTCCTCCCCTCCTTCAAGTCTTTTTTTTTTATTGAAACCCTTTCTTGATATGAATTTTCCTGACATTTTGCACTTTCATACCCCCCCATGCCTAAGATTTGCAATGTCCCCATTGTAAATTAGGTGGGTTCGATTTCAGCTTAGTTCATGCATTAGGACAGGTGTGTGGTGAGTGAATGGGTCGAAGTGACTTGTTGGGAATGATTTTTAATCTCGGGTAGGGATACCTGAGGTGAAGTCGGCTGTTCTAATGGATGAACCCTAAAGTGCAATATGAATTCCGCATAGAGATGTCAGAAAAGGTTTCGGGTTTTTCAAAGAATGACGGGTTGCCTCCCGTTAAGCGTTGAGTTTTACGCCATCGGCTGGGTGCAATGAGCTCAAGAGGAATGGAGGGTAAAGGATGACTCAACCAAATCTATATCGGTCATGTCAATGAACGACTTGAGTCTCTGACCGTTCACGACAAACGGTTCAGAATCGTGGCTGAGTGGGCTGATTTCAATGGCTCCATTTCCGAAGATTTGTCGGACTAGGTAGGGTCCGACCCACTTGGATCTTAGCTTCCCAGGGAATAATTTGAGTCGGGCATCAAAGAGTAAAACTTTTTGACCAGGATGAAAGACCTTTCTAGAAATGTGTTTGTCGTGAAAAGCTTTAACATGTTCTTTATAAATTCGCGAGTTCTCATACGCATCATGGTGTAATTCATCGATCTCGCTCATTTGAAGTCTTCTGTGGGTTCCAGCCTTAGAAAGATCTAGATTACAGGTCCGTACTACCCAATAGGCTTTATGCTCCAACTCGACTGGGAGGTGACATGCCTTCCCGTACACTAGTCTGAAGGGAGACATTCCTAATTGGGTCTTGTGGGTGGTCCTATAGGCCCACAATGCTTCTGGAAGCTGAGAAGACCAATCTTTTCTATCAGGTCGAACAGTAACCTGAAGGATCTTCTTGATCTCTCGGTTAGATAGCTCAACTAGACCATTTGTTTGGGGGTGGTAAGGAGTAGAGATTCGGTGTGACACCCCGTATTTGGTCATCAGTGACCTGAACTGAGCGTTTGTAAAATGGGTCCCTTCGTCGAAAATTATAGCATGTGGAATCCCGAACCTTGAGAAAATGTTTTGATGAAGGAATTTTATAATGACTTTATGATTGTTGGTTCGGGTCGGAAAGGCTTCTATCCACTTAGAAACATAGTCAACTGCGAGTAAGATGTATTCGAAGCCATCTAAGATCGGGAAGGGTCCCATGAAATCAATCCCCCAGATATCAAAAATTTCGCATACCAAGATCGGCTGTAGAGGCATCATGTCTCGATGGCTCATGTTGCCCAGAGTCCGGCAACGGGAACAAGCCTTACAGTGATCGTATGCATCCTTGAAAATTATGGGCCAGTAAAAGCCACACTGGAGGACTTTTGATGCGATTTTATGTCCTGAGAAATGTCCACCGCATGCCTGGTCATGGCAAAATGAGAATATGTCATTGATTTCCACTTCCTCGATGCATCGTCAAATTATCTGATCAGCACCAATGCGGAATAGATACGGGTCTTCCCATAGGTAATACTTGGCTTCGGAATGCAATTTGTCCTTTTTGGCCTTTCGTCAATCGGGCGAAATCTGATGTGATGCCAGGTAATTAACTATATCAGCGAACCATGGAAGACTTGTACTGATAGTCAGGAGGTGCTCATCAAGAAAATGTTCTGTAATAGGTCCAGAAGGGTCGATTATTTCAGAAGGAAGGTGGGACAAGTGATCAGCTACCACATTCTGCTTTCCCGCCTTGTCACGAATCTCGAGGTCAAATTCTTGCAACAGCAAGATCCATCGGATTAATCGAGGTTTCACATCCTTCTTTGCAAGGAGATGCCTCACAGCTGTGTGATTCGAGTATATGATAACATGGGAACCCAGAAGGTATGATCTGAATTTTTCCAGGGCAAATACTATGGCCAGCAGCTCTTTCTTAGTAACCGTATAGTTACACTGAGCCTCATCCAGTGTTTTGCTGGTGTAGTAAATGACCACAGGTTTCTCGTCAATTTTCTGCCCCAAAATCGCTCCTACAGCGAAGTCAGATGCATCGCACATGATCTCAAAGGGTTGAGACCAATCAGGGGACTGTAGGATTGGGGCTTGGGTGACTCGGTCACGTAGGATCTCAAATGCTTGAGTGCATTCCTTGGAAATTTCGAAAGGCACATCCTTGGAGAGAAGATTGGTCAAGGGGCGTGCGATTTTGGAGAAATCAGGGATAAATCGATGGTAAAAATCGACGTGCCCCACAAAAGATCGGATGTCCTTAATCGAGCTAGGCATAGGGAGCTTGGAAATCAGGTTAACCTTAGCTCGATCCACTTGGATGCCTTTCTCCGAGATTAAATGTCCCAGGACAATTCCCTCAGGCACCATGAAATGGCTCTTTTCCCAGGAAAGAACCAAATTCACCTCAATGCACCGCCTGAGTATTTGGACCAAGTGTTGGAGGCAATCATCAAATGATTCTCCAAAAACTGAAAAGTCATCAATGAAGACTTCCAGATAATCACCTACCATATCTGAGAATATGGCAAGCATGCACCGCTGAAAAGTTGCAGGTGCATTGCAGAGACCGAATGGCATCCTTCGAAACGCGTACGTCCCGAAGGGGCAGGTGAATGTGGTCTTTTCTTGGTCTTCTGGATGGATTGCCACCTGATTGTAATCGGAGTACCCATCAAGAAAGCAGAAGAACCTATTTCCCGCTAGTTTTTCGAGGATCTGATCAATAAACGGTAGTGGGAAATGGTCCTTCTTCGTGGAGGAATTGAGTCTTCTGTAATCAATGCAGACTCTCCACGAGTTAGCCATTCGGGTAGGAATGACTTCTCCAGTTTCAGTCGTGATGATGGTAAGTCCTGCCTTTTTAGGCACCACTTGTATTGGACTCACCCAACGACTGTCGGAGATCGGGTAGATGATCCCTTCATCTAACCACTTTATGATCTCCTTTTTCACGACCTCCTGTAGATTGGGGTTTAGGCATCTTTGCATTTCTCTTGAAGGTCGTGCGCCTTCTTCTGTGTAGATTCGATGTGTGCAGTATGAAGGGCTTATGCCAGTCAAATCATCGAGAGTCCATCTAATGGCTCTACGATGTTGCTGGAGAACAGAAATCAAATGGAGTTCCTGGTCAGGTGTGAGTCGAGAGTTGATAATCATAGGAAACGTCTGATTTGAATCCAAAAACACGTACTTCAGATGTTCGGGAAGGGGCTTGAGTTCCATGATAGAATTTTCAGCAGTAGCGGGTGGTTCGGGGTTTGTATCAGGAGCAATGGTAGGGATCATAGGTGTGTCTAGATCATGTTCGCACTCCTCTGTTAGCGGGTTTTGATTTTTTAGTGGTTGATCAGGGATGATCAGGTTGTCCTCTATATGCAATTCATCAACCACGGCTTTGACATCACATATTTCCTCTATAGCCCTGCAATTAATCCCTTGTTGGGCCTTAAAAATGTCAATCTTCAGGTTATGATTCCCAAATTTTAATTCTATCTGGCCCTCTTCGCAGTTTATGTTGGCCCTAGCAGTGGCCAAAAAGGGTCTCCCTAATATGATTGGTGTGTCCCTTGGGTTCTTAGGTGCATCCATGTCCAGTACTATGAAGTCCACTGGAAAATAGAAATCTCATACCCTAACAATGACATCCTCGAGTATTCCTTTAGGTGACTTGATGGATCGCTTGGCTAACTGCAATGTCACCTCAGTGGGTTTAAGTTTAGATTCCTCAAGGTGGTTAAGGAGGGATGTAGGTATTAAATTTATGGAGGCACCTAGGTCTAGTAAGGCTCTATCAAATTGGGTTTCACCAATTTTACAAGAAATCAAGGGAGTTCCTGGGTCTTTAGCCATGGGTGGGAGTTTGCTCAAGATGACAGAGCTGGCTTGCTCTAACAGTACGATTGGATTCCCATCCTTGGTTCGCGGCTTACGTTTAGGTGTACATATGTCTTTCAAGAATCTTGCATAAGCCGGTATGTGGCGAATTGCATCCATCAATGGGATGTTTGTCTGGACCTGTTCAAAGAGCTTGACCAGATCCTCCTCGGGAGCCACAGGTTTAGTTATCCTTTTTCCTTTGGTCAAGGCCTCAGGAAATGGGATCCTCGTTGGTTCCTCTAGGATAGGTCCAGGTTCTTGATCTGGGACAGTGGTATCTTGGATAACTATCCTAGGGTCTTGGCTATTATCAGGCTTGGAGTGGGTCGGATAATGTGGGTCTTGGGTTGTTCTACCACTACGTGTTGTTAGAGAGTTTAACTCATGTTTATTACCCATCCGTAGAATGGTTATTTGATTATTCCAAGACAGCTCGATTGGGGTGAATGGAACTCCTCGGGACCTTCTAATAAGGACTTAATCCAAATAGACTTGAAAGCTGACTTGTGGGAATCCCATGGGTGAGTTTAGTCCCTGGGTTGGGGTATTGTTTGGTTCCAGCCTGATTTTGGTTTGGGTTAGGTAGGAGGGGTGGCTGCTGCTGAAATCCCGCATAAGATGTTGAAGCTTCCATCCCGTCTGGCGATGGAGCAGTAGGGGCCTGATAAATCACATGTGTTTGGCCTGAATTTGGATTCATAACGCGCTTCTAGGTTAGCACATTATTTGGGTTGGGCAGAGGTTGTGAGGGAAGGGTACCAGGTTGGCGGGAATTTTCCATCTGGGCTAGTTGGTTGCGAACCTCTGTAATCTCGTCCTTGTGCTATTTTTGCATCGCTGCATTCGTCTTTTGAATGTTAGCCAGTGTTTGAAGTATAAGAGTCAGTTGATCCTTGTTTTGCCCTGATTGGTAAGTGGGATTGGGCCGAGGCTGAGGCGGTTGATATGGACGAGAGGCTTGTGGACGGGGTTGATATGGTGGTCTTTGAGAATTTCCCACCCACTGAAAGTTAGGATGATTTCGCCATCCAGGGTTGTAGGTATTGGAGAATGGGTCACTTTGGATGGCGTTGAGGTCCTCACAGTTCTGAGGAACCTCAGGAAAGTCAGAATACGAGGGTTCAGAGTTCCCCCAACTTGAGTCGAATGGATCGGAGGTCACTCCGGTCCGAGAGGCAAATAGAGGTGGATATGGGTCCATCCCCTTGGCAGATTGGTGATATATGTTTTGCACAGTTTCCCTTGCCAGAGGAGGTCGTGCAAATAAGTTTTGCGTAGAGGGCTTGCTGCAAATGTCGAGTTAGCTTGTCCACCTTCTTTTCTATGATAGAAACCTTGTCCAACTGACTGGCCATCAGTTCCAAGTCGACGGAAGTGGACAGGTCCTGCATCTCATGTGTCCCCCTCAGATTCGTCGATGCGCGGGCATTCGTCCTGTCAAATAAGCCCATGGAGTCATTATTTATGGAGTTCTCGCACATGTTTTCGAGAATCTCCCACACCGTGTCCTCGTGTTGACCCATGATGTTTCCTCCACACGTTGCATTGACGAATAAATGAATGTCTTCACGGAGTCCCTGGTAAAAAGACCGGACTTGTTCCCACTTAGGAACTCCATGATGGGGACACTTTCGCATGAGATCTAAGAATCGATCCCATGCTTCGTGAAGAGGTTCTCCCGGTTGTTGAGTGAAATGAGTGATCTGGTGGCGCAAGGCATTCGTCCGGCCAACGGGGAAGAATTTTTTCAAAAATTCGGACTGCAGTTCCTCCCATGTGTTGATCGGACGGGTCTGAGTTTGATACCAGTGTGCGGCCTTGTCCATGAGGGAGAACGAAAACATTTTCATGAGTAGGATATCCCGGTTTTGTACATCTGACCCGAAGGTCTGGGCCAGATGCTTGAATTGTTTAATGTGTTGGAATGGATCCTCAGAGTTAAGCCCATGAAACTTTGGTATGGCATGAATCATATTGGGCTTCTGTTCAGAATCAGGTCCTCCAATCGGGATTCGTACTCGAGGTTCGATTGCCACCGCAGCGGGATTATAGTGATCTCGCATCATAGGTCGCTGCGATGGGTTTACAAAGTTCTGAAAGAGATCATTAAGGTGTTGAAGTTGGTGTTCAAGGTTATTCTCCTCTTCAATGGGTTGTGCGATGATGGAAGAAGAAGGAGAACCAGGGTCTGAATCAGATGAAAGATTTATGTAGTGGGGTTGTTGCACAAACAAGGGCGTCGAGGCTTGGCCTCGACGAGAATGAATTTCTAAAGGAGGTCTTAAGGGTGGTCTTAAGGACCTCCAACCGAGCATGCACCGAAGGATGTGATGAGATTTAGAAGGTGCTGGACCCAATCAAGACACCCAAAAAATTGTTGGGTGACTATAGAGGTTCAGGGTGGATGGAACCCTTAGTCAGAAAGGTCGTCCACTTGAGAAATACCTGGGCAGCCAGAGAGGGAGAGTCCCGCAAAGACCCCTACACGGTAGAGCATCCCCACGAGTTAAAGGGTTTCCCCCACCCGACCTCTCTTGTCACTGCGGTTCCAGGTAGACCAGAATGGGGACCTTGACCTCTTAAGTCTACCTTTTTTAGTTTAAGATCAAGGTGCTTAATGTTCCACTTGAACTTTTAGGTATTTTCAGTGAAAAAGTGACCTAATTTTAAGGTTGGTTGACCCAAGGGATCAACTTCACCTTTTGTTCCTTTAAGAGCTTTTAGGTCCTTTTCTTTTAAGGTTCAAATGGATTAAAAGCCTGATTTGCTTAGGGTTCTTCTTGTGTAGATCTTTTCAATCAAGGTTTAGGCACACCTCTTTTTGGAAAAATTTATTTCTTTGTTTAAGATAAGGTGTCTCTAAAAACCCTAGCTTTTTAATCCTTAAATTGGCTCTAGTGGATCCAATTTAGTTGCCTCAGAATTTAGTACCTAGGGCTCAATCAAGAAAGTTTTAGCCTTAGTTACCTTAGTTGGATGAGTAGATAAAAATGTGTTGAAATGAAAATCAGGCAACTTGATGAGTTACTAAATATGAAACGGGTAGCCCTAAGTTGATTGTTCTCTTTTTTTCTTTTCAGATTTTGAGAGAGTTAAGAGGGAGGGCTTATGGAAATTACCCGTTCCTTGGAGTGTCTGTTGTGCAGCTGCTCTTCTTTCCTTTTTGCTTTCCCTGTTTTGAGCACAACAAAAGAGCGGAGTTAGGTTAAATATTGGATCAAAAAGTTGTAATCAAAAGCTTTAAAAGTGCCCGTTGCTCCCATCTAAAGCCAATCACGATCTCTGGTGTGAACCCAATCTCTCGTGCGAACGCACGAGGGATTTGGGTATCCACCTTCTTTCCTTCTCCGGTGAGCCGGTGGAGGTGATTGCGCGCCCTCCACACACTAGAAGGTTCGGCCAACACCTATAAAAGGATCTTCTGACCCGGCCGTAGATCTTCTGCCTTGTTTTGATGGAGATTCCCCCAAGTTTTCCTCTCTCTCATCTCCAGCCAAGTAACCCACAAGCTCCGGTGACCTCCTCCCCTCCTTCTCGTCGCTCTGCTGCCATACCAGCAGCAGAGTCAACTTCGCCTCTTCCTCCCGCGTTGCGCCATACCAAGCGCGTGTGCCCCTGACCTCATCCTCATCGCCGCTCCCTCCCTCAAGGTTCTTCTTCCCCGGCAACGGCGCAAGAATGTTCGTATGCTTTTGTTAGGGTTTAAAGAGATAACACGTTGTAATATAGCCGACAAAACGTTTAAACAAATATAGAGAATTTTATTACTTGAAAAACTAGAGTATTCAAGGTTGAACATAGGGAGCAATCTCAGTACTTTCAAAACCCAAACAAATATAGAGAATTTTATTACTCGAAAAACTAGAGTATTCGAGGTTGAACATAGGGAGCAATCTCAGTACTTTCAAAATCAAAGAATACAACTTTTAAATGAACATAATTGATTCAAAGAGAGAGAGTTATAAAAAGAATTGCTAAAAGAAAATAGAATTGGACGTCTGATTTCTTTATCAGACGTCTTAAAAGTAGTCTTCTTTCTCTCTTCTGCCTTCTTCTTCTTCGTTGGCTCTTCTTCTTTTCTACTGATCCATAGGTCTTTTTCTTCCTTGAACTTCTTTCTCTTCTTTTCCCTTTCCTGCGAAGACTTCTTCTTCCTGCCTTTGTTTCCCTTCTATCTTCTTCTTTCTTTTTTGTCTTTTCTGCAGTCCTTCCTTCTCTCAGATCTCTGCCTTGCTTAGCTTCCTTTCTTCAGAGTTCCTTCTTCTTCTACTCCAGCTCTTCTATTTCTTCAGTTCTTCCTTTTGCTTTCCTTCGCCTCTTCCTTCTCTTCTTTTCCCTTGCTGCAGCAGCTAAGTGTTCACTTCTTCCTCTCTTCCTTCTTTCCTGCGCACACCACAGCCAATGCAAAACCTACCCCCTTCCCTCTACCCAAACGTCTCTCCCTTTCTCTGCAATTCGCTCAAGGATGCTCTCCCAGAGCCACACGGGCAATCGGGTCGGATTTCGCACCTGGGACCAGGCGCACCGACAGGTGGGTGATGCACGAGGAGTGCTCAGGTTAGGGTCAGGTCGGATCCTGCCAGATCCGCGAGGTGAAACCGTGGACGAGGCGAGTGGGTCAGGTGAGGGACCTCACCCCTGTGCTTTCGGAGGCGGTAAGGCAATATAGCAAAAATAATTTATGGCACACCTGTGTTTCGCGTTTCAACGATGTGGGACTAAAGTCTCTGCCCCGCTCTTACGCGCGCCCACAGAGGATTCTTCGTGCAATTGCCAAGGCTGCTGGCTTTGCAGCGCCCCTGGCTGGACTCGAGGGCTTCGCACTGCTCGCGCGAACCTGCTGCACCTGAAGCCTGGAAGACCTGACGCCTGGAGCTGCTTTGGAGCTTCTTCAACTGTCGTCAATGGCGGCAGGAGCGTCGATACTGTCAAACACCAATACGGCCTATCGGCCTAATCAGACAAGCTGGGCACCTTCGCCGTGCCACGGCGAAGATGGTGCACGGTGCTGCAGGCCGTGGGATGGTCTAGGCGTGCGGGCCTAGGTCAACCTGTGGCCGGAAGTGTGGGGTTGTTCGGGGGACTGTGGTGGAGGTGTAGAAGGATGATGGATGGGTGGAAGTTTTTCCTGGTGGTGAGGCGGAGCTTATGAGATGGTTGGCGAGCTGTGTGGAGGGGCAGAATGGTGGGTGCGGCTCGCCGGAGGTTGGTCGGATGCGAGGAAGATGGAGGTGGTCAGGCACTGTCGGGGGGCAATTAAATAAAATAACTGGGGGAAAAGAGAGAGGGGAAGATGGAGAAGGTATCTGGAGTGATCTGGAAGGAAGGGAGGCAGCAGAGTGGACGGTGCGTAATTGCCGTCGTCGGAAAAGAAGAACCCTGAGGGAGGGAGCGGCGACGAGGACGAGGTCAGGGGCACGCGCGCTTGGTATGGCGCAACGCGGGAGGAAGAGGCGAAGTTGACTCTGCTGCTGGTATGGCAGCAGAGCGACGAGAAGGAGGGGAGGAGGTCACCGGAGCTTGCGGGTTACTTGGCTGGAGATGGGAGAGAGGAAAACTTGGGGGAATCTCCGTCAAAACAAGGCTGAAGATCTGCGGCCAGGTCTGAAGATCCTTTTACAGGTGTTGGCCGAACCTTCTAGTGCATGGAGGGTGCGCAATCACCTCCGCCGGCTTGCCGGAGAAGGAAAGAAGGTGGATACCCAAATCCCTCGTGCGTTCGCACGAGAGATTGGGTTCACACCAAAGATCGTGATTGGCTTTAGATGGAGGGGAATTCCTCAGAGAATCTCCCTTCCAATTCTGGGAGGGAATCTCTGAGGAATCAGAGAGTAATCCCTCTCTAAACCTCGCTGGAGATAGGTTCTGCCCTAAAAATGGTGGCAGGACCTGATTGCAAAGGTGGCGAGGAACTTAGGGGGCTCTCTTCAATGATTTTCAAAAGATGGGGCCAAATTATGATTTAGGTGTACTAAATTGTAAAGTAGGTCAAGATGACCTCCCCTTAGGTCCAAATTTTGGTACAAACCTAATTTGGACCTAAGGAATCCAATGATGAAGTTGGATTTTAGGTTTGACCTCGTTTGACTGGACATTTTGTGTAAAAACCCAAATTAGGTTAATTGAATGGCGAGGACCCTAATCTAGGTAAAAATAGGTTCCAAAGGCCACATTAAGTGTTCTAAGCCCTAAGGAGTATTTTTCCATGATTTTTAGAGGGATTACTTGATTTTTATCCTGACCGGAACCATGTCAATTTAAGCGGGTCTATTTTAGGGTTACCAAATGTCATTTAATTCCTAGATTGCACATAAACCCATTTCTGATTGACTCAACCCACTTTTTATCTCATTTATACCATTTGACCTATCTTTTGCTTCTGAGAAATCCCATTTATGTACTGCAATGGTAAAATTGCAGTTTTACCCTTTAATTCATGTTTTCTTCTCAGAGCACTTATTCCTTTATTTAGGCCCTCTTCTAGGTTATGTAGGAGCTTTTATCTTCTTTATTGGGTCAAAATAAACTAGTTATGGCTCATGATGAGGCTCTCATCAGGCATCATATCACGATGGCTCATGTTGACCAAGGTCAGGCAATGAGTACATGCCTTACAGTGATTGTACGTGTCTTTAAAAATTGTAGGCGAATAGAAACCTCACTGGAGGACTTTTGCTATGGTTTTATGACTTGAAAAATGTCAACTGCATGCCTGGTCATGGCAGAATGACAATGTGTCTTGAATTTTCGCTTCTGCAACACATTGTTGAATTATCTGATCAGCATCGATGCGGAAAAGATATGGGTCTTCCCAAAAGTAATATTTGGCATCGGAAAGCAACTTGTCCTTCTTGGCCTTTCGGCCAATCGGGCAGGATCTGATGTGATGCTAGGTAGTTTACTATATCAGCAAACCGTGGAAGCCCTGTATTGATAGTCAAAAGGTGCTCATCAGGAAAATGTTCCGTGATGGACCCGGAAGGGTCGATGATCTCAGAAGGAAGGCGAGACAAGTGATCAGCTACCACATTTTGTTTTCCTGCTTTGTTGCGAATCTCAAGGTCAAATTCTTACAACAACAAGATCTAGTGGATTAATCGAGGTTTCGCATCCTTCTTCGCAAGGAGATGCCTCATAGCTGTGTGATCCGAGTATATGATAACACGGGAACCCGAGAGATAAGATCTGAATTTTTCTAGGGCAAATACTACGATTAGCAGCTCTTTCTTAGTAACTGTGTAGTTATGTTGAGCCTTGTCAAGTGTTTTGCTAGCATAGTAAATGACCACAGGTTTCCCATCAATTTTCTGCCCCAGTACTGCTCCTACAGAGAAATCAGATGCATCGCACATGATCTTAAAGGGTTGAGACAAATCAAGGGACTGTAGGGTCGGGGCTTGGGTAACTTAGTCACGGAGGATTTCAAATGCTTGAGTGCATTCCTTAGAGATTTCAAAAGGTACATCCTTAGAGAGTAGAAAGGTTAGGGGGCACATGATTTTCGAGAAGTCAAGAATAATCGACGGTAAAAACCAATTTGCCGCAAAAAAGATCGGATGTCCTTGATCGAGCTAGGCATAGAAAGTTTCAAGATCAAGTTCACCTTGACTCGATCGACTTGGATGCCTTTATTTGAAATAAGATGTCCCAGGATAATTCTTTCAGGCACCATGAAATGGCTCTTTTCCTAGGAAAGAACTAAATTCACGTCAATGCACCATTTGAGGATTTGGACCAAGTGCAGGAGACAATCGTCAAATGATGCATCGAATACTGAAAAGTCATCCATGAAGACTTCCAAATAATCACCTACCATATCTGGGAATATGGCAAGTATGCACCGCTGAAAAGTAGCGAGTGCATTGCAGAGATCGAACGATATCCTTCGGAACACGTACATCCCAAAGGGGCAGGTGAAAGTGGTCTTTTCTTGGTCTCAAGATGGATTGCTATTTGTGTCTCGTAGAGTGCATTTTGATAGGAAATTACATCATTGTATAGTGCGCAATACGATGAAATAAAAAATATTTATAAAAAGATAACTAGACTTTGAGTCCTGGTCGTTCGTCTCTGGGAGGTGTTTGTTCAAATCTGAAATTGATCTTTTATCGCTCCACTTATTTAGAATTGCATGCCGGTTTCCAATCTTCGGATTAGAGTTTTGCCACTTCTATTATGAACTCTGATTACATGCACATGTGTTAGATAGATAACGAAGGTGAAGGTATGAGTTTCGGTGTGCACAATTCTAGCTATGTCGTGGCTATTTACGAAAAATGCATTTATGGTTAAATCTTCTATATTTTCCAGAACTGACATGCTTGTTGCAATATATATATATAAATGAAAAGCAGGCAACTTGAATCACACAAAATAGATTGCAACCATTAAGCTCATGGTGATTTTCAACATGGTGATATGCATACAAAAGAAATATCTTTTATTCATTCATTCAGAATGACGTATGCAACATGGAATTTAAAGGAAAGTTTGTAACGGAAATCTTTGAAAAACACAAATCTAGCTAGTAGAAAATGATCACATATAGGAATCTATGGGGGGATTTTGCATGCATCATTGGGGGAGAATAAAAGCTACACTACTAAGCAGTAAATGAAAGCAGTAGAACTATGAAGAGCTAAGCTACTAATCTAACAGTAAAGAAGGGCATTTGGAGGTGGGCTCTGATGGCCTTTGAGTGGCTGAGAGGAGAAGGAGGGGCGGCCAATGGTGCTTAGGTCAGCCAATGGAGAGAGGTTGGGGAAATGATCCAGCATCCAGGTGTGGAGATGGTCGTTTCCATAGTGGTGCTCCTTGTGGAGGTGGAATGGATGTGAAGGTAGCTAACCTAGATGGATGAATGAATGCCAAGAATGGGATGGGTGCAGATGGCCACCCCTTAGGTCTTTTTATAGACATAAGGGAGTCTCTCTAGAGAAGTGTGGAACTTTTTAGAGAGAGCCCCATAAGTGGCCGGCCATGGTGAGAGAGAGGTAGTTCTTAGATCCATGAATAGTAGATCTAAGAATTGAATGTCTCTTGGTTGTTAAATTTGGCAACCAAGAGTGGTGCCACTTTGAAGAGAGTCCTAGAGAACTCTAGATGGGTGTGTGTGTGTAAGTGTGTGGCCGTGCCTTATGTGGCTAAGTGGTCTAGGTTAGGTCCTAAGGGCCTTTGGTAGGTGTAGGCCTTAAATTAGGGTTGCAAACCCTAATTGCTAAGGAGGAATTGCAATTAAACTTAACACAAGTTTAATTGAATGAGTGTGAACCGAATTGAGAGTGAAATAACTCAATTAGGTTGGGCTTAGGTCAATTGGACTCTCATTGAGTCCAATTGGACTTCTGTGGGTTGAGATCTAAGCTCCATTGGACCCTATGAGTCCAATTGACTAGGCAATGGTAATTGACTATGATCTAAGTCAATTAGGTTTAGTGAGGACCTAATTAGGTCATTAAGGAGGTCTAGAGGTGATGTACTAGGGTTAGGGTACCCTAATTTAGGTTCCTATGGGGTTTGAATTGAGTTTAGGGAGCTAGAGATCCAAGATCAAGGCTTAAATCTCAAAATAGGAACTGGAGAATAGTTCCAGAAGTCCAAAAATGGAATCAGACATCTTATACTCAAAAATCAAAAGTCCAAACTTGTCGTCTGGATGTCCAATCAGAGTCAAGAAGGATTCATGGTTCTGTCTTGGGTATTCTACAGAAATTGGACATGTGACCAAGTATATGGATGTCCAATAACACTACAGAAGTGGGTTTAAGGTGTGCAGGAGTTGGCTAAGGTTTCTGGATGTCCTATAATTCATCTGGACATCTAGATAAAGATTGGACGTAGGATTTTATGGTTTCCTAGGGTGTGGTGACCTAATCTAAGAGTGGCTAAGGCTTGGGGAAGTCTCTAAGCTATTCTAGGGCTAGGATGGACCTAAGTTCTTCACATTTTACTACTTTATTTATACTTAATAGAGTAGGATACCTTAACTCCCTTACATTATTATCTACTACATCTAATCTAAGTCTTCTGCTCTAGCTCTGCTGCAACACCCTTTATTCCTGATCCAGCTTCAGATCCAGCTTATTACCTGTAATTGACATAATGCACCTAATCAGCACATTATAGCATTATTTTATGCATAGCTAAAAGAAAGTAGTAAAGATGCAGATAATGCTTATGCATGCATGAATTACCCTAACTTATGTTGAGTCCTTGCCTAATTTAGGTCAATTAAGACCTATGATTGCTGCGTCAGCTAGAATCACGGTAGCAAGTCAGCTAGAATCACGGCGCTAGCTTCTTTTGACAGTACCACCTGTAGTCCAATTCTAGCCTGTCGCTTCGAGGTACGATAGTCCTTGAAGAACCTAGCGACAGCAGGTATGTGATCAATTGCCTCGAGGAGGGGAACCTGAATATGTACTTAAACATTGATTTCAGGTGCTCAAAATTTTGCATGTCCTTCTGCACTATATTTCGTGTTAGAGCCTCGGGAAAAGGGACGGGAATGTCAGGGTCAAGTGGCCTCTTACCCTTATCTACCGTAGGTGGCTCCAGAGATGAAGGAGTCGAACCCGCCTGCAGCGAAGGGTAAGAAAAATCAGGACCCACCTGCCTATGTGGTGGGTCGAATGTCTTCCTTCCGCTCCTCAAAGAGACAGCATTTTCATCTGCTTGTTGTCCATGAGGTGGTGGGGAAGCGGAAGGGGTAGAGTAGGCGGGGTTCTGCAAAGGCGGTTGACCTTGAGCATAACCAGGTGGTGCAGGAGGCACCTGTAATATGGCGTGTGCCTGTCCTTGTGGTGCCTGAAACCTAGGCGAGGTGCCTTGGTTCTGCACATACCGAGGGTTCGGGATAGGTTGGGAGGGCAAGGCTCCCTGAGTCCTATGCTCCTACACCAGCTGGTTTTGCGTGTTCTGTATAGTCTATATCTGGTCAACCATCGCCTTCATTATTTCCAAGCTATCCTGTGCAGATTTCCTCATTGATTCTTACAGGTCCTCTTTCAGTGCCTCCAAAGGGTCAGCCTGCTTTAGAGGGTGACTGGCAGCTTGGTGTGGTGGTTGGTATATAAAATGGCGTTGCTGCCTAGGGTATGTGTTTTGCGCATTCCCATATTGCCTGGTCTGGTAGTGTGGATCTTGATGTGGTGTCTGTGGGTTACCAAACTAAGAGAAGTTCGAATGCTAGCACCAACCAGGGTTATACGTCTCTGAATATGGGTTATACCCGTATCCTTGGATAGCACTGACGTCCTCATAGACCGAAGATGTTTGAGACGTACATCCATCAAGGGGATACGCATTATAATTTGCAGGTGGTGCATAACCCTAGTCGTATGGTGCCAGATCTGGATTGTTTATAGGATCCTAATATGCAGGATCTCATAAATAAGGAGAGGATGCATCCCGAGTGAGTAGATTAACTCAAGCAGGAGGGGCTCGGGGTGCATAGGAGGGTCTTGGAGCAGCAGAGTTCAGGTCAGATTGACCAAGACTAATTTGGTCAATCTTTTTCTCAATCAGGTTTATTCTATCTAGCTGCTTGACGATGATATCCATGTCAGCTCGAATAGACTCGGTGTGAGCCTCATGGACACCAACCCGCTACTGACCAGGCTGCTGGAACTAGTTCATGGATGCAACATTCATCGAATTCTCTGCCAAAGATTCAAACAGCTCAAATGCACTGTTCTCATCTTTCACGAGGAAATTCCCACCACGAGATGTATCAACCAGATACTGATGTGTGTCATCCAGCCCATGGTAAAAGATCTGAGCTAGGTGCCATCTAGGTATACCATGGTGTGGTCATTTCCGAAGAAGGTTGTGAAATCAGTCCTAGGATTCAAGCAACTTCTCCCTAGCTCCTTGGGAGAAAGTCCTGATTGTGCACCTCATCGCGTTTGTTCGACCGATTGGGAAGAACTTTTACAGGAATTCACATCGTAATTCTGGCCAGGTTCCAATTGGATTCCCAATGGTCTTGAACTAGTATGAAGCTTTGTCCCTCAGAGAAAATGGGAAAAGCTTCATTAGAACAATCCCAAGATCAATGTTCCTGGGTTGACTTAGGTCCTCTATGTGTTGGAATGGATCTTCGCTTGAGTTTCCATAGAAGTGAGTGCTGATCAAGTCGATCACATTGGGCTTAAGGTCAAACACATCTCCGCCTGCAGGAATCCTGACTAAGGGTGCGATAATTGGTGCGGCTGGATCGTAGAAATCCCGCAGTTATTCTCCTCGCAGTGGATGTTGCATTCTGCCAAATGCCGTCAAAATGCAGTCCATGCTCTGCCAATGCCGCTCGTCAGATTCAACCACTCGGGCTTCCAGACTAGCCATCGGGTCCAGATTATCAATATCCTGACCTGGTCTAGGTCCAAGCCCAGGATTAGCCATTGCGGCTGCGAGAGTAGAAGAAGTGGGGGGAGAAGATGATCCTGGCGAGGTGACTCGTCTCCTTGGGAGTGGCTCCCAAGGTCCAACCAGTTGAGGTCTAAGTGACCTCCTTCCTTGCATACACCACCTAACCCCTGGGTTGGTGTAGCCAAGCCAGACAAGGCTAAGGCCCTTTCAATCAGATGGTCCTTATGAATCAGATGATCAGATTTTTCATTTTAACTTCTAATTCCTGAAGAAAATTCGTCGTACAACCGACTGAAAGTGATTCCCGCCTCTCAGCTAACCCAGCCAAGAGGTTGAAAGCTCCTAGTAGTATGGCAACGAATTCAGGTTGATTTCATGTTTTAGACTTAATTTTTAGCTTATTTTTCTTCAGCTGGGGTTTTTTGTGAGTGGCCCACAAGGTGACCAAGCTCACCGGCTAAGTACTAGACTTGACTAAGTCTAGGTTAGCCCAAATGTGGTCTCTAAGTTGTAACCCTAAAGGTGTAACCTATGGTTCATGCAATTCTAGGGTTTTATTCTTTTATTTTTTTTTCATCTTCAAAAGACCACAAAAAATACAATTAGTTCTCTTACAATAATTGGATCCAATTAAATTGAAATTTGGCGAGTAGATTCAGTTTTCAATTATCTTTTCAGAGAATATTTTTTTGCAATTTTTACTATTTCAACCTAATTTCTAGAGATTTTTTAATGCCAGAGGGTCAGATCTGGAATTTTGACCCCTGGTCAGGTTTTCGCATTGAAATAGTATCAAATGAATTTCAAGAATTCAGAAAAAATATGGAAAATAAAGCCAATGAGATCAACTTTCAAACCCCACCATTTTTAGTCAAAACAGATTCGTGTATTGCTCGAAATTGCTTTTTGAATTTTGAAAAATCTTAGATCTGGGTCTATTTGACCCCCTTGCACTTCGAAACTCTTTTAAGATTGTATACTTGAAATTTTTTCAAAAGAATGGTGCTGTTTGAAAGATGGTTTGAAAATGAAGATCTAGCGTGAGTTTTAGATTTTTTTGTTCACTAAGGGCAATCGAATTTTTAAAATAGACTTTGAACCCTGGCCGAAAATCAGAGAATGGTGGAGAAGCTTTCGAAAGGTGTTTGAGTTTGAAATCCAAGGTTTCCACCAAAAAATTTTTTTTTTCAAAAGCTTTTTGGAAATTTTTTTTTCAAAAAGGATTTTTTTCAGAGGATTTTCAAAAATGAATTTTTTTTTTACTTTTTCAAAACTAACCTAAGATTCAAAAGAAACCTAATCTAACTACCTAGATTTTTTTGATTTTGTTTTTCACGAAAATGAATAAGCTTTTTTTTTTCAAAAGAAATTTCTGGAAGTAAATCTATCCTAGGGTTCAAAAGAAAACCAAGACTAAATTGAGTGTGATGTGCACCTGGAAATCTTTTTCCACGCTCGTTGTGCACACAGATCCTGTTTTTCCTATGTTGTCCTGCACATCCAAAAATAAAGTAGAGGAAGATTTGTCAGTGATGGTTCGAAAGATTGAAATCAAAAGAAATGACGTTGCCTCCCCGACAACGGTGCCATTTATTTATGCCTCGTAGAGTGTGTTTTGATAGGAAATTACGTCATAGTATAGTGCGCAATACGATAAAAAAAAATTATAAAAAGATAATGAGACTTTGAGTCCCCGTCATTCATCTCTGGGAGGTGTTTATTCAAATCTGAAATCGATCTTTTATCGCTCTACTTATTTAGAATCACACGCCGGTTTCAAATCTTCGGATTAGAGTTTTGCACTTCTATTGTGAACTCTAATTACATGTGCATGTGTTAGATAATGAAGGTGAAAGTATGAGTTTCGGTGCGCACAATTCTAGTTATGTGATAACTGTTTACGAAAAATGCATTTATAGTTAAATCTTATATATTTTCCGGAACCAACATGCTTGTTGCAATATATATATAAATGAAAAATAGACAACTTAAATCACACGAAATAGATTGCAACTAATAAACTCATGGTCATTTTCAACATAGAGATATGTATATAAAAAAAATATCTTTTATTCATTCATTCAGGAGGATGTTTGCAACATGGAATTTAGAGGAAAGCTTGTAACGGAAAGCTTGAAAAAGACAAATCTAGCTAATAGAAAATGATCTCAAACAGGAATCTATGGGGGGATTTTGCATGCATCATTGGGGGAGAATAAGAGCTACACTACCAAGTAGTAAATGAAAGTAGTAAAACTATGAAGAGCTAACCTACTAATCTAGTAGAAAAGAAGGGCATTCGGAGGTGGGCTCTGATGGCCTTTGAGTAGTTGAGAGGAAAAGGAGGGGCAGCCAATGGTGCTTAGGCCGACCCTTGTAGTGAGCTTGGGGAGATGATCCAGCATCCTGGAGTGGAGATGGTGGCTTCCATGGTGGTGCTCCTCATGGAGGTGGAATGGATGTGAGGGTAGCTAACCTAGATGGATGAAAGAATGCCAAGAATGGGATGGGCGCAAATGGCCACCCCTTAGGTCTTTTTATAGAGCTAAGGGAGTCTCTCTAGAGAAGTGTGGAACTCTTTAGAGAGAGCCTCATAAGTGGCTAGCCATGGTGAGAGAGAGGTAGTTCTTAGATCCATGAAAAGTGGATCTAAGAATTAATGGCACTTGGTTGCTAAATTTGGCAATCAAGAGTGGCGCCACTTTGAAGAGAGTTCTAGAGAACTCTAGATGGGTGTGTGTGCGTGAATGGGTGTGTGTGTGTGAGTGTGTGGCCGTGCCCTATGTGGCTAAGTGGTCTAGGTTAGGTCCTAAGGGCTTTTGGTAGGTGTAGGCCTTAAATGAGGGTTGCAAACCTTAATTGCTAAGGAGGAATTACAATTAAACTTAACACAAGTTTAATTGAATGAGTGTGAACCTAATTGAGAGTGAAATAACTCAATTAGGTTGGGCTTAGGTCAATTGGACTCTCACTGAGTCCAATTGGACTTGTGTGGGTTGAGATCTGAGCTCCATTGGACCCTATGAGTCCAATTTGAAGGATCTAAAGATAGGATATATGGCTATGCGCACAAAAACCCAAACACAAAATCAATAATAACAACACAATTTGCACATGATAGGATCTAAAATATGGATATATATATATATATGGCTATGCGCACAAACACTCAAGAACAATATTAGTAATAGCAAGAAAATTTGTACAATCAATTCAAACCACAAAGGACACAAAATGTATAATGGTTCCCCTCCCTTGGTTACTCCACTACCTAAGCCTCCCAGCTTAGGGTTTTTAACCTGATTCTCTCAACCCCAAGAGAATCAATTTACTAAACTGAGGTAATTAATGGGTTACCTTAACCCAAGTATAAAAATAGGTTTGTTACAACCCAACAAGCAAATGCTCAAGAACAAATGAAATACAGGTGTAAGAAAGAAAGATCTTACAACTAAGTTCCTAAGCCTCTCAACAAATGTAAATATAATGTTACTGATTTGAGAGCCTAGAAAGGACGTGAATCTTGTTGAATTGCATGAACAAAACACATCAATGTGTTTGCAAACCCGTAGCACAATTGGAAAGCAACAAACATGATTTCTTCTCTTGAATATGTGGTGGAAAATATGAATTATAGCTCTAGGAATTTTCTTCTCTTTTCTCTTCTCTCTAGTGTGCAAACAAAGAGTCGTAGGGTCACTTTATAGAGTTTAGGACCTACAATACTCGTCTACTAGACATTGGGATTTAATTCCCAGTGTTCATATTATTGGAATTAATATTTCTACCGTTCTATTTTGGGCAAACGGCTAGCTGGTACCGGTACTAGCAGCTCATTGCCACCAGTACATGAGTCCTAGTACCGGCACTCATCATTGGTATCGGTACTTGTGACTCCCAGGTTTGAAATTCCTTGAGCACAGTAACCTACTTGTACTGGTACTCATCATGGGTACCGGTACTTATAAGGTTCAGGCCGGAATAAAGGCTTCAACCTATGGCCAACATGTATTGGTACTCACGGTTGGTACCGGTACTTGTTGTTCACAGTTTGAGATGAATTCTCAAACCTGTGCCTTGCAAATACCAGTACTGATGAACAGTACCAGTACTTGCTTACAAGTACTTGTTTTAAGCATTTTAATCCATTACGTACTTTGAAAATGTTTGTAATATAAATTAATCCTAATTTATCTCTACTTGATTTTACGATCTAATTTATGATTCTTTGCTAAGAGGCATATACAATCTATAAATATAAAATCTAAACTAAAGAAACTAAAGGTCGAAGATGATCTTCTCCTCGAGTCATCCTTGTCATCCTCAATGACATAATCTTTTTCTTCTCACCATCATGCCTCCATCATTTCCTGTTTGCCTTACTCCACCTAAATCTGAAAAACACTTAATGGCAAACATTAATCAATAATAATTTTGTTAACACTAAAACATGATGTGGAACAAGGTTCCAACAATCTCCCCATTTTTGGTGTTGACAAAACTATCTTGCAAATAGATAATTAAAAAATTTAACAATGTTACATGAAGGAAAAAATTTAATTAAATCCTCCCCTCAAAATATGCTCCCCTTAAAAATATTAATATTTTCCCTTTATCTTTCTCCCCCTTTTTGTCAATCACAAAAAAATGAAGAAATATTATACCATAAAGTTTACCAATGGTAAAATGGAGCTTGTGGATACCAAGCATCTCTCATTCAACATTCTTGGTCTTCATTCAACCTATAAAAAGGTTGAAGTGTTCTGTTATGTGCCTTAAACACCCATTGATTACTTTGATCTACTCCTGCAAAACAAATATCTTTTCTAAGTACCCATTTTCTTGTGGGTCCTTTAGAGTTAGCACCTTTCAAATCCTGAGATTTATAGAACTTTTTAGTGTTAGATCTATAATTCTTGGGATTTTTAGGCTTTTGATACATCCATACATGCCTAGGTGCATGTGATTTAATGTGTATTCTTTTTATTCTGAAATTTGATTTTATAACTAGACAAAATTCAGTATTTAACCTAGTTGTTGTTTTGAGATTATTTAAAGTACCTTAAAAGTGCTCATAAAAATCTTCTAATTCTACTATCTTTGCATGCAGCTGATTATTAGTTTCCTTTGACATTTCTAATTCTATTTCTAAACATGATTTTTCTAATTCTAATATTTGATAATTATTCTTTAAAACCTTATTTTGCTTTTTAAATGACTTAGCTTTATGATATAGTTCTTTATAAGATTCTAATAATTCATCAAAAGAGAAATCAGGGTTACCTCATTGTCCGTATCTTCCGTAGTTGCTGCCAAACATAGATGAGTGACCTTGTCGTCATCCGATTCGCTAGAGTTGGTGTCCATGTCGGAGTCACTATCATCCCATGTTGCTTTTAAAGCTCTCCTCTTTTTCTTCTTGACTTCTTTTGTGCCTTTCCTTTTGTCTTCCTTCTCCTTATTCATAGGGCAATCCTTCCGCAAGTGGCCCTTCTTCTTGCACTCATAGCAAATAACATTAGTTGAAAATTTATTCACTTTCTTACCTTGTTTCTTGAGGAATTTGTAGAATTTCCTAGCAAGCATTTCCATCTCCTCGTCTTCGGATTCCAATGTTGTTGAGTCTGAGTCCTCTATGATTGCTCTAAAAGCAATACTTTTTCTTCCTACTTGTTGCCTTCTCCTTGCTCTTCTTTATGTTCTCCAATTGAACTTCATATGCCATGAGGCTTCCAATTAGATCATCCAAGGGGAGAGAGGATAGGTCCTTTGCCTCTTGAATCGCTGTGGTCTTTGGAGACCAATCGCTTGTAAGTGATCTCAAGACCTTTCTTACAAGCTGCTCCTCTTTTAGCTTGACTCCTAGACTTTTCATTGGATTCACAATCTCTCCAAACCTTGTGTACATGTCCTTGATTGCTTCTCCTTTCTCCATCCTGAAACACTCATAATTTTCTGTTAAAATAGAAATACGTGTTTCTTTTACCTTGCTCGTACCTTCATAGGTGATTTGCAAAGTATTCCAAATCTCATAGGTGGACTCGCTTGTGGAGATCCGGTTGAACTCTTCCCTTGATAACGCACAATAGAGTGCATTCATCACCTTTGCGTTTTCTGTAATCTTTATCTTTTGCTCCGTTGTCTAAGCTACGCCTTCCTACGGCTCCAGATCTGTGTACTTCTCTTGAATGAGAATACAAGACTCCTCGTCCATTGCTTTGAGGAAGACTTGCATCCTCCTCTTCCAATACCTGTCCCATCGAAATAGGAAGGACGGGTGGATGACTGTCCTTCGATGTGACTTGATGTGGATGCCATTGCGAGTTGATTTGTTACATCTTCTCGCAACCTCACTCTTATACCACTTGATAGGATCTAAAATATGGATATATATATATACATGGCTACGCGCACAAACACTCAAGAACAATATTAGTAATAACAAGAAAATTTACACAATCAATTCAAACCACAAAAGGACACAAAATGTATAATGGTTACCCTCCCTTGGCTACTACTGTACTACCTAAGCCTCCCAAATTAGGATTTTTAACCCAATTCTCTCAACCCCGAGAGAATAAATTTACTAAGCCGAGGTAATTAACGGGTTACCTCAACTGAAGTACAAAAATGGGTTTGTTACAACCCAACGAGAAAATGCTCAAGAACAAATAAAATACAGGTGTAAGAAAGAAAGATCTTACAACTAAGTTCCTAAGCCTCTCAACAAATGTAAATATAATGTTACAAATTTGAGAGCCTAGAAAGGACACAAATCATGTTGAATTGCATGAGCAAAACACATCAATGTGTTTGAAAACCCGTAGCATGATTGGAAAGCGGCAAACATGATTTCTTCTCTTGAATATGTGGTGGAAAATATGAATTATAGCTCTAGGAATTTTCTTCTCTTTTCTCTTGTCTCTAGTGTGCAAACAAAGAGTCCTAAGGTCATTTTATAGAGTTTAGGACCTAGGATATTCGTCTACGTGACGTTGGGATTTAATTCCCAATGTTTATATTGTTGGAATTAATATTTTTTCCATTCTATTTTGGGCAAACCGCTAGCTGGTACCGGTACTAAAGTACCTGTACCGATACTAGCAGCTCACTGCCACCAGTACATGAATCCTAGTATCGGTACTCATCATGGGTACCGGCACTTGTGACTCCCAGGTTTGAAATTCCTTGGGCACAATAACCTACTTGTACCGGTACTCATCATGGGTACCGGTGCTTGTAAGGTTCAGGCCAGAATAAAGGCTTCAACCTGTGGCCAACATGTACTAGTACTCATGGTTGCTACCGGTACTTGTTGTTCACAATTTGAGACGAATTCTCAAACTTGTGCCTTACAAATACCAGTACTGATGAACAGTACCGATACCTGCTTACAAGTACCTGTTTAACAGTATGTACTTTGAAAATATTTGCAATATAAATTAATCCTAATTTATCTCTACTTGATTTTACGATCTAAGTTATGATTCCTTGTTAAGAGGCATATACAATCTATAAATATAAAATCTAAACTAAAGAAACTAAAGGTCGAAGATGATCTTCTTCTCCTCGACTCATCCTTGTCATCCTCCATGACATGATGTTTTTCTTCTCACCATCATGCCTCCATCATTTCTTATTTGCCTTGCTCCTTCACCTAAATCTAAAAAATACTTAATGGCAAACATTAATCCATAATAATTTTGTTAACACCAAAATAAGATGTAGAACAAAGTTCAAACAGCGCAATCAATAAAACCACAGAAATAGGCACAATATGTATAGTGGTTCCCCTCCCTTGGGTACTCCACTACCTAAGCCTCCCAGCTTAGGGTTTTTAACCCGATTCTCTCAACCTTAAGAGAATCAATTTACTAAACTGAGGTAATTAACGGGTTACCTCAACCCAAGTGCAAAAATAGGTTTGTTACAACCTAACGAGAAAATGCTCAAGAACAAATGAAATACAGGTGTAAGAAAGAAAGATCTTACAACTAAGTTCCTAAGCCTCTCAACAAATGTAAATATAATGGTACCGATTTGAGAGCCTAGAATGAGAGTGAATGCCTTGACAATGCGTGAAGAAATCACATCGAAGTATTTGCAAAAGCATAGAGAAATTGATAGTAGCAAACTATTCCTTCTTCTTCAAAATATTGTGAGAATATGAAATATAGCTCTAGAATTTTTCTTCTCTATTTCTCATATACAAACTAAGGGTCCAAGGGTTTATTTATAGAGTTTAGGACCTCAAGGATTCATGTACTAGATGTTGGGGTTTAAATCCCAACATTCATATAGCCAAAATTAGTTTTCTAGCCGTTAAGTTTTGAGCCAATGGCAACCTGGTACCGGTACTTGTTGCTTCCAGATTTGGGTTTCAAACTCTTAACACAAATCTGTAACCCGCTTGTATCGGTACTAATTATTAGTACCAGTACTCATTACCTCCAGTACCGGTACTGATCATGAGTACCGGTACTCACAGGATACAAGTTTGTTTCGTTAAAAAACCCAAACCTATAACTCACATGTACCGGTACTAAACTTTAGTACCGGTACTTGTGGGTTAACAAGTACCTTTTTTAAGTGATTTAATCAATTATGTTCTTTGGAAAATGATTGCAATATTAATCGTAATTTATCTCTAATTATTTTTACAATCTAAGTTATATTCCTTTGTTAAGAGGCATATACAATCTATAAATAAAAAATCTAAACTAGAAACACTAAAGGTCGAAGATGATCTTCTCCTCATCAATTCTTCCTTGTCATCTTGCCTCCTTCTTATCATGATCTTCTCCTTTTCATCAAGCCTCCATCATTTCCTATTTGCCTTGATCTTCCCCTAAATATGAAAGAACTCAATTGCAAACATTAATCCATAATAATTTTGTTAACACTAAAATAAGATGTGGAACAAGGTTCCAACACAATTGACTAGGCAATGGTAATTGACTATGATCTAAGTCAATTAGGTTTAGCGAGGACCTAATTAGGTCCTTAGGGAGGTCTGGAGGTGATGTACTAGGGTTAGGGTACCTTAATTTAGGTTCCTATTGGGATGGAATTGAGTTTAGGGAGCTAGAGATCCAAGATCAAGGCTTAAATCTCAAAATAGGAACTAGAGAATAGTTCTAGACATCCAGAAATGGAATCAGACGTCTTATACTCAAAAATCAGAAGTCCAAACTTGTTGTCTGGACATCTAATCAAAGTCAGGAAGAATTCAAGGTTCTGTCTTGGGTATTCTGTAGAAATTGGACGTCTGACCATGTGTCTGGACGTTCAATAACAATACAAAAGTGGGTTTAAGGTGTGCAGGAGTTGGCTGAGGGTTTTGGACATCCTATAATTTATTTGGACATTGTTGACGCGACTAGATCATGTTTTAACAAATATTGCATTGTAATATAGATGAACTTTCCCTGAAAACAAATAAAGATTTATAACTCGAAAATTAGAGTATCCGAGGTCGAACACAGGGAGAAATCTAAGTAGTCCAATACTTGAGAACACAACTTTTTAAATGAGAAGAAATGACTAGTTCAATGAGAGTGATATAGAAAGAAATTGCTCAAAGGGAAAAAAAATGGATGTCTGATACAATATCAGACGTCTTAAGGTAGCTCCTTTTTTTCTCTTCCCTTGCTGCTTCTGTTCCTCTTCTTTACTTCTTTTATTCTTGATTTGCGACCAAGGTCTGGCTTTCCTCTTCTTAAGTGGTCTTCTCTTTCTTCTTCCTTTTCTTTTCCTTGAATCTTTGTCTGCCCCTTGTCTTTTTCTTCTTCAATTCTATCCTCCTTGGCCTCGTTTCTTCTTCTCTACGTTGCCTTTCTTTCTCCTTTGCAGAGCCTCCTCCATTCTTCTCCTTCACTTGCAGTGGCTAAGTCCCTACGTCCTACACATAACCATGCACAGCAAAAACTACTCCCCTACCCTTCCCATGTGTCTCTCTCTGTATATCACTCTTCAGCATGCTCTCCCAGAGCTGAGTAAAAGGGTCGGGTCACGCACCCGGGTCCAGGCGCACCGACGTGGGTGTGGTGCGCGAGGAGTGCTCAGGATAGGGTCGGGTCGAGTCACGCCAGATCCGTGTGGTGAACTCACGAACAAGGCACAGTGGTTAGGTGAGGGACCTCACCCCAAGTGTGACTGGAGGCAACTGGCTCATATCACAGAAATAATATAAATGATACATGTGCTTTGTGACTTACCGATGTGGGACTAATGCCCACCACTTTCTCTCGCGCGTCCGCAGTAGACCGTGCCTTCAATTCCCACAGCTGCAGGCTCTGTTGGCGTCACTCGCTGGGTCGACTATCTTCGCAAGACCTGCCCAAGTTTGCAACACCTGGAATCCTGTAGTCCTGCGGCTTGGAGCAAGTAAGAAGCTTCCTTGATTTGCCGCCAATGGCGGCTGGAGCTTGAAATCTGTCTGACACAAAAAGAGCCTCGCGGCCTAATCAGATCACCGGGGGACCTTTGCCGTGTCACGACGAAGGTGAAGCACTAGCTGGCAGGCCACGGGGCGGCCTAGGTGTGCATGCGTAGGTCGCTCTGTCGCCGGATGGATGGGTCTGTTCGGGGGGCTACTGTGGATGTGTAGAGGGACTGTGGATGAGTGGAGGGTACTCAGTGAGGTGAGGCAGAGGTTACGCGATGGTCGGTGAGATGTGTGGGGCTGCGGAGCTACGGGAGCATCTCGTCGGAGGGAGGTCGGAGATGAGGAAGGTGGTTGTGGAAAGGGACGGTCGAGGGGCGGTTGTGTGAAATAAAGTAAGGGAAATGAAAGAGTGGAAGATGGGGAACTTATCTGGACTTTTGGGAGTGAAAGGGGGCAGCTGATTCAGACGGCTCATTTGTGCCGTCGTCGGAGAAGACAACCCTGAGGGAGATAACGGCGACGAGGAGGAGGTCAGGGAGGCGTGCGCTTAGTGTGGCGCGACGCAGGAAGATGAGGCAGAGTGGACTCTGCTGCTGGTATGGTAGCAGAGCAATGAGAAGGAGGAGAGGTAATCGTCGGAGCTTGCGAGTTGCTTGGCCGGAGAGAGGAGAGATGAAATTTGGAGGATTCTCCAACAAAAACAAGTCTGAGAGATTCGCAGAGGGTCGGAGGTCCTTTTATAGGTGTTGGCCGAGCTTCTGGTGCGTGGAGGGCAAGCCCTAAGCCACCGTCATCTCGTTGGAGAAGGAAGGTGGTTGGGATCCAAATCTTTCATGCGTTCGCATGAGAGATTAGACAGGAATCAGAGATTATATCGGGCTCAGATGAAGGGGGATTCCTCAGAGAATCTCCCTTGCAATTCTGGGAGGAGATCTCTGAGGGATCTGAGAGATCCCCCTTGCCTTCCTCGCCGGAGAAGGATTCCTCCCCATTAATGGTGGAGGGACCTGATTGTAAGATTGGTGAGAAAGCTAGGGGCGTTTATGTGATGGTTTTCAAAAGATAGGGACTAAAATGTGATTGGGTGTACTAAATTACAAAGTAGATCAAGATGACCTACCCTTAGGTCCAAATTTTGCTACAAACCTTATTGGGACATAAGGAATCCAATGATGAAGTTGTATTTTAGGTTTGACCACGTTTGACTGGACATTTTGTGTAAAAACCCAAATTAGGTCAATTGATGAGTTAGGACCCTAATCTAGGTCAAACTAGGTTCCAAAGGCCAAATTGAATGTTCTACACCCTAGGGGATATTTTTCCATGAATTTTAGAGGGTTTACTTGATTTTTATCCTGACCATAACCTTGTTGAATTAAGCAGGTCTGTTTTAGGGTTACCAGATGTCATTTAATTCCTGGATTGCACAGGAACCCATTTCTGATTGAATCAACCCACTTTTTATCTCATTTAGACCATTTGACCTATGTTTTGTCTCTAAGAAATCCCGTTTATGTACTGCAATGGTAAAATTACAGCTTTAACCTTTATTTCATGTTTTCTTCTCAGAACACTTATTCCTCCAATTAAGCCCTCTTCTTAGCCATGTAAGAGCTTTTATTCCCTTTATTAGGTTAAAATGAGCTAGTTATGGCTCATGATGAGGCTCTCATCATATCCCCATGCCTGGCTTTTGCTAGTCCCTTAGCAAAATTTTAAGGTTTTAACTTTCATTCTAGACCCTGAGTGTCTATCATCAATTATGATAAGTGCTTCTCTTTTTCTTTTGTGATTTGGTAAGAATGCCGACAATAGGCCTAGAGGTACTCAAGTATCAACCAAAATCTGAACCTGACCCACTTTAGCCTCAGTCCTACACAAAGGCTTTTAAGGCCCACAGAAACTAACATAGGGTTTGTTGGACTCCGCAGTTAAAGCACCCGTGCTTGAGACATTTTTAGCCTAGGTTCAGTTTGCAGTGTATTTTTGTAAGAGAGACAGAAGATTTATTTGTTTGGAGAGCTTTCTCTCTCTTTTCTTTTTATTTCTAGCTTTGGATTAGCTTCTCAACATGGTATGTATCGGATTCCTCGTCCCCATCATCAATCCTCAAGGGTCCCTGGCTATCGATGCTTCGAGATAGCATCACCCATGGCAACCCCCAGAACCCTGGCTTTCGAGATTTTGAGATAATCCCGCCCATGGTGTTCCGTGGTTGAATTCAGACCTTGGCGATCGGCATTTCGTGATAATGCCGCCCATGGTATTTGAACCAGCAGAGTGCTTACATGCCCCCAGTAGGATATTTAAATATCCTAAGAGACAAGCACCGAGGAGATGATATGTTGTTACGCATCTTTGAGGTGAATTTCCTGCCTCTCCACGCTGAGAACTCGTCTAAATCAACTTGTGTTGATTGACCACTCCTAATCTAGGTGACTTTTTCAGAACATTAAACACTTTTGCGTGATTTGGATATTTATGCACACTGAACCATACTGTGTGTGAATTTGGGGTGCTTAGGTTACCGAATCCCGCAAATCGAAGGTCAGTTAACGAGGCAGAGTACTTCCTAAGCCTTTGACCTAATACTTAAGCTTCGCATTTTCCCCAACCTCTTGAGGATTATCCAGATTTTAGCGGATACATGAATTTTTAAGCTAAAGAATCTAGCCCAAGAGGCCTAAAACCAGCGTTCCCGCTAATCTCTTGTTATGTTACCTTAGCACTTTTTTCTTCTTTTTCCCTTTTCTTGATCTGGTCTAGAACTTCAGTTAATCCCTTAATCTTTTACTAATGACTTTTTCTTTTTCATTTTGTGCTCCTTTTTTGGCATTTTACTCTTTTCCTCCTCTCATTTTGCATGACCCTAAATTGTTTCTCCCCTCCATCAAGTTTTTTTTTTTTTGAATTGAAACCCTTTCTTGATATGAGTTTTCCTGACATTTTGCACTTTCATACCCCCCCATGCCTAAGATTTGCAATGTCCCCATTGTAAATTAGGTGGGTTCGATTTCAACTTAGTTCATGCATTAAGACAGGTGTTTGGTGAGTGAACGGGTCAAAGTGACTTGTTACGAACGATTTCTAATCTCGGGTAGGGGTACCTGAGGTGAAGTCGGCTATTCTAATGGATGAACCCTAAAGTGCAATATGAATTCCGCGTAGAAATGTCAGAAATGGTTTCGGGCTTTTCAAAGAATGATGGGTTTCCTCCTATTAAGTGCTGAGTTTTACGCCATCGGTTGGGTGCAATGAGCTCAAGGGGAATGGAGGGTAAAGGATGACTCAGCCAAATTTGTATCGGTCATCTCAATGAACAGTTTGAGTCGCTGATCGTTCACAACAAAGGGTTCAGAATCATGGCTGAGTGGGCTGATTTCAATGGCTCCATTTCCAAAGATTTATTGGACTAGGTAGGGTCCGACCCACTTAGATCATAGCTTTCCTGGGAATAATTTGAGTCAGGCATCAAAGAGTAAAACCTTTTGACCAGGATGAAAGATCTTTCTAGAAATGTGTTTATCATGAAAAGCTTTAACCGGTTCTTTGTAAATTCGCGAGTTCTCATATGCGTCATGGTGTAATTCATCGATCTCGCTTATTTGAAGTCTTATGTGGGTTCCAGCCTTAGAAAGATCTAAATTACAATTCTGTATTGCCTAATAGGCTTTATGCTCCAATTTGACGGGGAGGTGACATTCCTTCCCGTACACTAGTCTGAAGGGAGACATTCCTAATTGGGTCCTGTGGGTGGTCCTATAGGCCCACAATGCTTCCGGAAGCCGAGAAGACCAATCTTTTCTGTCAGGTCAAGCAGTAACCTGAAGGATTTTCTTGATCTCTTGGTTTGATAGCTTAGCTAGCCCATTAGTTTCGGGGTGGTAAGGAGTAGATATTTGGTGTGACACCCCATATTTGGTCATCAGTGACCTGAACTGAGCATTTGTGAAATGGGTCCCTCCATCGAAAATTATTGCTCATGGAATCCTGAACCTTGAGAAGATGTTTTGATGAATAAATTTGATAACAACTTTATGATTGTTGGTTCCAGTCGGAATGGCTTCTATCCACTTGGACACGTAGTTGACTGCGAGTAAGATATATTCGAAGCCAACTGAGATCGGGAATGGTCCCATAAAATCAATCCCCCAGATATCAAAAATTTCGCATACCAGGATTGGTTATAAAGGCATCATGTAATGATGGCTCATGTTGCCCAAAATCTGGCAATGGGAACATGCCTTACAGTGATCGTATGCATCCCTGAAAATTGTGAGCCAGTAAAAGCCACACTGTAGTACTTTTGATGCAGTTTTATGTCCTGAGAAATGTCCACCGCATGCCTCGTCATGGCAAAATGAGAGTATGTCTTTGATTTCCACTTCCGCGACACACCGTCGAATTATCTGATTAGCACCAATGCGGAATAGATACGGGTCTTCCCATAGGTAATACTTGGCATCAGAATGCAATTTGTCCTTCTTGGCCTTCGGCCAATCGAACGAAATCTGATGTGATGCCAGGTAATTCACTATATCTGCGAACCATGGAAGGCCTGTACTAATAGTCAGGAGGTGCTCATCAGGAAAGTGTTCTGTGATGGGTCTGGAAGGGTCAATTATTTCAGAAGGAAGATGGGACAAGTGATCAGCTACCACATTTTGCTTTCCCGCTTTGTCGCGAATATCAAGGTCAAATTCTTGCAACAGCAAGATCCATCGGATTAATCAAGGTTTCACGTCCTTCTTTGCAAGGAGATGCCTCACAGCTGTGTGATTCGAGTATATGATAACACGGGAACCCAAAAGGTATGATCTAAATTTTTCTAGGGCATATACTATAGCTAGCAGCTCTTTCTCAGTAACCGTGTAGTTACACTGAGCCTCGTCCAATGTTTTGCTAGCGTAGTAAATGACCACAGGTTTCCCATCAATTTTCTACCCCAAAATTGCTCCAACAGCGAAGTCAGATGCATCGCACATGATCTCAAAGGGTTGAGACCAATCAGGAGACTATAGGATTAGGGCTTGGGTGAATCGGTCATGTAGGATCTCAAATGCTTGAGTGCATTCCTTGGAAATTTTGAAAGGCACATCCTTGGAGAGAAGAGTAGTCAGGGGGCGCATGATTTTTGAAAAATCAGGGATAAATCGACGATAAAAATCAACGTGCCCCGAAAAAGATTGGATGTCCTTAATAGAGCTAGGCATAGGGAGCTTAGAAATCAGATTAACCTTAGCTCGATCCACTTGGATGCCTTTCTCCGAGATTAAATGTCCCAGGACAATTCCCTCAGGCACCATGAAATGGCTCTTTTCCCAGGAAAGAACCAAATTCACATCGATGCACCACCTGAGTATTTGGACCAAGTGTTGGAGGCAATCGTCAAATGATGCTCCAAAAACTGAAAAGTCGTCCATGAAGACTTCTAGATAGTCACCTACCATATCTGAGAATATGGCAAGCATGCACCGCTGAAAAGTTGCGAGTGCATTGCAGACACCGAAAGGCATCCTTCGAAATGCATACGTCTCGAAGGGGCAGCTGAATGTGGTCTTTTCTTGGTCTTCTGGATGGATTTCCACTTGGTTGTAACTGGAGTACTCGTCAAGAAAGCAGAAGAACCTATTTCCTACTAGTTTCTCGAGGATCTGATTAATAAACGGTAGTGGGAAATGGTCCTTCTTCATGGAGGAATTGAGTCTTCTATAATCAATGTAGACTCTCCATGAGTTAGCTATTCGGGTAGGAATGACTTCTCCTGTTTCAGTCGTGATGATGGTAAGTCCGGCCCTTTTAGGCACCACCTATATTGGACTTACCCAACGACTGCTAGAGATCGGGTAGATGATCCCTGCATCTAACCACTTTATGATCTCCTTTCTCATGACCTCCTACAAGTTAGGGTTTAAGCGTCTCTGCATTTCTCTTGAAGGTCTTGCACCTTCTTCTGTGTAGATTCGATGTGTGCAGTATGAAGGGCTTATGCCAGTCAAATCATCGAGTCCATCAATGGCTCTACGATGTTGCTAGAGAACAGTAGTCAAACGGAGTTCCTGGTCAGGTGTGAGTCGAGAGTTGATAATCATAGGAAACGTCTAATTGGAACCCAAAAAGACGTAGTTCAGATGCTCGGGAAGGGGCTTGAGTTCCATGACAGGATTGTCAGCAGCAGCAGGTGGTTCGGGGTTTGTATTAGGAACAAGGGTCGGAGTCATAGGTGTGTCTAGATCATGTTCGCACTCCTCTGTTGGCAAGTTTTGATTTTCTAGTGGTTGATCAGGGATAATCAGGTTGTCCTCTGTATGCGATTCATCAACCACGGCTCTAATATCACATATTTGCTCTATAACCCCACAATTAATCCCTTGTTGGGCCTTAAAAATATCAATCTTCAGAGTTTGATTCCCAAATTTTAATTCTATCTGGCCCTCTTCGGAGTTTATGTTGGCCCTAACAATGGCCAAAAAGGGTCTCCCTAATATGATTGGTGTGTCCCTTGGGTTCTCAGGTGCATCCATGTCCAGCACTATGAAGTCCACCGGGAAGTAGAAATCTTGTACCCTAATAATGACATCCTCGAGTATTCCTTTAGGTGACTTGATGGATCGGTCGGCTAACTGCAACGTCACCTCAGTTGGTTTAAGTTCGGACTCTTCAAGGTGGTCAAGGAGGGATGTAGGTATTAGATTTATGGAGGCACCTAGATCTAGTAAGCCTCTATCAAATTGGGTTTCACCAATTTTACAAGAAATTAGGGGAGTTCTAGCGTCTTTAGCCTTGGGTGGGAGTTTACTCAAGATGACAGAGCTGGCTTGCTCTGACAGTACGATTGGATTCCCATCCTCAGTTTGCGACTTACGTTTAGGTGTACATACGTCTTTCAAGAATCTTGCATAAGCCGGTACATGGCGAATTGCATCCATTAATGGGATGTTTATATGGACCTATTCAAAGAGCTTGACCAGATCCACCTCGGGGGCCACGGGTTTGGTTATCCTTTTTCCTTTGGTCAAGGCCTCAGGAAATGGGATCCTAGTTGGTTCCTCTAGAATAGGTCCAGGTTCTTGATCTGGGACAGTGGTATCCTGGATTACTATCCAAAGGTCCTGGCTACTACTAGGCTTGGAGTGGTTCGGATAATGTGGGTCTTCGGTTGTTTTACCACTACGTGTTGTTACAGAGTTTAATCCGGCCTGTTTTTGGTTTGGGTTTGGTAAGAGGGGTGGCTGCTTCTGAAATCCTGCATAAGATGTTGAAGCTTCCATCCCGTCTGGTGATGGAGCAGCAGGAGCCTGATAAATCAAATGTGCGTGGCCTGAATTTGGATTCATAACGTGCCTCTGGGTCAGCACGTTATTTGGGTTTGGCAGAGGTTGCGAAGGAAGGGTGCCAGGTTGGCGGGAATTTGCCATCTGGACCAGTTGGTTGTGAACCTCTGTGATCTCATCCTTGTGTTGTTTTTGCATTGCCGCATTCGTCTTTTGAATGTCAGCTAGTTCTTGAAGGATAAGAGTCATTTGATCCTAGTTTGGCCTAGATTGGTAGGTGGGATTGGGCCGAGGCTGAGGCGGCTGATATGGATGAGGGGCTTGTGGATGGGGTTGACATGGTGGTCCTTGAGTCTGAGAATTTCCTGTCCACTGAAAGTTAGGATGATTTCGCCATCCAGGGTTGTGGGAATTGGAGAATGGGTCATTCTGGATGGTGTTGAGGTCCTCGCAGTTCTGAGGAACCTCAGGAAAGTCAGAATACAAGGGTTCAGAGTTCCCCCAACTCGAGTAGAATGGATCGGAGGTCACTCCGGTCTGAGAGGAAAATGGGGGTGGATATGGGTCCATCCCCGTAGCAGATTGGTGGTAGATGTTTTGCACAGTTTCCCTCACCAGAGGTGGTCATGCAAAAGAGTTCTACAGAGAGGTGGCTTGCTGCAAATGCTGCGTTTGCTCATCCACCTTCTTTTCCATGATAGAAACCTTGTCCAACCTATTGGCCATCAGTTCCAAGTCGACGGAAGTGGACAGGCCCTGCATCTCGTGTTCCCCTCTCATATTCATCAATGCGCGGGCATTCGTCCTGTCGAATAAGCCCATGGAGTCATTATTTATGGAGTTCTTGCACATGTTTTCGAGAATCTCCCACACCGTGTCCTCATGTTGACCCATGATGTTTCCTCTGCACGTTGCATTGACGAATAATCGAATGTCTTCACGGAGTCCCTAGTAAAAGGACTGGACTTGTTCCCATTTATGAACTCTGTGATGGGGCACTTTCGCATGGGATCTAAGAATCGATCCCATGCTTTGTGAAGAGGTTCTCCCGGTTGTTGAGTGAAATGAGTGATCTGGTGGCGCAAGACATTCGTCTGGCCAATGGGGAAGAAATTTTTCAAAAATTCAGACTGAAGTTCCTCCCATGTGTTGATCGGACGGGTCTGAGTTTGATACCAATGGGCGGCCTTGTCCAGGAGGGAGAATGAAAACATTTTCATGAGTAGGATATCCTGGTTTTGTGGATCTGACTTGAAGGTCTGGGCCAGATGCTTGAGTTGTTTAATGTGTTGGAATGAATCCTTGGAGTTAAGCCCATGAAACTTTGGTATGGCATGAATCATATTGGGCTTCAGTTCAGAATCAGGACCTCCAATTGGGATTCAGACTCGAGGTTTGATTACCACCGCAACGGGATTATATAGTTATCTCGCATCATTGGTCGCTGCGGTGGGTTTACAAAGTTTTGAAAGAGATCATTCAGGCATTGAAGTTGGTGCTCAAGGTTGTTCTCCTCTTCAATGGGTTGTGCCATGATGGGAGAAGAAGGAGAACTTGGTTCTGAATCAGATGAAAGATTTATGTGGTGGGGTTGCTGCACAAACAAGGGTGTCGAGGCTTAGCTTCGATGAGAGTGAATTTCTAAAGGAGATCATAAGGCTGGTCTTAAGGACCTCCTACCGAACATGCACCGAAGGATGTGATGAGATTAGAAGGTGCTGGACCCAATCGAGACACCCAAAAATTGTTGGGTGACTATAGAGGTTCGGGGTAGATGATACCCCTTAGTCAAAAAGGTCGTCCACTTGAGAAGTACCTGGGCAGCCAGAGAGGGAGAGTCCCACAACCCCACGAGTTACAGGGTTTCCCTCACCTGACCACTCTTGTCACTACGGTTCTAGGTAGACCAGAATGGGGACCTTGACCTCTTAAGTCTACCTTTTTTACTTTAAGATCAAGGTGCTTAAGGTTCCACTTGAACTTTTAGCTCTTTTGAGTGAAAAAGTGACCTAATTTTAAGGTTGCTTGACCCAAGGGATCAACTTCACCTCTTGTTCCTTTGAGAGCTTTTGGGTCCTTTCTTTTAGGGTTCAAATGGATTTAAAAGCTAGATTTGCTTAGGATTTCTCTTGTATAGATCTTTTCAAACAAGGTTTAGGCACACCTCTTTTTGGAAAAACTTTTTTCTTTATTTAAGAGAAGATGTGTCTCTAAGAACCCTAGCTTTGCAATCCTTAAGTTGGCTCTAGTTGGTCCAATTTAGTTGCCTCAAAATTTGGTATCTAGGGCTCAATCAAGAAAGTTTTAGCTCTAGTTACCTTAGTTGGATGTGCAATTAAAAATGTGTTGAAATGAAAATTAGGCAACTTTGATGAATTACTAAGTATGAAACAGGTAGCCCTAAGTTGATTCTTCTTTTGGTCCTTTTCAGACTTTGAGAGGGTTAAGAGAGAGGGCTAATGAAAATTACCTGTTCCTTGGTGTGTCTGTTGTGTAGCTGTTCTTCTTTTCTCTACTTTCCCTTAGACAAGCACAATAAAAGAGAGGAATTAGGTCAATTTCGGATCAGAAGTTGTGATCAAAAGCTTTAGAAGTGCCCGTTGCTCCCCGGCAACGACACCAAAATGTTGACGCGACTAGATTGTGTTTTAACAAATATTGCATTGTAATATAGACAAACTTTCCGCGAAAACAAATAAAGATTTATAACTCGAAAATCAGAGTATCCGATGTCGAATATAGGGAGCAATCTAAGTATTCCAAAACTTGAGAACACAACTTTTTAAATGAGAACAAATGACTAGTTCAATGAGAGTGATATAGAAAGAAATTACTCAAAGGGAAAAAAAATGGACGTCTGATACAATATTAGACGTCTTAAAGTAGCTTCTTTTCTTCTCTTCCCTTGCTACTTCTGTTCCTTTTATTTATTTCTTTTCTTGATTTGCGACCAAGGTCTGGCTTTCCTCTTCTTAAGTGGTCTTCTCTTTCTTCTTCCTTTTCTTTTCCTTGAATCTTTGTCTACCCCTTGTCTTTTTCTTCTTCAGTTCTGTTCTCCTTGGCCTCGCTTCTTCTTCTCTGCCTTGCCTTTCTTTCTCCTCTGCAGAGCCTCTACCCTTCTTCTCCTTCGCATGCAGCGACTAAGTCCCTGCGTCCTGCACACAACCACGCATAGCAAAACCTACTCCCCTACCCTTCTCGCGCATCTCTCTCTGTATATCACTCTTTAGCACGCTCTCTTAGAGCTGGGTAAATGAGTCGGGTCGCACGCCTGGGTCCAGGCGCACCGGTGTGAGTGTGGTGCGCGAGGAGTGCTCAGGATAGGGTCGGGTCAGGTCGCGCCAGATCCGCGTGGTGAACTCACGGACGAGGCATAGTGGTTAGCTGAGGGAGCTCACCCTAAGTGTGACTGGAGGCAACCGGCTCATATCAAAAAAATAATATAAAGGATACACATGCTTTGTGACTTACCGATGTGGGATTAATGCCCACCGATTTCTCTCACGTGCCCGCAGTAGACCGTGCCTTCAATTCCCACAACTGCAGGCTCTGTTGGCATCACTCGCTGGGTTAACTGTCTTCGCAAGACCTGCCCAAGTTTGCAGCACCTAGAATCCTACAGTCCTGCGGCCTGGAGCAAGCAAGAAGCTTCCTCAAGTTGCCGCCAATGGCGGCTGGAGCTTGAAATCTATTTGACACAAAAAGAGCCTCGTGGCCCAATCAGATCACCGGGGAACCTTCGCCGTGTCACGGCGAAGGTGAAGCGCTAGGTGGCAGGCCGCGGGGCAGCCTAGGCATGCGTGCCTAGGTCACTCTGTGGTCGGGCAGATGGGTGTGTTCGGGGGGCTATTGTGGCAGAGTAGAGGGACTGTGGATGAGTGGAGGGTACTCAGTGAGGTGAGGCGAAGGTTATGCGATGGTCGACGAGACGTGTGGGCCTGCGGAGCGATGGTTGCGTCTCGCCGGAGGGTGGCTGGAGATGAGGAAGGTGGTTGTGGACAGGGATGGTCGAGGGGCGGTTGTGTGAAATAAAGTGAGGGAAATGGAAGAGTGGAAGATGGGGAACTTATCTGGACTGTTAGGAGTGAAAGGGGGCAGCGGAGTCAGACGGCTCGTTTGTGCCGTCGTCGGAGAAGACAACCCTAAGAAAGATAACGACGACGAGGAGGAGGTCAGGGAGGTGTGCGCTTGGTGCGGCGGGATGCGAGAAGATGAGGCAGAGTGGACTTTGCTGCTGGTATGGCAGCAGAGCGACGAGAAGGAGGAGAGGTAATCGTCGGAGCTTGCGGGTTTCTTGGACGGAGAGAGGAGAGATGAAATTTGGAGGATTCTTCAGCCAAAACAAGTCTGAGAGATTCGCAGAGGGTCGGAGGTCCTTTTATAGGTGTTGGCCGAGCTTCTGGTGCATGGAGGGCAAGCCTTAAGCCACTTTCGTCTCACCGGAGAAGGAAGGTGGTTGGGGTCCAAATCTTTCGTGCTTTCGCAAGAGAGATTGGATAGGAATCAGAGATTATGATCGGGCTCAGGTGGAAGGGGATTCCTCAGAGAATCTCCCTTCCAATTCTGAGAGGAGATCTCTGAGGGATCTGAGGGCATCCCCCCTACCTTCCTTGTAGGAGAAGGATTCCTCCCCATTAATGGCAGAGGGACCTGATTGTAAGATTGGTGAGAAAGTTAGGGGGGTTTATGTGATGGTTTTCAAAAGATAGGGACCAAAATGTGATTGGGTGTACTAAATTGCAAAGTAGATCAAGATGACCTCCTCTTTGGTCCAAATTTTGGTACAAACCTAATTTAGACCTAGGGAATCCAATGGTGAAGTTGGATTTTAGGTTTGACTACTTTGACTAGACATTTTGCGTAAAAACTCAAATTAGGTCAATTGATGAGCTAGGACCCTAATCTAGGTCAAACTAAGTTTCAAAGGCCAAATTGAATGTTCTACACCCTAGGGGATATTTTTCCATGAATTTTAGAGGGTTTGCTTGATTTTTATCCTGATCAAAACCTTGTTGAATTAAGCAGATCTGTTTTAGGGTTACTAGATGTCATTTAATTCCTGAATTGCACATGAACCCATTTCTGATTGAATCAACCCACTTTTTATCTCATTTAGACCATTTGACCTATGTTTTGTCTCTGAGAAATCCTATTTATGTACTGTAATGGTAAAATTGCAGTTTTAACTTTTATTTCATGTTTTCTTCTCAGAACACTTATTCCTCCAATTAAGCCCTCTTCTTAGCCATGTAGGAGCTTTTATTCTTCTTATTAGGTTAAAATGAGCTAGTTATGGCTCATGATGAGGCTCTCATCATACATCCAGATAAATGTTGGAATTAGGGTTTTAAGGTTTCCTAGGGTGCGGTGACCTAATCTAAGCGTGGCTAAGGCTTGGGGAAGTCTCTAGGCTATCCTTGGGCTAGGATGGACCTAAGTTCACATTTTGCTACTTTATTTCTACTTAATAGAGTAGCATACCTTAACTCCTTTACATTATTGTCTACTACATCTAATCTAGGTCTTCTGCTCCAGCTCTGCTGGAACACCCAATATTCCTGATCTAGCTTCAGATCCAGCTTATTACCTGTAATTGACATAGTGCACCTAACCAGCACATTATAGCTTTATTTTATGCATAACTAAAACTAGTAAAGATGCAGATAATGCTTATGCATGCATGAATTACCCTAACTTATGCTAAGTCCTAGCCTAATTTAGGTTAATTAAGACATATGATTGTTATGCAATCAATTGCCACCTGGTTATAACCGGAGTACCCGTCCAAAAAGTAGAAGAACCTATTTCCCGCTAGTTTCTTAAGGATCTGATCAATAAATGGTAGTGGGAAATAATCCTTCTTCGTGGAGGAATTGAGTCTTCTGTAATCAATGTAGACTCTCCATGAGTTCGCCACACGGGTCGGTATGACTTCTCCGATTTCAGTCGTGGTGACGGTGAGTCTAGCCTTCTTAGGCACAACTTGGATTGGACTTACCCATCGACTGTTGAAGATCAGGTAGATGATCCTTTTATCTAACCACTTAGTGATCTCCTTTTTCACGACCTCCTGCAGATTAGGATTTAAACGTCTCTGCATTTCACGAGAAGGTCGTGTGCCCTCTTCGGTGTAGATGCGATGTGTGCAATAAGAGGGACTGATACTAGTCAAATCATCGAGAGTCCATTGTTTGGCAATCGTAGAGCATGTTTTTTATAGGAAAAATGTCGTAGTATAGTGCACAATATGATCAAACAAAGATATTTCCTAAAAGATAACGAGACTTTGAGTCCCGGTCTTTCGTCTCTGGGAGGCGTTTGTTTTACTTTTGAATTCAATCTTTTACCACTCTAGTTTGTTCAAAATTGCACGCCGGTTTCCAGCCTTCTAATTAAAATTTCACCACTTCCATTATGAACCCTGATTACGTGCGCGCGTGTTAAATAGATCACAAAGGTGAAAGTGTGAGTTTCTGTATGCACAATTCTAGTGAGGCGGTGACTGTTTATAGAAAATGCATCTATAGTTAGATTTTCTATATTTTCAGGAAATGACATGCTTGTTGCGGAATAGGTAGATGAGTGAAAACAGGTAACTTGAATCATGCAAAAATGATGGAAATCAATAAGCTCATGGTGATTTCAAAACATAGACATATATATCAAAAATATATTTTTCATTCCTTCATTTGGAGAGTGTTTGCAACATGAACTTGTAGAGGAAAGCTTGTACATGAATGCTTAAGAATGTAAATCTAGCTATCAGAAAATGATCGCATATAAGAATCTACAAGGGGATTTTGCAAGCATCATTGGGGGAGAATAAGGACTACATTACTAAGCAGTAATTAAAAGCAGTAAATGTAAAGAACTAGCTACTAACCTATAAGAAGTGAGGGCATTCGGAGGTGGTCTCCGATGGCCTTGGAGTGGTGGAGAGGAGAATGAGGGGCAGCCAATAGAGCTTAGGCCGACCCTTGGAGAGAGAGTTTAGGTTTAATTGAATGAGTGTGAACATAATTGAGAGTAAAATAACTCAATTAGGTTAGGTTTAGGTCAATTGACTCTCACTAAGTCCAATTGAACTTGTGTGGGTTGAGATCTAAGCTCAATTGGACTTAATGAGCCCAATTGACTTAGGTGAAGGTAATTGACTTTGATCTAAGTCTATTGGGTTTGGTGAGGACCTAATTAGGTCCTTAGGTAGGTCTAGAGGTGATGTACTAGGGTTAGGACACCTTAATTTAGGTTCCTATGGGGTTAGGATTAGGTCTAGGGAGCTAGAAATCCAAGATCAAGGCTTGAATCTCAAAACAGGAACTGGAGACCAATTCTAGACATCCAAAAACATGATCAGATGACTTATACTCAAAAATCAGAAGTCCAGACTTCAGTTCTAGACGTCCAATCTGAGTCAGGGAAAATTCTAGGTTCTATTTTGGGTATTCTGCAGAAATTTGATGTGTGACAGTGTCTGGACGTCCAATAATACTATAGAAGTGGGTTTGAGGTGTGCGGGAGATAACTAAGGGTTATGGACATCCTATAACTTATCTGGACATCAGGATAAGGGTTGGAACTAGGGTTTTAGGGGTTCCTAGGGTATTGTGACCTAATCTAAGGGTGCCTAAGGCTTGGGGGAAGTCTCTAGGCTATCCTAGGGCTAGGGTGGACCTAAGCTCTTCACATTTTACTGCTTTATTTCTACTTAATAGAATAGTAAACCTTAACTCCTTTACATCATTATTCCTACATCTAATCTAAGTCTTCTGCTCTAGCTCTGTTGCAACACCCGTTATTCCTGATCCAGCTTCAGATCCAACTCCAGATCCAACTCCAGATCCAGCTCCTGATCAGCTTATTCCTTGCAATAGACATAATGCACTTAATTAGCACATTATAACATTATTTTTTGCATAGCTAAAAGAAAGAAGTAAAGATGCAAGTAATGCTTATGCATGCATGAATTACCCTAACTTATACTAAGTCCTAGCCTAATTTAGGTCAATTAAGACCTATGATTGCTGTGCAATCATACCCCCATGCCTAAATCTTGCTAGTCCTTAGCAAGTGAAAGACTGAAAGATTTACAGAAAGGTTCCTAAGGGATTGATTATTTAATCAAGTGTATGCATAGAGATTTTTCTCCCTTTTGTTTTCATCCTATGCTCTAGACATCCAGACAATCGTGAAAGTGCAGCTATGTAGCTTTTGCAACGAATTCGAGTGAAAAACTGATACACCTCTAAAGCCTTTACTTGACCCCTAGTAAAAATTCTAGTGGGATAGGCAGACTTCTTCCCTCGGGGTATTCAAGATATTCTATGAATTCCATCCCGGCTTTAGGCTTAGGTAGAGAATCTCTGAGGGAAAAGATTATATATTTGGTGGCTCACTCTCACTTGGTGCTACATAGAGATTAGTACTGCAGAATCCAGATTCCCAGACTACTAAGTAACTCAACTCAAAGAAAGATGAGAAAAACTATGCTCTCTTCTGATTCCTTTATATTCATTCTCTCTTTCTCTTTTTCTTTTTCTTTTCTTTCTTTTTCTTAGAGCTCACATCCTCACCAGATTCACACATATGATCTATATTTGGTGGTCTCACTTGGCATTAACACTTTAATTGAGTTTCCATAACCCTAATGCTAAGTCGGAATTCCTCATCCAGTATTCGGGCGGTCAGAAACACAAGAAAGGTGGGTTAAGGGCATATTTGGTGGATCTCAAATTTATTTGGTGGTATTGCCCCAATGCAACTGAACTAAATATTCACTCTCTTTTTTCTTGCTTTTTCTTCTTTTTATAATTTTGTTTCAATTTTTCTTTTTTTTATCATTTTTTTTCATTTTTTTTAACATAATGCATCCATTAACTTTATTGAGGAGTCATTATTAGGGATTGGTGGTACTCAAGAGACATTGGATGATTTATTTGGTGGAAGTGCCTACTCACGGTAATGGGAGAGATGGATAGGATGGTGTATTTCTGACCTTGGCATCAATACCCTCCTTCAGCCGAGGATTCCATAAAGAATGGTCGTAACGATCCACCTTAGCCTTAGTTTTATGAAAACTCGCTCTCCGCATATTTTCCTTATTTGGTGGCTCTCAAAATTCACAAAAAATGTATACATAGGAACCAAGAGCAAAAAGTATGCCTTATCTCTGAGTATCATCACCTAATTATCTAGGACTCCGGATTCCTTGCACTAATCTTAGAGCACCAGTACACTCTACTCTCATCTCACACTATTTGATGGATTTTTGGAAGAAAATCTACCTGACTCCCAAAACACTGTCCAGGGGTTTAGGGAAAGAAGCATTGCTTCTTCTCGACAGATTAAAGACATTTATTGGCCTTCACCATGAATCCATTGCAAATTCTATGTGTGTGTGAAAAGTTGTACTGGATTCCAGATTATAGGAATCAACTAGAGGATAAAATCCCTAATGCATTCTCTTAATAAAATAATCTTATTCATGAACACAATATGTATATATGCTATAAACAATTAACCTCTTATAATTTGTACTTCGTGAAATTCCTGTATCGGGTTACAATCAGCTTGACCCTAAATTTAGAACACAAGGTAAGCGAGTGAGTTGGAAATGGCTGTTGCGGACGATTTCTAGCTCCAATGCGAGCATTGGAGGTGGAGTTAGTTGCTCTTTTATTTAGGGTCCTAAAGTACATTTTACATGCAGCTCCGAGGTTTTCCTAAATGTTGGCATAAAATTTTTACTTTTGTTGTATCTACCCCCCCATGCCTAAGTTCTTGCATGTCCTTATGCATGAATATAAAAGAAAATAAAAACTACAGGGAGAGAATGGGTAGAAATCACCTGTAATTGCTCCTGAAATTATACATGCAGCATCGGCCAACCTGACAGTATGCAATATGCAGAAAGAAAATATGCTAACAGAAAAAATATGCTATATATAAAAATGAATATGTATAGGGTGATGGATGAATGTGTGGTAGATGCTGAGTTTAACTCCTCCAGCTAGGAGAAAACTCAATCAGATGTATCAGTTCTAGCATAGGTGCTGGCCAAGATTAGGAGAAAGATATGCTTGTATGCTCCCAGAATCAATGGTCCGGAGATGCAGACCAGCTGATTGTGCACCCCTACTCCAAAAAGTCTAGCTATAAGAGAGTGTGGAGTGGTGGTGGAAAATAGAGGATAATCAGGGGGGATCATGATGTTGATTTAGCTGATTTATCATGTCCCACAATTCAACAGGAAGTTGCTGAGGGAGTAGATTAAACTATATCTCAGAACCAGAATCTGAGTCATAGGGATCCTCATAACGATAATTGACATCAATGATCATGCCCTCTCCAGGCTCTAGATCATATGGGGGTATCCGTGAAAGTAGAAGATCTGTGGGGAGGTCACTGAAATCATCGTCAGAAATTACTTCATCCTCATCAGTACTCATTTCTGATTCATCGGAGGCTGACTCCTCAGGCTCTGGGTCGAGCCATTGACTATGATGATAGGTGCATCCCCAGCTCATTCTGCTCAAAGCTTCACCCTCATATGCATTGGGCTCCTCAGTAATTCTTGCCTCAGGTAGTATATTTATTTCTTCGGTCAAATCATCCATAGCAACTTCTGGTTTTCAGATGTCAGCATCAGGGATAGAAAGTGTCATCTCAGAATCTTTAACATCCGAAATAGGTATGTTGGTGAAAGAAGAAGAGTGCAGATCAGAAAATGTTGGCTCTAGCACAAGTTTACCGACAATGGGAAGTGGCTTAGGCTGATCAGTAGTGTCGCATGTAATGTTTGCCTAAAGATCCATATCCTCAGTTGGATCTACTTCCCTTATGTCGATTAGGTTATCTAACCCAAGAGGTATCTCCCAGGATTTAGGATAATCCGATTGTGGCTCAGTCCTGGAGATATCAGTCCTTTCCTCAGTTTCCTGAATGGAGTTCTCAGATGAACCCATTCGACATACATCCTTCTCCTGTCTCACATCCAAGCTAGATTCTTCTTCCCCTGAATGATCTTCTATCATATGCTCCCGAGAATCTTTTGTGTGTTCTTTCGGCGTAGTCGTTTCAGATTCTTTGAGGACTTCAAGGCTATTCTCCACTTGATATCTCAAAAGCAGTAGTTCTTGAGTTTCCCGATTTTGTCCCATTCGCCTTGTTATCTTTGCTGTTTCCTGAAGGTGCTCCATCACAGCTTGTTGATGCGGAATCTAGCTTTGTCTTGGGTTCGAATCAATGATCACCTGGATTTTGTGTAGGTAGAATGCGGCTTTCTCCTTAGCGCTAGCTATAGCTCTCTGTATTCTATAATGCGGTCGCATATGCACCGGTAGCTCTTCAAGGGTTCTAGGGGGTGAATCAGGTCTACCCATATTCCATGGGGAAGAAGTAGGAGTATGAAACCTATATCATGGGTTATAAGAAGCAGTTCTTTGAGGGACCGGCTAGTATGGATCATAATATCCAGGGTTAAGATATGGGTTAACCATTTCGGTAACCTAAGGATAAGGATTAGGCGAAGCGAAAAGTCATCTTCGCCACCTTGGGTTCTGATCCCAAGGTTGAGCTGATTCAGTGACTTGGGCTCTCAGATAAGTTTGTGGGTCCAGCTCATCAATATCCTAACCCGGTCTAGGTCCAGGATTAACCATTGTGGCTATGGAAGATAGAAGAAGTTGGGAGAGAAGATGGTCCTGGCAAGGTGACTTGCCTCCTTGGGAGTGGCTCCCAAGGTCCAACCAATTGAGGTCTAAGTGACCTCCTTCCTTGCATACACCATCCAACCCCTGGGTTGGTGTAGCCAAGCCAGACAAGGCTAAGGCTCTGTCAATCAGATGGTCCTTAAGAATCAGATGACCAGATTTTTTGTTTACATTTTAATTCCTGAAGAAAATTCGTCATATAACCGAATGAAAGTGATTCCTGCCTCTTGGCTAACCCATCCAAGAGGTTGGAAACACCCAGTAGTACAACAACGAATTTGGGTTTTATTTTGTGTTTTAAATTATTTTTTGCCCATTTTCCTCAGTTGGGGTTTTCTTTTGGTGAGTGGCTCACAAGGTGACCAAGCTCACCGGCTAAGTGCTAGACTTGACTAAGTCTAGGTTAACCTAAGTGTGGTCCCTAAATTGTAACCCTAATGATTTAACCCTAAGGTTCATGCACTTCTAGGGTTTGTTTTGTTTCAGTAGACCACAAAAGTAAGGTTTGTTCTCTGACAACAATTGGAATTAAATTAAGTTGAAATTTTGTGAGAAGATTCCTTTCTGAATTAGCTTTCCAGAAAATATTTTTTTGGTATTTTTACTATTTCAACCAAATTTTTAAGGATTTTTGAATGTTAGGGAGTCTGCTTTGGAATTTTGACCTCTACTTGGTATTTCACTTTGAAATAGTACCAAGTGACCTTCAAAAATTCAGGAAAAATATGGAAAATAAAGCAAATGAGATCAGATTTCAAACCCCAAAGATTTAGTCAAAACAAATCCACGGATTGCTCAGAATTGCTTTTTGAAATTTGAAAAATCTCGAACCTAGGTCAATCTGACCCCCATTCACTTCATGAACTTTTAAAAATTTTATACTTGGAATTTTTTCAAAAGAACATTGACGTTTGAAAGATGGTTTGAAAATAAAGGTTTAGTCTGAATTTTTGAATTTTTCTCTAATTTTTTTGGCAGTCAAATTTTTAAATCAGACTTGAAATCTGGCCGAAAATCAGAAGATGGTGGAAAAGCCTTTAAAGAGGGTTTTCGATTTGAAATCCAACCTTTCCACCAAAAAAATGTTTTTTTTTTTTTGAAAAACTTTTGCACACTTTTTTTTCAAAAAGAATTTTCAAAGGATTCAAAGAAAATATCTCTTTTTTGCTTTATCATACAACCTAAGATTCAGAAAGAAACCTAGTCTAGATTTTTTTTTCAAATTTTTTTTGATTTTTTTTCTTCTTTTTCATGAAAATGAGTAAAAAATTATTTATTTTTTTTTTCAAAAGAAATTGCAGGAAGTAGATCTAGTCCTAGAGTTCAGAAGAAACCTAATCTTAGAGAATGTGATGTGCGCCTGATTTCTTTTCCACGTTCGTTGTGTGCGCAAATCCCATTCCTTTTCCATTTTTCCTACACATCCAAAAACAAAGTAGAGGCAAATTTGTCAGTGATAGATTAGAAGATAAAAATCAAAGAAAATGACGTTACCTCCCTAGTAACGGCACCATTTGTTTGGCAATCGTAGAGTGCATTTTTGATAGGAAAAATGTCGTAGTATAGTGCATAATACGATCAAACAAAGATATTTAATAAAAGAGAATGAGACTTTGAGTCATGGTCGTTCATCTCTGGGAGGCATTCATTTTACTTTTGAATTCAATCTTTTACCACTCTACTTTGTTCAAAATTGCACGCTGATTTCTAGCTTTCTGATTAAGATTTCACCACTTCTATTATGAGCCCTGATTACATGCACGTGTGTTAAATAGATCACAAAGGTGAAAGTGTGAGTTTCTGTGCACACGATTCTAGTGAGGTGGTGACTGTTTACAGAAAATGCGTCTATAGTTAGATTTTTTATTTTTTCAGGAAACGACATGCTTGTTGTGGAATAGATAGATGAGTGAAAACAGGCAACTTGAATCATGCAAAAATGATGGCAATCAATAAGCTCATGGTATTTCAAAGCATAGACATACATATGGAAAATATATTTTTCATTCATTCATTTAGAGAGTGTTTGCAACGTGAACTTGTAGAGGAAAGCTTGTAAATGAATGCTTAAGAATGTAAATCTAGCTATCAGAAAATGATCGCATACAAGAATCTACGAGGGGATTTTGCATGCATCATTAGGGGAGAATAAGGACTACACTACTAAGTAGGAATTAAAAGCAGTAAATGTAAAGAACTACCTACTAATATATTAGAATTGAGGGCATTCAGAGGTGGTCTCCGATGGCCTTGAAGTGGTGGAGAGGAGAATGAGGGGCAGCCAAAGGAGCTTAGGCCAACCCTTGGAGAGAGAGAGGAGTGATCCAGCTTCCCGGCATGGTGTCCTTCATGGTGGTACCCATCTCATGGAGATGGTGGTGGAGATGGTAGTGGCTAGCCTAAGTGGAAGTGGATGAGAGTCATGAATGTGGATGGGAGCCAATGGATGTGAATGGGTGCAAATGGCCACCCCTTAGGACTTTTTATAGACCTAAGGGATTCTCTCTAGAGAAGTGTATAACTCTCTAGTGAGAGCCCAAGAGTGGCTGGCCAATAGAGGATAGAAGTGGCTCTTAGATCCACATTTGTGGATCTAAGAATTGAATGCCTCTTGGTTGCTAAATTTGGCAACCAAGAGGTGGCGCCACTTCAAGAGAGTTATAGAGAACTCTAGAGAGGTATGTGTGCTTGAATGGGTGTGTGTGTGTGTGTGTGGTCGTGCTCTAGGTGTCTAAGAGGTTTAGGTTAGGTCGTAAGGGGTTTAGGTAGGTGTATGCCTTGAATTAGGGTTGCAAACCCTAATTGGTAAGGGGAATTTGCAATTAAACTTAACCCAAGTTTAACTGAATGAGTGTGAAACTAATTGAGAGTGAAATAACTCAGTTAGGTTGCATTTAGGTCAATTGAACTTTCACTAAGTCCAATTGAACTTGTGTAGGTTGAAATCTAAGCTCATTTGGAATCAATGAGTCCAATTGACTTAGGTGAAGGTGATTGAATTTGATCTAAGTCAATTGGGTTTGTTGAGGACCTAATTAGGTCCTTAGGTAGGTTTAGAGGTGATGTACTAGGGTTAGGACACCTTAATTTAGGTTCCTATGGGGGTGGGATTAGGTCTAGGGAGATAGAAATCCAAGATCAAGGCTTGAATCTCAAAACAGGAACTGGAGACCAGTTCCAGACGTCCAAAGACATGATCAGACAACTTATACTCAAAGTTCAGAAGTCCAGACTTCAGTTCTGGACATCCAATCTCAGTCAGGAGGAATTCTTGGTTCTGTTTTGGGTATTCTGTAGAAATTGGATGTCTGACAAAGTGTCTAGATGTCCAATAACTCTGCAGAAGTGGGTTTGAGGTGTGCAGGAGATGGATAAGGGTTCTGGACGTCCTATAACTTATCTAGACATCGAGATAAGGGTTGGAACTAGGGTTTTAGGAGTTTCTAGGGTGCTGTTACCTAAACTAAGGGTGGCTAAGGCCTGGGGGAGGTCTCTAGGCTATCCTATGGCTATGGTGGACCTAAGCTCTTCACATTTTACTGCTTTATTTCTACTTAATAGAATAGTAAACCTTAACTCCCTTACATCATTATTCCTACATCTAATCTATGTCTTCTACTCCAGCTCTGCTGCAACACCCGTTATTCCTGATCCAGCTTCAGATCCAGCTCTAGATCCAGCTCCAGATCTAGCTCCTGATCAGCTTATTCCCTGTAATTAACATAATGCACTTAATCAGCACATTATAACATTATTTTATGCATAGCTAAAAGAAAGCAGTAAAGATGCAAGTAATGCTTATGCATGCATGAATTACCCTAACTTATGCTAAGTCTTGGCCTTATTTAGGTCAACTAAGACCTATGATTACTGTGCAATCGTCCATCCAATGGCTCTGCAATGTTGCTGGAGAACAGTAATCAGACGAGATTCCTAGCCACGTGTGATTCTGGAGTTGATAATCATAGGAAACGTCTGAATGGAACCCAAAAAGACATATTTCAAATGATCGGTAAGAGGCTTGAGTTCTAGAATGGGGTTATCAGTAGTAGCAAGTGGTTCAGGGTGTGTGTCAGGAGTAAGGGAAGGAGTTATGGGTGTGTCTAGATCAGGGTCAGACCCCTCTATTTGTGGGTTTTGATCTTCTTGAGGTTGATCGAGAGTAATCAGGTTGTCCTTGATATACGGTTCATCAACCATGACCTTGATATCACATATTTGTTCTGTAACACCACAATTAATCCCTTGTTTGGCCTTAAAGATGTCAATTTTTAGTGTTTGGTTCTCAAATTTCAGTTCAATTTGGCCCTCCTCACAGTTTATATTTGCCTTAGCAGTGGCTAGAAAGGGTCTCCCTAGTATAATTGTTGTATCCCTTGGGTTTTCAGGTGCATCCATGTCCAAGAATATAAAATCCACCGGGAAATATAAATCCCGTACCCTAACGATGACATCCTCGAGTACTCCTTTAGGTGACTTAATAGATCGATCAGCTAACTGCAATGTCACCTCTGTCGGTTTAAGCTCAGATTCCTCAAGGTGGTCAAGGAGGGATGTACGTATTAGGTTTATGGAGGCATCTAAATCTAATAAGGCTCTGTCGAATCGGGTATCACCAATGGTACATGAAATCTGGGGAGTACCTGGGTCTTTAGCTTTAGGTGGGAGTTTGCTCAAAATTACTGAGCTAGCTTGCTCTGACAGTATGATTGGACTCCAACTTTTGGTTCGTGGCTTACATTTGGTGTACACACATCCTTCAGAAATCGTGTGTAAGTCGGTACGTGGTGAATTGCATACATCAAGGGGATGTTTATATGGACCTCTTCAAAGAGCTTGATCAGATCCTCCTCAGGAGCCACGGGTTTGTTTATCCTCTTTCCCTTGGTTAAGGCCTTGGGAAATGGAACCTTGGTTGGTTCCTCTAGAATAGGTCTAGGTTCTTGATCTGGGATAGGGGTGTTGATAACACCATGCAAGGGGGTAGTAATTAGGTTGAATATGGCCCATCTTTAGAATAAAAGGCACAACATAAAGTAGAATAGGAGCATTGCATGCATCAAGTACCAAGATTGCTTATAAACTGAATTAATGGCTATTTGTGTAAAGCATGTGTCAAAGCAGACCTCAGATGAGCAATCGGACCGCACGGATGGATTCAGAACGACCAACGGAGTCCAACGGACTCAAGATCGGCCAAATCCAACATCCGAAGCTCCCACAATGGGCCCAAGAAATTCTGACCGTTGATCTGGAGATCAACGGCCCAGAAAGCGCCACGTCGCCCCGCCCCCACCGCTTGCACGCCCTCAAGCTAGCCAAGGACGAATCTCGGCCGTTAATCTTCGATCGAACGGCCGAGATCTGCGTGCTCGCCCACGGTCGCCGCGACAAAGCGCGGGCGTGGCGCAACGGCTAGCGTGCACGCCCGCATCGCAGCGACGCGCGTTCGAATCACGCGGAGCAGAAATCAAGCGAGAGCGAAGTGCGCGGCAAAATTGGACCGGCCGATCAGCAGCGGGTGGCCAGGATCGTGCCACGCGGCGCGATGACAGCTCCCGAGCGCCCACGCGTGCGCGCACGTTGGACGGAAACGCGCGCGCGCACGCGCGCCCGAGGCGCGATCTCAGCGTCGGCGCAGGAGGATCTCAGCCGTCCGATCGAGGAGAGAGAGCGAGGCGGGCAGCGGACCGACGGCAGGAGGGCTTCACCAACGTATCTGGAAGCGGTTTTAGCGACGTTCTGGATGTCGCTAAAGCACATTCTTCTTTTAGGAAGCCCTTAACTCTATTTAAACCCCCTTCTACCACCATTCAAGGCATCCTCTCCCACTTGCAACTACTCCACTCCTCTCCTAGCTAGTTTTAGGCACTCTTGTAATCACCGGAGACGACGAGCCGCCGACGGAGCCTCCTCCACTGCCGTGGCTGCCTCGTCGCTCTCCACTCTCTCTCTACCTCTCTCTCTCTCTTTGAAGCTTTCATTTACTTTTGTTGAAGCATGTATTTAATGTTGTAAACCATGAACTATGAATGCATGTTTAATGAAATTATTTTTCGTTTAGTCGCCATTTTAATTTCTGTTTAAAGTGCATGATTAAAACCAAGAGCTTTCTAACCCTAAGCTCTCTCTCTATCTCTCGCTTTTCAAAATCGTCGCTTTTGCAAGCAAAACTCCGCCTTTTTCGTGACAACAAGTGGTAAACAAAATCCGATTTCCACGCCTCCCTGAGACCGACACTCGGAGTCACCTCCGTTTACTTCTTTTAAAACTGACGTATCAAGTGCAACTATAACGACACCTCTTAACACACACGCACGAAGGCACGTCAGGTGTCCTGCATAACTATCCTAGGGCTTGGGTTACTACCAAGCTTAGAGTGGGTTGGATAAGGTGGGTCTTGAGTTGCTTTACCATTACGGGTTGTTAGGGAGTTTAGTCCTATCTGGTTTTGGTTAGGGTTGGTAAAATAGGTGGCTGCTGTTGAAATCCCACATAAGATGTTGAAGCTTCCATCCCATTGGGTGATGGAACAGAAGGGGCCTGATAAATCATGTTGGCATGACCTGAATTTGGGTTCATAACGTGCCTCTGGTTTGACACGTTATTTGGATTCGGTAGAGGTTGCAAAGGGTGTGTGCTAGGTTGGCGGGAATTTGCCATCTGGGCGAGTTGATTGCGAACCTCTGTGATCTCATCCTTGTGCTGTTTTTGCATAGCTGCATTCATCTTCTGAATGTTAGCCAAAGTCTGAAGGATAAGAGTCATTTGATTTGCTTGGGTTGGCCTAGATTGATAGGTGGGGTTGGGCCCAGGCTGAGGCGGCTGATATGGACGAGCATCTTGTGGACGGGGCTGATAAGGTGGTCTTTGATTCTAAGTATTTCTCGCCCACAGGAAGTTGGGATGATTCCAGCATCTAGGGTTATAGGTATTGGAGAATGGGTCATTCTGGATGGTGTTGAGGTCCTCGTAGGTCTGAGAAACCTTAGGAAAATCAGAATATGAGGGTTCATAGTTCCCCCAACTAGAGTAGATCGGATCAAATTTTCCTCCAGTCATGGAGTCAGACGGGGGCGGATACGGGTCCATCCCCTAAGAAGATCGGTGATATATGTTATGCACAGTTTCCCTCCCAAGAGGTGGCTATGCAAATGGGTTTTGCGTAGAGGTGGCTCGCTGCAGATGTCGAGTCAGTTCATCCACCTTCTTATCGATGATAGAGACCTTGTCCAACGACTGGCCATCAGTTCCAAGTTGACGGATGTGAGCAGGCCCTGCATCTCATGTGCTCCCGTTGGATTCGTCAATGCGCAGGCATTCGTCCAGTCGAATAAGCCCATGGATTCATTATTGATGGAGTTCTCACACATATTCTCGAGAATCTCCCACACAGTGTCTTCATGTTGACCCATGATATTTCCTCCGTAGGTTGCATTGACAAATAAGTGAAATTCTTCACGGAGTCCCTGGTAAAAAGACTGGACTTGTTCCCATTTAGGAACTCTGTGATGGGGTCACTTTCACATGAGATCCAAGAATCAATCCCATGCCTCATGAAGAGTTTCTCCAGATTGTTGAGTGAAGTGTGTGATCTAGTGGTGCAAGGCATTCGTCCGACCAACGGGGAAGAACTTTTTCAAAAATTCAGATTGGAGTTCAACACACGTGTTGATTGGACATGTCTAAGTCTGATACCAGTGAGATACCTTGTCCATGAGGGAGAAGGAAAACATCTTCATAAGCAGAATATCCTGATTTTGCACATCTGACCCGAAGGTCTGGGCCAGATGTTTGAGTGGCTTGATGTGCTGGAAGGAATCCTTGGAGTTAAGCCCATGAAATTTTGGAATAGCATGAATCATGTTGGGCTTGAGTTTAGAATCAGGACCTTCATCCGGGATTTGAACTAGAGGTTCGATCACCACCGCAGTGGGATTATAGTGATCTCACATCCTAGGACACTGCGGCGGGTTTACAAAGTTCTGAAATAGTTCATTTCGGCACTGGAGATGGTGTTCAAGATTGTTCTCTTCTTCAATTGGTTGTGCCATGATGATGGAAGAAGAAGAATTTGATTCTGATGAATCAGAGGAGAGGTCTATGTGGTGGGGTTGCTACACAAACACAGACGTTGAGGCTTGGCCTCAACGGGAGTGGATTTCTAAAGGAGGTCATAGGGATGGTCTCAAGGACCTCCTACCAAACATGCACTGATGGATTAAACGAGATTAGAATGTGCTGGACCCAATCAAGACACCCAAAAAATTTGGATGACTATAAAGGTTCAAGGCGGATGATACCCCTTAGTCAAAAAAAGCTGTCCACCTGAGAAATACCTGGGTAGCCAGAGAAGGAGAGTCCCGCAAAGACCCATACATGGTAGAGCGTCCCCACGAGTTACAGGGTTTCCCCCACCCGACCTCTCTTGTCACTAAGATTCCAGGTAAACCAAAATAGGGACCTTGACCTCTTAAGTCTACCACTTTTAATTAAGATCAAAGGTGCTTAGGGTTCCACTTGAACTTTAGATGTTTTGAGTGCAAAAGTGACCTACTTTCAAGGTTGGTTGACCCAACAAGAGGTCAACTTCACCTATTTATCCTTTGAGAGCTTTAGGTCTTTTCTTTTAGGGTTCAAGTGAAATTAAGAGCTTGAATTTTTAGGGTTTCTCTTGGATAAGTCTTTTCAATCAAGGCTTAGGCACACCTCTTTTTGGAAAATTGATTCTTGCTTAGAAAAGATGTGTCTCTAAAACCCTAAATTGGAATCCTTAATTTGGCTCTAATTAGTTCAATTTAGTTGCCACAGATATGGTATCTAGGGCTCAATCATGAAGGTTGTAGCCCTAGTTACATTAAATGAATGCACAATTCAAAATGTGTTGAAATCAAAATCAAGAAGCTTTGGTGAATTAGCTAGATATGGAAAGCAAGTAGCCCTAAATGGATTTTTTCTTTGTTTTACCTTTTTAGAATGAGGGGATTAAGAGAAAGGATTAATCAGAGATTACCTGCCCCGGGTGTGGTTGTTGTGTAGCTGTCTTCTTTTGAATTTTCTTCCCTAAAACAGTCACAACAAAAGAGATAGATCAAGTTAGTATTGAATCAGAAGTTGCGATCAAGATTTCTAAATTGCCTGTTGCTCCCCGACAATGACGCCAAAATGTTTATCGAAGTAAAATCAAGTTTTAAAATAAATGCGTCGTAGTATAGTTGAAATCGCTTTGAAAACAAATGAATTTTATTACCCGAAAAATGTAAATCCGAGGTCGAACACAGGGAGCAAATTGGGGTTCAAAAATCAAGAACACAACTTTCAAATTTGTAATAATATGCAATGTAGAATCAAAGTTATAATGCAAGCAATGTAAATAGATCCACAAGATATCAATGTGTATAGCAGCAAAAATAAATATGGACGTCTGATTTTGGAAATTAAATGTCTTAAATGTATATTTTTCTACAGTGTTTCTTTGATTTCTCTGGCTGAGCTCCTTTCTCTTCTTTCTCTTCTTTCCTCTATTCTCTGCCTCTCTTTCTTCCTGGCTTCTTCTTCTTTCTTCTCTGTCTCTTGTCTCTGACTTCAACTCTTCTTCAGCCTTGCTCCTCTTTAGCTGTGCCTTCACCTTCCTTAGATTCTTTGGCTTCTACCCTCTCCTTCTTCTTTCTTTGGCTTCCTCTGCCTTAGCTTCCTTTCCTTAGCTTACTCAGTTGCTTCACCCTTAGCTTCTTCTTCCTCTTTTTCCCTTGAGAGCCAAACCTACCCCTACCCTCCCTGCGATCTCTTTTCTTTCTTCTCTCTTAGGGTCGCTCTCCCAGAGCCTTCTCAGGTTAACGGGTCGGGTTAATGTGCCTGGGACCAGGCCCACTGGTGTGCTGTGGTGGGCGAGGAGTGCACAGGTAGTTGGGTATCTGGGTCAGAACCTGGTACACGGGCACTGGGTCACGGATGAGGCGGTTGGTTAGTGGGACCTCACCCCGTGGTTAGGAGGCAATAAGCCCCTGACACTTTTTCCTTTTATTCAGCTGCGTCCGATCCAGATCTTCCGAGGTGGGACTAAATGTCCCACCTTCCTCGCAGGCACCCCCACAACAGATGTTCTCGCGAATGCAGCAGTTGCATGGGGCTTTGACTCCAATAGCTGGGCTAATATTGTGTGTGAAGGAGACTTGCAAAATCTGGAACCTGAAGCCTAGGACTTGGAGTCATGGAGCAAGCTTGCGAGCTTCTTAGTGCCTGCTTCAATGGTAGCTGATGAGAACCTCATCATGAGCCATAACTAGCTCATTTTGACCCAATACAAAGGATAAAAGCTCCTACATAACTCAAGGAAAGGTTAACTCAGAGAATTCTGAGTTTAAGGAGAAAACAAGGCATAAGGGGTAAAAATGCAATTTTACCAGTATAATCTGCATACAGGGTAATTCAGGGCCCAAACACAGGTCAAAGCAACTTAATAAGAATAAAAGTGGGATGAAATGATCTAGCAAGGGCTACAGCAATTCCAAGAAACTAAATGATAATCTGTAACCCTAAAACAACCCACTTCAATTCACAAGGTTCGAGGCAAAGTAAAAATAGAATAAACCCTCTAAAATTCATAGAAAAATAATCTCTAGGTGATGAGAGCCTCATCATGAGCCATAACTAGCTCATTTTGACCCAATAAAGAAGATAAAAGCTCCTACATAACCTAGAAGAAGGCCTAACTGAAGGAACAAGTGCTCTGAGAAGAAAACATGAAATAAAGGTTAAAACTGCAATTTTACCATTGCAGTAGATAAACGGGATTTCTCAGAGGCAAAACATAGGTCAAATGGTCTAAATGAGATAAAAAGTGGGTTGAGTCAATCAGAAATGGGTTCATGTGCAATCTAAGAACTAAAAGACACTTGGTAACCCTAAAACAGACCCGCTTAAATTAACAAGGTTCCGGTCAGAACAAAAAGCAAGTAAACCCTCTACAAATCATGGAAAACCATACTCTAGGGTTTAGAACACTTAATTTGGCCTTTGGAACCTAGTTTGACCTAGATTAGGGTCCTAGCTCTTCAATTAACCTAATCTAGGTTTTTACGCAAAATATCCAGTCAAACGAGGTCAAACCTGAAATCTAACTTCTCCATTGGTTTCCTTAGGTCCAAATTAGGTTTATACCAAAATTTGGACCTAAGGAGAGGTCATCTTGACCTACTTTGCAATTTAGTACACCCAAATCACAAATTGGTCCCTATCTTTTGAATACCGTTGCAGAGAACCCCCTAGGTTCTTCGCCTCCTTTGCAAACCGGTCCTGCCGCCATTGCTAGGGCAGAACCGAGCTCCGGTGAGGTTCGGAGAGGGATTGCTCTCTAATCCCTCAGAGATTCCCTCCCAGAAATGGAAGGAGAATTCTCTGAAGAATTGCCTTCCATTTAAGACCGATATCGATCCCTGGTGTGAACCCAATCTCTCGTGCGAACGCACGAGAGATTTGGGTATCCTAACTCCTTTCCATCTCCGGCGACCAACCTCAGGCAATTACGTGCCCTTCACGCCCTGCACACCAAGTCCAGCGCCTATATAAGAACCCACAACTCCGGCCGAAGAGGCTGAGCTTGGTTTGGCCGAGGTTCCACCCCCAATTCCTCTCCTCCTGCCCGGCCAAACTCCCAGCAGGCTCCGGTGAGGCCCCCTCCCCTCCCTCTTCGCTCTGCCACAAAACCAGTGGCAGAGTTAACTTCCTGACCTTCCTCCGCGTCGCGCAGTACCAGCGCACGCCGCCTCAGCCCCGTCGTCGCCGTCGTCCTCCCACACTGGGCGTCATCTTCTCCGGCGACAGCAGGTACTGCTGTTCGCCCTCCGTCCCCTTTCGTCCTTACAGTAGGTTAGAACTCCTCTCCATCCTCTCCTCTCTCTTTTCCCCTGTTATCTCCCTTGATCGACCCTCGACAGACGCTAACCACCTCCATCGTCTTCGCCTCCGACCGCACTCCGGCGAGCCGCCCACACCACTCCAGCCCTCCACACGGCTCGCCAACCACCTCGAAAGCTCCGCCTCACCTCCAGGAACACACTCCACCCTACCACTACCACTCCAGCCCTCCACAATCACCCCCCGACCAACCCACCATCTCCGGCCACAGGTTGACCTCGGCACGCACGCCTAGGCCGACCTGCGGCCTGCAGCACTGCCCACCGCCTTCGCCGTGCCACGGCGAAGGTCTCTAGCTATTCTGATTTGGCCGAGAGGCGCGTTTTGTGTATGACAGGGTTCGAGCCGCTGCCGCCATGGACAACCTCTGATGAAGCTCCCACGAAGCTCCAGGCACCCGGTCTTCCAGGCTACAGGTGCTGCATACTAGCGCGAGTGTCGCGAGGTGAACGAGTCCAGCCAAGGAGCACTAGCAGAGCCAGCAGCTGCGGGGCAATCGCACGACGAGGCTTCTGCAGGCGCGTGTGAAGGCGAGACCAGATAGTCCCACATCGTGGGATTGCAACCCTCAGGTACCATATAAGTTGTTTTTGTGTTTTACTCTTATCGCCTCAGTAAGCACAGGGGTGAGGTCCCTCACTGACCCCACCCGCCTCGTCCGCGGCCTGACCACGCGGACCTGGCGGATCCGACCCGACCTAGACCTACGCACTCCTCGCGCATCACACACTTGCAGGTGCGCCTGGTCCCGGGTACGATTCGACCCGATTAAGACTGTGGCTCTGGTAGAGCGGTTTGAGTGAATTGCTTGAGAGAGAGACGCGCGGGTAGAGGGAGAAGGGTTAGGTTTTGCTCCTGTGCAGGCAAGCTGATCGCAGGAGAAGGACTTGGCCGCGAGAAGGAAAAGAAAGAAAGAAGAAGGAACGGCAGAGAAGAATAGAAGAGGAAGAAACGAGGCAGAGAAGAAGAAGAAAAGAAAGAAGCCTTCGCAGAAGAAGAAAGAAAAGAGCAAGCCAGAAGCAAAGGCACAGAGAAGCCAAGTGAAGACTTTGCAGAGATCAGAAGAAGAAAAGAAAGAGCAAAGACTGCAGCAGAAGAAGAAGAAGAATAATCAAGAAGAAAAGGAGAAATGCTTTTAAGACGTCTGATCACAAGATCAGACGTCCAATTTCATATTTTTTTTGCCCTAACTCCTTTTAATCGCATACATTCATACCTGAATTGATATTTTGAGTAAATTAGAGTGTTCAATTACATTTTGATTTAGTGGTAAGTTCCATTTGCTCCCTGTGTTCGACCTCGGATACTCCGGTCTTCGAGTAATAAAAACTTTGTATTTGTTCGAACGTTTTGTCGGTTATACTACAACATAATACGCTTTAAATCCGCACAGAAACGTTGACAACATTTTGGCGCCGCTGCCGGGGAGCACTGCACAATTTACCACTAGTCTCTACATTCTTTTTATCATATTGAACACTAACTTGCCCTACTTTTCTTTGATGTGATCTTGCAGGTACTTCATGAGAAAATCTCTCCTGCAAGTCAACCACTCCAGGGCAGGTAATTTCTTTTCTTCCTTAATCATCCCCTAATCTTTGAAAGACAAAAGGAAGAAAATCAAGTTAGGAATCAATTGCCTTCTTTATATAGTAATCACCATCTCTAAGGCAAAACATTTCTTGATTTTGCGAAAATTTCTGCAAATATTCTTGAAGTTGGAGTGATTTTTTTTTTTCCATCCCACAAATTCTTGTGCCTAATTGAAAATAAACGCTTAATCTCGGCGGACCACACACTTCTTGTTTATAAGTCCAAAGAGAACTTTTGAAAAAGAAAAAGAGGATTGGAAATAGAACCAAATTAGGGTTTCCACATTAGGGTCTTGAAGCGCTAGTCCCACATGCCTGTGTAAAAGGAAATAAACCCTCCCGCATCAGTGTGCTACCCAAGCCCTTGATTGAAGAAAGTTAAATAAGACAAACCCTAAAATTGAGCTCTAAAATCACTTGAATCTTAAAATTTTCTTTTGACCTAATAACCTGGGAGTCAAATCAGGGTGATCTCTAGGCTCCGAGCTTAGAATCATTCTGCCATCTATAGGACAGGTCAGGTGAAGTTGACCCCTTGGGTCAACCAACCTCTAAATTAGGTCACAATACCAAAAACATCTAAAGTTCAAGTGAGAACCCTAAAAGCACCTTTGAAATAAAAAGTGATAGACTTAAGAGGTCAAGGTCCCCATTCTGGTTTACCTGGAATCTCAGTGACAAGAGAGGTCGGGTGGGGGAAACCCTGTAACCCGTAGGGACGCTCTACCGTGTAGGGGTCTTTGCGGGACTCTCCCTCTCTGGCTGCCCAGGTAATTCTCAGGTGGACGATCTTCGGATCCAGGGGTTCATCCGCCCTAAACCTCCATAGTCATCCAAACATCTTTTGGGTGTCTTGATTGGGTCAAGAACATCTCCAGTCCTGCATCTTTTCTCTGTAGAGCACACACACTCATTTTCAGTGGGACTCGTTATTCAGATCTGATCGCTTCATAACACATCTTGAGTCAAACTCTGATCGTGATTCCACCACCTGATCCAAATATGCAGCCGAACCACCTAGGACTACCAGTCGAGAAACCTGAATATCGGAGATCCATGAGAGATAAAATGATTGAGGATGCCATGAGATTTTATGAAAATGAAGAAACCTCAACAACAGTAGGAAACATTCAGGTTGATGTCCCAACAACCACAACCTTTGTCATAACTTGTGCCCAAGTACTATTAGCAGAAGCCAACAAAGGATCAACCCGTGACTTGCTCATTACTGCATACATTGAGATAGAAAAATTGCATAATAGTGAATACCTTCAATGTATGACAAATCCTCGACTTTGGAAGCAACACCAAGATAATCTTGAAAAACGGGAAGAGATAATGAGATTAATAAAACAAGTGATTGATCAGAAATACCCGTACATACTGCCAACAGAGGATGAACTATCTTGGGACAACATCGAGGATAAATCTGATCTCGGGTTTGAGGCACAAAATGGTTGTGGATTCCCAACCCAGATGGAGTATAATGCACCTAATATTGAAGAAGGTTGGGAAGCTCCAAATGCAGGAAAAGACCATGATGAACCCATTTTAGAATCCCAAGACTCCTGCAAGTATGAGAGTAGAACTGAACCTCTCGCGGGTGTAAATTCCGTCCCTTATTTTGATAAGGTGGCCCGCGAAGGTTATTCAGACCTAGATTCTAGTAATTCCACCCACATCCTAAGCCTAGAACCTAGATCTGAAACCTATATTGAAGATTTCAAGGCCCCATATGAAGAAAATCAATCTCTTAATGAAGAATATGATTCTGGGCCTCGATTTGATGAATATCCCTCGTCAACCTCCTCAGAAGAACTAATCGAGTTTTCGGAAGTCATGCCAATCTACGATACAGAAACCGAGGACTTGGACGAGCGGGGTTTCGATTGGCTCTGCCCTACTAACCTTGAACCTGAGCCTCTACCAGATAGGGACACCTTTGTAAGCTCAGAATTAACATTTAGGCTAGATCCCAGTCAGGCTGCTGAATATACAACATATGATTTATTCTATGGTGGAACTCATGATCTAGAATCTCATTCAAACTTTGATTTTCGCAAACTCTCCAACGATCTCGAATCTGACCATAACATCGGAGAAAATCTACCTCCTGATTATAACATGTCAATCTTCTTTGAAGCCACCTGCTCCACATATACAGCACCAATCAAAACCCGTTCCCCACCTCGACCCGCAACCGGACTCAATTTCTATTCTGATTCACCTCTCAATGAGCCGATTGTAGATGATTCAACTCCGTATCTATACCGGGTATCGGACACTGATCAGACCACAAATCAGGAGCCTCCATCCTTTGACCGTCCCTGTAGGGATTCCACATCTTACATTGATTATTTTTCGGAACCCTACCCCCACCAGGCTGATTCAACTGAGCCCGAACTCGAGTTTTCACTTCCATATCTATCAGAACATCACTGCATTTGGTGGGTCCCACATCTGCTAATCTACATCTATCAACCCACCAGACTTATTGGGTTTGGGCTGCATCATCAGCCCACTGATCTGAACAAGTACCTGGTTGGACCAACCAGGCTCTTAATCAAGGTGCTTGTTTTCCAAAACTCCATTGATTTGACCACTCCCTCTCCACCCCATTTTTCGCTCGGCTGAAGGCATTAAATTTAGCGCTTAACGGGAGGCAACCCGTCATCTCAAAAATAGAGACCCGTCTGATTAGCCGTCTGTACTCCACGTCTATTGCACCTTGAGTTCAGCCTTAGACAGTTGATCCCACCTCTGGTACACGTATCAGAGCTTAAAATCATTCGCATCACTCATTCCCGACCCATTCACCCACCCGATATATCCTGTTCTAAGCCCCTGACCTCAACACTAATTCCCACCCTCTGTTTACAATGAGGACATTGCAAAACTTAGGCATGGGGGGGTGATAAAGTGCATACATACAAAACCAAGAAAAAAATCAGAAGGATTCTCACAAAAAATTCACATATGTCAAAAACACAAAAAATTGAAAAATTACGAAAAAGAACAAAAAAAAAAAAAATGGGAGGGAGGAAATGTTGTGAGCCATATAATCATAAGGAGGAGAAAAAGAGCAAAAATGAAGAAAGGAGCACAAAAGGAAAAGAAAAAGAAAAAGTCATTAGTAAAAGATTAAGGGGTTAACTGAAGTTCTAGACCGAGTCAAGAAAAAGAAAAGAAAAAGTGCTAAGGAAACATAACAAGAGATTAGCGGGAACGCTGGTCTTAGGCCTTTTGGGCTAGTATCTTTAGCTTAAAAATTCACGTATCCGTTAAAATCTGGATAATCCTCAAGAGGTTGAGGAAAATGCGAAGCTTGAGTATTAGGTCTAAGGCTTAGGAAGTATTCAGCCTCGTTAACTGACCTCCGATTTGCAGGATTCGGTAACCTAAGCACCCCAAATTCACACACAGTCTGGTTCAGTGCGCATAAAACATCCAAAACACGCAAGAGCGTTTAATATTCTGAAAAAGTCACCTAGATTAGGAGTGGCCAATCAACACAAGTTGATTTGGACGAGTTCCCAGCGCGGAGAGGCGGGAAATTCCCCTCGAAGATGCGTAACAACATATCATCTCCTCGGTGCTTGTCTCTTAGGATATTTAAATATCCTATTGGAGGCATGTAAGCACTCTGTTGGTTCAGACACCATGGGTGGCATTATCACGAAATGTCAATCGCCAGGGTCTGAATTCAGCCACAGAATGCCATGGGCGGGATTATCTCGAAATCTCGAAAGCTAGGGTTCCGGGGGTTGCCATGGGCGGGATTATCTCGAAATCTCGAAAGCCAGGGACCTTTGAGGATTGATGATGGGGACGAGGAATCCGATACAGACCGTGTTGAGAAGCTAATCCGAAGCTAGAAATAAAAAAGAAAAGAGAGAGAAAAGCTCTCCAAACAAATAAATCTTCTATCTCTCTCTTACAAAAAACGCACTGCAAACTGAACTTAGGCTAAAAATATCTCAAGCACGGGTGCTTTAACCGCGGAGTCCAACAAACCCTAGGTTAGGTTCTGTGGGCCGTAGAAACCTTTGCAGAAGACTGAGGCTAAAGCGGAACAGGTCCGGATTTTGGTTGTTACTTAAGTACCTCTAGGCCTATTGTCGGCATTCCCACCTAATCACAAAAGAAAAGGAGAAGCACTTATCATTGTTGACAACATTCAGGGTCTAGAACGGAAGTTAAAACTTTGAAATTTTAATAAGGGACTAGCAAAAGCTAGGCATGGGGGTATGATGAGAGCCTCATCATGAGCCATAACTAGCTCATTTTGACCCAATAAAGAAGATAAAAGCTCCTACATAACCTAGAAGAAGGCCTAACTGAAGGAACAAGTGCTCTGAGAAGAAAACATGAAATAAAGGTTAAAACTGCAATTTTACCATTGCAGTAGATAAACGGGATTTCTCAGAGGCAAAACATAGGTCAAATGGTCTAAATGAGATAAAAAGTGGGTTGAGTCAATCAGAAATGGGTTCATGTGCAATCTAAGAACTAAAAGACACTTGGTAACCCTAAAACAGACCCGCTTAAATTAACAAGGTTCCGGTCAGAACAAAAAGCAAGTAAACCCTCTACAAATCATGGAAAACCATACTCTAGGGTTTAGAACACTTAATTTGGCCTTTGGAACCTAGTTTGACCTAGATTAGGGTCCTAGCTCTTCAATTAACCTAATCTGGGTTTTTACGCAAAATATCCAGTCAAACGAGGTCAAACCTGAAATCTAACTTCTCCATTGGTTTCCTTAGGTCCAAATTAGGTTTATACCAAAATTTGGACCTAAGGAGAGGTCATCTTGACCTACTTTGCAATTTAGTACACCCAAATCACAAATTGGTCCCTATCTTTTGAATACCGTTGCAGAGAACCCCCTAGGTTCTTCGCCTCCTTTGCAAACCGGTCCTGCCGCCATTGCTAGGGCAGAACCGAGCTCCGGCGAGGTTCGGAGAGGGATTGCTCTCTAATCCCTCAGAGATTCCCTCCCAGAAATGGAAGGAGAATTCTCTGAAGAATTGCCTTCCATTTAAGACCGATATCGATCCCTGGTGTGAACCCAATCTCTCGTGCGAACGCACGAGAGATTTGGGTATCCTAACTCCTTTCCATCTCCGGCGACCAACCTCAGGCAATTACGTGCCCTTCACGCCCTGCACACCAAGTCCAGCGCCTATATAAGAACCCACAACTCCGGCCGAAGAGGCTGAGCTTGGTTTGGCCGAGGTTCCACCCCCAATTCCTCTCCTCCTGCCCGGCCAAACTCCCAGCAGGCTCCGGTGAGGCCCCCTCCCCTCCCTCTTCGCTCTGCCACAAAACCAGTGGCAGAGTTAACTTCCTGACCTTCCTCCGCGTCGCGCAGTACCAGCGCACGCCGCCTCAGCCCCGTCGTCGCCGTCGTCCTCCCCCACTGGGCGTCATCTTCTCCGGCGACAGCAGGTACTGCTGTTCGCCCTCCGTCCCCTTTCGTCCTTACAGTAGGTTAGAACTCCTCTCCATCCTCTCCTCTCTCTTTTCCCCCTGTTATCTCCCTTGATCGACCCTCGACAGATGCTAACCACCTCCATCGTCTTCGCCTCCGACCGCACTCCGGCGAGCCGCCCACACCACTCCAGCCCTCCACACGGCTCGCCAACCACCTCGAAAGCTCCGCCTCACCTCCAGGAACACACTCCACCCTACCACTACCACTCCAGCCCTCCACAATCACCCCCCGACCAACCCACCATCTCCGGCCACAGGTTGACCTCGGCACGCACGCCTAGGCCGACCTGCGGCCTGCAGCACTGCCCACCGCCTTCGCCGTGCCACGGCGAAGGTCTCTAGCTATTCTGATTTGGCCGAGAGGCGCGTTTTGTGTATGACAGGGTTCGAGCCGCTGCCGCCATGGACAACCTCTGATGAAGCTCCCACGAAGCTCCAGGCACCCGGTCTTCCAGGCTACAGGTGCTGCATACTAGCGCGAGTGTCGCGAGGTGAACGAGTCCAGCCAAGGAGCGCTAGCAGAGCCAGCAGCTGCGGGGCAATCGCACGACGAGGCTTCTGCAGGCGCGCGTGAAGGCGAGACCAGATAGTCCCACATCGTGGGATTGCAACCCTCAGGTACCATATAAGTTGTTTTTGTGTTTTACTCTTATCGCCTCAGTAAGCACAGGGGTGAGGTCCCTCACTGACCCCACCCGCCTCGTCCGCGGCCTGACCACGCGGACCTGGCGGATCCGACCCGACCTAGACCTACGCACTCCTCGCGCATCACACACTTGCAGGTGCGCCTGGTCCCGGGTACGATTCGACCCGATTAAGACTGTGGCTCTGGTAGAGCGGTTTGAGTGAATTGCTTGAGAGAGAGACGCGCGGGTAGAGGGAGAAGGGTTAGGTTTTGCTCCTGTGCAGGCAAGCTGATCGCAGGAGAAGGACTTGGCCGCGAGAAGGAAAAGAAAGAAAGAAGAAGGAACGGCAGAGAAGAATAGAAGAGGAAGAAACGAGGCAGAGAAGAAGAAGAAAAGAAAGAAGCCTTTGCAGAAGAAGAAAGAAAAGAGCAAGCCAGAAGCAAAGGCACAGAGAAGCCAAGTGAAGACTTTGCAGAGATCAGAAGAAGAAAAGAAAGAGCAAAGACTGCAGCAGAAGAAGAAGAAGAATAATCAAGAAGAAAAGGAGAAATGCTTTTAAGACGTCTGATCACAAGATCAGACGTCCAATTTCATATTTTTTTTTCCCTAACTCCTTTTAATCGCATACATTCATACCTGAATTGATATTTTGAGTAAATTAGAGTGTTCAATTACATTTTGATTTAGTGGTAAGTTCCATTTGCTCCCTGTGTTCGACCTCGGATACTCCGGTCTTCGAGTAATAAAAACTTTGTATTTGTTCGAACGTTTTGTCGGTTATACTACAACATAATACGCTTTAAATCCGCACAGAAACGTTGACAACACTAGGGTTTAGAACCTTCAATTTGGCCTTCAGAACCCATTTTGACCTACATTGAGAACCATGCCCAATTAATAACTTAATTTGGGTTTTTGCGTAAATTGACGGATCAAACAAGGTTTAATATAGAAATGAAATTCACCATCAGATTCCTTAGGTCCTAATTAATCATGTATAAAAACTTGAGCCTAAGAAGAAACCTCCTTGACCGACTTTACACTTTGGTCCTCATATATTTACTCTTTGGCCCTCAACTTTTGAACCCTCGCATTTTGGCCCCTAACTCTCCTTCGTTCTTTGCGATCAGGTCCCCCCTGCAAAACCTGCCAACACCATGCTCCGGCGACCTTGCGCGGAGCATGGCGCCGCGCAGGGTGAGGTGGGGGACCTGGCAAGTAAATCGGGGGTGCCCTGCGTCGTCAGCCGTCGCAGGGACACCCCCCTGGTCGTTGTAACCCACCATACCGTCCGTGCGAACGCACGGACGGTATGGGTTCTTGTTTCCGACCATCCTCCGGCGAGGGAGACACGTCGTCTCCCTCCGCCTTCCTCCCTGTTTGATCCCTATAAATACCCCCCGTTGCTCCACCGACCGGGGGAGCTCGGGTCTGACGGAGAAAACCCCCAACTTTCCTCTCTTCTCTCTCCGGCAGACGCTCACCAGCTCCGGCGGTTCCTCCCCCTTCTCCTCTTCGCTCTGCCGCAATACCAGCAGCAGAGACTTCCTCCCCTGCTCTTCCCGCGCCACGCCGCACCCAGCTGGCGCCTCTCCGGCTCTCTGCTCGCCGCCGCCCCTTTCCCTGAGCATCGTCTTCTCCGGCGACAGTCGATACGACTGTCGCCCTGTTCCTCCCCCTTCGTCCCTGCAAGTAAGCTAGAACTACTCCCCTTCTTCTCCTCTTTCTTTCCCCGCCTTCAATTTATTCAATTAAGCCCTCGACCGACCCTGACCATCGTCACCCCCTTCGTCTCCGGCCACCCTTCGGCGAGATCCTCCCATCGCTCCACAGCCTCACACACCTCGCCGACCCTCACCGAACCTCCGCCTCATCACACTGAGCACCCCCCACCCCTTCACTGCCACTCCACACCTCCGTAACGCTTCCCCCAACAAACCCATCCTCCGACCCACAGTCCGACCTAGGGCAGCCCTTGCACGCCTCCCCACGCCTCGCCACCACCCACACGAGCTTCGCCGCACTCTGGCGAAGCTCCCGGCACTTTCTGATTAGGCCGAGAGGCCGTTCTTCTGTGAACAGGCCACCCGACCTCCGCCGCCATTGCCGTGCAGAAGGAGCTGCTTCCGCCTGCAGCTACAGGTGCGCCACGCCCAGATTCGACTCCCAGGCCTTGCGAGGCGTTTCGACAAAACACCAGGCTCGCAGCTAAGGCAGAAGGCTTCGCGTGACGCTGCAATCTCCCGCTGCTTTCCCCGCTGCGGGGGCGCAATTGAGGTGGGACATTTAGTCCCACCTCGGAAAAGTCCGCAGAGGCGTAGCGATATAAGACGGAAAAGTGCTGGAGGCTTACTGCCTCAGCACACGGGGTGAGGTCCCCTTCACCCGCCCGGTTACCCGGTCTCGTCCGCGCTCACGCCCCGCGGACCTTACCCGACCCGACCCGACTTAGACTGACCTGCACTCCTCGCCCACCACGCACGCCGGTGGGCCTGGACCCGGGCACGACCCGTACCCGATTACCCGGCAGCTCTGGGAGAGCTTTCCCAAGAGTGGTTTCAGAGAGAGAGAGACGCGGGGGAGAGGGTAGAGTAGGTTTTGTCCTCTGACGTAAGCTCTGGAGTGTGCAGGAACAGGTGAAGAAGGAAGCTGAGGAAGACACTGTAGCAACAGGCAGTTTAAGTCGTCTGATTTGGAAATCAGACGACGGCCTGAAGGGAAAAGAAGAAAGAAGGAGGGGCGACGTCCCTGACTGGAAAAGAAAAGACGGAAGAAGGAGATCTGCAGAAAGAAAGAAGATCACCTCTGCAGAACAAAGAAGAAAGAAGGAGATCTGAAGAAAGAAAGAAGAGCATCACCTCTGCAGAACGAAGAAGAAGAAGATCACCTCTGCAGAACTAGAAAGAAAGAAGATCACCTCTGCAGAACAAAGAAGAAAGAAGGAGATCTGAAGAAAGAAAGAAGAGCATCACCTCTGCAGAACGAAGAAGAGGCAGATCTGAGACGAGGAGAAATAAAGAGAAAAAAAGACACCACATTCTTTCTCTCTCTATGTTTATTTTTGTAAAAGAAACATGTATATCTCTAGAATACAGTTTGCTCCCTGAGTTCGACCTTGGGAACTCTTTTATTTTCCGAGTAAAAAAATTATATATTTGAAATGATGGCAATAACCGGCTATATTACAACGAGATAACAATAAAACCCGGTTATCTCGAAATCATCGTTTATCAATTTGGCGCCGCTGTCGGGGAGCAACGGCTATTCTAGAGGTAAACATTCCTGTTTCTTTTTAATTTCTGATAATCTCCTCTCTTTTGTGCAGAAAACTACAGGAAATCAAGAAGACAAGCAACCGCACAACAACCACTCCGAGGACAGAAAACTACAGGAAATCAAGAAGACAAGCAACCGCACAACAACCACTCCGAGGACAGAAAACTACAGGAAATCAAGAAGACAAGCAACCGCACAACAACCACTCCGAGGACAGGTAAATTTTTTTCCTCTCGCTATTAACCCCTAAAACTCAAAAGAAAGAAAAGAACAAGCAATATAGGGCTAACCTGTCTTCCATACTTAGTAACCATAAAAGTTGCATGTTTTCAACTCATTATTCCTGCACACTATTAAGGGTATTTAAGGGCTAACACATTCTTGCTTGAGCCCTAATTACCCAACAGAGAACTAACTGGACCGAGTAGAGCCAACATAAGATTCAACATTAGGGTTTTAGAGACACACTACTTAAATCAAGAATGGAGAAAATCCAAAAGAAGTGTGCCTAAACCATTGATTGAAAATACCTATTCAAAAGAAAACCTAAAAACAATTGGCTCTCTAAACACTTGAACCCTAAAAAACAAGACCTAAAAGCTCTCAAAGAAAACAAGAGGTAAAGTTGACCCCTTGGGTCAGCCAACCTTAAATTAGGTCACTCTTTGCACTTAAAAGACTAAAGTTCAAGTGAAACCTTAAGCACCCTGATCTTAAAATTGGTAGACTTAAGAGGTCAAGATCCCCATTCTGGTCTACCTGGAACCGCAGTGACAAGAGAGGTCGGGTGGGAGAAACCCTGTAACCCGTGGGGACGCTCTACCGTGTAGGGGTCTTCGCGGGACTCTCCCTCTCTGGCTGCCCAGGTAATTCTCAGGTGGACGATCTTTCTGATCAAGGGGTCCATCTGCCCCGAACCTCTATAGTCACCCAACATTTTTGGGTGTCTTGATTGGGTCCAGCACCTGCTTATCTCATCCAGCCCTTTAGTACTTTGCAGGAGGTCCTTGAAACTTCCTATAGAAATTCACTCCCCCCCGAGGCTAAGCCTCGGCTGCCTTGTTTTTGCAGAAATCATTCACACAGCCCTTCTTTCCTCTGATTCTGAACAAAATCCCCTTCTTCCATCTTGATTCAAACTTTGGTTCTATATCTTGATTCCACCACCTGATCCAATTATGCAACCTAATTACCTAGCAAGACTACCATTCAAAAAACCTGAATATCTGAGATCCATGAAGGATAAGATGATTGAGGATGCCCTTGAAATCTATGAAATCAAATATAAACCCTCAACACCAATAGGAAACATTCAGGTTGATGTTCCAACAACCACAGCTTTCATCATAAACTGTGCCCAAATTCTATTGACTGAAATTTTAAAAGGATCAACCCGAGATATGCTCATGACAGGATACATTGAGATGGAAAAATTACACCAATTTGAATACCTTCAATGCTTGACAAATCCTGTACTTTGGAAACAACACCAAGATGCCCTTATGAAACGGGTAGAAATGATGAAATCAATAGAACAAATTATCAACCAGAAATACCCGTATATACCAGAAACAGAGGGTGAACCATCTTGGAACAATATTAAGGAACAATCCAGTTTCCCAGATCTCGGGATTGAGGCACAAAGTGGTTGTAAAATCCCAACCCAGATAGAAGACAATGTTGAATTAGGTTGGGATATTGCAGGAGAACACAATGATGAGCCAAACTTAGACCATGAATTGTCAAGCCTAGAATTTCAAAACTCCTGCAATAATGAGATCAGAACTGAACCTTCTGAGGGTATAAATTCCGCCCCTTATTTTGATAAGGTGGCCCTCGAAGGATATTCGGACTTAGGTTCTAATAATTCTACCCACATCCCAAGCCTAGAATCTAGATCTGAAACTTATTGGGAAGATTATGAGGCCCCTTATGAGAAAGATCAAAATTTTACAGAATATGATTCCGGGCCTCTATTTGATGAATATCCCTCTCCAACATCTTCAGAAAATCTGATCGATTTTCCAGAAAACATGCCAATTTATGATACAGAAACTGAGGAGTTGGACGAGTTGGATTTTAATTGGGTCTTTCCTACCAGCTTGGATCTTGAGCCTAGACAGAATACCTTTTCGAGCCTAGAATTGACATATAGGCTAGAACCCAGTCAGGCTGCTGATTCCACATCTGATGATTTTTGTTGTGGTGGAATTCATGATCATGAATCTCATTTTCGCCAACTCTCCGACAATTTCAGATCTGACTATAATTGCGGAGAGATTCCCCTTCCTGAACACGCCAGGCCTATCTACGACCTCAGTTCACATGACTCTGACTCTGACTCTGAGGTCCTGATTCCCGAGATCACTGATAACACAGAATCATTCCTTTTCGATCCTCAGGAACCAAAACCAGAAAATGCCAAGAGTGATTGTAACCCAGAATCCAAATTTTTTCTCGAATCCGATTCCTTTCATCCTACAGACAATCTTCCGGCATTTGATAGTTACCCAGAGGACTCTCTACAGAAAACCACCTATCATCTGTTTCTAGAAGAGCCCTCATACACAATGGCCACCTCGTCCGCACACACAGAATGGATCCAAACCTCTCCCAAACCCCGACCCGCAACCGGACTCAATTTCTATTCAGATTCACCTCTCACCGAGCCGATTGCACTTCCACATCAGGTTTCGAACATTGATCAGACTACATACCATGCTCTATCATTCTCTGATCACCCCTGTAGGGTTTCCGCGTCATTCATTGATTATTCTACGGGTCCCTACTCTGACCAGGCTGATTCGACTCAGCCAAACCCTGCGTTTACACTTCCACATCCATCTGAGCTTCATAGTTTATGGTGGGTTCCACACCTTTTTATCCACATCTATCAACCCACCAGATTGATTGGGTTTGGGCTGCATCATCAGCCTGTTGATCTGAGCAAGCACCTGGTTGGACCAACCAGGCTCTTAATCAAGGTGCTTGTCTTACAAAACTCTGCTGATTTGACCATCCCCTCTCCATCGCATTTCCCGCTTGGCTGAAGGCATCAAATTTAGCGCTCAACGGGAGGCAACCCGTCATTCTCTTTGAAAACCTGAAACTTGTTCTGACACCTTTTTGCACTTAAAGCTCACACTTTAGGACAGCCGACTCCACCTCAGGTGCTTGCATCTGGGATTAGAAATCGTCCGCAACAGTCACCCCGACCCATTCACTCATCAAAACATCTGTCCTAATGTGTGAACTAAATTAAATACAAACCCCTAGGTTACAATGAGGACATTGCAAATCTTAGGCATGGGGGGGGGGTATGAAAGTGCAAAACTTGTAAGAAAAGGTTTCAAACAAAAAATTCACATATGCCAAAAACACCATAAAAATTAAAAATTTTTCGAAAAAGAATAAGAGGAGAAAAGAAACAAAAGGAAAAAAGGAGCACAAAATTATGAGAAAAAGGTGATAGTCATTAGTAAGGAACTAAGGAATTAGCCTAAGTTCTAGACCTCATTCAAGAAAATAACTGAAAAGTGCATAATGAGATTAGTAAGAATGCAAACTTTAGGCATTCTTGAATAGACTCTTAGTACCCATTAAGATCTGGACACTCCTCAAGAGGTTGAGGAAAATGAAAAGCTGAAGTATTAGGTCTAAGGCTTAGGGAGTATTCGGCCTCGTTAACTAATTTTTGGTTTACGGGACTCAGTAACCTAAGCACCCTAACCTCACACACAGCCTGGTTCAGTAAGCGTAAAAATCAGAATCACGCAGAAGCGTCGCAAAATTCTGAAAGGAACACCTAGAATAGGAACGACCGATCAACACAAGTTGATTTGGACGAGTTCCCAGCGCGGAGAGGCGGGAAATCCCCTCGAAGATGCGTAACAAAATATCACCTCCTCGGTGCTTGTCTCTTAGGATATTTACATATCCTACTGGGGGCATGTAAGCACTCTGCTGGTTCAGATTCCATGGATGGCATTATCTCGAAGTGTCAATTGCCAGGGTCTAGATTCGGCCATGGAACACCATGGATGGGATCATCTCGAAATCTCAATAGCCAGGGTTCCGGGGGTTGCCATGGGCGGTGCTATCTCGAAACATCGATCGCCAGGAACCCTTGAGGATTGATGATGGGAGCAAGGAATCTGATACTGACCGTGTTGAAAAGCCAATCCTAGGCTAGAACTAAAAAGAAAAAGAGAGAGAAAACTCTCCAAACAGAAAAACTTTCTATCTCTCTCTTACAAAACGCACTGCGAACTGAGCCAGGGCTAAAATCATTTCAAGCACGGGTGCTTTAACCACAAAGTCCAATAAACCTTAGGTTAGTTCTTGTGGACCTTAAAAACCTTTGCTAAAGACTGAGGCTAAGGCTAGACAGATTTGGATCTTGATTGGTACTAGAGTACCTTTTAGGCCTATGGTCAGCATTCTAACCTAATCTATGCTCAAATAAAAAAGGGCACTTATCTAAAACTATTAAAAACTTCATGGTCTAGAACAAGGGTTGAAACCTTAAGTTTTTGCTAAGGGACTAGCAAAAGCTAAGCATGGGGGTATGATGAGAACCTCATCATGAGCCATAACTAGCTCATTTTGACCCAATACAAAGGATAAAAGCTCCTACATAACTCAAGGAAAGGCTTAACTCAGAGAATTCTGAGTTTAAGGAGAAAATAAGGCATAAGGGGTAAAAATGCAATTTTACCAGTATAATCTGCATACAGGGTAATTCAGGGCCCAAACACAGGTCAAAGCAACTTAATAAGAATAAAAGTGGGATGAAATGATCTAGCAAGGGCTACAGCAATTCCAAGAAACTAAATGATAATCTATAACCCTAAAACAACCCACTTCAATTCACAAGGTTCGAGGCAAAGTAAAAATAGAATAAACCCTCTAAAATTCATAGAAAAATAATCTCTAGGGTTTAGAACCTTCAATTTGGCCTTCAGAACCCATTTTGACCAACATTGAGAACCATGCCCAATTAATAACTTAATTTGGGTTTTTGCGCAAATTGACCGGTCAAACAAGGTTTAATATAGAAATGAAATTCACCATCAGATTCCTTAGGTCCTAATTAATCATCTATAAAAACTTGAGCCTAAGAAGAAACCTCCTTGACCGACTTTACACTTTGGTCCTCATATATTTACACTTTGGCCCTCAACTTTTGAACCCTCGCATTTTGGCCCCTAACTCTCCTTCGTTCTTTGCGATCAGGTCCCCCCTGCAAAACCTGCCAGCACCATGCTCCGGCGACCTTGCGCGGAGCATGGCGCCGCGCAGGGTGAGGTGGGGGACCTGGCAAGTAAACCGGGGGTGCCCTGCGTCGTCAGCCGTCGCAGGGACACCCCCCTGGTCGTTGTAACCCACCATACCGTCCGTGCGAACGCACGGACGGTATGGGTTCTTGTTTCCGGCCATCCTCCGGCGAGGGAGACACGTCGTCTCCCTCCGCCTTCCTCCCTGTTTGATCCCTATAAATACCCCCCGTTGCTCCACCGACCGGGGGAGCTCGGGTCTGACGGAGAAAACCCCCAACTTTCCGCCCTTCTCTCTCCGGCAGACGCTCACCAGCTCCGGCGGTTCCTCCCCCTTCTCCTCTTCGCTCTGCCGCAATACCAGCAGCAGAGACTTCCTCCCCTGCTCTTCCCGCGCCACGCCGCACCCAGCTGGCGCCTCTCCGGCTCTCTGCTCGCCGCCGCCCCTTTCCCTGAGCATCGTCTTCTCCGGCGACAGTCGATACGACTGTCGCCCTGTTCCTCCCCCTTCGTCCCTGCAAGTAAGCTAGAACTACTCCCCTTCTTCTCCTCTTTCTTTCCCCGCCTTCAATTTATTCAATTAAGCCCTCGACCGACCCTGACCATCGTCACCCCCTTCGTCTCCGGCCACCCTCCGGCGAGATCCTCCCATCGCTCCACAGCCTCACACACCTCGCCGACCCTCACCGAACCTCCGCCTCATCACACTGAGCACCCCCCACCCCTTCACTGCCACTCCACACCTCCGTAACGCTTCCCCCAACAAACCCATCCTCTGACCCACAGTCCGACCTAGGGCAGCCCTTGCACGCCGCCCCACGCCTCGCCACCACCCACACGAGCTTCGCCGCACCCTGGCGAAGCTCCCGGCACTTTCTGATTAGGCCAAGAGGCCGTTCTTCTGTGAACAGGCCACCCGACCTCCGCCGCCATTGCCGTGCAGAAGGAGCTGCTTCCGCCTGCAGCTACAGGTGCGCCACGCCCAGATTCGACTCCCAGGCCTTGCGAGGCGTTTCGACAAAACACCAGGCTCGCAGCTAAGGCAGAAGGCTTCGCGTGACGCTGCAATCTCCCGCTGCTTTCCCCGCTGCGGGGGCGCAATTGAGGTGGGACATTTAGTCCCACCTCGGAAAAGTCCGCAGAGGCGCAGCGATATAAGACGGAAAAGTGCTGGAGGCTTACTGCCTCAGCACACGGGGTGAGGTCCCCTTCACCCGCCCGGTTACCCGGTCTCGTCCGCCCTCACGCCCCGCGGACCTTACCCGACCCGACCCGACTTAGACTGACCTGCACTCCTCGCCCACCACGCACGCCGGTGGGCCTGGACCCGGGCACGACCCGTACCCGATTACCCGGCAGCTCTGGGAGAGCTTTCCCAAGAGTGGTTTCAGAGAGAGAGAGACGCGGGGGAGTGGGTAGAGTAGGTTTTGTCCTCTGACGTAAGCTCTGGAGTGTGCAGGAACAGGTGAAGAAGGAAGCTGAGGAAGACACTGTAGCAACAGGCAGTTTAAGTCGTCTGATTTGGAAATCAGACGACGGCCTGAAGGGAAAAGAAGAAAGAAGGAGGGGCGACGTCCCTGACTGGAAAAGAAAAGACGGAAGAAGGAGATCTGCAGAAAGAAAGAAGATCACCTCTGCAGAACAAAGAAGAAAGAAGGAGATCTGAAGAAAGAAAGAAGAGCATCACCTCTGCAGAACGAAGAAGAAGAAGATCACCTCTGCAGAACTAGAAAGAAAGAAGATCACCTCTGCAGAACAAAGAAGAAAGAAGGAGATCTGAAGAAAGAAAGAAGAGCATCACCTCTGCAGAACGAAGAAGAGGCAGATCTGAGACGAGGAGAAACAAAGAGAAAAAAAGACACCACATTCTTTCTCTCTCTATGTTTATTTTTGTAAAAGAAACATGTATATCTCTAGAATACAGTTTGCTCCCTGAGTTCGACCTCGGGAACTCTTTTATTTTCCGAGTAAAAAAATTATTTATTTGAAATGATGGCAATAACCGGCTATATTACAATGAGATAACAATAAAACCCGGTTATCTCGCGAAGCCATCGTTTATCAGTAGCGAAGGCCTAAACCCTTTCCACAAGCAAACGACATGCAGCCTTGTCAAAAACACATAGGAAGCTTCGCCTGAGCACGACGAAGGTGGCATGGTGGTCAGCGTGGCATGGGGTGGCCTGAGCGTGCGTGCCTAGGTCACCTTGTGGCTGTGAAGGTGGGTGTGTTCGGGGGACGTGTTGGGGGCATGTGGCAAAGAATGGAAAGAGGGGTTATGGTCCATGAGACATGGCAGAGCTCATGAGGTGTTTGGCGAGGTGGGTGGATGCATGGAGCAACGGGAACACCACACCAGTGGTCTGACCGAAGGTGGAGAAGATGGTGGTGGTTCGTAAGCATCGAGGTGGATTTTAAGAAATAAATGCGAGGAAAGAGATGAGAAGGGAGAGTGGACTTATCTGAGAGGGAATAGATGCAAGGAGATGTAGAGGGGGCAGACGGCTCGTATGTGCCATCGCCAGAGATGAAGGCCCAGTGAGAGGAGGATGGTGATGATGAGAGGGAAGTAGGAGCATCGGCTGGTGCAGTGCGACACGGACAAAGGAGACAAAGGTAACACTACCATTGGTATTGTGGCAGAGTAGCGAGAGAGGGAGATAAAGGTCATCGGAGCTTGCTGGGAGTTTGGCCAGAGGGGAAGAGAGGAAATTGTGGGGTATCTCAGGCCAATTCAAGCTTAGGAGAAGCAGAAGGATCTGGGGACCTTTTATAGCCCCTGGTAGAGGGCCTTATGCTTGGAAGCCAAGCTTCCAAGCACAGCAACCTTGCCGGAGTTGGAAGGTCGAAAAGACCTAAATCTTTCATGCATTTGCATGAGAGATTGAGTAACAATTAGGGCTCCAAATTAGGTTCACATGAGAGGGGATATCTCAAAGAATCTCTCTCTCAAATTTGAGAGGGATTCTCTGAGGAATCAGGGAGTTCTTCCCCTCAAATACCCATTGGAGTAGGATTCCCTCTGCTATAATGGCAGAAGGACCTATTTGCAAAGAACGACGAGGAAGCTAGGGGGTGTCTGTAAGAGTTTTCAAAAGTCAGGGGTATAAATGTCATCGGGCTGGACTAGTTTGCAAAGTAGGTTAAGGTGAATTCCCCTTAGGTCCAAATTTTGCTATAAACCTAATTTGGACCTAAGGAATCCAATGGTGAAGTTGGATTTTAGGTTTGACCATGTTTGACTGGATAATTTACACAAAAACCCAATTTGGGGCAAACATTTGAGTGAGACCCCTATTTAGTTCAAAATAGGTTCTAAAGGCCAAATTGAAGGTTCTAAACCCTAGACGATATTTTCCATGAATTTTAGAGGATTTAGGTGAATTTTATCTTGACCAGAACCTTGTTAAATTAAGTGGGTCTGTTTTAGGGTTATTAGAAGTCATTTAATTCCTAGATTTCTCATGAACTCTTTTCTGTTTGAACCAACTCACTTTTTTTCTTGTTAAGACCATTTGACCTGTGTTTAGCCCATGAGAAATCCCATTGTTGCACTATAATGGTAAAATTGCAATTTTACCCCTTATTTCTTACTTTTCTCTCAGGCTAGTTATTTCTTGATTTAGGACCTTCATTTAGTTATGTAGGAGCTTTTATTCTCTTTTCTGGGTCAAAATGAGCTAGTTAGGACTCATGATGGTGTTCCCATCATCTACAAGTATCTAAATCTAGCATCTAACTTTAGACTCACTTTGAATCCTCTTATGGAGAGGTTACCTATGCCATCTTCACCTACTCAGCTACCCTCAATTATGGTCCCACCTAAATTGGAATTAAAGCCTCTCCAAAGTAGTCTAAAATATGTCTTCTTGGGATCTAATTAGACCCTCCTTGTGATAGTAACTCTTATCTGAATAAGGATCAAGAACATAAATTCACTAAGGTCTTAAGTGCAAATAAACAAGCTATCGGATGGACCATTTCTAATTTGAAGGGTATTAGTCTTGCTTACTGCACCAACAAGATATACTTTGAAAAAAATGCATGACCTTATAGTGAATTACAAAGGAGACTTAACTTGAATATGCAGGAGGTCACCAAAGAGAAAATAATTAAGTTGCTTGATGAGGGCATTATTTTTCCCATTTCTAACAGTCCTTAGGTAAGCCCAATTTAAGTTATACGTAAGAAAGTAGGATTAACCGTGGTGACCAATGAAAAGGGTGAATCCATCTCAACCTACTCCATGACTGCATGGCGAGTCTACATCGATTATAGACAACTCAATCCTACCACTAAAAGGATCACTTCCCACTACCTTTTATTGATTAGATCCTGGAGAAATTGGTTGGAGGGAAAATTTTCTATTTCTTGGATGGATATTCTGGATATAACTAGGTTGCAATTAGTCAAGAGGACCAAGAGAAGATGACTTTTACATGTCCCTATGGAACATTTGCTTTCCATAAATGTTGTTCGAATTATGTAATGCCCCAGCAACTTTTCATAGGTGCATGATGACGATCTTTCCAAATATGATCGATGACTATTTGGAAGTCTTCATGGACGATTTTTTTATTTTTGGAGATTCCTTTGGTTAGTGTCTAAGCATCCTAGAAAAGATTTTGAGGAAATGCATTGAAGTAAACTTGGTCTTAAGTTGGGAAAAGAGCTATTTTATGGTCCAAGAAGGGATTGTGCTTAGACATATTGCATCTAAAAGAGGCTTGGAAGTCGACCGAGCTAAAGTTGGTTTGATCTCCAATCTACCACCTCCTACTCGGTTCGACAAGCTGAATCATTCTTGGGGCATGTTGGCTTTTATAAAAGATTTATAAAGGATTTCTCAAAGATTTCTAGGCCCCTGACAAATCTTTTAACTAAGAATAACACCTTTGATTTTACTCCTGATTGGACCCGATCTTACCAGATTCTTAAGGACTTTGTGACCAAAGCCACAATCTTGCAACCACTTAATTGGTCCCATCCTTTTCAGATAATGTGTGATGCATCATATTTTGCTGTTGGTGCTATCCTTGGATAGAAAATTGAGAAAAACCCCATAGTGATTTATTATGCTAGCAAAACTCTGGATGATGCTCAAAGGAATCACACGACTACAAAAAAAGAATTGCTAGCTATGGTTTTTGGACTTGAGAAGTTTAGATCTTACATTATTGGATCCCACATGGTTATTTATACTAATCATACAGCTCCGCGGCACTTGTTGGTGAAAAAAGATGCTAAACCAAGGTTAGTTAGATGTTACTTTTACAAGAATTTGACCTTGAAATCAGACAAAAGGTCAATGCTCAGAATGTTGTGGCTGGCCATCTTTCACAACTCAATCTGGATAATCTTGGCCTTGTACCTCCAATTTGAGATCAATTTTCAGACAAACAAATCTTGTCCATAGGCCATAAAGGACTTCTCTGGTATGCTGATTTGGCAAATTACTTTGCTACAGGTAAAATACCCAATGAATGGACTAAACAATAGAAATTGAGGTTTATCTTTGAAGCTAAATATTATTTTTGGGAGGATCATTTATTATTCAAGCTTTATGTAGATTAGATTATTAGATGTGTGCCTAAATCCAAATTTTCAAGTATCTTAGCCTTTTGACATTTCTTGGGAAAGAACACTACTACGAAAGTCTTGCAGTGTGGATTTTATTGGCTAACTTTATTCAGAGATGCACATAATTTCTGTAAAGCTTGCATTCGATGTTAATCTTTAGGAAGTATGACAAGAAGAGATATGATGCCCCTTTAACCAATTCTGATTATTAAAATATTTGAAGTGTAGTCTATAGATTTTATGGGTCCTTTCACAAACATCAAATGGATTTCAATATATATTACTAGTTGTGGATTGTGTTTCTACATTGATTGAGGCAATCCTACTAGATTAAACAACCACAAGATTGTTATTGATTTTGTAAAGAATATTGTCTTAAGATTTGGGATGCCTCGAGCTATAATTAGTGATGGTGGGACTCATTTTACTAATGCTCAATTTCAAGGAGTATTAAGTAAATATAGGGTGCAACACAAGATTGCTACACCTTATCATCCCTAAACTAATGGGAAAGTGAAAGTCTCAAATTGAGATATTAAGAACATAATCTAAAAGACTATTAGACCTAATAGAAATGATTAGTCCATGAGACTAGATGATGCTTTATGGGCTTATAGGACTGCCTACAAGAACCCAATTGGGATGTCACCTTATAGATTAATTTATGGTAAGTCATGTCATCTTCCTGTTGATTTGGAACATAAAGCCAATTTGTCTATTAGGAAGTGTAATCTTGATTTGGATAAGGATGGACAACACACGAAACTTGAACTCAACGAACTAGGCGAAATCAGAAGAGAGGCCTATGAAAGTGCTAAGATTTATAAAGAAAAGACTAAGGCCCTTCATGATAAGCATATCAATAGAAAATCTTTTGAACCTAATCAAAAATTTTGGCTCTTTGATGCCAGACTTAGACTCTTTCTTGGAAAGCTTGGATCCAAATGGATTAGACCATACATTGTGGTTCAACCTTTTTCAAATAGAGCTGTTGAAATTTGTGATCCTAAATTTGGGCAAAAATTTATGCTGAATGGACAGAGATTGAAGATTTATTATGAGAATGTTGCTTAGGAGGTTTTGATTGAAAGTACAACACTTCTGGAATCTTTTCAAGTTGGATTTGACTGAGTCTAGCTATAGACAAAATTCAGAGCTTGTTGGGAGGCAACCCAACATTTGTAAATAATCTTATTATTTGCTTTGAAATTTTTATTTAGGTCTGGAGATGATCAAGTCTATTTCCTTAGAATTCTTCAATTTCCAAGTAACATCTATTCTTCTTTTATTTTTTTACATACATTGAGGATATTGCATGAAATAGGCATGGGAGGGGGCAGATAATATTTTTTAGGATCATTCTTATTTATCTCCAAAATTATAGGAATTAGTGGTTTTCCTCAAATTAGTTGTGTCATCGAAAAGCAATAGTTATTTTTCAAAAAGAAAAGAAAAAATCATTTTAGAGTTTGAGCTAAAAATATTGGAAAACTCGATTTTGAGGATTATCGATCTTAGGAAAAGTATGAACAAAGTCTTTTTGCTTAGACTATTTAGGTAGTATGTCGACTTAATTATCTCGAGTATTTACCTAAATCTAGATTTATTTTTCCAAGACTTTGAAAGGAGTCTAAAAAAGCTAGAAGCATTAAGTTAAAGGAGTGATAAGTGAATGACTTATTGTTTTTCCCTTTGGTTTGGATAGTCTTGGAGTTCCAAACATCTTCACTTGCACAGTGCACTGACTCATCTTTTAGGAATTTTATTGAGTTCTTAGTGGTTAATAAAATTTAGTCTTATGGCAAGTAGATCCAAAGGACCTTGCCATATTTCTAGCTCATAGGACTATTCTTGTTTGTAGAGGAATGCATTTAGAATGAATGGAGAGTCACTCACCTAGAAAAATGAGTGTGACAAAGAAGATAATGTGGAAAAATGAGTGTGTGGAGGAAGTTACAAAAAATAATAGAAAAAAAGAAAAGAAAAATAAAAATATATATGTCTATTTCGTCTCTTACCTATATGAGAGCATCCCAAATAGTGAGATAGCCAACAAGAGACCTAGGAGTCCAATCGAGGAGATATACACCTTGTGTGTTAACCTCGGGATAGAAAATTGGTGAGGAGAAAGTTGCCAAATCCTAGTACAGCCTAACTGAAGATAGGATTCTCAGAGAGAGTATAGAAATATTATATGCTTTATTGAATACTAGGAATCAACTTAGTTTCCCACTTGGCGAGTCACATTATTTCATACACAAGATGCTTATTTCTCACAGTCGATTCAAACCTAGGTTGGGTCGACTTAGTCAGAGAAAGTTACTCTAGCGACCCAAGTTTGATGGCTAATAGGATTCCTGATTTGATTTGGGCAGTTCAGATTTGAGTCAATACTCTAGAACTACTGAGTCTTCAACATTAAGGTTTTGTATATAATTCCTTTGTTTTGAGATTGATGACTTTGATGTGACATAGCTCAAAATTCGCAAGTAGTCTATCATGTAAATATTATTTTCTCCCAATTCTTCGCTTAGAATTTTTCTCGAGGACTAGAAAAAGATACACATGGGGGTGTGATATTTTCATATTTGTTTATGTTAATTAATGCCTAACTAATGTTAGTCTAAGGGTAATTTGGGTTACATTGCATTTAGTTAGGTCAGATTAGTCATTTTAGGTTATTTTATAAATAATACATACTCTTAGGCTTATATGCAAATTTTATCGCAATTGTATCTAGTACCTTGATGTGTTCACTTTTATATGAGCAGATACAAAATTTTAGGTTTATCAAAGCAAGTTTGATTGAATTTTCTATATCAAGCTCATTTGAAAGAGGACTAGCCTAGTTGGTGGACCTATTTGGAGTCCCAATTCACCTAGACCCAAACCCAAATTAGGAACCTAATTACCTATCCTAGAAACCCCTTAGGACCAACCAAAACCTTGCCCTAAAACCTATAGTGGTCAACCACTTAGGATACCTAATTCTATCCACCCAAAAATTCCAACAAAACCTACGAAAACCTAGAACATATCCTAACCCAACAAACCTTATTTGGCCATCTCTTTTATCCTCCAATAAATACTATTTTAGATGGTCAAAATATACCATAATTTATCCACCACTAGATCTAAATCCTAGGGTCCTAAATTGCCTACCTAAATTCCTATCTTAAAACCCTAAACCAAGTCCTATTCCTAATCTTAACTTTAATCTCAAAATTCTTAATAGCATGACACAACTTTAGTATTCTAGCCATAACTTTCTTATTTTAAATCCAAATTAAGTGATTCAAGTTGCATTGGAAAGCTAGTTTCGAGAGATACAACTTTATGTTTATGTATAACTTGAAATTTGGAATAGAAAGAGGTCAAAATTTTAAGATAATCACAGCCCTCCAACATCCTCTCAAAGCCATCCTAACCATCAATTTTTTCCAACAAAAACTTAACCCATTCTATCACCTAGCCCTTAATCCTAACCCTTGATCCCTAACTTAATTAATCCTAGCCCTACGCCTTAGTGATCCTAGGAAACCTAAACCAACCAATAGGAAGCCTCCAAGCTTCCCATAAAAACCCATAGCCACCCTCCTTTAGGCACTTAGCATTCTTCCAGTTAGTCTCCCACCTCCGCATAGTCTCTACCAACTAGAACTAGTCCTCTACTTCATCCTTCTCCCCTTGGAGATTGTGGGTGTGCCTTCGCATCCAAATTTTTGCCAACGCTCTGGACTTTGCCTTCGAAGCCCTTTACATTTTTCTAGACTAGTTCTAGTTGAAGTAATTTAGTTCTAGTTATACTTTTCTTCCTCTAGAAGCATTCCTCTATTTGTAATTCTACTTCTACTTGTACAAAGCTATTATTTTATTCAATTAAGTTGTAGTATTTATTTTCCAACTTGTCTTCAAGTTGTATGCTTTCTAGTTAGAAGTTGCATACTATTAGATTGTTCAAGTTCTAATAATCATCCTACTTGATCTTCAATTCTAATTCTAGTTTGGAAATTGTTGAACGTAAATTTTACGCACCTACGCTAACGTGTTTGGTTTTGGAAAACCCGTCGTTGTAGTTCGAAAGCGAAGGATTCGTGTTCAACAAATAAAATTTATACCGAAATAAGAATTCCGGGTCGAACACAGGGAGGCGAACGTTTGATTTAAAAACTTCGCGTTTCTTTTTATTTTGTCACAAAGAAATTCAATTTAAGCTATCTAAGTATCTACATCAAATAAAAGAGACAGAGGGAGTAAGAGAGAGAGAAAGAATACTATACATGGAAATCAAAATGAGATGTAGAATAGACAAGGAATTTATCATAAAAGAGTGCTTTTGTTACAACTAGAAAACATAAAATAATTACTCTAGAAAGCATTAAAAGAATGGAGGGAGAAATGTCCTCCTCGACGATTGCTCGGAGGATGAATAGACTACTCTAGAAAGCAGTAAATCTATACTAGAAAGCAGTAAAAGAATAGGGAGAGAGAATCCTCCTCGACGGTCGCTTGGAGGACGAGCCGGACGGGACGACGCCTGGACGAAGGAGAACGAAGCGGGACGAAGGAGGACGAAGCAGAAGAACGGGAACGAAGCAGCACGCCGTCGTCGTCGCGGGATCCACTTCCGAAGGGGGACGAAAATTTGGACTTTATCTCGCGAGAAGCATCCCGGGTGTGGGACAAGCTTCTCTTGAGCTTTGGAGAGGTAGAGAGGAGAAGGAAGGGATGAAAATTTCGTATGGAGGGGGTCTCCTTTTATAGTTGCAAGGAGTGAGGGCAAAATGGACATTACATCTTCAAAATAATAAATAAGGGGTCTTTAGTGACGGATAAAACCGTCGCTAAAGCCCCGCCGTCGCCGTCGCCGCCGCGCCCACGCGCGCCCGCTCGGCTGGCCTGCGCGCGTAACGCATACGCACGTCCGCGTCGTCTCAGCCGTCCGATCGCGAGATCGGACGGCTTAGAACGCGTCCGCGCCCGCTGCGTAGCGCACCGCCCGCGTGTGATCACGCGCCCACCAGAGCGTCCAATTGCGCGTTGGCGCTATCGGGCGCGCGCGGCCGTTAGATCTTCATCTGACGCTCGTGCGCGCCCTCTCGCCCGCGCCTTCGACCCCCTCACCGCGTCTCGAACCCGCGACCTCCGCTTCGCCCGCAGCTGCGTCGCCGCTGCGCTACGCGGGCGAAATGGTCGCGCGGACGTTTTTAAACGCGAGCGACCGCAGCCGTTGGATCGAGATCCAACGGCGGAGAGGAGACGGTGCGCGGTCTTCACAGGACTCCTGCGGCCGATTGGGCGGCTGGGATGGCGCCACGTGGCGCTATCTTGGCCGTCCATCTTCTGGAAGTTGTAGATGGTGCCACGGATGTCGGATTGACTCGATTTTTGTGTCGTTCGGCTGCGATCGTCGATCCGAATTCATCCGTGTGGTCGGATTTTCCATCTGAAGTGCGGATTTACACCATCCTGACCCTTGTCTTCTAGGGTTCCCCGGTCTCTATCTGATGCTACGGATGCCTGATTAGGGCGATCTTGGAGTCGTTAAACTCCAATCGTCGCCCTGATCATATCCATACGGTTGGATCTTTGATCCGAGGCCCCGATAAAATATTTGCCCTGTCCAAGCACATAAAAGGAGACAATTAACCTCCATTTTATTCAAACTACTCTAAATGCAAGATGATGCATGTAATGCAATATTTATATCATGAAATGCAATCCTATGCTTAAGAACATGCATAAATAGGCATTTTAAGTAGTGTAAATGTGTTTACATCATACCCCCATGCCTATCTTTTGCTAGTCCCTAGCAAAAACTATATGCTATTTATAAAAGAATTAGGTTAGATTATTTGGACCTGAGTTATTTTCAATCATTAAGAAATTGTCTACTTAAGAACTGAACTTTCAAAGACACAACAGTGCCCGGGTATCAGCCAAAATGCAGACCGCCTCAAGCCTCGCCTTATTCAAAGAAAAATTTCTTTTTCTGTTTTTACTCTCTTCTTTTTTTTTTTTTGGATTTTCAAATTTTAGGGTTTAAGAGTGGCTTTCTACGGCCATTCAACTCACCCAAGATTTGATGAGAACCCTAAGTTTTAAGCATCTTATTGTGATTGTGATAGACTCGTTGACCGGCAATTAAAACGGACTTCGGATTTCTACGCCTCTAGGTGACCTCAAAAAGAATTCTGCCTAAAGGTGTATCTTTACAATCGGTAGCTTTCTCCCTACTTTTATTTTTTTTAACGGGGTCAACACAAGGGTGAATCCAGTGTATATCTCCCCGGTTTATTCTACTTCTCCGCTTCTTCCTAAGTGTTTTGGGAATTTTTAGTGCATTTTCTGAGCTGGGTTCTGGACAACCGGTCGATAAGCTGTTACCACCGACAACTTGCCAGCCATACTCGTGCGGTGAAGTGCGGCTTATTTCTTTTTGTTCTTTTCTCCTTTTTGATTTTTTTTTTTTAAGTAGGTGGCTTCCCTGGTCTAAGATTTACCTAAAGGCAGCAAAAAGAGAAAGGTCCAGTGACTGGGCTCTGGACAACCTACCTATGGGCTGTTACCCACGATAACTTGCCAGCCATATCACCCTAGAAGGTTCATTAGCTACCCAATTTCCGTTAAAATCGCCAAACAACGAGTCAGTGCAAAGAAAGTGTGTAGATGCTTAAAACTCAAAATTTCCTTAAATCAGAGGGCGGGTTGACAAGTCGTGTACTTATCACCCAAACTTATTTATTCCAATTATAATAAAATTCAGGTTGGCGAGAACTCGAAAAACAAATCCACATTTTAGTGGATACATAGGCTGATTAAGTCCAAAGACCTGAAGGGTCTTTGTGTTCAAACCATAATATAGTATTTCTTAAGATCGAAAATTTTCTTAAACCCAAAATTCTCTTTCCTAATTTCGATTTTTTTTTTTTTAATAATAAAACAAATCTACGGAGCTGACGAATGAATTCAAAGATAAATATCCACCCCCCCATGCCTATCTAATGCAATGTCCTCATTGTATTAAAAAGACATAAAATAGAGTGGAAAAGCGTAGAAAGCACCTGAATTGCGTGGATATCGGGTCTGCTCCGAGATGAAAATGAAAAAGAACTGTATATGTACTGAGTTTAGTGCCTTCAGCTAGGCACACTATACAAAGAAAAGAAATGAAGAATTCACATGTGCAGGTCAGAATTAGAATGAACAGAAGAATCCTCTGACCTGTCAGCAGAGGTCCACAGATGTGGACCAGATTGTGGTGCAGACCCACACCCCATAATCGAGAATATCTTAGGTTCTGGATAAAAATTACCCAAAACCTAAAATCAGAATGCAAGCGGGGTCGGGCCTGCGATTTGTGAGGATGCAACCCAAGGCCAAAATGTCGGATTACAGAGAATTGAAGCTCAAAAGGATAATCGTTAAATGTGTGCTTGAGTTTGACATCCTCGAAACAAATGTCGTAAGGGTTCTGATTTGATGGTTTCAGCTTAAAAGGAACCCTTCAACTCAATCTTCCATTTCCTCCAAAATTAACTTCCCAAATTAGAACTTCCCCGCTCCTATCCTCCTCATTAAGTGTATCAAATTCCAGGACATCTTGTATATTCATCACCCCGTCTGGAATCTCCAAGTGTAAATGATGTGGCAGAATCAAAATTGACTTGGGTCTAATTATCTCAGAATTAAAATCATCAATATGCTCAACAGGGTGTAACTGATAATCAGGGCATTGAATTGATTCCTCCAGAAAATGCGATTCTGGATCTGTATCGTGTGCCCTAATAAGATCAGTTTCCTCAGTTATTGGGCTATCAAATGATCTATCAGATTCCTCAGGCCCAATCGTCTCACAAAAATCGTGATTCGAAAACTCGTGTGAGACTTCGCAACTTGAATCTTCACCATCAAAGAAATCAGGATCCGTATCAATGTATGTCCCAAAATCAGTTGTCACTTTGTGTTCCCAGGAGACATACGTTTTCTCGTAACCCGGCTCAGGGATCTCAGGTGAAGAAATCAGATCATCCTTAATTGGTTGCTTTAATTCAATCTGGTCAGCTTCGTAACATGTGTCCCCCCCAACAGGTGCCTGAGCGGGTTCTGTCATTGGCTTTCCTGAAGAGAGTTCATCCTGGGAATTATTCCAAGATTGAATCAAAGCAACCACGAATCTCATCCTCAATTTCGCTAATTTCCCAAGTAGAAACTCACCCGGGTTCTTATCCTTAACATCCTGGAGCCAATCCAACAAAGACTTGTTTAAATCATCAATCATTTCAATCAGGGGCTCCAATCTCTCAATGCAAGGTATTGGCTGAACTTCTAAAGATTGAATGATATTCCTTAAGTTAGCCAGAACCTTATCTTGAACCTGATTAACCTGAACCAAATGAGTTGGTTCAGGGTTGGGCGGGTTTGACATCAATGTAGAGGAATTAACGAATTGAGATTCGTTATACCCATCCTGATAATAGGTCATTTCAGATTGTTCAAAAGATGGAGATGACCTAAAGGCAGTGAAATCAGAGGATGGGTAAGGATCAGTGTATCCTTCTTGATTGTAGATCGCATTAGGTTGTTCATGAAAGGAGGACGATCTATAATCGATGCAACTCTGAGAAGGATAGAATTGAGAATCAAAGTGTTCAGGGTTAGACCCTAAACACGGGGGTCCGGAATTGTATCCCCAATCCGAATTATCCCAACTAACTGATGGTCGATTACAATACGAGTTGGGATAATTGTCATGTTGAGGATAATTTACAACAGGAGGGAAAGAGCGGGAATGCGTGAAATATGTGGAAGGATTCATGAGACACTGGAGGAAGAAAGGTGCCCTGCAATACAAACAATCAAACCTGTCCTTAAATGGGTTAGCCTACAGACCTACAGACTCCAAAAACCCGTCTTGAGATAAAGGAACGATTTGATCTACTTCTGTCTGTTCAATCCAACCAGTTAGAAGGAGGGACTGGGGAGAAGGTTCTTCCTTCGGCTTGCGCCTCCGGTTCCTAGTGTACCCCCCAGCCGCGATCGTTTGACTCTGCTCCCCTAGCTAGACATCAGATTGAACAGTAGAAACAGACTAATCGAAAATAATCTCGTTCTGAGTTCTGAAGAGCGAGTCCAATCCTTAAGGCCAACGTCTACTCTGTTTTATTTAGGGCTACGTTTGAATGTGCTTTGGAATGTGATGGGCCCTTTAAATGGGTTGTGCCCTTAATGATTGATTGCTTTGTGTGTACGTGCACAACCAGTGGTTTTCAAGCAAGATTATTTTTGATGTGATGAATTTTAAGGTTCAAATCTTGCTTAGTAGCTTTTAGGATTCAACTTTAGGTGTTTTCAATCAAGTTTTATTGGCACACCAGGTTTTGCAAGCACAGGTGAAGATATTTTCCTTTAAAGTTTAAAAAGAATGTGGAGTGCCTGGTAGATCCCTAAGAGTTGAACCTAATTGGCAACTACTTGATGAGTTGATTTTATTTGAAGTGGTGCGGCCCAAACAACTCAAACAACTGGCCTGATGCACCACCTAATTAGGCACACAAATGATTACCCAATCTGATTTCTACTCGATTATGTGTTTGGATGTGTGTACCGGCTCCTAAGATTGGTTTACCGGTTGAGTTAGAAAATCAGATGAGGTTGTGTACCTCTGTGAGATTTTTTTATTATTATTATTTTTTTTTAATGTGGGGGTTGGAGTGAGTATGGATGTCAAACAACAAACAATCTAACCTTAGAGTTTATAAGAACACCTAGGTTGATTGATGTTTGAATTATTATGTGATGAAATGAAATCTAATGGGTGGGAGGTGGGGGATAACTTACAAAACCTTCCACAGCACTTTACTCCGATCTACCGCTTTTGCCTGTCTCAAAAAAGTACCTGCAATTACAATAAGAAAGGAGAAAAGTGAGGTAAATGATTTGTAAGTTACAAAACGTGAAGAGAAATCAAAGATCGTTGCCTCCCCAGCAACGGCGCCAAAATGTTGAACGTAAATTTTACGCACCTACGCTAACGTGTTTGGTTTTGGAAAACCCGTCGTTGTAGTTCGAAAGCGAAGGATTCGTGTTCAACAAATAAAATTTATACCGAAATAAGAATTCCGGGTCGAACACAGGGAGGCGAACGTTTGATTTAAAAACTTCACGTTTCTTTTTATTTTGTCACAAAGAAATTCAATTTAAACTAAGTATCTACAACAAATAAAAGAGACAGAGGGAGTAAGAGAGAGAGAAAGAATACTATACATGGAAATCAAAATGAGATGTAGAATAGACAAGGAATTTATCATAAAAGAGTTCTTTCGTTACAACTAGAAAACATAAAATAATTACTCTAGAAAGCATTAAAAGAATGGAGGGAGAAATGTCCTCCTCGACGATTGCTCGGAGGATGAATAGACTACTCTAGAAAGCAGTAAATCTATACTAGAAAGCAGTAAAAAGAATAGGGAGAGAGAATCCTCCTCGACGGTCGCTTGGAGGACGAGCCGGACGGGACGACGCCTGGACGAAGGAGAACGAAGCGGGACGAAGGAGGACGAAGCAGAGGAATGGGAACGAAGCAGCACGCCGTCGTCGTCGCGGGATCCACTTCCGAAGGGGGACGAAAATTTGGACTTTATCTCGCGAGAAGCATCCCGGGTGTGGGACAAGCTTCTCTTGAGCTTTGGAGAGGTAGAGAGGAGAAGGAAGGGATGAAAATTTCGTATGGAGGGGGTCTCCGTTTATAGTTGCAAGGAGTGAGGGCAAAATGGACATTACATCTTCAAAATAATAAATAAGGGGTCTTTAGTGACGGATAAAACCGTCGCTAAAGCCCCGCCGTCGCCGTCGCCGCCGCGCCCACGCGCGCCCGCTCGGCTGGCCTGCGCGCGTAACGCATACGCACGTCCGCGTCGTCTCAGCCGTCCGATCGCGAGATCGGACGGCTTAGAACGCGTCCGCGCCCGCTGCGTAGCGCACCGCCCGCATGTGATCGCGCGCCCACCAGAGCGTCCAATTGCGCGTCGACGCTATCGGGCGCGCGCGGCCATTGGATCTTCATCTGACGCTCGTGCGCGCCCGCTCGCCCGCGCCTTCGACCCCCTCACCGCGGCTCGAACCCGCGACCTCCGCTTCGCCCGCAGCTGCGTCGCCGCTACGCTACACGGGCGAAATGGTCGCGCGGACGTTTTTAAACGCGAGCGACCGCAGCCGTTGGATCGAGATCCAACGGCGGAGAGGAGACGGTGCGCGGTCTTGACAGGACTCCTGCGGCCGATTGGGCGGTTGGGATGGTGCCACGTGGCACTATCTTGGCCGTCCATCTTCTGGAAGTTGTAGATGGTGCCACGGATGTCGGATTGACTCGATTTTTGTGTCATTCGGCTACGATCGTCGATCCGAATTCATTCGTGTGGTCGGATTTTCCATCTGAAGTGCGGATTTACACCATCCTGGCCCTTGATCTTCTAGGGTTCCCCGGTCTCTATCTAATGCTACGGATGCCTGATTAGGGCGATCTTGGAGTCGTTAAACTCCAATCGTTGCCCTGATCATATCCATACGGTTGGATCTTTGATCCGAGGCCCCGATAAAATATTTGCCCTGTCCAAGCACATAAAAGGAGACAATTAACCTCCATTTTATTCAAACTACTCTAAATGCAAGATGATGCATGTAATGCAATATTTATATCATGAAATGCAATCCTATGCTTAAGAACATGCATAAATAGACATTTTAAGTAGTGTAAATGTGTTTACATCATAAATCAATTTTAATCTGTTTGCCTCCCTGTGAACGATCAGATTACACTTTTAATCTACGATTTTAATGTTCTCGCATTCGATCTGATTTATAAATTCAAGAGTTTCTCTACACATTTATTACGACGAAAAGTGATTTTTTACAATCACATCCTTGAACAGAACAATACCTGTTGGTTTAAAATACAAAATAGGAAGTCTCTAGTATCAGTACCCATACTTTAGTACTGGTACCAGCTGATTGATGGGTTAGATCTGAATGCCAAATTAACTGAAATTAAGATTTAAACATTATGATTTAAATTCAAATGACTAACACCCATTTTTCCTTGGTTCTAACTCTAAAAATAGGACTCATGGTTTGCACACAAGAAAAATAAGAGAGATCATTTATGCTTAGAAAGAGATTCTACTCTCCATTTCTCTTTATAAAAAAAACTTGTTGGGCACTTTCTCTACTATTCTATTTCCTACCAAGACAAGTTCATGATAATGCTTGATCTTACACTCAAATTCACTGCATGCATACATTCATAGGCTCTCTATTCGATAATATCATTTTAGTACTATTGTTGAGAGGCTTAGGAATTTTTCTTATAAAACTTTTTGTTTCTTACACCGGTTCTTAATTTGGATTGAGCTTGCAGCTCATTGTTTGGGTTGTGATAGCTCGTTTGTTATACTTGGATTGAGGTAACTTGTTAATTGCATTAGTTAGTAAATTGGTTCCCATGGGGTTAAGGGAATCGAGCTATAAATCCTAAGGTATGAGGCTTAGGTAGTGGAGTACCCAAGTTAGAGGGGAACCACTATACATCTTGTGTTTATTCTTGTGGTTTGATTTTTGTGCCAATATTATTTTGTTCCACATTGCTTACATCTCATTTCTTGTGTGGTTACCCAAAGTATTTAGATCCTATAAGTGGCATCAAAGAGGGTTACAAGATGATATCACAAATCTAACTCGCAATGGCATCAACCTCAAGGCACACCGAAGCACAATCATTGACTCATCCTCCCTATTTTTATAGGATTGACTACGGGTATTTGAATAAATGGATGCAAGTCTTCCTCAAGGAGATGGATGAGGAGTCTTGAAATTTCATTTAATCAAAATACACTGATTCAGAGGTGAACGAAGGAGTAGTATTAACTGTTGGAGCTAGAGCACCACGATCATTTATTTTGATGACAACAAAACATGTGTCATTTAACATTTACACTTGAAGTCTTAGATTTCAGGTTAATTGCAAATGGAGATGTGGTTAGATGGAGTTCGAGCTCGCATCCATGGCAAATTGGAGGAGCTTGATAGAGAACAAAGGAGCTTCGTGAGGAGCGATGGCTTGATGAAGGAAGGAGATGAAGAATAAGATAGATTTCCTTTCCTTGTACTCTATGTATTTTTGTCTCTTTTGTTGCTCTTTATTTTTATTTCTTAGATTCACGTTAAAGAGCCTCAAAGAACCCTAATAGTAGTCCTAGGAACACTTGCACAACCCTAGGATACTTAGGTTTTCTGTAGAGATCTTAGAAAACCAAAATAGGGTTCAGATAGCCTTATCAGACGTCTAATCTGAAAATCAGATGTCTGATAATGACTTTTAAGATGTCTGACTGTTGACTCAGACGTCCGATAACATCTAGGCTGGACTTAATAGGTTCTGTTCGTTTGAATCAGTCATCCAGACCTTAGCCCAGACATCTTAGTAGACGTCTAATGGCTTTGCTAGATGTCCAATTAGTGGACCGTTGGCTGCCTTAGTAAACATTGAGAAAATGACCATTAACCTCGTATTAGACCTCTGTAGAGGACCCTAGATGTCTGATACATGACCGTTTTGCCTCAGCTATCCTAAAATCTCTTCTCAGAGATTTTCTAGCCATTGCACTCCCATGGGAATCCATTTCCGCAGAAAAGTAGGTTTCCAGAGATCCAAACTTATTGCCAGACGTCCTGTATGTTGTCTGATGGACTTTCACTAGAACCCTGTTTCGATCTTATTCAAGTTAGGAAGGAAACTCGCCTATAATCAGATGTCTAACTTTGTTCGCATACGTCTTAAACAAGTTTTCCAGACGTCCGATGCCAGGATCAGATGTCTGATAACCCTGTCAGTGTAATGATTAATCCTGATTTTAGCCTGATTTTCTTGGAGCTGGCACCCAACGGCTATGGAAGCTTTCCAAGGCCTTCCAAAGCCTTCCTAGGGCCTCTATAAATAGAGGAGAACCTTTGCCACTCAAGAACACACCTAGACACACCGAAGCATCATACTTTCCACTCTTTGGTGTCTAAAAGAAGAAGAATATCAAATGGAAGAAAGTTCTTGCTCTCCAAGCTTTAGTTCTACATCTAGAGAGCATCGATCATTTGCGCACCTGCTCTCTCGCCATAGTTCATGAGAGCATTGTTGCGCCGTCGCATAGTTCACGCATCCGAGTCGTCGACGCACTTCTAGCAAAGGGAAGCATCCTAACTCTTATAGAAGCTTAGTTTATGAATTACTTTGTTGGCTCTATAGGATTATTGTTGTATTTTACTTTGTTATTTGGTTGGGTATTCGCGTTGCAAATTCACATCTCCATCGAGGGACAAAATCCTTCTCGTGAAGAGAAGGGGTTGAGGAACGCTACCCTTACACTTGTAGCATGGCTGTAATTAAGGTTGAATCACCCTCGTTTAAGTGATTCGTTTAGTGGATTTGATCAATTTGGTTGATCGGAAAATCCTAACTAGAAAGGGTTAGGTGGTGGTTTTCACCCAGTTTGGGTTTCCACCTAAAAATCATTGTGTACATTGTGTGATTGTCTATTTTGTGAGATTGTTATAATTCCACATTTTTATGTCACGCTGATCTCACCCCCTCCAAGTAGGGAATTACAATTGGCATAAGAGCTAGGTCTTGCAGATTGGAGTAACACCCAGTAAGAAGATCATGGAGGGGAGCAGTTCCGCAATCTAGTTCTCCGAGGGGCAATCCACGACCCGTCCACCATTCTTCGATGGGAGCAACTACCCCTACTGGAAGCTGGGGATGAAGACTTGGCTTCAAGCCAATGACTTCACAATTTTGGCCAGGTGCGAGTGCCATTTGAGATCCCAGAGAAACCCGCGAGAGACTACTCGCAACAACAAATTCTTGAGCTCTCTTTGAACGCGAAGACCATGAATGCCCTTTACTGCATGCTCAGCTCAGAGAAGTTTAACAGAATCTTGCAGTGAGCCACCGCATATGAGATTTGGCACACACTTGAGGTAACTCACGAAGGTACCTCTAAGGTAAAAACTTCTAAGCTCAATTTACTTTCACAAGAATTTGAGTCTTTTTCCATGAAATCTAACGAATCTTTGAGTGAGATGAACACTAGGTTCACTCTCATTGTAAATAATTTAAAAGCTTTAGGTAAGACCTTCATCAAGGGGGAGCTACAAGGGAAGCTTCTTCGTTCCCTCAGACTGGAGTGGGAACAGAAGGTCACCGCCATCGAGGAGGTGAATGAAGTGGAGGAGCTTAACATGGAGGAGCTCCTAGGCAACCTAATGGCCTACAAGACAAAGCTAAAGCAGAAGGACACACCAGAACCAAAATCGAAGAAGACCCTCACATTCAAAGCCACGTCAGATGGCGAGGTAAGTTCCGATGATGAAGACTTTAAGTTTTTACTTAAAAAGTTTTCCAAGTTTTGTATGGAATCAAAGAAAGAGAAGGAGAAGAAGGAAAGCTCGAGACGTTGCTACCACTGCAATGAGAAAGGGCATCTGCGATCAAAATGCCCTCTTCTCAAAAAGGAGAAGAAGGAAAAGGAGAAGTCTAAGAAGAAGGTGTTCCAAGCAACTTAGGATGACTCAAGCTCAGAGGAAGAAGAGTAGAACCCTGAGGAAGAAATGCTTGCTTTGGTTTCATGGCCAGAGGAAGTGATAGCGACAGCGAAAGCGGAAGTGATTCCGACAACGAGGTAAATTCTGATTTACAAAATACATTTAATGAGCTTTTTGAAGTTAGTAAATCAATTAAGATAGAAAATAAAAATATTAAAAAGAACCTTAGTTTTCTTAAAAATGAAAATGAAAGGTTAGAAAAATAACTTAAGGATTTAGAATCTAGTACTAAAAATGATGACTTAATCAATGAAACTACTAGATTGATTGAAGAAAATGTTACTCTAAAGTTAGAAATTTCTGATTTAATGACTAAGATAAATATTACAGAAAAAGAAATCGCATGTCTTAAGGAAAATTCTAAGTTAATCAACTAAGTAGAAGAGTTGCATTGCCTTAAGGTTGAGAAAAGATCTCCGTCAAGGAGACCTGCTAATAGATCTGGATCCAAGCTCACATGGATACCGAAGAAAGATTTGGAATCTTGTTTCGTAGGTTTCAAGGGTGACTACAACATAAAGGATTGGACCTACAAGGTCAAGGCTGGTCAACTCGAGTTGGGAGGACCAAAGAGTAGACCAAGGAGAAGAACGAGAAGACCAATGAGACAGTGAACAAATGATGGACCCGCTGCATGTCGACTGCCAGATAGGAGACCGGCGCCAATGCCCAGGCCTCCAAGCTTCGGATGGGAGCCCCATCCGATGTGGCATCCACCACCTCCATTTGGGCCATTTTAATGGCCATGGTAGGTGAGGTAAAACCCTTTTTACCCTATCTTTGTTTACCATTAGCATATAGATAGGGGGAGTTAAAAACTACTAGCTATATTTCCTTTAGTAAAGGGGAGAAAAATAATAGCTATCTTGTTGTTACAAAAAGGGGGAGGACATTACTCTTGTTAAAAGAAATTCAACTCATTTATAGAAGAGCATGTTTTAAGGTGGAGTTATAGGAAATTTAAAATCAATTTAACTTTTTTGATAATGTTAAAAAGGGGGAGGATTTACATTATTAGTTATGATTTTGTCATCATCAAAAAGGGGGAGATTGTTTGTTCTAGAGCACCACGATCGTTTATTTTGATGATAACAAAACACGTGTCATTTAACATTTGCACTTGAAGTCTTAGATTTCAGGTTAATTGCAAATGGAGACATGGTTAGATGGAGTTCGAGCTCACATCCATGGTGGATTAGAGGAGCTTGATAGAGAACAAAGGAGCTTCGCGAGGAGCAATGGCTTGATGAAGGAAGGAGATGAAGAATAGGATGGATTTCCTTTCCTTGTACTCTATGTATTTTTGTCTCTTTTGTTGCTCTTTACTTTTGTTTCTTAGATTCATGTTAAAGAGCCTCAAAGAACCCTAACAGTAGCCCTAGGAATACTTGCACAACCCTAGGATACTTAGGTTTTCTGTAGAGATCTTAGAAAACCAAAATAGGGCTCAGATAGCCTTATTAGATATCTAATCTGAAAATTAGACGTCTGATAATGACTTTTAAGACATCTGACTGTTGACTCAGACGTCCGATAACATCTAGGCTGGACTTAATAGGTTCTATTCGTTTGAATCAGTAGTCCAAACCTTAGCCCAGATATCTGATGCCTTTGCCAGACATCCAATTAGTGGACCGTTGGCTACCTTAGTAAGCATTGAGAAAATGACCGTTAGCCTCGTATCAGACGTCTGTAGAGGACCCCAGACATCTGATACATGCCGATTTTGCCTCGACTGTCCCAAAATCTCTTCTCAGAGATTTTTTAGCCGTTGCACTCCCTTGGGAATCCATTTCCGCAGAAAAGTAGGTTTCCAAAGATCCAAACTTATTGCCAGACATCCTGTATGTTGTCTGATGGACTTTTACTAGAACCCTGTTTCGATCTTATTCAAGTTAGGAAGGAAACTCGCCTATAATTAGATGTCTAACTTTGTTCCCAGATGTCTTAAACGAGTTCTCCAGACGTCCGATGCCAGGATCAGATGTCTGATAACCCTGTCAGTGTAATGATTAATCCTGATTTCAGCCTGATTTTCTTGAAGCTTGCACCCAACGGCTATGGAAGCTTTCCAAGGCCTTCCAAAGTCTTCCTAGGGCCTCTATAAATAGAGGAGAATCTTTGCCACTCAAAAACACACCTAGACACACCCAAGCAACATACTTTCCTCTCTTTGGTGTCTAAAAGAAGAAGAAGATCAAATAAAAGAAAGCTGTTGCTCTCCAAGCTTTAGTTCTACATCTAGAGAGCATCGATCATTTGCGCACCTACTCTCCTACCATAGTTCACGAGAGCACCGTTGCGCTGTCGCGTAGTGCACGCATCCGCGTCGTTGATGCACTTCCAGCAAAGGGAAGCACCTTAACTCCGATAGAAGCTTAGTTTAAGAATTACTTTGTTGGCTCTATAGGATTTTTGTTGTATTTTACTTTTTTATTTGGTTGGGTATTCGCATTGCAAATTCCCATCTCCATCGAGGGACAAAATCCTTCTTGTGAAGAGAAGGGGTTGAGGAATGCTACCCTTACACTTGTAGCATAGTTGTAATTGAGGTTGAATCACCCTCGTTTAAGTGATTTGTTTAGTAGATTTAATCAACTTGCTTGATCGAAAAATCCTAACTCGAGAGGGTTAGGTGGTGGTTTTCACTTGATTTGGGTTTCCACCTAAAAATCATTGTGTACATTGTGTGATTGTTATAATTCCGCATTTTTACATCATGCTGATCTCACCCCCTCCAAGTAGGGAATTACACTAACAAGTGAACAAAAGAAGAAAATTATGAGTAATGTAAAGGCCGTGAACACGCTTTATTGTGTATTATTGATGAGGTGTGGCTCATCATAGCTAAAATGCTCAAGTTAAGCTAGAAACTAGGTTAAGCACTACATTATTAACATGATAAAAGGGTTAAGTGTGGAAATTAAGGAAAAAGACCTAAAACATCAAATTAGTGTTAAAAATGTAATTAACGAGATATTCTATTCACAAATATAAATTGATGATCCAATTGCAAATTGAACACATGTTTAAGTTCAAAAGTATAAATCAAGGGTTGCATCAACTTCTTAAATGTTCAATTAAGATCCAATAAAAACTTGGTTGCATTTGGACATCATTAGGTCCTTGCATTAATGATTTTACACTCAGCTCCTTTTTCCTTCACATTTTATTTGCCAAAAAACACACAAGGGCCTTTTTGCAAGCTTTGAGGGACCTATTGGTTATTAATCTTCTCACTTATGGGCTTTTACATAACTCTTCTACCATATTTAGGACCTGTGTGCAAATTCACCAACACACCTGAAAATGTTCCTTGCCAAAGAATTGTTGTAGCAGCAGTTGTCGATCCTCTTCCTTATCCATCCAACGGCTGATTGTGATCCTATGATCTCGTACCTTTGCGTGGTGCAACGTCACCACCTCTAGATCTGATCGAACAGTGCACTTTTGGTTTGGAGCGTCCCATGCACCTAACCTACCCATCTCCATCGCTAAGCCTAATTGAGGCATTGATCACTCTCACAACTACTTAAGCACTCTCATTGAGCTTGTGCGCAGCAATCAGCTCCCCTTTTACATCTCTTGAGCTGTTCGCTTCCTCTCTCTAGTTACTCTCCTCACTCTACCTCCACCTCCATCGCCTGGGTGATGGTGTTCCACTTCTCTAACCTCTCGTCACTACTAAGGATCATGTAACTCCCCAGGGCAACTCTAAACTCCACTAGAGAGTTTTCTCTCTCCTGGAGTTCCTCCCCCATTCGTCACTGTAGCCACTAGCTTCAGATCTCCTTCAAGGTCCCATTCCTTTGATTAGATTAGGTTTTAATGCTTTCTAGGTTAGTGGTAGTGTATATTAGTGTAGTGTAGATCAATTAGAGTATAATTAGTTAGTTAATTCACTAATTTCATTGATTAGTTAGGAGTAGAATAACTTAGGTAGGTTTTCACCAATCCACCTTTTCTAGTCAGTTTAGATTAGAGGTGACAAATTTGCTTTCAATCATTTTATTTACTAATCTCTCTCTTCACCTCATGATCGCATTCTACTCTTCCTTGCAAATTTAATTCATCGATCCTATCCATCAAAGCATTCAGCAGATCTGAAGCTCATTAGCATTCAGATATGTTGAAGTGCTCAAAATCAATTTGAGGGCATCCCATTCAGCCCAAACAATGAACAATGCCTCACCATAGATTTAATTGAGCTGGATTCACTTGAGTTATGTAGATTTGTTTCTCATGCTTGATAAAAAGATTAAGATTCCATTCAGTTTTAATGCATTTCAATTGAGTGAATCGAGCTTATCTCTTTGTAATTGGATTTAATGTGATGGGTTTGAGCATCTGGGATTCGATTTTTACAATTTAATTAGTTCACACCCAATTTTAGCTTTGTTGTTGTTTTTGAGGTAGCTTAGGCTAAGGAGAATGAGATGCATTGATTCAAGACCAAAGCAATGACCTAATGGATCCTAAAGCATTACTAAATCATCCTAAACACCAATTAACGGTGTGCAAAATGATCAAGTGAACATAGCACCTGAGCAAAGCTATAGCAAATGCCATATGGGAAATAATTGGATTCCATCCAAATTGGTTTGAATCAGATTTTTGGGAGTTGAAATGGATTTGAATGATAATGAGGGTCAGTATGTGGTTTTAATGCATTTTGAAGGTCTAATTTGAATTCCTGCATTCATATTGTCTATAGCATAAGGCAAGAATCAATTTAGGGTTTCAGATGTATTTGGAGTTGAATATGAAATTCATTGTGTCCTGATCATGCTAGGAACATTTATGACAACTTCAAATGGATTTTTAGTATCTTGATTCAGAACAACAATAGCAGCAACTACTGCATTATTCTGTTAATATAAATGGACTTTCCTTTGGTTTTGAACTCCAAAGGTTGAGTGGTTTAAGGATGAATTGGATTTTTATGAATGAACAACTCCTAGATATTATTTTCAGATGTGAAGGGAGCATGGATTTAACTCAAATCAAACCTAAAAAGGTCTTATCTCAATTCTTGATCACTTGTAGTAGAATGGTTGCACAACTGTATCTTCGACTTTCAGAAGAGATTTTAAGTTGATTTGAATGTTTTAGTGAGCTGACAATGTGTTGTAATGCTAGATTTTCATTTCCAAGCATTCATGTACCTTTTATTGATTTAAATCTGACTAGAAGTGCTTGTAATTATTATTTAAGTTTAAATAGATCTAAATGTCCAAATGTTGATTTTAGTGAAATTGAAGTTGAAATGAATATTTTAATGATCAAAACTATTGCATGATGATGTCTGGAGAATTCTGAATGTTTATCTCCCTTTTCCAGATACTTAAGCCCATTTGGATGCCTTATATCCTTAGTTCAAATTCATTGAAGGCCACTTTTCGATGAGATTTGTAAATAAATAAAAACCATAAAAAAATCATAAAAAATAAAACAAACCTATCTTGGGTAACATCTGGTATTTCTTTAGGTGTATGGAAAGTTGCAAAGTATTTTCAACCCCTAACTTGGTATAACATACCAGCCGATGGTTCAGTCTACTTTAAAACTTAATAAAAGAGCTTAATTTAAAAATATCAAAAAGAGTTCCTCTCTCTCATCTCACTTTCTCTATCTCCTATCCTACCTCTATAAAACACAAAGAGACCATAAAAATTATAAAAATACTCAAAAATACCTTAAAATACCATGTATATTATATTTATACTTGTAAATATCTATTTAATCGTAAGCTATATGTAAATAATGTAGTATACGTAAATAATGTCCATATATAACCTATAATTGTATTATATATATATAAATAAATATTTAGGATGACTTATTGTATATATAACCTTATCATATAATTGTATATTAATTTATATTAATGTAAATGTGTATAATACTAAGTAATTATAAATAACTACATACATATCTATAACCATATCTGTTACTGTACATACATATTTAAGTAACTATTATATGTTGTATGATACCTGTACATTTATTTATTTATGTATTTATTATAGGTAATTATGTTATTAAGTTAATTTGGTAAATTATTAGTTTAAAATAAAATAAATTAGTAAATTAATTTATTATTGTAGTAATTTATAGTATACACTTAAATATATTAATCTTAAATTTTTCAACCTATTTAGAGCATATTTATACTGTATAATAATATTTATAACTTAATTTTGTATATACGTCTAAAAAATTTGTATTTAAATATATATAAATTAAAATAAATGTTCTAAATTAAATTTAAAATGTGTAATAAATATCTTATTATATTAATTAACTAATTATAAAGTCAATTGCACCATTAGTTTATCAATTTGTACATTAATTATGAAATTAAACCTTAAATTAATTTATATAAACCCCTAACTTTAGCTAATTTTTATATATAATTAAATAATTTATAATCCTAAATTAACTATACAATTATGTAGCCCTATATAAGGGCTTTACAATGATATATTTTATTTGAAATTTGGATCCCAATTGAGCACTCAATTTAAGGCTCAAATAGGACCTTCCAACACATAATGCAATGCAACTCAGGGCTCAATTCAGGGCAACATTAGTGTCACATCGGTGGTGTGTGAGCGGTCTGTGCCATATAAAATGATTTTGTTCAATAGGCATTTTAGTTGTCACATGTGCCGAGAGCACCTTACCATTATACCTCCTCTCTCAACCATATATATGAGCATATATTGAATTAATGTGGGCTAGAAGCCTATGCAAAGTATGGGCCTATTGGGCCTAAATGGGCTTGAGAAAATGTATAAAAATGCACACTAATAAAACTAGAACCAAGTCTAGTAGTGGTATGGTCCCACACCATATGGGTGCTATGTATCCTACGCAAAACCTGGTTTGCCCACTAAAATCTAATTTTTGTTTATGTGAACAATACAAAGAGGAGAGTTAGGGAGGAGAATCCTAAAAAGTTCCAAGTGTTGGAAGTGTTGTAGTGTTGTCTGAGAAGCTGTGTGTGAAGTTTGTGAGTGGCTAAGTGTTGTAGCCTTAGTGAGTAAGAGAGTTTACTAAGTGTGTGCTATGTGTTGTGAGCGTGTGTATAGTATATGTGTATACTTGTGTATATATATATATATATTAGTATATGTATGTATATAGATATGTATAATAAATAAAATATATATAATATTTATGTACATATATATAGTATGTATGGATAAGTATAGTATAGGATAATATAAAATAGTATATGTATAAAATATACATGTTTACCTTGCTATGTATATGTATACGGTTTCTTTAGTGACATATATATCTATCAGTGTAGATATATATTTATGTTAGTAAATATAGTTCTTTTGCCTTATGTTTTATATATATTTTTACTAAGGCTATAGTAATACTTATATATGTTACTGTATATGTAGTATATGTTATTAAAGTTATTAGTATATGTTAGTATATTTAGTCTAGCATATGTTGGTAGTTGTTTTTATACTTATACTTAGGTATTATTTAGAATAGTTGTACATAACCAACATAGAGTAGTCATCCATAGTTTTCGATGCCTGTTTAGCTGAAAATATGTTTATTGCATTGTAGTGAGTATTAATTAATTCTATTGTATATAATTGACTAATTATTTCAATCATTAATTTATTTTGTAAATATAATTGACCTTTTTTGGAATAAAAGAATATTTTTGGAACATAGAGAGATTATCAATAATTACCTCCTAGTGAACGACTTGGAATAAACTAGTTAAAATTATGTAAATAAATAAAATGACACATCTATTTACATTATGAAAACTATACTACAATAACGACACCATTAAAAGATAGTTTTTACCATGCAGACAGTTTTGTCCTTCAATTATCGAAGAAGTTCTACCGAATTTTAGCATGTGAGTCGGCCTACGAAATTTGGAATACTCTTGAGGTAACCTACGAAGGAACAAACAAGGTAAAGGAAACTCGTATTTCGATTCTAACTAAAAACTATGAGTGTTTCAGGATGACGAAAGGAGAAACAATAAAAGAAATGTATACAAGGTTCGAAGAAATTGTCAAACCAATGAAGAATCTTAGAGTCAAGTTGATAGTGGAGTAGCATTTAAGGAAGTTCTTTAGCTCTCTTACAAGTGATTGGATACCAAATACTATAGCTATCTAAGAGGTGAAAGACCTCTCCACTCTCCCTCTTGACGATCTAGTTGGCAACTTTATGGCTTACAAAGTCCAATTAGAGAACATGAAGATGAACGAAGAGGAGACAAAGACATCAAGCAAGAAGGATTTTGCCTTCAAAGCAATCAAGGAGGACTCGAATTCAAACACCTTGAAATCCAAAGATGATGGAGATGCTCAAAAAGAAATTTCAAAACTTTCTCTAGAAGCAAAGTAAGAAAGTCAATAAAATTTCAACTAAATATTGTTATTAGCGTAAGAAAAGGGACACTTGCAAAAAGATTGCCCTATTAACAAGAGCAAGAAAGACAAGAGGAAGGACATGAAAGAAGGCAACAAAAAGAAGAAGGATTCCAAGAAAGCTTTCGTAGCAACATGTGAAGATACTGGCTCCAACAAGTACACTAACTCTGATGAATTGGATGACAACAAGGTCGCTCATGTATGTTTGGTAGCCACCATGGAAGAAGCGATAATAAGGTAAATTCTGACTTTTCTCTCAATGAATTGTTAGAAGGTTTTGAAGAGTTATACCTAAAAAGAAAAAAGATTAGAAAGGAGAACAAAGAACTAAAAAGAACTTGCTTTATTCTTGAACTAGGAAAAGCATGCCATTAACTAAATTGTCTATGCCAAACGATATCAATAGTCAACTACATAAGAAAATTATAAATCTTGAAAATCAATACGATCATTTTGAGGACACACTAAAAACTTAAAGACTATGACTAGACTAACTACTGAGTTTTGTGATGAATTGAGAAAAAATGAAATGCACCCTAACATGCATGTTATCAAAAGGCAGAGAATTATAAGAATTATAGGCCTAGCATTTCAAATGGGTCTATAAATCTCATAATTTGAAAGGTATTAACCAAAAAGGACCCTTAAAAACATGGGTACCTGGAAATGATGTTTTACATTATTTTACAGGAATAGATCAATGGGATGAGTATGATCAATGGGTGTTCAAGACACACAATAGAACACTTCAACCTCTGTACAAAATAAATGAAGATCAAAAAAGATGGACTACTGGAGCTTAGCACAAACAAGAATCATTTTATCATAGGTAATTTATTTCATATGTTATGTAATATCGGCATCCCTTGTTTTTAATTCGTTTAATTGATACTAGACAAGAAGGGGGAGAAAAATAAACAGGTAAATAGTCATATTCTAAGGTAGAGCACATATTGAGGGGGAGAATTCACTAGATTAATTTCTTCCATTTCAAATTTTTAAAGATAACTTTCATCTTAAATATATCTATTTACAAGATAATTTTGTTAACTCCAAAAAGAAAGAGATTATTGGAACCATGTTCCACATCTTATTTTGGTGTTAACAAAATTATTTTAGATTAACATTTGAAATTAAGCATTATTCATATTCTGATGAAGATTTTAAGAAATCAAGGAAAATAGAGAAAGATGATAAAACAACAATGATGACGATGATGGAAGATATCTTCAAGACAAACCCAAGATTTTGAGTTGTGAGATAAAATAGGCTTTTATTTTATTCTTAGAATGTATACCTCTCAACTGATAAACAAAAATTAGATCGTAAAAATCATTTAGAGGTAAATAAAGATAAACATTACGATCATTTGGTTTATTTCGAAGTATGTTTTGTTTAAAAGATCATTTTTTTAATATTTAAGGTATTTGCAAAAGAAGACTAATAATCAAATTAAATTTATGTTTAAAAGGTACTTGTTTTAACCCACAAGTACTGGTACTAAAGTTTAGTATTGGTACATGTGAGTCAATGAATACCAATACTAATGGGTTACAGATTTGTGTTAAGTGTTCAAAACCCAAATCTGGAAACAATGAGTACCCATGCTCATGTTTAGTATCACTATCCCATAGGTGTTGTCTGCGACATGTTGGTTTAAAATACAAAATAGTAAGTTGCTAGTACCAATACTCATACTTTAGTATTAGCACCAACTGACCATTGGGTTAGATCTGAATGCTAAATTAAGTGGAATTAAGGTTGTAAACGTTAGGGTTTAAACTAGAATGGATAGCATTTGTTTTTCCTTTGTTCTAACACTATAGATAGGTCATTGGACTCTTAGTTTGCACACAAGAAAATAAGAGAGATCATTTATGCTTAGAAAGATATTCTACACTCCATTTCTCTCTATAAAAAAGCTTGCTGGGCATTTTCTCTACTATTCTATTTCCTGCCAAGATGACACTACTAGAAAAATGGGCATTCACGACGCTTTCCTAGCGATGGTTTAGCTAAAATCATCTTCTATATCAAGTATCCCCCTGATTGCCTTTAATAATGGGAGAATCATATACACAACAACTTTGAAACTGTCTTATCAATTACAGAAATGATGATTTTTATAAAATCATCGTAAAACCTAAACCCTAAAATTCGCCCTTCGCATTGTGAAGGGTGCCTCCTTCTTCGTTAATAATGACAATTTTGCAAACCATTGTATAATAACTATAAATGACAGTTTTTTTGTAAATCATCATGTATACTAATCCTTGAAATTTCCCCATGTAGGATTTTTTTGCGCCCTACCTAATTAGGTATGCTTCATTATAGTTAAAATGCCTAAGTTAAGTTGGAATCTAAGTTAAAACACTAAGAATTAACTCAAGAAGAGGGTTAAGTGTGGGATTGATGAAAAATAACCTAAAACATCCAATTTGTGCTAAAAATGCAAAATTAAGTCAAATTAAAGTGATTTTGTCTTAAGATTATAAATTGGCTGAATCAAAAGGTCAATGAACACCAAAATGAGCTCGAATTCACCAATTAATTGTTGGAATAATTTTTAATAAGTTCAAACTACTTGCCATAAAAATTACATAGTGTTTTGACTTTATTTGGACCTTGAATTAAGTGAATTACATTTAGGTCCTCTATGTACAAATGAGCCTTCCCATTTTCTTCTTGTAAAAGTCAACAAGGAACTTTTTGTAAGCCATAGGGACCTTTCTGTAAGGTTTTCTAACCATGGGTTTCTTTGCAAAATTCCTACTATTTCACTTGAGGGGCCTTAAATGCAATTACACCAAAAGACCTACACCTGCATAGCACTTTAGTTGCTGATGAACGTAGAACACAAAGTATGGCAGTCATCCATTTCTCGTGGAATTAATCTAATAATGGATCTACCACCAACTTGCTGTCACCAATGTGCCCACCTTTCCGCTTTCTTATAGATCACATCCTAGGATTATTATTCAATCTTGAGCTTCCTGCACCCTCCAAATCTTATATTGGTCGCTGATCCTCAATGGACCTTACCTACGATTCTTTGTCATTCTTAGCTCCACTACCTATGTAGAGACCTTCCCTTCAAGCTTGAGACCCGATCAACTCCCTCCTCCCTGAGTTGATCACCTCTTCCCTTTCCAGCTCCTCTTCCCCTTCTTCCGCTACTGGCGACAGAAGTAGCAACTTCCTTCCCAATTTGTCCTTATTGAACTAGATCACATAACTCCAGAGGATAACCCTGAGCTCCTCCCTATGAGCTTTCAATCTCTGGAAGCCTCCTTCCTTCGTTGCTGCAGCCACCAACTGCAGTTTTCTTCATGTCCTGTTCATCCTTTTAGCTTAGGTATATTGCTTTCATAGTTATGAATTAGTTTAGATCTGTAGTTTAGATTAGAATTATCATTTAATCACATTACATTAGTGTAGCATAATGTAAGTTGTAGTGAGAGATGCTAATTCCCATTTTTGCAGTGATTCATTGATCTTTCCCTTCACTTCATGATCGTCTTCAATCAATTCCCTCACCATTTTTATCATCAGTCACCCCTTTTCCATTGCTGCCATGAAGGCTAAAGCTATTTAACTCTCAAATCTTATGGTGCACTATATCGACCTAAAGGTCTTCTCACACACTCCATTGAATCACAAGGACCCTCCCTATGATTTGAATTGAGCTGATTTAACCAATTGAGTCTGATTTAATTTTAGCTATTGATTGAGGAATTTGAGAAGCAATTTGGTTTCAATTGATTTTAATTGATCAAATTGAGCTGATATTTGTTTGATTGGATTGATTGTGATGATTCTGAGATGTTTTGATTTAATTTCCAACACCTAATGAATTCGCACCCAATTTCTTCTATTGATATTGTTCTTCTTCTTTGCCTTGGTAGCAAGGGCCAAGGAAATTAGGTGCATTAAATGGAGATCCTCGCAATGACCTAATTAGCTCTAAAGGATCACCTGGGACTCCTTATCACTAATTAATAGTGTGTAGGGTTTCTAGATGGTCAAATTCATCTTGGAGAATCCATATGAATAGCCAAGAGGGCGACATTCTGATCTCAATGCATATTGTTTTAATTTGTCAATCAGGAGTTGTATGAGGCTTAGAATAATTGAATGAAGCTTTTCAATTTGTTTCCCAATGGTTTCAATGCATGTTTTGATCTCTCCATTTCATGTTGTCTATAGCGAAAGGAGGTTAATATAGAGTTTTTGGAGTGTTTTATGCTTTGAATTGATTTTTGTAAGACTCTAGATCCATTGTTGGATGTTTGTGACACTTAAGTTTGGTTTTTAGTTGAGTTAAACTTGATCTGAGATCTATTGGCTTTGTTGCCCAAGTTTGAGGTGAACCTGAGACTAAAGTATTCAATTAGTGTTCTAATACCCTGGGCAAGATTTCAATATTACTTCCTATGTTTAGGCAATGTGTTTGAGTGATTGTTTCAGTGTCTTGAATCTCAAATCAGGTATGAGATGTCATATTGACAACAGCTATAGCTGCTAATATGTTTGAATGAAGTTTCTGAATGAGGTTTTGATCGAGGAATTGAAACGAATTTTGGATGAGTTGAAGTTTGTAATGATTTTTTTTCTTTTGGAAAGAAATTTGCATAGAATTATCTTTCTGATGTCTAGAGAAGCTAGGAATGATTACTTAATTCTTGAGTTGGACTAAAGACATTTCTAATAGCAGTAGTAGTTAAAACAGTCAAAACTGAGTGTGGGTTGAGAATTTGAAGAGAACTTATCATGTTTAAAGCTTAAACAAGTATCCAAGTTAATCTGATGTTAGATCAAGTCTCAAAAGCATTCATGTACTATTCTTTGATTTTAATTTGAATTGCAAAGCTTGTAAATCTTTTAGGAATTTCTTTGTCAACAAACATGATGTCTATTAACTATCTAAATCATGTTTTGAAGTTGAATTCATTGCTAAATCATATTTTTGAGTTTGATTTTAGTGTTTGTCAGTTGCTAAAAGTTTATAATATTTAGATCTTTCTTTCTAGCATTTTTGCTCAAGTTTTAAGGCATGGATTTAACTTTTAATCACTAATTGGCCTTTTTCCAACATTTTTGCTATAATTAGTGTGAAAAATGGAAAGATAATGTAAATAAATAAAATAAAGGTGAAGTAAGTGAGAGTTGAGTGTTTTGAACATGTGTGTGTAGTTAAATTTGAATTCCTAGGTGTTTAGCTATTAGAAAATGCCAGTAGAAGTTTTAGTTCCTTCTTAGTTTAGGAATAAAAGATTCAAAACAAAAATCCAAAATGAGTTTCTTTGTTTCACTTCCTTAAGCTTCTATCCTCATTCCTTTCATAGATAAAACTCAAACAAAAAAAAAAAACTCCAAAATCCTAAAAAATCTATGTATATAATCTAAATATATCTACATAATCTTAATTTAATAATGTAAATTAAATAATTTAGCCTATTGTATATTAGTAAGTTAACTAAGTATGAAGCTAATTTATATTCTACCCTATACTTAACTTATCTATAGCTTAAATTATATTGTATGGTAACCTATGTATTACACTTAAGTTAACTTGTATGTAAATATGTATATAGTTCATGTATATATAGTAATAAATCTAACTAAATAACTTAAAATGTTTAATTATAGTATTTAGTAGGTAGATTAGTCTATTTATAGCCTAATTATATGGTGTATATAATGTACATAAGATTATATAAGCTTATTATGTATACATTTAGAGCCTACATTAAAAAAACATATTTGGACATGTAAATAAATTAAATAAAATTATGTAATAAATAGTCCTATATTGATGTAAACACATTTACACTACTTAAAATGTCTATTTATGCATGTTCTTAAGCATAAGATTGCATTTCATGATATAAATATTGCATTACATGCATCATCTTGCATTTAGAGTAGTTTGAATAAAATGGAGGTTAATTGTCTCCTTTTATGTGCTTGGACAGGGCAAATATTTTATCGGGGCCTCGGATCAAAGATCCAACCGTATGGATATGATCAGGGCGACGATTGGAGTTCAACGACTCCAAGATCGCCCTAATCAGGCATCCGTAGCATCAGATAGAGACCGGGGAACCCTAGAAGATCAAGGGCCAGGATGGTGTAAATCCGCACTTCAGATGGAAAATCCGACCACACGGATGAATTCGGATCGACGATCGCAGTCGAACGACACAAAAATCGAGTCAATCCGACATCCGTGGCACCATCTACAACTTCCAGAAGATGGACGGCCAATATGGCGCCACGTGGCGCCATCCCAGCCGCCCAGTCGGCCGCAGGAGTCCTGTGAAGTCCGCGCAACGTCTCCTCTCTGCCGTTGGATCTCGATCCAACGGCTGCGGTCGCGCGCGTTTAAAAACGTCCGCGCGACCATTTCGCCCGCGTAGCGCAGCGGCGACGCAGCTGCGGGCGAAGTGGAGGTCGCGGGTTCGAGCCGCGGAGAGGGGGTCGAAGGCGCGGGCGAGCGGGCGCGCACGAGCGTCGGATGAAGATCCAACGGCCGCGCGCGCCCGATAGCGCCGACGCGCAATTGGACGCCCTGGTGGGCGCGCGATCGCACGCGGGCGGCGCGCTACGCAGCGGGCGCGGGCGCGATCTAAGCCGTCCGATCTCGCGATCGGACGGCTGAGACGACGCGGACGTGCGTCTGCGTTACGCGCGCAGGTAGCCGAGCGGGCGCGCGTGGCGCGGCGGCGACGGCGACGGCGGGGCTTTAGCGACGGTTTTATCCGTCACTAAAGACCCCTTATTTATTATTTTGAAGATGTAATGTCCATTTTGCCCCCACTCCTTGCAACTATAAAAGGAGACCCCCTCCATACGAAATTTTCATCCCTTCCTTCTCCTCTCTACCTCTCCAAAGCTCAAGAGAAGCTTGTCCCACACCCGGGATGCTTCTCGCGAGATAAAGTCCAAATTTTCGTCCCCCTTCGGAAGTGGATCCCGCGACGACGACGGCGTGCTGCTTCGTTCCCGTTCTTCTGCTTCGTCCTCCTTCATCCCGCTTCGTTCTCCTTCGTCCAGGCGTCGTCCCGTCCGGCTCGTCCTCCAAGCAACCGTCGAGGAGGATTTCTCTCTCCCTATTCTTTTTACTGCTTTCTAGTATAGATTTACTGCTTTCTAGAGTAGACTATTCGTCCTCCGAGCGATCGTCGAGGAGGACATTTCTCCCTCCATTCTTTTAATGCTTTCTAGAGTAATTGTTTTATATTTTCTAGTTGTAACGAATGAACTCTTTTATGATTAATTTCTTGTCTATTCTACATCTCATTTTAATTTCCATGTGTAGTATTCTTTCTCTCTCTCTTACTCCCTCTCTCTCTTTTATTTGTTGTAGATACTTAGATAGTTTAAATTGAATTTCTTGGTGACAAAATAAAAAGAAACGCGGAGTTTTTAAATCAAACGTTCGCCTCCCTGTGTTCGACCCGGAATTCTTATTTCGGTATAAATTTTATTTGTTGAACACGAATCCTTCGCTTTCGAACTACAACGACGGGTTTTTCCAAAAACCAAACACGTTAGCGTAGATTCTCGCGCTCAACATTTTGGCGCCGTTGCCGGGGAGGCAACGCTCTTTGATTTCTCTTCGCATTTTGTAACTTACAAATCATTTACCTCACTTTTCTCCTTTCTTATTGTAATAGCAGGTACCCTTTTGAGACAGGAAAAAGCGGTAGATCGGAGTAAAGTGCTGTGGAAGGTTTTGTAAGTTACCCCCCACCTCCCACCCATTAGATTTCATTTCATCACATAATAATTCAAACATCAATCAACCTAGGTGTTCTTATAAACTCTAAGGTTAGATTGTTTGTTGTTTGACATCCATACTCACTCCAACCCCCACATTAAAAAAAGAAAAAAATAAAAAAAAAATCTCACAGAGGTACACAACCTCATCTGATTTTCTAACTCAACCGGTAAACCAATCTTAGGAGCCGGTACACACATCCAAACACATAATTGAGTAGAAATCAGATTGGGTAATCATTTGTGTGCCTAATTAGGTGGTGCATCAGGCCAGTTGTTTGAGTTGTTTGGGCCGCACCACTTCAAATAAAATCAACTCATCAAGTAGCTGCCAATTAGGTTCAACTCTTAGGGATCTACCAGGCACTCCACATTCTTTTTAAACTTTAAAGGAAAATATCTTCACCTGTGCTTGCAAAATCTGGTGTGCCAATGAAACTTGATTGAAAACACCTAAAGTTGAATCCTAAAAGCTACTAAGCAAGATTTGAACCTTAAAATTCACCACATCAAAAATAATCTTGCTTGAAAACCACTGGTTGTGCACGCACACACAAAGCAATCAATCATTAAGGGCACAACCCATTTAAAGGGCCCATCACATTCCAAAGCACATTCAAACCTAGCCCTAAATAAAACAGAGTAGACGTTGGCCTTAAGGATTGAACTCGCTCTTCAGAACTCAGAACGAGATTATTTTCGATTAGTCTGTTTCTACTGTTCAATCTGATGTCTAGCTAGGGGAGCAGAGTCAAACGATCGCGGCTGGGGGGTACACTAGGAACCGGAGGCGCAAGCCGAAGGAAGAACCTTCTCCCCAGTCCCTCCTTCTAACTGGTTGGATTGAACAGACAGAAGTAGATCAAATCGTTCCTTTATCTCAAGACGGGTTTTGAGAGTCTGTAGGTCTGTAGGCTAACCCATTTAAGGACAGGTTTGATTGTTTGTATTGAAGGGCACCTTTCTTCCTCCCGTATCTCATGAATCCTTCCACATATTTCACGCATTCCCGCTCTTTCCCTCCTGTTGTAAATTATCCTCAACATGACGATTATCCCAATTCGTATTGTAATAGACTATCAGTTAGTTGGGATAATTCGGATTGGGGATACAATTCCGGACCCCCGTGTTTAGGGTCTAACCCTGAACACTTTGATTCTCAATTCTATCCTTCTCAGAGTTGCATCGATTATAGATCGTCCTCCTTTCATGAACAACCTAATGCGATCTACAATCAAGAAGGATACACTGATCCTTACCCATCCTCTGATTTCACTGCCTTTAGGTCATCTCCATCTTATGAACAATCTGAAATGACCTATTATCAGGATGGGTATAACGAATCTCAATTCGTTAATTCCTCTACATTGATGTCAAACCTGCCCAACCCTGAACCAACTCATTTGGTTCAGGTTAATCAGGTTCAAGATAAGGTTCTGGCTAACTTGAGGAATATCATTCAATCTTTAGAAGTTCAGCCAATACCTTGCATCGAGAGATTGGAGCCCCTGATTGAAATGATTGATGATTTAAACAAGTCTTTGTTGGATTGGCTCCAGGATGTTAAGGATAAGAACCCGGGTGAGTTTCTACTTGGGAAATTAGCGAAATTGAGGATGAGATTCGTGGTTGCTTTGATTCAATCTTGGAATAATTCCCAGGATGAACTCTCTTCAGGAAAGCCAATGACAGAACCCGCTCAGGCACCTGTTGGGGGGGACATGTGTTACGAAGCTGACCAGATTGAATTAAAACAACCAATTAAGGATGATTTGATTTCTTCACCTGAAATCCCTAAGCCGGGTTACGAGGAAACGTATGTCTCCTTGGAACGCAAAGTGACAAATGATTTTGGGACATACATTGATACGGATCCTGATGGTGAAAATTCAAGTTGCGAAGTCTCACACGAGTTTTCAAATCACGATTTTTGTGAGACGATTGGGCCTGAGGAATCTGATAGATCATTTGATAGCCCAATAACTGAGGAAACTGATCTTATTAGGGCACACGATACAGATCCAGAATCGCATTTTCTGGAGGAATCAATTCAATGCCCTGATTATTAGTTACACCCTGTTGAGCTTATTGATGATTTTAATTCTGAGATAATTAGACCCAAGTCAATTTTGATTCTGCCACATCATTTACACTTGGAGATTCCAGACGGGGTGATGAATATACAAGATGTCCTGGAATTTGATACACTTAATGAGGAGGATAGGAGCGGGGAAGTTCTAATTTGGGAAGTTAATTTTGGAGGAAATGGAAGATTGAGTCGAAGGGTTCCTTTTAAGCTGAAACCATCAAATCAGAACCCTTACGACATTTGTTTCGAGGATGTCAAACTCAAGCACACATTTAATGATTATCCTTTTGAGCTTCAATTCTCTGTAACCCGACATTTTGGCCTTGGGTTGCATCCTCACAAATCGCAGGCCCGACCCCGCTTTCATTCTGATTTTAGGTTTTGGGTAATTTTTATCCAGAACCTAAGATATTCTCGATTATGGGGTGTGGGTCTGCACCACAATCTGGTCCACATCTGTGGACCTCTGCTGACAGGTCAGAGGATTCTTCTGTTTATTCTAATTCTGACCTGCACATGTGAATTCTTCATTTCTTTTCTTTGTATAGTGTGCCTAGCTGAAGGCACTAAACTCTGCACATATACAGTTCTTTTTCATTTTCATCTCGGAGCGGACCCGATATCCACGCAATTCAGGTGCTTTCTACGCTTTTCCACTCTGTTTTATGTCTTTTTAATACAATGAGGACATTGCATTAGATAGGCATGGGGGGGTGGATATTTATCTTTGAATTCATTCGTCAGCTCCGTAGATTTATTTTATTATTAAAAAAAAAAAAAATCGAAATTAGGAAAGAGAATTTGGGTTTAAGAAAATTTTCGATCTTAAGAAATACTATATTATGGTTTGAACACAAAGACCCTTCAGGTCTTTGGACTTAATCAGCCTATGTATCCACTAAAATGTGGATTTGTTTTCCGAGTTCTCGCCAACCTGAATTTTATTATAATTGGAGTAAATAAGTTTGGGTGATAAGTACACGACTTATCAACCCGCCCTCTGATGTGAGGGAATTTTGAGTCTTAAGCATCTACACACTTTCTTTGCACTGACTCGTTGTTTGGTGATTTTAACGGAAATTGGGTAGCTAATGAACCTTCTAGGGTGATATGGCTGGCAAGTTATCGTGGGTAACAGCCCATAGGTAGGTTGTCCAGAGCCCAGTCACTGGACCTTTCTCTTTTTGCTGCCTTTAGGTAAATCTTAGACCAGGGAAGCCACCTACTTAAAAAAAAAAAAAAAAAAAAATCAAAAAGGAGAAAAGAACAAAAAGAAATAAGCCACACTTCGCCGCACGAGTATGGCTGGCAAGTTGTCGGTGGTAACAGCTCATCGACCGGTTGTCCAGAACCCAGCTCAGAAAATGCACTAAAAATTCCCAAAACACTTAGGAAGAAGCGGAGAAGTAGAATAAACCGGGGAGATATCCACTGGATTCACCCTTGTGTTGACCCCGTTAAAAAATAAAAGTAGGGAGAAAGCTACCGGTTGTAAAGATACACCTTTAGGTAGAATTCTTTTTGAGGTCACCTAGAGGCGTAGAAATCCGAAGTCCGTTTTAATTGCCGGTCAACGAGTCTATCACATCACAATAAGATGCTTAAAACTTAGGGTTCTCATCAAATCTTGGGTGAGTTGAATGGCCGTAGAAAGCCACTCTTAAACCCTAAAATTTGAAAATCTAAAAAAAAAAAAGAGTAAAAACAGAAAAAGAAATTTTTCTTTGAATAAGGTGAGGCTTGAGGCGGTCTGCATTTTGGCTGATACCCGGGCACTGTTGTGTCTTTGAAAGTTCAGTTCTTAAGTAGACAATTTCTTAATGATTGAAAATAACTCAGGTCCAAATAATCTAACCTAATTCTTTTATAAATAGCATATAGTTTTTGCTAGGGACTAGCAAAAGATAGGCATGGGGGTATGATGTAAACACATTTACACTACTTAAAATGTCTATTTATGCATGTTCTTAAGCATAAGATTGCATTTCATGATATAAATATTGCATTACATGCATCATCTTGCATTTAGAGTAGTTTGAATAAAATGGAGGTTAATTGTCTCCTTTTATGTGCTTGGACAGGGCAAATATTTTATCGGGGCCTCGGATCAAAGATCCAACCGTATGGATATGATCAGGGCGACGATTGGAGTTCAACGACTCCAAGATCGCCCTAATCAGGCATCCGTAGCATCAGATAGAGACCGGGGAACCCTAGAAGATCAAGGGCCAGGATGGTGTAAATCTGCACTTCAGATGGAAAATCCGACCACACGGATGAATTCGGATCGACGATCGCAGTCGAACGACACAAAAATCGAGTCAATCCGACATCCGTGGCACCATCTACAACTTCCAGAAGATGGACGGCCAAGATGGCGCCACGTGGTGCCATCCCAGCCGCCCAATCGGCCGCAGGAGTCCTGTGAAGTCCGCGCAACATCTCCTCTCCGCCGTTGGATCTCGATCCAACGGCTACGGTCGCGCGCGTTTAAAAACGTCCGCGCGACCATTTCGCCCGCGTAGCGCAGCGGCGACGCAGCTGCGGGCGAAGCGGAGGTCGCGGGTTCGAGCCGCGGAGAGGGGGTCGAAGGCGCGGGCGAGCGGGCGCGCACGAGCGTCGGATGAAGATCCAACGGCCGCGCGCGCCCGATAGCGCCGACGCGCAATTGGACGCCCTGGTGGGCGCGCGATCGCACGCGGGCGGCGCGCTACGCAGCGGGCGCGGGCGCGATCTAAGCCGTCCGATCTCGCGATCGGACGGCTGAGACGACGCGGACGTGCGTCTGCGTTACGCGCGCAGGTAGCCGAGCGGGCGCGCGTGGCGCGGCGGCGACGGCGACGGCGGGGCTTTAGCGACGGTTTTATCCGTCACTAAAGACCCCTTATTTATTATTTTGAAGATGTAATGTCCATTTTGCCCCCACTCCTTGCAACTATAAAAGGAGACCCCCTCCATACGAAATTTTCATCCCTTCCTTCTCCTCTCTACCTCTCCAAAGCTCAAGAGAAGCTTGTCCCACACCCGGGATGCTTCTCGCGAGATAAAGTCCAAATTTTCGTCCCCCTTCGGAAGTGGATCCCGCGACGACGACGGCGTGCTGCTTCGTTCCCGTTCTTCTGCTTCGTCCTCCTTCGTCCCGCTTCGTTCTCCTTCGTCCAGGCGTCGTCCCGTCCGGCTCGTCCTCCAAGCAACCGTCGAGGAGGATTTCTCTCTCCCTATTCTTTTTACTGCTTTCTAGTATAGATTTACTGCTTTCTAGAGTAGACTATTCGTCCTCCGAGCGATCGTCGAGGAGGACATTTCTCCCTCCATTCTTTTAATGCTTTCTAGAGTAATTGTTTTATATTTTCTAGTTGTAACGAATGAACTCTTTTATGATTAATTTCTTGTCTATTCTACATCTCATTTTAATTTCCATGTGTAGTATTCTTTCTCTCTCTCTTACTCCCTCTCTCTCTTTTATTTGTTGTAGATACTTAGATAGTTTAAATTGAATTTCTTGGTGACAAAATAAAAAGAAACGCGGAGTTTTTAAATCAAACGTTCGCCTCCCTGTGTTCGACCCGGAATTCTTATTTCGGTATAAATTTTATTTGTTGAACACGAATCCTTCGCTTTCGAACTACAACGACGGGTTTTTCCAAAAACCAAACACGTTAGCGTAGATTCTCGCGTTCAACATATATGTTAATTAAACCATTATGACCTTAATTTATAATTTATACCACTAATGGAGCCCTAATTAAGCTCCTAATTACCTAACTAAATTACAGCATGATTGCAGCATAAAGGCACATGTCTGTAGTGTCACATCGTATGAAAAATGTGATAATGAAGTACTTAATGAAATGCCTCCTCAGGCTCTTCGCCCAAATAGGGGTGGGCTCCCCAGCACCATTATCTGGGCATTCCAAGAAAAAGAGAGAGATAGATAGAAAATAGGTTAGGGTGCAAAGGTGCATGGCCCACTAGGGCAGCACATGAAGGGTGAGAGTTTTTAGGTCCAATTAGGATCACTTTTTAGCCTGAAGAGAAGAAAGAATAAGAGAGGTGTGAGCTTGTACTAAGTGCATGTAAGGAGAACATGAAGAGAATAAGAAGAATAAAGGTTGAGAAGTAGGTTAAGAAGCAGAAGTCCCGTGCCTTAAGAGTAAAGAAGATAAAAGGACAATAACAAGATAAGATAATAAAGAGAGTTATTTAGAACTTACGTTTATTTATTTCTTTTGCCTTATGTTGTGAATATTTTTTAGGCATTTCTTTATATAAATTTTTCAACTTCTTATTCTTTTTCTTTAAGTTTGTATATAGTTTGTTTAGTTGTACATAAATAGATAGTAATAATGTATATAAATATGAGTTGTAAATTAATCTAACCCAAATTGAACTCCTATTTTTAGGACTTTAAATTGTATATATTCTTTAGACATTGCTTGACTAAATAAGTCACTAACCTTTTTTCATATGATTTAATTCGTACATAATTAACCTAGGCTATAAATATGTATATTAATTGTATAGATCTTAGATAATTCATTTGTAAATATTCTTCATATTTTTTTGGAATGAAAGATTGATTTCGGATCTTAGAAAGTGATATATATCAATAATTGCCTCCTAATGAATGAATTGAAATAAAACCAGTAAAAATTATATATAAATAAAATGGCATTCAACTGGATTGCAACACTATACTACATAAACGTTTGTGGCATTAAGAAACCCTAATTAAATGCAGTCAAGAATCGACCATCACTACCCAACATTTGACGATGGTTTATACATAAACCATTGTAAGTGATGAGATATGAGGCACCATGTTGCCTGATGAAGTGCAGCTCATCATAGCTAAAATGCCCAAGTTAAGCTAGAAACAAAGTTAAAACACCATCAATTAATAGAAGAAATGAGTTAAGTCTAGTAATTATAGAAAATAACCTAAAACATCAATTTTTTGTTAAAAATGCATAATTAGGTCAATTTTGCAATATTCTATACCTAACCATGCATATGGATGATTTAAATGCCAATTGAGCACAATTTGAGCTTAAAAGTACAAATCAATAGTTTGATTATATTCTAATATGTTCAATTAATATGCCATAAAAATTACATTGCATTTTGGCATTATTTGGACCTTAAAGTTTCTGCATTACACTTAGGTCCTTACTCTAGTATAAAATCTTCACATTATTTACATTTAAAACCATTAGATACTTACTTGTGAGCTTTAAGGGACTTGCTTGTCATGATTTCCATCACTTATGGGCCTTTCTGCAATTGTTCCATCATTTCATTTTAAAGGTACACATGTTATTTCACAACACACCTAGACGCAACCTTTATCCTTCACTATTCATCCACGAACATACATTGTAGTAGCCATCCATTTCCTTCATAGTTGATTAAACGGTAGATCTCCATCCAACTGGCTGGCGCCGGTGAACCCAATTTCACACCACCTCTTAGATCTGATCCTATGATCAGATTTCATTCTAGACTCTCGTGCACTCTCTACTTTTCATCTCTATCGTTGCCCTTCAATGGCCCTTACTTGCGATTGACGGTCACTTTAGAGCTCCATTACCTATAAATACTTGATCACAGACCCCTGTGCATGATATTAGCTCCCCTTCAACATCTCTTGAGTCGTTCAATTCCTCCTCTCTAGCTTCTCCTTTCCCTGTCATCCGCCACTTATGACGAAGGCAGGATTATCCCTTAATCGAGGCATTTTCACTTCAAAAATGATAATCGATGAAACTAAGTCGCGTAGTATAAATCACGGTGGAAAAATGCTCGGATCAACAAATATGCTCAAAACGCATCAAATATGAAATCAAATTTGTTACGAACGCGTGCCCCGGACGTATTTTAAGACGTCTGGGAGGTGGCCCAGATGTCTGACCAGACGTCTGCGATCACATCCAGACGTCTTGCCAGACGTCTGGGATGGTTTACAGACGTCTGAAAAACCGTTATCGTCCACACCCGCGAGTCGTCTGCGCGCCTGCGCGCGCAGAACGCATACTCGTTACTCCCTCTTTTTCTTCTGCGGCTGCAGACGCCTGCCGCACCTTCTCTCTCTCCTCTCCGTGCGGCCTTAAAAGGGCCACGCCTCCCCTCCCGTCTCCACCGTCTCCTTCTTCTTCTCCTTCCTGTGCACGAGAGCGAGCGAGCACGAGGGCTGCAGCGGCAGCCGCAGTGAGCGCGGAGGAGGCGCGGCGTGCGAGGGCGGAGCTCTGCCATGAGGGCGAGCTCGCCGGAGCGGCTTGGCCAGCCGGCGGAGGGCGCAGGGGGCGCGGAACAACGCGGAGAGGGACCTGCTGCAGTCTGAGCAGCAGGAGCGCGAGGTGCGACGCGGGCGGCGTCGCGAGCAGAGTCTGGGTCGCGCCCTGATTCTGGAAAATTTTCCAGACTCAGATGTCTGGGTTGATAGGCAGACGGCGAGGACGACGTCTGGTATCTCATACAGACGTCTGAAAGGCTCGTTGATTCACCATCTTTTGCGAATCAGACGTCTTGAAGTTGTACTAGCTGGCTTGAGTGACCTCCAGACATCCTGGGTGACCATCGGACGTCTGGGAGATAGGCCAGATGTTCCCGCAGACTTCTGGACGTCTGGGAAACCACGCTGAACAGGACCTCGTTCAGTTGCAGTCTTGGGAGTCGCGGAGGCACGCGGGATTCCCGATCACGCCCCCATTACTCCCGTTGTACCTGGTAGAGTGGCTTTAAGTTATTAAAATCTGTTAAATTATGAAATCATAAATAGAACCTAGGACATTGCATGAACCCTAGGAATGAGAAATAGATGGAATGATAGCTCCTAGGTGTTGCATGAATCCTAGGACTGGAAAACTATATTGTATGATAGATCCTAGGATATGGCATGAATCCTAGGATGGGAAAACTAGTTGAATATATAATACTGCAGTCTTGGAAAATGGAAAGAGATATAAAGCTGCCTGTAATTTGAATTAACAGCTACCTATTGTGAATAGATAACGTGGTTGAGAACATGAATTGTAAGAATGTGAAACTGGAAAGTGAAACCTGGATCTTTGAGTAAAAAGGATGGAACCCTACGGGGAAGTAGGAGTAGAACTCCTGGAAAGTGAATGGAATAGTTTTGGGGAAGTGAGCTGGCCCTTGAGTACGGAGTACCAAGGAGAGTGACTGTCCCCCTGTTTAGTGCAGAGCGGAGCTAGCCGCCCCAGGGACCCGGGGTTAGGACTGGCCACTCTGTACCGACTTGCTGGCCCTCGCGTACGTAGTACCGAGGAGAGCTACTAGTGTAGGGAGTTACTAGCTACCCCACGGGCCCCGGGGTTCTGCTAGCCTCCCACACCGACTTGTTAGGCCCGCTAGGGCAAACCAGGGTAGTCAGGCGAGGGTGCGTGGACTGTGGAGGGGCAAGGCCCCGGTTTGGTTACTGTGGAGGGGTTGGACCCCTGTTACTGAGAGGGCTCTGCCCTGGTTCCGTGCTGTGCTTTGGGCGCACCCGTTAACGGAAACGACTGACCGCGTGCCAGTGCAGGCTAGCTACCTGTGCGTTTATCGCGCGTGCCGTAGTCACCGTTACGTCTGTCAGTGACCTTGGGGTGGTTGACTGAGGGTATGATCACCACGGGGGACTCTCCCGGCCAGGAGAGCACCACATGCTACTTCTACTTTTGGAAAAGACTGCAATCAAGATCGTTCCCACGAGGACATTCGAGATCAAGTAAAGGATCTGAGAAATAAATGAAATAGTGAGAAAATTGAAAGATGTGAATAAAGGAAGTAATAGAACATAACAGCTACTGTACACTCTACTGTTGCCTTTAGCTAGTTTGCCACTCTACTCAGCGTTTTGCTGACGTGTTACACTCGTTACCTTTTTCAGGACCAGGTGTTGAGTAGCCAGGGTCGGCGGCTGCAGAGGACGCTGGGCCGAGTAGGGTCCAGTAGAGTTACCACAGTCTTTTGTACCTCTTTTGTTTCTGTTCTAGGGAGTAGTTTTTGTTTCCGCTGTACCTTCCTTACCTGCAGTTCTTGTTATATGATAAATGTTGTTCTACTGTTGTGGTGGTACCTACTATAGTAGTTTCTTTCCTTACTGCTGTACCTTCTTACTGTTAGTTATATTCATGCTGAATGTGGTTTATTTTACTATCTTTTGGTTACTTCCTCGTTGGACGACTAGGTCTTGGGATTAGTCGAGTCGATCCGGTTCTCGTGTCTCGTAGGGACTCGGGAACCGGGTCGTTACAAAATTAAACATGTATCTCATCATCCATATAAAAATCAAATTAACAATGAACCATGGAAAAATATATCATCTCCACAGGGAGTCAAGTACGCACATAATTTCGAGATATAATAATAATTCAAATAATTCAAGAAAAATAAATAAACTACAAAAACCAAAGTGAATGCAGAAAATGAAACCAAAGTGTAGTCGCGGTGCAAGAGAGCAGAGGTCTCAATGATGTAGTCGCAGGCACGGTACAGAGTGACAGAGACAAGTGTGCTGTCACCACACTCATTGGAGAAAACAGTTGAGAAGGGCACGGTCGCAGTACAAAATCATGTTGGCGAGGTTGTCGTGGTGGAGAAATGTGGTGTGGAGCCATGTGCTGTCACCATGTGGCCAGAGGAGGTGGAGGTACATGGTTGTAGTCGTAGTTGCGGTGGCATAGTAGGAAATCACAGTAGTGGACATGGTGGATGTGGTCATAATTGTCATTATCGGGGAGGGTCGAAGGCTGTGGCCATTAGAAGCGTAGTGGAGGACGATGGGTGGTCAGAGTCACTGTTATCGAGAATGGAGGGCACGGTCTTGACCATTGGGGAGAGAGGAAGTGAGTGGAGGAGGCATGGTAGTGGCTGCTCTCGAGGGAGAGAACGGAGATAGTTGATGGCCGATGGTCGGCCCGCTGTCGCGGTTGAGAGTAGAGCTGCTCCCGGTTGGCACGGTCAAGGAAGAAGGTGGAGCATGGTGCTCCTATGGTGGTAAGTGCTACTGTCAAGGGAGAGACGCCAGTGATGGTGGCACACATGATGGTTGTGGTCTACTACAGAGGTCAGAGTGCACAGCAAAGGAGGCGGGTGCGGTCATGGTGGCTTCTGTCATGGACGAGTGGGAGGAAGAAGAGGAAGGGGGACCGGTGCTATCATGAGGAGGTGGGCCGCAGTCATGGGCAAGTGCGGTGGGCGGTGAGGAGGCCGAGGTCGGGCGATCATGGTTGCTGGAGCCGAGGGAGTGTTGCTGTTAGTCTAGGGGAGGTTGTGCATAGTAATGTTGTGGTCACCATGGTAAGCAGATGCGATGGACTATCGAGGACAAAGCACGGTGGTCATGGTTGTGCTGTCATGAGGTGGTGGCCATCTCCTCTGTTCTGATCGAAGGAGTGTAGGAGATCAACGAGTGAATTCATGAACGAGGAGGTAAGAGTGCGGAGGGTGTTCTGTGCGTGGGCATCAAAGTATGGGAGATGAGGATCATGGAGGCCAAGAGGTGAGAGTAGGAGTTCCTGAGATCTTAAGCGAGAGGAGGGCCAAGGTGTTCACAGTGGTCTCTGTTGGGTGGAGGGAGGAAGAAGACAAGTGCAAGCCTGCAAGGAGAAGTCTTTAAGAGGCGGGCAGGGTTTACGTGTGTGAGGAATCCGTGTACGTGACCAACGTGGAATTCCAAGCAAATTGAGAGAAGGCACCATGTAGAGAAAAAGCCCCTGAAGAAAAAGGAAATGATCAGAAAAGGGTCTTTGTAAAGCGTGACAAGAGAAATTGCAGGGGCAATGGTTTTTCCATTAGAGAAAATTGGCTACCATCACATAGCTTCCTTTCTCATCTATAATCATTTTGCCTTATTGTTGAAGGAGAATTTTTAGTTGAAAATGTGTGCAAGTACACGACTCCAAGGAATTTAACTTTGAGCCATAATGCCATAATTAACCTCCAAATAATTCCTACAAAACATGTACACAAAAATAATATATCCATACATAATCATGCATTAAGTAAAGAAATATATGCGTTATGGTGTATATCAATTAAAAAATCATGCAGGAATGACAATTCTATGCTTATTTTATTTCTCAATGTAATGCATGATTCAAATCTAATTTAATTCCCAAATTGAATAATCTTAGGCGTAATTATAATCCACTAAAGCGGACCTATCATCCCTCTTCAATCGATCCTCACCGCTAAGGATGGCATAACACTTGATGGCAACCCAGAAGGTCCACTAGTGGGCTTTCTCATCAACTGGAGATCCTCTCCCCTTTCTTCGTTGCAGCACCAGCTGTAGTTCTTCTTAAAGGTCCTATTTCTTTGTTAGATTAGGTTTTCAATGCTTTCTAGATTAGATTTAATCGTTTTCCTAGTTAGTTTAGTGTAGTTAGATCGTTTAGAGTAGAAATTAGTTTATAATTTCCTTAGATTAGGAGTAGATTAGAGGAGAGTTAGATTTTTGCCAATCCACCTCCTCTGATCAATTCATAACAGAGGAGACGAATTTGCACCTCCACTTTGATTGAAAATTCTCCCCCACCATTCCATTTTAGTCATAATTCACCCATTTGAATTGCAACCATGAGGGTTGAAGCTATCTAGCTTCCAGACCTCATGGTGCGCTAAATCCATATGGAGGGCTTTCCATTCATTCCATAGATTCATAAAAGCTCTCCCACTAATTTGAATTCATCAAATTTTCTTGATTGAATTAATATTGGATTTTATGCTTGATCAATAGACTAAGGATTCAATTTGGTTTTAATAGATTTTAATCGAGTGAATTGGGTTTTTACATGTTTGATTGGAATAATGGCGATGGGCTTGAGCTATTACAATTGAATTTTTATTATTTATTGAGCTTGCGCCCAATTTGAACATTGGACACTATTTTGCTCCCTCACCTAGTAGCCATGGCTAAGGAAAATCCAATACATGGATTGAAGGCCACGGTGATGACCAAATGGTTTTAAGGATTGCCCAAACACCTTGAACACTAATCAATACCGTGCAAGATGTTTGGATGATCAGATCATTACGATGACCATAGATCAAATGCCCACCTAGGTGACATTTGAAATTCAATCCAAAGTGCTTCAATATGTTATTCAGAGATTGATTGATGTTTGAAATGTTATAATAGAGATCTAAGATTGATTTTGAGTTGATTTTAGTCTCTGATTTGATTTATTCTTTTAAGTTGTCTATAACTTAAGGAATTGATTAAATTAGGAATTTTAAGATTGATAAGGTTGTGATCTGATTCTCATTGAGTTCCAAGGGTTTTCCTAAATGTATGCGACAATTAATAATGAGAACTGTATGTTTTGAAGTTGATCTGAGTACCTGAGTTGTCCTTACTTCCTTGCTGTCCATAGCTAGAATAGTAGGATTAATAAGGGCTTTCTAATACTCAATGAACTTTGAATTAATCTACGAAAGTTGTAAATCATTCAAGGAGCAATTGCAATGACTTGGAATGAGTTGGTTTTTACTGCATTGGGTGCGATTAGAGATTTATTGGTTTTACTACTAAGTTCTTATGGGAATTATGAGTTCTAGTCATTTATTCAATGTGCTGAGTTTTGGTTAATGTTCAAATATGATTCATGATGATTCTTGAGATCGTAAACGTGTTTTCAATGAAGATTTGGAACTTTAAATTAGAATGAGATGGTCTGATTCATGTTTGGACAGTAGCAGCTACTTTATGCTGAACTGAACTACATGAGTGATTAATCATGAGTTCTAAATGGATTTTTGGATGATCTGAGTTTTGCATTAAACTTATGGATTGGAATTTGTACAAAAGTATCCTTCAGATATTTGTATAAGAATTAAAATGAATAGAGGAGATCTCTGCTTGTTTTACAGTAGTTTGGACGGTAATACATAATTCAGAACTTTCAGAACTAAAACAAGTTGAATATAAGGATGACTTAAGGTTCCTGACCTTGTATGTGATTCTGTAAGATAGGTTTATGTGAGAATTACTTGTAAGAAGCATTCATGTATAATTATTTTGCTATGAATTAAATTGAGGAGGATGTTAAATCCATTTGAAATCCTTTGTCAAAAAATGTATTGGTTAAAAACTTCTAACAATGGTTTAATGTGGATTCAATGTTTATATCAAGATTTTGAGTTTAATCTTGGCATCCACAAATGTTTGGATGTTTATACTGCTTTATCTTCTAATTGTAGCATGTGTGAATGAATTGTATAGGCTATATATTCATGTTCTAACCATTAAAATGCCTATTTCTATCCTTCATTGTGAATAGCATGAAAAATACAAAATAATTGTAAATAAATAAAAGAAAAGTGTCTTGAGTGAGACTAGGTATAGTTTTAGGTGTTTGTGAGTTTAGGTTTAGATTTCGAGTCCATTAGTCATGAGAACATACCTGCAAAAGTTTGAGTCTTCTTAGGTTTAGAAATAAAAGAAACTAAATAAAAACACCAAAAAGAGTCTTCTTTCTTCCCATCTCATCTTTCTGCACTCTTCCTTTATTCCTATAAAACACATAAACAAAATAAGAAATCTGAAAAGCTCCAAAAATTTTACAAAAATACATATGTAAATAGTATTTATACATGTATATAATCTTAAATTAATTGTATAGTCACTTATACGTGTGTAAAATATGTAAATAACTTAGATATGTTTTTTATTTATGCAAATAGATATTTATATTAAGTTACATAGTATATACTATAATAATATAATTATGTATATATATTTATATATATTACAGTGCCAAGAACATGTAGTTACTTAGGACAACGATTCGAATCACAACTCACCCTCTCCACCTCTCGAAAGTGAGTTATCAAATTCAACTCAGCAACCACCTTTACAATATCAAGAAGATCTGCCTATCATTCTGAATCATACTTGATTGGTTATTGATCCTATGCTTAATTGAACTCAAACTCTCATCTTTGCCTCATACTTTGATTTATTTACCTCAAACCAAATCAGGTTTATCCTCTGCGAAATAAAATCCTATCTGTTTGAGATCTTCATTTGAATCTGATTTTGGTCCTGCGAGATCTTTTCAAGCAATTAAGGCGGTATTCTTTTTGATATTCTATTTTTGTGGGTGGTTATTCTTTTATTTTGATCTATTCTGATTATTCTTGACTCCCTCATTTTTTATTTGTTTTTTTTTCTATTATGAGAGTTATCTATTATTAGGGTTTATGCCTAGCTAAAGGCGTAAAACTTAGCACCTGTATATAGCATTTTTTTATTCTTTCTTTTCTTTTTTTCCATCTTTATCTAATTCTACACTTGACTCTAAGCTTAGCTTATCATATCACTTCTTTTTTCCCATCATTTAGTCCAACTGACCCCTCTGATTTTTGTTGGAATAGAAATCATCCACCTGAGATCAGTTGATCTCTATTCGACTCCTTTCGTCACCTTATACTAAGTGAAGTGTAGAGTCCTTCTCACCCTTTCTTTTTAATGAGGACATTGTAAGATTTTGGCATGGGGGGATGTGAAGTGAATCTTAACACTTTAGGTGTAATATTAGACAAAAGAAGAAAAATTTTGAAAAAAAAACCCCAAAAATTTAAAATTTTGAAAACACATAAAAATTTGAAAAATTATAAATCATAAAATATAAAAAATACAAATAACAGAAATAGTTTCCTTTTATCGAGGGATTACATTCATGAGACAAATCCATTCATAAGAAGAATAATTTTTGGAAGAAAATCATTTTTAGGACCTTATTTAATATTTATAAATAAACTAAAAAAGCTTAAGGAGTTGTGAATTTTTAAATAATCTTTTAAAGGTCAAAATTCGAAAATATATTTATATTTATATAATGTAAGTAGTGTACATAAGTATGAGCATTGAATCCCTACTTTGAACCTTGTCTTGAATATTTTTCAAAACAAGTACTTGTTTTTTACTATTTGCACAAGATTTTTTGAGTCAAGAATCTGAAACCTACGTATGCAATTTGTATTTCCAATCTTTACTTTGAAAACATAGTAATTAAGATGTTATTAATTCATTTACAAGACTTAATTTTTTGAATTAAATTGTAACTTTCTTTGTCAAGAAGACTAGGTTGTCCTTTTGCCTTTGAATTTCTATTTTTGTCACTAAGTTGAGTAAGAAAACTAGATACTTAAAGTGAATCAAGTAAAGAAGTTAGTTTGGAACCTTAACCATAAGGTCAAACAGGCTATAGGTAGCTTACTTAGTCGAGGACGTTCTGCTAAACTAGGTGAGTTGCATCTTGATAGATCCTGCGGATTGATACTAATGGTTTAAGGGACCTGAAAGTGTAGGTCTTTGTTGTCCACTCTCTAGTTTGCGAGCTTAATAATCTAAGTGTCCAAACTTCACACATAATAGAATTGACTTACGAACATTTGAGACCATGAAAACACAGAGACCAAGAGATCAGTCTTGTATCCTTTCTACCCTAAGGATTTCCACAGGGCGACTCTTGAAAGGAAGAAGGATATGTCACTCACCTAGAAAAAAGACTTGGAGCTTTTACTTAGTAATAAGAAAAATGATAAGGAGATAAAAATATATATATTACACCATGCAATAATGCACCTCGGCACGAATGGGTGCCTACGCATTTATCCACCACGTAATGCATCTCACTATAAATGGATGCTACCCTCCACCATCCAATAAAAAAAACACCTCAATACAAATGGGTGCTTTAACCTATAGAAAATGGATTAGACGAGATAAAAACTAGGAATAAGAGACCCAGTGGTCCAATCGAGGAAATATACACCTTGAGTATTGACCTCGGGATAAAAATGGGTGAGGAGAAAGCAACCAAGTCTGAGTAAGGCCAAGCCAAAGGATTGAATTGGGGTGATTTGGATTGTGATCTTGATGTCTTGAAGTCTAGATTTTTGCAACTTTGGATGATTGTAGGACAAATCTACTTTACCTTCACGCACATTTTAGCCTCATAACTACTAAACCTTGAGTGGGCAGTGAAGCCTAAGAAATCAAGTTTTGGAAGACTAATGGTTGAGGTTTAAGGGGACAGATTAACAATGCCCTAATTCTAGGAGTCCATCCTTGACGTTGTGGACTGGTTGGTTTAAGGGTTCTACTCACTTTTTGAATTTGGTTAATAAAGGGTGTTTAGTTTATTTACGAAAGCTTTGGTTGACAAGAATCAGAATTCATAAGCTTAAGGACTAACTATGTCTATTGAATTTTTGAGTTAGAGTTTGATTTCCAGTCATTGAGTCTTGCTAAATTATCCATCTTGATTTCTCTGAATTTTAGGGTTTAGAGTGGTGTACAAATAACAAAATGGCTATTAGATGTTCTGATTCAGATTTGAATTCTTGTCAAGAGTCTGTTTTTCACGTGTATTTGTTTTGAAAGATATTTAGGGTTTTGAGTCCTTTGTAAGAGGATTCCCATCTGATGCTCTTTTTATTTATGGATACTTATTTATAAAAGTATAAAAATATAATGAGAAAAAATTTCAAAAATATTATGACCTGATCATTCTTGTATTGAAGAATTCATTTTATTATATTATTATTCACTCTTAATTTTGCTATAGACCAACAAAACTTTGGCATAAAGGTACGATGAGTAACTCATCATGGCTCCTAATTCTTCAATATTAGTTGGTTTTCCTAGTTAAATTACTACCAAATAGCATTATATTAGGGTTAATTATATAATTAAGGTAATAATAGCAAGGACCTTATTTATATGTTAAAATACCTAAATTAAGGGTTAATAAACATCTATTAATGTTTAATTAATAACTATAGCTATTGAAATGACTCGCCGCTCTTTGGTTGGGTAAGACGTCTGGAGTGTTCAGCAGACGTCTGTCCAGACGTCTGGATAGATGGTAGGACATCTGAAAGTAAGGAGAACCGTGCGTTCTTTTGCTTTCCGCACGCATGAGATGGGCATGCATTTTTCCACCTCCGGCCCCCTCACCAAAACCCTAATCACCATCTATTTAAACCCCCCACACCTACGCCACCCTCTCCATCACCACCAGCCACCAGCCACCGCCACCTTCATCTTCTTCCCCCTACCGGCGATGATCTTCGACACTGCTCCTCTGCCATGAGCGAGCGAGGGCATGAAGGAGAGAAGGAGAGAGTGTGAGTGATGGCATGAAGGAGAAAGGGAGAGAGTGTGAGCGAGGGCGTCAGAAAGAGGGAGAGACCTCTTGGGAGCTTGTGCACGAGGAGTGCCTTGCTGTGGGTGCGGTGGCGCGAGCTTGGTGGAGCTCGAGCTTGGTGGAGCTCGAGGAGGAGGAGCTCGAAGGTGTGAGTACCTCCGAGGAGCTCGGAGGTGCGAGGAGAGGAGTCGTGTGAGGAGTGTTGATAGCGGAAAACTACGTGATCGGAGTTGGATTTGAAAACCCATCGTAGTTCGATTTGCAAGGCAATCCATCAACAGATAAAATTTTATTGAAATTCATAAAGAAATTTCAAGTCGAATACAGGGAGGCAGATGTTTGATTCAAAATCGTGTTTGTTTAATTGTCACGAAGCAGATTAGCTAATCGAAATGAATCTAAAGTAGCTATCTACTTAAAGAATAAAGAATAGAAGATAGAGAGAGTATTACAAATAGAAACAAAAGAGAGGTAGAATAAACATGGATTTCATCATCAAATGTTGTTCATTACACTAATCATTCAACTAGAAAGCAGGAAATTTATGCTAGAAAGTAGTAAATATACTCTAGAAAGTAGTAAAGAGAATGGAGAGAGAAGTATCCTCCTCGACGATTGCTTGGGGGACGAGTCGGATGGGGCGATGCTTGGAAAATAGAGGACAGAGCAGGAAGGAGGACGAAGCGAGAGGAATTGGGGCCGAGGCAGGATGTTGTCGTCGTCGAGGGATCCACTTCCTAAATGGAGTGAGAGGACAACCATAGGATTTTCCATGAAAGGGGAGAAGGTGGAAAAATTCTAATTTTTATTCTAGAGGAGCATCCCAGGTTTGGGACGAGCTCTTAGAGCTTTGGAGGGGGTGAGAGAAGAGAGGAAGGGATGAAGAAAATGTGGTGGTCATAGGGCTATTTATAGGTGAGGTTTGAATGGGCAAATAGGTCATTTTACTTTAAAAACATTAATCATGGTCTTTAGTGACAGATAAAACCGTCACTAAAGCCCAGATCGTGGGTGTAGCTGCCGCGCACGCCGTGCCTCCTCCTCTCCCCGCGCTTCAATGCACGTGCACGTACGCACGTTTTCAGCCATCCGATCGTGAGATCGGATGGCTTAAACGTGCCGCACCTAATCTCGCTCAATGCCTGCAAGAGGCAATGCGACCTCCTTCGTCGTCCTTGGATCGAAGATCAACGGCTTAGGACACGTAATTTCCCACCTTCACAAAAATGCGTCTGAGGGCGCATTCACGTTCCTCGCATTTGGGTGTGCCACGTCGCCCAAATCCGTGCCGTTCGCTCGCTATCCAACGACCTGATTTTTCCGCTCCCACCCTCGCACTTGATTTGAGGTGCAGTGGGGATCGAACTAGTGCCTCGAGCTCGCAAAAGAGTGCACGACCACTGCACTGTGGCCGCCTCTTTATCGCACTTATGTTTTAAGCGTGCACACCCGTGGCCGTTGGATCAAGATCCAACGGCCTAGAAATTTCCTCGCTCGCACCTTCAGAGGTTGAGAGGTGGTGCTACGATAGGTTCGGGTGGTTGTGATGGAGCCACATGGTGCCATCATGGCCGTCCATCTTTTATGAGTTGCAGATGGTGCCACGAATGTCGGATTGGATCGATTTTTGCGCCATTGGGCTGTGATCGTCGATCCTAATCCATCCGTGTGGTCAGATTTGTCATCTGAAGTGCGGATTTACACCATCTTGGCCATTGATCTCTGACCTTCCTCAGATTATATCTGATGCTACGGAAGTCCAATCAGGGTGATCTTAGAGTCGTTGAACTCCAATCGTCGTTCTGATCAGATTCGTATGGTTGAATCTTCAATCTGAGGCCCTTATTAACAGTCACCTTGTTACCTAACCACAAAAAAGAAAAATTAACCTAAAATTTACACAACCTAACCAAAATGCAAGATGATGCATGTTATGCAATATTTATAATGATGATGCAACTATAATACTAAGAACATGCTTTAATAGTCATTTTTGTCCATTTAGATGTATGCACATCACACCCCCATGCCTATCTTTTGCTAGATCCTAGGAAAAACTACATGCTATTTATAAAGGAGTTAGGAGTGGATTACTCGAGCAAAAGTCACTTTCAACATTAAGAAATTTTTACTTAGGACATAACTTCAAAGACACAACAGTGCCCGTGTATCTGCCAAAATGCAGACCGCCTCAAGCCCTCGCCTTATTCAAAGAAGGATCTCTTTTTCTTCTTTTCTAAGTTTTTTGGATTTTGAGTTTAGGGTTTCAGAGCGACTTTTTACGGCCACTCAACCCACCCAAGACTTGATGAGAACCCTAAGTTCTAAGCAACTTTTTGTGAATGTGATAGACTCGTTGATCGATAATCAGAACAAACTTTGGGTTTCTACGCCCTTAGGTGACCTTAAAAGAAATTCTGCCTAAAGGTGTATCTATACGATCGGAAACTTTATCCCTACTTTTATTTTTTTATGGGGTCAACACAAGGGTGAATCCAATGTATATCTCCCCAACTTATTCTACTTCTCCGCTTCTTCCTAAGTGTTTTAGGAATTTTTATATGCATTTCTTGAGCTGGGTTCTGGACAACCTACCAATGGACTGTTACCCATGATAACATACCAACCAAACTCGTGTAGTGAAGTGTGGCTTATTTCTTTTGTTTTCTTTTTTTCTTTTTCTCTTTTTCTTTTTCTTTTTCTTTTCTTTTTTTCTTTTTGGACTTTCTTTTTCTTTCTTAAGTAGGTGCTTCCCTTGTCTAAGATTTACCTAAAGGCAATAGGAAAAGAATGGTCCAGTGGCTGGGCTCTAGACAACCTACCTATGGGCTATTACCCACAATAACTTGCTAGCCATACCACCCTAGAAGGTTCATTAGCTACCCAATTTCCATTAAAACTGTCGAATAACGAGTCAATGCGAATAGTGTGTAGATGCTTAGACTTAAAGTTCCCTTAAATCAGAGGGTGGGTTGATACGTCGTGTACTTATCACCCTAACTTATTTAATCAAGTTGAAATAGAATTTAGGATGGCAAGGACTTGATAAACAAATCCACATTTTAGTGGATATCTAGGTTGTTTAAGCCCAAAGACCTGAAGGGTCATAGTGTTCAGATTCTACAGTAATATTCCCTTAGATTGAAAAGTCCTAATGCCCAAGTATTCTTTCCTAATTCAAATTTCTTTTCTTCAGAAATAAGGAGAAAATAAAAAGAATCAACGGAGCTAACAAGATGATTTAGAGATGGATATCTACCCCCCCATGCCTATCTAATACAATGTCCTTATTGTATTAAAAGACATGAAACAGAGTGGAATAGAGTAGAAGCACCTGAATTGCGTGAATAACAGGTCGGCTCCGAAATGAAAAGAACCTATATATGTGCTGAAGTTAGTGCCTTCAGCTAGGCACACTATACAAATAAAGAAGAAACAAAGAATTCACAGGTGTAGGTCAGAATAAGAATAAAAAGATTCACCTCAGGACCCGCCAGTAGATGTCCACAAATGTGGACCAGATTGTGATGCAGACCATACCCCATGGTCGAGTATATCTAAGGTTCCAAATAAAAAATATCTATAACCTGAAATCAGTATGCAAGTGGGGTCAGGTCTATGATTTGTGAGGATGCAACCCAAGACCAAAAAGTGGGGTTACAGAGAAATCAAGCTCAAAAAAATAATCAATGAATGTGTGATAAGGTTGGACATCCTCTGAAAATATGTCATAAGGGTCCTGGTAGAAGGTTGGGAGTTTTAGACAAATTGGAATCCTTAGACTTGGTTTTCTGCTTCCTCTGGAATCGAATTTCCATATCATCATTTCCCACTTTCTATCCTCCGCAATCAGAATTTCAAATCCGGGACCTCCAGCATATTAATCACCCCATCTAAATTTTCCAAGTCTAAAAGATGTGACTGAATCAGAATGGACTTGGGATTACTGATTTCAAAATCAAAATTGTCAGTAAACTCTATGGGGTGTGATTGAGGATTGGGGCTATGAATTGAATCCTTCAAAACAAGATTTGAATCTACCATGCGAGCCCCAACAGGATCAAATTCCTTAATTTTAGGGCCATCAAATGATTTATCAAATTCCTCAGGCCCAGATGTCTCACAAAAATCATGTTCTGTAAACTCATGTGTACTTCGCATAATGATTCTTCACCTTTAGAATTAAAGAAATCTAAATCCGCATTAACGTGTGTCTCAAAATCATCAATCACTTTCTGATCCATGGAGACAAACATTTCCTCGTACCCCGGCTCAGGGATCTCCAATGAAGAAATCAAATCATCCTTATTTGTTTGCTCTAGAACAACCTAGTCAATCCCGATCTCATAACATGTGTCCACCTCAACAGGTACCTGAGCATGTTCTGACCTTGGCTCTCCTAAAGGGGGTTCATCTTGGGAATCATCCCAAGATTGAACTAAAGCAACCACAAATCTCATCCTCAATTTCTATAATTTCCCTAGTAAAAACTCACCCAAGCCCTTATCGTTAACATCCTGGAGCCAATCCAACAAATACTTGTTAAGATCATCAATCATTTCAATCAGGGGCTCCAATTCTTGAGTACAAGGTGTTGGTTGAGTTTCTAAAGATTGTATGGTAGTCCTCAAGATAGCCAACACCTTCTCTTGGACTTGGTTAACCTGAACCAAATGGTTTGGTTCAGAGTTGGGTGGGTTTGGGTTCAATGCAGGGGAATCAACAAATTGATGATCTTGATATCCTCACTGATAATATGTCATTTTAGGTTGTTCATAAGGTGATGATGACCTAAAGGCAGTGTATTCTGGGGAGGGGTAAGGATCAGTGCATCCTTCTTGATTGTAGATCATATTAGGTTGTCCAAATGAGGGTGATGATCTATAATCAGTGTAGCTTGGAGAAGGATAAGAATCAATATCATGGTGTCCATGGTGAAACCCTGAACACAAAGGTCCAGAACTGTATCCCCAATTAGAATTATCCTAACTAGAAGATGGATGAGAATAAGTCTGGTTGGAATAATAATCATTTTGGGAAGAAGTAGTGGTAGGAGGGTAGGAGTGGAAGTTTGAATAGGATGCAGAAGGATCCATGATAGAATGGAAGGAAGAAAGGTGCCCTGTAATACAAACAAACAAACCTATCCTTAAGTGCTATCCTAAAGACCTACAGACTCCTAAAACCCCTCTTGAGATTAATAAACGATTTGATCTACTTCTTTCCTATCGATCCAACCAGTTAGAGGGAGGGACTAGGGAGAAGGCTCTTCCTTTGGCTTGTGCCTTAGGTTCCTAGTGTACCCCCCAGCCGCGATCGTTTGATTCTACTCCCCTAGTTAGACATCATATTGAATGGTAGAAATAGACTAATCGAAAATAATCTCGCTCTGGACTTCGAAGAGTGAGTCCAATCCTTAAGGCCAACATCTGCTCTATTTTAATTAGGGTTAGGTTTGAATGTGCTTTGGAATGTGATGGGCCCTTTATCTGGGTTGTGCCATTAACAATTGATTGATATGTGTGTGCGTGCACAACCAGTGGCTTTCAAGCAAGATTATTTTTGGATGTGATGAATTTTAACATTCAAATCTTGCTTAGTAGCTTTTAGGATTCAACTTTAAGTATATTCAATCAAGTTCAGTTGGCACACTAAATTTTAAAAGCATAAGTGAAGATGTTTTCCTTTGAAACTTAAAAGAATGTAGAGTGCCTAGTAAATCCTTAAAAGTTGAACCTATGTGGCAGCTATTTGATGAGTTGATTTTAATTAAAGTGGTATGGCCCAGTCAACTCAAACAATTGGCCTGATGCACCACTTAGGCACACAAATGATTACCTAATCTAATTTCTACTCAATTATGTGTTTGGGTGTGTGTACTGGTTCCAAAGATAAGTTTACCAGTTGAGTTTGAAAATCATAAGAGGTTGTGTACCTCTGTGAGGTCTTTTTTTAATTTTTCTTCTATATGTGGAGGGTGAGGTGGGTGGAGGTGACAACCAAACAATCAAAACTAACCTTAGGGTTTAAGAGAACTCCTAGGTTAATTTGGGTTTATGTTATTAAGTGATGGAATGAAATCTAGTGAGTAGGGAGGTGGAGGTAAACTTACAAACCCTTCAACTGCACTTTACTCCAATCTACCGCTTTTGCTCGTCTCGTGAGAGTACCTGTAATAACAATAAGAAAGGAAAGAAGTGAGGTAAAAGATAAGTAAGGTGGGAAAACGTGAAAAATCAAATATCATCACCTTCCTAGCAATGATGCCAAAATGTTGATAGCTGAAAACTATGCGATCGGAGTTGGATTTGAAAACGGATTGTTGTAATTCAATTTGCGAAGCAATTCGTCAACAGATAAAATTTTACCAAAATTCGTAAAGAAATTTTGGGTCGAACACAGGGAGGCAGACGATTGATTCAAAATCGCGTTTGTTTAATTGTCATGAAGCATATTAGCTAATCGAATTAAATCTAAATTAGTTATCTACTTAAGGAATAAAGAATAGAAGACAGAGAGAGAATATTACAAATAAAGATAAAAGAGAGGTAGAATAAGTATGGATTTCATCATGAAATGTTGTTCATTACACTAATCATTACAACTAGAAAGCAAAAAATCTACTCTAGAAAGCAGTAAAGAGAATGGAGAGAGAAGTATCTTCCTTGACAATTGCATGGAGGGCGAGCAAGACGGGACGATGCCAGGAAGACAGAGGACAGAGCGGGAAGAAGGAGCATGAAGCGAGAGGAACAGGGGGTGAGGTAGGATGTTGCCGTTGTCGTGGGATCCACTTCCTAAATGGAGTGAGAGGACAACTGCAGGATGTTCCACGAAGGGGGGAGAAGGTGGAAAATTTCTAATTTTTACTCTAGAGGAGCATCCCAGGTTTGGGACAAGCTCTTAGAGCTTTGGAGGGGGTGAGAAAAGAGAGGAAGGGATGAAGAAAATGTGGTGGTCGTAGGGCTATTTATAAGTGAGGCTTGAATGGGAAAATAGGTTATTTTACTTTAAAAACATAAAATCAAGGCCTTTAGTGATAGATGAAACCGTCACTAAAGCCCAGATCTTGGGCATAGCTGTCGCGCATGCCGTGCCTCCTCTCTCCGTGCCTCAACGCACACGCACATACGCACATTCTCAGCCATCTGATTTCAAGATCAGCTTAACCACGTCGCACCCAATCTTGCTCAACGCCTACAAAGAGGAGACATGACCTCCTTCATCGCTGTTAGATCGAAGATCAATAGCTCAGGATGCATGCTCGCCCTCCTTCACAAACATGCATCTGGTGGTGCATTCACATTCCTCACATCTGGGCATGCCACATCACCCACATACACGCTGTTCGCTCGCCATCCAACGGCTTGATTTCGCTGCTCCCTCGCTTGCTCCTAATTTGAGCCGCAACGGGGATTGAACCCGCGCCTCGCGTTCACGAAAGAGCACTCAACCGTTGCGCTGTGGCTGCCTCTTTGTTGTGCTTATGTTTTAAGCACACGTGCACTTGGCCGTTGGATCAAGATCCAATGGCCCAGATCTTGCCTCGCTCGTGCCTTCAGAGGTTGAGAAGTGGTGCTGTGGCCGGTTTGGGCAACAGTGATGGCGCCACGTGGCGCCATCATGGCTGTCCATCTTCTGTGAGTTGCAGCTGGTGCCACGGATGTCAGATTGGATCGATTTTTGCGTTGTTGGGCTGCGATCGTCGATTCGAATCCATCTGTGTGATTGGGTTTGTCATCTGAAGTAGGGATTTACACCATCTTGGCCTTTGATTTATGACCTTCCTTGGATTATATCTGATAATACAGAAGTCCGATCAGGGTGACCTTGGAGTCGTTGAACTCCAATCGTCGCCCTGATCAGATCTGTATGGTTGGATCTTCGATCCGAGGCCCCGATTAAAAGTCATCCTATTACCTGACCACAAAAAGGGAAAATTAAACTAAAATTTACACAACCTAAGAAAATGCAAGATGATGCATGTTATGCAATATTTATAATGTATAATGCAACTATAATACTAAGAACATGCATAAATAGACATTTTTGGCTATTTAGATGTATGCACATCAATGAGCTTGCGAAAGAGAGCTTCGCTACCTCCTGAGGCTGCTGCGTAGCAGCTATAGGCGACACGGCGGAATCCACATGAAGAAGAAGACTCACGAGAGAGTCCTGCAGGCAGACCTACCTGATATCAGGCATATAGAGTAGCAACAAGACGTCCGGAGCTAAAGTTAAACGTCCGATAGCATGTTTAGTGCTGAGGTACATGTTTCTACATGGGGTTTGGCCATGCAGATGGGACCCTTAGCAGATTTTGGGTCTGTGCATTTGCATGCAGGCGTAGAGCACTGCAAAGGCATGTAGTGTGCCCTTCAAGGTACTTTTGGACATCTGAGCACATCGCTAGACATCTGACTGTACTCCCAGACGATCGAAAGGAGAGTTCGACATTTGGGGTGCCCCTCAGATGATTGTAGAAGGATCCGGATGTCCAAGGAAGTTGCATGAAACACAGGGTGAGTTCTAACGTCTTTTAAGATGTCTGGGTCTAAGTCCTAGATGTCTGATTTTGGGCAATATGTACGTTTTTGGCCTGTTCGAGGCCCGAATAGAATTGGATTTTCGCAAACAAAGTACCATTGTTTTCTGCTCAAGTTTCTCTACATGTTAGTGTTAAGTATATACTATTTTGAACTTGTCTGATGTGACTAGTCACTATTACAGGTCACCAACCTGTAGCATGTTCGGGGCCCATGGAGACGATAAGAACTACGGCTCTGGCCTGCATTCCACCCGTGTTTCCAAGTATAGTGGTTTGCTTTAATATTAATGTTTAATCAAACAAAGTGAATGTTTAGAATAACTTAATTGAACCCCAGGACGTGAAATGAACCCTAGGGCAGAAACGAACGAATATTGCTTGTGCTACACTATTTTCCTTGAGATGCATGTTAAACCAATTTGGTAGTAAATGTATTAGTTTATGGATGTGATGCTTCCTTAGTTAGTAAAATACGAGCTGCCTGTTATACAAATGAAACTCGTAATCTGAATAGTGATATCTGAATGTTAGAAAAGGGGAATGAAAGTAATACGAGCACGAACCCTATGGAGAATTAGGAGAAGAACTCCTGTATATGAAAAGAACTTAGTAGGTAGACGGGAAATGAGCTAGCCCTTATGTCCTCGGTACCAAGGAGAGCAACTGTCCCTTTAGTGTAGAAGGGAGCTAGTCGTCCCATTGCGTTGTGACCCAGGGTTAGGTCTAGTCACTCTACATCAACTTTTGTTTGGCCCTTGTGTACGTGGTATCGAGGTGAGCTACTTAGTGTAGGGAGGGAGCTAGCCACCCTACGGGGCCCAAGGTTAGGACTAACCGCCCTACACCGGCTCTTGTTAAGCTCACTGGGCAAATCGGGATAGTCAGATGAGGGTACATGGACTGTGGAGAAGTGAGACCCCTATTCTGTTATGAGGGGCAAGACCCCTACTCTCTAAGGGCAAGGCCCTACGCTATTCCATGCTGTACCATTAGGTGTACTCGCTAGCGGAAATGACTGACCGCGTGCCAGTGCGGGGTAGCTACCGGTGTGCTTATCACGCGTACCGTAGTCACCGCTACATCGCAACCGTGACCTCGGGGTGGTTGACCGGGTGTAGGACTACCATGGGAGACTCTCCTGGCTAGGAGAGCACCACATGTACATCCTACATCACGGGAAAGACTGCAATCAAGATCATTCCCTTGAGGAACAAACAAGATCAAGAAATGGCTAGATGAATAAAAGAACAAACAAATTAGAACTACTTGCTTGAGCTAAATGATAATGAAAATTAATTAGTTGCTTGTTTTAATTGCATGTAAATGGCTTAAATACCATTCTACTCAGCAATAGTTGATTACAGAATTTTATAACCTTATTCAGGTCAGGGAGTTTAGCAACCAGCACCACCGGTTGCAGAGGGAGCTGGGCCCAGTCGAGCCCAGCCTTAGCTGTGTTTCCTTTCCATTTCCTAGCTTCTTTTATGGTAGTGAGTATTTTTCTATATGTAATACTAATTCTATTATATTTCTGCTTTACTTTCCGGTATAGTAGTTGTGATAGCCTGTACTATTATGAGACTTTCCATTCTGTTTCTTTTACTGTCTCTGTGTTGTTTTTTGCTTAGCTACATTGTACTTATGGTTGTGGAATATTTCCTACTTTTGGTTATTTCTCGTTGGATGACTAGGTCTTGGGATTAGTCGAGGCTAGTCGATCTCGGGTCCTGTACGGATCTTGGATCGGGTCGTAACAAGATGGTATCAAAGAAAGGTCATCCTGAGAAATGAACCAAATGGTCTGAAAATAGCCGCTCACATGCATGTAACTAGGATAGCCATCACAATGTATCACTTTAATCTTTGCTTTTGAGTATTATCTCTTGATGTAATCTGTTATCATTGACAGTTCCTACTCTTTTCTTGCATCTCCTTGTAGGAGATGCATTGTCGGGGAGTTTTCAAGGCAAGTCGCGGATGTGGCCGTAGGCAGGGTCGGAAGGGCGGACATGTCGGACCTGAGGAACTAGCTGACCCACCTCTCCTTCCAGGCATCTAGGCCCAGGATCTTGCAAAGCTAATCCAAGATATTGTATGGGACGAGCTCCAGCAGCCTGCTCGGCCACCCCTCCCTGAGGACATGAAGGAAGAGTCCTTCATGGGATAGGGGAATCGCCGCAGCATCGTACGAGCTGGAGGGGGAGGGGGTGATCCTCCAACACCCCCACCACCTTCAGACATTTCTAAGCACGAGCCCTCCCTACCTAGAGGTGTACTTGTTCCCATGTTGCAGTTTCACCACGAGCTTTTCAGCCAGTTCCAGAAGCTAAAGCCCCCCTCCTTCAAGGGGGATGGGAACCTGTCTGAGGCAAAGGACTGGCTAGAGCAGATAGAGAAGGTGTTCGACACCCTCCGCCCTCTTGTGGGCTATAGAGCGCAGCCCATAGGTAGTGGAGGGCAATTAGAGGCCAGAAGGGGAGAGAGCCGATGTGGGACTGGTTCTTGGCTCTCTTCTGCGAGCAGTACTTTCCGCAGACCTGGCAGGACCAGTGGAGGTGGGAGTTCCACACTCTCCGTTAAGGGGCGATGACAGCTAGTGCGTACCAGACACATTTCCTGGAGCTGTCACGCTTCGCCTCGACAACTATGCCTACTGAGGAGGAGCACCTGTGGAGGTTTACTGAGGGACTCCGACCTACGATTCGGGGGTGTGTGAAACCCCTGAAGTTGCCCACTTTCTCTTGTATGGTTGAGGCGGCCATGACTTATGAGGAGACCAACCCAACCGCGCGAGACACTGACAGTAGATGGAAGAGGCCCTACCAGCTAGACTACTTATAGGGTCGTTGGGAGAAAAGGCACATGGCGGCTAAAGGAGAGCTGTCTCATTCTATGGGGCTACCAGTGGCCTTGGGGGGCCCTAGACAAGGGCCAGCTACCAGCACCAGACCCCCGCCCAGCCACCACCAGGGACCAACTGAGGGAGGAGGCCATGCCCCTCTCTGCTACAAGTGTGGCCAGCTGAGCCACATCAGAAGAGACTGCCCATCTAGGGCTAGAGCACAACAGATGCTCCCCGCATCGAGCATTGGAGGCAGAGCTGGCAGCTGCGGTCACCAGGCGCATGGAGGACTGCAGTCATGAGGAGGGTACCGACCAGCTGCTGCTCGCCCGACCCAGAGCATGGCAGCTTCGTCTGCACCCAAGGCTGAGGGGCATATCAATGCCTTAACACACAAAGATGCCAGGGCTTCAGGTTTTGTGGTGGCAGGTATGGTTACCATTTCTGGCAGATTAGTCTACATTCTTTTCGATTCCGATGCCACACATTCTTTTGTCTCCTCGAGTTTTTCTGTCAATTTGGGGTCGGGCGGTGTACTGTTAGAGGTTCCATTCCTAATTAGAGGGCCAGGTGGACAGTTGTTCGTAGCTGAGGAGGTCTTTATAGACTGCGAGGTCGCCATATGGGGGCACAGTCTTTCAACCAACCTGATAGTAATCCCGATGGAGGACTTTGGCATGATTCTAGGGATGGATTGGTTGTCTGCCTATCACGCCATGGTGGACTATTTTGGGAGGAAGATCATCTTCTCGATACCGGAGTTGCCTCCCTTTGAGTTTCATGGCCAGCCGATGGACGGAGGTTTCAGCTGCAACTCTATGCTTTGGGCAGCGAAGCTTTTGGGCCAGGGGTGTGAGGGCTTCTTAACTTGTGTGGTAGTAGAGCTTAGACCCGTGGCTGACTTTCAAAGTATCCCGGTGATCTGCGAGTACCCTGACATTTTCCCAAAGGAGTTGCCATGACTACCGCCTGAGCATGAGATCGAGTTTGAGATCTCACTTGTATCGGGGACCAACCCCATTTCTGCTACACCGTACAGGATGGCACCACTTGAGCTACAAGAGCTCAAGTCATAGTTGCAGAACCTGTTGGAGAAGGGCTTTGTGAGGCCCAATGCGTCCCCATGGGGAGCCGCTGTGTTGTTTGTAAAGAAGGATGGTACCCTGCAACTTTCTATCGATTACCGACAGCTAAATCAGGTCACCATCAAGAACAAGTATCCACTGCCTCGTATCGATGACCTCTTTGACTAGTTGAGAGATACTACAGTGTTCTCTAAGATAGATCTAAGGTTAGGTTACCACCAATTCAGGATCAAGGAGATCAACATCTCCAAGACAAGACAGCTTTCCATACTCGATACGGGCACTACGAGTTCTTGGTCATGCCATTTGGGCTGACCAATGCCCCCACTGCTTTCATGGACATGATGAACCGTGTTTTCAGACCATACTTAAACTAGTTTATGGTGGTGTTCATCGATGATGTCCTAGACTACTCACAGGATTAGGTACAAAATGGACAACATTTACATATGATCCTAGCTACCTTGAGACAACGCAGGCTATACACTAAGTATAACAAGTGCTAGTTTTGGCTGCGACTGGTGACTTTCTTGGGCCACGTGATTTCAGGAGATGGATTGGCTGTGGATCCAGCCAAGGTTGAGGCCCTGCTCAGGTTGGAGAGACCACGCATAGTGATAGAGATACGCAGCTTCCTGGGACTGGCAGGCTACTACCGACGGTTTATCAGAGAGTTCTCTCAGATCACGCATCCTATGACTCAGCTGACTTAGAAGGACGTGCCCTTTTCTTAGATAGATGAGTATGAGGTGTGCTTCCAGGAGCTGAAGGAGAGACTGACTTTAGCTCCTGTGTTTACCATTCCAGACAGTAATGGCGGGTTCGCGGTTTGCATCGATGCTTCGTTGCAGGGGTTGGTGGTGTGCTCATGCAGCGGGGTCACGTTGTCGCTTAAGCTTCGCGACAACTAAAGCCCCATGAGCATAGTTTCCCCACCCATGACTTAGAGCTGGCAGCAGTTGTCTTCACACTGAAGACATGGAGGCACTACCTGTATGGTGAGACATTCGAGATCTTCATAGACCACAAGAGCCTCAAGTACTTGTTTGACCAAAAGGAGCTCAACATGAGGTAGAAACGCTGGTTAGAGCTCCTGAAGGACTACAACTGCAGCATCTCCTACCACCCACGGAAGGGCAATGTGGTGGCTAACGCCTTGAGCCAGAAGGCACCTGATGATTTAAAGCACTTGGGTTTAAATTATTATAAATAGTAACTATGTAGAGGAAAGCTTAGGTCAGAAAATTTTAAGGTTAAATATAAATGATTAATGTATAGAGCATATGTGAAAATTTTCTTACTTAGACTTATACTTATAACATTTTCAAAACACACTTAAACAATTTGTAAACAAGAATTTTACTCTGAATTAGAATTCTTCAAAAATCTCTTAATCTTTGTAACTATTCTTAACTCAAATTAGAATACAACGTGTTTTAAGAAAACAAAACTTAAGAATTGAGAATTAAATTTTAACTCAAAAACTCAAATAGATTTAAGTTAATCCCTTGTTTATGATATTTGACTTTTATCAATATAAGTTTAAGCAAATTAACCAGATACTCATTATTAATCAAACTTAGAGTAGTAAAACTCTAATTTACTAGCCTACAACACTAAAGATTAACTTCTAGACCTAGGATTCTGTCAATTCTTCTCCTTTAGGTCTCAACTTAAAATCTTCAAAACCCAATTTCTCAGGCCTCATTGCCCAATACCATGGTTCAGTAGCTATGATTTTAAAACATCTGTGCTTAGTGAAGAGAATTGTCCTGAAGACATCCAAAGTTGCAAAAATCCAAATCTTAAGACATCACTTTCCAATCCCAATTATTCTAATTCAAGCCTTTGACTTGGCCTTACTCAGGTTTGGTTGCTTTCTCCTCACCAGTTTTCTATCCCGAGGTCAACACTTTTTGTGTATATCTCCTTGATGGACCACTGGGTCTCTTATTCCTAATATTTTTTTCTCCATATTTTTTTCTCTTTTTCTAGAGGTTAGAACACCCATTTGTGGCAAGGTGCTCCTTTTATTTGATGGAAGGAAAGGGTAGCATCCATTTGTACTGAGATGCGTTTATTTATTATGGAAAAACTGCATAAGCACCCTTTTTCTTAACAAGGCACTTAACTTCAGGGTGTTTTATTTACTTTTTTTTCTTTTTTTTTCTTTTTCTTTTCCTCCCTTCTCATTTTTCTTACTAACATTATTCTCCAAATCCTTTTTATAGGTGAGTTGCACATCCTTCACCCTTTCAAGAACCGCCCCACGGAAATCCTTAGACTAAAGAGGATTCAGAATTGATCTCTTAACCTCTGTGTTTTCGTGGTCTCAGATGTCAACAAGACAATTCTATGTGAGTGAATTTTAGATGTTTAGGCTACTTAGCTCTCAAACCAGAGTTTGGACAACAAAGCCCTTTACTCTTAGGTTCTTCAAATTTTTAGTTTCCTCCTATAGGATCCGTCAAGACAAAATTTACCAAGTCTAGTTATTTATCTCTAGCTTGTAAGTTTTGTAAACTAAAATTCTACCAACTCTCTGTTTAATTAACTCTGAATATCTGGCTTTTTACTTAACTTTATGATAAAAGCAAATTTTCAAAAAGCAAAAGGATTACTTAATCTATTGATTAAAAAGTTATAATTCAATTCCAAACTTAAGTTTAAATCTTAACACACTTAGTTTCTTAATTCAAGTAAGAATAGAAAAACAAATCTTTAAAGGATTTAAAAGATTCAAATAAAATCTTGTTTAAAAAAATTATACACAAAAGTGTGTTTTTACAAAATGTTTAAGTAAAATCTAATTAAGAATTGAATGCTCTTAAATACTTATATATATTCTATATACATTTTAAACTTCTGACATAAAAGAAAATTAAGCTCTTAATTACAATATATATATACATTCTTCTTCTCTTCTTTATTAAAATGAATATTCCCCTCTTATTATTTTTATGATTTTTCTTTTTTTTTCAAATTTTTATATTTATATATTTTTATTTTTATGTATATAAGATTTTTCAATTTTTATGATTTTTTTTAAATTTTTTAAATTTTTATGAATTTTTTTTATTTTTTAACATTTTTATCATTTTTAGAATTTCTATTTTTTTAAATTTCGTGGATATTTAATTTTTATGTGTTTAATTTTAAACGATACTTAAAGTGAAAATTTCACTTCAACACACCCCAAGCCAAAATTTTACAATGTCCTCATTGTAGGAAGGGTGAAAAATATTATACTTCATTTAGTATAGGGTGATGGAAGGAGTCGAATAGAGAAGATTAAAAATCTCAGTGCAGACTATTTCAAGTCTGACCAAAGGTCAGAGTGGTCAGTCAGACTAAATGAAGGTAATCAATATGATATGAAGTGAAATTTTAAAGTAAGTGTATAAGAAAATCAAAAAGGGTAAAAATAGGAAATAGCTATATACAAGTGCTAAGTTTTACGCCATCAGTTAGGCGTAAACCCTAGTAAAAAACTCCTAAAAAGAATTGGTATACGGTAAAAATAGAGGAGTTATGAAAGAATTAAATCAAAAACATAGAAAATAGATTAAACCACCCAATCAAAACTCATCCTGAAATTGCCTAGAATAGATCTCGCAGATCCTAGAATCAGATTCTCATGAAAATCTCAGAAAGATTAGAGTGAATCTTATGAAGAATAGATCTGATTTAGGTTGAGATGTAGAATGTTTAAGATTAAGCAATTTAAAAGATGATTCCACCAAGTTCAGAAGATTAGCATAGTCAGTTTTAATTCTCTATAATAGGTGGGTCATTTTGACACAAAATAGGTCGCAGATGCGGGTTTGATGGGTTATGATTAGAATCAAAGGCCTGATTAATGAAATGGACTTGGCCTTGGTTTTTCCTAGGATTTGGCAGATTCCAAGGATTCGGAATTGGCTAAGATGGAAGAGTGCCTGGCTGACGAGATTCAGCCAAAAGCGTGATCTAATTTCATAAATCAGCCAATTCTACCTTACATTGCCTATGGATCTCAACGAGAGCTTCAGCATTTTTTCGCTAACTCTCTGACATAGCTCATAAAATCTGGTCAAGCTGTGTATCTCTATTTGGCCTAGAGTAATTCTGCATACTCTTCGGGATAGGCCTTAAATTTGATTGCTGAGGAGGCAAAGGAGGTGGGTTAAAATGGGTCTGATTTGGATAATTTGGTCTTTGATTTTGATTTGGATCAGCCCAATAAAAATTTGGGTGGCTTCTCCATCCAGGATTATAGGAATTTGAATAAGGATTTGGTCTTGGAATATTTTCTTGGATGGCGTTAAAACCTAAAAGATATGGCGTGTTTTCTGCAACAGTAAAGGGTGGGGAAAAGGGTGGGTAAGATTGTGGGATAAAGGTCCCTCCTTGGGTTGGTGAAGGAGTAGATAGAAAACCCAAGGTAGATGGATCTCTAGAATCCAGATTATTCACAAATTCCCTCCCCGCAGGAATTTGCGAAACAGGTAAATACGAGGGATTCATAGCAAGTAGAGGCATAAGAGTTTTCATTGTATTTCTAACCTCGTCGAGATGCTTTGCTACGATATCTACTTTGTCCAGTTTTTCTGCAATAATCTCTAAATTCTTTGAACTGGACAGATTACCGATCTCGTGAATGCCCTTATGCAGATTTTGATGATTCATGTTCGCACCCCGCGAAAATTGTGACATTGATGCATTGTTGATCGAGTTTTTCGCCATCCCTTCAAATAATTCTGAAGCGGATTCTGTGTCGCGATTTAGAAAATTCCCTCCACAAGAGGCATCGACTAGATTGTGAACGCCCTCTTGTAAACCATAATAAAAGATATGCATGAGTTGCCAACAAGGAATGTCATGATGTGGGCATTTCCTTTGCAATTCATGAAAACATTCCCACACTTCATGAATTGGTTCTCCTTGATTTTGATTGAAAGTAGTAATAGCTCGCCTTAAAGCATTGGTTCGACCTATAGGAAAGAATTTCTTCAAAAATGCGGATTCGAGTTCAGCCCAAGTTGAGATTGGTCTTGCTATAGTTCTATACCAATAAGCTGCTTTATCTTTAAGGCTAAAAGAGAACATTTTCATTAGTAGGATTTCCCCATTTTGATTTTGAGGACCAAGAGTTTGAGATAAATTTTTAAGATCTTCTATATGTTGAAGTGGATCCTCGGATGCAAATCCATGAAAGTGGGGGATTAAACCTATAATATTTGGCTTTAATTCTGGATCATTTTCCCCAATAGAAATCCTAACATTAGGCTCTACTTGTGCATTAGATGGGTTATGATAATCTCTAAGTAGAGGCCTTGGATGATTGATCGATAAATCAGGATTTTCAAAAGCCACCTCAGGTCGAGGTGAAGAACGGGTTTGAAGAGTTTGCAAATTATTTAAGGCTACTGTTAATAGATTGATTTGTCCTGTTTGCTCTAGCATCCTAAGGTTCTAGTTCAGGAGCGCCTCATGAACATCAAAAGGTGGCATCTCCCCCTGACCAGAAGAAGAAGGGATCTCGGGATTAAGATTCTGCATTGGATCCATAGAGGTAGATGGATCAGACTAGAAAACCATTGGTTGCTTATCTGCAACCGACCTAGGATCATCTGTAAATGGTGGTGCAAGAGGTAGATGCAAGGATCGCCTCCCGTCCATAAACGGAAAATAATGTGCAAAGGCACACGCATACCACCAATAAGAAAACAGCGGCACAAAAAAAACCCACAAAACAGTGCAAAAGACGCAGGTTTTGCTCTTCTTTCAAAGGAAAGAAAAAATTCCTAAGATATGCAAAATAATTTGGTGCAAACAAATAGAGTAACAGTATCAAAATACGCGTCCTAATTCGTGACTACGCAGGTGCGTACCTTAAATCTCAAAGGTTTAAGGTCTAGGATCGAGACCACTCACTACTGGCTCCCCGAGGCTCTAGTAGTGAGACAGACTTGATCTTCGGCCAAAGCCCTAAGAGGTGCAAAGAGGAGAGATAGAAAAATAGACTCGTGTGACTCTAGTGATCATGTTGTGTGCGGGATAGCATGCAACAAACGATAGCGATATAAAAACCCGCTTGCATTTCTGCAAACAGCTTTAAGTCACCAATTTTACTTCCTCTTTTTAGTTAGTCTTTTTCAAAAATATATCAATCTACTACAATGGCCGCCTTCTTATATCTTTTCAAACAAAAATATATGGTCTTTTTAATTCTCAGAGGACAGGGATCTACGCAGGTTTTCTCGTGTTTTCCCGCTGATGCGAGAAAAATAATTTAAAAATTCTCGAGTCAGATCGCTCTAATACTAGCAGAATAATACACTCCTAAGAGTGTGTGCCTATGAAATGCTGTTGTTGGTTAGATAGAGATGTAATTTTGTATTTTTTTATTTTTTTTAAATGCAACAAAACAAAAGATTAAGAAATATTTACAAAAACAAAAATAGTAATACTGATTCCTGCCTTCTCCTGAGATTACCCGCAGAGGTAAACTTGGAAAGAAGACAGAAAATAAAAACAAAAATAAAATAAAAACAAAACAAAATACAACAGATTAGAACAAAAGTTAGTAAAAACAAAAATATTTACAAAATACCTCCTAATTAAACAATTAATCCTTTTAAATTTTAGTGAATCAAAATATTACCTCCCCGGCAACGGAGCCATTAAAATGGTACTTAAACGAAGCAATGCCAGGGAATATTTTGATGAGTGGAGTGAGTCAAAATATTACCTCCTCGGCAACGGCACCATTAAAATGATCGTGAGATTTCCACTCAACTCAGTAATTAAGTTAATTTCACTTAATTAAGAGTAGAAAAATCACTTAGGTTAACTCGAAGTTGTGTCGGTTGTGTAGTATAGGGTCTAATTAACCTAACATTTTAGAAAATTTTACTGGTTGAGTCCAGGTCGTTCACTGGGAGGTATAATAATTTTCTCCAAATTCACCAATTCTCTTTTATTTCTCTATAAGTTTAGGAGATATAACTAGTTTGATTTTGAAACATGAATTTTGTCAAAATATTTAAACTATAAAGAATATACAAAATTCCATATGAAACATATTTACTCAAAATGTTGTACTTTATTAACAAGTAAACATGCTAGTTTTCTAATTCGATTTCATTCTAAAGAAATTAAGGCAATTAAAAGTTATTCTATTAAAACATGCCTTTTTACAATTAAAAAAAATAAAAAGTAATGATGCAAGAAAAATAATATTCTTCATTCATTTTCTTCAGCCTCTCTCCTTTCTTTCTTTTATTTTCTTCTCTCTCTCTAGCTCTTTTCCTTACCTTTCTTCTGTTGTTCCTGTCTTCTGCCTTCTTTTCTTCCCTTAGTCTTCTTCCTTTTGTTCCTTAATCTCTTTTCTTTGACACTCCTTAGCGCTTGTTCTTTCTTTCCGTAGCTTTTAGCTTCAACACTTAGCTTAACAACCATCGGCTTCTCTTTTCCTTAAGTTCTTCAAGTGAACCGGGTTTTTTTTATTTTTTTAACCAAAATTTATTTTATTTGCGGTGAGGTCCTTTCGAGGATACACAGCACCTTGAGACCAGGGTGGGACCAGACCCTACTCAGTCCTCGCCTAATCTCAATTAGGTTCATTTTCGATTTATTTTTTTATCGGTTCATAGTCTCGAGCCATTTCGGTTCAACTTGGCCTCCCAAGCCTCTTGCCCTCCCAGGGTACACATTCTCTCTCACGCCCCCAAGGGCACACACCCGCAAGCACAAGCCCGCACACACACACACATGCTCAAATCAGATCAGAGCCATAACCGGTGCGCTGTGCACTGACGACTACATAGCCGGAGTAACAAATTATTTTTATCCCCAGGCGCACGCTCGTGAACTAGCAATGTGCGACTAACCTACCCCTTCCTGACCCAACCTCAAATGATCATAACTTTCTACCCAGAGCTCCAAATCGAGTGATTTCAAGTTTTTTAGAAAGCTCTAAGGTTGATCTATACAATTGCAGGGGCAATTTAATGTTTTGATGATGTTTTCCTTTTCAATTTGAGAGATGAAATCAGGGGTTCCTACAAGTTATTTTTACACCTAGAAATGAAATTAAATTAGCAGAGTCCTCAGATGGACTTTGCTCTTTTATTTTAAGGTCTGTACATGTTATATAAGTAATTCCGCATCTGTTAGAATAGATTTTAAGCTCTTAAGGCCTTCAGAATAGTAGAGAAGCTCTTCACTTCTCTGAAATCTTCAGAATTCATATTTCAGACTTCATAATGTGCAGCAAACACTTAAAAGTGTTTCTAATTTATTTAGATTAATTCTAAGGATTATAACTAACTCATCTGGGTAGGATTTAAGTTTAAATTTCAACAAAATGCTTCTCCTGTTAGTTGGGGTTTGAAAGTAACCCAAATTGATAGGAACTAAATTCTCACTAAATAAATCATCTGAGCTCACTTTAATCACTCTAAAACCATCAAACAAGATCCCAGAAATAGTTTACATTCCTTAATACCTCAATTCAAGCTCAGAACTCCATTAGCAGATTCGGTTTGACTGTGGAAGCACAAAAAGTTGACTTTCTGTTAAAAACTTCACAGGAAATGAAAGCCTCAATTAAAGCCTCCTCAACATCAGAAATTTATTCAGATCTTCAGATAGGTGTTCTAACCTTGATTCCTAGGGTTTCAGGCTTGCCGCCTGAACTTGAAAAGGTGTGTGTTTGACAGAATCATTGGAAGGTTGTTACAGTATTTTAAAGGTTTAAATAGCTTCAGTGCATTGCTCTGAAGCTTCTAGGTTCATTAAATGCTTCTTAAATCTTTTTAAACAGACTTCTCCAACTCTGTCGGAGTTGGGGAAGATGAAGTTCATTCTACAGCTCCAGTGGGTAAATCCTTAAATAAACATTCTTAAAACAATCAGTGATCCATTTAATATCATTCTGGAGCTACTCAATAGATTCTAGAGGCTGAAATACAAATTTGGCTCGCCGGAGCTCGCCGGAGCTCCGGTGAGTCCAGAAAATAAGAAAAGTGTGTACAAGTTGATAAAACTTACCATTTTTGAGTCAAAAAGGACCCTGAGGTTACAAGGAACCTCAGTATCACATTTAATTCCTCATTATCCATTAGAATTAAGATTTAACAGTGAATTCGTTTTCTTAAAGATCTAATTTGAAATAAGCTCAGGACTTGTTTAACCACTCGATTGAGAGGTAAAAACAAGTCAACAAGTAATAGTAATCATAATTATATAGTTAATTAATAGTTTGAACTGCTCTTGAGCCACCATGGACAGCAAGCTCAGGAACTTAATTAAGATTTGGGCGTTTAATTTATATGTGTATTAATATGTATTATAGTGTCGATTAGGGTTCTAAAGTGGTGAATAGATGATGAAGAACCCAGTGGAGGTGAAATTAGGTCGATTACTGTCACCATAGACAGTGTTAGCAGTTGGTGAAGGTGAAATTTGAATTAAGCGATTAGGTGATTCAATTAAACGATTAAGTGATTTAGAAATGATCATGGAAGTTAATGGAAGGTGGACAGAGAATTAAAAAGATAAAATTAAGTCACTGGTGAGCTCAAGGAACTTGTCGGAGTCGGAGAAGATGAAACTAAAATATAAAAATACTCTAATCTTACTACCTAAACTAACTAACTAAGCTAGACTACTCCTACTCCTAATCTACTGTTACCTAGATGAAGGGGTCGATAGGGTTCCACCAAAGGTTCATAGCAGATGATGAAATCAGAGGGTGGAAGAAAGATCTCCAGCGGGCGGATTTGAGGTGGAGTGGAGGATTCCTTGGGTCAGCGCCTGTGTTAGAGACGCGGAAGACCACGACGGATCTCCTTGGCTGATTAAGATGGACGGAGGAAGTCGGAAATTGGAAAGGGAAGTCGCTGGAGTTTTGGACAAATAGCCTATCGAAGTCAGCTACAGTGTTAGAAGAGGGAAGGGAGCCAACTTGAATAAAATCAGAGGTGTGAGGGGGTAATTATAGCAATTGGCAGCGAAGAGAGTTGCGGGGTCTGGTCGAAGAAGAAGCTTGAGGAGCTTAACCTCCGTCGTCATCTTCGATAATGGTGAGGTTATCTCCCACTAAAAAATAGGATTCCCGGTTAATCCAGACCAATGGATGAAGTGGAGGTGGTGAGTGCAAGCTGCAAGTGCTTGGACAAAGAAGGATGATGTCGGCAGGGCGGTAATCGCGTGGTGGGGTGACTCTATAACGCTAGCTGTTCATTCGGCTGAAGAAGAAGAAGAAGACGAAGAGGGACTTAAGTGAAATAAAACTTAAGGACCTATGTGAAAAATAAGGACCCGACTGTAATGAATTTTAAGGACCAAAATGTAAACCCAAGTTTTGAAGGTTTATTTTAACTTAGATCTTTTTCAACTTTTTATATATGTTAGTAAATAAAGTAAATATTATGTTTTCACCTTGAATTTACATTTTTGACCTTTTTAGATTAATTTATTAGATTAAGTAAACTCACTTAAGTTATTATATACTTAGGTTTACATTAAGTTTAAGTTACTTAACTTATTAATTAGGAGAATGATTAATAGGATTTCAAGTCCAATTATTATGTCGATTGTTTATAATGTTAATTGAATGATAAAATTCCATTTTTAACTTATTTTAAGGTCCTTGACTAAATATCCCTTATTTTATAATTAACCCTTATATGTTCATAACCTTAGCTAATTAACTAGGAAGACTAGTTAATTAGGGGTAATTAGAGATCATGATGAGTGTCTCATCAGCACCCGCCCATTTGGCTAGCTTGCAGGTACAGAGTTGGAGACTCATGGGGGAGGTGGCTAGTTGGTGACCCCGAGAGTCACGGGGGTATTGCGAGGCAGTGACAGTGACGCGGCAAGCACGACTAGAGCTGATAGACCGCATCATTACAGGACAGATGGTCGATCCATACTTACAGACACTACGAGACAGGGTGTTGACAGGAGACCCAAGAGAATTTTCCTTCTCAGATGAGATACTACGCATGAGGGGATGCCTATGCATTCCTAGAGACGAGGAGCTGTTGAGAGAGCTCCTGACTGAGGCACACGGGTCTAGGTTCACCATACATCTAGGGAACACAAAGATGTACCATGACTTGCGACGTGACTTCTGGTGGAGAGGGATGAAGCTGGATGTTGATGAGTTTGTACAGCAGTGCTTAGTATGACAGTAGGTGAAGGCCGAGCACCAGAGGCCTGCAGGGCTGTTACAGCCACTTCCTGTGCTAGAGTGGAAGTAGGAGAGTATCACCATGGACTTGGTGGTGGGTCTACCAGTTACCCAGTAGAAACACGACGCAGTTTGGGTGATAGTAGACCGATTGAAGAAGACGGCATGGTTCCTGTCGATCCGAGTCACCTTTGGGCCAACACTGCTAGCAGAGCGATACATTAGAGATGTGGTGCATTTGCATGGAGTCCCTCGTGAGATCATATTCGACAAGGATACTCGTTTCACCTCCCAGTTCTAGGCAGAGTTTTAGAAGGCATTGGGGACCCATCTGAGGTTCAATACCACCTGCCACCCCCAGACCGATAGGCAATCAGAGCACACCATATAGACACTCAAGGACCTCCTACACGCTTGTGTACTAGATTAGAGAGGCTCTTAGGAGGAGCATTTGCCCCTGGCAGAGTTTGCATACAATAACAGCTATTATTCGAGCATCGGCATGACACCTTATGAGGCTCTGTACAGAAGGAAGTGTACCACACCCTTGAGTTGGGTCAAGGTGGGGACCAAGTGGGAGGTTAGCCCCAGGCTGATCCGGTAGAGTCAGGAGTTGATAGAGCAAATTCATAGATGACTTCACACTATCAGGAGCAAGTAGAAGAGCTACATCAATAGGAAGCATAGGGAGGTAGAGTTCGAGGTTGGGATTCATGTCTTCCTTCATGTTTTGCCCATGAAGGGCTTACAGTGTTTTGGGGTGAAAAGGAAGCTTACACCGAAGTTTGTGGGACCCTTTGAGATCTTGGAGCAGGTTGGACCCGTTGCTTTCTGGCTTGCCCTTCCGCCCCAGCTCTCTGGAGTGCATGACGTGTTCCATGTGTCCAAGCTCAGGAAGTACATTGCCGATCCCAGCCACGCTCTAAGCCACGAGAGCTTCGAGGTGGGAGATGACCTGACTTATCCCGAGAGGCCAGTATAGATACTAGACAGAGCCGTTCGGAGTCTGAGACAGAAGCAGGTATCACTGGTGAAGGTCCTATGCAGAAGCCAGTGATACAAGGGGGCGACTTGGGAGCCTTAGGTGGCAATGCGAGAGTAGTACCTAGACCTTTTTGAGGGTACATCTCTTTAGACCTACTTTGATCCTCTTTAAGTTTGTTATGCGCTTTTACGTGCTTTCCACACCCTACTTAGCTCCAGTTTCGGGGGAAAAACTTTTTTTAAGTTTGTTATGTTGAAATGACCTGCTACTCTTTGGTTAGGTAAGACGTCTGGAGTGTTCACCAGACGTCTGCATAGATGGTAGGATGTTTGAAAGTAAGGAGAACCATACGTTCTTTTACTTTTCGTGCTCATGCGACATGCATGCATTTTTCCCCCTCCGATCCCCTCACCAAAACCTTAATCACCATCTATTTAAACCCCCCACACCCATGCCACCCTCTCTATCACCACCAGCCACCGCCACCTCCATCTTCTTCCCCTATCGGCAACCATATTCAACACTACCCCTCTATCATGAGCAAGCGAGGGCGTGAAGGAGAGAGGGAGAGAGTGTGAAAGAGGGTGTGAAAAAGAGGGAGAGACCACACGAGAGCTCGTGTGCGAGGAGTGCCTTGTTGCAAGTGCTGCAATGGAAACTCGATGGAGCTCGAGGAGGAGGAGCTTAGGGGGAGGAGCTCAGAGGTGCAATGAGAGGAGTCATGCGAGGAGGAGGAGCTCACGAAGGGGAGCTTCGCGACCTCTTGAGGCTGATGGTGTAGCAGCTGCATGCAACGCATAGAAGTTCGCGTGGAGAAGAAGACTCGTGAGAGAGTTCTGCGGGCAGACTTGCCTGATATCAGACATCTTCAGCATCGGCCAGGTGTCAAGAGCAGCAGCGGAATGTCCGAAGCTGAAACTGGACTTCTGAAAGCACGTTTAGTGCCGAGGTACATGTTTCTGCATGGGGTCTAGCCATGCAGATGGGACCCTTAGCTGATTTTGGGTCTGTGTGTTTGTATGCAGGCACAAAGCATTGGAAAGGTGCACGGTGTGCCCTTCAAGGTACTTTTGGACGTCTGAGCACATCGCCAGACATCTAACTGTACTCCAGACGATCGGAAGGAGAGCCCGACATCTGTGGCTCCCCTCAGACGATTGCAGAAGGATTTGGACGTCCGTGGAAGTCGCAGGAAACACAGGGTGAGTTTTGACGTCTTTTAAGACGTTTGGGCCTAAGTCCTAGATGTTTTATTTTGGGCAATATGCACATTTTTGGCCCATTCGAAGCCTGAACAGAATCGGATTTCCATAAACAAAGTGCCATTATTTTCCGCTCGAGTTTCTCTACATGTTAATGTCAAGTATATACTGTTTTGAACTCATCTGATGTGACTTAGTCATTATTACAGGTCACCAGCTTGTAGCGTGTTCGGGGCCTGTAGAGATGATAAGACCACGACTCTGGCCCCAAGTCCTCCCTTGTTACCTGGTAGAGTGGTTTGCTTTAATATTATGGTTTAATCAAACAAAGTGCATGTTTAGAACAGCTTAATTAAACCCTAGGACCTGAAATGAACCCTAGGCAAAAACGAATGAATATTGCTTGAGCTACACTGTTTTCCTTAAGATGCATGTTAAACCAATTTGCTAGCAAATGTATTAGTTTATTGATGTGATGCTTCCATAGTTAGTAAAATACAAGCTGCCTGTTATACAAATGAAACCCCTAATGTGAATGGTGAGATCTAAATCTTGGAAAAGGGAATGAAAGGAATATGAGCATGAACCCTATGTGGAATTAGGAGAACTCCTGCATATGAAAAGAAGTCAGTAAGTAGACAGGAAGTGAGCTGGCTCTTGTGTACCTGGTACTAAGGAGAGTAACTATCCTTTTAGTGTAGAAGGGAGCAAGCCTCCCAATTGGGTTGAGACCCTGGGTTAGGTCTAGTAACTCTACACTGACTTTTGTTTGGCCCACGTGTATGTGGTATCGAGGTGAGCTACTTAGTGTAGGGAGGGAGCTAGCCGCCCCACGGGGCCCAGGGTTAGGACTAGCCACCCTACACCGACTCTTGTTAGGCCCACTGGGCAAACCAGGATAGTCGGACGAGGGTACGCGGATTATGGAGAGGCGAGACCCCTGTTTTGAGAGGGCAAGGCCCTACGTTGTTTCATGCTGTACCTTTAGGCATACCCGCTAGTGGAAACGACTGACCGCATGCCAGTACGGGGTAGCTACCCGTACACTTATCGCCCGTGCCATAGTCATCGCTACATCGCGACTGTTACCTTGGGGTGGTTGACTGGGTGTAAGACTACCACGAGGGACTCTCTCGGCCAGGAGATCACCATGTGTGCATCCCACATCACGGGAAAGATTGCAATCAAGATCGCTCCCTTGAGGAATAGACAAGATGAAGAAATGGCCAGATGAATAAAAGAATAAACAAATTAGAACAACTTGGTTGAGCTAAATGAGAATGAAAATTAATTAGTTGCTTGTTTTAATTTCATGTAAATGGCTTAATTACCACTCTACTCAGTGTTAGCTGACTACGAAATTTCGTAACCTTGTTCAGGTCAGGGAGTTGAACAGCCAGCACCACCAGCTATAGAGGGAGCTAGGCCCAGTCAAGCCTAGCCTTAACTGTGTTTCCTTTCCATTTCTAAGCTTCTTTTGTGGTAGTGAGTATTTTGCTATATGAAATGCTAATTCTGTTATATTTCCGCTTTACTTTCCTCTGTGGTAGTTGTGATGGCCTGTACTCTTATGAGACTTTCCATTCTATTTCTTTTGCTGTCTCTGTATTACTTTCTACTTAGTTACATTGTACTTGTGGTTGTGGAATGTTTTCTGCTTTTGGTTATTTCTCATTGGACAACTAGGTTTTGGATTAGTCGAGGTAGGCCGATCTCGGGTCCTATAGCGATTTGGGATCGGGTCATAACAGCTATATATAAGTATTATTTTTAACTTATACTATTTACAACACATAAGTTATTAATTAACTTAATAATGTTAAGTACTTAAATAAATGCAGCTAAAAGGGGTAAAAATTCAATCTCAAGTCATAAATTAATTATTTATAAAATTTATAATTATATATAAAAATTTGAAAAATAAATAATTTAATTTAAGCCCTAAAACTCATTGTTTGCATTTAGTCCCTACATTTCATGTCAATTAAGTACTTTCATTACACCTAGGTCCTTTATTTACATTTAGGTCCCTATGTACATCTCCTTCACCCCTCTTCTTCTCCACGAATAGTCACCATTCACCAGTGACAGCACCTCTTGATTACTACCCATTTGACATCTAAACTCCTCCACCATGACCGTTGAGCCTCCGCTTACCATCTCCTCTTCATCCATCAAATTGGATGTGTCAATAACCATTTATTTTGAGGTGAATAACCTCACCTTTGTCGAAGATGAGGACGGAGGTTATGATGAACCTAGACTCCCTCCTGTCCAGATTCAAGCTCCCAGAGCTTCTTCTGAGCCTATAAATACTCGTTGACCCCTCTAATGATTAGGGTTTGTCCCCTACCCCTCTTCCCCAACTGCGATCGACAATAGGCTATACCTCCCTCTCTCCGATGACCTCCCATCTCTCTATCGAACTCGCCTCCCTCACCCCCTCTTCCTTTCCAGACGCTATGACAAAGCTGAGGAGCATCAGCTATCCTTCCTCTCCACTTTCCTTTCTCAATGAAGTTGCTCCTTCAACACCTCTGATTTCATCTAATCTGGCGATGCTTCGCTAGTACCTTCTATCCCCATTCATCTAGATAAGATGTGGATTAGCTTTAGCTTGTAGTTTAGAGTAGATTAAAGTAAGTAATTAGCTAGGAGTAGGTGTAATTAGCTCCGATTTCCTTACCTTCTTCTCTGAGTCTAGCAAGGCCAATCCAGACTTGTTCGGACTTTGATTTATGAAATCAAGCTAATATCATCTTCTCTACCTCATCGTGTCACAATTCCACCTTCTTCCCTCATTGATTAATCATATGACGCAAAACACACAAATCCATAACTCATCAAAGCTTTGTTGTCTATGATAGAGTTCCTCTGACTTGTTCACATCTCATTGGTTCTTCATTCACCTTCAGTACAACTTCTGGACCATTTCCCCTAATGTAATTTGAAGATTCATCTATTCTTTTTATTTGGCGAACTTAAACTTTCTTTTGAGTTACTTTGACCTCATTACAGTTTATCAAGTGTTTGGAGAGTCAATTGAGTAATTCTTGAGGTTACTAAAACCTCAAGAAACTTTTGGGCTAGTTTTGATAATGTTTCATGATGATTTGTGTTCTGACAACCAAATCCGATGTTCACCGGAGCTTCAGTGAGCTCCGACGATCTTCATAGTGAGCTTTAGCGTTTGAAATCTATTGAGAATCTCTAGATCACCTACTTAGGGCTCACCGATCATTTTTCACTCATTAAAATAGAATTTCATTGATCGAATAACTCGAAGTGACTTCATCTTCTTCAGGTTTGATGGAGCTGAGTTCAGCGATTCTCTCACTTTTGAAGCTCTTTGGTAGATCCAGAAGCATCACTATGATTCACTAGTCAAGTTCACTTGTCCTTTAAGTTGTTAGAGATATGAATTATGCTATCGATCAAACCTCCCTTTTAGCTCAGGCAACAGACTTGAAGATCATAAGAATTAGGTCAAATTCCTTCCTTTTTAAGTTGAATAAGTTCCTAAGGCAATTTGGAATCTAATCAAGCCTTTAATTTGGATCCGATTACTTGATACGTAACCCGATTAAACCCCGATTTTCTGAGAGAGAAGAGGAAAGATTTGTGTGAGGAGGGGGGAGGGTTTTGCGCTACTTGCATTGGGCACGTGCTAAAGGAAGAGACCTTGACACTTAGCCTCTAAAGTGAGTTAGCCGTGTGCTATGCTTAAATGCTTGAGGAAGGAGAAAGCCTGTAGAAGAAAAGCTCTTGAGAGAACCTTGTTCTCTATTGATGTTGTGTTTCTAATAAGGAGTCTGATGCCTTGTCTGTCGTCTGATTTGGTTCTACTGGAACTATTGGATTATTTATGTACTTAAGTTATCTAATTAAGGCACTATTGGATTATTTGAATAAATTGAATATGAGATGCATGCTTAATTAGAGGGATCTAAATGTTGATCTAAATGAGCACTTTTTAGATTTTCTCTATTCTTTTTGTCATACATTCTCTGAGATACATTGATTTACATTTAATTGCAATTTGACAAGTTTTATTCACTGCATGTCTACTTTTGTGCTAAATTTATGTGCTCATTTATTATGAATTGAGATTAATGCATGAATTCCACATTTGCTCCCTACGAATGACCTCAGACTCCAATTAGAATCTGAGTTTTGTAAATTTAATTATTTGTTGTGCGTTTTAGGAGTGTACTACAACAAATGCATATTAAATCTCCTCAATTTGTATTAAACACTCCATGATGGGGGCATTTCTGCATGAGTTCCAAAAAGTGGTCTCATGCCAAATGAAGTGGTTCTCCCACATTGTGCATGAAGTGTGTAATCTGGTGCCTTCAAGCATTTTGTCCAACCAACTGGGAAGAATTTCTTCAGGAATTCAGATTGGAGTTTCTCCCATGTGTTCATTGTATGGGTCAGAGTCTGATACGAGTGGACAACCTTATCCATTAGGGAGAAGGAGAACATCTTCACGAGAAAGATGTCTTGATTTTGTACAGGAAGTCCGAAGGTTTGGGCCAAATGTTTCAGTTGCTTGATGTATTGGAAGGAATCTTCGGAGTTTGAGCTGTAGAATTTGGGAATTGCACTAATCATATTCAGCTTAAGCTTACTGTCATGTCCTCTAGTCGGGATTTGCACCCTGGGTTTGATCGCCACCACAGTAGGATTGTAGTGATCTCATATTTGAGGCTACGTGGTGGGTTCATGAATGCATCCATTAGATCCGTGAGATGCTACACCTGATTTTGGACATTGGGCTCTTCTTGCTTTTCCATGGATGTAGATGATGGAGATCTAGGCTCAGAAATGGAAGAGTCGAAAGAGATGTCAATCTGGTTGGGTGGTAGCACAAATCAATGGGTCGAGGCTTGGCCTCAACGAGAATGAACAGCTAGTGGTGGCCTCAAGGGTGATCTTATGGACCTCCTCTAGAACATGCACTAGAGAGTTAGATCAGGGATAGAATATGTGTTGGACCCAATAGAGGCACCCAAAAATAAATTTTTGAATGACTAAGGAGGTTCGAAGTGGATGATATCTTTGGATCAGAAAGTCACTCACCCGAGAATTACTTAGGCAACAAGGAAGGCAGAGTCCTGCAAAGACCCCTACATGGTAGAGCATCCCCACAGGTTACAGGGTTTCCCCCACTCAACCTTCCTTGTCGCTAAGAATCCAAGTAGACCGGAATGAGCAAGGTTGACTCTTATGTCTAGCAATTTTAATCCTGAGTATGTGCCTTGAATTTCACTTGAACTTTAGAGTTAATTTTGATTTGTGACCTAATTTGGAGGTTGGCTAACCCACAAGGTGGGTCAACTTCACCTAACCTGCCCTAAAGTTTAGGATGAGTTGGGTAAAGAACCCAAAATCACCTTGAGTGATTTGAAAACATGTTATTAGATCCCAAATTTTAGTTATTCAAGTGATTATTAGAGCCTTCTTTTAGGGTTATCTTGATTAGGTCAATTCAACCAAGGCTTAGGTAACACACGATGCGAGAAATCAATTCTCTTTAAATCAAGCAGGTATGTTTTCCTGAAACCCTAAAAATGGAAACCCTAATTTGGCTCTACTTTCCAAGTCCAATTCCTTCCAAAATTAGCATCTAAAGCTTAATCAAGAAGGTGAATAGCCCCAGGCATCTTAAGTCCCTAATAGGTGTAAGTATCAGGATTAGGAACTCTGATCAAATCAAACCAAATCAAGCAACTTAGATGATTAATTCTACAAAATAATGCGAGTTGATCATAATTGATTCTTGCTTTTAATCCTTTCCAGAAATGAGGGGCTTAAGAAGAAGGGAATGAAATTACCTATCCTTGGAGTGGTTGCTATGTGGCCGATCTTCCTGTGATTCACATTGCAAAAATCATAACTAACGAGTCAATTGTTCACTTTAAAGTCGTTTGTAGTTTTATATGGTGGAAAAATTGACTAATCAATTTTTAAAAAGAAATAACCACTCGCAGAAGAGCGGGTTGTATCCACAGGGAGGCAATGGCGTATTTAAATTTGCACCGGTTAAAAACATTTGTTCGTAGTTAGTTTAGACAAGAATCAAGCCAAAATTGCCTTCAGATTAAGGTTGAATCAAGAAATCATGCTGAAATAGCAATTCCTAATAACTAGAGGATATTGTTGCAATGCAGATTCAATAAAATATCATTAAAATATGACAATGGCAGAAAATGTAATTATTAATGGCATGGATACTGTAGTAAAACAGGGGATTTATTCCCCTTGGCCGTGAGCGAAGAAGAGTGCACGGCCGGAAGCGGGAAGCTTGGAGGAAGTTCTTTGGACCAAGGGCTTCGCAGCGGTGGTGGCGGCATGTCGTGCGGTGGCCGGAGCCAGTCGGACGGAGCTCCGGCCAAGGTGGTTGCCAACGGTGCTGCAGCTACTGTTGGCGGGAAGCACTGCAGGCAGGAGGTGCGGGTGCGCTGCAGGTGGGTGCATGCACTAGAGCGGAAGCGGGCTTGATGCGGCTGTAGGCTGCTGGCGGGCGGTGCGCGTGGCCTGTTGTTGCATGCACAAGTGGGAGGCACTGCAGGCGCGGGAGGCGCGGGTGCGCTGAAGGAGGGCAGCTCTACTGCAGGCGTGCGGGTGAGTGCTGCAACTGGTGCTGCACGCTGGCGGGAGGCGTGGGTGCGCTGCTGTAGTGGGGAGATCGAAGCTTCAGACGTCCAGGAAACTTCCTGGACGTCTTAACTGGCTGAGGGGTAATTGCAATAGCTACGACGGTGGTTGTTGGTGACGAGGGCGAGGGAGGTGCACGGCGAGGTGCTCATGGTAATGCGAACAACCTCTCGATGGCGGTGTGGCCTATCACACCACATGCCCACGAGGGTGGAGGGTCGTCGTTGCAGTTGAGGCTGGCGGTGTGGAATGGAAGAGATTGAGTTTGCACAGTGTGGGTTGGGGGTGGAGGCCTACTCCGCTCGGCAGCCATTCTAAGCTAATTCTAAATGCATTTAAAATATGAATGTAATGCATGAATTATGTAATTAAATTAGAAATATGAATTAATTTATTTACATACTAATTTATGCTAAATAAATGTTAGAATTAACCTAATGTCTAGACACTTAAATACTTAAATAGCCCACAATGATGGGCTAATCAAATACCCCCATGCCTAGTTTTTGCTAGTCCCTAGCAAAATTAAGTGAAACCTAGCACTCCAAGTAGACTAGTCAACTCACTTAGTCTTCCTTTAGAAGCATATTAAGTTCAGACTCTAGACCTAAGGTTCCTAAGTAGTTGCTAAGTTACAGACTAGGTCAGCTAAAGATGAGTTGCAGGCACAAGTTTTCCTGATTTCTGACTCTACCCTAAAGTTTATTGATCCCTGAGATTAAAGCATCCATGCCTGTGCATTGGTCTAAGTTATTTGAGTTAAAGGAAAAAAAAAATATATCTATATACATATATATATATATATTTTGATTCTTCTATGTCTAACCTCAAATCAGATATCAACACAGTCTGTGTCGGATTCATTATCCCCATTACCATAACTCGAACGGTGCCTGGCTTTTGATGCTTCGAGATAGCACCGCCCATAATGACCCCAAGAACTTCTGGCAATCGACACTTCGAGATAGTATCGCCCATGGATTTCTTAAGCGAATTCAGGCCTATGGCAATCGGCACTTCGAGATAGGGCCGCCCATGGTACCTGAACCGCACAATGCGCTTACATGCCCCCAGTAGGATGGATATCCTAAGAGACAAGCGCCGAGGAGGTAATATGTTATCATTGCATCCTCAAGGTGGGTATATACTCCACCTCTCCTCCGGTGGGAACTCTTCCAATCAAAATGTGTTTTCAAGCCTCTCCTAAGTCAAAACTAAGAGAACCAAATCTCTTTTCAAAAAGAAAGAAATTAAGTTAATTACCAGACCAAGTGTGTGAAATTTGGATGCTTGGGTTACAAGGGCCCGTAAACCAAAAGGTAGAATAAGACTCCAGGTACTACCCCACCTTTTAACTCAAACCCTAGCTTCCCTTCCTCAACCTCTTAAGGAATAGTCTGCAACTTAACTCCTACTTAAGTTTTTAAGTCCACAAAGGACCCTAAAGGTCTAAAGCTAGCAGCTCATTTAGCTTCTAAAGTTTGATCCTAGAATTAATTTAGTCTACCCTAGAGTTCTGATTTGCTTAAGAATGCAGGACTTAGCCAGTTAAGCTCAAAACTTTTTTTTTTTTGTCATTTTTTTATTTTTTTATATGCATGCTAAAAAACAAAATGCCTCAGGTCCTCTCCCCCATGCCTAGTTCAAATAATGTCCTCATTGAAAACAAAAATAGCTAAAGGAAGATATTACCTGAGGCGGAGAATGGTAGGAGCTAAGGCTCCTCAAGAGTGACTTCGTCAACCAGATGGCCATCTAAAGTTATGTACGATTTTAACAGTTGACCGTTGACGATAAAGGGAGTTGCTGAAGAGGAAGGATTTCTGATCTCCACAGCTCCATGTGGAAATACTTTGGTGATTATGTAAGGCCCATCCCAAGAAGATTTTAACTTCCCAGGAAAAAGCTTAAGTCAGGAATTGAAAAGCCAAACTTGTTGGTTGGGCTCAAAGGTTTTTCGAAGAATAAACTTATCATGCAAGACCTTAGTTCTTTCTTTATAAGCTTGAGAGGTCTCATAAGCATCATTCCTCAACTCCTCAAGCTCACTTAATTCTAGAAGTCGTGCCTTACCTGCCTTCTCTAAATCCATGTTAACACTTCGAATAGCCCAAAGTGCTTTATGTTCCAACTCAATAGGTAAATGGCATGCTTTTCCATACATAATCTGAAAGGGAGAAGTACCTAAAGGGGTCTTATAGGCCGTTCGATAAGCCCACAAAGCATCATCGAGCTTTTGAGACCAGTCTTCCTATCAGGTCTAACGGTCTTTTCCAAAATATTTTTTATCTCCCTATTTGACACTTCAACCTGGCCACTTGTCTGAGGATGGCAAGGGGTAGCAACCTTGTGAGTCACTCCCAAACTCCTAATTAACTGATTGAAGTGGTGGTTTCGGAAATGAGGTCCCCCATCACTTGTAATAGTCTTGGGGCAGCCGAAATGGGATATGATATTGGCCTTCACAAATTTCAAAACCACAGAGTGGTCATTTGTGCGTGTAGGAATGGCCTCTATCCATTTAGAGACATAATCAACTGCCACCAAGATATATTCAAAACCATGGGACGACGGGAAGGGGCCCATAAAGTCAATTCCCCACACATCAAAAATTTCAACAGATTGAATAGGATGTTGAGGCATTTCATTCTTCTTCCCAATCGTTCCAGTCCGTTGACATCTAATACAGGCCTTAACAAAATTATGAGAATCCTTAAATAAAGAAGGCCACCAAAAACTGGACTGGAGAACCTTAAAAGCAGTTTTCTTAGCACCAAAGTGTCCTCCACAATGAAGTTCATGGCAAAAACTCAGCACACTTTGTTGTTCCTCTTCAGGCACACGTCTCAATACTTGGTCTTGTCCAATTCTAAATAATTTTGGCTCTTCCCAATGAAAATATCTTGCTTGAAAAATAAATCTCTTTCTTTTATGCTCATCCCAAGAGCCAAGAGTTTGTCCAGTGGCCAAGTAATTTACAGTGTCTACATACCAAGGTAAAGTTGGTGTTACCGCCATCAGAGTTTCATCGGGAAATGTCTCATGAATGTCTCCAGAAAGAGTCATTAAGAGGAAGGCGAGACAGGTGGTCAGCCACAACATTTTCTACTCCTTTCTTTTCACGTATTTCCAAGTCAAATTCTTGGAGTAGGATCCACCTAATCAGACATGGCTTAGAATCTTTCTTAGCAATGAGATGTTTCACTGCTGCAAGATCAGTAAAAATAACCACCTTAGACCCAAGTAGATAAGACCTAAACTTCTCCAGAGCAAAAACTACAGCAAGTAATTCTTTTTCAGTAACGGTGTAGTTTTGCTAAGGTTCGGTTAAAGTCTTGCTTGCATAATGCAGCATGTGAGGTCTTCCCTCAACCCTTTGTCCAAGGACTGCTCCCACTGCATAATCCGAAGCATCACACATAAGCTCAAATGGGAGTGTCCAATCCGGAGCTTGGAGAATAGACACAGAGATCAAGGCCTCCTTTAGGGTTTGAAAGGCCTCTGCACACTTTGAATCAAAACTGAAGGAAGATTCCTTCGCCAATAAGTCACAAAGTGGCCTAGAAATATTACTAAAATTTTTAATAAAGCACCTATAAAAGCCAGCATGGCCCAGAAAGGATCTAATCTGTTTGACATTCATAGGCAATGGAAGTTTGGAAATAGAATCAATCTTGGCTTTATCAACTTCCAAACCTTGCTCGGATACAACATGCCCAAGTACAATTCCTTTCTGTACCATGAAGTGACTTTTCTCCCAGCTGAGGACTAAACCAGTGTCCTTACATCGTTTCAACACATTCTCCTGGTGTAGGAGACATTGGTCGAAAGACTAGCCATAAATAGAGAAGTCATCCATAAACACTTCAACACACTCATCAATCATGTTCGAAAAGATAGACATCATACACCACTGGAAAGTTGCAGAGGCATTACATGATCCAAACGGCATACGCCTGAATGCAAAAGTACTGTAAGGACTCGTGAATGTCGTCTTTTCCTAGTCATCAAGAAAGACTACCACCTGATTGTACCCAGAATATCCATCGAGAAAGCAATAGTACTTATTCCCTGCCAATTTTTCGAGAATTTGATCAATAAAAGGCAAAGGAAAGTGATCCTTCTAGGTAACGGTGTTCAGCTTGCGGTAATCAATATAGACCCTCCATCCAGTTGAGGGTCTAATGACAACTTCTTCACCTTGGTTGTTGAGTTCCACAGTAAAGCCTACCTTCTTGGGCACCACATGAATGGGACTAACCTATTTACTATCAGCAATGGGATATATGATCTTGGCATCCAACCACTTCAGGATTTCCTTTTTTACAACCTCCCTCATATTAGGGTTCAGATGTCTCTACATGTCCCTAAAAGGCTTGATGGAATCATCAGTATAAATGTGGTGCATGCAAAGTGTAGAGTCTATACCCTTAATGTCAGCAATGCTCCAAGCAATAGTTTCCTTGTGCCTAGATAGGCATTCAATCAAGGCTCCCTCCTATGCCTCAGATAGCACAGCCGAAATGATAACGGGGAGTGTATCATTGGCACCTAGGAAAACATACTTGAGAGTGTCAGGGAGGGGTTTCAACTCAAGGTCGGGGGCTTGTATGGTTGAGGGTTTCATAATAGATGTCCCCATCTCAGGTAGCAAATCTACCTTCGGCGGAAATGATGGGGGAAGAGACTCAGTAGAAACTCCTAGCAATTCCTCAAGTTCTTTTATATCCCCTTCACATTCTTCCAAGAGATGGGAATGCTCATTTAGCATGACATGCTGAAGGTGATCATCACATAACATTGAAGGTGTTGCCTCTTCAATCAGGTCATCTATCACCTCAACTTGAGAACAATCCTCAAGTCCGGCTTGTTTGTAAGCATCAAACACATTAAGCCAGATTTTCCTGTTCCCAAAGCCCATTTTCAATGCCCCAGTATTGCAATTACTTGAAGCATGAGAAGTTGCAAGGAAGGGGAGGCCCAAAATGATGGAGGGTTTGGTTGGCTTGTTGGTAGGGTCAGTGTCCAAAACTAAGAAGTCAACGGGAAAGAAGAAATCCTCCACTCTTATGAGGACATCTTCCAAAATTCCTCGTGGTGTCTTAAGTGATCGATCAGCAACTTGAAGGATTATAGGGCTAGGCTTCAGATTGCCTCCCCCAAGTTGTTCATACACGTAGCTCGGAAGGATGTTCACCCGCGCACCCAGATCAAGTAGAGCCTCATCAATTTGTAAGTCACCAATAACTACAGAGATGTATGGGGCTCCTAGGTCCTTAAGTTTCGGGGGTGTGCCATGTTGAACAATTGAGCTAATAGAATCAAGCAGGACAACTTTTGATTGGACCTATTTTCTAGATTGCCGCTTTTTCGTGCACAGATCCTTTAAGAAGCGGGCATAAGACGGAATCTGCCTGATAGCTTCAAGCAAAGGCATGTTAATCTGCACTTGCTTGAAAGTTTCCATAATCTCATCCATCTTATCTTTGGCTCCAGATGAGCTAGCAGAAGTCTGCCTAGAGGTGGATAAGTGCTCTGGAAAAGGTACTCTCAATCTCTGGGTGGAAGGGTTGTCATGTCGAGTAAGGGGTGGAACGGGAGCAACTTCTTCCGGTGAGGTGATTTCAAGCGGAGAAGATTTGGGCAAGTCTTCTCCGGTGGGGGTGAAAGTCGGGGTGGATGGTTTTTTAGGGGGTGAGACTATAGGAGAATCGGGTTTGGAAATTTCTTTCCCACTCCTCAAAATAGTCACCACCTGAGCATGCTCCCTAAAGACAATCCCTTTTCCTTTAGGATTTTCCTCAACAGCACTGGGGAACTTCCCAGTCTCCCTCTGTCTAACAGCCTCAACAAGGTGTCAAATTTGTGATTTCATCTCATGTATAGCCTTGTCATGAGATGGGATGATGGCACTTTGACTTTCTTGCATAGTTTTCAACATCACCTTCAATTCATCCATCTCAGAGGTTTTAGGTTGGGCAAATGTTTGAGGTTGGTTCATTTGATGGTTTTGAAAGGATTATGGTTTGTAATTCCCTAGATTTGAGATATTTCCTTGTCTCCATGAAAAGTTTGGGTGGTTCCTCCATCCCTCATTATAAGTGTTGGAGAAAGGGTCATTACGAGGTCTTGGACGAAACCCTTGAGCGGCATTCAAATCCGCTTGTACAAGCTCAGGGAATTGGGAGGCCAAGTGGCAATCCACAGTGGCGTGTGTATTTCCTTGACAAATTAAGCATTCGAAAGCTTGGGATGTGGAGGTGTTAGGTACGAATGAACTCGGGTTTGACATAAGCCTTTCCATGTTTTGATTCAATAATTGAATCTGATAGGCTAAATTCTGGGTGTCCCTTGCCTCATTCGCCTCCAACTTTCTTTGAATGAGAGTGGGATTTCTATCCATGTAGGCAGAATTCAAGTGAATATAATTCTCACTCAAAGTATCAAATAAATTCCAAGATTCATCCTCAGTCTTAGATAGAAAGGTTCCTGCACAGGCACCATCCACAGTTTGCCTATGTGAATCATTAAGTCTGGTGTAGAACCTTTCAACCAGTTTCCATTTAGGCACCTGGTGATGTGGGCAAAGTCTCAGCAAGTCGTTAAAGCACTCCCACGCATCATGGAATGCTTCCCCATCCTTTTGAACAAAACTCATAATTTACCTCCTAAAGTGATTTGTTTTGCTCATGGGGAAGTAGTTCTTCAAAAACTCCTTCTTCAGGGCATCCCAAGTATTTATATTATCAAGGGTGTGATACCAATACTTGGCTTTGTCCTTTACAGAGAAGGGAAGGAGGGTCTGCATTTGAGCGTCATCAGTAATGCCCTGCAGCTTCACCGTGGAACAGACCTCCTCAATATGCCTGTAAGGGTCTTCCCTAGTAGTACCATAAAAGGAGGGTAGTAAGGATATGGTACTACTTTTGATCTTATACGGATTGTTCCCTCCAGGTCTACGTAGTGCAGGGCCAGCTTGATTTGTTGGGATCAAATATTCCTTAAGGCTCCTTTGACCAGCCATTTCTACCTTTGGAAGGTCTCTTCTTAGGATTCTTTCAGGTTCAGGATTAAATACAAGTTGTCTCCTAAGAGAACGCCTACCAAGCATGCACTACAAACACAATTCAAAAGGACTTGTTTGGTCTTTACAAATTTAGGCTTTTGACTTTAGTTCAAATTGTAGGTGACAAAACAAGTTGCCCAATCAACTATGCGCCTATTGTCAACCTTCGAAATGCCTAAAAAGACATAGTTGGAGCTTAGGTATTCTTCCCTAAATCTCAAATGGTCAAGTAAATCCAAAGATGGAAGATCGAGGGATGCAAGTAGGCCTTAGCCTTCCTTTGAAGCTGTGCTTTCGTGGTGCTTCTCAACTACCCCCAAAAATCTGTGGTAGGGTATCCCCCTCTTTGGTTTACAAAACATTTGATCTCAAGTTTCAAACACTTCAGAATCCAACAGTAGGAGGGCTCTTGTCCTAGTCGTTTCAAGACTTAGGAGTGCCTAAATGAGTGCTGTGGTGCAAAAGATATAAGTGTGCATTCACCACAAAAGGATTTTGAATTTTGAATCGCACACCACGTTTTACAATCAAGTCCTTGATTTTTAGATGTCCCTCCTTTAATTAGTCCTTTTTCTCGAATATATGTGACCACTTGTTAGATTGCTTCAAGATAAATTTTGTGGTCTTTGAATTAAATCCAAATGCAATGCGTGATCAAGAATGGGATGCAAAGTAAGAGAATGCGTACCTTGCTTCCAGCAATCAACAATGAAAGAATGCACGCAATGTAGAGAAATAAATCTAGAGGCTACTCATACAGACCTAAATGGTTCATCCTAGGGCAGATAGCTTTTAGCAAGCAGGTCATTTTTTTTTTAATTTTATACATTTTTTAAACTACTTATGCACAAGCAAATAAAAGTAATCAATAAACTAAAAACCTAAATCTAAAGAAAAGGGAACAGGCTCCCAAAAATTACCCAACACGAGCCTAAAACAAAATCGAGGAACAAACCCCTCAAAATATACCCCAGAACAAGGGTTTCAAACCAAATGCAATGGAAAATTAAATCTAAAGTCTTAATTCTATTCTAATCATATTAGCGACTAAATATACAATGATGACCGTCGCATCCTCGTGCTTCTCCACCTTTTCAAAATAGCTCGTCCAATTCTCCTCTGGCGACATCAAGGGTTGCCTCTCACAATGGCTGATTCTTGCACAAATTTCTCACACAAAAAAGGAAATAATAAATGGTCAAATCACTGTGCAATTGACAAATAAGCAAAATAAAATCAAGTGAAATTATTGCGTCTATTGCCTCCCTGGCAATGGCGCCATTTGACGAGTCGATTATTCGCTTTAAAGTTGTTTGTAGTTTTATGTCGTGGAAAAATTGGCTAATCAATTTTTAAAAAGAAATAACCACTCGCAGAAGAGCGGGTCGTATCCATAGGGAGGCAATGACGTATTTAAATTTGCACCGATTAAAAACGTTTGTTCGTAGTTAGTTTAGACAAGAATCAAGCCAAAATTGCCTTCAGATTAAGGTTGAATCAAGAAATCATGCTGAAATAGCAATTCTTAATAACTAGAGGGTATTTGTTGCAATGCAGATTCAATAAAATATCATTAAAATATGACAATGGCAGAAAATGTAATTATTAATGTCATGGATACTATAGCAAAACAGGGGATTTATTCCCCTTGGCCGTGCACGAAGAAGAGTGGATGGCCGGATGCGGGAATCTCGGAGGAAGTTCTTTGGACCGAGGGCTTTGCATCGGTGGTGGCGGCATGTCGCACGGTGGTCGGAGCCGGCCGGACAGAGCTCCGGCCAAGGTGGCTGCCAACGGTGCTGCAGCTGCTGTTGGCGGAAAGCGCTGCAGGCGGGAGGTACGAGTACGCTGCTATTGGCGGAAGGTGCTGCAGGCGGGTGCGCGCACTTGAGCGGAAGCGGGCTTGACACTGTTGTAGGCTGCTGGCGGGCGGGCGCACGTCCTGTTGTTGCATGCACAGGCAGGAGGTGCTGCAGGCGCGGGAGGTGCAGGTGCGCTGAAGGAGGGCGGCTCTGCTGCAGGCGTGCGGGTGAGCGCTGCAGCCGGTGTTGCATGCTGGCGGGAGGCGTGGGTGCGCTGCTGTAGTGGGGAGGTTGAAGCTTCAGACGTCCGGGAAACTTCCCGGACATCTTAACTAGATGAGGGGTGATTGCATTAGCTGCGACGGTGGTTGTTGGTGACGAGGGCGAGGGAGGTGCACGGCGAGGTGCTCACGGTAATGCGGACGACCTCCGGATGGTGGTGTGGCCTGTCCCACCACACTCCCACGGTGGTGGAGGGTCGTCGCCGCGGCTGAGGTCGGCAGTGTGGAATGGAAGAGGTGGACTCTGCATAGTGTGGGTTGGGGGTGGAGGCCTGCTTCGCTCGGCAGCCTCTCCCGTCTTTTTGTAGCTGCCTGCATGAATTTGAATGGAGAGGCGGGAGCAGATCCACCTTCTCCGCTGATCCATGAATGTGCTTTAGTGCAGTAGGAGGTGTTGCAGCGGCAGCCGAGCCGTTACTGAAAAGAAGAAGAATAGAGGATATTATTAAAATATTATGGTTATTTATATACAAACCCTCAACTTTTATGTTAACTTAAACAATGTACCTAATTGGTTAACTAATTAAATGAATGCCATTCTATGCTAATTCTAAATACATTTAAAATATGAATGCAATGCATGAATTATGTAATTAAATTAGAAATATGAATTAATTTATTTACATCCTAATTTATGCTAAATAAATATTAGAATTAACCTAATGTCTAGGCATTTAAATACTTAAATAGCCCACAACGATGGGCTAATCAATAACAAATCAGAGAAATCAAGTTAGTATCAATTCAGAATTGTAATCAGTGAATGAAATGTGCGTTGCTCCCTAGCAATGACGCCAAAATGTTGTTAGGCGAAAATCATCGTTTTAGGAATTTATAGTGTCGTAGTACAGTGACAAAAATTGCAACAACACATAAATTTATAAACTTGGGAAACAAAAGTGAGTCTAAAGTCGTTCGTAGGGAGCAAACTGAAAAATTCAATCACTAATCACAATTATGAAGAAAGATATGCAAATATAATCAAAATAGTGCTCAATGTATATCACAATAATGTCTTAAGAATAAAAAAAATTAGAATCCAAAAAGATTAGGTTAAAATGGTGATTTGAACCACCAATTTAACACTAAGGTTTAAGCTATCAATTAACATAAATATTTCAACAATAAATGCACTCAAGTATCTACGATAACCAACAAATCAAAACCAACTCAAGTCCTCAGATGACAAGGCAAAGGCTTAAACGCCTTACCTCAAAGGAACTAAAGCACCAGCAGAGCAAAAGCACAAGGCTTAAGGGCATCGTAATGGCCAAGTGTTGAGCATAGGAAAGGGGGCACAAATCTCGAGGTGCAAAACCCTCCCCCCTCCTCCTCAGATTTCCTTCCCTCAGAACCAAATTGAACCCAATTATCCAGGTAATCGGACCTGGCCCAAACCTACGGGCAGAATCGCAGGTGAGTGTGCATGAGCGAGCATGTGTATGCTCGTGCATTCAGTCATGCATGGGGACCTCACCTCATGCATGCTCAAGCAGATAGCCACAGGCACCTCTACATATTATATGCCTTTGAGAACCCCTACGTCCCCATGTGGGACTATCCCCACTCTCATTCTTTGCACAGCTTTGTAGGCCTGCACTGATGCCTTCGGGGACAATTGTAGAATTGGGTGATGCGTCTCCTCCAAATCCATGGTGTGGTTGTGCTCCTTATTTGAATTCTCTTCAATTGACGGTGGTGATGTTGCGGATGCTTACTAGTCAGATGGTGAATGGAGTTGGAGGATACCGGTGACGGTGAGTACTTATGCTCAATAATATGGCCAATGCGGCCAAATTAGATGGATGAGAATCTTCACCGTGGTGTGGTGAAGGTGGTGGTGGGCGTGGATTGGTGAGCGAGTGTGTGTGGTGGCCGTAAAATGGAAGTGAACAGAGGTCCGGCAGTCGGTGTCAGAGAAGATGGTAGGGATACCATAAGGTGAAATTAGGTTAGATGAAATAGTCATGATGGTAAGGTGGAGATTTCGACTAAATCAATTGAGGTGGAGGAGGTCAAATGCAGGCCGGCCATGAAGGTGGTCGGTGGAGGGGTTGCCAGCGTTGAGGAAGGAGGAGAGAAGGGATTGGGATGAAGGTTGGCCTCAAGCTAATTGGAAGAGATAGGAGTAGAAGCCCTAAACCGATTAGAGGAATGAAGGTGAGGAGTTAAGTCATCGAAGTGGCTACCAACAACGAAGATGATCGGAGATGGAGCTGACGAAGAGGTTATGGGCCATCTCCTTTGGCAGGGAGGATGGTGAAGAGGAGAGGGAGGTACTCTGCTACTCGGTTGATAGTAAGAGGCGGTGATGAGGATGATCGAAGGAGCTCCACGTCATCGTTAATGGTGGCAGAGATTGATGTAGAAGAAGACTTGCTTTCGTGCCAAAATGAGATAGGGACCTCTTGAGAAGAATCGACTCCTTTTATAGATGAAGCTTCTCTCCTTGCCCACACAAATTAAGTTTCACGTCAATTTTAGACCTTGACAAACATGGGTTCGCCATCATTGAATCCAACCTTGATTGAAAACATGGATATGTTTAGACAATGCGGTGGATTTTCGTGAACAAACTCACCAAATTTGGCAATTTTTCATTGCGATTCCATCAATCAATCTCCTTGATTAAATGACGGCAAGAGAGGGTTGATGTTGCTACAGGTGCATTCCCATGGAAAAGAGGAAGGAGGTGGCAGAAAGGGTATTTTTGAAAGGAAAACTACAAGTTAGGGGCTAGTTTGCAAGACTAGCATGAATGTTGAGGACATGTGGGTGATAGATAAAGATGTTTTGGGCTAAACTGCAAACTTGGTCAAGATAAATTTTGATTGAGCCCAAATTTTGGTGTTAATCTAATTTGGACTCAAAGAATATAATGGCGAACTCAGATTTGAGTTTTAACCATGTTTTACTAGGCAATTTGCACAGAAGCCCAAATTAGGGTAAAATCCCATCTAAATCTCTATCTATGTCAAAATAGGTTCAAATGGTCAAAGCAAGGGTACCAAAACTCTTAGAATATTTTTTTATGAATTTTAGGAGGTTTATATGAATTTTATCCTAACCAAAACATCTTTAATTTAAGTGGGCTAATAATTAGGGTTTTATGTGTTATTTTAATTCTCGAAATGCGCAAAACCCTACTTCTGTCAATGTTGACCCACTTTGTTTTTGGACTTTTGAGCTTATTTTACCTTTATTTAATCCATGAGTGGCCCCGTGGTTAATCTGTGTTTGTGATGTGCTGCTAAAATTGCAAAATTAATCCTGATTTCCAATTCTTTTCCGAGATCAAACTAATACGGAATTATGATCCTCAGATGATTAGGTAAGAGCTTTTATCAACCAAACCTAAATAAATGTGGGTAGTTAGGTCCTATGATGGTGTTCCTATCACCAGCCTAATGGGTCATTAATCTTGTGAAGAGGCAGCCTAAAAACCCAACTTTTTAGCCATGTGATTTAAGTGTTTAACTTAAAAAACAAAACTAAGTGTGTTGTATGTATGTAAGTGTTGTGCATATATGTTAGTATAGTGTGTGTTATGTATATGAGTATATATATATTATGCACATATATATTATATGTAAGTGTAGTATATGATTAAAGGTAAGTATTATGTATATATTAAATCTTAATTTTTGCCTTATTTTGTATGTATGTTTTTAAGGCCATTGGACATATATATGTATATATGTATAAATAAATATTGCTTTTTGTATTAGTTAGTATTTTTATATAGTGTATTTATGTTGTATATTATGCATGTTAGTATTATAAATTAGTTACTTAGCTTAGTATTATTGTATACATGCATAAGTTAGATATATATAACTGTTATAATAACTCTTTTTATGCCTTGATTGCATTTAGTTTTTATATACTTGATCTTGTATATAATTAGTTATAGACACTTAGATACTTGTGTACATTATTAATCTACATTAAATTGTTATTATTTTTTATGCCTTTATCTTGTGTATATTCTTGAGGCATTAATGTACTAACATCCATTTTTTTATAAACAATTAATTTAGATTAGTTCATTCTTTGATTATATTGATTCTAACTCATTCTTTTGTAAATAAACTTAACATTTTTGGAATAAAATGTGATTTTGGATATTAGAGAGTGATGTATATCAATAACTGTCTCCCAGTGAATGACCTGGAATAAAACCAGTAAAAATTATATATAAATAAAATGACATCTGTCTGGATTGCGACACTATACTACTATGACAATAATAAATAGAAATTAGCATGCTCTCCAGATGATACATCTCCCACCATAATTAACTGGGAGTCTCCTATTTTGCCCAATCCTCCCCAAGGCACAAACCAACAACACTTTGCAACTGTAAACACAATCACCTTGAGGAGTGGTAGTAGACACAAGTGTCCCACCCAACCCCAAGCTAACAACCCTAGGGCCTGTAATTAACAATCAAAACTCTCGACTATTCTACCTTGCAACTAAAGGCTGCTCTCCCAGAGCAACATGCATAGTAATCGATCAAAGTAAACCTATGAGCCCACACACGCTTGTAATGCACATGGCCCGGAACATAGTCGCTTGACGAGGTATGCAAGGCGTTTACTATATAGTGCTTCAGCTACTCCTCATCAGTTGATATGGGACTATAGGAAACCCCTTTCTTCTATAGCGCTTGTGTTCCAGCTCCTAATTGTCAACCAAATCACTATCATATCTCAGTAGCTTCTCTACAGTTGATAGCCCAGATCTCTAGAGCTAAAATAGCTCCTTTGATTCCTTACATCAGTTGATTGATTAGGTTACTGGAGTTGCTCCAAATGAAGCTCCAAAGATGGTTGTGTGCCATAGTTATTCTGCAGTAGCTTTCCACTTATAGAGCTAAACTCTAACCCTTAGTCACTCTCTCTGTCGATCCTAATAATGCACTTAGTACTTGAAGACTAATCTGCACTCAAAGAAGCATAGAGGAATGCTTCTCAGAGCTTCTCAGTTAAGAAGAACACTTGGAAACTTTACTATTAACTCCAAATCAATAGAGATACCAATTAGAACTTCAAATTGACTCAACTAGCACTTCAGAACTTCCAGATTTAATCTAAACACATTCATAAGATTGAAATGAATTCACATCAGCTTTGGAGGGCTTGAAATCTCGACCTGATCACGGGTGAGGCATGAGAGCACGAGGAAGCACATGTATGGGGGACCCTACCCCCCGTGTTACTGGGCGAAAGGGTCAAGGCAAGAATTCAATTTGTCTTGCTGCAGCCACTCCTCGTTTAACGATGTGGGACTATATCCCACTCATATCTTCACGTGCAGCAGTAGGTGAAGGTTGCTCTAATTGAAGGTGCTGCAACTATTGGTTCCTCCAGTTGTTGGTGCCGTTACGTTCTTGAGGTGAAGCACCTGGGCATTGTTGTAAAGCCAGAGCAAGTCGGAGTAAGGCGAATGGACTCTGAGATGATGGCAGTGACAGGGATGATGGCGAGACTTGCACTTCATGAATACGGGTGCTAGGCCCCAATCAAATAGCTCCTAAACTTTGCTGGAGGATGGCAAAGGTGATGGTGGTCATTTTAGGGCTTATGGGTGCATATGGTGGTCTAGATAAGTCAGGGAGGTGGTGCGATTGAGGGTATGTTCGGTGGGAAGTTTGGATGGGTGGAACGTGAAATAGGAAGAGGGATTTTGATGGTGGTGTGCTAGTGGTGCTTATAGGAGTGATAAAGGGTAGAATGGGCGTCTATGGTGGTGTAGCGAGCTCGCCCAAGCGTCGCCCGAGCGGAGGAAGATGGAGAGGGAGAGGATGTATTGGCAGTCAAACCTAATATCTACAGGGAGGAAAATGAAGTAGAGAGAGGGAGGAAACTAAGAGACCTAAATTACGGATGAAGGAGGGAGGATTTAGCGCCGGCTGTGATTGGCCAGCGTTGGAGAGGATGAAGCCTCCGGTGGTGGTGCAACGATGACAAGAGGGGTCTGGGGACTCCTACTGTGGTTGGCGAGGAAGGGAGGAAGGTAAGGAAGATGATCCTACTACCTATAGTATGTGGTACCGGGCGAGGAAGTCAGAGGAAGAAGAGTCGTAGGAGCTGTGGTGGAGGTGGCCGGAGAAGGAGAATTGGTGGAAAATTGTGGCCAAACCGAGCTAGTTTTAGACGATGGGAGATGTTAGAGAACATATAGAGCTCCTGTGTAAGCTCTAGATCAGCAAACAAAACTAATTGGCTTGGAGTCTAAGTGATAAGGAACACATGATTTTCGTGCGTTCGCATGAACTAGTCCTTGCGATCTGGGAGCCAAGACTGATCCCAATCAATTCCTTATAGTGTGAACATCAATCCCACCAAATTTGGTAGGATTTGATGATGATTTGAATAGGTTTAGGCTCAGTCAAATGCTTCGTGGAAATCGGTTGACCACCAAAGGTGGTAGGGGTCGTTTTGCAAAGAAGACGACAAAGTTAGGGACTAATATGTAAGGATTTTTGAAAGTTAGGGGTTTTTTTGAAAGAAGTAGACTTTTAATGGACTTAAATGCAAACTAGGTCAAGATGGACTCTGATTGGGAACAAATTTTGATAGAAACCTAATTTAATCCCAAGGAATCTGATTTGAAGTCAAATTTTAGTTTTGACCAAGTTTGACTAGGTAATTTGCACAGAAATCCAAATTACTGCAAACTTCTATTTGACTCTGTTTAAGGTAAAAATATGTTTAAATGGTCAAATCAAGGATACAAACCTCAAGGAATATTTTTATTTTAATTTTAGGGGATTTAGATGAATTTTATCCTTACCAGAACCTTTGTAATTTAAGTGAGTTTGAAATTAAGGTTTTGGGTGTTGTATTAGTTCTCGAAACACGTGAAACCCTACTTCTATCTGTGTGGACCCTCTTATTAGACTTTAATACTCATTAGACCTTAAATTAATCTCTGGCAAACCCTGTGGTTACTCTACATACATAATGTGATGTTAAAAATGTAGAATTAACCTTGATTTAATGTTCTTCTCTCAGAATGGACTTGAATGGAATTATGACTCTCAAGTGACTATGTAAGAGCTTTTGTCATTTGATTATGACTAATTAAAGCTAGTTATGGCTCATGAAGGTGTTACCATCATACCCTCATGCTTAACTTTTGCTAGTCCCTTAGCAAAATCATATGGAAAGAACTAGATCTCTTGACCATGCTTTGATGTTCAGATGCCTGCTTTGTTTCACTCTCTAGAAATTAGGTTAGAATGCTAACAATAGGCCTAAAGGTACTCAAGTATCAATCAAGATCCAAACCTAACCAGCTTTAGCCTGGGTCTATCGTGAAGGTTTCTAAGGCCCACAAAAACTACCTAGAGGTTCATTGAACCCAGCGGTTAAAGCACCCATGCGTAGAATGTAGTATGTCTAGGTTAAGTTTGCCAGTGCATTTTTGATAAGAGAGAGATAGAGAAGGATTTTTTATTTGGAGAGTTTTCTCTCTTTTTCTTCTTAGATTTCCCTAGATCCAGCCTCGAATTGGCCCCTAAACACAGTCTGTATTAGATTTCTTGTCCCCACCATCAATCCTCGAAGGGTCCCTAGCTTTCAATGCTTCAGGTTAGCACTGGCCATGGAAACCCCCAAAACCCTCAATTTTGACAATTCGAGATAGTGCCGCCTATGGTGTTCTGTAGCTAAATTCAAGCCCTGGCAATCAACATTTTGGGATAATCCCACCCATGGCACCTGAACTAGCACAAGGTGCTTACATGCTCCCAGTAGGATATTTAGATATCCTAGGAGACAAGCACTGAGGAGACGATATGTTATTATGCATCTTTGAGGGAAATTTCTCACCTCACCCCGTCGGGAATTCGTCCAATCAACTTTCCTTCTTATCAAGCTGCTGGACCTCAGCCAATGCCTCAATTCTCTTCTGCTCCCTAATAGCCATCACTGTCTGCCCACATTCCCTTAGCATTGTGCACATGTCTGCCAACTTTGATGCCAGTCTTTGGGTAGCAAAACCTGTAGCATTCTTACTTTTCCACCAGCTAGACAACATTTCTTTAAACCCATCTTCTTTGAACCATGACTTTTTGAATTTGAAGTATGAGCCAACATCTACATTCACCCCACTGTCCCACACAATTGGCATATGGTTTGAAAACGGCCTCTCAAGGCTCATGGTTGAAGATAGTTGAAATTGCTCTAAGAGACTAGAATTGCCAAAGAATCTATCCAATTTAGACATTAGCCCACTACCGTTTCTCCAAGTAAACTCAACACCACTGATCGAGTATTCAGTGATGCCCAGATTCTACACAGGCCCCCATACACGCTCTAATGAACAGGTTTTGGTGAAGAAAAATCAGGGTTTTGAGAACCCATCGTCATAGCTTGCAAAATGCATTATCAAATACAATTTATAACCAAAACTCCAAGGGAGTCCCGGGTCGAACATAGGGAGGCAACGTTTACTTTCATTGAAATCCATGCTTAATTTTGTTTCTTTGTGAGGTTTTAGGGTTTTGTGATTTTTTTCTTTTGTTTTTGGAATAAAGAAGCAGCAAGATAATTTCACAAAATGAGATGGAAACAAATCTGATATATCATGCAAATGTTTACTACAATAAGCTAAGAAATACAAAAGAGATAGGGGTGAGAAGAAATCTCCCAAATCGGCTGTTTGGCGAGACGACGGCGCTTGGCGACAGCTTGGATGAAGGAGGTGGGGCATTGGATGACAGAGGTGAGATGAAAGAGGACATTGCATAGAGGAATGCTTCATCAAGGCTCAAAATGGGGATGAGGAGCTTGAGGTGATCTTCTATCGGAATGGTAGGAGGATGGCTTCAAGGCTTCTTATGAAGGTGGTGTGATGAAGGATGAATATTTGGTGGGATATAGGAGCATTACACTAATAAAAGACCTTTGGAGCTTGGGAATAAGCTTTAATGGAGCTTTGGTAGGCTACAAGAGCTTAGGAGTAGGTGGGAGTAGAGTAGGTAGAGATGGTTTGGAAGGGGAGGGGTCATGGTGTTTATATAGTGGTGGAATGGAGGTGTTTTGCATGCACAAGTCTTCAACAACATTTGAAACATCGCTAAAGACCCACCGGGGGTGTCACTACACATTCAAGCACCTTGGCTGGCATAAGGAGGCACGGCTGCAGTTGCCGTAGTGAGAGGAGAGAGTCAGTAGTTGGTTTAGGCGTGAAGGGTTGAGATCGTGAGGAGGAAGCGTGCGCTTGTTGGAATTTGAATCCCACGCTCAATGGCAGCTGTTGGATGAACCATCACACGACTGTGAGGCATCTGTGGATCACGCACCTCGAAAATCCAACAAGAGTGCATCCGATCGTCTTAAATGGGTGGCTCCAATTGCATGCGTGCGATCTAGCATGCGTCCTCGCGTCACTGGGTGGTGACAGATCGCGCGTGAGGAATCTAGACCGTTCGATCAAGATCAGGCGGTCTAATTTTCGCCGATGCTATAGCTGGTGAGGATGATTGTGGCTCGAACCCACGGCTCTCGTTTGAGGAGCAGGTGTGCTACCATTTGGCTAATGTGCTAGATGGTCGCATGGAGAGTGGGTGGTTGTGCGCCTCAACCATTGGATGAAGATCCAACGGTCAAGATGAAGCCTTCGCTGCTGTGCTTTGGAGGGGAGAACAGGCCGATGTAACGTGTGTCTCAGCCATTGGATTGAGATCCAATGGTTGGGATCATTCCTTGTGTGAAGTTGGGGTGCAGTGGCTCAAGTAGGGTGGCCTGGATGGTGCGACGTGGCACCATCTAGGCCATCCATCTCCTTCTTCCTATAGAGGATGCTATGGGGCTCTGATCAGGGTGATTTTCATGCTAATGGTCTGCAATCGTCATTTTGGATCTATCCGTATGGTCGAATTCTTCATTCGAAGCCCGTAAAGATGTCACATTGCCTTCTAGTCATATAAAATGCTGGAATTAATATATAGAATATACAAACTATTCTAAATGCAATGCAATGAAATTTATGCAATATTTATACTATGATATGCAATGCTAGACCAAGGAACTATCATAAATAAGCATTTTATCATGAATTCATGTGTGTTTATCATACTCCCATGCTTACTGTTTGCTAGTCCCTAGCAAAATTAACCTAAATGCCATGTAAAAAAGTAGAATTAAGATTTGATCACTTAGGCACGATTTGCTGGTTGCTTTAGAAAATTTCAACCCAAGACCTGGTTATGAAAACCCGACAGTGCCTGGGTGTCTGCTAGAATGTTGATTGCTCAAGCCCTTGCCTTATTTAAAAAGGGAAGATACATTTTTTTATTTTTTTCTTCTTTTCTAATTGTTTTTAGACTTTCAAAGTTTGAGAATTTCGAGATAACTTTTTATGACTACCCAACCCACCCAAGACTCAAAAAGGACTCTAAGTGCTAAGCATCTTGTGAAAAGATTGAAAGACTCACTAGGTGACATTAAAACAGACTTCAAGTTTCTACGACCCTAGGTGACCTTAAGAGTTTCTGCTTAAAGGTTTATCTTTTCGATCAACAGCTTTCTCGCTACTTTATTTTAATTTTTTTATGGGGTTAACACAAGGGCAAACTAGTGTATATCTCCCCGTTTATTCTACTTTCCCGCTTCTTCCTTAAGTATTTTGGGAAGTATTTCTGAATTCTTTTGTGAGATGGGCTCTGGACAACTAGCCAATGGGTTGTTACCCATGGCAACTTGCTAGCCATATTCGTGCGGTGAAGTGTGGTTTATTTTTCTATTTTTTTAATTTTTGAGTACCATTTTTTTCTTTTTCTAAGTAGGTGGCTTCCCTGATCTAAGATTTACCAAAAAGGAGTAGAATGAGTATGGTCAAGTAGCTGGGCTCTAGACAATCGACCAATGGATTGTTACCCACGACAACTTGCTAGCCATGCTATCATAAAAAGTTTATTAGCTACCCAATTTTTGAAAAAATTGTTGAAAAGTAAGTCAGTGCAAATAGTATGTAGATGCTTAGACTTAAAGTTTCCTCAAATCTAAGGGTGGGTTGATAAGTCATGTACTTATCACCCCAATTTATTAGCCAAATGAAAATAAAATTACTTGGTGAGGACTCGAGACTAAGTCCACATTCGAGTGGACACCCAGGCTAATTAAGCAGGAAGACTTGAAGAGTCTAAGTGTTCAGGTCCCAAAGTATCAATTCCTAAAGTTTACAACTCCTAATGCCTAAGTTCTCTTCTCCTACTTCTAGTTTTTTTAAATAAAACAATAGGAAATTACTGTTACAGCAGACAAAATGATTATTTCATAAGATATCCACCCCCCCATGCTTAGCTAATGCAATGTCCTCATTATTAAAATGAAAGCATGCAGGAGAGTAGAATTGGAAGAATAGCACCTAATTTCCAAAAGAATCTAATCAGCTCAAAATAGTCTTTACATGTGCTTAGTTTACTGCCTTCAGCTAGGCAATATTTGGCTAGTGGTGGTTAGGGCAAGGTGAGAGTAACCTTGTCTGAGATGGGTACAGGGAGCACATGGTCAACATAGGGTTTGAGACGTCATCCATTAACCTTGAAGGAATTAGCCATCTTTGGGTCAGAGATTTCGATGGCCCTGTAAGGAAAAAATCGCTCAATAATGAATGGGTCGTTCTACTTAGACCTAAGCTTACCAGGTGACAAGTCAGTTTTCGTTTTCATTGTTTCACATTAAGAATGTCATGTTGTAGTATGCCAGTGGTGGAAAATTGCTAATAAAAGCAATAAAAATAACCACTCAATTAGGAGTGGGTTGTATCCACGGGTTGTATCCACAGGGAAGCAATGGCCTATTTAAAACTCGTACGAGTCCAAAAACAGATGTTCACTATTGATTTCCCAAAAATATTGTGTCAAATACCGCATTAGATATGTGTTTTAAGGAAAGCACATGCTGAAATTGTATTTATGACAATCAATAGGGAGTTCAATGCAATATTTATAATAATAAAATATCAATAAAAAGTGATAAGACATTTAAATGTAAATACTAATGTGTGCTGAAATAGGGGATTTGGATGGTGATCTCTCACTCATGGAGGGGACGTTCGGCCACGAGGAGCTCATTGGAGGTAAAGTGGAGTGAGGGCTTCACAATGGTGGCAGCGGCAAGTCACGAGGTGGCTGAAGGTGGGGGCTCACAGGCGGGGATGTCGGCGGTCATGCGTCGGCCTGCTGCTTCTATGCGCGATGTGGAGCTACTGAAGGCGCACGGGCTAAAGGTGAAGCGAGGAGTGGTGAGAGGGATGCGCGTTGGAGGGCTGCACACACTCGCGTGCGGAGATGGTTGCTGCTGCGTGCACACAGCACGGGAGGCCGTTGGAGGTGCAACTCGCTATTGCGAGTGTGGTATCCTCTATAGCGCGAGGGTGGAGGTGCGATGATGGGAGGCAGGCGCTGCTGGCCTACTGGAGGTGCACGTGGGCATGTGCGGTGGTGTGGCAGAGGGATGCTGGTCGCACGCGGGCTGGTGGTGCACGAGGAGTTGGTGGAGATGGTTTTTTTTCTGAAAACAAAGGAAAAAGAAGAAAACAAAGAAGAAGAAGAAGAAGAAATGGGGTGCTTTGTGGAACGTGGAATGGAGTGGAGATGTTTGGCTATGGTAGGTGGCTATGAAGAGGTATGGTCGTGTGAAGATGGAATTGGTTGTATGAAAGTGGTAGGATGGCCGAAGATGGTGAAAATGATTTTGTTTGGTTCTTTTGCAAGTCGAACAGAGGATGCGGTGGAGATGGAGATTAATAGTGAAGATGGTAGCATGCTTGCCTGTGTATGCTTATGGTGTGCTTATGCACACCACACGCCCGCGGTGGTGGAGGCCTGCCACCACGGTTGGGACCGGTGGTGGTGGAGATGAAGCATAGTAATGGAGTAGGTGGTGGCCTGTCTATGCATGGTCGTCTCCTCCTCCCTTTGTTGCTGCAGGTGATGAATTTGAAAATAAAGAGGCAGGATCAGATCCTCTTCATGGCAAATGAATGCTTGCAGCTGTGCGTGAATGGGTGCACGAGGAGTAGAAGCAATCGTTACCTGTGGAAGAAGAGAATAAGAAACTAATAAAATATTATGGTTATTTATGCACAAACCCTAAACTTCTATGTTAAATTAAAACAATGCAAGTAATTCACTTAATTGATGAACTAATCAAAAGCATGCAATTCGAAGTTAATTCTAAATGCATGCAATGAATGAATTATGCAATTAAGCTAAAAATATAAAGTAATTTATTTACATCCTAATATATGCTAGTTAAATGTTAAGGATATCTTAATATCTAGGTGTTTGCATATTTAAATAGCCTACAAGTATGGGCTAATCAAATGCCCTCATGCCTAGTTTTTGCTAGTCCTTAGCAAACTCAAGCAATAACCCAACTCTTCAAGCGGACTAGCCAACCCAATCAGTCTTCCTTTCGAAACATGTTAAGTTCAGACTTTTAGACCTAAGGTTCCCAAGTAGTTGCTAATTTACAAACTAGGTCGGCTAAGGACGAGTTGCAGGCGTAGGTTTCCTTGATTTCTAGCTTTACCGTAGAGTTTATTAGTCCCAGAGATTAAAGCATCCGTGCATGTGCATTGGTCTGAGTTATTTGAGGTTGGTATAATTGCCAACTTAGAAAGTGAGTATTTTTTTTTGTAATATATATATTTTTGTTTGATTCCTCTAATTCTAACCTTGGATCAACCATCAACACGATCTGTGTTGGATTCATTGTTCCCATCACCGAACCTTGAAGGGTGCCTGACTTTCGATGCTTCGAGATAGCACTGCCCATAGCAACCCCAAGAACTCCTGGAAATTGACACTTCAAGATAGTATTGCCCTTGGGTTTCTTAAGCGAATTCAGGCCAGTGGCAATCGGCACTTCGAGATAGGGCTGCCCATGGTACCTAAACCACACAATGCACTTACATGCCCCCAGTAGGATGGTCAACCAAAGAGACAAGCTTCGAGGAATTGACATGTTATCATCGCATCCTCAAGGTGAGTGTATACTCCAACTCTCCTGCGGCAGGAACTCGTCCAATCAAATTATGTTTTCAAGCTTCTCCTAAGTCAAAACTAAGAGAACCAAATTTTCTTCGAGAAAGGAATTAAGGTGATCATTATGTACATAAAACCAAGTGCATGTGAAATGTGGATGCTTAGGTTATGAGGACCCGTAAACCAAAAGGTAGAAAAAGACATCAGGTACTACCCAACCTTTAACTCAAACCCTAGCTTTTCTTCCTTAACCTCTTGAGGAATGGTCCACAACTTAACTCCTACTCAAGCTTTTAAGTCCATAAAGGACCCTAAGGGTCTAAAACTAGTATCTCAACTTAGCATCTAAATTCAAACACCTAGAGTCAACTTAGTCTAACCTAAAGCTCTGGTCTGCCTAAGAATGTTGGGCCCAGCCAGTTAAGCTCAAAGCAAAATGTTTTTTTTTTTTCAATGCAAATGTATGCAATGCAGAATGCTTTAACTTAAATGCATGAATGCACTATGTATAAATGCTATGTATATCCCCAAGTATACCCCCCAATGCCTAAAATCTACAATGTCCCCATTGCATAAAAAGATATTACCTAGGTTAGAGTTGGGCTGCTGTTGTTTTGTTAGCAGCCAAGTAGCCAAAGAACCTACAAATCAGGTTTAAGGATCACAGAAATAGGCCCTAAAAATGAGCAAAGTAATGCTGGCCTAGAAAATAGGTAACCTAGGATGTTGGAGAGCTGATGATGAATCCCAATAGCAAATGCTCGCCTAACCAAGATGGGAATGAAATCTTCCCAGGTCACCAGAGGAGGTTCTAAAGGATAGATTGGCATAACAACCTCCAAAGGGATAGAGGGAGGATGACAAGGATCCTCCAAAAGGAATTGGGAAGGAATGGTGCAGAGATAAACCCCTAGGGTAATGGACTAACCATAGAAAACATCAATCCATACCCAGTACTCCATTATAGGAAATATTGATCTGTTAAGCCCCCCAGTCAAAATGGTAGTGAGCATAACTTTAAGCCAGGGATTGTCTAGAGTGTCTAAGTTTTAAGGTTGTGGAGTGGCCATAAGATCTAAGGTAGGTCCAGTCAACTTAGTGTCCATACCTAACAACCTTTCTAGTTATTTAATCATGTCCCTAGCATCTCTGGTAATATCACAAGTATCTATCTGCTCTTCATTAGTGATCATTTCAAGGTATGGAGTCAAACTTTTGCCTTTAGACATAGGCAAATTGGAGGGTGACTCCGCATCAAATGAAGGCAGGTTGGAAGCAACAGATTTAGTGATTATCCTATCAATGTCATCTTGGGTTCTTATTCTTTACTCAAATCCTCACTGGAGTATATATGTGAATCCACATTAATCTCAGAAGTTGCTTCCAAATTTTCCATTATTTCATCATGAGGAGAGATCATAAATAGATGTGCTAAGGAAACCTAATTTGGTCAAATTTGTGACATCCTCGAGGGCTAATTCTTCAAATAAGACATAATCACCCTTAATGTCGCTCCAAATCTTGAATGTAGGTTCCTCATATAATTCATCCTTCTCCTCATCAAACGATTCATCATGTACCCGAGGTCTAGAATCATCTAAAATCTCAGCAGATCCCCTAAGGCACTTTACCTAGGGTAAATGGTTTACACTGGTAACATCAGACTCCTCAGATAGGTGAATTTCTTGAGGGTTAGGTTTCCTTAAGGGTGGGCTTGAGTTCCATCTCATGATTAAAAGGGAGGTTGGGATTAACAACTTAACTTTGACACACTTCATCAAATGTCATGAAAATACTATCATCGAGGTCAAGGTCTTCCAATGGTACCATCATTCCCTTCTTTTGACTCCAATATAATTCAGGTGGATACTCAACCTGATCATCTTCTTCCTCGGGTTGCCACCTTTCTTCATCCAATGTATAGCTACTTTCATACATATCCTCCTCCCACTTAAGGCATGGACCTCTCAAGGAAGTGTCATCTAGCTGGAGGGTTTCAAAATCAATTCTCGAAAAGTAGCTATTCTCCCTTACATAATCCCCAAAATTTCCCTCCAACTTAGGGTGTGGCTCTCCCACGGGAGATGCATCTAGTGTAGAGGGGTGTACTTCATCCTCAATGGGGTAGATTTGGTAACTAATTGCTTCTTTTTCTGGTTGGCCTGCACTCGAAGATTCTTTTAATAATTCAATCATTTCGTCTTGCATTTTCTGTATTTCCATCTTCAAGGAGGAGAGGTCATCATTTCTATCAGTAGAGAAGTCAAGCTCAGGCTTATAGTACCTAAGAGTGTCTGCCAACCATTATAATATTTAGGGAGGGTGGGTTGGGTATTCGTTGGTGTGTAGGATATTGGGCAAGGCAAATCCCACTCCTTGGTTCTGCTCATTGATTTGGGGCTTAACCAAGCCAATACTCCTATAATAGGAGTAAAAGGGATCCCACTAGCTGTCATTATGTCCATTAAAGAATGGACCATCTCGGCGTATGGGATCAAAGATCGCAGAGTGGGGGTAAGGGTGTGGGCAAGATGTGAAAGGATGAAAGTCAACGTGGTCCATTCTAGCTCACACCACAATTAGATTCCCTTCCCCAAGCAAACACAAATCAGACTTTTTAGGTCTTTAATCAGTTAGGCATTTGAGATTTAAGTCTACTTGTAGGTGACAAATCAAGTTATCTAAACAGTTATGCGCCTACTTGTTGACCTACGATACGCCTAGAAAGACCTAGTTGGGACTTAGGTGATCCTCCCTAAAGCCCAAAAAGTTTAGTCACCACCAAACATGGCAAAGAGGGATGCAAGTAGGGTCAAGCCCTTCCTTTGAAGCATTGCTTTAGTGGTGCTTCTTAACTACCCTCAATTTGGAAGGTTTGGAAGCAACTTCACCTCTAAACTAAAGTTCGAGTCACTTTAGACCCCAGTAATAGGAGGCACTTGTCCTAGAGGTTCGAAACCTAAGGAGTGTCTAAATGCGTGCCATGGTGCAAGAGATATAAGTGTGCATATATCGTAAAAGATTTTGAATTTTGAATCGCATGCCAAGTTTGAAATTTAGGTCCTTGGTTTTTAAATGTCCTTCCTTTAATTAGTCCTTTTTCAAAACATTAAATATGACCACTTGTTAGATCTATTCAAATCAAACTTGGTGGTCTTTGAAATTAAGGTCCACATGCAATGCGTGAACAAATATGGATGCAAAGTCCAGAAAACATAACTTGCCTCCTGCAATCAAAGATGCAAGAATGCATGCAATGCAGAAAATCAAGTCTAAATGCTACTTATTCACACCTATGGTTGTCCTAGGGGCAGGCAACTTCTAGCAGGTATCTCGTGCCTTTATATATATATATATACATATATATATACACTTATGCACAAACAAAGAAAAGGATAAACCACAAAATAAGAAAAGAAAAACCTAGATCTAAAGAAAACGGAACAAACTCCCAAAAAATATTACCCAACACGGGCCTAAAACAAAATCAGGGAACAAAACCGTAAAAATATACCCCAGAACAAGGGTCTTAAACAAAATGTGCAATGAAAATTAAGTTCTAAAACCTAAATTCTATCTACTGAAAAAAATCGACAGAGATGAAGATGGTCACTCCAGATGTCCTCGTTCGGTGGTGGAGACAAGGCCCACTACAGTGTGTCGAGCTCCTACCTTCGAAAATGGAGCTCCCACTGTCCTCCGAAAAGTGGAAACAAGGTCCACCTTGATGTAGCTGAGGTTGGTGCAACAACTCGTTAAGCAGATATGAGTACCTCGCACTAAAAGGATTGAAGTTAAATACACCTCAAAAATAATGTGTGAACTAATAAATAAATGAATGCAAGTTTAATAGGCTCGTTGCCTCACCGGCAACGACACCATTTGACGAGTCAATTTTCACTTTCAAAAATGATGATTAAGAAGATTTATTGTTGTATTTCTAAGTGGTGGAAAATCGACTAATCAAAACAATTAGAATTAAAATTAAACCACTCATAGAAGAGCAGGTCATATCCATAGGAAAGCAATAGCCGATTTAAAACTCGTACAGGTCCAAAAACAGATGTTCACTATTGATTTCCCAAAAATATTGTGTCAAATACCACATTAGATATGTGTTTTAAAAAAAGCACATGCTGAAATTGTATTTATGACAATCAATAGGGAGTTCAATGCAATGTTTATAATAATAAAATATCAATAAAAAGTGACAAGCGCATTTAAATGTAAATACTAATGTGTGTTGAAATAGGGGATTTGGATGGTGATCTCTCACGCATGAAGGAGGGGACGTTCGACCACGAGGAGCTCACTAGAGGTGAAGTGGAGCGAGGGCCTTGCAACGGTGGCAGTAGCGAGTATGAGGTGGCCGGAGGTGGGCGCTCACAGGAGGGGAGGCCCGCTGTCGTGCGTCGGCCTGTTGCTTCCATGTGCAGCGTAGAGCTACAGAAGGCACATGAGCTAAAGGTGTAGTAAGGAGTGGTGACAGGGATGCATGCTGGAAAGCTGCACGCACTCGTGCACAGAGATTGTTGCTACTGCGCGCACACAACGCGGGAGGCCGCTAGTGGTGCTGCTCATTGCTACGAGTGTGGCACGCTATGTAGCATGCGGGCGGAGGTGCGACAAGAGGAGGCACGGGCTACTAGCCTGCTGGAGGTGCATGCAGGCACGTGCGGTGGCATGGTGGAGAGGCATTGGTCGTGCGTGGACTGGAGGTGCAGCGAGGAGTTTGTGCAGATGGTTTTGTTTTGGAAATAGAGGAAGAAGATGATAAAGAAGAGGAAGAAGAACAAGAAGAACAAGAAGAAATGGGGTGCTTTGTGGAATGTGGAATGGAGTGGAGATGTGTGGCTATGGTGGGTGGCTATGAAGAGGTATGGCTGTGTGAAGATGGGCTTGGTTGTATGAAAGTGGTAGGATGGCCAAAGATGGTGAAAATGATGTTGTTGGGTTCTTTTGCAAGTCGAACAGAGGATGCGGTGGAGATGGAGATTAACAATGAAAATGGTAGCATACACGCCTGTGTGTGCTTATGGTGGAGCAACGTGCATTCACGGTGATGCGAGCAAGCTCTGAATGGCGATGCAGCCTGTCACACCACACGCCCACGGTGGTGGATTCTTGCCGCTACGGTTGAGGCCGGTGGTGGTGGAGATGAAGCACAGTGATGGAGTGGGTGGTGGCTTGTCTGTGCATGGTCGTCTCCTCCTCCCTTTGTAGCTGCAGGTGATGAATTCGAAAACAAAGAGGCAGGATTAGATCCTCTTCATGGAAAATGAATGCTTGCAGGTGTGCATGAATGGGTGCACGAGGAGACGTAGCCGTTACCTGTGGAAGAAGAGAATAAGAAACTAATAAAATATTATGGTTATTTATGCACAAACCCTAAACTTCTATGTTAAATTAAAACAATGCAAGCAATTCACGTAATTGATTAACTAATCAAATGCATGCAATTCTAAGTTAATTCTAAATGCATGCAATGAATGAATTATGCAATTAAGCAAAAAATATAAAGTAATTTATTTACATGCTAATATATGCTAGCTAAATGTTAAGGATATACTAATATCTAGGCATTTACATATTTAAATATCCCACAAATATAGGCTAATCACCTGGTAAGAGCTTCAGTCAAGAATTGAAAAGCCAGACCTTCTAGTTCGGCTCAAAGCTCTTACGTGAAATCATTTGGTCATGAAGATCTTTAGTCATTGCCTTATAGATTTTGGCATTTTCATAAGTATCATTTCTAAGATCCTCCAACTCAGATAGTTGGAGTTTCCTAGTCTTCCTAGCCAACTCTAGGTCGAAATTACATTTCTTGATGGCCCAAAATGCCTAGTGTTCTAACTCTACAAGTAAGTGACAAGCCATACCAAACACCAAATGGAACGGAGACATATCGATAGGCATTTTGTATGTCGTACGGTAAGCTGAAAGAGCATCATTTAGCTTTTAGGTCCAATCCTTCCTATCAGGCCTTACGATTTTCTGTAAAATGGTTTTGATCTCCCAATTGGAGACCTCGGCCTATCCATTTGTCTGTGGGTGTTAGGGTGTGGAAATCCGATGATTTACCCCATATTTCCCCAGTAAATTCTGAAACTGGGCATGAGTGATATGTGTGTCACCGTCACTGATAATTGCCCAAGGAATCCCGAACCAACTGAAGATATTTTCCTTCACAAAATCGATGACCACCTTGTGGTCATTGGTCTGAGTGGGGATTGCCTCAATCCATTTGGACACATAATCAATAGTCACCAGAATATACTGGTGTCTAAATGAAGGGAAGGGTCCCATGAAGTCAATGCCCCGAATGTTAAAATTTTTGATAGAAAGTATTGGGTTTAGGGGCATCATGTCTCTCTTGGCCATGTTCCCAAGTGTCTGGCATTGGGCGCATGACTTTGAGAATTCTTGGGCATCCTTAAATAACGATGGCCAATAGAATTCGAATTGCAAAATTTTGGTCGTTGTCATTTTCCCATAAAAGTGTCCACCACATGAAGATGCATGGCAGAACTCAAGTATATTGTGCAACTCATTTTCCAGGATGCATCGATGAATAATTTGGTCAGCGCCGATACAGTATAGCTCGAGATCGTCCAAAAAATAATATTTGGTCTCAGACATAAGTCAATCCTATTGTTTGGTCCAATCTTGGGGGATTTAACAAATGGCCAAATAATTGACGATATCTGCAAACCAGAGGGTTCGGATACCCGAGGCTGTAAGGATAGTCTCATCCAGAAAGGTTTCAAAGATAGGGGTATTTGGATGAGGAGAATCAATTAGGATCCTCGACAGGTGATCCACCACTACATTTTGTGCCCTGGCTTTATCCCTGATTTCAAGATCAAATTCTTGAAGTAACAGAATCTAACGAATAAGCCGGGGCTTGGCATCCATTTTGGCTAAGAGATGTTCTAAGGATGAGTAGTTGGTGTAAATGATAACATGAGACCTAAAAGATAAGCCCAAAATTTTTCTAATGCAAAAACTACAGCTAGCAACCCTTTTTCAGTAACAGTGTAATTCCTCTGAGCTTCAACCAAAGTCTTGCTAGCATAGTAGATTACGGAGGGCTTTTTCTCAATTTCTGACCCAAAATAGCCCCGACAGCATGATCAAATGCATCCTCCATTATCTCAAATGGTGCTGTCCAGACCGATGGGTGCAACACCAGGGCACATTTGACTATCATTTTTAATAAATCGAATGCCTTACGCCATGATTCATCAAACTCAAACGGCATGTCTTTGGCCATAAGGTTACTCCAGGGTTGAGCAACCTTCGAAAAGTCCTTGATGAATCTTCTATAAAAATCCACATGCCCAAGGAAAGAGCGGATCTGTTTCACGGATGTAGGTGGAGGAAATCTAGAGATAGAATCCACCTTAGCCTTATCAACTTCAACACCCCAATTAGAAACCACGTGACCCAAGACAATGCCTTCTCAGGTCATGAAGTGGCTCTTCTCCCAGCTAAGGGCCAGCCGTGTCTTGATGCATCTCTGAAAGATCAATTCCAAGTTAGCTAGACATGACTCAATGGAATCTTTGAAAATGGAGAAATCATCCATGAAAACCTCAGGACAATCTCCCACCATGTCCAAAAAGATGGCTAACATGCACCTTTGAAAAGTCGCTGGTGCATTGCAAAGCCCGAACGGCATTCTACGTAATGCAATGGTTCCATACGGACATGTGAAAGTTGTCTTTTCCTGGCCTTCAGGATGGATAAAGACTTGGTTATATCCCAAATAACCGTCCAGGAAGCAAAAGTATTTTTTCCCAGCTAATCTTTCTAGGATTTGATCAATGAATGGCAGGGGAAAATAATCCTTCTTGGTGGCTGTGTTTAGCTTCTTATAGTCAATACAAACTCTTCAAGCAGAAGCTAAATGGGTGGTAAAGGATTCCCCTTTCTCATTAGTTGTAACAGTTATGCCCGCTTTATTGGGTACCATCTGAATGAGGCTAACCCATAGATGATTCGAGAGAGGGTAAATAATTCCAGCATCGAGCCATTGATTATCTCATTTTTTACCACTTCTCGCATATTCGGGTTTAATCTCCTTTGCATTTCATGAGAAGGGTGGGATCCATCTTCCATGAAAATATGGTGATTACAGTAAGATGGCTCAATCCCCCTAAGGTCGTGGCTGGTCCAACCAATTGCCTCTTGATTTTTCTTAAGGACCTTAATCAGCCTCAATTCTTGCTCCTTAGTCAAATCAACACTAATAATCACATGGAATGTATTCTTAGGTCCTAAGAACTCATATTTCAAATTTTTAGGCAATGGTTTCAATTCTAGCTAAGGTGGGTTTAGCATAGAGGGTAGGGAGGATGCTGATGAAGATTCATCAGGACGATCCAGTGGAAGAGGTTGGGAATGAACAAAATCAATAGCCTCTTCAGGGTGTGGAAGGTCTACCATGGAGGGTGTGGGTTAGGTTTGCTAAGTCCAGTGGAGTCCTCGAGTACACTGATTGTCATACAAGTCTCAAAATCCTGATCCTTGATCTCTTCAATGAATCCACAATCCTCAAATCCTTTTATCACCTTGAAAATATCAAGAGTTAGCTTCCTATCCCTAAAGGCGATTTCCATACTACAGCTCTCACAATTTATGTTGGCCTTGGCAGTAGCTAGTTACGGGTGCCTGATTGCATAGCAATCATGCAACCTAATCACCTGAATTAAGCTAGATTCTAGCATAACTTAGGAATAATGCATTGATAGGGATCATAATTTGCACAATAGTTAGTTTATCAGTCATATAGATAATATCATCATTTTATGACCTAAAAGAGAGATGATTTTAATTACAGATGATTCGAAGCTGCAGATGTCAGATCAAACCGAACAGATCTGATCCAAACAACAACGGGAGTCCAACAGTTCTGAAATCATCCCGATCAAACAGCCAGAGCATCGTATGTAGTTCATAGAAGAATGGAGATCATGGAGACAAAGGACAAAGATCAGAGGCTCAAATGAAGAATCCAGTCCAACGGCCCAAAAATAAACTCAATCGGAGGTCTACAGCACCAGATACAAAGAAAAGAAGGATGGCCATGATGGCGCCACGTGGCACCATCACAGCCGCTCCCTCACCACCACCCCATCTAGGAAGGCCACACTGTACGCTGTGGGTCATTGGATCTCCATCCAACAGTCACAAGCATGCCACGTCACCAGCCCAGATTGGATAAGCATAAATAGAAATAAACAAGTATATATAACAAAAGGTTCGCGTAGCGCATTGGCCCACACGCACGCGCGAAAGCGAGTGACGTGTATTCAAGTCGTGTGCTGCGTGAAATTGAAGCGGCGTTGGCTGTGCGAGCACACGTGATGAGAACCTCATCATGAGCCATAACTAGCTCATTTTGACCCAATACAAAGGATAAAAGCTCCTACATATCTCAAGGAAAGGCTTAACTCAGAGAATTCTGAGTTTGAGAAGAAAACCAGTCATAAGGGGTAAAAGTGCAATTTTACCAGTATAATCTGCATACAGGGTAATTCAGGGCCCAAACACAGGTCAACACAGCTTAATAAGAATAAAAGTGGGATGAGATGATCTAGTAAGGGCTACAGCACTTCCAAGGAACCAAATGATAATCTGTAACCCTAAAACAACCCACTTCAATTCACAAGGTTCGAGGCAAAGTAAAAATAGAATAAACCCTCTAAAATTCATAGAAAAATAATCTCTAGGGTTTAGAACCTTCAATTTGGCCTTTAGAACCCATTTTGACCTACATTGAGAACCATGCCCAATTAATAACTTAATTTGGGTTTTTGCGCAAATTGACTGGTCAAACAAAGTTTAATATGAAAATAAAATTCACCATCAGATTCCTTAGGTCCTAATTAGTCATGTATAAAAACTTGAGCCTAAGAAGAAACCTCCTTGACCGACTTCACACTTTGGTCCTCATATATTTACTCTTTGGCCCTCAACTTTTGAACCCTCGCATTTTGGCCCCTAACTCTCCTTCGTTCTTTGCAATCAGGTCCCTCCTGCAAAACCCTGCCAGCACCATGCTCCGGCGACCTTGCGCGGAGCATGGCGCCGCGCAGGGTGAGGTGGGGGACCTGGCAAGTATACCGAGGGTGCCCTGCGTCGTCAGCCGTCGCAGGGGCACCCCCTTGGTCATTGTAGCCCACCATACCGGCCGTGCGAACGCACGGACGGTATGGGTTCGTGTTCCGACCATTCTCCGGCGAGGGAGACACGTCGTCTCCCTCCGCCTTCCTCCCTGTTTCATCCCTATAAATACCCCCCGCTGCTCCACCGACCAGGGCAGCCTGGATCTGACGGAGAAATCCCCAACTTCCTTCTCTTCTTTCTCCGGCAGACGCTCACCAGCTCCGGCGGTTTCCTCCCCCTCCTCCTCTTCGCTCTGCCGTAATACCAGCAGCAGAGACCTCCTCCCCTGCTCTTCCCGCGCCACGCCGCACCCAGCTGGCGCCTCTCCAGTCCTCTGCTCGCCGCCGCCCCTTCCCCTGGGCATCTTCTTCTCCGGCGACAGTCGATACGACTGTCGCCCTGTCTCGGCCCCTTTCGTCTCCATAGCTAGGTCAGAACTCCTCCCCACCTCCCCCTCTTTCTTTTCCTCACTGTCTTTTATTTGATTAAACCCTCGACCGCTCCAGTTCACCCTCACCCTCTCCGCCTCCGACCACCCTCCGGCGAGCCGCTCCCATCACCTCAGCGACCCACACGGCTCGCCGACCACCGCAGAACCTCCGCCTCCTCACCCTGATCCTCTTCCGCCCCTCCACTTCCCACCAAACGCCCTCTGCAGATCCACCGAACACACCCACTTCTTCGCTCACAGTTTGACCTAGGACGACCTGTTGGCTCCATCACGCCCCCTGCAGACCCCCTGACCACCTTCGCCATGCCACGGCGAAGGTCCCCCGCCTGTCTGATTTGGCCGAGAGGCCGTTCTTCTGTGACCAGGTGACTCGCCCGCCGTCGCCATTACTGAGCAGGCAGAGCTCCTTCACCTGCAGGTGCAGGCACGCCTTCGCCCAGGTTCGACTCCCAGGTTGCGCGGGGAGTCTCAGCGAAACGTCCCAGGCTCGCAGATGGGGCGAAGGCCGCGCGTGAAGACACGATCGCCCACTTCTCCCTCCGCGACGGGCGCTCAATTGGGGTGGGACATTTAGTCCCACCTCGGAACTTCTCGGAGGCGCGCGGACGCATAAAGGCAAAAAGTGCCTTATGCTGTCTGCCTCCTGACCACGGGGTGAGGTCCCTCTCACTCGACCCGGCCTCGTCCGTGACCACGCTCCGCGGACCTGGCCCGACCCGATTAAACCGACCTGCACTCCTCGCCCACCACCGCACGCCGGTGGGCCTGGACCCGGGCCTGACCCGAACCCGATTACCCGGTAGCTCTGGGAGAGCTTTCCCAAGAGTGGTTTCAGAGAGAGAGAGACGCGGGGGGGGAGGGTAGAGTAGGTTTTGCCTCTTGACGAAAAACTCTGAAGTGTGCAGGCCAAAGAAGAAGAAGAAGACCCGCGGAAGAAGTGCAGGCGAAGAAGAAGGAGTTGCACTGTAGCAACTGCTCAGTTAAGTCGTCGAAGCACCGGGTCAGACGACGGAAAGTCAGCAGCCAGAGCAACACAGAAGGCAGGCTGAAGAAGAAGGAAGAGCAACGGCCAAAGCAGAAGAAGAAGGAAGGAAGACTTAGTAGCTGAAGGCAGAAGCTCTGCAGCCATAAAAAAGAGAGGTCACCACGATTGCAGAAGAAGAAGAAGAGAGGTCAAGGCAGAAAACCAAAGAAGAAGAAGAACAAGGAGCTCTGAAGAAAGAAAAACATCACCAACGCAGGAACAGCAGGAAGAAGAAGAAGAGCATCACCATTGCAGAAGAAGATTATCACCATAGTAGAAACCAAGGAAGAAGAAGAAGGAGATCTGAAGAAAGAGAGAAAGAAGAACATCACAACAAATTCTTTCCCTCTCTCTTTATTTTGTAAAAGAAACATGTATATCTCTAGAATACGACTTGCTCCCTGAGTTCGACCTCGGGAACTCTTTCATTTTCCGAGTAAAAAAATTTTTATATTTGAAATGTTGGTAATAACCGGCTTTACTACAACGTTATAACAAAACCCGGTTGCCGCCGACGTTTCTCATTTTGGCGCCGTTGCCGGGGAGCAACGGCTATTCTAGAGGTAAACATTCCTGTTTCTTTTAAGTTGTGATAAACTCCTCTCTTTTGTGCAGCTACAGGAACTCAAGAAGACAAGCAACCACACAACCACTCCGAAGACAGCTACAGGAACTCAAGAAGACAAGCAACCACACAACCACTCCGAAGACAGGTAAATCTTTTCTCTCACTATTAACCCCTACACTCTAAAGAGGAAGAAAAGAAAAAGCAATATAGGGCTAACCTGTCTTCCATACTTAGTAACCGTAAAAGTTGCATGTTTTCAACTCATCACTCCTGCACACTATTAAGGGTATTTAAGGGCTAACACATTCTTGCTTGAGCCCTAATTGCCCAACAAAGAGTTAAATGGACCAAGTAGAGCCAACATAAGGTCAAACATTAGGATTTCAGTAGAGACACACCCCTTAATCAAGAATTGAGGAAATCCAAAAGAGGTGTGCCCAAGCCATTGATTGAAAATAATTAACAAGAAAAATCCTAAACAATTGGCTCTCTCTAAACACTTGAACCCTAAAAGAAAGGACCCAAAAAGATCTCAAAGAAAACAAGAGGTAAAGTTGACCCCTTTGGGTTAACCAACCTTAAATTAGGTCACTCTTTGCACTTAAAAAGACTAAAGTTCAAGTGAAACCTTAAGCACCCTGATCTTAAAATTGGTAGACTTAAGAGGTCAAGATCCCCATTCTGGTCTACCTGGAACCGCAGTGACAAGAGAGGTCGGGTGGGGGAAACCCTGTAACCCGTGGGGACGCTCTACCGTGTAGGGGTCTTCGCGGGACTCTCCCTCTCTGGCTGCCCAGGTAATTCTCAGGTGGACGATCTTTCTGATCAAGGGGTCCATCTGCCCCGCACCTCTATAGTCACCCAACACATTTTTGGGTGTCTTGATTGGGTCCAGCACCTTCTAAACTTACCTCTCCCAACTGTGCATGTACGGAAGAAGGTCTCTAAGACCACCCTTAAGACCTCCATTAGAAATTCGCTCTCGTCAAGGCCAAGCCTCGACGCCCGTATTTGTGCAGCAACACCCTCACATTATTCTCTCTTCTGATTCAGAACCAAGTTCTTCTTCTTCCCCCATCATGGCTCAGCCAGTTGAGGAAGAAAATAATCTGGAACACCAGCTCCAGCGACTCAATGACCTCTTCCAAAACTTCGTGCACCCACCACAGCGTCCTATGATGCGGGACCACTACAATCCTGCTGCGGTGGCCATTGAGCCTCGAGTCAGAATCCCGATTGGAGGACCTGATTCCGAACTAAAGCCCAACATGATTCATGCTATACCTAAATTCCATGGGCTTAATTCTGAAGATCCCTTCCAGCACATCAAACAGCTAAAGCATCTGGCCCACACTTTTGGATCAGATGCGCAAAATCGGGATATTCTTCTTATGAAGATGTTCTCCTTTTCTCTTATGGACAAGGCCGCCCATTGGTATCAAACTCAGACCCGGCCGATCAACACTTGGGAAGAACTTCAATCCGAGTTCTTGAAAAAGTTCTTTCCCGTTGGTCGGACCAACGCCTTGCGCCATCAGATTACACACTTCACTCAACAATCAGGAGAACCTCTCCATGAGGCATGGGATCGTTTTCAGGATCTCATGAGGAAGTGCCCCCATCACGGAGTTCCTAAATGGGAACAAGTCCAATCTTTTTACCAGGGACTCCGTGAGGACATCTGCCTTTTCGTCAATGCAACCTGCGGAGGAAACATCATGGGTCAACATGAAGACACCGTATGGGAGATTCTCGAAAACATGTGCGAGAACTCCATCAACAATGACTCCATGGGATTATTCGACAGGACGAATACCCGCGCAGCGACGAATCTTAAGGGAGCACATGAGACGCAGGACCTGTCCGCATCAGTCGACCTGGAATTAATGGCCAGTCGATTGGACAAGGTCTCAATCATTGAAAAGAAGGTGGATGAGCTGACTCAGCACTTGCAGCGAGCCACCTCTGCGCGTAACTCCTTTGCACAACCTCCTTCCACGCAGGAGACTGTGCAAAACATCCTCCACCGATCCTCCCTTGGGATGGATCCATATCCATCCCCATCTGATTCTTGGACTGGAAGATCATCCGATCTTTTCTTCACCAGCCGGGGGAACTCCATTCCTCCTTTCCCTGATTCTCAGGAGGTTCCTCAGACCTGCGAAGACCTCAACGCCATCTAGAACGACCCATTCTCCAACACTTACAACCCTGGATGGCGAAACCATCCCAATTTTCAGTGGGCGGGAAATTCCCAAACCCAAAGACCACCTTTTCAGTCCCGCCCACAGCCCTCTCATCACTACCAGCCGCCTCAGCCTCGGCCCCACCCTACTTATCCATCAGGGCCAAATCAAGATCAAATGTCCTTAATCCTTCAGACTCTGGCTGACATTCAAAAATCGAATGCGGCCATTCAAAAACAGCACAAGGACGAGCTTACTGAAGTTAAAACTCAGCTGGCCCAGTTGGCAAATTCTCGCCAGCCAGGCACACTCCCTTCCCAACCTCTTCCTAACCCAAATAACGTGCCAACCCAGAAGCACGTTATGAATCCAAATTTAGGCCACGCTCAATGGATTTATCAGGCCCCTACTGCCCCATCTCCAGACGAGATGGAAGCCTCAACTTCGCGTGCGGGATTTCAGCAGCAGCCACCCCTCCTACCAAACCCAAACCAAAATCAGGCCGGATTAAATTCTGTAACAACACGTAGTGGTAAGACAACTCAGGACCCGCATTATCCAAACCACTCCCAGCCTGATAACCATGACTCTAGGATAGCTATCCAAGGTACCGCTGTTCCAGACCCACAACCTGGACCTATCCTAGAGGAACCAACCAAGATCCCGTTTCCCGAGGCCCTGACCAAGGGAAAGAGGACCACCAAACCCGTGGCCCCTGAGGAGGACCTGGTCAAGCTCTTTGAGCAGGTCCACATAAACATCCCCTTAATGGATGCAATCCGCCACGTACCAGCTTACGCACGATTTCTAAAGAATATATGTACACCCCAGCGTAAGCCGCGAACCAAGGGAGGGAGCCCAATTGTTCTGTCAGAGCAAGCCAGCTCTGTAATCCTTAGTAGACTCCCACCCAAGGCAAAAGATCCTGGAACTCCCCTGATCTCCTGTAAGATAGGTGGTACCCAATTTGATAGAGCATTGTTAGACTTAGGTGCATCTATAAATCTGATACCCACATCCTTACTTGACCATCTGGAAGAATCTGAGCTGAAACCAACCGAGGTGACATTACAATTAGCAGATCGATCTATAAAGTCACCAAAAGGGATTCTCGAGGATGTTATCGTGAGAGTGCGGGATTTCTATTTTCCAGTGGACTTTATAGTCTTAGACATGGATGCACCTGAGAACCCTAGGGATACACCAATCATTCTAGGGAGACCTTTCTTGGCTACTGCTAGAGCCAACATCAGCTGTGAGGAGGGCCAAATAGAGCTTAAGTTTGGAGATCAAACACTGAAAATTGATATATTTAAGGCCCAACAAGGAATTAATTGCGGCGTCATCGAGCAAATTTGTGACATCAAGACTTTGGTTGATGAATCACACCTCCAGAATGACTTGAGTATTCCTCATCAACCACAGAAGGATCTTGACCCGCAAACAGAGGAGTCAAATCCAGATGTGAACAACCCAGTAACTCCCACCCTTGAACCTCACATCTATACTGAACCACCCGCTGCTGCTGAAAACCCCATCCTCGAACTGAAACCCCTTCCTGCTCATTTGAAATACATCTTTTTGGGTTCTAATCAGACCCTTCCTGTGATCATCAATTCCAACCTCAGTCCTGAACAGGAATCCCGTCTGATTGTTGTCCTCCAGCAACATCGCAGAGCCATCGGATGGACCCTCGATGATTTGACTGGAATAAGTCCCTCTTATTGTACTCATCATATCTATTCAGAAGAGGGCACACGACCTTCTCGTGAAATGCAGAGACGCTTAAACCCCAATCTGCAGGAGGTCGTGAAAAAGGAGATCATCAAGTGGTTAGATGCCGGGATCATCTACCCGATCTCCGATAGTCGTTGGGTGAGCCCAATTCAGGTCGTGCCTAAGAAGGCAGGACTCACCACTATAACGACTGAGACCGGAGAAATCATTCCTACCCGATTAGCGAACTCGTGGAGAGTCTGTATAGATTACCGTCGACTCAATTCCTCCACGAAGAAGGATCATTTCCCACTACCCTTCATTGATCAAATTCTCGAAAAACTAGCGGGAAATAGGTTCTTCTGCTTTCTTGACGGGTACTCCGGTTATAACCAGGTGGCAATCCATCCTGAGGACCAAGAAAAGACCACGTTCACCTGCCCCTTCGGAACATACGCTTTCCGAAGGATGCCTTTCGGTCTTTGCAATGCACCCACTACTTTTCAGCGATGCATGCTTGCCATATTCTCAGATATGGTAGGTGATTATCTGGAAGTCTTCATGGATGACTTTTCAGTTTTCGGAGCATCATTCGACGATTGCCTCCAACACTTGGTCCAGATACTCAGGCGGTGCATCGACGTGAATTTGGTTCTTTCCTGGGAGAAGAGCCATTTCATGGTGCCTGAGGGAATTGTCCTGGGACACTCAATTTCGGAGAAAGGTATCCAAGTGGATCGAGCTAAGGTTAATCTGATTTCTCACCTTCCTATGCCTAGCTCGATCAGGGACATCCGATCCTTTTTAGGGCATGTCGGTTTTTATCGACGATTTATCCCTGATTTTTCAAAAATCGCACGCCCCCTGACCACTCTTCTCTCCAAGGATGTTCCCTTCGAAATCTCCAAGGAATGCACTCAAGCATTTGAAATCCTGCGTGACCGAGTCACCCAAGCCCCGATCCTACAGTCCCCTGATTGGTCTCAACCCTTTGAGATCATGTGTGATGCATCCGACTTCGCTGTAGGAGCGGTTTTGGGACAGAAAAATGACAAGAAACCTGTGGTCATTTACTACGCCAGCAAAACACTCGATGAGGCTCAGTGTAACTATACAGTTACTGAGAAAGAGCTGCTAGCTGTAGTATTTGCCCTAGAGAAGTTCAGATCGTACCTTCTGGGTTCCCATGTCATCATATACTCGGATCACACGGCTGTGAGGCATCTCCTTGCAAAGAAGGACGCGAAACCTCGATTGATCCGATGGATCTTGCTGTTGCAAGAATTTGACCTCGAGATTCGTGATAAAGCGGGAAAACAAAACGTGGTAGCTGATCACTTGTCCCGTCTTCCTTCTGAAATGATAGACCCTTCCGGACCCATCACTGAGCATTTTCCCGATGAGCACCTGCTGACTATTGGTACTAGCCTTCCATGGTTTGCTAATATTGTAAATTACTTGGCATCTCATCAGACCCCGTCCGATTGGCCGAAGGCCAAGAAAGACAAATTACGCTCCGATGCCAAGTATTACATTTGGGAAGACCCGTACCTCTTCCGCATAGGTGCCGATCAGATCATCCGGAGGTGTGTCCCGGAAGGGGAAGTCAACAATATCCTCTCTTTCTGCCATGACCAGGCATGCGGTGGCCATTTTGCCGGGCATAAAACCGCATCAAAAGTCCTCCAGTGCGGCTTTTACTGGCCCACACTGTTCAAAGACGCATACAGTCATTGCAAGGCATGCATTCGTTGCCAGACTTTGGGCAACATGAGCCATCGCGACATGATGCCTATGCAACCGATTCTAGTATGCGAAATCTTTGATGTTTGGGGGATTGATTTTATGGGCCCCTTTCCTGTTTCGGATGGTTTCGAATACATTCTGTTGGCTGTGGACTACGTGTCCAAATGGATCGAAGCCATACCGACCCGAACCTGTGATCACAAAATCGTTCTCAAATTCATTCATCAACACATTTTCTCAAGGTTCGGGATTCCTCGTGCAATAATCTCTGACGGGGGGACCCATTTCACAAATGCTCAGTTTAGGTCACTGATGACCAAATACGGGGTGTCTCACCGAATCTCTACTCCTTACCACCCACAAACTAATGGTCTAGCTGAGCTGTCTAATCGGGAGATCAAGAAAATCCTGCAAGTCACTGTTCGACCTGACAGGAAGGACTGGTCGTCCCGACTTCCGGAAGCATTATGGGCCTATAGGACCGCCCACAAGACCCAATTAGGCATGTCTCCCTTTAGACTGGTGTACGGAAAGGCATGCCACCTTCCCGTCGAACTGGAGCATAAAGCCTATTGGGCAGTACGGAACTGTAATCTAGATCTTTCTAAGGCTGGGACCCACAGAAAACTCCAAATCAGCGAGATCGATGAATTGCGCATAGACGCGTACGAGAACTCGCAAATCTACAAGGAGCGGGTTAAAGCCTTCCACGACAAACACATCTCGAGAAAGATCTTTCATCCTGGTCAAAAGGTCCTACTCTTTGATGCCTGACTCAAACTCTTCCTAGGAAAACTGAGATCTAAGTGGGTCGGACCATATTTGGTCCGACAGGTTTTTGGAAATGGAGCAATCGAAATCAGTCCACTCAGCCACGATTCTGAACCTTTCATCGTGAACGGTCAGAGACTCAAGCCGTTCATTGATGTAACTTCTACTGATTTGGCTGAGGCATCTTATATCCTCCTTTCCCCTTGAGCTTATTGCGCCCAGCCGATGGCGTAAAACTCAGCGCTTAACGGGAGGCAGCCCGTCATTCTCTTTGAAAATCTGAAACTTGTTCTGACAGCTTTTGCACTTGAAGTTCACACTTTAGGACAGCCGACTCCAACTCAGATGTTTGCATCTGGGGTTTGAAATCGTCCGCAAAAAAAAAAAAAAAAAAAAAAAATTCAACCCGACCCATTCACTCATCCAAATTTCTGTCTTAAGGAATGAACTAAGACCCCCTAGGTTACAATGAGGACATTGCAAATCTTAGGCATGGGGGGGTAGGAAAGTGCAAAAACTTGTAAGAAAAGGTTTCAAACAAAAAATTCACATATGCCAAAAATACCATAAAAATTAAAAAACTTTTCGAAAAAGAATAAGAGGAAAAGAGGAGAAGGAAAATTTTGTGAAGGAGAAAAGAAACAAAATGAAAAAGGAGCACAAAATTATGAGAAAAAGTGATAGTCATTAGTAAGGAACTAAGGAATTAACCTAAGTTCTAGACCTCATTCAAGAAAATAACTGAAAAGTGCACAATAAGATTAGTAAGAATGCAAACCTTAGGCATTCTTGAATAGACTCTTAGTACCCATTAAGATCTGGACACTCCTCAAGAGGTTGAGGAAAATGAAAAGCTGAAGTATTAGGTCTAAGGCTTAGGAAGTATTCGACCTCGTTAACTAATTTTTGGTTTACGGGACTCAGTAACCTAAGCACCCTAATCTCACACACAGCCTGGTTCAGTAAGCGTAAAAATCAGAATCACGCAGAAGCGTCGCAAAAATCTAAAAAGAACACCTAGAATAGGAACGGCCGATCAACACAAGTTGATTTGGACGAGTTCCCAGCGCGGAGAGGCGGGAAATCCCCTCGAAGATGCGTAACAAAATATCATCTCCTCGGTGCTTGTCTCTTAGGATATTTACATATCCTACGGGGGGCATGTAAGCACTCTGCTGGTTCAGATCCCATGGATGGCATTATCTCGAAGTGTCAATTGCCAGGGTCTGGATTCGGCCACGGAATACCATGGATGGGATTATCTCGAAATCTCAATAGCCAGGGTTCCGGGGGTTGCCATGGGCGGTGCTATCTCGAAGCATCGATCGCCAGGAACCCTTGAGGATTGATGATGGGAGCAAGGAATCTGATACAGACCGTGTTGAAAAGCCAATCCTAGGCTAGAACTAAAAAGAAAAAGAGAGAGAAAACTCTCCAAACAGAAAAACTTTCTATCTCTCTTTTACAAAACGCACTGCGAACTGAGCCAGGGCTAAAATCATTTCAAGCACGGGTGCTTTAACCACGAAGTCCAATAAACCTTAGGTTAGTTCTTGTGGGCCTTAAAAACCTTTGCTAAAAGACTGAGGCTAAGGCTAGACAGATTTGGATCTTGATTGGTACTAGAGTACCTTTTAGGCCTATGGTCAGCATTCTAACCTAATCTATGCTCAAATAAAAAAGGCACTTATCTAAAACCATTAAAAACTTCATGGTCTAGAACAAGGGTTGAAACCTTAAGTTTTTGCTAAGGGACTAGCAAAAGCTAGGCATGGGGGTATGATGAGAACCTCATCATGAGCCATAACTAGCTCATTTTGACCCAATACAAAGGATAAAAGCTCCTACATATCTCAAGGAAAGGCTTAACTCAGAGAATTCTGAGTTTGAGAAGAAAACCAGTCATAAGGGGTAAAAGTGCAATTTTACCAGTATAATCTGCATACAGGGTAATTCAGGGCCCAAACACAGGTCAACACAGCTTAATAAGAATAAAAGTGGGATGAGATGATCTAGTAAGGGCTACAGCACTTCCAAGGAACCAAATGATAATCTGTAACCCTAAAACAACCCACTTCAATTCACAAGGTTCGAGGCAAAGTAAAAGTAGAATAAACCCTCTAAAATTCATAGAAAAATAATCTCTAGGGTTTAGAACCTTCAATTTGGCCTTTAGAACCCATTTTGACCTACATTGAGAACCATGCCCAATTAATAACTTAATTTGGGTTTTTGCGCAAATTGACCGGTCAAACAAAGTTTAATATGAAAATAAAATTCACCATCAGATTCCTTAGGTCCTAATTAGTCATGTATAAAAACTTGAGCCTAAGAAGAAACCTCCTTGACCGACTTCACACTTTGGTCCTCATATATTTACTCTTTGGCCCTCAACTTTTGAACCCTCGCATTTTGGCCCCTAACTCTCCTTCGTTCTTTGCAATCAGGTCCCTCCTGCAAAACCCTGCCAGCACCATGCTCCGGCGACCTTGCGCGGAGCATGGCGCCGCGCAGGGTGAGGTGGGGGACCTGGCAAGTATACCGGGGGTGCCCTGCGTCGTCAGCCGTCGCAGGGGCACCCCCTTGGTCATTGTAGCCCACCATACCGGCCGTGCGAACGCACGGACGGTATGGGTTCGTGTTCCGACCATTCTCCGACGAGGGAGACACGTCGTCTCCCTCCGCCTTCCTCCCTGTTTCATCCCTATAAATACCCCCCGCTGCTCCACCGACCAGGGCAGCCTGGATCTGACGGAGAAATCCCCAACTTCCTTCTCTTCTTTCTCCAGCAGACGCTCACCAGCTCCGGCGGTTTCCTCCCCCTCCTCCTCTTCGCTCTGCCGTAATACCAGCAGCAGAGACCTCCTCCCCTGCTCTTCCCGCGCCACGCCGCACCCAGCTGGCGCCTCTCCAGTCCTCTGCTCGCCGCCGCCCCTTCCCCTGGACATCTTCTTCTCCGGCGACAGTCGATACGACTGTCGCCCTGTCTCGGCCCCTTTCGTCTCCATAGCTAGGTCAGAACTCCTCCCCACCTCCCCCTCTTTCTTTTCCTCACTATCTTTTATTTGATTAAACCCTCGACCGCTCCAGTTCACCCTCACCCTCTCCGCCTCCGACCACCCTCCGGCGAGCCGCTCCCATCACCTCAGCGACCCACACGGCTCGCCGACCACCGCAGAACCTCCGCCTCCTCACCCTGATCCTCTTCCGCCCCTCCACTTCCCACCAAACGCCCTCTGCAGATCCACCGAACACACCCACTTCTTCGCTCACAGTTTGACCTAAGACGACCTGTTGGCTCCATCACACCCCCTGCAGACCCCCTGACCACCTTCGCCGTGCCACGGCGAAGGTCCCCCGCCTGTCTGATTTGGCCGAGAGGCCGTTCTTCTGTGACCAGGTGACTCGCCCGCCGTCGCCATTACTGAGCAGGCAGAGCTCCTTCACCTACAGGTGCAGGCACGCCTTCGCCCAGGTTCGACTCCCAGGTTGCGCGGGGAGTCTCAGCGAAACGTCCCAGGCTCGCAGATGGGGCGAAGGCCGCGCGTGAAGACACGATCGCCCACTTCTCCCTCCGCGACGGGCGCTCAATTGGGGTGGGACATTTAGTCCCACCTCGGAACTTCTCGGAGGCGCGCGGACGCATAAAGGCAAAAAGTGCCTTATGCTGTCTGCCTCCTGACCACGGGGTGAGGTCCCTCTCACTCGACCCGGCCTCGTCCGTGACCACGCTCCGCGGACCTGGCCCGACCCGATTAAACCGACCTGCACTCCTCGCCCACCACCGCACGCCGGTGGGCCTGGACCCGGGCCTGACCCGAACCCGATTACCCGGTAGCTCTGGGAGAGCTTTCCCAAGAGTGGTTTCAGAGAGAGAGAGACGCGGGGGGGGAGGGTAGAGTAGGTTTTGCCTCTTGACGAAAAACTCTGAAGTGTGCAGGCCAAAGAAGAAGAAGAAGACCCGCGGAAGAAGTGCAGGCGAAGAAGAAGGAGCTGCACTGTAGCAACTGCTCAGTTAAGTCGTCGAAGCACCGGGTCAGACGACGGAAAGTCAGTAGCCAGAGCAACACAGAAGGCAGGCTGAAGAAGAAGGAAGAGCAACGGCCAAAGCAGAAGAAGAAGGAAGGAAGACTTAGTAGCTGAAGGCAGAAGCTCTGCAGCCATAAAAAAGAGAGGTCACCACGATTGCAGAAGAAGAAGAAGAGAGGTCAAGGCAGAAAACCAAAGAAGAAGAAGAACAAGGAGCTCTGAAGAAAGAAAAACATCACCAACGCAGGAACAGCAGGAAGAAGAAGAAGAGCATCACCATTGCAGAAGAAGATTATCACCATAGCAGAAACCATGGAAGAAGAAGAAGGAGATCTGAAGAAAGAGAGAAAGAAGAACATCACAACAAATTCTTTCCCTCTCTCTTTATTTTGTAAAAGAAACATGTATATCTCTAGAATACGACTTGCTCCCTGAGTTCGACCTCGGGAACTCTTTCATTTTCCGAGTAAAAAAATTTTTATATTTGAAATGTTGGTAATAACCGGCTTTACTACAACGTTATAACAAAACCCGGTTGCCGCCGACGTTTCTCAACACGCGAGCACAATTGCGTGATTGTAAGGCCATGTGGCGCGATGAGAGAGAACCATGGCTGGATGCACGATCTCACGTGCTTGCTTCAATGCTTAGACAGCGGCACTCGTTACGATAGGACAACTGACGTTGAGGTGGGTTTTGAAGGTGAGTGGTGAGCGAAGAAGATAAGCATGTGAGGATTGAGAGAAGCACGTGAGGAATGAGAACCGTGCGATCGAAGATCAACGATGTAGCGGCTACCACATGTCACCAATAGAGCCAATCTGAGCGTTTTAGGCGCAAATGAAGGTATTTTGAGGCCAAATCAAAGATGTTGATCTCCAGATCAGCAGATTTGATCAAATAAGATTTGTTGGATGGTTTTAAAGCCAAAATACCCTTTTTTCCCTCCATCAAAGCTATAAACGAAGACCCAGGGCCCCCCAGTTGAAGCATCTCTCTCTCCCATCAACCCATATCTCTTCTACCATCTTCTCTAAAATTCTCCATCTCTTCTGCAACTTCGTCCTGGCACTCTGGATCTGAGATGCTACCACATCTCACACAAGCATCCCACAAGCGACGTTGTTTCTCTGCCACTTTCTTCTCACTCTTTCTCTATCTTTTTCTCTCTCTCTATCTCTACTTTTTGCATAGTAATTTCTATTGTGAAAAACTCTTTATCAATGCAATTAAATTTGATCTTATGGATATCTGATGCCTCTTTATACATATATACATATATAAAAACCATTAGAACTAGTTTATTGAAAAGCTTCTATTAAAAATCAAGATTGCCTCCCTGCGAACGACCCGATACTCACCGGAGTTTTATAAATTTATTTGTCAACATGTTTTCATACTATACTACAACTAAATAACTCTTAAAACATGAATTACGCACCAAACAAGTTGGCGCCATTGCCGGGGAGGCAACAAAAATTTTTAAAGCTTTTTTTGATGCATATTTGAGATTTCTAACTCGCTACTTCTTTTGCTTGTTTCATGTGTGTAGGAAACAAAGAAATCTGAACCAAACATGATAGTGGAGAAAGTGCGGGTTCGAACCTCAGGTAAGTATCCATAGTTTAGATTAGTTAGATTTAGGATTTGCTTGAACCCTAGGATTAGTTAGAATTTGTTTGCTTATTAAAAACAAAAAAAGAGAAAAAAAAATCTCTTGATTTCGGGTTGAAATAAAACTTTATCTTAAAAAATCAATTCCTGGAGATCTGTATGTCCAAAAATTCTTAAATTTTTACTGGCTGTAGATTTTAAAGTTAGAAATAACATATCCAAAATTTGAGCAAATTGAAGGTAGAAAAAAATTTGAAAAATTTGCACACTAATCTATTATCAATTCGGTTATTATTTCTAATTTTTCAGAGTTCAAAATATTATAAAAATTTTTATACAACTCCGATTGAAGTGAAATTTGCGGCACTGAATTTACAAGATAGTCAAGAATTTTAGAAAAATATGAGAAAAATATTTCTTGCTCGTTTGATTACACGAATTATCTGATCATGAATTGAGGGTCAAAACATATTGCAAAACCCCTAATATGGTTTAAATCTAAAAAAAATAGAAAACGTGCATTAAAATTCATGAAAAAATATTTTGTAAGATCCTAGTTAGTACTACAATAAGGACCAATTGATTTCATTGCTTGGGTCGCACCACTCATCATTTTGGACCTAAAAGAATCATTTAGAACTATCTAGGCGTAGAGTTTCACGCTAAGGATAGAGTACATCTGCATTTCTATACTCAAAGAAAACCTATCAAACAAATTGAGATTTGTAAAACTCTTTGTGTACCTCATCAGAACCTTGATTGAAATTATTTAATCAAGTGAACCCTAAAATTTATTAACACAAGCATTTGAATCTTGAAAGATACTTCATCATAAGAAATTGCTTATAAACCCTGTTTGCCTGAGCACTTCACACATTTCAAAATCAATTTTAAGGGCAAACACCCCTTAATGCCCATCATATTCCAAAAGCACATTAAAATCAAGCTTAAAACTGAGTAGACGTGCCTTAAGCAGGACTAATAGACTTGGGGACTTGAAACTAGATTGGGCTAAGGTCAAGGCCTTGTCTACTTTGACCCACTGGTAACAAGAAAGGTCAATGCGGTAACTGCATTAACCTTTAGTGATGTCCCACCGTGAGGGGTGTCCTAAGGGGTCCCACCATTCTGGCCAGCCAAGTAATTCAAGGGTTGATCTAACCCAATCATGTTTTGGGGAGCCAAGATTAGGCCTAATTAGGGTTGACACTCTAAGGACCAGTTTGATTGCTTGCATTGAGCAGGTGGGGGTTTCTCTCATTTGTCTTCTCTCTCATCGATAGACATTCTTCCGATGCATGCAAGGTAGAAGATCTCAAAATCCCGATTTGCTACCACCATTAGAAAGAAATCCTAGGAGAAGACATATTTATCCAGGATCTGAATCTAAGCCCTCTGCAATGGTCAGTCATCACGAGGAAGAAGAGATCGATAAACAAAATCTGGATCCTATCACTCTCTTATAAAGGCAGATTGCTAAGTAGGGCCAGCATCATGACCGACAGATGGAAGTTATAGTGCAGGCCATCACTCGACTCCAAAACAGAAGGGCAAACCGACCCCTCTGTGACTTTTATAACCCTCCTAATGCCCAACTTGAACCCTTTATTAGGGTACCTCAGGATGAGGAAGATTTTGAACTCAAACCTTAGATCATTAACTTGATTCCCCACTTCCATGGCTGTGAATCATATGACCCCTTCCACTACATTGAAGAGCTCCTGCACATAAGAACCTTTGGCCCTAGGAACATGAATGAAGGTACCCTAATGATGATGTTCCCATTCTCCCTAAAAGATAGAGCTGCACATTGGTTGAGAACAATTGGCAGACAAATCCTAACTTGGGAAGACCTGAGAATCACATTACTAAAGAAATTCTTCCCCGTAGAAAAAACTAATGCCCTTAGATGTGCCATAACAACCTTTAAGCAAAACCATAGGGAACAACTACATGAGGCTTGGGAGAGATTCAATGATTTAGCTAGGAAATGACCTCATCTTAGGATTCCGAAGTGGCACCTGACCCATATTTTCTATTATGGGTTGAGTGATAATCAAAAGAATTTTGTTGATGTGGCATGTGGGGGCAATTTCCTAAGTCAAGATGCTCAGTGAGCCTTTCAATTGTTTGAGAATATGAGTGAAAATTCCCTCAACAATGTCTCAATGTCCACCTTTAACAGAGCTAATCAACCAAGGAGCGGAGTTTATGAAGTTAACAACAATTCAAACTTGGTTGATTTAGAACTAATTGCCCAACGATTAGACAAAGGGTAACTCGTGGGAAAGAATGTGGATAAGAAACTGGATAATCTTGCGAAAAGGTGGGAGTTCCTTAGGTATACAATCTAGATTAAACCCTATGCCTACCCAAGGAATGAATATGTTAACCCACAACCAACACCCCAACCAACTAGGTCAAGAATCAATGCACAATATCAATGACCTAACAATGACTCCACCTATGAGCCAACTGTACTTGGACCCATCTCTTTCTAGGTGCCAAGGAGGGACCTTGATGCCCACGAATTCTGAACTAGGCAGCTCGATGCATAGTTATCCTGAGGAAGTGAATGCACTTCAGGGTTACACTAGAAATGAGCCTTATTCAAATACTTATAACCCTGGATGGCGCAACCATCCTAACTTTGCTTGGTCAAGTCAGAAACTCGCCTAGGGTCGTAACTTGACTAAGCCAAACACTTATGGGCAACCTAGTAGGTATACACAACCACGCACATATCAACCACAACCTACTCAGGAAAACCAACCCTCTAATTTGAGTCTGGTCCTTAAAGAAATGAGAGAGATGAATCTGAGACATAAGGAAGAGATGAATCAATTGAGGATAGAACTAATGGGACGACTAGACCAGCTAGTTGATGTTAGACAACACGGGATGCTACCATCCCAAGCCATCTCCAACCTAAGAAATTTTAATAGGGTTACCCAAAGCAACACACGGAACCAACAAGCACATGTAGTTCAACTTGCTCCCCAGCACCGACCTGGTTTTGCCAACCCTAGTCAGGCTCCACCTAGTTTGCAGAACCCACCTCAACCTTTCAACCATAACGCCTTTACTGGTGCAGTAACCTTGAGAAGTGGGAGACAGACCTAAGATCCTTACCCTTCTAAATCTAACCTTGAGGATCCTGAATCTAACCTAGGAGATCAAGAAGACAAGGATCAAGACCTAAACACTCATGATTTCTCTCAAGCACCCTTTCCTGAAGCCTTGAACAAACCTAGGAAAAGGAAACCCAACTGATATAGACACATCTATTTAGGATAAAATACCTATTCATGCATGTTCCTAGGCTTAGATTTGCATTTCATGTTATAAACATTGCATAGCATGCATCATTCTGAATTTAAAGTAGTTGTATATATTTTAGGTTAATTAGGTCCTTTTTATGGTCAGGAGAGAAGAAGACTTATTTCAGGGCCTCAGATGAATGATCGGACCGTACGGATCTGATTAGGATGACGATCGGAGTCTAACGCCTCTGAAATCATCTACATCGGAGAACCGTAGCATCATACGAAGTCCGAGGAAGATCAATAGCCAAGGAGCAATGTGACATCCATACGGGTTTCAGATGGAAAATCTGACCGTACGGATGGATCCAGAGCAACGATCGCAGTCCAGCATCGTGGGAATAATCTTGATTTGAGCACTGTTGCACCCTCTACAAAAGAAAGAAGAATGGACAGCCTAGATGGTGCCACGTGGCACCATCCATGCCACCCCGTGGCACCATCCATAACGGCCAACATTGGCCAGCAGCAGTGCACGCGCACAGCCGCAACCACGCGTAGTGCACCACGCACAACCACAACCGTAGCCGCGTGTAGCGCACCGCACACAGCCATAGCCAAAACTGCGCTCCGCTCACAACCGCAGCGTAGTGCATGACAGCGCATGCACGTGCACGGTGCGGGGAGCACGAGCACATGAAGCGCGTAGAGCACGATGTGCATGTAGCGAAGTAGGTGCCAGCGGGGTGGGAGCAGATCTTCAACGACGTGGGCCTTTAGTGACGCTTGTAGCTATCACTGATGGTTTGTGCACGCCAGAAAGAGGAATTGAAGGGTGAATCTTCAGCGACAGCTGCAGTGATGTTTATGGACGTTAGTAATGACCCAGATGCAAATTTATTCTTCCTTCTCCACTATAAAAGGACCTACCCACCAACATTCCAAACCATCTCTTCCTTTCTTCTTCTCACCACCTCTAAGGCTCTAGGGAGAGCATGTCATAAGCCCGGGATGCTCCTCTAAAGTAGAAAATCAAATAGTTTTCCCTCCCCTCATCCCCATTCGTTGAGCATCCCGTGGCCATCCTCTCACCGCCCTTTGGGAAGAAGATCCTTGCTGCAACGCCATCCTGCCCCACCCTCTGTCCTCCGGCTCCATCCTCCTTCGTTTCGCTCCTCACCACCTTCCTCCGGGCGACGTCAGAGCGAGTCATCCTTCGAGCAACCATCGAGGAGGATTTCTCTCACCTCTTTCAATCTTTTTACGCTTTCATAGTGTAGTTTTCTTGCTTTCATAGTTGTAACAAACATTTGTTCATGAATAGATGATTGTTTCTCTCTCTCTCCTTCTCTTATATTTTTACAAGTAGATAAAGTTTTCATCAACCTAATCTCTTGTTTGTTAAAAATACCAAAAAAATTAGAAAAGATAAAAATAAAATAAACAAAAAAAAGAGAAACACGGATTTTCAAAACCAAACATTCACCTCCCCGTGTTCGACCTGGCACTCACTTTTCGAGTTTCGGCATAAATTTTATTTGACCACGCGTTTTGCAACTACGACGACGGGTTACTCGTAACCCCGATTTCAAACACTCAAAACACGTGCGATCATTTTGGCACTGTTGCTAGGGAAGCAACACTCTTTGTTTTTTTTTCGTGTTTTTTTTTCCACCTTACCTAACTTTTATCTCACTTTTTCTCTAATCTTACTGTGATTGTAGGTACTCTTCTGAGGCTGGCCAAAGCGGTTAGATCGGAGAAAAGTGCAGATGAAGGTTTTGTAAGTGACCCCCACACCAACCCCACCTCAGTTTTCATTCTATAAACTAATAACTCAAACCCAAATCAACTTAGGTGCTTTTCATAAACCCTACGATAGATTTGGCTGTTTGTTTGCCACCTCCACTCACCTCGCTATCCACATAAATAAAATAAAAATAAAAATAAGTGCTATCTAATTGTGGGATTTTTTGAAAGAGACACACCTTAACACCCCCAACTCTCGACTTAAGGCACACCACTCCACTTTGATTCTACCACTTAACCAGGATCTAACCTGTGGACCCGGTACACTTCAACTCAAAACACACAAGTGAGTAGAAATCTGATTAAGCTAAAACATTGTGTGCCTTAATCTGTGGTGCGAATAAGCCAATTGATTGATTTGTTTGTGCTGCACCACTCAAATTAAAAGCAATTCATCAGTAGCTTGCCACTTAGGGTTGATTCTTAGGGCTGAACCAGGCACTCCACATTATTTTTGATTTTTAAAGGAACATATCATCACCCGTGCTTTCAAAACTTGGAATGTTCTACTGAAACTTGATTGAATACACCTAAGATTAAACCCTAAAAGCTACTAAATAAGGTTAAACCCTAAAGGACACATTATTAAATAACCTTGTTTGCAAACCCTAGTTGTGCATGCACACACATTTTAACTGATCAATATGGGCACAACCCATCTAAAGGGCCCATCACATTCCAAGAACACAATCATCCAAAGCCTAATTAAAACTGAGTAGATGTTGGCCTTAAGGATTGATTCGCTCTTCGGGGCTCATACTGAGATTTCTTTTCAATTAATCTGCTTCTACTAGTCCATATGATATCTAGCTAAGGGAGTAGCATCAAACGGGGTACACTAGGAACCGGAGACGCAAGCTAAAGGAAGAACCTTCTCCCCAGTCCCTCCTTCTAACTGGTTGGATTGACTAGATAAAAGTAGACCAAATCGTTTATAATCTCAAGACGGGTCCTGGGAGTCTATAGGTCTTTAGGCTAACCCACCTAAGGACATGGTTGATTGCTTGTATTGCAGGGCTCCTTTCTCTCTTCTGATTTCCCTCCTTACTTCACCATGTATCCTTCCACTTCTTACATGCATTTCCCATCTTATCTTCCTACCACCACTTATCCCCAAGATGATTACTATTCTAACTTGACTTGTAATTACCCATCCACTAGCTGGGATGACTTTGATTGGGGATACGAATCTGGACCTCAGTGTCCAGGGTCTAACCCTGGACAACAAGACTATGATTACTATCCTTCCCAGAGCTACAATGATTATAAACCTCCACCCTTTGATGATCAACCTAACCAGATCTACAACCATGAAGCATATGTTGATTATAACACTTAGCCTCCCCAGAATTACGTTGAATATAGGTCACCACCATTCTTTGAACAACCCAAGATGACCTACAATCAGGGAGGAACCCAAGAACCTCAATATCTTGACTCCCCTAGAATGAACCCAAACCCACCCACCCTGAACCGAACCAGTCAGTTCAGGCAAACCAAATCCAAGATAGGGTGTTGGCAAACTTGAAGAACACTATACAATCTTTAGAAGCTTAGCCAACACCAAGCACTGAAGCACTGGAGCCTATGATGAAAATGATTGATGAACTTAATAGTTCTTTATTGGATTTGCTCCAAAGTATTAGGGATAGGGACCTGGGTGAGTTTCTTCTTGGGAAATTGTTGAGGTTGAGGATGAAATTTGTGGTTGCTCTAGTCAAATCTTTAGATGATTCTCAAGATGAACCCCCTTCAGAAGAGTCAATGTCTGAACCCGCTCAGGCACCTGTCGGGGGGGATACATATTCTGAGATTGGAGATGACCAGGTTGGGGGGGGGATGCATATTTAATTAATAAATTCAAAATAAAAAGAGTGTCAATGGCAAGTGAATGTGAATATTAATATAACATGAAATAGAGCATTTGCTTCCTATGGACGTGTGCGAAAAGGAGGTTGCGATCGGGTATGCGAAACTCGAAGGTGGTTGGCCACGATGAGGGCTATGCTTGGGTGGTGACGACACGTGGAATGGCTGTCGATGCTCTCACCAGCGATGAGGAAGGCTGGTGATGGTGGTGGCAGCTCGCCAATGCGAGCGGGCTGCTATCAGCCTTCAGAGGGTGTGGAGAGCTCATGAGGTCGAGGCAAGTTTGTTGACGTTGATGGCGCGAAGCTTCGAGGTTGGATGTGGCGGCTGCGTGGAGGAGGGTGGAGTGCGGTGATGGGTTCTTTTCGAGGAAGAAGATGAATAATGCTCAAGCGAAGAGGGGTGAGGAGGATGGTGTGTGGGCACAGTTCATACCACGCGTGGGAGCTTGACGAGGGGAAACACGTGCCGCTGAATGGTGTGTGTGGGCATGTTGCTAGCTGCATGTAGGAGGTCAACGAGGGGAAGGAGGTAGGAGCGTGCAGTGGTGCGGTTGGTGGTTGGTGGTGATGGTGGTGAAGGTGGTGAGGGTGGTGCACACTGAGGTGCTCATGATAATGCAAGCGAGCTCCAGATGGCAGTGTGGCCTGTCACGCCACACATCCATAGTGGTGGAGGCTTGCTGCCACAATTGAGACCGGTGGTGGAGCGGATGAGAGGTCGACTCTCTGCATAGTGATAAATCGGGGTGGAGGCCTATAGCAGCACGGTCGTCTCCCCCTCCCTCTTTTAGCTACAGCCAACTGATTTGAAATCCAAAGAGGCGGGAGCAGATCCACTCTTCCTGTTGAGTGAATGCTGGCAACTATGAGGAGTGAATGGGCGTAGGAGGAGGAAGTAGAGTTGTTACCTGTGGAATAAGAAGAAGAATAAAATAATAAAATATTGGGATTATTTATGCATAAACCCTTAACTTCTATGTTAAAATAAAATAATGCATGTAATGTTCCTAATTGGTTAACTAATCAAATGCATGCAATTCTCAGTTAATTATAAAAGTATTTAGATATGAATGCAATGCATGAATTATGCAGTTAAGCTAAAAATATGAATTAATTTATTTACAACAATTATTCAACACACAATGCAATTAAGCTAAAAATATGAATGCAACTAATCAACACACAATGCATGCTAGCTCAATGTTAAAGATATCCTAGGCATTCATATACTTAAATAGTCTACAAATATAGGCTAATCATCTTGCAAGCATAAACGCAGTTGAAATTTGCTCTTGAAAGCTTGCAGAAGATTTCATTCATGGCTTCATCATCGTGTGTTGTCATCTTCTTTTAATCTGATTTCACCACCACTCCTTTATTTCAAGACGTTTGTATTTGGAGGCAATGACATCCCACACCTCGAAATCCATAAATTCTAGGAAGATCTACATCCTAGTCTTCCAATATCCATAGTACATTCTGTCAAAAAGAGGCGGTCAAACGGCAGATTGTCCCTCAGCATATGTGTTGACAGATGACTTTGACATCTTCTAGACAATGAGGCTCTGATACCAAATGAAAATTACACTTGTGGATCAAATGAATACTAGAGGGGAGGGGTGAATAGTATCACTTCTTGAAATAGTAAATGATAAAAATAAATTCACAACAACAATCAAGCACAAATAACACCTGGATTTAGAGTGGAAACCCAAACCGGGTGAAAACCACTACCTAAGCCTCTCAACTTAGGATTTTTTTGACTAGTCAAGACTAGTCAATCCACTATAGTACTACTTGAACAAGGGTGGCACAACCTCTTTACAACCACTTCTCTTTTTGATCTGAAGAGAAGAATAACAACAACACAGATGTTTCCAACACCTTGGAATCCATTAATCAAAGACAACAAAGTTGAATAACAAAATAGAAATATCTATAAAATCTTAATAAAAGATCAAACTAGTATTTTAGCAGAGGTTTGAAATGACGTGCTTTTGAAAGACGTGAATAGAGAAGCATAGAACACTTTTGAAAGAAGCACGAGAAGCTCTGATTTAAGTGTATTTCTATGAAAAATTGTGTATTGAAAAGGCTGCGTACGACCTTTATTTATACAAAAAAATTGGCTTGAAAAGGAAGTAATATTGGTCGATCAATTAAGTTATTTTGGTCAATCAAAAAGCTATTTGGTCAGTCAATTAAGTTGATTGATTGATCATAAGTCGGTCGATTAATTAGCTTGGTTGGTCAATCAATAGGATTTTAATCAACTTCCTAACAAGGATTAGTTTGATCGATTAGCAAACTTGGTTGGTCGATCAACATGTTTTGGTAGATCAAAAAGAAATGTTGGTTGATCAATAACCCTAAAAGTTGGTTTTCAAAGAAGCGTGAAAAACTGTTTGATTGCTTTATTTTTGAGGTTCCTCACAATGATATCCTAGGCTCAAATAAAAAGGAAAATGACACACATCAGCAACTATCTAAACTTGATTCAAAAGAGAAGCTTTAATTCGAGATGGTCCTGAAATATTAGTGTAGCAATAAACATAATTTTGGTGCATCAAAACAGAGCTGCATACAATCAGATCCTCCAAATGTTGGAATGGGATAGCCACAGAAAAGGTGAGGAGTGTTATTGTTAGCGATAGCAGACCGGGAGCATTTTATTCAAAAATAAATCAATCAATAAAGAATACAAAGGGGCTCTCCATGCTCCCAATAATGTTTACAAAGAGGCTCTTCACGCTTCCACTAACTCCCAACACTCCCTAATAATATTCCCCACATTTATTGGCATCCCTCTAAATAATTTCTTGTTATGAGCACACCAGACACACCACAAAACTCCTCCCATCAATGTACGCGGTTTGGTTGAAGTTCTAAAGTGCATCCATAATTCATCCCAAGTGGGCAAGGCTTCTCCAAAAATATTTCTCCAAATTTGGTCTGTTACCAGGCACGTGGAGAAAATGTGCACGCTACTATCTATGGGGAAGTTACAAAGAGGGCAATTCTAAGGTGGGACACCCAATCTTGAGTGCCTTAAATCACCTGTAATAAGACCATTTCTTCTACTCAACCAAAGAAAGATCTTTATTTTCAAGGGTATTTTTAAATACCAGATAGCAACACAATCCTTGTCCACATGTGTTGGCCTATTGTTACCTCCACCAATCAACCATTTGTAGGAATTTGCAAGAGTCAATGGCCCATGACTCCAGAAAAACTTATCAGATCCACCCAGTGGCTTAAAGGTTTCCAGCTCCCTCCACAACTGATCATATTCCTCCTGCAAACAGCCGCTTTCTCTTGCTACATGGCCCACCAAATTCCATCTGCTATTCACGGGATCCCAGCTCTCCTTCATCGAGACAGACTTATCCACTATAGCATTGATCACATGCGGAAAGTAAATTTTCAGAGGTCCCAAGTTAGACCATTGATCGTGCCAAATGGAGAACTATTGGCCGTCTCCAATCACCAGCTCAAAGTTCTGCCAATTATCACGCATTGCTGCCCAGACAGATTTCCAGAATGGAGATGGCTTACGTAGAGCTGCTGTGCATCTAGTTACATGAGAGCTGCCATGTGCATCTTTGATGACCGTAGACCATCTCCTTTCATCATCTTCAAAGAGCCTTATTGCCCATTTCAGCAGCAAGAAATCATTGAACTCCTTCAATGAGTGAATGCCTAGACCACCATGCTTTTTAGGAGAGCATAACTGTTGAACGATTACGAACCTACGCTAACGTGTTCGATTTTGGAAAACCTATCGTTGTAATTCGAAAGTGAAGAATTCGTGTTCAACAAATAAAATTTATACCGAAATTAAAATTCCGGGTCGAACATAGGGAGGCAGACGTTTGATTTAAAAACTACGCGTTTCATTTTATTTGTTACAGAATAATTCAATTTAGAACTATCTAATTATTTACAATAAATAGAAGAGAGAGAGAGAGTGATGTAAACACATTTACACTACTTAAAATGTCTATTTATGCATGTTCTTAAGCATAGGATTGCATTTCATGATATAAATATTGCATTACATGCATCATCTTGCATTTAGAGTAGTTTGAATAAAATGGAGGTTAATTGTCTCCTTTTATGTGCTTGGACAGGGCAAATATTTTATCAGGGCCTCGGATCAAAGATCCAACCGTATGGATATGATCAGGGCGACGATTGGAGTTCAACGACTCCAAGATCGCCCTAATCAGGCATCCGTAGCATCAGATAGAGACTGGGGAACCCTAGAAGATCAAGGGCCAGGATGGTGTAAATCCGCACTTCAGATGGAAAATCCGACCACACGGATGAATTCGGATCGACGATCGCAGCCGAACGACACAAAAATCGAGTCAATCCAACATCCGTGGCACCATCTACAACTTCCAGAAGATGGACGGCCAAGATAGCGCCACGTGGCGCCATCCCAGCTGCCCAATCGGCCGCAGGAGTCCTGTGAAGACCGCGCACCGTCTCCTCTCCGCCGTTGGATCTCGATCCAACGGCTGCGGTCGCTCGCGTTTAAAAACGTCCGCGCGACCATTTCGCCCGCGTAGCGCAGCGGCGACGCAGCTGCGGGCGAAGCGGAGGTCGCGAGTTCGAGCCGCGGTGAGGGGGTCGAAGGCGCAGGCGAGCGGGCGCGCACGAGCGTCAGATGAAGATCCAACGGCCGCGCGCGCCCGATAGCGCCGACGCGCAATTGGACGCTCTGGTGGGCGTGCGATCGCACGCGGGCGGGCGCGCTACGCAGCGGGCGCGGACGCGATCTAAGCCGTCCGATCTCGCGATCGGACGGCTGAGACGACGCGGACGTGCGTATGCGTTACGCGCGCAGGCCAGCCGAGCGGGCGCGCGTGGGCGCGGCGGCGACGGCGACGGCAGGGCTTTAGCGACGGTTTTATCCGTCACTAAAGACCCCTTATTTATTATTTTGAAGATGTAATGTCCATTTTGCCCCCACTCCTTGCAACTATAAAAGGAGACCCCCTCCATACGAAATTTTCATCCCTTCCTTCTCCTCTCTTCCTCTCCAAAGCTCAAGAGAAGCTTGTCCCACACTCGGGATGCTTCTCGCGAGATAAAGTCCAAATTTTCGTCCCCCTTCGGAAGTGGATCCCGCGACGACGACGGCGTGCTGCTTCGTTCCCGTTCTTCTGCTTCGTCCTCCTTCGTCCCGCTTCGATCTCCTTCGTCCAGGCGTCGTCCCGTCCGGCTCGTCCTCCAAGCGACCGTCGAGGAGGATAACTTCTCTCTCCCATTCTTATTTACAGCTTTTCTAGTGTAGAATTTTCCTGCTTTATAGTGTAATTGATTTTCCGCTTTCTAGTGTAACTTTCATTTCGTTTGCTTGTATAAACAATTGAAATATTGAATGCATGTTCTCTTTCTCTCTCTCTCTCTCTCTCTCTTAGTTTGATAGCTCCATTGTAATTATTTCGCCTTGTTTATCAAAAATCCTAAAAAAAACATAATTGCGAATATAGATCAACGTAGCCTCCCTGAGTTCGACCCGGAATTCTTTTTCGATTTAAATCTTATTTGTTGAACACGAATCCTTCGCTTTCGAACTACAACGACGGGTTTTCCAAAACCAACACGTTAGCGTAGATTTTCGTTCAACAGAGAGTAAGAGAGAAAGAGAATATTACACAGAGAAATCAAAATGAGATGTAGAATAAACAAGGAATTTTTGTATTGAAGAGATTGTTCATTACAACTAGAAAGCATAAAACAATTACTCTAGAAAGCGATAAATTTACTCTAGAAAGCATTAAAAGAATGGAGAGAGAAATGTCCTCCTCGACGATTGCTTGGAGGACGAGTAGATTAATCTAGAAAGCAGTAAATCTATACTAGAAAGCGGTAAAAAGAATAGGGAGAGAGAAATCCTCCTCGACAGTTGCTTGGAGGACGAGCCGGACGGGATGACGCCTGGATGAAGGAGAACGAAGCGGGACGAAGGAGGACAAAGCAGAAGAACGGGAATGAAGCAGCACGCCGTCGTCGTCGCGGGATCCACTTCCAAAGGGGAACGAAAATTGGACTTTATCTCACGAGAAGCATCCCGGGTGTGGGACAAGCTTCTCTTGAGCTTTGGAGGGGTAGAGAGGAGAAAGAAGGGATGAGAATTTCGTATGGAGGGGGTCTCCTTTTATAGTTGCAAGGAGTGGGGGCAAAATAGACATTACATCTTCAAAATAATAAATAAGGGGTCTTTAGTGACGGATAAATCCGTCACTAAAGCCCTGACGTGGCCGTCGCTGCCATGCCCACGCGTGCCCGCTCGGCTGCCCGCGTGCGTAACGCCTACGCACGTCCACGAAGTCTCAGTCGTCCGATCGCAAGATCGGACGGCTTAAAATCGCGCCTTCACCGCTGCCGCCTGCTCGCCTGTGCGTGCGATCGCACGTTCACGCGCGCGTCCAATCGCGCGTCGGTGCTATCGGGCGCGCGCGGCCATTGGATCGTGATCGTGCGGTCGATTGGAGGCGCGCCACCGCTCCAATTTCTGCGGGGCGCGGCTCGAACGCGCGTCCCTGCTTCGCGTTAGAGCGCTCGACCGCTACGCTGCGGTCGCGTTTGTGTCGAGCGCTTGATTTCATCGCGGGCGCGTCGCAGCCGTTGGATCGAGATCCAACGGCGGAGAGGAGACGGGTGCACGGTCTTCACAAGATGCAAGTGGCCGTTTGGGCGGCTGAGATGGCACCACGTGGCGTCATCTTGCCCGTCCATCTTCTGGAAGTTGTAGATGGTGCCACGGATGTCGGATTGACTCGATTTTTGTGTCGTTGGGCTGCGATCGTCGATCTAAATTCATCCGTGCGGTCGAATTTGTCATCTGAAGTGTGGATTTACACCATCCTGGCCCTTGATCTTCTAGGGTTCCCCGATCTCTATCTGATGCTACGGATGCCTGATTAGGGCGATCTTGGAGTCGTTGAACTCCAATCGTCGCCCTGATCACATCCATACGGTTGGATCTTTGATCCGAGGCCCCGATAAAATGTTTGCCCTGTCCAAGCACATAAAAGGAGACAAATAACCTCCATTTTATTCAAACTACTCTAAATGCGAGATGATGCATGTTATGCAATATTTATATCATGAAATGCAATCCTATGCTTAAGAACATGCATAAATAGACATTTTAAGTAGTGTAAATGTGTTTACATCAATAACTAATGCCATTTAAGGGGATGTTGGAATCTGCCCTCAGATTTAACCCCTTTCCAGAAGAAATGCATCCATAATGTGTCAAGTCCTTTCCAAATTGATTTGGCACTTTGAAAATAGAGAAATAAAAAATTGGAATAGACGTGATGACCGAGTTTAGGAGGATCAGCCTTCCTCCTTTAGATAAGTAGCAGCTGCACCAACTTTCTAGATTAGCAACTACTTTATCAAACAAGGGGTTCCAATCACTCTTCTTCAATTTGGTGTCAAGCAGAGGTAGTCCCAACTACTTCACTGGCAGATTCACAATAGGCATATGCAGACTAGTTGATAAAATCTCACTTTCCAGGCCATTCAATTCAAAATGGATGAGAGGGGACTTTTCACCGTTTAGCTTTAACCTGGAGATGTCACCAAACATGGAAACCATAGTGTAGAGGGCATTCGCCTCTTCCCCCTTCCATGAAAAAAATGATATCAACCACATATTGTAAGATTGGCACCAGTGCTCTAGAATTGGACAACGAATAACCACTCACCAAACCTGCCATTGAGAGTTTGCAAGTAAAGCATTCTAGAGTGTCTACTGCCAAATTGAAAATAAGTGGAGCTAGGGGCCAACCCTTCCTAACCCCACGCTGAGGTTGAATCCAAGCTTCACATGGTCTACCATTTATTAGAAGGGAGAATGATAAAGTTGCAGTGCATATTGTCATCCATTGGCTCCACTTCGATGGGAATCCCCTCCTCTTCATAATCTCATAGAGATATGGCCAGGAAACCGACTCAAAAGCCCTACAGAAGTCCACCTCCCACATGAAGGCTTTACATTTTCATCTATGCCATCCACAGACCATCTCTTACACTACAATAAATGACTCTTGTAGTGAATGGTTAGGAAGGAAGGCTGACTGCACTAGATTTATTAGATGTGATAGAACTCCTCTTAATCTATTTGCCAATACTTTGCTAATTATCAAATAAATAGAGTTCGTCAAAGCAATTGGCCTAAACTCCTGCAAACTCTCTGCTCCTTGCTTCTTTGGTAGTAAGAAAAGGTAGGATTTGTTAATTATTTCAAAGGCCTTGTTACCCTCTTGAAACTTCTTAATGACCTCCATCACATCTCTTTTCACCACTGGCCAAAACTCCTTATAGAAGAAGACTTGGAAAACATCAGGACCTGGGGAGCCTTCAGAGTTCAGACTAGCCATAGCATTCTTAACCTTCTGGATCGTAATAGGCTCAACCAAATGCTCATCTTCATATTCATCTACCTGAGCAAAATCAAAATTGTTTAATCTCCAATTCCCTCTTTCTGTGGCGTTAGAGGCTTCTTTAGAGAATTTGATCGCTTCTCTTTTAATGCCCCCTGAAGAAGTCAGCACTTGATCACTTGATCTCAAGGAAGAAATGTAGTTGACCTTCTTCTAGAGCTAGCTGCCATGTGAAAGAATTTGGTATTTGCATCTCCTTCTTTCAACCATAATTGTCTGGATTTTTCTCTCCAATCAATTTCCCTTTTTAGGTCTTCCTCCAAGACAGTCACCCACCAATTTTTGCATTGTGAGCACTCTTCTTCTGTTAATTCTCTATTTTCTTTTTCATCAAGCAGCTGCATATTCTTTAAGGCCTCCATTCTCCTTTGATCTCTCATGATCTCAATGATTTTTCAATACTCTTTCATAACAGATTTTAGTTCTTTGAGTTTAGTTGCAAGTCTGAAGGTAGCTGAGCCATCCATCAGTTTAGATGTCCACCAGTTGTTAATCATCTCCTTACATCCCTCTTCCCTGAGCCATGATTTTTCAAATTTAAAGTATGTGCCTACTGAAGAGTCTTCCCTGCTCTCCCATAGTAATGGAGTCCAATTTGAGAATGGGAGGTCTAGCCCCCATATTGAGGATAACTGATAGCCCTCTAACAACTCTGCATCACAAAAGAAGCGATTGTATGGTTGGACCGGATAGGTTGTTAATATGATGATTTTATCGTTGAAATGTGTATAGTGGTTAACCTAATTCGAACCTAACCATCTCTTTACAAAATTTTTAACCTGGCCTACTTGATTTTATCTTGTCACTTTTAGGCCCAGGGTCAAACTCAGGGAAGTGGGGTTACAAGTCAAGTTTCTATGCTTTTCCTACAACGAGTCTCTTCTGTTCGTTTATTGTGTTTTTGATGTTTTCCTTATTTAGATTTTTTTCTGGTAATCCTTGTCCTTGAGGCACACCCTCAAAATTATGTCCTTGGCTTGGAGCCAAAACAAAGTTCCAAAATGAATCTTGCTATTCGTAAGACAGGGTACTTGCAAGTCAAAAATTATCTTTTCTCTTTTATATATTTTTTTTATCTTTTTACTAACAGAAAAGCGAATAGAAATAAAGTAAATATAGTATGTATATATATATAATATATATATAAAGGGGTGGGGGTGGAGGCGGCGATGGAGTGTAGCATGATGTCGAGTCGGTTGTCGTCTAAAGAGACGCAACCAACAGGACTGGGTGCCGCGTGGAGTGTGGGATGGATGGTGGAAGATGTATGCGACCACACTTTTTGTACGCATGTATCGAGGAATATCAGCAACTAGTGCAGAGATTCCCGCGATACAGCGTATGGTAAATGATGTGAAAATATATATATATATGTATATGTGTAAGTATATGTATATAGATATGTGTGTATGTATATATAACTATATAGAGGTATATAGATATGTATGTATAAGTATATAATAATATATGTATATATAGATATATGTAGCTAAGTGTATATATACATATATATATATATATATATATATATATATATATATATATATATATATATACATATATGTATGTATGTATGTATGTATATATAGTTATAGATGTATATATATATATGTATATAAGTATATAATACTATATGGATATATATAGATAGGTATATAGGTATATGTATCTAGATATGTATATATGTATATATATATAAGTCTATATACAAGTATATATATATATATATGTATGTATATAAGTATACTAATACTACTATATATATAGATGTAAGTATATAAATATATATATATGTATATGCATCGTAGTATATGTATATATGTATATATATATATTTATATGTATGTATATATATATGTATATCAATATATGTATATGTATGTCACTATATATAAGTATACGTATATATATATAAGTTTATAAAAGTGTTTATGTGTGTGTGGGTGTGTGTAAGTGTTGGTGAAGGTGTGTGTGTGCATCGGTGTAATGTGTGCTGTGAGTGAGTGAAAGTGAGAGAGAGAGAGCGGGAGAGAGAGAACGTAGGAGAGAGCGGGAGAGAGCGGGAGAGGGGACGCAGCTGCAGCTCCTGGAGTGACGATAAGTCATCTACAGATGGCGGCCATTGTCTAGAGGTCGCGGGCGCATGGGCGCGTACTCACGTAGAGGAGATGAAGAGTTTGCGTCGACCTGCTGCGAGCATTGAGGCTCGCGACAGTGCACGCAGGGTTCTGTGGGTGCTAGCAGGGAGGTGGGAAGAGGGCCTGGCCAGCCACGACAGTGCACGCAGCGGCCGACTGCGGGAGCTAGGGCGGGTGAGAGAGCAGACGAACGAAGGCAGGGAAGGCCTGCAGGCGCACACGGAGGTGCTGGGCGCCTGCAGTTGCTTGCAGAGGCTACGGGGGCCGCTGCTGCCGCTGCTTAGCTGCTGTTGCTGCCGCTTCAAGATTCAGACCTTGAAGCGGCAGCAATGGCAGGAAGAAGCAGGAACGAAAAAAAATGAAAAAGAGAACCACCACACCCACCGGCTCTTTGAAGAGCTGGGTGGTGGTGGTCTCACTGTGGTGGTGTGCACCACAGTGAGAGCTCCTGCTCTCCAGGTGTCGCCTTGGAGGAGAGTCGACGTATGGGAGGGGATCAAAGAGCTGGGCGGTGGTGGTCTCACTGTGGTGGTGTGCACCACAGTGAGAGCTCTTGCTCGCCGGGTGTCGCCTTGGAGGAGAGCTGGCGTATGGGAGGGGAATGGAGGGGAAGGTGGTGGTCGGGAAGCTGCTAGTGGTCTTGTTCTCATGCTGCTGCCAACCCCTCGAAGAAGAAGAGCCCGTGGCTTCTTATAGAAGATGAGAGCATGGCTGCATGCTTGGTTGTTACAGGGAGAGGGAGAGAATGGCAGCTGCAAGGAATGGGAAGGTCAGGGAGAGGGTGCGGGAAGTTGCAGTAGGTGCAGGGAAGGACACTAGAGAGAGGGTGCAAGAAGTTGCATGCATGCAGCCGTAGGGAAAAAAATAGAAATCAAGAGGAAATAAAAATAGAGAAGGGAATTTTTGCAAAGAGGCACTTAGGGAAAAAAGTGAATTATGAAGCCATTTATTTCAATCTTCTCTCCTCTTAATTAAATGCATGAATGCAAGTATTTTTACAAATGCAACTACGGAATCCTAATGTGCATAGTTAATGCTAGGAAATAGCATAAGAAGGCATTATTGCAGGCGTATTTTGAGGTGCAATCTTGCCCCCATGCCTATCTTTTGCTAGTCCTCAGCAAAACAATATTTAGAAATGATCTTAAGCTGAAGGTTTTCTTTTGAGGTAATGTAGGTGTGTTTATTGTCGGATATTGTGAGAACCAATTGTAGAGAAGACTACCAGTACTTTAAGTCTTACATGACAAAGATCATCTCTTAACTAACCAAGACTCTTGATATTTAAACCTTAAGTACGATTTCCAGAACCTAGGAGGATCTCGCCATACTCGAGAGCTCAAGAGGTTATGGTTTGTGCATAGTGAAGGATCAAGACTGACCAGATGAACATTATGACTCAATCCGAGGGTTTCACAAATTTTTAAGTAAAGGTTGGTCCCAGTTTCAGCTCGTGTTTTCGGATTGACCCTTAAGAAGATGACGAAAAACTCAACTCCCATTTTCTTTTTTTTCTTTTTTTTTGCCTCAAAGGAAAACAAGGTATTTTTAACCTGCCCTGAAGAACTTCTTGTAGGGTGAAGATTTTACAGACATTTGTGAGATATACTGACTCTTTTGCAACTCCTTTTTTTTTTTTTTTTTTGAAACACGTGTCAATATATCTCTTACAACACATTTTGAAGGAGCACACTTTTTTCTTTTTGGTGGGAGAGTTTCTTTTTGGTGGAAAGAGTCACTCCTAAACACAAGATTAAAGCCTAGGATAAAAAGTCTACCTGCACGCACAGGTAAGGATCCACCTTCCCTAATGAACACTAGGGTTGGATCTTATGTTCACCTGGTCTTTCTTGATATGTGTAGTGTGAACCAAGTTTACTTAAGGTCTCAAGTAAAAGCAAACCAACTGATCCTGTATTGGTGTCTCAGGTACAAGAATACGTCTTTAGTTAGGAGAGATTCTAATCTATTTTGTCAATGCTTAAGTGAATTAAGCCGAGCCTGAGCGAATCAAGCTTCTGTGGCCTGGAAAGTCTTCAAAACAGAGGTTGAATATCCGTAAACACTTATTGTATTTTTTTGTTTCAGCTTTTAGATCATTACTAAACACCATTTATTATTATTATTATATATATATATATTTCTTCTTTTTTCTTTTTCTTGCATATTTATAAATAGGTGGGAATTGTATGATACCATAAAATACCCAGATCCTATGGATGACTATCCACCCCCCCATGCCAAACAATGCTATGTCCTCATATGCATGTAGGGAAAGGTAGAGGAAGGACGAAAGATCGGGTAAGGAGAGCTGAGGGTCAGGGTATAGAGTAGGGTGGTAGGGTGGGTGGATGGTGGGTGGTGAAATGAAAAGTGAAGTGCTCGTGATAGTGGCGTGAAAAGTGATTGTGGATGGTGACAGGTCTGGCATTTTCTGGGAAGAGAGTGTCCCAGGCGGATCAGAAAACAGATCAGGAAGAAGTTGGCCCTTAGATTGGCCAAGAAGAGGGGCTCTTTGGATAGATGGATCCAAAAGGGAATAGCCCCAGTGAGTAAGATGTGGGCTCAAGGTCCCAGTGTGGAGTGCAAATCTGCCTGATTTGGCGGGAAAGAAAGGGCAATCCGATCTTCCAGAGTATGGACCGACGGTGAGCAGCCCGGTGATGACTCAGACCACGAGGTATGGGAAGTGGAGAAAACCTCGTCAGAAGTCTGGTCAGGAGAAGGTATGGGAATAGGGAGGGATTAGGGAACGTCACAATTTGTGTTGGTCAGGCAGTCGTTAGGTAATTCGCAGTAGTCTGAATCGGTCCCAATTAGTCCGATACACGTACTGACGGTCATGTCCTCGTCAAACGTGTCATCCTTGATGCAATCGCTATCAACATAAGAGTGCGGTGCTGCAGCAGGATTAGCCTGAAATCCCGGTGGAATGCTCAGAGTTTGCAGAATTTGATGAACCTGTCCCTGAGAAGGTTGTACCTGTGGTTGCGAATCACAGGGTACGAAGTTTTGCGGGTTTGGAACAGGTTGGGCGGGAAGAGTGCCCAGAGATCGAGTCGCCATGCGTAGTTGACTGATCTCAGCATTCTACTGCGCCAAATGGTGTTGAAGAGAGGTCATGTTCTCTTTATGGTGCTTTGACATTTCCGTCATCATTCGCATCAATTTATCAAGAGGCCTTGATGCGTGTTTGGTTTGCTGTACGCAAGGTCCTGATGGAGGATTTGCCATAGGATTATACTCGGCCCTTAGGATGACGGGTATGGACGATCGCATTGGTCCACCAGTGGGGTTTTGGCACTACGGGTTGTTGGACCATGCGAAATTCAGATGATTGCACCACCCAGGGTTATACGTGGCAGAGAATGGGTTGTTCCCCAAGGCGCAAGCGTCTTCTATGCCAGAAGACGTGTCCGCATGTAAATATGTGTCCGAGCACACGGAGGCTTGGTCCTCCGCGTCGAAATACTGGCTCGTAGAAGCCAGTTCCACATGACTTACCGAGTCTCTTGGCGCGACACTCAGTAAGGAAGGTCTTATAGGGTTTCTCGGGATAAGCCTGGTGTTGAAAGAATTGGACTTGTGACTAAGTGGTGAAGAGGTGTTTGCCATGTTTGTGGAGGAGGAGGACGATTTGGCTCTTTTTCTAAATTTAGCAGTCAATTCAAACAGTTCAGGGTTTTGTGACCTCCTCCCAAACATGCACTACCGCAGGAAGAGTTGGGGAGATGAGAAGGGAAAAGAGATGAGAGAAATGATGCCGCAAAGGTACATTTGATTACAAATCAATACAGTCAAGTTCCTAACCTCTACAGTGTGCCCTTAGACCTAAAGATCTAAGTTACCTACTATCATGAACTACGGAACCGAATGCGAGCACCGCGGAACCACTGGGCCAGATTGAAAGGCCGTTTGCCCCAGTCTTAGACACCCGATAGCACGCGAGAACTCTCACCAGCACGTAGCCGCTACACGCAGGTAGTTAGACCTCCAATCCTTAGTTAGGGTCAAGTTACTACCAATTTTAATTAGAGGCTTAGGGTCAAGTGCTTATGGAATGTGAAGGGCGTTGTTTACGGGTAATGCCCAAGTGATTGATTTTAAGAGTGTGTAAAACAAGCATGCAACGGGGAAATCTCCCCAAATTGAAGTTCTTAATTAATGAATGGTTTTTAGAGTTCAGCCTTAAGTAGTATGAATTTTAGGATTTTGCTGAATTACCAATTCAACCAATCTCCGGGCTTTGCAAGAATACAAGTTTTCTTTCTAAGCCCAGCAAACCCTTCTTCAATATCAGTTAGTTAATGCATGCTAAAATGCAATGGGTTACCCTAAATGGAGATTTCTATGTGTGGATGCACGAGTCAGTTTTATATCAGTGTGAAAGGGAGCTAAAGCACTTTAATTCAAGTGCTCCCAATCACCAGAAAGATGTCCACACACAAGGCTTCAACCAAAAGATAAAGAAAATCAAATTGTTGGGGTTGAAGTATTCGGGATCGAATCTCAGGCAAGTTGAAAAGTCGTGGTGGGGTTGGAATTAACTCAATTCCAAGTCTCCCCACCAAAAATGTGATCCTAAATTGAAAATAAGTGAGGCAAAAGAGGGGTGCAATCAATCTTTTTTTTTATTTGCCTCAAAGAATACTTCACACGACGGGAAATCCAAGAATCAAGATTCTCGGATTTTCACTATGCGAAGTAGGGCGGGAAATCCCGGGGCGATGGGAGTGAAGACAATCAATTAAACAAGTGAATTTTAATCCACTTGCCCCAAGAGATCCAAGAAGTTTTTCTAGTTTTTAGTTTTTAAAATTTCTTTTTATTTTTTTATTAAGATGACAAGTTAACCCTAGTTTTCTATGAAAAGACAACCTACTTGTTCAGCAACATGTGCGAAGCTCCAATGCGGTGTCGGCATCTTCACGCTCTTGTTCCCGCCTTGGATCTGCCCTCGTTCCCAACTTCGTTTGCCTGTCTTCTCGTTGCAACCAAGTTTACCTGCACACCAAAAAAATAGAAAAACCCGTCAAGAGAAAAGAGAAAAATTAAAAGGAATTGAATAGAAACTTACTTGAAGGCGCACTTCCCCAGCAACGGCACCAGAAAAGATGTATGGTCGAACATGATAGGTTGTTAATATGATGATTTTATCGTTGAAATGTGTATAGTGGTTAACCTAATTCGGACCTAACTATCTCTTTACAAAATTTTTAACTTGGCCTACTTGATTTTATCTTGTCACTTTTAGGCCCAGGGTCGAACTCAGGGATGTGGGGTTACAAGTCAAGTTTCTACGCTTTTCCTACAACGAGTCTCTTCTGTTCGTGTATTGTATTTTTGATGTTTTCCTTATTTAGATTTTTTTCTGGTAATCCTTGTCCTTGAGGCACACCCTCAAAATTGTGTCCTTGGCTTTGAGCCAAAACAAAGTTCCAAAACGAATCTTGCTATTCGCAAGACGGGGTACCTGCAAGTCAAAAATTATCTTTTCTCTTTTATATATTTTTTTTATCTTTTTACTAACAGAAAAGAGAACAGAAATAAAGTAAATATAGTATGTATATATATATATAATATATATATAAAGGGGTGGGGGTGGAGGCGGCGATGGAGTGTAGCATGATGTCGAGTCGGTTGTCGTCTAGAGAGACGCAACCAACAGGACTGGGTGCCGCATGGAGTGTGGGATGGATGGTGGAAGATGTATGCGACTACGCTTTTTGTACGCGTGTATCGAGGAATATCAGCAACTGGTGCAGAGATTCCCGTGATACAGCATATGATAAATGATGTGAAAATATATATATGTATATATATATATATATATATGGTTATAAATATTTAGGTATATATATATGTAGATATATATATATGTGTATATGTAAGTATATGTATATATATATCTGTGTATGTATATTTAACTATATAGAGGTATATATACATGTATGTATAAGTATATAATAATATATGTATATATAGATATATGTAGCTAAGTGTGTGTGTATATATATATATATATATATATATATATGTATGTATATATAGTTATAGATGTATATATATATATATGTATATATGTATATAATACTATATGGATATATATAGATAGGTATATAGGTATATGTATCTAGATATGTATATATGTATACGCATAGTAGTATATGTATATATGTATATATATATATATGTATGTATATATATATATATATATATGTATATCAATATATGTATATGTATGTCACTATATATAAGTATACATATATATATATATAAGTTTATAAAAGTGTTTATGTGTGTGTGGGTGTGTGTAAGTGTTGGTGAAGGTGTGTGTGTGCGTCGGTGTAATGTGTGCTGTGAATGAGTGACAGAGAGAGAGAGAGAGAGAGAGAGCGGGAGAGAGAGAACGCAGGAGAGAGTGGGAGAGAGCGGGAGAGGGGACGCAGCCGCAGCTCCTGGAGTGACGATAAGTCGTCTACAGATGGTGGCCGTTGTCTAGAGGTCGCGGGCGCATGGGCGCGTACTCGCGCAGAGGAGATGAAGAGTCCGCGTCGACCTGCTACGAGCGCTGAGGCTCACGACAGTGCGTGCGGGGTTCTGTGGGTACTAGCATGGAGGCGGGAAGTGGGCCTGGCCGGCCGCGATAGTGCACGCAGCGGCCGGTTGCAGGTGCGAGGGCGGGCGACAAAGCGGACGAATGGAGGCGGGGAAGGCCTGCAGTCGCACGCGAAGGTGCTGGGGCGCCTGCAGTTGCTCGCAGAGGCTGCGGGGGCCACTGCTGCTGCTGCTTCAAGCTTCAGACCTTGAAGCGGCAGCAATCGCGAGAAGAAGCAGGAACGAAAAAAAAATGAAAAAGAGAACCACCACACCCACCGGCTCTTTGAAGAGCTGGGCGGTGGGGGTCTCATTGTGGTGGGTGGGGGTCTCACTGTGGTGGTGTGCACCACAGTGAGAGCTCCTGCTCGCCGGGTGTTGCCTTGGAGGAGAGCCGACGTATGGGAGGGGAATGGAGGGGAAGGTGGTGGTCGGGAAGCTGCTGGTGGTCTTGTTCTCTTGCTACCACCAGCCCCCCGAAGAAGAAGAACCCGTGGCTTCTTATAGAAGATGAGAGCATGGCTGCATGCATGGTTGCTATAGGGAGAGGGAGAGAATGGCAGCCGCAGGGAATGGGAAGGTTAGGGAGAGGGCGTGGGAAGTTGCAGCAGCCGCAAGGAAGGACAGTAGGGAGAGGGTGCGAGAAGTTGCATGCATGCAGCCGTAGGGAAAAAAATAGAAATCAAGAGGAAATAAAAATAGAGAAGGGAACTTTTGCAAAGAGGCACTTGAGGAAAAAAGTGAATTATGAAGCCATTTATTTCAATCTTCTCTCCTCTTAATTAAATGCATGAATGCAAGTATTTTTACAAATGCAACTATGGAATCCTAATGTGCATAGTTAATGCTAGGAAATAGCATAAGGCATTATTGCAGGCGTATTTTGAGGTGCAATCAGCGATCTAGCTTCAATTTCTACCCATTTCCATTTCTCCATGTGTATTCAATTGCCGAAGAAGGGTAAACAGATAGGCCCAATGTTGAGGCAGTCATCTGGAATCCTAAGGAACCACCACACAGTCTTCCACTTCATTTGTCATCTTCAGTTAATGTGCAGTTGAAATCACCCCCCACTAGCCATGGTCGCCCTTCAACCACATCTGCAGCTCGAGATAGCTCTTGCCAAAGGGCATTTCTCTCACTGTCAGCACATGGACCATAAACACAAGATAAAATCAGTTCTTGATCTGCTCTCACTTGCTTGAATTTGCAAGTGATTATATATTGTTCCCTCCACACTTCTATCAAATGCATTTTCGAGCATTTCCACCATAATGCTATGCCTCCAGATCTCCCTTGTGCATCTATGGCCCTAATATCTGCCTAGTCACCTTGCATTAGGGAGTCCCATAAGTGATTGCATTCCTCTTCAATATGTCTCTTGGAGTAGTGCACAATCTACCTCCCACTCACGAAGATATCATGCAAGCAAAGCTCTCCGAACTCCATTGTGCAACCCACACACATTCCAAGTGATGACTTTCATCTATGAGTCTAATCAACCCCCTTTTGCCCCATCAGTCTTCTCTCTAGGTTAAGAACTGCTGCTATAGCTTTTTCACTAATCGTCTGACCCCTACCTACTGTTCTTCCTCTGAGCTTATAAGGAGAGCGACCATACTTGACTGTTGAGGATGCTTCGACCCCATATTTCATTCCTTCAAGTGCCTCAAAGGTAAAATTGACTCCCTTGCCTTTATAAATCATCAATTCATCCACCTGTCTTTGCTTAGATGCATTTGCTAGCATAATTTCCCTCCCCTAAGGAAATTCAAGAATCTCCTCACCTCCCTACTGATTTCGAGAAGACCCACCCATCAGCTTATCTTGCAGAGTCAAGCCATGGAATCCCTTCTTCTTCTTTGAATTAGGTCATTCTTCTTGGTTTAACCGACTTTCAGAGCTACTCCCTTGCACCCCAACCACTTCTGCATATGATCTCTCACCCCCTTGTTCCTGTTTCTCATCCTGATGATGAAAACATCTCACATGAAGAAGCCAAGAACTTCCTCCATATCTAAGAATTAATTTGTTAGGGACTTGCCCACCTCGAGTTAGTTTTACATCTATTGATATGAATCTCCCATCTCCCCCCTGCAGTCCCACACTTGCTCCTTCTACATGGCTGCAAAGCTAGAAATTACATTTGACACCACGCTATTGACTCTTAGATGCAAGGGGAGTCCCCTAATTTGCAAAGTTCCCCTTTGCTCCTATCCTCTTTGAGGAGGGCACTCCTATATTGCCCCACCAAACGGTGAGACAAGCCTCCACATTACATTCAGCCCTTCAGAAATGCTCGCACAAAAATGGATGCTTTCTACATTTATCATGCCCAAGCCAAACAGCAAGGAATGCGATCCACCTAACATCGCTATCTTCCACCCCTATGAGGAGTCCTGATTGGTGAGGCCATGATGGGGATGATATCACTCGCACTTGCCCAGAAATTGGTAATGAATGTTATGAATTATTCACAATGCTAAATGCAATGTTAAGCTTAGGAATAGACTTAAGTAGGCATTTTATAATAAATAAATGCATATTTATCAGTGGGTGTAAGTAGCTCTTCCTTGGTGGATGTGTAAGTCAGTGTCGGGTTGGTTGGAGGGGTGACCGTAGGAGTGATTTTAGGTTTGGAAATTTCTTTGCCACTCCTCAAAATAGTCACAACATTAGAATGCTCCCTTATGAAGGGCCTTTTACCCCTAGGATTCTCCTCAAATGAGCTCAGAAATTTCCCAGGATCACGTTACCTAACAACCTCAACAAGGTGGCCAATTTGAGATTGCATTTCTTGGATTGCCTTATTCTGAGATTGAATAATCATAATCTGGCTTTCTTGTGTGGCCTTCATCATTGCTTTAAAGTCATCCAACTTAGAATTGTTGGGCTAAGGAGGAGGTTGGAATTGTTGTGCCTGAAAGGGTTGGGTGGATTGGGCTCTTGAGTTCCTCGAGTTGGAAGCATCGCCTTGCTTCCATGAGAAATTGAGATGGTTTGTCCATCAAGGATTGTAGGTGTTTCCAAAAGGGTTGTTCCTAGAAGGTGGATGAAACCCTCGGGTAGCATTCAGGTCTGCCTAATCTAACTAGGGGAATTGATTAGACAAATGACACTCAATAGCGGCATGAAGAGTGCTTTGGTAAATGGATCATTCAAAAATAGCCTGAACTTGAGAAGCCGATTGCGGGAATGCACTGGGATTTGACATGAGCCTTTCAAAGTTCTGGTTCAACAATTGTGTTTGGAAGGCTATATTCTGAGTAGCCCCAGCTTCATTGGCTTCTGCTTTCTTTTGGAGGATGAATGATTTTCTATCTTGATAGGCTAAGGTCAAGTGGATAGAATTATCACTCAATGACTCAAATAATATCCAGGCCTCATCCACCATTTTGGTGAGAGATGTTCCAGCATAAGCAGCATCAACTATTTGCCTTTGCCTATCAAAAGGTCCAATATAGAACCTTTCTACCAACTGCCATTTAGGCACTTGATGATGGGGGCATAACCGAATTAGGTCATTGAAGTGCTCGCAAGTCTCGTGGAATTGCTCCACATTTAACTGAGTAAAACCCATGATTTCCCTCCTGAAGTGGTTGGTTTTGCTCACCGGGAAGTATTTCTTCAAGAATTCTCCCTTAAGGGTATTCCAATCATTCACCCTAGTATCTAAGGTGTGATAGTAGTGTTTTGCCTTGTCCTCAAGGGAGAATGGAAATAGGGTTCTCATTAGAGCTTCATCAGTAAAGTTCGGAAGTTTTACTGTGGAACAGACTTCGGTGAATTCCTCTAAATGCCACTAGGGGCCCTCCCCAATATTACCATAAAAGGAGGATAACAAGGATATGACACTACTCTTGATCTCATACGAATTGTCCCCTACTGATCTTCTCAGTGCTTGAGTAGGTTGGTTGGTTGGAATGAAAATTTCTCAAAGTTCTCTATTGATTTGCTCCTGGATCAGCCATCTCTTCTCTGCCCTCTTTGGTGGGCTCTCTTAAGGATTCTCTTAGGCTCAGGATTAAACACTAAACTACCCTCAAGAGAGCATCTATCAAGCATACAACACACAATTCAAGTTCTTACCAATTGAGTAGGTGCAACCCCCTTTGTTCCTGCTTAAGTGGTATAAGAGGAAAGGAGCCACTTGACTAATTCTATTTTGAAGAAGGTTAAGGTCTAATTAGTTGATATAGATGGCCAAACAAGTTACTCAATCAGTTACGTGACCTAAGCCATTTTGAGTGCCCTAAGACCTACACCTTGCTTGAATGATATTCTCAAGTGATCTAACGAGAAGTTACTCCAAGGACGAAACTAAGGGATGCAAGTAGGCTGAACTCTTCCTTTAAGGTGATGCATATGCGGTGCCTCTTAACTACCATTTTGTTCCTTTAAGGGGTGTCCCCCTCCTTAGAGTATCAAAACACTTGGTCACAGGATAATATACCACCACCACAAAGTGAAATAGGAGGGTCTTCACTGATAAAGAGATTAGTGCCTATAGCCTTAAGGGACCGAGACAATGCGGTGCCTATAGTGCGTGCTTAGTGTAAGAAGTGTGCATCACATCGAAAATTAATCTATTTTTTGTAAGAGTCACACACAAGTTCTTTTGATCAGATCAAGTGTGATTTTATTTTTAAGGTTGAATTTGATTAGTAGTCCTAATTTCAATTAGGCAACAACTGAATTAGGTAAATCCAATCAGCTTGGTGATCTTAAAATTTAGTCCCAATGAAATGCGTGGACAGGAGCTGGATGTAATGATAGAAAAATATACCTAACTCCAACAATCTCCGTACAGATAATGGATGCAATGCAAAGAAATGGATCTAACGTGCTGCTCAATCACCCATAATGCACACACCTAAGTGTATGCAACTCTTAAGTAAGAAGCTTGATATATTACTTTTTATTATAAGAAGCAAACAAGAAAAATACAAGATTGAAGTCCAAGTCTATCATATAATAATCCTAATAGCTAACGAAAGTAGGGACAGACTTTTGAAAACCAACTTCGATGCTACAAGGGTGTGAAAACTAAAATATGAAGCTAAGCTCTTATGCTAATTAGTACCGAAGAAGAATCCCCTATGGGATCTAGGTCTCATTCTGTCTTCTCACATCATCTCGTGGGCATGGCTTAACGTCCACATTGGGCTTTGTCACACGTGTCATCTCAACCTGTTAAGTCCTCGCACAGAAAAATAAAATGAGTTAAGACAAAGTTCACCTCAAAATAGATCAGAAATAAAATCAAGGAAACCTATTGCTTCTGTTATTTTTCCGACAACGACGTTATTTGATTGAGAGATTTTAGCATTAACAAGAGAATATCAAAAATATAATACATCATCGTAGTATAAAGTGTGATGGAAAATCCTCAATAAAAAATTATTAGAAATAAATTGAAATTGTATCACAAATTCAAGTTATATCACATGAAGACGTAGAACTAATAAGAACATCAATGTTTAGCAATCCCTGCCACACTTATGAGGGATGTATTACCATAAAATTATTCAATCAAAATCAAGTACAAAATAGATAGATATGAAAAGGCTACAAGATAACGTAAGAGTCGAAGGGTCACATAAGTAATGTTACCTTGATAAAATAACTCAAAACATAAATCCAAATCCCACAGATGACATTGAAGGTAAATTGAAATAAAACCCAAAATAGAGGATTTTTTTCTCCCTGTCGAGCCCAACGAGCAGCTGATGACGGCGCGGATGGCTTCTGGTGGAGATGCTTCGGGACGAGACCGTCGTAACGGTGGTGGTGGCGTGGTCCACGGCAGCAGAAGGTGGCCGAACGGTCACGTGGGGTGGACGCCGGCTTTGCTGGAAACGAAGGAGGGAGCTCGTGGCGGTGGAGTTGTTATTACCATGGGAGACCAAGGGAAGTAAGAGCGGCGGTGGCTCTCTGTTTCCTGTCGTGGCACATGTTCGGGTCGACTGGAGGAGATGAAGATGGTGCTACTGTTCTTCGTGGAAGTCGGTGGAGGAAAAAGAAGAAGGAGGAGGGTGTAGTGCGTGGTGTGTGGTCGAGGCCGAGGTTGGAAGACGGTGGTGTTTGGGCTGCGCTGATGATGGTGGTGGTTGGTCCGACGGTGGGTTATGTTGGTTGAGTTGCAAAGGGAGAAGGAGAACAAAGACGAAGAAGAACAACGGAGGTGTCGTGGTGGTGGAAGTTGAGGCGGTCGCGGTGTTGACAGAAGAGTTGCGGTGGCGACTTCAGAGCTGTCACCTCCGACCATGGTAATGGTTGGAGTCGAGGCGCGGTGAGAGACGTTGGCACGGTAGTGGGTGGAGGATCGTGATCGTGAGTTGAGAGAGGGCACGCAGTTCTGTTGGGTCAAGGGTGATCGCGGTCATGGTGAGGGAGGAATCGCGGTCGAGGTTGGAGCGCGGTCGTGGTCACTGGCGGAGGCGAGGCGAAGGAAATGAAGGTGGAGAGTCTTGGGTGGTGTCCTCGGAGGGGATATGTTCTTGCAAGTTTAGAGGGAGGAGAGGACAATCGTGAGAGTGAACTGGAGAGATTAGCAGTGGTCTTCCTTTTCTTTTTTCTTTTCTTAGTTGAATCCAAGGGGGAAAGTTTGAGGAGGGAATCCAAAAATAGAGATTTGAGAATCTCTATATTTCAAAAATGGCTACTCTCTCTCGTAAATTTCCTTTTATTTTCTTTTGCTGGTGGAAACTCACAAAGCCTGGCATTCCTAATTAAATCCTCCACTAATCCTGCAAAAATCATACATAAGTAATTAATAAATTGTAATAAGTATAAAACATTTGCAAATGTAATGTGTTAATTGAGTAAAAATGTACAATGACAATTCTGACAATTCTCGATCTTAAGTAATATTTTCATATAACGTGTGCTCAAAATCTATTTGCAACTCCAAATTAAATAAATTTAGGCATAATTATTGTCTACCAAAGTAGACTTATCAGTACTATTAGTCAAATTATTTCCAAATCTCCTTTGTCAGATCCTATATAACAGTAGGATTGCCTTACCTTTATTCCAAACATTTGGATGTCTCTAGACATCCAATAATGGAACATTACAGCTAAAAACACTTTATGAAGATTTGTCAGACTAAATCTCGCTTTTTGTTTTCGTAAGAAATCCGAAGTCCAAGATCATCATGATCTTCAAACATACATAACCTATATTAGGTGTCCAATAAGATGTCAGCCCCTTAAACACTAGAACCTCTTTGGATTTGGACCAAAATAAGAACCAACCAGCATAAAATTAGACATCCATAATTTCGCCCAGACGTCTTAAAATAACTTCCCCGACATCTTCCTAGAACCCTGTTTCCATCCAACAAAATCAGAAACTCTAACCCTTTGTATCAGATGACCAAAAATATTGTCAGACATCTGATAAGACATCTAACCCAAAATTCAAACGTCTGATTCTGTTGTCAAAGTCATCATGAGCTTGAATTCATTTGGATTTCGACCCAATCTCTTAAGACATGTCTCTAGCGGCTAGGAACCCTCTCTCAAGCCTTCTTGAAGGTTCTTAACATCCCTATAAATAGCCCATAACCTCTCTTAAGCAAAACACACCTTGGAGGGATAATTTACAAAGAGAATCACTAGCTCCACTTACTCCTATTGCCTTATTGCTATGCAACATCCTTTCTTGGGAAAATTCACACTTTGATTGTGCTATAGCCATCATCATCAAGGAGTTTACTCACTCGTAGTAGCTAGATTAAAGTAGTCATCTTTTGGGGTGCTATTGACGCATTTGGATTGTGTTTTAATTAATGCATTGTAATATAGACGAACCTTTCGCGAAAACAAATAAAGATTTTATTACTCGAAAACCAGAGTATCCGAGGTCGAATATAGGGAGCAATTGGAATTTACTACTAATCTCTAGAATATAATTGAACACTTTAATTACTCAAAACTTTAATTCAAATATAAATGCATGAGTTTGAAAAGTAATTGAGACAAAAAAGAAAAATTGGACGTCTGATCATGGGATCAGACGTCTTAAAAATGTGTTTTCCTTCTTTGATTCTTCTTCTGATTTTCTTCATTTCCTCTTCTCTGTGCTTGTTCTGTCTCTTCTGCAGTGCTTCTTTTCTTCTGTCTTCTTTCTTTCTATTTACTTCTGTCATCTTCTTACTTATCTTTGCTTCAATTCCTCTTCTTCTTCTTCTTCGTCTTTCTTCTTTCTTCTTTACGGGTCTTCTTCTTCCTTGGATTCTGTTTTTCCTTCCTTCTTCTTCTTCGAAGGTTCCTTCTGCGAAGACTTCCTTCTTCTTCTCCTTGGCTGCTAAGTGCCGGCTTCTTCCCTGTTCCTCCTACCTTGCCTTTCCTGCACAATGCCACAGCAAAACCTAACCCCCTCTAGCCGTGCATCTCTCTCTCTCTGTGTAAACCACTCTCAGGAAGCTCTCCCAGAGCCAAGTTAACGGGTCGGATCGCGCACCCGTGACCAGGCGCACCGGCGTGTAGGTGATGCGCGAGGTGTTCTCAGATAGGGTCGGGTCGGATCCCACCAGATCCGCGAGGTGAAACCGCAGACAAGGTGTGTGAGTTAGGTGAGGGACCTCACCCCAGCTGCGTTCGCAGGCGAAGAGGTTGTTTCACAAAATCAATATAAACCGCTTCAGCCGTCTGTGAATTCACGATGTGGGACTAAATTCCCGCCTTCTCTCGCCCGCGCCCGCAGCAGACCTTCTTGCAATTGCCATAGTTGTGGCCTCTGTTGGTGTCGATTGCTAGAGCAGAAGTCATCGCGAGATCTTCCCCAATGCGTAGCACCTGGATCCTAGCAGTTCTGAAGCCTGGAGCAAGCTTGGAGCTCCTCAAGTCGACGTCAATGGCGACCGGGGCGCAGAATCTGCCAGACATGAAAAGGGCCTCTCGACCTAATTAGATCACTGGGGGACCTTCACCATGGCACGGCGAAGGTGATGCGCTATGCGGCAGGCCGCGGGGCGACCAAGGCGAGTGTGCCTAGGTCGTCCTGTGGCAGGAGGGATGGGTGCGTTCGGGGGCGTGTTGTGGAGGTGTAGCGGGACTGTGGATGGGCGGAGGTTGCTCAGTGAGGTGAGGCGGAGCTTATGAGATGGTCGGCGAGTCGTGTGGGGCAGCGGAGCGACAAGGGTGACTCGCCGGAGTGTGGTCGGAGATGAGGAAGGTGACGGTGGACAGGAGCGGTCGAGGGTTAATTGAGTGAAATAAAGTGGGGAAAAGAAAGAGGGGAAGATGGGGAATAGTTCTGACCTAATAGCAGGGACGAAGGGGAAAGAGAGGCGAACAGCAGTATCTGCTGTCGCCGGAGAAGAAGATGCTCAGTGGAGGAAGACGGCGGCGACGACGGGGTTGAGGCAATGCACGCGAGTGTTGCGCGACGCGGAGGAGTATGAGGAAGACATCTCTGCCACTGGTTTTGTGGCAGAGCGAAGAGGAAGGGGAGGGGGGCTTGCTGGAGCTCGCTGGACACCTTGACTGGAAAAGAAGAGAGGAATCTGAGGTGGAATCCCAGCCAAGCCAAGCTGAGGAGGTGCGGCCGGGGTTGGGGTTTCTTTTATAGGTGCTAGCCATGCGTCTGGTGCATGGAGGACATGCCTTCTGTCCCCGACGTCTCACCGGAGATGGAAGGTGGCTAGATACCCAAATCTGGGATTGTGGCCGGGCTCAAATGGAAGGGAATTCCTCAGAGAATCTCCCTTCCACTTTTGGGAGGGGATCTCTGAGGGATCAGAGAATATTCCCTCACTAATCCTCGCCGAAGCAGGATTCTGCCCCAATAATGGCGGAAGGACCTGATTGCAAGATTGGCAAGGAAGCTAGGGGGTTCTCTGTGATGGTTTTCAAAAGATAGGGACCAAAATGTGATTGGGTGTACTAAATTGCAAAGTAGGTCAAGATGACCTCCCCTTATGTCCAAATTTTGGTACAAACATAATTTGGACCAAAGGAATCCAATGGTGAAGTTGAATTTTAGGTTTGACCACATTTGAATGGACATTTTGCGTAAAAACCCAAATTAGGTCAATTGATGAGCTAGGACCCTAATCTAGGTCAAACTAGGTTCCAAAGGCCAAATCGAGTGTTCTAAACCCTAGAGGATATTTTTTCATGATTTTTAGAGGGTTTAATTGATTTTTATCACGACTGCAACCTTGTTGAATTAAGTAGGTCTGTTTTAGGGTTACAAGATGTCATTTAATTCTTGGATTGCACATGAACCCATTTCTGATTGAATCAACCCACTTTTTATCTTATTTAGACCATTTGACCTATGTTTTGCCTCTGAGAAATCTTGTTTATGTACTGCAATGGTAAAATTATAGTTTTAACCTTTATTTCATGTTTTCTTCTCAAAACACTTATTCCTTCAATTAAGCCCTCTTCTAGGTTATGTAGGAGCTTTTATTCTCTTTATTAGGTCGAAATGAGCTAGTTATGGATCATAATGAGGCTCTCATTAGGTGCTATATAGGGTGTTTCATTTTCATTTTACATACATTTGCTATAGTTGAGTATCCGGTTTGTTGGATCCCCATCTCTTCCTTTCGAAGGGAAAAACCTACATTTTGGGATTAGAGGTGGGAATTGTAACTGAGGTACACTAGCCTCATTTCAAGTAGTGTGGATGGTGGATTAATCAAGATTGTGATTATAAATCCTAAGTCAGGGATTGACTTAGGTGGTGGTTTTCACTCGATTTGGGTTTCCACCTAAAAATCTTATATCTAAATTGTGTGAATGAATTTTTATTTAGCTATTATCTTTCAATGTCACTATTCACCACCCCTCTAGTTCAATTTCAAAGATGAGTTTTAGAGCTTAGGAGAGGCTAAGAATGAGCTAGGAAGGGCTGAAAATGAAGGATGGGGGGTATGGAGTATTTACAAGTGTGAATAAAGGTTGGGTCGAATCATTTGGTGCAACCAGGCTTCAATGCGCAGTGCATATCACAACCCACACATGTAGCTCACTCTTACCACATGCTTCACACCCGACCACTGTAAGCATGGTGCATGCACTCGCATAGTAGTAGCTAGAGCTATGAAGGTGCGTTGAGGAGAGCCCGTCATCATCTAATCATGATCTCAGGGTTGAGAGGAGTAGTGCTTGCGCTTCACACAATGCGCATAGCCCACGTACGATTGTACGTTATCACACCCAAGTGAATTCATAGAGCCACGTGGAAGCATCGTTGCCACTTGATCCAAATCAAACAACACTGATTTTTTCATGCCCCACACCTTGAGAGGGTGAAGGAAGCTCCGTACGCAATGTGGCCTCCCTTGCTATCGTTCATCTTGCATCGAATGACCCAATTTTTCCCCTGCTCTCATAAGGAGGAGGAAAATTAGGAATCTAACTCGCGGCAGTTGCTTTGGAGGACCTTCTCCCATTGTTGCATTATGTCATTGGATTGTCACATAGAAGAATATGGTGGCGCGAGGTCTCGACCATTGGATGGAGATCTAATGGTCAAGATTAAACATTGGCGATCTCCTCTGATGAAGTTGCGATGGCCATTGGGTGGTTTGGAAGGTCTGGATGGTGCAACAAGGCACTATCTAGGCCATCCATCTTCTTCCCCTTGTAGGTGATGCTACGAATGTCAAATTGGATCAATTTTTGTGTCGTTGGGCTGTGATCATCGACCTGAACCCATCTATGTGGTTGAATTTGTCGTTTAAGGCTCCTAATCATGTCACCTTCCCGTTGGCATTTGATCATCATCGAACTGCATATGATGCTATAGAGGTTCAATCAGGGCAATTTCAGAGGTGTTGGATTCTGATTGTCACCTTGATTAAATCTGTATAGTTGGATCTTCAATTCGAGGCCCTGGAATGTATCATCCTATCCCCTAACCATTAAAATAAGAAAATTAATGTATAAATTATACAATCTATACTAAATGCATGATGATGCATGTTATGTAATATTTATAGTGCTAGATGCTTCTATGGGCTTAGGAACATGCATAAATAGGCATTTTATTGCGAATAATTGTGTATCTATCATGGACTCATGGCAATCGAAGATGAGGTATCTTCTTTTTTGTTTGATGAACTTTTAGAAGCTTTCTATGAATTGCATGACTTAACTAAAGCACTTAAAGTAGCAAAAAAAAAAAAAGACTAAGGACTTAGATGAATAAACAAAATTGAAACATAAATTTGCTTCACAAAATCAACAACTCTCACAAGAGATTATCTCACTTAGGACTCAAGCAGATTCACTTCAAGTAGGACTAAGAAAGTTGAAACAAAAGTCTATCACTCTTGTAAATGACTTAGCAAAAATTATTAAAGGTAGAGCTAACTTAGGAAAATTATTAGGCGCTCGGACCTAAACCACAACAAAATTTGGGTTAGGATATGTTCCTAAGAATGACCATGAAGCTTCTACCTCACAAACCAACACACAAAGTCCTTCTAGCCATAAGGCCAATAATAGGTCCACACCTAAACAGGCACCAGCTAGCAAATCTAACCCAAAAGAAAATGGGTATCAAAAAAAAATTTGCAATCCTATTTTGTAGGACAACCTAACTCAGGACTAATAAAGTATTTGGACTGGATCTATCATAAAAAAGATGGACATCTTGTAGCCATAAGAAGAAACTCTAGGCCTCATAGACGTAAACCAATGACTGGTCAGAAGCGAGGGAAGATGGGTTATGGACAATGGTTGTTCAAAGCACATGACAGGAGATGACCTTTTTCTCAACCTCAACTGCAAGGAAGGTGGTCTAGTCACCTTTGGCTACAACCACAAAGGCCATATTATTGTCATTGTCCAAATTGGTAACTCTAAAACCTCTTTTCATAATGTTCATCATGTAAAAGGATTAAAACATAGCTTGCTTAGTGCAAGCCAGATTTGTGATAATGGATACAAAGTAAATTTCACCTCAAAAGGCTTTAAGATTAAAGATAAGAAAACAAAGGAAATTCTTTTGATTGGAAACAAATCAAAAGAAATCTACACTATTAACTTTAACAAATACAACAATGTTAACTATTTGGTTGCATCGAACGATGAGTGAATACTATGCCATTGTCGACTTGGCCATGTTCACATGTGAAATATAAATAAGCTTGTGAAACATGACTTAATACGGGTACTGCCTAAGATTTCCTTTAAAAAGAAAAATCTTTGCAACTCTTGTGAACTAGGCAAACTTTACAAAACCTTCTTTAAACCTAAAAACATGGTCAGTACCTCAAAGCCACTTGAGTTGATTCACTTGGATCTCTTTGGACCAACCAAGTCTGAAAGCCTAAACAGGTGCAGATTGATAAGTCCACTTTTGTGGACTATTATTTCTCTTAAGTACTATTTAATTATTTGTTCTTAGTTGTTAATTAATTAGGAGTTATATGGCAATTCACCTTCGCCTGCATTTAATTTTATGCTTCAATTTTACATTTAATAACAAATGTTATGATAATATAATTTATGTGATGAATGCAGGCTAGGTACAAGAATCAGGCGCTCATTTTTACTTCTATAAGATGTCTTGGACTTGGATTGGACGTCCGGAACTACTATAAAAAATTCATGCCATTACATTTTTTTCAAGACATCTAAAGAAGAAACCGCCCGTGCTTATCTACTGTTCCAACCACTCACGATCGTCGTGAGTAGTTGGAGATAATTACGACCGAAGGAAAAGGAGGAGAATTTTGTTTAAAAAGAAGCCACATCCACTGAGGCGAGGGGCCTGATCTTCCTCCCCAGGCGGGGATCTTCTCCGTCTCCACCACCGTGGAACAAGCGCACCCTGTGTTTCAAGCTTGCACCATTGATCGAAGCTACCCTCGACCTCTGCTCATCTCGACGAGGTGGTGCTCGGTGACAGAGAGCACCACCAACATTAGCCACTCCCTCCACCGTTACCACCTTCATCTTCTCCACTTTCTTCAACCTCCTACTACCACTCCTCCAGTTGAATCCATCAACACCACCACTCCTCAACGCCACGATCACCGCACACACGTAGCCACCCCCTTGCGCAACGCCCACCAGGCATCAGCATCAGCTTCATCCTCCCACGCCAGCCTGTCCACCGCATGCACTCGCCCTTGCAACCTCGCCAGTGCCCATAGGCGCCGCAACCATCAGTCGTGCACTGCCACAGCGCAAGCGCCGCACCTTGCAGCCATGCACAGTGTGCAACCATGCAACGCACACAGCACAAGGCCACCCACGCCCGGCTGCGCTTCAGCCACGACGCGTAGCTCGCCTCACACCCTTACCCGACATCGCACTGTTCATCTTCTTCCCCGAAGGAACCCATCGTCAGCCGTCCACCTGCAAGTGCAGCCACCTCCACGTGCCACAAAGCTTCGCTCCAACAATGCCATCGACTTCGCCTTGCCCTCACAAGGCCGCCCACAACCATGGCAGACCTTCCGGCCGTCCATGCAAGTGCACATGCAAGCCACCACTGATAGCATCCAAAGCTTCGACCGACTGCTGTTGGCCACCTCCATCGACGCCATGACCACCAATGCGAAGCCCGCATCCCGACCAATCTACTCCAAGCACCGCGCCTCCAGCTACGCCTTCTCCTCCACGTGTGAACGAGGGGAACAAAATCCCCTGTTTTGCTACAGTAACACCTCAATTAGTATTTATATTAAATGCCATTGCAGATGTTGCTATTCATTTATTTAAGGCATTACAATATTGAGGTGAATTTACATAGCCCTCCTTCTACTTCATCTAAATTATTTGCATATGCATTTCTCACATGAATGATTTAATGCATGTCATAGATATTATGGTAAACAAGTTATATTCTAGAAATTAGTATTTACAGTGTTTACCATTATCAAGATCATTAGTTTACATGATATTATATAGTAGTGATTTTGTATATGCACACCTATATTCTTGATTAATTATTTGAAGAAGAAATCATGTTAAAAACACGTGAACCAGTTAGTATGCATACACATTGAGATTCCTGAAGAAACGAAGCACAACGCACTAGTTTAAATAGGCTAATTCCTCCTTGTGGAGATGACATAACTATTCGTGGTTAGATTTTGAAAATTAAAATGTTTTGAAAAGTGATTTTCGACCACATGATTAAATACAATGACACATCATTTTATGTTAAAATTTTCAATGAAAACGAAGATCGCGCTTTCAAATGGCGCCGTTGCTGGGGAGGAAACACGCCTATTAATTTTTTCAGGAATTTTATATTATTTTGATGCTATTTTAAAAGCTTTTCTAAATTATTGACATTGGTTCTCTTTGTGTGCACGAATCGAACGATGAATGCGACGGGTGCGCACAGCGGAGATGATCTTTTTGGTGGACCTTGACGCCACTTGGAGGACAGCAACAGGAACACGTAGGCCTTGATCGCACGCGCATAGGCTTACAGAGAAGCCTATTTTTTATTTAGTCAGTAAATCTTAGTTAAATTTAGTTTAGATAGATATTAGAATTTAATTTCTATATTTTGGAACCTTGTCGGGTATTTTTGGGAATGTGTTCCCAGTGCTTCCTTATTTCTTATCGCTCTTGTATGCGGGAGCATATTTTTAGGAGCATGTTCCTATTTATTTAGATTATAGGATTATTCAAATTGTTTGAACTGCATGTTTGTCAGTTAGTTCGATTAGGTCTATTTGCTTATTATTATTGAAAGAAAAAAGGAAAAAAAAATTCAAACTGCCTGCTAGAAGCTGCATATCTATAGGACGACCATCTAAGACTGAATGAGTAGCATCTAGTTTATTTTTACTGTATTGCATACATTATTGCATGAAGAAAGCAAGAGTAAGGTACATCTTCTCTTGAGCATCAATTACTTGTCATGCATCTGCATTGAACCTAAATCTAAGACCACTAAAGTGCTTGAATTAAATTAATCCAGTGGTCACTTTAAAAATTGGGACTGCTAAGAGGTTAGACCTTAAAATCTGTGACTTAAAATTCTATGCAAAAGGATCTTATTTATGAAATTTCAAAACTTAAAACATGATCGCATATTTGCACACTTGAGACACTGTGCACCTCACACATAAGGTCACTAGATAAATTTCTACCTCTCCTCTTTTGCACCACAATGGAAGTTAATCAGAAATCAACAAGCCTATCCACCAAGTTACTTCGGTTCCTCATGTGTGGGCTATATTCAAGACTTCCATCCCTTGCGAGTAGGTTAAAGGCACCAGCAAAGGTTAGCCTAAGAAGCGTAATTTGTGCAAAACTTGTTTGGCCACCAACTGAACATTTAATTCTAAGATCTACAATCTACTAAAAATAGATCCCACTGAATTTGCATTTGCTTTGACAGTAGAACTCTCTAGGAAGTTTCTGCTTGTATTCTAAATTCTTCTAAATCCTAAGAGAGTTAAAACTGTTTGGCTTAAAAAAATGGATCACCCTTTTTCCTATCATTTAGATTATCAAAGTCAATACTTCCCATATTTTAACCAGGATCCCATGCCCAGAGCGTATCCATCCTTTGATGGGTACATTTATAATTCATGGGATCATTCATATTCCTATCCTAGGAGTACTGGCATGATAACTCCCACTTTTGTACAGAGCCTAGGAGCAGGATTTTCCAACCCTGGAATTCCTACTTCTATGCAAACCCCAACCCTCCCACCCTTCATGATTTTCTGTATCGAGGTTGGACTAATACCCCTAGGCAACCAGAGCTTGAAATTGACTATCCTCCCCAACCTGATAATAGTAGCCTCTCCTCTTTTATGATAGAAATGCAAAAATAGCAAAAGGAAATGATGGAATCCATGGGAGAGATGTTGAGGAATAGTCAACAGTTAAATGAAGAAATAAGACAGCTTAGCTACACGCTTTCTAGTAATTCTGATCCCTACCCATACGACCATGATCATGAAAATAATTATGAGGAAACCATTGACAATAGGGATCCAGTTTTATGTAGCTATCACTTAGACTCTCCCAATGAGACACGGCCACTAGAGGAGAACGATCATAGTGATTATCCACCCGAGCTATATTGAGTCAAAAGCAAGGGAAGATGGTACCTCTTGAGGACCTTGACCCCAATGACAGTATTCTCCTTACCCTACTAACCCGGGTCAAGGTTGTATTGTTCCTATCACTTCCCCTATTGATTATCTGGTGGAATCCCATTCTACCCTTAGTGAGCCTACTCCTGACCCTCCGCTTAGGGAATCAACAACTACCATTCAGCATCCTGAGGATTTAAATGCACCCAATGAAGGTGACCCTAAGGGAATGGAGGATGAATTAGATCAATTTTGGTCTCAGGGATATGAAGAGTCTATTTCAGAAAATGAGGATGCCCAAATAGAGGGACTTGGACTGAAAATCTAGAGTGAATCACAGGGGAATTATTTATCATTTGAGGATTTACCTCCAAAGGATATAAAAAATATGGTGAAATCCAGATTCCTCCCTTCTTTTGAGAGTCATCCTCCATCAAAATAGGAGTTGATATTAGAGGAGGACAAACAAAATAGTGAGAAGCCTAGGGAAGACTCTCGGGGACAAAACACATCAATTGAGGATTTATACCCCAAGAAGAATAACAAATTCAGTGATATAGGCTTGTTCCAAAATATTAAGACTGATCCTCCTTTAGGAATAATTAAGGATACTGATCCAACTCCTAATGAATCACATATGCACCCCGACAAAAATTTAAGTGAACCAAACGAATTCAAGAATGAGCTTAATGATAATGATTCTGATATTTTAACCTTGCCATTAAAGAGTTGTAATTTGGAGTCTACCCTTGATTCAAATATGACTCTGATCATTAATGCTAGGCAGGGTAACCTGAAGTTGTCTACAACTGTTAGGGAGTATACACAATCTGAATCATTGTTGAAATTGGACCTGAGATCGACTAAGCCCTCATTTGACTTAACCATTACCTTCCAACACTACAAACAACCCTTATACTCCCTAACCAATCCTTGGCTCAGATCTCTGCTCATGTACATTCTTTATGGAGAACATATTAGGCCAGTACATCCTTGGGTAGAATGGTGAGTGTGGATTGATGCTTGTACTTTTAGTCTTGTCATTCAAGGGTTTCAAATATTAATATTTATATCTTTTGAAACCCATCCTGTTTTGGAGGATCCTTATTATCCTCCACTTATTCCGTTTCAGGAGACCTCTTTTCATAGACCTCCCCAGGTAGCCAACGAGGTTTTCTGCTTTCATACATTCTGGCGAGAATTTGGGATTACGTTGCATCATCAGCTCACCAACATCTGTGGCTACCTGTTTTCTAGGCTCATGCTGTTATGCATATTTTTAGTGCCTAACTTTTCCTATCTGGAACCTGACTTACAGGTTCCTTATAAGTTTGGCTGCTGACAGAAAATGCAGCGCTTGTTGGGAGGCAACCCAGTAGTCTGAATAACACCGTCGTCAGGTGATTTCTTTCCTTTCTCCCCTTGTTTTAATTTTACAATGAGAACATTGTAGGATTTAGGAATGGGGGGGTGCATTTTGCATTTTAGGAAGTATTCATGCATTTAGGTTAGCACAAAAAAAAAAATTCTTTTCTTGAGCTGAATGGGTTAGTCCCTAACAAAATTTCTTTGTCATTGGAGGTTTTTCTTCTTGAATTATTTCTTAAGTTTATAATCCAGTACATTTATTTCACGTGCACGTAGACTGAGTAATAGATCCTTGAAGAAAACCAATAAGCATTTGTAGTCTACTAAACCCTTGGACAATTAATAGGAAGTTAGGCATACTATCTTCTAGTAGATCCACCCCATATTTGTGAGATGAAAGTAGAGAGATTGCTGGTGCACTAAGTCTAGTGCAAGGACTCTTAAGTTTTGGATAATTAGATGATGATACTTCAGAGTTAGGCGTAGTTTTTGCTCTCTGTTCATGTGTGCGTACTTTGTGTAAATTCCTGAGAGTCACCAAATAAGATAGATACATAGAGATGGAGTCTTAATAAAGCTATGACTATGGTGGATGGTTATAACCGTCCTTCACAGACTCCTCGACTGAAGCAGGGTAATAGTGTCAAAGGTTAGAAATACGCCTATCCCATCCATTTCTTCCCGATGCCGAGAATAGGCACTTCCACCAAATAAGCCACACAATATCCTCTTAACCATCATCATCCCTAATAATGCCTCATAAATAAAAGTTTGTATCATGTTGTGTTGATTAATAAAGAAAGAAAAAGAAAAAGGAGAAAAAAAAGAAGAAACAATTAAAAAAGAAAAAAAAGGGAAAAGAAAGAGAAAAGAAAAATTAAAGAGTCCAAGGTTATATTTTATCATTGTAACATCGTTTCTGAGGCAACAAAAACACTTATCGTGTTCCATCAAATATGACCCATACCTACCTTTCAGTATTTCTGATCACCTGAATACTGGTTGAGGACTCTAACTTAGTAGAGTTATTAGGAGTTTAATTAAAGTGTGAATGCCATGTGAGGCCCCCTTAAATCTAGGGAGATTTGTGATCTCAGAAAGAAAAGAAAGAAAAGAGTGAGTGCCAAGGAACATCAAGAGAGCACAGTTGTTTAGCCTCTCTCCGAGTTGACTTGTCTAATAGTCTAGAGATCTAGAGTCTGTAGTACTAGACTACATGTAGCACCAGATGAGTGTGTGCCACCAAATACAAATCCATTCAACACAATATCTCCTACCTAAGCCAAAAGCCGGGGTCAAATTATAGATTACTTTCTGCTTTATCCTCGAGGGAAGTAGTTGCCTATCCCGACAGAAATATTTACCAAGGGTGAAGTACGAACTCCTAATGCAAATTATCTTTTTCACTAAGATCTGTTACCTAGGCTATTATTACTTCACATTTGTCTAGATCTCTAAAGTTTTGAAATAAGAAAAGAAGAAATCTTCTGATTACTTCTATTATTTTTCATTTTTGCTCGGGACTAGCAAAACTTAGGCATGGGGGCATTTGATAAGTCCACTTTTGTGGACTATTATTTTGCCTAAGTACTATTTAATTATTTGTTCTTAGTCGTTAATTAATTAGGAGTTATATGGCAGTTCACCTTCGCCTGCATTTAATTTTATGCTTCAATTTTACATTTAATAACAAATGTTATGTTAATATAATTAATGTGATGAATGCAGGCCAGGTACAAGAATCAGGCGCTCATTTTTACTTCTATAAGACGTCTTGGACTTGGATTGGACGTCTGGAACTACTATCAAAAATTCACGCCATTGCATTTTTTTTAAGACGTCTGATGCTCTAGTTAGACGTCTGAAGAAGAAATCGCCCATGCTTATCTGCTATTCCAACCACTCGCGATTGTCGCGAGTAGTTGGAGATACTTGCGACTGAAGGAAAAGGAGGAGATTTTTGTTTAAAAGGAAGCCACGTGCACCGAGGAGAGGGGCTTGATCTTCCTCCCCTAGCGGGGATCTTCTCCCTCTCCACCACCATGGAACAAGCGCACCCTGTGTTTCAAGCTTGCATCGTGGACTGAAGCTGCCCTCGACCTCCGCTTGTCTCGACGAGGTGGTGCTCGGTGACAAAGAGCACCACCACCATCAGCCACTCCCTCCACTGTTACCACCTTCATCTTCTCCACTTTCTTCTTCAACCTCCTCCTACCGCTCCTCTAGTCGAATCCATCAACACCACCACTCCTCAACACCACGATCACTGCACATGCGCAGCCACCCCCTTGTGCAACGCCCACCAGGCAGCAGCATCAGCTTCATCCTCCAACGCCAGCCTGTCCACTGCACGCGCGCGCCTTGCAACCTCACCAGCGCCCGCAGGCACCGCAACCATCAGCCGCGCACTGCCACAGTGCAGGCACTGCGCCCTTACAGCCATGCGCAACGCGCAACCGCGCAGCACACAATCGCGCAGTGCGCACAGCACAAGGCTGCCCATGCCCGGCTGCGCTTCAGCTGCCACGCGCAGAGCGCCTCACACACTTACTTGACATCGCATTGTTCATCTTCTTCCCTAAAGGAACCCATCGCCGGCCGTCCACCTCCAAGTGCAGCCACATCCACGTGCCATGAAGCTTCGCTCCAGCAACACCATCGACTTCGCCTTGCCCTCACAAGGCCGCCCACACCCACGGTAGACCTTCTCGCCATCCATGCAAGCGCCCGCGCAAGCCGCTGCCGACAGCATCCAAAGCTCTGACCGATCGCTGCCGGCCACCTCCATCGATGCCACGACCACCAACATGAAGCCTGCATCCCAGTCGATCTACTTCGAGCACCGTGCCTTCTCCTCCGCGTGTGCACGAGGGGAACAAAATCCCCTATTTTGCTACAGTAACACCTCAATTAGTATTTATGTTAAATGCCATTGTGGATGTTGCTATTCATTTATTTAAGGCATTACATTATTGAGGTGAATTTACATAGCCCTCCTTCTACTTCATCTAAATTATTTGCATATGCATATCTCACATAAATGATTTAATGCATGTCATAGATATTATGGTAAACAAGTTATATTCTAGAAATTAGTATTCATAATGTTTACCAATATCAAGATCATTATTTTACATGATATTATATAGCGGTGATTTTGCATATGCGTACCTATATTCTTGATTAATTATTTGAAGCAAGAAATCATGTTGAAAACATGTGAACCAATTAGTATGCAACACATTGAGATTCCCAAAGAAACGAAGCACAACGCACTAGTTTAAATAGGCTAATTCCTCCCTGTAGAGACAACCTAACAATTCATGGTTAGATTCTGAAAATTAAAATGTTTTGAAAAGCAATTTTCAACCATGCGATTAAATACAACAACACATCATTTTATGTTAAAGTTTTCAACGAAAATGAAGATCGCGCTTTCACAGATACTGTCTCAATATTATTGATGACCTTTCCAAATATTCTTGGGTATTTATCTTAAGGTCTAAAGATTCTACTTTTGAGGAATTTAAAAAGTTAGCCAAAAGACTTTAAATGGAGATAGGCATTTCAATCACTAGGATTAGAAGTAATCATGGAGGAGAATTTAACAATCAAAACTTCTAAGATTTCTTCTCAACTTTTAGAATAAAACATGAATTTTTCATTCCAAGATAGCTCCTCAAAATGGTGTTATAGAAAGAAAGAATAGAACCCTACAAGAGTGTGCCCGCACTATGTCGTGCAAGTCAAAGCTGCCATGGTATTTTTGGGTTGAGGCAATAACAACTACTTGCAACATCCAAAATTTAACCTCTATCAGACCAATCCTAAAGAAAATACCCTTTGAACTGTACTATGATAGGATACATAAGATTTCTTATTTCAAGGCCTTTGGTTGCAAATGTTTCATCCTGAGTGAAAAAGAAAAGTTGGATAAGTTTGATGCAAAAGGTGATGAAGGAATTTTCTTAGGATATTCCTCCAGAACTAAATCTTATAGAGTTTACAATAGGAAGAACTCAGTGGCTGAAGAAACTTTGCATGTTTCCTTTGATGAATCAGATCACATAGAAAAGGCTTCAACCAGAGATGATGATCAAGCTCTAAAAGTTCCCTCAAACATCCCTAAGGAAACCATCACTAGTGAACTACCTAAAGATCTAACCTATAGTAAGGACCATCCTAAAGAGAATGTGATTGGTGAAGTTACAAAAGGGGTTGAAACCAAATCTTCTATAAAAAACCTTGCACTTAGCATTTTTATATCCTAATTAGAGCCTAAAACTTTGAAAGAAGCCTTCACTGATGATTTTTGGATTGTTCCAATGCAAGAAGAATTAAATCAATTTGAAAGAAACAATGTTTCAGAATCAGTCCCTAGGACGTAATCTCAACTGGCGATTGGAACAAAATGGGTTATTTTTTAGAAATAAGCTTGATGAATAAGGAAAGGTGGTAAGAAATAAAGCTAGACTTGTGGCCCAAAGTTATAATCAGGAAGAAGGAATCGATTTTGACGAAACCTATGCACCTGTGGCCCTATTGGAATCCATTAGGATGCTACTAGCCTTTGCTACCCATATGGGATTCAAGCTATTCCCAATGGATATCAAAAAGCATTTCTCAATGGATTCATAAAAGAGGAAGTCTATGTAAAACAACCACGTGGCTTTGAAAGTTCAGAAAATCCTGATTATGTTTTCATGCTAAATAAAGCCTTATATGGATTAAAACAAGCTCCTTGACCATAGTATAAAAGATTAAGAAACTATCTAGTAGAAAATGACTTGATCCAACTCTCTTCACTAAGAGAAAAGATAACTGATGCCAGAAATACACAATTTGTAAAAGCAGATTTTTAAGTTGTACGCATAAATCTCGATCGACTTTTGAATTTGTAAAACCTAGGTAGTGGAGTATCTAGGGTGGTTCAATGAGGCATAATTGTCAGTTAATAATTGGTTCTCTCTCTCACTTTCTCAAATCTCCTTTTTTGTACCTTTAAGATTTTACTTTTTTTAAGGTTTTTGAAAAGAAATCGGGGTAACTGGATTGCAAAGATGAAATAAACTACACCTATGTGAACAAGGAAAGGTCCTCTTTTCTAAGCTCACCTTAGGCAACTATGCCTTGGGTAGTGGAGTGAAGTACACTAAGAAATTGAATAAACACTTAAAAGTAAACGAGGAATTGAAAGGCAAATTACTTTTTGTATTGCTAGCTAAAATGGAGTCACATGTAGAGGAATGCTTGTTACAAAAGAAAGAAGCTAACAAATACAAAAGGGTGAGATAAGAAGATAGAAAAATACCCTAAATGAAGCTTGGAAGGGCCTTCACTCCGAACATGGTGATTAGCCCATAGTTGTGGGCTATTTAAGTATTTAAGTGCCTACACATTAGGTTAATTCTAACATTTATTTAGTATAAATTAGGATGTAAATAGATTAATTCATAGTTTTAATCTAATTACATAATCCATACATTGCATTCATATCTTAAGTGCATTTAGAATTAGCTTAAAATAGCATTCATCTAATTAGATAACCAATTAGGTATATCATTTTTATTAACATAGAAGTTGAGGGTCTATACATAAATAACCCTAATATTTTAATAATATTTTCTTTATTCAAGGGGGAGCGGATACGGTGGATCTGGTCGGCCGCTGATTTCAAATTTGTTCAGGCCACTACAAAAGGAGCACGGAGGCAGCCGAGCTCAGAAGGCCTCCGCCACCGACCCACCACTGTGCAGAGAGAACCTCTCTCTTCCACTCCATACTGCCGGCCTCTACCGTGGCGACGAGTCTCCACCACCGTGGGCGTGTGGTGTGACAGGCCACACCGCCATCCGGACCTCGCCGCATCACCGTGAGCACCCTAGCGTGCATCTTCCTCGCCGTCGTCGCAAACCACCACCACCTAGCTACTGATCAGCCACCCTCTCAGTAACTTAAGACGTCTGGGAAATTTCCCAGACGTCTGAAGTTACCCGCTCACCTCCACTTCCTCAGCCTGCACTCTCCAATCGGCCACCAGACCGCCTGCACCCTCCACCGCTCACCGGTTGCAGACCTGCGCACGCCTGCAGATCAGCCCGCGCTCTCCTCCAACGCCTGCAGACCAGCCTGCAGCATCCTCCAACAGCCGCCTGCAGCTTCCACCGCACACGCCAACCGCCTGCAGACCACCGCGCAAGCGCCCTCCTGCAGACCACCGCCCACGCACAACCGCGCCAGCGCCCTCCTGCAGACCCTCCGCCCACGCCAGCTTCCACCGCACACGCCAACCGCCTGCAGATCGCCCAACCGACCACCGCGCACGCTAGCCGCACACGCCAGTCGCAGCAGCCACCCCCGCAGCAGCAGCAGGCGGTGGACTTCACGCCAACAGGCTGCGCAAGTTGCCGCCTGCAGCACCTCCGCCGGAGCTCGTCCGGCCACCTCCGACCGCCGCGCGACTCGTGTCCACCACCGATTCGAAGCCTTTGATCCAAGGGACCTCCTCCGAGCTTCCCGCGCCCGACCATCGGCTCCTCGTCGTGCAAGGCAACGGGGAAAGATTCCCCTGTTTTGCTACAGTAAAACGTTAATTAAAATTTACATTTTCTACCATTGCCACATTTTAATCATATTCTATTCACTCTGCATTGCGGAAAATATCCTGTAGTTTCTCATAATTGCCATTTCAGCATTGTTTCTTGGTTAAACCTTAATCTAAAGGCAATCTTGGCTTGGTTCTTGTCCAAATTGACTACGAACAAACATTTTTAAGTAGCGCGAATTTTAATACGTTATTGCCTCCCTGTGGATACGACCCGCTCCTCTGCGAGTGGTTATTTCTTGTCAGAAATTGATTAGTCGATTTTTCCACCACATTAAACTACAAATGACTTAAAAGCGAAAGATCGACTGGTCAAATGGCGCCGTTGCCGGGGAGGCAACAGACGCAATAATTTCGCCTAATTTTATTTTGATTATTTGTCAATTGCACAGAGATTTGACCATCTATTATTTTCTTTTCTGTGCGAGAAATTTTGTGCAAGAATCAGCCACTGTGAGAGGCGAACCTTGACGTCGCCAGATGAGAAGTGGACAAGCAATTTTGAAAGGAGGAGAAGGACGAGGATGCGACGGACACCATTGTATTTAATCGCTAATTTAATTAGAATAGAATTAAGACTGAAGACTTAATTTTTCATTACAGTTAGTTTGAAACCCTTGTTCTGGGGCAAATTTTGAGGGGTTTGTTCCCCGATTTTGTTTTGGACCCGTGTTGGGTAATTTTTGGGAGCCTGTTCCCTTTTCTTTAGATTTAGGTTTATTTTTTTATTATTTCTTTTATTTCTTGTGCATAAGTAGTTCTAAAAAAAAAATAGAAAAAGAAAAAAAATGAGCTGCCTGCTAGAAGTTGCCTGCCCTAGGACGAACCATTTAGGTCTGTATGAGCAGCCTCTAGATTTGCTTTTCTGCATTGCGTGCATTTTTGCATCGAAGATCGCTGGAGGCAAGGTACGCATTCTCTTACTTTGCATCCTATTTTTGATCGCGCATTGCATTTGGGATTTAATGCGAAGACCACCTAATCTGTACTGAATAAATCTAACAAGTGGTCACATATTTTCTTTAGAAAAAGGACTAATTAAAGGAAGGACATTTTAAAAACCAAGGATTTGATTTTCAAACTTGGCGTGCGATAAAAAGTTCAAAATCTTTGACGGTGTATGCACACTTATTTCACTTGCACCACGGCACGCTTCTAGACATTCCTTAGGTTTGGAAATACTAGGACAAGAGCCCTCCTTTCGCTGGATTCTGAAGTGTTCGGAACTTGAGATCAAAGGTTTTGTAAATCCAAAGAGGGGGATACCCTGTCACGGATTTTTGGGGGTAGTTGAGGAGCACTGCGAAAGCACAGCTTCAAAGGAAGGCTTAGGCCTACTTGCATCCCTCGATCTTCCGTCTTTGGATTTACTTGACCATTTGAGATTTAGGGAAGAACACCTAAGCTCCAACTAGGTCTTTTTAGGCGAGCCGTAGGTCGACAATAGGCGCGTAAATTGATTGAACAAATTGTATTGTCACCTGCAATCTGACTTAAAATCAAAAGCCTAAATTGGGAAAGACCTAAAAGGTCCTTTTTGAATTGTGTCTTGCTTGGGGAATTCTGATTGAAGTGTGAGTTAGAATGGACCACATTGATTTTCATCCTTTCACATCTTGCCCACACCCTCACCCCCACTTTGCATCCTTCGATCCCAGACGCCGAGATGGTCCATTCCTTGATGGACATAATGACAATCATTGGGATCCGTTTTACTCCTATTATAGGAGTATTGGCCTAGTTAAGCCCCAAATTAGTGAGCAGAACTCAGGAGCGAGATTTGCTTTGCCCAATATCCCACATACCAAAGAAATACCCAACCCACCCTCCCTGAAAACTTATAATGGTTGGACAAACACTCCTGGGTACTATAAGTCTGAGCCTGACTTCTCTTATGATAGAAATGACCTCTCCTCTTTGAAGATGGAAATACAGAAAATGCAAAATGAAATGAGTGAATTGTTAGGAGAATCTTTGAGAGCAGGCCAACAAGAAAGAGATGAAATTAGCCACCCAATTTGCCCCATTGATGACGTACACCCCTCTACAATAGATGCATCTCCTGTGGGAAAGCTACACTTTAAGTTGAAGGGAAATTCTGGGGAGAATAGCTACTTTTCGAGGATCGATTTTGAAACCTCCCCATTAGATGACACTTCCTTGAGAGATCTACACTTTAAGTGGGAGGAAAAAACACATGAAAGTAGCTATGCATTGGATGAAGAACGGTGGCAACCCGAGGAAGATGATGATAAGGTTGAGTATCCACCTGATTTATATTGGAGTCAAAAGAAGGGAATGATGGTACCATTGGAAGACCTCGACCCAGATGATAGTATTTTCGTGACATTTGATGAAGTGGGTCAAAGTCAAGTTGTTAATCCTACCCTCCCTTCTGATCACGATATGGAACTCAAACCCACCCTTAGGGAACCTAACCCTAAAGAAATTGACCTATCTGAGGAGTCTGATGTAACCAATGTAAATAATTTACCTCAGATAGAGCACCCTAGGGGATCTGCTGAGATATTAAATGATTCTAGACCTCGGGTACATGATGAATTGTGTGATGAGAAGGAAGATGAATTATATGAGGAACCTACATTCAAGATTTTGAGTGACACTAAGGGTGATTATGTATTATTTGAAGAGTTAGCCCCTGAGGATGTCACAAATTTGACCAAATTAGGTTTCCTTGGCACACCCATTGATGATATTTCTCCTCATGATAAAATGATGGAAAATTTGGAAGCAATTTCTAAGATTTATGTGGATTCACATATAGACTCCGGGGAAGATTTGAGTAAAGAACAAAAACCTGGGGATGACATTGATAGGATAATCCCTAGATCTGTTGCTTCCAACCTGCCTTCATTCACTTCGAAGTCACCCTCTGATTCTCTTATATCTGAAAGAGAAATTGTGACTCCTGATGAAGAGCAGGAAGATCCACGTGATGGTGCAAGGAATGCTAGGGATGAAATTGAGGATTTAGAAAGAGTGTTTGGGATGGACACCAAGCTGATTAAACCCAACCTAGATCTTATGGCCATCCCACAACCTCGTAACTTGGACACCCTAGACGATCCTTGCCTTAGAGAATTGCTCATTTTTGTTCTGACTAGGGGGCTTAACAGACCAATATTTTCTGTAATGGAGTATCGGGTATGGATTGATGATTTCTTTAGTCAGTCCATTACCCTGGGGGTTTATCTCTATACCATTCCTTCCCCATTCTTTTTGGAGGATCCTTGTCATCCTACCCCTACCCCTTTGGAGGTTATTTTAACTATTTATCCTTTAGAACCTCTTCTGGTGACCTGGGAAGATTTCATTCCCATTTTAGTTGGGCGAGCATTTGCTATCGGGATTCATCATCAGCTCGCCAACATCCTAGGTTACCTATTTTCTAGGCCAACTTTGCTTTGCTCATTTTTAGGGCCTATTTCTGCAATTCTTGAACCTGATTTGCAGGTTCTTCGGCTATTCAGCCCAGCTTTGACCCAGGTAATATCCTTCTATGCAATGAGGACATTGCAGATTTTAGGCATGGGGGGGTGTACTTGGGGATATACATAGCATAATTGCATACATTTGTACATATAAAAAAAAAAAAAAAGTTTTGAGCTTAACTGGCTAAGTCCTGCATTCTTAAGCAAATCAGAACTCTAGCGTAGACTAAATTAATTCTAGGGTCAAACTTTAGAAGCTAAATAAGCTACTAGCTTTAGACCTTTAGGGTCCTTTGTGGAGTTAAAAACTTAAGTAGGAGTTAAGTTGTGGACCATTCTTCAAGAGGTTGAGGAAGGGAAGCTAGGGTTTGAGTTAAAAGGTGGGGTAGTACCTGGAGTCTTATTCTACCTTTTGGTTTACGGGTCCTGGTAACCCAAGCATCCAAATTTTTCACACTTGGTCTGGTCATTAACTTAATTTCTGAAAAAAGATTTGGTTCTCTTAGTTTTGACTTAAGAGAGGCTTGAAAACACATTTTGATTGGAAGAGTTCCCACCGCAGGAGAGGTCGAGTATATACTCACCTTGAGGATGCGATGGTAACATATTACCTCCTCGGCGCTTGTCTCTTAGGATATCCATCCTACTGGGGGCATGTAAGCGCATTGCGCGGTTCAGGTACCATGGGCAGCCCTATCACGAAGTGCCGATTGCCATAGGCCTGAATTCGCTTAAGAAATCCATGGGCGATACTATCCCGAAGTGTCGATTGCCAGGAGTTCTTGGGGTCGTTATGGGCGGTGCTATCTCGAAGCATCGAAAGCCAGGCACCCTTCGAGGTATGGTAATGGGGACAATGAATTCGACACAGACCATGTTGATAGCTGATCTGAGGTTAGACTTAGAAGAATCAAACAAACAAACAAAAAAAAAAAAAGGGGTGTATATATAAAAAAATTTTCCTTTAACTCAAATAACTCGGACAATTGCACAAGCACGGATGCTTTAATCTCAGGGATCAATAAACTTTAGCGTAGAGTTAGAAATCAGGGAAACTTGTGCTTGCAACTCGTCTTTAGCCGACCTAGTCTGTAACTTAGCAACTACATAGGAACCTTGGGTTTAGAACCTGAACTTAATATGCTTCTGAAGGAAGACTAAGTGAGTTGACTAGTCTACTTAGAGTGCTAGGTTTCGCTTAATTTTGCTAGGGACTAGCAAAAACTAGGCATGGGGGTATTTGATTAGCCCATAGTTGTGGGCTATTTAAGTATTTAAGTGCCTACACATTAGGTTAATTTAACATTTATTTAGTATAAATTAGGATGTAAATAGATTAATTCATAGTTTTAATCTAATTACATAATCCATACATTGCATTCATATCTTAAGTGCATTTAGAATTAGCTTAAAATAGCATTCATCTAATTAGATAACCAATTAGGTATATTATTTTTATTAACATAGAAGTTGAGGGTCTATACATAAATAACCCTAATATTTTAATAATATTTTCTTTATTCAAGGGGGAGCGGATATGGTGGATCTGGTCGGTCGCTGATTTCAAATTTGTTTAGGCCACTGCAAAAGGAGCACGGAGGCAGCCGAGCTCAGAAGGCCTCCGCCACCGACCCACCACTGTGCAGAGAGAACCTCTCTCTTCCACTCCATACTGCCGGCCTCTACCGTGGCGACGAGTCTCCACCACCGTGGGCGTGTGGTGTGACAGGCCACACCGCCATCCGGAGCTCGCCGCATCGCCGTGAGCACCCTAGCGTGCATCTTCCTCGCCGTCGTCGCAGACCAGCACCACCTAGCTACTGATCAGCCACCCTCTCAGTAACTTAAGACGTCTGGGAAATTTCCCAGACGTCTGAAGTTACCTGCTCACCTCCACTTCCTCAGCTTGCACTCTCCAACCGGCCACCAGACCGCCTGCACCCTCCACCGCTCACCGGCTACAGACCTGCGCACGCCTGCAGATCAGCCCTCGCTCTCCTCCAACGCCTGCAGACCAGCCTGCAGCATCCTCCAACAGCCGCCTGCAGCTTCCACCTCACACGCCAACCGCCTGCAGACCACCGTGCAAGCGCCCTCTTGCAGACCACCGCCCACGCACAACCGCGCCAGCGCCCTCCTGCAGACCCTCCGCCCACGCCAGCTTCCACCGCACACGCCAACCGCCTGCAGACCGCCCAACCGACCACCGCGCACGCCAGCCGCAGCAGCCACCCCCGCAGCAGCAGCAGGCGGCGGACTTCACGCCAACAGGCTGCGCAAGCTGCCGCCTGCAGCACCTCTGCCGGAGCTCGTCCGGCCACCTCCGACCGCCGCGCGACTCGCCGCCCCCACCGATTCGAAGCCTTTGATCCAAGGGACCTCCTCCGAGCTTCCCGCGCCCGACCATCGGCTCCTCGTCGCGCAAGACAACGGGGAAAGATTCCCCTTTTTTGCTACAGTAAAACGTTAATTAAAATTTACATTTTCTGCCATTGCCACATTTTAATCATATTCCATTCACTCTGCATTGCGGAAAATATCCTGTAGTTTCTCATAATTGCCATTTCAGCATTGTTTCTTGGTTAAACCTTAATCTAAAGGCAATCTTGGCTTGGTTCTTGTCCAAATTGACTACGAACAAACATTTTTAAGTAGCGCGAATTTTAATACGTTATTGCCTCCCTGTGGATACGACCCGCTCCTCTGCGAGTGGTTATTTCTTGTTAAAAATTGATTAGTCGATTTTTCCACCACATTAAACTACAAACGACTTAAAAGCGAAAGATCGACCGGTCACATGGCTACTCTAGTATTTGAAGAAGATCCTCCCTTGCTTCTCTACTTGATGATGTTTCAACATGATCCGCTTTTTCTCCTCCAAGGGTGGATGTCCACCACCCTTAATTTCTCATGCCTAGCCATCCTCCAATGGTAATTCCTCAATGGCTTTGGATGGAGGAAGAGGGAAGAAGATGCACACCAAGGAAGCAAGATAGCCTCCTTGATCACCTTTCTTCCTCCTTATTCCTTGGCTGAAAATGTAGTGGATATGGGTAGGATTAATGCTAACCAAGGATGGTCTTCTTAAGGTGGAATGGGGGTCTATTTACAGGATGGGAAAGGGGGGTAGGTGGTGTCGATAGATGAATGGCTAGGATGGCCTATAGGTTGGTGGTTATGGGATCTAGGGCTAGGGTTTAAGGTTGAATTAGAAATTGTTGTAGTTTAGAAGATCATGTTGTAGTATAGAGACGAAAATTGATTCGACATTTAAATTTGTAAAGCTCGAAAAATGTGTGTTTCGAGGTCATTCATAGGGAGCAAGTATTACAATTCAATCCAATAATCAATTATAAATAATGAGCACAATAAACAAGTCACAATAATAATATGCAATGAATGATCAATCAACTAAAAAAGTATTCAATAAATATCCAAATTGTATCTCAAGATCAATAATAAAAATATGATAAAAAGCCCAAAAAAAGGTGGTTGAAACAACCAATGTAATCAGTTAACACTTATGCTTATTTCTCTCAATACAAAGGCTCAACTCTTCTCTAGCATTGAGGTTATTTTTCCAAATCAAAATCACAATCAAACTTAGCCAAATTCTCTAATCTCCCCAGGTCAGACATCTCACTAAGGACTCAAATGCCTTAAAGTCTCAAACTAAAGCTTCTCAGTGCAAAACCCCCTCCCACTCTCTCACAAATTCTCTCCTCAGACCAGACCCAATTCACTGTTCAGACCAAATCAAATCGGTTCAGACTGACCTAACGCATAGTGGGGGGTCAGTTTGGCTCGCATGGTGTGGGAAAGCCGAGCTGAGTGTGTAGAGGCATGACAAGAGGGACCCAACCCCTCATGTCTTGGGCAACATAGCAATGGGTGAAACATAATAAGTACGTGTTTCGATTTTAAATGGCCATGATGTGGGACTATCTTCAGTGTGTTCCTACGCGTGTGTGATATTGATGGAGTTTGGTCCCAAATTGGGTTGTTGATGTTAACACCATCATTAGCCATAACTAGCTTTAAATAGTGAGAATCAAGAGACAAAGGCTCCTACATAATCTCTTGAGAACTGTAATTCCATGCAAATCCATTTTGAGAAGAAAACATTAAAATAGGGCATTAAAGTCCAAAGAGTGGGTCCACATAGATAGAAATAGGATTTCATGCATTTCAAAAATCGAATCAGAACACGAAACCCTAATTTCAAACATGTTTGAATTAAAGAGGTTTTGGTTAGAATAAAATTCATCTAAACCTTCTGAAATTCATAGAAAAATATTCTAAGAGGTTTGGTACTTGATTGACGTGTTTCACGAGTTTGAAATCGGGGTTAAGAATAACTTGTCATCGTAGTTGCAAAGCTCATAATCAAATATAATTTATACTGAAACTCCAAGGGAGTCCTGGGTCGAACACAGGGAGGCAATGTTTACTTTGTATGAAAGTAGCGCTTCAATTTGTTTCTTTTTGGTGTTTTGGGGTTTTAATTTTTTTTTTGTTTTTGAAATAAAATGACAAGCAACCACAAGAGAAAGATGAAATCGAATATGATGTATTGCATGAATGTCAATTACAATAAACTTTGAAAGCATAAAAGAGAAAGGGGTGAGAAGAAATCTCCCGAAGCAGTTGTTCGGTGAGACGGCGATGCCTAGTGGAAGCTCGAACGAAGGAGTTGGGAAGTAGAACAATGGGGGTGAGATGTGAGAGGACATCGAGTAGAGGAAAGCTTCAATGTGGCTCTGGAATGAAGGTGCGAAGGCGGAGATGATCTGCTACAGGAATGGAGGTAGGAGGACAGCTCCAAGGTGACCTATGAATGAGGATGGGAAGATGGAGGAATATTTGGTCGGGCAGAGTTTCATTACACTAATAGGAGCCTTAGGGGCTTGAGAGTAAGCTCTAACAGAGCGTTGGTAGGCTTGTTAGAGCTTAGGAGTAGGTGGGAGTAGAGTAGGTAGAGATGGCTTGGAAGGAAGGGATGTAGGTCCTTATATAGTGGATGAGAGGAGGCTAGAATAGGCATAAGACCAATAACGACCTCCAGGACGTTGTTATGTCGCTATAGCCAACTCACACTCGCTCACGCATGCAACTAGCCTTGCTCCTACGAGCAATTAGTGACAGCCGTAAGCGTCACTAAATGTCCGCCAGGCTGTCGCTGAAGGTTGTCACCAACCAAGCACATGCCCACGCGTGCGTGGGCTTGCACATTTTGGAGGTGCGTCGATGGCCGCATACGCCATCAGTGCCCATCAAGCGATTCTACATGGCGACACCTCCGCCGCTCGATGACATCCAACAAGTGCAATCAAATTGCACCCGCTCTTCGCGAGATTTCCCCCGCACACCGTGGCTTGAACTCATGCTCGCGGTTTGCAAGTGCATGTCTTCACCAATGCGCCACGACCGTGGTTTGTCGAGTGGAGAGTTAGTGTGGCCGCATGGTTAGGGCACCCCTCAGTCGTTGGATTGAGATCCAATGGCTGAGATCTCATCTTGCGGTGGGCTTGGGGATGCATTCGGCTCAAGTGGGGTGTTCTGGATGGCACCACGTGGTGCCATCTGGGCCATCCATATTCTTCTTCTTATGGAGGGTACTACAGAGCTATGATCGGGGTGATTCTCACGTAAATGGATTGTGATTGTTGCTTTGAATCCATCTTTATGGTTGGATTCTTCATCCGAAGCCTGTAAAGATGTCACACTGCCTCCTGGCCATGTAAAATGATGGAATTAATGTACATAATATACAACTATCCTAAATGCAATGCAATGGATGTTTGTGCAATATTTATATTATAATATACAATGCTAGGTCTAGGAAAAATTGTAAATAAGCATTTTACAATGAATTTTTGCATTTTCATCATACCCCAATGCTTACCTTTTTGCTAGTCCCTGCAAAATTAAACTAAATGCTATGTATAAAAGTAGAATCAGGATTTGATTATTTAGGTAAAATTTGTTGATTGCTTTAGAAAATCTCAACCCCAAGACCTAATTACAAAAACTCAACAGTGCCCGTGTGTCTACCAAAATGCAGACCATCCAAGCTCTCACCTTATTTGATAGAGAAGATACATAATATTTTTTCTTATTTTTCTTCTTTTCTAATTTTTTTGTATTTTTGGAGTATGAGAGTTTCAGGATAACCTTTTACGGCTACTTGACTCGCCCAAGATTCAAAAAGGTCTCTAAGTGCTAAGTATCTAGTGAAAAGAGTGAAAGACTCACTAGGCGATCGTTAAAATGGACTTCGGATTTCTACGACCCTAGGTGACCTTGCCTAGAGGTTTATCTTTTCGAACGGTAGCTTTCTCCCTAGTTTCTTTGTTTATGGGGTCAACACAAGGGCGAACCTAATGTATATCTCCTCAATTTATTATACTTCCTCGCTTCTTCCCTCAGTGTTTTGAGAATTATTATGCATTTTTGTGAGTTGGGCTCTGGACAACCGGTCGATGGGCTATTACCCACGACAACTTGCCAGCCATACTCGTGCGGTGAAGTATGGTTTTGTTTATTTTATTTTTTTTATTTTTTATTTTTTTCTCCTTTTTCTATTTTTTTCTTTTTCTTTTTTTTCTTTTCATTTTTTTTAAGTAGGTGGCTTCCTTGATCTAAGATTTACCTAAAGGTAATACAATGAAAATGGTCTTGTGGCTAGGCTCTGGACAATTGGCCGATGAGCTGTTACCATCGACAACTTGCCAGCTATACCACTCTAGATAGTTCATTAGTTACCCAATTTTTGATGAAACCGTCGAAAAGTGAGTCAGTGCAAAAAGTGTGTAGATGCTTAGGCTTAAAGTCCTTTCAAATCAGAGGGTGGGTTGATAAGTCGCATACTTATCATCCCAATTTATTTACCAAATTAAAGTGAATTTGAATTGGTAAGGATTCGAGAGTAAGTCCACATTCGAGTGGACACCCGGGCTAATTAAGCCTAAAGACCTGAAGAGTCTAAGTATTCAGGTCCCAAAGTATCAATTCCTAAAGTTTGCAACTCCTAATGCCTATGTTTTCATCTACTAATTCTCTTTTTTTTTAAGAAGAAAAATAGGAAATTACTATTACAGCTAACAAACAAATTCATAAGAAATATCCACCCCCCCATGCTTAGCTATGGAATGTCCTCATTGTTAAAAATGAAAGCATGCAGGAGAGTAGAAGTGGAAGAATAGCACCTGGTTTCCATAAGATTCAGGTCAGCTTGGAACAGTCTATACACGTGCTAAGTTTTAGTGCTTTCAGCTAGGTGATGATTGGCCCGCAGTGGTTAAGGAAAGGTAAGAGCAACCTTGTCTGAGATGGGTTCTGGGAGCATATGGTCAACAAAGGGTTTGAGATGCTATCCATTGACCTTGAAGATATTACCTGTCTTTGGGTCAGAGATTTCAAAGGCCCCGTTAGGGAAAATTTGCTCAATAACGAATGGATCGTCCCAGTTAGACATGGGTTTTTCGGGGAAAAGCTTCAATCGAGAATCTAAAAGCTAGACCTTCTGGTTTGGCTCAAAGCTCTTACGTGAAATCATATGGTCATGGAGAGCTTTGGTCCTTGCCTTATAGATTCTGGCATTTTTATAAGCATCATTTCGAAGCTCCTCCAACTCAAATAGTTGGAGTTTCTGGTTTTCTCGGTCAACTCTAGGTCAAAATTACATTTCCTGATGGCCCAAAATGCCCGGTGTTCAAGTTCTACGGGTAAGTGACATGCCTTACCAAACACCAGATGGAACGGAGACATACCGATAGGCATTTTGTACGCTGTACAGTAGGCCCAAAGAGCTTCATCTAGCTTTTGGGTCCAATCCTTCCTATCAGGCCTAATGGTTTTCTGCAAAATGTTTTTGATCTCCCGATTGGATGCCTCAGTCTGTCCGTTCGTCTGAGGGTGGTAAGGTGTGAAAATCTGATGATTCACCCCGTATTTCCCCAGTAAATTCTGAAACTGGGCATGACTGAAATGTGTGCCACCATCACTGATAATTGCCTAAGGAATCCCAAACCGACTGAAGATATTTTTCTTCATAAAATCGATGACCACCTTGTGGACATTGGTTCGGGTGGGAATTGCCTCAATCCATTTGGACACATAATCAACAGCGATGAGAATATACTGGTGTCCAAATGAAGGAGGGAAGGGTCCCATAAAGTCGATGCCCCAAATGTCAAAAATTTTTCGGAAAGTATTGGGTTCAAAGGAATCATATCTCTCTTAGCCATGTTCCCGAGTGTCTGGCATCGGGTGCATGACTTTGAGAATTCCTAGGCATACTTAAATAATGACGGCCAATAGAATCTAGATCGCAAGACTTTTGCTGCCATCTTTTTCCTGAAAAAGAGTCCGCCACACGCAGATGTGTGGCAGAATTCAAGTATGCTATGGAACTCAATTTCCGAGATGCATCGATGAATAATATGGTCTACACCGATGCAGTACGGCTCGGGATGGTCCCAAAAATAATATTTGGCCTCAGACACAAGTGTATCCCATTGTTGTTTGGTCCAATCCTGAGGGATTTGACCAATGGCCAAATAATTAATGATATCTGCAAACCAGGGGGTTCAGATACCCGAGACTGTAAGGATAGCCTCATCCAAAAAAGTATCAGAGATAAGGACATCCGGATGAGGAGAATCAATTAGGATTCTCGAGAGGTGATCCACCACTACATTTTGTGCCCCAGCTTTATCCCTGATTTCAAGATCGAATTCTTGAAGCAGCAGAATTCAGCAAATAAGCCAAGGTTCGGCATCCTTTTTGGCCAAGAGGTGTTTCAAGGCCGAGTGGTCAGCATAGATGATGACACAAGAACCTAATAGATAAGCCCTAAATTTTTCTAAAGTGAAAACTACAACTAGCAATTCTTTTTCAGTAACGGTGTAGTTCCTCTGGGCCTCGTCCAGAGTCTTGCTAGCGTAGTAAATCATAGAGTGCTTTTTCTCAATCTTTTGACCCAAGATAGCTCTGACGGCATAATAAGATGCGTCAGCCATAATCTCAAATGGGGTTGTCCAGACTGGTGGTTGCAACACTGGGGCACAGGTGACTGTCGTATTTAATAAATCAAATTACTTACGGCATGATTCATCAAATTCGAATGACGTGCCTTTGGCTAGAAGGTTACTCAGGGGCCGAGCAACCTTCGAGAAGTCCTTAATGAATCTTCTGTAAAAACCCACATGCCCAAGGAACGAGGGGATCTATTTTATGGATGTGGATGGAGGAAGTCTAGAGATAGCATCCACCTTAGCTTTATCAATCTCAATACCCCGACTAGAGACCAAATGACCCAGGACAATGCCTTCCTGAGTCATAAGTGGTTCTTTTCCCAACTAAGGACCAGCTGTGTTTTGAAGCATCTCCGGAGGATCAATTCCAAGTTAGCTAGGCAAGACTCAAAAGAATCTCCGAAAATGGAGAAATCATCCATGAACACCTCAAGACAATCTCCCACCATGCCAGAAAAGATGGCCAGCATGCACCTTTGAAAAGTCGCAAGCGCATTGCAAAGCCCAAATGGCATTCTACGGAATGTAAAGATTTCATAGGGACATGTGAAGGTTGTCTTTTCCTGATCTTTGGGATGGATAGGGACTTGGTTATATTCTGAATAATCATCTAGGAAGCAAAAGTATTTTTTCCCAGCTAACCTTTCAAGGATTTGATTGGTGAATGGCAAGGGAAAGTGATCCTTTTTAGTGGTTGAGTTCAGCTTCCTATAGTCAATATAGACTCTCCAAGCAGAAGCTGAACGAGTGGTGAAGGCTTCCCCTTTCTCGTTAGTCATAACGATTATTCCCGCCTTCTTGGGTACAATCTGAACGGGACTAACCCATGGACTATCCAAGATTGGGTATATAATCCTAGCATCGAGCCACTTGATTATCCCCTTCTTGTCCACTTCTCGCATATTCGAGTTTAGTCTCCTTTGCATCTCGCGAGAAGGGCGGGATCCATCTTCCATGAAAATATGATGATTACAATAAGATGGCTCGATCCCCCTAAGGTCATGGATGGTCCAACCAATTGCCTCCTTGTTGTTCTTAAGGACCTTAATTAACCTCGATTCTTGCTCCGTACTCAAATCAGCACTAATAATCATAGGAAGCGTGTTTTCAGGTCCTAAGAACTCATATTTCAAATTTTTGGGCAATGGTTTCAATTCAAGTTGAGGTGGGTTTAGAATAGATGGTAGGGAGGATGCTGACAAAGATTCATTTGGACGATCCAGTGGAAGAGGCTGGGAATGAATAAAATCAACAGCCTCTTTGGGTTGTGGCAGGTTTGCCACAGAGGGTTGTGGGTTGGGTTCTCTACTGGTGGAGTCCTCGTGTGCACTGATCATCATACAAGTCTCAAGATCCTAATCCTCAAGCTCCTCAATGAATCCACAATCCTCAAATCCTCTTATCACTTTAAAAATATCTAGAGTTAGCTTCTTATCCCCAAAGGCGATCTCCATACTACCTCTTTCACAGTTTATGTTGGCCTTGGCAGTAGCTAGGAATGGGCACCCCAAAATGATGGGCATGTTCCTCAAATCGTTAAGTACATCCATGTCAAAAACGAGGAAATCTACGTGAAAATAGAAATCCTTGACCTTGACAATTACATCCTTAATAATGCCCCTCAGTGTGGTGACCGAACGGTCTGCTAATTGTAGCGTTACTGAGGTTGGCCTGAGTTCACCTAACCCAAACCTCTCATAAAGAGAAGTTAGGTCCAATACTGCCCTATTGAAAGTATATTCCCCAATAACGCATGAGATCAAGGGGCACGTGGATCTTTCTTCTTTTGAGGAATTGGTGATGTAGGATAATAGAACTTACTAGCGCAAAGAGAAACACCTTGCTCGGAGTGGGTTCTCTCGGCTTACGCTTTTGGGTACACAATTCTTTCAAGAATTTAGCGTAAGCTGGGATGTGCTTAATAGTGTCGAGAGCAAAATATTGATCTCTATGCTCTTGAATAAATTTAGGAGGTGCTTGTTGCTATCTATGGTTTTCTTCTTAGTTTTTAATAAGGCCTCAGGGAACAGGATATGGGTGGTATTTTCAATTTCCGATCCCTGGGCCTTATTGTCTTCTTCAATCTCCTCCTCTCTCTCAACCTTCTCGGGGTTTTGGCTTCTAGAAGGTAATTCAAGGTTCTGGGTCTGCTTCCCACTTCTCAAGGTGATGGAGTTTGTAGAGGCATATGGGTTCGAGTCTAGAGGTGGGTAGTGAAGATTGGAGGTCCTTGATTGGTCATGTAATTAGAAGAAGAAGAAGATGAGGGACCCTGCTCAATCACCTGAGCTTGTGCGTGTGGGTCCCTTTGATTCCCGTAACCTTGGGCTCTATTGCCTTGATTTTGCACATTGCACGGGTTGGGATGGTAGAGATTTGAGTTGTCGAGTGTTAGCAATTAACCGGGATTGCAAGTTATCCAATGATGTCTTCATTTGTTGCATAAGCTGAAGCATGGACCCTTGCATTTCCACCATCTGCCGATTTAAATCAGCCTACCCTGCAGATTGTTGGGCATTCAAAGATGGCTGAGTAACCGGTCTCGGGGGCAACTGGGTATATACTCGATCCTAACCCATAGGTCTTTGAGATGCATAGTTGCTGGGTCGAGTTTGGGTCTGTTGCCCCTGACTTTTCCAGGAGAAGTTAGGGTGGTTCCTCCAACCCGAGTTATAAGTGTTGGAATACAGGTTGGACCTAACATTCTCCTGTTGCATACGCATCCGCATAGGACAAGGATGGAGAGAAGGAAGGATCAGAAAAACTAGGATCAAAGGCCCTAGTTTGGAACCCATAAGGTTCCGAGAAATTCTGGCTCACAGGTTGAGCTGATTCAAGTTGGTTCACGAACTCCCGCCCCGTGGGAGCTCGTCAGGAATCAAATCTCAAATTCTGGGATTGAGTAGATGTATAAGTGTTTCCTGAATTCCCAGACATCCATTCTTCCATTCTCTTAGCAACCAAGTCCATTTTATCCAGTTTATTACAAATCAATTCCACGTCAAATGAATGAGAATCCTGGATCTCATTAGCACTTGACCTGGGTTGTTGGGACCGGTTGAATGCATCCATGGAGGCATGATTAATACAGTTCTCACTTATTTCCTCAAACAGGTCGTATACGCTATCTGCATCCCTGTTGAGAAAATTACCTCCGCAAGAAGCATCCACATGATTACAGAGTTGTTTGACCAACCTGTGATAGAAAATCTGCATGAGTTGCCATTTCGTCTCCTCGTGGTGTGGACACTTCCTCAAAAGTTCCTGGAATCACTCCCAGGCACCATGAAATGGTTTCCCCAGCCACTGGGCAAAAGTGGTAACCACCCGTCGCAAGGCATTGGTCCATTCGATTAGGAAGAATTTCTTCAGGAAAGTTGACTTAAGAGCAACCCAAGTTTCTATCGGCCTTCCTATGGTTTGGTACCAATGTGCGACCTTATCCCTGGGTGAGTGGGGGAAGAGCCTCATGATCATTTGCTCTTCGTTCACATTCCTTACTTTGGAGGTCTGAACCAAAGTGGTCAGATCCTCCAAGTGATAGAATGGGTCCTCCGAGCCAAGCCCATGGAAATACTTAATAAAACTTAAGACTTGGGGCTTGATTTCTATGTCTCCGACAGGAATCATGACACCGAGACATTCCCCATAGTTTGAAGGATCATAAAAATCCTTCATGGGCTGAGTGCCCTAACCATTCATTCGTTGGAACCATTGCTACATCTGCTACAATTCTTCCAACTGCCTTTGAATCAACTCCTACTGGTTCGGGGGTAGGGGAGGTGGTTGTTGATCAACCATGGGATCTACTTGGCTATAACACAACCTCTGCCTCCGGGAATGGTCTAAAGGTCCTTCCAATGTAGGGTTCAATAACCTCCTTCCTAGCATACACTAGGAGGAAGTTGGAAGAACAGGGAAGAGAAGGGGCCCTGAAGCACAAAAATACAATCCTGTCCTTAGGTTGGGTAGCCTAAAGGTCTACAGACTCTCAGAATCTGTCCTAAGATTATGGATGATTTACCCTACTTATGTCTAAGCAATCCAACCAGTTAGAATGAGGGACTGGGGAGAAGGTTCTTCCTTTGGCTTGCGCCTCTGGTTCCTAGTGTACCCACTAGCTGCGGTCGTTTGACGCTACTCCCCTAGCTAGACATTAGATTGACTAGTATAAGGAGGTTAATCGTGAACAATCTCAATCTGGATCCCAATGAGCGAACCAGTCCTTAGCACCAATGTCTACTCAATTTTAGTTAGGCTTGGGATATTGGTGCTTCAAGAATGTGATGGGCCCCTAATGGGTTGTGCCCTTAATGATTTCTTTGAGAATGTGTGAATGCGCACAACCAGGAAGTTTTCAAGCAAGATTATTAATGATGAAGTGAGTTTTAGGGTTCAAATCATGCTTACTAGCTTTTAGGATTATTAGGTGTATTCAACAAAGTTTTGTGAGGCAAACTAAGTTTTGAAAGCACGAGTTCAAGTGTTTTTCCTTTATAAATCAAAAGAATATGGAGTACCTAGCTTGACCTAAATATTGAATACTATGGGGCAGCTACAAATGAGTTTCTTTTAAATTAGGTGGTGCGGCCCAAACAATTCAATCAATTGGCTCAAATGCACCACCGATTAAGGCACACAAAAAGGTGATTAACCTAATATGATTTCTGCTCTTTTATGTGTTGAATTAGTGTACCGGGTCCACAGGTCAGAATCTTGGTTGAGTAGATGAAAATCAAGTTAGGTTATGTGCCTCCAATGTGACTGTATAAAGTGTGCAAATTGATTCATCCCACAGAAAGTATCTTTTTGTTTTTTTTTAATATAAAATGTGGGGATGAAATTGATGAAGGTGGCAAACAAGACACACAAAACCTATCCTAGGGTTTATGCAAACACCTAAGTAGATCGAGTCTTGGTAATGGGTGTAGCGAAATGAAACTAGTAGGGGGTATGTGGAGGACACTTACAAAGTACTCTACCTGCACTTTACTTCAGTCTACTACACTTGGATCTCCACGCTAGGGTACCTGCAAGACAATAGATCAGAGATAAGTGGGGTTAGTGCTATGTAAATGCAAAGGAGCATAGAAAACAATAAAGTAAATTATGTTGCCTCCTTGGCAACGATGCTAAAATGAATGCACGGTTTCGTGTGTTTGAAATCGGGGTTAAGAATAACCCATCATCATAGTCGCAAAACTCTTAATCAGATATAATTTATACCGAAACTCCAAGGGAGTCCTAAGTCAAACACAGGAAGGCAACGTTTACTTTGTATGAAAATCACGCTTCGATTAGTTTCTTTTTTGTGTTTTAGGGTTTTGTTATTTTTACTTCTTTTTTTTTAAATAAAATGACAAGCAATCACAAGAGAGAGATGGAATTGAATATGATGTATTGCATGAATGTCAATTACAATAAACTATGAAAGCATAAAAGAGAAAGGGGTGAGAAGAAATCTCCCGAAGTGGCTATTCGGTGAGACGACGGTGCTTGATGGAAGATCGAACGAAGGAGTTGGGAAGCAGAACGACGAGGGTGAGATGTGGGAGGACGTTGAGTAGAGGAAACCTTCAGCATGGCTCCTGAATGGAGGTGAGAAGGTGAAGATGATCTGCTACCGGAATGGAGGTAGGAGGATGTCTCCAAGGTGACCTATGAATGGGGATGGGAAGATGGAGGAATATTTGGTGGGGCAGAGTTTCGTTACACTAATAGGAGCCTTGGGAGCTTGAGAGTAAGCTCTAGCAGAGCATTGGTAGCTTGCTAGAGATTAGGAGTAGGTGGGAGTAGAGTAGGTAGAGATGGCTTGGAAGGGAGAGGGTGTAGGTCCTTATATAGTCGATGAGAGGAGGCTAGAATAGGCATAAGACCAATAGCGACTTCCAAGACATCGCTAAAAGTGTCGCTGTAGCCAGCTCATGCCCACTCACATATGCAGCTGGCCTTGCACCTGCAAGCAATTAGTGATAACTGTAAGCATCACTAAATGTCCGCCAGGCTATCGCTGAAGGTTGGCACCAACCAAGCACATGCCCGCGCGTGCGTGGGCTCTCACGTTCTTGAGGTGTGTCGACGGCCGCATGCGCCATCAACACCCATCGAGCGGTGCTATGTGGCGATGCCTCCGCCACTTTTTGACATCCAACGGGTGCAATCGAATCATGACCGCTCTTCGCGAGATTTCCCCCACACACCACGGCTCGAACTTGCACTTGCGGTTTGCGAGTGTGTCTTCACCAATGAGCCACGGTCGCGATTTTTCGAGTGGAGAGTTGGTGCAGCCGTGCAGTTAGGGAACCCCTCAGCCATTGGATTGAGATCCAATGGCTGAGACCTCATCTTGCCGTGGGCTTGGGGATGCATTAGGCTCAGGTGGGGTAGCCTGGATGGTGCCATCTGGGTTGTCTGTCTTCTTCTTCTTATCGAGGGTACTAGAGGGCTTTAATCAGGGTGATTCTCATGTTGACGGACTGCAATTGTCACTCTGAATCCATCTATATGGTTAGATTCTTCATCCGAAACCCATAAAGATGTCGCACTGCCTCCTGGCCATGTAAAATGAATGAATTAATGTACATAATATACAACTATCCCAAATGCAATGCAATGGATGTTTGTGCATTATTTATATCATGATATGCAATGCTAGGCCTAGGAACTATCGTAAATAAGCATTTTACGATGAATTTATGTGTGTTTATTAATACCCTCGGTTTGATAATCTGAACCCATTTTGACCTTAGATAGAGCTTCAGATGAGATTTTACCCTAATTTGGGCTTTTATGAAAATTTCCCAAGTCAAACGTGGTCAAAATTGAAATATAACTTCACCATTAGATTCCTTGGGTCTAAATTAGGTTGGTACCAAAATTTAGGCCCAATTAGAGTTTATCTTGACCTAGCTTGCATTTTAGTCCCCAAAATCTCTATTTCTTACAAGTTGACCCTCAACTTTCAAAAATTATGCAGTTGACTCCCTAACTTCTTCATCTTTTTTGCATAAATACCCCTACCACCATTGATAGGTCAGCCAACCTATAGACATGCATTGCCTCAAGCAAATCCTCATCAAATCACCTCTAAATCCCACCAAATTTGGTGGGATTAGATTTAGACCATTAAGAATCGTGTAAACGCAATCCTAAGCCCTGATTTGGAGTAAGAAGCTCCAACGAATTCTCGAAATTGATGGGTCACTACTTGCCAAATCCATTGATTAAACATGTGGAATTCGCATGTTTCTAGGCTGCATCAAGCTCTATATAAGTTCCCCATGCTTCCACTATCCCTTTAGCTCGGTTACAGGAGAACAAGCTTCTCCTTTCTCCTCTACTGCCTCCAACCGTAGCTCCGATGGACTTCCTCGATCTCCCTCTTTGGGCCACCTAACAACCAAATTGGGTGGCCTAGTATCTTCACCACATTCGTCTGCGCCTCGCCATACCCAGCAGGGGCCCCTACCTCCTTTATCGTCGCTGTTCTCTCTCACCGAAGGTCTCATCTTCCCCGCGACCGATGATGCAAGCCGCCACAGTTCTCTCCCTTCTTTGACCAATTGCATAGCTCTTCATCCTTCTTTTTTACAATAGGTTAGAACCAACCCTCTCCCTACTTATTTTGACCGACGAACCACTGCCTCCCCCTTCGTCTTCTTCATCTCTGACGACACCTCCGGTGAAGTTGCCACATTGCTACACTCCACAGAACATAATGCCACCACCTCCATTCACTCCGCCTCGACCTACTGATCAAAAGCCCCAACTTTATTAGGACTTCAACCATGTATGCACCCCACCGAACACCACCTCCTCTACTCTCCCTCTCTGACCTCGCTATTCACCAATAGACCTTGCACCACACCACGAGCACCACATCAGTCGCCTTCGCACAACGAACTTTTGAGCAAGTCTGACAGGGCTGCAAGGCCATTTCTGTGATCTTATGTTCATCACCGGAGCATCGTCGCTGCCTTCATCTTCCCCATCATTGACTGCTCGTTTTCGACCCTCACTCAACCTGTTGCTGCCCTCAATCGAAGTGGACTCAACCATAACAGGTGTCTGCGTGACCAATTGTAAAGGAAGCAGTGAGGCATAGCCTTGTTTTGATGAAAAGGCTTGCAGAGGAAACAACAAAGAAGGAGCTACACCTTTAGTCCCACATCAGGGATGTAGAGGCACGTGAAGATGTACAAAAGGATTTTGTGCCAGCAACTATTCGCCTCAGCATGCATCGGTGGTGAGGTCCCCATATGCAAGCCCCACTGTATGCACTCACACGCGCTTGTCCATGTGCCCTCACCCACGATTCATGCCACGTGGGTCTGGTCGGTGGATCCATTTATCCGGTTATCCAGGGCTAACTTGGTTCTGAAGAAGGAAACTTTGAGAGGGAGGAGGTGGGTTTTTGCTACCTAAGGATTCGTGCCCTCCCTCTCCTCTCTCTACGCTTAGTCACTGCTGAAGACTTACTGAGGCCTTATGCCTTGCTCTTGTGAGAGGTCGTTACGCCTCTGTGTTCCTCTGCTGCTGCTGTGGCTTGGCTTCTTTAATGCTCGAGATAAGGCGTCGGAAGCCTTAATCAGACATCTGACGCCGTGCTTGTGTTGGTTCTGATATTTGAGATATTTGATTGATACTATTGAAATATATAAGAGCTTAAACATTAGGGCTAATCTGGTGATTCAAATTAGCATTTTAACCCCATCTTTTTACACTCTCATCCTTGGTTTTATTAACATATTATTCTGGTTTACCTTGAGCAATAATTTGATTATATTTGCATATCTTTATTGATATCTGTGATTAGTGATTGAAATTTGCCATTTTACTCCCTACGAACGACCTCGGACTCAGATCGATTTCAGGTTTTATAAATTAAGTGTTTGTGCGAATTTCATCCTATACTATGACACATATTTCTAAAAGATGGTTCTCGTGCTTAAACATTTTGGCACTATTGCCAAGGAGCAACGCGCAGTTTCATTCACTGATAACAATTTTGATTTGATACTAACTTGCTTTATCTACTCTGTTGTGATTTTGTGAGGTACACGAGAGAAGATCAGCTACACAACAACCACTCCAGGGGTAGGCAACTTCATTTCCCTCTTCTTAAGCCCCTTATTCTGGAAGGAAATAAAACCAAGAACCAATTAGGATCAACTCGCATTATTTCATAGACTTAATCACCTGAGTTGCCTAATTTGATTTGCTTAGAAATCCCCACCCAAATATCTACACCTACTAGGGACTTAAGGTGCATAAGGCTACTCACCTTCTTGATTAAGCCCTAGGTGCCAATTTTGGAAAGACTTGAACTTGGAAAATAGAGCCAAATTAGGGTTTCCATCATTAGGGTTTCAAGAAAACACACTTGCCTGATTTAAAGAGAACTGATTTCCCTCATAGTGTGTCACCGAAGCCTTGAATGAATTGACATAATCAAGCAAATCCTAAAAGAAGGCTCTAATAATCACTTGAATTACTAAAATTTGGGACTTAATAACCAGTTTGCAAACCACTCAGAGTGATTTTGGGTTCTTTTACCCAATTCATCCTAAACTTTAGGGCAGGTTAGGTGAAGTTGACCCACCTTGTTGGTTAACCAACCTCCAAATTAGGTCACAAATCACAATCAACTCTAAAGTTCAAGTGAAATTCAAGGCACCATAATTCAGGAATAAAATTGGTAGACTTAGAGGTCAAGTTGCTCATTTTGGTCTACTTGGATTCTTAGTGACAAGGAAGGTCAGGTGGGGGAAACCATGTAACCCGTGGGGATGCTCTACTGTGTAGGGGTCTTTGCAGGGCTCTCTCTTCCTAGCTGCCCAAGTACTTCTCGGGTGAGTGACTTTCTGATCAAGAGGTATCATCTGCCTCAAACCTCCTTAGTCATCTAAAGATTTTTTAGGTGCCTCGATTAGGTCCATCACACATTTTGTCCCTCATCTGGCTATGTGGTGCATGTTCGGAAGGAGGTCCTTAAGACCACCCTTGTGGCCTCCATTAACTGTCCATTCTCATCGAGACCTAGCCTCGACCAAATTTTTGTACTAACACCCGACCAGATTGACATCTCTTCTGAATCATCTTCTTTTGATCCCAGATCTCCTTCATTCGCATCCATGGAGAATCACGAGGAAGAACCCAATTTCCAAAATCAGTTACAACACCTCAATGATCTATTCAATGCATTCATAAATCCACTGCCACATCCTCAAATGCGGGATCATTACAATCCCGCTGCAGTAGAGATCGAGCCCGGGGTACAAATCCCAGTTAGAGGGCCTAACGTCGAACTCAAACCTAATCTAATTCAAGCTATCCTAAAATTCCATGGCTTGAACTCTAAAGATCCCTTCCAGCACATCAAGTAGCTAAAGCATCTGGCCTAGACCTTCAGGCCACTTGTTTAGAATCGGGATATCATACTCATGAGGATGTTCTTCTCTCTCATGGATAAAGCTACCAATTGGTTTTAGACTCTGACCCATACAATCAACACATGGGGCAACACCAAACTGAATTCCTGCATAAATTTTTCCCAGTTGGTTAGATGAATGCTTTAAGGCACCAAATCACACACTTCTCGCAAAATGTAGGAGAACCACTTCACGAGGCATGGGATAGCTTTTTGGATCTCATGTGGAAATGCCCCCATCACGGAGTTCCTAAGTGGAAACAAGTCTAGTCTTTTAACGATGGGCTCCATGAGGATATCAAGCTCTTTGTCAATGCAACCTGTGGTGGAAGCATCATGGGTCAACATGAAGATATAGTTTGAGAGATTCTCGAGAACATGTGCGAGAACTCCATAAATAATGAATAACTGGGTGTGTTTGATCTGACAACCACTCCTGCATTGGCAAACATGCTGGGGGCACACGAGACTCGAGGCCTGTCCACATCCGTCGATCTGTAGTTGGTAGTCAGTTGCTTGGATAAGGTCTCAATCATTGAGAAAAAGGTGGATGATTTGGCTTGACATCTACAGAGAACCACCACCTCTCAGCAAAACACATATACATAACCGCCCCCAGACAAGGAGGCTATGTATAACATTTACCACCACTCTCACCAAGGGATGGACCCATATCCACCCCCGTCTAATCCCGATTTTGGAGGAAACTCCGAACCCACCTACTCTAGTTGAGGGAACTCTAAACCCTCGTATTCAAACTTTTCTGGAGTTCCTCAAACCTCCAAGGATCTCCATACCATCCAGAATGATCCAGTCTCCAATACCTAGAACCCTAGCTGGCGTAATCATCCCAGCTTTGCTTGGTCGAGAAATAATCAGAACACCAAACCTCAATTCCATCCCTAACCACAGGCTTTGTGCCTATATCAGCCCGATCAACCCAGACCTAATCCAAATTGCCAATCTGGGCCTAGCGAGGAAGATCAAATGAGCATGATTTTGCAAGCCCTGGCTGACATCCAGAAGACCAACACGGCTATGCAGAAATAGCAAAAAGACAAGATCACAAAGGTTTGAAATCAGCTCACACAGATGGTGTGGACTTGCTAGCTTGGTGCACTTCCTTCCCAACCTCTGCCAAATCCAAACAACATGCCAACCCAAAAACATGGTGTGAATCAAATCCATGGTCAATCATGATACACTCAACTAGGCCCATCGACTCATACCTACATGTTTGGAGAATCCACCTCAGACCATGACTTATCCTATTATTTAGCAACAGGGTCCAATTCTCTCTCCTCTGCCTCCGCATCATGATTATGCTAGGGTCAATGTTGTTGGCATGAGAAAAGATCACAAGACCAGGCCTCAAGGCCCATCTCCCAAATCTCACCCAACTCATGATGAACGCAATAAGGTCGAGGACAAAACCAAGAGGTGGAAACAGAAGCCCACCCCCCAAGATAACCAATCCATTTCCCTATCCCAAATCTTATCCCACCTTCACAGTAGAGAACTGTCAAAATTTGACATAATGGGTCCATTGAGGAATGCACAAGTCACTATCCCGTTACTTGATATCGTCACTCTCGACTCCACCTCACCTTACTTATCCAAAAAAGAGGTGGAGGAACCCTTACAAGGGAAGGTAGTCTTGTCTGAAAATGTGAGTGCCATAATCCAAAATTGTCTACCTCCTAAGAAATCCGATCCAAGCACCACATTGATTCCTTGCAAGATTGGTGGTACAAATTTCAAGTGGGCTGTACTAGATCTTGGCGCTTCAATCAACCTAACCCCGACTGCCTTATTTGAGCAACTATGGATACAACTATGGATAGGATAGCTAAAGTCCACTGATGTTACTCTACAATTAGCTGACTGAACCATAATCACCCCGATTAGGCTGGTAGAGGATGTGGTAATTAGAGTCAAGGATTTCAACTACCTAGCTAATTTCCTAGTTCTTGACATGGATGCGCCACAACAAATACAAGATATGCCCTTGATTTTGGGGAGACCCTTCTCGGCTACTGCAGGAGCCATAATCAATTGTGAATCAGGGCACATGATAATTCCTCTAGAGATAAGTGAACTAAGATCAATATTTTTGAGGCATCTTCTAAAGGAAAAGAAAAGTGCTCAGCAGAACAACTAGGTTTGATTCAGGATCTCATGACCATTTTGGTAGTAGAAAACCTAAAACTAGAATTGGAAGTTTTCTGCATAACTGAGGATCTCGATTTAGCCGAGCATGATTTTAGCGAATTGAGAGTATTGGAGACTTTCACCTTTGATCATGAGGACATACACACGAATTTCGGGGAACATGATGACATTCGATGGGATTCAGATTTTTATTCCATAGATCTAGAGACATTTTAGTACTAGGATTGTTTTGAGGATCTCCAGGAATCGGGCATGGTATATATCAAGAGTGACCACAACCCAGAGTACGAATCCTTTACAGACTTGGAATTGGATGATCCAAAAGGCACTCTCCATACATTCACTTTTTGGGATGAAAACTATAGAGAAGAATCATTAGAAGACCCAATCTTTGAGTCATTTCTAGAGGAATTGATCTTACACCTATTAGAGAAGAATCAAGATCACTCATTGGATAATGATCCATTAGGTCACATTGCATGAGAGGAACCACACATTTGGGATATGCTAACCAGATTCACCTCTGTTGGGTCCTGGACTCACGACAATCTTACTTCAGAGGCCCATGATTACTACATCTTCCGAGTGATTCCTTCGCAAAAAGCCCATAAGAGCCACCCAGAAATGAATCAACTTGACCCATATCATAGACCTTCTAGAATGACTCTTCATCATAATTTGATACTCATTTGTGGCATCTGATTCTCATCCACCACGATCACATATTTTCTCCTATCACTCATCATAATGCTGTGGATGACATATCCTTTTGTGTTCCTTGTGCCTAGCCAATGGCATTAAACTTAGTGCTTAATGGGAGCCAACCCGTCATTCTTAAAAACCTGAGACCCTTCTAACCTATCTTTTTGCTGAAATCATACTGCACTTGAGAGTTCAACTTTAGAACAACCGATTCCACCTTTGGTATTCGTATCAAAGCTTGAAATCGTCCGCAACAATCATCCTGACCCGTTCACCCACCCTTTGACCCTGTTTTAAACCTTGAACCAAGATGAATTCGTACCCACCTAGTTTACAATGAGGACATTGCAAAACTTAGGAATGGGGGGGTGTTAAAGAGCAAACAAATGGAAATTCAATTCTCTGAGGGGTTCTCACAAAAAAATATTAAAAAAGAAAAAAAATGGAGAAAAGGGAGGAAAATTTTGAGCAATGATTGAAAATATTTCTTGAGGAGGAAAAGAGAAGGAAATGCAAAATGTCAAAAAGGAGCAAAATAAAAAGAAATGATAGTCATAGCAATTGATTTTGGGATCTACTTAAGTTCTAGACCAAATGAAAATAAGGATTAAGTCCTAAAATGCTAGAGACAAGGAGATTAGTATGAGTGCTGATCTTAGGCCTTTTAGGCTTGTTTTAGAGCATGAACACTCACGTACTCATTAAGATCCAAATTAATCCTCAAGAGGTTGAGGAAAGTGTGAGGCTGATGTAGTTGGTGTAAGGCTGATGTAGTTGGTGTAAGGCTTCGTGAGTATTCAGCTCCATTGCCTGCCCTTTAGTTTGCGGGACTTGGTAACCTAAGCACCCAAAATCACACACTAGTCTGGTTTAGTGTGCTGAATGTAAGAAATAATACCAAAAGTATTCTGTTCTGAAAAGTCATCTCGAAGATCAAGCTTAGGAGCAACTCAAAAACACAAGCTGATTTGGACAAGTTCTCAGCACGGAGAGGTGGAAAATTCCCCTCGAAGATGCGTATTAACATATCATCTCCTCAGTGCTTGTCTCCTAGGATATCTAAGTATCCTATCAGGGGCATGTAAGAACCTTGTGCTTGTTTAGGTACCATAGGCAGGATTATCCCAAAATGTCGATTGTTAGGGCCGAAATTTAGCTACAGATCGCCATGGGAAGCACTATCTCAAAGTATCGAAAGCCAAGAGTTCTGGGGCTACCATGGGCAGTGCTATCTCAAAGGATCGAAGGCCAAGGACCCTTCGAGGATTGATGGTAGGGATAAGGCATCCTATACAGTCTATGTTTAGGGTCAATTTGAGGCTAGATTTAGGAAAATATAAAAGGAAAAAAGAGAAAGCTCTCAAAATGGAAAAAAATCCTTCTCTATCTCTCTTATAAACATGCACTGGCAAACTGAACCTAAACATGATACGTCTACACATGAGTTCTTTAATCGCTGGGGTCAATGAACCTCTAAGCAGTTTTTGCGGGCCTTAGAAACCTTCATGGTATACCCAGGCTAAAGCTGGTTTGGTCTGGATCTTGGCTGGTACTTGAGTACCTCTAGGCCTATCATTGGCATTCTGATCTAATTTCTAGAGAGTGGTACAAATCAAGCATCTAAACATCAAAAGCATGGTCTAGAGATTTAGTTCTTTTCATAGGATTTTGATAGGGACTAGTAAAAGTTAGCCATGGGGGTATGATGGTAATATCATCATTAGCCATAACTAGCTTTAATTATTCAGAATTAGGAGACAAAAGCTCTTGCATAATTGCCTGAGAGCCATAATTCCATGTAAATCCATTTTGAGAAGAAAACATTAAAATAAGGTTAAATCTGCAGTTTTAACATCACATCATAAATGCAGACTAACCACGGGGTTTTCGAGGGATTAATTTAAGGTCAAATGAACATTAAAGTACAAATAGTGGGTCCATACAAATAGAAATATAGTTTCACGTGTTTCGTGAAATGAATGAGAACACAAAATCCTAATTTCAAACCTGCTTGAATTAAAGAGGTTTTGGTGAGGATAAAATTCATCTAAGCCTCTTAAAATTTATAGAAAATATTCTAAGAGGTTTGGTACCCTTGGTTTGACCATCTAAACCCATTTTGACCTTGGATAGAGCTTCAGATGGGAATTTACCATAATTTGGGCTTCTGTGCAAATTTTCTAAGACAAACGTGGTCAAAACTGAAATCCAACTTCACCATTAAATTCCTTGGGTGCAAATTAGGTTGGTAGCAAAATTTGGGCTCAATCAGAGTTCATCTTGACCTAGTTTGCATTTCAATCCGTGAAATCTCTATTTCTTACAAGTAGACCCTCAACTTTCGAAAATATTGCAGTTGAGTCCTTAACTTCTTCATCTTCTTTGCATAAATACCCCTATTGCCATTGATAGGTCAACTGACCTACAGGCATCCATTGACTCAAGCAAATCCTCATCAAATCACCTCTAAATCCCACCAAATTTTGTCGGATTCGAGTTCAGACCATGAAGAATCGTGCAAATGCAATCCAAGGTCCTGATTTGGAGCAAGAAGCTTCAGCAAATTCATGAAATTGATGGGTCACTACTTGCCAAATCCATGGAGTAAACATGCAAAATTCACATGTTTCTAGGCCGCATCAAGCTCTACATAAGTTCCTCGTACTTCCACCGTCCCTTTTAGCTCGGTTACAAGCCAAAAAGCTTCTCTTTCCTCCTCGACCTCCTCCTATCGCAGCTTCGGCGGACTTCCTCGATCTCCCTCTTCTGGCCACCCATCAACCAAACTAGGTGGCCCAATATCTTCAGCACATTCATCCACTCCTCGCCATATCTAGTAGGGGCCCCTACCTCCTCTATCTCCACTATTCTCTCTCATTGGAGGTCTCTTCTTCCCCACGACTGGGGAGGCAAGTCATTACAGTTCTCTCCCTTCTTTGACCAATAGCGTAGCTCTTCTTCCTTTTCTCCTCCTCTAGGTTAGAACCAACCCTCTCCCTACTTGTTTTGGCTGATGTAAAGACCCATTTTGTTTTGAGCCTTTTAAGACATCTGGACTGTCAATCAGACGTCTGGACCCCTTCCCAGACGTCTGGAAATTGAAAAATCAGTATGCAAGGTCGGTTCTATGCGCTAGCTGCATGTAGATAGCTTCCTTCTCTCTCTTCTCCTTTCTCCCCCTCACCGAACCCTAACCCCACTCCCTATATAAGAGCCCTCTCCACCCTTCCTCTCTTCTCCACTCCACCACCACCACTTTCCTTCCTCTCCACTATCGTGAGAGGGATGAGCGAGAGAGAGGGAGCAAGAGTGAGGAGCAAGGAGGAGGAGTGGCATGAAGAGAGGGCGGAGGTTGAGCTCGTGAGCTCGGAGAGGCTCGCCGGAGTGCACACGGCCGCCGCGATGCATGCGAGAGGAGTGTGTCGGGGAAATCGTCCTCGACTTCCTACTGCTGCTGGAGCTACAGCCGAGAGGGAGAAGCTGCGGCGGATGTGGCGAGAGGTGCAGGAGCTCCTTCTGATATTGGGATTTTTCCATTATCAGACATCCGGAGTGCCTTCCAGACGATGGGCTCGATGTCTGGTGGTGATACCAGACGTCTAAAAGCAGGTATTCGCGAAGGTGCGTCCTTCTTGCGGTTGAGGCCATGCAGGCTACACCATAGAGCTATTCTGTTTGGCCAAATAAGGACGTGCTACTCTTTCGTGTGTAGGAGTAGCTTTGGAAAGGTGCGTGGCACGTCCTCCCACGCATTTCGGATGTCTGGACAGCTTACCAGACGGCTGGAGGCATTCCTAAATGACTGGAGGATAGGTCGAATGTCTGGAGCTGTGTTCGAACGATCAAATAGGGGTCCTGGACATCTGAGGTAGACTCAGGGACTTGAGGTGAGACTCTAGTGACTTTTAAGACGTCTGGACTTTGTGCCAGGCATCTGATTTGGTTCTATAGTTCTGTTTTTGACCCATTTATGATCCGTTTGGGGTCTGTTTTACGCAAATAAGATATTTGTGATTTCCTTGTGAGTTCCTCTACATGTTAGAAATCCTTATATACTGTTCTAAATGTTCCATTGTGGTATGTTCCTTGGTATAGGACTTCGACCTGTTGCGTGTTCGAGGCTTGTAGAGGCACGTGAGTCTGCTGTTCGAGCCCCCAGTACTCCCGGATTGTCTGGTAGAGTGGTTTCCCCCTGTTTTATTTATAAAACATGAATGCAATTATGAAAATTAGAAAACTAGAAACCTAGGATGTGGCATGAATCCTAGGATGAGAAATACTTGCACTGTTTGTATGCATGTTTGAGATTGCAGTCATAAACGAATGAATAGAACTATAAACAATTGCCTGTTAATAAATATGAGCTGCCTATGGAATATGAAATGCCTGTTCTAGTTAAATAATTACCTATGATATCACTTGTTGTACATGTTAATTTGTGGAAATACAAGCTACATGTGTATAATACAAGAATGGAATTGTGAATGATGAAACCTGGTATGGAATAATATGGTGAATATGACCATGAACCTGATGGGGAGTTAGGAGTAGAGCTCCTGTGGATGAATGGAAAGATCTGGAAATGTGAGTGGGAAGTGTGCTGGCCCTTGAGTATGTGGTACCAAGGAGAGCGACTGTCCCCTGTTTAGTGTAGAGTGGAGCTTACTGCTCTGGGTTAGGACCTAGGGTTAGGATTGGCCACTCTACACTGACTTTTGGTGGCCCTCGAGTACACTGTACCAGGGAGAGCTACTAGTGTAGGGAGAGAGCTAGCCACCCCATGGCGCCTGGGGTTCAGCTAGCCGCCCTACACCGACTTGTTAGGCCCACTGGCAAACCGGGTTAGTCAAACGAGGGTGCGCGGATTGTGGAGGGGTAAGACCCCTATTTGGTTTTGAGGGGCGAGACCCTTATTACTGAGAGGGCTAGGCCCTATACTGTTCTGTGATGTACTTTGGGCGTACCTGCTAGTAGAAATGACTGACCGCATACCAGTGCGGGGTACCTACTCGTGCTCTTATCGCACGTGCCGTAGTCACTGCTAAGTTTGTCCGTGACCTCATGGTGGTTGACTGGGTGTAGGATCACAACGGGGGACGCTCTCGGCTAGGAGAGCTCCACGTGTGCCTTCTACTCTTTGAAAAAGACTGCAATCAAGATCGTTCCCACAAGGAACATGCAAGATCAAGAAAGAAATATGAAAGTAAACAAATGGATGAAAAGGAATTACTTGTAAAATAAATAATTGGAAAAGATAAATTTACCTATTAGCTTTTACTGCTTTAGATAGTTTGGTTACCACTCTACTCAGTGTTCGCTGACTCCATTTACTCATAACCCTTTTCAGGTCCAGGAGTTGAGTAGCCCGAGTCACTGGCTGCAGAGCGTGCTGGGCCCAGTCGAGCCCAGTAGTAGTCTCTTGCTGCTGCAGTACTTCTTTTTGTTAGTTAGTTCAAACTTTGTTTACTATTTCTATTCTGTACTTTTGTTTTACTTTCCTGTTGTGGTGGTGATATGTACTATTACCAGCTTTTACTTCCTTATTGCTTATACGCTTTTACTGTTAGTTACCTTGCATAGTGAATGTGATTTATTTTCCAACTTTTCGATTATTTCTTGTTGGACGACTAGGTCTTGGGATTAGTCAAGTCGAGCCGGTCTCGGGTCTTGTAGGGATTCGGGAATCGGGTCATAACAACATGGTATCAGAGCATGGTCGTCCCAAGAAATGAACCAACTAGCTTGAGAATAACCAATTCACATCCATGTAACTAAAGTAACCACCACAATGTATCGCTTGACTTCTGTTATGAGTTCCTTTCGCTGAAGTCCGTTAGAGTTGACTTCTTTTGTTCTCTTCTTCATCTCCTTGCAGGAGATGCCTCATCGTGGAATTCTTGAGGTGAGCTGTGGATGCGGCCATGGATGAGGTCAAAGGGGCAGAAGTGCTAGATTCGAGGTGCCAGTTGACCCACCATTTCTCCCAAGCGTTCAGGCCCAGGACCTCTCTCAGCTGATCCGAGACAGTACGAGAGGAGCTCCACTTGCCTCCACAGGCGCCTCTTCCTGGGGACGTGGAGGGGGAGTCCTCTGTGGGACCGAGAGACTGATGCAGCACTAGACGAGGGGGAGGACCACCCCCCATCGCACTCTAACACTTCTGAGCACGAGTCCTCCCTGCCTGGAGGCATGCCCGTTCCCCCACTACAGCTGCACTATGAGCTTTTTGGGCAGTTCCGAAAGCTGAAGCCCCCCTCCTTCAAGGGAGATGAGGACCCGTCTGAGGCAGAGGACTGGATGGAGCAGATTGAGAAGGTGTTTGACACCCTTCGCCCCCGTGCAGAGTGCCGCGTGGCCTTTGCCACGTACCAGCTGGAGAGTGCGGCACACAGGTGGTGGAGGGCAATTAGAGGCTAGGAGAGGGGAAAGCCAATGTGAGACTAGTTCATGACCCTCTTCTGCGAGCAGTACTTCCCACAGACTTGGCAGGACCAGAGGAGGCGGAAGTTCCACACTGTCCGCCAGGGGACGATGACTGATAGTGCGTACCGCATGCGCTTCTTGGAGCTGTCACGTTTTGCTGCGACAGCCATAGCTATGGAGGAGGAGCACCTGTGGAGGTTCACTTAGGGGCTCTGGCCTGCCATTCGGGGGTATGTCAAGCCCCTGAAGCTGCCCACCTTCTCGAGAGTGGTGGAGGCAGCCATGACGTACAAGGAGACCAACTCGGTAGTGCGTGACACTGATAGCAGATAGAAGAGGCCCTACCAGCCAAACTACTCATAGGGCCGACGAGAGAGGAGGCACGCGGCACCCGCAAGAGAGTTGTCTCATTTTGCGGGGCCGTCAGTGCCCTTTGGGGGCCCCCGACAAGGGCCAGCTGTCAGCATTGGACCCCTGCCCAGCCGTCAGCTGGGACCTATCGAGGGAGGGAGTCGAGTCCCCCTCTGCTACCAGTGTGGCCAGTCAGGCCACATTAGGAGGGACTGCCCGTCTAGGGTTGGAGCATAGCAGATGCTCCCCGCACCGAGTGCTGGAGGCCGAGCAGGTGGTCGTGGCTCCCTGGCATGTGGGGGAGGGCAGCAGTCACGGGGAGGGTACCGACCGGTAGCTACTCGCTCGACTCAGAGTGTGGCTGCTTCTTCTACACCAAGAGATGAGGGGCATATCAATGCCCTAACACACAGAGACGCCAGGGCATCCGGTTCAGTGTGGCAGGTATGGTTACCATTTCTAGTAGATTAGTTTACGTGCTTTCTAATTCTGGTGCCACACACTCTTTTGTCGCTACGAGTTTTGCTATCAGTTTGGGACAGGACTGCATGTTGTTAGAAGATCCATTTGTGATCAGAGGTCCAGGTGGTCAGCTATTTGTAGCTGAGGAGGTCTACACAGACTGTGAGGTCAGTATTGGGGGACACAGCCTCCCCGCTGACCTGATTGTCATACCGATGGAGGACTTCGGCATGATTCCGGGGATGGATTGACCATTCGCTTACCACACTTTGGTAGACTATTTCGGGAGGAAGATCGTCATGTCCATACTGGAGATGCCTTCCTTTGAGTTTCACGGATAGCCAATGGAAGGAGGTTTCAGGTGCATTTCTACCCTTCGAGCAGCGAGACTTTTGGGCCAGGGGTGTGAGGGCTTTCTAGCTTATGTGGTGGCAGAGCCCAACCTTGTGGCAGTCTTTCAAAGAATCCCGGTGGTTAGGGAGTACCCCTACGTGTTTCCAGAGGAGCTGCCAGGACTACTGCCTGAGCATGAGATTGAGTTTGAGATCTCACTGGTACCGGGGACCAGCTCCATTTCTACTGCACCGTACCGAATGGCACCACTTGAGCTGCGAGAGCTCAAGTCCCAGCTACAGGACCTGTTGGAGAAGGGCTTTGTGAGGCCCAGTGCGGCCCTGTGGGGAGGCCCTGTGTTGTTTGTGAAGAAGAAGGATGTTACCCTGCGCCTTTGTGTTGAATACAAATAGTTGAATAGGGTCACCATTAAGAACAAATATCCGCTGCCGAGGATTGATGATCTGTTTGACCAGTTACGAGGTGCCACGGTATTCTCCAAGATAGATCTGAGATCAGGCTACAACTAGTTGAGGATCAAGGAGACTGACATCTCCAAGACAGCTTTCCACACACGGTACAGACACTATGAGTGTTTGGTCATGCCGTTTGGGCTGACCAACGCCCCCGCTGCTTTCATGGATTTGATGAACTGGGTGTTCAGACTGTATCTGTATCAGTCTGTGGTGGTATTTATTGATGACGTGCTCATTTACTCGTGGGATCAGGCACAGCACGGACAGCACTTGCGGATGATTCTGGACACTTTGAGACGGCGTAGGCTGTATGTCAAATACAGCAAGTGCGAGTTTTGGCTGAGGCAGGTGACTTTCTTAGGCCATGTGATTTTAGGAGATGCTTTGGCTTTGGATCCAACCAAGGTTGAGGCCATACTCAGGTGGGAGAGGCCATGTACAGTGACAGAGATATGCGGCTTCTTGGGATTAGCAGGTTACTACCGATAGTTTATCAGGGGTTTCTTGCAGATTGCGCGTCCTATGACTCAGTTGACCCAGAAGAACGTGCCCTTTGCTTGGACAGATGCTTGTGAGGCGTGTTTTTAGGAGTTGAAGGAGAGCTGACTTCAGCTCCTATGCTGACCATTCCAGATAGCAGTGGTAATTTTGTGGTCTACACGAACGCTTCCTTGTAGGGGTTAGGGGGTGTGCTTATGCAGCGGGGTCATGTTGTCTCTCACGCTTCACGGTAACTAAATCCCCATGAGCATAGCTACCCTACTCACGACTTAGAGCTGGCGGCAGTTGTCTTCGCGCTGAAGACATGGAGGCACTACCTCTACGGCGTGACCTTTGAGATTTTCATAGATCATAAGAGCCTCAAGTACTTATTTGATCAGAAGGAGCTTAACATGAGATAAAGACATTGGTTGGAGTTCCTGAAGGACTATGACTGCAGCATCTCCTACCATCTGGGGAAGGCCAACGTGGTGGCTAACGCCTTGAGCCGGAAGGCACCTGCCCACTTGGCTAGTTTACAGGCATGGAGTTGGAGACTTATGGAGGAGTTGGGCAGTTGGCGACCCCAAGAGCCACAAGGGTATTATGGGGTAGTGGCGATGACACAGCAAAGGAGACCAGAGCTGATAGACCGCATCATCGCAGGACAGATGACAGATCCGTACCTGCAGTCATTGCAAGACAAAGTGATGTCAGGGGACCTAGGAGACTTCTCTTTTACAGACGAGGTGCTGCGTATGAGGGGACGTTTGTGCGTTCCCAGAGATGAGGAGTTGTTAAGAGAGCTCCTAACTGAGGCGCACGGGTCCAGGTTCTCCATACATCCCGGGAACACAAAGATGTATCATGATCTAGGACGTGACTTTTGGTGCAGAGGAATGAAGCAGGATGTGGGTGAGTTCGTGCAGCAGTGTTTGGTGTGCCAGCAGGTCAAGGCCGAGCATCAGAGGCCTGCAGGGCCATTGCAGCCACTTCCTATGCTAGAGTGGAAGTGGGAGAGCATCACCATGGACTTGGTGGTGGGCTTACCCGTTACCCAATGAGGACACGATGCAGTCTGGGTGATAGTGGACAAGTTGATGAAGATGGCACGTTTCGTACCGATTCGAGTAACTTTGGGACCAGCACAGTTGGTGGAGAGGTACATTCGTGATGTGGTACATCTGCACGGAGTTCCGCGTGAGATTGTATCCAACCAGGATACCTGTTTTACTTCCCAATTTTGGGCTGATTTTCAACAGGCTTTGGGGACACGGTTGAGGTTTAGTACGGCGTACCACCCTCAGACAGACGGACAATCAGAGTGCACTATACAGACACTTGAGGACCTTTTGCATACCTGTGTACTAGACTGGAGGGGCTCTTGGGAGGAGCACTTACCCCTAGCAAAGTTTGCATATAATAACAGCTATCACTCGAGTATCGACATGGCACCTTACGAGGCTCTGTATGGACTGAGGTGTACTACGCCCTTAAGTTGGGTTAAAGTGGGGACCAAGTGGGAGGTTGGCCTCAGGCTGCTCTGGCAGAGTCAAAAGGAGATAGAGTAGATTCATAGATGACTTCGCATTGTCAGGAGCAAACAGAAGAGTTATGCTGATTGGAACGTAGAGAGGTGCAGTTTGAGCTTGGGGATCACGTCATTTTTCACATTTCGCCCATGAAGGGCCTGCAGCATTATGGGGTGAAGGGGAAGCTTGCGCCGATGTTTGTGGGGCCCTTTGATGTCCCAGAGCGGGTAGGACCTGTTGTTTACTGGCTTGCCCTTCCTCTCCAGCTTTCTGGTGTGCACGACATCTTCCACATGTCCAACCTCAGGAAGTACGTCGTCGATCCCAGTCACGTTCTGAGCCACAAGAGTGTCGAGGTGGGTGATGACCTAACCTACCCCGAGAGACCAGTGCAGATACTAGACAGAGCCGTCCAGAGTTTGAGATGGAAGTAGGTACCCTTGGTGAAGGTCTTGTGGAGGAGCCAGCGGTACGAGGAGGCTACCTGGGAGCCTGAGGCAACAATGCGAGAGCGGTACCTGGAGCTTTTTGAGGGTACATCTTTTCGGACTGACTTCGGTCCTCTTTAAGTTTGTTATGCATTTATATTTCCTTTTCCGTACCCTAGCTAGCTCAAGTTTCGGGGAAGAAACTTCCTTTAAGTTTGTTATGTTGCAAAGACCCATTCTATTTTAAGCCTTTTAAGATGTCCGGACTGTCAGTCAGACATCTGGACCCTTTCTCAAATGTCTGGAAATTGAAAAATCTATACGCAAGGTCAGTTCTGCACATTGGCTGCATGCAGACAGCTTCCTTCTCTCTCCTCTCCTTTTCTCCCCCTCTCCGAACCCTAACCCCACTCCCTATATAAGAGCCCTCTACCCCCTTCCTCTCTTCTCCACTCCACCACCATCACTTTCCTTCCTCTCCACTACTGTAAGAGGGATGAGCAAGAGAGAGGGAGCGAGAGCGAGGAGCGAGAAGGAGGAGCGACGTGAAGAGAGGGAGGAGGTTGAGCTCGCGAGCTCGGAGAGGCTCACCGGAGTGCGCACGGCCGTCGCAGCATGTGAGGGAGGAGGAGTGCACCGGGGAAACTATCCCCTACTTCCTACAGTGGTTGGAGCTACTATTGAGAGGGAGAAGTCGCAGCAGGGCACGGCGAGAGGAGCGGGAGCTCATTCTGATACTGGGATTTTCCCAGTATCAAACATCCGGAGTGCCTTCCAGACGATGGGCTGGACGTTTGGTGATGACACCGGACATCTGAAAGTAGGTATTCACGCAGGTATGTCCTTCTTGCGGTTGCAGCCATGCAGGCCACACCGCAGAGCTATTCTATTTGGCTAAATAAGGATGTGTTGCTCTACCGTGCGTAGGAAAAGCTTTGGGAAGGCACGCAGCATGCCCTCCCACATGTTTCGGATTTCTGGACAGCTTACCAGACGACCAAAGGCATTCCCAGATGGCTGGAGGATAGGTCAAACATCTGGAGTTGAGTCCAGACGGACAAATAGGGGTCCTGGATGTTTGAGGTCGATGCAAGGACTTGAGGTGAGACTCTAGTGGCTTTTAAGACGTCTGGACTTTATGCCAGACATCTGATTTAGTTCTGCAGTTCTATTTTTAACCCATTTAAGGTCCGTTTAGGGTCCGTTTTACGCAAACAAGATATCTGTGGTTTCCTTGTGAGTTCCTCTACATGTTAGAAATCCTTATATACTATTCCGAATGTTCCATTGTGGCATGTTCCTTGGTATAGGACTTCGACTTATTGCATGTTCAAGGCTTGCAGAGGCACATGAGTCTGCCGTTCGAGCCCCCAGTACTCCCGGATTGTCTGGTAGAGTGGTTTCCCCTATTTTATTTATAAAACATGAATGCAATTATGAAAATTGGAAAACTAGAAACTTAGGATGTGGCATGAATCCTAGGATGAGAAATACTTGCACTGTTTGTATGCGTGTTTGAGATTGCAGTCATAAATGAATGAATGGAACTGTAAACAATTGCCTGTTAATAAATACGAGCTGCCTGTGTAATTTGAAATGCCTGTGCTACTTAAATAGTTACCTATGATATCACTTGTTGTATATGTTAATTTGTGAAAATGCGAGCTGCATGTGTATAATACAAGAATCGAATTGTGAATGATGAAGCCTGGTATGGAATAATATGGTGAATATGAGCATGAACCCTACGAGGAGTTAGGAGTAGAACTCCTGTGAATGAATGGAAAGATCTGGAAATGTTAGTGGGAAGTGTGCTGGCCCTTGAGTACGTGGTACCAAGGAGAGCGATTGTCCCTTGTTTAGTGTAGAGCGGAGCTAGCTACCCTTGGGTTGGGACTCAAGGTTAGGATTGACCACTCTACACCGACTTCTGTTGGCCCTCTCATACGCTGTAATAGGGAGAGCTACTAGTGAAGGAAGAGAGCTAGCCACCCCACGGGGCCCGAGGTTCAGCTACGCACCCTACACCAACTTGTTGGGCCCATTGGGCAAACCAGGGTAGTCAGACGAGGGTGCGTGGACTATGGTGGGGCAAGACCCCTGTTTGGTTCTAAGGGGCGTGACCCCTGTTACTGAGACGGCTAGGCCCTATGCTATTCCGTGATGTACTTTGGGCATACCCACTAGTGGAAACGATTGACCGCGTGCCAGTGTGGGGTAGCTACCCGTGCGCTTATTGCACGTACCGCAGTCACTGCTACATCTGTCCGTGACCTCGGGGTGGTTGACTGGGTGTAGGATCACCACAAAGGACTCTCCCGACCAGGAGAGCACCACGTGTGCCTTCTACTCTTCGGAAAAGATTGCAATCAAGATCATTCCCATGAGGAACATGCAAGATCAAGAAAGAAATCTGAAAGTAAACCAATGGATGAAAAGGAATTACTTATAAAATAAATAATTGGAAAAGATAAATTTACCTATTAGCTTTTACTGCTTTAAATAGTCAGGTTACCACTCTACTTAGCGTTTGCTAACTTTGTTTACTCATAACCCTTTTCAGGTCCAGGAGTTGAGCAGCCCGAGTCACCGGCCACAGAGGGTGCTGGGCCCAGTCGAGCCCAGTAGTAGTCTCTTGCTGTTGTAGTACTTCTTTTTGTTAGTGAGTTCAGACTTTGTTTTCTGTTCCTATTCTGCACTTTTGTTCTACTTTCCTGTTGTGGTGGTGATATGTACTGTTACCAGCTTTTACTTCCGTACTGCTTATATGCTTTTACTATTAGTTACCTTGCATAGTGAATGTGGTTTATTTTCCTACTTTTCGGTTATTTGTTGTTGGATGACTGGGTCTTAAGATTAGTCGAGTCGGGCCGATCTCAGGTCCTGTAGGGATTCGGGAACCGGGTCGTAACAGCTGACGAGCCATTACCTCCCCCTTTGTCTTCTTCATCTTCGATGACACCTTTGGTGAAGCCGCCACATTGCTACACTCCACGAAACACAATTCGACCATGTCCATTAGCTCCGCCTCGACCTACTTATCAAAAGCCCCAACTTTATTGGGACTTTTAACCACGTACTCACCCCACTGAACACCTCCTCCTCTATGCTCCCTCTCTGACCTCACTATTCACCAACACACCCTCTCGCACCATACCATGACCACCACAATAGTTGCCTTCTTACGGCAAAACTTTTGAACAAGTTTACAGGGCCATAAGGCCATTTTCATGATCTCAAGTTCATCGTCGGAGCACCGTCACCACCTTCATCTTCCTCATCACCGACCACCTATCTCCGACCTTCACTTGAACTGCTGCTGCCATTAATCGAAGCTGACTCAACCATAGCAGGTGTCTGCAGGACTACTTATGAAGGAAGTAGCGAGGCATAGCCTTGTCTTGATGAAGAGGCATGCAGAGGAAACAATGAAGAAGGAGCTACACCTTTAGTCCCACATTGGGGATGTAGAGGCACGCGAAGACATACAAAAGGATTTTGTGCCAACAGCTATTTGCCTCAGCACTCACCGGAGGCGAGGTCCCCATATGCATGCCCCACTGTACGTGCTCACACGCACTTATCCACGTGCCCTCTCCTACAGTTCACACAACACGGGTCTGGGCGATGGATCCGTTTACTCGATTATCCGGGTCGTACTTGGTTTTGAGGAAGGAAACATTGAGAGGGAGGGGGGTTTTGCTGCATCAGGATTCGTGCCCTCCCTCTCCTCTCTCTACACTTAGTCACTACTAAAGACATAGTGAGGCCTTGTGCCTTGCTCTTGTGAGAGGCCCTTACACCTCTATGTTCCTCTACTGCTATTGTGCCTTGGCTTCTCCGAGGCTTGAGATAAGGCATCAGAAGCCTTAATCAGACATTTGACCTTGTGCTTATGTTGGTTCTAATATTTTAGATATTTGATTGATACTGTTGAAATATTTAAGAGCTTAAACATTAGGGTTAATTTAGTGATTCAAATCACCATTTTAACCTTATCTTTTTGTACTCTCATCCTTGGTTTTATTGACATATTATTTTGGTTTACCTTGAGAAATAATTTTAATATATTTTCATTTCTTTATTGATAATAGTGATTAGTGATTAAAATTTGCCATTTTGCTTTGTGTGAATGACCTCAGACTCACATCAATTTTGGGTTTTATAAATTTAACTGTTTGGGAAATTTTCATCCTATACTACGATGTGTATTTCTAAAAGATGACTCTTGTGCTTAAACAGTTGTTGCTGGCTTGCATCTTCAAATCAAGGCCTAGAAGGCTTTGTGGGAGTAATCCGCAGCTTCAGGTGCTAGTGGCATGGTATATGGCAGCTAGAGATCAATGGACGGCTGCAGATATGGCAGGCGCTCCAATGGTACCTAAGAATCATAAATATGGGCCAATTGTCCCAATTAGGTAGCTCAGAAGGCTTGTCATGAGGCGAGGAAAGTGATGGTGATGGATTTGAGGTGAATTAAGAGGTGGAGGAGGTTGGGAGAACTCGAAGATGATGGCAGACGATGGGTTTGTTCAAGGAGGTACTTCAGTAGCCAAAACATCCAATTTTGTTGTGGCTTTTGGTCATGGAGTCGAGGTGGAGTGTTTGGTGGACAGAGTTGCCGGCACTAGATCACCAGAGCTTTGCTGGTCGCGAGGTAGGAGAGGAATAGAGAGGAATAAAGGTCAAATTTAAGTCTTAAGGTCCTAAGAGCAATCTATTGAAAAAGGGAAGTAGATAGACCTACTATATTGGATGAAAAGGGGAGGAAGTCCGTGGTGGCTTGCTTCGTTGGCACCGTGGATGAGGAATTCTTCGGTGAGGTTGAACGGCGACAACAGAGGGGATAGGAGCTCCTGCTTTGGTATGAGAGAAGTGGATGAACGTGAGGAGGATGTCGGGCCACCCAATTTGATGGTTGGAAGAAGGGGAGCGTGTGGGTTCACTGGAGCCAAGTCAAACAGTAGCCAAAGTGGAGGAAGAAAGAGGTTTTCTGGCCTAAACTTGGCTAATCCTGATCTTGGAGCAATGAGGAGTTTATATAGGTGAAGATCAGGGCCTCAATTGGCAAGATTTGCGAATTTGGAGTAGGAATCAACCTTGTTTCCTATTTGCAAATTTCTACTTTAGTAGAGCTTCTCAACTTTAATCTGGGCATGAAATCAGGTCTGGAATATGATCTCCTAAGAGATTATCCCTCCAAATTTGAAGTGATTTGGATCATAATAGCAGGAGGAATCCTTGATTGGTGTCGTCGCACGTTGGGTTTGAAAACCTGATTAGGAAACTAGGGCTTTTAAGGCAATAGGGGCCTTTATGTGAAGAAGACGATAAAGTTAGGAGCATAGATGTAAGGAGACATGGAAGTTAGGGGATTAGATGTTAAAAGCAGATTTTAAGGGTAGAAATGCAAACTAGGTCAAGATGAACATTGATTGGGCCAAAATTTTGTTGTTAACCTAATTTGGACCTAAGGAATCTAATGCTATACGTAGATTTGTGTTTTGACCATGTTTGAATGGGTAAATTTCATAGAAACCCAAATAAAGGTAAAGATGGGCTTAGATGGTCAAAGTGAAGGTACCAAACATCTTAGAATATTTTTCAATGAATTTTAGGAGGTTTAGATTGAATTTATATTAACCAAAACCCCTTCAACTTAAGTGAGGCTGATAATTAGGGTTTTCAATACTATTTTATTCCTCGAAATGCGTAAAACCCTAATTTAGTTATTTTGAGCCCACTTCTTGGTCCTTTAAGTTCATTTAACCTTTAATTAACCCCTGGTCAACCTCATACATAATCTGCATTTGCGATGAGATGGTAAAATAATAGAATTAACCCTGTTTTCTTATCTTCTCAAATCAGTTCAGTATGAAATTACGACCCTCAGATGATCATCTAGGAGCATTTATCATTTGATACTGACTAATTTCAACTAGTTATAACAAATGATGGTGTTACCATCATTTAGTGGCTCCAACTTAAGGGTTGTGTAGGGGCTAGTTAAGGGTTGGAAGCCACCCTTTGGTGGCCGTCCATGGTGGAGGAGCCCATGGTTGGTGCCAAAATTAGGTTCTAGAAGGGAGGACTTTTGGAGGGAAAATTAGAGGGTGGAGATGCCTTTGATGGTGGATGTATGGTGGTGATTGAAGAGGGTGTTTTGGTTTTGAAAGAGGGGTAGTTATAAGTTGTGGTTATGGGTGAAGGGTTGGATGTTTTGGCGCCACCCTTGAAGGGTTGCCAAGGGTGGTCTTGGTTGGTGATTTTGGCGCCAAAGGAATGTAGGATAAGGTGGTGTTTTTGGTGGAGCTATGGAGCTAGGTAGCCAACCATGAGGTGGAGGTGAGGTCGAGCTTAGTTAAGCTAGCTTAGCTAGTAGAGTAGTGGAGGAGCTAGGTTTTAGTTGGAGGAGCTATTCTACTCTGCATGGAGATGACTTGTAGTTGAGGTGGACCTTTATTGAGTTCATCAACTAGCTTAGCTAACTAGTTCTTTGTTAGTAGATAGGCTGAGTGGGATGAACTAAATTGAGCTGGTCTCATCTATTCTACAGCTGAGGGGAGCTAGGTCTGATCTTCTTGAAGACTCTTTTGCTAGCCAGCTAGCTAGCTTGGGTTTAGTAGACAAGCTCAACTAGGTTGAGCTAGGATGAGTCTTCATGATCTCGTGTCGAGCTTCCCTGAGCTGGCTGTGGACTCTTCAGTTGACTTAGCTTAGCTTGTTGAGGACTAGTAGCTAAGCTAAGTTAAGTTGGGCTGCTATTTGTTCGGTGGAGCTAAAATAAGCTGGATCTAGCTAGCTTGAGCTAGGTTGAGTTGGAATCTAGCTGAGGTAAGCTATATCTAGCTGGGATTGAGCTGGCTTGAGCTTTAATCCAGTTGAGGAGAGCTGGATCTAGCTGGGATCTAGCTGGAATGAGTTCTATCTTCTTCTTCCTAATAGTCTACCTTTCACATTGCCAGGGTTTAGATGATCTTCGCTTTGTGATCATCCCTGACATTGACATGAAGTGTATTAGTGGTAACACCATTATCATTCATAACTATATTAATTTAGCTAAATTTCAAGATTAAATTCATTTAACTAATCATTAAAAGGGTACAATTCAATTGTGGCCTAATTAATAGAAACAAATGAAAATTGAGTTAATTCGGTCGCTTTAATGAGTATCTATGATTGCGTAGCAATCATAGGTCTTAATTGGCCTAGATTAAGCTAATACTTAGCATAAGGTAGGGTTATTCATGCAAGCATACGCATTATCTGCATCTTTACTGCTTTCCTTCAGCTATGCATAAAATAATGTTATAATGTGCTGATTAAGTGCATTATGTCGATTGCAGGGAATAAGCTGATCAGGAGCTGGATCTGAATTGGATCAGGAATAACAGGAGTTGTAGCAGAGCTGGAGCAGAAGGCCTAGTTTAGATGTAGGAATAATAATGTAAGGGGGTTAAAGGTTTTCTATTCTATTAAGTAGAAATAAAGCAGTAAAATGTGAAGAGCTTAGGTCCATCCTAGCCTTAGGATAGCCTAGAGACTTCCCTAAGCCTTAGCCACCCTTAGATTAGGTCAAAACACCCTAGGAAGCCCTAAAACGCTAGTTCCAGCCCTTCTCTGGACGTCCAGATAAGTTTTAAGATGCCCAGGACCCTTAGCCAACTCCCGCACACTTCAAACCCACTTCTACAGTGTTATTGGACGTCCATACACTTTGTCAGACATCCAATTTCTGTAGAATACCCAAAATAGAACCCGAAAACCTTCCTGACTCTGATTGGACGTCCAGACAACAAGTCTAGACTTTTGATTTTTGAGTATAAGATGTCTGATTCTATTATTAGACGTCTGATACTACTCTCTAATTCCTGTTTTGAGATTTAATCCTTGATCTTGGATCCCTAGGTCCCTAAACCCAATTCCAACCCCATAGGAACCTAAATTAAGGTGCCCTAACCCTAGTGCATCACCTCTAGACCTCCCTGATGACCTAATTAGGTCCTCACTAAACCTCATTGACTTAGATCTTAGTCAATTCCATCAGCCTATTCAATTGGACTCCTTGAGTCCAATTGAGCCCTAATCTCAGCACACACTGTCCAATTAGACTTAGTGAGAGTCCAATTGACCTAGACCTGACTTAATTGAGTTGTTTTACTCTCAATTAAGTTTCCACACACCCAATTAAACTTGTATTAAGTTTAATTGCACTTTACCTTAGTGAATTAGGGTTTGTAACCCTAATTTGAGACCTACCTTGACCTAAACCCACTAGAACCCAACCTAATCAACCTAGCCACCTAAGTTTCGACCCACACACACACCCACACACACCATCCACACGAAAATATCTAGCCTAGAGTTCTCTAGAACTCTCTACCATATGTGGTTGCCTTGGTTGCCAAAAATAGCAACCAAGAGCCATTTAATTTTTAGATCCACATTTGGTGGATCTAAAAACCACCATCCACACCCTCTCTCTCACTCTCCCACGAGCTCCCACCATAGGCCTCTCTAGAGAATTCCATAGTTCTCTAGAGAGCTTCCCTTAGGTCTATAAAAAGACCCCTTGGGTGGCCATTTGCACCCATTCACTCCCTTGGCAATTGCTCTCCATTGGTGCCATTCACGCCACCTCCACTTAGCCGCTCACTCCACCTCCACGAGCTCACTACCACCACCATGGAGGACACCATGTCGGGATGTTGGATCAACCCTACTTCTCTCCAAGGGTCAGCCTAAGCTACATTGGCCGCTCCTCATTCTCCTCTCGACCACTCCAAGGCCATCAGGGAGCACCCCTGAATGCCCTCTATTCTTCTAGCTCTAGATCATGCTCTTCATAATTTTTATTGCTTTCATTTACTGCTTAGTAGAGTAGTCTTACTTCTCCCCCAATGATGCATGCGAAATCCGCCTGTTGATTCTTGTATGCAATCGTTTTCTGGTAGTTAGATTTAATTTTAAGCATTCATGTATAAGCTTTCCTCTAGATTTCCTTGTGCAACAACTCTCCCATGATGAATGAAATTTCATTTTATATATATATATATATATATATATATATATATCTCTTATGTGCTTGAAATCACCTTGAGCTGAATGATTATCATATTTGCATGATTTAAGTGCCTGTCCTTTAACTGCCTATATATTACGCACCAGCATGTCGTTTGAATAAAGTAGAGCGGCTTTAAGATCGATTTCAAAAATAAAAACAATGCCTACCAGACATGAACGACCGGGACTCAAAGTCTCGTTACTTTTTTACAAAATAATATCTTTGTTGGATCGTATCTCACAACTATACTACGACGCTTTTATAAAAAACACGAGCTACGATTTCTCCCAACAAAATGGCGCCGTTTCCGGGGATCGAACCCGGGTCACCCGCATGACAGGCGGGAATACTCACCACTATACTACAATGACCTTGAAGTCGGTGGGTTTGATGACCGGGTTTTGGTTTTGCTATAACGTTGTAGTAAAGCCGGTTATTACCAACATTTCAAATATATAAAAATTTTTTACTCGGAAAATAAAAGAGTTCCCGAGGTCGAACTCAGGGAGCAAGTTGTATTCTAGAGATATACATGTTTCTTTTACAAAATAAAGAGAGAGGGAAAGATTTTGTTGTTCTCTTTGTTTTCTCCTCGTGATGTTCTTCTTTCTTTCTTTTCTTCAGATCTCCTTCTTCTTCTTCTGCAATTGTGGTGACCCTTTCTCTTTTCCCTTTTCTTCTTTATGGCTGCAGAGCTTCTGCCTTCAGCTACTAAGTCTTCCTCTCTTCTTCTTCTGCTTTGGCTGTTGCTCTTCTTTTCTTTCTTTCTCCTTCCTGTCTCCTTTTTTTTTCTTTGCTTTGGCCCTTCCTCTTCTTTCTTCTTCAGCCTGCCTTCTTTCCTGCTCTGGTTGCTGACCTTCCGTCATCTGACCCGGTGCTTAGACGACTTAACTATGCATTTGCTACAGTGCAGCTCCTTCTTCTTCCGCGAGTCTTCTTCTTCGCCTGTGCCTGCACACTTCAGAGTTTTTTTTTTTTTCGTCAGAGGAAAAACCTACTCTACCCTCCCCCCCCCGCGTCTCTCTTTCTCTCTGAAACCACTCTTGGGAAAGCTCTCCCAGAGCTACCGGGTAACCGGGTTCGGATCAAGCCCGGGTCCAGGCCCACCGGCGTGCGTGGTGGGCGAGGAGTGCAGGTCAGTCTTGAGTCGGGTCGGGTCGGTTCGGGTCAGGTCCGCGGGGTGTGAGCGCGGACGAGACCGGGTAACCGGGCGGGTGAAGGGGACCTCACCCCGTGTGCTGAGGCAGTAAGCCTTCAGCACTTTTGCATCTTATGTCGCTGCGGCTCTTCAGGCGTTTCCGAGGTGGGACTAAACGGCCCACCTCAATTGCGCGCCCGCAGCGGGGAATTTAGCAGGAGATGGCGGCGTCACGCGGAGCTTTCTTCCTCAGCTGCGAACCTGGTGTTTTGCCAAAACTCCTCGCAAGGCCTGGGAGTGAATCTGGGCTTAGCGCTGAGCGTGGCGCGCCTGTAGCTGCAGGCGGAAGCAGTTCCTCCTGCGCGTCAATGGCGGCGGAGGTCGGGTGGCCTGTTCACAAGAAAACGGCCTTTCGGCCTAATCAGAGAGTGCCAGGAGCTTCGCCAGGGTGCGGCGAAGCTCGTGTGGGTGGTGGCGAGGCGCGGGGCAGCGTGCGAGGGCTGCCCTAGGTCGGACTGTGGGTCGGAGGATGGGTCTGTTCGGTGGGGTTGCAGAGGGTGATGTGGGGGAAGTGGCAGGGCGGAGGTTGATCAGGGTGAGGAGGCGGAGGTCCTGCGGTGGTCGGCGAGCCGTGTGGGTCGCTGAGGTGATGGGAGCGGCTCGCCGGAGGGTGGTCGGAGACGAAGGGGGTGAAGGTGGTCAGGGTCGGTCGAGGGCTTAAGTGAATAAATTGAAAGCGGGGAAAGAAAGAGGAGAAGAAGGGGAGTAGCTCTAGCTTACTTGCAGGGACGAAAGGGGAGGAACAGGGCGACAGTCGTATCGACTGTCGCCGGAGAAGACGATGCTCAGGGAAAGGGGCGGCGGCGAGTAGAGAGCCGGAGAGGCGCCAGCTGGGTGCGGCGTGGTGCGGGAAGAGCAGGGGAGGAAGTCTCTGCTGCTGGTATTGCGGCAGAGCGAAGAGGTGGAGGGGGAGGAAACCGCCGGAGCTGGTGAGCGTCTGCCGGAGGAAGAAGAGAAGAAAGTTGGGGATTTTCTCCGTCAGATCCAGGCTCCCTTGGTCGGTGGAGCAACGGGGGGTATTTATAGGGATCAAACAGGGAGGAAGGCGGAGGGAGACGACGTGTCTCCCTCGCCGGAGGATGGTCGGAAACAAGAACCCATACCGTCCGTGCGTTCGCACGGCCGGTATGGTGGGCTACAACGACCAGGGGGGTGTCCCTGCGACGGCTGACGACGCAGGGCACCCCCGGTTTACTTGCCAGGTCCCCCACCTCACCCTGCGTGGCGCCATGCTCCGCGCAAGGTCGCCGGAGCATGGTGCTGGCAGGTTTTGCAGGAGGGACCTGATTGCAAAGAACGAAGGAGAGTTAGGGGCCAAAATGCGAGGGTTCAAAAGTTGAGGGCCAAAGAGTAAATATATGAGGACCAAAGTGTAAAGTCGGTCAAGGAGGTTTCTTCTTAGGCTCAAGTTTTTGTACATGACTAATTAAGACCTAAGGAAGCTGATGGTGAATTTCATTTTCATCTTAAACCTTGTTTGACCGGTCAATTTGCGCAAAAACCCAAATTAAGTTATTAATTGGGCATGGTTCTCAATGTAGGTCAAAATGGGTTCTAAAGGCCAAATTGAAGGTTCTAAACCCTAGAGATTATTTTTCTACGAATTTTAGAGGGTTTATTCTATTTTTACTTTGCCTCGAACCTTGTGAATTGAAGTGGGTTGTTTTAGGGTTACAGATTTATCATTTAGTTTCTTGGAATTGCTGTAGCCCTTGCTAGATCATCTCATCCCACTTTTATTCTTATTAAGCTGCTTTGACCTATGTTTGGGCCCTGAATTACCCTGTATGCAGATTATACTGGTAAAATTGCACTTTTACCCCTTATGACTTGTTTTCTTCTCAAACTCAGAATTCTCTGAGTTAAGCCTTTCCTTGAGATATGTAGGAGCTTTTATCCTTTGTATTAGGTCAAAATGAGCTAGTTATGGCTCATGATGAGGTTCTCATCATACCCCCATGCCTAGCTTTTGCTAGTCCCTTAGCAAAAACTTAAGGTTTCAACCCTTGTTCTAGACCATGAAGTTTTTAATAGTTTTAGATAAGTGCCTTTTTTATTTGAGCATAGATTAGGTTAGAATGCTGACCATAGGCCTAAAAGGTACTCTAGTACCAATCAAGATCCAAATCTGTCTAGCCTTAGCCTCAGTCTTTTAGCAAAGGTTTTTAAGGCCCACAAGAACTAACCTAAGGTTTATTGGACTTCGTGGTTAAAGCACCCGTGCTTGAAATGATTTTAGCCCTGGCTCAGTTCGCAGTGCGTTTTGTAAGAGAGAGATAGAAAGTTTTTCTGTTTGGAGAGTTTTCTCTCTCTTTTTCTTTTTAGTTCTAGCCTAGGATTGGCTTTTCAACACGGTCTGTATCAGATTCCTTGCTCCCATCATCAATCCTCAAGGGTTCCTGGCGATCGATGCTTCGAGATAGCACCGCCCATGGCAACCCCCGGAACCCTGGCTATTGAGATTTCGAGATAATCCCATCCATGGTATTCCGTGGCCGAATCCAGACCCTGGCAATTGACACTTCGAGATAATGCCATCCATGGAATCTGAACCAGCAGAGTGCTTACATGCCCCCAGTAGGATATGTAAATATCCTAAGAGACAAGCACCGAGGAGATGATATTTTGTTACGCATCTTCGAGGGGATTTCCCGCCTCTCTGCGCTGGGAACTCGTCCAAATCAACTTGTGTTGATCGGCCGCTCCTATTCTAGGTGTTCTTTTCAGATTTTTGCGACGCTTCTGCGTGATTCTGATTTTTACGCTTACTGAACCAGGCTGTGTGTGAGATTAGGGTGCTTAGGTTACTGAGTCCCGTAAACCAAAAATTAGTTAACGAGGCCGAATATCCCTAAGCCTTAGACCTAATACTTCAGCTTTTCATTTTCCTCAACCTCTTGAGGAGTGTCCAGATCTTAATGGGTACTAAGAGTATTCAAGAATGCCTAAGGTTTGCATTGTTTACTAATCTTATTATGCACTTTTCTTGAATGAGGTCTAGAACTTAGGTTAATTCCTTAGTTCCTTACTAATGACTATCACTTTTTCTCATAATTTTGTGCTCCTTTTTCCTTTTGTTTCTTTTCTCCTTCGCAAAATTTCCTTCTCCTCTTTTCCTCTTGTTCTTTTTCGAAAATTTTTTAATTTTTATGGTGTTTTTGGCATATGTGAATTTTTTTGTTTGAAACCTTTTCTTACAAGTTTTTGTACTTTCATACCCCCCCATGCCTAAGATTTGCAATGTCCTCATTGTAACCTAGGGGGTCTTAGTTCATTCCTTAAGACAGAAATTTGGGTGAGTGGATGGGTCGGGTTGAATTTTTGCGGACGATTTCAAATCTCAGATGCGAACATCTGAGTTGGGGTCGGCTGTCTACAAGGGTGAACTTCGAGTGCTGAAAGGTGTTAGAACAAGTTTCAGGTTTACAAAGAGAATGACGGGCTGCCTCCCGTTAAGCGCTGAGTTTTACGCCATCGGCTGGGCGCAATAAGCTCAAGGGGAAAGGAGGGTATAAGATGCCTCAGCCAAATTAGTAGAAGTTACATCAATGAACGGCTTGAGTCTCTGACCGTTCACGATGAAAGGTTCAGAATCGTGGCTGAGTGGACTGATTTCGATTGCTCCATTTCCAAAAACCTGTCGGACCAAATATGGTCCGACCCACCTAGATCTCAGTTTTCCTGGGAAGAGTTTGAGTCGGGCATCAAAGAGTAGGACCTTTTGACCAGGATGAAAGATCTTTCTCGAGATGTGTTTGTCGTGGAAGGCTTTAACCCGCTCCTTGTAGATTTGCGAGTTCTCGTACGCGTCTATGCGTAATTCATCAATCTCGCTGATTTGGAGTTTTCTGTGGGTCCCAGCCTTGGAAAGATCTAGATTACAGTTCCGTACTGCCCAATAGGCTTTATGCTCCAGTTCGACGGGAAGGTGACATGCCTTTCCGTACACCAGTCTAAAGGGAGACATGCCTAATTGGGTCTTGTGGGCGGTCCTATAGGCCCACAATGCTTCCGGAAGTCGGGACGACCAGTCCTTCCTGTCAGGTCGAACAGTGACTTGTAGGATTTTCTTGATCTCCCGATTAGACAGCTCAGCTAGACCATTAGTTTGGGGGTGGTAAGGAGTAGAGATTCGGTGAGACACCCCGTATTTGGTCATCAGTGACCTAAACTGAGCATTTGTGAAATGGGTCCCTCCATCAGAGATTATTGCACGAGGAATCCCGAACCTTGAGAAAATGTGTTGATGAATGAATTTGAGAACGATTTTGTGATCACAGGTTCGGGTCGGCATGGCTTCGATCCATTTGGACACGTAGTCCACAGCCAACAGAATGTATTCGAAACCATCCGAAACAGGAAAGGGGCCCATAAAATCAATCCCCCAAACATCAAAGATTTCGCATACTAGAATCGGTTGCATAGGCATCATGTCGCGATGGCTCATGTTGCCCAAAGTCTGGCAACGACTGCATGCCTTGCAATGACTGTATGCGTCTTTGAACAGTGTGGGCCAGTAAAAGCCGCACTAGAGGACTTTTGATGCGGTTTTATGCCCGGCAAAATGGCCACCGCATGCCTGGTCATGGCAGAAAGAGAGGATATTGTTGACTTCCCCTTCCGGGACACATCTCCGGATGATCTGATCGGCACCTATGCGGAAGAGGTACGGGTCTTCCCAAATGTAATACTTGGCATCGGAGCGTAATTTGTCTTTCTTGGCCTTCGGCCAATCGGACGGGATCTGATGGGATGCCAAGTAATTTACTATATTAGCAAACCATGGAAGGCTAGTACCAATAGTCAGCAGGTGCTCATCGGGAAAATGCTCAGTGATGGGTCCGGGAGGTCCAATTATTTCAGAAGGAAGACGGGACAAGTGATCAGCTACCACGTTTTGTTTTCTCGCTTTGTCACGAATCTCAAGGTCAAATTCTTGCAACAGCAAGATCCATCGGATTAATCGAGGTTTCGCGTCCTTCTTCGCAAGGAGATGCCTCACAGCTGTGTGATCCGAGTATATGATGACATGGGAACCCAGAAGGTACGATCTGAACTTCTCAAGGGCAAATACTACAGCTAGCAGCTCTTTCTCAGTAACTGTATAGTTACGCTGAGCCTCATCGAGTGTTTTGCTGGCGTAGTAAATGACCACAGGTTTCTTGTCATTTTTCTGCCCCAAAACCGCTCCTACAGCAAAGTCGGATGCATCACACATGATCTCAAAGGGTTGAGACCAATCAGGGGACTGTAGGATCGGTGCTTGGGTGACTCGGTCACGCAGGATTTCAAATGCTTGAGTGCATTCCTTGGAGATTTCGAAGGGAACATCCTTGGAGAGAAGAGTGGTCAGGGGGCGTGCGATTTTTGAAAAATCAGGGATAAATCGTCGATAAAAACCGACATGCCCTAAAAAGGATCGGATGTCCCTGATCGAGCTAGGCATAGGAAGGTGAGAAATCAGATTAACCTTAGCTCGATCCACTTGGATACCTTTTTCCGAAATTGAGTGTCCCAGGACAATTCCCTCAGGCACCATGAAATGGCTCTTTTCCCAGGAAAGAACCAAATTCACTTCGATGCACCGCCTGAGTATCTGGACCAAGTGTTGGAGGCAATCGTCAAATGATGCTCCGAAAACTGAAAAGTCATCCATGAAGACTTCCAGATAATCACCTACCATATCTGAGAATATGGCAAGCATGCATCGCTGAAAAGTAGCGGGTGCATTGCAAAGACCGAAAGGCATCCTTCGGAAAGCGTATGTTCCGAAGGGGCAGGTGAACGTGGTCTTTTCTTGGTCCTCAGGATGGATTGCCACCTGGTTATAACCGGAGTACCCGTCAAGAAAGCAGAAGAACCTATTTCCCGCTAGTTTTTCGAGAATTTGATCAATGAAGGGTAGTGGGAAATGATCCTTCTTCGTGGAGGAATTGAGTCGATGGTAATCTATACAGACTCTCCACGAGTTGGCTAATCGGGTAGGAATGATTTCTCCGGTCTCAGTCGTTATAGTGGTGAGTCCTGCCTTCTTGGGCACGACCTGAATTGGGCTCACCCAACGACTATCGGAGATCGGGTAGATGATTCCGGCATCTAACCATCTGATGATCTCCTTTTTCACGACCTCCTGCAGATTGGGGTTTAAGCGTCTCTGCATTTCACGAGAAGGTCGTGTGCCCTCTTCTGAATAGATATGATGAGTACAATAAGAGGGACTTATTCCAGTCAAATCATCGAGAGTCCATCCGATGGCTCTGCGATGTTGCTGGAGGACAACAATCAGACGGGCTTCCTGTTCAGGACTGAGGTTGGAATTGATGATCACAGGAAAGGTCTGATTAGAACCCAAAAATACGTATTTCAAGTGAGCGGGAAGGGGTTTCAGTTCGAGGATGGGGTTTTCAGCAGCAGCGGGTGGTTCAGTATAGATGTGAGGTTCAAGGGTGGGAGTTACTGGGTTGTTCATATCTGGATTCAACTCCTCTGTTTGCGGGTCAAGATCCTTCTGTGGTTGATGAGGCACAATCGAGTCACTCTGGAGGTGTGATTCATCAACCAAAGTCTTGATGTCACAAATTTGCTCGATGACGCCGCAATTAATTCCTTGTTGGGCCTTAAATATATCAATTTTCAGTGTTTGATCTCCAAACTTAAGCTCTATTTGGCCCTCCTCACAGCTGATGTTGGCTCTAGCAGTAGCCAAGAAAGGTCTCCCTAGAATGATTGGTGTATCCCTAGGGTTTTCAGGTGCATCCATATCTAAGACTATGAAGTCCACTGGAAAATAGAAATCCCGCACTCTCACGATAACATCCTCGAGAATCCCTTTTGGTGACTTTATAGATCGATCTGCTAATTGTAATGTCACCTCGGTTGGTTTCAGCTCTGATTCCTCTAGATGGTCAAGTAAGGATGTGGGTATCAGGTTTATGGATGCGCCCAAGTCTAACAATGCTCTATCAAATTTGGTACCACCTATCTTACAGGAAATCAGGGGAGTTCCAGGATCTTTTGCCTTGGGTGGGAGTCTACTAAGGATTACAGAGCTGGCTTGCTCTGACAGAACAATTGGGCTCCCTCCCTTGGTTCGCGGCTTACGCTGGGGTGTACATAAATTCTTTAGAAATCGTGCGTAAGCTGGTACGTGGCGGATTGCATCCATCAAGGGGATGTTTATGTGGACCTGCTCAAAGAGCTTGACCAGGTCCTCCTCAGGGGCCACGGGTTTGGTGGTCTTCTTTCCCTTGGTCAGGGCCTCGGGAAACAGGATCTTGGTTGGTTCTTCTAGGATAGGTTCAGGTTGTGGATCTGGAACAGCGGTACCTTGGATAACTATCCTAGGGTCATGGTTATCAGGCTGGGAGTGGTTTGGATAATGCGGGTCTTGAGTTGTCTTACCACTACGTGTTGTTACAGAATTTAATCCGGCCTGATTTTTGTTTGGGTTTGGTAGGAGGGGTGGCTGCTGCTGAAATCCTGCATAAGAGGTTGAGGCTTCCATCTCGTCTGGAGATGGAGCAGTAGGAGCCTGATAAATCCATTGGGCGTGGCCTAAATTTGGATTCATAACGCGCTTCTGGGTTGGCACGTTATTTGGGTTAGGAAGAGGTTGGGAAGGGAGTGTGCCTGGTTGGCGAGAATTTGCCAACTGGGCCAGTTGAGTTTTTACTTCAGTAAGCTCGTCCTTGTGCTGTTTTTGAATAGCCGCATTCGATTTTTGAATGTCAGCCAGAGTCTGAAGGATTAAGGACATTTGATCTTGATTTGGCCCTGATGGATAAGTAGGGTTGGGCCGAGGCTGAGGCGGCTGGTAGTGATGAGAGGGTTGTGGGCGGGACTGAAAAGGTGGTCTTTGGGTTTGGGAATTTCCCGCCCAGTGAAAATTTGGATGGTTTCGCCATCCAGGGTTGTAAGTGTTGGAGAATGGGTCGTTCTGGATGGCGTTGAGGTCCTCGCAGGTCTGAGGAACCTCCTGAGAATTAGGGAAAGGAGGAATGGAGTTCCCCCGGCTGGTGTAGAAAGGATCGGATGATCTTCCAGTCCAAGAATCAGATGGGGATGGATATGGATCCATCCCAGGGGAGGATCGGTGGAGGATGTTTTGCACAGTCTCCTGTGTGGAAGGAGGTTGTGCAAAGGAGTTACGCGCAGAGGTAGCTCGTTGCAAATGCTGAGTCAGCTCATCCACCTTCTTTTCAATGATTGAGACCTTGTCCAATCGACTGGCCATTAATTCCAGGTCGACTGATGCGGACAGGCCCTGCGTCTCACGTGCTCCCTTAAGATTCGTCGCTGCGCGGGTATTCATCCTGTCGAATAATCCCATGGAGTCATTGTTGATGGAGTTCTCGCACATGTTTTCGAGAATCTCCCATACGGTGTCTTCATGTTGACCCATGATGTTTCCTCCGCAAGTTGCATTGACGAAAAGGCGGATGTCCTCACGGAGTCCCTGGTAAAAAGATTGGACTTGTTCCCATTTAGGAACTCCGTGATGGGGGCACTTTCTCATGAGATCCTGAAAACGATCCCATGCCTCATGGAGAGGTTCTCCTGATTGTTGAGTGAAGTGTGTAATCTGATGGCGCAAGGCGTTGGTCCGACCAACGGGAAAAAACTTTTTCAAAAATTCGGATTGAAGTTCTTCCCAAGTGTTGATCGGCCGGGTCTGAGTTTGATACCAATGGGCGGCCTTGTCCATAAGAGAAAAGGAGAACATCTTCATGAGAAGAATATCCCGATTTTGCGCATCTGATCCAAAAGTGTGGGCCAGATGCTTTAGCTGTTTGATGTGCTGGAAGGGATCTTCAGAATTAAGCCCATGGAATTTAGGTATAGCATGAATCATGTTGGGCTTTAGTTCGGAATCAGGTCCTCCAGTCGGGATTCTGACTCGAGGCTCAATGGCCACCGCAGCAGGACTGTAGTGGTCCCGCATCATAGGACGCTGTGGTGGGTGCACGAAGTTTTGGAAGAGGTCATTGAGTCGCTGGAGCTGGTGTTCCAGATTATTTTCTTCCTCAACTGGCTGAGCCATGATGGGGGAAGAAGAAGAACTTGGTTCTGAATCAGAAGAGAGAATAATGTGAGGGTGTTGCTGCAAAAACACGGGCGTCGAGGCTTGGCCTTGACGAGAGCGAATTTCTAAAGGAGGTCTTAAGGGTGGTCTTAGAGACCTCCTTCCGTACATGCACAGTTGGGAGAGGTAAGTTAGAAGGTGCTGGACCCAATCAAGGCACCCAAAAAATGTGTTGGGTGACTATAGAGGTACGGGGCAGATGGACCCCTTGATCAGAAAGATCGTCCACCTGAGAATTACCTGGGCAGCCAGAGAGGGAGAGTCCCGCGAAGACCCCTACACGGTAGAGCGTCCCCACGGGTTACAGGGTTTCCCCCACCCGACCTCTCTTGTCACTGCGGTTCCAGGTAGACCAGAATGGGGATCTTGACCTCTTAAGTCTACCAATTTTAAGATCAGGGTGCTTAAGGTTTCACTTGAACTTTAGTCTTTTTAAGTGCAAAGAGTGACCTAATTTAAGGTTGGTTAACCCAAAGGGGTCAACTTTACCTCTTGTTTTCTTTGAGAGCTTTTTTTTTGGGTCCTTTCTTTTAGGGTCCAAGTGTTTAAAGAGAGAGCCAATTGTTTAGGATTTTTCTTGTTAATTATTTTCAATCAATGGCTTGGGCACACCTCTTTTGGATTTCCTCAATTCTTGATTAAGGGGTGTGTCTCTACTGAAATCCTAATGTTTGACCTTATGTTGGCTTTACTTGGTCCATTTAACTCTTTGTTGGGCAATTAGGGCTCAAGCAAGAATGTGTTAGCCCTTAAATACCCTTAATAGTGTGCAGGAGTGATGAGTTGAAAACATGCAACTCTTTATGGTTACTAAGTATGGAAGACAGGTTAGCCCTATATTGCTTGTTCTTTTCTTTTCTTCCTCTTTAGAGTTTAGGGGTTAATAGTGAGAGGAAAAATTTACCTGTCTTCGGAGTGGTTGTCGTGTGGTTGCTTGTCTTCTTGAGTTCCTGTAGCTGCACAAAAGAGAGGAGATTATCAGAAATTAAAAGAAACAGGAATGTTTACCTCTAGAATAGCCGTTGCTCCCCGGCAACGGCGCCAAAAATGAAGTCGGTGGGTTTGATGACCGGGTTTTGGTTTTGCTATAACGTTGTAGTAAAGCCGGTTATTACCAACATTTCAAATATATAAAAATTTTTTACTCGGAAAATAAAAGAGTTCCCGAGGTCGAACTCAGGGAGCAAGTTGTATTCTAGAGATATACATGTTTCTTTTACAAAATAAAGAGAGAGGGAAAGATTTTGTTGTTCTCTTTGTTTTCTCCTCGTGATGTTCTTCTTTCTTTCTTTTCTTCAGATCTCCTTCTTCTTCTTCTGCAATTGTGGTGACCCTTTCTCTTTTCCCTTTTCTTCTTTATGGCTGCAGAGCTTCTGCCTTCAGCTACTAAGTCTTCCTCTCTTCTTCTTCTGCTTTGGCCGTTGCTCTTCTTTTCTTTCTTTCTCCTTCCTGTCTCCTTTTTTTTTCTTTGCTTTGGCCCTTCCTCTTCTTTCTTCTTCAGCCTGCCTTCTTTCCTGCTCTGGCTGCTGACCTTCCGTCGTCTGACCCGGTGCTTAGACGACTTAACTATGCATTTGCTACAGTGCAGCTCCTTCTTCTTCCGCGGGTCGTCTTCTTCGCCTGTGCCTGCACACTTCAGAGTTTTTTTTTTTTTCGTCAGAGGCAAAACCTACTCTACCCTCCCCCCCCCACGTGTCTCTTTCTCTCTGAAACCACTCTTGGGAAAGCTCTCCCAGAGCTACCGGGTAACCGGGTTCGGATCAAGCCCGGGTCCAGGCCCACCGGCGTGCGTGGTGGGCGAGGAGTGTAGGTCAGTCTTGAGTCGGGTCGGGTCGGTTCGGGTCAGGTCCGCGGGGTGTGAGCGCGGACGAGACCGGGTAACCGGGCGGGTGAAGGGGACCTCACCCCGTGTGCTGAGGCAGTAAGCCTTCAGCACTTTTGCATCTTATGTCGCTACGGCTCTTCAGGCGTTTCTGAGGTGGGACTAAACGGCCCACCTCAATTGCGCGCCCGCAGCGGGGAATTCAGCAGGAGATGGCGGCGTCACGCGGAGCTTTCTTCCTCAGCTGCGAACCTGGTGTTTTGCCAAAACTCCTCGCAAGGCCTGGGAGTGAATCTGGGCTTGGCGCTGAGCGTGGCGCGCCTGTAGCTGCAGGCGGAAGCAGTTCCTCCTGCACGTCAATGGCGGCGGAGGTCGGGTGGCCTGTTCACAAGAAAACGGCCTTTCGGCCTAATCAGAGAGTGCCAGGAGCTTCGCCAGGGTGCGGCGAAGCTCGTGTGGGTGGTGGCAAGGCGCGGGGCGGCGTGCGAGGGCTGCCCTAAGTCGGACTGTGGGTCGGAGGATGGGTCTGTTCGGTGGGGTTGCAGAGGGTGATGTGGGGGAAGTGGCAGGGCGGAGGTTGATCAGGGTGAGGAGGCGGAGGTCCTGCGGTGGTCGGCGAGCCGTGTGGGTCGCTGAGGTGATGGGAGCGGCTCGCCGGAGGGTGGTCGGAGACGAAGGGGGTGAAGGTGGTCAGGGTCGGTCGAGGGCTTAAGTGAATAAATTGAAAGCGGGGAAAGAAAGAGGAGAAGAAGGGGAGTAGCTCTAGCTTACTTGCAGGGACGAAAGGGGAGGAACAGGGCGACAGTCGTATCGACTGTCGCCGGAGAAGACGATGCTCAGGGAAAGGGGCGGCGGCGAGCAGAGAGCCGGAGAGGCGCCAGCTGGGTGCGGCGTGGCGCGGGAAGAGCAGGGGAGGAAGTCTCTGCTGCTGGTATTGCGGCAGAGCGAAAAGGTGGAGGGGGAGGAAACCGCCGGAGCTGGTGAGCGTCTGCCGGAGGAAGAAGAGAAGAAAGTTGGGGATTTTCTCCGTCAGATCCAGGCTCCCTTGGTCGGTGGAGCAACGGGGGGTATTTATAGGGATCAAACAGGGAGGAAGGCGGAGGGAGACGACGTGTCTCCCTCGCTGGAGGATGGTCGGAAACAAGAACCCATACCGTCCGTGCGTTCGCACGGCCGGTATGGTGGGCTACAACGACCAGGTCCCCCACCTCACCCTGCGCGGCGCCATGCTCCGCGCAAGGTCGCCGGAGCATGGTGCTGGCAGGTTTTGCAGGAGGGACCTGATTGCAAAGAACGAAGGAGAGTTAGGGGCCAAAATGCGAGGGTTCAAAAGTTGAGGGCCAAAGAGTAAATATATGAGGACCAAAGTGTAAAGTCGGTCAAGGAGGTTTCTTCTTAGGCTCAAGTTTTTATACATGACTAATTAGGACCTAAGGAATCTGATGGTGAATTTCATTTTCATCTTAAACCTTGTTTGACCGGTCAATTTGCGCAAAAACCCAAATTAAGTTATTAATTGGGCATGGTTCTCAATGTAGGTCAAAATGGGTTCTAAAGGCCAAATTGAAGGTTCTAAACCCTAGAGATTATTTTTCTACGAATTTTAGAGGGTTTATTCTATTTTTACTTTGCCTCGAACCTTGTGAATTGAAGTGGGTTGTTTTAGGGTTACAGATTTATCATTTAGTTTCTTGGAATTGCTGTAGCCCTTGCTAGATCATCTCATCCCACTTTTATTCTTATTAAGCTGCTTTGACCTATGTTTGGGCCCTGAATTACCCTGTATGCAGATTATACTGGTAAAATTGCACTTTTACCCCTTATGACTTGTTTTCTTCTCAAACTCAGAATTCTCTGAGTTAAGCCTTTCCTTGAGATATGTAGGAGCTTTTATCCTTTGTATTAGGTCAAAATGAGCTAGTTATGGCTCATGATGAGGTTCTCATCAGACCTCACTTGGTTGGACCTTGGGAGCCACTCCCAAGGAGGCGAGTCACCTCGCTTGGACCATCTTCTCTCCCCATTTCTTCTATCTGCTGAGCCGCAATGGCCAACATTGGATCTGGACCTAATTCACCCCTTGGAACCCCTGAAGAGCTACCGGTGCATATGCGGCCACATTATAGAATACAGAGAGCTATAGCGAGCACTAAGGAAAAGGCCGCATCTTATCTACGCGAAATCCAGGTTATCATTAAGCTGAACCAAAGACAAAGTCGGATTCCACATCAACAAGCTGTGATGGAGCTCCTTCAGGAAACAGCAGAGATAACAAGGCGAACTGGACAAAATCGGGAAACTCAAGAACTATTGCTTTTGAGATATCAAGTGGAAAATAGCATTGAAGACCTCGAAGAATCTGAAACAACTACGTCGGAAGAACACACAGAAGATTCTCGGGAGCAGATGCTTGAAGACCACTCAAGGGAAAAAGAATCTAGCATGGATATGAGACAGGAGCAGGAAGTATGCCGAATGGGTTCATCTGAAATTGAGGAAAGGACTGATATCTCCAAGACTGAGCCACAATCAGATTATCCTGAATCATGGGAGACACCTTTTGGGTTAGATAACCCAATCGAGATAAGGGAAGTAGATCCAATCGAGGATATGGATCCTAAGGCAGACATTACATGCGACACTACTGATCAATCTAGACCACTTCCCATTGTAGGTGAACCTGTACTAGAGCCAACATCTTTTGATCTGCACTCTTCTTCTTTTACCTACGTCCCTAATTCAGATGCTAGAGATTTTGAGACGACACTTCCTATCCCTGATCCTGACATCCGAAAACCAGAAGTAGCTATGGATAACTTGAACAAAGAAATAAATATGCTACCTGAGGTAGGAATTACTAAGGAGTCCAATGCATATGAGGGTGAAGCTTCGAGCAGAATGAGCTGGGGACGCACCTATCATCCTAGTCAATCTAATAGATGGCTCGACCCCGAGCCTGAAGAGTCAGCCTCCGATGAATTAGAGATGGGTACTAATGAGGATGAAGTAATTTCTGACGAGGATTTCAGTGACCTCCCCACAGATCCTCTACTTTCACGGATACCCCCATATGACCCAGTGCCTGGAGAGGGCATGATCTTTGATGTCAATTATCATTATGAGGATCCTTATGACTTAGATTCTGGCTCTGAGATACATTTTGATCTACTCCCTCAGCAACTTCCTGCTGAATTGTGGGACATGATAAATCAGCTAAATCAACATCATGATCCCCCCTCTGTTTATCCTCTATTTTCGACCACCACACCACACTTTCTTATAGCTAGACTTTTTGGAGTAGGGGTGCACAATCAGCTGGTCTGCATCTCTGGACCACTGATTCTAGGAGCATACAAGCACATCTTTCTCTTAATTTTGACCGGCTCCTATGCAAGAATTGATACATCTGATTGAGTGCTCGCCCAGCTGGAGGCGTTAAACTCAGCACGTATAAATACCATTTCATCATCATCTATACATAACCATTTTTATACATAGCATATTTTTGTTTTAGCATATTTTCCTTTTTTATATTGCATGTTAACAGGTTGGCCGGTGCTGAATATAATTTCAGGAGCAACTCCAGGTGACTTCTGCTCACTCATCCTCTGTCAAATTTTTTTTCTTTTATATTCATGCATGAGGACATGCAAGAACTTAGGCATGGGGGGGTAGATACAGCAAAAACTGAAAAATTTTTATGCCAACATTTAGGAAAACCTCAGAGCTGCATGTAAAACGTACTTTAGGACCTTAAAGAAAAGAACAATCGACTCCACCTCCAATGCTCGCATTGGAGCTAGAAATCATTCGCAACAGCCACTTCCGACTCATCCGCTCACCTATTGTTCTAAATTTAGGGTCAAGCTGATTGTAACCTAATGCGGGAAATTCACGAAGTACAAATTATGCGAGGTTACATGTCTATAACATATATACATATTGCATTCATGAATAAGATTATTTTATTAAGAGAATGCATTAGGGATTTTTATCCTTTAGTTGATTCCTGTAATCTGGAATCCAGTACAACTTTTCATACACATGTAGAATTTGCAATGGATTCACAGTGAAGGCTGATAAACGTCTTCAGTTTGTTGAGAAGAAGCAGTGCTTCTTTTCCTGAACCCTTGGACAGTGTTTTGGGAGTTAGGCTGATTTTCCTCCAAAAAATCCACCAAATAGTGTAAGAAGAGGGTAGAGTGTATTGGTGCTCTAAGATTAGTGCAAGGAATCTGGAATCCTAGATAATTAGGTAATGATACTCTGAGTTTAGACATAGTTTTCACTCTCGGTTCTCACGTAAACATTTTTGTACGAAATTGTGAGAGCCACTGAATAAGGCAAATATGCGGAGAGCGAGTTTTCATAAAACTAGGGCTAAGGTGGATGGTTACAACCATTCTTTACGGAATCCTTGGCTGAAAGAGGGTATTAATGTCAAGGTCAGAAATACACCATCCTATCCGTCTCTCCTGGTGCCGTGAGTAGGCACTTCCACCAAATAAGCCACCCAATGTCTCTTGAGTACCACCAATCCCCAATAATGCCTCCTTAATAAAGTTCATGGATGTATGCCAGTTGTGCTTTGCTGAAAAAAAATAAAAAAAATATAAAAAAAAGAGAAAAAGAAAAATAAAAAGAATGATGAAAAGAAAAAAAATTGAAAAAAAAAATTAGAAAAAGAAGAAAAGAATGAATATTTAGTGTTTACCAAGGCAATACCACCAAAAAAAATTGAGCTCCACCAAATATGGCCTTAACCTATTTTTCTTGTGTTTCTGACAACCCGAATACTGGCTGAGGAATCTCGACTTAGTGTTAGGGTTATGAGAACTCAATTAAAGTGTTAATGCCTAGTGAGACCACCAAATACAGATCCTATGTGTGAATCTGGTGAGGTTGTGAGCTCTAAGAAAAAGAAAGAAAAAGAGCAAGAGAGAATGAATATAAAGGAATCAAAGAGAGCATAGTTTTTCTCGTCTTTCTCTAAGTTAAGTTACTTAGTAATTCGGGAATCTAGATTCTGTAGTACTAGTCTCTATATAGCACCAAGTGAGAATGAGCCACCAATTATATAATCCTTTCCTTCAAAGATTCTCTAGCTAAGCCCAAAGCCGGGGTGAAATTCATAGAATATCTTGAATTCCCCGAGGGAAGAAATCTACCTATCCTGCTAGAATTTTTATTAGGGGTCAAGTACAGGCTTTAGAGGTGTATTAGTTATCACTCAAATCCGTTGCAAAAGCTACATAGCTGCACCTTCACAATTGTCTGGATTTCTAGAGCATAGGATGAAAACAAAAGGGAGAAAAATATCTATGCAAACACTTGATAAAATAACCAGTCCCTTAGGGACCCTTGCCATAAATAATTTAGTCTTGCATTTGCTAGGGACTAGCAAGATTTAGGCATGGGGGTATGATTGCGCAGCAATCATAGGTCTTAATTGGCCTAGATTAAGCTAAGACTTAGTATAAGTTAGGGTTATTCATGCATGCATACGCATTATCTGCATCTTTACTGCTTTCCTTTAGCTATGCATAAAATAATGTTATAATGTGCTGATTAAGTGCATTATGTCGATTGCAGGGAATAAGCTGATCAGGAGTTGGATCTGAAGCTGGATCAGGAATAACGGGAGTTGTAGTAGAGCTGGAGTAGAAGGCCTAGTGTAGATGTAGGAATAATAATGTAAGGGGGTTAAAGGTTTTCTATTCTATTAAGTAGAAATAAAGCAGTAAAATGCGAAGAGCTTAGGTCCATCCTAGCCTTAGGATAGCCTAGAGACTTCCCCAAGCCTTAGCCACCCTTAGATTAGGTCACAACACCTTAGGAAGCCCTAAAACCCTAGTTCCAGCACTTCTCTGGACGTCCAGATAAGTTTTAAGATGCCCAGGACCCTTAGCCAACTCCCACACACTTCAAACCCACTTCTGCAGTGTTATTGGACGTCCATACACTTTGTCAGACGTCCAATTTCTGCAGAATACCCAAAATAGAACCCGAAATCCTTCCTGACTCTGATTGGACGTCCAGACAACAAGTCTAGACTTCTGATTTTTGAGTATAAGATGTCTGATTCTATTATTAGACGTCTAATACTGCTCTCCAATTCCTGTTTTGAGATTTAAGCCTTGATCTTGGATCTCTAGGTCCCTAAACCCAATTCCAACCCCATAGGAACCTAAATTAAGGTACCCTAACCATAGTACATCACCTCTAGACCTCCCTAAGGACCTAATTAGGTCCTCACTAAACCTAATTGACTTGGATCTTAGTCAATTCCATCAGCCAATTCAATTGGACTCATTGAGTCCAATTGAGCCCAAATCTCAGCACACACTGTCCAATTGGACTCAGTGAGACTCCAATTGACCTAGACCTGACTTATTTGAGCTGTTTTACTCTCAATTAAGTTTCCACACACCCAATTAAACTTGTATTAAGTTTAATTGCACTTTACTTTAGTGAATTAGGGTTTATAACCCTAATTTGAGAGCTACCTTGACCTAAACCTACTAGAACCCAACCTAATCAACCTAGCCACTTAAGTTTCGACCCACTCACACCCACACACACCCACACACACCATCCACACGAAAATATCTAGCCTAGAGTTCTCTAGAACTCTCTACCATGTGTGGTTGCCTTGGTTGCCAAAAATAGCAACCAAGAGCCATTTAATTTTTAGATCCACATTTGGTGGATCTAAAAACCACCATCCACACCCTCTCTCTCACTCTCCCACAAGCTCCCACCATAGGACTCTCTAGAGAATTCCATAATTCTCTAGAGAGCTTCCCTTAGGTCTATAAAAAGACCCCTTGGGTGGCCATTTGCACCCATTCACTCCCTTGGCAATTGCTCTCCATTGGTGCCATTCACACCACCTTCACTTAGCCACTCACTGCACCTCCATGAGCTCACTACCACCACCATGGAGGACACCATGCTGGGATGCTGGATCAACCCTACTTCTCTCCAAGGGTCGGCCTAAGCTACATTGGCCGCCCCTCATTCTCCTCTCGACCACTCCAAGGCCATCGGGGAGCACCCCTGAATGCCCTCTATTCTTCTAGCTCTAGATCATGCTCTTCATAATTTTTATTGCTTTCATTTACTGCTTAGTAGAGTAGTCTTACTTCTCCCCCAATGATGCATGCGAAATCCCCTCATTGATTCTTGTATGCAATCATTTTCTGGTAGTTAGATTTAATTTTAAGCATTCATGTATAAGCTTTCCTCTAGATTTCATTGTGCAACAACTCTACCATGATGAATGAAATTTCATTCTATATATATATATATATATCTCTTATGTGTTTGAAATCACCTTGAGCTGAATGATTATCATATTTACATGATTTAAGTGCCTGTTCTTTAACCGCCTATATTTTACGCACCAGCATGTCGTTTGAATAAAGTAGAGAGGCTTTAAGATCGATTTCAAAAACAAAAACAATGCCTCCTAGAGACGAACGACTGGGACTCAAAGTCTCGTTACTTTTTTACAAAACAATATCTTTATTGGATCGTATTTCGCAACTATACTACGATGCTTTTATCAAAAATGCGAGCTACGATTTCTCCCAACAATCTACAAATAAATATTAACTAAGGGGTGAACCTATACCTAATTAAAGGTCAAATGAACTCAAATTCAAAATAAGTAGGCTTGTACTGACTTATTTAGGGTTTTCCTAAGAATCAAAGGTTGATGAATAAAAACCCTAATTACAACATCGCTTAAATTAAAAGGGTTCTAATGAAGTAAATGTAACCTAAACCCTCTGAAAATCATTAAAAAGTATTCCATAGGATTTAGAATAATCAATTTGACAAAAAAACCTAATTTGACCTAAAATAGGAACCAAGGTTAATATTCAATATATTTTAGGTTAAATTGTAAATTGACAAACCAAGCTGCATCAAAACTTAAAATTGAAGTCACCACGATATTTATTGGGCCTAAATTTGATCCTAAAATGTTGAGACTTTTTGGACCTTAACTTCCTTGATTTTGCAGAATAGTAAACTTTTGAATTCCTTGCATTCTGGTCCAGAAATTCGTGCATTGAGGTCCCTGGTTGACGTTAGCTATCTTCTTCAAGAAAGTCAAGCTACAGCAACTGCTCATTGCCTTCATTGACAACGAATCTTCCAGCGAGTTGTTGACTAGACAAATCTCGATTAAATCCCACCAAATTTGTGAGATGATCATTTAATCATGTTGAATCCAGCAAGTCAGACCTTGAGCCCTGATATGGCATGAATCTTCTCCAATTCATCCAAGAACAGTGAGGCAAAAGTGGAACAAATTGGCAATCAAATCATGTAAATTGGGTTTAATTGATGCGTGGTTCGCATCTATATAAAGCCCTAATCATTTCCATGCACAGTTCATGATCAATTTGTCCAGGAATCTTCTTCTTCTTCCTCCTTGAGCCACACCATTGATGCACCTCAATGCAGCTTCAAACCACCTCGTCACTATCTGCCACATACAATAGGCAAAGGGTATCTCCTCCCCATCGTCCCACGGAGATTCACACAAAGATTTGCGGCCTAATTCCCCTTCCTTCACTCTGATTTCATCTTCATCCTCCACCTCGCCATCCTCTCTTCGTCATGTAATTCTACACTTCCTTTACTCAAATTAGGTTAGGGCTTCTCTTCCCCATCCCTCCAATTAGATTTCTGGAGCTCTATATCTCCCTTCATCACCTCTAGCGTCTCCCCCAAATTCCACAATTAATGACCACCGCCACCTTCACCACGTCTCACTCCACACACCCAAACATCAAATTAGGTTGGGGGTTTTGATCCATTCACCTTCGAGCTTCTCAGTCTCCACATTCCACCCCTCCCAAAGCCCAATTAGGTCAGGGCTTTGCTTCGACATGCTTTGCCAGAGCATCTTGTGTATCTGATTGGGGTCGAAAGGCCCATTTTCATGTTTGTAGGTTCTGACCAGAGTCACCATCTTCTCCAGCATTAGCAGGAACATCCAGCAAGCTAATCTTTGGATCCCCTCACCAGCACTCATGGATACCATATAGTAGCACATCCTGACTGATTAGCCCATAGTTGTGGGCTATTTAAGTATTTAAGTGCCTACACATTAGGTTAATTCTAACATTTATTTAGTATAAATTAGGATGTAAATAGATTAATTCATAGTTTTAATTTAATTACATAATCCATGCATTGCATTCATACTTTAAGTATATTTAGAATTAGTTTAGAATGACATTTATCTAATTAGATAACCAATTAGGTACATTGTTTTCATTAACATAGAAGTTGAGGGTCTGTACATAAATGACCCTAATATTTTAACATTATTTTCTTTATCCTTCTTCTATCAGAACGGCTAGCTGCCGCTCCAACGCCCGGCTGCTGCAGTGATGAAGCCATTCAAGGGGGAGCGGATGTGGTGGATCTGGTCGGCGGCTGATTTCAAACTTGTTCAGGCCACTACAAAAGGAGCAGGGAGGCAACCGAGCTCGGGAGGCCTCCGCCACCGACCCACCACTATGCAAAGAGAACCTCTCTCTTCCACTCCACACTGCCGGCCTCTACTGTGGTGACGAGTCTCCAGCACCGTGGGCGTGTGGTGTGACAGGCCACACCGCCATCCGGAGCTCGCCGCATCACCGTGAGCACCTTAGCATGCATCTTCCTCGCCGTCGTCGCAGACCACCACCACCGAGCTACTGATCAGCCACCCTCTCAGTAATTTAAGACGTCTGTGAAATTTCCCAGACGTCTGAAGTTACCCACTCATCTCCACTTCCTCAGCCTGCACTCTCCAACCGGCCACCAGACCGCCTGCACACTCCACCGTTCACCAGTTGCAGACCTACGCACGCCTGCAGATCAGCCCACGCCACCTTCCCCGAGCCCATCAGCCTGCAGCACACCTGCGCCCACCATCAACCGCGCCTGCAGACCACCGCAGCCATCTCCACGCACCTGCAGACCATCGCCCACGCCAATCGCGCCAGTGCCCTCCGCAGACCCTCCGCAGAGCACGCCATCCTCCAACCGCACTGCAGCAACCTCCGCCGCGCTTGCAGAACCGCCTGCAGTGCCCTCTTCCCTGCGCCTGCAGACGAACGCCTGCCACGCCAGCCGCAGCAGTGCCCACGACGGCGGCAGCAGCCACCCCCACAGCAGCAGCAGGCAGCGGACTTCACTCCAACAGGCTACGCAAGCTGCCAGCTGCAGCACCTCCGCCGGAGCTCGTCCGGCCACCTCTGGCCGCCGCGCGACTCGCCGCCACCACCGATTCGAAGCCCTTGATCCAAGGGACCTCCTTCGAGCTTCCCGCGCCTGGCCATCGGCTCTTCGTCGCGCAAGACAACGGGGAAAAAATTCCCCAGTTTTGCTACAGTAAGCCTCCAATTAAAAATTACATTTCATGCCATTTCCACTTTTTAATCTTATTATATTGATTATGCATTGCGGAAAATATCCTCTAGTTTCTCATAATTGCCATTTCAGCATTGTTTCTTGCGTAAACCTTAATCTAAAGGCAATCTTGGCTTGGTTCTTGTCCAAATTGACTACGAATAAATATTTTTAAGTGGCGCAAATTTTAATACGTTATTGCCTCCCTGTGGATACGACCCGCTCCTCTGCGAGTGATTATTTCTTGTTAAAAATTGATTAGTCGATTTTTCCACCACATTAAACTACAAACGACTTAAAAGCGAAAGATCGACCAGTCAAATGGCGCCGTTGCCGGGGAGGCAACAGACGCAATAATTTCGCCTAGTTTTATTTTGATTATTTGTCAATTGCACAGAGATTTGATCATTTATTTTTTTCTTTTCTGTGCGAGAAATTTTACGGAAGAATCAGCCAGTGTGAGAGGCGATCCTTAACGTCTCTAGACGAGAATTGGACGAGCATTTTTAGACGGAGGAGAAGGACGAGGATGCGGCAGACACCAATGTATTTAATCACTAGCTTAATTAGAATAGAATTAAGATTGTAGACTTAATTTTTCATTGCAGTTAGTTTGAAACCCTTGTTCTGGGGCATATTTTGAGGGGTTTGTTCCCCGATTTTGTTTTGGGCCCGTGTTGGGTAATTTTTGGGAGCCTGTTCCCTTTTCTTTAGATTTAGGTTTACTTTTTTTATTATTTCTTTTATTTGCTTGTGCATAAGTAGTTCTAAAAAAAATAGAAAAAAGAAAAAAAAAATGAGCTGCCTGCTAGAAGCTGCCTGCCCTAGGACGAACCATTTAGGTCTGTATGAGCAGCCTCTAGATTTGCTTTTCTGCATTGCGTGCATTTTTGCATCCAAGATCGCTGGAGGCAAGGTACACATTCTCTTACTTTGCATCCTATTTTTGATCATGCATTGCATTTGGGATTTAATGCGAAGACCACTTAATCTGTACTGAATAAATCTAACAAGTGGTCACATTTTTTTTAGAAAAATGACTAATTAAAGGAAGGACATTTTAAAAACCAAGGATTTGATTTTCAAACTTGACGTGCGATTCAAAGTTCAAAATCTTTGACGGTGTATGCACACTTATTTCACTTGCACCACGGCACGCTTCTAGACACTCCTTAGGTTTGGAAATACTAGGACAAGAGCCCTCCTTTCGTTGGATTATGAAGTGTTCGGAACTTGAGATCAAAGGTTTTGTAAATCCAAGAGGGGGATACCCTGTCACGGATTTTTGGGGGTAGTTGAGGAGCACCGCGAAAGCATAGCTTCAAAGGAAGGCTTAGGCCTACTTGCATCCCTCGATCTTCCGTCTTTGGATTTACTTGACCATTTGAAATTTAGGGAAGAACACCTAAGCTCCAACTAGGTCTTCTTAGGCGAACCGTAGGTTGGCAATAGGCACGTAAATTGACTGAACAAATTGTATTGTCACTTGCAATTTGACTTAAAATCAAAAGCCTAAATTGGGAAAGACCTAAAAGGTCCTTTTTGAATTGTGTCTTGCTTGGGGAATTCTGATTGAAGTGTGAGTTAGAATGGACCACATTGATTTTCATCCTTTCACATCTTGCCCACACCCTCACCCCCACTCTGCATCCTTCGATCCCAGACGCCGAGATGGTCCATTCCTTGATGGACATAATGACAATCATTGGGATCCATTTTACTCCTATTATAGGAGTATTGGCCTAGTTAGGCCCCAAATTAGTGAGCAGAACTCAGGAGCAGGATTTGCTTTGCCCAATATCCCACATACCAAAGAAATACCCAACCCACCCTCCCTGAAAAAGTATTATGGTTGGACAAACACTCATGGGTACTATGAGCCTGAGCCTGAGCCTGACTTCTCTCATGATAGAAATGACCTCTCCTCTTTGAAGATGGAAATACAGAAAATACAAAACGAAATGAGTGAATTGTTAGGAGAATCTTTGATAGCAGGCCAACAAGAAAGAGATGAAATTAGCCACCCAATCTACCCTATTGAGGATGACGTACACCCCTCTACAATAGATGCATCTCCTGTGGAAGAGCTACACTTTAACTTGGAGGGAAATTCTAGGGAGAATAGCTACTTTTCAAGGATCGATTTTGAAACCTCCCCATTAGATAACAATTCTTTGAGCGATCTACACTTTAGGTGGGAGGAAAATACACATGACAGTAGCTATGCATTGGATGAAGAAAGGTGGCAACCCGAGGAAGATAATGATAAGGTTGAGTATCCACCTGAATTATATTGGAGTCAAAAGAAGGGAATGATGGTACCATTGGAAGACCTCGACCCAGATGATAGTATTTTCGTGACATTTGATGAAGTGGGTCAAAGTCAAGTTGTTAATCCTACCCTCCCTTCTGATCACGATATGGAACTCAAACCCACCCTTAGGGAACCTAACCCTAAAGAAATTGACCTATCTGAGGAGTCTGATGTTACCAGTGTAAACCATTTACCTCAGATAGAGCACCTTAGGGGATCTGCTGAGATATTAAATGATTCTAGACCTCAGGTACATGATGAATTGTGTGATGAGGAGGAGGACGAATTATATGAGGAACCTACATTCAAGATTTGGATGACACTAAGGGTGATTATGTCTTATTTGAAGAGTTAGCCTCTGAGGATGTCACAAATTTGACCAAATTAGGTTTCCTTAGCACACCCATTGATGATATTTCTCCTCATGATAAAATGATGGAAAATTTGGAAGCAATTTCTAAGATTTATGTGGATTCACATATAGACTCCGGGGAAGATTTGAGTAAAGAACAAAAACCAGGGGATGACATTGATAGGATAATCCCTAGATCTGTTGCTTCCAACCTGCCTTCATTCACTTCGAAGTCGCCCTCTGATTCGCTTATATCTGAAAACGAAATTGTGACTCTTGATGAAGAGCAGGAAGATCCACGTGATGGTGCAAGGAATGCTAGGGATGGAATTGAGGATTTAGAAAGAGTGTTTGGGATGGACACCAAGCTGATTAAACCCAACCTAGATCTTATGGCCATCCCACAACCTCGTAACTTGGACACCCTAGACGATCCTTGCCTTAGAGAATTGCTCATTTTTGTTCTGACTAGGGGGCTTAACAGACAAATATTTTCTGTAATGGAGTATCGGGTATGGATTGATGATTTCTTTAGTCAGTCCATTACCCTGGGGGTTTATCTCTATACCATTCCTTCCCCATTCATTTTGGAGGATCCTTGTCATCCTCCCCCTACCCCTTTGGAGGTTATTTTACCTGTTTATCCTTTAGAACCTCTTCTGGTGACCTGGGAAGATTTCATTCCCATTTTAGTTGGGCGAGCATTTGCTATCGGGATTCATCATTAGCTCACCAACATCCTAGGTTACCTATTTTCTAGGCCAACTTTGCTTTGCTCATTTTTAGGGCCTATTTATGCAATTCTTGAACCTGATTTGCAGGTTCTTCGGCTATTCAGCCCAGCTCTGACCCATGTAATATCCTTCTATGCAATGAGGACATTGTAGATTTTAGGCATGGGGGGGTGTACTTGGGGATATACATAGCATAATTGCATACATTTGTACACATAAAAAAAAAAAAGGTTTTGAGCTTAACTGGCTAGATCTTACAGTCTTAAGCAAATAAGAACTCTAGGGTAGACTAAGTTAATTCTAGGGTCAAACTTTAGAAGCTAAATGAGCTACTAGCTTTAGACCTTTAGGGTCCTTTGTGGACTTAAAAACTTAAGTAGGAGTTAAGTTGCGGACCATTCCTCAAGAGGTTGAGGAAAGGAAGCTAGGGTTTGAGTTAAAAGGTGGGGTAGTACCTGGAGTCTTATTCTACCTTTTGGTTTACGGGTCCTTATAACCCAAGCATCCAAATTTTACACACTTGGTCTGGTAATCAACTTAATTTTCGTCTTTCTGAAAAGACATTTGGTTCTCTTAATTTTGACTTAAGAGAGGCTTGAAAACACATTTTGATTGGAAGAGTTCCCGCCGCAGGAGAGGTCGAGCATATACTCACCTTGAGGATGCGATGATAACATATTACCTCCTCGACGCTTTTCTCTTAGGATATCCATCCTACTGGGGGCATGTAAGCGCATTGCGCGGTTCAGGTACCATGGGCGGCCCTATCTCGAAGTGCCGATTGCCATAGGCCTGAATTCGCTTAAGAAATCCATGGGCGATACTATCTCGAAGTGTCGATTGCCAGGAGTTCTTGGGGTCGTTATGGGAGGTGCTATCTCGAAGCATCGAAAGCCAGGCACCCTTCGAGGTATGGTAATGGGGACAATGAATCCGACACAGACCGTGTTGATAGCTGATCTGAGGTTAGACTTAGAAGAATCAAAAAAAAAAAAAAAGGGTATATATATAAAAAAAATTTTCCCTTTAACTCAAATAACTCGGACCAATGCACAAGCACGGATGCTTTAATCTCAGGGATCAATAAACTTTAGGGTAGAGTCAGAAATCAGGGAAACTTGTGCTTGCAACTCGTCTTTAGCCGACCTAGTCTGTAACTTAGCAACTACTTAGGAACCTTGGGTTTAGAACCTAAACTTAATATGCTTCTGAAGGAAGACTAAGTGAGTTGACTAGTCTACTTAGAGTGCTAGGTTTCGCTTAATTTTGCTAGGGACTAGCAAAAACTAGGCATGGGGGTATTTGATTAGCCCATAGTTGTGGGCTATTTAAGTATTTAGGTGCCTACATATTAGGTTAATTCTAACATTTATTTAGTATAAATTAGGATGTAAATAGATTAATTCATAGTTTTAATTTAATTACATAATCCATGCATTGCATTCATACTTTAAGTACATTTAGAATTAGTTTAGAATGGCATTTATCTAATTAGGTAACCAATTAGGTACATTGTTTTCATTAACATAGAAGTTGAGGGTCTGTACATAAATGACCCTAATATTTTAACATTATTTTCTTTATTCTTCTTCTTTCAGAACGGCTGGCTGCCGCTCCAACGCCCGGCTGCTGCAGTGATGAAGCCATTCAAGGGGGAGCGGATGTGGTGAATCTAGTCGGCAGCTGATTTCAAACTTGTTCAGGCCACTACAAAAGGAGCAGGGAGGCAGCCGAGCTCGGGAGGCCTCCGCCACCGACCCACCACTGTGCAGAGAGAACCTCTCTGTTCCACTCCACACTGCCAGCCTCTACTGTGGCGACGAGTCTCCAACACCGTGGGCGTGTGGTGTGACAGGCCACACCGCCATCCGGAGCTCGCCGCATCACCGTGAGCACCTTAGCGTGCATCTTCCTCGCCGTCGTCGCAGACCACCACCACCGAGCTACTGATCAGCCACCCTCTCAGTAACTTAAGATGTCTGTGAAATTTCCCAGACGTCTGAAGTTACCCGCTCACCTCCACTTCCTCAGCCTGCACTCTCCAACCGGCCACCAGACCGCCTGCACCCTCCACTGCTCACCGGCTACAGACCTGCGCACGCCTGCAGATCAGCCCATGCCACCTTCCCCGCGCCCATCAGCCTGCAGCGCACCCGCGCCCACCATCAATCGCGCCTGCAGACCACCGCAGCCATCTCCACGCACCTGTAGACCACCGCCCACGCCAATCGCGCCAGCACCCTCCGCAGACCCTCCGCAGAGCACGCCATCCTCCAACTGCACTGCAGCACCCTCCGCCGCGCTTGCAGAACCGCCTGCAGCACCCTCTTCCCCGCGCCTGCAGACGAACGCCTGCCACGCCAGCCGCAGCAGTGCCCACGGCAGCGGCAGCAGCCACCCCCGCAGCAGCAGTAGGCGGCGGACTTTACGCCAGCAGGCTGCGCAAGCTGCCGGCTGCAGCACCTCCGCCAGAGCTCATCCGGCCACCTCTGGCCGTCGCGCAACTCGCCGCCACCACCGATTCGAAGCCCTTGATCCAAGGGACCTCCTCCTAGCTTCCCGCGCCCGGCCATCGGCTCTTCGTCGCGCAAGACAACGGGGAAAAAATTCCCCAGTTTTGCTACAGTAAACCACCAATTAAAAATTACATTTCATGCCATTGCCACTTTTTAATCTTATTATATTGATTCTGCATTGCGGAAAATATCCTCTAGTTTCTCATAATTGCCATTTCAGCATTGTTTCTTGCTTAAACCTTAATCTAAAGGCAATCTTGGCTTGGTTCTTGTCCAAATTGACTACGAACAAATATTTTTAAGTGGCGCAAATTTTAATATGTTATTGCCTCCCTGTGGATACGACCCGCTCCTCTGCAAGTGGTTATTTCTTGTTAAAAATTGATTAGTCGATTTTTCCACCACATTAAACTACAAACGACTTAAAAGCAAAAGATCGACCAGTCACTGACCATTCATTTGAGGATCCAACGGCTAGCATCCACAGGCACCATTAGTAGCAGTTGGTGAAGCAAATGAAGAAGGTGGGACTTTAGTCCCACCTTGTTGAGTTGCAGCACGTTGACTTACCATTTAAAGATTTTCACCTATACTTGTTGCTTAGAAATAGGGGGTCTAGTCGCCATACACATGTGCACAAGCTTGCCTACACACACAGATCAGGCTGACCTAAGCTTGATCCGTGAAGAGAAAGTTAGGCCCATTAGGCCATAGTTTCGGGCTAGGAAAAGAGTGCTGATTTTGCATAAAGGCACAATGCAAAGATTTGTGCTAGGAGTAGTGTTAAGTGCTTTATAGTTTAATAAGAAACTTTTGCTTTTTTGCCTTAGCGACATTTAAATTGAGACCTCTTGTATGGTCGGACCCGGATAGGCTGTTAATATGATGATTTTATTGTCGAAATGTGCATAGTGGTTAACCTAAATTGGACCTAACCATATCTTTACAAAATTTTTAACTTGGCCTATTTGATTTTATCTTGTCACTTTTAGGCCCAGGGTCGAACTCAGGGAAGTGGGGTTACAAGTCAAGTTTCTATGCTTTTCCTGCAACGAATCTCTTCCGTTCATTTATTGTGTTTTTGGTGTTTTCCTTATTTAGATTTTTTTCTGGTAATCCATGTCCTTGAGGCACACCCTCAAAATTGTGTCCTTGACTTTGAGCCAAAAAAAAGTTCCAAAACGAGTCTTGCTATTCGCAATACGGGGTACCTGCAAGTCAAAAATTATCTTTTCTCTTTTATATATTTTTTTATCTTTTTACTAACAGAAAAGTGAACAGAAATAAAGTAAATATAGTATGTATATATATATATATATTATATATATAAAGGGGTGGGGGTGGAGGCGGTGATGGAGTGTAGCACGATGTCGAATCGGTTGTCGTATAGAGAGATGCAACCAACAGGGCTGGGTGCCGCGTGAAGTGTGGGATGGATGGTGGAAGATGTATGCGACCACGCTTTTTGTACGCGTGTATCGAGAAATATCAACAACTGGTGCAGATATTCCTGCGATACAACGTATGGTAAATGATGTGAAAATACATATATATGTATATATATAAATATATCTAGATGTACATATATATATATATATATATATGGTTATAAATATATATGTAGATATATATACATATGTATATATGTAAGTATATGTATATATATATGTGTGTATTTATATATAACTATATAAAGGTATATATATATGTATGTATAAGTATATATAGATATATGCAGGTAAGTATATATATATATATATGTATGTATGTATGTATATATAGTTATAGATATATATATGTATATATATATATATAGGTATATGCATAGTAGTATATGTATATATGTATATATATATATAAGTGGGTATATATACTAATACATAAGTATATAGGTAGTACTATATGTATAAATATAAGTATATATATATAGATATATGTATGTATATATATATGTATATCAATATATGTATATGTATGTCACTATATATAAGTATACGTATATATATATAAGTTTATAAAAGTGTTTATGTGTGTGTGGGTGTGTGTAAGTGTTGGTGAAGGTGTGCGTGTGCGTCGGTGCAGAGTGTTGCGAAAGAGAGTGAGAGAGAGAGAGAGCGAGAGGGTAGGAGAGTGGGAGAGCGGAGAGAACGAAGGTAGCCGCACTGCAGGAGGTGAGTTAAGTCGTCTGCGTTGCTGGCCCGTCGTCTCAAACTTCTACGCGTGCGGGCACGTCTTCGCGTAGAGGAGAAGGCTTGCGTCTGCCGGCTGCGAGCGCGGAGGGCTCGCGACAGTGCGCTCGGAGAGGGAGGGGGGAGTCTGCAGGAGCGTGCGGATGCTTGCAGAGACTGGCAGGGAGGTGGGGAGACGCTTGGCCGACCGCTGCAGAGGCGCGAAGCGGCTGGTTGCAGGTGTAGAGGGTGGGTGACAGAGCAGACGAACGGAAGCGGGGAAGGTCTGCAGGCACGCACGGAGTGGCTAGGGCGCTTGCAGATGCTCGCAGAAGTTGCGGGGGCCGCTGCTGTTGCTGCTTAAAGCTTCAAACCTTGAAGTGGCAGCAATGGCGGGAAGGTGCGGGTATGGAAATGAAAACAGAGAAGAGCCACCATGCCCACCGGCTCTTTGAAGAGCTAGGCGGTGGTGGTCTCACTGTGGTGGTGTGCACCACAGTGAGCTCCTGCCCGCCGGGTATCTCCTCGAAGGAGGACCGGCGTATGGAGGGGAATGGAGGGAAAGGTGGTGGCCGGGAAGCTGCTGCATTTTCTTTTTTTTTCTTTTGCTGTAGCCAACCCCCCTTGAATAGAAGAAGACGTGGCTATTTTATAACGGGAGAAGGCATGGCTACATGCATGGCTGTTGCAGGGAGTGGGAAGGAATGGCAGCCGCAGGAAATGGCAAGGGCAGTTGCAGCATGGTGCGAGGAGAAAAATGCAGCCGTGGGAAAATTAAAAAATCAAGTGGAGAAATAAAAAGATGTGGATTTTTGCCAAGAGGCACTTGAGGAAAATTTGAATTATGAAGCCATTTATTTCATTCTCCTCTCCTCTCAATTAAATGCATGAACGCATTTATTTTTACAAATGCAACTACGAAATCCTAATGTGCATAGTTAATGCTAGGAAATAGCATAAGAAGGCATTATTGCAGGCGTATTTTGAGGTGCAATCATACCCCCATGCCTATCTTTTGCTAATCCCTAGCAAAATAGTATTTAGAAATGATCTTAAGCTAAAGATTTTCTTCTGAGGTAATATAGGTGTGTTTATTGTCGGATATTGTGAGAACCAATTTGTAGAGAAGACTACCAGTACTTTAAGTCTCACATGACAAAGATCATCTCTCGACTAACCAGGACTCTTGATATTTAAACCTTAAGTACGATTTTCAGGACCCAGGAGGTTTTTGCCGTACTCTAGAGCTCAAGAAGTTATGGCTTGTGCATAGTGAAGGATCAAGACTGACCAGATGAACATTAAGACTCAAGCCCAGGGTTTCACGAATCTTTAAGTACAGGTTGGTCTCAGTTTCAGCTCGTGTTTTTGGATTGACCCTTAAGAAGATGACGAAAAAAACTCAACTCCCATTTTCTGATTTTTGTGGCTCAATGGAAAACAAGGTATTTGAACCCTGCCCTGAAGAACTTTTTGTAGGGTGAAGATTTTACCGACATTTGTGAGATATACTGACTCTTTTGCAACCCTCTTTTTTTTTTTTTTTTGAAACACGTGTCAGTATATCTCTTACAACATTTTTTGATGGAGCACACTTTTTTTTTTTTGGTGGGAGAGTTTCTTTTTTGCGGAAAGAGTCGCTCCTAAACACAAGACTAAAGCCTAGGATAAAAAGTCCACCTGCATGCACAGGTAAAGACTCCACCTTTCCTAATGAACACTAGGGTTGGATCTTATGTTCACCTAGTCTTTCCTGATATGTGTAGTGTGAACCAAGTTTTCTTAAGCTCTCAAGTAAAAGTAAACCAACGGATCCTGTACTGGTGTCTCATGTACAAGAATACGTCCTTAGTTAGGAGAGATTCTGATCTATTTTGTCAATGCATTAAGTGAATTAAGCCGAGCCTGAGCGAATCAAGATCATGTGGCCTAGAAAGTCTTCAAAATAGTGGTTGAATATCCATAAACACTTGTTGTATTTTTTTTTTTGCTTCAGCTTTCAGATCATTACTAAACAACATTTATTATTATTATTATATATTATATTTATATATACATTTTTTCTTTTTCTTTTTTTCTTTTTCTTGCATATTTACAAATAGGTGGGAATTGTATGATACCATAAAATACCCAGATCCTATGGATGCCTATCCACCCCCCCATGCCAAACAATGCTATGTCCTCATATGCATGCAGGGAAGGGTAGAGAAAGGACGAAAGATTGGGTAACGAGAACTGAAGTGCTGGGTATACAGCAGGGTGGTAGGGTGGGTGGATGGTGGGTGGTGAAGTGAAAAGTGAAGTGATCGTGACATTGAAGTGAAAAGTGATGGTGGATGGTGAGTGTTGTTAGGGTGCCTCCCAACAAGCGCTGAATTTAACGTCCCCAGCTGGACTCAAAATGAGGCAAACAATTAGTTACCCTCCAGCAGGGCAATGGTTTCTCCAACGGGGGCAGGTTCATGAGTCAGATAGGGTTTCAAACGCTGCCCGTTGATCGTAAATTTACGCCTAGATTTGGGATCTTCGATCTCGATGGCCCCATTGGGGAATGGTCTTGAGACCAGGAAAGGACCAGTCCATTTGGACTTCAATTTCCCAGGAAAGAATTTGAGTCGGGCATTATAGAGCCAAACTTGCTGAGATGGCTCAAATTCTTTCCGCCGAATACGATCGTCGTGAAAAGCCTTAGTGCGTTGTTTAAAGGTTAGAGCAGAATCATAGGCTTCACGATGGAGCTCTTCCAGCTCTTGGAGTTGGAGTTTCCTTTCTCAACCACACAGGTCTGGGTCGAGGTTACATTGGCGAACCGCCCAATAAGCACGGTGCTCCAACTCCACGGGCAAATGACAGGGCTTCCCGTAAACGATTCTATAAGGAGACATACCTAGGGGAGCCTTGAAGGCGGTCCGATATGCCCAAAGTGCATCAATCAGCTTGTTGAACCAATCCTTACAGTCAGACCGAACCATTTTCTGGAGAATCTACTTGATCTACCGGTTCGACACTTCCACCTGGTCGTTCGTCTGAGGATGATACGGGGATACGATACGATGGTGGACTCCGTACTTCCTCAGAAGTGCCCAAAAAGAAGCATGGGTAAAGTGGCTTCCTCCATTCGAGATAATGGCTCGAGGGATCCCAAAGCGTGCAAAGATGTGGTCTTTGACAAATCGGGTGGAAATAACATGGTTAGCACGACACGTGGGAATAGCCTCGATCCATTTCAAAACATACTCAACGGCCACGAGGATGAATTTGAAGCCGTTGGATGGAGGAAAGGGACCCATGAAGTCAATTCCCTAGATGTCAAAGATTTCCGCAGCTAGGATGGGTTGCAAGGGCATCATGTCACGACGTGCCATTGACCCTAATGACTGGCACCTAGTGCAATGCTTGGCATAATTGTGTGCGTCCTGGTGAAGGGAGGGCCAAAAGAAACTGCACTGCAACACCTTGGCTGCAATTTTCCTCCCAGAGAAATGGCCTCCGCAGGCCTGATCGTGGCAGAAGGATAGCACACTAGGGAACTCGCTGTCAGGAATACAGCGATGGATGATTTGATCGGCACCTATCCGAAAAAGAAGTGGATTATCCTAGAAATAATACTTTACTTCTGCCATGAGACGCTCGTGCTAGTTTTTAGGCCAGCCACGTGGAAGGGATCCAGAAGCAAAGTAATTGGCAATGTCAGCATACCACGGTCCACTTGCCACATTTATTGCCAATAGATGCTCGTCAGGAAAAATTTTATTGATCGACAGAGTAAGTCCAATATGGTCAAGGTCCAGTCTGGAAAGGTGATCAACCATAACATTCTGGGCTCCGATCTTATCACGAATCTCAATGTCAAATTCCTGAAGCAGAAGGTTCCAACGAATCAATCTAGTCTTGGCATCCTTCTTGTGCATGAGATGGCGAATGGCCGCGTGATCAGTGAAAACAATAACATGAGAGCCTAGAAGGTAAGATCGGAATTTCTCTAGCCCAAAGACGACCGCCGGTAGTTCTTTTTCAGTGGTAGTATAATTACGCTGGGCCTCGTCCAACGTTATACTGGCGTAGTACACCACGAAGGGGTGTCTATCGCGCCTTTGTCCCAGGATGGCTCCAACTACAAGGTCGGAAGCGTCACACATAAGTTCAAAGTCGAGGGACCAATCAGGCGGTTGGAGAACAGGGGCCTTGGTGACAGCATTACGTACCTGCGTGAATGCTTGTATACAGTCGGGGCCCATATCGAAGGGTACGTCGGTTGATAGGAGATGAGTTAAGGGTCGAGAAATTTTGGAGAAGTCTTTGATGAATCTCCTATAAAAACCAACGTGTCCCAGGAAGGAGCAGATTTGTTTGATAGAGCCAGGCACAGGTAAATCAGCAATGACATTGAGCTTAGCTCTGTCAACCTCGATACCCTTATTAGAGATGATATGTCCGAGAACAATTCCCTCGTGCACCATAAAATGACTTTTTTCCCAAGAAAGCACGAGGTTTACATCAATACATCTCGTAAGGATACGAGTTAGGTTGGCAAGGCATTCATCGAAAGATGGTCTAAAGATCGAAAAGTCATCCATGAAGACCTCGAGAAAGTCACCCACCATGTCATGGAATATCGCTAGCATGCATCGCTGGAAAGTTGCTGGCGCATTGCAAAGTCCGAACGGCATCCTTCTAAATGCGAAGGTGCTGAAAGGGCAGGTAAAAGTGGTTTTCTCTTGGTCTCGGGGGTCAATTGCCACCTGGTTATATCCTGAGAATCCATCTAGGAAACAGAAAAATTTATTTCCCGCTAACCACTCCAAGATTTGGTCAATAAATGGTAGTGGGAAGTGATCTTTCTTGGTTGCAGCATTGAGTTTCCTATAATCTACACACACTCTCCAAGATGGAGGAGTGCGTCTAGGGGTGGATTCGTCCCTATCATTGACACGGATGGTGAGTCCTGCCTTTTTGGGCACAACGTGAATCGAACTCACCCAGGGGCTATCGCTGATCGGGTATATTATACCTGCATCTAGCCACTTAATGATTTCTTTCTTAACGACCTCCCGCATGTTAGGGTTGAGACGTCGCTGCATCTCGCAGGAAGGTCGAGCCTCCTCCTCCGTATATATACGATGAGTGCAGTTGGAGGGGCTAGTGCCAGATAAGTCAGATAAAGACCATCCAATAGCTGCCTTGTGTTCTATGAGGACCTTAGTTAGTTGGCACTCCTACTCCTTGGTCAATTTTTGTAACGAACGCGTGCCCCAGACGTCTTTTAAGATGTCTGGGAGGTGGCCCAGACGTCGGACCAGACGTCTGGGATCACATCCAGACACCTGACCAGACGTCTAGGATCGTTTCCAGACGTCTGGAAATCCGTTAATTTCGACACGCGCGGGTCGTCTGCGCGCCCGAGTGCGTAGACCGGATATTCACTTATTCCCTCTTTCCCTGCGGCTATAGATGCCTGCCGCATCCTCTCTCTCCTCCTCGCGTGGCCTTAAAAGGCCACGCACTCCCTCCCGTCGTCTCCACCATCTCCTCCCTCTTCTCCTTCAGCCAGTGAGCGTGAGCGCGAGCACGAGGGTGGCAGCAGCGGCCGCAGTGAGCGTGGAGGAGGTGCGGCGTGCGAGAGCGGAGCTCTGCAGTGAGGGCGAGCTCGCCGGGGCTGCTAGGGCCGGTCGGCGGAGGGCACGGGGGGCGCGGAGTGACGCCGAGGGGGGAATGCTGCGGTCTGAGCAGCAGGCGCACGAGGTGTGACGCGGGCGACGTCGCGAGCGGAGGCCGAGTGGCGCCCTGATTGTGGAAGAATTTCCAGAATCAGACGTTTGGGTTGATAGCCAGACGGCGAGGGCGACGTCTGGAAGACCTTCTAGACGTCTGAAAGGTGAGTTTTCCGTCTTCTTCTTCCTTCCTGTCGACTGACCGTACTGAGGGAGGGAGATGGGTGTGCGCAGGCTCAGTGATTCGCCATCCAACGCGAATCAGACGTCTGGCATTAGTACCAGACGGTGGAAGCGACCTCCAGACGTCCGAGGTGACCATCGGACGTCTGGGAGCTAGGCCAGACGTCCCCTCTGACTTCTGGACATCTAGGAAACCACGCTGAATAGGTAATTCTCTGATCCACTTTTTAAGATGTCTGGAAGAAGTTCCAGACGTCTGATTTTGCACAGTGTCGTCATTTTCGACCCGTTTAGGGCCCGTTCGGGTTCCATTTTCCGCGATTCGAGTTGCATTCTTTTCAGAATTAATTCCTCTACCCGTCTACAGTAGCTATACACTGTTTTGAGACACTCCTTGTGTTTGATCCTTGTGATAGGACCTCCTTCATTTGCAGTCTTGGGAGTTGCGGAGGCACGCGAGATTCCCGATCACGCCCCCATTACTCCCGTTGTACCTGGTAGAGTGGTTTTAAGTTATTAATAAAATCTGCTAAAGTATGGAACCATAACTAGAACCTAGGACGTTGCATGAATCCTAGGAATGAGAAATATATGATAGCTCCTAGGTGTTGCATGAATCCTAGGGCTGGAAAACTAGATTGTACGATAGATCCTAGGATATGGCATGAATCCTAGGATGGGAAAAACTAGTGGAATGTATAATACTGCAGTCTTGGAAAATGGAAAGAGATATTGTAGCGAACGCGTGCCCCGGACGTATTTTAAGACGTCAGCGAGGTGGCCCAGACGTCTGACCAGACGTCTGGGATCACATCCAGACGTCCTGCCAGACGTCTGGGATGGTTTACAAACGTCTGAAAAACCGTTATCGTCCACACCCGCGAGTCGTCTGCACGCCTGCACGTGCAGACTGCATATTCGTTATTCCCTCTTTTCTTCTGCGGCTGCAGACGCCTGCCGCGCCTTCTCTCTCTCCTCTCCGCGCGGCCTTAAAAGGGCCACGCCTCCCCTCCCGTCTCCATCGTCTCCTTCTTCTTCTCCTTCCTGTGCACGAGAGCGAGCGAGCGCGAGGGCTGCAGCGGCGGCCGCAATGAGCGCGGAGGAGGCGCGGCGTGCGAGGGCGGAGCTTTGCCGTGAGGGCGAGCTCGCCGGAGCAGCTTAGCCGGTCGGCGGAGGGCGCAGGGGGCGCGGAACGACGCGGAGAGGGACCTGCTGTAGTTTGAGCAGCAGGAGCGCGAGATGCGATGCGGGCGGCGTCGCGAGCAGAGTCCGAGTCGCGCCCTGATTCTGGAAAAATTTCCAGAATCAGACGTCTGGGTTGATAGGCAGACGGCGAGGACGACGTCTGGTAGCTCATACCGACGTCTGAAAGGTGTGTATTCCGCTTTCTTCTTCCTTCCTGTCGATCGACTGTACTGAGGGAGGCAGTTGGCTGTGCGCAGGTTCGCTGATTCGCCATCTTTTGCGAATCAGATGTCTGGAAGTTGTACCAGACGGCGGGAGTGACCTCCAGACGTCCAGGGTGACCATCGGACGTCTGGGAGCTAGGACAGACGTCCCCGCAGACTTCTGGACGTCTGGGAAACCACACTGAATAGGTAATTCTCTGATCCACTGTTTAAGATGTCTGGAAGAAGTTCCAGACGTCTGATTTTGCACAGTATCATCTTTTTCAACCCGTTTAGGGGCCGTTCGGGCTCCGTTTTCCGTGATTCGAGTTGCGTTCTTTTCAGAATTAATTCCTATACCCGTCTACAGTAACTATACACTATTTTGAGACACTCCTTGTGTTTTGATCCTTGTGATAGGACCTCATTCAGTTGCAGTCTTGGGAGTCGCGGAGGCACGCGGGATTCCCGATCACGCCCCCATTACTCCCGTTGTACCTGGTAGAGTGGCTTAAGTTTACTATTAAAAATATGTTAAAGTATGGAACCATAACTAGAATCTAGGACATTGCATGAATCCTAGGAATGAGAAATGTATGGAATGATAGCTCCTAGGTGATGCATGAATCCTAGGGCTGGAAAACTAGTTGTATGCTAGATCCTAGGATGTGACATGAACCCTAGGATGGAAAAACTAGTGGAATGTATAATACTGCAGTCTTGGAAAAATGGAAAGGAATATAAAGCTGCCTGTAAATTGAATTAACAGCTGCCTGTTATGAATAAAGAAACATGATTGAGATCATGGATTGTGAGAATGTGAATTGGAAAGTGAAACATATGATGTTCTGAGATAAAGAGCTGGAACCCTACGGGGAATTAGGAGTGGAACTCCAGGAAAGAAAAAGGAATGGAACTGAGATGTAGTTTGTACTGTCTCTTGGGTACGCAGTACCAAGGGAAGTACCTGTACCTGTTTAGTGCAGAGTGGGGCCAGCCACCCCAGGGACCCGGGGTTAGGATTGGCCGCTCTGTACCGACTTGTTGGCCCTCGTGTACGTAGTACCGAGGAGAGCTACTAGTGTTAGGAGAGTACTAGCTACCCCACGGGTCCCGGGGTTCTGCTAGCCTCCTTCACCGACTTGTTAGGCCCACTAGGGCAAACCAGGGTAGTCAGGCGAGGGTGTGCGGACTGTGGACGGGCAAGGCCCCGGTTTGGTTATTGTGGAGGGGTTGGACCCCTGTTACTGAGAGGGCTCTGCCCTGGTTCCGTGCTGTGCTTTGGGCGCACCCGTTAACGGAAACGACTGACCGCGTGCCAGTGCAGGCTAGCTACCTGTGCGTTTATCGCGCGTGCCGTAGTCACCATTACGTCTGTCAGTGACCTTGGGGTGGTTGACTGAGGGTAGGATCACCACGGGGGACTCTCCCGGCCAGGAGAGCACCACGTGCTACTTCTACTTTTGGAAAAGACTGCAATCAAGATCGTTCCCACGAGGACATTCGAGATCAAGTAAAGGATCTAAGAAATAAATGAAATAGTGAGAAAATTGAAAGATGTGAATAAAGGAAGTAATAGAACATAACAGCTACTGTACACTCTACTGTTGCCTTTAGTTAGTTTGCCACTCTACTCAGCGTTTTGCTGACGTGTTACACTCGTTACCTTTTTCAGGACCAGGTGTTGAGCAGCCAGGGTCGGCGGCTGCAGAGGACGCTGGGCCAAGTAGGGTCCAGTAGAGTTTACCACAATCCTTGTACCTCTTTTGTTTCTATTTTAGTGAGTAGTTTTTGTTTCCGCTGTACCTTATTTACCTACAGTTCTTGTTATATGATAAATGTTGTTCTACTGTTGTGGTGGTACCTACTGTAGTAGTTTCTTTCCTTACTGCTGTACTTTCTTACTGTTAGTTATATTCATGCTGAATGTGGTTTATTTTACTGTCTTTTGGTTACTTCCTCGTTGGACGACTAGGTCTTGGGATTAGTCGAGTCGGTCCGGTTCTCGTGCCTCGTAGGGACTCGGGAACCGGGTCGTTACAGATATAAAGCTGCCTATAAATTGAATTAACAGCTGCCTGTTGTGAATAAATAACGTGGTTGAGAACATGGATTGTAAGAATGTGAAACTGGAAAGTGAAACCTGGAAGTTTGAGTAAAAAGGATGGAACCCTACGGGGAAGTAGGAGTAGAACTCCTGGAAAGTGAATGGAATAGTATTGGGGAAGTGAGTTGGCCCTTGAGTACGAAGTACCAAGGAGAGCGACTGTCCCCCTGTTTAGTGCAGAGCGGAGCCAGCCACCCCAGGGACCCGGGGTTAGGACTGGCCACTCTGTACTGACTTGCTGGCTCTCGCGTACGTAGTACCGAGGAGAGCTACTAGTGTAGGGAGGTACTAGCTACCCCACGGACCCCGGGGTTCTGCTAGCCTCCCACACCGACTTGTTAGGCCTGCTGGGGCGAACCAGGGTAGTCAGGCGAGGGTGCGCGGACTGTGGAGGGGCAAGGCCCCGGTTTGGTTACTGTGGAGGGGTTGGACCCCTGTTACTGAGAGGGCTCTACCCTGGACTGGTTCCGTGCTGTGCTTTGGGCGCACCCGTTAACGGAAATGACTGACCGCGTGCCAGTACGGGTTAGCTACCTGTGCATTTATCGCGCGTGCCGTAGTCACCATTACGTCTGTCAGTGATCTTGGGGTGGTTGACTGAGGGTAGGACCACCACGGCGGACTCTCCCAGCCAGGAGAGCACCACGTGCTACTTCTACTTTTTGGAAAAGACTACAATCAAGATCATTCCCACGAGGAACATTCGAGATCAAGAAAAAGATCTGGGGAATAAATGAAATAGTGAGACAATTGAAAGATGTGAATAAAGAAAGTAATAGAACATAACAGCTACTGTATACTCTACTGTTGTCTTTAGTTTTAGTTGCCACTCTACTCAGCGTTTTGCTGACGTGTTACACTCGTTACCTTTTTCAGGACCAGGTGTTGAGCAGCCACAGTTAGTAGCTGCAGAGGACGCTGGGTCAAGTAGGGTCCAGTAGAGTTACCACTGTCTTTTGTACCTCTTTGTTTCCGTTGTAGTGAGTAGTTCTTGTTTCCGCTGTACTTTCTTACTGTTAGTTATATTCATGCTGAATGTGGTTTATTTTACTACTCTTTTGGTTACTTCCTCGTTGGACGACTAGGTCTTGGGATTAGTCGAGTCGGTCCGGTTCTTATGTCTCGTAGGGACTCAGAACCGGGTTGTTACAATTTTGAATTGATGATTACAGGGAGCATTTCATTTGGTCCTAGGAAAACATACTTAAGTGTGTTAGGCAGCTCGTTCTGCTCGGGAGTGGATGGTGAAAGATCTGGCATTTCTTGGGACAAGAGTGTCCTAAGCGGGTTGGAGAACAAGTCAGGAGGAAGAACTTGGCCTTCAGATTGGCCAAGAAGAGGGGCTTCTTGGATAGATGGATCCAAAAATGAATAGCCCCAGTGAGAAGTATATGGGCTCAAGGTCCCAGTGTGGATTTGCAAATCCGCTTGATTTGGTAGGGAAGAAAGGGCAATCCGGTCTTCAGGAGTGTGGACCGGCGGTGAGTAGCCCAGATATGACTCAGACCATGAGATATGGGAAGCGGAGAAAACCTCGTCAGAAGTCTGGTCAAGAGAAGGTACAGGACAAGGGAGGGATGGGGGAACGTCACAATTTGTGTTGGTCAGGAAGTCATCAGTGTTTATAGGTAATCCGCAGCAGTCCGAATAGGTCCCAATTAGTCCGATACATGCGCTGACGGCCATGTCCTCGTCAGACGTGTCATCCTAGATGCAATCGCAATCAAAGTTCTTGGCTGCCTTAAAGATGTTAAGCTTGAGCTTCTCAGATCCAACGACAATCTCAATACAACCCGACTCGTAGTCGATATGGGCACGGGCTATGGCCGAGAAAGGTCGACCGAGGATGATCGGACAATTAGAAAGTGAACTAGGAACTTCCATATCTAAAACAAGAAAGTCAACCGGAAAATAGAGACTGTTGACCCTAACCACCACGTCTTCCACCACACCCTTCGGGATTTTGACAGAATGATATGCCAACTGTAACGTGACAGGGGTGGGTTTCAGATTTCCCAAGGAAATTTTTTCGAGCATGATGGTTGGTATAAGATTGATGGAAGATCCTAGATCAAGCAAGGCACGGTTAAAATTGCAGCCTTGGATGCTATAGGAAATCAACGGTGTGCTCGGATCTTTCTGCTTCGGTGGTAAGTTTGACAGTATAGCACAACTCGCATGAGGCGAGAGAACCGCCGGATTCTTACTCTTCTTTAACTATCGCCTGGGTGTTGTGTAGTCTTTGAAAAATCGGGCGACAGTAGGTATGTGGTCCATAGCGTCGAGCAGGGGTACCTTGATTTCTACATCCCTGAATAATTTACGCAGGTTATCAAAGGCCTGCATATCTTTCCTTTTGCCTTTTGGCTCCCTCAGTAGAGCGTTAGGGAATGGGACTGATTCTGGCAACAATTTGGGTGTATCATCCTCTCGCGAATGCGGTGCGCATCTCGAATGAGAGGGCGATGAAGAAGAAGAAGGGCCAGGATCAGGTCGAGGTGGATCGACGGTTTGCTTCCCGCTCCTCATAGTGATAGCATTGGACGATGCGGGTCCAGTGGTATCATACGGCAGAGGAGGGTTCGCAATGGGGATATACGAGTGCGGTGCTGCAGCGGGATTAGCCTGGAATCCTGGTGGAATGCTCGGAGCTTGCAGAATTTGATTAACCTATCCCTGAAAAGGTCGTACCTGTGGTTGAGGACCACGGGGTACGAAATTTCGCGGATTTGGAACAGGTTGGGCGGGAAGAGTGCCCTGAGATTGAGTCGCCAAGAGTAGTTGACTGATCTCAGCATTCTGCTGCGCCAATTGGTGCTGAAGAGAGGTCATGTTCTCTTAATGGCGCTTTGACATTTCCGCCATCATTCGCATCAATTTCTCAAAAGGACTTGATGCATGTTCAGTTTGTGGTACGCAAGGGCCTGATGGCGGATTTGCCATAGGATTAGACTGGGCCCTTGGGATGATGGGTGTGGACGGTCGCATTGGTCCACTCGCGGGGTTTTGGCGCTGCGAGTTATTGGACCATGCAAAATTCGGATGATTACGCCACCTTGGGTTATAAGTGGTAGCAAACAGGTTGTTTCCCAGGGCGCAAGCATCTTCTATGCCAGAAGACGCGTCCGCATGTAAATATGTGTCCAAGCACACGGAGGCTTGATCCTCCTTGTCAAAATACTGGCTCGCAGAAGCCAGTTCCACATGACTTATCGAGTCGCTTGGCGCGACACTCGGTAAGGAAGGTCTAACGGGGTTTCTCAGGATAAGCCTAGTGTTGGAAGAATTTGGATTGTGACGAAGTGGTGAAGAGGTGGTGTTTACCATAGATTGGGCGGGGTTGGCCAGAAGCTCGTCCAGCTTCTTGTGCACGACGGAGACTTCATCCAGTCTTTGTGCAATAAGGCTTAGATCAGTGGATGAATGGGAGGGTCCTGTGTCAACTTCGTGGACATTTCGGGGCTGGCTGGTACGATTTCGGGTGCAATAAGGCAACAATGGAGGCATTGTTTATTGAGTTTTCACTCATATTTTCAAACAGTTCGAATGCTCCATTCTCGTCTTTATTCATAAAATTCCCTCAGCAGGAAGCATCTGCAATCTGCTTCAAAGTCTCATTTAGCCCATAGTAAAAGATCTGGGCTATATGCCACTTAGGCAGACCATGGTGCAGACACTTCCTGAGGAGGTCGTTATACCTCTCCCATGCCTCATGAAATTGTTCACCATTTTGTTGCGTAAATGAAGTGATAGCACGGCGAAGCACATTGGTTCGCCTGATTGGGAAGAACTTCTTGAGAAACACTGTTCGCATCTCTTCCCAAGAGTGGATGGTTCTCCCAAGGGTGCGTAACCACTGCGACACTTTATCCAGCAATGAAAACGGGAACATCTTCATGAGGACTATAGGTAACCCGACATTTCTTGGTTTAACTGTTTCAACTAGTCGGGATAAGTCTTCCAAGTATAGAAAAGGATCTTCACTTGCAAGACCATGGAAGTGAAAATTTATTAGGCCAATTACATTCGGTTTTAATTCAAAGTCGTCCCCACCCATAGGGACCCGAATTTGTCCTATGGTCTCTGTAGCAGCGGGATTCTGATAAGAGCTAAGAGACCTAGACTCCTCCCGTTCGGGAGGGTTCTACATTTCCTCCAATGTTTCCCGAATGGCTTCGATTTTCTCATTATACATCTCCATTTGGGCTTGGAGGTGGGTTATGGGATCTAAGGCTCCACCACCTGGTGGGTTCTGAGGGCGGTTTCCTCCCTCGAGATTTGGGGGTGGGCGTGCAGCCATGTTTGTGGAGGAGGATGACGATTTGACTTATTTTCTAGATTTATCAGTCAATTCAAACAATTCAGGGTTTTGTGACCTCCTTCCAAACATGCACTACCGTAGGAAGATTTAGGGAGATGAGAAGGGAAAAGAGACGAGAGAAATGACGCCGCAAAGGTACACTTGATTACAAATCAATACAGTCAAGTTCCTACCCTCTACAGTGTGCCCTTAGACATAAAGATCTAAGTTGCCTACTATCACGAACTACGGAACCGAATGCGAGCACTGCGGAACCACCAAGCCAGATTGAAAGGCCGTTTGCCCCTAGTCTTAGACACCCGATAGCACGCGTGAACTCTCACCAGCATGTAGTCGCTACACGTAGATAGTTAGACCTCCAATCCTTAAGAAGGGTCAAGTTACTATCAGTTTTAGTTAGAGGCTAAGGTCAAGTGCTTTTGGAATGTGAAGGGCGTTGTTTACGGGTAATGCCCAAGTGATTGATTTTCAAAGTGTGTAATCCAAGCATGCAACGGGGAAATCTCCCCGAATTGAAGTTCTTAATTAGTGAATGATTTTTAGAGTTCAACCTTAAGTAGTATGGATTTTAGGATTTCACTAAATTACCAATTCAACCAATCTCCGGGTTTTTGTGAGAATACAAGTTTTCTTTATAAGCCCAACAAACCCTTCTTCAATATCAGTTAGTTAATGCATGCTAAAATGCAATGGGCTACCCTAAATGGAGATTTCTATGTGTGGATGCACGAGTCAGTTTTATATCAGTGTGAAAGGGAGCTAAAGCACTTCAATTCAAGTGCTCGCAATCAACAGAAATGATTTCCACACACAAGGCTTCAACCAAAAGATAAAGAAAATCAAATTGTTGGGGTTGAAGTATTCGGGATCGAATCTCAAGCAAGTTGAAAAGTCGTGGTGGGGTTAGAATTAACTCAATTCCAAGACTCCCCACCAAAAATGTGATCTCGAATTGAAAATAAGTGAGGAAAAGAGGGGTGTAATCAATCTTTCTGTATTTACGTCAAAGAATACTTCACACGGCGGGAAATTCAAGAATCAAGATTCTCGAATTTTCGCTATGCGAAGTAGGGCGGGAAATCCTAGGGCGGTGGGAGTGAAGATAATCAATCAAACAAGTGAATTTTAATCCACTTGCCCAAGAGATCCCAAGAAGTTTTTGTAGTTTTTTTTTAGTTTTTAGTTTTTTTTTATTAAGGTGGCAAGTTAACCCTAGTTTGCTAAGAAAAGAAAACCTACTTGTTCGGAACGTGTGTGAAGCTCCAATGCGGTGTTGATGTCTTCACGCTTTCGTTCCCGCCTTAGATCTGCCCACGTTCCCGACTTCGTTTGCCTGTCTTCTCCTTGCACCAGGTTCACCTACACAACAAAAACAAAAATACCCGTGAAGAGAGAAGAGAAAAATTGAAAGGAATTGAATAAAAACTTACTTGAAGGTACACTTCCCTGGCAACAGTGCTAGAAAAGATGTATGGTCGGACATGGATAGGTTGTTAATATGATGATTTTATCGTTGAAATGTGTATAGTGGTTAACCTAAATCAGACCTAACCATATCTTTACAAAATTTTTAACCTGCCTATTTGATTTTATCTTGTCACTTTTAGGCCTAGGGTCGAACTTAAGGAAGTGGGGTTACAAGTCAAGTTTTTACGCTTTTCCTACAACGAGTCTCTTCCGTTCATTTATTGTATTTTTGGTGTTTTCCTTATTTAGATCTTTTTCTGGTAATCCTCGTCCTTGAGGCACATCCTCAAAATTGTATCCTTGACTTTGAGCCAAAATAAAGTTCCAAAATGAATCTTGATATTCGCAAGACGGGATACCTGCAAGTCAAAAATTATATTTTCTCTTTTATATATTTTTTATCTTTTTACTAAGAGAAAAGCGAACAGAAATAAAGTAAATATAGTATGTATAAATATATATATATTATATATACAAAGGGGTGGGGGTGGAGGCGACGATGGAGTGTAGCACGATGTCGAATCGGTTGTCGTCTAGAGAGACGCAACCAATAGGACTGGGTGCCGCGTGGAGTGTGGGATGGATGGCTGAAGATGTATGCGACCATGCTTTTTGTACGCGTGTATCGGGAAATATCAGTAACTGGTGTAGATATTCCCGCGATACAGCGTATGGTAAATGATGTGAAAAAGAATATATATGTATATATGTAAATATATACACATGTATATATATATATATATATGGTTATAAATATATAGGCATATATTTATATATGTAGATATATATATATGTATAAATGTAAGTATATATATATATATCTGTGTGTGTATGTATATATAACTATATAAAGGTATATATGTATGTATAAGTATATAATAATATATGTATATATAGATATATGTAGCTAAGTGTATATATATATATGTATGTATGTATATATGTATATAATACTTATGGATATATATATATAGGTATATTGGTATATGTATCTAGATATGTATATATGCATATATATATATATATATAAGTATATATATAAGTATATAGATATATATAAATATTTGTATATAAGTATACTACTACTACTATATATATAGATGTAAGTATATGTATATATATATATGTATATGCATAGTAGTATATGTATATATGTATATATATATATGTATGTATATATATATATATATATAAGTTGGTATATATACTAATACATAAGTATATAGGTACTACTATATATATATATATATATATGTATGTATGTATATATATATATATGTATATATATATATATATGTATGTATATCAATATATGTATTTGTATGTCACTATATATACGTATACGTATATATATATAAGTTTATAAAAGTGTTTATGTGTGTGTGGGTGTGTGCAACTCTTCGTGAAGGTGTGTGTGTGCATCAGTGTAGAGTGTTGTGAGAGTGTTGTGAAAGAGAGTGAGAGAGAGAGAGAGAGAGAGAGAGCGAGAGGGCAGGAGAGCGGGAGAGTGGAGAGAACGGAGGCAGCCGCACTGCAGGAGGCGAGTTAAGTCATCTGCGCTGCGGGCCCGTCGTCTCGAGCTTCTAAGCGCGCGGGTTCGTCTTCGCGCAGAGGGGAAGGCTTGCGTCTGCCGGCTGCGAGTGCGGAGGGCTCGCGACAGTGCACTCGGAGAGGGAGGCGGGGAGTCTGCAGGCATGCGCGGACACTTGCAGAGGCTGGCAGGGAGGCGGGGAGACGCTTGGCCGGCCGCCGCAGAGGCGCGCAGCGGCCGGTTGCGGGCGCGGAGGGCGGGTGACAGAGCGGACGAACGGAAGTTGGGAAGGTCTGCAGGCGCGCGCGGAGTGGCTGGGGCACTTGCAGATGCTCGCGGAAGCTGCGGGGGCTGCTGCTGCTGCTGCTGCTGCCGCCGCTTAGCTGCTGCTGCTGCTTCAAGCTTCAGACCTTGAAGTGGCAGCAATGGCGGGAAGGTGCGGGTACGGAAACGAAAACAGAGAAGAGCCACCACGCCCACCGGCTCTTTGAAGAGCTGGGCGGTGGTGGTCTCACTGTGGTGGTGTGCACCACAATGAGCTCCTTCCCGCCGGGTATCTCCTCGAAGGAGGACCAGCATATGGAGGAGAAAAATGTAGCCGCGGGAAAATTAAAAAATCAAGTGGAGAAATAAAAAGATGTGGATTTTTGCAGAGAGGCACTTGAGGAAAATACGAATTATGAAGCAATTTATTTCATTCTCCTCTCCTCTCAATTAAATGCATGAATGCATGTATTTTTACAAATGCAACTACGGAATCCTAATGTGCATAGTTAATGCTAGGAAATAGCATAAGAAGGTATTATTGCAGGTGTATTTTGAGGTGCAATCACCTCTATTCTTTTGAGTTTGATTCTATATGTCTTCGTTTGAATATTAACTTTTTGCATCAAACTCTTGAGTTTCACATATTAGAAAATTATTAGTGGTATTTATGCATCATTTTGCTCCCAGTGACAACCTCTGATTTTCCTGATTTCGAGTTATAAATTTAAATGTCTTTTTCACTCTAGTCGCTATACTACAACGCATTTTAAACCTCCATTAAAGTGATTAGTCATGTATGAAAACCAAAAATAAGGGGAAAATAATGCAATGCATTCCTAAACTATAAAATGCTGAAATGCAACCCAATACCATAACATAATGTGAAAAACCTAGGAATAGATGTGATTTTTAGGTTAAGAATGATGATAAACTGGTGCTTATCACACCCCCATGCTTGTCCTTTTTCTAGTCCCTTGGCAAAATTATTTTACAAAATAGTATGAGGAAAAGCTAATATTTTTTATTTTTAAGGAAGACAATTTTATGGGACTTTGGTTGATTTTGAAAAGTAAGGAAGGTACGGGATTTGTTTAAAATAAAATATTTGAATTTATCCTTGGATCTAGAGGTTAGCATAGAACAAGATCTGAGTATCTTCCCAATAATTTGACAAATTCACCCCATCAAATTCCAATTAGCCTATCAATTGTTTTCATAGTAAAAACCTCCTTAACCTAAGAAATCAATCCAGAAATTTCGTAATGATGAAAATCAAGTGTCAGTGCTTTGCGAATGGCAAACACAAATTTTTTTTAACAAAATTTATATTTTGATGTTTTTGTTATTGTCTTCCCCATGCTTAGCCTCAGATTAACCTTAGCAAAATTGTGTTAGAATCCTTGTCCCGATTATTGGTCCTTGAGGAGGCTCTTGCTCCAATGCTATAAAAGCATCATCCAAGACACCTCCAAGAGCCTTACAACCTGACACCTTCTGGCACTATGTGAAAAACTCCCAGCGAATTTAGGCTCTTGCTTCGATGCTTCGACATAGTACCATCCAAGACACCTAAACCACAAGATGTGCTTATGAACTACGTATATAGATATGGAATGTAGATTTGGAGAAAGCACTGAGGGGGTAACATATTGGCATCACTTCCTCAAATGAGAGTTTTCTCCTCCATGGTAGGGACCCAACCAATCAAAACTGCTTAAAGTTTCATCTTAAGTTAAACACAGGGAATTATTGATTTATGTATTTTTATGCTTTTTGTTTTTGTTGGCTTGTGTGTGTGGAATTTTTGACACTTGAGTTTCAAAAGAAATTCAAATCTCTGGATCGATAACAAAGTCAAGTACTAATCCAACTGCTAGACATAATTAAGGATGATTGGTTTCTTCAAGGGTTAAGGAGGAATTCTTTAGGTGATACACTAATCGAATCTAAGATTTTAAACCTGAAAGGTCTATCTAGAAGATCCTTAGATTTGTCCTTAAGTTTTGTTAAAGATTAAACCCCATGTGTACCTTTAATGAAATAAAGTTACAACCTTAGTCCCATGTTTTGAAACATTTCCTCAAAAAGTGTTTTATGATTTTTATGAAAAATGCATGCAAAAAGAAGAAACTTTTGTATTTTTGGGTTTTGAAAATCCGGAAAAGACCAACAAAATTTCAATCATCCCCCTCATGCTAGAGATATACTATGTCTGCATGCATATGGAAGGGAGAAGATATAACCTGAGTGAGGAGATCGAAATCAGGATAGTCAAAACCTGAGAAAGAAATACAAAAGGAATGCTGGAAAAATGATGGGTTACCTCCCATCTAGGGCTATCTTTATGCCTTTTCAACTGGGCATAGTGTGTAGCAAGGTAGGAGGAATGTCATGGAGGTAATTAGAAATGTGGATGCCCTCCACAATTAAATCTTCCTCTTGGTCCCTAAAATGATAGTTGCAAATGAAGGGACCGAGATGAGATGGGTAAACAAAACATGAATCTGGCTAGGGTTTTAACTTTGGATGTAGGCTAGGCTTTGGAGGATTAGGTGGAATGTCTAAGGGATAGTGGAAGTTAGAGTAGTCAGGGATGAAAGTTGGAGATGAGGTTAGGGTGGGGAGGTGAAATCAAAGTAGGGAGGTGTGGTAAGTCAAGAAGAGGAGTGGGGTTAAGGCAAGTTCCCAATTGTGAAGTGATTATTCTGTGTTCGACCACCTTGTCCATTTCAGGCTTAGAATCTTCAAAGAAATCATGTTCTAAAGTGGTCAAAGCACAACAAGATTCAATAAACATTATTTCCTCAATCAATTCATTGATTTCCAAATCTTAGTCCTAAAAAAATTCTTGATCATAGAATCTCTTGGAAGCTTTAAAAATGTCTATGGTGACGGTGTGGTCATTGCATGTAATGCCCATTTTCCTCGAATGGGAATCAATATTTGCTTTTGCAATGGCCAGGAAAGGTCTTCCAAGGATAATAGGGGCATTTTTTAGTATTTTAGGTACCTCAATGTCAAGGACCAGAAAATCTATAAGGAATAAATAGTTCTGGATTTTGACAATTATATCCTCGACAATCCCCTTAGGTTTAATTGAAGATCGGTCTACCAATTGTAGATTAACCACAAGGGCTTTAATTTACCAAATTTGAATTCTTTAAATAACACAGTGGGGATGAGATTGACAAAGGCACCTAAATCAAGAAGTGCATGATCAAAAGTAGTGTCATTGATAACAACAGAAATTAAAGGTGTGTCCAAGTCCTTTTACTTCAGAGGTAGCATATTCTGCACAACTGGGCTTACTGTCCCAGAGAGAATGACTTGTCTTAGGTTTATAGCTTGCCTTTTTGGAGTACAAACATCCTTCAAAAATTTGGCATAGGTAAGAATATACTTGCATCAAGGAGGGGAATATTCATCTCAACTTATCCAAATAATTCCACGAGTTCTTTGTGAGGGGGCATAGAATTCTTTTTCGTGCTATTAGTGGAGTGGAGTGCTTGGGGAAAAGGAACAGGGTTTGTGCATTGTGATTTAGAGTTATTTTTGTCATGAGAGAGGGTGGGGGAAGAGTCAACTTGCATTGGAGTGGGATGGGTTCCATGGTTTGGATGAGAAGGCACAGCTCTTAAGTAGTTTTCCCACTCCTCAAAGTTAATGCATTAGCAGTGTGATTATTCTTGAGAGGAGGTCGGGGGACCTGATTGAGGTGGAACTTGGAGGATGCTGAGGTGCTGGATGAATAGGAGGTTGTCCTTAATGGTTTTCATTGGGATTCCCACTCTAGTAATGATTCCTTTGAATATTGGGATTGAACATGGGTTGGGAAGGCAAATTGTCTGTAGGTCTTTGAATCAGAGTAACCCTAATATGATTTTGGAGATTGGTGACAACATGGGAGACTTATGACATTTAATTCTGCATTTCCTGCAATGTTTTCATAACCTAGGAATTAATATCTTCTTGAAATGGTCCAGGCTAGTGAAAAGTTTGATTCTGCCTATAAATCACAAATTGGTTTTGTCTTTGGGGAGGAACCAACTTGGTCCAGGAGTGATTTGAGTAATTCATCCAATTTACGTTATTAGAGTTGGAGGGATTTCTATAGTACTCCTGGAGGGTGGAAATATTTTTAGTAGTTGGGTTGGTAGGATTATAATTCATATAATTGAAACTCCTAGCCAAATCATGTGTAACCTCGAGAAAGAAATTATGCTCTGGGAAAACACCAATATTATGCAGGTTTTCTCCTTTAAGGATGCTAGGTGTGGTCAGATGTGGAACTTGATTGGGTGTATTGATTCTTTCCTCAATTTTCTTTTGATTAATTTGCATCTAGTGGAGTCTTTGGGCAATCATTTTGATGTCATCTTAGGTGGCAGGGATGGATTGAGTGCCTAATTCATGAACACCGAATTGTGGGGTAGTGTTTCTTCCAAAAGTGTTCATGGAAGCATAGTTAAATGAGTTTTCACTCATTTCTTCAAATAATTCGTAAGCACTTTCAACATCCTTATTTAAGAAATTCCTACCACATGAGGCATCAACAAATGATCTTAATTGATCTTCTAATCCATGATAAAAGATATGCACTAGCTACCAAAGTGAAATGTCATGGTGTAGGCAACTTCTCAAAAGTTCTTGGAATCTTTCCCAAGAGTCATGCAAGGTCTCACCAGTTTTTTGTTGAAAGGTCATAATAGATCTTCACAAGGCATTAGTACGACCTATAGGGAAGACTTATTTTAGTAAAGCACTTTTAAGTTGAGGCCAGGTAGTAATTGGTCTACCAACCATCCTAAACTAGTAAGATACCTTATCCTTGAGAAAGAGAGGAAAAAGTCACCTTAGCTATAAATCATCCCGTATGATAGCAAAAATGCACAGTTTGTTAATTATCCTAAATAGTGTCATTTTACATGTAAATATGCAATCAACTTTTAAAATTTATATTCCTAGATAGGGTGAATATCTAGGGTTATCCAAGGAGGCCAATTTGTTAATCACAGGAATTGATTCTCTCTTGCTTCTCAAATTCAAACTTGTCTTTCTGTGAATTTGATTTTTGTTGTTTTTAGGTTTTCAAAACAATTGGGTACTTGAAGAGTGAAGACAAACTACCTATCACTAACCTTAAGTGACATGAATGAAGCCTTTTTATCGAAGCTCACCATAGGCAAGTGTGCCTAGGGTAATTAGAAGAAGGTGTGGTGTGCACTACAACTACAAGAACATGAAGAACACATTAACTAGAACATGAAAATTGGAAGGCAAAAATAAAACTTAAATTACTAGCAACTAGAAGAAATGTGGCGGAATGCTTGTTACATGACAACAAACAAAAACACTAGCTCATACAAGAAATTGGAAAGATAAAGAAGAAGAACGGATCCACTGGTTGAAATCTTGGATAGCCTTCCTCCAAGTGCAGTTGCTCCCTCACTTAAAAACATTTCTCCTTGACTTCTTCTTCAAGTAGTCCTCTTCCAAGTAGTCCTCCATGGTGGGCGTCAACCACCTTGCTCCTCCTCTTGCCTGGCCATCCCTTCAAGTGTGAAGACCTCCTCCTTGGTGTGGCATAAGGGAAAGGAAGATAGAGAAAGAAGGCACCAAGGGAGCAAGTAGGCTGTCCCCTTGATCTTCTTCTCTTCTTCTTCCTTGGCGTGTGATGTAGGTGGCTATGGGTGGAAATTAAACTATGGGAGAAGATGGGAACTATGTGGTTGTAGGGGTAGGGTATTTATAGGATGGGAAGGGGAGTGGTTATGGTATTTTTTTGGAGGGAAAACTGGGAGGGAAATGAAGAGGTGACTTGGTTTTCCCTCAAAAAATACCTTCTAAAAGGTTTTGATTTTTGAGGGAAAAAATGGAGGGTGGAGATGGGTTGAAGGGGTAGGTGTAGGGTTGGATTCCAAGGGTTTTTGAGGGAAAAAGTTGGTTCCATTTCTAGGTGATTTTGGAGGGAATTTGGTGGTCTCTTTTGGTGGTAGAGAGGGGTGAAGGGATGTATAGGTTTGGCACCAAGATTGAGGTGGAGTGGTGGTAGCTTAGGTAGACTTAGGTAAGGTTAGTTGGTGGATCTAGTTAGGTAGGTTTTAGGGATAGGTTTTGGTGGCCAAAGAGGTGACTAGTTAAGCTAAGCTAGCATAGCTAGCTTAGCTTGTAGGGTGTTGGGTAGAGAGGTAGAGGGAGCTAGGGTTTTGGAGGTTATGAGCTGGAAGTAGCTAGAAGGAACTATACTAGAGCTGGTGGCTGCAGAAGAGAGCTACAGGGTGCTACCTTAGCTAGCTTAGCTTGCTAGTTCTTTGCCAGCTGCTAAGTGATGGGAACACCATCATAAGACATAACTAGCTCAATTTGATCTAATTAAGTGAATAAAGCTTCTACATATCCATCAAAAAGTCTTAAGGGCACAAAACATTGATTTGAGAAGAAGACAAGAATGCAGGGTTATTTTTGTAAATTTATCATTCTATCACAAAAATAGAATAACCATGGGTTTTTGTAGGGGCTAAACAAAGGTCAAATGTGCTTTAGAGTCTATTAAGAGGGTTAATACAAGACGAAATGGATTTTCACGCGTTATAGGAATTAATGGCATCTAAAATCCTAAAAATAGACCTACTTAATTAACTGAGGTTTTGATCAGGATAAAATTCAAGTAAACCCTCTGAAAATCATAGAAAAATATTCTCTAGGGTTTGGCATCTTCAATTTGACCATCAGAACCCATCTTAACCTAAAATAAAGCCACAGACAGACTTTTGCCCCAATTTGGTTTTTTGCATAAATTACTTAGTCAAATGAGGTCAAAACCAAAATTCAACTTCACCATTGGATTCCTTGGGTCCAAATTAGATTTGTATCAAAATTTGGACCCAATCTGAGATTATTTCAACCTAGTTTGCACTTTGGTCCAAGTCTGATTTTCCTTATTTCACATGACCCCTCAGCTTTTGAATTGCTTACAAAAAGGGCCCCAACTTCTTTGTCTTCTTCACAAAAAGGCCCCCTCTGCACCAAGATCCTATTCCTACAACTCCGGCGAGCTTCATTTGGTAAGATCTCCTTGATTTCTTGACGAACCCTTCTGAAATTTGAAAGGGGAATTTGTCAAGAAACTAACTTCTTTTTTAACTAGATTCGAAGTCCCAGAAATTGCCTAAATCCTCATGTGAATCCTTCAAAGAGTTGGGTTTCCAACTCCGGCGACCTTCCAATCTTGGGAAGCTTGCTTCCAAAGCTCTAATCAGCCCCTCACGGCCTATATAAGACTCCCCAGGGCAGATCGTTCTCCCCACGCTCGAATTCAACCGGAGTTACCCTTGATTCATCTCTCCTTATCTAGCCGAAGCTCCTCTATGTCTGGCGAGCTCCTCTGACTCCATCCTTCGTCTGCTCGCAATACCAGTGGGGGATTCATCTTCCTCATTTTCCTCCGTGTCGTGCTGTACCCTCCGATGCCTCTTCCTCCGTCTACCTTGCCATTTCCTACTTACCGGAGCACCTTCCTCTCCGGTGCCGACCATACTGCAATCGGCATCGCCTCTGCTCCCCATCGTCTGCCAACTACCTAGACAAGTTCCCTAACTCCTCTACTTCATTCACACACCAACCACAGTCCATTTCGACTGTAGTCTCACTCGCATGCTCCCCATCTTCCACCTCGCCGGTGTACCTCCAGCGAGTTCGAACGGCCACAACACTCCACCAAATTTGCTGCCGCTCATCCCTACACCTCTGCCTCGACCTTAGGAACAAAAGCCCTAACATAGTTAGGTCAATTGCTCTTCCTAACCACCTACCGAACACCACCACATTCGCAGCTCTGCCCCGACATTGCCCTACACACACACTCACTCTCGCTCCACACTACACCTACCACCGCACTCATCATTCCATGACAAAGGTTTTGAACTGTTTTGACAAGGACATTAGGCCTTGTTCTTGTTTTCAGGCCACAGGTGAAGCCGCCATTGCTGGAGCTTCTTTGAAGAAGCTCTAGAGGGTGTTCTTGGCTTGCTAGCTCCAGGCATCCTCTCCAAGTCGCACGACACTCTTCCAAGATCACAATCAGTTGGTCAATTAGGAGCATTGACCGCTCCTCCACTTGTAATTAACCAATCCACCAGTAGCAGCTGCATGCGGAAGGAAGTAGGGACATTTAATCCCATATCAGAAATGGTAGAGCAACTGAAGCGGTATAAGAGAAAAAAGTGATAGCAGTTGTTCATCTCATATCACTGGGGGTGAGGTCCCCGCTCAGCCGCACTCACCCGACCCACCTAACCTGTACTCACACCTCAACTATGACCCACACCCATATCCCTAGTCCCAGGTACGCAGATCCCTGTTTACCTGCTTACCCATTACTATGCAAGGCTCTGGGAGAGCGGAACCTAGAGAGAGAAAGAGAGAGAGCACGGGGGCAGGGGGTTTTGCTCTCACTGGCACCTATGCGACACTTAGTTGCGAGGAGAAGAAAGGCTGAAGAAGAGTTGTGAAGAAGAAGAAGACAGAGCAGAGAAAGAAGAAGAGATGGAGAGCTGAAGAAGAGCAGAGAAAGGAAGAAGAGCGACCCTTAAGTCTCTTGAAAAACACTGTAGCATTAGACGTTTAAGATGTCTAATCCTATCGTTAGACGTCTGATTTGAGTTTCTAAAGTTATATTAACTTGATTGATATTGTGCTTCTAGTTGCTATTACTGTATAAGGGTAATTAGTGATTTAAATCACCATTTTACCCTCTTCATTTTGCACATTGATCATTGATTTCTTATATCATTCTGCATTAAGCTTTTACTTATATATTGTGATCTTGAGATTCATATTTGCCAGTTGCTCCCAGTGAACGACCTTGGATTTCATTCGAGTTACAAATCTTATTTGTTTTTCGGACTGATTCGAACTGTACTACAACGTGATGATTTTAAAACCTATTTTAGAGCAATTAACATTTTGACACCATTGCAAGGGAGTAATGTGCAATTTTGATCTCTTGATTACAATATCTGATTTGATACTAACTTGCTCTATCTCTTTTGACTATGATCTGTGATAGGGATACATTCGAAGAAGACCAGTTGCACATCAGAACACGCCAGGGGCAGGTAAACTCCATCCAATTTCCCCTAAGCCCCTGATTCTGTAAAAGCTAAAAGAAGAAACAAATCAATTAGGTTCAACTTGCATTCTATTCTTAGATTAATCATCAAGTTGCTAGATTTGATACATTATGTTTAGAGAACATCCAAACCTTGATTTGTGCACCTATTCAGGATTTAAGGTATTTGGGGCTATCACCTTCTTGCTTGAGCCCTAGGTACCACATTTGGACAAATTTGATTGGACCAATTAGAGCCAATTAGGGTTTCTAGTATAGGATTTTAGAGACACACATAATCAAGAATTAACCTTCCCAAACAGTGTATGCCTAAGCCTTGGTTGAATTGATCTATTCAAGCAAACCCTAAAATCAGGCTCTTAATTTCATTGGAACACTAAAAGAGGGACCTAAATTTCTCAAAGGGCAAAACTGGTGAAATTGACCCACCTTGTTGGGTTAACCAATCTTCAAATTAGGTCACCTTGCACAAAAACATCTTAAAGTTCAAGTGAAATCATAAGCACCTTTGCTCTTAATCTAAAACCGGTAGACTTAAGAGGTCAACTCCCCATTCCGGTCTACCTGGACCCTTAGTGACAAGGAAGGTTGGGTGGGGGAAACCTTGTAACCTGTGGGGATGCTCTACCGTGTAGGGGTCTTTGTGGGGCTCTCCCTTCTTGGCTGCCCAGGTAATTCTCAAGTGGATGACTTTTTGACTTAGGGGCATCATCCACCCTGAACCTCTATAGTCATCCAAAATTTTTGGGTGTCTTGGTTGGGTCCATCACCTGCTATCCCTCATCTACTCCATCGATGCATGTTCGAGAGGAGGTCCTTAAGACTACCCTTGAGGCCTCCATTAGTCATTCACTCTCATCGAGGCCACGACTCAACCTCCATGTTTGTGCAGTAACCTAACCACATTGACATATCTTCTAATTCAGAACCTACTTCCCCCTTATCAGTCATGGATCCCCGAGAAGATCAACCTAACCTTGGCAACAATTCTGTGATTTCCAAAATCGAATCAATGCCATCATCAACCCACCGCTGCATCCTCAAATGCGAGATCACTATAATCCCGCAATGGAGATCGAACCCCAAATCAACATTCCCATAGGAGGACCCAAGGTGGATCTTAAGCCTAGCATGCTTCATATGACCCCAAAATTTCATGGCTTGAACTCCGAGGATCCTTTCCAGCACATCAAAAATATAAAACATCTGGCCCACACTTTCGGGTTAGATGTGTAGAATCGGGATGGACTACTCTTGAAACTCTTCTCATTCTCTCTGACTGACAAAGTCGCTCATTTCAGACTCAACCACACACAATCAACACATGGGGAGAACTTCAGACCGCTTTTCTGCAAAAATTCTACCCCATTGGTCGTACAAACATGATGTGGTATGATGAGAGCCTCATCATGAGCCATAACTAGCTCATTTTGACCCAATAAAGAAGATAAAAGCTCCTACATAACCTAGAAGAAGGCTTAACTGAAGAAACAAGTGCTCTGAGAAGAAAACGTGAAATAAAGGTTAAAACTGCAATTTTACCATTGCAGTACTTAAACGGGATTTCTCAGAGGCAAAACATAGTTTAAATGGTCTAAATGAGATAAAAAGTGGGTTGAGTCAATTAGAAATGGGTTTACGTGCAATCTAAGAATTAAATAACACTTGGTAACCCTAAAACAGACCCGCTTAAATTAACAAGGTTCCGATCAGAATAAAAATCAAGTAAACCCTCTAAAAATCATGGAAAAACATCCTCTAGGGTTTAGAATACTTAATTTGGCCTTTGGAACCCAGTTTGACCTAGATTAGGGTCCTAGCTCTTCAATTAACCTAATTTAGGTTTTTACGCAAAATGTCCAGTCACACGTGGTCAAACCTAAAATCCAACTTCACCATTGGATTCCCTAAGTCCAAATAAGGTTTATACCAAAATTTGTACCTAAGGGAAGGTCATCTCGACCTACTTTGCAAGTTAGTACTCCCAAATCACAATTTGGTCCCTATCTTTTGAATATCTTTGCAGAGAGCCCCCTAAGTTCTTCGACCCCTTTGCGAACCGGTCCTACCACCATTGTTAGGACAGAACCAAGCTCCGGCGAGGTTTAGAGAGGGATTACTCTCTAATCCCTCAGAGATTCCCTCCTAGAAATGGAAGGGGGATTCTCTGAGGAATTCCCTTCCATCTAAAGCAGATCACGATCTCTGGTGTGAACCCAATCTCTCGTGCGAACGCACGAGAGATTTGGGTATCCACCCTCTTTCCATCTCCAGTGAGCCGGCAGAGTTGATTGCGCGGTTTCCATGCGCTAGAAGGTTCGGCCAGCACCTATAAAAGGCTCCACAGGCCCTGCCGCAGATCTTAAGCTTGAATTTGACGGAAATCCCCTCAAATTTCCTCTCTCCCATCTCCGGCCAAAAGACCCGCAAGCTCCGGCGACCTCCTCCCCTCCTTCTCGTCGCTCTGTTGCCATACCGACAGCAGAGTCAACTCCGCTGCATCCTCCCACGTCGCGTCGTACCAAGCGCACGTGCCCCTGCCCTCATCCTCGTCGCCGCTTCCTCCCTCAGGGTCCTTCCCCGACGACGGCAGTTACGCGCCGTCCACTCCGCTGCCTCCATTCCTTCCAGATCACCCCAGATACCCTCTCCATCCTCTCCTCTCTCTTTTCCCCCTGCTATTTTATCCAATTACCCCCCAACAGTGCCTAACCACCTCCATCGTCCTCGCCTCCGATTGCCCTCCGGTGAGCTACCCACACCACTCCGCCCCTCCACATGGCCTGCCAACCCTCTCGTGAGCTCCGCCTCACCACCAGGAACTCAGTCCACCCCTCTACTGCCACTCCAGATCTCCACAATCACCCCCCGATCAACCCCACACCTCCGACCACAGGTTGACCTAGGCACGCACGCCTAGGCCAACCTGCGGCCTGCAGCACTGCGCATCATCTTCGCCGTGCTACGGCGAAGGTTTCTAGCTAATCTAATTAGGCCAATAGGCCGTTCTTGTGTATGACAGGTTGCAGCTCTTGCCGCCATTGACGGCTGAAGCATCGAGGAGCTCGTAGCAGCTTCAGGCACCAGGGATCCCAGGCTGCAGGTGCAGCAGACTCACACGAGTGTCGCGAAGCGAGTGAGGCTAGCAAATTGCACTGCGAGGCCAGCAGCTGGGGCAATTGCACGACGGAAGCTCTGCGGGCGTGCGTGAAATCGGGACTGATCAGATAGTCCCACATCATGGAATTGCGAAACACAGGTATAATATAAATTGTTTTTGTGTTTTAAGCTCACTACCTCCGTAAGCACAGGGGTGAGGTCCCTCACATGCCCTCACACCCGCCTCGCCCGTAGCTTGACCTCGCGGATCTGGCGGGATCCGACCCGACCCTAACCTTGAGCACTCCTCGCGCATCACCACCTGCCTGTGTGCCTGGTCTCGGTTGCGAAGCCGACCCGATTACCCGGGTAGCTCTTGGAGAGCGTCCTTGAGCGAATTACAGAGAAAGAGAGAGATGTTTGGGTAGAGGGACGGGGGTAGGTTTTGCTTTGGCCGTGGTGTGCGCAGGAAAGAAGAAGCAAAGGAAGAAGCGAACACCTAGCAGCTGCAGAAAAGGAAGAGAAGAAAGAAGAGGCTGTGTAGCAGAAAAAGAAGAAGAAGAAGAAAGAAGGAAGGCAAGGTAGGAGAAGAAATAAGAGACAAGAAGCAAAGGCAGAAAGAGAAAGAAGCAGAAAGGAGAAGAAGATAGAAAGGGGATTACATTTAAGATGTCTGATACAAAAATCAGACGTCCAATTCTATTTTCTTTTACAAATCCTTTTCAAAATTCTCTCTTTGAATCACTCATTTTCACTTAACAGTTGTATTCTTTGGTTTTAAAAAGTACTGAGATTGCTCCCCGTGTTCGACCTCGAATACTCTAGTTTTTCGAGTAATAAAATTCTTTATATTTGTTTAAACGTTTTGTCGGTTATACTACAACGTGATACACTTTAAACCCGCACAAAAATGCGAGAACATTTTGGCGCCGTTGCCGGGGAGCAACGGGCACTTTTAAAGCTTTTGATTAGAACTGTTCTATCTAATATCTGACTTAACTTCTCTCTTTTGTTGTGTTCAAACAGGGAAAGCAAAACAAAAAGGAAAGAACAATAACTGCACAACAAATTCTCCAAGGAACAAGTAATTTCCATAAGCCCTCTCTCTTAACCCTCTCAAAAACTAAAAAGAAAAAAAAAAGAGAAAAATCAACTTAGGGCTACCTGTTTCATAATTAGTAACTCATCAAGTTGCCTGATTTTCATTTCAACACATTTTTATCTGTTCATCCAACTAAGGCAACTAGGGCTAAACTTTCTTGATTGAGCCCTAGGTGCTAATTTCTGAGGCAACTAAATTGGACCGACTAGAGCCAAGTTAGGGATTGCAAAGCTAGGGTTTTAGAGACACATCTTCTCTTAAAACAAAGAAATAAATTGTCCAAAAAGAGGTGTGCCTAAACCGTGTTTGAAAAGATCTATACAAAAGGAACCCTAAGCAAATCAGGCTGTTAATCCATTTGAACCATAAAAGAAGGACCTAAAAGCTCTCAAAGGAACAAGAGGTGAAGTTGATCCCTTGGGTCAACCAACCTTAAAATTAGGTCACTTTTGCACTCAAAATACTTAAAAGTTCAAGTGGAACATTAAGTACCTTGATCTTAAAATAAAAAAGGTAGACTTAAGAGGTCAAGGTCTCCATTCTGGTCTACCTGGAACCACAGTGACAAGAGAGGTCGGGTGGGGGAAACCCTGTAACTCGTGGGGACGCTCTATCGTGTAGGGGTCTTTGCGGGACTCTCCCTCTCTGGCTGCCCAGGTATTTCTCAGGAGGACGATCTTCTGATTAAGGGGTCCATCCGCCCCGAACCTCTATAGTCACCCAATAATTTTTTTGGGTGTCTTGATTGGGTCCAGCACCTTCTAAATCTCATCACATCTTTCGGTGCATGTTCGGTAGGAGGTCCTTAAGGCCACCCTTAAGACCTCCTTTAGAAATTCATTCTCGTCGAGGCCAAGCCTCGACGCCCTTGTTTGTGCAGCAACCCCATTATATAAATCTCTCATCTAATTCAGACCCTGGTTCTCCTTCTCTTCCATCATGGCACAACCCATTGAAGAGGAGAACAACCTTGAACACCAACTTCAACGCCTTAATGATCTCTTTCAGAACTTTTTAAACCCACCACAGCGACCTATGATGCGAGATCACTATAATCCCGCTGCGGTGGCAATCGAACCCCGAGTACGAATCCCAATTGGATGACCTGATTCTGAACTGAAGCCCAATATGATTCATGCCATACCAAAGTTCCATGGGCTTAACTCTGAGGATCCATTCCAACACATTAAACAACTCAAGCATCTGGCCCAGGCGTTCGGGTCAAATGTACAAAATCGGGATATCCTACTCATGAAAATGTTTTCGTTCTCCCTCATAGACAAGGCCGCACACTGGTATCAGACTCAGACCCTTCCGATCAACACATGGGAGGAACTGTAGTCCGAATTTTTTAAAAAATTCTTTCCCGTTGGCCGGACGAATGCCTTGCGCCACCAGATCACTCATTTCACCCAACAACCGGGAGAACCTCTTCACGAAGCTTGGGATCGATTCTTAGATCTCATGCGAAAGTGCCCCCATCACAGAGTTCCTAAGTGGGAACAAGTCCAGTCTTTTTACCAGGGACTCCGTGAAGATATTCGTTTATTCGTCAATGCAAAATGCGGAGGAAACATCATGGGTCAACACGAGGACACGGTGTGGGAGATTCTCGAAAACATGTGCGAGAACTCCATAAATAATGACTCCATGGGCTTATTCGACAGGACGAATGCCCGCGCATCGACAAATCTAAGAGGGACACATGAGATGCAGGACCTGTCCACTTCCGTCGACTTGGAACTGATGGCCAGTCGGTTGGACAAGGTTTCTATCATAGAAAAGAAGGTGGACGACCTAACTCGACATTTGCAGCAAGCCACCTCTGCGCAAAACTCTTTTGCACGACCTCCTCTGGCAAGGGAAACTGTGCAAAACATCTATCACCAACCTACCAAGGGGATGGACCCATATCCACCCCCGTCTACCTCTCGGACCGGAGTGACCTCCGATCCATTCTACTCAAGTTGGGGGAACTCTGAACCCTCATCTTCTGACTTTCCCGAGGTTCCTCAGAACTGCGAGGACCTCAACGCCATCCAGAATGACCCATTCTCCAATACCTACAACCCTGGATGGCGAAATCATCCTAACTTTCAGTGGGCGGGAAACTCTCAAAGACCACCATATCAACCTCGTCCACAAGCCTCTCGTCCATTTCAGCCGCCTCAGTCTCGGCCCAATCCCACCTACCAATCTGGGCAAAACCAGGATCAAATGACTCTTATCCTTCAAGCACTGGCTGACATTCAAAAGACGAATGCGGCAATGCAAAAATAGCACAAGGACGAGATCACAGAGGTTCGCAACCAACTAGCCCAGATGGCAAATTCCCGCCAACCTGGTACCCTTCCCTCGCAACCTCTGCCCAACCCAAATAACGTGCTAACCCAAAAGCGTGTTATGAATCCAAATTCGGGCCAAACACATGTGATTTATCAGGCCCCTACTACTCCATCGCCAGACGGGATGGAAGCTTCAACATCGTATGCGGGATTTCAGCAGCAGCCACCCCTCCTATTTAACCCAAATCAGGCCGGGTTGAACTCTGTAACAATGTGTAGTGGTAGAACAACCCAGGACCCACATTATCTGAACCACTCCAAGCCTGATAATAGCCAAGACCCTAGGATAGTTATCCAAGATACTACTTTCCCAGATCAAGAACCTGGACCTATCCTAGAGGAACCAGCTAGGATCCCATTTCCTGAGGCCTTGACCAAAGGAAAAAGAATAACCAAACCCATGGCTCCCGAGGAGGATCTGGTCAAGCTCTTTGAACAGGTCCAGATAAACATCCCGTTGATGGATGCAATTCGCCACATACCGGCTTACGCAAGATTCTTGAAAGACATATGCACACCTAAACGTAAGCCACGAACCAAGGATGGGAATCCAATCGTATTATCAGAGCAAGCCAGCTCTGTCATCTTGAGCAAACTCCCACCCAAGGCTAAAGACCCAAGAACTCCCTTGATTTCTTGTAAAATTGGTGAAACCCAATTTGATAGAGCCCTACTAGATCTAGGTGCCTCCATAAATTTAATACCTACATCCCTCCTTGACCACCTTGAAGAATCTGAACTTAAACCCACTGAGGTGACATTGCAGTTAGCCGATCGATCCATCAAGTCACCCAAAGGAATACTCGAGGATGTCATTGTTAGGGTACGAGATTTTTATTTCCCAGTGGACTTCATAGTACTAGACATGGATGCACCTAAGAACCCAAGGGACACACCAATCATATTAGGGAGACCCTTTTTGGCCACTACGAGGGCCAACATTAACTGCGAAGAGGGCCAGATAGAATTAAAATTTGGGAATCAAAACATGAAGATTGACATTTTCAAGGCCCAACAAGGGATTAATTGCGGGGTTATACAGGAAATATGTGATGTCAGAGCCGTGGTTGATGAATTGCATATAGAGGACAACCTAATTACCCCTGATCAACCACTGGAGAATCAAAACCCGCTAGCAGAGGAGTGTGAACATGATCTAGACACACCTATGACTCCTACCATTGCCCCTGATACAAACCTCGTGTTGGTGCTAGAGCACCACGATCATTTGTTTCGATGATAACAAAACACGTGTTATTTAACATTTGCACTTGGAGTCTTAGATTTCAGGTCAATTGCAAATGTAGACGTGTTTAGACGGAATTCGAGCTCGCATCCAGGATGGATTGGAGGAGCTTGATGGAAAATAGAAGAGATTCGCGAGGAGCGATAGATTAAAGATGGAAGGAAATGAAGAATAGGATAGATTTCCTTCTCTTGTACTTGTATTTTTCATTTTTTTTGTTGCTCTTTATTTCCTTAGAAAATTATGTTAAAGAGCCTCAAAGTACCCTAACAGTAGTCCTAGGAACACCGGCACAACCCTAGGATACTTAAGTTTTCTGTAGAGAACTTAGAAAACCAATATAGGGTTTAAACAGCACTTCCAAATGTCTAATTCCAAAATCAGACGTCTGATAAAGTGTTTTAAGACATCTGACTGTTGATTCAGACGTCTGATAACATTTAGGCTGGACATAGTTAGTTTTGTCTAATGAAATCAGACATCCAGACCTTGGACTAGACGTCTTAGGAGACGTCTGATGACTTTGCCAGACGTCCAATTAGTGGACCGTTGGCTATGACCGTTAAAGCCTTATCAGACGTCCATAGGACTGTCCAGACGTCTGATAATTGACTGTTTTGCCTCGGTTGACCCAAAATCTCTTCTCAGAGATTTTCTAGCCGTTGCAACATTTGGAAATCCATTCCCACAGAAAAAGTAGGTTTCCAGACGTCCAGACATAGTGCCAGACATCCTATATGTCGTCTGATGGACTTGCGCTAGAACCCTGTTTAGATCTGATCCATGTCAGGAAGAGACCCGCCCAAAATCAAACGTCTGACCTTGGAATCAGACGTCTTAAAGTGAACTTCCAGACGTCTGATGCCAGAATTAGACGTCTGATAAGCCTGTTAGAGCAATGACTGTTCCTGATTTCGGGCTGATTCTCTTAGGCTTTATTCCCAATGGCTATGGAACCTTTCCTAAGCCTTCCAAAGCCTTCCTAAGGCCTCTATAAATAGAGGGGAACCTTTGCAACACAAACACGCACCTAGAAACACCAAGACACACCTTGCAATACACTTTCAAACCATTTTGTGTCTCTCTTGCTCTCTAAGCTCAAGTTCTACATCTTGAGAGCATCAAGCTGTTGCGCACCCGCTCTCCTACCGTTGTTCATGAGAGCGACGTTGCGCCGTCACGTGGCACACGCATCCGCGTCACCGACGCACTCCTTTCAAAGGGAAGCATCCTATTTCCTATAGAAGCTTAGGTTAAATATTACTTTGTTGGCTCTATAGGATTACTCGTTTTATCTTTGTTATTTGGTTGGGTATTCGCTTTGCGAATTCCCGTCTCCTTCGCGAGACAAAATCCTTCTCGTGAAGAGAAGGGGTTGAGGTACGCTACCCTCGTCTAAGTAGCGTGGTTGTAATTGAGGTTGAATCACCCTCGTTTTAAAGTGATTCGGTTTAGTGGATTTTGATCAACTTAGTTGATCGGAAAATCCTAACTCGAGAGGGTTAGGTGGTGGTTTTCACCCGGTTTGGGTTTCCACCTAAAAATACTTTGTGTACTTTGTGTGATTGCATCTTGTGAGATTGTTTATATTTTATTTCCGCAATTATTACGTCACCCCCTCCTGGTAGGGCCGAAACTACACCTCGAACCACCCGCTACTGCTGACAACCCTGTCATGGAACTCAAACCCCTTCCTGAACATCTGAAGTACGTCTTTTTGGATTCAAATCAGACGTTTCCTGTGATTATCAATTCTCGACTCACACCTGACCAGGAACTCCGTTTGATTTCTGTTCTCCAGCAACATCATAGAGCCATTGGATGGACTCTCGATGATTTGACTGGCATAAGCCCTTCATACTGCACACATCGAATCTACACAGAAGGCACACGACCTTCAAGAGAAATGCAAAGACGCCTAAACCCCAACCTACAGGAGGTCGTGAAAAAGGAGATCATAAAGTGTTTAGATGCAGGGATCATCTACCTGATCTCTGATAGTCGTTGGGTGAGTCCAATACAAGTGGTGCCTAAAAAGGCAGGACGTACCATCATCACGACTGAAACCGGAGAAGTCATTCCTACCCAAATAGCTAACTCGTGGAGAGTCTGCATTGATTACAGAAGACTCAATTCCCCCACGAAGAAGGACCATTTCCCACTACCGTTTATTGATCAGATCCTCGAAAAACTAGCAGGAAATAGGTTCTTCTGCTTTCTTGACGGGTACTCCGGTTACAATCAGGTGGCAATCCATCCAGAAGGCAAGAAAAGACCACATTCACCTGCCCCTTCGGGACGTACGCGTTTCGAAGGATGCCTTTCGATCTCTGGAATGCACCTGCAACTTTTCAGCGGTGCATGCTTGCCATATTCTCAGATATGGTAGGTGATTATCTAGAAGTCTTCATGGATGACTTTTCAGTTTTTGGAGAATCATTTGATGATTGCCTCCAACACTTGGTCCAAGTACTTAGGCGGTGCATTGAGGTGAATTTGGTTCTTTCCTGGGAAAAGAGCCATTTCATGGTGCCTGAGGGAATTGTCCTGGGACATTTAATCTCGGAGAAAGGCATCCAAGTGGATCAAGCTAAGGTTAACCTAATTTCCAAGCTCCCTATGCCTAGCTCGATTAAGGACATCCAATCTTTTTTGGGGCACATCGGTTTTTACCGTCGATTGATCCCTGATTTCTCCAAAATCGCACGCCCCTTGACCAATCTTCTCTCCAAGGATGTGCCTTTCGAAATTTCCAAGGAATGCACTCAAGCATTTGAGATCCTACGTGACCGAGTCACCCAAGCCTCGATCCTACAGTCCCTTGATTGGTCTCAACCCTTTGAGATCATGTGCGATGCATCTGACTTCGCTGTAGGAGCGGTTTTGGGGCAGAAAATTGACGGGAAACCTTTGTTCATTTACTACACCAGCAAATAACTGGATGAGGCTCGGTGTAACTATACAGTTACTAAGAAAGAGCTGCTGGCCGTAGTATTTGCCCTAGAAAAATTTAGATCATACCTTCTGGGTTCCCGTGTTATCATATACTCGGATCACACAGCTGTGAGGCATCTCCTTTTAAAGAAAGACGCGAAACCTCGATTAATCCGATGGATCTTGCTGTTGCAAGAATTTGACCTCGAGATTCGTGACAAGGCGGGAAAGCAGAATGTGGTAGCTGATCACTTGTCCCGCCTTCCTTTTGAAATAATCGACCCTTCCGGACCTATTACAGAACATTTTCTTGATGAGCACCTCCTGACTATCAGTACAAGTCTTCCATGGTTCGCTGATATAGTTAATTACCTGGCATCACATTAGATTCCGCCCGATTGACGGAAGGCCAAAAAAGACAAATTGCATTCCGATGCCAAGTATTACCTATGGGAAGACCCGTATCTATTCTGCATTGGTGCTGATCAGATAATTTGATGATGCATCGCGGAAGTGGAAATCAATGACATACTCTCATTTTGCCATGACCAGGCATGCGGTGGACATTTTTTAGGACATAAAACCGCATCAAAAGTCCTCCAGTGTGGCTTTTACTGGCCCATAATTTTCAAGGATGCATACGATCACTGTAAGGCCTGTTCCCGTTGCCGGACTCTAGGCAACATGAGCCATCGAGACATGATGCCTCTACAGCCGATCTTGGTATGCGAAATTTTTGATATCTGGGGGATTGATTTCATGGGACCCTTCCCGATCTCGGATGGCTTCGAATACATCTTACTCGCAGTTGACTATGTTTCCAAGTGGATAGAAGCCATTCCGACCCGAACCAACAATCATAAAGTCATTATAAAATTCCTTCATCAAAACATTTTCTTAAGGTTCGGGATTCCACGTGCTATAATTTCCGACGGAGGGACCCATTTTACAAACGCTCAGTTCAGGTCACTGATGACCAAATACGGGGTGTCACACCAAATCTCTACTCCTTACCACCCCCAAACAAATGGTCTAGCTGAGCTATCTAACTGAGAGATCAAGAAGATCCTTCAGGTTACTGTTCGACCTAATAGAAAAGATTGGTCTTCTCGGCTTCCAGAAGCATTGTGGGCTTATAGGACCGCCCACAAGACCCAATTAGGAATGTCTCCCTTCAGACTAGTGTATGGGAAGGCATGTCACCTCTCAGTCGAGTTGGAGCATAAATCCTATTGGGCAGTACGGACCTGTAATCTGGATCTTTCTAAGGCTGGAACCCACAGAAGACTTCAAATGAGCGAGATAGATGAATTACGGCATGATGCGTATGAGAACTCGCGAATTTATAAAGAACATGTTAAAGCTTTTCACGACAAACACATTTCTAGAAAGGTCTTTCATCCTGGTCAAAAAGTTTTACTCTTTGATGCCCGACTCAAATTATTCCCTGGGAAGCTAAGATCCAAGTGGGTCGGACCCTACCTAGTCCGACAAATCTTCGGAAATGGAGCCATTGAAATCAGCCCACTCAGCCACCATTCTGAACCGTTTGTCGTGAACGGTCAGAGACTCAAGCCGTTCATTGACATGACCGATATAGATTTGGCTAAGTCATCCTTTACCCTCCATTCCTCTTGAGCTCATTGCACCTAGCCGATGGCGTAAAACTCAGCGCTTAACGGGAGGCAACCCGTCATTCTTTGAAAAACCCGAAACCTTTTCTGACATCACTATGCAGAATTCATATTGCACTTTAGGGTTCATCCATTAGAACAGCCGACTTCACCTCAGGTATCCCTACCCGAGATTAAAAATCGTTCACAACAAGTCACTTCGACCCATTCACTCACCACACACCTATCCTAATGCATGAACTAAGCTGAAATTGAACCCACCTAATTTACAATGGGGACATTGCAAATCTTAGGCATGGGGGGGGTATGAAAGTGCAAAATGTCAAGAAAATTCATATCAAGAAAGGGTTTCAATAAAAAAAAAAAGACTTGAAGGAGGGGAGGAACAATTCAGGGTCATAGAAATGAGAAGAGAGAAAAAAGAGCAAAAATGACAAAAAGGAGCATAAAATGAAAATAAAAAGAAATAGTCATTAGTAAAAGATTAAGGGGTTAACTGAAGTTCTAGACCAAATCAAGAAAAAGAAAAAGTGCTAAGGAGACATAACAAGAGATTAGCGGGAACGCTGGTCTTAGGCCTCTTGGGCTAGATTCTTTTGCTAAAAATTCACGTATCCATTAAAATCTGGATAATCCTCAAGAGGTTGAGGAAAATGCGAAGCTTGAGTATTAGGTCTAAGGCTTAGGAAGTATTCGACCTCGTTAACTAACCCCCGGTTTGCGGGATTCGGTAACATAAGCACCCCAAATTCACACACAGTCTAGTTCAGTGCGCATAAAGATCTAAATCATGCAAAAAGCGTTTAATGTTCTGAAAAAAATCAACTAGATTAGGAGCGGCCAATCAAGACAAGTTGATTTGGACTAGTTCCCAGCGCGGAGAGGCGGGAAATTCCCCTCGAAGATGCGTAACAACATATCATCTCCTCGGTTCTTGTCTCCTAGGATATTTAAATATCCTTCTGGGGGCATGTAAGCACTCTGCCGGTTCAGATACCATGGGTGCCATTATCACGAAATGTCGATCGCCAGGGTCTGAATTCGGCCATGGAACGCCATGGGCGGGATTATCTCGAAATCTCAAAAGCCAGGGACCCTTGAGGATTGATGATGGGGACGAGGAATCCGATAGAGACCGTGTTGAGAAGCTAATCCGAAGCTAGAAATAAAAAGAAAAGAGAGAAAAAAAAGCTCTCCAAATAAATAAATCTTCTATCTCTCTCTTACAAAAAAATGCACTGCAAATTGAACGTAGGCTAAAAATGTCTCAAGCACGGGTGCTTTAACCGCGGAGTCCAACAAACCCTAGGCTAGTTTCTGTGGGCCGTAGAAACCTTTGCGGAAGATCGAGGCTAAAGCGGAACAGGTCCGGATTTTGGTTGGTACTTGAGTTCCTCTAGGCCTATTGTTGGCATTCCGACCTAATCACAAAAGAAAAGGAGAAGCACTTATCATGATTGTTGACAGACATTCAAGGTCTAGAACGGAAGTTAAAACTTTGAAATTTTGCTAAGGGACTAGCAAAAGCTAGGAATGGGGGTATGATGAGAGCCTCATCATGAGCCATAACTAGCTCATTTTGACCCAATAAAGAAGATGAAAGCTCCTACATAACCTAGAAGAAGGCTTAACTGAAGGAACAAGTGCTCTGAGAAGAAAACATGAAATAAAGGTTAAAACTGCAATTTTACCATTGCAGTACTTAAAATGAGATTTCTCAGAGGCAAAACATAGGTCAAATGGTCTAAATGAGATAAAAAGTGGGTTGAGTCAATCAGAAATGGGTTTACGTGCAATCTAAGAATTAAATGACACTTGGTAACCCTAAAACAGACCCGCTTAAATTAACAAAGTTCTGGTCAAAATAAAAATCAATTAAACCCTCTAAAAATCATGGAAAAACATCCTCTAGAGTTTAGAACACTTAATTTGGCCTTTGGAACCTAGTTTGACCTAGATTAGGGTCCTAGCTCTTCAATTAACCTAATTTGGGTTTTTACGCAAAATGTCCAGTCAAACGTGGTCAAACCTAAAATTCAACTTCACCATTGGATTCCCTAGGTCCAAATTAGGTTTATACCAAAATTTGGACCTAAGGGAAGGTCATCTCGACCTACTTTACAAGTTAGTACACCCAAATCATAATTTGGTCCCTATCTTTTGAATATCTTTGCAGAGAGCCCCCTAAGTTCTTCGCCCCCTTTGCAAACCGGTCCTGCCGCCATTGTTAGGGCAGAACAAAGCTCCGGCGAGGTTTAGAGTGGGATTACTCTCTAATCCCTCAGAGATTCCCTCCCAGAAATGGAAGGGGAATTCTCTGAGGAATTCCCTTCCATCTAAAGCAGATCACGATCTCTGGTGTGAACCCAATCTCTCATGTGAACGGATGAGAGATTTGGGTATCCACCCTCTTTCCATCTCCGGCGAGTCGGCAGAGTTGATTGCGCGGTTTCCACACGCTAAAAGGTTCAGCCAGCACCTATAAAAGGCTGCACAGACCCTGCCGCAGATCCTAAGCTTGAATTTGACGGAGATCCCCTCAAATTTCCTCTCTCCCATCTCCGGCCAAAAGACCCGCAAGCTCCGGCGACCTCCTCCCCTCCTTCTCATCGCTCTGCTGCCATACCAACAGCAGAGTCAACTCTGCCGCTTCCTCCCACGTCGCGCCGTACCAAGCGCACGTGCCCCTGCCCTCATCCTCATCGCCGCTTCCTCCCTTAGGGTCCTTCTTCCCCGTCGACGGCAGTTACGCGCCGTCCACTCCGCTGCCTTCATTACTTCCAGATCACCCCAGATACGCTCTCCATCCTCTCCTCTCTCTTTTCCCCCTGCTATTTTATCCAATTACCCCCCGACAGTGCCTAACCACCTCCATCGTCCTCGCCTCCGACCGCCCTCCGGCGAGCCGCCCACACCACTCTGCCCCTCCACACGGCTTGCCAACCCTCTCGTGAGCTCCGCCTCACCACCAGGAACTCAGTCCACCCCTCCACTGCCACTCCAGACCTCCACAATCACCCCCCGATCAACCCCACACCTCCGACCACAGGTTGACCTAGGCACGCATGCCTAGACCAACCTGCAGCACTGCGCATCATCTTCGCCGTGCTACGGCGAAGGTTTCTAGCTAATCTAATTAGGCCAATAGGCCGTTCTTGTGTATGACATGTTGCAGCTCTTGCCGCCATTGACGGCCGAAGCAGCGAGGAGCTCGTAGCAGCTTCAGGCACCAGGGATCCCAGGCTACAGGTGCAGCAGACTCATGCGAGTGTCGCGAAGCGAGTGAGGCTAGCAAGTCGCATTGCGCGGCCGGCAACTGGGGCAATTGCACGACGGAAGCTTTGCGGGCGTGCATGAAATCAGGACTGATCAGATAGTCCCACATCGTGGAATCGCGAAACACAGGTATAATATAAATTGTTTTTGTGCTTTAAGCTCACTGCCTCCGTAAGCACAGGGGTGAGGTCCCTCACCTGCCCTCACACCCGCCTCGTCCGCAGCTTGACCTCGCGGATCTGGAGGGATCTGACCCGACCCTAACCTTGAGCACTCCTCGCGCATCACCACCTGCCGGTGCACCTGGTCCCAGTTGCGAAGCCGACCTGATTACTCGTATAGCTCTTGGAGAGCGTCCTTGAGCGAATTGCAGAGAAAGAGAGAGACGTTTGGGTCGAGGGACGGGGGTAGGTTTTGCTTTGGCCGTGGTGTGCGCAGGAAAGAAGAAGCAAAGGAAGAAGCGAACACTTAGCAGCTGCAGAAAAGGAAGAGAAGAAAGAAGAAGAGGCTGTGTAGCAGAAAAAGAAGAAGAAGAAGAAAGAAGGAAGGCAAGGCAGGAGAAGAAATATGAGACAAGAAGCAAAGGCAGAAAGAGAAAGAAGCAGAAAGGAGAAGAAGAGAGAAAGGGGATTACATTTAAGATGTCTGATATAGAAATCAGACGTCCAATTCTATTTTCTTTTACAAATCCTTTTTAAAATTATCTCTTTGAATCACTCATTTTCACTTAACAGTTGTATTCTTTGGTTTTAAAAAGTACTGAGATTGCTCCCCGTGTTCGACCTCGGATACTCTAGTTTTTCGAGTAATAAAATTCTTTATATTTGTTTAAATGTTTTGTCTGTTATACTACAACGTGATACAATTTAAACCTGCACAAAAACGTGAGAACATGGTACCAAATTATGCACTTCTCCCAAGGAGCAGGAGAATCTCTACACAAGGCATGGGATCGCTTTCTGGATCTCATGTGTAAGTGCCCCCATCATGGAGTTCCGAAGTGGGAACAAGTCCAATCCTTTTACCACGGACTCCATGATGACATCAAGCTATTTGTCAATGCAACCTGTCGTGGTAGCATCATGGGTCAACATGAGGACACGATCTGGGAGATTCTCGAGAACATGTGTGAGAACTCCATGAACAATGAGTCACTTGGTGCATACGACCAGACGTCCACCCTCGCATTGACAAACAATCGGGGGGTATACAAATATCGAGGCCTTTCCTTATTCGTTGATCTGGAGTTGGTAGCCAGTCAATTGGATAAGGTTTCCATTATTGAAAAGAAGGTGGACGACATCACTTGTTATCTACACAAATCCACCTTTGCACCTCAAAGCACATACGCGCACCCGCCCATGAGAAGGGAGGCTGCGCACAACATCTACCACTCCCTGGGGATGGATGCATATCCACCCCCATCTGATTTTGGCTTCGGGGGCAACTCCGGGTCAACCTACTACAGTTGGGGGAACTCTGAACCCTCATATCCTGATTATCTTGGAGCTCCTCAAACCTGCGAGGATCTCCATGCCATCCAGAACAATCCATTCTCCGATACTTACAATTCTGGATGGCGTAATGATCCTAACTTTTCTTGGTCAGGAAATAAACAGAATCCAAGATCTCAATTTCAACCCCGACCATAGGCCCCTCACCCCTATCAACCCACCCAACCAAGGCCCACTCAAATTTCCAATCTAGACCACCTAAGGAAGATCAGACATCTTTGATTCTTCAAACCTTGGTTGACATGCAGAAACAACACAAAGAAGAAATCACTGAGCTCCGTAATTAAACGACCTAGCTGGCAAGTTCTCACCAGCCCGGCACTCTTCCTTCCAAACCTCTGCCAAATCCTAACAACATGTTGACCCAAAAACACATTGTAAACCAAACCCAAGGTCAAACATGCTATACCCAACCTGGTCCAGCGACTCATACCTGCGTGTTTTCTCCATCCACCTCAGCTGAACCAAAACACACCATGACTTACCCAAGCCCACTCCCACATAAATAGCAAGGTCCGACTTTTCCCCATCCACCTCCCCACCATGATTGTGCTATGATCAATGTTATGAAAGAATAGAAACCCATCCCTAAAGATACCCAATCTATTCCCCTATCACAGGTCATATGTCACCTCCACACTAAAGGATTGCAAGAAAGTGATATAACGGGACCTTTGAGGAATGCACAAGTCACAATTCCACTACTTGATATCCTCACTCTCAACACAAGCTCACTTGACTTACCCAGAAAGGAGATGTAAGAACAAACACTAGAAAAGGTAGTACTGTCTGAAAATATAAGTGCCATAATTGAAAATAGTCTACCTCCTAAGAAATCTGATTGAGGAACCCCGCTAATTCCTTGCAATATCAGTGATACAAACTTCAAGCGAGTTGTACTGGACCTAAGTGCTTCAGTCAACCTCATCCCTACCACCCTATTTGAAAAATTATAGATCGGATAGGTAAAACCCACTCATGTCACTTTGTAACTAGCTGACTGAACCTTAATCGCACCAATTGGGATGGTAGAGGATGTGGTAGTTAGAGTTAAGGATTTCAGCTACCTAGCTAATTTCCTAATTCTTGACATGGAGACACCACAACAGATATAGGATATGCCCATGATTTTGGGAAGACCATTCCTGCCCACTACAAGAGCCATAATAAATTGTGAATTAGGGCATATGACAATTGCCTTAGGAGATCGACATGCTGAGATTAATATTTTTGAGGCAACAAAAGGAAAATGCTTGACAGAACAACTAGGTTTTATATAGGATCTCATGAACATATCCTGAGTAGAAAACCTAGAACCTGAATTGGAAACCTTTCACATCCTAGATGATGATCTAGTCGAGCATAATGTCATAAGTATAGTGGAGGCTTTCACCTTTGAACTTGAGGATATACTTAGGAATGTTGGGAAACATGGTGACAAACCAGATTTAGAGTCCATGGATATGGAAACATTTCATTTTGAGGATCTCCTAGAATCAGGTTTGGCCGATACTGAGAGTGGCCTCCACCTGGAATATGAATCCTTTACAGAATTTGAGCTACATGATTCAAGAGGCACTCTTCAAACATTCACTTTTGACTGGGAGGAGAATTATAGTAAAGATTCACTAGAAGACCCGAGTTATGAGTCATTTCTTGAGGAGACAATCTCACATTCGGCAGAAGACAATCATGTTGACTCACTGAGGATTGATCTATTAGGTCATAGAGCATGGGAGAACCACACATCTAGGATACACTAACTAGACCCATTTCTATTGAGCCATGGAATCACCACAATCCTCCTACAGAATCCCATGATCACTATACCTTCTAACTATTTCCTTCCGCAGAAACTCAAGAAAGATCATCCAGAAATGAATTAGCCTGACTTATCTCTGAGACATTCTGGAATGACTCTTCACCATGCTTTGATACTTATCTGTGGCCATCCAATTCTCATACATCATGAACATATATTCTCAGATCATTTATGCAATCAATCACATCTCCCTAAGCTCATTGAGCCTAGCTGACGGCGTTAAACTCAGCGCTTAATGGGAGGCAACCTGTCATCTCCAGATTGCTATCATAAGATGATAGCTTTCCTTTCTATTTCAAAAAAAAAAAAAATCAAAACCCTTCTTGACATGTCTCGTGCTGAACTTATATTGCACTTTAGGGTTTGTCCATTATAACAGCTAACTCCACCTCTGGTACCCGTACCAGAGCTTGAAATCGTCTGCAACAATCATCCTGACCCATCCACCCACCTAAACCTATTCTAATGTACAATCTAAGTTGAATTCGAACCCACCTAATTGACAATGAGGATATTGTAAATCATAGGTGTGGGGGGGTATTAAAGTACAAAATGCTGTAGGAATCACTTCACAAGAAAGGGTTTCATCAAAATAATTACATATTCCAAAAAATTAGAAAAATGACAAAATTTGAAAAATGAAAAGAAAAGTAGAGTTTGAGGAAAAAAAGGAGCCTTTTTGAGAGAAAATTGAAAAGAAAGGAGCATAAAGAAAAAGAAAATAAAATTGAGTCCCTTAGAAACAATTTGGAACCTACCTATCTTCTAGGTTGGATCGAATGATGAATTAAATCCTGAAAGGCTAAAACTTAAGGGATTAGTGGAGAATGCCGACCTTAGCCCTCTTGGATCAATTTCGATTTAAACATTCACGTACTTGTCACGATCCAAATTAATCTTCAAGTGGTTGAGGAGAATGCAATGCTTGTGTATTAGGTCTAAGGCTTAGGGAGTATTCAGCCCCATTAACTGACCTCTAATTTACGGGACTTGGTAACTTAAGCACCCTAAATCACACACAGTCTAGTTCAGAGCTCTTAAAAGATAAAACCATGCCAAAAGGACATTTAATCTATTCTGAAAATGGTCCTAAGATCTAGATTAGGAGCGACCTGAAAAACACAAGTTGATTTGGACAAGTTCCCGGTGAGGAGAGGTGGGAAATTCCCCTCGAAGATGCGTAATAACATATCGTCTCCTCGGTGCTTGTGTCCTAGGATATCTAAATATCCTACCAGGGGCATGTAAGCACCTTTTGCTGGTTCAGATGCCATGGGCGGGATTATCCAGAAATCTCAATTGCTAGGGTCTGGATTTAGCTACAAAACGCCATGGGCGGCATTATCCCAAAGTGTCGAAAGCCATGGTTCTAGGAGTTTCCATGGGTGGTGCTATCTCGAAGCATCGAATGCTAGGGACCCTGCGAGGATTGATGGTGGGGACAAGGAATCTGATACGGACCGTGTTTATGGCCAATCCGAGGATGGATCTAAGGAAAAATATAATGAAAAGAAAAGAGAAAGAAAACTCTCCATAAATAAAATCCCCTTCTATATCTCTCTTACAAAAATGCACTAGCAAACTGAACCAGACTAACCATGTTTCAAGCATGCATGCTTTAACTGCTGGGTCCAACGAACCTTATGATAGTTCCTGCGAGCCTTAGAAACCTTCGCAGAAAACTGAGGCAAAAGCTAGTCAAGTCTGGATCTGGGTTGGTACTTAAGTACCTCTGGGCCTATTGTTAGTATTAAGATTTGATTCCTAGAGATGTGGCTTAGTAAGGTATCTTGACGATTACATCCAACCTAGATAACTGGTTCGACTCAGATAGGTTTTGCTAAAGGACTATCAAAAGCTAGGCATCGATGGGGGTACGATGGGAACACCATCATGAGACATAACTAGCTCAGTTTGATCTAATTAAGTGAATAAAAGCTCCTACATATCCATCAGAAAGTCTTAAGGGCACAAAACATTGATTTGAGAAGACAAGAATACAGGGTTATTTCTACAAATTTATCATTCTATCACAAAAACAGAATAACCATGGGTTTTCGTAGGGGCTAAATAAAGGTCAAATGTGCTTTAGAGTCTATTAAGAGGATTCATACAGAACGAAACGAGTTTTCACCTGTTAGAGGAATTAATGAACATCTAATACCCTAAAAACATACCCGCTTAATTAACTAAGGTTTTAGTCAGGATAAAATTCGCCTAAACCCTCTGAAAATCATAGAAAATATTCTCTAGGGTTTTTCATCTTCAATTTGACCACCAGAACATGTCTTGACCTAAAATAGAGCCACAGACAGACTTTTGCCCCAATTTGGTCTTTTACATATATTACCTAGTCAAATGAGGTTAAAACCAAAATCCAACTTCACCATTGGATTCCTTGGGTCCAAATTAGATTTGTATCAAAATTTGGGCCAAATCTGAGATTGTTTCAACCTAGTTTGCACTTTGGTACAAGTCTAATTTTTTTTATTTCACGTGGCCCCTCAGCTTTTGAATTTCTTACAAAAAGGCCCCAACTTCTTTGTCTTCTTCACAAAAAGGCCCCCTCCACACCAAAATCCTATTCCTACAACTCCGACGAGCTTCATTTGCAAGATCTCCTTGATTTCTTGGCGAACCCTTCTCAGATTTGAAAGGGGAATTCGTCAAGAAACTAACTTCTTTTCTAACCAGATCCGAAGTCCCAGAAATTGCCCAAATCGTCATGTGAATCCTTCAAAGAGTTGTGTTTCCAACTCCGGTGGCCTTTCAAGCTTTGGAAGCTTGCTTTCCAAGCTCTAATCACCCCTCACAGCCTATATAAGACTCCCCAGGGCAGATCGTTCTCCCCACGCTCGAATTCGATCGAAGTTACCCTTGATTTGTCTCTCCTCATTTGACCGAAGCTCCTTGATATCTGGCAAGCTCCTCTGACTCCATCCTTCGTTCTCTCGCAATACCAGCGGTGTGTTCATCTTCCTCGTTTTCTTCCACATCGTGCTGTACCCACCGATGCCTCTTCCTCTATCTTCCTTGCCATTTCCTACTCACTGGGGCACCTTCTTCCCCAGCACCGACCATACTGCAACCAGCAACGCCTCTGCTTCCCATCGTCTGCCAACTACCTAGACAAGTTCCCTAAATCCACTACTTCATTCACACTCCAACCACACTCCATTCTGACCGCTGTCTCACTTGCACGCTCCCCGTCTTCCACCTCGCCGGCGTACCTCCGGCATGTTCGCATGGCCACTATGCTCCACCAAATTGGCCACTGCTCATCCCTACACCTCCGCCTCGACCCCAGGAATAAGAGCCCTAACATAGTTAGGTGATTGCCCCTCCTAACCACCTACTGAACACCACCACCTTCGTAGCTCCGCCCCGACTTCACCCTACGCACACACACACTCTCACTCCACGCTACACCGACCACCACACTTATCGTTCCATGGCAAAGGTTTGAAACTATTTTGACATGTCCATAAGGCCTTATTCTTATTTTCAAGCCACAAGTGAAGCCGCCATTGCTGGAGCTTCTTCGAAGAAGCTCCAGAGTGTGTTCTTGGCTTGCTAGCTCCAGGCATCCACTCCAGGTCGCACAGCACTCTTCCAGTATCACAACCAGCTAGTCAATTAGGATCATTGACTGCTCGTCCAGCTATAATTGACCAATCCACCAGTAGCTGCTGCATGTAGAAGGAAGTAGGGACATTTAGTCCCATATCGGAAATGACAGAGCAATTGAAGCAGTATAAGAGAAAAAAGTGATAGCAGCTGTTCGCCTGAAGTCACTGAGTGTGAGGTCCCTGCTCACCCACACTCACCCGACCCACCTAATCTGTACTCACACCTTGGCTGCAACCCATGCCCGCAGCCCTGGTCCTGGGTACGTGGATCCCTGTTTACCTGATTACCCGTTACTATGCAAGGCTCTAGGAGAGTGGAACCTAGAGAGAGAAAGAGAGAGAGAGAGCACGGGGGTAGGAGGTTTTGCTCTCACTGGCACCTGTGCGACACTTAGTTGCGAGGAGAAGAAAGGCTGAAGAAGAGTTGTGAAGAAGAAGAAGACAGAGCAAAGAAAGAAGAGAAGGAGAGCTGAAGAAGAGCAGAGAAAGGAAGAAGAGAGACCCTTGAGTCTCTTGAAAAACACTATAGCATCAGACATTTAAGACATCTGATCCTATCTTAAAACGTCTGATTTGAGTTTCTAAAGCTATATTAACTCGATTGATATTGTGCTTCTATTTGCTATTACTGTATAAGGGTAATTGGTGATTTAAATCACCATTTTACCCTCTTCATTTTGCACATTGATCATTGATTTCTTATATCATTCTACATTAAGCTTTTACTTATATATTTTGGTCTTGAGATTCATATTTTCCACTTGCTCCCAGCAAACGACCTCAAATTTTATTCGTGTTACAAATCTTATTTGTTTTTCGCACTGATTCAAACTGCACTACAATGCGACAATTTTAAAACCCATTTCAGAGCGATCAACATTAAGGGAAGTTAAGATGAGTTGGTTTCTACTGATATGAGCTGAGGTGAGCTGGGTCAAGTCTTCCTAGAGAATACCTATCTTGCTGGAGAAGCTAGCTTAGGCCAAGTAGCTCAGCTCAACCAAGTTGAGCTGAGTTAGGTCTTCGGGAGCTGGACTTGAGTTGGCATGAGCTGGTTGAGGTCTTCTTCAGCTGACTAGGTCTAACTAGTTGATGACAATAGCTAGTCCTAGTCAGGTTTAGCTTCCAATGAACTATTCTAACCTAGAGGAGTTGGAATGGAGCTGGGATCAATAGACTTGAGCTAGTTTGAGCTGCCATCCAGCTAAGGTGAGTTGAATGGAGTTGAGGTGAACTGGTTAGGGTTACCATTCAGCTGAGATGAGCTGAATGGAGCTGGGGATGAGTTGATCCAGCTAGAATGTACTAAGACCCAACTGGGATGAGTTGGATCTAGCTAGGATCTAGCTTATAGGAGCTTCTTCTTCATCTTCTACCTTCCTGAGTGCCAAGGTATGTGGGATCTGACTTTATATCTATCCCTGACACTCAAATAGATGCATTAAAAATACAATAAAATGCAATGCCTACCTAACCTAGGTGAATGTCTAAACACAGCCCGAAAACCCATTTACAGAGTTAAAACCCTAAGAGCTAGATCTGTTTTAAGGCATAAGAATGATGATAAACTGGAATTTATCATACTCCCATGCTTATCTTTTGCTAGTTTCTTAGCAAAACTATTTTCAAAAAATGGATTTTTGGGAAAACTAATTTTTTAACTTTTGAGGGGAAGAAGATTACGAGACTTTGGTTGATTAAAAACATAAAAGGTATGGGATTTGTTATAAATAGAACATCGGGATTCGTCTTTAGATCCAAAAATTAGATGAATTAGGATCAATATATCCTTCAAAAATTCACAAATAACTCATTATTAATTTAAATGACCCAAAACCATTTTGCAGTTAGGATTTCCTAAGCCCTTGAATCTGACTTGCAACTTGTATGGTAATATAGACACATTTATTTAGGATAAACTTCCTACTTATGCATGTTCCTAAGCTTAGAGATGCATTCCATACTATAAATATTACATAGCATGCATCATTTTGCATTTAGAATAGTTTGTATAAAGTTTAGGTTAATTCACCTTCTTTTATGGCTAGGAGAGAGAGGTTTATTTCAAGGCCTCGGATTGACGATCCGACCATACGGATCTGATCAGGACGACGATCGGAGTTCAACACCTCCGAAATAGTCTAGATTGGATCTCGTAGCACCTTATGCAGTCCAAGGAAGATCAATAGTCAAGGGACTAGGTGACAAAATTCAGACCTTCAAACAACAAATTCAACCGCACTGATGGATCCGGATCATGGATCGTAGCCCAACGACACGAAAATGGACCCAACCCGATGTACGTGGTGCCACTTACAAGCATCTGAAGATGGATAGTCCAAATGGTGCCGCATGGCACCATCCAGACCATGCAAATTGGCCATCAGCAGCCGTTCCTCCTTAAAGGCATCTCCCCTTGCGAGATCTAGGCCATTGGATGTCCATCCAACGACTCTTTTGAAGCCACGTCACCACCCTCCTCAACAATCATGCACTCTTTAAGAGCTCACGGTCATTGGATCTTCATCCAAAGATTGCGAGCGGTCGCACGTTGGATGCTCTTTGTCACAATTTGCAAGGGTCGCACGTCGGTTGCGAAGGTTGCTCTAAAAAGAAGGGCGTGGGTTCGAATCCTACAACCCCCCCAAATTCTCAATTGGATGCAGTCGCATGTAAGGGCATGTGACACGCGTGCGCGAGAGCCATGCACCCGCAACGCACAGTAGTGCACCCGCGACACTGCTGCATGATGCATGCACTAGCAGCACAACTGTGCATGAGCGCCAACAGTGGTGTGAGCAAGCTTCAGCGACGTTTAAGGCAGATCTTCGACGACACCTTTGATGTCTCTATAGCCCATGGATATATATCTTCCTCTCATCCACTATAAAAGGACCCATACCCCTCCATCCATCTTCATCTCTTTCTTTCTCTCCCTCGCCACCTCCAAGGCTCTAGAGAGAGCTTATCCTAAGCATGGGATGCTCCTCTAGTGTAGAAAAGAAAGATTTTTTCCCACCTCTCATCTCCCTTTGTGGAGCATCCCATGGCTATCCTCTCACCACTTCGAGAGGTAGATCCTCGCCACGATGCCGACCTATTCCGCCCTCTGTCATCCAACGCCTTTCTCCTTCATCAAGCTTCTCACCACCTTTGTCTGGGCGCCGTCAGAGCGAGTCATCCTCCAAGCAGCCGTCAAGGGGGACTCTTCTCACCTCTATCTATCTTTTACTGCTTTCTAGTGTAGTTTTCCGCTTTTTTACCTGTAGCAAACCCTTTGAGATATATGATTGCTTCTCTCTCTCTCTGCATGTAGATTAGTTAAATAAATATTTTGTTGAACTAATCTCTTGCCTATTAAAATTACAAAAATAATTTGCAAAAGATAAAAACACCAAAAAGAAATAAAATTGAAAGCACGAATTTCAATACCGAACATTTGCCTCCCTGTGTCCAACCTGGGACTCCCTTAGAGTTTTGGTATAAATTTTATCTAGTAGCGGATCTCTACACACTACAACGATGGGTTTTCTAACTCAAATCTTCTGACTGGGTTCTCATCGACTTGAGTTCTTCCATTAATGTGATCCCTAGCTCACTACATAGGAAACTGGGTCTAGGCCACTTGAAACACACTGACATACCCTGTAGTTGGCCGATAGATCAATTACAAAACTAAGGGGTCTCTTGGAATTTATTTTAGTCAAGGTTAATGATTTGCATTATCTTGTTGATTTCATGATCTTTGACATGGAAGCACCAAAATAGCTCAACCACACCCCGATTATTTTGAGAAGACCTTTCTTGGCCACTGCCAAAGCAAGGATTGATTGTGAATCGGTGAATATAGAGATTGCCTTAGGGAATAAAATGAATTGATTTAATATTTTTGAGGCCTCAAAGAATAATAAAAGTAAGTGTGTCTTGATTGAAGATCTTGGCAGAATAGAGGAGGTAATGGCCTTAGACACATTAGATAACCCCCTAATGGCCAACCCAACCCAAAATTAAGAAGAAAATCATGAGGTTGCAGGGATAATTGAGGACAATAAAGACATGCAACCAACAATGGTAAACTAGGATGAGGGAAATATTCATGAAATTAGTAACTTGTTGGATGATTCATCTGATCAAGTTAAAATCCAACAACATCCTTATCCTAAATTTTTTGAGTTTGAGGTTCAAATAATGGGTGGAAATCACGAAGATCAGAATGGTTGGATCAAGCACCAAAATTTTGAGGATGAAATTGAAATTTGGGGAGAAACTCTTGAAAAGTTTGGTATTCTAGAGTACACACAAACATTACAAACCCCCAACACATCACAAAAACCTCATCATCCTTTCTCGCCCAACCATTGCACAAATCTACACCCACCCAAACCTTCTTTGTACTGAGTCAACAAAACTCCTATTGGAGACAATTTGGGCTCTCCTTGCATCACCAGCTTGTCAGTTTCATAGATCATCTCTTTGGCAAGCCCACTTTCACCCTCCGAGACCCATATCTTGGGGCCCAAAAACATTGCTCTTGCAGCCTTAATGTCTACAATTTTTGTCTGAGGACTATGCCTAACTGAAGGCAATAAACTCAACATCTATACAGTTTGTTTCGAAATTGACTGGACTTTCACGGAATACAGGTGATATTTTTCTAATTTATCACGTTTCATGCCTTTAGTTTATAATAAGGACATTGCATAAGCTAGGCATGGCGGGGTGGATGCATTATGATTATTTTGTCAGTTCCGTAATAGTAGTTTCTTGTTATTTAAAAAAAAAATTAGGAAAAGAGAACTCAGGCATTAGGAGTTGTTAACTTTAGGAAATGTCACGCTAGGACCTGAAAACTTAGACATTTCAGGTCTTTGGGCTTAATCAACCCGGGTGTCCACTAAAATGTAGAGTTGGTCTCGAGTCCTCACCAAGTAATTTTATTTTAAATTGGTCAATAAATTAGGATGACAAGTACACGACTTATCAACCTGCCCTCTGATTTGAGGGGACTTACAGTCTAAGCATATGCACACGTTTTGCACTAACTCGCTCCTCAGCGGTTCTAACGGAAATTGGATAGCTAATGAATCTTCTAAGGTGGTATGTAATCGGCTCTCTACGACATTCATCAAACAAACAAAATAAAGCACTATTGCTGGGTTTTTGTCCCTGGCAACGGTGCCAAAAATATGATCGTTGATGATCGATCTGCACTAAAAAGGGGTTTTAAATGTCATTGTTGTAGTATACATCACAAATATAAATTGATGTTGCGCTATTTTATTTATTTACCTAATTTTTACTGGCTTACTCCAGGTCATTCACTGGGAGGTAGTTATTGATATGCACATCTCTCTAGGTCCAAAAACTTTTTTTATTCCAAAAAAATGTTGATTTTATTTACAAAAATGAATGAATTAATAAAATAATTAAATGAATTGGTTAATTATGTATAAAAGAATGATTTAAAATACATTATAATGCATGAAAACAAATGTACACAAATAAGCATAAAAAACTATATATAACTACTCTATGTTAATTATTTACAATTAATATAGATAATACCTAAGTATAGGTAAAAAAATAGTTAATAATACCTACTATACTAAATCATTATAACATATTAATACCTATAGTAACATATATTATATATATAGTAGCATATGTAAATGTCACTAAAACCTTAGTAAAATTATGTACATAACATAAGGTAAAATAACTATCTATAATAACATAGATAGATATGTACAGTGACGAGTGAATCTGTCACTAAAGCTCTAGTGTTATATATATACATATAAGAACTCAAACATACTATACTCTGTTTATTACACATATATACTATATACATATATATTACAGCATACGTAATTTACTTATTTACATATTTAATTTAATTACATAATATGTATTTATATTATACTTATATTATACACACATATATACACACACACACAGAACTCACGCACACTATATATAGACATACAGAGCTGACACACACAACACATACAAGCACAAGGGGGGTCTCTAACACTTTGCCGATTTTCAACCTTTCTTCTCCTCTTCTCTTCTTTCTTTGCCAAACTGGTTCGATTCAACCCAACCCAAACATTGGGTTTAATGGGCGGGTGATCTTTTCAAGGGATACGCAGCACCCATTTCTGGGAGGGATCGAGACCTCTACTAGGGCCAACTTAGTTTTTAATTAGGTGTATTTTATTCAGTTCAATGCTCATTAATGGGCCCACACAAGCCCACGCACAGTGCATGGCCCCCGACCCATGCATCGTACACTTCCATGCCATATGGCATATCATGTTTGAGAGAGGAGAAGATGGTTTAGTGGTGCCTGGCACCATGACGACTAGTAAGCCATAATCACAAAATCCTAATAAGGCGCTGTAGTCGGCTGAAAGTTACTGATGTGACACTTAAGGAAGCACCAAAATTGAGCACTACTACCTGCAGATGTTGTCTGATTTAACAACTTTGGTCCTCGATTTGGGGACAATAATTTAATCTAAGTTAAAACTAAATTATAGGATTACAAAGCCCTTACATAGGGCTACATAATTATGTAATTACCTTACAAAAAATAGTTAGTTTATTATATAATTAAATTAACTAAAGTATACAGTTTATACACATTAAATTAGAGTTTAATTTGCTAATTACAGTATAAATTAGTTAATTAGTAGTACAATTGACTTAATACAGTATTAATATACATGATATATTATTTATTCCATATTTTCATGACATTTTAGAAGCTTTATTTTAATTTATATAGATTTAAATACATGTTTTAGTTAGTTATACATATAAACAAACTATAAATACAATAATATATTACAAATATGGTTTAAATAAGTTGTAAATACTTAGTATATATATTACAAGTATACACTATAAATTATCTCAGTATTAACTTAACTTGCTAATTTATTTCATTTTAACTTAATAAATTACCTAATTAACTTAATAACTTAATTATTTATTGTAAATATATAATTAAATTAAATTACAAGCATAATATTATTCCTAATACATATATAAATATGTATGTATAGTATGAAGTACAAATGTGGACATATATATATATTTGTATAATTACTTAGTTATTATACATTTAAGTTATATAAATTAATATAGAATAATACAATAAGATTATATATACAATAAATTATTCTAAATACTTAATTTATTACATAGAATACATGCATAAGTTATTTATCTACATAATATACATATTATGCAATATTTACTTATAGCTTAGGTTTAATTACTATATACAAGTATATACATAATATACAAGGTATTTTTGGGAGTTTTTGGGTATTTTCTGATTTTTATTGGTTTTATTAGTATAGTAGAGAAAAGGGATGAGAGAGAAAGAAACAAATGAGAGAGAAAAGTTATTTTTGATATTTTTGATGTTTGGTTCTTTTATTAAGTTCCAAGGTATACTGAACCGTCAGCTTGTATGTTCTACTAAGCTGGGGGTTCAGAATGCCTTGAAACTTGCCATACACTTAAAAAAATACTTAATCTTAACCAAGACACATTTGTTTTATTTCTTTTGAATTTTTATATGATTTTTATTTATAAATAAAGTTAACCAAAGTAAGGCCTCAAAGAGTGTTTAAGAGTGAAACCTAAGGCCTAAATATGAGTTCTAGTGGCTGGGAAGGGTGTTTAAACATCTCAAAACATCCAACACACTATATGAAACATGTATGGATAGTTAAGCATGATTTCCACTTTGGATTTCATTAAATTCTAGTTTGGACAGATTGTACAAATGCAAATAGCTGACAAAAGATGAAATACTGAATTACAAGCACTTATATTTGAATTTCAACCAATTTAGAGTACATGAATGCTTACACAAATTAAGTTCTAACACTAACTACATGTCAGCTCACATTAAACTCCAAAACCTAGACAAAACCCACTCAGACAGTGGTTGTTGCAGTGCATGATAGCAGTTGATTGCTGCTCAAATTTAGCAGCTGATTTAGCTGCTCTTCTGTTCTGTAATGTAGTAGCTACGACTGCTGCTGTTCTCATAAAAAATCAGATGCAAGGATAGTAGTTTAGACGTCTCAAATTCTGTTGCTATCTCAGCAGCAATAGCTGGTCCTTTGATCACTGAAATTAGCCTAGATTAGACCTTAGAAGGTCTGATCTAAGGCACAAGAAAGGCATAAAACATTATCCAAACTCCGTTAAAATCCATTTCTAAAAATTTTAAATTGACATTACCAATTGTCATCCTTTTTAATTCTCAAAAGACCCTAAGATGATCTTCTCTTCACATTTTAGACACCGTAGAGAATAAGATCACATTAGGTGCTGAAATCACCTCAAAGTAATTCTAAATCTCCATTAAGACCTTGGAATCGGCATTTGTTTCTCTAAAAACCCAGGTGAAATCAAATTGGTATAAGAATTCATGTAGCCCTATTTGGGCCTTTAATTAAGGATCATTTAGATTGTCTAATAACCATGAGCTTCTAAACACTATATAACAATGTTAGAATCTCAAATGATCCAATACAAAACATTGGATCATGGTTTAAAGCCTTTAATCAATATTTGATTCTCCTTGGCCTAAACTACCCAAAACAAGGCTTGAATTGGGTGTAAGATCATTTGAGAATAAATCTTCGATAAAAACACATCAAACCCATTGCAATACACCCAATTAAGCAAATTCAAACTCGAATCACTTGATTAAAATTCCATTAAAACCAAATTGATTCTGATTCATGAGATTGGCGTGAAAACCAATTTTTAGAGAATCGAGCGAATTGGTTCAATTAAAACCAGATCGGGGGGGGGTCTTTGTGAATTGATAGAGTGAATGGAAGACCCTACAAGTGGATTTCAGGTGAAAATTCAGATCTATGTGCCAAGGTTTCAAAGATGAATTTCACCTTGATGGATGGGTGAATGATGAAAGATTGCAAGGGAAAATAAAAAGTAAATAATGAAGTGCAGAAACAGGTGTATGCATCGAAATGGAGGTGGAAAAACACCTCTCTGATCTGAATTGATCAAAGAGAGTGGAGATCAAATCGATGCTAATCTATTCCTGATCTACACTAATCCATCAAACTAGTGAATTCTAACATCTAATCTACTCCTAAATTACTCTAACTAACACTACAATTAATCTAGAAAGCAGGAAATCCTAATCTAACAAGAGGAATGGGGTTGCCTGGATCCAAAGTTGGTGACTAAGGAGGAAGAATGAGGGAGATCTCTAGTGAGTGAAGAGCCCACAAGAGGAGCTCCAAGGTTGTCATCAGGCGTACCTCATCCTTAGTGGAGAAGAGGAATTGGAGGTGAAGAACTCACCTCTGTCACTGATGTGTGGAGTGAAGAGGCTAGGAGAGCTGGAGATGGCGAAGGGATTGCCTCAAGTAAGTAGGAGAGGAGGTTGATGGCGCATGTGAGGAGCTGGGGAGTGTAACGACCCGGTTCCGAGTCCCTACGAGACACGAGAACCTGACCAACTCGACTAATCCCAAGACCTAGTCATCCAACGAGGAAGTAACCAAAAGAGCAGTAAAAATAAACCACATTCAGTATGAATATAACTAACAGTAAGAAAGTACAGCAGTAAGGAAAGAAACTACTACAGTATATACCACCACAACAGTAGAACAACATTTATCATATAACATGAACTGCAGGTAAAGAAAAGTACAGCGGAAACAAGAACTACTCACTATAACGGAAACAAAGAGGTACAAAAGACAGTGGTAACTCTACTGGACCCTACTCGGCCCAGCGTCCTCTGAAGCCGCAGGCCCTGGCTACTCAACACCTGGTCCTGAAAAAGGTAACGAGTGTAACACGTTAGCAAAACGCTGAGTAGAGTGGCAACTAAAATTAAAGACAACAGTAGAGTGTACAGTAGCTATTATGTTCTATTACTTTCTTTATTCACATCTTTCAATTGTCTCACTATTTCATTTATTCCCCAGATCTTTTTCTTGATCTCGAATGTTCCTCATCGGAACGATCTTGATTGCAGTCTTTTCCAAAAAGTAGAAGTAGCACGTGGTGCTCTCCTAGCCGGGAGAGTCCCCCGTGGTGATCCTACCCTCAGTCAACCACCCTAAGGTCACTGACAGACGTAACGGTGACTACGGCACGTGCGATAAACGCACAGGTAGCTAACCCGTACTGGCACGCGGTCAGTCGTTTCTGTTAACGGGTGCACCCAAAGCACAGCATGGAACCAGTCCAGGGCAGAGCCCTCTCAGTAACAGGGGTCAACCCCTCCACAGTAACCAAACTGGGGCCTTGCCCCTCCACAGTCCGCGCACCCTCGCCTGACTACCCTGGTTTGCCCTAGCGGGCCTAACAAGTCGATGTGGGAGGCTAGCAGAACCCCGGGGCCCGTGGGGTAGCTAGTACCTCCCTACACTAGTAGCTCTCCTCGGTACTACATACGCGAGGAACAGCAAGTCGGTACAGAGTGGCCAGTCCTAACCCCGGGTCCCTGGGGCGGCTGGCTCCGCTTTGCACTAAACAGGGGGATAGTCGCTCTCCTTGGTACTCCGTACTCAAGGGCCAGCTCACTTCCCCAATACTATTCCATTCACTTTCCAAGAGTTCTACTCCTACTTCCCCATAGGGTTCCATCCTTTTTACTCAAACATCCAGGTTTCACTTTCCAGTTTCACATTCTTACAATCCATGTTCTCAACCACGTTATTTGTTCACAACAGACAGCTGTTAATTCAAATTACAGGCAGCTTTATGTCTCTTTCCATTTTCCAAGACTGCAGTATTATACATTCCACTAGTTTTCCCATCCTAGGATTCATGCCATATCCTAGGATCTATCATACAATCTAGTTTTCCAGTCCTAGGATTCATGCAACACCTAGGATCTATCATTCCATCTATTTCTCATTCCTAGGATTCATGCAATGTCCTAGGTTCTATTTATGGTTCCATAATTTAACAGATTTTATTAATAACTTAAAGCCACTCTACCATGTACAACGGGAGAAATGGGGGCGTGATCGGGAATCCCGCGTGCCTCCGCGACCCCTGAGACTGCAACAGAATGGGGTCCTATCACAAAGATCAAACACAAGGAGTGTCTCAAAATAGTGTATAGCTACTGTAGACAGGTAGAGGAATTAATTCTGAAAAGAACGCAACTCGAATCGCGGAAAACAGAACCCGAACGGGCCCTAAACTGGTCAAAAACGATGACACTGTGCAAAATCAGACGTCTGGAACTTCTTCCAGACGTCTTAAAAAATGGATCAGAGAATTACCTGTTCAGCGTGGTTTCCCAAACGTCCAGAAGTTTGCGGGGATGTCTGGCCTAGCTCCCAGACGTCCGATGGTTACCCCGGACGTCTGGAGGTCGCTCCCGCCGTCTGGTACAACAGCCAGATGTCTGATTCGCGTTGGATGGCGAATCACCGAGCCTGCGCACACCCATCTCCCTCCCTCAGTACGGTCAGTCGACAGGAAGGAAGAAGAAGACGGAAAACTCACCTTTCAGACGTCTGGAAGATCTTCCAGACGTCGCCCTCGCCGTCTGGCTATCAACCCAGACGTCTGATTCTGGAAATTTTTCCAAAACAGGGCACCACCAGGCTTCCGCTCGCGACGCTGCCCGCGTCGCACCTCGTGTGCCTGCTGCTCAGACCACAGCAGTCCCCCCCTCCGCGTCGCTCCGTGCCCCCTGCGCCCTCCACCGGCCGGCCCTAGCAGCCCCGGCGAGCTCACCCTCGGGGCAGAGCTCTGCTCTCGCACGCAGCACCTCCTCCGTGCTCACTGCGGCCGCCGCTGCCGCCCTCACGCTCGCTCTCATGCTCACTGGTTGAAGGAGAAGAGGGAGGAGACGGTGGAGACGACGGAAGGGAGCACGTGGCCTTTTAAGGCCGCGCAAGGAGGAGAGAGAGGACGCGGCAAGTGTCTGCAGCTGCAGAGAAAGAGGGAATAAGCGAATATCCGATCTGCGCGCTCAGGCGCGCAGACGACCCACGCGTGTCGAAATTAACGGATTTCCAGACATCTGGAAATGATCCCAGACGTCTTAAAAGATGTCTGGGGCACGCGTTCGTTACAATATAACAAACTAGGGTGTGGGAAAAGACGTCTAAATAACCATAACAAACTCAAAGAGGACCGAAGCTGGTCCGAAAAGACGTACCCACGAAAAGCTCCGGGTACCGCTCCCACATTGCTGCCTCAGGCTCCCAGGTAGCCTCCTCGTACCGCTGGCTCCTCCACAAAACCTTTACCAGGGGTACTTGCTTTCGTCTCAAACTGCGGATGGCTCGGTCTAGAATCTGCACTGGCCGCTCGGGGTAGGTCAGGTCGTCTCTCACCTCGACGCTCTCGTGACTCAGTACGTGACTGGAATCGGCTACGTACTTCCTGAGGTTGGACACGTGGAATACGTCGTGCACACCAGAAAGCTGCGGGGGAAGGGCAAGTCTGTAAGCAACGGGTCCAACCCGCTCCAGGACCTCAAAGGGCCCCACGAACCTCGGTGCGAGCTTCCCTCTCCCCCCAAACCGCTGTAAGCCCTTCATGGGCGAAACACGAAGGAAGACGTGGTCCCCAACCTCAAACTGCACCTCTCTGCGTCTCCGATCCGCGTAGCTCTTCTGTCTGCTCCTGACAGTGCGGAGTCATCTGTGGATCTGCTCAACTACCTTCTGACTCTGCCGGATCAACCAGGGGCCAACCTCCCACTTGGTCCCCACCTCAACCCAACTCAAGGGGGCCGTACACTTCCGTCCGTACATAGCCTCGTAGGGAGCCATGCCGATGCTCGAGTGATAACTGTTGTTGTATGCAAACTCTGCCAAGGGCAGGTGCTCCTCCCAAGATCCCCTCTAGTCCAGTACACAGGCACGCAAAAGGTCCTCAAGTGTCTGTATCGTGCGCTCAGACTGTCCGTCCATCTGGGTGTGGTAAGCCATGCTAAACCTCAACCTCATCCCCAAGGCCTGCTGAAACTCAGCCCAAAACTGGACGTAAAGCAGGTATCCCGGTCGGATACGATCTCCAGCAGAACTCCGTGTAGTCGTACCACATCACGGATATACCTCTCTGCCAACTGTGCTGGTCCCAAAGTGACTCGGATCGGCAAGAAACACGCCGTCTTCGTCAGTCTATCCACTATTACCCAGACTACATCGTGTCCCCACTGGGTAACAGGTAAGCCCACCACCAAGTCCATGGTGATGCTCTCCCACTTCCACTCTAGCACTGGAAGCGGCTGAAGCGGCCCTGCAGGCCTCTGATGCTCGGCTTTCACCTGCTGGCACACTAAGCACTATTGCACGAACTCACCCACATCCCGCTTCATCCCTCTCCACCAAAACTCGCGTCTCAAGTCGTGGTACATTTTTGTGTTCCCGGGATGTATGGTGAATCTGGAACCGTATGCCTCAGTCAGGAGCTCTCTCAACAGCTCCTCGTCTCTGGGAACGCACAACCGTCCCCTCAAACGTAGCACCTGGTCTGTGAAAGAGAAGTCACCTGGATCTCCTAACAGTACTCTGTCGCGCAAAGACTGCAAGTACGGATCGGCCATCTGTCCTGTGATGATGCGGTCCATCAACTCTGGCCTAGTCTGCCGTGTCACCGTCACTGCCCCACAGTACCCTCGTAACTCTAGAGGTCGCCAACTGCCCACCTCCTCCAAAAGGCTCCAACTCTGTAACTGTAGACTGGCCAAGCGTGCGGGCACCTTACGGCTCAAGGCATCAGCCACCACATTGGCCTTTCCCGGGTGGTAGGAGATGCTGCAGTCGTAGTCCTTCAGGAGCTCCAACCAACGTCTCTGTCTCATGTTGAGCTCCTTCTGATCAAAAAGGTATCTGAGGCTCTTGTGATCTGTAAAAATCTCAAAGGTCTCACCGTACAAGTAGTGCCTCCAGGTCTTCAGCGCAAAGACAACAGCTGCCAACTCTAGGTCGTGGGTAGGGTAGGTATGCTCATGGGGCTTCAGTTGCCACGAAGCGTAAGAGACAACGTGACCCCTCTGCATGAGCACACCTCCTAACCCCTGCAAGGAAGCATCCATGTACAGAACGAACCATCCACTACTGTCAGGAATGGTAAGCACAGGAGTTGAGGTCAACCTCTCCTTCAGCTCCAGAAAACACGCCTCACAGGCATCTGTCCAAGCAAAAGGCATGTCCTTCCAGGTCAACTGTGTCATAGGACGCGCAATCTGCGAAAATCCTCTGATGAACCGTCTGTAGTAGCCAGCTAGTCCCAGGAAACTGCAGATCTCAGTGACTGAACGCGGTCTCTCCCACCTGAGCACTGCCTCGACCTTGGCTGGGTCCATCGCCAGGCCGTCTCCAAAGATCACATGACCCAAGAAGGGCACCTCCCTCAACTAGAACTCGCACTTCCTATGTTTGGCGTACAGCCTGCGTCGCCTCAGAGTGTCCAAAACCATCCGCAAGTGCTGTCCGTGCTGTGTCCAATCTCTAGAATAGATGAGTACATCATCTATGAAAACCACCACGAACTGGTCCAAGTACGGTCTAAACACCCGGTTCATCAGGTCCATGAAAGTAGCGGGGGCATTGGTCAGCCCAAACGGCATGACCAAAAACTCGTAGTGTCTGTACTGGGTGCGGAAAGCTGTCTTGGAGACGTCGGTCTCCCTGATCCTCAACTGGTGGCATCCAGACCTCAAGTCTATCTTGGAAAACACCGTGGCACCCCGCAACTGGTCAAACAAATCGTCGATCCTCGGCAGCGGATATCTGTTCTTGATGGTGACCCTGTTCAACTGTCGGTAGTCCACACAAAGACATAGGGTCCCATCCTTCTTCTTCACAAATAGTACCGGGGCTCCCCATGGAGATGCACTACGCCTCACGAAACCTTTCTCCAGAAGGTCCTGCAACTGAGACTTGAGCTCTCGCAGCTCAAGCGGTGCCATCCTGTATGGCGTGGTGGAGATGGGGCTGGTCCCTGGTACTAGTGAGATCTCAAACTCGATCTCACGCTCGGGCGGTAGTCCTGGTAACTCGTTTGGAAACACGTCAGGGTACTCTCTGACCACCGGGATGCTCTGGAAGTCTGCCACAGGGCTGGGCTCTGCCACCACACAAGCTAGGAAGCCCTCACACCCCTGGCTCAAAAGTCTCGCCGCCTGAAGTGCCGAAATGCACCTGAAACCTCCGTCCACTGGCTGTCCGTGAAACTCGAAAGAAGGCAACTCCGGAATGGAGAAGACAATCTTCCTCTCAAAACAGTCCACCAAGGCATGCTAAGCGGACAGCCAATCCATCCCCAGAATCACTCCAAAGTCCTCCATCTAGATCATAATCAGGTCAGCTGGCAGGCTATGTCCTCCGACGCTGACCTCGCAATCCGTGTACACCTCCTCAGCTACAAACAGCTGACCACTCGGACCTCTGATTACGAACGGATTCTCTAACAGTGTATAATCCTGGTCCAAACTAACTGCTAAACTGGCTGCGACAAATGAGTGCGTAGCGTCGGAATCGAAAAGCGTGTAAACGAGTCTGCCAGAAACTGAAATCATACCTGCTACCACCGATCCCGAAGCTCTGGCGTCCCTGTGTGTTAGGGCATTGATACGCCCCTCAGCTCTAGGTGCAGACGAAGCAGCCACACTCTGCGTCGGACGAGTAGGTGCTGGCCGGTACCCTCCTCGCGACTGCTATCCTCCTCCTCGCGCCTGGGAACCGCGGCCTCCTGCGAGCCCTCCAGTGCTCTGCGCGGGGAGTATCTGCTGACCTCCTGCCCTAGATGGGCAGTCCCTCCTGACGTGGCCTGGCTGGCCACACTGGTAGCAGATGGGAACCTGACTCCCGCCCTTAGTGGGTCCCTGCTGTCGACTAGGCGGGGGTCCGGTGCTGGCGACTGGCCCCTGTCGAGGGCCCCCAAAGGCCACTGATGGCCCTACACAACATGACGGCTCTCCTGCGGACGCCACGTGTCTCCGTTCTTGCCGGCCCTGTGAGAAGTCTGGCTGAAAGGGCCTCTTCCGCCTGCCGTCGGTGTCTCGCGCCGACGGGTTGGTCTCCTCGTAAGTCATAGCTGCCTCTACCACCCTCGAAAACATAGGTAGCTTCAGGGGTTTGACATACCCCCGGATCGCAGGCCGAAGCCCCTCGGTGAACCTCCAAAGGCGCTCCTCCTCAGTGGCTACCGCTGTTGCTGCAAAGCGGGACAGCTCCAAGAAACGCGTGGGGTACGCGCTCACAGTCATCGTCCCTTGGCGGAGAGTGTGGAACTCTCGCCTCCTCTGGTCCTGTCACGTCTGGGGAAAGTACTGCCCGCAGAAGAGGGTGACGAACTGGTCCCACGTCGGCTCGTCCCTCTCCTGTCCCCGGACCGCCCTCCACCACCGGTGTGCCGCACTCTCCAGCTGCTACGTGGCAAAGGCCACGCGGCACTCCACCGGGGGGCGAAGGGTGTCGAATATCTTCTCCAGCTGTTCAAGCCAGTCCTCTACCTCGGTCGGGTCCTCATCCCCCTTGAAGGAGCGGGGCTTCAGCTTCCGGAACTGTCCGAAAAGCTCGAAGTGGCGCTGTAGGGGAGGTGCTGTTGCACCTCCAGGCGAAGGTGCCTCGTGTATAGAAGTGTCGAAGGAAGGTGGGGGCGGCAACGGCCCATCCCCTCCCTCGTGTCCAGTGCCGTGTCCGTCACGTGGTCCCACAGAGGACTTCCCCTCTGCAGCCCCAGGAGGAGGTGCTCGGGGCGGTGGGTGGAGCTCCTCTCGTACAATATCTCATATCAGTCTGGCGAGGACCTGGGCCTGGATGCCCGGGAGTGGTGGCTGGTCCACCGAGACGTCAACAACAGCACGTCCACCTCGCCGACCTCGCCCTCGGCCACGCCCGCGGCCAGTCTCGCCAGTCCTACGACGAGGCATCTCCTGCAAGGAGATGTGAAACAAAACGAAAACGTCAAACAGACGGTACCTAACGAAACTTCTAAGAGCTCATGTCAAGAGATATGTTGTGGTGGCTACTCTAGCTATAAACATGTGAATTGGTTATTTTCCAGTTAGTTGATTCACTTGTCGGGATGACCTTGCTCTGATACCATCTTGTAATGACCCGGTTCCGAGTCCCTACGAGACATGAGAACCGAACCGACTCGACTAATCCCGAGACCTAGTCGTCCAACGAGGAAGTAACCAAAAGAGTAGTAAAAATAAACCACATTCAGTATGAATATAACTAACAGTAAGAAAGTACAGCAGTAAGGAAAGAAACTACTACAGTATATACCACTACAACAGTAGAACAACATTTATCATATAACATGAACTGCAGGTAAAGAAAAGTACAGCGGAAACAAGAACTACTCACTATAACAGAAACAAAGAGGTACAAAAGATAGTGGTAACTCTACTGGACCCTACTCGGCCCAGCGTCCTCTGCAGCCACAGGCCCTGGCTGCACAACACCTGGTCCTGAAAAAGGTAACGAGTGTAACACGTCAGCAAAACGCTGAGTAGAGTGGCAACTAAAACTAAAGACAACAGTAGAGTGTACAGTAGCTATTATGTTCTATTACTTTCTTTATTCACATCTTTCAATTGTCTCACTATTTCATTTATTCCCCAGATCTTTTTCTTGATCTCGAATGTTCCTCGTGGGAACGATCTTGCTTGCAGTCTTTTCCAAAAAGTAGAAGTAGCACGTGGTGCTCTCCTAGCTGGGAGAGTCCCCTGTGGTGATCCTACCCTCAGTCAACCACCCCAAGGTCATTGACAGACGTAACGGTGACTACGGCACGCGCGATAAACGCACAGGTAGCTAACCCGTACTGGCACGCGGTCAGTCGTTTCCGTTAACGGGTGCGCCCAAAGCACAGCACGGAACCAGTCCAGGGCAGAGCCCTCTCAGTAACAGGGGTCCAACCCCTCCACAGTAACCAAACTGGGGCCTTGCCCCTCCACAGTTTGCGCACCCTCGCCTGACTACACTGGTTTGTCCCAGCGGGCCTAACAAGTCGGTGTGGGAGGCTAGCAAAACCCCGGGGCACGTGGGGTAGCTAGTACCTCCCTACACTAGTAGCTCTCCTCGGTACTACATACGCGAGGAACAGCAAGTCGGTACAGAGTGGCCAGTCCTAACCCTGGGTCCCTGGGGTGGCTGGCTCCGCTCTGCACTAAACAGGGGGACAGTCGCTCTCCTTGGTACTCCGTACTCAAGGGCCAGCTCACTTCCCCAATACTATTCCATTCGCTTTCCAGGAGTTCTACTCCTACTTCCCCGTAGGGTTCCATCCTTTTTACTCAAACATCCAGGTTTCACTTTCCAGTTTCACATTCTTACAATCCATGTTCTCAACCACGTTATTTATTCACAACAGGCAGCTGTTAATTCAAATTACAGGTAGCTTTATGTCTCTTTCCATTTTCCCAGACTGCAGTATTATACATTCCACTAGCTTTCCCATCCTAGGATTCATGCCATATCCTAGGATCTATCATACAATCTAGTTTTCCAGTCCTAGGATTGATGCAACACCTAGGAGCTATCATTCCATCTATTTCTCATTCCTAGGATTCATGCAATGTCCTAGGTTCTATTTATGGTTCCATAATTTAACAGATTTTATTAATAACTTAAAGCCACTCTACCAGGTACAACGGGAGAAATGGGGGCGTGATCGGGAATCCCGCGTGCCTCCGCGACCCCTGAGACTACAATAGAACGGGATCCTATCACAAAGATCAAACACAAGGAGTGTCTCAAAATAGTGTATAGCTACTGTAGACAGGTAGAGGAATTAATTCTGAAAAGAACGCAACTCGAATTGTGGAAAACGGAACCCGAACGGGCCCTAAACTGGTCAAAAACGACGACACTGTGCAAAATCAGACATCTGGAACTTCTTCCAGACGTCTTAAAAAGTGGATCAGAGAATTACCTATTCAGCGTGGTTTCCCAGACGTCCAGAAGTTTGGGGGACGTCTGGCCTAGCTCCCAGATGTCCGATGGTCACCCCGGACGTCTGGAGGTCGCTCCCGCCGTCTGGTACAACAGCCAGACGTCTGATTCGCGTTGGATGGCGAATCACCGAGCCTGCGCACACCCATCTCCCTCCCTCAGTACGGTCAGTTGACAGGAAGGAAGAAGAAGACGGAAAACTCACCTTTCAGACGTCTGGAAGATCTTCCAGATGTCGCCCTCGCCGTCTAGCTATCAACCCAGACGTCTGATTCTGGAAATTTTTCCAGAACAGGGCACCACCAGGCTTCCGCTCGCGACGCCGCCCGCGTCGCACCTCGCGCGCCTGCTGCTCAGACCACAGCAGTCCCCCCCTCCGCGTCGCTCCGCGCCCCCTGCGCCCTCGGCCGGCCGGCCCTAGCAACCCTGGCGAGCTCGCCCTCAGTGCAGACCTCCGCTCTCGCACGCAGCACCTCCTCCGTGCTCACTGCGGCCGCCGCTGCCGCCCTCGCGCTCGCGCTCACGCTCACTGGCTGAAGGAGAAGACTGAGGAGACGACTGGAGGGAGCGCGTGGCCTTTTAAGGCCGCACAAGGAGGAGAGAGAGGATGCGGCAGGTGTCTGCTGCCGCAGAGGAAGAGGGAATAAGAGAATATCCGATCTGCACGCTCAGGTGCGCAGACGACCCGCGCTTGTCGAAATTAACAGATTTCCAGATGTCTGGAAACGATCCTAGACGTCTGGTCAGACGTCTGGATGTTATCCCAGACGTCTGGTCCGACGTCTGGGCCACCTCCCAGACGTCTTAAAAGACGTCTGGGACACGCGTTCGTTACAGGGAGGGACTTAAGACGTCTGGGGCACGCGTTCGTTATAGGGAGGGACTTAATTAGCTGAGTTAATGATTCTAAGCACCATAGAGGTGCGATTATGTACTTAGGGCATGGGCAGTGGAGATGAGAAGAGGGGCGCGTGTGAAGTTCCAAATCAACGTTTGGACGTTGGATGGGATCTGAGCCAAGGGGTGAACATACATGTCGAAGTGCGTGAAGCTTCGAATCAGGGATGGTCACAGGATCACAAGATCAAAGAATGAATGACTATGATTGGGCGAGTTCTTCGTGTGAATAGTGGCTCGCGACTACAACTCTAATGGTGGTTTTGCACTAAGGCCCTTATGGGCGAAGGGATAGAACAATAGCACAGAAGCCCATAAGTGGCAAGAAGGATATCAAAGCCATCCTTAGGTCTTGCAAAGAAGCCCTTGGTGATTTACAAAATGGTCCCTAGAGGTTTTTAAATGAAGAAAATGTATATGACTTGAGGACCTATATGTAATCTAATAAATGCACGGTATTAATGATGTCCAAATGCAACCAAATTTTTATTTAAGCTTAATTGAACATTAAGGAAATTAATTTTACTTTTGATTTGAACTTTTAGACTCAAATGTTTGTTCAATTTGCAATTAGATCATCATCCTATATTAATGAATAGAATATCTCATTTAATGACCTAATTTCTCATTTTCTACACAATTTTGATGTTTTAGGTCTTTTAAGTTATTTCCCACACTTAAAATGTTTTAGTTGTTTGTTCAATTTTGCACAATTTTAATGAATAGAATATCTCATTATATATGTTAATTCAATAGTGTTTAACCTAGTTTCTAGCATAATTTGAGCATTTTAGCTATGATGAGCCCCACCTCTTCAGTATGGCTGGTAAGCTATCATGGCTAACAAGCCATTATCCAGTTGTGTAGAGTCGAGCCACAGGAGCATTCTCTTGCCTTTAGGTAAATCCTTGACCAGGGAAGCCACCTACTTAAAATAAAAAAAAGAATAGAACAAGGAGAAAAAGAAAAAATATGCCACATTTCACCGCACGAGTTTGGATGGCATGCTGTCATGGGTAACAACCCATTGGCCGGTTGTCCAGATCCTAGCTTATAAAATGCATAAAAATTCTAAATTACTTAAGGAAGAAGCGGGGAAGTAGGATGATCCGGGGAGATATACACTAGGTGGGCCCTTGTGTTGATCCCACAAAAATAAAAGTAGGGAGAAAGCTACTGGTCGGACAGATACAGCTTTAAGCAACATCTTTTTCAAGGTCACCTAAGGGCATAGAAACCTAAAGTCCATTTTAATTGCTATTGAGTAAGTCTATCACAACTTTCACAATAAGATACTTAGCACTTAGAGTCTTTTTCGAGTCTTGGGCATGTCAGATAGCCATAAAAAGTTATCCCAAAGCTCTTAATTCCATAATTCAAAAACAAAAAAGAAGAAAAAGTAGAAAAAAAATGTATCTTCCCCTTTCAAAACAAGGCAAGGACTTAGGCGGTCTGCATTTTGGTAGGCACCCAGGCACTGTCGAGTCTGTGTAATTAGGTCCTTAGTTGAAATTTTCTAATGTTAACCAACAAATCTTGCCTAAGTGATCAGATCTTGATTCAATTTTATACATAGCATTTATGTTAATTTTGCTAGGGACTGGCAAAAGATAGGCATGGGGGTATGACAAATACACATTTCTTCATGATAAAATGCCGACTTACGATAGTTCCTAGGCTTAACATTGCATATATCATTGCGAATCATTACATTTCATTTAGGATAATTTGTGTAATTTGTATATTAATATCCACATTTTATATGGCTGGAGGTAATGCGACATCTTTGCGGGCTTCGGATGAAAAATCCAACCATACTAATGGATCTGGAATGACGATCGTAGTCCATCAGTGCAGAAACCACTTCAATCAGAGTTCCGTAGCACCCTCTACAAGAAGAAGTTGGACAGCCACGATGGTGCCATGTGGCACCATCGCAGTCCTCCAGCCTGACTGTAGCTGCTCCTCCCAAGCCACACTTGTGAAATCTTAGCTGTTGGATTCAAATCCAATGGTCGTCAAGAGGTCACGTTGCCTGCCTCAAGCCAAGTAGAGGAGAGCTTTACGCAATCTCGGCCATTGGATCAAAATCCAACTATCATGGGCGCATGTGCCCTAACTCCTAAGTGAGATTAAACCTGCCCATAGCACAATAGTTAAAGCTTCTACTCACAACACGTGAACGTGTGTTTGAAGCTCACCCACTGTGCCTAATTTTGTGACTGTGGCCGTGATTCGATTGCATCTGTTGGATGCCATCAAGAGGCAGAGGCTTCACCACGTGGCGCTACTCGATGCACGTGATTTGCACACACGATATCTGATGCACCAACAAACGTGCTATCGTACACGCAAGCAAGCATGATCTCAAGCTCGCGATGAGCATGAAATTTAGAGTATCTATTGGTTATTCAACGGTTAGGATGCATCCTCACCTGATCCAGCCTGCATGCGCGGATGACAACAGTGGCGAGTGATGCCTTCAGCAACGTCCAAGGCGAGTCTTCAGCAACATTTTAAATGTCACTATTGGCCCATACCCAAGATACACACTTCTCTCACCACTATATAAAGCCCTACACCCCTTCCATTTCTCATCATTGCTTCCTATTCTCACCTCACCTACTCTAGAGCTCAAAACACACCTTGAGCTTGTGTCCCAAGAATTTGGGATGCTCCACTAGAGAAAAGAAAAATTATTTTCCACTCTCTCATCACCATTCGTGGAGCTCTCATCAGCTGTCTTCTCAACCCCATTCTGGGAAGCGGATCATGCCGCAACGCCACCCATCCTCCCCTCATCTTCCGACACCATTCTCCTTCCTCCAACTCCTCAACATCTTCATCTGGGCCATGTCAACATAGCTTCGCCCTTCGAGCAGTCGACAAAGAGGATTTCTCTCACCCCCTTTCCCTTTTACTGCTTTCATAGTGTAGAATCATTTGTAGTAAACATTTGTCAAACATTTATCTAGAAGTAGTTTTTGATTCTCTCTCTCTCTTCCTTCATACTTAGCAAGTACAATAGTTCTTTCCTACTTTCTAGAATAGCTTAGTGTAGATAATATTCCTACATGTTTCCACACTATCATAAAATGCCAAAAAAAAAAACAAATATAAAATACCAAAAAGAAACAAAGTAAAATGCAGTTTTCAAAGAATCAAGCATCGCCTCCCTATGTTTAACTTGGGGCTCATCTTGAGTTTAGGTATAAATTTTATTTGGTTAGCGAATTTTTTAATTACGATGATGGGTTCTCCGAAACCCTAACTTTTCCTCAAGAAAATATGCTCAATCATTTTGGCGTCGTTGTTGGGAAGGCAACGCTCTTTGGTTTTTACAATGTTTTCCACCTTACTTAACTTTTTAGCTCACTTTGCTCCCTTCATTTTGTGATTATAGGTACCCTTCCAAGGCAAGCCAAAGTGGATAGATAGGAGTAAAGTGCGGTTAAAAGGTTTTGTAAGTGTATCCCCCTACCCACCCATTAGATTTCCATTCCATCACCTAATAACTCAAACTCAAATCAAGCTAGGTGCTTTTATAAACCCTAGGATAGATCTAATTGTTTGATTGTCACTTCACCTCACCTCACCCACCCGCATAAATTCAAAAAAACAAAAAAATACTCTTCTCTTTTGTGATTTAATTGAAAGAGACACTTAATACCCACAAATTCTCATCCTACGGTGCACAATCACTTTGATTCTACCACTTAACTGGGATCTGACCTGTGGACCCGATACACTTCAACTCAATACACATAAGTGAGTCAAAATCTAATTAGGTTAAGGCATTGTGTGCGTTAATCTATGGTGTGAATAGGCCAATTAATTAATTTGTTTGGGCAACACCACTTAAGATAAAAGTGATTCATCAGCAGCTTGCTCCATAGGGATGATTTTTAGGGTTGAACCAGGCACTCCACATTCTTTCTGAGTTTTAAAGGAATATATCAACACTTGTGTTTTCAAAACATGGAGTGTTCTCCTAAACTTGATTGAATACACCTAAGATTAAACCCTAAAAGCGACTAAACAAGGTTAAACCCTAAATGTCACATCATAAAATAACCTTGTTTGAAAACCCTAGTTGTGCACACACACATTTTAATTGATCATTAAGGGCACAACCCCTCTAAAGGGCCCATCACATTTCAAGAGCACAATCACCCCAAGCCTAATTAAAACTGAGTAGACATTGGCCTTGAAGATTGATTTGCTCTTCGGGACTCCAACTGAGATTTTTTTCGATTAATTTGCTTCTACCGGTCCATCTAATGTCTAGCTAGGGGAGTGCTCGAGGCATAAATCACATTTTAAAGTAAATCAGTCATAGTATAGCGTGAAGTACATCAAAACAAATAAAATTTACGAGATGTGAGTCCCAGTTGAACTCAGGAAAGCAAGAAGTGTTTCCGATTTCATCACTGATCTAGATCTAATTACTAACTAGGTAATATCACTACAACAAAATAGTGTTCTAGTGACAACCTACCAGGATGGATTTACAAGCTTTGGAGATAAATTTTAGGGCGAGTGACAAAAAATCCATCCCCAAAAATCTGTCCCCCATATGAGGGTCACCAAAACTTTTGGGGACGAATTTTCTGTTGCCACAACTCAAGGACGGAAATTTGGTCACAACAGATTGGATACAAAAAACACACTGACATGACATAAAATTTTTTGGGGATAATTATCCTATGTTTACAACTTTTGGGGACGAAAAAAATTATGAATTATCTTTAGAAGATGAGTTGATTTGTGGATATAACATTATTATGATAAAATATCCATTCAAATATCATTTTTAATTTTTTTCAATAACAACAGGACATAATAATTTGACAAGGTCTTCACTTTTATTGAATTTCAAATATAAAGTACATGTTACATAAACTTAGGGATTTAAGTTACCCCAATTTATTAAACTCAAAAGCAAGTACAAGTGTTTCCTCCTTGGGGTCACAATATATTTTTTTTAGAAGCAAAATAAAAATACAATGAAATACAATTTAAAATCGACCAATTGCAGTAGCCTCATCAAAAAATGATAACTTAATATCCTTGTTCTTGCTACTGTTGTGTTGTTGCTGCTGCTATGTTCACGTTGCTGTTGCTACTACTATGTTGCTACTGCTGGTGCTATGTTGCTGTTGTTGCTATGTTGCTCCTGATTATGGCAAAGATCTTAGGACCTTTGCATTGGGCATGTGCTGGAAGAATTAGCTCTAGGCTCCAATTGAATATGGGTAATGCAAATGACAAGAATGTGAGTATTTGGAACTCATCAAACCATACCTCATAGTGCCTACAAGAAAATACAGAAAATAAGGTGTCTGTATTATAGAGATAAAGGGCCACCTTGTTACAACAATATAGATGATAATCAACTACAAGTGTAGACTGTTGCAAGCTTAAGTGAAACTGAATATTAAAATCAAGTCAGACCACTAGAAAATGGGTTAGTGGATTATTGAGAATCCTAGTTCCACAGAGACATGAAGGATAACATAGGAAGATCATTTGACTTTGATTTAGAATTTTTAGCAGAGAGCATGCCAACCAATATGGAATTTCACTCTTCAGAAATAGCAAGCTAAACTGACAAGGCAATTCAAGAATAACTTCACACAGGGCATAGTCTTGGGACATTTGGAAGATTATCATAAAAATTTTTAGATCACAAAAGCCTATCTAGTGACTTCCTCCTAGGGTAGTAAGAGCACATGAGATTGCAAAGAACTTTAGTCCTAAATTAACCATCAGGAGGCTTTCCTTTTACCTATGTATTTACTGAAAAGCCTTGCAATGTATCGGCTCCTTTGTTTAGGGATAAGAAAAGGTTTGCCAAAAAATAGTAACCATCTAAGATCATTTCGATGCCAAAAAACACAAATATTCCATCATTTGCAATTGACTAATCAAGCAATCCCAGAGCATCCTTTTAAGTTGATGGCACTTCCAATTTCATTCATGGACCTCTTCCAGATTACACCAAGCCTAAGGAGAAGGCTATTGTTGTATGGAGAGGGTGTGTGTGTATTTAATGCCTTTGAATGGGGTGGTTGAAGGGGTTTAGATAGGTGAAAAGAGTTCTAATTGAGGTAAGGGGGTTTACCAAAGTCTAGGACTCTAAACCCCTTCCAAAAATGTTGCTGAAGCCCATTGGGCACTGGTCTATTTGAGATGCAAGTTTTTCTTCTCCCATGATCTGCGTGATCACGTTGTAAGCCGTCTGATCAAAGATCGGATGGTCGAGAGTTTGCATGGGCATGCACTGTGGGTTGCACACATTCTCACCTGGGCGCATCCACACGCATTCGTTGCACCGCGTGGTGTGATCCTTACCATCGGCTTCCACATCAGCGGCTGAATTTCTTCCGCACGCACTCCTGCTACCAATTTGAGCCTTGCTCCGGCTCGAACGGGCGCTCATTACTCGCAGATGAGGCATGGACCAACGCACTGTGTGCGTTGGTTTGTCGTAGCGTGGGATTTCTGGCCGTTGCTCCTCATTCGTTAGATGGGAGATGTGTGGCCGAGATCATGCGATGAGGGTGTGCTGAAGAGAGGGTGTGGTCGGAGTTTGTGAGTCCTCAACCATCCGATGACGATCGGATGGTCGAGATCTCATCTTGGCGTGATGGAGAGATGGTGTAGGCGAAGCATGCAGGTTCTTAGCCATTCAATCCTTGGATCGGACGCCTTAAAGTACTTCTTCATGAGGATGCTGCGCGATGAGGGTGTGATTTGAGTGAGACATGGCTGCTTGTGGGCTGTTGATCTAATGATCAATGGCCAAAACTTCTTAAGCTAGTCGAGGGAGCTCCAGATGTCAGATTTAAGTGATTTCGAGTCCATTGGACTCCATTTGTCAATCTGAATCCATCCGTGTGGTCTGATTGCTCATCTGAGCCCTGTTTCAATATGCACTTGCACACATGGCCATTAAACGTTGATTATAAGCAATCTTAATTCGTCATGCATGCAATGCTCCCATGCTCATCATGGTATGCTAGTAATGCACAAATATCCTCAAGATAAACCCTGGTTGATAGAATTATCATCATTGAATGTAAAGTTATTAGTGATTGAAGAGGTTATTTTGGTGCCAAAAAGGGGGTAGTTATAGGTGGCGGTTATAGGTGAAAGGTTGGGTGTTTTGGTGCCACCCTTGAAGGGTTGCCAAGGGTGCTAGTGGTTGGTGATTTTGATGCCAAGGGAAGGAAGAAGAAGGTGGTGTCTTTAGTGGAGCTATGGAGCTAGCTGGCTAGCCATGAGGTGGAGGTGAGGTAAAGCTTAATTAAGCTAGCTTAGTTAGTAGAGGAGTGGTAGAAGAGCATGGGTTTAAGTTGGAGGAGTTGTTCTAACTCTACATGGAGCTGATCAGTAGTTGTGGTGGACCTTTATTGAGCTCATCCATTAGCTTAGCTAATTGATTCTTGTAGGTGCATAAGCAATTAGGCACCACATTAGCCTTTAATGATCATTTTTATGACTACTAACATCTCATGTAACTGAGATTAAAATTGTAGTTTATGCATATAGATTGCAAGAATGTTTCTCAAGTTGAAGTCCTCTTGATGAAATTCAAACCCAAGAAGAAGGAAGAGATCATGCTCTTCAAGTTTAAGTCTCCTTGCACCCAATCAAATCTCCTATTACCATAAACATAGGTAGTTCATATGCAATTCTCTCAAGAATATCTCACATACCCTAAATAGGTAAAATTATGTCTACCTAAGCCTGTTAGGGTTAGTGCATGGACCTAAATTACTATGGGAACCCGATAGTTCATTTTGGACAGTTAGAAGCCTTTTTGCATGCTATCTAATGTTAGGTATATGATACCTAACATTAGATAATTGGTTGGGTGTAAACCAAGCCATTAGGAACTAACAAACTTTGCACTGAGCTTTGTACCTAATGTTAAGTACTTGATCTAATGTTTGATAGGAGTTACCTAACATTAGATAAGCCCTTTCAGGCCAATTTGGGTGCGAACAGGAGCTAGCAAACTTTGTACCTAATGTTGGAACTTTGTTCCACATCTTGTTTTGGTGTTAACAAAATTATTATAAATTAATGTTTGCAATTGAGTTCTTTTTAAAATTAGGTGAAGATTAAGGCAAACAGGAAATGATGGAGGCTTGATGAAAAGGAGAAGATCATGATAAGAAGGAGGCAAGATGACAAGGAAGAATCAAGGAGGAAAAGATCGTCTTTGACCTTTAGTGTTTCTAGTTTAAATTTTTTATTTATAGATTGTATATGCCTCTTAACAAAGGAATATAACTTAGTTCGTAAAAATAATTACAGATAAATTAGGATTAATATTGCGATCATTTTCAAAGAGCGTAATTGATTAAATCACTTAAAAAAGGTACTTATTAACCCACAAATACCGATACTAAAGTTTAGTACCGGTACATGTGAGTTATAGGTTTGGGTATTCTCAAGAAACAAACCTGTACCCTGTAAGTACTGGTACTCATGATCAGTACCGGTACTGGAGGTAATGAGTACCGGTACTAATGATCAGTACTGGTACAAGTGGGTTATAGATTTATGTTAAGAGTTTGAAACCTAAATCTGGAAGCAACGAGTATCGGTACCCACACTTTAGTACCGGTACCAGGTAGCTGTTGGTTTAAAACTAAATGGCTAGAAAATTAATTCTTGATATATGAACCTTAGGATTTAAACCCCAACGTCTAGTAGAAAACCCACTAAGATCCTAACTCTATAAATAAACCCTTGGACCCTTATTTTGCATATGAGAAATAAAGAAAAAATCTAGAGCTATATTTCAAATTTCTACCATATTTTCAAGAGAGAAAGAAGAAGCTTGTCATTTACTCTCTCTACCCTTTTGCAAACACTTCAATGTGATTTCTTCATGCATTGTCAAGGCATTCACACTCTTTCTAAGCTCCCAAATCGGTAACATTATATTTACATTTATTGAGAGGCTTAGGAACTTAGTTATAAGATCTTTCTTACACCTGTATTTCATTTGTTCTTGAGCATTTGCTAGTTGGGTTGTAACAAACCCATTTTTGTACTTGGGTTGAAGTAACTCTTTAATTACTTCAGTTTAGTAAATTAATTCTCGCGGGGTTAAGAGAATAGGGTTAAAAATCCTAAGCTGGGAGGCTTAGGTAGTGGAGTATCCAAGGGAGGGGAACTACTATACATTTTGTGTCCTATTTCTGTGGTTTGATTGATTCTACAAATTGTCTTATTATTACTGATTTTGTGCTTGAGTTTTTGTGCTCATAGCAATATATCCTATCTTTAGATGCTACAAGTGGTATTAGAGCCAAGTTGTAAGAAGACGTAACAACTCAACTTGCGATGGCACCATTCTCAAGGCACACCGAAGGACAGTCTTCTACCCGTCCTCCCTATTTTGATGGGATGGACTACAGGTATTGGAAGAGGAGGATGCAAGTCTTTCTCAAAGCCATGGATGAAGATTTGTGGACTCTCATTCAAGAGAGGTACATGGATCCGGAACTACTGGAAGTAGTTGAATAGATAGCTGAGCAAAAGAAAAAGATTGCAGGAAACGCGAAGGCCATTAATGCACTCTATTGTGCGTTATCAAGGGAAGAGTTCAACCAGATCTCCGCATTCGAGTCTGCCTATGAGTTTTGGAATGCTTTGCAAATCACCTACGAAGGTACAAGCAAGGTAAAAGAAACACGTATTTCTATTTTAACAGAAAATTATGAATGTTTCAGGATGGAAAAAGGATAAATAATCAAGGACATGTACATAAGGTTTGGAGAGATCATGAATCCAATGAAAAATCTAGGAGTCAAGCTAAAATAGGAGTAGCTTGTAAGAAAGGTCTTGAGATCACTTACAAGTGCTTGGTCTCCAAAAACCACTACGATCCAAGAGGCAAAGGATCTATCCACTCTCCCCTTGGATGATCTGATTGGAAGCCTCATGGCGTATGTTCAATTGGAGAACATAAAGAAGAACGAAGAGAAGGCGACAAGCAAGAAGAAAAGCATTGCTTTTGGAGCAATCAAGGAGGACTCAAACTCAACAACATCAAAATCCGAAGATGAGGAGATGGAAATGCTCACTAGGAAATTCCAAAAATTCCTCAAGAAATAAGGTAAGTAAGTCAATAAAATTTCAACTAATGTTACTTGCTGTGAGTGCAAGAAGAAGGGCCACTTGCAGAAGGATTGCCCTATGAATAAGGAGAAGGAAGACAAAAGGAAAGACACAAAGGAAGTCATGAAGAAGAAGTGGAGAGCTTTAAAAGCAACATGGGATGATAGTGACTCCGACATGGACACCGACTCTAGCGAATCGGATGACGATGAGGTCGCTCATCTATGTTTGGCAGCAACTACAGAAGATACGAACAATGAGGTAAACCTTGATTTCTCTTTTGAAGAATTATTAGAAGCTTATGAAGAACTATATCATAAAGCTAAGTCATTTAAAAAGGGAAATAAGGTTTTAAAGAATAATTATCAAATATTAGAATTAGAAAAATCATGTTTAGAAATGGAATTAGAAATGTCAAAAGAAACTAATAATCAGCTGCATGCAAAGATATTAGAACTAGAAGATATTTACGAGTACTTTGAAGGGACTTTAAATAATCTTAAAATAACAACTAGGCTAAACACTGAATTTTGTGATTCATTAAAATCAAAATTTCAAAGTAAAAAGAATATACAAAATAAATCACATGTACCTAGGCATGCATGGATGTATCAAAAGGCTAAAAATCCCAAGAATTATAGATCAAACACTTAAAAGTTCTATAAATCTCAGGATTTGAAATGTGCTAACTCTAAAGGACCTAGAAGAAAATGGGTACCTAGAAAAGATATTTGTTTTGTAGGAGTAGATCAAAGTAATCAATGGGTGTTCAAGGCACATAACGGAACACTTCAACCTTTCTATAGGCTGAATGAAGGCCAAGAATGTTGGAAGAGAGATGCTTGGTATCCACAAGCTCCATTTTAATATTGGTAAATTTTACAGTATGACATTTCTTCATTTTTTTGTGATTGACAAAAAGGAGAAAGATAAAGGGCAAATAGCAATATTTTTTGGGGGAGCATATATTGAGGGGGAGGATTTAATTAAAAGTTTCTTTCCTTCATATAACATTGTTAAAAATTATTTTTATTCTTATAATTATCTATTTCAAAGATAGTTTTGTCAATAGCAAAAAGGGGGAGATTGCTGAAACCTTGTTCCACTTCTTGTTGTGGTGTTAAGAAAATTATTATTAATTAATGTTTGCAATTGAGTTCTTTAAAGATTTAGGTGAAGATTAAGGCAAATAGGAAATGATGGAGGCTTGATGAAAAGGAGGAGATCATGATAAGAAGGAGGCAAGATGACAAGGAAGAATCAAGGAGGAGAAGATCATCTTCGACCTTTAGTGTTTCTAGTTTAGATCTTTTATTTGTAGATTGTATATGCCCCTTAACAAAAGAATATAACTTAGATCGTAAAAATAATTAGAGATAAATTAGGATTAATATTGCGATCATTTTCAAAGAACGTAATTGATTAAATCACCTAAAAAAGGTACTTGTTAACCCACAAGTACCGGTACTAAAGATTAGTACCGGTATATGTGAGTTACAAGTCTGGGTTTTCCCAAGAAACAAACCTGTACCCTGCAAGTATTGGTACTCATGATCAGTACTGGTACTGGAGGTAATGAGTACCGGTACTAATGATTAGTACCAATACAAGTGGGTTACAGATTTGTGTTAAGTGTTTGAAATCCAAATCTGGAAGCAACGAGTACCGGTACCCATATTTTAGTACCAGTACCAGGTAGTCGTTGGCTCAAAACTGAATAACTAAAAAATTAATTCTTGCTATATAATGTTGGGATTTAAACCCCAATGTCTAGTAGATGACCTACTAAGATCCTAACTCTATAAATAAACCCTTGAACCCTTAGTTTGCATATGAGAAATAAAGAAGAAAAATTCTAGAGCTATATTTCAAATTTCTACCATATTTTCAAGAGAGAAAGATGAAGCTTGTCATTTACTCTCTCTACACTTTTGCAAACACTTCGGCATGATTTCTTCATGCATTGTCAAGGCATTCATGCTCTTTCTAGGCTCCCAAATCGGTAACATTATATTTACATTTTTTGAGAGGCTTAGGAACTTAGTTGTAAGATCTTTCTTTCTTACACCTGTATTTCATTTGTTCTTGAGCATTTGTCAGTTGGGTTGTAACAAACCCATTTTTGTACTTGGGTTGAGGTAACCCGTTAATTACCTCGATTTAGTAAATTAATTCTCTCGGGGTTGAGAGAATCGGGTTAAAAACCCTAAGCTGGGAGGCTTAGGTAGTGGAGTACCCAAGGGAGGGGAACCACTATACATTTTGTGTCCTATTTCTGTGGATTGATTGATTGTGTAAATTGTCTTGTTATTACTGATTTTGTGCTTGAGTTTTTGTGTGCATAGCTATATATCCTATCTATAGATCCTACAAGTTGTATCGGAGCCAAGTTGTAAGAAGACGTAATAACTCAACTTGCGATGGCATCATTCTCAAGGCGCACTGAAGGATAGTCTTCTACCCGTCCTCCCTATTTCGATGGGATGGACTACGGGTATTGGAAGAGGAGGATGCAAGTCTTTCTCAATGCCATGGATGAAGATTTGTGGACTCTCATTCAAGAGAGGTACATGGATCTAGAACCGCTGGAAGGAGTTGAATGGACAGCTGAGCAAAAGAAAAAGATTGCGGGAAACGCGAAGGCCATGAATGCACTCTATTGTGCATTATCAAGGGAAGAGTTCAACCGGATCTCCGCATGCGAGTCCGCCTATGAGATTTGGAATATTTTGCAAATCACCTACGAAGGTACAAACAAGGTAAAAGAAAAACGTATTTCTATTTTAATAGAAAATTATGAGTGTTTCAGGATGAAAAAAGGAGAAACAATCAAGGACATGTACATAAGGTTTGGAGAGATCGTGAATCCAATGAAAAATCTAGGAATCAAGTTGAAAGAGGAGTAGCCTGTAAGAAAGGTCTTGAGATCAATTACAAGTGATTGGTCTCCAAAGACCACAGCGATCCAAGAGGCAAAGGATCTATCCACTCTCCCGTTGGATGATTTTATTGGAAGCCTCGTGGCATATGAAGTTCAATTGGAGAACATAAAGTTGAACGAAGAGAAGGTGACAAGGAAGAAGAAAAGCATTGCTTTTAGAGCAATCAAGGAGGAATCAGACTCAACAACATCAAAATCCGAAGAGGAGATGGAAATGCTCACTAGGAAATTCCAAAAATTCCTCAAGAAACAAGGTAAGCAAGTCAATAAAATTTCAACTAATGTTATTTGCTATGCGTGCAAGAAAAAGGGCCACTTGCGGAAGGATTGCCCTATGAATAAGAAAGAAGACAAATGGAAAGACACAAAAGAAGTAAAGAAGAAGAAGAGGAGAGCTTTAAAAGCAACATGGGATGATAGTGACTCCAACATGGACACTGACTCTAGTGAATCGGATGACGACGATGTTGCTCATCTATGTTTGGCAGCAACTACGGAAGATACAGACAATGAGGTAAACCCTAATTTCTCTTTCGAAGAATGATTAGAAGCTTATGAAGAATTATATCATAAAGCTAAGTCATTTAAAAAGGAAAATAAGGTTTTAAAGAATAATTATCAAACATTAGAATTAGAAAAATCATGTTTAAAAATAGAATTAGAAATGTCAAAAGAAACAAACAATCAGCTGCATACAAAAATATTAGAACTAGAAGATATTTACGAGCACTTTGAAGGGACTTTAAATAATCTTAAAATAACAACTAGGATGAACACTGAACTTTATGATTCATTAAAATCAAAATTTCAAAGTAAAAAGAATATACAAAATAAATCACATGCACCTAGGCATGCATGGATGTATCAAAAGGCTAAAAATCCCAAGAATTATAGATCTAATACTAAAAAGTTCTATAAATCTTAGTATTTGAAAGGTGCTAACTCTAAAGGACCCACAAGAAAATGGGTACCTAAAAAAGATATTTGTTTTGCAGGAGTAGATCAAAGTAATCAATGGGTGTTCAACGCACATAACGGAACACTTCAACCTTTCTATAGGTTGAATGAAGACCAAGAATTTTGGATGGGAGATGCTTGGTATCCACAAGCTCCATTTTAATATTGGTAAATTTTATGGTATGACATTTCTTCATTTTTTGTGAATGATAAAAAGGGGGAGAAAGATAGAGGGCAAATAGCAATATTTTTCGAGGGAGCATATATTTAGGGGGAGGATTTAATTAAAAGTTTTTTTCCTTCATATAACATTGTTAAAAATTATTTTTATTCTTATAATTATCTATTTGTAAGATAGTTTTGTCAACACCAAAAAGGAGGAGATTGTTGGAACCTTGTTCCACATCTTGTTTTGGTGTTAACAAAATTACTATAAATTAATGTTTGCAATTGAGTCCTTTTCAAATTTAGGTGAAGATTAAGGCAAACAGGAAATGATGGAGGCTTGATGAAAAGGAGAAGATCATGATAAGAAGGAGACAATATGACAAGGAAGAATCAAGGAGGAGAAGATCATCTTCGACCTGTAGTGTTTCTAGTTTAGATTGTTTATTTATAGATTGTATATGCCTCTTAACAAAGGAATATAACTTAGATCGTAAAAATAATTAGAGATAAATTAGGATTAATATTGCGATCATTTTCAAAGAACATAATTGATTAAATCACTTAAAAAAGGTACTTGTTAACCCACAAGTACCGGTACTAAAGTTTAGTACTGGTGCATGTGAGTTACAGGTTTGGGTTTTCTTAGGAAACAAACCTATACCTTGCAAGTACCAGTACTCATGATCAGTACTGGTACTGGAGGTAACGAGTACCGGTACTAATGATCAGTACCGGTACAAGTGGGTTACAGATTTGTATTAAGAGTTTGAAACCCAAATCTAGAAGCAACGAGTACCGGTACCCACACTTTTGTACTGGTACCAAATAGCCGTTGGCTCAAAACTGAAAGGCTAGAAAATTAATTCTTGCTATATGAACGTTGGGATTTAAATCCCAACATCTAGTAGATGACCCACTAAGGTCCTAACTCTATAAATTAACCCTTGGACCCATAGTTTGCATATGAGAAATAGAGAAGAAAAATTCTAGAGCTATATTTCAAATTTCTACCATATTTTCAAGAGAGAAAGAAGAAGCTTGTCATTTACTCTCTCTACACTTTTGCAAACACTTCGACATGATTTTTTCACGCATTGTCAAGGCATTCACGCTCATTCTAGGCTCTCAAATTGGTAACATTATATTTACATTTGTTGAGAGGCTTAGGAACTTAGTTGTAAGATCTTTCTTTCTTACACCTGTATTTCATTTGTTCTTGAGCATTTGCTCGTTGGGTTGTAGCAAACCCATATTTGTACTTCGGTTGAGGTAACCTGTTAATTACCTCGGTTTAGTAATTTAATTCTCTCGAGGTTGAGAGAATCGGGTTAAATCCCTAAGCTAGGAGGCTTAGGTAGTGAAGTACCCATGGGAGGGGAACCACTATACATTTTGTGTCCTATTTCTCTGGTTTGATTGATTGCACAAATTGTCTTGTTATTACTGATTTTGTCCTTGAGTTTTTGTGTGCATAGCCATATATCCTATCTTTAGATCCTACACCTAATTGGGCACCTAACCATAGATAGTTCACCTAACGTTAGATCACTTTTACCTAACATTAGATAAAGCACTTTTTGACCAAATCAGCTAGTCGTTGGCAAATCAATTTTGGAAGCTTTTTAGACATTAGAGAGTGATCTTATGCACACCTAAATTAGTCTAAACACTCCTCTATATATATGAGTCAATTTCCCATACTTTGGTGGTTAGAGAACACATATACAACATTCAAAAAGGCATATATAAGCTCACATTCAACTCAAATCTTAGAATTGGTGTTCGTAGTAATGCTTGAAGCTCTCAACCTTGAAGTGCATCTTGCTTAAAGATCAACCACCTTCAACTCCATCTTGTGCTACACTTCTACAATCACTAATGGAGTTTTTCTAAGCATCTAAGAAAGCTCATTCATTTAATTGATTGCATTTTTTTTGGGGCTATCCATAAGAACTAAAATCTATTTTAATTAAGTTTTCTTCTGTCATTTACTTGCAATCTAAGGACCTGGAATGTGGGATCCTTTCCTCTCAAATGAGAGGGGTTTTCTCTTGATTGGAATATTAAGAGGATTTGTAAAAGGATTTGGTACCCCATAAGTACTAGTTAGTATTTTGAGAGTAACTCAGGGCAAAATCCTAGATTGGGAGTTCTAGGTAGTGATTTTTACCTGATCTTGGGTTTCCACTAAACATGTTGTGTATTGTGTGTATATTTGTGGCTTGATTATCTTCCATATTTGAATTAATTTTAATTAGCATTATTTTACCACCTTAAGCACTAATCACACCCCCTAGTGCTTTCATTTGGTATCAAAGCTTAGGTTGGTGAATTTTGGACTAAAATCCATGCACCGACGACAATGGCGGAATCAAGCAACTTGAGGAATGAGGGATTGTTGACCTACTGACCTCCGTATTTTTTTTAGAATGACTGCATGCAATTGATGAAGAAGATGGAAATTTACCTCAAATCAGCCACTGGAGACCTCTCACTATGGAAGATAGTTGAGAAGGAATTCAAGATGCCAGAAGTAGATGCCACCACCGGAGACTACAAATTGGAAGACGAGGAGAAAATTGAGATAAATTGTAAGGCTATGAGCATACTTTACTATGGCCTCTCTATTGATGAGTTTAATAGAATTTTGTAGCTTAAGACAACACATGAGATTTGGAAGTGTCTTGAAGTGACACATGAAGGAACCTCAAAGGTGAAGGAGACTAAAATTGGTCTTCTTACCCAAGAATAAGAGATGTTCAAGATGAAGCCACATGAAAGCATAAAGGAATTGAGCACAAGGTTCACTAACATCATCAACCCCCTCAAGGTGCTTGGCAAGAGTTATCCCTCAAATGAGATGGTATCCAAGTTCTTGAGAGCTATAACCAAGGAATGGGAGCCAAAGGTCACCTCAATTGAGGAAGCAAAAGATTTGAAGAACATTAGCATGGATGAGATACTTGGAAGTCTAATGGCTCATGAAGTGAAGCTTGAGCAATCCAAGAAAGAGGAAAATGAAGCCTCAAGCTCTAAGAAGAAGTGTTCGGCATTCAAAGTCAAAATTAAGAGTGATTCCGATCTAGACAACAATGATAAAAATGAAGATGATGAAGAGATGTCCATGTTCTATATAAGATTGGAGAAGTATGTGAGAATGAGGAGGCAATTCAAAAAGAGGAGAGATGATGAGACGCCTACATGATGTGGATGTAAAAAGAAGGGCCACATAAAAAAAGATTGTCCTCTACTCAATGATGATAAGAAAGACAAGAAGGAGAAGAAGGAAAGAAAGGAAAAGAAGGAGCGAAGGACCGATGACAAGTCAAGAAAGAAATTCTTCAAGAAGAAAAAGAAGGATTTTGCGACAACATGGGATGACTCAAAGGAGAGTGCGAGTGATGACACCGACTCCAACTTTGACTCTGACTCAAGCAAGAAGGAAGTTGCACATGTGTGTCTCATGGAAAATGAGATGGAGGTACTAGACTCTAATTTTGATGAGCTACTTGATGTATATACAAGCTTTTTCATGAATACAAGAAAATTAAACATGAAAATAAAGCCTTGAAAAAGCTTAGAGTAGAAGGGAATGATTTACTAAAAATTATGAGCTTCTTATTAAGGAAAAATTGGATCTAGAAAAGGAAAATGCAAATATGAAAACTGAATGTCTAAACTTGGCTAGATTAAATGAAAATCTTATTGCTTTCAACACTGGCTTGCTTATTGCAAAGGGCATATTGATAGAAGAGACTAGTGAGTTGAAAAACAAAATTGCTTGCTTAGATGAAAATGTGGATGAGCTTAGGATAAACACAAGTAGGTTGGTTGATGACTTGGCTAAGTTTACTGATGGTAAAAAGAACTTACAAAAGCTACTTGCAAGTCAATTGCCATCTACCTCTAGACATGGTCTTGGTTATAATAAATCTTCCTCTACAGCCAAAAAACCAACAAATTTTTTGAAGCCCAAAGGTAAAAGTACCTTTGTACCACCTAAGGCTCAAAAATTAACTTATCATGCACACTTGTAAAGCCATAAGGCTCAAAAACAACCTTATCATGCATATTCTTTCAACAAAAAGGCCAAGAACAAATGGATTCCTAAAAGAAACTATTTTTGGAAAAGGTATTCTAACACTCAAGGACCCAAGAAGGCATGGGTACCAAAAACTATTCTTAACTCTTGTTTTATAGGCATCAAAGAAGATGAAAAAGTCGATTATGGACAGTGATTATTCAAGGTATATGACGAGAGACTCTACACAATTCCTAAAGCTCAAGAAAGCCGATGAAGGACACATGGCTATGGAAAACAACCAAAAATGTCATATTATTGGTAAGGGTACGATAGGTAATTCTTTCAAGAAATTTAGATATGTTGCCTTGATAGATGGTTTAAAACATAATCTTCTTAGTATTAGTCAATTCTGTGATATAGGATGTAAAACTGTATTTGATAAAGATGGTTTTGAAATTACAGATAAAGAAACTTTAGAAGTTCTCTTGAAAGGAAGAAGCTAAAAAGGTATCTATGTTCTTGAATTTGATAAGAAAGAAATGGTTGATTGCTTCTTGCCTCTAATAAAGAAAACAACTTATGGCATAGGAGATTAGGCCATGTCAATATGAGATTAATTGATAAAATAGTTAGAAAAGAAATTGATTTTAGTTCTTAGTACTCTAGCTTCATCATTTAATGTACTTGTAAGAACTTGGGCTGCACAAACCATTTTAGTTTATTCTCTTGTCATACATCAACCAGTATTTATATTTCCTTGTTGCACCTTGCACTTCTTTGAAGCTTATGATTTTGATGTTCCTATTATCTTGTTGTGCTATATATGATGATGTCTATGATGCCATATGTGAGTTGTATATCTAGCTATATGAACTTGTTGATATGTTGAATGTTACATGAAGTTATATTCTCATATGTTGAAATATGAACATGCTATGCCTCCTTTGATTTTTTTTATTGATGTCAAAATGGGGAGGATGACATATAAGAGGTTGAATAGAGGTTGAATAAATATTGAGCTCATGGATACTTGAAGCTTGCTAAAATCTTGTTATGACATTATGTGCTATGTGCTCCTTATGTATCAACTTTTAGACTTTTTTGAGGAGAGCACTTAGATAGGGGGTGGCTTTCAACATCTCCATTTAGTGTTTTTCACTATCAAAAATGCGGAGAATGTAGGTAAATAAGCAATTAGCCGCCACATTAGCCCTTAATGATGGTTTGATGATAACAAACATCTCAAGTAATTGATATTAAAATTGTATTTTATGCATAGAGATTGCAAGAATGTGTTTTAGGTTGATGCTCCCTTGACGAAATAAAAGCCACGAAGAAGGAAATTGTTTAAGTCGCAAAGTGAGATCGTAAGGTTTAAAATAATTGTGTTGCAGTATAGTTGAAATCGCTTTGAAAACAAATATAATTTTTATTACTCGAATAAGTTTGAGGTTGAACATAGGGAGCAAATTGGTATTTAGAAATCAAGATTAGAATTCAAATTAAAAGAGATTGCAATAAAATCAGTAGCAATGTGCAAAAAGATGGGAGGAAAATGGTGATGTAGATCACCAAATACTCCTACAATATCACCAAATAACTCAATGTATGAATATGCAATAAGAACTAGAGTCTGTCGTCTAATGAAGGAATCAGACAACTTAAAGTGTCTGATTCTTCCTTGTCTTCTTTTCTTCTTCTCTGTCTTTGTCTCTATTGTTCTCTTCTTCTCTTCAAGCCTTCACCTCTTCTTCTTCTTTGTCTTTGCCTTTGCTTTCTCTGTCTTCTTCTTGGCTTTCTCTGTCTTTGCTTCTTTCTTTTTACTCTGTGATCCTTCTCTTTCTCTTCAACTTCTTCTGCCCTTAGCTTTTGCAAGCCCTCTCTTCTTCTTCTTCTTCCTTTTTCCTTCAACGCTGGTCTCTTCTTCTTCCTTCTACCTTCAACCTTGGCCTCCTCTTCTTCTTCAGAATCTGCTAAGTGTCGGCCAAAGATCCTTGTAGCAAAACCCTACCCTTACCCACGTGACTCTCCTCTCTCTCTTAGGATCCACTCTCCCAGAGCCACACAGGTATTCAGGTAATCGGATCTAGCACATACCCTGATTCAGGCTCATCGCCATGTGGTGGTGAGCGAGAAGTGTAAGTCTAGTCGGGTTAGCTAGGTCTACGGAGGCAGTGTCACGGATGAGACTAGGTGTGGGTGAGAGGGACCTCACCCCATGGTACTGAGGTGAATAGCTTACAACACTTTTGCAATTTATTTAGGTGTAGGCGCCTCTTCATTTCCAAGGTGGGACTATCCACGCCCCCTCTTCTTACGTGCCTGCAGTAGAGATGATCTTCACAATTTCAATAGCTGTGGAGGCACACGACTTCAATTGAGGTCCTGGGTGCATGCGTGAGGTAATTTAGCATGTCCTGGGGCTTCAACCTGGGCTTGGCAGCACCTAGAGCAGCTTCAAGCAAGCTTCATGCTTGCTCGCCAATGGCGGATGGAGCCTGTAACCTGAAATCAATAACACAGCCTTTCGGCCACATCAAAGTTCTTAGGGAGGATCACTGGAGCATGACGGATGTGCTGGGGGTGGTGGCGTGGCATGTGGGTGGCTGTGAGGGCGAGCCTAGGTCACACTGTGTGTGTGTGAGTGGGTGTGTTTTGGGGTTGATTTGGGTGAGTGGCGAAGTGAGTGAATAGAGGGGAAGTGATCAGTGAAGTGTGGCGAAGGTTATGGGCTTGTCGGCAAGGGTTTCGATGGTCTGTGGAGGTGGGATGACCTCGCCAGAGTTGGTGGTCGGAGATGGAGGAGATGGAGGTGCAAAGGGGCGACAGTGGTCGAATTTGGAGGATAAAGGGCGGAGAAGAAAGTAGAGGGGATAGGAGACTTATCTAGGAAGTCAATGGACAAAGGGGGGTAGTGAAGGCGTTGGGTTTGGTAAGGCTGACGCCATAGATGAAGGCGACTCCGGTGAGGTGGGAATGGAGAGGATGAAGAGGAAGTGGCATCTGCTGGTATGGCGAGATGCGCATGAAGATAGGGAGGATGAATCCACCGCAAGTATGGCGATCGAACGGTGAGAAAGGGCAAGAAAGGTCACCAGACGTCGAGGAGCCTTTAGTCATAAGGGGAAGAGAACAATTTAGGGGAATCACGACTGAATTCGAGCGTGAAGAAGTCGGGGAGATTTGGGCTTCTTTAAATAGGGCTCTGATGGGTGGTTAGGGCTTGGGAAGCAAGCTTCCCAAGCTTGGAAGGTCGTTGGAGATGGGAATTGTTAGGATACCCAAATCTCTCATGCGTTCGCATGAGAGATTGGGAAGGAATCAAAGCTCATCAATGCGTTCATATGGGAGAGAATTTCTTAGAGGATCTCCCTTCCAATTTTGGAAGAGATTCTCTAAGAAATCAAAGATATCTTCTCTGTCAAAGGTCGCCGGAGTAGGTTTCCTCCATGATAATGGTAGAGGACCTACTTGTGAAGATAATGAAAAGTCAGGGGCTATTAGTAAGGGTTTTTGAAAGTTAGGGGCATAAATGTAATCAGAAAGACCTTTTTGCAAACTAGGTCAACGCAAACTCATCTTGGGTCCAAATTTTGGTACAATCCTAATTTAGACCTAAGGAATCCAATGGTGAAGTTGGATTTTGGTTTTGACCACGTTTAACTGGGTAATTTATGTAAAAACTTAAATTAGGATAAATGTCTATCTGAGACTCCATTTTAGGTCAAGATGGGTTCTGAAGGACAAATTGATGGTACTAAACCCTAGAGAATATTTTTTATGATTTTTAGAGGTTTTAAGTGAATTTTATCACCTTGGCTAATTAAGTGGGTCTATTTTTAAGGTTTCAAAAGTCATTTAATTCTCAGAACACACACAAACACTTTTTTGTCTAATCCAACCCATTTGTTATCTTGTTAAGACCATTTGACATTTGTTTAGCCCTTAAGAAAACCCATGGTTGTACTGCATTGGTGAAATTGCAGTTTTACCTCTAGCTTCTTATTTTTCTCTTAGAATGGTTATGCAATGAATTATAACCTTCAGTTGGTTATGTAGGAGCATTTATTCATTTCATTGGGTCAAAATGAGCTAGTTAGGGCTCATGATGGTGTTACCATCATATCCCCATGCCTAGCTTTTGCTAGTCCCTTAGCAAAATTTCAAGGTATTAACTTTGATTCTAGACCATGAAATCTCTTGATACTCAAAGACTGTGATGTGTGCTTTCCTTTATAGATTAGGTTAGAATGCTGATAGTGGGCCTAAAGGTACTCAAGTACCAACCAAGATCTAGACTTGACCAGCTCTAGCCTCAGTCTACCGTGAAGGTTTCTAAGATCGACTGTATGGTCGGACCTGGATAGGTTGTTAATATGATGTTTTTATCGTTGAAATGTGTATACTGGTTAACCTAAATCGGACCTAACCATATCTTTACAAAATTTTTAACCTAGCCTATTTGATTTTGTCTTGTCACTCTTAGACCCAGGGTCGAACTCAGGGAAGTGGAGTTACAAGTCAAGTTTCAACGCTTTTCCTACAACGAGTCTCTTCCGTTCATTTATTGTGTTTTTGGTGTTTTCCTTATTCAGATTTTTTTCTGGTAATCCTTGTCCTTGAGGCACACCCTCAAAATTGTGTCCTTGGCTTCGAGCCAAAACAAAGTTCCAAAATGAATCTTGCTATTCGCAAGACCGGGTACCTGAAAGTCAAAAATTATCTTTTCTCTCTTATATATTTTTTTTATCTTTTTACTAATAGAAAAGTGAACAAAAATAAAGTAAATATAATATGTATATATATATATATTATATATATAAAGGGGTGGGGGTGGAGGCGGCGATGGAGTGTAGCACGATGTCGAGTCGGTTGTCGTCTAGAGAGATGCAACCAATAGGACTGGGTGCCGTGTGGAGTGTGGGATGGATGGTGGAAGATGTATGCGACCACGCTTTTCGTATGCGTGTATCAGGGAATATCAGCAACTGGTGCAGATATTCCCGTGATACAGCGTATGGTAAATGATGTGAAAATATATATATATATGTATATATGGAAATATATCTAGATGTATATATGTAGGTATATGTATATATATATATATATGTGTATGTATATATAACTATATAGAGGTATATATATATGTATGTATAAGTATATAATAATATATGCATATATAGATATATGTAGCTAAGTATATATATATATATATGTATGTATATATAGTTATAGATATATATATGTATAGATGTATATATATATATATGTATATATGTATATAATACTATATGGATATATATATATATAGGTATATAGGTATATGTATCTAGATATGTATATATGTATATATATATAATTATATATATAAGTATATAGATATATATATATGTATATAAGTATACTAATACTACTATATATATGATGTAAGTATATATACATATATATGTATATGCATAGTAGTATATGTATATATGTATAAATATATATGTATGTATATATGTTGGTATATATATATATATATGTATATATAAGTAGGTATATATACTAATACATAAGTATATAGGTACTACTATATGTATAAATATAAGTATATATATATATGTATATATAGATCTATGTATGTATATATATATATATGTATATCAATATATGTATATGTATGTCACTATATATAAGTATACGTATATATATATAAGTTTATAAAAGTGTTTATGTGTGTGTGGGTGTGTGTAACTGTTGGTGAAGGTGTGTGTGTGCATCGGTGTAGAGTGTTGTGAGAGTGTTGTGAAAGAGAGAGAGAGAGAGCGGGAGCGAGAGGGAAGGAGAGCTGGAGAGCGGAGAGAATGGAGGCAGCCGCACTGCAGGAGGCGAGTTAAGTCATCTGGAGCATCTACGTGCGGGGGCGCATCTTCGCGTAGAGGAGAAGGCTTGCGTCTGCCGGCTGCGAGGGTGGAGGGCTCGCGACAGTGCACTCGGAGAGGGAGGTGGGGAGTCTGCAGGCATGAGCGGACGCTTGCAGTGGCTGGCAGGGAGGTGGGGAGACACTTGGCTAACCGCTACAGAGGCTCGCAGCGGCTGGTTGCGGGTACGGAGGGCAGGCGACAGAGCGGATGAACGGAAGCAGGGAAGGTCTGCAGTCGCACGCGGAGTGGCTGGGGCGCTTGTAGATGCTCGTGGAAGCTGCGGGGACCGCTGCTACTACTGCTGCTGCCACCACTTAGCTGCTGCTGCTGCTTCAAGCTTCAGACCTTGAAGCGGCAGCAATGGCGGGAAGGTGCGGGTACGGAAACGAAAACAGAGAAGAGCCACCACACCCACCGGCTCTTTGAAGGGCTGGGCAGTGGTGGTCTCACTGTGGTGGTGTGCACCACAGTGAGCTCTTGCCTGCCGGGTATCTCCTCGAAGGAGGATCGGCGTATGGAGGGGAATGAAGGGGAAGGTGGTGGCCAGGAAGCTGCTGCATTTTCTTCTTTTCTTTTTTGCTGCAGCCCATCGACCCCTTGAAGAGAAGAAGACGTGGCTATTTATAAGAAGGGAAGGCATGGCTGCATGCTGCATGCGCTGCTGCAGGGAGAGGGAGGTAATGGGACGAGCTTGGCAGAGAGAGGACAGCTGCAACAGCTGGAGGCATGGTGCGAGGAAGAAAATTCATGCAGTCGTAGGGAAAAATTAGAAAAAAATAGAGAAGGGAATTTTGTAAAGGTGCACTTAAGGAAAAATGTAATTTGTGAGGCCTTTTATTTCATTCTCTTCTCCTCTCAATTGAATGCATGAATGCATGTATTTTTTCTAAATGCAACTACGGAATCCTACTGTGCATAGTTAATGCTAGGAAATAGCATAAGACGGCATTATTACAAGCATATTTTGAGGTGCAATCACCCACAGGAACTATCCTAAGGGTCGTTGAACACCGCAGTTAAAGCACCCGTGCTTGTAACTTGTTTTAGCCTTAGTTCAGTTTGTAGTGCATTTTTGTCAGAGAGAGATAGAGGAATGTTCTTTATTTTTGGAGAGTTTTCTCTCTCTTTTCTTTTTATTTCTAGCTTCGGATTAGCTTCACAACACGGTCTGTATCGGATTCCTAGTCCCCATCATCAATCCTCGAAGGGTACCTAGCAATCGATGCTTCGAGATAGCACCACCCATGGCAACCCCCAGAACCCTGGCTTTTGAGATTTTGAGATAATCCCACCCATGGTGTTCTATAGCTAAATCCAGACCCTGGCAGTTGGCATTTTGGGATAATGCCGCCCATGGCATCTAAACCAGCACAGGGTGCTTACATGCCCCTGGTACGATATGTAGATATCCTAGGAGACAAGCATTGAGGAGATGATATGTTATTGCGCATCTTCGAGGGGAATTTCCCGCCTCTCCAAGCCAGGAACTCATCCAAATCAACTTATGTTGATCAGCTGCTCCTAATCTAGGTGATCTCTTCAAAAAAATTTAAACTCATTTGTGTGATTTTGATACTTAAGCACACTAAACCAGACTGTATGTGGATTGGGGTGCTTAGGTTATCGAGTCCTGCAAACTAGAGGTCAGTTAACGAGGCTGAATACTCCCTAAGCCTTAGACCTAATACTTAAGCTTCGCATTTTCCCCAACCTCTTGAGGACTATCCAGATCTTAGTAGGTACTTGAATTTTTAAGCCTATGACCATAGCCCAAAAGGCCTAAAATCAACGTTCCTACTAATCTCTTTTTTTCATTAGCACTTTTTGCCTTTCATTTTCTTTCTTTTGATATGGTCTAGAACTAAGTCAATCCCTTGATTTCTTACTAATGACTATCACTTTTTTCTTTTCTTTTCAACTTGTACTCCTTTTTAACATTTTTAACTTCTGCCCTTTTTCTCCTCAGAATTTGATATGCCCTCAAAATTTTCTCTCCTCTCATTTTTTTGTTTTGTCAAGAATTTTTTATTTTTTTGGTATTTTTGGGATATGTGATTTTGTTTGATGAAACCCTTTCTTGTGAGATGATTTTCATGGCATTTTGCACTTTAATACCCCCCATGCCTATGATTTGCAATGTCCTCATTGTAAATTAGGTGAGTTCGAGTTCAACTTAGGTCATTCATTAGAACAGGTTTTGGGTGGGTGAATGGGTCAATTTGACTATTGCGAACGATTTCAAGCTCAGGTACAGGTACCAGAGGTCGAATCAGTTGTTCTAATGGATGAACCCTAAAGTCTAATATGAGTTTAGCATAGGAACGTTAAGAAAGGTTTTGGGTTTTTAAAAAATGACAGGTTGCCTCCCATTAAGGGCTGAGTTTAATGCCATCAGCCAGGAGCAATGAGCTCAAGGAGAATGGAGGGTAAAGGATGTCTTAGCCAAATTCGTATCGGTAAGTTCAATGAATGGTTTGAGTCTCTGACTGTTCGTGACAAAAGGTTCTGAATCATGGCTGAGTTGACTGATTTCGATGGCTCCGTTTCCAAAGATTCATCGAACAATGTTAGGTCTGATCCATTTTGATCTGAGTTTTCCTGGTAATAGTTTGAGTTTAGCATCAAAGAGTACGACTTTTTGACTAGGGCAAAAGATCTTTCTGGATATGTGCTTATCGTGAAAGGATTTAACTTGCTCTTTGTAAATTCACGAGTTCTCATACGCGTCGTGGTGTAATTCATCGATCTCACTCATTTGAAGCTTTCTGTGGGCTTAGACCTTAGAAAGACCGAGATTGCAGTTCCGTACTGCCCAATAGGCTTTGTGCACCAGTTCGACGGGGAGGTGACATGCCTTCTTGTACACCAATATGAAGGGAGACATACCTAATTGGGTTTTACGGGTGGTCCTATAAGCCAACAAAGCTTCTAGAAGTCGGGATGACCAGTCTTTCCTATCAGGTCAAACAGTAACCTGGAGGACTTTCATGACTCCCGATTCGATAGCTTAGCTAGACCATTGGTTTGGGGGTGATAAGGAGTAGAGATTCGATGTGACACCCCGTATTTGGTCACTAGTGACCTAAACTGAGCATTAGTGAAATGGGTCCCTCCAGCAGAGATTATATCATGTGGAATCCCAAACCAAGAAAAGATGTTCTGATGAATGAATTTGATAACCACCTTATGATCATTGGTTCGAGTCAGAATGACTTCGATCCATTTGGACACGTAGTCAACAGTGAGTAGAATGTACTTGAAGTCGTTTGAAACAGAAAGGGTCCCATAAAATTGATCCCCCAGACATCGAAGATTTCACATACGAGAATCAGCTGTAAGGGCATCATATCACAGTGGCTCATGTTGCCTAAGGTCTGGCAACGAGTGCATGCCTTATTGTGATTGTTTGCATCTTTGAAAATTGTAGGCCAATAGAAGCCACACTGGAGGACTTTCACTATGGTTTTATGACCAAAGAAGTGTCCACCGCATGCCTGGTCATGGCAAAAGGACAAGATGCCTTGAATTTTCGCTTCTGAGACACATCTTCGGATGATTTAATCAGCACCTATGCGGCAGAGATACAGGTCTTCCTAGAAGTAGTACTTGGCATCGGAAAGCAATTTGTCTTTCTTGGCCTTCGGCCAATCGGATGGGATCTGATGTGATGCCAAATAGTTTACTAGATCAACAAACCATGGAAGCCTTGTACTTATAGTTAGGAGGTGCTCATCGGGAAAATGCTCTGTAATGGGTCCGGAAGGGTCGATAATGTTAGAAGGAAGGTGGGACAAGTGATCAGCTACCACATTCTGTTTTCCCACCTTGTTGTGAATGTCGAGGTCAAACTCTTGCAACATCAAGATCCAGCAGATTAGTCGAGGTTTCACGTCCTTCTTTGCAAAGAGATGCCTCACAGCTGTGTGATCAGAGTAAATGATAACACAGGAACCCATAAGATACAATCTAAATTTTTCTAGGGCAAATACTACGGCTAGTAGCTCTTTCTCAGTAACTGTATAGTTACGTTGAGCCTTGTCAAGTGTCTTACTAGTGTAGTAGATGACCATAGGTTTCCCGTCAATTTTCTGCCCAAGTACCGCTCTTACAGTGAAATCAGATGCATCGCACATGATCTCAAAGGGTTGAGACCAATCAGGGGACTGTAGGATCGGAGCTTGGGTAACTCGATCACGTAGGATTTTAAATGCTTGAGTGCATTCCTTAGAGACTTCAAAGGGAACATCCTTAGATAGCAGATTAGTCAGGGGGTGCACGATTTTCGAGAAATCGAGAATGAATCAACGATGAAAACTGATGTGCCCCAGGAAAGATCGAATGGCTTTGATCAAGCTAGGCATAGGAAGTTTGGAAATCAGATTCACCTTGGCTCGATCAACCTGGATGCCTTTTTTTGAGATGTGATGTCCCAGGACAATTCCTTCAGGCACCATGAAGTGGCTCTTTTCCCAGGAAAGACCAAATTCACGTCAATGCACCACCTGAGGATTTGGACAAAGTGCAGGAGGCAATCATCAAATGATTCGCCAAAAATTGAGAAGTCATCCATGAAGACTTCTAGATAATCACCTACCATATCTGAGAATATGGCAAGCAAGCACAGCTGAAAAGTAGCGGGGGCACTGCAGAGACCGAAAGGCATCCTTTGGAATCCGTACGTCCTGAAGGGGCAGGTGAAAGTGGTCTTCTCTTGGTCCTCGGATGGATTGCCACCTGGTTATAACCGAAGTACTAATCCAAAAAGTAGAAGAATCTATTTCTTGCTAGTTTTTTGAGGATTTGATCAATAAATGGTAGTGGGAAATGATCCTTCTTTGTGGAGGTATTGAGTCTTCTCCATGAATTTGCCACATGGGTCGGTATGATTTCTCCGATCTTAGTCATGATCACAGTGAGTCCTGCCTTTTTAGGCACAACCTGGATTGGACTCACCCACCAACTGTCGAAGATCAGGTAGATGATCCCAGCATCTAACCACTTGATGATCTCCTTTTTCATGACTTCCTGTAGATTAGGATTCAGACATCTCTGCATTTCACGGGAAGGTCGTGTGCCCTATTCAGTATAGATGCGGTGTGTACAGTAAGAGGGGCTGATGCCAATCAAATTGTCGAGAGTCCATCCAATGACTCTTCGATGTTGCTGGAGAACAAAAATCAGATGGGATTCCTGATTAGGTGTGAGTCTGGAGTTGATAATCACAGGAAACGTCTGATTGGAACTCAAAAAGACATACTTTAGATGATCGAGAAGAGGCTTTAGTTCCAAAACAAGGTTATCAGCAGCAGTGAGTGGTTTAGAGTGTGTGTCAGGAGCAAGGGAACGAGTTATGGGTGTGTCTAGGTTGAGTTCGGACTCTTCTGATTGCGACTTTTGATCCTCTTGTGGTTGATCAGAAGTAGTCATGTTTTCCTCGATATATTGATCGTTAACCATAGCCCTAATATCACATATTTGTCCTATAACTCTGCAATTAATCCCTTGTTGGGCCTTAAAGATGTCAATCTTTAGTGTTTGGTTCCCAAATTTTAGTTCAATTTGGCCCTCTTCACAATTAATGTTGGTCTTAGCAGTGGCCAGAAAGGGTCTCCCTAGTATGATCGGTGTATTTTTTAGATTTTCTGGAGCATCCATATCCAAGACTACGAAATCCACCAGGAGATAGAAATCCCAAACCCTAACAATGACATCCTCAAGAACTCCTTTAGGTGACTTAATAGATCGATCTACCAACTGTAATGTCACCTCTATCAGTTTGAGCTCAGATTCCTCAAGATGGTCAAGTAGGGATGTAGGTATTAGGTTTATGAAGGCTCCTAGATCCAATAAAGCTCTATCAAATTGGATGTCACCAGGAAATCAAAGGAGTACCTGGGCCTTTTGGCTTAGGTGGGAGTTTGCTCCAAATGACAGAGCTAGCTTGCTCTGACAATACGGTTGGGCTCCCACTTTTGGTTCGTGGCCTATGCTTAGGTGTACACACGTCTTTCAAAAATCATGTGTAAGCTGGTACATCGCAAATCGCATCCATCATAGGGATGTTTATATGGACCTATTCAAAGAGCTTGACCAGGTCCTCTTTAGGTGCCACAGGTTTGGTTGTCATCTTTCCCTTGGTCAAGGTCTCGGGAAATGGAACCTTGGATGGTTCCTCTAGAATAGGTCTAGGTTCTTGATCTGGGACAGGGGTATCCTGGATGGCTATCCTAGGGTTTGGGTTAGCACTGCCAGGCTGTAAGTGGCTTGGGTAAGGTGGGTCCTGTGTTGTTTTGCCACTACAGGTTGTTACTGAATTCAATCCTGCCTGGTTCGGGTTTAGTGTAGGTAAAATAGGTGGCTACTGCTGAAATCCTGAGTACGATGTCGAAGCTTCCATCCCATCGGGTGATGGAACATAAGGGGCCTGATAAATCATGTGAGCTTGGCCCGAATATGGGTTCATAGCGTGCCTCTAGTTAGGCACGTTATTCAGATTCAGCAGAGGTTGTGAAGGGAGTGTGCCAGGTTGGTGGGAATTCGCCATCTAGGCAAGTTGATTATGAACCTCTGTGATCTCGTCTTTGTGCTGTTTTTGCATAGCTACATTCATCTTTTGAATGTCAACCAGAGTATGAAGGATAATAGTCATTAGATGTATCTGATTTGGCCCAGATTGATATGTGGGGTTAGGTCGAGGCTGAGGTGGCTGATATGGACAAGGAGCTTGTGGATGGGGTTGATATGGTTGTCTTTGATTCTGATTGTTTCCCTCCCACATGAAATTGGGATGATTCCGCCATCCAGGGTTATAGGTATTAGAGAATGGGTCATTCTGGATGGCGTTGAGATCCTCACAGGTCTGAGGAACCTCAGAAAAGTCAAAATATGAAGGTTCAGAGTTCCCCAAGCTAGAATAGGTAGGGTCGGAGTTTCCTTCGGCCCTAGAGTCAGATGGGGGTGGATATGGGTCCATCCCCTGAGAAGATCGGTGATAGATGTTATGCACAGCTTCCCTCCCAGAGGGCGACTGTGCAAACAGGTTTTGCACAGAGGTGGCTTGCTATAGATGTCAAGTTAGCTCATCCACCTTCTTCTCAATGATAGATACCTTGTCCAAATGATTGGACATCAATTCCAAGTCGACAAATGAGGACAAGCCCTACGTCTCATCTGCTCCCCTTGGATTCGTCAATGTCCAGGCATTCATCCAGTCGAATATGCCCATGGAGTCATTATTGATGGAGTTCTCATACATATTCTTGAGAATCTCCCATACAGTGTCTTCATGTTGACCCATGATATTTCCTCCGTAAGTTGCATTGACGAATAAACGGATATCTCCATGGAGTCCCTGGTAAAAAGATTGGACTTGTTCCCATTTAGGAACTTCGTGATGGGGGCACTTTCGCATGAGATCTAGGATACAATCCCATGCCTCGTGAAGTGGTTCTCCAAGTTGCTGTGTGAAGTGCATGATCTAGTGTTGTAAAGCATTCATTCGATCAACCGGGAAGAACTTTTTCAGAAACTCGGATTGTAGTTCAACCCATGTGTTGATTGAACGTATTTGAGTTTGATACCAGTGAGCTGCTTTGTCCATGAGAGAGGAGAACATTTTCATGAGAAGGATATCCTGATTTTGGACATCTGACCAGAAGGTCTGAGCCAGATGCTTGAGCTGTTTGATGTGTTGAAAAGGATCCTCAGAATTGAGCCCATGAAATTTTGGAATAGCATGAATCATGTTCGGCTTGAGTTCAGTATCAGGATCTCTAGCCGGGATTTGGACTAGAGGTTCGATCGCCACCGCAGTGGGATTGTAATGATCTCGCATCATAGGACGCTATGGTGTATTCACAAAGGCTTGGAATAAATCATTAAGGCGTTGAAGTTGATTCTCAAGGTTATTCTCTTCTTCTGCGGGTTGTGCCATGATGATGGATGAAGGAGAATTAGGTTCAGATGAATCAGATGAGATGTCTATGTGATTAGGTTGCTGTACAAACACGGAAGTCGAGGCCTAGCCTCGATGGGAGTGAATGACTAAAGGAGGCCTCAAGGATGATCTTAAGGACCTCCTACCAAACATGCACCGATGGTCTGGATGAGAATAGAATGTGATGGACCCAATCAAGACACCAAAAATTTTGGATGACCATAGAGGTTCGAGGTGGATGATACCCCTTAGTCAGAAAGTCATTGTAATGACCCGGTTCCTGAGTCCCTACGAGACACGAGAACCGGACCGACTCGACTAATCCCAAGACCTAGTCGTCCAACGAGGAAGTAACCAAAAGACAATAAAATAAACCACATTCAGCATGAATATAACTAACAGTAAGAAAGTACAGCAGTAAGGAAAGGAACTACTACAGTAGGTACCACCACAACAGTAGAACAATATTTATCATATAACAAGAACTGTAGGTAAAGAAAGTACAGCGGAAACAAAAACTACTCACTAGAATAGAAACAAAAGAGGTACAAAAGACTGTGGTAAACTCTACTGGACCCTACTCGGCCCAGCGTCCTCTGCAGCCATCGACCCTGGCTGCTCAACACCTGATCCTGAAAAAGGTAACGAGTGTAACACGTCAGCAAAACGCTGAGTAGAGTGGCAAACAAACTAAAGGCAACAGTAGAGTGTACAGTAGCTGTTATGTTCTACTACTTCCTTTATTTACATCTTTCAATTTTCTCACTATTTCATTTATTTCTCAGATCCTTTACTCGATCTCGAATGTCCTCGTGGGAACGATCTTGATTGCAGTCTTTTCCAAAAGTAGAAGTAGCACGTGGTGCTCTCCTGGCCGGGAGAGTCCCCCGTGGTGATCCTACCCTCAGTCAACCACCCCAAGGTCACTGACAGATGTAACGGTGACTACGGCACGTGCGATAAACGCACAGGTAGTTAGCCCGCACTGGCACGCGGTCAGTTGTTTCCGTTAACGGGTGCGCCCAAAGCACAGCATGGAACCAGGGCAGAGCCCTCTCAGTAACAGGGGTCCAACCCCTCGACAGTAACCAAACCGGGGCCTTGCCCCTCCACAGTCCGCGCACCCTCGCCTGACGACCCTGGTTTGCCCTAGTGGGCCTAACAAGTCGGTGAAGGAGGCTAGCAGAACCCCGGGGCCCGTGGGGTAGCTAGTACTCTCCTAAAACTAGTAGCTCTCCTCGGTACTACGTACACGAGGGCCAACAAGTCGGTACAGAGCGGCCAATCCTAACCCTGGGTCCCTGGGGTGGCTGGCCCCACTCTGCACTAAACAGGTACAGGTACTTCCCTTGGTACTGTGTACCCAAGAGACAGTACAAACTACATCTCAGTTCCATTCCTTTTTCTTTCCAGGAGTTCCACTCCTAATTCCCCGTAGGGTTCCAGCTCTTTATCTCAGAACATCATATGTTTCACTTTCCAGTTTCACGTTCTCACAATCCATGATCTCAATCATGTTTTTTTATTCATAAGTGGCAGCTGTTAATTCAATTTACAGGCAGCTTTATATTCCTTTCCATTTTTCCAAGACTGCAGTATTATACATTCCACTAGTTTTTCCATCCTAGGGTTCATGCCACATCCTAGGATCTAGCCTACAACTAGTTTTCCAGCCCTAGGATTCATGCATCACCTAGGAGCTATCATTCCATACATTTCTCATTCCTAGGATTCATGCAATGTCCTAGATTCTAGTTATGGTTCCATACTTTAACAGATTTTAATAATAAACTTAAGCCACTCTACCAGGTACAACAGGAGTAATGGGGGCGTGATCGGGAATCCCGCGTGCCTCCGCGACTCTCAAGACTGCAACTGAACAAGGTCCTATCACGAGGATCAAATACAAGGAGTGTCTCAAAACTGTGTATAGCTACTGTAGACGGGTAGAGGAATTAATTCTGAAAAGAACGCAACTCGAATCGCGGAAAACGGAGCCCGAACGGGCCCTAAACTGGTTGAAAAAGACGATACTGTGCAAAATCAGACGTCTGAAACTTATCCCAGACATCTTAAACAGTGGATCAGAGAATTACCTGTTCAGTGTGGTTTCCCAGACGTCCAGAAGTCGGCGGGGACGTCTGTCCTAGCTCCCAGACGTCCGATGGTCACCCCGGACGTCTGGAGGTCACTCCCGCCGTCTGGTACAACTTCCAGACGTCTGATTCGCATAGGATGGCGAATCAGCGAACCTGCGCACAGCCAACTCCCTCCCTTAGTACGTTCGGTCGACAGGAAGGAAGAAGAAAGCGGAATACACACGTTTCAGACGTCTATATGAGCAACCAGACGTCGTCCTCGCCGTCTGCCTATCAACCCAGACGTCTGATTCTGGAAATTTCTCCAGAATCAGCGCGCTACTCGGCCTCCGCTCGCGACGCCGCCCGCGTCGCACCTCGCGTGCCTGCTGCTCAGACTGCAGCAGGTCCCTCTCCACGTCGTTCCGTGCCCCCTGCGCCCTCTGCCGGCCAGCCAAGCCGCTTTGGCGAGCTTGCACTCACGGCAGAGCTCCGCTCTCGCACGCCGCACCTCCTCCGCGCTCACTGCAGCCGCCGTTGCTGCCCTCGCACTCATGCTCACGCTCTAACTGAAGGAGAAGGGAAAGGAGACAGTGGTGACGGAGTGAGGGGAGGTGTGCCCTTTTAAGGCCACGCGAGGAGGGAGAGACGCGACAGAGCATCTGTAGCCGCAGAGAATATCGGATATTCGCGGGCCTGCGCGCTGAGGCACGCAGACGAAGACTCGTGCCAGAATAACTGATTTCTAGACGTCTGGAAACGATCCCAAACGTCTGGTCAGACGTCTGGCCCAGCTCCCAAACGTCTTAAAAGACGTATGGGGCACGCGCTCGTTACAATATAACAAACTCAAAGGAAGTTTTGTCCCCGAAACTTGCGCCAACTAGGGTGCGGGAAAAGACGTCTGAATAACCATAACAAACTCAAAGAGGACCGAAGCTGGTCCAAAAAGACGTACCCGCGAAAAGCTCCGGGTACCGCTCCCGCATTATTGCCTCAGGCTCCCAGGTAGCCTCCTCGTACCGCTGGCTCCTCCACAAAACCTTTACCAGGGGTACTTGCTTTCGTCTCAACTGGCGGACGGCTCGGTCTAGGATCTGCACTGGCCGCTCAGGGTAGGTCAGGTCGTCGCTCACCTCGACTCTCTCGTGGCTCAGTACGTGACTGGAATCGGCTACGTACTTCCTGAGGTTGGACACGTGGAACACGTCGTGCACACCAGAAAGCTGCGGGGGAAGGGCAAGTCTGTAAGCAACGGGTCCAACCCGCTCCAGGACCTCAAAGGGCCCCACGATCCTCGGCGCGAGCTTCCCTCTCACCCCAAATGGCTATAAGCCCTTCATGGGCGAAACACGAAGGAAGACGTGGTCCCCAACCTCGAACTGCACCTCTCTACGTCTGCGATCCGCGTAGCTCTTCTGTCTGCTCCTGACAGTGCGGAGTCGTCTGTGGATCTGCTCAACTACCTCCTGACTCTACCGGATCAACCTGGGGCCAACCTCCCACTTGGTCCCCACCTCAACCCAACTCAAGGGTGCCGTACACTTCCGTCCGTACAGAGCCTCGTAGGGAGCCATGCCTATGCTCGAGTGGTAACTGTTGTTGTATGCAAACTCCGCCAGGGGCAGGTGCTCCTCCCAAGGGCCCCTCCAGTCCAGTACACAGGCATGCAAAAGGTCCTCAAGTGTCTGTATCGTGCGCTCAGACTGTCCGTCCGTCTGGGGGTGGTAAGCCGTGCTAAACCCCAAGGCCTGCTGAAACTCAGCCCAAAACTGGGATGTAAATCGGGTATCCCGGTCGGATACGATCTCCCGCGGAACTCCATGTAGTCGCACCACATCACGGATATACCTCTCTGCCAACTGTGCTGGTCCCAAAGTGACTCAGATTGGCAAGAATCGTGCCGTCTTCGTCAATCTATCCACTATTACCCAGACCGCGTCGTGTCCCCGCTGGGTAACAGGTAAGCCCACCACCAGGTCCATGGTGATGCTCTCCCACTTCCACTCTGGCACTGGAAGCGGCTGAAGCAGCCCTGCAGGCCTCTGATGCTCGGCTTTCACCTGCTGGCACACTAAGCACTGCTGCACGAACTCACCCACATCCCGCTTCATCCTTCTCCACCAAAACTCGCGTCTCAAGTCATGGTACATTTTCGTGTTTCCAGGATGTATGGTGAATCTGGAACCGTGTGCCTCAGTCAGGAGCTCTCTCAACAGCTCCTCGTCTCTGGGAACGCACAACCGTCCCCTCAAGCGTAACACCTGGTCTATGAAAGAGAAGTCCCCTGGGTCCCCTGATAGTACTCTATCGCGCAAAGACTGCAAGTACGGATCAGCCATCTGTCCTGTGATGATATGGTCTATCAGCTCTGGCCTGGTCTGCCGTGTCACCGTCACTGCCCCACAGTATCCTCGTAACTCTAGAGGTCGCCAGTTACCCACCTCCTCCAAAAGGCTCCAACTCTGTAACTGTAGATTGGGCAAGCATGCGGGCGCCTTACGGTTCAAGGCGTCAGCCACCACATTGGCCTTTCCCGGGTGGTAGGAGATGCTGCAATCGTAGTCCTTCAGGAGCTCCAACCAACGTCTCTGTCTCATGTTGAGCTCCTTCTGGTCAAAAAGATATCTGAGGCTCTTGTGATCTGTAAAAATCTCGAAGGTCTCACCGTACAAGTAGTGCCTCCAGGTCTTCAGCGCGAAAACAACAGCTGCCAACTCTAGGTCGTGGGTAGGGTAGGTATGCTCATGGGGCTTCAGTTGCCGCGAAGCGTAAGCGACAACATGACCCCTCTGCATGAGCACACCTCCTAACCCCTGCAAGGAAGCGTCCGTGTACACAACGAACCTGCCACTACTGTCAGGGATGGTGAGCACGGGAGCCGAGGTCAACCTCTCCTTCAGTTCCAGAAAACACGCCTCACAGGCGTCTGTCCAAGCGAAAGGCACGTCCTTCCGGGTCAACTGTGTCATAGGACGCGCAATCTGTGAAAATCCCCTGATGAACCGTCTGTAGTAACCTGCCAGTCCCAGGAAACTGCGAATCTCAGTGACTGAACGCGGTCTCTCCCACCTGAGCACTGCCTCGACCTTGGCGGGGTCCACCGCCAGGCCGTCACCAGAGATCACATGACCCAAGAAGGTCACCTCCCTCAACCAGAACTCGCACTTGCTGTATTTGGCGTACAGCCTGCGTCGTCTCAGAGTGTCCAGAACCATCTGCAAGTGCTGTCCGTGCTGCGTCCGATCTCTAGAATAGATGAGCACATCATCTATGAAAACCACCACGAACTGATCCAAGTACAGTCTAAACACCCTGTTCATCAGGTCCATGAAAGCAGCGGGGGCATTGGTCAGCCCAAACGGCATGACCAAAAACTCGTAGTGTCCGTACCAGGTGCGGAAAGCTGTCTTGGAGACGTCGGTCTCCCTGATCCTCAACTGGTGGTATCCAGACCTCAAGTCTATCTTGGAAAACACCGTGGCACCCCGCAACTGGTCAAACAAATCGTCGATCCTCGGCAGCGGATATCTGTTCTTGATGGTGACCCTATTCAGCTGTCAGTAGTCCACACAAAGGCGTAGGGTCCCATCCTTCTTCTTCACAAACAGTACCGGGGCTCCCCAGGGAGACGCACTGGGCCTCATGAAACCTTTCTCCAAAAGGTCCTGCAACTGGGACTTGAGCCCTCGCAGCTCAAGCGGTGCCATCCTGTATGGTGCGGTGGAGATGGGGCTGGTCCCTGGTACTAGTGAGATCTCAAACTCGATCTCATGCTCGGGCGGTAGTCCTGGTAACTCGTCTGGAAACACGTCGGGGAACTCTCTGACCACCGGGATGCTCTGGAAGTCTGCCACAGGGCTGGGCTCTGCCACCACACAGGCTAGGAAGCCCTCACACCCCTGGCTCAAAAGTCTCGCCGCCCGAAGTGCCGAAATGCACCTGAAACCTCCGTCCACTGGTTGCCCGTGAAACTCGAAAGAAGGCAACTCTGGAATGGAGAAGACAATCTTCCTCTCAAAATAGTCTACCAAGGCGTGGTAAGCAGACAGCCAATCCATCCCCAGAATCACTCCAAAGTCCTCCATCTATATCATAATCAGGTCAGTTGGCAGGCTATGTCCCCCGATGCTGACCTCGCAACCCGTGTACACCTCCTCAGCTACAAACAGCTGACCACTCGGACCTCTGATTACGAACGGATTCTCTAACAGTGTATAATCCTGGTCCAAACTAACTGCGAAACTGGTTGCGACAAACGAGTGCGTAGCGTCGGAATCGAAAAGCGTGTAAACGAGTCTGCCAGAAACTGAAACCATACCTGCTACCACGGATCCCGATGCTCTGGCGTCCCTGTGTGTTAGGGCATTGATACGCCCCTCAGCTCTAGGTGCGGATGAAGCAGCCACACTCTGCGTCGGACGGGTAGGTACTGGCCGGTACCCTCCTCGCGACTGCTGTCCTCCTCCTCGTGCCTGGGAACCACGGCCTCCTACACGCCCTCCAGTGCTCTGCACGGGAAGTATCTGCTGACCTCCTGCCCTAGATGGGCAGTCTCTCCTGACGTGGCCCGGCTGGCCACACTGGTAGCAGAGGGGAACCCGACTCCCGCCCTCAGTGAGTCCCTGCTGTCGGCTAGGCGGGGGTCCGGTGCTGGCGACTGGCCCCTGTCGAGGGCCCCCAAAGGCCACTGATGGCCCTGCACAACGTGACGGCTCTCCTGCGGATGCCACGTGTCTCCGTTCTCGCCGGCCCTGTGAGAAGTCTGGCTGAAAGGATCTCTTCCGCCCGCCGTCGGTCTCTCGCGCGGACGGGTTGGTCTCCTCGTAAGTCATAGCTGCCTCTACCACCCTCGAAAACGTCGGCAGCTTCAGGGGTTTGACATACCCCCAGATCGCAGGGCGGAGCCCCTCGGTGAACCTCCAAAGGCGCTCCTCCTCAGTGGCTACCGCTGTCGCTGCAAAGCGAGACAGCTCCAAGAAACGCGTGCGGTACGCACTCACAGTCATCGTCCCTTGGCGGAGAGTATGGAACTCCCGCCTCCTCTGGTCCTGACACGTCTGGGGAAAGTACTGCTCGCAGAAGAGGGTGACGAACTGGTCCCACATCGGCTCGTCCCTCTCCTGTCCCCGGACCGCCCTCCACCACCGGTGTGCCGCACTCTCCAGCTGGTACGTGGCAAAGGCCACGCGGCACTCCACCGGAGGGCGAAAGGTGTCGAAGATCTTCTCCAGCTGCTCAAGCCAGTCCTCTGCCTCGATCGGGTCCTCATCCCCCTTGAAGGAGGGGGGCTTCAGCTTCCAGAACTGTCCGAAAAGCTCGAAGTGGCGCTGTAGGGGAGGTGCTGGTGCACCTCCAGGCGAAGGTGCCTCGTGTACAGAAGTGTCGGAGGAAGGTGGGGGCGGCAGGGGCCCATCCCCTCCCTCGTGTCCAGCGCCGTGTCCATCGCGTGGTCCCACAGAGGACTCCCCCTTTGCAACCCCAGGAGGAGGTGCTCGGGGCGGTGGGTGGAGCTCCTCTAGTACAATATCTCGTATCAGTCTGGCGAGGTCCTAGGCCTGGATGCCAGGGAGTGGTGGCTGGTCCACCGAGACATCAACGACAGCACGTCCACCTCGCCGACCTCGCCCTCGGCCGCGCTCGCGGCCAGTGTCGCCAGTCCCGCGACGAGGCATCTCCTGCAAGGAGACGTGAAACAAAACGGAAACGTAAAAATAGACAGTACCTAACAAAACTTCTAAGAGCTCATGTCAAGAGATATGTTGTGGTGGCTACTCTAGCTATAAACATGTGAATTGGTTATTTTCCAGTCAGTTGATTCACTTCTCGGGACGACCTTGCTCTGATACCATCTTGTAACGACCCGATTCCCGAGTCCCTACGAGACACGAGAACCGGACCGACTCGACTAATCCCAAGACCTAGTCGTCCAACAAGGAAGTAACCAAAAGACAGTAAAATAAACCACATTCAGCATGAATATAACTAACAGTAAGAAAGTACAGCAGTAAGGAAAGAAACTACTACAGTAGGTACCACCACAACAGTAGAACAACATTTATCATATAACAAGAACTGCAGGTAAAGAAAGTACAGCAGAAACAAAAACTACTCACTAGAACAGAAACAAAAGAGGTACAAAAGACTGTGGTAAACTCTACTGGACCCTACTCGGCCCAGCGTCCTCCGCAGCCGCCGACCCTGGCTGCTCAACACCTGGTCCTAAAAAAGGTAACGAGTGTAACACGTCAGCAAAATGCTGAGTAGAGTGGCAAACAAACTAAAGGCAACAGTAGAGTGTACAGTAGCTGTTATGTTCTACTACTTCCTTTATTTACATCTTTCAATTTTCTCACTATTTCATTTATTTCTCAGATCCTTTACTTGATCTCGAATGTCCTCGTGGGAACGATCTTGATTGCAGTCTTTTCCAAAAGTAGAAGTAGCACGTGGTGCTCTCCTGGCCGGGAGAGTACCCCGTGGTGATCCTACCCTCAGTCAACCACCCCAAGGTCACTGACAGATGTAACTGTGACTACGTCACGCGCGATAAATGCACAGGTAGCTAGCCCGCACTGGCACGCGGTCAGTCGTTTCCGTTAACGGGTGCGCCCAAAGCACAGCATGGAACCAGGGCAGAGCCCTCTCAGTAACAGGGGTCCAACCCCTCCACAGTAACCAAACCGGAACCTTGCCCCTCCACAGTCTGCGCACCCTCGCCTGACGACCTTGGTTTGCCCTAGTGGGCCTAACAAGTCGGTGAAGGAGGCTAGCAGAACCCTGGGGCCCGTGGGGTAGCTAGTACTCTCCTAACACTAGTAGCTCTCCTCGGTACTACGTACACGAGGGCCAACAAGTCGGTACAGAGCGGCCAATCCTAACCCTGGGTCCCTTGGGTGGCTGGCCCCACTCTGCACTAAACAGGTACAGGTACTTCCCTTGGTACTGTGTACCCAAGAGACAGTACAAACTACATCTCAGTTCCATTCCTTTTTCTTTCCAGGAGTTCTACTCCTAATTCCCCGTAGGGTTCCAGCTCTTTATCTCAGAACATCATATGTTTCACTTTCCAGTTTCACGTTCTCACAATCCATGATCTCAATCATGTTTCTTTATTCATAACTGGCAGCTGTTAATTCAATTTACAGGCAGCTTTATATTCCTTTCCATTTTTCCAAGACTGCAGTATTATACATTCCACTAGTTTTTCCATCCTAGGGTTCATGCCACATCCTAGGATCTAGCATACAACTAGTTTTCCAGCCCTAGGATTCATGCATCACCTAGGAGCTATCATTCCATACATTTCTCGCGTGCCTCCGCGACTCTCAAGACTGCAACTGAACGAGGTCCTATCACGAGGATCAAATACAAGGAGTGTCTCAAAACTGTGTATAGCTACTGGAGACGAGTAGAGGAATTAATTCTGAAAAGAACGCAACTCGAATCGCGGAAAACGAAGCCCGAACGGGCCCTAAACGGGTTGAAAAAGACGATACTGTGCAAAATCAGACGTCTGGAACTTATCCCAGATGTCTTAAACAGTGGATCAGAGAATTACCTGTTCAGTGTGGTTTCCCAGACGTCTAGAAGTCTGCGGGGACGTCTGTCCTAGCTCCCAGACGTCCGATGGTCACCCCGGACGTCTGGAGGTCACTCCCGCCGTCTGGTACAACTTCCAGACGTCTGATTCGCACAGGATGGCGAATCAGCAAACCTGTGCACAGCCAACTCCCTCCCTTAGTACGGTCGGTCGACAGGAAGGAAGAAGAAAGCGAAATACACACCTTTCAGATGTCTATATGAGCTACCAGACGTCGTCCTCGCCGTCTGCCTATCAACCCAGACGTCTGATTCTGAAAATTTTTCCAGAATCAGTGCGCTACTCGACCTCCGCTCGCGACGCTGGCCGCGTCGCACCTCGCGCGCCTGCTGCTCAGACTGCAGCAGGTCCCTCTCCGCGTCGTTCCGCACCCCCTGCACCCTCTGCCGGCCAGCCAAGCCGCTCCGGCGAGCTTGCCCTCACGGCAGAGCTCCGCTCTCGCACGCCGCACCTCCTCCGCGCTCACTGCGGCCGCCACTGCCGCCCTCGCGCTCACGCTCACGCTCTGGCTGAACTAGAAGGGAAAGGAGACGGTGGTGACAGAGTGAGGGGAGGCATGCCCTTTTAAGGCCACGCGAGGAGGGAGAGACGCGGCAGAGCGTCTGCAGCCGCAGAGAATATCGGATATTCGCTGGCCTGCGCGCTGAGGCGTGCAGACGAAGACTCGTGCCAGAATAACTGATTTCCAGGCGTCTGGAAACGATCCTAGACGTCTGGTCAGACGTCTGGCCCAGCTCCCGAACGTCTTAAAAGACGTCTGGGGCACGCGCTCGTTACAGTCATCCACCTAAGAATTACCTGGGCAGCCAGAGAGGGAGAGTCCCACAAAAATCCCTACATGGTAGAGCACCCCCATGGGTTGCAGGTTTTCCCCCACCGGACCTCTCTTGTCACTGATGTTCTAGGTTGACCAGAATGGGGACTTGACCTTTTAAGTCTACCAGTTTTATTAAGAGCAAGGGTACTTAGGATTTCACTTGAACATTAGACGTATTGAGTGCAAAAGTGACCTAATTTCAAGAATGGTTGACTCCACAAGGTGGGTCAGCTTCACCTATTTGTCCTTTGAGAAGTTTAGGTCCCTCTTTTAGGATTGAAGTGAGATTAAGAGCATGATTTTTAGGGTTTGCTTGAACAGATCAATTCAACCAAGGCTTAGGCACACATCATTTTGGAAAGTTGATTCTTGCTTATGTGTGTCTCTCAAACATTAACTTGGAATCCTTAATTGGCTCTATTTTTGGTCCAATTTAGTTTGTCAAATGTGGCATCCAGGGCTTAAACAAGAATGTGATAGCCCTAGTTACCCTAAGTGGGTGCACAGATCAGGTTTTGTTGTTGAAATCAAATCCGGCAATTTGATGAATTATCTAAGAATGGAAAGCAAGTAGCCCTAATTGATTTTACTCTTTTTAACCTTTTAAGAATGAGGGGCTTAAGAGAGAGAGTAATCAAAATTTACCTGCCCCTAGTGTGTTTGATGTGCGGCTGACTTTCTTTTGATGTATCTTCTCCTAGAAGCAACCACAACAAAAGAGATATAACAAGTTAGAATCTGTACCAAAAATTGTAATCAAGAATTCTAAATTACCCATTGCTCCCAGGTAACGGTGCCAAAATATTTGAGTCGCAAAGCGAGATCGTAAGGTTTAAAATAATTGTGTTGCAGTATAGTCGAAATCGCTTTGAAAATAAATATAATTTTTACTACACGAAAAAGTTCGAGGTCGAACACAGGAAGCAAATTAGTATTTAGAAATCAAGATCAGAATTCAAATTAAAGGAGATTGAAATAAAATCAGTAGCAATGTGTAAAAAGATGGAAGTAAAATGGTGATGTAGATCACCAAATACTCCAATATCACCAAATAACTCAATGTATGAATATGCAATAAGAACTAGAGTCTGTCATCTGATGAAGGAATCAGATGACTTAAAGTGTCTGATTCTTCCTTGTCCTCTTCTCTTCTTCTCTGTCTTTGTCTCTACTGTTCTCTTCTCTTCTTCAAGCCTTCACCTCTTCTTCTTCTCTTCTTCTCTGTCATTGCCTTTGCTTTCTCTGTCTTCTACTTGGCTTTCTCTGTCTTTGCTTCTCTCTTCTTACTCTACGATCCTTCCCTTTCTCTTCAACTTCTTCTGCCCTTAGCTTTTGCGAGCCCTCTCTTCTTCTTCTTCTTCCTTTTTCCTTCAACCTTGGCCTCTTCTTCATTTTCCTTCTGCCTTCAACGTTGGCCTACTCTTCTTCTTCAGAATCTGCTAAGTGTCGGCCAAAGATCCCTGTAGCAAAACCCTACCCTTACCCATGTGACTCTCCTCTCTTTCACTCTTAGGATCTGCTCTCCCAAAGCCACACAGGTATTTGGGTAATCGGATCTAGCGCATACCCAAGTCCAGGCTCACCGGCGTGCGGTGGTGAGCGAGGAGTGCAGGTCAGGTTGGGTCAGCCAGGTCCGCGGAGGCAGTGTCACAGACGAGACCAGGTGTGGGTGAGAGGGACCTCACCCTGTGGTACTGAGGCGAACAGCTTACAAAGCTTTTGCAATTTATTTAGGTGCAAGCGCCTCTTCATTTCCAAGGTGGGACTATCCACACCCCCTCTTCTCATGCAGCTGCATTAGAGATGATCTTCGCAATTGCAGTAACTACGGAGGCACACGACTTCAATTGAGGTCCTGGGTGAGTGCGTGAGGTAATTTCGCACGTCCTAGGGCTTCAACCTGGGCTTGGCAGCACCTGGAGCAGCATCAAGCTTGCTTGCCGATGGCGGATGGGACCTGTAACCTGAAATCAATAACACAGCCTTTCGGCCACATCAAAGCTCTCGGGGGGGATCATCGGAGCACGGCGGATGTGCTGGGGGTGGTGGCGTGGCGTGTGGGTGGTCGTGAGGGCATGCCTAGGTCACACTATGTGTGTATGAGTGGGTGTGTTCGAGGGGTGATTTGGGTGAGTGGTGAAGTGAGTGAATAGAGGGGAAGTGATCAGTGAAGTGTGGTGAAGGTTGTGGGCTTGTCGGCGAGGGTTTTGGTGGCCTGTGGAGGTGGGATGGCCTCGCCAGTGGTGGTGGTCAGAGATGGAGGAGATGGAGGTGCAAAGGGGTGGCAATGGTCGAATTTGGATGATAAAGGGCGGAGAAGAAAGTAGAGGGGATGAAGGGGGTAACGAAGGCATCATTTTTGGTATGGCCGACGTCGAAGATGAAGGCGGCTCCGGTGAGGTGGGAACGACGAGGATGAAGAGGAAGTGTTGTCTGCTAGTACGGCGAGACGCGGACGAAGATAGGGAGGATGAATCCACTGCAGGTATGGTGGTCGAACAACAAGAAAGGGTAGGAAAGGTCATCGTACGTCGAGGAGCCTTCGGCTGTGAGGGGAAGAGAAGAATTTAGGGGAATGACGGCTGAATTCGAGCGTGAAGAAGTCGGGGAGATTTGGGCTTCTTTAAATAGGGCTCTGAAGCGTGGTTAGGGCTTGGGAAGCAAGCTTCCCAAGCTTAGAAGGTCGTTGGAGACGAGAATTGTTAGGATACCCAAATCCCTCATGCGTTCACATGAGAGATTTGGAAGGAATCAAAGGTCATCAATGTGTTCAGATGGGAGAGAATTTCTTAGAGGATCTCCCTTCCAATTTTGGAAGAGATTCTCTGAGAAATTAAAGATATCTTCTCTGTCAAAGGTCGTCGGAGTAGGCTTCCTCCATGATAATGGTGGAGGGACCTACTTGTGAAGATGATGAGAAAGCCAGGGGCTATTAGCAAGGGTTTTTGAAAGTTAAGGGCACAAATGTAATTACATAGGACCTTTCTGCAAACTAGGTCAAGGCAAATTCATCTTGGGTCCAAATTTTGGTACTATACTAATTTAGATCTAAGGAATCCAATGGTGAAGTTGGATTTTGGTTTTGACCACGTTTGGCTAGGTAATTTATGTAAAAACCCAAATTAGGGTAAATGTTTGTCTGAGACTCCATTTAGGTTAAGATGGGCTCTGATGGCCAAATTGAAGGTACTAAACCCTAGAGAATATTTTTATATGATTTTTATAGGGTTTAAGTGAATTTTATCTCGACTAGAACCTTGGTTAATTAAGTAGGTCTATTTTTAGGGATTTAAAAGTCATTTAATTCTCGGAACACACACAAGCCCTTTTCTATCTAATCCAACTCACTTGTTATCTTGTTAAGACAATTTGAACTTTGTTTATCCCTTAATAAAATACATGTTTGTACTGCATTGGTAAAATTGTAGTTCACCCCTAGTTTCTTATTTTTCTCTCAGAATGGTTATGCAATGAATTATGACCTTCAGTTGGTTATGTAGGAGCATTTATTCATTTCATTGGGTCAAAATGAGTTAGTTAAGGCTCATGATGGTGTTCCCATCAAAGATCATGCTCTTCAAGTTTAGGTCCCCTTGTATTATAGAAATTGAGTTGTAATTTTATATTCTTTAGAATATAAAGAGAGCTCCAATCATATCTCATATTAGCATAAACATAGGAGGTTCATATGCAATTCTCACAAGAACACCATACATACCCTAAATAGATCAAATTATGTTTAACTAAGCCTGTTAGGGTTAGTGCATGGACATAAATTCCTATAAGAACCCAATAATTCACTTTGGATAGTTAGAAGCTTTTTTATCGACTATTGAACATTAGGTATATGATACCTAATGTAAGATAATAGGTTGGGTGTCAACTAGGCCATTAGGAACTAACAAACTGAACTTTGTACCTAAGTTTAGGTGGTTGACTTTACATTAGATAAGCCCTTTCAAGCCAATTTGGGTGCAGACAGGAGCTAGTAAACTTGGTACGTAACTGAGCACCTAATGTTACATCACTTTTACCTAACGTTAGATAAAATACTTTTTGACCAAATCAGTTAGCCGTTGGAAAATCAATTTGGGAAATGTTTTTGTTGTTGAAGAGGGGTCCTATGCACACCTAAATTAGTCCAAGCACCCCTCTATACATATGTTACGACCTGGTTCCCGAATCCCTACAGGACACGAGACCGGATCGACTCGACTGATCCCAAGACCCACTCATCCAACGAGAAAGTAACCAAAAAGCAGGAAAGTAAACCACATTCACAATGCTAAGCAACTAACAATAACAAAAGTACAGCAGTAAAGAAGTAAAACTACTATAGTACACACCACCACAACAATAGAAAGTAAACGAGTATAGGAACATAATGTGCATAACGAAAGAGTACAGAATCTAAAGGTAGAAGAAGCTACTCACTATTACAAACGAGTACAAAAAGAGCTACAACAACTGGGCTCTACTAGGCCTAGCACCCTCTGCAGTCGTAGGCTCTTGCTGCCCAACACCTGGACTTGAAAAGGGTTATGAGTACACGAAATCAGCGAATGCTGAGTAGAGTGGCAACCAACTAACTAAAGCAGTAAAGGTGGACAGGTAGCTGTTGTTTTTCAATTTCTTTCTTTAACTAATTATTCTTTCTTTCACCACTTGGTTTATTTATCAGGTCTCTTTCTTGATCTCGAATGTTCCTTGTGGGAACGATCTTGATTGCAGTCTTTTCCAAAGAGTAGGAGTCGCATGTGGTGCGCTCTTGGCCGAGAGAGTCCCCCGTGGTGGTCCTACACCCAGTCAACCACCCCAAGGTCACGAATAGACGTAACGGTGACTACGGCACGCACGATAAGCGCATGGGTAGCTACCCCACACTAGCACGCGGTCAGTCGTTTCTGTTAGCGGGTGTGCCCAATGCACAGCATGGAACCGATATAAGGCATAGCCGTCTCAGTAACAGGGGTCTAGCCCCTAAGAACCAAACAGGGGTCTCTCTCCACCACAGTCCGCTCACCCTCACCTGACTACCCTGGTTTGCCCAGCGGGCCTAACAAGTCGGTGTAGGGCGGCTAGCTGAACCCCAGGCCCTGTGGGGTGGCTAGCTCTCTCCCGACACTAGTAGCTCTCCCTGGTACAGTGTACACGAGGGTCACAGAGTCGGTGCAAAGTGGCCAAACCCAGCCCGGGTCTCGACCCGAAGGTGGTAAGCTCCCTCTACACTAAGAGATAACATGTGCTCCCCTTGGTACCACGTACTCAAGGGCCAACACACTTCCCAGCACATTCCCAGATCCATTCCATTTAATTCCAGGAGCTCATCTCCTAATTCCTTGTAGGGTTCATGCTCATATTCCTCAGGCCATTCCATACTAGGTTTCATCATTTCTTTTTCCATTCTCAGGTTATAAAATGCAAATTGTAATTCTATTTCTCACATTCCCATATTCAGGTTATTCACAGATAGCTCGTATTTCCAACATTCACCTTTCCATTTCCAATTCATATACATACAGCTCATATTATGTCATTTCACGGTACTACAGGAATGTTACATTTAGTAGTTAACTAACACAAATATTACATATTTGCAGGCAACTGTTATTCATTTACAGGCAATTGTTCTCATTCTATCTACTCATTCAAGACTGCAATTCATTCATTCAATACAGACATTCCAGTATTTCTAGTCCTAGGATTCATGCCATATCCTAGGTTCTAATCATTCATTACACACACGCAATTAAATTGTAATTAATTTAAGGGGAAGCCACTCTACCAGTAAATCCAGGAGTAGTGGAGGCTTGATCAGCAGGTCCATGTGCCTCAGCAATGCCCAAACCCGCAACGGAACAAGGTCCTATCACAAGGATCAATCACAAGAGAATACTCAGAATAGTATAGATAGTCTTCTAACAAGTGGAGGAAACCATATGGAAAACAACAGTATCTTAATTATAGAAATCGGACCTCAAACGAACCCTAAATGGGTCAAAAATAAGGATTCTGACTTAAATTAGACATCTGAAACACCTCCCAGATGTCTGGAACACCTTCCAGACGTCTTAAAAGAGTCCAATAACGTACCTAAGCCTCTGCGTCAATCCTCAGACATCCAGGAACTCTGCTGGACCATCTAGACCCAGTTCCAGACATTCGACCACCTCTTCGGACGTCTGGAAGTGCTTCCTGTCGTCTGTTGCCTCGCCCAGACATCTGAAATGCGTAGGAAGATGTGTCCTATGCCTTCCTGAAGTGAATCCTACAAGTGTCAATGAAAATCTTCTCAATAAGGCACGAAATAGCACCTCAGCGGAACGACCTGCATGGTCGTATCCACAAAGAAGATGTACATCGTGAAGCTTACCTCTCAGTTGTCTAGAACCTCCTCTAGACGTTGTCTACGTCATCTGGATGTCGATCCAGACATTTGATTCTGGGACAAACGCAGAACTAGAACCTTCCTTCACCCTCTCGCGCCACACATGGCCGCACCGCGCCCGCTCGCCTGCTGCTCCAGCTGCAGCAGTGTCGGGGGGACCTCCTCGACGCACTCCTCCGCGTTACACACACACCAATCGGTTGTGAGCTCCCACGCGAGCTCGCAAGCCTTCTCTCCTCTCCTTCTCATGCTGCTCCTCCTCTCTTCTCACGCCACTCCTCTCCGCTGTTCGTCGCTCGGCTGCACTCGCTGGAGGGTAGAGGAAGGAAGTGGCTGGGAAGTGGGTGAAATGAGGGAGAGGAGGAGGGCTTATATAAGGTGTGGGGTTAGGGTTTTCGTCAGGCGAGAGGAGAGAGAAGGAGAAGAAAATGAGGGACGCGTATTGTTGACGTGTAGCACACATGCAGACATGAGCTCATACACAAAAATTTTGATTTCTAGACGTCTGGGAAGGTGTCCAGACGTCTGATCAGACGGCTGACCCAAGTTCCAGATGTCTTAACGGGCTCAAACAACACAAGTCTTAACAATATATGAGTTGATTTCCCACTCGTTGGTGCTTAGAGAACACATATGCAACATTAAGAAAGGCATACATAATCTCACATTTAGCTTAAAACTCAGAATTGGTATTCTTAGTGGTTCTTGAAGCACTCAACCTTGAAGTGCATCTTGCTTAAAGCTCAACCACTTTCAACTCCCTCTTGTGCCATACTTCTACAATCACTAAGGGAGTTTTTCTAAGCATCCTAAAAAGCTCATTCATTTAAGTGATTCCATATATTTTTGGGGCTATCAATAAGAGCTAAAATATGCTTTAATTCAATTTTCTTCTACTATTTACTTATAACCTGAGGGCCTAGATTGTGGGCCCCTTTCCTCTAAACTAATAGGGGTTTGCTCTTGATTGGAATATCAAGAGGGTTTGTAAAAAGGTTTGGTACCACATAAGTACTAGTTAGTATTCCAAGAGTAACTTAGGATAAAATCCTAGATTGGGAGATCAAGGTAGTGGTTTTTACTAGGTCTAGGGTTTCCACTTTACATCTTGTGCATTATGTGAATATTTATGGCTTGATTATCTTCCATATCTACATTAATTTTAGTTAGAATATTTTACTGCCTTAAGCACTAATAACCCCCCCTCTAGTGCTTTCAATTCTTTGCTAGTAGCAAGGCTGAGTAGGATGAACTGAGTTGGGCTGGTCTTAACTATTCTGTAGTTGAGGGGAGTTGGGTCTGATCTTCTTGAAGACTCCCTAGCTAGCTAGCTTGGGTTTAGTAGACAAGCTCAACTAAGTTGAGCTAGGATGAGTCTTCATGAGCTAATGTTGAGCTTCCCTGAGATGACTATGAACTCTTCAACTGACTTAGCTTAGCTAGTTGAGGACTAGCAACTAAGCTAAATTGAGTTGAGATGCCATGAGTTGGGTGGAGCTGAAATGAGCTAGATCTAGCTGGGTTGAGCTGGAATCCAACTGAGGTCAGCTGGATCCAGCTGGGATCTAGCTGGCTTGAGTTGGAATCCAGCTGAGGTGAGCTAGATCCAGCTGGGATCTAGCTAGAATGTGTACCATCTTCATCTTCTTGATAGTGTACCTTTCACTTTGCTAGGGTTTAGGTGATCTTCTCTAAGCGTTTCAAATTTCTATAGCAATTCTATAACTAAACAGACCCTTCTAATCCATGATTTAATAATTTGAAACCCTCTTTGAATTAACCCTATGAGAAGGCTGTAACATTTAATGTTGAGGGCTCTTTTGAAGGGGGTTTATGGTCGTGGAATCTTTTTTAGAAGTGGTGTTTGGTTAAGGGTTCCCATTGATAAATTTTCCAAATTGGCCTTGTTCCAAATTGGCCTTGCTAAAGCCGTGCACTTGATGAGAAGAAAAGCATGATTTTTAAAAGGCGGGTTTTGAGTCGTTGTAACACTCTAATTTGCAATCGCTTTTAAAATTTGTAAACCTAGATAGTGGTGGTTTCTAGGGTCATCCAAGGAGGCGGGAATGCACTTTTTAAGAATGTTACTTGACAAAATAAAAATCAACTTTCTTTTTAGGCTTTTGAGTATAAGCTTTTTTTGGGTTTTTGAATAATCAGGCAATTACGCAAATGGAAGCGGGGAGGAGACTACACCTAACTTGCCGAAATTAAAACCTAAGTGACAAGCAATTCTACACTCTAAACTAACCCTAGGTACATGAAGACCTAGGGTAATTAGAGAGAGTGTGAGTGCACTACGGTAAAAACAATAACACGTAAAAAGATGTAATAAGAATTTACAAGAAGGCAATTTTACTAAAGGAGAAAATTATTTTACAAAAGAACAATTAGAGGAATGCTTCTACTCTAACAGATGAAAATAAAAGAAAGAAAAATCCTCCTGTGATGATGTTGGTGAAGAAGAGAGAGAGGCTTCTTGCTCCAAGCTCAGCTGCTCCTGGGCTTGAAAAGAAGCTCTCCTTCTTCTCCTTCCATAAAAAGCTCCTCTAAATTGGTGTCTTTCTTGGCAAGCCCTAAAGGGGGCGTGCCCTTGCTCCTCCAAGGGTGGATGATGTCCACCCATAAGACCTCCTCCTAGGGTAGGCATGTACCTGAAGTCTTCTCCCCCACCTGGCCATCCTCCTGGTGATGTTGCTCCTTGGCTTGGACTAAGGAAGAAGGGAAGAAGAAGAAGGCACCAAGGAGGCAAGGTATAGCCTCCTTAATCTTCATCTCTCCTGTCTCTCCTCTCTTTCCTATGGCCGAATATAAGTATGTCTAAGTGGGAATTAATGTAGCCAAGATGGGGATTAATGGTGGTAGGTAGGGGGTATATATAGGAGTGGTGATGGGGATGTAGGTGTAGGTGATATGTAGGGTTAGGATGGGTTTATGAGGGTGGTTTGATGATCCTAGGGCTAGGGTTATTTGCCTCCAAGGGAGGAGGTGTGTGGGTGGTAGTTAGGTTGGTGGAGAGGCACCCTTAATGGTGCCAACCATAGGAGGGTAAAGGTGTTGGCGGTTGGTTTGGAGAATGGAGGGTTAGGATGTAGTGGTGAAGTGGATGGAGGGTGGATATGTTAGTGTAAGTTGGCGCCAACATAGATGTTGGTTAATTGGGTTTTTGGTGCCAACTAGAAGAGGGTTTAGAAGGGTTAAGTGGTGTGGGATTTGTGAAGGGCTAGGATGCTTCCATGTGGTGGTGGTTTTGGGATCAAAGGTAGGTGTTAAGTGGCACCAAATGAAGGGGTGTTGGTGGTGGTTTTGGCACCACTTTTATGGTGGTTAAGGGGTGGTTAGGGTGGTGTTGAGTTGGCACCAAGTTTAAGGTTCTAGAAGGGGATTAGGTGTAGGGTTAGGATAGCTAAGTAGCTTAGGTGTAAGGTGGAGATAAGGGGGGTTTTTGGAGGGAAAATTTTGCACCACTTCTTGGAGTCCTTTGGTGGTGGTGGTGTGAAGAGGTGTGGAGGTTGGTGGTTGATGCCAAAAAAGGGAATGATGTGGAGGTGTTTTTAGGTGGAGCTAGTAGCCAAGTTGAGGTGGAGTTAGATTAGGGTTCTAGGTGGTGGACGACTAGTGGGAGCTAAGATGTAGCTAAGCTTAGCTCATTTTTGAGTAGAGGCGGAGGTGGGATGGAGCTAGGGTTTAGGGAAGAGGAGCTGAGGAAGGATTGTTTGGAGTTGAACTAGAGTTGGTAGCTGCTGAAGGGAGTTGCAGGGAGCTACTTTAGCTGGTTTAGCTTGCTAGTTCTTTGCTAGTTTCTAAGACAAGCTAAAGTAAGCTGGCTTCTGCTGAAATATGTTGAGGTGAGCTGGGTTTAATTTTCCTGAGGAGGACCTAGCTAGCTGGAGTAGCTAAGGTAGCTTAACTCATCTTAGTTGAGCTAAGTGGAGTCCCTGGGGGCAGGACTTGAGTTAGCTTGAGCTGTATGAAGTCATCTTCAGTTGACTTGAGTTGAGCGGAGTTGGAAGTAGCTGGACTTGAGCTAAGGTGCACCCTAGCCAACTTAGCTAAGATAGCTAAAGCTCCCAGTGAACTGATTGGAGCTAAGGTGAGTTAGACTCAATTGAGTTGAGCAAGATCTGAGCTAACTTGAGCTAGGGTGAGCTAAGATGAGCCTAATGGAGCTTAATGGAGCTAACCCTAACTCAAGTAAGGTGGTATCCGGCTATGATGAGCTGGATTTGGTTGGGTCCCAGCTAGAATGAGCTTCTTCTTCACCAGTTGCCCTCTTGAGTGCTAGGAATTTAGGGATTTGATTATCTATTCATCCCTAACACTCAAATAAACATGTATAAAATACTACAAAAAATGCAATGCATGCTTAACCTAATTGATGCCTAAATGCAGCCCAAAAACCCATTTACGGAGTTAAAATCCATGGAGGTAGGTTTGTTTTAGGGCATAAGAATGATGATAAACTGGTGTTTATCACACCCCCATGCTTTTTGCTAGTCTCTTAGCAAAATAAATTCTCACAAAATAGAATTTTTGGGAAAACTAATTTTTTCAACTTTTTTAAGGAGGAGATCACTGGACCTTAGTTGGTTAAAACATGAGAGGTACGAGATTTGTTAAAGATAAACATCAGGATTTATTTTTGGATCCAAAAAATTAGACGAATCGAGATCAATATATCTTCTAGAAATTCACAGATTAACCCCTTATTAATTCAGATGAGTCAAAATTTTTGCAGTTAGGATTTTTTCAGCTCTTGAATCCAATTCGCAACTTGCAATAACCTTTAAAACCTTGTATCTGTGCTTATGAGAAGCCAGCATTTATAGGGTCATGTCTTTTGGTTTAAAACTTCTTCTTTTTTTAGTCTCCCCCATGCTCATTCTTAGCTTAGTCTTATAACTGATGTGTTGGGATCATCATTCCCGTTACCAATCCTCGAGGGGGCTCTGGCACCAGTGCTTTGAGATAGTACTATCCATGACACCACCCAGGAGCTCATAACCCCAAAACAATGAGGTGTAAAGGGGTGCTCCAAGCAAACTCAAGCTCTTGCTCCGACAGTATGGGTAGAACATAGTCCAAGACACTTGAGCTGGAAAACTATGCCTTAATGCTTCATCGAAAGATATGAAATATAGATATAGAGTAGCGTTGAGGCGGTAACATGTTGACTTCACGCTCTTAAAGGAGGCATTTTCCTCCTTCTCAGCGGTGGGAACTCAAACCAATGATCTGCTTCTGACTTTTACTAAGGCCAAACAAAGGGTTTTTCAAATTTCTAATTGTTCTTTAGGTGTTGGCTTGTGTGTGAATTTTTATACAAGAAATTTTCCACGAGATGCAAGTTTTTGAATCGGAAACTAAGCCAGATACTTTCCATGTTGCAAAAGGGGGTCAAGTCACCTGAAATATCATGAGTTCAGGTGGAATTTTAGAGAAGGATATTTGATCTAGTCTAAAAGTAGACCCTGAAATGCTAACAATCGGATCAGTATCCTTATCCTCAATTTGTTAAAGATTAAATCCCATGGTACCAAAAGTGAATGTTCAACCTTAGTTCCGATTTCAAAATTTTCTCAAAAAGTTTTCAACATTTTTATTTTTCTAGTTATCCAAGCAAAAATAAAACAAGAAAATTGCATGTTTTTGGGTTTTGAAAATCTTGATTTGATCATCAAAATTTAAAAACACTCTCCCATACTTAAGATATGGCATGTCAAAAAGCAATGGGAAGGGAAAAGAGATTACCTCGGTGAAGGCGATCAAAATTTGGGTAGTCAAAGCCTCTGAAGAAACGAAAAAAATGAAAAGCGGAAAAAAATGATGGGTTACCTCCCATCCAGTGCTATCTTTTATGCCATTCAGCAGGCTGTGAATTGCATCAATGATCATTAGTGGGTAGGTCGATTAAATCAAGCCTGTCAGAAGGAAGATTCAGAGTATTATTGAGATAAGGCTTTAAATGCTAGCCATTGATGTGAAAAGTAGTGTTTGTGTTAGGGTTAAGAAGATCAATAGTGCCATATGGATATGTTTTGAGGACAATAAATGGGCCAGTCCATTTGGATTTTAATTTTTCAAGAAAAATACGTAATCTAGCATCAAAAAGCCAAACACGTTGATTGACGTCAAAATATTTCCAAACGATATATTTATCATGGAATTTCTTTGTTTAGTCTTTATAAATCTACGTGTTTTCATAAGAGAAATTACGTAATTCTTCCAATTTGGTTAATTGAAATTTCTTGTGGGTACCGACTTTAGAAAAATCCATACATACTTTATTGCCCAAAAAGCCCTATGTTCAAGTTCTACTGGAGGATGGCATACCTTTCCAAAAATTAGATAGAAAGGAGACATACCTAGTAGAATTTTAAAAGCAGCATGGTAGGCCCATAAATCATCATCCAATCTTTACGATCTTTACGATTAGGCCTAATCGTCTTTTGTAAAATATTTTTTATCTCCCATTTAGAAACTTCCGCTTGGCCATTTGTTTAAGGGTGGTAAGGAGTAGAAATTTTATGATTAACCCTATATTTAGAAAGAACGTGACGGAATTGAGCGTGAGTGAAATGTGATCCACCGTCACTGATGGTGGCCTTAGGAATGCCGAATCTTGAGAAAATGTTTTTCTTGATAAACTCGACAACCACTTTGTGATCATTGGTGCGTGTGGGTATTGCTTCGATCCACTTGGATACATAGTCGATTGTGACTAGTATACATAAATACCCACAAGAGTTGATGAACGATCCCATGAAGTCGATGCCCTATACATAAAAAATTTCAACCTCTAAGATTTGATTTAGGGGCATCATATCCTTCCGAGTCATGTTGCCAATGCTTTGACAATGCACACAGGATCGAACAAAGGTATGAGCATCTTTGTGCAAGCTGGGCCAAAAGAATCTAGAATTGAGGACCTTGGCTGCAGTTTTCTTGCCCGAGAAATGTTCAGCACAGGCCATTGAGTGACAATGTGTCAGAATATCATGGATTTCTGAATCTGGGACACACCATCTAATGACTTGATCAGCACGAATGTGGAAAAGCTCGAGCTCCTTCCAAAAATAATATTTAATGTCAGCAAAGAATTTATTTCTTTTGGCTTTTGGCCAATCAGAGGGGATTTGTTCTATTGCTAGGTAGTTTGCAATAGGTGCAAACCAAGGGAGGGTATTGGCAGCTAAGATTATCTCATCAAGGAATTTATCAGGGGGGTCAACTTATCATTCATCATAAGACGAGAGAGATGATCGGCCACCACATTTTGCGATCCTCCCTTATCCTTGATTTCTAGGCCAAATTCCTAGAGTAGTAGGATCCAACGGATAGGGCAGGGTTTCACATCCTTCTTGTTTAGTAGATATTTAAGTGTTGAGTGGTCGGTATATACTGCGACATGTGACCCCAACAGAAAAGAGTGAAATTTTTTCAGGGCAAAGACAACAGCAAGAAGTTCTTTTTCAGTAACTGTGTAATTCCGTTGTGCATCATCAAGTGTTTTACTGGAATAGTAGATCCACAACGAGCTTCTTGTCAATTCGTTGTCCAAGAATGGCTCCCACAACAAAATCAGAGGCATCAGTCATTAATTCAAAGGGACAATTCCAATCAGGTCCCTGTAAAATGGGTGCCTATATGAAAGTCTTCTTCAATTGATTAAAACTCTCCAAGCATTGGGCATTGAAGTTAAAAGACGGGCCTTTGGTAAGTAATTAACTTAATGGCTTGGAGATTTGGGAAAAATTTTTAACGAAACAACGGTAGAAACCTACATGCCCCAAAAAGATCAGATCTGTTTTATAGAAGTGAGCAATGGGAGCTTGGAGATAGCATCAATTTTAGCTCGATTTACCACAATTCCCTTTTTGGAAATAGCATGGCCTAGGACAATGCCTTCCTGGGCCATAAAATGACTTTTTTCCCAACTGAGGACAAGGTTAACTTCTATGCATTTTTGGAGAGTTCTTTCAAGATTTCTTAGACAAAGATCGAAAGAATCTCCAAATATAGAGAAGTCATCCATAAAGACTTCTAGACATTCACCTACTAGATTTAAAAAAATTGCAAGCATGCACCTTTGAAAAGTTGCAGGTGCGTTGCAAAGATCTAAAGGCATTCTTTGGAAAGCAAAGGTTCCAAAGGGGCAAGTGAATGCGGTTTTGTCTTGATCCCCAGGATGGACTGTGACTTGATTATAGCCAGAATACCCATCAAGAAAACAGTAGTAATCACTCCTAGCTAACCGCTCCATGATTTGATCAATAAAAGGGAGTGGAAAATGGTCCTTCTTGGTGGCAGTGTTCAATTTTCTGTAATCAATGCACACAGGCCAAGAAGAAGTGGTTCGAGTGGCTATATTTTACCCATGTTCATTAACGACAATTGTTAGTCTAGCCTTTCTAGGAACTAATTGGTTGGGACTAACCCAGGAGCTGTCAGAATGGGGTAGATGATATTAGCATCAACCCACTTTATAATCTCCTTTTTTACCACCTCTTGCATATTAGGGTTCAAGCGCCTTTGTGGTTGGCAGGAGTGGTGAGAATCATCCTCAAGATAAATTCGATGGGTGTAATAGGACGGATTAATACCCTTAAGATCACAAAGGGTCCAGCTAATAGCTTTTCTGTGTTTGCTCAATACTTGGAGAAGTTTTTCCTCTTGTACCCCATAAAGTCCAAAATTGATAATCAGGGGCATGGTCTTGTTTGGACCAAGGAAAACATATTTAATGGAGTTGGGCAAGGGTTGTAATTCTAGTTGAGGGCTCGGCTCCAAAATGGTTTCTGCTTGTGGAATGAGAGGTGAAATAAGAGGAAGAGAGTTAGATGAAGAGTAAGATGGAGGAGATGTGGTTAGGGTGGGAGGGTGAGGTAAATCAGATTGTTCACGAATCATGTGAATTGCAAAATAGGAACCTAGTTGTGAAATTTGCATTGTTTCCTCCACTAAACTACCAATCTCCGAATCTGAGTCATCAAAGAAATCTAGTTCTTGGAAATGCCTAGAAGCTTGAAAAATATCTAGGGTAATAGATTCACTGCCACACATGATGTTCATCTTTCCAGAGTAACAATCAATATTGGCTTTGGTGGTGGCTAACAATGGTCTTCCAAGAATTACAGGGGCATTCTTCAAAGCTTCTGATACCTCTATGTCCAGGACCAAAAAGTCTACAGCAAATAGACAATTTTTGACCCGAGCTATTACATCCTTGACAATCCCCTTGGGTTTAATTGTAGATCGATCTACTAGTTGAAGTGTTACCTCGACAAGCTTTAATTCACCGATCTTGAATTCCTAAAAAATAACAGTGGGGATGAGATTAATTGAGGCACCGAGATCCAATAGGGCATGATCAAATGAAGTGTCATTAATGACCACTTGTACTAGGGGGCACTTGGATCTTTTCTTTTTAGAGGCATGCTCTGCACAACTGAGCTTACTGTCTATGGAAGGATCACCTTTCCTAGGTTTCTAGGCTACCTTTTGGGGTACACAAATCTTTCAAGAATTTGGCATAGGCAGCAATGATTTTATGGCATCTAAGAGAGGGATATTGATTTCTAATTTCCCAAAAAGATCCATCAATTCTGTATTAGTGGGCTCGGATTCCTTTTTTCTAGTTTGTAAAGAGTGAAGGCCCTGTGGAAAAGCTGCTGGGTGTACCTGTTGTGCAGTTTTGGGTTCTTGAACTGGGTTAGAAGAAGAGGGAGAAGAGCTAATCTACTTTTCTTTTAGGTGGGTTTCTTGAGCAAGCAAGGTATCATGAGTGGTTTCCCTATTTCTCAGAGTTACTGCATTTATAGTATGGTTGTTTCTGGAAGGAGGATGGGGGGCCTAATTTTGATTAAAACCTGGCGGGTGCTGGGTAGATAGGTTGACTAGGATGTCCACCTTGATACTGATTCCATTAATTGTTAGGGTTGGGAATGGGTTGGGATGGCAGATTTCCAGTAGGTCTATGATTAGGAGCAATCTTAACTTGATGTTGGAAGTTGGTTATCATGCATGCTACTTCTATCATTTGATTCTGCATACCTTGTAGAGTTTTCATGACCTGGGTGTTGATATATTTCTGGGATGGCCTAGGTTGGCATAAGTGACTTCATTCTCTCCTCACAATAGAGTATACGACTCTCTGATCTCGAAGACTCTCTAATCGACATCCCTCAAAATCAATGCTCGTCGTAGCGAATAAGCAGATAGTACTAAGAAACCCAGGTTGTAGTTGATTATTTATGTAATCCAAGAAAAAACCTGGCTTAGTGGCTCATGGTAATGTAGGTTGCGAGGTCCCAAAGAGAGCAGGATTGGAATCAAAGAATGAAAACAATGATAATTCCGTGGATCAAGATGGCGGCTTATATACGCATAGTGTTACAAATGGGGTCGAGTTGGCCTAGCACCAGCCTACCCCAGATCGCAAGGGGGAAGTTCAGCGTTGAAGCATACACCTGGTTGTTCGTGTAATTATACATACTCTAACTGAAAGCAAACTGGGGTTGAGCGGGAATTGGGTAGTCAATTACATTCCCCCCCACTAGTTTCATTTCACTACATTCATAACCAAGACCTAATCTACTTAGGTGTTTGCATAAACCTTAGGATAGAATTTGTTTGTCTTGTTTGTCACCTCCACTCATCTCACCCTCACATATTATAAAAAAAAACAAAAAGATACTTCTTGTGGGACAAATCAACATACACACTACATACACCAACATTTGTGGCACATAACCTAACTTGATTTTATCTACTCAACTAGGATTCCGACTTGTGGAACCGGTACACACAAATCAACACATATAGGACTAGAAATCAGTCTAGGTCAATCATCTCTACGTGCTTAATTGGTGGTGCATCTGGGTCACCTGATTAAATTGTTTGGACTGTACCACTTAATTTAAAATTGATTCATTTTGTAGTTGCCCCATAGGATTCAATATTTTGGTCAAGCCAGGCACTCCATATTTCTTCTTGATTTATAAAGGAAAAACACTTGAACTTGTGATTTCAAATTTGGTTTGCCTCCTGAAAACTTGGTTGAATACACCTAATATTTGAATCCTAAAAGCTACTCAGCAAGATCTGAATCTTAAAACTCACTTCATTCTTAATAATCTTGCTTGAAAACATCTTGGTTGTGCACATACACACGCTCTCAAATAAATTATTAAGGGCACAACCCATTAAGGCCATCGCATTCCAGAAGCACCAATATTCCAAGGCTAACTAAAATTGATTAGACATTGGCCCTAAGGACTGGTTCACTCATCGGGATCCAGATTGAGATTATTCATGATGAACCTGCCTATACTAGTCAATTGGATGTCTAGCTAGGGGAGTAGTGTCAAAAGATCATGTCTGGGAAGTACACTAGGAACCAGAGGCACAAGCTAAAGGAAGAATCTTCTCCCCAGTCCCTCCTCCTAACTGGTCGGATTGCCTAGATACAAGTAGAGTAAATCATCCATAATCTTAGGACGGATTCTAAGAATCTGTAGACCTTTAGGCTAGCCAACCTAAGGACATGCTTGTATTTTTTGTGCTGTAGGGTTCCTTCTCTTCCCCGTCCTTCCGACTTCCTTCCAGTGTATGCTTGGAAGGAGGTCATTGAACTCTAGATTGGAAGGACCTTTAGACCATTCCCAGAGGCGGAGGTTGAGCTATAGACAAGCAGATCCCATGGCTGATCAACAACCACATCCCCCACCCCCGAACTAGCAGGAGCTGATTTAGAGGCAGTTGGAAGAATTGCAGCAGATGCAACAATGGTTCTAACGAATGAATGGTCAGGGCACTCAGCCTTTGAAGGATTTCTATGATCCTTCAAACTATGGGGAATGACCTGGCGTCATGATTCCTGTCGGAGACATAGAAATCAAGCCCCAAGTCTTAAGCTTGATTAAGCATTTTCCATGGGCTTGGCTCGGAGGACCCATTGCAGCACTTGGAGGATCTGACCACTTTGGTTTAGACCACCCGAGCAAGGAATGTGAATGAAGAGCAAATAATCATGAGGCTCATTCCCCAGTCTCTCAGGGATAAGGCCACACATTGGTACTGAACCATTAGAAGCCTGATAGAAACATGGGCTACTTTTAAGTCAGCTTTCCTGAAGAAATTCCTTCCAATCGGATGGACCAATGCCTTGCGACAGGCAATTACCACTTTCGCCTAGCGGCCGGGGGAACCATTTCATGGTGCCTGGGAGCAATTCTAGGAACTTTTGAGGAAGTGTCCACACCACGAGGTGCCTAAATGGCAACTTGTGCAGATTTTCTATCACGGGTTGGTTGAACAACTCCTTAATCATGTGGATGCCTCTTGAGAAGGTAATTTCCTCAACAGGGATGCAGATAGCGCATACGACTTGTTTGAGGAAATAATCAAGAACTCAATTAATCATGCCTCCATGGATGCATTCAACTGGTCCCAACAACCCAAGTCAAATGCTAATGAGATCCAGGATTCTCATTCATTTGACATGGAATTGATTTGTAATAAGCTTGATCAGATGGATTTGGTTGATACTAGAATGGAAGAATGGATGTCTGGGAATTTGGGAAACACATCTACACCCACTCAATCCTAGAATTAGGGATTTCATTCCTCACGAGCTCCCACAAGGTGGGAGTTTGTGAACCAACTTGAATCGGCTCAACCTATGAGCCAGGATTTCTCGGAACCTTATGGATTCCAAATTGGGACCTTTGATCCTAGTTTTTCTGATCCTTCCTTCTCTCCATCCTCGCCCTATGAGGATGCATATGCAGTGTAAGAGAATGCTAGGTCCAACCCATATTCTAATACTTATAACTCGGGTTGGAGGAACGACCTAACTTCTCTTGGAAATGTCAGGGGCAACAGACCCAAAAACGACCCAGCAATTATGCATCTCAAGGACCTATGGGTTAGGGTAAAGTATACACCCAGTTGCCCCCGAGACTGGTTACTCAGCTATCTTGGAATGCCCAAAATCTGTAGGGTAGGCTTATTTAAATCGGCAGATGGTGCAAATTCAAGGGTCCATGCTTCAGCTAAAGCAGCAAATGAAGACATCATTTGACAACTTGCAATCTGGGTTAATTGCTAACACCCGACAACCTAGATCTCTACCATCCCAACCTGTACCCAACCCACGCAATGTGCAAAATTAGGGCAATAGAGCCCAAGGGTATGAAAATCAAAGGGACCCACATGCACATGCTCAAGTGGTTGAGTAGGCTCCCTCCTCTTCTTCATCTAGTTACATGACCAATCAAGGCCCTCCAATCTTCACTAACCCACCTCAAGACCCGAACCCATATGCCTCTATAAACTCCATCACCTTGAGAAGTGGAAAGCTGACCCAGGACCTTGAATTACCTTCTAGAAGCCAAAACCCTGGGGAGCTTGAGAGAGAGAAGGAGATTGAAGAAGACAATAAGGCCCAAGGATCGAAAATTGAAAATTCCACCCACATTCCGTTCCCTAAAGCCCTATTGAAACCAAGAAGAAGAAAACCTTAGATAGCAATGAGGAGCTCCTGAATTTATTCAAGAGCGTAGAGATCAATATTCTTCTCCTCGATGTTATTAAGCGCATCCCAACTTATGCTAAATTTTTGAAAGAACTATGTACCTAAAAGCGTAAGCCAAGAGAACCCTTAGAGGATAGTGATTCTCTCTAAGTAGGCAAGTTCTGTCATCGTGCATCACCTTTCTCAAAAGAAGAAAGAACCTGGTGCCCCCTTGATTTCATGCATTATTCGGGAAAAAACTTTTGATAGGGCACTGTTGGATCTAGGTGCATCCATCAACCTAATCCCAACTAATCTTTATGAGAGGTTTGGGTTAGGCGAACTTAGGCCAACGTCAATAATGCTACAATTAGTAGACTGCTCAGTCACCACACCGAAGGGAGTTATTAAGGATGTAATCGTCAAGGTCAAGGATTTCTATTTTCCCATAGATTTTCTGGTCCTTAAAATGGATGTACCTAATGATTTGAGGAACATGCCCATCACTCTGGGGCACCCATTCCTAGCTATCGCTAAGGCCAACATAAACTATCAGAGCGATAGTATAGAGATCGCCTTTGGGGATAGGAATCTAACTCTTGATATTTTTAAGGCAATAAGAGGATTGAGGATTGTAGATTCCTTGAGGAGCTCAAGGATCATGATTTTGAGACTTGTATGACGATTAGTGCACTCGAGGACTCCACCAGCTTTAGCAAACCCAACCCACAACCCTCTGTGGCAGACCTGCCACATCCTGAAGAGGCTATTGGTTTTGTTCATTCCCAGCCTCTTCCACTGGATCGTCCTGATGAATCTTCACCAGTGTCCTCCATACCTTCTATACTAAACCCACCTTAGCTTGAATTGAAACCATTGCCTAAAAATTTGAAATACGAGTTCATAGGACCTGAGATCACGCTCCCTATGATTATTAATGCTGATTTGATTAAGGAGAAAGAATCATGGTTGATTAAGGTCCTTAAGAACAATAAGGAAGCCATTGTTTGGACCATCCACGACCTTAGGGGATTGAGCCATCTTATTGTAACCATCGTATTTTCATGGAAGATGGATCCCACCCTTCTTGCTAAATGCAAAGGAGACTAAACCTGAATATGAGAGAAGTGGTCAAGAAGGAAATAATCAAGTGGCTTGATGCTAGAATTACATACTCCATGGGTTAGCCCCATTCAAATTATACCCAAGAAGAAGGAAACAACCGTTACGACTAAAAAAAAGAGTAAATCTTCACCACTCGTTTAGCTTCTGTTTGGAGAGTCTGTATTGACTATAGGAAGCTGAACATAGCCACCAAAAAGGATCACTTTCCCTTGCCATTCATCAATCAAATCCTAGAAAGGTTAGCTGGGCAAAAATACTTTTGCTTCCTAGATGGGTATTCGGGATATAACCAAGTCTCTATCCATCTCAAAGACCAGAAAAAGACAACCTTCACCTGTCCCTACGAAACCTTTGCATTCCGTAGAATGTTTTTCAGGCTCTATAATGCACCCGCGACTTTTCAAAGGTGCATGCTGGCCATCTTTTCTGACATGGTGGGAGATTGTCTTGAGGTGTTCATGGATTATTTCTCCATTTTCGAAGATTCTTTTGAGTCCTGCTAATGTAGACACATTTAATAAGGTTAAAATGCCATTCATGCATGTTTCTAGGCTTAGATTTGCATTTCATATTATAAATATTGCATAGCATCACCATTCTGCATTTAGAGTAGTTGTGCATATTTTAGGTTAATTACGTTCTTTTTATGGCCAAGAGGGAAGGAGATTTATTTCAGGGTCTTGGATGGATGATCTGATCATACGTATCTAATTAGGACAACAATCGGAGTCTAACGCCTCCGAGAACATCTAGAGAGAAGTCCCATAGTACCTTATGTGGTCCGAGAAAGATCAACAGCCAGGTGGGCAGTGCGACATCCTTACGGGCTTCGGATGAAAAATTCGATCATACGGATGGATCTGGAGCAATGATCACAGTCCTTTAACGCAAAAATCACCTCGATCAGAGCTTCGTAGCACCCTCTACAAGAAGAAGAAGATGGACTGTCCAAATGGCACCACGTGATGCCAACCAGACCACCCAACATGAACCACGGCTGCCCCAACCTCATGCATGGAGAGCTATTAGCCATTGGATCTCAATCCAACGACTGAGGGGCGCTCTACACCACACAATTGCACCACCTCCACTCGACCATCCACCGCCTTAGCGCAACGGTAAGGCACCCACTCCTCAAAGGAGGGGCGCGAGTTCAAAACCCGCCAAGCCCCCCAATTTCTCAATTGAGACAGCGCGAGCACATTGACCAGTGCATGCACGTGGATGCGTACACAGCAGCCCGCGCACCCACACCGTAGTGCCAGTACATCAGTGCTCTACAGCGTAAGAACAGCAGCAGGTGTACGATACGGCGTGTGATGGGTACGCAAGAACAGCAGCAGTAGGTGTGAGTTGGCGTGAACTTTTAGCGATAGCCTGGGCGGACCTTTAGTGATGCTTACAGCCATCACTAAATGCTTGTAGGCACAAGGCCAGCTGCATAGGGTCTTTAATGATGCTTGCAGCTGTCACTACTGCCCTCTACACGAATTTCTTCTTCCCTCCACTATATAAACACCCCTACACCTCCCATTCCTCTTCATCTCTACCTACTCTGCTCCCACCTACTCCTAAGCTCTAATAGCTTACTAAAGCTCCATTAGAGCTTACTCTAAAGCTCCAAAGGCCTTCTACTAGTGTAGCACTCCTTTATCCCACCAAATATTCATCCCTCATCCCATCACCTTCATAGGTCGCCTTGGAGCCATCCTCCCACCTCCATTCCAGTAGCAGATCGCCTCCTCCTCCTCACCTCCATTCCAAAGCCTCGGTGAAGCATTCCTCTACCCGGTGTCCTCCTGCATCTCACCTTCATCGTCCTGCTCCTCAACTCCTTTGTCCAAGCTTTCACCAGGTGCAGTCGTCTCGCTGAACAACCAATTTGGGAGATTCCTTCTCACCTCTCTCTCTCTTTTATGCTTTCATAGATGATTGTAATAGGCATTTGTGCAATATATCACATTTGATTCCATCTATATTGTGATCCATCTTGTTTGCATCCTTTATAAAAATAAAAAATATATATATAACAAAACACTAAAAAGAAACAAAACGAAGCTTAGTTTTCAAACAACGTAAGTGTTGCCTCCCTGTGTTCGACCCGGGACTCCCTTGGAGTTTTGGTAAAATTGTATTTGATAATGAGTTTTGCGACTACGACGACGGGTTCCTCCAAACCACAATTTCTACCACACGAAACACGATGTTGATCATTTTTTTTTGAAACATTGAGGATTGCTATCATGAGCCGATAGCAATGCTGGGCTCATATTTTACCACCGTTGTAGGGGAGGCAACGCTCTTTAATTTTTTTTCGCGTTTTCTTGCATTACTTACATATTTTTCTAACCTATCTTTCTTATTCTATTTATTGTCTTACAGGAACTCGGTTGACGAGCCAAAGGCGGTAGATTGGAGTAAAGTGCGAGTAGAGACATTTGTAAGTTTTCCCCCACCACCCCTACCCTAGATTTCATTTCACCACACTAATAACTCAAACCCAAATCAACTTAGGTTTTTCTTATAGACCCTAGGATAGATCTGGTTGTTTGTTTGTCACCTCCACCCATCTCATCACCTCATATATATATAAAAAAAAACTCTTCTCTTGTAGGATTTACTGAAAGTAACACATTAAACACCCACAACTATTGACTTAAGGCACACCAATTCATGTTGTGAATCTTAGAGTGCATATTTGATTGGAAAAAGCATCGTAGTATAGCGCGCAATACGATCAACAAAAATATTTATAATGATAACAAGACTTGAGTCCGGGTCGTTCGTCTTTGGGAGGCATTTATGCAAATTTGAAATCGATCTCTTTCACTCTACTTGCTTAAAATCTCATGTTAGTTTATGGTGATTTATGTATTAATGTACGACATGCTAGTTGCCAAAAGATAATAATTAAAAGCAGGCAACTTCAATCGCACAAAATATATTGCAATAGGCTCATGGTGATTTTCACACATAGATATATGTATATATATATAGTAAAAAGATTTTCATTCATTCAATTCATGATGGTGGCTACAGCATTAAGCTTGTGGAAAGCTTATAGAGGAATGCTTGGAAAATACAAATCTAGCTAGCAGAAAACGATTGCATACTTGAATTTAAGGGGGGATTATGCATGCATCATTGGGGGAGAATAAAGTGCTACACTACTAAGTAGTAAATAAGGCATGTAAACTATGAAGAACTAAACTAATAATCTAGCAAAAATAAGGGCATTCAGAGGTGGGCTCCGATGGCCTTTGATTTGGTTGAGAGGTGGAGGGGCGGCCAATGGTGCTTAGGTCAACCCTTGGAGAGAGGCTGAGGGGGTTATCCAACATCTTGGCGTGGAGATGGTAGTGGCCATGGTGATGCTACTCATGGAGATGGAGTGGAGGTGGATGTAGCTAAACTAAATGGAAGCCAAGAGTGAATGGGTGCAAATGGCCACCCCTTAGGTCTTTTTATAGACCTAAGGGAGACTCTCTAGAGAAGTGTGAACTCTCTAGAGAGAGCTCCAAGAGTGGCCGGCCAAAGAGAGAGAGAGGTGGCTTCTAGATCCACCATTTGTGGATCTCCAATTTGAATGGCTTTTGGTTGCTAATTTTGGCAACCAAGAGTGGCACCACCTTTGGAAGAACCTAGACCACTCTAGGTGGCGTGGGAGTGCATGAATGGGAGTGTGTGTGTGTGTGTGTGTGTGGCCATGCCCTATGTGTCTAAGTAATCTAGGTTAGGTCCTAAGGGGGTTTAGGTTGGTGTAGGTCTTAAATTAGGGTTGCAAACCCTAATTGCTAATGGGAAAATGTGATTAAACTTAACTCAAGTTTAATTGAATGAGTGTGAACCTAACTGAGAGTGAAATAACTCAATTAGGTTGGGCTTAGGTCAATTGGACTTTCATTGAGTCCAATTGGACTTGTATGGTTTGAGATCTGAGCTCAATTGGACCCTATTAGTCCAATTGACTAGGCAATGGTAATTGACTAAGATCCAAGTCAAGTAGGTTTAGTGAGGACCTAATTAGGCCCTTAAGGAGGTCTAGAGGTGATGTACTAGGGTTAGGGTACCTTAATTTAGGTTCCTAGTGGGTTAGAATTGGATTTAGGGAGCTAGAGATCCAAGATCAAGGATTGAATCTCAAAACAGGAACTGGAAAGCAGTTCTAGACGTCCAATAATAGTATCAGACGACTTATACTCAAAAATCAAAAGTCTAGACTTGTTGTATGGACGTTCAATCAGAGTCAGGAGGGATTCTAGGTTCTGTCTTGGGTATTCTACAGAAATTAGACGTCTGATCAAGTGTCTGGATGTCCAATAACACTGCAGAAGTAGGTTAAAGGTGTGCGGGAGTTGGCTAAGGGTTCTAGACGTCTAGATAGAGGTTGGAATTAGTGTTTTAAGGTTTTCTACGGTGTGGTGACCTAATCTAAGGGTAGCTAAGGCTTGGGGAAGCTTCTAGGCTATCCTTGGGCTAGGATGGTCCTAAGTTCTTCATATTTTACTGCTCTATTCCTACTTTAATAGAATAGCATACCTCAACCCCTTACATTATTGTCTACTATATCTAATCTAAGTCTTCCTCTCCAGCTCTACTGCAACACCAGTTATCCTTTATTCTTCTAATCCAGCTTTAGATCCAGCTTCAAATCTACCTTCTGATTACCTTATTACCTGTAATTGGCTTAATGCACCTAATCAGTACATTATAGCATTATTTTATGCATAGCTAAAAGAAAGCAGTAAAGATGCAAATAATGATTATGCATGCATGAACTACCCTAACTTATGCTAAGTCTTAGCCTAATTTAGGTCAATTAAGACCTATTATTGCTGCGCAATCATACCCCCGTGCCTAAATCTTGCTAGTCCCTAGCAAATGCAAAACTAAATTATTCACATAAGGGTCCCTAAGGGATTGATTATTTTATCAAGTGTATGCTTAGAGATTTTTCTCCTTTTTGTTTTCATCCTATGCTCTAGAAATCTAGACAATCATGAAAGTGTAGCTATGTATCTTTTGCAATGGATTTGAGTGAAAAACTAATTCACCTCTAAAGCTTGTACTTGACCCCTAGTAAAATTCTAGTAGGATAGGTGGACTTCTTTCCTCAAGGTATTCAAGATATTCTATGAATTCCACCCGACTTTAAGCTTAGGTAGAGAATCTTAGAGGGAAAAGATTATATATTTAGTGGCTTACTCTCGATTGATACTACATAGAAATTAGTACTATAGAATCTAGATTCCTGGATTATAAAGTAACTCAACTTAGAGAAAGACGAGAAAAACTATGCTCTTTTTTGGTTCTTTTGTATTCATGCTCTCTTTTTCCTTTTCTTTTTCTTTTCTTTTCTTTCATTTTCTCAGAGCTCACAATCTCACCAGATTCACACATATGACCTGTATTTGGTGGTCTCACTTGGCATTAACACTTTAATTGAGTTCCCATAACTCTAATCCTAAGTCGAAATTCCTCAGCCAGTATTCGGGCAGTCAGAAACACAAAAAAATGGGCTAAGGCCAAATTTAGTGGATCTCAAATTTATTCGGTGGTATTGCCTCAATGCAAATGAAATAAACATTAAATATTCAAAAACTCTTTTTTTTTCTTGCTTTTTCTTCTTTTTCTAATTTTTTTCTTTCTTTCTTTATTTTTTCTTTTTCTTCTTTTTTTTTCTATGTAATTTTTTTCAACACAACACACGCTAGCGTACATTCATGAACCTTATTGAGGAGGCATTATTAGGGATTTGTGGTACTCAAGAGACATTGGGTGGCTTATTTGGTGGAAGTGCCTACTCATAGCACCGGGAGAGATAGATAGGACGGTGTATTTCTGACCTTGACATCAATACCCTCCATCAGCTGAGGATTTCGTAAAGAATGGTCATCACCATCCACCTTAGCCTTAGTTTTATAAAAACTCTCTCTCCACGTATTTGCCTTATTTGGTTTCTCTCAAAATTCACACAAAAATGTATACACAGGAATCGAGAGCGAAAACTATGCCTTATCTTTGAGTATCATCACCTAATTATCTAGGATTCTGAATTCCTTGCACTAATCTTAGAGCACCAGTGCTCTCTATTCTCATCTCACACTATTTGATGGATTTTTGGAAGAAAATTTACCTAGCTCCCAAAACACTATCCTGGGGTTCAGGAGAATAAGTACTACTTCTCGACAGACTAAAGACATTTATCAGCCTTCACTGTGAATCCATTGCAAATTCTACATGTGTGTGAAAAATTGTACTGGATTCCAAATTATAGGAATCAACTAGAGGATAAAATCCCTAATGCATTCTCTTAATAAGATAATCTTATTCATGGATGCACTATGTATATATGCTATAAACAAGTAACCTCTTATATTTGTACTTCATGAAATTTCCCTTTTGGGTTACATTCAGCTTGACCCTAGATTTAGAACAAATGGTGAGCAGGTGAGTCGAAAGTGGCTATTGCGGACGATTTTTAGCTCCAATGCAAGCATTGGAGGTAGAGTCGATTATTCTTTCATTTAGGGTCCTAAAGTACGTTTGGCATGCAGCTCTGAGGTTTTCCTAAATGTTAGCATAAAAAATTTCAGTTTTGTTGTATCTACCCCCCCATGCCTAAGTTCTTACATGTCCTCATGCATGAATATAAAAGAAGATAAATACAGTAAGGAGTAATGGGTAGAAATCATCTGCAATTACTCCTGAAATTTTAACGTTTAGCTCCGGCCAACCTGAGAGTATGTAATATGCAGAAAGAAAATGTACTAAAAGAAAAATATGCTATGTATAAAAATGGTATGTATAGGTGATGGATGTGGAGTAGATGCTAAGTTTAACGCCTCCAGCTGGGCAAAAACTCAATCACATGTATCAGTTCTTGCATTGGAGTTGGTCAAGATTAAGAGAAAGATGTGCTCATATGCTCCTAGAATCAGTGGTCCGGAGATGCGAACCAACTGATTGTGCACCCCTACTCCCAAAAGTCTAGCTATAAGAAAGTGTGGAGTGGTGGTGGAAAATAGAGGATAATCAGAGGGGGGATCATGATGTTGATTCACCTGATTTATCATGTCCCACAATTCTGCAGGAAGTTGCTGAGGGAGTAGATCAAACTATATCTCAGAACCAGAGTCTGAGTCATAGGGGTCTTCATAACGATAGTTGACATCAAAGATCATGCCCTCTCCAGGATCTAGAACATATGGGGGTATCCGTGAAAGTAGAAGATCTATGGGGAGGTCACAAAAATCCTCGTCAAAAATTACTTTGTCCTCGCCCATACTCATATCCAATTCATCAGAAGCTGACTCTTCAGGTTCTGAGTCGAGCCATCCATTAGATTGACTAGGATGATAGATGCGTCTCCAGCTCATTCTGCTCAAAGCTTCATCCTCATATGCATTGGGTTCCTCAGTAATTCCTGCCTCAGGTAGCATATTTATCTCTTCGGTCAAATCATCCATAGCTATTTCTGGTCTTCGGATGCTAGGATCAGGGATAGAAATTGTCATCTCAAAATCTCTAACATCTAAATTAGGGATGTAGGTGAAAGAAGAAGAGTGCAGATCAGAAGATGTTGGCTCTAGCACAAGTTCACCTACAATGGGAAGTGGCCTAGTAGTGTTGCATGTAACGTTTGCCTCAAGATCCATATCCTCAATCGGATCTACTTCCCTAATCTTAGTTGGGTTTTCTAACCCATGAGGTATCTCCCAGGATTTAGGATAATTCGATTGTGGCTTAGTCTTGGAGATATCAGTCCTCTCCTCCTCAGTTTCCTAAATGGAGTTCTTAGATGAACCCATTCTAAATATTTCCTACTCTTGTCTAATATCCAAGTTGGATTCTTCTTCCCCTGAATTATCTTATGGCATCTACTCCCGAGAGTCTTCTATGTGTCCTTCTGGCGTAGTCGTTTCATATTCTTCGAGGTCTTCAATGCTATTTTTCACTTGATATCTCAAAAGCAGTAGTTCTTGAGTTTCTCAATTTTGTCCAATTAGCCTTGTTATCCCTGCTATTCCCTAAAGGAGCTCCATCACAGGTTGTTGATACAGAATCCAGCTTTGTCTTTGGTTTGGCTCAATGATAGCTTGGATTTCATGTAGATAGAACATGGCATTCTCCTTAGCGCTAGCTACAGCTCTCTGTATTCTATAATGTGGTCGCATATACATCGGTAGCTCTTCAGGATTTCCAGGGGGTGAATCAGGTCTACCGATATTCCATGGGTGAGAAGCAGAAGTATGAAATCCATATCCTAGGTTATAAGATGCGGTCCTTTGAGGGACTGGCTGGTATGGGTCATAATGTCCAAGGTTAGGATATAGGTTAACCATTTCAGTAACCTGAGGAGAAGGATCAAGCAAAGTGAAAAGTCATCTTCACCACCTTGGGTTCTGATCCCAAGGTTGAGCTGATTCAGTGACCCGGGCTCTCAGATAAGCTCATGGGTCCAACTCTTCTGGATCCTGATTAGGTTCAGATCCAGGGTTAGCCATTGTGGCTAAGCCAGTGGAAGAAAAAGGTGGGAGAGAAGATGGTCCGGGTGAGGTGATTCACCTCCTTGGGAGCAACTCCCAAGGTCCAACCAGTCGAGGTCTAACTGACCTCCTTCCTTCTATACACCACCCAACCCCTGGGTTGGTGTAGCCAAGCCAAACAAGGCTAAGGCCTTGTCAATCAGATAGTCCATATGATCGGGTGACCAGATTTTAAGTCCACCTGAAAGTGATTTCTGCCTCTCAAGCTAACCCAGCCAGTTTGGTTATGAGGGGACTAAGGGGAAGGTTCTTCCGTTCGCTTACGCCTCCAGTTCCATTACCCCTTAGCCATGGTCATTTGACATTACCCCACAGACTTATTCACCAGGTTTGGCAAGAGAGATTTAAAACACCCAGTAGTATGACAACGAATTCGAGTTGCTTATGTTTTTTAAAATTAATTTTAGCCCATTTTTCTTCAGTTGGGGATTGTGGTGAGTGGCTCACAAGGTGGCCAAGCTCACCGGCTAAACACTAGACTTGACTAAGTCTAGGTTAGCCCAAATGTGGTCTCTAGATTGTAACCTTAAAGGTGTAACCTAGGGTTCATGCAATTCTAGGGTTTTTTGCTTTTTTTTTTCTTCTTCAGTAGACCACGAAATTAAGACCAATTCTCTAATAAAAATTGGAATCAGAATAAGTTGAAATTTGGTAAGTATATTCCTTTTTCAATTATCTTTCTAGAGAATATTTTTTGATAATTTCTACTATTTCAACTGAATTTATAGAGATTTTTAAATATCAAGGGGTTAGAATTGGAATTTTGACCCCTGATCGATTTTTCAAATTGAAACAGTATCAAATGATTTTCAAAAATTTGGGAAAAATATGAAAATTAAAGCCAATGAGATCAGCTTTCAAACCTCATCGATTTTGGCAAAATAGATTCGCGGATTGCTTGGAATTGCTTTTTGAATTTTGAAAAATCTTAAATCTAGGTCAGTCTGACCCCCTTTCACTTCATGAATTTTTAAAAATTTTGTGCTTGAAACTTTTTCAAAAGAGTAGTGTTGTTTGAAAGATGGTTTGAAAATGAAGATATAGCCCAAATTTCAGAAGTTTTTGCTCATTAATGTTTTGGCAATTGACCTTTGAAATCAGAATTTGAAGCTTCACCGAAAATCAGAGGGTCTTGGGAAAGCTCTTAAAAGGTGTTTGATTTTAAATCCAAACTTTCCACCAAAATTTTCTTTTCAAAAAAAAAAATTGAAAATTTTTTTTTCAAGAAAGATTTTTTTTCGAAGGATTTTCTTTTTCTTTTTTTTGCTTTTTCAAAACTAACCTAGGATTCAAAAAGAAACCTAATCTAACTACCTAGATTTTTTTCTTTGAATTTTTTTTTCAAATAAATCTAACCTAGGGTTCAGAAAGGGAAATCCTAATCTAAGATGAGATGTGCACCTGATTTTTTTAATCTACGCTCGTTGTGTGCTCAAATTCCCATTTTTCCTATTTTCCTACACATCAAAAGGCAAGTAGAGGAAGATTTGTCAGTAATTGCTCAAAAGATTGAAAAAAAATGACGTTGCCTCCCCAGCAACGGTGCCATTTAATTGTGAATTGTAGAGTACACAATTGATTAGAAAAAGAGTCGTAGTATAGTGCGCAATACGATCAACAATATTTATAAAGATAACAAGACTTGAGTCTCGGTCGTTCATCTCTGGGAGGCGTTTATGCAAATTTGAAATCGATCTCTTTTGCTCTACTTGCTTGAAATCTCATGTCGGTTTATGGTGATTTACGTATTGATGTACGACATGCTTGTTGCTAAACGATAATAATTAAAAGCAGGCAACTTCAATCACACAAAATATACTACAATAAGCTCATGGTAATTATCACACATAGATATATATAAAGTAAAAAGATTTTCATTCATTCAATTCATGATGGTGGCTACAACATTAAGCTTGTGGAAAGCTTATAGAGGAATGCTTGGAAAATACAAATCTAGCTAGCAGAAATGACCGCATATATGAATTTAAGGGGGGATTATGCATGCATCATTGGGGGAGAATAAAGAGATACACTACAAGCAATAAATAAAGCATGTAAACTATGAAGAACTAAGCTACTAATCTAGCAGAAATAAGGGCATTCGAAGGTGGGCTCCGATGGCCTTTGATTTGGTTGAAAGGAGGGGCGGCCAATGGTGCTTAGGCCGGCCCTTGGAGAGAGGTTGAGGAGGTGATCCAACATCTTGGCATGGAGATGGTGGTGGCCATGGTGATGCTACTTGTGGAAATGGAGTGGAGGTGGATGTAGCTAAACTAGATGGAAGCCAAGAGTGAATGGGTGCAAATGGCCACCACTTAGGTCTATAAAAAGACCTAAGGGAGACTCTCTAGAGAAGTGTGGAACTCTCTAGAGAGTGCTCCAAGAGTGGCCGGCCAAGGAGAGAGAGAGGTGGTTTTAGAGCCACCATTTGTGGATCTCCAATTTGAATGGCTCTTGGTTGCTAATTTTGGCAACCAAGAGTGGCACCACCTTTGGAAGAACCTAGAACACTCTAGGTGGTGTGGGAGTGCGTGAATGAGTGTGTGTGCTTGGCTGTGCTCTATGTGTCTAAGTAATCAAGGTTGTGTCCTAAGGGGGTTTGCGTTGGTGTAGGTCTTAAATTAGGGCTACAAACCCTCATTGTGAATGGGGAAATGCAATTAAACATAACTCAAGTTTAATTGAATGAGTGTGAACCTAATTGATAGTGAAATAACTTAATTAGGTTGGGCTTAGGTCAATTGGACTTTCATTGAGTCCAATTGGACTTGTATGGTTTGAGATCTGAGATCAATTGGACACTATCAGTCCAATTGACTAGGCAATGGTAATTGACTATGATCTAAGTCAAGTAGGTTTAGTGAGGACCTAATTAGGCCCTTAAGGAGGTCTAGAGGTGATGTACTAGGGTTAGGGTACCTTAATTTAGGTTCCTAGTGGGTTAGAATTGGATTTAGGGAGCTAGAGATCCAAGATCAAGGATTGAATCTCAAAACAGGAACTGGAAAGCAGTTCCAGACGTCCAATAATAGTATCAGACGACTTATACTCAAAAATCAAAGGTCTAGACTTGTTGTCTGGATGTCCAATCAGAGTCAGGAGGGATTATAGGTTCTGTCTTGGGTATTCTGTAGAAATTGGACATCTGACCATGTGTCTGGATGTCCAATAACACTGCAGAAGTAGGTTTAAGGTGTGCTGGAGTTGGCTAAGGGTTATGGACATCCTATAACTCATCTGGACGTCAAGATAGAGGCTAGAATTAGGTTTTTAAGGTTTCCTATGGTGTGGTGACCTAATCTAAGGGTGGCTAAAGCTTGGGGAAGCTTCTAGGCTATCCTAGGGCTAGGATGGTCCTGAGTTCTTCATATTTTACTGCTTTATTCCTACTTAAATAGAATAGCTTACCTCAACCCCTTACATTATTGTCTACTATATCTAATCTAAGTCTTCCGCTCCAGCTCTATTGCAACACCAGTTATCCTTTATTCTTCTGATCCAGCTTTAGATCCAACTTCAGATCTACCTTCTGATCAGCTCATTACCTGTAATTGGCGTAATGCTCCTAATTAGTACATTATAGCATTTTTTTATGCATAGCTAAAAGAAAGTAGTCAAGATGCAAATAATGCTTATGCATGCATGAACTACCCTAACTTATGCTAAGTCCTAGCCTAATTTAGGTCAATTGAGACCTATGATTGCTTCTCAATCACTTCACATCGATTCTTTCACTTAACTGGAATCTGACCTGTGGATCTGGTACACCCTAACTCAACACACTAATAAGTGAGTAGAAAAACTGACTAGGTTAAGAATTTTTGTGTACCTTAACTAAGTGGTGCAACAAGCCAATTGATTGGGCTATTTGGGCTGCACCACTCAAATTAAAATTGATTCATCAAGTAGCTTGCCACTTTGGGTTGATTTTTAGGACTAAACCAACCACTCCACATTTTATTTCTGATTTTTAAAGGAATATATCTGCACCCATGTTTTCAAAACTTGGAGTGTTCTCTTGAACTTGATTGAATACACCTAAGAGTAAACCCTAAAAGCTACTAAACACGGTTAAACCCTAAAAGACACATCATCAAATAACCTTGTTTACAAACCTTGGTTGTGCACGCACACATATTTGTATTGATCATTAAGGGCACAATCCATCTAAAGGGCCCATCACATTCCAAGAGCACAATCATCCCAAGCCTAATTAAAACTGAGTAGATGTTGGCCTTAAGGATTGATTAGCCCTTTAGGGCTCAGACTGAGATTTTTTTCGATTAATCTGCTTCTACTAGTCCATCTGATGTCTACCTAGGGGAGTAGCGTCAGACAACTGTGGCTGGGGGGTACACTAGGAACCAGAGGCGCAAGCCAATGGAAGAACCTTCTCCCCAGCCCCTCCCTCTAAGTGGTTGGATGGACTGGATAGAAGTAGACCAAATCATTTATAATCTCAAGACGGGTCCTGGGAGTCTGTAGGTCTTTAGGCTAACCCACCGAAGGACAGAGTTGATTGCTTGTATTGCAGGGCTCCTTTCTCTCTTCTAATTTCCCTCCTATTCTACCATGTATCCTTCCACATCCTACACTCATTTCACATCCTATCCTCCTACCACCACATATCCCCAAGATGATTACATCCCAACTTGACTTGTAATTACCCATCCACTAGCCAGGATAACTTTGATTGGGGACATGAATCTGGACCTCAGTGTCCAGGGCTTAACCCTGGACAATAAGACTATGATTACTATCCTTCCCAAAGCTATAATGATTATAGATCTTCATCCTTTGATGATCAACCTAACCTAATCTACAATCAAGAAGGATATGTTGACTACAACACCTACCCTCCCCAGTATTCCACTGAATATAGGTCACCACCATTCGTTAAACAACCTGAAATGACCTACTATCAGGGAGGGACCCGAGAACCTCGATATCTTGACTACCCTAGATTTAACCCAAACCCACCCAAACCTGAACTGAACCAGTCAGTTCAAGTGAACCAGATCTAGGATAGGGTGTTGGCTAATTTGAGGAACACTATACAATCTTTAGAAGCTCAGCCAACACCATGCACTGAAGCATTGGAGCCTATGATGAAAATGATTGATGAGCTAAATAACTCTTTATTGGATTTGCTCCAAAATGTCAAGGATAGGGGCTTGGGTGAGTTTCTACTTGGGAAATTATCGAGGTTGAGGATGAAATTTTTGGTTGCCCTAGTCCAATCTTAGGATGATTCTCAAGATGAACCCCCTCAGGAGAGCCAATGTCTGAACCCGCTCAGGCACCTGTCGAGTGGGATACATTTTCTAAAACCGAGGATGACTAGGTTGGGCTAGAGCAACCCATTGAGGATAAACCGATTGATTCACCCAAGATCCCCGAGCCAAGGAGCGAGGAAAAATATGTCTCTTTGAAACAAGAAATGACAATCGATTTTGAGACATATATAAATGAGGATCATGAATTCTTTAACTCTGAGGGTGAAGAATCTCTTAGTGAAGTCTCACTTGAGCGTAAGGAAGATGATTTTAGTGAGACAAATGGGCTTGAGAAATCTGATGAACCATTTGACAGCCCATTCATTAAAGATTTGGATTCAGTTGGGGCTAACTTGGAGGATTCAAATCCTCATTTACGAGAAGATTCAATCAGTAGCCCCATTCCTCAACCACAACCTAAAGGGATTGATTTTGATTTGGAAATCATTGTAAGTCAATTCTAAGTCAGCCACGATTTTTGGACTTGGGTAAATCATATGGGGTGAATGATATGCTAGAGGTCCCAAAGCCCAAACAATTGATGTTGGAGGATAGGAATTTGTAAGTGAGAATTTGGGAAGTTAACTTTAGGGAAAGCAGGAGTTTGGATTTAAGGGTTCTTGTTGGCCTAAAACCACCTACTTTTTAACAAGACCCTTATGATACCTTTGATGTGTGACCCAAGCCTGGAATAACTGATTATTTTTCTGAGTTGAACGTTAAATGGACATATGAACCTAGTGAATCAAATCTACCTTTTGTCCGACACTTTAGTCTTGGGTTGCACACCACAAAACCATAGGCCCAGCCCTGCAAACACAATAATCTTAGGTTTTGGGTGATTTTCATCCAGAACCTTAGAACCACTCGACCCTGTGGCATAGGTCTGCACAATAATCTGGTCCACATTTTTGGACATCTACTGGCAGGTCCTGTGATCAATATTTTTGTTTTGATTCTGACCTATACTTATGAATTCCTAATTTCTTCTTTATATGTATATTATGCCTAGCTGAAGGCATTAAAGTTAGCTCGTGTGTATACTCTCTTCTCTTTGCGAAGCTGATCGGGTTGTCATGAAATTCAGGTGATATTCTATTTACTCCTCCCTTTTCATGTCTTTATTTTTACAATGAGGACATTGCATCATTTAGGCATGGGGGGGTGGATACTTAATCCTGCAATTATTTCGTTAGCTCTGTAGAATTTCTTTTATTTTCTTTCAAAAAAAATTAAAATTCGAAAAGATAAAAAAAGAAGAATTAGGAGAAGAGAACTTAGGCTTTTGGAAGTTATTAACTTTAGGAAAATATACTATAGGACCTGAACACTTAGACTCTTCAGGTCTTCGGGCTTAATTAGCCTGGGTGCCCACTTGAATGTGGACTTAATCTCGAGTCCTCGCCAATTCAAATTCATTTTTAATCTAGTAAATAAATTGGGATGATAAGTACATGACTTATCAACTCGCCCTCTAATTTGAGAGGATTTTAAGTCTAAGCATCTGCACATTATTTGCACTGACTCATTTTTCGGTGATTTCTTCGAAAATTAGTTAGCTAATGAACAATCTAAGGTGGTATAGCTAGCAAATTGTCGGTGGTAACAACTCATCGACCGGTTGTCCAGAGCCCAACCACAAGACCATTTTCTTCATATTGCCTTTAGGTAAATCTTAGATCAGGGAAGCTACCTATTTAAAAAAAAACTAAGACAAAAAAAGAAATACTTAGAATAAAAAAAAGGAGAAACTAAAATAATAATAATAATAAAATCACACTTCACCACACGAGTTTGGCTAGCAAGTTGCCATGGGTAACAGTCCATTGGCCAGTTGTCCAGAGCCTAGCTCACAAAAATTTATAATAATTCCCAAAACACTTAGGGAAGAAGTGGGGAAGTAGAATAAACCGAAGAGATATATGCTGGGTTCGCCTTTGTGTTGACCCCATGAATAAAAGTAGGGAGAAAGCTACCGTTCGAAAAGATAAACCTTTAGGCAAGGTCACCTAGGGTCATAGAAACCTGAAGTCTATTTTAACGGCCGCCTAGTGAGCCTATCACCCTTTCAGAAGATGCTCAGCCCTTAGAGTCCTTTTTCGAGTCTTGGGCAGGTCGAGTAGACGTAAAAAAGTTATCCAGAAACTCTCAAACTCCAAAAGTACAAAAAAAAATTAGAAAAGAAAAAAAACAAAAAAATGTATCTTCCCTTTTCAAATAAGTCGAGGACTTAGGCGATCTGCATTCTAGCAGACACACGAGTACGATTGAGTTTTCATAGTTTAGGACCTTAGTTGAAATTTTCTATTGTTAATAAGCAACTTAGGCCTAAATGATCGAGTCCTAATTCTCTTTTTCCACATAGCATGTAGTTTAATTTTTCAAGGGACTAGCAAAAGATAGGCATGGGGGTATGATGTAGACACATTTAATTAGGTTAAAATGACTATTCATGGATGTTCCTAGGCTTAGATTTGCATTTCATATTATAAATATTGTATAGCATGCATCACACTACATTTAGAATAGTTGTGTATATTTTAGGTTAGTTACGTTCTTTTTTTGGCCAGGAGGGAAGGAGATTTATTTCAAGGCCTCGGATGGATGATCTGACCGTACGGATCTGATCAGGACAACAATCGAAGTCTAACAACCCCGAGATCGTCTAGATCGGAGTCCCGTAGTACCTTATGCAATCAGAGGAAGATCAATGACCAAGAGGGCAATGCGACATCCTTATGGGCTTCGGATGAAAAATCCAACCATATGGATGGATCCGGAGCAACAATCGCAGTTCGTCAACGTGAAAATCACCCCTATCAGAGCTCCGTAGCACCCTCTATAAGAAGAAGGTGGAAGGTCTAGATGGTGCCACGTGGCGCAATCCTGACCACCCATCCAGACCACCCAATAGGAACCACAGCTACCCCAACCTCACCCATAGAGAGATCTCAGCTATTGGATCTCAATCTCATGGCTAAGGGGCACTCTACACTACACGACTACACCACCTCCACTCGACCATCCACAGCCTCAGTGCAACGATAAGGTGCCTGCGCCTCAAAGGTGGGGTATGGGTTCGAAACTTGCCAACCCCCCCAATTGCTCAATTGACACAACGTGAGCGCACCGGCCAGCTCACGCGCGTGGACGCATGCACACTAGCATGCGCACCCGCACCGCAGCGCTAGTGCAGCAGCGTAACGCTAGCATGCACGCACGTGACATGGCACGTGATGGGTGTGCAAGCACAACAACAGTGGGCATGAGTCGGCACGAACTTCAGTGATAGCCTAGGTAGACCTTTAGTGACGCTTACAGTCGTCACTAATTGCTTGAAGGCACAAGGCCAGCTACGGGTGTGAGTAGTGGGGGCATGATCTTCAGCAACAACTGCTTGGGGTCTTTAGTGACGCTTGCAGCTGTCACTACAGCCCTCTACATGAATTTCTTCTTCCCTCCACTATATAAACACCCCTACACCCCCCATTCCTCTTCATCTCTACCTATTCTACTCCCACCTACTCCTAAGCTCTAGTAGCCTACCAAAGCTCCATTAAAGCTTACTCTCAAGCTCCAAAGGCCTCCTATTAGTGTAGCATTCCTTTATGCCACCAAATATTCATCCCTCATCCCATCACCTTCACAGGTCACCTTGAAGCCATCCTCCCACCACCATTTCGGTAACAAATCGCCTCTGCCCCCTCACCTCCATTCCAAAGCCTCGGTGAAGCATTCCTCTACCAACATCATCCTGCATCTCACCTCTGTCATCCCACTCCTCAACTCCTTCGTCCAAGCTTCCACCAGGCACCGTCATCTCATCAAACAACCGATTCGGGAGATTCCTTCTCACCTCTCTCTCTTTTATGCTTTCGTAGATGATTGTAATAGACATTTGTGCAATATATCATATTTGATTCCATCTATATTGTGATCCATCTTGTTTGCGTCCTTTATAAAAATAAAATATATATATATATATAACAAAACACCAAAAAGAAATAAAAAAAGGGCTATTTTCAAACAAAGTAAACGTTGCCTCCCTGTGTTCGACCCGAGACACCTTTGGAATTTCGGCAAAATTGTATTTGATAACGAGTTTTGTAACTACGACGACAGGTTCCTCCAAACCCTAATTTTTACCACGCGAAACACATCCATCACCTGCCTAGCTAACTTGGAATTTATCCTCCAGAGATGCATCAAGACATGGCTAGTCCTTAGCTGGGAAAAGAGCCACTTTATGACTTGGGAAGGCATTGTCCTGGGTCATGTGGTCTCTAATTGGGGTATTGAGGTTGATAAGACTAAGGTGGATGCTATCTCTAGACTTCCTCCAACCACATCTGTAAAATAAGTCCACTCCTTCCTTGGGCATGTGGGCTTTTATAGAAGATTCATCAAGGACTTCTCGAAGGTTGCTCGACCCTTGAGTAACCTTCTAGCCAAAGACACGCCATTCGAGTTTGATGAATCATGCTGTAAGGCATTTGAGTTGTTAAAAACGTTAGTCACCTGTGCTCCGATGTTCCAACCACTAGCCTGGAAAACCCAATTTGAGATTATGGCTGACTCATCTGATTATGCCATCAAGGTTGTCTTGGGTCAGAAGATTGAGAAAAAGCCCTCTGTGATTTACTACACTAGCAAGACTCTGGACGAGGCCCTGGGGAACTACACTATTACTGAAAAAGAATTGTTAACTGTAGTTTTCGCTTTAGAAAAATTTCGGGCTTATCTTTTAGGTTCTCATGTAATCATTTATACCAACCACTCGGCCTTGAAACATCTCTTGGTCAAAAAGGATGCCATGCCCTGGCTTATTCGCTGGATTCTACTACTTAAAGAATTTGATCTTGAAATCAAGGATAAAGCCAGGGCACAAAATGTAGTGGCAGATCAGCTGTCGAGAATCCTAATTGATTCTCCTCATCCGGATATCCCTAGTTCAGACACTCTTTTGAATGAGACTATCCTTACAATCGTGGGTATCCGAACCCCCTGTTTTGCAGGAATCGTTAATTATTTGGCCGTTAGTCAAATCCTTTAGGATTGGACCAAACAACAATGGGACTGGCTTGTGGCTGAGGCCAAATATTATTTTTGGGATGATTCCGAGCTATATCGCATCGGTGCAGACCAGATTATTCATCGATGCTTCATGGAAATTGAGTTCCATAGTATACTTGAGTTCTGCCATACATCTATGTGTGATGGACACCTTTCCAAGAAAAAGACAGCAACAAAAATCTTGCAATCTGGATTCTATTGGCCATCATTTTTTAAGGATGCCTAGGAATTCTAAAAATCATGTACCTAATGCCAGACACACGAAAACATGGCTAAGAGGGATATGATGCCCCTAAAGCCAATACTTTCTGTCGAAATTTTTGACATTTGGGGCATCGACTTCATGGGACCTTTTCCTCCTTCACTTGGACACCAGTATATTCTAGTCATTGTTGATTACATGTCTAAATGGATTGAGGCAATCCCCACCCGAACCAATGACCACAAGGTGCTCATCGATTTTGTGAAGAATATCTTCAATCGGTTTGGGATTCCTTAGGCAATTATCAGTGATGGTGGCACACATTTCACTCATGCTCAGTTTTGAAATTTACTAGGGAAATATGGGGTGAATCATCATATTTTCACACCCTACCACCCTTAGACGAACAAATAGGCCAAGGTCTTCTATCGAGAGATCAAAAACATTTTACAGAAAATCGTAAGGCCTGATAGGAAGGACTAGACCCAAAAGCTAGATGATGCTCTTTGGGACTACTGTACGATGTACAAAATTCCTATCAGTATGTCTCTGTTCCGTCTGGTGTTTTGTAAGGAGTGTCACTTACCCGTAAAGCTAGAACACCAAGCATTTTGGGCGATCAGGAAATGTAATTTTGACCTAGAGTTGGTCGGGAAGACCAGGAAACTCCAACTATCTGAGTAGGAGTAGATTAGAAATGATGCCTACAAAAATGCTAGAATCTGTAAGGCAACCACTAAATCTCTCCATGACTAGATGATTTCAAGTAAGAGCTTTGAGCCAAACTAGAAGGTCTGGCTTTTCGATTCTTGACTAAAGCTCTTCCCTGGCAAGCTTAGGTCAAAGTGGGATGGCCTGTTGGTTATTGAGGTCATCGAAACCTCTGACCCAAAGATAGGTAATTCCTTCAAGGTAAATGGACAATGTCTCAAACCCTTTGTTGACCATGTGCTCCCTGAACCCGTCTCGGACAAGGTCGCTCTTACCTTGCCCTAACCACCGTGGCCGATCATCGCCTAGCTGAAGGCACTAAACTCAGCATGTGTAAAGACTATTCCAAGCTGACCAGAATCTCATGGAAACCAGGTGCTATTCTTCCACTTCTACTCTCTTGCATGCTTTCATTTTTAACAATGAGGACATTGCATTAGCTAAGCATGGGGGGTGGATATTTCTTTGAATTTGTTTGTCAGCCGTAATAGTAATTTCCTATTTTTCATCTTAAAAGAGAGAGAGAGAGAGAGAGAGAATTAGGAGACAAAAACTTAGGCATTAAGAGTTGCAAACTTTAGGGATTGATACTTTGGGACCTGAATACTTAGACTCTTTAGGTCTTTGGGCTTAATTAGCCCAGGTGTCCACTCGAATGTGGACTTAGTCTCGAGTCCTTGCCAAGTAATTCTATTTTAAATTGGTCAATAAATTAGGGTGATAAGTATACAACTTATCAACCCGCCCTTTGATTTGAGAGAACTTTAAGCCCAAGCATCTACACACTATTTGCACTGACTCACTTTCCGATGGTTTCTTCCGAAATTTGGTAGCTAATGAACCATCTAGGGTGGTATGGCTGGCAAGTTGTCGATGGTAACAGCTCATCGGCCGGTTGTCTAGAGCCCAGCCAAAAGACCATTTTCTTCGTACTACCTTTAGGTAAATCTCAGATCGGGGAAGCCACCTACTTAAAAAGAAATAAAAATATAAAAATATAAAAAGGAGAAAATAAAAAAATAAAGCCACACTTCACCGCACGAGTATGGCTGGCAAGTTGCCATGGGTAATGATCAGAGGCTCATCATGACTTCTAATTACCCGTAATTAACTAGCTTTCCTAGTTAATTAGCTAGGAATATGTATATATAAGGGTTAATTATGTAATAAGGGACAAACCATTAAAGGACCATAAAATAAGTTAAAAATGATAAATTATAAGCCAACTAATATTATTAATAACTTAATTAATAAATGTACTCAAAATACCATTAATTAATTACTTAATTAATATCTTATTTAACTTAAGTATAACTTAAGACCTAAGTCTTAAATAACTTAAGTAAGTTAATAAGTAAATAGATATAAATAAATGGGTCAAAAATGTGAATACAAGGCTTTAATATAATATTTAGCTAAATTATAAATATATATAAAAATTTAGAAAAGAAAATAATTTAAATTAACCTTAAAAGCCTCTATTTGCATTTCAATCCGTATAATTTATTACATTTGAGTCCTTTCCTTTCACCTAGGTCCTCATCTTTCCTTGCATATAGGTCCTTGTAAATACCTCTCTTCTTCTTCTTCATTTCTTCTTCAAACACTCAACGGCTGACGAACGGCGGTGCATCTACCACCTGATCACCATCCATCTGATGCCATTCCACCCTCATCAAGCTCCTAGAGCTTGCGCTCACCGCCATCGTTCCATCCCACGGTCTAGATGCACCTGAAATCCTATTTAGGACTCAAGGTTAACTTCACCAGCGTCAGAGAAGATGCTGGTGGTTACCTTGAATCTAATCAAATTCCCTTCCATATTCAAACTCCCTTACAGCTGCCGAACCCTATAAATACCGTTAAACCCTTCGATTCCAGTCAATTAGCTCCCTACCCTCTTCCCCCAACTGTAGCTAACTAATAGGCTATTCGTCCCTATTCCGACAAACTACCTTCACCTCCACACACTCTCTCTGATTGCTTCCACCATTTACCATGCTCTGCCATCTTCTGACGCATCTCTAGACAAAGCGATGACTTCGGACTCTGCTTCTACTCTACGAATACACTCGCCGGACTTCTTTCCTTGACCCTCTAGTTTCATCCTCTGTTAAGAGCCATCGACAGGGATTTCTACCCCCCTTCATCCAGGTAACAGTAGGGTTAGGTAGGTAAGTATAGCACAGTTTTAATTCAGTAGGTTAAGTAGTTTAGTTAGGCCTTTATGCTCAGTATACTTGTCATCTTCTCCGACTCCGGTGAGCTCATTGAGCTTCTCTAGAGCACTCTTTTGCTATTTTTATGCATTAATCACCTTCTTTTTATCATCATGAATTTATAGCACTACTCTCTCATTCTTTTTATCAGCTATTACGCCTAAGTCATTGCCACATTCATCGGCGACCTTCACTATCCACGACGGAGGTCACCAAGGGTAGATCACATCCAATTGAGGCTCTCCATCACTTATACACCATTTAAGAGCCCCGTTCGAAGTTCTAATTAAAAAAATAATCACCTATTGATAAAATGCCTAAATTCATCTCAACTCTTGAGTTCACTGTCCATGGTAAGCTCAGGAGAGTTAAAACACCTAATTAATCACATCTAGATCATCTCTGAAAACTATGGAACACTTCTCCTCACTCAATTGAGTGAGAGGATGTGATCTGAATTCTAGCAAACTCAGATTACATCTTTTCTAAATTCAATGCATAACTTCTAATTTTAATTTCCATTTGAGTCAATTGAAGAGTTCCTGAGGTTCTTTGTGACCTCAGGAAGCTCTTAAGACCTTTAATGGTCAATTTGTTGGAATCTTGTACTCTTGCAGCCAGTTTCTGGACTCACCAAAGCTCCAACGAGCTCCAACGAGTCGAAAGTTGATCTTCAGCCCATAGAACTCTATGCAGAGCTCCAGAATGATTATTTAGGATTTAAGGATTATGTATCGAGTGTCAATTTGATGATCAGATGCCTGGAGCTTGTAGATGGCCTTTGTCTTCTCCAACTCCGACGAAGTTGGTGAGTCATTTCTGTTAGGGTTTAGGTCACTGTAAGAGGTCCAAAAGCAAGAACAAAGTCTGCTGAGTTCATCTTGGCTAGTCAATTGGTCAGGAATGTTTTGGTTTGCTCTACCGGACAAACCCATTTCATAGCTCAAGCGGAGAAGTTTGATAACCCATTAGGAACTTCAAAACATGATTAGATGTTCTAGACCAATTTCTGATGAAGAATTAAGTTGATTCAAGGTTTCAATTTGATCTTAGGAAGCTTAGAATAGAAAATCAACTCTGAGCTAGTTTTGGTCAACTTCAGGTTCAATTTGAGGATTTAAAGATTGATTCTATTCTTTAAGAGGTGTGTTGGAGATCTGGGATGATATATAGTGTGCTTGAGTTGATTTGAATATGTTTAATTGAGATTTAAAGGAGGTTTAATCTACTGTGTGCTTTGGGTCGTTTTGGAGCCTAAGTACTGTTCACAATGTTTTTGTTGAGATTTAATCCTGAATTCTACTTAGATCTATTATTTTTGGCATCATGAATCAGTTCAGATCACTTGTTGAGGTTGTTTTCTCTCTAATGGATGAACTAGAACTTAATTCAGAGCTTCAGAGCTCCAGAACGAAACTATGAAGCTAAACCCTCTTTCTGGAGCTGTTCAAGGCTCTCTTCTTAGCTCATCTGTTGTGGTATGATCTAATGAGATGGTTCAGGACCTCATGTAGGGTCAGAAGCTCTCCTGTAGGTCATCTGACCTTATTTCATCTACTATAGGCCATGAATGGCTGTAAGAACCTATCTTCTTTGTCCTTCAAATCGAAGGACTAATCGAAATCTGAACACCAAATTGGTGTTCCAATCATGTAGAACTTCTCAAGAACTTTCAATTGAGCTTTGAAATGCTCAATTTAGTCTAGCCAATCGGCTAGAATCATTAGCCGAAGTTTGTCCTGAAAGGGAGAAGTTTAGTCCCACATCAGTTATGAGTGAGCGCATGCCTTGCTATATTATGAAAAAGTGCCGACGTCATTTTAGTCATCTACGCTGGGCCTGAAATGAAACTTGCTTGGGTCCGGGCGCGTGCATGTGCACATGCCTGTGCGGATGTGTGTGTGCATGCACAGGCATATGCCTGTGTGTGTGGGCCAGTCAGTGGGTGTGGATGTGGGCTTGGGAGGTCGAGACTATGCATTGAGACAAAATTATTAAGAAATCCACCTAATTAACGAACTAGGCCCGGCTGAGTAGGGTCTGGTCCCACCCCTGTGGGCACTGTGTATCCTCGAAAGGCTGGGCCACCCATTAACCTAATTTTTGGATTTTGAGAGTTAAAAAAAATGGGTTAAGGATCAGAGAAGTTGGCTAAGTGTGGATTGCATTGTGCATAGTATAAGTAATATAAGAAGCTAAAATTTGAGAGTTAAAGAAGAGAGAACAGAGAGGGTTTAGAAGAAGAAAAAGAAGATAAAAAGAAGAATAAGAGAGAGAGAATTATGGCAGAGATTAAAAGAAAAATAAAGGGTTGAAGAGAAGAAGAAGAACAAAGGAGACTTGTGATTTTTAATTCTTATTTTTCAATGTAATAATGTCTCCTTTTAATATTTTGAGCTTAATTGATGTATTGAGGCATTTGTAGTCATTTGTATAATTTTTTTTCTTGCCTTAATCTTTTATAATTAGTTGTAATGGGTGTAATAAACATGTTTACTTGATTTTTAATGAAAAATCACATGTGTAAATATGTTCTTTCTTAATGGAATGTTGCATGCTTTTTAGTAAACATCTTTTATACAATATTCATGTACTTAAAAATATTTTAGTTATAATTTTGATTGATTAAGTAACTAGTAATTTATGTTTAGGAATTAATGGTGAATTAAGATAAGTTATGCCTCCTGGTGAACGACCTGGACTCAACCAGTTAAAAAGAATTAAAACTCTAAAATGCTAGGTTAACTTGACCCTATACTACAAAATTAATATTAATTCAAGTTAACCTAAGTTACTTTTTCATGTGATTAATTAAGTCTAAATAACTTAATTAATTGTGTTGAGGAATTAAACGATCATAGCCCATTTTCCGGTTGTCCAAAACCCAGCGCATAAAAATACACAATAATTTCCAAAACACTTAGGGAAGAAGTGGGGAAGTAGAATAAACTGGGGAGATATATACTGGGTTCGCCCTTGTGTTGACCCCATAAATAAAAGAAGTAGAGAGAAAGCTACCATTCAAAAAGATAAACCTTTAGGCAAGGTTACCTAGGGTCGTAGAAACTCGAAGTCCATTTTAGCAGTCGCCTAGTGAGTCTTTCACTCTTTTCACAAGATGCTTAGACTTGAGTCATTTTCGAGTCTTGGGTGGGTCGGGTAGCTGTAAAAAGTTATCCCAAAACTCTCAAACTCCAAAAGTACAAAAAAAAATTCAAAAAGAAAAAAAAAATGTGTATCTTCCCTTTTCAAATAAGGCAAGGACTTGGGGCAGTCTGCATTTTGACAGACACCTGGGCGTTGTCGAGTTTTTGTAATTAGGTCTTGGGGTTGAGATTTTCTAAAGCAATTGACAAATTTTGCCTAAGTAATCAAATCCTGATTCTACTTTTATACATAGCATTTAGGTTTGTTAGGGACTAGCAAAAAGTAAGCATGGGAGTATGATAAAAACACATGAATTCATGATAAAATGATTATTTATGATAGTTCCTAGGCTTAACATTGCATATCATGTTATAAATACTACATAACATCCATTGCATGACATTTAGGATAGTTGTGTATTATGTACAATAATTCTTTCATTTTATATGGCCAAGAGGTAGTGTGACATCTTTATGGGCTTCAGATGAAGAATCCGACCATACGGATGAATCCGGAGTGACGATCGTAGTTCATCAATGCGAAAATCACCCCAATCAAAGCTTCGTAGCACCCTCTACAAGAAGAAGATCGACGGTCCAGATGGAGCCATGTGGCGCCATCTTGACCACCCGACATTAACCACGGCCACCCCAGCCTCACCATGTAGTCACTACAGCCTTCTACATGAATTTCTTCTTCCCTCCACTATGTAAACACCCCTACACTCCCCATTCCTCTTCATCTGTACCTACTCTACACCCACCTACCCTAAGCTCTAGTAGCCTACCAAAGCTCCATTAGAGCTTACTCTCAAGCTCCAAATGCCTCTTATTAGTGTAATGATCCTTTGCCGCACTAAGCATTCATCCTTCATCCCACCACCTTCATAAGAAGCCTTGGAGCCGTCCTCCCACCTCCATTCTGGTAGAAGATCGCCTCCGCCTCCTTACCTCCATTCCAGAGCCTCAGTGAAGCATTCCTCTACCCGAAATCCTCCTACATCTCACCTCCATCATCCTGCATCTCATCTCCTTCATCCACGCTTCCACTAGGTGCCATCGTCTCGTCGAACAACCGATTTGGGAGATTTCCTCTCACCCCTATCTCTTTTATGCTTTCATAGATTATTGTAATAAACATTCGAGTGATATATCATACTTGTTCCATCTCATTTTGTGAACTTGTCTTGCTTGTCTTTTTATTTCAAAAAAACACAAAAATAACAAAACCTCAAAATACCAAAAAGAAACAAAATGAATTGCAGTTTTCAAATAAAGTAAATGTCGCCTCCCTGTGTTCGACCTGAGACTCCCTTGGAGTTTCGGTTATAAATTATATTTGATAGATGCATTTTGCGAGCTACGATGACGGTTTCTCCAAACCCTAATTTTAATTCATGAAACATGCTTCATCATTTCCCTCCCCATATTTCTTTCTTGTGCCCAAAGCCACCCACTCCCACTTGTTTTCAACTCACATAGCCTCCTCCTCCCTCTTCAATTGCCATCTTCCCCTCTCCTCTTGCTCCTCCAGTGGTCTAATGCCCTACTCCTGCCACTGGGCTACTACTGCTACAACCGTTGCTACTCACGTGAACAACCTAGGTGTAGCCGCCACCCTTGAGTACTACATGTTGACCATAGATGCGACTTCACTGTTGCTGGAGAGGGAGGTGTTAGCAACCATCTTGCTACTATTATTACTACTATGGCAATGCAAGAGAGGGCGGCACCTGATTGAAGAGGGGTGTGTCTGTGGCTGACGGCAAGAATGACCATAACCACTGTTTGGGGGCCGCAACAACCTCGCTACTGCCATGTTTTTGCATAGATCGAAAAGTGTGACCCTTGGGGCTACGGTGGATAGGTTGTAGCTACTATAGAGTTAGCAATGGTCGTGGTTGCTAAAATTATGGTTGATGTGGAAGATTAAGACGTCGTCAAGGCCTCGCACAGGGCAAGCATGCCCGATCTTGCCCTCTTACATGATCCTTAGCCTTAGGGCTTTGGTGATGCTTATTCATATTTGGGACTACTCTTGATGATTGGGATTTGATGTGTGTTGATTTTTTTGTTGTGAGGAAACTCGGTGTGGTAGCTACTTGGTGTCAAAGAAGCCAAAATGCTCGAGGCCAGGTAGGGCCCCCCTGATAATTCCACTTTAGTGGACTAATTCAGTGCCTAAGTACATTATTGTTGGAATAGAAATGTAATATGAATCATGCATTGCATAGATAAAATTAATAAAGGTGCACAATATCATTCCAAGCATTGCATCAATTTTTACATCGTAGTCAAGTAAATTCGAGTCATTATGGAGTGGGAAATCTGGATGAAATCATACCTAAATTTAGAATGCCACTTTCAGAGGTTTAATTTGTCATCTGAGAGAAAAGAAAGAGCCACTTTAATTCTTTGGCATGCAATTTTGGGGCCCTTTTGGAAAGGAGATGGCTCTCTCAAATTAGATCCTTCCCCATCCCATATAGAGAGTTGAGAAGCCACATCGAAGAAAAAAGGAAAGAAAGAAAAAGAAAACAAATAAAGAACCTTCCCTATTCTTTCTCACCCTTGAATCTCTCTCTCCCTCAAATCTCTCTCTCTTCTCTTTTGAGAACATGGAATGAAGATTCTCTTTCACTCTCTAATTCTTTCTCTCTATATATGCAATAGGAAGAAGACGACAAGGGGACATCTCCCCTCCATGGGAAGGAAGCCCCCCTTCTCCATATCGCTTCCCCACAGGCAACCTCTCCACCGTGTGCCACCACCACCGCGAGACTCCATCCTCGACTATGCTCTCACGGAGAGGACCTACCTTTCTCTCTCCATCAACATCGCGCTTCCACCACCACATCTCGCCTAGGTGATGGGAACACCATCATAGGCCCTAACTAGCCCATTTTAGTCTGGAATAAAAGATAAAAGCTCCTACATATTCATCTGAGGATTATATCTCCACCACATTGTGTTTTGAGAAGAGAATAAGAAACCAAGGTTAATTCTGCAATTTTAAAAGCAAATCATGAAAATGAAATAACCAAGGGGTTTTCTAGGGCTGAATTAAAAGTCAAATGAGCATTAAAGTCAGATAAGTTGGTTAATGCAGACAAAAATGAGTTTTCACCCATTTCAAGAATAAATAGTAACCCAAAACCCTAATTTTGAACCTGCTTAAATAATAAAGGTTCTGGTTAGGATAAAATTCACCTAAAACTTCTAAAAATCATATAAACAAATTCCATAAGGTTTTTGATCCTTGATTTGACATTTGAAACCCATTTTGACCCAAAATAGAGTCTCAAATAGAAAGGTGTCCTAATTTGGATTTCTATGCAAATTGCCCAATCAAACTTAGTCAAAACTGAAATCCAACTTCACCACTAGATTCCTTGGGTCCAAATTAAGTTTTACCAAAATTTGGGCCCAATCAGAGTCCATCTTGGTCTAGTTTGCATTTTGGTCCAATCTGACTCTTTCTCTTTCATTCATACCCCCAAATTTCGAAATCCTTACAAAAAGTCCCCTAACTTTTCTTCATTTCCTTCAAATGGGTCCCTATCACCATGGCAAGTGTGAACCCAAAGGTGCCAAGCTTCAATTAGGGATACCTCCCTGATTTCTCAATAAATCCCTCCCAAATTGGAAAGGATGATCTTGAGGTATCCCTAAACAATAAACCTAACTCTAGATCCTAAATCCGCCCAAGAAGCTCATGCGAATCCTTGATATCCAAGAATATTCTTCCTAAAAAATTGAGCCTTTCATGATTGTTTCCAAGCTTGGGAGCTTGCTTGAAGGCCTATCAAAGACCCTCATGGACTACCTTACCTCCTTAGCAAGTTTTGGACAAGTGAAACTCCTCTTCCTTCTGTGACCATATGCGAATGCTACTCTGGCGACCTCCTCCACCTCTCTTCCCCACACCTCCAACAATCAAATTGGAGGTGCCTTGGTCTCCCTCTCCTCGTCGCACAACTCTTCAGCCAAAGAGAGGGCATTTCCCCTATCTCCATCGTCGTTGTCGCCTCACCGTTCCTTCCTCCTTCTCCGACTCTAGTTGAGACACGACCGGAGATCTTTGGCCATCTACCTCTCTCCTAAACCCCTATATTTCTTCCTCTTCTCCACTACATCACTTCCACTCTCCTCAAACTCCGATTCAACCACCATGCCAACTATTCCCCATCATCTTCCTCCTCTCTAGTAGCAACTCCGGCGAGGCCTCCATGACGCAACACACCTCCGTTTGCATCGTCGCCACCTCCACGAGATCAGCCTCGCCCCCTTCATCAAAAACCCTCTCCCTATTTGATCATGTGACCATCGAAAGCCACCCCCGAACACCAACACTTGTAACCACCTTCCCTGAGGTCACCTGACCTCCACGCTCCACTAAAGTCCACAAAACCATCACCACCACCTTCGCCGTGCTTCGATGAAGCTTTTGAGCCATCTGAATGGGGCTTTCAAGCCCGTATTCATGCTTACAGGTTTCACTGTCGCTCTACCACCGTAGCCATCTTCTCCGACCTCGGCTGCAGATCTCTGGCTTTGTTATTCATCGTAATCACTTCCAGGTGATGCGGTCTCACTCTAGGTGCATGCCCAGGCTATCAATTGACAGCCTCAATTTTGCTCGCGATTGGAAGAAGCATCGCCTGCTGCTGTTATGAAGAAGACGTGGGAAAGTTAATCCCACATTATGGGTTTAGAAGCTCACAGTGCAGCATAAGAGGGATTTCTGCACCAGACCCCTCACCTAGTACATGAGGGGTTAGGTCCCTCCTCACGCCATCTTCACTCCTCGACTACCTTTCACACCCGGTAGCCATGGTCTCCTGCCCAGATCCGTATACCCGCTTGGATACCTGGTTACAGACCCGATTACGTGGATTTTTGAGAAAGAGAAGAAAGAGAGAGGGGGGTTTTGCCCTTGGTCCTGTCCTCTCTATATTAGCTGCTGAGAGGCTTTCATGAATCTGGTTGGTGCTATGATGTGCCTCTCTCTCAAGGCTTGAAGGAAGGATGAAAAGGCCGTTGCCTCTCTATTGAAGCTACTCCTCCTAAACGCTTAAGCTTTCTGGTGCTTATTTCTGTCATTTGATACTTGCATTTGATTCTGTGGTTGAGCTTACTATTCATATATTTGAGTATTTGTGAAGTTTAAACTTAAAAGGTAATTTGGTGATTCAAATCACCATTTTCCCCTAATGTTTTTGCAAATTGATATTTGGATCTATTGATATATTATTCTGAATTATTCTTCTAATCTTAATTGCTCATATTTTGCTTATAATTGTAATTTGTGAGAATGAATTCCATTATTGCTCCCAGTGAACGACCTCGTACTTGTGAGTTATAAATTTTAAGTGTTTTCGAGTGATTTTGACTTGCTACAACTAATACATCATTTAAAATATCAATTTCACACGTTAACATTTGACACCGTTGCCGAGGAGCAACACGCAGTTCAATTTCACTAATTACAATTTCTGACTTGAATCTAACTTGCTTTATCTGATTTGTTGTGGGTGTGCATGTACACAAGAGAAGATCAACCACACAACAACCACTCCAGGGGCAGGTAATCTCATCTCCATCTTCTTAAGCCCCTATTTCTGGAAAGAGCTAGAAAGGGAAATCAATTAGGCCAACTTGCATTCCTTATTTAGAATTAATCACTTCTGAGTTGCCTAACTTGATCTATTTAGAAACCCTTCTCCAAGATTCCTACACCTACTAGGCATTTAAGATACTTAGGGCTACTTACCTTCTTGATTGAACACTAGGTACCAAATTTGGAAGAAATTGATTGGGCCAGAAAGAGCCAAATTAGGGTTTTCATCTTATGGTTGAGAAACACACGTGCGTGAAATAACAAGAATTGATTTTCCCACATCGTGTGCTACCTAAGCCCTTGCTTGAAGTTACCTAATCAAGGAAACCCTAAAATCTAGCTCTAATCATCCACTGGAATCTTAAAATTGGGACTTAATAACAAGCACAAGTCAGGTGAAGTTGATCCACCTTGTGTGTCAGCCAATCTTCAAATTAGGTCACCAAGCATAAATCAACTCTAAAGTTCAAGTGGAATTCTAAGCACCTCAATTCAGATTTAAAATATGGTAGACTTATGTGGTCATGTCGCTCATTCCGATCTATATGGATTCGCGATGACAATGAAGGTTGGGTGGGGGAAATCCTATATCCCGTGGGGACGCTCTACCTTGTAGGGGTCTTTGTGGGACTCTCCCTTCCTGGTTGACCAATTATTTCTTCGATGAGCGGCTTTCTGATTAAGAGGTATCATCCACTTCAAGCCTCCTTAGTCATCCAAGCATATTTGGGTGCCTTGATAGGGTCTGTTAAATATTTTGTCCCTCATCTACTCTGCTAGTGCATGTTCATGAGGATGTCCTTATGACCACCCTTGAGGCTTCCATTAGCTGTTCACTCTTGTTGAGGTCAAGCCTCGACTCACTTGTTTGTGCTACCTCCCGACCTGATCGATATCTCTTCTGATTCATCTAAGCCTAGATCTCCTTCATCCATAATCATGGAAAACCCAGTAGAAGAAGAAAACAATCTCCAGAATTAGCTCCAGTGCCTCAATGATCTATTCCATGCTTTCATGAATCCATCATAGCATCCTATGATGCGCAATCATTACAATCCCGCTGCGGTAGCAATCAAACCTAGAGTTCAAATCCTGGTTGGAGGACCTAATACTTAACTCAAGTCCAACATGATTCATGCTATCCCTAAATTTCATGGGCTGCACTCTAAAGATCCCTTCTAGCATATCAAACAACTCAAGCATCTGGCCTAGACCTTTGGGACAAATGCTCAAGATCGAGACATCTTGCTCATGAAGATGTTTGCCTTCTCCCTCATGGACAAGGCTGTCCACTAGTACTAAACCCTAACTCGTCCAATCAACACAAGGGCTAAACTTCAATCCGAATTTCTAAAGAAGTTTTTCCCCGTTGCTTGGACAAATGCTTTGAGGCACTAGATCATGCACTATACTCAGAATGCAGGAGAACCACTTCATTAGGCATGGGATCGCTTTCTAGATCTCATGCAAAAATGCCCCCATCACATAGTTGGTAACAAGTCCAATCCTTTTTCCAAGGATGCCTTGAAGATATCAAATTATTCATCACTACGACCTGTGGTGGCAACATCATGGGTCAACATGATGACACCATGTGGGAGATCCTAGAGAATATGTGTGAGAACTCCATCAATAATGAATCCATTGGCATGTTTGGCAGGACGATTGCCCTTGCATTGACAAACACCTAGGGGGCACACAAGACCCAAGGCCACATCTGTCGATCTGGAGTTGATAGCCAGTCGCTGGGATAAGATCTCAACCATTGAGAAGAAGGTGGACGAATTGACTCGACACTTGCAAAGAGCCACCTTAGCATAGCAAAACCCATTTGCACAACCACCCTCTGATAGGGAGACTATGCATAACATCTATCATCATTCTTCTTAGGGGATGGACCCATATTCACCCCTGTCTGATCCTAGTTTCGGAGGACACTCTAGAACCTCTTGCTCAAGTTGGGGGAACTCTGAACCCTCATATTCTGACTTCTCTGGGGTTCCTCAGACCTGTGAAGACCTCAACGCCATCCAGAATGATCCATTCTCTAACACTTATAACCCTGCATGGCAAAATGATCCTAACTTCGCATGGTCAAGGAACAATCAAAATCCAAGATCTCAATTTCAGCCCTGACCACAAGTTCCATGCCCATATTAGCCTGTTCAACCTAGGCCCAATCCAAATTACTAATCTGGGCCGACACAGGAAGATCAAATGTCTTTAATCCTTCAAACCCTAGCTGACATTCAAAAGATGAATGTAGCTATGTAGAAACAGTACAAGGATGAGATCACAGAGGTTCGTAATCAACACACACAGATGTCAAAATCTCACCAGCCTGGTACACTTCCTTCTCAGCCTCTACCAAATCCGAATAATGTGACGAACCAGAGACATGTTATGAAACCGAATCAGGGCCAAGCTCACTTTATTTATCAGGCTCCTTCTGCTCCATCACCTAACGGGATGGGGGCTTCAACATCAAACTTAAAATATCAGTAGCAACCACCACTTTTACCCACTCCAAACCAAAGAAGGCATGATTAAATTCTGTTACCACCCGTAGTGGCAAGACAACTCAAGATCCACCTTATCCAAGCCAATCTAAGCCTAGTAGTTCAGTGCCTAACCCTAGGTTGGTTACCCAGGACACCCCTATTCTATACTTAGAACCTGAACCAATTCTAGAGGAACCTGCAGAGGTTCCATTTCCTAATGCCTTGACCAAAGGAAATAGGAAACCCAAACCTGTGGCACTTGATGAAGATTTGGTCAAGCTCTTTGAGCAAGTCTAGATAAACAACCCCTTAATAGATGTAATCTACTACATACCGGCATACATGAGATTTTTGAAGGATTTGTGTACACCTAAGAGTAAATCGTGAACCAAAGACGAGAGTTCGATTGTATTATCTGAGCTGGTCAGCTCAATCATTTTGAGAAAGCTCCCGTAAAAAGTAAAAGATCCTGGCACCCCTTTGATCTCCTGCAAAATTGGTGATTTAGAGTTTGATCAAGCATTATTGAATTTAGGAGCCTCCATAAACTTGATACCTACATCCCTACTAGACCATTTCTAGGAAACAGAGGTGATTTTGCAGTTAGCAGACCGATCAATCAAGTCACCCGGAGGAATTCTTGAGGATGTTCTGGTTCAGATTCGTGATTTCTACTTCCTAGTGGACTTTATTGTATTAGATATGGATACTCCTGGAAATCTGGAAAACATACCAATCATTCTAGGGAGACTGTTCATAGCTACAGCTAGGGCAAACATCAACTGCAAAATGGGCCAGATTGAGTTAAAATTCGGGAATAAGACATTCAAAAATTGATATATTCAAGGCCCAGAAAGGAATTAATTGTGGGGCAATAAAGCAAGTATGTGGCACCAATTTTATGATTGAGGATCCACTTCTAGAAGAAAACCTAATTGACCTTGATCCTCAATCCTAAGCAAATCATGCCCCACAAATAGAGCCTAGCACTAACCCAGATCTACCCACAGCTCCAAACTTATCTTCTGAGGCCTATCCCGAATCATCTTCTACTGCTGAAAACCAAGTCATAGAGTTGAAACCTCTTCTCGATCATGTGAAATACATCTTCCTGGGTTCTAATCAAACATTTCATGAGATCATCAATTCTCGACTCACATCGATCAGGAAACAAAGCTGATTTCTATTCTCCAGCAGCATCAGAGAGCCATTGGTTGGACTCTCGATGATTTGACTGGTATCAGTCCCTCATATTGCACACATCATATCTACACAAAAGAGGGATCATGACCATCCCAAGAGATGCAGAGAAGACTCAATCCAAATCTGAAGAAGGTCATGAAAAAGGAGATCATCAAGTGGTTAGATGCTAGGATGATCTACCCAATCTCTGACAGCCACTAGGTAAGCCCAATCCAAGTTGTACCTAAGAAGGTAGGGCTCATCGTTGTCACGACTGAATCTGGAGAAACCATCCCGACCCACATCGCAAATTCGTGGAGAGTCTGCTTTGATTACAAAAGGCTGAATGCCTCCACAAAGAAAGATCATTTCCCACTACCATTTATTGATCAGATTCTCGAGAAATTGGTGGTAAATCGATTCTTTTGTTTATTGGATGGGTACTTCAGATACAATCAAGTGGCCATTCATCCAGAGGATCAGGGAAAGACCAACTTTTCCTACCTCTATGGTATGTACGCATTCCGTAGGATACCTTTTGGGCTATGCAATGCATCCACCACCTTTCAGCAGTGCATGCTAGCCATATTCTCTGACATGGTGGGTAAATACCTTAAAGTATTCATGGATAACTTCTCGGTATTTGGTGAATCTTTTGATGAGTGCCTCCTACATCTGATCCAAATCCTCAGAAGAAGCATTGATGTAAACCTAGTGCTTTCTTAGGAAAAGAGCCACTTTATGGTTCCAAAAGGTATCGTCTTGAAACATCTTATTTCTAAGAGGGGTATTCAAGTTGACCGGGCCAAGGTTAATTTGATTTCCAAACTCCCTATACCTAACTCGATCAAAGATATTAGATCATTCATGGGGCACGTGGGTTTCTATCGCCGATTTATTTCTGATTTTTCCAAAATCACGTGCCTCTTGACCAACCTCCTCTCAAAAGACATGCCTTTTGAGATGACGAGTTAGTGCATTCATGCATTTAAGATCCTTCATGGCTGAGTCACCCAAGCACCAATCTTGTAATCCCCTAATTGGTCTCAACCCTTTGAGATCATGTGCGATGCATCTAACTATGCAATGGGAGCAGTGCTAGGGCAGAAAATCGACGAGAAATCCATGGTCATATATTACACCACCAAGACATTAGATGAGGCTCAACGTAACTACACAGTTACGGACAAAGAGCTGCTGGCTGTCATGTTTTGCCTTGAAAATTTCAAATCATACCTGTTGGGTTCCCATGTCATCATATACTTGGATCACACCGCAGTAAGGCACTTACTCACAAAGGACATGAAATTGAGATTAATCTGATGGATCATACTGTTGCAAGAATTCGACCTTGAAATTCCTGACAAGGCGGGAAAGTAGAACGTAGTAGCTGACCATTTGTCTCACCTTCCTTCTTCAGTCATTGACCCATCTGGACCTATTATCGAGCATTTTTTGGATGAACATCTGTTGGCCAGTAACAACTTCCCTGGTTTGTTGACATGGTAAACTACTTGGTTATAGGGAAAGACCCACCAGATTGGGCAACTTCCAGGCAGGACAAGTTGATTTCCGATGCCAAGTACTACATTTGGGAAGAACCGTATCTCTTCCATATTGGCAATGATCAAGTAATCCGGAGATCATTCCAGGCAACGAGGTCAATAACGACATCTCTTTCTATCATGACCAGGCCTGCGGTGGCCATTTCTCTAGTCGAAAAATCGCAGCGAAGATCCTCCAGTGTGTCTTCTTTTGGTCCATAATGTTCAAAGACGCACAAACTTATTGTAGGGCATGCACTCGTTGTCAGACCTTAGGCAACATGGGCCAACGTATATGATGCCCTTGAACCCAATCATTGTGTGTGAGATCTTTGACATCTTGGAAATTGATTTCATGGGACCCTTTCCAGGATCTAATGGCTTCAAGTATATCTTATTCACTATTGATTACGTCTCTAAATGGATCAAAGCCATCCTCACCAGAACAAGTGACCATAAAGTTGTTCTTCGATTTATTCAAGAGAACATCTTTTCTAGATTTGGGGTTTCAAAAGTCATCGTCAGTGATGGTGGCTTTTCGTCAATGTTCACTTCTAGTCCCTAATGAGAAAGTATGGGGTGTCACATCGTATCTCGACTCCTTACCACCCCCAAACTAATGGCTTGGCAGAACTGTTAAATCAGGAGATCAAGAAGATCCTTCAGGTCATTGTCCAACTTGATAGGAAGGATTGGTCTACCCACCTTCCGAAACCTTTTGGGTAGATATAGGATGGCCCATAAGACCCAATTAGGCATGTCTCCCTTCAGACTCGTGTTTGGGAAGGCATGTCACCTCCCCGTAGAAATAGAGCATAAAGCCTACCGGGCAGTACGGAAGTGCAATCTAGATCTTATGAAGGATGGAATCCACCACCGATTGCAAATGAGCAAGATCAAGGAACTACGCAATGACGTGTATGAGAACTCGCCATCTACAAAGAGTGGGTGAAAGCCTTCCATGACAGGCACATTGCAGGACAATCCTTCCATCCTGGTCAGAAAGTACTACTCTTTGATGGCAAACTCAAGCTCTTCCCACGTAAACTCAAATCCAAGTGGATTGGACAATTTCTGGTGAGACAAGTATTCGGAAATGGAGCTGTCAAAATCAATGAACTCAGCCGTGATTTTGAACCTTTTATCGTGAATGGTCAGGACTCAAACCGTTCATCGAACTCACTGACACAAATTTGGCTATAGTATTTTTTAATATCCATTCTCCTTGAGCTTCATTGCACCCAGCTGTTGACGTTAAATTTAGTGCTTAATGGGAGGCAACCCATCATCTTTTGAAAAACCTGAAACCTTCCTAACATATCCTTTTGCTGAATTCATATTGCACTTTAGGGTTCGGTTCATCCATTAGAACAGTCAACTCCACCTTTGGTACATGTATCAAAGCTTGAAATCATTCACAACAATCATTCCAACTCGTTCACCACCAACTTGTTCTAATGTACGATTTGGATTGAACTCGAACCCACCTAATTTACATTGAGGACATTGTAAATCGTAGACATGGGGGGTATTAAAGTGCAAAACACTGTGAAATCAATGCATGGAAGGGTTTTCATCAAAAAAAAAAAATAGAGAGAGGAATGGAGAGGTCATTTTGAGCTGAATTAAAAAGGAGAGGGAACAAAAAGAAAAGAATGAAGAAAAAGGAGCCAACAAAAAGAAAAGAAAATGAATTAGTCCCTTAAAATTAAATATGGAACCTACCTAACATCTAGGTTGTATCGGATGATGAATTAAGACCTGGAAGGCTAAAATTCAGGGAATTAGTGGTGGATACTGACCTTAGGCCTTTTAGGCTTGTTTTAGGGCTTAAACACTCAAGTATTTGTTAAGATCTGGATTCATCCTCAAGAGGTTGAGGAAAATGCTAGGCTAATGTATTAGGTCTTAGGCTTAAGGATTATTTAGCCCTGTTGCCTGCCCTTTCGTTTGAGGGACTTGGTAACCTGAGCACCCAAAATCACACACTTAGTCCAGTTCAATGCGCTTAACAAAGAAAAATCTACCAAAAGTGTTCTGTTCTAAAAAGACATCTCGAGGATCTAGCTTAGAAGCTAATGCACGAGTTTTGGCAAAGTAAAATAAGGGTTAGGAGAAACCCATCATCATAGTTCGTAAAACACATTATCAAATACAATTTTTAACTGAAACTCCAAGGGAGTTCCAGGTCGAACACAGGGAGGTGACATTTACTTTCATTGAAATCTGTGCTTCATGCTGTTTCCTTTTGGTGTTTTAGGGTTTTGTGATTTTTTTGGTGTTTTTGTAATAAAAAGACAAGCAAGATAACTTCACAAAGTGGAGAAACAAATACGATACATCACAATGTCATTTAAACATCTATTACAATATGCTAAAATATAAAAGAGCAAGGGATGAGAAGAAATCTCCCAAATCGGCTGTTTGGTGAGACGACGATGCTTGGAGGCAGCTTGGACGAAGGGGGTGAGGTGCTGGACGATGGAGGTGAGATGCGGGAGGATGCTGGGTAGAGGAATGCTTCACCAAGGCTTCGAAATGGCGTTGAGGAGCTGGAGATGATCTTCTAACGAAACAGAGGTGGGAGGATGACTCCAAGGCTTCTTATGAAGGTGGTGAGATGGAGGATGAATATTTTGTGGGATATAGGAGATTACACTAATAAGAGGCCTTTGGAGATTGGGAATAAGCTCTAAGGGAGCTTTGGTAGGCTACTAGAGCTTAGGAGTAGGTGGGAGTAGAGTAGGTAGAGATGGTTTGGAAGGAAAGGGGTCATGGGGTTTATATAGTGGTGGAATGGAGGTGTTTTGCATGCATAGGTCTTCAACGACCATTAAAACGTCGCTAAAGACCCACCAGGGGTGTCACTATAGCATTCACTCACCTTGGCTAGCATATGGAGGTGCGGCTACAGCTAGCGCAGTGCAAGGAGATCGTCAGCTCTTGGATCCGGTGAGGATGGCTGAGACTGTGTGGAGATCACACACACTTGCTTGCATTCAAATCATGCGCTCACTGGTAGTCGTTGGATCCACCATCGTGCGGCAGGGAGGCACCCGCAGATCGTACCCTCGCGGTCATTCAAATCGTGCACCCACTAGTTGAGGAAGCATCTCCACCATTCAATCTTTATCGTGTGGTTGAGGAGTGCACGTGGATCGCACCTCTGGTGAAATTTGAATCGCGCTCATTGCAAGATTACGAAGATCAGACGACGGATAATGTGCCTGGTCATCTTAAACGAGCTCTACAAATGGCATGTGTCTGCTTTGGCATGTGTCTGCATGTCGTCGAGTGATGTTTCCTCGCACGTGTGCAATGTTGGCCGCTCGATCAAGATCGAGCAATCCAATTTCTTCGAGAGTTGAAGGGGGCATAGCGAATAGCCGCTCGATCTCGTGTCCCCTCTTTGCGAAACGGGTGCACTGCCACTGTGACAAGGGTGCCCGATTTTCATGTGGAGGGATAGGTGCAGCTGTGGCTCGACCATTGGATGAGGATCTAATGGTCGTGATCAGATCTTCCTTGAGGTGCTTTTGGAGGAGGCCAGGTGATGTTTGGGCGATTCTCAACCATTGGATTGAGATCCAACAGTTGGAATTCTCTCCTTGAGGTGAGGCTGGGGGCTACGGCTCATGTAGGGCAACATAGATGGCACCACGTAGTGCCATCTGGGTCGTCCATCTTCTTCTTCTTGTAGAGGATACTATAGAGCTCTTATGGGAGTGATTTTGCGTTGACGGACTGCGATCGTTGCTCTGGATCTATCCATACAGTTGGATTTTTCATCCAAAGCCTGTAAAGACGTCACACTACCTCCTGGCCATATAAATGTTGGAATTAATGTACATAATATACAACTATCCTAAATGCAATATTTATACTATGATATGCAATGCTAGGCTTAGTAACTATCATAAATAACCATTTTATCATGAATTCATGCATATTTATCAGGAGCGGCTAGACAACACAAATTGATTGAATGAGTTCCCAGTGTGGAGAGGTGGGAAATTCCCCTCAAAGATGCGTAATAACATATCGTCTCCTTGGTGCTTATCTCCTAGGATATCTAAATATCCTACTGGGGGCATGTAAGCACCTTATGTTGGTTCAGGTGCCATGGGGGTGATTATCCCAAATATCGATTGCTAGGGCCTGAATTTAGCTACAGAATGCCATGGGCGTCACTATCCCGAAGTGTCAAAAGCCAAGGTTCTAGGGGTTGCCATGGGCGGTGCTATCCTGAAGCATCGATTGCCAAGGACGCTTCAAGGATTGATGGTGGGGACAAGGAATCCGGTACAGACTATGTTTAGGGCTAATTCAAGGCTGGATTTAGGGAAAAGTAAAAAGAAAAGAGAGAAAACTCTCCAAATGAAAATCCTTCTATCACTTTATTACAAAAATGCACTGGCAAACTAACTTGGACATGTTACATTTATGCACGGGTGCTTTAACCGCTGGTGTTAACGAACCTTTGGGTAATTTTTGCAGGCCTTAGAAACATTTTCAGCAGACTCAGGACTGAGGTTGGTCAAGTTTGGATCTTGGCTGGTACTTGAGTACCTCTAGGCCTATTGTTGGTATTCTGTTCTAATTTCTAGAGTTGTAGCTTAGTAAGGCACCCTGATAGTTACATCCAACCTAGAGAACTACTTTGATTCATAGAATTTTTGCTAAGGGACTAGAAAAAGCTAGGCATGGGGGTATGATGGGAACACTGTCATAGGCCCTAACTAGCCCATTTTAGTCTGCAATAAAGGATAAAAGCTCCTACATATTCATTTAAGGATTATATCTCCACCACATTGTGTTTTAAGAAGAGAAAAAGAAACTAGGGTTAATTCTATAATTTTAACAGCAAATCATGAACACAGAATAACCAAGGGGTTGTCTAGGGGTGAATTAAAGTTCAAATGAGCATTAAAATCAAATAAGAGGGTTCATGCAGACAAAAATGGGTTTTCACGCATTTCAATAATAAATAGCAACCCAAAACCCTAATTTCAGACTTGCTTGAATAGTGAAGGTTTTGGTCAGGATAAAATTCACCTAAACCTTCTAAAAATCATAGAAAAATACTCCATAAGGTTTTGTATCGTTGATTTAATCTTTGGAATCCATTTTGACCCAAAATAGTCTCAGACAGAAAGTTACCCTAATTTGGGTTTCTACTCAAATAGCCCAGTCAAACTTGGTCAAAACTGAAATCCAACTTCACCACTAAATTCCTTGGGTCTAAATTAAGTTTGTACCAAAATTAGGGCAATCATAGTCCATCTTGACCTAGTTTTCATTTTGGTCTAGTCTGACTCTTTCTCTTATTCATATCCCTAACTTTTGAAATCCTTACAACATGCCCCCTAACTTCTCTTCATTTTCTTCAAATGGGTCCCTGCTGCCAAGGCAAGTGTGAACCCAAAGGTACCGAGCTTCAATCAGGGATACCTTCATGATTTCTAGATCAATCCCTTCCAAAATTGGAAGGGATGATCTTGAGGTCATCCCTAAACAACTAAACCTAATTATAGATCTTAAATCCTTCTAAGAAGCTCATGTGAATCCTTGATTTCCACGAATCTTCTTCCTAAAAATTTGAGCCTTTTAAGCTTGTTTCCAAGCTTAGGAGCTTGCTTAAAGGCCTATAAAAGACCCTCATGGATTGCCTCACCTCCTTAGCAAGTTCTAGGCAAGCGAAACTCCTCCTCTCCCTTCTCCAGCCATCTGCGAATGCTACGCTGGCAACCTCCTCTACCTCTCTCCACACCTCCAACCATCAAATTGGAGGTGCCTCCGTCTCCCTCTCCTCGTCATGCACCTCTTTGGCCAAAGAGAGGGTGTTTCCCCTATGCCCATCGTCTTCGCTGCCTTACCGTCCCTTCCTCCTCCGGCTACAGTCAAGACACGATCGAAGCTCTCCAGCCCTCTACCTCTCTCCTAAACCCCTATATTTCTTCCTCTTCTCCGCTACATCAGTTCCACCCTCCTCAAACTCTGATTCGACCACCACACCAACTGTTCCCCATCATCTTCCTCCTCTCCGGCAGTAAATCCGGTGAGGCCTCCCTGACGCAACACACCACTATTTGCATCGCCGCCACCTCCATGAGCTCCACCACACCCCTTTCATCAAAAGCCCTCCCTCTATTTGATCATGCAACCACCGAAAATTGCCCCCGAACACCACCACCTGCAATCACCTTCCCTAACGTCACCTGACCTCTACGCTCCACCAAACTCCATAAAACCACCACCACCACCTTCGCTGTGCTTCGACAAAGCTTTTAAGCCATTTGACTGGGGCTTTCAAGCTTGTATTCGTGCTTACAGGTTTCACCATTGCTCCATTGCCGCAGCCATCTTCTCCAACCTCAGCTGAAGCTCTTTGGCTCGATTCTTCATTGCAATCACTTCCAGGTGACGTAGTCTCACTCCAGGTGCATGCCCAGGCTATCAATTGAAGTAGATAGCCTCAACTCTGCTTGTGATTGGAAGAAGCATCGCCTGCTGCTGCTATGAGGAAGACATGGGAAAGTTAATCCCACATCGTGGGTTTGGGAGCTCAAGCGCAGCATAAGAGGGATTTCTGCACCAGACCCCTCACCCAGTACACGAGGGGTCGGTTCCCTCCTCACACCATCTTCACTCCTCGACTACCTTTCACACCTGGTAGCCCTAGTCTCCTACCCAGATCCGTATACCTGCCTAGATACTCGATTATAGACCTGATTACGCAGGTTTTTGAGAAAGAAAAGAAGAAAGAGAGAGAGGGGGTTTTTTGCCCTTTCTCCTGCCCTCTCTATTCTTAGTTGCTGAGAGGCTTTCGTGCCTCTGGTTGGTGTTGTGCTGTGCCTCTTTCTTGAGGCTTGAAGGAAGAAGACGTCTTTGCCTCTCTGTTGAAGCTACTCCTCCTAAACACTTAAGACATCTAGGGCTTATTTCTGTCATCTAATAGTTGCATTTGATTTTGTGGTTGAGCTTACTATTCATATATTTGAGTATTTTTGAGGTTTAAACTTAAAGGATAATTTGGTGATTCAAATCACCATTTTACCCTAATCTTTTTGTACACTGATATTTGGATCTATTGCTATATTATTCTAACTTGTTTATCTAATCTTAATTGCTCATATTTTGCTTATAATTATAATCTGCGAGAATAAATTGCCATTATTGATCCCAGTGAATGACCTTGTACTTGCAAATTATAAATTTTAAGTTTTTTCGAGTGATTTTGACTTGCTACGACTATTACATCCTTTAAAACATCTATTTCACCCATTACCACCATGTCCTCGTCAACTCCATCATCGCGCTCCACCTCCTTACTGCAACTTCTTACTCCTCACCGCGAGTTCATCACTACGCTCTGCCCATCAACCACCGTGCTTCACCACCATGCAACATCCACGACTGTGCCTCCTCCAGCAACCACCGCGACCTCCAACTGTGCAACACAACTATGAATCACCTCTGGCCCTCGTTGCACCTTCGTCTTCTCTTCCTCGCCATCGCCTCCAACCAACGCCATCAGAGCCACCATCGCACTCATGCTTATCCGTCCTCCTTGCGTGCGTGCCCTCGCGTGCAGTGCCATCCACGCAACAGCAACCTCGCACATGCACTCACATGTAGCCTCAGTGCGTCCTCCTTGTGTGTGCATGCAAGCTCGCACCCATAGCCATAGCAGCTGGCCTCCCCCTCCTCTCCTTCTTCGAACACTGTTCATCTTCTCCAACTGAAGGAACCCATCTCTGCCAACCACCCCTTCCACACAACCACCAACATCCATTGTCGTTCTCCATGCCATCAACTTCCCCACACTCACCACACCGCCACGAGCGCAGCCACGCCCTCAGAACTGCCAATGGTCGTCCACATGTGTGCGTGCCAAGCTCACCGTTGGTGAGCATCTTCCCTCCAACCGGTGAGCTTCGGTCGTCTCTATCAATGCCACATCTGCCATCGTGAAGCCCTCCGCGTGCTTGATCTCCTCTGAGCTTCGCATTCAACCAAAGGATCCAAATCCTCTATTTTGGGTGACCTTAAATTTTACATTTGATGCCATTGTTGGTTTTCGATTTTTGTTTTTTTTACTATTCTATTCAGCCACTTTGCATGCGTGCCCTCACAGGTCCCTCTATTTGTCTTATGCACTCAACTCCTTATACATTGACTTAAGTTCTTACACAAATGCGTGCCATCTCATCAAGCATTTTCATGACCTAGAAGAGAAATTCAACTTCTTGAATTCTAATTACATTACATGCCATTATGGGTTAATTGCATTTATTTTATGATGATAATAATTGTGATTGAACCCTTGCACTCTTACAATATCGCCTGACACTTCTTTATCTTCTTATGTCGTATGGGATTTTAATATGGATTTTGCATCTATGACCTGGAAAAATAAATATTCATGAATCTATTATAGTTGTTCCTCCCTATGGATATGACCTGACTCTTCATGGTTGGTTTACTGATAAATACTTTTGGTTTGGGATTTTTCCACCATGCGATTTTACTACGACGATGTATTTTTCTGACATTTTTTGTCCAAGCGAAATCTCCTGATCACCCCCCTTACTCTTGTATGTTATCCCTTTAAATTCTCGAGTAGTAGGAGAGATGGGAAGGAGATTTAAACTACGAAACCATGGGTTTTCCATAAGATTTGGGGTTCATGCATGTTGTTTTGATGTGCATTGAGTAACCGCAAGTGTTGTCGGGTTGCACTTGCGCCGTAAAATGTTAATTTTGGCATAAGCATTCTGAATGGGATTCCAAGTTAGAATGCCCCTTTTAATGTCAATTCGTGCATCGGAATGGACTCAAGATGCTGGGGCTAAGGGTTGAATTGATGAAATCTATCCCATTGTGGCTACTACATCCAAAGATTTGTGCCAAAAATAGATTTTCAATTTCTTGCATGCATGTTGGTGTAGAGAGAAATAAAATAGAGCTTCAAAGGTAAGCCTAACGGTGGATGACTAATGACTAGAGCACATGTAATATCGAGCTTGGGCAAAGAGAAGAGATGGGATAAATGCTTAGTGAAACAAGGCTAACCCACTACTATAAATATATATCGATGTAGCATCACCTCGGTAGGGGTTTTGCTACAGTTGTTGTAAGTTGGTTCCAATGGAATTTTGGTGGACTTCAGTGTACCATCAATTGATCCTTCTCTTTATAAAGCCTACTTAGGCATAATTATCCTAAAATTATAGGCACCTTCGTTTCCCCTTTCTATGTCATAGAGGAACACTACAACATACTTTACTTTTACCTTTGGTTGGAAACTGACGGCAAAATCGAAATAACCGACAGAACTAAGTGACGCCATTATTATCGTTGCTATTTCATTTTGCCGTTAGTTAGAAGGCACATCCGACATCAAAATAATGTTTGACCATCGGACAAATTGGATATTTCGACGTCATTTCAAAATCAACAATAATTGTATTTGTCGTCAGTTGTCTCAGAAGCGACAACACATATAAGTCACTTTTTCCAGCCTTTACATGCCCTTTCTTTATTTTCACCATCGTTTAAGTAACTTTTCCATTTCTTATATAAGCAACGACATAGATGTGACACTAAAAATATTTTTGTCGTCACTTATCCTAATAAGCGACAGCATAAAAGGGGAATTGTGATTCTCTCAAACCTTATATGCCGTTAGTTATTAGGATAAGTGACGGCAAAAATATTTTTAGTGTCACATCTATACTGTTGCTTATTCAACTAAGTGACGGCAAATGTTTGGGTTTTTTGAAAAAAAATTATAAAATGATGATAACTACCTGCTAAACCTACTTAAAAGACTTTCTTTTATAGAAAAACAAGTGATGGAAATGAAGAGAAGTTTATACTTCATAACTAAAAGTCTACTACATAAAAAGTTTGAAAATGAAATATTTACATAAAAAAGGTAACATGAAAAACATAACAAAAGAAAATGGATAAAAATCAAAATGCAGTTGCCCTGATGCCACCAGCTCTACCTGCACCACCCACAGAGTCGTCATCGTCTTGTCTGTAGATGCTGGGATCTGATGAAGACGGATGCTGTGACTGGCCCTTCTTCTGAAGAAGGCTTATAAGCGTCTAAAGCTTATCATCCATGACATTTATCTTATTCTTCATCTCTACCTCTCTCTTCTCCCTCTCCTCCTCTCGTCTCTATAGTGTGTTAATCTTTTGATGCAGCTGATCAATAGCACTAGATGAGATGGCACCTTTCCTCCCATACCAGGTGGATAACGTGTATGCCCTCCTTGCACTACAAATGAAACCACTGTGTTCTGGTGGCATCTCTCCTAAATGCCTCCTCTAGATCCAAAGGCTGGTTGACGTTGTCGGAGGTCTCGTCAGTGGGGGCATGTACTAAATGTTCCATTGCTCCTAATAGTATTAAAAAATATTATTATACTATATAAATACAAATTTATAAATTTTTTGAGTTTAGCAAACTTACGTGTTTCTCCTAGTATGACTCATGAATCCACTTACGAGCACCCTCAGCTGCAGCCTTACTGTGGGTGACCTGGTAGATATCCATCGTAGTCATTTCTATCACATCATGTGTAGAGGAATAAAAATATAAAAATGATACAATTATATTAAAATAACTTAAAAATTAAGTAATATTCAACTAAAAAGTAGTTTCAATACTTACATAATGGCTCTTAACTGTCTTGATGCTCCTTCGACCCAAACAATAGGTCTGTGCTGGAGCTTTGGCCCTATTCGCTTTTTCTCTTTGCTTTCTCCTGTAGACATATACAATAATATCTTTTATGAATCTAAGATATATGAAATTAATAAAATAATTTTTAATCATTTACTAACCTTCATCTTCTGACCTAGCCAATGCTCACATGCCTTCTTCCAATCGTCAGGCATGACATCAGGAGGATAATTCTCCATTGCCTCCTTGGGTGAACTACAGTTCGAAAAAAATTAAATACCAAATATAAAGTGTTAGAAATAATATATGAAATCATGTATATAATAAAAATGTAAATATCTAAAAAATATTGCATTTCTCTTGGTCTCCGTCCTCCAATCTCTGTGGATTTTGGCGATGTGCTTAAGGATATATCGGGAGGCATTGGGGTCGTCACCCCAATAGTAATTTGCCTACATTAATTTTTTTTAAAAATATGTCAATCTTACTTTATAATAATTTGAAAATAAAGTTATAAAAGAAATAACTTTGATAAATGAAATTACCTCCAACTGACGGCAGAACTACCTCTTAAGCTCTGCAGGTACCTTCCACCAGTCGAAGTAGCAAATGGGCATAATGGACATAACAATTGTGCCCCTCAATTGATGAAGCTCAAGTAATTCTCCACCTCCTCTATGGTTCTAAGCTTGATCATTCTTCTCAAGCCCTCAAGGATCGCTAGAGGTCTAGATTCTTTGTCTTCCCCCGTCCTCTTCTTACTTTACCTGCGTAAACATTAATCATATTCATTATATATTTCTAAAGTTATAATAAACATTAAAATATATAAGTAATTTAAGACTTAAAGGTATATGACTTCTTACCAAAACTTATGCCAGCCGCTAAGTGATCCACATGAACTAGGGACGTACTCCCCACCATCTCATCCTCCGCTTCCTTCCCCTTCTCCTCTCTCGCCTCCTCCTCCTCCTCCTCATCTGATGCTCCATAATCTAGATCATCCTCTACTTGCTCTGGCAAGGTCTGAGCAATGTCCTTCCCCTTTCCCTTCCCTCCTACATGTAGTAAACATGCCATTTCCCTGGGATGTACAAAACGTGACTGGGGGGGAACCTGGTGCTGGGGGGTGGCTGAACCTGCTGTTGAGGGGTGGCTGACCCTGAGGAGACGAATCAGGCTAGGTGAATGGCTGTATCTAAAGGGGATCCTTTCTTTTGGGATTTTTCTTAAACAACTTCATCTGTAACAAGTATGAAATGCAATAATTAATAGAGTTGAAAATCATTAATGAAAAAGTTTTTCCAAACATAAAAAAAAATATTTAAAAATTTTAGTAGAGTTTCCCCTTAAATTTAGAGGTTTCTCTATAAACTTACATATTAAAATTAAAGTGGCCACGCCCCACATAAAAAAAAGTGTAAAGACACACCATAAGGGCTTGCATATTTACAACTCAAAGTAAATGCAAGTTATTCAAATGGAAGTTGGCTAACTTCATTAAAAAAGTTAGGTTCTACCTTCATTCCAGTAGTTAGGTTCTCCCATCTAGGTTCTACCTCTAGTCACTTATATTTTGATGGGAACACCATCATGAGCCATAACTAGCTCATTTTGATCCAATTAAGCTAGTAAATGCTCCTACATAACTGCTAGAGAGTCATAATTCACTGCAAATCCATTCTGAGAGAAAGATAAGAAAATAGGATTAAAACTATAATTTTACCAGCATATCATGAATGTAGCACAATCACAGGTTTTCCAAGGGGGTAATTAAGGGTCAAATGGTCTTAGAAGTCTAACATGTTGGTTAGAATAGATAGAAAAAGGTTTGCATGTGCTTTGAGAATTAAATGATTTTTGAAACCCTAAAAATAGACCTGCTTAATTAACTGAGGTTTTGGTTAGGATAAAATTTACCTAAGCCCTCTAAAATTCATATAAAAATATTCTCTAGGGTTTGGAACCTTCAATTTGACTATCAGAACCCGTCTTGACCCAAAATAGAGTCTCAAACGGACATTTACCCTAATTTGAGTTTTTGCATAAATTACCCAGTCAAACTTTGTCAAAACCTAAATCTAACTTCACCATTGGATTTCTTGGGTCAAAATTAGGCTTGTACCAAAATTTGGACTCAATCTGAGATCATCTTGACGAATTTTGCATTTTGGTTCAATCAGACTCTTTCTATCTCATTCAGACCCCTAACTTTCAAATTCCTTACAAAAAGGCCCCTATGTTTGTCGTCACTCTTTCCAAATAGGTCCCTCCACCATTATTGTGGAGGAATCCTACTCCGACGACCTTCGACTAGGGATTTCTCCCTGATTGACTAGCGAATCCCTCCCAAAATTAGAAGGGAGATTCTTGATAGATTTCTCTACAACTTGAGCCGCATCTTGGGCTCCAATTCCTAGCTTGGAAGCTTGGCTTCCAAGCACAAAAACTCCTCTTGAGCCCTATAAAAAGATCCCTAGGGCATGGCTGTAGGGGGCAGCTAGTTTTGAGGCCAAAAAGCTCTTCCTAACCCTACATCCGACCTCCTTCGACCAAGCTCCAGCGAGCATCTCCCTCCATCGTCCTACGGCCTCCCAATGGCAAAATTGGGAGCATCTTCTTCCTCCATGACTTCCTCCGCCTCTCGATAGACAACTCAGAGGTGCCCTAGCCCCTTCATCCTCGTCGTCTCTCTCATCGAAAAACCTTTCGTCCACGGCGCCAGCCAACCACAGCCGATGCCACCATACCTCTTCCATCCATAATACTAGGTCCTATAACTCCTCCTTCCCCTCTACTTCCTCTTCCTTTCTTCAATCATTCAATTCGACCCTCGACGCCACCGTTTGATTGCACCACAAAAATACACATGCAATTGTGCTGTCTTGTGCTATTTGCTAGCATTATCAATGCATATTAGGTCTCCATAGTTGCATTGTAAAAATACACGCATGCATGCATTTAATTGAGAGGGTAGGAGAGTGAATAAAAAGGCCTCGCAATTTACATTTTCATCAAGTGCTGCTTCGCAAAATTCTCATCTTTATTTTTATTTCCATTTGATTTAGAAATCTTTCTTCCCACAGCTGTTGTGCATGGATTGACTTCTTCCTCCTCGCGTCATGCCTCCCTCCATGTTCACAGCTCTCCCAACCAGCTGCAGCAGCCCACACCCTGTCAAGCCATGCGCAAGCCATGCACAACCAGGGCATGGCTGTGCATGGCTTTCTTCTTCTATAAAAGGAGCTCGGCTCCTTCTTGCAAAAGCCAGCCTGGTCCCCAGCCAAAGAACCCACAGCAACTTCTTCTCCTTCCAGGCCACCATCTCCTCCCTCTCCCTCCACAGGCCGGCCCTCCTCCTCTGAGGAGACACCCAGCGGACAGGAGCATCTCACGGTGGTGCACAACCACCACCGTGAGACCACACCGCCCAGCTCATCAAGGAGCCAGTGGGCGTGGTGGCCTTCTTCCCTGTTCCAGCTTCCATGCCATTTTAGCCATTACCGCAAGCTTCAAAGCTGTGAAGCTCCAATGGCCATTGCACGCCCTGCAGCAGCTGGCCGAGCCCCACAACAGTAGCAGCAAGGTGGCAGCAGCGCACGCAGGCCTTCCGCGCGCGCCTGCAGGTGCCCTTGCCTCCTCCCTCGCACTGCCCTCACCTCCAGCTTTTTCGTGCAAGCGCCCTGTCGTGCTCTCTCTTCTGCAACTGGCCACCGCGTGCCACTGCAGCGGCCGGCCAAGCTTCCCGCTCACCCTAGCCAACACCCGCAGGCCTCCACGCGCCCTGTCGCGCCCCTTCGCTCGGGACCCAACCCCCCTCCGCGCACTCTGTCGCGAGGTCACGCTTGCAAGCCAGCAGTCGGAGCCACTCCACCTCGCGCGCCGAGCCGTCCGCACTCACAGAACCGCCCAATCCCGGTCACGCGGCGTGGCCTTACACTGTAGCCACTGTTCACGCCAGTCTGCAGAACACTGTGGCTACAGTGGGGTGGCCGAAATGCTTCTCACTTATCCGATCACCCGACACGTCGCTATTGGCCTTCGCATGCGCGCACACCCGCCCGCGTGTCTGCCAGCCCGCATACGCCTGCCTTCGCCTGCCCCACTCGCCAGCGTGCGCCCGCATCACCCGCCCCACTAGCCCGCGTATGCCTCTTCGCGTAGCACGGTGCGCTATGGCCCCTCCTCTCCATGCCACTCCCTCCAGCGCACGTCCTCTGCATGCATACGTGCCTGCGCGCACGTGGGAGCCTCCAGACGACGCCCACTGGTCTGCAGACGGCTTAACCTCCAGCAGTCTCTCTCCTGCTCTCTCTCTCTCTCTTTCTCTCTCTCACTCTCTCTCACTCTCTTTACCGACGCTTGCACACACATACACTCACACTTTCATACACACACACCTATACACTATTATATACATATGCATATATATACATATATATTTATATATATAGACTTATATCTATATATATAGTAGTATTTATATAACTAAGTATTAGTATACATATATATATACATACATATATCTATATACTTATATATATATATATATACACATATATATTTACATATATATAGATACTTATTTACATATATATATATATATACATATATCTATACATATATTAATACTTACATAACTATGTATTAGTCTATATACATATATCTATATACTTATATATATATATACTTACCTATATACATATATTTATATACATATATATATATATATATATAGATAAATATACATACATATATACATATATATCTATATAACTATATAACTATATATACATATATATACATATCTAGCTACATATATCTATATCTACATATATTAGTATATATATACATATATATATATACATATACATCTATATAGTATCATATACATACATATACATATAAATATATACATGTATATATATATATATAGATCATACATATATCCATCTATACATATACTTATATATACATATTTACATACCTATATATGTATACATACACATATATACATCTATAGCTACATACATACATATACTTATATATATATATACATATATATATACCTATATATTTATAACCATATATACATATAGATATATTTACATATATACATACATATATATATATTTTCACATTACTTACCATTCGTGGTATCGCTGGAATATCTGCACTAGTTGCTGATATTCCCCGATACACGCGTAGAAAAAGCGTGTTCGCATTCATCTTCCACCATCCATCCTACACCTTACATGAGGCACTTTGTCCTATTGGTTGCATCTTTCTAGATGACGATCGACTCGACACCGTGCTACACTCCATCTCCGCCTCCACCCCCACCTCTTTATACATATATATAAATAGATACTATAGTTACTTTACTTCTATTTCTCTTGCATGCCCATAAAAAGTTAAAAAATATATATATAAAAGAGAAAAGATAATCCTTGACTTGCAGGTACCCCATCTTGCGAATAGCAAGACCCGTTTTGGAACCCTGTTTTGGCTCAAAGCCAAGAACCCAATTTTGAGGGTGTGCCTCAAGGACAAAGATTACCAAAAAAAATCTAAATAGAAAAACACCAAAAACACAATAAACAAATGGAAGAGACTCGTTATAAGAAAGACGTAGAAGCTTGACTTGTAACCCCACTTCCCTTAGTTCGACCCTAGGCCTAGAAGTGACCAAGATAAAATCAAGTAGGCCAGGTTAAAAATTTTGTAAAGAGATTGTTAGGTCCGATTTAGGTTAACCACTATACACACTTCAACGATAAAATCATCATATTAACAACCTATTCGGGTCCAACACCACCGTTCACCCTCTTCGTCCTCCACTCCGGCCAATCCACCGGTGAGGTGTTTCCACCACCACGCACCTCCATCCACCTCGCCAACAAGCCCACAACCTTCACCTCTCCACCCCCTTCAAAACCCCTCTCTCCATTCACTTTATCATCCACTCAAACCTGTCGTCGAACAACCCACCTTTCCGTCGTCTTCCCTATCCTCGACCGGCCACCACAGGCTGCCATCTTCCATGAGACCACCTCTTCCACACTCGTCATGGTCCGGCGAAGCTCCTACACTATTCTAATGCGGCCACGAGGACTTATTTCATGTTTCAGGTAGTAGGTCCATTCACCGCTATTGCTGAGCTTCTCCACGAGCTTCAGGCCTTGTTTGTGCAAGGATCCACCTGGGTGTTTGTTCCATCCACAGCAGAACATCTCCAGGAGCACAACCAAGGAGCTAATTTGGCTCTTTGACTGAGCCTTTGACCACAATCACGCGAAGGAGCAGCTACAGGCACACGTAGAGAAAGGTAGTGGGATTTAGTCCCATATCATGGACTGAGGAGGACTTGAAGTGACACACAGAGGGTGAGGTCCCCGCGCCCTCACATGCCTCGTTCGTGACATTTCCCCTATGGACCTGGTGCACCTAACCCGCCTAAGTCTTCACTCCTTGCTCACCATCCATTGCCAGTGAGGCTGGACCTGGGTGCACGCCTACCTGATAACCTGACTACCTTGAGTGGCCCTGGGAGGGTGAATCCTACGAGGAGAGAAAAAGAGAGAGTGCACGAGGCATGGGAGGGTTTTGCCCCGTGCAACACTTAGCCAAAATCTAAGATGGCTACCCTTTGTGTGTGAAGAAAGAAAGAAGAAAAGGAAGAAAGTAAGGAGGCTCATGCATGAAGAGAAGGCAAAGAAGGAAAGAAGAGAAGAAGAAGGCTTGAAGATAAGAAGGAAAAGAAAGAAGATGAGAAGAGCTACAGAAATGAAATGAAGAAATCAGAAGCAGAAGAAGAGAAGGAGACGGAAAAAGTAAAAGAAGAGAAAGAAGGAGAAACAAAGAAGAAGGCCATTTAAGGCATCTGATCTCCAAAGGAGACGTCTGATTATTGTAGCATTCAAGCTACTGTGTAGATATTTGATTGATTTGGTCCTATGGCATTATTGACTACCTTAGTATACATATAACTATACTAAATAATTGGTGATCTAAATCACCATTATTTTACTATAGATTTTTTTTATCATGTTGAATTCTTGTTATGCTCATGTTCTACATTGATTATCAATTTTTAGTAGTTTATTTGGTTTAAATTCTTGTGCTCATTTACAGTATTTGAGATTAGTGTGTGTATTCCCATTTGTTCCCTATGTTCAACCTCAGACTTTCATTTCTGATATTCGAGTAATAAAATTATTTCTTTTCAAAGAGATTTCGTCTATACTACAATGTAGTTTTTAAATCCTCGATTTCGCTTGCGAACATTTTGGCACTGTTGCCGAGGAGCAATGCGCAATTCACCACTATTCTCTACATTATTTGATTATATTTGAGCACTGACTTGCCCTGTTTGCTTTCTTGTGATTTTGTAAGGTACTTTAGTAAGAGATCTTCCACACAAAATAGCCACACCAAGGCAGGTAACTTCTCCATTCTTCCCTAATCAACCTCCTAATCTTGGGAAGACAAAAGAAAAAAAAACTAATTAGGAATCACCTACCTTATTTCATTATGATTATCATTTAAAAGGGCAAGTTTCCTGATTTGCGAAAATTTTCAAATCTCATTGAGTTGAAGCAATTCTATTTAGAGATCCTACCCCAAATTGCCTGTGACTATCAGGGGCTATGCTTAATTTCTAAAACCTCTTGGACTACGTACTTCTTATTTGAAGTCCAAGAAGAACATTTTAAAGATCAATTGGACTTGGAAATAGAGCCAATTATAGTTTCAATTTTTAGGATTTTGGAGTGCTAGTTCACAATTGCCTACATAAAAGAAAACAAACCCACCTGCATTTGTGTGCTACCCAAGCCCTTGGTTGAAAAGATCTAATAAAAAAAAACCCTAAAATAAGGCTCTAATCTCACTTAAACCCTAAAATATTTGGACCTAATAAACTGGGAATCAAATCAGGGTGATTTCTAGGTCTTGACCTAGATCTCATTCTGCCATCTTTAGGGCAGGTCAGGTGAAGTTGGTCTACATTGTAGGCCAACCAACCTCCAAATTAGGTCACAAGTTGAATTAATTTCTAATCAAGTGAAACTCAAGGCACAAATTAGGACATAAAAGTGGTAGACTTAAGGACTTAAGTTCATACATTCCGGTCTACCTGGACCCTCAGTGACAAGGAAGGTCAGGTGGGGGAAACCCTATAACTCCTGGGGATGCTCTACTATGTAGGGATCTTTGCGGGGCTCTCCCTTCCTGGCTGCCTAGGTACTTCTCGGGTGTGTGAATTTCTTATTTAGAGGTATCATCCACCTCGAAATTGCTTCATTCATCCAAAAAACTTTGGGTGCCTTGATTAGGTCAATCTGACATCTAGTCCCTCATCACTTCTATTTAGAGCACATACACAGATTTTATTGGGAATCTCTTTTCAGATCTGATCAATTTCAATCTAATCTTGAATTTTGATTCTACATCTTGATCCCACCATCTGATTCAAAAATGCAGCCTGGTTATTTAGGAAAACCATTGAAGAAACCTGAATCTCAAATATCCATGGAAGATAGAATGGTTGAGGATGCCCTTAGATTTTATGAGATTGATGACAAAACCTCAAAACCAATTAAGGACATTCAAGTTAATGTGTCGATAACCTTCATCATAAACTGTGCCCAAGTAATTATAACACAAGTAACAACTAGATCTACCTGGGATGTTCTAATGACAGGGTACATTAAGTTAGAGAAATTACATAGCTTTGAATATCTCCAATGCATGACAAATCTTGTACTTTGGGAAAGACACCAAGATGACCTTGAAAAATGGGAAGAAATGATAAAATTATTAAAATAGATTATTGATAAAAAATAACCGTACATTCCCCAAGCAGTTAGTGAAACATCTTGGAACAATAGTGAGGATCAATCTGATTTTCCAAATCCTGGGTTTGATAATCATAATGGTTACGGACCCCTAACCCAAGTGGAATATGATCCAACTTATATACAGATTGACATTCCTAATCTTGAGACAAGTTGGGAGGATATGATTGTAGGTGATCATGATTTTGTGCCAACCTTAGAAAACCAAGAACCTGGTTCACCAAGCTTAGATTTCCTAGACTCCTATGATAATGGGATTGAATCAAAACCTCTCGAGGGTGTAAATTCCATCCCTTATTCTGATAAGGTAACCCTCGAGAGTAATTCTGACATCCCTGTAGGGCTCAACCTAGATTCTAGTGATTCAACTTACACCCTTAGCCTAGAATCTGGATCTGAGCCTTCTTGGGATAATTACAAGGCCCCGTGTCATGAAAATCAAAGTTTGAATTTGGATTATGATTCTGGGCCTTTATTTGATGAATGAACCTCTCCAACCTCCTTAAAAAAATAGATTGATTTTTTGGAAGTCACACCTATCTATGATACTAAAATTGAGTTGGAGGAGTTGGGTTTTGTTTGGGTCTTCCCTGCAAGCCAAGAAACTGAGCCCATGCCTAATAGGAACACCTTTTTGAGCTCAGAATCTGAGAATAGGCTAGATCCAAGTCAGGTTGCTGAGTCTACATCTTTTGATCTATTCTATGGTGGAACCTCTGATCCCGAATCAAATTCAAAACATGATTCTTGCAAGTTCTCCAATGATTTCAAATCTTGCTTTGATTTCGGAGAATCTTTGTTTCCTAACGACTATGAACCAATCTATGACCTCAGCATACATGATCCATTCTTTGACTCTGACTCTAAGATCCCTGATCCTGAGATCATTGATTCAAAAAGTAGGTTCCATTGAGATGAAATGATTTCTTTTTTATCCTTTGGAATTAGAAACAGAAAGTGCCAAGAGTGACTACAACCGAAAGTTCGAATCTTTTCTTGACTCAGATTTTCTTCATCCTATAAACACTCTTCAGGCATTTACCTTTGAGTTTGATGGCTACTATGAGGAATCTCTAAATGAACCCACCTTTGAATCCTTACTAGAAGAACCCTCATACACAATTATTCTTGAAACCACCTCTTCTACACATGCAACCTCGACCTGCAATCGGACTCAATTTCTACTCTGATTCTACTCTCGATGATCCGGTTGTAGATGATTCTCCTCCACATTCAAATTGGGTTTCGGACTTCGATCAGACTACAAATCACACCCCATCCTTCTCTGATCACTCTAGTAGGGATCTCATATCCTCCATCGATTCTTTTGAGGATCCCCACTCTGACCAGGTTGATCCAACTTAGCTAAACCCTAGATTCACACTTCCACATCATTCCGAGCTCCACAGCATATGGTGGGTTCCGTATCTCTTGATCTACATCTATCAACCCATCAGATTGATCGTGTTTGGGCTACATCATCAGCCTGCTGATCTGAACAAGCACCTAGTTGGACCAACCAAGCTATTGATCAAGGTGCTTGTTCTACAAAACTCGTCTGATTTGACCACTCCTCCATACCATTTTCTGCTCGACTGAAGGTGTTGAATTTAGCGCTTAATGGGAGGCAACCCATCTTTCCAAAAACTCGAGATCCTTCTGATTATCCTTTTTGTACTTCACGTCTATTGCACTCTAATATCAGTTTTAGAACAATAAATCCCACTTCTGGTACTTGTACCAGGGCTTGAAATCATCCACAACAGTCATTCCCGACTCGTTCGCCCACCCAATAATCATATTCTAATTCTTGAACTCAAAACCGTTTCACACTTCCGTTTACAATAAGGACATTGCAAAACATAAGCATAGGGGGTGGTAAAGTGCAAGCATACAAAAATCAAAGTTTGGAAGGGTTCTCACAAAAAATACATATTCCAAAAAACCAAAAAAATAGAAAATTGAAAAAGAACAAAAAAATGGAGAAGGGAGGAAATTTTGAGTGAATTAATTACATATCATTTTTCAGGTGGAGAAAAAGGGGAGGAGATAAAAATGTCAAAAAGGAGTACAATTTGGAAAGAAAGAGAGATAGTCATTAATAAAAGATTAGGGAATTGACTTAGTTCTAGACCGAATCAAAAAGAAAGAAAATGAAAGACAAAAGGTGCTAAGAAACAAAAGAGATTAGTATGAACGTTGATCTTAGGCCTCTTGGGCTACGATCCTAGGCTTAAAAAATTCAAGTATCCACGAAGATCTGGATAGTCCTCAAGAGGTTGGGGAAAAGGCAAAGCTTAAGTATTAGGTCTAAGGCATAGGGATTATTCAGCCTCGTTAACTGACCTCTGATTTGCGGGACCCAGTAACTTAAGCACCCCAATCCACACATAGTCTGGTTCAGTGCACTTAAGTATCAAAATCACACAAATGCGTTAAATCTGTTTTGAAAAAGTTACCTAGATTAGGAGCGGTTGACCAACTCAAGTTGATTTGGAATAGTTCCCGATGCGGAGAGGTGGGAAATTCCCCTTAAAGATGTGTAATAACATATCGTCTCCTCGATGCTTGTCTCCTAGGATTTTTAAATATCCTTCTCGGGGCATGAAAGCACCTTGTGCTGGTTCAGATGCCATGGCCAACATTATCACGAAATGTTGATTGCTAGGGTCTAGATTTAGCTACAAAACTCCATGGGAAGGATTATATTGAAATCTCGAAAGACAAGGTTCTGGGGGTTGCCATGGGTGATGCTATCTTGAAGCATCGATTGGCAAGGACCCTACGAGGATTGATGGTGGGAACTAGGAATCTAATACAGATAGTGTTGTAAAGCTGATCCAAGGCTAGAGAAAAAAAGAAAAGAGAGAGAAAATTCTCCAAAAACAAAGAAAGATTCTTCTATCTCTCTCGTACAAAAATGCACTGCGAACTAAACCTAGGCTAAAACATGTTACAAGCACGGGTGCTTTAACCGCGGAGTTCAACAAACCCTAGGTTAGTTCCTATGGGCCTTAGAAACCTTCATGGCGGACTGAGGCTAGAGCTAGTCAGGCCCAGATCTTGGTTGGTACTTGAGTACCTCTAGGCCTACCATCAGCATTCTGACCTAATCTATAAAAGAAAGCACACATCAGAGTTTTTTATCATAGAAAGACATATGGTTTAGAATTTGAGTAAATCCCTTGAGATTTCACTAAGGGACCAACAAAAGCTATGCATGGGGGTATGTTGGGAACACCATTATGAGTCATAACTAGATCATTTTGATCTAATTAAGCTAGTAAATGCTCCTATATAACTGCCAGAGAGCCATAATTCACTGCAAATCCATTTTGAGAGAAAGATAACAAAATAGGGTTAAAACTATAATTTTACCAGAATATCATGAATACGATACAATCACGGGTTTTCCCAAGGGATAATTAAGCGTTAAATGGTCCTAAATGTCTAACAAGTGGGTCAGAACAGATAGAAAAAGGTTTGCACGTGTTTTGAAAATTAAATGAATTTTGAAACCTTAAAAACAAACCCACTTAATTAACTAAGCTTCTGGTCAGGATAAAATTCACCTAAACCCTCTAAAATTCATAAAAAAATATTCTCTAGGGTTTGGAACCTTCAATTTGACCATCAGAACTCGTCTTGACCAAAAATAGAGTCTCAAACTGATATTTGCCCTAATTTGAGTTTTTGCATAAATTACCCAATCAAACTTGGTCAAAACCTAAATCTAACTTCACCATTGGATTCCTTGGGTCAAAATTAGATTTTTACCAAAATTTGGACTCAATCTAAGATCATCTTGACCAATTTTGCATTTTGGTCTAGTTAGACTCTTTCTATCTCATTCAAACCCCTAACTTTCAAATTCCTTACAAAAATGCCACTATCTTTGTCGTCACTCTTTGCAAATAGGTCCCTCGACCATTATCGCGGAGGAATCCTACTCTAGTGACCTTCGACTAGGGATTTCTCCCTGATTGACTGGCGAATCCCTTCCAAAATTGGAAGGGAGATTCTTGACAAATTTCCCTACAACTTGAGCCACATCTTGGGCTCCAATTCTCGCCCAAATCTTAATGTGAACTCATGGAACAATTGGGTTTCTTACTCCAGTGACAATTCCTAGCTTGCAAGCCAAGCTTCCAAGCTCAAAACCCCCTCCTGATCCCTATAAAAAGATCCCCAGGGCATGACCGTAGGGGGCAACTAGTTTTGAGGCCAAAAAGTTCTTCCTAACCCTACCTCTAGCCTCCTCTAACCTAGCTTTGACGAGTATCTCCCTCCATCGTCCTACGACCTCCCAACAACCAAATTGGGAGCATCTCCTTCCTCCCGGACTTCTTCTGCCTCTCGACAGCCAACTTAGAGGCACCCTAGCCCCTTCATCCTCGCCGTCTCTCTCATCGAAAAACCTTTCATCCACAACACCAGCCAACCATAGCCGATGTCGCCATACCTCTTTCGTCCCTAATACTAGGTCCTATAACTCCTTCCCCTCTACTTCCTCTTCCTTTCTTCTATCATTCAATTCGACCCTCGACACCGCCATTCACCCTCTTCATCCTTCGCTCCAGCCAATCCTCCGGTGAGGTGTTTCCACCCTCATGCACCTCCATCCACCTCGCTGACAAGCCTACAACCTTCACGTCTCCACCTTCAAAACCCCTCTCTCCATTTGCTTTATCATCCACTCAAACCCGTCTTTAATCAACCCACCTTTCCGTCGTCATCCCTGTCCTCGACCGGCCACCACAGACCACCATCTTCCATTAGACCACCTTCGCCACACCCGCTGTGGTCCAGCGAAGCTCCTGCACTATTTTAATGCGGTCACGAGGCCTTATTTCATGTTTCAGGTAGCAGGTAAGTTCACCACCATTACTGAGCTTCTCCACAAGCTTCAGGCCTTGTTTGTGCAAGGATCCACCTTGGTGTTTGTTCTAAGAGCAGCAGAACATCTCCAGGAGTGCAACCAAGGAGCCAATTTTGCTCTTTAACTGAGCCTTTGACCACAATCACGCGAAGGAGCAGTTGTAGCCGCACACAGAGAAAGGCGGTGGAATTTAGTCCCACATCATGTACTGAGGAGTGCTTGAAGCCACATACATTGTTATTGTCACATGAGCTTATCGCCTCAAGTGACATATAAGGGGTGAGGTCCCCACGCCCTCACGTGCCTTGTTCACGACATTTCCCCTGCGGACTTGGTGCACCTGACCTGCCTAAGCCTTCACTCCTCGCTCACCACCCACTGTCGGTGAGCCTGGACCCGGGTGCGTGCCTACCTGATAACCCAACTACCCTGAGTAGCCCTGGGAGGGCGAAACCTAAGAGGAGAGAGAGAGAGAGAGAGAGAGCGCAGGCTAGGGGAGGGTTTTACCCCATGCAACACTTAGCCAAAATCTAAGATGGCTACCCTCTATGTGTGAAGAAAGAAAAAAGAAAAGGAAGAAAGGAAGGAGGCTCATGCGTGAAGAGAAGGTAGAGAAGGAAAGAAGAGAAGAAGAAGGCTTGAAGATAAGAAGGAAAAGAAAGAAGAGAAGAGCCGTAGATAAGAAAAGAAGAAAGCAGAAGCAGAACAAGAGAAGGAGAAGGAAAAAGTGAGAGAAGAGAAAGGAGAAATAAAAAAGGCTATTTAAGGCATCTGATCTCCAAAGGAGATGTCTAATTACTGTAGCATTCAAGCTACTGTGCTGATATTTGATTGATTTGGTCCTGTGGCATTATTGATTACCTTAGTATACATATAACTATACTAAATAATTGGTGATCTAAATCACCATTATTTTGCTATAGATCTCCTTTTATCATGTTAAATTCTTGTTATACTCATGTTCTACATTGATTATCATATTTGAGTAGTTTATTTGGTTTAAATTCTTGTGCTCATTTACAGTATTTGAGATTAGTGTGTACTCCTATTTGTTTCCTGTGTTTGACCTCGGACTTTCATTTCTGATATTCGAGTAATAAAATTATTTATTTTCAAAGCAATTTCGGCTATACTACATCGTAGTTTTTAAAACCTCAATTTCGCTTGCAAACATATTTGCAGCATGCTTTTTGCTACATGGCCTAGTCACTTTACTGTAATAGCAATGGTGATTCCACCATTGCATAGCCTTTTCCTACTATTACTAGTGGTGACTCCACCTCTTAGATAGCCCTTTCATCCAATAAAAGGGGTTTTAGCTTCAAGACTTGGGCCTAACTTAAGCTTAATTAAAGAAACTAGCCATACTAACTCGTCAGCTTTGGTCCTAAAGAACATGAGATGATCATCCAGAAAAGCTTAAATCCAAGTTACCAAGTAGTAATCATCAACTCACAATCCACTAATTAGTTTCTTGAGTTTACAATGAGACACTATTTTTAAGGTTACAAGGGTGTACATAAAGGAGACTAGAAGAAACAAAAGTTATTTATTTTTAATTCACATGCTTAGCACCTACTAGATGGGGAATGCCATATTAGCCATTTAAGTTATGAGGCACATATTTGGCTCAATGTGAATTCAAATTAGAATTTCCTACGAACGAAAACCTTTCCACATGCAGAAATTTTTTAAGTGCTTTGAAAAGATCCTCTCTAAGCTAAAATTATCATTTGCATGTAAGAATCTTGTAGATATCACTTATGAAAAATGTCCATTTTTTATTCAAATTCAACAATTTAATGTATTATAAAAGATAATAAAAAAAGGCAAGTCTCAAACTAATTTAAAATTCTTTAAAATGAAAAACATCTAATAGACATTTTCTTCCACTTCACTTTTGGTATTCTAATGATTTCACAAGTTTATTAAGTGTCAAAATTAAGCATTCCATCTTTTAGGCAATTAGAAGTACTTTTGTAAATCAACTCCTGGAACAAATGAATGATACAAATAATTATTGAAACCCCAACCCACATTATATAGAGAGGTTAGTATAAATTATGTCTCCTTAGGAGATAAGGAAATACTATTATAACTCAACATCTCAAGATAAAGCATCACTGTCAATCATGCCTGACTTTGATGTGCACTATTTGAACCTAGACCAAGAGAGTGGTAAGCAACTTGATCTTCAGATGAGACACTAGAGTTGTAGGTATAGTCCTTGTTGATCATATCTCTCATGTGATATTTCCACACACCTTCTTTGTGACATCAGGGAAGCTCCAACATGGGACTTCCACCACCCACAATTTATGATCCACCATAGGTAGTTGGTTATCACACAACATCTCCATAGGCTGAAGCACAAAAACCTCAAGATCCTTGAGAATGGATCAAATTCATATTGCTTCAACTTAAGCTTGAGCAATTGCACTATATTTAATCTCTACATTTGATCTAGTTACCAATTGTTTACTTCTTACTTCCCTAGGTAAGTAAATTACCCTGAAGTAAGGGTATAAATGTCTATGGTGAATTTTCAATCAGTTGAAAGAGTAGCATAATCTACATCAATATACAACCATCTGCATTCCTTTCCTTTTGCAAATTCTTTTCTGCATGTCCTTTTCAAACTTCAATCCTTTTCGTAGGGAGGATTTAAGATATCTTAAGAGCATGATTGTATCATCTTATTATGCTTTAGTGGCCGTTCTATGAACCAACCTTTCCAACTAAAAGAGATATCTAAAGTCTAATGACAGTGACATGGAATCTTACCAAGCAACTATATATTAATCAGCACCCATTGGCTTACCTTTTTCATTATGCAGATATGCCTTAAGATCTATAGGAATATAGGTTGGGCTTGCCCAAATGCCTATGTTCTAGAGCAAGTCTAGCCCATAAAGCCAGTCTACAAATCCAGCTGATGCAGAAGCCAATCAAGCTAATTTGAGATGTAAAAGAAAGATACGCATTATAGACAACCAAGCACTGAATAAGAATGTCCGAAAATAGTAGACACCATACAACTAAGTGTAACCTTTAGCTACCAAACTTGTCTTTATATTGCTCAATTGTTCCATCTAGTTGGTATTTTACTGCTAAGACCAATCCACATTCCACTAAGAAAGAATCCACTAGTTCATTTGTAAGCTCCTATGTGCCCATAGAGACCAATTTAAACACCTCATCCTCCTGGTTTTACACCAATTCGAATCTCATAAAGCCCTCTGATGAGTAGTACGCACAAGACCAAACATAGGGAATTGCCAGTACCATCTAGACAAGATATGGTGACGAAAGCAAATATAAGATGCTCAGTGTGTTTCTACTTGGATTTCCAAATGGCAATTGGCAAATCATGGTGAATTGATGGAACTACAACCAAAACGAGCCATAGAGACATAAACAAACATAGAATGACTATTGCAATTTTTGCTTGGCTTTTAGGTGGTAATTGGAATGTCAAGATCATCATAAGTAATATCTCTTGAGGCATTATCTGCAAAACCCTCATCACTATTATCCTCAAATTACTTGCATGTTAGGAATTTATAGCTGCATTTCCTTTATTTCCTTTTTCTTGTTAAAAAATTTTCTTCATTTATTTTCCATTATATAAATTTTCCTTGTATGGACCTTCTTTTTCTCGATTTTCCTTGTTTTCTCCTCTCCATTCATCTATAAATAGAGAGGGATTCCTCTACAATAAATCATATAGTTCCATTAAAATTAACAAGGTGTTGGAATGGAGTTGCCCTTAGGGCATTGAGCTCTAACAACTCCACCCTCCCTAACCCCTTAGCATACCTATACCTTTGAAGCAACAACACTCCAGTGTCTAAAGAAGAGGGTGGTAGCAAGCTGCTTGCCCTTCTTATGCTCGGTCAACTCATTGGGTACAATGTGTTCTCCCACCCCATTGTACCTTCGATGAGAGAAACACGAGCCCCAAGTTGTAAAGGCTCACATACCCCCACCCTACTTGTGCTCATCACATACCACCTTCGAATTATTCAACCTGACCTAGTTCTTATGTTAAATGTGAAGGATCTCCCCTTCAATGTTTTGAATGCCTACAACGTGGCCACGACATGCTAATGAAATGACCTTTTTTCTAATGTAAGGCTATATTAACACACATGTAATGTCGAAATGTAGAAGCATCAACAATCTTATAGCAAATGTTGGTGTAATATGTTGGCAATTTTAACAAAATGGATCATAACACTAGGTCACACAATGTTGATGTAATAAAAGTGGACACACCCCATAATAATAGTGCATCACATAAAGACATAAAGTGCATAAAAGTGGGCACATCCCACCATACATTCAAAAAAATGACAATATGTGGATACATCCCACATCTAATATAGTCTTAAAATATCATAAAAATAAATTATAAAAAATGAAATCATACCTCCGATGTACTATAGACTCTGAGCGTGACCGTCACCAACAATCTGTAAATTCAATAACGCACAATAAATTAAATAATAAACCATTACACTATTAATAACTTAAGCAATTAATTTGATATAAGGAAGATGAGAAGGGGATGAGGAGGAGGGTGGTAGTAGGAGAAGGAGATGAGGAAGAGGGGGCAGGTGGAGGAGGATAAGGAGGGTAGTAGTAGGGAGGAGAGGAGGATGGGGGATGGTAGTTGGGAGGAGAAGGAGGAGGGACAGGCAGCGAAGGAAGGGCAAGGAGGAGGAGGAGGAAGGGAAGGGGTAGTGGAGGAGGGGAATGAGCAGCGGCAGTGGAGGAGGATGAGGAGGAGGGGAATGGGAGTTGGGAGGAGGAGGAAGGTAAGGCCACTGGGGACAACGAGGAGGATGACAAGGAGGAGGATGGAGTCGTAGAGGGGAAGGAGGATGACAAGGCCACTGGGGATAGCGAGGAGGACGATGAGGAGACCATCAGAGAAGGAGTAGGAGGAGGAGGGTATCGTGGAAGAGGAGTAGAAGTTACTTGAGGAGGAGGAGGAGGAGGGGCGGCAACAAGAACTCCGACAGTGCTATGGGAGGAGGGTTTGGGTTAGGATTGGGGAAGATGAACATTGATGGGGAGGAGGCCCGCACATGATAGATGAAGCGATCTACACTGTTGATTCTATCTGAAACTGATGACAAAGGATAACTTCATTACCTCCTCCATCGCACCCAAATTTTGGCTGCTAATTTTAACCTACTTTTCACCATCACTTATTCCACTAACCGACAGCACAAATCACTAATTCTGCCCAAATTTTAGGTGCTAGTTTGAACTGTCTTTTCACCGTCGCTTATTAAACCAACCGACGGCAAAAATATATTTGTCGTCGCTTAATAAACTGATGGTAAATATTAATGACCACCGTGCACCCAATAGCTTTTCTTCAATTGATGGTAGGTCGAGTACAGGCGCCGTCGATTTTATAAAATTGATAGCAAGTAACCAACAACATATCCCATTTTTCTAGTAGTGGAAGTATATATATATCTCAATGCATCATCACCTCACTAGGGGTTTTACTACAATTGCTATATGTTGGTTCCAATGGAATTTTGGTGGACTTCTGTGTACCGTCAAATGATCCTTCACTTTATAAAGGCTACTTAGGTGTAATTATCCTAAAATTATGGGCACCTTTATAAAGGCTACTTAGGTGTAATTATCCTAAAATTATGGGCACCTTCGTTTCCCCTTTCTATGGCATAGGGGAAGTAGCTATAGGCTTAACGAATGGGGTTCAGGTCACAAGGGTTTTGAGGGAGCCTTGGGTGATCTAGGAAAGTCCTTAGGCTTAACAACCTCCTAGAAGTTAAATCCCTAAGGTGAAAAGTAAATGATAAAGTCATCCTCATGTATTGTGTGCCAGGATCTGGGGATGCCCAATACAGGTACTAAGTGTTAGTACCGATACTAGCCACCAACTCAAGTCTGGTAAGAAGTTAGAAGGGGGTGCCAAGAATGGAGGCCTTAAATGCCTCTTGGGTTAATGATAGCAAAGTGCATTATGGGCATTGTAACCCCTAAAGATACGAGTTAAAGCTAACATGTGTCACTAAACTTAAAATGAAATCAAGAAGTGTTGAATTTCGATGTCACTATTACCAGTCAATAAAGGGAGTTTGGATCTAAAGGTTTGAATCCAGATTGGAGGTGATCCAATAGGTCCCTAAGATTTCATTCTTGGTATAGGAACCAAAATGGATTAAAAAATGAGTAAATCTATTAGGTGAGCTCCTAGGGCTACACCATTAATCTCGAGGATAGAGGGTTAAAAGAAGAGTAAGTGTATTAGGTGAGATCTTAGGGCTACACCATTAACCTCATGGATATAGGGTTCACCTTTTCGAGTTGGAGACCTAAATAGCTGAAGTAACTAGTGGCTACTTCTCTCTGACCTTGGCATCTAGAGGATTCCCGGTCACAATGACACGTTAGGTGGCTGTCATCAAGATTAGGTACCAGTGGGTAACCGAATCTGATTGATGTCTCATGAAATGTGTAGGGTCCTTGTCATGGCCTCAATACCAAAGTCGAACTGAGAGGGTGCACCTAGAAGATCGTGTTCCACAAAGGAATAATGGTGTGGTCCATTAAACATCTGGCCAACCTTGCTTGTGATGGGTAAGAGTTGTAGCCACAGTCAAATGGCTGATAACACTGCATAAGGGGGTGATAATTATGTTGAATATGGCCCATCTTAAGAATAAAAGGCACAACATAAGTAGAATGGGAGCATTGCATGCATCATGTACCAAGATTGCTTATAAAACTATATTAATGGCCATTTGTATAAGCATTTGTCAAAGTAGGCCTCAGATGAGAAATCGGACCACATGGATGGATTCAGAATGACGAATGGAGTCCAACGGACTCAAGATCGGCCTAATCTGACATCCGGAGCTCCTACAATGGGCCCAAGAAGTTCTGATCGTTGATCTGGAGATCAACGGCCCATATTGCGCCACGTCACCCCCGCTCCACCGCACGCCGCCTCTTCATCCAGCCGAGACTCGCACGCCCTCCCACAATCGCCACGACGAAGGCAGGCGTGGCGCAACAGTTAGCATGCACGCCCGCATGCACGCGACGCGATTCGAGCCACGCGGAGCGTGAATTTGATGACGAAGGTTGTGCGCGGCGAAATTGGGCCGCCCGATCAGCAGCGCGGCCACAGCTCACAGCTACCCACACGCACGCACACGCCAGGCAATGACGCCCGCGCACACATGCGCCCGAGGCATGATCCAAGCACAGCCGAGGAGAGATCCCAACCTCCGATCTTTGATCAAACTGCTCTCACACAGCGGCCACGGATTGCGCGTGGAGAAGAAACAGAGCGGGAGGTGGACCGACGGGCTGGAGGGCTTCACCGACGCTTTTGGAGTGGTTTTAGTGACGCTTTGGACGTCACTAAAGCCCCTTCTTTTAGGAAGCCCTTAACCCTATTTAAACCCCCTTGAACCACTCATTCAAGGCATTCACTCCCCTTGCAACTACTCCACCCCTCTCTTAGCTAGCTTTAGGCCCACTTGTAATCATCGGAGACGACGAGCCACCGACGGAGCCTCCTCCACTGCCGTGGCTGCCTCGTCGCTCTCCACCCTCTCTCCCTCTCTTTTAAGCTTTCCATTACTTTTGTTTGAAGCATGTATTTAATATTGTAAGCTATGAACTACAAGTGCATGATTAATGAAGTTATTTTCCGTTCAGTTGTCACTTTAATTTTCGTTTAAGTTGCATGATCAAACAAGGAACATTCTGACCCTAATCTCTCTCTCTCTATCTCTCTCTCACTTTTCAAAATCACATCTTTCGAAAGCAAAATTCCGCACTTTCCGAGACAACAAGTGATAAGCAAAATCTGATTTTCACACCTCCCGGAGACCGACACTCGGATCACCTCCATTTACTTATTTTAAAACTGACGTTGCAAGTGCGACTATAACAACACTTCTTAACACACACGCACAAAAGCACGTCAGTTTTTGGCGCCGTTGTCGGGGAGGCAATGGATTTGTTTTATCACCATTCCACATTCATTCTCACATCGTCTAATGCCCTATTTTCCTTTTTACTTGATGGTTGCAGGAATTCGACGCGTGGACGGCGAAGCGACGCATCCCATGACAGTAGCAAGGGAGTAGGCACTACGAGGACTGATAGTGAGTAATTTTTCTCTCATGATTGTTTGCTTGCATGAAAAAACTAAAAAAAAATTATTGTAAAAATTGAAAAAATTGGCATGGTATATGATTGCTTAACCCACATCCTTAACACATCACCCCACAAAAAAATGTATACTCTAACATTCTGAATAAATTCTTGCAGTGTTCTTTTCTTTTTCTTGAGTGGTGTTTGCAAAGCCACCGTTAGTTGACCTGGGCCGCACCACTCAACCCTAAAATCGACTCATCTAATAGAAGCTGCATGATCATTAGGGTTAGTACATTAGGGATTTAGAGCCTCTACAGAATAAAAGGAAATCTACTTTCACCGAGTTGTGTGCATAACTTGACATGCCCACTGAAACTTGTTTGAAAACATTAAGATACGTCAACCCTAAAAAGTACTAAAGTAAGGATGAAACACTAAAAGACACCACATCTTAACAAATCCTTGCTTGAAAACCATGTTTTGCTAGAAGCACACACCTTGAAAGTGGAAAATTAAGAGGCACCACCCCAATCAACGCCTCATCACATAACCCTAAGCACAAGCACTATCCTAACCCTTTAAAATTGAGTAGACGTGCCCTAGGCAGGACTGAGTTAAGTCTCGAAAGGCGAAGTTTTGTTTGCTGGGCACTTGGCTTTCATTCCCTTGGTAGAATTTGGTGACTAGGCTGCGGGGCAGTGTCAAACGACCGCGGTTGTGGGGTCTACGGAACCGGAGGCGCAAGCCAAAGGAAGAACCTTCCCTGCAATCCCCTTGTAATCAACCTGGCCAGATTAGCCTTCGGAAGGGGAGTCCAGTGCTTACGAACTTAATCACCCTTTGTGAGATTTCTAGGTCTCCTAAGGAATACACCATAAGGACTAGGCTTGTGTGCTTGATTGAAACACATTTCTCGCATCTGTCGCCCTCCGCATCCCCTCCTGTTCTTCTCTAGTGTATGCACGGGAGACGCTCACTGCATCCCGAGTTGTGTGTTTTGGGGCAAGAATCTAAGCGACGTAATTCTGTTAACATGGCTGAACCTAGGGTAGATGAGGCTGAAGATCAACCCCCACCAAACACTATGGCCATCATCCAAGCTCAAATCAATGCTAACCACCAGCTACAGCAACAGCAAATCTACACCATCGTGCAAGCCATACAACGGTTATAGAACCCACAAGAACAACCACCACCACCTTTCCAAGACATACCAGGGCAACCACCACTTGATTTACTGCCATTTCAGGATCAGCCGAGGCCCCTCTGCGATTTTTATAATCCCTTTACTATTAGAGTCGAGCCACACCTTAGGATCCTCGAGGGGGGAGATGATTTTGAGCTGAAATCAAATATCTTAAGTTTGATCCAAAGCCACTTTCATGGAAGCTCAAATGAGGACCCCTTTCAACACCTACAGGATCTCGACCGCATAGTGCGAACTGTGAAACCTAGGAACATTAGCCTTGACATTGTTCTAATCAAGATGTTTCCCTTCTCATTGGCTTAGAACCCTAGGTAGATCCATCACCACCTGAGAAGAATTGAGGCATGCATTTTTAAAGAAATTCTTCCCCATATGAAAGACCAATGCCCTCAGAAGAGCTATCACTACCTTTACACTCCAAGGTGGGGAACAATTTCATGAGGCGTGGGAAAGATTTAATGAACTTTTGAGGAAATGCCCACACCACGAAGTTCCAAGGTGGCAATTGGCCCAGATCTTCTACCACGGTCTGGACAACAACCTACGGAACTTCGTCGATGCCTCATGTGGGGGAAACATCCTAAACAAAGACGAGGAGAGCGCGTTTGAGCTCTTTGAGTCTATGAGCAAGAATTTGCTCAACAATGCCTCCATGAACCAGTTTAACAGGTCCAGTCAACCCCGTGGCGGGATTTATGAGGTGCAAGCAAATTCTAGAATGGTTGACATGGACATCATTGCCAAGAAGTTGGATCGAGTGGAATTGGTGGACAAAAAGATTGATGAGCTACTAAACCTGACCAGGAACCCCTTGCAGACTTTCTCCCTAGCAAAGGGAGCGCATAATATTGACCTGGTCCAGCCCTTCACCTAATTGAACCTGGAACAACCCCTGACCACGTTCCAAGGAGGGACCTTTGCTCCCTCAACCTTTGATTACTCCCTTCCCTCTCCATCAACATCGGCTATCCTTGAAGATGTGCAAGCTGTCCAAGGTTATGCGAAACCAGACCTTTTCTCCAACACTTATAACACTGGCTGGCGTAACCACCCCAACTTTGGTTGGACAAACCAGAAACCACCGCAATTCCAGAACTAGCCCAGGCCAAACCAGCAACCACATTTGCCCCCCTATCAGCAAGGACCACCAGTTAGACCCCAATATAATCAGAATAGGGTGGCCCCTCCCCCACAAAACCAAATGGATACCCTAATAAAGATGATGGCCAACATGAACCAGAAACATCAGGAGGAAATGGCCTTGGTAAAGGGACAGTTAAGCCAACTCTTGGACTGTAAACAACAAGGATCCCTACCTTCCCAACCACAACTGAACCCGCGAAACATAATTAACAGAGGCCCCAATTCGCAAGGGTTCCAAAGCAACCCCGGGCAGGCTCACATGGTCCAGCCAGCCCGCAAACACCTCCTAATAAAAATAGTGCTTCTTCGTCCTCGTATTCTCAAGGATCGACCCATGGCCCCAATGCCTCTGCGAATGCAGTGATCTTGAGAAGCGGCACCAAAACCCAGGATCCCAAATGGTCGACTCTCCCCAAGACTTCACCCGCTAAAATACCTGACTCAGAAGAGGTACCAACCAAGGACCCAGACATGGAACCAATCCACATTTAGACACCATACCCTGAGACCTTGGAAACAATCAAGAAAAAGAAGAATGCTGTGGAAACTGAGGAGCTGTTGGAAATCTTTAAGCAAGTACAGATTAATATTCCACTCCTTGAAGCCGTCAAATACATTCCTGCTTATGCCAAGTTTTTAAAGGATGCCTGTACACCCATGCGTAAGCCGAGACCCCAAGCACCTAGGAAGGTTGTACTCTTTGAACAAGCAAGTTCCATAATATCAAGCAACCTTCCACTCAAGCGAGCTGACCCAGGAGTGCCCCTGATTTCCTGCAATATCGGGGACATGATGTTCGATAGAGCGCTCCTGGACCTAGGTGCTTCTATCAATCTGATTCCAACAACCCTGTACCACCAATTTGGTTTTGGGGAGCTGACACCAACCCCTGTCACCATCCAGCTGGCTGATAGATCAGTGAAAACCCCGAAGGGGGTTGTTGAGGACGTGATTGTATGGGTCAAGGACTTCTATTTCCCGGTCGACTTTTTGGTGCTCGACATGGAAGTCCCTGAAAAATTACAGAACGCACCCATAATCTTAGGTAGACCTTTCTTAGCTACGGCTAAGGCAAACATTGATTGCGACACAGGATGTATGGAAGTCTCCTTCGGGGACATGAAAATGGAATTGGATATCTTCTAGGTGACAAAGTCTTTTGATTGCAATTGCATTGAGGAACATGATCCCGTGGAAACTCTAATCGAGGAATGCCTCACCCTCAGTTTTGTATCAAACCACCAAACTCGTAGTGACCATGCTGACCCGTCACCATCATTACCCATGGACCTCTGTAAGGCTAAGTACCATCACATGACACCGTTTGAGGAGATCGATGTTGACCGACTCCCGCCCTTTCCCTTCCCATCGACTGTGGTACCACCTGCACCTGAACTTAAACCATTGCCCGAGAATCTGAAGTACGTCTTCTTGGGACCTGACCAAACCTTCCCAGTGATTATTAATTCTCATCTAACCAAGGATCATGAACTCAGGTTGACTACGACCCTTTGAGAACATCGAGCCACCATTGGTTGGACTATTTCAGATTTAAGAGGAATTAGCCCCACCTATTGCACCCACAAGATTTACCTAGAAGACGGGGCCCGACCTTCCCACCAGATGCAGAGACGTTTAAACCAAAACATGCGGGAGGTCGTTAAAAAAGAAATTATCAACTGGCTTGACGTCGGCATCATCTACCCTATCTCTGACGGCCCCTGGGTGAGCCCCACTCAAGTGGTTCCAAAGAAAGCTGGGCTCATCGTTGTCACCAATGATCATGGCGAGTCCATCCCCACCCGTACCACCACCGCATGGCGGGTATGCATTGATTATAGGAAGCTCAATGAAGCCATTAAGAAGGATCATTTCCCTTTGTCATTCATTGACCAAATCCTTGAAAGATTGGCAGGGCAAAAGTATTTTTACTTCCTGGATGGATATTCAGGATATAACCAAGTCGCAATTGCTCCAGAAGATCAGGAAAAGACCACATTCACTTGCCCATATGGCACGTTTGCATTCCACCGAATGTCGTTCGAGTTATGCAACGCCCCTGCAACCTTCCAGCATTACATGCTAGCCATTTTTTCAGAAATGGTGGGTGAATACTTAGAGGTCTTTATGGATGATTTCTCTGTATTCGGGAATTCATTCGACCATTGTCTGAGCAACTTGGAGAAAATCCTAAAACGATGTATCGAGGTTAACCAGGTGTTAAGTTGGGAAAAGAGCCATTTTATGGTTCAAGAAGGAATTGTCCTCAGTCACATCGTATCGCATAGGGGCATCAAGGTAGATCGGGCTAAGTTTGATTTAATTTCCAAGCTTCCTTCACCTAGCTCGGTCCGACAGATTCGCTCCTTCCTAGGACATGTTGGCTTCTACCGAAGGTTCATTAAAGACTTTTCCAAGCTTTTCAAACCCTTGACCGACCTTCTAGCCAACGACGCCATCTTCCACATGTCTTCTGATTGCATCTAGGCTTATCACACCCTCCGGGACTTAGTCTCCACCGCACCTGTACTTCAACCCCCAGACTGGTCCCAAGACTTTGAGATTATGTGTGATGCATCAGATTTTGCCAAAGGCGCTGTCTTGGGACAAAGGCAAGACAAGAAGCCCGTGGTGATCTACTATGCGAGCAAAACATTGGATGAGGCCTAACGTAATTATACGATCACAGAGAAAGAGTTGCTCGCTGTAGTCTTTGGACTTGAAAAGTTTCGATCGTACTTGCTGGGATCCCACGTGACTATTTACACTGACCATTCAGCCATCTGGCACTTGTTAGCCAAAAAGGGCACAAAGCCCAAGCTCATCAGATGGATCCTGCTTTTGTAGGAATTTGACCTGGAAATCCGAGACAAGGCCGGATCGAAAAATGTGGTGGCTGACCACTTGTCTAGACTTCATCCAGACCACATTGGACCCTCCCAACCTCTATCTGATGCCTTCCCTGATGAACACATTCTGGCCGTGCAAGACAAGAAAATGCCATGGTATGCTAACTACGTCAACTACTTGGTTGTAGGACAAACCCCGCACAGCTGGTCCAGACAGTAACGGGACAGGTTCTTAGCTGAGGCCAAGCACTATTTCTGGGATGATCCCATGCTGTTTTGCCTCTGTGCTGACCAGATCATCAGGAGGTGTATCCCCGAAGACGAAGTTCAGAGTATGCTTTCCTTTTGTCGTGACCAGGCTTGTGGCAGCCACTTCTCTAGAAAGAAAACAGCTGCGAAAGTTTTACAGTCTAGATTTTACTGGCCATCCCTATTTAACGATGCACACAACTTTGCCAAGACTTGCTTACGCTGCCAAACGCTGGGGACCATGACCAAGAGAGATATGATGCCCCTTCAGCCCATTTTGATTGTTGAAATCTTCGATGTTTGGGGTATCGATTTTATGGGCCCCTTTCTACCATCCAACGGCTTCGAGTACATCCTAGTCTCAGTAGACTATGTTTCCAAATGGATTGAAGCCATCACCACCCGCCGATGTGATCACAGGACTGTCATGGACTTTGTTAAGAAGAACATCTTTTCCTGGTTTGGAATACCCAAGGCCATGATTAGTGATGGTGGAAGCCATTTTATCCATTCCCAATTCCGTGCCCTACTTAGAAAATACGGGGTGAACCACCGCATTGCTACCTCGTACCATTCACAAACAAATGGGGAGACTGAGGTCTCAAATAGACAAATCAAGAACATTTTACAGAAGACTGTGAGACCTGATAGGAAAGACTGATCCACACGACTTGATGATGCCCTGTGGGCATACAGGACCACTTTCAAGACCCCGATAGGCATGTCACCTTATCGCCTGGTGTTTGGCAAAGCCTGCCATCTTCCTGTTGAATTGGAACACCGGGCTTACTGGGCTGTCAAGCAATGTAACATGGATCCCCAGTTAGCTGGTGCGCAGAGGACGCTCCAATTATCTAAGCTCGAAGAAATTCGTAGGGACGCCTTTGACAATAGTCGACTGTATAAGGAGAAAATGAAAGCCGTCCACGATCAACTCATTCATAGAAAAACCTTTGAGCCTAACTAGCAAGTCTGGCTGTTTGACGCCCGCCTAAAACTCTTCCCGGGGAAACTTAGGTCCAAATGGACAGGACCATTTCGGGTGGTTAAGCCCTACTCTAATGGGGCGGTTGAAATCGCTGATCTTAACACTGGGCACACTTTTACAGTTAATGGTCAAAGATTGAAGCATTTCCTGGCCTAGGTTCCCCCAAAGGAAAGTGTCACCCTCGTTGAGGGCTGACACGGAACACTGCTCAGCTAGAGGCGTTAAACTCAGTGCTTCCTGGGAGGCAACCTAGAGAATTCAGACTAATCCGGTAGTTTACGTCACTCAGGTACTATTTTTTGAACCCTTATGCATCCATGTACTTGCCAATGAGGACATTGTCCAACTTAAGCATGGGGGGGTGGTAAATTGCATAATCTTGAGCTCATTTAATCAATCTGAATAAATAAATTAAATTAAAAAAAAAATTGAATTTAGGAAGAAAACTTAGGCATTAGAAACTTGTCAATAGTGGGAAATAATACAAAAAGAACTTAAACACTTAAACTTTTCAGGCCTTCAGGCTTAATCAGCCCTGGTATCCATTAAAATATGGATTTAGCTTCGAATCCTTGCAACCTTAAGCTATTCTAATCCACTTAATAAATAAGGTGATAAGTATACGACTTATCAACTCACCCTCTAACTCAGAAAAACTTTGAGTCTAAGCATCTGCACACATTTTTGCATAGACTCACTTCTCGGAGATTTTGATAGAAATTGGGTAGCTAATGAACTCTCTAGGGTAGTATGGCTGGCAAGTTGTCGTGAGTAACAGCCCATTGGCAGGTTGTCTAGAACCTAGCCACAGGCCATCTCTTCTTCATTGCCTCTAGGTACATTTGAGATCAGGGAAGCCACCTACGAAAAAAAAAAAAGAGAAGAAAAGAAAATAAACCACACTCCACCGCACAAATATGGCTGGCAAGTGATCGTGGGTAACAGCCCATTGGTCGGTTGTCTAGAGCCCAACTCAATAACTGCACAAAAAGACCAAAACACTTAAGGAAGAGGTGGGGAAGTAGTGTAAGCCAGGGAGATATATACTGGAAAAATCCTTGTGTTGACCCCAATTAAAATAAACGTAGGAAGAAAGCTACCAATCAAACAAATACACCTTCAGGCAAATTTATTTCCTTTTCCGGGCACCTAGAGGTGTAGAAACCCGAAGTCTGTTTCAATTACCGTTAAGTGAGTCTATCACAACATTCACACCAAGATGCTTAGCACGTAGGGTTTTGCCTGAGTTTTGGGTGGGTTGGGTAGCCGTAAAAAGTTACCAACCCACACTGAATTCTGAAAAAATTCTAAAAAATATATATATACAAATACATATGTATAGTTATATGCATTAAAGCAAGGATTCGGGCGATTCGTATTTTGACAGACACCCGGGCGCTGCTTAGTCTTTGTAGATTAAGATCTTCGTATATTTCCTCTTATTAACAAGTAACGAAGTGTCTAAGCAATTACTTCCTAAATTCTGAAAGGAAATAAAGGCTAGAATAAACCTTGCTAGAAAGGAGTAAGCATGGGGGTATAATAACACTCCACAAGGGGGTGATAATTATGTTGAATATGGCCCATCTTAAGAATAAAAGGCACAACATAATTAGAATGGGAGCATTGCATGCATCATGTACCAAGATTGCTTATAAAACTGTATTAATGGCCATTTGTGTAAGCATTTGTCAAATCAGGCCTCAGATGAGCAATCAGACCACACGAATGGATTCAGAACGACGAACGGAGTCCAACGGACTCAAGATCGGCCAAATCCGACATCCGGAGCTCCTACAATGGGCCCAAGAAGTTCTGACCGTTGATCTGGAGATCAACGACCCATATTGCACCACGTCACCCCTGCTCCACCGCACGCCGCCTCTTCATCCAGCCGAGATCAGATCTCGGCCGTTGATCATCGATCGAACGGCCGAGACTCACGCGCCCGCCCGCAGTCGCCATGACAAAGCACGGGCGTGGCCCAACGGTTAGCGCACACGCCCGCACGCACGCGACGCAGGTTCGAGCCGCGCGGAGCGTGAATTCGAAGACGAAGGCTGTGCGTGGAGAAATTAAGCCGCCTGATTAGCAGCGAGCAATCAAGATTTCGCCACGTGGCGCGGCCACAGCTCATAGGCGCCCATGCGTGCGAACACGCCAGGCGATGACGCCCACGCACACGCGTGCCCGAGGCGCGATCCAAGCGTAGCTGAGGAGAGATCTCAGATCGGACGGCTCTCACGCAGCGACCGCGGATCACGCGTGGAGAAGAAACAGAGTAGGTGGCGGACCGACTGGCTGAAGGGCTTCACCGACGCTTTTGGAGTGGTTTTAGCGACGTTCTGGACGTCGCTAAAGCCCCTTCTTCTTTTAGGAAGCCCTTAACCCTATTTAAACCACCTCCAACCACTCATTCAAGGCATTCACTCCCCTTGCAACTGCTCCACCCCTCTCTTAGCTAGCTTTAGGCCCTCTTGTAATCGTCGAAGACAACGAGCCACCGACGGAGCCTCCTCCACCGCCATGGCTGCCTCGTCGCTCTCTACCCTCTCTCCCTCTCTCTCTCTCTCTTTTAAGCTTTCCATTACTTTTGTTTGGAGCATGTATTTAATGTTGTAAGCTATGAACTACAAGTGCATGATTAATGAAGTTATTTTTCATTCAGTTGTCACTTTAATTTTCGTTTAAGTTGCATGATCAAACAAGGAACATTCTAACCCTAATCTCTCTCTATCTCTCTCTCACTTTTCAAAACCGCATCTTTCGCAAGCAAAACTCCACACTTTCCGGGACAACAAGTGATAAGCAAAATCCGATTTTCATGCCACCATGAGACCAACACTCAGACTCACCTCCGTTTACTTATTTTAAAACTGACGTTGCAAGTGCGACTATAACAACACTTCTTAACACACACGCACAAAAGCACGTCAATGGCTGGCTAAGAGGACACACCCGGAGTACGTGCTCCTAGTGGGAGGCACTAGTGTGGCCCATTAAACATCCAACCTACTTCATCACAATTAAATACAAAAAATCATGACGTACCTCAATGGATACAAGTCAAGCTTCTTATTATGATCTCGAGGTTTTGTCTTGGGTAGCTCCCAAGAGGTTTGACTTTTCTAACTAGGGTCAGCAACGTTCCTGACGTATCGAGAATAGGTATGCCTTTTTCAAGGATTATCATCCCTGCTAACTTCCCCCTGGACAAGGAGGGACTACCAAACTGGAATCTGATAAACGCCAGTTTATCATCATTCTTAATCCCTAAAATAGATCTAGCTCTTAATGTTTTTACTCCGCAAATGGGTTTTCAAGCTGCATTTAGGCATTTACTTAGGTTAGACATGCATTGCATTTTATTGTGTTTTTAATGCATTCACTCGAGTGTCAGTGATAGGCAGAAAGTCAGATCCTGCAAACCTTGGCACTCAAGAAGGCAGAAGATGAAGGAGAAGCACCTATCAGCTAAATCTTAGCTAGATCCAGCTCATCCTTTCTAGATCCTAGCTTATTCTAGCTGGATCAACTCATCTTAGCTCATCTTAGCTGAATGATAGCTGAAGCAAGTTCACCACAGCTCCATTTATCTCACCTCAGTTGGATGGCAGCTCAAACTAGCTCATAGCAGTTGATCTCAGCTCCATTCTAGCTCCTACTGCTCAGAATAGTTCATTGGAAGCTCAACCTAACTAGGATTAGCTACTATCATCAACTAGCTAGACCTAGTCAGCTGAAGAAGTCATCAACCAACTCAATCTAGCTCAAGTCCAGCACCCGGAGGCTCAACTCAGCTCAACTTAGTTGAGCTGAGCTACTTGACCTAAGCTAGCTACTCCTGCTAGATAGGTAATCTTTGGGAAGACCAACCCAACTCACCTCATCTCAGAATAGAAGAAAGGCAGCTCAAATTAGCTTGGCTTAGCTGCTGCCAAAGAACTAGCGAGCTAAGCTAGCTACTGAGCTCCACTTCATCTCCCTTCAGTAGACATCAACTACAGTGCAGTTCTTTGTAGCTCCACTCTAGCTCCTCTCCTCCAAAAATCCTAGCTCCCTCTACCTCCTTTTCCCCTCATCTACTAGCTAAGCTAGCTTAGCTTAGCTAGTCCACCTCCATGGCATCCCAACCTAACCCTAAAACCCACCTAACAAGCTCCACCAAATATGGCTACCTAAGTTCCACCTAAGCTACCTCCACTTCCACCTCATGTTGGCACCACCACCACACAGCCCTTCACCCCTCAACCACCACCAAAAGGCACCACTAAAAGTGGCACCAACCCACCATAACTACCCCTTATTTTGGCACCAAAACAAGGGGACAATCCTAGCCCTACACATCATCTTCTAAGCCATCACCACCATCCTTTTTCCCTCCAAAATCAACCCTTCTAGAAACTACCCTGCTTTGGAGCCAAAATCATGCACCTTTACACCCATGGACGTCCACCAAAGGGTGGATTCCATCCATAACCACCACCTCCCACAAGCCTTAACCTGGAGCCAACCTATCCTATCCATCGATCCTACAACTACCCACCAAAAGCCAATCCTAACCCTCCATTCAAGACCACGCCAACCAGGCCCTCTCCACTTCTATATATACCCACCTAACTACCACATTAACATCATCTTCTCCCTTAGTTTTATTCCACCATAGCCACCTAAAACCTACGGCCAAGGAGAAGAAGGGAAGATCATGGGGGCAACCTACCCACCCCCTTGGTGCCTTCTTCCTCTCTCTTTTTCTCACTTGTGCCATGCCAAGGAGGAGGAGTTCTTCACATAGAAGGGACAACCAGGAAAAAGGAGGAGCAAAGTGGTTGACACCCACCTTTGAGGATATCTTGGAGGAGGACTACTTGAAGAAGAAGTCGAGGAGAAACCCTTTTAACTACGGGAACAACCGCACTTGGAGCAAGGCTATCCAAGACTTCAACTAGAGGATCCCTCATTCTTCTTTATATTTATATCTTGTATTAGCTAGTATCTTTTTGTTTGTTTTCATGTAACAAGAATTCCACTACATTTCTTCTAGTTGCTAGTGATATAAATTTCATTTTGCCTTCCAATTTTCATGTTATAGTTAGTGTGTTCTTCATGTTCTTATAGTTGTAGTGCACACCACACCTTCTAGTAGTAGTGCATCCCACCTTCTTATTGTCACTTAGGTTTAGTGATAGGCATAGTCTTTAGCATAATTATCATACTCACATTCCATTGCCTAACTATTTTGAAAACCCTATAAAAATAACAAAACCAAAATCACAAAAATAAATGTGTTGATTTAAGCGGTGAGAGAGAGAATCATCTTCTTGACTAACAATTTGGTCTCCTTGGATGACCCTAGATACTCACCATATCTATATTTATAAATTTAATAGTTGATCGATTTTACGCGTCTTAACGACAAATACCCATATTTATAAAAACACGTAAAATCCACATCACTTTTTGGTGCCATTGTCGAGGAGGCACGGCTTAGTCACACATTTAATCTCTCTCATACTTTATTAGGTCTTCACAAAATTTTGTTTGTTTTAATTTTAGGTGTGAATGAGGAACAGGAGTGAGATTCGAATTCCCTTGGAGTGGAAAACTCCAAGTGATTTTGTCTTCCCGCGTACTTTAGGTGAGTACCCTAGGTTATCTCTTTCTACAAAAACAAAAATCACTTAAAAAATCTTTAAATTATCAAAAGAATAAAAAACAATAAAAATTAAGGGTGGTGGAACCTTAAAAAGTTATTTTGTTGCTTGTTTGCTCCATTTTTTTACCACCTTTGCCTTATTGGTATTTGATTTTTGAAAATACAAACTGCTGTCTTGATTTTCAAAAATTAGGTTTGGGCACTTAGGAGCTTCCTAAAATCACCAACTTTCACCTAGGGTAGCCCCTCTAAGTCAAAAACCTTGAGTCCAATTTTCATGTAATTTTTCCTAATAGAAAAATTAAAAAATTTACAAACTAAATAGGGTTAGACCTTGTTTCCTTACTATGTCCTTACCATCCATGAATTTTATTAATTTTTATACCCAACCTTTATATTACTGGAAACCTTGAAAAGTATTCTACATCATATAAAATTCTTAAAAATTTTTGAGGCCATTTGAGGTTTCTACAGAATCAATTCCCTAAATATATCAATTCTAACTCTTGATGCCAGTAAGAAGAAAAATTCTGAAAAAATATCAAACAATTTTCTAAAATAACAAAAAAATCATTTTTGGATTCCTTGTTTGATTTTACATTGGGTGGTAGTCTTTTTTCTTCTTTGGATCACCACTTTTAAATATTTCAAAAAGAGATTCATTTTTTAGGAGCTACATATATAAGATTTCCACATTAGGGTTTTAATTTCTCTCTTAATCACATCAACTCTAAAGGAATTGAACTGCACCAACAACAACTTGATTGATATTATTTGTGGAACTTCAAAACCTTGTTTAAAATTTTAACAAGAGAAAATCCTAAAAGACATCAAATCTTTATCAAAACCCTAAAACATTTTACCAACAAAAATCCTTCTTTGCAAACCTCCTTTAATTAGGCTTAGGAACCACTTCCCACCCAATTCTCACACACAAAAAACAATAATCAGGCATTACCCCAATTAGCACCCATCACATTCCTTGTGCACTTAAGTTCCTAAGCCTAAATAAAAGTTGGTAGTCATTTGACCACTAAGGACTTCATTTCATCTTAGGTTTGATATGTGAAACTTAAGTTACCTTTAATTATCCCAATCCCCTTAATTAAACATGGTGTCAAACTACGAGGGAAGTCAAATGATGGGTACGGGTTTACATAATCCCCTGGTGATTTTCCCAGGACATGCTTGGGCCCAAGCCACCTCTCTAGTCAAGCCGAGTTGATTTTGGGAAAGGAGTTCAATTAGTGGTTTCTTAATTTTCCAGGTTCCCAAGTCTTAGGTTTTAAGGAGTCAACCTTAAGATTAGGCTTAGGATTTTGTATTGCTTGATTGCACACTTCTCACCTCTCCCTCCTCTCCTCCCCATTTCTTCCATTATCTACATGAGCGACAATCCCAAACTCCACACTTGGAGGGACCACTTGATTTTGCCCCCCGGACAAAAAGATCTCTTTGTCTGCATTCTTCCTCTCACTTGCAATCTAAGAAAATGGAAAACCAACAAAATAGGTCCACTAACCCATCCACATCCACCTCTAATCTCGCTTTCGAACCTTCCACCCAAAACCCACAAGCTAACCCCTTCATCTTTGAGTTGCCCCACCCTCATTTACCTAGCCAGGAGATACCCAATGCTAAGATGCCACAACAACAAAATCAAGCCCCCCCCCCCCACCTAATCCCTTCTCCGTGATGGTTGAGCAACTTGCTCAACTACAAGCTAATCAACAACAGTTGACTAGCACTATAACGAACCAGTCTGTCATTCCTCTTAAGGATTTTTATGATCCTTCCAATTATGAGGATAGACCAGGGGTGGTAATTTCAAAACGGGACTTCAAAATCAAACCGGTTGTTCTGAACCTGATTAAGCATTTCCATGCCCTTCCTAGGGAAGACCCGTTCAACCACCTTGAGGAACTCACTCTCCTCGCGCAAGCAATCCATTCTCGCAACGTGTAAGAAGATCTTTGGCTAATGCAACTATTCCCATTATCTCTCAAGGATAAGGTCTTTTATTGATTCAGAACTATTGATAGACCCATTACCACATGGCCTCAACTGAAAAGTGCTTTCCTAAAAAAACTCCCCATAGCTCGTACCAATTCCCTGTGAAGATCTATTACAATCTTCCAACAAAAATCTGGCGAGACTCTACATGATGCTTGGGGATGGTTCCAAGATCTCTTAAGAAGTTGCCCACACCACGAGGTTCCCTTATGGCAGTTCATGCAGATCTTCTACCATGGATTAGAAGATCAACTTCAACATTTTGTTAATGCCTCATGTGGCAGTAATTTCTTAAACAAGGATATCGAAAGAGCCTATGAATTATTTGAAGAAATGAGTGAAAACTCATTTAATCATGCATCCATGAACACCTTTAGGCGAACTACAAACCCACAGTTCGGTGTTCATGAGATAGGCACTCAATCTATGCCCGTTGCCTAAGATAATCTCCAAATGATGGCTCATCGACTTGACCAAATGCAATTAAATTAAAAGAAAATGTAGAGAAGACTTTCCGCATCCACCCAGATTCCACATCTAACCCCGCCTAACATCCTAAGGAGAGAAAATTTGCATAATCTGAATATTACCCCTGCTGAGTATAATCAATATTCTAAGGCTTTTTATGGTTCACCGGGTCCCTACACATATCCAAATCTCAACCCCACTAAAAATATCTCCATCCTCCAAGAGCAATTTAGAAATTCCTCTCACTAGAGGAACTACCCAACTTACTCTTGGACCAACTCGATTCCTCCCAAAAAACCAAACCCGTTTGGAAGGTATGGGTCGAATAAGACTTTTTCTCAATCTAGGCCATCTCAAGAAGACATCAATGACTAGATTATGAAAACCCTACAGGGAATGCAAGGCAAAATGTCAGAAGTGACTTGTGTTGTTACAAATCTGCATAATCAAATTGGGGTTACTCTGACCTAGAGACTTGCAGGACATCTACTATTCCATCCCATACCCAACCCTATCAATCAAAGGAACTAATATCATGGTAGAAATCTAAATTAGAACCACACTAATCAGCCTCTCATTAACTCTATACCTCAGCACTAACCCGGTTTCCATCAACAATAGGCCCCCCAACCTCCTCTGAGGAATAACCAAACTGTACATGCAGTTGCATTAATGAGTGGGAAAACAACAACTAATCCTAGGCCTTCGCATCAAAATGATGAAACCCATTCTCAACACCACTCAAGAAGAAAAAGAAAACCCAATTAAACAAGACACAACTCCTGCTCCTTTTCCCAAAGCTTTGCACTTTACCAACAATAGAAAGAAGAAATCTAAGCCCACAACTAAAGAACTCATGGACTTATTTGGCCAAGTTCAAATCAACATCCCTCGCCTAGATGCCATCAAATGCATACCTACCTATGCTAAATTTTTGAATGATATTTGCACTCCTAATAGGCAGACTAAAAACCTAGGACAGGTGCATCTTTCGAAGATTGTAAGCTTTGTCATATAGAGCAAGCTGCCTCCTAGGATGAAAGACCTAGGCACACCTTTGAATTCAGTAATTATTGATGATACCACTTTCAACTGTGCCCTTCTCAATCTTAGTGCCTCAGTCAATATCATCCCTAGGATTTTATTTCAAGAATTTAAGATCGGTGATCTCAAACCTATTGAGGTTACCTTACAATTAATCGACCGATCTACAATCAAACCCCAGGGTATTGTTGAGGATGTTCTTGTCAAAGTCCAGAACTGTGTCTTCCCTATAGACTTTCTAGTCCTTGACATTGAGGCACTTGAATCTTTGATTAATGCACCAATAATTCTTGAAGGACCCTTTTTGGCTATCACGAAAGCAAATATAAATTGCCATATAGGCAAATGGATATCACTTGCACAGGCCAAACAATCACTCTTGATATTTTTAAATCCTCTAGGAGATTCCACAATAATGATAATTTTTTCGAGGACTCAAACACAAAAATATCTAATTTGGTGGAGGGGACAATGTTAGGAGATACCCTTCCCAGCCATAATTTTTGTGAGGATTCTGACTTTGAATCAGTGGCCAGCAACATCAACTTGGAGCCTTGTCTTCAATCTTACTCTCTTCCTGATTTTCCACCAAACCCACCCACACTAACTTCACCCACCCTCCATCACACTAATTCCTCTCCCACTCCCTTTCCTTTGGACCTACCACCAGAACCGCTTGAGTATGGCATTTATCATGAATTAAAACCTTAGCCAAACTTAAGAAATTCTTCCTTTTTTTCATCTCATTTTGTTCCATATATTTTTACCAATCATCTTTTAAGGGATCCAAAGGAAGACCCTTTTCATGAGGGCATTCATGTATCCAATTTTCTACATGACTGTCCGTCTTCCATGCATCACTTCACGCCCAACTGAATGGCATAAAAGATAGCACTAGATGGGAGGTAACCAATTATTTTTATTGCTTTCCTTTTATCTTTATTTTCCTAGGTTTTGCCCATCTTGAATCTAATCGCTTATCACTAAGGTGATTTCCTTTCCCTTCTAATGCATGAGGTCATTGCGTATCATAAGCATAGGGGGGGATTTTTAAATTTTTACAATCGATTCAGGATTTTCAAAACCTAAAAATATGCATTTTTTGTTTTGCATGCATCTTCATAATAGAAAAATTATAAAACTCTTTGAGGAAAATTTTTGAAAATTGAGACTAAGGTTGAAGATTCATTTTAAGGTACAATGGGATAGAATCTTTAACAAACTAGGGATTATAATGCAAATCCAATTTTTAGAACTTCTGGGACTATTCTTAGACTAGATCAAGTATCTTTCTCTAAATTCCACCTAAACTCATGATGATTCAGGTGACTTGATCTCCTTTTGAAAAAAGAGGAAGCTGCGAGATTGGAGGCTGACTATGAGCTTCCTCCTCCTTGATCTCTACCTCCTAATTCTCCCTAGAGGCCTTCTTCTTAACCTTCATATGAACATGAAATTACCATTAATTAGTACTAAATATAAAAAATTCCATAGAAATTCCGATAGAGTTTCCTCTATATTATTGAATTTTTCACAAATCCTATAACCAGAAAAGATATACAATAACAGAATTATAAATACGAAATACAAAAACAAAATTTGGGGGCACACCCCCCATTCAATCTCACATGTAACAATATAGAAAGAAGTTATACACCATGTTAGAGCATCAAAGAAGTAAAATTTCCATATCTCTTTAAATATACACCATGTATGTGTGTATGTGTAGTGAGTAGCGAAGGTGGTGGCTGTGTGATGTGGAGTGTCCATGAGGGTGTTTACATGTGAAATGTGAATGTATGTGAATGTGTAAGTGGAGTGAGGTGAAGGTGGCATGGACCACGGAGGTGTATGTAAGCTATTAGTTAAATTCCTAATTCTTTCTTGGAAGTAGAGCAAAACTTTAATGAATAATGACCAACATCGACAAAAAAAAAAGTGCTACAATTGTGGCAGGTAAGCTCGGGCACTTTACTACAACCTTTAGAGTTCATCTCGGGCACTGAATCCATCTCTAGGCCTTAGATGCATGGACTCAAGGAAAGATGTCCTTTGAATAAAGGGAATAGCCCAGAGCATCATGGCTTGCTTCACTACTAAGCATGACTAAAACTAGCTACTTCTATGGTCAGTCATGGCTCATTTCAGCTTCCTCCCATCAACCCTTTTTCTTGTGGTTTGCACTTAAAAAAAGTAGTTTGGATCAATCTGTTAGCCAAATGGTAGTGAGGCTACCAATAATAAGATCATCTTTGAGCGACAGGTGCATAAAACATGCATTGAACAAGAAAGAGGTAGGCAAGACTTCTCATCAAGATTGAATTTGGTGTGGTGCAAGAGAAAGGTTAGGTGAGGATGGGATGTGTTAATGGTCATACAACAAGCATGGAAAAATAGTCATGTGATCTAACTGGAGGTAGACGGGAAGCTTATGGTTCAAGGATTGAGGAGAAAACACTCAAGCGATAGTAAAGACCATGGCCTATGGAGTGAACATGGTGGCTTCTTGGACACAATTGGGGTGAAAAGGAGGCGGCGTGACAATGGGTGGGTCCTTGGCCAACAAACGTGGTTGGTCGAGGACTTGGCAGCAACATTGATTAGAGGAGATTGGGTTTTAAGGAAGCGGTTGGCACTCTATGATTTTGGTCAACATCAATCAAAATTATCCAAATTATCTCATGTATAAATTATTGGATTTGTATAATCACAAGCTTTCTAATGGATTATATTTCGTGGAACTCTAAGATCTATAGCTTAGATTACATGAAAAAATGTGAAATGAGGATGTGAGACATAATTAAACTAAGTTAGTGCAAATTTTGATGCCAAATCCCAAGTCCTTCAATGGTAGCTAAAGTGAAAATTTACCCAAATCATAGCCAAGGATAAGAAAAAGAAGTTGGGAAATTTTTATGTGTTCATAGCTAGTTATGCAGATTTTGTTGCCAACTATGCATAAAGCTAGGACTCCAAGCCTCAACCACCATTAACCAGTTTGTGCATTCGTTATGGCTATTTACAGCCTACTATAGTAGAAATGTGTGCACTGGGCATCGCTTCCATTTGGTTTCTCACAAAAATTCTCTTATTCCATCTCAGAATAACTCTTATGGCCTCTTAGTAGGTTCCAAATCTTATATTTAGATGCAGTAGGAAATAATGAACTAATGACTAAAATAAAAGCTTCTTGAAATAAACAATATACCTTATATGTCATCTAACGCTTCGACTACTTCTTGTCCTTCTAGAATTTCTTGATAAGCTTTAGATTCAAAATCATGATCAATGCCCTTGTCTACATCAAAGTATTCACGCAGCACAATTCTGAAAGGTATTACCCATCCATTCCTGCTATTATCGAACATGTAAAATACTTGTGACACTTGACATGCTAAGGTGAATGGTTCTGTTATCTGAAGAATATGGCAATTCGTATTTAAACTTAAGAAACCATGTTTAACATCTTTCTTAAAATCAATGCCATTCTTAAAAACATTGAACCAATCACACTTAAACAAGACCACTCTGCGATCGTATCTAAAGCTCACTCCACAATTTCAATGCTTTGGCCATAGAAGCCATCACAACTAGTCATATCACAACTAACAATGACTCTAGCATGTTGCATTGTCTTCTCATCATCAATTGTTCTTATCTTGAATCTGAAGCCATTTATTGTAAATCCTGAGTGATGATGTCCATAACTCTGTGGGACCTCAGCAATAACATCAAAATCTTCAACCCACCTAGGGTCGTTGTTTTCTTTCATCTGTTTTACACACTCCTTAAACTAATCAAGGAAGTCCAACTCCCGAACAGATTGATGTGAAGACTATTTGAATTCCATATAGAATGGATCAACTTCAAGAATCTACTTTAAAATGTATAACTGTTAGTTCAACCCCTCATAATTAATATTTTGATGATTTTACAAAATAAAGTAAAAGAAATTAAACATGGAAATAGAATATTTTTTCTCTGTCATAATAAAATTGTAGGTTTCGCATATTTTCTGAGACAAATGATTAGGAGAGTGAAGACACATTTTGTCATAGGTCTTAGACTTTTTATTGTACACTTTCAGGAAGTTGTAATCTTCTTTTCAATTGAGTCTAGAGATGTTGTAAGAGCCCCATAGATAACATACACATAGCTAACTTAGGCTCTCTACACTAAGAAAAAATTAGAAACAAAATCCTAACACAAAACACATATCAGATGTCCAATACACTTGTCAGACGTCTGATAGTCAACTTTAAGTCATCTGATCATGATTACAGATGACCAATTACCTATAGCCTTGCCTTTGCATTCTACACATTTAGGCTCTAGTCAATGCGACCTTAAATCAGACGTCCAAAGGCTTTTACAAACGTCCAATACATACCTCAAACGTCCTTTAAGCCAACCATTAAACTACACTCAATATTTCCTTTACCATTCTTTAAACCTAATGATTAAATACACCTTTAGACATCTAGACATGTCTCCAGACATCCAATAATGGATCGTTAACCACACCCCTTACGAAGATTTGCCAGAAAGTAAATCTTACTTTTTGGATTCCCAAAGCAAGATATTAGTCTCTTTCCAGACATCTAGGCCACTGGACAGACATCCACACTGACGTCTGATCCTTAAAATCTAGAACCCTGTTTGGATCTTATCAAAACAAGAACAAACCCACCTATAATTAGATGTCCAATTCTAGTGCCAGATGTCTTATAATAGCATATCAGACATCCACCTAGAACCTTGTTTCAATCCAATGAGAACAGTAACTCTGACCCATTAAATTAGGCATCCATAATTATAGTCAAACATCCTATAAGATGTCTAACCCAAAAATCAGACGTCTGATCCTGCTATCAGAATCATAATTACCCTGATTTGAGTTGGATTTCATCCCAATCTCTTGAGACTTGCCTCCAACGACTAAGAGCCCTCTCCCAAGCCTTCTCGAAGGTTTTAAGATTGCTTATAAATACACTATAACCCTTCTTAGGAAAAACACACCTTTTGAGATATAATTCACATAGATAATCACTTGCTCACTTACTTCATTGCTTACATTGCCCTTGTGTTGTGCAACTACTCTGTTTGGGGAAAACCAACACTCTCATTGTGCTTCATAATCTCATCTTCAGGGAGTTTCCTTCACCCTTAGTAGATAAGCTAATTATACAAATTTTCGGGTGCTCTATAGAGTGTATTTTACTTTTCATTTTACTTGTTGTAGTTGGGTATCTGGCCTGTCGAATCCCCGCCTCTTCATTGTGAAGGGAGAAACCTCCATTTAGGGATCAAAGGTGGGATGTAATTGAGGTACACTACCCTCATTGCAGTAGTGTGGTTAATGGATTTCACTTTGTGATTGTAAATCCTAAGTCAAGGGATTAGTTTAGGTGGTGGTTTTCATCTGGTTTGGGTTTCCACCGAAAAATCTTGTGCCTCCATTTCTATGATTGAATTTTATCTTGCAATTATTTTTTTAAATTCACTATCCACCCCCTCTAATGCAATTTCATTTGATATCAGGGAAGGTTTCCACTTTTAGGAGTAACATCCGTGGAAGATCCTATGGAAGGGAGAGTAGTGATCAACAGGTTTTGGCAAAGAAAACTCAGGGTTTGCAAAACCTGTCGTCGTAGCTCGCAAAACACATTATCAAATACAATTTTTAACTGAAACTCCAAGGGAGTCCCAGGTCGAACTCAGGGAGGGGACATTTACTTTTGTTGAAATCCACACTTTGTTTTGTTTCTTTTTGGTGTTTTAGGGTTTTGTGATTTTTTGGTGTTTTGGAAATAAAAAGACAAGCGAGATAACTTTACAAAGTGGAGAACAAATATGATATTTCACAATGGCATTCAAATGTCTCTTACAATATGCTAAAACATAAAAGAGATAGAGATGAGACGAAATCTCCCAAATCGACTGTTTGGCGAGATGATAGCTCATGGCGACAACTTGGACAAAGAGGATGAGGTGCTGGATGATAGAGGTGAGATGCAGGAGGATGCCGCGTAGAGGAATGCTTCACCAAGGCTTTGTAATGGGGATGACGAGATGGAGATGATATTCTACCGAAATGGAGGTGGGAGGATGGCTCCAAGGCTTCTTATGAAGGTGGTGGGATGGAGAACGAATATTTGGTGGGATAAAGGAGCATTACACTAATAAGAGACCCTTGGAGCTTGGGAATAAGCTCTAGTGGAGCTTTGGTAGGCTACTAGAGCTTAGGAGTAGGTGGGAGTAGAGTACGTAGAGACGGCTAGGCAAGGGAGGTGTGTAGGTCATTATATAGTGGATAGGAAGGAGCTAAAAATGGACACAGGGTAATTAGCAACCTCCAGGATGGCGTTATAGGTCTAGCTCGAGCGTTGCTATAGCCACCTCACGTCTGCCCATGCACGAGCTGTGATGCCCCTCCATCACGTGCACAAATTGCGCTACGACCCAGCTAGTACGTGCTAGTGTGCGCGTGGGTGCGCACTAGCGTGCACGCTAGCATGCGCCCGGGTACGCGTTGGCGTGCGCCCAATTGGCGAATTGGGGGGGGGTCTGCAAGTTTCGAACCCACACCCCTCCCTTGGAGGCCTGTGCTTTAACCAATGCGCCAAGGCCATGTTTATGTTGCAAAGGTGAGTCGTGTGCATGCAGTGAAGAAGGTCTCTCAGCTGTTGGATTTTCATCCAACGGCTGAGATCGCTCATTGAGAAGCCCATGGAGGGACGTCAGGCGGCCTTGAGCGCTCCAGATGGTGCCACTGGCACCATCTGGACCGTCCACCTTTCCTTGCTTGTAGAGGGTGCCATGGTGCTTGGATCGAAGTGATTTCCGCATTGTCAGACTACGATCACCGCTCCAGATCCATCTGTACAGTTGAATTTAAACTACATGCTATGTATAAAAATAGAATTAGGATTCGATCGCTTAGGCCTAAGTTGTTTATTAACAATAGAAAATTTCAACTAAGGTCCTAACTATGAAAGCTCAATAGTACCCGGGTGTTTGCCAGAATGCATACCACCCAAGTCCTTGCCTTATTTGAAAAGGGAAGATACAATATTTTTTTTTGCTTTTCTTCTTTTCTAATTTTTTTAGACTTTTGGAGTTTGAGAGTTTTGGGATAACTTTTTACAGCTAACCGACCCACCCAAGACTCGAAAAGGACTCTAAGTGTTAAGCATCTTGTGAAAGGGTGATAGACTCACTAAGCGGCTGTTAAAATGAACTTCAGGTTTCTACGACCCTAGGTGACCATAAGAGTTTCTACTTAAAGGTTTATCTTTCTGAACAGCAGCTTTCTCACTACTTTTAAATTTTTTTATCGGGTCAACACAAGGGCGAACCCAGTGTATATCTCCCCGGATTATTCTACTTCCCTGCTTCTTCCCTAAGTGTTTGGGAATTATTTGTGCATTTTTGTGAGCTGGGCTTTAGACAACCGGCCAATGGGCTATTACCCATGGCAACTTGCCAGCCATACTCGTGCGATGAAGTGTGGTTTATTTTTCTATTTTTTTCTCCTTTTTTTTTAGTACCATTTTTTTCTTTTTCTAAGTAGGAGGCTTCCCTAATGTAAGATTTACCTAAAAGCAGTAGAATGAGTGTGGTCAAGTAGCTAGGCTCTAGACAACCGTCCAATGGGCTATTACCCATGACAACTTGCCAGCCATACTACCCTAGAAAGTTCATTAGCTACCCAATTTTCAAAAGACCATTGAAAAGTGAGTCAATGTAAATAGTGTAGATGCTTAGACTTAAAGTCCCCTCAAATCAGAGGGCGGGTTGATAAGTCGTGTACTTATCACCCCAATTTATTAGCCAAATTAAAGTAAAATTACTTGGTGAGAAATCTAGACTAAGTCGACATTCGAGTGGACACCCAGGCTAATTAAGCCCGAAGATTTGAAGAGTCTAAGTGTTCAGGTCCTAAGGTATCATGTCCTAAAGTTAATAACTTCCAAAAGCCTAAATTCTCTTCTCCTAATTCTATTTTTTCCTTTTTTATCTTTTTGAATATTCAAATTTTTTATTTTTTAAGAAAATAAAAGAAATTCTGTAGAGCTAACGAAATAATTTCAGGATTAAGTATCCACCCGCCCATGCCTAAATGATGCAATGTCCTCATTGTAAAAATAAAGGCATGAAACGGGTGGAATAATAGAATATCACCTGAGTTTTGTGACAATCCGGTCAACTCCACTGAAGAAGAGAGTATACACATGTGCTAAGTTTAATGCCTTTAGCTAGGCATAAAATACATACAAGGAATAAATTGAGAATTCACAAGTGCAGGTCAAAATCAAAATCAAAAGATTAATCCTCAAACCTGCCAGTAGAAGATGTCCACAGATGTGGACCAAGTTGTGGTGCAAACCCGTGCCCCAGGGTCGAGTAGTTCTCAGATTCTGGATGAAAATCACCTAGAATCGAAGATTATTATGCTTGTAGGGCTGGGCCTGTGGTTTTATAGTATGCAACCCAAAACCGAAGTGTCGAACAATGGGTAGAGATGGTTCAATAGGTTCGAATGTCCTCTTAGATTTCAACTCAAAATGATAATCAATGATTCTGTGCTTGGGTTGCATGTGAAGGATATCATAAGAGTCCTGGTAGAAAGTAGGTGGTTACAGGTCAATAGGTACCCTTAGATCCAAAATTATAGTTCCCTCAGAAGTAGCTTCCCAGATTTTCATTTCCACATTTCTATCCTCCAAAATCAAGTTTCTGGGACCTCGAGATCATTGTACACCCCATCTAAAATACCCAAGTCCAACATTTGTGGCTAAATCAGGATTGACTCGGGTACAATGATTTCCAAATCAAAATCAATCCCTTCAGGGTGTGGTTGAGGAATGGGGCTACTGATTGAATCTTCTAGTAAATGAGGATTCAAATCCTCCAAGTTAGCCCCAACCAAATCCAAATCTTCAATGAATGGGCTATCAAATGGTTAGTCATGCTCCTCGAGCCTATCTGTCTCACTAAAATCATCTTCCTTATGCTCAAGTGAGACTTCACTAAGAGATTCTTCACCCTTAGAGTCAAAGAATTCTTGATCTACATTTATATATGTCATAAAATCATATGTCATTTCATGGTCCATGGAGACATTTTTCGTCGTTCCCTGGCTCGAGGATCTCAGGTGAAGCAATCGGTTCATCCTCACTAGGTTACTTTAGCCCAACCTGGTCATCCCCGGTCTCAGAACATGTATCCCCCCCGATAGGTGCCTGAGCAGGTTCAGACATTGGTTCTCTTGAAGGGGGTTCATCTTGAGAATCATCGCAAGATTGAACTAGGGCAACCACAAATTTCATCCTCAACCTCAATAATTTCCCAAGTAGAAACTCACCCAAGACCCTATCCCTAACATTTTGAAGCAAATCCAATAAAGAGCTATTCATGTCATCAATCATTTTTATCATAGGCTCCAATGCTTCAGTGCATGGTGTTGGCTAAGCTTCTAAAGATTGTATGGTGTTCCTCAAGTTAGCCAACACCCTATCTTGGATCTGGTTCACCTGAACCGAATAGTTCAGTTCAGGGTTGGGTGGGTTTGGATTTATTCTAGGGGTCAAGATATTGGGTTCTCGAATCCCTCCCTGATAGTAGGTCGTCTCAGGTTATTCAAAGAATGGAGGTAACCTATATTCAGTGGAATACTGGGAGGGTTATATTCATCATATCCTTCTTGATTGTAGATCGGGTTGGTTTGATCATCAAAGGATGGAGATCTATAATCATTGTAGCTCTGGGAAGGATAGTAATCATAGTTTGTTGTCCAAGGTTAGGCCCTGGATACTGAGGTCCGGATTCATATCCCGAATCAAAGTTATCCTAGCTAGGAGATGGGTAATCATAAGTCAAGTTAGGATAGTAATCATTTTGAGGATAAGTGATGGTAGGATGGTAGGATTGGAAATGAGTGTGATGTGGAAGAATACATAATGAAATAGGAGAAAGGTGCCCTACAATACAATCAACCAAACCTGTCCTTAGGTGGGTTAGCCTACAGATCTACAGATTCCTAGGACCTATCTTGAGATTATAAATGATTTGGTCTACTTCTATCTAGTCAATCAAACCAGTTAGAGGGAGGGGCTGGGGAGAAGGTTCTTCCTTTCACTTGTGCCTCCAATTCCTAGTGTACCCCCCAGCCGCGGTCGTTCGATGCTCTTCCCCTAGTTAGACATCAGATGGACTAGTAGAAGGAGATTAATCGAAAAAAATCTCAATCTGAGCTTCGAAGAGTGAATCAATCATTAAGGCCAACGTTTACTCAATTTTAATTAGGCTTGGGATGATTGTGCTCTTGGAATGTGATGGGCCCTTTAGATGGGTTGTGCCTTTAATGATTGATTCAATGTGTGTGCATGCACAACCAAGGTTTTCAAACAAGGTTATTTGATGGTGTGTCTTTTAGGGTTTAACCTTGTTTAGTAGCTTTTAGGGTTTAATCTTAGGTGTATTCAATCAAGTTCAGGAGAACACTCCAAGATTGGAAAACACGGGTGTAGATATATTCCTTTAAAAATCAAAAATAAAATGTGGAGTGCCTGGTTCAGTCCCAAAAATCAACCCTAAGTGGAAAGCTACTTGATGAATCAATTTTAATTTGAGTGGTGCAACCCAAACAGCTCAATCAATTGGTCTATTACGCCACTTAGTTAAGGCACACAAAAAGTCTTAACCTAGTGAAGTTTTCTACTCACTTATTAGTGTGTTGAGTTAAGGTGCAGTAGATCCACAGGTCAGATTCCGGTTAAGTGGTAGAATCGATGTGAAGTGGTGCGCCTTAAGTTGAGAGTTGTGGTGTTTAATGTGTGTCATTTTCAGTAAATCCCACAAGAGAAGAGTATTTTTTTTATATATGCGGGGATGAGATGGGTGGAGGTGGCAAACAAACAACCAGATCTATCCTAGGGTTTATAAAAAGCACCTAAGTTGATTTGGGTTTGGGTCATTAGTGTGGTGAAATGAAATCTAGGGTGGGGGTGGTAGGGGAAAACTTACAAATGTCTCTACACACACTTTACTCCAATCTACCGCCTTCAGCTCCTCGATTGAGTTCCTACAGGACAATAAATCGAAGCAGAAAGGTAGGTTAGAAAAATATGTAAGTAATGCGGGAAAACATGAGAAAAAAAACAAAAGAGTGTTGCTTCCCCAACAATGGCGCTAAAATGATCAACGAGTTTTGGCGAAGAGAAATCAGGGTTTGGAAAACCCATCGTTGTAGCTCACAAAATGCGTTATCAAATACAATTTTTAACCAAAACTCCAAGCGAGTCCCAGGTCAAACACAGGGTGGCAACGTTTACTTTTGTTGAAATCCGCACTTCATTTTGTTTCTTTCTGGTGTTTTAGGGTTTTGTGATTTTTTTGGTGTGTTTGAAATAAAAAAGACAAGAGAGATAATTTCACAAAGTGAAGAACAAATATGATATTTCACAATGGCATTCAAATGTCAATTACAATATGCTAAAACATAAAAGAGATAAAGATGACAAGAAATATCGCAAATTGACTATTTGGCGAGCTGATGGCTCTTGGCGGCAGCTTGGACGAATAGGGTGAGATGATGGAAGATGGAGGTGAGATGCAGGAGGATGCTGGGTAGAGGAATGCTTCACCAAGGCTTCGGAATGGGGATGAGGAGCTGGAGATGATCTTCTACCGGAACGGAGGTGGGAGGACGGCTCCAAGGATTCTTATGAAGGTGGTGGGATGGAGAACGAATATTTGGTGGGATATAGGAGCATTACACTAATAAGAGACCCTTGGAGCTTGGGAATAAGCTCTAATGGAGCTTTGGTAGGCTACTAGAGCTTAGGAGTAGGTGGGAGTAGAGCAGGTAGAGATAGTTAGGCAAGGGAGGCGTGTAGGTCATTATATAGTGGATGGGAAGGGGCTAAAAATGGACATGGGGTAACTAGCTATCTCCAAGACGTCACTGTAGGTCCAGCTCAAGCGTCACTGTAGCCACCTCACATCCGCCCACACACGAGCAGTGCTGCCCCTCCATTACGCGCAAAGATTGCACTATGGCCAAGTTGGTGCATGCTGGCATGCGCCCAATTGGAGAATTGGGGGGGTCTGCGGGTTTCAAACCCGTGCCCTCCCTTGGAGGCCCATGCTTCAACCAATATGCCAAGGCCACATTTATGTTGCAAAGGTGAGTCATGGGTGCGCGGTGAAGGGGGTCTCTAAGTTGTTGGATTTTCATCCAACAGCTGAGATCACTCGTTGAGAAGCCCTTGGAGGGATGGCGAGCCACCATAGGCCCTCGAGATGGTGCCACGTGGCACCATCTCGATCGTCCACCTTTTCTTGCCTAAAGAGGGTGCCACAGTGCTTGGATCGAAGTGATTTTCACATTATCAGACTACAATCGTCATTCTGGATCCATCCATACAGTTGGATTTTTCATCCAAAGCACGTAAGGATGTCGCATTGCCCTTGGCCGTTGATCTTTCTCAGACTTCATATGATGCTATGGGATTTCGATCTAGATGATCTCGGAGGCATTAGACTCCGATCATCATCCTGATCAGATCTGTACATTCGGATCGTCCATTCGAGGCCCCGAAATAAATCTCCTTCCCTCCTGACCATAAAAAGGACGCAATTAACCTAGAATATACATAACTATTCTAAATGTAGAATGATGCATGCTATGCAATATTTATAATATGAAATATAATCTAAGCCTAGGAACATGCATGAATAGGCATTTTGACCTAATTAAATGTATCTACATCAAGTAGTATCCACCGGTAGATCGGAGGGGCAATCCACTACCTGACTACCTCTCTTTGAAGGAACCAACTACACATATTGGAAGCTGAGAATGAAGATGTGGCTTCAAGCCAATGACTTCTCCATCTTGGAGAAGTGCAAATCTAGATACGACATTCCCGACAAACTGGAGACTGGATACACACTGGAGCAGATTCATCACCTTGTGCTTAATGCGGAGGCGATGAGCTACCAGTAATTTAAAAAATATTTTCACCTTCCAGGAGAAATTTAAAAATTCCTCCAACTCAAATTGGAGGAATTACTCAACTCACTCCTGGACCAATTCAATTCCTTGTCAGAAACAAAACATGTTTGGAGGGTATGGACCAAATCAGACTTTTTATCAACATAGGCCATCTCAAGAAGACATCAATGCCCAGGTTATGAAAACCCTACAGGGAATGCAAAGCAAAATGTTGGAAGTAACTCACATTATTACAAATTAGTCGTCGTCTTTGTTGATGTGGTTATTATAGTCGTTGTGGTATATGACAAAAATGATCACCAGTCTAATACAATTTATTACTCGGAATGAAAAGTTTCCCGAGGTCGAACTCAGGGAGCAAACTAAAATTCCAAAAGCATATAAATTCATAATATATATAAGGTTTTACAAAAAATTAAGAGAGAGAGAGAGAAAGAGAGAGAGGATAATTGGCTTTTTCTTCTTCTCTTTCTTCAGCTGGCTCTTCTCTTCAGCTTGTTTTCTTCTTCATTCTTCTTTTCTTCTTCTCCGTTTCCTCTTTCTTCTTCAGCCTGTCTTCTTTCTTCTTCTCAGCAGCTGCGGTTCCTCTTTCTCTTTTTTCTTCTTTCTTCTGCTCTGGCCCTTCTTCTTCTTCTTTCTTTTCTTCTCTTGCTACTGACACTCCCTTTTTCGCCGACGTCTGATTCAGCGCTCAGACGACTTAACTGCTCGATTGCTATAGTGCAGCTCCTCCTCTTTTCCTTCAGCTTCTTTCCTTCCTTTCTTCTTCTCTTTCTTCCTTCTTCTTCTTCCTTCTCTTGCTTCTTCCTTCTTTTGCTTCTTCCTTCTTCCCTGCGGCTAAGTCCTGGCTGCTGCTTCTCTTCCTCTTTCTTCTCTCCTACGCACACATGCAAATATCAACGCAAAACTTACCCTACCCCTTCCCCACGTCTCTCTCTCTCTCTAGATCTCTCTTTGGTAAGCTCTCCTAGAGCCGGGTAATCGGGTCGGGTCTCTTGCCCAGGTCTAGGGCCACCGGCGTGGGTGGTGCACGAGGAGTGCAAAGGAGGGTGTCGGGTCGGGTCAAATCCACGTGGGTGTGCCGCGGACGAGACTCGATGATAGGTGAGGGACCTCACCCGTTGTGTATTCAAAGGCGAAGAGCCTATACCACTTTTTCAATTTAAGTGCGGGCGCTTGCCCATTGTTGAACGTTTACGAACCTACGCTAACATGTTCGGTTTTGGAAAACCTATCGTTGTAGTTCGAAAGCGAAGAATTCGTGTTCAACAGATAAAATTTATACCGAAATTAAAATTCCGGGTCCAACACAGGGAGGCAGACGTTTGATTTAAAAACTACGCGTTTCTTTTTATTTTTTATAGAATAATTCAATTTAGAACCATCTAATTATTTACAATAAATAGAAGAGAGAGAGAGTAAGAGAGAAAGAGAATATTACACAGAGAAATCAAAATGAGATGTAGAATAAACAAGGAATTTTTGTATTGAAGAGATTGTTCATTACAACTAGAAAGCATAAAACAATTACTCTAGAAAGCGATAAATTTACTCTAGAAAGCATTAAAAGAATGGAGAGTGAAATGTCCTCCTCGACGATTGCTTGGAGGACGAGTAGATTAATCTAGAAAGCAGTAAATCTATACTAGAAAGCGGTAAAAAGAATAGGGAGAGAGAAATCCTCCTCGACGGTTGCTTGGAGGACGAGCCGGACGGGACGACGCTTGGACGAAGGAGAACGAAGCGGGACGAAGGAGGACGAAGCAGAAGAATGGGAACGAAGCAGCACGCCGTCGTCGTCGCGGGATCCACTTCCGAAGGGGAACGAAAATTGGACTTTATCTCGCGAGAAGCATCCCGGGTGTGGGACAAGCTTCTCTTGAGCTTTGGAGGGGTAGAGAGGAGAAAGAAGGGACGAAAATTTCATATGGAGGGGGTCTCCTTTTATAGTTGCAAGGAGTGGGGGCAAAATGGACATTACAACTTCAAAATAATAAATGAGGGGTCTTTAGTGACGGATAAAACCGTCGCTAAAGCCCCCAACATAGGCGTAGCCTCCGCGCCAGCTCACCCGTGCCTTCCACCCCCTCACCGCGGCTCGAACCCGCAACCTCTGCTTCGCCCGCGGCTGCATCGCCGCTGCGCTATGCGGACGAAATGGTCGCGCGGACGCTTTTAAGCGCGAGCGACCACAGCTGTTGGATCTCCATCTGACGGCGGAGAGCGATTGGGAGAGGGCCTTCACAAAATGCAAGCAGCCATTTGGGCGGCTGAGATGGCACCACGTGGCACCATCTTGGCCGTCCATCTTCTGGAAGTTGTAGATAGTGCCACGGATGTCGGATTGACTTGATTTTTGTGTCGTTGGGCTGCTATCGTCGATCCAAATTCATCCGTGCGGTCGGATTTATCATCTGAAGTGCGTATTTACACCATCCTGGCCCTTGATCTTCTAGGGTTCCCGGGTCACTTATTTGATGCTACGGATGCCTGATTAGGGCGATCTTGGAGTCGTTGAACTCCAATCGTTGCCCTGATAAAATATTTGCCCTGTCCAAGCACATAAAAGGAGATAATTAACCTCCATTTTATTCAAACTATTCTAAATGCAAGATGATGCATGTAATGCAATATTTATATCATGAAATGCAATCCTATGCTTAAGAACATGCAAAAATAGACCTTTTAAGTAGTGTAATTGTGTTTACATCACCCATACACTGACGAGGTGGGACTAAAGTCCCACCTCCACTCCGCTCGCCCGCAGGCAAGAAGCAACTGGCAATTGGGCAGCAGCAAAGGCCTTGCACTCCCAATTGAGAACCTGGGCACTTTTGCGGACGTGCCCTGTGTTGCTTGGAGCCCACGCCTGGTGTCGAAGAGACCTGGAGCTGCCTGCGAAGCAACTCCTGTTGCTCGTCAATGGCGGCGGGGAGGGTGAACCCTGAAATCACGAAGACGGCCTCACGACCACGTCAGACAACACAAGGAGCTTCGCCAGAGTGTGGCGAAGGCAGTGCGAGGGGCGGCGTACTATGAGAGTGCCTGTGGTTGTGCACCTAGGGCAACCTGCATGCGTGGAAATGGGTGTGTTTGGGGGGTGCTCAGAGTGTGTAGGGTGGTGAATGGAGTAGGGGAAAATGCTAGAGTGGAGTGAGGGGAGCTTCTAGGCTTGTCGGCGAGGGGTGGAAAGGTCTGTGGAAGTGGAGCGATCTCACCGGAGATGGTGGCCGGAGGTGGAGCAAATGAAGGTGGTCGTGGTAGTTGAGGGGTTTAAAATACTAATTCAAAATGGGAAAAGCGAGAGGAGAGTAAGGAGAAAGTTCCTGCCTACTTAATCAATGAAGAGGGAGAGGAAGACTCCCTGGAGCGTGCCTGCCGGAGCTGTGGACGAAGGTGCCCAGAGGAGGAGTGATGGCGACAAGGAAGAGATCTGAGGACGCCAGCTGGTGCGGCCTAGCATGGGACGGCGAGGCAGAGTGGGCTCTGCTGCAGGTATGGCAGCAGAGCAATGAGGAGGAGGAGGAGAGTTCGTCGAAAGGTAGGGCAGTCTGACCAGAGAGAGAGGAGACGAAAGAGGGGGCTTTTCTCAGCCAGAAATAGCTTGGAGCGGATGGTAGCCCCTACCGCTCCTTATAAAGGCACTGGCAAGGAGAGTGGCCTGAGGGAGCGACGTGGGGAGCTCATCGGAGATGGCTGGAGATGGAGACCCATGCCTTTCGTGCATTCGCACGAGAGGCATGGGCAACCGCAGGTCACAGGGGAGGGTTCCTACGATAGAGGACGACGCTGGGAACCCCCCGTTCATTCCTAATAACGGGTGCCATACCCTACACGGCACCATCCTCCGCGCAAGGTCGCAAGAGGTATGGTGCCTGCGCAGAGTGGTAGGGAGGACAGTTCTGCAAAGAACGACAGAAAAGATAGGGGGCTATGTGTAAGGGTTTCAAAAGATAAGGGTAAAAAAGTAATTCAAGAGGACCAATTTGTAAAGTTGGTCAAGATGGTCTTCTCTTAGGCCCAAATTTTTGTACCAGCCTAATTTGAACCTAAGGAATTTAATGGTGAAATCTGATTTTATGTTTGACCATGTTTGACCGATCAATTTACGCAAAAACCCAAATTAGGTCATAAATTGGGCATGGCTCTCATTTTAGGTCAAAATAGGTTGCAAAGGCCAAATTGAAGGTTCTAAACCCTAGGGAATATTTTTCCATGAATTTTAGAGGATTTACTTGATTTTTATCCTACCTCAAACCTCGTGAATTAAAGTGGGTTTGTTTTAGGGTTACAGAATGTCATTTAATTCCTAGAAGTTGCTATAACCCTTTTCAGATCAGATCATCCCACTTCCTTCCTCATTAAGCTTATTTCACCTGTGTTTAGACCCTTAATTACCCTGTTTGTGTACTGCATTGGTAAAATTATAGTTTTATCCCTTATGATTTATTTTACTCTTCGATTCAAAATTCTCTGAGTTAAGCTTCTCTTTAGGTTTTGTAGGAGCTTCTTTATACTTATTTAGATTAAATTATACTAGGTAGGGTTCATGATGAGGCTCTCATCATACCCCCATGCCTAGCTTTTGCTAGTCCCTTAGCAAAATTTTAAGGTTTTAACCTTTGTTCTAGACCATGAATTTCTTATTGAGTTTAGATAAGTGCTTTTTCTCTTGTAACCTTGATTAGGTCAGAATGCCAACCATAGGCCTAAAAGGTACTCTAGTACCAACCAAGATTCAGATTTGTCTAGCTTTAGCCTCAGTCCTTAGCAGAGGTTTTTAAGGCCTATAGGAACTAACCTAAGGTTTATTGGACTTTGTGGTTAAAGCACCAGTGCTTGGGATAATTTTAGCCCTGGTTCAGTTCGCAATGCATTTTGTAAGAGAGAGAGGTAGAAGATTTATATGTTTGGAGAGTTTTCTCTCTCTTTTTCTTTTTTTATTCTATCTTAGGATTGGCTTCTCAACATGATTTGTATCATATTCCTTTTCCCCATCATCAATCCTCAAGGGTTCCTGGTAGTCGATGCTTCGAGATAGCACCGCCCATGGTAACCCCTAGAACCCTGGCTTTCGAGATTTAGAGATAATCCCATCCATGGTGTTCCGTGGCCGAATATAGACCCTAGCAATTGACACTTTGTGATAATGCCATCCATGGAATCTGAACCAGCAGAGTGCTTACATGCCCCCAGTAGGATATGTAAATATCCTAAGAGACAAGCACCGAGGAGATGATATTTTGTTACGCATCTTCGAGGGGAATTTCGCACCTCTCCACGCTGGGAACTCGTCCAAATCAACTTGTGTTGATCGACTGCTCCTACTCTAGGTGTCATTTTTAGAATTTTTGAAACACTTCTGCATGATTTTGATATTTTATGCTTACTGAATCAGGCTGTGTGTGAAATTTGGGTGCTTAGGTTACTAAGTCCCGTAAACCAAAAGTTAGTTAACGAGGCCAAATACTCCCTAAGCCTTGGACCTAATACTTAAGCTTTTCATTTTCCTCAACCTCTTGAGGAATATCTAGATCTTAATGGGTACTAAGAGTCTATCCAAGAATGCCTAAAGTTTGCGTTCTTACTAATCTTACTGTCACTTTCCATTTCTTTCCCTGAATGTGATCTAGAACTTGGGTTAATTCCTTAATTTCTTACTAATGACTATCTCTTTTCTTTCATTTTGTGCTCCTTTTGTTCTTTTTCTCCTCCTTTGTAAAGTCCACAAAAATTTCTTTCCTCCTCTCATTTTATTATTCTTTTTCAAAAAATCTTTTAATTTTTATGGTGTTTTTGGCATGTGTGAATTTTTTTGTTTAAAACCTTTTCTTGTATGTTTTAAACTTTCATACCCCTCCATGCCTAAGATTTGCAATGTCCTCATTGTAACTTAGGAGGGTTTTTATTTGGCTTAGTTCATACATTAGGATAGATGTTTTGGTGAGTGAATGGGTCGGGGTGACTGTTGCGGACGATTTCTAATCTCAGATGCAAGCACCTGAGGTGGTGTCTGCTGTCCTAAAGGGTGAACCTTAAGTGCTAAGAGGTGTCAGAAAAGGTTTCGGGTTTTTCCAAAAATTATGACAGGCTGCCTTTGTTGAGCGCTGAGTTTTACGCCATCGGCTGGGCGCAATATGCTCAGGGAAAATGGAAGATAAATGATGACTCAACCAAATCTATAGAGGTTACATCGATGAACGGTTTGAGTCTCTAACCATTCACGATGAAAGGTTCGGAATCATGGCTAGGTGGACTGATTTCGATGGCTCCATTTCCAAAAACTTGTCAGACAAGGTATGGTCCGACCCACTTGGATCGCAGTTTCCCAGGGAAGAGTTTGAGTCGGGCGTCGAAGAGTAGGACCTTCTGACCAGGATGAAAGATCTTTCTAGATATGTGCTTGTCATGGAAGGCCTTAACCCGCTCTTTGTAGATTCGTGAGTTCTCATACGCACCAAGGCGTAATTCATCGATCTAACTTATCTGAAGCTTTCTGTGGGTTCCAGCCTTAGAAAGATCTAAATTGCAGCTCCGTACTGCCCAATAGGCTTTGTGCTCCAGTTTGACGGGAAGGTGACATGCCTTCCCGTACACCAATCTAAAAGGAGACATGCCTAATTGGGTTTTGTGGGAGATCCTATAAGCCCACAAAGCTTTCAGAAGTCAGGATGACCAGTCCTTCCTGTCAGGCCGAATAGTGACCTGCAGGATTTTCTTGATCTCCCAATTTGATAGCTCAGCTAGACCATTAGTCTGGGGGTGGTAAGGAGTAGAGATTTGGTGAGACACCCTGTATTTGGTGATCAGTGACCTGAACTGAGCATTGGTGAAATGGGTCCCTCCGTCAGAGATGATTGCACGAGGAATCCCAAACCGTGAGAAGACATTGTGATGAATGAATTTGATAATGATTTTATGATCGCAGGTTCGGGTCGGTATGGCTTCTATCCATTTGGACACGTAGTCCACAATCGGCAGAATGTACTCGAAGCCGTCCGAAATAGGAAAGGGGCCCATAAAATCAATCCCCCAAATGTCAAAGATTTCGCATACGAGAATCGGCTGCAAAGGCATCATGTCGCGATGGCTCATGTTGCCCAAAGTTTGCCAACGACTGCATGCCTTGCAATGATTGTATGAGTCCTTAAATAAAGTGGGCCAATAAAAGCCACACTGGAGGATTTTTTATGCTATTTTGTGCTTAGAAAAGTGGCCACTGCATGCCTGGTCATGGCAAAAGGAGAGAATATCATTGATTTCACCCTCCGGGACACATCGCCAGATGATTTGGTCAGCACCATGCGGAAGAGGTACTGGTCTTCCCAGATGTAGTACTTGGCATCAGAGCGCAATTTGTCTTTCTTGGCCTTCGGCCAATCAGACGGGATCCGATGAGATGCCAAGTAGTTCACTATATTAGCAAACCATGGAAGCCTAGTACCAATAGTCAGTAGGTGCTCATCAGGAAAATGCTCCGTGATGGGTCCAGAAGGGTTGATGATCTCAGAAGGAAGGCGAGACAAATGGTCAGCTACCACATTTTGTCTTCCCACCTTGTCGCGAATCTCGAGGTCGAATTCTTGCAATAGCAAGATCCATCGGATTAATCGAGGCTTCGCGTCCTTCTTGGCAAGGAGATGCCTCACAGCTATGTGATCCGAGTAGATGATGACGTGGGAACCCAAGAGATAGGATTGAAAATTTTCTAGGGCAAAAACTACAGCTAGTAGCTCTTTCTCCGTAATTGTATAGTTACGCTGAGCCTCGTCAAGTGTCTTGCTGGCGTAGTAGATGACCACAGGTTTCCCGTAAACTTTCTGCCCCAGAACCGCTCCTACAGCGAAATCAGACGCATCGGACATGATCTCGAAGGGTTGAGACCAATCAGAGGACTGTAGGATCGGGGCCTGGGTGACTCGGTCACAAAGGTTCTCAAAGGCTTGAGTGCATTCCTTGGAGATCTCAAAGGGGACATCCTTAGAGAGAAGAGTAATCAGGGGGCATGCGATTTTCGAGAAATCAGGAATGAAACGACGATAAAAATCGATGTGCCCCAGAAAAGAATGGATGTCCCTGATCGAGTTCTGCATAGGAAGTCGAGAAATCAGATCAACCTTGGCTCGATCCACTTGGATGCCTTTCTTAGAAATTAGATGACCTAGGATGATCCCCTCAGGCACCATAAAGTGGCTTTTTTCCCAGGAAAGAACCAAATTTACATCTATGCAATGCCTGAGTATATGAACCAAGTGCTGGAGGCAATCGTCAAATGATGTCCCGAAAACTGAGAAGTCATCCATGAAGACTTCTAGATAATCACCTACCATATCGGACAATATGGTAAGCATGCACCGCTGAAAAGTCGCAGGTGCATTGCAGAGACCGAAAGGCATCATTCGGAATGCGTATGTCCCGAAGGGGTAGGTGAACGTGGTCATCTCTTGGTCCCTAGGATGAATAGCCACTTGGTTATAACCGGAGTACCCGTCAAGAAAGTAGAAGAATCGATTTCCCGCTAATTTCTCGAGAATCTGATCAATGAAAGGTAGTGGGAAATGATCCTTCTTCGTGGAGGAATTGAGTCTTCGGTAATCTATGCAGACTCTCCATGAGTTGGCTATTCGGGTAGATATGATCTCTCCGATTTCAGTCGTAATGGTGGTGAGCCCTGCCATTTTAGGCACAACCTGGATTGGGCTCACCCAACGACTGTCGGAGATCGGGTAGATGCTCCGTGCATGTAACCACTTAATGATCTCCTTTTTCATGACCTCCTACAGATTGGGATTCAAACGTCTCTGCATCTCATGGGAAGGTCGTGTGCCCTCTTCAGAATAGATACGGTGTGTGCAATAAGAGGGACTTATTCCAGTCAAGTCATCAAGAGTCCAACCAATGGCTCTACGATGTTGCTGGAGAACAACAATCAGACGAGATTCCTGATCAGGAGTGAGCTTGGAATTTATAATCACAGGAAAAGTCTGATTAGAACCCAAAAAGATGTATTTCAAATGGTCGAGAAGGGGTGTGAGTTCAAGAATGGGATTATCAGCAGCAGCGGGTGGTTCAAGGTGAGTGTGAGGTTCAAGGATAGGAGTTATGGGTTTGTCTAAATCAGGGTCTGACTCCTCTAATTGTGGTTCAAGATCTTCTTGTGGTTGATGAGGCATAATCAGGTTATTCTCAAATTGTGTTTCATCAACCAAAGCTCTAATATCACAGATTTGTTCAATGACACCGCAATTGATTCCTTGTTGGGCCTTAAAGATATCAATTTTGAGGGTTTGATTCCCAAATTTCAGTTCTATTTGGCTCTACTCACAACTAATGTTGGCCCTAGCAGTGGCCAGGAAAGGTCTCCCTAGAATGATCGGTGTATCCCTAGGGTTTTCAGGTGCGTCCATGTCTAAGACTATGAAGTCTACAGGGAAATAGAAATCCTGCACCCTTACAATAACATCCTCAAGAATCCCTTTTGGTGACTTTATAGATCAATCTGCTAACTGTAGTGTCACCTCAGTCGGTTTTAGCTCAGATTCTTCTAGGTGGTTGAGTAAGGATGTGGGTATCAAATTTATGGAAGCACCCAAATCTAACAATGCTCTGTCGAACTGGGTTTCACTTATCTTGCATGAGATCAGGGAAGTGCCTGGGTCTTTTGCCTTGGGTGGGAGTCTGCTCAGGATTACAGAGCTGGCTTGCTCTGACAGTACAATTGGACTCCCACTCTTGGTTCGCGGCTTACGCTGAGGTGTACACACATTCTTCAAGAATCGTGCATAAACCGGTACGTGGCAAATCGCATCCATCAAGGGGATGTTTATTTGGACCTCCTCAAAGAGCTTGACTAGGTCCTCCTCAGGAGCCATGGATTTAGTTGTTTTCTTTCCCTTGGTTAAGGCCTCGGGAAATGGAACCTTAGTTGGTTCTTCTAGGATAGGTCCAAGTCTTTGATCTGGGATAGGGATAGGAATGTCCTGGATTACTATCCTAGGGTTTGGGACACTACCAGGCTTGGAGTGGTCTGGATAAGGTGTATCTTGGATCTCCTTACCACTACAAGTGGTCACAGAATTCAGTCCTACCTAGTTCTGGTTAGGGGTTGATAGGATGGGTTGCTGCTGATAACTCGCATAAGAAGTTAAGGCCTCCATCCCGTCAGGTGAAGGAACAGAGGGGGCCTGATAAACCATGTGTGCTTGGCACGGGTTTGGGTTCATAACTTGCCGCTGGGTCAGCACGTTATTAGGGTTAGGAAGAGGTTGAGAAGGAAGTGTGCCTAGTTGGTGAGAATTTGCTAACTAGGCCAGTTGGTTTCAAACCTTTGTGATTTCATCCTTGTGTTGCTTTTGAATAGCCGCATTCGTTCTACAAATGTCAGCCAGAGTCAGAAGGATAAGGGACATTTGGTCTTGGTTTAACCCGGATGGATAAGTAGGGTTGGGCCGAGGCTGAGGCGGCTGGTAAGGACGAGGTGCTTGTGGACGGGACTGAAAGGGTGGTCTTTGAGTTTGGGAATTTCCCGCCCACTGGAAGTTGGGATGGTTTTTCCATCCAGGATTGTAGGTATTGGAAAATGGGTCATTCTGGATGGCGTTGAGGTCCTCGCAGGTCTGAGGAGCCTCAGAAAAGTTAGAGAATGGGGGAGTGGAATTCCCCCGGCTAGTATAGAAAGGGTCGAAGGTTCCTCCGATCCGAGAGTCAAATGGGGGTGGATACGGGTCCACCCTAGGAGAAGGTCGATGAAAAATGTTTTGCATAGTCTTCCGTGTGGAAGGAGGCTGTGCAAAGGAATTATGCGCAGAGGTGGCTCGCTGCAAGTGCTGAGTCAGCTCATCCACCTTCTTTTCAATAATAGAGACCTTGTCCAATCGATTGGCCATCAATTCCAGGTCGACTGATGCAGACAGGCCCTGTGTCTTGTGTGCTCCTCTAAGGTTCGTCGATGCATGGGTATTCGTCCTGTCGAATAATCCCATGGAGTCATTATTGATGGAGTTCTCGCACATATTCTCGAGAATCTCCCACATGGTGTCCTCATGCTGACCCATGATATTCCCTCCGCAAGTTGCATTGACGAATAGCCTAATATCCTCACGGAGTCCCTGGTAAAAAGACTGGACTTGTTCCCATTTAGGAACTCTGTGATGGGGGCACTTCCTCATGAGATCTTGAAAGCGATCCCATACCTCATGGAGAGGTTCTCCCGTCTGTTGCGTGAAGTAGGTAATCTGATGGCGTAAGGCATTGGTCCGACCAACGGGGAAGAACTTCTTCAAGAACTTGGACTGAAGTTCCTCCCAATTGTTGATCGACCAGATCTGTGTTTGGTACCAATGGGCGGCCTTGTCCATAAGGGAGAAGGAGAACATCTTCATGAGGAGAATATCCCGATTTTGCGCATCTGACCCGAAAGTCTGGGCCAGATGCTTTAGTTGTTTAATGTGATGGAAGGGGTCTTCAGAATTAAGCCCATGGAATTTAGGTATGGCGTGAATCATGTTCGGCTTCAGTTCAGAATCAGGTCCTCCAGTCGGGATTCTAACTCATGCCTCAATAGCCACCGCAGCGGGATTATAATGATCTCGCATCATGGGACGCTGCGGTGGGTGCATGAAGTTTTGGAAGAGGTCATTAAGTTGCTGGAGCTGGTGCTCCAGATTGTTCTCTTCTTCAACTGGCTGAGCCATTGTGGAAGAAGAAGGTGAGTTGGGTTCGAAATCGGAGGAGAGGTCAATGTGAAGTGTTGGTTGCACAAACAAGGGCACCAGGGCTCGGCCTCGAGGAGAGTGAATTTCTAAAGGAGGTTTCAAGGACCTCCTACCAAACATACACTGATGGAGAGGATGAGTTTAGCAAGTGCTGGACCCAATCAAGACACCCAAAATGTTGGGTGACTATAGAGGTTCGGGGCGGATGGACCCCTTGATCAAAAGTTCGTCCACCTGAGAATTACATGGGCAGCCAAAGTGGGTGAGTCCCGCGAAGACCCCTACACGATAGAGTGCCCCCACGGGTTACAAGGTTTCCCCCACCGACCTCTCTTGTCACTAAGATTCTAGGTAGATCAGAATGGGGACCTTGACCTCTTAAGTCTACAACTTTTAGTTAGGATCAAGGTGCTTAGGTTTTCACTTGAACTTTAACCTTTTGAGTGCAAAGAGTGACCTAAGTTCAAGGTTGGTTGACCCAAGGGGTCAACTTCACCTACTAGTTCCTTTGAGAGCTTATTAGGTCGTGTCTTTTAGGGTTCAAGTGTTTTTAAGAGCCAAATTTCTTAAGGTTTCTCTTAATAGGTGTTTTCAAACAATGGCTTAGGCACACTTCTTTTGGGAATTCTAAATTGTTGCTTAGAAAGTGTCTCTAAAACCCTAGTTTTGAATCTAATTGGTCCAGTTAGTTGCCTCTAGATTGGGTAATTAGGGCTCAAGCAAGAAGGTTTTAGCCCTAACCACCTTTAATGGATGTACAGATATATTGTGTTGAAATTGAAAACAGGCAGCTTTGGTGATTTACTAAATATGGAAGACAGGTTATTCCTAAATTGCTTTTTCTTTCTTTTTCTTCCTCTTTAGAATTTTGGGGTTTAAATGAGAGGATAGAAAATTATCTGTCCTTGGTGTGGTTGTTGTGCAGCTGCTTGTTGTCCTCTTGATTTCCTGTGCTTGCATAACAAAAGAGAAGAGATTAGTCAATAGAAACTCAAAAATTGTGAATTAATAGCTTCTAAAATAGCCATTGCTACCCGACCCAACGGCGCCAAAAATTGGTCGCCGTCTTTGTTGATGTGGTTATTATAGTCGTTGTGGTATATGACAAAAACAGTCACCAGTCTAATACAATTTATTACTCGGAATGAAAAGTTTCCCGAGGTCGAACTCAGGGAGCAAACTAAAATTCCAAAAGCATATAAATTTGCAATATATATAAGGTTTTACAAAAAATTAAGAGAGAGAGAAAGAGAGAGAGGGTAATTGGCTTTTTCTTCTTCTCTTTCTTCAGCTGGCTCTTCTCTTCAGCTTGTTTTCTTCTTCATTCTTCATTTCTTCTTCTCTGCTTCTTCTTTCTACTTCTTCAGCCTGTCTTCTTCTTTCTTCTTTTCTTCTTCTTCAACCTGTCTTCTTTCTTCTTCTCAGCAGCTGTGGTTCCTCTTTCTCTTTTTTCTTCTTTCTTCTGCTTTGGCCCTTCTTCTTCTTCTTTCTTTTCTTCTCTTGCTGCTGATTCTCCTCTTTTCACCGACGTCTGATTCAACACTTAGACGACTTAACTGCTTGGTTGCTACAGTGCAGCTCCTCCTCTTTTCCTTCAGCTTCTTTCCTTCCTTTCTTCTTCTCTTTCTTCCTTCTTCTTCTTCCTTCTCTTGCTTCTTCCTTCTTCTTCCTTCTTTTGCTTCTTCCTTCTTCCCTGCGGCTAAGTCCTAGCTGCTGCTTCTCTTCTTCTTTCTTATCTCCTGCGTACACATACAAATATCAGTGCAAAACCTACCCAACCCCTTCCCTGTGTCTCTCTCTCTCGATCTCTCTTTGGTAAGCTCTCGCAGAGCCGGGTAATCGGGTCGGGTCGCATACCCAAGTCCAGGCGCACTGGCATGGGTGGTGCGCGAGGAGTCCACAGGAGGGTGTCGGGTCAGGTCAGATCCACGTGGGTGTGCCGCGGACGAGACCTAGTGATAGGTGAGGGACCTCACCCCGTGTGTATTCGGAGGCGAAGAGCCTATACCACTTTTTCAATTTAAGTGTGGGCGCTCGCCCATACACTTAGGAGGTAGGACTAAAGTCCTACCTCCACTCCGCTCGCCTGCAGGCGAGAAGCAGCTGGCAATTGGGCAGCAGCGAAGGCTTCGCACTCCCAATTGAGAAACTGGGCACCTTTGCGGATGTGCCCTGTGTTGCCTGGAGCCCGTGCCTGGCATCGAAGAGACCTAGAGCTACCTGAGAAGCAACTCCTGCTGCTCGTCAATGGCAGCGAAGAGGGTGAACCCTAAAATCACGAAGATGGCCTCACGGCCATGTCAGACAACACAGGGAGCTTCGCCAGAGTGTGGCAAAGGCAGTGTGAGGGGCGCGTGCTGTGAGAGTGCCTGTGGTCATGCACCTAGGGCAACCTGTGTGCGTGGAAGTGGGTGTGTTCGGGGGGTGCTCAGAGTGTGTAGGGTGGTGAATGGAGTAGGGGAAATGCTAGAGTGGAGTGAGGGGGAGCTTTTGGGCTTGTCGGCGTGGGGTGGAAAGGTCTGTGGAAGTGGAGAGATCTCACCGGAGATGGTGGCCGGAGGTGGAGCAGATGAAGGTGGTCGTGGCAGTCGAGGGGTTCAAAATACTAATTCAAAAAGGGAAAAGTGAGAGGAGTGTAAGGAGAAAGTTCCTACCTACTTAATCGATGAAGAGGGAGAGGAGGACTACCCAACGCATGCTTGCCAGAGATGAGGAAGAAGGTGCCTAGAGGTGGAGTGACGGCGACGAGGAAGAGATCTGAGGATGCTAGCTGGTGCGGCCTGGCGTGGGACGACGAGGCAGAGTGGGCTCTACTGTAGGTATGGCAGCAAAGCGACGAGGAGGAGGAGGAGAGTTCGCCGGAAGCTAGGGCAGCCTGACCGGAGAGAGAGGAGACAAAAAAGGGGGGTTTTCTCGGCCAAAAATAGCTTAGAGCGGACGGCAACCCCTGCCGCTCCTTATAAAGGCACTGGCGAGGAGAGTGGCCCGAGGGAGCGATGTGGGGAGCTCGCTAGAGATGGCCAGAGATGGAGACCCATGCCTGTCGTGCGTTGGCACGAGAGGCATGGGCAACCGCAAGTCACAGGAGAGGGTTCCTACGACAGAGGACGACACAAGGCTGAGAACGGGCACCATACCCTGCGCGGCTCCATCCTTCGCGCAAGGTCACCAAAGGTATGGCGCCTACGCAGAGTGGCCGGAGGACCATTCTGCAAGGAACGATGGGAAAGATAGGGGGCTATGTGTAAGGGTTTCAAAATATAAGGGTCAAAAAGTAATTCAAGAGGACCAATTTGTAAAGTTGGTCAAGATGGTCTTCTCTAAGGACCAAATTTTTGTACTAACCTAATTTGAACCTAAGGAATTTAATGGAGAAATCTGATTTTAGGTTTGACCATGTTTGACTAGTCAATTTACGCAAAAACCCAAATTAGGTCATAAATCGGGCATGGTTCTCATTTTAGGTCAAAATAGGTTGCAAACGCCAAATTGAAGGTTCTAAACCCTAGGGAATATTTTCTCATGAATTTTAGAGGGTTTATTTGATTTTTATCCTGCCTCAAACCTCATGAATTAAAGTGGGTTTGTTTTAGGGTTACAGAATGTCATTTAATTCCTAGAAGTTGCTATAACCCTTTTCAGATTAGACCATCCCACTTCCTTCCTCATTAAGCTTATTTCACCTGTGTTTAGACCCTTAATTACCCTGTCTGTGTACTGCATTGGTAAAATTGCAGTTTTAACCCTTATGATTTATTTTACTCTTCAATTCAGAATTCTCTGAGTTAAGCTTCTCTTTAGGTTTTGTAGGAGCTTCTTCATACTTATTTAGATTAAATTATGCCAGTTAGGGTTCATGATGAGGCTCTCATCACAAATCTACATTATTAGATTGGGGTTACTCCTACTAATAGGCCTGCAAGACATTTACCTTCCCAGCCCATGCCTAACCCTAATAATCAAAGGAACCATTATCAGGGTGGAAATCAAACTAAAAATCAGCATAACCAGCCTCCCATTAACTCTATACCTTAGTAGCCATCAGGTTTTCCACAACAACAGGCCCCCCCACCTCCTCCAAGTAATAATCCAACTGCACATGCAGTTAAATTAAGGAGTAGGAAAACCACCACTGATCCTGGGCCTTCACAGCAACCCTATGGCACCTACATCATCCCTATGCAAATTGACTCTCATTCCCCCACTCGGGAAGAAGAAGAAGACACCTAAAAATCACAAGATTCAAATCCCATTCCTTTCCCTCAAGCACTCCACTCCAATCCCTCGAAGAAAAAGAAATCTGAGCCCTCTTACCAAGATCATATGGATTTATTTGGGCAAATCGAGATACACATCCTCCTCCTAGAAGCCATCAAGTACATCCCTGCCTACACTAAATTTTTTAAAGAAGTATGTACTCCAAAGTGGCAGGCCAAGAATCTTGGATGGGTGATCCTTTTCGAGATAGTAAGCTCAATTGTGCAATGCAAGTTGACTCTCAAGAAAAAGGACCCGAGCACACCGCTTATTTAGGTTGTCATTAATGACACCACCTTTGATCGCACCCGTCTCGACCTAGGTGCCTCTATAAATCTCATCCCCACGGTCTTATTCGCGGAGTTCCAATTCGGTGAATTAAAACCTATTGAGGTTCAATTACAATTGCCAGACCAATCTACCATTAAGCCATAGGGAATTATTGAGGATATTATTGCCAAGGTCCAGAATTGTCTTTTTTTGATTGATTTTCTAGTCCTTGACATAGAGGTACCTGAGGCACTCCAAAATTCCCATATTAACCTTGGATGACCTTTTTTGGCTACCACAAAAGCCAATATTAATTGTCATTCTGGAAAAATTGATATAACTTGAAGTAACCAGACTGTATCTTTAGATAATTTCAAAGCTTCCAAGAGGTCCCTTGATCATGAATTTTTTGAGGACTCTGATGATGAACTGGAAGAAGTAATTGAGGAATCTATGATGATCCATTCATGTTCTACTTTGACCACCATTGAACCAAATTTTATTGATTCAAATTCTGAATATGATTATGCAGTGAAAGACACTTCAGATCAATTAAGGTTTGACCTTCATTCTTCAAATCTTCTTGATTTTCCACCAGACCCACCCTCCATCACACTGATTCCTCCCACACTCCCTTTCCTTTGGACCTACCACCAGAACTGCTTGAGTATGGCATTTATCATGAAAAAATTCTTCCATTTTTTCATCTCATTTTGTTCCATATATTTTTACTAATCATATTTTAGGTGATCCAAAGGAAGACCCTTTTCATGAGGGCATTCATGTGTCCAATTTTCTAAATGACTGTCCATCTTCCATGAGTCGCTTCATGCCTGATTTAATGGCATAAAAGATAGCACTGGATGGGAGGTAACCCATTATTTTTACTTATTTCCTTTTATCTTTCTTTTCCCAGGTTTTTTCCATCCTTAATCTGACCGCTTATCACTGAGGTGATTTCTTTTCCCTCCTAATGCATGAGGACATTACATATCATAAGCATGGGGGGGTATTTTTAATTTTTACAATTGATTCAGGATTTTCAAAACCTAAAAATATGCATTTTTTCTTTTGCATGCATAAAATAATCATAAAACTCTTTGTGGAAAATTTTTGAAAATCAAGACTAAGGTTGAATATTCATTTGAAAGTACAATGGGATTTAATCTTTAACAAACTAGGGATTAGAATGCAGATCCAATTTTTAGAACTTCTGGGTCTATTCTTGGACTAGATCAAGTATCTTTCTCTAAATTCCACCTGAACTCATGATGATTCAGGTGACTTGTTCTCTTTCTGTAACGTGGAAATTACTTGGCTTAGTTTATGACCCAAAAACTTTCATCTCTTGTAAAATTCTTGTGCTAAATTCACACATAAAGCCAACACCTAATACATATATATATGTATATTTAGAAAAGTTAGAAAAGCCCTTTATTTAGCATTAGTGAAATCCAAGGCAAACGAATGGTTTGAGTTCCCACCGTCAAGGAGGAGGAAAATGCCTCCTTTGAGGATGCGATGTCAACATGTTATCGCCTCGACGCTACTCTATATCTATATTTTATATCTTTAGACAGAGCATGTAACGAATGTGTGCCCCAGACGTATTTTAAGACGTCTGGGAGGTGGCTCAGACGTCGGACAAGACGTCTGGGATCACAACCAGACGTCTGATAAGACGTCTGGGATAGTTTCAAGACGTCTGGAAATCCATTATTTTCGACACCCGCGAGTCGCCTGCGCGCCTGAGCGCGCAGACCGCATATTCCCTCTTTTCTCTGCGGCTGCAGGCGGCCTGCCGCCTTCTCTCTCTCCTGTCCGCGCGGCGTTAAAAGGGGCGCGCCTCCCCTCCCGTCTCCACCGTCTCCTCCTTCTCCTCCTTCCTGTGCGCGAGAGCGAGCAGACGCGAGGGCGGCAGCGGCGGCCGCAGTGAGCGCGGAGGTGCGGCGTGCGAGGGCGAGCTCGCCGGAGCGGCTTGGCCGGCCGACGGAGGGCGCAGGGGGCGCGGAGCGACGTGGAGAGGGACCTGCTGCGGGCTGAGCAGCAGACGCACGAGGTGCAACGCGGGCGGCGTCGCGAGCGGAGGCCGAGCAGGGTTCTGATTCTGGAAAAATTTCCAGAATCAGACGTCTGGGTTGATATCCAGACGGCAAGGTCGACGTCTGTAAGGTCATACAGACGTCTGAAAGGTGAGTTTCCGCTTTCTTCTTCCTTCTTGTCGACTGACCGTACTGAGGGAGGGGGGTTGGCTGTGCGCAGGTTCACTGATTCGCCATCCTTTGCGAATCAGACGTCTGGAAGTTGTACCAGATGGCGGGAGTGACCTCCAGACGTCCGGAGTGACCATCGGACGTCTGGGATCTAGGACAGACGTCCCCGCAGACTTCTGGATGTCTGGGAAACCACGCTGAACAGGTAATTCTCTGATCCACCGTTTAAGACGTCTGGAAGGAGTTCCAGATGTCTGATTTTGCACAGTATCGTCTTTTTCGACCCGTTTAGGGCCCGTTTGGGCTCCGTTTTCCGCGATTCGAGTTGCGTTCTTTTCAGAATTAATTCCTCTACTCGTCTTCAGTAGCTATACACTGTTCTGAGACACTCCTTATGTTTGATCCTTGTGATAGGACCTCGTTCGGTTGCAGTCTTGAGAGTCGTGGAGGCACGCGGGATTCCCGATCACGCCCCCATTACTCCCGTTGTACCTGGTAGAGTGGCTTTAAGTATTAATAAAATCTGTTAAAGTATGGAACCATAACTAGAACCTAGGGCATTGCATGAATCCTAGGAATGAGAAATATATGGAATGATAGCTCCTAGGTGTTGCATGAATCCTAGGGCCGGAAAACTAGATTGTATGATAGATCCTAGGATATGGCATGAATCCTAGGGTGGAAAAACTAGTGGAATGTATATTACTGCAGTCTAGGAAAAATGGAAAGGGATATATAAAGCTGCCTGTGAATTTAATTAACAGCTTCCTGTTATGAATAAAGAAACATGTTTGAGATCATGGATTTTGAGAACGTGAATCTGGAAAGTGAAACATATGATGTTCTGAGATAAAGAGCTGGGAACCCTACGGGGAATTAGGAGTGGAACTCCTGGAAAGAAAAAGGAATGGAACAGAGATGTAGTTTGTACTGTCTCTTGGGTACGCAGTACCAAGGGAAGTACCTGTACCTGTTTAGTGCAGAGTGGGGCCAGCCGCCCCAGGGACCCGGGGTTAGGATTGGCCGCTCTGTACTGACTTGTTGGCCCTCGTGTACGTAGTACCGAGGAGAGCTACTAGTGTTAGGAGAGTACTAGCTACCCCACGGGCCCCGGGGTTCCGCTAGCCTCCTTCACCGACTTGTTAGGCCCATTAGGGCAAACCAGGGTAGTCAGGCGAGGGTGCGCGGACTGTGGAGGGGCAAGGCCCCGGTTTGGTTACTGTGGAGGGGTTGGACCCCTGTTACTGAGAGGGCTCTGCCCTGGTTCCGTGCTGTGCTTTGGGCGCACCCGTTAACGGAAACGACTGACCGCGTGCCAGTGCGGGCTAGCTACCTGTGCGTTTATCGCGCGTGCCGTAGTCACCGTTACGTCTGTCAGTGACCTTGGGGTGGTTGACTGAGGGTAGGATCACCACGGGGGACTCTCCCGGCCAGGAGAGCACCACGTGCTACTTCTACTTTTGGAAAAGACTGCAATCAAGATCGTTCCCACGAGGACATTCGAGATCAAGTAAAGGATCTGAGAAATAAATGAAATAGTGAGAAAAATTGAAAGATGTGAATAAAGGAAGTAATAGAACATAACAGCTACTGTACACTCTACTGTTGCCTTTAGTTAGTTTGCCACTCTACTCAGCGTTTTGCTGACGTGTTACACTCGTTACCTTTTTCAGGACCAGGTGTTGAGCAGCCAGGGTCGGCGGCTGCAGAGGACGCTGGGCCGAGTAGGGTCCAGTAGAGTTACCACAGCTTTTGTACCCCTTTTGTTTCTGTTCTAGTGAGTAGTTTTTGTTTCCGCTGTACCTTCTTTACCTGCAGTTCTTGTTATATGATACATGCTGTTTTACTGTTGTGGTGGTACCTACTGTAGTAGTTTCTTTCCTTACTGCTGTACTTTCTTACTGTTAGTTATATTCATGCTGAATGTGGTTTATTTTACTGTCTTTTGGTTACTTCCTCGTTGGACGACTGGGTCTTGGGATTAGTCGAGTCGGTCCGGTTCTCGTGTCTCGTAGGGACTCGGGAACCGGGTCGTTACAAGATGGTATCAGAGCAAGGTCTTCCCGAGAAGTGAATCAACTGACTGGAAAATAACCAATTCACATGTTTATAGCTAGAGTAGCCACCACAACATATCTCTTGACATGAGCTCTTAGAAGTTCTGTTAGGTACCGTTTGTTTTGACGTTTCCATTTTGTTTCGCGTCTCCTTGCAGGAGATGCCTCGTCAAGGGACTGGCGAGACTGGCCGCGGGCGCGGCCGAGGGCGGGGTCGGCGAGGTGGACATGCTGTCGTTGACGTCTCGGTGGACCAGCCACCACTCCCTGGCATCCAGGCCCAGGACCTCGCCAGACTGATACGGGATATTGTACGAGAGGAGCTCCACCCACCGCCCCGAGCACCTCCTCCTGGGGTTGCAGAGGGGGAGTCCTCTGTGGGACGACGCGACGAACGCGGCGCTGGACACGAGGGAGGGGATGGGCCCCTGCCGCCCCCACCTTCCTCCGACACTTCTGTACACGAGGCACCTTCGCCTAGAGGTGCACCAGCACCTCCCCTACAGCGCCACTTCGAGCTTTTCGGACAGTTCCGGAAGCTGAAGCCCCCCTCCTTCAAGGGGGATGAGGACCCGACCGAGGCAGAGGACTGGCTTGAGCAGCTGGAGAAGATCTTCGACACCCTTCGCCCCCCGGTGGAGTGCCGCGTGGCCTTTGCCACGTACCAGCTGGAGAGTGCGGCACACCGGTGGTGGAGGGCGGTCTGGGGTCAGGAGAGGGACGAGCCGACGTGGGACCAGTTCGTCACCCTCTTCTGCGAGCAGTACTTTCCCAAGACATGGCAGGACCAGAGGAGGCGGGAGTTCCACACTCTCCGCCAAGGGACGATGACCGTGAGCGCGTACCGCACGTGTTTCTTGGAGCTGTCCCGCTTTGCAGCGACAGCGGTAGCCACTGAGGAGGAGCACCTTTGGAGGTTCACCGAGGGGCTCCGGCCTGCGATCCGGGGGTATGTCAAACCCCTGAAGCTGCCGACGTTTTCGAGGGTGGTAGAGGCAGCTATGATTTACGAGGAGACCAACCCGTCCGCGCGAGAGACCGACGGCGGGCGGAAGAGGCCCTTTCAGCTAGACTTCTCACAGGGCCGGCGAGAACGGAGACACGTGGCGTCCGCAGGAGAGCCGTCACGTTGTGCAGGGCCATCAGTGGCCTTTGGGGGCCCTCGACAGGGGCCAGTCTCCAGCACCGGATCCCCGCCTAGCCGACAGCAGGGACTCACTGAGGGCGGGAGTCGGGTTCCCCTCTGCTACCAGTGTGGCCAGCCGGGCCACGTCAGGAGGGACTGCCCATCTAGGGCAGGAGGTCAGCAGATACTTCCCGCGCAGAGCACTGGAGGGCGCGCAGGAGGCCACGGTTCCCAGGCGCGAGGAGGAGGACCGCAGTCGCGAGGAGGGTACCGGCCAGCACCTACCCGTCCGACGTAGAGTGTGGCTGCTTCGTCCGCACCTAGAGCTGAGGGCATATCAACGCCCTAACACACAGGGACGCCAGAGCTTCGGGATCCGTGGTAGCAGGTATGGTTTCAGTTTCTGGCAGGCTCGTTTACACGCTTTTCGATTCCGGCGCTACGCACTCGTTTGTCGCAGCTAGTTTCGCAGTTAGTTTGGACCAGGATTATACACTGTTAGAGAATCCGTTCGTAATCAGAGGTCCGAGTGGTCAGCTGTTTGTAGCTGAGGAGGTGTACACGGGTTGCGGGGTCAGCATCGGGGGACATAGCCTGCCAGCTGACCTGATTATGATACAGATGGAGGACTTTGGAGTGATTCTGGGGATGGATTGGCTGTCCGCTTACCACGCCTTGGTAGACTATTTTGAGAGGAAGATTGTCTTCTCCATTCCGGAGTTGCCTTCCTTCGAGTTTCACGGGCAGCCAGTGGACGGAGGTTTCAGGTGCATTTCGGCACTTCGGGCGGCGAGACTTTTGAGCCAGGGGTGTGAGGGCTTCTTAGCTTGTGTGGTGGCAGAGCACAGCCGCGTGGCAGACTTCCAGAGCATCCCGGTGGTCAGAGAGTACCCCGACGTGCTTCCAGACGAGTTGCCAGGACTACCGCCCGAGCGTGAGATCGAGTTTGAGATCTCACTAGTACCAGGGACCAGCCCCATCTCCACCGTGCCATGCAGGATGGCACCGCTTGAGCTGCGAGAGCTCAAGTCTCAGTTGCAGGACCTTTTGGAGAAAGGTTTCGTGAGGCCCAGTGCATCTCCCTGGGGAGCCCCGGTACTGTTTGTGAAGAAGAAGGATGGGACCCTACGCCTTTGTGTGGACTACCGACAGCTGAATGGGGTCACCATCAAGAACAGATATCCGCTGCCGAGGATCGACGATTTGTTTGACCAGTTGTGGGGTGCCACGGTGTTTTCCAAGATCGACTTGAGGTCTGGATACCACCAGTTGAGGATCAGGGAGACCGACGTCTCCAAGACAGCTTTCCGCACCCGCTACGGACACTACGAGTTTTTGGTCATGCCGTTTGGACTGACCAATGCCCCCGCTGCTTTCATGGACCTGATGAACCGGGTGTTTAGACCGTACTTGGACCAGTTTGTGGTGGTTTTCATAGATGATGTACTCATCTATTCTAGAGATCGGACGCAGCACCGACAGCACTTGCGGATGGTTCTGGACACTCTGAGACGACGCAGGCTGTATGCCAAATACAACAAGTGCGAGTTCTGGTTGAGGGAGGTAACCTTTTTGGGTCATGTGATCTCTGGAGATGGCCTGGCGGTGGATCCCGCCAAGGTCGAGGCAGTGCTCAGGTGGGAGAGACCGCGTTCAGTCACTGAGATTCGCAGTTTCCTGGGACTGGCAGGTTACTACAGACGGTTCATCAGAGGGTTTTCGCAGATTGCACGTCCTATGACACAGTTGACCCGGAAGGATGTGCCTTTCGCTTGGACAGACGCCTGTGAGGCGTGTTTTCTGGAGCTGAAGGAGAGGTTGACCTCGGCTCCCGTGCTCACCATCCCTGACAGTAGTGGCGGGTTCGTTGTGTACACGGACGCTTCCTTGCAGGGGTTAGGAGGTGTGCTCATGCAGAGGGGTCACGTGGTCGCTTACGCTTCGCGGCAACTGAAGCCCCATGAGCATACCGACCCTACCCACGATCTAGAGTTGGCAGCTGTTGTCTTCGCGCTGAAGACATGGAGACACTACTTGTACGGTGAGACCTTCGAGATTTTTACAGATCACAAGAGCCTCAGATATCTTTTTGACCAGAAGGAGCTCAACATGAGACAGAGACGTTGGTTGGAGCTCCTGAAGGACTACGACTGCAGCATCTCCTACCACCCGGGAAAGGCCAATGTGGTGGCTGACGCCTTGAGCCGTAAGGCGCCCGCACGCTTGGCCAGTCTACAGTTACAGAGTTGGAGCCTTTTGGAGGAGGTGGGCAGTTGACGACCTCTAGAGTTACGAGGGTACTGTGGGGCAGTGACGGTGACACGGCAGACCAGGCCAGAGTTGATAGACCGCATCATCACGGGACAGATGGCCGATCCGTACTTGCAGTCTTTGCGCGACAGAGTACTATCAGGGGACCCAGGGGACTTCTCTTTCACAGACCAGGTGTTACGCTTGAGGGGACGGTTGTGCGTCCCCAGAGACAAGGAGCTGTTGAGAGAACTCCTGACTGAGGCACACGGTTCCAGATTCACCATACATCCCGAAAACACGAAAATGTACCATGACTTGAGACGCGAGTTCTGGTGGAGAGGGATGAAGCGGGATGTGGGTGAGTTCGTGCAGCAGTGCTTAGTGTGCCAGCAGGTGAAAGCCGAGCATCAGAGGCCTGCAGGGCCGCTTCAGCCGCTTCCAGTGCCAGAGTGGAAGTGGGAGAGCATCACCATGGACTTGGTGGTGGGCTTACCTGTTACCCAGCGAGGACACGACGCAGTCTGGGTAATAGTGGATAGATTGACGAAGACGGCACGATTCTTGCCGATCCGAGTCACTTTGGGACCAGCATAGTTGGCAAAGAGGTATATCCGTGATGTGGTGCGACTACACGGAGTTCCGCGGGAGATCGTATCCGACCGGGATACCCGCTTTACGTCCCAGTTTTGGGCTGAGTTTCAGCAGGCTTTGGGGACGAGGTTGAGGTTTAGCACGGCTTACCACCCCCAGACGGACGGACAGTCGGAACGCACGATACAGACACTTGAGGACCTTTTGCGTGCCTGTGTACTAGACTGGAGGGGCTCTTGGGAGGAGCACCTGCCCCTGGCGGAGTTTGCATACAACAACAGTTATCACTCGAGCATCGGCATGGCTCCCTACGAGGCTCTGTACGGACGGAAATGCACGGCACCCTTGAGTTGGGTTGAGGTGGGGACCAGGTGGGAGGTTGGCCCCAGGTTAATCCGGCAGAGTCAGGAGGTAGTTGAGCAGATCCACAGACGACTCCGCACTGTCAGGAGCAGACAGAAGAGCTACGCAGATCGCAGACGCAGAGAGGTGCAGTTCGAGGTTGGGGACCACGTCTTCCTTCGTGTTTCGCCCATGAAGGGCTTACAGCGGTTTGGGGTGAGAGGGAAGCTCACGCCGAGGTTCGTGGGTCCCTTTGAGGTCCTGGAGCGGGTTGGACCCGTTGCTTACAGACTTGCCCTTCCCCCGCAGCTTTCTGGTGTGCACGATGTGTTCCACGTGTCCAACCTCAGGAAGTACGTAGCCGATCCCAGCCACGTACTGAGTCACGAGAGTGTCGAGGTGAGCGACGACCTGACCTACCCCGAGCGGCCAGTGCAGATCCTAGACCGAGCCGTCCGCAGGTTGAGACGAAAGCAAGTACCCCTGGTAAAGGTTTTGTGGAGGAGCCAGCGGTACGAGGAGGCTACCTGGGAGCCTGAGGCGGCAATGCGGGAGCGGTACCCAGAGCTTTTCGCGGGTACATCTTTTCGGACCGGCTTCGGTCCTCTTTGAGTTTGTTATGGTTATTTGGACATCTTTTTCCCGCACCCTAGTTGGCGCAAGTTTCGGGGACGAAACTTCCTTTGAGTTTGTTATATTGTAACGAATGTGTGCCCCAGATGTATTTTAAGACGTCTGGGAGGTGGCTCAGACGTCGGACAAGACGTCTAGGATCACAACCAGACGTCTGATAAGACGTCTGGGATAGTTTCAAGACATTTGGAAATCCGTTATTTTCGACACCCGCGGGTCGCCTGCGCGCCTGAGCGCGTAGACCGCATATTCCCTCTTTCTCTGCTGCTGCAGGCGGCCTGCCGCCTTCTCTCTCTCCTCTCCGCGCGGCGTTAAAAGGGGCGCGCCTCCCCTCCCGTCTCCACCGTCTCCTCCTTCTCCTCCTTCCTGTGCGCGAGAGCGAGCGGACGCGAGGGCGGCAGCGGCGGCCGCAGTGAGCGCGGAGGTGCGACGTGCGAGGGCGAGCTCGCCGGAGCGGCTTGGCCGGCCGACGGAGGGCGCAGGGGGCGCGGAGCGACCCGGAGAGGGACCTGCTGCGGGCTGAGCAGCAGACGCGCGAGGTGCGACGCGGGCGGCGTCGCGAGCGGAGGCCGAGCAGGGTTCTGATTCTGGAAAAATTTCCAGAATCAGACGTCTGGGTTGATATCCAGACGGCAAGGTCGACGTCTGTAAGATCATACAGACGTCTGAAAGGTGAGTTTCCGCTTTCTTCTTCCTTCTTGTCGACTGACCGTACTGAGGGAGGGGGGTTGGCCTTGCGCAGGTTCGCTGATTCGCCATCCTTTGCGAATCAGACGTCTGGAAGTTGTACCAGACGGCGGGAGTGACCTCCAGACGTCCAGAGTGACCATCGGACGTCTGGGATCTAGGACAGACGTCCCCGCAGACTTCTGGACGTCTGGGAAACCATGCTGAACAGGTAATTCTCTGATCCACCGTTTCAGATGTCTGGAAGGAGTTCCAGACGTCTGATTTTGCACGGTATCGTCTTTTTCGACCCGTTTAGGGCCCGTTTGGGCTCCGTTTTTCGCGATTCGAGTTGCGTTCTTTTCAGAATTAATTCCTCTACTCGTCTTCAGTAGCTATACACTGTTCTGAGACACTCCTTGTGTTTGATCCTTGTGATAGGACCTCGTTCGGTTGCAGTCTTGAGAGTCGCGGAGGCACGCGGGATTCCCGATCACGCCCCCATTACTCCCGTTGTACCTGGTAGAGTGGCTTTAAGTATTAATAAAATCTGTTAAAGTATGGAACCATAACTAGAACCTAGGGCATTGCATGAATCCTAGGAATGAGAAATATATGGAATGATAGCTCCTAGGTGTTGCATGAATCCTAGGGCCGGAAAACTAGATTGTATGATAGATCCTAGGATATGGCATAAATCCTAGGGTGGAAAAACTAGTGGAATGTATATTACTGCAGTCTTGGAAAAATGGAAAGGGATATATAAAGCTGCCTGTGAATTTAATTAACAGCTGCCTGTTATGAATAAAGAAACATGTTTGAGATCATGGATTTTGAGAACGTGAATCTGGAAAGTGAAACATATGATGTTCTGAGATAAAGAGCTGGGAACCCTACGGGGAATTAGGAGTGGAACTCCTGGAAAGGAAAAGGAATGGAACTGAGATGTAGTTTGTACTGTCTCTTGGGTACGCAGTACCAAGGGAAGTACCTGTACCTGTTTAGTGCAGAGTGGGGCCAGCCACCCCAGGGACCCGGGGTTAGGATTGGCCGCTCTGTACCGACTTGTTGGCCCTCGTGTACGTAGTACCGAGGAGAGCTACTAGTGTTAGGAGAGTACTAGCTACCCCACTTGCCCCGAGGTTCTGCTAGCCTCCTTCACCGACTTGTTAGGCCCATTAGGGCAAACCAGGGTAGTCAGGCGAGGGTGCACGGACTGTGGAGGGGCAAGGCCCCGGTTTGGTTACTGTGGAGGGGTTGGACCCCTGTTACTGAGAGGGCTCTGCCCTGGTTCCGTGCTGTGCTTTGGGCGCACCCGTTAACGGAAACGACTGACCGCGTGCCAGTGCGGGCTAGCTACCTGTGCGTTTATCGCGCGTGCAGTAGTCACCGTTACGTCTGTCAGTGACCTTGGGGTGGTTGACTGAGGGTAGGATCACCACGGGGGACTCTCCCGGCCAGGAGAGCACCACGTGCTACTTCTACTTTTGGAAAAGACTGCAATCAAGATCGTTCCCACGAGGACATTCGAGATCAAGTAAAGGATCTGAGAAATAAATGAAATAGTGAGAAAAATTGAAAAATGTGAATAAAGGAAGTAATAGAACATAACAGCTACTGTACACTCTACTGTTGCCTTTAGTTAGTTTGCCACTCTACTCAGCGTTTTGCTGACGTGTTACACTCGTTACCTTTTTCAGGACCAGGTGTTGAGCAGCCAGGGTTGGCGGCTGCAGAGGACGCTGGGCCGAGTAGGGTCCAGTAGAGTTACCACAGCTTTTGTACCCCTTTTGTTTCTGTTCTAGTGAGTAGTTTTTGTTTCCGCTGTACCTTCTTTACCTGCAGTTCTTGTTATATGATACATGCTATTTTACTGTTGTGGTGGTACCTACTGTAGTAGTTTCTTTCCTTACTGCTGTACTTTCTTACTGTTAGTTATATTCATGCTGAATGTGGTTTATTTTACTGTCTTTTGGTTACTTCCTCGTTGGACGACTGGGTCTTGGGATTAGTCGAGTCGGTCCGGTTCTCGTGTCTCGTAGGGACTCGGGAACCGGGTCGTTACAGAGCATTAAGGCGCACTTTGCAGCTCAAGTACCTTGGACGGTGCTCTACCCATAGCATAGAAGCAAGAGCTTGAGTTCGCTTAGAGTGCCCCTTTACACTGCATTGTGTTTTGGAGTTACGAGCTCCTGGGTGGTGTCTTGGATAGTACTATCTCGAAGTGTTGGTGCCAGATCCCCCTCAAGGATTGGTAATGGGAATGATGATCCCAACACATTATTATAAGATTATGCTAGGAATAAGCATGGGGGAGACAAAAAAAAAAGTTACAAACACGACCTTATAAATGTTGGCATTCACAAAGCACCGACATAAGGTTTTAAAAATTTATGCAAGTTGCGAGTCGGATTCAAGAGCTAAGGAAATCCTAACTGCAAAATGATTTCGGGTCATTTGAATTAACAAGGAATTAACTTGTGAATTTTTTGGAAGATACATTGATCCTGATTCATCTAACTTTTAGATCTGAAGATGAATCCTGATGTTTTATCTTTAACAAGCCCCATGCCTTTCATGTTTTCAACCAACCAAAGTCCCGTGATCTCCTCAAAACTAAAAGAATTAGTCTTTCCCAAAAATCCATTTTGTAAAAATAGTTTTTCTAAGAGACTAGTAAAATATAAGCATGGGGATGTGATAAATGCTAGTTTAACATCATTCTTATGCCCTAAAATAGATCTAGCTCTTAGGGGTTTTACCCTGCAAATGGGTTTTCGGGCTATATTCAGGCATTTACTTAGGTTAGGCATGCATTGCATTTTATTATCTTTTTAATGCATTCACCCCAGTGTCAGGGAAAGCAGAAAGTCAAATCCCATAAACCTTGCCACTCAAGAAGGCAAAAGATGTAGGAGAAGCACCTATCAGCTAGATCTTAACTGGATCCAGCTCATCCCAGTTGGATCCCAGCTTATTCTAGCTGGATCAACTCATCCTTAGCTCATATTAGCTAAATGGCAGTTCAAGCTAGTTCACCTTAGATCCATTCAACTCAGCTCAGTTGGATGGCAACTGAAACTAACTCATAACAGTTGATCCCAGCTCCTACAACTCAGAACAATTCACTGGAAGCTCAACCTGACTAGGACTAGCTACTACCATCAACTAGCTCAACCTAGTCAGCTTAAGAAGTCATTAACCAGCCCAGGCTAGCTCAAGTCTAGCTCTTGGAGGCTCAACTCAGCTCAACTTAGTTGAGCTAAGCTACTTGACCTAAGCTAGCTACTCTAGCTAGCTAGGTAATCTCTTAGAAGACCAGACCCAAATCACCCTAACTCATAATAGTAGAAAGCCAGCTCAGATTAGCTTGGCTTAGCTGCTAGCAAAGAACTAGCAAGCTAAGCTAGCTATTGAGCTCCACTTCAGCTCCCTTCAACAGACATCAGCAACAATGCAGTTCTTTGCAACTCCACTCCAGCTCCTTTCCTCCAAAAACCCTAGCTCCCTCTACCTCCTTTTTCACTCATCTACTAGCTAAGCTAGCTTAGCTTAGCTAGTCCACCTCCATGGCATCCCAACCAAACCCTAAAACCCACCTAACTAGATCTACCAAATAAACCTACCTAAGCTCCACCTAAGCTACCACCACTTCCACCTCATGTTGGCGCCACCACCACACATCCCTTCACCCCTCAACCACCACCAAAAGCCACCACTAAAAGTGGTGCTACCCTCCTTCTGGTTTGAATTGATTGGATTTGACTGATTTTATTGGATTTGACTTTGATGGCTGATCGAATGATTTTTGGAGTAATTGCAGTCAATATTGATTTACTCGATGAAATTGAGTTTATCTGAGTTTAATTGGATGTATTGCAATTGTTTTAAATTCATTTGATTAGGTTTTCATTGCTCAAATTCTCTACACCCTATTTCTATATCATTCTCTGATTTTTCTTCCTCACCTGGAGAGCTTAGGCCAATGAAATCAGTGACACTGATTAGAGACCTAAGAAATGATCTAAGCTATTTTAAAGCATCATTTAAACTTCCTAAACACAAATTAATGGTGTGTAGGAAGTTTAAATGATCAAATAACTAAGGCGAGTTCACATCAAGTGCCCAAGTGGGTAACAGTTGATTTTCATCTGAAAGAGCTTTAATCCATTTATCAAGATCTAAGTGATATTTGAGAGATTGGAATGAAAGTCTATGACTAGTTTTTAAAGTGATTCTATGCTCTAATTTGAATTTTCCTTCTTTTCTATCTATAGCTAAGAAGGAAGAATTAAATTAGGGTTTTAGAGTTTATTAAACATTGAATTGGTTTTGATAGGATTCCAGATATATCAGAGGATATTTACGACACTTACAAATGATATCTAAGTGCTTTTAGTTGGATTTAGACATTTGAGTTGTACTTTCCTTCTTCACTATCTATAGTGAAAGGAGAGTTGCTCAGGGTTGTCTGAGGCTCAATGAGATTGAACTTATTTTTTAAGAGAGTTGGTGATCTTCTTTGAATATTTACAATATAGGAGAATGAGTTTTTATTAGTCCAACTCATACCTGGGATGAATTTCTAATTTCCCTGGTCAGAGAAGAGATTTGGATTTTAAAGCATTCATCAAAGATTTTAATGACTTGATCCTAATCTGAAGATGTTTGTCAATGATTTTATAATGTAAAGGAATGTTTTGAATGAGGATTTATGCTTCAACTTGACTATTAGATATCTTTGATAAAAAATGAACAACAGTAACAACAACTAAATCAATGGAGTTAACCTGGGTTCTTAATGATTGAAATACTATTCTTTGAGTTGTTTTGAGTGATGAAGGATTTGTATTAAATTAGTGAAGTATCTTCATATATTTCAGAAGTTTGTAAGAGCAAAGAATCACATGAATGAGATCTTAGATAGCCATGTTTAGTTGACAGTAGTATTAATTCAAAAATAACAAAACTGAAAGAAGAAAGAATTGAGTGGTTTCTGAAGGAAATGGAATTAAATTAAGCTTCTTAAAAGTTATATTGTCAAAGAAAGTATTCATCTAGAAGTAAAGCTAATTTTTTATCTGAAAAGTTTATCTAATGAGCTCTTGAAATCAGATTGGAACATTAGCTAACATGTTGTAAACTATCCAAATCTTGGATTTGATGGAATTTAATGTTGAAATTATGTTTTTATGCTTAATTCTGATGTAGATGGATGTCTGCATGTTTATAGTGTACTTATCTTTCATTCTAACATCTGAATTTGAATTTTTAAGGCTTTGAGTTCATGACATAACCTTCTTTGAAGCCTAATTCTAACTAATTTGCAAATACATAAAAAAATAAAAAATGATTGTAAATAAATAAAAGAAAAGTGTCTTGGGTGAGATTAGGATGTGTTTTAGATGTGTGTTGAGTTAGAATTAGGACTTAAGTTCATTAGTTAGGGGATCATACCAGTAGGAGTTTAGGTCTTCTCTAATTTAGAAATAAATAAAAACACATAAAAATATCAAAAATAGTTTCTCTTCTTCTCTTCTTATCTTTATCCCATCTTCTCTTATCTCTATAAAACACAAAAATAAAATAAAAATATGAAAAACTTCAAAATTTCCATAAAAATACCTATGTATATAGTATTTATACTTGTAAATAATACTAAGTTAAGTGTATATAATAGCTTATATGTACGTTATCCTTATGTATTTATTTAATTATAATATATGTACTATAATAATATAATTATGTATTTATTTATTTATAATATATGTACATTATCCTTATGTATTTATAAATAGCTATGTATATATCTAGAATCATAATATAACTGTATATATAACTTAAAGTGATTATTATGTATAGTAATATACCCCTATATTTATTTATTTACCTATATATTGTACATAATTATATTTATAAGTTAATTAGGTATATCAATAAGTTAATGTAGTTTAAATTAGTAAATTAATAAACTAATAAAGTATGTTATGTTGAATTCTTGTATGCTGTAGTATAAAGTATTTTCAATATGATTATAACTTATTTATACTGTAGAATAGTATTCATACTGTATATTATGTATATATATGTAAATCATGTATTTAAATGTATATAAATCAATAAAATTACAATAAAAATCTGTAATAATTAGTTAATAATGTAAATCAACTAATTTAAAAGTCAATTGTACCATTCATTTTTTAATTTGTACTTATATTAAGGAATTAAGTTTAAAATCAACGTGTAATTATTCCTAACTTTAACTAATTTTTAAATATATATATTTATTTATTTAAGTTAAAATAACTACACCAATAAGAAGCTCTATGTATAGGCTACATTTACATATAATTTAATTATAAATTAACTAATTATTTAATATCTTAATTAAGCTTTGAAATTTTCCTTAAACCATGTTTTGTGCAATAATTTGGGTGCCAGCAATAGCAACATATCATGGCTTTTACAGCGACTACAACACTAAATCAAGAATCACACAGAAAGGTTGTATGTCATATAAGGGGTCAGATCCCACTAACACTATCTGACCTTTGATCACGCATTGGGCTTGAGAGAGAGAGAGAGTGGGCTAGGAAACCGTAGACCCATGCATAGGTCGTGAGCGATTCATGTAGGTCAATATTGACCAAAATTTATACAAAAAAAAGCACTAAATAAAACTATGGGCCCAAGATTAGTAGCCGTCGATCTAGCCCCTAAAAGCAGTTGATTCTATGAAGGGCTGGTGATCGCACGTGTTTCACAAGTTTGAAATCGAGGTTACGAGTAACCCATCGTCATAGCTGCAAAACTCATGGTCAAATAAAATTTATACCGAAACTCAAAAAGTGTGTCCCAGGTCAAACACGGGGAGGTGAACATTTGGTTTTATGAAAATTTGTGTTTCTCTTTTTATTTATTTATTTCATTTTTGTCTTCTAATTTTTTTGGGTATTTTTAACAAGCAAGAGATTAGGTCAATGAAAACTTTATCTACTTGCAAAAATAAAAGAGAGAGAGGGAGAGGGAGAGAGAGAGAGAGAGAAACAATCATCTATTCATCAAGAACTATTTGTTACACTACGAAAGCGGGAAAAATCTACACTACGAAAGAGTAGAAAGATAGAATGGGGTGAGAGAAATCCCCCTCGACGATTGCTCCGAGGATGACTCGCTCTAACGTCGCTTGGAAGAAGGTGGTGAGAAGCAGGACAAACGGGGACGAAGCCGGAGGATGGGGCAGGACGGCGTTGCGGCGAGGATCTTCTTCCCAAAGGGTGGTGAGAGGACAGCCACGGGATGCTCCACGAATGGAGATGAGGGGAGGGAAAACTATTTGATTATACTATAGAGAAGCATCCCAGGCTTGGGACAAATTCTCTCTAGAGCCTTGGAGGTGGTGAGAGGAAGAAAGTAAGATATGATTTGGAATGGTGATGACTAGGTCCTTTTATAGTGGAGGAGGAAGAACAAATTAGCTTCTGGGTCATTACTGACATCCATAAATGTCTCTGCAGCTGTCGCTAAAGATCCGCCCTCCAAATCCTCTCGTTGGCATGTGCAGAGCATTAGTGACAGTTGCAAGCATCACTAAAGGCGCACGTTGCTGAAGATTCGCTCTGCTGGCTTGTGCACATCACGCGCTGCACGCTTCACGCGTCCATGCTACCTGCGCCATGTGCACGCGCACTAGCATGCACTGCACTGCTGCTGCGCGTAGCCGCAGCTGTGCACGGTGCCATGTGGCACCACGTGGTGCCATCTAGGCCGTCCATTCTTCTTTCTTTTGTAGAGGGTGCCACGGTGCTCAGATCAAGATGATTCCCACATTGTCGGACTGCGATCGTCGCTCTAGATCCATCTGTACGGTCGGATTTTTCATCCAAAATCCATATGGATGTCACATTGCCCCATGGTCGTTGATCTTCCTCAGACTTCGTATGATGCTACGGTTCTTCGATCTAGGTGATTTCAGAGGTGTTAGACTTCAATCGTCGTCCTAATCATATCTATTTGGTCCAATCATCCATCCAAGGTCCTGAAATAAGTCTTCTTCTCTTCTAACCACAAAAAGGACATAATTAACCTAAAATATATGCAACAACTCTAAATGCAAAATGATGCATGCTATGCAAAATTTATAACATGAAATGCAAATCTAAGCCTAGGAACATGCATGAATAGGCATTTTAACCTAATTAAGTGTGTCTATATCATACCCCCATGCCTATGTTTTGCTAATCCCTAGCAAAATTAAACTACATGCTATGTATAAAATCAAAATTAGGATTAGATCGCTTAGGCCTAGGTCATTTATTAACAATAGAAAATTTTAACTAAGGTCCTAAACAACGAAAACTCAATAGTACCCAGGTGCCTGCCAAAATGCAAACCGCCTAAGTCCTCACCTTATTTGAAAAGGGAAGATACAGTTTTTATTTTTCTTCTTTCTAATTTTTTTTGTACTTTTGGAGTTTGAGAGTTCTGGGATAACTTTTTACGACTACCCAACCCACCCAAGACTCGAAAAGAACTCTAAGTACTAAGCATCTTATAGAAATAGTGAAAGACTCACGAGGAGACTGTTAAAATGGAATTCGGGTTTCTACAACCCTAGGTGACCTTGCCTATAGGTTTATCTTTTCGAACGGTAGCTTTCTCCGTACTTCCTTTATTTTTGGGGTCAACAAAAGGGTGAACCCAGTGTATATCTTCCTGGTTTACTTTACTTGCCCGCTTCTTCCCTAAGTGTTTTGGGAATTATTGTGCATCTTTTTGTGAGTTGCGTTCTGGATAACCAGCCAATGGGCTGTTACCTACGGCAACTTGCCAGTCATACTTGTGCGATGAAGTGTGGTTTTATTTTTTTTTTCCTTTTTCTATTTTTTTCTTTTTCTTTTTGTTTTGGTTTTTTTTCTTTAAGTAGGTGCCTTCCCTGATCTAAGATTAAAGGCAGTACAATGAAAATGGTCTTGTGATTGGGCTCTGGACAACTGGCTGATGAGCTGTTACCACCGACAACTTACCAGCCATACCACCCTAGATAGTTCATTAGCTACCCAATTTTCAAAGAATCCACCAAAAAGTGAGTCAGTGCAAAAAATGTGTGTAGATGCTTAGGCTTAAAGTCCCCCCAAATCAGAGGATGGGTTGATAAGTCGCATACTTATCATCACAATTCACTTATCAACTTAAAATGAATTTTAATTGGTGAGGACTCATGACTAAGTCCACATTCGAGTGGACACTCAGGCTAATTAAGCCTGATGACCTGAAGAGTCTAAGTGTTTAGGTTCTCTCATATCATTTCCTAAAGTTAATAACTTTCAAATGCCTAAGTTCTCTTCTCCTAATTCTTCCTTTTTTTTTAACTTTTTGAATTTTCATTTTTTTTTAAAGAATCAAATAACAGGCAATTACTGTTAAAGCTGACAAAAAGGTTATAAAATATGTCCACCCCCCCATGCTTAGCTATTGCAATGTCCCCATTGTGAAAAATGAAAGCATGCAGGAGAGTAGAATTGGAAGAATAGCACCTGGTTTCCATGAGACTCAGGTCAGCTTGGAACAGTCTTTACATGTGCTAAGTTTAGTGCCTTCAGTTAGGCGAGGTCCTCAATAAAAAAAATAACTAAACATTGAGGCCACAACACAGTTTCCAGACCCCCAGGTATGGGTCCCAAAGAGTGAAAATGGGATTGCCAAAGAGATGAACAATGAAAGTTGTAAGCTGGTGATGCAGGGAGAGCCCAAATGGTCTCCAATAGGAGTTTTGTTGATTTATTACAGAGGAAGTGTGGTTGGGTATAGAATTTGTGCAATGGTTGGGTGAAAAAGGATGAAGAGGGTTTTGTGATGTGCTGGGGATTTGTGGGTACTCTAGAATACCTAATGTTTGAAGAGTTTTTCCCTAATGTTTAATTTCATCCTCACACTCTGAGTTCTTAAACCAACCATCCTGATCCTTAGAATTCCCACCCACAAGTTGGACCTCAAACTCTAGGCATTTAGGATGTTGTTGGGTTTTACTTTGATCACGTGAATCATCCAAAAAAATTTCGATTTCATGTATATCTTCCTCATCCCGTGTTGCTACAATTGGAAGCATTTTTTCTTTGTCCTCATTTATTTTCGGAACTATGTGATCTTCTTCCTGAGTTTGGGTTGAGTTGGTCGTTAAAAGGTTTTCTAAGGTAGATATGGCCATTACTTCCTCTATTCTACCAAGCTCCTCCATCGAACCACACTTAACTTTATTCTTCTTTGAGACCTTGCAAATATTGAATCGATTTGTCTTATCCCCTGAGGCCATTTCTATATTTCCCAATTTATAATCAATCCTCGCCTTGGCAGTAGCCAGGAAAGGTCTTCCCAAAATAATCGGGGTGTGGTTGAGCCGTTTTGGGGCTTCCATGTCTAGGATCATGAAATCAGCAAGGTAATGCAAATCATTAACCTTGACTAAAACATCCTCCAAAATACCCCTTGATTTTGTAATGGATCTATCGGCTAACTGCAAGGTTATGTCAGTGTGTTTTATGTAGCCAAGACCCAATTCCATGTGCAGTGAGGTGGGGATCACATTAATGGAACCACCCAAGTCAAGGAGGGCCTCATCAGAAGTAATGTTTCCTATTGTGCAGGAAATCAGCAGGGCTCCTGGGTCCTGCTTCTTAGGAGGTAGCTTGTTTAGGATCAATGTTCTTGCGTTATCGGACAAAACTACTATTGGTTTCAGATTTTTCTCTACACCTTTCCTTATATGCATTTCGTAAACCTATGGCGTAGGTTGGGATTGATCTGATAGCCACGAGGAGTAAAATGATTGTCAATTTGAAAGCCTGAAGTAAGGACATCCTTTCCTCCAATTTCTCCTCCAACTTTGTCTGTTTGCCCATACAACAACAACATACTCCCGAATCAGACTCTGATGTTTTGTTGATCACATTCTTAGTTGGGAGTTTGGAATTTTTGCTACAAGGCCTAAGGGGGTTGACAGGTCCCTTGTGTCTACTACCATTCCTCAAGGTGATAGTGCTTGCCGTGGCAAAATGCTGTTGGTTAGTGCCTTGAGGAGGGTTGGGCAAAACAGGAGGTGTTGACAAGGTGAAATCGGGTTTAGAATATATGCGTCGTAGTATAGTTAAAATCGCTTTGAAAACAAATAAATTTATTACTCAAAGTTTTGGTTCAAGGTCGAACATAGGGAGCAAATGGAGTTCATGCAATAATCTCAATAATAGATGCAATTTGAACGCTTAAAACAACTCAAAATCTAATTCAAAATGTAAAGCAAGAGTTTATGAATAAAATGTAGCATAAAAGAGAAATTGGAAATAATTGGATAAAAGTATTTGATTTTTCTTCTTTTGCTTCTTCTCTTTGGCTTGTTCTTCTCTTTCTCTTCTTTCTTTACTATTCTTCTTTCTTCCTCTGACTTCTCCTTCTCGGGTTCTCCTCTCTTCTTCTTTCTTGTCGTTGGCTTCTTTCTTCTTTGTCTTCTTCTTAGGCTTCTTTCCTTCTCTGACTTCTCCTTCCTTCTTTCTTCAGTTCCTTTTTTTTTCTTCCTTTTTGCCTTGACTTCAGTCATCAGCTTCCTTCTACCTCAACTTCAGTCATCAGCTTCCTTCTGCCTTTAGCTACTTCTTCCTTCTTTATCTTCTGATCCTCAGCTTCCTCTGCAGCACCTTTCTCTTTCTTCAGCTTGCCTCTTCCTTAACTTTCTTCTTCTTTCTTCCTTTCCCTGCAAGCAAGTCCAAAACCTACCCCTACCCACCCCCGTGAACTCTCTCTCTTTTCTCTCTTAGGCTCGCTCTCCCAGAGCCTTTCTAGAGTAAACGGGTCGGGTTAGCACGCCTGGGTCTAGGCACACCGACGTGGGTGATGTGCGAGGAGTGCTCGGGTAAACTGGTCAGGCTACTAGGTCTGCGGAGGAGTGAATCGCGGATGAGGTGTGAGTGAGCGAGGGGACCTCACCCCGTGTCAGGAGGCGATAAGCCCATGACATAAATTCAATTTATGCCGTGCAATCTGCTCCAAACTTATCAAGGTGGGACTAAAAGTCCCACCTGCTTCTTCGCACATGCCTATAGGGGTCTTCTCCTGATTGCTGCAGCTGCAGATGCTGCGGCTCCAATTGCTAGGCAGAACTTGTTCGCAAAGGGATTCCATGTGTCTAGGACCTGATCTCCCAGAGCGGGGCCACATGGAGTGAGCTTACAAGCAAGCTTCGCTCCCTCTCCAATGGCGGATAGAGGTCAGACCCTATCAACACTAATACAGCCTTACAGCCCTGTTAAAACACTTAGAAAGCATCACCGTGACACGGCGAAGATCGCTCGGGGGCTGGTGTGGTGCGAGATGGCCTGGGTGTGCATGCCTAGGTCATTTTGTGGCTGTGAAGGTGGGGTTGTTCAGGGGCAGTGTGTGGAGCGTGTGGTGGTCAATGGAGAGGAGGGAAATGATGAGTGGATGGTGGTAGAGCTTCTGAGGGGTTTGGCGAGGAGGATGGGTACGTGTAGTGACGGAGACACCTCGCCGATGGTCTACCGGAGGTGGAGACGATGGTGGTGGTCTACTGTGGTCGAGGGTTGAAAACAGAAATAGAGAGGTGGAAAATAAAGAGAAGACGAAAGGGAAGGTATTTAACCTATTTTAAGGATGAAAGGAGAGAGGATGGTGGATGGCACGTACCTACCACCGCCGAAGACGAAGGTCCAATTAGAAGGGGGCGGCGACGACGAAGAGGATGCAGGCGCGTGCGTAGGTATGGCGCAACGCGGATGACGGAGATAGAGAGAACTCTACCATTGGTATTATAGCAGAGCGACGAGAAGATGAGCGATAGGTCAGCAGAACTCGCTGGGTGTTTGGCCAGAGGAGAAGAGACAAATTTGAGGGGTTATCTCCGGCCAAAGCAAGCAGGGAATGATCGGCCGAGTCAGGGGAACCTTTTATAGTCTCTGGCAGAGGGCCTTGTGCTTGGAAGGCAAGAACAAGCATCCCTGCCAAAGTAGGATTGCGAGGGATACCCAAATCTCTCATGCATTCGCATGAGAGATTGGGTGACAATTAGGGCTTGAGATTGTGTTCAGATTATCGGGAATTCCTCAGTGAATCTCCCTTTCAAATTTGAGAGGGAGTCTCTGAGGAATCAAGGAGAAATCCCCTCTTGAATCCTCGCCGAAGTAGGACTCCTCCACTGTAATGGTGGAGGGACCTAATTGCAAAGAATGACGAGGAAGATAGGGGGTATCTACAAGGTTTTCAAAAGCTACGGGTATAAAAGTAATTAGGTTGGACTATTTTGCAAAGTAGGTCAAGGTGAACTCCCCTTAGGTCCAAATTTTAGTATAAACCTAATTTGGACCTAAGGAATCCAATGATGAGGTTGGATTTTAGGTTTAATCACGTTTGACTGGGCATTTTACATAAAAACCCAATTTAGGGTAAATATTTGACTAGGACCCTTATTTAGGTCAAAATAGGTTTCAAAGGCCAAATTGAAGGTTCTAAACCCCAGAGGATATTTTTCCATGAATTTTATAGGGTTTATTTGAATTTTATCTTGACCAGAACCTTGTTGAATTAAGTGGGTCTATTTTAGGGTTATAAGAAATCATTTAATTCTTAGATTTCACATTAACCCTTTTCTGATTGAACCAACCCACTTTTTATCTTGTTATCACCAATTAACCTATGTTTAGCCCCTGAGAAATACTGTTGTTGCACTGTAATGGCAAAATTACAGTTTTACCTTTTGTTTCTTATTTTCCTCTTAGACTGATTATTCCTTGAGTTAGGCCCTTCATTTGGTTATGTAGGAGCTTTTGTTCTCTTTTCTAGGTCAAAATGAGCTAGTTAGGGCTCATGATGATGTTCCCATCATACTCCCATGCCTAGCTTTTGCTAGTCCCTTAGCAAAATTTCAAGGTTTTAACTTCTGTTCTAGACCATGAGTTTCTTTCACAATTTATGATGAGTGCTTTTTCTTTTTCTTTTTGATTAGTTTAGAATGCCGACAGTAGGCCTAGAGGTACTCAAGTACCAACCAAGATCCGGACCTAACCAGCTCTAGCCTCAATTCTCCGCAAAGGTTTTTGAGGCCCGTAGGAACTATCCTAAGGTTCATTAGACTCTGCGGTTAAAGCACCCGTGCTTCAGACATATTTTAGCCTCGGTTCAATTTGTAATGTGTTTTTTGTAAGAGATAGAGGATTTATTTGTTTGGAGAGCTTTCTCTCTCTTTCTTCTTATTTCTAGCTTCGGATTGGCTTCTCAACATGGTCTGTATTAGATTCCTCGTCCCCACCATCAATCCTTAAAGATCCCTAGCAATCGATGCTTTGTGATTGCACTGCCCATAGCAACTCCCAGAACCCTGGCTTTCGAGATTTCAAGATAATCCCTCCCATGGCATTCTGTAGCCAAATCCATACCCTGGCAATCAACATTTTATGATAATGTCACCCATGGCATCTGAACCAGCAGGGTGCTTACGTGCCCCCAATAGCATATGTAAATATCCTAGGAGACAAGCACCGAGGATACGATATGTTGTTATGCAGATTCAAAGGGAATTTCCCGCCTCTCCATACCAGGAACTCGTCTAAATCAACTTGTGTTGATCGGCCACTCCTAATCTCAGCAACTTTTTTCAGAACATTTAAACTCTTTTGCATGATTTTGATAGTTATGCGCATTGAACCAAATTGTGTGTGGATTGGGGTGCTAAGGTTACCGAGTCTCGCAAACCAAAGGTCAGTTAATGAGGCCGAATACTCCCTAAGCCTTAGACCTAATACTTAAGCTTCACATTTTCCCCAACCACTTGAGGATTATCCAGATCTTAGCAGATACTTGAATTTTTAAGCCTAAGAGTCTAGCCCAAAAGGCCTAAGATCAGTGTTCCTACTAATCTCTTTTATGTCTCATTAGCACCTTTTCCTTCATTTTCTTTTCCTTGATGTGGTCTAGAACTTCGGTTAATCCCTTAATTTCTTACTAATGACTATCTCTCTTTTTTTTCTTTTTCATTTTGTGCCCTTGTTTTGATATTTTGCCCTTCTCCTCCTTATTTTTGTATGGTCTCAAAATTTTCTTCCCTCCAATTTTTTGTTCTTTTTCACAATTTTCTTTTTTTTTTGTATTTTTGGCATATGTGATTTTTTTTTTTGTGAGAATCCTTCTGACATTTCTTGATTTTTGTATGTTTGCACTTTACCACCCCCCATGCATAAGTTTTGCAATGTCCTCATTGTAAACGGAGGGTGTGAAACAGTGTTGGGTTCAAGGACTAAGAATAGGATTTATCGGGTGGGTGACTGAGTCAAGAATGACTGTTGCGGACGATTTCAAGCTCTAGTACGTGTACCAGAGGTGGGATCGATTGTTCTAAGACTGAACTCAGGGTGTAATAGATGTGAAGTACAGATGGGTAATTAGATGGATCTCACGTTTTTGGAATGACGGGTTGCCTCCCGTTAAGCGCTAAATTCAACGCCTTCAGCCGAGCGGGAAATGGTATGGAGAGGGAGTGGTCAAATCAGTAGAGTTTTGTAGAACAAGCACCTTGATTAAGAGCCTGGTTGGTCCAACCAGGTGTTTGTTCAGATCAATAGGCTGATGATGCAACCCAAACCCTATCAATCTGGTGGGTTGATAAATGTAGATCCAGAGATGTGGAACCCACCATATGCTATGGAGCTCGGACGAATGTGGAAGTGTAAATTCGAGGTTTGGCTGTGTCGAATCAGCCTGGTCAGAGTAGTGATCCATAAAGTAATCAGTGGATGATGTGGAAACCCTACAGGGGTGATCAAAAAATGATGGAGCATGGTCTTTAGTCTGATCAATGTTCGATACCCAATATATATGTGGAGTTGAATCATCTGCAATTGGCTCAGTAAGAGGGGAATCAGAATAGAAATTGAGTCCGGTTGCGGGTCGGGGTTGAAAACAGGTTTGGATGGGTTCTATATGTGTGGAAGAGGTGGCTTTAATGAGAATTATGTATGAGGGCTCTTCTAGAAAGGAGTGACAAGTGGTTTCATGTAGAGAGGTGACAGGTGGTTTCATGTAGAGAGTCCTCATAGTATCTCTCAAAGTCAAAAGTGAATGCCTGAAGAGTGTCTATAGGATGATGGAAATTTGAGTCGAGAAAAGATTCAAACTCTGGGTTGCAATCACTCTCAGCATTTTCTGGTTTTGATTCCTGAGGGTCAAAAAGAAATGATTCCATCTCACTGGAACCTGAACTTAAATCAATGATCTCTGGAACTGGGACCTCAGAGTTGGAGTCGAAGAATGAATCATGTAAGCTGAGGTTGTAGATTGGCTCGTTGTATTTAGGGAACAGAGGTTCTCCGAAATTATGGTAAGATTCGAAATTGTCGGAGATATTGCAAAAATCAAGTTCTGAATGAGATTCGAGATCATGGGTTCCACTACTGAATAAATCACATGATGTAGACATAGCAGCCTAACTTGGGTCTAGCCTATATGTAAATTCTGAGATCAAAAAGGTGTTCTTATTTGGTCTAGGCTCAAGTTATAGGATTGTAGGAAAGACCCAATCAAAACCTCACTCATCCAACTCCTTGATTTTTGTATCATAAATTGACGTGACTTCCGAAAAATCGATCTGAATCTCTGAGGATGTTGGAGAGGGATATTCATCAAATAGAGGCCCAGAATCATACTCTTCATTGAAAATTTTATCTTCATCATATGGGGCCTCGTAATCTTCCCAATAAGTTTCAGATCCAGATTCTAGGCTGAGGATGTAGGTTGAATCTCTAGAATCTAGGTCAGAGTTACCGTCGAGGGTCACCTTATCAGAATAAGGGGTGGGATTTACACCCTATAGAGGTTCAGCTCTAATTTCATCATTGCAGGAGTCTCGGAATTCTATGCTTGGTGATCTAGGGTCTAGGGTTGGCTCAACATTGTGTTCTCCTGCAATTGGAACTTCCCAACCTATTTCAAGATCAGGCATGTTGTATTCCATCTGGGTTGGGAATCCATAACAACTCTATGCCTCAAACTTGAGATTTGGGAAATCGGATTGATCCTCAATACTATTCCAAGATGGTTTATTACATGTTTGGGCCGTGTACGGGTATTTTTGATCGATAATTTGTTTCAATAATCTCATCATTTCTTCCCATTTGTCAAGATCATCTTGGTGTTGTTCCCAAAGTACAGGATTTGTTATGCATTGAAGGTATTCAAAGTTATGTAATTTTCTATCTCAATTGATCCTGTGATGAGAATGTCTCGGGTTGATCCTTTATGGCTTCTGTCAATAGTACTTGGGCACAGTTTATGATGAAAGTTATGGTTGTTGGTACACTAACCTGAATGTCTTCTACTGCTGTTGAGGTTTTGTATTCAATTTCATAGAATTCAAGGGCATCCTCAATCATCCTATCTCTCATGGATTTCTGTGATTCAGGTTTCTTGAATGGTAATCCTAAGTAACCAGGCTGCATATTTGGATCAAATGGTGGAATCAAGATGTAAAATCAGAATTCGGATCAAGATGTAGAATCAAGTTATGAAGTGTTTAGATCTGAATAGAGAATCCCACTTGAAAATCTATGTGTGTGCTCTAAAGAGAAGGCATGAGGGACTGGATGTGTTTTTGACACAATCAAGGCACCCAAAGATGTTTGGATGACTATGGAGGTTCGGGGTGGATGATACCCCTGGATCGGAAAGTCGTCCACCTAAGAACTACCTGGGTAGCCAAAGACGGAGAGTCCCGCAAAGACCCCTACACGGTAGAGCATCCCCACGGGTTACAGGGTTTCCCCCACCCGACCTCTCTTGTCATTGAGATTCCAGGTAGACCAGAATGGGGACCTTGACCTCTAAAGTCTACCAATTTTATTTCTGATCAAAGGTGCTTAAGGTTCCACTTGAACTTTAAATGTTTTGGTTTTATGACCTAATTTCAAGGTTGGTTGAACCAACAAGGGGTCAACTTCACCTGACCGGTCTTAAAGATGGCAAAATGATTCTAGGTTAAGACCTAGAAATTACCCTGATTTGACTCCCAGGTTATTAGGTCCAAGGCTTTCAAGGTTTAAGTGATGTTAGAGCTTAATTTTAGGGTTTGTTTTGGTTAAATCCTTTCAATCAAGGGCTTGGGTAGCATACAGATGCGGGTGGGTTTGTTTCCTTTTATGCAAGCATGTGTGAACTAGCACTCCAAAACGTTACTGTAGAAACCCAAATGTGGTTCTATTTCCAATCCTCTTTGATTTTCAGAAGTTCTCTTTGGACTTCAAACAAGAAGTGCGTAGTCCGTGGAGATTTAAGCACAGGAATTTGTGAGGTAAGATCTCTAAAAATCACTTCAAAAAAAATTTCGCAGATTAGGAAACTAGCCTTAAAAATGGTAATTACTATAGAAAGAAGGTAGTTGATTCCTAATTTGATTGCTTCCTTTTTGTCTTCCCAGGATTAGGAGATGGATTTAGGGAAGAAGAGAGAATTTACCTGCCCTAGAGTGGTTGATTTACACAGGAGATCTCCTCGTGGAATACGTCATAAAAATCACAGCAAAATGAATAGGGCAAGTTAGTGTTCAAATATAATCAAAATAATGCAGAGACTAGCAATGAATTGCGCATTGCTCTCCGGCAACGGCTCCAAAATGTTGGGAAGAGCGAAAGTGTCCCCAGCAACGGCACCAAAATGTTAACAAGGAGAAATTGGGTTTAAAATATATGCGTCGTAGTATAGTTGAAATCGCTTTGAAAACAAATAAATTTTATTACTCAAAGTTTAAGTCCGAGGTCGAACACACTAATAGTTGTGCCAATCAGGAGTTGGTGCCCGAACACACTAATAGTGTGGAAATGGAAGATGGGGTGGGGAGCTTGAGGGTTGAGGAGGTGATGACTGAAACCCTGGAGGATAAGGGTGGGATACCCCTGATCCAGGATGATTCTGCAGTGGTGGTCAAAGAAGGAGAGGAGGTAAATGTGATAAATGAAGCTATGGCTGAGGACCTAAAAGCTGTGACTTTCCCTACCAATGCTCCTGTGGGTTCTGATAAGGTAGATCCCACTGTGAATTCCCTTGATTTGCAGTATAGCTCTCCTGTGCATGATGATGTGCACTTGAAGTCTAAGACTCCTACCTCTGGTCTTAGGAAGCCTCCATACAAGCTGAGGCTAAGAAGACATACTCCTACACAAAAAGTTGATGAATCTGTCATTGCAGCTGTGATGAAGGTTAGAAAAACCTCTACTTCTAAGAAGGGGACATATTAGACAGCCAAATGTGGATTCTTACTTGGAAAGTGCATGGGCTGTGCGTTACAAGCAGTAGGGGGTCCTTGCTTAGATATTTGCGAGAATGGGAGATTGATTGTGCCATCCTCCAAGAGACGCATATTGCTAGTGAATCTGACAGGGCATGGGTGGAGATGAGAGCTAGTCTTGCAAATGACATTGTGGTGATTAATTCTAATTGCAGATTTGGGGGAATTGCCATCTGGTGGGAGAAGCATGTGCTACATTTGGAGGAGGCTTCTTTGTCTAGGCACCTATTGACTTGCAGGTTCAAGAGAGGCCAAGGGGACAGTGATCTCTTTGAGCAGGTGTGTACAATCCTAGTGCCCTAGCAAAAGACAAGAGTTGTGGGATGATTGGAACTTGGCTACAGACTTTGTGAATGGGGCGGTCTAGCTAGTTGGAGGAGACTTTAATTGTGTTTTGGTGGGAAGTGGCAGACCAATGGTGTGGTGGATAGTTCTGCCACTGGCTTCCAGTTGATGATCCAAGCTTTGGGCTTGTGTGAATTTCCCTCCTCAGGCTCTGAATTCACTTGGAGGAATGGTAGTGGGCTCATGTCCAAGAATGATAGGTTTTTTGGCAATGCTGGGCTGATGGATCTCTTCCAATTGTCCTTTGTTTATGGTCTTGAGCGTCCCTTTTCTGACCATGCCTCCTGGTCTGGGATAATGGGGAATAGGTGCTAGCTGGTTCCTACTTCAAGTTTAGGAAGTCATGGCTAAGGGAGCCTGGTTTCAGAGATATGTTTACTGGTTGGTGAAGGGCCCAGCAGGTTGAAGGCACAGCTACCTTCAGGCTGGCTTCCAAGATTCTGGCCTTGAAAGGAATGTTGAAGGAATATGGTGACGTTATCTCTGTCCTCAGGCATCAGAAACATCGAGAGGCCTTGTTGAAGATTTAGGAACTAATGCTAAGGAAGCCTTTGCTCAGCTGTCTGAATAGGATTCTGCTGACAGAAAGAAGTGGCAGGGGGTGGTGGCTAAAGAAGACTTGAAGCTGGAGATGGGTTGGAGGGAAAGGTCAAGGTAGCTATGGCTAAGTGAGGGGGATGCAAACACTAAATTCTTCCACTTGCCTGCTAGCTCTAGGAGAAGAGCTAATCTGATCTCATCTATTGTTAAAGAGGAACAGAGAATTACCTCCATCTCTGATATCAGAGCAGAGGCTGTCAGGTACTTCAAGGAGTCTTCAAGAGCTACTGGTAGGGGCTATTGGAGGATGGCAGCTAGTGATATTCCTAGAATTATAGAGATTCAGAGGTCCAGCCTGATAGAATCTATGTCTAAAGCTGAAGTCTTGAAGGCCATCAAAGATCTCAATTGTGAAGGATCACCAGGTCCTGATGGGATCCAAGTTCTCTTCTACAAAGAGTTATGGGATATTGTGGGCACTAAGGTAATGGATGTGATTAGAGAGTTTGAGAGTGGCAACTTTGGTTTTGAAAGAATCAATAGATCCTATCTTTTTCTTTTGCCAAAGACTCCAAGAGCTGAATCCTTTTAGGAGTTTAGACCTATTGCCCTCTCTAACTCTTTATACCTAGTGATTAGTAAGGTCTTGGCCAATAGATTGAGGCCTGTTTTGCAAGATTTGATCCACCCTCTTCAATCAGCCTTCCTCCCCAGCAGATCTCTACATGAATCCTTTATCATGGCCTAAGAGATGATTTGTGGTTGGCACAAAAGAAAATGTAAGGCTTTTCTATGGAAGGTTGACTTCTGCAAAGCTTATGACTCCATCAGTTGGACATATCTTTGGGAAGTGCTTAAAAGAGGAGGCTTTCCCCCTACTTGGATTCAATGGGTGAAAAGATGTATCACCACTGCCTCTTTCACCCCTTTGATAAATGGGAAGCCCTGTGGTTCTTGGATTCAGCCCCAATGTGGAATCAAGCAAGGATGTCCTCTGGTACCTCTGATTTTCAACCTGGCAATGGACAACATGGCCTGGTACTCTTGTAAGCTTGCTAAAGCAGGTCTTATTAGAGGGCATTCATTGTCTTGTAGGAGTAACTTGGTTCCCATTCTTCAATATGCAGATGATACGAATTTTTTTGTGGAGGGCTCTATGGATGAAGCACTGGCTTTGCAGCATATGGTCAATATCTTTGGTGAGCTCTCTGGCTTGAGGCTGAATAGGGATAAATCCAGTTTGGTCTGCTTTGGCTTACCTAAGGAGGAGCAAGGTGCTTTAGCTACTTTTTTGGGGACCCCCCGCATCAGTCTTCCTATTAAATACTTGGGGCTGCCTTTGAGATGCTCTAGAATGAAAAAGAGAGATTGGAGCTGCCTCCTTGACAAAATTTCTATGAAATTGGATGGGTGGCATAGCAGCTTCCTCTCCAAAGGTGGAAGACTTATCTTGCTCAACTCTGTGGTCTCCTCCATCCCTATTTTCTACTTTTCCATATTTAAAGCACCTAATTCCATTTGGAAAAGGTTGGATGTATTGAGAAAAAGGTTCTTTTGGAAGGGAGCTAAACATGAGGGCAGATTTCTACAGCCACTCAAATGGGAACAGATCTGCCAACCAAAAGATAGGGGTAGACTTGGGATTAAGTCCTTGAAGCACTTCAATGATGCTTTGCTACTTAAGTGGGCAGTTAAACTCTTGCAAGGAGACCTGAAGCCATGGACTGTCCTAAGCAGAGATAGCTATGGTGCTTCTAATAGTGTGCTGTCCAGGCTTTAGCCCAGCAGACCTTCTCCTTTCTGGAAATCAGTGACAAGAGCATTGGCTGATCACTTCCACTTGCTGTAGCCGGCTCTTGGGGATGGCAGAGCATTCAGTTTCTGGAAAGAGGGTTGGTTAGTACTAGGTGTCTTGAAGGAGCTCTATCCAAGGGCCTTTGCTGTAACATCTGACAAGGAAGCTACTGTCAGCAGCTTCTAGTCTTACAGCAGCTGCAGCTGGAATCTGCATGAGGAGGAATCCAACAGGAGGGGCACCCAGCTGTGGGAAGAAAGGAGGAAGCTGCGATCAGACCTTGAGAGCTTTAAGCCAAGGACTAGTGTGGAGAATAAGTACTTTTGGACGGGGGTTTACAATGTGAAAAGTGGCTATAACAGAATCAAATCATGGGAGTGGATGGAGTTGTGATTTCATTGATAAGAAGATTTGGCTTTTGAAAATTCCCCTTAAGGTATAAATTTTTCTTTAGCTATGTAGGAGAGATGGATTGATCACAGGAGATTTGAGACATAGAAGGTTGGGAACTGATCATCATGTTTGTTATTTATGTGGGATGCATACTGACTTTACAAATCATATCTTCTCTTCTTGACTTATCACTGATGCTATTTGGAGGAGGACATGTCAGGAGCCGCTTCCAGATTGGGCTTCCATATGGCATGGGTTTGGTGTGAGAGGGAAGCCACATGTCCACATGGCTGTCACTCTCTGGTGTGTGTGGAAGGCGAGAAATGAGAGACTTTTTCAGGAGAGACCGGTGTGCTGTGAATGAATTGTAAGAGAGTGTTGGTCCCTTATACATACATGGGGATCTCTTTTGTAATTCCTCTTACTTGTTTATATAATATACCGCTCTAGAATGCTATCGTAAGACGATAGCTTTCCTTTTTGTTTCAAAAAAAAAAAAGTCCAAGGTCGAACACAGAGAGAAAATGGAGTTCATGCACTAATATCAATAATAGATGCAATTTGAACACTTAAAACTACTCAAAATCTAATTCAAAATGTAAAGCATGAGTTTATGAATAAAATGTAGCATAAAAGTGAAATTAGAAAGAATTGGATAAAAGTGTTTGATTTTTCTTCTTTTGCTTCTTCTCTTTGGCATGTTCTTCTCTTTCTCTTCTTTCTTCACTATTCTTCTTTCTTTCTCTGACTTCTTCTTGGCTTCTCTTCTTTCTTCTTCTTTCTTGTCGTTGGCTTCTTTCTTCTTTGTCTTCTTAGGCTTCTTCCCTTCTCTAACTTCTCCTTCTTTCTTCTGTTCCTTTTTTTTCTTCCTTTCTGCCTTGACTTCAGTCCTCAGCTTCCATCTGCCTTTAGCTGCTTTCTTCTTCCTTCTTTAGCTTCTGATCCTCAGCTTCCTCTGCAGCTCCTTTCTCTTTCTCCAGCTTTCCTCTTCCTTATCTTTCTTCTTTCTTCCTTTCCCTGCAAGCAACTGCAAAACCTACCCCTACCCACCCCTACGAACTCTCTCTCTTTTCTCTCTTAGGCTCACTCTCCCAGAGCCTTTCTCAAGTAAACGGGTCAGGTTAGCACGCCTGGGTCTAGCTGCACCGACGTGGGTGATGCGCAAGGAGTGCTCGGGTAAATGGGTCAGGCTACCAGGTCCGTGAAGGAGTGAATCGCAGACGAGGCATGACTGGGGGAGGGGACCTACCCCATGTCAGGAGGAGATAAGCCCTTGACACAAATTCAATTTATGTTTCACAATCCACTCCAAACTTATCGAGGTGGGACTAAAAGTCCCACCCGCTTCTTCGCACGCACCCGTAGGGGTCTTCTCTTGATTGCTGCAGCTGCGGATGCTGGGGCTCCAATTGCTGGGCGCAACTTGCTTGCAAAGGGATTCCGCACATCTGGAACATGATCTCCTAAAGCGGGGCCACCTAGAGTGAGCTTGCAAGCAAGCTTCGCTCCCTCTCCAATGGCGGATAGAGGTCAGACCCTGTCAACATGAATATGGCCTTACAACCCTATTAAAACACTTAGAAAGCTTCACCGTGACACGACGAAGGTGGCTCAGGGGCTGGTGTGGTGAGGGAAGGCCTGGGCGTGCGTGCCTAGGTCGTTCTGTGGCCGTGAAGGTGGCGTTGTTCAGGGGTAGTGCGTGGAGCATGCGGTGGTCGATGGAGAGGAGGGAAATGATCAGTGGACGATGGTGGAGCTTCTGAGGGGTTTGGCGAGGTGGTTGGGTGCGTGTAGTAACAGAGACACCTCGCTGATGGTCTGCCGGAGGTGGAGACGATGGTGGTGATCTGCGATGGTCGAGGGTTGAAAACAGAAATAGAGAGGGGGAAAATAAAGAGAAGAGAAAAGGGAAGGTATTTACCTATTTTAAGGATGAAAGGAGAGAGGATGGCGGATGGCATGTACCTACCACTGCCGGAGACAAAGGTCCAGTTAGAAAGGGGCGACGACGATGAAGAGGATGCAGGCGTGTGCACAGGTATGGTGCAACACGAACAATGGAGATAGAGACCACTCTGCCATTGGTATTGTGGTAGGGCGACGAGAAGAGGAGGGATGGGTCGTCGGAGCTCATTGGGTGTTTGGCCGGAGGAGAAGAGACAAATTTGAGGGGTTGTCTCCGACCAAACAAAGCTGGGAATGATCGGTCGGGTCAAGGGAACCTTTTATAGTCTCTGGCAGAGGGCCTTGTGCTTGGAAGGCAAGCTTCCAAGCACGGGCATCCCCACCGGAGTAGGATTGCGAGAGATACCCAAATCTCTCATGCGTTCGCATGAGAGATTAGGTGACAATCAGAGCTTGAGATTGTGTTCAAATTATCAGGAATTCCTTAGAGAATCTCCCTTTCAAATTTGAGAGGGTCTTTGAGGAATCAAGGAGAAATCCCCTCTTGAATCCTCGCCGAAGTAGGAATTCTCCACTGTAATGGTGGAGGGACCTAATTGCAAAGAATGATGAGGAAGATAGGGGGTATCTACAAGGTTTTCAAAAGCTACGGGTATAAAAGTAATTATGTTGGACTGTTTTGCAAAGTAGGTCAAGGTGAACTCCCCTTAGGTCCAAATTTTAGTATAAACCTAATTTGGACCTAAGGAATCCAATGATGAGGTTGGATTTTAGGTTTAATCACGTTTGACTGGGCATTTTACATAAAAACCCAATTTAGGATAAATATTTTACTAGGACCCTTATTTAGGTCAAAATAGGTTTCAAAGGCCAAATTGAAGGTTCTAAACCCCAGAGGATATTTTTCCATGAATTTTATAGGGTTATTTGAATTTTATCTTGACCAGAACCTTGTTGAATTAAGTGGGTCTATTTTAGGGTTATAAGGAGTCATTTAATTCTCGATTTCACATTAACCCTTTTTTGTTTGAACCAACCCACTTTTTATCTTGTTATGACCAATTGACCTATGTTTAGCCCCTGAGAAATACTGTTGTTGCATTGTAATGGTAAAATTACAGTTTTACCCTTTGTTTCTTATTTTCCTCTTAGATTGATTATTCCTTGAGTCAGGCCCTTCGTTTGGTTATGTAGGAGCTTTTGTTCTCTTTTCTAGGTCAAAATGAGCTAGTTAAGGCTCATGATGGTGTTCCCATCATACCCCCATGCCTAGCTTTTGCTAATCCCTTAACAAAATTTCAAGGTTTTAACTTTTGTTTAGACCATGAGTTTCTTTCACAATTTATAATGAGTGCTTTTTCTCTTTCTTTTTGATTAGGTTAGATAATTATACTGATATAAGGCTAGATTAAGGTCTAAAAATTGATTACAAAGCCCTTAAACTCATTCTAAATTGTTAAACAGAAATGATATAAAACTAAAAACCTTCAGAGCTCATGTGATATCAAAATTTAACTCAAATTTAATTATTGAATCAAAAACTGCATGCCTTGGATAATTAACAGTCACACATACATACTGACAAAGAAATATCAACAATGGGTCATTTGATTTTCAACCCTAGATCACATTTATACTTATAAAGGGAATTCTTTTAATATGAAGATCTAGCATAGATTTGTATTCTAAAGTCATCCAAGAACCTTAGTAGGTACAAGAGTTGATAGATATCTCTTCAGCAGCTGTAGCAGATGCTAAGATTACTACATTGAATTCCATAAATCAAAGAAACTTCCTTAAATCTGAAACACCACAGTTGTGTTCCTTTCTTATGCCATAGACAGCATGAAGAAAGTAACACAACTAAGCATTAAATCGATTTAAATTCCTTCTCTAATAGAAGTGAAAACCACTTTTTAGATTATGTAGCTGCTTCTGTAGCCCTTTTGAATTATTGTCAGGTAGATTTTAAATCAATAACATCAATCAGAGAATGATTGGGGTTTAAACTTGACTTCAAGATCAAAGTCATGCATAAATGTCATCATTACTTACTTTAAGTTCCAGAACTTCTCTCAGTCTTGGGATATAAAATTGCATCCCAAATCTGAGACAATGAATGGAATCTTGACAAGAATAATCTCAAATTATTTTGTAAAAGTTCTGAAATCCAAGGAAATCCTTTAAAACCTAATATGATCTTCACCTTACACTATAGATAGTGTAAGGTGAAAATACACATTAGGCTTTCAAAGGCATTAAATCCCAGTTCAGATGTGTCACAAATAATCCTTAATAGATGTAGGACTCATTCAAAACAAGACTAAAACACAAAGAACAAGATAAACCCTAATATAATCTCTCTCTTATGTCATGGACAACATGAAGAGAGAAGATTAAATTAGTCATTAAAATCCACTGAAATCACTTCCCAGATCATCCTTAAAATCATTCTAATCATGCTCAAAGCTTTGATCAGCAAGTAAAATAAATTTAGATTAAATCCAACTATCACCTACATAGGCATTTTGATCAAGCATCGCCAAGATGATTTGATCATTTGGGATACCTGCACATCATTGATTGGTGTTCAAGGATCCTAGGTGATACTCTAAAAGCATTCGAATCATTGCTAGAGCCCCAAATCAATGCCACTAATTTTCCTTGACTCTAGCTATTAATGAAGAACATAACTCAGAATCTGAGATGGAAATTGGGCATATGAAATCCAAGCAATACAAATCTAATCAAATGATTTTAAAGCAATCACAATATATCCAGTTCAACTTAAATTCACTTAATTTGCTCAATCAAATCCAAATTGAATGTAATTGTCTTGAAAATCAATTGATCAGCCATCGAAACCAAATCTAATGAAATCACCAAATTAGCTCATTTCAAAACCATTGGAGGGTCATTGTGACTAGGTGAAATGAGTGGGATGACCCTCTAATAGAGTTTGGCGCTCAAATCAAATTTGAGTGTTATAGAGCATTAGATCTGATGGATGCCTCAATGAATGGGTGATTAGTGATTAAAATGTGAGGAAAATGATATAATGTGAATTGTGGAGTGAAGGGGGATATAAAATGAACATAGTGAGTGGACGAATTCATCTCCTCTGATCTGAATTGATCAGAGGAGGTGGATTGGCTAACTATATCTAATCTAATCTACTCTTAGATCTAACAATCAGTGACTTAGTTAACTATCTAATTCTACTTCTATCTAATCTAGAAAGTAATAAAATCTATCTGGAAAGCAGTAAACTAATCTATGAAAACACTAAATCTATCTAACAGAAGAATGGGATTCCTAAGCTATAGCTAGTCATTGCAATGACAAAATCGAAGGGGAGAGTTGTTGTCAATGTTTCTGTGCGGATTTAAAGCGTATTATGTTGTAGTATAACCGACAAAACGTTCGAACAAATACAAAGTTTTTATTACTCGAAGACCGGAGTATCCGAGGTCGAACACAGGGAGCAAATGGAACTTACCACTAAATCAAAATGTAATTGAACACTCTAATTTACTCAAAATATCAATTCAGGTATGAATGTATGCGATTAAAAGGAGTTAGGGCAAAAAAATATGAAATTGGACGTCTGATCACAAGATCAGAAGTCTTAAAAGCATTTCTCCTTTTCTTATTGATTATTCTTCTTCTTCTTCTGCAGTCTTTGCTCTTTCTTTTCTTCTTCTGATCTCTGCAAAGTCTTCACTTGGCTTCTCTATGCCTTTGCTTCTGGCTTGCTCTTTTCTTTCTTCTCCTGCGAAGGCTTCTTTCTTTTCTTCTTCTTCTCTGCCTTGTTTCTTCCTCTTCTATTCTTCTCTGCCGTTCCTTCTTCTTTCTTTCTTTTCCTTCTCGCGGCCAAGTCCTTCTCCTCCTGCGTTCAGCCTGCCTGCACAGGAGCAAAACCTAACCCTTCTCCCTCTACCTGCGCATCTCTCTATCTCAAGCAATTCACTCAAACCGCTCTCCCAGAGCCACAGCCATAATCGGGTCGGATCGTACCCGGGACCAGGCGCACCTGCAGGTGTGTGATGCGCGAGGAGTGCGTAGGTCTAGGTCGGGTCGGATTCGCCAGGTCCGCGTGGTCAGGCCGCGGACGAGGCGGGTGTGGGGTCAGTGAGGGACCTCACCCCTGTGCTTACTGAGGCGATAAGAGTAAAACACAAAAACAACTTATATGGTACCTGAGGGTTGCAATCCCACGATGTGGGACTATCTGGTCTCGCCTTCACGCGTGCCTACAGAAGCCTCGTCGTGCAATTGCCCCGCAGCTGCTGGCTCTGCTAGCACTCCTTGGCTGGACTCGTTCACCTCGCGACACTCGCGCTAGTATGCAGCACCTGTAGTCTGGAAGACCGGGTGCCTGGAGCTTCGTGGGAGCTTCATCAGAGGTCGTCCATGGCGGCAGCGGCTCAAACCCTGTCATACACAAAACGCGCCTCTCGGCCCAATCAGAATAGCTAGAGACCTTCGCCGTGGCACAGCGAAGGCGGTGGGCAGTGCTGCAGGCCGCAGGTCGGCCTAGGCGTGCGTGCCTAGGTCAACCTGTGGCCGGAGATGGTGGGTTGGTCAGGTGGTGATTGTGGAGGGCTGGAGTGGTAGTGGTAGGGTGGAGTGTGTTCCTGGAGGTGAGGCGGAGCTTTCGAGGTGGTTGGTGAGCCGTGTGGAGGGCTGGAGTGGTGTGGGCGGCTCGCCGGAGTGCGGTCGGAGGCGAAGACGATGGAGGTGGTTAGCGTCTGTCGAGGGTCGATCAAGGGAGATAACAGGGGGAAAAGAGAGAGGAGAGGATGGAGAGGAGTTCTAACCTAACTGTAAGGACGAAAGGGGACGGAGGGCGAACAGCAGTACCTGCTGTTGCCAGAGAAGATGACGCCCAGTGGGGGAGGACGACGACGACGACGGGGCTGAGGCGGCGTGCGCTGGTATTGCGCGACGCGGAGGAAGGTCAGGAAGTTAACTCTGCCACTGGTTTTGTGGCAGAGCGAAGAGGGAGGGGAGGGGGCCTCGCCGGAGCCTGCTGGGAGTTTGGCCGGGCAGGAGGAGAGGAATTGGGGGTGGAACCTCGGCCAAACCAAGCTCAGCCTCTTCGGCCGGAGTTGTGGGTTCTTATATAGGCGCTGGACTTGGTGTGCAGGGCGTGAAGGGCACGTAATTGCCTGAGGTTGGTCGCCGGAGATGGAAAGGAGTTAGGATACCCAAATCTCTCGTGCGTTCGCACGAGAGATTGGGTTCACACCAACGATTGTAATTGACTTTATAAGGAAGGGAATTCCTCAGAGAATCCTCCTTCCATTTCTGGGAGGGAATCTCCGAGGGATTAGAGAGCAATCCCTCTCCGAACCTCGCCGGAGCTCGGTTCTGCCCTAGCAATGGCAGCAAGACCGGTTTGCAAAGGAGGCAAAGAACCTAGGGGGTTCTCTGCAACGGTATTCAAAAGATAGGGACCAATTTGTGATTTGGGTGTACTAAATTGCAAAGTAGGTCAAGATGACCCCTCCTTAGGTCCAAATTTTGGTACAAACCTAATTTTGACCTAAGGAATCCAATGGCGAAGTTAGATTTCAGGTTTGACCTCGTTTGACTGGATATTTTGCGTAAAAACCCAAATTAGGTTAATTGAAGAGCTAGGACCCTAATCTAGGTCAAACTAGGTTCCAAAGGCCAAATTAAGTGTTCTAAACCCTAGAGTATGTTTTTCCATGATTTGTAGAGGGTTTACTTGCTTTTTTTTCTGACCGGAACCTTGTTAATTTAAGCGGGTCTGTTTTAGGGTTACCAAGTGTCATTTAGTTCTTAGATTGCACATGAACCCATTTCTGATTGACTCAACCCACTTTTTATCTCATTTAGACCATTTGACCTATGTTTTGCCTCTGAGAAATCCCGTTTACGTACTGCAATGGTAAAATTGCAGTTTTAACCTTTATTTCATGTTTTCTTCTCAGAGCACTTGTTCCTTCAGTTAGGCCTTCTTCTAGGTTATGTAGGAGCTTTTATCTTCTTTATTGGGTCAAAATGAGCTAGTTATGGCTCATGATGAGGCTCTCATCATACCCCCATGCCTAGCTTTTGCTAGTCCCTTAGCAAAATTTTAAAGTTTTAACTTCCGTTCTAGACCCTGAATGTTGTCAACAATGATAAGTGCTTCTCCTTTTCTTTTGTGATTAGGTGGGAATGCCGACAATAGGCCTAGAGGTACTCAAGTACCAACCAAAATCCGAACCTGTTCCGCTTTAGCCTCAGTCTTCTGCAAAGGTTTCTACGGCCCACAGAAACTAACCTAGGGTTTGTTGGACTCCGCGGTTAAAGCACCCGTGCTTGAGATATTTTTAGCCTAAGTTCAGTTTGCAGTGCATTTTTTGTAAGAGAGAGATAGAAGATTTATTTGTTTGGAGAGCTTTTCTCTCTCTTTTCTTTTTTATTTCTAGCTTCGGATTAGCTTCTCAACACGGTCTGTATCGGATTCCTCGTCCCCATCATCAATCCTCAAAGGTCCCTGGCTTTCGAGATTTCGAGATAATCCCGCCCATGGCAACCCCCGGAACCCTGGCTTTCGAGATTTCGAGATAATCCCGCCCATGGCGTTCCGTGGCCGAATTCAGACCCTGGCGATTGACATTTCATGATAATGCCACCCATGGTGTCTGAACCAGCAGAGTGCTTACATGCCTCCAGTAGGATATTTAAATATCCTAAGAGACAAGCACCGAGGAGATGATATGTTGTTACGCATCTTCGAGGGGAATTTCCCGCCTCTCCACGCTGGGAACTCGTCCAAATCAACTTGTGTTGATTGGCCACTCCTAATCTAGGTGACTTTTTCAGAATATTAAACGCTCTTGCGTGTTTTGGATGTTTTATGCGCACTGAACCAGACTGTGTGTGAATTTGGGGTGCTTAGGTTACCGAATCCCGCAAACCGGAGGTCAGTTAACGAGGCTGAATACTTCCTAAGCCTTAGACCTAATACTCAAGCTTCGCATTTTCCTCAACCTCTTGAGGATTATCCAGATTTTAACGGATACGTGAATTTTTAAGCTAAAGATACTAGCCCAAAAGGCCTAAGACCAGCGTTCCCGCTAATCTCTTGTTATGTTTCCTTAGCACTTTTTCTTTTCTTTTTCTTGACTCGGTCTACAACTTCAGTTAACCCCTTAATCTTTTACTAATGACTTTTTCTTTTTCTTTTCCTTTTGTGCTCCTTTCTTCATTTTTGCTCTTTTTCTCCTCCTTATGATTATATGGCTCACAACATTTCCTCCCTCCCCATTTTTTTTTTTTTTTTTTTGTTCTTTTTCGTAATTTTTCAATTTTTTGTGTTTTTGACATATGCGAATTTTTTGTGAGAATCCTTCTGATTTTTTTCTTGGTTTTGTATGTATGCACTTTATCACCCCCCCCATGCCTAAGTTTTGCAATGTCCTCATTGTAAACAGAGGGTGGGAATTAGTGTTGAGGTCAGGGGCTTAGAACAGGATATATCGGGTGGGTGAATGGGTCGGGAATGAGTGATGCGAATGATTTTAAGCTCTGATACGTGTACCAGAGGTGGGATCAACTGTCTAAGGCTGAACTCAAGGTGCAATAGACGTGGAGTACAGACGGCTAATCAGACGGGTCTCTATTTTTGAGATGACGGGTTGCCTCCCGTTAAGCGCTAAATTTAATGCCTTCAGCCGAGCAGAAAATGGGGTGGAGAGGGAGTGGTCAAATCAATGGAGTTTTGGAAAACAAGCACCTTGATTAAGAGCCTGGTTGGTCCAACCAAGTACTTGTTCAGATCAGTGGGCTGATGATGCAGCCCAAACCCAATAAGTCTGGTGGGTTGATAGATGTAGATTAGCAGATGTGGGACCCACCAAATGCAGTGATGTTCTGATAGATATGGAAGTGAAAACTCGAGTTCAGGCTCAGTCGAATCAGCCTGGTGGGGGTAGGGTTCCGAAAAATAATCAATGTAAGATGTGGAATCCCTACAGGGACGGTCAAAGGATGGAGGCTCCTGATTTGTGGTCTGATCAGTGTCCGATACCCGGTATAGATACGGAGTTGAATCATCTGCAATCGGCTCATTGAGAGGTGAATCAGAATAGAAATTGAGTCCGGTTGCGGGTCGAGGTGGGGAACGGGTTTTGATTGGTGCTGTATATGTGGAGCAGGTGGCTTCAAAGAAGATTGACATGTTATAATCAGGAGGTAGATTTTCTCCGATGTTATGGTCAGATTCGAGATCGTCGGAGAGTTTGCGAAAATCAAAGTTTGAATGAGATTCTAGATCATGAGTTCCACCATAGAATAAATCATATGTTGTATATTCAGCAGCCTGACTGGGATCTAGCCTAAATGTTAATTCTGAGCTTACAAAGGTGTCCCTATCTGGTAGAGGCTCAGATTCTAAGCTAGTAGGGCAGACCCAATTGAAACCTTGCTCGTCCAACTCCTCGGTTTCTGTGTCGTAGATTGGCATGACTTCCGCAAAATCGATTCGTTCCTCTGAGGAGGTTGACGAGGGATATTCATCAAATCGAGGCCCAAAATCATATTCTTCATTAAAAGGTTGATCTTCTTCATATGGGGCCTTGAAATCTTCAATATAGGCTTCAGATCTAGGTTCTAGGCTTAGGATGTGGGTTGAATTACTAGAATTTAGGTCTGAATAACCTTCGAGGGCCACCTTATCAGAATAAGGGACGGAATTTACACCCTCGAGAGGTTCAGTTCTACTCTCATACTTGCAGGAGTCTTGGGATTCTACAATGGGCTCATCATGGTCTTTTCCTGCATTTGGAGCTTCCCAACCTTCTTCAATATTAGGTGCATTATACTCCATCTGGGTTGGGAATCCACAACCATTTTGTGCCCCAAACCCGAGATCAGATTTATCCTCGATGTTGTCCCAAGATAGTTCATCCTCTGTTGGCGGTATGTACGGGTATTTCTGATCAATCACTTGTTTTATTAATCTCATTATCTCTTCCCGTTTTTCAAGACTATCTTGGTGTTGCTTCCAAAGTCGAGGATTTGTCATACATTGAAGGTATTCACTATTGTGCAGTTTTTCTATCTCAATGTATGCAGTAATGAGCAAGTCACGGGTTGATCCTTTGTTGGCTTCTGCTAATAGTACTTGGACACAAGTTATGACAAAGGTTGTGGTTGTTGGGACATCAACCTGAATGTTTCCTACTGTTGTTGAGGTTTCTTCATTTTCATAAAATCTCATGGCATCCTCAATCATTTTATCTCTCATGGATCTCCGGTATTCAGGTTTCTCGACTGGTAGTCCTAGGTGGTTCGGCTGCATATTTGGATCAGGTGGTGGAATCACGATCAGAGTTTGACTCAAGATGTGTTATGAAGCGATCAGATCTGAATAACGAGTCCCACTGAAAATGAGTGTGTGTTCTCTATAGAGAAAAGATGCAGGACTGGAGATGTTCTTGACCCAATCAAGACACCCAAAAGATGTTTGGATGACTATGGAGGTTTGGGGCGGATGAACCCCTGGATCCGAAGATCGTCCACCTGAGAATTACCTGGGCAGCCAGAGAGGGAGAGTCCCGCAAAGACCCCTACACGGTAGAGCGTCCCTACGGGTTACAGGGTTTCCCCCACCCGACCTCTCTTGTCACTGAGATTCCAGGTAAACCAGAATGGGGACCTTGACCTCTTAAGTCTATCACTTTTTATTTCAAAGGTGCTTTTAGGGTTCTCACTTGAACTTTAGATGTTTTTGGTATTGTGACCTAATTTAGAGGTTGGTTGACCCAAGGGGTCAACTTCACCTGACCTGTCCTATAGATGGCAGAATGATTCTAAGCTCGGAGCCTAGAGATCACCCTGATTTGACTCCCAGGTTATTAGGTCAAAAGAAAATTTTAAGATTCAAGTGATTTTAGAGCTCAATTTTAGGGTTTGTCTTATTTAACTTTCTTCAATCAAGGGCTTGGGTAGCACACTGATGCGGGAGGGTTTATTTCCTTTTACACAGGCATGTGTGACTAGCGCTTCAAGACCCTAATGTGGAAACCCTAATTTGGTTCTATTTCCAATCCTCTTTTTCTTTTTCAAAAGTTCTCTTTGGACTTATAAACAAGAAGTGTGTGGTCCGCCGAGATTAAGCGTTTATTTTCAATTAGGCACAAGAATTTGTGGGATGGAAAAAAAAAATCACTCCAACTTCAAGAATATTTGCAGAAATTTTCGCAAAATCAAGAAATGTTTTGCCTTAGAGATGGTGATTACTATATAAAGAAGGCAATTGATTCCTAACTTGATTTTCTTCCTTTTGTCTTTCAAAGATTAGGGGATGATTAAGGAAGAAAAGAAATTACCTGCCCTGGAGTGGTTGACTTGCAGGAGAGATTTTCTCATGAAGTACCTGCAAGATCACATCAAAGAAAAGTAGGGCAAGTTAGTGTTCAATATGATAAAAAGAATGTAGAGACTAGTGGTAAATTGTGCAGTGCCCCCCGGCAACGGCGCCAAAATGTTCACGGGCGTTTTGTGCGGATTTAAAGCGTATTATGTTGTAGTATAACCGACAAAACGTTCGAACAAATACAAAGTTTTTATTACTCGAAGACCGGAGTATCCGAGGTCGAACACAGGGAGCAAATGGAACTTACCACTAAATCAAAATGTAATTGAACACTCTAATTTGCTCAAAATATCAATTCAGGTATGAATGTATGCGATTAAAAGGAGTTAGGGCAAAAAAATATGAAATTGGACGTCTGATCACAAGATCAGATGTCTTAAAAGCATTTCTCCTTTTCTTCTTGATTATTCTTCTTCTTCTTCTTCTGCAGTCTTTGCTCTTTCTTTTCTTCTTCTGATCTCTGCAAAGTCTTCACTTGGCTTCTCTGTGCCTTTGCTTCTGGCTTGCTCTTTTCTTTCTTCTCCTGCGAAGGCTTCTTTCTTTTCTTCTTCTTCTCTGCCTTGTTTCTTCCTCTTCTATTCTTCTCTGCCGTTCCTTCTTCTTTCTTTCTTTTCCTTCTCGCGGCCAAGTCCTTCTCCTCCTGCGTTCAGCCTGCCTGCACAGGAGCAAAACCAAACCCTTCTCCCTCTACCCGCGCATCTCTCTATCTCAAGCAATTCACTCAAACCGCTCTCCCAGAGCCACAGCCATAATCGGGTCGGATCGTACCCGGGACCAGGCGCACCTGCAGGTGTGTGATGCGCGAGGAGTGCGTAGGTCTAGGTCGGGTCGGATTCGCCAGGTCCGCGTGGTCAGGCCGCGGACGAGGCGGGTGTGGGGTCAGTGAGGGACCTCACCCCTGTGCTTACTGAGGCGATAAGAGTAAAACACAAAAACAACTTATATGGTACCTGAGGGTTGCAATCCCACGATGTGGGACTATCTGGTCTCGCCTTCACGCGTGCCTACAGAAGCCTCGTCGTGCAATTGCCCCGCAGCTGCTGGCTCTGCTAGCGCTCCTTGGCTGGACTCGTTCACCTCGCGACACTCGCGCTAGTATGCAGCACCTGTAGTCTGGAAGACCGGGTGCCTGGAGCTTCGTGGGAGCTTCATCAGAGGTCGTCCATGGCGGCAGTGGCTCAAACCCTGTCATACACAAAACGCGCCTCTCGGCCGAATCAGAATAGCTAGAGACCTTCGCCGTGGCACAGCGAAGGCGGTGGGCAGTGCTGCAGGCCGCAGGTCGGCCTAGGCGTGTGTGCCTAGGTCAACCTGTGGCCGGAGATGGTGGGTTGGTCGGGTGGTGATTGTGGAGGGCTGGAGTGGTAGTGGTAGGGTGGAGTGTGTTCCTGGAGGTGAGGCGGAGCTTTCGAGGTGGTTGGCGAGCCGTGTGGAGGGCTGGAGTGGTGTGGGCGGCTCGCCGGAGTGCGGTCGGAGGCGAAGACGATGGAGGTGGTTAGCGTCTGTCGAGGGTCGATCAAGGGAGATAACAGGGGGAAAAGAGAGAGGAGAGGATGGAGAGGAGTTCTAACCTAACTGTAAGGACGAAAGGGGACGGAGGGCGAACAGCAGTACCTGCTGTCGCCGGAGAAGATGACGCCCAGTGGGGGAGGACGACGACGACGACGGGGCTGAGGCGGCGTGCGCTGGTACTGCGCGACGCGGAGGAAGGTCAGGAAGTTAACTCTGCCACTGGTTTTGTGGCAGAGCGAAGAGGGAGGGGAGGGGGCCTCGCCGGAGCCTGCTGGGAGTTTGGCCGGGCAGGAGGAGAGGAATTGGGGGTGGAACCTCGGCCAAACCAAGCTCAGCCTCTTCGGCCGGAGTTGTGGGTTCTTATATAGGCGCTGGACTTGGTGTGCAGGGCGTGAAGGGCACGTAATTGCCTGAGGTTGGTCGCCGGAGATGGAAAGGAGTTAGGATACCCAAATCTCTCGTGCGTTCGCACGAGAGATTGGGTTCACACCAACGATTGTAATTGACTTTATAAGGAAGGGAATTCCTCAGAGAATCCTCCTTCCATTTCTGGGAGGGAATCTCTGAGGGATTAGAGAGCAATCCCTCTCCGAACCTCGCCGGAGCTCGGTTCTGCCCTAGCAATGGCAGCAGGACCGGTTTGCAAAGGAGGCGAAGAACCTAGGGGGTTCTCTGCAACGGTATTCAAAAGATAGGGACCAATTTGTGATTTGGGTGTACTAAATTGCAAAGTAGGTCAAGATGACCCCTCCTTAGGTCCAAATTTTGGTACAAACCTAATTTTGACCTAAGGAATCCAATGGCGAAGTTAGATTTCAGGTTTGACCTCGTTTGACTGGATATTTTGCGTAAAAACCCAAATTAGGTTAATTGAAGAGCTAGGACCCTAATCTAGGTCAAACTAGGTTCCAAAGGCCAAATTAAGTGTTCTAAACCCTAGAGTATGTTTTTCCATGATTTGTAGAGGGTTTACTTGCTTTTTGTTCTGACCGGAACCTTGTTAATTTAAGCGGGTCTGTTTTAGGGTTACCAAGTGTCATTTAGTTCTTAGATTGCACATGAACCCATTTCTGATTGACTCAACCCACTTTTTATCTCATTTAGACCATTTGACCTATGTTTTGCCTCTGAGAAATCCCGTTTACGTACTGCAATGGTAAAATTGCAGTTTTAACCTTTATTTCATGTTTTCTTCTCAGAGCACTTGTTCCTTCAGTTAGGCCTTCTTCTAGGTTATGTAGGAGCTTTTATCTTCTTTATTGGGTCAAAATGAGCTAGTTATGGCTCATGATGAGGCTCTCATCAAGAGTCTCCAACAAAACGAATGAGGCCTCTGGATCCCAGCTAGTGCCTGTGATGACGAATTGAGGAAAGAGACATCGCCCATGTCACCAATGGTTGATGAAGGGGAGAAAGGAGCTGGAGATGTGGATGAAAGGATAGGCTCAAGGGGAGGGAGTCAATCAAGAGGTCAAGAGCTCACTAAGGAGCTCCTTATATATGTGAAGGGGTGCTCAGGTTACCACATTTAAGGGAGAAACAAATTTGGGGTTAACGGTAGGGATGAGTCTGATAGGTATGCGAGAAAGTTTGCTCAAGAATCCCACCGGCATTGGACCTTTGGTCGAGGATTGACCATTGATCTTATGGATTATTGAATGGATGGCTACTACTTCTCTAGTTCTTCGTGATGAGCAGTGCAAATCGAGGTAAAGAGCGTTGAGACCAGGTCTAAAGGAAATTTTGCAAGAAAGGCCCAACAGGATGAACTGTTAGAACATTTGTGAATAAGGCCCATAAGTGGAATGTATCATGATAGAGCAGTCCTTAAGGGCTTACAAATAAGCCCCTGCGACATTGATATGTGAAGGAATGTAATGAAATGAAGGACCTAAGTGAAATTCTTTAAATACATGGTCCAAATGATGTCCAAATGCAATAAGATTTTAATGAAATGCTAATTGAACATGTTAGAACATAATTCAACCCTTAATTTATACTTTGAAGCTCAAATAGATGTTTAATTGTTAGTTGGATTATCCAATTATGTTTTGTGAATAGAATATCTCAGATGTGACCTAATTATGTGTTTTTAACACAAATTGAGTGTTTTAGGCCATTTTCATTCATTCTCACACTTAACCCATTTACGATGTTAATACGATAGTTTTTAACCTAGTTTCTAGCTTAACTTGGACATAGTAGCTATGATGAGCCATACCTTATTAGTTGTCACCTTCATTACATCATTAAACATAACCATCCCTTAAGTTATTTTTTAAATATCATAATAACATGAACAACAAATTGAGTATATAGAGATATGATTATCATCAATTTACCAGAGCAACTTGATGCTAAATAGTAAATAGCAAAGTCTATAACAACTAGATTTCCCATCTGATTATATTTACATAGAATAACAACAATCTTATAAAGGTTGTTACTTAAGGGTAAGGCTCCTGGGTCATTAACCACCTTTAAGGTTGGTGAAAGCAGCACTGGTCAAGTGGGAAATTACAAACATTTGTTCCAAAAATAATGTTAGTTTACACTCACCAAGGTATATCTTCAAAAGCATTTATGGAAGATAGGAGAATACCTTCCTGCACATCAAAGTGAAGTAGGGATTAACATTTCACATTCTTTGAAAGGCCTAGCAGTTGCTGATGTGAAGGAAAGCATGATTTGTATAAAGTGGGTTTTGAGTCGTTGTAACACGATAATTCACAATCACTTTTAAAATTTGTAAACCTAGATAATGGTGATATCTAGGGTCGTCCAAGGAGGCAGGAATGCACTTTTAAAAATTTTGCTTGACGAAAAGGAAATCAACTTTCTTTTTAGGTTTTCTAAATAAGATTTTTTTAGGTTTTTAAATAACGAGCTATTACACAAATGAAAGTGGGAAAGAGACTATAACTAACTTGCTGAAATTAAAACCTAAGTGACAAGCAATTCTACTCTCTAAACTCACCCTAAGTGTGTGAAGACCTAGGGTAATTAGAGAGAGTGTGTGAGTGCACTATGGTAAAAGTAATAATTAAAATGAAACAAGAATTTCAGAAAAGGCAACTTTATATATGGAGTAAAGTGTCTACAAAAACACTAGTAGAGGAATGCTTCTACTACTAGAATTCCAAATACAAAAATTTGAAAAAGGAAACACTAATCCACCTGTGATGATAGTGAAGGGGAGAGGCTTATTGCTCCAAGCTCAGCTGATCCTAGGCTTGAAAAGTTCTCCTCCTTCCTTGAAAAGCTCCTCCAAGTTGGTGTTTCCCTTGTCAAGCCCTAGGGAGTGTGCCTTTGCTCCCCCAAGGGTGGATGATCCCCACCCACAAGGCTCCTCCTAGGGTGGCGTGGACCACCCTCAAGACCTCCTCTTAAGGTCCTCCTTACTTGGTGGCTCCTCTGGCTGGTGGGGGCACAAAAGAGAAGGGAAGAGGGTAAGGCACCAAGGGGACAGAGTGTCCTCTTAATCTTCTTCTTCTCCTTCTTATCTTGGTCGTGGATATGGTGGGATGAAGGTGAAAAATATGAAGCCAAAGGATGAAGGTATGTGGTGGTTAATGGGGATATATATATGAAAGGATGAGTGTTATAGGTGGCTTTTAAGATGGATGGTTAGGATGGGTTTTCAGGGTAGTTAGATGATCCTAGGGCTACTATAGGTTGGTGCCAACTCAAAGGTGGTGATTACCATCCTTGGTGTCTCTTGAGTTGTCACCAAAAAAAGGGTTCTAGAAGGGTGTTGGTTGGCGCCACTTAATGGAGGGTGGAGATGGTTTAGTTGATGAGGTGTAGGGCCATGATATGGTGGTGTTTTGGAGCCAAAACAAAGGGATTCTAGAATGGTGTTTTGGCGCCAAAACAAGGTGGCTCTTGGTGGTGGTTGAGGGGCCAAGAGATGTTTAATGTTAGTGCCAAAAGTAGGAACTAGGGTGGACTAGGCTTAGGTCTACTTAGTGGAGCTTAAGTAGATGGGTTCTAGGGTTAGTTATAGATGGTGGATTGCCATTGGGAGCTAAGGTGTAGCTAAGATAAGCTAGCTTAGTTAGTAGTTGAGTAGAGGAGGAGGTGGGATGGAGCTATGGTTTAGGGAAGAGGAGCTGAGGAAGGAATGTCTGGAGCTAAACTAGAGCTGGTAGCTGCTGAAGGGAATTGCAGGGAGCTACTTTAGCTAGCCTAGCTTGCTAGTTCTTTGCTAGCTACTAAGCCAGGCTAAAGTGAGCTGGGTCTGATTTTCCCAGGGAGGACCTAGCTAACTGGAGTAGATAAGATAGCTTAGCTCAACTAGGTTGAGCTAAGTGGAGTCCCCGGGAGTTGGACTTGAGTTAGCCTGAGCTATTTGAAGTCATCTTCAGCTGACTTGAGTTGAGCGGAGCTGGAAGTAGCTGGACCTAAGCTAAGGTAGACTCCTATCAACTTAGTTGAGCTAGCTATAGCTCCCAATGAACTGATTGTAGCTAAGGTGAGCAAGGTCTGAGATAACTTGAGCTAAGGTGAGCTAAGATGAGTTGCCCTGAGCTACCATTCAACTAAGATTAGCTGAATGGAGCTTAATGGAGCTAACCCTAACCCAAGTGAGCTAGTATCCAGCTATGAAGAGCTGGATTTGGCTGAGTCCTAAGTTGATTGAGCCTCCTCTTCACCGGTTGCCTTCTTGAGTGCTAGGGTTTTAGGGATCTGACTATCTGTTTGTCCCTAATAGTCAAATAAACATGTCAAAAGCACAACAAAACATGCAATGCATGCCTAACCTAATTGATGCCTAAATGCAACCCAAAAACCCATTTGCAAAGTTAAAATCCTAAGAGCTAGGTTTGTTTTAGGGTATAAGAATGATGATAAATTGGCGTTTATCAGTTGCAGCCTGTTGTCACCATCTCTGCTAATGGGAGAACTGATAAATACACATTTATTCAAGATAAAAGGTCTATTTATGTGAGTTCCTCAACTTAACATTACATTCCACATTATAAATATTGCATAGCACACATCATTCTGCATTTAGGATAGATTGTACAAATTATAAGTTAATCTACTCCTTTTTGTGGCCAGGAGAGAAGGAGATTTAATCCGAGACCTCAGATTGACGATCCGACCATACAGATCTGATTAGGACAACGATCAGAGTCCAATGCCTCCAAAATCAACTTGATCGGAGTCCCGTAGCACCTTATGCAGTCTAAGGAAGATCAACAACTAAGGGCTAGGTGATGCAATTTGGAGCTTCAAATGACAAACCCAACCACACAGATAGGTTTAGATCAATGATCGCAGCCTAATGATGCAAAAATCGACTCAATCTGACATTCGTGGCACCATTAACGAGCATTTGAAGGTGGACGGCAAGGATGGAGCCATGTGGCACCATCCCACCGACCCAAATCCACTCAGGCCTCTCCACTCAACTTCATCAAGCAATCCCAACCATTGGATCTCAGTCCAATGGTTGAGATTCACATGTGTGCACCGTTCAGCCTCAAAGGAGAAGGCGAGGATGAGATCTCAACCGTTGGACCGAGATCCAACGATAGAGAACTCCTTGCCTATGATTGTCAGTGTGACCATCCGCAACTACAACCTAGTGGTCTAAGACACCTCTCGTAAACTGCAAACGTGAGTTTGAATCCTGCCATGGCCTTCAATTTCACCCTAGCATGTACTACTTCAATTACGCTTGCTGGATCTCCATTGAGCAGTAGAAAAGTAACCAGTGGCCTCATGGATGAATAGAAGTTCACATGTGTGTGATCACACTTAATCTAATGCGTGATCACAAGCGACTTCAAGGAGCGATATGAGTACCTTCTTTGCATGCGATCAAAGTCCTCCAAGTTTGATCCGATGGCCCTCAATCCTCCAACCTCGCTCCAGTGAATGCATGCAGATGCCAGCGAATGAGCAAGCTAGCCAACAGCGATGATTACGACGAGGCTACAGCGATGTCTTTAATGTCTCTAATTGATCCATGCATGAAATGCGTCCTTCTCCTCCACTATATAAAGGCCCATGATCGCCCATTTCTGTTGATCTCTTCCTCTCCTTCCCTCACCTCCTCCAAAGCTCTAAGGAGCTGGTTGACGTGTCAAATTTTCGCTTTCAAAGATGATGATTAAGATGATTTATCATTGTATTTTTAAGTGGTGGAAAATCGACTAATCAAAGTATTGAATTGAATTAACCACTCACAAGAGAGCGGGTCATGTCCACAGGGAGGCAATGGCCTATTAAAACTTGCAAGGGTCAAAAATCGATGTTCACTATTAATTTTGTCAAGAAATCGAGTCAAAACTGCTTCTCAATTGGGATAATAAGACATCATCATGCTAATTTTGCATTTACGTTGAAATTTAAGGGTATTCTCTTAAATGTGCCACAATATTTAATTAATAAAAGAAAAAAATCAAAACTTGCAATGGCATATAAATGTAATAACTAATGCAAGTTTTACTATGCAAAAATAGGGGAGGATCTTCAATTGGCTTGCACGGGAGGAGAGAATGGTCGAAGGGGAGGAGCTCGTCGAAGGTCAATGATGTAAACACATTTACACTACTTAAGATGTCTATTTATGCATGTTCTTAAGCATAGGATTGCATTTCATGATATAAATATTACATTACATGCATCATCTTGCATTTAGAATAGTTTGAATAAAATGGAGGTTAATTGTCTCCTTTTATGTGCTTGGACAGGGAAAATATTTTATCAGGGCCTCGGATCAAAGATCCAACCGTATGGATGTGATCAGGGCGACGATTGGAGTTCAACGACTCCAAGATCACCCTAATCAAGCATCCGTACCATCAGATAGTGACCCAGGAAACCTAGAAGAACAAGGGCCAGGATGGTGTAAATCCCCACTTCAGATGATAAATCCGACCGCACAGATGAATTCGGATCGACGATCGCAGCCCAACGACACAAAAATCAAGTCAATCCGACATCCGTGGCACCATCTACAACTTCCAGAAGATGGACGGCCAAGATAGCACCATGTGGCACCATCTCAGCCGCCCAAGCGGTCGCTTCATCTTGTGAAGGCCCTGCCCCCGATCGCTCTCCGCCATTGGATCTTAATCCAACAGCTGTGGGCGTTCGCATTTAAAAACGCCCACTCAACCATCCGCGCCCCATAGCGCAGCGGTTGAGCGCGCTATCGCGAGCGCAAGGCGTGGGTTCGAGCCGTGGCGAGGAGCGGCGGGCGCGAGTGATTGGTAGCGGGTGGAGGGTCAGATGGAGATCGGATGGCCGCGTGCGCCCGATAGCGTCGACGCACGATTGGACGAGCAATCGAACGTGCAATCAGAGGCGCGGGGGGCGTGCAACGCAGCGAGAGCGAACGCGATCTAAGCCATCCGATCTCGCGATCGAACTGTTGAAAATCAATGGACGTGCACGGGCGTTGCGCACGCGAGCAGCCGAGCGGGCGTTTACGAACCGCCCACGTCGTTCACGAAGGGAGCTTTAGTGACGGATTTATCCGTCACTAAAGACCCCTCATTTACTATTTTGAAGTTATAATGTCCATTTTGCCCCCACTCCTTGCAACTATAAAAGGATACCTCCTCCATACGAAATTCTCATCCCTTCTTTCTCCTCTCTACCCCTCCAAAGCTCAAAAGAAGCTTGTCCCACACCCAGGATGCTTCTTGCGAGATAAAGTCCAATTTTCGTTCCCCTTCGGAAGTGGATCCCGCGACGACGACGGCGTGCTGCTCCGTTCCCGTTCTTCTGCTTCGTCCTCCTTCATCCTGCTTCGTTCTCCTTCGTCCAGGCATCGTCCCGTCTGGCTCGTCCTCCAAGCAATCGTCAAGGAGGATAACTTCTCTCTCCCATTCTTATTTACAGCTTTTCTAGTGTAGAATTTTCCTACTTTATAGTGTAATTGATTTTTCGCTTTCTAGTGTAACTTTTATAAACAATTGAAATATTGAGTGCATGTTCTCTTTCTCTCTCTCTCTCTCTCTCTCTCTCTCTCTCTTTCTCTCTCTCTCTCATAGTTTGATAGCTCCATTGTAATTATATTTCCTTGCTTAACAAAAAAAAAATCTTAAAAAAATATAATTGCGAATATAGGTCAACTAGCCTCCCTGTGTTCGACCCGGAATTCTTTTCGGTATAAATTTTATTTGTTGAACACGAATTCTTCACTTTTTGAACTACAACGACAGGTTTTCCGAAACCAAACACGTAAGCGTAGCGATTCGCAAAACACGTTCAACATTTTGGCGCCGTTGCTGGGGAGGCAACAATTTCTGATCTTTTCTTCGCATTTCTTGCACTTTATTTGTTTTCTAACTAGCTTTCTCTTGTCTATTGTTTTGCAGAGACCTCCATCAAGGAATCAACAAGTGGTAGACTAGAGTAAAGTGCAGTTGAAGACAACTGTAAGTGCTCCCCCATTCTTTCCCCCTCCATAGATTTCATTCGCCACATTAAATCCAAATCCCAATTAACCTAGGTGTTTGCATAAATCCTAGGAATAGTTTGGTTGTTTGGATTTTCAATCACATTCATTCCACCCTCATCCATAAAAAAAAATAATAATAACAAAAAGATAATCTTGTGGGGTAATTTTCAACAAACACACAACGTACACCTACATTCAAAGGCACTTAACCAAATTGATTTGTTTCTACTCAACCGAGTTCTAATATGTGGAACCGGTACACACAAAGCAACACATAACAGAGTAGAAATCATTCTAGGTTAATCATCTTTGAGTGCCTAACTTAGTGGTGCATTTGTGGCTAGTTGTTTGAGTTGTTTGGGCCGCACCACTTTATTTTAAAACCAACTCATCAAGTAGCTCCTCCTTAGGGTTTTCAATCTAGGTATATTCCAGGCACTCCACTTTCTTTCTGATTTTAAAGGAAAACATCTTCACACGTGCTTGTAAAACTTGGTGTGCCAATGAAACTTGTTTGAAAATACCTAAAGTTGAATCCTAAAAGCTATTAAGCAAGATTTGAACCTTAAAATTCACCACATCAAAAATAATCTTGCTTGAAAACCATTGGTTGTGCACACACACACAAATCAAACAATCATTAAAGGCACAACCCATTTAAAGGGCCCATCACATTCCAAAGCACATTCAAACCTAGCCCTAAATAAAATAGAGTAGACGTTGTCCTTAAGGATTGGACTTGCTCTTCAGAACCCAGAACGAGATTATTTTCGATTAGTCTATTTCTACTGTTCAATCTGATGTCTAGCTAGGGGAGCAGAGTCAAACAATCGCGGCTGGGGGTACACTAGGAACCAGAGGTGCAAGCTAAAGGAAGAACCTTCTCCCCAGTCCCTCCTTCTAACTGGTTGGATTGAACAGACAGAAGTAGATCAAATCGTTCCTTTATCTCAAGATGGGTTTTGAGAGTCTGTAGGTCTGTAGGCTAACCCATTTAAGGACAGGTTTGATTGTTTGTATTGCAAGGTACCTTTCTTCCTCCTGAGTCTCATGAATCCTTCCACATATTTCACGCATTCCCGCTCTTTCCCTCCTGTTGTGAATTATCCTCAACATGACGATTATCCCAACTCGTATTGTAATCAACCATCAATCAGTTGGGATAATTCGGATTGGGGATACAATTCCGGACCCCCGTGTTTAGGGTCTAACCCTGAACACTTTGATTCTGATTTCTATCCTTCTCAGAGCTACATCGATTATAGATCGTCTTCCTTTCATGCACAACCTAATACGATCTACAATCAAGAAGGATACACCGATCCTTACCCATCCTCTGATTTCACTGCCTTTAGGTCATCACCATCTTTTCAACAATCTGAAATGACCTATCATCATGAAGGGTATAACGAATCTCAATTCGTTAATTCCTCTGCATTGATGTCAAACCCGCCCAACCCTGAACCAACTCATTTGGTTCAGGTTAATCAGGTTCAAGATAAGGTTCTGGCTAACTTGAGAAATATCATTCAATCTTTAGAAGTTCAGCCAATACCTTGCATTGAGAGATTGGAGCCCCTAATTGAAATGATTGATGATTTAAACAAGTCTTTGTTAGATTGGCTCCAGGATGTTAAGGATAAGAACCCGGGTGAGTTTCTACTTGGGAAATTAGCGAAATTGAGGATGAGATTTGTGGTTGCTTTAATTCAATCTTGGAATAATTTCCAGGATGAACCCTCTTCAGGAAAGCCAATGACAGAACCCGCTCAGGCAACTTTTGCGGGGGACACGTGTTACAAGGCTGACCAGATTGAATTAAAACAACCAATGAAGGATGATCTGATTTCTTCACCTGAGATCCCTAAGCCGGGTTACGAGGAAACGTATGTCTCCTTGGAACAGAAAGTGACAAATGATTTTGGGACATACATTGATACGGATCCTGCTGGTGAAGATTCAAGTTGCGAAGTCTCACGCGAGTTTTCTGAACACGATTTTTGTGAGATGATTGGGCCTGAGGAATCTAATAGATCATCTGATAGCCCAATAACTGAGGACACTAATCTTATTAGGGCACACATTACGGATCCAGAATCGCATTTTCTGGGGGAATCAATTCAATGCCCTGATTATCAGTTACACCCTGTTGAGCTTATTGATGATTCTAATTCTGAGATAATTAGACCCAAGTCAATTTTGATTCTGCCACATCATTTAGACTTGGAGATTTCAGACGGGGTGATAAATATACAAGAGGTCTTGGATTTGATATGCTAAATGAGGAGGATAGGAGCTGGGAAGTTTTGATTTGGGAAGTTAATTCTGGAGGAAATGGAAGATTGAGTCGAAGGGTTCCTTTTAAGTTGAAACCATCAAATAAGAACCCTTACGACATTTGTTTCGAGGATGTCAAACCCAAGCACACATTAAACGATTATCCTTTTGAGCTTCAATTCTCTGTAACCCGACTTTTTGGTCTTCGGTTGCATCCTCAGAAATCGCAGGCCCGATCCCGCTTACATTCTGATTGTAGGTTTTGGGTAATTTCTATCCAGAACCTAAGATATTCTCGATTATGGGGTGCGGGTCTGCACAACAATCTGGTCCACATTTATGGACCTCTGCTGACAGGTCAGAGGATTCTTCTGTTCATTCTAATTCTGACCTACACTTGTGAATTCTTCATTTCTTTTCCTTGTATTGTGTGCCTAGCTGAAGGCACTAAACTCAGCACATATATAGTTTTTCTTATTTTTCATCCCGGAGCAGACCTGACATTCACGCAATTCAGGTGCTTTCTTCGCTTTTCCACTTTGTTTTATGCCTTTTTAATACAATGAGGACATTGCATTAGATAGGCATGGGGGGTGGATATTTATCTCTGAATTCATTTCGTCAGCTCCATAGATTTGTTTTATTTTGATTAAAAAAAAATTGAAATTAGGAAAGAGAATTTGGGTTTAAGAAAATTTTCAATCTTAGGAAAAACTACATTAAGATCTGAACACAAAGACCCTTCAGGTCGTTGAACTTAATCAGCCCGTGTATCCACTAAAATGTGAATTTATTTTTTGAGTTCTCGACAACTTGAATTTTATTTTAATTGGAGTAAATAAGTTTGGGTGATAAGTACATGTCTTATCAACCCGCCCTCTGATTTGAGGGAATTTTGAGTCTTAAGCATCTACACACTTTCTTTGCACTGACTCGTTGTTCGGCGATTCTAATGGAAACTGGGTAGCTAATGAACCTTCTAGGGTGATATGGCTGGCAAGTTATCGTGGGTAACAGCCCATAGGTAGGTTGTCCAGAGCCCAGTCACTGGACCTTTCTCTTTTTCCTGCCTTTAGGTAAATCTTAGATTAGGGAAGCCACCGACTTTAAAAATAAAAAATAAAAAAAAGGAGAAAAGAACAAAAAGAAATAAGCCACGCTTCGCCTCATGAGTATGGTTGGTAAGTTGTCGGTGGTAACAGCTCATCGACCAGTTGTCCAGAACCCAGCTCAGAAAATGCACTAAAAATTCCTAAAACACTTAGGAAGAAGCGGAGAAGTAGAATATACCGGGGAGATATACACTGGATTCACCCTTGTGTTGACCCCGTTAAAAAAATAAAAGTAGGGAGAAAGCTACCGGTTGTAAAGATACACCTTTAGGCAGAATTCTTTTTGAGGTCACCTAGAGGCGTAGAAATCTGAAGTCCACTCTAATTGTCGGTCAACGAGTCTATCACAAATCACAATAAGATGCTTAAAGCTTAGGGTTCTCATCAAATCCTGGGTGAGTTGAATGGCCGTAGAAAGCCACTCTTAAACCCGAAAATTTGAAAATCAAAAAAATTAGAAAAGAGAAAAAAAGAAAAAGAAATTTTTCTTTTAATAAGGCGAGGGCTTGAAGCGGTCTGCATTCTGGCTGATACCCAGGCACTGTTGTGTCTTTGAAAGTTCAGTTCCTAAGTAGACAATTTCTTAATGATTGAAAAATAACTCAAGTCCAAATAATCTAACCTAATTCTTTTATAAATAGCATATAGTTTTTGCTAGGGACTAGCAAAAGATAGGCATGGGGGTATGATGTAAACACATTTAGACTACTTAAGATGTCTATTTATGCATGTTCTTAAGCATAGGATTGCATTTCATGATATAAATATTTCATTACATGCATCATCTTGCATTTAGAATAGTTTGAATAAAATGGAGGTTAATTATCTCCTTTTATGTGCTTGGACAGGGAAAATATTTTATCAGGGCCTCAGATCAAAGATCCAATCGTATGGATGTGATCAGGGCGACGATTGGAGTTCAACGACTCCAAGATTACCCTAATCAGGCATCCGTACCATCAGATAGTGACCCGGGAACCCTAGAAGATCAAGGGCCAGGATGGTGTAAATCCCCACTTCAGATGATAAATGCGACCGCACGGATGAATTCGGATCGACGATCGCAGCCCAACGACACAAAAATCAAGTCAATCCGACATCCGTGGCACCATGTACACCTTCCAGAAGATGGACGGCCAAGATAGCACCACATGGCGCCATCTCAACCGCCCAAGCGGCCGCTTCATCTTGTGAAGGCCCCACGCCCGATCGCTCTCTACCGTTGGATCTTAATCCAACGGCTGTGGCCGCTCGCATTTAAAAATGCCCGCTCGACCATCCACGCCCCATAGCGCAGCGGTCGAGCGCGCTATCGTGAGCTCGGGGCACGGGTTCGAGCCGTGGAAAGGAGAGGCGAGCGCGAGCAATTGGGCGCGGGTGGAGCGTCGGATGGAGATCGGACGGCCGCGAGCGCCCGATAGCGTCGACGCGCGATTATACGCGCAATCGAACGTGCAATCAGACGCGTGGGGGGTACAACGCAGCGGCCGCGGACGCGATCTAAGCCGTCCGATCTCGCGATCGGACGGCTGAAAATCAATGGATGTGCGTGGGCGTTGCACGCCCGAGCAGCAGAGCGGGCGCACACGAGCCGCCCGCGTCGTCCACGAAGGGAGCTTTAGTGACGGATTTATCCGTCACTAAAGACCCCTCATGTACTATTTTGAAGTTGTAATGTCCATTTTGCCCCCACTCCTTGCAACTATAAAAGGAGACCTCCTCCATACGAAATTCTCATCCCTTCTTTCTCCTCTCTGCCCCTCCAAAGCTCAAAAGAAGCTTGTCCCACACCCAGGATGCTTCTTGTGAGATAAAGTCCAATTTTCGTTCCCCTTCAGAAGTGGATCCCGCAACGACAACGGCGTGCTGCTCCGTTCTCATTCTTCTGCTTCGTCCTCCTTCAACCTGCTTCGTTCTCCTTCGTCCAAGCGTCGTCCTGTCTGGCTCGTCCTCCAAGCAATCGTCGAGGAGGATAACTTCTCTCTCCCATTCTTATTTACAGCTTTTCTAGTGTAGAATTTTCCTGCTTTATAGTGTAATTGATTTTCCGCTTTCTAGTGTAACTTTTATAAACAATTGAAATATTGAATGCATGTTCTCTTTCTCTCTCTCTCTCTGTCTCTCTCTCTCTCTCTCATAGTTTGATAGCTCCATTGTAATTATATCGCCTTGCTTAACAAAAAAAAATCTTAAAAAAATATAGTTGCGAATATAGATCAATGTAGCCTCCCTGTGTTCGACCCGAAATTCTTTTCGGTATAAATTTTATTTGTTGAACACGAATTCTTCACTTTTTGAACTACAACGACAGGTTTTCCAAAACCAAACACGTAAGCGTAGCTATTCGCAAAACATGTTCAACAGTCAAGTGAAGCGAGGGCTTCGCGGTAGTGGTGGCGGTGAGTCACGAGGTGGCCGGGGCTGGCCGGACGAAGATGCGATGCCGGCGACATGGAGTTCTGCCGGTGGCCGTGCAGGCGATAACGGTGGTCCTGGATGTGGGGAAAGATGCGGTGGAATGCGGCGAGGAGTTTGGCGATGTTAGCAGTGAGTTTAGCGGCCTGTTCGGCGACTTGAGGTGGCTATTAGGAGGTGGCAAAGATGGGTTCTTCTGACGAAGAAGATGAATAGTAATGTAGTGGTGAACGGTACTTGTTGTGGTGTGCATGTGTGTTCAGCCATGCGTCGCTATTGGAGGTGATGCGCACACGTGCAGCCGGTTGTGCGCAACAACTGCATGTGACGTGGAGAGAACGTGCAGCTATGAGCATGGATTGCTGCTAGAGGTTATGCATGCCTGGGCGCGGTGGAGGCGTAGTGAAGGGGTACGGCGATGGCACGCTGCAGCCGTGTGTGGCGTGCATGGAGTTGCGGCCTAGATGGTTGCAAGTAGTGTGGAGTTGATGGGCTGGTGGCGAGGAGGGTGGTGAGGAGGTGCGCGTGATTTGGAGGTGAGGGGCAGACAGTGGGTAGCGTGCAGAGGCTGTGCGCGTGTTGCTGCAGTTGCAGCTGCTGCTTGAATTGGGCTACAACGCGTGGAGGAGAAGAAGATGGTGGAGTGTATGTGCAGAGAGGGAATGAAGGCCTGCGCTGCGGGAGAAAGCTGCTGAGTTGCTGTGTGGAGGCATAGAGAGAGGTGTCAGACGTCCGGGAAACTTCCCAGACATCTTAACTGATGGGGGAGATGAAGGTGCAAGGCATGGCCAGAGGTGTTTGGAAGGCACGATGAGGCAACGGATGCATTGGGGAAGAAGATGATGGTCGCGCAGTCGGTGTGGCCACACTCACGGTGAAGTGGAGCTGTGAGGGCTCATGCACGATGTTTGGCACGAATCCACTGACTTGGCACGGTGAGCTGTCACTTCGCCAACCCACGGTGTAGTGGAGTTCGACTGTGGAGACCACAGTGGTGGAGTGGAGCGCATGGTGGTGGAGTGGGGTGGCATCTCCAAGTGCTCGGCTGCCTCCTCCTCTCCCTTGTAGTCTCAGCTGCCCCGACCAAATCCACCTCTCCCGCTCATCCTTGAATGCGAGCCTTCAATGCGGGCAGCTAGTGGTGGAGAGGCGTATATTTACTATAGAGAAGAGAGAATAAAAATAAATAATAAAAGATTAGTTTATTTATGTACAAACCCTCAATAAAATGTTAATTCTAATATATGCATATAATGTAACCTAAAGACTAATGCATGCTAAATAATTTATATATGGAATGCATACAAGCAAATATATATAAACTAAATTATTTATATATTAATGCATGCTATGTATATTCTAATATTAATATAATGCCTAGGCACTTAAGTAACTAATTAACCCACAAATATGGGCTCATCAAATGTCCCCATGCCTAGTTTTTGCTAGTCCCTAGCAAACTCAAGCAATAACCCTACTCTCCAAGTGAACTAACCAACCCAATTAATCTTCCTTTAGAAACATGTTAAGTTTAGACTTTAGACCTAAGGTTCCGTTGTAGTTGCTAAGTTACAAACTAGGTCAGCAAAGGATGAGTTGTAGGCACAAGTTTCCTTGATTTCTAGCTCTACCCTAGAGTTTATTGGTCCCAGAAATTAAAGCATCCATGCATGTGCATTGGTCTGAATTATTTGAGGTTGGTTTGATTACCAACCTAGAAAGAGAGTAAGAGGATTTTTTTTTTTAATTCCTCTAAGTCTAACCTTGGATCAACTATCAACATGGTCTGTGTCGGATTCATTATCCCCATCACCAAACCTCAAAGGGTGCCTGACTTTTGATGCTTCGAGATAGCGCAGCCCATGGCGACCTGAAGAACTCCTGGCAATCGACACTTCGAGATAGTATCTAATGGGAACACCATCATGAGCCCTAACTAGCTCATTTTGACTCAATGAAGAGAATAAAAACTCCTACATAACCAACTGGAGGTCATAATTCACTGAATAACCTTTCAGAGAGAAAAATAAGAAAATAAGAGTAAAACTGTAATTTTACCAATGCAGTACAACGATAGATTTTCTCAAGGGCTAAAGAAAGGTCAAAAATTCTTAACAAGATAAAAAGTGGGTTGGATTTGACAGAAAATGGTTTGTGTGTACCCTGTGAATTAAATGACTTCTTGAAACCCTAAAACAGATCCACTTGATTAACCAAGGTTTTAGTTAGGATAAAATTCACCTAAACCCTTTAAAAATCATAGAAAAATATTCTCTAGGGTTTAGAACTTTCAATTTGGCCATTGGAACCCATCTTGACCTAGAATGGGGTCTCAGATAGATATTTGCCCTAAATTAGGTTTTTGCATAAATTTCCTATTCAAACGTGGTCAAACTCAAAATCCAACTTCACCATTGGATTCCTTAGGTCCAAATTAGGTTTGTACCAAAATTTGTACCCAAGATGAATTTTCCTTAACCTAGTTTGCAAAAAGGTCCAGCCCGATTACATTTGTAACCCTATCTTTCAAAAACCTTTACAAAAGGCCCCTAGCTTCTTCATCATTTTTGCAATTAGGTCCCTCCACCATTATAGTGGAGGAATCCTACTCCAGCGAGCTTTGGAAGGTGGTTTCTCTCTCATTACTCAAAGAATCCCCTTCAAAATTGGAAGGGAGATTCTCTGAAAGAATTCCTCCAATGTAAACCCAGTTTGATGCCTTAATTTCTTCCCAATCTCTCATGCGAATGCATGAGAGATTTGTATCACTTTTGAGTTTCCCTCTCTGGCGAGCATGTCTTGTTTCGAAGCTTGGCTTCCAAGCACAAATCCCCCTCTAGAGATCTATTTAAGAAGCCCTAAATCCAACCAACTCCTCTAAGCTTGAATTCGATCAGAAAACCCCTCAAATTCTTATCTCCTCCGATCGATTCGCTCTTCAAGATCCGACGACCTTCCTTACTCTCATTCATCGTTTGACCACAATACTAGTGGCAGACTCTTCTTCCTTGCTCTCATCCGCGTTGCACAGCACCTGTCGATGCCCTTATCTCCCCTTCATTCTCGCCGACCGTCTATCTCTGAGCGTCTTCGTCTCCGACGTCGGCAGTACGCGTCAGACGCCATCTTCATCTCCCCTTCGTCTCTTCACCTCCCAGATAAGTCCCCTTCACCCTCTACATTCTTCTCCCCTCTCTATTTCCCTAAATCAACCATTACCGACCTCCAACACCCTCATCTCCTTCATCTTCGGCCACCACCTCTGGCAAGGCTGCTCCACCTCCACAGGCCATCCCATCCCTCGCCAAGTCCATAAGCATCCCCTCACTCCACTAAACATTTCCCCCCACTTCACACACCACTCCACTCACTCACGCACCTCACCGAACACACCCACACCTTCTCACATAGTGTGCCCTAGGAACGCTTGCGCAGATGTCCCCACGCCACGCCAACCACCCCAGCACATTCACCGTGCCTTGGCGAAGCTTCCTGAGCAATTTGACATGGTTGCAAGGCCGTCTTTGTGATTTCAGGTAGCAGATGTCCTTCGCCATTGGTAACCAAGCTTGAAGCAAGCTTGAGGTCGCTCCAAAATTCGCCAACACCAGGTTCCTGTCCCAGGCTGCACTGAAGACTCTCACGCACGACTCCAAGCTCTCAATTCTAGCCGAAGGCCGTAGCAGCTGCTGCAATTGGAAGACCACCTCTGCTGCAGGCGCGCAAGAAGGGTGTGTGGATAATCCCACCTCGGAAAGTCCTGAGGCTGCGCAATCGCATAAGTTGAATTTATTCCTATAGTTGTTCACCTCCAAACCACGAGGTGAGGTCCCTCTCACCAGACCGACCCGGTCTTTTCTACGCTCACACTCCGCAGGCCTGGCTAACCTGACCCAACCTTACACTCCTCGCCCACCACCGCACGCTGGTGGGCCTGGTCCCGAGTACGTACTCGACCCAATTACCCAAATATGTGTGGCTCTAGGAGAGCAGAACCTAAGAGAGAAAGAGACGAGAGTGCTCGCTGGTAGGGGTAGGTTTTGCTGTAGGCGAAAGCTGAAGAGAAAGAGAAGCTAAAGCTAAGGTAGAGAAGGAAGAAGCTGAAGGAAGAAGAAGGAGAAGCTAAGGAAGAAAGAAGATAGAGGCCAAAGAAAAAGAGAAAGAAAGAGAAGAGGCAACCGGCAGAGAAAGGCAAAGGAAGAGAAAAGGAAAAAGGCAGAGAAAGATTGTAAAGGAAGAAGACAGAAGCCAAAGGCAAAAAGAAAGAAGAGGAGTAGAAGCAAAAGAAGGAAGAAAGAAGAAGAGCCGCAGAAGAGAAGCAGAGAAAGAAGAAATCAAAAAGAGCACTGTAGCATCAGTTTAAGTCGTCTGATTTACAAATCAGACGTCCAATTTGAGTTTAATTCATATTCATATACATTGAGTTCTTTAGTATTTTATGCTCTACATTTACTCCCATATTTTTGCACTTTGATACTGATATTATTGCATATTCTTTTAAATTCTAAATTATGATCTTGATTTCTAAACACCAATTTTCTCCCTGTGTTCGACCTTGGACTTCAAATTCGAGTAATAAAATTATATCTGTTTTGAATGCTTTTTTGGCTGTACTGCAACGCGATACTCTTAAACACTGATTCAGCATCACAAACAGTATCGCCCATGGATTTCTTAAGCGAATTCAAGCCTATGGCAATCAGCACTTCGAGATAGGGCCGCCCATGGTACCTGAACCACACAATGCACTTACATGCCCCCAGTAGGATGGATATCTTAAGAGACAAGCATCGAGGAGGTGACATGTTATCATCGCATCCTCAAGGTGAGTATATACTCGACCTCTCCTGCGGTAGAAACTCTTCCAATCAAATTATGCTTTCAAGCTTCTCCTAAGTCAAAACTAAGAGAACCCGATTCTCTTCAAGAAATGGATTAAGGTGATCACTATTTACACAAGACCAAGTGTGTGTGAATTGTGGATGCTTAAGTTACGAGGAACCATAAACCAAAAGGTAGAAAAAGACACCAGGTACTACCCAACCTTTAACTCAATCCCTAGCTTTGCTTCCTTAACCTCTTGAGGAATGGTTCACAACTTAACTCTTAAGTTTTTAAATCCACAAAGGACCCTAATGGTCTAAAACTAGTATCTCAACTTAGCTTCTAATTTCAGACACCTAGAGTCAACTTAATCTAACCTCAAGCCCTGATCTGCCTAAGAATACAGCACCCAGCCAGTTACGCTCAATGCAAATTTTTTTTTTTCAATGCAAATGTATGCAATGCAGAATGCTTTAACTAAATGCATGAATGCACTATGTAAAAATGCTATGTATATCCCTAAGTACACCCCCCCATGCCTAAAATATGCAATGTCCTCATTGCATAGAAGAGTATTACCTAGGTTAGAGTTGGGCTACCATTATTTTGTTGGCAGTCGAGTAGCCAAAGAACCTGCAAGTCAAGCTCCAAACCCAAAGAAATTGACCCTAAAAATGAGCAAAGTAATGCTGGCCTAGAAAATAGGTAACCTAGGATGTTGGCGAGCTGATGATGAATCCCGATAACAAATGCTCGCCCAACCAGGATGGGAATGAACTCATCTCAGGTCACCAGAGGAGGTTCTAAAGGATAAACTGGCATAACAACCTCCAAACGGGTAAGGGGAGGATGACAAGGATCCTCCAAAAGGAATGGGGAAGGAATGGTGCAGAGATAAACCCCCAGGGTGATGGACTGACCATAGAAAGCAACAATCCATACTCGGTACTCCATTACAAGAGATATTGGTCTGTTAAGACCCTCGGTCAAAATAGTAGTGAGCATGTCTTTAAGCCAAGGATCGTCTAGGGTGTCTAAGTTTCGAGGTTGCAGGATGGCCATAAGATCTAAGGTAGGTCCTGTCGGCTTAGTGTCCATAGCAAAGAACCTTTCCAATTCTTCAGTCGCATCCTTAGCATCTCTGGTAATATCACAAGTATCTACCTACTCTTCATTAGTGATCATTTCAAGATATGGAGTCAACGTTTCACCTTCAGACATAGGCGAATCAAAGGGTGACTCTGAATCAATTGAAGGCAGGTTGGAAGCAACAGATCTAGGGATTATCCTATCAATCTCATCCCCAGGTTCTTGTTCTTTAGTCAAATCCTCCCCAGAGTATATATGTGAATCCACATTAATCTCAGAAGTTGCTTCCAAATTTTCCATTATTTCATCATGAGGAGAGATCATCAATGGGTGTGCTAAGGAAACCTAATTTGGTTAATTTTGTGACATCCTCGAGGGCTAATTCTTCAAATAAGACATAATCACCCTTAGTGTCACTCAAAATCTTGAATGTAGGTTCCTCATATAATTCATCCTTCTCCTCATCATATGATTCATCATATACCCGAAGTCTAGAATCATCTAAAATCTCAGCAAATCCCCTAGGGCATTCTATATGGGGTATATGGTTTACATTGGTAACATCAGACTCCTCAGATAAGTGGATTTCTTCAGGGTTAGGTTCCCTAAGGGTGGGTTTGAGTTCCATCTCATGATCAAAAGGGAGGGTGGGATTAACAACTTGACTTTGACCCACTTCATCAGATGTCACGAAAATACTATCATCGGGGTCGAGGTCTTCCAATGGTACCATCATTCCTTTCTTTTGACTCCAATATAATTCAGGTGGACACTCAACCTGATCATCTTCTTCCTCGGGTTGCCACCTTTCTTCATCCAATGTATAGCTACTTTCATACATATCCTCCTCCCACTTAAGGCGTGGACCTCTCAAGGGAGTGTCATCTAGCGGGGAGGTTTCAAAATCAATCCTCAAAAAGTAGCTATACTCCCTTACATAATCCCCAAAATTTACCTCCAACTTAGGGTGTCGCTCTCCCACGGGAGATGCATCTAGCATAGAGGGGTGCATTTCATCCTCAATGGGGTAGATTGGGTGGCTAATTTCTTCTTTTTCTTGTTGGCCTACTCTCGAAGATTCTCCTAACAATTCAATCATTTCATCTTACATTTTTTGCATTTCCATCTTCAAGGAGGGGAGATCACCATCACTCTTAGGAGAGAAGTCAGGCTCAAGCTTATAGTTCCTAGGAGTTTCTGTCCAACCATTATAATCATTCAGGGAGGGTGAGTTGGGTATTTGTATGGTGTGTGGGATATTGGGCAAGGCAAATCCCGCTTCTAAGTTCTGCTCACTGATTTGGGGCTTAACCAGGCCAATACTCCTATAATAGGAGTGAAAAGGATCCCACTGGTTGTCATTATGTCCATCAAAGAATGGACCATCTCAGCGTATGGGATCGAAGATCACAAAGTGGGGGTAAGGGTGTGGGCAAGATGTGAAAGGATGAAAGTTAACGTGGTCCATTCTAACTCACACCACAATCAAATTCCCCAAGCAAACACAAATCAGAGGACTTTTTGTGTCTTTAATCAGTTAGCCATTTGAGATTTAAGTCCACTTGTAGGTGACAAATGAAATTATCTAAACAGTTACGCATCTACTTGTTGGCCTACGATATGCCTAAGAAGACCTAGCTGAGACTTGGTGATCCTCCCTAAAGCCCAAAAAGTTTAGTCACCACCAAACATGTCAAAGAGGGATGCAAGTAGGATCAAGCCCTTCCTTTGAAGCATTGCTTTCGCAGTGCTTCTTAACTACCCTCAATCCACAAGGTTTGGAGGCAACTTCACCTCTGAACTAAAGTTTGGGTCACTTTAGACCCCAGTAATAGAAGGCTCTAATCCTAGCAGTTCGAAACCTAAGGCTCATTTCCGTACAATTATGTCAATATTCAGTCATTCAAAGACATGATTGAGGGAATCAGGATGGACCCGAGGAAGTCAAGATACAAGAACTTTAATGAGCTCTATCTTTATTGCTACTATGTAAAGATAGATTTGTATTTTTTACTACATGATTTTCTTGTTAATGATCTTAATTTTTTGTATACATTCCCGATTCATCAAAGAAGCCATCAACCAGTGACTCAAAAAAGCCACCAGTAGGTTCTTATTGAAAATAATTTTGTTGGAGCATTTTGAATGGTAAGCTTATATCACAAGTACTATACGTAAGACTATTAGATATTTTTGCTAGGTTACAATCTATGATGTTAATTACATGAGTTTGAGATGGTTGAAATTGTTGTTAATTTTGAATGCACATTTTTTCTGGACTCAACTTGGGATCATTGTTTTGCTTGTCATTCAATGAGACTCCATCGCAAAATACCATGGGATGAAGCGTGGATAGGTTGCGATCTGACATTTAAGTGTCGAGTGAAATTGTGATCTAGCTTGTGTTTTTTCTAGTTATAGACTATAGCTACCTTCATGTTTTAGACACCACTCTGTATGCATCTCTTGCTACAAAATTTTAATTAGTTTCTTTTTTAGTACATAGATTCTCAAAAGGTTTATAAAGGTAGCTTTTTGTTTGACTTTTTTGTATGCATAATCGGCAAGGAGTGCATAAACAATTAGTTTTTGCAAAATTTTAGTTATATTTGTTGAAAGGAACTCTTAGAGTTTATTTTAGAAATTATACATCTCAATGTGTTTTTAGAAACTAATAAACTTTTTGGTCCCTTCAAATATACTACAATGAAGTCTGTCCACAATTTTTTAGGTGCATTTTATATAAAGTTTTAATTAGAAATTTTTAATTTTCGAGAAATATTTTAGTGGATATTGTAAAATAAAATTTCATTTTATAGGTATTCAAAATAAATTATAAATATGATATATTATGATGGTTTGAAGGATGATTAATAACTTTTTATATCATTCTTATATTGCCACGAATTAATCGTTGGCATATTATTTATAAAGTGACGAAAAAAATCATTGTTAAAAGAAAATGAAGCAACGAAAACATCAATTGCTAAATTTAAAGTATGATGGTTTTAGTGACGATTTTATTTGTTGTTTGAATGTGGCAACGTATATATTATTCATTGTAACTTTAACAATGGCTCATATAGTATTGAATATAGTGACGAATAAAGTATTCATTAATAGGTCGTATAACGATGATTTATTCATCATCATCTTCATAAAATATTCGTTGCCTTTGATCTTTTTATTGTAATGAGTGTGTTATATTAAAGTTAGGAATGATTAACAAAAATTGAAAAATAAATTATCAACCTAGAGAGAATGTGGAAAAAGAAAGTAATTCCATAAGTAAAAAGTTGAGTAAAATATGCACGATAAATTTAAAATAGATCATAAAGTCCATGACAACAATTCTAGGTAATGAGTATATGTCGATGTAGTTACCATAGGAAGTTAGCGTTGGGGATGACTTCAGTAAGGTCATGAACGCCAAGACCTATAGAAATGGTAGAACATGATAGTGGTTGGTATAGTTTTGTCGAGCCATAACCATATACCAAAGAAATTAAGTGTGTTTAAAAGTTTAATTGGTGTGTAGGGAATGATTCTACATGGATGAAAGTACACCCTGATGGGTGTACATATAACCATACATGTGGCTTGATGTTAGCCACATTATTGGCGGAAACATGGACTTAAGGAAGGAAATTGAAGGTTGAAGATGGGTATAGAAGTAGAAGTTATAATCAAGGGATCCAATGTATACTGCAAATGCAGAAGAATGTGGAAGTACACCTTGGACTAGACATCCAAAACCATTAAATATACATTCACTTCGAGCCACCATCCGCAAGCATTGAACGTAGATGACAAGCAAAGGTATGGAGTGCTCCTTTTCCACGAGCAGCAGCTGAACACTTGTCATATCATTACAATCTCGTTGGCTAACTCCCATTAGCACTTGCTCATAATCGACCTCAACATGGCAATATAGTCACATCATACAGCGACAAAATTTAGCTTGTGCCATTGTCAAGGAGTCCTGCAGTGACAAAATTTAGCACACAAAATGGTGAGAAACACATACAGCGTTCCATGGTAATATAGGGGTGCACTAACAACACATTTGTTTGCTTTTATCAGGCTAGGTGGATTCATAACTGAAAAGTATAAAAAGGCACATCACGTGTAAGTGGGAGATTGTCGAAGATAAGGACTGCCCACAACAATAGCCAGACAATGACTGTAGGATTTTTGTGATCAGTGGGTTGAATGTTTGATGAAGGGCATGAATCTAGTGGAGATAACTGCCAATGAGGACATACACAAAATAAGAGCAAAGTACACGACAAGACACCTAGAGGACAGCCATGCCATGAAAGATGTAATTTAAAGAAGTAGATCAATAAGAGTGGGGGAAGATTTTGGGATGAAGCATTTTATGGATTTACTTGAACAATTATGGATTTTATTTTCGGGAAGGGAATAGGATTCTAAGTAGTAGTTGACATTTGTGAATTGTGTGTTACATGCAAATTTTGTAGCATTTAAACTCCCATATCTCAACACTTTCTATTGCATTTAAAGTATCTCTAAGTTCAGTTGTTTTTTAGAATCGTCATCAAATCTTTCATTTGAATAGTTTATTCTTCTGGAATGAATTCCATTTCTGAAGCTTGTGGTTGTAGATTTCATGAGTTCACATGCTCTCTTAAAGTTGCAATAAAACAATATAGTTGTGCATTTGAAAGTGATGTTCATTACCTTTCATTTGATGAAAAAATGAAAGCAAACTATTTCCTCGATGAATATGTAAGGACTTGAGCAGAAAGAAACATTAGTTTTCTTCCAACCATGAAATGGAATCACAATATGTAATCCATAAGATGTGAGGACATGAAAAGAAAGTAACATTTGTAAGTGATGATTTCAATATAGAAAATCACATACACAACATTTGCATAGTTAAAAGTTTCAAAAGATAAAATGTTTGGTGAAAATTTTCTAATATTTCACCTACATCCCTTCTCAATGGTTACAAAAATCAGCAATGTTAGTCCAATATCTTCACCAATAAACATAGAAAAAAGTGAATAGGTAGCCAACATCTACGAACATCTATCCTAGTTATGCAATCAACATAAGCTCCCAACAACTAAATTGATGCCACTGTTGGCCAAGATTGGAAGTTGATGCCTACAAAGAAGACCTCATAAGAGAATGATAATGTGTATCATTTGATTGCCTACGTATTTTATTAAATGGTGAGATGTTCACTTACCATATTTGATGAATGATTGGCAACACAGCTATCCTCTAAAGGAAATTCCAAGTTGAGGTAGGTCTTTCTCCTATAAGAAAGAGCAAACTCAACTTTAGATCATCTTCTCTTACTTGGAGGGTTAACATGCTTTGGCTCTCCAAGTCTTCTAATAGAAGAAGTAATAGTGTTTCCCTCCGTCAACCGAGAAGATGTTAATAACAAGTAATATACAAAAACAAATGCACTACAATTGAAATGAAAAAATGAATAACTACAAAAACAAGAGCAGGTACATGTGTATGGACCCCATGCATATTAAGGAGATTGTTGTATGCCTTCTTAAGAACTTAGATGCAACTTTTGTAATTCCTAGTAGACAACTCACCGAAGTCGGCAAACCTCAAAATTCATGAACATATATCCACATATCGCTCACCTGCATCTTCTAACGCAATAGGCAACTGTGTGCAACTTATATAAATGTCATGAAGCTTCAAGTCCTTATGTTTACATGCTCCGATCCGGTTTTAAAAACATGCGTCGCAGTATAGGTGATCAAAGTGAATTAACATTTAAATTTTTTTTAATACTCGGATTAACAGAAAAATCCAAAGTTGTCTTTGGGAGTAAAGAAAAGCATAATTATCACTATTTAAAATATTCACAAATTACTTGAGTGAACTTGTTACACGGAATCAAGTTTTAAAAATCAAAGTTCACAGTCGCATATATTATGCAATTTAAATATATGAAATCAGATGAGATAAATATTATGACCAATGTTGAATAAAAAATATTAAATAAATAATTGTCAAGTATTTCTCTACTTAAGCACAAATAAGCATCAACAATAATGTTTGGCAAAATATAGCATTAAAAACCACTTAGAAACGAGTTTTGAACCAATTTAATCGCGATTGCAATTCAGTCCTTGCATTGTTGCTTTCTGATCTCTGCAGCCTTGCAAAAAGGCCCCTACGAGATTTCTTCTCCTTTAAACTGGTCCCTAGAGCATTTTTTAAGCTCTTCTCCAGCGAGGGTTGCCGGAGAGTGGCCTAAATCATGCCCTGATTTGATTCAAGCTCCAACGAAAGGCAGAGCATAGTCGCTGACCTATCGGTGGCGTGGTGGTGGTGTTGGCTCAACGATTGGAAGCTCAGAGGAGGGCCGACGATAGTGAGAGGTGCAGTGAGTCTAGCGAGCCCTAGTAACAAAATATGGGTCGTACAACCCTGATTAAATACTCAAAAGCTTCGACGAAGCATGTTGGAGCAAAACCCTATGCCTATGGGCGATGATAGTGGCTAGTGGAAGCTTGCGAAGAAGCTCCATTGGGTGTTAATGACGATGGGTGGTGGGAGGTGTAAACAAAATGAACGGAGCTCTAGAGCTCTAGATCGTAATTGGGGTTGAGAGGAAGAAAAGTCCTAAACTAATTAGACGAGGGGGGGAGGAGATGACCTGGTAGATGAGTCGGTCGACGACAAAGGTGGAGAAGAAATTAGAGCGGAGGAGGTAATGGGAAGCTCCGAAGCTTCACGTGAAGCTTTGTGCAAGGATGGAGAGTGAAAGCCCTCTCTCAATTTCGATGGGAGAGCGGCGGATGAAGGGGTCAAGTGAAGCTCTGAGGTCCTTTAATGGCGACGCGTGTAGGAGGAAGAAGGTGAGGGTTGCGCTCATGATTTCCAGACGAGGAGTAATGGACGAGATGTGCGGATCTTTATAGAGGTGCCTCTGCGCCTTTGAGGGTTGGAAGTTGCGAGAAATATGCAACGAAGCTCACAACCTCTGCACCAACTTTTACTGACAAAAGTGGGGTGAAGTTGAGGCCATCCATTGTAAAGCAACCACTGGCAATTGCAGAATTTCAAGAGGAACAATTCTTCTTCCAACGTCGAGGGCAACCGTGGCTTTGGTTGGCCGCAATTCGCATTCAAAACTCGGTGTTGAGCTCCGTCAATGGTCACCCGAGGAAGAAGATAGCTGAAATTAATGTGATATCAACCAGGGAAGAACATGTAAGGGAAAGACCTAAGAGTAATGATTTTTGGACCATACTGAAAGGATTTTGAAAGTTGAGGACTAGAATGTAAAGTAGGTGCAAATGAGGTCTAAATTGGTCCAACCTTTTATGGTAGCTTAATTAGAACATAGGGAATCTATTGGTAACCTCAATTTTCTATTTTGATGTTGTTTGTATGGCCAATTTAAAATTGGGCCTAAATTGTACCAAATGGTAGTCTACAATTCTATTTTATGTCAAAACATGTTCTAATTGTCAATTGATTGTTCTCATCCTCATTGAATATTTTTAGATGATTTTTAGAGGATTTAGGTTACATTTATTTTTATTGGAACATTGTCAATTTGAGTTAAGCCAAAATTAGGATTTAATCATTATTTTTATAGCCTGATTTCCCTAGATTGACTATTTTGGGCCTATTTGGCTACCTTTTGGGTTCGTTTGATAATTCTTCTCCTTTTGATTGAATTATACGCCTTTTATGTATGATTTGGGTGAATTTACCATTAAGACTTAGCAAAATTAGGCTAGCTATTATAGATGATTGTGATGCCATCATTCTCCCATGCCTACTATTTGCAAGTCTCTTAGCAAATCTTAGAGTTTAGTATCGATTTTCAGCATAAGGGTGTTTTTGACATTTAGCTCAAAAATGTTCGTCTCTCCTGCCAATTACCAATTTACATTTAAAGTTTGTACTTGAACCTCAGTAAAAATTTATCAGGATAGGCAAACTTCTTCCCTCGGGGATGACATAGCAGGCGGTCAGTGATTTAACCCCAGCTTTTAGGCTTAGGTAGAGGATGTCTGAGTCAAAGGGTTTAATTTTTGGTGGCTAACACTCTTTTGGTGGTAGATGTAGCGCAGTACTACAGACTCTAAATCTCTTGATTATCAAACAAGTCAACCTAGAGAGGTAAAAAAAATCGTGTTCTCTTTTAAGTTCATTTGTGCTCACTCTTTTTTTTATATATATGAGCTCACAATCTTACTAGTTTTTTAAATATATTTGGTGGTCTCTCAAGACATTAACACTTTGATTAAGTTCTAATAACCCTATAACTAAGTCAAACTTCCTCTGCCAGTAATCGGGTGGTCAGAAATACTGAAAAGTAGGTCAAAGTTGTATTTGGTAAATCATAATGGTAGTAGGTATTGCTGCCTCAATATACTTCACACATACTCAATACTTTTATTTTTTTGATTTTTCTTTTCGAAAATATATTTTTTTATTTTGAGAATATCTATTTTTTTTTCTTTTTTTCTCTACTTTTTTTTCCATATTAGCATAAACTTTTATTGAGGAGGCATTATTGAGGAATGATGATGTTCAAGAGGATAATGTGTTGCTTATTTGGTGGAAGTGCCTACTCTCAGCACAAGTAAAGGAATGGATGGGATAGTGTATTTCTGACCTTGACATTAATACCATCCTTCAGCCAAGGATTTTGTAAAGGATGAACGTAATCATCTACCTTAGTCCTAGTTTTATTAGAACTCGCTATTTGCGTATTTGTCTTATTTGGTGTCTCTCAAGAATTCACACAAAATGTTTACACACTAGAGCTGAGACCGAAAACTGTGCCTAACTCTGAGTATCATTATTTAATTATCCAGAACTTAAGAGTCTTTGTACTAGACTTAGAGCACCAATAGACACTCTACTTTCACCTCACAAATGTTTGGTGGATCTCGTGGAAGATAGTTTTCCTGACTCCCTAACCGACTATTAAAGGGTTTGACAAACTAAAAATGTCTACTGGCCCCCTTTTTTTTTTGAATATCTATATTTTTAGTGAGAACCTTTTGGAAATGACTTTCAGATGATTGCACTTTAATCCCCCCATGCCTAAGTGTTACAATGCCCTCATTGCAAACAGGATGGGTTCACATTCAGTTTAGTTCATAATTTTAGAATAGGTTAGTTCTTAAATTAGGAACCCTAAAGTGCAGTAAGAGTGAATTTCAAATAGATTAAGAAAGGTCTCGGGGTTTTTCAAAAGAATGACGGGTTGCCTCCCATTGAGCGCTAAGTTTACAGCCATCACCTGGGTGCAATGTAGCTCAGATGGAATGGAGGTCAAGAGACTCACCTATCAGGCTCAAGTCATGAAGTTCTAGAAAAGGTTTGAGACATTGTCCACTAACAACAAATGGTGTAGAGTCAAGATCTGGAGATGAGATTTCCACAACTCCATTACCAAAGATCCTCCTTACAAGAAATGGTCCAATCCACTTAGATTTGAGCTTGCCCGGGAATAGTTTGAGATGGGCATCAAATAGAAGTACCTTCTGACCAGGACTGAATGATTTCCGTGAAATGTGCTTATCGTGCAAGTCTTTTATTCATTCCTTGTAAATTCATGAGTGCTCATATGCATCATTACGTAACTCATCATGCTCACTTATTTGCAAGCGACGATGAATGCCAGCCTTTTCGAGGTCCAAGTTGCATTTCCATACTACCTAGTAGGCTTTATACTCCATTTCTACAGGGAGGTGACATGCCTTCCTGTAGACGATCCTGAAAGGAGACATTCCCAACTGGGTCTTATGGGAGGTCTTATAAGCTCATAATGCTTCTGGAAGTCGAGTTGACCAATCCTTTCTTTCAGGTTGAACAGTGACCTGTAGAATTTTTTTAATCTCCCGATTTGATAGCTCAGCCAGTTCATTTGTTTGTGGATGATATGGGGTAGAAATGCGATGAGATACCCTGTATTTTCTAAGCATGGACTGGAAATGCACATGCACAAAATGGGTCCCTCCATCTGAGATGATTACTTTAGGGACACCGAACCGAGAGAAGATGTCATGAATAAATTTGATAATGACCTTATGATCATTGGTTTGGGTCGGAATGGCTTCAATCCATTTGGACACATAGTCCACAGCAAGAAGAATATACTCAAAGTCATTCGAGTTTGGAAATGGACCCATGAAATCAATCCCCCAAATATCAAAAATCTCACACACGATAATCGGGTTTAAGGGCATCATATCGCGATGGTCCATGTTGCCCAACGTCTGGCAATGAGTACATGCCCTATTGTAATTGTATGCATCTTTAAATAAAGTCGGTTAATAGAAGCCACCTTGGAGAATTTTTGCTATGATTTTATGTCCTGAAAAATGGCCACCACAGGCCTGCTCATGACAAAATGAAATTAGTAGTACTTGGTTGGATGATCTGATTCGCTCCGATGAGAAAAAGGTATGGATCTTCCCAGAAGGAGTACTTGGCATCTGAAATCAGATTGTCCTTTTTGGCTTTGGGCCAATAAGAAGGAATCTGGTTTGAGGCAAATTAGTTCACAATGCCTGCATACCAGGGAAGTCCAACAACCATGCTCATAAGATACTTATCCAGGAAGTGTTTAGTAATAAGTTCCAAAGGATCAATGATAGATGAGGGAAGGAGGGAAAGATGATCTGCAACTATGTTCTATTTACCCACTTTATCGCGAATCTCTAAATCAAATTCTTGCAAAAGTAAGATCCAACAAAATAGGCGAGGCTTCGCGTCCCTCTTGCCGAGTAAGTGACGAATTGAGATATGGTCTGAGTATATGATAATGTGAGATGTGAGAAGGTACGACCAGAATTTCTCTAGGGCGAAGACAACAACTAGAAGTTTCTTCTCAATGATCATTTAATTACGTTGGGCTTCATCCAATGTTTTACTTGCATAATAGATCACAACGGGTTTCCCGTCTAATTTTTGACCAAGGACTACTCCCACATCATAATTTGAAGCATCGTACATGATCTCAAAGGGTAGAGACCAGTTAGAGGGTTGCAACATTGATGCCTTGGTGACTCGACCCTTAAGAATTTTAAAAGCTTCAACACACTCGTCAGAGAAATTGAAGGGGATATCCTTCGATAACAAGTGAGTCAGGGGCCAGAGAATTTTTGAGAAATTGGAGATGAAACATCGATAGAACCCAACGTGTCCCAAGAAGGATCTAATCTCTTTGACCGAGGATGGATGAGGAAGTTTAGATATCAAATTGATCTTTGTTCAATCAACCTGGATACCTTGTTTAGACACAAGGTGTCCAAGAACGATGCCCTAAGGAACCATAAAATGGCTCTTTTCCTAGCTTAGGACAAGATTTACGTCAATGCATCGTTGGAGGATCTTAGTCAAGTGGCCCAAACATTCATCGAAAGTCTTTCCAAATACAGAAAAATCATCCATGAAGACTTCTAAAAATTCACCTACCATATCAAAGAGTATTGCCAACATGCACCGCTAGAAGGTGGTAGGTGCATTGCAGAGTCCAAATGGCATCCAAAGGAATGTAAATGTCCCGTAGGGGTAGGTAAATGTGGTTTTCTCTTGGTCTTCAAGATGAATGGCCACTTGATTATAGACAGAGTATCCATCTGAGAAATAGAAGTACTGATTTCCCACTAATTTTTTGAGAATTTTATCAATAAAGGGTAGCGGGAAATGGTCCTTCTTCGTGGAGGTATTCAATGTCCTATAGTCTATGCAGACTCTCCATGAATTTGCAACACGAGTAGGGATGGATTCTCCTAACTCAGATTTGATAATAGTGAGCCCGACCATCTTAGGCACCACATGAATTGGGCTTACCCAATGGCTATCAGAGATGGGATAAATAATATCTGCATCAAGCCATTTTATTATCTCTTTCTTCATGACCTCTTAAAGATTCAGGTTGAGTCTTTGCTGTCCTTCGCGCGTATGTCATGTGCCTTCTTTTGTAAAGATGCAATGTGTACAATGAGGGCTTATACCAGTGAGATCATCCAAGGTCCAACCAATGGCCTTGTGATGCTCTCGGAGGATAGAAATCTGACGTGTTTCCAGAATTGTGGATAGAGAACAATTGATAATCTTGAGAAACATGTTCGAACCCAGAAAGACGTACTTGAGATTATCAGGAAGCAGTTTCAACTCAAGTGCCTGATTCTCAGCAGTAGTCGGAAGATCGAGGTTAGCTTGAGAGGGAACTGTAGGTACAATTGGATCCTTAGGGTGCAATTGGGCTTCTAGAGGCTCTTTCTTAGGGGTAATCAAATTCAAATCATTAGAGATTGGTTCCTTTTAATTCCTCAATCACACCACAATTAATTCCTCTATAGGCTTTAAACATATCAATCTTCATTGTTTTATCCCCAAATTTTATTTCCATTTGGCCCTCCTTGCAATTAATGTTTGCCCTAGTTATTGCTAGGAACGGGCTCCCTAAGATTATAGGTGTCTCTTTCAGGTTTTTTGGTGTATCCATGTCTAATATAATAAAATCAACCAGAAAATAGAAATCCTAGACTCTTACAGCTACATCCTCCAAAATTCCACGGGGTGACTTAATAGATTGATTTGCTAACTGCAAGGTCACTTCCATGGGCTTAAGTTCAGATTCCTCAAAATATTTTAGTAGGGATGTGGGAATAAGGTTAATGGATGCACCTAAATCTAAAAGAGCTTGGTTAAATTCTAGATCTCTAATCTTGTAGGAGATCAGAGAGGTGACAGGGTCTTTCAATTTCTGAGGAAGCTTGCTCAAAATAAAGGAGCTAACCTACTCTGATAGCAAAATAGGACTTTCGTTAGAATTTTTCGGCTTTCGCTTAGGTGTACATAAATTCTTCAAAAATCTTGCGTAAACTAGTACATGACGAATAGCATCCATCAAGGGAATGCTAATCTAAAGTTGCTTAAAGAGATTGACCAAGTCCTCATCAATCTGAGATGGTTTCCTACCCTTATTTCCCTTGGTTAAGGCCTTTGGAAAAGGTGTGCTCCTAGGCATATCTGAGATGGGTTCTGTTGATCCTTGGTTATTTTTGATAACCACCTTGGATTGAGGTGTACTAGGATTAGGTTTAGTGTATCTCTTAGGCTCAGGATCCTTAGTACATTTACCGTTGCGGGTTATTACAGAATGTAATCCCGTAGGATATGGAGTGGGTAGGATTGGTGGCTGCTGCTACTAAGATGTATCAAGTACAAAAGTTGATGCTTCTGACACATCTTGATATACAGGTGCAGATGGGCCTGGTTACACAGTGGATTTGGCCTGATTTAGAGTTCGCAAAGTACCTCTGGTTTGGTACGTTTTAGGGTTTAACAGTGGTTGCGAGGGTAATGCGCCTAGCTGGCAAGTCCCAGCCATTTGTGCAATTTGGTTGCGCATATCTGCCACATCCACAGTATCTTGCCTTTGCATAGCAGCATTGGTCTTCTACATATCAACCAATGTCTAGAGAACCATGCACATTTGATCATCTTTACCAGGCCTAGGTTGAAAATTCAGATTGTGCCTAAGTTGATCGGGCTGATATGAGTGCGGATTTTGTGGTCGGGGTTGATATTGTGGTCTAGGATTTTGATGATAAGAGTTCCTTCACCCGAAAAAGTTGGGATGATTACGCCATCCAAGATTATAGGAATTGGAATAAGGGTTGGTTTGGATGGTGTGGAGTTCCTCACAGGGTTGAGAAACTCCAAAGAAATCAAAATATTGGGGTTCAGACGACCCCCAACTAGAATAAATGGGTTTAGAGTTTCCTCTGAAACTCGAGTCAGAAGAGGATGGATATTTATCCATCCTAGCATGGTGAATATTATGCACAGCCTCCCTCCCTACAAGTGGGCATGCATGCGTGTTTTGATGAGAAGTGACTTTTCGCAGCTGGCGAGTCAAATTGTCAAGCTTCTCTATAATAGAGACCTTATCCAGTCAACTGGTCACAATCTCCATGTCGATGGAGGAGGATGGGTCTTGTGCCTCATGTGCCCCACGTGTGTTCATTGATGCACGGGTAGTTAACTTGTTGAACATACCCATGGATGCATGTTGGTCGCTCTGAAATGGGTTTAAAAGTTGTCGCGTTGTAGTACAGTTTGAAGCAATATGAAAAACAGATAAAATTTATAACTTGAATGAAAGTCCCAGGTCATTCTCTGGGACTCGCAAGTGCTAGAGAAAGCTTGAAGCAAGCTTAAAGCTCTTCGTTAACGGCAGAGTTGACCTGAGTACCTGAAATCAAAAGATGGGCTTTCGGCCTCGTCAAAACAGCTCAGGAAGCATCGTCGGATGTCGTGGAGTGCAACGGTGGCGGTGTGGAGGTGATTGGTGAAGTGAGGAGGTCTAGTGAACTAAGAATGTGCATGCGATGGTGGGTCTATTCGATGGAAGGTTAGGAGGGGCAATCTTTTGCTCCTAGGGTAGAGGCAAAGGTGTAGGGAGTGTTGGTGAGGCGTATGGAGTGATGTAGTGATGGAGACACCTCACCGGAGGGATTGTCGGAGACGGGGAAGACAAGGGTGAACGGTGGCGTCGAGGGTTATTTTTGGGATTTTTGAGTAGGAAAATAAACTAGGAACCTAGAAAGACCTAACTACCTATTCTAAGTGGACAAAAGGGGGGATACCTGCGTCGATTTTGGTACACTAGCGACGGAGAAGACGAACTCTCCGGTAGGGGAGGAACGGTGATGAAGACGTGGAAGGGGACGACCGCTGGTATTGCGGCACGCAGAAGAATATGACGATGAAGAATCCGTTGCTGGTTTTACAAGGACGGATGAGGAAGGAGGTTGAAGAAATCACCAGAGCTCGTGAAGCTTTTTGACCAGAGAGGAGGGAAGAAATTGGGGTAATTCCAACAAAAAAAGAGTTTGGGGAACTTGGAGAGGTCTAGGGGTCTTTTTATAGGTCTCTAGAGGTTGATTTGAGCTTGGGAAGCTTGAGCTTGGGAAGCAAGCTTCCCAAGCTAAGAAAGCTCATTGGAGTTGGAAACCTAAAGATACCAGAATCTTTCATGCGTTCACATGAGAGATTGGGAAGGTTGTTGGGCTTCAGATCTGATTCATTGGAAAGAGGACTCCATAAAGAATCTCCTTTCCGATTTTGGAAGGGATTCATTGATTAGAGGAGGAGTTCTCTTCAATAAAAGGTCGTTGAAGTTGTAAGATTAGGATTCGAGGGTGGTATGGACCTATTTGTGAAGAATATGACAAAGTTGGGGGGCTATTTGTAATAAATTCAAAAGTTAGGGGCAAGAGTGTGAGATAAAAGAGTTAGACAGGACTAAATTGCTAACTAGGTCAAGATGATCTCAAATTGGACCCAAATTTTGGTACAAACATAATTTGAACCCAAGGAATCTAATGGTGAAGTTAGATTTTAGCTTTGATCTTGTTTAACTGGGTAATTTATGTAAAAACCTAAATTATGGCAAAAGTTTGTCTATGGCTCTATTTTACGTCAAGACGGGTTCTAATGGTAAAATTGAAGGGAACAAACCCTACAGAATATTTTTCTATGATTTTTATAGGGTTTAGGTGGATTTTATCCTGATCGAAACCTCAGTTATTTAAGCGGGTCTATTTTTAGGGTTTTAGATGTCATTTAATTCCTGAAATGCGTGAAAACCCTTTTCTGTTTATACTAACCCACTTGTTAGACTCTTAAGACCATCTGACCCTTAATTAACCCCTTAGAAATCTCATGATTGTACTGCAATTGAGATATGCTATTAAAACTACAGTTTTACCCCTATTTTACTGTCTTTCCCTTAAAATGGATTTGTAGTGAATTACGTCTCTCTAGCGGTTATGTAGGAGCATTTAATCCTTGATTATGACTAATTAAAGCTAGATATGGCTGATGATGATGTTATCATCAATGCATTGTTTATGGAATTCTCAATCATATTCTCGAGAATTTCCCAAATGGTGTCCTCATGTTTGCCCATAAAGTTGCCTCTAGAAGCTACATCGACGAAAAGTCGGATATCATCACGGAGTCCCCAATAAAAAGATTGGACCTATTCCCATTTAGGAACTCTGTGATGCAGGCATTTCCACTTGAGATCAAGAAAGAGATCCCATGCCTCAGAAAGCGGTTCCCATGCATTTTGTGAAAAATGCGTAATCTGATGCCTCAGGGCATTATTAGTATGCCCTACTAGGAAGTATTTTCTCAAAAATTTGACTTGCAATTCATCCTAGGTATTGATCAGTGGATTAAGAGATCGATACCAATGGGCAGCTTTCTTTTTAAGCAAGAAAGGGAACATCTTCATGAGTAGAGTGTTCCAATTTTGTATAGTTGGCTCGAGGGTCTGACCAAATGTTTCAACTCTTGAATGTGTTAGAATCGGTCTTTAAAACCCATCTCGTGGAAATGGGGAATCAAGATAATAATATTCGGCTTGAGCTCAATCTCAAGTCCCCCATCCGAAATACACACTCTAGGCTTTATAGCTACTCTTGCGGGATTATAGTGATCTCGCATTTGTAGGAGTGCTTGCAGGTTTACAAGTGCATTGATTAGATCTGTGAGAGTCTAAAGTTGGTTTTGAAGGTGTTGGATGTCGCCCCCTTCTTCTTCTGGATTAAGGTTCTCCATCAAGTCGGAATCAGAGTATGAAGATCCTAGGTCAGATGTAGATGGGTCGAAGGAGATAGGAACCGGATCAGAAGAGGACCAAACAAATTAATTGGGTGTTGGACTTGACATGAGTGAACTAATAGAGGAGGCCTTATGAATGGTCTTAAGGACCTCCTCCCATGCATGAATTATAGAAAAGATGAGGGACTAGATTTTAATCAGACCAAATCAAGACACCCAAATTTTTTTTGGATGGATTAGGCTGGTTCAAGGTAGATGGCCTCTAGATCACAAATCCACCTACTCAAGAATTACTTGGGTAGCCAGAAAGGGAGAGCCCGTGAAGACCCCTACACGGTAGATATTTCTAAGAAAATAAGGAAAGGTTGAATCCTAATTTTTTTTTATCTATACTAAGAAGAGAGGAAGAAGATTTACCTGCCATGGAGTGGTTATCTAAGAAGTCAGGTGCTCAGGTTCAATTTGCAAAATAACCAAAACATGGTAGTTGCGTCAGAAATATTCATAAATAATAGTGATAATTGCGCATTGCTCCCCGGTAATGGCGCCAAAATGCTTACGCTTTGATTGGGTTTTAAAATTGTACGTGGCAGTATAGGTGACCAAAGCGAATTAACATTTAAATTTTTTTTAATACTCGAATTAAAAGAAAAATCTGAGGTCGTCTCTAGGAGCAATGAAATGCATAACTATCACTATTTTAAATATTCACAAATTGCTTGTGTGAACTTGTTATACGGAATCAAGGTTTAAAAAATCAAACAAGTTCATAGTCACATTCTATTATGCAATTTAACTGTATGAAATCAAATGCGACAAATATTATGACCAATGCTCAATAAAAAATACTAAATAAACCACTTAGAAACGAGTTTGGAACCAATTAAATCACGATTGCAAATCAATCCTTACATTGTTGCATTTTGGTCCTTACAACCTTGCAAAAAGGCCCTTCGAGATTTCTTTTCCTTCAAATAGGTCCCTAGAGCATTTTTGAAGCTCTTCTTCTTCGACGAGGGTTCCCAGAGAATGGTTGGAATCACACCTCAGTTTTATTTGAGCTCCAACAAAGGGAGGAGCGTAGTCGCTGGCCTGCTGGTGGCATGGTGGTGGTGTAGGCTCGTCGGTTGGAAGCTCAAAGGAGGGCCAACGACAACGAGAAGCATAGTGAGTCCGGTGAGCCCTAGCAACGAAAATATGGGTCGTACGACCCTGATTAAATACTCAAAAGTTCTAGTGAAGCACGCCGGAGCAAAACCCTATGCCTATGGGCGATGACAATGGCTGGTGGAAGCTCACGAAGAAGCTCCCTTGGGTGTTAATGGTGATGGGTGGTGGGAGGTGTAAACACACTGAATGGAGCTCTAGAACTCTAGAATCATAATTGGGGTTGAGAGGAAGAAAAGCCCTAAACTAATTGGATGAGAGGAGGAAGGAGATGACATGGCGCACAGGTCAGTCGACAATGAAGGTGGAGAAAAAATTGAAGCGGAGGAGGAGACGAGAAGCTCCGAAGCTTTGCGTGAAGCTTCGTGCAAGGATGGAGAGTGAAAGCCCTTTCTTAATTTCTGCTGGAGAGCGGTGGATGAAGGGGTCGAGTGAAGCTCTGAGGTCCTTTAATGTTAGCACACATAGGAGGAAGAAGGTGAGGGTTGCACTGGCGATTTCCAGATGGGGAGTAATGGAGGAGATGCATGGATCTTTATAAAGGTGCCTCTACGCCTTTGAGGGCTGGACGTTGCGAGAAATATGCAACGAAGCTTGCAGCCTCCACACCAACTTTGACTGACAAAAATGGGGTGAAACCGCGACCATCCATAACAAAGTGACTGCGGCAGTTGCGGAATTTCAAGAGGAACAATTCCTCTTCAAACGTCGAGGGTAGCCATGGCTTTGGTTGGCTGCAATTCATGTTCAAAGCTCAACATTGAGCTCCATCAAAGGTGGCTCGAGGAAGAAAATGGCTGACATATGCGTAACATCAGTCAGGGGCCAAAATGTTAGGGAAGGACCAAAGAGTAATGATTTTTGGACCATACTGAAGGAATTTTGAAAGTTGAGGACTAGAATGTAAAGTTGGTGCAAATGAGGTTCAAATTGGTCCAACTTTTTATGGTAGCTTAATTAGAACATAGGGAATCTATTGGTAACCTAAATTTTGTATTTTGATGTTGTTTGTATAATCAATTTACAATTTGACCCAAATTATACCAAATTCCCATATACAATTCTACTTTAGGTCAAAACAAGTTCTGATTGTCAAATTAACTGTTCTCTTCCCCATAGAATATTTTTAGATGATTTTTAGAGGATTTAGGTTACATTTATTTCCATTGAAACCTTGTCAATTTGAGTTAGGACAAAATTAGGGTTTAATCATTATTTTTGTAGCATGATTTCCTTAGATTGACTGTTTTGGGCCTATTTAGCTACGTTTTGAGTTCGTTTGATAATTCTTCTCTTTCTGATTAAATTATACCCCTTTTATGTATGATTTAGGTGAATTTACCCTTAAGACTTAGCAAAATTATGCTAGCTATAGTGAATGATGGCATTGCCATCATACCCCAATGCCTACCATTTGCTAAACCCTTAGCAAATCCTAGCGTTCACTAATTTTCAGCATAAGGGTGTTTTTGACATTTAGCTCAAAATATTCGTCTCTCCTGCCAATTACCAATTTACATTTAAAGTTTGTACTTGTCCCTTGGTAAATATCAGGATAGGCAAATGATGTAGACACAATTATTGAGGATAAAATGCCTATTCATGCATGTTCCTAGGCTTAGATTTGCATTTCATGTTATAAATATTGCATAGCATGCATCATTCTACATTTAGAGTAGTTGTATATAATTTAGGTTAATTACATCCTTTTTTTTGTAAGGAGAGAAGGATATTTATTTTGGAGCCTCGAATTGGCGATCTAACCATACGGATCTAATCAAGATGAAGATCGGAGTCCAACGCCTTCCAAATCGCCTCGATCGAAGTTCTGTAGCACCATATGCAATCCAAGGAAGATCAACGGCTGAGCAACTAGGTGATGCAATCTGGAGCGTCAAACAACAAATCCGACCGCATGGATGGATTCAGGTCGACGATCGTAGCCCAATGGCATAAAAATCGACTCAATCCGACCTCTGTAGCATCCCTTACAAAGGAAAGAAGATGGATGGCCTAGATTATGCCATATGGTGCAACCCAAGCCGCCCATGTGTACGCACACGCCACCGCATGCATACAGCAATGCGGGCGTGCACCCGCACAGAGGTACGCACGTGCAAGCGCAGCGCAGGCATGGAGGCAACGGCAACAGCGGTGCATATCGCGCGTGCGTGCACGACAAGGGCATGTACAATGTGCACCAGCGATGTGGCAGCAGGGGTGCGTGAGCAGGATCTTCAGCAACGTTTGCTACGGATTTTCAATGACATTTATGACTGTCACTAAATGTCCTATATACGGATTTGATTCTTTCCTCCACTATAAAAGGACCCCTACCCCTCCCATTTTTCTTCATCTCTTCCTTTCTTCCTCTCACCACCTCCAAGGCTCTAGAGAGAGCTTGTCCCAAGCCTGGGATGCTCCTCTAGAGTAGAAAACAAATATTTGTTCTTGCCTCTCATCCCCCTTCATGGTGCATCCCGTGGCTGTCCTCTCACCACCCTTCGGGAAGAAGATTCTCGCTACAACACTGTCCTGCCCCATCCTCCATCCTCCGGCTACATCCTCCTTCATCCCTCTCCTCACCACTTTCCTCCAGGTGACGTCAGAGCGAGTCATCCTCCGAGCAATCGTTGAGGGGGATTCTCTCACATCTTTCTATCTTTTTCACTTTGGTAGTGTAGTTTTTCCGCTTTGGTAGTTGTAATAAACATTTATTCATAAATAGATGATTGTTTCTCTCTCTCTGTCTCTTTCTTTTTATTTTGCAAGTAGATTAGCTAGATTTCATTGACTTGATCTCTTGCCCTATTAAAAATACCAAAAAAATTAGAAAAGACAAAAATGATAAAAACAAATAAAAGTGAAACGCGGATTTTTTGAAACCAAATGTTCGCCTCCCCGTGCTCGACCTGGGACCCACTTTTCGAGTTTCGATTATAAATTTTATCTGATAGATGTGTTTTGCGAGCTATGATGACAGGTCCTCCGAACCTCGATTTCTACCACGCAAAACACACTCCATCATTTTGGTGCCGTTGCCGGGGAGGCAATGCTCTTTGTTTTTTTTTCGTGTTTTTCCGCCTTACCTAACTTTTATCTGACTTTTTCTCTGATCTTACTATGATTGCAGGTACTCATCCGAGGAAGGCTAGAGTGGTTAGATCGGAGAAAAGTGCAGATGAAGGTTTTGTAAGTGTACCCCACCACCCCCACCCTAGTTTTCGTTTCATAACCTAATAACTCAAACCCAAATCAGCTTAGGTGCTTGCATAAACCCTAGGGTAGATTTTGGTTGTTTGATTATCACTCCACTCACCTCACACACCCTCATATAAAAAAAAAAAAAACTATTCTTTTCTTGTGGGATTTAACTAAAAGCTACACACTTAACATCCACAACTTCTTATCCTAAGGCACACAATCATTTTGATTCTACCATTTAACTGGGATCTGAGCTGTGGACCTGGTACACTTCAGCTCAATACACATAAGTGAGTAGAAATCTGAATAGGTTAAACATTATTGTGTGCCTTAACTAAGTGGTGCAATAGGCCAATCGATTGAGCTATTTGGGCCGCACCACTCAATTTAAAATTGATCCATGAAGTAGCTTGCCTCTTAGGGTTGATTTTTAGGGCAGAACCAGGCACTCCACATTTTTTCTGATTTCTAAAGGAATACCTCATCACCAGTGCTTGTAAAACCTAGAATGTTCTACTGAACCCTGATTGAACTAACCTAATGATTAAACCCTAAAAGCTACTAAACAAGGTTAAACCCAAAAAGACACATCATCAAATAACCCTATTTGCAAACCCTAGTTGTGCACGCACACACATTTGAATTGATCATTAAGGGCACAACCCATTTAAAGGGCCCATCACATTCCAAGAGCACAATCATCCCAAGCCTAATTAAAATTGAGTAGACGTTGGCCTTAAGGATTGATTCGCTCTTCGAGGCTCAGACTAAGATTTTTTTCAATTAATCTACATTTGCTAGTCCATCTGATGTCTAGCTAGGGGAGTAGCATCAAACGATCACGGCTAGGGGGTACACTAGGAACCGGAGGTGCAAGACAAAGGAAGAGCCTTCTCCCCAACCCCTCCTTCTAACGGATTGGATTGACTGGATAAAAGTAGACCAAATCTTTTAAAATCTCAATACGGGTCCAAGGAGTCTGTAGATCTTTAGGCTAACCCACCTAAGGACAGGGTTGATTGCTTGTACTATAGGGCTCCTTTCTCTCTTCTGGTTTCTCTCTTATTCTACCATGTATCCTTCCACAATTTACTCGCATTTCCCATCCTACCCTCCTACCAACACTTATCCCCAAGATGATTACTATCCCTACTTGACTTGTAACTACCCATCTCCTAGTCAGGACAACTTTGATTGGGGATATGAATCTGGACCTTAATGTCCACGGCCTAACCCTGGACAACACGACTATGATTAGTATCCTTCCCAGAGCTACATTGATTATAGGTCTTCATCCTTTGATCACCAAACCAACCCGATCTACAATCAAGAAGGATATAATGATTATAACACCTACCCTCCCCAATATTCCACTGAATATAGGTCGCCACCATCCTTTAAACAACCTAAAACAACCTACTATCAAGGAGGGACCCAAGAACCTCGATATCTTGACTCCCTTAGATTTAACTAAAACCCACCCAAACCTGAACCTAACCATTCGGTTCAAGTGAACCAGATCCAAGACAAGGTGTTGGCTAACTTGCGGAACACCATACAATCTTTAGAAGCCCAGCCAACACCATGCACTGAACCATTGGAGCCTATAATAAAAATGATTGATGAGCTGAATCGCTCTTTACTGGATTTGCTCCAAAATGTTGGGGATAGGGGCCTGGGTGAGTTTCTACTTGGGAAGTTGTCAAGGTTGAGGATGAAATTTGTGGTTGCCCTAGTCAAATCTTGAGTTAATTCTCAAGATGAACCCCTTTTAAGAGAGCCAATGTTTGAACCTACTCAGGTGCCCGTTAGGGGGGATACATTTTTTTAGATTGGGGATCACCAGGTTGGGCTAGAGCAACCCATTGAGGATGAACTGATTGATTCACCCGAGATCTGCAAGCTAGGGAGAGAGGAAAAATGTCTCTTTGAGCAGGAAATGACAATAGATTTGAGACATATAAAAATGAGGATCATGAATTCTTTGACTTTGAGGGTGAAGAATCTCTTAGTGAAGTCTTAATTGAGCATAAGGAAGATGATTTTAGTGAGACAAATGGGCTTGAGGAATCTGACAAACCATTTGATAGCCCAATTATTGAAGATTTGGATTCGGTTGGGGCTAACTTGGAGGATTCAAATTCTCATTTACTAGAAGATTCAATCAATAGCCCTATTCCTCAACCACACCCCAATGGGATTGATTTTTATTTGGAAATCATCATACCCAAGTCAATTTTGAGTTAGCCACGATTTCTGGACTTGGGTAAATCTTATGGGGTGAACGGTATGCTAGAGGTCCCAGAGCCTAAGCACTTGATATTGGAGGATAAAAATGTTGAAATGAAAATTTGGGAGGTTAATTCTGAGGGAAAAACAAGTTTGGATTTAAGGGTTCCTGTTGACCTAAAACCACCTACTTTCTACCAGCACCCATTGTTGGATGTTTACGAACCTACGCTAACGTGTTCGATTTTGGAAAACCTGTCATTGTAGTTCGAAAGCGAAGAATTCGTGTTCAACAAATAAAATTTATACCGAAAATAATTCCGGGTCAAACACAGGGAGGCTACGTTGATCTATTTTCGCAATTATATTTTTTTTAGGATTTTCTTTAAGCAAGACGTTATAATTACAATGGGGCTATCAAACTATGAGAGAGAGAGAGAGAGAAAAAGAGAGAGAGAAAGAGAACATGCATTCAATATTTAAATAGTTTATAAAAGTTACACTAGAATGCGGAAAATCAATTACACTATAAAGCAGAAAATTCTACATTAGAAAAGCTGTAAATAAGAATGGGAGAGAGAAATTATCCTCCTCGATGATTGCTTGGAGGACGAGTCGGACGGGACGACGCCTGGACGAAGGAGAACGAAGCGAGACAAAGGAGGACGAAGCAGAAGAACGGGAACGAAGCAGCACGCCGTCGTCGTCGCGGGATCCACTTCCGAAGGGGAACGAAAATTGGACTTTATCTCGCGAGAAGCATCCCGGGTGTGGGACAAGCTTCTCTTGAGCTTTGGAGGGGTAGAGAGGAGAAAGAAGGGATGAGAATTTCGTATGGAGGGGGTCTCCTTTTATAGTTGCAAGGAGTGGGGGCAAAATGGACATTACTCTTCAAAATAATAAATAAGGGGTCTTTAGTGACGGATAAATCCGTCACTAAAGCCCCGACGTGGCCATCGCTGCCGCGCCCACATGCGCCTCCTCGGCTGCCCGCTCCTTAACGCTCGCGCACGTCCAGTGCTTTTCAGCCGTCCGATCGCAAGATCGGACGGCTTAAATCGCGTCCGCGCCCACTGCAACCCGCCCGCCTGCGGGTATGATCGCGTGTTACGCGGGCCGTCCAATCGGGCGTTGGCGCTATCGGGCGCCCACGACCGCAAGATCTCCATCCGACGCTCCATGCGCCTCAATTACCCGTGCCTCCAATCCCCTCACCGCGGCTCGAACCTGCGCCCCGCGCTCACGTAAGCGTGCTCGACCACTGCGCTGCGGGGCGCGGATGGTCGAGCGCACGTTTTAAGCGCCGGGCGGCCACAACCGTTGGATCTCCATCTGACGGTGGAGAGTGATTGGGCAGGGGCCTTCACAAAATGCCAGCGGACGTTTGGGCAACTGAGATGGCACCACGTGGCACCATCTTGGCCGTCCATCTTCTGGAAGTTGTAGATGGTGCCACGGATGTCGGATTGACTTGATTTTTATGTCGTTGGGCTGCGATCGTCGATCCGAATTCATCCGTGCGGTCGGATTTGTCATCTGAAGTGCAGATTTGCACCATCCTGGCCCTTGATCTTCTGGGGTTCCCCGGTCTCTATCTGATGCTACAGATGCCTGATTAGGGCGATCTTGGAGTTGTTGAACTCCAATCGTCGCCTTGATCATATCCATATGGTTGGATCTTTGATCCGAGGCCCCGATAAAATGTTTGCCCTGTCCAAGCACATAAAAGGAGACAATTAACCTCCATTTTATTCAAACTACTCTAAATGCGAGATGATGCATGTTATGCAATATTTATATCATGAAATGCAATCCTATGCTTAAGAACATGCATAAATAGACATTTTAAGTAGTGTAAATGTGTTTACATCATACCCCCATTCCTATCTTTTGCTAGTCCCTAGCAAAAACTATATGCTATTTATAAAAGAATTAGGTTAGATTATTTGGACCTGAGTTATTTTCAATCATTAAGAAATTGTCTACTTAGGAACTGAACTTTCAAAGACACAACATTGCTTGGGTATCAACCAAAATGCAGACCGCCTCAACCCCTCGCCTTATTCAAAGAAAATTTTCTTTTTCTTTCTACTCTTTTCTAATTTTTTTTTTGGATTTTCAAATTTTAGGGTTTAAGAGTGGCTTTCTATGGCCATTCAACTCACCCAAGATTTGATGAGAACCCTAAGCTTTAAGCATCTTATTGTGATTTGTGATAGACTTGTTGACCGGCAATTAGAACGGACTTCGGATTTCTACGCCTCTAGGTGACCTCAAAAAGAATTCTGCCTAAAGGTGTATCTTTACAACCGGTAGCTTTCTCCCTACTTTTATTTTTTTAACGGGGTCAACACAAGGGTGAATCCAGTGTATATCTCCCCAGTTTATTCTACTTCTCCGCTTCTTCCTAAGTGTTTTGGGAATTTTTAGTGCATTTTCTGAGCTGGGTTCTGGACAACCGGTCGATGAGCTATTACCACCGACAACTTGCCAGCCATACTCGTGCGGCGAAGTGTGGCTTATTTCTTTTTGTTCTTTTCTCCTTTTTTTTTTTTTTTTTTTTAAGTAGGTGGCTTCCCTGATCTAAGATTTACCTAAAGGCAGCAAAAAGAGAAAGGTCCAGTGACTGGGCTCTGGACAACCTACCTATGGGCTGTTACCCACGATAACTTGCCAGCCATATCACCCTAGAAGGTTCATTAGCTACCCAATTTCCGTTAGAATCACCGAATAACGAGTCAGTGCAAAGAAAGTGTGTAGATGCTTAAAACTCAAAATTCCCTCAAATCAGAGGGTGGGTTGATAAGTCGTGTACTTATCACCCAAACTTATTTATTCCAATTATAATAGAATTAAGATGGTGAGGACTCAAAGACAAATCCACATTTTAGTGGATACACAGGCTAATTAAGTCCAAATACCTGAGGGGTCTTTGTGTTCAAATCCTAATGTAAAATTTCTTAGGATTGAAAAGTCCTAATGTCCAACTAATCCTTCCTAATTTTTTTTTTTATAAGAAGAGAAATAATTTACATGGATTTCACAAGGCTGACCAAATAATTCAAGAATGAATCCACCCCCCCATGCCTAGCTGATGCAATGTCCTCATTGAAAAAGAGACATGAAAGAGAGGGTAGAATATGAAAGATGTCACCTGGATATGAAGCTCGTATCAGCCTTGTGTCATATGTACAATTGCTAAGTTTAATGCCGTCAGCTAGGCGAAGTCCAGACAAAGAAGTCACAGAATGGCTAGAGCAACAGAGTCTGAAACGGGTTCTGGAAGATTACGGTCAACAACAGGCTTCAGACGTTGACCGTTGACTTTATAGGTGTTACCCGTCTTTGGGTCAAAAATCTGAACAGCACCATTTAGAAAAATCTGATCAATTATGAATGGGCCATTCCATTTAGACCTAAGTTTACCAGGAAAGAGCTTAAGTTTAGAATCGAATAACCAGACCTTCTGGTTTGGCTCAAAGCTCTTGCAGGAAATCATTTGATCATGTAGAGCTTTGGTCCGAGCCTTGTAGATCTTGGCGTTCTCATAAGCATCATTTCTAAGCTCCTCCAACTCAGATAGTTGGAGTTTCCTGGTCTTCGCAGCTAGATTTAGATCTAGATTGCATTGTTTGATTGCCCAGAATGCCCTGTGTTCAATCTCTATGGGTAGATGACATGCCTTTCCATACACCAAACGAAATGGAGACACGCCGATGGCCATTTTATACACCGTACGGAAGCCCAAAGAGCGTCCTCAAGCTTTTGAGTCCAATCCTTGCGATCAGGCCTAACCATTTTTTGCAGAATGTTCTTGATCTCTCAATTGGAGATCTCTGCTTGTCCATTCGTTTGGGGATGGTAAGGTGTGGAAATTCGATGATTAACCCCGTATTTGGCCAATAAATTCCGGAATTGGGCATTAGTAAAATGAGTGCCACCATCACTGATGATAGCCCTCGGAATCCCGAACCTACTGAAGATATTTTTCTTGACAAAATTGATGACCACCTTGTGGTCATTGGTTCGGGTGGGAATTGCCTCAATCCATTTGGACACATAATCAACAGAAAAAAGAATGTACTAATGTCCAAATGAAGGGATAAAGGGTCCCATGAAATCGATGCCCCAAACATCAAAAATTTCGACAGGAAGAATAAGGTTTAGGGGCATCATGTCTCTCTTAGTTATGCTCCCGAGTGCCTGACATCGAGAACATGACCTTGAGAAATCCTAGGCATCCTTGAATAAAGATGGCCAATAGAAGCCAGATTGCAAGATTTTTGCAGCTGTCTTTCTTCCGGAGAAATGTCCACCACACCTAGATGCATGGCAGAACTCGAGTATACTGTTGAATTCATTCTCTGGTATGCATCGATGAATAATCTGATCAGAGCCGATGCGATACAGTTCAGGGTCCTCCCAAAAGTAGTATTTGGCCTCAGATTTGAGTCTATCTCGTTGTTGCTTGGTCCAATCCTGGGGGATTTGACCAACGGCCAAATAGTTAACAATGTCAGCAAACCATGGGGAGTGGACACCTAAAACTGTAAGAATGGTTTCGTCCGGAAAAGTGTCAGCAATAGGAATATCCGGACAAGAAGAATCACCTAGGAGTCTCGACAAATGATCCGCTACCACATTTTGTACCCCGGTTTTATCCTTGATTTCAAGATCAAATTCTTGAAGAAGAAGAATCCAACGAATAAGCCGGGGTTTAGCATCCTTTTTAGCCAAGAGATGTCTCAAGGCCGAGTGGTCGGTATAAACAATAACATGAGACCCCAAGAGATAAGCCCTGAATTTTTCCAAAGCAAATACTATAGCTAGTAATTCCTTTTCAGTAACAGTATAATTCCTTTGGACTTCATCCAGAGTTTTACTAGCATAGTAAATGACAGAGGGCTTTCGGTCAATTTTCTGACCCAGGACAGCCCCGACCGCGTAATCAGAAGCATCGGTCATGATCTCAAATGGGGCTATCCAAATTGGTGGTTGCAAAATTGGAGCACAGGTGACTGCCGTTTTCAAAAAGTCAAATGCCTTTCGGCATGATTCGTCAAAAACAAACGGCGTTTCTTTGGCAAGAAGATTGCTCAACGGACGAGCAACCTTCAAAAAATCCTTGATGAATCTTCGATAAAATCCCACATGGCCAAGAAATGATCTGATTTGTTTAACAGATGTGGGATGAGGAAGTTTAGCGATAACATCAACCTTAGCTTTGTCCACTTCAATTCCCCGTTCAGAGATTACATGACCCAAAATGATGCCTTCTTGGGTCATGAAATGACTCTTTTCCCAGCTAAGGACCAGTTGTGTCTTGATACATCGCTTAAGAATCATTTCTAAATTAGCCAAACAAGAGTCAAATGATTCTCTGAAAACAGAGAAATCATCCAAGAAGACTTCCATAAACTCTCCCACCATGTCGGAAAATATGGCTAGCATACACCTTTAAAAAGTCGCAAGTGCATTGCATAACCCAAAAGGCATCCTACGAAAAGCAAAGGTTCCGTGGGAACAGGTGAAAGTAGTATTTTCCTGATCCCCGGGATGGATAGGAACTTGATTATATCCCGAGTAGCCATCAAGAAAATAGAAGTACTTCTGCCCAGCTAATTTTTCTAAGATTTGATCAATGAAGGGCAGGGGAAAATGATCCTTTTTAGTGGCTGTGTTCAACTTCCTGTAATCAATACAAACTCTCCAAGAGGAAGCTGAACGAGTTGTGACAGATTCACCTCTCTCATTAGTCATAACAGTAATCCTGGCTTTCTTTGGAACAATCTGAACGAGACTTACCCAGGGACTGTCAAAGATTGGATAAATAATTCCTGCATCGAGCCACTTGATGATTTCCTTTTTGACCACTTCTCGCATATTTGGATTTAATCTCCTCTGCATCTGGCGAGAAGGGCGGGATCCATCTTCCAAAAATATTCTATGATTACAATAAGATGGCTCGATCCCCCTGAGGTCATGAATGGTCCAACCAATTGCCTCCTTATGTTCCTTTAGGACCTTAATCAATTTAATCTCTTGCTCCTTTGTCAATTTAGCACTAATAATCACAGGGAGCGTATTCTGCGGTCCTAAAAATTGATATTTTAAATTCTCGGGCAATGGTTTCAATTCAAGCTGGGGTGGGGTAATGATTGATGGTAGGGTAGATGCTGAAGATTCAACAAGAGGAAGAGGTTTTGAGTGAACAAAATCAGTAACCTCTTCCGAAGATGTCAGGTCAGAGGGTTGCGGGTTAAATTCATTAACCAAAGAGGAACTTTCAATTGAAGAAACTGTCAAACAAGTTTCAATATTAACATTATCCTCATCAAGTTCCTCAATAAATCCACAATCCTCAAATTTGTTTATCGCCTTAAAGATATCCAATTTCATTAGTTGGTCCCCAAAGGCGATTTCCATGCTATCGCTTTCACAATTAATGTTGTCCTTTGCGGTAGCCAGGAACGGACGTCCCAGAATGATGGGCGTGTTCCTCAGATTATCTGGTATATCCATGTCAAGGACAAGGAAATCTACAGGAAAATAGAAATCCTTGACCTTAACTATAACATCTTCAATAACGCCTCGCGGGTTTGTGATCGAACGGTCAGCTAACTGTAGCGTTACTGAAGTTGGTCGAAGTTCACCTAACCCAAACTTCTCATAAAGAGAAGTCGGGATTAGGTTGATGGATGCACCGAGATCCAAAAGTGCTCTATCAAATGTGTAATCTCCGATAATGCAAGAAATCAAAGGAGCACCAGGTCTCTCTTTTTCTAAGGGAGGTAGTGCAGGATAACAGAGCTAGCCTGCTCAGAGAGTACCACCTTCCTCGGAACAGATTCTCTCGACTTACGCTTTTGTGTACATAATTCCTTTAAAAATTTTTCATAAGCCGGTATGTGCTTGATAGCATCAAGGAGCAGAATATTGATCTCAACATTCTTAAATAAATTCAGAAGCTCCTCATTGCTATCAACAGACTTCTTCTTTACTTTGGCTAAGGCTTCAGGAAAAGGAACATTAGTCAGATCTTTGGAATCAGGTTCCTGAGCCTTGATTTCTTCTCTAGAATTCTCCTCTCTCTCCTCAGATTCTTCAGGATTCAAAAGATCAGAATAGTGTGGTTGTGGATCCTGAGTCTTCTTACCACTCCTCAAAGTGACAGAATTTGCAGAAGCGTAAGAATTTGGGTCTTGGGGAAGGTTAGGAAAGATTGGAGGGGCTTGATTGATCATGAATTGTTGATTAGCAGAAGAAGAAGACAAGGAACCCTGCTCAACCACCTGAGCATGTGCGTGCGGGTCCCTCTGATTTTCGTACCCTTGGGCTTGATTGCCCGAATTTATAATGTTTCGCGGGTTGCGTACAGGTTGGGATGGTAGAGATCCGGGTTGACGAGAGTTAGCAATGAGCCCGGATTGCAAGTTGTCCAGCGAGTTTTTCATTTGCTGCATAAGCTGGAGCATAGATCCTTGCATCTCTACCATTTGACGGTTCAAATCAGCCTACCCTGCGGGTTGACGGCCATTCCAAGTTGGCTGATTGACCTGATCCGGAGGCAATTGAGTATATACTTGACCCTGACCCATTGGACGTTGTGGAGCATAGTTGCTGGGTCGGAATTGGGTCTGTTGCCCCAGATTTTTCAAACAGAAGTTAGGGTGGTTTCTCCATCCTGGATTATAGGCGTTCGAGTAGGGGTTGGATCTAACATTCTCTTGTACAGCACAGACATCCTCATAGGGTGAGGATGGAGAGAAAGAAAGGGAAGGATCAGAAAAACTGGGATCAAAGGCCCCAGTTGGGAACCCATGGGGTTCCGAGAAATGCTGACTCATAGATTGAGTCACATCGAGTTGATTCACGAACTCCCATCCAGAAGGAGCTCGTGGGGAATGGAGTCCCGAATTTTGGAATTGAGTGGATTGAGAGTTGTTCATAGAATTGCCAGCCATCCACTCTTCCATTCTTTTAGCAACCAAGTCCACCTTATCAAGTTTATTACAAATCAATTCCATATCAAATGAATGAGAGTCCTGGACTTCATTGACATTTGATCTGGGTTGCTGGGACCGGTTAAAAGTATCCATGGAGGCATGATTAATTGAATTCTCACTCATTTCCTCAAATAAATCATGTGCACTATCTGCATCTTTATTGAGGAAATTGCCTCCGCAAGAAGCATCCACATGGTTTCTGAGTTGCTCATTCAACCCATGATAGAAGATCTGCACGAGTTGCCATTTCAGCACCTCGTGGTGTGGACACCTCCGCAATAAGTCCTGGAATCGCTCCCAGGCCACATGAAACTGCTCCCCCGACCGCTGGGTAAAAGTAGTGATTGCCCATCTCAAAGCATTGGTACGACCGACTGGGAAGAATTTCTTCAGAAAGGCCAATTTCAACTCATTCCAAATTGTAATTGGTCTTCCTATTGTCCTATACCAATGCGCGGCTTTATCCCTAAGAGAGGGGGGAAGAGCCTCATGATCATTTGCTCCTCGTTAACGTTTCGAGCCTTGGTGGTCTGGACCAAAGTGGTCAAATCCTCCAAGTACTGAAACGGATCTTTGAAGCCAAGCCCATGATAATGTTTAATCAGGCTTAACACCTGGGGCTTGATTTCTACGTCACCGGCTGGAATCTGGATGCCGGGACGTTCCCCGTAATTCGAAGGATCATAAAAATCCTTCAAAGGCTGAGCGCCCTGCATTCTCTGGAACCATTCTTGCATTCTCTGCATTTGTTCCAGCTGCCTTCTAAATTCTTCCTGTGGATTTTCAAGTAGAGGAGGCTGTTGTTCGGCCATGGGATCAAATTGACCAAAATCTAACTTGCGCCTCCTAGAATGTTCTAATGGTCCTTCCAATCGGGGATTCAATGACCGTCTTCCCAGCATAAACTAGGAGAAGGTCGGAAGGACTGGGGATATGGACCCTGCAGCACAACAAAACAAGGCTGTCCTTAATTGGGGTAGCCTAAGGATCTACTGACTCCCAAAACCAGCCTTAAGACTGTAAGTGATTTACTCTACTTGCATTGATTCGCTCTTCAGAACCCAGAACGAGATTATTTTCGATTAGTCTGTTTCTACTGTTCAATCTGATGTCTAGCTAGGGGAGTAGAGTCAAACGATCGCAGCTAGGGGGTACACTAGGAACCGGAGGCGCAAGTCGAAGGAAGAACCTTCTCCCCAGTCCCTCCTTCTAACTGGTTGGATTGAACAGACGGAAGTAGATCAAATCGTTCCTTTATCTCAAGACGGGTTTTGAAGAGCGAGTCCAATCCTTAAGGCCAACGTCTACTTTGTTTTATTTACGGCTAGGTTTGAATGTGCTTTGGAATGTGATGGACCCTTTAAATGGGTTGTGGCCTTAATGATTCATTGATTTGTGTGTGAGTGCACAACCAGTGGTTTTCAAGCAAGATTGTTTTTGATGTGGTGAATTTTAAGATTCAAATCTTGCTTAGTAGCTTTTAGGATTCAACTTTAGGTGTTTTCAATCAAGTTTCGTTGGCACACCAAGTTTTACAAGCACAGGTGAAGATGTTTTCCTTTAAAGTTTAAAAAGAATGTGGAGTGCCTGGTAAATCCCTAAGAGTTGAACCTAATTGGCAGCTACTTGATGAGTTGATTTTATTTGAAGTGGTGCAGCCCAATCAACTCAAACAATTGGCCTGTTGCACCACTTAATTAGGCACACAAATGATTACCTAATCTGATTTCTACTCAATTATGTGTTTGGATGTGTGTACCGGCTCCTAAGATTGGATTACCGGTTGAGTTTGAAAATCAGATGAGGTTGTGTACCTCTGTGAGATTTTTTTTTTTTTTTAATGTGGGGGTTGGGGTGAGTATGGGTGTCAAACAACAAACAATCTAACCTTAGAGTTTATAAAAACACCTAGGTTGATTGATGTTTGAGTTATTATGTGATGAAATGAAATCTAATGGGTGGGAGGTGGGGGGTAACTCACAAAACCTTCTACAGCACTTTACTTCAATCTACCGCTTTTGCCTACCTCGAAAGAGTACCTGCAATTACAATAAGAAAGGAGAAAAGTGAGGTAAATGATTTGTAAGTTACAAAACGCGAAGAGAAATCAAAGATCGTTGCCTCCCCGGCAACGGCGCCAAAATGTTGGACGTTTACGAACCTACGCTAACGTGTTCGATTTTGGAAAACCTGTCGTTGTAGTTCAAAAGCGAAGAATTTGTGTTCAACAAATAAAATTTATACCGAAAATAATTCCGGGTCGAACACAAGGAGGCTACATTGATCTATTTTCGTAATTATATTTTTTTTAGGATTTTCTTTAAGCAAGGCGTTATAATTACAATGGGGCTATCAAACTATGAGAGAGAGAGAGAGAAAGAGAACATGCATTCAATATTTAAATAGTTTATAAAAGTTACACTAGAATGCGGAAAATCAATTACACTATAAAGCAGAAAATTCTACACTAGAAAAGCTATAAATAAGAATGGGAGAGAGAAATTATCCTCCTCGACGATTGCTTGGAGGACGAGCTGGACGGGACGACGCCTGGACGAAGGAGAACGAAGCGGGACGAAGGAGGATGAAGCAGAAGAACGGGAACGAAGCAGCACGCCGTCGTCGTCGCGGGATCCACTTCCGAAGGGGAACGAAAATTGGACTTTATCTCACGAGAAGCATCCCGGGTGTGGGACAAGCTTCTCTTGAGCTTTGGAGGGGTAGAGAGGAGAAAGAAGGGATGAGAATTTCGTATGGAGGGGGTCTCCTTTTATAGTTGCAAGGAGTGGGGGCAAAATGGACATTACATCTTCAAAATAATAAATAAGGGGTCTTTAGTGACGGATAAATCCGTCACTAAAGCCCCGACGTGGACGTCGCTGCCGCGCCCACGCACGCCTCCTCGGTTGCCCGCTCCTCAACGCTCGTGCACATCCAGCACTTTTCAGCCGTCCGATTGCGAGATCAGACGGCTTAAATCGCGTCCGCACCCGCTGCAACCCGCCCGCCTGCGCGTATGATCGCGCGTTACGCGGGGCGTCCAATCGCGCGTCGGCGCTATCAAGCGCCCGCGACCGCACGATCTCCATCCGACGCTCCACGCGCCTCAATTACCCGTGCCTCCAATCCCCTCACCGCGGCTCGAACCCATGCCCCGCGCTCGCGTAAGCGCGCTCGACCACTGCACTGCGGGGCGTGGATGGTCGAGCGCACGTTTTAGGCGTCGGGCGGCCACAACCGTTGGATCTCCATTTGACGGTGGAGAGCGATCGGGCGGGGGCCTTCACAAAATGCCAGCGGCCGTTTGGGCAGCTGAGATGGCGCCACGTGGCGCCATCTTGGCCGTCCATCTTCTGGAAGTTGTAGATGGTGCCATAGATGTCGGATTGACTCGATTTTTGTGTCGTTGGGCTACGATCGCCGATCCGAATTCATCCGTGCGGTCGGATTTTTCATCTGAACTGTGAATTTACACCATCCTGGCCCTTGATCTTCTAGGGTTCCCCGATCTCTATCTGATGCTACGGATGCCTGATTAGGGCGATCTTGGAGTCGTTGAACTCCAATCGTCGTCCTGATCATATCCATATGGTTGGATCTTTGATCCGAGGCCCCGATAAAATGTTTGCCCTGTCCAAGCACATAAAAGGAGACAATTAACCTCCATTTTATTCAAACTACTCTAAATGCGAGATGATGCATGTTATGCAATATTTATATCATGAAATGCAATCCTATGCTTAAGAACATGCATAAATAGACATTTTAAGTAGTGTAAATGTGTTTACATCACCCATACAATATCTTTCACGTGCAACCCAAGCTCGAAATAACTGATTATTTTTTTTAGTTGAACTTTAAGTGGACATCTGCACCTATTGAACCATCTTTACCCATTGTCCAACACTTTGGTCTTGGGTTGCACACCACAAAACTGTAGACTCAGCCCCGCAAGCTTAACAACCTTCGGTTCTGGGTGATTTTCATCCAGAACCTTAGAACCACTCGACCCTGGGGCATGGGTCTGCACCATAACTTGGTCCACGTCTGTGGACATTGTTTGTGAGTGTTGAATCGGGTTTAAGAGTATTGCATTGTAGTACAGCCAAAAAAGCATTCAAAACAAATACAATTTTATTACTCGAGTATATTCCAAGGTCGAACATAGGGAGCAAATGGAATTTACGCACTAATCTTAACAATAAATGCAAATTGAACACATAATACTACTCAAAATCTAATTAGAAGTGTAAAGCATGAGTATATGAAGAGTAAAAATAATTGTAACTAAAATAATGGAGAACTTATGAAAATTGGACGTTTGATTTGCAGTCAGACGTCTTAAAAGTTGTGTGCTACAGTGCCTGTCTTTGATTTCTCTTTCTTGATTCTTCTTCTTCCTCCTTTGGCTTCTTCTGCCTTCTCTTCTTCTTTCTCTGTCTTTGGCTCATTCTTCTCTGGCTCTTCCCTTCCTTTGCCTTTACTCTGACTTTCTCTTTTGCCTTAACTTTCTCCTTCTCTTCTCCTTTCTTCCTTCTTCTGCTTCTACTCCTCTTCTTTTTCTTTGCCTTTAGCTTCTATCTTCTTCTTCCTTTACGATCTTTCTCTGTCGGCTGCCTCTTCTCTTTCTTTCTCTTTTTCTTTGGCCTCTATCTTCCTTCTTCCTCAGCTTCTTCCTCCTCTTCTTCAGCCTACAACAAAACCTAACCCCTACCCACGTGCACTCTCCTCTCTTTCTCTCTTAGGTTCCGCTCTCCTAGAGCCACACGTATTCGGGTAATCGGGTCAGGTACGTACCCAGGACCAGGCCCACCAGCGTGTAGTGGTGGGTGAGGAGTGCAGGTCAGGTCGGATCAGCCAGGTCCACAGGACGTGAGCGCGGACGAGATCGGGTCGGTCGGGTGAGAGGTACCTCACCTCGTTATTTGGAGGCGACAAGGCTATGGCGCAAATTCAACTTATGCACACATGAGCTCTCTTCCAGTTCTGAGGTGGGACTAAATGTCCCACCTTCTTCCGCGTGCATAGCAGCAAGATGTCTTCTTCAAATCGTGAGGCTACAGCTGCTCTCTACCCCAATCAAAGGCCTGGATGTGTGTGCGAGGGTGTTCCCCGCAGTCTGGGATAAGGACCTGGAGCTGGCAAGGCCTGGAGCTTCCTTCAATCTTGCTTCAAGCTTGGTCACCAATGGCAGAGGACACATGTACCTGAAATCACAAAGATGGCCTCGCGGCCATGTCAAATTGCTCAAGAAGCTTCGCCAAGGCATGGAGAATGTGCTGCAATAGTTGGCATGGCGTGGGAATGCCTATGCAAGAGTGCCTAAGGCATACTCTGTGCATGTGAGTGGGTGTGTTCGGTGGGATGTTTGGGTGGTCGACGAAGAGATTAGAGTGAGGGGAAATGATTAGTGAGGTCTTTTGAAAGTTGTAGGGTGGTTGGTGAGGTGTATGGAGGTGTGGAGCGCTGGGGGCACCTCGCCGAAGGTATTGCCAAGGTAGAGAAGGTGATGGTGGTCAATGGCGTTGATGGATCATTTCGGGAAATAGAGAGAGGGAAAGGAAGTGTGAGAGAGAGAGAATCTAAGATCTACCTCAAAGGGACGAAGAGGGATAGAGAACCCATGCCGGTATGGTTGTCGGACATGGGGAAGATGAAGATCTCCATAGATGAGGCAGCGACGAAGATAGGGCAGAGGTGACGTCGGCCGATGTTGCGCGACGAGGAGGACTGAGAGGAAGACAACTCAACCATTGGTATTGTTGTTGGGTGATGAGAGAGCGAGGGAGAAGCCACCAGAGCTTGCAGAGAGTTGCGGCCAGTGAGGAGAGAAGATTGTGAGGGAATTCAGGCCAACTTCAAGCTTAGGGAATGCAGCTGGTTCTAGGTAGTCTTAAATAGGTCTCTAGAGAAGGATTTGTGCTTGGAAGACAAGCTTCCAAGCAAGGCAAGGTCGCTAGAGTTGGCAAGTTTGAAAGTCCCAAATCTCTCATCCGTTCGCATGAGAGATTGAGTAGGAATTATGGATCACATATGGGTTCAGATTGGAGGAGATTACTCAGAGAATCTCCCTTCCAATCTTGGGAGGGATTCTCTGAGCAATCAAGGAGAAACCTCCTTCCAAAGCTCGCCGGAGTAGGATTCCTCTGCTATAATGGCAGAGGGACCTATTTGTGAAGACGATAAGAAAGCTAGAGGCTAATTGTAAGGGTTTTTGAAATATAGGGGTACAATTGTAATCAGACTAGACCTGTTTGCAAAGTTGGTCAAGATGAGTTCTCCTTAGGTCCAAATTTTGGTACAAACCTAATTTAGACCTAAGGAATCCAATGGTGAAGTTGGATTTTGGGTTTGACCACGTTTGATTAGAAAATTTATGCAAAAACCCAAATTAGTGCAAATATCTGTCTAAGACCCCATTCTAGGTCAAGATGGGTTTCAATGGATAATTTAAAGGTTCTAAACCCTAGAGAATACTTTTTTATGATTTTTAGAGGGTTTATGCAAATTTTATTATGACCATAACCTTAGTTAATCAAGTGGTTCTTTTTTAGTGTTTTGAGAAGTTATTTAATTCATAGGGTTCATACAAACCTTTTCTGTTCGATCCAACCCACTTATTATCTTATTAAGACATTTTGACCTTTTTTTAGCCCTTGAGAAAACCTGTGGTGTACTGCATTGGTAAAATTGCAGTTTTACCCTTATTTTCTTATTTTACTCTCAGAATGGTTATGCAGTGAATTATGACCTTCAATAAGTTATGTAGGAGCATTTATTCTCTTCATTGGGTCAAAATGAGCTAGTTAGGGCTCATGATGGTGTTTCCATCATACCCCCATGCCTAGCTTTTGCTAGTCCCTTAGCAAAATTTTAAGGTTTTAACTTTGATTCTAGACCATGTAATCTTTTTGATGCTCAAAATTGTGATGTGTGCTTTCTTCTATGGATTAGGTTAGAATGTCGATAGTAAGCCTAGAGGAACTCAAGTACCAACCAAGATCTGGACCTGACCAACTCTAGCCTCAATCTGTCGCAAAGGTTTTTAAGGCCCACAGGAACTATCCTAAGGTTCATTGGACTCTGCGGTTAATGCACCCATGCTTGTAACATATTTTAGCCTTAGTTCAGTTTGCAGTGCGTTTTTGTAAGAGAGAGACAGAGGAATTTTCTTTGTTTGGAGAGTTTTTCTCTCTTTTCTTTTTATTTCTAGCTTTAGATTGGCTTCTCAACACGGTCTGTATCGGATTCCTAGTCCCCATCATCAATCCTCGAAGGGTCCTTGGCAATCGATGCTTCAGGATAGCATTGCCCATGGCAACCCCCAGAACCCTGGCTTTCGAGATTTTGAGATAATCCTGCCCATGGCATTCTGTAGCTAAATCCAGACCCTGGCAATCAACATTTCGTGATAATGCCACCCATGGCATCTGAACCAGCACAGGGTGCTTACATGCCCCCGGAAGGATATGTAAATATCCTAGGAGACAAGCATCAAGGAGACAATATGCTATTGCACATCTTCGAGGGAAATTTCCTACCTCCCCACGCTGGGAACTCGTCCAAATCAACTTGTGTTGATCGGCCACTCCTAATCTAGGTGACTTTTTCAGAACAATTTAAATGCATTTGCGTGATTTTGATACTTATGCACACCGAACTAGGCTGTGTGTGGATTGGGGTGCTTAGGTTACCGAGTCCCGCAAACTAGAGGCCAGTTAACGAGGCCGAATACTCCCTAAGCCTTAGACCTAATACTTAAGCTTCACATTTTTCCCAACCTCTTGAGGACTATCCAGATCTTAGTGGATACTTGAATTTTTAAGCCTAGGAGTATACTTCAAGAGACCTAAGATCAGCGTTCCTACTAATCTCTTTTGTGTTTCATTAGCACTTTTTGCTTCTTTCATTTACTTTCTTTTGGTATGGTCTAGAACTAAGTTAATTCCTTAATTTCTTATTAATGACTATCTCTTTTATTTTTCTTTTCAACTTGTGCTCCTTTTTGACAGTTTTTACTTCTCCCCTTTTTCTTCTCAAGATTTATATGGCCTCAAAATTTTCTCTCCTCTATATTTTTTTTATTCTTTTTCACAATTTTCTAATTTTTTGGTATTTTTTTGGAATATGTGATTTTTTTGTGAGAACCCTTCTGAACTTTGATTTTTGAATGTTTGCACTTTACCACCCTCCCATGCCTAAGTTTTGCAATGTCCTCATTGTAAACGGAGGGTGTGAAATAGGTTTGGGTTTAGAAACTAGAACAGGATTTATCAGGTGGGCGAACAGGTCAGGAATGACTATTACGGACAATTTCAAGCTCTAGCACGTGTACCAGAGGTGGGATCGACTGTTCTAAAAATCGAACTCATGGTGCAATAGATGTGAAGTACAAAAGGATAATCAGAAGGATCTCAGGTTTTTTGGAATGACAGGTTGCCTCCCATTAAGTGGTAAATTCAACGCCTTCAACCGAGCGGGAAATGATATGGAGGAGTGGTCAAATCAGCTGAGTTTCGTAGAACAAGCACCTTAATCAAGAGCCTGGTTGGTCCAACCAGGTGCTTGTTCAGATCAATAGGCTAATGATGCAGCCCAAACCCAATCAATCTGGTGGGTTGATAAATGTAGATCAAGAGATGTGGAACCCACCATATACTTTGGAGCTCAGAGTGATGCGGAAGTGTGAATCCAGGGTTTGGCTGAGTCAAATCAGCCTGATCAGAGTAGGGATCCTTAAAATAATCAGTGGATGGTGCGGAAACTCTACAGGAGTCATCAGAGAATGATGGAGCATGATTTGTAGTTTGATCAATGTCTGAAACCCGATAAAAATGTAGAGGTGAATCATCTACAATGGGCTTAGTAAGAGGGGAATCATAATGGAAATTGAGTTCAATTGTGGGTCAGGATTGAAAACAGGTTTGGATGGGTTTTGTATATGTAGAGGAGGTGGCATCAATAAGAATTGTGTATGAGGGCTCCTCTAAAAAGGAATTAAAGGTAGGTTCATTTAGAAAGTCCTCATAGTAGCCATCAAATTCAAAAGTGAATGCATGAAGAGTGTTTATAGGATGAAGAAAATCTGGGTCAAGAAATGATTCGAATTCTGGATTGTAGCCACTCTTGACACTTTTTGGTTTTGATTCCTGAGGATCGAAAAGAAATGATTCCATTTCAATGGAACCTAAATTTATATCAGTGATCTCGGGATCAGGGACCTTAGAATCAGAGTCAAAGAATGAATTATGTGAGCTGAGGTCATAGATTGGCTCATAGTTTTCAGGAAACAATGGTTCTCCAAAATCATGGTAAGATTCGAAATCGTCAGAGAAATTGCGAGAATCAAGTTTTGAATTTGATTCAAGATTAGAGGTTCCACCACAGAATAAATCACAAGATACAGACTCAGCAACCTAACTTGGGTCTAGCCTATTTGTAGATTTTGAGCTTAAAATGGTGTCCCTATTGGATCTGGGCTCGAGTTCTTGGCTTGTAGGGAAGACCCAATCAAAACCCCACTCTTCCAACTCCTCAGCTTCTGTATCGTAGATTTGCATGACTTCCGAAAAATCAATCTGTATCTCTGAGGATGTTGGAGAGGGACATTCATCAAACAAAGGCCCAGAATCATAATCCCAATTCAAACTTTGATCGTCATCATACAAGGCCTTGTAATCATCCCAATAAGAGTCAAATCCAGATTCTAGGCTAGGGATGTGGGTTGAATTACCAGAATCTAGGTCAGAATTGCCTTCGAGGGTCACCTTATCAGAATAAGGGGCGGAATTTATACCCTCGAGAGATTCTAATTCAATCTCATTGTTATAGGAGTCTAGAAATTCTATGCTTGGTGAACCAGGATGCTGGTTTTCTAGGGTTGGCTTAAAATCGTGTTCTCCTGCAATTGGGACTTTCCAACCTAAGTCAAGATCAGACATGTTATATTCCATCTGGGTTGGGAATCCACAACAATCTTGTGTCTCAAACCAGGGCTTTGGGAAATCAAATTGATCCTCAATATTACTCCAAGATGTTTCATTAACTGTTTGGGGTATGTACGGGTATTTTTGATTGATAACTTGTTTCAACAATTTCATCATCTCTTCCCATTTTTCAAGATCATCTTGGTGTTTTTCCCAAAGTACAGAATGTGTCAAGCATTGGAGATATTCAAAGTTATGCAATTTCTCTATCTCGATGTATCCAGTTATGAGAATATTCCAGGTTGATCCCTTTGTTGCTTCTGTTAATTACAATTGGGCACAGTTTATGATGAAGGTTGTCGTTGTTGATACACTAACCTGAATGTCTTCTACGGGTTTTGAGGTTTTGTATTCAATCTCATAAAACTTAAGGGCATCCTCAACCATTCTATCTCTCATGGATCTTTTCGATTCAGGTTTCTTCAATGGTCTTCCTAAGTAACCAGGCTGCATATTTGAATCAGATGGTGGAATTAAGATGTAGAATCAAAGTTCAAGTTTAGAATGAAGTGATTTGATATGAAAGAGATTTCCAATGAAAATATGTGTGTGCTCTAAATAGAAGGGATGAGAGACAAGATGTGATGTTGACCCAATCAAGGCACCCAAAGATTTTTGGATGACTGTAGAGGTTCGGGGTGGATATACCCCTTAGTCAAAAAGCAGTTCACCTAAGAATTACCTGGGCAGCCAGAGAGGGAGAGTCCTGCAAAGACCCCTACACGGTAGAGTGCCCCCACGAGTTATAGGGTTTCCCCCACCCGACCTCTCTTGTCACTGAGGGTCTAGGTAGACCAGAATGGATGACTTGACCTCTTAAGTCTATCAGTTTTATGTACTAATTTATGCCTTTGATTTCACTTGAATTAGTAATTGATTGGACTTGTCACCTAATTTGGAGGTTGGTTGGCCTACAATGTAGTCCAACTTTACCTGACCTACCCTAAAGATGGTAGAATGACTCTAGGTCAAGACCTAGAAATCACCCTGATTTTGACTCCCAGGTTATTAGGTCCAAGGTTTATAGGGTTCAAGTGAGTTTAGAGCTTGATTTTAGGATTTTCCTTGATTAGATATTTTCAATCAAGGGTTTAGGTAGCATGCAAATGTGGGTGGGTTTGTTTCCTTTTATGCAGGCAAGTGTGACTAACACTTCAAAATCCTAATGTAGAAACCTTAATTGGCTTTATTTCAAAGTCCTCTTTGATTTTCAAAAAATGTTCTCCTTGGACTTCAAACAAGAAGTGCGTAGTATGAGAAGATTAGAAATTAAGCAGAATCCCTAATAGGCACAGGAATTTTGGGGTAGGATTTCTAAACAGAATCACTATTTGAAAAAAAATTAGAAAACTTATCTCCTAAATGATAATTATTATGAAAAATAAGGTAGGTGATTCCTAATTGATTATTTATTTTTTGGCTTCCCAATATTAGGATGTTGATTAGGGAAGAATAGAAAAGTTACCTGCCCTGGAGTGGTTGATTGGCATGAAAGATCTCTTCATGAGGTACCTCGCAAAATCACAATCAAGCAAATAGGGCCAGTTAGTGCTCAAATATAATCAAATAATGTAGAAAATAGTGGTGAATTGCACGTTGCTCCCTGGCAACAACGTCAAAATGTTTGTGAGCGCTGAATAGTATTACGTTGTAGTACAGCCAAAAAAGCATTCAAAACAAATGCAATTTTATTACTCAAATATATTCTGAAGTCGAACACAGGGAGCAAATGGAATTTATGCACTAATCTCAACAATAAATGCAAATTGAACACATAATACTACTCAAAATCTAATTAGAAGTGTAAAGCATGAGTATATGAAGAGTAAAAATAATTGTAACTAAAATAATGGAGAACTTATGAAAATTGGACGTCTGATTTTGCAATTAGACGTTTTAAAAGTTGTGTGCTACAGTGCTTGTCTTTGATTTCTCTTTCTTGATTCTTCTTCTTCTTCCTTTGGCTTCTTCTGCCTTCTCTTCTTCTTTCTCTATCTTTGGCTCATTCTTCTCTGGCTCTTCTCTTCCTTTTCCTTTACTCTGACTTTCTCATTTTCCTTAACTTTCTCCTCTTCTCCTTCCTTCTTCTACTTCTACCCCTCTTCTTTTTCTTTGCTTTTAGCTTTTGTCTTCTTCTTCCTTTACGATCTTTCTCTGATTTTTACCTTCCTTCTTCTTTTGCCTTTTCTTTGCCAGCTGCCTCTTCTCTTTCTTTCTCTTTTTCTTTGGCCTCTGTCTTCCTTCTTCCTCAGCTTCTTCCTCCTCTTCTTTAGCCTACAGCAAAACCTAACCCCTACCCACACATACTCTCCTCTCTTTCTCCCTTAGGTTTCGCTCTCCCAGAGCCACACGTATTCAGGTAATCGGGTTGGGTACGTACCTGTGACCATGCCCACCGGCGTGCGGTGGTGGGCGAGGACTGCAGGTCGGGTCAGGTTAGCTAGGTTCATGGGGCGTGAGCGCTGACGAGATCGGGTCGATCGGGTGAGAGGGACCTCACCCTGTGATTTGGAGGCGACAAGGCTATGGTATAAATTCAACTTATGCACACAGAGGCTCTCTTCCAGTTCTGAGGTGGGATTAAATGTCCCACCTTCTTCCGCGCACACAGCCGCAGGATGTCTTCTTCAAATCGCGAGGCTGTAGTTGCTCTCTACTCCAATCAAAGGCCTGGATGTGTGCGAGAGGGTGTTCTGCATAGCCTGGGATAGGAACCTGGAGCTGGCAAGGCCTGGAGCTTGCTTCAAGCTTGGTCACCAATGGCAGAGAACACCAGTACCTGAAATTACAAAGACGGCCTCGCGGCCATGTCAAATTGCTCAGGAAGCTTCGCTGAGGCACAACGAATGTGCTGCAGTGGTTGGCGTGGCATGGGATCGCCTGTGCAAGCGTGCCTAGGGCACACTGTGTGCGTGTGAGTGGGTGTGTTTGGTGGGATGTTTGGGTAGTCGACGGAGAGATTAGAGTGAAGGGAAATGATTAGTGAGTGTTATGAAAGTTGTAGGGTGGTTGGCGAGGTGTATGGAGGTGTGAAGCGATGGGGGCACCTCATCGAAGGTGTTGTTGGAGGTGGAGAAGGTGATGGTGGTCAGTGGTGTCGGTGGGTCATTTAGGGAAATAGAGAGAGGGAAAGGAAGTGAGAGAGAGAGAGAATCTAAGATCTACCTTTAAGGGACGAAGAGGGATAGAGAACCCACGCCGGTTTGGTCGCCGGATGTGGGGAAGAAGAATATCTCTGTAGATGAGGCGACGGCGAAGACGGGGCAGAGGCGAAGTTGACCGGTGTTGCGTGATGCGAAGGATTGAGAGGAAGACAACCCAACCACTGGTATTGTGGTTGGGCGACGAGAGAGTGAGGGAGAAGTCGTCGAAGCTTGCGGAGAGTTGCGGCCAGCGAGGGGAGAAGAATGTGAGGGAATCCAGCCTAATTTCAAGCTTAGGGAATGCGGTTGGATTTGGGGAGTCTTAAATAGGTCTCTAGAGAAGGATTTGTGCTTCAAAGCCAAGCTTCTAAGCAAGGCAGGGTTGCCGGAGTTGGCAACTTCAAAAGATCCAAATCTCTCATGCATTCGCATGAGAGATTGAGTAGGAATTATGAATCACAGATGGGTTTAGATTGGAGGAGATTACTCAGAGAATCTCCCTTCCAATTTTAGGAGGGATTCTCTAAGTAATCAAGGAGAAACCTCCTTTCAAAGCTCTCCGAAGTAGGATTCCTCCGCTATAATGCCGGAGGAACCTATTTGTGAAGATGATAAGAAAGTTAGGGGGCTGATTGTAAGGGTTTTTGAAAGATAGGGGTACAATTGTAATCAGACTGGACCTATTTGCAAAGTTGGTCAAGATGAGTTCCCCTTAGGTCAAAATTTTGGTACAAACCTAATTTAGACCTAAGAAATCCAATGGTGGAGTTGGATTTTGGGTTTGACCACGTTTGACTGAAAAATTTATGCAAAAACCCAATTTAGTGCAAATATCTGTCTAAGACCCCATTCTAGGTCAAGATGGGTTTCAATGGCCAATTTAAAGGTTCTAAACCCTAGAGAATATTTTTATATGATTTTTGGAGGGTTTATGTGAATTTTATTATGACTATAACCTTGGTTAATCAAGTGGGTCTTTTTTAAGGTTTCAAGAAGTCATTTAATTCACATGGTTCATGCAAACCCTTTTCTGTTTGATCCAACCCACTTATTATCTTATTAAGAACTTTTGACCTTTATTTAGCCCTTGAGAAAACCCATGGTGTACTGCATTGGTAAAATTACATTTTTGCCCTTATTTTCTTATTTTACTCTCAGAATGGTTGTGCAGTGAATTATGATCTTTAGTAGGTTATGTAGGTGCATTTATTCTCTTCATTGGGGCAAAATGAGCTAGTTAGGGCTCATGATGGTGTTCCTATCAGACATCTTTTGTTAGTAGGTTTGAGGATCAATATTTTTATTTTGATTTTGACATGCACTTGTGAAATCTCAATTTCTTCCTTATATGTATGTTATGTCTAGCTGAAGGCATTAAATTTAGCATGTGTGTATAATCCACGTTCTCTGCGGAGCTGACCAGATTTTCATGAAATTCTGGTGATATTCTATTTACTCTGCCCTTTTCATGTCTTTGTTTTTACAATGAGGACATTGCATCATTTAGGCATGGGGGGGTGGATACTTTATCCTGAAATTATTTTGTTAAATCTATAGAATTTCTTTTAGTTTCTTTAAAAAAAATGCAAATTAAAAAAAAAAAGAATTAGGAGAAGAGAACTTAGGCATTTGGAGGTTATTAACTTTAGGAAATAATACAATAGGACTTGAATACTTAGACTCTTTAGGTCTTTGGGCTTAATTAGCCCAGGTGTCCACTCGAATGTGGACTTAGTCTCGAGTCCTCACCAATTCAAATTAATCTTTAATCTGGTGAATAAATTGGGGTGATAAGTATACGACTTATCAACTTGCCCTTTGATTTGAGGGGACTTTAAGCCTAAGCATCTACACACTTTTTGGCACTGACTCACTTTTCGACGATTTCTTCAAAAATTGGGTAGCTAATGAATCATCTACGGTGGTATTGCTGGCAAGTTGTCGATGGTAATAGCTTATCAGTCGGTTGTCCAGAGCCCAGCCATAAGGCCATTTTCTTTTATTACCTTTAGGTAAATTTTAGATCAGAAAAGCCACCTACTTAAAAAAAAGAAGAGAAAAGAGAAAAGAAAAAAAAAAGAAAAAGGAAAAAATAAAAAAATAAACAAATAAAACCACACTTCACCGCACGAGTATGGCTGGCAAGTTACCGTGGGTAACAGCCCATTGGCCGGTTGTCTAGAGCCCAGCTCACAAAAATGCACAATAATTCCCAAAACACTTAGGGAAGAAGCGGGGAAGTAGAATGAATCGGGGAGATATACACTGGGTTCACCCTTGTGTTGACCCCATAAATAAAAAAAGTAGGAAGAAAGCTACCGTTCAAAAAGATAAACCTTTAGGTAAGGTCACCTAGGGTCATAGAAACCTGAAGTCCATTTTAACGACCACCTAGTGAGTCTTTCACTCTTTCCACAAGAAGCTTAGCACTTAGAGTCCTCTTCGACTCTTGGGTGGGTCAGGTAGCTGTAAAAAGTTGTCTCGGAACTCTCAAAATCCAAAAGTACAAAAAAAAAATTAGAAAAGAAGGAAAGCAAAAAAAAAATGTATCTTCCCTTTTCAAATAAGACGAGGACTTAGGCAGTCTGCATTCTGGCAAACACTCGAGTACTGTTGAGTCTTCGTAGTTTAGGACATTAGTTGATAATTTCTATTATTAAAAAATAACATAGACCTAAGCGATCGAATCCTAATTCTATTTTTATACATAGCATGTAGTTTAATTTTGCTAGGGAGTAGCAAAAGATAGGCATGGGGGTATAATGTAGGCATAATTATTGAGGGTAAAATGCCTATTCATGCATGTTCCTAGGCTTAGATTTTCATTTCATGTTATAAATATTGCATAGCATGCATCATTCTACATTTAGAGTAGTTGTATATAATTTAGGTTAATTGTATCCTTTTTGTGGTCAGGAGAGAAGGATATTTATTTCGAAGCCTCGAATTGACAATTCGATTGTACGAATCTAATCAAGATGATGATTGGAGTTCAACACTTCCGAAATTGCCTTGATCGGAGTCCTGTAGCACCATATGCAATCCAAGGAAGATCAATGGCTGAGGGATTAGGTGATGCAATCCACAGTGACAAATGACAAATCCGATCGCACGGATGATTCGGGTCAACGATCGCAACCTAACAGTGCGAAAATCGACTTAATCCGACCTCTGTAGCATCCCCTACAAAGGAAAGAAGATGGACGGCCCAGATTATGTCATGTTACGCAACCCAAACCGCCCATGTGCAAGCACACGCCACCGCATGTGCACAGCAGTGTGAGTGCAAGCACGCACGTGGAGGCGCGCACGCGCAAGCGCAGCGTGCGCACGGAGGCAACGACAACAGCGGTGCGTATCGCGCACACACGATAAGGGCACAAACAGCGTGAGCCAGCGGTGCGGCAGCAGGGTCATGTGAGCAGGATCTTCAGTGACATTTGTGGTGGATCTTCAACGACATTTATGACCGACACTAAATGTCCTGTATACGAATTTGATTCTTTCCTCCACTATAAAAGGGCCCCTACCCCTCTCATTTTTCTTCATCTCTTCTTTTCTTCCTCTAACCACCTCCAAGGCTCTAGAGAGAACTTATCCCAAGCCTGGGATGCTCCTCTAGAGTAGAAAACAAATATTTGTTCCTACCTCTCATCCCCCTTAGTGAAGTATCCCGTGGCCGTCCTCTCACCACCCTTCGAGAAGAAGATCCTCGTCGCGACGCCATCCTGCCCCATCCTCCGTCCTCCGTCTACGTCCTTCGTCCCGCTCCTCTTCACCTTCCTCCGGGCAAAGTCAGAGTGAGTCATCCTCCGAGCAACCATTAAGGGGGATTCTTTCACCTCTTTCTATCTTTTTCACTTTTGTAGTTGTAACAAACATTTATTCATAAATAGATGATTGTTTCTCTCTCTCTCTCTCTGTGTCTCTTTCTTTTTATTTTACAAGAAGATTAGCTAGATTTCATCGACCTGATCTCTTTCCCTATTAAAAATATCAAAAAAATTAGAAAAATAAAAACAAATAAAAGCAACACAGATTTTTCAAAACCAAACGTTTGCCTCCCCATGTTCGACCTGGGACTACTTTTTGAGTTTTGGTTATAAATTTTATTTGATAGACGCATTTTGCGAGCTACGATGATGGGTCCTCCAAACCCTGATTTCTACCATGCGAAACACGCTCCATCAACAAACTTCTTCCTTCGGGGATAACATAGTAGGTGGTCAATGATTTAACCCTGCCTTTTAGGCTTAGGTAGAAGATGTCTGAGTCAAATGGTTTAATTTTTGGTGGCTCACACTCATTTGGTGCTACATGTAGCTTAGTACTACATACTCTAAATCTCTAGATTATCAAACAAGTCAACCTAGTAAGGCTAAAAAAAATGTGCTCTCATTTAGTTCCTTTGTGCTCACTCTTTTTTTTATATATAATCTCACAATCTTGCTAGATTTGTAAATATATTTGGTGGTCTTTCATGATATTAACACTTTGATTAAGTTCTGATAACCCTATAACTAAGTCAGACTTCCTCAGCTAGTATTCATGCAGTCAGAAATATAGAAAAGTAGGTCAAGGCTATATTTGGTGGATCATACTTTTTAATTTTTTTTTTTTTGAAAATATATTTTTTCTTTCGAGAATATCTAATATTTTTTTCTTTTTTTCTACTATTTTTTTCCATATCTGTCAACACAACACATATAGCATAAACTTTTATTAACGAGGCATTATTGGGGAATGATGTTGTTCAAGAGGATAATGTGTGGCTTATTTGGTGGAAATGCCTACTCTCGACACTGGGGAAGGAATAAATGGGATAGCGTATTTCTGACATTAACATTAATACCCTCCTTCAGCTGAGGATTCTGTAAAGGATGATCATAACCATCCACCTTAGTCCTAGTTTTATTGGAACCCATTCTCTGCATATTTGCTTTATTTGGTGGCTTTTAAGAATTCACACAAAATGTTTGCACACCAGAGCTGAGAGTGAAAACTATGCCTAACTCTGAGTATCATTATTTAATTATCTACAACTTTACAGTCTTCGTACTAGACTTAGAGCACCAGTAGACACTTGACTCTCACCACACAAATTGTTTGGTGGATCTCATGGAAGATAGTTTGGCTGACTCCCTAACTGACTGTCCAAGGGTTTGACAAGCTAAAAATATCTATTGGTCCCTGATGTAGGAAATATGTGGTTTGTTAAATAAAGAGAAATAGTGCCATTGTATGTTTAAAATCGATCAACTCTTAAATTTATAATTCGTAGATAGTAGAGTATCTAGGGTCATCTAAGGAGGCAAATTTGTTAATCACATGGAGTGGTTCTCCCTCTTCCCTCTCAAATTGCACTTGTCTTTTTGTATTTGTAATTTTTGTTATTTTTAGGGTTTTCAAAAATAGTAGGGCATTCACAAGTGAAGATGAACTATGCTAAACCTACGCCTATGTGACAAAAAGAAACCCTTTCTCTTAAGCTCATCCTAGGCAAGTGCACTAAGACTACTAAAAGAAAGCACTACAAACTTTAGGCAAGAAATTGAAGGCAACAATATGCTTTGTATTGCTAATTAAAATGATGTAATTCTAGTAGAATGCTTCTTACAATAAGATAAAAGTAAACACTAGCTAATACAAAAGAAATTGATAAAGATGAAGAAAAAGGTATCCTTTAAATGAAGCTAGAAATGGTCTTTGCTCCAAGCTCGGTAGCTCCCGAGCTTGAAGAAGATGCTTCCTTGCTCCTTCCTTCTTGTGGTCTTCATCCAAGTGTTCTTCTCCAAGGGTGGATGTCCACCTTAGCCTTCCTTCCTCTTTGCCTAGCTATCCGCTTTGATGAAGAACTCCTCCTCCTAGGTGTGGCAAAAGGGAGAAGAAGAAAGAGGAAGAAGGCACCAAGGGGGCAGGTAGGTTGCCCCCTTTACCCACTTCACTTCTTCTTCCTTGGCCTTAGGTGTAGGTGGTGCAGGTAGAAACTAAACTAAGGGAGATGATGATTTTTAGGGGGTGGTTTGGTGGGGTATATATAGGAATGGAGAGGGGAGTTGGCATGGCTTTTGGATGTAGGGTTAGGATTGATTTTGGTGGGTGGTTAGTGATCCTACGGACTAGGATAGTTAGCGCCAATCCTAAGTGTACTTTAGGTGGCAGTTGCAGGTGGTTACCACCCTTTGTGGCCTTTGGATTTTGGCACCACAATGGGTCTTCTAGAAGGGGTCCTAGGCGGCACCAAGATTGGAAGGGTAGGATAGGTTTAGGTGTTGGATGGGGGGTTAGGATGAGAGGAGGGTTGGCACCAAAAACCAAGGTGGTTATGGGATGGTTTTGGCACCAACTATTGGCACCTTTTGATGGTGGTGGTGGGTTGAAGAGATGGCTTGTTGTTGGCATCAAGTTGGATTGGGAGTAACGAGCTTAGGTGGACTAGGCTTAGGGTTATTTGGTGGAGCTTGGGTAGGTGGGTTTAAGGGTTATGTAGGGAGGCCAAGGAGGTGACTAGCTAAAGCTAGCTTTAGTAGTAGGGAGTAGGGTAGAGATGTAGAGGGAGCTGGGGTTTTGGAGGTGATGAGATAGAGGGAGCTGCTTTGAGCTGCATTGGAGCTAGTGGTTGCTGAAGAGAACTGTAGGGGGCTACTTTAGCTGGCTTAGCTTTCTAGTTCTTTGCTAGCTGATAAGCCAAGCTAAGATGAGCTAGCTTCTGTTGATATAAGCTGAGGTGAGTTGGGTCTAGTCTTCCCGGAGATTCCCTAGCTAGCTGGAGTAGCCACCTTAGGAAAAGTAGCTGAGCTCAACCAAGTTGAGCTGAGTTAAGTCTTTGGGAGCTGTACTTGAGCTGGCTAGGTCTAGTCAGTTGATGGCAGTAGCTAGTCCTAGTCAGGTTGAGCTTCTAATGAACTGTTCTGAGCTGGAGGAGTTGGAATGGAGATTGGAACAACTAAAGTGAACTATTGTCAACTAAGTTGAGTTGGCTTAAGCTCCCAGTGAACTGATTGGAGCTAAGATGAGCTAGACTCAACTAAGTTGAGCTGGATCTGAGTTGACTTGAGCTAAGTTGAGCTACCTTAAGCTACCATCTAGCTAAGATGAGTTGCATGGAGTTAGAGAGAGATAAACTTAACTCAGGTGAGCTGATATCCACCTGTAATGAGTTGGATTTAGCTGGGGTCCAGCTGAATTGAGATTCCTCTTTACCTGTTGCCTTCCTGAATGTTAGGGTTTTAGGGATTTGGCTATTTGTTAATCCCTAACACTCAAATAAATGTGTCAAAAACACAAAACTATGCAATGCATGCCAACCTAAGTAATGCCTAAATGCAACCCAGAAACCCATTTGCAGAGTTAAAACCCTAAGAGCCAGATCAATTTTAGGGCATAAGAATGATGATAAACTGATGTTTATCACACCCCTATACCTATCTTTTGCTAGTCTCTTAGCAAAACTATTTTCACAAAATGGAATTTTGGGAAAGACTAATTTTTTTTACTTTTGAGGAGAAAAAGATTACAGGGTCTTGGTTGATTGAAAACATGAAAGGTACGGGATTTGTTAAAGATAAAACATCGGGATTCATCTTTGGGTCCAAGAGTTAGAAGAATCAGGATCAATGCATCTTTCAAAAATTCACAAGTTAACTCCTTGTTAATTCAAATGGCTCGAAATCATTTTGCAGTTAGGATTTCCTTGGCTTTTGAATCCAACTCGCAACTTGCATAATATTTTAAAACCTTGTGTCGGTTCTTTGTGAATGCCAACATTTATAAGGACATGTTTTTAAACCTTTTTTCTTTTACTACCACATGCCTATTCCTAGCTTAATCCAACAACAGATGCATCGAGATCATCATTCCCGTTACTAATCCTCGAGGGGGCTTTGGCGAGAGCACTTCGAGATAGGACTGTTGAAGACACCACCTAGGAGGTCACAACCCCAAAATGCAATGTGGAGTAAAGAGACACTGATTGCACAGCAATCATAGGACCTAATCTACCTAAATTAAGTTAGATTTTAGCTTAACTTAGGGACAATGCATGCATAAGCATCATAATTTGCATCAAAGTTGATTGGTTAGTTTTATAGATAATAATAATATTTTCTGCTCTAAGAGAGAGGATATACTAATTGCAGATGATTCGAGGCCGCATATGATAAATCAGACCGTATGGATTTGATCAGGACGACGACGGGAGTCCAACACTTCCAGAATTATCCTGATCAGACTTCCATAGCATCACATATAGCCCATAAAAGATTAGAGGCCAATGAGCAAGATAGCATAAATCCAAACCTCAAATGTCAGATCCGACCACACGGATGGATCCAGATCAATGATCACAGTCCAATGGCACAAAAATCAACTCAATCGGAGCTCTGTAGCACCAACTACAAGGGCAGGAAGATGGACAGTTAAGATGGTGCCACGTGGTGCCATCCCAATGGCCCACCTATGTGCCCCAAACACTAAAGAGTGAAGCAAAGTCGTTGGATTGTCATCCAACAACCACCGTTGCGCCACATCACCCCTCCCTATGCCCTTTATCAGAAGAAGAATCCATCTCAATCGTTGGATCGTCATCCAATGGCTAAGAGCAGCTGCACAAGAATACAAGAACACGACACAAGGGTGCGCATAGCATGTTGGTATTAGAACTCACATGCAAGCAAGCAGCGTGAGCTCGATTTATGCTGAGCACAAAATCAAAGAGGCGGTGGAGTGTGAGTGTAATTGAACCGTTGGATGAGATCGAAGGGTGTGGATGTGGACGCGTGGCAGACGGAGGTGTGTTGGATGAGGTAGTGTGGTGAATGCTTAGATGGACGTGCAATCAGATGCCCCGATATACGCACGATCAGGAGAGAGAGAAGGGGTGAGTGGTTCATTTCACGATCAAATGACTGAAATTGAAAGCGTGCGCATGAAGGGTGTGAGGCAACGGATTGAGTGGTTGAGCAGTTGCCAAGTGGCGGCATCTGGCGCAGCGGGCACATTGAAGGCGTGTAGAAGGTTGTTTTTAGGTGAGATTTGGTTCGTTGATCTCCTAATCGACGAATCTGATCAATCCAAAGGTGTTGCACAATTTTAGGGACTAAAATGCCTGCATTGCCCCTTATTTAGCTATAAAAAGAGCCCCAAAGCCCCCATTTGAGAAGGATCTCAACTTCCACCAGACACATCTCTAGCCTCTCTCTCTCTGCAACATCTCTCTATTCTTCTTCACGGCACTCTAGATCTGAAGTACTTCCACATTCACACAAGCATCCCTCAAACAACATTGCCGTTCACCTACTTTTCTTTCTCTCTACTCTTTGGCATATTTGTTTTAATTCCTAGTTTGAGAACTGTTTGCCATTAGTAATAAAAATCTGATTTTCTGTATATCTAGTCTTTGTTTCTATGTTTGCATTAGGATAGATTAGTTAGTACAGAAAGCTTTGAAAATTGTATTTTCCTCCCTGAGATTGACTCGATACTTATCGAAATATTTATAAATTTATTTGTTTTGACATGATTCGCAACTACAATGATACAAAATCTTTTAACGCATTTCACAAGAAAAAGTTACTGCTGTTGTCGGGGAGGCGACGGAAATTTTTAAAACTTTTCTTCCTAGTGCTTATTTGAGATTTCTAACCTACTTTATTTTTGTTGATTTCATGTTCCAGGAAGTGCGAAAATCTGAGAAGAAATGCAACAACGAAAAAAATGCAGGTTTCTAATCTCAGGTAAGTACTTGTATCTTAGATTAAGTTAGATTTTCTTTCGAAAAAGAAAAATCCAAAAATAATTAGGTGCTTACTTGATCCTTAGGTTAGCATTTGCTTGCTTTTTGAAAAAAAAAACTCTTTTGGTGGATATTATTTTTTAAAAAATCAACAAAACCACCTCCCAAATTTTTAGGCTACAACAAACTCTGATCTAAAAAATTCAATTCCAAAAAATTTACACATCGAAAAATTGTAAAATTTTTATTGGATGTGGGTTTTGAAGTCAAGAATAACATATCCAAATTTTGTACCATTCTAAGTTGAACAAAATTTTAAAAATTCACAAACTGAACTATTATCAAATCTGTTATTGCTCTTGACTTTTTGGACTTCAAAAAATCACAGGAATTTTTATACAACTCTAATTTATCTAAATTTGTTATGTTGGATTCCTATGATAATATAGAATCTCAAAAATTCTGAAAAAACTATTTAGTGCACGTTTGGTTGCACAGAATATTCAATCACTAACTGGGTGTCAAAACAGACTACAAAATCCCTAATACACTTTAAATCTGAAAAAACTAGAAAATATACATTAAAATTCTTAAAAAATATATTTTTTGATTGCCTAGTTGGTGGTGCACTAGGACCAATTGATTACACTAATTGGATCGCACCACATTCCTTATTTTGGACTTAAAAGTATCATCGTAGCAGCTACTTGTTTCTAAGGTTTCAAACCTTAAGGTACAGTACCCTTTGCATTGCATACTTCTAAAGAAAATCTATCTCATAGATTGGGACTTGCAAAGAAACTCTTATGTGCTCATCAAAACCTTGCTTGAATTTATCTAACTACGAAACCCTAAAACACAATTATACAAGTAATTGAACCTTAAAATTCACTTCATCATAAAAAAATTGCCTGTGAACCCCTTGCCTATGCACTTTACACTTTTGAAATCAATTTTAAGGGCAACACCCTCGTAACGCCCATCATATTCCAAAAGTACGTCAAGCCTAAGCCTAAAATTGAGTAGACGTGCCCTAGGTAGGACTAATTTGCTTCGTGACTTGAAATTAGATTGGGCTAAGATCAAGGCCTTATCTATTTGGACCCACTGGTGACAAGAAAGGTCGATGTGGTAACCGCGTTAACCCTTAGTGGTGTCCTGCCGTGCAGGGTGTCCTAGGGGGTCCCACCCTTCTGGCCAACCAAATAATTCAAGGGTTGATTTAACCTAGTCATGTTTTAGGGAGCCAAGATTAAGTTTAATTACAAATTACACTCTAAGGACTAGCTTGATTGCTTGTGCTGTGAGGGTGGGTATTCTTGCATCTGTCTTCTCTCTCTCATCTATCAACTTTCTTCTGGTGCTTGCAAGGTAGAAAAATTCTAAACCCTGATTTGATGCCACCTTTAGAAAGAAATCATAGGAGTTGAATTTTTTTTTTTTTTTTTTTGAATCTGATTCTAAATCCTTTCCCATGGGTAATCACCATGAGGAATAACTGATTGAGGAAGAGAACTTGGACCCGTACTCTTTTTCTTCCCATTATTCCTCCTTTTCTCCCTATCCCAACCCATCCCTTCTCCAACTTCTTCAGGATGGGAGAACCTTCCTCAACACCCAGGACTTGATTCCCTTGCATAAACCTCATATTCCTCAGGTATAGCTAGGCCTACCTCTTCCTTACGGAATCCCACACGAATCTCTGGATATCAAGGATATCTACAATCTCAACAGACACTCTCCATACAGGATCAGCACCTAATTGACATGACCAACTATCTTGACCTGTTCAACCAGACCCATCTCTCCCTTGGTTGGGGATATGCCTCAAAGTCCCAATACCTAAGATATCAATCCTATCCCTGAAATCACTTTGCAGCATATCCCAATTACACCCAACCCACTTCACCTTCTTATTAGAATAACCCTACACCACCCAACCAAGGATATGATTCTTACCCTAGGTATTCAATTCCTGATGATGATAGATATTCTGATTTGACTGAGATTAGAAATACTAGAAATAATTATCCTTAGGCCCACTCAAACCCCTGATCATGGAGGTGATCCTGAGGTTACCCAATTGCTTCAAGTGCTCCAGGAGATGAGAGATGCTAATAAAAGAAATACTAACAACCTATTGAAGGAGCTTAATAGAATTTGGGAAGCACAACTTGATAAACCTGGTTCGAGTGTGGCAAAAGTTGGTGGTGAGCCACTTAGGGTTGAGGATCCGACCTTAGGTATGACTCTTATTCAATCCCAACCTCTACTTAAACCGAGCCCACCCACCAGTCCTGTAATTATCCAAAACAAATCCTACCCAGACTTACATAAGAACTAATAGATAATTTTAATATCCCAAAGACTACCTTTGAGGAGGAAGACTCACTCGAGGATCTAAACCTTGATTTAGAACTTGAATTACAATCATTCTATCTTGAGGAACAAATCTTTAGTGGGCCTAAGAATGAGTCCTTTATGTCAAAAGATGCACAATTGGACCACACGGATGATTCAAATTTGGATACCTCAAAAAATTTGGGAGAATCATAACAAGATTGTGAAGAGCCCCATCAAGAAGATAGAAGGATTGGGGATAGTGACACTCCTAGCTAGGCATGGTTGGATGGTTTTGATATGATTTGGTCTGAGGATTATCATGCTTAGATGTGCTTAGATGATTCGATATCTAGATTCGGTGATACTAATCATTCTGAGATATTCCATATAGAAGCCGAATATGCTTTCACTTCTGTATTAGCTAATTCACACCCTTCTCTTCCCATCCACTAGATTCCCGAGGAAAACCCTGACTCTTATCTCCAACATCTTGAGATTGAACAAAACATACAATCCCCTTATGAAAAAGATGTTCAAGAGATTGCATAATTATTGGGGATGACTTATGATGATTTATCTGAGGAAGCAAAGAATTTAGCTGAATAATGAAATTTTGAGGAACTTGATTTAATTGGTGAGAAACAAGAAGACATTCCCTCAAAAGATGTAGTTTAAGAGGACAATTGGGATCAAATTTATAATCCTACTCAGAAATTCATAGAACTAAAAGAATTTGAGGCCTTGATTAATCTAGATTCCGATCTTACTCCCCCTGGGGAATTGATTTTAAGGAATAATGAATTTTCATCCATTACATTTGAGGATTTGCGTCATGAATTAATATAAGATTTGGGCCACTCGTATGAGATTTTTTATCACTCTAAGGATGAGCTTGAGGATATTGATATCCAACATGATTTGGGTGAATTTGGAACTATTGAGATGGATCACTGGATTTTATTTGACTCACCTAGTCTACATCCATCCACACTTGACTTGACTTGCAAAGTGGTTCCTTATACCATTTTAGACTACACCACTCAGGTTCCTCCTTTCATTTCCCATCGCTTGTAGGACCCATATGATTTATTCCACACTAACCACTCTTTATCTACCTCATCTGCCTTACTTATGCAACACTTCAGAGGGTTGCCACTATCTACTTTCCACTCTATCACCCGCACTTATTTTTCTCTCTTTTGTAGCACCTGGCTGCAAATAATTCCAAACCCATTTATTTTATTTTTTTGACATTTTGGGCTTGGTATTCACCATCAACTAATCCACATATGTGGATCACTGATTCTTGGGCCACATGATCATACCTTCATATTAATCCTGACTCAAACCATTAATGTAATCATTCATTTATGGGTTAAGGTTCAACAAATGACATTAAACTTAGCACTGGCTGATAGGCAACCCAGTATTCTATACAGGTATTTCTTTATCCAAGTTGACCTAATTAACAAGCTCAGTCAGGTGATATCCCCTCCTCTCGCTTATTATATTTTGATTTTTCTGCATACATTTCAATGAGAACATTGTAATGAATAGGTGTGGGGGGGTGGACATTGCATGTCTTATTTTTATGTCAGAAAAAAAATTATATTTATGCATAAAGAAGTTTTATCAAGAAGGATTTATTAGGGATTTATTCTTAAGTTGATTCCTAAATTTAGAATCCAGTACAATTTCACACTTACACGTAAAATTTGCAATGGATCCTCAGATCGATAGACATCTTTAGTTTGTCAAGAAGAAGAAATGCTTCTTCTTTTGAATCCTTGGACAGTAATTAGGGAGTCAAGCAAATCATCTCATAGTAGATCCACCAAACAATTGCTAGGTGAGAGTAGAAAGTCTAATGGTGCTCTAAGTCCAGTACAAGAAATCTTAGTTTATGGGGAATTGGAAAATGATACTCAGAGTTAAGCATAGTTTTCGTTCTTGGTTCGTGCATATAAATTCTTTGTGAGAATTTATGGAGAGCCACCAAATAAGACAAATACGTAGAGAGCAAGTTCTAATAAAATTAGGACTAAGGTGGATGGTTATGACTGTTCTTTATGGAATCCTCGACTGAAAGAGAGTATTAATATCAAGGTCAGAAATACACAATCCCATCCATTCCTTTCCTAGTGCCGAGAGTAGGCACTTCCACCAAGTAAGCCACCCGATATCCTCTTGAACACCCCCAATCCCAAATAATGCCTCATGAATAAAATTGTGCATGGGTGTTGCATTACGTTCTGTTGGTAGAAATAAATATATATATGAAAGAAGAAAAAGGAAAGAGAAAAGTAGAAAAAAAAGAAATATATATAGAAAATAGAAAAAAAAAAGAAAGAGTGTATCAACTATGTTATGTTTATTTCATGTCAAGCACATTGAGGCAACAACACCTATTCCCTCTATAATCCACCAAATACAGCCTTGACCTTCTTTTCTGTATTTCTGACCAGTTGAATACAGGCTAAAGAATTCTGACTTAGTCATAGGGTTATCAAAATTTAATCAAAGTGTTAATGCCATGAGAGGCCTCTAAATATATTGATAAATCTGGTGAGATTATGAGCTTGAAAAAAAAAAAGAGAAAGAGAAGAAAAAGAGAAAGAAAGAAAAAGAAAGAGAGAGAATGAGTACAGAGGAATTAAAAAGAGCACAGTTTCTCTACCTCTCTTTGAGTTGAGTTATTTGATAGTCTGGAAATCTAGGTTATGTAGTACTAGTCTGTGTGTAGCATTAGAGGAGTGTGAGCCACCAAATACAAATCCAATTGACTTAGACATCTTCTACCTAAACCAAAGCCAAGGCTAAAATTACAGATTATTTTATAACCTCGAGGGAAGAAGTTTGCCTATCCTGATAGAATTTTACTAAGGGTCAAGTATGAGATTTAGATGTGGATTGACTGTTCACTTGAATCCGTTGCATAGGCTACAACACTACACTTTCATGACTGTCTAGATTTCTAAAATTTTGGATGAAAACAAAAGAAATAAATCTCTAGTCGAACTCTTGATAGATATCAGTCATTTAGGACCACTTTGCATTTAGTCTTGCATTTGCTAAGGACTAGCAAGATTTGGGCATGGGGGTGTCATTACACAGTAATCATAAGACCTAATCTACCTGAATTAAGTTAGATTTTAGCTTAACTTAGGGACAAGGCATGCATAAGCATCATAATTTGCATCATAATTGATTGGCTAGCTTTATAGATAATAATGCTATTTTATTCTCTAAGAGAGAAGTTATATTAATTGCAGATGATTCAGGGCTGCAGATGATAAATTTGACCGTACAGATTTAATCAGGACGACGATGGGAGTCCAACGCTTCCAGAATCATCTTAATCAGACTTCCATAGCATCACATATAGCACATAGAAGATCAAAGGTAAAAGAGAAAGATAGCACAAATCCAAACCTCAGATGTTAGATCCTACCTTACAAATGGATCCAGATCAACGATCGCAGTCCAACGATGCAATAATCAACTCAATCGAAGCCCCGTAACTCCAACTACAAGGGCGGGAAGATGGATGGTCAGAAGATAGCACAAATCCAAACCTCAAATGTCAGATCCTACCACACGAATGGATCCAGATCAACGATCGTAGTCCAACAGTGCAATAATCAACTCAATCGAAGCCTTGTAGCACCAACTACAAGGGTGGGGAGATGGACGATCAAGATGGCACCACGTGGTGCCATCCTAACGACCCATCTACATGCCCACCGTTGCACCATGTCACCCCTCCCTGCACCCTTCATCAGAGAAGGAATCCATCTTAGTCGTTGGATCCTCATCCAATGGCTGAGAGCGGCTGGGCAAGGATACAAGAACACGACACAAGGGCGAGCATAGCGCATTGGTCTCACAGCTTGCACGAAAGCGAGTGGTGCAAGTTCAATTCGCGTTGAGTGCAAAATTGAAGAGGTGGTGGAGCATGAGCATAATTGAATTGTTGGATGAGATCAAAGAGTGTGGATGCAGTCGTGTGGTGCGTGGAGGTGCGTTGGATGAGGCAATGTGGCGGATGCTCGGATGGACATGCAATCAGACACCCCAATATACCCACGATCGGGCAGGCAAGAAGAGGCAGTGTGTCGCTTATTTTAAGCTATCTAATCATGAGATCAAATGGCTGAAATTGAAAGCGTGCGTAAGGGCGCATGAAGGACGCGAGGCAGTGGATCAGGCAGCTGAGCATCCACCACGTGGCAACATCTGGTGTAGCATGTGCGTTGAAGGCACATGGAAGGTTGTTTTGAGGCACGATTTGGTCCGTTGATCTCCCAATCAATGGATCTGATCATTCCAAAGGTGTTGCACGATTTTGGGGGCTAAAATAATTGCATTGCCTCTTATTTTATCTATAAAAAGAGCCCCAGAGCTCCAATTTGAGAAGAATCTCAACTTCCACCAGGTACATCTCGAGCCTCTCTCTCTCTACAACATTTCTCCGATCTTCTTTCGATGCTCTGGACCTGAAGTGTTGCCGCATTTCACACAAGCATCCCTCAAGCAGCGTCACCCTTCATCTACCTTTCTCACTCTACTCTTTAGCATATTTGTTTTAATTCCTAGTTTGAGAACTGTTTGCTATTAGTAATGAAAATATGATTGTCTAAATATCTGGTCTTTGTTTCTTTGGTTGCATTAGGATAGATTAGTTAGTACGGAAAGCTTTAAAACTTGAGTTTTTCCTCCCTGCGAACGACTCGGTACTTACTGAAACATTTATAAATTTATTTGTTTTGACATAATTCACAACTACAATGATATGGAAATATTTTCACGTGTTTCGCAAGGAATAGGCACTCCAAGAGAACTCAAGGTCTTGCTTCGATGCTGTAGGTAGAGCACCGTCCAAGACACTTGAGCCACAAAATGCACCTTATTCCTCCATTTAATGATATGAAATATAGATATAGAGCAACGCCAAGGCGGTAACATGCTGACATCGCATCCTCAAAGGAGGCATTTTCCTCCTTCTCGGCGGTGGGAACTCAAACCAATCATCTACTTCAGATTTTACTAAGACTAAATAAGGGGCTTTTCTAATTTTTCTAATCTACTTTTCTTTAGGTGTTGGTTTTGTGTGTGAGTTTTGACACAAGAATTTTCCAAGTGATAAAAGTTTTTGGGTCAAAAACTAAGCGAAGTAATTTCCAGGTCACAAAAAGAGATTAAATCACCTGAATCATCACGAGTTCAGGTGAAATTTAGAGAAAGATACTTTATTTAGTCTAAGAATAGACCCAAAATTTCTAAAAATTGGATCCGCATTCTAGCCTCTAGTTTGTTAAAGATTAAATCCCATTGTACCTTAAAATGAATCTTTCAACCTTAGTCCCAATTTTCAAAATTTTCCTCAAAGAGTTTTGTGATTTTTCTATAATGAAGATTCATGCGAAAGAAAAAATGGCATATTTTTAGGTTATGAAAATCCTAAATCGATCGATAAAATTTAAAAACACCCTCTATGCTTATGATATGCAATGTCCTCATTTATTAGGAGGGAAAAGAGATCACCTTAGTGGAAGGCGGTTAGGTTCAGGATGGTCAAAACCTGGAAAAGGAAAAATAAAATGAAAGCAGTAAAAATGATGGATTACCTCACATCCAGTGCTTTCTTTTATGCCTATTCAGCCGAGTGTGAAGCGATTCATGGAAGATAAACATTCATGTAAATAATTGGACACTTGAATGTCTCCAAGAAATATGTCTTCCTCAGGATCCCCTAAAAGATGATTGCTAAAAATATAGGGATCAAAATTATATGGCAAAATGGAAAGACGACTCGAGTCTAGCCATGGTTTGAGTTCATGATGAAAGCCAAACTCGAGTAGGTCGGGTGGTAGGTTCAATGGAAAGGGAGTGGGAAAGAAAGTGTGATGAAGGGTGGGTGAAGTTAGTGTGGATGTTTTTGGTGAGAAATCAGGAAGATTAGAAAAGTCAAACCCTAGTTGATCTGAAATGTCTTGGACCCTATTATAATAATCAGAATATGAATTAGTGAAATCATATTCAATGGTGGTCAAAGCAGAGCAAGAGTTGATCAACATAGATTCCTCAAATGCCACTTCCATTTCATCATCTGAGTCCTCAAAAAATTCATAGTCAAGGGACCTCGTGGAAGCTTTGAAATAATCTAAAGAAACAGTCTGGTTACTACAAGTTATATCTATTTTTCTAGAATGGCAATTGATATTAGCTTTTGCAGTAGCCAGAAAAGGTCTTCCAAGGATGATAGGGGCATTTTTTAGAGTCTCAGGTACCTCTATGTCAAGGACCAAAAAATCAACTAAAAATAAACAATTTTGAACCTTGACAATAATATCCTCGACAACTCCCCGCAGTTTAATGGTAGATCGGTTTGCCAATTTTAATTGAACCTTAATAGGTTTTAATCTACAGAATTGAAATTCCTTGAATAAAACCGAAAGGAAGAGATTAATAGAGGCACCTAATTCAAGAGGGCGCGATCAAAGGTGGTGTCATTTATGACACTTGAAATGAGTGGTGTGCCTGGGTCCTTTTTCTTGAGAGGCAGCTTGCTCTATACAATAGAGCTTACTGTCTCGGGAAGGACCACCTATCCTAGATTTTAGGCCTGCCATTTTGGAGTATACATTTCTTCCAAAAATTTAGCATAGGTAGGGATGTACTTGATGGCATCTAGGAGGGGAATGTTAAGCTTTACTTTCCCAAATAAGTCCAAAAGATCTTGGTGAGAGGGCTCTGATTTCTTTTTCTTATAAGGATTGGATTGCAATGCTTGAGGCTAAGGAATAGGATTTGAATCTTATGTGCTTGGGTGTCTTCTTGCTGATTGGGCTTAGGAAAGTCAATTTGCATAGGTTGAGATGGGTTTCACCAGTTTGATGTGAAGGCCCTGAATCAGTGGTGGTTTTCCCACTGAATGTAACTGCATGTGAAATTTGGTTATTCATGGGAGGAGGTTTGGGGGGCGTGTTGGTGATAGAAACTGGGTTGGTGCTGAGGCATTGGGTTAATGGGAGGCTGATTAGTGGAGTTCAGATTCAAATTTCCACCTTGATATTGGTTCCTTTGATTGACAAGGTTAGGTATGGGCTAGGATGGTAAATGTCTTGCAGGTCTCTTGGTCGGAGTAACCCTAACTTGATTATGGAGATTATTAATAACACGGGTTACTTCCGACATTTTGCTTTGCATTCCTTGTAGGGTTTTCATCATCTAGGCATTGATGTTTTCTTAAGATGACCCAGGTTGATAGAAAGTTTGATTTGATCCATACCCTCCAAACAAGTTTTATTTTTTATGAGGAACCAGATTAGTCCAAGAGTGAGTCGAGTAATTCCTCCAATTAGAGGAATTTTTAAATTGCTCCTGGAGGGCAGAGATATTTTCAATGGGGCTATGATTTGTATATGTGTAATTCCCCAATGAACCATAGAAAGCCTCAGAATATTGATTATACTCAGCAAGGGTAGTACTTAATTTATGAAAATTTTTTCTCCTTGGGATGTTAGGCAGGGTTAGATGTGGAGCCTATGAAGCTTGGGTAGATGTGGCAAGTCTCCCTTGGTTGGCTAGGTTTGTTATAGTCTTAGTCAACTACTCTTAATTAGCTTGCAACTGAGCCAACTACTTAGCCATCATGGAAAAGAGGTTATGCAAGGGGCTTGATGCTGTGGCATTTCAGCATTAGGTAGCTCCAGGGTAGGTAGATGGAGGATGGAAAAATTAGCATGTCAGTCAGATTATGGGTTATAGACAGTTTGAGATGTGGATGTGGATGGGTTACTGAACCTATTTTATTGATTTTCCATTTTTTAAATGCAAGGAAGAGGAAGAATAAGGAAAAAGAGGTCTTTCTAGGAGGGTAGAATCTAGTGGTCCCTCCAAGTCTGGAGTTTGGGACCATTACTTGTGAAATAATGGAAGAAATGGGGAGGAAAGGAGGGAGAGATAAGAAGAAGCACAAAATCAAGCAAGCAAAATTCTAGACCTAATCCTTAAGGGAGACTCCCTAAAATGACCTAAGACTACCTAAGTAATAAGAAATCGATAGTCAATACCTATTTCTTCAATAAGTCTAGCTAGATTGAATAAGGGGAGGTTTGGGCCCAAGCATGTCCTAGGAAAATCATTGGGGGCTTGTATAAACCCCCACCTAGTCATTTGACACGGCCCCTCGGCTTAACACTAGATATAGAAGGAATTGATATCAACTAAAGGAAACTTAAGACCTAGGTAGCGAGCCTATGTATGATGAAACCTTAGGGGTCAAATTGCTACAAAATTTTAATTAGATCTAGGAGCTTAAAGTGTACAAGGAATATGATGAGCGTTGTTTGGGATAATGCCCGATTATTTCTTTTATATGTGTGTGCAAATTAGGTGGGAAGTGGTGCTCAAGCCAAATCAAATAGGTTTTGCAAACAAGGATTTCTTTTTGTTGAAGGATTTTAGGGTTTCGATAAAGATAATGTGGATCTTAATGTTCTCTCTTGTTAAGGATTCAAACAATGTTTTGAAGTTCAACACAATATATGAAACAAGCTGTTGTTAGTGGAAGTCAATTTCTTTATAGTTGATGTGGTACTAGATGATGGGAACACCATCATGAGCCATAACTAGCTTAATTGGTCCAACAAGGTTGATAAAAGCTCCTAGTTATCTATCAGAAGGTCCTAAGGTTACAATATCCTATTTTGAAAAAAGAGAAGATTATATGGTTATTTCTGCAAAATTAACAACACTTCATAAATATATAATAACCATGGAGTATTTTAGGGGTTTATTAAAGGTCAAATGGTCATAAATATCTAAAAAGAGGGTTCATGTAGAACGAAATGGGTTTTCACGCATTTCAAGAATTAATGGAATATAAAACCCTAAAAATAGATCTGCTTAATTAACTGAGGTTCTGGTCAAGATAAAATTTACCTAAACCTTCTAAAAATCATAGAAAAATATTTCCTAAGGTTTGGTACATTTTATTTGACCATTGGAACCTATTTTGACCTAAAATAGAGTCTCAGACAAATAATTACCCTAATTTAGGTTTCTACACAATTTACCCAATCAAACTTGGTAAAAAACTAAATCTTACTTTACCATCAGATTTCTTGGGTTCAAATTAGATTTGTACCAAAATTTGGACCCAATCTGAGATCATCTTGAACTAGTTTGCATTTCAATCATGTTCTGACTCATTTTCTTACAAAGAGCCCCTCAACTTTCAAAAATACTTTCGAACTACCCCCCAACTTTGTCTTCTTCTTCACAAATGGGTCCCTACCACCATGGCAGGTGTGAACCCACACACCCGAGGTTTCAATCAAGGATTCCTTCTTGATTACTTGAGCAATCCCTTCCAAAATTGGAAGGGATGATCCTGAGGAAATCCCTAATCATCTAAACCTATTTCTAGTTTCCAAATCCTCCCTTTTGGCTCATGCGAATCCTTGGGCCTCAAGCTTTCTTCCCTTGAAAATATGAGCTTCTCAAGCCTATTTCCAAGCTTAGAAGCTCGCTTAAAGGCCTATAAAGGACCTCCATGAACAACCTTACCTCCTTAGCAAATCTTGGCCTTAAAAATCCTCTCCTCCTTCGGCCACCTTCGAATTTTGCTCCGACGACTGCCTTCATTCTCCTTCTTCTATCTATCCAACCATTAAATTGGATGGTTTGACTTCCTCTCTTCCTCGTGCATCTCTTTGGTCAAAGAGAGGACGTCTCTCTGCCTTGTTTGTTGTCGCCACCTCGCTGTCCCTTCCTCCTTCTCCAGCTCTAATCAGCCACAACCGGAGATCTCTGGCTTCCTTCCTTTACTTTAAGACCCCTCATTCCTTCCTCTCTCCCTCTACATCACTTCCCCCTCGCCTGCACTCCAAATAGACCATGCTACAGCCCTCACGCCTCTGTCTCCCTCAACTCTGGCGAAGCTTTGGCAATGCCTCCAGCTTGCTCCACCGCACGAAGCTCACCTCCACCACCTCCATTAGCTCCACCTCAACTCCCACATCAAAAGCCCTCAACCAATTCCTCTTCACAACTACTCACCCACTCCACTGGCCAACCCACCTTCGCAACACATTCTCCATCACCAACAAGAACCCTTTGACCTTCACACGCCCCCCCAAGCACCACCACTGCATTTGCGAACCTCCAGTGAACCTTCTAAGAAATTAATCTAGGGCATTTAACCCATGTTCGTGCTTTCGGGTGCCTCATCGGACCTCTGTCACCGCCTCAATTCCTTTGGCGTCATACGTAGTGCTCCGACCATAAAACTTCCAGGCAACACTCCCAGTAGATGTGGAAGACTTCCACGAAGACTCCAGGTTCATCGATCAGGCCATGCATCATTAGCCACAACTGCAATTGCTCGAGGAATACTCTGCTACAGCCTCGCCAAAGATGGGGCTGGTTAGTCCCACATCGTGGGTTGTTGAAGCCCACGCATGACATAAATTATTTTTGTGCTCGTGGCTGTTTGCCTCAATGAGCATGGGGTGAGGTCCCTCTCCACGTGCACACACACATCTTCCCTTGCCCACAGCCACACCACGTCGATCTGGGCTCTGATCCTACTACTTGGTTAATTGGGGTCCAAGAGAAAGAAGAGAATAGAAAGAGAGAGGGAAAGAGGGGGTTTTTGTCCTCTACAATTCTCTCTTAATTGTTGGGAGGCCTTTGTAATCTACTGTGACTCTTCCTGAGGCTTAAAGAGAAGAGTCTTTACCTTTGTTGGTTAAGGAGTTTGACATTTCTACTTGTTGTTTGATACTCATTAGTTCTGATATTCTAAGGCATTCGATATTGTGGTTGAGCTTTACATTCACATATAATAAGTGCCTGTAAAACTTAAAGAGTAATTTGATGATTCAAATTACCATTTTACTCTAATCTTTTTACACTTTCAAACTTGAGTTATCTGATATATCATTTTTTATTATTGTTCTTGTTATAATTGCTTATATTTGTGGTTATATTATGATCTTTGAGATTAATTACTACTTGCTTCCTGTATTCGACCTCGAACTTCAAATTCAAGTATAACTTGTATTTGTTTTTGAGCGATTTTGACCTATACTTTGATGTATCTTTTATAACATCAATTTCGTGCGTAAACACTAGAGAGAAAATCAAAACCCTAAAGTGAAAGTCCTATGTATGCAGATCCTCAAAATGAATCTCTTTTTTCAAAATCTTTAAAAAATCCTAATCCAAACAGAAAAGCAACACCACCACTTGATGTAAAATCAAACAAGGATTCCAAAAATAATTTTTTTAATTTTTTAGAAAATTGTTTGATATATTTTTTGGAAATTTTCTTCTTACTAGTGTCAAGAGTCAAAATTGATAGATTCGGGGAATTGATTCTGCAGAAACCTCAAATGACCTCAAAAACATTTGATAATTTTATATGTAGATAATTTCCCAATGTTTCTAACAATATAAAGCTTGTCCAAATCTGATGAGTAGAAAAATTTATAAAATTCATGGATAGTAAGAAAACAGTAAGGAAACAAGGTCTGACCCATATTCAGTCCATGAATTTTTTAATTTTTCTATTTAGCAAATTTGCTTGAAAATTAGACTCAAGGTTCCTGACTCAAAGGGGCTTCCCTGGATGGAATTTTGTCATTTTATGAAACTTCTAAGTGCTTGAACTTGATTTTTGAAAATCAAGACAGAAGTCTGGATTTTCAAAAATCAAAACCAATAAGCTAAAGGTGATGGAAAAATGAAGCAAATGAGCAACAAAATGACTTTTAGGGTTCCACCACCCTTAATTTTTCTTGTTTTTATTTTTTTTATAATTTAAATATTTTTTAAGATTTTTTTTATTTTTTATATGAAAAAAGCGAGGGGTACTAACTTGAAGTACGCATAAGGAAAAGAAACTTGAAGCTTCTACCCTAAGTGTTCCAAACACCGCTCTCACTCCTGATTCTCTCTTGAAATCAAAACAAACAAAATTTTGTGAAGATCAAGCAAGAAAGAGAGAGATAAATGATGTGATTAAGTCATGCCTCCCTTGCAATGATGCCAAAAAGTGATGTAGGAAATGCGTGGTTTGTTAAATAGTGCGAAATAGTGTCGTTGCATGCGTAAAACCAATCAACTCTTAAATTTATAATTAATAGATAGTGGAGTATCTGATGGTAACACCATCATTAGCCATAACTAACTTGAATTAGTTGAAATCAAGTGACAAATTCTCCTGAATAATCACCTGAGGACAGTAATTCCACGCAAATCCATTTTAAGAAGAAAACATTAAAATAGGGCTAAATCTGTAGTTTTAACATCACACCACAAAAGTAGAGTAACCATGGAGTCACCTAGGGGTTAATTGAAGGTCAAATGAGCATTAAAATCCTAAGAGTGGGTCCATACAGATACAAACAGGGCTTCACGCATTTTGAGAACTAAAATAGTACTCCAAAACTCTAATTTCAGGCTCGCTTAAATTGAAGAAATTTTGGTCAGGATAAAATTCATCTAAATGTTATAAAATTCATATAAAAATATTATAATAGGCTTAGTAGCCTTGTTTTGACCATCTGACCCATTTTGACCTAGAATAGAGTTTCAGATGGGATTCTACCTTAATTTGGGCTTCTGTGCAAATTACCCAATAAAAAATGGTCAAAACTAAAATCCAAGTTTACCATTAGATTGCTTGGGTCCAAATTAGGTTAATACAAAAATTTGGAGCCAATCAGAGTCCATCTTGACTTAGATTGCAATTTAGTCCCTAAGATCACTATTTCTCTTACTTAAACCCCTAACTTTCAAGTTTCTTGCAACACATGCCCCTATCTTTCTCATCATTTTCACATTTATACCCCTGCTGCCATTGTTAAGTCAGCACGAGCATTACCAACCTTTGACTGACCCAAAACCACTTCAAACCAACACCAAATCCCAACAAATTTGTCGGGATTGATGTTTACACTCTAGGGAATCGTTTGAACACAATTTAAGTCACGAATCTTGAGCAAGGAACCCTCAGTGAATTTGAGAAATTGATGGAATCCCCTGTTCCCAAATCTGACTCTAGGTGCAGCTAACTTCCCAATTAAAGCTCATTCTTGAGCTCTATAAAAGCTCTTAAAGGTTCCACCGTTCTCCTTTGTCCGATCTAGGCCGTGGTTGACTGTCTCCAACAGCGACTCCAGCGTACTCCATCAATCCCCTTCTTCTGGCCTCCCAACCATCAAATTGGGTGGCCCAAACTACACCTCAAGTTCTTCCTCACCTGGTGGGCCAAAGCCAGGGCGTCTACACCCCTTTGTCTCACCGTTTCCTCTTACTGGAAATATCATTGTCCTCGGTTCCAGCTATCAAACCGGCAAGGAAATTCCTCCCCCTTTTATCCGTAGTTTAGGTTCCCTCTCTTCCTCTCCCTCTCTACTTCACTTCCACCTATTAGATATTAGGTTCGACCCCAAAACCACCCTCAACCCCATCGTCTTTCTCACGACTGGCCGCACCTGCGGCAAGGCCATGCCGACGCCACACACATCCAAACCACATACCGCCACCACCACAACCTTCCCCACACTCTCGCGAACAAAAGCCCTAAACTTATCTAGGGCTTTGAAGCTCCATGGCCCCCGCTGAACAACCCACCACAGCAACACCGTCTTCGACTTCGACCATCCTCCACATACCTCTAACCACCCAATCACCCACACCATTAGCTTTGCCTCACTTTGGCGAAGCTTTCCATGTGCTTAACTGGGCCCTAGGGCCGTGTTTTCTGAGCAGGTTCCTCTGCCATCGCTGTCGTCTTCTCTAGTGCTAACCAACATCATCCAACCATTAATAGGCCTCGTTAACACCTCTAGCAGATGTAGAACATATCCACGAAGACATCTAGGTATCCAATTGACCAAGGCACCTCGATAGCTGCGTGAATTGGATGAAGCCTCATCAGCAACTCCACACAACAGAATGCGAAGGAAGCTACAACCTTTTGTCTGACATTGTGTGGGATAAATTTGCAGAGGTACATAAAAGCAAATCCTCACTATGCCTTGTCACCCTGAACATGGGGGTTGGGTCCCCTATCACTCATACCCAAGCACTCCTCACTCGGGAAGCATGCCTGCTGGTCTGGACCCTATCCGGATCCAATTACCCACTTATAAACTCGATTACCCAATTTTGAGAAAGGGTAAAGAAGTGAGAATCTAAAAAAGGGTAGGGGTAGGTTTTGCCTCCACATTCGTGCTTGCCCACTTAACACTTAGTGAGATTTTGAGAGGCCCTTTGTTGGCTCTGTGCCTTGTGCTAAGGTCTTGGTGGTTTAAGGAGTCTAATGATCCATTGCGACATCAGAACTTGGTTACTATTGCTATATTTGAGTGACTCTGGAGATACTTGGCTCTCATCTGACATGGAATTGAGGCATAAGTTGTTTAAGACCACTGTAGCTATATTTGAGTTAAATTGAGCTGTGGGATATATGCTTAATTCGTGGGATTAAGTGGTGATTTAAATCACCATTCTTTTTAGATTCCTGATTTATTTTTTTATCCCAATAACTTGTGATACAATTGAATATCATTTTGAGTAGATTATTATTCATTGAACATCTTTTTTTGTGCTCATTATTTTTATATTGTGATTAGTACGTGAATTCCATATTTGCTCCCTGCAAATGACCTTGGACTTATTTCCTCTTTTTGAGTACTTTACAAATTTAAATACTGTAAAGCGATTTTCATCCTATACTACGACGTTATTCTTAAAATGACAATTATCGCGATCAACATTTTGGCATCGTTGCTAGGGAGCAATGCGCAATTCACCACTAGCCTTATCTTTCTTGATTGATTATTTGATTTCTAACTTGCTCTATTTGTTTTGCTATGGTTTTGCATGGTACATTACGAGAAGATCGGCCACACAATCAACCACTCCAGAGGCAAGTAAAATCTTTCTTCTTCCCTAATCACCTCCTAATTTTGTGAAAGGGAAAAGGAAACAAAAATCAATTAGGATCCACTTACCATATTTTCTTAGTAAGATCATTTAAAGGCAAAGTTTCCTAATTTGCAAAATTGATTTATATCTGATTGAAGATTGAGACAATTTTATTAGGAAATCCCCACCCTGATTTCCTGTACCTACTAGGGATTTATGCTTAAATTCTCGACATCTTGGACTACTCGCATTCTTATTTGAGTCCAAGGTGTCATATTTGAGATCAAATTGGACTTGAGAATAGAGCTAATTAGGGTTTCCACATTAGGGTTCTAAAGTGTTAATACATACTTGCATGCAATAAAGGAAATTAACCCTCCCACATTTGTGTGCTACCCAAGCCCTTGATTGAAAACATCTATTCAAGTAAACCCTAAAAATCAGGTTGTAAATTCACTTGAACTCTAAAATTTGGACCTAATAACCTGAGAGTAAAATTCAGGATGATTTTGGGTCTTGAGCCAAATTTCATCCTCAACTTTAGGGTAGGCCAGGTGAAGTTGGTTCACCCTGTGGATCAACCAACCTCCAAATTAGGTCACAAATTGAATCAATTTCTTAATCAAGTGAAATTCAAGGCACAAATTAGGGCTAAAATTAGTAGACTTAAGGTCTCAATTTATACATTCTGGTATACTTGGAACTGTAGTGACAAGGAAGGTCGGGTGGGGGAAACCCTATAACTCATGGGGACACTCTACTGTGTAGGGGTCTTTGCGTGGCTCTCCCTTCTTGGCCACCCAAGTAATTCTCAGGTGTGTGGATTTCTAATTCAGAGGTATCATCCACCTCAAAACAGCCTTAGTCATCCAAAAATCTATGGGTACCTTAATTGGGTCCAATTTACATCCAGTCCCTCATCTATTCTATACTGCACATACATAGGAAAGGTTCCTAAGTTTGACCTAGAGGCCTCCATTAGAGTTGATCTTTTAGGGAATTCTGATTTGATCTAATCAGTTTGATCTGGACTTGAAATTGATTCTACATCATGATCCACCACCTGATTTGAAAATGCAACATGACAACATAGGAAGAGTGTTTAGGAAACCTGAATCCCAAATGAGCATCAAGGAAAAAATGATCGAGGTTGTTGTTAAACATCATGTTGAGTATTACATGACCTCAGATCCATTTAGGAGGATTTAGGTTAATGTACTCAAAACAACAGACCTCATTATGAATCGTGCCTAGCTAATGTTGACACAAATAGTAAGAGGTTCAACCCAAGATGTTCTCATGATAGGATATATTGAACTAGAGAGATTGCATAATGCTGAGTATATCCATTGTCTGATAAATCCACTACTTTGGGAAATGCACGAAGATGACATTGAGAAATAGGTGAATATTATAAAGCTATTGAAATAGATCATCAATAAAAAATACCCATATATCCACTCAGAAATTGATGAGACATCTTGGAGCAACATTGAGGATCAATGTGATTTCCCAGAGCTAGGGATCGAAAATAGAGGTTATTGTGGACCCCCAACTCAAATGGAATTAGATTCAAACTTTGTGCAGAATGACATACCTGATCTTGATGTTGGTTGGGTGGATCCAATTGCAAGTGTTCTCAATTATGAACCAGCCTTAGAGAGCCATGAAGCTGGTCAATCATGCCTTGATTCTCCAAACACCTGTGACCAAGTAGAGTCAAAACCTCTCGAGAATGTAATTCCCACACCTTATTGTGTTAAGGTAATCCTCGAGAGTGATTCTGACAACCCAATAGAACCATGTCCAGATTCTAGTGACCAAATTCCTACCTTTAACCTAAAATATAGATCTGCGCCTATTTAGGATAATCAGGAGGCCCAATACGATGAGAATCAGATTTCATATTTGAATTGTGATTTTGGGCCCATATTTGATGGTTATACCTCTCTAGACTCCTCAGAAGAATGAAATGATTTTTGACAAGTCACATTCATTTATGATACATAAATAAAGGAGTTGGAAGAGTTGGGATTTGATTAAATCTACTCTAGGTACCCAGAATTCGAACCTATGCCTAATAAGGACACCTCTTTGAGCTCAGAATTTGAGACTAGGTTAGATCAAAGTCAAGTTGTTGATTCCATGCATCATGATTTATTCAGTGGTGGAAATCCCTATCTGGAATTAAGTTTAGAAATTGATTTTCACAGATTCTTTGATGATTTCTAATCCTACTCTGACTTCAGAGATCCATTATTTCTTGATGATTATGAGCCAGTCTATGACCTTAGTGTCCATGATCTGTTCATTGATTCTAATTCTGAGGACGATGATCTAAACCTAGAAGAAGCCACACCTTCTAATTCAGAGCCTTTCAAAATCCAATCCCAACCCCAACCCACCCTCGGAATCAATTTTTACTCTGACTCACCTCTCTTTGATCAAGTTGCATATGATTCACCTCCATCTTTTGATCGGGAATTAAACACTGATCAAACTGATAAACACATATTATCCTTCTCTGATCCCATCAGTAGGGTTCCTACATTTTCTACAGATCCATTTTCCTTTAAGGACCCCTACTCTGATCAGGCTGAACCGACTCAGCCAAACCCTAGATTCACATTTCCATATCTTTTTGAACCACAAAGTATCTGGTGGGTCCCACACCTATTGATTCACATCCATCAACCCACCAGAGTAATTGGGTTCGGTCTGCATCATCAGCCTGTTGATATGAACAAGCACCTAGTTGGACCAACTAGGCTACTCATCAAGGTGCTTGTTCTACAAAATTCCTCTAATTTGAGCAACCCTTCTCTTTGATCACATTCTGCTTAGCTGAAGGTATTGAATTTAGCACTTAATGAGAGGCAACCCGTCATTTCAAAAACCTAAGAGCCTTCTGATTCATCTTTTGAGCTACACTCTTATTGCACTTTAGGGTTCAACTTTAGAATAGTCAACTCGACCTTTGGTACTTGTATCAAAGCTTAAAATCATCTGCAACAGTCATCTTGACCTGTTCACTCACCCTTTGACCTTGTTCTGAACTTTGAACCAAGCTAAATTCGTACCCACTTAGTTTACAATGAGGACATTGTAAAACTAAGGAATAGGGGTTGTTAAAGTGCAAACAAATGGAAATTCAAGTCTTTAAAGGGTTCTCACAAAAAAAAATGCATATAAAAAAAAATGGAGAAAGGGAAAAAAATTTTGTGAAATGATTGAAAATCTTTCTTGAGGAGAAAAGAGGAGGAAAGGCAAAATGTCAAAAAGGAGCAAAATCAAGAAAAAATCGATAGTCATAGCGTTTGATTATGGGATTGGTTGGTTAATTCTCAACATAGTTAATTAAGTTAATTAGACTTAATTAATTACACAAGAATGTAACTTAGGTTAACTCGAATTGATATCGAAGGTGTAGTATTAGGTCAAGTTAACCTAACATTTTAGAATTTAAGATTTTTTTTTTAACTGGTTGAGTCCAGGTTGTGCATTGGGAGGCATAATTGTAGGATTAATTCACCATTAATCCCTAAGCATTAATTAATAACTACTTAATTAATCAGATAATAATTAATAATACTTTAAGCACATGAATATAGTACAAGAGATTACAATTAAAAGCATGCAATATTACATTAATAAAAACAACTGTGCAAGAAAGATTTATCATTGAAAAATCATATGTAACATTGTTTATTACAATATTTTTACAAAAATATAAGGCATAAAATGTAATACAAGGATCAATAATGCCTTTACAACAATTAAAGCTCAAGAATATGAATATAGCAGCTTCAACCTTAAATCAGACGTCTAAAAAAAATGTTAGACGACTTAAAAGTGCAAATTAGACTTCTGAAGTAAGTATTGGATGTCTGACATCTTTACATTTCTCTTCTTTCATTTCCTTCATCTCTCTGCCCTTCTTTTAAACTCTTGTAAGCTCTCTCTCTTCTAAACTTTCCTTAGCTTCTCTTCTGCTACTTAGTTTCCTCTTTTATTTCTTTTATCTTTTTCTCTCCTTTTCTTCTTCTTAAGCTCCCTTCTTAACTCTTGTTCTTCTCTATTTCTTTATCCTATTGTGCCTTCTTATTTCACCACACTTAGTCGATTTCAGCTCAATTAAGGCCCACTTTACTCTTCACTTACAAAAGGATGTTTAATGGGCAGCCAAAGCTCTTTCGAGGATACACAGCACCCTCACAGGTGAAACCAGACCCTACTAGAGTTTGTGCCTAGTTATTTAGTTAGGTGGATTTTTGTATATTATTCACATTGCACAGTACTGGGCCCAATCAGGCCCGCTCACATCCACACCCACACGGGCCCACATGCATGCACCTACGCACACACACCCAGGCACGTGCACACGCAGGAACCCTCACATGCTCAAGAGTTTCTTTGCACCCTACATTGACGACCGGGGGGTCCTATGTAGAATTTGGTAATGTACCATGGCACGGCACCTTCAGCTTCTGATGTGAGGCTATTCCTAACACTCCAAACTAGACTTCAAATGAAGATTCTGACCGACATACTTAGTCAAGTCGATGAGCTAAGGCTCGATCAAGAGCTGGTCGAATGCTTTACATGATTCAAGCATCAATTTGATGCTTTGATCTCGCTTGGTTCATTAATTTGATGGATGAAGTTGGATATTTCGCTACGGCGAAATGTGCCTATAGAGAAGAGGATTCAGGTTATTCAACCTGAAGAACTACTTAGGCTTTCAGTTGAGGACCTAGAAGGCTTCATTAAAGCATGCTGCATTATGTGGATGGAGAAAGAAGATTAGGAAGTGCTTCAGAAGGAGCAAGAAACTCAAGAAGCTCATTCAGGAGCTTCAGAGCTCCAATCTGAGCTCTGTAGAGACTAATAGAAAGCTAACAACCTCTTATAAAGATCTGAACAACTTCAAGAGGTCAAAATCATTCAATCTGAGCAGTAATTTCTTCTAAAATTCGACAAAAATGCATGAAAACAGTGTTGGGTTCAAAATGAACCCATACTGCTTAGAAGATGAAAACTCATCTAAACCTCAATAAAACTCACCCAAATCACTTAGTTCAAACTCTAAATCATCCTAGAAGTCGATTTACACCATTAATTCAAAGAATTAATCAGTTATTCATTTAATTGAACTCAGCATTGACTTTGAGCCATCCAAAGTTGACTTTCGAATTCAGGCCTTCATAGATCAAATTAAAGCCCTAGCTTGGCTTAAATCATCCCCAAGAAGTGAATCCTTAATTCAAAATTATCTTTTAATGGACTTAAAGGTATCTCAGGTGATGGGAACACCATCATGAACCATAACTAGCTCAATTTAGTTATTATTAAGGAATAAATGCACCTACATAACTACCAGAGAGCCATAGTTCATTGCATAATCATTCTGAGAGAAAGATAAGAAACCAGGGTTAAAACTACAATTTTACCATCATATGTTGAATGCAGAATAACCACGATTTTTCTCAAGGGGTAATGAAGGGTCAAATGGTATTAAAATATCCAACAAGTGGGTACATACAGATAGAAAAGGGTTTGCACATGTTTTGAGAATTAAATGAGTTCGGAAACCCTAAAAATAGACCTACTTAAGTAATTGAGGTTCTGGTCATAATAAAATTCACCTAAACCCTCTAAAATTCATAGAAAAATATTCTCCAAGGTTTATTACCTTCAATTTGACCATCAAAACCCATCTTGACCCAAAACAAAGTCTCAGATTGACATTTGCCCTAATTTGGGTTTGTTCATAAATTACCTAGTCAAACTAAATCAAACCAAAATTCAACTTTACCATTGGATTCCTTAGGTCAAAATTAGGTTTATACCAAAATTTGGGCCCAATCTGAGACTGTCTTGACCTAGTTTGCAATTTGGTCCTATCTAATTCCTTTATATCACACATATGCCTTTAACTTTCAAAATCCTTACAAAAAGTCCCCTATCTTTATCATCATTTTCTTCAAATAAGTCCCTACCACCATGAATCCTATTCCTACAAACTCTAGCGACCTAAATTTGGTAAGTTATCCTTGATTCCTTGACGAATACCTCTCATATTTGAAAGGGAAGTTCGTAAGGAATTCCCTTCCTTTTGAGCCAATTCCCACATCCTAAAACCTTCCCAATCTCTCATGCGAACGCATGAAAGATTTGGGTACCATAGAGAATTTCTACTCTGGCAAGCTTTTCCAGATCAGGCCAAACTGGGCAAGCTCGATTTTGGCTAGAAACTCCCCATAATCCCCCTCCCTCTTTCGACCAAAAGGCTCCTTGATTTTTGGCAACCTCTTCCTTCATCATTCCTTGTCTGTTTGCAATATCAACGATGGATTTTCCTTCCTCATCCTCCCCCACGTTGTGCCATATCAACAGGCGCTCCTATCTCCATCATCGTCGTTCTTCCCCCACAGGAGTTACTTTCATCTCCGACGTCAGCCATACCACAATTGGCGTCACCTCTACCCCTCTTCATTCGCCAATCACCTAGATAAGTTCCCTAACTCCTCTACTTTATTCACACACCAACCGCACTACATTTCGACCACGGTATCACATCGACCACCTCTGTCATCCCCGTCTCCGACCACACCTCCAGCGAGTCCATCTCACCTCCACAAACCACCAATCAACTCACCAACCACCTCACGACCTTCGCCGCATCACACCCTACCAAACCCCTCTCCTTATTTGCCTTCCCATCCACCCAAACACTTCGCCGACCACCTCACAACCTCTGTCGTACTCCACTCTTCAAAACCCCTCTCTCCATTAGCTTTCTCATCCACTCAAACCTGGCGTCAACCAACCCACCTATCCGTCGCCATTCCCAACTCCGACCAACCATCACACACCTCTACAAGCCATTAAAATGCCACTGGTGCACTCTACGCCTTACGGCAAATCTCCTAAGCTTGTTTAAGTGGGCCGCAAGGCCGTATTCTAATTTTCAGGTATTTTCCCTCATCGCCATTAATAGCACTACTTCGAGGAGCTTGAAGAAGGTTTCTTATTGCCGCGAGTCCCAAGTGAAGTCTCAGGTAGTGTAGGCTTACTCCCAAGAGAGCGCTCAGGCTACTAATTGGAGTCACTGAGGCCTATACAGCTGCAATCTAAGGCGCTATCATTCGCATCTGCATGCAGAACGAAGAGTGGGACTTTAGTCCCACATCGTAAACACGTAAGCGCTGGAAGTGGCATAAATTGTTTTTGTCCTATAGGCTCTTCTCCTCTTAGCCACAGGGTGAGGTCCCATACACCCCCACACACCTTGCCTGTGACACTGCTCACACGGGTCTGGTGCATCCGATTACCCACCTAGCCAAGCACTCCTCGGCTGCTACGCACATCCGGTAGCCTTGGTCCCAGGTGCGCATGTACTCGATAACCCAACTATCATGACTGTGGCCCTAAGAGGGTGGATCATAGAGAGTGAAGGAGAGGAAAGCACGCGGGGGCAAGGGGGGTTTTGCTCCCAGGACCAACGACCAACACTTAGCTGTTTAAAGAATCTTCCCCTTGCACGTGAAGAAGGAAGAAGGAAAGGAAGCTTCAGCATCAAAGAAAGAAGAGAGAAGGCAAAGCCAGAAGTGAAGAAGAAGGAAGAAGGAAAGAAAGAATAACTGCAGAAAAGGAGCTGCAGAAGAAGAGAAGAGGAACGGTGCCCTCTTGGCACTGTAGCAGCGAGTGATTTAAGCCATCTGATCGGCTAAACAAACGTTTGAGCATCATTTGAAGTGCACTGTTCACTTATATTACGTGGAATTCATTTGCTTAGTATTGTTGAAATATTTGAGATAACTGCTAAGGGTAATTGGTGATTCAAATCACCATTTTACCCCATTCTTTTTGCACTATCTGACATTCACTTTCATTCATATTTACTTGGAATTCCATTGATTATATATTTGTGTTGAATTGCGATCTTGAGAAGTATTTTTGCCTATTGCTCCCTGTGTTCGACCTGGGACTTCATTTCTGATATTTGAGCTATAAATTCTATTTGTTTTTCGCACTGATTAGACCTATACTGCAACGCATTGATTTTAAAACCTGTTTCAGAGCGATAAACATTTTGGCACCATTGCTGGGGAGTAACGTGCAATTTAGATCTCTTGATTGCAATATCAGATTTAGTACTAACTTGCTCTATCTCTTTTGACTTTGATATATTTCAGGGGATTCATTAAAGAAGATCAACCGCACATCAGCCACTCCAGGGATAGGTAAACTCCATCCACCCTCTTCTAAGCCCCTGATTTTGAAAAGCTAAAAAAGAAAAAAATCACTTGGGGCTACTTGCATTCTATTTTTAGACAAATCATCAAGTTGCCTAATTTGATACATTCTAGAGAACATCCAAACCCTGATTTATGCACCTACTTAAAGCTTAAGGTATCTAGGGCTATCACCTTCTTGCTTGAGCCCTAGGTACCACATTTAGACAAAATTGAATTGGACCAATTAGAGCCAATTAGGGTTTCCAGTTTAAGGGTTTAGAGACACACTTGCTTAATCAAGAATTAACCTTCCCATACAGTGTGTGCCTAAGCCCTAGTTGAATTGATCTATTCAAGCAAACCCTAAAAATAGGCTCTTAATTTCATTTGAACACTAAAAGAGAGACCTAAATTTTTCAAAGGAAAAAACAGGTGAAGTTGACCCACCTTGTTGGGATAACCAATCTTCAAATTTGGTCACTTTGCACAAAAATATCTTAAAGTTCAAGTGAAATCATAAGCACCTTGCCCTTAATCTAAATCTGGTAGATTTAAGAGGTCAAGTCCCCATTCTGGTCTACCTGGATCCTCAGTGACAAGATAGGTAGGGTGGGGGAAACCTTGTAACTCGTGCGGGCGCTCTACCGTATAAGGGTCTTCACGAGACTCTCCCTCTCTGGCTGCCTAGGTAATTCTTAGGTGGACAGCTTTCTGACTAAGGGGTATCATCCGCCCCGAACCTCTATAGTCATCCAAAATTTTTGGGTGTCTTAATTGGGTCCATCACTTGCTATCCCTCATCTAATCCATCGGTGCATGTTTGGGAGGAGGTCCTTAAGACCATCCTTGAGGCCTCCATTAGATATTCACTCTCGTCAAGGTCAAGCCTCAACTTCCGTGTTTGTGCAACAGTCGGATCACATTGACATATCCTCTGATTCAAAACCTACTTCCCCTTCATCAGCTATGGATCACCAAGAAGAACAACTTAATCTTGAGCAACAATTCCATGATTTCCAAAATCGAATCAATGCCATCATCAACCCACCGCCACATCCTCAAATGTGAGATCACTATAATCTCGCAATGGTGGAGATCGAACCCCGAATCAACATTCCCGTGGGAGGGCCCGAGGTAGATCTCAAGCCTAGCATGCTTCATATGACCCCAAAATTTCATGGCTTAAACTTCAAGGATCCTTTCCAGCACATCAAAAACCTAAAACATCTGGCCCACACCTTTGGGGCAGATGTATAGAATCAGGATGGATTACTCTTAAAGATCTTCTCATTCTCCCTAGCTGACAAAGCTGCTCATTGGTTTCAGACTCAACCATACATGATCAACACATGGGGAGAACTTCAAACTACCTTCCTACAAAAATTCTACCCCATTGGCCGCACTAAAAAGATGTGGCACTAAATCACACACTTCTAACAAGGAGCAGGAGAATCTCTACACGAAGCATGGGATCACTTTATGAATCTCATGCATAGCTGCCCCCATCACAGAGTGCCAAAGTGGGAACAAGTCCAATCCTTTTACCATGGACTCTGTGAGGATATCTAGCTCTATATCAATGCAACCTGTGGTGGTAGCATCATGGGGCAACATGAGAACACGATCTGGGAAATTCTCGAGAACATGTGCGAGAACTCCCTGAACAATGAGTCATTGGGTGCGTATGACCGGACGTCCATCCGTGCATTGAAAAATAATCGAGGGGTACACGAATCCCAAGGCCTTTCCGCATCCGTTGATCTGGAGTTGGTAGCCAGTCAATTGGACAAGGTCTCCATTATCAAGAAAAAAGTGGCCTGACATCACTCGTCATCTACACAAATCCACCTCTACACCTCAAAGCACATACGTGCACCCACCCACGGGAAGGGAGTCTACGCACAACATCTACCACTCTCCGTGGATGGATGCATATCCACCCCCATCTAATTATGGCTTTGGAGGCAACTCCGGGTCAGCCCACCTCAGTTGGGGGAACTTTGAACCCTCGTACCCTGATTATCTTGGAGCTCCTTAGACCTGCGAGGATCTTTACACCGTCCAGAATAATCCTTTCTCCAACACTTACAACTCTAGATGGTGTAATCATCCTAACTTTTCGTGGTCTGGAAATAACCAAAATCTAAGACCTTAATTCCATCCCCAACCACAGGCTCCGTGACCTTATCAGCCCACCCAACCAAGGCCCACTCAAAACTTCCAATATGGACCACCTAAAGAAGATCATACATCTTTGATTCTCCAGACCTTGGTTGACATGCAAAAACAACACAAAGAGAAGATCTCTAAGTTACGAAATCAATTGGCCTAGCTAGCAAGTGCTTGCTAGCCTGGTGCACTTCCTTCTTGGCCTCTTCCAAATCAGAATAATGTGCCGAATCAGAGGCACGTTATGAACCCAAATCAGGGCCAAGCCCACTTTGTTTATCAGGCCCCTTCTGCTCCATCACCTGACGGGATGGATGCTTCAACTTTATACTCAGGATTTCAACAGCAAACAACTATTTTGCCTAACCCAAATCAAAATCAGGCAGGATTAAATTCCATCACCACCCACAATGACAAAGCAACACAAGACACACCCTTTCCTAGCCACAACATGCCTAAGACCATAAACCCTAATCCTAGATTGGTCATCTAGGACACACCTATCTCTGATAAAGAGCCTGAGCCAATTCTAGAGGAACCATCTAAGGTTCCATTACTTGAGGCCTTGACCAAGGGAAAGAGGACAACCAAACCCGTGGCACCTGAGGAGGACCTGATTAAGCTCTTTGTGTAGGTCCATATAAACATCCCCTTGATGGATGCAATTCGCCATGTACCAGCTTACGCACGATTCTTAAAATACATGTGTACACCTAAGCGTAAGCCATGAACCAAAGGCGGGAACCTAATCGTACTATCGGAGCAAGCTATCTCCGTCATTTTGAGCAAACTCCCACATAAGGAAAAAGACCCAGGCACCCCTTTGATCTCCTGTGCTATCGGTGATATACAGTTTGACCGAGCCTTACTAGACCTAAAAGCTTCCATAATTTGATACCTACATCCCTACTAGACTACTTTGAGGAATCTGAGCTTAAACCGACAGAAATGACCTTGCATTTAGCTGATTGATCGATTAAGTCACCAAAAGGAATTCTCGAGGATGTCATAGTTAGGATACACGATTTCTATTTTCCCATAGGTTTCATTGTCTTAGACATGGATGCTCCTGAGAATTTGAAGAATACACCGATCATATTAGGGAGACCCTTTTTGGCCACTGCTAGGGCCAATATTAATTGTGAGGAGGGCCAAATTGAGTTAAAATTTGGGAGCAAGATGCTAAAGATCAATATCTTTAAGGCCTAACGAGGAATTAATTGTGGGGTTATAGAACAAATTTGTGATATCGAGGCCGTGGTTGACAATCTATGTATCGAGGAAAACCTGAATATTTCTGATCAACCACAAGAAGATCAAAACCCGCAATTAAAGGTGCCTAAACAAAACCTAGACGCACCCATAGTTCCTTCCTTTGCTCCCGACAAGCACCCTGAACCACCTGTTGCTACTGATAATCCTGTTATGGAATTGAAGCCCCCCTTGACCATCTCAAATATGTCTTTTTGGGTTCCAATCAGACGTTTCCTGTGATTATCAACTCCCAACTCACACCTGATCAGGAAACATGCCTGATTTCTGTTCTCCAGCAGCATCGGAAAGCCATTGGATGGACTCTCAAAGATCTAACTGGCATCAGCCCCTCATACTGCACACATCATATCTATATTGAAGAGGGCTCACGACCATCCTGTGAAATGCAGAGATGCTTAAATCTAAATATGCAAGATGTCACAAAAAAGGAGATCATCAAGTTGTTAGATGTAGGGATCATCTACTCGATATCCGACAGTCGGTGGGTAAGTCTAATCTAAGTTGTGCCCAAAAAGGCAAGTGATGGGAACATCATCATGAGCCTTAACTAGCTCATTTTGACCTAGAAAAGAGAACAAAAGCTCCTACATAACCAACTGGAGGTCCTAACTCAATGAAAAACCCTTCTAAAAGAAAAGTAAGAAACAAGGGGTAAAATTGTAATTTTACCATTGTAGTGCAACAACGGGATTTCTCATGGGCTAAACACAGGTCAAATGATCTTAACAAGATAAAAAGTTTGTTGGTTCAAACAGAAAGTGTTCATATGAATTCTAGGAATAAAATGACTTCTTGTAACCCTAAAACAGACTCACTTAATTTAACAAGGTCCTAGTCAGGATAAAATTCACCTCAACCCTCTACAATTCATGGAAAAATATTATCTAGGGTTTAGAGCCTTCAATTTGACCCTTAGAACCTATATTGACCTAAATTGGGGTCTCAGTCAAATGTTTGCCCTAAATTGGGTTTTTATGTAAATTTTCCAGTCAAATGTGGTCAAACCTAAAATACAACTTTACCATTGGATTCCTTAGGCCCAAATTAGATTTGTATCAAAATTTGGACCTAATGGGAATTCACCTTGACCTACTTTGCAAATAGGTCCAACCCAATTACATTTCTTCCCCTATCTTTTAAAAACCTCTGCAGAAACCCCCATAACTTCCTCGTCGTTCGTTGAAATTAGGTCCCTCCATCATTATAGCAGAGGGAATTCTACTCCGACGAGGTATCGAGGGAAAGATCTCCCTGATTCCTCAGAGAATCCCCTTCAAATTTGAAAGGGAGATTCTCTGAGAAATCTCCTCCGGTTTGAACACAGTCAGAGGCTTGATTTGGCACCGAATCTCTCATGCGAATGCATTAGAGATTTGGGTCACCTTTGACCTTCCAACACCAGCGAGGTTACCGTGCTTGGAATCTTAGCTTCTAAGCACAAGACCTTCTGCTAGGGCCTATAAAAGCATGACCAGATCAACCCGCAGCCTCTATGCTTGAAATTGGCTTGAGAAACCCCCTAATTCTTCTCTTCCCTCTCCGATCAACAACCCAGCAAGCTTCGGTGACCCCTCTCTCTCTCTCTCATCGCTCTACCACTATACCAGTGGTAGGTTTCTCTTTATCCTCTTCATCCGCGTCGCATCGCACCAGCCGACATCCCTGTAGCCCCTCCATCGTCGCCGTCCTCCTCCACTGGGTACTTCGTCTCCGGTGATGGCAATACGAGCCAACCACCTCCTCTGCATCCCCCTTTGTCTATTTTCACTCAGTTAAGTCCTCTCTCTCTTCTCATCATTTCTCTATCTTTTATTGTTGCAAACACGCCTCGACGCTCGCAAGTCACCACCACCTTCTCCACCTCCGGCCAAACCTCCAGCGAGGTGTTCCCACCGCTCCAAGCCTCCATCCGCCTCGCCAACTACCCCACAAGCACTGCCACACCTCACTGACCCTAAACCCTCACTCCACTCACTGCGCCCAGCCCCCAGAACTCCCCCCTAACACACCCACTTTCGCGCACACAGGGTGACCTAGCCATGCATGCTCCGGCCACCCCACGCCATGTCGACCCTCGTACTACCTTCGTTGTGTTTAGGTGAAGCTCTCTGAACTTTCTGACGAGGTCGTAAGGCTGTTTTCTTATTGACAGGGTTAGAGGTCTCCACCACCATTAAAGCAAGCAAGGAGCTTGCTTGGGAGCCCCCTCCAGGACTCCTCGCTCCAAGCAACAGGCCCCAGGTCGTGCAGACTCCTTTCACGCACAACCTCAGCCAAGCTATTAGCACTGAAGACTGAGGGGGCCACTGCAATCAGGAAAGCTTCTGCTACGAGCACTCGCGAAGAAGGTGGGACAACATAGTCCCACCTCCGAAGTGGAGGAGCGGACGCAGCGAAATAAATTGTAAAAGTGACAAGGGTTTATTGTCTCTTGACCATGGGGTGAGCTCCCACTTGCCCTCACTACCTCATCCATAACCCACTACCCACGAACTTGGCCCTGACTCGTATACCCGACCAGCCTGCACTCCTTGCCCACCACGCACGCCAGTGGGCCTGGTCCCGGGTGCGCATACTCGACCTGATTACTCGAGAAGGCTCTGGGAGAGCGAGCCTAAGAGAGAAAGAAGAAGAGAGATCGCGGGGGCAGGTAGGGGTAGGTTTTGCTCTCGCAGACAGGAAAAGAAGAGGAAGCCAAGGAAGGAGAGGGCGGAAGCCTAAGAAGCTAAGGCAAGGCTGAAGGAGAAGCTGAAGGGTTGAAGAGAAGGAAAGAAAGAAGAAGAAGAAGCCAAGAAGAAGGAGGAGCCGCAGAGATAGAAGGAAAGGAGAAGAAGAGGAAGCCAAGGAAGGAGAGGGTGGAAGCCTGAGAAGCTAAGGCAAGGCTGAAGGAGACGAAGCTGAAGGGTTGAAGAGAAGGAAAGAAAGAAGAAGGAGGAGCCATAGAGACAGAAGGAAAGGAGAAAGAAGAAGAAGAAGAAGAAGACAAGGGCCAGAATAGCTAAAGAAAGAAAGAAAAAGTTGAAGGCACGAAGAAATCAGAGAAGAAAGAAGAAGAAGGAAGAAAGCCAGTCAGAGATAGAGAACAAAGAAGAGCAATTGAAGCACTGTAGCAACCTTATATTTAAGATGTCAAATTTACAAAATCAGACGTCCATTTTTTTTGTGCTTCTTCTATATACATTGACATTGTGTTTTTGCACTATACTTTGATTTTCATTGCATATTATATTCAATTTGAAAGTTGTGTTCTTGATTTCTAAACCCCAATTTGCTCCTTGTGTTCGACCTCGGATTTACAATTTCGAGTAATAAAATTCATTTGTTTTCGAGCGATTTCAACAATACTACGACGCATTGGTTTTAACATTGATCTCGCATCGATTAGACATTTTGGCGCCATTGTTGGGGAGCAATGGGCGATTTAGAAATCTTGATCACAATCTCTGATTCAATACTAACTTGATACATCTCTTTTGTTGTGATTGTTTCAGGGGAGAAGATTAAAAAAAAAACAGCCGCACAACAACCACACTTGGGACAGGTAATCACTGATTAGCCCTTTCTCTTAATCCCCTCATTCTGAAAAGGAAAAATAAGATAAAAATCAATTTAAGGCTACCTGCTTTTCATATTTAGCTAATTCACCCAAGTTTCCTGATTTTGATTTCAATAAATATTGATTTGTGCATCCATTTAAGGTAACTAAGGCCACCACCTTGTTGACTGAGCCCTAGATATCATATTTGTGGCAACTAAATTAGACCAAAATTAGAGCCAAATTAAGGATTCCAATTTAGGATTTTAGAGACACATCTTTCTAAGCAAGAATCAACTTTTCTAAAAAGAGGTGTGCCTAAGCCTTGATTGAAAAGACTTATTCATGAGAAACCTAAAATAATCAAGCTCTTAATTTCACTTGAACCATAAAAGAAAGGACCTAAAGCTCTCAAAGGACAAATAGGTGAAGTTGACCTCACGTTGGGTCAACCAACCTTGAAATTAGGTCATTTTGCACTCAAAACATCTAAAGTTCAAGTGGAATCCTAAGCACCTTTGATCTTAAATAAAAGTGGTAGACTTAAGAGGTCAAGGTCCCCATTCTGGTCTACCTGGAATCTCAGTGACAAGAGAGGTTGGGTGGGGGAAACCCTGTAACTTGTGGGGATGCTCTACCGTGTAGGGGTATTTGCGGGACTCTCCCTCTCTGGCTGCCTAAGTATTTCTTAGGTGGTCGACTTTTCTGACTAAGGGGTATCATCCACCTCGAACCTCTATAGTCATCCAAATTTTTTGGGTGTCTTTATTGGGTCCAGCACATTCTACTCTCATATAAACCATTAATGCATGTTTGGTAGGAGGTCCTTGAGACCATCCTTAAGACCTCCTTTAGCAATCCACTCCCGCCGAGGCGAAGCCTCGACGTCCGTGTTTGTGCAGCAACCCAACCACATAGACATCTCCTCCGATTCATCAGAACCCAATTCTCCTTCTTCGATCATCATGGCACAACCAGTTGAAGAAGAGAACAATCTTGAACACCAACTCCAGTGCTTGAATGATCTATTTCAAAACTTTGTAAACCCGCCACAGCGTCCTATGATGCGAGATCACTGTAATCCCGCTGCAGTGGCGATCGAACCTCGAGTCCAAATCCTGGCTGGAGGTCCTGATTCTGAACTCAAGCCCAACATGATTCATGCTATTCCAAAATTTCGTGGGCTTAATTTCGAGGATCCCTTCCAACACATCAAACCACTCAAACATCTAGCCCAGACCTTCGGGTCAGATATACAAAATCAAGATAGTCTTCTTATGAGGATGTTTTTTTTTCTCTCTCATGGACAAGGCAGCTCATTGGTATCAGACTCAAATGCATCTAATCAACACGTGGGTTGAACTGCAATCCGAATTCTTGAAAAAGTTCTTCCCAGTTGGTTGGACGAATGCCTTGCATCTCCAGATCACACACTTCACTCAGCAATCTGGAGAACCTCTTCATGAGGCATGGGATCATTTCTTGGATCTCATTCGTAAGTGCCCCCATCATGGAGTTCCTAAATGGGAACAAATCCAGTCTTTTTACTAGGGACTCCGTGAAGACATTCGCTTATTCATTAGTGCAACCTGCGGAGGAAATATCATGGGTCAACACGAAGACACTGTGTGGGAGATTCATGAGAATAAGTGCGAGAACTCCATCAATAATGACTCCATGGGCTTATTCTACCGGACGAATGCCCGCGCATCGACGAATCCAAGGGGAGCACATGAGACGTAAGGTCTGTCCACATCCGTCGACTTGGAACTGATGGCCAGTCGGTTGGACAAGGTCTCTATCATCGAGAAGAAGGTGGATGAGCTGACTCAACATCTGTAACGAACCACCTCTACACAAAACCCGTTTACACAGCCACCTCTTGGGAGGGAAACTATGCATAACATCTATCACCGATCTTCTCAGGGGATGGACCTGTAACAACCCCCGTCTGACTCCAGGATCGAAGGAAACTCCAATTCAACATACTCAAGTTGGGGGAACTCTGAACCCTCGTACCCTGATTTTCCTGAAGTTCCTCAGACCTACGAGGACCTCAGTGCCATCCAGAATGACCCATTTTCTAATACTTATAACCCTGGATGGCAGAATCATCCTAACTTCCTGTGGGCGGGAAATACTCAGAATCAAAGACCACCTTATCAACCCCCTCCATAAGCTCCTCGTCCATAACAACCCCCTCAGCCTCAGCCCAACCCCACCTATCAATCTGGGCCAACCCAAGTAGATCAAATGACTCTTATGCTTTATACTCTGGCTGACATTCAGAATACGAATGTAGCTATTCAAAAACAGCACAAGGACGAGATCACAGAGGTTCGAAATCAACTCACTCAGATGGTGAATTCCTGCCAACCTGGCACACTCCCTTCAGAACCTCTGCTGAATCCAAATAACATGCCAAACCAGAGGCACATTATGAACCCAAATCTAGGCTAAGCCCACATGATTTATCAGGCCCCTTCTATTCCATCACCCGACGGGATGGAAGCCTCGACATCTTATGCGGGATTTCAACAGTAGCCACTATTTTACTGACCCCAAACCAAAACTAGGTAGGACTGAATTCCGTAACAACCCATAGTGGTAAAGCAACTCAAGACCCACCTTATCCATGCCACTCTAAGCCTGGTAGTAACCCAAGCCCTAGGATAGTTATCTAGGACACCCTTGTCCCAGATCAAGAACTTGGACCTATTCTAGAGGAACCAACCAAGGTTCCATTTCACAAGGCCTTGACCAAGGGAAAGAGGATAAACAAACCTGTGGCTCCTAAGGAGGATCTGGTCAAGTTCTTTGAACAAGTCCATATAAGCATCCCCTTGATGGATGCAATCCGCCACGTATCGGCTTACGCACGATTTCTAAAGGACATGTGTACACCCAAGCGTAAGCCGTGAACCAAAAGTGGGAGTCCGATCGTACTATCAGAGCAAGCCAGCTCTGTAATTTTGAGCAAACTCCCACCTAAGGCTAAAGACCCAGGTACTCCCTTGATTTCATGTACCATTGGTGATACCCAATTCGATAGAGCCGTATTAGATTTAGGTGCCTCCATAAACCTAATACCTACATCCCTCCTTAACCACCTTGAAGAATCTGAACTTAAACCGATAGAGGTGACAATGTAGTTCGCTGACAGATCTATTAAGTCACCTAAATGAGTACTCGAGGATGTCATTGTTAGGGTACGAGATTTCTATTTCCCGGTGGATTTTGTAGTCTTAAATATGGATGCACCTACAAACCCAAGGGATACACAAATTATACTAGGGAGACCCTTTCTGGCCACTACTAGGGCTAATATAAACTGTGAGGAGGGCCAAATTGAACTGAAATTCAAGAACCAAACACCGAAAATTGACATCTTTAAGACCCAACAAGGGATTAATTGCGGAGTTATAGAACAAATATGTGATACCAAGGCTGTGGTTGATGAACTGTATATCGAGGACAACCTGATTACTCCCAATCAACCACAAGAAGATCAAAACCCACAATCAGAGGAGTCTGACTCCGATCTAGATACACCCATAACTCCTTCCCTTACTCTGGACACACACCCTGAACCACTCGCTGTTGCTGATAACCCCGTTATGGAACTCAAGCCTCTTCCCGACCATCTAAAGTACGTCTTTTTGGGTTCCAATCAGATGTTTCCTGTGATTATCAACTCCAGACTCACACCTGACCAAGAATCCCGTCTGATTATTGTTCTCCAGTAACATCGTAGAGCCATTGGATGGACTCTCGATGATTTGACTGGTATCAGCCCTTCTTACTGCACACATCGTATCTAAACCAAAGAGGGCACACGACCTTCCCATGAAATGCAGAGACGTTTGAATCCTAATCTGCAGGAGGTCGTAAAAAAGGAGATCATCAAGTGGTTAGATGCATGGATCATCTACTCGATCCTTGACAGTCGGTGGGCGAGTCCAATCCAGGTTGTGCCTAAGAAGGCAGGACTCACCATTATCACAACTGAAACCAGAGAAGTCATACCGACCTGTGTGGCGAACTCTTGGAGAGTCTGCATTGATTACAGAAGACTCAATTCCTCCACGAAGAAGGATCATTTCCCACTCCCGTTTATTGATCAGATCCTCGAGAAACTAGTGGGAAATAGGTTCTTCTGCTTTTTGGACGGGTACACCAGTTATAACCAGGTGGCAATCCATCCTGAGGAGTAAGAAAAGACCACTTTCACCTGCCCCTTTGGGATGTACGCGTTCCGAAGGATGTCGTTCGGTCTCTGCAATGCACCTGCTACTTTTCAGTGGTGCATGCCTGCCATATTCTCAGATATGGTAGGTGATTATCTGGAAGTCTTCATGGATGACTTTTCAGTATTCAGAGAATCATTTGACGATTGTCTCTTCCACTTGGTCCAAATCCTTAGGCGGTGCATTGACGGGAATCTGGTTCTTTCCTGGGAAAAGAGCCATTTCATGGTGCCTGAAGGAATTGTCCTGGGAGATCTTATTTTGGAAAAAGGCATCCAAGACGATTGAGATAAGGTGAACTTGAATTCCAAACTCCTGATGCCTAGCTCGATCAAGGACATCTGATCTTTTCTGGGGCATGTCAATTTTTTCCGTCGATTTATTCCTGATTTCTCGAAAATCGCACGCCCCTTGACCTCTCTACTCTCTAAGGATGTACCTTTCAAAATCTCCAAGTAATGCACTCAAGCATTTGAAATCCTCCGTGACCAAGTTACCCGAGCCCCGATCCTACAGTCCCCTGATTGGTCTCAACCCTTTGAGATCATGTGCGATGCATCTGATTTGCTGTAGGAGCGATACTTGGGCAGAAAATTGATGGGAAACCCATGGTCATCTACTACGCTAGCAAGACACTTGACGAGGCTTAGCGTAACTACACAATTACTGAGAAAGAGCTGCTAGCCATAGTATTTGCCCTGGAAAAATTCAGATCCTATCTCCTAGGTTCCTGTGTTATCATTTACTCGAATCACACAGCTGTGAGGCATCTCCTTGTGAAGAAGGATGCGGAACCTCAATTAATTCGATGGATCTTGCTGTTCAACCTCGAGATTCGCAACAAAGCGGGAAAATAGAATGTGGTAGCTGATCACTTGTCCCACCTTCCTTCTGAAATCATCGACCCTTCCGGACCTATCACGGAACATTTTCCTGATGAGTACCTTTTGACTATCAATACAAGGCTTCCATGGTTTGCTGATATAGTAAACTACATGGTATCACATCAGATCCCGTCCGATTGGCCGAAGGCCAAGAAGGACAAATTGCTTTCCGATGCCAAGTATTACTTCTGGGAAGACCCGCATCTTTTCCGCATCGATGCTGATTAGATTATTCTACGATGTGTCGTGGAAGCGGAAACTCAAGACATATTATCTTTCTACCATGACCAGGCATGTGGTGGACATTTTTTAGGTCATAAAACTGCAGCGAAAGTCCTCCAGTGCAGCTTCTATTGGCGCATGATTTTCAAAGATGCATAGAATCACTATTAGGCATGCACTCGTTGCCAGACCTTGGGCAACATGAGCCATCGTAATATGATGCCTTTACAGCCGATTCTAGTATGCGAAATCTTTGACATATGGGGGATTGATTTTATGAGACCCTTCCCTATTTTGGATGGCGGAAAGTACATTTTACTTGCTGTTGACTACGTGTCCAAATGGATCGAAGCCATTCCGACTCTAACCAATGATCATAAAGTGGTTATCAAATTCATTCATTAGAACATCTTTTCATAGTTCGAGATTCCACGTGCTATAATTTCTGATGGAGGGACCCATTTCACTAATCTCAATTCAGGTCACTGATGACCAAATACAGGGTGTCATATCGAATCTCTACTCCTTACCACCCCCAAACTAATGGTCTAGCTGAGCTATCAAATCGGGAGATCAAGAAAATCCTCCAGGTTACTGTTCGACCTGACAGGAAGGATTGGTCATCCTGGCTTCCGGAAGCTTTGTGGGCTTATAGGACCACCCACAAAACCCAATTAGGTGTCTCCCGTCATATTGGTGTACGGGAAGGCATGTCACCTCCCCATCGAATTAGAGCACAAAGCCTATTGGGCAGTACGGAACTGCAACCTAGATCTTTCTAAGGCAGGAACCCACATAAAGCTTCAAATGAGCGAGATCGATGAATTACGCCACGACGCATATGAGAACTCGTGAATTTACAAAGAGAGGGTTAAGGCCTTTCATGACAATCACATATCTAGAAAGATCTTCCATCCTGGTCAAAAAGTCCTACTCTTTGATGCCAAGCTTAAACTGTTCCTAGGAAAACTATGATCAAAATTGATCGGACCCTACCTCATCCGACGAATCTTTGGAAATGGAACCATTGAGATCAATCCACTCAGCCACAATTCCGAACCTTTTGTCATGAACGGTCAGAGACTCAAACCGTTCATTGACTTGACCGATACATATTTGGCTGAGATATCCTTTACCCTCCATTCTCCCTGAAGCTCATTGTGCCCAACCGATGGTGTAAAACTCAGTGCTTAATGGGAAGCAACCTGTCCTTCTTGAAAAACCTGAAACCTTCCTTGACATTCCTATGTTTAATTCATATTGCACTTTAGGGTTCATCCATTAGAATAGTCGACCCCACCTCAGGTACCCGTACCTAAGTCTAGAAATCATTCACAATAGTCACCTTGACCTGTTCACCCACCCAAAACCTATTCTAATGAATGATCTAAGTTGAATTCGAACCCACCTAATTTACAATGGGGACATTGCAAATTGTAGTCATGAGGGGGTATGAAAGTGCAAAACACCATGAAAACTCATCTCACAAGAAAATGCTTCAACAAAAAAATCACATATCACAAAAAACACCAAAAAAATGAAACAATCTTGAAAAAGAACAAAAAATACTGAGGGGAGAGAATTTTGAGTCCATACAAATCATGAGGAGAAAATGAGGAGGAAAAGAGGAAAAAGGAGCACAAAATGAAAAAGAAAAAGAAAGGAGAGTGATTAGTAAGAAATTAAGGGATTAACTGAGTTCTAAACCATATCAAGAAAAAAAGAAAAATGAAGGAAAAAGTGCTAATGAGACACAAAAGAGACTAGTTGGAACGTTGATCTTAGGACTCTTAGGCTAGACTCTTAGGCTTAAAAATTCAAGTATCTGCTAAGATCTGGATAGTCCTCAAGAGGTTGGGGAAAATGCAAAGCTTAAGTATTAGGTCTAAGGCTTAGGGAGTATTCGACCCAGTTAACTGACCTTTAGTTTGCGAGACTCGGTAACCTAAGTACCCCAATCCACACACAGTCTGGTTCAGTGCGCATAATTATCAAAATCACACAAAAGCGTTTAAGTGTTCTGAAACAGTCGCCTAGATTAGGAGCAGCCGATCAACACAAGTTGATTTGGACGAGTTCCTAGCGTGGATAGGTAGGAAATTCCCCTCGAAGATGTGCAATAACACATCATCTCCTCGGTGCTTGTCTCCTAGGATATTTACATATCCTATTGGGGGCACGTAAGCACCCTGTGATGGTTCAGATGCCATGGGCGGCATTATCATGAAATGTCGATTGCCAAGGTCTGGATTTAGCTACAAAATGCCATGGGCAGGATTATCTCAAAATCTCGAAAGCCAGGGTTCTGGGGGTTGCCATGGGCGGTGCTATCATGAAGCATCGATTGCCAGGGACCCTTCGAGGATTGATGATAGGGATGAGGAATCCGATACAGACCGTGTTGAGAAGCCAATCCAAGGCTAGAAATAAAAAGAAAAGAGAGAGAAAACTCTCGAAACAAAAAAATCCTATGTCTCTCTCTTACAAAAAAATACACTGCAAACTGAACTGAGGCTAAAAACATTGCAAGCACTGGTGCTTTAACCGCAGAGTCCAATGAACCTTAGGATTGTTCCTATGGGCCTTAAAAACATTCGCGGAGGACCAAGGCTAGGGCTGGTCATGTCCGGATCTTGGTTGATACTTGAGTAGCTCTAGGCCTACTGTCGGCATTCTAACCTAATCAAAAAGAAAAGAAAGAAAACACTCATCATAATCTTTGAACATCAAGGAATTCATGGTCTAGAACATAAATTAAAACCTTAAAATTTTGCTAAGGGACTAGCAAAAGGTAGGCATGGGGGTATGATGGGAACACCATCATGAGCCCTAACTAGCACATTTTGACCCAGAAAAGTGAACAAAAGATCTTACATAACCAACTGGAGGTCCTAACTCAATGAATAACCCTTCTGAAAGAAAAGTAAGAAACAAGGGGTAAAACTGTAATTTTACCATTGCAGTGCAACAACAGGATTTCTCATGGGCTAAACACAGGTTAAATGGTCTTAACAAGATAAAAAGTGGGTTGGTTCAAACAGAAAATGGTTCATGTGAATTCTAGGAATTAAATGACTTCTTGTAACCCTAAAACAGACTCACCTTATTTAAAAAGGTTCTAGTCAGGATAAAATTTACCTAAACCCTCTAAAATTCATGTAAAAATATCCTCTAGTATTTAGAACCTTCAATTTGGCCCTTAGAACCTATTTTGACCTAAATTGGGGTCTTAGTCAAATGTTTGCCCTAAATTGGGTTTTTGTGTAAATTACTCAGTCAAACATGGTCAAACCTAAAATCCAACTTCACCGTTGGATTTCTTAGGTCCAAATTAGGCTTGTACCAAAATTTGGACTTAAGGGGAATTCACCTTGACCTACTTTGCAAACAGGTCCAGCCTAATTACATTTCTACCCCTATCGTTTAAAAACCTCTGCAGAAACCCTCCTAACTTCCTCATCATTCTTTGCAATTAGGTCCCTCCACCATTATAGCGGAGGGAATTCTACTCCGACGAGGTATCCAGGAAAGATCTCCCTGATTCCTTTGAGAATCCCCTTCAAATTTGAAAGGGAGATTCTCTGAGAAATCTCCTCCAATTTGAACACAGTTAGAGGCTTCATTTGGCACCAATCTCTCATGCGAATGCATGAGAGATTTGGGTCACCTTCAGCCTTCCAACTCCGGCGAGGTTGCCATGCTTGGAAGCTTGGCTTCCAAGTACAAGACCTTCTACTAGGGCCTATGAAAGCATGACTAGATCAACCCGCAGCCTCTAAGCTTGAAATTGGCTTGAGAAACCCCCTAATTCTTCTCTTCCCCCACCGATCAACAACCCAGCAAGCTCCGGTGACCCCTCTCTCTCTCTCTCTCTCGTTGCTCTGCCACTATACCAGTGGTACGTTTCTCTTTATCCTCTTCATCCGCGTCACGTCGCACCAGTCGATGTCCCTGCAACCCCTTCATCGTCGCCATACTCCTCCACTTGGTACTTCGTCTCCGACGACAGCAATATGAGCCAGCCGTCTCCTCTGCATCCCCCTTTGTCTATTTTCACTTAGTTAAGTCCTCTCTCTCTTCTCATCATTTTTCTATCTTTTATTCTTGCAAACACGCCTCAACGCTTGCAAGTCACCACAACCTTCTCCACCTCCGACCAAACCTTCAGCGAGGTGTTTTCGACGCTCCACGCCTGCATCCACCTCGCCAACTACCCCACAAGCACCTCCATACCTCACTGACCATAAACCCTTACTCCACTCGCTATGCCCAGCCCCCAAAACTCCCCTCGAACAAACCCACTTTCGCACACGCAGGGTGACCTAGCCATGCACGCTCCGGCCACCCCACGCCATGTCGACCCTCGCACTACATTCACCGTGTTTAGGCGAAGCTCCCTAAACTTTTTGATGAGGCCACAAGGTCATTTTCTTGCTGACAGGGTTAGAGGTCGCCACCACCATTAAAGCAAGCAAGGAGCTTGCTTGGGAGTCCCCTCCAGGACTCCTCGCTCCAGGCAACAGGCCCCAGGTCGCGCAAACTCCTTTCGCGCACAACCTCAGCCAAGCTATTGTCACTGAAGACTGAGGGGGCCACTGCAATCAGGAAAGCTTCTGCTGTGGGTACTCAAGAAGAAGGTGGGACAACATAGTCCCACCTCGGAAGTGGAGGAGTGGACGCAGCAAAATAAATTGCAAAAGTGATAAGGGCTTATCGCCTCCTGACCACTGGGTGAGGTCCCACTCGCCCTCACTGCCTCGTCCGTGACCTACTACCCGCGGACCTAGCCCTAACCCGTATACCTGACCAGCTTGCACTCCTCGCCCACCACCCACGTCGGTGGGCCTAGTCCCGAGCATGCATACTCAACCTAATTACCCAAGAAGGCTCTGGGAGAGCGAGCCTAAGAGAGAAAGAAAAGATATCGCAAGGGCAGGTAGGGGTAGGTTTTGCTCTCGCAGGCAGGAGAAGAAGAGGAAGCCAAGGAAGGAGAGGGTGAAATCCTGAGAAGCTATGGCAAGGCTGAAGGAGAAGAAGCTGAAGGGCTGAAGAGAAGGAAAGAAAAAAGAAGAAGAAGGCAAGAAGAAGGAGGAGCCATAGAGATAGAAGGAAAGGAGAAGAAGAGGAAGCCAAGGGAGGAGAGGGCGGAAGCCTGAGAAGCTAAGGCAAGGCTGAAGAAGAAGCTGAAGGGTTGAAGAGAAGGAAAGAAAGAAGAAGAAGAAGAAGCCAAGAAGAAGGAGGAGTCGCAAAGACAGAAGGAAAAGAGAAAGAAGAAGACAAGGGCCAGAGCAGCTAAAGAAAGAAGAAGTTGAAGGCACAAAGAAATCAGAGAAGAAAGAAGAAGGAAGAAAGCCAGCCAGAGACAGAGAATAGAGAAGAGCAATTGGAGCACTATAGCAACCTTATATTTAAGACATCTGATTTCCAAAATCAGACATCCATTTTTTTTGTACTTCTTCTATATACATTGACATTGTGCTTTTGCTCTATACTCTGATTTTCATTGCATATTATATCCAATTTGAAAGTTGTGTTCTTGATTTCTAAACCCCAATTTGCTCCCTATGTTTGACCTCGGATTTAAGATTTCAAGTAATAAAATTCATTTGTTTTCGAGCGATTTCAACTATACTACAATGCATTGGTTTTAACATTGATCTTGCCTCAATTAAACATTTTGGCACTGTTGCCGGGGAGCAACGGGAGATTTAGAAATCTTGATCACAATCTTTGATTCAATACTAACTTGATACATCTCCTTTGTTATGATTGTTTCAGGGGAGAAGATTCAAAAGAAGACAGCCGCACAACAACCACACCCGAGGCAGGTAATCTCTGATTAGCCCTTTCTCTTAATCCCCTCATTCTGAAAAGGAAAAATAAGATAAAAATCAGTTTAGGGCTACCTACTTTCCATATTTAGCTAATTCACCCAAGTTTCCTGATTTTGATTTCAACAAATATTGATTTGTGCATCCATTTAAGGTAACCAGGGACACCACCTTGTCGACTGAGCCCTAGATATATCATATTTGTGGCAACTAAATTGGACCAAAATTAGAGCCGAATTAAGGATTCTAATTTAGGATTTTTGAGACACATCTTTCTAAGCAAGAATCAACTTTTCCAAAAAGAGGTGTGCCTAAGCCTTGATTGAAAAGACTTATTCAAGATAAACCCTAAAAAAATCAAGCTCTTAATTTCACTTGAACCCTAAAAGAAAGGACCTAAAGCTCTCAAAGGACAAATAGGTGAAGTTGACCTCTTGTTGGGTCAACTAACCTTGAAATTAGGTCATTTTGCACTCAAAACATCCAAAGTTCAAGTGGAATCCTAAGCACCTTTGATCTTAAATAAAAGTGGTAGACTTAAGAGGTCAAGGTCCCCATTCTGGTCTACCTGGAATCTTAGTGATAAGAGAGGTCTGGTGGGGGAAACCCTGTAACTCGTGGGGATGCTCTACCGTGTAGGGGTCTTTGCGGGACTCCCTCTCTGGCTGCCTAGGTATTTCTCAGATGGATGGCTTTTCTGACTAAGGGGTATCATCCGCCTCGAACCTCTATAGTCATCCAAATTTTTTGGGTGTCTTGATTCTGTCCAGCACATTCTACTCTCATCTAAACCATCAGTGCATGTTTGGTAGGAGGTCCTTGAGACCATCCTTAAGACCTTCTTTAGCAATCCACTCCCGCCGAGGCCAAGCCTCGACGTCCGTGTTTGTACAGCAACCCCACCACATAGACATCTTCCCTGATTCATCAGAACCCAATTCTCCTTTCATCATCATGGAACAACCAGTTGAAGAAGAGAACAATCTTGAACACCAACTCCAGTGCTTGAATAATCTATTTTAAAACTTTGTAAAGCCGCCGCAACGTCCTATGATGCGAGATCACTGTAATCCCGCTGCAGTGGCGATCGAACCTCGAGTCCAAATCCCGACTAGAGGTCCTGATTCTGAACTCAAGCCCAACATGATTCATGCTATTCCAAAATTTCATGGGCTTAATTTCGAGGATCCCTTCCAACACATCAAACAACTCAATCATCTGGCCCAGACCTTCGGGTCAGATATACAAAATCGAGATATTCTTCTTATGAAGATGCTTTTTCTCTCTCTCATGGCCAAGCAGCTCATTGGTGTCAGACTCAGACTCATCCAATCAACATGTGGGTTGAACTGCAATCTGAATTCTTGAGAAAGTTCTTCCCAGTTGGTCGGACGAATGCCTTATGCCATCAGATCCTGTCCAATTGGCCAAAGGCCAAGGGAGACAAATTGCTTTCTGATGCCAAGTACTACATCTGGGAAGACTCATACCTCTTCTGCATTGGTGCCAATCAAATCATCAGACGATGCATCTCGAAAGAAAAAATTCGAGACATTTTGTCCTTCTGCCATGACTAGGCCTGCGGTGGACACTTCTCTAGACATAAAACCACAGCAAAAGTCCTCCAGTGTTGCTTTTATTGGCCCTCAATTTTCAAAGATGCATATGATCATTGTAAGGCATGCACTCATTGGCAGACCTTGGGCAACATGAGCCACAACAATATGATGTCTTTACAGTCAATTCTCGTATGCGAAATCTTCGATATCTGGGGGATTGATTTCATAGGACCCTTCCCCTCTCATATGGCTTCAAATACATTCTTCTTGCTGTTGACTACATGTCCAAATGGATCGAAGCCATCCCCACCCGAACCAACGATCATAAAGTGGTAATCAAATTCATTCATTAGAACATCTTTTCTCGGTTCGGGATTGCATGTGCCATTATCTTTGATGGAGGGACCCATTTCACGAATGTTCAGTTTAGATCACTGATGACCAAATATGGGGTTTCACACCGAATCTCTACTCCTTATCACGCCTAAACCAATGGACTAGTTGAGCTATCGAATTGGGAGATCAAGAAAATCCTTCAAGTCACTGTCCGACCTGACAAGAAAGATTGGTCATCCCGACTTCCGAAAGCTTTGTGGGCTTATAGGATCTCCCATAAGACCCAATTGGGCATGTCCCCTTGTAGATTGGTGTACGGGATGGCATGTCACCTCCCCATCAAGTTGGAGCACAAAGCCTATTGGGCTGTACGGAAGTGTAATCTAGATCTTTCTAAGGCAGGAACCCACAGAAAGCTTCAAATGAGCGAGATCGATGAATTACTCAATGATGCGTATAAGAACTCACGTATTTACAAAGAGTAGGTTAAGGTCATTCAAGACAAGCACATATCTAGAAAGATCTTTCACCCTAGTCAGAAAGTCCTACTCTTTGATGCCAAACTCAAACTATTCCCAGAAAAACTCAGATCAAAATGGATTGGACCATATCTTATTAGAAGGATTTTTGGAAATGGAGCCGTTGAAATCAGTCAACCCAGCCTTGATTCTGAACCTTTTATTGTGAATGGCCAGCGACTTAAGTCATTCATTAAACTCACCGATACGAACTTGGCTAAGGTGTCTTTTGATCTCCATTCTCCCTAAGCTCATTGCACCCGGCTGATGGCATTAAACTCAGCGCTTAACGGGAGGCAACCCATCATCTTTTTGAAAAACCTAAAACCCTTCTTGACACATCTTATACTGAACTCATATTGTACTTTAGGGTTCGTCCATTAGAATAGCCGACTCCACCTCTGGTACCCATACCCGGGCTGGAAATCGACTGCAACAATCACCCCGACCCATCCACCCACCCAAAACTATTCTAATGTATGATCTAAGCTGAACTCGAGCCCACCTAATTTACAATGACATTTCAAATCGTAGGCATGTGGGGGTATTAAAGTGCAAAACGCTGTAAGAATCACTTCACAAGAAAGGGTTTCATCAAAAAAATTACATACTAAAAAAAATTTTTAAAAATGAATAAAAAACTAAAAAAAGAAAAAAAATGGAGAAGGGAGGAAATTTTGAGAATCAATTTGCATATCATTCTTGAGGAGGAAAAGGGGAGGTAACATAAATGTCAAAAAGGAGCACAGTTTGAAACAAAAAAAAAAGAGATAGTCATTAGTAAAAGATTGAGGAATTTACTTAGTTCTAGACCAAATCAAAAGAAAGAAAATGAAAGACAAAAAGTGCTAAGAGACAAAAAAAGAGATTAGTATGAATGCTGATCTTAGGCCTTTTAGGCTTGTGTTTAGGCTTAAAAATTCAAGTACCCATTAAGATATGGATACTCCTCAAGATGTTGGGGAAAATGCAAAGATTAGGTATTAGGTCTAAGGCTTAGGGATTATTCAACCTCGTTAACTGACTTCTGGTTTGCGAGACTTGCTAACCTAAGTACCCCAATCCACACATAGTTTGTTCAGTGTGTTTAATTACCAAAATCACGCAAATGTGATAATCCTGTTCTAAAAAAGCTACCTCGATTAGGAGCGGCTAATCAACACAAGTTAATTTGGAAGAATTCTCGACACGGAGAGGAAGGAAATTCCCCTTGAAATGCCCAATAACATACCTTCTCCTCGGTGCTTATCTCCTAGGATATCTAAATATCCTACCGGGGGCATGTAAGCACCTTGTGCTGGTTCAGATGCCATGGGTAGCATTATCACGAAATATCGATTTCCAGGATCTGGATTTAGCTACAGAACACCATGGGCAGGATTATCCTGAAATCTTGAAAGCCAGGGTTTTGGGGGTTGCCATGGGTGGTGCTATCTCAAAGCATCTATTACTAGGGACCCTGTTAGGATTGATGGTGGGAGCTAGGAATACGATACAGACCATGTTGTAAAGCCAATCTGAAGCTAGAAATAATAAGAAAAGAGAGAGAAAATTCTTCAATAATGAACAATCTTATGTCTCACTCTTACAAAAATGCACTGCAAATTGAATCAGGACTAAACATGTCTTATGCACGGGTGCTTTAATCGTGGAGTTCAATGAACCTTAGGTTAGTTCCTATGGGCCTTAGAAACCTTCGCGGCAGACTAAGGCTAGAGCTGGTCAGGTCCGGATCTTAGTTGGTAGTTAAGTACCTCTAGGCCTACTAGTGGCATTCTGACCTAATATACAAAAGAAAGCACACAACAAAAATCTGAGCATAAAAAGGCATATGGTCTAGAATTTGAGTTAATTCCATGAGATTTTGCTAAGGGACTAACAAAAGCTAGGCATAGAGGTATGATGGGAACACCATCATGAGCCATAACTACCTCAATTTAGTTATTATCAAGGAATAAATGCTCCTACATAACTGTCAAAGAGCCATAGTTCATTGCATAATCATTTTGAGAGAGACAAGAAACCAGGGTTAAAATTGTAATTTTACCATCATATCTTGAATGCAGAATAGCCATGGGTTTTCCCAAGGGTTAATGAAGGGTCAAATGGTCTTAAATATCCAACAAGTGGGTTCATACAGATAGAAAAGGGTTTGCACGTGTTTTGAGAATTAAATAACTTCTGAAATCCTAAAAATAGACTCGCTTAAGTAATTAAGGTTTTGGTCAGGATAAAATTCACCTAAACCCTTTAAAATTCATAAAAAAATATTCTCTAGGGTTTGGTACCTTCAATTTGACCATCAGAACCCATCTTGACCTAAAATAAAGTCTCAAACTGATATTTACCCTAATTTAGGTTTTTTCATAAATTACCTAGTCAAACTAGGTTAAAACCAAAATCCAACTTCACCATTGGATTCCTTAGGTCAAAATTAGGTTTATACCAAAATTTGGGCCCAATCTTAGATTGTCTTTACCTAGTTTGCAATTTAGCCTTGTCTAATTCTTTTATATCACACATATGCCCTTAACTTTCAAAATCCTTACAAAAAGGCCCCTATCTTTATCATCATTTTATTTAAATAGGTCCCTGCCGCCATGAATCATATTCCTACAAACTCCGATGACCTAAATTTGGCAAGTTCTCCTTGATTCCTTGATGAATCCCTCTCAGATTTGAAAGGGAAGTTCGTTAAGGAATTTCATTTCTTTTGAGCCAATTCCCATGCCCTAAAACCTTGCCAATCTCTCATGAAAACACATGAGAGATTTGGGTATCCTAGAGAATTCCTACTCTGGTGAGCTTTCCAAGCTTGAGAAGCTTGCTTCCCAAGCTCAAAACTCCCTCTAAAGGCCTATAAAAGGACCCCCAGATCAAGCCGAACTGGGCAAGCTCGATTTTGGCTGGAAACACCCCATAATCCTCCTCCCCCTTCTTGCAGAAAGGCTCCTTGAGCTCTGGAAACCTCTTCTGTTGTCATTCCTCGTCCATTCGCAATACCAGTGGCAGATTTGCCTTCCTCATCCTCCTCTGTGTCACGCCATACCAGTGAGTGCTCCTATCTCCATCATCACCATTCTTCCCCCACCGAAGTCACCTTCGACTCCGGTGCTAGCCATACCGCAATTGATGTCACCTCTACCCCTCTTCGTCTGCCAATCACCTAGATAAGTTCCTTAACTCCTTTACTTTATTCACACACCAACTGCACTACATTTTGACTGCTGTATCACACCGACCACCTTCGTCTTCCCCGTCTCTGACCACTCCTCTGGGGAGTCCATCTCACCTCCACAAACCACCAATCAACTCGCCAACCACCTCACGACCTTTGCTGCACCATGCCCAACCAAACCCCTCTCCCTATTTGCCTTCCCATCCACCCAAACACTTCGCCGACCACCTCACAACCTCCATCGTACTCCACTCTTCAAAACCCCTCTCTCCATTCTCTTTCTCATCCACTCAAACCCGCCGTCGACCAACCCACCTTTCCGTCACCATTCCCGACTCTGACCAACCATCACACACCCCCACAAGCCAAGAAAACACCACTGATGCACTCCACGCCCTGTGGCGAAGTTCCTGAGCTTGTTTAATTGGACCGCAAGGCTGTATTCTGATTTTCAGGAATTTGCGCTCTTTGCCATTAATAGTGCTCCTTCGAGGAGCTTGAAGAAGGTTTCTTGTTGCCGCGAGTCCTAGGTGAAGCCTCAGGCAGTGTAGGCTTACTCCCAGGAGAGCGCCTAGGCTGCTAATTGGAGCCACTGAGGCCTGTACAACCGCAATTGAAGGCACCATCTTTCGCGGCTACACGTAGAAAGAAGAGTGGGACTTTAGTCCCACATCGTAAACTCGCAAGCGTTGGAAGTGGCATAAATTTTTTTTGTCCAATAGGCTCTTCACCTCTTAGCCATGGGGTGAGGTCCCATACTCTGCCACGCACCTCACCTGTGACATTGCTCACAAGGGTCTGGTGCATCTGATTACTCGCCTAGCCAAGCACTCCTCGATTGCTACGTACGTCCAGCAGCTCTGGTCCCGAGTGCGCGTGTACCCGATAACCCGACTATCCTAGCTGTGGCTCTGAGAGGGTGGATCCTAGAGAGTGAAGGAGAGGAAAGTACGTGGAGGCAAGGGGAGTTTTGCTCTCAGGACCAATGGCCAACACTTAGCCATTTAAAGAATCTTCCCCTTGCATGTGAAGAAGGAAGAAGGAAAGGAAGCTTGAGCAACAGAGAAAGAAGAGAGAAGGCAAAGCCAGAAGAGAAGAAGAAGGAAGAAGGAAAGAAAGAATAGCTGCAGAAAAGGAGTTGCAGAAGAAGAGAAGAGGAAGGGTACCCTCTTGGCGCTGTAGCAGCGAGTGATTTAAGCCATCTGATCAGCTAAAAAGATGTCTGAGCATCATTTGAAGTGTACTGTGCACTTATATTACGTGGAATCATTTGCTTAGTACTGTTGAAATGTTTGAGATATTTACTAGGGTTAATTGGTGATTCCAATCACCATTTTACCCTATTCTTTTTGCACTATTTGACATTCACTTTCATTCGTATTTACTTGGAATTCTATTGAATATATATTTGTGTTGAATTACGATCTTGAGATGTATTTTTTCTAGTTGCTCCCTATGTTCGACCTCAGACTTCATTTTTGATATTCAAGCTATAAATTCTATTTGTTTTTAAGCTAATTTGACCTATACTGCAACACATTGATTTTAAAACCCATTTTAGAGCGATAAACATCAGGTGTCGCCGCTTGAGATAAAAAATACCTGAGTTCGACAGAAGAACTCAGAGGTTCTTAGACCATGGTTAGTCATCAATGGACTCTTTAGGGTTTATACATGCTTTTGAACCTATTTACATGCTCAAAACCCTAATAGACTTACTTCTCCAACTCCACCATAGTTGGAGAAGATGGAGTTCAAGTGATAGCTTAAGACATTAAAACACAAATTAAATTGCATATTCCTGATCTTTAAGCCTAAGAGATGCATTCTGGACCTTCTCAGGGCTTACTAAGGGCAGAAGCACAAAAATTGTCTCGTCGGAGCTTGCTTAAGCTCCAGTGAGTCCAAAAATTAAGCATTGGAGTTCAAAACTCCAAGAATCAATCCATGGATGGTCTCAAAAGTTCCCTGAGGTCACAAGGAACCTCAAGAGCTTAATAATTAGTGCAATTAAAGATCAATTCAGAGGATATGCTTCAAATTCAGTGAAAGTGCAATCTAAGTTCGCTGGAACTCAGATCGCCTCCTCTCACTCAATTGAGTGAGGGGAAATGACTAGTAGAGTGTTGCAAAGGTGTATGGGCGATCTATTAAGTGTTAGGACTCTTCTGAGCTCACCATTGATAGTGAGCTCGGAAGTTGAAATGAAATTAGGCGTTTTATATATAGGTGATTATTTATCTAATTAATACATCGATCGTGGCCCTTAAGTGATGTAAAAGCGATGGAGGGCCCCTATGGATGTGATCTAAGCTCAGAGACCTCCGTTGTGGACAGCAGAGGTCGCCAATGAAGGTGACATGTATTAGGTGCATAAGTTGATAAAAGTGAAGGAAAAGATAAGAAGTGGAATCATGAGAGGAAAAGAAAGGTGCTCATCGAATTAAAAAGACAAATGAATGCTCCAAACGAGCTCAAGGAGCTCAATAGAGCTGAAGAAGATGGCAAAAGAATTTAACATCTAACCTAACAAAACTACCTAATTGACTAAACTAACTGCTCTAACTTTCCTATCCTATTGTTACCTGGATGAAGGGGGCAGAGAAGTCTTCATCGAAGGTCGTAACGAAGGAGGAAGTCAGAGGGGAAGGGAAAGAAGTCCAGCGGGCGAATACGTGAAGCAGAGACGAAGTCCAAAGTCGCTGCCTCGTCTAAAGACACGGCGGAGAACGGCAGAGCTCGACAGCAGGTGGAAATGATCAGAGGGAGTTGGTGGAAATGGAGGAAGGTCACTGGATTATGAGAGAATAGCCTATTGGAAAGCTTAGTTGAGGGAAGAGGGTAGGGAGCAAACCACTTAAATCAGAGGTATGGCAGACTATTTATAGGTGATGGTGGAGAATAAGGGGGATGCACATGGACAGAAAAGCATCTAGGTTCAGCTAAACCACCGGTGTCATCTTTTACACCAGTGAGCTTAAATGCCTGACCTAATTAGGATTAGTGGCCAATCCACACCATTGGATGAGGAGAGGAAGGTGAACCAAAGCTTAGAAGCTCATGCGAAAGAGTTCTAATGGTGGATGGGCGGTGATCGAGTGGTACGGTGACTAGTTGATGACGATCGTCCAGTGTGAGGAAGAAGAAGGGGAAGAAGACGGGTTATGCTCACAGGGACCCAAATGCAAAAGAACCTAAGGACATAAAAATGCATAAAAGGACTTGATTGAAATGATTTTTAAGGATCAAATGTAAACTGAGGCATTTTAAGTTAAATTTAATTTAATTCTTTTCCAACTTTTTATACATAATTATAAATTAGATAAATATTATATAAGTGCCTTGAATTTACATTTTTTGACCCATTTAGCTTTATTTATTTTAATTAATTAAGTTACTTAAGTTATTACATACTTAGCGTTAAATATTTATAATGTTAAATTAAATATTAATTAGGTAGCTAAATGTTTATAATTCGAGTCCAAATTATTATTTGAATTATTAATAACATTAATTGACATTTAATTTAGTATTATTAATTTATTTTATGGTCCTTTAATATATTGTCCCTTATATTATAATTAAACCCTAAATAGACATATTCTTAGCTAATTAACTAGGGAAACTAGTTAATTAAGGGTATTTAAGAGCCATGATGAGTCTTGATAGGGCACGGAAATCACGATTTTAAGGAAAACAACATCGTAGTACAGTCACGAAATCCACTCGTCAAAAATAATTTCTAAAATAACGAGACTTTGAGTCCTGGTCGTTCATCTCTGGGAGGAGTTTAGGAAATGCAAAATAATTTCGATCTCGCTTGCTCTACTTGCTTAAAAACTCATGCTGGTTTATGATTATGTACATATTCGTGCATGACATGCTGTTGCAGTAGAAATATAAAATGAGCACAAGCAACCAATTATCACGAGGAAGATATTGCAATCTAACTTATGGTGAATTTCACACATAGATATATAGATATATGAAAAGATGATTTCATTGCTTGCATCAGAGTTACCAAAAACAATTAGAGGAAGGCTTGTAGAGGAACGCTTGAAAACATAAAACTAGCCAGTAGAAAATGACTACATACATGAATCTATGGGGGGATTATGCTTGCACCAATGGGGGAGAAATATGGAGCTACACTACTGAGCAGTAATAAAGCAGTAAATCTAAGAAGAACAATGCTACTTATCTAGCTAACAGAATGAAGGGCATTCAGAGGTGGGCTCTGATGGCCTTTGAGTGGGTGAGAGGAGAAAGAGGGATGGCCAATGGTGCTTAGGTCGGCCCTTTGAGAGAGGTTGGAGAAGGTGATATAGGCTCTTGGCATGGAGGTGGTGATGGCCATGGTGTACTCGTGGATATGGAGGTGGAGGTGTAGGTGGAATGAGTGGAATGGAGCCAAAGAGCCAAGATTTGACCAAATGGCCACCCCTTGGGTCTTTTTATAGGCCTAAGGGATGCTCTCTAGAGAATTATGGAATTCTCTAGAGAGTCCTATGGTGGGTGCTCGTGGGAGAGGGAGAGAGAGGGTGGATGGGTGGTTTTTAGATCCACATTTGGTGGATCTAAAAATTGAATGCATCTTGGTTGCTATTTTTAGCAACCAAGGTAACTGTTGAACGTTGGACGACTATGCTATCGGAGTTGGTTTTGAAAACCTGTCGTTGTAGTTCGAGTAGCGAAGAAATACGTTCAACAAATAAAATTTATACCAAAAAATCTATAAATAAATCCCGGGTCGAACTCAGGGAGGCTACGCCGATCAAAATTCGTAATTATATTTTTTCTATTTTTGTTTAAAGGGTGAAATAATCACAATGAAATGGAATCAATATAGACAATAAGAGAGAGAGAGGGGGAAAACATTCACTTGATATTGCAAAATATTTTTACAACTAAGAAAGCGAGAAAAGATTACACTAGAAAGCAAGAAATTATTACAACTAGAAAGTAGGAAAATTCTAATCTAGAAAGTAGGAAAAAGAATGGGAGAGAGAAGTTATCCTCCTCGACGATTGCTTGGAGGATGAGCCGAATGAGATAACACCTGGAAGACGAGGAACGGAGCGGGAAGAAGGAGGTCGAAGCAAGAGGAATGGGAATGAGGCAACACATCGTCGTCTCGGGATCCGCTTCCGGAATGGGGGCGAAAACTTGGTTTTAGCTCTTGAGGAGCATCTCGGGTGTGGGACAAGCTTCTCTTGAGCTTTGGAGAGGGAGAGAAGAGAAGGAAGGGATGAGAATCCATATGGAGGGGATGTCCTTTTATAGTTGCAAGGAGTGGGGGCATTTTGGACATTACAACTTGAAAAACATTAATTCAGGACCTTTAGTGACAAATTTATCCGTCACTAAAGGCTTGAACGTGGCTGACGTGCGCGCCGCTCATGCACCCCCTCGCCTTCGTGCCCTTTAACGCACATGCATGTTCACGTGCTCTCAACCGTTCGATCAAGAGATTAGACAGCTTAAGGCGCCATGCACCGACGTGCGATCACGCGTAAGCGCCGCGTGTCTGATCGCGCATGGGTGCATGGGTGCTATCGCTTAATCTCTGCCGCTGGATTTGCATCACGCGGCTCTAATTGTGCCCCCACGCACTGTGAGTGCGGGCTTGATCGCGCGTCGCATGTTTGCGTAGCGCGCTCGACTGCTGCACTGCTACGGTGAGTTTGTCGCGTGGAGGTTTTAAGGCGCAAGCGTCCATGGCCGTTGGATGGTGATCCAATGGTTTAGATCCATCACGTAGGTGATGAGAGAGAGAGGGCGCGGCGGTCTTGCAGATTTGGCTGGGCCATTTTGGGCAGCTGAGATGGTGTCACTTGGTGCCATCTAGGTCATCCATCTTCTGAGTGATGTAGATGGTGCCATAAGTGGTGGATTGGATCGATGTTTGCACCATTAGGCTTCGATCGTCGATCTGAACCCATCCGTGCGGTCGGATTTATCGTCTGAGGTGTAGATTAACACCATCTTAGCTGTTACTTTTTAAGGTTCCTCAGTCTCTATCTGGTGCTACGGATGTCCGATTAGGGTGATCTTAGAGTCGTTGAACTCCAATCGTTGCCCTGATTAGATCCGTACGGTTGGATCTTTGATCTGAGACCCTAATAAAAAGTTGTCCTATCCCTGACCATAAAAAGGAGACAATTACTATACAATTTATACAACTTGATCTAAATGTATGATTATGCATGTTATGCACTATTTACAATGTATGATGCTAATGTGACACTAAGAACATGCATTAATAGATATTTTAGGTTAATCAGATGTATGCTCATCAGTAACAACACATGGTAGAGAGTTCTAGAGAACTCTAGCTAGGCTAATTTCGTGTAGGTAGTGTGTGTGGGTGTGCGTGAGTCGAAACCTAGGTGGCTAGGTTGATTAGGTTAGGTTCTAGTGGGCTTAGGTCAATGTAGGTCTCAAATTAGGGTTGCAAACCCTAATTCACTAAGGTAAAATGCAATTAAACCTTATACAAGTTTAATTGGGTGTGTGAAAACCTAATTGAGAGTAAAACAACTCAATTAAGTCAGCTTTAGATCAATTGGACTCTCACTAAGTCCAATTGGACTGTGTGTGCTGCGATGAGGGCTCAATTGGACTCACTGAGTCCAATTGAGTAGGCTGATAAAATTGACTATGATCCAAGTCAATTAGGTTTAGTGAGGACCTAATTAGGTCCTTAGGGAGGTCTAGAGGTGATGTACTAGGGTTAGGGCACCTTAATTTGGGTTCCTGGGGGGTTAGAATTGGGCTTAGGGACCTAAGAACTTAAGATCAAGGCTTGAATTCCAAAATAAGAACTGGAGAATAGTTTTGTATGTCCAATAAAGTTCGTAGATGTCTTATAATGAAAAATCAGAAGTCTAAACTTATTGTCTAGATGTCCAATCAGAGTCAGGAGGGATTCTGGGTTCTGTCTTGGGTATTCTACAGAAATTGGACGTCTGACCAAGTGTCTAGACGTCCAATAATGCTGCAGATGTGGGTTTGAGGTGTGCGGGTTGTGGCTAAGGGTTCTGGACGTCCTATAACTCATCTGGAAGTCTAGGAATAGGATGGAATTAAGGCTTTAGGGCTTCCTAGGGTGCAGTGACCTAATCTAAGTGTGGCTAAGGCTTGGGGAAGCTTCTAGTCTGTCTTAGGGCTAGGGTGGACCTAAGTTCTTCACAATTTACTACTTTATTCCTACTTAACAGATAGCATACCTCAACTCCCTTACATTATTGTCTACTACATCTACTCTAGGTCTTTTGCTCCAGCTTCAGATCCAACTTCACATCCAGTCTCAGATCCAGCTCCTAAGCTTTTTATTACCTGTAAATTATATAATGCATTTAATTAGTACATTATAGCATTATTTTATGCATGGCTACAGAAAAATAGTAAAGATGCAAATAATGCTTTTGCATGCATGAACTACCCTAACTTATGCTAAGTCCTAGCCTAATTTCAGTCAACTGGGACCTATGATTGCTGCGCAGTCATGCCCCCATGCCTAAATCATGCTAGTCCCTAACAAATGCGAGACTAAGTTATTTATAGAAGGGTTCCTATGGGATTGATTATTTTTATCAAGTGTATGCCTATAGATTCTTTTCCTTTTTGTGTTCATCCTAAACTCTAGAAATCTAGACAATCGTGAAAGTGCAGCTATGTAGCTTTTGCAATAGATTCGAGTGAAAAATCTGATTCACCTTTAAAGCTTGTAATTGACCCTTAGTAAAATTCTAGTGGGATAGGCAAATTTCTTCCCTTAGGGTATTAAAGATATTTTATGAATTCCACCCTGGCTTTAAGCTTAGGTAGAGAATCTCAAAGGTAAATGGGTGTTTAGTGGGTGGCTTACTCTCAATTGGTGCTACATAAAGATTAGTACTACAGAATCTAGATTCCCAGATTATTAAGTAACTCAACTCAGAGAAAGACGACAAAAACTATGCTTTCTTTGGTTCCTTTGTATTCATTCTCTCATTCTCTCTTTTCTTTCATTTTTTTTTCTTTTTTTCTTATTTTTTTATATATAGGGCTCACAATCTCACCAGATCTACACATGTGTTCTGTATTTGGTGGTCTCACATGGAATTAACACTTTAATCGAGTTCCAATACCCCTAACACTAAGTTGGAATTCCTCAGTCAGTATTTAGGCAGTCAGAAACATAGAAAAAAAATGAGTTAAGGCCATATTTGGTGGATCTCAATTTTATTTGGAGGTATTGTCTCAATGCAAATGAAATAAATGCTAGACACTCACAACTCTTTTTCTATATATTCTTTTATTTTATTTTCTTTTTTGCTCTTTGTTTTTTTTTCTCATTTTTTTCATATATATATATATATATATTTACGCAACACACTCATGAATTTTACTGAGGCATTATTAGGGATTGGTGTACTCAAGAGACATTGGGTGGATTATTTGGTGGAAGTACCGACTCTCGACACCAGGAAGGACGGATAGGGTGGTGTATTCCTGACCTTGACATCAGTACCCTCCTTCAGCCGAGGATTCTGTAAAGAATGGTCGTGACCGTCCACCTTAGCCCTACTTTTATGAGAACTCACTCTCCATGTATTTGCCTTGATTGGTGCTCTCAATGTTTCAAACAAAATGTATATGCAAGATTCGAGAGCGGAAACTATGCCTATTCTCTGAGTATCATTACCTAATTATCCAGAATTTCAAATTCCTTGCACTAATCTTAGAGCACCAATACACTCTACTCTCATCTCACACTATTTGGTGGATTTTTAGAAGAAAACCTTCCCAACTCCCAAAACACTATCCACGGCTTCAAGAAAAGAAGCACTGTTTCTTTTCGACAGGCTAAAGACATTTATCAGTTTTCACCGTGAATCCATTGCAAATTCTACGTGTGGGTGTGAAAATTGTACTGGATTCCATATTATAGGAATCAACTAGTGCATAAAATCCCTAATGCATTCTCCTAATAAAAATAATCTTATTCATGAATGCACTATGTATATATGCTATAAACAAGTAACCTCTTTCATTTGTACTCCATAAATTCCCTTATCAGGTTACATTCAGCTTAGTCCTAAATTTAGAACAAAAGGATGAGCAGGTGGGCATTAAAGTCCTAAGAGTGGATCCACACAGACAGAAATGGGGTTTCATGCATTTTGAGAACCAAAACAGCACACCAAAACCCTAATTTCAGACCCACTTAAATTGAAGACGTTTTGATTAGGATGAAATTCATCTAAACCTCTTAAAATTCATAGAAAAATATTATAAGAGGTTTGGTACCCTTGTTTTAACCATCTGAAATCATTTTGACATAGAATAGAGTTTTAGATGGGATTCTACTCTAATTTGGGCTTTTGTGCATGTTGCCTAGTCGAACATAGTCAAAACTCAAATCTACATTCACCATTATATTCCTTGGGTCCAAATTAGGTTAAGGCCAAAATTTGGGCCCAATCGGAGTCCATCTTGACCTAGTTTGCAATTTAGTCCCTAAGATCACTATTTCTTCTACTTCAACCCCTAACTTTCAAGTTTCTTGCAAACATGCCCCTATCTTTCATTCCATCTTCACATTGATACCATTGCTGCCATTGTTGAGTCAACCCGAGCATTACCAACCTTTAACTGACCTAAAACCACATCAAACCAACACCAAATCTCACCAAATTTGGTAGGATTGATGTTCACACTTTGTGGAATCGTTTAAACATAATTTAAGTCGCGAATCTCTAGCAAGGAACCCCTAGCGAATTTGAGAAATTGAGGGAATCACTTGTTCCCAAATCTGACTCCAGGTGTAGCTAACTATCCAATTAAAGCTCATTCTTGAGCTCTAAAAAACCTCTTGAAGGTTCTACCATTCTCTTTAGTCAGGTCTAGGCCCAAAACATCTCTTCCCTTCCTCCTCCAGCCATCTCCAACGGCGACTCTGGTGTGCTCCATTAGTCCCCTTCTTCCGGCCACCCAACCATCAAATTGGGTTGCCCAAACTCCGCCTCAAGTTCTTTCGCACTTGGTGGGCCAAAGCTAGGGCATCTACACCTTATAGATTCTTGAATGACTCTAGAGATATTTGGTTCTCATCTGACGTGGAATTGAGGCATAAGTGGTTTGAAACCACTGTAGCGATATTTGAGTTAAATTGAGTTGTGGGATATATGCTTAATTTGTTTTATTAAGTGGTGATTTAAATCACCATTCTTTTTAGATTCCTGATTTATTTTTTTATCCCAATGATAGAGCTGAATATCATTTTGAGTAGATATTATTTATTGAACATCTTATTATTGTGCTCATTATATCTATATTGTGATTAGTGCGTGAATTCCATATTTGCTCCCTGTGAACGATCTCAGACTCATTTCCTGTTTTCGAGCACTTTACAAATTTAAATGTTGTAGAGCGATTTTCGTCCTATACAACGACGCTATTCTTAAAACGATGATTATTGCGATCAATAGTATATAGGGTCATTCAAGGAGGCCAATTTGTTAATCACATGAAGTGGTTCTCTCTCTCGCTTCTCAAACTACACTTGTCTTTTCATTTTTTTGATTTTTGTTATTTTTAGGGTTTTCAAAAATAGTTGAGCACTCGCAAGTGAAGACGAACAATGCTTAGCCCATGCCTACGTGACAAAAGGAAACCCTTTCTTCTAAGCTCACCCTAGGCAAGTGCACCTAGAGTAATTAGAAGAAGAGTGTGTGCACTAAGACTACTAAAAGAAAGCACTACAAACTATGGGCAAGAAATTGAAGGCAACAATATGCTTTCGTATTGCTAATTAAAATGATGTACTTGTAGCGAAATGCTTATTACAACAAGATAAAAGTAAACACTAGCTAATACAAAAGAAATTGATAAAGATGAAGAAAAAGGTATCCTCTAAATGAAGCTCAGAATGGTCTTCTCTCCAAGCTCGGTAGCCCCCGGGCTTGAAGAAGATGCTTCCTCGCTCCTTCCTTCTTATGGTCTTCCTCCAAGTGTTCTTCTCCAAGAATGGACGTCCACCCTAGCCTTCCTTCCTCCTTGCCTGGCTGTCCACTTTGATGAAGAACTCCACCTCCTAGGAGTGGCACAAAGGAGAAGAAGAAAGAGGAAGAAGGCACCAAGGGGGCGGGTAGGTTGCCCCCTTGATCCTCTTCTCTTCTTCTTCTTCTTTCTTAGCCTTAGGTGTAGGTGGTGTAGGTAGAAACTAAACTAAGGGAGAAGAAGATTTTTGGGTGGTAATTAGATGGGGTATATATAGGAATGGAGAGGGGAGTTGGCGTGGCTTTTGGATGTAGGGTTAGGATTGATTTTGGTGGGTGGTTACTGACCCTATGGCCTAGGATTGTTGGCACCAACCCTAAGGGTGCTTTAGGTGGTAGTTGCGGGTGGTTACCACCCTTGGTGGCCTTTTATTTTGGTACCAAAATGGGTCTTCTAGAAGGGGTCCTAGGTGGCACCAAGATTCGATGGGTAGGATAGGTTTAGGTGTTGGATGAAGGGTTAGGATGAAAGGAGGGTTGGCGCCTAAAACCAAGGTGGTTATGGGATGGTTTTGGCACCAACTATTGGTGCTTTTGATGGTGGTGGTGGGTTGAAGAGATGGTTTGTTGTTGGCACCACGTTGGATTTGGAGTAGCGAGATTAGGTGGACTAGGTTTAGGGTTATTTAGTGGAGCTTAGGAAGGTGGGTTTAAGGGTTATGTAGGGATGCCAAGGAGGTGACTAGCTAAGCTAAGCTAGCTTAGCTAGTAGGGAGTAGGGTAGAGATGCAGAGGGAGCTAGGGTTTTGGAGGTGATGAGCTGGAGGGAGCTGCCTTGAGTTGCATTAGAGCTGGTGGTTGCTGAAGAGAACTATAGGGAGCTACCTTAGTTGTCTTAGCTTGCTAGTTCTTTGCTAGCTGCTAAGCCAAGCTAAGATGAGTTGGCTTCTGCTGATATGAGTTGAGGTGAGCTGGGTCTAGTCTTCCCGGAGATTATCTAGCTAGCTGGAGTAGCTACCTTAGGTCAAGTAGCTCAGCTTAACCAAGTTGAGTTGAGTTAAGTCTTCGGGAGCTAGACTTGAGATGGCCTGATCTAGTTGAGGTCATCTTCAGCTGACTAGGTCTAGCTAGTTGATGGCAATAGCTAGTCCTAGTCAGGTTGAGCTTCTAGTGAACTATTCTAAGCTGGAGGAGTTGGTATTAGCTGAAGTGAACTCCTGTCAACTAAGTTGAGCTAGCTTAAGCTTCTAGTGAACTGATTGGGGCTAAGATGAGCTAGACTCAATTACGTTAAGCTGGGTTTGAGCTGAGTTGAGCTAAGTTGAACTACCCTAATCTACCATCCAGCTAAGATGAAGTAAATGGAGCTAGAGAGAGTTAAACTTAACTCAAGTGAATTGATATCCAACTATGATGAGTTGCATCTAGCTGGGGTCCAGCTAAATTGAGCTTCCTCTTCACCTGTTGCCTTCTTAAATGTTAGGGTTTTAGGGATCTAGCTATTTGTTCATCCCTAACACTCAAATAAACATGTCAAAAACACAAAAACTATGCAATGCATGCCTAACCTATGTAATGCCTAAATGCAACCTAGAAACCCATTTGCGGAGTTAAAACCCTAACAGCTAAATCTATTTTAGGGAGTAAGAATGATGATAAACTAGCATTTATCAATCCCTTTTTTTCTTGAATATTCATATTTTTTGTGAGAACCTTTCAGAAATGACTTTCAGATGATTGCACTTTAATCCCCCCCATGCTTAAGTGTTGCAATGCCCTCATTGCAAATAAGATGGGTTCACATTCAATTTAGTTCATAATTTTAGAACAAGTTAGTTCTTAAATTAGGAACCCTAAAGTGCACTAAGAGTGAATTTCAAATAGATTAAGAAAGGTCTTGGGGTTTTTCAAAAGAATGACAGGTTGCCTCTGGTTAAGTGCTAAGTTTACTACCATCAGCTAGGCGCAATGCAGCTCAGATGGAATGGAGGTTAAGAGACTCACCAATCAGGCTCAAGTCATGAAGTTCTAGAAAAGGATTGAGATGTTGGCCATTAACAATAAATGGTGTAGAGTCAAGATCTAGAGGTGAGATTTCTAGAGCTCCATTACCAAAGATCCTCCTTACAAGAAATGGTGTAGTCCACTTAGATCTGAGCTTGCCCGAGAACAGTTTAAGACGGGCATCAAATAGAAGTGCCTTCTGACCAAGACTGAATGATTTCTGTGAAATGTGCTTATTGTGCAAGGCTTTTATTCGTTCCTTGTATATTCGTGAGTTCTCATATGCGTCATTGTGTAACTCATCGAGCTCACTTATTTGCAAGCGACGATGAATGCCAGCCTTTCTGAGGTCCAGGTTGATTTCCATACTACCCAGTAGGCTTTATGCTCCATTTCTACAAGGAGTTGACATGCCTTCCCATAGACAATCTTGAAAGGAGACATTCCCAACTAGGTCCTATGGGTGGTTCTGTAAGCCCATAATGCTTCTGGAAGCAGGGTTGACCAATCCTTTCTCTCAGATCGAATAGTGATCTGCAGACTCTTTTTAATCTCCCGATTTGACAGCTTGGCTAGTCCATTTGTTTATGGATGATATGGGCTAGAAATGCGATGAGATACCCCATATTTTATAAGCATGGACTAGAAATGCACATTCACAAAATGGGTCCCTCCATCTGAAATTATTGCTTTAGGGACATCGAACCGAGAGAATGGACACATAGTCCAGAGCAAGAAGAATATACTTGAAGCCATTCAAGTTTGGAAATAAACCCATGAAATCAATCCCCCAAATATAAAAAATCTCTCACATAATAATTAGGTTTAAGGGCATCATATCGCGATAGCCCATGTTGCCCAAGGTCTAGCAATGAGTACATGTCCTACAGTAATTGTGTGCATCTTTAAATAAAGTCAGCTAATAGAAGCCACTTTGGAGGATTTTTGCTATGGTTTTATGTCTTGAAAAATGGCCACCACAAGCATGGTCATGATAAAATGAAATTATATCATTGACCTCGGCATCAAGAATACATCGCCGGATGATTTGATCCACTCCGATGCGAAAAAGGTATGGATCTTCCCAGAAGTAGTACTTGGCATCTGAAATCAGTTTATCCTTTTTGGCTTTGGGCCAATCAGAAGGAACTTGGTTTGATGACAAGTAGTTCATAATGTCTGCATACCAGGGAATTCCAGTATCCATGCTCATAAGATGCTCATCTGGGAAGTATTTAGTAATAGTTATCGAAGGATCAATGATAGACGAGGGAAGGCAGGATAGATGATCTACAACTACATTCTTTTTACCCACTTTATCGTGAATCTCTAAATCAAATTCTTGCAAAAGCAAGATCCAACAAATCAGATGAGGCTTCATGTCCCTCTTGGCGAGTAAGTGTCAAATTGTGGTTTGGTCCGAGTATATGATAATGTGGGACCCAAAAGGTACGACCGAATCCAGGGTGAAGGCAATAGCCAGAAGTTCCTTCTCAGCAACCGTGCAATTACGTTGGGCTTTGTCCAACGTTTTACTCTCATAATAGATCACTACGGGTTTCTCATCTATTTTCTGACCAAGGACTACCCCAACAACATAATTTGAAGCATCGCACATGATCTTAAAGGGTAGAGACCAGTTAGGGGGTTATAACACTAGTGCCTTGGTGACTCAGTCCTTAAGAATTTTGAAAGCTTCGACACACTCGTTAGAGAAATCGAAGGGGATATCCTTCAATAACAAGTGAGTCAGGGCCTGGCAATTTTTGAGAAATCAGAGATGAAACATCGGTAAAACCCAATGTGCCCCAAGAAGGATCTAATGCCTTTGACTGAGGATGGATAAGGAAGTTTAGATATCAAATTGAGCTTTGCTTGGTCAACCTAGATACCTTGTTTAGACGCAAGGTGTCCAAGAACGATGCCTTGAGGAACCATAAAATGGCTTTTTCCCAGCTCAGGACCAGATTTATGTCAATGCATCTGTTGACGCATTTCTCGATCATGTTTTAACAGTTAATTACGTCGTAGTATAGGTGATCAAGCGTCGTCAACAAATAAAAGTTTTATTACTCGAAAACCTAAGTATCCGAGGTCGAACACAGGGAGCAATTGGAATTCATTACTAATCTCTAGAATGCAATTGAACACTTTAATTACTCAAAACTTTAATTCAAATATAAATGCATGAGTTTGAAAAGAAATTATGGCAAAAAGAAGAAATTGGACGTCTGATCCCATGATCAGACATCTTAAAAATGTGTTTTCCTTCTTTGATTCTTCTTCTTCTAATTTTCTTCCTTTCTTCTTCTCTGTGCTTGTTCTTTCTCTTCTACAGTGCTTCTTTTCTTTTGTCTTCTTTCTTCTCTATGGGTCTTCTTCTTCCTTGGGTTCTATTTGGCTTGGCGTTTCTTCTTTTTTGTCTTTGCCTTTCTTCCTGCAGTATCTTCTTCAGTTCTCTTTTTCCTTCACTTCTTCCTTTTCTTCACTTTTTCTTCTGCGAAGGCTTCCTTCTGCTTCTCCTTAATGGCTAAGTGTTGGCTTCTTCCTTCTTCCTCCTTCCTTCCTTCCCTGTACAACCACAGCTAAGCAAAACCTAACCTTCTACCCACACCCACGTGTCTCTCTCTCTCTGTAAACCACTCTCAGGACGCTCTTCCAGAGCCAGGTAAATGGGTTGGATCGCGCTCCCGTGACCAGGTGCATCGGCGTGAGGGTGGTGCACGAGGTGTGCTCAGGATAGGTTCGGGTCGTGCCAGATCCGCGTGGTGAAACCGCGGACGAGGCATAGTGAGATAGGTGAGGGACCTCACCCCAGGTGCGTTCGGAGGCACTAAGCCCATATCACAAAAATAATATAAACCATGCCAGCGGTTTGTGACTTCACGATGTGGGACTAATACTCCCAGCCTTCTCTCGCGCGCTCCTGCAGAAGTCTATCCTTCAATTGCCACAGCTGCGGACTTCGCAGCGCCTCTTGCTGGAGCAGACGTCTTCGCAATACCTCCCAGAGTCAGCTGCACCTGGAGCCTTGCAGTCTTGAGGCCTAGAGCAAGCGTGGAGCTTCTTCAAGTTGCCGTCAATGGTGGCCAGGGCGTGAAACCTGTCAGACACGAAACGAGCCTTGCAACTTAATCAGATCACCGGGGGACCTTCGCCATGTCACGACGAAGGTGAAAGGCTAGGTGGCAGGCCACGGGGCGGCCTAGGCGTGTGTGCCTAGGTCACCTGTGGCCGGGTGGATGGGTGTGTTTGGGGACTGTTGGGTAGGTGTAGAGGGACTATGGATGGGCGGAGGTTACTCAGTGAGATGAGGCAAAGGTTATGTGATGGTCGGCGAGGCGTGGGGGCTGCGGAGCGACGGGAGCATCTCGCCAGAGGGTGGCCGGAGATGAGGAAGGTGATGGTGAACAGCGGCGGTCGAGGGGTTTTGGATGAAATAAAATGCGGGGAATGAAAGAGGGGATAGAGGAGAATGGTTTTAACCTAACTAAAGGGACGAAGGTGACGAGGAGACGGACGGCAATATCTGCTGTTGCCGGAGAAGAAGACGCCCAGTGGAGGAAGACAGCGGCGACGACGAGGCTGGGGCAGCACACGCAGGTGTTGCGCGACGCGGAGGATGAGGAAGATGGCTCTGCCACTGGTTTTGTGGTAGAGCGAAGAGGAAGAGGAGGGGGGCTCGCTGGAGCTCGTTGGACACCTTGGCCGGAAAAGAAGGAGATGAATTTGAGGTGGAATCCCAGCCAAGTCACGCTGAGGAGGTTCGGCCGGAGTTAGGGTTTAATTTATAGGTGTTAGCTGTGCTTCTGGTGCGTGGAGGACACGCCTTCTGTCACTGACGTCTCATCGAAGATGGAAGGTGGTTAGATACCCAAATCTCCCATGCGTTCGCACGAGAGATTGGATGTAAATCTGGGATCATGATCAGGCTTAGATGGAAGGGGATTCCCCAGAGAATCTCCCTTCCATTTCTGGGAGGAGATCTCTGAGGGATCAGAGAGTATTCCCTCTCTAATCCTCGCCAGAGAAGGATTCTTCCCCAATAATGGTGGAAGGACCTGATTGTAAGATTGGCGAGGAAGCTAGGGGGTTCTATGTGATAGTTTTCAAAAGATAGGGACCAAAATGAGATTTGGTGTACTAAATTGCAAAGTAGGTCAAGATGACCTCCCCTTAGGTCCAAATTTTGGTACAAACCTAACTTGGACCTAAGGAATCCAATGGTGAAGCTGGATTTTAGGTTTGACCACGTTTGATTGGACATTTTGCATAAAAACCCAAATTAGGTCAATTAATGAGTTAGGACCCTAATCTAGGTCAAACTATGTTCCAAAGGCCAAATTGAATGTTATAAATCCTAAGGGATATTTTTCCATGATTTTTAGAGGGTTTACTTGATTTTTATCCTGACTGAAACCTTGTTGAATTAAGCGAGTCTGTTTTAGGGTTACCAAATGTCATTTAATTCCTAGATTGCACATGAACCCATTTCTGATTGATTCAACCCAATTTTCATCTCATTTAGACCATTTGACCTATGCTTTGTCTCTGAGAAATCCCGTTTATGTACTGCAATGGCAAAATTGCAATTTTAACCTTTATTTCATATTTTCTACTCAGAACACTTATTCCTTTAATTAAGCCCTCTTCTAAGTCATGTAGGAGCTTTTATTCTCTTTATTAGGTTAAAAAGAGCTAGTTATGGCTCATGATGAGGCTATCATCAGCATCGTTGGAGGATCTTAGTCAAGTGGCCCAAACATTCATCGAAAGTCTTTCCAAATATAGAAAAATCATCCATGGAGACTTCTAAAAATTCACCTCCATATCAGAGAATATTGCCGACATGCACCGCTGGGAGGTGGCAGGTGCATTGTAGAGTTCGAATGGCATACTATGGAATGCAAATGTCCCATAAGGGCTGGTAAATGTGGTTTTCTCCTGGTCTTCACGATGAATGGCCACTTGATTATAACCAGAGTATCCATCCAAGAAATAGAAGTATTGATTTTCCACTAATTTTTCGATAATTTGAACAATAAAAGGTAGCAGGAAATGGTCCTTCGTGGAGGTATTCAATTTCCTGTATCTATGAAGACTCTCCATGAATTTGCAAATGGGTAGGGATAGATTCTCCTGACTCAGATTTGATAACAGTGAGCCTGACCTTCTTAGGCACCACATTAATTGGGCTCACCTAATGGCTGTCAGAGATGGGATAAAAAGTATCCGCATCAAGCCATTTTATTATCTCTTTCTTCATGACCTTTTAAAGATTCGGGTTGAGTCGGCGTTGTCCTTTGCGTGTAGGTCATGAGCCTTCTTCTATAAAGATGAAATATGTACAATAAGAAGGGCTTATACTAGTGAGATCATCCAAGGTTCGACCAATGGCCTTGCAATGCTCCCAAAGGACAGAAATCAGACGGGTTTCCTAATTTGTGGATAGAGAAGAATTGATAATCATAGGAAACGTGTTGTTCGAACCCAAAAAGACGTAATTGAGATTGTCAGGAAGCGGTTTCAACTCAAGTACCTGATTCTCAGCAATAGCATGAAGATCGGGGTTAGCTTGAGAGGGAACTGTAGGTACAGTTGGATCCTTAGAGTGCAATTGGGCTTCCAGAGGCTCTTTCTTAGGGGTAATCAAATCCAACTCATCAGAGATTGGTTCCTCAAGAAGTGAGTTGATTCCTTTCAATTCCTCAATCACACCACAATTAATTCCTCTATGGGCTTCAAAGATATCAATCTTTATCATTTTATCCCTGAATTTTATTTCCATCTGCCCTCCTCGCAATTAATATCTGCCTTAGCTATTGCTAGGAATACTCTCCCCAAGATTATGGTGACTCTTTCAAGTTCTCTAGTGTATCCATGTCTAATACAATAAAATCAACTAGAAAATAGAAATCCTGGACTCTTACAACTACAACCTCCAAAATTCCACGAGATGACTTAAAAGATTGATCTGCTAACTGCAAGGTCACTAATGTAAGCATGTTTATATCACATAAACTATTTATTTATGTGTTTTCTTAGGCATATAATTATATCATACATTATAAATATTACATAACATGCATCATCTTGCAGTTAGGTTAGATTGTATAAAATTTAGGTTAATTGTCTCTTTTTATGGTTAGGTGATAGGACAACATTTAACCGGGACCTCGGATTGAAGATCCAAATATACAGATATGATCAGGGTGACGATCAGAGTTCAATGACTCCAAGATCACCCCGATTGGATTTCTATAGTATCAGATGCAGTTTGAGAAAGATCAAAGGTCAAGGGACTAGGTGGTGTAAATTTGTTCTTCAAACCACAAATTTGACTGCATGGATGATTTCAGATCGAGATCGCAGCCCAACAGCATGAAAATCGATCCAATCTGACATCTGTGGCACCACCCACAAGCATGTGAAGATGGACGGCCAAGATGGAGCCACATGGCGCCTTCTCAGCTGCCCAAACCAGCCCAGCTAAAATGGCGACGACCCGTCGCACCCTCTCTCTCCTCGCACGCACGATCAGATTTGGGCCATTGGATCTTGATCCAACGGCCATGAGCATGAGCACCTCGATTGGTTGAGTGCTCCACGTGCTAAATGAGGGCATGGGTTCGAAGCTCACTACATGCCTCAATTCAACGTAGCACAAGGCAAAGTCGATTTCGGTTGTTGGATGCGGCGCAAATGGTAGATGGAGCAACAACCTGGCGCAACTAGAGCACATAGATCCTTCATGTGCAATCCAACACACCGTTGACGCTTGATCTCACTGCAAGTGCTCGCTAAAGGCTCGGGCAAGATTGAGTTTAAGCCGTCCGATCTCAAGATCGGACGACTAATATTGTGTGGATGTGATTGTGCATTGAAACAAAGGAAGAGAAGGGGGCGGCGCATACATGTGAGCTATGGCCACATTCTGGGCCTATAGTGATACTTAAATCTATCACTAAAGACTCCTATATTAATGTTTTAAGGTTAAAATGACCTATTTGCCCCCAACCTCTACACCTATAAAAAGGCCTACGCCCCCCACATATCATTCATCCCCTCCTTCACCTCTCTCCTCCAAAGTTCTAAAGAAGCTTGTCCCAAACCCAGGATGCTCTAAAGTTAAAAGCAAAATTTTTGTCCACTTCTAATCCCATTCGTGGAGCTCCTATGGTCGTCTTCTCACCCCCATTCCGGAAGTGGATCCCGTGACAACTACGTCCTACCTTACTGCTACTTATTTGTAACGACCCGATTCCCGAGTCCCTACGAGACACGAGAACCGGACCGACTCGACTAATCCCAAGACATAGTCGTCCAACGAGGAAGTAACCAAAAGAGCAGTAAAATAAACCACATTCAACATGAATATAACTAACAGTAAGAAAGTACAGCAGTAAGGAAAGAAACTACTACAGTGTATACCACCACAACAGTAGAACAACATTTATCATATAACATGAACTGCAGGTAAAGAAAAGTACAGCGGAAACAAGAACTACTCACTATAATGGAAACAAAAAGGGGTACAAAAGACAGTGGTAACTCTACTGGACCCTACTCGGCCCAGCGTCCTCTGCAGCCGCTGACCCTGGCTGCTCAACACCTGGTCCTGAAAAAGGTAACGAGTGTAACACGTCAGGAAAACGGTGAGTAGAGTGGCAAACTAAACTAAAGACAACAGTAGAGTGTACAGTGGCTGTTATGTTCTATTACTTCCTTTATTCACATCTTTCAATTTTCTCACTATTTCATTTATTTCTCAGATCCTTTACTTGATCTCGAATGTTCCCCGTGGGAACGATCTTGATTGCAGTCTTTTCCAAAAGTAGAAGTAGCACGTGGTGCTCTCCTGGCTGGGAGAGTCCCCCGTGGTGATCCTACCCTCAGTCAACCACCCCAAGGTCACTGACAGACGTAACGGTGACTACGGCACGCGCGATAAACGCAGAGGTAGCTAACCCGCACTGGCACGCGGTCAGTCGTTTCCATTAACGGGTGCGCCCAAAGCACAGCACGGAACCAAGGCAGAGCCCTCTCAGTAACAGGGGTCTAACCCCTCCACAGTAACCAAACCGGGGCCTTGCCCCTCCACAGTCCGCGCACCCTCACCTGACTACCCTGGTTTGCCCCAGTGGGCCTAACAAGTCGGTGAAGGAGGCTAGCAGGACCCCGGGGCCCGTGGGGTAGCTAGTGCTCTCCTAACACTAGTAGCTCTCCTTGGTACTACGTACACGAGGGCCAGCAAGTCGGTACAGAGCGGCCGGTCCTAACCCCGGGTCCCTAGGGTGGCTGGCCCCACTCTGCACTAAACAGGTACAGGTACTTCCCTTGGTACTACGTACCCAAGAGACAGTACAAAACTACATCTCAGTTCCATTCCTTTTCCTTTCCAGGAGTTCCACTCCTAATTCCCCGTAGGGTTCCAGCTCTTTATCTCAGAACATCTTATGTTTCACTTTCCAGTTTCACGTTCTCACAATCCATGATCTCAATCATGTTTCTTTATTCATAACAGGCAGCTGTTAATTCAATTTACAGGCAGCTTTATATTCCTTTCCATTTTTCCAAGACTGCAGTATTATACATTCCACTAGTTTTTCCATCCTACGATTCATGCCATATCCTAGGATCTATCATACAATCTAGTTTTCCAGCCCTAGAATTCATGCAACACCTACGCGCTATCATATATTTCTCATTCCTAGGATTCATGCAATGTCCTAGGTTCTAGTTATGGTTCCATACTTTAACAGGTTTTATTAATACTTAAAGCCACTCTACCAGATACAACGGGAGTAATGGGAGCGTGATCGGGAATCCCGCGTGCCTCCGCGATTCCCAAGACTACAACTGAAGGAGGTCCTATCACAAGGATCAAACACAAGGAGTATCTCAAAATAGTGTATAGCTACTGTAGATGGGTAGAGGAATTAATTCTGAAAAGAACGCAACTTGAATCACGGAAAACGGAACCCGAACGGGCCCTAAACTGGTCAAAAACGATGACACTGTGCAAAATCAAACGTCTGGAACTTATTCCAGACGTCTTAAAAAGTGGATCAGAGAATTACCTGTTCAGCGTGGTTTCCCAGACGTCCAGAAGTTTACAGGGATGTCTGGCCTATCTCCAAGACGTCCGATGGTCACCAAGGACGTCTGGAGGTTGCTCCCGCCGTCTGGTACAACAGCCAGACGTCTGATTCGCAAAGGATGGCGAAACACCTAGCCTGCGCACACCCAACTCCCTCCCTCAGTACGGTTAGTCGACAGGAAGGAAGAAGAAGACGGAAAACTCACCTTTCAGACGTCTGGATTGTCTTCCAGACGTCTCCCTCGCCGTCTGGCTATCAACCTAGATGTCTGATTCTGGAAATTTTTCCAGAATCAGGGCACCACTCGGCCACCGCTCGCGACGCCGCCCACGTCGCACCTCGCGCACTTGCTGCTCAGACCACAGCAGTCCCTCCCGCGCCGTTCCGCGCCTCCTGCACTGATGAGAACCTCATCATGAGCCATAACTAGCTCATTTTGACCCAATACAAAGGATAAAAGCTCCTACATAACTCAAGGAAAGGCTTAACTCAGAGAATTCTGAGTTTAAGGAGAAAACAAGTCATAAGTGGTAAAAATGCAATTTTACCACTATAATCTGCATACAGGGTAATTCAGGGTCCAAACACAGGTCAAACAAATCGAATAAGAAGGAAAGTGGGATGATCTGACAAGGGCTACAGCAATTCCAAGGAAGTAAATGATAATCTGTAACCTTAAAACAAACCCACTTCAATTCACGAGGTTCGAGGCAAAGTAAAAATAGAATAAACCCTCTAAAATTCATAGAAAAATAATCTCTAGGGTTTAGAACCTTCAATTTGGCCTTCAGAACCCATTTTGACCTACATTGAGAACCATGCCCAATTAATAACTTAATTTGGGTTTTTGCATAAATTTACCGATCAAACAAGGTTTAATCTAGAAATAAAATTCACCATCAAATTCCTTAGGTCCTAATTAGTCATGTATAAAAACTTGAGCCTAAGAAGAAACCTTCTTGACCAACTTTGCACTTTCGTCCTCATATATTTACTTTTTGGCCCTCAACTTTTGAACCCTCACATTTCTGCCCCTAACTCTCCTTCGTTCTTTGCATTCAAGTCCCTCCTGCCAAAACCTGCCAGCACCATGCTCCGGCGACCTTGCACGGAGCATGGCGCCGCGCAGGGTAAGGGGGAGGGTCTGGCAAGACAACCGGGGGTGCCCTGCGTCGTCAGCCGTCGCAGGAACACCCCCCTGGTCGCTGCAACCCACCATACCAGCCGTGCGAACGCACGGACGGTATGGGTTTCCATCTCTGGCGTCCTCCGGCGAGGGAGACACGTCGTCTCCCTCCGCCTTCCTCTCTGATTCGGCCTCTATAAATACCCCCGTCGCTCTGCCGTTCTGAGGAGCTCGGATCTGACGGAGAAAACCCCCAACTTTCCTCTCCTCTCACTCCGGCAGACGCCCACCAGCTCCGGCGGTTCTTCCTCCTCCTCCTCTTCGCTCTGCCGCAATACCAGCAGCAGAGACTTCTCTCCCTCGCTCTTCCCGTGCCACGCCGCACCCAGCTGGCGCCTCTCCGGCCCTCTGCTCGCCGCCGCCCCTTTCCCCGGGCATCTTCTTCTCCGGCGACAGTCGATACGACTGTCGCCCGCTCCGACGCCTCCTCATCCTGCTAAGTAGGTAGAACTCCTCCTCTTCCTCCCCTCTTCCTTTTCCTCACTTTAAACATTTACTGTCGCCCTCGATTCCGACCAATCACCCTCACCTTCTCTGCCTCCAGCCATCCTCCGACGAGCCGCTCCCATCACTCCAGCAACCCACATAGCTCGCCGACCACCGCAGAACCTCCGCCTCCTCACCCTGATCAACCTCCGCCCTTCCACTTCCCCCAAATCACCCTCTGCAACTCCACCGAACAAACCCATCTCCCGACCCACAGTCCGACCTAGGGCAGCTCTTGGGCTCCGCCCCGCCGCCTGCACACCCCCCGACCACCTTCGTCGTGCCACGGCGAAGGTCCTCCGCGTTTCTGATTGGGCCGAGAGGCCGTTTCTCTGTGGGCAGGTACCTGCTCTCGTCGCCGCCATTGTTGAAGCGAAGCAACTTCGACCTGCTGTCCCAGGTGCGCCGCGCCCAGGTCACGCTCCCAGGCGGTGCGGGGGCATTTCGGCAAAGCGTTAGGCTGCAGTTGAGGCTAATCCCTCGCGCGAAGGCCTTGCGTAAAGCTGCAATTACCAGCTGCTTCCTCCGCGCAGGCGCGAAATAGGGGTGGGACATTTAGTCCCACCTCGGAAGGCTCTGAAGGAGCGCAACGGCATAAAGCGAAAAAGTGCTGGAGGCTTGTTGCCTCAGCACACGGGGTGAGGTCCCCTTCACCCACCCGGTTACCCGATCTCGTCCGCGCTCACGCCCCGCGGACCTGGCCCGACCCGACTTAGACTGACCTGCACTCCTCGCCCACCACGCACGTCGGTGGGCCTGGACCCGGGCGTGACCCGTACCGGCAACCCGGCAGCTCTGGGAGAGCCTTCCTAAGAGCGATTTCTGTGAGAGAGAAACGCGGGGGGGAGGGTAGAGGTAGGTTTTGCCCCTCTCTGATCAAGCTGTGTAAGTGTGCAGGCACAGGTGAAGAAGAACCGTGGAAGAAGACGAAGGCTGAAGGAAGGAGGATCACCGAGCGGCACTGTAGCAGCGGCGGTTTAAGTCGTCTGATTGGAAAATCAGACGACGTCCTGAAGGCAAAGACGGTAGAAGGAAGGCGAGGCAGAGGAGAACACAGAGAGGCCAAGGGAAGAACTGAAAGAAGAAGAGCACGAGAAGAAGATCTGAAGAAAGGAAAAGAAGAAAGAAAGAAAAAGAAGAAGAACAGGACCACTCTGCAGAAGAAAAAGGAAGAGCAGAAACAGCTGAAAGAAGAAGAAGAACATCACCACTGCAGATAAAGAAGAAGAACAAAGGAAGAGAGCAGAAGATCTGAGAAGGAAGAAGAGGAGAAGCAAAGAGAAAAGAAGAAAAGCCAACAAATTCTCTCTCTCTCTTTCTTTATTTTTGTAAAAGAAACTTGTACCCCTAGAATACAACTTGCTCCCTGAGTTCGACCTCGGGAACTCTTTTATTTTCCGAGTAACAAATTTTATTAAACTGGTAATCACCTCTCTCTATACTATACTACGACGAAATAATAAAACTATAGAGGAAGGTTCTACACCAGTTTTTGGCGCCGTTGCCGGGGACGGGTCGTGCCTGGGTCCAGGCCCATCGGCGTGCGTGGTGGGCGAGGAGTGTGGGTTGCTGGAGTGATGGGAGCGGCTCGCCGGAGGATGGCCGGAGGCGGAGAAGGTGAGGGTGATTGGTCGGAATCGAGGGCGACAGTAAATGTTTAAAGTGAGGAAAAGGAAGAGGGGAGGAAGAGGAGGAGTTCTACCTACTTAGCAGGACGAGGAGGGGCCGGAGCGGGCGACAGTCGTATCGACTGTCGCCGGAGAAGAAGATGCCCGGGGAAAGGGGCGGCGGCGAGCAGAGGGCCGGAGAGGCGCCAGCTGGGTGCGGCGTGGCGCGGGAAGAGCGAGGGAGAGAAGTCTCTGCTGCTGGTATTGCGGCAAAGCGAAGAGGAGGAGGAGGAAGAACCACCGGAGCTGGTGGGCGTCTGCTGGAGTGAGAGGAGAGGAAAGTTGGGGGTTTTCTCCGTCAGATCCGAGCTCCTCAGAACGGTGGAGCGACGGGGGTATTTATAGAGGCCGAATCAGAGAGGAAGGCGGAGGGAGACGACGTGTCTCCCTCGCCGGAGGACGCCGGAGATGGAAACCCATACCGTCCGTGCGTTCGCACGGCCGGTATGGTGGGTTGCAGCGACCAGGGGGTGTTCCTGCGACGGCTGACGACGCAGGGTACCCCCGGTTGTCTTGCCAGACCCTCCCCCTTACCCTGCACGGCGCCATGCTCCGCGCAAGGTCGCCGGAGCATGGTGCTGGCAGGTTTTGGCAGGAGGGACCTGAATCAAAGAACGAAGGAGAGTTAGGGGCAGAAATGTGAGGGTTCAAAAGTTGAGGGCCAAAAAGTAAATATATGAGGACCAAAGTGCAAAGTTGGTCAAGAAGGTTTCTTCTTAGGCTCAAGTTTTTATACATGACTAATTAGGACCTAAGGAATTTGATGGTGAATTTTATTTCTATATTAAACCTTGTTTGACCGGTCAATTTATGCAAAAACCCAAATTAAGTTATTAATTGGCCATGGTTCTCAATGTAGGTCAAAATGGGTTCTGAAGGCCAAATTGAAGGTTCTAAACCCTATAGATTATTTTTCTATGAATTTTAGAGGGTTTATTCTATTTTTACTTTGCCTCGAACCTCGTGAATTGAAGTGGGTTTGTTTTAAGGTTACAGATTATCATTTAGTTCCTTGGAATTGCTGTAGCCCTTGTCAGATCATCCCACTTTCCTTCTTATTCGGTTTGTTTGACCTGTGTTTGGATCCTGAATTACCATGTATGCAGATTATACTGGTAAAATTGCATTTTTACCCCTTATGACTTGTTTTCTCCTTAAACTCAGAATTCTCTGAGTTAAGCCTTTTCTTGAGTTATGTAGGAGCTTTTATCCTTTGTATTGGGTCAAAATGAGCTAGTTATGGCTCATGATGATGCACCCTCCACCGGCTGGCCCTAGCAGCCCCGGCGAGCTCGCCCTCACGACAGAGCTCCGCTCTCGCACGCAGCAACTCCTCCGCGCTCACTACGGCCGCCGTTGCCGCCCTCGCGCTCGCTTGCTCTCGCGCACAGGAAGGAGAAGAGGAAGGGACGGAGACGACGGGAGGGGAGGCGTGGCCTTTTTAAGGTCGTGCGAGGAGGAGAGAGAGTACGCGGCAGGCATCTGCAGCCACAGCGAGAGGGAATAAGCGAATATCCTCTCTGCGCGCTCAGGCGCCCAGACGACCCGCGCGTGTGGAAGATAACGGTTTATCAGACGTCTTGAAACGATCACAGACGTCTAGATAGACGTCTGGATGTGATCCCAGACGTCTGGTCAGATGTCTGGGCCACCTCCCAGACGTCTTAAAATACGTCTGGGGCACACGTTCGTTACATTATTCTCGCTTCTTTCTTCATCTTCTGTCTCTGCTCTCCGTCTTCCAGGCATCGCTCATTTCGACTTGTCCTGTAAGCAGCTAACAAGAAGTCTAGAGTAGATTTTACTGCTTTTTAGTTGTAATATTTCCCACTTTCTAGTTATAAAAACATTATCCATAATATAAAGTATTTTGTTTTATCTCTCTCTCTCTCTCTTTAGTATAGTATCGATTCATTGTGATTATCTCGCCTTTAAACAAAAAAAATATAATCGCGGATTTCAAATCGATGTAGCCTCCCTGTGTTAGACCCGAAATTCATTTCGAGTTTCAGTAAAATTATCTATTGACGAATTTCCTCGCAAATCGCATTACAACGACGAGTTTTGAAAACTCAACCATTTTGCGTAGATTTTCCATGCCAACATTTTGGCACCGTTGTCAGGGATTTTCCGACACAACAGGCACTTCCGTGGGTTTAAGTTTAGATTCCTCAAAATATTTTAGTAGGATGTGGGAATAAGGTTAATGGATGCACCTAAATCTAAAAGAGCTCGATTAAATTCTAGATCTTCGATCTTGTAGGAGATCAAAGGGGTGCTAGGGTCTTTCAATTTCTGAGGAAGCTTGCTCAAAATAATGGAGCTAACCTGTCCGATAGCAAAATAGGATTTTCGTTAGAATTTTTTGACTTTTGCTTAGGTGTACATAAATTCTTCAAAAATCTTGTGTAAGCCGGTACATGACAAATAGCATCCATTAAGGAAATGCTAATCTGGACTTGCTCAAAGAGCTTGACGAAGTCCCTATCAATCTGAGGTGGTTTCCTACACTTATTTTCCTTGGTTAAGGCCTCAGGAAAAGGTGTGTTCCTAGGCTCATCCGGGATGGGTTCTATTGATCCTTGGTTATTCTTGATAACCACCCTAGATTGAGATGTATTAGGATTAGGTTTAGTGTATCTCTTAGGCTCAGGATCCTTAGTACATTTATCGCTGCGAGTTGTTATCAAATGTAATCCCGCAGGATATGGAGGAGTAGGTAGGATTGGTGGCTGTTGTTGCTGAGACGCATCAAGTACAAAAGTTCATGCTTCTGATACATCTTGATATAGGGGTGTAGACGAGCCTGGTTGCACATAGTGGATTTGGCCCGATTTAGGGTTTGCAACGTACGTCTGGTTCAGTACGTTGTTAGGGTTTGGCAGTGGTTGCCAGGGTAATGCACCTGGTTGGTGATTCCTAGCCTTTTACATAATTTGGTTGTGCATATCTGCCATATCCGCGGTATGCTGCCTCTGCATAGCAGCATTAGTCTTTTACATATCTGCCAATGTTTGAAGAATCATGCTCATTTGATCATCTTTACTAAGCCTAGGTTGAAAATTAGGATTGGGCCTAGGTTGAGCTGGTTGATATGAGTGCGGATTTTGTGGTCGGGGTTGATATTGTGGTCTAGGATTTTGAGGATAAGAGTTCCTCGACCAGGAAAAGTTGGGATGATTATGCCATACAAGATTATAGGAATTCGAAGGGGTGTTCTGGATGGCATGGAGTTCCTCACAGGGTTGAGCAACACCAGAGAAATCAGAATATTTGGGTTCAGAGGACCCCCAATTAGAATAAATGGGTTCAGAGTTTCTGCTGAAACCCGAGTCAGAAGAGGATGGATACGCATCCATCCTAGTGTGGTGAATATTATGCACAACCTCCCTTCCTTGGGGTAAACGTGCATGTATGTTTTGCTGATAAGAAGTAACTTTTTGCAGCTGGCAAGTCAAATCAACAAGCTTCTTCTCTATAATTGAGGCCTCATCTAGTCGATTGACCATAATCTCCATGTCGACAGAGGAGGATAGGTCTTGTACCTCATGTGCCCCACGTGTGTTCGTTGATGCACGGGTAGTCATCCTATTGAACATATCAATGGACGCATTATTTATGGAATTGTCAAACATATTCTTCAGAATTTCCCAAATGGTGCCCTCATGTTTGCCCATAAAGTTGCCTCCAGAAGCTGCATTGACGAAAAGTCAGATATCTTCACGGAGTCCTTGGTAAGAAGATTAGACATGTTCCCATTTAGGAACTCCATGATGAGGGCATTTTCGCATGAGATCAGGAAAGCGATTCCATGCCTCATAAAGTGGTTCCCTTGCATTTTGTGAGAAATGCCTAATTTAATGCCTCAAGGCGTTAGTGCGCCCAACTAGGAAGTATTTTCTCAAAACTTCGGTTTGCAATTCATCCGAGGTATTGATCAATCGATTCAAAGACTGATACCAGTGGACAGCTTTCTCTTTAAGCGAGAAAGGGAGCATCTTCATGAGCAGAGTGTTTCGATTTTGGTCAGTTGGCTCTAGGGTCTGAGCCAAATGTTTCAACTCTTGAATGTGTTGAAATGGGTCTTTAGAACCCATCCCATAGAAATTGGAAATCAAGCTGATAATATTTGGCTTGAGCTCAGTCTCAGGTCCCCCAACCAGATTACACACTCTGGGCTCTAGAGCCACTCTTGCAGGATTATAGTGATCCTGCATTTTGGGCGTGCTTGGAGGTTTGCTAGTGCATTGATCGGATCTGTGAGAGTCTGAAGCTGGTTATGAAGGTGTTGGATGTCACCCCCTTCTTCTAAACTAGGGTTGTCCATTAAGTCATAATCAGATTATAAAGATCCTGGGTCAGATGTAGATGAGGTGTGGCTCATCATAGCTAAAATGCATAAGCTAGGTTAGAAATTAGGTTAAACACTACATAATTAATACATGAAAACAGTTAAGTGTGGGAAATGATAGAAATGGCCTAAAACAACAAATTTATGTTAAAAACGTGAATTAGGTCATAAAATGAGATATTCTATTCAAAAATGTAAATTGATGATCCATTTGCAAATTGAACACACATTTGGATTCAAAAGTTCAAATCAAAAGTGAAATTAACTTCCTAAATGTTCAATTAAGCTTCAATAAAAATGTGGTTGCATTTGGACATCACTAGGACCTTGCATTTAAAGTTTTACATTTAGGTTCCGAGGTTATATACATTTATTCACGTTTAAAACCTCCAAAGACCGCTTTAATAAGTGCTGGGGACTTCTTTACAATTCACAAGGGTTGCACTACAAGAATCTTTGCCACTAATGGGCTTTAGCACATTTTCTTTACCGTTTCACCTTAAGGGCTTGTTTGCAAAATCTCTAATACACCTGCAGCTCGTGTTCCACTGTAGTAGTGGTAGAGCATGGCCAATCTGGGTCATTGTTCTCATGAGTCCTTTGATCAAGGGTCGATCGCAATTCAATCTTCACACGCTCCCACGTGTAAGATCACCATCCTTCCTAGATCCCATTTGACCATGGGAATTTGGTTTAACTTTCCCATGCCTCCACATAGCTCACATCCACTGTAGAAGCCCTAATGGCCTAATCTCACCACTGCGGTGATCATACTCACTCCCACAGCTACTTAACCAGCTACCCAGCCACTACGTGCGCCATCGAGCTCCCTCCACCCTGAGCTGATCCCTTCATCTACGTCTTCAGTTCCTCTACCTCCTTCATCGACTGCCAGTGACAAGGGCGGTGTCTCCTCCTCAATTTCATCATTGTAGTGATAGCTGCAGCCTAGGGACCACATTCCTCGCAATAGATCCTCGCATCCCCATTCACTGCCACAGCAACCCGTTGTGGATCCAGGGACCTCATTCATCCGAGTAGCTAGCTTTACCGCTTTCGTAGATTAGTTGTCCTGCTTTCTAGATTAGTTTTAGTGTTAGTTAGTGTAATTTACATCAGTAGAAGTGGATTAGATAGTGAAATTTGTGATGGATTTATTTAGAGTAAATTAGATTAGTTTAGAGCGCTTTCGCCCTCTCTAATCAATTGAGATCAGGGAGGTAATTTCCCTTTCTCATTTTGACCCACTGATCTCCCTCTACATCACACTAATCATATTCACGCATTTCCTGGTATGCCTTTCACCAACCACCCACTCATCAAGGAATCAAATTAAATCTGATGCTCTTGAGCATTCGGATCTGATTTGAGTGCCAAATTTCATCTGGGAGTCTTCTCACTCAACTCGATCAGTTCACAAGGACCCTCGATCATGATTTAATTGACTTGATTCGCTCAATTGTTTCAGATTTGTGTTTCATGCTGAATCTCACTATTTGGAGTCAATTTGGTTTTAATCGAATTTAATTGAGTGATTCAAGGTTTAAATTGCTAAATTGGGTGTAATGCATTGAATCTAAGGTGTTGGATTTGGTTTTTAATTTGTGGATGAGCATGTACCCAATTTAAGACTTGTTTTGGGTAGTTTTGTCGAGGATAATCAGTGGTATTGATTTGAGACTAAACGAGGACCCAAATGACTCTGAGTTAGTCACTAGATCATCTTGAACACCAATCATTGTTGTTTGAGCATATCAAATGATTTATTCAGAAATCAAATCACATTAAAAGCCAAAGTCAGGGCAACATGGGTTTTGAGTTTAAATGACATCATTTTCAGATTTGATGCTCATAAGAGATTGTGGGCGATTTGAATGAAGATTCTAGAATGGTTCTTCCTTCATCACTATCTATAGTGATGAAGAAAGGATTAATCACGATCTTTAGGTATGTTTTGAACATCAATATGAATTTAATGGATTTTTAGACATTTTCATGAACATTTGTAGTGGCTGAGATTGAATTTTCATAGAATTGGTTCTTTGTCCAACTGATATTGAGTAAATGAGATTTTGAATGGGATTTGGGAATGGCTTTGCAGATGGTTTTGTAGTGGATTTCACATTAGATTTTTATGGGATTTTTAAGTCAGTTGGTATGTGTAGTTAATGGCTCCTTAGATCTGAATTTTCAGATATATGGAGAGTTTATGGAATTCAGTTAATCAGGCTTCTAAGCCTGATTCAGCTACTGGAATTGGGCAACAACTGCTGCCATTTTGATTGCAGCAACAACAACTACTTCACTGATTTAAGCCATCTAATCTGGAAGGAGATTGTAGTATATTTGTTGCTGAAATTAGTAGCTAGTTTAGCTACGGCTATGTGCAGCAGCAGCCACAGTTTTGGCTGATCTGAGTTGGGATTTGGATGGATTTTGGGGATTGAAATGAGTTGACATGTGTTTACAATGTTAGAACATCATGTTTCAAGCCTTCATGGACTGTTATAAATTTTAATTTGATTTGAATTGCTTGTAATCTTATGTTAAATTCTTTTGTCAATTACTATTGTGAATTATCTAGGAAAACTATGGTTTTAATGAAAATTTGGTTGAAAATAATGCTTAAATGTTCAAACACTATCTCTATGCTATGCTGAATGTTTTTTTTAGTGTTTAAACTCTTGTTTTAGTACCTCAAACACATTTAAAGGCCTTAGGTTCTTCATTGAAAATCTCATTCAAGGCCTACTTTGGTCAAAATTGAAAATACATAAAAAAATCTAAAAAATCATTAAAAAATAAAATAAACTAGTCTTGAGCAAGATAAGATATTTCTTTAGGTGCTTACCAAATTTCAAAGTATTCTGAACCCCCAGCTTGGTAGAACATATCAGCTAATGATTTAGTCTACTTGAAAATTTAATAAAGAACCTAACTCAAAAATCACAAAAAGAAATTCTTTCTCTGTCATCTCAATCTTTCTCTCTCATTCCATACCTCTCTTATATATATAAAAACTATAAAAGTCAAAAAAATACCCAAAAATATCCTATACACTATGTATATACTTGTAAATATTAATTAACCTAAACTATATGAAAATATTGTATAATATGCATATAACATGTATAACTTATGGGTGTATTCTATATATTAAATTAATTATTTAAAATGTTTTATTGTATATTTAACTTTATTATATAACTATCTATTAATTTATATTAACTTAAATGTATAATAAATTAAGTAATTATATAAACCTATCGATATGTACATAGTTGTATCTAATACTGTATATATATATTTAACTATGTAATATGAACTGTACAATTCCTATAACTTAATTTAATTAAGTATTTACAGTAAATAAATAAGTTATTAAGTTAATTAAGTAATTTATGAAGTTAAAATAAATAAATTAGTAATTAAGTTAATACTAAAGTAAATTATAATTTTTATTTGTATTATATCAAATTAAGTGTTATCAATCTATTTATACCGAATTTGCAGTGTATTATAGTATTTACAAATTATCTATGTATATAATTAATTTAAACATGTATTTAAATGTAAATAAATTAAAATAAAGTCTCAAAAATACAATAAAAATGTGTCATAAATAATTTATTATATAAATTAACTCTTTATAATGTCAATTTGGTAATTAAGTCACTAATTTATACATTAATTAACAAATTAATCTATAATTTAACATATACAAACAATGAAATTTAATTATTTTAATTATAAATTTAAATAGCATATTTTTGTAAATAAATTATATAATTAGATAGCCTTATATAAGGGCTTTGTAACCATATAATTTAATTATAATTTAGATTAAGTGATGGCCCTCAAAATCGAAGGCTAAAATCCTTAATTTCGAATGTTGCAACGCTAAATTACACTGAGATTTCGCCCGTAGATTACTGCCACATCAGGCATGGCAGACACAGTACAGGTATATAAATTATTTTTGCACCCTTAGCCACTCAGCCGTCACAGGTGCCGGGCACCCATACACACCATACCTCTCCTCTTATGAACTGTAATGAGCATATATTTGAACATTTGAAACAGTGGTGAGTCAGGGGCCACACATTGTAGCAGGCCTAAAATGGGCCTAAATTGGGCTTGACATCGGATATTAAAGCATAAATTAAAAACTAGGGTGGACTACTGGTAGAGGTCTGGTCCCACCCTCTTGGGTGTTGTGCATCCCTTGAACATGGTCGACCTGCCCACTAAAAGCTTAATTTTTAGCCTAATGAACAGTGTTTGTGAGAGAGGCCCTAGAAAACTGACTAAGAGTTGACACAAAACAAAGGATAGGAGAAGAAAGAACATAGCCATGAAATGGAAGTGTTTTGTGCATGTGTTTGCTTGTGTGTGTGTTTGTGTACATATGTATATATGTATAATACGTATAGTATAAGTGCACAGTATACGTATATAAATAACGTAAATAAATACATATAAATATTTATACATATATAATTAATATAGGTAAAAGTATAAGTAATGTAAAGATACTGTTTGAGATCTTATATATATAAATAACACTAGAGCTTTCGTAACAGGTAGATTCGTCATTGTACATAGCTATATATGCCATTATAGATAGCTAGTTTGTCTTATGTTATGTAAATATTTTGCTAAGGTTACAGCGATGCTTATTTATGTTACTATATATGTAATATATGTTACTATATATATTAGTATGTTAATATAATTTAGTATAATAGATATTATTAGTTTTTATTTGCACCTTTACTTAGGTGTTACTTATATTAGTTATATATAATTAACACAGTGTATTATTAGTCAGTTTTTTATGTCTATTTGTTGTACATATGTTTCAGGCATTGTAGTACATATTAATTGATTCTTTTGTACATAATTAACCAATTCTTTCATTATTTGATTCATTCATTTGTTTTGTAAATAAAATTAATAATTTTGGAATAAAAGAATATTTTTAGACTTAGAGAGTGATGTATATCAATAATTACCTCCCAATGAATGACTTGGAAACAAACCAGTAAAAATTGTAAATCAATAAAATTGACGCAACATCAATTTGCATTTGTGACACATATACTACAACAACGACATTTAAAACACCCTTTTTAGTGCAAATTGGTCATCGATCCTGTCATAATTTTGCTGTCATTGCCAAAGATAAAAACCTAACAATAGCGCTTTATTGTGATTGATTGATGATGGTCACGGGCAATTCAATTATATTTTTGACACCGTTGCCGAGGAGACAAGTCTTTATATGGCAAAATTTTTCTTTTATTCTTTATTTGTACATATTTTTGAATTGTTTGTATATAATCATTCTTTTTTTCATATTCTTTGTTGTATATACATTCTTTTATTTGTTATATATTTTTTAAATTCTTTTTGTATATATTGGTTTGACTAATCATTTTTCTTTTATTTTATTTTCATGGTACTTCAGGAGGAGTTGGAGGAGAATTGCTAATTCTTGGTGGACCCATTTCCCGATTTTTCTTCAATTTCAGGACTTCTTCGACGGAACCATGTTTAGATTAGTTTAGACATTAGGATTTAGGTTTAGATTTTATTTTCATTTTTGGATTCTTTGTATAGTCATATGTTGTGAGAGCATGTTCTCGCACATTTAATGTAATAATGTGGACTGTGGACACTTATTCTTTTATTCTTGTTCGCTTTAGGTTTTTTGCTTTATTTTTCGATTTGATTTGATTTCTTGCATTAAAAAAAATGCAAAATTGAAAATACCAAAAGTACTTCATCTTTACTTATCTAGCAGCAGCATGACATAGGCATGCCATCTTAGGTTTGCATTAATTTCTGCTGGATTTACTTTGTATCAATATGCATTAAATGTTGAGTGTTGGACCAGGTATGATTTCTAACTTTCTTAAGCTCTTGCCATCTTTGCATTGGACATAATTAAGCAAGACCACCACTTGTTTGCAAAAGATTAAAAAGTGAGACCTATCTGCATAAAAACTCCTAAAGAGAAGAACCTAATTCAAAGTGTGACACAATTAAATTCTCTAAAACCTTGTGTGGTTTTTCATATAGAGTCTCTTGATTGCTTATCGTGTACACACTACACGATCACATAAGGTACACAAGAACACACTTTTCTATCTCATCTCTCTGTGCACCCACAAGAATTTGGATTCGCACGGCAGTCTTATCCAAGTTTTGGGTGGATTTAGAGGTCTGCACATCGTTTGATTTCTCTTAGGATGCATACGATTGCATTGATAATATCTGCTTGTGCACTATACCTTTCGTAGCAAACTAATAGGAAAAATTCACGACTTTTGTCTCTCTTGAATTCTATGGTCTTGATTCTAAGATTGAGATTTTGTTTGGTTGGATTGATTCTGCCATGAGTTTGTGACTGCTTCGCAATATGTTTTCAAAAATCAAACTCATGGATGGTAATAGATGATTCTTGGCACCAAGCACTAGTGCTCCCTTTGGGTACTGATGCCCAAGTCACCTACACTTCTTCCTTTTCATAGTTTCCTTCAGGGAAGGAACTGTGAACAATCCATTTGTCACACTACTATTCTGGAGGAACCTTTATTCCTCAATATTTTGATCTTTCTGCACCTTACTCAAATCAGCAACCACCTCTTTTTCCCAACCCAAATTCATCTTCTTCATCTTCACTCGACATTAATTGATTGAAGAGGTAGGCAATAGATTTTTCTAGATATACTATTTCTTTACTTGGACCTTGAGCCAAGTAATTCTGAGATGATTTGTTTTTGTCTACTTGGACCTTTAGCCAAGTATCTTTGATGTGATGCACACTCTTTACTTGGGCCTTGTACCAAGTATTTTGATTCTGATTTTGATTGACTATGGAGCTATTCTTCACCTTTGAGATTGACAAACTTCCATTCTATTCACCATGATCAGTATCTTTCATTGAGCTTCATTGACTTGTCAATTTTCATCCATCCTTTTAGCTCCTACATTGTTGACAATTTCTACTTGGTTTATGCCTAGCTGACGATGTAAAACTTAGCAAACCTATACTTTGTACATAGCTATTTTTACCTTTCTTATTTTCCATTTTTTCATTAGGTGTTTATTTATGCATTTTTAGCATGCATTCATAGTCTCATATGTCATGCATTTCACTACTTAGTTCGACTTCCTACTCTGATCTTGTATCAGACTTCAAATTATCTGCGCAAGGATTTTTTTATCTCCTCATTATGACTACCTTCCGTCACCCGATCAAAGTTAGTGAAAAGCAGAGCATGCATTTGCATCCACCCTATTGATACAATGAGGACATTGCATCATTTAAACATGGGGGGTTATAAATGGTGAAATCATTTTCTGAAATGTAATCATAGACACACCTATAGTGTATATAGTATAGTATTATCAAAAAATACCAAAAAAAATTGAAAAAACTTGTAAAAAATTACAAAGTCGAAAATACAAAAAAATGACAAAAACAAAAATTCCAAAAGTACAATAAGGGACTTGAATGTACTTATTGTTGAGGGAGAACTCCAACACCAAAATTAAGGAGGAAAAAGTTTGAAAGAATCTTAAGTGTTTTATTATGATCTTTTAGCTGAAAACGAAAATAGAATTAGTGTTTATGGACATTAAACCTATGTTGGTGATGGGAATACCATCATGAGCCCTAACTAGCTCATTTTGACCCAAAGAAGAGAACAAAAGTTCCTACATAACCAACTGGTGGTCCTAACTCAATGAATAATCATTCTGAGATAAATGCAAGAAATAATGGGTAAAACTATAATTTTACCATTACAGTACAACAACGGGTTTTCTCAGGGGCTAAACATAGGTCAAATGGTCTTAACAAGATAATAAGTGGGTTGAATCAGACAGAAAAGGGTTCATGTGAATTCAGGGAATTAAATGATTTCTTGTAACCCTAAAATAGACCCACTTGATTTAACAAGGTTCTGGTTAGGATAAAATTCACTTAAACCCCCTAAAAATCATGAGAAAATATTCTCTAGGGTTTAGAACCTTCAATTTGGCCCTTAGAACCTATTTTGACCTAGAATAGGGTCTCAGTCAAATATTTGCCCTAAATTAGGTTTTTACATAAATTGCCTAGTCAAACGTGGTCAAACCCAAAATCCAACTTCACCATTGGATTCCTTAGGTCTAAATTAGGTTTGTACCAAAATTTGGACATAAGGGAAATTCATCTTGACCCACTTTGCAAATAGGTCCAACCTAATTACATTTCTACACCTATCTTTTGAAATCCTCTGCAGAAACCCCCTAGATTCTTCTTCATTCTTTGCAATTAGGTCCCTCTGCCATTATAGCAAAGGAAATCCTACTTCGATGAGATTGCAAAGGCAAGAACTCCCTAATCTCTCAGAGAATCTCCTTCAAAATTGAAAGGGAGATTCTCTGAGAAATCTCCTCCAGTATGAACCTAATTTAAGGCTTTGTTTGATACCCAATCTCTCATGCAAATGCATGAGTGATTCGGGTCCCTTTCAAGTTGCCATCTCCGGTGAACTTGCCATGCTTGGAAGCTTGAGTTCCAAGCACGAAACTGACCTCCAGGGCCTATTTAAGCAAACCCAAGTCACCCTGCATCTGGGAAGCTTGAAATTATCCAGAAACACCCCTCAAAATCATCTCTCCTCCTCCGGCCAGTTGGCTCATCAAGCTCTGGTGACTTCCCTCTCTCTCCCTCGTCTCCTAGCCACAATACCAGTGGCAGGTTCCTCTTCCTCCTACTCGTCCGCTTCACGTCGCACCCGCCGATGCCTCTGCAACCCCTTTGTCCTCACCGTCCTCCCCCATTAAGTGCCTTCGTCTCCAGCGACGGCAATATGAGTCGGTCACCATCCCTGCCTCCCCCTTCATCTCTTTATGCCCAGATTAGTTCCCTCCCCCTTCTACTCCTTTTTCCCCTTTTTATCTCTCAAAAACACCCCTCGAAGCACTCCACCACCATCATCCCCTTCACCTCCGGCAAGGTGTCCCCATCTCTCCACAGCTCCATCCGCCTCGTCAACCACCCCATAAGCTCCACAACACCTCACTAAATGTAACCCCTCACTTCACTCACCATGCCACGCACCCAAACCACCCCCCAAATACACCCACACACACGGCCACAGGTTGCCTTAGGCACGCGCATCAGGTAGTCCCATGCCACACCGACCCTTGCAGTGCATTCGCCATGCCTCGGCGAAGCCTCTTGAGCATTCTGACGTGGCCGCAAGGCCATTTGCATGATTGCAGGTATAGGAGGGTCTCCAGGCTTGTGTCCCAGGTGTGCGGAAGCCCCTCGCACACGCACTCAGTCCCTTGATTGGAGTCAGCAACCTTCACAGCAGCTGCAATCAAACGAGGTTCCCTGCTACAGACGCATGTAATAGAAGGTGGGACATTTAGTCCCACCTCGGAAGAGAGTGACCGCCTGCACCTGCATAAGAGGAAAAACTACATAGGCTTTATCGCCTTAGTACCACGGGTGAGGTCCCACTCACCCTTCACCGGCCTCATCTGTGACCTTGCCTCTGCGGATATAGCTTGACCCATTTACCAGACCCAGCACACCTTGCCCACCATCGCACACCGGTGGGCCTAGTCTCGGGCGTGTACCCGACCTGTTACTTGAGACGGTGGCTCTAGGAGAGTGAACCTAAGAGAGAAAGAGGAGAAGAGAGCGCACACGGGTAGGGGTAGATTTTGCTCTGCATGGAAAAGAGAAGAAGAAGTCGAGGGCTGAAGTCAAGGAAGAAGAAGGTGAAGACCGAAGAGGAAGCTAAGGAAGGAGAAGACAAGGCTGAAGAGGAAGAAGCTAAAGTCAAAGGCTAAGGAGCTGAAGAGCTAAAGAAGAAAGAGAAAGAAAGAGAAGGAGAAGGACTGAAGGCAAAAGAAGGAGCCGCCAAAGAAAAGCTAAGGCAAGGCATTAGAAGAAGAGAAAGAAAGAAGAAGAAGAAAGAGAGCAGCTAGAGACAGAGAAGAGATTAGAACATAGAAGAAAAGGGAAGAAAGAAAAGCACTGTAGCATCCATATTTTAAGGCGTCTGATTCACAAATCAGACATCCAATTTTGTGCTTGTTTACATACATTTCTTTACTCTTTTGTGCTTACATTTTTGCACTATAACTCTAGTTTCTATTGCATATTATATTCAATTTCTCAAGTTATGCTCTTGATTTCTATACCCTAATTTTCTCCCTGTGTTCGACCTCGGACTTAAACTTCGAGTAATAAAATCCATTTGTTTTCAAACCGATTTCAACTATATACAACGCTTTATTTTAAAACTTGATTTCGTCTTGATAACATTTTGGCGCCGTTGCCGCGGAGCAATGGGTGATTTAGAAATCTTGATTACAATTACTGATTTGGTACTAACTTGATATATCTCTTTTGTTGTGATTGTTTCACGGGAGAAGATTCAAAGGAAGACGGTCGCACCGTAAACACGCCTGAGGTAGGTAATTTCTGATTAGTCTCTTTCTCTTAAGCCCCTCATTCTGAAAAGGAAAAAATAAGATAAAATCAATTAGAGCTACCTGCTTTCCATCTCTAGCTAATACACCAAAGTTGCCTGATTTGATTTCAACAACAAATACTGATTTGTGCATCCATTTAAGGTAACAAGGGCTACCACCTTCTTGATTGAGCACTAGATATCATATTGTGGCAACTAAATTGGACCAAAATTAGAGCCAAACTAAGGATCTCAATTTAGGATTTTAGAAACACACCTCCATAAGCAAGAATCAACTATCCAAAAAAGAGATGTGCCTAAGCCTTGGTTGAAGAGACTTATTCAAGAAAAACCCTAAAATTCAGGCTCTTAATCTCACTTGAATCCTAAAAGAGAGGACCTAAAACTTCTCAAAGGATAAATAGGTGAAGTTGAGCCCCTTGTTGGGTCAACCAACCGTGAAATTATGTCACTTTTGCACTCAATACATCTAAAGTTCAAGTGGAATCATAAACACCTTTGCTCTTAAAATAAAATTGGTAGACTTAAGAGGTCAAAGTCCCTAATCTGGTCTACCTGGAACATCAGTGACAAGAGAGGTCGGGTGGGGGAAACCCTGTAATTCATGGGGATGCTCTACTGTGTAGGGTCTTTACGAGATTCTCCCTCTCTGGCTGCCTAGGTATTTCTCAGGTGGACGGCTTTCTGACTAAGGGATATCATCTGCCTCGAACCTCTATAGTCATCCAAATTTTTGGGTGTCTTGATTGGGTCCAGCACATTCCACTCTCATCCAAACCATCGGTGCATGGTCCTTAAGACCATCCTTGAGACCTCATTTAGTGATTCACTCCCGCCAAGGCTAGGCCTCGACGTCCGTGTTTGTGCAGCAACCCCATCACATAGACATCTCCTCTGATTCATCTGAACCCAATTCTCCTTCTTCCATCATCATGGCACAACCAGTAGAAGAGAATAATCTTGAGAACCAACTCCAGTGCCTGAATGATTTATTTCAAGCCTTTGTAAACCCACCGTAGTGTTTTATGATGCGAGATCACTACAATCCCGTTGTGGTCCAAATCCCGACTGGAGGTCTTGATTCTGAACTCATGCCCAACATGATTCATGCTATTCCAAAGTTTCAGGCGCTTAATTCCAAGAATCCTTTCCAGCACATCAAACAACTCAAAAATCTGATCCAGACCTTCGAGTCAGATGTCCAAAATCAGAAAATTCTTCTCATGAAGATGTTCTCCTTCTCTCTCATGGATAAAGCAACTCACTGGTATCAAACTCAAACATGTCCAATCAACACATGGGTTGAACTACAATCCGAGCTTTTGAAAAAGTTCTTCCCAGTTGGTCTAACGAATGCCTTACGACACCAGATCACACACTTCACCTAGCAAACTGGAGAACCTCTTCATGAAGCATCGGATCGCTTCCTGGATCTCATGCGAAAGTGCCCCCATCACGGAGTTCCTCAATGGGAGCAAGTCCAGTTGTTTTACCAGGGACTCCGTGAAGATATCCGCTTGTTCGTCAATGCAACCTGCTAAGAAAATATCATGGGTCAACACGAAGACACTGTGTGGGAGATTCTCGAGAATACGTGCGAGAACTCCAATAATGACTCCATGGGCTTATTCGACCGGACGAATGCCCACGCATCGACGAATCCAAGGGGAGCACATGAGACGTAGGGCCTGTCCGCATCCGTCGACTTGGAATTGATGGCCAGTCGGTTGGACAAGGTCTCTATCATTGAGAAGAAGGTGAACAAGTTGACTCGACATCTGCAGCGAGCCACCTCTGTGCAAAACCTGTTTGCATAGCTACCTTCTGGGAGGGAAGCTGTGCATAACATCTATCACCGATCTTCTCAAGCGATGGACCTGTATCCACCCCCATTTGACTCTAGGACCAGAGGAAACTCTGATCCGACCTACTCTAGTTGGGGGAACTCTAAACCCTCGTACTCTGACTTTCCTGAGGTTCCTCAGACCCGCGAGGACCTCAATGCCATCCAGAATGACCCATTCTCTAACACCTATAATCCTGGATGGTGGAATCATCACAAATTCCTGTGGGCAGGAAATAATCAGAATCAAAGACCACCATATCAACCCCGTCCACAAGCTCCTCATCCATATCAACTGCCTCAGCCTCGGCCCAACCCCACCTATCAATCTGGGCCAACTCAAATAGATCAAATGACTCTTATCCTTCAAACTTTGGCCGACATTCAGAAGACGAATGCGGCTATGCAAAAACAGCACAAGGATGAGATCACAGAGGTACAAAATCAACTCTCCCAGATGGGGAATTCCTACCAACTGGGCACACTCCCTTCGCAACCTCTACCGAATCCGAATAACATGCCAAACCAGAGGCACATTATGAACCCAAATCTGGGCCAGGCCCACATGATTTATTAGGCCCCTTCTGTTCCATCACCCGACGAGATGGAAGCTTCAACATTGTATGCGAGATTTCAGCAGCAACCACCTATCTTACCAACTCTGAACCAAAACCAGGCAGGACTGAATTCTGTTACAACCCGTAGTGGCAAAGCAACACATGACCCACGTTATCCAAGCCACTTTTAGCCTAGTAGTAACCCAAGCCCTAGGATAGTTATCCAGGACACCCCTATCCCAAATCAAGAACCTAGACCTATTCTAGAGCAACCATCCAAGGTTCCATTTCCCGAGGCCTTGACCAAGGGAAAGAGGACAAACAAACCCGTGGCTCCTGAGGAGGATCTGGTCAAGCTCTTTGAATAGGTCCATATAAACATCCCCTTGATGGATGCAATCCACCACGTACCGGCTTACGCATGATTTCTGAAAGACGTGTGTACACCCAAACATAAGTCGCAAACCAAAAGTAGGAGTTCAATCGTACTGTCAGAGCAAGCCAGCTCTGTAATTTTGAGTAAACTCCCACCTAAGGCAAAAGACCCAAGCACTCCCCTAATTACCTGTACCATTGGTGATACCCAATTTGACAGAGCTCTATTAGAATTAGGAGCCTCCATAAACCTAATACCTACATCCCTCCTTGACCACCTTGAGGAGTCTGAGCTTGAACCGACAGAGGTGATATTGCAGTGGGCTGACTAATCTATTAAGTCACCTAAAGGAGTTCTTGAGGATGTCATTATTAGGGTGCGAGATTTCTATTTCCTGGTGGACTTTGTAGTCTTGGATATGGATGCTCTAGAAAACCCAAGGGATACACCAATTATGCTAGGGAGACCATTTCTAGCCACTGCTAGGGCCAATATAAATTGTAAGAAGGGCCAAATTGAACTGAAATTCAGGAACCAAACATTAAAGATTGACATCTTTAAGAACCAGCAAGGGATTAATTGCAATGTTATAGAACATATATGTGATATCAAGGTTGTGATTGATGATCCATATAGTGAGGACAAACTGATTACTTCCGATCAACCACAAGAGGATCAAAACCCGCAATCAGAGGAGTCCAAACCTGACCTAGATACACCCATAACTCCTTCCCTTGCTCCTGACACACACTTTGAACTGCCCGCTGCTGTTGATAACCCCATTCTGGAACTCAAGCCTCTTCCCAACCATCTGAAGTACGTCTTTTTGGGTTCCAATCTGACATTTCCTTTGATTATCAAATCCAGACTCACACCTGACGAGGAATCCCGTCTGATTACTGTTCTCCAGCAACATCATAGAGCCATTGGATGGACTCTCGATGATTTGACTGGTATCAACCCCTCTTACTGCACACACTGTATCTACACTAAAGAGGGCACACGACCTTCCCATGAAATGTAGAGACATCTGAATCCTAATCTGCAGGAGGTCGTGAAAAAAGAGATCATCAAGTGGTTAGAAGTAGGGATCATCTACCCGATCTCCAACAATCGGTGGGTGAGTCCAATCTAGGTTGTGCCTAAGAAGGCAGGACTCACCGTGATCACGACTGAAACTAGAGAAATCATACCGACCCGTGTGGCGAACTTGTGGAGAGTCTGCATTGATTACAGAAGACTCAATTCCTCCACTAAAAAGGATCATTTCCTACTACAATTTATTGATCAGATCCTCGAGAAACTAGCGGGAAATAGGTTCTTCTTTTTGGATGGGTACTCCGGTTATAACTAGGTGGCAATCCATCCTGAAGACCAAGAAAAGACCATTTTCACCTGCCCCTTCGGGACATACGCATTCCGAAGAATGTCATTCGGTCTTTGCAATGCACCTGCTACTTTTCAGTGGTGCATGCTTGCCATATTCTCAGATATGGTAGGTGATTATCTGGAAGTCTTCATGGATGACTTTTCAGTATTCGGAGAATTATTTGACGTTTGCCTCCTACACTTGGTCCAAATCCTTAGGCGGTGCATTGACGTGAATCTAGTTCTTTCCTGGGAAAAGAGCCATTTCATAGTGCTTGAAGGAATTGTCCTGGGACATCTCATATCAGAAAAAGGCATCCAGGTCGATTGAGACAAGGTGAACTTGATTTCCAAACTCCTTATGCCTAACTTGATCAAGGACATCCGATCTTTTCTGGGGCACGTCGATTTTTACCGTCGATTCATTCCTGATTTCTCAAAGATCGCGCGCCTACTGACCACTCTGCTTTGTAAGGATGTACCTTTCAAAATCTCCAAGGAATGCACTCAAGCATTTGAAATCCTTCGTGATCGAGTGACCCAAGCCCTGATCCTACAGTCCCCTGATTGGTCTCAACCCTTTGAGATCATGTGTGATGCATCTGATTTCGCTGTAGGAGTGGTACTTGGGCAGAAAATTGACGAGAAACATGTGGTCATCTACTATGCTAGCAAGACACTTGACGAGGCTCAGCGTAACTACACAGTTATTGAGAAAGAGCTGCTAGCTATAGTATTTTCCCTGGAAAATTTTAGGTCTTATCTCTTAGGTTCCCATGTTATCATTTACTCAGATCACACAACTGTGAAGCATCTCCTTGCAAAGGACGTGAAACCTTGATTAATCCACTGGATCTTGCTATTGCAAGAGTTTGACCTCGAGATTTGCGACAAAGCGGGAAAACAGAACGTGGTAGTTGATCACTTGTCCTACCTTCCTTCTGAGATCAACGACCCTTCCGGATCCATCACGGAACATTTTCCTGATAATCACCTCTTGACTATCAATACAGGGCTTCCATGGTTTGCTGATATAGGAAACTACCTGGCATCACATCAGATCCCATCCGATTGGCCGAAGGCCAAGAAGGACAAATTGCTTTCCGATGCCAAGTATTACTTCTGGGAAGACCCGTATCTTTTCCACATCGGTGCTAATCAAATCATTCGACGATGTGTCACGGAAGTGAAAATTCAGGACATATTATCCTTCTGCCATGACCAAGCATGCGGTGGACATTTTTCAGGTCACAAAACCATAGTGAAAGTCCTCTAGTGCAGCTTCTATTGGCCCATAATTTTCAAAGGCGCATATAATCATTGTAAGGCATGCACTCATTGCCAAACCATAGGCAACATGAGCCATCATGATATGATGCCCTTACAGCCGATTCTTATATGTGAAATCTTCGACGTGTGGGGAATTGATTTTCTGGGACCCTTCCTTGTTTCGAACAGCTTCGAGTACATTCTACTCGCTATTCACTACGTGTCCAAATGGATTGAAGCAATTCTTACCCGAACTAATGATCATAAGGTGGTTATCAAATTCATTTATCAAAACATCTTTTCACGGTTCGGGATTCCACGTGCTATAATCTTTGATGGAGGGACTCATTTTACTAACGCTCAGTTCAGGTCACTGATGACCAAATACAGGGTGTCACATTGAATCTCTACTCCTTACCACCCCCAAACTAATGGTCTAGCTGAGCTATCAAATCGGGAGATCAAGAAAATCCTCCAGGTTACTATTTGACCTGATAGGAAGGACTGCTCATCCCGACTTCCGGAAGCTTTGTGGGCTTATAGGTCCGCCCATAAAACCCAATTAGGTATGTCTCCCTTCATATTGGTGTACGGGAAGGCATGCCACCTCCCCATCGAATTGGAGCACAAGGCCTATTGGGCAGTACGGAACTGCAACCTAGATCTTTCTATGGCAGGAAGCCACAGAAAGCTTCAAATAAGCGAGATCGATGAATTACGCCAAGACACGTATGAGAACTCGCGAATTTACAAATAGTGGGTTAAGGCCTTATATGACAAGCACATATCCAAAAAGACCATCCACCCTGGTTAAAAAAAGTCTTACTCTTTGATGCCAAGCTTAAACTGTTCCCAGGAAAACTACGATCAAAATGGGTCGGACCTTACCTCGTCCGACGAATCTTTGGAAATGGAGCCATCGAGATCAGTCCACTTAGACATGATTCAGAACCTTTAATCGTGAAGGTCAGAGACTCAAACCGTTCATTGACTTGACCGATATTACCCTCCATTCTCCTTGAGCTCATTGCGCCCAACCGATGGCGTAAAACTCAGCGCTTAATGGGAAGCAACTCATCATTTTTGAAAAACCCAAAACCTTTCTTGACATTCCTATGCTGAATTCGTATTGCATTTTAGGGTTCATCCATTAGAACAGCCAACCCCACCTCAAGTACCCGTACCCGAGTTTTGAAATCGTTCGCAACAGTCACCTCGACCAGTTCGCACACCCAAAACCTGTTCTAATGAATGATCTAAGCTGAACTCGAACCCACCTAATTTACAATGGGGACATTGCAAATCATAGGCATGGGGGGGTTTGAAAGTTTAAAATTCCGTGAAAACTCATCTCACAAGAAAAAGTTTCAAAAAAAAAAATCACATATCACAACAATGCAAAAAAAAATGAAAAAATTCTTGAAAAAGAACAAAAAAATTCTGAGGGGAGAGAATTTTTAGGCCATACAAATCATGAGGAGAAAAAGGGAAAAATGAAAAATGTCAAAAAAAAGGAGCACAAAATGAAAAGAAAAAAGAAGAGATAGTCATTCGTAAGAAATTAAGGGATTAACTAAGTTTTAGATCATATCAAGAAAAAGAAAATGAAAGGAAAAAAGTGCTAATGAGACACAAAAGAGATTAGTAGGAACGCTGATCTTAGGCCTCTTGGGCTAGACTCTTATGCTTAAAAATTCAAGTATCCACTAAGATCTGAGTAGTCCTCAAGAGGTTGGGGAAAATGCGAAACTTAAGTATTAGGTCTAAGGCTTAGGGAGTATTTAGATGCGTTCTCTCTCAACACAGTTAATTAAGTTAATTTTGCTTAATTAAGTGTATTAGAAAGTAACTTAGGTTAACTTGAATTTGTGTCAGTTGAGTAGTATAGGGTTAAGTTAACTTAACATTTTAGATTTTTAACTGGTTGAGTCCAGGTCATTTGCTGGGAGGTATACATTATTTCAAATTCACTAATTAAGTCAAAGCATCTTCTAGGAGGTATAATTAAGTTAATTTTAATAACATGAATTTTCAAGATAATTGAAACTTAAGAAATATGCAAAATTCCATATGAAAACATATTTACTCAAATGATCTACTTTATTAACAAGTAAACATGTTAGTTTCTAATTCATTTTAAAGGAATTAAGGCAAGTAAGAGTTCTTCTAATCAAAGCATGTCTTATTACAACATTTAAAAGCAAAAAGAAATTTAAAATAATGCAAGAAAATTGAATTTTTTTCCCTTTATTCTTCAGCCTCTCTCTCTCTTTTCTTCTTCTTTCTTTCTTTCTCTCTTTCTTTTCTTTTATTTATCTTTATCTTTTCTCTTTAATTTTTCTTCCGTACTCTCAAGCTCATCTCTTCTTTCTTCTCTTCTGTTCTGCCTCTCTGCTTTCCTTAGCTGCCTATTAGCCTTCTCTTTCTGCCTGTAACGACCCGGTTCCCGAGTCCCTACGAGGCACGAGAACCGGACCGACTCGACTAATCCCAAGACCTAGTCGTCCAACGAGGAAGTAACCAAAAGACAGTAAAATAAACCACATTCAGCATGAATATAACTAACAGTAAGAAAGTGCAGCAGTAAGGAAAAAAAAACTACTACAGTAGGTACCACCACAACAGTAAAATAACATTTATCATATAACAAGAACTGCAGGTAAATAAGGTACAGCGGAAACAAAAACTACTCACTAAAACAGAAACAAAAGAGGTACGAGGACTGTGGTAAACTCTACTGGACCCTACTTGGCCCAGCGTCCCCTGCAGCCTCCGACCATGGCTGCTCAACACCTGGTCCTCAAAAAGGTAACGACTGTAACACGTCAGCAAAACGCTGAGTAGAGTGGCAAACTAACTAAAGGCAACAGTAGAGTGTACAGTAGCTGTTATGTTCTATTACTTCTTTTATTCACATCTTTCAATTTTCTCACTATTTCATTTATTTCTCAGATCCTTTACTTGATCTCGAATGTCCTCGTGGGAACGATCTTGATTGCAGTCTTTTCCAAAAGTAGAAGTAGCACGTGGTGCTCTCCTGGCCGGGAGAGTCCCCCGTGGTGATCCTACCCTCAGTCAACCACCCCAAGGTCACTGACAGACGTAACGGTGACTACGGCACGCGCGATAAAGGCACAGGTAGCTAGCCCGCACTGGCACGCGGTCAGTCGTTTCCGTTAACGGGTGCGCCCAAAGCACAGCACGGAACCAGGGCAGAGCCCTCTCAGTAACAGGGGTCCAACCCCTCCACAGTAACCAAACCGGGGCCTTGCCCCTCCACAGTCCGCGCACCCTCACCTGACTACCCTGGTTTGCCCTAGTGGGCCTAACAAGTCGGTGACGGAGGCTAGCAGAACCCCGGGGCCCGTGGGTAGCTAGTACTCTCCTAACACTAGTAGCTCTCCTCGGTACTACGTACATGAGGGCCAACAAGTCGGTACAGAGCGGCCAATCCTAACCCCCGGGTCCCTGGGGCGGCTGGCCCCACTCTGCACTAAACAGGTACAGGTACTTCCCTTGGTACCGCGTACTCAAGAGACAGTACAACTACATCTCAGTTCCATTCCTTTTTCTTTCCAGGAGTTCCACTCCTAATTCCCCGTAGGGTTCCAGCTCTTTATCTCAGAACATCATATGTTTCACTTTCCAGTTTCACGTTCTCACAATCCATGATCTCAATCATGTTTCTTTATTCATAACAGGCAGCTATTAATTCAATTTACAGGCAGCTTTATATTCCTTTCCATTTTTCCAAGACTGCAATATTATACATTCCGCTAGTTTTTCCATCCTAGGTTTCATGTTACATCCTAGGATCTAGCATACAACTAGTTTTCCAGCCCTAGGATTCGTGCATCACCTAGAAGCTATCATTCCATACATTTCTCATTCCTAGGATTCATGCAATGTCCTAGATTCTAGTTATGGTTCCATACTTTAACAGATTTTAATAATAAACTTAAGCCACTCTACCAGGTACAACGGGAGTAATGGGGGCGTGATCGGGAATCCCGCGTGCCTCCGCGACTCTCAAGACTGCAACCGAATGAGGTCTTATCACAAGGATCAAACATAAGAAGTGTCTCAAAACAGTGTATAGCTACTGTAGACGGGTAGAGGAATTAATTCTAAAAAGAATGCAACTCGAATCGAGGAAAATGGAGCCCGAACGGGCCCTAAACGGGTCAAAAAAGACGATACTGTGCAAAATCAGACGTCTGGAACTCCTTCCAGACGTCTTAGACAGTGGATCATAGAATTACCTGTTCAGCGTGGTTTCCCAGACGTCCAGAAGTTTGCGGGGACGTCTGGCCTATCTCCCAGACGTCCGATGGTCACCCCGGACGTCTGGAGGTCACTCCCGCCGTCTGGTACAACTTCCAGACGTCTGATTCGCAAAGGATGGCGAATCAGCGAACCTGCGCATAGCCAACCCCTCCCTCAGTACGGTCAGTCGACGGGAAGGAAGAAGAAGGCGGAAAACTCACATTTCAGACGTCTGTAAACCATCCCAGACGTCTGGCAAGACGTCTGGATGTGATCCAAGACGTCTGGTAAGACGTCTGGGCCACCTCCCAGACGTCTTAAAATACGTCCGGTTCACGCGTTCGTTACAATATAACAAACTCAAAGGAAATTTCGTCCCCGAAACTTGCGCCAACTAGGGTGCGGGAAAAAGATGTCCAATTAACCATAACAAACTCAAAGAGGATCGAGGCCGGTCCGAAAAGACGTACCCGCGAAAAGCTCCGGGTACCGCTCCCGCATTGCCGCCTCAGGCTCCCAGGTAGCCTCCTCGTACCGTTGGCTCCTCCACAAAACCTTTACCAAAGTTACTTGCTTTCGTCTCAATCGGCGGATGGCTCGGTCTAGGATCTGCACTGGCCGCTCCGGGTAGGTCAGGTCGTCGCTCACCTCGACGCTCTCGTGACTCAGTACGTGGCTGGGATCGGCTACGTACTTCCTGAGGTTGGACACGTGGAACACGTCGTGCACACCAGAAAGCTGCGGGGGAAGGGCATGTCTGTAAGCAACGTGTCCAACCCGCTCCAGGACCTCAAAGGGCCCCACGAACCTCGACGCGAGCTTCCCTCTCACCCCAAACCGCTGTAAGCCCTTCATGGGCGAAACACGAAGGAAGACGTGGTCCCCAACCTCGAACTGCACCTCTCTGCGTCTGCGATCCGCGTATCTCTTCTGTCTGCTCCTGACAGTGCGGAGTCGTCTGTGGATCTGCTCAACTACCTCCTGACTCTGCCGGATCAACCTGGGGCCAACCTCCCAAGAGCCCCTCCAGTCCAGTACATAGGAACGCAAAAGGTCCTCAAGTGTCTGTATCGTGCGCTCAGACTGTCCGTCCGTCTGGGGGTGGTAAGCCGTGCTAAACCTCAACCTCGTCCCTAAGGCCTGCTGAAACTCAGCCCAAAACTGGGACGTAAAGCGGGTATCCCGGTCGGATACGATCTTCCGCGGAACTCCGTGTAGTCGCACCACATCACGGATATACCTCTCTCCCAACTGTGCCGATCCCAAAGTGACTCGGATCGACAAGAATCGCGCCGTCTTCGTCAATCTATCCACTATTACCCAGACTGCGTCGTGTCCCCGCTGGGTAACAGGTAAGTCCACCACCAAGTCCATGGTGATGCTCTCCCACTTCCACTCTGGCACTGGAAGGGACTGAAGCGGCCCTGCAGGCCTCTGATGCTCGGCTTTCACCTGCTGGCACACTAAGCACTGCTGCACGAACTCACCCACATCCCGCTTCATCCCTCTCCACCAGAACTCGCGCCTCAAGTCATGGTACATTTTCGTGTTTCCGGGATGTATGGTGAATTTGGAACCGTGTGCCTCAGTCAGGAGCTCTCTCAACAGCTCCTCGTCTCTGGGAACGCACAACCGTCCCCTCAAGCGTAACACCTGGTCTGTGAAAGAGAAGTCCCCTGGGTCTCCTGATAGTACTCTGTCGCGCAAAGACTGTAAGTACGGATCAGCCATCTGTCTTGTGATGATACGGTCAATCAGCTCTGGCCTGGTCTGCCGTGTCACCGTCACTGCCCCACAGTATCCTTGTAACTTTAGAGGTCGCCAACTGCCCACCTCCTCCAAAAGGCTCCAACTCTGTAACTGTAGACTGGCCAAGCATGCGGGCGCCTTACGGCTCAAGGCGTCAGCCACCACATTGGCCCTTCCCGGGTGGTAGGAGATGCTGCAATCGTAGTCCTTCAGGAGCTCCAACCAACGTCTCTGTCTCATGTTGAGATCCTTCTGGTCAAAAAGATATCTGAGGCTCTTGTGATCTGTAAAAATCTCGAAGGTCTCACCGTACAAGTAGTGCCTCCAGGTCTTCAGCGCGAAGACAACAGCTGCCAACTCTAGGTTGTGGGTATGGTAGGTATGCTCATGGGGCTTCAGTTGCCGCGAAGCGTAGGCGACAACATGACCCCTCTGCATGAGCACACCTCCTAACCCCTGCAAGGAAGCGTCCGTGTACACAACGAACCTGCCACTACTGTCAGGGATGGTGAGCAAGGGAGCTGAGGTCAACCTCTCCTTCAGCTCCAGAAAACACGCCTCACAGGTGTCTGTCCAAGCGAAAGGCACGTCCTTCCGGGTCAACTGTGTCATAGGACGCGCAATCTGTGAAAATCCCCTGATGAACAGTCTGTAGTAACCTGCCAGTCCCAGGAAACTGCAAATCTCAGTGACTGAACGCGGTCTCTCCCACCTGAGCACTGCCTCGACCTTGGCGGGGTCCACCGCCAGGCCGTCACCAGAGATCACATGACCCAAGAAGGTCACCTCCCTCAACCAGAACTCGCACTTGCTGTATTTGGCGTACAGCCTGCGTCGTCTCAGAGTATCTAGAACCATCCGCAAGTGCTGTCCGTGCTGCATTCGATCTCTAGAATAGATGAGCACATCATCTATGAAAACCACCATGAACTGATCCAAGTACGGTCTAAACACCCTGTTCATCAGGTCCATGAAAGCAGCGGGGGCATTGGTCAACCCAAACGGCATGACCAAAAACTCGTAGTGTCCGTACCGGGTGCGGAAAGCTGTCTTGGAGACGTCGGTCTCCCTGATCCTCAACTGGTGGTATCCAGACCTCAAGTCTATCTTGGAAAACACCGTGGCACCCCGTAACTGGTCAAACAAATCGTCAATCCTCGGCAGCGGATATCTGTTCTTGATGGTGACCCTATTCAGCTGTCGGTAGTCCACACAAAGGCGTAGGGTCCCATCCTTCTTCTTCACAAACAGTACCGGGGCTCCCCAGGGAGACGCACTGGGCCTCACGAAACCTTTCTCCAAAAGGTCCTGCAACTGGGACTTGAGCTCTTGCAGCTCGAGCGGTGCCATCCTGTATGGCGCGGTGGAGATGGGGCTGGTCCCTGGTACTAGTGAGATCTCAAACTTGATCTCACGCTCGGGCGGTAGTCCTGGTAACTCGTCTGGAAACACGTCGCGGAACTCTCTGACCACCGGGATGCTCTGGAAGTCGGCCACAGGGCTGGGCTCTACCACCACACAGGCTAGGAAGCCCTCACACCCCTGGCTCAAAAGTCTCACCGCCCGAAGTGCCAAAATGCACCTGAAACCTCCGTCCACTGGCTGCCCGTGAAACTCGAAAGAAGGCAACTCCGGAATGGAGAAGACAATCTTCCTCTCAAAACAGTCTACCAAGGCGTGGTAAGCGGACAGCCAATCCATCCCCAGAATCACTCCAAAGTCCTCCATCTGTATCATAATCAGGTCAGCTGGCAGGCTATGTCCCCCGATGCTAACCTCACAACCCTTGTACACCTCCTCAGCTACAAACAGCTGACCACTCGGACCTCTGATTACGAATGGATTCTCTAACAGTGTATAATCCTGGTCCAAACTAACTGCGAAACTGGCTGCGACAAACGAGTGCGTAGCGCCGGAATGGAAAAGCGTGTAAACGAGTCTGCCAGAAACTGAAACCATACCTGCTACCACGGATCCTGATGCTCTGGCGTCCCTGTGTGTTAGGGCGTTGATACGCCCCTCAGCTCTAGGTGAGGACGAAGCAGCCACACTCCGGGTCGGACAGGTAGGTGCTGGCCGGTACCCTCCTCGCGACTGCTGTCCTCCTCCTCATGCCTGGGAACCGTGGCCTCCTGCGCGCCCTCCAGTGCTCTGCACGGGAAGTATCTGCTGACCTCCTACCCTAGATGGGCAGTCCCTCCTGACGTGGCCCGGCTGGCCACACTGGTAGCAGAGGGGAACCCGACTCCCGCCCTCAGTGAGTCCCTACTGTCGGCTAGGCGGGGGTCCGGTGTTGGTGACTGGCCCCTGTCGAGGGCCCCCAAAGGCCACTGATGGCCCTACACAACGTGACGGCTCTCCTGCGGACGCCACGTGTCTCCTTTGAGTTCTCCTAACACGCCTGGTGTGGCGGCGGAAATCTCGTTCCACCACTAACTCCCCTGTCGTACGCTCGGAACGGGGAGGGGGTGGCGACGTGGGTGGAAGCTGAAATTCTTCTCGAACCACCTCTCGAATCAGTTGGACGAGGTCCCGAGACGGTATACTCAGGAGAAGAGGAGAAGTAGTATGTATTCCAAGCCCGACACATCTGTCCCCTAGGTCCTGACCTCGGCCGCGCCTGCGGCCCACCCTCCTAGCTCCACGACGCGGCATCTCCTACAATGGAGACGCGAAACAAAACGGAAACGTCAAAACAGACGGTACCTAACGAAACATCTAAGAACTCATGTCAAGAGATATGTTGTGGTGGCTACTCTAGCTATAAACATGTGAATTGATTATTTTCCAGTCAGTTGATTCACTTCTCGGGACGACCTTGCTCTGATACCATCTTGTAACGACCCGGTTCCCGAGTCCCTACGAGGCACGAGAACCGGACCGACTCGACTAATCCCAAGACCTAGTCGTCCAACGAGGAAGTAACCAAAAGATAGTAAAATAAACCACATTCAGCATGAATATAACTAACAGTAAGAAAGTGCAGCAGTAAGGAAAAAAAAACTACTACAGTAGGTACCACCACAACAGTAAAACAACATTTATCATATAACAAGAACTGCAGGTAAATAAGGTACAGCGGAAACAAAAACTACTCACTAAAACAGAAACAAAAGAGGTACAAGGACTGTGGTAAACAGAAACAAAAGAGGTACAAGCTCTTTATCTCAGAACATCATATGTTTCACTTTCCAGTTTCACGTTCTCACAATCCATGATCTCAATCATGTTTCTTTATTCATAACAGACAGCTATTAATTCAATTTACAGGCAGCTTTATATTCCTTTCCATTTTTCTAAGACTGCAACATTATACATTCCGCTAGTTTTTCCATCCTAGGTTTCATGTTACATCCTAGGATCTAGCATACAACTAGTTTTCCAGCCCTAGGATTCATGCATCACCTAGGAGCTATCATTCCATACATTTCTCATTCCTAGGATTCATGCAATGTCCTAGATTCTAGTTATGGTTCCATACTTTAACAGATTTTAATAATAAACTTAAGCCACTCTACCAGGTACAACGGGAGTAATGGGGGCGTGATCGGGAATCCCGCGTGCCTCCGCGACTCTCAAGACTGCAACCGAACGAGGTCCTATCACAAGGATCAAACACAAGGAGTGTCTCAAAATAGTGTATAGCTACTGTAGACGGGTAGAGGATTTAATTCTGAAAAGAACGCAACTCGAATCGCGGAAAACGGAGCCCGAACGGGCCCTAAACGGGTCAAAAAAGACGATACTGTGCAAAATCAGACGTCTGGAACTCCTTCCAGACGTCTTAGACAGTGGATCAGAGAATTACCTGTTCAGCATGGTTTCCCAGACGTCCAGAAGTCTGCGGGGACATCTGGCCTATCTCCCAGACGTCCGATGGTCACCCCGGACGTCTGGAGGTCACTCCCGCCGTCTGGTACAACTTCCAGACGTCTGATTCGCAAAGGATGGCGAATCAGCGAACCTGCGCACAGCCAACCCCTCCCTCAGTACGGTCAGTCGACAGGAAGGAAGATGAAGGCGGAAAAATCACCTTTCAGACGTCTGTATGAGATTCCAGACGTCGACCTTGCCGTCTGGCTATCAACCCAGACGTCTGATTCTGGAAATTTTTCCAGAATCAGGGCGCTGCTCGGCCTCCGCTCGCGACGCCGCCCGCGTCGCACCTCGCGCGTTTGCTGCTCGGCCCACAGAAGGTCCCTCTCCGCGTCGCTCCGTGCCCCCTGCGCCCTCCGCCGGCCGGCCAAACCGCTTCGGCGAGCTCGCCCTCACGGCAGAGCTCCGCCCTCGCACGCAGCACCTCCGCGCTCACTGCGGCCGCCGTTGCCGCCCTCGCGTCCGCTTGCTCTAGCGCACAGGAAGGAGAAGAAGGAGGAGACGGTGGAGACGGGAGGGGAGGCGTGGCCCTTTTAAGGCCGCGCGAGGAGGAGAGAGGAGGTGGCAGGCCGCCTGCAGCCGCAGAGAGAGAGGGGGAAAAAGATAGAATAACGAATATGCGGTCTGCACGCGCAGGCGCGTAGACGACTCGCGGGTGTGGACGATAACAGTTTTTCAGACGTCTGTAAACCATCCCAAACGTCTGGCAAGACGTCTGGATGTGATCCAAGATGTCTGGGCCACCTCCCAGACATCTTAAAATACGTCCGGTTCACGTGTTCGTTACACTGCCCTTTGCAAGTTCTTCTTCCTCCTCAGCCTTCTTTCTTTAGCCTTTGTTTCCTTAGTGTTTTTCCTTCCACACTTAGCCATTAGAGTCTTCAACACTTAGCCTTCATCTTCTGAACCTTTAGCTTCAACTGAACCGAACCGGGTTTTTCTTCCTCAACCAAAAATTTGCTTTTGATTTGTGGCTCAGACTTTTCGGGGATACGCATCACCATTTACAAGGTGGGACCAGACCCTACTAGGTCCTCGCCTGGTTTATTTTATTTCGATTTATTTTTTGTTCAAGTTTCTCGAGCCAACCGGCTCAGTGCCTCCCAGGCCTCGCCCTCCCAGGGCCACACATCCGCATGCCCACACAGGCGCACCCTCGCAGGCACACATGCCCGCACACACACATGCATATGCTCAATGTCCATTCATATCTGTGCACCGAGCGCTGACAACTGAGTAGCGTAATTAACAAAAACCTTTTATACCAAAGTGGGCGCTCAAGGATTCTTGATGTGGGACTAAAGTTTCCCCTTCCAGAGCTAACTTCAAATGGTGATAACTCCTAACTCAAAGCTCCAATTAAAGCAAACAAAAGCTTGTTGGAAAGCTCTTGAGTTACTCTATAGGATTACAGTGTCAATTTAATGTTAAGGGGAATATTTCCTCTTCAATTTTAAGGGTGAAATTATGGGTTTTCTACAGGTAATAATAGCCTAGAAATAAAATTCAATGCTGCAGAGTCCACAATCTAGACTCTCCTCTCTTAGTTAAGGTCTAAATAGGTTCTACAGAGTATTCCGCAGCTTCAAGTATAGGTTTCAAGCTCTTAGAAGCTTCAAGAAATGCAAGGAAGGTTGAAGCTTCTCTGAAAGCTTCAGAGAGTGAATTTAAACTTAAGAAAGACCTAACAGATAGCTAAGGTTATTTTCAATCGATTAAAACATATTCTATAGGTTGTTACAAACTTATCTAGGCAAAAACCGCACTTGAATCTCATCCAAAACCACTGCCAACAGTTTGGGTTCAAAAACAACCCAAACTGGCAGTAATTGAATTCCAACCAAATTACTCCACAGAGCTCATCCAAATCACTTAAGAATCATTCAGGTAAATCTTAGAGATAATTCAGACTCATCAAATTGAGCTCAGAATCAAGGTATCAAGTTCGAGTTTAACTGTAAGGCCTTAAAATTTGACTTTTTATTCTAAGCCTTTTCTCAAGAAATCAAAGCTTAGATTAGCATCTTCTCAACCTCAAGAACTTGCTCAACCCCTTAAACAGATGTTTAGACCTTGAAATCTACGGTTTCAAGCTTGTAGCTTGAACTCAAAAAGTGATTTGTTAGTTAGAGCAATCAGGAGTTTGTTGCACTAATTTGAGCACAAAATTAACTTCAGTGCATTGCACTGAAGCTTTTTAATCCCTTAAATGAGACTTTAAGTCTTCTATCAGACTTCAACTCTACCGGAGTTGGAGAAGATGAATCCTTATGTACAACTCCAGTTGTTAAAATCCCAAATAAATGACCTCAAACTAATCAGTGATCCAAATTACATCATTCTGGAGCTTCTCATCAACTTCTATAGGCTGAAGATCAGTTTTGACTTGTCGGAGCTCGCCGGAGCTCCGGTGAGTCCAGAAAAAGTGAAACTTGTGCACAGAGTGAAAATTTATGCCATTTTTGACTTAAAAAGGTTCTTGAGGTCACAGGGAACCTCAGGATCGCATTAAATTCTTCATTTACTTATTAGAGTTAAGATTAAACAGTGAACTCATTTTGAATGAAATCTCAGTTGGTTGAGGCTCAGAACTTGATCTCCCACTCAATTGAGTGGTTAAGATAAGTCAAAGAGTAATTACGATCTTAAATATATAATTAATTTAAAGTTTTAACTACTCCTGAGCTGTCATTGGCAGCGAGCTCAGGAGCTTAAATAGAATTAGGCTTTTAAGTTATAGGTGGTATTTAATCAAATTAAAGTGATAATTAGGATCCTTTAGTGATGAGTAGATGATGGAGGATCCAATGGAGGTGGAATTAGGTCAACTACTGCTGCCATGGACAACTGAAGTAGTTGATGAAGGTGGAAGTGGATTAGGCGAATTGATGATCAAATTAGGAATTAATTGTGATAGAAATGATTGTGGAAGATAAAGGAAGGTGATCAGTAGTTTCAAAAGACAAAATTAAGGCTCTGGTATGCTCAAGGAGCTCTCTGGAGTCGAGGAAGATGAAATCAAAAATCTAGCATTAAACTAATCTACCTACCTAACTAACTAACTAAACTATTCTACTCCTACTCGTACTCCTAATCTACTCCTATCTACTGTTACTTGGACGAAGGGGACAGAGGAAACTTCGTCGATGGCTTATGACGGAGGAGTGAAATCAGAGGGTAGTGGGAAGATCTCCGGCGACGGTTGTAAGGTGAAGTAGAGGATCTCCTTGGTCAGCGCCTATGTCCAGAGACGCAACTGACCTTGGCGAAGTTCCAAAGCTGATTAAAGTGGACGGAGGAAGTCGGAAGATGAGGTGGAAAGTTCACCGGAGTTGTGAAGGGAATAGCCTATTGGGTTGGCTGCAGTGAAGAAGAGGGAAGGGATCCAACTTGAAGAAAATCAAGGGGGTCAGGGGGTATTTATAGTCAACAGCGACGAAGAAGGAGATGGAATCTGGATGCGATTGAGGCTAGGAGGAGGTTAACCACTGGCGTCTTCTCCGACGATGGTGAAGTTATCTCCTACCCTAAATTAGGATAAAAGTGTCATCCAGACCGATGGATGAAGATGGGATGGTGAGCACAAGCTCCAGGAGCTTGAAGAAGGAGAGATGACGTTGGATGGGCAGTGATCGTGTGGTGGCTGCACCCTCGGTCGTTAGCCATTCAACTGGTTGAAGAGAAGAAGAAGAAGAAGAAGAAGTCATGGATGTGGTTGCGATAAAACTTAAGGACCTAAATAGAAAATAAGGACATGATTGAAATGAAATATAAGGATCAAAATGTAAACTCAGGTTTTCGAGGTTTATTTTAATTTAGATCTTTTTCAACCTTTTATATATGATTGTAAATAAGGTAATTATTATATTTAGACCTTGAATTTACATTTTTGACCTTTTAAGATTAATTTATTTAATTAAGTAATGCTACTTAAGTTATTACATACTTATCTATATATTATGCTTAAGTTAGTTAATATATTAATTAGATGAATGATTAATAATATTTCGAGTCCAATTATTAATTGGATTATTAATAATATTAATTGGATGATAAAATAGCATTTTTAACTTATTTTAAGGTCCTTTACTAAATATCCCTTATTTTATAATTAACCCATATATTTACATATTCTTAGCTAATTAACTAGGAAGATTAGTTAATTAGGGGTAATTAGAGATCATGATGACCTTCTCATCAGTACTCCGCCTTGTTAACTGACCTCTGGCTTACGGGACTAGGTAACCTGAGCACCCCAATCCGCACACAGTCTGGTTCAGTGCGTATAATTATCAGAATCACACAAAAGCGTTTAATTGTTCTGAAAATGTCACCTAGATTAAGAGTGGCCGATCAACACAAGTTGATTTGGATGAGTTCCCAACGTGAAGAGGCAAGAAATTACCCTTAAAGATGCACAATAACATATCATCTCCTCGATGCTTGTCTCCTAGGATATTTACATATCCTATTGGGGGCACGTAAGCACCTTGTGCTGGTTCAGATGCCATGGGTGTCATTATCACAAAATGTCGATTGCCAAGGTCTGGATTTAGCTATAGAATGCCATGGGTGGGATTATCTTGAAATCTCGAAAGCCATGGTTCTGGGGGTTACCATGGGCGGTGCTATCACAAAGCATCGATTGCCAGGGACCCTTCAATGATTAATAATGGGGACTAGGAATCCGATATAGACCGTGTTGAGAAGCCAATCCGAAGCTAGAAATAAAAAGGAAAGAGTGAGAAAACTCTCCAGACAAAGAAAATCCTTTGTCTCTCTCTTACAAAAAATGCACTTCAAACTGAAACAAGACTAAAATATGTACAAGCATGAGTGCTTTAACCGCGGAGCCCAACGAACCTTAGGATTGTTCCGTAGGCCTTAAAAACCTTCGCGATGGACTGAGGCTAGAGCTGGTTAGGTCCGGATCTTGGTTGGTACTTGAGTACCTCTAGGACTACTATCAATATTTTAACCTAATCAAAAAGAAGAAAAGCACTCATCATAATTTTTGAACGTCAAGGAACTCATGGTTTAGAAAAGAAGTTAAAACCTTAAAATTTTGCTAAGGGACTAGCAAAAGCTAGGCATGGGGGTATGATGGGAACACCATCATGAGCCCTAACTAGCTCATTTTGACCTAAAGAAGAGAACAAAAGCTCCTACATAACCAACTGGAGGTCCTAACTCAATGAATAATCATTCTAAGATAAAAGTAAGAAACAAGGGGTAAAACTGCCATTTTACCATTGCAGTAAAACAACAGGTTTTCTCAGAGGCTAAACACAAGTCAAATGATCTTAACAAAATAATAAGTGGGTTGAATCAGACAAAAAAGGGTTCATGTGAATTCTGGGAATTAAATGACTTCTTATAACCCTAAAATAGACCCACTTGATTTAACAAGGTTTTGGTCAAGATAAAATTTACCTAAACCCTCTAAAAATCATGGGAAAATATTCTCTAGGATTTAGAACCTTCAATTTGGCTTTTGTAACCTATTTTGACCTAGAATGAGGTCTCAGTTAAATATTTACCCTTAATTGGGTTTTTACGTAAATTTCCTAGTCAAACATGGTCAAACCCAAAATCCAACTTACCATTGGATTCCTTAGGTCCAAATTAGGTTTGTACCAAAATTTGGACCTAAGGGGAATTCATCTTTACCCACTTTGCAAATAGGTCCAGCCCAATTACATTTCTACCTCTATCTTTTGAAATCCTCTGTAGAAATCCCCCTAGCTTCTTCTTCTTCATTCTTTACAATTAGTTCCCTCCACCATTATAGTGAAGGGAATCCTACTCCAACAAGATTGCAAAGGCAAGAACTCCCTGATCTCTCAGAGAATCCCCTTCAAAATTGAAAGGGAGATCCTCTGAGAAATCTCCTCCAATATGAACCTAATTTCAGGCTCTGTTTGGTACCCAATCTCTCATGCAAATGCATGAGAGATTAGGGTCCCTTTCAAGTTTCCATCTCCAGCAAACTTGCCTTGCTTGGAAGCTTGACTTCCAAGCATGAAACCGACCCCCAGGGCCTATTTAAGCAAACTGAAGTCACCCCTCATCTGGGAAGCTTGAAATTGGCCAGAAACACCCCTCAAAATCTTCTCTCCTCCTCTGTCCAGTTGGCTCATCAAGCTCTGATGACTTCCCTCTCTCTCCCTTGTCACCTAGCCACAATACCAGTGGTAGGTTCCCCTTCCTCCTACTCATCCACGTCGCGTCGCACCCGTCGACGCCTCTATAGCCCCTTCATCCTCACCGTCCTCCCCCACTGAGCGCCTTCATCTTCGGCGATAGCAATACGAGTCAGCCACCATCCCTGCCTCCCTCTTCGTCCCTTTATGCCCAGATAAGTTCCCTCTCCCTTCTACTCCTTTTTCCCTTCTTTATCTCTCAAAAACACCCCTCGATGCACTCCACCACCATCATCCCCTTCACCTCTGGCCAGACCTCCGGCGAGGCATCCCCATCACTCCGCACCTCCATTTGCCTTGCCAACCACCCCATAAGCTCCGCAACATCTCACTGACATAACCCCTCACTTCACTCACTGCGCCATGCACCCAAACCACCCCCCAAACACACCCACACACACGGCCACAGGCTGCCCTAGGCACGTGCACTCAGGCAGTCCCATGCCATGCCAACCCTCGTAGTACACTCGTCGTGCCTCAGCGAATCCTCCTGAGCATTTTGACATGGCTATGATGCCGTTTGCATGATTGCAGGTACAAGAGGGTCACCGCTATTGACGAACAACAAGGAGCTTGCTTGCGAGCTCCCTCCAAGTCCGCCCGCTCCAGGCTTGTGTCCCTGGTGTGCGGAAGCCCCTCGCACGCGCACTCAGTCCTTTGATTGGAGTCGACAACCTTCACAGGAGCTGCAATCAAACGAGGTTCCCTGCTGCAGACGCTCGTAACAAAAGGTAGGACATTTAGTCCCACCTCGGAAGAGAGTGACCGCCCGCACCTGCATAAGAGAAAAACTGCATAAGCGTTATCACCTCAGTACCACGGGGTGAGGTTCCACTCACCCTTCACTGGCCTCATCTTTGACCTTGCCTCCGCGGACCTGGCTTGACCCGTTTACCCAATCCAGCACACCTTGCCCACCACCGCACACCAGTGGGCCTGGTCTTGGGCATGTACTTGACCCGTTACCCGAGACGGTGGCTCTGGGAGAGTGAACCTAAGAGAGAAAGAGGAGAAGAGAGCGCGCATGGGTAGGGGTAGATTTTGCTCTGCAGGGAAAAGAGAAGAAGAAGCCAAGGGCTGAAGTCATGGAAGAAGAAGGTGAAGATCGAAGAGGAAGCTAAGGAAGGAGAAGATAAGGTTGAAGAGGAAGAAGCTGAAGTTAGAGGCTAAGGAGCTGAAGAGCTGAAGAAGAAAGAGAAAGAAAGAGAAGGAGAAGGACTGAAGGCAGAAGAAGGAGCCGCCAGAGAAAGGCTAAGGCAAGGCATCAAAAGAAGAGAAAGAAAGAAGAAGAAGAAAGAGTGCAGCCAGAGACAGAGAAGAGATCAGAACAGAGAAGAAAAGAGAAGAAAGAAAAGCATTGTAGCACCCATATTTTAAGGCGTCTGATTCACAAATCAGATCAATTTTGTGCTTGTTTACATACATTTCTTCACTCTTCTGTGCTTACATTTCTGCACTATAACTCTGGTTTCTATTGCATATTATATTCAATTTCTCAAGTTGCTCCCTGTGTTCGACCTTAGACTTAAACTTCGAGTAATAAAATCTATTTATTTTCAAAGCGATTTCAACTATATTACAATGCATTACTTTAAAACTTGATTTCGCCTTGCAAACAGTTGGTTAGACTTTCCAGGCCACTGTGGCTTGATTCGCTCAAGCTTTAGCTTAATATACTTTAAGCTTTGACAAGATAGACCACAATCACTCCTAACTTAGGACGTATTCTTGTGCCTGAGTCACCGGTATAGGATTCGTTGGTTTGCTTTGGCTTAGGAGTCAGCATAACATTGGTTTACACTACGTAGTGTTGAGAAAGATCTTGTGAACTTGAAATTGAACCCTAGTGTTCTTTAGGGAAGGTAGAGTCCTTACCTATGCATGCAGGTAGACTCTTTGTCCTAATCTTCAGTCTTGTGTTTAGGAGAAGCTCTTTCCACCAAAGAACTCAACCACCAAATAAGTGTACTCTACCAAATGAAGTTGTCAGAGACATACTGACATTTATTTGTGAAAAAAAATTCAGAAAAAGGCATTCTTTAGAATAAGTATGTTCTCTAAGTTTTGTAAATAGTTTTCCACCAAAAATATTTTTAGGGTGCATTACAAATACCTTATTTCCACCAAATATTCTTTGAAAAACAACGCAAGAAGAGTTGGGTTTGAGCCTTCCTCATTTTTGAGAGTCAATCCAAAGACATGAGCTGAAGCTAGGAGCAACTTGGACATAAAAAGAAGTGAAACCCTGGGATTGAGTTTTGAAGTTCACCTAGTTAGTGCTGACCTATCACTGAGCATAGCCATAATCACTTAGCTTTTAAGCCTTGTAAAACCCTCTGAGTCCTGGAAATCGCACTTAAGTTTTAAATATTAAGAGTCCTTGTTGGTCGAGAGATAGTCTATGTCATATCAGTCTTAAGTTCTAGTCAGTCTTCCTAAGCAACAAGTTCTTACAATGTCCAGACATAAACACAATTGGCTTATCGAAAAAATCTTTCAGCTTAAAGATCATCTCTAAACACTTAACAATTTGAAGAAATAAAAGTAGATATCACATTACACTTACCTAGCTGGCACTTAAATTGCTTTGCACTTTAATGAGTTGTTTGCTAAGAGACTAACAAAACCTAAGCATGGTGGTATGATGAGGTGTGGCTCATCATAGCTAAAATATCCAAGTTAGGCTAGAAACTAGGTTAAATACTACATAATTAACACATGAAAATGGTTAAGTGGGGGAAATAATAGAAATGACCTAAAACAACAAATTTGTGTTAAAAATGTGAAATTAGGTCATAAAATGAGATATTCTATTTAAAAATGTAAATTGATGATGCATTGTCAAATTGAACACACATTTGGATTCAAAAGTTCAAATCAAAAGTGAAATTAACCTCATAAATGTTCAATTAAGCTTAAATAAAAACTTGGTTGCATGTGGACATCACTAGGACCTTGCATATTAAGTTTTACATTTAGGTTCTTAGGTCATATACATTTATTCACGTTTAAAACCTCCAAGTACCTCTTTGATAACTGTTGGGGACTTCTTTGCAATTCACAAGGGTTGCGCTGCAAGAATCTTTGCCACTAATGGGCTTTAGCACATTTTCTAAACTATTTCACCTTAAGGGTTTGTTTGCAAAATCTACAACACACCTACGGCTCGTGTTCCACTATAGCAGCACTAGAACACAGCCAATTTGGGTCATTCTCGTGAGTCATTTGATCAACTGTCGATCATAATTCAATCTTTACGTGCTCCCACATGTAAGATCACCATCCTTCCTAGATCCCATTTGATGGTGGGAATTTGGTTTAACTTTCCCGTGCCTCCACATAGCTCGCATCCATTGTAGAAGCCCTAGTGGCCTAATCTCACCACTGCGGTGATCATACTCACTCCCTCAACTAAAGCAGCTACTAAGCCACTATGTGCACCATCAAGCTCTCTCCACCCTGAGCCAATTCCTTCATCTACGTCTCCGATGATAGGGGTGGCGCCTCCTCCTCAATTTTGTCATTGTGGTGACCAACTGTAGCCCAGGGGCCCCATTCCTCACTGGAGATCCTCGCATCCCTATTTGTCGCCACAACAATCCGCTGTGGATCCAGGGACCTCATTCCTCTGAGTAGCTAGATTTATTGCTTTCGTAGATTAGTTTTCCCCCTTTCTAGATTAGTTTTAGTGTTAGTTAATTTAGATCGGTAGGAGTAGATTAGATAGTGAAATATGTGATGGATTGGTTTGGAGTAGATTAGATTGTTTAGAGTGCTTTCTCCCTCTCTGATCAATTTAGATCAGAAAGGTAATTTCCCGCTTTCACTTCAACCCACTGATCTCCCTCTACATCACACTGATCATATTCACTGATTTTCTCTCATGTTTTTTGCCAACCACCCACTCATCAAGGCATCAAATTAGATATGATGCTCTTGGGCATTCAGATATGATTTGAGTGCCAAATTTCATCTGGGGGTCTTCTCACTCAATTCCATCAATTCACAAGGATCCCCGATCTTGATTTAATTGACTTGATTCGCTTGATTCTTTCATATTTGTGTTTCATGCCCAATCTCACGATTTGGAGTCAATTTAGCTTTAATCGAATTTAATTGAGCAATTCGAGGTTTAAATTGTTAAATTGGGCGTAATGTAATGAATCTAAGGTGTTGGATTTGGTTTTTAATATATGGATGAGCACGTATCAAATTTAAGCCTTGTTTTGGATAGTTTTGTCAAGGATAATTAGTGGTACTGATTTGAGACTAAACAAGGACCCAAATGATTCTGAGTTAGTCACTAGATCATCTTGAACACCAATCAATGGTGTTTAAGCATATCAAATGATTTATTCAGAAATCAAATCGCATTAAAAGCCCAAATCAGAGAAACATGCGTTTTGAGTTTAAATGACTTCATTTTCAGATTTGATGCTCATCAAAGATTGTGGGTGGTTTGAATGAAGATTCTGGAATGGCTCTTCCTTCATCACTGTCTATAGTGATGAAGAAAGGATTAATCAGGATCTTTAGGTATGTTTTGAACATCAATCTAAATTTAATGGATTTATAGACAGTTTCATGAACATTTGTAGTGGCTGAGATTATATTTCCAGAGAATTGGTTTTTTGTCCAGCTGATATTGAGAAAATGAGTTTTTGAATGGGATTTTGGAATGGCTTTGTAGATGGTTTTGTAGTGGATTTCACATTAGATTTTTTTGGGATTTTTAAATCAATTGGTATGTGTAGTTAACAACTCCTTAGATCTGAATTTTCAAATCTATAGAAACTTTCTGGAAATCAGTTAATCAAGCTTCTAAGCCTGATTCTGCTACTAGAATTGGGCAACAAATGCTGCCATTTTGATTGCAGTAACAGTAGCTGCTTCACTTACTTAAGCCGTCTGATCTGGAAGGTGATTGCAGTAGCTTTGCTGTTGAAAATAGTAGTTGGTTTAGCTACTGCTATGTGTAGTAGCAACCATTATTTTGGCTAATCTGAGCTGGGATTTGGATGGATTTTGCAGATTGAAATGACTTGACATGTGTTTACAATGTTAGAACATCATGTTTCAAGCATTCATAGACTGTTATGGATTTTAATTTGTTTTGAATTGCTTGTAATCTTATGTTAAATTCTTTTGTCAACTACTATTGTGAATTATCTGTCCAAACTATGGTTTTAATGAAAATTTGGTTGAAAATCATGCTTAAATGATCAAACACTATCTCCATGCTGTGATGAATGTTTTTTTTAGTGTCTAAACTCTTGTTTCAGCACCTTAAACACATTTAAAGGCCTTAGGTTCTTCATTGAAAACCTCATTCAAGGCCTATTTTGGTAAAAATTGAAAATACATAAAAAATCATAAAAAGATAAAATAAATCTACCTTGAGTAAGATCAAGTATTTCTTTAGGTGCTTACCAAATTTCAAAGTATTGTGTAACCCCAGCTTGGTAGAATATACCAGCCGTTGGTTCAGTCTGCTTGAAAATTTAATAAAGAACCTAACTCAAAAATAACAAAAAGAAATTCTTTCTCTCTCGTCCCATACCTCTCTTATATATATAAAAGCTATAAAAATCATAAAAATCCCAAAGATACCCTATACACTATGTATATACTTGTAAATATTAATTAGCCTAAACTATATGTAAATATTGTATAATATGTACATAATGTGTATAAATAACTTATAGATGTATTCTATATATTAAATTAAGTATTTAAAATGATTTATTGTATATATAACTTTATTATATAACTATCTATTAATTTATATTAACTTAAATGTATAATAACTTAAGTAATTATATAAACCTATCTATATGTACATAGTTGTATCTAATATTGTATATACATATTTAACTATGTATTATGAACTGTACAATACCTATTACTTAATTTAATTTAGTATTTACAGTAAATAAATAAGTTATTAAGTTAATTAAGTAATTTATTAACTTAAAATAAAATAAATTAGTAATTTAAGTTAATACTAAAGTACATTATAATGTATATTTTTATTATATTATATTAAGTATTTTCAATCTATTTATACTATATTTTTAGTGTATTATAGTATTTATAAATTATCTATGTATATAACTAATTTAAATGTGTATTTAAAAGTAAAATAAATTAAAATAAAGTTTCAAAAATATAATAAAAATTTTTAATAAATAACTTATTATATAAATTAACTCTGTATAATGTCAATTTGGTAATTAAGTTACTAATTTATAAATTAATTAACAAATTAAACTCTAATTTAACATGTACAAATAGTGAACTTTAATTCATTTAATTATATATTTAAATAAATTATTTTTGTAAATAAATTGTATAATTAGGTAGCCCTATATAAGGACTATGTAACCATATAATTTAATTATAATTTAGATTAAATTATGGCCCTCAAATCGAGGGCCAAAATCCTTAATTTCGAACGCTGCAATGCTGAATTATACTGAGATTTTGCCACATCGGGCATGGTAGATGCGGCGCAGGCATCTAAGTTGTTTTTGCACCCTTAGCCACCCAGTTGTCACAGGTGCCGAGCACCCACACACACCATACCTCCCCTCTTATGACCTGTAACGAGCATATATTTGAGCATTTGAAACAGTGGTGGGCCAAGGGCCACACACTGTAGCAGGCCTGAAATGGGCCTAAATTAGGCCTGACATTGGATATTAATGCACAAATTAAAAACTAGGGTAGACCGCTAGTACAGGTCTGGTCCTACCCTCTTGGGTGTTGTGTATCCCTTAAACGTGGTTGGCCCATCCACTAAAACCTAATTTTTAGCCTAACGAACAATATTTGTGAGAGAGGCCCTAAAAAAATGACTAAGAGTTGACACAGAAGAAAGGAGAGGAGAAGAAAGAACATAGTCATGAAATGGAAGTGTTGTGTGCATGCGTTTGCTTATGTGTGTGTTTGTGTACATATGTATATATGTATAATACGTATAATATAAGTACATAGTATACGTATATAAATAATGTAAATAAATACATATAAATATGTGCACGTATATAATTAATATAGGTAAAAGTATGAGTAGTGTAAAGATACTGTTTGAACTCTTATATATTTAAATAACACTAGAGCTTTAGTGACGATTACATCCGTCACGGTACATAGGTATATATGTCAATATAGATAGCTATTTTGCCTTATGTTATGTAAATTTTTTACTAAGGTTACAACGACGCTTATTTATGTTACTGTATATGTAATATATGTTACTATATTTATTAGTATGTTAATATAATTTAGTATAATAGATATTATTATTTATTTTTGCACCTTTACTTAGGTGTTACTTGTATTAGTTATATATAATTAACATGGTTTATTATTAGTTAGCTTTTGATGTCTGTTTATTTTAAATATGTTTTAGGCATTGTAATACATATTAATTGATTCTTTTGTACATAATTGACCAATTCTTTTATTATTTGATTCATTAATTCGTTTTGTAAATAAAATTAGCATTTTTTTGAATAAAAGAATATTTTTGGACTTAAGGAGTGATGTATATCAATAACTGCCTCCCAATGAATGACCTGGAAACAAACTAGTAAAAATTGTAAATAAAGAAAATTGACGTAATATCAGTTTGCATTTGTGACACATATACTACAACAACGACATTTAAAATACCCTTTTTAGTGTAAATCGGTCGTCAATCCTGTCATATTTTTTTAGCACCGTTGCCGGGGACAAAAATCCAACAATAGCGCTTTATTGTGATTAATTGATAATGGTCATGGGCAATTCGATTAATGGCTCGGAGGAGATAAGAACCGGATCAGTGGAGGACCTAAACAAATTGGTCGGGTGCTAGCCCCGACGTAAGTGAACTAATAGAGGAGGTCTTAAGAATGGTCTTAAGGACCTCGTCCCGTGCATGCACTATAGAAAGGATGAGGGACTAGATTTTAATCAGACCCAATCAAGACACCCAAATATTTTTGGATGGCTTAGGCTGGTTCGAGGCAGATGGCCTCTGGATCACAAATCCACTTGCCCAAGAATTACTTAGGCAGCAAGAAAGGGAGAGTCCCGCGAAGACCCCTACATGGTAGAGTGCCCCCACGGGTTACGGAATTTCCCCCACCGGACCTTTCTTATCACTATGGTTCCAAGTAGATCGGATACATGTGTAGTAGGTCCTAGGTCTACCAAATTTTAAGCCTATTCGTGCCTTTAATTATCACTTGATTTAGAATTAGATTCAAGTTGTGACCTAATTCTTAGGTTTAGTGGTTCACTAAGTGAACCAACTTCACTTGACCTAGCCTAATGTTTAGGATGAAATCCTGATTAACTCACCTGAATCACCCTATTTTGGTTCAATAAGGAGGTTATTAAGTCACCTCTTTTAATTTTCAAGTGATCTTAGAGTTAGTAATTTAGGGTTTAAGTAGTAAATCAATTCAAGCAAGGTTTAGGTAGCACACAATGCGGATAATAATTTCCCTTATAGCTTTGCAAATGTGTATTAGATAACTCTATAATTCAACCCTAATTTGGCTCTAAAATGGAATCCAATTCAATTTCAATGACCCTTTTGACTCAATCAAGAACGTGTTAGTCCAAGGGTTCAGTTAATTTCATATAAGTCCCTATAGGTGCAAGAAATTTTGGTCTTGCCCTCTAAGCAGGTATATCTCCATAGTTTAATCTCAGAAATTTTTTCCACAAATGATATTTCTAAGAAAATAAGGTAAGGTTGAATCCTAATTTCTTTTTTATCTATACTAAGAAAGAGGGGATTAAGAAGAGAGGAAGAAGATTTACTTGCCGTGGAGTGGTTATCCAAGAAGTTAGGTGCTCAGGTTCAATTTGCAAAATAACCAAAATAAGGTAGATGTGTTAGAAGTCAGAAATATTCACAAATAATAGTGATAATTGTGCGTTGTTCCCCAGCAACGACGCCAAAATATTTACATGCTTTGATCGAGTTTTAAAAGTGTGCATTGTAGTATAGGTGACCAAAGCGAATTAACATTCAAATTTTTTTTAATACTCGAATTAACAAAAAAATCTGAAGTCATCTCTAAGAGCAATGAAAGGCTTAACTATCACTGTTTAAAATATTCACAAATTACTTGAGTGAACTTATTATACGGAATCAAGCTTTAAAAAATCAAACAAGTTCACAGTCGCATTCTATTATGTAATTTAAATATATGAAATCACATGCAACAAATGTTATGACCAATGCTCAATAAAAATTATTAAATAAATAATCGTCAAGTATTTCTCTACTTAGGCACAAATGAACATCAACAATAATGTTTGGCAAAATATAGCATTAAAAATCACTTAGAAATGAGTTATGAACCAATTTAATTATGATTGCAATTCAGTCCTTACATTGTTGCATTTCGGTCCCTGGAGCCTTGCAAAAAAGCCCCTGTGAGATTTATTTTCCTTCAAATAGGTCCCTAGAGCATTTTTGAAGCTCTTGTTCTCTGGTGAGGGTTGTTGGAGAGTGGCCGAAATCATGCCCCGGTTTGATTCGAGCTCCGACGAAGGGCGAAGCGTAGTCATCGTCCTGCCAGTGGCATGGTGGTGGTGTTGGCTTGTTGGTTGGAAGCTCGAAAGAGGGCTAACGACAGTGAGAAGTGCAGTGAGTTCGGTGAGCCCTAGCAACCAAAATATGGGTTGTATGACCCTAATTAAATACTCAAAAGCTCCGGCGAAGCATGCTAGAGCAAAACCCTATGCCTATGGGCAATGACAGTGGTTGGTGGAAGCACACAAAGAAGCTCCCTTGGGGGTTAATGGCGATGGGTGGTGGGAGGTGTAAACACAATGAATAGAGCTCTAGAGCTCCAAAATCATAATTGGGGTTGACAGGAAGAAAAGCCCTAAACTAATTGGATGAAGGGAGGAAGGAGATGACCTAGCAGACGAGTTGGTCGACGACAAAGGTGGAGAAGAAATTGGAGTGGAGGAGGGGTCGGGAAGCTCCAAAGCTTTGCGTGAAGCTTTGTGCAAGGATGGAGAGTGAAAGCCCTCTCTCAGTTATGGCGGGAGAGCAGTGGACGAAGGGGTCGAGTGAAGCTCTGAGGTCCTTTAATGGCAGTGCGCGTAGGAGGAAGATGGTGAGGGTTGCGCTCACGATTTCCAGATGAGGAGCAATGGAGGAGATGCGCGGATCTTTATAGAGGTGCCTCTAGGCCTTTGAGGGCTAGAAGTTGCGAGAAATACACAATGAAGCTTGCAACCTCTGCACCAACTTTGATCAACGAAATCGGGATGAAGCCGCTGCCATCCACAGCAAAGTGACCACCTGTGGGTGCGACATTTCAAGAGGAACAATTCCTCTTCAAATGTTGTGGGCAACTGTGGCTTTGGTGGCAGCAATTCGCATTCTGAACTCGACATTGAGCTCCGTCAAAGGTGGCCAGAGGAAGAAGACGGCTGACGCCAGCATGACGTTAGCCAGGGACCAAAATGTAAGGGAAAGACTTTAAAGTAATGAGTTGTGGACTGTTACAAACGCGTGCCCCAGACGTCTTTTAAGACGTCTGGGAGGTGGCCCAGACGTCGGACAAGACGTCTGGGATCACATCCAGACGTCTTACCAGACGTCTGGAAATCACTTATTTTCGACACGCGCGGGTCGTCTGCGCGCCTGAGCGCGCAGACCGCATATTCGCTTATTCTCCTTTCTGCGGCTGCAGACGCCGCTGCCATGCTCCCTCTCTCTCCTCCTCGCGCGGCCTTAAAAAGACCATGCCTCCCTCGCTTCCATCGCCTCCACCCCTTTCCTCTTCTTCTTCCAGTGAGCGAGCGCGAGAGCGGGCGCGAGGTTGCTGCGGCGGCGACGGCCGCAGTGAGTGCGGAGGGACTGCTGCGTGCGAGAGCGGCGCTCAGCCGTGAGGGCGAGCTCGCCGGGGGTACCAGGGCCGGCCGGCAGGGAGTGCAGCAGGCGCGAAACGACGCGGGAGGCCTGCTGCGGCTCGAGCAGCAGACGCACGAGGTGCAACGCGGGCGGCGTCGCGAGCGGAGGGCGAGTCGCGCCCTGGTTCTGGAAAAATTTCCAGAATCAGACGTCTGTGCTGATAGCCAGATGGCGAGGTCGACGTCTGGAAGACTGTCCAGACGTCTGAAAGGTGAGTTTTCTGTCTTCTTCTTCCTTCTTGTCGACTGACCGTACTGAGGGAGGGAGATGGGTGTGCGCAGGCTCGGTGATTCGCCATCCAATGCGGATCAGACGTCTGGCTGTAGTACCAGACGGCGGGAGCGACCTCCAGACGTCCAGGGTGACCATCGGACGTCTGGAAGCTAGGCCAGACATCCCCGCAAGCTTCTGGACGTCTGAGAAACCACGCAGGACAAGGTAATTCTCTGATCCACTTTTTAAGACGTCTGGAAGAAGTTCCAGACGTCTAATTTTGCACAGTGTCGTCGTTTTCGACCCGTTTAGGGCCCGTTCGGGTTCCGTTTTCCGTGATTCGAGTTGCGTTCTTTTCGGAATTAACTCCTCTACCCGTCTATAGTAACTATACACTATTTTGAGATACTCCTTGTGTTTGACCCTTGTGATAGGACCCCGTTCCGTTGCAGTCTCGGGGGTCGTGGAGGCACGCAGGATTCCCGATCACGCCCCCATTACTCCCGTTGTACCTGGTAGAGTGGCTTTAAGTTATCAATAAAATCTGTTAAATTATGGAACCATAAATATAACCTAGGACATTGCATGAATCCTAGGAATGAGAAATAAATGGAATGATAGCTCCTAGGTGTTGCATGAATCGTAGGGCTAGAAAACTAGATTGTATGATAGATCTTAGGATATGGCATGAATCCTAGGATGGGAAAACTAGTGGAATGTATAATACTGCAGTCTTGGAAAATGGAAAGAGATATAAAGCTGCCTGTAATTTGAATTAACAACTGCCTGTTGTGAATAAATAACGTGGTTGAGAACATGGGTTGTAAGAATGTGAAACTGGAAAGTGAAACCTGGATATTTGAGTAAAAAGGATGGAACCCTACGGGGAAGTAGGAGTAGAACTCCTGGAAAGTGAATGGAATAATATTGGGGAAGTGAGCTGGCCCTTGAGTACGGAGTACCAAGGAGAGCGACTGTCCCCCTGTTTAGTGCAGAGCGGAGCCAGCCGCCCCAGGGACCCGGGGTTAGGACTGGCCACTCTATACCGACTTGCTGGCCCTCGCGTACGTAGTACCGAGGAGATCTACTAGTGTAGGGAGGTACTAGCTACCCCAGGGGCCCCGGGGTTCTGCTAGCCTCCCACACCGACTTGTTAGGCCCGCTGGGGCAAACCAGGGTAGTCAGGCGAGGGTGCGCGGACTGTGGAGGGGCAAGGCCCCGGTTTGGTTACTGTGGAGGGGTTGGACCCCTGTTACTGAGAGGGCTCTGCCCTGGACTGGCTCCGTGCTGTGCTTTGGGCGCACCCGTTAACGGAAATGACTGACCGCGTGCCAGTACGGGTTAGCTACCTGTGCGTTTATCGCGCGTGCCGTAGTCACCGTTACGTCTGTCAGTGACCTTGGGGTGGTTGACTGAGGGTAGGATCACCATGGGGGACTCTCCCGGCCAGGAGAGCACCACGTGCTACTTCTACTTTTTGGAAAAGACTGCAATCAAGATCATTCCCACGAGGAACATTCGAGATCAAGAAAAAGATCTGAGGAATAAATGAAATAGTGAGACAATTGAAAGATGTGAATAAAGAAAGTAATCGAACATAACTGCTACTGTATACTCTACTGTTGTCTTTAGTTTAGTTGCCACTCTACTCAGCGTTTTGCTGACGTGTTACACTCGTTACCCTTTTCAGGATCAGGTGTTGAGCAGCCAGGGTCAGCGGCTGCAGAGGACGCTGGGCCGAGTAGGGTCCAGTAGAGTTACCACTGTCTCTTGTACATCTTTTGTTACGTTATAGTGAGTAGTTCTTGTTTCCGCTGTACTTTTCTTTACCTGCAGTTCAAATTATATGATGAATGTTGTTCTACTGTTGTGGTGGTATATACTGTGGTAGTTTCTTTCCTTACTGCTGTACTTTCTTACTGTTAGTTATATTCATGCTGAATGTGATTTATTTTACTGCTCTTTTGGTTACTTCCTCGTTGGACGACTAGGTCTTGGAATTAGTTGAGTCGGTCTGGTTCTCGTGTCTCGTAGGGACTCGGGAACCGGGTCGTTACATGGACCATACTGAAAGGATTTTGAAAGTTGAGGACTAGAATGTAAAGTAACTGCAAATGGGGTCCAAATTAGTCCAAATTTTTCTGGTAGCTTAATTAGAACATAGGGAATCTATTGGTAACCTCAATTTTGTATTTTGATATTTTTTGTATGATAAATTTACAATGTGACCCAAATTATATCAAATTCCCATCTACAATTCTGTTTTAGGTCAAAACATGCTCTAATTGTCAAACTGACTATTCTCATCCTCATAGAATATTTTTAGATGATTTTTATAGGATTTAGGTTGCATTTATTTTCATTAGAACCTTGTCAATTTGAGTTGAGCCAAAATTAGGGTTTAGTCGTTATTTTTATAGATTAACTGTTTTGGGTCTATTTCGCTATCTTTTGGGTTTGTTTCATAATTTTTCTCCTGATTGAATTATACCCCTTTTATGTATGATTTAGGTGAATTTACCCTTGAGACTTAGCAAAATTAGGGTAGCTATATGAATAATGGAGATGCCATCACCTTACATAATCAATCAAGAACATACCTCTCAGGGTATGCACGCCTTGATCTATAAGCATGTGAGCGACAAGCTTGCAAATGATACCATTTGTCCTACACTTACAACACTTGCAAAACAATGTCAATGAGTCGCTCTGGAAGTATGTGGAGAACTTAAGTATGCAATCTCATGTGTGCTCAGAAACCTCCAAAGAAAGTGAGCCATCAACAACATTCATAGTGGATTACGTGATATTCTAGTAGATGGTTGTTGTCATCTCTTCCTAGAACATTCTAAAAATCTTGACAGTGTATACACCTCAAATTTGCTCCTCCACTAGAAACTTCCCTTTGCAAAGGTATTAGGCGATATAGTGAGTTGAAATCAACTCTTCGTACCTTCTCTTGCTTATCTTGAAGCACAAGTTCATATTGCTACACAAATTACTTAAGAGTTATTTTTAGTTCAGTTATTTCTCAAAGAAAGCATTTAGGCTCTCACTACACTGAGTGGTGGTCATACATGCCCAAAATATGCCTAGAAAATATGTTGGAACCCACATAGCCCTCATTTGAAACATGTTCGAGATTCAACTATTTTTTCACAAATTGTTATCTTCGACCATTTTTTTCCATCAAAATTCAAAGTCAACAATTCGAGATGAGTGGACAAGTTTTTTCAAATAATCTCTCTTATGTGGATTACTTCCAAATCTCTATAGCAGCTTCTACATTATGTGCTATAAGTAAAGCCTATGACAAGCAACCGGGAATACAATAGAAATGGCCTTTATTATTGATAAGGCTTGATCTATGATAATTTCCTTAGGAACCACACCATCCGTACTTACCAACCAAGTTCAAAATAACTAAAAAAATGTATCTGATGCCTCATCCAATAACAAAGCACAACCAAACAAAATATATTTCCTGTGATTATTAACTCCAACAAGCATATCATGCTTGTTTGTCAAGTAGGTCGTATCAAAGCTTACAACTTCATCAAAGAATTTGTATACTACTCGACTTGCAAAAAATGATTCCAAGACAGCCACCATGATCCAAGTCAATTATATAGAAGTTGGAAATTAACCTTTGCAACCAAGAAAAGTAATCTAAAATTGCTTGTGCATCATCTCTAAGAAGCCTAAACATTTTTAACTTACATAACTCATATTTAGCATCTTCTTACGTAAATGACATATATCATAATCTTTATGTTCAATAACAAAGGAAGACATTGTTTTCAATAAATCAATATCGAATCAATCATTTAACTTAATTCTTCACTTTTTGCTTGCGGTCATTCTTTTTAGTTCTCAAATATCTAAGCAAATCTTACCGAAGAAATCATTGCTATGATCCAAACTCATATAAACAACGACATAGTTGTGATTTCCACAAAAATGCACTCCTAGTTTCAAATTGCAATCGATCATGTTGGTTAGGCAATTTTAATAAAACTTATCCACTTTATACGAGACATAGAAAATCCTCAAATTTATCAAATTCCATATCAACATATGATGGACACATTCCCTTCCGTCTGCAACGAACAAAAATAATAAGAAAAGATAATATAGCTTGAAACAAATAAATAAAAACAGACGAATACTCACATCCATCACGATCACACACATCCACCATATCCACACTAAGGGGCAGCATCAATCTAATACACACCGTACGTACACTAAAAATAAATAAGGTAAGAAGAACATAACAATCGAGACTCGAAAAGAAAAAGCACGTGTATATTTACTGCAACAAATAACATAGCTAAGAAATTAATTTACCAAAAGCGTCACGAGTGACATTCACAACACCACGAGCAAAAACATCCACGTCAACATTGTCGGCTACATTTTATTTAAAGAAATATCAAAATAGCAAAGACAACGTAAGTGATTATCATGCAAATTTCATTTATTACACTTACACGTATTCACACGACCACCATCCTTTAACATGATGATCCTATTAGTCATAAAAAGGATAATTAAATAGTTCCTCTTCATCGATCTCTTCGCCAATATCAATATTTAAATCAATAAACAAAAAGTTACGCAAATTAACGTGACGACCGTCCTCAACAGGATGATCCTCAAAATTATAAAAAAGATGCTTAAAAATCTCTACTTCATGGAACTTTCCGTCAATGTTAGTATTTAAGTCAGTAGCTAAGGAACTGTAGCCTAATCAAGACGTGGGAAAATTCAAAGAGGACGATATGCGTTAGATGGTTTGGTAATGCACAATGACATGTAAATCCAATAACCGTAATCGATATCATCAACACAAAGATTGTTAAATAGCTCCATTCCATCTGTGTCATCCATTGCAACATTTAAATCGATGGATAATTAATTTCACCCGGTTACCAACAATCGTCAACTAAATTGACACATACCTTCTATGAGAATTGATATTTTACATACCTTCTATGAGAATTGACACATATAGTGTGGACAAATCTTCCACTGATCTAGAAAAATCGTACAACGAAAAACGTCGGAACTTAATTGCAGGAAATACGACCGTTCTTCTGAAACTTTGAGTATTTGGTGTATTTACATCCCATATACACGTGAGCAAAGCTCTCAGACAGAATCAAAAAGTGAAAGGAAATGAACCCCATCACTAGAAAGCTTTTATGAGTACACAATTTGAGAAGTGGGTAAGTAAACCTCAATAAAACCCCACGTAAGCCCCTACGTACGCTTCCATTTCCTCTTTGTGGGAATGAGAGGGACAAGACAAGGTAGGAAAAGGGCACGAAAATAAGTACACTGACGCATCTTCAAGATAAGGAAAATCTTGTATTAGTTACCTGGTTTCCTTCTCACCAATCGAATTTGCCCTGTATCTTTTTTTGGCCGCATCTAACTCCACGTAAATAACGCTCAGTACGTTTTTATAAGAAGTTGGTAGGTATCCGTAGCCTTTCTTGAGAAGCTCACCTCAAAGTTACTTGGACATTCTCATAAGAACTCAATTTGCCTCCTTTGAACAACTTAAATAGACAGCCATGATTGCATCTTCAACTCGCCTTTTTTGTTAGTGAGGATTTAAATCTGCGAACGTAATTTCTGCAATGATCTAATTAGGTGTCTCATTTTTTCCTTGCATGGACACAACTACACAACTACGAGAGTAGTGGTACGTACCTATGTGTATCATGTGCACTAACAATGAGCATATTGACATGTTGTGATGGAAGGCATTTTATTGCAGAAAATATGGAGAGAGATCGTGAGAAACTTGTGATTGAAGATGTGCATTTTATTCACGTTCAAATCCACTTCCATCAAGGAAATCGATCAGGCTTGAATCATTTCATACATTGAATAGCATGTCAAACCAAACAATCAAAAGGACCATGAGAGAGAGAAGAAAAACTATCCAAATCTTGTGGAAGATGAGGCCTCACCTAGTAAAATTCACTCTTGCATTTAACCGATCCAACTTTCATTTAGCCCAAAAAATGATTGGAGAACTTTTTTGACACGAGTGCACTAGCAAATCATGGTTGAAGTGGAAAGTACTTTTGCATCACAATGGGGTTGGCTTAATGCCAAAACCTCCATTAGCATCTAACCTTGGGCTAATTTACTTGAGGAGAGGGGTTAACATGCACGGTTATAACCTGGGTTTTGAGATCCTTAACATCGATTGTGCTCACACCAGTTCTAAAGGGTATTAGCAAAACTAATGTTAACTTCATACCTCACCCACACCCAAACCCCCACTCTTTAGAAAGTGATATTAACACTAGTTCAAGTAAATGTCACAAGAGTTAACATTACAGCATAACACCAGTTCAAGTAAACAAAAAAGAGTATTAACATCACCTCGCAAGTAAACATAAATGAAACTGGTATTAACCTTCATTTCTATTTACTTGTGGAGTGATGCTATCATCAGTTTCTGTTTACTTAAACTAATATTAAGCTGTGGTGTTAATGCATGTGGTGTTTACTTGAACTGATGTTAGCACCAATTTCTAAAGAGTGAAGTTTAGGTGTGAGGGAATTATGAAGTTAACACATGATTTGCTAACACCTCTTAGAACCAGTATTAGCAAAATGAGTGTCAACCCCTCAAAATAGGTGTTAAGACTGTAGGTTAGCCTCTTAGGTAAGTGGGAGTTAACCCTCCAAAAAAGGATTCACCTCCCAAGTAAACTAGCCCTAAGAGGTCATGAAATCAAATCTCATGCATATCATATTTACCTTCTAAGGACTAGTTTACTTGGGTGGTTAACCCTCATTTACATGCAGGGTTAACTTGCATGGTCATAACCAAGATTTTAGGATAACATTGATTTTGCTAACATCAATTCCAATAGATGTTAACAAAATTGGTGTTAACTTTGTACTTCCCTCACATCCAAACTCTACTCGTCAAGAACTAGTTCAAGTAAACACAAGGGTTAACATCACAGGTTAACACTAGTTCAAAAGAATAGAAATTGGTGTTAACAATATTTTACAAGTAAATAAAAATGTAAATTAACACTGATTTCATATTTCTCAGCAGTAATTTCTCCCTAAAAGAAAAACATTGAATGAAAAACAAAAAGAAAAGTATATTCACACTAGAATTGGCACCCTATTAAGAAAACCAATTACATTGACTTGAAAAGAAATGCACGTACACCAAATGCCCAAGTTAACTATAGGACATACAAAAGCTGCTCTAATACCCTAGACTCCAGTGTAGCAACACCACTTATAAATTTTTAATTTTAAACCCAACCTGATACAAACCAAACATCGTCCAACCCAAACCCCAACCTTAAACTAAACCCTATGCAACCTCATAGCTATCACAACTACATCCCAATCCTAGGCATCATCCTACCCAAATCCTAACAAAACCTAACCATAACCTAATAAAACCCCAACCAACTACTATATTGAACATCAATAAGTTTTAAAAAATTTTGACAGAGTTTCTCCTTAAATATTTCATTTCTCATATAAAAGTGCATTTGGAAACATCGCACCATCAAATAAAAGTGGTCACACCCCACCTTAAAAGTGAAACAAATAAAATGCATAAATGGATACGAAAACACATAAAAGATAATATGTGGGCACACCCCACATCTATTAAAATCATAAATTGCCATTCAAAATACAAATAAAAGTGGGCACACCCCACAGTCAATTTAATAAAAGCACATAAAAGGCAATATGTGGGAACACCTCACATTAACATGATCATAAAATATCACAAAAATAACTTTAAAAAATTGAAAATATATCTCTAAAGCATCCAAGAGTGATTACCGTCAACTATCTGCAATTTCAATAACAAAATATTAATTAAATACCTACCAATTATGGTTTTAATAACTTAAGTACTTAATTTAAAATTTATGAGAAGGAAATTAAGGAAGAAGAGATGGAGATGGTAGGAGGGAGGGGTTGATGGGGAGGGTGGTAGTTGGGAAGAGGAGGAGAGGGATTAGGGAGGGGATGATGGGGAGGATGGTAATTTGGAAGAAAAGGAGGAGAGGGAACAGACAAGGAAGAGGAGGAGGAAGGGAAGAGAAGGTAGATTATCGGAGGAGGAGGTGTGAAGGAAGATGAGGAGGAGGAGGTTGGGAGGAGGAGGTGGAGCAGGAGGCAAGGAGGAAGGGAGGAGGATGGGGGTGGCAGGAGGGAGTCAGGGAGGAGGAGGGGGTGGCAGGAGCGGTCGGGGAGGAGGAGGAGGGTTGTTAAGGAGGAGGAGGAGGAGGGGGCGGTAGGGGAGGAGGAGGAGGGCGACAACAAGAGGGGGAGGAGAAGGAGCATGGGGACGATGAGGAGGAGGAGACCATTGGAGAAGGCGGAAGAGGAGGGTCTTGGGGAGGGGGAGGAGGACAACGATGTCCCTGGGGAGGAGGAGGAAGGGTAGGAGGCGAGGACGACCGATGAGGAGGAGCAGCGACACGTGAGAAATAGGAGGAGGATGAAGACGAAAAGGAGGGGTGGTGACGAGAACTCCAACGATGCAAGGAGGGTTTTAGAGAAATGAAGTGATGGGGGAGGAGAGGGGCACCTGCACGTGGATGTAGATGATGGACTTTTGCCGTCGCTTGAATTAGAAAGTGATGGCAAACATTGAACCCACTCTTTGAATGCACACCCAAATTAATTTGTGTTGGTGGTGATGTCTATTCCCCGTTGCTTATTGTATAAAACGACAACGATTACTGATGAGAGACTCATCATGAGCCCTAACTAGCATAATTTAATCTAAATAAGTGTGAAGAAGCTCCTACAAAACCTAAAGAAAAGCCTAACTCAAAGAATTCTAAATTGAAGAATAAAACAAGTCATGAGAGGTAAAACTGTAATTTTACCAATGCAGTACACAATTAGGGTGTTCAAGGGTCTAAACACAAGTCAAATGAGCTTAATAAGGAAAGAGTGGGATGATCTGATCTGAAAAGGGTTATAGCAACTTCTAGGAATTAAACGACATTTTGTAACCTGAAAAACAAACCCACTTTAATTTATGAGGTTCTAGGCAGAGTAAAAATCAACTAAACCCTCTAAAAATCATGGAGAAATACTCCCTAGGGTTTAGAACCTTCAATTTGGCCTTTGCAACCTATTTTGACCTAATTTGAGAACTATGCCCAAATTTTAACCTAATTTGGATTTTTACACAAATTGACCAGTCAAATGTGGTCAAACCCAAAATCAAATTACACCATTGAATTCCTTAGGTTCAAATTAGGCTGGTACAAAAATTTGGGCCTAAGTGAAGACCATCTTTACCGACTTTACAAATTTATCCTCTTGAATTACTTTTTGACCATTATCTTTTCAAAACCTTGCATCCAGCCCCCCATCTTCCCCTTTGTTCTTTGCAGAATGGTCCCCCCTGCCACCCTGCATAGGCGCCATACCTCCGGTGACCTTGCGTGGAGGATGGCGCCGCGCAGGGTAAGGCAACCACTCTCAGGAACGAGCGGGGGGTTCCCTGCGTCGTCCTCTGTCGCAGGAACCCTCCCCTGTGGCTTGTGGCTGCCCATGCTTCTCGTGCGAATGCACAAAAGGCATGGGTCTCCATCTCCGACCATCTCCGGCAAGCTCCCCCACGTCACTCTCTCGAGACTCTCTCCTCGCCAACACCTTTATAAGGAGCGACAAGGGCTGCCATCCACTCCAAGCTTGATTTGGCCGAGGATCCCTCCCCAATTTCGTCTCCTCCACCCACGGCCAAAACGCTCGCAGGCTCCGGTGGCCCTCTCCTCCTCTTTTCGTCACTTTGCTGCCATACCTACAGCAGAGCCCACTTCGCCTCATCTTCCCGTGCTAGGCCGCACCAGTTGGCGCCTTCCAGACCTCTTCCTCGCCGCTGTTACTCCCTTTTGGGCTCCGTCGTCTACGGTGCCAATAGGTACGCGTCGAGCGCCGCCACCCTCCCTCTTCGTCAATTAGGTAGGTAAAAACTTTCCCCTCTCTCTCCCTATTATTTCCCCCTTCCCAATTTACTATTTCAACCCACCAACCACCACTGTCCATCACCACCTTCTCCATCTCCAACTGCCCTCCGGCAAGGTGTACTCGCCACTCCACGCCTGCATCCTCCTCGCCAGCTACCCTTTAAGCTCTGCTCCACCTCACTGACACCGAATCCGCCCTCCATTCACCACCTAGCACCTCTAGACCACTCCCCGAATACACCCACTCTCACGCACACAGAGTGCCCTAGGCGCACGGCCACAGGCACTCCCGTGGCTCGCCGACACCCGCACCGCACTCACCGCGCTCTGGCAAACCTCCTTGAACCTTTTTGACGTAGCCGCGAGGCCGTTTGCGTGTTTTAGGTTTCGCCCTCCTCGCCGCCATTAACGAGCAGTAGGAGTTGCTTGGCAGGCAGCTCCAGGTCTCTTCAGCTCTGGGCGACAGCCCCAGGCGACGCGGAAGGGAGCCGCACACACATCCAGGACTTCACTTGGGGTTGCAAGCTTTGGCTGTTGCCCCAATTGAACGAAGTTTTCTTCCACAAGCACCCGAGATCGGAGGTGGGACTTTAGTCCCACCTCGGAAGTGTATGGGCGTATGCCCATACATAAATTGAAAAAGTGCTATCGGCTGGTTGCCTCTGATAGCACTGGGGTGAGGTCCCTCACCTACTCACTGGGTCTCGTCCGCGACACGCCCACACGGATCTGACCCGACCTGACTTCCCACTCCTGTGCACTCCTCCCGCACCACCCACGTTGGTGCGCCTAGACCCAGGCACGTGACCTGACCAGATTACTCGGCTCTGGGAGAGCTTACCAAAGAGAGATTCATAGAGCGAGAGACGCGGGGAAGTGGTGGGGTAGGTTTTGCGCTGACGTTTGTGTGTGTGCGCAGGAAGGAAGAAAGGAGAAGAGGAGCAGTGGCTAGGACTTAGCAGCGTAGGGAAGAAGGAAGAAGGAAGGAAGGAGAAGAGAAGAGGAAACCAAGAGGAAAAGGAGAAGGAGAGGCTGATCAGACAAGGCGTCTGAGCTCTGAATCAGACATCGATGAAAAAGAAGAGGTAGTAGCAAGAAAAAGAAGAAGAGGCAGCAGTAAGAAGAAGGAAGAAGAAGAAGGATGGAACTGCTGAAGACAGAAGATAGAGAAGAAGAGTGAAGAAGAAGGGCCAGAGCAGAAGAAAGAAGAAAAGAGAAAGAGGAACTATAGCTGTTGATAAAAAGAAAGGAAGAAGAAGCAGCGAAGCCCTTCAGAGAAGGAAGAAAAGAGAGGAAGAGAAAAAGAAAGGAAGAAGAAGCAGAGAAGCCCTTCAGAGAAGGAAGAAAAGAGAGGAAGAGAAAAAGAAGAGAAGAAGAAGCAGGGAAGCCCTTCAAAAAAGGAAGAAAAGAAAGGAAAAGAAAAGAAGAGAAGAAGAGCTTTTGTTGCAGAAGAAAGAAGAGAAGTCAAAGGGGAAAAGAAAGAAAGGAGCAATTTTTACTCTCTTTCTCTCTCTCTCTCTCTCTCTCTCTCTTTCTTAATTTTTGTAAAACATTATATATTTATATGCTTCTAGAATTATAGTTTGCTCCCTGAGTTCGACCTTGGGAAACATTTCTTTTTTCGAGTAATAAATTGTATTAAAATGGTGACCGTTTCTTTGCACTATACTACGACGAAAACCCTAGAGCGAGATAACGACGCATCAATTTTTGGCACCGTTGCCGGGGAGCAACGTTCATTCTAGAAGCTATTAATTCACAATTTTGATTTCCTATTGACTAATCTCTTCTCTTTTGTTGTGCAGGCACAGGAAATCAAGAGGAAAACAAGCAACCGCACAACAACCACACCAAGGACATGTAATTTTCTATCCTGTCCTTTAAACCCCTAAACTCTAAAGAGGAAGAAAAAGAAGAAAAAAAGCGATTTAGGAATAACCTATCTTTTATATGTAGTAAAACACCAAAGTGTCCTGTTTTCAGATTTCAACATACTTTATCTGTATATCTATTAAAGGTAGTTAGGGCGAAACCTTCTTGCTTGAGCCCTAATTACCCAATCTAGAGGCAACTAACTGGACCAATTAGAGCCAATATAAGATTCAAAGCTAGGGTTTTAGAGACACACTTTCTAAGCAAGAATTGAGAATGCCCAAAAGAAGTGTGCCCAAGCCATTATTTGAAAACACCTATTAAGAGAAACCCTAAGAAATTTGGCTCTTAAAAACACTTGAACCCTAAAAGACAAGACCTAATAAGCTCTCAAAGGAACTAGTAGGTGAAGTTGACCCCTTGGGTCAACCAACCTTGAACTTAGGTCACTCTTTGCACTCAAAATGTTAAAGTTCAAGTGAAAACCTAAGCACCTTGATCCTAACTAAAAGTGGTAGATTTAAGAGGTCAAGGTCCCCATTCTAGTCTACCTGGAATCTCAGTGACAAGAGAGGTCGAGTGGGGGAAACTCTGTAACCCGTGAGGGCGCTCTGCTGTGTAGGGGTCTTCGCGGGACTCACCCTCTCTGGCTGCCCAGGTAATTCTCAGGTGGACGACCTTTTGATCAAGGGGTCCATCTGCCCCGAACCTCTATAGTCACCCAACATTTTGGGTGTCTTGATTGGGTCCAGCACCTGCTAAACTAATCCTTTCCATCAGTGTATGTTTGGTAGGAGGTCCTTGAAACCTCCTTTAGAAATTCACTCTCCTTGAGGCCGAGCCTTGGTGCCCTTGTTTGTGCAACCAACACTTCACATAGACCTCTCCTCCGATTCCGAACCCAACTCACCTTCTTCTTCCACAATGGCTCAGCCAGTTGAGGAAGAGAACAATCTGGAGCACTAGCTCCAGTGACTCAATGACCTCTTCCAGAACTTCATGCACCCACCGCAGCGTCCCATGATGGGAGATCATTATAATCCCACTACGGTGGCTATTGAGCCTCGAGTTAGAATCTCGACTGGAGGACCTGATTCTGAACTAAAGCCCAGCATGATTCATGCCATACCTAAATTCCATGGGCTTAATTCTGAAGACCCCTTCCAACACATTAAACAGCTAAAGCATCTGGTCCATACTTTCGAGTCAGATGCGCAAAACCGGGATATTCTCCTTATGAAGATGCTCTCTTTCTCCCTTATGGACAAGGCAGCCCATTGGTACCAAACACAGACCCGACCGATCAACAATTGGGAGGAACTTCAGTCCGAGTTCTTGAAGAAGTTCTTCCTTGTTGGTCAGACCAATGCCTTGCGCCATCAGATTACCCACTTCACGCAACAGACAGGAAAACCTCTTCATGAGGCATGGGATAGCTTTCAGGATCACATGAGAAAGTGCCCCCATCACGGAGTTCCTAAATGGGAACAAGTCTAGTCTTTTTACCAGGGTCTCTGTGAGGATATTAGACTGTTCGTCAATGCAACTTGCGGAGGGAATATCATGGGTCAGCATGAGGACACCGTGTGAGAGATTCTCAAGAATATGTGTGAGAACTCCATCAATAATGACTCCATGGGATTATTCGATAGGATGAATACCCACGCATCATTGAACCTTAGGGGAGCACACGAGACGCAGGGCCTGTCTGCATCAGTCGACCTGGAATTGATGGCCAGTCGATTGAGCAAGGTCTCTATTATTGAGAAGGTGGATAAGCTGACTCAGCACTTGCAGCGAGCCACCTATGCGCATAATTCCTTTGCACAGCCTCCTTCCACATGGGAGATTGTGCAAAACATCTTCCACTGACCTTCTCCTGGGGTGGACCCGTATCCACCCGCATCTGACTCTCGGATCGGAGGAACCTCCGACCCTTTCTACACTAGTCGGGGGAATTCCACTTCCCCATTCTCTGACTTTTCTGAGGCTCCTTAGACCTGCGAGGACCTCAACGCCATCCAGAATGACCCATTTTCCAATACCTACAATCCTGGATGGCGAAACCATCCCAACTTCCAGTGGCCAGGGAATTCCTAGAATCCAAGACCATCCTTTTAGCCCCATCCACAAGCACCTCGTCCTTACCAGCCGCCTCAGCCTCGGTCGAACCCTACTTATCCATCCGAGCCAAACCATGACCAAATGTCCCTCGTCCTTCAAACTCTGGCTGACATTCATAGAATGAATGCAGCTATTCAAAAGCAACACAAGGATGAAATCACAAAGGTTCGAAACCAACTGGCCCAGTTGGCGAATTCTCGCCAACCAGGCACACTTCCTTCTCAGCCTCTTCCTAGCCCTAATAGCGTGCCGACCCAGCGGCGTGTTATGAACCCAAACCCAGGCCAAGCACACATGGTTTATCAGGCCCCCTCTATTCCTTCATTGAACGGGATGGAGGCCTCAACTTCCTATGCGGGCTACTAGCAGCAGCAACCCATCCTACCAAACCCTAACCAGAATCAGGCAGGGCTGAATTCTGTAACCACCCATAGTGGTAAGGAGACCCAAGATCCACCGTATCCGGACCACTCCAAGCTTGGTAGTGACCCAAATCCTAGGACAGTAATCTAGGACGTTCCTATCCCTACCCCAGATCAAAAACCTGGAGCTATCCTAGAGGAACCAACCAAGGTTTCATTTCCCGAGGCCTTAACCAAGGGAAAGAAGACAACCAAATTCGTCGCTCCTAAGGAGGACCTGGTCAAGCTCTTTGAGCAGGTCCAAATAAACATCCCCTTGATGGATGCAATTCGCCACGTACCGACTTATGCACAATTCTTGAAGAATGTGTGTACACCTTAGCGTAAGCCGCGAACCAAGAGTGGGAGTCCAATTGTACTGTCAGAGCAAGCCAGCTCTGTAATCCTAAGCAGACTCCTACCCAAGGCAAAAGACCCAAGCACCCCCCTGATTTCATGTAAGATAGGTGAAACCCAGTTCGATAGAGCATTGCTAGACTTGGGTGCTTCCATAAATTTGATACCCACATCCCTACTCAACCACCTAGAAGAATTTAAGTTAAAATCGAGTGAGGTGACACTACAGTTAGCAGATCGATCTATAAAATCACCAAAAGGGATTCTTGAGGATGTTATTGTAAGGGTGTAGGATTTCTATTTCCCTGTAGACTTCATAGTCTTAGACATGGATGCACCTGAAAACCCAAGGGATACACCGATCATTCTAGGGAGACCTTTCCTGGCCACTGCTAGGGCCAACATTAGTTGTGAGGAGGGCCAAATAGAACTGAAATTTGGGAATCAAACCCTCAAAATTGATATCTTTAAAGCCCAACAAGGAATCAATTGCGGTGTCATTGAACAAATCTGTGATATTAGAGGTTTGGTTGATGAAACACAATTTGAGAATAACCTAATTATACCTCATCAACCACAAGAAGATCTTGAATCACAATTAGAGGAGTTAGACCCTGATTCAAACAAACCCATAACTCCTATCCTTGAACCTCACACTCACCCTGAACCAACCGCTGTTGCTGATAACCCCATTCTTGAACTCAAACCCCTTCCCGATCATTTGAAGTACGCCTTTTTGGGTTCTCATCAGACATTTCCTGTGATCATAAATTCCAAGCTCACTCCTAATCAGGAATCTCGTCTGATTGCTGTTCTCCAACAATATCGCAGAGCATTGGTTGGACTCTCGATGACTTGACTGGAATAAGTCCCTCTTATTGCACACATCGTATCTATTCTAAAGAGGGCGCATGACCTTCCTGTGAGATGCAGAGGCGTTTGAATCCCAATCTGCAGGAGGTCGTGAAAAATGAGATCATTAAGTGGCTAGATGTAGGGATCATCTACCCGATCTCCGACAGTCGTTGGGTGAGTCCAATTCAGGTTATGCCTAAAAAGGCAGGGCTCACCACCATTACGACTGAAACCGGAGAGATCATACCTACCTGAATAGCCAACTCGTGGAGAGTCTGCATAGATTATCGAAGACTCAATTCCTCCACGAAGAAGGATCATTTCCCACTCCCATTCATTGATCAGATTCTCGAGAAGTTAGTGGGAAATAGATTGTTCTACTTTCTTGACGGGTACTCCGGTTATAACCAAGTGGCGATTCATCCTGAGGACCAAGAGAAGATCACGTTCACCTGCCCCTTCAGGACATACGCGTTCCGAAGGATGCCTTTCGGTCTCTGCAATGCACCCACAACTTTTCAGCGGTGCATGCTTGCCATATTCCTTGATATGGTAGGTGATTATCTGGAAGTCTTCATGGATGACTTCTCAGTTTTCGGGGCATCATTTGACGGTTGCCTCTAACACTTGGTTCATATACTCAGGCATTGCATTGATGTAAATTTGCTTCTTTCCTAGGAAAAGAGCCACTTTATGGTGCCTGAGGGGATCATCCTAAGTCATCTAATTTCTGAGAAAGGCATCCAAGTGGATCGAGCCAAGGTTGATCTGATTTCTCGACTTCCTATGCCTAGCTCGATCAGGGACATTTGTTCTTTTCTGGGGCACGTCGATTTTTACCGTCGCTTCATCCCTAATTTCTCAAAAATCGTGCGCCCCTTGACTACTCTTCTCTCCAAGGATGTACCCTTTGAGATCTCCAAGGAATTCACTCAAGCTTTTCAGAACCTTCGCGACCGAGTCACCCATGCCCCAATCCTATAGTCCCCTGATTGGTCTCAACTCTTTGAGATCATGTGCGATGCATCTGATTTCGCTGTAGGAGTGGTTCTGGGGCAGAAAGTTGACGGGAAACCCGTGATCATCTACTACGCTAGCAAGACACTTGACGAGGCTCAGCGTAACTATACAGTTACAGAGAAAGAGCTGCTAGCCGTAGCATTTGCCCTCGAAAAATTCCGATCCTATCTCCTAGGTTCCCACATCATCATCTACTCGGATCACATAGTAATGAGGCATCTCCTTGCCAAGAAGGACGCGAAGCCTCGATTAATCCGATGGATCTTGCTGTTGCAAGAATTCGACCTCGAGATTCGCGACAAGGCAGGAAGATCGAACGTGGTAGATGACCATTTGTCTCGCCTTCCTTCTGAGATCGTCAACCCTTCTGGACCCATCACTGAGCATTTTCCTGATGAGCACCTACTGACTATTGGTACTAAGCTTCCATGGTTTGTTGATATAATAAACTACTTGACATCTCAGCAGATCCCGTTTGATTGGCCGAAGGCCAAGAAATACAAGTTGTGCTCTGATGCCAAGTATTACATCTGGGAAGACCCGTACCTCTTCCGCATAGGTGCTGACCAAATCATCCGGCGATGTGTCCCGGAGGGCGAAATCAATGATATTCTCTCCTTCTGCCATGACCAGGCATGCGGTGGCCACTTCTCTAGGCACAAGACCACATCAAAAATCCTCCAGTGTGGCTTTTATTGGCCCACTTTATTCAAAGACGCATACAATCACTGCAAGGCATGCAGTTATTGCCAAACCTTAGGCAACATGAGCCATCGCAACATGATGCCTTTGCAGCCGATTCTCGTATGCGAAATATTCGACATTTAGGGGATTGATTTTATGGGCCCCTTTCCTATTTCGGATGGCTTCAAGTACATTCTTCTGGCTGTGGACTACATATCCAAATGGATCGAAGCCATACCGACCCGAACCTGTGATCATAAAATCATTATCAAATTCATTCATCACAATATCTTCTCACGGTTTGGGATTCCTCGTGCAATCATCTCTGACGGAGGGACCCATTTCACCAATGCTCAGTTCAGGTTACTGATGACCAAATATGGGGTGTCTCACCGAATCTCTTCTCCTTACCACCCCCAGACTAATGGTCTAGCTGAGCTTTCAAATCGGGAGATCAAGAAAATCCTGCTGGTCACTGTTCGGCCTGACAGGAAGGACTGGTCGTCCCAACTTTCGGAAGCTTTGTGGGCTTATAGGACTACCCACAAAACCCAATTAGGCATGTTTCCTTTTAGACTGGTGTACGAGAAGGCGTGTCACCTTCCCGTCGAACTAGAGCACAAAGCCTATTGGGCAGTACAGAGCTGTAATTTAGATCTTTCTAAGGCTGGAACCCACAGAAAGCTTCAGATAAGCGAGATCGATGAATTATGTCTTGATGCATACGAGAACTTGCGAATCTACAAAGAGCGGGTTAAAGCCTTCCATGACAAGCACATATCTAGAAAGATCTTTCATCCTGGTCAGAAGGTCCTACTCTTCGATGCTCGACTCGAACTCTTCCCTGGGAAACTGCGATCCAAGTGGGTCGGACCATATCTTTTCTGACAAGTTTTTGGAAATGGAGCCGTAGAAATTAGTCCTCTCAACCATGATTCCGAACCTTTCATCGTGAACGGTCAGAGACTCAAACTGTTCATCGATGTAACCTCTACAGATTTGGCTGAGTCATCATTTATCCTCCATTTTCCCTAAGCATATTGCGGTCAGCCGATGGCGTAAAACTCAGAGCTCAACGGGAGGCAGCTCGTCATTCTTTTTGGAAAAATCTGAAACCTTTTCTGACACCTCTTCACACTTAAGGTTCATCCTTTAGGACAGCCAACTCCACCTCAGGTGCTTGCATCTGAGATTAGAAATCGTCCGCAACAGTCACCCCGACCCATCCCAAAATACCTGTCCTAATGCATGAACCAAGCTAAATAAAAAAAAAACCCTCCTAAGTTGCAATGAGGACATTGCAAATCTTAGGCATGGAGGGGGTATGAAAGTACAAAACTCATAAGAAAAGGTTTTAAACAAAAAAATTCATATATACCAAAAACACCATAAAATTAAAAAATTAATTTTAATAATAAAATGAGAGGAAGAAGAAAATTTTTGGTGGACTTTACAAAGGAGGAGGAGAAAAAGAATAAAATGATAAAAAGGAGCACAAAATGAAGAAAAAGAGAAAGTCATTAATAAGAAATTAAGGAATTAACCTAAGCTCTAGACCACATTCAGAAAAAGAAAAGGAAAGTGCACAGTAAGATTAGTAAGAACGCAAACCTTAGGCATTCTTGGATAGACTCTTAGTACCCATTAAGATCTAGATATTCCTTAAGAGGTTGAGGAAAATGAAAAGCTTAAGTATTAGGTCCAAGGCTTAGGGAGTATTTGGCCTCGTTAACTAACTTTTGGTTTGCGGGACTCAGTAACCTAAGCACCCAAATTTCACACACAGCCTGGTTCAGTAAGCATAAAGTATCAAAATCACGTAGAAGCGTTTCAAAAATTCTGAAAATGTCACCTAGAGTAGGAGCAGCCGATCAACACAAGTTGATTTAGACGAGTTCCCAGTGCGGAGAAGTGGGAAATTCCCCTCAAAAATGCGTAACAAAATATCTCCTCGATGCTTGTCTCTTAGGATATTTACATATCCTACTGGGGGCATGTAAGCACTTTGTAGGTTCAGATTCCATGGATGGCATTATCACGAAATGTCAATTGCCAGGGTCTGAATTCGACCACGGAACACCATGGACGGGATTATCTCGAAATCTCGAAAGCCAGGGTTTTGGGGGTTACCATGGGCAGTGCTATCTCGAAGCATCAACTACCAGGAACCCTTGAGGATTGATGATGGGGACAAGGAATCTGATACAGACAGTGTTAAAAAGCCAATCCTAAGCTAGAATTAAAAAGAAAAAGAGAGAGAAAACTCTCCAAACATATAAATCTTCTACCTCTCTCTCTTACAAAATGCACTACGAACTGAACCGAGGCTAAAATTATTTCAAGCACAGGTGCTTTAACCGCAAAGTCTAATAAACCTTAGGTTAGTTCCTGTAGGCTTTAAAAACCTTTGCTAAGGACTGAGGCTAAAGCTAGAAAAATCTAGATCTCAGTTGGTACTAGAGTACCTTTTAGGCCTATGGCTGGCATTCTGACCTAATCAAGGTTACAAGAGAAAAAGCACTTATCTAAACACAATAAGAAATTCATGGTCTAGAACAAAGGTTAAAACCTTAAAAATTTGCTAAGGGACTAGCAAAAGCTAGGCATGGGGGTATGATGAGAGCTCATCATGAACCCTAACTAGCACAATTTAATCTAAATAAGTGTCAAGAAGCTCCTACAAAACCTAAAGAAAAGCCTAACTCAAAGAATTCTAAATTGAAGAATAAAATAAGTCATGAGGGGTAAAACTATAATTTTACCAATGCAGTACACAATCAGGGTGTTTAAGGGTCTAAACACAGGTCAAATGAGCTTAATAAGCAAAGAAATGGGATGATCTGATCTGAAAAGGGTTATAGCAACTTCTAGGAATTAAATGACATTTTGTAATCCTAAAAACAAATCTACTTTAATTCATGAGATTCTAGGTAGAGTTAAAATCAACTAAACCCTCTAAAAATTATGGAAAAATACTCCCTAGGGTTTAGAACCTTCAATTTGGCCTTTGCAACCTATTTTGACCTAATCTTAGAACCATGCCCAAATTTTAACGTAATTTGGGTTTTTGCACAAATTGACTGATCAAACGTGGTCAAACCCAAAATCAAATTACACCATTGAATTCCTCGGTTCAAATTAGGCTGTTATAAAAATTTGAGCCTAAGTGAAGACCATCTTGACCGACTTTACAAATTGATCCTCTTGAATTACTTTTTGACCCTTATCTTTTCAAAACCTTGCATCCAGTCCCCCATCTTCCCCTTCGTTCTTTGCAGAACAGTCCTCCCTGCCACCCTACGCAGGCGCCATACCTTCGGCGACCTTGCGCGGAGGATGGCGCCGCGCAGGGTAAGGCAACCACTCTCAGGAACGAGTGGGGGGTTCCCTGCGTCGTCCTCTGTCGCAGGAACCCTCCCCTGTGGCTTGCGACTGCCCATGCCTCTCGTGCGAACGTGCGAAAGGCATGGGTCTCCATCTTCGACCATCTTCGGCAAGCTCCCACATGTCACTCTCTCGAGACTCTCTCCTTGCCAACACCTTTATAAGGAGCGGCAAGGGCTGCCGTCCACTCCAAGCCTGATTTGGCCGAGGATCCCTCCACAATTTCGTCTTCTCCACCCACAGCCAAAACACCTGTAGGCTCCGGTGGCCCTCTCCTCTTTTCTTCGCTCTGCTGCCATACTTGTAGCAGATCCCACTCTGCCTCATCTTGGAGAGCGACGTGCCATACCTGCAGCAGAGCCCACTCTCCAGGCCACTACTGCCATACCTGCAAGCAGAGCCCACTCGCCAGGTATGGAGGCACTGCTGCCATACCTGCCATACCTGCAGCAGAGCCCACTCGCTAGGCCGCACCAGCTAGTGCCTTCCAGACCTCTTCCTCGTCGCCGTTACTCCCTTTTGGGCTCCTTCGTCTATGGCGCTGGCAGGTATGCGTCGAGCGTCGCCTCCCTCCCTCTTCGTCACTTAGGTAGGTAAAAACTTTGCCCTCTCTCTCCCTGTTATTTCCCCCTTCCTAATTTACTATTTCAACCCACCGACCACCACTGTCCATCACCACCTTTTCCATCTCCGGCTGCCCTCCAATGAGGCATACTCGCCACTCCACGCCTCCATCCGCCTCGCCAGCTACCCCTTAAGCACCTCACTGACACTGAATCCGCCCTCCATTCACCACCTAGCACCTCTATACCACTCCCCAAACACACCGACTCTCATGCACACAGAGTGCCCTAGGCACACGGCCACAGGCACTCTCACGGCTCGCTGACCCCCGCACCGCACTCGCCATGCTCTGGCGGACCTCCCTGAACCTTTTTGATGTGGCTATGAGGCCGTTTGCGTGTTTCAGGTTTCGCCCTCCTCGCTGCCATTGACAAGTAGTAGGAGCTGCTTGGCATGTAGCTCCAGGTCTCTTTAGCTCTAGGCGAGAGCCCTAGGTGACGCGGAAGGGAGCCGCGCACACATCCAGGACTTCACTTGGGGTCGTAAGCTTTGGCTGTTGCCCCAATTGCACGAAGTTTTCTTCCGCAGGCACCCGAGATCGGAGGTGGGACTTTAGTCCCACCTCGGAAGTGTATGGGCGCATGCCCATACATAAATTGAAAAAGTGCTATTGGCTGGTTGCCTTCGATAGCACTGGGGTGAGGTCCCTCACTGTTACGTACGCGTGCCCCAAACGTATTTTAAGACGTCTGGGAGGTGGCCCAGATGTCGGACCAGACGTTTGGGATCACATCAAGACGTCTGACCAGACGTCTGAGATCGTTTCCAGACGTTTGGCAAACAGTTATTTTTCACACGAGAGATTCGTCTACGCGCCTGTGCGCGCAGACCCGCGATTCCTCTCTCTCTCTCTTTTTCCCTCTCTCTCTGCGGCTGCAGACCTGCCGCGCACTCTCTCCCTCCTCCTCGCACGGCCTTAAAATGTCGTGCCTCCCCTCCTGTCGTCTCCACCGTCCCCTTCATCTTCTCCTTCCTGTGCGCGAGAGCGAGCGAGCACGAGGGCGGCAGCGGCGGCCGCAGTGAGCGCGGAGGAGGTGCAGCGTGCGAGGGCGGAGCTCTGCCGTGAGGGCGAGCTTGCCGGAGCGGCTTGGCCGACCGGCGGAGGGCGCAGGGGGCACGGAACGATGCGGAGAGGGACCTGCTACGATCTGAGCAGCAGACGCGCGAGGTGCGACGCGGGCAGCGTCGCGAGTAGAGGCCGAGTGGCGCCCTGATTCTTGAAAAAATTTCCAGAATCAGACGTCTGGGTTGATATCCAGACGGCGAGGGAGACGTCTGGAAGATCATACAGACGTCTGAAAGGTCAGTATTCCGCTTTCTTCTTCCTTCCTGTCGACTGACCGCACTGAGGGAGGGAGTTGGCTGTGCGCAGGCTCGCTGATTCGCCATCCTTTGCGAATCAGACGTCTGGAAGTTGTAAAAGACGACTGTAGTGACCTCCAGACGTCCGGGGTGAACATCGGACGTCTGGGAGATAGGCCAGACGTCCCCGCAGACTTCTGGACGTCTGGGAAACCACGCTGAATAGGTAATTCTCTGATCCACTTTTTAAGACGTCTGGAAGAAGTTCCAGACGTCTGATTTTGCACAGTGTCGTCGTTTTTGACCCGTTTAGGACCCGTTCGGGTTCCGTTTTCCGCGATTCAAGTTGCGTTCTTTTCAGAATTAATTCCTCTACCCGTCTACAGTAGCTATACACTGTTTTGAGATAGTCCTTGTGTTTGATCCTTGTGATAGGACCTCGTTCAGTTGTAGTCTTGGGAGTCGCGGAGGCACGCGGGATTCTCGATCACGCCCCCATTACTCCCGTTGTACCTGGTAGAGTGGCTTTAAGTATTAATAAAACCTGTTAAAGTATGGAACCATAACTAGAACCTAGGACATTGCATGAATTCTAGGAATGAGAAATATATGATAGCTCCTAGGTGTTGCATGAATTCTAGGGCTGGAAAACTAGATTGTATGATAGATCCTAGGATATGGCATGAATCCTAGGATGAAAAACTAGTGGAATGTATAATACTGCGGACTTGGAAAAAAAAATGGAAAGGAATATAAAGCTGCCTGTTACGAATAAAGAAACATGAATGAGATCATGGGTCGTAAGAACGTGAAACTGGAAAGTGACACCTGGATGTTTGAGTTAAAAGGATGGAACCCTACGGGGAATTAGGAGTGGAACTCCTGGAAAGGGGAAGGAATGGAACTGAGATGTAGTTTGTACTGTCTCTTGGGTACGCAGTACCAAGGGAAGTACCTGTACCTGTTTAGTGTAGAGTGGGGCCAGCCACCCCAAAGACCCGGGGTTAGGATTGGCCGCTCTATACCGACTTGCTGGCCCTCGTGTACGTAGTACCGAGGAGAGCTACTAGTGTTAGGAGAGTACTAGCTACCCCACGGGCCCCGGGGTTCTGCTAGCCTCCTTCACCGACTTGTTAGGCCCACTAGGGCAAACCAGGGTAGTCAGGCGACGGTGCGTGGACTGTGGAGGGGCAAGGCCCCGGTTTGGTTACTGTGGAGGGGTTGGACCCCTGTTACTGAGAGGGCTCTACCCTGGTTCCATGCTGTGCTTTGGGTGCACCCATTAACGAAAACGACTGACCGCGTGCTAGTGTGGGTTAGCTACCTGTGCATTTATCGCGCGTGCCATAGTCACCGTTACGTCTGTCAGTAACCTTGGGGTGGTTGACTGAGGGTAGGATCACCACGGGGGACTCTCCCGGCCAGGAGAGCACCACGTGCTACTTCTACTTTTGGAAAAGACTGCAATCAAGATCGTTCCCACGAGGAACATTCGAGATCAAGTAAAGGATCTGAGAAATAAATGAAATAGTGAGAAAATTGAAAGATGTGAATAAAGGAAGTAATAGAACATAACAGCTACTGTACACTCTACTGTTGCCTTTAGTTAGTTTGCCACTCTACTCAGCGTTTTGCTGACGTGTTACACTCGTTACCTTTTTCAGGACCAGGTGTTGAGCAGCCAGGGTCAGCGGCTGCAGAGGACGCTGGGTCGAGTAGGGTCCAGTAGAGTTTACCACAGTCTTTTGTACCTCTTTTGTTTCTGTTATAGTGAGTAGTTCTTGTTTCCGCTGTACTTTCTTTACCTGCAGTTCTTGTTATATGATAAATGTTGTTCTACTGTTGTGGTGGTACCTACTGTAGTAGTTTCTTTCCTTACTGCTATACTTTCTTACTGTTAGTTATATTCATGCTGAATGTGGTTTATTTTACTACTCTTTTGGTTAATTCCTCGTTGGACGACTAGGTCTTGGGATTAGTCGAGTCGGTCCAGTTCTCATGTCTCGTAGGGACTCGGGAACCGGGTCGTTACACTCACCTACTCATCGGGTCTCGTTCGTGACTCGCCCACGAGGATCTGACCCGACCCGACTTCCCACTCCTGTGCACTCCTCGCGCACCGCCCACGTCGGTGCGCCTGGACTCGGGCATGCGACCCAACCCGATTACCCGGCTCTGGGAGAGCTTACCAAAGGGAGATTCATAGAGAGAGAGAGATGTGGGGAAGGGTGGGGTAGGTTTTGCATTGATGTTTGTGTGTGTGCGTAGGAAGGAGGAAAGGAGAAGAGGAGCAGCGGCCGGGATTTAGCAGTGCAGGGAAGAAGGAAGAAGGAAGGAAGGAGAAGAGAAGAGGAAACCAAGAGGAAAAGGAGGAGAGGCTGATCAGATAAGGCGTCTGAGCTCTGAATCAGATGTCGGTGAAAAAGAAGAAGAGGCAGTAGCAAGAAAAAGAAGAAGAGGCAACAACAAGAAGAAGGATGGAACTGCTGAAGACAGAAGACAAAGAAGAAGAGTGAAGAAGAAGGGCCAGAGCAGAAGAAAGAAGAAAAGAGAAAGAGGAACTGTAGCTGCTGAGAAAAAGAAAGGAAGAAGAAGCAGAGAAGCCCTTCAGAGAAGGAAGAAAAGAGAGGAAGAGAAAAAGAAAGGAAGAAGCAGAGAAGCCCTTCAGAGAAGGAAGAAAAGAGAGGGAGAGAAAAAGAAGAGAAGAAGAAGTAGGGAAGCCCTTCAGAAAAGGAAGAAAAGAAAGGAAAAGAAAAGAAGAGAAGAGCTTTTGCCGCAGAAGAAAGAATAGAAGGAAAAGGGAAAAAGAAAGAAAGGAGAAATTTTTACTCTCTCTCTCTCTTTCTCTTAATTTTTGTAAAACATTATATATTTATATGCTTCTGGAATTATAGTTTGCTCCCTGAGTTCGACTTTGGGAAACCTTTTTTTTCCGAGTAATAAATTGTATTAAACTGATGACCGTTTCTTTGCACTATACTACGATGAAAACCCTAGAGCAAGATAATGATGCATCAATTATCCATATTAGCTTTCCCCTCAGGCGACAACTGTTCTTCTCCTCGTCAAGGGCTGTGGCCAAATTTTGAAGAGGGATTCACCGTCGGTTAATAAAATAAGCGACGGCAAAAGTAACATCACCGTTGCTTCATAAACCGATGACAATTAACTGACGGTGAATGCCATTTTTCTATAGTGTGAATCCTAGGTCTCGGCAGTAAGATGAGCATCATCCCTTTTCTTGCTAAGAACATGAACACAGCTTACTAAAAAAAAATAACCATTTGTCTGCAAAGCCTCATCAAGTAAATTATTCAGATGGATGGAGAAGAACATAACTATTGCATCAATCTCAAATACTGCATTAAAAGTTATTGCAGTAAAATTTAAATCTCAAATTACCATAACATCGAACGAGTACAGAAGACTGCTTGAAAGAACTTTGACTTAACCAAATGTTGTGTCAATGAAAGCATTATTGGATAGAGTAAGAAATATTGTGAACTATAGGAAAATTAACAGCCTATGGAAACACACAAAAGCCCAAGAGAAAAAAGTGCTGACACTTTGCTCCCTAAATGGATCTTTGAAAGTCCTTCAGTTGCAAAATGAATCCAATATTTGGGGCAATTTGAGGTTGCTTGCACCTCACTACTGATATTGCTTTAGAAAAACTCATATTATGCTTCTTTATCGAATAGGCAATGACAATCATCACACTGTAAATCACATCACAGTACACAAAAGGAAGTTTAGCCGCTGTTAAAAAAAAAATGTAGTGGATTTGGCATTTGAAGATTATAATACAAAAGCCAAAAATAATGATTACCAAAGGACTTGAACAATTCATGGAATTGCCTCTCATAAGAGAAAATAGAAGCATAATGCGTAATAATCATGAATAATTTGCACCAAGGTCTAGCTGCTTCAAGTAATCTTTCAAGCTTTCCAAGAGTAAGAAATGTTTCTGGAGTCGATGACAAACGTGAGCACGCATTAGCATTTAGGATGAGAGGAACAAAAAAGATGAAGGTTGATGCAGCATGAGTCATGAAAGCTTAGGTAACACCAAAACCAGAATCCCTTTTGTAAGAGACAATGAGTGGACATTATTTTGTTGGTATGTGAATTGCAAAAGACATTAAGAGCCAGTCAAATACCATGTCCATTTTGTAACCATAGACCTCTATATCGAGAGAGGTTTGATGACAAATTACAACTATATCCTTAAGTAAAAATAGAACACTCAAGGTAAAAGAGGTAATAATAGATTACAAAGAACATCTTAGTTGATGCTCCCCCTTAAGCTGATGCATAAATATCCCTCATGCTCAGCTTGAAACAGCATCAATCGAAGGAGGTGATTGAAAGTGCTTTAGTGAACATATAAGCAACTTGATCTCTGGATGCCACATGTAAGGTGCAAATATATCCTTTCCGAATCATATCACGGTTGTAGTGGCAATCCACCTTTACACGCTTTGTTCTTTTATAGAAGTTTGGGTTGTTAACAATGAAGAGTGCTATCTTATTATTACAGCTCATCTCCATAGAGCTAGATACAAGAATCTGTAGATCCACAAGAACAAATCTAACCCACGTAAGCCTAGTTGTGGCTTGAGCCATAACTCTGTAGTCTAATTCTATAGTTGACCTGACTATCATAGTTCGTCACTTGCTCCTCCATGTAACTAGGTTGCCTCCAAAAAATGTACAGAACCTAGTGGTAGACTTTCTATCTCTAGGACATGTAACAAGTTTGCATCCATGTAAGCTATTGGTGAGAGAAAATGCTCAAATCTAATTATCAAAGAACCCAACACTTCTTTATATAGAGGAGAGGTATTGGGTAAATAACAGTGCCTCCCCAACATAACATAAAAAATAATAAAGCAAGACATAAATAGATATAAATTGGAGTATCTCAACACTCCTCAAGTTGGAGCATAAATATCAATCATGTTCAGCTTAGAACAATAGTCATTGAAGGTCAGACGTGGCTTCGTGAAGATATCAGTTGTCTGGTCCTCAGATGTGACAATGTAGTGCGCAACATCCCATGCTAAATCAAGTTCCTAGTGTAGTGACAATCTACCTCAACATGCTTTGTGCGTTAATGGAGCATGGGATTATTGGTTATATATGCAGCTTCCCTATTATTGCAGCTCATCTCCATGGGCTCTTCAATCTGGACATACAAATCATACATTAAAGACCTCACCCAGACCATCTCTACAGCTGTCTACAACTGTTTGGGCCATCGCCCAATATTCAGTCTAAGCACTAGAGTGAGAAACCACTCCCTATTTCTTACTCCTTAGGTAACCAAATTTTCTTCCACAAATGTGCAAAACCCACTTATGGATTTTCTGTCAGCAACACACCCTACATAGTTAGCATCATAACATCCAACTACTTTCATGGGAGAAACTTTCTAGAATAGAATCCCATATCTAGGTGCCTTCTTCAAGTATCCGAGCAGCTGCGTAACTACCTGCCAATGTTGTTTAGTTGGCTTCTCCATGAACTGCCTAAGCTTTTCTATAGCCAAAGCAATATCTGATCTAGTAATTGTCAAGTACAAAAGTTTCCCAACAAGCTGCCTATAGGCTCTATTGTCAACATACTATGCCTCCTCATCATAGAGGTGCACCTTGGGGTCCATAGAAATATTGGCTGGTTTAGACACTAGTATGCTTGTCTCTTGTAGCATATCTAAGGCATAGTTACGTTGAGAAAGTACAATGCCCTACTTGCTTCTAGCCAACTCTATGCCCAGAAAATATCGGAGCTAACCCAGGTCCATAATAAACTACATAGTCAAGGACCTCTTGACCTTAATTATTCCAGCTCTGTCATTACCGGTAACGATGAGAACATCAACATAAACAAGCAATGCCACAATTCCCTACTTAGTCATCCTAACAAAAAGAGAATGATATGAAGATCTATGCAAGCACATCTTCTCCACCACCTCTGAACTTCTAAAACCAAGCTCTCGGACTCTGTTTGAGGCCATAAATGTCCTTATTTAACTCGCATACATACTCCCCCTGAACCTCGAACTCGGAGGGTTGCTGCATGTATACTTTCTCTTGAAGATCACCATAAAGAAATGCATTCTTCACATCAAGCTAGTGAAGCATCCAGTCCTTGTGAGCAGGAACAAAAATAAGTATTTGGATTGTCGACAGGCGAGCAACCAAAGAGAATGTATCAAAGAAGTTCGCCCCGTATGTCTAGCTGAACCCCTTTGCCACCAACCGAGCCCATACCTTGAAATAGAACAATCAGAGTTGTATTTCAAGGCAAAGACCCAACGGCATCCCACCAGGCGAGCACCAGTAAGAAGAGAGGTCAGCTCCCAAGTTTGTCTACTCCGAAGTGCAAACATCTCATCCTCCATGGTTGTACGCTACTTTGGATCAAGCAAGGCCTGATGGTACGTGGAAGAATCTTTGTAGCAATAAGAGCCATAGTAAAAAGCCTAAATAGAATCTCCAGATTACCTATAGTCACTACTCCAACTACATGATACTAAGCACAAGAATAGGGAGTATTCCTAACTATGATGACCCAAGTCTCGTCAATCTACAAAATCGGAGTCGTTGTGTGCTAACAACTAGTATAACTCACCCACAAGATCACAGTCATCTAACACATAATTATAAAATATAAACATAGCCAATAACAATTCATACTGCAAATTTTAAAGGAACATAAATAGAATACTAACCAGAAGATTTATTGTAGTATATAATCTCAAGGAGATGTACAATGGAAATTCCCTTGCGAACTGCTAAGTATACCTGAGTACAGAACCCAAAATCATGACAGTAAAATCTAAGTACAGTAGAAACAACAACAGTAGAGTGCAACAGTAACCAAACACAAGAGAAAATGGGTACTATAATTTTAATTAATCTATTTATTAAGCATCTCGTTATCCGATTCTGCTTCTTACCTTGGAAGCCCAAGTTATTATAGTTCACAATCTGTCAATCAACGTCTCAGGATTTGAGACAATTTCGCATAATTTCCTGCTGTGCAAAGTCGATATAAAACATCCTCCTGACTGAGAGGGCTGCTTATATCCATCGAGTTTCCATGCTCCACCACCCTGTGGTCATAGCAGAAAGGGCCAACGGCTACATCGTATGGTGTGAACACGTACATGTGCTATGTACGTTGAGCCATAGACCGCCAATGACCCACCCACCGGCCAAAAGAACTACTCCAAACCTTGATCCCTGCGAATCCACTATCCCAGTTGGCTGCTAAGCCTAACCAAAGAGTTGTAGGGAGGCCAACAACTCTCTAAACTAGCCCCTAAACCTAGTCTAAAAAGACTTAAAGCTATGGTCGAAATCTCAACAAGTAGCGAGGTCAAAAATCAGTTATCTATTCCTTTTATTTTTCCCGACATATCCGTTGTATTATATATCTTATTTCTAGATAACTGTATCTTTATTTTCAAACCATCTTTACTAATTTCACATTATCAATTCTAGAATTAACCAATATTCACACTATTCTTCAATTTATCAATTTCTAGGAAATTTCCAATTTTTTATTATGGATCCAATCAAATCGTATTTAGCTATCCTGATGATGACAGTTTTATTAAAAATAGAGTTTCTTTTGTACATGTGATGGCAAAGCCATATTTAACAATGCTTCATTGCTTTATAATTTATTTCATGAAAATTATCAAATAACCTGTCGTTAACTTCTTTTAATCCGTCAGTGAACAATATTACTTTGGTTATTCACATTCCAAGTCAACTACTTAATTTTTATCATTTATATATAATATTATAGTACCCAAAGCAATAAGGAGTAAACAAGTTCGATTTCAGCAAGAGGTAAGAACACACATTAAACAGTGTAATACACGAAGGAAATCACTAAGTAGATAAATTGTATGGGAGGGGAGAGAGACTACTCTACCTAACGTCATCGGGGGGTCACGACGACTCCACGAAAATAGGTCAGAGACTTTTAACACAACACGTGTCTCTCAGATCTACGCCTCAGGAATCGGGGCCGAATCTACCCAATCCAACAGTACGGATGCTTTTGGCACCCTCGAGAACCCCAAGATCAAGTTTTGGATTAGTTGATTCCATTATTGGAAGCCCTTGATCTAGGCAAAACAAAACTAACTGTCAGATGTTAAGTAATACAGTAATTCCCTTTACAGGGACCTATACGAAATATTAGTAAGATTTTATTTTAAAACGTAATTTTCTCACCCCTTCATTTAACCCGTTCTTCCCCCGTCTTCTTCTTCTCCCTTCGGTCTTCTCCTTCACAAAGCATGCACGACCCATGCACAGACCCGGCCACGCCAGCCGTCCCCGCCCCGGCCAACCACTGCCGACGCTCGTCGGACCTCCAGCGACCACCGGAGACTCTCCTCCGGCCACTTGCTCTCTCGCTCCTCTCCCTTGTCTCTCCTCTGCGTGATGGGTGCAACCCATGCACGCAACACCATCACGCCACCGGCCAACGACCCTTCTCGCCGGCCCCGCGTCCGGCGGTCGTCGCCGGCCACCCGCCGGCTACCTATGCCCTCAAACGACCATGTCCTCCTCCTGCCCTCTCTCTCCGCCTGTCTCTCTATCTCTGCGTGATGGGTTTAAAAACCCATGTACGCACCACCCGCCAACCATGGCAGCCGGCCTTCCACGCGCCGACCGACCTCCGCCCGATCACGGCGGTCTTCGTCGGCGTATACCGTCCCTCCGGCGACGCCCATCTTCTCTCCTCGATCTCCCCTTCCTCGCTCTCCTTCTTCTCGGACTGTTCACGTGCGACCCATGCACGCAGACATGCATGCAAGCATGCACGGCCATGGCGGTCGGTCCCCCACACGCCAGCAGACCTCCTCTCACTCATGGCAACCCCCTGCCAACCACAAAGAGCCCTCCACGGCCTCCCTCGTCCTTCTTCTTCCCGTCCCTCTCTTCCTCTCGTTCTCTTTTTGTCCGTCTCTCTTTCTTTCCCTTTCTCTTTATCTTTTCTATTTATAAAACGGTTGACGTTCAACCGTATTTGTTGTTACGATGAAACAAACCAACATATATATAAATCTTATTCCCACGCAACTGACAACACAATCCCATTTATCCCTCAATTAAAAATAATAAATAATTAATTTATTTTTGAACTCCCACTACGTAGATATATTTATATATGTATAAATATAGTTTCAAGGGACACTCTTGTAACTTGTTCAAACCAGCTCTAATATCAACGAGACACGTATCACCGAAATTGTTACCAAACAGGAAATCCGGTAATATTTACGGATTTCCAAACGGAGGTCGTTTATAACATGCGTTTCGCGATTGCATGCGACTTTGCTTGCAGTTTATACACGTTTTGCATATCCGAGGTTCGATCGCCACACGAAACATGCTATAGAAATCCTTGTGACACTAGAAAGTTAACGGTACTGTTGGATCGTCATCCGAGATCCAAACTGCAAAAATGAAAAATGCGTGGGTTTTTCAATCTAATTACGCATTTTAAATTTGTGTAGGCTTTGATTTGTATATGAAAAGTGTCGACGGGTTTGTCTCGACATGCCTAGTCTGAAATGACTCAAAAATTCAGGTTTAGGACGTTACACTAACAACAATAGGAAGGTCATCATCTGGGATACTATCACTTGATCCTATACAATCACCACTATAAACAATATTGTCAGATACCTCAACACATACCCGACTTGGGGATGATGGTGGATCTGAAGTATTGGGGTGTGTTACTTGTAGGTGACTGGCAACTAAAAAGTAATAGGTGGATCCTTGAATTTCTAATCATTAGTACCACTGCCGAGTATTAAACTACTCACAAGTGCCTGACGACCATTTTCAGGTGCAGGTCAACCTTAGATGTGGGAAACTCATCCATAGGCATAGATGCAACAGGCATAGGAGTAAACTCTACCCTAGGAACTAACTATCATGCTGCAAGAGAGAAGTAGGGTGAATAAAAGGTCTTATTCCAAAAGAAAACCCTACACCTCTTTATATAAAGAGAGGTGTTGAGTAAATTACATAAGAGAACCAAGCAGAAACAGAAAATAAATAAATAGTACAAGACTTAATATAAAAGATAACTAGAGTGGTCAACACTCCCTCTTAAGCTAGAGCATAGATGTCTAGAGCATATTTGTCTATCATGCTTAGTTTATCACATTAAGCCTCAAATGCAAATTTGACAATGTTTGCTGTCAGGTTCTCTGAAGCAACCAGTGTAGTAAAGCGAAGTCCCCTTTGAATCAGATCTTTAGTGTAGTGACAATCAATCTCTATATGTTTCGTGTGCTCATGAAACATAGGATTGTTGGCTATATAGGTAGGTACTCTATTGTCACATCTCATCTCCGTAGGCTCCTCCGTTTTGACATGTAACTCAAGTAAAACAGACCTAACCCACATAAGCTCAACAACTGTCTTTGCCATTGCTATGTACTTTGACTTTGCACTCGAACAAGATACAACACTCTACATTTTGCTCCTCCATGTCACTAGATTGCTAGCCACATAAGTACAAAATCCTATGGTGGATTTCTTGTCAGAAAGGAAACTTGCATAGTCTGCATCAAAATAGCCCACTATAGTCATTGACCTGCCTCTCCTGAATAGTAATCCACATCACGATGCTCATTTTAGGTACCTGAGCACCTGCATAATAGCAACCTAGTGCTACTTGATTGGCCTGTCCAAAAATTAACTAAGTTTGCCAACCGCAAGAGAGATATCTGGCATATAATAGTAAGATAGAGCAACTTCCCAATCAACTGTCTATAACTTCTACTCTCTATAGCATGTGACTCAGCATCATATAGGTGTATCTTTGGATCCATGGGTATGTTGGCTGACTTAGATCCCAACATCATAGTCTCCTATAGTAAATTAAGAGAGTATTTCCTCTAACTACGGATAATACCGTTCTTTCCTCTTGCCACCTCTATGCCTAAGGAGTATCTTAAGGAGCCTAGATCCTTCATAACAAATTTCTCTGCCAACCTCTACTTAACCTCAACTATCACGGTTGCATCATCACCAGTGATAATGAGATCATCCACATAGACAAGAAGAGCAATAGTTCCATTGTCTGTCTTTTGTACAAATAAAGAATGATCAGAAGTAGATTTGACAAGCCTCATATCTTCAACAACCTCTGATAGCTTCTGAAACCAAGCCCTCAGGCTCTGCTTTAGGGGATATATTACCTTCCTCAACCTACACACACACTCTCCTTGAGTCTCAAAGTCGGGGGGTCGTTGCATGTACACCTCTTCTTGCAAGTTGCCATACAAGAAGGCATTCTTGACATCTAGTTGACATAAAGACCAATCAAGATGGGTAGCAATAGAGGTAAGAATCGTCACAATACGAAGCTTGGCCACTGGAGAGAAGATGTCAAAGAAATCCACCTTATAGGTTTGGGTGAATCCCTTTGCCAGAAGACGAGCCTTATACCAAGAAATAGATTCGTCTGGATTGTATTTGATGATAAAGACCCAACGACAGCAACAGTACGTGCACCAGTGAGCTCCCATGTTTGTCAAGACTATAGTACAACCATCTCATCCTCCATGGCTTGATGCCATTTTCGATCGAGCATAGCTTGTTGATCAGTAGCTAGTATCTGTGAAGAAGAAAGGGCCTCTGTGAACAAAGAAAATGGGTGACTTAGGCAGTTAGAGGAAACTGCCCTGCCACCTGATAGTGTACACAACTCCGGAGGGCCTTCCAAATAGCAATTAGAGGTCTAAATCATCTGAAGGGGACCCAGTCTCAATAGGTAGCTCAACAGTTGATGCTTTAGCATCACTAGAAGGAGACTCAGAAGCAACTGGTATAACACCTGTAAGGTCATCACTAGACACACAATGGGCAGTAGGGTCAACACATACCTGCTGTGGGAAGGATGATGGTGCTGAAGGAGGGGGGGGGGGTATGTTGCCAATATGTCGCCGATTTTCTAAAAACTAGTGGAAGGTCTCTTAATCAAGTAAGACCAATATCTGTAGTGTCTGGTGTTGTAATTTAAGTAGCAGGAAAATCTTCAAGATGGATAGAAGGAATGGGCATTGGTGCCTTCTCTGTCTCAAATCTTAACTGGCTCTCAATGGCCGAAAAATATGGTACGACCTCATGGAAAGTAACATCGGCATTAACATAGTGCCTCTTCTGTAAGGGATCATAACATCTATAGCCTTTCTGGGTATGGTTGTATCCCAGAAAGACACTTAACTGCTCTGGGGGAAAGTTTATCTCTACTCGACCCAGCAATGTGCACAAAGGCTATACACCCAAAAGTCCAAGGTGACAACTGAAATAACTCTCTATTTGGGTACAATATCTACAATAGTGCTTGCTCAGATATAAAAACACTAGGCATCATGCTAATCAAATAGCTTGTAGTAAATACCGCATCTCCCCAATATCGTGACGGATCATTATGGTGAATTAATAGAGTCCAGGCCATATCCAAAAGATGTTTGTGCTTCCTTTCTGCCACCCCATTCTACTGGGATGTATGGGGACATGTAGTCTGATGGACCACTACATGGGATCTATAAAAAGCTATCATTTGTGTAGTACAAAACTCAAGTGCAATATCAGTATGAACAACTTTGATAATAGAAGCAAACTGATTCTTTATTTCAATAATACAAGCCTCAATCACAGACTCAACATCTGACTTATTCTTTAATGAAAATATGCAAGATAGTCTGGAACAATCATCACAATCACTAAATACTATCTATGTCCTAGTTGATCTGGAATATGACTAGGGCCCCATATATTTAAATGCAGCAAATAAAAAATGGACTTAGCAAATGTAGAACTAGCATGATAAGTGATCTGTAGTGCTTTCCCATCTGACAAGCATCACATTGAATCTTGGTGGCTGGTGAGAGATGAGGAATGATACGACAAAGCTTGTCTAGAGATGGATGGCCAAAGCAATTGTGCCACTGTAAGTCACTCGCTGTAGTGAAATACACATCCCCTTGGAACTGCACAGTAATTGGCATCTGAGATAGGTGATACATACCCCCCTCTTCAAGTCCACCACCAATCATCCTCCCCATGAGCCTGTCTTGAAACACACAACCAACATCATCAAAAAACACCCTACAATTAAGATCCTTTGTAATTTTGCTAACAAATAACAAACTCACAGGAAAATCTAGGATAAATAGAACATTAGGCAATCTCATTCCCATGCCACCAACTCTGGCATGCCTCCCACTTGCTACCAGATAAATCCTACTAGGATGCACAAACTAAAAATGCTGAAAGCTACTGTGATCACCACTCAGGTTCTAATACACACCATAATACAAAAACAACAAAAAACACAACCTATACCATGAGGAGGCAATGGCAGTAGTATCTAAGGATGAAGGGGTCTCTTGAGTGATCGAAGCAAGCTTCTACACCACAACATCATACTCTGCTCATGACACTATGTTAGACTCTATCTCAGAAGTAGTAACAACCTGATTAGCTATGGGAGGTCTCCCATGCTTAGACCAACAGGAAGCATCGACATGATCAATCTAACCATAGAAAGCGCATGTAGGATGTGGTTTGCCTATTTGTCCTCTGCCGCGTCCACGCCTAGGAGTAGAGGGAAAACCCTTAGTGCCTGGACCTCCGCCAATAGCCAACATGGAGATTTGTCTAGTAATCTTAGGAATAGGAGTAGCCACTATGATCTAGCTAAGTCGACTATAAGTCTCCTTAAGGGAAGGAAGCTTTGATAATGTCAGGATCTGCGAGTGTGCTAAGTCATATTTTGGGCCTAACCTAGAAAGGAAGTGTAGAACTGTTGTCTCCTTACGGTAACCTCACTGAGTACCACATGTGCACACAGGCTTGCATGCATTGTACTTCTCTAGAAACCCTTTCAACGTAACTTAGTACTGTGTGTTAAGGGTTGTCCCTCCTGTCTAAGGGAAAACATCTCAATATAAATCTAGTAGACCATGCTGGAATTCTTCTCATGGGAGTACATGTCATGTAGAGTATCCCACATCTCCTTGGTAGTTCTATAATACATGATACCATCTCCAATCCATGGTGAGACGGTATTCATGATCCATTCTCTCACCATAGCATTATCTTTCCAAGTAGTATACTTCCCAATATTATTTCAAGGCTTTGGCTCTAATAGAAGATGTTCTATATCATGTCCCTCAATAGTCATGAGGAACGTTTGAAACCATCGAGCATAGTTGGTCTCATTCAACTTTACAATAGGGATGAAGAATGGGTTCTCATAATTCCCACTCTCTTGATTAATCTCCGAAGACACCTCAGATGATGATGATGAGGCCATGATGCTTGGATATCACGGTAAGAAGACAAGAATTGGATCTAAAATCAAAATTTTAGATCTGCAACTTCACAATAGATCACACAAAGTGTGATCTAACATGAAATTCAAGCACTTTCTTCCTTGGAAATCATTCTAGATACACATGGTAGCACAACAATGATTAGAAGGGGCACACTAGGGTCAAGAGGACCCCCTAGTGGCCCTCAATAGGAGGTCTACCCTCCTCTCCTCGTTGCGTTGGACCTGACCGAACACACTGGCGATGCTATAGTTGTCTAGAGGGTGATCTACTATGTGCGTTGCAGTAGATCTTGGTTAGCCGGTAGACTACAGTGTTGCAAGGACCCCATAGAAGGTCCCATAACATCGTCGTAAGGGTTGTTAGCCCTGTAGTACTACTGTAGGTCATGCAGGGGCCCCTTACACCGCCACCTCCCATCGATGGAGACCCTCTATCAGTGCTGCTATTGTTGGTCGAGGTGGTGTCGATGAAGAATAGTTGGGAAAGGATATAGGGTTTAGGTTGAACAGGTTGGAGGCTTATTTCGGTGGGATATCAAAGCACTGATTTAGGATCGCTACTTTGATACAAAGTAGGACAGAATGAAAAGTTTTATTCTAATAGAAAATCTTACACCTCTTTATATAGAAAGAGGTGTTGGGTAAATTACATAAGAGAACCAAGCATAAATAGAAAATACATAAACAGTACAAGACTTAATATAAAAGATAACTAGAGTGCTCAATAAAGTAAGGCATCGATTCATGGAAGGTAACATAAGCACTCACATAGTGCCTTCCAGCCACTAGATCAAAGTACTAGTACCCCTTCTATGTCCATGAATAGCCAAGCAAGACACACTTCACTACTCTAGGTGCCAACTTATCTCTTCCTGGTCCCAATAAGTGCACAAAGGCAACACATCCAAACACCCGAGGGGATAGTTGAAATAACTCTCTGTCAGGATACAAAACATGCCATGAGGTCCACTCATGTAATATAAAAGATGGCATTCTAATAATAAGATAACAAGCTATAAGCACAACAACACCCAATATAGATATGCCACATAGTGGTGAATCAAGAGAGTACGAGCTACATCTAATAAATGTTTGTGTTTCCGTTCTACCACACTATTCTGTTGTGAGGTGTGAGGGAAGGATGTCTGATGTACAATATCATGAGACTTGTAAACATTTGCCAATCTGGTGGTGCCAAACTCCAAAGCATTATCAGATCATAATCTTAGCCAAAATAGAAAAGTGATTCTTTATTTCTAATAAGATCTTAATCATATGTCCAACATTGAACTTATTCTTTAACAAAAATAACTGACAAGCGAGAAAAATCATCTATAACAACCAGACAATATCTATGTCCCTGTTAGTTAGGAATCTAACTAGGGCCCTAGACATCCATATGAAGTAGTTGGAACATAGAAAGAGTCTCTGGTGTAGTACTAGAAGGAAATGATGATTTATGGTGCTTTCCCAACTAACAAGCATTACAGTGGATCTCAATAGTGGCTGAAATGTGCGGGATGATGCATTTGAGTCTATCTAGAGAAGGATGACCAAGGTTACGGTGCCACTGCAGGCACTCCCAACAGCAAAACTGGAATCACCCTAGCAAGAAGCAACTAATAGTGTTTGGACTAGGCGATACACACCCTCTTCTTCATGTCCACCGATCATCCTTGCCATCAATTTGTCCTAAAATATGCATCCAACAAGTTCATCAAATATAGCAAGATAGTGAAGCTGCTTTGTAATCTTACTAACAAATAACAGATTCAATGAAAAATCAGGGATATTAAATGCATTAGGAAATCTCATAGTGGGAGTCAGTGCCACCTCCCCTTCACCACCAATTTGTGCATGTCTACCATATGTAACTTGCACTGTCCTGCCATGAGGTGCAAACTTTAGTCTACCAAAACACCCCTCATCTCTACAAGCCACAATGGTGTGAAGCACCCAAATCCACTAACCATGTCATACATACAGAAGTCTATTTACAAATATCTATACTTGATGAGGACGCAAAGGTGGCAGTCTCAGTGGAAGATGTGGCTGGCTTCTGAGTAAGTTGAGAAAGATGCTGAAGCAAGGCATCATAGTCTACCCTCGGAATAGGCATGATATTAGTAGTATCCTTAGTAGTCACAGAGGCTTAGTTGGCCATTAAAGGTCTTCCATATTTGGCCCAGCAGGAAGCTTCCTGATGAACGTGTTTTGTGTGGTTGAAATAAGGGTTTGGAGGAACCCGTTGTTGTAGTCGCAAAACTCATTATCAAATATAATTTTACAGAACTCCAAAGGAGTCCCGGGTCGAACACAGGGAGGCGATGTTTACTTTAGTTGAAAACCTCACTTCATTTTATTTCTTTTTGGTATTTTGAGGTTTTGTTATTTTTTTGTGTTTTCGAAATAAAAAGACAAGCAGAATAAATTCACAAGAGAGATAGAACAAATATGATATATATCACTCCAATGTTAATTACAATGATCTATGAAAGCATAAAAGAGATAGGGGTGAGAGGAAATCTCCCGAATCAACTGTTCGGTGAGACAATGGTGCCTGGCGAAAGCTTGGATGAAGGAGTTGAGATGCAGGAGGATGCTGGGTAGAGGAATGCTTCACCAAGGCTTTGGAATGGAGGTGAGAAGGCGGAGGTGATCTGCTACCGGAATGAAGGTAGGAGGATAGCTCCAAGGCGACCTATGAAGGTGGTGAGAGAGACGATGAATATTTGGTAGGGTAAGGGATCGTTACACTAATAGGGAACCTTTGGAGCTTGGGAATGAGCTCTTAGGAGCTTTGATGGGCTTCTAGAACTCTAGAGTAAGTGGGTATAGCAAAGGTAGAGATACCTTGGAAGGGAAGGGGTGGTCTTCATATAGTGGATGAGAGGAGGATAAAATAGGCATAAGACAAATAGCGACCTCTAGGATGTCACTGTAGGTCCAGCTCAAGTGTCATTGTAGCCAGCTCACGCCCGCTCGCTCGCACGCTGCGCTGGCCCTCCATCTCGTGCATTGATTGTGCTTGACCCTCACTGGTCGTCCATCTCATGTCGCCAGCTACCATCGCAAGCATCCTTCGAGCATCCGCTGGCGTGTGCTGATCCACGGGAAGTAAATCCCCACTCTTAGATGGTGTATGAAGTGCTCTGAGCACATGAGAGAGAGAGCTATGGATCACGCCTCTAGTGAGCGTACGATTGTGCATCCACTCATGCATCGGATCTTGCGTGCATGGGTCTCACGCATCAGTGACGCCACGTAGCTGCTTCCCTCACCGCCCAATTGTCCATCAATAGTGCAATTTCTTACCTGCACTCGCTCAATAGATAAAATCTGCTCGCGGGGCTTCGATCGTGTGGCCACGCGTTGTGAGTTGAAGCACCAACCGCTATGCTGAGGTTGGTTTGGTGCCTCGCTTAGGAATTAAGGCTCAGCGTGCTGCAACCGTTGGATCTTGATCTAATGGTTGCACGAAGCTCTCTCTCTTCTTGGCTTGAAGCAGGCGACGTGGCTCTTTGATGACTGTTGAATTTGAATCCAACGGTCGAGAATTCACAAGTGCTACTTGGGAGGAGAGGCTGCAGCCGGGTTGGAGGGCTGTGATGGTGCCACGTGGCACCATCTTGGCCGTCCACCTTCTTCTTCTTGTAGGGGGTGCTACGAAGCTCTGATCGGTGTTATTCTTGAGTTGATGGATTGCAATCGTTGCTCCGGATCCATCCGTGTGGTCAGATTTCTCATCTGAAGCCCGTAAAGATGTCGCACTGCCTCCTGGCCATATAAAGTGTTGGAATTAATGTACATAATGTACAACTATCCTAAATGCAATGCAATGAATGTTATGCAATATTTATACTATAATATATAAAGATAGCCCTAGGAACTATCATAAATAAGCATTTTATTGTGAATTTATGTGTGTTTATCATACCCCCATGCTTACTTTTTGCTAGTCCCTAGCAAAATTAACCTAAATGCTATGTATAAAAGTAGAATCAGGATTCTATTACTTAGGAAAAATTCATTAATTGCTTTAGAAAGTCTCAACCTCAAGACCTAATTACAAAAACTCAACAGTACCTGGGTGCCTACCAGAATGTAGATCGTCGAAGCCCTCATTGTATTTGAAAAGAGAAGATAAACAATTTTTTTGTTGTTTTTCTTCTTTTCTAATTTCTTTATACTTTTGGAGTATGAGAGTTACGAGATAACTTTTTATGGCTACTCGACCCACCCAAGACTCGAAAAGGACTCTAAGTGTTAAGCATCTAGTGAAAAGAGTGAAAGACTCACTAGGCGGCTGCTAAGACGAACATCAGGTTTCTACGACCCTAGGTGACCTTGCCTAGAAGTCTATCTTTTTGAACAGTAGCTTTCTCCCTACTTCTTTTATTTATAGGGTCAACACAAGAGTGAACCCAATGTATATCTTCCCGGTTTATTCTACTTCCCCACTCATTCCCTAAGTGTTTTGGGAATTATTGTACATTTTTGTGAGCTAGGCTCTGGACAACCGGCCAATGGGCTATTACTCACGGCAACTTGCTAGCCATACTCGTGCAGTGAAGTGTAGTTTTATTTGTTTATTTTTTTTATTTTCTCCTTTCTTTATTCTTTTTTTTTGTTTTATGTAGGTGGCTTCCCTGATCTAAGATTTACCTAAAGGCAGTACAACGAAAATGGTCTTATGGCTGGGCTCTGGTCAACTGGCCAATGAGCTGTTAACACCGACAACTTGCTAGCCATACCACCCTAGATGGTTCATTAGCTACCCAATTTTTGAAGAAACCACCGAAAAGTGAGTCAGTGCAAAAAGGAGTATGTAGATGCTTAGGCTTAAAGTCCCCTCAAATTAGAAGGCGGGTTGATAAGTCGTATACTTATCACCCCAATTTATTGACCAGTTAAAATAGAATTACTTGGCGAGGACTCGAGACCAAGTTCACATTCGAGTAGACACCCGGGCTAGTTAAGCCAAAGATCTGAAGAGTCTAAGTATTCAGGTCCCAAAGTATCAATTTCTAAAGTTTACAACTCCTAATGCCTAACTTTTCGTCTCCTAATTCTCTCTCTCTATTTTTTTTAAGATGAAAAATAGGAAATTACTATTACGATTGATAAACAGATTCATAAGAAATGTTCACCCCCCCATGCTTAGCTAATGCAATGTCCTCATTGTTAAAAATGAAAGCATGTAGGAAAGTAGAAGTGGAAGAATAGCACCTGATTTCCGTGAGATTCTGGTCAGCTCGGAATAGTCTTTACATGTGTTGAGTTTAATGCCTTCAGCTAGGTGATGATTGGTTCGTGGTGGTTAAGGCAAGGTAAGAGCAACCTTGTCCAAGATGGGTTTAGGGAGCACATGGTCAACAAAGGGTTTGAGACGCTGTCCGTTGACCTTGAAGGTATTACCCATCTTTGGGTCAGAGATTTCGACAGCCCTGTTAGGGAAAATCCGTTCAATAACGAATGGGCTGTCCCACTTAGACTTAAGTTTACCGGGGAAGAGCTTTAGTCAAGAATCGAAAAGCTAGACATTCTTATTCGGCTCAAAGCTCCTACATGAAATCATATGGTCATGGAAAGCTTTGATCCTTGCCTTATAGATTCTAGCATTTTTGTAAGCATCATTTCTAATCTCCTCCAACTCAGATAGTTGGAGTTTCCTGGTCTTCCCGGCCAGCTCTAGGTCAAAATTACATTTTCTGATGGCCCAAAATGCCTGGTGTTCTAGCTCTATGGGTAAGTGACACACCTTACCAAACACCAGACGAAATAGAGACATACCGATAGGCATTTTGTACGTCGTACGGTAGACCTAAAGAGCATCATCTAGCTTTTGGGTCCAATCTTTCCTATTAGGCCTTACAGTTTTTTGCAAAATGTTTTTGATCTCCCAATTAGAGACCTTGGCCTGTCCATTCGTTTGAGGGTGGTAGGGTGTAGAAATCCAATGATTCACTCTGTAATTCCCCAATAAATTCCAAAACTGGGCACGAGTGAAATGCGTGCCACCATCACTGATAATTGCCCGAGGAATCCAGAACTGACTGAAGATATTCTTCTTCACAAAATCAATGACTACTTTGTGGTCATTGGTTCGGGTGGGGATTGCCTCAATCCATTTGGACATGTAATCAATAGCAACCAAAATATACTGGTGTCCAAATGAAGGAGGAAAATGTCCCATGAAGTTGATGCCCCAAATGTTGAAAATTTCGACGGAAAGTATTGGGTTAAGGGGCATCATATCTCTCTTAGCCATGTTCTTAAGTGTCTGGCATTGGGTGCATGACGTTGAGAATTCCTGGGCATCCTTAAATAAAGATGGCCAATAGAATCCAGATTGCAAGATTTTTGCTGCCATCCTTTTCCCAGAAAAGTGTCCACCATACGCAGATGTATAGCAGAACTCAAGTATACTATGGAACTCAATTTCTGGGATGCATCGACAAATAATTTGGTCTAAACCGATGTGGTATAGCTCGGGATCATCCCAAAAATAATATTTGGCCTCAGACACAAGTCTATCCCGTTGTTGTTTGGTCCAATCTTGGGGGATTTGATCAATGACCAAAGTTGACAATATCCGCAAACCAGGGGGTTCGGATACCCAAGACTATAAGGATAGTCTCATCTGAAAAAGTGTCTAAAATAGGGATAACCAGATGAGGAGAATCAATTAAGATTCTCGAGAGGTGATCCGCCACAACATTTTGTGCCCCAGCTTTATCCTTGATTTCAAGATCAAATTCTTGAAGTAATAGAATCTAGCAAATAAGCTGGGGCTTGGCATCCTTTTTGGCCAAGAGATGTTTCAAGGCCAAGTGGTCAGTATAAATGATTACATGAGAACCTAAAAGATAAGCCCTGAATTTTTTCAAAGCAAAAGCTACAGCTAGTAATTCTTTTTCTGTAACAGTGTAGTTCCTCTGAGTCTCGTCAAGGGTCTTGCTAGCATAGTAAATCATAGAGGGACTTTTCTCAATCTTTTGACCCAAGACAGCCCCAACGGCATAATCGGATGTGTCAGCCATAATTTCAAATGGGATTGTCCAGACCGGTGGTTGCAACATCGGGGCATAGGTGACTACTGTTTTTAACAAATCAAATGCCTTACGGCATGATTCATCAAACTCGAACAGTGTGTCTTTGGCCAGAAGGTTACTCAAGGGTTGAGCAACCTTCGAGAAGTCCTTGATGAATCTTCTATAAAAACCCACATGCCCAAGGAAAGAGCGAACTTATTTTACGGATGTGGGTGGAGGAAGTCTAGAGATAGCATCAACCTCATTACCCCGATTAGAAATCGCATGACCCGGGACGATGCCCTCCTGAGTCATAAAATGGCTCTTTTCCCAGCTAAGGACCAGCTGCATCTTGATGCATCTCTGGAGGATCAATTCCAAGTTAGCTAGGCAAGACTCAAAAGAATCTTCAAAAATGGAGAAAGCAACCATGAACACCTCAAGACAATCTCCCACCATGTCAGAAAAGATGGCTAGCATGAACCTTTGAAAAGTCACAGGTGCATTGCAAACCTCGAATGACATTCTACGGAATGCAAAGGTTCCGTAGGGACATGTGAAAGTTATCTTTTCCTAGTCTTCGGGATGGATAGGGACTTGGTTATATCCCGAATAACCGTCCAAGAAGTAAAAGTGATCCTTTCTAGGATTTGATCGATGAATGGCAAAGGAAAGTGATCCTTTTTTGGTAGTTGTGCTCAGCTTCCTATAGTCAATACAAACTCTCCAAGCAGAAGCTGAACAAGTGGTGAAGGTTTCCCCTTTCTCGTTAGTTGTAACAGTTATTCCCGCCTTCTTGGGTACAATTTAAATGGGGCTAACCCACGGACTATCCGAGATTGGGTATATAATTCTAGCATCGAGCCACTTGATTATGTCCTTCTTGACCACTTCTCGCATATTTGAGTTTAGTCTCCTTTGCATTTCACGAGAAGGGTGGGATCCATCTTCCATGAAAATACGATGATTACAATAAGATGGTTCGATCCCCCTAAGGTTGTGTATGGTCCAACCAATTGCCTCCTTATTGTTATGAAGGACCTTAATCAACCTTACTTCTTGCTCCTTAGTTAAATCATCACTAATAATCACAGGGAGAGTGTTCTCAGGTCCTAAGAACTCGTATTTCAAATTCTTAGGCAATAATTTCAATTCAAGCTGAGGTAGGTTTAGTATAGAAGGTAGGGGGGAGGACACCAATGAAGATTCATTAGGATCATCCAATGGAGGAGGCTGGGAGTGGACAAAATCAATAGCCTCTTCAGGATGTGGCAGGTCTGCCACGGAGGGTTGTGGGTTGGGCTCACTAAAGTTGGTGGAGTCCTCGAGTGCACTGATTGTCATACAAGTCTCAAAATCATGATCCTCAAGCTCCTCAATGAATCCACAATCCTTAAATCCTCTTATCGCCTTAAAAATATCAAGAGTTAGCTTCTTATCCCTAAAGCGATCTCCATACTACCGCTCTCACAGTTTATGTTGGCCTTGGCGGTAGATAGGAACAGGCACCCCAGAATGATGGGCGTGTTCCTCAAATCGTTAGGTACATATATGGTAAGGACTAGGAAATCTACAGGAAAATAGAAATCCTTGACCTTGACGATTATATCCTCAATAATGCCCTTCGGTGATGTGACTGAGCGGTCTGCTAATTGTAGCATTACTGAGGTTGGCCTAAGTTTGCCTAACCTAAACCTCTCATAAAGAGAAGTCGGGATTAGGTTGATGGATGCACCTAGATCCAATAGTGCCTATCAAAAGTGTATTCCCCAACAATGCATGAGATTAAGGGGGTACCTGGATCTTTCTTCTTTCGAGGAAGGTGATGCAGGATGACAGAACTTGCCTGCTTAAAGAGAATCACCTTCCTTGGAGTGGGTTCTCTTGGCTTAAGCTTTAGGGTACATAGTTCTTTCAGAAATTTAGCATAAGCCAGGATGTACTTAACAGTATCAAGAAGCAGAATATTGATCTCTATGCTCTTGAATAAATTCAGGAGCTCCTTGTTGCTATCTAAGGTTTTCTTCTTCTTGGTTTTCAATAAGGCTTCATGGAACGGGATATGGGTGGTATTTTCAATTTTCGGTCCCTAGGCTTTGTTGTCTTCTTCAATCTCCTCCTCTCTCTCAAGCTCCCGAGGGTTTTGGCATCTAGAGGGTAATTCAAGATTCTGGGTCTGCTTTCCACTTCTCAAGGTGATGGAGTTTGTAGAGGCATATGGGTTAGGGTCTTGAGGTGGGTTAGTGAACATTGGAGGGCCTTGATTAGTCATGTAACCAGAAGAAGAAGAAGAGGAGGGACCCTGCTCAACCACCTGAGCATGTGTGTGTGGGTCCCTTTGATTCACATGCCCTTGGGTTCTATTGCCCTGATTTTGCACATTACGTGGGTTGGGTATGGGTTGGGATGGTAGAGATCTGGGTTGTCGGGTGTTAGCAATTAAACCAGATTGCAAGTTATCCAATGGTGTCTTCATTTACTACATAAGCTGAAGCATGGACCATTGCATTTCCACCATCTGCTGGTTTAAATCAGCCTGCCTTGCAGATTGTTGGGCATTCCAAGATGGCTGAGTAACCAGTCTCGGGGGCAACTAGGTGTATACTTGACCTTGACCCATAGGTCTTTAAGATGCATAGTTGCTGGGTCGTGCTTGGGTCTGTTGCCCCTGACTTTTCCAGGAGAAGTTAGGGTATTTCCTCCAACCCTAGTTATAAGTATTGGAATATGGGTTAGACCTAGCATTCTCCTGCATTGCATACGCATCCTCATAGGACGAGGATGGAGAGAAGGAAGTATCAGAGAAACTGGGATCAAAGGCTCCAGTTTGGAACACGTAAGGTCCTAAGAAATCCTGGCTCACAGGTTGAGCCGATTCAAGTTGGTTTATGAACTCCTACCTCGTGGGAGCTCATGAGGAATGGAATCCTGAATTCTAGGATTGAGTGGTGTAGAAGTGTTTCCCAAATTCCTAGACATCCATTCTTCCATTCTTTTATCAATCAAGTCCATTTTACCAAGCTTAGTACAAATCAATTCCATGTCAAATGAATGAGAATCCTATATCTCATTAGCATTTGACCTGGGTTGTTGGGACCAGTTGAATGCATCCATAGAGGCATGATTAATTGAGTTCTTGCTCATTTCCTCAAACAGGTCGTATGTGCTATCTACATCCCTGTTGGGGAAATTTCCTCCGCAGGAGGTGTCTACGTGATTATGGAGTTGTTCAGCCAACCCGTGATAGAAAATCTGCACGAGTTGGAAGTTCAGCACCTCATAGTGTGGACACTTCCTCAAAAGTTCTTGGAATCGCTCCCAGGCACCATGAAATGGTTCCCCCGGCCGCTAGGCGAAAGTGGTAATCGCCCGTCACAAGGCATTGGTCCGTCCGATTGGGAAGAATTTCTTCAGGAAGGTCGACTTAAGAGCAACCCATGTTTCTATTGGCCTTCCAATGGACTGGTAGCAATGTGTGGCCTTATCCCAGATAGAGTAGGGAAAGAGCCTCATGATCATTTGATCATCGTTCACATTCCTTGCATTGGTTGTTTGAACCAAAGTGGTCAGATTGATGGGAACACCATCATGAGTCATAACTGACTCAGTTTAATCTGCTTAAGTCAATAAAAGCTCGTACATATCCATCAGAAGGCCTTAAGGGCATAAAACATTGATTTGAGAAGAAAATAAGAATACAGAGTTATTTCTGCAAATTTACCATTCTAACACAAAAATAGAATAACCGCAAGTTCTCTCAGGGGTGGAACAGAGATCAAATGGTCATAAGAGTCGAATAAGTGGGTCAGAACAGATAGAAAAGGGTTTTCATGTGTTACATGAATTAATGGACATTTGAAATCCTAAAAACAGACCCTCTTAATCTACGAAGGTTCTGGTCAGTATAAAATTTACCTAAATCCTCTAAAAATCATAGAAAATATTCTCTAGGGTTTGGCACCTTCAATTTGACCATTGGAACCCATCTTGACCTAAAATAGATTCTCAGATAGACATTTGCCCTAATTAGGTTAATTATGCAAATTACCCATTCATACTAGGTCAAAACCAAAATCCAACTTCACCACTAGATTCTTTAGGTCCAAATTAGGTTTGTGCCAAAATTTGGGCCCAATCTGAGATTGTTTCAACCTAGTTTGCAATTTGGTCCAAGTCTAATTTCCTTTATTCCACATGGGTTATTAGCTTTTGAATTTCTTAAACAAAGGTCCCTATCTTTTCCATCATTTTCTTCAAAAAGGTCCTTGCCACCATGAATCCTAATCCTACAATTTCGGTGACCTTAAAATGGCATGTTCTCCTTGATTTCTTGACGAATCTCTCTCAGATTTGAAAGGGAAGTTGGTTAAGGAATTTCCTTTTTTTTGAGCCAAATCCCAAGCTCTAAAACCTTTCCAATCTCTCATGCGAATGCATGAGAGATTAGGGTATCTTGGAATTCCTATCTCCGGCGAGATTTCCTAGCTTGAGAAGCTTGCTTCCTAAGCCCAAAACACCGTCCAGAGGCCTATAAAAGGGTCCCCAGATCAGACCGAAGATCCCACGCTCGATTTTGGCCGGAAACTCCCTATATTCCTCCTTCCTCTTCTGGCCGAAAGGCTCCTCGAGCTCTGGCAATTCCTCTCGACCTCATTCCTCATCCGTTTGTAATACCGACGATGGATTTTCCTTCCTCACCTTCATCCACGTCGTGCAATACCGGCCAACATCTCTGTCTCCTTTGTCCTCGCCGTCCAACCCCCACCAGAGCCACCTTTGTCTCTGGCGCCGACCATACTGCAATCGGTGCCAACTCTGATCCCCGTCATTCGCTGCCTATCTCTATCGACTCCTCAGGTTCTCCACGTCATGACAACACCTCTGACACTTCGCTTTGACTTCCGCACTACCCCCCGCGACTTCATCCTCTATGTCGTCGGCGTACCATCGGTGAGATCTAGTGACCACCACAGACCACCTATGCCGCCGCTTCCATGCTATACACCTCTGCCTCAACCTCAGGAGCAAAAGCCCTTACTTAATTAGGTCAATTGCTCCTCCAAACCCTCTGCTGAACTCACACTCCTCTGTCCACCCTCTGCAAGGTTGACAGGCCTCACCAGCCACCTTCAAGACACGCCGCACCCACCACCATACTCGCCACCATACAGCGAAGCTCCTGAACCTATTTAACAAGGCTGAGAGGCCATATTCTGATTTTCAAGTAGCAGGTTCTCCGCCACCATTGCCATAGCTTCGAGTGAATCTTGAAGCTTGCTCCAGCACCTGTAAACCCCAGGTTGTCCTAGGTGCAACGGAGAGTCTCCATGATCACTACCCAGGAACCAATTTGGCCTTTGACTGCAATTGAACGAAGTAGCAGCTGCAGCTACACGTAGAAGGAAGGCGGTGGGATAGTCCCACCTCGGAAGCTGAAGAGCGCCTGTAGCCGAATAAGTTGACTTTCTATCATAGTCTTATCACCTCAACTGACACAGGGGGTGAGGCCCTACTCACCTATCACCTGCGCTTCGCACGTGACCCATTTACTCGTGGGCTTGGCACAGATACGACCTGCCTAAGCCCTGTTCACACCTCGCTTACCACCCATTGCTGGTGAGCTTGGTCCTGGGTGTGCTCTACCCAAATACCCAATAACCTGGACTGTGGCCTTGGGATGGCATATCCCAGAGAGATGAGGAGAGAATGTGCACGGGGGTAGGGGGGGTTTTGCTTTGTGGTTCAAACGGCTGACACTTAGCTGTTTAAGGAGCCCTTCCCCTGTGCATGAAGAAAGAAGAGAAGAGAAGCCAAGGCATAGAAGAGGAAGAGAGCAGCTGAAGAAGGAAAGCTAAAGAAGAACTTGAGAGAAGAAGAGAGAAGCCTGAGGAAGAAGGAAAAGAAAGCACAACCAGAAGGAGGAAGCCACAAAAGAAGAAGAGAAGAGGAGCTGAAGCAAGAGAAGAAGAAGAGCAGTACCTTTGAGTGATTTAGGCCATTTGATTGGCTGAGCAGACGTCTGAGATTCAAATCACTTATCCTATGTGGCATTTATTTGATTAGTATTGTTGAAATATTTGATATAATTGTGAAGGGTAATTGGTGATTCAAATCACCATTTTACCCCATTCTTTTTGCACTACTTGACATACGCTTTCATTTATATATCATATTGCTTAGAATTTTATTATAAACTACTTATATTGTGTGGAATTGCAATCTTGATAATCATTTTTGCTAATTGCTTCCTGTGTTCGACCTTGAACTTCTATTTGAGTAATAAAATATTATTTGCTTTTCGCGCTGATTCAACCTACACTACACACATTGATTTTAAAATTCGATTAAGAGCGAATAACATTTTGGTTCTGTTGCCGGGGAGCAACGTGCAATTCACCAATATTCTTTGCATTATTTGATTATATTTGAGCACTAACTTGTCCTATTTACTTTCTTGTGATTTTACGAGGTATGTCACAAGGAGATCTTCCGCGCAAAACAACCACTCCAGGGAAAGTAACTTCTCTATTCTTCCCTAATCAACCTCTTAATCTTGAGAAGACACAAAAAAGGAAACAATCAATTAGGAATCACCTGTCTTATTTTCCATAATAATCATTATTTAAATGGCAAGTTTCCTGATTTGCGAATTTTTTTTCAAATCTCATTGAAGTTGAAGCGATTCTATTTAGAGATCCTACCCTAAATTTCTTGTGCCTATTAGGGACTACGCTTAATTTATAAATCTTCTTGGACTACGCACTTCTTGTTTGAAGTCCAAGGAGAATATTTTTGAAGATCAAATTGAATGTAGATGGAGCCAATTAGGGTTTCAATTTTTTGGGTTTTGGAGTGCTAGTTCACACTTACCTACATAAAAAGAAAACAAACCCACCCGCATTTGTGTGCTACCCAAGCCCTTGGTTGAAAAGATCTAATCAACAAAAACCCTAAAATCAAGCTATAAATTCACTTGAACCCTAAAATCCTTGGGCCTAATAACCTGAGAGTCAAATTAGGGTGATTTCTAAGTCTTGACCTAGATGTCATTCTACCATCTTTAGGGCAGGTTAGGTGAAGTTGGTCTACATTGTAGGCCAACCAACCTCCAAATTAGGTCACAAGTTGAATTAACTTCTAATCAAGTGAAACTCAAGGCACAAATTAAGACATAAAATTAAGGTCTTAAGTTCGTACATTCCGGTCTACCTGGACCCTCAGAGATAAGGAAGGTCGGGTAGGGGAAACCCTATAACTCGTGAGGACGCTCTACCGTGTAGGGGTCTTTATAGGGCTCTCCCTTCTTGGCTATCCAGGTAATTCTCGGGTATGAGAATTTCACCTCGAAGTTGCCTTATGATGTAAACATGTTTACACTGCTTAAGATGTCTATTTATGCATGTTCTTAAGCATAGGATTGCATTGCATACTATAAATATTGCATAACATGCATCATCTTGCATTTAGATTAGTTTGAATAAAATGTTGGTTAATTGTCTCCTTTTATGTTCATGGACAGGGCAAACTTTTTATCGGGGCTTCGGATCGAGAAATCCAACCGTACAGATGTGATCAGGGCGACGATTGGAGTTCAACGACTCCAAAATTGCCCTAATCAGACATCTGTAGCATCAGATAGAGATCGGGGAACCCTAGAAGATCAAGGGCCAAGATGGTGAGAATCCACACTTCAAATGACAAATCCGACCACATGGATGGATTTGGATCAACTATCACAGCCTAACGGCACGAAAATCGACATAATCCAACAACCGTGGCACCATCTACATCATCCAGAAGATGGATGGCCAAGATGGCACCACGTGTCACCATCTTGGTCACCCAATCATCCGCACACACCCGCTGAAGACGTCCACATCAACGTTTCCTCGCTGTTGGATCAAGATCCAATGGCTGGGATGCATTCGCGCTTAAGTTAAGCTCCCGCCCATTCGAGTGTGTAGCGCAGTGGGCAAGAGCACTTAATTGAGGCGCTGGCGTGGGTTCGAATCGCAGTGGGCGCGGTGAGCGGGCGCATGCGACCGTGCGATGAGAATCGAGCAGCTGCGGGCGCTCGATAGCGCCCACGCACTATTGCACGCCGCGCCTCACGCGAGATCAGACATGGGCGAACGCATTGAGGAGCAGGCGGAGGCGCGAGATAAGCCGTCCAATCTCACGATCGGACAGTTGAGATCAACTGAACGTGGACGCGCGTTACACGTGCGAGCAGGCGAGTGGGCCGTGCGCTCTGCTAGACGTCGCCCACGATGGGGCTTTAGCGACGGTTTTATCCGTCACTAAAGACCCCTTATTTAATGTTTTGAGATTTAAAAGGCCAATTTGCCTTCATTTCTTGCAACTATAAAAGGAGACCTCCTCCACACGAAATTCTCATCCCTTCCTTCTCTTCTCTCCCTCTCCAAAGCTCAAGAGAAGCTTGTCCCACACCCGAGATGTTTCTCGCGAGATAAAGTCAATTTTTCGTCCCCCTTTCAGAAGCGGATCCTGTGACGACGACGACGTGCTACCCCGTTCCTGTTCTTCCTGCTTCGTTCTCCTTCGTCCTGCTCTGTCCTCCTTCGTCCAGGAGTCGTCCCATCTGGCTCATCCTCCAAGCGATCGTCGAGGAGGATATCTCTCTCCCCATTCTTTTTATTGCTTTCTATAATAGATTTACTACTTTCTAGATTAGATTTACTGCTTTCTAGTGTAATCATTTTCCCGCTTTCTAATGTAATGAAAATCTTTCTGATGATGAAATTCCATGTTCATTCTACATATCTTTTTGGTTTTTGTTTGTAATATTCTCTCTCTCTCTCTTATTTTCTCTCTCTCTTCTATTTATTATAAATAGTTAGATAAATAGTTAGATAGTTTCTAATTATTCTGCTTCGTGACAAATAAAACAAATGCGAATTTTTTAAAACAAGCGTCTGCCTCCCTGTGTTCGACCTGGGATTTCTATTCCAGTATAAATTTTATTTGTTGAACACGAGTTCTTCGCTTTCATACTACGACGATAGGTTTTTCAAAACCAAACACGTTAGCTAGCAACCCGTGTGTTTAACATTTTGATGCCATTGTCGGTGAGGCAATGATTTTCGATCTTCTTTTCGCATTTCACGCATTTTATTATTTTCTAACTTGCTTTCTCTTGTGTCTACTATTTTGCAGAGACCTCCATCAGGGAATCATCAAGCGGTAGACCAAAGTAAAGTGCAGTTGAAGACAACTACAAGTGATCCCCATTCTTCCCCCTTCCATAGATTTCATTTGCCACATTAAATCCAAATTCCAATTAACCTAGGTGTTTGCATAAATACTAGGAGTAGTTTGGTTGTTTGGATTCTCACTCACATTCATTCCACCCTCATTTATAGAAAGAAAAAATAATAAAAAGATAATCTTGTGGGGCAATTTTCAATAAACACACAACGTACACCCACATTCAAGGCACTTAACCTAATTGATTTGTTTCTACTCAACTGGGTTCTGATCTATGGAACCGGTACACACAAAGCAACACATAAAAGAGTAGAAATCATTCTAGGTTAACCATTTTTGTGTGCCTAACTTAGTGGTGCATTTGTTGCTAGTTGTTTGAGTTGTTTGGACCGCACCACTCTACTTAAAATCAATTCATCAAGTAGCTCCTCTTTAGGGTTTTCAATCTAGGTCTATTCCAGGCACTCCACTTTCTTTCTTGTTTTAAAGGAAAACAATCTTCACCCATGTTTGACAACTTGGTTTGCCTAGAAACTTGATTTCAATCCACCTAATTTGAAACCCTAAAAGCTACTTAAGCAAGATCTGAACATTAAAATCCACGCATCATAAATAATCTTGCTTGAAAACCCTAGTTGTGCACGCACTTACACAATTCTCAATCGATCATTAAGGGCACAACCCATTTTAAGGGCCCATCATATTCCATAAGCACCACAATCCCAGGCCTTAATAAAATTGAGTAGACATTGGCCTTAAGGTCTGATTCGCTCTTCAGGGCCTAGTCTAAGATTGTCTTTGATTAACTTATATGTACTGATTAATCTGATGTCTAGCTAGGGGAGTAGCGTCAAACGACTGCGGCTGGGGGGTAAACTAGGAACTGGAGGCGAAAGCCGAAGGAAGAACCTTCTCCCCAGTCCCTCCTTCTAATTGGTTGGATTGAGCAGACGCAAGTAGAGTAAATCATTTACAATCTTAAGACAGGTTTTAGGAGTCAGTAGATCCTTAGACTACCCCACTTAAGGATAGCCTTATTTTGTTGTGCTGCAGGGTCCCTATCCCCAGTCCTTCCGACCTTCTCCTAGTTTATGCTGGGAAGACGGTCATTGAATCCCTGATTGGAAGGACCATTAGAGTATTCTAGGAGGCGCAAATTGGATTTTGGTCAAATTGATCCCATGGTCGACCAATAGCCTCCTCTGCCCGGAAATCCACAGGAAGAATTTTGAAAGCAGCTGGAACAAATGCAGAGAATGCAGGAATGGTTCCAGAGAATGCAGGGCACTCAGCCCTTGAAGGATTTTTATGATCCTTCAAATTACGGGGAATGTCCCAGCATCCAGATTCCAGTCGGTGACGTAGAAATCAAGCCCCAGGTGTTAAGCTTGATCAAACATTATCATGGGCTTGGCTCCGAAGATCCGTTTCAGCACTTGGAGGACTTGACCACTTTGTTCCACACCACCAAGGCACGAAACGTAAATGAGGAGCAAATGATCATGAGGCTCTTCCCCCACTCTCTTAGGGATAAGGCCGCGCATTGGTACAGGACAATAGGAAGACCAATTGCAACTTGGAATGAGTTGAAATCAGCCTTTCTGAAGAAATTCTTCCCAGTCGGACGTACCAATGCTCCGAGACGGGCAATCACTACCTTTACCCAGTGGTCGGGGGAGCAGTTTCATGTGGCCAGGAAGCGATTCCAGGACCTATTGCGAAGGTGTCCACACCATAAGGTGTCGAAATGGCAACTAGTGCAGATCTTCTATCATGGGTTGACTGAGCAACTCAGAAATCATGTGGATGCTTCTTGCGGAGGCAATTTCCTCAATAAAGATGCAGATAGTGCACACGATTTATTTGAGGAAATGAGTGAGAATTCAATCAATCATGCCTCCATGGATATATTTAACAGGTCCTAGCAGCTCAGATCAAATGTCAATGAAGTCCATGACTCTCATTCATTTAATATGGAATTGATTTGTAACAAACTTGATAAGGTGGACTTGGTTGCTAAGAGAATGGAAGAGTGGATGGCTGGCAATTCTATGAACAACTCTCGATCCACTCAATCCCAAAATTTGGGATTCCATTCTTCACGAGCTCCTTCTGGATGGGAGTTCGTGAATCAACTCGATGCGGCTCAACCTGTGAGTCAGCATTTTTCGGAACCCCACGGGTTCCAAACTGGGGCCTTTGATCCCAATTTTTCTAATCCTTCCCTTTCTTTCTCTCCATCCTCACCCTATGAGGATGTCTGTGCTGTACAAGAGAATGTTAGATCCAACCCCTACTCTAATGCTTATAATCCGTGTTGGAGAAACCACCCTAACTTCTCTTGGAAAAACCTAGGGCAATAGACCCAATTTTGACTTGGCAACTATGCTCCGCAATGACCAATGGGTCAGGGTCATGTATATACTCAGTTGCCTCCAAATCAGGTCAATTAGCCAGCCTGGAATGCTTGTCAACCCGCAGGGTAGGCTGATTTGAACCGATAAATGGTAGAGATGCAAGGATCCATGCTCCAGCTCATGCAGCAAATGAAAACCTCGCTGGACAACTTGTAGTCCGGACTGATTTCTAACTCTCGTCAACCCGGATCTTTACCATCTCAACCCATACCCAACCCGCGAAATATTCTGAATTCGGGCAACCAAGCCCATGGGTACGAAAATCAGAGGGACCCACACGCACATGCTCAGGTGGTTGAGCATGGTTCCTCTTCTTTGGCAAATCAACAATTCTTGGCTAATCAAGCCCCTCCAATCTTTCCTAACCCTCCCCAATACCTAAATTCTTATGCATCTACAAATTCTGTCACCTTGAGGAGTGGTAAGCAGAATCAGGATCCACAACCACACTATTTTGATCTACTGAATCTTGAAGAACCTGAGGAGAGAGAAGAATTCTAGAGGAAAAATGAAGGCTCAGGAACCTGATTCCAAAGATATGACTCATGTTCCTTTTCCTAAAGCCTTGATCAAATCAAAGAAGAAGAAGTTTGTTGATAACAATGAGGAGCTTCTGAATCTATTTAAAAATGTTGAGATCAATATTTTGCTCCTCGATGCTATTAAGCACATACCAACTTATGCAAGATTTTCAAAGGATTTATGTACACAAAAGCGTAAGTCGAGAGAATCTATTCCGAGGAAGGTGATACTCTTCGAGCAGGCTAGTTCTGTTATCCTGCACCACCTCCCTCAGAAAAAGAGAGATCCAGGTGCTCTGTTGATTTCTTGTGTCATCGGAGATTACACATTTGATAGAGCACTTTTGGATCTGGGTGCATCCATCAACCTAATTCTGACTTCTCTTTACGAGAAGTTTGGATTAGGTGAACTTCGACCAACTTCAGTAATGATACAGTTAGTGGATCGCTCGGTCACAAATCCGTGAGGCGTTATTGAAGATGTTATAGTTAAGGTTAAGGATTTCTATTTTCCTGTAGATTTCCTTGTCCTTGACATGGATGTACCTGATAATCTGAGGAACACGCCCATCATTTAGGGGCGTCCGTTCCTGTCTACCGCTAAAGCTAACATTAATTGTGAGAGCGGTAGCATGGAAATCACCTTTGGGGATCAACGAATGAAATTGGATATTTTTAAGGCGATCAATAAATTTGAAGATTGTGGATTTATTGAGGAACTTGAGGAGGATAATGAAAACATTGAAACTTGTTTGATGGTTTCTTCAATCGAAAGTTCCTCCTTTGATGACGAATTCGACCCGCAACCCTCTATGGCTGACCTACCATCTTCTGAAGAGGTTATTGATTTTGTTCACTCACAACCTCTTCCTCTTGTTGAGTCTTCAGCATCTACCTCACCATCAATCATCAACCTACCCCAGCTTGAACTAAAACCATTGCCTGAGAATTTGAAATATCAATTTTTAGGACCTCAGAAGATGCACCCTGTGATTATCAGTGCTATATTGACAAAAGAACAAGAGATTAAATTGATCAAGGTCCTGAAGGAACACAAGGAGGAAATTGGTTGGATCATTCATGACCTCAGGGGGATCGAGCCATCTTACTGCAATCATATAATATTCTTGGAAGATGGATCCTGCCCTTCTCGCCAGATGCAGAGGAGATTAAATCCAAATATGTGAGAAGTGGTTAAAAGGAAATCATCAAGTGGCTCGATCTAGGAATTATTTATCCAATCTCTGATAGTCCCATGCAGAAAGTTCCGAAGAAAGCCAGGATTACCGTTGTGACTAACGAGAGAGGAGAATCTGTCACAATTCCTTCAGCTTCCTCTTGGTGGGTTTGTATTGATTATAGAAAGCTAAACACAGCCACTAAAAATGATCATTTTCCCCTGCCTTTCATCGATCAAATCTTGGAAAGATTAGCCAGGCAGAAGTACTTATGTTTTCTTGATGGCTACTCGGGATACAACCAAGTTCCTATCCATCCCGAGGATCAGGAAAAAACTACTTTCACCTGTCCCTATGGAACCTTTGCTTTCCGTAGGATGCCTTTCAGTCTATGCAATGCACCTGCGACTTTTCAGAGGTGTATGCTAGCCATATTTTTTGACATGGTGGGAGAGTTTATGGAAGTCTTCATGGATGATTTCTCTATTTTCGGAGAATCGTTTGACTCTTGTTTGGCTAATCTGGAAATGATTCTTAAGCGATGTATCAAACCACGATTGGTCCTTAGCTGGGAAAAGAGCCATTTCGTGACCCAAGAAGGCATCATCTTGGGTCATGTAATCTCTGAACGGGGAATTGAAGTGGATAAAGCTAAGGTTGATGCTATTGCTAAACTTCCTCCTCTCACATCTGTTAAACAAATCCGATCATTTCTGGGCCATGTGGGATTCTATCGAAGATTCATCAAGGATTTCTCAAAGGTTACTTGTCCCCTCAGCAATCTTCTTGCCAAAGAAACACTGTTTGTTTTCGACGAATCATGTCGAAAGGCATTTGATTTCCTGAAAATGGCAGTCACCTGTGCTCCAATTTTGCAACCACTAATTTGGATAGCCCCTTTTGAGATCATGACTGACGCTTCTGATTACGCGGTCAGGGCTGTCTTGGGTCAGAAAATTGATAGAAAGCCCTCTGTCATCTACTACACTAGTAAAACTATGGATGAAGCCCAGAGGAATTACACTGTTACTGAAAAGGAACCCCTTCTTGGGAATCTCTTTCAGATCTGATCAATTTCTATCTAACCTGAGTTTTGATTCTACATCTTGATTCCATCATCTGATTCAAAAATGCAGCTTGGCTAATATAAAAAGACTATTTAGGAAACCTAAATCCCAAATGAGCTTGAAAGAAAAGATACTTGAGAATGCCTATAGAAACCATGAAGAATATTATGCAAGGGACATTTAGGAAAGATTTGTTAAAATAATAGAACTCATCTGAACTGTGTAGAAATAATATGGACACAAATGAAATACGGTTCAACTCAGAATCTCCTATTAGCATAACACAGTGAATTGGTGAAATTACACAATAATGATTGTTTGCAATGTTGGTCAAACCCTTCACTTCTAGAAAAATTCTATGAATTTTTAGAAAAATGGGGAGAATTGATGAATAAGTTATATATAACAATTGATCAAAAGTACCCATTAGAAACTAACAAAGCATCTTGGAGTGAAACTAGTGATCAACACAATTTCCCAAGTCCAAGGTTCAATGGTGATAATTGTGGATCCTCAGCCGAAATAAATTCAGATTCAAATTTCATAGCAATTGACATTCCTGATCTTGATGAGGGTTGGGAGGATCTAATTGCATGAGATCATGATTTTGAGCCAGCTCTAGAGATACAAAACATTGGTTCGCCAAGATTAGATTTCCCAGACTCCTATGATAATGAGATTGAATCATAACCTCTCGAGGGTGTAAATTCTATCCCTTATTCTGATAAGGTGATTCTCGAGGACAATTCTGACATCCCTGTAGAGTCCAACCTAGATTATTGTGATCCAACCCACACCCTTAACCTAAAATCTAGATCTAAGCCTTCTTGGGATGATTACAAGGCCCCATGTGATGAAAATCAAATTTTGAATTTGGATTATGATTTAGGGCCTGTATTTGATGAGTGCACCTCTCCAACCTCCTCAGAGATACAGATTGATTTTTCGAAAGTCACGCTTGTCTATGATATAGAAATCGAGGAGTTGGAAGAGTTGGGTTTTGATTGGGTCTTCTTTGCAAGCCAAGAACTTGAGCCCATGCCTAATAAGGCACCTTTTTGAGCTCAGAATTTGAGAATAGGCTAGACCCAAGTCAGGTTGCTGAGTCTACATCTTTTGATTTATCTTGTGGTGGAATCTCTGATCTGGAATCAGATTCAGAACTTGATTCTCGCAAGTTCTCAGACGATTTCGAATCTTACTCTAATTTTGGAGAACCATTATTTTCTTATGACTATGAGCCAATCTATGACCTCAGCATGCATGATCCATTCTTTGACTCTGACTCTAAGGTCCCTGATCCTGAGATCATTGATTCAAAATCAGATACCATTGAGATGGAATCATTTCTTTTTGATCCTCAAGAATCAGAAATAGAAAATGCCGAGAGTGTCTACAACCCTGGACCCAAAATTGTCATACCCTCTGTTTACAATGAGGACATTACAAAACTTAGGCATGGGGGGGTGTTAAAGGGCAAACATACAAAAATTCAAAGTTCGGAAGGGTTCCCACAAAAAATACATATACCAAAAAATCAAAAAATAAAAAATAAAAAAAGAACAAAAAATGGAGAAGGGAGGAAATTTTGAGTGAATTAATTGCATTTTAGTCTTGAGGAGGAAAAGGGGAGGTGATATAAATGTCAAAGAGGAGCAACAATTTGAAATAAAAAGTGATAGTCACTAGTAAAAGATTAAGGAATCTACTTAGTTCTAGACCAAATCAAAAGAAAGAAGTAAAAGAAATAAAAGTGCTAAGAGACAAAAGAGATTAGCATGAATGCTGCATCTTAGGCCTCTTGGGCTTGTGTTTAGGCTTAAAAATTTAGGTACTCATTAAGATCTGGGTAGTCCTCAAGAGGTTGGGGAAAATGAGAAGCTTAAGTATTAGGTCTAAGGCTTAGGGGTTATTCGACCTCGTTAACTGACCTCTAGTTTGTGGGACTCGGTAACCTAAGCACCCAAATTCACAAACAGTCTGGTTCAGTGCGCTTAATTATCAAAATCACGTAAATGTGTTAATTCTGTTCTGAAAAAGCTACCTAGATTAGGAGCAGATTATCAACACAAGTTGATTTAGAAGAGTTTCCAGTGTAGAGAGGTAGGAAATTCCCCTTGAAGATGCACAATAACATACCATCTCCTCGGTTCTTGTCTCTTAGGATATCTAAATATCCTACAAGGGGCATGTAAGCACCTTATGCTGGTTCAGATAACATGGATGGCATTATCACGAAATGTTGATTGCCAGGGTTTGGATTTAGCTACAGAACACCATGGGTGACATTTTCTCGAATTGTCGAAAGCCAGGGTTTTGGGGGTTTCCATGGGCGGTGCTATCTTGAAGCATCAATTGCTAAGAACCCTGTGAGGATTAATGATGGGAGTCAGGAATCTGATACAGACCGTGTTGTAAAGCCAATCGAAGCTAGAAATAAAGAAAGAAAAGAGAGAGAAAACTCTCCAAAAATAAAAAAATCTTTTGCCTCTCTCTTACAAAAATGCACTGTAAACTGAACCGGGATTAAACATGTTTTAAGCACGGGTGCTTTAACCACGGAGTTCAACGAGCCTTAGGTTAGTTCCTGTGGGTCTTAGAAACCTTTACGGCAGATTGAGGCTAGAGCTAGTTAGGTCTGGATCTCGGTCGGTACTTTACTACCTCTAGGCCTACTATTGGCATTTTGAGCTAATATACAAAAGAAAGCACATAGCAGAAATCTGAGCATAAAAAGGTATGGTTTAGAAATTAAGTTAATTCCATGAGATTTTGCTAAAGGACTAGTAAAAGCTAGGCATGGGGGTATAAGGGGAACACCATCATGAGCCATAACTAGCTCAGTTTGATCTAATTAAGTCAATAAAAGCTCCTACATATCCATCAGAAGGTCTTAAGGGCACAAAACATTGATTTGAGAAGAAAATAAGAATACAGGGTTATTTCTACAAAATTCTATCACAAAAATAGAATAACCACGGGTTTTCTTAGGGGTGAAACAAAGTTTAAATGGTCTTAAGAGTCTAATAGTGGGTTAGAACAGATAAAAAAGGATTTTCATGCAATACAGGAATTAATGAACATTTGAAACCCTAAAAACAGACCTGCTTAATCTAACAAGGTTTTGGTCAAGATAAAATTTACCTAAACCCTCTAAAAATCATAGAAAAATATTCTCTAGGGTTTGGCACATTCAATTTGACCATTGGAACCCATCTTGACTTAAAACAGATTCTCAGACATACATTTGCACTAATTTGGGTAATTATGCAAATTACCTAGTCAAGCTAGGTCAAAACCAAAATCCAACTTCACCGTTGGATTCCTTAGGTCCAAGTTAGATTTGTACCAAAATTTGGGCCCAATATGAAATTGCTTCAACTTAGTTTGCAATTTGGTCAAAGTCTGATTTCCTTTATTCCACATGGGTCCTTAGCTTTTGAATTTCTTAAAGAAAGGTCCCTATCTTTTCCATCGTTTTCTTCAAAAAGGTCTTTGTCACCATGAATCCTAATCCTACAACTCTGGCGACCTTAAAATGGCATGTTCTCCTTGATTTCTTGATGAATCTCTCTTAGATTTGAATGGGAAGTTGGTCAAGGAATTCCCTTCCTTTTGAGCCAAATCCCAAGCTCTAAAACCTTCCCAATCTCTCATGTGTATACTTGAGAGATTAGGGTATCTTGGAATTCCTATCTCCTGCGAGCTTTGCTAGCTTGGGTAGCTTGCTTCCCAAGCCCAAAACCCCATCCAGAGGACTATAAAAGGAACCCCAAATCAGACCGAAGATCCCATGCTCAGTTTTGGCTGGAAACTCCCCATATTCCTCCTTCATCTTCTAGACAAAAGGCTCCTCGAGCTCCGATGATTCCTCCCTACCTAATTCCTTGTCCATTCGTAATACTGGTGATGGATTTGCCTTCCTCAACTTCATCCATGTCGTGCAATACTAGTCAGCATCCCTATCTCCTTCGTCCATGCCGTCCAACCCCCATTGGAGCCACCTACGTCTTTGGTGTCGGCCATATTGCAATCGGCGCCAACTTTGATCCCCGTTGTCCACTACCTATCTTTATCGACTCCTCTTCTCCACGTCACAACAACACCTCCGACACTTAGCTTTGACTTCTGCACCACCCATTGCGACTTCAACTTCCACCGTGCCAGCATACCACTGGCAAGCTCCAACAGCCACCACAGGCCACCTACGCCGCTGCTTCCATGCTCTACACCTCTACCTCAACCTCAGGAGCGAAAGCCTTAACTTTTTTTTTTTTGAAACAAAAAGGAGACCTATCGTCTTATGATAGCAGTCTGGAGTAGTATATTATGTGCAACGTAAGGGAAATTACAAAAAGGATTCCCAAGAGTGTATGAGGGACCAGCACTCTCTTACAATACTCTCACAACATACCAGCCTCTCCTGAAAATGTCTCTCATTCCTTGCCTTCCATACACACCAAATAGTAGCAGCCATGTGGACATGTGGCTTCCCTCTCACCTCAAACCCGTGCCAGATAGAATCCCATTCTGGTAATGGATCCTGACAAATTTTTCTCTAGATGGCATCAGTGACAAGGCAAGAAGAAAGGAGGTGATTTACATTGTTAGTACTCATCTCACACAAAAAACAAACATGGTGATCAGTACCCAACCTTCTATGGCATAGATCACTTGTGATTAAACCATCTCTCCTGCATAGCCAGAGGAAAATTTGTACCTTGAGAGGATTTTTAACAACCAGATCTTCTTGTCAATGGAATCATATCTCCAACCATCTTCAATGCTCAACATTCTGTTGTAGCCAGATTGGACACTATAAATCCCCTCCCACAAGTATCTGTCCTCCACTCCAGGCCTAGGTCTGAAGCTCTCAAGGTCTAATATAAGCCTTCTCTTTTCTTCCTACAGTTGGGTATCTCTTCTGCTGGACTCCTCACCATCCAGATTCCAGCTGCTACTGCTGCAGGACCAGACCTTGCTGACAGTGGCATCCTTGTCAGCTGCTGCAGCAAAAGCTCTTGGATAGAGCTCCTTCAAGACACCCAGTTCAGACCATCCCTCCTTCCAGAAACTAAAGGACTTGCCATCTCCAAGTAATGGTTGCAGCAGATGGAAGTGATCAGTCAATGCCTTAGTCACAGATTTCCAGAAGGGAGAAGGATAGTTGGGCTGAAGTCTGGACAGCATGCTGTTGGATGCTCCATATCTGTCCTTAATCAGAACATACCATGGCTTCAGGTCGCCTTGCAGCAGTTTAAAAACCCATTTAGGTAGCAGTGCATCATTAAAATGCTTCAGGGATTTAATCCCAAGACCACCCCTCTCTTTAGGATAGCAGATCTGATCCCATTTGAGAGGCTGCAAGAATCTGCCCTCATGTCTAGCTCCCTTCCAAAAGAACCTCTTCCTCATCACATCCAACCTTTTCCAAATGGATTTTGGTGCTTTGAAAATGGAAAAGTAAAAAACAGGGATGGAGGTGACTATCGAGTTGAGCAAGACAAGTCTTCCACCTCTGGATAGGAACCTACTATGCCAACCATCTAATTTCATAGAAATCTTGTCGAAAAGGCAGTTCCAATCACTTTTCTTCATCCTGGAACACCTCAAAGGCAGCCCTAGATATCTGATAGGAAGACTGATGTAGGGAGTCATCAAAATGGCTGCTAAAGCATCTTGCTCCTCCTCAGGTAAACCAAAGCAGATCAAACCAGACTTATCTCTATTCAACCTCAATCCAGAAAGCTCACCAAAAATATTAACCATATGATGCGGAGCCATTGCTCCATCCATGGACCCTTCAATAAATAAAATAATATCATTTGCATACTGAAGAATGGGAGCCAGATTATTCCTACAAGATAGTGAATATCCTCTGACAAGACCAGCTTCAGCAAGCTTCCAAGCAAACCAAACGAAACTGTCAACTGCCAAATTGAAGATCAGGGGAGCCAGGGGACATCCTTGCCTGATGCCACATTGGGGCTGAATCCACGCACCACAGGGTTTTTCATTTATTAGAGGGGTGAAGGAGGCAGTGGTAATACATCTTTTAACCCAACATATCCATGTAGAAGGAAAGCCCCTTCTTTTAAGCACATCCCACAGATAAGGCCAACTAATGGAGTCATACGCTTTACGAAAGTCAACCTTCCAAAGGAAGGCCTTGCACTTTCTCTTATGCTAGCCATAAATCATCTCTTGGGCTAAGATAAATGATTCTTATAGAGATCTACTAGGGAGGAATGCTGATTGAGCAGGATGGATCAGATCTTGCAATACGGGCCTCAATCTATTGGCCAGGACCTTGCTAATCACCAAGTACAAGGAGTTAGAGAGGGCAATAGGTCTAAACTCCTAGAAGGATTTAGCACCCGAGGTTTTTGGCAGAAGAAACAGGCAAGATCTATTTATCCTTTCAAAGCCAAAATTGCCACTTTCAAACTCTCTAATCACTTCCATAACCTCAGTGCCCACAATGTCCCATAGTTCTTTGTAGAAGAAAACTTGGATTCCATCAGGACCAAGAGACCCTTCATAGTTGAGATCCTTAATGGCCTTCAGGACTTCAGCTTTAGATATGGGTTCAATCAGGCTGGACACCTGAGACTCATTAATTTTGGGTAGATCACTAGCTGTCATCCTCCAATTACCCCTACCTGCAACTCTTGAAGATTCCTTGAAATACCTAACAGCCTCAACTCTGATATCAGATAAGGAGGTAATTCTCTGCCCCTCTATAATAATTGAAGAGATCAGATTAGTTCTTCTCCTAGAACTAGCAGCCAGGTGAAAGAATTTGGTGTTTGCATCCCCCTCACTTAGCCATAGCTGCCTAGAACGCTCCCTCCAATCCATCTCTAGTTTCAGGTCTTCTTCAATTACCACCCCCTGCCATCTCTTTCTATCTGCAAGGTCCAGCTTAGACAGATGAGCCATAGCTTCCTTGGTATCCAGTCCTTGAATCTTTAGCAAGGCCTCATGATGCTTCTGATGTCTGAGAACAGAGATAATATCTCCATATTCCTTCAGCATACCTTTCAAAGCCACAATCTTGGAAGCCAATCTGAAGGTAGCCGTGCCTTCACCCTACTGTGACCTCCACCTGCTAGCAAACATGTCTTTGAAACCTGGTTCACTCAGCCAAGATTTTCTAAATTTGAAGTAGGAGCCAGCCACCACCTGTTCACCATTGTCCCACACCAAGGGTGTATGGTAAGAGAATGGGCGTTCAAGACCACAAACAAATGACATCTGGAAGAGATCCATCAACTCAGCATTGCCAAAAAACCTGTCAATCTTGGACATGAGCCCATTACCATTCCTCTAAGTGAATTCAGCCCCTGACGAAGGAAAGTCACACATTCCCAAGGCCTGGACCATCAATTGGAATCCAGTGGTAGAGCTGTCCACCACCCATTAGGTTTATCACTCCCCAATAAAGTACAATTGAAGTCCCCTCCAATAAGCCAAGCCCCCCCATCTACAAAATCTGCAGCCAGGTTCCAATCCTCCCACAGCTCCTGCCTCCTGCTAGGATCGTTTGGACCATACACACCTGTCACAAAGAAGACATTGTCCCCCTGGCCTCTATTGAATCTGCAAGTCAGAAGGTGCCTAGCCACAGAAACCTCCTCCAAACACAGCAGCTGCTTCTTCCACCATATGGAAATTCCCCAGATCTGCCATTGGAATTGACCACCACAAGGTCATTTGTAAGACTTGCCCTTATCTCCTCCCATGGCCTGTCAGACTCACAATCAATGTGTGTCTCTTGAAGGATGGCACAGTCGATTTCCCATTCACGTAGATATCTAAGTAGTGACCCCTCCTACTTCTATCACACAGCCCACGCACATTCCAGGTTAGGACCCTTATTTCGGAGTCAGGTCTGTCCCCTTCTTAGCTGCATAAGCTCTGCCAGCCTTCATCACAGCTACAATGACAGATTCATCAACTCTTTGTGTAGGAGTGTGACTTCTTAGCCTCATTTTGTAGGGAGGTTTCCCAATCCTAGCAGTAGAAGGAGTCTTTGACTTCAAGTGCACGACATCAGCCACAGGAGAGCAATTCTGCAAGTCCAAGGAATTCACAGAGGAGTCCACCAGAACAGAATCAACAGGTTCATTAATCACATTCACTTCCATCCCTTCATCAAGCTCACCAGGATGGGCTTTCAGGTTCTCAGCCACAGCTTCATTAATCACATTCATTTCCATCCCTTCATCAGCCACCACTGTAGCTACCTCTTGGATCAGAGGTACTTCAGCCACATCCTTCAGAGGTTCAGCCCTCATCTCCTCAACTCCCAAGCTCCCTACCCCATCTACCAATTCCCTACCTTTAGAGCATTTTGCCACCACCTCCTGACTAGCACAGTTTGGTTGCAAGGAAGGAGCTTTGGTTTCCAGCACCTCAGCATAAGAGGGGAGGTCTTGGACCAGAGGTACTTTAGCCACACCCTCCATAGCTTTGGTCCTCATCTCCTCAACTCCTAAGCTCCCTACCCCATCTACCGATTCCCTACCTTTAGCACATTCTGCCACCATCTCCTGACTAGCACAGTTTGTTTGCAAGGAAGGAACCTTGGTTTTCAGCACCTCAGCATAAGAGGTGGGGTGATGTCTAGGCATGACCTCCCTGTTTGCCACAATAAAATTCAAAAAGAGCATCCAAGAGCTGCCCCCACATCTGAGGATTAGTTTATCAGGAATGGTACCAGCCCTGAAGACCTTCACCCTCAATTTCAGAGCACGAGCATCTCCTTCAGTCAGACCAACAACAGCATCCTCGGCCATAGATGCAAACCTGGCAACCATGTTTTCCACCACCTTCCTAGACCTTAGATGCAAAGGCAGACCTCTGATCTCATGAACACCAGACCTGGAAGCTGTTCTTTGAGGGGGACGCTCAGGCAGAGAGCCATCAAAGGGGGATACCAGCCACCAGATCATTGATAATCCACCCAATTTGCTAGTCTAAAAATAGTACTTCTCTACATCTACTGCACCCACATCAAAAAGCACAAATCATGATTAAGAAATAACCGCAATTTTCCAAGCATCAGTTGATAGAGGAAGAGATCTCACCAATTGTTGAATTCTGTCCATCGAAAGGGTACCCACCATTACTTCTCCAATCAAAGCACCACGTAGTACCAGCTTCGCTACCTTAACATCCTCGATTAAGGGAATCTCCACATCCATAGTGTGTCCCTCGAGAGTTGAGGGGGGGGTGGGAGGGGCATCTGCAACTCACCCCTAGGCTGCGAAGGTGTATTGCAATCCTTGCCACTAGAATCACCGCAAGTCACCAAGCAGGCATCCCGTTTGTGACCAAATCCTCCACACGCAAGACAAAGTAGTGGCCACCGGCAGGTCGCCGCCAGGTGCCCCCGAAGCCGACATCTAAAGCAAATCGCCTCGCTCCGACTTCTGTTCCAGCCACCTTGAAAACCCCTCCTACCAAGGGTCCTAACTCCATCGGGCACATGGACGCCACGCACCTTCCTACACCAAGATCCCGAGTGCCATACCGCCCATTCGTCAGAGTCATCGGCACAAGCGTCGAGGCCCCTCAGGTGACCGGCCATCCTTGCTGGAGCTTCCCACCCAAAGGAGAATTCAAATTTCACCGGATCTTCTCTCTACTCCCTATTACATGTCATTATAGCATGTAACTTAGTTAGGTCAATTGCTCCTCCAAACCCTCTGCTGAACTCACACTCCTCTATCCACCCTTCGCGAGGTCGACAGGCCTCACCAGCCACCTTCAAGACATGCTACACCCACCACCATACTCACCACCCTACGACGAAGCTCTTGAACCTATTTAACAAGGTCGAGAGGCCATATTATGGTTTTCAGGTAGTAGGTCCTCAACCGCCATTGCCGTAGCTTCTAACAAAGCTTAAAGCTTTCTCCAGCACCTGCAAGCCCCAGGTGAAGTCCTAGGCGTAGTGGAGAGTCTCCAGGATCATAACCCAAGGACCAATTTGGCCCTTTGACTGGGTCTTTGACTGTAATTGAATGAAGTAGCAGCTACAGCTGCACGCAGAAGGAAGGCGGTGGGATAGTCCCACCTAGAAAGGTGAAGAGCACCCATAGTCGAATAAGTTGATCTTCTATCATAGGCTTATCACCTCAACTGACATAGGGGGTGAGGTCCCTGTTCACCCATCACCTGTGCCTCACCCATGACCTGTTCACCAGCGGGCTTGTCGCAGATGTGACCCACCTAGGCCTTGTTCACACCTCGCTCACCACCCACTACCGGTGAGCCTAGTCCTGGGTGCACTCTACCCGAATACCTGATAACCCGAACTGTGGCCCTGGGAGGGCGGATGCCAGAGAGAGGAGGAGGGAACATGAACCGGGGTAAGGGGATTTTACTCTGTGGTTCAAACAGCTGACACTTAGCCGTTTAAGGAGCCCTTCCCTTGTGTGTGAAGAAAGAAGAAGAGAAGAGAAGCCAAGGCAGAGAAGAGGAAGAGAGCAGCTGAAGAAGGAAAGTTAAAGAAGAACTTGAGAGAAGAAGTGAGAAGCCAGGGGAAGAAGGAAACGAAAGCATAGCTAGAAGAAAGAGGAAGCCACAGAAGAAGAAGAGAAGAGGAGCTAAAGCAAGAGAAGAAGAAGAGCAGTACCTTTGAGTGATTTAAGCCATTTGATTGGCTGAGCAGATGTCTGAGATTCAAATCACTTATCCTACGTGGCATTTATTTGATTAGTACTGTTGAAATATTTGATCTAATTGTGAAGGGTAATTGGTGATTCAAATCACCATTTTACCTCATTCATTTTGCAGTACTTGACATACGCTTTCATTCATATATCATTGTTGCTTGGAATTTTATTATAAATTGCTTATATTGTGTGGAATCACAATCTTAAGAATCATTTTTGCTAATTGCTCCCTATGTTCGACCTTGGATTTTTCGAGTAATAAAATATTATTTACTTTTCACGCTAATTCAACATATACTGCATGCATTGATTTTAAAATTTGATTCAGAGCAAACAACACAGATCCTCCAAGTGTTGGAATGGGTCATCCGAGCCAAGCCCATGGAAATGCTTAATCAAACATAAGACTTGGGGCTTAATTTCTATGTCTCCGGCGAGAATCATGACACCGGACGTTCCCTATAATTTGAAGGATCATAGAAATCCTTGAAGGGCTGAGCGTCCTGACCATTAATTCGTTGAAACCATTGTTGCATCTGCTGCAATTCTTCCAACTACCTCTGAATCAGCTCTTGCTGGTTTGGGGGCGAGGGAGGTGGTTGTTGATCAGCCATGGGATCTACTTGGCATAGCTCAACCTCCGCCTCTAGGAATGGTCTAAAGGTCCTTCCAATCTAGGGTTCAATCACCTTCTTAGCATACACTGGAAGGAAGTTGGAAGGACGGGGAAGAGAAGAAGCCCTGCAGCACAAAAATACAAGCCTGTCCTTAGGTTAGGTAGCCTAAAGGTTTACAGACTCTCAGAATCCATCCTAAGATTATGGATGATTTACTTTACTTATATTCAGGCAATCCAACCAATTAGAAGGAGGGACTGGGGAGAAGGTTCTTCCTTTGGCTTGCACCTCCGGTTCCTCGTATACCCCCAGCCAAGGTCGTTTAATGCTACTCCCTAGCTAGACATCAGATTGACTAGTATAAAGAGGTTAATCATGAATAATCTCAATCTGGATCCTACCAAGCCAACCAATTCTTAGGACCAACATCTAATCAATTTTAGTTAGGCTTGCGATATTGGTGCTTCAGGAATGTGATGGGCCCTTAATGGGATGTGCCCTTAATGATTTGTTTGAGAATGTGTGAATGTGCACAACCAAGAAGTTTTTAAGTAAGATTATTAATGATGAGGTGAGTTTTAGGGTTCGAATCTTGCTTAGTAGCTTTTAGGATTCAAATATTAGGTGTATTCAACAAAGTTTTGTGAGGCAAACCTAGTTTTGAAAGCACGAGTTCAAGTGTTTTTCCTTTATAAATCAAGAAAATATGGAGTGCCTGGTTTGACCTAAATATTGAATCTTATGCGGTAGCTACAAAATGAATCTCTTTTAAATTAGGTGGTGAGGCCCAAACAATTCAATCAATTAGCCTAAATGGACCACCGATTAAGGCACACAGAAGGGTGATTAACATAATATGATTTCTACTCCTTTATGTGTTGAATTGGTTTACTGATTCCATAGGTCGGAATCCTGGTTGAGTAGATGAAAATCAAGTCAGGTTATGTGCCTCAAATGTGGGTGTATAAAGTGTGTATATTGATTCATCCCACAGAAAGTATCTTTTTGTTTTTTTTTTAATAAAATGCGGGGGTGAGATGAGTGGAGGTAGAAAACATGACAAACAATTCTATCTTAGGGTTTATGCAAGTGATGAGAAGCTCATCATGGTCCCTAATTACCCCTAATTGACCAGTCTTCCTAGTTAATTAACTAGAAATATGTGAATATATGGGTTAATTATTAAATAAGGGATAAACAGTAAAGGACCTTAAAATAAGTTAAAAATGCTATATTATCATCCAATTAATATTATTAATAATTTAATTAATAATTGGACTCAAAATATTATCTAATAATGTGATTAACTAACTTAAGTATAATATATATCTAAGTATGTAATAACTTAAGTAACATTAAATAAATTAATCTAAGAAAGTCAAAAATGTAAATTCAAGGTTTAAATATAATAATTGTCTTATTTATAATCATATATAAAAAGTTGAAAAAGATTTAAATTAAAATAAACCTTGAAAACCTGAGTTTACATTTTAGTCCTTAAATTGTATTTTAATCGGGTCCTTATTTTCCATTTAGGTCCTCAGCTTTCACTTCGATCAAGTCCCTGAAACTTCTTCTTCTTTACTTCTTCAACCATCTGGACAGCTGACGACAAGAGGTGCGTCCACCGTCTGATCATTGCCCATCCGACGTCATTCCTTCTTCTCTAAGCTCCTGGAGCTTGTGCTCACCATCTCTTTTTCATCCACCGATCTGGATGATGCAAAAATCCTATTTTAGCATTGGAGATAACCTCACCGGTGTCGGAGAAGATGCTAGTGGTTACACCACTCCTAGCTGCTTCTCCGTCCAGATTCCACCTCCATCTCAGCCGTCGCCACCTATAGTACCCCTCCACACCCTCGATTTCTACTAAGTTAGCTCCCTTCCCTCTTCTTCACTAAGCTGACTTTGATAGGCTATTCTCTCCAAACTCCGGCGAATTTCCTCTACCTCATCCATCTTCCTCCATCCATCTTTGATAGCTCTAGACCTCTATCGAAGCCAGCCTAGTCTTCTGACACAAGTGTTGACTAGGAGCTCTCCTCTACTTCACCTCACAACCACCTGCTAGAGATCTTTCACTAACCCTCTGATTTCCTCCTCCATTATGAGCCATCGACGGAGATCTCCTATCCCCTTTATCTAGGTAACGATAAATTAGGTAGGTAGATTAGTTAGGTTAGTTAGTTAGGTAGATTAGGTAGTGTAATGTTAGATTTTGCACTTGTCTTCCTCAACTTCGGCGAGCTCCTTGAGCTTGTCAGGAGCAATTATTTTGTCTTTTTAAGTCGCCGTTCACTTTCTCATACCTTCCATGAAAATTTCTATTGTTTTTAACTACTGAATTGATCATTTAATCGCCTAAACCACCTCCACCTCCACCAACTACTCCTGCTGTCCATGGCAGTAGTAGTTGAGCTATTTCCACCTTCACTGGGTCCTCCACCATTTATTCATCACCTAAGGGCCCTAATTCTTACTTTAATTCAAGTAATTACCACCTATAACTTAAATGCCCAATTTTAATTAAGCTCTTGAGCTCACTGTCAATGACAGCTCAGGAGTAGTTCAAATCATTAATTATATATATCATCGCAAATATCTGTTGACTTTTTTCCTCCACTCAAATGAGTGGGAAAATAAGTCCTGAGCCTAATCCAACTCAGATCATGTGTAAAATGAATTCACTGTTTAATCTTCACTTTAATGGACAATTAATGAAATTAATCTATTCCTGAGGTTCCTTGTGACCTCAGGAAGCTTTTTGAATAATTAATGGCACAATTTCACGATATTTGTACACATTTACCTTTTTCTGGACTCACTGGATCTCCTGCGAGCTTCGGTGAGTCAAAACAAGCTCTTCAACCTGTAGAACTCAGTGTGAAGCTCTAGAACTCTGATTTGGGGTTTACTGATTATGTTGAGGTAGTTTCTTTAAGGTTTTAGTGTCTGGAGTTCTTGTTAGGTCTTCATCTTCTCCAACTCTGTCAGAGTTGGAGATTATTGACAGTCAGGTTTGTCTTGTTTAATAGGTCTGAAAGCACCAGTGTTGTTCCCTGAGTTCATTTCCATAAGTCAACCACTATAACAAACCTTGGTTTGTCCTAACGAACAAACTCCTTTTCAAGCTTAGGCGACAAGCCTGGAACCCTAGGAACCTTAGTTGAATCACCTTTCTAAGGGTCTGAATATGTTCCTGATTGAAGAGAAGTTGTTTAAGGCTTTAATTTCCTCTGAGAAGGTTTAAATCAGAAAGTCATAATTTGAGGCTAACTGGTCAGACTTGAGTTTGAGCCTTGGAATTTGGATTCAGATAGACAAATTAAGGAGTTTAAGATGTTGCTGGGATGATTGTGAATGATTTAGATGAGATTTGGATGAGCTTTGATGGATTATACAGTAGAATTTGATTTCTGTTAGTTTGGGTTATTTTTGAACCCAAACTGACGATAGTAGCTTTTTGATGAGATTTAGATGAATAATCTGCCCAGATGGATTCATAACAACCTCTAGAGGTTGTTTAATTTGATTAATTAGGACTTTAGCTGTCTGTTAGGATCTTTCAGAGTTTGAATCGCAGTTCTCAAGCTCCCTGAGAAGCTTTTAGCTTCTGCACCTTTCTTGAAGCTCCTGAGAGCTTAATACCTCCACCAACAGTTGTGGAATCATCTCCTAAATCTATTCAACACTTCATCTGGAAGTCAAAGTCCATTCTGTGGACTTTAGAGCTAAAACTTCACTCTACAAGCCAAAATAGAAGTAGTAAACCAAGACTTTATCCCTACGAATTGAAGAGCTTAACTTCCCCTGAGTATCAAATTGACACTTCTATTGTGTAGAACATCTCAAGAGCTTTCCAACAAGCTTTTAGTTGCTTGGAATGGAGCTTTGAGCTGGAAGGAATCGTCGCTTGAAGTTTAGACTGGGAGGGGGAAACTTAGTCCCACCTCGGTAGAACCTGAGTAGCCGCATGGGTATAAAACCTATTTGTGATATGGGCATATTAGTCGACAACGCACGACGCAAGGAAACCAATTGTGCATTATGGGTGTGTGTGTTGTCGCGTGCAGTGCATGTGCTCAGGTGTGTGTGTGCCTGTGTGGGCGTGCGAGTGTGGGCCTGTGAGGGCGTGTGCATGGGCCTGGGAGGCCATGAGCTGGATGGGCTCGAGACAATGCAAACCGGAAATAAACCAAAACTAAATAAACTAGGCTTGGACCTAGTAGGGTCTGGTCCCACCCTGAGAAGGGTGCTGTGTATCCCTGATTGGTCCAAGACGCCAATTAAAAACCTAATTTTTGATTTAAATAGATAAACCGGTTCGATTCAGAAAGAAGGTCTGCAAGAGTTCTGAAAGGAAGGATGCAAGGGCTCAGAAGGAAAGAATGCTAAGGAGAAGAAGAAGAGGAGAAGAAGCAAAGGAAAGGAAGAGAAGGAGAAGAAAGAGAGAGCTCGTAGAGAGAAAGGAAGGTTGAACAGGCAAGTGCTAAAGAGAAAAGGCAGAGAAGAGAAGAAAGAAAAGAAAGAGAAGAAGACTTGTATAAAGAAAGAGCTCGAGAAAGATTAAGGAAAAAGATTAAGAAGATTAAGAAATAAGTAAAAAGAAAAGAGAAAGAAAGACAACAAGGTAAAAGAAGAAGAAGAGAAAGAAAGAGGCTGAAGACAAAGACGAAATAAATGATTTAATTTCTTGCATGTTATTCATTCCTTTTGAGTTTAGTGTTGTAATAAGGCATAGTTCCATTAGAATTACTTTTTCTTGCCTTAATCACTTGAAATAAAAAGAAATAAACATGTTTACTTATTGTTAAAGAAGATCATTTGTGTAAATGTGTTTTCTTATGGAATTTTGCATATTCTTTTTACTTGAAATCATTAAGCAAAATTCATGTTCTTAAAATAAATTTAATTATACTTTTTATAAGTAGCTTAGGATTAATGGTGAATTCTAATTAAGATTATACCTCCCAGCGAATGACCTGGACTCAACCAGTTAAAAGAAATAAAATCTAAAATATTAAGTTAACTTGACCTTATACTATTCAATTGACACAAATTCAAGTTGACCTAAGTTACTTTCTTCTACACATAATTAAGCACAATTAACTTAATTAACTGTGCTGAGAAAGTTGACATAGTAGCAAGCACCTAAGTAGATTTGGTCTTGGTTATGAGTGTGGCAAAATGAAACTAGTATGGGGCGGGAATGTGGGGGACACATACAAAGTACTCTTCCTGCACTTTACTCTGGTCTACTGCACTTGGATCTCTATGCTAGGGTACCTACAAGACAATAGATTAGAGATAAGTGGAGTTAGTAATATGTAAATGCAAAGAAGCATAGAAAACAAGAAAGTAAATTCTGTTGCCTCCCCGGCAACGGCACCAAAACGATGAACGTGTTTCGCGTGGTAGAAATCAAGGTTTTGAAGAACTTGTCATCGTATTTGCAAAACTCGTTATTAAATACAATTTTACTGAAACTCTAATGGAGTCTTGGGTCGAACATAGGGAGGCGACATTTACTTTAGTTGAAAACCACTCTTCGTTTTGTTTCTTTTTGGTATTTTGAGGTTTTGTTATTTTTTTTTGTGTTTTTGAAAAAAACACAAGCAGAATAAATTCACAAGAGGGATGGAACAAATATGATATATATCACTCCAATGTTAATTACAATGATCTATGAAAGCATAAAAGAGATAGGGGTGAGATGAAATCTCCCGAAACGGCTATTCGGCAAGATGACGGTGCCTGGCGGAAGCTTGGATGAAGGAGTTGAGATGCAGGACGATGGAGGTGAGATGCATGAGGACGCCAGGTAGAGGAATGCTTCACCGAGGCTCTAGAATGGAGGTAAGGAGGTGGAGGTGATTTGCTACCGAAATGGAGGTGGGAGGATGGCTCCAAGGCGACCTATGAAGGTGGTGAGAGATGATGAATATTTGGTGTGGTAAGGGATCATTACACTAATAAGGAACCTTTGGAACTTGGGAATGAGCTCTTGGGAGCTTTGATGGGCTTCTAGAGCTCTAGAGTAGGTGGGTAAAGCAAAGGTAGAGAAACCTTGGAAGGGAAGGGGTGTAGGTCTTTCTATAGTGGATGAGAGGAGGCTAAAATAGGCATAAGACAAATAGCGACTTCTAGGACGTCGTTGTAGGTCCATCTGAAGTGTCGCTGTAGACAGCTCACGCCTGCTCATGCGCACGCTGCGCTGGCCCTCCATCTCATGCGTTGATTGCTCTCGAACCTCGTTGGCCATCCATCTCGTGTTGCTAGCTACCATTGCAAGTGCCCATCGAGCATCCACTGGCGTCTGCTGGCACGTGCTGATCCACGCATAGTAAATCCCCACCCTTGGATGGTGGATGAAGGGCTCTGAGTGCACGAGAGAGAGTGCTCTAGATCGTGCCTCTGGTGCACGTACGATTGCACATCGGCCCATGCATTGAATCTCGCGTGCATGGGTCTGGCGCATCAGTGACGCCATGTAGCTGCTTCCCTCGCCACCTGATCGTCCATCGACGGCTTAATTTCTTACCTGCACGCGCTTAGCAGATAAAATCCGCTCACGGGGCTTTGATTGTGTGGCCGCGCGTTGTGAGCCGAAGCACTGACCGCTACGCTGAGGTTGGTTTTGTGCCTCGCTTATGAATTAAGGCTCAGCATGCTACAACTGTTGGATCTTGATCCAACGGTTGCACGAAGCCCTCTCTCTTCTTGGCTTGAAGCAGGTGACACAGCGCTTTGATGGCTGTTGGATTTGAATCCAACGGTCGAGACTTCACAGGTGCTACTTGGGAGGAGGGGCTACGGCCAAGCTAGAGGGCTGCAATGGTGCCACGTGGCACCATCGTGGCCGTCCACCTTCTTCTTGTAGAGGGTGCTACGAAGCTCTGATCGGCATGATTCTCATGTTGACAGACTGCGATAGCTGCTCCAGATCCATCCATACGATCAGATTTCTCATCTGAAGGCCGTAAAGATGTCACACTGCCTCCTAGCCATATAAAGTGTTGGAATTAATGTACATAATGTACAACTATCCGAAATGCAATGCAATGAATGTTATACAATATTTATACTATGATGCATAATGATAGGCCTAGGAACTATCATAAATAAGCATTTTATCATGAATTCATGCATTTTTATCACTTCCACATGGCCAACTTTGTCATAGAAGGTGTAAGTGGTGTAGGATCTCCCAGAGACACCATGTCCTCTTCCACATCCATAGGTGGAAGGTACTCCCCTACCACCTCATCCAACAATAACAGCAAGTGCAGATGCTTGATTAGTCTCTCCCATCCGTGGTAATGCCACATTAATACGGCTCAGGCGACCATAGACTTCCTCTAAGGTAGGAAGCTCTGACAAGGTAAGGATCTGAGATTGGGCAGCAGTGTTCTTTGGGCCAAGGCCTAATAGGAACTGATGTACAACTGCTGATGGAAACTTTGGATCTAATAAAGATGGCTACACACGCAAAGACACTTAAGCGAATATTAGCAATAACAAAAATATTTGCACAATCAGTTCAATCCACAAAAATAGACATAAGATGTATAGTGGTTACCCACTCACTTGGGTACTCCACTACCTATGTCTCCCAGCTTAGGATTTTTAACCCGATTCCCTCAACCCTGAGGGAATCACCTTACTGAGGTAATTAACGGGTTACCTCAACCCAAATATAACAACAGGTTTGTTATAACCCAACGAGCAAAAGTTCAAGTACAAAATAAGCAAAGGTGTGAGATAGAAATAAATCTTACAATAAGAATACCTAAGCCTCTCAATAATAATTAAAATGAATACCAATTGGAGAGCCTAGAAAGGATGTGAATTGCCTTAAAAATGTGTGAAGAAAACACGTTGATGAGTTTACAAAGGCATGGAGAAATTTGAGAGCTACAAGATATTTTCTTCTCTTTAAATATGATGGAAATATGAAAAGTTAGCTTTAGAAAAATTCCTTCTCTTTCTTGTGTGCAAACTAAGAGTCCAAGGATTATTTTATAGAGTTAGGACCTTAGTAATACATCAGATAGACTTTGGGGTTTAAATCCCAACGTTCAAGTCAAAATCAATTTTACAGCTGTTCAGATTTGAACCCATGGCTTACTGGTACCGGTACTGAAGTATGGGTACCGATACTAGTTGCTCATAGTTTTTTTGCAGGTAGCACATGAGAGACCTGGTACCAATACTCATCAACCGATACTTGTGACTCCCAGGTTTGAGACCCATTAAGCACTGTGACCTACCTATACCGGTACTCATCATGGGTACCGGTACTCGTAAGGTCCAGGCCTGAACTGAGTCTTCAAACTGTGACCATCAAATGCTGGTACTTGACAGCACATGTTTCGCGAGTTTGAAATTGGGGTTACAAGTAACCCATTGTCGTTGTTGCAAAACTCGTGGTCAAATAAAATTTATACCAAAACTCAAAGGGAGTCTCGGGTCGAAGATAAGGAGGTGACATTTACTTTAATTGAAAATCATGCTTCGATTTTATTTGTTTTTGGTCATTTTTGTCTTTTTTAATTTTTTTGGTATTTTAATAGGGCAAGAGATTAGATCGACAATTGTTTATCTAGCTAATCTACTTGAGAAAATATAAGGGAGAGGGAGAAAGAGAGAGGGAGAGAAATAATCATCTATTCAAAAGCAAGTGTTTGTTACAACTACGAAAGTGGAAAAATCTATACTATGATGGCAAAAAAGACAGAAAGAGGTGAGAGAAATCCCCCTTGATGGTTGCTTGGAGGATGACTCGCTCAGTCATCGCCTGGAGGAAGGTGGTGACGAGCTGAACAAAGGAGGTCGGAGTCGTAGGATGGGGTAGGACGGCGTTGCGGCGAGGATCTTCTTCCCGAAGGGCGGTGAGAGGATGGCCATGGGATGCCCCACGAATGTGGATGAGGGGAGGGAAAACTATTTGGTTTTCTACTCTAGAGGAGCATCCTGGGCTTGGGACAAGCTTTCTCTAGAGCCTTGGAGGTGGTAAGAGGAAGAAAGGAAGAGATGGTTTGGAATGGTGGTGGGTAGGTCCTTTTATAGTGCAGGAGGAAGAACAAATTCACATTTGGGTCATTACTGACGTCCATAAATGTCGCTGCAGCTGTCGTTGAAGATCTGCCCTTCACTTCGTCCTGTTGGTGCGCACAGACCATTAGTGACAACTGCAAGCGTCACTAAAGGCATGTGTCGCTGAAGATCCATGCTCGCCTCGCTGGTGCCTGCCCGAATTGCACGTGCATCGCACGCTGTGCACTTCACGCACTCGTGCTCCCTGCGTGGTGCACGAGCGCTGGCATGCGCTGCGCTGCTGCTGCGCACGGCTGTAGCTGTGGCTATGCGCGGTGCACGGCATGCGACTGCGGTTGTGTGCATGCGCTGCTGTTGGCAGCGTTGGGCAGCCTAGATGGCACCACGAGGCACCATATGGGTCATCCATTCTTCTTTCTTTTTTAGAGGGTGCCATGGTGCCCAGATCGAGATGATTTCTACTCTGCTGGACTGCGATCGTCACTCCAGATCCATCCGTATAGTCAGATTTTCCATCCGAAACCCATATGGATGTCGCATTGCCCCTTGGCCGTTGATCTTCCTCAAACTTCGTATGATGCTACGGTTCTCCGATCTAGATGATTTCAGAGGCGTTAGACTCCAATTGTCATCCTAATCAGATTCGTGCAGTTCGATCATCCATCCGAGACCCTGAAATAAGTCTTCTTCTCTCCTAACCATAAAAGGGACCTAATTAACCGAAAATATATACAACTACTCTAAATGCAAAATGATACATGTTATGTAATATTTATAACATGAAATGCAAAACTAAGCCTAAGAACATGCATGATAGGCATTTTAACTTAAATAGATGTGTCTATATCATTCCCCCATGCCTATCTTTTGCTAGTCCCTAGCAAATTAAACTACATACTATGGATAAAATCAAAATAAGGATTTAATCACTTAGGCCTAGGTTGTTTATTAACAATAGAAAATTTTAACTAAGGTCCTAAACTACGAAGATTCAGCAGTGCCTGGGTATCTGCTAGAATGCAGACCGCCCAAGTCCTCGCCTTATTTAGAAAGGCAAGATACATTTTTTTTATTTTTCTTCTTTTCTAATTTTTTTTTGTACTTTTGGAGTTTGAGAGTTTCGGGATACCTTTTTACGACTACCTGACCTGCCCATGACTCGAAAAGGATTCTAAGTGCTAAGCATCTTGTGAAAATAGTGAAAGACTCACTAGGAAGCCGTTGAAATGGACTTCAGGTTTCTATGATCGTAGGTGACCTTGCCTAAAGGTTTATTTTTTCAAACGGTAGCTTTCTCCCTACCTTTATTTATGGGGTCAACACAAGGGCGAACCTAGTGTATATCACCCGGGTTTATTCTACCTCCCCGCTTCTTCCCTAAGTGTTTTGGGAATTATTGTTCTTTTCTTTATGAGCTGGGTTCTGGACAACCAGCCAATGGGTTGTTACCCATGGCAACTTGCCAGCCAAACTCATGTGGTGAAGTGCGGTTTTGTTTTTCTTTTTATTTTTTTATCCTTTTTCTATTTTTTTTTTCTTTTTGTTTGTTTTTTTCTTTTTCTTTTTTTTCTTTAAGTAGGTGGCTTCCCTAATCTAAGATTTACCTAAAGGCAGTACAATGAAAATGGTCTTGTGACTGGGCTCTAGATAACCGACCGATGAGCTGTTACCACTGACAACTTGCCAGTCATACCACCCTAGATAGTTCATTAGCTACCCAATTTCCAAAGAAACCGTTGAAAAGTGAGTCAGTGCAAATAAATGTGTGTACATGCTTAGGCTTAAAGTCCCCCCAAATTAGAGGGCGGGTCGACAAGTCGCATACTTATCATCCTAATTTATTAGCCAAATTAAAAATGAATTTGAATTGGTGAGGACTCGATACTAAGTACACATTCGAGTGGACACCCAGGCTAATTAAGCCCGAAGACCTGAAGAGTCTAAGTATTTAGGTCCTCTCATATCATTTCCTAAAGTTAATAACTTCCAAATGCCTAAGTTCTCTTCTCCTAATTCTTCTTTTTTTTATCTTTTTCAAATTTTCAAAATTTTCTTATAAGAAACTAAAAGAAATTCTACAGAGTTAACAAAATGATCTCAAGAATTGATTATCCACCCCCCCATGCCTAATTGATGCAATGTCCTCATTGTAAAAATAAAGATATGAAAAGGACGGAGTAAACAAAATATCACCTGAGTGTCATGAAAATCCGATCAGCTCTGCAAAGAGAAGAGTGTATACACACGCACTAAGTTTAATGCCTTCAACTAGGCATAATATACATACAAAGAAATTCAGAATTCACAAGTGCGGGTCAGAATCAAAATCAAAAGGTTGATCCTGAAACCCGTCTGCAGAAGATGTCCACAGACGTGGTTCTCAATTCTGGATGAAAATCACCCAGAACCGAAGGTTGTTGTGTTTGCGGGGCTGGGCCTGCGGTTTTGTGGTGTGCAACCCAAGACCAAAGTGGCGGACAATAGGTAGATCTGGTTCACTAGTTTTAGATGTCCACTTAACATTCAGCTCAGAAAAATAATCAGTTATTCTAGGCTTGGGTCGCACATGAAAGATATTATAAGGGTCCGCATAGAAGATAGGTGATTTTAGGTCAATAGGTACCCTTAGATCCAAAATCAAAGTTCCCTTAGAATTAGCCTCCCAAATTTTTATTTCCAACTTCCTATCCTCTAAAATCAATGTTTCTGGGACCTCCAAATCATTGTACACCCCATCTAAAGTACCCAAGTCCAACAATTGTGGCTGAATCAGGATTGACTTGGGTTTGGTGATCTCAAAAATATCATCATTCAATTCCTTAGGGTGTGTTTGAGGAATGGGGCTATTGATTGAATTATCAGGATTCGAATCGTCCAAGTTAGCCCCAACATGATTATAATCTTCAATGATCGAGCTATCAAATAGTTCATCATACTCCTCAAGCCTGATTGTCTTCTAGAATCCTCTTCCTTGAGTTCAAATGAGACTTCACCAAAAGATTCTTCACCCTCAGAATCAAAGAATTCGTAATCCTCATTTATATATGTCTCAAAATCGATTGTCATTTCCTAGCTCAAAGAGACATATTTTTCCTCACTCCCTGGCTCGGGGATCTCGAGCGAATCAATAGGTTCATCCTCAATGGGTTGCTCTAGCCCAACCTGGTCATCCCCGGTCTCAAACAACGTATCCACCCCAACAGGAGCTTGAGCTGGTTCATACATTGGCTCTCCTGAAGTGGGTTCATCTTGAGAATCATCCCAAGATTTGACTAGGGCAACCACAAATTTCATCCTCAACCTCGATAATTTCCCAAGAAGAAACTCACTCAGGTCCCTATCCCTAACACTTTGGAGCAAATCCAATAAAGAGCTATTCAGCTCATCGATCATTTTTATCATAGGCTCCAATGCTTCAGTGCATGGTGTTGGCAAGATTGTATGGTATTCCTCAAGTTAGCCAACACCCTGTCTTGGATTTGGTTCACCTGAACCGATTGGTTCGGCTTAGGGTTCGGTGGGTTTGGGTTCATTCTAGGGGAGTCAAGATATTGAGGTTCTCGGGTTCCTCCCTGATAGTAGGTCATCTTGGGTTCAAAGAATGGTGGTGACCTACATTCAGCATAATTCTGGAGAGGGTAAGTGTTATAATCAACATATCCTTCACGGTTGTAGATCTGGTTTGGTTGATCATCAAAGGATGGAGATCTATAATCATTGTAGTTCTGGGAAGGATAGTAATCATAGCCTTGTTTTCTAGGGTTAGGCCCTGGACACTGAGGTCTAGATTCGTATCCCTAATCAAAGTCATCCCAGCTAGTGGATGGGTAATTACAAGTCAAGTCAAAATAGCAATCATCTTGGAGTTAGTGGATGGGTAATTACAAGTCAAGTCAAAATAGTAATCATCTTGGGGATAAGTGATGGTAGGAGGATAGGATGGGAAATGCGTGTAAGTGGAAGGATACATGGTAGAATAGGAGGGAAAATAGAAGAGAGAAAGGTGCCCTGCAATACAAGCAATCAACCCTGTCCTTAGGTGGGTTAGCTTAAAGACCTACAGACTCCCAAGACCCATCTTGAGATTATAAACAATTTGGTCTACTTTTATCCAGTCAATCCAACTAGTTAGAAGGAGGGACTGGGGAGAAGGTTCTTCCTTTGGCTTGTGCCTTCGGTTCCTAGTGTACCCCCCAGCCACGGTCGTTTGATGCTACTCCCCTAGCTAGACATCAGATGGACCAACAGAAGCAGATTAATCGAAAAAAATCTTAGTCTGAGCCCCAAAGAGCGAATCAATCCTTAAGGCTAACGTCTACTCAGTTTTAATTAGGCTTGGGATGATTGTGCTCTTGGAATGTGATGGGCCCTTTAGATGGGTTATGCCCTTATTGATCAGTTAAAATGTGTGTGTGTGCACAACCAGGGTTTGCAAACAAGGTTATTTGATGATGTGTCTTTTGTTGGTGCTAGAGCACCACGATCATTTGTTTTGATGATAACAAAACACGTGTTATTTAACATTTGCAATTTGAGTCCTAGATTTCAGGTCAATTGCAAATGTGGACGTGTTTAAACGGAGTTCGAGCTCGCATCCAGGACGGATTGGAGGAGCTTGACGGAAAACAGAGGAGGTTCGCGTGGAGCGAAAGATTGGAGATGGAAGACAAGAAGAATAGGATAGATTCTTTTTTTATCCTTTCATGTATCTCTTGTATTTATTTTCTTGCTCTTTTTGATTCCTTAGAACATTATGTTAAAGAGCCTCAAAGTACCCTAAAAGTAGTCCTAGGAACACCTGCACAACCCTAGGATACTTAGGTTTTCTGTAGAATACTTAGAAAACCAATATAGGGTTCAAACAGCATTTCCAGACGTCTAATCCCAAAATCAGACATCTGATAAAGTATTTTAAGACGTCTGACTGTTGTTTCAGACGTCTGATAACTGTTAGGCTGGACTTAGTTTTCTGTCTGATGAAATCAGACGTCCAGACCTTAGACCAGACGTCTTAGAAGACGTCTGATGGATTTGCCAGACGTCCAGATAGTGGACCGTTGGCTAACTTAGCAAGCACGGCAGTATATGACCGTTAGAGCCTTATCAGACGTCCATAGGTCTTCCCAGACGTCTGATAAATGACCGTTTTGCCTCGGCTGACCCAAAATCTCTTCTCAGAGATTTTCTAGCCGTTGCAACGTTTGGAAATCAATTCCCACGGTAAAAGTAGGTTTCCAGACGTCCAGACTTAGTGCCAGACGTCCTCTATGTCGTCTGATGGACTTGTACAAAAACCCTGTTTAGATCTGATTCAAGTCAGGGAGAAACCCGCATAGAATCAGACGTCTGACCTTGGAATCAGACGTCTTAAAGTGGCCTTCCAGACGTCTGATGCCAGAGTTAGACGTCTGATAACCCTGTGAAGTGTAATCATTGTCCTGATTTCGGCCTGATTCTCTTGGGCTTTGCACCCAACGGCTATGGAAGCTTTTCCAAGCCTTCCAAAGCCTTCCTAAGGCCTCTATAAATAGAGGGGAGCCTTTGCAACACAAAAAACACACAAGATATACACTTAAAGACACAAGACACACTTAGCTATACACTCTCACACTCTTGTGTCCAAGAAGCTCTTGCTCTCTAAGCTCAAGCTCCATCATCTTGAGAGCTAAATTCAGTTTGCGCGCCCGCTCTCCCGCTGTTGTTCACGAGAGCGACGTAGCGCCATCGCGTGGCACACGCACCGCGTCATCGTCGACGCACTCCTTGCAAAGGGGAGTTTCCTATTTCCTATAGAAGCTAGGTTTAATTTTGTTGGCTCTATAGGACTGTTGTTTTACTTTATCTTTGTATTTTGGTTGGGTATTCGCTTTGCGAATTCCCGTCTCCTTCGTGGGACAAAATCCTTCTCGTGGAGAGAAGGGGTTGAGGAACGCTACCCTCGTACTTGTAGCGTGGTTGTACTGAGGTTGAATCACCCTCGTTCAAAGTGATTCGTTTAGTGGATTTTGATCAACTAGGTTGATCGGAAAATCATAACTCGAGAGGGTTAGGTGGTGGTTTTCACCCGGTTTGGGTTTCCACCTAAAAATCTTTGTGTACATTTTGTGATTGCCTATTTTTGTGAGATTGCTTTATATATTTTCAATTCCGCATTTTTTACGTCACCCCTCCTAGTAGGGACGAACCTTCATCTTTTAGGGTTTAACCTTGTTTAGTAGCTTTTAAGGTTTAATCTTAGGTATATTCAATCAAGTTTAGGAGAACACTCCAAGTTTTGCAAGCACTGGTGATGATATATTCCTTTAGAAATCAGAGAAAAAATGTGGAGTGCCTGGTTCTGCCCTAAGAATCAACCCTAAGTGGAAAGCTACTTGATGAATCTCTTTTATTTTTAGTGGTGTGGCCCAAACAGTTCAAGCAATTGGCCTATTGCACCACTTAGTTAAGGCACACAGAAATGTTTGACCTATTCAGATTTCTACTCACTTATTTTTGTGTTAAGTGTGCCCAGCCCATAGGTCAGATCCTGGTTAAGTGGTAGAATCAATGTGATTGTGCGCCTTAGGGTGAGAAGTTGTGGGTGTTAAGTGTGTAGCTTTCAGAAAATCCCACAAGAGAAGAGTTTTTTTTATATATGCGGGGTTGAGGTGGATGAAGGTGGGAAACAAACAACCAAATCTATCCTAGGGTTTATAAAAAGAACCTAAGTTGATTTGGGTTTGAGTTATTAGTGTGGTGAAATGAACTAATGGGTGGGGAAGTGGGGGGAAAACTTATAGAACCTTCATCCGCACTTTTCTCCGATCTAATCGCTTTGGCCCGCCTCGGAAGAGTACCTGCAATCACAGTAAGATCAGAGAAAAAGTGAGATAAAAGTTAGGTAAGGCAGGAAAAACACGAGAAAAACCATAGAGCGTTGCCTCCCTGACAACGGTGCCAAAATGACAACATGTGTTTCACGAGTTTGATATCGTGGTTACAAGTAACCCATCATCATAGTTGCAAAACTCATGGTCAAATAAAATTTATACCGAAACTCCAAAGGAGTCCCGGGTCGAAACAGGGAGGCGACGTTTACTTTAATTGAAAATTGCACTTCTATTTTATTTGTTTTTGGTCATTTTTGTCTTTTCTAATTTTTTTGGTATTTTAATAGGGTAAGAGATCAGATCGACAATTGTTTATCTAGCTAATCTACTTGCAAAAATATAAGAGAGAGAGAGAGAGAAAGAGAGAGGGAGAGAAACAATCATCTATTCATAAGCAAGTGTTTGTTACAACTACGAAAGTGGAAAAATCTATACTATGAAGGCAAAAAAGACAGAAAGAGGTAAGAGAAATCCCCCTCGACTGTTGCTTAGAGGATGACTCGCTCTGATGTTGCCTGGAGGAAGGTGGTGAGGAAAGGGATGAAGGAGGACGGAGCCAGAGGATGGAGGATGGGGCAGGATGGCGTCGCAGGAAGGATCTTCTTCCTGAAGGCTGGTGAGAGGACGGCCATGGTATGCTCCATGAATGGGGATGAGGGGAGGGAAAACTATTTGGTTTTCTACTCTAGAGGAGCATCCCAGGCTTGGGACAAGCTCTCTCTAGAGCCTTCCAGGTGATGAGAAGAATAAAGGAAGAGATGGTTTGGAATGGTGGTGGGTAGGTCCTTTTATAATGGAGGAAGAACAAATTCGCATCTAGGTCATTACTGACGTCGATAAATGTCGCTACAGCTGTCGTTGAAGATCTACCCTTCAATTCCTCTTGCTGGTGTGCGTAAACCATTAGTGACAGCTACAAGAATCACTAAAGGTGTGCGTCGCTGAAGATCCGCGCCCGCCCTGCTTGCGCGCACATCACGGGCTGCGTGCTTCACGTGCCCGTGCTCCCCGTGTGGTGCGTGCGCGCTGGCATGCACTACGCTATTGTTGCGCATGCACTGCTGCTGGTGGCGTTGGGCGACCTGGATGGCGCCACGTGGTGCCATCTGGGCCATCCATTCTTCTTTCTTTTGTAGAGGGTGCCACGATGCTCAGATCGAGATGATTCCTACACTGCTGGACTACGATCGTCGCTTCGGATCCATCCATATGGTTGGATTTTCCATCCGAAACCCATATGGATGTCGCATTGCCCCCTGGCCGTTGATCTTCCTCGAACTTCGTATGATGATATGATTCTCCTATCTACACAATTTCAGAGGCATTAGACTCCGATCGTCGTCCTAATCAGATCCATATGGTCCGATCATTCATCTGAGGCCTTGAAATAAGTCTTCTTCTCTGCTGGCCATAAAAAGGACCTAATTAGCCTAAAGTATATACAACTACTCTAAATGCAAAATGATGCATGTTATGCAATATTTATAACATGAAATGCAAATCTAAGCCTAGGAACATGCATGAATAGGCATTTTAACCTAAATAGATGTCTATATCAGTACTCTGGTGTTCACAGTTGAGACAAAGGCTCAAACCCATGCCTTGCATGCACCGGTACTTATGAACAGTACCAATACTTGCTTTCAACTACCTTTATTTTAAGTGTATTACAAATTAGTTCATTAGTCTATTTTAACTAGCAAAATAAGATGCTTTCAACAATACGTACTTTGAATGATTGTAATGTTACTCCTAATTTATATCTAATTAATTTTACGATCTGGCTTATGTTTCATTGCTAAGAGGCATACATTCTAAGAAATAAAAACCTATTCATAAAAACTAAAGATCGGAGATGATCTTCTCCTCCTTGTTGTCTTGCCTCCTCCTTCTCATTATTCTCTGTTTTCCTTGATCTTCATCTAAATTCGAAACGTTACTCAATTGCAAACATTAATCTCTAATAATTTTGTTAACACCAAAACAAGATGTGGAACAAGGTTCCAACAACTGCCTCTCTGCGGTACTCTCTCTGTGTAGCATAAGTGTAGATTGGCCTGCATGCATTATATTTCTCCTAAAGCCTTTCAAGGGCTAAATAGTATCGAGAGAGATATCTTCCTTCCTGCTTCAATTGGAACAACTCGTGATTGATATGAAAAACTCGGTATGAGTTCTTATCATGGGAATAAGTGTCATAGAGACTATCCCTTATTATTTTGTCTATCGGATAATACATGATCTCATATCTAATACATGGGATAACGTAATCCTTGTAAATCCCTTTGGGAGGGGGTGAGATATGCACGACATAATATAAAATGTGGAATTATGAAAACAATCTCACAAATAGCACAATCACACAAAAGGCACAAGAATTTTTAGGTGGAAACCTAAAATAGGTGAAAACCACCACCTAACCATCTCGAGTTAGGATTTCCCGATCGACCTAGTCGATCAATCCACTATACAAGCCACTTCAACAAGGGTGACTTAACCTCTTACAACCACACTACTTTGAACAAGAGTAGTGTACCTCAAAAGCCCTTCTCTTCATGAGAAGGATTTTGTCTCATGAAGGAGACAAGAATTTGCAATGCGAATACCCCACACAATTACAAAGAATAATTACAAAACAACTTATAGAGCCAACAAAGATTAACCTAGCTACTATAGGTAAAGAAACTTCCCTTTTGTGGGAGTGCGTCGGCATGACGACGCGGGTGCATGAACCACGTGGGGGCACCTCGTTGCTCTCATAATCGCGGAGGGAGAGCGGGTGCGCAACTGGATTCAAGCTCTCTAGATGTGGAACAAAAGCTTGGAGAGCTAGAACTTCTTCTGGATGATCTTCTACTTCTTTTTGATGCAAGAGATGTGGAAATGGTATTCAAGATGTGTCTTGGTGTGTATTTGCAAGGCAAGGGTCCTCCTCTATTTATGGAGGGCCTAGGAAGGCTTTGGAAGCCCTTAGAAAGCTTCCATAGCCGTTGGGGTTGAACCCAAGGCAAAACAAGCTGTAATCAGAATTAATTATGATTCTGACAGGGTCATTAGATGTCTGGTCAAGGTATTAAACATCAGGAAAACTAGTTTAAGACGTCTGGGACCTAAGTTAGATGTTTGATTCTAGGTAGGTTTCCTTCCTGACTTGGTTTAGTCCTAAATAGGGTTTCAGTGTAAGGACATCAGACGACATACAGAATGTCTGGCATTAGGTCTGGAAGTTTGGAAACCTATTGTACTGCGGGAATGGATTCCCAAGATAGGTTAACAGCTAGAAAATCTTACAAAGGTGATTTTGGGTCATTCGAGGTAGAACGGTCACATATCAGATGTCTGGGGTCCTCTACGGACATTTGATATAAGCCTAACGGTCATAATCTTCAATGTTTGCTTTGTTTAGCCAACGTTCCACTAATTGGACATCTAACACAACCATCTGACATCTTCTAAGATGTCTAGACTAAGGTCTGGATGTCTGATTTCACCAAATAGAACTAACTATGTCCAGCCTAAGTTATTGGACGTCTGAGTCAACAGTCTGACGTCTTAAAAGTCACTATCAGACGTCCGATTTTTAGATTAGACGTCAGATTAGGCTATCAGAACCCTATTTTGGTTTTCTAAGCTCTCTATAGAAAACCTAAGTATCCTAGGGTAGTGCAGGTGTTCCTAGGACTACTTTAAGGGTTCTTTGAGGCTTTTTAACAAAAGATCTAGACACAAAGAATAAAGAGCAAAAGAATTACAAAAGAATACATGAAAAGAGAATCTTTCCTATTCTTCTCTTCACGCTTTCGCTCCTCGCGAAGCTCCTTCTCCTCTGACAAGCTCTTCCAATCAAGGATATGAGCTTAAACTCAGTCTAAACACTTCTCCATTTGCAAATATCCTAAAATCTAAGACTTCAAATGCAAATGTTAAATAACACGTATTTTATTATCATCAAAATAAACGATCGTGGTGCTTTAGCACCGACAATCCTGAGTTCTAGTAATCAAGAATCCACACTCAAGGTAAGAAGAGGCCCCTAACACGGTGTTGCAAGGTGCATTGGAGCCTAGCGGAAGCCCAACACACCGACGCATGTGGAGGCTCACCATTGCACCGTCATCGGTGGGCAATAACCACCCAGCAGTGCCACCGATGTTACCGAGGCCTACTGTAGTTGCTGCGCCACTGTTGTTCATTGTTGAAGGCTATCGGAGTCCCCCCTTATTGCTTGCTGCAGTCGAATTGCCAACGATGAGGAGAGAGAGGGGTGGAGGTGAGAGTAAGGGAAAGGCCTTGGGTGTTTAGGTTTCAGGAGCTTTTTTCGGTGGGATATTAGAACTTGACCTAGGACCACACTTTGATACCAAGTGGGAGAGAATGTTCAAATCTAATTATCAAAGGACCCAACACCTCTTTATATAGTGGAGAGGTATTGGTAAAATAGCAATGCATGTCCAACATAAAATAGAAAATAATAAAAGAGAACATAAATGGACATAAATAAGAGTATCTCAACACTATCACATTTAGAGATCTCCCTCGAGTGAATAACAATCCCTTTCCTAGAGCCAACTTCAAGTACCTAAGGATCATCATAGCCACATCCCAATATACCTTCTTTAGCTTGTCCATAAACTAACTCACTTTGCTTACCACAAGCACAATATCGATCCTTGTTAGAGTGACATAGCAATTTCCCTACTAAGCCTATAACTACCTAGCATCAACCTATTATGAGTTATCTACATATAGACACATTGAAGTTCATAGGAATAGAAGCAAGCTTTGCTCCCAGTATGCTTATCCCTTGCTGTAGATCTACATACTTTCTTTGGAAAAAAGCTACTCCATGTGCATTCCAAGCCACCTCAATTCCAAGGAAGTACTAAATTGGGCCTAAGTCCTTTGTAACAAAGCGCTTGGACAAAAATTCCTTAGTAATTGTAATGCCATCTATATCATCTCTTATGAGTATAATGTTGTCTGCATACACAAGCATCACAATTACACCCTTGGTGGTCTTCTTCATGAACAAGCACTGACATTGTGGCATCTCCTAACCAGATCATAACAATGGTACCCCTTTTGCATTCTTAAATATCTAAGAAAGATACACTTGACTGCATGAGGAGCAATCTTATCTTATTGAGGCTGTGAATATGCATGATTGCGTAGCAATCATAGGACTTAAAAGACCTAAATTAAGTTAGAATTTAGATAATTGTAGTATAATTCATGTATTAGTAGCATACATTGCATCTTTCCTGCTTTACTTAGATAATCATAACATAATGCAATAATAATGTACTGGTTAGTGTATTATGTGATTTATAGGTAATAAAAGCTTAGGAGATGGCTTGAAGCTGGATCTGAAGTAGGGCAGCGACTAGAGCTGCAGCAGAGCTGGAGAAGAAGCCTGGGAATAAAGCCACTCAAGATGAAGACATAATGTAGGGAAGAGGTATACTACATTACTTGTAGGACTTTAATGTGTGAATTAAATTATGAAGAACATAGGACATTCCTATACCTATCTTTAGCCTTAAGATAGCCCAAGATACCTTCCCAAACCTTAGCCACCCTTATATTAGGTCACCTTAGCCTAAAACACCTCAAAACCCACATTCCAGCCCATCTCTGGATGTCCAAGTAGGATGCTGGATGTTCAGGCTCCTTAGGTTCCACCCGTAGAACTTAGAACCCAATCTACTGCAAAATTAGATGTTTAGACAAGGTGTCAGACGTCCAATTTCTACAGAAACCCAAGATAGAACCTAAAATCCACACTGATTCAGCATTAGATGTCCAAACTAGAAACTTAGACTTCTGATTTTGAAGTATATGTTTTTGAATTCAAGCCTAGATCTTGATTCCTAAGGCCCATAAACCCAATCCTACATCCTAGGAAGCCTAAATTAACATATCCTAAGCCTAGTACACTACCCTAAGGCTCTCCTAAGAACCTAATTAGGTTCTCACTATGCCCAATTGACTTGGATCTAAGTCAGTTACACCTTAGCTAGTTAATTGGACTCATAGAGTCCAATTGAGCTCAAATCTCAACCAACACAAGTGTAATTGGATTCAGTGAGAGTCCAATTGACTCAAGCCTAACCTAATTGGGAACCTTCCCCCCCAATTACACACATACCTACTCATGTAAACTTGCGGTGAGTTTAATTGCACTTATCACTTTAGTATTAGGTTTTATGAACCTAATTTTTAGAAACCTACGTAAACCCAATTGCCTAGACCTATAAGACACAACCTAGACCACCTAGACACCACCCATACTCACGCACACACACACACAACCACTTGGCCATCCACTCTAGAGTATTCTAGAGTGGCCTTAAAGTGGCACCACCTTGAAGACTAAAAATAGTCTTCAAGGAGTCCACAACCTACCTCCTTAGGAAGTGGATCTAAGAAAACCCACTCCCTACCTGTCTAGTCGTCACCTAAGCCTAGTTCTAGAAAATTCTATAATACTCTAGAGGGCCACTCCCTTAGTCTATTTAAGGACCTAAGGGGACAACCATGCACTCCATCTTGGATGCCATCTCCAGTTCCAACCCCATTAGCAAGCTCCTCCACCTTCAAGCACCATCACCCTCATGTCCAAGATCCAAGAAGTCCACCACCTTCTCAAGAGGCTGGCCATCCACCTTGGCCAACCCTCTCTTCCTTCCAACCACCTCCAACCACACAACCATTGGAGACCACCTTCAATGCCCTGAGTTCTAGCAATATAGAATTATTGTTCTTCATAGTTAAATTCTTGCATTTTTCTCTTGCTCGTAATAGTAGTACTACGCTCCCTAAGAATGCTTGCATAATTTTCCCTAGATCCATGCATGCATATCTTTTCTGTTTACTAGAATTAGTATTTTCAATTTTCATGTACAACCTTTCCTCTAGAATCATTGTGATGACAATATTTTTGAAGAAATAAAAATCAACAATTGCCTACTTCATAAGATCTATATATTGCAACAAACATTTCGGTTCCTGAAAATATCAATGATCCTGCGATTGATGCATTTTCCATTTACAGCCATCGCGAAATGAGAATTGTGCGCATTAGCACTTATACATTCACATTTATTTATCTGACGCACACACATGTAGTTAGGGTTAACAACGCTACTAGCGAAACTTACATTCTCAGTCTCAAAATCGATGTACAATTTTAAGCAAGCAAAGTGACAAAAAAATTAAGAATCAATTTTGCTATTATCTATCTCCTTGAGATTGACTAGGACTCATCATCTTGTTATTAATTTTTGTTTGAGTTGTGATTCACGGTATACTACGACGTGTTTTTTAATCAAATCCTAGTTTTATGATTTCAACAAATGGTGCCATTGCCAAGGATGCAATGGGATTTTGGTTTCTGATTTTTGAACTTAAACCTAACATATTTGCTTCTGCTTGCTTTTGGTGTGTAAGGATAGAAAAAGTGGATTCTGTACACACATCAGGCGCAGTTGAAGAAATCAGGTGCATATCAAAAATCTTAGTTAGGTTTCCTTTGAATCCTATGACAAGATTTGATTTTTGAGAAAAAAATAAAAAATGTGAATATTTTCTTGCAAAAAATACAAGAAAAAAAATAGATCTTAGAATTAGGTTTTATTTTTTGAATCTTAGGGTAGAGTTACTTTTGAAAAAAAAGAAAACAATTTGAAAAATTTCCCTCCAAAAAGTAAAAAAATTTGAAAAAAATAAAAATTCACGAATTTGAAAAAAAAAGCATTATGTGAAAATGGCCCATTTTGAATTTAAGAAAAACCTTTTCAAAAGCCTTTTCACCACTCCCTGAAATTCAGCTAGACTTTTTTTTGCGATTTCAAAATTCAATTTTCAAATATTTTTTGGCCCAAAAATTTTGAAGTTTGGTTGAAGCTATATTTTCAAAACAACTTTCAAATGGCACCGTTCATTTGAAAAAATTCAATTTGTGTAATTTTTGAAAATTCGAAAAATACAAGGGGCTCAAATAAACTCAGATTTGAAATTTTTTGAGTTTCAAAAAGTGATTTCAACTAGCACACACAACAGATTTGACTAAAATGGTGGGATTTGAAAGGTTATCAAATTAGCTTTCCTTTCCATGTTTTCTCTGAATTGTTGAAGCAAAATTGATACTATTTCAAAAAGAAAAATCAACAAGGGGTCAAAATTTCAGATCTGATTGTTAAAAATTCCCCTGACAGTTAAAAAATCATATTTACTTAGAATAGTAAAAATTCCAAAAAAATATTCTCTGAAAGGTTAATTGAAAAAGGAATTTGCCTGTCACATTTAAAATCATTTGAATTCAAATTGTGCCGTGGAGAATGATTCTAAATTGAAATATGGTCTATTGCCTGAACTTAATCTATTCAATGAACCCTAGGTGCAACTTTTAGGGTTACAAACTAGAGTGCACACTTGACTATCCTAGACTTAATCAAGTCTAGTGGCTACTCGGTGAGCTAGGTCACCTTGTGGACCACTCAGCAAAACCCAAATTGAAGAAAAAAGGTTAAGCAAAATTTCATAAAATATAATAATTAACCTAAATTTGTTATCGAACTACTGGGTCATCACGACTTCTTTACCCGAAGCCATTGCCAAATCTGTAGTGCAGTGTCAAATGACTACATCTAAGGGGTACAAAGGAACTGAAGGCGAAAGCCAAAGGAAGAACCTTCCCCTTATTCCCCTCGTATGATTGGCTGGGTTAGCATAAGGGGTTGGGATTATTTTCAGTTGATTTTGTAATAAATTTTTTTGCAATAATTAAAATCTTAACGAAAAATATGGTCACCCGATTTTAAGGACCACTTGATTGACAAGGCCTTAGCCTTGTTCAGCTTGGCTACACCAACCCGGGTTGGCCAGTGTATGAAGGGAGGAGGTCACTTAGACCTCAATTGGTTGGACCTTGGGAACCAATCCCAAGGAAGCGAAGGTGATTCGTCGCATTGCCCAGAACTTCTTCTCTTACTCGATTAGCTGAAATGGCTAATCCTAAACTTGGACCTTGTCAGGATCCAGCAAATTTGGACTTGATGGCTTGCCTGGAAGCCCGAGTCGTCGAATCTGAGGAACAATATCAGTAGAACATCGACAGAATCTTAACGACATTGGACAGAATGCAACATCCACCCTGTGGAGAATAGCTATGGGACTTCTACGATCTGGTGGCTCCAATTCTAGCACCTCAAGTCTGGATTCCCGCAGGCGGAGATGCATTCAAGCTGAAGCTGAACATAATAAGTTTGATTTAGACTTATTTCTATGGGAACTTGAATGAGGATCCTTTCCAGCACATAGAGGACTTGAGTTGAATCATGAAAATGGTTTGACCTAAGAATGTTGATATGGAAATAGTTCTCATGAAGTCTTTTCCATTTTCTTTCAAGGATAAAGCTTCATATTGGTTCAAGACCAACGATAAGCCAATTGGAACTTGGGCAGAATTACATCGTGAATTCCTCCAAAAGTTCTGCTCGATCGATCGAGCGAACGTGATGAGGAGCGTGATTACGACTTTCTCCCAAGGACCAAGGGAAAAGTTGCATGATGTCTGGGATTGATTTCATGATCTTCTCAGGAAATGGCCACACCATGGTGTGCCTAGATGGAACTTAGCTCAGATAATTTACCATGGGATGGATGACACACATCAATATCTGGCCGATGCATCTAGTGGCGGGAATTTCCTCCCAAGGGACGAAAATAGTGCATTCGAGTTGTTTAAGTTCATGGTAGAGAACTCGATGAATGCTGCGTCAGTGAACCAATTCCAGCAACCTGGATAGCAACAAGTTAGTGTCCATGAGGCTCACGTCGAATCTGCTTGAGCTGATAGGGACATTATCACCAATAAACTGGATAAGGTGGATCTGTTAGATAAGAAGCTCGACGAACTGATTTGAGCTTGACCTGAATTCTCCAGTAATTCTGCTACATCTAGATCTTATGCACCCCGAGTCCCTCCTGCTTGAGTTAATTTACTCACTCGAGATGCATCTTTGCCATATTCGTGGGATCTTACATATTAGGAACCTGTGAATAATCTCTATCTGGCATCGCAAAATCAGGGTTATACCTTGCATGATGATTTTAATGCATATTCCCTTAATGAATATATGTCTCAGACATCTTCGGCCTATGAAGACGTCAATGCTATTCATGGATACGGGTGTAATAACTCGTACTCAGAGACATATAACCCTAGTTGGCACTAGCATCCAAATTTCTCCTAGTCTAGTATTCTGCAGAGACCACATCAATATCCACACTACCAAACTAGACAATACGAGAATGCGCAAAACACATACCCAAGACAGTAGCGATTTCCATCTTAACAACAATCCTGTTCCATATATCAGCCATTGCATCAATCTACCAGTGACCCTCCAAAGTAGGTCGACCCTTGATTACACAGCAATGATAGTTCCTAATTCGCCTGAATTAAGGTAGAACCTAGCTTAACATGGGCTTTCTGCATGCAAATGCATCGTACTTTGCATCCTAGATGATTTATTTATTTTATACATAATAATGTGATATTTGTGAGGTATTAATAATTGCAGGTAATTCAGAGCTATGGATGATCGATCCAACCTTATGGATCTGTTTAGAACGACGATAGGAGTCCAAAGCTTCCAAGATTGCATCAATCAAACTCCCGAAGCACCCTCGGGAGTCCGTAGAAGAAGCAAGGGTCAAGGGGAAAATTGAAGAATATCTAGTCGTCAGATGAAAAATCCAACTGCACAGATGGATCCGAATCGATGTTCGCAGTCCAACGGCGTAAAAAATCAACTCAATCGGAGGCCTGCATCATCAGATACAAGAAGAAGATGGATGGCCATGATGGGGCCACGTGGCGCCATCATAGCCACCCCCTCGCTACGCCCCAACCTATGAAGATCATCCTTCATGTGTTGTGGGCTGTTAGATCTCCATCCAATGCCCACGAACGCGCCACGTCGCTCGCCTTCAGTCTCTTCATCGAGCGAGATCGAGATCTCGACCATTAGATTTCCATCCAACGACCGAGGGCGGCTGCACACGAGATGGCGACTGCAACAACTTGCATGCATAGAATAGCAGAAAGCATGCTTAACAACCAATGCGTGATGCGGGTTCGAGTCGTGATGTGGGAGTTGGCCATGCACGGATGAAATTCAATCATTCGATCTTCATCAAGCGATGACAGGGGCGGTTGCATGGTGCATGCGGATGCGAGGGAGCGGGATGCATGTGATGGCGCACACTTAGGATTTGAGAGGGCACAATGCATGCTCTTTTAAGCCGTTCGATCGAGAGATCGGACGGCTGAGATGGCATAAGGAGTTAGGCGCGTTTAAAGGCCGTGCGGTGTGTGCGAAGGCGAAAGCGCGAGCGCAGGCGAGCGGAGACTATGCAATGGAGATCCAAGGGTGCACATTATGCCACGTGTTAGCACCAGATTAAATCTGTGAATGGAGAAGGATTTGGAAGGCTTAATTAGGACTGTTGATCTCCTGATCAACGGATTTGATCAAGCTAAGGCCTCTGCATGAAATTAAGGGCACCAATGCCCTCAATACCCTTCACAAAAACTATGGTCCCCCTTGAAGGCATTCAATTATTTTCCTTCTTCTTTCTCCTACAACTCCTCTACCTTCTTCTTCTTCCCATCTTCTCTGCCTTCGTCTCTACATCTTCATCTGAAGCATTTGTTGAGCCACCTTGATGGATCATTCTGCTATCCTCAACCTCTCTAGAAGGCCACCATGGAGAACCTGTGGTGCCCTTGTTTTGCTACATAGATAGTTTATGTTCATTCTTAGAATTTTTTTAGTTATAGTTGCGTGTATGCAATTCATGTTCAAATTCTCTTCTTGATATATATATTCCGATTTATTGTCTATGCTATTTAGTAATTAGATTTAGAACAAGAGCATGAAATCAAAAGCATTTTCTGCCTCCCTGTGATCGACTGAGATTCACCAGTTCTGTTAATTTCTTTGTCGAGACGTATTTCGCACTATACTACAACACATTTATCTTTTACGCGATCTACACCCCGAACAACCCTTTGGAGGCATTGAAAGAGGAACTACAAGAATCTATGCAAAAATCTACTCAGGATAGCTTGCAGATCATTAAGGCAATGGTTGACCAGATACAGAGCATCCAAAACATGCAGAACTAGTTGTTACAGGAGCATAGGACACAGGGAGCCTTGCCCTCCTAACCTGTCCCTAACCCATGATATGTGCAGAACTAGGGTGCCCCACTTAGGTTTCAGGCACCACAGGCACAGGCACATGTCATATTACAGGCACCTCTTTCACGAACTGGTTATGCTCAAGGTTAGCTATCTTTGCTGTAAAACCCCTCATATTTTGCCCCTTCTGCTCCTCCGCCACCTCATGAATAGCATGCTGATGCAAAAGCTGTTACATTGAAGAGTGGGAAGAAGACACATGACCCACCATTTAGGCAGGCAGGTCTAAATTTTTCTTGCCCTTCAGCATAGGATGGTTGGACTCCTTCCACTTCTCAGGAGCCACCTACGATAGATAAGGGCAAGAGGCCAATTGACCCTGAGATTCCCATCCATTTGCTGTAGGCTTTGACACAAGATGTAGCATGGAAAAAGGGCACGCAGAATTTCGAGGACCTGAAATCAATGTTCAAGGAAGTTCATATTCAGGTCCCTCTCCTCAAGGATATAGATCACATCCCCACTGTCGCTAGCTTCTTTCAGGAATATTGTACCCTGAAGCGACATCAGAAAAATGGATGACAGGAGGTATTGTCGAAGGAATCTAGCATCGTGATTCTAGCTGACCTACCGCCTAAGAAGAAAGACCCTGGTACCCCCACTCATCTCCTACTTTTTGTAGGATTCTCCATTTGACTGGGTCCTTCTTGATTTGGGTTCATCCATCAACCTAACTCCCACCACCATATATGATCATTTTCGATTAGGGGAGTTGAAACCCACCTTGTTTACTATTTAGCTGGCAGATTGATCAGTAAAAACACTGAGGGGGTAGTTGAGAATATAATTGTTAAGGTTCGTGGATTCTACTTTCCCATAGACTTTCTTGTTCTTGACATGGAGGTTCTTCCTAATCTCCGTGATGCACCGATTATTTTGGTTGCCCATTTTTGGTGACAGCCTGTGCAAACATCGATTGTGCATTTGGTTGTATGGAGATTGCCCTAGGAAATGAAAGACTTAGACTGGATATATTCAGGGCATCATGGAACTTTGACTGTGATCACATCAAGGAGGATGGTGAAGACAAAGAATCAGCTTTCTGTGGAAACGTTGGGCTCCTTTGTAATGACCCAATGTTGCATTCGGCTTCATTGTTAGGGTTTTTTGACCTTGATCCATACGAGACTGAGACCACTACAATGCACATTTCCTCCCGTGGATCCGATTGTCTAGGGTGTTCATCTGATCATGACACCCTTGATTCTGATTATCTTGATCCAACAATTACTGAATTGCCTTTCTTGACATAGGAGGCATGACTGCTACAAATGGTTTTCCTATTAATGCAATCATGACTAATTATTTTGTAGGTGGAAAATCAGTGGGAATTCATGCATATTAGGATCATCAGATTTCTGCTATTGATTCTGATCCTCCCATCGACGATTCTTATTCTCACTTGCCCGTAATTGAACTAAAACCCTTACTTGACTCACTCAAATACGTGTTTTTTGGGTGAAAGTGAGACACACCCAGTTATTATTAGTGCTCACCTAACCCCAGAACAAGAGCATCAATTGATTTTGATTTTCTAAGACCATAGGGTTGTTATTGGGTGGTGCATTGCTGATCTCCATGGGATTTTCTCCTCGTATTATACTCATCATATTTACACGAATGAGGGGGTGAAGCCTTCCAGACAACCTCAAAGACGGTTGAACCTAAACATCCTAGAGGTTGTTAAGAAGGAGATCATTAAATGGCTGGATGCAGGCATTGTATATCCGATTTTTGATAGCCAATGGGTGAGTCCTATCCAAATCATGCCCAAGAAAGTAGGACTCACCATCATAAAAAATGATAAGGGCAAATCCATTCCAACCTGCACTGTGACCTCATGGAAAATTTGCTTTGACTATAGGAAACTAAATATGGCTACCAAGAAGGATCATTTTCCTTTACCATTTATTGATTAGATCATAGAACGGTTAGCTGGACATAGTTTCTTTTGCTTTTTGGGTGGATACTTCAGGTATAATCAGGTAGCGATTAACCCAGAAGATCAAGACAAGACCACTTTCACGTGTCCCTTTGGAACATTTGCTTTTAAGCAAATGCCTTTCGGCCTCTGCAACGCACCAACAACATTTCAGCATTGTATGATGGCCATTTTCTCTGATATGATTGGGGATTATGTGGAAGTGTTTATGGACAACTCCATTATTGGAGATGATTTCTCCTATTGTCTTGATAACCTTACTAAGATCCTAAAATGATCATTGAAGTACACCTAGTACTATCATGGGAGAAAAGCCATTTTATGGTGAGGGATGGCATTGTTCTAGGTCACAAGATCTCATCTGATGGACTCGAGGTTGACCAAACTAAATTAGAGTCATATCTTGATTACCTCCACCTAGCTCAGTTAAGTAAATTAGATCATTCTTAGGTCATGTTGGATTCTACTGGAGATTTATTTGCGATTTCTCGAAAATCACATGCCTGTTAACAAATCTTCTGGTAGCTGATGTTCCGTTTGACTTTAATTCCTCATGTCTCAGTGCTTTCGAGACCTTACGAAGAGCTATTTTTAACTCCCCGATTCTCCAACCACCCTATTGGTCTCTCGATTTCGAGATTATGTGTGATGCCTCCGATTTCGCCGTCGGAGCTATTCTAAGCCAATGTCAGGAGTGACATCCTTTTGTAATTTACTATGCTAGCAAGATGCTAAAAGAATTGCTTGCAGTACTATTCAGGTTGGAGAAGTTTCGATCATACTTGCTTGGGTCTAAAGTGATAATTCTCACAATTCACTTCGTCCTTCGGCATTTGTTGGCAAAGAAGGATGCCAAACCCCGTCTTATTAGATGGATCCTTCTTTTGCAGAAATTTGATGTTGAAATCCGTGACAAAGTTGGACCTCATAATGCTGTGGAAGATCACTTATCCATATTTGGCCTAGCCCACATTCCTTATTCCTGCCTATTTCAGATCAATTCTTAGATGAGTCTCTTTTGGCAATGAATTCTGTCGAGTTTCCCTGGTACATGGATATCGCAAATTATCTTGTTGCAAGCAAGATTCCCACGAACTTATCCAAGGACCAAAACTCAAATTTATTTCTAAGGCTAAATTTTATTTTTGGGACAACCCCTTGCTCTTCCGCATTGGAGCCGATGAGATTGCTAGTGTGTTATCTTTTTGCCACAGTGAGGCCTGTGGTGGTCATTTTTTGGGTCGAAAAATCCCTACAAAGGTTTTGCAGTCGGGATATTTTTGGTCGGCCATTTTCAAAGATACACACAAATTTGCCAAGAACTGCAAGAGATGCCAGTCGGTCGGTTCTATGACTAGGAGAGACATGATGCCTCTCCAACCCATTTTGGTTGTAAAAGTGCTCGACGTGTGGGGCATCAATTTCATGGGCACTTTTTCTAACTCACATCTCTTTGAGTACATACTTTTCACTGTCGATTATGTCTCGAAGTGGGTTGAATCCATCCCGACGAGACGGGCCGATCATAAGACCATTATCTCTTTCGTGCGGGAATTTATTTTTGCAAGATACGGTATACCCCATGCTCTGATTAGCGATAGGGTAATCACTTCATCCATGCCCATTTTAGGTCATTGCTAAAGAAATATGAGGTACATCATCGTATAGCCACCCCGTATCATCCGTAGATCAATGGGCAGGATGAAGTGTCTAATCGTCAAATCAAGCTGATTCACTAGAAGACAACTAGACCAGATAGGAAGGACTGGCCCGATAGATTAATTGATGCACTCTAAGCATACCGGACCGAGTATAAGGACCCACTCAGAATGTCACCATATCATATGGTGTATGGAAGGGCCTATCACCTTCTTGTTGAGCTAGAGCACTGCACCTTTTGGGTGGTACAAAAATGTAATCTTAACCTTGATGCAGGATGTTATGAAAGGAATCTCCAGCTTAGTGAACTAGAAGAAATTTGGCAGGAGGCCTACGAGAACACGAAAATCTACAAAGACAAGACGAAGGCCTTGCATGGCTGTCACATCCGGAGAAAAGCATTCATGGCTAACTAAAAAGTCTGGTTATTTGATTCAAGCCTTAAATTCTTCACAGGAAAGCTCAAGTCCAAGTGTACTGGCCCATACATTATGATTCACCCCTACTCAAATGGGGCGGTCCAAATCATGGACTCAAAATTTAGGCATGTTTCTATGGTAAATGGCCAGTGCCTCAACCCATTTATGGCCCAGGAACCTCCTCCTACTGACAAAATCATTAATTTGATTGTGGACATGTGATTGAGTTTTCACCCAGCTGGAGGCATTAAACTCAGCACTTATACATATGTACATATCTTTTATACATAGCATATTTTCTTTTAGCATATTTTTCTACATATTACATATCATCAGGTTGGCTTATGCTGAACAAAATTCAGGAGCGATTTCAGGTGATTTGTACCTACTTACTCCCTATCATAATTTATTTCCTTTGCATTCATGTATGAGGACATGCATGAACTTAGCCATGGAGGGGTAGTATACATTAAACTGAAAAATTTTATGCCAACACCTAGAAAACCTCCAAGTAGTATGTTAATTGTACTTTAGGGTCCATAATTGAAGAACAGCCAACTCCACCTCCAATGCTTGCATTGGAGCTAGAAATCATCTACAACAGCCACTTTTGACTCGTTTGCTCACTTTTTGTTCTAAATTAGGACTAAGCTAAATGTAACCTGATAAGGGAACAATATTAAAGTACAATCATAAGAGGTTAATTGTATGTAGCATCTTTATATATATTGCATCCATGAATAAAGATTTTTATCAAGAGGCTACGTTAAGGATTTTATTCTTTAGTTGATTCCTGTAATCTAAAATCTGGTACAATTTTCACACTCACACCTAGATTTTGTAATGGATTCATTATGAAGACCGATAAATGTCTTTAGTTTGTCGAGAAGAAGTAGTGCTTCTTTTCTTGAACCCCTTGACAGTGGTTAAGGAGTCAGGAGAACCATCTTCTATAAAATCCATCAAACAATTGTGACATGAGAGTAGAGTGTCACTGGTGCTCTAAGACTAATGCAAGGAATCTTAATTTCTGGATAATTAGGTAATGATACTTAGAGCTAGGCATAGTTTTTGCTCTCGCTTCCCATGTATGAACTTTGTGTGAATTTCTAAGAGCCACTAAATAAGGCAATTATGCAGAAATCGAGTTCTAAAAAAACTAGGACTATGGTGGATTGTTATGAATGTTTTTATAGAATCTTCGGCTCAAGGAGGGTGTTGATATCAATGTCAGAAAATTCACTGTCCTATCCATCCCTTTCCCGATGTCGAGAGTAGACACTTCCACCAAATAAGCCACCCGATCTCCTCTTGAGCACCACCAATCCTCAATAATGCCTCCTAAATAAAAGTCACATGTGTCATGTTATTTTGCCTTGTGTTGATATAAAAAATAGAAAAAAAGAAAAAATATATAAGAAAAAAAGAAAAAAAAGAAACATATATATATTCAAAAAGAAAAAGCAGAAAAATGAGTTTATAAGAGTGTTTAGTGTTTATTTCAATTGCATTGAGGCAACATTACCCACTACATTTACAATCCACCAAATATGGCCTTAACCTACTTTTCTGTATTTCTGACCGCCTGAATATTGACTGACGAATTTTGACTTAGTGTTGGGGTTATTGGAACTCTATTAAAGTGATAATGCCATGTGAGACCACCAAATAAGGATTCTACTTGAAAATTTGGTAAGATTGGGAGATCAAAAACATTTAAGAAAAAAGAAAAGAAGAAAAAGGAAAGAAGAAAAGAAAAAGAGAGTAAGTACAAAGGAACCAAAGAGAGCACACTTTTCTTCACTTCTCTTCGAGTTGATTTACTTGATAGTTTGGAAATCTGGATTCTGTAGCACTAGTCTATTAGAAGCACCAAATGAGTATGAGCAACCAAACACAAACCCACTTGACTTAGACATCTTCTACCTAAGCTGAAAGCCGAGGTAGAAATTATAGAATATTTTGTTATACCCTGAAGGAAGAAGTTTGCCTATCCCGATGGAATTTTACTAGGGGTCAAATACAGGCTTGAAAGGTAAATTGCCTTTTCACTTGAATCCGTTGCATAAGCTACATAACTACACTTGCACAATTGTCCGGATTTCTTGATTCTTGGATGAAAACGAAAAGGGAAAGAATCTCTAGTTTTACACTTGATAAAAATAATCAATCCTTTAGGGACCCATTTGTACATAACTTAGTTTCGCATTTGCTAGGGATCAGAAAGATTTAGGCATCAGGGTATGATTGCGCAGTAATCATAGGACTTAAAATACCTGAATTGAGTTAGAACTTAGCATAATTGTAGTATAATTCATGCATTAGTAGCATACATTGCATCTTTCCTGCTTTACTTAGAAAATCATGAAATAATGGTATAATAATGTACTGATTAGTACATTATCTGGTTTATAGGTAACAAAAGCACAGGAGATGACCTGAAGTTGGATTTGAAGCAGGGAAGAGGCTGGAGCTGCAGTAGAGCTAGAGCAGAAGCCTGGGAATAAAGCCACTTAAGATGAAGACATAATGTAGGGAAGAGGTATACTATATTACTTGCAGGACTTTAAAGTGTGAATTAAATTATGAAGAACATAGGACATCCTTACACCTATCCCTAGCCTTAAGACAACCCTAGATACCTTCCCAAACCTTAGCCACCCTTATATTAGGTTCCCTTAGCCCAAAACACCTCAAATGCCACATTCCAGCCCATCTCTAGACATCCAGGTAGGATGTTGGACCTCTAGGCTCCTTAGGTTCCACCCGCAGAACTTAGAACCCAATCTGCTACAAAATTGGACATCCAAACACGATGTCAAACATCTAATTTCTGTAGAAACCCAAGACAGAACCTAAACTCTACACTAATTCAGCATTAGACATCCAGACTAGAAACTTAGACTTCTGATTTTGAAGTATAAGTCGTATGATCTTGAAATTAGATGTCTGTAACCCATCTTTAAATGCCATTTTTGAATTCAAACCTAGATTTTAATTCCTAAGGCCTCTAAACCCAATCCTACACCCTAGGAAATCTAAATTAAGGTATCTTAAGTCTAGTACACTACCCTAAGCCCTCCTAAGAACCTAATTAGGTTCTCACTAAGCCCAATTGACATGGATTAAAGTCAATTACACCTTACCCAGTCAATTGGACTCATAGAGTCCAATTAAGCTCAAATCTCAACCAACACAAGTCTAATTGGACTTAGTGAAAGTCCAATTGACTCAAGACTAACCTAATTGGGAACTTTCTCTCCCAATTACACACACCCACTCAAGTAAACTTGTGATGAGTTTAATTGCAATTATCACTTTAGTATTAGCTTTTATGAACCTAGTTTTTAGAAACCTACCTAAACCCAATTGCCTAGACCTATGGACTCAACCTAGACCACCTAGCCACCACTCATACTCTAGAGTATTCCAGAGTGGCCTCCAAGTGGTGCCACCTTGAAGACTAAAAATAGTCTTGAAGGAGTCCATAACCTACCTCCTTAGGAAGTGGATCTAAGAAGGCCCACTCCCTACCCCTTTAGCCGCCATCTAAGCCTAGTTCTAAAGAATTCTATAATTCTCTAGAGGGCCACTCCCTTAGTCTATTTAAGGACCTAAGGGGACGGCCATGTACCCCATCTTGGATGACATCTCCACTTCCAACCCTATTGGCGAGCTCCTCCACCTTCAAGTACCATCAGTCTCACATCCAAGATCAAAGAAGTCCTCCACCACCTTCTCAAGAGGCCAACCAACCACCTTGGCCATCCTTCTCTTCCCTCCTACCACCTCTAGCCACACAACCATTGGAGACCACCTCCAATGCCTTAAGTTCTAGTAGTATAGAATTATTGTTCTTCATAGGTAAACTATCACATTATTCTCTTGCTCGTAATAGTAGTAGTACTCTCCCTAAGAATGCATGCATAATTTGCCCTAGATCCATGCATGCATATCTTTTCTGTTAGCTAGAATTAGTGTTTTCAATTTCAATGTACAAGCTTTCCTCTAGAATCATTATAATGACAATATTTTTGAAGAAATAAAAATCAACAGTTGCTTGCTTCATAAGATCTATTTAGTGCAACAAATATGTCGGTTCCTGAAAATATCAATGATCTTGAGATTGATGCGTTTTTCGTTAACAGCCATTGTGAAGTGAGAATTGTGGGTACTAGCACTCACACTTTCACATTTATTTATCTGACGCACACACATGTAGTTAGGGTTAACAATGTGATTGACGAAACTTACATTCATAGACTCAAAAGCGTTATACAATTTTAAGAAAGCAAAAGGACAAAAAATTAAGAATCAATTTCACTAAAATCTACCTCCCTAAGATCGACCGGGACTCACCATCTCATTTTTAATTTTTGTTTGAGCTGTGATTCACTATATACTATGATGTGTTTTTTAATCAAATCCGCATTTTTTATTTCAACAATGCACATATGCTACACAACCAAAGATAGGGTGATACCACAAATAATTTATGATCAAGAAATTGAATGGAACAATGAAAGATCCGTAGATGGCATCCGACTAGTGAGATAACATGCACCATCTCCCCAGTACCTATCTGGTACATTGTTCAATATCAATTGTCTTTGCAACATCAAAGACATGTCAGTGATTCCTTTTTGCTATGCCATTTTACTGTAACATGTAAGGACAACTAGTTTGATGCATAATTCCACATTCCTGATAGAAGGCTCGCAAGGAGCTAATGTAAAACTCCAGGACATTGTCTGATTGAATGATTTTCACCTTTAACTTAAACTGATTCATGATCTCTATCAAGAAAGATGACCAAATCGAAGGTGCCATAAGTAGCTAGAAGCACTTCCTAAAGAAAGAGAGGCATCGCTTGCATAAGGCAACTATAGGAGATGATAGACATCACCTTTTTCACGACCACATCCAATAGTGTGTCTTGTCAAAACTTCTGTAAAGGTGAGAGATACAACATCAAATACCACCTTGCAATTCAACTCTTTCATTATTCTACTAATGGAAAGTAGGCTTAAAGGAAAACCTAGAATAAGGAGTACACTCTTTAATTTCATGTAAGACGCCATGAACCTCCCCCTAACCAACAATAGGAAAATGCTTCCCATCAACTACCAATATGATACTGCCTAATGGGACTGGTGTAAGTGTGAACTGTCTCACATCGCCACATATGTGTCGAGATGTGCCTAAGTCAACGGTTAGTTTGCTTCTTTTACCTGAGACTAACATGCAATTCCTGCCTAAGATGTATGATGCTGGCAATCTTTGGAGTTGTATCTCATACTCTCTCCTAGGAATAGTAACTATATCATGCGTTGATCCTAGTGCGGCAAACAAATTGTACTCAACAGTAGCCACTCGCTTCTTTTCAAACAAATATGTACCCTCCAGACTATCCCGCATCTCCTTGGTAGTTTTATGGTACATGATCTAAGTAGCAATGTGTTGGATATTGGTGTTCATAATCCACACCCTAACCATGGCATTATCCTTCTTCTAAGAGGCGTATTTCCCTGCCTTTTGAGCCAGCTTCGTCTTAAGGATATATGCTCCTGTCATGACCCTCAACTACACAGAGGATCAACTGTGACCACAACTCATAGTTGGTCGCATCAAATTTCACTATCGAGACAAAGAATGGATTTTTGGACTCCTTTTCATGTCCATCCCTTTGTGTCACTAAATCAACCACTTCATATGCCATCTAACCTAGCAAGATCAATCAACACCATACACACAATTCCATAATGTCTCAAAGGATTCACAAAACTATCAAAGAACCACTATCCATGCACAATAAAAAACCTCATTAAACCACCATATCATTAGAACATCTTCCAATCTCAACTCTAACTTAGACCAAAAACTTCATAAACAACATTCTTAGCACCTCTGATTAGAAGAAAATGGTCTAAATGGTCTCCCATAGACTAGAAACACCAATCGATAGTGTTGTTTGGCGCTCCAATGAGTTCCTCCGATAACCAGCCGATCGTATGACCATCAGCGATGGTCCATCACCACTAGGTGACCCTCCGGTAGGGTCCCTTCAAGGTAGTCATGCCCCATGCAAGTGCAGCAACCAACAAACCATGATTTGGTTCATGGCAAACTAGCACAGCACTATTGGAGAGTAGATCTTCGGTGACCAGCAATAGTGAAGAGGGTTGGTGGCAGTGCTCCGATGACACCCCTACTAATCAGTCTACCTCAGTGAAGCACTAATTAGCCTAAGTATCCATTAATTACAGGTTCTTAGTTTCTAATTATTTATGATTTAAATGATATTTTATCTTATCCTACATACATTTGTATGTGTTAAAGTTACAATTAATAACATTTCTTTATGATGACAGGCAGGACACGAGGAGTAAATATGTTGCATGCACCCCTCAATGCACCGCCACCCACCAACTACTAATCCAAGCAGTCGGGCTTCGTGCAACCCAACCTTTTCCATCTGACCCGCTCCATCTCAACCTTTATGCAAGGCCAACTGAATTTTCAAGCTATTTTTAGAGTTAACGACAGCAGTGAAAAGGGGAGAGGAGGAGAAACAGATTCTGGAAGAAGCTCAAAAGCAAGGGCTTGTGAAAGAAGGGGATGAATCTTCTCCCCCTGGCAGGGATCTTCTCCCTCTACACCACCGTGGAAAAAGTGCACCCTGTGTTTCAAGCTTGCACCGTGGATCGACGCCGCCCTCGACCTCTGCTTGTCTTGACGAGGTGGTGCTTGGTGGTAGAGAGCACCACCATCAACAGCCGCTCCCTCCATCGTCACCACCTTCATCTTCTCCACATTCTTCTTCAGCCTCCTGCTACCACTCCTCTAGTCGAACCCATCAACATCACCACTCCTCGATGCCACGATCACTGCACACACGCAGCCACCCCCTTACGCAATGCCCACCAGGAAACAACATCACCTTCATTCTCCTCGTGCGCGCAAGCCTCCAGTAGCCACACACAGCCATTTTCATTGCACGCGCATGCATGCAAGCTTTCCCACCAAGCACTGTTCATCTTCTTCATCACTGCCAAAGAACCCAAACAAGCTGTCACTCCTTCGCTAGTAGCCACCTCGATGTGCCATGAAGCTTTGCTCCAACAACGCCAACGACCTCGCCTCGACCCCACGAGGGTAGCTACTCCCTCAAAAATCAGCCACGACAACCCTCAACGCCGACGAGCCATCGCCATCACCGTCAACCTTCCTCAACAAGGGCGAGAGCTCCGGCCGTAGTTCATCGTGCCATCACCACCACCATAGTGATCCTTTCATCATGGCCAACCTCCACCGAGAACCAATCGACCAATGGTCCTCTTCCATGCGCGTGAGGAGGAGAGATAAAAAATGCTCTATTTCTTCCTCAATTACAATTTACGATAAATGCCATTGCAAAACACTATTTAGTTATTTAATACATTATTTTATTAATGTGATTTTGCGTATGAGATCCTTATAGTTTTACGTAATTTCTGTGATTTTGAGTATGAGCTCCTTATAGTTTTACGTAATTTCATGAAATGCCTTTTGATGATAAAAATGAGTTGCGATGATTCGATTCTTTAACTATTGTAATTCCTGATTGGACTAGGTTCCATTACACAATTCAATAGGCTAATTCCTCCTTGTGGAGACGACCTAACTATTTTCGTGGTAAGATTTTGAGAATTAAATGTTTTGGAAAGTGATTTTCTACCATGTGACTAAATACAACGACGCGACATTTTATGTTACAAATTTCATCGAAGAACGAAGATCACCGTTGCTGGGGAGAAAACATGCCTATTAATTTTTTTAGGAAATTTATATTATTTTAATGCTATTTTGGAAGCTTTTCTGAATTACTGACATTGGTTCTCTTTGTGTGCACGAATCAAATGACGAACGCGACGAGTGCGCATGGCGGAGATAATATTTTTGTTGGATCTTAACACTACCTAGATGGGAGCAACAAGAGCACGTGGGCCTTGATTCCAGGTGCGTGGAAGGAGGATCGGTGACTAGAGACATATTTTCTTCTTTTAGATTTAGATCAGGCTAGATAGACATTAGACATTTAATTTCTATCTTGTGAACCCTTGTTGGGAATTTTTGGGAATGTGTTCCATGTGCTTTTTATTTCTTATCGCTCTTGTATGCGGGAGCATCTTTTCAGGAGTGTGTTCCCATTTTATTTATATTATAAGTTTGTTGTAATTCTTTGAACTGCACGTTAGTTAGTTAGGTAAATTATATTAGGTTTGCTTGCTTATTATCATAAAAAAAAATCGAACTACTTGCTAGAAGTTGCATATCTTTAGGGCAACCATCTAGGATTGTTTGAGTAGCATCTAGTTTTTCTTTCTGCGTCGCATACATCCCTACATTGAAGATAGTTGGAGTAAGGTATGTCTTTTCTTGTGCATCAGTTATCAGCAAACACATTGCATTTGGACATAATTAAAGAAGACCACTTAATCTGATTTGAAAAGATTAATCAAGTGGTCACATTACTTCTTGAAAGAAAGTAAAATATACATGAAGTGTTTGAATAAGTTGACTACAATTTTCAAAAGAAAAATCACTTTTTGTGGTGTGATGCACACTTCCTACACTGAGCATGCACTATAGGCACTGCACTAGGACTTGGACCCTTAAGGCTATAGGCATTGATCTCTTTATCGGTGCAAACCCTCCTATCTCGCTTTGTGACGGTGGTATTAACTTTTTCCTGAGTGATTTGATACTCTGAGGGGGACACCCTATAAAGGACTTCAAGGGTAGTTAAGAGGCACCGCTAACGCATCACCTCAAAAAAAGGGTTCGCCCTACTTGAATCCCTTGGTTCCATCCTTGGAGTACTTTTTTACTTCAGCATTTAAGAATATCATTGCAGCAAAGTGTACGTCTCTAGGGCACTCGAAGGTCTATTTAGGGTGCGTAATTGATTGACTACTTGATTGGTCACCCAAAAGAATTGAAAGCAACCTCAACCTCAATAACCTTTGACTAGGAATCTCGAGTGCCTTACTTCTCTTTTACCACTTACGTGAGAACGGAGAAATACTGCCTTGACTCCATTTGGCCTTGCTAGAAAGGTTGGAAGAGGACCTAAAGTGCTTTAACTCAATAAAAGACCTCTTACCTTGTGTTTGCTTGGCATGTGCATGATAAAGCTCTCTAGGAAGTTTCTATTTTTAATCTAAGTCCTAAGAGAGTTAGACCATTTGATTCAAAGAAATGGACTATCCTTACTCTTATCATTTTAACTAGAATCCCAAGCCCCAAGCGTATCCATCCTTTGATGGGTACAATGACAATTCATGGGATCAATCCTATTCCTATCTTGGGAATACTGGCTCAATAACTCCCACTTTTGAGCAAAACCTAGGAGTGGAATTTTCTAGCTTACAAACCCCCAACCCTCCCACCCTTCATGATTTTTCTTATCAAGGTTGGACTGATACCCGTAGGCAACCAGAGCCTGATATTGACTATCCTCCCCAATCTGATAGTAGTAGTCTCTCCTCTTTTGTGATAGAAATGCAAAAATAACAAAAAGAAATGGAGTCTATGGGAGAGATGTTGTGGAATAGTCAACGACTGAATGAGGAAATTAGTCAACTTAGTTACCTTCTTACTATTGATTTTGATTCCTACCCGTACAACATTGATCATCAAAATAATTCTGAGCAAACTAATGACAACAGGGATTCCATTCTAAGTAGTAGCTATCACTTAGATAATCCTCATGAGATACGGCCTCTAGAGGAGAAGTATCCTAGTGATTATCCACCCGAGCTATATTGGAGTCAAGAGGAAGGGAAGATGGTACCATCTGAGGATGTTGACCCGGTTGATAGTATTTTTCTTACCCTTGATAACCCAAGTCAAGGTTGTGCTAGTCATATCACTTCCCTGATTGGCCATGTGGTGGAAACCCATTCTACCCTTAGTGAGCCTAATCTTGATCCTCCACCTAGGGAGCCAACACCTCCCATTCAACATCTTGAGGATTTACATATACCTAATGTAGGTGACCCTAAGGGAATGGAGGATGAATTGGATCAATTTTGGTCTCAGGGATACAAAGAGTCTATTATAAAGGAGGAGGATGACCCAATGGAGGAACTCGGGCTTAGAGTTTGGAGTGAACCTCGAGGGGATTATGTGTTATTTGAGGACTTACCCCCCGAGGATATTAATGATCTGGTGAAATCCGGACTCCTCTCTTCTTTTGATTTTGAAAGTCATCCTCCCAAAGATAAGGAGTTAGGGTTAGAGGAGGACTAATACAATAGTGAGAAGCCTAGGGGAGACTCTTGGGGACAATACACATCAATTGAGGATTTATGCTTTGAGGAGAACAAATAATTAAGTGATATAGGCTTACTCTAAAACATTAAGACTGATCCTCCTTCATAAATAATTGAGGATACTAAAGCAACTCCTCTCTTTACTGGTGAATCACATATACACCCCGACAAAAATTTAAGTGAACCAAAAGAATCCAGGGATGAAATTAATGATAATGATTTTGTTGCTTCAACCCTACCATCAAAGGAATTTGATTTGTAGTCCACCATTGATTCACTAGAAGGTGAAAATATGACTCTGATTCTTGAGGAAATCATTAATGATAGGTAGGGTGATGTGAATTTTTCTACAACTATTAGGGAGAATAATACAGAATCTGAATTGTTGGACTTGACACAAACTAAGCTCTCCTTGGACTTAACCATTACCGCCCAACACCACAAGCAACCCTTACACACCCTAACCGATCCTTCGCTCAGGTCTCTGCTCAGTTACATTCTTTTTGGGGAGCATATCAGGCCAGTACATCCTCAGGCAGAATGGCGAGTTTGGATTGATGCATGTACTTTTACTCTCGCCATTCAAGGGTTTGACGTACTTATGATTATATCTTTTAAAACCCTTCTTGCTTTAGAGGACCCTTGTTATCCTCTACTCATGTTTCAAGAGGTCCCTTCTTCCTTTACTCTTTTTCCTAGACCTCTCCAGGTAGCTTGCGAGATTATTTTCTATCATGTCTTCTAGCAAGCATTTGGAATCATAATGCATCATTAACTCACCAACATTCGTGGCTACCTATTTTATAGACCTGCACTGTTACACATATTTTTAAGGCCTAGCTCTTTCTATTTGGAACTAGACTTACAGGCTCCCTATAAGTCTAGCTGTCGACAGAAAATGCAGTGCTTGTTGGGAGGCAAGCAAAATAACACCTCATCAGGTGATTTCCTTCCTTTCTCTCCATATTTTAATTTTACAATGAGGACATTATAGGATTTAGGCATGGGGGGGTGCATTTTACATTTTTAGGCAGTATTCATGCATTTAGGTTAGGTGCATTAGCATAAAAAAAAAACTCTCTTGAGCTGAATTGGTTAGCCTTAGCAAAATATCTTTATCAAGGAGGTGTCATTAAAGAGTTTCTTCTTAAATCATTTCTGAGTTTAGAATCTAGTACATTCACTTGCATATAGACTGGGTAATGGACGTTTGAAGAAAACTAATAAGCATTTTTAGTTGGCTGAATCCTTAGACAATTTGAAGGGAGTTAGGCAAACTATCTTCTATTAAGATGCACCTAATATCTGTGAGTAGAAAGTAAAGAGATTAATGGTGCGCTAAGTCTAGTGCAAAGACTCTTAAGTTCTGGATAATTAGATGATGATACCTCGAAGTTAGGCATAGTTTTTGTTCTCTGTTCCTATGTGCAAACCTTGTGTGAATTCTGAGAGTCACCAAATAAGGCAGATACACAGAGATTGAGTCCTAATAAAGCTATGACTATGGTGGATGGTTATGATCGTCCTTCATAGAGTCTTCGACTGAAGGAGGGTAACAGTGTCAAAGGTCAGAAATATGACTATCCTATCCATTCCTTCTCGGTGCTGAGAGTAGGCACTTCCACCAATCCAGCCACACAATATTCTCTTGACCATCATCATCCCTAATAATGCCTCATAAATAAAAGTAAGAGTTGTTAGTAGTTGCAACAAAAAAAAAAGGAAGCAACAAAAGAAAGAAAGAAACATTTATATTTAGAAAAAAAAATAGAGAAAAAGAAAAAGAAAAGGTTCAAGTTTATAGTTTTATTTTCATGTCATCCTTCATTATGTGTCGATGTTTTTGAGGCAATAACAAAAACACCCATTGCGATCCACTAAATATGATCCATTCCTATTTTTTAGTATTTCTGATTGCCCGAATACTGGCTGAGGACTTCTAACTTAGCTGTAGGGTTATTAGAACTTTAATTCAAGTGTGAATTCCAGGTGAGGCCACCAAACATTAAGTACACGTACAAAATCTGGTAAGATATATGATCTCCGAAAAGAAAGAAGAATAAGAAAAAGAAAAGAGAGAGTGAGTGAGCACAAAGGAATGCATAGAGAGCAGAATTTTTAGCCTCTCTCTGGGGTGACTTGTTTGATAGTCTAGGGATTTAGAGTCTGCAGTACTAGACTACATGTAGCACTAGATGGGTGTGAGCCACCAAATATAAATCCATATGACTCTGTATCTCCTACCTAAGCCACAAAGCTGAGGTCAAATCTCAGATTATTTTCTACTTTATCCCTGAGGGAAGAAGTTGCCTATCTTAATAAAATATTTACTAAGGGTTAAGTACAAACTGTAAATATAAGTTGGTTTTCACTTGGATCCATTGCTTAAGCTAATATCACTTCATTTTCACATTTTTCTGGATCTCTAAATTTTTGGAATAAGATAGGAGAAATCTTTGGTCATTTCTATCAGTTTGCACTTTTGCTCGAGACTAGCAAAATTTAGGCATGGGGGTATTTGATTAGTATACCTCAGTAAAGCACTAATTAGCCTAAGTATGCATTAATTACATGTTCCTAGTTTCTAATTATTTATGATTTAATGATATTTTATGTTATCCTGCATACATTTATATGTGTTAAAGTTACAATTAATAACATGTTTCTATGATGACAGGTAGGACACGAGGAGTAAAATATGTTGCACGTACCCCTCAATGCACCGCCATTCACCAACTACCAGTCCAAGCAGGCGGGCTTTGCGCAACCCAACCTCCTCCATTTGACCCTGCTCCATCTCAACCTTCATGCAAGGCCAACTGAATTTTCAGGCTATTTTTAGAGTTAACAGCAGTAGTGAAAAGGGGAGAGGAGGAGAAATGGATTCGGGAAGAAGTTAAAAAGCAAGGGCTCATGAAAGAAGGGGATGAATCTTCTCCCCATGGCGGGGATCTTCTCCCTCTTCACCACCGTGGAACAAGCGCACCTTGTGTTTCAAGCTTGCACCATGGATTGAAGCTACCCTCAACCTTCGCTCATCTTGACAAGGTGGTGCTTGGTGACAGAGATCACCACCACCATCAGCCGCTCCCACCACCGTCACTACCTTCATCTTCTCCACTTTCTTCTTGAACCTCCTGCTACCGCTCCTCCAGTCGAACCCATCAACACCACCACTCCTCGACACCACGATCACCACACACATGCAGCCACCCCCTTGCGCAATGCCCACCAGGTAGCAGCATCACCTTCATCCTCCTTGCGCGTGCAAGCCTACAGTAGCCACGCATGGCCATTCTCATTACTTGTGTGCGCATGTGAGCTTTCCCACCAAGCACTACTCATCTTCTTCATCACCACCAAAGAACCCAAAAAAGCCGTCGCTCCTCCACTAGCAGCCACCTCCATGCACCACGAAGCTTCGCTCCAACAACACCAATGACCTCACCTCGACCCCATGAGGGTAGCCACGCCCTCAGAAATCGACCATGACAACCCTCAACGTTGGCGAGCCACCTCCACCGTCGCTGGCATTCCTCAATGTTGGCAAGAGCTTTGGCCGCAGTTCATCGTGCCACCACCACCATCGTGATCCTCTTGTCGCAGCCAACCTCCATCGAGAACCAACCGACCATTGGCTTCTTCCATGTGTCTGAGGAGGAGAGATAAAAAATGCTCTGTTTCTTCTTCAATTACAATTTACGATAAATGCCATTGCAAAACACTATTTAGTTATTTAATACATTATTTTATTAACGTGATTTTGCATATGAGCTCCTTATAGTTTTACGTAATTGCATGAAATGCTTTTGATGATAAAAATGAGTTGCAATGATTCGATTCTTTAACTATTGTAATTCTCGATTGGACTAGGTTCCATTACATAATTGAATAGGCTAATTCCTCCCTGTGGAGATGACCTAACTATTTTCGTGGTTAGATCTTGAGAATTAAATGTTTTGGAAAGTAATTTTCTACCACGTGACTAAATACAACGACGCGACATTTTATGTTACAAATTTCATCGAAGAATGAAGATTGCTCTTTCAAATGGCGCCATTGCTAGGGAGGAAACACACTTATTAACTTTTTCAGGAAATTTGTATTATTTTTATGCTAGTTTGGAAGCTTTTCTGAATTACTGACATTGGTTCTCTTTGTGTGCACAAATCGAACGACGAACATGACGAGCGCGCACGGTAGAGACAATATTTCTGGTAGACCTTAACGCTACCTAGAGGGCAGCAACAGGAGCATGTGGGCCTTGATTCCACGTGTGTGAAAGGAGGATTGGTGACCAGAGACATATTTGCTTCCTTTAGATTTAGATCAGGCTAGATAGACATTAGACATTTAATTTCTATCTTATGGATCCTTGTTGGGCATTTTTTGGAACGTGTTCCTAGTGCTTTTTATTTCTTATCACTCTTGTATGAGGGAGCATCTTTTCAGGAGCGTGTTCCCATTTTATTTAGATTATAGGTTTATTGGAATTCTTTGAACTGCATGTTAGTAAGTTAGTTAAATTAGATTAGGTTTGTTTGCTTATTGTCATAAAAAAAAGGTACGTCTTTTCTTGTGCATTAGTTATCTGCACATGCATTACATTTGGACATAATTAAAGAAGACCACTTAAGCTGATTTGAAAAGATTAATCAAGCAGTCACATTACCTCTTGAAAAGAACGTAAAATATACACGAAGTGTGTGAATAACTTGACTGTGATTTTCAAAAGAAAAATTACTTTTCGTGGTGTGATGCACACTTCCTGCACCGAGCACGCACTATAGGCACTGTATTAAGACTTGGACCCTTAAGGTTATGGGTATCAATCTCTTTATCGGTGCAATCAGAGTCCCTCTTGACCTAGTTTGCAATTCAGTCTTTAAAATTTCTATTCTTCACATCCAAGCCCCTAACTTTCAAATTATTATGTTTAGGTCCCTAACTTGTCATTTTCTTCATTTAGGTCGTTGTTGCCATTAGTGTGAATAGAAGCTTAGCAGTGAGATTCATGGGAGGATTTCTCCCTCAAATCAAGGCCATTCTCCTCCAAATTCTAAGGGAAGAATCTAGAAGAGATTTTTAATCTCTTGAGATGCCTTAGGGCTTCCACATCAACACCTCGAGCTCAGATGAGCTCGAGAAAATCAAGGATTTTCTTCCTTGAAAATGTGGACGAATCAAGCCCTTCTCGTGCTTTTGAGCTCGATCTAGAGCTCTATAAAGAGCCCTCGACCCTAGGACATCTTCCTCAGCCAAGATTGGATTGGAATAGCCTTCTCTTCTCCTCATCTAGCCAAACGTAACTTGTGCTCCAGCAACCTGCTCTGTCTTCCTCCTTCGGCCAATTAACCACCAAATTAGTTGGCCTTCCATCCTTCCTTCATCGTGCGTCTTTCTAGCTAAAGAAAGAGTGTCTTCTATCTTATCCTCATCATCGATACCTCACCGGACCTCATCACCTTCTTCACGATCGGTCGGTTGACGCTAAATGTTGCCGACTTTCTTGTTCATCCTAAGCTCCCTTAGCTTCTTCCTCTCCCTCTCTATACCTTCTTCACACTCTCAAATTTCACTTTCAACCGCTCAAACACCTTCATCCCCATCATCTTCCCCAACTTTGGCGCGAAATCTAGTGAACTCGCACCGGTAAACCACACCATCAAACACCAAACTACGACCACCCACACCTTCCTCTCCTTCCACTGATCAAAAGCCCCAACATTATTGGGACTGTGACTACTCCAACACCTCCATGAACAACCCACTACTCCACTGCCATCTCTGGCTTCATCCGTCTTCCATACGCCACCATTCATCAAACTACCCCCACCATTGTGTTCCATACATCACAATGACTCTGCTAAGCATTCTAATTAGGGCTCAAGGCCCGTGCTTGTGCTTTTCAGGTAGCATTGGAGCTCCACCTTTGCGAGCATCTTCTCCGACATTTCTTGCTTTACTCCGACCATCATATGACCAGCTACACCATGCACTCGAAGCTGCTCTAGGCCTTGAGGCTTCCCAGGAACAAGATGAATCATGTTTCATGAATTAAAATTAGGGTTCAGAGAACTCATCGTCGTAGCTCGAAAATGCATCTATCAGATAAAATTTATAACCGAAACTTGAAATGTGAGTCCCGGGTTGAACATGGGGAGGCAAACATTTGGTTTTGAAAGATATGAATTTCTCTTTTATTTCTTTTCGTTGTTTTCATCTTTTCTAATTTTTTTGGTATTTTTTATCAAGCAAGAGATTAAGTTGATGAAATTTTATCTAGCTAATCTACTTGCAAAAATATAAGAGAAAGAGAGAAACAATCATGGATTTCTAACCAAATGTATTTTTACAACTATGAAAGTGGGAAAGATTACACTACGAAAGTAATAAAGATAGAAAGAGGTGAGGGAATCCCCCTCGATGGTTTCTCGGAGGATGACTCACTCCGACGTCGCCTGGAGGAAGGTGGTGAGGAGTGGGATGAAAGAGGATGGATCCGGAGGATGGAGGATGGGGCAGGACGGCGTCATGGCAAGGATCTTCTTCTAGAAGGGCAGTGAAAGGACGACCACGGGATGCTCCATGAATGGGGATGAGAGGTAGGAAAACTATTTTCTTTTTTTACTCTAGTGGAGAATCCTGAGCTTGGGACAAGCTCTCTCTAGAGCCTTGGAGGTGGTGAGAGGAAGAAAGAAAGAGATGAAGATCCATCGCAAACGTCGCTGAAGATAGCCCACGCACCCACACTGATGCTGCGCGGGTGCACTACGCACGTTACACGCTCGTGTGCACTGCCACTGTTGTGCGTGCTTGCCTCCGCACCCTCGCTGCTGTGCGCGTACGGTTGCGCATGCGTGCACATGGGTGGCCTAGGTTACTCCATGTGGCATGATCTAGGCCATCCATCTTCTTTCCGTCGTAGGGGCTGTTACAGAGGTCAGATTGAGTCAATTTTCACACCGTTGGGCTGCGATCGTTGACTCGAATCCATTTGTACGGTCGGATTTGTCATTTGAAGCTTTGAATTAGACCACCTAGTCCCTTGCCCGTTGATCTTCCTCGGACTACATATGGTGCTATGAGACTCTGATCAAGGCGATTTTGGAGGCGTTGGACTCCAATCATCATTCTTATCAGATCCGTATGATCGGATCATCAATCTGAGGCTCCAAAATAAATCTCCATCTCTCCTAACCACAAAAAGGATGCAATTAACTTAAAATATACACAACTACTCTAAATGAAGAATGATGGATGCTATGCAATATTTATAATATGGAATGCAAATCTAAGCCTAGGAACATGCATAAATAAGCATTTTAACCTAAATGGATATGTCTACATCATACCCCCATGCCATTCTTTTCTTAGTCCCTAGTAAAATTACACTACACGCTACGTATAAAAATAGAATTTGGACTCGATCGCTTAGGCCTAAGTCATTTATTAACAAAAGAAAATTTCAACTAAGGTCCTAAACTATGAAAACTCAACAATACCTAGGTGTCTGCCAGAATGCAAACCGCCCAAGTCCTCGCCTTATTTGAAAAGGGAAGATGCATGTTTTTGTTTTTTCTTCTTTTCTAATTTTTTTGGACTTTTGGAGTTTGAGAGTTTTGGGATAACTTTTTACGGCTACCCGACCCACCCAAGACTCGAAAAGGACTCTAAGTGCTAAGCATCTTGTGAAAGGGTGATAGACTCACTAGGTGGCCATTAAAATGGACTTCGGGTTTCTACGACCCTAGGTGACCTTAAGAGTTTCTACCTAAAGGTTTATCTTTTTGAATGATAGCTTTCTCCCTACTTTATTTTTTATGGTGTCAACACAAGGGTGAATCCAGTGTATATCTCCCTAGTTTATTCTAATTCCCCACTTCATCCCTAATTGTTTCGGGAATTATTGTGCATTTTCATGAGCTAGGCTCTAAATAACAGGCCAATGGGCAGTTACCCATGGCAACTTGACAACCATACTCATGTGGTAAAGTGTGATTTTATTTTATTATTTTATTTTTTTCTCCTTTTTCTATTTTTTCTTTTTATTCTAAGTATTTCTTTTTTCTTTTTTTTTTTCTAAGTAGGTGGCTTCCCTGATCTAAGATTTACCTAAAGGCATCAGGAAGAGAATGGTCGTCTGGCTGGGCTCTAGACAACTGGCTGATGAGATGTTACCACTGACAACTTGCCAGCCATACCACCCTAGACGGTGCATTAGCTACCTAATTTCCGTGGAAACTGCCAAAATATGAGTCAGTGCAAATAGTGTGTAAATGCTTAGGCTTAAAGTCCCCATAAATCAGAAGGTAGGTTGATAAGTCCTATACTTATCAACCTAATTTATTGACCAATTTAAAATAGAATTACTCAGCGAGGACTCAAGACTAGGTCCACATTCGAGTGGACACCCAGGCTAATTAAGCCTGAAGACCTGAAGAGTCTAAGTGTTTAGGTCCTCTCATATCATTTCCTAAAGTTAATAATGCCAAATGCGTAAGTTCTCTTCTCCTAATTATATTTTCTTGTCTTTTTGAATTTTCATTTTTTTAAAGAAACTAAAAGAAATTCTACAGAGTTAACAAAATGATTTCAGGAATTAATTATCCACCCACCCATGCCTTAATGATGCAATGTCCTCATTGTAAAAATAAAGACATGAAAAGGGCGGAGTAAACAGAATATCACTTGAATTTTGTGACAACCCGTCAACTCTACAAAGAGAAGAGAGTATACACACGTGCTAAATTTTAATGCCTTCAGCTAAGCATAATATAGATACAAAGAAGAAATGGAGAATTCATAAATGTAGGTCAGAATTCACAAGTGCCTTTGCGTGAGCACGTGCCCGTGTTGCTGTGCACGTGCGATGGTGCGTGCATGCGCATGGGCAGCCTAGGTTGTGCCATGTGGCACGATCTGGGTCATCCATCTTCTTTTCGTTGTAGGAGCTGGATAGAGGTCGGATTAAGTTGATTTTCACACCGTTGGGTTGCGATCGTCAAACCGAATCCATCCACATGGTCAGATTTGTTGTTTGAAGCTCTAAATTACATCACCTAGTCCCTTGGCCGTTGATCTTCCTTGGACTGCATATGGTGCTATGGGACTCTAATCAAGGCTATTTCGAAGGCATTGGACTCCGATCGCCATTTTGATCAGATCCATATGGTCAGATCGTCAATCTGAGGCTCCAAAATAAATATCCTTCTCTCCTGACCACAAAAGGGATGCAATTAACCTAAAATATACACTACTCTAAATGCAAAATGATGCATGCAAATCTAAGCCTAGGAACATCATAAATAGTCATTTTAACCTAAATGGATGTATCTATATCATAACCCCATGCCTATCTTTTTCTAGTCCCTAGCAAAATTAAACTACATGCTACGTATAAAAATAGAATTTGGACTCGATCACTTAGGCCTAAGTCATTTACTAGCAAAAGAAAATTTCAACTAAGGTCTTAAACTATGAAAACTCAACAGTACCCAGGTGTCTACTAGAATGTAGATCGCCCAAGTCCTCGCCTTATTTGAAAAGGGAAGATAATTTTTTTTATTTTTTCTTCCTTTCTAATTTTTTTGGACTTTTGGAGTTTGAGAGTTTCGACATAACTTTTTATGGCTACCCGACCTGCCCAAGACTCGAAAAGGACTCTATGTCCTAAGCATCTTGTGAAAGGGTGATAGACTCACTAGGTAGCCATTAAAATGGGCTTTGGGTTTCTATGACCCTAAGTGACCTTAAGAGTTTCTACCTAAAGGTTTATCTTTTCGAATGGTAGCTTTCTCCCTACTTTATTTCTTATGGGTCAACACAAGGGCGAACCCAGTGTATGTCTCCTTGGTTTATTCTACTTCCCTACTTCTTCCCTAAGTGTTTTGGGAGTTATTGTGCATTTTTGTGAGTTGGGCTCTGGACAACCGGCCAATGGGTTGTTACCCACGGCAACTTGCTAACCATACTCGTGCGATGAAATGTGGTTTTATTTTATTTTATTTTTTTAATTTTCTCCTTTTTCTATTTTTTTCTTTTTATTTTAAGTATTTCTTTTTTTCTCTATTTTTTTTATAAGTAGGTGGCTTTCCTGATCTAAGATTTAGCTAATGGCATCAGGAAGAGAATGGTCGTCAGACTAGGCTCTGGACAACCGTCCGATGAGCTATTACCACCGTTAACTCGCCAGCCATACCACCATAGACGGTTCATTAGCTACCCAATTTCTGATGAAATTGCCGAAAAGTGAGTTATTGCAAACAGTGTGTAGAAGCTTAGCCTTAAAGTCCCCTCAAATCAGAGGGTAGGTTGATAAGTCGTATACTTATCACCCCAATTTATTGACCAATTTAAAATAGAAATACTTGGCAAGGTCTCGAGACCATGTCCTCATTCGAGTGAACACCCAGGCTAATCAAGCCCAAAGACCTGAAGAGTCTAAGTGTTTGGGTCGTCGTATCATTTCCTAAAGTTAATAATGCCTAATGTGTAAGTTCTCTTCTCCGATTTTTATTTTTTTTTATCTTTTTGAATTTTCATTTTTTTTAAGAAACTAAAGGAAATTTTACGAAGTTAATAAATTGATTTTGGGAATTAATTATCTACCCCCCTTGCCTTAATGATGCAATATCCTCATTGTGAAAATAAAGACATGAAAAGGGTGGAGAAAATAGAATATCACCTGAATTTCGTGAGAACCCGGTCAACTCCGCAGAGAGAAGAGAGTATACCCACTTGCAAAATTTTAATGCCTTCAGCTAGTCATGATATTCATACAAAGAAGAAATGGAGAATTCACAAGTGTAGGTCAAAATCAAAATCAAAAGATTAATCCTCAAACCTGCCAGCAGAAGATGTCCATAGATGTGGACCGAGTTGTGGTGCAAACCCATGCCCCAGGGTCGAGTAGTTCTAAGGTTCTGGATGAAAATCACCCAGAATCGAAGATTATTATGCTTGCGAGGCCAGGCCTATGGTTTGGTGTGCAACCCAAGACTAAAGTGTTGGACAAAAGGTAGATTTGGTTCACTTTGTTCAGATGTCCACATAACATTCAGCTCAGAAAATAATCAGTTATTCCAAGCTTGGGTCGCACATCGAAGGTATCGTAAGGGTCCTGGTAAAAAGAAAGTGGTTTCAAGTCAATAGGTACCCTTAAATCCAAAATTGTAGTTCCCTCAGAAGTAGCTTTCCAGATTTTTATTTCCAACTTCCTATCCTCCAAGATTAAGGTTTCTTGGACCTCTAAATCGTTGTACACCCCATCCAAAATACCCAAGTCCAACAATTGTGCCTGAATCAGGATTGACTTGGGTTTGGTGATCTCCAAAATATCATAATTCAGCTCTTCAGGGTGTGGTTGAGCAGTGGAGCTATTGATTGAATCATCAGGTTTCGGATCGTCCAAGTTAGCCCCAATAGAATTAGAATCTTCAATAGTCAGGCTATCAGATGGTTTATTGAATTCCTTAAGCTCGTTTGTCTCATTAATTTTTCTCCTTGAGCTCAAGTGAGACTTTACTAAGAGATTCCTTGTTAGAGTGATAAATCAATGTTTTAAAATTGCTTCATTGTAATATAGCCAAAATAGTGCTCAAGCAAATAAATTTATTACTCGAATGAAAGTCCGAGGTCGAACACAAGGAGAAATATGGCAATTTCAAACTCAAGATCACAATTTGAATCAAAGATATAAGAGATTGCAATAATAATGTCAACTATCAATGTGCAAAAAGAATGGAGTAAAATGGTGATTTGAATCACCAATTACTCCTCACAGTAATAGCAACTAAATCAACAGCATTAATAAAGCCTTAAATGTATGCAATCAGACGATCTAGGCTTGTATCTGATGGCTTAAATAGCCAGTTGCTATAGTGCTTCCTAGAGACTCAACAGTCTCTTTTCGCTGCTGCTCGCTTTCTCTTCTCCTTTCTTCTTCTTTAGATTCTTTTCTTCTTTGCCTTTCTGCTTCTCTTCTTCTTTGTTCTATCTGGCTCCTCTTTTGTTCTTCTTCCTTCTTTCTTTCTACTATCCAAGCCTTCTGATGCACAGGGGGATACTTATGAAATTGGCTAAGTGTTAGCCAACTCCTTTCAGATCAAAACCCCCTATCCTCGTGCACTCTCTCTTTCCTTCTCTCACTGGGATCCGCCCTCCCAAGCCAATATCAGGATAGTCGAGTTATCAAGTAGGTGCGCACCTGGGTCCAGGCTCACCGGCAGTGGGTGGTGAGTGAGGAGTGAAGGCTTAGGTGGGTCAGGTGCACTAGGTCCATGGGAAAAATGTCATGGATAAGGCATGTAAGGAGTGTGAGGGACCTCACCCCTTGTGTTTGAGGCGATAAGCCCTTGACACAAATTCAATTTATGCGGCACAAGAAGGGCGTCCGTATCCGATGTGGGACTATCCCACAGAGCTTTCTTCGTGCAGTTGCAATAGGTGGTTGCTCACCAAATTGGTGTGTTGCTGCAATCTCTTGGGCAAATTGAAGGTTTGTGGAAAAACTTGGAGATGAGTCTGTGTCAATTGGGAGATGCAGCAGGTGAAACCAAGACCTGGAAGTAGCTGAACATGTCGGAGAAGACGCTGGGGACGATGGCTGTCCAATCATGCCTTGAAACATGAAATAGGGCCTTGTGGCCACGTTAAAACAATGCAAGCTAATCACCTAAGGATGGCGAGGGTAGTCGTGGTGATTTTAGGGTGAATTGAGGTGTGTGGTGGAGGTCAGTGAAGGTGGATGGCAATGGGTTTGTTTGGTGGGTGATTTGGGTGAGTGAAGTGGCAAATAGGGAGATGGATTTTGAAGAGGGTGGAGAGGTGAAGGTTGTGGGCTTGTCGGCGAGGTGGATGGAGGTGCGTAGCGGTGGAAACACTTCGCCAGAGGAGTGGCTGGAGCGGAGGAGGAAGAGGGTGGTCAGTGCGATACAGCAATCGAAATGAAGTGTGGTTGGTGTGTAAAGGAAGTAGAAAAACTAGGGAACTTATCTTGGCGATTGGCAGACGAAGAGAGGCAGAAGAGACATCGGTTGTGGTATGGTCGATGCCAAAGACAAAGGTGACTCCAGTGAGAAGGAAATGGTGAGGAAGATGGAGGGAAGGATGCCAGCTGGTATGACGTGACGCGAAGGAAGATGAGGAAAATGAATTCGCCGCTAGTATTATGGATGGACAATGAGGGAGGTTGGAGTGGATCGCCAGAGCTCGAGGAGCCTTTCGGCCAGATTAGGAGAGAGAATTTATGGTAGATCTGGAAGAAATCGAGCTTGAGGAGAATGATTTAATCTAGAGGTCTTTTTATGGGCCTTTAGAGGAGGTTTTGGGCTTGGGAAGCAAGCTTCCCAAGCTTGGAAAGCTTCACTAGAGTTGTGATTTTTTTGATACCCAAATCTCTCATGCATTCGCATGAGAGATTGGGAAGGTTTTGGGGCATGGGATTTGGCTCAAATGGAAGGGAATTCCTTGACGAACTTCCCTTTCAAATTTGAAAGGGAAGTTCGTCAAGGAATTTAAAAGGGATTCGTCAAGGAATCAAGAAGTTCTTGCCTATGTTAGGTTGCCGGTGATTGTACGAATAGGATTAATGGAGGTAGGGACCTATTTGTGAAAATGATGATAAACTTAGGGGTCTTTTTGTAAATATTTTTAAAGTTAAGGGCATAAATGTAATCTGACAGGACCAAATTGCAAATAGGTTAAGACAATTTCATCTTGGGTCCAAATTTTGGTACAAACCTAATTTGGACCTAAGGAGTCTAATGGTAAAATTTGATTTTGGTTTTGACCATGTTTGACTGGGTAATTTATGCAAAAACCCTAATTGGGGTAAATGTATGTCTGAGACTCTATTTTGGGTTAAAACGGGTTTTAATGGTCAATTGGAACGTACCAAACCCTAGAGAATATTTTTATATGAATTTTATAGGGTTTAGGTGAATTTTATCCTGACCAAAACTTTAGTTAATTAAGTGGATCTATTTTTAGTGTTTCAAAAGTTATTTAATTCTCAAAATATGCAAAAATCCTTTTCTGCCTATTCTAACCCACTTGTTATCCTTTTAAGACCATTTGACCCTTAATTAACCCCTGAGAAAACTTGTGGTTGTACTATAGTCAAGTTATGATGGTAAAATTATAGTTTTAACCCTGGTTTCTTGTCTCTCTTAAAATGATAATGCAATGAATTATGACCTTATGAAGCTTATGTAGGAGCATTTAAAGACTTAATCAGATCAAATTGAACTAGTTTATGGCTTATAAAGGTGTTCCCATCATTCCTCACCCTCAATCAAGGAATTCATGATCCTCATTTATATACGTCTCGATATCATATGTCATTTCATGGTCCATGGAGACATATTTTTCGTCATTCCTTAGCTCTAGGATCTTGGGTGAGAAACTCGGTTCATCCTCAATGGGTTGCTCTAGACCAACCTAGTCATCTCCAATCTCAGAATATGTATGCCCCCCGATAGGCACCTGAGCAGGGGTCGGCATTGGCTCTCCTGAAGAGGGTTCATCTTGAGAATCATCCTAAGATTTGACTAGGAAAACCTAAAATTTCATCCCCAACCTCGATAATTTCCCAAGAAAAAGCTCACCCAGGTCCCTATCCCTTACATTTTGGAGCAAATCCAATAGAGAAGTATTAAGCTCATCAATCATTTTGATCATAGGCTCCAATGCTTCAATGCATGGTGTTGGCTGAGCTTCTAAAGATTGTATAGTGTTCCTCAAATTAGCCAACACCATATCTTGGATCTGGCTCACCTAAACCGACTGGTTTGGTTCAAGGTTGGGTCGGTTCGGGTTAAATCTCAGGGAGTCAAGATATTAAGGTTCTCGGGTCCTTCCCTGATAGTAGGTCATCTCGGGTTGCTCAAAAAATGGAGGTGACCTATATTCAGTGGAATATTAGGGAGAGTAGATGTTATAATCATCATATCCTTCTTGATTGTAGATCAAGTTGGTTTGATCATCAAGGGATCGAGATCTATAATCATTATAGCTTTGGGAAGGATAATAATCATAGTCTTGTTGACTAAGGTTAGGCCCTGGACACTAAGGTCCGGATTCATATCCCCAATCAAAGTTATCCTGACTAGTGGATGAGTAATTATAAGTCAAGTCAAGATAGTAGTCAACTTAGGTATATGTGGTGGTAGGAGGGTAGGATGGGAAATGAGTGTAGGATGTGGAAGGATACATGGTAGAATAGGAGGGAAATCAGAAGAGAGAAAGGAGCCCTGTAATACAAGAAATCAACCCTATCTTTAGGTGGGTTAGTGTAAATGCCTACAGACTCCCAGGACCAGTCTTGAGATTATAAACAATTTGGTCTACTTCTATCCAGTCAATCCAACCAGTTAAAGGGAGGGGTTGGGGAGAAGGTTCTTCCTTTGGCTTACACCTCCGGTTCCTAGTGTACCCCCCAACCGCGGTCGTTTGATGCTACTCCCCTAGCTAGACATCAGATGGACTAGCAGAATCATATTAATTGAAAAAAATCTCAGCTTGAGCCTCGAAGAGCGAATCAATCCTTAAGGCCAACGTTTGCACAGTTTTAATTAGGCTTGGGATGATTATGCTCTTGGAATGTGATGGGCCCTTTAGATGGGTTGTGCCCTTAATGATCAATTCAAATGTGTGTGCATGCACAACCAAGGTTTGCAAACAAGGTTATTTGATGATGTATCCTTTAGGGTTTAACCTTATTTAGTAGCTTTTAGGGATTAATCTTTAGGTTCGTTCAATTAGGTTTAGTAGAACACTCCAAGTTTTGAAAGTACTGGTGTAGATATATTCCTTTAAAAATCAGAAATAAAATGTGGAGTGCTTGGTTCAGTCCTAAAAAGCAACCTTAAGTGGCAAGCTACTTCATGAATCAATTTTAATTTGAGTGGTGCAACCCAAACAGCTCAATCAATTGGCCTGTTGCACCACTTAGTTAAGGCACATGAAAAGTCTTAACCTAGTCAAATTTTCTGCTCACTTATTGGTGTGCTGAGTTAGGGTGTACCACATCCACAGGTCAAATTCCGGTTAAGTGGTAGAATCAATGTGAATTGGTGCGCCTTAAGGTGAGAAGTTGTAGGTGTTAAGTGTGTAGCTTTCAGTTAAATCCCACAGGAGAAGAGTATTTTTTTACTTTTTTTTAATATATGCGGGTGGGTGAGGTGAGGCGAAGTGATAATCAAACAATTAGATCTATCCTAGGGTTTATAAAAGCACCTAGGTTGATTTGAGTTTGAGTTATTAGTGTGGCGAAATGGAAACTAGGGTGGGGGTGGTAGGGGATAAACTTACAAATGTCTCTACCCACACTTTACTCCAATCTACCGCCTTCATCTCCTCAATCGGGTTCCTGCAAGATAATAAATTGAGGAAGATAGGTTAGAAAAATATGTAAGTAATGCAGGAAAATGTGAGAAAAACCAAAGAGCGTTGCCCCCCGGCAATGGTGCCAAAATGATGAACCGTGTTTCACGAATTAAAATTAGGGTTTAGAGAACTTGTCATCGTAGCTCGCAAAACGTGTCTATCAGATAAAATTTATAACCGAAACTCGAAATGTGAGTACCAGATAGAACACGAGGAGGCGAATGTTTGGTTTTGAAAGATACGCGTTTCTCTTTTACTTCTTTTTGTTATTTTTATCTCTTTTAATTTTTTGTTATTTTTAAGATTAGGTTGATAAAATTTTATATAGCTAATCTGCTTGCAAAAATATAAGAGAGAGAAACAATCATGGATTTCTAATCAAATGCTTTTTTACAACTATGAAAGCTGGAAAGATTACACTACGAAAGCAATAAATATAGAAAGAGGTGAGAGAATCCCCCTCGATGGTTGCTCAGAGGACAACTCACTCAGACGTCGCCTGGAGGAAGGTGGTGAGGAGCGGGATGAAAGATGATGGAGCCGGAGGACAAAGGATGGGGTAGTACGGCGTCGCATCGAGGATCTTCTTCCCAAAGGGCGGTGAGAGGATGGCCACGGGATGCTCCACGAATGGGGATGAGAGGTGGGAAAACTATTTTCTTATTCTACTCAAGAGGAGCATCCTGGGCTTGGGACAAGCTCTCTCTAGAGCCTTGGAGGTGTTGAGAGAAAGAAAGGAAGAGATGAAGAAAAATGGGAGGGGTAGGGGTCCTTTTATAGTGGAGGAAAGAATAAAATTCATATATAGGTCATTTAGTGATGGTCATAAACGTCGCTGAAGATCCGCCACAAACACCGCTGAAGATAGCACATGCGCCCATGGTGCTGCTACGCTGGCATGCGCTCTGCGCACCCGTGTCACGTGCCTCCGCACGCTACGCGTCCGCATGCGCTGTTGCTACTGAGCATGTGTGCCTCCATAGGCGTGCACGTGCTCGCGCTGCTATGCCCGTGCGGTGGCACGTGTGTGCACATTGGCGACCTGGGTTGCGTCACGTGGCATGATCTAGGCTGTCCATCTTCTTTTCGTTGTTGGGGCTGCTACAAAGGTCAGATTGAGTCAATTTTTGCACCGTTGGGCTACGATTGTCAACCCAAATCCATCCGCATGATCAAATTTGTCATTTAAAGCTCTGAATTATGTCACCTAGTCCCTTGGTTGTGATCTTCCTCGGATTGCATATGGTGCTACAGGACTCCGATTAAAGCAATTTCGGAGGCGTTGGACTCCGATCGTCGTTCTGATCATATTCATATGGTCGGATCGTCAATTTGACCGCAAAAAGGATGCAATTAACCTAAAATATACACAACTACTCTAAATGTAGAATGATGCATACTATGCAATATTTATAATACGGAATGAAATCTAAGCCTGGGAAGAGGCATAAATAGGCATTTTAACCTAAATAGATATGTCTACATCAGAATGCAACCAAAGCAGCATGCATCAGTAGCTGCTTCAATTTGGCAAAGAGGTCAGCTGCAATTCACATAAATTCGTGCAAAGAAGAAAAGTCGTGGGATTAGTCCCACATCGTGCATCAACAGCACTCGTGCAGCGTATAATACACAAAGGTGAAGAGTGCTTATCACCTCAAAGAGCACAGGGGTGAGGTCCCCATACACAACCCAACACACGCACTTCACAAGAGCTTGCTCATACATCCTCACCCACGAACATGCCCATGGGTTTGGGTTGGATCAGTTTACTCGATTATCTGGGTCTGACTTGGTCTGATAAAGGGAAATCTAAGGAGGGGGAGGGTTTTGCATTGTTGAGACCTCGATATTTGTGTAGGTCCTGATGGAGGGGGGTGGGATTTGTGTGATATGAAATAAAATGCATAAATATAAATAATCAATCTCACAAAAAATGCAATCACAAGAACACAAGAGATTTTTAGGTGGAAACCCAAACCTGGGTAAAAACCTCCACATAAGCCTCTCGACTTAGGATTTTTCGATCGACCTAATCGATCAAATCCACTAACCAAGTCACATAAACGAGGCTGACTCGACCTTAATACAACCACGCTACTATGTACGAGGGTAGAATTCCTCAAAACCCCTCCTCTTCATGAGAAGTATGTTGTCTTGAGAGGGAGCTAGGATTTTGCAAAGCAAATGACCAAACAAAGACAATAACAACAATCCTATAGAGCCACAAAGTATTTAAATCTAGCTACTATAGGCAATAGAAACTTCCCTTTGATGGAAGTGCGTTGGCTAGCAATGTGGGGTGCGTGAACCACGCAATGGAACTCCGACGCTCTCGTATTTGTAGGTGGGAGCGTGGGTGCACAGCAAGGATGATGCTCTCAAGAGTATGGAGAAAGGTTTGGAGATAACAACACTTCTAAGTGATTCTTTTATTCTTTCGAACACAATATGAGTGGAGGTAGTGTTTCTTGGTGTGTCTAACAAAGGAAGAGTGCCTCTCTATTTATAGAGGCCCTAAGAAGGGTTTAGAAGGCCTTGGAAGGCTTCTATAGTTGTTGGGAAGAAATCCATTGCAAAATAGGCCAAAGTTAGGGTCATTAATGTTTCTAATAGGGTTATTAGATGTCTGGTTCTAATGTCAGATGTCTGGGCCATCGTATGATCTAGGGATTGGTCGTCTGATCTAGAAGGGTAGAAGATCTAGACTAAGTTGGATCAAGACAAACGTTTAAGATAAATTTTAAGATGTCTAGGATAAAGGTTAGACATTTAATCCTAAGAAGGTTTCTTTCCTATTCTCACAAGATTGAAATAGGGTTCTAGTGATAAGTTGCACAGATGACAGATTGGACGTCAGGCATTATGTCTGGATGTTTGGAAATAGAAATCACCATGGGAATGGATTTCCAGAGGCTCAAACGGCTATTAGGTCTGACAAGAAATGGTTAGGGTCAGATCTTTAGCCTAACATCTATTTATCAGACATCTGGGATGAATTACGGAAGTCTGAAAGTAGATGTGAATCATATTAAGGGTTAATCCTCAATGATTAAAATTTTCAAGACAACAGTCCTCTAGTTAGACATCTGGAAAAGTCCTCAGACATCTTCTGAGACGTCTGGACTAAGGGTAGGACAACTGAAACAGGCAAACAAAGAGTGGGTTTCTGGCCTAAGTGTTCTAGACGCCTAATCAAATAGTCAGACATCTTAAAGTCTAAGATTAGGCGTCTAATGTCCAAATTGGACATCTGATCAGGCTATCTGATGCCTACTTTGGTTTCCTAATTTATCTAAGAGTTTGCCTAAGTATCCTAAGGTTGTGTATGTGTTCCTAGGACCATTTGTTGTTACTTTGGGGCTATTTAACAAATGATCTAAGTAAATAAAAAGCAAAAAGCCAAAAGACAAAATACATAGAATAAAAATAGTAAGAACTTCTATCCTATTCTTCATCTCCTTGTCTTCAAGATCTTGCTCCACGCGAAGCTCCTCCTCCATCAACCTCGTCCAATCCGCCATAGATGCAAGCTTGAGATCCTTCACACTTGTATCCATTTGCATCTATCCTGAAACTATAACTCAAATGCAAACATAAATAACAAGTGTTTTGTTGGCATCAAAATTAATGGTTGTGGTGCCCTTCCACCAACAATTTGTGCCCCCGTTTACTCAGTACTTAGCTGCTCTTCTGTGCTTGTGCCTCATGCTCTCTATTGAGGCCTTTGAGAAGCTAAGGCACCTAAAGCCTTATGCGGTTCTTCTAAAGTTTGATTTTAGACGTCTGTTCCTTAAGACGCGCCATCTGATTGGTTGCCTTGTGTTGGTTCTGATACTGATGTTCGATTGAAATTACTGTTGAAATATTTAAGGTGATTTGTGCTTAGACGTTAGGGTTAAATTGATGGTTTAAACCACCATTTGAACCCAATATTTTTGGTACTCTTATTCCTGACATTGAGATATTCTCCTGATATATATAGAGCATCATTTTTTATTCTATATGCATATTCTTAATAATTGTGATCAGTGATTCAATTGCTTATAATTACTCCCTACGAATGACCTCGGACTCACTTTTGTTTCCCATGTTTGCAAATTTAAATGTTGTATTATTTTTGTTGATTGCACAAGAATGTGTATGTCTTAAACTACGATGAGAGAGATGCAAAGACAACAACCTATAGATGTGTTGCCTCATACACACGAGGTGAGGTCCCTCTCTCACCTACCTGTGCACTCCTCGCCCGTGCCTAGGAATGCAGGCTTGGTTCCCAGTCCGAATCTGATTATACGTATACCTGTTACTTGATACTGAGGAGAGAGAAAGAGGAAGTTCTGAGGGAAGGAGGGGGTTTTGCACTATGCTATATTGGGATTCATGCCTAACACTCAGGCATATTCATGAGGTGATTTCAAGTTGACACTTAAGGCATCTGGGGCTTCTCTTCGACATCTAATCTGAGAAGGAAATTGGTTCTGATTGACCTTTGATTGTGGTTTGAGAGTGCTGATAGTATAGTTGATTTGATTTAGGATTTGTGACTAATTGTTGGGGATAATTGATGGTTCCAACAACTATTTTTTTATTCTCTTTATTTTTACTCTGGGATACATTTCTGAGCATTAATCGATTATTCACATATTTTTGAATGAATATTAATTGCATCATTATTTTTGATTGTTGTGAATGGTGGATTGAATTACTATACTTGCACCCTGCAAACAACCTCAGAACTCACGATTTTTCGAGCACTTATAAAATTTAAATGTCAATTTGATTTTTGATGCTATACTATGATGCTTTTTTCTAAACTACTATGAATTTCGACTCTAACATTGCCTCCACTCATATCTATTTTAAGCCATTTCTAGGATTAAATTGAAGTAATTGAGGCTAGACATAATAGTTTCCTTACAGCATTTGTTTGGTCTTCCTATCCCTTTTTAGCGGGTTCACCTCTAACTCCTTGTATCTCCTAACTAAGGCATTTAGTGGCCTTCTCTACAAATGTCCAAACCACCTTAGATGTCTCTCTCATTTTATCCTTTATCGATGCCACTACAACCTTTTCTTGCATAATCTCATTTAGAATATGATCCTTGTATAACCACATATCCATCTTAGCATCTTTATTTCTACCATAGACATCTTTTGTTCAAGCATATTGTGGAGAACAAAGTTCCACGTGGCAGTCTAGGAAATGCCCAAAGGGGCACTGGTCCTATGCGATTTTTGGTATGTCTTTTGGTCCAACTTTGGTGGTCCTTAGTTTGGTAGATTTGGATTTTTAGAAAGTTTGTTTACAGGAATTATTCTTTCTAAAAGTAGGGGATATGATTTGATTAGGATTTAGTTTGTTACTTGTTTCAGAGGATTGTAATATGTTCTCTCTATAAAAGAGAGCCTTTGAAGTCCTTTTATCCTTGAGTTAATTCTTTCAATTCATCAACTCCCTCTCTCCTTCTCTTCTTCGCTGATTGTAGCCATCTCTCTCTCCTCCCTATTGCATGGAATAGGGACAGCTTGCAACAACATACTACTGCATATTCTCCCTACGTGGGAGAGCTCCATGCCTCCACATTGTGCCAAACTCAACATGGTATTAGAGCCTTCAATCTAAGCTCTTCCTAGGGAATTTGTACATGCATGGGAAGGAGAAGAAAAGAAAATGTTACGTTGTGCATGATTTTTCCTAGAGGACCATCTACCTCACCTTCCTTTTGGTGACCTTATACATGCTCGGAGAAATCGAGCACCTTACGCTGGTTCATGGGGTGTAGGAGCAACAACACTGACTCGAATTAAGGGGGCACATGAAACCCTCTAGCACAGAGGGGAACGCCAAGTTCAAGTGTGTGGCTCTCAGGTGTAGAAAAAGAGGCACTGCGACTGCTCTCAACCTTTTTGAATGAAGCGATGGCAAATTCGAAGATTCATGCTACTTTAGAAAACTCCTGAGACAAAAGATGCAGTCATGAATAAGTTAGAGAAGAAAACCCATCAACTTATACAAAGACAAGACAACTGCTACGACTTCATAGGTTGCCAAAAAGATAATGACTATGGAGGTGGCAAGAGGATGTGCATCAAGAGAAGATTGAGTGTATGGCCACATCATCACCAAGTCAAGTTCAACAAGTCATCGTCCTCTTGGCTTGACTTGGGAGGGAGTATGGAGAATAAAAGTGCCATGTGGTACCCTATCAGGCTATGTGGTAGTCTCGGAAATGCTCAAAGGGGCATTGACCCTATGGGATTTTTTGTATGTGATAACGTCGGATTCACAAACGAAAAGGGTTCGAGTTTGGAAAATCCGTTGTCGTAGTTCAATTTGAGAGAAAATCTATCGATCAGATAATATTTATAACTAAAACTCGAAAAGTGACTCCTAGGTTGATCACGGGGAGGCGAACGTTTGGTTTTATGAAATCCACGTTTCACTTTATTTCTTTTTGTCATTTTTATCTTTTATAAATTTTTTGAAATTTTTTAGAAAGCAAGAGATCAAATCGACAATTGCTTATCTAGCTAATCTACTTGCGAAAATATGAGAGAGAAACAATCATGGATTTCTAATCAAATGTTTTTTACAACTACAAAAGCGGGAAAGATTACACTACGAAAGCAATAAAGATAGAAAGAGGTGAGCGAATCCCCCTTGACGGTCGCTCAGAGGATGACTCACTCTGACATCGCCTGGAGGAAGGTGGTGAGGAGCAGGATGAAGGAGGATGTAGCCGGAGGACGGAGGATTGAGTAGGATAGCATCGTGGCTAGAATCTTCTTCCCAAAGGGCTATGAGAGGATGGCCATGGGATGCTCCACGAATGGGGATGAGAGGTGGGAAAACTATTTTCTTTTCTACTCTAGAGGAGCATCTTGGGCTTTAGACAAGCCTCTCTAGAGCCTTGGAGGTGGTGAGAGGAAGAAAGGAAGAGATGAAGAGGAATGGGAGGTGTAAGGGTGTTCATATAGTGGAGGGAAGAAGATCATCTCGTACACAGACATTCACCGATAGCTACAAGCGTCACTAGAGGCTAGTTGAGTTGTCGTCGAAAATCTACGCCTCTTCATTGCCTTGGCTGGCGCACGCACTGCGTAGGCCATTTATGATAGCTACAAGTGTCACTAAAGGCCCGCTCTTCTGTCACTACAAATCCCACGCCCACCACTCATGCCTGCCTACTGTTGCTAAGGTTGGATGCATCGCGGCCATTGGATTCAGAAGCTGAGATGGTGCGGAGATCGCACCTCTTTATTGCACGTGAGATGGCTCATTCTTGAGGTGCGCCAACAGTTGCGTGCTGCATCCGCACCCATCGAGTGGTGCCACGTGGTGACGCCTTCGTCGCCTGATGACATCCAATGGGCGCAATTGAATTGCGTCTACGCTCCACAAAAATTAGGCGTCGTGGTGGGATTTGAATTGTGGTCCTTGTGTCGCGAGCAAGGGCGCTACCCAACACACTATTGGCGTGGATTGCCGAGAAGACGAAAGTGTGTGCATCCTTTCCTAACTGTTGCATGGAGATCCAATAGTTATGATTTGGTGTGGCTCTCCTTCAGCTCATGGGCGCAGCCGATATTGGGCAGCCTGGATGGCGCCGTGTGGCACCATCTAGGCCGTTCATCTTCTATTTGTTGCAGAGGGTGCCATGGTGCTCGGATGGAGATGATTCCTGCATTGCCAAGATGCAATCGTCTCTCCATATCCATCCGTACGGTCAGATTTTTCATCCGAAGCCCATAAGGATGTTGCATTGCCCTCTTGGCCGTTGATCTTCCTCGGACTTCATATGATGCTACAAGACTCCGATTTGGACAATTTCAGGGGCGTTAGACTCCGATCGTCATCCTGATCAAATCCGTATGGTCCAATCATCCATCCGAGGCCCTAAAATAATCCTCTTCTCTCCTGACCATAAAAAAGGACCTAATTAACCCAAAATATATACAACTACTCTAAATGAAGAATGATGCATGGTATGAAATATTTATAGCATGAAATGCAAATCTAAGCCTAGGAACATGTATGATTAGGCATTTTAACCTAAATAGATGTGTCTATATTAGTATGTCTTGTGGTTCAAGTTTGGTGGTCCTTAGTTTGGTAGATTAGATTTTTTATAAAGTTTATTTAGAGGAATTATTTTCTATAAATAGGGGATATGATTTGATTAGGATTTAGTTTATTACTTGTTTTAGAGAATTGTGAAATGTTCTCTCTCTATAAAGAGAGCCTTTGTAATCCTTCAATCCTTGAGTTAATGAAATAATTCTTCCAACACATCAACTCCCTCTCTCTCCCTCTCTTTTTCACTAACTGCAGCCATCTCTCTCTCCTCCTTGTCGAGTGGAACATGGACAACCTATAGCTGCATACTGTTGCATATTCTCCCCATGTGGGAGAGGCTCCACGCCTCCATGTTGTGCTGAACTCAACACATATAATTGATGGCCTAATATTCAAAAGCATACAACATGACAAGTCTTACAATTGTTCAATAGCACTTTCCTTTAACTTTCAAAGGGGCCCTTTTATCACATAGAACACCAGACATGCCCCTCCATTTTAACCACCCTACATTAATTCTATGTATAACATCTCCATCAATTTCACCATCTTGTTGAAAAATGGATCCCAAACATTAAAAACATCTTTTTGCAAAATGGACTCTTCTCCAATTTTTACATCCATCCTTCATTATTCCCTCTACTGCAAAACTTACATTCCATATACCTAGTCTTTGTCTTGCTTAGGTGCAAGCCTTTATCTTCCAAAGCTTCTCTCCAAAGCTCAAGTTTTCTATTCACTTAATCTCGTGTCATCAACCAACACAATGTCATCAACAAAGGCATACACCATGGTACCTTAGCTTAGATATGTTTTATCAACTCATCCATGACCAAAGTAGAGAAAGCAGTTCCTTGACATAAACCAATGGTGATATCAAAGTTATTTGTCAATCCATCCCTAGTCCTTACATAAGCTGCAACTCCAGCACTATTGTTGTTAATGAGATGGAAAAACAAGGAGAACATAAACCCTAGTGTCCATTATCAGCTAATGTTTGTTTTCATTAACATGAAAAATAAGAGAGTTAAAATATTCATCATAACATGATGTACGTAAACTTATACTCTAGGTTCCAAATTGTCATTTGTAGAATAAATCTGAACATTCCCCTTAAAATTTGGCATATATGTCAAGTACATCCAGAATACTCACATTCTTCTCAAATTGCAAAATAGGAAGGCCTCTGGTGCAAATGTGTACAACCTAATCTTTGGACAAAACAATGTACGGTAGGCACAGCTGCTTTAGCACTCAAGCGAGCATACATTGATTGCTTTTTGTTTCTCCAAATGATGGGATTGCCACCCAAATGAATGGAATATCGTATAGTCGATCACCTATTATCAACATATCCTACCTAATTTGCATCCTTTAACCCTTTAATAGTTAACTGATCTCTCTATCCTAATAGAATTCCTTTCACTGGATTTTTTAAGTCCTAAAGAACGCTGAGCATGCTACACACATCAAGGTAATTTTTGATTGACGTGTGCATAAGCTAACTAAGCCCATTTAAAGCATATGTAATGTTAGGTTAGGTTAGGGTCACACAAATTGAATATTTACTGCGTATGTAATGTCAGGCTTGATGCCCATCAAGATACAGCTCAACTGGTACTAACCACTGACTATGATAGAGGATACCCAAGTTCAAGCCCTAACCCTGTATTACTCGAGGATTGGTGTTGCAGGATCGCCAAGTCCCAATTTACCCACAAGGGGTTCTGGGTCATTAAAAAGAAAAAGTCAAGTTGGACTAGGGTTAAACAAATCAACTTTCTTGTAAGCTTTTATGCTCATAGGCATCATTTAAAAGATCCCCACATTTGATTTCAAACTAATGGTCTAACTTAATATGAGTAGCTACCAGCCTATATCCCAATTTAGTACTCTAGATTAATAGGTACAAAACATATTTCCATTGTCACAAATACAATTCATTCTTACAGTTTGCAATTTACCTTGCCATGGTTCATTGTTTCAAATTCCCCTTCTTGCGTCTTCTTCAACTTGGATCCTAGAGATAACCATGTCATCCATGTAAACTGATGCCAAGTTTTTTTTTTTTTTGAAAAGTAAAAAGATAGCTATTGAAGGTTGGTAACATTCACTTCATTTCATTCCATTCGTAGAAAAGGAATTGACTTACAAGTTTTGTAGCTAGACAAAAAATTATTCAGAACATTTTCCATACATGCCCCTTCGTGCCAGAATATAACATCATGTTATACTAGAGCTAAAGAGAACACCAAGCTACCAACACGTTATCCAAACCAAGGTTTTAAAAGATGTAGGGCAATTTACCTTCATCAAGGCGAGGCATATGCCTTAATTTTTGGATGGAAATTAAGAAAAAAATGACTCAAATGTGTATTATTTTTTTGAGACTGAAAGGAAAGCTGTCGAATCACTGATAGCAATCCAGGAGAGCTTTTATTTACTAAAGATAAAAACAACATTACATGACCGATCCCCACATATGTATGAGAGACCAGCAATTCCTTACAATACTCTCCACACACACAGGCCTCTCCTGAAACAAGTGCTTATTCCTTGCTCTCCACACACACCATAACACTGCCACCATAGAAACATGTGGCTTATTACATAATAAAAAAGAATCCCATAAATTTTCCCAAGTTGGGGTTGATTCCCTGCAAATAGTCATCCATACATAATCTGTCACCATGCATGAGGAAAAAATATGCCGGTTGCTATCATTATGTAATCCACACAATTGGCAGAACTGGGTAGGAGTTCCCATCCTCCTATGGCGTAAGTCACCTGCTATCAGGCCATCTCTTCTGCACAACCATAGGAAAATTTGTACTTTTAGGGGACCTTTAAATTCCATAGTTTCCTTCCTACTGCATCCATTTCAATCGACCGAGATGAAACTATAAGATTTTCATATGCTGCCACTGGAGTAAAAATGCCCTTCCACTTATACGTATCTTGCTCATTTGGTGTGGGCTTAAAAGCCCTCAGCTCCAGCACCAAATGCTCCTTGTCTTCCCAAGTTCTTGTCCCTGTTCAGCAAGCATCAGAGGTATTGAGATTCCATTGGCTGGACACCCCATCCCAATAATCACTCACAATTGCCTGTTTGTCTGTAGTAGCCAGTGGGTATTTGTCTTTTATCATTCCAATTATGGACCATTTCTCCTGTCAAAATCTAAACATTTTTCCATTCCCCAACACCGATTCTAGCATATTCCAATTCTTAGATAAGGCACGTATCACAAAGGCCCAAAAGGGAGAGGGTCTAACTGGGTGAAATCTAGCCATCTCATCATTTAAAGCTCCATAACTATCATTAATAATGTCTATCCAAAGCTTCTACTCCCCTTGTAATAATCTAATTGCCCATTTAAGTAGTAGCACTTCGTTGAACTCTTTGAGTGAACGAATCCCCATACCCCCATAGTCCTTTGGAGAGAACAACAAGTCCCATTTAACTGTTTGGAGAAAATGGCCTTGATGAGAAGCTCCCTTCCAGAGAAACCTCTTGCGCATAATATCAAGTCTCTTCCAAATTGACTTTGGCACCTTGAAGAAAGAAAATAGAAGACTAGGATTGCAGTGATCACCGAATTCAATAGGATGAGCCTTCCCCCTTTCGACAAGTAATGACTACTCCATCCTTCTAGTTTGACTGAAACTTTTTCAAACAATATGTTCTAGTCACTTTTTTTCAGTTTAGTGCATTTCAAAGGTAGCCCTAAATACTTGATTGGTAGAGTGACCAATGGGGTACCTAAGAGAGAAGAAGTGGCACTTTGTTCATTTCCACTCATAACAAAACACACCATATATGATTTTCCTCCATTTAGCTTCAGGCCAGAGATTTCTCCAAAAATGTTGACCATATGATAAAGATCTTGGGACTCTGATGATGGTAGATTCGCATGCGGAAAGGGTTCGGGTTTCGAAAGCCGTCATCATAGTTCGATTCGCGTGAAAATCCATCGATCAGATAATATTTATAATCGAAACTTGAAAAGTGAGTCTCAGGTCGAATATGGGGAAGCGAATGTTTGGTTTGAAAAATTTGCATTTCCTTTTTATTTGTTTTTGTAATTTTTTATCTTTTATAATTTTTTTTGTATTTTTATCAAGCAAGAGATTAGGTCGATGAAAACTTTATCTACTTGCAAAAATATAAGAGAGAGAGAGAATCACATATATTTCTCAAGCAAATGTTTTCTACAACTAAGAAAGCGAGAAAGGTTACACTACAAAAGCAAAAAGAAAGATATAGGTGAGAGAATCCCCCTCGACGATTGCTCGGAGGATGACTCGCTCTGACATCGCCTAGAGGAAGGTTGTTAGGAGTGAGATGAATGAGGACAGAGTCAGAGGATGGAGAGCAAGGCAGGATGGCATCGCGATGAGGATCTACTTCTCGAAGTAGGTGAGAGGATGGCCATGGGATGCTCCACGAATGGGGATGAGAGGTGGGAAAATATTTGATTCTACTCTAGAGGAGCATCCCAGTCTTGAGACAAGAACTCTCTAGAGCCTTGGAGGTGGTGAGTAGAAGAAAGGAAGAGATGGTGAAGAATGGATGGGCTTCTCGCGCACAGGCAATTACTGATAGCTGCAAGTGTCACTAAAGACCCATCCAGGCTGTCATTGAAGATTCACGCCATTCAACGCACCCGCTGGCTCGTACATCACATGCCCATGCCCCTCGCATTGTGTCCCACACGTGCGGTGCCATGCACTACGCTGCGCTCCGCGTAGCTGTGCTGTGTGCGCTACCCTTGTGCGGGTGTGCCGGTGTGCACTGTACCCTTGTGCGCGCATGCGGCCATGTCCAATTGGCGAATTGGGGGGGCGCAGGGATTCGAACCTGTACCCCTCCCTTGGAAGTCCACGCCTCCACTAATTGGGCAAGTTGATGTTTGAGTCGAGAAGACGTCCTGTGGCATGCGGTGGAGGAAGCTTCTCAACCGTTGGATCAAGATCCAACGACTGGGAATGGAGGTTGCGGATGAAGAGTGGTGTGGGTAAGCATTGCTGGCCAATGTTGGGTGGTTGAGATGGCGCCACGTGGTGCCATCTGGGCTGTCCATCTTCTTTCTATTGCAGAGGGTGCCACAGTGCTCGGATTGAGCTGATTTCCACGTTGTTGAACTGCAAACATCCCTTCGGATCCATCTGTATGGTCGGATTTTTCATCTGAAGCTCGTAAGGATGTCTCATTGCCCCATGGACATTGATCTTCCTCAGATCGCATAAGGTGATACAGGACTCCGATTAGAATGATCTTGGAGGCGTTGGACTCTGATCATCATCCTAATCATATCGTACATTCGGATCGTCAATCTGAGGCCCCGAAATAAATCTCCTTCTCTCCTAGCCATAAAAAGGATGCAATTAACCTAAAATATACACAACTATTCTAAATGCTGAATGATGCAAGTTATGTAATATTTATAATATGAAATGCAAATCTAAGCCTAGGAACATGCATGGATAGACATTTTAACCTAAATGGATGTGCCTACATCACTAAAGACCTACCCAGGTTGTCGTTGAAGAACCACACCATTCAATGCTCTCGCTGGTCCGCGCATCACGCTCCCGTGCCCTTCGCGCTGTGTCACGTGCGTGCGCTGTCATGCACTACGTTGTACTGTGCATGGTGTCAATGTGCACGCATGTGGCTATGCTGTGTGCTGTACCCTTGTGCATGCGAGCGGCCATGTCCAATTGGCGAATTGGCGAGGGCTGTAGAGATTTGAACCGACGCCCCTCCCTTGGAAGTCCATGCCTCCACCAATGGGCCAAGTCGATGTTTGAGTTGAGAAGACATATTAAGCCACGTGGTGGAGGAAGCTTCTCAGTTGTTGGATCAATATCCAACGGCTGGGAATGGAGGTCGTGGATGAAGAGTGGTGTGGACAGGCGCTACTGGCTGATGTTGGGCGGCCTAGATGACACCATGTGGCTCCATTTGGGCTGTCCATCTTCTTTCTATTGCAGAGGGTGACACGGTGCTCGGATTGAGATGATTTCTATGTTGCCGAATTACGATCGTCGCTCCAAATCCATCAATATGGTCGGACTTTTTATCCGAAGCCAGTAAGGATGTCCAAGGCCCCAAAATAAATCACCTTCCCTCCTGGCCATAAAAATGACGCAATTAACCTAAAATATACACAACTATTCCAAATGCAAAATGATGCTTGCTATGGAACATTTATAATATGAAATGCAAATCTAAGCCTAGGAACATGCATGAATAGGCATTTTAACCTAAATGGATGTGTCTGCATCATACCCCCATGCTTATCTTTTGAAAGTCCTTAGTAAAATTAAACTACATGCCATGTATAAAAATAGAATTAGGACTCGATTGCTTAAGCCTAAGTCATTTATTAACAATAGAAAATTGCAACTAAGGTCCTAAACTACGAAAACTCAATAGCCCCTAGGTGTCTGTTAGAATGCCGACCACCTAAGTTCTCACCTTCTTTGAAAAGGGAAGATACATTTTTTTTATTTTTCTTCCTTTCTTATTGTTTTGGACTTTTGGAGTTTAAGAGTGTTGGGATAACTTTTTATGGCTACCCATCCTGTCCAAGACTCAGAAAGGACTCTAAGTGCTAAGCATCTTGTGAAAAGAGTGATAGACTCACTAAGTGGCCGTTAAAACAGACTTCAGGTTTCTATGACCATAGGTGACCTTAAGAGTTTCTGCTTAAAGGTTTACCTTTTCGATCGGTAGCTTTCTCCCTACCTTTCTAAAAATTTTTTATGGGGTCAACACAAGAGTGAACCCAGCGTATATCTCCTCGATTTATTCTACTTCCCCACTTCTTCCCTATGTATTTTGGAAATTATTTATGCATTTTTGTGAGCTTGGCTCTAGACAACCGGCCAATGGGCTGTTTACCCATGACAACTTACCAGCCATACTCCTGCGGTGAAGTGCGGTTTTATTTATTTTCTCCTTTTTCTATTTTTTTCTTTTATTTTTGAGTATCATTTTTTTTCTTAGGTAGGTGGCCCCCCTGATCTAAGATTTACCTAAAAGTAGTTGAATGAGTATAGTCAAGTAACTGGGCTCTAGATAATTGGCCAATGGGCTGTTACCCATGGCAACTTGCCAGCCATACTACCCTAGAAAGTTCATTAGCTACCTAATTTCTGAAGAAATCATTAGAAAGTGAGTCAGTGCAAATAGTGTGTAGATGCTTAGGCTTAAAGTCCCCTCAAATCAGAGGATATGTTGATAAGTCGTGTACTTATCACCCAAATTTATTTACCAAATTAAAATAAAATTGACTTGGCGAGGACTCGAGACCAAGTCCACATTCGAGTGGACACCTGGGCTGATTAAGCCCGAAGACCTGAAGAGTCTAAGTGTTTAGGTCCTATCATATCATTTCCTAAAGTTAATTACACCTAATGCCTAAGTTCACTTCTCCTAATTCTATTTTTTTCTTTTCTTCTTTTTTGTCTTTTTGAATTTTCAATTTTTTTTAAAGAATATAAAAGAAATTCTATAGAGCTAACGAAATAATTTTAGGATTAAGTATCCACCCCCCATGCCTAAATGATGTAATGTCCTCATTGTAGAAATAAAGACCTGAAATAGGTGGAATAACATAATATCACCTAAGTTTCATGACAATCCAGTTAGCTCTGCAGAGAGAAGAGAGTATACACACATGTTAAGTATAATGCCTTCAGCTAGGCATAATATACATACAAAGAAGAATTTGAGAATTTACAAGTGCTGGTCAGAATCAAAATCAAAAGATTAATCCTCAGACTCGCCAGTAGAAGATGTCCATAGATGTGGACCAAATTGTGGTGCATGCCCATGCCCCAGGGTCGAGTGGTTCTAAGGTTTTGGATGAAAATCACCCAGAACCAAAGATTGTTGTATTTGTCAGGCTGGGCCTGTAGTTTGGTGGTGTGCAATTGAAGACTAAAGTGTCGGACAATGGGTAAGTCTAAATCTCTATTCCTATTTGTCCATGTGAAATTTTTCCATAAAATATAATCAATTATGCTATGCTTGGGTTGCACATCAAAGACATCATAAGGGCCCTTGTAGAAAGTAAGTTTTTCGGGTTAACAGGAACCCTTAAATCCAAAATTGTAGTTACCTCATAATTAACCTCCCAAATTTTCATTTCCACATTTCTATCCTCCAACATAAGTGTTCGGGTTCTGGGACCATTAGCATATCATTCACCCTATATGATTTACCCAAGTCTAGAAATCATGGATGAATCAGAATTAACTTAGGTACAACGATCTCAAAAGTGTGATCATTTAGCTCTTCAGGGTATGGTTGAAGGTTAGGGCTACCGATTGGATCATCTATTATATTAGGATTAGTATCCTCCATGTCAGCCCCAATCAGAACACAATCTTCAATAATCGGGCTATCAAATGGTTCATCTTTCTCCTTGAGCCCATTAGTCTCACTATAATCATTCTCCTTAAGCTCAAGTGAGACTTCACTAAGAGATTCCTCACCCTCAGAATCAAGGAATTCATGATCGTCATTTATATGTCTCAAAATCATATGTCATTTCATAGTCCATGGAGACATATTTTTCGTTATTCCTTGGCTCTGGGATCTTGGGTGAGAAATTTGGTTCATCCTCAATGGGTTGCCCTAGCCCAACCTGGTCATCCCCAGTCTTAGAACATGTATCCCCCTCGATAGTTGCCTGAGTAGGTTTAGACATTGGCTCTCCTGAAGGGGGTTCATCTTGAGAATCATCCCAAGATTGGACTAGGGCAACCACAAATTTCATCCTTGACCTTGACAATTTCCCAAGTAGAAACTCACCCAGGCCCCTATCCCTAACATTTTGGAGCAAATCCCATAAAGAGCTATTCAACTCATTATTCATTTTTATCATAGGCTCCAATGCTTCAGTGCAAGGTGTCGGCTGAGCTTCTAAAGATTGTTTGGTGTTCCTCAAGTTAGCCAACACCCTATCTTGGACCTGGTTCACCTGAACCAAATCATTTGATTCAGGTTTAGGTGTGTTTGGGTTAAATCTAAGGAAGTCAAGATATCAAGGTTCTCGGGTCCCTCCTTGATAGTAGGTCATTTCAGATTGTTCAAAGAATGGTGGCAACCTATATTCAGTGAAATACTGGGGAGGGTTAGTGTTATAATCAACATATCCTTCATGGTTGTAGATCTGGTTAGGTTGATCATTAGAGGCTAGAGATCTATAGTCATTGTTGCTCTGAGAAGGATAGTAATCATAGTCTTGCTATCCAGGGTTAGGCCCTGGACACCAAGGTCTGGATTCATATCCCCAATCAAAGTTGTCCCAACTAGGAGATGGGTAGTCATAAGTCAGGTCGGGATAGTAATCACCTTGGGGATAAGTGTTGGTAGGAGGATAGGATAGGAAATGCATGTAAGATGTGAAAGGATACATGGTAGAATAGGAGGGAAATCAGAAGAGAGATATGAGCCCTACAATACAAGTAATCAGCCCTATCCTTTGGTGGGTTAGCCTAAAGACCTACAGACTCCCAGGACCCGTCTTGAGATTATAAACGATTTGGTCTATTTCTATCCAATCAATCCGACCAGTTAGAGGGAGGGGTTGGGGAGAAGGTTCTTCCTTGAGCTAGTTCCTCTGATTCCTAGTGTACCCCCCAACCACAGTCTTTTGACGCTACTCCTCTAGCTAGACATCAGATGGACCAGTAGAAGGAGATTAATGAAAAAAAATCTCAACCTGAGCGTCGAAGAGTGAATCATACCTTAAGGCCAACGTCTACTTAGTTTTAATTAGGCTTGGGATGATTGTGCTTTTGGAATGTGATGGGCCCTTAGATGGGTTGTGCCCTTAATGATTGATTCAAATGTGTGTGAGTGCATAATTAAGGTTTAACCTTGTTTAGTAGCTTTTAGGGTTTAATATTAGGTGTATTCAATCAAGTTTAGGAGAACACTCCAAGTTTTGAAGACATGAGTGTAGATATATTCCTTTAAAAATAAAAAATAAAATGTGGAGTGCCTAGTTCTGTCCTAAAAATCAACCTTAAGTGGCAAGCTACTTGACGAATCAATTTTAATTTGAGTGGTGCGGCCCAAACAGCTCAATCAATTGGCCTGTTGCACCACTTAGTTATGTCACACAAAAAGTCTTAACCTAGTTGATGGGAACACCATCATGTGCCCTAACTAGCTCATTTTGACCCAGGAAAGAGAACAAAAGCTCCTACATAACCATCTGGAGGTCCAAACTCAAAGAATAACCCTTCTGAAAGAAAAGCAAGAAATAAGGGGTAAAACTGCAATTTTACCATTGCTGCGCAACAACGGGATTTCTCATGGGCTAAACATAGGTCAAATGGTCTTAACAAGATAAACAGTTGGTTGGTTCAAATAGAAAAGGGTTTATGTGAAATCTGGGAATTAAATGACTTATTGTAACCCGAAAACAGACCTTAAATTAATAAGGTTCTAGGCACGATAAAATTCACCTAAATCCTCTAAAATTCATAAAAAAATATCCTCTAGGGTTTAGAACCTTCAATTTGGCCTTTAGAATCTATTTTGACCTAAATTGGGTCTCAGTCAAATGTTTGCCCTAAATTAGGTTTTTGTGTAAATTACCCAGTCAAATGTGCTCAAACCTAAAATCCAACTTTACCATTGGATTCTTTAGGTCCAAATTTGGTTTGTACCAAAAGTTGGACCTAAGGAGAATTCACATTGACCTACTTTGCAAACAAGTCCAGCCCAATTACATTCTACCCCTAACTTTTGAAAACCTTTACAGAAGCCCCCTAACTTCCTTGTCGTTCTTTCCAATTAGGTCCCTCCACCATTACAGCGGAGGGAATCCTACTTCGGCGAGGATTCAAGGGAAAGAACTCCCTGATTCCTCAGAGAATCCCTTCCAAATTTGAAAGGGAGATTCTCTGAGAAATCTCCTCTCATGTGAACCTAATTTGGAGCCCTAATTTGTACCCAATCTCTCATGCGAACGCATGAGAGATTTGGGTCTTTTTGACCTTCCATCTCCGACGACTTGCCCATGCTTGGAAGCATGGCTTCCAAGCACAAGACCTCCTGCCAAGGCTTATAAAAGCCTCCCCTGATCCTTCCGCAGATCCCAAGCTTGAATTGGCTTGAGATACCCCCCAATTTCCTCTCTTTCTCTCCAGCCAACCTCCCAGCAAGCTCTGGCGACCCTTATCTCCCTCTCTCGTCTCTCTGCTAAACACCAGTGGTAGAGTTACCTTTATCTCCTTCATCCGCGTCGCGCCACACCAGCCGATGCTCTTGATACCCTCTCGTTGTCGCCGTCCTTCTCCCACTGGGACTTTCGTCTCCGGCGACGGCAGGTACGAGCCGACCACCTCCTTCGCATCCCCCTTTGTCTAACCACCCTCAAATAAGTTCTCTTTCTCTTCTCATCCTTTTTCTCCCATTTATTTCTGCTATTACGCCTCGACGCTCGCAAACCACCTCCACCTTCTCCACCTCTGATCAGACCTCCGGCGAGGTGTTCCCACCGCTCCACACCTCCATCCACCTCGCCAACCACCTCACGAGCTTCGCCACACCTCACTGACCCTAAACCCTCTTTCCATTCATTGCGACACACACCCAGAATGCCCCCCAAACACACCCATATTCACACGCACAGGGTGACCTAGGCACGCAAGCTCAGGCCACCCTGCGCCACGCCGACCATCGTACCACCTTCGCTGTGCTCAGGCGAATCTCCCTGCATGTTTTGACGAGGCCACAAGGTCATTTTCTTTTTGGTAGGGTTCAGGTCGTCGCCACCATTGACGGAGGATGAGGCTCGCTTACAAGCTTGTTCTAGGACTCCAGGTCCCAGGCTCAAGGTTCCAAGTTGCACAGACTTCCTTCGTGCACATCTCCAGCCTAGCTATTGGTAGCGACCGTCCACGCAGCTGCTGCAATTTTTGAAGACATCTACTGCGGGCACCTGCAAGGAAGGTGGGACATTTAGTCCCACCTCGGAAGATTGTGAGCAGGTGAAGCTGAATAAAGTGAAAAAGTCGCATAGGCTCATTGCCTCCTCACCACGGGGTGAGGTCCTACCATCCCACCGCCTCGTCTCTGACCCCATGCCATGTGGACCTGGCTCTAACCTATATACCCGACTAACCCGTGCACTCCTCACCCACCATGCACGCCAGTGGGTCTGGTTTCGAGCGCGCTTACTCGACTCGTTAACCCGAGAAGGCTCTGGGAGAGCGAGCCTAAGAGGGAAGGAAGAAGAGAGATCACGGGGAGGGTAGGGGTAGGTTTTGCTCTTAGGAGAAAAGGAGGAAGCCAAAGAAAGAAGAAGTGGGAGCCAAGAAAGAAGATGAGGCAACTAGAGAAGCTAAGGAAGGAGAAGGAACGGCTAAAGAGGAGCTGAAGTCAGAGACAGAAGGAGAAAAGAAGAGGAAGAAGAAGACAAGGGCCAGAGAAATCAAAGATGAAGCTACAGAAGAAAGAAGAAGAAGCCAAGAAGAAGTTCGTCAGAGGTAGAGAACAGAAGAAAGAAAAGAAAGAAGAAGAAGGAGATCAGACAGAAATCAAAGAAGAGAAGCACTATAGCAATTTCACATTTAAGACGTCTGATTTTCAAAATCAAACGTCCATATTTTGTGTGCCTCTATATAAATTGACATTATATATCTTGCATTATAACTTTGATTCTTCATTGCATATTACATCAAATTTGAAAGTTGTGTTCTTGATTTTTAGACCCTAATTTGCTCCCTGTGTTCGACCTCGGATTTAAAACTTCGAGTAATAAAATTCATTTGTATTCAAAGCGATTTTGGCTATATTACAACGCTTTATTTTAAAATCCAATTTCGCCTTATAAACATTTTGGCACCGTTGCTGGGGAGCAATGGGTGATTTAGAAATATTGATCACGACTTCTGATTCAATACTAACTTGATCTATTCTTTTGTTGTGACTATTTCAGGGGAGAAGATTCAAAAGAAAATAGCCGCACAACAACCACACCCAGGGTAGGTAATCTCTTATTAGCTCTTTCTCTTAATACCCTCATTTCGAAAAGGAAAAACAAAGAAAAAATCAATTTAGGACTACCTACTTTTCATATTTAGCTAATTCACCAAAGTTGCCTAATTTTGATTTCAACAAATATTGAATTATGCATCCATTTAAGGTAACTAGGGCTATCACCTTCTTGATTGAGCGCTAGATACCATCTTTGTGGCAACTAAATTGGACCAAAATTAGAGCTAAATTAAGGATTTTAATTTAGGGTTTTATTGACACCTTTTCTAAACAAGAATCAATTTTCCAAAAAGAGGTGTGCCTAAGCCTTGATTGAAAGGACTTATTCAAGAGAAACCCTAAAAATCAAGCTCTTAATTTCACTTGAACCCTAAAAGAAAGGACCTAAAGCTCTCAAAGGACAAATAGGTGAAGTTGACCTCTCATTGAGTCAACCAACCTTGAAATTAGGTCACTTTTGCACTCAAAACATCTACAGTTCAAGTGGAACCATAAAGCACCTCTGATCTTAAATAAAAGTGGAAGACTTAAGAGGTCAAGGTCCCCATTCTGGTCTACCTGGAATCTCAGTGACAAGAGAGGTCAGGTGGGGGAAACCCTGTAACTCCTAGGGATGCTCTACCATGTAGGGGTCTTTGTGGGACTCCCTCTCTAGCTGCCCATGTATTTCTCAAGTGGATGGCTTTTCTGACTAAGGGATATCATTCGCCCCAAACCTCTATAGTCATCTAAATTTTTGGGTGTCTTGATTGGGTCCAGCACATTCTAATCTCGTCTAAACCATCAGTGCATGGTTGGTAGGAGGTCCTTGAGACCATCCTTAAGACCTCCTTTAGTAATCTACTCCCGTCGAGGCCAAGCCTCGACGTTCGTGTTTGTGCAGCAACCCCACCACATAGACCTATCCTCGGATTCATCAGAACCAAATTCTCCTTCTTCCATCGTCTTGGCACAACCAATTGGAGAAGAGAACAACCTTGAACACCAACTCCAACTCCAACGCCTGAATGATCTATTTTAGAACTTTGTAAACCCGCCGCAGTGTCCTATGATGCGAGATCACTCTAATCCCGCTGCGGTGCCAATCAAACCTCGAGTCCAAATCTTGGCTGGAGGTCCTGATTCTGAACTCAAGCCCAACATGATTCATGCTATTCCAAAGTTTCATGGACTTAACTTCGTGGATCCCTTCCAGCACATCAAACAACTCAAACATCTGGCCCAGACCTTCGGGTCAGATGTGCAAAACTGGGATATTCTTCTCATGAAGATGTTTTCCTTCTCTCTCATGGACAAGGCAGCTCATTGGTATTAGACTCAGACATGTCCAATCAATACGTGGGTTGAACTATAGTCTGAATTTTTGAAAAAGTTCTTCCTAGTTGGTCGGACGAATGCCTTGCGCCACCAGATCACACACTTCGCTCAGCAATCTGGAGAACCTCTTCATGAGGCATGGGACTGTTTCTTGGATCTCATGCGAAAGTGCCCACATCACGGAGTTCCTAAATGGGAACAAGTCTAGTCTTTTTACCAGGGACTCCATGAAGACATTTGCTTATTTGTCAATGCAACCTACGGAGGAAATATCATGGGTCAACACGAAGACACTGTGTGGGAGATTCTTGAGAATATGTGCGAGAACTCCATCAGTAATGACTCCATTTGCTTATTCGACCGGACGAATGCCTGCGCATCGACGAATCCAAGGGGAGCACATGAGACGCAGGGCCTGTCTGCATCCGTCGACTTGGAACTGATGGCCAATCGGTTGGACAAGGTCACTATCATCGAGAAGAAGGTGGATGAGTTGACTCGACATCTGCAGTGAGACACCTCTGTGCAAAACCCATTTTCATAACCACCTCTTTGGAGGAAGACTATGCAGAACATCTATCACCGATCTTCTCAGGGGATGGACTTATATCCACCCTTGTCTGACTCCAGGATCAGAGGAAACTCCGATCCGATCTACTCTAGTTGGGGGAACTTTGAACCCTCGTACTCTGATTTTCTTGAGGTTCCTCAGACCTGTGAGGACCTCAACGCCATCCAGGATGATGACCCATTCTCCAATACCTATAACCCTGGATGGTGGAATCATTCCAACTTCTTGTGGCTGGGAAATACTTAGAATCAATGACCACCTTATCAAACCTGTCCATAAGCCCCTCATCCATATCAGCCACCTCAGCCTCGGCCCAACCCCACCTATCAATTTGAGCCAACCCAAGTAGATCAAATGACTCTTATCCTTCAAATTCTGGCTGACATCAAGAAGACGAATGTGACAATGTAGAAACAGCACAATGACGAGATCACAGAGGTTCGAAATCAACTTGCCTAGATGGTGAGTTCCTGCCAACCTGGCACACTCCCTTTGCAACCTCTGCTAAATCCAAATAACATGTCGAACCAAAGGTGCATTATGAACCCAAATCCAGGCCAAGCCCACATGATTCATCAGGCCCCTTCTGTTCCATCACCCGATGGGATGGAAGCTTCAACATCTTATGTGGGATTTCATCAGCAACCACTTATTTTACCAACTCCAAACCAAAACCAGGTAGGACTAAACTCTGTAACAACCCGTAGTGGTAAAGCAACTCAAGACCCACCTTATCCAAGATACTCTAAGCCTGGTAGTAACCCAAGCCCTAGGATAGTTACCCTGGACATCCCTATCCCAGATCAAGAACCTGGACCTATTTTAAAGGAACCAACCAAGGTTCCATTTCCCAAGGCCTTGACCAAGGGAAAGAGGATAACCAAACCCATGGCTCCTGAGGAGGATCTAGTCATGCTCTTTGAACAGGTCCATATAAACATCCCCTTGATGGATGCAATCCGCCACATACCAGCTTATGCACGATTTCTGAAGGACGTGTGTACACCCAAGCATAAGCCATGAACCAAAAGTGGGAGTCCGATCATACTGTCAGAGCAAGCCAGCTCTGTAATTTTGAGCAAACTCCCACCTAAGGCTAATGACCCAGGTACTCCCCTGATTTCATGTATCATTGGTGATACCCAATTTGATTGAGCCTTATTAGATTTAGGTGCCTCCATAAACCTAATACCTACATCCCTCCTTGACCACCTTGAAGAATCTGAGCTCAAACTGATAAAGGTGACAATGCAGTTAGCTGATCGATCCATTAAGTCACCTAAAGGAGTACTCAAGGATGCCATTGTTATGGTATGGGATTTCTATTTCCCAGTGGATTTTATAATCTTGGATATGGATGCACCTGAAAACCCAAGGGACACACCAATTATACTGGGGAGACCCTTTTTGGCCACTGCTAGGGCCAATATAAACTGTGAGCAGGGCCAAATAGAACTGAAATTTGGGAACCAAACACTAAAAATTGACATCTTTAAGGCCCAACAAGGGATTAATTGCGGTGTTATAGAACAAATATGTGATATCATGGCCATGGTTGATGAACCGTATATCGAGGACTGATTAGCCCATAGTTGTGGGCTATTTAAGTATTTAAGTGCCTAGACATTAAGTTAATTCTTACATTTACTTAGCATAAATTAGGATGTAAATAGATTAATTCATATTTTTAATTTAATTACATAATCCATGCATTGCATTCATATTTTAAGTGCATTTAGAATTAGCTTAGAATGGCATTCATCTAATTAGTTAGCCAATTAGGCATATTGTTTTAGTTAACATAAAAGTTGAGGGTTTGTAAATAAATAACCATAATATTTTAATAATATCCTTTATTCTTCTTCTCAGCAACGGCTCCGCTGCCGCTGCAACGCCTCCAGCCACACTTAAAGCACATTCATGATCAGCGGAGAAGGTGGATTTGTTCCCGCCTCGCCATTCAAATTTGTGGAGGCCGCTACAAAAGGAGAGAGGATGTTGAGCGAGGGAGGCCTGCACCACCGACCCACCACTGTGCAGAGAGATCTTCTCTCTTCCATTCCACACCGTCAACCTCAACCGCGGCGACGACCCTCCACCACCGTGAGCGTGTGGTGTGATAGTCCACACCGCCATTCGAAGGTCGTTCGCATTACTGTGAGCACTCCGCCGTGCACCTTCCTTGCCGTCGTCATCAACAACCACCGTCGCTGCAATCATCTTCTCAACCAGTTAAGACATCTGGGAAATTTCCCGGACATCTGAAGCTTCAACCTCCCACCCCTGCAACAACCACACTCGCTCGCTCACCTTCCGCCTGCAACCTCACCCACTCACTCCACGCCCTCCAGCCTGCGCACCCACGCCACCCCCATGGCCAGCAGCCTTCCCACGCTTCCAGCCGCACGCAAGGCGTGCACAGCCTGCAGCCGCACCCACGCCCTCTGCCAACAGGCTGCACGCACTCGCCTGCAGCCTTCCCGCGTCTGCTTCAGCACCACCCCCGCGCCTGCAGCCTTCATCTGCACGCCCTCCAGCCTCTGAAGTCCACGCGCACATCGCCTGCGCAGCACACCCACGCCTCCAGCCAGCGTGCAGCACCATCTCCAGCCGCCTCTCGCTCCTACAGCAGTCCTCCCGCGCCCTCCAGCCAGCGCGCAGTAGCACGCCCGCGCCCTCCAGGCAGCGTGCACCCGCTTGCAGCGTGCGCACCGCCCGCCAACAGCAGCTGCAGCCACCTCCGCCGGAGCTCCGTCCAGCCGACTCTGGCCGCCATGCGACACACCGCCACCACCGCTTCGAAGCCCTCGGTCTAAGGAACCTCCTCCGAGCTTCCCACATCCGGCCGACCACTCCTCGTCGCGCACGGCAAAGGGGAAAAAGACCCCTATTTTACTACAGTAACCGGGCCATTAAAATTTACATTTTCTGCCATTGTCATTTTTTAATAATATTTTATTGATTCTGCATTACGACAAATATCCTCTAGTTACTCAGAATTGCTATTTCAGCATTGTTTCTTGCTTCAACCTTAATCTGAAGGCAGTTTTGGCTTGATTCTTGTCCAAACTAACTACGAACAAACGTTTTTAACTGGTGCGAATTTAAATACTTCATTGCCTCCCTGTGGATACAACCCGCTCCTCTGCGAGCGGCTATTTCTTTTTAAATATTGATTAGTCGATTTTTCCACCACATCAAACTGCAAACGACTTTAAAGCGAACAATCGACTCGTCAAATGGCGCCGTTGCTGGGGAGGCAACAGACGCAATAATTTCGCCTAATTTTATTTTGATTATTTTTCAATTGCACAGTGATTTGACCATTTATTATTTTCTTTTTTGTGCGAGAAAATTTGTACAAGAATCAGCCACTGTGAGAGGCGACCCTTGACGTCGCCAGAGGAGAATTGGACGAGCTATTTTGGAAAGGAGGAGAAGGATGAGGACGCGACGGACATCATTGTATATTCGCTAGTCTGATAGAATTAAGACTTTAGATTTAATTTTTCATTGTAGTTGGTTTGAAACCCTTGTTCTGGGGTATATTTTGAGGGGTTTGTTCCCCAATTTATTTTTGGGCCCATGTTGGGTAATTTTTGGGACCATGTTCCCTTTTCTTTAGACTTAGGTTTTTAGTTTATTGATTACTTTTATTTGCTTGTGTATAAGTAGTTTAAAATTTAAAATAAAAATAAAAAAAATGAGCTGCCTGCTAGAAGCTGCCTGCCCTAGGACGAACCATTTAGGTCTGTATGAGTAGCCTCTAGATTTACTTCTCTACATTGCGTGCATTCTTGCATTGTTGATTGCTGGAAGCAAGGTACGCATTTTCTTACTTTGCATCCTATTCTTGATCACACATTGCATTTGGATTTAATTCAAAGACCACAAAATTTGTCTTGAAGCGATCTAACAAGTGGTCACATATATTCGAAAAAAAAAAGGACTAATTAAAGGAGAGACATCTAAAAATCAAGGACTTGATTGTAAAACATGGTGGCGATTCAAAATTTAAAATCCTTTTGCAGTGAATGCACACTTATATCTGTTTCACCACAACACTCATTTAGACACTCCTAAGTCTTGAAACGACTAGGACAAGAGCCCTCCTACTGTTGGATTCTGAAGTGTTCAGAACTTGAGATTAAAGGTTTTGTAAATCCAAAGAGGGGGATACCCTGTCATGGATTTTTGGGGGTAACTGAGAAGCACCGCAAAAGCACAGCTTCAAAGGAAGGCTTAGGCCTACTTGCATCCCTCGATCTTCCATCTTTGGATTTACTTGACCATTTGAGATTTAGGGAAGAATACCTAAGCTCCAACTAGGTCATTTTAGGCATTTTGAAGGTTGACAATAGGTGCTAATTGATTGGGCAACTTGTTTTGTCACCTACAATTTGAACTAAAGTCAAAAGCCTAAATCTGTAATGACCAAACAAGTCCTTTTGAATTGTGTTTGTAGTGCATGCTTGGTAGGCATTCTCTTAGGAGACAACTTGTATTTGATCCTGAACTTGAAGGAATCCTAAGAAGAGACCTTCCAAGGGTAGAAATGGTCGATCAAAGGAGCCTTAAGGAATATTTCATCCCAACCAATCAAGCTGGCCCTGCACTACATAGACCTGGAGGGGACAATCCGTATGAGATCAAAAGTAGTACCATATCCTTGCTACCCTCCTTTTATGGTACTACTAGGGAAGACCCTTACGGGCATATTGAGGAATTCACCGAGGTCTGTTCCATGGTGAAGCTGCAAGGTGTTACTGATGACGCTCAAATGCGGACCCTCTTTCCCTTCTCCCTGAAGGACAAAGCCAAGTATTGGTATCACACCTTTGATAATATAAATACTTGGGATGCCCTGCATATTGAGGAATTCACCGAGGTCTGTTCCATGGTGAAGCTGCAAGGTGTTACTGATGACACTCAAATGCGGACCCTCTTTCCCTTCTCCCTGAAGGACAAAGCCAAGTATTGGTATCACACCTTTGATAATATAAATACTTGGGATGCCCTGAAGAAGGAGTTTTTGAAGTACTTCCCCATGAGCAAAACAAATCACTTTAGGAGGGAAATTATGAGTTTTGTTCAAAAGGATGGGGAAGCATTCCATGATGCGTGGGAGCGCTTTAACGATTTGCTGAGACTTTGCCCACATCACCAGGTGCCTAAATGGCAACTGGTTGAAAGGTTCTACACCAGACTTAATGATTCGCATAGGCAAACTGTGGATGGCGCCTGTGCAGGAACCTTTCTATCTAAGACTAAGGATGAAGCTTGGAACTTATTTGATACTTTGAGTGAGAATTCTATTCACTTGAATTCTGCCTACATGGATAGAAAGCCCACTCTCATGCAAAGAAAGTTGGAGGCGAATGAGGCAAGGGACAACCAGAATTTAGCCTTATCAGATTCAATTATTGAATCAAAACATGGAAAGGCTTATGTCGAACCCGAGTTCATTCATGCCTAACACCTCCACATTCCAAGCTTCCGAATGCGTAATTTGTCAAGGCAATACACACGCCATTGTGGATTGCCACTTGGCCTCCCAATTCCCTGAGCTTGTACAAGTGGATTTGAATGCCTCTTAAGGGTTCCGTCCAAGACCTCGTAATGATCCTTTCTCCAACACTTATAATGAGGGATGGAGGAACCACCCAAACTTTTCATGGAGACAAGGAAATGTCTCAAATTCAGGGAATTACAAACCACAATCCTTTCAAAACCATCAAATGAACCAACCTCAGACCTTTTCCCAACCTAAAACCTCTGAGATGGATGAATTGAAGGCGATGTTGAAAACTATGCAAGAAAGTCAAAGTGCCATCATCCAATCTCATGACAAGGCTATACATGAGATGAAATCACAAATTAGACACCTTGTTGAGGCCGTTAGACAGAGGGAGATTGGGAAGTTCCCCAGTGCTGCTGAGGAAAATCCTAAAGGAAAAGGGATTTTCTTTAGGGAGCATGCTCAGGCGGTGACTATTCTGAGGAGTGGGAAAGAAATTTCCAAACCCGATGCTCCTATAGTCTCACCCCCTAAAAAACCATCCACCCCAACTTTCACCCCCACCTGAGAAGACTTGCCCAAATCTTCTCCACTTGAAATCACCTCACCGGAAGAAGTTGCCCCCGCTCCACCCCTTACTCGACATGACAACCCTTCCACCCAGAGATCGAGAGTGCCTTTTCCAGAGTGCTTATCCACCTCTGGACAGACTTCTGCTGGCTCATCTGGAGCCAAAGATAAGATGGATGAGATTATGGAAACTTTCAAGCAAGTGCAGATTAACCTGTCTTTGCTTGAAGTTATCAGGCAGATTCCATCTTATGCCCGCTTCTTAAAGGACCTGTGCACGAAAAGGGGCAATCTAGAAAACAGGTCCAATTAAAAGTTGTCTTGCCTGATTCCGTTAGCTCAATTGTTCAACATGGCACACCCTCGAAACTTAAGGACCCAGGAGCCCCATACATCTCTGTAGTTATTGGTGACTTACAAATTGATGAGGCTCTACTTGGTCTGGGTGCGGGGTTGAACATCCTTCCGAGCTACGTGTATGAACAACTTGGGGGAGGCAATCTGAAGCCTAGCCCTGTAATCCTTCAAGTTGCTGATCGATCACTTAAGACACCACGGGGAATTTTGGAAGATGTCCTCATAAGAGTGGAGGATTTCTTCTTTCCTGTTGACTTCTTAGTTTTGGACACTGACCCTACCAACAAGCCAACCAAACCCTCTATCATTTTGGGCTGCCCCTTCCTTGCAACTTCTCATGCTTCAATTAATTGCAATACTGGGGCATTGAAAATGGGCTTTGGGAACAGGAAAATCCGGCTTAATGTGTTTGATGCTTACAAACAAGCCGAACTTGAGGATTGTTCTCAAGTTGAGGTGATAGATGACCTGATTGAAGAGGCAACTCCTGCAATGTTATGTGATGACCCCCTTCAGCATGTCATGCTAAATGAGCATTCCCATCTCTTGGAGGAATGTGAAGGGGATATACTATAACTAGAGGAATTGCTAGGAGTTTCTGCTGAGTCTCTTCCCCCATCATTTCTGCCGAAGGTAGATTTGCTACCTAAGATGGGGACATCTATTATGAAACCCTCAACCATACAAGCCCCCGACCTTGAGTTGAAACCCCTCCCTGACACTCTCAAGTATGTTTTCCTAGGTGCCAATGATACTCTCCCCGTTATCATTTCGGCTGTGCTATCTGAGGCATAGGAGGGAGCCTTGATTGAATGCCTGTCTAGGCACAAGGAAACTATTGCTTGGAGCATTGCTGACATTAAGGGTATAGGCTCTACACTCTGCATGCACCATATTTATACTGATGATTCCATCAAGCCTTTTAGGGACATGCAGAGACGTCTGAACCCTAATATGAGGGAGGTTGTAAAAAAAGAAATCCTGAAGTGGTTGGACGCCGGGATCATATATCCCATTGTTGACAGTAAATGGGTCAGTCCCATTCATGTGGTGCCAAAGAAGGCAAGCTTTACTGTGGAACTCAACGACCAAGGTGAACAAGTTGTCACTAGACCCTCAACTAGATGGAGGGTCTGTATTGATTACCGCAAGCTGAACACCGCTACCCAGAAGGATCACTTTCCTTTGCCTTTTATTAGTCAAATTCTTGAAAAATTGGCAGGGAATAAGTATTATTGCTTTCTCGATGGATATTCTGGGTACAATCAGGTGGCAGTCTTTCCTGATGACCAGGAAAAGACGACATTCACGAGTCCTTACGGTACTTTTGCATTCAGGCGTATGCCGTTTGGATTATGTAATGCCCCTGCAACATTCCAGTGGTGTATGATGTCTATCTTTTCGGACATGATTGACGAGTGTGTTGAAGTGTTTATGGATGACTTCTCTATTTATGGCTCATCTTTCGACCAGTGTCTCCTCCATCTAGAGAATGTGTTGAAACGATGTAAGGAGACTGGTTTAGTCCTCAACTGGGAGAAAAGTCACTTCATGGTACAGAAAGGAATTGTACTTGGGCATGTTGTATCCGAGCAAGGTTTGGAAGTAGATAAAGCCAAGATTGATTCTATTTCCAAACTTCCATTGCCTACGAATGTCAAACAGATTAGATCCTTTCTAGGCCATGCTGGCTTTTATAGGTGCTTTATTAAAAATTTTAGTAAGATTTCTAGGCCACTTTGTGACTTGTTGGCGAAGGAATCTTCCTTCAGTTTTGATTCAAAGTGTGCCGAGGCCTTTCAAACTCTAAAGGAGGCCTTGATCTCTGCACCTATTCTCCAAGCTCCTGATTGGACACTTCCATTTGAGCTTATGTGTGATGCTTCGGATTATGCAGTGGGAGTAGTCCTTGGACAAAGGGTTGAGGGAAGACCTCATGTACTGCATTATACAAGCAAGACTTTAACCGAACCTCAGCAAAACTACACCATCACTGAAAAAGAATTACTTGCTGTAGTTTTTGCTCTGGAGAAGTTTAGGTCTTATCTACTTGGGTCTAAGGTGGTTATTTTTACTGAACATGAAGCAGTGAAACATCTCATTGATAAGAAAGATTCTAAGCCACGTCTGATTAGGTGGATCTTACTCCTTCAAGAATTTGACTTAGAAATACGTGAAAAGAAAGGAGTAGAAAATGTTGTGGCTGACCACCTGTCTCGCCTTCCTCTTAATGACTATCTTTCTGAAGACATTGGCGAGACATTTCCCGATGAAACTCTGATGGTGGTAACACCAACTTTACCTTGGTATGCAGACACTGTAAATTACTTGGTCACTGGACAAACTCCTAGCTCTTGGGATGAGCAGAAAAGAAAGAGATTCATTTCTCAAGCAAGATATTTTCATTGGGAAGAGCCAGAATTATTTAGAATTGGACAAGACCAAGTATTGAGACGTTGTGTGCCTAAAGAGGAACAACAAAGTGTGCTGAGTTTTTTCCATGAACTTCATTGTGGAGGACACTTTGGTGCTAAGAAAACTGCTTTTAAGGTTCTCCAGTCCGATTTTTGGTGGCCTTCCTTATTTAAGGATTCTCATAATTTTGTTAAGGCCTATATTAGATGTCAATGGACTGGAACGATTTGGAGGAAGAATGAAATGCCTCAACATCCTATTCAATCTGTTGAAATTTTTGATGTGTGGGGAATTGACTTTATGGGCCCCTTCCCGTCATCCCATGGCTTTGAATATATCTTGGTGGCAGTTGATTATGTCTCTAAATGGATAGAGGCCATTCCTACGTGCACAAATGACCACTCTGTGGTTTTGAAATTTGTGAAGGCCAATATCATATCCCGTTTCGGCTGCCCCAAGACTATTATAAGTGATGGGGGACCTCATTTCCGAAACCACCACTTCAATCGATTAATCAAGATTTTGGGAGTGACTCACAAGGTTGCTACCCCTTACCACCCTCAGACAAGTGACCAGGTTGAAGTATCAAATAGGGAGATAAAAATATTTTCGAAAAGATCGTTAGTCTTGATAGGAAAGACTGGTCCCAAAAGCTCGATGATGCTTTGTGGGCTTATCGAACGGCCTATAAGACCCCTTTGGGTACTTCTCCCTTTCGGATTGTGTATGGAAAAGCGTGCCATTTACCTGTTGAGTTGGAACATAAAGCACTTTGGGCTATTCGAAGTGTTAAGATGGATTTAGAGAAGGCAGGTAAGGCACGACTTCTAGAATTAAGTGAGCTTGAGGAGTTAAGGAATGATGCTTATGACACCTCTCAAGCTTATAAAGAAGGAACTAAGGTCTTGCATGATAAGTTTATTCTTCAAAAGACCTTTGAGCCCAACCAACAAGTCTGGCTTTTCAATTCCAGACTTAAGCTTTTTCCTGGGAAGTTAAAATCTCGTTGGGATGGGCCTCACATAATCACCAAAGTATTTCCGCATGGAGCTGTGGAGATCAAAAATCCTTCCTCTTCAGCAACTCCCTTTATCGTCAACGGTCAATGGTTAAAATCCTACATAACTTTAGATGGCCATCTGGTTGACGAAGTCACTCTTGAGGAGCCTTAACTCCTACCATTCTCCGCCTCAGGTAATATCTTCCTTTAGCTATTTTTGTTTTCAATGAGGACATTGTTTGAACTAGGCATGGGGGAGAGGACCTGAGGCATTTTGTTCATAGCATAGTGCATTCATTGCATACATTTGCATTTTGTTCATAGCATAGTGCATTCATTGCATACATTTGCATTAAAAAAAAAAGAGAAGAGAAAATGACCAAAAAAAAAAAATTTTGAGCTTAACTGGCTAAGTCCTGCATTCTTAAACAAATCAGAACTCTAAGGTAGACTAAATTAATTCTAGGGTCAAACTTTAGAAGCTAAATGAGCTACTAGCTTTAGACCTTTAGGGTCCTTTGTGGACTTAAAAACTTAAGTAGAAGTTAAGTTGCGGACCATTCCTCAAGAGGTTGAGGAAGGGAAGCTAGGGTTTGAGTTAAAAGGTGGGATAGTACTTGGAGTCTTATTCTACCTTTTGGTTTATGGGTCCTTGTAACCCAAGCATCCAAATTTCACACACTTGGTCTGGTAATTAACTTAATTTCTGTCTTTCTGAAAAGAGATTTGGTTCTCTTAGTTTTGACTTAGGAGAGGCTTGAAAACACATTTTGATTGGAAGAGTTCCCGCCACAGGATAGGTAGAGTATATACTCAGCTTGAGGATGCGATGATAACATATTACCTCCTTAGTGCTTGTCTCTTAGGATATCCATCCTACTGGGGGCATGTATGCGCATTGCGCGGTTCAGGTACCATGGGTGGCCCTATCTCGAGGTGCCGATTGCCATAGGCCTGAATTCGCTTAAGAAATCCATGGGCGATACTATCTCGAAGTGTCGATTGGGCGGTGCTATCTCGAAGCATTGAAAGCTAGGCACCTTTCGAGGTATGGTAATGGGGACAATGAATCCGACACAGACTGTGTTGATAGCTGATCTGAGGTTAGACTTAGAAGAATAAAAAAAAAAAAATGTATATATATATATATATTTCTTTAACTCAAATAAAGTTAGACCAGTGCACAGGCACGGATGCTTTAATCTCAGGGATCAATAAACTTTAGGGTAGAGTCAGAAATCAGGGAAACTTGTGCCTGCAACTCATCTTTAGCCGACCTAGTCTGTAACTTAGCAACTACTTAGGAACCTTGGGTCTAGAGTTTGAACTTAATATGCTTCTACAGGAAGACTAAGTGAGTTAACTAGTCTACTTGGAGTGCTAGGTTTCGCTTACTTTTGCTAGGGACTAGCAAAAACTAGGCATGGGGGTATTTGATTAGCCCATAGTTGTGGGCTATTTAAGTATTTAAGTGCCTAGACATTAAGTTAATTCTAACATTTTATTTAGCATAAATTAGGATGTAAATAGATTAATTCGTATTTTTAATTTAATTACATAATCCATGCATTGCATTCATATTTTAAGTGCATTTAGAATTAGCTTAGAATGGCATTCATCTAATTAGTTAACCAATTAGGTATATTGTTTTAGTTAATATAAAAGTTGAGGGTTTGTATATAAATAATCATAATATTTTAATAATATCCTTTATTCTTCTTCTTCTCAGCAACGGCTCCGCTGCCGTTGCAATGCCTCCGGCCATACTTAAAGCACATTCATGATTAGTGGAGGTGGATCTGCTCCCACCTCTCCATTCAAATTTGTGGAGGCCGCTACAAAAGGAGGAGAGAGGATGCTGAGCGAGGGAGGCCTCCACCACCGACCCACCACTGTGAAGAGAGATCTTCTCTCTTCCATTCCACACCGTCGGCCTCAACCGCGGCGACGACCCTCCACCACCGTGGGCGTGTGGTGTGACAGGCCACACCACCATCCGGAGGTCGTTAGCATTACCGTGAGCACTTCGCCGTGCACCCTCCTCGCTGTCGTCATCAACAATCACCATCACTGCAATCATCTTCTCAGCCAGTTAAGACGTCCAGGAAATTTCTCGAACGTCTGAAGCTTCAACCTCCCACCCCTGCAACAACCACACTCGCCCGCTCACCTTCCGCCTACAACCTCACCCGCTCACTCCAAGCCCTCCAGCCTGTGCACCCACGCCACCCCCACAGCCAGCAATCTTCCCACGCTTCCAGCCGTACGCAAGGCGTGCACAACTTGCATCCACACCTACACCCTCCGCCAACAGGCCGCGCGCACCCACCTGCAGCCTTCCCTCGTCTGCTCTAGCACCACCCCCGCACCTGCAGCCTTCATCCACACGCCGTCCAGCCTCTGAAGTCCACGCATACACCGCCTGCGCAGCACACCCACGCCTCCAGCCAGCGTGCAGCGCCATCTCCAGCCGCCTCCCACGCTTGCAGCAGTCCTCCCGCGCCCTCCAGCTAGCGAGCACCGCCCGCCAAAGCAACTGCAGCATCGACTGCAGCCACCTTCGCCGGAGCTCCGTCCGGTCGGCTCCGGCTGCTGCACAACACACTGCCACCACCACTTCAAAGCCCTCGGTCCAAGGAACTTCCTCCGAGCTTCCCGCGTTCGGCCATCCACTCCTCGTCGCGCACTACAAAGGGGAAAAAATCCCCTGTTTTGCTACAGTAACCGGGCCATTAAAATTTAAATTTTCTTCCATTGTCAATTTTTAATAATATTTTATTGATTATGCATTGCGACAAATATCCTCTAGTTACTCAGAATTGCTATTTCAGCATTGTTTCTTGCTTCAACCTTAATCTGCAGGAAATTTTGGCTTGATTCTTGTCCAAACTAACTACAAACAGACGTTTTTAACTGGTGCGAATTTAAATTCGTCATTGCCTCCCTGTGGATACGACCTGCTCCTCTTTGAGTGGTTATTTCTTTTTAAATATTGATTAGTCGATTTTTCCACCACATAAAACTGCAAATGACTTTAAAGCGAACAATCGACTCATCAAGGACAACCTGATTACTCCCGATCAACCACAAGAAGATCAAAACCTGCAATGAAAGGAGTCCGACCCTGATCTAGATACACCCATATCTCCTTCCCTTGCTCCTGACACACACCCTGAACCGCCCACTGCTACTGATAACCCTGTTCTGGAACTCAAGCCTCTTCTCAACCATCTAAAGTACTTCTTTTTGGGTTCCAATCAGATGTTTCCTGTGATTATCAACTCCAGACTCACACCTGACCAGGGATCCCGTCTGATTATTGTTCTCCAACAACATCGTAGAGCCATTGGATGGACTCTCGATGATTTGGCTGGTATCAACCCTTCTTACTGCACACACCGTATCTACACCGAAGAGGGCACATGACCTTCATGAGAAATGCAGAGATGTTTAAATCCTAATCTGCAGGAGGTCGTGAAAAAGGAGATCATTAAGTGGTTAGATGCAGGGATTATCTACCCGATCTCTGACAGTCGGTGGGTGAGTCCAATCCAGGTTGTGCCTAAGAAGGCAGGACTCACCGTTATCACGACTGAAATCGAAGAAGTGATACCGACCTGTGTGGCAAACTCATGGAGAGTCTGCATTGATTATAGAAGACTCAATTCCTACACAAAGAACGATCATTTGCCACTACCGTTTATTGATTAGATCCTCAAGAAACTAGTGGGAAATAGGTTCTTCTACTTTTTGGATGGGTACTCTGGTTATAACCAGGTGGTAATCCATCCTGAGGACCAAGAAAAGACCACTTTCACCTGCCCCTTCGGAACGTATGCATTCCGAAGGATGCCGTTCGGTCTCTGCAATGCACCCGCTACTTTTCAGAGGTGTATGCTTGCCATATTCCCAAATATGGTAGGTGATTATCTGGAAGTCTTCATGGATGACTTTTCAGTATTTGGAGAATCATTTCACGATTGTTTCTTGCACTTGGTCCAAATCCTCAAGCGGTGCATTGATGTGAATCAAGTTCTTTCCTAGGAAAAGAGCCATTTCAAGGTGCCTGAAGGAATTATCCTGGGACATCTTATTTCAGAAAAAGGCATCCAAGTCAATCGAGCCAAGATGAACTTGATTTCCAAACTCCCTATGCCTAGCTCGATTAAGGACATCTGATCTTTTCTGGGGCATGTCATTTTTTACCTTCGATTTATTCCTGATTTTTTGAAATCTTTACTCTCTAGAGGATGTACCTTTCAAAATCTCCAAGGAATGTACTCAAGCATTTGAAATCCTCCATGACTGAGTTACCCAAGCCCTGATCCTACAGTCCCCTGACTGGTCTCAACCCTTTGAGATCATGTGCGATGCATCTGATTTCGTTGTAGGAGCGGTACTGGGGTAGAAAATTGATGGGAAACCCATGGTCATCTACTATGCTAGCAAGACACTTGACGAGGCTCAGCGTAACTACACAATTACTGAGAAAGAGCTGCTAGTCGTAGTATTTGCCCTGGAAAAATTCAGATCTTATCTCCTAGGTTCCTGTGTTATCATTTACTCGGATCACATAGCTGTGAGGCATCTCCTTGCGAAGAAGGATGCGAAACCTCGATTAATCCATTGGATCTTGCTGTTGCAAGAATTTGACCTCGAGATTATGCGACAAAGCGGGAAAATAGAACGTGGTAGCTGATCACTTATCCCACCTTCCTTCTGAAATCATCGACCCTTCCAGATCCTTCACGAAACATTTTTCTGATGAGCACCTTCTGACTATCAATATAGGGCTTCCATGGTTTGCTGACATAGTAAACTACCTGGCATCACATCAGATCTCGTTCAATTGGCCGAAGGCCAAGAAGGACAATTGCTTTCCGATGCCAAGTATTACTTCTAGGAAGACTCGTATCTTTTTCGCATTGGTGCTGATCTGGTTATTCGACGATGTGTCGCAAAAGCGAAAATTCATGACATATTGTCTTTCTACCATGACTGGGCATGTGGTGGTCATTTTTCATGTCATAAAATCGTAGCGAAAGTCCTCTAGTGTGGCTTCTGTTGGCCCACATTTTTCAAAGATGCGTACAATCACTATAAGGCATGTACTCATTACCAGGCCTTGGGCAACATGAGCCATCGTGATATGATGCCTTTATAGCTTATTCTGGTATGCGAAATCTTTGACATATGGGTAATTGATTTTATTGGACCCTTCCCTGTCTCAGACGGCTTCGAGTACATTTTACTCACTGTTGACTACGTGTCCAAATGGATCGAAGCCATTCCGACCTGAACCAATGATCATAAAGTGGTTATCAAATTCATTCATCAGAACATCTTTTCATGGTTCAGGATTCCACATGCTATAATTTTTGACGGAGGGACCCATTTCACTAACGCTCAATTCTTGTCATTGATGACCAAATATGAGGTGTCACACTGAATCTCTACTCCTTACCACCCCTAAACTAATGGTCTAGCTGAGCTATCAAATCGGGAGATCAAGAAAATCCTCCAGGTTACTGTTCAACCTGATGGGAAGGACTGGTCATCCCAGCTTCCGCAAGCTTTGTGGGCTTATAGGACTGCCCACAAAACCCAATTAGGTATGTCTCCCTTCAAATTGGTGTATGGGAAGGCATGTCACCTCCCCGTCGAGTTGGAGCACAAAGCCTATTGGGCAGTACGGAATTGCAACCTAGATCTTTCTAAGGTAGGAACCTAGAAAGCTTCAAATGAGAAAGATCGATGAATTACGCCACGACCGTATGAGAACTCGCGAATTTACAAAGAGTGGGTTAAGGCCTTTCATGACAAGTACATATCAAGAAAGATCTTCCATCTTGGTCAAAAGGTCCTACTCTTCGATGCCAAGCTTAAACTATTCCCAAGAAAGCTATGATCAAAATGGATCAGACCCTAACTAGTCCAACGAATCTTTGGAAATGGAGCCATTGAGATCAGTCCACTACGCCATGATTTCGAACCTTTCATCGTGAATGGTCAGAGACTCAAACCATTCATTGACTTGACCGATACAAACTTGGCTGAGATAACCTTTACCCTCTATTCTCGTTGAGCTCATTGCACCCAGTCGATGGCGTAAAACTCAGTGCTTAACAGGAGGCAACCCGTCATTCTTGAAAAACATGAAACCTTTCTTGACATTCCTATGCTGAATTCATATTACACTTTAGGGTTCATCCATTAGAACAACCGACCCCACCTCAAGTACCTGTACCCAAGTCTAGAAATCGTTCGCAACAGTCACCTCGACCAGTTCGCCCACCCAAAACTTGTTCTAATGGATGATCTAAGCTAAATGTGAACCCACCTAATTTACAATGGGGACATTGCAAATTGTAGGCATGGGGGTATGAAAGTGCAAAGAACCATGAAAACTCATCTCACAAGAAAAAGGTTTCAACTAAAAAATCACATATCACAAAAAACCCCAAAAAAATGAAAAAATCTTGAAAAAGAACAAAAAAATACTAAGGGGATGGAAAATTTTGAAGCCATACAAATCATGAGGAGAAAATGAGGAGGAAAAGAGCAAAATCTCAAAAAGGAGCACAAAATGAAAAAGAAGAAAGAGAGTCATTAGTAAGAAATTAAGAGATTAATCGGAGTTCTAGATCAGATCAAGAAAAAGAAAAATGAAGGAAAAAGTGCTAATGAGACACAAAAGAGATTAGTAGGAACTCTGATCTTAGGCATCTTAGGCTAGACTCTTAGGCTTAAAAATTCAAGTATCCACTAAGATCTGGATAGTCCTCAAGAGGTTGAGGAAAATGCGAAGTTTAAGTATTAAGTCTAAGGCTTAGGGAGTATTTGGCCTCGTTAACTGACCTTTGGTTTACAGGACTCGGTAACCTAAGCAACCCAATCCACACACAGTCTAGTTCAGTGCGCATAACTATCAAAATCATGCAAAAGCATTTAAATGTTATGAAAAGAATCGCCTAGATTAGGAGCGGTCGATCAACACAAGTTGATTTGGACAAGTTCCCGACACGGAGAGGTGGGAAATTCCCCTCGAAGATGTGCAATAACATATTGTCTCCTCGGTGCTTGTCTCCTAGGATATTTACATATCCTACTGGGGTCACATAAGTACCCTGTGCTGGTTCAAATGCCATGGGTGGCATTATCATGAAATGTCAATTGCCAGGGTCTGGATTTAGCTATAGAATGCCATGGATAGGATTATCTTGAAATCTCGAAAGCCAGGGTTCTGGGGGTCTCCATGGACAGTGCTATCACAAAGCATCGATTGCCAAGGACCTTTCGAGGATTGATGATGGGGAAGAGGAATCCGATACAGACCGTGTTGAGAAGCCAATCCAAAGATAGCAATAAAAAGAAAAGAGAGTGAAAACTTTCCAAAAAAAAAAAATCCTCTATCTCTCTCTTACAAAAAAATGCACGGCAAACTGAACCGAGGCTAAATTACGTTACAAGAATGGGTGCTTTAACCACGGAGTCCAACGAATCTTAGTATAGTTCTTGTGGGCCTTAAAAACTAGCCTTGACCAGCACTAGAACTAGCCTACTGTCGGCATTCTAACCTAATAAAAAAGAAAAGAAGCACTCATCATAATTTGTGAACATCAAAGGAATTTATGGTCTAGAATAGAAGTTAAAACCTTAAAATTTTGCTAAGGGACTAGCAAAAGATAGGCATAGGGGTATGATGGGAACACTATCATGAGCCCTAACTAGCTCATTTTGGCCCAGGAAGGAGAACAAAAGCTCCTACGTAACCAACTAGAGGTCCTAACTCAAAGAATAACCCTTTTGAAAGAAAAGCAAGAAACAAGGGGTAAAACTATAATTTTACCACTACAGTGAAACAACAGGATTTCTCATGGGCTAAACATAGGTCAAATGGTCTTAACACGATAGAAAGTGAGTTGGTTCATACAGAAAAGAGTTCATGTGAAATCTGGGAATTAAATGACTTCTTGTAACCCTAAAATAGACCCACCTAAATTAGCAAGGTTCTGGGAAAGATAAAATTCACCTAAACCCACTAAAATTCATGAAAAAATATCCTCTAGGGTTTAGAACCTTCAATTTGGCCTTTAGAACCTATTTTGACCTAAATTGGGGTGTCAGTCAAATGTTTGCCCTAAATTAGGTTTTTGTGTAAATTGCCCATTCAAATGTTGTCAAACCTAAAATCCAACTTTACCATTGGATTCCTTAGGTATAAATTAGGTTTGTACCAAAATTTGGATTTAAGGGGAATTCACCTTGACCTACTTTCCAGACAAGTCCAGCCCAATTACATTTCTACCCCTAACTTTTGAAAACTTTACAAAAGCCCACCTAACTTCCTCGTCATTCTTTGTAATTAGATCCCTCCGCCATTATAGCGGAGGGAATCCTACTCTGACGAGGATTCAAGGGAAAGAACTCCTTGATTCCTCAGAGAATCCCTTCCAAATTTGAAGAGGGATTCTCTGAGAAATCTCCTCTCATGTCAACCTAATTTGGAGCCCTAATTTGTACCCAATCTCTCATGCGAATGCATGAGAGATTTGGGTCTTTTTGACCTTCCATCTCCAGTGACTTGCCCATGCTTGGAAGCTTGGCTTCCAAGCACAAGACCTCCTGCCAGGGCTTATAAAAGCCTCCCCTTATCCTTCCGCAGATCCCAAGCTTGAATTGGCCTGAGATACCCCCTAATTTCCTCTCTTTCCCTCTGGCCAACCACCCAGCAAGCTCTGGCGACCCTTATCTCCCTCTCTCGTCACTCTACCACAACACCAATGGCAGAGTTACCTTTATCTCCTTCGTTCGTGTCGCGTCCCACCAGCTGATGCTCCTACTACCCTCTCGCTGTCGCCATCCTCCTCCCATTGTGACTTTCATATCTGGCAACGGTAGGTATGAGCCAACCGCCTCCTTCACATCCCCCTTCATCTAACCAACCTCAGATAAGTTCTCTCTCTCTCTCTTCTCATCCTTTTTCTCTCATTTATTTTTGCTATTACGCCTCGATGCTCACAAACCACATCCACCTTCTCCACCTCCTGTCAGACCTCCGACGAGGTGTTCCTGCCGCTTTACGCCTCCATCCACCTTGCCAACCACCTCACGAGCTCCACCACACCTCACTGACCCTAAACCCTCTTTCCATTCATCGCAACACACCCCCAGAACGCCCCCCGAACACACCCATATTCACACGCACAGGGTGACCTAGGCACGTACGCTTAGGCCACCTTGCGCCACGTCGACCACCGTACCACCTTTGCCGTGCTCAGGCAAAGCTCCCTGCGTGTTTTGACAAGGCCACAAGGCCATTTTCTTGTTGGCAGGGTTTAGGTTGTCGCCACCATTGACAAAGGGCGAAGCTTGCTTGCAAGCTTGTTCCAGGACTCCAGGTCCCAGGCTCCAGGCTCCAGGTTGCGTGGACTTCCTTAGTGCACATCTCTAGCCCAGCTATTGGCAGCGACCGTCCACGCAGTTGCTGCAATTTGTGAAGAAATCTACTGTGGGTGCCTGCGAGGAAGGTGGGACATTTAGTCCCACCTCAGAAGATTGTGAGTGGGTGAAGCTGAATAAAGTGAAAAGGTTGCATAGGCTTGTTGCCTCCTAACCACGGGGTGAGGTCCACTCACCCACCGCCTCATTCGTGACCCCACGCCATGCGGACCTGGCTCTGACCCATATACCCGACTAACCCATGCACTCCTTGCCTACCATGCATGTCGGTGGGCCTGGTCCCGGGTGCGCTTACCCGACCTGTTAACTCGAGAAGGCTCTGTGAGAGCGAGCCTAAGAGAGAAGGAAGAAGAGAGATTGCTAGGAGGGTAGGGGTAGGTTTTTCTCTCTGGAGAAAAAGTGGAAGCCAAAGAAAGAAGAAGAAGAGGGAGCTAAGGAAGAAGCAGAGGCAACTAGAGAAGCTAAGGAAGGAGAAGGCACGGCTAAAGAGGTGCTGAAGTCAAAGACAGAAGGAGAAAAGAAAGAAGAGGAAGAAGAAGACAAGGGGCAGAGAAATCAAAGAAGAAGCTACAGAAGGAAGAAGAAGAAGCCAAGAAGAAGGCCATCAGAGGCAGAGAATAGAAGAAAGAAAAGAAAAAAGGAGATCAAACAAAAATCAAAGAAGAGAAGCACTGTAGCAATTTCACATTTAAGACATCTGATTTTCAAAATTAGACGTCCATATTTTTTGTGCCTCTATATACATTGACATTATATCTCTTGCATTATAACTTTGATTCTTCATTGCATATTACATCAAATTTGAATGTTGTGTTCTTGATTTTTAGACCCTAATTTGCTCCCTGTGTTTGACCTTGGATTTAAAACTTCGAGTAATAAAATTCATTTGTTTTCAAGGCGATTTTGGCAATATTACAACGCTTTTTTTTTAAAACCTGATTTTGCCTTGCAAACACTAGTCAAATTTTCTACAAACTTATTGGTGTGCTGAGTTAGGTTGTACTGGATCCACCGATCAAATTTTGGTTAAGTGGTAGAATCAATGTGAAATAGTGCGCCTTAAGTCAAGAGTTGTGGGTGTCAATGTGTGTCTCTTATAGAAAATCCCACAATCAGATAACTTTTTTTTATTTTTTATTTATGTGGATGACGAGGTGAGTGGAGTGACAAACATGACAAACAATTTCTATCCTAAGGTTTATGAAAACACCAAAGTAGATTAGGTCTTGATTATTAAGGTGGTGAACTGATCTAGTGGGTGGGGAAGTGGGAAAACTCACAGATGTCTCTGCCCACAATTTACTCCAATCTACCACCTTTGGCTCCTCGACCGGGTTCCTACAAGACAATAAATCGAAGAAGAAAGATAGGTTAGCAAAATATGTTAGTAATGCAGGAAAAAGCAAAAAAGCCAAAGAGCGTTGCCTCCCCAGCAACAGCGCCAAAATAATGACAGCGGATTCGCACACGAAAGGGGTTTGGGTTTGGAAAGCCCGTTGTCGTATTTCAATTTGTGAGAAAATATGTCAATTAGATAATATTTACAACTGAAACTCGAAAAGTGAGTCCCGTGTCCTACATGGGGAGGCGAACGTTTGGTTTGAAAAATCTATGTTTCGCTTTCTATTTGTTTTTGTCATTTTTTTATCTTTTATAATTTATTTTGTATTTTTTTCAGGGAAGAGATTAGGTCAATGAAAACTTTATCTACTTGCAAAAATATAAGAGAGAGAGAGAGAATCACATATATTTTTAAAGCAAATGTTTTCCACAACTAAGAAAGTGGGAAAGATTACACTACAAGAGCAAAAAGAAAGATATAGGTGAGAGAATCCCCCTTGACGATTACTTGGAGGATGACTCACTTTGACGTCGCTTGGAGGAAGGTGGTGAGGAGCAGGACAAAAGAGGATGGAGGGCGAGGCAGGACAGCATCGCGATGAGGATCTACTTCCTGAAGTAGGTGAGAGGATGGTCACGGGATGCTCCATGAATGGGGATGAGAGGCAGGAAAATATTTGATTCTACTTTAGAGGAGCATCCCAGGATTAGGACAAGCTCTCTCTTAAGCCTTGAAGGTGGTCAGGAGAAGAAAGGAAGAGATGAAGAATGGACGGGTGTAGGTCCTTTTATAGTGGAAGGGGGAAGGGCTTCTAGCACACAGGCAATTAGTGATAGTTGCAAGCATCACTAAAGACCCACTCAGGCTATCGCTGAAGATCTACACCATTCAACGCTCCCACTAGCCCATGCATCACGATTCCATACCCCTTGCACCATGTCGCATGCTTGCATTGTCATGTGCTACGTGCGGCTGTGCTGTGCGTGGTGCCCATGTGCGCGCGTGCGGTTGTGCCGTGCTTGGTGCCCTTGTGTGTACACACGGCTGTGCTACTATGCGTTGTGCCCTTGTGCGCGGTACGGCCATGTCCAATTGGTGAATTGGGGGGGCCGCGGGGATTCGAACCCGCGCCCCTCCCTTGGAAGTCGACGCCACCACTAACGAGCCAAGTCGATGTTTGAGTCGAGAAGACGTCTTATGGCACACAGTGGAGGAAGCTTCTCAGCTGTTGGATCAAGATCCAATGGTTGGGAATGGAGGTCACGGATGAAGAGTGGTGTGGGCAGGCGCTGCTGGCCGATGTTGGCCGACCGAGATGGCGCCACGTGGTCCCATCTGGGCCATCCATCTTCTTTCTATTGCAGAGGATGCCACAGTGCTTGGATTGAGTTGATTTTTGCATTGCCTGATTGCGATCATCACTCCGAATCCATCCGTATGGTTGGATTTTTCATCCGAAGCCTGTAAGGATGTCGCATTGTCCCCTGGCCATTGATCTTCCTCAGATCGCATAAGGTGATGTGGGATTTCGATTAGGATGATCTCAGAGGTGTTTGACTCCGATCATCATCTTGATCAAATTTGTACATTCGGATCGTTAATCTGTGGCCCTGAAATAATTCCCCTTCCCTCCTGGCCATAAAAAGGATGCAATTAAGCTAAAATATACACAACTATTGTAAATGCAGAATGATGCACGCTATGCAATATTTATAATATGAAATGAAAATCTAAGCTAAGGAACATGCATGAATAGGCATTTTAACCTAAATGGATGTGTCTACATCAGACTCCCTTACACAAGCTTCCACAAAAAAAAATGGTATCATCTGCATATTGGAGAACAGGTGACATGGCCATTTTATTGGATTGTAACCCCTGATCAGGCCTTCCTCTGTAAGCTTACAAGTGTATTTGGCTAAAGTGTTCAGTGCAAGATTAAAGATCAATGGGCGTAAAGGGCATCCTTGATGCACTCCACATTGAGGCTGGACCTAAGCTCTGCATGATATCCAATTGATCAAAGGGGAGTACGAGCTTGTTGTGATACACCGCTTCATCCATTGCACCCACACTGGTGGGAACTTTCTCCTTTTAAGGATTTCCTATGAGTACGACCATGACATAGAGTCATATGCTCTACTAAAGTCCACCTTCTAGAGAAAGACTTTGCATTTTTTCTTATGCCATCCCGTCACCATCTCTTGCACCGCAATAAAAGACTCTTGTGGAGATCTTCCTGACAGAAATGCAGATTGGACTGGAATAATCAAATTTTGCAGTACATCACGCAACCTGTTGGTAAGGTCTTTGCTTATAATCAAATATATGGAGTTCAATAAGGCGATTGGCCTGAAATCTGAGTAGCATTCAGCCCTAGGCTTTTTTGGCAACATAAAAAGGTAAGATTTATTTATCCTCTCAAAATCAAAGTTCCCCTTTTCAAATTCATGTATAACACTCATAACATCCACCCTCAGAATGTTCCACATTTCGTTACAGAAGAAAACTTGAATTCCATTTGGGCCTGGAGATCCTTCATTATTTAGCTCTCTAATTGCTTCCATAGCTTCCTGTTCAGAGATGGGCGCCACCAGCCCCTTTGATTGTTCTTCATTCACTCTTGGAAAGTCTATGGCAGCTATCTTCCAAGTTCCCCTAGAAGCAGCCTTCAACACCTCCTTGAAATATCATGAAGCTTCAACTTGTATGTCTTGGATAGATGAGATTCTTCTATCTCCAATTTTTATTGATGAAATCAAATTATTTCTTCTTCTAGCACTAGCAACAAGATGAAAATATTTTGTGTTGGCATCTCCTTCCTTAAGCCAAAGCTACCTTGATTGCTCTCGCCAATCCATTTCTTTTTTCAAGTCCTTTGCAATGACCTCCTGCCACCATTTCCTCATTTTTTATTCCTGGGTCGTGAGGGTCATCATGGCTTCTCTATCATTCTGCTACTACATGGTTGCCAAAGCCTCAGTTCTCTTCTATTCATGAAGGGTCTGCACAACTTGTCCATATTCTTTCAACATCACACGCATGACCAAGAGCTTTAACACCAGCCTCTGAGTCACAAATCCAGCCCCTGTCTTAACCTTCCACTAGTTCATCAACATTTCTTTGAAACTAACCTCTAAACCAAGATTTTGAGTTTGAAATAAGAACCCACATAGGCATTTTCCCCACTATCCCATACAGTTGGTGTGTGCTCAAAAAAGGGTCTTTCCAAGCCCATGATTGAGGAAAGTTAGAATCTCTCCAACAGGGTAGTGTTCCAAGGAATCTATCGAGATTGGATACCAGCCCGCTACCATTTTGCCATGTGAATTCCACCCCATTTGCTGGGAAGTTAGTCAAACCCAGATTCTGCAAGACCAACTAAAATGCAGTAGTTGCACTATCCATATTGCCATTGGGTCTATCTCCACTTGTCAAAGTGCAATTAAAATTACCACCTATAAGCCATGGCCTCACTTGCACCATTTGATGTACTGCATTCAGATCTTCCCAAAGCTCTGTTCTGGCAGATGCTGCACAAGGCCCATACACACATGTAATGTACCACTCCAAGTCCCCTTGATTGGTCTAACACCAACAAGTGGGTATATACCTTGCCATACATACATCAATGATGTGCATACATCTGATTAACCTAAAATATCTATTAATGCATGTTCTTAGTGTCATATTAGCACCATACATTGTAAATAGTGCATAACATGCATAATCATGCATTTAGATCAAGTTGTATAAATTGTATAGTAATTGTCTCCTTTTTATGGTTAGGGATAAGGCAACCTTTTATCGAGGCCTCGGATTGAAGATCCAACCATATGGATCCGATCAGGGCGATGATTGGAGTTCAACGACTCCAAGATCGCCCTAATCGGACATCCGTAGCACCAGAAAGAGATCGAGGAACCCTAAAGATCATGGGCCAAGATGGTGTTAATCCACACCTTAGACAACAAATTCGACTGTACAAATGGATTTGGATCGACGATCGCTACCAAACGGCTTGAAAATCGGTCAAACCCGATACCCGTGGCACCATCTACATCACTCAGAAGATGGACGGCCAGGATGGCACCACATGGTGCCATCCCAGCAGCCCAATTGACCCCGAGGAACCGCTGCTACATCTCCAAGGGATTTTCATCGCACGATCCTAGCCATTGGATCTTGATCCAACGGCCAGGATTGAATCTGATCGGCCGCTTCCTCTTCATCAAGTGAAAGAGCGTAGCGAATTTGGATCTAATGGCCATGAATTCGCTATTAAAATCCTCTTTGCGACAAAGCAACAGCTGCAGCACAGCAGTCGTGTTGCTGTGGGCGAGACGAAGATTATGCGTTCGAGCCGCGCTACGCCTCAAATTGAAGAGCGTGCGTGGAGCGGGCGAGCGAGCGGAGTTGTGCGATGAAGATTGGGCAATGCTGAGAGAGTGATAGTGCCCATGAGTGATCAGACGTGCAATGATGATGCGTGATCCACGCGGGCACGTGGCGCAAGCGAGGATGGTTTAAGCCGTCCGATCTCTTGATTGGACGACTGATATCGCACGTACGTGCATATACGTTTTGGGCGGAGAAGAGGAGCGAGTGCGTGCGGCGCGTGCACACGTCACCCACGACAGATCTTTAGCGACATTTAAGTCCGTCACTAAAGGTCCCATATTATTGTTTTTCAAATTAAAATGTCCAAAATGCCCCTACTCCTTGCAACTATAAAAGGAGACCCCTCCATACGAATTTCTCATCCCTTCCTTCTCTTCTCTCCCTCTCCAAAGCTCAAGAGAAGCTTGTCCCATACCTGGGATGCTCCTCAAGAGCTAAAATCAATTTTTCGCCCCTATTCTAGAAGCGGATCCCGCGACGACAATGACGTGCTACCTCATTCCCGTTCCTCCTGCTTCGACCTTCTTCTTCCCACTCCATTCCTTGTCTTCCAGGCATTGTCTCGTCCGACTCGTCCTCCAAGAGATCGTCGAGGGGGATAACTTCTCTCTCCCATTCCTTTTTCCTACTTTCTAGAGTAGAATTTTTCCTGCTTTCTAGTGTAATTTCACGCTTTCTTAGTTGTACAAACATTTTGCAACATCAAGTGAATGTTCTCTCTCTCTCTCTTATTGTTTATATTGATTCCATTTCATTGTAATTACTCTGCTTTTTAAACAAAGACACAAGAAAATATAATTGCGAATTTTGATCGACGTAGCCTCCTTGAGTTTGAGCCGAGATTTCTATTCTAGTATAAATTTTATTTGTTGAACCCGAGTTCTTCACTATTCGAACTACAATCAAGTTTTCAAAACCAATTCAGATAGCGTAGCCCTCCGACGTTCAACAATCAACCACATTCAGACTTGATTTCATGCACTAGAAAGCCATCCCACCAGATCTCCCACTTGCTACCATAGCAAAGTGTCCAGCTCTTCCAGATTGCAGAAGTGCATTCCATGAATCATCAATCCCCTCCTCTAAGTATGTCTCTTCAATAAGGGCACAATCGATCTCCCATTCTAATAGATATCTTGAAATAGAGGCTCTTATCACACTATTGCGCATCGCACGCATGTTCCAAGATAAGATTGTCATCCCTTTAATTGCATTCCCCCTTGTGTCACCTTCTCAACACATTCCACCATGAGAGTCTTGGTTATGATGCTTTCATCCATAGGTGACTAATTTTCCTTCCTCCTTCTAAGCATATAAGGTGATCTCCCAATCCCTTTCTTTAAACAAGTGCCTTTTCCAAATTTTAGAACATCAGGAGCACAGAAAGGTATCTGATTGTTATCTCCCAGAATACTTCTTTCCATGCAATTCTCTATCAGCATAATCTCATTCTTTGAAGCACTATCGCAAGCCTCCCTCAACTATTGTTCTTCCACTTCAGACTTTTCCCCCTCCATATACTCCATCAGATCCCCATCTATTTCGACTTGATGAGAATCTTTCCTCTTCTTTGGCACTGGTGCCTCATCAGTGGATTTGCGACCTTCTATCCCAACCTTTGCTTAACCTCTGCCTCTTCCTCATACATCTTATCCTGCATCTACTTTCGATATACAACCACACAATCACCAAGGGCCAGCTGAATAAGCTAAGAGCTTCCTCCAAATCTCAATATAAACTTCTCAGAAACAGATCCACTTCTAAAAACTTCAACCCCCACCTTCAAAACACAAACATCACCCTCCCAGATGCTCACTTCTGCACCATCTGACAGTTTAGCGAACCCTGCAATCATTGTGGCTACCACACCTCTCGATATCAGATGTAAAGGTAGGCCTTTAATCTTGAGACTCACATGCCTGGTACCTACTCTCTGGGGTGGACAATCTAGCAACGCACTGTCAGAAGGAGAGACCAATCTCCATAGCACCGTAATGTTCTCAAAATTGCTAGATCAAAATCTAAGCCTTTCCACATCAATCATCCCCAGCTTGAAAACAAGAAAACATGTTGGAGATAAAGCAGCTATCTTCCAACTTGGTGAGATAGGGGAGATAGAACTCACCAGTTGATGGAAGCATTCAATTGATGGGCTCCCCATCATCACCTCTCCAATCTAAGTGCCTCATAGCATCATCTCCACTGATTGAATATCTTTTGACATCGGTACCTCCACGTCAGTTGTATGTCCGAAGTTCATAGGTGCCAGGGGGGGGCGGCAGCCGTTGAAACCCTTAGGTTTTGGGAGTGGCTGATTCTCCCTCACTAGATGCATACCGACCTTTGCACACGAATCACGCTTGTGACCATGCCCACCACAAGCCAGACATATAAGGGGAGGCTGGCACACTGCAGCCATGTACCCTTTTATTCTACATAGGTAGCAAAGAATGCCGCCATTGGACCTCGTCCGTGCCTCTTTCATCCCCCCCTTTCAGCCCTTTCCTGTGGAAATAGGCATCGACCCTCCCTTCTCCTCTAATCTTTCGATCTCCAGGTCCTCCTCCTGCTACCCAACCCTAGCTGCATGGTCATCCTCTCCCTCTTCCTCCATCTCCCGCTGAAAGGCGCTGGATTTCTTACGAAGAATCTGTTCACAACACAAATATGTATTGTTAAGTGCTAATAATGAAAAAATAATGTAAAAGCACACTTTCATGCTACTTTGCTTTGTCAGAGCATTTATATGTCCATTACTAAATGTCATTACCACACATTATAGACATAATACTCACATATAAACTAATATGACATGATTTAAATACACATAAGTACTACACAACATGAAAACTCTTCAAAAAATCAAAACACTAATCACATAATAGTACTAAGAAAACAAAACAATAATAAAAACATGTAACAACAAGATTTGAATAAACAATGACCACATAACCTCCTCAAAAAAAATAAATCAGTAACTACATAGTAAAATAAATAACCATATAAAACATTCAAACATACCATAACATAACTACATAGTAAAATAAATCTTCTCAGAAAAGAAATAGTAAAACAAAGATATAAGTAACAAGAAAAAATGTAATGTGCAACTCAAGAGAGGTTGAGACTTTTACCAACAACAACAAGCAAGGTCGAGACTTAAAAGGGGAAGAAGGCAGCGATGGGAAATGGAGAACAGACAAACTACTAAGGGGCAATGTGTAGGGGAGGTGACTGGTAACTAGTGATGCAACAATAGCCATTGGCAACAGTAATGGGGGAGTTTGGAGATGGACAAGAACTCACAGCAACTAAAGGTAATGGATTTTCGAAGGCTTTGAGAGGTTCAGATGATTTTTTAGGGTCTAGTGATGGATTTTATTTACTTTTTTAGGTCATAAGTAACTTACCTGACCCTTAAATGTGGCCTTTCAATCGAGGCAATAGCCTTACCTCCACCTCAACAAACTAAGGGTATAGCCTTACAGTGCAATCCTGAGACTATACCCTCAAGGCAATTTTCTTCCAGCCTCGAGGTGCAATTTTTATAACCATGATCCAGACAAGGGTGTTCAATTGGATCCATTCCTAAAGGAATTCCAAAAGCCACTCAAGAAGGAAATATCAATGCCATCCAACCACAACACACAAGATGTAGGCTATCCTTATCAGTTAGATGACAAAATCGCAAGTGACATTGGATGTGCATCTCCACCAATTGACAACTCTATCCCTTCACAACAACCAAAGGAACAAGTTAACCTTCAATAGAATCTTCAACTTCCAAAGGACGCAACAATCCACCAACATATCTCCATTAGCCATCTCATTCCCTGCAACAACCTATATGCCTTGGACACTAAGAACCAACCCCTTATCTGATGGAGGCACGTTTCGCAAATTAAAATTGGGGTTTGGAGGACACATCGTCGTAGCTCGCAAAATGCATCTATCAGATAAATTTATAACCGAAACTCAAAAAGTGAGTCTCGGGTCGAACATGGGGAGGTGAGCATTTGGTTTTATGAAATTCACGTTTCTCTTTTATTTCTTTTCTTGTCATTTTTATCTTTTCTATTTTTTTTTGTATTTTTATTGGGTAAGAGATTAGGTTGATTAAAACTTTATCTACTTGTAAAAATATAAGAGGGAGAGGGAGAGAGAGAGAAATAATCATTTATTTATCTCATGAATGTTTTCTACAATTATGAAAGTAGGAAAACTATACTACGAAAGTAGAAAAAGATAGAAAAAGGTGAGAGAATTCCCCCTCGACGGTTGCTTGGAGGATGACTCACTCTAATGTCGCCTGGAGGAAGGTGGTGAGGAGCGGGACGAAGAAGGATGGAGCTGGAGGACAGAGGATGGGGCAGGATGGCATCGTGGTGAGGATCTTTTTCCTGATGGGAGGTGAGAAGATGGGCATGGGATGCTCCACGAAGGGGGGTGAGAGGCAGAGAAAAGTTTGGTTCTACTCTAGAGGAGCATCCCTGGCTTGGGACAAGCTTTCTCTAGAACCTTAGAGGTGGTGAGAGGAAGAAAGGAAGAGATGGTTTGGAATGGTTGTGGGTAAATCCTTTTATAGTGGAGGAGGAAGAACAAATTCGCATATGGGTCATTACTGACATCTGTAAACATCTCTACAGAACCTTGCAGTTGTTGTTGAAGATCTGCCCTTCAATTCCTCTTGCTGGCGTGCGCAGACCATTAGTGACAGCTGCAAGCGTCACTAAAGGCCCTCGTTGCTAAAGATCCATGCATATCCTTGCTGGTCAAGCTCTGCTGGTGCTTGCATCGCGTGCTCCTTGTCACGTGCACACGCTAGCATGCTAGCTCTGTGCTGTGCATGCGGGCGTTGCATTGTACGCTACTGCTGCATGCGCGCACATGTGCTGGCTGCGTTGGGCATTGGCTGAATTGAGGAATTGGGGGGGTTGCGGGGATTCGAACCCGTGCACCTCCTTTGGGAGTGCCTCTCTCCAACCAATGCGCCAAGACATCCAAATTATCGCATGGATGTCTTAACGCACATGGTGGAGATGAATCCTTAGCCGTTGAATCTTGATCCAACGGCTGTGGTGCGAGATCAACAATGATGAAGAGGCGGTGTTGGTACTGTTGGTTAGTGTTGGGCAGCCTGGATGGCACCACGTGGCACCAACTGGGCCGTCCATTCCTCTTTCTATTGCGGAGGGTGCCACGGTGCTTGGATCGAGTTGATTTCCATGTTTCCAGACTACGAACATCGCTACGGATCCATCCGTATGGTCGAAATTTTCATCTGAAGCCCATAAGGATGTTGCATTGCCCTCCTTCCTGTTGATCTTCCTCGAACTTCATATGATGCTACGAGACTCCGATCCAGACGATTTCGGAGGCATTAACCGCCGATCGTCGTCTTGAGCAAATCTGTACGGTCCGATTGTCCATCTGAGACCTTAAAATAAATCATGTTCTCTCCTAACCATAAAAAGGACACAATTAACCTAAATTATATACAACTACTTTAAATGCAGAATGATGCATGCTATGCAATATTTATAGCATGAAATGCAAATCTAAGCCTAGGAACATGAATGAATAGGCATTTTACCCTCAATAATTGTGTCTACATCACTATCCATGTCAGTCGGTCTGACATCAAGGTGGCAACATGAATGTCCCTTATAAGGGACATAAGGAGATGGAAATCCTAAATGCAAACTTCAAAAAGTACTCTACCCAACATCAAAGACAAAGACGAAGAATCTCCATCCTAAACATGATGCACCAAGCTAAACTTGTCATCAGCAAGAGAATAAATGTGGACAACATTAGAAAATCACCCATTCTCAAACCAATCCTCTTCCTATAACCTGTAGATTCTCCCATCTTCTAGCTTTAGGGAGAAAAAGGAGACCAACCTTTGCATGATCAGTACTAGGGCTCTCTAAGAAGTTGAGTCCCCTCTATAATTGGTCACCTTCTCTTGAATAGAAAGACCAGAGCCACAAGAATTCTTCAATAATCTATACCACAAAATGTCTTCATTCTGAAATAGCTTTGCCATCCATCTTGCTAAGAAAGCATCACAAAAATCATTGAGAGATCGAACGCTAAGATCCCCATCATTCTTGGACATACATATATCGTTCCATGGAATCATCTACAAGAACCACCCAACATGATCAGGGTCCTTATAAAAAAAACATTTCCTCACCACCTTGAGCTTTTGAAGAATCTACTTGGGTGGTTTGAAGATTAAGAGATAAGATACAGTGATGGAAAATAGAACAGCTTTGAGGGAACTAGACGTCCTCCTCTAGAGAGTCCAGGAACTCAACCTCTTTCTCATTCTCTCAAGTATGGGTAATCAATCACCAACAGTCAACTGCTTTCCCTTCAATAGGAGACCTAAATAAGTGAAGGGAAAATGACTCGTAACTGTGCAAAGATAGAAAGAGGTAGCTTCCACTTCCTTAGTAGCCATGTGAATAAGGAAGAAATCTAACTTCCCATGGCTAACCACCAAGCACGAGATGTCACTGAAGATTCTAACCAACAATGATACATTCTCAGCTTCCCTATTTCCTGCCTCCACAAAAACTGAAGTGTCATTTGCATACTGCAAGATGGGTGTGAGAAGCATACTGTTACCACTCAACCTAACACCAGAGAAATGACCACCATTATAGTCCTTGAAGGCCATAGTTGCTAGAGTATCAACTACCACATTAAACATGAGAGGTGGTAGCAAGCAACCCTACCAGACCCTACATTGTGGTTTCACCCACATACTACATAGCCTATTGTTGATCAGTGATCGAGTGAATTTTCTCTTAAAAGAAAATGTTGAGAAATGATGATAATCAGATGTGTCCTCGCAGTAAATTGCGTGGTGGAAAATCCTTAATAAAAAATAAAATAAAAATATATTGAAATTATACAACTTCAGGTCATATTGCAGGGAGGCACAAATGCAATAAGAGTGTACACACGTATCAATCTTGAGCATAAGTGCAAAATCCGTATCAAAATCCAGTGCAAAAAAAGGTGAATAGAAGAGCCAAGCAATAACGTAAAAGTGCAAGTGTGATGCCACAATTTCACCATAATAAAATAACCAAAAATCAAAATCCAATAATGGCATGAGATGTAATTTTTAATTGAACCTCCTACTATATAGAAAAATAGGGGAACCCTTGCATGCATGCTAGCCACATGTGGGGGTACAAGTGGGATGTGAGGAACTCAGTAGAGGGCGCTGGAGCAGGGGCATCGCACTGGTAGTGATGGCATGGACGATGATGGTCGGAGGTCGCCGGTCGAAGAAGAGGAGGTCATCGATGGTGGATGTTGGTACACTCACACATGGGTTGCGGGAGGAGTGTCTGAGGGCATGAACGAGCACGTGATGTTGAGGTAAGGCTGATCACGTCGACGAAGTGGAGAATGGAGGTCAGTGAAGACTGCTACACGGTAGTCATGGGTGATGGGTTCTTCTTCGGTGCAGTTGGTGGAGATGATGAAGAAGAAGGCAACCAGGACGGGTGCGGTGGTTGAGAGGAACTCATGGTGGCGGAGAGTTGCTTGTTAATGAGGCAGTGAAGACAAGTGGAGCACGACGGTGGCGTTAGTGCTGTCACCACTGACCATGATGGTGGTTCGCGGTGGTGGTTGGAGTTGAGGCTGGGTGTCAAGGCAGAGGAGGCTCGTGGTGGTAGTCACGATGCAAGCCACGTGTTTCCACCATGTGGCTTATCACGGTCGGAGGTCGATGGCGAGGTCGATGAAGGCTCACGGTGATGGAGTCTTTGGTGGAGGCAGGGGAAGTCTTTCCAGATGTCTGGAAGACATCCTGGACGACTTATCTCCGACTGCCCTTGGTGGTTGGCATGCATTGTTTTATAAAGAGATATGGAGCCTCCCTCTGTTTCCCAAATAAAGGGAAGAGAGAAATAGGAAAGCAGGCAGAGGGGTTTTCCTATTGTTGTAGATACATCCATCTAGGTTAAAATGGCTATTTATGCATGTTCCTAGGCATAGATTTGCATTCCATATTATAAATATTGCATAGCATGCATCATTCTACATTTATAGTAGTGTATATTTTATGTTAATTGCATCTTTTTTGTGGTCAGGAGGGAAGGAGATTTATTTCAAAGCCTCGGATTGACAATTCGACCATATGGATCTGATCAGGATGACGATTAGAGTCCAATGCCTCCAAAATCACCTTGATCGGAGTTCTGTAGCACCATATGCAATCCAAGGAAGATCAACGACCAAGGGATTAGGTGTTGCAATCCAGAGCTTCAAATGATAAATCCGATCACATGGATGGATTCAGGTCGATGATCACAGCCCAACGACGTGAAAATCGACTCAATTCGACCTCTATAGCAGCCCCTGCAAAGGAAAGAAGATGGACAGCCAAGGTCGCACCATGTGGCACGACCCAGGTTGCCCATGTGTACTCATGTGCCACAGCATGCGCACAATAGCAAATGTGCACGCACACGCACAGAGGCATGCACGCGTGCAGGCACAGCGATGCGCACAGCAACACGGCGCATAAGGTAGTGGTAGTGGTAGTAGCAGTAGTGCACGCAGGCGCGAGGCACGTAGGCATATAGCGCACGTGTGCGCTCAACAAGGGCTCGTGGAGAGTGCGCTAGCGGTGCTATAGTAGGAGGAAGGGTTGGCGTTGGATCTTTAGCGATGTTTGTGGTGGATCTTCAGCGACATTTATGACCATCACTAAATGTCCTGTATACGAATTTGATTCTTCCCTCCACTATAAAAGGAACCCTACCCCTCCCATTTTTCTTCATCTCTTCCTTTCTTCCTCTCACCATGTCCAAGGCTCTAGAGAGAGTTTGTCCCAAGCCCGGGATGCTCCTCTAGAATAGAAAACCAAATATTTTTCCCTCCCATCATCCCCATTCGTGGAGCATCCCGTGGCCGTCTTCTCACCTCCCTTCGGGAAGAAGATACTCGCTACGACGCCGTCTTACCCCACCCTCCATCCTCCAGCTCCGTCCTCGTTCATCCTACTCCTCACCACCTTCCTCTAGGCAACGTCAGAGCAAGTTGTCCTCCAAGCAACCATCAAGGGGGATTTCTCCCACCTATCTCTATCTTTACTGCTTTTGTAGTATAGTTTTCCCGCTTTCCTAGTTGTAATAAACATTTATTATAAAAATACATGATTGTTTCTCTCTCTCTATCTCTCTCTTATATTTTTCAAGTAGATTACTTAGATAAGAATTTATCGACCTAATCTCTTGCTTGCTAAGAAAACCAAAAAAACTTATAAAAGTCAAAACTGACAAAAACAAATAAAAGCGAAACACCTTTTTTTCAAACCAAACGTTCGCCTCCCCATGCTCGACTCGGGACTCACTTTTTGAGTTTCGGTTATAAATATTATCTGATTGATGGATTTTCTCGTGAATCAAACTACGACGACAGGTTTTCCAAACTCGAACCCTTTACACGTGTGAATACACCGCTATCATTTTGGCGCCGTTGGTGGGGAGGCAACACTCTTTGGCTTTTTTTTGTGTTTTCCCACATTACTTATTTTTCTAATCTATCTTTCTTCAATTTATTGTCTTGCAGGAACCCGGTCGAGGAGCTGAAGGTGGTAGATTGGAGTAAAGTGTGGGTAAAGACATTTGTAAGTTTATCCCCACATCCCCTCCACTAGTTTCATTTCTCCACATCAATAACCAAGGCCTAATCTACTTAAGAGTTTGCATGAACCCTAGGATAGAATTTTTTTGTCTTGTTTGTCACCTCTACTCATCTCATCCTCGCATATTATAAAAAAAAAGGTACTTCTTGTGGGACAAATCAACATACACACTTAACACCCACAACTTTTCACCCTAAGGCGAACAATCACATAGATTCTATCATTAATCTGGGATTTGACCTATGGACCTGATACACTTCAACGTAACACACACATAAGTGAATAGAAATTTGAATCGGTTAAACATTTTGTGTGCCTTAGTGAAGTGGTGCAACAGGATGATTGATTGAGCTGTTTGGGCTGCACCACTTAAGATAAAAGCAATCCATCAAGTAGCTTGCCACTTAGGGTTGATCTTTAGGGCTGAACTAGGCACTCCACATTATTTTTTTTGATTTTTAAGGAAATATATCATCACCAGTGCTTTTAAAACTTGGAGTGTTCCACTAAACCTGATTGAAAGAACCTAAAGATTAAACCCTAAAAGCTACTAAACAAGGTTAAACCCTAAAAGACACATCATCAAATAACCTTGTTTGCAAACCTTGGTTGTGCATGCACACACATTTGAATCAATCATTAAGGGCATAACCCATCTAAAGGGCCCATCACATTCCAAGAGCACAATCATCCTAGGCCTAATTAAAATTGAATAGACGTTGGCCTTAAGGATTGATTCGCTCTTTGGGGCTCAGATTGAGATTTTTTTTCGATTAATCTCCTTCTACTGATCCATCTGATGTCTAGCTAGGGGAGTAGCGTCAAACGACCGTGGCTGGGGGGTACACTAGGAACTTGAGGCGCAAGCTAAACGAAAAACCTTCTGCCAAGACCCTCCCTCTACCTTGTTGGATTGACTAGATAGAAGTGGACTAAATCATTTATAATCTCAAGATGGGTCTTGGGAGTCTGTAGGTCTTTAGGCTAACCCACCTAAGGATAGGGTTGATTGCTTGTATTACAAGGCTCATTTCTCTCTTTTAATTTCCCTCCTACTCCATAATGTATCCTTCCACATCTTTCACACATTTCAAATCCTACCCTCCTACCAACACATATCCTCAAGATGCTTACTATCCCAACTCGACTTGTGATTACCCATCTCCTAGCTGGGATAACTTTGATTGGGGATATGAATGCGGACCTCAGTGTCTAGGGCCTAACCCTGGACAACAAGACTATGATTACTATCCTTCCCAGAGCTATAATGATTATTGATGTCCACTCATTAATGACCAAACCAACCCGATCTGCAATCAGGAAGGATATGATGATTATAACACCTACCCTCCCCAGTATTCCACTGAATATAGGTCACCACCATTCTTTGAGCAACCCGAAATGACCTACTATCAGGGAGGGACCCGAGAACCTCAATATCTTGACTCCCTTAGAATGAACCCAAGCCCACCCTACCCTGAATCGAATCATTCAGTTCAGGTGAATCAGGTCCAAGATAGGGTGTTGGCTAACTTGAGGAACACCATACAATCTTTAGAAGCTCAGCAACACCATGCACTGAAGCATTGGAGCCTACGATATAAATGATTGATGAGATGAATAGCTCTTTATTTGATTTGCTCCAACATGCTAGGGATAGGGGCCTGGGTGAGTTTCTACTTGGGAAATTATCAAGATTGAGGATAAAATTTGTGGTTACCCTAGTCCAATCTTGGGATGATTCTTAAGATGAACCCCCTTCAGGAGAGCCAATGTCTGAACCTGTTCGGGCGCCAGTTAGGGGGGATACATGTTCGGAGACTGGGGATGACTAGGTTGGGCTAGAGCAACCCATTGAGGATGAATCGAGTTTCTCACCTGAGATCCCAGAGCCAAGGAATGGCAAAAAATGTCTCCACAGACCATGAAATGACATATGATTTTGAGACATATATAAATGAGGATCATGATGAAGAATCTCTTAGTGAAGTCTCACTTGAGCATAAGGACGATGATTTTAGTGAGACAAACAGGCCTATGGAATCTGATGAACCATTTGACAGCCCGATAATAGAGGAATTTGATTTTGTTGGGGTTAACTTAAAGGATCTGAATCCTGATGATTCAATTAGTGATACCATTCCTCATCCTTACCCTGAAGAGCTGACTTTTGAAATCATTATGCCCAAGTCAATTCTGATTCAGCCACAATTGTTGGGCTTGGGTATTTTAGATGGGGTGTATAACGATCTGGAGGTCCTAGAAACCTTGATCTTGGAGGATAGGAAGTTGTGTAGGATCTGCAAAGCACAAGCACACTAAAAGGGGGGATGAATAGTGTGGTAGACAAAAATTTGCAACAATAACAAACCACAAAAACACCAAGATATATAGTTGTTCCCCTCCCTTGGGTACTCCACTACCTAAGTCACCCGACTTAGGATTTTTAACCTGATTCCCTCAACCCGGAGGGAATTAATTTACTAAACAAGGTAATTAATGGGTTACCTCAACCCTAGTACAATAACGATTCTGTTACAACCCAACGAGCAACAAGCTCAAAAATAAATAAAGCATAGGTGTAAGAAAAATAAAATCTTACAACAAAGTTCCTAAGCCTCTCTATAAATGTAAATATAATGTTACCGATTTGAGAGCCTAGTGAAGACGTGAATGCGTGAAAGAAAATCACGTCAACGCGTTTGTAAAAGCGTGGAAAGATTAAGAGCAGCAAACTCTGTTCTTCTCTTGAATATGTGATGGAAAATTTGAAATATATGCTCTAGAATTTTCTATTATGTCTCTTGTATATCTTGCGTGCAAACAAAGAGTTGAAGACTCATTTTAGAGAGTTTAGAACCTCAGGTAGTCGTCAAATAGACGTTGGGATGTAATTCTGAACATTCACATTTTCAGAATTAATATTTCAGCTATTCTGTTTTGGCCTAACGGCTAGCTGGTACCAGTACTAGCAGCTCACTGCCACCAGTGCATGAGTCCTGATACTGGTACTCATCATAGGTACCGATATTTGTGACTCCCAGGTTTGGAATTCTTTGGGCACAGTAACCTACCTGTATTGGTACTCATCATGGGTACCAGTACTTGTAAGGTTCAGGCAAAAATTAAGTTTTCAACTTGTGGCCAACATGTACCGGTACTTATTGTTCACAATTTGAGATAAATTCTCAAACCTATGCCTTGCAAATACCAGTATCAATGAACAGTACTGGTACTTGCTTACAAGTACCTATTTTAAGTGTTTTAATCCATTATGTACTTTGAAAATGTTCGCAATATAAATCTTAATTTATCTCCAATTGATTTTACGATCTAAGTTATAATTCTTTGTTAAGAGGCATATACAATCTATAAATATAAAATCTAAACTAGAAAAATTAAAGGTCGAAGATGATCTTCTCCTCCTCGACTCTTCCTTGTCATCTTGCCTCCTCCATGATGATAAGTCAATTTTCGCTTTTGAATAATGTGATTAAGATGATGTGTTGTTTTAGTAACAAAGTGGTGGAAAATCGCTTAACAAAATAATTACAATAAAAAGTACCACTCACAGAAGAGTGGGTCGTGTTCACAGGGAGGCAATGATGTAATAAAATCTTGATTATTTCGTATTCTTTCAATCAAGTGCGAAATCCATAATCAAATCCGACATGAAATGCGATGGAAAGAAGATGCACAATATTTTTCCTCACTGAAATATTCAATAAATATGTGATGATTTTATGTAATTTTCAGTTGATGTATTAGAGAAAATTTGTGGATATTTTAATCCCAAAACCAATGTGAAAACATGTGAATATCAATAACCACGCAATTATCAGAAAGCATGAGTATGCAGTCACAATTTCACCACAACAAAATAATCATAAATTAAAATTGATTTTGGTGGCAATGGCATTCAAATGTAAATTTTAATTAACACAAAAATAGGGATTTTACCTCTCTCCTTCTTGAGCATGGAAGAGAGATTCAATCGAGGAGAGACTCCTACAAGAGGTTGAATGAAGCGAGGCCGTCATGGTGGTGGCAACAGTGTGTTGTGAGATGGCCGGAGCCAGCCTGCCAGAGAAGAGGAGTGGCGATGGTGGAGGAGCCTGCCGCTGCCACATGTGCTGCAGGCGTGCGCGGGTGCAGAGGAGCTGCAGGCGTGCGCGGAGGCACGGAGGCGTGGGTGCTCTGCAGAGCGCGTAGGTGCGCGTGGGTGTGGTGGTGGCGCCGACTACAGGTGCAAGGAGAGCAGCGCCAGAGGTGGGCACGCGGAGGTGCAACTCTACAGGCCGGAAGGAGGGCGCGGGCGTGAAGGCTGGAGCGCAGGGTGCTGGCAAGCATGAAAGTGCATGAGCGCACACTGTGGGTGAGCAGAGGTGCGGAAGTGTAGTGGCACTGGAGGTGGGAGCAGGTTTTGCAGGATGGATTGGAGGCAAGGTGCGCTGGAGAAGTTGATGAGGTGTGGGTTCTGCAGGCTGGCTGGAGGCACGTGTTGAGTCTGATGGAGCGGGGATAGGCATTGCTGGCGCGTGCGCTGAGGGTGAAGTGAGCACGTGTGCGGTGGTTTGCAGGCACTACTGGAGGTTCTAGTGGAGATGAGGAGGCACGGACATTTTGAAGGTGAAGGCTACTGTGAGTAGCTGGCGTGCGGTGTGCAGGGTCTGATGGAAGTAGGCGTGAGTTGCTGGTTGAGGTGAAGAGTTGTAGAGACTCTTTTGGCGGTGTCGGCTATCACCCCACACGCCCATGGTGGAGAGTCATTCTACCGCGGTGAGGCCGGTGGTATGGAATGGAAGAGGAGCAAGGTCCTCTCAACACAGTGATGGACAAGGGGTGGTGGCCACCCTCAACAGTAGCTCTCCCTCCTTTTGTAGCCATGGCCATGATTTCAAATTCAAAATGCTGTAGCATAAATGTGATGCGTAGGAGGAGGAGGCGAAGCCAAAGTCGAAGGAGTTACCTGTGCAAAGGAGAAAGAAATAAAAGAATAAAATATTATGGTTATTTATGCATAAGCCCTTAACTTCTATGTTAAATTAAAATAATGCAAGTAATTCACCTAATTGATTAACTAATCAAATGCATGCAATTCTAAGTTAATTCTAAATGCATGCAATGAATGAATTATGCAATTAGGCTAAAAATATGAATTAATTTATTTACATCCTAATGTATGCTATCTAAATGTTCAAATTAATTTAATGTCTAGACATTTAGATAGTTAATTAGCCCACGAATATGGGCTAATCAAATACCCCTATGCCTAATTTTTGCTAGTCCGTAGCAAAATCAAGCAAAACCTAGCACTCCAAGTAGACTAGCCAACCCAATCAGTCTTCCTTTAGAAACATATTAAGTTCAGACTTTAGATCTAAGGTTCCCAAGTAGTTGTTAAGTTACAGACTAGGTCGGTTAAAGACGAGTTGCAGGCACAAGTTTCCCTAATTTCTGAATCTACCCTGAGGTTTATTGATCCCTATGATTAAAGCATCCATGCATGTGCATTGGTCTGAGTTATTTGAGTTAAAGGAAAAAGGATTTTTTTTTTGATTCCTCTAAGTCTAACCTCGGATCAGCTATCAACACAGTCTGTGTCGAATTCATTGTCCCCATCACCATACCTCAAAGGGTGCTTGGCTTTCGATGCTTCGAGATAGCACCGCCCATAACGACCCCAAGAACTCTTGGCAATCAACACTTCGAGATAGTACCGCCCATGGATTTCTTAAGCAAATTCAAGCTTGTGGAAATCGGCACTTTGAGATAGGGCCACCCATGGTACCTGAATTGCACAATGCGCTTACATGCCCCCAGTAGGATGGATACCCTAAGAGACAAGCACCGAGGAGGTAATATGTTATCATTGCATCCTCAAGGTGAGTATATACTCCACCTCTCCTGCAGCGGGAACTCTTCCAACCAAATTGTGTTTTCAAGCCTCTCCTAAGTCAAAACTAAGAGAACCAAATCTCTTTTAAGAAAGGAATTAAGTTGATTACTTACTTACACCAGACCAATTGTGTGAAATTTGGATGCTTGGGTTACAAGGACCCGTAAACCAAAAGGTAGAACAAGACTCCAGGTACCACCCCACCTTTTAACTCAACCCTAGATTTCCTTCCTCAACCTCTTGAGGAATGGTCCGCAACTTAACTCCTACTTAAGTTTTTAAGTCCACAAAGGACCCTAAAGGTTTAAAGCTAGTAGTTCATTTAGCTTCTAAAGTTCGACCCTAGAACCAACTTAGTCTAACCTAGAGGTCTGATTTGCTCAAGAATGCAGGACCTAGACAGTTAAGCTCAAAACTTTTTTTTTTTTCTAAAAAATGCAATATGCATGAATGAATGAAAAATGTAGACATGCTATAAACAAAATGCCTCAGGTCCTCTCCCCCATGCCTTGTTCAAATAATGTCCTCATTGGAAACAAAAATAGTTAAAGGAAGATATTACCTGAGGTGGAGAATGGTAGGAGTTAATGCTCCTCAAGAGTGACCTCGTCAACTAGATGACCATCCAAAGTAATGTATGGTTTTAACCGCTAACCATTGACGATAAAGGGAGCTGCTGAAGAGGAAGGGCTTTTAATCTCGATAGCTCCATGCGAAACCACTTTAGTGATTATGTAAGGCCCATCCCAACGAGATTTTAACTTCCCAGGAAAAAGCTTAAGTCTGGAATTGAAAAGCCAGACTTGTTGGTTGGGCTCAAAGGTCTTTCGAAGTATATACTTATCATGCAAGACCTTAGTTCTTTCTTTATAAGCTTGAGAGGTGTCATAAGCATCATTCCTCAGCTCCTCAAGCTCACTTAATTCCAGAAGTCGTGCCTTACCCGCTGTTTGCACCTCAAAATACGCATGCAATAAAGCATTCTTATGCTATTTCCTAGAATTAACATTGTATATTAGGATTCTATAGTTGCATTTGTAAAAACACTTGCATTATGCATTTAATCAAAAGAGGAGGAGAAATGAAACAATGACTTGCATATTTACATTTTTTCTCAAGTGCCTCTTTGCAAAAAGTCCCTTCTCTATTTTTATTCCCTCTTGATTTCCATTTTCTTCTTCCCGCACCCACATGCACGCCATGCCTCCTGCAGCAGCCATTCCCTGTGGCTGCCACTCCCACGCCATCCCCCTGCTGCAGCCATGCTTGCAGCCACGCTCTCCTCCTCTATTTAAAGCCACAGCCTCTTCCTCGCGAATAGACCCACATACGCGCTGCTGCACGAAGCCACCCCGTAGCTCCACCACCTTCCTCTCACCCGTTCTCCCCTCCCATACGCCGGCCCTCCTTCGAGGAGACACCCAGCGAGCAGGAGAACCCACTGTGGTGCACACCACCACAGTGGGAACACCACCGCCTAGCTCTTCAATGAGCCGGTGGGCGTGGTGTCTTCTTTTCTTTTCGTTTTCATCTCCACACCATTGCTGCCGCTACAAGGTCCGAAGCTTGAAGCTGCAGCAGCAGCAGCCAAGCGGCGGCAGCAGCTCCCACAGCCTCCTCAGCGACCGTCCCCGCAGCCGCTCACCACCTCCGTGTGCGCCTGCAGGGTGTTCCCCGCTCAATCTCCGTCTTGTCGTCTCCGCCGTTGCACCCCTTAACTGGCCGCTACGCACACTGCAGCGGCCGGCTAAGGCCTCGCGCCATCCCCTACCTTCCTCCGCGACCTTCCGCGACCGCCGCAGACCCTCCTCCATGCTCGGTCCTCTGCGCCATCGCCCGCTCGTCGTCTTCGCGTGGGCCTGCAGAACCCTACGCGAAGGCACGTGCCTGCACCTGCCATTTTCAGACATCCGCCTCAGCCTTCAGACGACACGGCACCATACGTCCGCCGCCTCCGGCAGACGTCTTAACTCGACGTTCGCCAGCTCTCCCGCCCGCTCTCTCTCTCTGGCGTGAGTATTCCCGCGCACGTCCACCCTCTCTCCCGCTTGCTCTCTCTCTCCCGCTCTCTCTCTCTCTCTCTCTTTCTCTCTCTCTCTTTTCACTCACTCACAGCACACACTACACCAACGCACACACACATCTTCACCAATGTACACACACCTACACTCACACTTACGCACACACACACACACTTACACTATACATATAGTTATATATAGTAACATATATATACATATATATATATATACATAGTAATATCTATATATTTATGTACATATACATATATATATAATATATCTATATACTTATACATATACTTATATATATATACATATATACTTATATACATATATATATATAGTATTATATATATATACTTATATACATATATACATAGCTATATACATATATACATACATATATACATACATACATATACACCTATATATATATACATATATATCTATACATATATACTTATACATTTATATACATATAGATATATTTACTTATATACATACATATGCACATATATTTTCACGTTATTTACTATACGTTGTATTATGGGAATATCTGCATCAGTTGCTGACATTCCCTGATACACGCGTACAAAAAAAGCGTGGACACATTCATCATCCATCCTCCATCCACACTCCAGGCGACACCTAGTCGTGTTGGTTGCATCTCTCTAGATGTCGACTGACTCGACATAGTGCTACACTCCATCGCCACCTCCACCACCACCCCTTTATATATATAATATATACCTATATATATATATATACTATACTTACGTTATTTCTGGTTGCTTTTCTGTTAGTAAAAAGATAAAAAAAATACATAAAAGAGAAGATAATCTTTGATTTGCAGGTACCTCGTCTTGCGAGTAGCAAGACTTGTTTTGGAACTCTGTTTTGGCTAAAAGTCAAGGACACAATTTTGAGAGTGTGCCTCAAGGACAAGGATTACCAGAAAAAAAATCTAAATAAGAAAAACACCGAAAACATAATAAACGAAAGAAAGAGATACGTTTTAAGGAAAACATAGAAACTCAACTTGAACCCCACTTCCTTGAGTTGGACCCTAGGCCTAAAAGTGATAAGATAAAATCAAGTAGGCCAGGTTAAAAATTTTGTAAAGAGATGGTTAGGTCTAAATTAGGTTAACCACTATACATATTTCAACGATAGAAACATCATATTAACAACCTATTTAGGTAGATCGATCATCTTTTCTGGCGCCGTTGCCGGGGAAGTGAGCCTTGGAGTAAGTTTCTATCCAATTCCTTTCAATTTTTCTCTTCTTTCTTCATGGGTATTGTTGTTTTTGGTGAGCAGGTGAACCTGGTGGAAGGAGAAGGAAAGCAAACGAAGTCGAAGACGTGAGCAGATCCAAGGCGGGAACGAGAGCGTGAAGACGCCGACACCGCATTGGAGCTTCGCACACGTTGCCGAACAAGTAGGTTTTCTTTTTCTTAGTAAACGAGGGTTAGCTTGCCACCCCAAGAAAAAAAATTTTAAAAAACCAAAAACTAGAAAAACTTCTTGGGATTTCTTGGGGCAAGTGGATTAAAATTCAATTATTTGATTGGTTGTCTTCACTCCCACTACCCCAGGATTTCCCGCCACACTTCGCATAGCGAAAATACGAGAATCTTGATTCTTAGATTTTTCGCCTTGTGAAGTACTCTTTGAGGCAAATAAAAAGATTGTTTGCATCCCTCTTTTGCCTCACTTATCTTTAATTCAGGATCACATTTTTGGTGGGGAGACTTGGAATTGAGTTGATTCCAACCCCACCACAACTTTTCAACTTGCCTGAGATTCGATCCTGAATACTTCAACACCAACAACTTTATTTTCTTTATTTGTTGGTTGAGCCTTGTGTGGACATTTTTCTTGGTGATTGGGAGCACTTGAATTTAAGTGTTTTGGCTCCCTTTCACATTGATATAAAACTGATTCGTGCATCCACACAAAGAAATCTCCATTTAGGGTAGCCCATTGCATTTTAGCATGCATTAACTAACTGATATTGAAGAAGGGTTTCTTGGGCTTTGAAAGAAAACCTATATTTTTGCAAAAACCCGGAGATTGGTTGAATTGGTAATTCAGCAAAATCCTAAAATTCATATTACTTAAGGTTGAACTTTAAAAACCATTCACCAATAAAAACTTCAATTCAGGGAGATTTCCCCGTTGCATGCTTGTTTTACACACTCTGAAAATCAATCACTTAGGCATTACCCGTAAACAACGCCCTTCACATTCCAGAAACACTTGATCCTAAACCTCTAAATAAAATTGGTAGTAACTTGACCCTTGCTAAGGATTGGAGGTCTAACTACCTGTGTGTAGCGGCTACGTGCTAGTGAGAGTTCCCGCATGCTATTGGGTGTCTAAGACTGGGGCAAACGGCCTTTCAATCTGGCCCGGTGGTTCCGCGGTGCTCGCATTCGGTTCCGTAGTTCGTGATAGTAGGTAACTTAGATCTTTAGGTCTAAGGGCACACTGTAGAGGTTAGGAACTTGATTGTATTGATTTGTAATCAAGTGTACCTTTGTGGCGTCATTTCTCTCATCTCTTTTCCCCTCTTATCCCCCCAATTCTTCCTGCGATAGTTCATGTTTAGGAGGAGGTCACACAACCCTGAATTGTTTGAATTGACTGATAAATCTAGAAAAAGAGCCAAACCCTGCTCCTCCTCCACAAACATGGCACACACCCCCTCCTCATCACTTCGTCACAATTCCAATTCTTTCAACACCAGGCTTATCCCGAGAAACCCTGTAAGACCTTCCTTATCGAGTATCGCGCCAAGCGACTCGGTAAGTCATGTGGAACTGGCTTTTGCGAGCCAGTATTTCAACATGGAGGACCAAGCCTCCGTGTGCTTGGACGTATATTTACATGCGGATGCGTCTTCTGGAATAGAAGACACCTACACCCTGGGGAACAACCCATTTTCTGCCACGTATAACACAGGGTGGCGCAATCATCCGAATTTCGCATGGTCCAACAACCCGCAGCGCCAAAACCCCGCTGGTGGACCAGTGCGATCGTCCGCACCCGTCATCCCAAGGGCCCAGTCTAATCCTATGGCAAATCCGCCATCAGGCCCTTGCATACAGAAAACCAAACACGCATCAAAGCCTCTTGATAAATTGATGCGAATGATGACGGAAATGTCAAAGTGCCATAAAGAGAACATGATCTCTCTTCAGCATTTGGCACAGCAGAATGCTGAGATCAGTCAACTAGGCATGATGACTCGATCTCAGGGCACTCTTCCCACCCAATCTTTTCCAAACCAGCAAAACTTCGTACCCTGTGATCCGCAACCACAGGTACAACCTTCTCAGGAACAGGTTCATCAAATTCTGCAAACTCCGAGTATTCCTCTGGGATTTCAAGTTAATCCCACTGCAGCACCGCACTCTTATGCTGATAGTGATTACATCAAGGATGACACGTCTGACGAGGACATGCATGTCAGTACGTGTATCGAGCTAATTGGAGCCGATTCAAACTGCTGCGAATTACCTGACGACTGCTTGACCAACACAAACTGTGACGTTCCCCAATCCCTCCCTATTCCCGTACCTTCTCCTGACCAGACTTCTGATGAGGTTTTCTCCGCTTCCCATACCTCGTGGTCTGAGTCATCGTCGGGCTGCTGACCGCCGGTTCACACTCTGGAAGACCGGATTGCCCTTTCTTTCCCGCCAAATCGGGCGAATTTGCAACTCCACACTGGGACCTTGAGCCCACATCTTACTCACTGGGGCTATTCCCTTTTGGATCAATCTATCCAAAGAGCCCTCTTCTTGGCCAATCTAAGGGCCAAGTTCTTCCTGATCTATTTTCTGATCTGCCTGGGACACTCTCGTCCCAGAAAATGCCAAATCTCTCACCATCCACCATCACTTTTCATGCCTCTATCGCGATTACTTCACTTTTCTCTTCACCACCCACCATCCACCCACCCTTCCACCCTGATCTATACCCTGAACCTCAGCTCGTGTTACCCGATCTTCCATCCTTTCTCTGCCTTTCCCTGCATGCATATGAGGACATAGCATTGTTTGGCATAGGGGGCTGGATAGGCATCCATAGGATCTGGGTATTTTATGGTATCATACAGTTCCCACCTATTTATAAATATGCAAGAAAAAGAAAAAAGAAAAAAAAAATATATATATATAATAAATGGTGTTTAGTAATGATCTGAAAGCTGAAACAAAAATACAATAAGTGTTTATGGATATTCAACCTCTGTTTTGAAGAATTTCCAGGCCACAGAAGCTTGATTCGCTTAGGCATGGCTTAATTCACTTAAAGCATTGACGAAATAGATCAAATCTCTCCTAACTAAGGACGTATTCTTGTACCTGAGACACCAATATAAGATCCGTTGGTTTACTTTTACTTGAGAGTGTAAGTAAAGTTGGTTCACACTACACATATCAGGAAAGACCAGGTAAATATAAGATCCAACCCTAGTGTTCATTAGGGAAGGTGGAGTCCTTACCTGTGCGCGCAGGTAGACTTTTTATCCCAGGTTTTAGTCTTGTGTTTAGAAGCGACTCTTTCCACCAAAAAGAAACTCTCCCACCAAAAAGAAAAAAAAGTGTGCTCTTTCAAAATGCGTTGTAAGAGATATACTGACACGTGTTTAAAAAAAAAAAAAAGAAAAAAAAAGAAGAGTTGTCAAAAAAAAAAAAAAGATGTTGCAAAAGAGTCAGTATATCTCATAAATGTCTGTATACTTTGTTTTTCTGTAAGCCACAAAAAATCAGAAAATGGGAGTTGAGTTTTCCGTCATCATCTTATGGGTCAATCCGAAGACATGAGCTGAAACTGGGACTAACATGTACTTAAAAATTCGTGAAACCCTGGGAGTGAGTCTTAAGGTTCATCTGGTCAGTCTTGATCCTTCACTATGCACAAACCATAACCTCTTGAACTCTCGAGTACAGCAAAACCTCCTGGGTCCTGGAAATCGTACTTAAGGTTATAATATCAAGAGTCCTAGTTAGTTGGGAGATGATCTTTGTCATCTAAGACTTAAAGTACTAGTAGTCTTCTCTACAATTGGTTCTCACAATATCCGATAATAAACACACCTTTATCACCTCAGAAGAAAATTTTCAGCTTAAGATATTTCTAAATACTGTTTTGCTAGGGACTAGCAAAAGATAGGCATGGGGGTATATGTTTGCACCTCAAAATACGCCTGCAATAAAGCCTTCTTATGCTATTTCCTAGAATTAACATTGCATATTAGGATTCTATAGTTGCATTTGTAAAAACACTTGCATTAATGCATTTAATCAAAAGAGGAGGAGAAATGAAACAATGACTTGCATATTTACATTTTTTCTCAAGTGCCTCTTTGCAAAAGGTCCCTTCTCTATTTTTATTCCCTCTTGATTTCCATTTTCTTCTTCCCGCGCCCACATGCATGCCATGCCTCCTGCAGCAGCCATTCCATGCGGCTGCCACTCCCACGCCATCCCCCCTGCTGCAGACATGCTTGCAGCCACGCTCTCCTCCTCTATTTAAAGCCACAGCCTCTTCCTCGCGAATAGACCCACATACGCGCTGCTGCACGAAGCCACCCCGCAGCTCCACCACCTTCCTCTCACCCGTTCTCCCCTCCCATACGCCGGCCCTCCTTCGAGGAGACACCCGGCGAGCAGGAGAACCCACTGTGGTGCACACCACCACAGTGGGAACACCACCACCCAGCTCTTCAACGAGCCGGTGGGCGTGGTGTCTTCTTTTCTTTTCGTTTTCATCTCCACGCCATTGCTGTCGCTTCAGGGTCCGAAGCTTGAAGCCGCAGTAGCAGCAGCCAAGCGGCGGCAGCAGTAGCTCCCCCCGCCTCCTCTGCGACCGTCCTCGCAGCCGCAGTAGCAGTAGCCAAACGGCGGCAGCAGTGCGCCTGCAGGGTGTTCCCCGCTCAATCTCCGTCCTGTCGTCTCCGTCGTTGCACCCCTTAACTGGCCGCTGCGCGCACTGCAGCAGCCGGCTAAGGCCTCGCGCCGTCCCCTGCCTTCCTCCGCGACTGCCGTAGACCCTCCTCCACGCTCGCTCCTCCGCGCCATCGCCCGCTCGTCGTCTTCGCGTGGGCCTGCAGAACCCTACGCGAAGGCGCACGACCGCACCCGCCATTTTCAGACGTCCACCTCCGCCTTCAGACGACGCGGCGCCAGACGTCCGTCGCCTCTGACAGACGTCTTAACTCGCGCATTCGCCAGCTCTCCCGCCCGCTCTCTCTCTGGAGCGAGTATTCCCGCACTCGTCTGCCCTCTCTCCCGCCCGCTCTCTCTCTCTCTCCGGCTCTCTCTCTCTCTCTCTCTCTCTTTCTCTCTCTCTTTTTTCACTCACTCATAGCACACACTACACCAACGCACACACACATCTTCACCAATGTACACACACCTACACTCACACTTACGCACACACACACACGCTTACACTATACATATAGTTATATATAGTAACATATATATACATATATATATACATAGTAATATCTATATATACATATATATCTATATATATCTATACATATGTACTTATACATTTATATACATATAGATATATTTACTTATATACATACATATGCACTTATATTTTCACGTTATTTACTATACGCTGTATTGTGGGAATATCTGCACCAGTTGCTGATATTGCCCGATACATGCGTACAAAAAAAGTGTGGACACATTCATCATCCATCCTCCATCCACACTCCACGCGGCACCTAGTCATGTTGGTTGTGTCTCTCTAGATGTCGACTGACTCGACATAGTGCTACACTCCATCGCCACCTCCACCACCACCCCTTTATATATATATAATATATATATATACTATACTTACGTTATTTTTGGTTGCTTTTCTTTTAGTAAAAAGATAAAAAAATACATAAAAGAGAAAAGATAATCTTTGATTTGCAGGTACCTCGTCTTGCGAGTAGCAAGACTTGTTTTGGAACTCTATTTTGGCTAAAAGTCAAGGACACAATTTTGAGAGTGTGCCTCAAGGACAAGGATTACGAGAAAAAAAATCTAAATAAGAAAAACATCGAAAACATAATAAACGAACAAAAGAGATACGTTTTAAGGAAAACGTAGAAACTCAACTTGAACCTCACTTCCCTGAGTTCGACCCTAGACCTAAAAGTGATAAGATAAAATCAAGTAGGCCAGGTTAAAAATTTTGTAAAGAGATGGTTAGGTCTGAATTAGGTTAACCACTATACATATTTCAACGATAAAAACATCATATTAACAACCTATTCGAGCGGACCGATCACCCGCCTTCTCTAAATTCATGTTAACACTTCGAATATCCCAAAGTGCCTTATGTTCCAACTCAACAGGTAAATGGCATGCTTTCCCATACACAATCCAAAAGGGAGAAGTACCCAAAGGGGTCTTATAGGCCGTTCGATATGCCCACAAAGCATCATCGAGCTTTTGGGACTAGTCTTTCTTATCAGATCTAATGGTCTTTTCCAAAATATTTTTTATCTCCCTATTTGACACTTCAACCTGGCCACTCGTCCGAGGATGGTAAGGGGTAGCGACCTTGTGAGTCACTCCTAGACTCCAGATTAGTCGATTGAAGTGGTGGTTTCGGCAATGAGGTCCCCCATCACTTATAATGGTCTTGGGGCAATCGAAATGAGATATGATATTGGCCTTCACAAATTTCAAAACCACAGAGTGGTCATTTGTGCACATAGGAATGGCCTCTATCCATTTAGAGACATAATAAACTACCACAAAGATATATTCATAACCATGGGATGACGGGAAAGGGCCCATAAAGTCAATTCCCCACACATAAAAAATTTCAACAGATTGAATAAGATGTTGAGGCAATTCATTCCTCTTTCCAATCATTCCCGTTCGTTGACATCTAATACAGGCCTTAACAAAATTATGAGAATCCTTAAATAAGGAAGGCCACCAAAAATCGGACTGGAGAACCTTAAAAGCAATTTTCTTAGCACCAAAGTGTCCTCCACAATGAAGTTCATGGCAAAAACTCAGCACACTTTGTTGTTCCTCTTCAGGTGCATAATGTCTCAATAGTTGGTCTTGTCCAATTCTAAATAATTCTGGCTCTTCCCAATGAAAATATCTTGCTTGGGAAATGAATCTCTTTCTTTTCTTCTCATCCCAAGAGCTAGGAGTTTGTCCAGTGACCAATTAATTTACGGTATCTGCATACCAAGGTAAAGTTGGTGTTACCACCATCAGAGTTTCATCGGAAATGTCTCACGAATGTCTCCAGAAACAGTCATTAAGTGAAAGGCGAGATAGGTGGTTAGCCACAACATTTTCTACTTTCTTTTTACGTATCTCAAAGTCAAATTCTTGAAGGAGTAGGATCCACCTAATCAGACATGGCTTAGAATCTTTCTTAGAAATGAGATGTTTCACTGCCACATATCAGTAAAAATAACCACCTTAGACCTAAGCAGATAAGACCTAAACTTCTCCAGAGTAAAAACTACAGCAAGTAATTCTTTTTCAGTGACGGTGTAGTTTTGCTGAGGTTCAGTTAAAGTCTTGCTTGCATAATGCAGCACATGAGGTCTTCCCTCAACCCTTCGTCCAAAGATTACTCCCACTGCATAATCTGAAGCATCACACATTAGCTCAAATGGGAGTGTCCAATCAGGAGCTTGGAGAATAGGCGTAGAGATTGAGGCCTCCTTTAGAGTTTGAAAGGCCTCGGCACACTTTGAATCAAAATTGAAGGAAGATTCCTTCGCCAACAAGTGACAAAATGGCCTAGAAATTTTACTAAAATTTTTAATAAAGTGCCTATAAAAGCCGACATGGCCCAGAAAGGATCTAATTTGTTTGACGTTCATGGGCAATGGGAGTTTGGAAATAGAATCAATCTTGGCTTTATCTACTTCCAAACCTTGCTCAGATACAACATTCCCAAGCATAATTCATTTCTGTACCATGAAATGACTTTTCTCCCAGCGGAGGACTAAACCAGTCTCCTTACATCGCTTCAACATAGTCTCCAGGTGCAGGAGACATTGGTCGAAAGATGAGCCATAAATGGAGAAGTCATCCATAAACACTTCAACACACTCATCAATCATGTCCGAAAAAATAGACATCATACACCGCTGGAAGGTTGCAGGGGCATTACATAATCCAAACGGCATACGCCAGAATGCAAAAGTACCATATGAACTCGTGAATGTCATCTTCTCCTGGTCATCAGGAAAGACTGCCACCTGGTTGTACCCAAAATAACCATCGAGAAAGGAATAATACTTATTCCCTGCCAATTTCTTGAGAATTTGATCAATAAAAGGCAAGGGAAAGTGATCCTTCTAGGTAGCAGTGTTCAGCTTGTGGTAACCAATATAGACCCTCCATCCAGTTGAGGGTCTAGTGACAACTTGTTCACCTTGGTCGTTGAATTCCACAGTAAAGCTTGCCTTCTTTGGCACCACATGAATAGGACTTACCCATTTACTATCTACAATAAGATATATGATCCCAGCATCCAACCACTTCAGGATTTCCTTTTTGACCACCTCCCTCATGTTAGGGTTCAGACGTCTCTGCATGTCCCTAAATGGCTTGATGGAATCATCAGTATAAATGTGGTGCAGGCAGAGTGTAGAGTCTATACCCTTAATGTCAGCAATTCTCCAAGCAATAGCTTCCTTATGCCTAGACAAGCATTCAATCAGGGCTCCCTCCTGTGCCTTAGATAGCACAGCTGAAATGATAATGAGGAGTGTATCATTGTCACCTAGGAAAACGTACCTGAGAGTGTCAGGGAGGGGCTTCAACTCAAGGTTGGGGGCTTGTATGGTTGAGGGTTTCATAATAGATGTCACCATCTCATGTAGAAGATCTACCTTAAGTAGAGATTGTGGGGGAAGAGACTCAGTAGAAACACCTAGCAATTCCTCAAGTTCTAGTATATCCCCTTCACATTCCTCCAAGAGATGGGAATGCTCATTTAGCATGACATGTTAAAGGGGGTCATCACATAACATTGCAGGGGTTGCCTCTTCAATCAGGTCATCTATCACCTCAACTTGAGAACAATCCTCAAGTCTGGCTTCTTTATAAGCATCAAACACATTAAGCCAAATTTTCCTGTTCCCAAAGCCCATTTTCAATGCCCCAGTATTGCAATTGATTGAAGCATGCGAAGTTACAAGGAAGGGACGGCCCAAAATGATGGAGGGTTTGGTTGGCTTGTTGGTAGGGTCAGTGTCCAAAACTAAGAAGTCAATGAGAAAGAAGAAATCCTCCACTCTTACGAGGATATCTTCCAAAATTCCCCATGGTGTCTTAAATGATTGATTAGCAACTTGAAGGATTACAGGGCTAGGCTTCTGATTGCCTCCCCTAAGTTATTCATACACGTAGCTCGGAAGGATGTTCACCTCTGCACCTAGATCAAGTAGAGCCTCATCATTTTGTAAGTCACCAATAACTACAGAGATGTATGGGGCTCCTAGGTCATTAAGTTTCGGGGGTGTGTCATGATGAACAATTGAGCTAACAGAATCAGGCAGGATAACTTTTGATTGGACCTATTTTCTAGGTTGTTGCTTTTTCATGCATAGGTCCTTTAAGAAGGGGGCATAAGACGAAATCTGCCTGATATCTTCAAGCAAAGGCAGGTTAATCTACACATGCTTGAAAATTTCCATGATCTCATCAGTCTTATCTTTGGCTCTAGATGAGCTAGTAGAAGTCTGCCCAGATCTCTGGGTGGAAGGGTTGTCATGTCGAGTAAGGGGTGGAACAGGGGCAACTTCTTCCGGTGAGGTGATTTCAAGCGGAGAAGATTTGGGTAAGTCTTCTTCGGTGGGGGTGAAAGTCAAGGTGGATTGTTTTTTAGGGAATGAGACTATAGGAGCATTGGGTTTGGAAATTTCTTTCCCACTCCTCAGAATAGTCACCACCTGAGCATGATCCCTAAATACAATTTCTTTTCCTTTAGGAATCTCCTTAGCAGCACTGGGGAGCATCCCTGTTTCCCTCTGTTTAACGGCCTCAACAAGGTGTCCTATTTGTGATTTCATCTCATGTATAGCCTTGTCATGAGATTGGATGATGGCACTTTGACTTTCTTGCATAGTTTTCTACATCACCTTCAATTCTTCCATCTTACAGGTCTTAAGTTGGGCAAAGGTCTGAGGTTGGTTCATTTGATGGTTTTGAAAGGATTGTGGTTTATAATTCCCTAAATTTGAGATATTTCCTTGTCTCCATGAAAAGTTTGGGTGGTTCCTCTATCCCTCATTATATGTGCTGGAGAAAGGGTCATTATGAGGTCTAGGACGGAACCCTTGAGCGGCATTCAGATCCGCTTGTACAAGCTTAGGGAATTGGGAGGCCAAGTGGCAATCCACAGTGGTGTGTGTATTACCCTGGCAAATTGAGCATTCAGAAACTTCGGATGTGGAGGTGTTAGATACGAATGGACTTGGGTTTGACATAAGCCTTTCCATGTTTTGATTCAATAATTGAATCTGATAGGCTAAATTCTGGGTGTCCCTTGCCTCATTCGCCTCCAACTTTCTTTACATGAGAGTGGGCTTTCTATCCATGTAGGAAGAATTCAAGTGAATAGAATTCTCACTCAAAGTATCAAAAAGGTTCCAAGCTTCATCCTCAGTCTTAGATAGAAAGGTTCCTGCACAGGCACCATCCACAGTTTGCCTATGCGAATCATTAAGTCCGGTGTAGAACCTTTCAACTAGTTGCCAGTTAGGCACCTAGTGATGTGGGAAAGTCTCAACAAGTCATTAAAGCAGTCCCACGCATCATGGAAAGTTTCCCCATCCTTTTGAACAAAACTCATAATTTCCCTCCTAAAGTGATTGGTTTTGCTCATGGGGAAGTACTTCTTCAAAAATCTTTTCTTCAGGGCATCCCAACTGTTAATATTATCAAGGGTGTGATACCAATACTTGGCTTTGTCCTTAAGGGAGAAGGGAAAGAGGGTCCGCATTTGAGCATCATCAGTAATGCCTTGCAGCTTCACCGTGGAACAGACCTCGGTGAATTCCTCTATATGCCGGTAAGGGTCTTCCCTAGCAGTACCATAAAAGCAGGGCAACAAGGATATGGTACTACTTTTGATCTCATAAGGATTGTCCACTCCAGGTCTACGTAGTGCAGGGCCAGCTTGATTGGTTGGAATGAAATATTCCTTAAGGCTCCTTTGACCGGCCATTTCTACCCTTGGAAGGTTTCTTCTTAAGATTCTTTTAGGTTCAGGATCAAACACAAGTTGTCTCCTAAGAGAACACCTACCAAGCATGCACTACAAACAAAATTCAAAAGGACTTGTTCAGTCTTTACAAATTTAGGCTTTTGACTTTAGTTCAAATTGTAGGTGACAAAGCAAGTTGCCCAATCAATTACATTCCTATTGTCAACCTTTGAAATGCCTAAAATGACCTAGTTGGAGCTTAGGTATTCTTCCCTAAATCTCAAATGGTAAAGCAAATCCAAAGATGGAAGATCAAGGGATGCAAGTAGGCCTAAGTCTTCCTTTGAAGCTATACTTTCGCAGTGCTTCTCAACTAACCCCAAATATCCGTGACAAGGTATCCCCCTCTTTGGATTTACAAAACCTTTGATCTCAAGTTCCGAACACTTCAGAATCCAACGGTAGGAGGGCTCTTGTCCTAGTCATTCCAAGACTTAGGAGTGTCTAAATATGTGCCGTGGTGCAAAAGATATAAGTGTGCATACACCACAAAAAGATTTTTTAAATTTTGAATCGCATGCCACATTTGAAAATCAAGTCCTTGATTTTTAGATGTCCCTCCTTTAATTAGTCCTTTTTCAAGAATATATGTGACCACTTGTTAGATCACTTCAAGACAAATTATGTGGTCTTCGAATTAAGTCCAAATGCAATGCATGATCAAGAATAGGATGCAAAGTAAGAGAATGCATACCTTTCTTCCAGCAATCAACGATGTGAGAATACATGCAATGCAGAGAAATAAATCTAGAGGCTGCTCATACAGACCTAAATGGTTTGTCCTAGGGGCAGGCATCTTCTAGCATGCAGCTCTTTTTTTTTTGTTTTGTTTTTTTCTTTTTGTTTTTAGCTACTTATGCACAAGCAAATAAAGGGTAAACAATTCACAAAATAAATTAGAAACCTAAATCTAAAGAAAAGGGAACAAGCTCCCAAAAATCAACCCCAATTACTACAAGGGAGAGAAAACAGAAATAAAACTTATGAAATGAGAAATCTCCTATAGAGGCAGAATCCAGGTCTCCTTCATCTTTCACGCGTGTAAGCATCGCTCAAGGTCGACGTCTTCTCCCCGATTTGCCTATCACCTCTCTCAAATTCCTCGCACAAATTCCTCGCACAGAAACGATAATAAATGGTCAGATCACTGTACAAAGAGAAATAATCAGAAATAAAATCAGGTGAAATTATTGCGTCTTTTGCCTCCCCGACAATAGCGCCATTTGATAAGTCAATTTTCGCTTTCGAATAATGTGATTAAGATGATCTGTCATTTTAGTAACAAAGTGGTGGAAAATTGCTTAACAAAATAATTACAATAAAAATTACCACTCACAGAAGAGTGGGTCGTGTCCATAGGGAGGCAATGATGCAATAAAATCTTGATTATTTCATATTCTTTCAATCAAGTGCGAAATCCATAATCAAATCTGACATGAAATGCGATGGAAAGAAGGTGCACAATAACTCAAAAATATAAGGGTATATGTGCAATTTTTCCTCACTGAAATATTCAATAAATATGTGATGATTTTATGTAATTTTCAATTGTCATGTATTAGAGAAAATTGTGTACATTTTAATCCCAAAACCAATGTTAAAACATGTGAATATCAATAACCACGCAATTATCAGAAAGCATGAGTATGCAGTCACAATTTCACCATAATAAAATAATCATAAATTAAAATTGATTTTGGTGGCAATGCCATTCAAATGTAAATTTTAATTAAAACAAAAATAAGGGATTTTACCTCTCTCCTCCTTGCGCATGGGAGAGAGGTTCAATCGAGGAGAGACTCTTACAGGAGGTTGGCTGAAGCGAGGCCATTGCGGTGGTGGTAGCGGTGCGTCGTGAGATGGCTAGAGCCAACCTTCCGGAGGAGAGGAGTGGCGGCAGGAGGAGCCTGCTACTACTGCACGTGCTGCAGGCATGCGTGGAGGCATGGAGGCGTGGGTGCTAGGCGCTCTGCAGAGCATGTAGGTGCGCGCGGGTGTGGTGCTGGCACCAGTTGCAGGTGCAAGGAGAGCAAAGCTAGAGGTGGGCGCATGGAAGTGCGGCTCTGCAGGCCGCAAGGAGGGCATGGGCGTGAAGGCTGGAGCGTAGGGTGCTGGTGAGCGTGAAAGCGTGTGAGCGCACACTCTGGGCGAGCGAAGGAGCAGAAGTGTAGTGGCACTGGAGGTGGGTGTGGGTTCTGCAGGATGGGCTGGAGGCAAGGTGTGCTGGAGAAGTTGATGAGGCACAAGTTCTGCAAGCTGGCTGGAAGCGTTTGGTGAGTCTGATGCAGCGGGGATAGGCACTGCTGGCGCATGCATTGAGGGTGAAGTGAGTGCACGCGCGGTGGTTTGCAGGCACTGTTGGAGGTTCTGGTGGAGATGAGGAGGTGCAGGCATTTTGAAGGCGAAGGCTGTTGTGAGCAGCTGCGTGCGGTGTGTAGGGTCTGATGGAAGTGGGCGTGCGTTGCTGGCTGAGGTGAAGAGTTGTAGAGACTCTTTTGGCGGTGTGGGTTGTCACCCCACATGCCCATGGTGGAGAGTCGTTCTGCCACGATGAGGTCGGTGGTATGAAATGGAAGAGGAGCAAGGTCCTCTCAACATAGTGATGGACAAGGGGTGGTGGCCTCCCTCAACAACAGCTCCCCCTCCTCTTTTGTAGCCACAACCATGATTTCAAATTCAAAATGCCGTAGCATAAATGTGATGCATAGGAGGAGGCGGAGCTGAAGCCGGAGGAGTTACCTGTGCAAAGGAGAAAAAAATAAAAGAATAAAATATTATGGTTATTTATGCATAAGCCCTTAACTTCTATGTTAAATTAAAACAATGCAAGTAATTCACCTAATTAATTAACTAATCAAATGCATGCAATTCTAAGTTAATTCTAAATGCATGCAATGAATGAATTATGCAATTAGGCTAAAAGTATGAATTAATTTATTTACATCCTAATGTATGCCATCTAAATGTTCAAATTAATTTAATGTCTAGACATTTAGATACTTAAATTGCCCACGAATATGGGCTAATCACATGACATGATCTTTTTCTTCTCACCATCATGCCTCCATCATTTCCTGTTTTCCTTGCTCCACCTAAATCTGAAAAACTCTAAATAGCAAATATTAATCCATAATAATCTTGTTAACACCAAAACATGATGTGGAATAAAGTACCAACAATCTCCCCCTTTTTGGTGTTGACAAAACATCTTGCAAATAGATAATTAGGAAAATAAAAAATTTAACAATGTTATATGAAGGAAAAAAAATTTTAATTAAATTCGCCCCCTAAAAATATTACTATTTGCCCTTTATCTTTCTCCCAGTTTTTGTCAATCACAAAAAAAATGAAGAAATATCATAGCATAAAATTTACTAATAGTAAAATGAAGAATGTGGGTACCAAGCTCCATTAGGCTATCATTCTTGGTCTTCATTCAACCTATAGAAAGGTTGAAATGGTCCGTTATGTGCCTTGAACACCCATTGATTACTTTGAACTACTCCTACAAAACAAATACCTTTTCTAGGTACCCATTTTCTTGTGGGTCCTTAGAGTTAGCACCTTTCAAATCTTGAGATTTATAAACCTTTTTGGTGTTACATCTATAATTCTTGAGATTTTTAGCCTTCTGATACATCCATGCATAGCTAGGTGCATGTGATTTATTTTGTATATTCTTTTTACTTTCAAATTTTGATTTTAATGAATCATAAAATTCAGTGTTTAGCCTAGTTGCTGTTTTAAGATTATTCAAAGTCCTTTCAAAGTGTTCATAAATATCTTTTAGTTCTAATATCTTTGCATGCAACTGATTATTAGTTTCTTTTGACATTTCTAATTCTATTTCTAAACATGAATTTTCTAATTCTATATTTTCCATTTTCAATGACCTAGCTTTATGATATAGTTCTTCATTTGCTTCTAATAATTCTTCAAAAGAGAAATCAAGGTCTACCTCATTATCCGTGTCTTCCGTAGTTGCTACCAAGCAAATATGTGCGACCTCATCGTCATCCAATTCGATAGAGTCGGTGTCCATGTCGGAGTCACTATGATCCCATGTTGCTTTAAATGCTTTCTTTTTCTTCTTCTGGAGCTCCTTTGTTTCTTTCCTATTGTCCTCCTTTTTGTTTAAGGGGCAATCCTTTCGCAAGTGGCCCTTCTTCTTGCACTCATAACAAATAATATTAGAAGAAATTTTATTTACTTGTTTACCTTGTTTCTTGAGGAATTTATAGAATTTTCTAGTAAGCATTTCCATCTCCTCATCTTCAGATTCTGATGTTGTTGAGTCCGAGTCCTCCTTGATCTCTCTAAAAGCAATATTCCTCCTTTTGCTAGACATCTTCTCCTCCTCATTCTTCTTCATGTTTCCTAGTTGGACGTCGTAAGCCATATGGCTACCAACTAGATCATCCAAGGGGAGAGTGTAGAGGTCCTTTGCCTCTTGGATGGCTGTGATCTTTGGAGATCAATCACTTGTAAGAGATCTTAAGATCTTCCTTACAAGCTGCTCTTTCGTGAACTTCACTCCAAAGTTCTTTAGGGGGTTAACTATTTCCCCAAACCATGTGTACATGTCTTTATTCGTTTCTCATTTGGTCATCTTGAAACACTCATAATTTTCAATTAGAATTGAGATATGATTTTCCTTTACCTTATCTGTACCTTTGTAGGTGACTTTGAGAGTGTTCCAAATTTCATATGCGGATTCACATGCCGAAATTCGGTTGAACTCTTCCCTTGACAACGCACAATAAAGTGTGTTCATTGCCTTTGTGTTGCCCACGATCCTTTTCTTCTGATCCATTGTCCACGCTACTCCTTCTTGTGCTCCAGATTTGAATATTTTTCTTGAATGAGGGTCTAAGCCTCCTCAACAATTTCTTTGAGGAAGACTTGCATCCTCCTCTTCCAATACCCATAGTCCGTCCCTTCGAAATAGGGACGACGAGTCAAATACTGTCCTTCGGTGCGCCTTGATGTAAATGCCATTGCAAGTTGAGTTGTTAGGTCTTCTCGCAACCTCGCTCTGATACCACCTGTAGGATCAGTAAAGCACAAGCACACTAGAAGGGGGGATGAATAGTGTGGTTGACAAAAATTTACATCAATAACAAACCACAAAAACACACAAGATATATAGTGGTTCCCCTTACTTGGGTACTCCACTACCTAAGTCACCTGACTTAAGATTTTTAACCCGATTCCGTCAACCCAGAGGGAATCAATTTACTAAACAAGATAATTAACAGGTTACCTCAACCCAAGTACAATAACAAGTTTGTTACAACCCAACGAGCAACAAGCTCAAAAATGAATAAAGCATAGGTGTAAGAAAAATAAAATCTTACAACAAAGTTCCTAAGCCTCTCAACAAATGTAAATATATTGTTACCGATTTGAGAGCCTAGTGAAGATGTGAATGTGTGAAAGAAAATCACATCAATGCATTTGCAAAAGCATGGAAAGATTGAGAGCAGCAAACTCTATTCTTCTCTTGAATATGTGGTGGAAAATATGAAAGATATGCTCTAGAATTTTCTCTTATGTCTCTTGTATATCTTGTGTGCAAACAAAGAGTCCAAGACTCATTTTATAGAGTTTAGGACGTCAGGTAGTCATCAAATAGATGTTGGGATTTAATTCCCAACGTTCACATTTTCATAATTAATATTTCAGTCGTTCTGTTTTGAGCCAACGGCTAGCTGGTATCGATACTAAAGTACTTGTACCACTACTAGCAACTCACTGCCACCGGTACATGAGTCATAGTACTGGTACTAATCATGGGTACTGGTACTTGTGACTCCTAAGTTTGGAATTCCTTAGGCACGGTAACCTACCTGTACCGATACTCATCATTAGTACCGGTACTTGTAAGGTTCAAGCCAGAATTAAGGCATCAACTTGTGGCCAACATGTACCGGTACTCATAGTTGGTACCAATTCTTGTTCACAATTTGAGAGAAATTCTCAAACCTATTGATTAGCCAATAGTTGTGGGCTATTTAAGTATTTAAGTGCCTATACATTAGATTAATTCTAACATTTATTTAGTATAAATTAGGATGTAAATAGAATAATTGATAGTTTTAATCCAATTACATAATCCATACATTGCATTCATATCTTAAGTGCATTTAGAATTAGCTTAGAATAACATTCATCTAATTAGATAATCAATTAGGTACATTGTTTTTATTAACATAGAAGTTGAGGGTCTGTATATAAATAACCCTAATATTTTAACAATATTTTCTTTATTCTTCTTCTTTCGGAACGGCTGTCTGCCGCTCCAACGCCCGGCTGCTGCAGTGATGAAGCATTCAATGGGGAGCGGATGTGGTGGATCTGGTCGGCGGCTGATTTCAAACTTGTTCAGGCCACTACAAAAGGAGCAGGGAGGCAGCCGAGCTGAGGAGGCCTCCGCCACCGACCCACCACTGTGCAGAGAGAACCTCTCTCTTCCACTCCACACTGCCGGCCTCTACCGTGGCGGCGAGTCTCCACCACCGTGGGCGTGTGGTGAGACAGGCCACACTGCCATCCGGAGCTCGCCTGCATTACCGTGAGCACCTTAGCGTGCAACTCCCTCGCCGTCGTCGCAGACCACCACCACCGAGCTACTGATCAGCCACCCTCTCAGTAACTTAAGACGTCTGGGAAATTTCCCAGACGTCTGAAGTTACCCGCTCACTTCACCGCACACGCCTGAAGTCGCCTGCAGACCCCTTCCTGCACCTGTAGAACCTTTAGCGCACCCACGTCCGTCAACCTTCAGCTCAAACGCGCCTCAACTCTCCAACAGCCACGCCTCCACTCAACAGCCTGCAGAACCTTCAGCGCACCCACGCCTGTGCCCTCCACCGCTCACCGGCTGCAGACCTACGCACGCCTGCAGATCAGCACAACCGAGCACGCCTCCTCCCGCGCCTGCCGCTTGCAAGCGCCATTCACTCGTGACTGCAGAGTCCTTCGCCCACGCGCCTGCACCCTCCAACAGCGCCTACAGTCCACGCCGTTCACCACTGCGCCTGCAGAACCGCCAGCAACCGACCTCTGCAGACCCTCTGCCCACGCCAGCTTCCACCGCACACGCCAACCGCCTGCAGACCACCGCGCAAGCGCCCTCCTGTAGACCACCGCCCGCGCACAACCGCGCGCCCTCCGCAGACCCTCCGCGCGCCCACGCACAACCGCCTGCAGACTGCCCAACCGACCACCGTGCATGCCAGCCGCACACGCCAGCCGCAGCAGCCACCCCCGCAGCAACAGCAGGTGGCGGACTTCACGCCAACAGGCTGCGCAAGCTGCCGGCTGCAGCACCTCCGTCGGAGCTCGTCCGGCCACCTCCGACCGCCGCGCGACTCGCCGCCACCACCGATTCGAAGCCCTTGATCCAAGGGACCTCCTCCGAGCTTCCCGCGCCCGACCATCGGCTCCTCGTCGCGCAAGACAACGGGGAAAAATTCCCCTGTTTTGCTATAGTAAAACGTTAATTAAAATTTACATTTTCTACCATTGCCACATTTTAATCATATTCTATTCACTCTGCATTGCGGAAAATATCCTGTAGTTTCTCATAATTGCCATTTCAGCATTGTTTCTTGCTTAAACCTTAATCTAAAGGCAATCTTGGCTTGGTTCTTGTCCAAATTGACTACGAACAAACATTTTTAAGTGGCGCGAATTTTAATACATTATTGCCTCCCTGTGGATACGAACCGCTCCTCTGCGAGTGGTTATTTCTTATTAAAAATTGATTAGTCGATTTTTCCACCACATTAAACTACAAACGACTTAAAAGTGAAAGATCGACTGATCAAATGGCGCTGTTGCCGGGGAGGCAACAGACGCAATAATTTTGCCTAATTTTATTTTGATTATTTGTCAATTGCACAGAGATTTGACCATCTATTATTTTCTTTTCTGTGCGAGAAATTTTGTGCAAGAATCAGCCACTGTGAGAGGCGACCCTTGACGTCGCCAGATGAGAAGTGGACAAGCAATTTTGAAAGGAGGAGAAGGACGAGGACGCGACGGACACCATTGTATTTAATCGCTAATTTAATTAGAATAGAATTAAGACTGAAGACTTAATTTTTCATTACAGTTAGTTTGAAACCCTTATTCTGGGGCATATTTTGAGGGTTTGTTCCCTGATTTTGTTTTGGACCCGTGTTGGGTAATTTTTGGGAGCCTGTTCCCTTTTCTTTAGATTTAGGTTTATTATTTTTTTTTATTATTTCTTTTATTTGCTTGTGCATAAGTAGTTCTAAAAAAAAATAGAAAAAGAAAAAAAATGAGCTGCCTGCTAGAAGCTGCCTGCTCTAGGACGAACCATTTAGGTCTATATGAGCAGCCTCTAGATTTGCTTTTCTGCATTGCGTGCATTTTTGCATCGAAGATCGCTGGAGGCAAGGTACGCATTCTCTTACTTTGCATCCTATTTTTGATCACGCATTGCATTTGGGATTTAATGCGAAGACCACCTAATCTGTACTGAATAAATCTAACAAGTGGTCACATTTTTTTTAGAAAAAGGACTAATTAAAGGAAGGACATTTTAAAAACCAAGGATTTCATTTTCAAACTTGGCGTGCGATTCAAAGTTCAAAATCTTTTACGGTGTATGCACACTTATTTCACTTGCACCACGGCACGCTTCTAGACACTCCTTAGGTTTGGAAATACTAGGACAAGAGCCCTCCTTTCGTTGGATTTTGAAGTGTTCAGAACTTGAGATCAAAGGTTTTGTAAATCCAAAGAGGGGGATACCCTATCACGGATTTTTGGGGGTAGTTGAGGAGCACCGCAAAAGCACAGCTTCAAAGGAAGGCTTAGGCCTACTTGCATCCCTCGATCTTCCGTCTTTGGATTTACTTGACCATTTGAGATTTAGGGAAGAACACCTAAGCTCCAACTAGGTCTTTTTAGGCGAGCCGTAGGTCGACAATAGGCGCGTAAATTGATTGAACAAATTGTATTGTCACCTGCAATCTGACTTAAAATCAAAAGCCTAAATTGGGAAAGACCTAAAAGGTCCTTTTTGAATTGTGTCTTGCTTGGGGAATTCTGATTGAAGTGTGAGTTAGAATGGACCACATTGATTTTCATCCTTTCACATCTTGCCCACACCCTCACCCCCACTTTGCATCCTTCGATCCCAGACGTCGAGATGGTCCATTCCTTGATGGACATAATGACAATCATTGGGATCCGTTTTACTCCTATTATAGGAGTATTGGCCTAGTTAAGCCCCAAATTAGTGAGCAGAACTCAGGAGCGGGATTTGCTTTGCCCAATATCTCACATACCAAAGAAATACCCAACCCACCCTCCCTGAAAACTTATAATGGTTGGACAAACACTCCTGGGTACTATAAGCCTGAGCCTGACTTCTCTTATGATAGAAATGACCTCTCCTCTTTGAAGATGGAAATACAGAAAATGCAAAATGAAATGAGTGAATTGTTAGGAGAATCTTTGAGAGCAGGCCAACAAGAAAGAGATGAAATTAGCCACCCAATCTGCCCCATTGACGATGACGTACACCCCTCTACAATAGATGCATCTCCCGTGGGAAAGCTACACTTTAAGTTGAAGGGAAATTCTGGGGAGAATAGCTACTTTTCGAGGATCGATTTTGAAACCTCCCCATTAGATGACACTTCCTTGAGAGATCTACACTTTAGGTGGGAGGAAAAAACACATGAAAGTAGCTATGCATTGGATGAAGAATGGTGGCAACCCGAGGAAGATGATAAGGTTGAGTATCCACCTGATTTATATTGGAGTCAAAAGAAGGGAATGATGGTACCATTGGAAGACCTCGACCCAGATGATAGTATTTTCGTGACATTTGATGAAGTGGGTCAAAGTCAAGTTGTTAATCCTACCCTCCCTTCTGATCACGATATGGAACTCAAACCCACCCTTAGGGAACCTAACCCTAAAGAAATTGACCTATCTGAGGAGTCTGATGTAACCAATGTAAATAATTTACCTCAGATAGAGCACCCTAGGGGATCTGCTGAGATATTAAATGATTCTAGACCTCGGGTACATGATGAATTGTGTGATGAGGAGGAAGATGAATTATATGAGGAACCTACATTCAAGATTTGGAGTGACACTAAGGGTGATTATGTCTTATTTGAAGAGTTAGCCCCTGAGGATGTCACAAATTTGACCAAATTAGGTTTCCTTGGCACACCCATTGATGATATTTCTCCTCATAATAAAATGATGGAAAATTTGGAAGCAATTTCCAAGATTTATGTGGATTCACATATAGACTCCGGGGAAGATTTGAGTAAAGAACAAAAACCTGGGGATGACATTGATAGGATAATCTCTAGATCTGTTGCTTCCAACCTGCCTTCATTCACTTCGAAGTCACCCTCTGATTCGCTTATATCTGAAAGCGAAATTGTGACTCCTGATGAAGAGTAGGAAGATCCACGTGATGGTGCAAGGAATGCTAGGGATGAAATTGAGGATTTAGAAAGAGTGTTTGGGATGGACACCAAGCTGATTAAACCCAACCTAGATCTTATGGCCATCCCACAACCTCGTAACTTGGACACCCTAGACGATCCTTGCCTTAGAGAATTGCTCATTTTTGTTCTGACTAGGGGGCTTAACAGACCAATATTTTCTGTAATGGAGTATCGGGTATGGATTGATGATTTCTTTAGTCAATCCATTACCCTAGGGGTTTATCTCTATACCATTCCTTCCCCATTCTTTTTGGAGGATCCTTGTCATCCTACCCCTACCCCTTTGGAGGTTATTTTAACTGTTTATCCTTTAGAACCTCTTCTGGTGACCTGGGAAGATTTCATTCCCATTTTAGTTGGGCGAGCATTTGCTATCGGGATTCATCATCAGCTCGCCAACATCCTAGGTTACCTATTTTCTAGGCCAACTTTGCTTTGCTCATTTTTAGGGCCTATTTCTGCAATTGTTGAACCTGATTTGCAGGTTCTTCGGCTATTCAGCCCAGCTTTGACCCAGGTAATATCCTTCTATGCAATGTGGACATTGCAGATTTTAGGCATGGGGGGGTGTACTTGGGGATATACATAGCATAATTGCATACATTTGTACATATAAAAAAAAAAAAGTTTTGAGCTTAACTGGCTAAGTCCTACATTCTTAAGCAAATCAGAACTCTAGCGTAGACTAAATTAATTCTAGGGTCAAACTTTAGAAGCTAAATAAGCTACTAGCTTTAGACCTTTAGGGTCCTTTGTGGACTTAAAAACTTAAGTAGGAGTTAAGTTGCGGACCATTCTTCAAGAGGTTGAGGAAGGGAAGCTAGGGTTTGAGTTAAAAGGTGGGGTAGTACCTGGAGTCTTATTCTACCTTTTGGTTTACGGGTCCTGGTAACCCAAGCATCCAAATTTTTCACACTTGGTCTGGTAATTAACTTAATTTCTGAAAAGAGATTTGGTTCTCTTAGTTTTGACTTAAGAGAGGCTTGAAAACACATTTTGATTGGAAGAGTTCCCGCCGCAGGAGAGGTCGAGTATATACTCACCTTGAGGATGCGATGGTAACATATTACCTCCTCGGCGCTTGTCTCTTAGGATATCCATCCTACTGGGGGCATGTAAGCGCATTGCGCAGTTCAGGTACCATGGGCGGCCCTATCTCGAAGTGCCGATTGCCATAGGCCTGAATTCGCTTAAGAAATCCATGGGCGATACTATCTCGAAGTGTTGATTGCCAGGAGTTCTTGGGGTCGTTATGGGCGGTGCTATCTCGAAGCATCGAAAGCCAGGCACCCTTCGAGGTATGGTAATGGGGACAATGAATCTGACACAGACCGTGTTGATAGCTGATCTGAGGTTAGACTTAGAAGAATCAAACAAAAAAAAAAAAGTATATATATTAAAAAAAAAAAAAAATTCCTTTAACTCAAATAACTCGGACCAATGCAAAAGCACGGATGCTTTAATCTCAGGGATCAATAAACTTTAGGGTAGAGTCAGAAATCAAGGAAACTTGTGCTTGCAACTCGTCTTTAGCCGACCTAGTCTGTAACTTAGCAACTACTTAGGAACCTTGGGTTTAGAACCTGAACTTAATATGCTTCTGAAGGAAGACTAAGTGAGTTGACTAGTCTACTTAGAGTGCTAGATTTCGCTTAATTTTGCTAGGGACTAGCAAAAACTAGGCATGAGGGTATTTGATTAGCCCATAGTTGTGGGCTATTTAAGTATTTAAGTGCCTATACATTAGATTAATTCTAACATTTATTTAGTATAAATTAGGATGTAAATAGATTAATTGATAGTTTTAATCCAATTACATAATCCATACATTGCATTCATATCTTAAGTGCATTTAGAATTAGCTTAGAATAACATTCATCTAATTAGATAATCAATTAGGTACATTGTTTTTATTAACATAGAAGTTGAGGGTCTGTATATAAATAACCCTAATATTTTAATAATATTTTCTTTATTCTTCTTCTTTCGGAACGGCTGTCTGCCGCTCCAACGCCCGGCTGCTGCAGTGATGAAGCATTCAATGGGGAGCGGATGTGGTGGATCTGGTCGGCGGCTGATTTCAAACTTGTTCAGGCCACTACAAAGGAGTAGGGAGGCAGCCGAGCTGAGGAGGCCTCCGCCACCGACCCACCACTGTGCAGAGAGAACCTCTCTCTTCCACTCCACACTGCCGGCCTCTACCGTGGCGGCGAGTCTCCACCACCGTGGGCGTGTGGTGAGACAGGCCACACCGCCATCCGGAGCTCGCCCGCATTACCGTGAGCACCTTAGCGTGCAACTCCCTCGCCGTCGTCGCTGACCACCACCACCGAGCTACTGATCAGCCACCCTCTCAGTAACTTAAGACGTCTGGGAAATTTCCTAGACGTCTGAAGTTACTCGCTCACTTCACCGCACACGCCTGAAGTCGCCTGCAGACCCCTTCCCGCACCTGCAGAACCTTCAGCGCACCCACGTCCGTCAACCTTCAGCTCAAACGCGCCTCAACTCTCCAACAGCCACGCCTCCGCTCAACAACCTGCAGAACCTTCAGCGCACCCACGCCTGCGCCCTCCACCGCTCACCGGCTGCAGACCTACGCACGCCTGCAGATCAGCACAACCGAGCATGCCTCCTCCCGCGCCTGCCGCTTGCAAGCGCCATTCACTCGCGACTGCAGAGTCCTTCGCCCACGCGCCTGCATCCTCCAACAGCGCCTGAAGTCCATGCCGTTCACCACTGCGCCTGCAGAACCGCCAGCAACCGACCTCTGCAGACCCTCTGCCCATGCCAGCTTCCACCGCACACGCCAACCGCCTGCAGACCACCGCGTAAGAGCCCTCCTGCAGACCACCGCCCGCACACAACCGCGCGCCCTCCGCAGACCCTCCGCGTGCCCACGCACAACCGTCTGCAGACCGCCCAACCGACCACCGCGCACGCCAGCCGCACACGCCAGCCGCAGCAGCCACCCCCGCAGCAGCAGCAGGCGGCGGACTTCACGCCAACAGGCTGCGCAAGCTGCCGGCTGCAGCACCTCCGCCGGAGCTCGTCCGGCCACCTCCGACCGCCGCGCGACTCGCCGCCACCACCGATTCGAAGCCCTTGATCCAAGGGACCTCCTCCGAGCTTCCCGCGCCCGACCATCGGCTCCTCGTCGCGCAAGACAACGGGGAAAAATTCCCCTATTTTGCTACAGTAAAACGTTAATTAAAATTTACATTTTCTGCCATTGCCACATTTTAATCATATTCTATTCACTCTGCATTGCGGAAAATATCATGTAGTTTCTCATAATTGCCATTTCAGCATTGTTTCTTGCTTAAACCTTAATCTAAAGGCAATCTTCGCTTGGTTCTTGTCCAAATTGACTACGAACAAACATTTTTAAGTGGCGCGAATTTTAATACGTTATTGCCTCCCTGTGGATACGACCCGCTCCTCTGCGAGTGGTTATTTCTTATTAAAAATTGATTAGTCGATTTTTCCACCACATTAAACTACAAACGACTTAAAAGTGAAAGATCGACCGGTCACCTGCGCCTTGCAAATACCAGTACTGATGAACAGTACCGGTACTTGCTTACAAGTACCTGTTTTAAGTGTTTTAATCCATTACATACTTTGAACATGTTTGCAATATATATCCTAATTTATCTCTAATTGATTTTACGATCTAAGTTATGATTCTTTGTTAAGAGGCATATACAATCTATAAATATAAAATCTAAACTAGAAAAACTAAATGTCAAAGATGATCTTCTCCTCAACTCTTCCTTGTCATCTTGCCTCCTCCATGACATGATCTTTTTCTTCTCACCATTATGCCTCCATCATTTCCTATTTGCCTTGCTCCTTCAATTAAATCTAAAAAATACTTAATGGCAAACATTAATCCATAATAATCTTGTTAACACCAAAATAAGATGTGGATCTAAGGGTTCCTGTTGGCCTGAAACCACCTACTTTCTACCAGGACCCTTGTGATATCTTTGACATGCAACCTAAGCTCGGAATTATTGACTATCTTTCTAAGATGAATTTTAAGTGGACATTTGAACCTTGTAAATCAAATCTACCTTTTGTTCGACACTTTAGTCATGGGTTGCACACCACCAAACCATAGACCTAGCCCTGCAAGCACAATAATCTTCAATTCTTGATGATTTTCATCCAAAACCTTAGAACCACTCGACCCTGGGGCATAGGTCTGCACCACAACTTGGTCCACAACTATGGACATTTTTGTAGGCGGGTCTGAGGATTAATCTTTTGATTTTGGTTCTGACCTCCACTTGTGAATTCTCAATTTCTTCCTTGTATGTATTTTATGCCTAGCTAAAGGCATTAAACATAGCACGTGTGTATACTCTCTTCTCTCTGTGGAGTTGATTGGATTTTCGCGAAATTTAGGTCATATTCTATTTACTCCACCCTTTTCATCTCTTTACTTTTACAATGAGGACATTACATCATTTAGGCTTAGGGGGTGGATACTAATTTCTGAAATCATTTTGTTAACTCTATGGAAATTCTTTTACTTTTATTTTATTAAAAAATTAAATAAAAAGAAAGAAATTAGGAGAAGAGAACTTAGCCATTTGGAAGTTATTAACTTTAGGAAATGATACTTTAGGACCTGAACACTTAGACTCTTTAGGTCTTCAGGCTTAATTAGCTCTGGTGTCCACTCTAATGTGGACTTAGTCTCGAGTCATTGCCAAGTAATTTTACTTTAATTTGGTGAATAAATTGGGATGATAAGTACGCGACATATCAACCCGCCCTCTGATTTGAAGGGATTTTAACTCTAAGCATCTACACATTGTTTGCACTGACTCACTTTTTGGCGATTTTTATGGAAATTGGGTAGCTAATGAACTGTCTATGGTAGTATGGCTGTCAGGTTGTTGTGGGTAACAGCCCATTGGCTGGTTATCTAGAGCCCAACTACTTTACCATACTCATTCTACTACTTTTAGGTAAATCTTAGATCAGGGAAGCCACCTACTCAGAAAAAAGAAAAATATGAAACTCAAAAATAAAAAAAAGGAAATGAAAGAGAAAAAATAGAAAAAGGAGAAAAAAAAATTAAAACCACACTTCATCGCATGAGTATGGTTGGCAAGTTACCATGGGTAATAGCCCATTGGCCGGTTGTCCAAAGCCTAGCTCATAAAAATGCACAATAATTCCCAAAACACTTAGGGAAGAAGCAGGGAAGTAGAATAAACCAGGGAGATATACACTGGGTTCGCCCTTATGTTGACCCCATGAAGAATTAAAGTAGGGAGAAAGCTACCATTCGAAAAGATAAACCTTTAGGCAGAAACTCTTAAGGTCACCTAGGGTCGTAGAAATCTGAAGTCTGTTTTAATGGCAGCCTAGTGAGTCTTTCAATCTTTTCAGAAGATGCTTAGCAGTTAGAGTCTTTTTGAGTCTTGGGTAAGCCGGGTAGCCATAAAAAGTTATCCCGAAACTCTCAAACTCCAAAAGTCCAAAAAATTAGAAAAGAAGAAAAAGCAAAACAAAAAAAATGTATCTTACCTTTTCAAATAAGGTAAGGACTTGGGCGATCTGCATTTTGGGAGACAACCAGGCACTGTTGAGTTTTCATAGTTTAGGACCCTAGTTGAAATTTTCTATTGTTAATAAACAACTTAGGCCTAAGCGATCGAATCCTAATTCTATTTTTATACATAGCATGTAGTTTAATTTTGTTAGGGACTAGTAAAAGATAGGTGTGGGGTAATGACATAAACACATCCATTTAGGTTAAAATGATTATCTATGCATGTTCCTAGGCTTAGATTTGCATTCCATATTATAAATATTACATAGCATGCATCATTTTGCATTTAGAGCAGTTGTGTATATTTCAGAGCCCTGGATTGTCGATTTGACCATACAGATTTGATCAAGATGACGATCGGAGTCCCGTAGCACCATATACAGTTCGAGAAAGATTAATGGCCAAGGGAACAGACGACGCAATCTGGAGCTTCAAATGATAAATCCGACTGCACATATGGATTCAAGTTGACGATTACAGCCCAACAATGAGAAAATCGACTAAATCCGACCTTTGTAGCAGCCCCAAAAAAGGAAAGAAGATGGATGGCCAAGTCACGCCACATGGTGCAACCCAGGCCACCCATGCGTATGCATGTGCCACCGCACACGTACAGCAACATCGGTGCGTGCACATGCACGGAGGTATGCAGGGGCGTAGGTGCAGCAGCATAGCACGCAATGCAGTGGCAGCGACGGTAGCAGTAGCACGCGCGAGCGCGAGGTGCGTGGGCCCGTAGTGTGCATCCGTGCGTGACAAGGGCGTGTGGAGCGCGCGCTAGCGGTGTGGCTGCAGGGGCGTGTGATGCGCGTGCTAGCAGGGGCGAGGGTTGGTGTGGGGTCTTCAGTGACGTTTGCGATGGATCTTCAGCGACGTATATGACTGTCACTAAATGTCCTATATATGAATTTGATTCTTTCCTCCATTATGAAAGGACCCTTACCCTTCCCATTTTTCATCTCTTCCTTTCTTCATCTCACCACCTCCAAGGCTCTAGAGAGAGCTTATCCTAAGCCTAGGATGCTCCTCTATAGTAGAAAACCAAACATTTTTCCCTTCCCTCATCCCCATTCCTAAAGCAACTCATGGCCATCTTCTTACCTCCCTTCGTGAAGAAGATCCTCACTGTGATGCCATCCTGTCCCACCCTCCATCCTCTATCTCTATCCTCGTTCATCCTACTCCTCACCACCTTCCTCCAGGCGACGTTAGAACAAGTCGTCCTCCAAGCGACCGTAGAGGGGGATTTCTCTCACCTCTCTATCTTTATTGCTTTCGTAGTGTAGTTTTCCTACCTACATAGTTGTAATCAACATTTGATTATAAAAATGCATGAATGTTTCTTTCTCTGTCTCTCTCTTATATTTTGTAAGTAGATTAGTTAGATAAGAATTCATCGACCTAATCTTTTGCTTGCTAAAACTACCCAAAAAAGTTAGAAAAGACAAAAATGACAAAAACAAATAAAAGCAAAATGCGTACTTCTCAAACCAAACGTTCGCCTCCCCGTTTCGACCCGGGACTCACTTTTCGAGTTTCGGTTATAAATTTTATCTGATCGATGGATTTTCTCATGAATAGAACTATGACGACAGGTTTCTAAACCCAAACCCTTTCCACGTGCGAATCCACCGCTATCAACTGTTGTGGAAAAATCTCAAATAAGGTAGCTATGATTGAGAGTTTATGAAGGAAATAATCGTGAGATTTGAGTGGAGGAGATGAGGAAGGTGGCAGTTTCCAATTTTATTGGAGAAAAAATCCCAATGTTAAGATAATACTCCTACTTTTGATCTTCAATTATTTCCTGTGAAAACATGTACATGTAATCAGTATACAATTATACGTAAAAAACATACACATACAAAGTGCTTTAAATAAAAGTATGGGAATAATGAATCATGAGTTTATCCTATTTCTTAATGCAACGCATGCTCAACATTTACTTTAATCTCCAATTTAAATATTCTTAGGTGTAATTATAGTCCATTAAAGTGGGCCTATCAAATACCCTCATGACTAAGTTTTGCTAGTTCCAAGCAAAATCATATGAAACTGACCAGGTCTCTAGGCCAGATTTGTTCATTAAGATGCCTTATCGTGCTGCACCTCTAAAGACTAGATCGAAATACCAACTCTAGGCCTAAAGGTACTCAAGTACCAAGAAAAATACTGACTTAACCGGCCTTAGCCTTGGATCTACAACAAAGGTTTCTAAGGCCCAAGAATTTGCCTAGAGGTTCATTGACCCCAGCGGTTAAAGCACCCATGCATTCGTGCAGCAAGATCTAGGTTCAATTTTCTAGTGTATTTTTTAGAAGAGAGATATTTTTGAGATTTTTCTCTTTTTCTTTTTTGTAATTTCTTCTTGTGATTCCCCAAAATCCAACCTCAGATTGGCCCTCAACATGTCTGTATTAGAGTCCTCATCCCCATCATCAATCCTCAAAGGGTCCCTGGAAATCGATGATTCGAGATAGCACCGCCCATGGCAACCCCCAAAATTGTGGCAATCGACACTTTGTGATAGTGTCACCCATGACATTCTGTAGCTAATCCAGGCCCTTGCAATCAACATTTCAAGATAATGCCGCCTTTGGCACCTGAACCAGCATAAGGCACTTACATGCCCCAGGTCGGATATTTAAATATCCTTGGAGACAAGCGCCAAGGAGACAATATGTTATAATGCATCCTCTAGGGGAGTATTTACTCCTCTTTGGGGCAAGAACTCCTTTAATCAACTTATGTTTTTGAGCTGCTCCTAAGTTAGATCTTTAAGAAACCATTTTCTTTTTCAGAGCATAACACTTTTTGGCATTATTCTTCACTGAACCGAACTAGTGTGTGAGATGTGGATTTCTAGGTTACCAAACCTCGCAAACCAAAGGAAAAGTATAGATCTTAATAAATACTTGAATGTTTAAGCCCAAATAAGCCTAAGAGGCCTAAACTCAGTATATCTCACTTATCTCCTTTTCTTTAGTACTTTAAGACTTAATTCATTATCCGATCCAATGCAGAACTTAGGTATGCTCCATACTCAACTACTGGGACTAACACAATTTTTACTTTCCTTTTTGCATTTACCTACTCCTTTTTCTTCCTCAATATTCTTGTACTTTAGCTCACATAGATGTCATCTCCTTTCTTCTCTCTCTTTCTCATTTTTATGCAACTTCGAAAGCCCTAGCTACATGCATGTACAATATGTATAAATGCTATGTACAACCTCAAGTTATACCCCCCATGCCCAGATTTAATAATGTCCTTTTTCGGAAAGTGAAAAGAAAGTAAAGATAATACCTGAGGTAGAGAGTGATTGGAGTTAAGGCTCCTCCAACCTGTAGGTGTCCAAAACCTGGCCATCAAAAACAGTAACTTATGGTTTCAATCGATGGCCATTTACCTTGAAAGTCTTATCAAATGAGGAATTTTGGATCTCAACTACACTCTGCAGGAACACCTACGTAATAGTGTACAGACCATCTGATGGGAACACCATCATGAGACCTAACTAGCTAATTTTGACCCAATGAAGAGAATAAATGCTCCTACATAACCAACTGAAGGTCCTAATTCACTACATAACCTTTCTAAGAGAAACATAAGAAATTAGGGGTAAAACTATAATTTTACCAATGCAGTACAACTACGAATTTTCTCAAGCGATAAATAAAGGTCAAATGGTCTTAAAAGGATTATAAGTGGGTTGGATCAGACAGAAAAGGTTTTGTGTGAGTTCTGTGAATTAAATGACTTCTGGAATCCTAAAAATAGACCCACTTGATTAACCAAGATTCTGGTTAGGATAAAATTCACTTAAATCATCTAAAAATCATAGAAAAATATCCTCTAGGGTTTAGAATCTTCAATTTGGCCATCGGAACCCATCTTGACCTAAAATGGGGTCTCAAATAGATATTTGCCCTAAATTAGATTTTTGCATAAATTTCCTAGTTAAACATGGTCAAACCGAAAATACAACTTCACCATTGGACTCCTTAGGTCAAAATTAGGTTTGTACCAAAATTTGGACCCAAGAGGAATTCATCTTGACCTAGTTTACAAAAAGGTCCACCCTGATTACATTTATGACCCTATCTTTCAAAAACCCTTACAAATAACCCCTTAGCTTCTTCATCATTTTCGCAAATTGGTTCCTCCGCTATTATAGTGGAGGAATCCTACTTTGGCCAGATTTGAAAGGAGAGTTCTCCCTGATTGCTTAGAGGATCTCCTCCAAAATTGGAAGGGAGATTCTCTGAGAAAATCCCTCTAATTTGAACCCATCTTTGATCCCTGATTCTTTCCCAATCTCTCATGCGAACGCATGAGAGATATGGGTATCCTAACAACTTCCTTCTCCGGTGAGCCTTCAAAGCCCTAATCGACCTTCAAAGCTCTATTTAAAGGAGCCCAGACCTCTCCGATCACCCCACGCTCGAATTCGGCCGTGAACATCCCTAATTCCTCTCTTCTCCTCACGGCTGTAGGCTCTTCGACATCCTACGACCTTCCTTGCTCCTCCTCGTCATCCGACTGCCATACCTGTGGCAGATCCTTCTTCCCTGACTTCGTCCGCATCTCGCCATACCAGCAGGCGCTTCCCTCTCTTCGTCCTCGTCGATCTCCACTCACCGGAGCCACCTTCACCTCCAATGTCAACCATACCAAACCCGATGCCTTCACTCTCCCCCTTTGTCTCTTGACCTCCTAGGTAAGCTCCCTCTCCCCTCTATTTTCTTGTCCACCCCTTATTCTCCAAAATCGACTACTGCCGACCTCCATCGCCTCCATCCCTTCCATCTCCAACCATCGACTCCGGCGAGGCCATCCCACCTCCATAGGCCACCCTAACCCTCGTCGACAAGCCCATAAGCTTCCCCTCACTTCACTAATCCTTTCCCCTCACTCCACGCACCGTGCCACTCACTCACGCACCTCACCGAATGCACCCACACACTCGCACATAGTGTGCCCTAGGCACGCACACACAGACATTGCCACACCACACCAACACCCTTAGCATCTTTGCCGTGCTCCGGCGACCCTCTTCGAACATTTTGACATGGCCGTGAGGCCATTCTTGTGATTTCAGGTTCATCGCCTTTCCGCCATTGTTGAGGAGCTTGAAGCAAGCTTGAAGCCAGGCCCAGGCCTCGCTGCTCCAGGTGCTGTTGTCCGAGGTGCATGGAAGCCCCTCGTGCATGCATTCAAGCCTTCGATTGGAGTTAAAGTCCTTCGCAGCAGCTGCAATTGAGAGCTCAACCTCTGCAGGCACACGCAAAGGGAAGGTGGGACATTTAGTTCCACCTTGGAAGTGAAAGATTGTCCGCACCTGCATAAAAGGAAAAAGTGAAGTAGCCTTATTGCCTCAGATCCACAGGGTGAGGTCCCACTCACCCGACCTGGTCTCGTCTGCGAACAAGCCTCACAGACCTGTCCTGACCCGACCAGACTTGCACTCCTCGCCCACTACCGCACGTCGATGGGCTTGGTCCTAAGTACGCACTCGACCTGATTACCTGACTTTCTGTGTGGCTCTGGGAGAGCCTATCCTAAGAGAGAAAGTGAGGAGACCTACAAGCAGGTAGGGGTAGGTTTTGCTTCGGGGTTCTCTGGCCAACACTTAGTAGCAATCTAAAGAGGAAGAGGAGGCTAGAAGAAGAAGAAAGGAAGAAGATGCCAGAGAATGTAGAAGGCTGAAGAAGAAGAAGGCCAAAGCTGAAGGCCAAAGGTAGGAGTTAAAGAAGGAAGAAGAAGGAGAAGCCAAGGCAGAAGAAAGGAAAAGGCAAGAAGATAGAGAAAGCTAAAGAGAAAGAGAAGAATCATGAAGACAAAGACAAAGGAAGTCAGTTAGAAGCCAAAGAAGAAGAAGGAAGGAGAAGACAGAGAATAGGAGAAAAGAAATCAGACTCTTTAAGTCGTCTGATTAAGGAATCAGACGACATATTCTAGTTTCCATGGCATATACATTGAATTATTTTGTGATATTGTAGGAGTACTTGGTGATTTACATCACCATTTTCCTCTCATATTTTTGCACTCTGACACTGCTACTATTGTAATTTCTTTCAAGTTTAAATTGTGATCTTGATTTCGAAATACCAATTTTCTCCCTATGTTCGAACTTGAAAATCTTTTCGAGTAATAAAATTATATCTGTTTTGAACGCTATTTCGATTGTACTACAATGCAATATTTTTAAAACCCGATTCAGCGTAACAAACATTTTGGTGCCATTGCCGGGAAGTAATGGGCAATTTAGAGTTCTTGATTACAATTCCTGCTTTGGTACTAACTTGATATATCTCTTTTTGTTGTGGTTGTTTAAGGGAGAAGATTCAAAGAAAAGACAGCCGCACATCGAAACACGCTAGGGGCAGGTAATTTTTAATTATTCTCTCTCTTAAGCTCCTCATTTTGAAAAAGGAAAAAAGAGCAAAATCAATTAGGGCTACTTGCTTTCTTTTCTTAACTAATTCATCAAGTTGCCTGATTTGATTTCAACAACAAAATTTGATTTGTGTACCCACTTAAGGTAACTAGGGCTACCACATTCTAGTTTGAGCCCTAGATACCACATTTGGCAAATTAAATTGGACCAAAATTGGAGCCAATTAAGGATTTCAATTTAGGGTTTTAGAGACACACTTTCATAAGCAAGAATCAACTCTTGAGAAAGATGTGTGCCTAAGCCTTGGTTGAAGTGATTTATTCAGGCAAACCCTAAAATTCAGGCTCTTAATCTCACTTGAATCCTAAAAGAGAGACCTAAAAACTTCTCAAAGGACAAATAGGTGAAGTTGACCCACCTTGGGTTAACGAACCTTGAAATTAGGTCACTTTTGCACTCAATACATCTAAAGTTCAAGTGAAATCTTAAGCACCCTTGCTCTTTAATAAAACTAGTAGACTTCAGAGGTCAATTCCCCATTTTGGTCTACTTGGAACATCAGTGACAAGAGAAGTTGGGTGGGGGAAATCCTGTAACCCGTGGGGGTGCTCTACCGTGTAGGGGTCTTTGTGGGACTCTCCTTCTTTGGCTGCCGAGGTATTTCTCAGGTGGATGGCTTTCAAACTAAGGGTTATCATCCACCCCGAACCTCAATAGTCATCCAAAATTTTTGGGTTTCTTGATTGAGTCCATCACATTCTACTCTCATCCAGTCCATCAGTGCATGTTCGGTAGGAGGACCTTAAGACCATCCTTGAGGCCTCCTTTAATTATTCACTCTCGTCGAGGCTAGGCTTCAACTTTCGTGTTTGTGTAGGAATCTCATCACATAGACATCTCCTCTGATTCATCTGAACCTAATTCTCCTTCATCCATCATCATGGCACAACCTGCAAAAGAAGAGAATAACCTTGAGAACCAACTTCAGCGCCTTAATGATTTATTCCAAGCCTTTGTGAATCCTCCGTAGTGTCCTATGATGCGAGATCACTACAATCCCGCTGTGGTGGCGATTGAACCTTGAGTACAAATCTCGACTGGAGGTCCTGACTCTGAACTCAAGCCCAACATGATTCATGCTATTCCAAAATTTCATGGGTTCAATTCCGAAGATCCTTTCTAGCACATCAAACAACTCAAGCATCTGGCCTAGACCTTCGGGTCAAATGTCCCAAATCGGGACATTCTTCTCATGAAGATTTTCTCCTTCTCTCCCATGGACAAAGTAGCTCACTGGTATCAGACTCAAATGTGTCCTATCAACACATGGGTTGAACTGTAATCTGAATTTTTAAAAAAGTTCTTCCCAGTTGGTCGGACGAATGCTTTATGACACCAGATCACACACTTCACACAAGAGCCTGGAGAACCACTTCACAAAGCATGGGATCATTTCCTGGATCTCATGCGGAAGTGCCCCCATCATGGAGTTCCCAAATGGGAACAAGCCCAATCTTTTTACTAGGGACTCCGTGAAGATATCCGTTTATTCGTCAATGCAACTTGCGGAGGAAACATCATGGGTCAACACGAAGACACTGTGTGGGAGATTTTCAAGAATATGTGTGAGAACTCCATCAATAATGACTTCATGGGCTTATTCGACCGAAGGAATGCCCGCACATCCACAAATCCAAGGGGGGCACATGAGACGTAGGGCTTGTCCTCATCTGTCGACTTGGAATTGATGGCTAGTCATTTGGACAAGGTCTCTATCATTGAGAAGAAGGTGGATGAGCTAACTCGACATCTACAGCGAGCCACCTCTACGCAAAACCCATTCGCACTGCTGCCCTATGGGAGGGAATCTGTGCATAACATCTATCATCGATCTTCTTAGGGGATGGACCCATATCCACCCCCGTCTGACTCTAGGATCGGAGGAAACTCTGATCCTACCTACTCTAGTTGGGGGAACTCTGAACCCTCATACTCTGACTTTTCTGAGGTTCCTCAGACCTGCAAGGACCTCAACGCCATCCAGAATGACCCATTCTCTAATACCTATAACCCTGGATGGCAGAATCATCCCAATTTCCTATTGGCAGGAAATAATCAAAATCAGAGACCACCATATCAATCCCGTCCACAAGCTCCTCATCCATATCAGCCGCCTTAGCCTCAGTCCAACCCCACCTATCAATCTAGGCCAACTCAGACAAATCAAATGACTCTCATCCTTCAGACTCTAGCTAACATTCAAAAGATGAATGTGGCTATGTAAAAACAACACAAAGACGAGATCAAAGAGGTTCGTAATCAACTCTCCCAAATGGTGAATTCCTGCCAACCTGGCACACTCCCTTCGCAACCTCTGTCGAATTTGAATAACATGCCAGACCAGAGGCGCGTTATGAACCCAAATCCGAGCCAAGCCCACATGATTTATCAGGCTCCTTCTACTCCACCTGACAGGATGGAAGCTTCAACATCATATTCGGTATTTTAGCAGTAGCCACCTATTTTACTAACACCAAACCAGAACCAGGCAGGACTAAATTCAATTACAACCCGTAATGGCAAAGTAACGCAAGACCCACCTTACCCAAGCCACTTACAGCCTGGTAGTAACCCAAACCCTAGGATAGTCATCCAGGATACCCCTATCCTTGATCAAGAACCTGGACCTATTCTAGAGGAACCATCCAAGGTGCCATTTCCCGAGGCCTTGACCAAGCGAAAGAGGACAACCAAACCCATGGCACCTACGGAGGATCTGGTCAAGCTCTTTGAACAAGTCCATATAAACATCCTTTTGATGGATGCAATTCACTACGTATTGGCTTACGCACGATTTCTGAAAGACGTGTGTACACCTAAGTGTAAGCTGCGAACCAAAAGTGGGAGCCCAATCATATTGTCAGAGCAAGCCAGCTCTATAATTTTGAGCAAACTCCCACCTAAGGCAAAAGACCCAGGTACTCCCCTGATTTCCTATACAATTGGTGATATCCAATTTGATAGAGCTTTATTGGATCTAGGAACCTCCATAAACCTAATACCTACATCCCTACTTGACCATCTTGAGGAATCTGGGCTCAAACCGACAGAGGTGACATTATAGTTGGCAGACCGATCTATTAAGTCACCTAAAGGAGTTCTTGAGGATGTCATTGTTAGGGTTTGGGATTTCTGTTTCCCAGTGGACTTCGTAGTCTTGGATATGGATGCTCCAGAAAATCCGAGGAACACACCAATCATATTAGGGAGACCCTTTCTGGCCACTACTATGGCCAACATAAATTGTAAGGAGGGACAAATGGAACTGAAATTTGGGAACTAGACATTAAAGATTGACATCTTTAAGGCCCAACAAGGGATTAATTGCAGAGTTATTGAACAGATATGTGATGTCAAGGCTGTGGTTGACGATCCGTATATTGAGGAAAACCTTACTTCTGATCAACTACAAGAGGATTAAAACCTGCAATCAGAGGAGGCTGAACTTGACCTAGATACACCCATAACCCCTTTCGTTGCTCCTAACACACACCCTGAACCGCCTGCTGCTGCTGATAACCCTATTTTGGAACTCAAGCCTCTTCCCAACATCTAAAGTATGTCATTTTGGGTTCCAATCAGATGTTTCCTGTGATTATCAACTCCAGACTCACACCTGATCAGGAATCCCATTTGATTACTGTTCTCTAGCAACATCGAAGAGCCATTGGATGGACTCTTAATGATTTGACTGGCATCAGCCCCTCTTACTGCACACACCGCATCTGTACTGAAGAGGGCACACAACCTTTCCATGAAATGTAGGGACGTCTGAATCCTAATCTATAGGAGGTCGTGAAAAAGGAGATCATCAAGTGGTTAGATGCTGGGATCATCTACCTGATCTCCGACAATCGGTGGGTGAGTCCAATCCAGGTTGTCCTTAAGAAGGCATGACTCACCGTGATCATGACTGAAATAGGGGAAATCATACCGACCCGTGTAGCAAATTCGTGGAGAGCCTGCATTGATTATAGAAGACTCAATACGTCCACAAAGAAGGATCATTTCCTACTATCGTTTATTGATCAGATCCTCAAGAAACTAGCAGGAAATAGGTTCTTCTGCTTTTTGGAAGGGTACTCCAGTTATAACCAGGTGGCAATTCATCCTGAGGATAAGACAAGACCACTTTCACCTACCCCTTCGGGACATATGCATTCCAAAGGATGCCTTTCGATCTCTGTAATGCACCCGCTACTTTTCAGCGGTGCATGCTTGCCATATTCTCAGATATGATAGGTGATTATCTGGAAGTCTTCATGGATGACTTCTCAGTGTTTGGCGAATCATTTGATGATTGCCTCGCACTTGGTCCAGATCCTTAAGTGGTGCATTGACGTGAATCTGGTTCTTTCTTGGGAAAAGAGCCATTTCATGGTGCCTGAAGGAATTGTCCTGGGACATCTCATCTCAGAAAAAGACATCCAGGTTGATCGAGCCAAGGTGAATCTGATTTCCAAACTCCCTATGCCTAGCTCGATCAAGGACATCCAATATTTCCTCAGACACGTCGATTTTTACCGTTGATTCATTCCTGATTTCTCAAAGATCGTGTGCCCTCTGACTACTCTACTATCTAAGGATGTTCCTTTTGAAATATCCAAGGAATGCACTCAGGCATTTGAGATCCTACGTGATCAAGTTACTCAAGCTCCAATCCTCCAGTCCCCTGATTGGTCTCAACCCTTTGAGATCTTGTGCGATGCATCTGATTTTACTGTAGGAGCGGTACTTGGGCAGAAAATTGACGAGAAACCTGTGGTCATCTACTATGCTAGCAAGACACTTGATGAGGCTCAGCATAACTACGCAGTTACTGAGAAAGAGCTGCTAGCCGTAGTATTTTCCTTGGAAAAGTTTAGATCATATCTTCTGGGTTCCCGTGTTATCATTTACTCTAATCAAACAGCTGTGAGGCATCTCCTTACAAAGAAGGATGCGAAACCTCAACTAATCTGTTGGATCTTGTTGCTACAAGAATTTATCCTTGAGATTCATGACAATGCGGGAAAACAGAATGTGGTAGCTGATCACTTGTCCCACCTTCCTTCGGATATTATCGACCGTTCCAGACCCATTACGGAACATTTTTCGGATGTGCATCTCCTGACTATTAGTATAGGGCTTCCATGGTTTCCTAATGTAGTAAACTAGCTGGCATCACATCAGATCCTGTCTAATTGGCCAAAGGCCAAGAAGGACAAATTGCTTTTCGATGCCAAGTAGTACTTCTGGGAAGACCCATATCTTTTCCACATTGGTGCTGATCAAATCATTCGACGATGTGTCTCAAAAGTGGAAATTCAGGGCATCTTGTCCTTCTGCCATGACTAGGCATGCGATGGACACTTCTCTGGTCATAAAACCACAACGAAAGTCCTCTAGTGCAGCTTCTATTGGCCCACGATTTTCAAGGATGCATACAATCATTGTTGGGCATCACTCATTGTTAGACCTTAGGCAACATGAGCCACTGTGATATGATGCCCTTACAGCTGATTCTCGTATGCGAAATCTTCGACGTCTGGGGGATTGATTTTATGGGACCCTTCCTATTTCGGACAGCTTTGAGTACATTCTACTCATTGTTGACTGCGTGTCCAAATGGATCGAAGCCATTCTGACTCGAACCAATGATCATAAGGTGGTTATCAAATTTATTCATCAGAACATCTTTTCTGGGTTCAAGATTCCACGTGCTATAATCTCTAATGGAGGGACCCATTTCACAATGCTTAGTTCAAGTCTTTGATGACCAAATACGGGGTGTCACGCCGAATCTCCACTCCTTATCACCCCTAAACTAATGGTAAAGCTGAGCTATCAAATTGGAAGATCAAGAAAATCCTCTAGGTCACTGTTCGACCTGACAGGAAAGACTGGTCATCCTGACTTCCAGAAGCTTTATGGGCTTATAGGACCACCCACAAATCCCAATTAGGTATGTCTCCCTTCAGATTGGTGTACGGGAAGGCATGTCACCTCCCCGTCGAATTGGAGCACAAGGCCTATTGGGTAGTATGGAATTGCAATCTAGATCTTTCTAAGGCAGGAACCCACAGAAAACTTCAAATGAGCAGGATCAATGAATTATGCCATGACTCGTATGAGAACTCACGAATTTACAAAGAGGGGGGGTAAGGCCTTTCACGAAAAGCACATATCTGGAAGATATTTTACCCTAGTCAAAAAGTCCTACTCTTTGATGCCAAACTCAAGCTATTCCTAGGAAAACTCAGATCGAAATGGATCAGACCTTACCTCATCCAATGAATCTTTGAAAATGGAGCTGTCGAGATCAGTCAACTCAGTCATGATTCAGAACCTTTCATCATGAGTGGTAAGAGACTCAAACCATTCATTGAACTTATCGATACAAATTTGGCTGAGACACCCTTTACCCTCCATTCTCCCTGAGCTCATTGCACCCAGCCGATGGCATAAAACTCAGCGCTTAATGGGAGGCAACCCATCATTTTGAAAAACCTGAAACCTTTTTTGACATTCCTATGATGAATTCATATTGCACTTTAGGGTTCATCCATTAGAACAACCAACCCCACCTCAGGTACCCATACCTGAGCTTGAAATCGTCCGCAACAGTCATCTCGACCCATTCGCCCACCTAGAACCTGCTCTAATGAATGATCTAAGCTGAACTCAAACCCACCTAATTTACAATTGGGACATTACAAACCGTAGGCATGGGGGGGTATGAAAGTGCAAAACGCCGTGAAAATCATCTCACAAGGAAGGGTTCTCACAAAAAAATCACATTCCAAAAATACCAAAAAAAAACAAAATTGTGAAAAAGAACAAAAAAAATGGGAGGAGAGAAAATTTTGAGGCCATACAAATCTTGAAGAGAAAAAGGGGAGAAGAAAAAAATGTCAAAAAGGAGCACAAGTTGAAAAGAAAAGAAAAAGAGATAGTCATTACTAAGAAATTAAGGAATTGACTTAGTTCTAGACCATATCAAAAGAAAAAATGAAAGGCAAAAAAGTACCAACAAAACAAAGAAGAGATTAGTAGGAACACTGAGTTTAGGCCTCTTAGGCTGTGATCCTAGGCTTAAAAATTCAAGTACCCACTAAGATCTGGATAGTCCTCAAGAGGTTGAGGAAAATGCGAAGCTTAAATATTATGTCTAAGGCTTAGGGAGTATTCGGCCACATTAACTGACCTCTGATTTGCGAGACTCGGTAACCTAAGCACCCGAATCCACACACAATCTGGTTCAGTGCACATATGTATCAAAATCACGCAAATGCATTTAAATTGTTATGAAAAAGTCGCCTAGATTAGGAGTGGTCGATCAACATAAGTTGATTTGGATGAGTTCCTAGCATGGAGAGGTGGGAAATTCCTCTCGAAGATGCGTAATAATATTTCGTCTCCTTGGTTCTTGTCTCCTAGGATATTTACATATCCTATTGGGGGCATGAAAGTACCCTATGCTAGTTCAAATGCCATGGGCGGCATTATCCCGAAATGTTGATTGCCAGGGTCTGGATTTAGATACAGAACACCATGGGCAGGATTATCTCAAAAGCTCGAAAGCCAGAGTTCTAGGGCTTACCATGGGCGATGCTATCTCAAAGCATCAATTGCTGGGGACCCTTCGAGGATTGATGATGGGGACTAGAAATCTGATACAGAATCTGTTGTGAAGACAATCTGAAGGTAGAAATAAAAAGAAAAGAGAGAGAAAACTCTCCAAACAAAGAAAATTCCTCTGTCTCTCTGTCTTACAAAACACACTACAAACTGAACTAAGGCTAAAATATGTTACAAGCACGGGTTCTTTAACCACGGATATCAACAAACCTTAGGATAGTTCCTGTGGGCCTTAAAAACCTTTGCGGCAGATTGAGGCTAAAGTTGGTCAGGTCCGGATCTTGGTTGGTACTTGAGTACCTCTAGGCCTACTATCGGCATTCTAACCTAATCTACAGAAGAAAGCACACATCATAGTTTTCGAGCATCAACAGGATTACATGGTCTAGAATCAAAGTTAAAACCTTAAAATTTTGCTAAGGGACTAGCAAAAACTAGGCATGGGGGTATGATGGGAAAACCATCATGAGCCTTAACTAGCTCATTTTGACACAATGAAGAGAATAAATGCTCCTACATAACCAACTGAAGGTCCTAACTCACTACATAACCTTTCTAAGAGAAACATGAGAAACTAGGGGTAAAACTGTAATTTTACCAATGCAGTACAACCATGGATTTTCTTAAGGGCTAGACAAAGGTCAAATGGTCTTAATAAGATTATAAGTGGGTTAGATCAGACAGAAAATGGTTTATGTGAGTTCTGTGAATTAAATGACTTCTGAAATCATAAAAACTGACTCACTTGATTAGCCAAGGTTTTGGTTAGGATAAATTTCACTTAAACACTCTAAAAATCATATAAAAATATTATCTAGGGCTTATAACCTTCAATTTTTCCATTGGAACCCATCTTGTCGTAGAATGGGGTCTTAGATAGATATTTGCCCTAAATTGGATTTTTGCATAAATTTCTCAGTCAAACATTGTCAAACCCAAAATCCAACTTCACCATTAAACTCCTTATGTCCAAATTATGTTTGTACCAAAATTTGGACCCAAGATGAATTCTTCTTGACCTGTTTGCAAAAAGATCCACCCTAATTACATTTATGCCCCTATCTTTCAAAAATCCTTACAAACAGCACCCTAACTTCTTCATCATTTTTGCAAACAGGTCCCTCCACCATTATAGCAAAAGAATCCTACTCCCGCGGGCTTTTAAAGGAGAGTTCTCCCTGAATGCTCAGAGGATCTCCTCCAAAATTGGAAGGGAGATTCTCTGAGAAAATCCCTCCAATCTGAACCCATCTTTGATCCCTGATTTTTTCCCAATCTCTCATGCGAACGCATGAGAGATATGGGTATCCTAATAGCTTCCTTCTCCTGCGAGCCTTTCTTGCCGTAACTGACCTTCAGAGCTCTATTTAAAGGAGCCCAGACCTCTCCGATCTCCCTACGCTCGAATTCGGCTGCAAACACCCCTAATTCCTTTCTACTCCTCACGGCCGTAGGCTCCTCAACATCCGGCGACCTTCCTTGCTCCTCCTCGTCATCCGACTACCATACTTGTGGCAGATCCTTCTTCCCTGACTTCGTTCGCATCTCGCCGTATCAGCAGGCGCTTCCCTCTCTTCGTCCTCGCCGATCTACACTCACCAGAGCCACCTTCATCTCCGGCGTCGGCCACCCCAAACCTGACACCTCCGCCTGCCTCCTTCATCTCTTGACCTCCCAGATAAGCTCCCACTCCCCTCTATTTTCTTCTCCACCCCTTATTCTCCAAAATTGACCACTACCGACCTCCAACACCTCCATCCCTTCCATCTCCGACCATCAACTCCGGCAAGGCCATCCCACTCCACAGGCCACCCCAACCCTTGCCAACAAGCCCATAAGCTTCCCCTCACTTCACTGATCCTTTCCCCTCACTCCACGCACTGTGCCACTCACCCACGCACCGCACCGAACACACCCACACACTCGCACACAGTGTGCCCTAAGCACGCATGCGCAGACACTGCCACGCCGCGCCAACACCCCCAACATCTTCGTCGTGCTCCGACGACCCTCTCTAAACATTTTGATGTGGCTATGAGGTGGTTCTTGTGTTCTCAGGGTCATCGCCTTTTCGTCATTGTTGAGGAGCTTGAAGCAAGCTTGAAGCCATGCCCAGGCCTCGCTGCTTCAGGTGCTACTGTCCTAGGTGTGAGGAAGCCCCTCGCGCATGCATTCAAGCCTTCGATTGGAGTCAAAGGCCTTTGCAGTGGCTACAATTGAGAGCTCAACCTCTGAGAGCACACGCAAAGGGAAGGTGGGACATTTAGTCCCACCTTGGAAGTGAAAGATCACCTGCACTTGCATAAAAGGAAAAAGTGAAGTAGCCTTATCGCCTCAGATCCACGGGGTGAGGTCCCACTCACCTGACTCGATCTCATCCATGAACACTCCCTATGGACTTGGCCTGACTGGACCCGACTTGCACTCCTTACCTACTATAGCACGCCGGTGGGCCTGGTCCCAGGTACGCACCCGACCCGATTACCAGACTATCTATGTGGCTTTGGGAGAGCCTATCCTAAGAGAGAAAGTGAGGAGACCTACGCGCGGATAGGGGTAGGTTTTACTACAGGGTTCTCTGGCCAACACTTAACTGCAATCTGAAGAGGAAGAGGAGGCCAGAAGAAGAAGAAAGGAAGAGGAAGCCAGAGAAGGCAGAAGGCTAAAGAAGAAGAAGGCCAAATCTGAAGGCCAAAGGCAGGAGCTGAAGAAGGAAGAAGGAGAAGCCAAGGCAGAAGAAAGGCAAAGGCAAGAAGACAGAGAAATCTAAAGAGAAAGAGAAGAATTGCGAAGAAAAAGACAAAGGAAGTCAGATAGAAGCCAAAGAAGAAGAAGAAGGAAGGAGAAGATAGAGAAGAGGAGAAAAGAACTCAGACACTTTAAGTCATCTGATTAAGGAATCAAATGATAGATTCTAGTTTCCATTGCATATACATTGAATTATTTAGTGATATTGTAGGAGTACTTGGTGATTTACATCACCATTTTACTCATATATCTTTTGCACTCTGACACTGCTACTATTGCAATTTCTTTCAAGTTTAAACTATGATCATGATTTCTAAATTCCAATTTGCTCCCTGTGCTTTGAATGCTATTTGTTTAAATTGTGTTTCTTTTCGAGTAATAAAATTATATCTATTTTGAACGCTATTTCGGTGTACTACAACGTAATATTTTTAAAACCTGATTCAGCGTAACAACACCATCCCAATGGGACTTAAGTTTCTAAGGAATAGCTTGAGTCTAGAATTGAATAGCCAAACCCATTGGTTTGGCTCAAATGTTTTCCTAAGGTTGTGCTTACCATGAAATATGGTCATGTGCTCTTTGTAATCTTGAGTAGTCTCATAAGCCTCATTTGTCAATTCTTCAAGCTCAGTCAGTTCTAATAGGTGTGATTTACTTGCTTCCTCGAGATCCATGTTGACGTTCTTGATAGCATAATAAGCCTTATGCTCAATCTCAACAGGTAGATGGCAGGCTTTGCCATACACTATATGAAAGGGAGACATACCCAAGGGGGTTTTACATGCAATTTTGTAAGCCCATAGTGCATCATCTAGTTTCTTCGACCAGTCATTCCTATCAGATCTTATAGTTTTCTCAAGAATTCTTTTGACCCCCCTATTGGACACCTCAACCTATCCACTCATCTGCGGATGATACGAGGTGGCCACGTTGTGGGTGACAACAAGACCTTTGAGTAGATGGGTGAAGTGAGCATTATTGAAATGAGGTCCCCCATCACTATTGATCATCCTTGGGTAGCCAAATCAAGAAATGATATTGGCCTTAAAAAAATTCAAGACCACCGAGTGATCGTTGGTCATAGTCGGAATAGCCTTTATCAATTTCGAGATATACTCAACTGCCACGTGGATGTATTCAAAGCTGTGGGGTGATAGAAAGGGGCCTATGAAATCTATGCCCCAGATGTAGAATATCTCAACAAGAAGAATGGGCTGCTGGGGCATCTCATCTCGCCTCCCAATCATTCCAGTCTATTGACAACAAAGACATGCCCCCACGTAAGTATGAGCATCTTTGAATAGTAAGGGCCACATAAGTATGAGCAGTCTTCTTAGCACTAAAGTGTCCTCTACAGTGTAGTGTGTGACAGAAATTCAAAACACTCATTTGCTTCTCCTTTGGAACACACCTACGGAAGACTTGGTAACGGCTTATTATAAATAGCTCGGGGTCCTCCTAGTGATAATGCTTCGTGTTAGTGAAAAATCTATCTCGCTTCTGCTTATTCCACGTACTGGGGGTCTTGCCTTTGACCAAGTTGTTGATGTCATTAGCATACTAAGGGGTCATCGGGTGTACCGCCATCACAGCTCCATTAGGAAAGGTATCATGAATGTCTCCTGATGGGGTTGAAGCCTCAATTGGGATCTTGGATAAATGATTTGCTATCACATTTTCGACCCCTTTCTTGCCACAATATCAAGGTTGAACTCTTGTAGTAATAGAATCTAGGTAATAAGCTTAGGAGGTTTGATGTCTTTGTTAGCAAGAAAATGCTTCAAGGTAGAGTAATCAATATACCCCACAACCATAGACCCCATAAGATAAGGCCTAAGCTTCTCTAGAGCAAAATCTATCACAAGAAGTTCTTTTTGTATCACATTATAGTTTTGTTGGGGATCGGTAAGGGTCTTGCTAGCGTAATAAAGCACATAGGGCTTTTTATCAACCCTCTGACCAAGGACCACTCCCACAGCAAAATCTGAGGCATCGCACATTACTGAAATGGGAGGGTCTAATTAGGTGCTCACAGGATAGGCATTGTTATGGGGGCCTCCTACATGACTTGGAAAGCCTCAGTGATGGTAACACCATCATTCATCATAGCTAACTTAAATTTATCGAAATGAAGTGATAAATGCTCCTAAATAATCGTCTAAGGATCCTAATTCCGTTATGAACTAAATTAAGAAGATAGGAAAAAGGGTTAATTCTACTGTTTTAACATCTAGTCATAAATGTAGATTAATCTGGGGGTTAACCATAGGTCAAATAAACTTAAAAGACCAAGAAGTGGGCTCACATTGACTGAATCAAGGTTTCATGCATTTCTAGGATTAAAATATTACTAAAAACCCTAATTTTCAACCATACTCAAATTGAAAGGGCTTTGGAAGATATAAATTCAATCTAAACCTACTAGAAATCATTGAAAAATATTATAAGAGGTTTGGTATCTTCATTTTGATTATATGAACCTATTTTTACCAAAAATAGAGATTCAGATGGGAATTAACCCTTATTTGGCTTTTGTGTAATTTACCTAGTCAAACGTGGTCAAAACCTAAATCTAAGTTCACTATTAGATTCTTTTGGTCCAAATTAGGTTAACACCAAAATTTGAGCCCAATTGGAGTTCATGTTGACCTAGTGTGCATGTGAGTCCCTAGAACTCTATTTCCCTTAGTTTCTCATTTTTCTTACATATAGGCCCTTAACTCCTCATATTTCTTACCAATAGGTCCCTACCGACCTTCATCTTCTTTCCTAATTGTAGGCAACAAAGGTTTTGAAAACCCATTTACCGCTGACTTTGAATTAGGATTTCTCCACCAGATCTCCACCAAATTTGGTGGGATTGGTGTTCAGACAACAAGAAACAACTTGAACAAGATCTCATATCCCATTTCAGAGTGAGATGCTCCAACGAAGCTTGAAATTTCCTAATCAAATACTTGGCAAATTCCCAAGTCTATTGTGCGAATTCTTCTAAATTTAAGCTCAAATGTTCATCTATATAAGCTCCTCGATGTTCCAACATCCAAACAAGCTAGGTTTTAGGCCAAAAATCTTCTCTTCCTCAAGCCACCTTCGAACTTGGCTCTGAAAATATCCTCAATCCCCTTTCTTATGCCACCCAATGACAAAATTAGGTGGCCCAAGCTCTTCGCTACCCTTGTCCACTCCTCACCGGCCAAAGTAGGAGCTCTTTCTCCCCTTCTTCCTTGCCGTTTACCCTCACCAGAATACTTCATCCCCTTCGCATCCAGCAAGCCACACTAGTGCGAATCCCTACCCCTATCACCTAATAACTTAGGTTTCCATACTCCCCTTCTCTAGATTAGGACTACACCCTTAGAATCTACTTTCAACTAGTCCATCTCCCAATCCCACTTTGTCTTCTTCACCTCTAGTAGAGGCTCCGACGAACTTGCACACACCCCATCATCCACTAAACACCAAGCCGCCACCACAACAACTTCGCCATGCTCTAGCAATTAAAAGCCCTAACCTAATAAGGAGCTTCGACTACTCCTTTGCCAGACCAAACAATCCCATCAGCCACGGTCAACTCCGACATCATTCCACCACCCCATGCCTCCATACACCTCAATACCACCACCATCATGTTCCTTAGGACATGACAAACCTAATGAACTTTCTAATTAGGGCATTTAGCCCATATTTTGATGTATAGGTTCTCACTACTGTTGACTCCATCGCTACCACCATCCATCATCTACCGCCTTCTGCTAACCTTGACACAACCTGCAGTAGCTGTGGATTGCAGTCACGAAGCCACTTGCAACTTCAATTGAACAATTGAGCCCCAGTAGTAGCATAATTCAACTGAAACCTTCAGTAGCTATGCATGTAAAGAAAGAGTGGACATCATAGTCCCACATTGTGGAAACACGTTTTTGATTTTGATATATAATGATTTTTGCATAGCAACAGTTTGCCTTCAATACACAAGGGTCAGGTCCTTGCTTACTGACGCCCATGCTCACCCCCTCGCCTGTGCTCACACCACACGGGTCTAGGTTGTAGTTGATTACCTGATTAGAGATTAAAAGAAGGTCTGGGTTTGCTGAGAGAAGGGACGAGTTTTGCTTTTGGGATGCGTGCATAAGGACTTAGGGAAATTTTGATTTGAAGAAGTGACGTCTGGGTTTGAGTTTGGAATTAAAAGTTAAGCTATATGATATTTGTTCTAAGACACCTCAGAAGAGTTGGAAATATTGATTAAGTGTTGAGGCTTATGCTTAAGAGTGTAAAACCAATTTTTAGCCTCTTTATTTTTTTTGACTCATTGGAGAACTCAAAATTCTTATATATTTTTTATGGTTAATTATTGCATAACATTACTTATGAATCATTTATTGTGGTCATCTTCATTTTACTAATTAGTTTTGAAATACAACTATTTTGCTCCCTATGAACAACCTCGAAACTCAATGTTTTTCGAGATTTCCAATTTTAAGTATTGAATCATTTTTCATTGCTATACTACGATGCATTTCTAAAACCTGATGGAAATATGCACCGGCATTTTCGCATTGCTGCCGTGGAGCAATGCACAATTCACTGATCTTCATATCATTCTTTATTATTGAGTTGATTTCTAGCTTGCCCTATCTGCTTTGCTTTGTTTATGCAAGGTAATTCACAAAGTGAATCATTCGTGCAATTAGCCACACCAGGGGCAGGTAAATTTTCACTTCTTCCCTAACCATCGCTTAATCTTGGAAAGATAAAAAATGAAACAAATCAATTAGGATCCAACTTGCCATATTTTCCTAGTAATATCATTCATGGCATAAGTTTCTCGATTTGCACATTTCGATTGAAATCTAGTTGAAGTTGATGCGATTTGATTAGAAAGAACCCATCCTTACTTCTTATACCTAGTAGGCATACGTGATAAATCTCTCCATACATTGGACTAATCACTTTCTTGTTTGAGTTTAAGGTGTGATATTTGGATTCAAATTGGATTTGGAAATAGAGACAATTAGGGTTACAAATTAGGGTTTTGAAGTGTTAGTACACATTGGCCAAGAGTGAAGGAAATTGATCCTCTCACATTTGTGTGCTACCCAAACCCTTGTTTGAACTAATCTAATCAAGTAGACCCTAAAATCAAGGCTCTAAATTCACTTGAACCTTAAAATTTAGGACTTGGTAACCTATTTTGAGAACCAATTTAGGGTGATTTGGGTGCTTTTTCCTAAACCTCATCCTCAACTTTAGGATAGGTCAGGTGAAGTTGGTTTACTTCGTGAATCGACCAACCTCCAAATTAGGTCACAATTTGAAATAATTTCTAAATCAAGTGAAATTCAAGTCACAAGCAGGATTAAAATTGGTAGACTCAGGTCTTAGCTTACACATTCTGGTCTACTTGGAATCGCAGTGACAAGGAAGGTTGGGTGGGGAAACCCTGTAACTCGTGGGGATGCTCTACCGTTAGGGGCTTTTGTGGACTCTCCCTTCCTGGCTGCCCGAGTAATTCTCAAGTAGGTGAGTTTCAAATCCAGAGGTCCATCTGCCTCGAACTACCTTAGTCACCCAACCTTGTTAGGTGCCTTGGTTGGGTCCAAGACACATTGTGTCCCTCATCTGATTCTGTAGGGCATGTACAGGAGGAGGTCCTAATGACCAGTCTTGAGATCTCCATTAGTAGTTCACTCTCGCCGGGGTGAAGCCATGGCTCAATTGTTTGGGTTCCCGTCTAATCAGATCAAAATCTCTTCTATTCATTCCACATTTGAGACTAGTTCTCCATCCTCTACTTCCATGGAGAATCAAGATCTTGAAGGAGAAGGCCAGGTACCAAACTTTCAGAACCAATTACAGAATCTCGCAGATCTACTTCATGCATTCATGAACCCCTGACCACGTCTGCAGATGCGAGATCACTACAATCTCACTACGGTGTCTATCTAACCTAGGGTGCAAATCCCAGCTAGAGGACCTGATACTGAATTGAAGCCGAATCTTACCAACGCAATCCCCAAATTTCACGAATTGAACTTCGAAGATTCTTTCCAGCACATCAAAAAATTGAAACATCTGACCCAAACATTTGGACCACCTATTCAAAATCAGGACATCTTGCTCATGAAGATGTCCTCCTTTCTAATGGACAAAGTTGCCCATTAGTATCAAACCTTGACACGACTAATCAACATTTGGGAGGAACTACAAGTTGAATTCCTGAAGAAATTCTTCCCAGTGGGATGTACTAATGCCTTAAGGCACCAAATCATGCATTTCATGCAGAATGTGGGAGTACCACTTCATGAGGCATGGGATCACTTTTTGGATCTCATGTAGAAATGCCCACATCATGATGTTCCTAAATGGGAGCAAGTCTAGTCTTTTTACTAGGGACAACATAAGGACATTATATTATTTGTCAATGAAACCTATGGTGGTACATCATGGGTTAGCATGAAGACACCATTTGGGAGATTCTCGAGAACATGTGTAAGAACTCCATAAACAATGAGTCTATGGGTGTGTTCAACCAGAGGACTACCCATGCATTAACAAACACGAAAGGGGCACATGAAACAAGAGACCTATCCACAATCGTTGACCTGGAGTTAGTGACCAGTTGCTTGGATAGGGTCTTTATTATTGAAAAGGTGGATGAATTGACTCATCATTTACAGAGAACCACCTCTTCATAGAAAAACATGTATGCACATCCAACCCTGTCTGGTCCTGGTTTTAGAGGAAACTCCAAACAATCTTACTCTAGTTGGGGGAAATCTTACCCCTCATACCTTGATTACTCGGGAGTTCTTTAGACCTGCGAGGATCTGCATGCCATCTAGAATGACCCATTCTCTAACTCATATAACCCTGGATGGCCCATTCATCTGAATTTCAAGTGGTTGGGAAATAATCAAAACTCAATACCTCAATTCCAATCCCGACCACAAGCACCGTGACCATATCAGCCTGTTTAGCCTAAGCCCAACCCAAATTTCCAAACTAGCCCTACCAAGGAAGATTAAATGAGCTTGATTTTCCAGACCTTGGTTGATATGCAGAAGACTAACGTGGCTATACAGAAATAGAATAAGGTGAAAATCACAGAGGTTTGAAATCAAGTCACACAGATGGCTGGGACTCGCCAGTTTGGTGCACTTCTTTCCCAACCTTTGTCAAATTAGAATAACACGTCAAACTAGAGGCGCATTATGAACCCAAATCAGGGCCAAGCTCATTATATTATCGGGCCCCTTCCACACATCCACTTGATGGGATGGAGGCTTCCACATCATACTTGGGATATCAGTAGCAAAAACCACTCTTGCCAACTCCGAATCCAAATCAGGTAGGTCTAAACGTTGTCGCTATGCATAGCAGCAAAACTACTCAGGACCTACCTTATCTTAGCCACTTCAATCCTAGTAGTTCAAAACCCACACCTAGGATGCTTATCTAGGACATGCCTACTCTAGATCCAGTGCCTGAACCAATCCTAGAGGAATCAACAGAGATTCCATTTCCTAAGGCCTTGACCAAAGGAAATAAGAAACCCAAACCCATGGCACTCGAGGAAGACTTGGTCAATCTCTTTGAACAAGTCCAAATAAGCATTCCCTTGATCGATGCAATCCACTGTGTACATGCCTACACTTGATTTCTAAAGGACTTATGTACACCAAAGCGTAAGTGACGAAGCATAGACGGGAGTTCGATTGTTCTGTCTGAGCAAGCAAACTATATAATTCTGAGTAAACTCTCATAGAAAGTGAAAGCTCTTGGCACCCCTCTGATCTCCTATAAGATAGGCAACCTAGAGTTTGATCGAGCTTTATTGGATTTAGGAGCCTCCATACCACCTCCCTACTAGATCTTTTTGAGAAAACTGAGCTCCAACCAATTGAGGTGGCTCCACAGTTGGCTGATAGATCAATAAAGTCACCAAGAGGAGTTCTCGAGGATGTTCTAGTTATGATACGAGATTTCTACTTCCTGGTGAATTTCATTGTGTTAGACATGGACACTCCTGAAAATCTGAGAGAAACACTGATAATCTTATGGAGACCATTCCTAGCCACAGCTAGGGCAAATATCAATTGTGAGGAGGGCTAAATTGAGTTGAAATTCGGGAATAAGGTGTTAAGAATTGATATCTTTAAGGCCCAGAAAGGAATAAATTGTCGGGCAATCAAGGAAATCTGTGACATAAGTTCCTTGGTTGAGGACCTGATTCGCAAGGTGAACCTGATTCTCCAAGAACCTTAACCACAAGAAGATCTTGACCCACAAATCGAGCAGCCCGAGGCTAATAGAGATTTGTCCCTAGCTTCCACCTTATCTTCTAAGGCCATTCTTGAACCCCCACCTGCTGCTAATAATCCAGTGTTGGAATTGAAGCCCCTCTTGAATCATTTGAAATACGTGTTTTTGTGTTCAAATCGAACGTTTCCTATGATTATCAACTCTCAACTCACTCCAGATCAATAGATGAAGCTGATTTTTGTACTTTAGTAGCATAGAAGAGCCAATGGATGTACTCTAGATGACTTGACTGGAATAAGTCCTCTTATTGCACTCATCGTATCTATAGCAAAGAGGGCTCACGACCTTCTCGCAAAATGCAGAGAAGACTAAACCATAACCTCCAAGAGGTCATGAAAAAGGAAACTATCAATTGGCTCGATGCAGGAATTATCTACCCCACTTCTGATAGTTGTTGGGTGAGTCCCATCCAAGTGATGTGTAAAAAGGCAAGGCTCTTTATGATTATGACCGAATCTGGAGAAGCCATCCCGACTAGAATTGCAAACTTGTGGAGATTCTGCATAAACTATCAAAAATCGAATACCTCCACAAAGAAAGATCATTTCCCTTTCCCGTTCATTGATAACATTCTTGAGAAACTGGCAGAAATTGGTTTTTCTATTTCCTGGATGGGTACTCCAGATATAACCAAGTGGCAATTCTCCTTGAAGATTAGGAAAATACTTCCCTTACCTGCCCGTACGGTACGTGCGTGTTCTGCAGGATGCCATTCAGGCTATGCAATGCACTTGCCACCTTTCAGTAGTGCATGCTAGCCATATTCTCTGATGTGGAGGTAAATACCTTGAAGTCTTCATGGATGACTTCTCAATTTTTAGTTAATCATTTGATGATTTCCTTCTGCAATTGGTTTAAATCCTCTGAAGATGTATCGAGGTGAAGTTAGTTCTCTCCTGGGAAAAGAGCCATTTCATGATTTCGAGGGCATTGTTCTTGGACACCTTATATCTGAGAAAGGTATCCAAGTTGACTGAGCTAAGGTGAATTTGATTTCTAAATTACTTGTGCCTTCCTCGGTTAAAGATATCCGATCGTTTCTGGGGCACGTTGGTTTCTATCGACAATTTATTCTTGACTACTTAAACATTGCGTGCCCCTTAATGAATCTTCTCTCAAAGGACATGCCTTTCAAGATGACTAGTGAGTGGATTCATGCATTCGAAATCTTGCAGATCGAGTTACCTAAGCTCCAAACCTACAATCCCTTGACTGGTCTCAACCCTTCGAGATCATATGCGATGCGTCTGATGATTGCACGGGTTTTGCAAGTTAGAAATCGGGATTACAAGTAACCCGTCATCGTAGTTGAAAAGCTAGTGATCAAATAAAATTTATACCAAAACTCCAAGGGAGTCCTGAGTTGAACACAGGGAGGCGACATTTACTTTAATTGAAAAGCACACTTCAATTTGTTTGTTTTTGGTATTTTAGGGTTTTGTTTTTTTTTTTGTATTTTTGAAAGAAGACGACAAGTAGAATGAATCACAAGATATAGATGGAACAAATATGATATATATATATATCACTCCAATGTCAATTACAATAAACTATGAAAGCATAAAAAGAGAGGGAGGTGAGAAGAAATCTCCAGAAGCGACTGTTCGGCGAGACAACGGTGCCTGGTGGAAGCTCTGATGAAGGAGGTGAGGAGTGGGATGATGGATGTGAGATGCAGGAGGACGTCGGGTAGAGGAAAGCTTTGGCGTTGCTTTGAAATGGAGGTAAGAAGGCGGAGATGATCTACTACTGGAATGGAGGAGCGAGGATGGCTCCAAGCCGACCTATGACTGGGGATGGGAAGAGGGATGAATATTTGGTGAGGCAGAGGTTCGCTACACTAATAGGAGCCTAGGGAGCTTGAGAGTAAGCTCTAATGGAGTGTTGGTAGGCTTGCTAGAGCTTAGGAGTAGGTGGGAGTAGAGTAGGTAGAGATAGCTTGGAAGGAAGGGGGTGTAGGTCTTTTATAGTGGAGGAGAAGAGGAAAAAATAGTTATGGGACCATTAGTGACCTCCAGGCCATCGCTGGAAGTGTCGCTGTAGGTAGCTCATGCCCACAGCTGGCTTTGCTGGTGCACGAAGAATTAACAACGGCTGCAAGAGTCATTGTAGGTCCAGCTTATGCATCGCTGTAGGTTGGTGCCAACTGAGCACGTACCCACGTTGCTGCTACACTGGCGCACGCTCCGCACGCCGTGTCGCACGTGCGCTCGCGCGCTGCTGCTACACTGTGCCCATGCATGCCTCCACGTGCACACGTGCACCTGCACTATCGTGCGCATGCGGTGGCGCGTGCGTGTGCATGGGTGGCCTGGGCTACGCCACGTGGCTCAATTTGGGTCGTCCATCTTCTTTTAGTTGTTGGGGCTGCTACAAAGGTTGGATTGAGTCGATTTTTGCGCCGTTGGGCTGCAATCGTTGAACCGAATCCATCCGCATAGCTGGATTTGTCATTTGAAGCTTCGAATTATGTCACCTAGTCCCTTGGCCATTGATCTTCCTCGAACTGCATATGGTGCTACGAGATTCCAATTGAGGCGATTTGGAGGCATTGGACTCTAATCGTCATCTTGATCAGATCCATACGGTCGGATCATCAATCTGAGGCTTCGAGATAATACCCTTCTCTCTTGACCATAAAAAGGATGCAATTAACCTAAATTATATACAACTACTCTAAATGCATAACGATGCATGCTATGTAATATTTATAACATGAAAAGCAAATCTAAGTCTAGGAACATGCATGAATAGGCATTTTACCCTCAATAAATGTGTTTACATGATACCCCCATGCCTATCTTTTATTAGTCCCTAGCAAAATTAAACTATATGCTATGTATAAAAGCAGAATTAGGTTTAGATTGCTTTGGCCTAATTCATTTATTAACAATAGAAATTTTCAACTAAGGTCCTAAATTACAAAGACTCAACAGTACCTGGGTGTCTGCTAGAATGCAGACCGCCCAAGTCCTCGTCTTATTTGTAAAGGAAAGATACATTTTTAAATTTTTCTTCTTTTCTAATTTTGTTTGTACTTTTGGAGTTTGAGAGTTCCAAAATAACTTTTTACGGCTACTCGACCTGCCCAAGACTCAAAAAGGACTCTAAGTGCTAAGCATCTCGTGAAAATAGTTAAAGACTCACTAGGCAACCGTTGAAACGGACTTCGGGTTTCTATGATCCTAGGTGACCTTGCCTAAAGGTTTATGTTTTCGATTGGTAGCTTCCTCCATACTTCTTTTATTTATGGGGTCAGCACATGGGCGAACCCAGTGTATATCTCCCCGGTTTATTCTACTTCCCTGCTTCTTCCCTAGGTGTTTTGGAAATTATTATGCATTTTTTGTGAGCTGGGTTCTGGACAACTGGCCAGTAAGCCGTTACCCATGGCAACTTGACAGCCATACTCGTGCGATGAAGTATGGTTTTGTTTATATTTTTATTTTTTGTCCTTTTTCTATATATATATTTTTTTATTTTCTTTTTTTTCTTTTTTTTTTAAGTAGGTGGCTTCCCTGATCTAAGATTTACCTAAAGGCAGTACAATGAAAATGGTCATGTGACTGGGCTCTGGACAACCTGCCAATGAGCTGTTACCACCAACAACTTGCCAGCCATACCACCCTAGATAGTTCATTAGCTACCCAATTTTTGAAGAAATTGCCAAAAAGTAAGTCAGTGCAGAAAAAGTGTGTAGATGCTTAGGCTTAAAGTCCCCCCAAATCAGATGGCGGGTTAATAAGTCACATACTTATCATCCCAATTTATTTACCAACTTAAAATGAACTTTAATTGGCGAGGACTCGAGACTAAGTCCACATTCGAGTGGACACCCAGGATAATTAAGCCTGAAGACCTGAAGAGTCTAAGTGTTTAGGTCCTCTCGTATCATTTCCTAAAGTTAATAACTTCCAAATGCCTAAGTTCTCTTTTCCTAATTTCTTTCTTTTTTTATCTTTCTCAAATTTTCAATTTTTTTATTTTATTTTATAAGAAACTAAAAGAAATTCTACGAAGTTAACAAAATGCTTTCAGGAATTGATTATTCAACCCCCATGCCCAAATGATGTAATGTCCTCATTGTAAAAACAAAGACATGAAGAACAAAAACACGGTGAAGATCGACTTTCAACTCCCATTGGATACGGGAAAGATGCGGGCGATGGTAGGCGATTCAGGGGCGACGGCTGGTGGTAGTAAAGAAGGTGAAGGATGGCATACTTGGAGGTCGAGGGTTTGGAGGCAGAAGGAGTAGAGGGTTTCTGATGCTTATGGCAAAAGGGGGATGGAGGCGAGGTGGTTTGATAGAAGGGGAACAAAGGGGCTCGGCAAGACTGTATGTTTCCGTTACCGGTGGCAGGGACATATGGCGACCACTTGCCGATCTCCCGTGGTGTGCTTGGGCTGCAGGGGACTTGGTCACAAAAGGGATTCCTGCAGGGGTTTAGGGGGACAAATGAAAGAACATCCTTTCCCGCGCTCTGGAAGTTTGAATTTTAGGGCTGCATAAATGCCACTTCCGCCCCCATCTCTGCGCAAACCGGGGGGGCTTATGGTTGATGTGGAGGTTCCTATAACAGAGAACATCAAAGCGACAGAGATGGCCTTGCGTGGAGCTCTGGTCGGGGAGGCTATGTCTGGAAGACCAACGGCGGAGAATGTTCGCTCCTTGGTAAACTCTCTCCCCCTTTCGACCAACTCCTGGCAGGTTTCTTTTCTATCAAATACGTGTTTTGTCCACTTTGGCTTGGGTATGGTGGATGTTGAGAAGATGCATTTTCAAACAACCTGCAACGATGGCTTCACGGTGATCTAGAGACTGGTCTCTAACTTTGATGGATCCTTGCTGGAGAGACCACCCTAGAGAGTAGGATCCAGATCAGGAAAGCTTGAGATCAAGGGACTGCCTTTGCATCTGAGGTCGAAGGAGGTCGTATCCTCAATGATCTCAGGATTTGCATCAGTGGCAGAGGATGCAGTTATCAAACTGCTTGAGGGCGATGGGCGCCTACTGAATGTGATGGTCGATGTATTTTTAGCTGGCTCTGTACTTGATTATCTGATTCTGAGATGTGGTGGGAGCTCCTGGATGCTGAGGCTAAGGTTCTTGGTGGGTGACACTATAGCAAGGCAACTTTGTCGTTTGGACCTACAGCTGGTGAGGAGGCAGCTACGCTGGAACTGTGCATGGTTCGCGCTGATGAATCCCTAACTGTCGAAACTCATAAGGACTTTTGTGTGAGGGAGATGGGGGAGATGGGGGAGGTTCAAAATGAAGAAAAGGAGGAATCGGGTGGGGGGGAAACGGTAGGACCAACGCCCACGGTGGTAGGGGATGTGTTGTCAGGTGATATGGAGACTGAGGAGTAGGGGAATCATGACACGCCACTTGTGTCTCTGAAGGATAAACAGGACCTGCAGGAGAAGGAAGGCTTTAAATGTGATGGTGGTTCTTGCACAAAGACTGGTAAGGGTAGATCACCATATGGCCTCAGACAGAGAAAATCAAAGGCTATCATTCTGATAGATGAAGACAAGGTTGCAAAAGTTATGAAGGTATGCAAATGCCAAACCCTCAGGGGGGAGAGGTCCAGTGAGGATAGATGAGAATCCTCACTTGGAACGTGCGTGGGTTGTGCGACAAAAGTCGGAGGGCTTCTCTGATGAGATATTTGAGAGAATAGGGAATTAAGTGTGCGCTCATTCAAGCGACACACATTGATAGGCTTTGGTCTGACTTGCTGGCTTTAGGCCTGAATGATTGTGTGCAGATTAATGCACCGGGGAGGTCGGGGGGTATTGCTATCTGGTGGAGGAAGCTGTGGGCTCAATGCTTGGAGGTTCATAAAGCCAGGCATATGCTGACATGCAAATTCTAGACTCACCAGGGGCAGGACTGTATTTGGATTACTAGGGTATATGGACCATGTGTTGCATCAGCCAGGAAGGAGCTGTGGGAGGAGTGGTCTGCTGTGGTTGAGTTGGTGTAGGGCGGAATGTGGCTGATGGGTGGGGATTTCAATTGTGTGCTAATGGGGGCAGACAGGCCTAATGGTAGCACAGACAGTTCAGCTATTGGCTTCAAGATGATGGTTCAATCTCTGCATTTGAGTGAGTATCCATCTTCTAATGTGGAATTTACTTGGCACAATGGAAATGGGCTAGCATCTAGACTAGATAGATTTTTTGGGAATGTGGACATTCTTGAAAGATTCCAGTTATCGACTGTGAGTGGATTGAGCCGACCTTTCTCTGATCACACCCCTTTGGTGTGGGACAGTGGGGAAGAAACACATGTTGGCTCTTATTTCAAACTGAAAAGATCATGGATGAATGAACTGGGCTTGTATCAGATGGTTAGCTCTTGGTGGTGAGCTAACAAGGTGGAGGGGTCTGCTACTGTCAGATTGGCAACCAAGCTGGCTGATTTGCGCACTGTCGTAAAAGAATATGGATTTACTGTTAGCTTGATGAGGCAGCAGAGGAGGAGGGAAGCTCTGAATAAAATTCAGGAGCTGGATTCTAAGGAAGAAGTTGGCCCCTTATCTGAGGAAGAATTGGCTGAAAGGAAAATGTGGCAGGCTGCGGTACTAGATGAAGATCTTAAACAAGAAATTGATTGGAGAGATTAAGGCAGTTATGGCTGAAGGAGGGAGATGCCAATACGAAATTTTTCCATCTTGCGACTAGCTCTCGAAGGCATGTTAACTTTATTTCCTCTATTCTCAGTGATGGACATAGGGTCTTTTCCAATCAGGAGATTAAATCTAAAGCCCTTAAATATTATAGAGAGGTGGGCAGCTAAGAGGGGGAAATGGAGAATGGCAGGAAGTGATGGTCCTAGGGTGACGAGTGAACAGGCTGATTAGCTGACTGCACTCATCACTGAACAGGAGACCTTGCAAGCAATCTGAGAATTAAATATGGAAGGCTCCCTGAAACGTCGTCGGTTCCAACCGGGTTTGAGGGTTTTGTTATAACGTTGTAGTAAAGCCGGTTATTGCCAACATTTCAAATATAATTTTTTTACTCGGAAAATAAAAGAGTTCCCGAGGTCGAACTCAGGGAGCAAGTTGTATTCTAGAGATATACATGTTTCTTTTACAAAAAGAAAGAGAGAGGGAAAGAATTTGTTGTTTTCTCTTTGTTCTGCAGAGGGGATGCTTTTCTTTCTCTCTTTCTTTGGTTCTCCTTCTTTCTCTTTGTTCTGCAGAGGTGATGTTCTTCTTTTTCTTCCTGCTGTTCCTGCGTTGGTGATGTTCTTCTTTCTTCAGAGCTCCTTGTTCTTCTTCTTCTTTGGTTTTCTGCCTTGACCTCTCTTCTTCTTCTTCTGCAATCATGATGCTCTTCTTCTTCTTCCTGCTGTTCCTGCGTTGGTGATGTTCTTCTTTCTTCAGAGCTCCTTGTTCTTCTTCTTCTTTGGTTTTCTGCCTTGACCTCTCTTCTTCTTCTTTATGGCTGCAGAGCTTCTGCCTTCAGCTACTAAGTCTTCCTTTCTTCATTTTCTGCTTTGGCCGTTGCTCTTCCTTCTTCTTCAGCCTGCCTTCTTTCCTGCTCTGGCTGCTGACCTTCCGTCGTCTGACCCGGTGCTTAGACGACTTAACTATGCCTTTGCTACAGTGCAGCTCCTTCTTCTTCCGTGGGTCTTCTTCTTCTTCTTTGGCCTGCACACTTCAGAGTTTTTCGTCAAGAGGCAAAACCTACTCTACCCACCCCCCCCGCGTCTCTCTCTCTCTGAAACCACTCTTGGGAAAGCTCTCCCAGAGCTACCGGGCAATCGGGTTCGGGTCAGGCCCGGGTCCAGGCCCACCGGCGTGCGTGGTGGGCGAGGAGTGCAGGTCAGTCGTGTCGGGTCGGGTCAGGTCCGCGGGGCGTGAGCGCGGACGAGACCGGGTAACCGGGCGGGTGAAGGGGACCTCACCCCGTGTACTGAGGCAGTAAGGCTACTGCAGTTTTGCATCTTATGTCGCTGCGGCTCTTCAGGGGTTTCCGAGGTGGGACTAAACGGCCCACCTCAATTGCGCGCCCGCAGCGGAGAATTCAGCAGGAGATGGCAGCGTCACGCGGAGTTTTCTTCCTCGGCTGCGAACCTGGTGTTTTGCCAAAACTCCTCGCAAGGCCTGGGAGTGAATCTGGGCTTGGCGCTGAGCGTGGCGCGCCGTAGCTGCAGGCGGAAGCAGGTCCTCCTGCGCGTCAATGGAGGCGGCGGTCGGGTGGCCTGTCCTTAAGAAAACGGCCTCTCGGCCTAATCAGAGAGTGTCAGGAGCTTCGCCAGGGTGCGGCGAAGCTCGTGTGGGTGGTGGCGAGGCGCGGGGCGGCGTGCGAGGGCTGCCCTAGGTCGGACTGTGGGTCGGAGGATGGGTCTGTTCGGTGGAGTTGCAGAGGGTGATGTGGGGGAAGTGGTAGGGCGGAGATTGATCAGGGTGAGGAGGCGGAGGTCCTGCGGTGGTCGGCGAGCCGTGTGGGTCGCTGAGGTGATGGGAGCGGCTCGCCGGAGGGTGGTCGGAGGCGAAGGGGGTGAAGGTGGTCAGAGTCGGTCGAGGGCTTAATTGACTAAATTGAAAGCGGGGAAAGAAAGAGGAGAAGAAGGGGAGTAGTTCTAACTTACTTGCAGGGACGAAGGGGGAGGAACAGGGCGACAGTCGTATCGACTGTCGCCGGAGAAGACGATGCCCAGTGGGGGGAGGACGGCGGTGACGACGGGGCAGAGGCAGCGCGCGCCGGTATTGCGCGACGCGGGAAGAGCAGGGGAAGAAGTCTCTGCTGCTGGTATTGCGGCAGAGCGAAGAGGAGGAGGAGGAAGAACCGCCGGAGCTGGTGGGCGTCTGCCGGAGTGAGAAGAGAGGAAAGTTGGGGGTTTTCTCCGTCAGATCCAGGCTGCCCTGGTCGGTGGAGCAGCGGGGGGTATTTGTAGGGATGAAACAGGGAGGAAGGCGGAGGGAGACGACGTGTCTCCCTCACCGGAGAATGGTCGGAAACACGAACCCATACCGTCCGTGCGTTCGCACGGCCGGTATGGTGGGCTACAATGACCAGGGGGGTGCCCCTGCGACGGCTGACGACGCAGGGCACCCCCGGTTTACTTGCCAGGTCCCCCACCTCACCCTGCGCGGCGCCATGCTCCGCGCAAGGTCGCCGGAGCATGGTGCTGGCAGGGTTTTGCAGGAGGGACCTGATTGCAAAGAACGAAGGAGAGTTAGGGGCCAAAATGCGAGGGTTCAAAAGTTGAGGGCCAAAGAGTAAATATATGAGGACCAAAGTGTGAAGTCGGTCAAGGGGGTTTCTTCTTAGGCTCAAGTTTTTATACATGACTAATTAAGACCTAAGGAATCTGATGGTGAATTTCATTTTCATATTAAACCTTGTTTGACCGGTCAATTTGCGCAAAAACCCAAATTAAGTTATTAATTGGGCATGGTTCTCAATGTAGGTCAAAATGGGTTCTAAAGGCCAAATTGAAGGTTCTAAACCCTAGAGATTATTTTTCTATGAATTTTAGAGGGTTTATTCTATTTTTACTTTGCCTCGAACCTTGTGAATTGAAGTGGGTTGTTTTAGGGTTACAGATTATCATTTGGTTCCTTGGAAGTGCTGTAGCCCTTGCTAGATCATCTCATCCCACTTTTATTCTTATTAAGCTGTTTTGACCTGTGTTTGGGCCCTGAATTACCCTGTATGCAGATTATACTGGTAAAATTGCACTTTTACCCCTTATGACTGGTTTTCTTCTCAAACTCAGAATTCTCTGAGTTAAGCCTTTCCTTGAGTTATGTAGGAGCTTTTATCCTTTGTATTGGGTCAAAATGAGCTAGTTATGGCTCATGATGAGGTTCTCATCATACCCCCATGCCTAGCTTTTGCTAGTCCCTTAGCAAAAACTTAAGGTTTCAACCCTTGTTCTAGACCATGAAGTTTTTAATGGTTTTAGATAAGTGCCTTTTTATTTGAGCATAGATTAGGTTAGAATGCTGACCACAGGCCTAAAAGGTACTCTAGTACCAATCAAGATCCAAATCTGTCTAGCCTTAGCCTCAGTCTTTTAGCAAAGGTTTTTAAGGCCCACAAGAACTAACCTAAGGTTTATTGGACTTCGTGGTTAAAGCACCCGTGCTTGAAATGATTTTAGCCCTGGCTCAGTTCGCAGTGCGTTTTGTAAGAGAGAGATAGAAAGTTTTTCTGTTTGGAGAGTTTTCTCTCTCTTTTTCTTTTTAGTTCTAGCCTAGGATTGGCTTTTCAACACGGTCTGTATCAGATTCCTTGCTCCCATCATCAATCCTCAAGGGTTCCTGGCGATCGATGCTTCGAGATAGCACCGTCCATGGCAACCCCCGGAAACCTGGCTATTGAGATTTCGAGATAATCCCATCCATGGTATTCCGTGGCCGAATCCAGACCCTGGCAATTGACACTTCGAGATAATGCCATCCATGGAATCTGAACCAGCAAAGTGCTTACATGCCCCCAGTAGGATATGTAAATATCCTAAGAGACAAGCACCGAGGAGATGATATTTTGTTACGCATCTTCGAGGGGATTTCCCGCCCCTCTGCGCTGGGAACTCGTCCAAATCAACTTGTGTTGATCGGCCGCTCCTATTCTAGGTATTCTTTTCAGATTTTTGTGACGCTTCTGCGTGATTCTGATTTTTACGCTTACTGAACCAGGCTGTGTGTGAGGTTAGGGTGCTTAGGTTACTGAGTCCCGTAAACCAAAAATTAGTTAACGAGGCCGAATACTCCCTAAGCCTTAGACCTAATACTTCAGCTTTTCATTTTCCTCAACCTCTTGAGGAGTGTCCAGATCTTAATGGGTACTAAGAGTCTATTCAAGAATGCCTAAGGTTTGCATTCTTACTAATCTCATTGTGCACTTTTCAGTTATTTTCTTGAATGAGGTCTAGAACTTAGGTTAATTCCTTAGTTCCTTACTAATGACTATCAACTTTTCTTATAATTTTGTGCTCCTTTTTCATTTTGTTTCTCTTCTCCTTCTCCTTCAGAAAATTCTTTCTCCTCTTTTCCTCTTATTCTTTTTCGAAAATTTTTTTAATTTTTATGGTGTTTTTGGCATATGTGAATTTTTTTGTTTGAAACCTTTTCTTGCAAGTTTTGCACTTTCATACCCCCCCATGCTTAAGATTTGCAATGTCCTCATTGTAACCTAGGGGGTTTTTATTTAACTTAGTTCATTCCTTAAGACAGAAATTTGGATGAGTGAATGGGTCGGGGTGACTGTTGCGGACGATTTCTAATCTCAGCTGCACGCACCTGAGGTGGAGTCGGCTGTCTTAAAGTGTGAACTTCAAGTGCAAAACGGTGTCAGAACAAGTTTCAGGTTTTCAAAGAGAATGACGGGCTGCCTCCCGTTAAGCGCTAAATTTGATGCCTTCAGCCAAGCGGGAAATGCGATGGAGAGGGGATGGTCAAATCAGCGGAGTTTTGTAAGACAAGCACCTTGATTAAGAGCCTGGTTGGTCCAACCAGGTGCTTGTTCAGATCAACAGGCTGATGATGCAGCCCAAACCCAATCAATCTGGTGGGTTGATAGATGTGGATAAAAAGGTGTGGAGCCCACCATAAACTATGAAGCTCAGATGGATGTGGAAGTGTAAACGTAGGGTTTGGCTGAGTCAAATCAGCCTGGTCAGAGCAGGGACCCGTAGAATAATCAATGAATGACACGGACACCCTACAGGGGTGATCAGAGAATGATAGAGCATGGTATGTAGTCTGATCAATGTTCGAAACCCGATGCGGAAATGCAATCGGCTTGGTGAGAGGTGAATCTGAATAGAAATTGAGTCCGGTTGCGGGTCGGGGTTTGGGAGAGGTTTTGATCCGTTCAGTGTGTGCGGACGAGGTGGCCATTGTGTACGAGGGCTCTTCTAGAAACAGATGATAGGTGGTTTTCTGTAGAGAGTCCTCTGGGTAACTATCAAATGCCGGAAGAGTGTCTGTAGGATGAAAGGAATTGGATTCAAGAAAAAATTTGGATTCTTGGTTGTAATCACTCTTGGCATTTTCTATTTTTGGTTCCTGAGGATAGAAAAGGAATGATTCTGTGTTATTAGTGATATCGGGAATCAGGACCTCAGAGTCGGAGTCAGAGTCATGTGAACTGAGGTCGTAGATAGGCCTGGCGTGTTCAGGAAGGGGAATCTCTCCGCAATTATAGTCTGATCTGAAATTGTCGGAGAGTTGGCGAAAATGAGATTCATGATCATGAATTCCACCACAGCACAAATCATCAGATGTGGAATCAGCAGCCTGACTGGGTTCTAGCCTATATGTCAATTCTGGGCTCAAAAAGGTGTTCTGTTCAAGCTCGAAGCTGGTAGGATAGACCCCATTAAAATCTTGCTCATCCAACTCCTCAGTTTCTGTATCATAAATCGGCATGTTTCCTGAAAAATCGATCAGATTTCCTGAGGATGTTGGAGAGGGATATTCATCAAATAGAGGCCCGGAATCATATTCTGTAAAAATTTGATCTTTCTCATAAGGGGCCTCATAATCTTCCCAATAAGTTTCAGATCTAGGTTCTAGGCTTAGGATGTGGGTAGAACTATTAGAACCTAAGTCCGAATAACCTTCGAGGGTCACCTTATCAAAGTAAGGGGCGGAATTTATACCCTCAGAAGGTTCAGTTTTGATCTCATTATTGCAGGAGTTTTGAAATTCTAGGCTTGGCAATCCATGGTCTAAGTTTGGCTCATCATTGTGTTCTCCTGCAATATCCCAACCTAATTCAACATTGTCTTCTATTTGGGTTGGGATTTCACAACCACTTTGTGCCTCAATCCCGAGATCTGGGAAACTGAATTGTTCCTTAATACTGTTCCAAGATGGTTCATCCTCTGTTTCTGGTATATACGGGTATTTCTGGTTGATAATTTGTTCTATAGATTTCATCATTTCTACCCGTTTTATAAGGGCATCTTGGTGTTGTTCCCAAAGTACAGGATTTGTCAAGCATTGAAGGTATTCAGATTGGTGTAATTTTTCCATCTCAATGTATCCTGTCATGAGCATATCTCGGGTTGATCCTTTTGAAATTTCAGTCAATAGAATTTGGGCACAGTTTATGATGAAAGCTGTGGTTGTTGGAACATCAACCTGAATGTTTCCTATTGGTGTTGAGGGTTTATATTTGATTTCATAGATTTCAAGGGCATCCTCAATCATCTTATCCTTCATGGATCTCAGATATTCAGGTTTTTTGAATGGTAGTCTTGCTAGGTAATTAGGCTGCATAATTGGATCAGGTGGTGGAATTAAGATATAGAACCAAAGTTTGAATCAAGATGGAAGAAGGGGATTTTGTTCAGAATCAGAGGAAAGAGGGGCTATGCGAATGATTTCTGCAAAAACAAAGGAGCCGAGGCTTAGCCTCGGGGAGAGTGAATTTCTATAGGAGGTTTCAAGGACCTCCTGAAAAATACTGAAGGGCTGGATGAGATAAGCAGGTGCTGGACCCAATCAAGACACCCAAAAATTGTTGGGTGACTATAGAGGTTCGGGGCAGATGGACCCCTTGATCAGAAAGATCGTCCACCTGAGAATTACCTGGGCAGCCAGAGAGGGAGAGTCCCGCGAAGACCCCTACACGGTAGAGCGTCCCCACGGGTTACGGGGTTTCCCCCACCCGACCTCTCTTGTCACTGCGGTTCCAGGTAGACCAGAATGGGGATCTTGACCTCTTAAGTCTACCAATTTTAAGATCAGGGTGCTTAAGGTTTCACTTGAACTTTAGTCTTTTAAGTGCAAAGAGTGACCTAATTTAAGGTTGGTTGACCCAAGGGGTCAACTTTACCTCTTGTTTTCTTTAAGAGCTTTTAGGTCCTGTCTTTTAGGGTTCAAGTGGTTTAGAGAGAGCCAATTGTTTAGGATTTTTCTTGTTAATTATTTTCAATCAATGGTTTGGGCACACCTCTTTTGGATTTCCTCAATTCTTGATTAAGGGGTGTGTCTCAACTGAAATCCTAATGTTTAACCTTATGTTGGCTCTACTTGGTCCATTTAACTCTTTGTTGGGCAATTAGGGCTCAAGCAAGAATGTGTTAGCCCTTAAATACCCTTAATAGTGTGCAGGAGCGATGAGTTGAAAACATGCAACTCTTTATGGTTACTAAGTATGGAAGACAGGTTAGCCCTATATTGCTTGTTCTTTTCTTTTCTTCCTCTTTAGAGTGTAGGGGTTAATAGTGAGAGAAAAGATTTACCTGTCTTCGGAGTGGTTGTGTGGTTGCTTGTCTTCTTGAGTTCCTGTAGCTGCACAAAAGAGAGGAGATTATCAGAACTTAAAAGAAACAGGAATGTTTACCTCTAGAATAGCCGTTGCTCCCCGGCAGCGGCGCCAAAATGAAACGTCGTCGGTTCCAACCGGGTTTGAGGGTTTTGTTATAACGTTGTAGTAAAGCCGGTTATTGCCAACATTTCAAATATAATTTTTTTACTCGGAAAATAAAAGAGTTCCCGAGGTCGAACTCAGGGAGCAAGTTGTATTCTAGAGATATACATGTTTCTTTTACAAAAAGAAAGAGAGAGGGAAAGAATTTGTTGTTTTCTCTTTGTTCTGCAGAGGGGATGCTTTTCTTTCTCTCTTTCTTTGGTTCTCCTTCTTTCTCTTTGTTCTGCAGAGGTGATGTTCTTCTTTTTCTTCCTGCTGTTCCTGCGTTGGTGATGTTCTTCTTTCTTCAGAGCTCCTTGTTCTTCTTCTTCTTTGGTTTTCTGCCTTGACCTCTCTTCTTCTTCTTCTGCAATCGTGATGCTCTTCTTCTTCTTCCTGCTGTTCCTGCGTTGGTGATGTTCTTCTTTCTTCAGAGCTCCTTGTTCTTCTTCTTTGGTTTTCTGCCTTGACCTCTCTTCTTCTTCTTTATGGCTGCAGAGCTTCTGCCTTCAGCTACTAAGTCTTCCTTTCTTCATTTTCTGCTTTGGCCGTTGCTCTTCCTTCTTCTTCAGCCTGCCTTCTTTCCTGCTCTGGCTGCTGACCTTCCGTCGTCTGACCCGGTGCTTAGACGACTTAACTATGCCTTTGCTACAGTGCAGCTCCTTCTTCTTCCGCGGGTCTTCTTCTTCTTCTTTGGCCTGCACACTTCAGAGTTTTTCGTCAAGAGGCAAAACCTACTCTACCCACCCCCCCCGCGTCTCTCTCTCTCTGAAACCACTCTTGGGAAAGCTCTCCCAGAGCTACCGGGCAATCGGGTTCGGGTCAGGCCCGGGTCCAGGCCCACCGGCGTGCGTGGTGGGCGAGGAGTGCAGGTCAGTCGGGTCGGGTCGGGTCAGGTCCGCGGGGCGTGAGCGCGGACGAGACCGGGTAACCGGGCGGGTGAAGGGGACCTCACCCCGTGTACTGAGGCAGTAAGGCTACTGCAGTTTTGCATCTTATGTCGCTGCGGCTCTTCAGGGGTTTCCGAGGTGGGACTAAACGGCCCAACTCAATTGCGCGCCCGCAGCGGAGAATTCAGCAGGAGATGGCAGCGTCACGCGGAGTTTTCTTCCTCGGCTGCGAACCTGGTGTTTTGCCAAAACTCCTCGCAAGGCCTGGGAGTGAATCTGGGCTTGGCGCTGAGCGTGGCGTGCCTGTAGCTGCAGGCAGAAGCAGGTCCTCCTGCGCGTCAATGGCGGCGGCGGTCGGGTGGCCTGTCCACAAGAAAACGGCCTCTCGGCCTAATCAGAGAGTGTCAGGAGCTTCGCCAGGGTGCGGCGAAGCTCGTGTGGGTGGTGGCGAGGCGCGGGGCGGCGTGCGAGGGCTGCCCTAGGTCGGACTGTGGGTCGGAGGATGGGTCTGTTCGGTGGAGTGCAGAGGGTGATGTGGGGGAAGTGGTAGGGCGGAGATTGATCAGGGTGAGGAGGCGGAGGTCCTGCGGTGGTCGGCGAGCCGTGTGGGTCGCTGAGGTGATGGGAGCGGCTCGCCGGAGGGTGGTCGGAGGCGAAGGGGGTGAAGGTGGTCAGAGTCGGTCGAGGGCTTAATTGACTAAATTGAAAGCGGGGAAAGAAAGAGGAGAAGAAGGGGAGTAGTTCTAACTTACTTGCAGGGACGAAGGGGGAGGAACAGGGCGACAGTCGTATCGACTGTCGCCGGAGAAGACGATGCCCAGTGGGGGGAGGACGGCGGTGACGACGGGGCAGAGGCAGCGCGCGCCGGTATTGCGCGACGCGGGAAGAGCAGGGGAAGAAGTCTCTGCTGCTGGTATTGCGGCAGAGCGAAGAGGAGGAGGAGGAAGAACCGCCGGAGCTGGTGGGCGTCTGCCGGAGTGAGAAGAGAGGAAAGTTGGGGGTTTTCTCCGTCAGATCCAGGCTGCCCTGGTCGGTGGAGCAGCGGGGGGTATTTGTAGGGATGAAACAGGGAGGAAGGCGGAGGGAGACGACGTGTCTCCCTCGCCGGAGAATGGTCGAAAACACGAACCCATACCGTCCGTGCGTTCGCACGGCCGGTATGGTGGGCTACAATGACCAGGGGGTGCCCCTGCGACGGCTGACGACGCAGGGCACCCCCGGTTTACTTGCCAGGTCCCCCACCTCACCCTGCGCGGCGCCATGCTCCGCGCAAGGTCGCCGGAGCATGGTGCTGGCAGGGTTTTGCAGGAGGGACCTGATTGCAAAGAACGAAGGAGAGTTAGGGGCCAAAATGCGAGGGTTCAAAAGTTGAGGGCCAAAGAGTAAATATATGAGGACCAAAGTGTGAAGTCGGTCAAGGGGGTTTCTTCTTAGGCTCAAGTTTTTATACATGACTAATTAAGGCCTAAGGAATCTGATGGTGAATTTCATTTTCATATTAAACCTTGTTTGACCGGTCAATTTGCGCAAAAACCCAAATTAAGTTATTAATTGGGCATGGTTCTCAATGTAGGTCAAAATGGGTTCTAAAGGCCAAATTGAAGGTTCTAAACCCTAGAGATTATTTTTATATGAATTTTAGAGGGTTTATTCTATTTTTACTTTGCCTCGAACCTTGTGAATTGAAGTGGGTTGTTTTAGGGTTACAGATTATCATTTGGTTCCTTGGAAGTGCTGTAGCCCTTGCTAGATCATCTCATCCCACTTTTATTCTTATTAAGCTGTTTTGACCTGTGTTTGGGCCCTGAATTACCCTGTATGCAGATTATACTGGTAAAATTGCACTTTTACCCCTTATGACTGGTTTTCTTCTCAAACTCAGAATTCTCTGAGTTAAGCCTTTCCTTGAGTTATGTAGGAGCTTTTATCCTTTGTATTGGGTCAAAATGAGCTAGTTATGGCTCATGATGAGGTTCTCATCACTCCCCAAGCCCTGATGGAGTACAAGTTTTCGTTTACAGAGAGATGTGGATTGTGGTGGGCAAGGAAGTGATGGATGTTATCAAAGAATTTGAGGTGGGAAATGCTGAGTTTGAGAAGATTAACAAGTCCTATATTTTTCTCTTGCCTAAATCAATGGGGGCAGAAAAATTTTCATACTTTAAGCCGATCTCCTTGTCAAATTCCATCTATCTTGTCATCAGCAAGATTTTGGCTAATAGGCTGAGAAGTGTTCTACAGGGCCTGATCCATCCGATACAAGCTGCATTCTTGCCTAACATATCACTTCAAGAATCTTTCATTTTGGCTCAGGAAATGGTTAGTGGATGGCATAGAAGGAAATGCAAGGCATTCATGCGGAAAGTTGATTTCCAGAAGGCTTATGATTCGATCTCTTGGCCGTATCTTTGGGAGGTTTTTAGAAGAAGAGGCTTTCCCCCCTTATGGATCCAATGGATGAAACATTGTATCACTACTGCTTCTTTTTCTCCATTGATCAATGGGAAGCCTTGTGGGGTTTGGATCCAGCCCTAGAGTGGGGTTAGACAAGGATGCCCTCTAGCCCCGTTGGTTTTTAACCTTGTGGTGGATGGGCTTGCAAGATATGCTTGCAAATTGGCAGAGGTGGGTATAATCAAATGGTACTCATTATCTAACAGGAGAAATCTGACCCCCATTTTGCAATATGCAGATGACACGATGTTCTTTGTGGAAGGGTCCAAGCTTGTGGCACATGCTCTGGGGTTACTGGTAAAGATATTTGGTGATATTTTAGGCTTATGTTTGAACAAGGAAAAGTCTGTCTTGATTTGTTTTGGCATGAATGAGTAGGAGCAGATGGACTTGGAGGATACATTGGGGTCACCTCAAACTAAACTGCCACTGAGGTACCTAGGATTGCCACTGAGGGCTGCAAATTGAAAAAATCTGATTGGAATGTCTTGTTTGATAAGGTTTCTGGAAAGCTGAAAGGATGTAGTAGTAAATTTTTGTCTAAGGGTGGAAGACTAATTCTTCTCAATTCGGTCAGTATAGCCATACCGGTCTTCTACTTTAGCATATTCAGGGCCCCTAAGTGTATTTGGAAGAGATTGGATGTTATGAGGAAGAGATTCTTCTGGAAAGGCGCAAGTCATGAGGGTGGTTTCATGCAGCCCATCAGATGGAATAATATCTGTAGGCCAAAGGAGATTGGTGGTATGGGAATTAAGGCACTCAAAGAGTTCAATGAGGCTTTATTGATTAAATGGGCCATCAGGATTTTGGACTGCAAAGAGGGGTTGATGGCTGATCTGATCAGGGACAGCTATAGGGGATCAAACAGCAGTCTGCAAAGGCTAAAACCGAAGAAACCCTCCCCTTTTTGGTGGTCAGTGATCAATGCAATTGGCAGCTATTGGCACTTGCTGCAGCCTAGGCTTGGAGATGGCAGAAATTTCATCTTGTGGAATGAGTGATGGTCTAATTTGGGGGTACTAAAAGAGGTCTACCCAAGAGTTTTTACAGCTGCTGTAGACAAGGAAGCCATAGTCAGTAGGTTGTGGTCTGCTGCAGAGGACTGCTGGCGGCTGGAAGGGTTGCAATAATGCAGATCAGGCACTCGACTATGGGAGGAGAGGCAAAACCTGATGGCTGATCTACAACAGGTGCATCTTACGAGGAATGCGATGGATACATATGGCTGGCAGGGTATCTTCTCAGTGTAGCAGGCGTATGAGAAAATTATTAGATCCAACAGTGGGGTGGAATGTGATCCTGTTGACAGAAAGATTTTGCTCTTGAGAGTCCCTTTGAAGGTTCAGATATTCTTGTGGCTTTGCAGATGGGAAGGTTTGATCATTGGTGATCTGAGGCACAGAAGGATGGGGACTATTCTGAATGCCTGCCCTCTTTGTGGGTTACACTCTGATAGTGCAACGCACATTTTCTCCTCTTGCTTGGTCACCGACAAGATTTGGAGGATGGTTTGTTTAGAGCCTCTTCCCCCCAGGGACTCACCGTGGCAGAGGTTCATCAGTCCTGGTCGGCCATTAGGGGCTATGGCAGCCGCTTTGTGGTGTGTGTGGAGGGCGTGTAATGATAAGCTTTTTCAGGAGAGATCGGTGAGATGTGAGAACATTATAAAGGAATGCTGGTCACTCATACATAGTTAGGAATCTCTTTTGTAATGCCTTTTTTATAAGAAATATGCTACCCTCCAGATTACTATCGGTTCATGATAGCAATCCTCACTGTTTCAAAAAAAAAATAAAGACATGAAAAGGGCAGAGTAAATAGAATATCACCTAAATTTTTTGACAACCCGGTTAGCTCGGCAAAGAGAAGAGAGTATACACAAATGCTATGTTTAATGGCTTCATCTAGGCATAATATACATACAAGGAAGAAATTGAGAATTCACAAGCGTGGGTCAAAATCAAAATAAAAGGATTGATCCTCAAACCTATCAGCAGAAGATGTCCATAGACGTGGACCAAATTATGATGCAGACCCATTCCTCAGGGTCGAGTGGTTCTAAGGTTTTGGATGAAAATCACCTAGAATCGAAGGTTGTTAAGCTTGCGGAGTCGAGCCTACGATTTTGTGGTGTGCAACCTAAGACCAAAATGGCAGACAATAAGTAGATCTGGTTCACTAGTTTCAAATGTCCACTTAACATTCAGCTCAGAAAAATAATCTGCTATTCTAGGCTTGGGTCGCACGTGAAAGATATCATAAGGGTTCATATAGAAGATAGGTGGTTTCAAGTCCATAGGTACCCTTATATCTAAAATCGTAGTTCCCTCAGAATTAGCCTCCAAGATTTTTATTGCCAAATTCCTATCCTCTAAAATCAAGTGCTCAAGCTCCAGGACCTCTAAATCATTGTATACCCCATCTAAAGTGCCCAAGTTCAACAATTGCGGGTGAATCAAGATTGACTTGGGTGTAATGATCTCGAAGTCAGCTCTTCGGGATGCAGATGAGGACTGGGGTCACTTATTGAATCATCAAGATTCGGATCCTCTAAGTTAATCCCAATCGAATCAAAATCTTCAAGGAACGGGCTATCAAATGGTTCATCAGATTCCTCATGCCCGTTTATCTCACTAAAATCATTTTCCTTATGCTCAAGTGAGACTTCACCTAAAGATTCTTCACCCTCAGAGTCAAAGAATTGATGATCCTCATTTATATATGTCTCAAAATCATAAATCATTTCATGATCCAAGGAGACAAAATTTTCTTCGTTTCCTGATTTGGGGATCTTAGGTGAATCAATTGGTTCATCCTCAAATGGTTACTCTAGACAAATCTGGTCATGTCCAGTCTCAAAATATGTATCCCCCTTGACAACCGCCTGAGCAAGTTCAGACATTGGCTCTCTGAAGGGGTTCATCTTGAGAATCATCCCAAGATTTGACTAGGGCAACCACAAATTTCATCCTCAACCACGACAATTTCCCAAGAAGAAACTCACCCAAGTCCCTATCCCTAACACTTTGGAGCAAATCCAATAGAGAACTATTAAGTTCATCAATCATTTTGATTATAGGCTCCAATGCTTCAGTGCATGGTGTTGGCTGAGCTTCTAAAGATTGTATAGTGTTCCGCAAATTAGCAACACCCTATCCTAGATTTGGTTAACTTGAATTGACTGGTTCGGTTCAGGTTTGGGTGGTTTTGGGTTAAATCTAGGTGAGTTAAGATGTCAAGGTTCTCGGGTTCCTCCCTGATAGTAGGTTGTCTCGGGTTGTTCAAAGAATGGTGATGACCTATTTTCAATGGAATACTGGGGAGGATAGGTGTTATAATCAGCATATCCTTCCTGATTGTAGATCAGGTTGGTTTTGTAATCTAAGGATAGAGATCCATAATCATTGTAGGTTTGGGAAGGATAGTAATCATAGTATTGTTGTCTAGGGTTTGGCCCTGGACACTAAGGTTCGGATTCGTATCCCCAATCAAAGTTATCTTGGCTAGTGGATAGGTAATTACAAGTCAAGTCAAGATAGTGATCATCTTGGGGATATGTGGTGGTAGGAGGGTAGGATGGGAAATGCTTGTAGGACGTGGAAGGGTACATAGTGGACTAGGAGGGAAATCAGAAGAGAGAAAGGAGACCTGTAGTACAAGCAATCAACCCTGTCCTTATGTGGGTTAGCCTAAAGACCTATAGACTCCCAAGACCCATCTTGAGATTATAAATGATTTGGTCTTCTTTTATCCGATCAATCCAACCAGTTAGAAGGATGGGCTAGGGAGAAGGTTCTTCCTTTTGCTTGCACCTCCGGTTCCTAGTGTACCCATCAGCCATGGTCGTTTGATGCTACTCCCCAAGCTAGACATCAGATGGACTAGTAGAAACAGATTAATCGAAAAAAAAATCTCAGACTTAGCCCCGAAGAGTGAATCAATCCTTCAGGCCAACGTCTACTCAATTTTAATTAAGCTTGAGATGATTGTGCTCTTGGAATGTTATGGGCACTTTAGAAGGGTTGTGCCCTTCATGATCAGTTAAAATGTGTGTGCGTGCAAAACCAAGGTTTTCAAATAAGTTTATTTGATGATGTATCCTTTAGGGTTTAACCTTGTTTAGTAGATTTTAGGCTTTACTATTAGGTTGGTTCAATCAAGGTTTAGTAGAACACTCCAAGTTTTGAAAACATGGGTGATGATATGTTCCTTTAAAAATAAAAAATAATGTGAGGTTCCTGGTTCAACCCTAAGAATCAACCCTAAGTGGCAAGCTACTGATGAATCGTTTTTAATTTGAGTGGTGCTGCCTAAACAAGTCAATCATTTGGCCTATGTGCACCACAGATTAAGGCACACAATGTCTTAGCCTAATCAGATTTCAACTCACTTATGTGTTTTGAGTTGAAGTGTACCAGGTCCACAGGTTAGATCCCGGTTAAGTGGTAGAATCAAAGTGGAGTGGTGCGCCTTAAGTCAAGAGTTATGGGTGTTAAGATGTGTCTCTTTCATAAAATCCCACAATCAGATAACACTTTTCTTTTTTTTTTTATTTATGTGAATGGTGAGGTGAGTTGAGGTGGCAAACAAACAACCAAATCTATCCTAGGGTTTATAAAAAGTACCTAAGTTGATTTGGGTTTGAGTTATTAGGTTATGGAATGAAAACTAAGGTGGGGGTGGTGTGGGGGACACTTACAAAACACTCTACTCGCACTTTACTCTAGTCTACCTCACTTGGATCTCCATGCTAGGGTACCTGCAAGACAATAGATCAGAGATAAGCAGGGTTAGCGTTATGTAAATGCAAAGAAGTGTAGAAAACAATAAAGTAAATTCCGCTGCCTCCCTGGCAACGGTGCCAAAATGATTGCACAGGTTTCACGAGTTAGAAATTGGGGTTACGAGTAACCCATCATCGTAGTTGCAAAACTTGTGATCAAATAAAATTTATACCAAAACTCCAAGGGAGTCCCAGGTCGAACATAGGGAGGCGATGTTTACTTTAATTGAAAACCGCGCTTCGATTTATTTGTTTTTGGTATTTTATGGTTTTATTTTTTTTTTTTGTATTTTTGAAAGAAGAAGACAAGCAGAATGAATCACAAGATAGAGATGGAAAAAATATTATATATATCACTCCAATGTTAATTACAATAAACTATGAAAGTATAAAAAGAGAGGGAGGTGAGAAGAAATCTCCAGAAGCGGCTGTTTGGTGAGATGATGGCGCCTAGCTTTTATGAAAGCATAAAAGAGAGGGAAGATCCTTATATGTTTCGCATCAGTAATGACCAAGTCATTCGAAGATGCATTCCTAACAATGAAGTCAATGATGTCATCTCTTTCTATTATGAGTAGGCTTGCGGTGGCCATTTCCTACAATAGCAAAGATCTTCCAGTGTGGGTTCTTTTGGCCCATTATGTCCAATGAACAATCCTACTATAGCGCATGTGCCCATTGCCAAACCCTCGACAACATGGGCCCACGAGATATGATGCCATTAGATCCGATTATGGTGTGTGAGATTTTTTACATATGGGGGATTGATTTTATGGGAACATTTGTTAGATCTAATGGCTTTGAGTGCATCTTACTTAGTATTGATTACGTCTCGAAATGGACTGAAGCTGTACCCACAAGAACGAATGATCATAAAGTTGTTCTCTGATTCATTCAAGAGAACATCTTTTCCAGATTTAGGATTCCTAAAGCCATCATCAACGATGGTAGGTCTCACATTGCAAATGTGCATTTCCAGTCCCTGATGAAAAAGTTTGGGGTGTCACATCATATTTCGACTCCTTATTGCCCCCACACCAATAAATTGGTTGAGCTCTCCAATTGGGAGATCAAGAAAATCCTTTAGGTCATTGTTCGGCCTGATAGGAAGGATTGGCCCACTTGACTTCCAGAAGCCTTGTGGGTCTATAGGATCGCCCATAAGACCTAGCTAGGAATGTCACTGTTTAGACTTATGTACAGGAAGGCATGTCACCTCCCTGTAGAGATGGAGCATAAAGCCTACTGGGCAGTAAGGAAATGCAATCTAGATCTCATGAAGGCTAGAATCCAATGCTGGTTGCAATTAAGCGAGATTGAGGAGTTACGCAAAGAGTGGATCAAATCCTTTCATGACAAGTGACAAGAGACTCATCATGGCTCTTAATTACCCTTAATTAATTAGTTTCCCTAGTTAATTAGCTAAGAATATGTCTAATTAGGGTTTAATTATAATATAAGGGACAATATATTAAAGGCCCATAAAATAAGTTAATAATATTAAATTAAATGTCAATTAATGTTATTAATAATTTCAATAATAATTTGGACTCGAATTATAAATATTTAGTACCTAATTAATATTTAATTTAACATTATTAATATTTACCCTAAGTATGTAATAACCTAAGTAACTTAATTAAATAAATAAAGCTAAATGGGTCAAAAATAAAAATATAAATTCAAGGAATTTATATAATATTTATCTAATTTATAATTATATATAAAAAGTTGGAAAAGAATTAAATTAAATTTAACTAAAAATGCCTCAGTTTACATTCTGGTCCTTAGAAATCATTTCAATCGAGTCCTTTTATGCATTTTGAGGTCCTTAGGTTCTCTTGCATATAGGTCCCTGTGAGCATAGCATCTTCATCTGCACGAACGGCTCCTATACGTTGGTGACAACACCACTCGATCACCCGCTATCCTATGCCTGACAACCATCATCGCTGCAGCCATTTCTCCACTTAACCCCCTCTTGTCATCTAACGGTTTAGATGAACCTTAAATCCTCATTTAGGTCAGCGAATGAGCTCATCGGCGTCGGAGATGATGCCAGGGGTTTAGCTGAACCTGGATGCATTTCCGTCCAAGTACACCCCCTTGATCTCTACCATCGTCTATAAATAGCTCGCCGCTCCTCCAATTCGCGCTTATTGACCCCCTTCCCTCTCTCCCTCTGTGGTCGATCATAGGTTTCCTTTACAACTTCAGTGTCTCCGTTCTCCTTCTTGAGTGCTGCCATCGAGGGAGAACTGCCTCTCTCACCTCCTTTTCCTCTCCTCCACCCTACCACCAGTGTTAGAGCACCCCTTTCCTCTGATCTCCTCTGCTTCGATTGGCTGGCGCTTCTCTCCTCACCAAAGCCTAGATTTGGATCTTGCTTTCACCCTGCCAACGGCGGATTCCCTCACCCCCTTCGTCAGGTAAGTCGAGCTAACTCTTAGAAGTAGATCTAGCTAGGTAATTAGGTAGTATTAGGTTAGTTTAGCTTAGTTTCAGTAGCTTCTTCTCTAGCTTCGGCGAAGCCAAAACCAACTTCATTGGACTTCTATTCATCTTTCCATTAACCTATACACCTTCCTCACCTCTTCACAATCCTCCACTTCTTTTCCCTCACTTTTAGCAGCTGACATGCCTAGTTCACTTTCACCTTCATGGCGACTTCCGCTGTCCATGATGGAGGTCTCCAAGCTTAGAACACCTCCATTTGGGGCCCTCCGTCACCTTATCATCATCTTAGGGCCCCGTTCTACCTCTTAAATGACTTAATTAAGCATCTAAACATCTAATCCACCAACACCTTCACCTGACACCTCATTGTCTTTGGTGAGGTGTTTAGAGCTGTTCCCACACCCAAGTAGGTCCTCCATCACCCTCACGACACCTTAAGGACCATCTTGACCTGATTAATTACACCTATAACTCACTATAGACAAAATGCCCAATTCTCATTCAACTTCTAAACTCTCTATCAATGGTGAGCTCAAAAGAGTTCTTCCACATAATCGACTATCAAAACACCTTTGCCACATCATAATGAAGTGTTCCCCTCATTCAATTTTGAGGGAGATCAGTTCTTGAGTTCTGTCGAACTCAAGAAGTGATTCCACTGAGTTCCTGATAAACTTAGTGTTAACTTCATCAATTAAAGTTCTTGCTGATCTCTTAAGGTTCCTTGTGACCTCAGGAGTTTGTCCAGACCATTCATGGTCAGTTTTGCATAAGAATTGACCTCAGCACTTCATTTTTTAGTTCATCGGAGCTCCAGCGAGCTCTGGTGAATTGAATTTGAGTTCAGCCCATGATTTCACCTGGGAAGCTCTAGAATGCACCTATAAGGCCTAAGGATCAGGAATTGATGATCTTTATTACATTTTGAGGTCTAGAGCTCCTTATTGATCTCTGTCTTCTCTAACTCCGGTAAACTTGGAGAGACATTTCTATTAGGATTCAGACCCTGAAACTTGGTCCAAAAGCTTGTGTAGAACCTAAAGAATCCATTCATGATCCTTAATTGGTCTGAGAACCTCTAGGAATTCCCATTGAACAACCCTATTTTCCATCTCAAGTGGTGATGTCTAAAATCCCATCAGGCGTGCTCAAAACCTAGTTTTGAGTTACTAGATCTTTTCTTAAGGATGAACTAAGTTGAATTAGGGTTTTAATTTGATTCGAGAAGACCTAATTTAGAAAGTCAACTTTGAATGGAAATTGGTCAACCCTTAGTTCAATTTAAGGGATAATTGATTAATTCTGTGAATTAAGGGTTTCAATTGAGTTCTGGAATGATGTAAAGTGCATTCATGTTGATTTAGATGATTTTTATTAAGGATTTAAGGAGTTTTTAGTCACTATTCAGTTTGGGTTCAAAATGAACCCAATACTATTTTAGTGTGGTTTTGGCAAATTTTGAACCTCAAATCCACCTAGATCAGTCACTCTCGATCTTCAGAGGATGTTCAAACCACTTCTGGAGGTTAATCTCTCTCTATTGAGCATTTTTGAGCTCAAATCTGAGCTCTATGTATTAGAAATGAAATGCACGATTTTTTCCTTCCTCCTGAAGCTGTTCAGAACCTCCTTTCTTGACTTAAGTGAAGTAGAATGATTCACTAAGCCATTCAAACCTTTACATGAGAGCTACAGGCCTTCCTCAGGCCATTCAACCTGAGTTCTCCTCTCTGCAGGCCATTTTGGCCGTGTAACACATCTTCTTTCATCCATCAAATCGATGGACTAATCATGTTCGATGCATCAAATTGATGCATGAATCTTGTAGAGTGTCTAACCAGCTCTTGATCGAGCCTTTGCTTGATCGATTTGAGCCACTGAGTCAGCCGGAATCTTCATTTGAAGATCAGCCTGGAACGAGTGATCTTAGTCCCACATCGGGAACGGATGTGCATGCAACATGGTACAATACTCAAATGTGCTACAACCCTCTCGGTTGTTAGTGTAGGGCACAAAGAGAACTTCAACATATGTGTGTGGGTGCGTGCGTATGCACATGCCTATGCGTGGGTATGTGCACTTGTGGGCGTGGGTGCATGGGCCCGAGTGTGGGCATGGATGTAAGCGGGCTTGATATGGCCCAGTACTGTGCAATGCTAAATAAATGAAAATCCACCTAATAAAAATTAGAGCGGGCCTCAAGTAGGGTCTGGTCCCACCTGAAGGGGTGCTGTGTATCCTTAAATGAGGACCACTCACCCATTAAAAATATAAAATTTGTAATTAAGAGAGATTAATGGGCTAAGATTGGTGAAAAATCAACTAAGTGTGGATAAAAAATGCACAGTGTAAATAAAAGGAAAGAGAGGAAAAGAGTTAAGGAAGAGTTAAGGAACTAAGAAGTTAAAAGAAGAGAGAAAAGGAAGAGTTAAGAAAAGCTTAAGGAGTGAAGAGAAGATAAAGGAGAGGCTAAGATAAAGGTGTTAAAGAAAAATAAGAAGAAAAGAAAGAGCTTTAGAAAGAGAGAGAATAAGAGAAGGAACAGAGAGTAAGAGAGTAAATAAGAGATGAAAAGAAAAGAGAATCAGACATCCATACATTTTATCAGAAGTCTAATTTTGATTTTTAAGTCATCTAGCATTTTTTTCAGACGTCTGATGAAGGCTGAAGCTGCCACATTACATATTCTTGAGTTTTAAATGTTGTAATAAGGCTTGATATCCTTTGTAAACATTTTATGCCTTATATTTTGTAATAAACAATGTTTCCATTTGATTTTAAATGATAAATCTTTCTTGTAAACTTGTTTCTTCTTCAATGGAATATTGCATGTTTTTATTGTCAAATATATTGTGCAATTATTCATGTGCTTAAATATATTGTAATTATAATTTGATTAATTAAATAGTTAGTAATTTATGCTTAGGGATTAATGGTGAATTAAGCTTACTATTATGCCTCCCAGTGAACAACCTGAACTCAACTGGTTAAAAAAAAAAAATCAACTCTAAAATGTTAGGTTAACTTGACCTTATACTACACTCTCGATATCAATTTGAGTTAACCTAAGTTACATTCTTGTGCAATTAATTAAGTCTAATTAACTTAATTAACTGTGTTGAGAATTAACAGATCATTTTAATGGCATCGTTGCCGGAGAGGTAACTGTAATTTATATTGGCCATTATTTGTATTTTGTAAATAATTTCTTTTTACTAATTAACTTTATTTTGTTTTCCTGTCTTTTTTTCAGGGATACCTTTGCGAGAATTCCCAAGAAAGGGGGTGGGTTTTTCTATTTCTGTTTTTTGCACACATCCATTATACAAACCCATTGTGAGTATTTCTTTCTTGGTCTTTAGTGTAGGTTTGTATTATTGCATTTAGAGTAGAAAAAAATTAAAAAAAAAATTAAAAATACGAATACTTTCTGACTAGCAGCAGCATGTTTTAGGCATACACTCCTAGGAGTGCACATTCCTGCTAGTATATCTACGATCTAACTTAGGATTTTCTACTCTATTATCTCGCATCAGTGGGAAAACATGTGCAGAAACCCACGTAGATCCCTATTGTTGGAGTAATAAGAAAGACCATATATTGATTGAAAATATTTCTTTCTATCATTTTTGTAAAAGATTAACTAAAAAGAGGACTTTTAAAACTCGTGACATTTATCTGTTTGCAGATTGCATGAGGATTTTTATCGTACACGTCTATTGCATGCTATTGCATACACAATGCAATCACTAGAGTTACACGAGTCTTATACTTCAACCTCTCCTCTTTGCACCTCTTAGGGGTTTGGTCAAAGATCAACAAGTCTGTCTTACTGCTAGAGCTATGGGGAGCCAGTAGTGAGCGGTCTCGATCCTAGACCTTAGACCTTTGAGCCTTAAGGATACTCACTTGCGTAGACACATTCTAGGGCACGTATTTTGGATTGATACCATACTTTCTTGTGTTAAATTATTTTCTACGTATTTTAGGATTCTTCTTTTCCTTTGAAAAGAAGAAAAACCTGCTTTCTACGTTGTTTTGGGTCTTGATTGCTGCTGTTTTACCGTAGCGGTGTGAGTGTGCCTTTGCACATTTTTTTTGGTTTATGCATGGGAGGTGATCCCTGAAACCACCTCTCATATCTCCTTTGACAAGTATACCTAGACCAATTGCACTGAAGCAACCATCCATTTTCCCATCTAATACATTTGCATTTTTTGCATTTGATCTTATGGACCAAGCACAAAATCTAAATCCCGAGATCCCTCTTCTTCTGGTCAGGGGGAGATGTCACCTTTTGATATCCATGAGACACTCCTAAACCAGAACCTTCATATGCTCAAGCAGAACCACCAAATCAATCTGTTGACGGCCACTCTACAGAATTTGCAGAACCTGCAAACCTGTCCTTCACCTCAACTTGAGGTGGGTTTTGAAAACCCTGATTTCCCGAATCCACCTCGTCTTAGGCCTCTACTCTGATACTACTATAATCCTTCCAATGCACAAGTAGACTTTAATGTTAGGATTCCATTGGGGAAAATGACCCTGAGTTAAAGCCAAACATTATAGGTCTAATCCCACACTTTCATGGGTTTGCATATGAGGATCCATTTCAGCACATCGAAGATCTTAAAAATCTATCACAGACTCTTGGTCCTCAAAATCAAAGCTGGGAAATCCTACTCATGAAGATGTTCTCCTTCAGCCTAAAGGATAAGGCTGCCTACTGGTATCGAATGATCGCATGACCTATCTGTGCTTGGAATGAACTAGAATCTGCATTTTTAAAGAAATTCTTTCCTATAGGTCACACCAACGCACTAAGGCGATCCATCATGACTTTTACTCAGAATCAAGGAGAACCAATTCATGAAGTGTGGGAGCGCTTTCATGAATTGCAAAGGAAATGTCCACATCATGACATCCCTCGCTAGCAGCTAATGCACATCTTTTACTATGGATTGCAAGATAGCATTTGCAATCTGGTCGATACCTCTTGTGGAGGGAATTTTCTGAATCACGACGAAGAATCTGCCTCAGAACTATTTGAAGGGATGGTAGAAAACTCGATCAATAATGCATCAATGTTGTACTTCACGTGAGGAAACCCAAATCAAAATCCACATCCAAACTCACATCAGTAGAAGGGCATTCACGAGATCGGGAATCTATCAGTTCTAAGGATATAGAGATTATTGCGAAGAAATAGGACAAAGTCGATATCGTAGCGAAGCAACTCGACGAGGTCCGAAATACAATAAAGTCTCGTACGCCTCTACTCGCTATGCAGAATCCCACGCGTTTACCTATTTCTCAACCTCTCACGCGGAGGGAATTTGTGAATAATCTGGATTCTAGAGATTCGTCATCCTTGGGATTTCTATCTACTCCTGCACCAACCCAAGGAGAGACCTTTGTCCCACAATCTTTCACACCTTTTTCCCCACTCCCTGTTTTTGCAGAAAGCACGTGATATCCTTTTGATTTGAATGCCATCCAGGGGTACACACCAAGATCTAACCCATATTCGAATACCTATAATCTTGGATGGAGTAATCACCCTAATTTCTCTTGTCTGACCATTCACAAAGATCATCATATCCAACTTAGGCCAGGCAAAACTTACCAACTTTGTCGTTTCAACAACCCAATGCGAGGCCCTTCCATGCGAGTTCGCAAAACTACGTGGGGCCAAATAGACACTCGCAACTCGATTAGATTTTGTAAGCCAAGATAGAGAGTCAGTGACAGAATGCGGAATCTCTCACTGAGGGCCAATGGCAATGTTTGGCAATGTTCAGTAGAACTGGCTGACCTTAGGGACCAAATCGCATAGTTAGCTAAATCTTGTAAGCTATGGGCCCTTCCATCCTAGCCTGTTCCAAACCCCAGGAATATCCAGCAGAGATTTCACCGAGGTCAACATCTGACTCCGGGACAAGTCCACTTTCTAAATCAAAAACCCCTGAATCAGAATCAAAATTCGAATCCACCTTCTATGAATCTTGAGTACGAATATCCGAATCAGCAGTAATCTTTTTTGAATCAAGAAGACCAACCTCTACTTCCAAATTCGTCTTTCTAGAAGTAAGCATCTGCATCTTCTCCTGCTTCTTCTTCAAATGCGGGTATTAACTTTGTTACAAGCCGCCATGGGACTTCCACTAGGGATCCAGTAGATCCACGAAACCTATCCCATGACCCTAGTACATCTAGAAATGCCCCTATTTCTACACTTGTGAGAGGTGCCAAACCCGATCTCGTAATTCCCGCTAATTTGTAAGATTTGGTAGACCCCTCAATAGAGTAGGAAATCCAAGTTCCATTCCCAGAAGCTCCGAAGAAATCTAGGAAACAAAAGCAGCCTGTTACTTTAGATGAAGACTTGATTAAAATTTTTGAACAGGTGTACATTAATATCCCACTCCTAGATGCTATAGAGCACATTCCGACTTATGCGAGATTTCTCAAGGAATCGTATACTCCAAGCATAAGCCGAGGAAAGGAAGCATTATGGTACTCTCTAAGGAAGTGAGCTCTATTATTTCAAGTATGCTTTCTTTGAAAAAGAAAGACTCGAGTTATCCATTTATTTCCTATATAATTTGGGGCTAGCATTTTAATAGAGCCCTACTAGATTTAGGAGCATCCATTAACTTCATTCCAACTTCCCTAATTGAGTACTTTGATGTTGACAAAGTTAAACCTTTTGATGTGACTTTACAATTAGCAGATAGATCCATTAAGTTACCTAGGGGAGTATTGGAAGATGTTATCATTAGAGTTCAGGACTTTTATTTTCCGGTGGATTTTATTGTCTTAGATATGGAAGTTCTTGAACAAGTTAGAGATACCCCAATTATTATAGGGAAACCCTTTTTGGCCACTACAAAGGCCAATACAGATTGTGAATCTAGAAAGATTGAATTAAAGTTTGGGGTGAAGAAAATTAAACTTGATATATTTAGAGCTTCTCGAGGATTATATTGCAAATGGACTGAGGAGATTAAATCTATTTTTCTTGAGGATGAACCTAGTTCCTTAGAACTAGAAAACCCTTCTCTTGATTTTCTTTACCCTCAGAATGAAAACCTACTATTAGAATCTCTACTTGATCTTGAAATTGTATCAAATGAATCACATCTACCTCTCTTTGCAGCAAAAAATACCGTCCCAGACTCTGTTGATTCGACTCCAGAAGTGGAACTCAAACCATTTACTGATACACTCAAATACGTCTATCTCGAACCCAATCAAACCTATCTTGTAATCATCAATGCACATCTTTCTAGAAAGCAAGAATCAAAATTGATTGCCATTTTGCGAGATCATAAGAAGGCAATTGGGTGGACTTTGCACGATCTTACTTGGATTAGCCCCAATTACTGTACTCATCGCATCAATATAGAAGATAGGGCACGACCTTCGAGAGAAGCTCAAAGATGTCTAAATCCAAATCTGAAGGAGGTCGTAAAGAAGGAAATAATGAAGTGGCTAGACGTTGATATTATCTATCCTATATTTAATATCCCTTAGGTGAGTCCAATTCAAGTGGTACCAAAAAGGCAGGACTCACCATAATCAAGACCGAATATGGAGAAACCATTCCCACACAAATTGTGAATTCCTGGTGGGTTTGTATCGACTATTGCAAACTCAACATGATCACAAAGAAGGACCACTTTCCACTACCATTCATTGATTAGATCCTTGAGAGACTAGCTAGTAACAGGTTCTTTTATTTTTTGGATGGTTACTCTGGATATAGTCAGGTCACAATCCACCCTAAAGATCAAGAGAAAATGACTTTTACCTACCCCTTCAGAACCTTTGCTTTCCGAAGAATGCCATTTGGGCTTTACAATGCACCCGTGAGTTTTTAGCATTGCATGTTAACCATTTTTACCAAGATGGTAGGTGAATCCATGGAGGTTGTTATGGATGATTTTTTAGTCTTCTGGGAAACATTTGATATTTCTTTGGATAATTTGTCGAAGATTCTAAAGAGATGTATTGAAGTGAATCTTGTCCTCAGCTATGAGAAGAGCCATTTTATGGTTCCAGAGGGCATTGTACTTGGCCATCTAGTATTTGAGCAAGGTATCCAAGTAGATCGAGCCAATATCATTCAGATCTCAAATCTGCCAATTCGTGACTTGATCAAGGGCATCCGATGTTTTCTCAGGCATGTTGTCTTTTACAGAAGATTCATTCTTGACTTTTCAAAGATTGCCTAACCACTCACAAACCTCCTCACGAAGGACACGACTTTTGAGATGAGTGAGGAGTGTATATCTGCAATTAAGACTTTGAGAGATAGAGTACACAGGCTACTATCCTGCAACCTCCTGATTGGAATTTATCATTCGAAATCATGGGCGATGCATTGGATTACGCAGTTGGAGCTGTTTTGGGATAGAAAATTGAGAATAATCCTGTAGTGATTTACTACTCTAGAAAGACTCTGAATGAAGCATAAAGGAATTATACTATTACTAAGAAGGAATTGCTAGCGATAGTATTTGGATTAGAGAAATTCAGATCTTACATCCTTGGATCTCGAATCAATGTGTACTTTAATCACTCAGTAATCAAACACCTTCCTTCTAAGAAGGACATGGAACCTAGGTTGATCAGATGGATCTTGCTTTTGCAAGAATTTGACCTAGAAATTCGTGATAAGGCGAGACAACAGAATGTTGTTGCTGACCACCTTTCTCGCCTTCCTTCTAAGAATGTAGAGGAATCTCCACTAATCATAGAACATTTCCCTGATGAACATCTTTTGACTATATCTTCTGATCTTCCTCGGTATGCTGACATTGTAAACTATTTGGATACACATCAATTCCCATCTGATTGGAACTAGAATCACAAATCATGACTCGAATCAGAAGTCAAATACTATTTCTCAGAAGATTCATATCTTTTTCGACTCTGCAATGATCAAATTATCAGCCATTGTGTTTCCTCTTCTGAGATTGACTCTATTTTATCCTTTTGTCATGACCAGGCTTGTGGCAGTCATTTTTCTGGTCGTAAGACTGCTGCAAAAGTTTTGTAGTGTGGGTTTTATTAGCCCATGTTATTTGCAGATTCACAGACATATTGTAAGGCATGTAGTCATTGCCAAAGTCTTAGTAGCATGTCACGCAATGACATGATGCCTCGGAGCTCTATTGTCATCTGTGAAATCTTTGATATTTGGGGCATAGATTTCATGGGTCCATTCCCATCCTCTTCTAGCTTTGAGAATATTTTACTCACGGTTGATTACATTTCTCATTGGATCAAAGTCGTACCCACATGCACAAATGATCATAGAGCTGCCATTCCTTTTATTCAGAATCACATCATCTCTCATTTTGGGGTACCATGTGCCATCATTTCTAATGATGGATCCTATTTCATTAACGCCTAGTTTAGGAATTTACTTAAGGAATATGGGGTCACACATCGTATTGCTATGCCTTATCATCCCCAAACCAATGGGCAAACCGAAGTCTCTAATCGGGAGATCAAAAAGATCCTTCAAATGACAATCTGACCCGATAAGAACGATTGGTCTTCCCATTTAGATGAGGCTTTGTGGGCTTATAGGACTGCCCACAAAATACCAATAGGAATGTCACCATGCAGACTTGTTTATGGGAAACCCTACCATCTTCCCGTAGAAATGGAACACAAGGCCTATTAGGCAATTAAGCCTGCAATCTTGACCTCGCGAAGGCTGGTGATCACTGTAGGTTACAGCTTAGTGAACTTGAGGAACTCTGACATGATTCCTATGAGAGTTCAAGGCTATATAAGGAAAAGTTAAAAGCCTTCCATGATAAACACATTTCTCGCAAATCCTTTTCACCTAGTCAGAAGGTGTTGCTCATTGATGCCCGTCTTAAGCTCTTCCTTGGTAAACGTAGATCTAAATGAATAGGCCCATTTATAGTTGTTAGAGTCTTCAACAACAGAGCTGTCGAAATCACTGAACCCAACAAGGGTTAACCCTTCAATGTCAATGGTCAACGCCTTAAACCTTTTCTAGAAACACATCTTTTGGGTCTTGTTAGTGACTGTTACATGCTCCAGTAGGGTTTACGCCTAGCTAAAGGCATAAAACTTAGCATTTTGTATATATCTGTTTCCTATTTTTCCATACTTTTCTCTACTTATACACCTGAGTCTGCACTATATTTGTCACTTCTTTATCTAGTTACACTTCACTTAGTCTAACTGACCACTCTAACTTTTGTCAGAATAGAAATCGTCCGCACAGAGATCTTTGATCTCCTCTATCCGACTCCTTGCATCACCCTATACTAAGTAAAGTGTAATATCTTTTCCACACTTTTTACAATGAGGACATTGTAATATTTTGGCTTTGGGGGGTGTGAAGTGAAAATTTCACTCTAAGTGTATTGGTAGATAAAAGTAAAAATATAAAAGTAAAAAAATATAAATTCACGAAAGATTAAAAAAATAGAAAAGCTAAAAATACCTAAAATTTAGAAAGATTCATAAATATTTGAAAATTTTTATAAAAGCATAAAAATAAAAATATACAAATGCACAAATTAAAAAATACATAAAATCATAAAAAAATAATAATAGGAGGTTTATAATTTTTCTAAAGAAGAAAAAGAAGACACCAAAAATATATATATACTTATTTATATTAGTAATTAAAAGCTTAATTTTTCTTCTAGGTCAGAAATAAAAAATATATATATTTGTAAATAATATCTAATTTATAAGTGCATTAAATCCTTACTTAGACTTTTACTTAAATACCTTTTCAAAACACGTATTTATTTGCAAAATTTTGAATGGGATTTCTTTTAAGTTAGAGTTTTAGACCCTTAGGATCTATTTTTTCACTCTTAACCCTGAAATAAAGTAACTAAGGAGTATTAAGTTTAAAACTTAAGTTTTGGAATTAAATTGTAACTTTCTTGGTCAATTAGACTAAGTTAGCTCCTTTTGCTTTTTGAAAATCTATTTTTATCACCAAATTAAAGTGAGAAATCTAGATATCTAGAGTTAATTAAGTAAAGAGTTGGTAGAATTTTTAGTCATAAGGTCTACCAGGCTATATGTAGCTTAATCAACTAAGGGCATCCGGCTAGACTTGGTGAGTTGCGTCTTGATAGATCCTGCAGGAGGATACTAATTGTTTAAGGGAGCTGATAGTGAATGGCTTTGTTGTCCAGGCTCTGGTTTGAGAGCTAAGTAACCTAAGCATCCAAAATTCACACACATAGAGTTGTCTTGTTGGCATCTGAGACCGCAAAAACACAAAGGTTAAGAGATTGATTCTAAATCCTCTTTAGTCCAAGGATTTCCGTGGGGCATCTCTTTAAAGGGTGAAGGATGTGCCACTCACCTAGAAAAAGGCTATGGAGTATTATATTAGTAAGAAAAATGAGGAGGAAAAAAAGAGAAAAAAGATGAAAAGAAAAATAAAAAATACACCTACAATTAAGCATCTCGATACAAATGAGTGCTTATGCAGTTTTATCCACCAAATAAAGCATCTCGGTACCAATGGATGCTACCCATTCCTCCATAAAATAAAAAAAAGCACCTTGCTAGATATGGGTGTTTTATCCTATAGAAAATCAAAGAAAAACATACAGAGATAAAAATTAGGAATAAAAGACTGAGTGGTCCACTGGGGAGATATACACAAAAAGTGTTGACCTTGGGATAGAAAACTGGTGAGGAGAAAGCAACCAAATCTGAGTAAGGCCAAGCCAAAGGCTTGAATCAGAATAACCTGGATTAGAAATTGATGTCTTAAGATATAGATTTTTGCAACTTCGGATGCCTTTAGGACAATTCTACTCATGAGCATAGATGCTTTAAAATCATAGCTACTGAACCTTTGCATTGGGTAGTGAAGCCTAGGAAATCAGGTTTTGAGGACTAGCAGTTGAGGCATAAAGGAGGCAGATTGACAAAACCCTAGGTCTAGAAGTTTGTCCTTGGTGCTGTGGGCTGGCTGGTTAAGGATTTTACCATCTTTGAGTTTGGTTAATAAAGGGTGTCTAGTTAATTTGCAAAAGCTAGGTTGGTAGAAATCGGATTTCACAAACCTAAGGATTAACTTAAGTCAATTGAATTTTTGAGTTAGAATTTAAATTACAATCTTGGAGTTTTGTTTTCTTAATCATCTTAACCTCTTAGTTTCTAGGGTTGAGAGCAAATATGGAGAATAAGTAGGTTTTCTGAATTTTGATCTTAAGGAAATTCTCATCAAAAATTCTATTTTTAACGAATATGTATTTTGAGAAGCATTAAAGTTTTTGAGTCTAAAGTAAGTTGATTCTCGCAAATGCTCTGCATATTTATGGATATGTATTTAAAAATGTAAAAATCTAAAAGGAACTGAATATTGAAAAAAATTATGACCTAAGCATTCCTTTATTTAGATTTATTTATAATTATTTAAACACCCTGGTGCTTAAATCATCATATTTCATGGTTAATTTTGCTAGGAATTAACAAAACCTTGGCTTGGGGGTATGATGAGAGACTCATCATGGCTCTTAAATACCCTTAATTAACTAGTTTCCCTAGTTAATTAGATAAGAATATGCCTAAATAGGGTTTAATTATAATATAAGGGATAATATATGAAAGGACCATAAAATAAGTTAATAATACTAAATTAAATGTCAATTAATGTTATTAATAATTTAAATAATAATTTGGACTCGAATTATAAATATTTAGCTACCTAATTAATATTTAATTTAACTGATGTAAACATGTTTATAACACATAAACCGTTTATTTTTGCGCGTTCCTAGATATAGAGTTGCATCATATATTATAAATATTGCATAACATGCATCATCTTTCATTTAAGTTAGGTTGTATAAAGTTTTGGTTAATTTTCCCTTTTTTTGGTCAGGTAACAGGGCGACATTTAATCGGGGCCTCGAATTGAAGATCCAACCGCACAGATTTGTTCAGGGTGACGATCGAAGTTCAAATACTCCAAGATCGCCCTGATCAGACTTCCATAGCATCAGATGCAGTCCGAGAAAGATTAGAAGTCAAGGGGCCAGGATGGTGCAAATCCATATATTAGATGACAAATCCGACCTCACGGATGGGTTTGGATCGTTGATCATAGCCCAACAACATGAAAATCGATCCAATTAAACTTCTGTGGCACCATCTACAAGACATATAGGATGGACGGCCAACATGGCACCACGTGGTGACAACCCAGCTGCCCAACCGGCCCAAGGAACCACCGCTGCCTTCTCTTTCCTTAACCGCACCGATGATCTTAGCCTTAGATCAAGATCCAATGGCTGAGAGAGCTCGTGCCTAAATGGGTAAACTCGCCTCAAGCGCGTGCGTAGTGTGTTGGGCGAGGACGCATTCGCAAAGCAGTGGTCGCGGGGTCGAGCCCCCACACACCTCAAATTGAAGGCACGGGCAGGGCGCTATTGATGTGAGTCGTGCGATGCACATCGGACGGTGGAGAAGTGGCTACGTGGCCGCACCAAATGCGCAGGTGGGCGCACGCAAGATCGGATGCCCAAGCCTACGTGCAATCACATGCGTAGGTGTTGGGTGCATCGAAGTAGAAGCGGCGTGGAGAGCTTTTAAGCCATCTGATTGCTTGATCGGACGGCTGATAGCCTTTCGACATGTGTATGCGTTGCACATGGGGAGTGGAAGAGTTGCGTGGCTGGCGCACACATGAATCCCACGATCTAGGCTGTAGTGACAGATTTATCCATCACTAAAGATCCCTGATTTAATGTTTTAAAGCGTTAAGACCTAATTTCCCCCAACCTCTACACCTATATATAGCCCTACGACCCCCACACTTTCTCCATCCCTTCCTCTCTTCTCTCACCCTGTCGAAAGCTCTAAGAGCTTGTCCCAAACCCGGGATGCTCCATTAGAGTTAAAATTATAATTTTCCCACCTTCTCATCCCCTTCGTGGAGCATTCCGCGGTGGTCCTCTCACCACCATTCAGGAAGCAGATCTCACTGCGACATCATCCTACCCCGTTCTCTGTCGTCCCTTATCGTTCTCCTTTGTCCCGCATCTCACCGCCTTCGTCTGGGCTCTTCGTCATTGCGACTCGTCCTCCAAGCAGCCGTTGGGGAGGATAACTTCTCTCCACCTTCTCCTTACTACTGTCTAGTGTAGATTTACTGCTTTCTAGTTGTAAGATTTCCTGCTTTCTAGTATAACAGGTAGTTGTAATAGACATGATATTCTGGTTATGAAATTCTTGTTCATTCTTTCTCTGTTTTATCTTTATTTGTAATATTCTATCTTTCTCTTCTATTTATTATTCTTTAAGTAGATAGCTAGTTTAGATTCTATTCGATCAGCTAATCTACTTCTTGACAATAAAATAAACATGATTTTTAATCAAACGTCCGCCTCCCTGTGTTTGACCTAGAATTCCTTTTGAGTTTCGGTAAAATTTATCTCTTGATGGTTTTTCTTGAAAATCAAACTATGACGACGGATTTCCAAAACTCAACTTCCATTTGCGACGATCTCCACTACAACATTTTGGCGTAGTTGCGTAGATTTTCCGCTCCAACATTCTAATGCCGTTGCCGGGGAGGCGATGCTCTTTTTGTTTTGCGTTTTCCCACCTTACTTATCTTTTACCTCACTTCTCTCCTTTCCTATTGTGATTGCAGGTACTCTCTCGAGATAGGCAAAAGTGGTAGATTGGAGTAAAGTGTTGTTGAAGGGTCTTTAAGTTTACCCCCACCTACTCTCCTGCTAGATTTCATTCCATCACCTAATAACACAAATCCTAATTAACCTAGGAGCTTGCATAAATCTAAGGTTAGTTTTTGATTCTTTGTTTGTCACCTCCACCCACCTCACACTCCACATATAAAACAAAAATTAAAAAGAATCTCACAGTGGTACACAACCTCTTCTGATTTTCAAACTCAATTGGTAAACCGATCTTCGAAACTAGTACACACACCCAAACACATAATTGAGTAGAAATCAGATTAGGTAACCACTTGTGTGCCTAACTAAGTGGTGCATTAGGCTAATTGTTTGAGTTGTTTGGGTCGCACCACTTCAACTAAAATCAACTCATCAAGTAGCTACCACATAGGTTTAACTATTAGGGATTTACCAAGCACTCCATATTCTTTTAAGCCTTAAAGGAAAGCATCTTCACCTGCGCTTTCAAAACCTGGTGTGCCAACTGAATTTGACTGAATACACCTAAAGTTGAATCCTAAAAGCTACTAAGCAAGATTTAAACCGTAAAATTCACCGCATCCAAAAATAATATTGGTTGAAAACCATTAGCTGTGCACGGACACATATTTCAATCAATGATTAAGGGCACAACCTAGATAAAGGGCCCATCACATTCCAAAGCACATTCAAGCCTAACCCTAATTAAAATAGAGTAGACGTTGGCCGTAAGGATTGGACTCGCTCTTCGAAGCTTAGACCGAGATTATTTTTGATTAGTCTGTTTCTACCGTTCAATCTGACGTCTAGCTAGAGGAGTAGAATCAAATGATCATAATGGGGGGTTACACTAGGAACCAGAGGTGCAAGCCAAAGGAAAAACCTTCTCCCCAGTCCCTCCCTCTAACTGATTGGATTGACCGGAAAGAAATAGATCAAATCATTTTTTTATCTCAAGATGGGTTCTGGGAGTCTGTAGGTCTTTAGGTTAGCCTACTTAAGGATATGTTTGTTTGTTTGTATTGCATGGCACCTTTCTTCCTCCTATTCTGTCATGGATACTTCCACATCCTATTCACACTTCCACTCCTACCCTCCTACCACTACTTATTCCCAAAATGATTATTATTCCAACCAGACTCATTCTCATCCATCTTCTAGTTAGGATAATCCTGATTGGGGATATAATTCCAGACCTCCGTGTTCAGGGTCTAACCTGGACACCATGATTTTGATTCTTATCCTTCTCCGAACTACATTAATTATAGATCACCGCACTCATTTGGACAACCTAATATAATCTACAATCAAGAAGGATATGCTGATCCTTACCCTTCCCCATATTATACTGTGTATAGGTCATCACCCTTTTTTGAACAACCCGAAATGACCTATTATCAAGGAGGGTATCAAGAACCACAATTCATTAACTACCCTACATTGAACCCAAACCCGCCTAGCCCTAAACCAAACCATTTGGTTCAGGTGAATCAGGTCCAAGATAAGGTGTTGGCTAACTTAAGGAATACCATACAATCTTTAGAAGCTCAGCCAATACCTTGCACTAAAGAATTGGAGCCCCTGATTGAAATGATTGATGATCTGAATAAGTATTTTTTGGATTGGCTCCAGGATGTTAAGGATAAGGGCCTGGGTGAGTTTTTACTTAGGAAGTTATCTAAATTGAGGATGAGATTTGTGATTTCTCTAGTCCAATCTTGGGATGATTCCCAGGATGAAACCCCTTCAGGACATCCAATGTCAGAACCCTCTCAGGCATCTGTTGAGGGGGACATGTGTTACGAGATCGGGATTGACCAGATTGGTCTAGAGCAACCAATTAAGGATGAACTGATTTCTTCACCTGAGATCCTTGAACCTGGGAATGAGGAAACATATGCCTCCATGAATTAGAAGTGATTGATTTTGAGACATACATCAATACGAATACAAATTTCTTTGATTTTAAAGGTGAAGAATCATTATGCGAAGTCTCATGTGAGTATATAGAACATGATTTTTGTGAGATGACTAGCCTGAGGAATTCGATAAATCATATGATGGCCCAATAAATTAGGAAATTGATCTTGTTGGGGCTCGCATGGTAGATTCAGATCCTAAATTTCTGAAGGATTCAATTCATAGCCCTGATCCTCAATCACACCCCATAGAGTTTATTGATGAATTTGATTTTGAGATCACTAGATCCAAGTCAATTCTAATTCAGTCACATTTTTTAGACTTGGAATTTTTAGATGGGGTGATTAACATGCATGAGGTCCCAGAATTTGAAATTTTGATTGTGGAGGATAGGAAGTGGGAAATGAAGCTTTGGGAAGTTAATTCTAGAGGAAACAAAAGATTGAGTTTAAGGGTTCCTATTTGTCTGAAACCACCAACTCTCTACTAGGACCCTTATGACATCTTTGACTCAGAGGATGTCCAACCCAAGCAAACATTAATTGATTATCCTTTTGAGCTTGATCTCTTTGTTATTCGACTTTTTGGACTTGGGTTACATCCACACAAATGGAAGGCGCAACTTCGCTTGCATACTGATCTCAAGTTTTGGATAATTTTTATCTAGAACCATAGATATACTCAACCATGGGGCATGGGTCTTCATCACAATCTGATCCACATCTATGGACATCTTCTCCTGGCAGGTCCAAAGCTAGATTTTCTTATTCTGATGATGACCTACTCCTATGAATTCTCTATTTCTTCTTCTTTGTATAGTGTAACTAGCTGAAGGCACTAGATTCAGCATGTATACAGTTTCTTTTCATCTTGGAGCTGACCTGTTATTCACGAATTCAAGTACTTTCTACTCTACTCCACTCTTTTTCATATTTTTTTAATACAATGAGGAAATTGTATTAGATAGGCATCGGGGGTGGATATTCATCACTGAATTTTTTCGTAAGCTCCATAGATTCTTTTTGTTTTCTTTTTATTTATTGAAAAAAATAGAAAAAAAAATTGTGAAATTAGTATAGAGAACTTGGGCTTTAGAAAATTTTCAATCTCAGAGAATAAAATTGTATGATTTGAATACTAAGACCCTTCAGGTCTTCAGGCTTAATCAGCCTGGGTGTCCACTATGTGGATTTATTTATCGAGTCCTCGCCATTCTAAATTCAGATTTTAATTGGTTAAATAAGTTGGGATGATAAGTGCACTACTTATCAACCCGCCCTCTGATTGTAAGGGATTTTAGTCTAAGCATCTACACACTATTTGCACTGACTCGCTTTTCGACAGTTTTTATGGAAGTTGGGTGGCTATGAACCTTCTAGGGTGGTATGGCTGGCAAGTTATCGTGGGTTACATCCCATTGGTAGGTTGTCCAGAGCCCAGTCACACGACCATTCTTTTTCTACTGCCTTTAGGTAAATCTTAGATCAGGGAAGCTACCTACTTAGAAAAAAATAAAAAAAAATATACAAAAAGAAAATAAAAAAATATAGAAAAGGAGAAAATAAAAAAAAGAAAAAGAAATAAGCCACACTTCACCATAAGAGTATGACTGGAAAGTTATCATGGGTAACAACCCATTGGTAGGTTGTCCAGAACCCAGCTCAAGAAATGCATGTATAATTTCAAAACACTTAGGAATAAGCGGAGAAGTAGAATAAGATGGGGTGATATACATTGGGTTCACCCTTGTGTTGACCCCATAAAAATAAAAGTAGGGAGAAAGCTACCAGTCAAATAGATACACCTTTAGGCAGAATTTCTTTTCAAGATCTCCTAGGGGTGTAGAAACTCAAAGTCCGTTCTAATCGACGATCAATGAGTCTATCACATTTCACACAAAGATGCTTAGAACTTAGGGATTTCTTCGAGTCTTGGGTGGGTTGAGTGGTCGTAGAAAGTTGCTCTGAAACTCTAAACTCAAAAAAAAGAAAATCCAAAAAAAATAGAAAATAAGAAAAGAAGAAAAAGAACCTTCATTGATAAGGCGAGGGCTTGAGGCGGTCTGCATTTTGGCAGACACTCGGGCACTGTTGTGTCTCTGTAGTTCAAGTTGAAGTTGAAATTCATAAGCATTGAAAAATAACTATTGTCCAAGAAATCCGACCTAATTCTTTTATAAATAGCATGTAGTTTTGCTAAGGACTAGTAAAAGATAGGCATGGGGGTGTGATGTAAATACTCTTATATCACATAAACCATCTATTTTTGCTCGTTCTTAAACATAGAGTTGCATCATATATTCTAAATATTGCATAACATGCGTCATCTTGCATTTAGGTTAGGTTGTATAAAGTTTAGATTAATTTTCCCTTTTGTGGTCAGGTAATGGGGCGACATTTAATTGGGGCCTCGGATTGAAGATCCAACCAAACGGATTTGATCAAGGCGACAATCAGAGTTCAACGACTCCAAGATCACCCTGATCAAACTTTCGTAGCATCAGATGCAGTTTGAGAAAGATTAAAGGTCAAGGGGCCAGGATGGTGTAAATCCGTACGTCTGATGACAAATCTGACTACACGGATGGGTTCGGATCGATGATCATAGCCCAACAGCGTGAAAATAGATCCAATTCGACATTGGTGGCACCATCTACAAGACATAAAGGATATAACCGGCCTAAGGAACCGTCACTGCCCTCTCTCTCCTCAACCACACGGACAATCTCAACCGTTGGATCAAGATCCAACAGTTGAGATAGCTTGCACCTAAATGCGTAAACTCGCCTCAAATGCATGCATAGCGCATTGGGCGAGTGCATGTTCGCGAAGCAGAGGTCACAGGGTCGAGCCCTTGCAAGCCTCAAATTGAAGGCGTGGGCGGGGCATGGTTGATGTTAGCTGTACAATGCACATAAGGTGGGGGAGAAGAAGCTAATTGGCCACACCAGATCCACAGGCGAGTGCACGCTAGATTGGATGCCTAAGCCTACACGCAATTGTATGCGCGGGAGTTGGGCGCGTCGAAGCAGAAGTAGCATGTTGAGATTTTGAGCCGTCTGATCGCTTGATCGAACAGTTGATAGCCTTTGGACGTGCGTATGTGTTGCATATGGGGAGTGGAAGAGGTGCGTGTCACGCGCACACACAAAGCCCAATATCTGGGCTTTAGTGACGAATTTATCCGTCACTAATGACCCCTGATTTAATGTTTTAAAGTGTTAAGACCTACTTGCCCCTAACCTATACACCTATACATAGCCCTATGACCCCAACACATTCTTCATCCCTTTATTTTCTCTCACCCCCTCCAAAGCTCTAAGAGCTTATCCCAAACCCAGGATGCTCCATTAGAGTTAAAATTATAATTTTTCCACCTTCTCATCCTCTTCGTCGAGCATTCTGCGGTGGTCCTCTCATCGCCATTCAGGAAGTGAATCTCGCTACGACATCATCCTGCCCCATTCTCCGTCATCCCTCATCGTTCTCCTTTTTCCCACATCTCACCACCTTCGTTTGGGTGCTCCGTCGTTGCAACTCGTCCTCCAAGCAGCTGTCAAGGAGGATAACTTTTCTCCACCTTCTCTTTACTGCCTTCTAGAGTAGATTTACTACTTTCTAGTTGTAAGATTTCCTACTTTCTAGTGTAACAAGTAGTTGAAATAGACATGATATTCTGGTTATGAAATTCTTGCTCATTCTTCTCTCTATTTTGTCTTTATTTGTAATATTCTATCTCTCTCTTCTATTTATTATTCTTTAAGTAGATAGCTAGTTTAGATTTTATTCAATCAGCTAATATGCTTCGTGATAATAAAACAAACGTGATTTTTAATCAAACGTCCGCCTCCCTGTGTTCGAGCCAGAATTCCTTTTGAGTTTCGGTAAAATTTATCTATTAACAATTTTTCTCGCAAATCAAACTATGACAACAGGTTTCTAAAACTAAACTTCCGTTTGTGATGATCATGCGTTGCAACATTAACATTATTAATATTTACCCTAAGTATGTAATAACTTATGTAACTTAATTAAATAAATAAGGCTAAATGACAAGCACATATCATGGAGGTCTCTCCATCCATGTCAAAAAGTGCTTCTCTTTGATACAAAGCTTAAGCTTTTCCAAGGAAACTTGAGATCGAAATGGATCAGCTCATTTCTAGTCCAAAGGACCTTTGGAAATGGAGTTACAGAAATTAATGGACTCAGTCATGACTCAGACCTATTTGTTGTGAATGGTCAGAGTCACCAACCATTCCTCGAGCTCATCGATTTGAATCTGGCTGCTGAATCTTTTGATCTGCATTCTCCATAAGCTGCATTGCGTCCAATTGATGGCATTAAACTTAGCGATTAATAGGAGACAACCCGTAATTTGAAAAAGCAAGACCCTTACCCACTTTTCAATTGAATTCATATTCCACTTTAAGGTTCGTCCATTAAAACAGCTAACTCCACCTTTGATACTTGTATTTGAGCTTAAATTGTCCACAGTAGTCATTCTGACTCATTCACCCACCAATCTAAACCTATTCTAATGTATGATCTAAGCTAAACTTGAACCCACCTAATTTACAATAAGGACATTTCAAATCATAGGCGTGGGGTGGTATTAAAGAGCAAAATGCTGTGAAATTCGATTCTTTGAAGGTTTTTGTCATAGAAAAAAGAGAAAGGAGGAGAACTGAATTGAAAAATCTGAATTGAGGAGAAAAAGAGGAGAAAGGAAAAATAGAGAGAAAAAGGAGAAAAAAGAAAAAATGTGTTAGTCTCTGTAATGTATTATGGAACTTACCTAAGTTCTAGGCTAGATTGATGATGAATTAAGACCTGAAGGGCCAAATCCTAGGCGATAAGTGAAAGATACTGACCTTAGGCCTCTTGGGCCTATTCTAGGGCTTAAGCACTCACATATTTGTTAAGATCTAGACTATTCCTCAAGAGGTTGAGGAAGTTACGAGGCTGATGTATTAAGTCTAAGATGTACGGATTATTTGGCCCTGTTGCCTGCCCTTTGGTTTGCAGGACTTGGTAACTTAGGCACCAAAAAATCACACACCAGTTAGGTTCAGTGTGCTTAATGAAAAATAATGCCAAAAAGCATTCTATTCTGAAAATTTTTTCCCAAAGATTTGACTTAGGCAAGGCTCGAAGACACAAGTTGATTGGACGAGTTCTTGACGCAGAGATGAGAAATGAAAAATACTCCCCTTGAAGATGCGTTATAACATACCATTTCCACGATGCTTGTCTCCTAGGATATCTAAATATTCTACCAGGGGCATGAAGCTCCTTGTGCCGGTTCAAGTGACATAGGCAACATTATCCCAAAATGTTGATTGCCAGGGCTGGATTTAGACACAAAATACCATGGGCAGCACTATCTCGAAGTGTCGAAAGCTAGGGTCTAAGGGTTGCCATGGGCGGTGCTATCCAGAAGCATCGATTGTTAGGGACCCTATGACAATTGAAGATGGGGATAAGGAATCTGATACATACCATGTTTAGGACCAATCTGATGTTGGATTTAGGGGAATTTAATAAGAAATGAGAGGAAACTCTCAAAATATGCATGGGTGATTTAACCGCTGGGGTCAATGAACCTCTGGGTTATTTTTGTAGGCCTTCGAAACCTTTGCAGTAGACCCAAGGCTAAGGATGTTCAAGCCTAGATCTTAGCTGGTACTTGAGTACCTTTAGGCCTATTGTTGGTATTTTGATCTAATTTTTAGAAATATGGCTTGGTAAGGTATCCTAACGGTCAAAATTCGACTTAGAGATCTAGTTTGGTCAATAGGATTTTGCTAAGAACTAGCAAAAGTTAGGCATGGGGGTATGATGGTAACACCATCATACATCATAACTAACTTAATTTAGCCAAAATCAAGTGATAAATACTCCTAAATAATCATCTGAGGATCATAATTCTATGCTGAATTGAATTGAGAAGATAGGAAAAAGGGTTAATTTTGTTGTTTTAACATCCAATCACAAATGCAAATTAATTTTGTGGTTGACCAGAGGTCAAATGAACTTAAAAGACAAAGAAGTGGGGTCACATTGACTGAATCAGGGTTTCGTGCATTTTGAGGATTAAAATATTAGTAAGAAACCTAATAATCAGCCACACACAAATTGAAAGGGTTTTAGAAGAGATAAATTCAATCTAAACCTCCTTAAAATCATTGAAAAGTATTTTAAGAGGTTTAATACCTTCACTTTTACCATCTGATGACTCTACGGTGTCTGGTGTTAATATTATCAATTAGAGTCAATTTCGGGGATACTTGTACGATAATGACATATTATAATGGACTTGGGAGCATTGCATGCATATTGCATGATCTTTACATTTTAATTGCTTAGAATAAATGTTTAATGACCATGTGCAAAAGTCTATTTTTGAAATAGGTCTTAGATGAGTGATCGAACCATACGGATGGATCCGGATCGACAAACGGAGTCCAACCGACTCAAAATCATCCCAATCTAACCTCTATAGCTCCCACAATGTGCTCAAGAAGTCTTGACCGTTGATCCACTGATCAACGGCCCAAAATGCGTCACGTGGCTACTACTCATGCTTCCCACTGCGCTTCAACTGATCCTTCATCGCTCATTCACCTCCGTTAGATCCTCATCCAACACATGCCATCGCTCGAACGCTACATCGTCACCACGACCATCCGTGTAGATAGCACAGTGGTCGAAGGCCATATCCACTCCAGCATAAGCGGGTTCGAATCATAGAGGTGCCTCTCCTCACTGCCCCAATTGAAAATTGGGCCATTCAATTTGATCTACGGTCAAGAAGTGGGCGTGACGAGCACCATCCAACCATCCGCACAAAACGTGCGCGATCACGTGCTGGAGCACACCCCATCTGACGCATGCAGGGCACGATTTGAGGCGTGTGCGAGGTTTGAATCCATCTGTTCAATCTTCAGAAGGATGGCTTAAACGACTCATGTGTTATGCATGCGTGGAGGTAGCTAGCACGTTGAAGGCACGAGGATGGGGCAAGGGCAACGGATGCGGTGGGCCTTTAGCGACATTTTGAATGTTGCTAATGATCCAATGGCAAATTTGAGCCCTTTCCTCAACTATAAAAAGGGCCCTTCCCCTCTCATTTGCATCCATCATTTACCTAAGCAACTCCACCACTCTTAGGGCTCCCAAGCAAGGTTGTGAAGACGTCAAGTCACCGACGGAAGCTCCTCCACTGCTGTGGCTGCCTCTATGCTTTCATGTTCCTTGTTCTTAGTTTAATTTTATGTGATAGTGTAGTTCATTTCTTTCACTTAAGCATTCCTCTATATTTTCTGGATTACAACATTTGATAATTAATAGAATAGATCTTTTATATATTATCCTCATTTCTTATCATGGATTTCTAACCCTATCTCTTCTCTCTTTCTCTCTCTCTCTCTCCCTCTCTCTCCCTTTATTTCTTGTTCTATCTAGTTTTCAAGCGAAAAAAACAATGAATTTTTGTGACACAGAGAATATTTGATCCTATTTTATGCCTCTATATGTTCGACACTCGAACTCACGTTTGTTTATTCTTTATTTAAAATCGACATCGTAAGCACACTACAACGAACGATTCTACGCAAACACGTCCAACAAACGTCAGTTTCTGGCGTCGTTGCCGAGGAGGCAATGGACCTCTTATTCGCTTTCATTCTCTTGGTCTTTATTTATACTTGTGTTACCTAACTTGCTCTTCTCTCTCTTCTTGTGGTTGCAGGAACCTTGTGCATTGGCAATAGGAGGAGAACGAGTCAGGTTGGATCGAAAGGAAGTGCAAGAAGAAGATCGCCATTGACCTGAAGGTTTGATCTTGTCTTCCCAATATCCAAAGGTAACTTCTCATCTTTGAACCAAGAAAAATAGTGGTTTGTTAAAAGAAAACCTCTCTCATTTGTTTGTCGAAGAAAAACACCACCATTAAGTCTGCAACCAATTAATTTTGCAAGATCATTTTTTGGATTCTAGTTGAGGACACGATTTAAGGACCCTACACACCTCTAAAATTTTGAAAAAAATATCAAAGGTGCTCCTTCCAATAGGAGAACTTGCCTTCAAATTTTAGAGCTAAAATCCTTGTGGTTTGGCCACGAGAAATTCGTTACTGGAAGTGCGCAAGGTTGTCCTAAGTTCTGGAGATCTGTAGAGTGTTCTTACTACTACGAACTCCACGCAGCTTTGATTTGAAAGAGATTTATATTTCTAGAAAGATCTTAAGAATTCTCCACACTTCATATGAAGAACACTTTTGCATTTAAAATTGATTAGTGCTTATTCTAATCAAGATATTAAACTTGCGCACTGATCTAGAGGTTTTGGATAGATTGACCCCCTCTTGAAAAAATGTAAATTTGGGTGGTCTACTATAATAAAAAAATTTTGAAATTAATTTTGTTTAAAAGATCATTCAATTTTGGTTAGGATAGGGTCATTGCTTGTTTTGATTGGACCATTCTTTGCAAAATATTAAAAAGATTCATTGAATAGAAGCTGTACACCCTAGGATCTTCTACACTAGGGAGTTTTGATTTTATATAGTCACATGAAAGGTGTTAAAGAAAATCAATTTTCACCAACCGTGTGCCTATACATTTGTGCCATGTTTGAAGGTGTAAACAAGTGAGAACCTTAAAAGCCATTAAAGCAAGATTTAAATCCTAAAAATCACACATTTTAATCTTGCTTGTGATGGAACACTTGTTTTGGCATTGGGTCCTTGCACCCAATTGTGCACACACTTCTCGAATCTATTTCCCTTCACATCTCTCCTAGTTCTTCTCTAGTGTATGCACGGAAGGTGATCACTTCATCCCGAATTCATTGCATTAGGTAAAGAAACTAGGAGAAGACTTGACTTTTCTAAGAGTAGGACTAAGGACATGGCTGATCCACGAGTTAAGGAGGCTGAGGATCAACCTCAACCAAATGCCATGGCCATGATTCAAGGTTAGATTACTGCTAACCACCAACTTCAGCAACAACAGATTCACACCATCATGTAGGCCATAAACCGACTACAGAACCCTTAGGGGCAAAATCAAGGACAGAACCATCAAGGACAACCCCCACTGAACCCACCACCACCCCTTGAGGACCAACCAAGGCTTCTTCATGATTTTTACGTTTCATCTGCCATTCGAGTAGAGCCATACCTTAGGGTCCCCTAAGGGGGAGATGATTTTGAGCCAAAACCCAATATACTTAGGTTGATTCAAAGCCATTTCCATGGGAGTTCAAATGAAGACCCTTTCCAACACCTAGAGGACTTAGAGCGAATTTCCCAGACCGTAAAACCTAGGAACATTAGTTTAGCTATTGTTTTAATCAAGATGTTTCCATTCTCCCTAAGAGACGAAGCATCTCATTGGCTTAGGACTTTAGGGAGACCCATCTCCACTTGGGCGGAATTAAGGCATGCTTTTCTTAAGAAGTATTTCCCCATAGGAAAGACTAATGCCCTTAGGAGAGTCGTTACTACTTTTATCCTGCAAAGTGGAGAGCAATTTCATGAGACGTGGGTGAGATTTAATGAATTATTGAGGAAATGCCCACACCACGAGGTTCCAAGGTGGCAATTGGCCTAGATTTTCTACCATGGTCTAGACAGCAACTTTAGGAATTTTGTGGATGCTTCATGTGGAATCAACTTTTTGAATAAGGATGACGAGAGCGTGTTTGAGCTCTTTGAATCAATGAGCAAGAATTCACTAAACAATAACTCCATGACCCAATTTAATCGGTCCAGTCAACCCCGTGATGGGATTTATGAGGTGCAAACCAACTCTGGAACTGTTGACATGGACATTATAACCAAGAAGTTGGAACGAGTTGAGTTGGTGGATAAAAGGATTGACAACCTGTTGAACCAAACTCGAACCCCGTTACAATCACAATGTGGACTTGGTTCAATCTATGAACCAAATACACCATGAACCACCCTTGACCATGTTCCAAGGAGGGATCTTTGTGTTGGAACCTTGTTCCACATCTTGTTTTGGTGTTAACAAAATTTTTATGGATTAATGTTTGCAATTGAGTGCTTTTCATATTTAGGTGAAGATCAAGGTCACCAGGAAGTGATGGAGGCATGATGATGAGAAAGAGAAGATGATGACAAGGAGGAGGCAAGATGACAAGGATGAGTCGAAGTGAAGATCATCTTCGACCTTTAATTTTTTAGTTGACTTTTTATTTATAGAATGTATGCCTCTTAACAAAGGAATGTAACTTAGATCATAAAAATAATTAGAGATAAATTAGGATTAATATTGCGATCATTTTCAAAGAATGTAATTGATTAAATCACTTAAAAAAGGTGCTTGTTAACCCACAGGTACTAGTACTAAAGTTTAGTACCGGTACATGTGAGTTACAGGTTTAGGTTTTGTCAAGAAACAAACCTGTACCCTGCAAGTACCGGTACTCATGATCAGTACCGGTACTGGAGGGAATGAGTACCGATACTAATGATTAATATCGGTACAAGTGGGTTATAGATTTGTGTTAAGAGTTTAAAACCCAAATCTGGAAGCAACGAGTACCGGTATAGGTACTTTAGTATCGGTACCAGGTAGCCGTTGGCTCAATTCTAAACGGCTAGAAAATTAATTCGAACAATGTGAACATTGGGAATTAATTCCCAACGTCTAGTAGACGAGTATCCTAGGTCCTAAACTCTATAAAATGACCCTAGGACTCTTTGTTTGAATTCAAGAAACACAAGAAATAGAGAAGAAAAATTCTAGAGCTATATTACATTTTTCCACTACATATTCAAGAGAAGGAATAGTTGTTGCTCTCAATCTCTCTACGCTTTTGCAAACACTTCAACGACGTGTTTTTTTCATGCATCTACGAAGCAATTCATGCTCTTTCTAGGCTCTCAAATTGGTATCATCTTTTAATTATTGTTGAGAGGCTTAGGTTCTAGTTGTAAGATTCTTTTTGTCTTACACCTGTATTTCATTTGTATTTGATCTTGTTGCTCGTTGGGTTGTAACAAACCCGTTATTGTACTTGGGTTGAGGTAACCCGTTAATTACCTCAGTTAGTAAATTGATTCTCTCGAGGTTGAGAGAATCGAGTTAGAAACCCTAAGCTTGGAGGCTTAGGTAGTGGAGTACCCAAGGGAGGGAAACCACTATATATCTTGTGCCAATTTTTGTGGTTTGTATTTTGTTGAAATCTTTTTGTTATTACTAACATTGTGCTTAAGTATTTGTGTGTGTGTAGCCATATATATATTACATATATCTTCAGATCCTTTATCACTTTGATCCCTCAAACTCTGATTACTCTTTCCCCTCTCCTTCGGCACCTTCTACTTTTGAAGATGCCAAGGCCATCCAGGGATTTTCTATGCCAGACCCTTTCTCCAACACTTACAACCCTGGATGGCGCAACCACCCAAACTTTGGTTGGTCAAATCAAAAATCGAATCAATTCCAGAACCAACCTAGGCAAAACCCTCCCTCCTATCAGTAAGGTTTGCCTATTAAACCCCCCTAAAACCAGAATAGGGTGGCCCCTACACAGAACCAAATGGACACCTTGATTAAAATGATGGCTGATATGAATCAGAAACATCAGGAGGAGATGGCATTAGTGAAGGGGCAGCTGAGCCAGCTATTGGATAACAAACAACAGGGGTTCCTTTCTTCTCAGCCACAACCGAACCTGAGGAATGTAATGAATAGAGGCCACAATCCTCAAGGGTTCCAATCAAATCAGGTACATGCCCACATGATCCAACAAGACCCACAGACACCTCTTGGGTTTAATGCTTCTTCTTCTTCTCAAGGATCTAACCATGGTTCTAATGCCTTAGCCAATGCGATTACCTTGAGAAGTGGCACTCAAACCCAGGACCCCAAATGGCCAACCCTTCTCGTGATTTCACTACCTGAGATGCCTAATTCTGAGGATGAGCAGGAGGAACGCAAGGATCAGTAGCCTGAACCAATTCAAACCCAAATACCATACCCTGCAGCCTTGGAGAAAATAAAGAAAAAGAGAAATGTGGCTGAGAACAAGGAGTTGTTGGAGATTTTTAAACAATATACCTCTCTTCGATGCAATCAAGCATATCCCGACTTACGCTAAATTTTTGAAGGATGTTTGTACACCTAAACGTAAGCTAAGAACCCAAGCACCTAGGACGGTAGTGCTCCCGGAACAAGCTAGTTCAGTGATATTGAGCAGCCTACCTCCGAAATGAACTGACCCTGGAGCATCTCTGATATCTTGCAATATTGGTGATAAGACGTTTGATAGAGCGCTCTTGGACTTAGGTGCTTCAATTAACTTAACCCTGACTACCCTTTATCACCATTTCAGATTTGGGGAATTAAGGCCCACACCTGTGACTATCCAACTGGCCGACCGATCTGTGAAAACCCCGAAAGAGGTAGTCGAGGATGTAATTGTTTGGGTTAAGGACTTCTACTTCAAAGTTGACTTTTTAGTCCTTGATATGGAAGTCCCCGAACAACTATAGAACACATCCATCTTCCTGGGCAGACCCTTCTTGGCTATAGCCAAGGCGAACATTGATTGTGACATAGGATGTATGAAAATCACCTTCGAAGATAAGATGAAATTGGATATCTTCAGGGTGACTAAGTCTTTTGATTGCAGTTGGGTTGAGGAATATGATCTAGTGGAAACCTTGGTTGAGGAATGCCTCACAATTAGCTCTTTAGAAAACCATCTGATTCAACCAGTTGATGACTACCCTGACCCATCCCAGTCTTTGGAGGTTGAAATCTATAGAGCTAATTACCAGTGGCAACCTCCATTTGAGGAGATTGATATTAATCAACTCCCACCCTTCCCTTACCTGTCAAACATTGTCCCACCTGCACCTGAATTAAAACCTTTTCCCAACAACCTTAAGTATGTCTTCCTAGGACCTAATCAAACTTTCCCTGTGATTATTAATGCACAACAAACTAGGGACCAAGAACTTATATTGACTACTACCATTACTAAACATCGGGCTGCTATTGGGTGGACAATTTCTGACTTAAGGGGAATTAGCCCTACTTATTGCACTCACAAGATCTATTTGGAAGATGGGGCTCAACCTTCACGCCAGATGCAAACGTGATTGAACCTGAATATGCAAGAGGTCATTAAAAATGAAATAATCAAGTGGCTTGATACGAAAATCATCTACCCAATTTCTGACAGTCCCTGGGTGAGCCCTACTCAAGTAGTACCAAAGAAGGTTGGGCTCACCATGGTCACGAATGACCAGGGCAAATCCATCCCCACCCGCACCAAAATCGTGTGGTAGGTGTGCATTGATTATAGGAAGCTTAATGAGGCCACTAAAAGGGGCCACATTCCCGTGTCATTCATTGACCAGATTCTTGAACGATTGGTAGGGCAAAAATATTTTTGCTTCCTGGATGGATATTCAAGATATAACCAGGTTACTATTACACCAGAGGACCAAGAGAAGATCACATTCACTTGCTCGTATGGCACTCTTGCATTCCGCTATATGCAATTCAAGTTATGCAATGCACCCGCTATCTTTCAGCATTGCATGTTAGCCATCTTTTCAGAGATGGTAGGTGAATATTTGGAGGTCTTTATGGATTATTTCTCCATGTTTGAAGACTCATTCGACCATTGTCTTTGCAACCTAGAAAAAATCCTAAAGCAATGTATCGAGGTCAACCTGGTTTTGAGCTAGGAAAAGAGCCAATTTATGGTTCAAGGGATCGTCCTCGGTCACATCGTCTCGCAAAGGGGCATTGAAGTAGATCGAGCTACGGTTGATTTAATTTCCAAACTTCCACCTCCTAGCTCAGTCAAGCAAATCTGATCTTTCCTAGGACATGTTGGCTTCTATAGAAGGTACATTAAGGATTTTTCTAAACTTTCCAAGCCTTTGACTGACCTTCTAGCCAACAATGTACTTTTTGACATGACACCTGATTGCATCAACACTTACAAAACCCTTAGGGATATAGTCTCAACTGCACCTATTTTACAATCCCCTGACTGGTCCTAGGACTTTGAGATAATGTGCGATGCTTCAGATTTTGCTGTTGGAGCAGTCCTAGGATGGAGAAGCGAGAAAAAACCCATGGTGATCTACTATGTGAGCAAAACTTTGGATGAGACTCAACGGAATTATGCTGTCATGGAAAAAAAACTACTCGCTGTAGTTTCTGGATTAGAAAAGATCAGATCATACCTTCTAGGATCCCACGTGATTATCTACACTGACCACTCGGCTATACAGCATTTGTTAGCCGAAAAAGACACTGAACCCAAGCTAATCAGATGGATCCTGCTCTTGCAGGAATTTGACCTGGAAATACGTGACAAAGTCAGGTTCAAGAACATTGTAGCTGACCACTTATATAGAGTTCACCCGGAGCACATTGGACCCTCATTACCCTTAACCGACACATTCCCTGATGAACAACTTCTTTCTTTGCATGGAGGAAGTCTACCCTGGTATGCAGACTTAGTCAACTATTTAGTGGTAGGGCAGACTCCGCATGATTGGTCTAGATAGCAGTAGGATAAGTTCTTGGCTGAGGCCAAGCATTATTTTTGGGATGATCCTATGTTGTTTGGACTTTGTGCTGACCAAATCATTAGGAGGTGTATTCTTGATGAGGAAGTCCAAAGTGTGCTATCGTTCTATCATGACCAAGCCTGTGGTGCCCACTTCTTTGGGAAGCAGACGGCTGCAAAAGTTTTACAGTCTGGTTTTTACTGGACATCACTTTGAAAGGATGTGCATAACTTTGCAAAGACTTGCACTAGATGCCAGACCTTAGGGACTATGACCAGGAAAGATATGATGCCTCTACAGCCCATCTTGATCATCGAAATTTTCAATGTCTGGGGCATTGATTTTATGGGTCCCTTCCCACCATCAAATAGTTTCGAGTATATACTAGTCTTAGTGGACTACGTCTAGAAATGGATCGAAGTCGTACCTACCCGAAAATGTGACCATAAGGCTGTCATGGACTTTGTTAAGAAAAATATCTTTTCCTGATTTGGGATACCAAAAGCCATGATCAACGATGGTGGGAGTCACTTCATTAATGCCCAATTTTGTGCCCGACTTAAGAAATATGGGGTCACTCACTGCATTGCCACCTCGTATCACTCGCAAATGAATGGGAAAACTAAGGTCTCAAGCATGCAGATTAAAAATATTCTGCAAAAAACTGTGAGACCTGACCGAAAGGATTAGTCCACATGATTGGACGATGCCCTTTGGGCATACAGGATTTCCTTTAAGACCCTGATAGGCATGTCACCTTATCGATTGGTGTTACGAACGCGTGCCCCGGACGTATTTTAAGACGTCTGGGAGGTGGCCCAGACGTCTGACCAGACGTCTGGTATCACATCCAGACGTCTTGCTAGACGTCTGGGATGGTTTACAGACGTCTGAAAAACCGTTATCGTCCACACCCGCAAGTCGTCTGCGCGCCTGCGCGCGCAGATCGCATATTCATTACTCCATCTTTTTCTTCAGTGGCTGCAGACGCCTGCCGCGCCTTCTCTCTCTCCACTCCGCGCGGCCTTAAAAGGGCCATGCCTCCCCTCCCGTCTCCACCGTCTCCTTCTTCTTCTCCTTCCTGTGCACGAGAGCGAGCGAGCGCGAGGGCTGCAGCGGCGGCCGCAGTGAGCGCAGAGGAGGCACGGCGTGCGAGGGCGGAGCTCTGCCGTGAGGGCAAGCTCGCCGGAGCAGCTTGGCCAGCCGGCGGAGGGCGCAGGGGGCGCGGAACGACGCGGAGAGGGACCTGCTGTAGTCTGAGCAGCAGGAGCGTGAGGTGCGACTCGGGCGGCGTCGCGAGCAGAGTCCGGGTCGCGCCCTGATTCTGGAAAAATTTCCAGAATCAGACGTCTGGGTTGATAGGCAGACGGCGAGGACGACGTCTGGCAGCTCATACCGACGTCTGAAAGGTGTGTATTCCGCTTTCTTCTTCCTTCCTGTCGACCGACCGTACTAAGGGAGGGAGTTGGCTGTTCGCAGGTTCGCTGATTCGCCATCCTTTACGAATCAGACGTCTGGAAGTTGTACCAGACGGCGGGAGCGACCTCCAGACGTCCTGGGTGACCATCGGACGTTTTGGAGCTAGGACAGACGTCCCCGCAGACTTCTGGACGTCTGGGAAACCACACTGAACAGGTAATTCTCTGATTCACTGTTTAAGACGTCTGGAAGAAGTTCCAGACGTCTGATTTTGCACAGTATCGTCTTTTTCGACCCGATTAGGGCCCGTTCGGGCTCCGTTTTCCGCGATTCGAGTTGTGTTCTTTTCAGAATTAATTCCTCTACCCATCTACAGTAGCTATACACTGTTTTGAGACACTCCTTGTGTTTGATCCTTGTGATAGGACCTCGTTCAGTTGCAGTCTTGGGAGTCGCGGAGGCACGCGGGATTCCCGATCACGCCCCCATTACTCCCGTTGTACCTGGTAGAGTGGCTAAATCTTATTATTAAAATCTGTTAAAGTATGAAACCATAACTAGAATCTAGGACATTGCATGAATCCTAGGAATGAGAAATGTATGGAATGATAGCTCCTAGGTGATGCATGAATCCTAGGGCTGGAAAACTAGTTGTATGCTAGATCCTAGGATGTGACATGAACCCTAGGATGGAAAAACTAGCGGAATGTATAATATTGCAGTCTTGGAAAAATGGAAAGGAATATAAAGCTGCCTGTAAATTGAATTAACAGCTGCCTGTTATGAATAAAGAAACATGATTGAGATCCTGGATTGTGAGAACGTGGGACTGGAAAGTGAAACATATGATGTTCTGAGATAAAGAGCTGGAACCCTACGGGGAATTAGGAGTGGAACTCCTGGAAAGAAAAAGGAATGGAACTGAGATGTAGTTTGTACTGTCTCTTGGGTACGCAGTACCAAGGGAAGTACCTGTACCTGTTTAGTGCAGAGTGGGGCCAGCCACCCCAGGGACCCGGGGTTAGGATTGGCCGCTCTGTACAGACTTGTTGGCCCTCGTGTACGTAGTACCGAGGAGAGCTACTAGTGTTAGGAGAGTACTAGCTACCCCATGGGCCCTGGGGTTCTGCTAGCCTCCTTCACCGACTTGTTAGGCCCACTAGGGCAAACCAGGGTAGTCAGGCGAGGGTGCGCGGACTGTGGAGGGGCAAGGCCCCGGTTTGGTTACTGTGGAGGGGTTGGACCCCTGTTACTGAGAGGGCTCTGCCCTAGTTCCGTGTTGTGCTTTGGGCGCACCCATTAACGGAAACGACTGACCGCGTGCCAGTGCGGGCTAGCTACCTGTGCGTTTATCGCGCGTGCCGTAGTCACCGTTACGTCTGTCAGTGACCTTGGGGTGGTTGACTGAGGGTAGGATCACCACGGGGGACTCTCCCGGCCAGGAGAGCAACACGTGCTACTTCTACTTTTGGAAAAGACTGCAATCAAGATCGTTCCAACGAGGACATTCGAGATCAAGTAAAGGATCTGAGAAATAAATGAAATAGTGAGAAAAATTGAAAGATGTGAATAAAGGAAGTAATAGAACATAACAGCTACTGTACACTCTATTGTTGCCTTTAGTTAATTTGCCACTCTACTCAGCGTTTTGCTGACGTGTTACACTCGTTACCTTTTTCAGGACCAAGTGTTGAGCAGCCAGGGTCGGCGGCTGCAGAGGACGCTGGGCCGAGTAGGGTCCAGTAGAGTTACCACAGTCTTTTGTACCTCTTTTGTTTCTGTTCTAGTGAGTAGTTTTTGTTTCCGATGTACCTTCTTTACCTGCAGTTCTTGTTATATGATAAATGTTGTTCTACTGTTGTGGTGGTACCTACTGTAGTAGTTTCTTTCCTTACTGCTATACTTTCTTACTGTCAGTTATATTCATGCTGAATGTGGTTTATTTTTCTGTCTTTTGGTTACTTCCTCGTGGGACGACTAGGTCTTGGGATTAGTCGAGTCGGTCCGGTTCTCGTGTCTCGTAGGGACTCGGGAACCGGGTCGTTACAAGATGGTATCAGAGCAAGGTCGTCCCGAGAAGTGAATCAACTGACTGGAAAATAACCAATTCACATGTTTATAGCTAGAGTAGCCACCACAACATATCTCTTGACATGAGCTCTTAGAAGTTTTGTTAGGTACCGTCTGTTTTGACGTTTCCGTTTTGTTTCGCATCTCCTTGCAGGAGATGCCTCGTCGCGAGACTGGCCACGGGTGCGGCCGAGGGCGAGGTCGGCGAGATGGACGTGCTGTTGTTGACGTCTCGGTGGACCAGCCACCACCCCCTGGCATCCGGGCCCAGGACCTCGCCAGACTGATACGGGATATTGTACGAGAGGAGCTCCACCCACCGCCCCGAGCACCTCCTCCTGGGGTTGCAGAGGGGGAGTCCTCTGTGGGACCACGCGACGGACACGGCACTGGACACGAGGGAGGGGATGGGCCCCTGCCACCCCCACCTTCCTCCGACACTTCTGTACACGAGGCACCTTCGCCTGGAGGTGCACCAGCACCTCCCCTACAGCGCCACTTCGAGCTTTTCGGACAGTTCCGGAAGCTGAAGCCCCCCTCCTTCAAGGGGGATGAGGACCTGACCGAGGCAGAGGACTGGCTTGAGCAGCTGGAGAAGATCTTCGACACCCTTCGCCCCCCGGTGGAGTGCCGTGTGGCCTTTGCCACGTACCAGCTGGAGAGTGCGGCACACCGGTGGTGGAGGGCGGTCTGGGGACAGGAGAGGGATGAGCCGACGTGGGACCAGTTCATCACCCTCTTCTGCGAGCAGTACTTTCCCCAGACGTGGCAGGACCAGAGGAGGCGGGAGTTCCACACTCTCCGCCAAGGGACGATGACTGTGAGCACGTACTGCACGCGTTTCTTGGAGCTGTCCCGCTTTGCAGCGACTGCGGTAGCCACTGGGGAGGAGTGCCTTTGGAGGTTCACCGAGGGGCTCCGGCCTGCGATCCGGGGGTATGTCAAACCCCTGAAGCTGCCGACATTTTCGAGGGTGGTAGAGGCAGCTATGACTTACGAGGAGACCAACCTGTCCGCGCGAGAGACCGACGGGGCCCTTTCAGCCAGACTTCTCACAGGGCCGGCGAGAACGGAGACACGTGGCATCCGCAGGAGAGCCGTCACGTTGTGCAGGGCCATCAGTGGCCTTTGGGGGCCCTCGACAGGGGCCAGTCGCCAGCACCGGACCCCCGCCTAGCCGACAGCAGGGACTCACTGAGGGCGGGAGTCGGGTTCCCCTCTGCTACCAGTGTGGCCAGCTGGGCCACGTCAGGAGGGACTGCCCATCTAGGGCAGGAGGTCAGCAGATACTTCCCGTGCAGAGCACTGGAGGGCGTGCAGGAGGCCGCGGTTCCCAGGCACGAGGAGGAGGACAGCAGTCGCGAGGAGGGTACCGGCCAGCACCTACCCGTCCGACGCAGAGTGTGGCTGCTTCGTCCGCACCTAGAGCTGAGGGGCATATCAACGCCCTAACACACAGGGACGCCAGAGCATCGGGATCCGTGGTAGCAGGTATGGTTTCAGTTTCTGGCAGACTCGTTTACACGCTTTTCGATTCCGACGCTACGCACTCGTTTGTCGCAGCCAGTTTCGCAGTTAGTTTGGACCAGGATTATACACTGTTAGAGAATCCGTTCGTAATCAGAGGTCCGAGTGGTCAGCTGTTTGTAGCTGAGGAGGTGTACACGGGTTGCGAGGTCAGTATCGGGGGACATAGCCTGCCAGCTGACCTGATTATGATACAGATGGAGGACTTTGGAGTGATTCTGGGGATGGATTGGCTGTCCGCTTACCACGCCTTGGTAGACTGTTTTGAGAGGAAGATTGTCTTCTCCATTCCGAAGTTGCCTCCTTTCGAGTTTCACGGGCAGCCGGTGGACGGAGGTTTCAGGTGCATTTCAGCACTTCGGGCGGCGAGACTTTTGAGCCAGGGGTGTGAGGGCTTCCTAGCCTGTGTGGTGGCAGAGCCCAGCACTGTGGCAGACTTCCAAAGCATCCCGGTGGTCAGAGAGTTCCCTGACGTGTTTTCAGACAAGTTACCAGGACTACCGCCAGAGCGTGAGATCGAGTTTGAGATCTCACTAGTACCAGGGACCAGCCCCATCTCCACGCGCCATACAGAATGGCACCGCTTGAGCTGCGAGAGCTCAAGTCCTAGTTGCAGGACCTTTTGGAGAAAGGTTTCGTGAGGCCCAGTGCGTCTCCCTGGGGAGCCCCGGTACTGTTTGTGAAGAAGAAGGATGGGACCCTACGCCTTTGTGTGGACTACCGACAGCTGAATAGGGTCACCATCAAGAACAGATATCCGCTGCCGAGGATCGACGATTTGTTTGACCAGTTGCGGGGTGCCACGGTGTTTTCCAAGATAGACTTGAGGTCTGGATACCACCAGTTGAGGATCAGGGAGACCGACGTCTCCAAGACAGCTTTCCGCACCCAGTACGGACACTACGAGTTTTTGGTCATGCCGTTTGGGCTGACCAATGCCCCTGCTGCTTTCATGGACCTGATGAACAGGGTGTTTAGCCCGTACTTGGATCAGTTCGTGGTGGTTTTCATAGATGATGTGCTCATCTATTCTAGAGATCGAACGCAGCACGGACAGCACTTGTTGATGGTTCTGGACACTCTGAGACGACGCAGGCTGTACGCCAAATACAGCAAGTGCGAGTTCTGGTTGAGGGAGGTGACCTTCTTGGGTCATGTGATATCTGGTGACGGCCTGGCGGTGGACCCCGCCAAGGTCGAGGCAGTGCTCAGGAGGGAGAGACCGCGTTCAGTCACTGAGATTCGCAGTTTCCTGGGACTGGCAGGTTACTACAGACGGTTCATCAGGGGATTTTCACAGATTGCACGTCCTATGACACAGTTGACCCGGAAGGACGTGCCTTTCACTTGGACAGACGCCTGTAAGGCGTGTTTTCTGGAGCTGAAGGAGAGGTTGACCTCGGCTCCCGTGCTCACCATCCCTGACAGTAGTGGCGGGTTCGTTGTGTACACAGATGCTTCCTTGCAGGGGTTAGGAGGTGTGCTCATGTAGAGGGGTCATGTTGTCGCTTACGCTTCGCGGCAACTGAAGCCCCATGAGTATACCTACCCTACCCATGACCTAGAGTTGGTAGCTGTTGTCTTCTCGCTGAAGACCTGGAGGCACTACTTGTACGGTGAGACCTTCGAGATTTTTACAGATCACAAGAGCCTCAGATATCTTTTTGACCAGAAGGAGCTCAACATGAGACAGAGACGTTGGTTGGAGCTCCTGAAGGACTATGATTGCAGCATCTCCTACCACCCGGGAAAGGCCAATGTGGTGGCTGACGCCTTGAGCCGTAAGGCGCCCGCATGCTTGGCCAGTCTACAGTTACAGAGTTGGATCCTTTTGGAGGAGGTGGGCAGTTGGCGACCTCTAGAGTTACGAGGATACTGTGGGGCAGTGACGGTGACACGGCAGGCCAGGCCAGAGCTGATAGACCGTATCATCACAGGACAGATGGCTGATCCGTACTTGTAGTCATTGCGTGACAGAGTACTATCAGGGGACCCAGGGGACTTCTCTTTCACAGACCAGGTGTTACGCTTGAGGGGATGGTTGTGCGTTCCCATAAATGAGGAGCTGTTGAGAGAGCTCCTGACTGAGGCACACGGTTCCAGATTCACCATACATCCCGGAAACACGAAAATGTACCATGACTTGAGGCGCGAGTTTTGGTGGAGAGGGATGAAGCGGGATGTGGGTGAGTTCGTGCAGCAGTGCTTAGTGTGCCAGCAGGTGAAACCTGAGCATCAGAGGCCTGCAGGGCCACTTCAGCCGCTTCCAGTGCCAGAGTGGAAGTGGGAGAGCATCACCATGGACTTGGTGGTGGGCTTACCTGTTACCCAGCGGGGACACGACGCAGTCTGGGTAATAGTGGATAGATTGACGAAGATGGCGCGATTCTTGCCGATCCGAGTCACTTTGGGACCAGCACAGTTGGCAGAGACGTATATCCGTGATGTGGTGTGACTACACAGAGTTTCGTGGGAGATTGTATCCGATCGGGATACCCGCTTTACGTCCCAGTTTTGGGCTGAGTTTCAGCAGGCCTTGGGGACGAGGTTGAGGTTTAGCACGGCTTACCACCCCCAGACGGACGGACAGTCTGAGCGCACGATACAGACACTTGAGGACCTATTGCATGCCTGTGTACTGGACTGGAGGGGCTCTTGGGAGGAGCACCTGCCCTTGGCGGAGTTTGCATACAACAACAGTTATCACTCGAGCATCGGCATGGCTCCCTATGAGGCTTTGTACGGACGGAGGTGTACGGCACCCTTGAGTTGGGTTGAGGTGGGGACCAAGTGGGAGGTTGGCCCCAGGTTGATCCGGCAGAGTCAGGAGGTAGTTGAGCAGATCCACAGACGACTCCGCACTGTCAGGAGCAGACAGAAGAGCTACGCGGATCGGAGACGCAGAGAGGTACAGTTTGAGATTGGGGACCACGTCTTCCTTCGTGTTTCGCCCATGAAGGGCCTACAGAGGTTTGGGGTGAGAGGGAAGCTTGCGCCGAGGTTCGTGGGGCCCTTTGAGGTCCTGGAGCGGGTTGGACCCGTTGCTTGCCGACTTGCCCTCCCCCCGCAGTTTTCTGGTGTGCACGACATGTTCCACGTGTCCAACCTCAGGAAGTACGTAGCCGATCCCAGCCACGTACTGAGTCACGAGAACGTCGAGGTGAGCGACGACCTGACCTACCCCGAGCGGCCAGTGCAGATCCTAGACCAAGCCGTCCGCAGTTTGAGACGAAAGCAAGTACCCCTGGTAAAGGTTTTGTGGAGGAGCCAGCAGTACTAGGAGGCTACCTGGGAGCCTGAGACGGCAATGCGGGAGCGGTACCCAGAGCTTTTCGCGGGTACGTCTTTTCGGACTGGGTTCGGTCCTCTTTGAGTTTGTTACGGTTATTTGGACATCTTTTCGCGGACCCTAGTTGCCGCAAGTTTCGGGGACGAAACTTCCTTTGCGTTTGTTATATTGTTACGAACGAGTGCCCCGGACGTATTTTAAGACATCTGGGAGGTGGCCCAGACGTCTGACCAGACGTCTGGGATCACATCCAGACGTCTTTCCAGACGTCTCAGACGTCTGGGATGGTTTACAGACGTCTGAAAAACCATTATCGTCCACACCCGCGAGTCGTCTGCGCGCCTGCGCGTGCAGACCGCATATTCGTTATTCCCTCTTTTTCTTCTGTGGTTGCAGACGCCTGCCGCGCCTTCTCTCTCTCCTCTCCGCGCGGCCTTAAAAGGGCCACGCCTCCCCTCCCGTCTCCACCGTCTCCTTCTTCTCCTTCCTGTGCACGAGAGCGAGCGAGCGCGAGGGCTGCAGCGGCGGCCGCAGTGAGCGCGGAGGAGGTGCGGAGTGCAAGGGCGGAGCTCTGCCGTGAGGGTGAGCTCGCCAGAGCGGCTTGGCCGGCCGGCGGAGGGCACAGGGGGCGCGGAACGACGCGGAGAGGGACCTGTTGCAGTCTGAGCAGCAGGAGCGCGAGGTGCGACGCGGGTGGCATCGCGAGCAGAGTCCGGGTCGCGCCCTGATTCTGGAAAAATTTCCAGAATCAGACGTCTGGGTTGATAGGCAGACGGCGAGGACGACGTCTGGTAGCTCATACCGACATCTGAAAGGTGTGTATTCCGCTTTCTTCTTCCTTCCTGTCGACCGACCGTACTAAGGGAGGGAGTTGGCTGTGCGCAGGTTCGCTGATTCGCCATCCTTTGCGAATCAGACGTCTGGAAGTTGTACCAGACGACGGGAGTGACCTCCAGATGTCCGGGGTGACCATCGAACGTCTGGGAGCTAGGACAGACGTCCCCGCAGACTTCTGGACGGCTGGGAAACCACACTGAATAGGTAATTCTCTGATCCACTATTTAAGACGTCTGGAAGAAGTTCCAGACGTCTGATTTTGCACAGTATTGTCTTTTTCGACCCGATTAGGGCCCGTTCAGGCTCCGTTTTCCGCGATGCGAGTTGCGTTCTTTTCAGAATTAATTCCTCTACCCATCTACGGTATCTATACACTGTTTTGAGACACTCCTTGTGTTTGATCCTTGTGATAGGACCTCGTTCAGTTGCAGTCTTGGGAGTCGCGGAGGCACGCGGGATTCCCGATCACGCCCCCATTACTCCCGTTGTACCTGGTAGAGTGGCTAAATCTTATTATTAAAATCTGTTAAAGTATGGAACCATAACTAGAATCTAGGACATTGCATGAATCCTAGGAATGAGAAATGTATGGAATGATAGCTCCTAGGTGATGCATGAATCCTAGGGCTGGAAAACTAGTTGTATGCTAGATCCTAGGATGTGACATGAACCCTAGGATGGAAAAACTAGCGGAATGTATAATATTGCAGTCTTGGAAAAATGGAAAGGAATATAAAGCTGCCTGTAAATTGAATTAACAGCTGCCTGTTATGAATAAAGAAACATGATTGAGATCCTGGATTGTGAGAACGTGGGACTGGAAAGTGAAACATATGATGTTCTGAGATAAAGAGCTGGAACCCTACGGGGAATTAGGAGTGGAACTCCTGGAAAGAAAAAGGAATGGAACTGAGATGTAGTTTGTACTGTCTCTTGGGTACGCAGTACCAAGGGAAGTACCTGTACCTGTTTAGTGCAGAGTGGGGCCAGCCACCCCAGGGACCCGGGGTTAGGATTGGCCGCTCTGTACCGACTTGTTGGCCCTCGTGTACGTAGTACCGAGGAGAGCTACTAGTGTTAGGAGAGTACTAGCTACCTCACGGGCCCCGGGCTTCTGCTAGCCTCCTTCACCGACTTGTTAGGCCCACTAGGGCAAACCAGGGTAGTCAGGCGAGGGTGCGCGGACTGTGGAGGGGCAAGGCCCCGGTTTGGTTACTGTGGAGGGGTTGGACCCCTGTTACTGAGAGGGCTCTGCCCTGGTTCCGTGCTGTGCTTTGGGCGCACCCGTTAACGGAAACGACTGACCGCGTGCCAGTGCGGGCTAGCTACCTGTGCGTTTATCGCGCGTGCTGTAGTCACCGTTACGTCTGTCAGTGACCTTGGGGTGGTTGACTGAGGGTAGGATCACCACGGGGGACTCTCCCGGCCAGGAGAGCAACACGTGCTACTTCTACTTTTGGAAAAGACTGCAATCAAGATCGTTCCCACGAGGACATTCGAGATCAAGTAAAGGATCTGAGAAATAAATGAAATAGTGAGAAAATTTGAAAGATGTGAATAAAGGAAGTAATAGAACATAACAGCTACTGTACACTCTACTGTTGCCTTTAGTTAGTTTGCCACTCTACTCAGCGTTTTGCTGACGTGTTACACTCGTTACCTTTTTCAGGACCAGATGTTGAGCATCCAGAGTCGGCGGCTGCAGAGGACGCTGGGCCGAGTAGGGTCCAGTAGAGTTACCACAGTCTTTTGTACCTCTTTTGTTTCTATTCTAGTGAGTAGTTTTTGTTTCCGCTGTACCTTCTTTACCTGCAGTCCTTGTTATATGATAAATGTTGTTCTACTGTTGTGGTGGTACCTACTGTAGTAGTTTCTTTCCTTACTGCTGTGCTTTCTTACTGTTAGTTATATTCATGCTGAATGTGGTTTATTTTACTGTCTTTTGGTTACTTCCTCGTTGGACGACTAGGTCTTGGGATTAGTCGAGTCGGTCCGGTTCTCGTGTCTCGTGGGGACTCGGGAACCGGGTCGTTACAATTGGTCATTGGCAAAGCTTGCCACCTTCCAGTTGAGTTGGAGCACCAGGCATACTAGGCTGTTAAGCAGTGCAATATGGATTCCCAGATGGTCGAAACTCAAAGGAAGCTCCAATTCTCCGAGCTCGCGGAAATCCGTCGGAACACTTACGAGAACAATAGACTTTATAAGGAGAAGATGAAAGCTGTCCATGACACACATTAATAGAAAAACCTTCGAGCCAAATCAGTAAGTCTAGCTATTTGATGCAAGACTTAAACTCTTCCCTGGGAAACTAAGATCTAAGTGGATGGGACCATATCAAGTGGTTAGACCTTATCCCAATGGGGCGGTTGAAATTGCAAATCCTAAGACTGGGCAAACCTTCACTGTTAATGGTCAACGACTAAAAAGCATTCTTGCCCCGATTCCCCCGAAGGAAGTTGTGACCCTCATTGAGGGTTAACTAGAACTGTGCCCAGTTGGAGGCACAAAACTCAGTGCTTCTTGGGAGGCAACCCAGAGGTTTCAAGCTGACCAGATTCACAATTGCAACTCAGGTGATTTCTTTCCCTACTCCTTGGATACATTTATTTTTCCAATGAGGACATTGTCCAACTTAGGCATGGGGCGATGGTAATTCATAGGATATGAGTACAAAGTTGCCAGCTTGAACTAAGTTTATTTTTGTTCATAAAAAAAAAAATTTAAACTAGGAAAAGAAAACTTAGGTATTAGAGGCTTGTCAACTTTAGGAAATGGTACGTTAGGGACCTAATCTTTAAGACCCTTCAAGTCCTCGAACTTAATCAGTCTGAGTGTCCACTAAAATGTGGACTTGGTCTCTAGTCCTCGCCACCTTAATTTATATTAATTTGGTCAATAAAGTAGGGTGATAAGTATATGACTTATCAACCCACCCGTTGATTTGGGGGAATTTTTAGTCTAAGCATCTACATGCGTTTTACACTGACTCACTGATTGCTGTTCTAATGGAAATTGGGTAGCTAATGAACCTTCTAGGGTGGTATGGCTGGCAAGTTGTCGTAGGTAACAACCCATTGGCAGGTTGTCTAGAGCCCAGCCACAGGACCATTTTCTTTCACTACTGCCTTTAGGTAAATCTTAGATCAAGAAAGCCACCTACTTAAAAAAAAAGGAGAAAAGAAATAAGAAATATGCCACACTTCACTGCACAAGTAAGGCTGGCAAGTTGTCGTGGGTAATAGCCTACTGGCTAGTTGTCCAGATCCCAGCTCATAAAATGAATAAGAACTCGAAAATACTTAAGGAAGAAGCGGGGAAGTAGAACAATCCGGGGAGATATACACTGGGTTAGCCCTTGTGTTAACCCCACAAAAATAAAAAGTAGGGAGAAAGCTACCGGTCAGGTAGATCACCTTTAGGTAGCATTATTTTTTTCTGGGTCACTTAAGGGCGCAGAAACCCGAAGTCCATTTCAATTGCCATTGAATGAGTCATCACTATCACAATACGATGCTTGTTGTCAAGGAGAAATTGGGTTTTAAAGTAAAGTGTTGTAATATAGCTGAAATTGCTTTGAAAACAAATAGATTTTATTACTCCAAGTTTAAGTTTGAGGTTGAACATAGGGAGCAAATTAGGGTTTAGAAATCTTGAGCACAACTTGAGAAATTGAATATAATATGCAATAAAAACTAGAGTTGTAATGCAAAAATGTAAATGTAAACACAGAATATCAATGTATGTGAATAAGCACAAAAATTGGACGTCTGATTTGTGAATCAGATGTCTTAAAATATGGCTGCTACCGTGCTGTGCTTTTCTTCTCTGTTCAGATCTCTTCTCTATCTCTGGGTACTCTCTTTCTTCCTCTTTCTTTCTCTTCTTCTGATTTCGTGCCTTAGCCTTTCTTCTTTCTTCTCTGTCTCTGGCTTTAGTCTTCTTCCTTCAGCTTCTTCTCCTTCCTTCTCTTTCTTTCTTTGGCAGCTCCTTTTGCCTTCAGCTTCTTCTCCTTCTCTTTCTTCTTCAGCTCCTACCTCTTCAACTCTTTCTTCTTCAGCCTTGTCTTCTCCTTCCTTAGTTTCCTCTACGGCCTCCTCCTTCTTCTTCCTTGGCTTCAACCCTTGGCTTCTTCTTCTTCTCCTTTCCTTGCAAGAGCAAAACCTACCCCTACCCGTGCGTGCTCTCTTCTCCTCTTTCTCTCTTAGGTTCACTCTCCTAAAGCCACCGTCTTGGGTAATCGGGCCGGATATGTGCCCAGAACCAGGCCCACCGGTGTACGGTGGTGGGTGAGATGTGCTGAGTCGGGTAAATGGGTCAGGCCAGGTTCGCGGAGGTAAGGTCACGGACGAGGCGGGTGAAGGTGAGTGGGACCTCACCCCATTGTACTGAGGCGATAAAGCCTATGTAACTTTTCAATTTATTTATGTGCGGTGCGCCAATAGCTTCCGAGGTGGGACTAAATGTCCCACCTTCTGTTACGTGCATCTGCAGCAGGGAAGCTTGCTCAATCATGGCTGCTGCTTCGACCTTCAGCACCAATTAGATGCCTGGAGTGTTCGCAGAAGTATTCCACGCCACCTGGGACTATTGGCCTGGAGCGGGGGAACCTGAAGAGAGCTTGCAAGCAAGCTTCTTGCTATCGGCAATGGCGGCGACCCTCTTGTACTTGTTATCACGAAAACAGCCTTGTGGCCATGTTAGAATGCTCAAGAGGCTTCGCCGAGGCACAGCAAGTGTACTGCGGGGGACGGTGTGACATGGGGCTACTTGAGTGCGTGCACCTAGGGCAACCTATGTGTGTGTGTGTGGGTGTTTTCAGGGGGTGGTTTGGGTGCATGGCAGCATGTATGGTGTGAAGGGTTATGTTCAGTGTGGTGTTGTGGAGCTTATGGGGTAGTTGGCGAGGTGGATGGAGGTGCGGAGCGATGGGAACGCCTCGCCAGAGGTCTGGCCGGAGGTGAAAGGGATGATGGTGGTGGAGTGCATTGAAGGGTGTTTTTGAGAGATAAGGAGGGGAAAAAGGAGTAGAAAGGAGTGGGAAATTAGCTGGGCATAAAGTGACAAAGGGGGAGGCAGGGATGGCGGTCGGCTCTTATTGCCATCGCCGGAGACGAAGGTGCTCACTGGGGGAGGATGGCGAGGACAAAGGGGCTACAGAGGCATCGACGGGAGCAGTGGGACGCGGATGAGTAAGAGGAAGAGGAACTTGCCATTGGTATTATGGCTAGGCTACGAGGGAGAGAGCGGGAAGTCGCCGGAGCTTGATGAGCCACTAGCCGAAAGATGAAGAGACGAATTTGAGGAATTTTCCAGCCAATTTCAAGCTTGGGAGATGCAGGGTGATTTGGGTTTGCTTAAATAGGTCGTGGAGGATGGATTTGTGCTTGGAAGCCAAGCTTCCAAGCAAGGGAAGTTTGCCAGAGATGGCAACTTGAAAGGGACCCGAATCTCTCATGTATTCACATGAGAGATTGGGTATCAAACAGAGCCTCAAATTATGTTCATACTGGAGGAGATTTCTCAGAGAATCTCCCTTTCAATTTTGAAGGGGATTCTCTAAGAGATCAGAGAGTTCTTGCCTTTGAAATCTCACCAGAGTAGGATTCCCTCTACTGTAGTGGTGGAGGGACCTAATTGCAAGGAATGAAGAAGAAACTAGGGGGGTTTCTGCAGAGGTTTTCAAAAGATAGGGGTATAAATGCAATTGGGCTGGACCTATTTGCAATGTGGGTCAAGATGAATTCCCCTTAGTTCTAAATTTTGGTATGAACCTAATTTGGACCTAAGAAATCCAATGGTGGAAGTTGGATTTTAGGTTTGACCATGTTTTACTAGGCAATTTACGTAAAAACCCAATTTAGGGTAAATAATTATCTGAGATGCCATTCTAGGTCAAAATAGGTTCCATGGGCCAAATTGAAGGTTCTAAACCCTAGAGAATATTTTTTTATGATTTTTAGTGGTTTTACATGAATTTTATCCTGACCAGAGCCTTGTTAAATCATGTGGGTCTATTTTAGGGTTACAAAAAGTTATTTAATTCCTAGAATTCACATGAACCCTTTTCTATTAGAACCAACCCACTTTTTATTTTGTTAAGACCATTTGACTTGTGTTTAGCTCATGAGAAAACCTGTTGTTGTACTGCAATGGTAAAATTACAATTTTACCCCTTGTTTCTTGCTTTTATCTCAGAATGATTATTCACTGAATTAGGACCTCTAGTTGGTTGTGTAGGAGCTTTTTGTTCTCTTGTTTGGGTCAAAATGAGCTAGTTAGGGCTCATAATGGTGTTGCCATCATACCCCCATGCCTAGCTTTTGCTAGTCCCTTAGCCAAATTTTAAGGTTTTAACTTCTATTCTAGACCATGAGTTCCTTGATGTTCACAAATTATGATGGGTGCTTTTTTTCTTTTTGATTAGGTTAGAATGCCGATAGTAGACCTAGAGGTACTCAAGTACCAACCAAGATCCATACCTGACCAACTCTAGCCTCAGTCCGCCGTGAAGGTTTTTAAGGCCCACAGGAACTATCCTAAGGTTCGTTGGACTCCGCGGTTAAAGCACCCGTGCTTGTAACATATTTTAGCCTCGGTTCAGTTTGCAGTGCATTTTATGTAAAAGAGCGAGAGAGGATTTTCTTTATTTGGAGAGTTTTCTCTCTCTTTTCTCTTAATTTCTAGCTTCGGATTGGCTTCTCAACATGGTCAGTATTTGATTCCTTGTCCCCATCATCATTCCTTGAAGGGTCCCTGGCAATCGATGCTTCGTGATAGCACCGCCCATGGCAACCCCCAGAACCCTTGCTTTCGAGATTCTGAGATAATCCTGCCCATGGTGTTCTGTAGCTAAATCCAGACCCTAGCAATCGACATTTCGTGATAATGCCGCCCATGGCATCAGAACCAGCATAGGGTGCTTACATGCCCCCATTAGGATATGTAAACATCCTAGGAGACAAGCACCGAGGAGACGATATGTTATTGCGCATCTTCGAAGGGAATTTTCTGCCTCTCCTCACTGGGAACTCGTCCAATTCAACTTGTGTTGATTGGCCACTCCTATTCTAGGTGACTTCTTCAGAACACTTAAATGCTTTTGTGTGATTCTGATACTTATGCGCACTGAACCAGACTGTGTGTGGATTGGGGTGCTTAGGTTACTGAAATGCTTGATTCGGGACAACCGGGTTTTATTCTTATAACGTTGTAGTATAGCCAGTTATTACCAACATTTCAAATATATAAATTTTTTACTCGGAAAATAAAAGAGTTCCCGAGGTCGAACTCAGGGAGCAAGTTGTATTCTAGAGATATACATGTTTCTTTTACAAAATAAAGAAAGAGAGAGGGAAAGAATTTGTTGTTCTCTTTGTTTTCTCCTCGTGATGTTCTTCTTTCTTTCTTCAGATCTCCTTCTTCTTCCTTGGTTTCTGTCTTGGCCTCTCTTCTTCTTTTTTCTGTAGTCTCTTCTGTGAAGGTTTCTTCTTCCTTGGCTCTGCTGTACTTCTTCTCTGCAACCTTTCCTCTTCTTCTGCCTTGCTCAGCCTCTTCTTTAGAGTTTCTTCTTGTTTCTCCTCCCTGCGGCTAAGTGTCAGCTTCTTCTTTTCTTTTTCAGCCAGGGACGTCACCCCTCCTTTCTTCTTTTCCTTTCAGGCCGTCGTCTGATTTCCAAATCGGACGACTTAACTACCTGTTGCTACAGTCAGCTTCCTTCTTCTTCCGCGGGTCTTCTTCTTCGCCTGTGCCTGCACACTTCAGAGTTTTTCGTCAGAGGCAAAACCTACTCTACCCTCCCCCCCCCCCGCGTCTCTCTCTCTCTGAAACCACTCTTGGGAAAGCTCTCCCAGAGCTGCCGGGTAACCGGGTTCGGGTCAGGCCCGGGTCCAGGCCCACCGGCGTGCGTGGTGGGCGAGGAGTGCAGGTCAGTCTTAAGTCGGGTCGGGTCGGGTCAGGTCCGCGGGGCGTGAGCGCGGACGAGACCGGGTAACCGGGCGGGTGAAGGGGACCTCACCCCGTGTGCTGAGGCAGTAAGCCTCCAGCACTTTTGCGTCTTATGTCGCTGCGACTCTTCAGGCTTTTCCGAGGTGGGACTAAATGTCCCACCTCAATTGCGCGCTCGCAGCGGGGAAATCAGCGAGAGATTGCGGCGTCACGCGAAGCTTTCTGCCTTAGCTGCGAGCCTGGTGTTTTTCCAAAATGCCTCGCAAGGCCTGGGAGTTGAATCTGGGCGTGGCGTTGAGCGTGGCGCGCCTGTAGCTGCAGGTGGAAGCAGTTCCTCCCGCGCGGCAATGGCGGCGGAGGTTGGGTGGTCTGTTCACAAGAAAACGGCCTCTCGGCCTAATCAGAAAGTGCCAGGAGCTTCGCCAGGGTGCGGCGAAGCTCGTGTGGGTGGTGGCGAGGCGCGGGGCGGCGTGCGAGGGCTGCCCTAGGTCGGACTGTGGGTCAGAGGATGGGTCTGTTCGGTGGGGTTGCAGAGGGTGATGTGGGGGAAGTGGCAGGGCGGAGGTTGATCAGGGTGAGGAGGCGGAGGTCTTGCGGTGGTCGGCGAGCCGTGTGGGTCGCTGAGGTGATGGGAGCGGCTCGCCGGAGGGTGGTCGGAGACGAAGGGGGTGACGATGGTCAGGGTCGGTCGAGGGCTTAATTGAATAAATGGAAAGCGGGGAAAGAAAGAGGAGAAGAAGGGGAGTAGCTCTAGCTTACTTGCAGGGACGAAGGGGGAGGAACAGGGCGACAGTCGTATCGACTGTCGCCGGAGAAGACGATGCTCAGGGAAAGGGGCGGCGGCGAGTAGAGAGCCGGAGAGGCGCCAGCTGGGTGCGGCGTGGCGCGGGAAGAGCAGGGGAGGAAGTCTCTGCTGCTGGTATTGCGGCAGAGCGAAGAGGTGGAGGGGGAGGAAACCGCCGGAGCTGGTGAGCGTCTGCCGGAGGAAGAAGAGAGGAAAGTTGGGGATTTTCTCCGTCAGATCCAGGCTGCCCTGGTCGGTGGAGCAACGGGGGGTATTTATAGGGATCAAACAGGGAGGAAGGCGGAGGGAGACGACGTGTCTCCCTCGCCGGAGGATGGCCGAAAACAAGAACCCATACCGTCCGTGCGTTCGCACGGCCGGTATGGTGGGTTACAACGACCAGGGGGGTGTCCCTGTGACGGCTGGCGACGCAGGGCACCCCCGGTTAACTTGCCAGGTCCCCCACCTCACCCTGCGTGGCGCCATGCTCCGCGCAAGGTCGCCGGAGCATGGTGCTGGCAGGTTTTGCAGGGGGGACCTGATCGCAAAGAACGAAGGAGAGTTAGGGGCCAAAATGCGAGGGTTCAAAAGTTGAGGGCCAAAGTGTAAATATATGAGGACCAAAGTGTAAAGTCGGTCAAGGAGGTTTCTTCTTAGGCTCAAGTTTTTATACATGACTAATTAGGACCTAAGGAATCTGATGGTGAATTTCATTTCTATATTAAACCTTGTTTGTCCGGTCAATTTACGTAAAAACCCAAATTAAGTTATTAATTGGGCATGGTTCTCAATGTAGGTCAAAATGGGTTCTAAAGGCCAAATTGAAGATTCTAAACCCTAGAGATTATTTTTCTATGAATTTTAGAGGGTTTATTCTATTTTTACTTTGCCTCGAACCTTGTGAATTGAAGTGGGTTGTTTTAGGGTTACAGATTATCATTTTGTTTCTTGGAATTGCTGTAGCCCTCGCTAGATCATTTCATCCCACTTTTATTCTTATTAAGCTGCTTTGACCTATGTTTGGGCCCTGAATTACCCTGTATGCAGATTATACTGGTAAAATTGCATTTTTACCCCTTATGACTTGTTTTCTTCTTAAACTCAGAATTCTCTGAGTTAAGCCTTTCCTTGAGATATGTAGGAGCTTTTATCCTTTGTATTAGGTCAAAATGAGCTAGTTATGGCTCATGATGAGGTTCTCATCATACCCCCATGCCTAGCTTTTGCTAGTCCCTTAGCAAAAACTTAAGGTTTCAACCCTTGTTCTAGACCATGAAATTTTTAATAGTTTTATATAAGTGCCTTTTTTATTTGGGCATAGATTAGGTTAGAATGCTGACCATAGGCCTAAAAGGTACTCTAGTACCAATCAAGATCCAAATCTGTCTAGCCTTAGCCTCAGTCTTTTAGCAAAGGTTTTTAAGGCCCACAAGAACTAACCTAAGGTTTATTGGACTTCGTGGTTAAAGCACCCGTGCTTGAAATGATTTTAGCCCTGGCTCAGTTCGCAGTGCGTTTTGTAAGAGAGAGATAGAAAGCTTTTCTGTTTGGAGAGTTTCTCTCTCTTTTTCTTTTTAGTTCTAGCCTAGGATTGGCTTTTCAACACGGTCTGTATCAGATTCCTTGCTCCCATCATCAATCCTCAAGGGTTCCTGGCGATCGATGCTTCGAGATAGCACCGCCCATGGCAACCCTCGGAACCCTGGCTATTGAGATTTCGAGATAATCCCCTCCATGGTATTCCGTGGCCGAATCCAGACCCTGGCAATTGACACTTCGAGATAATGCCATCCATGGAATCTGAACCAGCAGAGTGCTTACATGCCCCCAGTAGGATATGTAAATATCCTAAGAGACAAGCACCGAGGAGATGATATTTTGTTACGCATCTTCGAGGGGATTTCCCGCCTCTCCGCGCTGGGAACTCGTCCAAATCAACTTGTGTTGATCTGCCGCTCCTATTCTAGGTGTTCTTTTCAGATTTTTGCGACGCTTCTGCGCGATTCTGATTTTTACGCTTACTGAACCAGGCTGTGTGTGAGATTAGGGTGCTTAGGTTACTGATTCCCGTAAACCAAAAATTAGTTAACGAGGCCGAATACTTCCTAAGCCTTAGACCTAATACTTCAGCTTTTCATTTCCTCAACCTCTTGAGGAGTGTCCAGATCTTAATGGGTACTCAGAGTCTATTCAAGAATGCCTAAAGTTTGCATTCTTTACTAATCTTATTGTGCACTTTTCTTGAATGAGGTCTAGAACTTAGGTTAATTCCTTAGTTCCTTACTAATGACTATCACTTTTTCTCATAATTTTGTGCTCCTTTTTCATTTTGTTTCTTTTCTCCTTCGCAAAATTTTCTTCTCTTTTCCTCTTATTCTTTTTCGGATTTTTTTTTTTTTTTTTTTTAATTTTTATGGTGTTTTTGGCATATGTGAATTTTTTTGTTTGAAACCTTTTCTTACAAGTTTTGCACTTTCATACCCCCCCATGCCTAAGATTTGCAATGTCCTCATTGTAACCTAGGGGGTCTTAGTTCATTCCTTAAGGCAGAAATTTGGATGAGTGGATGGGTCGGGTTGAATTTTTGCGGACGATTTCAAATCCCAGATGCAAACATCTGAGTTGGGGTCGGCTGTCTACAAGGGTGAACTTCGAGTGCTGAAAGGTGTCAGAACAAGTTTCAGGTTTACAAAGAGAATGACGGGCTGCCTCCCGTTAAGCGCTGAGTTTTACGCCATCGGCTGGGCGCAATAAGCTCAAGGGGAAAGGAGGATATAAGATGCCTCAGCCAAATCAGTAGAAGTTACATCAATGAACGGCTTGAGTCTCTGACCGTTCACGATGAAAGGTTCAGAATCGTGGCTGAGTGGACTGATTTCGATTGCTCCATTTCCAAAAACCTGTCGGACCAAATATGGTCCGACCCACTTAGATCTCAATTTTCCTGGGAAGAGTTTGAGTCGGGCATCAAAGAGTAGGACCTTTTGACCAGGATGAAAGATCTTTCTCGAGATGTGTTTGTCGTGGAAGGCTTTAACCCGCTCCTTGTAGATTTACGAGTTCTCGTAAGCGTCTATGCGTAATTCATCGATCTCGCTGATTTGGAGTTTTCTGTGGGTCCCAGCCTTGGAAAGATCCAGATTACAGTTCCGTACTGCCCAATAGGCTTTATGCTCCAGTTCGACGGGAAGGTGGCATGCCTTTCCGTACACCAATCTAAAGGGAGACATGACCAATTGGGTCTTGTGGGCGGTCCTATAGGCCCACAATGCTTCCGGAAGTCGGGACGACCAGTCCTTCCTGTCAGGTCGAACAGTGACTTGCAGGATTTTCTTGATCTCCCGATTAGACAGCTCAGCTAGACCATTAGTTTGGGGGTGGTAAGGAGTAGAGATTCGGTGAGACACCCCGTATTTGGTCATCAGTGACCTAAACTGAGCATTTGCGAAATGGGTCCCCCCATTAGAGATTATTGCACGAGGAATCCCGAACCTTGAGAAAATGTGTTGATGAATGAATTTGAGAACGATTTTGTGATCACAGGTTCGGGTCGGTATGGCTTCGATCCATTTGGACACGTAGTCCACAGCCAACAGAATGTATTCGAAACCATCCGAAATAGGAAAGGGGCCCATAAAATCAATCCCCCAAACATCAAAGATTTCGCATACTAGAATCGGTTGCATAGGCATCATGTCGCGATGGCTCATGTTGCCCAAAGTCTGGCAACGACTGCATGCCTTGCAATGACTGTATGCGTCTTTGAACAGTGTGGGCCAGTAAAAGCCGCACTGGAGGACTTTTGCTGCGGTTTTATGCCCGGCAAAATGGCCACCGCATGCCTGGTCATGGCAGAAAGAGAGGATATTGTTGACTTCCCCTTCCGGGACACATCTCCGGATGATCTGATCGGCACCTATGCGGAAGAGGTACGGGTCTTCCCAAATGTAATACTTGGCATCGGAGCGTAATTTGTCTTTCTTGGCCTTCGGCCAATCGGACGGGATCTGATGGGATGCCAAGTAATTTACTATATTAGCAAACCATGGAAGGCTAGTACCAATAGTCAGCAGGTGCTCATCGGGAAAATGCTCAGTGATGGGTCCGGAAGGGTCAATTATTTCAGAAGGAAGACGGGACAAGTGATCAGCTACCACGTTTTGCTTTCCCGCTTTGTCGCGAATCTCAAGGTCAAATTCTTGCAACAGCAAGATCCATCGGATTAATCGAGGTTTCGCGTCCTTCTTCGCAAGGAGATGCCTCACAGCTGTGTGATCCGAGTATATGATGACATGGGAACCCAGAAGGTACGATCTGAACTTCTCTAGGGCAAATACTACAGCTAGCAGCTCTTTCTCAGTAATTGTATAGTTACGCTGAGCCTCATCGAGTGTTTTGCTGGCGTAGTAAATGACCACAGGTTTCTTGTCATTTTTCTGCCCCAAAACCGCTCCTACAGCGAAGTCGGATGCATCACACATGATCTCAAAGGGTTGAGACCAATCAGGGGACTGTAGGATCGGGGCTTGGGTGACTCGGTCACGCAGGATTTCAAATGCTTGAGTGCATTCCTTGGAGATTTCGAAGGGAACATCCTTGGAGAGAAGAGTGGTCAGGGGGCGTGCGATTTTTGAAAAATCAGGGATAAATCGTCGATAAAAACCGACATGCCCTAAAAAGGATCGGATGTCCCTGATCGAGCTAGGCATAGGAAGGTGAGAAATCAGATTAACCTTAGCTCGATCCACTTGGATACCTTTCTCCGAAATTGAGTGTCCCAGGACAATTCCCTCAGGCACCATGAAATGGCTCTTTTCCCAGGAAAGAACCAAATTCACATCGATGCACCGCCTGAGTATCTGGACCAAGTGTTGGAGGCAATCGTCGAATGATGCTCCGAAAACTGAAAAGTCATCCATGAAGACTTCCAGATAATCACCTACCATATCTGAGAATATGGCAAGCATGCATCGCTGAAAAGTAGCGGGTGCATTGCAAAGACCGAAAGGCATCCTTCGGAAAGCGTATGTTCCAAAGGGGCAGGTGAACGTGGTCTTTTCTTGGTCCTCAGGATGGATTGCCACCTGGTTATAACCGGAGTACCCGTCAAGAAAGCAGAAGAACCTATTTCCCGCTAGTTTTTCGAGAATTTGATCAATGAAGGGTAGTGGGAAATGATCCTTCTTCGTGGAGGAATTGAGTCGACGGTAATCTATACAGACTCTCCACGAGTTGGCTAATCGGGTAGGAATGATTTCTCCGGTCTCAGTCGTTATAGTGGTGAGTCCTGCCTTCTTGGGCACGACCTGAATTGGGCTCACCCAACGACTATCGGAGATCGGGTAGATGATCCCGGCATCTAACCACTTGATGATCTCCTTTTTCACGACCTCCTGCAGATTGGGGTTTAAGCGTCTCTGCATTTCACGAGAAGGTCGTGTGCCCTCTTCTGAATAGATATGATGAGTACAATAAGAGGGACTTATTCCAGTCAAATCATCGAGAGTCCATCCGATGGCTCTGCGATGTTGCTGGAGGACAACAATCAGACGGGATTCCTGTTCAGGACTGAGGTTGGAATTGATAATCACAGGAAAGGTCTGATTAGAACCCAAAAATACGTATTTCAAGTGAGCGGGAAGGGGTTTCAGTTCGAGGATGGGGTTTTCAGCAGCAGCGGGTGGTTCAGTATAGATGTGAGGTTCAAGGGTGGGAGTTACTGGGTTGTTCATATCTGGATTCAACTCCTCTGTTTGCGGGTCAAGATCCTTCTGTGGTTGATGAGGCACAATCGAGTCATTCTGAAGGTGTAATTCATCAACCAAAGTCTTGATGTCACAAATTTGCTCGATGACGCCGCAATTAATTCCTTGTTGGGCCTTAAATATATCAATTTTCAGTGTTTGATCTCCAAACTTAAGCTCTATTTGGCCCTCCTCACAGCTGATGTTGGCTCTAGCAGTAGCCAAGAAAGGTCTCCCTAGAATGATTGGTGTATCCCTAGGGTTCTCAGGTGCATCCATATCTAAGACTATAAAGTCCACTGGAAAATAGAAATCCCGCACTCTCACGATAACATCCTCGAGAATCCCTTTTGGTGACTTTATAGATCGATCTGCTAATTGTAATGTCACCTCGGTTGGTTTCAGCTCAGATTCTTCTAGATGGTCAAGTAAGGATGTGGGTATCAGGTTTATGGATGCACCCAAGTCTAACAATGCTCTATCAAATTGGGTACCACCTATCTTACAGGAATTCAGGGGAGTTCCAGGATCTTTTGCCTTGGGTGGGAGTCTACTAAGGATTACAGAGCTGGCTTGCTCTGACAGAACAATTGGGCTCCCTCCCTTGGTTCGCGGCTTACGCTGGGGTGTACATATATTTTTTAGAAATCGTGCGTAAGCTGGTACATGGCGGATTGCATCCATCAAGGGGATGTTTTTGTGGACCTGCTCAAAGAGCTTGACCAGGTCCTCCTCAGGGGCCACGGGTTTTGTGGTCTTCTTTCCCTTGGTCAGGGCCTCGGGAAACGGGATCTTGGTTGGTTCTTCTAGGATAGGTCCAGGTTGTGGATCTGGAACAGCGGTACCTTGGATAACTATCCTAGGGTCATGGTTATCAGGCTTGGAGTGGTTTGGATAATGTGGGTCTTGAGTTGTCTTACCACTACGTGTTGTTACAGAATTTAATCCGGCCTGATTTTGGTTTGGGTTTGGTAGGAGGGGTGGCTGCTGCTGAAATCCCGCATAAGAAGTTGAGGCTTCCATCTCGTCTGGAGATGGAGCAGTAGGAGCCTGATAAATCCATTGGGCGTGGCCTAAATTTGGATTCATAACGCGCTTCTGGGTTGGCACGTTATTTGGGTTAGGAAGAGGTTGGGAAGGGAGTGTGCCTGGTTGGCGAGAATTTGCCAACTGGGCCAGTTGAGTTTTAACTTCTGTAAGCTCGTCCTTGTGCTATTTTTGAATAGCCGCATTTGTTTTTTGAATGTCAGCCAGAGTCTGAAGGATTAAGGACATTTGATCTTGATTTGGCCCTGATGGATAAGTAGGGTTGGGCCGAGGCTGAGGCGGCTGGTAGTGACGAGAGGGCTGTGGGCGGGACTGAAAAGGTGGTCTTTGGGTTTGGGAATTTCCCGCCCACTGAAAATTGGGATGGTTTCGCCATCCAGGGTTGTAAGTGTTGGAGAATGGGTCGTTCTGGATGGCGTTGAGGTCCTCGCAGGTCTGAGGAACCTCCTGAGAATCAGGGAAAGGAGGAATGGAGTTCCCCCGGCTGGTGTAGAAAGGATCGGATGATCTTCCAGTCCAAGAATCAGATGGGGATGGATATGGGTCCATCATAGGGGAAGATCGGTGGAGGATGTTTTGCACAGTCTCCTGTGTGGAACGAGGTTGTGCAAAGGAGTTATGCGCAGAGGTGGCTCGCTGCAAGTGCTGAGTCAGCTCATCCACCTTCTTTTCAATGATTGAGACCTTGTCCAATCGACTGGCCACTAATTCCAGGTCGACTGATGCGGACAGGCCCTGCGTCTCATGTGCTCCCTTAAGATTCGTCGCTGCGCGGGTATTCGTCCTGTCGAATAATCCCATGGAGTCATTGTTGATGGAGTTCTCGCACATGTTTTCGAGAATCTCCCATACGGTGTCTTCATGTTGACCCATGATGTTTCCTCCGCAAGTTGCATTGACGAAAAGGCGGATGTCCTCACGGAGTCCCTGGTAAAAAGATTGGACTTGTTCCCATTTAGGAACTCCGTGATGGGGGCACTTCCTCATGAGATCCTGAAAACGATCCCATGCCTCATGAAGAGGTTCTCCTGATTGTTGAGTGAAGTGTGTAATCTGATGGTGCAAGGCGTTGGTCCGACCAACGGGAAAGAACTTTTTCAAAAACTCGGATTGAAGTTCTTCCCAAGTGTTGATCGGCCGGGTCTGAGTTTGATACCAATGGGCAGCCTTGTCCATAAGAGAAAAGGAGAACATCTTCATGAGAAGAATATCCTGATTTTGCGCATCTGATCCAAAAGTGTGGGCCAGATGCTTTAGCTGTTTGATGTGCTGGAAGGGATCTTCAGAATTAAGCCCATGGAATTTAGGTATAGCATGAATCATGTTGGGCTTTAGTTCGGAATCAGGTCCTCCAGTCGGGATTCTGACTCGAGGCTCAATGGCCACCGCAGCAGGATTGTAGTGGTCCCGCATCATAGGACGCTGTGGTGGGTGCACGAAGTTTTGGAAGAGGTCATTGAGTCGCTGGAGCTGGTGTTCCAGATTATTTTCTTCCTCAACTGGCTGAGCCATGATGGGGGAAGAAGAAGAACTTGGTTCTGAATCAGAAGAGAGAATAATGTGAGGGTGTTGCTGCACAAACACGGGCGTCGAGGCTTGGCCTTGACGAGAGCGAATTTCTAAAGGAGGTCTTAAGGGTAGTCTTAGAGACCTCCTTCCGTACATGCACAGTTGGAAGAGGTAAGTTTAGCAGGTGCTGGACCCAATCAAGGCACCCAAAAAAGGTGTTGGGTGACTATAGAGGTACGGGGCAGATGGACCCCTTGATCAGAAAGATCGTCCACCTGAGAATTACCTGGGCAGCCAGAGAGGGAGAGTCCCGCGAAGACCCCTACACGGTAGAGCGTCCCCACGGGTTACAGGGTTTCCCTCACCCGACCTCTCTTGTCACTGCGGTTCCAGGTAAACCAGAATGGGGATCTTGACCTCTTAAGTCTACCAATTTTAAGATCAGGGTGCTTAAGGTTTCACTTGAACTTTAGTCTTTTTAAGTGCAAAGAGTGACCTAATTTAAGGTTGGTTAACCCAAAGGGGTCAACTTTACCTCTTGTTTTCTTTGAGAGCTTTTTGGGTCCTTTCTTTTAGGGTTCAAGTGTTTAGAGAGAGCCAATTGTTTAGGATTTTTCTTGTTAATTATTTTCAATCAATGGCTTGGGCACACCTCTTTTGGATTTCCTCAATTCTTGATCAAGGGGTGTGTCTCTACTGAAATCCTAATGTTTGACCTTATGTTGGCTCTACTTGGTCCATTTAACTCTTTGTTGGGCAATTAGGGCTCAAGCAAGAATGTGTTAGCCCTTAAATACCCTTAATAGTGTGCAGGAGTGATGAGTTGAAAACATGCAACTCTTTATGGTTACTAAGTATGGAAGACAGGTTAGCCCTATATTGCTTGTTCTTTTCTTTTCTTCCTCTTTAGAGTTTAGGGGTTAATAGTGAGAGGAAAAATTTACCTGTCTTCGGAGTGGTTGTCGTGTGGTTGCTCGTCTTCTTGAGTTCCTGTAGCTGCACAAAAGAGAGGAGATTATCAGAAATTAAAAGAAACAGGAATGTTTACCTCTAGAATAGCCGTTGCTCCCCGGCAGCGGTGCCAAAATGAAATGCTTGATTCGGGACAACCGGGTTTTATTCTTGTAACGTTGTAGTATAGCCAGTTATTACCAACATTTCAAATATATAAATTTTTTACTCGGAAAATAAAAGAGTTCCCGAGGTCGAACTCAGGGAGCAAGTTGTATTCTAGAGATATACATGTTTCTTTTACAAAATAAAGAAAGAGAGAGGGAAAGAATTTGTTGTTCTCTTTGTTTTCTCCTCATGATGTTCTTCTTTCTTTCTTCAGATCTCCTTCTTCTTCTTCCTTGGTTTCTGTCTTGGCCTCTCTTCTTCTTTTTTCTGCAGTCTCTTCTATGAAGGTTTCTTCTTCCTTGGCTCTACTGTACTTCTTCTCTACAACCTTTCCTCTTCTTCTGCCTTGCTCAGCCTCTTCTTTAGAGTTTCTTCTTGTTTCTCCTCCCTGCGGCTAAGTGTCAGCTTCTTCTTTTCTTTTTCAGCCAGGGACGTCACCCCTCCTTTCTTCTTTTCCTTTCAGGCCGTCGTCTGATTTCCAAATCGGACGACTTAACTACCTGTTGCTACAGTCAGCTTCCTTCTTCTTTCGCGGGTCTTCTTCTTCGCCTGTGCCTGCACACTTCAGAGTTTTTCGTCAGAGGCAAAACCTACTCTACCCTCCCCCCCCCGCGTCTCTCTCTCTCTCTGAAACCACTCTTGGGAAAGCTCTCCCAGAGCTGCCGGGTAACCGGGTTCGGGTCAGGCCTGGGTCCAGGCCCACCGGCGTGCGTGGTGGGTGAGGAGTGCAGGTCAGTCTTAAGTCGGGTCGGGTCGGGTCAGGTCCGCGGGGCGTGAGCGCGGACGAGACCGGGTAACCGGGCGGGTGAAGGGGACCTCACCCCGTGTGCTGAGGCAGTAAGCCTCCAGCACTTTTGCGTCTTATGTCGTTGCGACTCTTCAGGCTTTTCCGAGGTGGGACTAAATGTCCCACCTCAATTGCGCGCCCGCAGCGGGGAAATCAGCGGGAGATTGCGGCGTCACGCGAAGCTTTCTGCCTTAGCTGCGAGCCTGGTGTTTTGCCAAAACGCCTCGCAAGGCCTGGGAGTTGAATCTGAGCGTGGCGCTGAGCGTGGCGCGCCTGTAGCTGCAGGTGGAAGCAGTTCCTCCCGCGCGGCAATGGCGGCGGAGGTCGGGTGGTCTGTTCACAAGAAAACGGCCTCTCGGCCTAATCAGAAAGTGCCAGGAGCTTCGCCAGGGTGCGGCGAAGCTCGTGTGGGTGGTGGCGAGGCGCGGGGCGGCGTGCGAGGGCTGCCCTAGGTCGGACTGTGGGTCGGAGGATGGGTCTGTTCGGTGGGGTTGCAGAGGGTGATGTGGGGGAAGTGGCAGGGCGGAGGTTGATCAGGGTGAGGAGGCGGAGGTCCTGCGGTGGTTGGCGAGCCGTGTGGGTCGCTGAGGTGATGGGAGCGGCTCGTCGGAGGGTGGTCGGAGACGAAGGGGGTGACGATGGTCAGGGTCGGTCGAGGGCTTAATTGAATAAATGGAAAGCGGGGAAAGAAAGAGGAGAAGAAGGGGAGTAGCTCTAGCTTACTTGCAGGGACGAAGGGGGAGGAACAGGGCGACAGTCGTATCGACTGTCGCCAGAGAAGACGATGCTCAGGGAAAGGGGCGGTGGCGAGCAGAGAGCCGGAGAGGCGCCAACTGGGTGCGGCGTGGCGCGGGAAGAGCAGGGGAGGAAGTCTCTGCTGCTGGTATTGCGGCAGAGCGAAGAGGTGGAGGGGGAGGAAACCGCCGGAGCTGGTGAGCGTCTGCCGGAGGAAGAAGAGAGGAAAGTTGGGGATTTTCTCCGTCAGATCCAGGCTGCCCTGGTCGGTGGAGCAACGGGGGGTATTTATAGGGATCAAACAGGGAGGAAGGCGGAGGGAGACGATGTGTCTCCCTCGCCGGAGGATGGCCGAAAACAAGAACCCATACCGTCCGTGCATTCGCACGGCCGGTATGGTGGGTTACAACGACCAGGGGGGTGTCCCTGCGACGGCTGGCGACGCAGGGCACCCCCGGTTAACTTGCTAGGTCCCCCACCTCACCCTGCGCGGCGCCATGCTCCGCGCAAGGTCGCCGGAGCATGGTGCTGGCAGGTTTTGTAGGGGGGACCTGATCGCAAAGAACGAAGGAGAGTTAGGGGCCAAAATGCGAGGGTTCAAAAGTTGAGGGCCAAAGTGTAAATATATGAGGACCAAAGTGTAAAGTCGGTCAAGGAGGTTTCTTCTTAGGCTCAAGTTTTTATACATGACTAATTAGGACCTAAGGAATCTGATGGTGAATTTAATTTCTATATTAAACCTTGTTTGACCGGTCAATTTACGCAAAAACCCAAATTAAGTTATTAATTGGGCATGGTTCTCAATGTAGGTCAAAATGGGTTCTAAAGGCCAAATTGAAGATTCTAAACCCTAGAGATTATTTTTCTATGAATTTTAGAGGGTTTATTCTATTTTTACTTTGCCTCGAACCTTGTGAATTGAAGTGGGTTGTTTTAGGGTTACAGATTATCATTTAGTTTCTTGGAATTGCTGTAGCCCTCGCTAGATCATTTCATCCCACTTTTATTCTTATTAAGCTGCTTTGACCTATGTTTGGGCCCTGAATTACCCTGTATGCATATTATACTGGTAAAATTGCATTTTTACCCCTTATGACTTGTTTTCTTCTTAAACTCAGAATTCTCTGAGTTAAGCCTTTCCTTGAGATATGTAAGAGCTTTTATCCTTTGTATTAGGTCAAAATGAGCTAGTTATGGCTCATGATGAGGTTCTCATCAGTTACCAAGTCCCACAAACCAGAGGTCAGTTAATGAGGCTGAAGACTCCCTAAGCCTTAGACCTAATACTTAAGCTTCGCATTTTCCCCAACCTCTTGAGGACTATCCAGATCTTAGCGGATACTTGAATTTTGAAGCTTAAGAGTCTAGCCTAAGAGGCCTAAGATTAGTACTCCTACTAATTTCTTTTGTGTCTCATTAGCACTTTTTTCCTTTCATTTTCTTTTTCTTGATATGGTCTAGAACTTAGTAAATCCCTAAATTTCTTACCAATGACTATCTCTTCTTTTTTTTCTTTTCATTTTATGCTCCTTTTTGACATTTTTCACTTTTCCCCCTTTTTCGCATGATTTGTATGGCCTAAAATATTTTCTCTCCCCTCAAAATTTTTTGTTCTTTTTCATGAATTTTTCATTTTTTTGATGTTTTTGTGATATGTGATTTTTGTTTTGTTGAAACCTTTTGTTGTGAGATGAGTTTTCACGGTGTTTTGCACTTTCATACCCCCCCATGCCTATGATTTGCAATGTCCCCATTGTAAATTAGGTGGGTTCGAGTTCAGCTTAGATCATTCATTAGAACAGGTTTTGGGTGGGTGAACGGATCGAGGTGACTGTTGCGAATGATTTCAAAACTCGAGTACGGGTACCTAAGGTGGGGTCGACTGTTCTAATGGATGAACCCTAAAGTGCAATATGAATTTAGCATAGGAATGTCAAGAAAGGTTTCAGATTTTTCAAGAATGACGTGTTGCCTCCCATTAAGTGCTGAGTTTTACACCATCGGCTGGGTGCAATGAGCTCACGGAGATGGAGGGTAAAGGATATCTCAGCGAAATTTGTATCGAACAAGTCAATGAACAGTTTGAGTCTCTGACCGTTCACGACGAAAGGTTCTGAATGGTGGCTGAGTGGACTGATCTCGATGGCTCCATTTCCGAAGACTCATCGGACAAGGTAGGGTCCAATCCATTTTGATCGTAGTTTTCCTGGGAATAGTTTAAGCTTGGCATCAAAGAGTAGGACTTTTTGACCAGGATGGAAGATCTTTCTGGATATGTGCTTGTCGTGAAAGGCCTTAACTAGCCTTTGTAAATTCATGAGTTCTCATACACGTCGTGGCGTAATTCATTGATCTCTCTCATTTGAAGCTTTCTATGGGTTCTTGCCTTAGAAAGATCTAGGTTGTTGTTCCGTACTGCCCAATAGGCTTTGTGCTCCAATTCGATGGGGAGGTGACATGCCTTCTCGTACACCAATCTGAAGGGAGACATACCTAATTGGTTTTTGTGGGTGATCCTATAAAACCACAAAGCTTCTGGAAGTCAGGATGACCAGTTCTTCCTGTCAGGTTGAACAGTAACCAGGAGGATTTTCTTGATCTCTAGATTAGATAGCTCAGCTAGACCAATAGTTTGGGGGTGGTAAGGAGTAGAGATTCAGTGCGACACCCTGTATTTGGTCATCAGTGACCTGAACTGAGTGTTAGTGAAATGGGTCCCTCCATCAGAGATTATAGCATGTGGAATCCCAAACCACGAAAAGATGTTCTGATGAATGAATCTGATAACCACTTTGTGATCATTGGCTCAGGTCTGAATGGCTTTGATCCATTTGGACACGTAATCAACAGCGAGTAGAATGTACTCGAAGCCGTTTGAAATAGGAAAGGGTCCCATAAATTCAATCCCCCACACGTTGAAGATTTTGCATACAAGGATCGACTGTGAGGGCATTATATCACAGTGGCTCATGTTGCCTAAGGTCTGGCAACGAGTGCATGCCCTACAGTGATTGTATGTGTCTTTAAAAATCGTGGGCTAATAGAAGCCACACTGGAGGACTTTCGTTGTGATTTTATGACCTGAAAAATGTCCACCGCATGCCTGGTCATGGTAGAAGGACAATTATCTCCTGAATTTCCGCTTCAGCGACACATCATCGAATGATTGGATCAGCACCGATGCGGAAAAGATACGGGTATTCCCAAAAGTAATACTTGGCATCAAAAAGTAATTTCTCCTTCTTAGCCTTCGGCCAATTGGACGGGATCTGATGTGATGCCAGGTAGTTTACTATATGAGCAAACCATGGAAGCCCTGTATTGATAGTAAAAAGGTGCTCATCAAGAAAATGTTCCATGATGGGTCCGGAAGGGTCGATGATTTCAGAAGGAAGGCGGGACAAGTGATCAGCTACCTCTTTCTATTTTCCTGCTTTGTTGTGAATCTCGAGGTTAAATTCTTGCAACAGCAAGATCCAGTGGATTAATCGAGGTTTCGCATCCTTCTTTGCAAAGAGATGCCTCACAGCTGTGTGATCCAAGTAAATGATAACACGAGAACCCAGGAGATAAGATCTAAATTTTTCCAGGGCAAATATTATGGCTAGAAGCTCTTTCTCCATAACTGTGTAGTTATGCTAAGCCTTATCAAGTGTTTTGCTAGCGTAGTAGATGACCACGGGTTTCCTGTCAATTTTTTGCCCAAGTACCGCTCCTACAGTGAAATCAGATGTATCGCACATGATCTCAAAGGGTTGAGACCAATCAAGGGACTATAGGATCAGAGCTTGGGTAACTCGATCACGGAGGATTTTAAATGCTTGAGTGCATTCCTTGGAGATTTTGAAAGGTACATCCTTAGAAAGCAAGTGGTCAGGGGGCGCACGATCTTCGAGAATCAGGAATGAATTGACGGTAAAAATTGACATGCCCCAGGAAAGATTAGATGTCCTTGATTGATCTAGGCATAGAGAGATTGGAAATCAAGTTCACCTTGGCTCGATCGACCTGGATGCCTTTTTCTGATATGATATGTCCCAGGATAATTCCTTCAAGCACCATGAAATGGCTCTTTTCCCAGGAAAGAACCAGATTAACGTCAATGCACCACCTGAGGATTTGTTCCAATTGTAGGAGGCAATCGTCAAATGATTCTTTGAATATTGAAAAGTCATCCATGAAGACTTCTAGATATTCGCCTACCATATTTGAGAATATGGCAAGCATGCGTTACTAAAAAGTAGTGGGTGCATTGCAGAGATCGAACGGCATCCTTTGGAATGCGTACGTCCTGAAGGGGTAGGTGAAGTGGTCTTTTCTTGGTCCTCAGAATGGATTGCCACCTGGTTATGACCGGAGTACCCATCCAAAAAGTAGAAGAACCTATTTCCTGCTAGTTTCTTGAGGATCTGATCAATAAACGGTAGTGGGCAATGATCCTTCTTCGTGGAGGAATTGAGTCTTCTATAATCAATGCAAACACTCCACGAGATAGCCGCACGGGTTGGTATGATTTCTCCGATTTCAGTCGTGATCACGGTGAGTCCTGCTTTCTTAGGCATAACCTGGATTGGACTTACCCATCAACTGTCGGAGATTGGGTAGATGATCCTTGCATCCAACCACTTGATGATCTCCTTTTTCATGACCTCCTGCAAATTAGGATTCATACGTCTCTGCATTTCATGGGAAGGTCGTGTGCCCTCTTCGGTGTAGATATGGTGTGTGCAGAAAGAGGGGTTGATACCAGTCAAATCATCAAGAGTCCATCCAATGGCTCTACGATGTTGCTGGAGAATAGTAATCAGACGGGATTCCTAGTCAGGTGTGAGTCTGGAGTTGATAATCACAGGAAACATCTGATTAGAACATAAAAAGATGTACTTCAGATGGTCGGGAAGAGGCTTGAGTTCCAAAATAGGGTTATCAGCAGCAGCGGGCAGTTTGGGGTGTGTGTCAGGAGCAAGGGAAGGAGTTATGGGTGTATCTAAATCAAGTTCGGACTCCTCTGATTGCGGAGAGTCCATCCAATGGCTCTACGATGTTGCTGGAGAATTGTAATCAGACGGGATTCTTGGTCAAGTGTGAGTCTGGAGTTGATAATAACAAGAAACATCTAATTGGAACCCAAAAAGACGTACTTCAGATAGTCAGGAAGAGGCTTGAGTTCCAGAATGAGGTTATTAGTAGCAGCGGGCGGTTCGGGGTGTGTGTCAAGAGCAAGGGAAGGAGTTATGGGTGTATCTAGATCAGGTTCAGACTCCTCTAATTACAAGTTTTGATCCTCTTGTGGTTGATTGGAAGTAATCAGGTTATCCTCAATAGATGGATCATCAACCACAACCTTGATATCCCATATCTGTTCTATAACACCACAATTAATCCCTTGTTGGGCCTTAAAGATGTCAATCTTTAGTGTTTGGTTCCCAAATTTCGGCTAAATTTGGCCCTTCTCACAATTTATATTGGCCCTAGCAGTGGCCAGAAAGGGTCTCCCTAGTATGATTGGTGTGTCCCTTGGGTTTTCTGGAGCATCCATATCCAAGACTACAAAGTCCACTAGGAAATAGAAATCCAGCACCCTAACAATGACATCCTCAAGAACTCCTTTAGGTGACTTAATAGATCAGTCAGCCAACTACAATGTCATCTCTATTGGTTTAAGCTCAAATTCCTCAAGGTGGTCAAGGAGGGATGTAGGTATTAGGTTTATGGAGTCTCCTAGATCTAATAAAGCACTGTCAAATTAGGTATCACCAATGGTACAGGAAATTAGGGGAGTACCTGGGTCTTTTGCCTTAGGCGGGAGTTTGCTCAAAATTACAGGGATGGCTTACCTTGACAGGACGATCGGACTCCCACTTTTGGTTCGTGGCTTACGCTTGGGTGTACACACGTATTTCAGAAATCATGCGTAAGCTGATACATGGTGGATTGCATCCATCAAGGGGATGTTTATATGGACCTATTCAAAGAGCTTGACCAGATCCTCCTCAGGAGCCACGGATTTATTTGTCCTCTTTCCCTTGGTCAAGGCCTCGGGAAATGGAACCTTGGATGGTTCCTCTAGAATAGGTCCAGGTTCTTGATCTGGGATAGGGGCATCTTGGATATCTATCCTAGGGCTTGGGTTACTACCAGGCTGAAAGTGGTTTCGATAAGGTGGGTATTGTGTTGCTTTGCCACTATGGGTTGTTACAGAATTTAGTCCTGCCTAGTTTTGGTTCTGAGTTGGTAAAATAGGTGGCTACTGCTTAAATCCCGCATATGATGTCGAAGCTTCCATCCCGTAGGGTGATGTAAACACATTTACACTACTTAAAATGTCTATTTATGCATGTTCTTAAGCATAGGATTGCATTTCATGATATAAATATTGCATTACATGCATCATCTTGCATTTAGAGTAGTTTGAATAAAATGGAGGTTAATTGTCTCCTTTTATGTGCTTGGACAGGGCAAATATTTTATCGGGGCCTCGGATCAAAGATCCAACTGTATGGATATGATCAGGGCGACGATTGGAGTTCAACGACTCCAAGATCGCCCTAATCAGGCATCCGTAGCATCAGATAGAGATCGGGGAACCCTAGAAGATCAAGGGCCAGGATGGTGTAAATCCGCACTTCAGATGGCAAATCCGACCACACGGATGAATTTGGATCGACGATCGCAGCCCAACGACACAAAAATCGAGTCAATCCGACATCCGTGGCACCATCTACAACTTCCAGAAGATGGACGGCTAAGATGGCGCCACGTGGCGCCATCTCAGCCGCCCAATCGGCCGCATGCGTCTGGTGAAGACCGCGCACCGTCTCCTCTCCGCCGTTGGATCTCGATCCAACGGCTACGGTCGCTCGCGTTTAAAAACGTCCGCGCGACCACTTCGCCCGCGTAGCGCAGCGGCAACGCAGCTGCGGGCGAAGCGGAGGTCGCGGGTTCGAGCCGCGGTGAGGGGTTGGAAGGCGCGGGCGAGCGGGCGCGCACGAGCGTCGGATGAAGATCCAACGGCCGCGTGCGCCCGATAGCGCCGATGCGCAACTGGACGCTCTGGTGGGCGCGCGATCGCACGCGGGCGGGCGCACTACGCAGCGGGCGCGGACGCGATCTAAGCCGTCCGATCTCGTGATCGGACGGCTGAGACGACGCGGACGTGCATATGCGTTACGCGCGCAGGCCAGCCGAGCGGGCGCGCATGGGCGCGGCGGCGACGGCGACGGCGGGGCTTTAGCGACGGTTTTATCCGTCACTAAAGACCCCTTATTTATTATTTTGAAGATGTAATGTCCATTTTGCCCCCACTCCTTGCAACTATAAAAGGAGACCCCCTCCATACGAAATTTTCATCCCTTCCTTCTCCTCTCTACCTCTCCAAAGCTCAAGAGAAGCTTGTCCCACACCCGGGATGCTTCTCGCGAGATAAAGTCCAAATTTTCGTCCCCCTTCGGAAGTGGATCCCGCGACGACGACGGCGTGCTGCTTCGTTCCCGTTCTTCTGCTTCGTCCTCCTTCGTCTCGCTTCGTTCTCCTTCGTCCAGGCGTCGTCCCGTCCGGCTCGTCCTCCAAGCGACCGTCGAGGAGGATTTCTCTCTCCCTATTCTTTTTACTGCTTTCTAGTATAGATTTACTGCTTTCTAAGAGTAGTCTATTCGTCCTCCGAGCGATCGTCGAGGAGGACATTTCTCCCTCCATTCTTTTAATGCTTTCTAGAGTAATTATTTTATGTTTTCTAGTTGTAACGAAAGAACTCTTTTATGATAAATTCCTTGTCTATTCTACATCTCATTTTGATTTCCATGTATAGTATTCTTTCTCTCTCTCTTACTCCCTCTGTCTCTTTTATTTGTTGTAGATACTTAGATAGTTTAAATTGAATTTCTTTGTGACAAAATAAAAAGAAACGCGAAGTTTTTAAATCAAACGTTCGCCTCCCTGTGTTCGACCCGGAATTTTAATTTCGGTATAAATTTTATTTGTTGAACAAGAATCCTTCGCTTTCGAACTACAACGAAGGGTTTTCCAAAACCAAACACGTTAGCGTAGGTGCGTAAAAAAATCGTTCAACATTTTGGCGCCGTTGCCGGGGAGGCAACGCTCTTTGATTTCTCTTCGCATTTTGTAACTTACAAATCATTTACCTCACTTTTTTTTTCCTTTCTTATTGTAATTGCAGGTACTCTTTTGAGACAGGCAAAAGCGGTAGATCGGAGTAAAGTGCTGTGGAAGGTTTTGTAAGTTATCCCCCACCTCCTACCCATTAGATTTCATTTCATCACATAATAATTCAAACATCAATCAACCTAGGTGTTCTTATAAACTCTAAGGTTAGATTGTTTGTTGTTTGACATCCATACTCACTCCAACCCCCACATTAAAAAAATAATAATAATAATAAAATCTCACAGAGGTACACAACCTCATCTGATTTTCTAACTCAACCGGTAAACCAATCTTAGGAGCCGGTACACACATCCAAACACATAATCGAGTAGAAATCAGATTGGGTAATCATTGTGTGCCTAATTAGGTGGTGCATCAGGCCAGTTGTTTGAGTTGTTTGGGTCGCACCACTTCAAATAAAATCAACTCATCAAGTAGCTGCCAATTAGGTTCAACTCTTAGGGATCTACCAGGCACTCCACATTCTTTTTAAACTTTAAAGGAAAATATCTTCACCTGTGCTTGCAAAACCTGGTGTGCCAATGAAACTTGATTGAAAACACCTAAAGTTGAATCCTAAAAGCTACTAAGCAAGATTTGAACCTTAAAATTCATCACATCAAAAATAATCTTGCTTGAAAACCACTGGTTGTGCACGCACACACAAAGCAATCAATCATTAAGGGCACAACCCATTTAAAGGGCCCATCACATTCCAAAGCACATTCAAACCTAGCCCTAAATAAAACAGAGTAGACGTTGGCCTTAAGGATTGGACTCGCTCTTCAGAACTCAGAACGAGATTATTTTCGATTAGTCTGTTTCTACTGTTCAATCTGATGTCTAGCTAGGGGAGCAGAGTCAAACGATCGCGGCTGGGGGGTACACTAGGAACCGGAGGCGCAAGCCGAAGGAAGAACCTTCTCCCCAGTCCCTCCTTCTAACTGGTTGGATTGAACAGACAGAAGTAGATCAAATCGTTCCTTTATCTCAAGACGGGTTTTGAGAGTCTGTAGGTCTGTAGGCTAACCCATTTAAGGACAGGTTTGCTTGTTTGTATTGCAGGGCACCTTTCTTCCTCCCGTGTCTCATGAATCCTTCCACATATTTCACGCATTCCCGCTCTTTCCCTCCTGTTGTAAATTATCCTCAACATGACGATTATCCCAACTCGTATTGTAATCGACCATCAGTTAGTTGGGATAATTTGGATTGGGGATACAATTCCGGACCCCCGTGTTTAGGGTCTAACCCTGAACACTTTGATTCTCAATTCTATCCTTCTCAGAGTTGCATCGATTATAGATCGTCCTCCTTTCATGAACAACCTAATGCGATCTACAATCAGGAAGGATACACTGATCCTTACCCATCCTCTGATTTCACTGCCTTTAGGTCATCTCCATCTTTTGAACAATCTGAAATGACCTATTATCAGGATGGGTATAACGAATCTCAATTCGTTAATTCCTCTACATTGATGTCAAACCCGCCCAACCCTGAACCAACTCATTTGGTTCAGGTTAATCAGGTTCAAGATAAGGTTCTGGCTAACTTGAGGAATATCATTCAATCTTTAGAAGTTCAGCCAATACCTTGCATTGAGAGATTGGAGCCCCTGATTGAAATGATTGATGATTTAAACAAGTCTTTGTTGGATTGGCTCCAGGACGTTAAGGATAAGAACCCGGGTGAGTTTCTACTTGGGAAATTAGTAAAATTGAGGATGAGATTCGTGGTTGCTTTGATTCAATATTGGAATAATTCCCAGGATGAACTCTCTTCAGGAAAGCCAATGATAGAACCTGCTCAGGCACCTGTTGGGGGGGACACGTGTTACGAAGCTGACCAGATTGAATTAAAACAACCAATTAAGGATGATTTGATTTCTTCACCTGAAATCCCTGAGCCGGGTTACGAGGAAACGTATGTCTCCTTGGAACGCAAAGTGACAAATGATTTTGGGACATACATTGATACGGATCCTGATGGTGAAGATTCAAGTTGCGAAGTCTCACACGAGTTTTCAGATCACGATTTTTGTGAGACGATTGGGCCTGAGGAATCTGATAGATCATTTGATAGCCCAATAACTGAGGAAACTGATCTTATTAGGGCACACGATACGTATCCAGAATCGCATTTTCTGGAGGAATTAATTCAATGCCCTGATTATCAGTTACACCCTATTGAGCTTATTGATGATTCTAATTCTGAGATAATTAGACCCAAGTCAATTTTGATTTTGCCACATCATCTAGACTTGGAGATTTCAGACGGGGTGATGAATATACAAGAGGTCATGGAATTTGATATGCCGAATGAGGAGGATAGGAGCTGGGAAATTCTGATTTGGGAAGTCAATTTTGGAGGAAATGGAAGATTGAGTCGAAGGGTTCCTTTTAAACTGAAACCATCAAATCAGAACCCTTACGACATTTGTTTCGAGGATGTCAAACTCAAGCACACATTTAACGATTATCCTTTTGAGCTTCAATTCTCTGTAACCCGACATTTTGGCCTTGGGTTGCATCCTCACAAATCGCAGGCCCGACCCCGCTTGCATTCTGATTTTAGGTTTTGGGTAATTTTTATCCAGAACCTAAGATATTCTCGATTATGGGGTGTGGGTCTGCACCACAATCTGGTCCACATCTGTGGACCTCTGCTGACAGGTCAGAGGATTCTTCTGTTTATTCTAATTCTGACCTGCACATGTGAATTCTTCATTTCTTTTCTTTGTATAGTGTGCCTAGCTGAAGGCATTAAACTCAGCACATATACAGTTCTTTTTTCATTTTCATCTCGAAGCGGACCCGATATCCACGCAATTCAGGTGCTTTCTACGCTTTTCCACTCTGTTTTATGTCTTTTTAATACAATGAGGACATTGCATTAGATAGGCATGGGGGGATGGATATTTATCTTTGAATTCATTCGTCAGCTCCGTAGATTTGTTTTATTTTATATAAAAAAAAAAAATCAAAATTAGGAAAGAGAATTTGGGTTTAAGAAAATTTTCGATCTTAAGAAATACTATATTATGGTTTGAACACAAAGACCCTTCAGGTCTTTGGACTTAATCAGCCTATGTATCCACTAAAATGTGGATTTGTTTTTCGAGTTCTCGCCAACCTGAATTTTATTATAATTGGAATAAATAAGTTTGGGTGATAAGTACACGACTTGTCAACCCACCCTCTGATTTAAGGGAATTTTGAGTTTTAAGCATCTACACACTTTCTTTGCACTGACTCGTTGTTTGGCGATTTTAACGGAAATTGGGTAGCTAATGAACCTTCTAGGGTGATATGGCTGGCAAGTTATCGTGGGTAACAGCCCATAGGTAGGTTGTCCAGAGCCCAGTCACTGGACCTTTCTCTTTTTGCTGCCTTTAGGTAAATCTTAGACCAGGGAAGCCACCTACTTAAAAAAAAAAAAAAAAAAAAATCAAAAAGGAGAAAAGAACAAAAAGAAATAAGCCACACTTCGCCGCACGAGTATGGCTGGCAAGTTGTCAGTGGTAACAGCTCATTGACCGGTTGTCCAGAACCCAGCTCAGAAAATGCACTAAAAATTCCCAAAACACTTAGGAAGAAGCGGAGAAGTAGAATAAACCGGGGAGATATAGACTGGATTCACCCTTGTGTTGACCCCGTTAAAAAAAAATAAAAGTAGGGAGAAAGCTACCGGTTGTAAAGATACACCTTTAGGCAGAATTCTTTTTGAGGTCACTTAGAGGCGTAGAAATCCGAAGTCCGTTTTAATTGCCGGTCAACGAGTCTATCACAATCACAATAAGATGCTTAAAACTTAGGGTTCTCATCAAATCTTGGGTGAGTTGAATGGCCGTAGAAAGCCACTCTTAAACCCTAAAATTTGAAAATCCAAAAAAAAAAAAAAAAGAGAGTAAAAACAGAAAAAGAAATTTTTCTTTGAATAAGGCGAGGCTTGAGGCGGTCTGCATTTTGGCTGATACCCGGGCACTGTTGTGTCTTTGAAAGTTCAGTTCTTAAGTAGACAATTTCTTAATGATTGAAAATAACTCAGGTCCAAATAATCTAACCTAATTCTTTTATAAATAGCATATAGTTTTTGCTAGGGACTAGCAAAAGATAGGCATGGGGGTATGATGTAAACACATTTACACTACTTAAAATGTCTATTTATGCATGTTCTTAAGCATAGGATTGCATTTCATGATATAAATATTGCATTACATGCATCATCTTGCATTTAGAGTAGTTTGAATAAAATGGAGGTTAATTGTCTCCTTTTATGTGCTTGGACAGGACAAATATTTTATCGGGGCCTCGGATCAAAGATCCAACCGTATGGATATGATCAGGGCGACGATTGGAGTTCAACGACTCCAAGATCGCCCTAATCAGGCATCCGTAGCATCAGATAGAGACCGGGGAACCCTAGAAGATCAAGCGCCAGGATGGTGTAAATCTGCACTTCAGATGGCAAATCCGACCACACGGATGAATTCGGATCGACGATCGTAGCCCAACGACACAAAAATCGAGTCAATCCGCATCCGTGGCACCATCTACAACTTCCAGAAGATGGACGGCTAAGATGGCGCCACGTGGCGCCATCTCAGCCGCCCAATCGGCCGCATGCGTCTGGTGAAGACCGCGCACCGTCTCCTCTCTGCCGTTGGATCTCGATCCAACGGCTGCGGTCGCTCGCGTTTAAAAACATCCGCGCGACCATTTCGCCCGCGTAGTGCAGCGGCGACGCAGCTGCGGGCGAAGCGGAGGTCGTGGGTTCGAGCCACGGTGAGGGGGTGGAAGGCGCGGGCGAGCGGGCGCGCACGAGCGTCGGATGAAGATCCAACGGCCGCGTGCGCCCGATAGCGCCGATGCGCAATTGGACGCTCTGGTGGGCGCGCGATCGCACGCGGGCGGGCGCGCTACGCAGCGGGCGCGGACGGGATCTAAGCCGTCCGATCTCGCGATCGGACGGCTGAGACGACGCGGACGTGCGTATGCGTTACGCGCGCAGGCCAGCTGAGCGGGCGCGCGTGGGCGCGGTGGCGACGGCGACGGCGGGGCTTTAGCGACGGTTTTATCCGTCACTAAAGACCCCTTATTTATTATTTTGAATATGTAATGTCCATTTTTCCCCCACTCCTTGCAACTATAAAAGGAGACCCCCTCCATACGAAATTTTCATCCCTTCCTTCTCCTCTCTACCTCTCCAAAGCTCAAGAGAAGCTTGTCCCACACCCGGGATGCTTCTCGCGAGATAAAGTCCAAATTTTCGTCCCCCTTCGGAAGTGGATCCCACGACGACGACGGCGTGCTGCTTCATTCCCGTTCTTCTGCTTCGTCCTCCTTCGTCCCGCTTCGTTCTCCTTCGTCCAGGCGTCGTCCCGTCCGGCTCATCCTCCAAGCGACCGTCGAGGAGGATTTCTCTCTCCCTATTCTTTTTACTGCTTTCTAGTATAGATTTACTGCTTTCTAAGAGTAGTCTATTCGTCCTCCGAGCGATCGTCGAGGAGGACATTTCTCCCTCCATTCTTTTAATGCTTTCTAGAGTAATTATTTTATGTTTTCTAGTTGTAACGAAAGAACTCTTTTATGATAAATTCCTTGTCTATTCTACATCTCATTTTGATTTCCATGTATAGTATTCTTTCTCTCTCTCTTACTCCCTCTGTCTCTTTTATTTGTTGTAGATACTTAGATAGTTTAAATTGAATTTCTTTGTGACAAAATAAAAAGAAACGCGAAGTTTTTAAATCAAACGTTCGCCTCCCTGTGTTCGACCCGGAATTTTAATTTCGGTATAAATTTTATTTGTTGAACACGAATCCTTCGCTTTCGAACTACAACGACGGGTTTTCCAAAACCAAACACGTTAGCGTAGGTGCGTAAAAAAATCGTTCAACATAGGGTGATGGAACAGAAGGGGCCTGATAAATCATGTGGGTTTGGCCCAGATTTGGGTTCATAACGCGCCTTTGGTTCGGCACGTTATTCAGATTCGGTAGAGGTTGCGAAGGGAGTGTGCTAGGTTGGCGGGAATTCGCCATCTGGCGAGTTGATTTCTAACCTCTGTGATCTCATCCTTGCTCTGTTTTTGCATAGCCGCATTCGTCTTCTGAATGTCAGCCAAAGTTTGAAGGATAAGAGTCATTTGATCAGTTTGAGTTGGCCCAGATTGATAGGTAGGGTTGGGTCGAGGTTGAAGTGGCTGATATGGATGAGGAGCTTGTGGACGGGGTTGATATGGTGGTCTTTGATTCTGATTATTTCCCGCCCACAGGAAATTGGGATGATTCCGTCATCTAGGGTTATAAGTACTAGAAAATGGGTCATTCGGGATGGAGTTGAGGTCTTTACAGGTCTGAGGAACCTCAAGAAAGTCAGAGTACTTGGGTTCAGAGTTCCCCCAACTAGAGTAGGTCGGATCGAAGTTTCCTTTGGTCTTAGAGTCAGACGGGGGTGCGTATGGGTCCATCCCTTGAGAAGATCAGTGATAGATGTTATGCATAACTTCCCTCCAAGAAGGCAGTTGTGCAAACGAGTTTTGCGCAAAGGTGGTTCGTTGCAGATGTCAAGTTAGCTCATCCACCTTCTTCTCGATGATAGAGACCTTGCCCAATCGAATGGCCATCAATTCTAAGTCGACGGATGCAGACAGGCCCTGCGTCTAGTGTGCTCCCCTTGGATTTGTCGATGCGTGGGCATTCGTTCAGTCGAATAAGCCCATGGAGTCATTATTGATGGAGTTCTCGCACATATTCTCATGAATCTCCCACACAGTGTCTTCATGTTGATCCATGATATTTCCTCCGTAGGTTGCATTGACGAATAAGCGGATGTCTTCATGGAGTCCTTGGTAAAAAGACTGGACTTGTTCCCATTTAGGAACCCCGTGATGGGGGCACTTTCGCATGAGATCCAGGAAACGGTCCCATGCTTCATGAAGAGGTTCTCCAATTTGCTGAGTGAAGTGTGTGATCTGGTGTCTGAAGGTATTCGTCCGACCAATTGGGAAGAACTTTTTCAAGAATTCAGATTGTAGTTCAACCCATGTGTTGATTGGACGTGTTTGAGTCAGATACCAGTGAGCTGCTTTGTCCATGAGAGAGAAGGAGAACATCTTCATAAGAAGAATATCCTGATTTTAGACATCTGACCCGTTGGTCTGGGCCAGATGTTTGAGTTGTTTGATGTGCTAGAAGGAATCTTCGAAATTAACCCTATGAAACTTTGGAATAGCATGAATCATGTTGGGCTTGAGTTCAGAATCAGGACCTCCAGCCGGGATTTGGACTCAAGGTTCGATCGCCACTGCAGTGAGATTATAGTGGTCTTGCATCATAGGATGCTGCGGCGGGTTTACAAAGGCTTGAAATAAATCATTCAGGCACTGGAGTTGGTTCTCAAGATTATTCTCCTCTTCTACTAGTTGTGCCATGATGATGGAAGAAGGAGAATTGGATTCTGATGAATCAAAGGAGATGTTTATGTGGTGGGGTTGCTGCACAAACACGGACGTCGAGGCCTGGCCTTGGCGGGAGTGAATCACTAAAGGAGGTCTTAAGGATGGTCTTAAGGACCTCCTGTTGGTGCTAGAGCACCATGATCATTTGTTTTGATGATAACAAAACACGTGTCATTTAATATTTGCGCTTTGAGTCCTAGATTTCAGGTCAATCGCAAATGGATACGTGATTAGACGGAGTTCGAGCTCGCATCCAGGACGGATTGGAGGAGCTCGATGGAGAGCAGAAGAGATTTGCGAGGAGCGATATATTGAAGATGGAAGGAAATGAAGAATAGGATAGATTTCCTTCTTTTGTACTTGTTGTATTTTTCATTTCTTTTGTTGCTCTTTATTTCCTTAGATATTTCATGTTAAAGAGCCTCAAAGTACCCTAACAGTAGTCCTAGGAACACCTGCACAACCCTAGGATACTTAGGTTTTCTGTAGAACACTTAGAAAACCAATATAGGGTTCAAACAACACTTCCAGACGTCTAATTCTCAAATCAGACGTCTGATAAAGTTTTTTATGACATTTGACTGTTGTTTCAGACGTCTGATAACTGTTAGGCTGGACATAGCTAGTTCTGTCTGATGAAATCAGACGTCCAGACCTTAGACCAGACGTCTTAGGAGACGTCTGATGACTTTACCAGACGTCCAATTAGTGGACCGTTGGCTGGCTTAGCAAACACTCAAGAATATGACTGTTAGAGCCTTATCAAACGTCCATAGGACTGTCTAGACGTCTAATAATTGACCGTTTTGCCTCGGCTGACCCAAAATCTCTTCTCAGAGATTTTCTAGCTGTTGCAACGTTTGTAAATCCATTCCCACAGTAAAAGTAGGTTTCCAGACGTTCAGACATAGTGCTAGACGTCCTATATGTCGTCTGATGGACTTGCACAAGAACCCTGTTTAGATCTGATTCAAGTCAGGAAGAGACCCGCCCAAAATCAGACGTCTGACCTTGAAATCAGATGTCTTAAAGTGAACTTCCAGACGTCTGATGCCAAAATTAGACGTCTGATAAGCCTGTCAGAGCAATGATTGTTCCTGATTTCGGGCTGATTCTCTTGGGCTTTGCACCCAATGGCTATAGAACCTTTCCTAAGCCTTCTAAAGCCTTCCTAAGGCCTCTATAAATAGAGGGGAACCTTTGCAACACCTAGACACACTAAGAGAAACACAAGACACACTTAAGCAACATAGTTCCACTCTCTTGTGTCCTAGCTAGCTCTTGCTCTCCAAGCTCAAGCTCCATTCTCTTGAGAGCATCAAGCTTCGCGCACCTGCTCTCCCGCCGTTGTTTACGAGAGCGACGTTACGCCGTCGCGTGGCTCACGCACCGCGTCATCAACTCAACGCACTCCTTGCAAAGGGGAGTTTCCTAATTCCTATAGAAGCTTAGGTTAAAAAATTACCTTGTTGGCTCTATAGGACTTGTTGTTTCTTTTATCTTTGTTATTTGGTTGGGTATTCGCTTTGCGAATTCCCGTCTCCTTCGCGAGACAAAATCCTTCTCGTGGAGAGAAAAGGTTGAGGTACGCTACCCTCGTGTAAGTAGCGTGGTTGTATTGAGGTTGAATCACCCTCGTTTAAAGTGATTCGGTTTAGTGGATTTTGATCAACTTGGTTGTTCGGAAAATCCTAACTCGAGAGGGTTAGGTGGTGGTTTTCACCCGGTTTGGGTTTCCACCTAAAAATTCTTGTGTACTTGTGTGTTTGTTTATTTTGTGAGATTATTTATATTTCAATTCCGCATTTTTTACGTTACGCTAATCTCACCCCCTCCGAGTAGGGAACTTTCACCTCCTACTGAACATGCACCGATGGTTTGGACGAGAGTAGAATGTGCTGGACCCAATCAAGACACCCAAAAATTTGGATGACTATAGGGGTTCGAGGCGGATGATACACCTTAGTTAGAAAGTCGTCCACATGAGAAATACCTGGGTAGCCAGAGAGGGAGAGTCCTACAAAGACCCCTACATGGTAGAACGTCCCCACGAGTTACAGGGTTTCCCCCACCGGACCTCTCTTGTCACTGAGGTTCTAGGTAGACTAGAATGGGGACTTTAACCTCTTAAGTCTACCACTTTTATTTAAGAGTAAAGGTGCTTAAGATTCCACTTGAACTTTAGATGTATTGAGTGCAAAAGTGACCTAATTTCGAGGTTGGTTGACCCAACAAGGGGGTCAACTTCACTTAGTTGTCATTTGAGAAATTTTAGGTTCTTTCTTTTAGGATTCAAGAGAGATTAAGAGCCTGAATTTTAGGGTTTTCTTGAATAACTCTCTTCAACCAAGGCTTAGCCACACCTCTTTTTCGAGAGTCGATTCTTGCTTATAAAGATGCGTCTCTAAAATCCTAAATTGAAATCCTCAATTTGGCTCTAATTTTGGTCCAATTTAGTTGCCAAAATATGATATCTAGGGCTCAATCAAGAAGTTGGTAGTCCTAGTTACCTTAAATGGATGCACAAATCATTATTTGCTGTTGAAATCAAAATCAGACAACTTTGGTGAATTAACTAGAGATGGAAAGTAGGTAGCCCTAATTGATTTTATCTTGTTTTTTCCTTTTCAGAATGAGGGGCTTAAGAGAAGGGATTAATCAGAAATTACTTTCCCCGGGCATGTTTGCTGTGCGGTCATTTTCCTTTGAATCTTCTCCCTTGAAACAATCATAACAAAAGAGATATATCAAGTTAGTACCAAATCAGTAATTGTAATCAAGATTTCTAAATCGCTCATTGCTCCTCAGCAACGGTGCCAAAAAGTTGTCAAGGCAAAATCAGGTTTTAAAGTAAAGCGTTGTATTATAGTTGAAATTGATTTGAAAACAAATAGATTTTATTACTCTAAGATTAAGTTTGAAGTCGAACACATGGAGCAAATTAGGGTTTAGAAATCTTGAGCACAACTTGAGAAATTGAATATAATATTCAATAAAAACTAGAGTTGTAATGCAAAAATGTAAATGTCAACATAGAATATCAATATATGTGAATAAGCACTAAAATTGGATGTCTGATTTGTGAATCAGACGTCTTAAAATATGGCTGCTACAGTGTTGTGCTTTTCTTCTCTTTTCTTCTCTATTATGATCTCTTCTCTATCTCTGGCTGCTCTCTTTCTCCTTCGTTCTTTCTCTTCTTCTGATTTCGTGCCTTAGCCTACCTTCTTCTTTCTTCTCTGTCTCTAGCTTTAGTCTTCTTCCTTCAGCTTCTTCTCCATCCTTCTCTTTCTTTCTTTGGTGGCTCCTTCTTCATTTGCCTTCAGCTTCTTCTCTTTCTTCTTCAACTCTTTCTTCTTCAGCCTTGTCTTCTTCTTCCTTAGTTTCCTCTGCAACCTCCTCCTACTTCCTTGGCTTCTTCTTCTTCTCCTTTCCCTGCAAGAGCAAAACCTACGCCTACCTGCGTGCGCTCTCTTCTCCTCTTTCTCTCTTAGGTTCGCTCTCCCAGAGCCACCATCTGGGGTAATCGGGTCGGATACATGCCTGGGACCAGGCCCACCGTGTGTGGTGGTGGGCGAGGTGTGCTAGGTCGAGTAAACGGGTCGAGCCAGGTCTGCGGAGGCAAGGTCACAGACAAGGTGGGTGAAGGTGAGTGGGACCTCACCCCGTGGTACTGAGGCGATAAAGCCTGTGCAACTTTTCAATTTATTTGGGTGCGGTGAGCCAACAGCTTCTGAGGTGGGACTAAATGTTCCACCTTCTGTTACGTGAGTCTACAGCAAGGAACCTCATTCAATCGTGGCTGCTACTTTGACCTTCAGCGCAAATTCGATGCCTGGAGTGTTCGCGGAAGTATTCCACACCATTTGGGACTATTGACCTGGAGCGGGGGAACCTGAAGAGAGCTTGCAAGAAAGCTTCTTGCTCTTGTCAATGGCGGCAACCCTCCTATACCTGCTATCATGAAAATGGCCTCGTGTCCATGTCAGAATGCTCAGGAGCCTTCGTCGAGGCACGGCGAGTGTACTGCAGGGGTTGGCGTGGCGTGGGACTGCCTGAGTGCACGTGCCTAGGGCAACCTGTGTGTGTGTGTGGGTGTGTTCGGGGGGTGGTTTGGGTGTGTGGCATCATGTATGGAGTGAGGGGTTATGTTCAGTGAGGTGTTGCGGAGCTTATGGGGTGGTTGGCGAGGTGGATGGAGGTGCGGAGAGATGGGAACGCCTCGTCAGAGGTGAAAGGGATGATGGTGGTGGAGTGAGTCGAAGGGTGTTTTTAAGAGATAAGCAGGGGAAAAAGGAGTAGAAAGGAGAGGGAACTTAGCTGGGCATAAAGAGATGAAAGGGGAGGCAGGGATGGCAGTCGACTCGTATTACCATCGCCGGAGATGAAGGCGCTTAGTGGGGGAGGACGGCGAGGATGAAGGGGCTGCAGAGGTGTCGGTGGGTGCAGCGCGACGCGAATGAGAATGAGGAAGAGGAACCTGCCACTGGTATTGTGGCTAGGCGATGAAAGAGAGAGAGGGAAGTCACCAGAGCTTGATGAGCCACTTGCCAGAGGAGGGAGAGACGAATTTGAGGGATTTTTCGGCCAATTGCAAGCTTGGGAGATGCGGGGTGATTTAGGTTTGCTTAAATAGGCCTTGGAGGATGGATTTGTCGCTGATCCCATTAGGTCCAAATTTTGGTCAAAACCTAACTTGGATCTAAGGAATCCAATGGTGAAGTTTTATTTTGAGTTTGACCACGTTTTCCTAATCAATTTACGTAAAAACCCAATTTAGGGTAAATAATTGTCTGAGACCCCATTCTAGGTCAAAATAGGTTCTAAGGGCTAAATTGATGGTTCTAAATCCTATAGAATATTTTTCCATGATTTTTAGAGGCTTTAGGTGAATTTTATCCTGATCAGAACCTTGTTAAATCAAGTAGGCCTTTTTTAGGGTTACAAGAAGTCATTTAATTCCTATAATTCACATAAACCCTTTTTTATTTAAACTAGCCCACTTTTTATCTTGTTAAAACCATTTGACCTGTGTTTAGCCCATGAGAAAACCCGTTGTTGTACTGCAATGGTAAAATTATAGTTTTACCCCTTATTTCTTGCTTTTATCTCAGAATGATTATTCAGTAGATTAGGACCTCCAATTGGTTATGTAGGAGCTTTTTATTCTCTTCTTTGGGTCAAAATGAGTTAGTTAGTGCTCATGATGGTGTTACCATCAATGCTTAGTACTAAGAATCCTTTTCGAGTCTTGGGTGGTTTGGTATCCATAAAAAGTTACCTTGAAATCCTCAAGCAACAAAAATCCAAAAAAAAAAAAAATTACAAAAGTTGAAAAAGAAAAAAAATATGTATTTGCTTCTATGTAGAATAAGGTGAGGACTCGGCCAGTTGGCATTTTGGCAGGCAACCCGAGCACTGTGAGTCTTAGCAAGTTAGGTTCTTAGTAGAAATTTCCTTCTGTTGACAAGCAACTTCTACCTAACCAATCAATTCCTAATTTTAGTTGTAAATAGCATTCAGGTCAAACCTTGCTAGAGACTAGCAAGGGGTGGGATGGGGGTATGATGACACTACAATGTTCAGTGTTAATGTTATCAATTAGAGTCAATTTTGAGGATACTTGTGCGATAATGATATTATAATGGGCATGGGAGCATTGTATGCAAATTGCATGATCTTTACATTTTAATCCCTTAGAATGAATGTTTAATGACCATGTCCAAAAGTCTATTTTTGAAACAAGTCTTAGATGAGCAATCAGAGCATACGGATGGATCCAAGTCGACGAATAGAGTCCAACGGACTCAAAATCATCCCAATCCAACCTCCGTAGCTCCCACAACATGCTCAAGAAGTCCTAACCGTTGATCCACTTATCAACAACCCAAAATGCAACACATGGACACTTCTCATACTTCCCATCATGCTTCAACTAATCCATCATTGCGCATTCACCTCTATCAGATCTTCATCCAATGCACGCCATCGCTTGAATGCTACATTGTCGCTGCGACCATTCACACAGATAGCACAACAGTCGAAAGCCTTATCCACTCCAGTAGGTGCAGGTTTGAATCATAGAGGTGCCTCTCCTTGCGCGCACCAATTAAAAATTGGGCCGTTCGATCTGATCTACGGTCAAGAAGCGGGCGCGACGAGCACCATCCAGCCATCCGCGTGAAACACGCATGATCACGCACTCGTGCACGTGCCATCTGATGCACACGGGGAGCGATTTGAGGTGTAGGTGAGGTTTCAATCCAGTCGTCCGATCTTCGATCGGACGGCTTAAATAACTCATGCACTGTGCGCATGCGGAGGTAGCTGGCACGTTGAAGGTGTAAGGGCAGGGGCAAAGGCGACAGATGCGGTGGCCCTTTAGTGACATTTTGAATGTCTTTATTGACCCAATGACGAATTTAAGCCCTTTCCTCAACTATAAAAAGGGCCCTTCCCCTCCCATTTGCATCCATCATTTACCTAAGCAACTCCACCACTCTTAGAGCTCCCAATCAAGGTTGTGAAGACATCGAGCTATCGACGAAAGGTCCTCCACTGTCGTGGTTGCCTCGACACTTTCTTGTTCCTTGTTCTTAGTTTAATTTTATGTGTAGTGTAGTTCATTTCTTTCAATTAAGCATTCCTCTATATTTTCTAGAGTACAACATTTGATAATTAATAGACTAGATCTTTTATATATTGTCCTCGTACTATCTCTCTTATCTCTTTCTCTCTCTCTCTCTCCCTTTCTTTCTCATTCTATCTGGTTTGCAAGTGAAACAAACAACAAATTTTTGTGACACAAAGCAAGTATTTGATTCTATTTCACGCCTCCCTATGTTCGGCAGTAAGACTCACATCCATTTATTATTTATTTAAAATTGACATCGTAGGCACACTACAACAAATGATTTTACACAAATGCATCCGACGAATGTCACCATCTGAACCCATTTTGACCAAAAATAGAGATTCAGGTAGGAATGCACCCTCATTTGGGCTTCTATGTATTTTACCTAGTCAAACATGGTCAAAACACAAATCTAATTTCACCATTAGATTCCTTGGGTTTAAATTAGGTTAACAACAAAATTTGGGTCCAATTAGAGTTCATCTTGACCTAGTTTGCATTTAAGTCCCCTGAACTCTATTTCTTACATCTAAACCCTTAAGTTCTACACTTTTCTACATATAGGCCCTTAACTCATCATCTTTCTCACCAACAGGTACCTACTAACCTTCATCTTCTTTCCTAATCATAGCCAACAGAGGTTTTGGAAACCCATTGACTGCCGACTTTGAATTGGGATTTCTCCACCAAATCTCCACCAAATCCCACCAAATTGGGTGGGATTGGTGTTCAGACCACGGGAAACAACTTGAACAAGAACTCAGATCCTATTTTGGAGAGAGACGCTTCAACGAAGCTCGAAATTTCCTAATCAAAGAATTGCCAAATTCGCAAGTCAATTATGCGAATTCTTCCAAATTTAAGCTTAAATTTTCGTCTATATAAGCTCCTTGATCCCACATCCATACGAGCTAGCTTTTAGGAAAAAAATCTTCTCTTCCTCCATCCACCTCCGACCTCAGCTCTGATGATTTCCTTAATCCCCTTCGTTTGGCCACCCAACGACCAAATTGGTTGGCCCAAGCTCTTTGGCACCCTCATCCGCTCCTCGTTGGCCAGAGCAGAAGCTCCTTCTCCCTTTCTTCCTTGTTGTTTACCCTCACCGGAGTACTTCATCCCCTTTGCATCTAGCAAGCCACGCCAGCACAAATCCCTACCCCTATCACCTAATAACTTAGGTTTCTATACTCCTCTCCATCTTTATATTAGGACTACACCCTTAAAATCCTATTTCGACTAGTCCATCTCCCAATCCTACTTCATCTTCTCCGCCTTCTATAGAGGGTTCGACGAACTCGCACACACACCACTGTCAACTAAACACCAAACCACCACCACCACAACCTTCACAACGCTCCAACGATCAAAAGCCCTAATGTAATTACGAGACTCCTTCACCTCACCAAACAAACCCATCAACCACAGTCAACTTTGACGTCAGTCCACCACCCCACACCTACATGCACCTCAATATCACCACCATCATGTTCCTTAGGACACAACAAACGTAATGAACTTTCTAATTGGTGCATTTAGCCTATATTTTGATGTATAGGTTCTTGCTGTCATTGACTTCATTGTTGCCACATCCACCATCTACCGCAATCCGCTGACCTTGACACCACCTTCAATAGTTGTGGATTGCAGTCATGAAGTCGCCTTTAGCTTCAATTGAACAACCAAGCCCAAGTAGTAGCATCAATTCAACCGAAACCTCCAGTAGTTACACGCACCAAGAAAGGGTGGACATCATAGTCCCACATCAAGGTAGCTATTACTCGATTAGTGGTTGAATTACAACTATTTTGCTCCCTGTGAATGACCTTGATACTCAATAATTTTCGAGCTTTGCAAATCCTAAGTGTAGAATCATTTTCCATTGCATACTATGATGCATTTCTATAACCCAACAAAAATATGCACCAACACTCATACACTTTGCATCAAAAACAAAGGCAGTGTCATTCTCAACTAAGTCATAATGTGTCCTATAAATCTTGCTAAAGTCTTTAATGAAGCACCTATAAAAGCCAACATGGCCTAGGAATGATCGAATTTGCTTGACATTGGTGGGTAGTGGAAGCTTTGAAACAGAGTCAACCTTGGCTTTATCCACTTCTAAACCTTGCTCAGACCTACATGCCCAAGAACAATGCCCTGCTGAACCATGGAATGGATTTTCTCCCAGTTGAGCACCAATCCTAGTGGTCAAATGATGTGCCGTAGATGGAAAAGTCATCTATGAAAACTTCCATGAACTCATCGATTATGTCTAAAAAGATGGACATCATACACCACTGAAATATTCTTGGAGCATTACAAAGTCCAAATAGCATCTGATGAAAGGCAAATGTGCCATAAGGACTTGTGAAAGTAGTTTGCTCCTGGTCATTTAGAAAGACGGTAATCTGATTGTACCTAGAATATCCATCAAGAAAATAGAAGTATTTATTCCCTGGCAAGTTCTCCAGCATCTGATCAATAATGGCAAAGGGAAGTGGTCTTTTGCAGTTGCAGTGTTAAGGCGGTGGTAGTCTATGCACACCCTCCAGCCTGTTGTGGGTATGGTGGTGAATTTCTCCCCTTTCTCATTTGTCTCCATGATGAATCCCATCTTTCTTGGCACCACACCATCTTTCTTGGAACCACATGAATAGGACTAACCCATTTACTATAAAAAATGGGATAAATTATCCCAACATCCAACCACTTCAAGACCTCCTTCACCACTTCCCACATGTTGGGGTTTAACCACTCTGCATATCTCAAAAAGGTTTCATAGAGTCATTGATAAACACCAGTTTGTCATCATTCTTATGCCTTAAAATAGATTCTTAGGAGTTTAACTCCACGAATGGGATTTTTGGGCTGCATTAGGCATAAATTAGGTTAGGCAGGCATTATACATTTTAATGTCTTTTTGATGTGTTCATTTGAGTGTTAGGGTTAAATAGATAATCAGATCCCCAGAACCTTAGCACTCAGGAAGGAAACTAGTGAAGGAGAAGCTCAAACCAGCTGGGACTCAGCCTAATCCAACTCATCATAGCTGGATACCAGCTCACTTGAACTAGGGCTAGCTCATCCTAGCTCCATTCAACTCATTTCACATGAATGGTAGCTCAAGATAGCTCACCTTAGCTCACCCTAGCTCAAGTCAGCTCAGATTCAGCTCAACTTAGTTGAGTCTAGCTCATCTCAGCTCCCATCAGTTCACTGGAAGCTCTAGCTAGCTTAGCTGAGTTGACTGGAGTCCACCTCAGCTCAAGTCTAGCTACCTCCAGCTCTACTCAAGTCAAGCCAGCTGAAGATGACTTCACCCTAGCTTAGGCCAGCTGAAGTCCAATTCCTGGGGACTCCACTTAGCTCAACTTAGTTGAGCTAAGCTACCTCAACTGCTCCAACTAGCTAGGTCCTCCCCAAGAAGATCAAACCTAGCTCACATCAGCATATCTTAGCAGAAACCAACTTACTTTAGCTTGGTTTAGCAACTAGCAAAGAACTACCAAGCTAAGCTAGCTAAAGTAGCTCCTTGCCATCTTTTTTAGTAGCCACCAGCTCCTATGCAACTCCAGACAATTCTCCTTCAGCTCTTCTCCTCAAAACCCTAGTTCCAGATACCTCCACCTCTACTCACCTACTAGCTACACTAGCTTAGCTAGCTTATCTAAGTTCTCCACTCCTTAGTCATCCACCTTAGCTAACCTTAACTCCACCTTCATTAGCCTCCACTTCAAGTCTAACATAAGCTACCCTACTTGGTACCAACTCAACCACACCTCTTTACCCCATGTCTACCACCAAAAGCCACCAAAAAGGTGGTGCCAAAACCATCATAACCACCTCTTTTTGCACCACCTTTTTCCCTCCAAAAACCCATCAATCTCTACCCTACACCTACCCCTACAACCCTTATCCACCATCCACATACCCACCTTTTAGAAGCCCCCATAGTTGGTGCCAAAACCATGGCACCTCTCCAAGGTTGCCACCAACCTATGGTGTCTCTCCACCACCATAACCACCACCACCACATCCCTTAAGGTGGTGCCACCCATCCTACACCCTAGATCTCCATAACCACCCCTTAACTGCCTCCTAAAACCCATCCTAGCCCTCCACATGTCCACGCCTACTACCCCCCTCTCCACCTCTATATATACCCACCATATACCACCAAAATAATCATCCTCTCTTGGTGTTAACTCTACCCTAAGCCCACTTATAACTCATAGCCAAGAAGAAGAAGGAAGGAAGAAAATTATGGAGGCTACCCCTTGCCTCCTTGGTGCCTTCTTCCTCTCCACTCTTCTTCTGTCTTGCTAAGAGGAGGAGGCTCTCTACATCATGGGGGATGGCTAGGCATTGGAGGAGAAATTAGGGTGGCACACACCCACCCTTGTAGGAGAGAATTGAGGTGGAGAGCATCCACCTTGGAGGAGCCATTCAAGGAAGGGGAAGAAGTAACCCTTCTTTTCAAGCCAAGGATTAGCTAGGCCTGGAGCAAGAAGACTCTCTTCTTCACTAGTATTTGCAAGAGGATTTGTGTTTTTAGTGTCTTTGTATTTTCAATTTCAAGTGGAAGCATTCCTCTACCATTTTTGTGAAACACAATTTCATCAAATCAATTTGCCTTCTTTCAAATTTTTGTCGCATTTATTTTTATCTTGCTTCTAGCACTTTTTCACTCCCTCTCCCTAATTACTCTAGGCCTGGGGGGGTGATAAAGGACGGGTACCTGTAATTTCCCTACTTGGAGGGGTGAGATCAGAGTGACAAAAAAATGCGGAATTGAAAATATAAACAATCTCACAAAAATAAGCAATCACAAAATGTACACAGGAATTTTTAGGTGGAAACCCAAACCGGGTAAAAACCACCACCTAACCCTCTCGAGTTAGGATTTTCCGATCAACCTAGTTGATCAAATCCACTAAATGAATCACTTTAAAATGAGGGTGATTCAACCTCAGTACAACCATGCTACAAGTACGAGGGTAGCGTTCCTCAACCCCTTCCTCCACGAGAAGGATTTTGTTCCACGAAGGAGACGGGAATTCGCAAAGCGAATACCCAACCAAATAACAAAGATAAAATAAACAACAAACCTATAGAGCCAACAAAGTAATTTAAACCTAAGCTTCTATAGGATTTAGGAAACTCCCCTTTGCAAGGAGTGCGTCGACGATGATGCAGGTGCGTGAGCCACGCAACGGCGCAATGTCGCTCTTGTAGACAACGGCGGGAGAGCGGGTGCGCGAAGGGAATGATGCTCTCAAGATGTAGAACTTGAGCTTAGAGAGCAAGAGCTTCTTGGACACAAGAGAGTGGAAATACTTGATCTTAGTGTATCTTGGTCTCTCTAGGTGTATGTCTTGTGTTTCTCTTAGTGTATCTTGGTGTGTAAAGGCTCCCCTCTATTTATAGAGGCCTTAGGAAGGCTTTAGAAGGCTTAGGAAAGGTTCTATAGCCGTTGGGAACAAAGTCCAAGTGAATCAGCCCGAAATCAGGAACAATCATTGTTCTGACAGGCTTATCAGACGTCTAATTCTAGCATCAGACGTCTGGAAGTTCACTATAAGACGTCTGATTCAAAGGTCAGAGGTCTGATTTTGGGCGGGTCTCTCCCTGACTTGGATCAGATCTAAACAGGGTTTTTGTGCAAGTCCATCAGACAACATACAGGACATCTGGCACTAGGTATGGACGTCTGGAAACCTACTTTTACTGTGGGAATTGATTTCCAAACGTTGCAACGGCTAGAAAATCTCTGAGAAGAGATTTTGGGTCAGCCGAGGCAAAACGGTCAATTATCAGACGTCTGGTAAGTCCTATGGACATCTGATAAGGCTCTAACGGTCATATTCTTGAGTGTATGCTAAGCCAGCCAACGGTCCACTATCTGGACGTCTGGCAAGTCCATCAGACGTCTTCTAAGACGTCTGGTCTAAGGTCTGGACGTTTGATTTCATCAGATAGAACTAACTATGTCCAGCCTAACAGTTATTAGACGTCTGAAACAACAGTCAGACGTCTGATTTGGGAATTAGATGTCTGTAAGTGCTGTTTGAACCCTATATTGGTTTTCTAAGTATTCTACAGAAAACCTAAGTATCCTAGGGTTGTGCCAGTGTTCCTAGGACTACTGTTAGGGTTCTTTGAGGCTCTTTAACATGAAATATCTAAGGAAAAAAAGAGCAACAAAAGAAACGAAAAATACAACAAGTACAAAAGAAGGAAATCTATCCTATTCTTCATTTCCTTCCATCTTCAATCTTTCGCTCCACGCAAACCTCCTCTATTTTCTGTCAAGCTCCTCCAATCCGTCCTGGATGCAAGCTCGAACTCCGTCTAAACACGTCTACATTTGCAATTGACCTGAAATCTAGGACTCAAATTGTAAATGTTAAATAACACGTGTTTTGTTATCATCAAAACAAATGATCGTGGTGTGCTAGCACCAACACTACCCTCTTTCATTTTCGGCTGCCACTGATAAAAATGCTTTGGTATGTGATTATTGGGACATGGCTTCAGAGAATTGGATGTTAAATAGTGAGGTGGGGAACGACCATGGAACAAGAACATGGGCAGAAAACGAATGCCTTCTGTAGGAACTTGCTGCTTTCAGACCTACGCCAGACTAGTGTGATACATATAACTGGGATGGGACCTTCTCATCAGCAGCTGCCTATGAGAAACTCATCCTCTCTTCCAGGTCGGCAGAGGTGGATGAGGTTGGGAGGAAGTTATGGAAATTGAAAGTGCCATTGAATGTGCAAATTTTTTTGTGGTTGTGCAAAAGAGATGGTTTGATAACGGGAGATATGCGGCATAGGAAAATGGGCACCCATGCTCAATTTTGCCAATTGTGTGGGATGCATAATGATTGCAGTCATCATATTTTCTCTACGTGCATGATAATAGATTGTGCTTGGAGGAAGGTCTGTAGGGATTCTATTCCCATGTGGGATGATCTATGAAATTCTTTTTTGATTTCGAATAAACCCTTTGTGCCCATGGTGGCTATGTTATGGTCAGTGTGGAGAGCTAGAAATGAGAAATTGTTTCAAGGAGACCTGTGAGTGTGGATAATATTGTAAGCAATTGCTAGAATCTCATACATATGTGGGGTTCATTCTTGTAATCCATTTCTCTCATATAATCAATAAATGCTCTCCTGGATTGCTATCCGCGATTTGATAGCTTTCCTTTTCCTCTAAAAAAAAAATTACTCTAGGACTCCACGTGCCTAGGGTGAGCTTAGGGAGAGGCTATTCTTGTCACCTTAGGTTTAGCTCATAGGTGTTAGTCTCTTTCCCTCTTAAAAGTGCAATTGCCTTGTTATTCTAAACAATAAAAATCTTATATTGAAAAACCCGAAAAAGAAAGTTGATTTCTGCATTTTCAAGTAAGAGATCTATTTTTGTAAAAGTTGCCTCCTTTGATGACCCTAGATACTCCACTATCTAGGTCTTATAAATTTACAAGTGAATTGATTTTTGCACATTGCAACGACTTATAAAGCCTATAATTTACAAACCACATCAAAATCGAATCACTTTTTGGTGCTGTTACCGGACTTATAAAATCACAAAAAAATATTTTTTGGAATCTTTGTTTGATTTACCTTCAAGTAGTGGTGTTGCCTGCCTTGTTTGGACCACTACTTAAAAGGAAAAAGCCTGAAAGCGATTCATTGGTAGTAAGTTTCTACCTAAGGACTAATTAAATTAGGGTTTTCTTTCCATTTCTAGAGACCAACATTTAAAAAGGAAATCTATTCTTACCAATACAACCTGATTTCTTTTTGATTGTGGTTATCAAACTCATTTGAAAACTTAAAAAGAAAACCCTAAAATACACTATTCTAAAGCAAATCCTAAAAGCAGAAATACATTCAAATCTTGTGTGTTAACTTGATTGCTATTGGAAGCACTTTTCCAATCCTGCACACACTAAAAAAATTGAAATAACAGGACATTACCCCAATTAACACCCTCCACATTCCCCTGCACATTTAGACACCCAAGCCTACTTAAAACAAGTAGTCATTTGACCACTTAAGGACTTCATTCAATTAGGCTTGATATCTAATATTTAAGGATCACTAAGTGCTCCTACTTCCTTTAGTCAGCGCATCGACAGGCTTAGAGGGAAGTCAAATGACGAGTGCAGGTTTACACATGCCCCTGGTTTTTCCAAGAAATGCTTGGGTCTAAGCCAGCTCTTTAGTCTAGTCAGGCTCTCTTCTGGAATTGGGTTCACTTGCTGATTTCTTACTTATTGGGTTTCGAAGTCTAAGGTTTTAAGGAGTCAACTTTAAGACAAGACTAGGCTTGTCTGTTTGAATTGCACACTCTCTCATCTCTCTCTCTTCCTCTCTTCTCCATTTCTTCCTTTAAAAGTGCATGCATGGGCGAAGGTCCCAAAGCCCACATCTCGAGGGACCATTTGATGTTACCTCCTGCACCAGAAAATCACTATTTTCTTCTTCCTTTGCTGTTAATATGGAAAACCCGGGAAATAGACAAAAAAATTCTGCTTCCGAATCTAACTCGTCAGTCGACCGACAAGCTAACTTCCCCATCCCTAACCTCCCTCATTTCGAGCAACTAGAAAACCCTACAAAGCCAGGTGGCCCTCAAATCCAAACTCAAAATGCAAACCCCTTTGCCTTTATGGCTGACCATTTGGTTCAACTTCAACAAAACCAAGAAAATTTGGCTAGGATTGTGACAAACCTAGCCAACCAAGGGAAAAACCCACCAACCCGTCAACAACCTGCTGTTCCTCTTAAGGATTTTTATGATCCTTCCAATTATGAGGAAAGACTTGGGGTGGTCATACAACAAGGGGATTTTGCGATCAAACCAACTATTCTAAACCTAACCAAACATTTCCATGGTCTTTCGAGAGAGGACCCTTTCTGTCATCTCAAGGAATTAACTATCCTTGCTCAAACCACCCATTCCAATAATGTGCAGGAAGGAATGTGGTTAATGAGACTTTTCTCTCTCTTTTTAAAGGATAAAGCTTCACTCTGGTTTAGAACGGTTAGGCGCCCTATCACCACTTGGCCTCAATTAAAAAGCGCCTTTCTTAAAAAAAAATTTTCGTTTGGTCGCACTTATGCATTAAGAAGATCCATAACAACCTTTCAACAAAAAAATGGTGACCCCTCCATGAGTCTTGGGAAAGATTCCAAGAACTTCTAAGAAGTTGTCCCTACCATGAAATTCTGCAATGGCAGTTAGTGTAGATCTTCTATCATTGATTAGAAGATCAATTAAAGAGATTCATGGATGCCTCATGTGGGGGTAATTTCCTTAATAAAGATGCCAAAAGTGCCTACCTCCTTTTTGAAGAAATGAGTGAAAACTCATTTAATATGACTTCAATGGATACTTTCGATAGAACTCAAAACTCAGAGTCAATGAAATTGACTCTAAATCCACCTTTGTTCCAGTCACTCAAGATGATCTACATGTGATAGCTCAAAGATTGGATCAGATGCAAATCCACAACAAAAAAATGGAAGAAAAGCTCACTCACAAACAAGCCCCACACCTTAACTCTCCACACTTTAACTCTCCACACCCTAACTCTCCACAACTTCTCAGAAGAGAAAATCTACACAACATTGATGCCACACCTACTGGATAGCAGTTTTCTACTGATTTTACATAAGATATGACTGGGAATTTTGATTGCTTGAATCAAAATATTCTTGATCCCACCACTGAAAATATCTATGCACTCCAGGAGCAATTTAGAACTCCCTCCAACACCTACAATCAAAACTGGATGACCAACCTGAATCACTCCTTGAAAGCTCCAAACTCGATTCCATTTCCCAAACAAAATCAATTTGGTAACTATGGGCAACCCGCATATCAACCTAGACCATCCCAGGAAGATATTAATACCTAGGTCATGAAGAATTTGCAGGGTATTTAGAATCAAATGACGGAAGTAACCTCCATGTTAACCAACTTGTAGCGTCAAGTTAAGGTTGCTCTGGATCATAGACCTGTTGGCAATCTGCCATCCCAACCCATGCCCAACCCTAACAATCAACGAAATCATTTTCAAGGTTGATATCCTAGTCATCCCATTCACCCAGCACCTCAGCATCCCCTAGGTTTCAATCATAGTCAGGCTTCCCATCCTCCTCCTAGAAACAACCATACTACAAATGCAGTTACTTTGAAGAATGGGAAAACCACTCAAGATCCCTTGCCTGCTAAGGAAACCCGCTTCAATGAAAAACAAATTAGCTCTTATCCGTCTTCCTCTAACCCTGTTCAGGAACCTAAAAATGCAATACAGGAAAACCCAATACCCTTCCCACAAAACCTTCACTCTTCACACACCAAGAAAAAGAAATCCAAGCCCATTGATAAGTAATTAATGGATCTCTTTGGGCAAGTAGAAATCAATATCCCTCTCCTAGGCGCCATAAAATATATCCTTGCCTATGCCAAGTTTTTGAAAGATTTGTGCGGTCCCAAATGGCAGCCTCGAAACCTAGGAAAGGTGATCCTTCCAAAGATAGTTAACTCAATTGTGTAGAGAAAACTGCCTCTTAAGAGAAAAGATCTAGGCTCACCCCTCAAGTGGTCATTAATGACTCCTCTTTTGATCGAGCCTTACTGGATCTCAGTGCCTCAATTAATCTTATCCCCATGGTGGTTTTTGAGGAATTTAAGATCGAAGAATTAAAGGCTATTGAGGTTACTCTTCAATTAGTAGATTGATCTACAATCAAACTAAAGGGAATTGTTGAGGATGTCCTTGTTCGGGTCAAAAAATGCCTATTTGCTATAGACTTTTTAGTCCTGGATATAGTGGTACCAGAAGATTTAAAGTTTGCCCCTATAATTCTTAGAAGACCATTCTTAGCCATCTCCCGTGCCAATATTGATTATAATTCTGGCAAGATGAAAATCATGTGTGGTGGTGAATCTGTTACCCTAGATATTTTCCAAGTTTCTAAGAAATTCCAAGAACCTGATTAATTTGATGACTCAGATTTAGAAATTGAAAATATAGTGGAGGAAACAATGCAGATTTCACACATGGGTTCTATTTTCCCATTAACACAGTTCATGAACAATCCAATTCATCCCACACTCCCACCCTAACCACACATTCTTCAGCTAACACTCCAGCTAACCCCTTCACTCTCACTTCACCTCTAACTTCTAAAGCAGAAATTCTTTTAGAGACAGGCCCTCAACTGGAGTTAAAACCCTTGCCCAACTCCCTTAAATAAGTTTTCTTGGGTTCGAATCAAACTATGCCCCTGATTATCAAGTCTGGACTTACTAGGGCACAAGAAGAAAAACTTCTCTAGGTTTTAAGCAAAAATAGAAAAACTATTGGCTGGACTCCTTTTGACCTTAAGGGTATTCATCTATCCTATTTCACCCATCGCATCTATCTAGGGGATGATTCTCGTGCCTCCTACCAACCACAAAGGTGCCTGAACCCTACTATGTAGGAGGTGGTAAACAAGGAGATTATAAAGTGGCTTAATGCTAAAATCATCTACCCCATTTTTGATAGCTCCTAGGTTAGTGCCACTCAAGTAGTTCCTAAAAAGGGTGGACTAACAGTTGTCACCAATGAACATGGGGAAAACATAGCCACATGGACCGCTTCTTCTTGACGTGTCTACATCGATTACAGAAAATTGAACACCGCCACCAAGAAGGACCATTTTCCGCTCCCCTTTATTGATTAAATCTTGGAGCGGTTAGCCAGATGTGAATACTACTATTTTCTTGATGGTTATTCCATCTATAATCAAGTAGCAGTCCATCCTGAGGACCAAGAAAAAACTACATTCATCTTCCCCTTCAAAACCTTTGCTTTCCGGAGAATGCCCTTCAGTCTTTGTAATGCACCTACGACTTTTCAACGGTTTATGCTTGTAGTTTTTTCTAACCTGATCAGTGAATGTCTGGAAGTCTTCATGGATGACTTCTCTGTTTTTGGAGATTCTTTTGACCTTTGTGTCCAGAATCTTGAATGAACCCTCCAAAAATGCATAAAAGTTAATCTCGTCCTCAGCTGGGGAAAAAGTAATCATTTCATGATCCAGGAAGGTATTGTCTTGGGCCATGTTATTTCTAAAAAGGGTATTGTAGTCGATCAAGCAAAAATTGATGGCATCTCTAGGCTCCCTCCACCTACTACTGTGAAATAGATCCACTCTTTTTTAGGGCATGTGGGTTTCTACCATTGTTTCATCAAAAATTTTTCCCAAATCTCCAAGCCCTTAAGTCAATTACTTACCAAAGACCAACCATTTGATTTCAATGCCCAATGCCTGGACAGTTTTCTATGGTTGAAGAAGCATGTTATGGAGTCACCAATTTTACAGGGACCTAACTGGAATTGTCCATTTGAAATCATGACTGATGCCTCTGATTTTGCTGTGGGGGCCATTCTAGGGCAAAGAGTTGACAAGAAGCCTGTTGTGATCTATTATTCCAGCAAAGCCCTTGATGATGCACAACGGAATTACACGGTTACTAAAAAATAACTTTTTGCCATTGTCTTTGCCTTACAAAAATTTTGATCTTATCTCTTAGGGTCACATGTCACCGTATATATCGACCACTCAGCACTTAAATATTTGCTGACAAAAAAAGTTGCGAAACCCTGCCTTATCTGTTGGATCCTGCTACTCTAGGAATTTGACCTGGAAATCAATGATAAGGCGGGATCGTAAAATGTAGTGGCTGACCATCTCTCTCGTCTTATGGCGAATGACATGTTGATCCCACTTGATCAATTCCCTAATGAAAGCATCTTTGCTACCAATACTCTCCCTTGGTTTGCACCCATTGCAAACTATCTAGCAATAGAACGAATCCCCTCTGATTGGTGAAAAACTAATAGGGATAAGTTCTTTGCTGATATTAAATATTATTTTTGGGAGGAGCCCGACCTTTTCAAAATTTGTGCCAATCAGGTCATTAAACGATGTGTCCCTAAGTTAGAAATCCATGATATTCTGACACATTGTTACTCAATGGCCTATGGTGGACATTTTTCAAGCAAGAAAACTGCAGCTAAGATACTAAATTCTAGATTCTTTTGGCCCAACTTGCACAAAGATGCTCATTCTTTTGTTTGATCATCTGTGTGTTGCCAGAGATCGGCAACATGACTAGGAAGGATATGATGCCCCTTAATCCAATTTTAGATGTTGAAATTTTTGATGTATGGGGCATCGACTTCATGGGACTATTCATCAACTCTGGTGGGTATTTGTATATACTAGTCATACTCGACTACGTATCTAAATGGATTGAAGCAATACCCACCGGCACCAATGATCACCATGTGATTGTCGAATTCATAAAGAAAAATATTTTCTCAAGATTCAGCATTCCTGAGGCCATCATCAGTGACGGATGATCACACTTCACTCAGTCACAATTTCATCACCTTCTTTCTAAATATGCGATTACTCACAAAATTTCCACTCCCTATCACAACCAAACAAATGGCCAAGCGAAAAATTTCTAATCGGGAAATAAAAATATTTTACAAAAGACGATTAGACCTGATCATAAGACTAGTCCAACAAATTGGATGATGCTTTATGGGCCTACCGTACCACTTTTAAAACCTCACTTGGCATGTCTCCCTTCTATTTGATTTTTGGGAAGGCATGCCATCTCCTAGTAGAACTTGAACATAGGGCTTTCTGGGCAATAAAGCAATTAAATATGGATTTATTTGATGTCGATATTCGTAGGAAATTACAATTGACTGAACTGGAAGAATTACGTAATTTTTCTTATGAAAGTGCATGGATTTACAAAGATCGAACAAAGAAATTTCATGATAAATATATTGTTCGGAAGCATTTTGACATTAACCAACGTGTTTGGCTCTTTAATGCATGATTATGTATTTTTCCTGGTAAATTAAAATCCAAATGGACCAACCCATTTATTGTCCTCAAAGCATATCCTTATCGCGCTATTGACCTTTTTGATCCAAAAACTAATACTAGTTTTCAAGTTAATGCCAGCATTTAAAGTCCTATTTGGACCATACCCTGAATCTTCCTTCAGAACCATTTGATTTAACCAACCCAACCACTAATGATCACTAATGCACATCATGCCCAGCTGAATGGAGTAAAAGATAGCATTGGATGGGAGGTAACCCATCATTTTTTTTTCGTTTTCCTTTTCCATTTCTTTTAGTGGCTTTGATCATCCTATTTTTCACCACCTTCACCAAGGTAATCTTTTTTCCCTTCCTATAGCATGCAGGCATGCATCGTATTAAGCATGTAGGGGGTGTTTTTAAATTTTGACGATCAAATCAGGATTTTCAAAATCCAACAATATGCATTTTAATTTATTTCATTTTCTGCATGCATACAAAACCCAAAAACATGCAATTTGCCTATTTTATTTTCTACTTGCATACCCAAAAAATAAAAAATAAAAATGTTGAAAACCTTTTGAGGAAAATTTTGAAATCAGGAATAAAGTTGAAGACTCACTTTATGATAGAAAGGGATTTTATCTTTAACAAACTAGGGATAAAGATATGGATCTGATCATTAGAATTTCAGGATCTATGTTTAGAGTAGATCAAATATCATTCTCTAAAATTCCATCTGAACTCATGCTAGTTCAGGTGACTTGATCCCCTTTTGTAACATGAAAACTATCTAGCTTAGTTTCTGATTCAAAAGCTTGTACCTAGTGTAAAATTTCTTGTGCCAAAAGTCACACACAAGCCAACACCTATGAACATGTAGAAATTTAGAAAAACCCCTCTGTTTGGCCTTAGTAAAAGTCCAAAGCAGATCATTGGTTTGAGTTCCCACTGTTGAGAAGGAGGAAAATGCCTCCTTTAAGGATGAGATGTCAACATGTTATTGCCTCGACACTACTCTACATCTACATTTCATATCTTTAGATGGAGCATTAAAGCACATTTTTGCATCTCAAGTGTCTTGGATGATGCTCTGCCTGTAGTGTAGGAGCAAGAGCTTGAGTTTGCGTGGAGTGCCCCTTTGCATCGCATTGTGTTTTGGGGTTGTGAGCTCCTGGGTGGTGTCATGGACAGTGCTATCTCGAAGTACAGGTGCTAGAGCCCCCTCAAGGAGTAGTAATGGGAATGATGATCTTGACACATCTGTTGTAAGACTAAGGTAAGAATAAGAATGGGGGAGAGAAAAAAAGAAGCTTTAAACCAAAAAGATGCCCTTATAAATGTTGCTTTTCACAAGCACAGACACAAGATTTTAAAGGTTATGGCAAGTTGTGAATCAGATTCAAGAGCTAGAAAAATCTTAAATACAAAAATTTTGAGTCATCTGAATTAACAAAGGGTTAATCTATGAACTTTTTGGAGGATATATTGATCTCGATTCATCTAATTTTTGGATCTAAAAGTAAATCCTGAAGTTTATCTTTAACAAATCCCGTACCTCTTGTGTTGGATCAACCAAGGTCCCGTAATCTTGTTCTCTTCAAAAGTTGAAAAAATTATATTTCCCCAAAAATTCTGTTTCGTAAAAATTTATTTTTCTAAGAGACTAGCAAAAGTAAGCATGGGGATGTGATAAATGCTAGTTTATCATCATTCTTATGCCTTCAAACAGATCTAGCTCTCAGGAGTTTAACTCCACGAATGGGTTTTTTAGGCTGCATTAGGTATAAATTAGGTTAGGCATGTGTCATACATTTTATTTTCTTTTTGATGTATTTGTTTGAGTGTTAGGGTTAAATAGATAATCATATCCCAAGAACCCTAGCACTCAGGAAGGCAACTGGAGAAGGAGAAGCTCAAATTAGTTGGGACTCAGCCTAATCCAACTCATCATAGTTGGATACCAGCTTACTTGAAGTAGGGTTAGCTCATTCTAGGTCCATTTAGCTCATTTAGCGGAATGGTAGCTCAAGATAGCTCATCTTAGCTCACCCTAACTTAAGTCAGCTCAGATCCAGCTCAACTTAGTTGAGTCTAGCTCATCTCAGCTCCCATCAGTTCACTGGAAGCTTTAGCTAGCTCAGTTGAGTTGACTGGAGTCCACCTTAGCTAAGGTCCAGCTACCTCTAGCTCTACTCAACTCAAGCAAGCTGAAGATGACTTGACCCTAGCTCAGGCCAGCTCAAGTCCAGTTCCTGAGGACTCCAATTAGCTCAACTTAGTTAAGCTAAGCTACCTTAACTACTCTAGCTAACTAGGTCCTCCCTGAGAAGGTTAGACCCAGCACACACTACTAGAAAAATGGGAATTGGTCACAGTTATTTAGTCACGTTTTTAGGAATTATGACCAAACATAACTTATGGTCATGGTTCAACCCAAAACCATAACCAAAAAGGGGGAGTGAGATTTATTTTGTATTTAGACTTTTTTGTTACGGTTTAAAAATCGTTACCGAAGCCTTTGGTGATGGTTCCACTCAGAACTGTGACTGAAGCTTTTGGTGACGATTTTAAAAATCGTGGCAAAAGGCGAGAAATTTTAATTACAAAAGCCACACCTACCCTTCCCCCCTTCCCCCTGTCCAAAAGGTTTTCTTTTTCTTTTGGTCAAACAGTCGCCTTTCCCCTTCGTATACCCTCCCTCAACACGAAACCCTCCCTGCCCTCTCCTCCGATCAGCCCCCTCTCCTCCTCCTTCTCACACCCAATTGTCTCTCTCTCTTTGTCTCCCCCCTTCCTTTCTCTCTTCTCCTATTCCTTCCGTGATGACGCCCCATCTCTCTCCCTTCTCCTGCATTTCGCTAAACCCTAGATTAGATCCCCACCATCAGGCACCATCGGGCACGTCGACCATGGAATGGCCACCCTCATTGCCCCTAAGATGCATGGAGCTCCTTGAGGCCTAGAGGATGCACATCAACAAGTACGGGATGGTCCACATCTTCATGCATGCCATCGTGGTGCTGAACCATCCGACCGGGAAGTCATGCGGTGGCATGGTTGCAAGGAGCTTCGACAGTTTCGCGTGTATGATCTTTTCGCGAAAGCTGGATGACATGCACAAGGAGTTGAACTGCATGGAGTTCAGGTAGAAAAATGCTGCGCATAAGTTGCTCGCGGCCGTGGTTGGGCGAGGGATCGGTCTGGTGACGGAGGTAATGAGGAGCTTCGCTTCAAGCACTCCGTGCTGGCTAAGCTCTCGGGGATGCGAAAGAGGAAGGGTAGGAAGGATGGGAAGGGGCAGCAGGGGAGGTGCTGATAAATGCCAGTTTATCATCATTTTTATGCATTAAAACCAACCTAGCTCTAAGGATATTGCTTCGCAAATAGGCTTTTGGGTTGTATTTAGGCATTAATTAGGCTAGGCATGCATTAAATTTCTTATTGTGTTTTTGATATGTTTTTGTGAGTGCTAGGGATAAGCAGATTGCCAGATTGCAATAACCCTACCACTCAGGAAGGCAACTGGTGAAGGAGAAGCTCAAACTAGCTGTAACTCAGCTTGATCCAGCTCACCATAGCTGGAATCCAAGTCAACTGAACTAGGGTTAGCTCATCCTAGCTCCATTTAGCTCATCTCAACTGAATGGCAGCTCAAGAGAGCTCATCTTAGCTCACCCTAGCTCAGGTCAGCTTAGATCCAGCTCAACTTAGCTGAATCTTGCCCATCTTAGCTCCCATTATTTCACAGGGAGCTCTAGCTAGCTCAGCTAAGTTGACTGTAGTTCACCTCAGCTCAAGACCAGCTTGATCCAGCTCCACTAACTCCAGCTAGCTAAAGATGACTTCATTTCAGCTCAAAAAGCTCAAGTCTAGCTCCCGGGGATTCAGCTTAGCTCAACAGTTGAGCTAAGCTACCTTAGCTACCTCAACCAGCTTAATCCTCCCTAGTAGCAACAAACCTAGCTCACCTCAGCTCCTTGTGGCATAAGCTAGCTTACTTTAGCTTGGCTTAGCAGCTAGCAAAGAACTAGCAAGCTAAGCCAGCTAAAGTAGCTCCATGTCATCCTCTTCAGCAGCTACCAACTCCATTTTAGCTCCATACTTCTTATGTCCAGCTCCTCTCCACAAACCCTAGCTCCCATTGCCTCCTCCTCTACTCCATTACTAGCTAAGCTAGCTTAGCTTAGCTTAGATTAGCTAGGCCTCAGCTCCCTTGCCATCCACCACCTACAACTTAACCGTAACTAGCTCCACCAACTAAACCCATCTAGTCCACCTAAGCTCTACCTAGTCCACCCTTGTTTTGGTGCCAACCAAGCCATCCCTTCACCCCTCAACCTCCTCCAAAAGATAGCTAAAGTTGGCACCAAAACCTCCCTTCTAGAAGCCTCTCTTTTGGTGCCAACTTAAGACCCCATCATGGCCATCCATCCATCCACCAAATACATCCCAACCCTTCATTACATGGAGCCACCTAACCCCCTTCTAGAAGACCTATTTTGGCTCCAGCTTCAAGGGACACCACAACCATAACTACCTCCCATGGCACCCCCTTGGTTGGCACCAATTAACCTTAGCCCTAGGATCAACCTAACTACCCATAGCCACCACCTAAACACATCCTAGCCATCCACCTAACCACGCCTACTACCCCCCTCTCCACCTCTATAAATACCCATCATATTCCACCAAAAATTCATCATCCCATTAGTATAATTTCCACCTTGCTTCCACCTAAACCCACGGCCAAGAAGAAGGGATAGAGAGGAATATTAAGGGGGCACCTAACCTGCCCCCTTGGTGCCTTCTTCTCCCCATTCCTTCCCTTTGTGCCACGCCAAGAAGGAGGAGGATCCTCACCACCAGGAAGATGGCCAGGCAAGGAGAAGAAAGGGTAGTACATGCCCACCCTTGAAGGAGATCTTTGAAGGTGGTAGCTTCCACCTTGGAGGAGCCAAGGCATGCCCACCCTAGGGCTTGCCAAAAGGAGAACTCTACTTGAAGGAGCTTTCAAGGAGAAGGAGTTAGAGAAGGTCCTTTCAACATCGGGAGCTACCAGGTTTGGAGCAAGGGCTTCACCTTCTTCACTATCTTCGTCAATCAGGACTTTTGTTTCGCTTGTTTTATATTTTCATTTTTGTTATAAGCTTTCCTCTACTAGTGTAGAATAAAAGTCGAATTTTCTTATAAAGTTGCTTTCCTAATTTAGTGCATTTTATTCTCTACTTTGGTTTTGTTTTAGGACTTTCACACTGTCTTCCTAATTATCCTAGGCCTTCACTTGCCTAGGGTGAGCTTGGGAAGAGGTTACTTTGCCACCTAGTTGCTGAAATAGGTTTTGTCTTTTCCACCACCAATTTTGTATTGCCTTGTTAAATCAAAAACCCTAAAAATTATATATTCAAAAAGGAACAAAATGAAAGTTGAGTTGCATTTTCGAGAAAGAGATTGATTTTTGCAAAACATTGCCTCCTTGGATGATCCTAGATACTCCACTATCTAGGTTAGAAATCTAAAAGCAAATCCATTTTTGTGAGTTGCAACGACTTAAAACCCTAAATTAACAAATCACACAAAAACATGATCACTTTTTGGCTCCATTACCGGGTAGGCACGGCTTTGCTTAATCAATTTTCTCTTGCTTGAAGTGGATCTCATCCCCTTCTCTTTCTTTTCTCTTGTGTGTGTAGGTATTGCAGGAAGGAAGCGGGAATTTGGAAGCAAGAGCTTAAAAGTTCCTTTTCTTCCCACGATTTCAGGTTGGTTCTCCCTTTCTTATCACATTTATCCTTAAAAACTACCAAAAAAATATTAAACTTGGCTTTCAAAATCTTAAATATATTAATTAAGTAGAGTGGTGCAATTGAAAAATTCATTGTTTTCTTGTATACTTCATTAAACACCACTTCACTTCAATTGTTGGTGTTCTAATTTTCAGGTCCAGACTTCTGTCCGGATTTCAAAAATTAGTTCCCGGCACCACAGACCTCCTAAAATCTTGAAATTTCACCCAAAGATTTCAAATCAAGTTGGGAACATCCATTTCAGATTTTAGTCTAATTGGGTTTGTATTTACTTTTTAAAAATTCATGGACTCAGAGGGGTCACACCCTCTAATCTTCCTATTTTGCTAATTTCTGAGAATTTTTAGAATTTTTATACTCATTCAATTTTTTTGAAATTTAGCTTTCTAGAATTCTTGTGAAATCTTACACATCTTATAGAATCACCAAAATTTTCCGAGGTAATGGTGATACTGAAAAGTCCAAAACACCCACAGGTATCATTTATGGACTTAGACACCAGCACAAGGAAAAATTCTTCAAAAATATCAAATAAATTCCTAAAATCTTTAAAAAAATATTTTCTGGAATCCTTGTTTGATATTTCATAAAGTTGTGGATCTATTTGGATCACTACTTAATACAGAAAGCCTAATAAAGTATCCATTGGTAGTTAAATTTCTATCCTATGATCAATTGGATTAGGGTTTCTTTTTCATTTTCAAAGATAAACAACTAAAAGGAAATTAATCTTCACCCATACAACTTGATTTCCTTTTGTTTGTGGAATCTCAAACTTGTTTGAAAACTTAAAAAGAAAACCCTAAAAATACACTAAGTTAAATCCAATCCTAATAGCATAAATACAAAAAAATTTTGTGTGATAACTTGTTTGAATTGAAACCATTTTTCAATCTTGCACACACTATAAAAATTGAAATAATAGGGCAACAACCTAATCAACGCCCTCCACATTTCGTATGCACTTTAGTATCCTAGACCTAATTAAAATCTGTAGCAACTTGACCCCTAAGGTTTCATCAACTTAGGCTTGCTATTAGGTCTTATGTTTTCTTTAGTTAATATCAATTTTGTCATCTATATCTGGTGCACAGGCTAAGGGGCCATGTCAAACGACCAGGCGCGAGTTTGCACAAGCACCTGGGGATTTTCCTTGGGCCCAAACCTCCCCTTAAACAACTTGGTTAGATTTGTTGACAGAACGGGTATTTACTATTAAATACTTATTTCCTAGATAAACCAGGTCTTTTTAAGGGAGTCACACTTAAGCTTGGTCTAGATTTTTGATTGATTGTTTGCACACTTTCTCTCATCTCCATCTCTTCTCCTCTCCTCCCATTCTTCCATTATATACACAAGCGACAGTCTCAAAATCCGTACTTGGAGGGACCTTTTGATTTCGCCCCACACACAAAAAAGATCGCTTTTTCCTTCTTCCAAAATGGAAAATCAACAAAACAGGTCCACTAACCCTTCCACTTCCACCTCTAATCCCACCTCTAACCCCATTACTAACCCTAATTCTGACCCTTCCACCCATAACCCCCCAGCTTTAACCTCCCGCACTTGGAGCTCCCTAATATTGATTTGCCTCAATCACAACATCAAGCCCCCCTGTCTGACCTCTTGACTATGATGGCTGAGTAGATTGCTTAAATGAATGCCAATCAACAAGCATTGACTAGGAACATCCAAAACCTAGCTAATCAAAGGCCAAACCCACCACCCCATCAGCAGCCTGCGATCCCTCTAAAAGATCTTTATGATCCTTCTTGTTATGAGGAACAACCAGGGGTGGTCATACCAAAGGGGGACTTTGAGATCAAGCCAGCAGTCCTGAACCTAATTAAACACTTCCATGGCCTTCCTAGGGAAGACCCTTTCAGCCACCTTGAAGAGCTGACTCTTCTTGCACAAATAACCCATTCCTGAAATGTGCAAGAAGACCTATGGCTGATGCGGCTATTTCCATTATCTCTAAAGATAAGGCCACTTATTGGTTCAGGACCATTGGCTGACCCATCACAACTTGGCCTCAGCTCAAGAGCGCCTTCGTCAAGAAATTCTTTCCCATAGGTCGTACTAATTCCCTGCAAAGATCTATTATGACCTTTCAACAAAAATTTGGTGAGACTTTCCATGATTCTTAGGAAAGATTTCAAGATCTCCTACGAAGTTGCCCACACCACAAGATTCCTTTATGGCAGCTCATGCAGATCTTCTATCATGGATTAGAAGATCAAATTTGATGTTTCGTCGATGCTTCGTGTGGCAGCAACTTCTTGAATAAAGATGCTGAGAGTGCCTATGACCTTTTTGAAGAAATGAGTGAAAGCTCATTTAATCAAGCTTCCATGAACACATTTTGCAAAACTCCAAACCTGCAGTTTGGTGTTCATGAAGTAGGCACTCAATCTATTCCTATCACCCAAGACGATCTTCAAATGATCACCCAAAAGCTCAACCAGATGCACATGAATCAAAAGAAAATTGAGGAAAGACTCACCACATCAACCCCAACTCCACACATTCCACATCTAACCCACCTTAACATTCCATGAAGAGAAAATTTGTACAATCTCAACACTACTCCTACTGATTATTACTAGTACTCTGAGGTTGCCCATGATTCACTGGGGAATTACAACTATCCAGATCTTAATCCCACTCAAAATATTTTTGCCATCCAGGAGCCATTTAAAAATTCTTCCAATTGGAAGAATTACTCGAAATACTTTTGGAATAATCAGGTTCCTCCTCAACCAAATCAATTTAATGGGTATAGGTCTATTCTGACCTTTCATCCTGGGCCATCCCAACAAGACATCAATGCCCAGATGATGAGAACCCTGCAGGAAATGCAGAGAAAGATGATGGAAGTAACCCGCACCATCACATATCTGAATAATCAGATCAGGGTTACTCCCACTCAAAGACCTATAGGACATCTTCCATCCCAACCTATGCCTAACCCTAATCACCAAAGGAACCAATATCCGGGCAGAAATCCACACTACCCGAATTAGCCTCCTACTAATCCACCACCTCAACAGCCTCCTAGGTTTCCACAACCATAGACCCCCCCACCTCGTCCAAATAATAATCTAACTACACATGCAGTTACATTGAGGAGTGGGAAAACCACCACTGATCCCAGGCCTTCACAAAAACCTGGTGACATATCCCCTGTGCACAATGACTCTCCACCTCCACATCAGGAAGAAAAAGAAACACAAAAATATCACAACTTGACTCCTATCCCTTTTCCATAATCTCTCCACCCTACAACCATTAGAAAAAAAAAATCTGGGCCCACCACAGAAGAACTCATGGATCCATTTGGGCAAGTTCAAATCAATATTCCTCTCCTAGATGCCAACAAATATATACCTGCCTACGCCAAATTTTTGAAGGAGATTTGTACTCCTAAAAGGCAGGCCAAAAATCTAGGATACGTACATCTTTCGGAGACAGTAAGCTCTGTCGTACAGAGCAAGCTGCCTCCTAAGATGAAAGATTCAATGGCGCCATTAATTTCAGTGATTATTGATGATACTACCTTTGATCACATCCTCCTTGATCTTGGTGCCTTAGTTAATATCATTCCCATGATTTTATTTGAAGAGTTTTAGATCAGTGAATTAAAACTCATCGAGGTTACCCTGTAATTAGCCAACCAATCTATAATCAAACCACATGGGATTGTTGAGGATGTTTTGGTCAAGGTCCAGAATTGTGTCTTCCCTGCAAACTTTCTGGACCTTGACATTGAGGTACCTGAATCTTTATTTAATGCCCCAATAATCCTTGGATGACCCCTTTTGGCCACTGCAAAGGCAAATATCAATTGCCACACAGGAAAAATGAATATCACCTGCGTAGGCCAAACTATCACTCTAGATATTTTCAAATCCTCGAAGAGATTCCATGATGATAACTTTTTGGAGGACTCAGATACTAAAATTTCAAATATGGTGGAGACAATGTTGATAGATACCCTTACCGACAATAATATTTTTGAGGAATTAGATTCAGAATCAGTGGTCATCGAAATATGTGTTTTGGAGACTTCTCTTGACCAAAAATCCATTCATGATGAACCCCCTAATCACCTTGACCCACCTACTCTTCCCTCACCCCACCTTTCCACACTAACTTCACCCAATCCTCACCATCCCTTCCCCGACCCCTTTCCTATGGACCTTCCACCAGACCCGCCCGAGTTTGGCATTCAACCTGATTTAAAACCATGGCCAGACTCAGGCTACACTTATCATTTTCCATCCAACTTTGATCCCTTTATTGCCTTTAATCAATTTTCTAGGGATCCAAAAAAAGACACATTTTATGCGGGATTCCAAGTGTCCAACTATTTACATGATTTTCTGCCCTTCGTGCATACCTTCACACCTGGCTGAATGCCATAAAAGATAGCACTGGATGGCAGGTAACCCATCATTTTTCCTGCTTTCCTTTTTCCTTTCTTTTTCCAGGTTTTAACCATCCTAAACTTGACCACCCTTCATTAAGGTGATCCCTTTTCCCTCCTAATGCATGAGGACATTGCATATCATAAACATGGGGGGGTGTTTTTAAAATTTTGATGATCGACTTAGGATTTTTAAAACCTAAAAACATGCATTTTCTTTTGACATTTTAATTTCTTGCATGCATACTGAAAAAAAATGTTGAAAACTTTTTGAGGAAAAATTTCAAATTGGGACTAACGTTGAAAACTCACTTTTGGTACAATGGGATGAGGATATGGATCTTATCATTAGAATTTCGGGGTCTACTTTTAGACTAGATCAGATATCCTTCTACAAAATTCCACCTGAACTCATGATAGTTCAGGTAACTAGATCCTCTTTTGTAATATGAAAAAGTATCTAACTTAGTTTCTGATTCAAAAACTTGCATTTCATGCAAAACTTCCTATGTCAAATTTCACACACAAGCCAACACCCAAAAACAACTAAAAATTAGAAAAGTCCCCTTGTTAGAACTTAGTAAAAGTCTGAAGCAGATCATTAGTTTGAGTTTCCACCGCCAAGAAGGAGGAAAATGCCTCCTTTAAGGATGCGATATCAACATGTTACCCCCTCGGTGCTACTTTATATCTATATTACATATCATTAGATGGAGCATTAAAGCACATTTTTGTAGCTTAAGAGTCTTGGGCGGTGCTCTACCTATAGTGTCAGAGCAAGAGCTTGAGTTTGCTTGGAGAGCCCCTTTGCACCGCATTGTGTTTTGGGGTTGTGAGCTCCTAGGTGGTGTCATGGACAGTGCTATCTCGAAGTACTAGCACTAGAGGCCCCTCAAGGATTGGTAATGGGAATGATGATCCCAACACCTATGTTGTAAGACTAAGCTAAAAGTAAGAGTAGGGGAGAAGAAAGAAAGAAAAAGTTTTAAACCAAAAACACACCCTTATAAATGTTGGCTTTCACAAGCATGGACACATAGTTTTAAAGGTTATTGCAAGTTGTGAATCAGATTCAAGAGCCAGAAAAATCCCAAAAACAAAAATTTCTAGTCATCTAAATTAATAAAGGGTTAATCTGTGAATTTTTTGGAGGATATATTGATCGCATTTTTGTCTAATTTTTGGATCCAAAAGCAAATCTCGATATTTATTCTTAACAAATCCTATACCTTTTGTGTTTGGATCTTCCTATGTCCCGAAACCTCTTTCCCCTCAAAAGTAAAAAAAAATTAGATTTCCCAAAAATTCCATTTTGCAAAAATTAATGTTTTGCTAAGAGTCTAGCAAAAGATAAGCAAGGGGGTGTGGTAAACGCTAGTTTATCATCATTCTTATGCATTAAAACAAACCTAGCTCTTAGGAATTTGCTTCACAAATGGGTTTTTGGGCTACATTTAGGCATTAATTAGGTTAGGCATGCATTGCATTTCTTATTTTCTTTTTGATATGTTTTTGTGAGTGTTAGGGATAAGCAAACTACCAGATCCCTATAACCCTAGCACTCTAGAAGGCAACTGGTGAAGGAGAAGCTCAAACTGGCTGGAACTCAGCTTGATCCAGCTCACCTAAACTAGGGTTTGCTCATCCCAGCTCTATTCAGCTCATCTCAACTGAATGGCTGCTCAAGAGAGCTTGTCTTAGCTCACCCTAGCTCAGGTCAGCTAAGATCCAACTCAACTTAGCAGAATCTAGCTCATCTCAACACCCATTAGTTCATAGGGAGCTCTAGCTAGCTCAGCTGAGTTGACTGGAGTTCACCTCGGCTCAAGACCAGCTTGATCCAGCTCCACTCAATTCCAGCCAGCTAAAGATGACTTCATTTCAACTCAGGAAGCTCAAGTCCAGCTCTCGGGGATTCAGCTTAGCTCAACTCAGTTGAGCTAAGCTACCTTAGCTACCTCAACCAGCTTAATCCTCCATGGGAGCACCAGATGCAGCTCACCTCAGCTCCTTGTGGCAGAAGCCAACTTACTTTAGCTTGGCAGAGCAGTTAACAAAGAACTAGAAAGTTAAGCCAACTAAAGTAGCTCCATGCCATCCTCTTCAGCAGTTCCCAGCTCCATTTCAGCTCCAGACTTCTTATGTCCAGCTCGTCTCCACAAACCCTAGCTCCCATTGCCTCCTCCTCTACACCATTACTAGCTAAGCTAGCTTAGCTTAGGTTAGCTTAGCTAGGCCCCAGCTCCCTTGCCATCCACTGCCTACAACTTAGCCATAACTAGTTCCACCAACTAAGCTCACCTAGTCCACCAAAGCTCTACCTAGTCCACCCAAGCCACCCCTTCACCCATCAACCTCCTCCAAAAGACACCTAAAGTTGGCACCAATACCTCCCTTCTAGAAGCCTATCTATTGGCGCCAACTTAAGACCCCATCATGGCCATCCATCCATCCACCAAATACATCCCAACCCTTCCTTACATGGCGCCACCTAACCCCCTTCTAGGAGACCTATTTTGGCTCCAACTTCAAGGGACACCACCATCATAACTACCTCCCATGGCACCCCCTTGGTTGGCTCGAACTAACCTTAGCCCTAGGATCAACCTAACTACCCATAACCACCACCTAAACACATCCTAGCCATCCACCTAACCCACGCCTACTACCCCCCTCTCCACCTCTATAAATACCCATCATATTCCACCAAAAAAATCATCCTCCCATTAATATAATTTCCACTTTACTTCCACCTAAGCCCATGTCCAAGAAGAAGGGATCGAGAGGAAGATTAAGGGGGCACATAACCCACCCCCTTGGTGCCTTCCTCTCCCCATTCCTTCCCTTTGTGCCATGCCAAGAAAGAGGAGGATCTTCACCACCAGGAGGACGTCCAAGAAAGGAGAAGAAAGGGTGGTGCACACCCACCCTTGAAGGAGATCTTTGAAGGTGGTATCTTCCACCTTGGAGGAGCCAAGGCATACCCACCCTAGGGCTTGCCAAATGGAGGAGACCTCAACTTGAAGGAGCTTTCAAAGAGGAGTTAGAGAAGTTCTTTCCAAGCCTGGGAGCTACCAGGCTTGAAGCAAGGGCTTCACCTTCTTCACTATCTTCATCAACCAGGACTTTTGTTTCGCTTGTTTTATATTTTCATTGTTGTTATAAGCTTTCCTCTACTAGTGTAAAATAAAAGTCTGATTTTCTTATAAGGTTGCTTTCCTAATTTATTGCACTTTATTCTCTACTTTGGTTTTGTTTTAGGACTTTCACACCCTCTTCCCAATTATCCTAGGCCTTCACTTGCCTAGGGTGAGCTTGGGAAGAGGTTACTTTGCCACCTAGTTGCTAAAATAGGTTTTGTCTTTTTCACCACCAACTTTGTATTGCCTTGTTAAATCAAAAACCCTAAAAATTATATATTCGAGAATGAACAAAAAGAAATTTGAGTTGCATTTTCGAGCAAGAGATTGATTTTTGCAAAACATCGCCTCCTTCGATGACCCTAGATACTCCACTATCTAGGTTAGAAATTTAAAAGCAAATCCATTTTTATGCGTTGCAATGACTTAAAACCTTGAATTAACAAACCATGCAAAAACGTGATCAAGTGCTTGACGAGGAAGGTGCTTGGCAAGTTCACAATCTTGTTTCTGGAATTCATCATAGTTTTTCCCGATGGAGAATAGCAGCCCTACCATAGCAGGGAACGAGCACCCTATGACATCAAGTGTGGTGGCATCCCCTAGCGAGGTGGAGGAGTCGAAGTAGGGGTTGAACCAAGTGTTCGGGTCGATCCAGAAGACCCTGGGGACTCTCCACCAGCTCCACATCACCATCTCATCCTTCAGCATCCAGCTGCAGCCCCCCCTCCAATTCCTCAACGCCCTCATCTTTAAGCTCAACAACCTCCAGAGGCTCGTCGACCACTGCAACATCCAGGTCCCCATGGAGGTCGTCAGGTTAGTTGTGCCTTCCCTTCCCTTCCCTTCCCCCACTTAAACACCTATACATGCCATAATTGAACAACAGCAACAACAAGAAGTAGCTTCGATCTTGATGCTTTCGTTTTGTGTCGATGGATTCACAGCCTGATCGATGACAGGAAGAACCTGGACGAGTTCACGAGGGATGTGCTGAATCGATGCATCACCAAGAATCAGGTCACCAAGAGGAAGATTGATTCGAACAACTCTATTTTCTATACTTAGATCTGCAGGATTTCTCCTGCAGGTAATTTTCGTGAATGCTATTTTCAATTTTATTTGTTGAAAAGGTATGTGATATCTATTTGGTTGAACACTAAAGCCTTGTAAGGATGAATTGTGCCTAGATTGAGGGATGGTGTGGTGTTCACAGTTTGAAATGACTATCACTTTTAATGTTATTCACACTTGCTTGGAGAATACATATGATTGTAAAATTGAAAAAAAGAGATGTTATACATGTTATTTTCCTATGTTCCATTGTTGATACTAAAGGGTTGGCTCCATGGTAGATCACCCTATTGGCATCCTAAAGGTCATGGGAAGAAATCCCATGGCTAACACATTTACCTTCTTAAATAATGTTGTTCCATTATTCTCTGAAATATGGATATATATATTTTTTGAGTGTGTAGATGTATACGTCTGTTAGAAGTAAAAGTGGTTAATTTGAATCTTAACCAAGTATTAACTTGCTATGATGGACCTATTTTTATATGAACCCAATGTAAAGAATTGGGATCGGTCTATTCTATCTTTTCATGAGACCTTGTGTGTTGAAAAATGAATTAGAGCTCCAATAGTCAACCTCTCACCATCAAAAATGAAAACAAGTAACCTTGGAAACAAATCAACTGAGACAACTTAAGAAGCCTAGTTATCATCCCATAACTAGAAATTAGAACCATTCTCCAATCTAACAAAAATGATGGGCATCACATTTGCTTCAATACCTATTAGACCCTTCCTAAAAGTAGATGCCTTTTGGTTAGGCTCCAGATTTGTTGCACAATTTTTTTTTTGGAAGAGTCACACAAGTTAATTGTTAGCCATAGCAAGCATCAAGCACATGTTGCACCAATGGCCCCCCTATCCTATAAACTATCTTATCCACTTGGCCAATCAAGCATTATCCTTCATCCACAAATCTAGTACTCCAACTCTCTTTTGCAATAGGACAAGACACCACAGCTCAAGACACCAACATGGAGCCTTGCTCTCCATCACCAGCTAGGTACATACACTGATGCAAGCACATTTACCAATAAGATCGGCTGGGATAACTAGGCCTAAAGCAATAGAGACAAGTTACTAAAATTATATTTGTGTGTTCTTAGTGGTTAGTATCAAATAAGTCATGTAGGATAACAAATAGTTGTCATATCATTATGGTGATCAATTATTTGCCAAGAACCTGCTATAAAATGATTAGAGATACCATGGGTATCAATCCTATTTTTGTTCCTTCTTCTAGAGGGGTGTGTGCGTGTGTTTAAATTCCTACATCCAATATGATTCCAAGTAGTGCCTTAAAAGAATGTTAGATAATTATAATCTTGGTTAGAAATTATTCCCTGATTTTGACTTCCAATAAGGAACTTTTAAATTCTAGCATATTTAACCCTTTTAAATTCGCATCCAACATACAGTTGTATGCTGTTATGGAAATTAGTTAAACCTAGGGTCATTTTTCCTATATCATAACAACTTCAAATTGTATATTTTTCTAAGCATATTTTGTTACTTTCTAATAAACATTTTTTCTCCGCAGGGTGTTGGTAATAATGACCAAAAGGTTCTCATTCTCACTGCTACAAATACTCCATATGCTGTTGATCAGGTAATACAAACTTTCCTTGTAGTTCTTAGGCCTATTTTTTTGTGGGGTTTATCATTCCTAGACAACTTATTGCAAGTAGGGTAATCCTATTTCTTGTTTAGTTGTATGCTCAGTTTCCATGGGATGCAAGTGGTGGGAGGGAGAAACAAGGTAAGAGTATGTGACTTGCTCATTTTTCCCACTTAATATTGGAATTTTAATTCTATGATAACTAGATCATGACTCATAACATACTATACACCCAACCAAAATAACAGAGGAAATAATTTAAGAGTCCTAAAGATCTCTTTAGGACTCTTTAATAGGCCTAAACTTTCCTACTTAATAGGCCATTTTTTGGGCTTATTTTGAGTCCTAAAGATCTCTTTTAAGAGTTGAACTTGGATAAGAATTTTGCTTCCCTCATTAAAACCATTACTATAGTTGGGAGAATTAATGTGATGATAGCAATAAACAATCGACAAGGGGTAAGGAAGTTGCATCTCATTGGCAAGTGGCAAATGGCAAGTGGAATAACAACTAGTTCAATAATGCCAGTATTGTAATTCTAGAAAGCATAAACTTTCTTACACCAAAAGTTTAAGATAAATTTGGAATCATTTCAAAAGCTAAGGCATTTTCAAGCTTTTCTTAAGATATTTTTTCATTCTTAAAGTTTATGATGATATCTTGATAGAAATAAACAACCAAAAGGGAATGAAAAAGTAGTATATGATTGGCTAGTGGAGTTATGATAAGCACTAGTTCAAACATACTTATAATCTGATTCCCAAAAGAACAAATTTCTAAAATCAAAGTATTCGATATTGTCTATAGATGGTTCATGAAGGGTGGTTGGATGTGCTAATTTTTTGGACAATAAGAAAGCATTTGATGGTGGTTCGATATGATGATATTGCTTTTAAAGAGAACAGTGCATTAGATGGGCTACGTGAGACTTATGAACAGATGTGTTGTTCACTTGTTATGGATATTACCTAAACTAGGATGGTAGGTGCTTCGAGTTTTTAGAAAAGTATGACTAGCCTAATCAGAAAGTGGCACCAATCATTGTGCTATTGCTGAGGTTGGGAGACATCCTTTCTAGAGGGATAATTTCTTTAGTTGTTGGTTAATGGAGTAGACTTTACGATGTTGCTTTGGAAGTTGGACTAAAATCCTTCAAGGTTGGTGGTCCATTTATCAGATCAAGGGATGGAAAAATTGATGGAGGTGTTGGAACTAATTCACAATTTATTGCCTTCTGGAATATGAAGATGCAATGTTTTTGGGAACATGGTTCCCTCTTAAAACAAAAGGAAATTGGGAGCATGGAGTTCTTCTATTCACAAAGCTTATCAGAGGGTGAGGGTGAATTTGACCATCCAATATGTGGTCTTGCTTCATGAATATTGGTTGGTTTACTCTTTGAGGTGTCCCTTGAAGGTGCATATTTTGCAAGGTGTAGTATGGCAAGCTTGTCGCCAGGGATTACAAATCACAACGGGCAACTTACGTAGATGCTTCTTGCACTTTATATGGATTGGATTGTAAGAAAACACTACGTCTTTTCTTTGAGATTTATAGGTTAAATAATGGAGTAGTTGTAGCATTTATAGATTGATCATAAAATAGCCAATAATTTCTGGGTACTCCTTAGTTGTGGTAGGGCTAAGGGTGGGACTACCATATGTAGATGTATGATTGAAATGAAAGGGTGAGGGTGCTAGCTGTGTCGTGGTAATTTAGTTTTGGGAGGAATGGTCTTTTGTTACTAGGTTTGAAGCCACTTATTGAAATTGTAGTTTGTTGTGATTTTTACTTGTTTTGTTTCAAGGGATTTTCTTAACACTGTTGATGTAATCCTTTTCTTTTTCAAAAAGGAGTCAATGGAATCCTTTTGTTGGCTCTCTAATAAAACTTGGGACTACTAATCTTGAGTAGTCACCCGCTTACCTCTTTGGAAAAAAAATAAACTCTTCCCTACATTGCTAATGCTTGTCAAGGAAAGATCCTCAGGCTATCAATTTTTTCCTCATCTATTCCTATAACATGCTCATCATGCATGAAGGACAAATAGTAGCCTCCCCTCCCTCCCATGAAATTTAAATGACATTTTGGTCCTAAGAGCATTCACAGATTTGACTTTTTTCAACTTTGTGTTTTTTTCCTTTTTGTACGGATTCCCTAATGAAATTGTTCCGTCAATTGAGAGCTGACAATCATGTAGTGCTTCCATCCAATACAAACCCTTGTATTGTTCACCAATTTCCTCTTTGCTTGGAAGGGTTTTCGTCAGCCAACTAAAGGAGGTGGCTTCGGGGTACAATGGGTGTGAGCCATGAATGATACCAGAGATGCTCAGGTGTTTTTTCAACTTTGTGTTTTTTTCCTTTTTGTACGGATTCCCTGATGAAATTGTTCCATCAATCGAGAGCTGACAATCATGTAGTGCTTCCATCCAATACAAACCCTTGTATTGTTCACCAATTCCCTCTTTGCTTGGAAGGGTTTTCGCCAACCAACTAAAGGAGGTGGATTCAGGGTACAATGGGTGGAGCCATGAATGATACTAGAGATGCTCAGGTTTTTTTTCAACTTTGTGTTTTTTTCCTTTTTGTACGGATTCCCTAATGAAATTGTTCCATCAATCGAGAGCTGACAATCATGTAGTGCTTCCATCCGATACAAACCCTTGTATTGTTCACCAATTCCCTCTTTGCTTGGAAGGGTTTTCATCAACCAACTAAAGGAGGTGGCTTCGGGGTACAATGGGTGTGAGCCATGAATGATACCAGAGATGCTCAAGTGTTTTTTCAACTTTGTGTTTTTTTCCTTTTTGTATGGATTCCCTGATGAAATTGTTCCATCAATCGAGAGCTGACAATCATGTAGTGCTTCGATCCAATACAAACCCTTGTATTGTTCACCAATTCCCTCTTTGCTTGGAAGGGTTTTCATTAGCCAACTAAAGGAGGTGGCTTCAGGGTACAATGGGTGGAGCCATGAATGATACCAGAGATGCTCAGGTTTTTTTTCAACTTTGTGTTTTCTTCCTTTTTGTATGGATTCCTCGATGAAATTGTTCCATCAATCGAGAGCTGACAATCATGTAGTGCTTCGATCCAATACAAACCCTTGTATTGTTCACCAATTCCCTCTTTGCTTGGAAGGGTTTCCATTAGCCAACTAAAGGAGGTGGCTTCGGGGTACAATGGGTGTGATCCATGAATGATACCAAAGATGCTCAGGTTTTGTGGCAAGTTCCTTGCTTGGGATGAACAATTCATCACATCTGACAGAGTGTTTAATTTTTATAAAGATTTACTAAAGGTTTTCCATAGTTGGAGAAGCATTTTGGATGATCATACTGCATGTCTTTCCATAGTTGGAGTAGCACTTTGTACCAAGAGTTGGCCTTGGCATTGGCTTTTAGTTTTGAAGGGATACTTGGTGGCCTATTAGACCTCTGTTTGCTTTCCCTCGACTCTTCACTTTGACTTAGGATCAAGATGCTACTCTCAGGTTGTTTGAGTGGCTCTTTGATGGATGGAGTAGGAAATTAGACAGCTCATCCAGTGTCGGTCTTCTGTCTCTCAAAGGCTTCCATGGGTGAATTATTCTGTGTGAGTCTATTAGTTGCTTGGCTTTATGCTAAGATGTGGTTGATGATTGGGAGTGTGAAGGTGGGGAGCTCACTGCTGGAAAAGATATGATTCTTTGAGACTTATTTTGGACCAATATGATGAAATCCTTTAGGAATGTAGGCTCTTGTGAATAATAAAGGTGCTTGTGGAGGTCCCCTTTTCCACTTCAGATGCGATGGAAGTGGATTATAATGAAAATGGGGTGGAAAAAATGGGATCTATACATGGATTTTGCTTGCTCTTTCTGAATCAAGGGTTAGGAAGATGCTAACCATCTCTTTTTCTCTGACACTTTGTCATAAGGGTGTAGACTACAATGGGACTTTCATGGATAAGCCATTATTCTTTTGACTAGTTTTAGAAATCATTTAGGAGTGGAAGGCAATCTCCAGGACCAGTTCGATACCGAACCAATAAGGAAAGTGCTGCACTGCTAGTGATTTCTTGGGCTATCTAGTTGGAGATGAATAGGGTGATTTTTGAGTTTAACAGACCTTATGTATAGCATGGTATGTCATGAATCTTTACGGTTTCATCATACTTCCTTTGAGGACTTTGATTAGTAGCATTCAATGTTATTCATAGGTTGCCATGATGTATAAAGTTCATGAAAATGCCTGTACTGTAAGCCCAATGGAGGAACCACGTCGGTAGTGGTTTGTCTACCTGAACTTTTAAAACTTATGGTGCATAATTAAACCACTCTGAAGAGTGTTAGTTTCTCAATTTTGTGTTCAATTCATGACATAGAGACTAATTAAATATATGCCTTTGTCCTTTCTAATATTTAATATTATATTTTTCATTTTCTTTTCTTCTAATTCTATTATTGTATGTCAGGTTCAAAGTTTCCATCTACATTTTAGAGATATTTCATATCAGTTGTTGATCATTGTCAGTTCAATTTCAGGTTTTCTGGTGATGTTGCAGAGCTTGGTATCATTCGTGATGGTCAATTCATGAAAGTGCAGAGCACCTTGCATCCAAGAGTCCATCTTGTATTCTCTCTGAGGCTACTAGCATCAATGAAGAGTACAAGCATAATGAGCCTGCTAAACTAAGGCTTTATTGCTAATATGCAATTCCCACTTCAATTCCATACTCTTTGTAGGTTCTATATCATATTGAAGGGGCCAGCCTTCATACTTGATCATTGTTAGTCTGGTGTTTTCTCCTCTGTCAGAACCCTTAATTGGATAAGTTATTTTAAGCTGCAAAAAAGTCAAAATTTGATTCTATATACTCTGCTACCTTACGCACTTTAGTGAATAATTTGCATGTTAGGGTTTATCATATTATGGGCAATGTAGATATTGTTGAGTATCTCCTTATTTTCTTGTTAGTATCCTTCATATGGTAAATACTAAACAACTTTGTGTTCCATTATGAGAATGGGGTAAGTACAAGTGTAAAGGGAGCTTATCTTGATTTGTTGATGCAAAACTTGGCTCAAATCCAAAACATTTTAAGCCAACAAAGCTATTGGCCCCATTAAACAAATTTACATTTATTTATTTTTTGTTTAAATAGACCTTTGGTGACGATTAGTTAGCCGTGACCAAAGGTAGCCTTTCGTGACAATGGTCCCTTTGGTGACAGTTAAGAAACCGTGACCAAAGGAACCATTTTTTCCCTACCAAACTTTGGTTATGGTTAGTAACCGTGACCAAAGTTTTTTCTTAAGTCATGGTTTTAAAACTGTGACAAAATATCTTTTGTCACGGTTTTGGTCACGGTTTTGGTCACGGTTTATATATAACCGTGACTAAAGATCCATGGCTTTGGTGACAATTTTGGATGGAACCTTCACCAAAGCTTTTAGTCACGGTTTTAGGTGGAAACTACCACCAAAGACCCTTCCGTAATGTAACTTTTGGTGATGCTAATTGGTGACGGTTATAAATCCTTTAGTCACGGATTTTAATAGTGACCAAAACCCTTCTTTGTTGTGACACCTCAACATATCTTAGCAGAAGCCTGCTTACTTTAGCTTGGCTTAGCAGCTAGCAGAGAACTAGCAAGCTAAGCCAGCTAAAGTAGCTCCTTACCCTCTTCTTCAGTAGCCAGCAGCTCCAGACAACTCTCCTTCAGCTCTTCTCCTCAAAACCCTAGCTCGAGATACCTCCTCCTCTACTCACCTACTAGCTAAGTACCATAGCTAGCTTAGCTAAATTCTCCACTCCTTAATCATCCACCTTAGCTAACCCTAACTTCACCTTCATAAGCCTCCACTTCATCTCCACCTAAGCTTCACATAAGCTACCCTACTTGGCACCAACTCAACCACACCTCTTCACCCCATGTCTGCCACCAAAAGCCACCAACAAGGTGGCACCAAAACCACCATAACCACCTCCTTTTGGCACAACCTTTTTCCCTCCAGAAACCCATCAATCTCCACCCTACACCTACCCCTACAACCCTTATCGACCATCCACATACCCACCTTCTAGAAGCCCCCATAGTTGGCGCTAAAACCATGGCACCTCTCCATGGTTGGTGCCAACCTATGGTGTCTCTCCACCACCATAACCACCACCACCACATCTCTTAAGTTGTCGCCACCCACTCTACACCCTAGATCTCCATAACCACCCCTTAACCATCTACTAAAACCCAACCTAGCCCTCCACATGTCCACGCCTACTACCCCCCTCTCCACCTCTATATATACCCACCATATACCACCAAAAAAATCATCCTCCCTTAGTGTTAACTCTACCTTAAGCCCACCTATAACTCACCGCCAAGAAGAAGAAGGAAGAAGATTAAGGAGGCTACCCCTTGCCTTCTCGATGGCTTCTTCCTCTCCACTCTTCTCCTTGTGTCACGCTAAGAGGAGGCTCTCTACATCAAGGATGATGGCCAAGCATTGGAGGAGAAACTAGGGTGGTGCATGCCCACCCTTGGAGGAGAGAATTGAGGCAGAGAGCATCCACCTTGGAGGAGCCATTCAAGGATGGAGAAGGAACCCTTCTTTTTAAGCCAAGGAGCAACTAGGCTTGGAGCAAGAAGACTCTCTTCTTCACCAGATTTTGCAAGAGGATTTTTGTTTTTAGTATTTTTGTATTTTCAATTTCTAGTAGAAGCATTCCTTTACTATTTTTGTAAAACACAATTCCATCAAATCAATTTGCCTTCTTTTCAATTTTTGTCGCATTTGTTTTTATCTTGCTTCTAGCACTTTTTCACTCCCTCTCCCTAATTACTCTTGGCCACTACGTGACTAGAGTGAGCTTAGGGAGAGGCTATTCTTGTCTCCTTAGGTTTAGCTCATAGGTGCTAGTCTCATTCCCTCTTAAAAGCGTGATTGCCTTGTTATTCAAAACCATAAAAATCTTATATTGAAAAACCCAAAAAAAGAAAGTTGATTTCTGTAATTTCAAGTAGGAGATCTATTTTTGCAAAAGCTGCCTCCTTGGACGACCCTAGATACTCCACTATCTAGGTCTTATAAATTGAAAAGTGAATCATTTTTTCTTGTTGAAACGACTTATAAAATCCACAATTTACAAATCGCGTAGAAACCCGATCAGTCATCTATGTAAATGTGATGCATGCAGAGTGTCAAGTCAACCCATTTGATATCAGCTATAGTCCAAGCATTGGCTTTCTTGTGCTGTTTTAGGCATTCAATTAGGGCCCCCTCCCGTGTCTTAGATAGGGTAGTTGAAATGATGACAGGGAGTGTATCATTAGGACCAAGGAAAATGCACTTGAAGGACTTTGGGAGTAGTTTAAGCTGCAAGTCGGGAGCTTTCTAAATCAAGGGAATTAGGTTCGAACTCCCTACCTCCTGTAGTAGATCTACCTTGATTGTCCATGGCAGGGAGAGGGACTCAACTTTGATACCCAGCAACTCTTCTAATTTTGGCATATCTCCCTAGCCTTCTTCAAGAATTAGGGTATGTGATAAATACACATTTTTTTATGATAAAATGCCTACTTATGTTAGTTCCTAAGCTTAACATTGCATGCAGCATTGCAAATAATGCATAACATTCATTACATTGCATTTAGGATGATTTGTGTAGTTTGTATATTAATCTCTACATTTTTTATGGCCAGGGGGCAATGCAAAATATTTATGGGCATCGGATGAAAAATCTAACCGTACAGATGGATCTGGAACGACTATCATAGTCCATCAGTACAAAAATCACTCTAATCAGAGCTCTGTAGCATCCTGTAAAAGAAGAAGTTGGATGGCCACGATGGTGCCACATGGCACCATTGTAGCCCTCCAGCCCGACGGCAACCACCCTCCCAAGCCACGCTTACGAGATCTCGACCGTTGGATTCATATCCAATGGTCGCTGAGAGGCCACATCGCCCTCCTCAGGCCAAGCAGAGAAAAGCTTCACACAATCTCGACCATTAGATATTGGATAAGATCCAACGGTCGTGGGCACATGAGCCTTAATTACTAAACAAGACTTAAAGTCACCCTCAGTGTAGCGGTTAGCACTTCCACTTGCAATGCACAGACGAGCGATCGAAGCCCTGCGCTTAGATTTAATCCACCGAGCATGCGTACGTGAAAATTAAGACATTGATGAGTAATCAAGTGGAAAAGGAAGCAGCTACGTGGCGCCGTCTGATGCGCATGATTCACACACACAAGATCTAACGTGCAATGCGAGAGCAATTTGGAGCATCCTCTCCCACACAATCTGAGTTCCTCATCTTCAATCGGATGCTAGAACGTCGTTCCCATGCGATCGAGCATGTGATGGCGACCGCTCGCACGATCAGAACTGATCATCGTCAATCCAACGACTGTATGATGACCTTGCGGATACCAGCGGGGCTCCATCGAGCACCGGCTGATGGACGTAGATGATGGCAACTGGAGACACGAGATGAACGGCCAGCATCGTATGAGGCCGATCTACGTGCGCAACCTGTGGGTTCTACGCGATATAACGTGGCATAGTGAGCACAACTGGCTTCAGCGAGCGCTAGCGAGCACGTAAGCTGGCTACAGCAATAAATGAGCAGGATCTACAGTGATGTGTTCATGTCACTAATTGTCCCATGCCCATTTTAGCCCCCTCTCATCCACTATATAAGGCCCCACACACCCCTCTTTCCTAGTCATCACTTGCTATGCTATTCTTACCACCTTTAAAGCTCAAAAGGACTACCTAAGCTGCCAAGAACACACTCTCAAGCCTTAGGCCACATATTTGTGTAGAAATCCTTCACATCTACGAAATATTAATCCTACCTAACACTACCTTCATAGGTGACCAAAGCGCCGTCCTCTCACCTCCATTCAGGAAGTTGATCGTCTCCGCAGCCTCATCCCCATTCCTACTAGCTTAGCGAAGCCTTCCTCTACTCAGATTCTTCTTGCGCCCCATCCCTAATGTCCAGAACCTCACCTCCTCCATCCAAGCTACCACCAAATGTTATCGCCTCGTTAGACATCGATTTTGGGAGATTTCCTCTCACCTCCATTTCCTTTATCTTTCTTACTATATTTCTACTTGTTGTAATTGTACTAAACTTCATTCTACCTTAATATATTAGTTTTCCTCCATCCGCCCTCTTGATTTAGTTTTTAGACTAGCTTAGTTTGCTCTTTGTTCTGATATTTTATTCTCATTTATAAAATACCAAAAAAATATAACAAAACCCTAAAAGTACCAAAAAGAAACAAAGAGAAACACGGATTTCAAAGAAACAAATGTCACCTCCCCATATTCGACCCAGGACTCACTTTGAGTTTAGGTAAATTTTATTTGATAAGAGTTATTTTTGCGACTACGATGACTGGTTTTACAAAAACCTAATTTTTCTTGCAAAATTTACGCTCACCAGTATGGTCTTTAGAGATGACCATTTGGAGGGGATCATCACACAAAAGAGTTGGTGTTGTCTCCTCTACAATTTCATCGATCACCTCGATTTGGGAACAATCTTTCAATCTAGGTTGTGTATAGGGATCAAACATACTCAGCTAGATTTTTCGAATCCCAAAGCCCATCTTGAGCACCCCTAATTTGCAATTGATGGAGGCATTGATAGTAGCCAAAAAGGGACGTCCTAAGATAATCAACTGTCTGATAGGCATGTTGGATGGATTAGTGTCTAGTATCAGAAAATCAATCAGAAAGAGGTCCTCCACTCTCACTAAGACATCTTCTAAAAGCCCACGTGATGTCTTGAGTAATCTATTAGCTAGTTGGAGGATAATAGGACTATGCTTCAATTCACCTCCTCCTAATAGCTCATAGACTGAGCTCAACAAAATATTAACCCCTACACCCAGATCGAGGAGAGCCTCATTGATGCGTTGGTCTTCAATGACCATAGAAATATATAGGGCTCCTGCATCCTTCATTTTGGGGGGTGTACCTTGTTTTAGGATCGAGCTGACTAGGTCAGGTAGGATGACCTTAGCCTAGACCTGTTTTCGTGACTTTCTCTTCTGCATGCACAAGTCCTTCAAAAATCTAGCATAGGATGGAATCTGTTTGATAGCATCCAACAAAGGCAAGTTGATATGAACTTGCTTGAATATCTCCATATCTCATCCATCCTATCTTTCGCTCCAAATGAGCCAGCAGAAGATGCCTTAGGGGCAGATCAGCACTCAAGAAAGGGCACTCTTGGCCTCTAGGTAGAGGGGTTATCTTGGCGGGATAGAGGTGGAATGGTGACAACATCCTCAGGATGGGTGATTTTGAGCGAGGAGGGGCTGAGTGGCTCTTCCACGATGGATGTGTAAGTTATTGTCAAGTTGGTAGGTGGGGTGACCGTAGGAGTGATTTCAAGTTTGGAAATTTCTTTTCCACTCCTCAGAATGGTCACAACCTTAGCATGATCCTTTATGAAGGGTCCTTTAGCTTAGGATTCTCCTCGGATGAGCTGGCCAATTTGAGATTATATTTCTTGGATTGCCTTATTCCGTGATTTAATGATCATACTTTGGCTTTCTTACATGACCTTCATCATTTCTTTAGGGTCATCCAACTCAGAATTGTTGGGCTGAGGAGGCTGGAATTGTTGTGCCTGAAAGGGTTGGGTGGATTGGGCTCTTGAGTTCCACAAGTCGGAAGCATCACTTTTCTTCCATGAGAAATTGAGATGATTTCTTCATCTAGGATTATAGTTGTTTCTGAAAGGGTTATTTCTGGGAGGTGGACCTAACCCTTGCGCAGCATTCAGGTATGCCTAAACTAACTAGAGGAATTGATTAGCCAACTAGCACTCAATAGTGGCTTGAAGAGTGTTTGGCAAATGGAGCATTCAGAACTAGCCTAGACTTGGGAAGCTGATTGCGGGAATGTGCTTGGGTTTGACATGAGGCTCTCAAAGTTTTGGTTCAACAACTGATTTGGAAGTTTAAATTCTTAGTAGCCCCACCTCACTAGCTTCCGCTTTCTCTTGGAGGATGGATGGTTTTCTATCCTGATAGGCTGAGGTCATGTGGATAGAATTATCACTTAGTGTCTCAAATAAGGCCTAGGCCTTATTCTCCATTTGGTAAGTGAAAGTGCAAAACATTATGAAAGCTCATATCAGAAGAAAATGTTTCAACAAAAAAACACAAAAAAAAAAGAAAAAATCTTGAAAAAGAACAAAAAAAAAAATTGAAGGGGGGAGGAGAGAAAATTTTTGAGGCTATACAAAATATGAGGAGGAAAAGAGTAAAATGACAAAAAAGGAGCACAAAAGAAAAAAGAAAAAGAATAGTCATTAGTAAGAAATTAAGGAATTAATCAAAGTTCTAGACCACATCATGGAAAAATAGAAAAATAGGAAAAAAGTACTAATGAGATACAAAAAGAGATTAGTAGGAACGCTGATCTTAGGCCTTTTGGGCTAGACTCTTAAGCTTAAAAATTCAAGTACCCACTAAGATCTGGATAATCCTCAAGAGGTTAGGGAAAATGCGAAGCTTAAGTATTAGGTCTAAGGATTAAGGAGTATTCAGCCTTGTTAACTGACCTTCAGTTTGTGGGACTCAGTAACCTAAGCACCCCAATCCTCACATAGTCAGGTTCAGTGTGCATAACTATCAAAATCACGAAAACGCGTTTAAATGTTCTAAAAAAATTTGCCTAGATTAGGAGCGGACGATCAACACAAGTTGATTTGGACGAGTTCCCAACGCGGAGAGGCGGGAAATTCCCCTCGAAGATGCGGAACAACATATCATCTCCTTGGTGCTTGACTCTTAGGATATTTACATATCCTACTGTGGGCACGTAAGCACTCTACTTGTTCAGATACCATGGGCAGCATTATCATGAAATGTCGATTGCCAGGGTCTAGATTTAGTAATGGAATGCCATGGGCGGGATTATCTTGAAATCTCGAAAGCCAGGATTCTGGGGGTTTCCATGGGCAGTGCTATCACGAAGAATCGATTGCTAGGGACCTTTGAGGATTGATGATGGGGACAAGGAATCCGATACAGACCGTGTTGAGAAGCCAATCTAAAGCTAGAAATAAAAAGAAAAGAGAGAGAAAACTCTCCAAACAAATAAATCCTCTATCTCTCTCTTACAAAAATGCACTACAAACTAAACCAAGGCTAAAATATGTCTCAAGCACGGGTGCTTTAACCGTGGAGTCCAACGAACCTTGGGATAGCTCCTGCGGGCCTTAAAAACTTTTGTAGAGGACCGAGGTTAAAGCTTGTCAGGTCTGAATCTTTGTTGGTATTTGAGTACCTCTAGGCCTACTATCAGCATTCTAACCTAATCAACTAGAAAAAGAAAAGCACTTATCATAACTGGTGAAAGAAACTCATGGTCTAGAACAGAAGTTAAAACCTTGAAATTTTGCTAAGGGACTAGCAAAAGCTAGGCATGGGGGTATGATGGGAACACCATCATGAGCCCTAACTAGCTTATTTTGACCTAGAAAAGAGAATAAAAGCTCCTACATAACCAAGTGAAGGGCCTAACTTAGAGAATAAATGGGTTGAAAGAAAAGTAAGAAATAAAGGGTAAAACTGCAATTTTACCATTGCCGTTAAACAACAAGATTTCTCAGGGGTTAAACATGGGTAAATTAGTCTTAACAAGATGAAAAGTGGGATGGTTCAATCAAAAAAGGGTTAATATGAGATCTGAGAATTAAATGACATCCTGTAACCCTAAAACAAACCCACTTAATTTAACAAGGCTCAGGTCTAGATAAAAATCAACTAAACCCTCTAACATTCATGGAAAAATATCTCCTAGGGTTTAGAACCTTCAATTTTTCCTTTGGAACCTGTTTTGACCTAAATAGGGGTCCTAGCTAATTATTTGCCCTAGATTGGGTTTTTGTGCAAAATGTCCAGTCAAACATGGTCAAACCTAAAATCCAACTTCAACATTGGATTTCTTAGGGCCAAATTAGGTTTGTACCAAAAGTTTGACCTAGGGAGAGGTTACCTTGACCTACTTTGCAAAATAGTCCACCCAATTACTTTTATGCCCTTAACTTTCGAAAGATTTGCAGAAACCACCTGCCATTACAGCAGAGGAGTCCTACTCCGATGAGGATTTGAAAGGAAAGTTATCCTTGATTCCTCAGAGAATCCCTCTCAGATTTGCAAGGGAGATTCTCTGAGGAATTCCTGACCATGTGAACTCAATCACACGCCCTGATTCGTACCCAATCTCTCGTGCAAACGCTCGAGAGATATGGGTATCTCTCAGATTTCCTACTCTACTGAGGAAACTCATTCTTGGAAGCTTGTCTTCCAGGCACAAGGCCCTTTGCCGATGCCTATAAAAGGAGCCCCAGGCCCAGACGGTCATCTCAAGCTTGATTTGGCCACAGAAAACCCCAAAATTCTTCCTCTTCCATCTCCAGCCAAATAGTCCACAAGCTCCGATGATCTCTCCTCCCTCTTCTCGTCACTCTACCACCATATCGGTGGCAAAGTCTTCTCCACCTCACTCCTCCATGTCGCGCCATACCTGCGCACGCATCTCCAACCCTCTCATTGTCGCCGCCTCATCATCTTAGGGCTTTCGCCTCCAACGATAAAAAACACGCGCCGTTCCCCCTCTGCCTCCCCCGTTCATCCAGATACCCTCAGTTAAGTTCCTCTCTCCCTACCTTTCAATTTCCCCTTCTTTATTTCACAAAACCCTGTTTGACAGCCACAGACCACCTTCATCTTCTTCATCTCCGACAGACCACCGACGAAGGTGCATCCACCGCTCCACTCACCCACACGCCTCGCTACCTACCGTAGAAGCTTCACCATCATCCACTGATCATCACTCGCCCCTTCACTGACCGCCACACGTACCCTACACTCTCCCCGAACACACGCACTTTCACGGCCACAGTTTGACCTAGGCACACACGCCTAGGCCGTTCTGCACCATGCCACCCAGTACATCACCTTTGCCGTGACACGGCGAAGCTACCTACATGCTTTGACAGGGCCATGAGGTCGTATTTGTGAGTTGCAAGTTCGACCCCCTACCGCCATTGTAGCACGAGCAAAGCTTGCTTGCAAGAATGCTCCAGGTCGCGTCGCTCCAGGAAGTTGAGTCCCAGGTGCGTGGAAACACTCCATGATCCTTTCACACCCAGTAATCAAAGCCCACACTGTCCGCAGCTGCAGCAATTGAGCAGGCATTCTCCCTGCGAGCACACAAAGAAGCAGGTGGGACTTTAGTCCCACCTCGGTAGTTTTTAGCCCAGGTGAGTGATTTATATTATTTTTGTGTTTTAAGCTCTTTGCCTCAAATCATGAGGTGAGGTCCCGTCACTCGATCGCCCACCTCATTTGCGACCCATGCTACTTAGATTTGGCTACCTAACCCATTTACCCAGCACTCCTTACACACTACATACGCCAGTGCGCCTGGACCCAGGTGCACTTGACCTGACCCGTATACCCGATTAGCTCTGGGAGAGCGAACCTAAGAGAGAAGAAGAGAGAGAGCATGCGTGGGGGAGGGTAGTGGTAGGTTTTGCACTTCTATGTAGGAAGGAAGGAAGGAAGGGAAGGTGAAGGAAGGAGTTGCGAAAAGGAAAGAAGGCTAAGGGCAGGAGAAGTTAAGGAAGAAAACTGAAGACTTGAAGGCAGATCTGAAGAAGGAAATCAGAGGTTGAAGAAGAAGGAGCTTAAGGAAGGAAGAAGGCACAACTGAAGGAAAAGAAGAAGAGAAGAAAGGAGCCACAGAAAGAAAGAAGTAGAGGCAAAAGACAGAGAAAGAGAAAGAAGCGAAAGCCAAAGAAAGAAGGAGATCAAAAGCAGAAGAAAAGAAAGAAGCCAAGGCAGAGACAAAGAAGGAAAGAAATCAAGAGAAGAAAAGAAAGAAGAAGACAGAAGAAAAAGAAGCCGCAGAGAAAGGAGGAAGAAATCAGAGAAGGAAGAAAAGAGAAGAATAAAGAAGACATTAGAGAAGAAAGAAAAGGAAGAGAGAAAAAAGACAGAGATTAATTCTATTTCTTTTTACATCTCTATTCTTCTCTTTAGCATTTATATACATTGAACTTCATTCTATTACTTCATAAATTGTTGAACATCACATTTTATCAATTTGAGATTGTGTTCTTATTTTTTTTAAAATACCAATTTGCTCCTTGTATTCGACCTCGGATTCTTAATTTTTCGAGTAATAAATTCTTATTTGTTCTTCAAAGTGATTTCACCTATACTGCAATGCTATATTTGCAAACCTGATTTCACTTTCGCATAGAACATTTTGGCGCCATTATGGTTCTACCCCCATGCCTAGCTTTTGCTATTCCCTTAGCAAAATTTCAAGGTTTTAACTTCTGTTCTAGACCATGAGTTTCTTTCACCAGTTATGATAAGTGCTCTTCTTTTTCTTTTTGATTAGGTTAGAATGTCGATAGTAGGCGTAGAGGTACTCAAGTGCCAACCAAGATCTGGACCAGACCAGCTTTAGTCTCAGTCCTCTACGAAGGGTTTTAAGGCCCACAGGAACTATCCTAAGGTTCGTTGGACTCCGCGGTTAAAGCAACCGTGCTTGAGACATATTTTAGCCTTGGTTCAGTTTGCAGTGCATTTTTGTAAGAGAGAGATAGAGGATTTATTTGCATGGAGAGTTTTCTCTCTCTTTTCTTTTTATTTCTAGCTACAGATTGGCTTCTCAACATGTCTGTATCGGATTCCTTGTCCCCATCATCAATCCTCAAAGGTCCCTAGCAATCGATGCTTCGTGATAGCACTGCCCACGGCAACCCCTAGAACCACAGCTTTCGAGATTTCAAGATAATCCCACCCATGGCATTCCGTAGCCAAATCCAGACCTTGGCAATCAACATTTTGTGATAATGCTACCCATGGTATCTGAACTAGCAGAGTGCTTATGTGCCCCCAGTAGGATATGTAAATATCCTAGGAGATAAGCACCGAGGATACGATATGTTGTTACGCATCTTTGAGGGGAATTTCCTGCCTCTCCATGCCGGGAACTCATCCAAATCAACTCGTGTTGACTGGCCGCTCCTAATCCAGGCAACCTTTTTCAGAACATTTAAATGCTTTTCCGTGATTTTGATAGTTATGCGCACTGAACTAGACTGTGTGTGGATTGGGGTGCTTAGGTTACTGAGTCCCACAAACCGAAGGTTAGTTAACGAGGCCAAATACTCCCTAAGCATTAAACCAAATACTTAAGCTTCGCATTTTCCCCAACCTCTTGACGATTTTCCAGATCTTAGCGGGTAGTTGAATTTTTAACCGTAAGAGTCTAGCCCAAAAGGCCTAAGATCAGCATTCCTACTAATCTCTTTTTGTGTCTCATTAGTACCTTTTTTCCTATTTTCCTCTTTTTCCTTGATGTGGTTTAGAATTTCAGTTAATTCCTTAATTTCTTACTAATGACTATTCTTTTTCTTTTTCTTTTTGTTCTCCTTTTTTATCATTTTGCTCTTTTCCTCATGTTTTGTATAGCCTCAAAAATTTTCTCTCCTCCCCCCTTCAGTTTTTTTTTTGTTCTTTTTCAAGATTTTTTATTTTATTTGTGTTTTCTTGTGATATGTGATTTTTTTGTTGAAACCATTTCTTATGATATGAGTTTTCATAACGTTTTGCACTTTCATACCCCCCCATGCCTATGTTTTGCAATGTCCCCATTGTAAATTTGGTGGGTTTGAATTCAGCTTAGTTCATTCATTAGGACAGGTGTTGGGTGGGCGAACGGGTTGAGGTGACTATTGCGAATGATTACTAAACTCGGGTACGGGTACCTGAGGTGGAGTCGACTATTCTAATGGATGAACCCTAAAGTGCAATATGAATTCAGCATAGAAATGTCAAGAAAGGTTTCAGGTTTTTCAAGAATGACGGGTTGCCTGCCGTTAAGCATTGAGTTTTATGCCATCGGTTGGGCGTAATGAGCTCAGGGAGAATGGAGGGTAAAGGATATCTCAGCCAATTTTGTATTAGTCATGTCAATGAACGGTTTGAGTCTTGACCGTTCACGACGAAGGGTTCGAAATCGTGGCTGAGTGGACTGATCTTAATGGCTCCATTTCCAAAGATTCATTAGACTAAGTAGGATCCGATCCATTTAGATCGTAGTTTTCCTGGGAACAACATGAGTCTGGCATCAATGAGTAGGACCTTTTGACGAGGATGAAAGATCTTTCTAGATATGTGTTTGTCGTGAAAGGCTTTAACCCGCTCTTTGTAAATTCATGAGTTCTCATATGTGTCGTGGCGTAATTCATCGATCTAGCTCATTTGAAGCTTTATATGGGTTCTAGCCTTAGTACTGCCCAATAGGCCTTATGCTCCAATTAAACGGGGAGGTGACATGCCTTCCTATACACTAGTCTGAAGGAAGACATACCTAATTGGATCTTGTGGACGATCCTATAAGCCCACAAAGCTTCCAGAAGTTGGGATGACTAATCCTTCCTGTCAGGTCGAATAGTAACCTGAAGGATTTTCTTGATCTCCCAGTTTGATAGCTCAGCTAGACCACAGTTTGGGGGTGGTAAGGAGTAGAGATTTGGTGCGACACCCCGTATTTTGTCATCAGTGACCTGAACTGAGCATTTGTGAAATGGGTCCCTCCATAAAAAATTATTGCACATGGAATCCCGAACCGTGAGAAGATATTCTGATGAATGAATTTGATAACAACTTTGTGATCATTGGTTAGGGTTGAAATTGCTTCGATCCACTTGGACACATAGTCAACAGCGTGTAAAATGTATTCGAAGCAGTTCGAGATAGGGAAGGGTCCCATAAAATCAATCCCCTAAATGTCAAAAATTTCACATACCGGAATCGGCTGTAAAGGCATCACTTTTGTCCAAATGCAATGCGTGAATAGGAGTTGGATGCAAAGATAGAAAAGTATACCTGACTCCAGCAATCTTTGTGCAGATAATGGATGCAATGCAAAGAAAGAGATCAAGCGTGCTACTCAATCACCCTTAAATGCATGCACCTTAAAGTATGTAACTCCTAAGTAGGAAGCTCAATACTTTTTCTTTTTCTCTTTTAGAAGCAAGCATGCAAAAGCTAAACCATTCACACCAATGATATATAGTGCTAGTCGCTAAAGAAAGTGGGGATAGACCCCCAAAAATTGGCCCTAATGCTACAAGGGCGAGAAGACTAAAATGTAACTAAATTAGTAACAAAGGAGAATTCCCTGTGAAAGTGGGATCTAGGTCTTCTCTTCATGTCCTCTCTAGGCATTACTTAAGGTCGATGCCATGGCTCAGCTACGCCTGTTGCCTTAGCTTATTAGATTCCTAGCACAAAAAAATAGACAATGGTCAGATAAATGTGCACCCCAGAATGAATCAGGAAAATAATTGCATAAATCAATTGTGTCTGTTGTCTCCCCAACAACGGTGCCTTTTGATCGAGTGAATTTTTGCTTAAAATATAATATCTAGAAATGATGATAATAAGATGTGTCATCACAGTAAATCACGTAGTGGAAAATCGTCAATCAAAAATAAATAAAAATATACTGAAATTATACCACAACTTCAGGTCGTATCACAGGGAGGCACAAATGCAATAAAAGTGTACACATGTATCAATCTTGGGCATAAGTGCAAAATTCTTATCAAAATCTAGTGCAAAATAAGGTGAATAGAAGAACCGAGCAATAATGTAAAAGTGCAAGTGTGATGCCACAATTTCACCTTAATAAAATAACCAAAAATCAAAAATCAAAATCTAGCAATGGCATGAGATGTAATTTTTAATTGAACCCCTTAGTGTAGAAAAATAAGGGAACCTTGCACACACTGACAACTGCACGTGGTGGTGCCAGTGGGCCACAAGGATCTCGACAAAGGTGCGCTGGAGCAAGGGCATTGTGTTGGCGGTGGATGTTGGCATGCACACGAGTGGGCTGTGAGAGGCACGTCTGAGGGCGTGGACGGGTGCGTGATGTTGAGGTGAGGCAAATAACATAGACAAAGCAAAGAACAGAGGCAGGTGGAGACTATTCCGCAGTGGAGGAAGTCACTGATGATGGTTCTTCGATCTAGTTGGAGGAGATGAAGAAGAAGTAGGCATTGAGGATGGGCATTGTGGTTGAGAGGAACTCGCGGTGGCCCAAAGGAGCTCACTGACGAGGTAATGAAGACAAGTGGAGCACGGTGGTGGCGTTGGCGCTGTCATCACCGACCATGGTGGTGGCGTCGACGTTGTCATCACCGACCACGGTGGTGGTTAGAGTCGGGGCTGGATGTTGACATGGAGGAGGCTTGCAATGATGGTCATGGTGCAAGCCACGTGTTGTCACCGTGTGGCTTATCGCGACCGGAGGTCGGTGCCAAGGTTAGTGAAGGCTCATGGTGATGGAGTCTGGGGAGGAGGCGGAGGAAGTCTTTCTGGACGTCTAGAAGATGTCCTAGATGACTAATCTCCCACCGCCCTTGGTGGCTGCATGTTGTGTTGAGGGCCAGTGAGGGAGCCTTCCAGCAAGAGCCCTTTGAAGGCGATTGGCGTGCGTTGTTTTATAAAGAGAGGAAGAGAGATGGAGCCTCCCTCCATTTCCTAAATAAAGGGAAGAGAGAAATAAGAGAGCGGGCAAGGGGTCTTCCTGTTGTGGAAAAATCCCAAATAAAGCAGGAGAGGCAACTGTGATTGAGGAGAGTTTAATAAGGAAATAATTGTGAGATTTGAGGGGAGGAGATGAGGAAGGTGGTAGTTTCCAATTTTATTGGAGAAAAAATCCCAATGCCAAGATAATACTCCCACTTTTAATCTTCAATTAATTCCTGAGAAAACATGTACACATAATCAGTATACAATTATATGTAAAGAACATACGCATAGAAAGTGCATTAAATAAAAGTGTTGGAATAATGAATCATGAGCTTATCTGATTTCTTCATATAACGCAAGCTCAACATTTACTTTAATCTCCAAATAAAATGTTCTTAAGCGTAATTATAGTCCACTAAAGTGGACCTATCAATTAGCAACAAGAAAGAGGTGGTAGTTATTCACCTCTTCATCCATTATAAGTTAGTCTCTAAAAAGTTCCATTGCATCAATATCTCCCATAGTTATGACCATGAAATGAAATTGCAAACCTTCAAGAAGTCCCCCTTCCATCAATATCTTCCATAGAAAGGAAGTTGAATTAGATCTCTGTCAAGTTGCAACCATCTACTCAACTAAGATGAACAACTCCTAGAGCAAACTTTCCTATATAAAGGCCAACTGGACTGGGTTGATCAAGTGAGGGAGGACATTCAACAACCTGTTGGCAAATACCATTTCAACGATCAAATATACAATAGTTGATAATGTTATTAGTCGAAAATCATCAATCGTCTCAGCCACTGGCTCCTCAAGCAACAATAAAAAGGAGAACTTATTCAACCTCTCAAAACCATAATTTTCCACTTGAAACTCTCGAAGCATAGCCATAAAATCATCCTTGATAATCCCCCATAGCTCCTTGTAAAACATATGTAGCCCATTAGGACCAAGAGCACCTTCAACATTCAATTCATGCATAATTGTGACTACCTCATCCATAATTACATCTCTAAAGGCAGCTTCCACTTCCTTAGTAATGATGTGGAAAGGAACGAAAGATGACTTCCAATGGTTTACCACCAAGCCTAAGATTTCGCCAAAGATTCTAACCAGTGCTACTACATTCTCATCTTCCCTACTTCCACCCTCCACAAAAATAAAGTGTTGTTTGCATATTGCAAGATAGGTGTGGCAAGCATACCATCACCCCTCAACCTAACACCAGAGAAGATGCCACCATTGCAGGCCTTAAAGATCATAGTTGCCAGAGTATCAACTGACAAATTAAACAGGAGAGGTGCTAATGAACATCTCCACTAGTCCTAACATTGTAGTTGCACCCACGTACCACACAACCTATCGTTGATCAACATAGAAATGGAGGTGGTAGTTGTGCAACTCTTCATCCATTGTAAAGGTTCCTTCTCATCAATATCTCCCATAGGTATAACTATGACACAAAATTGTAGGCCTTTGAGAAGTCCACCTTCCACAGAAAGGAAGATGAATCAGATCTCCGTCAAGCTGCAACCACCTCCTTGGCTATGATGAACAACTCCTAAAGCAAATGCCCTTGTATGAAGGCTAACTGGACTAGGTTGATTAGGTGACGGAGGATACTCAACAACCTATTGGCCAATACCTTTGCAACGATCAAATACAAAATAATTGACAGTGTTATTTGTCGAAATCATCAATCGTCTTAGCCACTGGTTTCTTAGGCAACAATAAAAATGTGAACTTATTCAACCTCTTAAAACCATAATTGTCCACCAGAAACTCCCAAAACATAGCCATAAAATCATCCTTGATAATCCCCCATCGCTCATAATAAATCACATGTAGTCCACTAGGACCAGGAGCACCTTCATCCTTCAGGTCATGGGTAATCGTGACTACCTCATCTGCAAAGGCATCCCTAGGTGTATATTATCGTCAAGCCTGGTCATGTCAAACACACCCACCCTCCATCTACCCTATGGCTGCCTTTTGATAAAGTCATGAAAGTGCCTCATGAGAGCCTATGAAATCTTATTCCTACCCGAAAGAGCATCCTCAATAACACAAAGGGTGGTGATAAGATTTATCCTCCTCCTAGCATTCACTTCCATGTGGAAGAATCGGGTATCAGAGTCCTCTTAAGCCATAATTTCCTCAACTTCTATCTTTAATCCACCTCCTTCTAATGGCCCTCCTAAACCACGAGCTGTAAACGTCATCTCTCCCCTTGTTTTGCAACCTCTAACAAACTTCTATCATACTCGATTCTATCCAGTGAGGCAACAACCTCTAGAGCTTCCACTCTTACTCGTTCCCTTTTTTCTTCAACCACCTTGTAAATAATCAAAGCTGCTTCGAGATGCTGGATCTTGGTTGCCAGGGTGCAAGCACCAGATTAGGAAGGCGGTATCTTAACCCATTTTTGTCTAACAAAATATCGAAAGCCTTGCTCCAATAACCATGATTTCAAGAACTTAAATTATGGTAGGTAAGGGACCCCCTCATTACTCACCTAAATGAGCGGTGTTTGGTCCAAAGAAGTTCCCAGTCTCATCATAACATTCACCATCTGAAAGCAACCTGTCATTTCCACCATAAATAGAAATTCGTCAATCTCAAATCTGCAGCCATTAAAGTTCCTCCAAGTAAAAGCTACTCTAGATATAGGTACACCATAAAAGTCCAATTCCTCCACCAGAGAAGTAAAGTCAATAGTTGCCTTGTTAGTTCTGCCATTAGGCCTGCCATCAGAAGGGTGGCATTAAAATCGCCATCCACCAACCATGGCCTACCATCAGCGAAGATTGTAGCCTTTCTAAAGTCCTCCCACAAGTCTAATCTTGCACCATCATCACATGGACCATACATGAAGGAGAGAAGTAGACTAGTTCCTTCAGGTTTTCTAAAGAAGCCACTTGTGAGCATTCCAGTTTTGCCTTAGAACCAATCAAGTCAAAGTGGGATGCATTCCAAGCCAATATAATAACCCTAAATCTTCCAACAGGGATAACAAAAGTAATAGATCGGAGCAAGTCTCCTCCCAGCTCCCTTCTAGTTCCATCATCCACAGTTTCCAGATGGGTCTCCTGAAGAAGCATGAAATAAACCTTCAACTTGGATAAATAATGTAGTAATGTGGCCCAACGTAAGGGATCCTAAAGGCCTCTAACATTCCATGTCATCAAGTGAACCTCCTTGGCATCAACTATAGCAACCACCCCCTAATCAGCCAAGTACCCATCAGGAATCCTGTCTGCTCGAAGTGTTGGTTCAATCTACTTTATTCTCTTTATCTTGTAAATCTACATGTCAAGCAATCTTTTCCAGGGGTGCATTGATCTACCTACCCTACACCCCTTTAAAGGAAGTAACCTGCATCTTCTCCTGAACAGCTTCAAGAAGAAAAAGGGAAGAAGAAGAATGTGGTGGTAGCTAAGCTATTTGTTTGGATGGTGGATGCAATTGATTAGAAAGACAAATAGAGTTTCCAAGTAAATTTAGGGAGATTTTTATAGGGTTCTTTAAACTAATCCTAATATGATGGAAGCCTTTCGATCTCTATCCAAGGGTTGAAATCTAACCTATTTGAATTTTATAGGATTAACCCATAACAACTTATGGAGCATTTTCATCTAGTATCAAAACATTAATTAATTGCAATCCAACCCTTAGATTTTGTACCTAATAAAATTAGGTGCAATTAATCACCAAATTGAATGCAATTCAACTCGTTGAATTGCATCAATCAATCCAATCCAATAGGAATCCATCAAAATGATTATTGGTTTCATCACACCAATAACCAAAGGTTTACATTTAGTAGAATTACAACACTATCCTCCCTTAAGTATTCTAAATACCTATGAATTCTTCACAATGGATGACATATGTAACCTCTTAAATTAAATCATTGATTCATTGTCCATTCTTTCACGGATTACACACTTTTCATGTTCTCCTTAATCATTGGGATGAGAACGAAAACCAGATCCTTTCCTAAAGGGTTGGCTTCTCTTTCATAAATAGGACTCGGACTCATTAGGACACGTACGACCATGAGCATGGATTTGCGTACATCCTAATATACATGGAGTGAACTCAAGTCTCCTGATCTATTGCATACACCTATGACAACGGACCTGTGTGAACCTTTCAAGAGATCATGTGTCTCATGTGCTCTCATATGCACACAACATTCAAATTTTATGACTATGATGGGTGTATCAGCTATCGGTTTACCAAATGTGCTCACTCAGACACAGAAATACATATCTGTCTTGGTCAAAGGATATGTCTTCTTTGCGATAGTGATAATAGGACTTCCGCATCTCCATTTCATCGAGTCAACTCCATGACTCAACTTGCATGATAGCCCCAAACTCTATTTCCAAGTACATGATGTGCAACAAGGGCAACAATTAGGCAAAATTTTTTGGAAAAGATTATCACCCTTATCAAACTAGAGATAGTAGTTAAATATCATGATGGTTCTTAATGACTTATCGAATTTATAGATCTAAATAATTTGGGTTTGGATCTTCGATACATGTCATCATTATATCCAATATGGCACAGTACTTTTTCTTTGAAAGGGAAAAGGATAATTCTGGTAAGGTCTATAGATCATATGAATAAATGGGTGGAGTATATAGTACCTTAAGGAATCTTTCTTTTGACCTTTTGGTAAGATTTATTGTTCTCCATGGGTAGGTCTGTGTTGGAGTTGAATGCATCGTTTGTTTAGAAAAGCGTGTCATAGTATAGCAACGAAAATTGAATTGACATTTAAATTTATAGTGCTTGAAAATCGTGTGAGTTCCGAGGTTGTTTACACGAAGCAAAATTATGCAATTCAATCTACTAATCAAATATAAATAATGTGCACATTATTCTTAATTCAAAAATAAATGACATGCAATGTATTCCATTTCAAAATAGATAAAAATATGAGTTCAAACATTAATGATAATAAGGCAAAAAAATTGGGTTTACACTTAACAACAAGACTCAATGAACACTTAACAAACTCCTTCTTTAGCACTTAGCTTATTCTCACCTCAAGTCAGGCTCTAACATTTAACTAAATTTCAATCAGATCAGATGTCTGTGACTCTCCATAGATGCCTTAACTTCTCATGCTCAAGTTCTCTGAAGCAAAACCCTCCCCACTCTTTCACAGTGAACCCTTCTATCTCTCTTTCCAAACCCAATTCACATATTAGACCCAATTTGACTGATTCAAAAAATAAACGGGCCCCACACTCGCATGGCATGGGCAAGTGTGCCGACGTGCGTTGGTTTGTGTAATGGAACCTGACCTTTGTGTCTGAGCATGCTGCTAAGGAACGTAAAATGTTAAACATCAATTTGGATTTTTCTTCTTTCGATGTGAGACTAAAATCCCAGGCCTTCTTCGTGTGTTCGCAGCAGATGAAGCTCAGGTTAAATGGTCCTATGACTGGGATTGGTTCTTTGAATTGAAGGTCCAATGGGCTTCTCCAGATGATTTCGCAGGCTTGCAAAGTGATGGCGATGTCGATTGATGGCCAGAGGATGGTAGTCGGAGATGAGGATGATGACAGCGATGGCAGCCTGCTACCTCCACAAGGAATATAGCCTAGGGCCCAATTAGTATGCTCAGAAGCCTCGCCGTGGCATGGCGAAAATGGTGGTGGGGTTGATTTGGTGAATGTGGCAAGTGGAGGACAAGCAGTGAAGCTAGAGAGAGCTTTGGTGATCGGTGTCAGGGAAGATGGTCGAGACGGAATTAGGTTGGGTGAAACACGTGTGGAGGTGTGGGGAGTGTTTCACCTAACCTAATTTGGGCATAAAGAAGTGGAGAGGGTGAGTCGGTGAAGATGGTCTGAGCATACATTGTGAACTTAGAAGAAGTTAGAAGAGAGGGAGATTGGGGCTAAGGAACAATGGAAACCTAATTAGAGATGCGAGGAGGAAAAGCCTTATGTTAATTTAGGAAGAGAAGGGAGGAGGACCACTGATGGTACGTCAATGATGATGAGGCAGGGGAGGTCGATCGGAGCGAAGGAAGACAAGATGGAGGCTAAAGCTTCGTGGGATGCTTTTTGTTGAACGGGATTTGTACGTTGAAAATTGTTGAGTTTTTAAAACACTATTATCGTAGTCACGTAAAAATCTGTCAAACAGATAATTTAATCGAAACTCCGGTAAGTCCTGGGTTGAACATTGGGAGGCGTATGTTTGATCAAAATTCACATTAATATTTTTTGTCATGAAGTATAGTAGCTAGTTGAATTAAATCTACCCTAACTATTCTACTTAAAGAATAATTAATAGAAGATAGAGAGAGAATCAAAAAATTTTTCATAACCATAGAATTACGTTCCTTACATCTACGTGTTACACTAGAAAGGAAGAAATCTAATCTAGAAAGAGGTAAAAGGAGAAGGGGGAGAGAAGTTATCCTCCTCGACGGCTGCTTGGAGGATGAACCGCATTGATGAAGCACCCGAAAGAAGGTGGTGAGGTGCTGGATGAGGGATAACGAAGACGGAGGATGGAACAGGGTGACATCACAGTGGTATCTGATTCCCGAATGGTGGTGAGAGGACAACTGTGGGATGCTCCACGAATGGGGTGAGAAGGTGGAAAAATTATATTTTTAATGAAGCATCCCGGGTTTGGGACAAGCTTGTAGAGCTTTAGAGGAGGTGAGAGAAGAGAGGAAGAGATGATGAAAATGTGGAGGGCATAGGGCCTTTTATAGGTGAGGAATAGGGGGCAAATAGGTCATTTTAATCCTATAACATTAATGTAAGGGTCTTTAGTGATGGATATAACCGTCACTAAAGCCCCCACATCGCTAAACATGTGCGCCTGCCCTCGCCTCTTCAGCTTCAGCAACAAGCACTTCATCGTACACACACCATCGTAACCGTCTGATCGAACCATCAGACAACTTAGACTGTGTGAGGCGCTTCACCATCAATGTTACTTGCCCCTCACATGAGATGGCACGTCTAATGGTGCGTCATCACGCATGTCCACACTGTGTTACCATCTGGCACTCAATAAGGCTCCACATCGCACCTGCATCCACCATTCAATACGCATCTGATGGCTAAATTCCATCCACGCCCACTCCTCCCTTTGATTTGAGGTGCGCCATGCTTTGAATCAGCGCCCTTTTCTTCTCGTGAAGGAGTGCAACCAATCCGCTACACGGTCATTTGAGGAGTGTTTTGGATTTAATGTTCGCGCACTCTCAGCCTTTGGATCTCGATCGAACGGCTGAGATCACATCTTGATCACTCCTTCAATGGTGGAGCGAGAGGCTTGGCCAGTGTTGGGTGGCTAGGATGGTGCCACATGGCACCATCCTGACCGCCCATCTTCTCTAACTTGTAGATGGTGCCACAAATGTTAGATTGAACCAATTTTCATGTCGTTAGGCTATGATCATCAATTTGAAGCCATCCATGTAGTTAGATTTGTCATCTGAGGTGAGGATTTAGCACCACCTTGGCCCTTGACCTTTGATCTTTCTTGGACTACATCTGATGCTACGAAGGTCTGATTGGGGTAGTCTTGCAGTCATTGAACTCAAATCTTCGCCCTAATTAGACACGTACGATTGGATCTCAAATCCAAGGCCCCGATAAATGTTGCCCTATTCCCTGACCACAAAAAGGGAAAAATTAACCTAAAATTTATACAATCTAATCTAAATGCATGATGATGAATGTTATGTAATATTTACAATGCATGATGCTTCTAAGACACTATGAACATGCATAAATAGACATTTTAGGGTACTTAGATGTATGCACATCACACCCCCATACTTATCTTTTGGTAGTCCCTAGCAAAACTATATGCTATTTATAAATAAAATTAGGATCAAATTACTTGGTCCATAGTTATTTTTCAACACTAGGATCAGATTACAAAGGACCTGAACTACAGAGACACAATAGTGCCAGGATGTCTGCCAAAAGTAGAAGCATCTTTTTCCTTTTCTTCATTTCTAATGTTTTTGGATATTAAGTTTAGGGTTTCGAGGCAACTTTCTATGGATACTCAACTTACCCAAGATTCGAAGAGAACTCTAATTACTAGGCATCTTTTTGTGTGAAATGTGATAAACTCATTGATCGGCAATCAAAATGGAATTCGAGTTTCTATGCCCCTAGCATCCTTTTGTGTGAAATGTGATAGACTCATTGATCGGCAATCAAAATAGACTTTGAGTTTCTACGCCCTTAGGTGACCTTGAAAAGAAATTCTGCTTAAAGGTGTATCTATACGATCGGTTGCTTTCTCCCTACTTTTATTTTTATGGGGTCAACACATGGGCGAACCCAGTGTATATCTCCCTAGCTTATTCTTCTTCTTCGCTTCTTTTATGTGTTTGGAATTAAACGTTCATTTGTGTGAGCTGGGTTCTATACAACCTGCCGATGTGCTATTACCACCAACTTGCCAGCCATACTCGTGCAGTGAAGTGTGGCTTATTTCTTTTTCTTCGTTTCTTCTTTTTTATTTTCTTTTTGATATTTTTCTATTCTTTTCTTTTTTTTAAAGTAGGTGGCTTCCCTAATCTAAGATTTACCTAAAGGCAACAGGAAGAGAATGGTCATGTGGATGGGCTTTGGACAATGGTCTATGAGTTGTTACCACTGACAACTTGACAACCATAACACCCTAGAAGGTTCATTAGCTACCCAATTTCCGTTAAAATCATCGAAAAGCAAGTCAATGCAAAAAGTGTGTAGATGCTTAGGCTTAAAGTTCTCTCAAATCAGAGGATGGGATGATAAGTCATGTACTTATCACACCAATTATTAACCAATTAAAAATTGAATTCAGAATGGTGAGGACTCGATAAACAAATCCACATTTTAGTAGACACTTGAGCTGATTAAGCCCTAAGACCTGAAGGGTCTAAGTGTTCATGTCCTATCGTATCATTCTTGAAGGTTAAAAAATTCTAATGCCAAGTTCTCTTTTCCTAATTCATTTTTTCTTTCAAAAATAAAGAGAAAATAAAAAGAATCTCCAGAGCTAACAAGATGATTCAGATGATGATATCCACACCCTCATGATTATCTAATGCAATGTCCTCATTGTATTAAAAAGACATGAAATAGAGTAGAGTAGAAAAGAAAGCACCTAAATTTCATGATTACACGGTCAACTCTGAGATAAAAACATACTATATACGTGCTGAATTTAGTACCTTCAGCTAGGCACACTATACAAATAAAGAAGAAATAAAGAATTCACAGTTATAGGTCAAGATCAAGATAAGAAAATCTATTTTTGGACCTACTAGGAGAAGTTATTTAATCTATTGACGAGGTTGTGGTGCAGATCCATGCCCCATGGTTGAGTTATCTAAGGTTCTGGATAAAAACTATCCAGAACCTAAGATCAGTATGCAAGTGGGGTCAGGCTTGTGGTTTGTGAGGATGCAACCCAAGTTCAATAAGTCAGATAATAGGAAAATCAAGATCAAAAAGATAATCAGTGAATTTGTGCTTGGGTTGGACATCCTTAAAGTTGAAAATGTCATAGGGGTCCTAGTAAAAGGTGGGTGGTTTTTGGTCTACAGGAACCCTTAGACTCAAATTTCTACTTCCCCTAAAATTGACTTCCCATATCTTCATTTCCAAATTCCTATCCTCCACAATTAAGATTTCAGATTCCGGGACCTCCTGCATGTTAATCACCCCATCTAAAATTTCCAAGTCCAAGATTTGTGGCTGAATCAGAATTGACTTGGGCCTAGTGATCTCAAAATCAAAATCGTCAGTATGCTCAATGGGGTGTAAATGAGGAATGGGGCTATGAATCAAATCCTTCATGAAATTAGGATCTAAATCCATCATGTTAGCCCCAACAGGATCAAATTCCTAAAGTATAGGGCCATCAAAAGCTTCATCGAATTCCTCAGGCTCAGTGATCTCCCTGAAATCATTGCTCTCTGACTCAAGTGAGACCTCACATACTGATTCTTCACCTCCAGAATCAAAGAATTCTAAATCCGCATTTATGTATGTCTCAAAATCATCTATTATTGCCTGGTCCATGGAGACATATGTTTCTTCATACCCTGGCTTAGGGATCTCGGGTGAAGTAATCAATTCATCCACACTTGGTTGCTCTAGAACAACTTTGTCTTCCCCGATTTCGTAAAATGTGTCCCCCCTATAGGTGCTTGAGCGGATTTTGACATTGGCTCACTTGAAGGGGGTTCATTTTGGGAATCATCCCAAGATTGAACTAAAGCAACCATAAATTTAATCCTCAATTTCGATAACTTCCCAAGTAAAAACTCACCTGGATCCTTATCCTTAATATCTTAGAGTCAATCCAACAAATACTTGTTAAGATCATCAATCATTTGAATCAAAGGCTCCAATTCTTCAGTGCAGGGTGTTGGCTGAGCTTATAAAGATTGAATGGCATTCCTTAAGTTAGCTAACACGCTATCTTGGACCTGGTTCACTTGAACCAAATGGTTTGGTTCAGGGTTTGGTGAGTTTGGGTTCAGTCTGGGGTAGTCAACAAATTGAGGTTCTTGATACCCTACCTAATAATAGGTCATTTCTGGTTGTTCAAAGAGGGGTGGTGACCAATATGGAGTGTAATCTGAGGGAGGGTAAGAGTTGTAATTAGGATATCTTTCTTGATTGTAGATCGAGTTAATTGATCATTAATGGGTGGAGATCTATAATCATTTTAGCTCAAAGAAGGATAGAAATCATGGTATTCAAGGTTAGACCCTGATCACGGAGGTCCAGAATTTATCCCCAATCAGGATTATCCTAACCAGTTGATGGGTGAGAATAAGTTTGGTTATGATAATAATAATCTTGGGAATAAGTAGTGGTAGGAGGTTAAGAGTGGAAATGAGAGTAGTATGTGGAAGCATCCATGGCAAAGCAGGAGGAAGAAAGGTGCCCCGCAGTACAAACAATCAATCCTGCCCTTACGTAGGGTAGCCTAAAGATCTACAGACTCCCAGAACTCGTCTTGAGATGAAAAGAACGATTTGATCTAATTCTTTCTGGTTAATCCGACTAGTTAGAGGGAGGGGCTGGGGAGAAGGTTCTTCCCTTCGTTTTCACCTCAGGTTCCTTTGATGCTTCCCAACTGTAGTCGTTTGACTCGCTCCGCTAGCTAGACATCCGATTGAACAGTAAAATCAGATTAATCAAAAATAATCTCGATCTGGACCCTGAAGAGAGAGTTCAATCCTTAAGACCAACGTCTACTCTGTTTTATTTAGGGTTAGGTTTGAATGTGCTTTGGAATGTGATGGGCCCTTAATCTAGGTTATGCCCTTAAAGTTCAATTTCAATGTGTGTGCCTGCACAACCAAAGGTTTTCAAACAAGGTTTATTGATGATTTTTCTTTTAGGGTTCAACCTTATTTAGTAGCTTTTAGGGTTCAACTTTAGGTATATTCAATCAAGGTTCAATTGGCACACCAGCTTTTGAAAGCACGAGTAAAAATGTTTTCCTTTAAAACTTAAAAGAATGTGCAGTGCCTGGTTAATTCCTAAAAATTAAACCCTAAGTGGCAGCTACTCAATTAAACAATTGACCTGATGCACCACTGAATTAGGCACACAAGTGATTACCTAATATGATTTCCGCTCAATTATGTGTTGATGGTTGTACTAGTTCCAAAGATTGGGTTATCGGTTGAGTATAAAGAATCAGAAGAGGTTGTGTACCTCTGTGGGATTTTTTTAGAATTTTTTTTTATAAGTGGAGGGTGAGGTGGGTGGAGGTGGCAAACAAACAACCAAACAAAGCCTAGGGTTTGTAAGAGCTCCTAGGTTAATTAGCGTTTGTGTTATTAGGTGATCGAATGAAAACTAGTGGGTGGGAGGTGGGGTATACTTACAAAACCATCCATAGCAGTTTACTTCAATCTATCGCTTTTGCTTGCCTATTGGGACCACTATCATGAGCCTTAATTAGCTCAATTTGGTCAGATAAAGTTGATAAAATCTCTTACATATCCATCAGAGGGTCATATATGCATAATGTTTTACTTTGAGAAGATAAGAAATTAGGGTTATTTCTGTAATTTTAATTGCATTTCACAAATACAGAATAACATCAGGGAATTCCAAGGGTTAACTAAAGGTTAAATGGTCATTAATGTCCAATAGGAGGGTCCACGCAAACAAAAATGGGTTTTCATGCATCTAGAGAACTAATGGACACCTCAAACCCTAAAAACAGACCTGCTTAATTAACTGAGGTTTCGGTAAAGATAAAATTCACCTAAAACTTCTATAAATCATAGAAAAATATTCTATAAGGTTTGGTACCTTTGATTTGACCACTGGAACCCATTTTGACCTAAAATAGATTCTCAGATGGACAATTGCCCTAATTTGGGTTTCTATGCAAATCTCATAGTCAAACTTGATAAAACCAAAATCCAACTTCACCATAAGATTCCTTGGGTCCAAATTAGGTTTGTACCAAAATTTGGGCCCAATCATAATCTAGGTTGACCTAGTTTGCATTTTGGTCTTCTCAGACTTGTTTTCTCTCTAATAGCCCCTCATGTTTTGAAAACTTTGTGAAATGGCCCCTAGGTTTATTTTCATTCTTTGCAGTTGAGTTCCTAACACCATGGTAGGTGTGAACCCAAAGTGGCCGAGCTTCAATCAAGGATTCCTCCCTGATTTCTTGGTCAATCTCTTCCAAATTTGGAAGGAAGACTCCTGAGGAGATCCTCTTCATTTTGGACTGCATCTCGACCTCTTATTCTTGTCCAAGAGTTCATGTGAACTTTTTGAATCCCACAAAACCTACTCCCTGATTTGCAGACCTTTCAAGCTTGTTTCCAAGCTTGAACGCTCAACTAATGGCATATAAAACTCTCCTCGCCTACCTTACCTCCTTAGCGAGAAATAGAGCAGAAAATCCCTCTTCTTCCTCCAACCTCCGGTTCGCTCCAGCTCGCTCCAGCAACCTTCCTCCTCCAGCTTCTTCACCGATGGCCACGTATGATAGGTGGCTGGTTCCTACTCCCCATTCTCTTACGCACCTCGCAATACTGGTAAGGTGCCCTCCAACCCTCCATCGTCACCGTTATCCACCTCCAGATCATCCTTCATCTCCTGTGCCGGCCATACCAAACCCGGTGCCTCCTTTTCCCCCCTTCGTCTGCTACTTAGTCTTGACAACACCCTATCATCTGGTCATCACCACCATATCATCGCCACTTCGAATCAACACCTAACGTGCCCTCCATGCCTCCATCTTCAACCTCACCGACGTAGTTACGGGGAGACATTCCAACCACTACAAGTCATCTCTCCACTAGCCACCAAGTCAGTGAGAACCACCTCGCTCCACTGATCAAAAGCCCCAAAGAAATTTGGGGCTTTGATCTCTTATCGGCCCCGCTGAACAACCCAACTTCCGCCACCATTCTCCGCCTTCACCAGCCACTTCCAACCACTTGCACGGCATGCCACCGCCACCACCACCTTCGCTACACCTGTTCGCATCTACTGAGCTATTTTGATGAAGCCATTAGGTCATCGCCACCATTGACGAAGCTACTTCGAGCAAGTTTGAAGCATGTTCTTGCACAACTGCTCCAAGCCCCACCTCCGGGTAGAGAGGAAGACTTCTAGGAAGATGCCCAGGTCTTCCATTGGGAGCTTTGACTGCTCCCTCACCCTCAATTTGACTAGCCCTCAGTCGCTGCTTGCACGTGGAGAACAACAGCCAATTTAGTCCCACATCGTGGACTGGGGAGCGAAAGGAGCATAAATTGATTTTATGTTTCCTCCTTATCGTCTCAAGACACGGGGTGAGGTCCCTTCACCTTACCCGCACACCTGACCACCTAAGCTATCATTGCTCGCCTGTGATCACGCCCACAGACCTACACCCAGATCCAATTACTATTCCTACCCGATTTCCCGGTTAACCCTGGGTCTTTGAGAGAGAAGAGAAGGAAAGAAAGGGAAAAGAGAGAGAGGGGGGAGTTTTGCCTCGCTCTCTAACTCTCTAACACTTAGAAGATTTTAGAGAGGTCTTTGCCTCTGTTGTGCATAGCTGCTATGCCTCTCCCTGAGGCTTGAAGAGAAGGAAAAGAGGCCTTTGCCTCTGTGTTTGACTTGAGAAGAAAAAAGAATAGAAGCCCTTGAGTTTCTTAAGGGCACTATAGCTAGGTGCTAGTTAAGGTGTCTGATCACCTATTCTATCATCTAATACCTTGGTTCTGTGATTACCTTGAGATATGCTTGTCTTATATAATTCTAATATTTTAGTAACTCGTGAGCTTAACGTTGTAGAGTAATTTGGTGATTTAAATCACCATTTTACTCTCTTCATTTTGCATAATGTTATTTGATTTTACTGATACATCATTTTTGAATGAAATTCTCATTATAAATTGCTCACCTTTGTGGTTATACTATGATCTTGAGATTAATTGCAATACTTGCTCCTAGTGAACATCCTCGGATTTTAAATTCGAGCTATAAATTGTATTTGTTTTCATGTGATTTCAACTATACTACAACGCAACAATTTTAAAACATCGATTTCATGTGTTAACATCGCCTCAAGAGCTGCAATTATAGAAGAAAAAGAGAAAACTGAGGTAAAAGATAAGTAAGGTAGGAAAACGTGAGAAATCAAAGGGTGTTGGCCCCTGTCAACGACGGCAAAATGTTGAACGGGATTTGTATGCTAAAAATGTTTGAGTTTTAAAAACCTTGTTGTCATAGTCGCATAAAAATCCATCAAACAGATAGTTTAACCAAAACTCTGGTGAGTACTAGGTCAAACACAAGGAGGCATACATTTGATAAAAAATCACGTTAATATTTGTTGTCATGAAGTAGAGTAGCTAGTTGAATTAAATATACCTCACCTATTCTACCTAAAGAATAATTAATAGAAGACAAGAGAGAATAATACAAATAATAGAAAATAGAGAGAGAATCAACAAATGTTTCATAACCACAAAATTATGTTCCTTACATCTACGTGTTAAACTAGAAAGTGAGAAATCTAATCTAGAAAGTGGTAAAATGAGAAAGAGGAGAGAAGTTATCCTCCTCGACGACTGCTTCGAGGATGAGCTGTGCTGACAGAGTGCCCAAACGTGTTTTGGATTTAACATTCACGCACTCTCAGTCGTTGCCCAACGGCTGAGATTGCATCTTGATCACGCCTTCAAAGGTGGAGCGGGAGGTTTGGCCGGTGTTGGGCAGCCAGGATGGTGCCACGTGACGCCATCCTATCCGTCCATCTTCTTTTACTTGTAGATGGCGCCACAAATGTCAGATTGAATCGATTTTCACGCCATTGGGCTACGATCATCGATCCAAACCCATCCATGCAGTTGGATTTGTCATCTGAGGTGTACATTTAACACCACCTTGGCCATTGACCATTGATCTTTCATGGACTACATTTGATGCTACGAAGGTTCAATCAGGGTGAACTTGGAGTCGTTGAACTCCAATCATTGCCCTAATTAGATCCCTATGGTCGGATCTCAAATCCAAGGCCCCAATAAATGTTGCCGTGTTGATGTATATAGAATTATTGAGGGTGAAATGCCTATTCATGCATGTTCATAGGCTTAGATTTGCATTTCGTGTTATAAATATTACATAGCATGCATCATTCTGCATTTAGAGTAGTTGTATATAATTTAGGTTAATTATGTCCTTTTTGTGGTCAAGAGAGAAGGATATTTATTTTGAAGCCTCGGGTTGATGATCTGACCGTACAGACTTGATCAAGACAACGATCGGAGTCCAACATTACTGGAATCGCCTCGATCGGAGTTTCGTAGCACCATATGTAGTCCGAGGAAGATCAACGGCCAACGGACTAGGTGACATAAATCAAAGCTTCAAATGACAAATCCGACCACACGAATGGATTCAAGTCAACGATCGCAGCCCAACGACGCAAAAATCAACTCAATTCGACCTCTGTAGTAGCCCCTACAACGAAAAGAAGATGGACGGCCCAGATCGCGCTACGTGGCGCAACCCAGGCCGCCCATGCACACGCACACACCCTCGCACGTGCATAGAAATGCAGGCGAGCATGCACGCCCAACAGCAGCGCACATATCCACGTATCACGTGGAGGCACATGACATGGTGCGCAATGCGCGCTCGATCACTGTGGCAGCATGGGTGAGTGGCTATCTTCAGTGACATTTGAGGCTGATCTTCAGCGACATTTATGACCATCACTAAATGTCCTGCATACGAATTTGATTCTTTCCTCCACTATAAAAGGATCCTTACCCCTCCCATTTTTCTTCATCTCTTCCTTTCTTCCTCTCACTACCTCTTAGGCTCTAGAGTAGAACCAAACATTTTCCCGCCTCTCATCCCCCTTCATCGAGCATCCCGTGGCCATCTTATCACCTCCCTTCGGGAAGAAGAACCACGCCGCGATGCTGTCCTGCCCTACCCTCCGTCCTCCGACTCCGTGCTCTTTCATCCTGCTCCTCACCACCTTCTTCCAGGCGACGTCCAAACTAGTCATCCTACGAGAGACCATCGAGGGGGATTTCTCTCACGTCTTTCTTTCTTTCACTTTCGTAGTGTAGATTTTCCACTTTCGTAGTTGTAATAAACAATTCTTTATAAATAGATGATTGTGTCTCTCTCTCTTTCTCCCTCTCTCTCACATTTTTGCAAGTAGATTAGCTAGAATTTGTCAACCTGATCTCTTGCTTGCTAAAAATACCAAAAAAATTAGAATAGATAAAAATGAATAAAAAGAAATAAAAGAGAAGCTCAGGTTTTTTAAAACCAAAGTTACCTCCCCATATTCGACCTGGGATTCCCCTAGAGTTTCAGTTATAAATTTTATTTGATAGACGCATTTTGCGAGCTATGACAACGGGTCCTCTAAACCCTAATTCTAATACGCGAAGCACGCCTTGATCATTTTGGCGCCGTTGCCGGGGAGGCAACGCTCTTTGGTTTTGTCACATTTTTTTCACCTTACTTAACTTTTATCTCACTTTTTCTTTGATCTTACTGTGATTGCAGGTACTCTTCCAAGGCAGGCCAAAGCGGTTAGACCCAAGAAAAGTGTGGATGAAGGTTTTGTAAGTTTATCCCCAACACCCCCACCCACAAGTTCATTTCACCACACTAATAACTCAAACCAAAATCAACTTAGGTGCTTTTTATGAACCCTAGGATAGATTTGGTTGTTTGTTTGCCACCTCCAATCATCTCACCCCTGCATATATAAAAAAACAAAAAAAAACACACTTCTCTTGTGGGATTTTCTGAAAGCTACACACTTAACACCCACAACTTCTCACCCTAAGGTGCACAATCACATGAATTCTACCACTTAATTAGGATTTGACCTGTGGACTCGATACACTTAACTCAACATACAAGAAAGTGAGTAGAAATCTGAATAGGTTAAACATCTTGTGTGCCTTAATCAAGTGGTGCAACAGGCCAATTGAATGAACTGTTTGGGCCGCACCACTTAAGATAAAAGTGATTCATCAGTAGCTTGCCACCTAGGGTTGACTTTTAGGGCGGAGCCAGGCGCTCCACTTTTTTTTTTTATTTCTAAAGGAATATATCATCACCAGTGCATTCAAAACATGGAGTGTTCTACTGAACCTTGATTGAATGCACCTAAATATTAAACCCTAAAAGCTACTAAATAAGGTTGAAACCTAAAAGACACATCATCAAATAACCTTGTTTGTAAACCCTAGTTGTGCATGCACACACATTTGAATTAATCGTTAAGGGCATAACCCATCTAAAGGGCCCATCACATTCCAAGAGGACAATCATCCCAGACTAATTAAAACTCAGTAGACGTTGGCCATAAGGATTGATTCGCTCTTCGGGGCTCAGACTGAGTTGTTTTTCAATTAATCTACTTCCACTAGTCCATTCGATGTCTAGCTAGGGAGTAGTGTCAAACGACCGTGGCTAGGGGAAACACTAGGAACCAGAGGTGTAAGCCAAAGGAAGAACCTTCTCCCCAGTCCCTCCTTCTAACTGGTTGGATCGACCAGATAAAAATAGACCAAATCGTTTTTAATCTCAAGATGAGTCCTAGGAGTTTGTACGTCTTTAGGCTAACCCACCTAAGGACAGGGTTGATTGCTTGTATTGCAGAGCTCCTTTCTTTCTCTTCTAACTTGACTTGTAATTACCCATCCACTAGCCGGGATAACTTTGATTGGGGATACGAATTCAGACCTCAGTGTCCAGGGTCTAACCTTGGACTACAAGACTATGATTACTATCCTTCCCAGAGCTACAAAGATTATAGATCTCCACCCTTTGATGATCAACCAACCAGATCTATAGCCATGAAGGACATGTTGATTATAACCCTCCCCAGAATTATGCTGAATATAGGTCACCACCATACGTTAAACAACCTGAAACAACCTACTATCTAGGAGGGACCTGAGAACATCGATATCTTGACTCCCCTAGATTTAACCTGAACCCATCCAACCCTTAATCGAACAAGTCAATTCAGGTGAACCAGAACTAGGATAGGGTGTTGGCTAATTTGAGGAACACTACACAATCTTTAGAAGCTCAGCCAACACCATGCACTGAAGCATTGGAGCCTATGATCAAAATGATTGATGAACTTAATAGTTCTCTATTGGATTTGCTCCAAAATGTTAGGGATAGGGACTTGGGTGAGTTTCTACTTGGGAAGTTATCATGGTTGAGGATGAAATTTGTGGTTGCCCTAGTTAAATCTTGGGATGATTCTCAATATGTACTCCCTTCAAGAGAGCCAATGTCTGAACCCGCTAAGGTGCCTATTGGGGGGAATACATTTTCTGAGATCAGGGATGACCAGGTTGGGCTAGAGCAACCCATTGAGGATGAACCGATTGATTCACCTGAGATCCCTGAGCCAGGGAGTGAGGAAAAATGTCTATTTGAACCAGGAAATGACAATCGAATTTGAGACATATATAAATGAGGATCATGAATTCTTTGACTTTGAGGGTGAAAAATCTCTTAGTGAAGTCTCACTTGAGCATAAAGAAGATGATTTTAGTGAGACAAATGGGCTTAAGGAATCTAACGAACCATTTGATAGCCCAATTATTAAAGATTTGGATTCGATTGGGGTTAACTTAGAGGATTTGAATCCTCATTTACTAGAAGATTCAATCAATAGCCCCATTCCTCAACCACACCCCAAAGGGATTGATTTTGATTTGGAAATCATTGTACCCAAGTCAATTCTGAGTCAACCACGATTTCTAGACATAGGTAAAGCTTATGGGGTGAACAGTATGCTAGAGGTCCCAGAGCTTGAGCACTTGATGTTGGAGGATAGAAATGTTGAAATAAAAATCTAGGAGGTTAATTTTGAGGGAAAAACAAGTTTAGATTTAAGGGTTCCTGGTGACCAAAAACCACCTATCTTCTATCAAGACCCTTACGATATCTTTCATGTGCAACCCAAGCTCGAAATAATTGATTATCTTTCTGAGCTAAAATTTAAGAGGACATCCGAACCTATTGAACCATATTTACTTATTGTCCGACACTTTGGTCATGGGTTGCACACCATAAAACTGCAGGCTCGACCCAGCAAGCTTAGCAACCTTTGGTTTTGGGTGATTTTCATCCAAAACCTTAGAACCACTCGACCCTGGGGCATGGGTTTGCACCATTATCTGGTCCACTTCTGTGGACATCTTTTGCTAGCGGGTCTGAGGATTATCTTTTGGTTTTTATTCTGAATCACACTTGTGAATTCTGAATTTCTTATTTGTTTGTATGTTATGTGTAGCTGAAGGCATTAAATTTAGCACGTGTGTATATTCCATGTTCTCTATGGGACTGATCGAATTCTCATGAAATTTAGGTGATATTCTATTACTCTGCCCTTTTCATGTCTTTGTCTTTACAATGAGGACATTGTATCATTTAGGCATGAGGGGGTGGATATTTTATCCTAAAATCATTTTGTTAACACCTTAGAATTTTTTTTAGCTTCCTTTTTTTTAAAATTTAAAATTAAAGAAAAAGAATTAGGAGAAGAGAACTTAGGCATTTGGAGGTTAACTTTAGGAAATGATACCTTGAGACCTAAATACTTAGACTCTTCAGGGCTTCGGGCTTAATTAGCGTGAGTGTCCACTTAAATGTGGACTTAGTCTAGAGTCCTCGCTAAAATAATTTGGGATGATAAGCATGCGACTTATCAACCCGCCCTTTGATTTGAAGGGGTTTTAAGTCTAAGCATCTACACACTTTTTGCAGTGACGCACTTTTCGGTGGTTTCTTCGGAAATTGGGTAGCTAATAAACTATCTAAGGTGGTATGGCTAGCAAGATGTCAGTAGTAATAGCTCATCGGCTGGTTGTCTAGAGCCCAGCCATAAGACCATTTTTGTTATACTGCCTTTAGGTAAATCTTAGATCAGGGAAGCCACTTACTTGAAAAAAAAATGAAAAAGAAAAAAATATAGAAAAAGGTGAAAAAATAAAAAATAAAAATAAACAAATAAAACCACACTTCACCACACAAGTATGGCTGGCAAGTTACCGTGGGTAACAGCCCATTGGTCGGTTGTCTAGAGCCTAGCTCACAAAAATGCACAATAATTCCCAAAACACTTAGGGAAGAAGCAGGGAAGTAGAATAAACCGGGGAGATATACACTGGGTTCCCCCTTGTGTTGACTTCGTAAATAAAAGTAGGGAGAAAGCTACCATTCGAAAAGATAAACCTCTAGGCAAGGTCACCTAAGGTCGTAGAAGCCCGAAGTCCATTTTAACGGTCGCCTAGTGAGTCTTTCACTCTTTCCACTAGATGCTTAGCACTTAGAGTCTTTCTTGAGTCTTAGGTGGGTCGGGTAGCCGTAAAAACTTATCTAGGAACTCTCAAACTCCAAAAGTACAAAAAATTTAGAAAAGAAGAAAAATAAAAAAAATGTACCTTCTCTTTTCAAATAAGGCAAGGACTTGGGCCATCTGCATTCTGGCAGGCACCTGGGTACTATTGAGTTTTCATTATTTAGGACCTTAGTTGAAATTTTCTATTGTTAATAAATGACTTAGGCCTAAGCAATCAAATCCTAATTCTGTTTTTATAAATAGCATGTAGTTTAATTTTGCTAGGGGCTAACAAAAGATAGGCATGGGGGATGATGTAGACACAATTATTGAGGGTAAAATGCTTATTCATGCATGTTCCTAGGCTTAGATTTGCATTTCATGTTATAAATATTGCATAGCATGCATCATTCTGCATTTAGAGTAGTTGTATATAATTTAGGTTAATTGCATTCTTTTTTTGGTCAGGAGAGAAGGATATTTATTTTGGAGCCTTAGATTGATGATCCGACCATACGGATCTGATCAAGATGATGATCGAAGTCCAACGCCTCCGAAATTATCTTGATCAGAGTCCTGTAGCACCATATGTAGTCTGAGGAAGATCAACGGCCAAGGGACTAGGTGACATAATTTCGAGTATCAAATGACAAATTCGATCGTGTGGATGGATTCGGGTCAACGATCATAGCTCAATGACATGAAAATTGACTCAATCCGACCTCTGTAGTAGCCCCTACAACGAAAAGATGGATGGCCCAAATCGTGCCACATGGTGCCCATTCGCACACACGTGCCACCACATGGGCATAGTCACGCAGGTGCATAGCCCACGGAGGCGTGCAACACAACTCGTGGAGCACACGCCAGCGCAGCAGCAACACTGGCGCATGGGCTGTCTTCAACGACGTTTGCGGTGGATCTTCAGCGATCTTTACGACCGTCACTAAATGTCCTAAATACGAATTTCATTCTTTCCTCCACTATAAAAGGACCCTTACCCGTCCCATTTTTTTTTCATCGCTTCCTTTCTTCCTTTCACCACCTCCAAGGCTCTAGAGAGAGCTTGTCCCAAGCTTAGGATGCTCCTCTAGAGTAGAACCAAACATTTTCCCGCCTCTCATCCCCCTTCATGGAGCATCCCATGGCCGTCTTCTCACCTCCCTTCGGGAAGAAGATCCTCGCCGCAACACTGTCTTGCCTGGCCCTCCATCCTCCGGCTCCGTCCTCTTTAGTCCCGCTTCTCACCACCTTCCTCTAGGCGATGTTAGAGCGAGTGATCCTCCAAGTGATCGTCGAGGGGGATTTCTCTCACCTCTTTCTATCTTTCTTTCGCTTTCATAGTATAGATTTTCCACTTTCATAGTTGTAACAAATAATTCTTTATAAATAGATTATTGTTTCTCTCTCTCTTAAAATTTTGCAAGTAGATTAGCTAGAATTCATCAACCTGATCTCTTACTTGCTAAAAATACCAAAAAAGCTAGAAAAGATAAAAATGACCAAAATCAAGTAAAAGAGAAGCGCAGATTTTTATAAAATCAAACGTTCGCCTCCCCGTGTTCTACCTGAGACTCCCCTGGAGTTTCGGTTATAAATTTTATTTGATAGACGCATTTTGCGAGTTGTGACAACGGGTCCTCCAAACCCCAATTCTAATATGCGAAGCGCACCTCGATCACCTGTTCCCTGACCACAAAATGAGAAAATTAACCTAATATTTATATAAGCTAATTTAAATGCATGATGATGCATGTTGTGTAATATTTACAATGCATGATGCTTCCAGGACACTAAGAACATGCATAAATAGACATTTTAGGCTACTTAGATATATGCCCATTACTTTCTATGAAGTTGAGGAAGAAAAACTCTCTCTATTGTTCATGATAGAGGGTGAAGAGGAAGAATGAGGAGATCTAGTGATGCAATGAACTCCGCTGGTGTGGAGGAAGGAGGAGGTGGAATCTGGTGAAATTGCGCATAGCCTTGGCATGTCGATGTGGGGCTCTTTAAATAGTTGTGAAATGTGAATCAAAAGAGCCAAGACACACGTGTTTAGCTCATGATATGGTAAGTTCTTCAGCTCACAAAATTTGAGCTTGCTGGACATGATTTCGATCTCCTTAGATCAAATTGAGATGCTCAATCGTTTGGGGGTCTTTCGATTGTCAATCCCAAAATGTTTGGTGGGATTTGACAAGGATCTAGGTACTTAAATCCTCGTCCAAAAGTCGATGCTTTGGGTTTGAATGCCTGCATTCAGACAATGAAGAAGGTGGAGGTGGTAAGGGTCCATTTGCAAGAAAAACCAAAAGTTAAGGGCCCTTCTGTAATAAAAAAATTAGAAACTTACGGATAAAAATCGATAGGCTAAAATGCAAACTAGATAAAGATGGACTCTAATTGGATCTAAATTTTGTTGTTAACCTAATTTGGACTAAAGGAATCTAATGGTGAACTTAGATTTAGGTTTTGACCATGTTTGACTAGGTAAATTACACACAAGCCCAAATCAGGATAAATTCCCATCTGAATCTCTATTTTTGGTCAAAATAGGTTCAGATGGTCAAAGTGAAGGTACCAAACCTCTTAGAATATTTTTGAATGATTTTTAAGAGGTTTAGATTCAATTTATATCTATTAAAACCCTTTCAATTTGAATGAAACTGATAATTAGCGTTTATAGTAATATTTTTAATCCCCAAAATGCCTGAAACCGAGGTTCAGTTAGTGTGAGCCAACTTCTTGGTATTTTAGGTTCATTTGGCCTTTAATTAACCCTTGATAAATCACTCGGTCAATTTGTATTTGTGATGAGATGGTAAAATAGTAGAATTAACCCTATTTCTTTTCTTTTAATCAATTCAGTTTAATACGGATTTACGATCCTTAGATGATCATTTGGAGCATTTAACACTAGAATCTTACTAATTTTAGTTAGTTATGAAGAATGATGGTGTTACCATCAGTCTGCATCTCTTGTGAGACTCTTTTGTTCGTATGTTAATTGTCCTTTGAGCTTCTGAGGTTGAGGAATGCTTCCTCTTCCTAAAGACGTTGTGCAGTCCATTGAGATGATTTCTAAAGCATGGCAAATGATGTACCAATTTGTAGATTGTCCATTTTAAGTTCTCTCTATCAAGAGCCCAAGCATAAAGGTTAGGGAGAGATGCCACGATCATATTACACTTCTCACCTTCAAATAAGACCCATCCATATGCTTCGCATTCGAGAAACAACTCTTGCATCCAAAATGAGTGTTATTCCAAAGAACTTCCTAATCTCATTTTGGAATTGCGAAGTGTAGAGAAAATCGTGTTCTGAGTACCCAAGGCATCAAGCCTAAATATAATGTTGCTTGCATACAGGTATTCTCCAATATGATTCGCCAATCTAATTGGTAGATGATTGATGATGCAGTGTTTCGTAAATAATTATCATCATGCCAGGTCCTGTTATATTTCTCCATGGCCTGATTTCTCAGGTTCTCAAAAGGCCTAGAGCGTAGCACATAGCTTAAGTTATCTGCCACAAGTCTTTTCACAACCATTGAGAACCATTCATCGTGAATGAGTTTTATCCACTTGTTTGGGTCAAAGCAAGTTTTGAAAATTGCAATTTCCTATGAAACATATGAACATACACTTTGAAAATCAATTTGTTGCTCGAATTTTAAAACAAATGTCTCCCACTATGTCTAATTTTAATATTGTTCCCTCTTCAACTCCTAAATTAAGAAACACGTCAATCGTAATATCTCAAATGGGAATGAACTCTTCTCTCCATTAAGATGGTGTAGCTATGAAGGCTTGCATACACAATCCAAACAAGAGAAGTGGGAACATTTTTCACCTCACAAGTCCAACTTATGTATTCATGATTTGGGCATTTGGTGTCACCACACCTTGATTATCAAACCATCGCTAAGCATGCAAGCCAATATTATGTGAACTTCCCAAATGTGCCTAACCATAGGGCTAGAAACTATAAATAGGGTGGTTAGCATATGGCTCATCAGTTTCAGGAAATAAGGCATTTGGTCATCGTGCATGCCATTGCCAATGCCCTTCCAAGAGGAAGGATATTCATTGACACATCCTCATGGTTATGTCTACCTCACCTTGATAGAAACCAACTATTTATCACCAGGATAATCTACTTGATGCTTGAGGGATCTAGCCATACTAGTTTGACTAGGTCGATTTGAGATAGTCAATTTAATCCTACTAAATTACTATTCTTGACCTTGTCCAGATTAAAATTGTATTCTAACTTAACTTATGCATCATGTTTGAGATTGCATTCTCATGCACCCAATGATACATTTGTATTCATGCCACAAAATTACGTCACATGTAAAAATGAATCCAAATTAAAGGCTACTCAACCTGCTTACCAAACACTTCTCTCTACATGTCATCATTATCATATCATAAATCCACAATATAAAACCATCAAAACGTTATGGAAAATTGCACATAGATACCATCACATCACATGTCTATAGGATGTGATTGTTCAATTCTCCTATGATTTCTAATTAATCATATAATGTGAGCATAAGGGCTTATTACTAGTAAATCCCTAATTTGAGATTCAATTTGAAATGAATGCAAGCATCCTATTATTTTGAAAATCTTAATTTTAGAAATATAATCCTATCATACGTATGAAATTTATTTTTCAAAATAATTTTTAGTTAATTTGAGGTTTTCAAATCTCTACGTGCCTAAATCTACAAGGATCACATCCAAATCATCAATCATAGGCACAAAATATTAAAACCATAAATAAAAATTGCTAAAGAATAAATAGATATTCCTTACTACCCATATCAAGTTTTTCACTAATGGTTGGATTGAATCAAATTCAATTTCAAGTTAAAATGAACTTAAAAAATAAAAACAAGTTTCCAGTACTTCCCTACTAACCAACTCTTGTTGGTTGAGTAACTACAATAGGTGCGACTTCAAAAATAATTTCTTTAGTAATTAGACATCTTGCCTACTTATCAAACGTTTGGTTATTCAATAACCAGTTGATCAATGTTAGTGCAAGTTGTCTAATTAAAACGTCATGCCCCATTGTAAATCAGGAACAATGTCCCGTTATAGTCAAGCATTTGATGGTCAAGTCAGACAACTAACTACTACAGTATCAGTAGACAGTTAGGGCTACCTGTTGATCGGTTGCTTAATATATGGCTCTGTGTTTGATTTCAAAAATAAAACACATAAGGCTTCACAAATCGAACGTTTAACTACTGTAGTATTAGTCGACGAGTAGGGCTACCCACCGATTAGTTAGTTGACATATAGCTCTATGTTTTTGATTTCATAAATCAAACACATAACGCTTCACACTCGAACTTCTGTATCAATCGACGAGTAAGACTACTAGATAAACACACATGAATTCAAGATAAAATGCTTATTTATGATAGTTCTTAGGTCTAGCATTGCATATCATATTATAAATATTGCTTGACATTCATTACATTGCATTTAGGATAGTTTGTATATTCTGTATATTAATTCCAACATTTTATATGGCCAGGAGTCAGTGCGATAACTTTATGGGCTTCAGATGAAAAATTCGACTGTACGGATGGATTCGGAGTGACGATCACAGTTTGTTAGCGTGAAAATCACGCCGATTGGAGCTCTGTAGCATCCTTTATAAGAAGAAGAAGATGGATGGCCTAGATGGTGCACGTGGTGCCATCCAAGCTTCCCTACACGAGCCACAACCTCCCCTACTTCACGTAAGGAGAGATCTTAGCCGTTGGATCTCAATCCAACGACTGAAAAATGCTCTACATCGGTTGGTCTCTCCTCTAAAGCACAGCAAGGAAGGCTCCATCTAGACTGTTGGATCCTCATCCAATGGTCGAGGCACGCGGCTGCACCTCACCTCCACGTGACAAAGCAATGCTTTGGCCAAACGGTGAAGTAGTCGCTCCGTAAATGAGACGTGCAGGTTTAAGCCTTGATCCTCCATGCCTACTCCAACTTCGGCTAAATTGGACCGCTCAATCTTGATCAAGCAGTCAAGATGATGCACGTGCACAAGACGACGACGTGCAACCACATGCTAAAGCAAACGTGCTCCATTTGGATCGCTCATTTAAGTCGACAGGGGACAGCAACTGTCGTCTGATCGTTGTGATTGGTTGGTGAGCACGATTCAGATTGATGAAGGAACGATTTACGAGCAACACCAACTGTGCGATGGCTCATCCAATGGCTACTTGCGAGCATGCAATTTGAATGCTAGTGAGTACGTGCACTTCCTCCTCACGATCACAGCCATCCATGCCTGATCCAACGGCTGGAGATCTCCATGCATTGTGCCAGCTGCAACCATGCCTCCTCATGACAGTAGAGGCACTTGAATGCTTATCAACACCCCAGAGGGCTTTAGCGACGTTTAAATGTCGCTGAAGACCCATGCATGCAAAAGACCTCCATTTCTCCACTATATGATTCCCATGACTGATGATAACAACATCATCAACCATATCTAACTCTATTTAGTCATATTCCATAATTAAATGCTCCTACATAATTGCCACAACACCATAATTCATTGCAAATCCATTCTTAGAGAATAACAGTAAAGTAGGGGTAAAATTGTAGTTTTGATAGCATACCTCAATTGCAGAACAATCATGGGTTTTCTCAGGGGTTAATTAAGGGTCAAATGGTTTTAAAAGTCTAACAAGTGGGTTAGTACAGACAGAAAAGGATTTTCACTTGTTCTGAGAATTAAATGATTTCTAAAATCCTAAAAATAGACATGCTTAATCTACTGTTGCTCTGGTCAAAATAAAATTCACATAAACCCTCTGAAATTCAAAGAAAAATATTTTCTAGGGTTTGGTGCTTCAATTTGACCATTAGAACTTGTCTTGACCTAAAATAGAGCCACAGACAGACTTTTGCGATAATTTGGGTAATTGTGCAATTTCTTTAGTCAAACTTGGTAAAATCCTAAATCTAACATCACCATTGGATTTCTTGGGTTTAAATTATGTTTGTACCAAAATTTGGACCGAATCTGATATCATCTTGACCTAGTTTGCAATGTGGTCCTGTCTGAGTCTTTTCTCTCACACACATGCCTTAACTTTCAAATTCTTTACAAATAGGTCCCTACCTTTATCATCATTCTTTACAAATGGGTCCTTCTGCTATTATTGCCCAAAAATCCTACCTCGAAAAGCTTCATTTGGGGAGCTCTCCTTGAATGATAGATGAAACTTTCCCAAAATTAAACCGGAGACTATTTACTAAATTCCCTTTCCAATGAATCTAGTCTTGAGCCCAACAACATTCCTAATCTGTCATACGAACGCATGAGAGATTCGGGTATCCCATAGGTTTCCATCTCCGGCGGCCTTCCAAGCTTGGGAAGCTTGCTTCCTAAGCGTTAACTGCTCCCTGAGGCCTATATAAAGATCCCCAGGGCCCAGCCAAACTTTTCAACTAGTTTTAGGGCCACAAATCTCTTTGAAAGTCCTCCTCAAGCCCTCCTTCGACTTAGCTCTAGCGGACCTCTTCCCCATAGTCCTACGGCTAGCCAATGGCCAAATTGACCTTCCTCACCTTCATCTGCGCCTGGTGTGCCAAAGCCAAGGCCATCTTCCCCATTCTTCGCCGCCGTCCCCCTCACGAAGGATTCATCTTCCATACATCTGGCCATCACATCGATGTAGGTTTTCTACCCCCTTCAACCATTTGATTAGGTTCTTTAACATCGTTTCTTCCCCTACTCTCTTTCCCACACTTTATTCTTCATATCTAACCACCGACGACGCTGTTCACCTTCATCCCCTCCATCTCCGACGACCACTTCGGGGAGGGTTCCCATCCACCACACACGTCCATCCCCCTCACCAACTAATCCACAAGCTTCTCCGTACTCCCCTCATCTAAAGCCCTAACCTATTGCACTCCATTGTCCACCCAAAACGCCCACCAAGTAACACACCCTCACGCGACCTATCCGGTCTCCATCTGACCACCTCATGCCCATATCTTCCACGCAAACACCACGATCGCCTTCGCCATCACCTAGCGATCCTCCTGAAGTGTTTTAATATGGTCGTGAAGCCATTTGTATGTGTTTCAGATTCTCCTCCGTCGTTGCCATTAATAGAGCTTCATGCAACCACGAAGCCTGTGTTCTTGATATTTTTGTCCCAGGTATCAGTTACAGGACACGCAGAAGTCGCAACTGCAGGTCTCCAGCCCAACAATTGAGTGGAAGAGGTGCACCTGCAACACCAGTTGAATGAGGATCCCACTACAGACGCACACACGAGGAAGAGATGTGGGAACCTAGTCCCACATCGTAGAAGGAGGTGCACTCAGCCACGCATAAATTGAAAAACTGATATGGGCTTGCTGCCTCAGACAAAGAGGGTGAGGTCCTCCTTACCCGCACTCACGACCCATATACCCTCCTAACCTAAGCACTTCTCGGCTATTACCCCACTACAGGTAGCCCTGGTCCCGAGTATGCTCTTGCCCGAATCTGATTACCCGATACTGTCTATGGCCTTAGGAAGGTGGGAAAGAGGAGAACCCAGAGAGAGAAGGAGAGAGAGCATGGGGTTTGGGTGTTTTTCTCTGAGGATAAACGACTGATACTTTGTCGTTTGAAGAAGAACTCCCTCTGTGCATGAAGAACAAAGGCCAATGTAAGAAAGAAAGAAGAAGAGGAGAAGACCTGATGAGGTAAGGCAACCGCAGAGGAAGAAGAGAAGAAAAGAGAAGCCATGGTAGAAGAGGCACACAGGGAAGAAGAAGAAGAATAAAAGGAGCACTGTAGAGATGTCTTTAAGACATCTGACTACAAAATCAGATGTCTGATCACATATTCCTTCCTTTGATTAAGATTTGTGTAATTATCCTATGTAATAGACTTATAATTGGTGATCCAACTCACTATTATTTTGTCTAGAATTCTTTTTATCTCCTCATATACTCATGTTGTACATTGCCAATTAGATTTTGAGTAATATATCGTGCTCATTTACATTAATTATTGAGATTAGCATGTGAATACCTATTTGCTCCCAGCAAACGACCTCGAACTTTCACTTAAGTTATAAATCTTATATGCTTTCAAGCGATTTCGACCTATACTATGACTCATCTCTTAAATAATGACGAACCACACTTAACATTTTGGCGCCATCGCTGGGAAGCAATGCGTAATTCATCGCTATTCTCTGCTTTATCTGATCATATTTGAGCACTGACTTGCCCTACTGTGATTTTTGCGAGGTACTTCATGAGGAGATCTTCCACACAAATCAGCCACTCCATGGCAGGTAACTTCTCTATTCTTCCCTAATCAACCTCCTAATCTTGGGAAGACAAAAAAGGGAAACAATCAATTAGGAATCACCTGCCTTATATGTCATAGTAATCATCATTTAAAAGGCAAGTTTCTTGATTTGCGATTTTTTTTTTCAAATCTCATTGAAGTTGAAGCGATTCTATTTAGAGATCCCATTCTTGATTTCTTGTACCTATTAGGGAATATGCTTAAATTCTAGATCACTTTGGGCTAACACATTTCTTGCTTGAAGCCCATGGTGAACATGTCAAGATCAATTAGACTTGGAAATAGAGCCAATTAGGGTTTCTGCATTAGGGTTTTGAAGTGTTAATACACATTTTTGCTAGAATTAAAGGAAAGTTACCCTCCCACATTTGTGTGCTACCCAAGCCATTGATTGAAAAGATCTAATCAAAAAAATCCTAAAATCAGGCTCAAAATTGACTTGAACCTTAAAATCTTGGACCTAATAACCTAGGAGTAAAATCAGGGTGATTTCTAAGTCTTGACCTAGATTTCATGCTACCATCTTTACGGTAGGTCAGGTGAAGTTGGTCTACCTAGTAGGCCAACCAACCTCCAAATTAGGTCACAAGTTCAATTAACTTCTAATCAATTGAAACTCAAGGCACAAATTAGGACATAAAATTGGTAGACATAAGGTCTTAAGTTCGTACATTCTGGTCTACCTAGACCCTTAGCGATAAGGAAGGTCGAGTCAGGGAAACCCTGTAACCCATGGGGATGCTCTATCATATAGGGGTTTTTGCAGGGCTCTCCCTTCCTGGCTGCCCAGGTACTTCTCGGGTGTGCGAATTTATGATTCGAAGGTATCATCTACCTCGAAACTGGCTTAGTCATCCAAAAATCTTTGGGTGCCTTGATTGGGTTAATTTCACATCCAGTCCCTCATCCCTTCTATTTAGAGCACATATCCAAATCTTCTTGGGGATTTCTAATCTGATCAAATCAACTACAATCTAATCTTGAGTTTGATTCTACATCCTGATTCCACCACATGAGTAAGAAATGTAGCCTGACATGTTAGGAAAGGTGATTAGAAAGCCTGAGTCCCAAATGACTATCAAAGATAAGATGATTGAGGATGCCTATAGAAACCATGAAAAATATTGTAAAAGGGACATTCAGGAGATATTCAAGAAAACAGTCACCCACATTTTGAGTTGTATGAAGATGATATGGATACAACAAGCCACAGTTCAACCCAGGATGATCTCTTAGCAGAACACATGGAATTGGTGAAATTACACAACAATGATTATCTGCAATATTGGTCAAATCCTTTTGTTTCGGAAGAACTCCAGAATTTTTTAAAAGAACGGGGAGAATTGCTGAATGGGTTATATAGAACCATCGATCAAAAATACTCGTCATAAGTTAAGATGGCATCTTGGAGTAATTCCAATAATCCATGTAATTTCCCAAATGTCGGGTGTGATGATCAAGGTTGTTATTGACCCTCAACCCAAATGAAATCTAATTCAAATTATGAACAAATTGATACGCTTGATCTTGAGACAGTTGGGAGGATCTGATTGCAAGTGATCACAATTTTGAGCTAACCCTAGAAAATCAAAACCCTGGTTCACCAAACATTGATTTCCCAGACACCTATTATACTAAGATTGAATTAGAACCTCTCGAGGGTGTAAATTCTGCTCCTTATTCTGATAAGGTGGTCCTCAATGACAATTCTGATATCCCTGTAAAGCCCAGCCTAGATTTTAGTGATCCAACCCACATCTTTAACCTAGAGTCTGGATCTGAGCCTTATTAGGATAATTACAAGGTCCCATGTAATGGAAATCATATTTTAAAATTGGATTATGATTCGGGGCCTATATTTGATGAATGCACCTCTCCAACCTCCTCAGAGATACATATTGATTTTTCAGAAGTCATGCTGATCTAAGATACAGAAACTGAGGAGTTGAAAGAGTTGGGTTTTGATTGGGTCTTCTCTACAAGCCAAGAACCCAAGCCAATGCCTAATAGGGACACCTTTTTGAGTTCAGATTTTGAAATCAGGTTAGATCCAAGTTAGGTTGCTGATTGTACATCTCTTGGTTTATTTTATGGTGGAACCTCTGATCCGGTCAAATTCAGAACATGATTCTCGTAAGTTTTCTAACAATTTTGAATCTTACTCTGATATCGGGGAACTGTTGTTTCCTGATGATTACGAGCCAATCTACCACCTCAGTATCCATGACCCATCTTTTGATTCTGACGTTGAGGTCAATGACTTGAAGGAAAACACCTCTTCTGCAACATATACAGAGCCTTCCAAAACCCATTTTCAACCCCAACTCGCAACCAGACTCAATTTCTACTCTGATTCTCCTCTTAATGAGCCAGTTTTACATGACTCTCCTCCACATTTGTATCGGGTTTCAAACATCGATCAGACTACAAATCACACCCCATCCTTCTCTGATCACTTTTGTAGGGTTCCAACATCCTCCACTAATTCTTTTTCATTTGAGGATACCTACTCTGATCAGGCTGATTCGAGTCAGCCAAACCCTGGATTCACACTTCCATATCTTCTCGAACATCACAGTATCTGGTGGGTACCACATCTTTTGATCCACATCTATCAACCAACCAGATTGATTGGGTTTGGGCTGCATCATCAACCCACTGACCTGAACGAGCACCTGGTTGGACCAACCAGGCCATTGATCAAGGTGCTTGTTCTACAAAACTCGTCTGATTTGACCACTCCTCCATGACCATTTACTACTCGATTGAAGGCATTGAATTTAGCACTTAACAAGAGGCAACCCATAATTCCAAAAATCCAAGATTCTTCTGATTATCCTTTTGTACTTCACGTCTAATGCACTCCAAGATCAGTTTTAAAAAAATTGACTCCACCTCTGGTACTCGTATCAGAGCTTGAAATCATCCGCAATAGTCATCCCAACCTGTTTACCCACCCGATAATCCTGTTCTAATTCCTGAACCCAAAACTATTTCATACCCTTCGTTTACAATGAGGACATTGCAAAACTTAGGTATGGGGGGATGTTAAAGTGCAAACACACAAAAATTCACAATTTTGAAGGGTTCTCACAAAAAAATACATATTCCAAGAAAACAAAAAAAAGGGAGAAGGGAGGAAATTTTAAATGAATTGAATGCATATCATTCTTGAGGAGGAAAAGGGGAGGTGATTTTGAAATGTCAAAAAGGAGCACAATTTGAAACAAAAAGAGCTAGTCATTAGTAAATGATTAAGGAATCTATTAAGTTCTAGACCAAATCAAAAGAAAGAAATAAAGGACAAAAGTGCTAAGGGACAAAAGAGATTAGTATGAGTGCTGATCTTAGGCCTCTTGGGCTTATTTTAGGCTTAGAAATTCAAGTATTCGTTAAGATCTGGATAGTCCTCAAGAGGTTGAGGAAAATGCGAAGCTTAAGTATTATGCCTAAGGCTTAGGGATTCTTCGACCTCGTAACTAACCTTTGGTTTGCGGGACTGGATAACCTAAACACCCTAATCCACACACAGTCTGGTTCAGTGCGCTTAATTATCAAAATCACGTAAATGCATTAATTTTGTTATGAAAAGCTACCTAAATTAGGAGCGACTAATCAACACAAGTTGATTTGGATGAGTTCCTGGTGCGGAGAGGAAAAAAATTCCCCTTAAAGATGCACAATAATATACTGTCTCCTCGGTGCTTATCTCTTAGGATATCTAAATATCCTACTGGGGGCACGTAAGCACCCTGTGTTGATTCAGGTGCCATGGGTAGGATTATCCTGAAATGTCAAATACCAGGGCATGAATTTAGCTACAGAATGCCATGGGCGTCACTATCTCGAAGTGTTGAAAGCCTGGGTTTTGGGGGTTGCTGTGGGCGGTGCTATCTCAAAGCATCGAAAGCCAGGGACCTTACAATGATTGATGGTGGGAGCGAGGAATCTGATACAGATCATGCTGTAAAGCCAATCCAAAGCTAGAAATGAAAAAAGAAAAGAGAGAAAAATCTCCAAAAATGCAAAAAAAAAATCTCTCTCTCCTACAAAAATGCACTGCAAACTAAACCGAGACTATAAATATTTTAAGCACGAGTGCTTTAACTATGGAATTCAACGAACATTAGGTTAGTTCCTGTGGGCCTTAGAAAAACCTTCACAGCAGACTGACTGGATCTTGGCAGGTACTTGAATACCTTTAGGCCTACTATTGGCATTCTAAACTAATCTATAAGAGGAAGCACACATCAGAGATCTGAACACATGGTCTAGAATTTGAGTTAATTCCGTAAGATTTTGCTAAGGGACTAGCAAAAGTTAGGCATGGGGGTATGATGATGACATAATCATCAACCATATCCTACTCTATTCAATCATATTCCATCATTAAATGCTCCTACATAACCGCCAGAGGATCATAATTCATTACAAATTCATTCTGAGAAAATAACAGTAAAATAGGGGTAAAACTGTAATTTTGATAGCATACCTCAATTGTAGAATGATCATGGGTTTTCTCAGGGGTCAATTAAGGGTCAAATGGTCATAAAAGTCTAACAAATGGGTTAGTACAGACAGAAAAGGATTTTCACGTGTTTTGAGAATTAAATGACTTCCGAAACCCTAAAAACAAACCCGCTTAATCTACTGAGGTTTTGGTCAGGATAAAATTCACATAAACCCTCTAAAATTCATAGAAAAATATTCTCTAGGGTTTGGTACCTTCAATTTGACCGTCAAGACCTGTCTTGACCTACAATAGAGCCACAGATAGACTTTTGCCCTAATTTGGGTAATTATGCAATTTCTCTAGTCAAACTTGGTTAAATTCTAAATCTAACTTCATTAGATTCCTTGGGTACAAATTAGGTTTGCACCAAAATTTGGACCCAATCTAAGATAATCTTGAACTAGTTTGCAATTTGGTTTTGTTTGAGTCTTTTCTCCCACACACATGCCACTAACTTTTGAATTCTTTACAAATTGGACCCTATCTTTATCATCGTTCTTTACAAATGGGTCCTTCTACCATTATCACTCAGAAATCATACTCCGATGAGCTTCATTTGGAGAGTTCTCCTTGATTGATCGATGAAATTTTCCCAAAATTGAACTGAAAACTCTTTACGAAATTCCCTTTCCAATGAATCCAGTCTTGAGCCCAACAACCTTCTTAATCTCTCATGCGAACACATGAGAGATTTGGGTATCCCATAGGTTTCCATCTCCAGCAGCCCTCCAAGCTTGGAATGTTTGCTTCCCAAGCTCTAACTGCTCCCTGAGGCCTATATAAGGATCGTAGGGCCCGACCGAACTTTTCAGCTAGTTTTAGGGCCACAAATCTCTTCGAAAGTCCATCTCAGGCCCTCCTCCGACTTAGCTCCGACAGACCTCTTCCCTGTCATCCTAAGACTAGCCAACGACCAAATTGGCCAGGCCACGACCTTCCACACCTTCGTCTGTGCCTGGTGTGCTAAAGCCAGGGCCATCTTCCACGTTCTTCACCGCCATCACCCTTACAGAGATTCATCTTCCCCATGTCTGGCCATCACACCGGTGTTGGTTTTCTACCCCCTTCGACTGTTATATTAGGTTCCTTAGCATCCTTTCTTCCCCTACTCTCTTTCCCACTCTTTATTCTTCAAATCCGACCACCGACGACACCATTCACCTTCATCCCCTCCATCTCCAGCGACCACTTTGACGAGGTCTTCCGTCAGCCACACACGTCCATCCCACTCACCAATTAATCCACAAGCTTCGTTGTACTCCCCTCATCTAAAGCTTCAACCTATTGCAGTCCATCGTCCACCCAAAATACCCATCGAGTAACCCACCTTCACGCGACCTATCCCATCTCCATCCAACCACCTTACGCCCTAATCTTCCACGCAAACACCACGATCGCCTTCACCATCACCTAGTGATCCTCTTGAGGTGTTTTAATGTGGACATGAGGCCGTTTGTATGTGTTTTAGGTTCTCCTCCATCATCACCATTAACAGAGCTTCATTCAATCTCGAAGCCTATGTTCTTGCTATTTCCGTCCCAGGTTTCAGTTCCAGGACATGCGAAAGTTGCAGCTCTAGGTCCCCAAGTCATCAATTGAGTGGAAGAGGTGCACCTGCAACACCAATTGAATGAGGATCCCATTCTAGACACATGTGTGAGGAAGAGATGTGGGAACATAGTCCCACACGTAGAAGGAGGTGCACTCAGCCACGCATAAATTGAAAAACTGATATGAGCTTGCTACCTCAGACACAGAGGGTAAGGTCCTCCTTACCTGTACTCATGACCCATATACCCACCTAGCCTAAGCACTCCTTGGCTACTACCCCACTACCGATAGCCCTAGAACCGGGTAAGCTCTTGCCTGAATCCGATTACCCGGTACTATGTATGGCCTTGGGAAGGTGGGAAAAAGGAGAACCCAAAGAGAGGAGAGAGAGTGCGGGGGTTAAGGGTTTTGCTCTGAAGATAAACTGCTGACACTTAGTCATTTGAAGAACTCCCTCTATGCGTGAAGAAGAAAGGCCAAGGTAAGAAAGAAAGAGGAAGAGGACAAGACCTGAAGAGGCAAGGCAACTGCAGAGGAAGAAGAGAAGAAAAGAGAAGCCAAGGCAGAAGAGGAACACAAAGAAGAAGAAGAATAGTAGTAGAAGAAGAATAAAAGGAGCACTGTAGAAATGTCTTTTGGGATGTCTAATTGCAAAATAGATGTCTGATCACATATTCCTACCTTTGATTAAGATTTGAGTAATTATTCTCTGTATTAGACTTATAATTAGTGATCCAAATCATCAGTATTTTGTCTAGAATTCTTTTTATCTCCTCATATACTCATGTTATACATTGCCAATTAGATTTTGAGTAATATATCGTGCTCATTTACATTAATTGTTGAGATTAGCACGTGAATTCCTATTTTCTCCCAATGAACGACCTCGGACTTTCACTCAAGTTATAAATCTTATATGTTTCCAAGCGATGTCGACCTATACTATGCCGCATCTCTTAAATAACGACGAATCGCTCGTTAAGAATGACCCCTTCCCTTCCAAACAATCTCCACCTACTCTACTCCCACCTACTCCTAAGCTCTAGTAGCCTACCAAAGCTCCATTAGAGCTTATTCCCAAGCTCCAAAGGCCCCTTATTAGTGTAATGCTCGTATATCCCCCCAAATATTCATCCTCCAATTGTCCTTTATCTCCATTCCAGTAGAAGCCTTGGATCCATCCTCCTACCTACATTCCGGTAGAAGATCACCTCCATCTCCTCATCCCCATTCCAGAGCCTTGGTGGAGCATTCCTCTACCCGATGTCCTCCTGCATCTCACCTTCGGCGTCCAGCACCTCACCTCCTTCATCCAAGCTACCATTAAGCACCGTCATCTCGTCAAACAACTGATTTGGGAGATTTCTTCTCACCCCTATCTCTTTTGTATTTCTAAACTTATTGTAATAAAGATTTGCATGATATATCAAATTTGTTTCCATCTCGTTTCATGACATTATCTTGCATGTTTCTTTATTGCAAAAATAAAAGAAAAAAAATCACTAAACCTTAAAACCTCAAAAAGAAACAAAATAAAGCACGGATTTCAACGAAAGTAAATGTCGCCTCCCTGTGTTCAACCTGAGACTCCCTTGGAGTTTCAGTGATAAATTTTATTTGATCAATGGATTTTATCACGAATCGAACTATAATGACTGGTTTTCCAAACCCGAACCCTTTCTGTGATGAGATTCCCTATTTATCATTTTGGCGCCATTGCTGGGGAGGCAATAGAATTTGCCTTCTTATTTTTTGTGTTTCTTTGCATTTAATTATTATTAACCCCACTTGGCTTTGATTTACTATCTTACAGGTACCTTGGAGATTCAAGTGCGGTAGACTAGAGTAAAGTGTGGGTAGAGTAATTTGTAAGTGCTCCCACATTTCCCCCCACTAGTTTCATCTCGCCACATCAATAACCAAGACCTAATCTACTTACGTGTTTACATAAACCCTAGGATAGAATTTATTTGTCTTGTTTGTCACCTCCACCCATCTCACCCTTGCATATTATAAAAGAAAACAAAAAGATACTTCTTGTGGGACAAATCAACATACACACTACATACACCCACATTTGAGGCACATAACCTAACTTGATTTTTATCTACTCAATCGAGATTCCAACCTGTGGAACCGGTACACCAACTCAACAAATAAAGGAGTAGAAATCATACTAGGTTAATCACCTTTGTGTGTACCTTAATCAGTGGTGCATTTGGGCTAGTTGATTGAATTGTTTGGGCTGCACCACCTAACCTAAAAGAAATTCATTTTGTAGCTGCCCCACAGGATTCAATAATTAGGTCAAGCTAGGCACTCCATATTTCTTCTTGATTTGTAAAGGGAAAACACATGAACTCGTGATTTCAAACTTGGTCTGCCTCCTGGAAATTTGTATGAATCTACCTAATATTTGAACCCTAAAAGCTACTAAGCAAGATCTGAATCTTAAAACTCACTTCATCCTAAATAATATTGCTTGAAAACTTTTTGGTTGTGCACATACACACATTCTCAAACAAATCATTAAGGGCACAACCCATTAAGGGCCCATCACATTCCAGAAGCACCAATATCCCAAGCCTAACTAAAATTGATTAGACGTTGGCCATAAGGATTAATTCACTCTTTGGGGTCTAGATTGAGATTGTTCACGATTAACCTACTTATACTAGTCAATCTGATGTCTAGCTAGGGGAGTACCGTCAAACGACCATGGCTGGGGTGTACACTAGGAATCGAAGGTGCAAGCCAAAGGAAGAACCTTCTCCCCAGACCCTCCTTCTAACTATTTGGATTGACTAGATACAAGTAGAGTAAATCATCTATAATCTTAAGATAGATTCTGAGAGTCTATAGACCTTTAGGCTACCCAACCTAAGGACAAGCTTGTATTTTTTGTGCTGTAGGGCTCCTTTTTCATGTCTTTCCGACTTCCTTCTAGTGTATGTTTGGAAGGAGGTCATTGAAGCCTCACATTGAAGGACCTATAGACCATTCCTGGAGGTGGAGGTTGAGTTATAGCCAAGCAGATCTCATGGCTGATCAACAACCACCTCCCCCACCCCCAAACCAGTAGGAGCTGATTTAGAGGCAATTGAAGTGATTGCAGTAGTTGCAGCAATGGTTCCAACAAATGAATGGTCAGGGACTCAGCCCTTGAAGGATTTTTATGATCCTTTGAATTATGAGGATCGTCCTGGCGTTGTGATCCCTGCCGGTGATGTTAAGATCAAGCCCTAGGTTTTGAGTTTAATTAAACACTTTCATGGGCTTGGCTTAAAGGACCCATTTCAACATTTGGAAGACCTGATCACTCTGGTTTAAGCCACCAAATCACAGAATGTGGACAAAGAATAGATGCTCATGAGGCTTTTCCCACATTCACTCAAGGATAAGGCTACACGTTGGTGTTGTACCATTGGAAGACCGATTGCTACCTGGACAGCTTTGAAATTGGCCTTCCTAAAGAAATTATTCCCAATTGGGCGAACCAATGCATTGCAAAAGGCAATTACCATTTTTGCCCAGCAACAAGGGGAACCATTTCATAGGGCCTGGGAGTGATTCCAGGATGTGTTGCAGAAGTGTCCACACCATGAGGTGCCTAAATGGCCACTTATGTAGATTTTTTATCACGAGTTGAAAGATCAACTCTGTAATCATGTGGATGCTTCTTCTAGGGGTAATTTCCTCAACAAAGATGTAGTTAGCGCATATGATTTGTTTAAGGAAATGAGCGAAAACTCTTTAAACCATGCCTCCATGGAAACCTTCAACCGATCCCAACAAATTAGATCAAATGCCAATGAGGTCCAAGATTCTCATACATTTGATATGGAATTGATCTGCAATAAATTAGATAAGATGGATCTGGTTGCTAAACAAATGGAAGAGTGGATTTTCGGAAACTCAAAATTTTCTAGATTCACTCAATCCCAGGGCTTGAGATTCCATTCTTCAGAAGCTCCTACGGGATGGGAGTTTGTGAACCAGCTGGAGTCGACTCAACCATCAGGCTAGCCCTTCTTGGAACCTTACAGGTTCCAAACTGGGGCCTTTGATACCAATTTTTCTTATCCTTCTTCATCCTCATCTTATACAGATGTTAACATTGTGCAGGAAAATGTTAGGTCCAACCCTTACTCGAATTCCTACAATCCTGGTTGGAAAAATCACCCTAACTTCTCTTGGAAAGATCAGGGGAAGTAGACCCAATATCGACCCAACAACTATGTACAAAAAAAGCCAATGGGTCAAGGTCATGTATATACTCAGTTGCCCCTGAATCAGGTTAATCAGTCCATGTGGAATGCTCAACAACCCACGTGGGAAGGCTAATTTAATCCTAAAGATGGTAGAAATGCAAGGGTCAATGCTCCAGCTCATGCAACAAATGAAAACTTTGCTAGACACCTTGCAATCCAGACTTAGTGCAAACAACCGACAACCCAGATCTCTATCATCACAACCTGTACCAAACCCAAGGAATGTACAGAATCGAGGTGCTAGGCCTTTAGGGTTTGGCAATGGTGGGGAGCTGCATGCTCAAGCTCATGCTATCTATTAGGCTACCCCAGCCCCTCCCGGAGCGAACCAAGTTCCTACCACAATCAACCGAGAGCCTCCTGTTTTGCCCAACCCTCCACAAGGCACTAACCAACAGAATTTTGTCACTACAAATACCATCACCTTGAGGATTGGTAGTAGACACAAGGGACCCACCCAACCCCATGTCAACACCATTAGGCCCCGTAGTAAGAATTCTAGACTCCCAACTAAGAATGTGATCAACAAAACATCAGTCTAATTTGGGAGTATGTTGTTGTTTTATAGGAAAACATAAAAAGACGGAGGAGAAATTTGAGGAAAGGATGTCCTTACTTCAGGATTTCAAATTGACAATCATTTTACTCCTCGCAGCTATTGGATCAATCCCCGCTTACGCCAAAGGTTTACTGAATTCTTATAAAGAAAACCATAGAGCAGAATTTGAAAAAAATAGGAGAATAGTCTTGTCTGATAACACAAGTGCACTAATCGTAAATAAGCTACCCCCTAAGAAGCAAGATCCGGGAGCCTCGCTGATTTCCAGTAAAATTGGAAACGTTACTTCTGACTGGGCCCTCGTTGATTTGGGTGCTTCCATTAATGTTATCGCCACCTTACTACATATGGAACTGGGTCTAGGCCACCTAAAACACACTGACATAACCTTGCAGTTAGCCGATAGATCCATTACAAAACCAAGCAATCTTTTGGAGGATGTTTTATTCAAGGTTAATGATTTGCATTACCTTGCTGATTTTATGGTCCTGGACATGGAAACACCAAAACAACTCAACCACACCTCGATTATTTTATGAAGATCTTTCCTGCCTACTACCAAGGCAAGGATCAATTGTGAATCGGGAAATATAGAAATGACCTTAGGGAATAAAGTAAATCAATTTAATATGTTTGGGGTCTCAAAGAAGGAGAGAATTAAGTGTGGTTTGATAGAGGAGCTTGGCACAATAGAGGAGGTAATGGCCATACATATCTTGGACAACCATTTGATGGCTAACTCAACCCAAAATCAAGAAGAGAATCTCATAGTTGCAGGGATAATTGAGGACAACGAAAACATCTAACCAACTGTAGCAACATAGGATGAAGAAGATATTCACGAAATCAGAAATATGTTGGATGATTCACATGATCAAGTTACAACCCAACAACATCCTCATCCTGAACTTTTAGAGTTTGAGGTTCAACGTTTCGGTGGGAATCATGAAGATCAGGATGGTTGGATTAAGCACCCAAATTGTGAGGATGAAATTGAACTTTGGGGAGAAACTCTTAAAATGTTAGATATTCTAGAGTACCCACAAACCCTCAACGCATCACCAAACCCTCATCATCCTTTTTCACCCAACCATTGCATAAATTCTATATCCACCCTCACCTCCTCTATATTAAATCAACAAAACTCCTATTGGAGATCATTTGGGCTCTCCCTACGCCACCAGCTTGCCTTGGCAAGCCCATTTTTACTCTCTGGGACCCATATCTAGGGGCCTGGAAACTGTGTTATTGCAGCATCATTGTTAGTTATTTTTGATTGAGGACCTCACCTAGCTAATGGCACTAAACTCAACACATGTAAAGGTAGTTTTGAGCTAACCAGAATCTCACAGAAACCAGGTGTTGTTCTTCTAATTCTAATCTCTTGCATGCTTTCATTTTAACAATGAGGACATTGCATTAGCTATGGGGGGTGGACATCTTATGAAATAATCATTTTGTTAGCCATAACAGTAATTTCCTATTATTTTATTTTTTTAAAAAAAATAATAATAGAAGTAGGAGAAGAAAACTTAGGCATTAGGAGTTGCAAACTTTAGGAATTGATACTTTGGGACCTGAATACTTAGACTCTTCAGGTTTTCGGGCTTAATTAGCCTGAGTGTCCACTTAAATGTGGACTTAGTCTCGAGTCCTCACCAAATAATTTTATTCTAATTTGGCTAATAAATTAGGGTGATAAGTACATGACTTATCAATCCGCCCTCCGATTTGAGGGGGCTATAAGTCTAAGCATCTACACACTATTTGTACTAACTTACTTTTCAGCAGTTTCTTCAAAAATTAGGTAGATAATGAACTTTCTAGGGTAGTATGGCTAGCAAGTTGTCGTGGGTAACAGCCCATTGGCCGGTTGTCGAGAGCCCAGCTCACAAAAATGCGCAAATAATTCCCAAAACACTTAAGGAAGAAGCGGGGAAGTAGAATAAACTTGGAAGATTTACACTGGGTTCACTCTTGTGCTGACCCCATAAAAAATTTTAAAGGTAGGAAAAAGCTGCCGTTTGGAAAGATAAACCTTTAAGTAGAAACTCTTAAGGTCAGCTAGGGTCGTAGAAACCTGATGTCTGTTTTAACGACCGCTTAGTGAGTCATTCACCCTTTTCATAAGATGCTTAGCACTTAGAGTCCTTTTCGAGTCTTGGGTAGGTTGGGTAGCCATAAAAAGTTATCCAGAAACTCTCAAACTCAAAAAGTCCAAAAAAATTAGAAAAGAAGATAAAGTAAAAAAAATGTATATTCCTTTTTCAAAAAAGGTGAGGGCTTGAGCAGTCTGCATTCTAGCTGACACACAAGCACTGTCGAGTTTTTGTAACTAGGTCTTGGGCTAAAAGTTTCTAAAACAACCAACAAATCGTGCCTAAGTGATCAAATCCTAATTCTACTTTTATATATAGCATTTAGATTAATTTTGCTAGGGACTAGCAAAAAGTAAGCATGGGGGTATGATAAACACACATGAATTCATGGTAAATGCTTATTTATGATAGTTCCTAGGTCAACCACTGTTTATCATAGTATAAATATTGCATAACATTCATTGCAATACATTTAGCATAGTTTGTATATTTAGTATATTAATTCCAACATTTTATATGGTCAGGAAGCAGTGTGACATCTTTAAGGGCTTCAGATAAAGAATCTGACTGTACAGATGGATCCGGAGCGATGATCATAGTTTGTCAAGGCAAAAATCACCCTAATCAGACCTCCATAGCATCCTCTATAAGAAGAAGAAGATGGATGGCCCAGATGGCACCATGTGGCTCCATCCAGGCCACCCTACATGAGCCACAGCCTCCCCAACTTTACGCAAGGAGTGATCCCAGTTGGTGGATCTCCATCCAATGGTTGAGAAATGCTCTACATTGGCCAATCTCTCCTCTAAAGCGTAACAAGGAAGGCTCCATCTAGATTGATGGATCCTCATCCAACGGTCAAGGCATGTGACCGCACCTCACCTCCATGAGACAAAGCAACACATTGGACAAACAGTGAAGTGCACACTCTGCAGATGAGAGGCACGGGTTTGAGCCTCGATCCTTCATGCCCACTCCCACATCGATTAAATTGGATCGCTCAATCTTAATCAAGCAGTTGAGATGATGCATGTGCGCTGGACGATGATGTGCAACCGCATGCCAAGGCAGACACACTCCATCTGCAGTGCGCTCATTTTAGTCGATCGGGTGCAATGGCTGTCATTCGATCGTTGTGATCATGCAGTGAGTGCCATTCAAATTGATGAAGGCACAATCTGCAGGCATCCCCAACCGTGCGATGGCTCATCCAACGGCTGCCAATGAGCACGTGATTTGAATGCAAGCAAGTGCATGCATCCTCCTCGCGATCTCAGCCATGCATGCCTAATCCAACGGTTGGAGATCTCCGTGCACTGTGCCAACTACAACCACGCCTCCTCATGACAGCAGAGGCACTTGAATGTTTAGCAACACCATTGGTGGGTCTTTAGTGACATTTTAAATGTCGCTGAAGACCTGTGTGTGCAAAACACCTCCATTCCTCCACTATGTAAACCCCATGACCCCTTCCTTTCCAAACCATCTCTACCTACTCCACTCCTACCTACTCCTAAGCTCTAATAGCCTTCCAAAGCTCCATTAGGGCTTATTCCCAAGCTCCAAAGGCCTCTTATTAGTGTAATGCTTCTATATCCAACTAAATATTCATTCTCCATCCTACCACGTTCATAAGAAGCCTTGGAGCCGTACTCCCACCTCCATTCTGATAGAAGATCGCCTCCATCTCCTTATCCCCACTCCAGAGCTTTAGTGAAGCATTCCTCTACTCGACGTCCTCCTGCATCTCACCTCCATCGTCCAGCACCTTACCTCCTTCATCCAAGCTGACACCAAGCGCTGTCGTCTTGTCAAATAGCCGATTTGGGAGATTTCTTCTCACCCCTATCTCTTTTGTATTTCTTAGCTTATTGTAATGAACATTTGTATGATATATCAGATTTGTTTCCATCTCATTTTGTGACATTATCTTTCCTGCTTCTTTATTGCAAAAATAAAAGAAAAAAAATCACAAAACCCTAAAACCTCAAAAAGAAACAAAATGAAGTGCAAATTTCAACGAAAGTAAATGTCGCCTCCCTATGTTCGACCCGTGACTCCCTTGGATTTTTGGTTATAAATTGTATTTGATAATGTGTTTTGCGAGCTACGGCGATGGATTCTTAAAACCCTGATTTTACTTCGCCAAAACCTGTTCATCACTACCCACTGACCGATTAATTAATATATAGCTCTATGTCTTTGATTTCAAAAATCAAAGACATAGGGCTTTACAAGTCAAATGTTTGATTCGCCAATCAGGCATTTGACACAAGTCAAGCAAGTCATCTGATCACAGCATCTGACGTCAAGTTTAACATGTGCGAATAAAAACCCCAATCTCTCAACAGGTGAGGGGTACGTAGGGACTCGAATAGTTTGATCACAAATTCCTATGGCATTGTAGAAGCTTGAAAATGTAGGCGTTAAAAATTTTTGATTGAAACACAATTTAGGTCGATGTCCGTAAACCCAAATAATATAACTCAATAAACATAAACAACCTATGTACTAGAACCATATGGGAAGATCTAATATCACTTTATTCTGGGATCACCATGAGTGAGAGATTATACCTGTAGGTGGCATAGCACAACTCCCCATGTTGTGACTCCTATGATAAGTCCCACCTAAAATGACTCCCTTGACATGCGGATGAGATACTTCACATCAAGAATATTTGATTTTCCACGTGTTGCATGAACCCTTTGTGCCCCACAAACACCTTCACGAACTAGGAGGTGACCCTTGCCTCGAAATCCACCAAAACTTGGTCTAGAGGATCAAACCATCACGGCCAAGAAGTAGCAGGTTGACCAATGCTACATCCTAGCCGACGCTCAACACTAGAGCACTATGATCAGGAAGAAGTTTCATGCCCTACGGGTTCAAATCCTAATTCTAGAAGTAGCTAGATGTTCAGGGGTTCCTTTGGTCAGTGCCCTACTTCATATGGGATGAAGGGGGCGACACATAGCTATCCTCTTGGTCGCCTCCTTTCTTCTTCTCAAGAAAGAGGGGGCCGACCACCCTTGAAAGGAGACAACCTACTTCTCTTGCATAGCTTCAAAATGAAGAAGGGACGAAGAAGGTGGTAGCAGTCAGCTCTTCTTTGAATGGTGGATGCACTTGATTAGAAAATTAGTTAGAGTTTCAAAGTAGGTTTAAGGAGATATTTATAGGGTTCCTTAAAATAAACCTAATATGACAAAAGCCCTTGGATCTCCATCCAAGGGTTAGGATCTAATGCTATTTGAATTTTATGGGATTGGCTTATAACAACTTATGGAATGTTTTGAACAAGTATCAAAACATTAATTGTAATCCAACCCTTAAATTTTGTACCTAATCAAATCAAATGCAATTAATCATCAAATTGAATGCAATTCAACTCCTTAGATCACATCAATCAATCCAATCAACTAGGAACCTATCAAAACTATTATTGGTTTCATCACGCCAATAATCAAGGGTTTACGTTTAGTAGAATTATGGCACTACACCTCCATTAGGCATTCTAAATACCCGTAAATCCTTCACACTAGAAGACAGATAACTGATTGCCTACTTTCTGTGTTGCATAAAAATAATTATTTAATTATGTTGTTGGTTTTAGTATAGTCATAATGAAAAAGGATGTCATGTCATTTTATTTATTTACATAATTTTTACTAGTTTATTCCAGGTCATTTACTAGGAGGTAGTTATTGATATACATCACTCTTTATGTTCCAAAAATGCTCTTTTATTCTGAACATGTCAATTATATTTACAATTGAATCAATGAATCAAAGAATGAATGAATTGAGTTAATTATGTATAAAAGAATCAATTAATGCTAACTACAATGCCTTCAACATATGTGCAATCAAATAGGCATAAAAAATTAACTAATGTATTCTATGTATTATATACAATTCAATACCTAAGTCTAGGTACAAAAATAATGAACAAATATTTACATACACTATACAAACATACTAACCCCTATTAAACCTTAGAAACACTATATACAACCTAAGGCGAATGATGACTCTAACTATATACACAAACTATATATATATAAATATATACATATCTACAGTACAATATATATACATACATATAATATATCTATTTACAAATATATATAATAATGCTTAAATATATATATACTCTATATATAGTGCTTATCATATACTGTACATATATATGCACACTTATGTACCATATTGATTGTGCAGCAATCAGAGGACCTAATCTACCTGAACTAAGTTAGATTTTAGCTTAACTTAGGAATAATGCATGCATGACTAGCATATTTTCCATTATAGTTGATTTGCTAGCTTTGTAAATAATAATGCTATTTTATACTCTAAGTGAGAGGCGATATCAATTGCTGATGATTTGGGGCCACAGATGATAAATCCAATGATATGGATTTGATTAGGATGATGATTGGAGTCTAATGCTTCTAGAATTGTCTTGATCGGACTTCCGTAGCATCACATTCAGTTCGTAGAAGATCAAAGGCCAAGGGGTAAGATAGCATAAATCCAAACCTCAAATTCAAAATTCGACTCATGGATGGATTCAGATCAACGATAGCAGTCCAATGGCATAAAAATTAACTCAATCGGAGCCTTGTAGCACCAACTACAGAGGCAGGAAGGTGGACAGTCAGGATGGTGCCATGTGGTGCCATCTCGGTGCCCACCTTCGTGCCTTTAACAGCTAATGCACAAAACATGAGCTGTTGGATCATCATGCAATGGCCACAATGAAGCCACGTCGCCCCTCCCCACGCCATTCATCAATGGACTTCACCTCAACCATTGGATCTTCATCCAACGGCTGAGGGCAACCGCGCACAAAACCAAAACCATGACACAAACGCGACCGCAACGTAGCGGTCATTGCCTTCACTTAAGAGTGAAGCACGCACGTTCGAATCATGTGGAGCGCAAAATCGAAGAGGTGGTGTGCATGGGTGCAATTGGGTTGTAAGATGGCGATCGAAGGGCGAGTGGCGAGCCTTGTGGCACGTCGCATGGGGCAGTGTAGTGGACACATAAGATAACACTTGGTTGGATGCGTCGATGTAAGCAATCAGATGTGGCGATGTGGTGCACATCTTAAGCCTTCCTATCATAAGATCAGATGGCTGAAATCAAATGTGTATTAGAGGAGCAGCAAGGCAGCAGATCGAGCGGCCATGGAGGCACCATGTGGCACCTTTTGGTGCATCCGTGAGATGAAGGCGTGATGGAGGTCCTTTTGAGGTGCAATCTAACCCGTTGATCTCTTGATCGACATATTTGATTAATATAAGGGTGTTGCACGATTTTGGGGGCCAAAATAACTGCTTTACCCCTCATTTTAGCTGTACAAAGATCCCAGAGCCCCCATTTGAGAGGCAATTCCACCTAGAAACATCTCTCTTTGGCCTTCTTCCTAGCACCCTAGATTTGAAGTGCTACTACACTTCGCACAAGCATCCCTCAAATGGCTCCTCTCTTCATTTATCTTTCTCTCTTTCTACTCTTTAGTATATTTGCTTTGATTCATAGTTTAGAGCTTCCTGCAAGTAGCAATAAAAAGTGTGATTTAATGACTACCTTGTCTCTCTTTATATGCTTCCATTAGGTTAGATTAGTTAGTATGAAAGGATTTAAGAATCTCATTTTGCCTCCTTGCAAATCACTCGGGACTTACTATTTCTGAATTATAAATTTATTTGTTTTGGCATGGTTCGCAACTACAATGATATAAAACTCTTTTTACACATTTTGCAATGAACACATATCAACAATATACAAAACTTTAACTTAGCTAAATTACTATATAATACTATACTGACATACTTAAATGTTACAAAAGCCACAAAAATTGCCACCAAAGACTTATGTGCACTAAATGGCTAAAACACTTATATTACTCCTATATACTCTTACTATACTCTCATGTATACCCAGTATATACATATACTTTATATATACATCTATATACATATATACATCACAGCACACTCAAAACTCAACGTGCATCTTAAATACTTAGTTAATTTTTGGCTCTCTTCTTACACAAAACACATTGAGGTATTCTAAGGTTTCAATACTTAGTCATTTTTCACTTCCACTACAAGAAATCAACCTTTTCGCGAAGGTTCAAAATCGCTGGCAAATGGTATAAAATCGTCGCTAAGAACTAATGACAAATCCCTCATCGGCAAAGATATTTGCCATCGATTTTGACATGAACCACCGGCGTATATTGAAAATCTCCATGAAGATGAACTGCCGGCAAATGTTTACCTTTGCCAATGGTTTTATTACCTGCTGGTTAATGTAACCTTTTACTAATGGTTGACAACTTCTGGTAAATGTAACCTTTTACCATGGGTTATATAACCGTCGATATAACTTTTGGTGATAGTTTTAAATCCATTAGTAAAACATTTAGCGACAATGATAAAAACTACTGGTAAAGATGTTGAAAGTCAAATTTCTTTCCATGACAGTTGCATAACTGCCAGTGTAGATCTTTTTTTTTTTGAAACAGAAAGGAAAGCTATCGTCTTACGAAAGCAATCCAGAGTGGTATATTATATAAACAAATAAGAGAAATTACAAAAGAGATCCCCAAAAATGTATGAGGGACTAGCACTCTCTTACAATGCTTTCACAGCACACTGGACTCTCCTGAAAAGTCTCTCATTTCTCACCATCCACACACACCATAGAGTGACAACCATGCGTACATGTGGCTTCCCTCTCATACCAAACCCATGCCAAATGGAATCCCAATCTGGTAGCGGCTCCTAACATGTCCTCCAAATAGCATCAGTAATAAGGCAAGAAGAAAAGAGATGATTTGTATTGTCAGTATTCATCTCACACAAATAACAAACTTCATGATCAGTTCCCAACCTTCTATGTCACAAATCACTTGTGATCAATCCATCTCTTTTACATATCCAAAGAAATATCTGTACCTTAAGGGGAATTTTTAGAAGGTAGATCTTCTTGTCAATGAAGTCACAGCTCCACCCACTTTCATGGTTTAAAATTTTGTTGTAGCCAGCTTGCACGTTATAAATCCCCTCCCAAAGGTACTTGTCCTCCACTCCGTGCCTAGGCCTAAAGCTCCTAAGGACTGAAATTAGCTTCCTCCTTTCTTCCCACAGCCGGGTACCCCTCCTGCTGGAATCCTCCTCAATCAGATTCCAGCTGCTGCTGCTGCAAGACCAGACCCTGCTGACAGTAGCCTCCTTGTCAGATGCTGCAGCAAATGCCCTTAGATAGATCTCCTTCAAGACACCCAGCCTTGACCACCCCTCCTTCTAGAAGATGAAGGTCCAGCCATCCCCAAGAGCCGGCTAGAGCAGGTGGAAGTGATCAGCCAAAGCTCTTGTCACTAATTTCCAGAAAGTAGAAGGACTGCTAAGCTGAAGTCTGGACGGCACACTGATTGCACAGCAAAAATACACCAACAATTGTGCCATCTTGTGCTATTTCCTAGCATTACCAGTGCATATAAGGTATCCATAGTCACATTTGTAAAAAAATACTCATGCATGCATTTAATTGAGAGGGGAGGAGAGTGAATAAAATGGCCTTGCAATTAACAAATTCCTCAAGTGTTGCCTTGAAAAATCTCCATCTTTTTTTTTTATTTCTATTTGACTTTGAATTCTTCCTGCGGCTGCAAGACATGGCCTCTTCCTCCTCGCGCCATGCTCTGTAGCATGCCACTCCCTACATAGCCGCATGCACAGCCAGGGCATGGCTGTGCATGCCTTCTTCCTCTTTAAATAAGCTCGGCTTGCTTCTTTGTAGGACGGGCCTGGTCCACAAAAAACCTGCACGAATAGCACCTTCTTCTCCAGGCTGCCTCCTCCCCTCTCCCTCCATACGCAGCCTCTCCTCCTCTGAGGAGCCACTCAACAAGCAGGAGTATCTCACTATGGTGAACAACCACCACCGTGAGTCCACCACCGCCCAGCTCATCAAAGAGTCAGTGGCATGGTGGTTCTCTTCCCTGTTTCATCATTCCAAGCCAACCCCGCCATTGCCACAGGAGCTTAAAGCTTTGAAGCTCAACCGGCCACCGCTCGTCTGCAGCAGTTGCAGCAGCGCAGGCCACCGCGCACCCGCACGTAGGCCAACACACACGCCAGCAGGCTGCCCTCGCCTTCCGCATCATTCGCGTACACCCGTCTCTCCGCGCAAGCCACCAGCCGGCGCAGGCCTTTCGCGCTCGCGCCAACTTGCGTAGCGGCTCTACACTCACAGAACCGGACATGCCTGTTCGAGCCTAGCCGAGTGGCACTGTAGCCACTATTCACTCTAGCCAGCAGAACACTGTGGCTACAGTGCGGTGACCGGTAAGTTTCTCACTTAAACGATCACCTGGCGCGCCGCAACCTGCGCTAGCCCGTTCCTGCATCCCGACCTGAGCCCGCTCCAGCGCCCGCCCATGCATCTGCGTGCGCCCGCGTCTGCCAGCGCTTGCACCCGCTTGCATCTTCACCTGCTCCCAGCGCCTGCGTCTACCCACACCAGCCTCTCCGTGCAGCGCTGTGCGCTGCGGTCACTCCCTCGAGCTCACTCCCTCCTAGCGCATGCCTCTTCGCGTGCCTACGCGCCTGCGCGCGTGCGTGGCTATCAGACAATGCTTGGAGGCTTTAGACAGCTTAACACACCACTCCTTCACTCCAGCAGAAGCGATCTCTCTCTCTCTCTCAGCACTCTCTCACACTCTCTGCACACACAAATACGCACACACTCACACTCTCGCACACACACCCACTCACCTATACTCTACTATATACATATATATATATATACGTACATATATATATATATTTATATACATATATCTATACATATATTAGTACTTATATAACTATGTATTAGTCTATATACATACATACATACATACATATATATATACATATATATTTACATATATACATATATTTATATACGTATAAATATATATATATATATATCTATCTATATATATATATTATTACCTATATAACTAAGTATAAGTATAGATACATATATATATACATATATACATATATACACATATACTTATACATATATATATATATATATCTATACATATATCTATCTATACATATATTTACATACCTATATATATATACATATATAAGTACACATATACCTATATATTTATAACCATATATACATATTTACATATAGATATATATTTACAGATATATATATATATATATTTCATATCACCTACCATACGTTGTATCGCGGGAATATCCGCACCAGTTATTGATATTCCCCGATACACACGTACATAATGCGTGTTCGCACACATCTTGCACCATCCATCCTACACTCCATGTGGCACTTCGTCCTGTTGGTTGCGTCTTCCTAAGCGACGACTGACTTGACATCGTGCTACACGCCATCTCCACCTCCACCCCCACCCCTTTATACATATATAATATATGCATATATATATATACTATATTTACTTTATTTCTATTTCTCTTTCCTGCCAGTAAAAATATAAAAAAAATATAAAAGAGAGAAAAGATAATCCTTGACTTGCAGGTACTCAGTCTTACAAATAGCAAGACTAGTTTTGAACCTTAATTTGGCTCCAAGCCAAGAAACTGATTTTGAGGGTGTACCTCAAGGACAAAAATTATCATAAAAAAATCTTAAATAGAAAAATGCCAAAAACATAATAAGCAAACGAAAGAGATTCGTTGTGGGAAAGGTGTAGAAACTTATTCACTTCTAATCCCACTTCGCTGAGTTCGACCCTGGGCCTAAAAGTAACCAAGATAAAATCAAGTAGGCCAGGTAAAAAGAAATTTTGTAAAGAGATGGTTAAGCTCAATTTAGGTTAACCACTATACTCATTTTAACGATAAAATCACCATATTAACACAACCTATCCGGGTCCGACCACATCCCTTTCACACACTGTTGGAAGAACCGTAGTTATCTCTGATCAGGACTATCCATGGCTTCAAGTCTCCATACAAGAGTTTAACAACCCACTTAAGTACCAAAGCATCATTGAAGTGTTTCAGAGACTTAATCCCAAGTCCACCCCTATCTTTTGGAAGGCAAATCTACTCCCATTTGAGTGGCTGCAAGAATCTGCCCTCATGTTTAGTTCCCTTCCAAAAGGACCTTTTTCTCAACACATCCAACCTTTTCCAAATGGAGTTAGGTCCATTAAATATGGAAAAGTAGAAAACGGGGATGGAGGTGATCACAGAGTTGAGCAAGATAAGTCTTCCACCTTTGGAGAGGAAGTTGCCATGCCAGCCATCCAATTTCACTGAAATCTTGTCAAAGAGGCAGCTCCAATCTCTCTTCTTCATTCTAGAGCACCACAAAGGTAGCCCCAAGTATCTAATAGGAAGACTAATGCGGGGGGTCCTCAAAACAGCAGCTAAAGCTCCCTGCTCCTCCTCAGGTAAGCCAAAGTAGACTAAACTAGATTTATCCCTATTGAACCTCAAGCCAGAGAGCTCACCAAAGATATTAATCATATGATGCAAAGCCAGTGCTTCATCTAGAGACCCCTCTACAAAAAAAAATCGTATCATCAGCATACTGAAGAATGGGAGCCAAATTACTCCTGCAAGACAAAGAGTACCCTCTAATAAGACCCACTTCAGCAAGCTTACAAGCATACCAAGCCAAGTTGTCAACTGCCAGGTTGAAAATCAGGGGAGCCAGGGGACATCCTTACCTGATACCACACTGGTGGTGAATCCAAGACCCACAGGGCTTCTCATTTATCAAGGGGGTGAAAGAGGCAGCGGTGATACATCTTTTCACCCAATGAATCCAAGTTGAGGGAAAGCCTCTTCTTTTAAGCACATCCCAAAGATAGGGCCAACTGATGGAGTCATAAGCTTTACGGAAGTCAACCTTCCAAAGAAAAGCCTTGTATTTTCTCTTGTGCCATCCACAAATCTTCTCTTGGGCCATGATAAAGGATTCTTGTAGAGATCTGTCGGGAAGGAAGGTTGATTGAGTAGGATGGATCAAATCTTGCAAAATAGGCCTCAATCTATTGGCCAGGACCTTGCCAATTACCAAGTACAAAGAGTTTAAGAGGGCAATAGGTCTAAACGCCGGCGTAGATCTTATAACGTAGCCTATATACAATCATATAATATAACATTCACTTAATAACCTGTATAACAATCATGTACATGCAAATCTATAGCATTCACATTATTTTTTTTTTAAAAGATGAGGAATGCTATTGTTAACGATAGCGAACCAAGAGCATTTATTCAATAATCAATAGCATTCGCATTATAACATGAAATGCACATAGCACTCACATAATAACTTGTATACCAAAAGCATGTATTCCATCACATAGCATTCATAGAATAACATACAAACAATATAATCCAACAAAATAAAATTTATAACACATAAAAGTTGAACATGTGAAAGTATAGCATATATAAAAGTTTTAGAGCATAAGTTTCTCAACATAGCTTCAAAATAGTCTAACATAGTTTCCAACATAATTTCCAACATAGATAAATCAATCTAAGGATCTACTAAACCATGTCAAGGAGACACATCATTATCGTCACAACAACGAAAAAATTATGATGGTGTACACTTAACAAATGTAGTAACAACATCGAACAGGCTGTAAATCTTTTGATTTTGTTTTTCGATTAATTCTTTATGCGCCTTCCTATCTTCATGAAGTTCCTCCACCTGAGTCACAAGATTTTCCACCTGAGTCGTGAGATTGTTAAGCTACTCTTGTGGTGGTCCTCCATCGTTTCTACCATACCAGCTACTAATGGTGGCACTTGCTCCACCACATAGGACACGACCTGGATGCTCTTTTGGATGTACTATCCAAAATGCATCCTCTGCAGTCATCGGTGTTGATGAGCATTCACCACCACTATCTACGAGAGTCATGAGTTGTGTCATTCAGTCCTAATTAAAAAAATGTTAGTCTATATATTATTTAATATAACTTTGGAGTAAAATTATAATATCAAAAACAAGACATTATAACTCTTGCATGTGGACTGCAAAATATATTATTATTCCAAGAAAATCTTGCAATTCTACAATGTGACAAATTAACTGATAGAAGCATGCCCATTTTTCTATAAGAAAACCAATCATTTCCACTAGGGAAAGAAAAATCATCCACTTATTCACGTGACATCATGTGCATTTTCTTTCTCGTATATACATGCACATGTACAAACACTAAACCAATTTAGAACTAAAACAGAGTATCTATCCATGATAAACAGCCAAATTTAAGAAGCACACACACACACAAACACAGGCAAATCATGCACCAAAGCTCAAATCATGTTCACTAATTAGTAATTGAATAGAACAACAACAATAGCAAAAAGCTAACAAAGTTATTTAAGTTCAGATTTTAGGACCACATACAAAGAGTTCCAAAATGTCAAAGAAGAGATTTTCTTCCTTCTTTTCTGGAACCAAGAGCAGAATCAAATAAAAAAAATATCAATGATTTATGAAGATTTGATTTATGGTAGTTGTTTGTTTATCTTATTTAAGGTGCTCATAATTTTACTCCTTTTACTTGGAAACATTTTGCTATCACCAAATCATTGGAATACTCAGTGGTTGCTATTTTGGGTATCCAACTGAATTATTATGCTCTTTGATTTGGAGAAGTTACATAATTTCAGTGAAGATACATCAATAAAAGTGGAAGATAGGGCATGTATTGCAGTTTGCAATTTGCAAGTTAGAAAATGTCTTTATCTGAACATTTTGCTAATGAAAATGGGAGAACTATATTTCTTTTGTTTCTCTATCTCTCTCAACTCTTTTGTAACATGCTTCACTCCTTGCCCACTATTTAGGGAAGAGAAATAATGGAAAACATTCCTAGCAGGGTTCACAGAATTAGTTGAGTAGGACTAGCTAACCAAGGATTGCCATTAACCAGCCCAAATAGGCCATAGCCAAGACCCAACAATGCCCATGTGCATTTTGTGTCAAGTTGATCTAGTCTAACCTCTCCTATATGGATGAGATGACCCAAACCTATTGCTTGAATTCTCAACCTGGGTTTCAAGTGAATCAAGGTACTTAGATACTATGTACTAGGTGCTACAATGCTCAACAGAAATTATCCAAAGTCATATTGAATGAGTAAAAGTTGTAAAACATGTTATCTATTTTGATAAATGTGCCTTTCCATTAACAAGTTCATGATGGTGGCAACTCTTTTTTATTCTTTCATGCCTCTGAGATAAAAGGTCATGTCCTCAATTGATTTCACAAAACCCAATGGCTTCTATCTTTGCAGTGACTAATAAGGTTAGGGACTTCCTTGATTGGTCATTGTTGTGGTGAGGGGTAGATCAGTTAGTACTCATTTGTCTGTTGGTAGATTTTTCTTTGGATCATGTGTCAGTATGCTCCAGGCAGAAATGGTTTGCTATGCATCTAACTAAAGAGACATTTGCATGCATGTCGGTCATACCTCAATGTTTGAATGCTGGTTCAACAAGAATACCTTTACTATGTGCTCAGCAGGTGTTGTAACATAGTAGCTCTCTTTTGATCATGATCCAAAGGGCTAAAAGCTTTCCTCTTTTTCTCAATAGGGGAAGAGGGAGTTTGGCCCAAGGGTCCTGCTGCGTTACAACACCTGCTATATATAATAGTAGGGAATAGGTGGAGGAGAGCAAAGGACAATAGACACATATAAAGTTTTGAATCATACAAAACTTTAAAGTTGGAATGGGTGGTATGGGTAAAAAAAGGCTTCAGATCTAGTGGTAAGCTTTCAGATGAGTCATCATTATGTAATAGAAGGCCAAGAGAAGCATGCACGCACTAAGACTTCCATATTAAATGGACTGTAAGCATTCTAACAATGAACAGGACAGACTAAATCTTGGAATTCCCCATTCTCATTTCCTTGATGGAAAATCAAATTGATGTCAGCAAACAATTCCAACATTACACTGAAGACGTCAGGAGACTGAGTCAATTATAGTGAAATTTAGATCAATAAAAGATGGAAATAGCAGCATTGGATGAATACTCTCCCCCCTCTTCAAATTTCCAGGAAGCACTGCTAACTGATTATTCTTGACTCGAATCAGAAAGCAACAGAAGAAAAATTAATCATCACTAGCCCACATATCGAGAAAAGGGGTCAAATTTATCTACATGTTGATGCAGGCGTGAAAGAGAAGAGCAACTACAACACAACAAACTTCACCTCGTATTTCATAGTTTCTCTTGTTGCCATTTTGTAGCCACTATTTGCGCTACCACATGTAACCTACATCATTCATCCAGTCGTAAACTTCACCTTGCATTTCATGCCTAACAGAGCACATTTAGTGCCACATCGAGAACTGCAAAGATGCTTATTTGGCACTTGAAAGGGAATGTGGAAGTTTCTACTACTGAGCTTAGTAATGAGCTTGTAACCCAAGTGGGGGCAATAAGGTGGGTATGGATGTTGGATTGGAACTCTTTGGCTGGGTGTAATGGGCTTATACTGGCTTGCCTATTTCAAGTTGATTGGTGAACTATGTGGATTGGGTGAAGGTTTAAGCTACAGTGTCCTTGTAGTGGTGGTGGGCAATGCGTGTGGCTGGCTTCACAGAGCAGCGATCACCACCCATTTTCAACAGCGGGAAGGATTATAGGCCATTGCCCTTGAGTCCTATATAACCACCAGTCAAATCTAAAATAGACATCTACCTTTTACTTTTAAAAGAAAATATCTTCCAATCCAGAGTTCACAGATAGCTACCTCAAAAATTAACAATTTCATTTTTGAGGTTGTATTCATGACTAATATTAGGAACCAAGTTTGAACTTTTGGTTTACAACATCACGAAGTGATTTTGCTTAATAATATAGGAAGTAAATATTTTTTATCCAGAATGAACCACATAGTAGTAACATTTCATTTTAATCTAGTCGTGACCTGCAACATGCAAAGCTTAATCTTGTCAAATGTAGAACCTTAGCCCCCTTTGGTTTTCACTACCACGAAAAAGTTGAATAGTTGACCTTACAACTCGCAAGTGTGTTTGAGAATTATCCTAAATTTTGTTTAGGCAGAATTAAACAAAGTAGACAAGGAAATGTCAATGACCTTAACTTTCATATGAGTTTCTTTTTTTTTTTTCTTCAAACAAGAGAAGCCATTCCATTGAAATAGAGACAAAAGCAGCTATAAGTAATAAAGAAGGTAAGACTAGGACCCTGTAGATTGAATGTTAATACTTACGTGATTTTGTTGATATATCAAATGACACTAAGATTGAGAGCCATCTGAAGCAACTTTAGTTCTTGAATATTCATATGTCCTAACCCAATCAAGTGTATCACCATTGTGACCTTTAGATTGAAAAAAAAAGAAGATAACTTTGTTATTATAATCCTTAATCAAATGGAAATGTGTTTAGTTAATAAACTCAGATAATCATATTTCATTTGACCTATACTCTTTCTTCCCAGAATATGTGTAGGACCAGGAGCTTTGGCCCTATTTGCCTTATTCTTTTCGATTGCTCCTGAAGAATGCCACAATAAAATTTAATTATTTCTAAGGATAGAATACATGTATAAATGATGGCTATAAAATTTACCATCACTTGCGGCATCGTCCAATGTTCACATGTTGTCCTCCATTGATCTTTATCGATGCCTTTAGGTACATCAGCCACTGCCTCCTCCCATGTCTCATGTGCATTGACGGGTCGACTTTTGCTTTCGAAAATGATGATTAAGATGATTTTTTATATTTCTAAGTGGTGGAAAATTGACTAATCAAAGTAATTAAAATAACAACTCAACGAGGAACGGGTTGTATCCACAGGGAGGCAATGGCCTATTTAAACTCACACCAGTTAAAAATAGATGTTCACAATAAGTTTCGTCCAGAAATCGAATCAAAATTGCTTCTCAATTGAGATAATAAGACATTATCATGCTGATGTTGTAATTATGCAAAGCAAGAGGGAGATGCTCATAAAATCAATAGAATAAAATATTAATACCTAAAATTCCCTTCCCCCTCGATGGCAAAAAATGTAAATGATTATAAGCAGAACAGAGGATTTTGTTGCGAGGATCTCACACATTGAGGAGGGCTTGGCTGGAGGCGAGATTTGGCAGAGGAGATGAGTGAGCCGAGGGCTTCATGGCGGTGGCAACGGTGAGTCGCAACGTGGCTAGAGGTGGTCAGATGGAGTGGCCAAGGAGATGGGTTCTGGTGACTGCTGCTACTGGGAAGAGCTCCATGTGAGCGGTGTGGGAGGTCTACTGGCCATGCGTGATGCGCACAGAGAGGAGGGTTGTGGCTGCTTGTTGGAGGTGCACGCGATAGCACAGGAGGGCTACTGGCTATGCATGGGAAGCTACTGCTGCCGCACTAGCGTGTGAGCACGTGGAGTGGATGGGTTGGTGACAAGGAGGGCGGCGAGGAGGCGTGTGCATCGGAGGCGAGGAGGGTGCAAGGGTACGTGTGCATGCATGGAGATGGTTGCTGCGCGCGCACACGGCGCGAGAGGCCACTGGAGGTGATGCTTGCTACTGTGGGTGTGGTGCTCTAGGTAGTGCGTGGGCGGAGGTGCATCTAGGGTAGGCGTGCCCTACTGGCCATGCATGGGAGCACACTACTGGCCTATTGGAGGTGCATGCAGGCACGTGAGGTGGCATGGTGTATAGCTGCATGTGCGAGTGTACAGCTGGCCATGCATGGAAGGGGAGACACGGACGTGCTGCTAGCTATGGTGAGGCGAGGAGGTGGGCTAGCTTGCAGCATGCGTTGCGGGAGTGATGAGGCTGGCTGTTGTTGTCCACTTTGTCGTGAAGGTGGTCACAGTGAGGCTAAGGAGTGGAGGGTGATGCTGAGGACGGCGACAGTTAGGTGTGGTGGTCTGCAGTGATGGTGGTAGTGGGATTGTTGATGTCTGCAAATAGAGTAATGAAGATGAAGATGAATATATCATGCAAAAGAAAAGAAAAGTGAGAATAGAGAGAAAGAAGAAAGAAGTTCTTTGCATGGCCGATGAGGCACACGCTCACGGTAAGTGGCCGAGCTCGCTGGCTTGGCGCGGCATCCTGTCACTCAGCCAGCCCACGGTGTGGCGAGGCTTCGCCGTGGAGACCACAGTGATGGGTGGATGCACGGTGATGGGGCGGGCGGCATCTCCATTTGCGCAGTAGCAGCTCTCTTCCTTATAATTGTAGCAGCAAATTCAAATACTGTCCTTCAATGATATTGAATGGCCTTCAATGGTGGCCAACCCATCCTCTGTCAATAAAATATATGAAAATAATTTAATGCATATTTTATGCATGCACCCTTAATAAAAACTATTTCCTATTTCTAATACATGTATGCAACCTACTTCTAATGCATGCTATTTGTATTTTGCATTTAGTTTTAATGTATGAACCATGCATATTAGTTTATAATGCATGCATGCAAAAGTTGTAAATAATATGAATATAATGCCTACAGGCAATTATATATAAACTACATTATTTACATACTAATTCATGCTATTTATTTGTTAATATTACTCTAATGTCTATGCATTTAAGTAACTAATTAGCTCACAAATATGGGCTCATCAAATGCCCCTATTCATAGTTTTTGCTATTCCCTAGCAAACTCAAGCAATAACCCTGCTCTACAACTGAACAAGCCAACCCAATTGGTCTTCCTTTAGAAACTTGTTAAGTTACATATTGTAGATCTAAGGTTCCCAAGTAGTTGCTAAGTTACAGACTAGGTCGGCAAAAGATAAGTTGCAGGCACAGGTTTCCCTAACTTCTAACTCTACCCTAGGGTTTATTGATCCCAGAGATTAAAGCATCCGTGCATGCGCATTGGTCTGAGTTATTGGAGGTTGGTATGATTGCCAACCTAGAAGGAGAGTAAGAATGATTTTTTTTTGTAATATATATATATATATTTGTAAGATTCCTCTAAGTTTAACCTTGGATCAACTATCAACACGGTTTGTGTCGGATTCATTATCCCCATCACCATACCTTGAAGGGTGCTTGGCTTTCGATGTTTCGAGATAGCATTGTCCATAGTGACCCCAAGAACTCTTGGCAGTTGACACTTTGAGATAGTATTGCCCATAGATTTCTTAAGCGAATTTAGGCCTGCGGCAATCGGTACTTCGAGATAGGGCCACCCGTGGTACCTGAATCGCACAATGAGCTTACATGCCCCCAGTAGGATGGACATCCTAAGAAACAAGCACCGAGGAGGTGACATATTATCATCGCATCCTCAAGGTGAGTATATACTTAACCTCTCCTGTGGCAGGAACTCATCCAATCAAATTGTGTTTTTAAGCTTCTCCTAAGTCAGAACTAAGAGAACCAAATTTTTTTCAAGAAAGTAATTAAGGTGATCATTATTTACATAATACCAAGTGTGTGAAATGTGGATGCTTAGGTTACGAGGACCTGCAAACCAAAAGGTAGAAAAAGACACTAGGTACTTCCCAGCCTTTAACTTAATCCCTAGCTTTCCTTCCTCAACCTCTTTAGGAATGGTCTGCAAATTAACTCCTTAAGTTTTTAAGTCCACAAAGGACCCTAAGGGTCTAAAGCTAGTAGCTCAACTTAGCTTCTAAAATCAGACACCTAGAGTCAACTTAATCTAACCTAAAGTTCTGGTCTTTTGCCTAAGAATGTAGGGCCCAGACAGTTAAGCTCAATACTAAATTTTTTTTTTAATGCAAACGTATGCAATGTAGAATGCTTTAACTAAATGCATGAATGCACTATGTATAAATTCTATGTATATCCCCAAGTACACCCCCCCATGCCTAAAATCTGCAATGTCCCCATTGCATAGAAGGATATTACCTGGGTTAATCATGGGCTGCTGTTATTTTGTTAGCAGTCGAGTAGCCAAGGAACTTGCAAGTCAGGTTCAAGGATCACAGAAATAGGCCCTAAAAATGAGCAAAGTAATGTAGGACTAGAAAGTAGGTAACCTAGGATGTTGGCGAACTGATGATGAAACCCAATAGCAAATGCTCACCCAACCATGATGGGAATAAAATCTTTCCAGGTCACTAGAGGAGGTTCTAAAGGATAAACTGGAATAACAACCTTCAAAGGGGTAAGGGGAGGATGACAAGGATCCTCCAAAAGGAATGGGGAAGGAATGGTGCAGAGATAAACCCCCAGGGTGATGGATCGACCATAGAAAGCAAAATGTTTGCAAGGCGAAATCAAATTTTAAGATAAAGAGTTGCAATATAGTTGAAATCGCTTTGAAAACAAATAGATTTATTACTAGAAGTTTAAGTCCGAGGTCGAACACAGGGAGCTAAATTAGGGTTTAGGAATCATTTTAAATTGAATATAATATGTAATAAAAACTAGAGTTATAATGCAAAAATGTAAGCACAGAAGATTAAAGAAATCAATGTATGTAAACGAGCACAAAATTGGATGTCTGATTTGTGAATCAGATGACTTAAAATATGGATGCTATAGTTCTTCCTTCTCCTTCTTCTCTTCTCTGATCTCTTCTCTATCTCTGGCTACTCTCTTTCTTTTCTTTCTTTCTCTTCTTCTGATTTTGTGCCTTAGCCTTTCTTCCTTCAGCTGCTTTTCCTTCTCTTTCTTTCTCTTTCTTCTTCAACTCTTCAGCTCCTTAGCCTCTAACTTCAGCTTCTTCCTCTTTAGCCTTGTCTTCTCATTCCTTAGCTTCCTCTTCGACCTTCACCTTCTTCCTTGGCTTCCTCTTCTTCTCCTTTCCCTACAGAGCAAAACCTACCCCTACCTACACATGCTCTCTTCTCCTCTTTCTCTCTCTTAGGTTTGCTCTCCCAGAGCCGTTTTCTCAGGTAATCAGGTCGGGTACATGCTCGGGACTAGGCCCACCGACGTGCAATGGTGGGCAAGGAGTGCAATCAGGTTGGGTTAGGCCAGGTCTGCGGAGGCAAGGTCGCGGACGACACGAGTGAAGGGTGAGTGGGACCTTACCCCGTAGTACTGAGGCGATAAGGCCTACGCAGTTTTTCCCCTTATGCAGGTGCGATGCGCCAATAGCTTCCGATGTGGGACTAACTTCCCACCCTCTCGTGCATGCCTGTAGCAGGGATGCTTCACTTGATTATAGCTACGGCTTCAGCCTTTGATGCCAATTAGCTGCCTGGAGTTGTGCTCGAGGGAAGTCTGCGCAACCTGGGACTATTGGCCTGGAGTTGGCAGACCTGAAGAGAGATTACAAGCAAGCATCTTGTTGTTCGTCAATGGCGGAGACCCTCTGGATCTGAATGCAAACAGCCTCGAGGCCACGTCAGAATGCTCAAGAGACTTCACCAAGGCATGGTGAGTATACTGCAGGAGTTGGTGTGGCGTGGGACTGCCTGAGTGCAAGTGCCTAGGGCAACCTATGGCCATGAGGGTGGGTGTGTTCGAGGGCCCTTGTGATTGAGTGGTGGCATGTGTGGAGTGAGGGGTTATGTGCAGTGAGGTGTTGCAGAGCTTATGGGGTGGTTGGCGAGGGGGATGTAGGTGTGGAGCGATGGGGACGCCTCGCTGGAGTTCTGGCCAAAGGTGAAAGGGATGATGGTGGTGGAGCGTGTCGAGGGGTGTTTTTGAGAGATATAGAGGGGAAAAAGGAGTAGAAGGCAGAGGGAACTTATTTGGGCATAAAGAGACAAAGGGGGAGGCAGGGATGGCAACCGAATCATATCGCTGATGCTGGAGAGGAAGGCGCTTAGTGGGGGAGATCGACGAGGACGAAGGGGATGTAGAGGCGTCGGCGGGTGCGACGAGATGCATACGAGTAGCAAGAAGAGGAACCTGCCACTGGTATTGTGGCTAGGTGACGAGGGAGAGTGAGGGAAGTCACCGGAGCTTGATGAGCTACTGGCTAGAGGAGGAGAGACAAATTTGAGGGGTGTTTCTAGCCAATTTCAAGCTTGGGAGATGCGAGGTGACTTGGGTTTGCTTAAATAGGCCCTAAAGGTCGGCATTGTGCTTAGAAGTCAAGCTTCCAAGTATGACAAGTATGCCAGAGATAGCAACTTCGAAGAGACTCGAATCTCTCATGCATTTGCATGAGGGATTGGGTACCAAAGAAGGCCTCAAATTAGGTTCATATTGGAGGAGATTTCTCAGAGAATCTCCCTTTTCAATTTTGAAGGGGATTCTCTGAGAGATCAGGGAGATCTTGCCTTTGCAATCTCGCTGGAGTAGGATTCCCTCTTCTATAATGGTTGAGGGACCTAATTGTAAAGAACCAAGAAGAAGATAGGGGGTTTCTGCAGAGGTTTTCAAAAGATAGGGGTAGAAATGTAATTAGGCTGGACCTATTTTCAAAGTGGGTCAAGATGAATTTCTTTTAGGTCCAAATTTTGGTACAAACCTAATTTGGACCTAAGGAATCCAATGGTAAAGTTGGATTTTGGGTTTGACCATGTTTGTCTAGGCAATTTACGTAAAATCCTAATTTAAGGCAAATATTTGACTGAGACCCCATTCTAGGTCAAAATAGGTTTTAAGGGCCAAATTGAAGGTTCTAAACCCTAGAGAATATTTTTCTATAATTTTTAGAGGATTTACATGAATTTTATCCTAACCATAACCTTGTTAAATCAAGTGGATCTATTTTAGGATTATAAGAAGTCATTCAATTCCCAAAATTCACATGAACCCTTTTCTGTTTGAACCAACCCACTTTTTATCTTGTTAAGTCTATTTGACCTATGTTTAGCTAATGAGAAAACCTGTTGTTGTACTACAATGGTAAAATTACAGTTTTATCCCTTGTTTCTTACTTTTATCTCAGAATGATTATTCAGTGAATTAGCACTCTAGTTGGTTATGTTGGAGCTTTTTATTCTCTTCTTTGGGTCAAAATGAGCTAGTTAGGGCTCATGATGGTGTTCCCATCAACTGACCATAGAAAGCATCAATCAATACCTGGTACCTCATTACAAGAGATATTGGTCCGTTAAGCCCCTAATCAAAATAGAAATGAGCAGATCTCTATGCTAGGGATTGTCTAGGGTGTCCAAATTTTGAGGTTACGGAATTGCCATAAGATCTAGGTTTGGTCTAATCGGCTTGGTGTCCATTCCTAACAACATTCCTAATTCCTCAATTACATCCCTAGCATCCCTTGTACTATCACAACTATCTTCCTATACTTATCAAGAGTCAAAATTTCAAGGTATGGAGTCAAAATTTTGCCTTTAGACATAGGCGAATCAGAGGATGACTTCGAATCAAATGAAGATAGGTTGGAAGCAACAGATTTAGGGATTACCCTATCAATCTCATCCCCGATTTCTTGTTCTTTAGTCAAATCCTCCCCAGAGTCTATATGTGAATCCACATTAATCTGAGAAGGTGCTTCTGAATTTTCCTTTATTTCATCATCATGAGGAAGAATATCATCAATAGGTCTACTAATGAAACCTAATTTGATCAACTTCATGACATCCTTGGGAGCTAATTCTTCAAATAAGACATAATCACCGTTAATGTCACTCCAAATCCTAAGTTTAGGTTACATAGTTCATCCTCCTCAACCGTCAATTCATTATTCACTCGAGGTTTAAATTCATCTAACATTTCCGCAGATCCCTTGGGGCACTCTATCTGGGGTAAACTATTCCTAATTGTATCATTAGACTCCTCAGATAGGTGAATTTCTTCAGGGTTAGGTTCCCTAAGCATGGGCTTGAGTTCCATCTCATGATCAGAAGGGAGGGAGGGATTAACAACTTGACTTCAGCCTACTTCATCAAATGTGACGAAAATACTATCATCTGGGTCGAGGTCGTCCAATGGTACCATCATTCCCTTCTTTTGACTCCAATATAATTCAGGTGGATACTCAACCTGATCATCATCTTCCTTGGGTTGCCACCTTTCTTCATCCAGTGCATAGCTACTTTCATACATATCCTCCCACTTAAGGCGTGGACCTCTCAAGGAAGTGTCATCTAGCGAGGAGGTTTCAAAATCAATCCTTGAAAAGTAGCTATTCTCCCTTACATAATCCCCAAAATTTCCCTCCAACTTAGGGTTTGGCTCTCCCACGGGAGATGCATCTAGCATAGAGGGGTGCACTTCATCCTCAATGGGGTAGATTGGGTGGCTAATTTCATCTTTTTCTTATTGGCCTACTCTTGAAGATTCTCCTAATAATTCAATCATTTCGTCTTGCATTTTCTGTATTTCCATCTTCAAGGAGGAGAGGTCATCATTTCTATCAGGAGAGAAGTTAGGCTCAGGCTTATAGTACCTAGGAGTTTCTAGCCAACCATTATAATTATTCAAAGAAGGTGGGTTGGATGTTTCTATGGTTGTGGGATATTGGGCAAGGTAAATCCTGCTCCTAAGTTCTTCTCACTGGTTTGGGGGCTTAACTAGGCCAATACTCCTATAATAGGAGTAAAAAGGATCCCAATGATTGTCATTTTGTCCATAAAAAAATCCAATACTCCTATAATAGGAGTAAAAAGGATCCCAATGATTGTCATTTTGTCCATAAAAAAATGGACTATCTCGACGTATGGGATTGAAGATTGCATAGTGGGAGTAAGGGTGTAGCCAAGATGTGAAAGGATGAAAGTGAACGTGGTCCATTCTAACTCACACCGCAATCAAATTCCCCAAGCAAACACAAATCAGAGGACTTTTTAGGTCTTTAATCAGTTAGGCTCTTGAGATTTTAAGTCCACTTGTAGGTGACAAATCAAGTTATCTAAACAGTTACGCGCCTACTTGTCCACCTACGATATGCTTAAGAAGACCTATCTGGGGCTTAGGTGATCCTCTTGAAAGCCCAAAAAGTTTAGTCACCACCAAACATGGCAAAGAGGGAAGCAATTAGGGTCAAACCCTTCCTTTAAAGCATTGCTTTAGTAGTGCTTCTTAACTACCCTCAATCCGCAAGGTTTGGAGGCAACTTCACCTCTAAACTAACGTTAGGGTCACTTTAGACCCCAAAAATAGGAGGCTCTAGTCCTAGCAGTTCCAAGACCTAGGAGTGTCTAAATGCATGCTTCAGTGCAAAGAGAAAACAAGTGTGCATATACCGTAAAATAATTGAGTTTGAATTTTGAAATGCACAACAAATTTTCAGCTCAAGTTCTTGGTTTCTTTTTTTTTTAGTGTTCTTCCTTAAAGTCCTTTTTCAAGAAAATATGTGACCACTTGTTAGATTTTTTTTTTTTCAATTCAATTGGGTGGTCTTATAATTAAATTCAGATGCAAATGCATGTACAATATAGAGTGCAAGGAAAAGAAAATGTACCTTGCCTCCTGATTGCAAAGCAAAAATACACCAGTAATTATGCCATCTTGTGTTATTTCCTAGCATTACCATTGTATCTTATGTAGCTATAGTTGAATTTGTAAATTAACACATGCATGCATTTATTGAGAGGGGAGGAGAGTGTGAATAATTGGCCATCTAATTAACATCTTCATCAAGGGCTGCATTACAATTTCACCATCTTCATTTTTTATTTTGACTTTGAATTCTTCTCCCTTGCGCGGCTGCAGGGCATGGGGCATGCACCTCTTCGCGCCACTCCTCCACCAGCAGCATGGCTATGGCAGGATCCTTTAGAAAGCCTTGTCCACTCTCTTGTGCCGTGAGCCTGAACACACACCACCTTTAGAAACTTTCCTCCATTGTCAGGCCAACCTCCTCCCCTCTCCCACTCCATATGTAGTATCTCTTCTCACTGAAGAGACACACTGCGGGCAGGAGAAAGCTCACAGTGGTCCCACGACCACCACTGTGAGTTCCACCACCGCCAAGCTCCTTCATGAGCAGGTGGGCGTGGTGGTTTCACATTTGATTTCATTGCTGAATTCCCTCGCCGCCATTGTCAGAGCATCAAGCTCGGAAGCTCCAACAGCAGCAACGACTGCCTGAAGCGCACAGGCCACCGTGCACATGCCAGCAGACCTCTACGAGCTCTCCCCACACGCGCAGGCATTTCCCAGCATGCCCGCGCACGCAGAACCGGCCGCTACCGATCCCCCGCTCTTGCGTGGCACTGTAGCTGCTGTTCACGCCTCTCAGCGTGACACTGTAGCCACCAGCTTGTTTCTCACTTAGCCGATGGCACAGCGCTCTCCTCACCCACAACCTGCTCCAGCCAGTCGCCCACATCTGCGCCTGAGCCCGCTCCTACCTGCAACGTTGTGTGCTACGCTACACAGTGTGCTGCACTGCATTCCCGCACCCGCTTGCGCACGAAGACAGCACGCATGTTCCCTCCAGCGCCCGCGTGAAGCCCTTGCGCGTCCACGCTCCTACGAGATCAGACGGTGGACGCTCCCACCAGACAACTTAACTCTGCCCTCTCTCACACTCACCCACCAATGAACACACCCATACTCATACACACACACACACTCGTACACATATGCACTATTACACTCACACACTCACTTGTACACACCTACACATACATACATATATACATATACATATATATATATATCCACTCACTTATATACCTAAATATATATATATACATACATACATACATATACATATATATATATAAATATATATATACATATATATATATATGTATATCTTTACATACACATCACCTACCTGTATCCATACACCCTTGCACTAGTCACTCCACCGCACATTATATTGCAGGAATATCTGCACCAGTTGTTGATATTCCCCGATACCCGCATAGAGCAAGCACCTTCGCACACACTCCCACGCATCCATCCTACACTCTACGTGGCACTTCGTCCTGTTGGTTGCATCTTACTAGACGTGGACCAACTCGACACTGTGCTACACTCCATTTCCACTTCCACCTCCACCACTATATATATAATATGTACATATCTATATATATAGAGACTGTATTTATTATCTAAAGCTAAGTATTCCTTTCTCTACAAGCAACCTACCTTATTTTTATTTCTCTTTTGTTTCCTGCTATTAAAAAGATAAAAAAAAGAGTAAAAGAGAAAACATAATTCTTGTCTTGCAGGTACTCGGCCTTGCGAATAGCATGACCAGTTTTTTTTAGAAACCTTAAGTTAGCTCAAAGCCAAGAACAATTTGGCTCAAAGCCAAGAACTTGATTTTGAGGGTGTGCCTCAAGGACAATATTATCAACATAAAAAACCTTAAATAGAAAAAAATAAAAACATAATAAACGCACAGAAGAGATACGTTCTAGGAAAGGCGTAGAAACTTCTTCACCTTTAATTCCCGCCTCCCTGAGATCGACCCTTGGCCTAAAAGTGACCAAGATAAAATTAAGTAGGCCAGGATAAAAAAATTTTTGTGAAAGATGGTTAGACTCAATTTAGGTTGACCCACTATACTAACTTCAACGATAATTTCACCATATTAACACAACCTATACGAGTTCCACCATCTCCTGCAATCTTCAATTAAATACACGCAAATGCAAAAATAAAATCTAAAGGCTACTCATTCACACCTAAATGGTCATCCTAAGGCAGGCAGCTCGTGTGCTTTGTTTTTTGTTATTTTTGTTTTTTTTATCTACTTATGCATAATCAAGAAAAATAAAATCAATCAACAAAAGAAAGTGAAAACCTAAGTTTAAATAAACGGGAACAGACTCTCACAAAAATTACCCACGCAGGGGCCTAAAAGAAAGTTGGGGAACAAACCCCTAAAATCTATCCAGAACAAGGGTAAACCAAATGTGCAAGGAAAATGATGTAAACACATTTACACTACTTAAAATGTCTATTTAAGCATGTTCTTAAGCATAGGATTGCATTTCATGATATAAATATTGCATAACATGCATCATCTCGCATTTAGAGTAGTTTGAATAAAATGGAGGTTAATTGTCTCCTTTTATGTGCTTGGACAGGGGAAACATTTTATCGGGGCCTCGGATCAAAGATCCAACCGTATGGATATGATCATGGCGACGATTGGAGTTCGACGACTCCAAGATCGCCCTAATCAGGCATCAGTAGCATTAAATAGAGACCGAGGAACCCTAGAAGATCAAGGGCCAAGATGGGGTAAATCTGCACTTCAGATGACAAATCTGACTGCATGGATGAATTCGGATCGACGATCGCAGCCCAACGACACAAAAATCGAGTCAATCCGACATCCGTGGCACCATCTACAACTTCCAGAAGATGGACGGCCAAGATGGCAAGCCGCCCAAACGGCCGCTGGCATTTTGTGAAGGCCCCCTCCCGATCGCTCTCCACCGTCAGATGGAGATCCAACGGCTGTGGCCGCCCGACGCTTAAAATGTGCGCTCGACCATCCGCGCCCCGCAGCGCAGCGGTCAAGCGCGCTTACGCGAGCGCAGGGCGCGAGTTCGAGCCGCGGCGAGGGGATTGGAGGCGTGGTTAATTGAGGCGCGTGGAGTGTCAGATGGAGATCATGTGGTCGCGGGCGCCCGATAGCGCCGACGCGCTATTGGACGCCCCGCATAACGCGCGATCGCACACGCAGGTGGGCGGGTTGCAGCAAACGCGGATGCGATTTAAGCTGTCCGATCTCGCGATCGGACGGCTGAAAAATGCTGGACGTGCGCGAGCGTTGAGGAGCGGGCAGCCGAGGAGGCGCTCGTGGGCGCGGCGGCGACGGCAACGTCGGGGCTTTAGTGACGGATTTATCCGTCACTAAAGACCCCTTATTTATTATTTTGAAGATGTAATGTCCATTTTGCCCCCACTCCTTGCAACTATAAAAGGAGACCCCCTCCATACGAAATTCTCATCCCTTCTTTCTCCTCTCTACCCCTCCAAAGCTCAAGAGAAGCTTGTCCCACACTCGGGATGCTTCTCGCGAGATAAAGTCCAATTTTCGTTCCCCTTCGGAAGTGGATCCCGCGACGACGACGACGTGCTGCTTCGTTCCCGTTCTTCTGATTCGTCCTCCTTCATCCCACTTCGTTCTTCTTCATCCAGGCGTCGTCCCGTCCGGCTTGTCGTCCAAGCAACCGTCGAGGAGGATTTCTCTCTCCCTATTCTTTTTAATGCTTTCTAGTATAGATTTACTGCTTTCTAGATTAATCTACTCGTCCTCCAAGCAATCGTCAAGGGGGACATTTCTCTCTCCATTCTTTTAATGCTTTCTGGAGTAAATTTATCGCTTTCTAGAGTAATTATTTTATGCTTTCTAGTTGTAATGAACAATCTCTTCAATACAAAAATTTCATGTTTATTCTACATCTCATTTTGATTTCTCTGTGTAATATTCTCTTTCTCTCTTACTCTCTCTCTCTCTTCTATTTATTGTAAATAATTAGATGGTTCTAAATTGAATTATTCTGTAACAAATAAAAGGAAACGCGTAGTTTTTAAATCAAACGTCTGCCTCCCTGTGTTCGACCCGGAATTTTAATTTCGGTATAAATTTTATTTGTTGAACACGAATTCTTCGCTTTCGAACTACAACGATAGGTTTTCCAAAATCGAACACGTTAGCGTAGGTTCGTACACGTTCAACATTTTGGCGCCGTTGCTGGGGAGGCAACGATCTTTGATTTCTCTTCGCGTTTTGTAACTTACAAATCATTTACCTCACTTTTCTCCTTTCTTATTGTAATTGCAGGTGCTCTTTCGAGGCATGCAAAAGCAGTAGGTTGGAGTAAAGTGCTGTAGAAGGTTTTGTGAGTTACCCCCCACCTCCCACCCATTAGATTTCATTTCATCACATAATAACTCAAACATCAATCAACCTAGGTGTTTTTATAAACTCTAAGGTTAGATTGTTTGTTGTTTGACACCCATACTCACCCCAACCCCCACATAAAAAGAAAAAAAAAAAAATCTCACAGAGGTACACAACCTCATTTGATTTTCAAACTCAATCGGTAATCCAATCTTAGGAGCCGGTACACACATCTAAACACATAATTGAGTAGAAATCAGATTAGGTAATCATTTGTGTGCCTAATTATGTGGTGCAACAAGCCAATTGTTTGAGTTGATTGGGCCGCACCACTTTAAATAAAATCAACTCATCAAGTAGCTGCCAATTAGGTTCAACTCTTAGGGATTTACCAGGCACTCCACATTCTTTTTAAACTTTAAAGGAAAACATCTTCACCTGTGCTTGTAAAACTTGGTGTGCCAACGAAACTTGATTGAAAACACCTAAAGTTGAATCCTAAAAGCTACTAAGAAGATTTGAATCTTAAAATTCACCACATCAAAAATAATCTTGCTTGAAAACCACTGGTTGTGCACTCACACACAAATCAATCAATCATTAAGGGCACAACCCATTTAAAGGGCCCATCACATTCCAAAGCACATTCAAACCTAGCCCTAAATAAAACAAAGTAGATGTCGGCCTTACGGATTGGACTCGCTCTTCATAACCCAGAACGAGATTATTTGCGATTAGTCTGTTTCTACTGTTCAATCTGATGTCTAGCTAGGGGAGTAGAGTCAAACGATCGCGACTGGGGGGTACACTAGGAACCGGAGGCGCAAGCCGAAGGAAGAGCCTTCTCCCCAGTCCCTCCTTCTAACTGGTTGGATTGAACAGACGGAAGTAGATCAAATCGTTCCTTTATCTCAAGACGGGTTTTGAGAGTCTGTAGGTCTTTAGGCTAACCTATTTAAGGACAAGCTTGATTGTTTGTATTGCATGGCACCTTTCTTCCTCTCGTGTATCATGAATCCTTCCACATATTTCACACATTCCTGCTCTTTCCCTCTTGTTGTAAATTATCCTCAACATGACGATTATCCCAACTCGTATTGTAATCGACCATCAGTTAGTTGGGATAATTCGAATTGGGGATACAATTCCGGACCCCCGTGTTTAGGGTCTAACCCTGAACACTTTGATTCTGATTTCTATCCTTCTCAGAGCTACATCGATTATAGATCGTCCTCCTTTCATGAACAACCTAATACGATCTACAATCAAGAAGGATACACTGATCCTTACCAATCCTCTGATTTCACTGCCTTTAGGTCATCACCATCTTTTGAACAATCTGAAATGACCTATTATCAGGATGGGTATAACGAATCTCAATTCGTTAATTCCTCTACATTGATGTCAAACCCGCCCAACCCTGAACCAACTCATAGGTTAATCAGGTTCAAGATAAGGTTCTGGCTAACTTGAGGAATATCATTCAATCTTTAGAAGTTCAGCCAATACCTTACATTGAGAGATTGGAGCCCTTATTGAAATGATTGATGATTTAAACAAGACTTTGTTGGATTGGCTCCAGGATGTTAAGGATAAGAACCCGGGTGAGTTTCCACTTGGGAAATTAGCGAAATTGAGGATGAGATTCGTGGTTGCTTTGATTCAATCTTGGAATAATTCCCAGGATGAACTCTCTTCAGGAAAGCTAATGACAGAACCCGCTCAGGCACCTGTTGGGGGGGACACGTGTTACGAGGCTGACCAGATTGAATTAAAACAACCAATTAAGGATGATCTGATTTCTTCACCTGAGATCCCTGAGCCAGGTTACGAGGAAACGTATGTCTCCTTGGAACACAAAGTGACAAATGATTTTGGAACATACATTGATACTGATCCTGATGGTGAAGATTCAAGTTGCGAAGTCTCACGCGAGTTTTCTAAACACGATTTCTGTGAGACGATTGGGCTTGAGGAATCTGATAGATCAATTGATAGCCTAATAACTGAGAACACTGATCTAATTAGGGCACACATTACGAATCCAGAATCGCATTTTCTGGAAGAATCAATTCAATGCCCTGATTATCATTTACACCCTGTTAAGCTTATTGATGATTCTAATTCTGAGATAATTAGACCCAAGTCAATTTTTGTTCTGCCACATCATTTAGACTTGGAGATTTCAGACGGGGTGATGAATATACAAGAGGTCCTAGAATTTGATGTGCTGAATGAGGAGGATAGGAGGGGGGAAGTTCTGATTTGGGAAGTTAATTTTGGAGGAAATGGAAGATTGAGTCGAAGGGTTCCTTTTAAGCTGAAACTATTAAATCAGAACCCTTACGACATTTGTTTCGAGGATGTCAAACCCAAGCACACATTCAACGATTATCCTTTTGAGCTTCAATTCTCTGTAACCCGACTTTTTGTTCTTGGGTCGCATCCTCGTAAATCGCAGGCCCGACCCCGCTTGCATTCTGATTTTAGGTTTTGGGTAATTTTTATCCAGAACCTAAGATATTCTCGATTATGGGGGATGGGTCTGCACCACAATCTGGTCCACATCTGTGGACCGCTGTTGATAGGTCGGAGGATTCTTCTGTTTATATTAATTCTGACCTGCACTTGTGAATTCTTCATTTCTTTTCTTTGCATAGTGTGCCTAGCTGAAGGCACTAAACTCAGCACTTATACAGTTCTTTTTCATTTTCATCTTGGAGCAGACCTGATATTCACGCAATTCAGGTGCTTTCTTCGCTTTTCCACTCTGTTTTATGTCTTTTTAATACAATGAGGACATTGCATTAGATAGGCATGGGGGGGTGGATATTTATCTCTGAATTCATTCGTCAGCTCCGTAGATTTGTTTTATTTTGATTAAAAAAAAAATCGAAATTAGGAAAGAGAATTTGGGTTTAAGAAAATTTTCAATCTTAGGAAAAACTGTATTAAGATCTGAACACAAAGACCCTTCAGGTCGTTGAACTTAATCAGCCCGTGTATCCACTAAAATGTGGATTTGTTTTTCGAGTTCTCGCCAACTTGAATTTTATTTTAATTGGAGTAAATAAGTTTGGGTGATAAGTACACGACTTATCAACCCGCCCTCTGATTTGAGGGAATTTCGAGTCTTAAGCATCTACACACTTTCGTTGCACTGACTCGTTGTTCGACGATTTTTACGAAAATTGGATTGCTAATGAACCTTCTAGGGTGATATGGCTGGCAAGTTATCGTGGGTAACAGCCCATAGGTAGGTTGTCCAGAGCCCAGTCACTGGACCTTTCTCTTTTTGCTGCCTTTAGGAAAATCTTAGACCAGGGAAGCCACCTACTTAAAAAAAAGAAAAATAAAATCAAAAAGGAGAAAAAAACAAAAAGAAATAAGCCACACTTCGCCGCACGAGTATGGCTGGCAAGTTGTCGGTGGTAACAGCTCATTGACCAGTTGTCCAGAACCCAGCTCAGAAAATGCACTAAAAATTCCCAAAACACTTAGGAAGAAGTGGAGAAGTAGAATAAACCGGGGAGATATACACTGGATTCACCCTTTTGTTGACCCCGTTAAAAAATAAAAGTAGGGAGAAAGCTACCGGTTGTAAAGATACACCTTTAGGCAGAATTCTTTTTGAGGTCACCTAGAGGCGTAGAAATCCGAAGTCCATTCTAATTGCCGGTCAACGAGTTTATCACAATCACAATAAGATGCTTAAAACTTAGGGTTCTCATCAAATCTTGGGTGAGTTGAATGGCCGTAGAAAGCCACTCTTAAACCCTAAAATTTGAAAATCCAAAAAAAAATTAGAAAAGAGTAAAAAGAAAAAGAAATTTTTCTTTGAATAAGGCGAGGGCTTGAGGCGGTCAGCATTTTGGTTGATACCCAGGCACTGTTGTGTCTTTGAAAGTTCAGTTCCTAAGTAGACAATTTCGTAATGATTGAAAATAACTCAGGTCCAAATAATCTAACCCAATTCTTTTATAAATAGCATATAGTTTTTGCTAGGGATTAGCAAAAGATAAGCATGGGGGTATGATGTAAACACATTTACACTACTTAAAATGTCTATTTATGCATGTTCTTAAGCATAGGATTGCATTTCATGATATAAATATTGCATAACATGCATCATCTCGCATTTAGAGTAGTTTGAATAAAATGGAGGTTAATTATCTCCTTTTATGTGCTTGGACATGGGAAACATTTTATCGGGGCCTTGGATCAAAGATCCAACCATATGGATATGATCATGGCCACGATTGGAGTTCAACGACTCCAAGATCGCCCTAATTAGGCATCCATAGCATTAGATAGAGACCGGAGAACCCTAGAAGATCAAGGGCCAGGATGGTGTAAATCCGCACTTTAGATGACAAATCCGATCGCACAGATGAATTCGGATCGACGATCGCAGCCCAACGACAAAAAAATCGAGTCAATCCGACATCCGTGGCACCATCTACAACTTCCAGAAGATGGACGGCCAAGATGGCGCCACGTGGTGCCATCTCAGCCGCCCAAATGGGCGCTAGCATTTTGTGAAGGCCCCCGTCCGATCGCTCTCCACCGTCAGATGGAGATCCAACGGCTGTGGCCGCCCGGCGCTTAAAACTTGCGCTCGACCATCCGCGCCCCGCAGTGCAGCGGTCGAGTGCGCTTACGCGAGCACGGGGCGCGGGTTCGAGCCACGGCGAGGGGATTGGAGGCGCAGGTAATTGACGCGCATGGAGCATCGGATGGAGATCGTGCGATCGCGGGTGCCCGATAGCGCGATGCGTGATCGCATGCCTCGCATAACGCGCGATCGCACGCGCAGGCGGACGGGTTGCAGCGGGCACGGACATGATTTAAGCCATCCGATCTCACGATCGGACAGCTGAAAAGCGCTGGACGTGCGTGAGCGTTGAGGAGCGGGCAGCCGAGGAGGCGCGCGTGGGCGCGGCGGCGACGGTCACGTCGGGGCTTTAGTGACGGATTTATCCGTCACTAAAGACCCCTTATTTATTATTTTGAAGATGTAATGTCCAATTTGCCCCCACTCCTTGCAACTATAAACGGAGACCCCCTCCATACGAAATTCTCATCCCTTCTTTCTCCTTTCTACCCCTCCAAAGCTCAAGAGAAGCTTGTCCCACACCCGGGATGCTTCTCGCGAGATAAAGTCCAATTTTCGTTCCCCTTCGGAAGTGGATCCTGCGACGACGACGACGTGCTGCTTCGTTCCCATTCTTCTGATTCGTCCTCCTTCGTCCCACTTCATTCTCCTTCATCCAGGCGTCGTCCCGTCCGGATTGTCCTCCAAGCAACCGTCGAGGAGGATTTCTCTCTCCCTATTTTTTTTACCGCTTTCTAGTATAGATTTACTGCTTTCTAGATTAATCTACTCGTCCTCCAAGCAATCGTCGAGGAGGACATTTCTCTCTCCATTCTTTTAATGCTTTCTAGAGTAATTGTTTTATGCTTTCTAGTTGTAATGAACAATCTCTTCAATACAAAAATTCCTTGTTTATTCTACATCTCATTTTGATTTCTCTGTGTAATATTCTCTTTCTCTCTTACTCTCTCTCTCTCTTCTATTTATTGTAAATAATTAGATGGTTCTAAATTGAATTATTTTGTAACAAATAAAAGGAAACGCGTCGCGTAGTTTTTAAATCAAACGTCTGCCTCCCTGTGTTCGACCCGGAATTTTAATTTCGGTATAAATTTTATTTGTTGAACACGAATTCTTCGCTTTCGAACTACAACGATAGGTTTTCCAAAACCGAACACATTAGTGTAGGTTCGTAAATGTTCAACAGAAAATTAAGTCTAAAGTCTAAATCCTACTATAATCAAATCAAAGATTAATTGTGCGAAGATGATCTTCACATCCTCATCCTTCCCCTCCTGGCAATCTAGTTCCTTACCAAATGGCTCGAACAATTTCTCCTCTGGTGATGTCAAGAGACACCTCTCACGATGGATGGAGTGATGGCGAGTTGTAGAATGTTTGTCGCAAAATGTTGCACTTGCACCAGAATAAAAAGACCCATAGTTAAATATGATTCAAAAATTAAATCAATGTGAACAAATGAATGAATGAGATTTTATTAAGCTTGCTGCCTCCCTGGCAACAGTGCCATTTGACAAGTCGATTTTCACTTTCGAAAATGATGATTAAGATGATTTGTCATTATATTTATAAGTGGTGGAAAATTGATTAATCAAAGTAATTAAAGTAACCACTCAATGAGAAGTGGGTCATATCCACAAGGAGGCAATAGCCTATTTAAACTCGCACCAGTTAAAAACAGATGTTCACAATTAGTTTCGTCTAGAAATCGAATCAAAACTACCTCTCAATTGAGATAATAAGACATTATCATGCTGATATTGTAATTATGCAAAGCAAGAGGGAGATGCTCATAAAATCAATAGAATAAAATATTAATACCTAAAATTCCCTTCCCCCTCAATGGAAAAAAATATAAATTTTAATTATAAGCAAAATAAAGGATTTTGTTGCGAGGATCTCACGAATTGAGGGCTTGGCTAAAGGCGAGTTTTGGCGGAGGAGATGAGTGAGCCGAGGGCTTCACGGTGGTGGCGGCGGCAAGTTGTGAGGTGGCAGGAGGTGGTCGAGTGAAGTGGCCAAGGAGCTGGGTTCTGGTGGCCACTGCAACTAGGAAGAGCACCACGCGAGCAGCGTGGGAGGATTGGTGGCCGTGCTACCTATGAATGAGAAGCTGTTGCTGTGCACTAGCGCGTTAGTCCGTGGAGTGGATAGGCTGGTGACGAGGAGGTCGACGAGGAGGCGTACGTGCTGGAGGCGAGGGTGCAAGGGCATGTGCACACGTGTGGAGATGGTTCCTGCTACATGCACACGGCGTGGGAGGCCGATGGAGGTGCTACTCGCTACTGCGGGTGTGGTGCGCTCCGTAGCGCATGGGCGGAGGTGCAACGAGGGGAGGCATGCGCTACTAGCCACACGTGGGAGCGCACTGCTGGCCTGTTGGAGGTGCATGCGGGCACGTGCGGTGGCATGGCATGTGACTACGCGTGCGGGTGCTCTATTGGCCATGCATGGAAGGGGAGACATGGGAGTGCTGCTGGCTGTGGTGAGGGGAGTAGGTGCGGGCAGCCTGCAGCTTGCACTCCTTGAGAGATGAGGCCGACTATTGCTATCCGCTTTGGCATGAAGGTGGTCGCCATGAGGCTATGGAGAGGAGGGTGACGTTGAGGCATGGTGGTCTGCAGTGATGGTGGTAGTGGGTTTGGTGATGTCTGCAAGTAGAGTAATGAAGATGAAGATGAATAGTATCATGCAAAAGAAAAGAAAAGAGAGAATAGAGAGAAAGAGAAAAGAAGTTCTTCGCATGGCTGACGAGGCACACGCTCACGGTAAGTGGCTGCGCTCGCCGGCTTGGCACGATGGCCTGTCACTCCGCCAGCGCACAGTGTGGCGAGGCTCGGCCGTGGAGACCACAGTGATGGGCGGATGCACGGTGATGGGGAGGGTGGCATCTCCCTTTACACAGCAATAGCTCTCGTTATAATTGTAGTAGCAAATTAAAATACTGTCCTTCAATGATAGTGAATGGCCTTCAATGGTGGCCAACCCATCCTTCGTCAATAAAATATATGAAAATGAATTAATGCATATTTTATGCATGCACCCTTAATAAAAACTATTTCCTATTTCTAATACATGTATGCAACCTACTTCTAATGCATGCTATTTGTATTTTGCATTTACTTTTAATGTATGAACCATGCATATTAGTTTATAATGCATCCATGAAAAAGTTGTAAATAATATGAATGTAATGCCCCAAGCAATTGTATATAAACTACATTATTTACATCCTCATGCATGCTATTTATATGTTAATATTACTTTAATGTCTAGGCATTTAAGTAACTAATTAACCTACAAATATGGGCTCATCAAATGCCCCTATGCTTAGTTTTTGCTAGTTTCTAGCAAACTCAAGCAATAACCCAGCTCTCCAAGTCAACAAGTCAACCGAATTGATCTTCCTTTAGAAACTTGTTATGTTTTAGATTTTAGATCTATGGTTCCCAAGTAGTTGCTAAGTTATAGACTAGGTCGACTAAAAATGAGTTGCAGGCACAGGTTTCCCTGATTTCTAACTCTACCCTAGGGTTTATTGATCCTAGAGATTAAAGCATCCATGCATGTGCATTGGTCTGAGTTATTGGAGGTCGGTATGATTGCCAACCTAGAAAGAGAGTAAGAATGATTTTTTTTTTGTAATATATATATTTTTGTAAGATTCCTCTAAGTTTAACCTTGGATCAACTATCAACACGGTCTGTGTCGGATTCATTGTTCCCATCACCGTACCTCGAAGGGTGCCTGGCTTTCGATGCTTCGAGATAGCATCGTCCATAGTGACCCCAAGAACTCCAGGCAATCAACACTTCAAGATAGTATTGCCCATGAATTTCTTAAGCGAATTCAAGCTTGTGACAATCGGCACTTCGAGAGAGGGCCACCCATGGTACCTAAACCGCACAATGCACTTACATGCCCCCAGTAGGTTGGACATCCTAAGAGACAGGCACCGAGGAGGTAATATGTTATCATTGCATCCTCAAGGTGAGTATATACTCAACCTCTCCTGCAGTAGGAACTCATCCAATCAAATTGTGTTTTCAAGCTTCTCCTAAGTCAGAACTAAGAGAACCAAATTTTCTTCAAGAAAAGAATTAAGGTGATCATTATTTACAAAAGACCAAGTGTGTGAAATGTGGATGCTTAGGTTATGAGGACCCTCAAACCAAAAGGTAGAAAAAGATGCCAAGTACTACCCAGCCGTTAACTCAATCCCTAGCTTTCCTTCCTCAACCTCTTGAGGAATTGTCTGCAACTTAACTCCTATTTAAGTTTTTAAGTCCACAAAGGACCCTAAGGGTCTAAAGCTAGTAGCTCAACTTTGCTTCTAAACTCAGACACCTAGAGTCAACTTAGTTTAACCTAAAGTTCTGGCTTATGCCTAAGAATGCAAAGCCCATCCAGTTAAGCACAATACTAAATTTTTTTTTTTTTAAATGCAAATGTATGCAATGCAGAATGCTTTAACTAAATGCATGAATGCAATATGTATAAATGCTATGTATATCCCCAAGTACAACCCCCCATGCCTAAAATCTTCAATGTCCCCATTGCATAGAAGGATATTACCTGGTTTAGTGATGGGTTGCGCTTATTTTGTTAGGAGACGAGTAGCCAAGGAACCTGCAAGTCAGGTTCAAGGATCACAGAAATAGGCCCTAAAAATGCGCAAAGTAATGCTGGCCTAGAAAACAGGTAACCCAAGATGTTGGAGAGTTAATGATGAATCTCGATAGCAAATGCTCACCCAACCTAGGAGTGTCTAAATGCATGCTTCAGTGCAAAGAGAAAACAAGTGTGCATACACCGTAAAAGATTTGAGTTTGAATTTTGAAACGCATGATAAGTTTTCAACTCAAGTTCTTGTTTTCTTTTTTTTTTTAGTGTTCCTCCTTAGTTAAAGTTCTTTTTCAAGAAAATATTTGACCACTTGTTAGTTTTTTTTTCAATTCAATTAGGTGGTCTTATAATTAAATTCAGATTCAAATGCGTGTACAATATAGAATGCAAGGAAAAGAAAATGTACCTTGCCTCCTACAGGTAAAAAGATCCAGAGTTAAATATGATTCAAAATTTAAATCAATGTGAACAAGTGAATGAGTGCGATTTTATTAAGCCTATTGCCTCCCAGCAATGGTGCCATTTGATGGGTCGATTTTCACTTTCGAAAATGATGATTAAGATGATTTTTCATTTTATTTATAAGTGGTGGAAAATTTACTAATCGAAGTAATTAAAATAACCACTCAATTAGGAGCGGATCGTATCCACAGGCAAGCAACAACCTATTTAAACTCACATCGGTTAAAAACAGATGTTCACGATTAGTTTCATCCAGAAACCGAATCAAAACCACTTCTATATTGAGATAATATGACATTATCATGCTAATATTGTAATTATGCAAAGAAAGAGGAAGATGCTCATAAAATCAACAGAATAAAATATTAATACTTAAAAATCTTTTCCCCCCTCAATGGCAAAAAATGTAAATTTTAATTAAAAGCAAAATAAAGGATTTTGTTGCCAGGATCTCATGCATTGATGAGGGCTTGGCTGGAGGAGAGATTTAGCAGAGGAGATGAGTGATCCGAGGGCTTCATGGTGGTGGTGGCGGCGAATCGCGAGGTGGTCGGATGGAGTAGCTAAGGAGATGGGTTTCGGTGGTTGCTACTACCGGGAAGAGCTCCACGCAAGCGACGTGGGAGGTCAGCTGGCCATCCATGATGTGCACGGAGAGGAGGGCGGTGGACGCAATCATGTGGGAGGTGCACGCAATCATGTGGGAGGGCTCCTAACTGCACATGGGAAGCTGCTGCTGCTGCACTAGCTCGTGAGCGCATGGAGTGGATAGGCTGGTGACGAGGAGGTCAGCGAGGAGGCACACGCGTTGGAGGCAAGGAGGGTGCAACAGCACGTGCACGCTCATAGAGATGGTTGCTACTGCATGCACACGGCACAGGAGGCTGCTGGAGGTGCTGCTTGCTACTGCAGGTGTGGTGTGCCCTATAGCATATGGGCGAAGGTGCGATGAGGGTAGGTGCATGCTACTAGCCGCGCATAGGAGTGCATTGCTAGCCTATTGGAGATGCATGTGGGCACGTGCGGTGGCGTGGCGTGCGGCTGCACTACTAGCCGTGCGTGGAAGGGGAGACACGGGTGTGCTGCTAGCTGTGGCGAGGCAGGGAGGTGCGAGAAGCCTGCAGCTTGCGTTGCACGTGTGATTAAGCTGGCTGTTGTTGTCCACTTTAGCGTGAAGGTGGTCACGATGAGGCTAAGGAGTGGAGGGTGACGTTGAGGATGGTGATGGTGAGGTGTGGTGGTCTGTAGTGATGGTGGTAGTGGGTTTGTTGATGTCTGCAAACAGTGTAATGAAGATGAATAGTATCATGACAATGAAAAGAAAAGAGAGAGTAGAGAGAAAGAGAAAAGAAGTTCTTTGTCTGGCCAACGAGGCACACGCTCACGGTAAGTGGCTGAGCTCACCGGCTTGGCGCGGCTGCCTGTCACTCCGCCAACCCACAGTGTGGCAAGGCTTGGCCATGGAGACCACAGTGATGGGCAGCTGCATGGTGATGGGCTGGGTGGCATCTCCCTTTACACAGTAGTAGCTCCCTTCTTTATAATTGTAGTAGCAAATTCAAATATTGTCCTTCAATGATATTGAATGGCCTTCAACGGTGGCCAACCCATCCTCCGTCAATAAAATATATTGAAATGAATTAATGCATATTTTATGCATGCACCCTTAATAAAAACTAATTCCTATTTCTAATACATGTATGCAACGTACTTCTAATGCATGCTATTAGTATTTTGCATTTACTTTTAATGTATGAACCATGCATATTCGTTTATAATGCATCCATGCAAAAGTTGTAAATAATATGAATGTAATGGCTACAAGAAATTATACAAAAACTACATTATTTACATCCTAATGTATGCTATTTATATGTTAATATTACTCTAATGTCTAGGCATTTAAGTAACTAATTAGCCCACAAATATGGGCTCGTCATGCATCATAGTGTTATTTTTCAAATGTGAAACTACATAGTGATTACTTTCAAAGTTATATACTTGAAGATGTAAATGTATCTTTAACTTTTCTTTCATTTCTACCATCCAATTATTATGCCCTGTCCTTGCTCTTTTAAGTATGGCTGCTTTCGGATTTTGGAGGATGGCTATCCCGACGGCAGGCGACTTTAGGGCGACGGCTGGCGGGAGTAGGGAGGGGGAAGGTTGGCATATTTGGAGACCTAAGGGCTGGAGGAGGAAGGAGGGGGGGAATCTGCTGCTTACGGCAAAAGGGGGATGGAGGCGAGGTGGTCTGATAGAAAGGGAACAAAGCTGCTCGGCAAGGTTATGTGTTTCCGCTGCCGACGGCGGGGACATATGGCGACCACCGGTCGATTCCCCATGGTCTGTCTGGGATGCGGGGGTTTCGGTCACAAAAGGGATTCATGTAGAAGTTGGGGGGGATCGAGGAGTAATCGCATTTTCCCATGCTCAGGAAATTTGAATTCTAGGGCTGAGCAAATTCTACCTCCACCCCCATCTCTGCGTAAATCGGGAGGGCTTGTGGCTGATGTGGAGGTGCCGATGATAGAGAACATCAAAGCTACAGAGATGGCCTTGCGTGGAGCTCTGGTGGGGGAGGTTATGTCTGGAAGACCGTCGACGGAGAGTGTTCACACCTTGGTAACCTCTCTATCCCTTTCGACCAACTCATGGCAGATTTCTTTTCTTTCAAATACACGCTTTGTTCTATTTGGGTTGGGTATGGAGGATGTTGAGAAGCTGCGTTTTCAAACATCTTGCAACGATGGTTGCACGGTGATCTGGAGGTTGGTCGCTCCTTTTGATGGAGCCTTGCCGGAGAGACCGCCCCAGAGAGTGGGGAGCAAGTCGGGAAAACTCGAGATCGAGGGTCTACCTCTACATGTGAGGTCAAAGGAGGTTGTGTTGATGATGATCTCAGGCTTTGCATCAGTGGTAGAGGACGCGGTCGTCAGACTGCTGGAGGGGAATGGACGTCTGCTGAGTGTGAAGGTCGATGTCTTCATCGCTGGCTCTATACCTGACAACCTGATTTTGAGGTGCGGTGGAAGCTCCTGGATGCTGAGGCTGAAATTCTTGGTGGGTGATACTATAGCAGAGCATTTTAAGTCATCTAGATCTACAGTTGATGAGGAGGCGACTGCTCAGGAGTTGTTCACGGCTCTTGGCAATGAACCCCAAATTGTCAAGGCTTGTAAAGACTACTGTGATGGGGAGATGAGGGGGCTTCAGAATGAAGAAAAGGAGGAACTGGGTGGAGGGGAAATGGCAGAACCGTCATCCACGGTGGCAGGGGATCTATTGTCAGTTGGTGTGGAGAATGAGGAGTAGGGGAATCTGGACGCACAGCCTGGGTATGTAAAGGATCAACAGGACTTGCAGGAGAAGGAAGATCATAAATGTGAAGGGGGATCTCATGCAAAGAATGGTAAGGGGAGATCACCGTATAGCCTACGATAGAGAAAATCAAAGGCTATTATACTGATGGATGAAGATGAGGTTGCGAAGGTCATGCAAGTGTGCAAATGCCATTCCCTTAGCAGAAAGGGATCCAGTGAGGATTGATGAGAATCCTCACTTGGAATGAGCGTGGGTTGCACGACAGAAGCCGGAGGGCGTCCTTGATCAGATATTTGAGAGAATGGGGAATCAATTGTGCGCTCATCCAAGAGACACACATTGAAGGTAATTTTGATAGGCTGTGGTCCGACTTGTTAGCTTCATGGATGAATGATTATGTGCAGACTGATGCACATGGGAGGTCGGGGGCATTGTTATATGGTGGAGGAAGAGGTGGGCTCAGTGTTTGGAGGTTCACAAAGCCAGACGTATGCTAACATGCAAATTTCAGATTCACCAGGGGCAAGAACATATTTGGATTATTGGAGTATATGGTCCTTGTATTGCATCTGCCAGGCAGGAGCTGTGAGAGGAGTGGTCTGCGATGGCTGAGTTGGTGCAGGTGGTATGTGGCTGATGGGTGGGGATTTTAATTGTGTGTTAACAAGGGCTGACAGGCCAAATGGCAGCACGGACAGTTCGGCTATTGGATTTCAGATGATGGTTCAAGCTCTGCAGTTGAATGAATATCCTTCCTCTGGTGTGGAATTTACTTGGCGCAATGGAAATGGGCTGGCATCCAGGCTTGATAGATTCTTTGGGAATGTGGACATCCTTGTTAGATTTCAATTGTCAAATGTGAGTGGGTTGAGCTGACCCTTTTCAGATCATACCCCTTTGGTATGGGATAGTGGGGAAGAAAATCAGGTTGGATTCTATTTCAAAATGAAACGTTCATGGCTATATGAACTGGGCTTTTACCAGATGATCAACTCTTGGTGGAGAGCTAAAGAGGTGAAGGGGTCTGCCATTGTCAGGCTGTCAGCCAAGTTGGCTAGTTTCTGCATGGTCTTAAAAGAATATGGATCTACAGTTGGCTTGTTGAGGGGGCAGAGGAGAAAGGACGCTCTGAGTAAAATTTAGGAGCTTGACTCCAAGGAAGAAGCTGGCCGTTTGTCTGAAGATGAGTTGGCTGAAAGAAAAATGTGGCAGGGTGTGGTTCTTGATGAAGACCTGAAACAAGAAATCGATTGGAGGGAGAGATCCAGGCAGCTATGGCTTAAGGAGGAGGATGTCAATACAAAGTTTTTTCATCTTGCAGCTAGTTCTCGGAGATGGGCTAATTTTATTTCCTCTATTGTATGTGGTGGACATAGGGTCCCTTCTGATTAGGTGATTAAATCTGAAGCCATCAAATATTTTAGAGGGGCATCTCGAGCATCTAAGAGGGGGAAATGGAGAATGGCAGGAAACGAGGGTCCTAGGGTGACAAGTGGGTAGGCTGAGTACTTGACTGCGCCTATTACTTAACAGGAGACCCTACAGGCAATCAGCGAGCTAAATGTGGAAGGCTCTCCAGGCCTTGATAGAATACAAGTTTTCTTTTACAAGGAGATGTGGAGTGTGGTGGGTAAGGAGGTGATGGATGTTATCAGAGAATTTGAGGTGGGAAATGCGGGTTTTGAGAGGATTAACAAGTCCTACCTTTTTCTTTTGCCCAAATCAATGGGAGCAGAGCACTTTCCAGATTTCAGGCTGATTTCCCTTTCAAACTCCATCTACCTTATCATCAGCAAGACCTTGGCTAATAGGATGAGAGTTGTTCTATAGGACCTGATTCATCCAGTATAAGTTGCTTTCTTGCCCAACAGATCACTTCAAGAATCCTTTATACTGGCTTAAGAAATGGTTAATGGATGGCATCGAAGGAAGTGCAAGGCCTTCATGTGGAAAGTGGATGTCCAAAAAACCTATGATTCGATCTCTTGGTCATACCTATGGGAGATATTTAGAAGAAGAGGATTTCCCCCCTCTAGATCCAATGGATGAAATGCTGTATCACTATCTTTTTCTCCTTTGGTCAATGGAAAGCCATGTGGAGCCTGGATCCAACCTCAGCGTAGGGTTAGACAAGGATGTCCTCTAGCCCCATTGATTTTCAACCTTGCGGTGGATGGACTTGCAAGGTATGCTTGCCAATTGGCTGAGGTGGGTATTATTAAAGGGTATTCACTGTCTAACAGGGGAAACCTGGCCCCGTTTTACAGTATGCAAACGACACGGCGTTCTTTGTGGAAGGGTCCAAGTCTGAGGCACATGCTCTGGGGTTATTGGTAAAGATATTTGGTGACATTTTAGGCTTATGTTTGAACAGGGATAAGTCGATTTTGATTTGCTTTGGCATGAGTGAACAGCAGCAGATGGAGTTGGAGGCTGTATTGGGGTCACCCCGTGCTAAATTGCCATTGAGATACCTTGGACTACCTCTGAGGGCCACAAAACTAAAAAAATCATATTGGAATGTTCTTTTTTAGAGTGTGTTTGGAAAGCTGAAGGGTTGGAGTAGCAAATTCCTATCCAAAGGTGGAAGATTAATCCTACTCAATTCAGTCATTATAGCCATACCAGTTTTCTATTTCAGCATTTTGAAGGCCCCTAAATGTATTTGGAAGAGATTGGATGTTATGAGGAAGAGATTATTCTGGAAGGGTGCAAGTCATGAGGGCGGATTCATGCAGGCAATTAGATGGAATTGTATCTGCAGACCAAAGGAGATTGGGGGGTTGGGAATTAAAGCACTTAAAGAATTCAATGAAGCCTTGTTGCTGAAGTGGGCCATCAGGATTTTGGATTGCAAGGAGGGGCTGATGGATGATCTAATAAGGGACAGCTATGGTGGATCTAACAGCAGTTTGCAAAGGCTTCAGCCGAAGAAACCTTCTCCCTTTTGGTGATCAGTGATTTCTGCAGTCACCAGCTATTAGCACCTACTGCAACCTAAGCTCGGAAATGGCAAAAGCTTCAGCTTATGGAATGAGCGATGGTTTGACTTGGGCCTGCTGAAAGAGATCTACCTGAGGGTGTATGATGCTGCTGCAAATAAGGAAGCCACAGTTAGCAGTTTGTGGTCTCAGGCAGAGGGTTGCTGGTGGTTGGAAGGGCTGCAACAGTGCAGGCCAGGCACTCGACTGTGGGAGGAGAGGCAGAAACTGATGGCAAGTCTACAGCATATGCAACTTGTGAGTTATGAGACGGATACTTACTGCTGGCAGAGCAATTTTTCAATGAAGCAAGCATATGAGAAAGTTATTAGAGCCAATAGTGAGGTGGAATGGGACCCTGTCGACAAAAAAGATTTGGCTTCTGAGAGTTCCTCTAAAGGTTTAGATATTCTTGTGGCTCTGTAGACGAGAAGGGTTGATCACTGGTGACCTGAGACATAGAAGGCTGGGGACTGTTCTAAATGCCTGCCCTCTTTGTGGGTTCCACTCTGGTAGTGCATCACACATTTTCTCCTCTTGTTTGATCACAGACAAGATTTGGAGGTTGGTTTGCCTAGAACCCTTCCCTTCTTGGGATTCTATATGGCAGCGATTCATCACTCCTGGTCGACCCTTGGGGGCTATGGCAGCCGTTTTGTGATGTGTGTGGAGGGCGTGTAATGATAAGTTTTTTCAGGAGAGATCGGTGAGATGTGAGAATATTGTAAAGGACTACTGGTCTCTCATACATAGTTGGGCTTCTTCTTTGTAATCATTTTTTGTTATGAAATATACTACCCTCCGGATTGCTATCGGCTCATGATAGCAATCCTCAATGTTTCAAAAAAAAAGTATGGCTGCTTTCACAATTGGGCAATTCCCCAATCAGAAATCTCCTACAAAATAAACACTATGTTAGTGTTGAACGTACGAATTGCTACGCTAACGTGTTTGATTTTAAAACCTTGTCATTGTAGCTTGAAAGTGAAGAATTCATGTTCAATAAATAAAATTTATACCGAAATTGAAATTTTGGGTCGAACATAGGGAAGTTACGTCGATCTATATTCGCAATTATATTTTTTTTTGAATTTTTCTTGAAAACGGAGGTGATGTAATTACAATGAAGCTATTACAACAATTAGACTAGAAGAGAGAGAGAGAGAAAACATGCATTCAATATTTCAAAATGTTTATACAATAAAACCAAATAAGGATTACACTAGAAAGCAAGAAATCAGCTACACTAGAAAGTAGGAAAATTCTTCACTAGAAAGTTGTAAAGAAGAATGGGAGAGAGAAGTTATCCTCCTCGACGATCGCTTGGGGGACGAGCCAGACGGGATGATGGCTGGACGAAGGAGAATGGAGTAGGATGAAGGAGGACGAAGCAGAAGAACGAGAACAGGGCAGCACGTCGTTGTCATCGCGGGATCAACTTTCGAATGGGGACGAATATTTTGACTTTATCTCGCGAGGAGCATCCCGGGTATGGGACAAGCTTCTCTTGAGCTTTGGAGAGGTAGAGAAGAGAAGGAAGGGATGAGAATTTCTTGTGGAGGGGGTCTCCTTTTATAGTTGCAAGGAGTGGGGGCAAATTGGTCATTACATCTTTAAAACATTAAATAAGGGGTCTTTAGTGACAGATAAAATCGTTGCTAAAGCCCCATCGTGGGCGTAGTGGGTACTGCGCACGCAACGCCTGTGCACTTCACTGAATCTCAACATCCGTTTGCAAGATCAAACGACTTAAGATGCGTCTTCCCCGCTCCTCAACGCGCGCCCGCTTGCGTGCGATGCCACGTGAGGTGCGGGCATGCGATAGTGCGTCGGCACTATTGAGCGCGGGCGGCCGTTGGATCATGATCTAACGATTGATTGAAGGCACGCCCCTGCTCCAAATCTCGCTCGCTGCGACTCGAACTTGCGCCCGTGCCTCACGATAAGGGACTAGATCGCTGTGCTGCCTCGACTAAATGGTTACGCAGACGTATTCAGTGCGCCGCATCCATAGCCACTGGATCTTGATCCAACGGCGGAGAAGTAGCGCTCTGATTGAAGAAGAGAAGGTGCGGCAGTCCTGGTGGCTGGTTGGACGGTTGAGATGGCGCCAAGTGGTGCCATCTTGGCTGTCCATCTTCTGGATGTTGTAGATGGTGCCACGGGTGTCAGATTGACTCGATTTTTGCATCGTTAGGCTACCATCGTCAATCCAAGTCCATCCGTGTGGTCGGATTTGTTGTTTGAAGTGCAGATTTACACCATCTTGGCCCTTGATCTTCTAGGGTTCCCCAGTCACTATCAGATGCCCCAAATGCCTGATTAGGGTGATCTTGGAGTCGTTGAACTCCAATCGTCGCCCTAATAAGATCTGTATGGTTGGATCTTCGATCCAAGGCCTCGATAAAAAGTTTGCCTTGTCCAAGCACATAAAAGGAGACAATTAACCTCCATTTTATTCAAACTACTCTAATTGCAAGATGATGCATGTTATGTAATATTTATAGCATGCAATGCAATCCTATGCTTAAGAACATGCATAAATAGACATCTTAAGTATTGTAAATGTGTTTACATCATACCCCCATGCTTATCTTTTGCTAGTCGCTAGAAAAAACTATATGCTAATTATAAAAGAATTAGGTTGGATTATTTGGGCATAAGTTATCGTCAGTCATTAAGAAATTGTCTACTTAAGATCTGAACTTTCAAAGACACAACAATGCCCGAGTATCTGGCAAAATGCAGACCGCCTCAAGCCCTCACCTTATTCAAAGAAAAATTTCTTTTTCTCCTTTTCCTCTTTTCTAATTTTTTTGGATTTTCAAGTTTTAGGGTTAAAGAGTAGCTTTCTACGGCCATTCAACTCACCCAAGATTTGATGAGAACTCTAAGTTCTAAGCATCTTATTGTGAATGTGATAGACTCCTTAACTGGTAATTAAAATGGACTTCGGATTTCTACACCTCTAGGTGACCTAAAAAGAATTCTACCTAAAAATGTATCTTTACAACCGGTAGCTTTCGCCCTACTTTTATTATTATTTTTTTTACAGGGTCAACACAAGGGTGAATCCAGTGTATATCTCCCCAGTTTATTCTACTTCTCCGCTTCTTCCTAAGTGTTTTGGAAATTTTCAGTGCATTTATTGAGTTGGGTTCTGGACAACCGGTCGATGAGCAGTTACCACCAACAACTTGCCAGCCATACTAGTGTGGGAAGTGTGGTTTATTTCTTTTTTTTCTTTTCTCCTTTTCTTTTTGATTTTTTTTTCTTTTTTTTTTTTAAGTAGGTGGCTTCCCTGGTCTAAGATTTACCTAAAGGCAGCAAAAAGAGAAAGGTCCAGTGACTGGGCTCTAGACAACCTACCTATGGGCTGTTACCCACGATAACTTGCCAACCATATCACCCTAGAAGGTTCATTAGCTACCCAATTTCCGTTAGAATCGTCGAACAACGAGTCAGTGCAAAGAAAGTGTGTAGATGCTTAAAACTCAAAAATTCCCTCAAATCAGAGGATGGGTTGATAAGTCGTGTACTTATCACCCAAACTTATTTATTCCAATTACGATAGAATTAAGATGGCGAGGACTCAAAAGACAAATCCACATTTTAGTGGATACACAGGCTAATTAAGTCTGAAGACCTGAAGGGTCTTTGTGTTCAGATCCTAATGTAAAGTTTCCTAAGATTCAAAAGTCCTAATGTCCAACTAATCCTTCCTAATTTTGATTTTTTTATATATATAAATAAGAAGAGAAAAATAATTTACATGAATTTCACAAAGCTGACCAAATGATTAAAAATTGAATCCACTCCCCCATCCTAGCTGATGCAATGTCCTCATTGAAAAAGAAACATGAAAGAAAGGGTAGAATATGAAAGATGTCACCTGAATTTCAAGCTTGTATCAGCCTTGTGTCATATATACAACTGCTGAGTTTAATGCCGTCAGCTAGGCGAAGTCCAGCCAAAGAAGTCACAGAATGGCTAGAGCAACTATCTGAGACAGGTTCTGGAAGAATATGGTCAATAACAGGCTTCAGACGTTGATCGTTGACTTTAAATGTGTTACCCATCTTTGGGTCATAAATATGAACGGCTCCATTTGGAAAAATTTGGTCAATTATGAATGGGCCATTCCATTTAGATCTAAGTTTGCCAGGAAAGAGCTTAAGTTTAGAATTGAATAACCAGACGTTCTGGTTCGGCTCAAAGCTCTTGCGGGAAATCAGTTGATCATGTAGAGCTTTGGTCTGAGCCTTGTAGATCTTGGCATTCTCATATGCATCATTTCTAAGCTCCTCCAACTCAGATAGTTGGAGTTTCCTAGTCTTCCCAGCTAAATTCAAATCTAAATTGCATTGTTTGATCGCCCAGAATGCCCTATGTTCAATCTCTATGGGTAGATGGCATGCCTTTCCATACACCAAATGGAATGGAGACATGCCGATGGGCATTTTATACACCGTAGGTAGGCCCAAAGAGCATCCTCAAGCTTTTAAGTCCAATCCTTATGATCAAGCCTAACCGTTTTCTGCAGAATGTTCTTGATCTCTCAATTGAAGATCTTGGCTTGTCCATTCGTCTGAGGATGGTAAGGTGTGGAAATTCGGTGATTAACCCCGTATTTGGCCAATAAATTCTGGAATTGGGCATTAGAAAAATGAGTGCCACCATCACTGATGATAGCCCTCGGAATCCCAAACCTACTAAAGATATTTTTCTTGACAAAATTGATGACCACCTTGTGGCCATTGGTTCGGGTGGGAATTGCCTCAATCCATTTGGACACGTAATCAACAGCAACAAGAATGTACTGATGTCCAAATGAAGGGATAAAGGGTCCCATGAAATCGATGCCCCAAACATCGAAAATTTCGATGGGAAGAATAGGGTTTAGGGGCATCATATCTCTCTTAGTTATGCTCCCGAGTGCCTGACATCAAGAACATGACCTTGAGAAATCCTAGGCATCCTTGAATAAAGACGGCCAATAGAAGCCAGATTGCAAGGTTTTTGCAGCCATCTTTTTCCTGGAGAAATGTCCACCACACCCAGATGCATGGCAGAACTCGAGTATATTGTTGAATTCATTCTCCGGTATACATCAGTGAATAATCTGATCAAAGTCGATGCGATATAGTTCAAGGTCCTCCCAGAAGTAGTATTTGGCCTCAAATTTTAGTCTATCCCATTGTTGCTTGGTCCAATCCTAGGGATTTGACCAATGGCCAAATAATTAACAATGTCAGCAAACCATGGGGTGTGGACACCTAAAACTATGAGAATAGTTTCATCCAGAAAAGTGTCAGCAATCGGAATGTCCGGACAAGAGGAATCACCAAGGAGTCTAGACAAATGATCCGCTGCCACATTTTGTACCCCGATTTATCCTTGATTTCAAGATCAAATTCTTGAAGCAGAAGAATCCAACGAATAAGCTGAGGTTTAGCATCCTTTTTGGCTAAGAGATGTCTCAAAGCCGAGTGGTCGGTATAGATGATAACATGAGACCCGAAGAGATAAGCCCTGAATTTTTCCAAAGCGAACACTACAGCTAGTAATTCCTTTTCAGTAACAGTGTAATTCTTCTAGGCTTCATCCAAAGTTTTACTAGCGTAGTAGATGACAGAGGGCTTTCTATCAATTTTCTAACCCAGGACAGCCCCAACCACGTAATCAGAAGCGTCAGTCATGATCTCAAAAGGGGCTTTCCAAATTGGTGGTTGCAAAACTGGAGCACAGGTGACTACCATTTTCAGGAAATCAAATGCCTTTCAGCATGATTCGTCAAAAACAAATGGCATTTCTTTGGCAAGAAGATTGCTCAAAGGACTTGCAACCTTCTAGAAATCCTTGATGAATTTTTGATAAAATCCTACATGGCCAAGAAATGATCGGATTTGTTTAATAGATGTGGGAGGAGGAAGTTTGGTGATAGCATCAACCTTAGCTTATCCACTTCAATTCCCCGTTCAGAGATTACATGACCCAAAATGATGCCTTCTTGGGTCATGAAATGACTTTTTTCCAAGCTAAGGACCAATCGTGTTTTGATACATCGCTTAAGAATCATTTCCAGATTAGCCAAACAAGAATCGAATGATTCTTTGAAAATAGAGAAATCATCCATGAAGACTTCCATAAACTCTCCCACCATGTCAAAAAATATTGCTAGCATACACCTTTGAGAAGTTGCAGGTGCATTGCATAACTCGAAAGATATCCTACGAAAAGCAAAGGTTTCGTAGGGACAGGTGAAAGTAGTTTTTTCCTGATCCTCGGGATGGATAGGAACTTGGTTGTATCCCGAGTAGCCATCAAGAAAATAGAAGTACTTCTCCTTGGCTAATTTTTCCAAGATTTGATCGATGAAGGGCAGGGGAAAATGATCTTTTTTAGTGGCTGTGTTCAGCTTCCTATAATCAATACAAACCCTCCAAGAGGAAGTTGAACGAGTTGTGACAGATTCTCCTCACTCGTTAGTCACAACGGTAATCCCAGCTTTCTTCGGAACAATCTGAATGGGACTTACCCAAGGACTATCAGAGATTGGATAAATAATTCCTGCATTGAGCCACTTGATGATTTCCTTTTTTACCACTTCTTGCATATTTGGATTCAATCTACTCTGCATCTGGCGAGAAGTTTGGGATCCATCTTCCAAAAATATTCTATGATTACAGTAAGATGGCTCGATCCCCCTGAGGTCATGAATGGTCCAACCAATTGTCTCCTTATGTTCCTTCAGGACCTTGATCAATTTATTCTCTTGCTCCTTTGTCAATTTAGCACTGATAATCACAGGGAGCATCTTCTGAGGTCCTAAAAATTGATATTTCAAATTCTCAAGCAATGGTTTCAATTCAAGCTGGGGCGGTTTGATGATTGATGGTATGGTAGATGCTGAAGATTCAACAAGAGGAAGAGGTTGTGAGTGAACAAAATCAATAACCTCTTCTGAAGATGTCAGGTCAGCCATAGAGGGTTGTGGGTCAAATTCATCATCCAAAGAGGAACTTTCTATTGAAGAAACCATCAAACAAGCTTCAATGTTATCATTATCCTCATCAAGTTCCTCAATAAATCCACAATCCTCAAATTTGTTGATCGGCTTAAAAATACCAATTTCATTCGTTGGTCCCGTTGAAGGCAGAAGAGCTACGCTGATCAAAGATGTAGAGGGGTGCAGTTTGAGGTTGGGGACCACGTCTTCCTTCATGTTTCGCCCATGAAGGGCCTGCAGTGGTTTGGGGTGAGAGGGAAGCTCGCGCCGAGGTTCAAGGGGCCCTTTGAGGTCCTGGAGCGGGTTGGACCCGTTGCTTATAGACTTGCCCTCCCTCCTGAGCTTTCTGGTGTGCACGACGTGTTCCACGTGTCCAACCTCAGGAGGTACGTTGCCGATCCCAGTCATGTCCTGAGTCACGAGAGCATCGAGATGGGAGACGACCTGACCTACCCCGAGCAGCCAGTACAGATTCTTGACAGAGCCATCCGCAGTTTGAGACGAAAGCAAGTACCCCTGGTGAAGGTGTTGTGAAGGAGCTAGCGGTACGAGGAGGCTACCTGGGAGCCTGAGGTGGCAATGCGGGAGCGGTACCCGGAGCTCATCCAAGTACGTATTTTCGGAATGATTTCGGTCCTCTTTGAGATTGTTATGTTTATATATGTTGTTCCTTCCCGCACCCTAGTTAGCACAAGTTTCGGGGATGAAACTTCCTTTGAGTTTATTATATTGTTACGAATGTGGCATCAGACGGACTTTTAAGACGTCTGGGAAGTGGCCCAGATGTCTGGTAATAAATTTTTTCGACGTACCGGGTTGCATCTGCGTGCTTTGCACGCAGACTGCACCCGCCGCCTTCATCTTCTTTTTCTCTCTCTACCTGCAGACACGCCATCTCCCTCTTTTCTATCTCCCCGCGCTGCCTATATAGGCTCTCACCCTCTCCCTCACCCTCATCTCCTCCGCCCTTCTCTTCTCCTTCTCCCTGCCAGTGTGAGGGCGCGAGCAAGTGGGGGAGCGGCAGGCGTGGGGTGTCACGGAGGGGCTGCTGCACCTCGGGCAGCAGGCAGACAAGGCATGACGCGGCCGTGCGTCACGGGCGGAGAGCGGATCGGACTCTGGTTCTGGAAAATTTTCCAAAATCAGACGTCTAGACTCATGTCCAGATGACACTGAAGACGTCTGCAGGACAGTCCAGACGTCTGGCAAATGAGATATTTTTCTTACCTTCTCCTTTTTCGCGTGTACGGCCTTACAACCGTTCGCCGCGATTTTTTGCGTTTCTTCGTACTGAGAGCAGGAGTGTGGGTGCGTAGGTTCTGCTCGGGAGGGTGCGAGGGCTCGCCATCTCACGTGAATCAGACATCTGGCCACAGTACCAGACGACGGAGAGGTCCTCCAGACATCCAGGGTGACAATCAGACGTCTGGAAACCGACTTCAGACGATCCAGCGAGCTTCTGGACGTCTGAAGACTGCGCAGAATTGAGGTACGACAAGATCAACCTTTTAAGACGTCTAGAAGAGGTTCCAAACGTCTGATTTTGGACAGTTTCGTCATTTTCGACCCGTTGAGGGCCCGTTCGGAGCCTGTTTTCCACGTTTCGAGTTGCGTTCTTTCCAGAATAAATTCCTCTACCCGTTTACTGTAATTGTATACCATTCTAAAAAACTCCTTGTGATTGACACTTGTGCTAGGACCCCGTTCCGTTGCAGTCTTGGGGGTTACGGAGGCACGCGGGATTGCTGACCACGCCCCCAGTACTCCCGGTTTCACTGGTAGAGTGGCTTTTAATTTATTTAACAAAATTTGTTACAATTGTGGAACAATTAATAGAGTCTACGGCATTGCATGAACCCTAGGACTGAGAAACTAGATTGAATGATAGGTCCTAGGGTATTGCATGAAACCTAGGACTGGAAAACTAGATTGAATGATAGATCCTAGGGTACGACATGAATCCTAGGACTGGAAAACTACTGAAATATATAAATACTGCAGTCTTGGAAAGTAGAGAGGAAATAATAGCTGCCTGTAAATTGATTAACAGCTGCTTGTTATAAATAAATAAATATGATTGAGAACATGGGTTGTATGAACGTAAAAATGGAACGGTGAAACCTAAATGGCCAAACGAAAAAAAAAACATGAACCCTACGGGGAATTAGGAGTGGAACTCCTGGAAAAAGAATAGAATGGAACTGAGAAAGTGGAAGAGGGAAGTGTGTTATCCCTTGAGTACATGTACCAAAGAGAGCACACCTTACCTCTTAGTGTAGAGGGGAGCTTGCTGCCTTCGGGTTGAGACCGGGGTGGGTTTGGCCACTGTACACCGACTTGTTGGCCCTCATGTATGCAGTATCGAGGAGAGCTACTAGTGTAGGGAGAGCACTAACTACCCCACGGGCCCCGGGGTTCTGCTAGCCTCCTACACCTACTTGTTAGGCCCACTGGGCAAACCAGGGTAGTCATGCGAGGGTGCGCAGATTGTGGAGGGGTTGGACCCCTGTTACTGAGAGGGCTCTACCTTATACCGGTTCCGTGCTGTGTTTTGAGCGCACCCGTTAACGGAAACGACTAACCGCGTGCCAGTGCGGGGTAGCTACCCATGCGCTTATCGCGCTTGCGGTAGTCACCGTTACGTCTGTCAGCGACCTTGGGGTGGTTGACTGAGGGTAGGACCACCACGGGGGACTCTCTCGGCCAGGAGAGCACCACGTGTCACTTCTACTTTTCGGAAAAGACTGCAATCAAGATCGTTCCCGCAAGGAACATTCGAGATCAAGTGAAGGATTTAAGACATAAATAAATCGTGAAATAATAGAAAGACATAAATAAAGTAAAAATATAATAGCTACTGCACGCTCTACTGCTTCTTTAGCTTTTAGTTTCCACTCTACTCAGCGTTTCGCTGACGTGTCACTCTTGTTACCTTTTCAGGACCAGGATTTGAGCAGCCAGAGTCAGCGGCTGCGGAGGGCGCTGGGCCTAGTAGAGTCCAGTAGAGTTACCTGTAGTACCTTTTGTACTTTTCTTCCACTGTAGTGAGTAGTTTCCTTGTTACTCCTTGTACTTCTTTATTGTAAACTTCATGTTATGTACATATTTGTTGTTCTACTGTTGTGGTGGTGTATACTGTAGTAGTTCCTTTTCTTACTGCTGTATTTTGTTTCTGCTAGTTATATTCATGCTGAATGTGGTTTATTTTACTGCTCTTTTGGTTGCTTCCTCGTTGGACGACTAGGTCTTGGGATTAGTTGACTTGGTCCGATTCTCGTGTCTCGTAGGGACTCGGGAATCGGGTCGTTACAAGATGGTATCAAAGCAAGGTCGTCCCGAGAAGTAAATCAACTAACTGGAAAATAACCAATTCACGTGTCTGTGACTAGAGTAGCCACCACAACCTTTCTTTTGCCATGAGCTCTTAGAATTTTTCGTTAGATATCGTTCCATATTGACGTGTTTCCGTTTTGTTTCACGTCTCCTTGCAGGAGATGCCTCATCGTGGGACTAGCGAGGCGGGCCGCGGGCGCGGCCGAGGACGAGGTCGGCGAGGTGGGCATGCTACTGTCGACGCCTCAGTGGACCAGCCACTGCTCCCAGGCATTCAGGCCCAGGCCTCGCCAAGCTGATACGGGATATTGTGCGAGAGGAGCTCCACCCACCGCCCCGAGCGCCTCTCCCTGGGGTTGCGGAGGGGGGATCCTCTGTGGGACCACACAACAGCCGCGGTGCTGGACACAGGGGAGGGGATGGGCCGCCATCGCCCCCACCTTCCTCTGACACTTCTGTGCACGAGGCACCTTTGCCTGGAGGTGCAGTAGCATCTCCACTGCAGCGCCACTTCGAGCTCTTCGAGCAGTTCCGGAAGCTGAAGCCCCCCTCCTTCAAGGGGGATGAGGACCCAACCGAGGCAGAGGACTGGCTCGAGCAGCTCGAGAAGGTTTTCGACACCCTTCGCCCCCTGGTGGAGTGCCGCATGGCCTTTGCCACGTACTAGCTGGAGAGTGCGGTACACAGGTGGTGGAGGGTGATCAGGGGACAAGAGAGGGACGAGCCAACTTGGGACCGGTTCGTCACCCTCTTTTGCAAGCAGTACTTTCCCCAGACGTGGTAGGACCAGAGGAGGTGGGAGTTCCACACTCTCCGCCAGGGGACGATGACCGTGAGCGCGTACCGCACGCATTTTTTGGAGCTGTCCTGCTTTGCAGCGACAGCGGTCGCCACTAAGGAGGAGTGCCTTTGGAGGTTCACCGAGGGGCTCCGGCCTGTGATTCGGGGGTATGTCAAACCCCTGAAGCTGCCTATGTTTTCGAGGGTGGTGGAGGCAGCTATGACCTATGAGGAGACAAACCCGTCCGCGCGAGACACTAACGGCCAGTAGAAGAGGCCCTTCCAGCCAGACTTTTCACAGGGCCGGTGAGAGAGGAGACACGTGGCGTCCGCAAGAGAGCCGTCACGTTTTGCAGGGCCATCAGTGGCCTTTGGGGGCCCTCGACAGGAGCCAGTAGCCAGCACCGGACCCCCGCCCAGCCGATAGCAGGGACCCACTGAGGGCGGGAGTCGGGTTCCCCTCTACTACCAGTGTGGCCAGCCGGGCCACATCAGGAGGGACTGCCCGTCTAGGGCAGGAGGTCATCAGATACTTCCCGCGTCGAGCACTGGAGGGCGCGCAGGAGGCCGCGATTCCCAAGCGCGAGGAGGACAGTAGTCACGAGGAGGGTACCGGCCAGCACCTACCTATCCGACGCAGAGTGTGGCTGCTTCGTCTGCACTTAGAGCTGAGGGGCGTATCAACGCCCTGACACACAGGGATGCCAGAGCTTCGGGATCGGTGGTGGCAGGTATGGTTTCAATTTCCGGCAGACTCATTTACACACTTTTCGATTCTTGAGCTACGCACTCGTTTGTCACAGCCAGTTTCACAGTTAGTTTGGGCTAGGATTATATGCTATTAGAGAATCCGTTCGTAATCAGAGGTCCGAGTGGTCAGCTGTTTGTAGATGAGGAGGTGTACACGGGTTGCGAGGTCAGTATCGGGGGACATAGTCTGCCAGCTGACCTGATTATGATACAAATGGAGGACTTTGGCGTAATTCTGGGGATGGACTGGCTGTCCGCTTACCACGCTTTGGTGGACTATTTTGAGAGGAAGATCGTCTTCTCCATACCGGAGTTGCCTTCTTTTGAGTTTCATGGACAACCAGTGGACGGAGGTTTCAGGTGCATTTCGGCACTTCGGGCAGCAAGATATTTGAGCCACAGGTGTGAGGGCTTCCTAGCTTTTGTGGTGGCAGAGCCCAGCCCTGTGGCAAACTTCCAGAGCATCCCAGTGGTCAGAGAGTACCCTGACGTGTTCCCAGTCGAGTTACCAGGACTACCGACTGAGCGTGAGATCGAGTTTGAGATCTCCCTAGTACCAGGGACCAGCCCCATCTCCACCGCACCATACAGGATGGCACCACTTGAGCTGCAAAAGCTCAAGTCTCAGTTGCAGGACCTCTTGGAGAAGGGCTTTGTGAGGCCCAGTGCGTCTCCCTGGGGAGCCTTGGTACTTTTTGTGAAGAAGAAGGATGGTACCCTACGCCTTTGTGTGGACTACCGACAGCTGAATAGGGTCACCATCAAGAATAGATATCCGCCGTCGAGGATCGACGACTTGTTTGACCAGTTACGAGGGGCCACGGTGTTCTCCAAGATCGACTTGAGGTCTGGATACCACCAGTTGAGGATCAGGGAGGCAGACGTCTCCAAGACAGCTTTCCGCACCCGGTACGGACACTACGAGTTTTTGGTCATGCCGTTTGGGCTGACCAATGCCCCCGCTACTTTCATGGACCTGATGAACCGGGTGTTTAGACCATACTTGGATCAATTCATGGTGGTATTTATTGATGATGTACTCATCTATTCTCGAGATCAGACACAACACGGACAACACTTGCGGATGGTTCTGGACACACTGAGACGACGTAGGCTGCACACCAAATATAGCAAGTGCGAGTTCTGGTTGAGGGAGGTGACCTTCTTTGGTCATGTGATCTCTGGGGACGATTTGGCAGTGGACCCAGCCAAGGTCGAGGCAATGCTCAGGTGGGAGAGACCGCGTTCAGTCACCGAGATTCGCAGTTTCCTAGGACTGACAGGCTACTACAGACGGTTCATCAGGGGTTTTTCACAGATTACGCATCCTATGACGCAGTTGACCCGGAAGGACGTGCCCTTCACTTGGACAGATGCCTGTGAGGTAAGTTTTCAGGAGCTGAAGGAGAGGTTGACTTCGGCTCCTATGCTCACCATCCCTGACAGTAGTGGCGGGTTCGTTGTGTACACGGACGCCTCCTTGCAGGGGTTAAGGGGTGTGACATTTTCGCTTACGCTTCGCAGCAACTGAAGCCCCATGAGCATACCTACCCTACCCACGACCTGGAGCAGGCAGCTGTCCTCTTCGCGTTGAAGACTTGGAGGTACTACTTGTACGGTGAGACCTTTGAGATTTTCTCAGATCACAAGAGCCTTAGATGCCTTTTTGATCAGAAGGAGCTCAACATGAGACAGAGATGTTTGTTGGAGCTCCTGAAGGACTATGACTGCAGCATTTCCTACCACCCAGGAAAGGCCAATGTGGTGGCTGACGCCTTGAGCTGGAAGGTGCCCGCACACTTGGCCAGTTTACAGTTACAGAGTTGGAGCCTTTTGGAGGAGGTGGGCAGTTGGCGACCCCTAGAGTTACGGGGGCACTGTGGGGTAGTGACTGTGACATGACGCAGTCTGGGTAATTGTGGATAGACTGACGAAGATAGCACGATTCTTGCTGATCCGAGTTACCTTGGGACCAGCACAGTTGGCAGAGAGGTATATCCGCGACGTGGTACGACTACACGAAGTTCCGCGAGAGATAGTATCTGACCGGGATACCCGCTTTACATCCTAGTTTTGGGTTGAGTTTCAGCAGGCTCTGGGGACGCGGTTGAGATTCAGTACAGCTTACCACCCCCAGACAAATGGACAGTCTGAGTGCACGATACAGACACTTGAGGACCTTTTGCATGCCTGTGTACTGGACTGGAGGGGCTCTTGGGAGGAGCACTTGCCCCTAGCGGAGTTTGCATACAATAACAGCTACCACTCGAGCATCGGCATGGCTCCCTACGAGGCTCTGTACGGACGGAGGTGTATGGCACCCTTGAGTTGGGTTGAGGTGGTGGGCAAGTGAGAGGTTGGCCCCAGGTTGATCCGGCAGAGTCAGGAGGTAGTCGAGCAGATCCACAGACGACTCCGCACTGTCTGGAGTAGGCAGAAGAGCTACGCGGATCAAAGACGTAGAGGGGTGCAGTTTGAGGTTGGGGACCACATCTTCCTTCGTGTTTCTCCCATGAAGGGCCTGCAACGGTTTGAGGTGAGAGGGAAGCTTGTGCCGAGGTTCGTGGGGCCCTTTGAGGTCCTGGAGTGGGTTAGACCCATTGCTTACAGACTTGCCCTCCCTCCTGAGCTTTCTGGTGTGCACGACGTGTTGCACGTGTCCAACCTCAGGAGGTACGTTGCCGATCACAGTCACGTCCTGAGTCACGAGAGCGTCGAGATGGGCGACAACCTGACCTACCTCGAGCGGCCAATACAGATTCTTGACAGAGCCGTCCACAGTTTGAGACGAAAGCAAGTACCCCTGGTGAAGGTTTTGTGGAGGAGCCACGGAACGAGGAGGCTACCTGGGAGCCTGAGGCGGTAATGTGGGAGCGGTACCTGGAGCCCTTCGCGGGTACGTCTTTTTGGAACGGTTTTGGTCCTCTTTGAGATTGTTATGTTTATATATGTTGTTCCTTCCCGCACTCTAGTTAGCACAAGTTTCGGGGATGAAACTTCCTTTAAGTTTGTTATATTGTTACGAACGTGGCATCAGACAGACTTTTAAGACATCTGGGAAGTGGCCTAGACGTCTGTCCAGACGTCTGGAACCCTTCCCAGACATCTGGTAATAAATTTTTTCGGCGTACTGGGTTGCGTCTGCGCGCATATGCGCACAGACTGCCCGCTGCCTTCGTCTTCTTTTTCTCCCTCTACCTGCAGACACGCCATCTCGCTCTTTTCTCTCTCCCTGCACTACCTTTATAAGCTCTCGCCCTCTCCCTCACCCTCATCTCCTCTGCCCTTCCCTTCTCCTTCTCCCTGCCATTGCGAGGGCGCAAGAGAGCAGGGGAGCGGCGGGCGTGGGGTGTCGTGGAGGGGCTGCTGCAGCTCAGGCAGGGTGCGACGTGGCCGTGCATCGTGGGTGGAGAGCGGATCGGACTCTGGTTCTGGAAAATTTTCCAGAATCAGACGTCTGGACTCACGTCAAGATGACGCTGAAGACGTCTGTAGGACTGTCCAAACGTCTCGCAACTAAGATATTTTTCTTACCTTCTCCTTTTTCGCGTGTACAGCCTTGCAACCGTTCGCTGCGATTTTCTGCGTTTCGTCATACTGAGAGCAGGAGTGTGGGTGCGTAGATTCTGCTCGGGAGGGCACGAGGGCTCTCCATCCCACGTGAGTCAGACATCTAGCCGCAGTACCGGACGACGGAGAGGTCCTCCAGATGTCCGGGGTGACAATCGGACGTCTGGAAACCGACTTCAGACGATCCAGCGAGCTTCTGGACGTCTGAAGACTGCGCAGAATTGAGGTACGACATGATCAACCTTTTAAGACATCTGGAAGAGGTTCCAGACGTCTGATTTTGGACAGATTCATCATTTTTGACCCGTTGAGGGCCCGTTCGGAGCCCGTTTTTCGCATTTCGAGTTGCATTCTTTCCAGAATAAATTCCTCTACCCGTTTATGGTAATTGTATACCATTTTGAGAAACTCCTTGTGATTGATTCTTGTGTTAGGACCCAGTTCCATTGCAGTCTTGGGGGTTGCGGAGGCGCGCGAGATTGCTGACCACGCCCCCAGTACTCCCAGTTTCGCTGGTAGAGTGGCTTTTAATTTATTTAACAAAATTTGTTACAATTGTGGAACAATTAATAGAGTCTAGGGCATTGCATGAACCCTAGGACTGAGAAACTAGATTGAATGATAAATCCTAGGGTATTGCATGAAACCTAGGACTGGAAAACTAGATTGAATGATAGATCCTAGGGTATGGCATGAATCCTAGGACTGGAAAACTAGTGAAATATATAAATACTGCAGTCTTGGAAAGTAGAGAGGAAATAATAGCTGCCTATAAATTGATTAACACCTGCCTGTTATGAATAAATAAATATGATTGAGAACATGGGTTGTATGAGCGTAAAACTGGAACGGTGAAACCTAAATGGCCAAACGAAAAAAAAACATGAACCCTACAGGGAATTAGGAGTGGAACTCCTGGAAAGAGAATAGAATGGAACTGAGAAAGTGGAACAGGGAAGTGTGTTGTCCCTTGGGTACGTGGTACCAAAGAGAGCACACCTTACCTCTTAGTGTAGAGGGAAGCTTGCCGCCTTCGGGTTGAGACCGGGGTGGGTTTGGCCACTGTACACCGACTTGCTGGCCCTCGCGTACGCAGTACCGAGGAGAGCTAGTAGTGTAGGGAGAGCACTAGCAACCCCACGGGCCCCGGGGTTCTGCTAGCCTCCTACACCTACTTGTTAGGCCCACTGGGCAAACCAGGGTAGTCAGGCGAGGGTGCGCGGACTGTGGAGGGGTTGGACCCCTGTTACTGAGAGGGCTCTGCCTTATACCGGTTCCGTGCTGTGTTTTGAGCACACTCGTTAACGAAAATGACTGACCGCGTGCCAGTGCGGGGTAGCTACCTGTGCGCTTATCGTGCATGCCGTAGTCATCGTTACGTCTGTCAGTGACCTTGGGGTGGTTGACTGAGGGTAGGACCACCACGGGGGACTCTCCCGGCCAGGAGAGCACCACGTGTCACTTCTACTTTTTGGAAAAGACTGCAATCAAGATCGTTCCCGCAAGGAACATTCGAGATCAAGTGAAGGATCTGAGACATAAATAAATCGTGAAATAATAGAAAGACATAAATAAAGTAAAAATATAACAGCTACTGTACACTCTACTGCTTCTTTAGCTTTTAGTTGCCACTCTACTCAGCGTTTCGCTAACGTGTCACTCTTGTTACCTTTTCAGGACCAGGTGTTGAGCAGCCAGAGTCAGCGGCTGCGGAGGGTGCTGGGCCTAGTAGGGTCCAGTAGAGTTACCTGTTGTACCTTTTGTACTTTTCTTCCACTGTAGTGAGTAGTTTCCTTGTTACTCCTTGTACTTCTTTATTGTAAGCTTCATGTTATGTACATATTTGTTGTTCTACTGTTGTGGTGGTGTATACTGTAGTAGTTCCTTTTCTTACTGCTGTATTTTGTTACTACTAGTTATATTCATGCTGAATGTGGTTTATTTTACTTCTCTTTTGGTTACTTCTTCGTTGGACGACTAGGTCTTGGGATTAATCGAGTCGGTCTAATTCTTGTGTCTCGTTGGGACTCGGGAATCGGGTCGTTACAATCTCTCTTTTTTTGAGGGAGGTAGTGTAGGATAACAGAACTAGCCTGCTTGGAGAGTACCTCCTTCATCAGAACAGATTCTCTCGACTTACGCTTTTGTGTACATAATTCCTTTAAAAATCTTGTGTAAGCCAGTATGTGCTTGATAGCATCAAGGAGCGGGATATTGATCTCAACATTCTTAAATTGACTCAAAAGCTCCTCATTGCTATCAACAGACTTCTTCTTTGATTTGGTTAAGGCTTCAGGAAAAGGAACATGAGTCAGATCTTTGGAATCAGGTTCCTGAGCCTTGATTTCTCCTCTAGAATTCTCCTCTCTCTCCTCTGGTTCTTCAGGATTCAAAAGATCAGAATATTTTGGTTGTGGATCCTGAGTCTGCTTACCACTCCTCAAAGTGACAGAATTTGCAGATGCATAAGAATTTGGATCTTGGGGAGGGTTAAGAAAGATTGGAGGGGCTTGATTAACCATGAATTGTTGATTTGTAGAAGAAGAAGAAGAAGACAAGGAACCCTGCTCAACCACCTGAGCATGTGCATGTGGGTCCCTCTGATTTCCATACCCATGGGCTTGGTTGCCCGAATTTATAATATTTTGTGGGTTGGGTATAAGTTGGGATGGTAGAGATCCGGGTTGACTAGCAATGAGCCCAGACTGCAAGTTGTCCAGCGAGTTTTTCATTTGCTGCATGAGCTAGAGCATGGATCCTTGCATCTCTACCATTTGACAGTTCAAATCAGCCTGCCCTGCGGGTTGACAGGCATTCCAAGCTCGCTGATTGACCTGATTCGGAGGCAACTGAGTATATACTTGACCCTGACCCATTGGTTGTTGCGGAGCATAGTTGTCGGGTTGGAATTGGGTCTGTTGCCCTGGATTTTTCCAAGAGAAGTTAAGGTGGTTTCTCCAACCTAGATTATAGGCATTCGAGTAGGGGTTGGATCTAACATTCTCTTGTATAGCACAGACATCCTCATAGGGTGAGGATGGAGAGAGAAAGGGAAGGATCAGAAAAACTGGGATCAAAGGTCCCAGTTTGGAACCCGTGGGATTCTGAAAAATGCTGACTCACAGCTTGAGCCATATTGAGTTGATTCACGAACTCCCGTCCTGAAGAAGCTCGTGAGGAATGGAATCTTAAATTTTTGGATTGAATGGATCGAGAGTTGTTGCCAGCCATCCACTCTTCTATTCTCTTAACAACCAAGTCCACCTTATCAAGTTTGTTACAAATCAATTCCATATCAAATGAATGAGAGTCATGGACTTCATTGACATTTGATCTAGGTTGCTGGGATCGGTTAAAAGTATCCATGGAGGCATGATTAATTGAATTCTCACTCATTTCCTCAAATAAATCATGTGCACTATCTGCATCTTTATTGAGGAAATTGCCTCCGCAAGAAGCATCCACATGATTTCTGAGTTGCTCAGTAAACCCATGATAGAAGATCTGCACGAGGTGCCATTTCGACACCTCGTGGTGTGGACACCTCTGCAATAAGTCTTGGAATCTCTCCCATGTCACATGAAACTGCTCCCCCGGCCACTAGGTAAAGGTAATGATTACCCGTCTCAAAGCATTGGTACGTCTGACTGGGAAGAATTTCTTCAAAAAGGCCGATTTCAACTCATTCCAACTTGTAATTGGTCTTCCTATTGTCCTATACCAATGCACGGGCTTATCCCTAAGAGAGTGGGGGAAGAGCCTCATGATCATTTGCTCCTCATTTACGTTTCGTACATTGGTGGTCTGGACTCAAGTGGTCAAGTCCTCCAAGTGCTGAATCAGATCTTCGGAGTCAAGCCCATGATAATGTTTAATCAAGCTTAACACCTGGGGCTTGATTTCTACGTCACCGGCTGGAATCTGGACACCGGGATGTTCCCCGTAATTTGAAGGATCAAAAAAATCCTTCAAGGGATAAGCGCCCTGCATTCTCTGCATTTGTTCCAGCTGCCTTTGAAATTCTTCCTGTGGATTTCCAAGCAAAGGAGGCTGTTGGTCGGCCATGGGATCAATTTGACCAAAATCCAATTTGCACCTCCTAGAATGCTCCAATGGTCCTTCCAATCGGGGATTCAATAACCGTCTACCCAGCATAAACTAGGAGAAGGTCGGAAGGACTGGGGATAGGGACCCTGCAACACAACAAAATAAGGCTGTCCTTAATTGGGGTAGCCTAAGGATCTACTGACTCCCAAAACCCACCTTAAGACTATAAATGATTTACTCTACTTGCGTCTGTTTAATCCAACCAGTTAGAAGGAGGGACTAGGGAGAAGGTTCTTCCTTCGGCTTTTGCCTCCAGTTCCTAGTGTACCCCCCAGACACGATTGTTTGACGCTACTCCCCTAGCTAGACATCAGATTAATTAGTACAAGTAGGTTAATCAAAAATAATCTCAGACTAGGCCCTGAAGAGCGAATCAGACCTTAAGGCCAACGTCTACTCAATTTTATTAAGGCCTGGGATTGTGGTGCTTATGGAATGTGATGGGCCCTTAAAATGGGTTGTGCCCTTAATGATTGATTGAGATTTGTGTAAGTACGTGCACAACCAGGGTTTTCAAGCAAGATTATTTGTGATGTGTGAATTTTAATGTTCAAATCTTGCTTAAGTAGCTTTTAGGGTTTCAAATTAGGTGGATTGCAATCAAGTTTTTAGGTAAACCAAGTTGTAAAACACGGGTGAAGATTGTTTTCCTTTAAAACCAGAAAGAAAGTGGAGTGCTTGGAATAGACCTAGATTGAAAACCCTAAGGAGGAAATACTTGATGAGTTGATTTTAAATAGAGTGGTGCAGTCCACATAACTCAAATAATTGGCCACAAATACACCACTAAGTTAGGCACTCAAAGATGGTTAACCTAGAATGATTTCTACTCTTTTATGTGTTGCTTTGTGTGTACCGGTTCCACATATCAGAACCCGGTTGAGTAGAAACAAATCAATTTGATTAAGTGCCTTGAATGTGGGTGTATGTTGTGTGTTTGTTGAAAATTACCCCACAAGATTATCTTTTTGTTGTTTTTTCTTTTTATAAATGAGGGTGGAATGAATGTGAGTGAGAATCCAAACAACCAAACTATTCCTAAGATTTATGCAAACACCTAGGTTAATTGGAATTTGAATTTAATGTGGCGAATGAAATCTATAAAGGGGGGAAGAATGGGGAGCACTTACAGTTGTCTTCAACTACACTTTACTCCAGTCTACCGCTTGATTCCTTGATGGAGGTCTCTACAAAACAATAGACACAAGAGAAAGCAAGTTAGAAAATAATAAAGTGCAAGAAATGCGAAAAGAAGATCGGAAATCGTTGCCTCCCCAGCAACGGCACCAAAATGTTGAACGTACGAATTGCTACGCTAACGTGTTTGGTTTTAAAAACTTGTCGTTGTAGCTTGAAAGCGAAGAATTTGTGTTCAACAAATAAAATTTATACCGAAATTGAAATTTCGAGTCAAACACAGGGAGGCTATGTCGATCTATATTTGCAATTATATTTTTTTTAGAATTTTTCTTGAAAAGGGAGGTGATGTAATTACAATGAAGCTATAACAACAATTAGACTAGAAGAGAGAGAGAGAGAGAGAAAACATACATTCAATATTTCAAAATGTTTATACAATAAAACCAAATAAGGATTACACTAGAAAGTGGGAAATCAGCTACACTAGAAAGCAGGAAAATTCTACACTAGAAAGCTGTAAAGAAGAATGGGAGAGAGAAGTTATCCTCCTTGACGATCGCTTGGAGGACGAGATGGACAGGACGACGCCTGGACGAAGGAGAACGGAGTAGGACAAAGGAGGATGAAGCAGAAGAACGAGAACAGGGCAGCACGTCGTTGTCGTCGCGGGATCCACTTTCGAACGGGGACGAAAATTTGGACTTTATCTCGCGAGGAGCATCCTGGGTGTGGGACAAGCTTCTCTTTAGCTTTGCAGAGGTAGAGAAGAGAAGGAAGGGATGAGAATTTCATGTGGAGGGGTCTCCTTTTATAGTTGCAAGGAGTGGGGGCAAATTGGTCATTACATCTTTAAAACATTAAATAAAGGGTCTTTAGTGATGGATAAAACCATCGCTGAAGCCCCATCGTGGGCATAGTGGGTGCTGCACGCGCGCCCGCTCGCTTGCGCGCAACACCTGCACACGTCCGCTGAATCTCAGCTGTCCGATCGCGAGATCGGACGACTTAAGATGCACCTTCCCCGCTCCTCAATGCGTGCCCACCCGCGTGTGTTGCCGCGTGAGGCGCAGGCGTGCGATAGCACGTCGGCGCTATTAAGCGCGGGCGACCGTTGGATTGCGATCTGACGGTTGATTAAAGGCGTGCCCCCGCTCCAAATCCCGCTCGCCATGACTCGAACTCGCGCCTACGCCTTGCGATAGGGCACTGGACCGCTGTGCTACCTCGGCCAAATGGTCGCGCGGACGTATTCAACACGTCGCATCCACAACCGTTGGATCTTGACCCAACGATGGAGAAGCGGCGCTCTGATTGATGAAGAGAAGGTGCAGCGGTGCTGGGGGCCGGTTGGATGGCTGAGATGGCACCACGTGGCACCATCTTGGCCGTCCATCTTCTGGATGTTGTAGATGATGCCACAGGTGTCGGATTGACTCGATTTTTGTGTCGTTAGGCTACAATCGTCGATCTGAATCCATCCATGCAGTTGGATTTGTCGTTTGGAGTGCAGATTTACACCATCTTGGCCCTTGATCTTCTAGGGTTCCTTGGTCACTATCAGATGCTACAGATGCCTGATTAGGGTGATCTTGGAGTCGTTGAACTCCAATCGTCGCCCTGATCACATCTACACGGTTGGATCTTCGATCCGAGGCCCCGATAAAAAATTTGCCCTGTCCAAGCACATAAAAAGAGATAATTAACCTCCATTTTATTCAAACTACTCTAAATGCAAGATGATGCATGTTATGCAATATTTATAGCATGCAATGCAATCCTATGCTTAAGAACATGCATAAATAAACATCTTAAGTATTGTAAATGTGTTTACATCAGTTTGTAATCCCCTACATAATAAATTTAATTAAGAGATTAGCAAATTACCACCTGCTCTCCTAAATGATTGTCCTTATAACGATGCTTCACCATCCTCCAATCAAACGAGGCAAATGGAATGTGTGCACGAACAAGGTACCCATGCCTACTAATGAAGTCGGGTTTATTCATTGTCTGACCACCATTACAAATATCAACTTTAATCCTTTCTCCCAGATTTGCATTCTGAAAATCCTTGCATTGAGTGCACCCTCTAACACGTCTTGCTATAACATATTGAAATATGTCGTAGTTTTTGTTCGTACTGGTTTTCTACATTTTATCCCAAACAAACAACTTATTTTTGTATATGATTCAAGGCAAGTAGTCACAAGTCTTTTTGAATCACTGGATATGGTGAAAAGATGGCACTAAGAATTAAACCCTCACAGCACATATCTATTTCCTACAAATTTCAAGTTCCTTTTCCATTTTCGACTCTGCTTCCATTTAAGCCCAAATGAATCGGAATTGGCATGACTAAATGTAACACCCACAGATATACATGAGCAATTCAACTAAGCTGCCATGACTTGTCATAAGATGGTAAACGTTGCATTTTTTTTAGAGGAAAAATAGTTCAAAAATAGTTTAAAGGAAATATCTAGAAAATAGTTCAAAGGTCAAACGAATTTGAAATAATATAATATTGAGCAATGTATAACATCAATTTTGTTTTCCCTTTTTAGTTTTTGATGGCTAAAATAATTACTGAAACTACCATCTTCCCTGCATTATTGACATTGTGAGTTTTCTAGAGAATAAAATTTTTTATTAAGTCCATTGTCCTAACAATTTAAAAGTTGAGATGGATAGGGAAAACAAGGATAGAAAAAATGCCCAATAAATCGGGGATGAGAGAGGTCGGACATTGGAACAGAAAAAAAAGTGGCTCATTTTTTTGATGTGCTTGTCATAGCTAAATGAAACAATCTCAATGTAAGTTTTTCATGTAATGATAAAGATGTTGATGCCTTATTGTCTTAAGAAGCTTGTGTTTTATGCAATAATAAGGTAATTTCTAACTTCCTGGGTAATTTGTTTCTTGAATTCCTCTAAACCGTGAATCAATCAATGTAAATCTTTCTCCTATAAATTCCAGAAGCCTTTGACTCCACCTGGCATTTAACTTAAAGCATCCTATCTTTTGGTACTTCTCATCAATTAAAATGGTAGTAGCTACTTTTACTTGGTACCTATTAACTTTGTAAATATAATATGGGCAACACGATCTTCGCATAATGATAAGATCAAAAGTGAGATCTTATCACTTGTCAGCTTTTTCTTTTAGACTAATCAAAAGTGAGATGCCAATTTCAAATTAAATGGAAGATCACGGTAAACTTACAGTATGAATGATTAAACATATATGGTCAGTATGGATGATTAAACATGGCTTTTCCAACTATATTAATCCATTGAAATGAACTTAACTCAGTTAATATGAGTTAAAAATTATAATAGGCAATGTAATAATCAGGTATATGTAGGTACTGATGACAACTACTCTAGGAAAAGATTTCCAAAAACTCTATCAACAACTTCCAGATGGTAAAGATTAAGAAGCTGATTATATATATAGGTACTAATGCTTTGACTTTGTAACAAACTATTGTATTTTTTAAAGAAGTGGATGATCATCGACCACATGAGAACAACCTTTTACCAAAAAAGAAAAGCAATAAAAAAAATCCTAAAATCATTTCAGGAAATAAAAACTACATATTTTGCTCAAGTTCTTGAGCCCTAGCCTAGTAGTGCTTGAGGCAAGACAAGTTGCCTTGCTTGAGGGTAAAATTAGCACTATGGCCTCACATCACCTTGGTTCCTAAGCATGCCTAAACAACCATCTTGATAGCATTGCTTTAGGTTGCCAAGCCTATCCAAGTTTCCAACTGAGTCGATGCCACTGTCATTATCGAGTCCACCTACTACCATATTCAGCAATAGCAATGGAAGTATCAGAGACCATCCTTAAGGTCAAGGCATAGACCACCTGATACAACCATTATATTCATGATGCCATTAACAAGCTTGGAAGTGAGCTTCTCCTAATTAAGATGCCCAGTTGACCCAATAACTTCACCTATGGGCTCTAGTCCTAGTCATTCAAGTCAACCTGTATACCTGGTCGACCTTACCTTTAATATGTCTTTATTTTCTGCAAGTTATGATGTGTTTGCCTTTATCCATGCCTTCTATCTAATAGATTCCTTTACTGTATGCATGTCCTTATGGATTTCCTTATTCAGTTTATTCCCCCTAAGGTGACTTCTATTTCTAGAAACTTACAACTTATTTCTGGAAACTTACAAATTACTTAACTATAATTTGTCTGGTAAATATATGATTTCGTCTTTTTTTTATCTTTTTATGTCATGGTTTTCCTCCCAGCTAATCTTTAACTACAAGCATGTTGACCTATTGAGTTTAGGTTTCAATTTGACTCCTTTCTTGTTCCATTATGCACTTAGGGTGTTGAGGTAAAAAAGGAGGGATATGAGATTTTGGGCTATAGGATTTAGGATAGGGTTCCCAACTTAATGGTTAACAATGGTATTTGTGTATATTTATGTTTATATCATATATGAAAGTTCAATCGCTTTTAGACTTAAGAAATGGTCAAGCTCAAAACTTCCAAGCTTGAACCTAAATGCAAGCACAAACCCAACCCAAACATACACGACAACATGCACGTCCAACCTGATATTTGTTGTTTCACCTGATATCTCAAAGCAACCCCCAACCATATAATTAGATTTAGTCTGACAACTATAAGAAAGGTTGATTTAGAGCATGTTGGCTAATGATTTTAAGCAATCATCTCATTGCTAACCAATAGAGTGTACTCAGTATAGAAACAAAGTGTACAAATAGCATAGACTTTTCTCAGAAACTTATCAGAAACCATAAATCATAACTATACCTTATAGTTGGCTACTTCTTTTCTCTTCTGTTACTTAGTAAACAGTCACTTTCACGATGGTTAATGAGTTGACTTTTTTTAAAGGTTTGGAAGACATGAAAGATAAGATTATTATGTGCTTTTGATTTATCCCTAGGGAAATAGTATGTGCTCCTATCTATTGAACTTTTCTCTTTGCTCCCCTTTTCCTTTTTTCTTTTTTTTGGTGGTGGGGGTGGGGAGGGGGACTCACTTAGGTGTTTACAAAGTACTTCTAAAGTATTTTTATTTATTGGAACCTTTTCCTGATATCCATGTTAAGGCTCTATGTGTTAGTGATCCTAACAATAATTTTTTTCCATCCAGCCTTTTCACAGCATGCATGGGAGAGCTTATCTATTCAATAAGGTTTAAGTTTCTTAATCAGTAAGCCCTTTTCATAGTAAATTCTATACTGAGTGCACCCTTTTTTTGGAAATCTATTTGTGAATGAAATACCCAGTTTCTATGGTTATTATTGACAACTGTAAGTTGCCTCCATTAGCAATCATATCCTATGGTCAATCATGGAAAGACCCCATAAGTGGAAGATCAGGATCCAGGTTCATCTTTGGCTTCAAGCATCGATGAATTAATCAACCATAAGTGGTAGTCTTGGGAGGGAGTGTGATTCTACACTTTGAGGTCTTGATCAACTCTAGGCTTGGAACCAAGTAGGGTAGTTGAATTAGGAACTCTATTCTAAGAAGCTTTACCAAATGAAAAACATTGAGGCAACATTCTTAAATGCATGTTATACAAAAATTTTTCTTGTTATTACACTTAATTCTGCATATTATCAATTCATATCCTAAGTTGATATGGAAAATAATATATGGTTTAATAATAGTATACCATTAGATGTCTCAGCCTGCAAAGGATTTTCGGATATCTAATGATCCTGATCCTCTATCTCTTGACCCTCATGTCCTAGAGGAGTCGGGTGAGTAGTCCCAAGGTAAGCAACATCCTCTATAAGCTCTAGCTCTAGTAACCTTCTCTTAAATCACATCCTTGGCATCTTCTATGTTATAACAAAATGTTAATTGCATTTATATAAAAAAGAAACTGTAAATGAAAAAGCAATAGCATTTATAAATATTTACAATGTACAAAAATGCTAAGTAGAAGTAATTACCTTTCAATGTAATAGTGTCTTTATATATCCATATCTACTACATTGGGACCCACAACACCTTCATTGAAAACCCCTTGATACGTATTTGAATCCATTATAGGCTCATCATTATTTTGAACGTCATAGTAATCTCTTGGCATTGCTTTAATAGGTATGATCCATGCACTTCTTGCATTGTCATCAACATAAAAGACTTGCTCCACTTGAATGGCAAGTGCAAATGGTTCGTTTGTCTATAAAATCTTTCTATTCTTATTCAAACTGATGAAACCATGACGTGGATCCAATCAAAAACCTGTATTTTCTTTAAACACATCAAACCAATCACATTTAAAAAGGACAACTTGACGATCTTGAGTGAAGCTGATCTCAACAATGTCAGTAATTTGTCGATAATAACCATCGCAACTAGATTGTAAGTTGCATTTAACTATAACACCAGAAAGTTGTGTCGATTTTGCAGCATCAATAACTTTCCTTCGAAATCTAAACCCATTAATTATACATCCTGAATGATAATGAACATGTCTCAATGGGCTCTACACTAATATGTCGAAATCTCCTATCCATCGAGGGTCATTGGTTTGCTTTAATTGCTGCACATGTAATGTAAACCACTCAATGAATTCTGTGCCATGATGAGACAAATTAGAACTCTGCCTAAACTCATCATAAAAAGGATCAACTTTGGGGATTTGCTTTAGTATGTATAAGTGCCCAAGGGAAAGTTCATTTTCAAGCATTAATTCAAATGTTGTCTTTAAGATTGCCCTTAAATCTCAAAGATAGAAAGGCATTCACTAGTGTACTCATTGTACTAACCTTGATCATTCCTTTCAATATAGTTTAAATAATTATCTAGCCCATCCATGTACATCGAACAGAAATTAGTGCATTCCTCAATGAGATATCCTTCGATGATTGACCCTTCAGGTTTCACCTTATTCAGCACATAATCCTTAAGTTTCTTTAAGAAACGTTCAACTGGATACATCCATCAAAATTGTACAAGTCCAGCTATCCTTACTTCATTAGCTAAATGAAGTGTGAGATGTACCATGATATCAAAAAATGTAGGTGGAAAAATTTGTTCCATTTTGTACAACATGATTACAATTTGTCTATCCCAGTAATCTAACATTTTGCAATCTATGTTCCTTGAACACACAACTTTAAAGAAGTTACTCATCTCCGTTGTCATGTCGAGTACTGGTTGAGGTAGTACTCCTCAAACTGCTACTGGAAACAATACTTGCATGTAAACATGATGTTGTGGGGCAAATTCTACGTAAAAAGGTTGAGTTTTCAAAACCTATCGTTGTAGTGCATTTTGTGAGGAAATTCATCAACAGATAATTTTACCAAAACTGGAAATGAATTTTGGGTCGAACACAGGAAGGCTACGTCTATTTGAAATCTGCGATTATATTTTTTTGTAATTTTTTTTGTTTAAAGGCGAGATAATCATAGTGAATCGATACTATACTAGAGAGAGAGAACAAAACACATTATAATATGGATAATATTTTTACAACTAGTAAGCGGGAAATATTACAACTAGAAAGCAGTAAAATCTACTCTAGAAAGTGGTAAAAGAGAAGGTGGAGAGAAGTTATCCTCCTCGTCGGCTGCTTGGATGATGAGCCGAAATGAGCGACGCCTAGGAGACGGAGAGCGGAGAAAGAAGATGGAGAACAGAGCGGGAATTGGGGGTTGGTAGGACAACGTCATCACAAGATCCACTTCCATAATAGGGGCGAGAAGATGACCACGAGAGCACCACGAACGGGATGTGAAGTGGACAAAAATTTTGCTTTAAACTCTAGAGGAGCATCCCAGGTTTGGGACAAGCTTCTTTAGAGCTTTGTAGAGGGAGAGTGGTGAAGGAAGGAATGGAGAATTCGAGTGGTAGGGGTCTCCTTTTATAGTTGTAGGGATTGAGGGCAATTTGGTCATTTTATACTTGAAAACATTAATTCAGGGTCTTTAGTGATGGATTTAAGCATCACTAAAGGCCCTGAACAAGGGCATAAGTCGTGTGCACGTGCCCACCACTTCCTCTTTCGTGCTTCCATGCTTCATCCATGTTCACAAATCCTCACGATTGGATGGCTTAGGAGTGATCTTGCTCGCGCCCTCTTCGCACGTTAAGAGCGACGTGGTCTCTTTCATTGTCGTTGGATCAAAGATCAATGACTCAGAATGCGTGATCACGAGCCTTCACTATCGTGCCTCTCGTGCGTCTAATCTCGCATGAGATCGAGCGTCATCTTGCGTGTCTGACTGATTGCTTCATCTGAGCCATTAGCGCTTGATTGGATGGCCGAATCGCTGTCTCATGCGAGAGAAGGAGATGTGCCACAGACGATTCAAACGCGTGTTCCATGTATGAACAGTGACCCGACTACTATTCTACATGCTGCTTTGTGTTGCACTTTCATTTTAAGGCACGCGCATCCATGGTCGTTGGATCACGATCTAATGGCCTAGATTTTCTCTGCCTTCGCATTCAGAGAATGAGAACGCTGCTTGGGGTGCAACGTGGCGTGTTCTCAGTCGTTGGATGGTCATCCAACGGCTGGAATTAATCGAGCGAGAGAAAAAGAAATGCTGCAGCCGATGTCGGGCGGCTGTGATGGCACCACGTGGTCCCATCATGGCCGTCCATCTTCACTAAGTTGTAGATGGTGCCACGGATGTCGGATTGGTATGATTTTTGTGCCGTTGGGCTACGATCGTCGATCAGAACCCATTCGTGCAGTCAGATTTTTCATCTGAGGTGCAAATTTACACCATCTTGTCCCTTGACCTTTGATCTTTCTCGGATTGTATCTAATGCTACAGAAGTCCGATCAGGGTGATCTTGGAGTTGTTGAACTCCAATCATTGCCCTGATCAGCTTTGTATGGTTGGATCTCAAATCTGAGGCCTCGATTAATTATCACCCTATCACCTGACCATAAAATGGAGAAATTAACATAAAATTTATACAACCTAGTCTAAATGCATGATGATTCATGTTATGTAATATTTATAATATACGATGCAGCTTTATGTCTAAGAACACACAAAAATAGATGGTTTATGTGATATAAGCTTGTCTACATCACACCCCCATGCCTATGCTTTGTTAGTCCCTAGCAAAACTACATGCTATTTATAAGAGAATTAGTTAGATTTCTTGGGCAATAATTATTTTTCAACAGTTAAGAATTTCAACTAAGATTTGAACTATAGAGACACAATAGCACCTGGGTGTCTGCCAACATGTAGGCCGTCTCAAGCCCTTGCCTTATTCAAAGAAGGATCTTTTTCTTCTTTTCTTTTCTAATTTTTTTTTAGATTTTTGAGTTTAAGGTTTTGGAACGGCTTTCTATGGCCACTCAACCCACCCAAGACTTGATGAGAACTCTAAGTTCTAAGCACCTTTTTGTGAATGTGATAGACTCATTGATCAGCAATCAGAATGGACTTCTAGTTTCTACACCCCTAGGTGACCTTAAAAAGAATTCTGCCTAAAGGTGTATGTATTCGACTGGTATCTTTCTCCCTACTTTTATTTTTATGGGGTCAACACAAGGGCCAACCCAGTGTATATCACCCCAACTTATTATACTTTTCTACTTCTTCTTAAGTGTTTAGGAATTATACGTGCATTTCTTGAGTTGGAATCTGGACAACCTACGAATGGGTTGTTACCCACAATAACTTGCCAGCCAAACTGGTGCGGTGAAGTGTGGCTAATTTCTTTTTTTCTTTTCTTTTCTCCTTTTCTATTTCTTTTTCTTTTCTTTTTTGGATCATTTTCTTTTCTTTTCTTTCTTTAAGTAGGTGGCTTCTCAGATCTGAGATTTACCTAAAGGCAGCAGGAAAAGAATGGTTGTGTGGCTGGACTCTAGATAACCGACCAATGAGTTGTTACCCATGATAACTTGCCAACCATACCACCCTAGAAGGTTCATTAGCTACCCAATTTCCATAAAAATCATCGAAAAGCGAGTTAGTGCAAATAGTGTGTAGATCCTTATACTTAAAGTTCCCTCAGATTAGAGGGTGAGTTGATAAGTCGTGTACTTATCACCCCAACTTATTTAACCAATTTGAAGTAAATTTAGAATGGTGAGGACTCAATAAACAAATCCACATTTTAGTGGACACCCAGGTTGATTAAGGCCGAAGACCTGAAGGGTTAAGTGTTCAGATCCTACTGTATTATTCCCTAAGGTTGAAAAATCCTAATGCCCAATTATTCTTTCCTAATTCAATTTTTTTTAAATAAAGAGAAAAATAAGTAGAATTTACAAGAATTCCATGAAGCTGACAAAATGATTCAGAAATGAATCCACCCCCCATGCCTAGCTGATGCAATGTCCTCATTGAAAATAAAATGCATGAGAAGCAAGGTAGAATGAAGAAAAATATCACCTGTATTCCATGATGCTTGAGCCAATTCTAAGTTAGACTGTACAAGTGCTGAGTTTAATGCCATCAGCTAGGTGAAGTCCAGCCAAAGAAGTCACATTAAGGTTAAAGCAACGTTATCAGAGATGGGTTCTGGAATAACACAGTCAATATAAGGTTTCAGACGTTGTCCGTTGACCTTAAAAAAATTACCCGTCTTTGGATCTGAGATCTCAACGGGTCCATTGGGAAATATTTGATCAATGATGAACGAGCCACTACAATTTGACCTAAGCGTGCCAGGAAAGAGCTTAAGTCAAGAATCAAAGAGTCAAACCTTCTAGTTTGGCTCAAAGCTCTTGCAGGAAATCAGTTGGTCATGAAGAGCTTTAGTTCGAGCCTTATAGATCTTGGCATTCTCGTATGCATTGTTTCTAAGCTCTTCCAACTCAGATAGTAGGAACTTCCTGGTCTTTTCGAGTAAACTTAAATCAAAGTTGCATTTCTTGATCACCTAGAATGCTTGATGTTCAATCTCTATAGGTAAATGGCATGCCTTTCCATACACCAGACAAAATGGTGACATGACGATAGGTGTTTTGTATGCCATATGATAGGCCCAAAGAGCATCCTCAAGCTTTTGAGTCCAATCATTTCAATCAGGCTTAACCGTCATTTGCAGGATGCTCTTGATTTCCTGATTGGAGATCTCGACTTGTCCATTCGTCTGAGGGTGGTAAGGTGTGGAGATTCTATGATTTACCTCGTATTTTGCCTGTAAACTATGGAACGGGGCATTTGTGAAGTGAGTACCACCGTCACTGATGATGGCCCTCGAAGTCCCGAACCAACTGAAGATGTTTTTTTTTACAATATCAATGATCACTTTGTGGTCATTGGTTTCGGTGGGAATAGCCTCGATCCACTTGGACACGTAATCAACAGCTACGAGAATGTACTAGTGTCCAAAGGAAGGGAAGAAGGGTTCCATGAAATCAATGCCCCAAATGTCAAAGATTTCGATAGGAAGGATTGGGTTTAGAGGCATCATATCTCTCTTGGTTATGCTCCCAAGTGTCTGGCATCGGGAACATGACCTCGAGAATTCTTGGGCATCCTTGAATAAAGACAGCCAATAGAATCCAAATTGAAGTATTTTTCCGATCATCTTTTCCCCAAAGAAATGTTCACACGCAGATGCATGGCAGAACTCAAGTATGCTTTGAAACTCATTCTCTGATACACATCGATGAATAATTTAATCAGAGCCAATGCGATACAGTTTAGGGTCATCCCAGAAGTAATATTTGGCTTCAGATTTAAGTCTATCCTATTGTTGCTTGTTCCAATCTTGGGGGATTTAACCAACAGCCAAATAATTTACTATGTCTGCAAACAAAGGGGTTTGGACACTTGAAACTACTAGAATAGTCTTGTCTGGAAAAGTATCAGTAATCGAAATATCCAGATGAGAAGAATCACTTAGAAGCCTCGAAAGATGATCTGCCACCACATTCTGTGCCCCAGATTTATCTTTGATTTTAAGATCGAATTCTTAAAGCAGAAGAATCCCTTAAATGAGGTGGGCTTTGGCATCTTTTTTGGTCAAGAGATATCTCAAGCCCGAGTGGTCAGTGAAAATTATGATGTGAGACCCTAAGAGATAAGCCCTGAATTTTTCTAAAGCAAATACTACAGCTAGCAATTCCTTCTTAGTAATAGTGCAATTCCTCTGAGCCTCCTCCAGAGTTTTGCTAGCGTAGTAGATGACAGAGGGCTTTCTGTCGATCTTTTGACCTAAAATAGCCTTGACCGCGTAATCAGAAGCATCGGTCATGATCTCAAATAGGGCTATCCAGACCAGTGGTTGCAACATAGGAGCAAAAGTGACTACCATTTTAAGAAAATCAAATGCCTTGCAGCATGATTCATTGAAATCAAATGACGTATCTTTGGCAAGAAGGTTGCTTAGAGGGTGAGCAACCTTAGAGAAGTCCTTGATGAACCTCCAATAGAATCTCACATGACTGAGAAATGAGTGGATTTGTTTAATAGATGTGGGAGGAGGAAGTTTAGAAATAGCATCAACCTTATCTTTGTCGACCTCAATTCCCCGTTTAGAGATTACATGATCAAGACGATACCTTCTTGTGTCATGAAATGACTCTTTTCCTAGCTAAGGATCAATCTTATTTTGATGCATCTTTTGAGGATCAATTTAAGATTAACCAGGCAAGATTCAAACAAATCTCTGAAAATGGAGAAATCATCCATGAAAACTTCCATAAACTCTCCCACCATGTCAAAAAAAATGGCTAGCATACACCTTTGAAAATTTGCAGGTGCATTGCAAAGCTCAAATGGCATTCTACGGAAAGCAAAGGTTCCATAGGTATAGGTGAAAGTTATTTTTTCCTAATCCTCAGGATGGATAGGGACTTGATTGTATCCTGAGTAACCATCCAGGAAGCAGAAGTACTTTTGCCTGACTAATCTTTCAAGGATTTGATCGATGAAGGGTAGAGGGAAATGATCCTTTTTGGTGGTTGTGTTCAGCTTCCTGTAATTGATACAGACTCTCCAAGAGGAAGCTGAATGAGTTGTGATAGATTCTCCTTTCTCGTTAGTTATAATGGTAATCCTGACTTTCTTGGGAATAATTTGCACAGGATTTACCCATGGACTATCCGAGATCGGATAGATGATTCCTACGTCGAGCCACTTAATTATTTCTTTCTTGACCACTTCTCACATATTAGGGTTTAATATCCTCTACATCTGGTGAGATGGGCGGGATCCATCTTCCATGAAAATTTTGTGATTGCAGTAAGATGGCTCAATCCCCCTAAGGTCATAGATGGTCTAACCAATTGCTTCTTTATGTTCAATTATGACCTTGATTAGTTTTATCTCCTGCTTCCTAGTCAATTTAAAACTGGTAATCATAGGGAGCATCTTCCTACATCCTAAAAATTGATATTTCAAACTCTCAGGCAATGGTTTCAGTTTGAACTAGGGCAGTTCTAAGATGGAAGGTAAGGAGGATGCTGATGAAGATTCATCAGGATGATCGAGAGGAAGAGGTTGAAAGTGAACAAAATCAGTAACCTTTTCAGAATGTGGCGGGTTTGCTACGAAGGGTTGTAGGTTGGGTTCATTGGTGCAGGAAGAACTCTCAAAAGCAGATACAGCCATACATGTCTTAATATTCAAACGATCTTCCTCAAGTTGCTCTATAAATCCACAATCCTCAAATTTATTAATCACCTTGAAAATATCTAGTTTCAGTTTCCGATCCCCAAAGGCGATTTCCATGCTACCACACTCATAGTTGATATTGGCCTTAGCGATAGACAGGAACGGATGCCCCAGATTGATGGGTGTGTTCCTTAAATTCTCAGGTACATCCATGTCAAGGACAAGGAAATCTACAAGAAAATAGAAGTCCTTAACCTTAACAATAGCATCCTCAATAACACCTCTCGAATTTGTGATGAACGGTCTGGTAACTGCAGCGTTACTGAGGTCGGCCGAAGTTCACCTAATCCAAACTTCTTGTAAAGAGAAGTCGCAATTAGGTTAATGGATGCACGTAGATCCAAGAATGCCCGATCAAAAGTGCAATCTCTGATAACACATGAAATCATGGGGCACCTGGATCTTTCTTTTTTGGAGGAAGGTGATGTAGGATAACAGAACTAGCCTACTCGGAGAGTGTCACCTTTCTCGAAATAGATTCCCTCGACTTATGCTTCTAAGTGCATAAATATTTTAAGAATTTAGCATAAGCTAGAATGTGTTTGATGGCATCAAGGAGCGAGATATTGATTTCAACGTTCTTGGATAAATTCAAGAGATCCTTGTTACTATCAACAGGCTTCTTCTTCCTGGATTTAATCAAGGCCTCAGGAAAAAGAACATGAGTCAGATCTTCGGAATCAGGTTCTTGAGCCTTGATTTCTTCTTCAAAGTTCTACTTTCTTTCCTCAGGCTCACCAGGATTTTCTTAACTAGAGTAGGGTAGGTGTGGGTCCTAGGTTTGCCTTCCACTCCTCAAAGTAATGGAGTTGGCAGATGCGTACGGGTTTGGGTCTTAGGGAGGGTTTGGAAATGTCGGAGGGGCTTGATTAGCTAGAAACCCTAGATTTGATGAAGCAGAAGAGGAAGGACTTTACTCAACCACCTGAGCTTGTGCGTATGGGTCTATCTGATTCCCGTACCCTTGGGCTTGATTGCTTGGATTCTGTATGTTGCGCAGGTTGGGTACCGGTTAAGATGGTAGAGATCCGACTGATGGGTATTAGCAATGAGCCCGATTTGCATGTTTTCCAATGAGGTTTTCATTTGTTGCATGAGCTGGAGCATGGATCCTTTCATCTCTACCATCTGCCAGTTCAAATCAGCCTGCCTTACAGGTTGACGGGCATTCCAAACTGGCAGATTAACCTGATTTGAAGGCAATTGAGTATAAACATTACCTTGACCCATTGGTCTTTGTGAAGCATAGTTGCTGGGTCAAAATTGGGTCTGTTGCCCCAGATTTTTCCAAGAGAAGTTAGGGTGGTTCCTCCAACCCAGATTATGAGCGTTGGAATATGGGTTGGACCTAACATTCTCCTGTATAGCATAGACATCCTTATAGGGCGAGGATGGAGAGAAAGAAAGGGAGGTATCATAGAAACTTGGATCAAAGGCCCCAGTTTGGAACCCATGGCATTTCGAGCAATGCTAGCTCATAGGTTGAGCCACATCCAGTTGATTCACGAACTCCCGTCCAGAAGGAGCTCGTGAAGAATGGAATCCCGTATTCTAGGATTGAGTGGATCGAGATTGTTCGCAAAGTTTCCAGCCATCCACTCCACCATCCTTTTTGTAACCAAGTCCACCTTATCTAGTTTATTACAAATCAGCTCCATATCGAATGAATGAGAGTCATGGACCTTATTAACATTCAATCTGGGTTGTTGGGACCGATTAAATGTATCCATGGAGGCATGATTGATTAAATTTTCACTCATTTCCTCAAACAAATCATGTGCACTATCTGTGTCTTTGTTGAGAAATTTCCTCAGTAAGAAGCATCCACATGATTCTTGAGTTGTTCAGTCAACCCATGGTAAAAGATCTGCACGAGTTGCCATTTTATCACCTCATGGTGTGGACACTTCCATAATATGTCCTGAAATTGCACTAAGTAAACATGAAACTGCTCCTTGATAAGGCCACTTTTGTGGACCATTATTTGGCCTAAGTACTATTTAATTAGCCGTTCTTAGTTGATATTTGATTAGGAATTAAGTGGGAATTCAACATAGTCTACGTAACATATTATGCACCAATGTTATGTTTAATAACATATGATATGTTATGATAATGTTTTGGTGGATGTAGGCAAAAATAAGACACCTGAAGGCACCATTCAGATGGTCAAAATCACTCTACAAGAAGTCTGGAGCTCAATTTGGACGTCTGAGAATTACCATCATAGATCCCCTAGGGTCTGCACATTTTAAGACGTTTGAAGAATCACTCAGACGTCTGATGAAGGCCGCCAGTGTTTATCCTTCTGTTCCAACCACTCACAATTCTCGCCGAGTGGTTGGAGAAGGTGGTGGCCGGAAAGAAACAAACGGGGGATTTTTTAAAAAGAGGTCACTCCAACGCACCGGGGGATCAACACATGCTGGCTCTCCATCTTCTTCCTCTCGCCTACACCATGCTCTAAACGAGCACCGTGGACCCAGCCCTGCACTATGAATCGACGTCGGCCTCACCTCTCCTTCATTCACCTCAACGTGGTGGTGCTCGGTGACAGAAAGCACCACCACTAGCTGTTCCTCCAGCCATCTCCACCTTCCCTATCAAACTGCACCCCCTATGGCTACAACACCATCAACTTCTTCAAACTCCTACAGGGGCACCTATTCCACCTTCACCACCACCTTCCACTCCCATGCCAAGTCCACACTCTCCCACGCCAAGTCCCCACTTTCCCTCTCCAAGTACTTACACAGCCACCATCCACTCCCTCTTCATCTTCCTCTTCTTATCTTCTTCTCCTCCCCTACTTTTGCTGCTAAGAGTCCCAAACTTGCAGCCACCTACCCCCTAGCCAACAACCACCATCGGCCTCCAACCTCGACTCAAAGCACCACCAACGCACCCTCGTCAATCTCAGAGACTCGTGCAGCCACGTGCGGCTCAAGGGCGGCACCCCTGCAAACCACAGCAACTCGCACCCACCGCTGCCACCAGCCATTCCTCCTCCGACCAGTTGCCTTCGGCGATCATCTACCGCACTGTCACCGCCATCTCGACGCCCATCCTCCAGTGCACCTCCACCGCTTGCGAGCCGGCCAATGGCCCCTCCATGTGTGCGAGGAAGAGAGAGACGCATTCCTCTGTTCTCACGTGAATTAATATTTACATTGATGTGCCATTGCATGAGTTTTTAATTTTTAAAAAAAATTTTGATTTATTGAGTAATATTGCTGGCTAGCCCCTCAACTTTCCTATAATTATCTGGTAATCTTTCTTTTCTCCTATGCATTCTGTCCCTCTCCCAACACACATAGCTAATTAATAATGCAAGGGGATTAAGTTGTTGGCTAACTTTCTTGGTTTAGAATACTGTGGGTTATTTTTCTTAGAATGTTTATTTATTGCGTGAATTATAGCCAACCCTTAAGTTCTTGCTATATTATCTGATTGCATATCTATTCAATCTATTAGCCTCACGTACATTGCATGTTAAATTGTAATTGTAGGCGACATCATGATGGAATAATAAGATAAAGAATTTACAGGTTTTATTAGGCTTAAACCTCCCTATGGATACGACACTCTCATTTTGTGGTTAGACTACAATTTATTTAAGCTTTGATAGAGAGATTTTCCACCACGTGACTACAACGACATATCTTTTTATCGCTATCGTCTTCATAATCAAGCAAACTTCTCTCCATTAAATGGCATCATTACTGGGGAGGCAATGGGCCTAGTAAACTCGCAAGTAATTTTTCCTATCTGCTTTGAGTTCTAATTGATATTATTCATCCATTCACCTATCATTGGAGAAGGCACAAGCAGCAGACGCTCATCTTGGTGGACCTTGCTGCCACCTCAAAGATAATCGTAGGAGCTTGTGCGCCTTGATCCAACACGCATGGAGACGCATGGAGGACCATCTAGGAGGATTCTTCCTCTTAGACTTTTGATTCAGCATTTTAGAGTAGACTCTTAGGTTTAGTTTAGTTATTTGTTTTTCTCACCCTTGTACTCTGGGGCCAGTTTTTGGGGAAGTGTCCCTTATTTTTAGATTCTAGGATCATTCTGTGATAGTTAGATCTTTTGATTGCACATTTATTTTTAACACAAAAAAAAAATCCAAACTGCCTACTAGAAGCTGTATATCTTTAGGACGACCATCTAGGATTGCTTGAGCGACATCTAGATTTTCTTATTGCATTGGATGCATTTCTGCATCGAAGAGTACTGGAGCAAGGTATGTACTTCTTATCTTTTCCATCAATTATTTGCACACGCATTGCATTTAGATAAAATTATAGAAGACCACTTAAGCTAACTTGAAAAGATTAATCAAGCGATCACATGCTCCTCGAAAAGAAAGTAAATTATACAGGAAGTGTTTGAATAACTTGATTGCATTTTTCAAAAGAAAAATCACTTTTTGCGGTGTGATGCACACTTCCTGCACTGAGCATGCACTATAGGCACTGCGCTAGGACTTGGACCCTTAAGGCTAGAGGCATCGATCTCTTTATCAGTGCGAACCATCCTACCTTGCTTTGAAATGGTGGTATTAACTTTTGCCCGATGTTAACGCGGCGAAATCGTGTTTTAAAATAAAGCGTTGTAATATAGTCAAAATTACTTTGAAAATAAATAGATTTTTTTTTACTTGAAAAGATTCCGAAATAGAACACAGGGAGCAATATGGAATTCAGAAATCAAGATCACAATTTAAACTAAGAATTTGCAAAAATATCAGATATCAATGTGAAAAAAGATGGGAGTAAAATGGTGATTTAAATCATCATATACTCCTACAATATTAATTAAGGAACTCAATATATATGTATGAAATGAAAGCTCAAATATGTCATCTAATTTGTAAATCAGACGACTTAAAGTGATTTTCTTCTTCTTCTTTTTTCTCCTTCCTTCTCTGGCTTTGTCTTTCTCTTCAGCTTCTTTTCTTTCTTAGCTGCGGCTTCTTCTTCTTCTACTTCTTTTTCTCCAAGCCTTTACCTCTTCTTCTTCTAAGCCTTACTTTGTAACTCCTCCTCTTCTTCGACCCTTCTTATTTTCTTCTTCAGAATTTGGCTAAGTGTTAGGGCCAAGCTTCTCAGGGGAAAACCCTCCCTCTACCCACGTTGCTCTCCTTCTCTCCTTCTCTCTTTAGGATTCGCTCTCCCAGAGCCACAGGTAATCAGGTTATCAGATTTAGACGTGTACCTAAATCCAGGCTCACCGACGTGTAGTGGTGAGCGAGGAGTGCAAGTCTAGGTGAGTTATCGGGTCGAACTAGGTTCGCGTGCACATGTCACAGACGAGGCCGGGTGAGCGAGTGAGAGGGACCTCACCCCATGAACTGTGGCGAATAGACCCTTTCACTTTTGCATGATATATGCTGCAGTCGCTCCGACAGCTTCCGATGTGGGACTATCTACGCATCCTTTCTTCTTGCGTCTGCCAAAGTACGTATCGTCCACAATTGCTTTAGCTGCTGGGCTCGTGTCTTAAATTAAGGACCTGGACTTGTGCGTAAGACGCTTCCACGCAACCTACAATGCTAACCTGGAACGGGGGGCACCTGGAGCAGCTCTCAAGCAAGCTTGAAGCTTGCTGCTTCCATGGTGGGGAGGTCGAGTACCTGAAATCAATAAAATGGCCTCTTGGCCCTGTGAGAATGTTCAGAGAGGTTCGTCGGGTCACGACAAGTGCAATGGTGAGGGTTATGTGGCTTGTGGATGTCTGTGGGTTCATGGCGAGGTCGAACTACATGCGTGTGAGTGGGTGTGTTTGGGGGTGCGTGTGAATGAGTGGAGTGGTGAATAAAGAGAGGGGAAATGATTGGAGAGGTGTGGTGATGGTTATAGGGTGGTCAGTGAGGGATTTGGTGGCTTGTGGTGGTGGGATGGGCTCGCTGGAGGGGATGGTCGGATATGGAGGAGATGACGTCCAAGGTGTAGAGGGTGTGGAAAGAAAGTAGAGGATATAGAGAATGTAGCTAGGATGTTGTTGGATGAAGCTAGGCAGAGATGGCATCGGTTGAGGTACGGCCGACACTGGAGACGAAGGTGGCTCCGGTGAGAGAGAGAAACGGCGAGGACAAAGGAGGAAAGGGCATCTGCTGGTACGGCAAGATGCAGAAGGAAGCGAGGAAGATGAATCCGCCACTAGTATTGTGGAAGGACAACGAGGAAGAATGGAGGAGGTCGTCGGACGTCAAGGAGCCTTCGGCCTCGAAAGAGAGTAGAAGTTAAGGGAGATCTTGGCTGATTTCGAGAGTGAAGAGTTCAGGAAGACCTAGCGGCCCTTTTATAAGGACCTAGAGGCAAGGAAAGCTTGGAAAACAAACTTCCAAGCTCAGAAACATTCACCAGATTTGGGTGCTTCTTGATACCCAAATTTCTCATGCGTTCGCATGAGAGATTGAGAAAGATTCAGAGCACATGGACGGGTTCAGATTGAAGATAATTTCTTAATGAATATCCCTTCCAATTTTTTGGAAGGGATTCGCCAAGCAATCAGGGAGAACTTCCCAGTCAAAGATTGCCGGAGTAGGTTTCCACCGTGATAATGGTGGAGGGACCTAATTGTGAAGATGGAGAAGAAATTTGGAGGCTATTTGAAAGGATTTTGAAAGTTAAGGACATAAATGTAATTAGGCAGGACCAATTTGCAAACTAGGTCAAGACAAGCTCAACTTGGGTCAAAATTTTGGTACAAACCTAATTTAGTTCTAAGGAATTAGATGGTGAGGTTGGATTTTGGTTTTGATCATGTTTAGCTGGATAATTTATGTAAAAACCTAAATTAGGGTAAATATCTGTATGAGACTTTATTTTGGGTCAAGATGGGTTCTGATGGCTAAATTGAAGGTACCAAACCCTAGAGAATATTTTTCTATGAATTTTAGAGGGTTTTGGTGAATTTTATCCTCACCATAACCTTGGTTAATTGAGTCTGTTTTTAGGGTTTTAAAAGTCATTTAATTCTCAAAACACATGCAGACCCTTTTCTGTATGTCTTGTCCCACTTGTTATCTTTTTAAGACCAATTGTCCTTCATTCAACCCCTAAGAAATTCCTTGGTTGTGCTGCTTTCAAGATAAGCTAGTAAAATTGTAGTTTTAGCCCTAATTTCTTATTTTTCTACCAGAATGAATATGCAATGACTTGTGACTCTCTGATGATTATGTAGAAGCATTTATTGACTTAATTGGGTCAAAATGAGCTAGTTATGGCTCATGATGGTGCTCCTATCATACCCCCATGCCTAGCTTTTGCTAGTCCCATAGCAAAATTTCAAGGTATTAACTTTGATTATAGACCATAAAATCTTTTGATGCTTAAAAACTTTGCTGTGTGCTTCCTTTTGTAGATTAGGTTAGAATGCTGATAGTAGGTCTAGAGGTACTCAAGTCCCAGCCAAGATCCGGACCTGACTAGCTCTAGCCCCAGTCTGCCGCAAAGGTTTTTAAGGCCCATAGGAACTAACCTAAGGTTCGTTAAACTCCGCGGTTAAAGCACCCGTGCTTGTAACATGTTTTAGCCTCGGTACGGTTTGCAGTGCATTTTTGTCAGAGAGAGATAGAGGAACTTGTCTTTATTTTTGGAGAGTTTTCTCTCTCTTTTCTTTTTATTTCTAGCTTCGGATTGGCTTTACAACATGGCCTGTATCGGATTATTAGTCTCCATCATCAATCCTTGCAGGGTCCTTGGCAATTGATGCTTTGAGATAACACCACCCAAGGCAACCCCTAGAACCTTAGCTTTCGAGATTTCGAGATAATCCTGCCTGTGGCGTTCTATAGCTAAATCCAGACCCTAGCAATCGACATTTAGGGATAATGCCGCCCATGGCATCTGAACTAGCACAAGGTACTTACGTGCCCCCGGTATGATATGTAGATATCCTAGGAGACAAGCACCGAGGAGACGATATGTTATTATGCATCTTCGAGGGGAATTTTCTACTCTCCACGCTGGGAACTCATCCAAATCAACTTGTGTTGATCAGCCGCTCCTAATCTAGGTGACTTTTCCAGAATAATTTAAATGCATTTGCATGATTTTGATATGTAGGTGCACTGAACCAGACTGTGTGTAGATTGGGGTGCTTAGGTTACCGAGTCCTGCAAACTAGAGGTCATTTAATGAGGCCAAATACTCCCTAAGCCTTTGGCCTAATACTTAAGCTTCACATTTTCCCTAACCTCTTGAGGACTATCCAGATCTTAGTGGGTACCTGAATTTTTAAGCTTAGGATTATAGCCCAAAAGGCTTAAAATAAACGTTTCTACAAATCTCTTCTCTGTTTCATTAGGAAATTTTGCCTTTCTTTCTTTTAATATGGTCTAAAACTAAGTCAATCCTTAATCTTTTACTAATGAGTACTTATTTTTCTTTTCGAATTGTGCTCCTTTTTAACATTTTTATCTCCTCCCCTTTTTCTCCTCAAAGTCTGAAATGCCATCAAAATTTCCTCTCCTCTCATATTTTTATTCTTTTTCAAGAATTTTTCTTATTTTTTTCATATTTTTGGAATATGTGATTTTTTTTTATGAAACCCTTTCTTTATGAAATTATTTTCATGGCATTTTGCACTTTACTACCCCCCCATGCCTATGATTTGCAATGTCCTCATTGTTAATTATGTGGGTTTAGGTTCAGCTTAGATCATTCATTAGAACAGGTGTTGGGTTGGTGAATGGCTCGGGATGACTGTTGTGGACGATTTCAATCTCGGGTACGGATACTAGAGGTGGAGTCAACTGTCCTAGTGGATGAACCCTAAAGTGCAATATGAGTTCAGCATAAGAAGTTTTGGGATTTTCCAAAAATGACGGGTTGCCTCCCGTTAAGTGCTAAATTCAACACCTTTAGCTAAGAAAAAAATGGAATGGAGAAGGAGTGGTGAAATTAGATGAGTTTTATAGAACAAGCACCTTGATTAATAGCCTGGTTGGTCCAACCAGGTGCTTGTTCAGATCAGCAGGCTGATGATGCAGCCCAAACCCAATTAATCTAGAGGGTTGATAGATATAGATCAAGAGATGCGGAACCCACCATATGCTGTGGAGCTCGAACTGATGCAAAAGTGTGAATCCAGGGTTTGGCTGAGTCAGATCAGCTTGGTCAGAGTAGGGATCCTCAAAGGAATCACTGGAAGATGTGAGATCCCTACGAGAGTGATCAAAGAAGGATGGGGCATGATTTGTAGTCTGATTGAAGTCTAAAACCTGATTTGAATGTGGAGGAGAATCATCTGCAACCAGATAGAGAGGAGAATCAGAGTAGAAATTGAGTCCGGTTGCGGGTCGGGGTTGAAAACGGGTTTGGGAAGGTTCTGCATATGTTGAAGAGGTGGCATTAATAAGAATTGTGTATGGGGGCTCTTCTAGTAAGGGTTCAAAGGTGGGTTCATTTAGAGAGTCCTCATAGTAGCCATCAAACTCAAAGGTAAATGCCTGAAGAGTGTTTATAGGATGAAGAAAGTCTGAGTCAAGAAAAGATTCGAATCCTGGGTTGTAGTCACTCTCAGCACTTGTTGTTCTTAATTCTTGAGGATAGAAAAAAATGATTCCATCTTAATGGAACCTGATTTTGAATCAGTGATCTCAGGATCAGGGACCATAGAGTCAGAGTCGAAGAATGGGTCATATCTGCTGTGGTCGTAGATTGGCTCATAGTCATTAGGAAACAATGGTTCTCCGAAATCATAGTAAGGTTTGAAATCATCGAAGAATTTGCAAGAATCAAGTTCTGAATTTGATTCGAGATCAAAGGTTCCACCACAGAATAAATCACAAGATGTAGACTCAGCAACCTGACTTGGGTCTAGCCTATTTGTAGATTCTAAGCTTAAAAAGGTATCCCTATTGGGTCTAGGCTCGAATTTTTGGCTTGTAGGGAAGACCCAATCAAAACCCCACTCTTCCAACTCCTCGATTTCTATATCGTAGATCAACGTGACTTCTAAAAAATCAATCTATATTTCTGAGGATGTTGGTGAGATACATTCATCAAATAAAGGCCCAGAATCATAATCCAAATTCAAATTTTGATTTTCGTCATACGGTCCTTGTGATTATCCCAAGAAGATTCAGATCTAGATTCTAGGCTAAGGATGTGGGTTGAATCACTAGAATCTAGGTTGGGCTCTACAGGGATGTCAGAATTACTTTCGGCAGTCACCTTATTAGAGTAAAGGGCGGAATCTACACCCTTGAGAGGTTCTGATTCAATCTCATTATCATAGAAGTCTAGGAATTCTATGCTTGGCGAACCAGGGTTTTGGTCTTCTAGGGCTGGTTCAAAATTGCATCCTCCTACAATTGGATTATCCCAACCTGTCTCACAATCAAGCATATCAATCTATCTATTAGGTTGATCATATTCCATTGGAGGTTCACAACAACCTTGATTCTTGAACCTAGGATTTGGAAAATCAGATAAATCCTCAGTATTATTCCAAGATGTTCTGCTAAACGTTTGGGGAATGTACGGGTATTTTTGGTTGATTATCTGCATTAATAATTTTATCATCACTTCCTATTTTTCAAGATCATCTTGGTGTCTTTCCCAAAGTATAGGATTTGTCATGCATTGGAGATATTCAAAGTTATGTAATTTCTCTAACTCAATGTATCCTATCATGAGAACATCCTGGGTGGATCCATTTGTTACTTGTGTTATAATTAATTGGGCATAGTTTATGATGAAGGTTGTTGTTGTCGATACATTAACCTGAATGTTTTCAATTAATTTTTAGGTTTGGTCATCCATCTCATAAAACCTGAGGGCATCCTCAACCATTCTATCTTTCATGGATCTTTGAGATTCAGGTTTCTTCAATAGTTTCCTAAGTAGCCAGGCTGCATTTTTGAATCAGATGGTGGAATCAAGATGTAGAATCAAAATTCAAGTTTAGATCGAAATTGATTATATCTAAAAAAGATTCCCAAGAAAATTTATGTGTGTACTCTAAATAGAAGGGATGACAGACTGGATGTGATATTGACCCAATCAAGGCACCCGAAGATTTTGGATGACTATAGAGGTTCGGGGCAGATGATACCCCTTAGTCAGAAAGCCATCCACCTGAGAATTACCTGGGTAGCCAGAGAGGGAGAGTCCCGCAAAGACCCTTACACGGTAGAGCATCCCCACAGGTTACAAGGTTTTGCCCACCCAACCTCTCTTGTCACTGATGGTCTAGGTAGACCAGAATGGGGACTTAACCTCTTAAGGCTACCAATTTTATTAAGAACAAGGGTGCTTAGGATTTCACTTGAACTTTTAAGATGTATTGAGTGCAAGAGTGACCTAATTTAATGATTGGTTGACCCAACAAAGTGGGTCAACTTCACCTGTTTGTCACATGAAAAATTTAGGTCTCTCTTTTAGTGATCAAATGAATTTAAGAGCCTAATTTTAGTGTTTTGTTTGAATAGATCAATTCAATCAAGGCTTAGGCACATTTGATTTCAAAGATCAATTCTTGATTAAGCAAGTGTATCTCTAAAACCCTAAACTGGAATCCTTACTTGGCTCTGATTTGGTTCAATTTAATTTGTCCAAATGTGATACCTAGGCTCAAACAAGAATGTGTTAGCCCTAGATACCTTAAACTTTAAGTGGGTGCACAAATTAGGGTTTGTTGCTTTCTAAATAGAATGTATCAAATCAGGCAACTTGATCATTAATCTAAGAATAAAATGCAAGTAGTCCTAATTGATTTTTTTCCTTTTAACCTTTTTAGAAATTGAGGCTTAAGAGAAAAGAGATAGAGCTTACCTGCCCCTGGCGTGTTTGATGTGCAGCTGAACTTTCTTCAATGAATCTCTCCTGGAACAAAAACAAAGAGATAAAGCAAGTTCGTACCAAATTAGGAATTGCAATTAAGAGTTCTAAATTGCCCGTTGCTCCCTGGCACCGATGCCAAAATGTTAACGCGATGAAATCGAGTTTTAAAAAAAAGCATTGTAATATAGTCGAAATCGCTTTGAAAACAAATACATTTTTTTACTCTAAAAGATTCTGAGGTCGAACACAGGGAGCAATATGGAATTCAGAAATCAAGATCACAATTTATACTAAAAGAATTTGCAATAATATCAGATATCAATGTACAAAAAGATGGGAGTAAAATGGTGATTTAAATCACCATATACGCCTACAATATTAACTAAGGAACTCAATATATATGTATGAAATGAAAGCTCAAATCTGTCATCTAATTTGTAAATCAGACAACTTAAAGTGATTTTCTTCTTTTCTCTCCTTCCTTCTCTGGCTTTGTCTTTCTCTTCAGCTTCTTCTTCTTCTTTTTCTCCAAGCCTTCACCTCTTCTTCTTAGCCATGCTTTGTAACTCCTCCTCCTCTTCGACCCTTCTTTTCTTCAAAATTTGGCCGTGTCAGGTTCAAGCTTCTCAAGGCAAAACCCTCCCTCTACTCGCACAGCTCTCCTTCTCTCTTTCTCTCTTTTGGATCCACTCTCCCAGAGCCATAGGTAATTGGGTTATCGGATCCAAGCGCATACCTGGGTTCAGGCTCACAGGCATGCGGTGGTGAGCGAGGCGTGTAGGTCTAGGTGGGCTATCGGGTTGAACCAAGTCCGCGTTCACGTGTCACAAACGAGGTCGGGCGAGCGGGTGAGAGGAACCTCACCCTGTGAACTGAGGCAAACAGACCCTTTCACTTTTACATGATATACCCTGTAGTCGCTCCGGCAGCTTTCGATGTGGGACTATCTGTGCATCCCTTCTTCTCGTGTCTGCCGAAGTACGTCCCCTCCACAATTGCTTCAGCTGCTGGGCTCGTGTCTTCAATTAAGGACCTGGACTTGTGCACGAGACGCTTTCGCACAACCTGCAGCGCTAACCTGGAACGGGGGCACTTGGAGCAACTCTCAAGCAAGCTCGAAGCTTGCTACTTCCATGGCGGGGAGGTTGAGTGCCTGAAATCAATAAATGGCCTCTCAGCCCTATCAGAATGTTCAGAGAGGTTTGCTAGGTCACGACGAGTGCAATGGTGAGGGTTATGTGGCATGTGGATGTTTGTGGGTTCGTGGCGAGGTCGAACTGCTTGCGTGTGAGTGGGTGTGTTCGGGGGTGCATGTGAATGAGTGGAGTGCTGAATAAAGAGACTGGAAATAATCGGAGAGGTGTGGCGATGGTTGTAGGGTGGTCGGCGAGGGATTTGGTGGTCTGTGGTGGTAGGACGGGCTCGTCAGAGGGGATGGCCGAAGATGGAGGAGATGACATTGCGGAGGGTCGTCAGAGGTCGAAATAAGGTGTGGTGGGTGTGGAAACAAAGTAGAGGATATAGAGAACATGGCTGGAATGTTGTTGGATGAAGCGGGGCAGAGATGGAATCGGGTGACGTACAGCTGACGCCGTAGATGAAGGTGGCTCTGGTGAGAGAGAGAAACAGTGAGGATGAAGGAGGAAAGGGTGTCTACTGGTATGGCAAGACGCAGAACGAAGCGAGGAAGATGAATCTGCCACTAGTATTATGGAAGGACGACAAGGAAGAATGGAGGAGGTCGCCGGATGTCGAGGAGCCTTCGACTGCGAAAGAGAGAGGAATTTAAGGGAGATCTTAGCCAATTTCGAGCGTAAAGAGTTCAGGAAGATCTGGCAGCCCTTTTATAAGGACCTAGAGGCAAGGAAAGCTTGGAAGCCAAGGTTCCAAGCTCAGAAACATCAACTGGATTTGGGTGTTTCTTGATACCCAAATCTCTCATGCGTTCGCATGACAGATTGGGGAAGATTCGGAGCACATGGATGGTTTCAGATTGATGATAACTTCTCAATGAATCTCCCAATTTTGGAAGGGATTCACCAAGCAATCAGGGAGAACTCCCCAGTCAAAGATCGCCAGAGTAGGTTTCCACCGCGATAATGGCATAGGGACCTAATTATGAAGATGAAAAAGAAATTAGGGGGCTATTTGAAAGGATTTTGAAAGTTAAGGGCATAAATGTAATCGGACAAAACCAATTTCCAAACTAGGTCAACACAAGCTCATCTTATGTCCAAATTTTGGTACAAACCTAATTTGGCCCTAAGTAATTAAATGGTGAGGTTGGATTTTGGTTTTGACCATGTTTGACTGGGTAATTTATGCAAAAACCCAAATTAAGGTAAATATCTATTTGAGACTTTATTTTGTGTCAAGATGGGTTTTAATGGCTAAATTGAAGGTACCAAACCTTAGAGAATATTTTTCTATGAATTTTAGAGGGTTTAGGTGAATTTTATCCTGACCATAACCTTGGTTAATTAAGTGGGTCTACTTTTAGGGTTTCGAAAGTCATGTAATTCTCAAAACACATGCAGATTCTTTTCTGTCTGTCTTGTCCCACTTGTTATCTTTTTAAGACCAACTGACCTTCATTCAACCCCTAAGAAAACCCTTGGTTGTACTGTATTCAAGATAAGCCAATAAAATTACAGTTTTAACCCTAGTTTCTTATTTTTCTTTCAGAATGAATATGCAATGACTTGTGACTCTCTGACGGTTATGTAGGCGCATTTATTGACTTAATTGGGTCAAAATGAGCTAGTTATGACTCATGATGGTGTTCCCATCACCCGAGTGGCTCGATACTCTAAGGAGGGGGACACCCCTTAAAGGAATTCAAGGGTAGTTAAGTGGCACTGCTAATGCAATGCCTCAAAGGAAGGGTTCACCCTACATGCATCCCTTTGTTCCATCCTTGGAGTACCTTTTTACTTAAGCATTAGTGAATATCATTGTAGCAAAGTGTACATCTTTAGGGCACTCGAAGGTCAATTTAGGGTGCGTAATTGCTTGAAAACTTGATTGATCACCCAAAAAGGACTAAAAGAAACCTCAACCTTCTTAACAGTCATTGATCATAAATTTCAAGCACCTCATTTCTCTTATACCACTTACATGGGAATGGAGAAACACTGCCTTGACTATATTTATCCAAGTTGAAGAGTTGGAAGAGGACATAAAGAACTTTAAAATCAACAAAAGACCTCTTTCCTTGTGTTTGCTTGGTGTATGCTTGGTAGGTGCTCTCTTAGAAATAGTCTTCTCTTCAACCCTGAGCCTAAGAGAATTATAAGGGAAGCTAACCAAGAAAGAAGAAAAATGGTTGAAGAAAGCCCTGAAGAAGAGATTAGGGTTGGTGAAAATCAGAGAGACTATTTCCTCCCTACAACTGATAAATGCCAGTTTATCATCATTCTTTTGCATTAAAACAATCCTAGCTCTTAGGGTTTTGCTTCACAAATAGGTTTTTTGGGTTGCATTTAGTCATAAATTAGGATAGGCATGCATTGCATTTTTCTTATCTTTTTAATGTGTTTTTGTGAGTGTTAGGGATGAACAAATATAAAGATCCCTAAAACCCTAGCACTCACGAAGGCAACTGGTGAAGAAGAAGCTCAGACTAGCTGGAACTCAGCTTGATCCAGCTCACCAGAGGTGCAATCCAGCTCAATTGGACTAGGGTTAGCTCATCCTAACTCCATTCAGCTCATGTCAGCTGAATGGTAGCTCAAGAGAGCTCATCTTAGCTCACCCTATCTCAGGTTAGCTCAGATCCAGCTCAACTTAGTTGAGTCTACCTCATCTCAGCTCCCATTAGTCCACAGGGAGCTCTAGCTAGCTTAGTTGAGTTGACTGGAGTTCACCCTAGCTCATGTCCAGCTACATTCAGCTCCACTCAACTCCAGCCAGCTGAAGATGAATTCATTCCAGCTCAAGAAGCTTAAGTCTAGCTCCTATGGACTTAGCTTAGCTCAACTCAGTAGAGCTAAGCTACCTTAGCTGCCTCAACCAGCTTGATCCTCCCCGGGAGCAGTAAACCCAGCTCACCTCAACTCATTTTGGAAGAAGCCAACTCACTTTAGCTTGGCTTAGCAGCTAGCAAAGAACTAGCAAGCTAAGCCAGCCAGAGTAGCTCATGCCACCTTCTTCAGCAGCTACCAGCTCCAGCACAAGCTCTAGACTTCTCCTCCTCAGCTCCTCTCTTCAAACCCTCGCTCCAATACCTCCTCCTCTACTCCACTACTAGCTAAGCTAGGTTAGCTTAGCTTAGCTTAGCTATGATCCAGCTCCCTTGGCTTTTACCACCTAAAAACCCTACCAAACAACTCCACCAACTAGCTCCACCTAAGCGACACATAAGCTAACCCTACTTCCTCCTGTCCTTGGCGCCAACCTAACCAACTCACTACCTCCAAAAAACACTATAAAGTGGTGCCAAAACCACCCTAACCACCCTCCATTTTGGCGCCAACTTCAACCCCCATATTCACCCTACACATAACCCCTCAAAGCCACATCCACCATCCACCTCAAGCCCCTTCTAGAAGCCTAGAAGTTGGCACCAACCCATGGCACCTCTCCATGGTTGGCACCACTTTTAGGTGTCCCTTGGCCACCCGTAACTACCCCCCTTACATCCCTTAGGTGGCACCAACTCCCCTTTGCCCTAGGATCACCTAACCACCCCCCCCCCCCATCTTCCCATCTTAGCCATCCATCTCAAGAGTCACCTTAACCCTCTCATCCTACCCTATAAAAAGACCAACACCCACCACCTAACAACTCATCCTTAGCTAGCAAAATACCTCTCATATTCTACCTAAAGCTCATGCCCAAGAGAGAAGAAGAAGATTAAGGGGATACTCTGTCCCCTTGGTGCCTTCCCCTCTTCCCTTCTCTCTTGTGCCCATGCCAGCCAAAGGAGAAGCCAGGCAAGGAAGACCTTTAGAGGAGGTCTTGAAGGTGGTCCATGCCATCTTGGAGGGGAAGCTTAAGGGTGGTACACGCCCACCCTTGGAGGAAAGAATTGAGGTGGAGAGCATGCACCTTGGAGGAGCATTCAAGGAAGGAGAAGGAGACCTTCTTTTCAAGCCAAGGAGCATCTAGGCTTAGAGCAAGAGGACTCCCTTCTTCACTAGATTCTGCAAGAGGATTTGTGTTTTTTTTATTGCTTTTATATTTTTCATTTTAAGTAGAAGCATTCCTCTACATGTTTTTGTAAAACACAAATTCTACTAAATCAATTTGCCTTCTTTTCATTTTCTATTGCAATTGCTTTATCTTTGTTCTAGCACTTTTTCACTTCCACTTCCTAATTACTCTAGGCCTCCACGTGCCTAAAGTGGGCTTAGGGAGGGGTCATATTTGTCACTTAGGTTTTAGCTTAGTGATTGTAGGTGTTAGTTACTTTTCTGTCAACAATTCGCATTTTGCCTTCATTATTTCAAAACATAAAAATTATATATTTAAAATACCAAAAAGAAAAATTGAGTTTCCTTTAAAAGCAAGAGATTCGAATTACAAACTTGCCTCCTTGGACGACCCTTGATACTCCCCTATCTTGGAATAGAAATTTAAAAGCGTATGTGATTTCCCGTGTTACAACGACTTTAAAAACCCTAATTACAAATCACACGATTTTTCACATCAACAACCCACCAAGCCTTACCTATCCGAAGACCTGGAGTGGATAATCCATATGAAATCAAGAGTAGCACCATATCTTTGCTCCCATCTTTTTATGGTACTGCTAGGGTGGATCCCTACAGACATCTTGAGGAATTCACCGAGGTTTGTTCCACGGTGAAACTCCAGGGCTTTACTGATGAAGCCCTGATGAGGACTCTATTTCCATTCTCTCTAAAGGATAAGACCAAGCACTAGTATCATACCCTCAATGCAAGGGTAAATGATTGGGCCACCCTTAAGGGAGAATTCTTGAAAATGTATTTTCCTATGAGTATGACCAACCATTACAGAAGAGAGATTATGGGTTTTACTCAACAAGAAAGGGAGAAATTTCATGAGACTTGGGAGTGCTTTAATGCACTCACCATTAGGTGCCAAGATGGCAGTTGGTCAAACAGTTCTACAACGGATTATCTGAAAGGCACGGGCAAACCATCGATGCTGCCTGTGCAAGAACCTTCATGACCAAAACTGAGGATGAAACCTGGGCATTATTTGAAACATTAAGTGACAACTCCATACATATGTCCTCTGCCTATCAAGAAAGGAAACCATCAATCTTGCAGAGGAAGATAGAGGCCCATGAAGCCAGGGCTACTCAGGATTTGGCTTATCAGATTCAATTGTTGAACAAAAACTTTAATACGCTTTTAGCAAACCCCGGCATGAACCCACAAGCAGCCTCTATCTTTTAGGCTTCAAGTGAATGCTCCATTTACCAAAGCACAACGCACGTCACTGCGGAGTGCCACCAGGAAAATCAATTCCCTGAGTTGATTTAGGTTGACCTGAATGCGGCCCAAGGTTTCCAGCCACCTCCTCGTAATAACCCATATTCTAATACCTATAATCTGAGGTGGTGGAACCATCCAAACTTCTCATGGAAGCAAGGTGATGCTTCCAACTCAGGGAATGCAAGACCTCTACCTCCATAACCCATATACCGGCCATCCTATGAAAACCCTCATCAGAATAAGCCTTCTGAAATGGATGAACTTAAAGACATGATGAAAGTAATGCAAGAGCATCAGAATATGGTATCCAATCTCAGAATATGATTATTACTGATATGCAATCCCAAATTGGTCATCTTACTGAGGCAGTTAGGCAGCGTGATCCGGGGAAATTGCCTAGCTTTTCTGAGGAGAACCAAAGGGCAAGAGGGTCATATTCACGGAGCACGCCCAAGTTATGACCGTGCTGAGGAGTGGAAAGAAAATTGACAAGCCTGATAGCACACCTATGGTCACCTCTCAGGATTCCCCTCCTACACCAGACCCAACTTCCATCTCCACCAAGGAAGAACCACACTGCTCTCCCTCGCTTAAAATCACCCACTCTGAGGATGTCGCCATTCCACCACCCCTTTCCCACCATGACAACCCCTCTACCTAGAAGCCGAGGGTGCCTTATCCAGAGTGCTTATCTGCTCCTAGGGAATCTTCCATTGGCTCGTTTGGAGCCAAGGATAGGATAGAGGAGATTATGGACACTTTTAGGCAAGTCCAGATCAACTTGCCTTTGTTGGAAGCTATCAAACAGATTTCGTCCTATGCCAAGTTTCTAAAAGACTTGTGCACCTAGAAGCGCCGATCTAGGAGATAGGTCCAAGCCAAGGTCATCCTGCCTGACCATGTTAGCTCGGTCATCCAACATAGAACACCCCCAAAATGAAAGACCAGGGGCCTTGTATATTTCAGTGGTTATAGGTAACGAACACATTGACGAGGCTCTACTCGATCTGGGTGCAAGGGTGAACATTTTACCGAGTTCTGTCTGTGACCTTTTGGGACGAGGTGATTTAAAGCCTAGTCCAGTCATCCTCCAGATCATAGACAGATTACTTAAGACACCAAGGGGATTACTGGAAGATGTCCTGGTGAGAGTGGAGGACTTCTTCTTCCCTTTTGACTTTCTTATTCTAGATACTGACCCATCTAATAAGCCCACCAAGTCGTCAATTATTCTAGGATGCCCCTTCTTGGCCACAACCAACACCTTTACCAGTTGTAGATCAGGGACACTTAAAATGGGCTTTGGGAACAAAAAGATCTGGTTGAATTTTTTTGATACCTACAAGCAATCCAAATTTGAGGATTGTTTTCAGATTGAGGTTGTTAATGAAATAATTAAGGAGACTACTCTATCACTCCTATGTAGAGATCCCCTTCAAAAGGTCATATCTAAGGACCATCCTTCGACTATTGAAGAAAATAAAGGGGATATACTCAAATTAGAAGAGTTGCTGGGGGTACACACAGAGTCTCTATCTCCACCTTGGACTGTGAAGGTAGATCCGCTACCTAAGGCGGGGACATCTCAACTTAAACCTTCAATCCAAAAGGCTCCTGAGTTGGAACTAAAATCCCTCCCGAGCACATTGAAGTATGCTTTCCTTGGCCCTAATGACACGCTCCCCATTATTATCTCGTCTGCATTATCTGAATTGTAGGATGGAGCTCTGCTTGAGTGTTTACAAAGGCACAAAGAAATAATTGCTTGGTCAATTGCTGATATAAAGGGTGTTGATCCCTCCCTTTTCATGCATCATATATACACAGATGAGTTTATGAAACCCTTCTGAGACATGCAGAGAAGGCTCAACCCTAATATGCAAGAGGTTGTTAAAAAGGAGATTCTGAAATGGTTGGATGCAAGAATTATCTATCCCATTTCAGATAGTAAATGGGTCAGTCATATTCATGTGGTGCCTAAAAAGGTAGGAATCACTGTGGAAGAGAACGACCAAGGATAGTTGGCAACCACTAGACCCTCAGCTGGTTGGAGGGTCTGCATTGATTACCGCCGTTTGAACATGGCTACCCAGAAAGACCATTTCCCTTTATCGTTTGTCGATCAGATTTTGGAATGACTGGTGGGGAACAAGTACTTCTGTTTCCTTGATGGGTACTCTAGGTATAATCAGATAGCCATCTTTCCTGACGTTCAGGAGCATACCACCTTCACAAGTCTGTATGGTACTTTTGCATTCCGCCGAATTTCATTTGGGTTATACAATACTCCTGCCACTTTCTAGCGATGTATGATGGCTATCTTTTCTGATATGATTGATGAGTTTGGTGAGATTTTCATGAATGATTTCTCCATTTATGGCTCGTCGTTTGACCTATGCCTTTCACACCTTGATAAAGTCTTAACCCATTGAGAAGAGTCAAAGCTGGTGCTTAGCTAGGAGAAAAGCCACTTTATGGTCCAGCAGGGCATTATTTTGGGGCATCTAGTTCCCGAGAGAGGATTAGAGGTGGATCCTGCCAAAATTGATTCCATCTCTAAGCTTCCATCTCCCACCAATGTGCGTCAAGTTAGATATTTTCTTGGCCATGCTGGATTCTATAGGGGCTTCATTAGATATTTTAGTAAAATCTCTAAGCCACTCTGTGACCTATTAGCGAAGATGTTTCCTTCGATTTTGATGACAGATGTGGCGAGGCTTTCCAAGTCTTGAAGAAAGCCCTTATTACCGTGTCGATTCTCTAAGCAACAGATTAGACCCTCCCATTTGAGCTAATGTGTGATGCTTATGATTTCGCAGTGGGAGTGGTCTTAGGTCAAAGGGTTGATGGCAAACCTCATGTTGCATTATTCCAGCAAGACCCTTACCGATCCTCTACAAAACTACACGGTCACTAAAAAGGAGATTCTTGCTATAGTGTTTGCTTTGGAAAAGTTTTGGTCTTATCTTTTGGGATCCAAGGTTGTGGTGTTCACCGATCATTCTACTTTAAAGCATCTTCTTGTTAAAAAGAACACCAAACCTCACCTAATTCGTTGGATTCTATTACTCCCGGAGTTTGACCTGGAAATTAAAGATAAGAAAGGAGTAGAGAATGTGGTGGCAGATCATCTGTCTAGGATCCATATTAAGGCATCAACCCCTGCTAGCGATATCAAAGAGACTTTTCCTGATGAGTCTCTATTGGCTGTGGAGGCCAAAACTCCTTGGTTCGGTAACATAGTTAACTATATGGTCACAGGCATTACCCGCAGTACTTGGGACAAGCAGAAGCAAGACAAGTTTCCTGTTGATGCTAAATTTTATCACTGGGAGGAACTTAAGCTATCTAGAATAAGCCCTAACCAGCTTTTCCGCTGTTGTGTCCTTGACGAAGAACAAAGAAGTGTTCTAAGTTTCTGCCATGACCTCCACTGTGGAGGACATTTTAGTGGAAAAAAGATTGCCCAGAAGGTTCTTCAGTTAGGCTTTTGGTGTCCCACAATATTCCGAGATGCACATATATATGTGGGTGCATGTCTATGTTGCCAACAGACCAGAACCATCGAAGAAAGGGATGAGGTGCCCTAGCAACGTATTCTCCCAGTTGAGATCTTTCATATTTGGGGCATCGACTTTATGGGTCTCTTTCCTATGTCCTTCGGATATGAGTATATCCATGTGGCTGTGCATTATGTATCGAAATGGATAGAAGCCATACCCACGTGAACCAATGACCATTCCATGGTTTTGGATTTTATTAGGGCTAATATCATTTCTCAGTACGGATGCCCATGGACAATCATAAGTGATGGAGGACCTCACTTCAAGAATGTACACTTCACAAGAGTACTCCAAAATTTGGGAGTCAACCACATGATGGCTACACCTTACCATCCCCAAACGAGTGGACAAGTTGAAGTGTCTAATAGGGAGATTAAATGAATTTTAGAAAAAACTGTCAGGCCTGACAATAAAAATTGGTTTAAAAAATTAAATGATGCTCTATGGGCCTTTAGAACCGCATATAAGACTCCCTTGGGCATATCTCCTTTCCATCTTGTCTACGAAAAGACATGCCACCTTCCCATTGAAATCCAACACAAAGACTATTGGGCTATTAAAAACATTAACTTGAATCTGGATAAAGCAGGAAAGGCATGTTGATTGCGCAACAATCATAGGTCTTAATTGACCTAGATGAAGCTACGACTTAGCATAAGTTAGGGTTATTCATGCATGCATAAGCATTATCTGTATCTTCACTGCTTTCCTTTAGTTATGCATGAAATAATGTTATAATGTGCTGATTAAGTGTATTATGTCAATTGTAGGCAATAAGCTGATCAGGAGCTGGATCTAGAGCTGGATCTGAAGCTGGATCAGGAATAACGGGTGTTGCAGCAGAGCTGGAGCAGAAGGCTTAGATTAGATGTAGGAATAATGATGTAAGGGAGTTAAGGTTTGCTATTCTATTAAGTAGGAATTAAGCAGTAAAATGTGAAGAGCTTAGGTCCATCCTAGCCCTAGGATAGACTTGAGACTTCCCCAAGCCTTAGCCACCCTTAGATTAGGTCACAGTACCCTAGGAAGCCCTAAAACCCTAGTTACAACCCCTATCTAGACGTCCAGATAAGTTATAGGATGTCCAAAACCCTTAGCCAACTCCCGCACACCTTAAACCCACTTCGGCAGTGTCATTAAATGTCAAGACACTTGGTCAGACATCTAATTTCTGCAGAATACCCAAGATAGAACCTTGAATCCTTCCTGAATCTGATTGGACGTCTAGACAACAAGTCTGGACTTCTAATTTTTGAGTATAAGACATCTGACACTATTATTAGACATCTGATATTGCTCTCCAGCTCCTATTTTGAGATTCATGCCTTGATCTTGGATCTCTAGGTCCCTAAACCCAATTCCAACCCCATAGGAACCTAAATTAAAGTGCCCTAACCCTAGTACATCACCTCTAGACCTCCCTAAGGACCTAATTAGGTCCTCACTAAACCTAATTGACTTGGATCTTAGTCAATTCCATCTACCTATTCAATTGGACTCATTGAGTCAAATTGAGCCTTGATCTCAGCACACACTATCCAATCGGACTCAGTGAGAGTCCAATTGACCTAGACCTAAATTAATTGAGTTGCTTTACTCTCAATTAAGTTTTCACAAACCCAATTAAACTTGTATTAAGTTTAATTGCACTTTACCTTAGTGAATTAGGGTTTATAACCCTAATTTGAGACATACCTTGACCTAAACCCGCTAGAACCTAACCTAATCAACCTAGCCACCTAAGTTTTGACCCACACACACCCACGCACACCCACACACACCATCCACACGAAAATACCTAGCCTAGTGTTCTCTAGAACTCTCTACCATGTGTGGTTGCCTTGGTTGCTAAAATTAGCAACCAAGAGACATTCAATTTTTAGATCCACATTTGGTGGATCTAAAAACCACCATCCATCCTCTCTCTCTCACTCTCCCACGAGATCCCACCATAGGCCTCTCTAGAGAATTCCATAATTCTCTAGAGAGCTTCCCTTAGGTCTATAAAAAGACCTAAGGGGTGGCCATTTGCACCCATCCACTTTTTGGCCATACTTACTTGGCTCCATCCACCTCCACTTAGGCTAGCCACCACCATCTCCACTCCATCTCCACGAGCTGAGCACCACCATGAAGGACACCATGCCAGGATGCTGGATCACTCCTCCAACCTCTCTCCAAGGGCTGGCCTAAGCTCCATTGGCCGCCCCTCTTTCTCCTCTCCACCACTCCAAGGCCATCAGAGCCCACCTCTGAATGCCCTCACTTCTGATAGATTAGTAGCTAGCTCTTTACATTTACTGCTTTTATTTACTGCTTAGTATTATAGCCCTTATTCTCCTCCAATGATGCATGCAAAATCCCCCCGTAGATTCTTGTATGCGATTGTTTTCTGATAGCGAGCTTTACATTTTTAAGCATTCATGTACAAGCTTTCCACTACAAGTTCATGTTGCAAACACTCTCCAAATGAATGAATGAAAAATATATTTTCTATATATAAATGTCTATGTGTTGAGAATTACCATGAGCTCATTGCAATATCTTTTGTGTGATTAATGTTGCCTGTTTTCAATTCCTGATATACTTGCAACTAAGTATGTCGTACTTCAATACGTAATAATCATAAATCGACATGTGATTTTAAACAGAGTAGAGCGGTAAAAGATCAAATTCAAAAGTAAAACTAACGCCTCCCAGAGACGAACAACTGGGACTCAAGTCTCGTTACCTTTTATTGAAGAATATCTTTGTTTGATCATATTGTGCATTATACTATGACGCTTTTTCTATCAAAAACACACTCTACGAATGCCAACCACATGTATGCTGGAGTTAAGTGAGCTTGAGGAGCTTGGTAATGAAGCATATGAAACTTCTCAAACTTACAAGCAATGTACAAAGGTCTTCCATGATAACGTGGTTCTAGATTTTCAATTCCAGACTTAAATTATTTCCAGGAAAGTTAAAGTCCTGCTGGGATGGGCCATACATCGTTATCAATGCCTTCCCTCATGGAGCTATTCAGATTCAGAACCCTACTTATGCCGTGAGCTTTAAGGTAAATGGACAACGACTTAAACCTTATGTTACTCTTTCAGGTGGCCAAGTTTTGGTTGCACTTCGGCTTGAGGAGCCTTATTTCCTCCCACTCTCCTCCTCAGGTGATATTCTTTTATGTCTTTATTTTTCCAAAGAGGACATTACCAGTCTTAGGAATGGGAGGGTATAACCTGAGGATGTCTATAGCATTTATAAATATTTGCATGCATTTAGGATAATGCATTAGCCAAAAAAAAAAAATCTCTTGAGCTGAATTGGTTAATCTCTAGCAAAAAATTTTATCAAGAAAGTTTCATTGAAGATTTTCTTCTTAAATTGTTTCTTAAATTTAGAATCCAGTATAGTTACATCACTTGCACATAGACTGGGTAATGGATCTTTATAGAAAATCAATAAGCATTTTTAGTCTACTAAACCCTTGGACAATTAATAGGGAGTCAGGCATACAATCTTCTATTAAATCCACCTCATATTTATGAGAAGGAAGTAGTGAGACTACTAGTGAGCTAAGTCTAGTGCAAGAACTCTTAAGTTATGGACAATTAGATGATGATACCTCAGAGTTAGGCATAGTTTTCACTCTCTGTTCCTATGTGCGTACATTGTGTGAATTCCTGAGAGTCACCAAATACGGTAGATACATAGAGATTGAGTCTTAATAAAACAATGACTATGGTGGATGGTTACGACTGTCCTCCATAGAGTCCTCAGTTGAAGGATGGTAATAGTGTCAAAGGTAAGAAATACGCTTGTCCTATCCATTCCTTCCCGTTGTCGAGAGTAGGCACTTCCACCAAATAAGCCACACAATATACTCTTGACCATCATCATCTCTAATAATGCCTCATAAATAAAAGTCTGCATCATGTTGTGTTAAGAGTTAAAAAAAAAAAAAGGAAGAAGAGAAGAAGTATACAGTTATCTATTAAAAAAGAAATAAAATGGAGAGAGCGAGAGAAAAGAGAAGAGTTCAAGTTATAGTTTTATTTTCATGTCATTTTATGAGTCAATGTTTTTGAGGCAACAACAAAAACACCAATTGTGATCCACCAAATATGACCTATACCTACTTTTAAGTATTTCTGATCGCCTAAATACTGGCTGAGGACTTCTAACTTAGTTGTAGGGTTACTAGGACTTTTATTAACGTGTGAATGGCATGTGAGGCCACCAAATAATAAGTACATTTACAAAAATATGGTAAGATATGTAATCTCAGAAAAGAAAGAAGGAAGAAAGAGAAAAAGAAAAGAGAGAGTGAGGGAGCACAAGGCAATGCAAAGAGAGCACAGTGTTTCGCCATTCTTTGAGTTGACCTGTTTAATAGTCTAGCGATCTAGAGTCCGTAGTACTAGATTACATGTAGCACCAGATGAGTGTGTGCCACCAAATACAAATCCATTTAACTCAGTGTCCCTTACCTAAGCCAAAAAGCCGAGGGAAAATTACATATTATTTTCTACTTTATCCCCGAGAAAGGTAGTTGCTTATCCCGACAAAATTTTATTAAGGGTGCAGTGCGAACTGTGAATGTAAGTTGGCTTTTCACTTAGATCCGTTACCTAGGCTGCTATCACTTCACTTTTGTCTGGATCTCTAAATTTTTGGAATAAGGAAAGAAGAAATCTTCTAGTTACTTCTATTGTTTTTTACTTTTGCTCGAGACTAGCAAAACTTAGGCATGGGGGCATTTGATAACTCCACTTTCGTGGACCATTATTTGTCCTAAGTACTCTTTAATTAGTTGTCCTTAGTTGATATTTGATTAGGAATTAAGTGGGAATTCAACATAGTCTACGTATCATATTATGAACCAATGTTATTTTTAATAACATATGATATGTTACGATAATCATTTGGTGGATGCAGGCTAAGTACAAGACACTTGAAGGTACCATTCAAATGGTAAAAATCACTCTACGAGATGTCTGGAGCTCAAGTTCTATGTTAGAGAATTACCATCATATATCCCCTAAGGTCTGCACATTTTAAGACATTTAAAGAATCACTCAAATGTCTGATGAAGGCCGCCAGTGTTTTACCTTTTGTTCCAACCACTCACAATTCTCGCCGAGTGGTTGGAGAAGGTGGTGGCTGCAGAGAAACAAATGGGGGATTTTTTAAAAAGAGGCCGCTCCAACGCATCAGGGGATCGACACATGCTCGCTCTCCATCTTCTTCCTCTCGCCTGCATCGTGCTCTGAACGTGCACCATGGACCCAGGTCTACACTATGGATCAACGTTGGCCTCACCTATCCTCCATTAGCCTCAATGTGGTGGTGCTCGGTGACAGTGAGTGCCACCACTAGCTATTCCTCAAGCCATCTCCACCTTCCCTGTCAAATTGCACCCGCCCTACAGCTACAATGCCATCATCTTCTTCAAACTCTTGCAGGGGCACCTATTCCAACTTCACCAACACCTTCCTCTCCCACGCCAAGTCCCCACTTTCCCTCTCCAAGTACTCACACAGCCACCATCCACTCCCTTTTCGTCTTCCTCTTCTTATCTTCTCCTGCCCTGCTTCCACCGCCAAGAGACCCAAAATTGCGGCCACCTACCCCCCCGGCCAACAACCACCACTGACCTCCAACCTCAACTCCAACCACCGCCAATGCACCCTCGTCGATCTTAGAGACTACGTGTGGCCACGTGCGGCTCAAGGGTGCCACCCCCACAGACCACAGTAACTCGCACCCACCGCCACCGTCGACCATTCCTCCTCTGAGCAGCTACCTTCGACGATCATCTGCCGCCCCTTCACCGCCATCTCGACGCCCGTCCTCCGGTGCACCTCGACTACTCGCAGGCCAGTCGGCGGCCCCTCCTCCATGCGTGCAAGGAAGAGAGAGACACATTCCTCTACTTTCACGTGAATTAATATTTACATTGATGTACCATTGCATGAGTTTCTATTTTAAATAAAAAAAATTCTGATTCATTGAGTAATAGTCCGAGCTAGCCCCTCAGCTTTTCGATAATTATCTGGTGAATCTTTCTTTTCTCCTATGCATTCTGTCTCTCTCCCAACACACATATCTAATTCAATAATGCAAGGGGATTAAGTTGTTGGATAACTTTCTTGGTTTAGAATACTATGGGTTATTTTTCTTAAAATACTTTTTTATTGTGTGACTTACAACCAGCCCTTGAGTTCTTGCTATATTATCTGATTACATATCTATTCAATCTATTAGCCTCCTGTACATTGCATGTTAAACTATATTTGTAGGCAACATCATGATGGAATAATAAGATAAGGAATTTACGAGTTTTATTAGGATTTAACCTCCTTGTGGATATGACACTCTGATTTCGTGGTTAGACTACAATTTATTTAAGTTTTGATAGAGAGATTTTCCACCACGAGACTACAATGACATATCATTTTATCGCTATCACCTTCATAATCAAGCAAAATTCTCTCCACCACTCCCCCAGCCGTTGGGCAAAAGTAGTAATCGCCCACCTCAATGCATTGGTATGCCCAACTAGAAAGAATTTCTTTAGGAAAGCCGATTTAAGATCGTTCCAAGTTGCTATCGGCCTTCCTATGGTCCTGTACCAATGAGCAGCCTTATCCTAAGAGAGTGGGGAAAGAGCCTCATGATCATTTGATCTTCATTCACGTTTCATGCTTTGGTGGTCTGGGCCAAAGTGTTCAAGTCCTCCAAATGCTAAAATGGGTCTTCAGAGCTAAGTCCATGGAAATGTTTGATTAGGCTTAACACCTAGGGCTTGATTTCAATGTCTTTGGCTGGAATCTAGATGTCGGGACGTTCCCCATAATTTGGAGGATCATAAAAATCCTTCAAGGGCTGAGCGACCTGCATTCTCTAGAACCATTCTTGCATTCTCTGCATCTGTTCCAGTTGCTTTCGAAACATCTCTTGTTGATTCAGAGGCAAAGGAGGTTATTGATCGAACATGGGATCAATTTGGCCAAAATTCAATCTATGCCTCCTGGAATGATGTAATGGTCCTTCCAATCGGGGATTCAATGACCTCCTTCCATGCATAAACTAGGAAGAGGTCGGTAGGACTGGGGATAAGAACCCTACAGCACAGCAAAACAAACCTATCCTTAAGTTGGGTAGCCTAAGGATCTACAAACTCAAAATCCATCTTAAGATTATAGATGATTTACTCTACTTGTATCCAATCAATCCAACTAGTTAGAAGGAGGGACTGGGGAGAAGGTTCTTCCTTCAGCTTGCACCCCTAGTTCCTAGTACCCCCCAACCACGGTCGTTTGATGCTACTCCCTTAGCTAGACATTAGATTGAGTAGTATAAGTAGGTTAATCATGGACAATCTCAATCTGGGCCCTGAAGAGCGAATCAGTCCTTAAGGCCAACGTCTAATCAATTTTAACTTAAGCTTAGGATTGTAGTGCTTATGGAATGTGATGGGCCCTTAAAATGAGTTGTGCCCTTAATGATTGATTGAATATGTGTGAGTGTGTGCACAACCAGGGTTTTCAAGTAAGATTATTTGGATGAGTTGATTTTAAGGTTCAAATCTTGCTTAAGTAGCCTTTAGGGTTTAGAATTAGGTAAATTCAATCAAGTTCAAGTGGCAAACCAGATTTTCAAAACATGGGTGAAGATCTTTTCCTTTTGAAATCAAAAGTAATGTGGAGTGCCTGGTATTGACCTAAATTGTAAACCCTAAGGGGAGGCTACTTGATGAGTTGATTTTAGATGAAGTGGTGCGACCCAAACAACTCAAACAATTAGCCTTAGTGCACCAATAAGTTAGGCATACAAGTGGTTACCTAATATGATTTCTGCTCAATTATGTGTTTGGGTGTGTGTACCGGTTCCAAAGATCGGTTGACTAGTTGAGTTTGAAAATCAAAAGAGCTTTTGTACCTCTGTGTATTTTTTAGATTTTTTTCTTTTGAAGCAGAGGTTGAGATGAGTGGAGGTGGAAATCAAACAATCAAAACTAATCCTAGGTTTTATGAGAACACCTAGGTTAATTAGAGCTGAATTAGGGTTATGAAATAACTCTATGGAGGGGGAAGAATGGGGAGCACTTACAGTTGTCTTCAACTGCACTTTACTCCTTTCTACCTCTTGAAGATTCCCTGTTGAGGTACCTGCAAAACAATATAAAAGAGATAAAACCAAGTTAGAAAACAAATAAGTATGTGAAAATGTGGAAAGGAAATTGAGATTTGTTGCCTCCCGGTAACAACGCCAAAATGTTGTGGGGGAAATTCTACGCAAAAGGGTTGAGTTTTCAAAACCCATCGTTGTAGTGTGATTTGCAAGGAAATTCGTCAACAGATAATTTTACCGAAACTTGAAAAGAATTCCAGGTCAAACACAGGGAAACTACGTCGATTTGAAATTCGTGATTAGATTTTTTTTGGATTTTTTTTTGTTTAAAGGAGAGATCATCATAATGAATTGATACTATAATATGGATAATGTTTCTACAACTAGCAAGCGGGAAATATTACAACTAGAAAGCAATAAAATCTACTCTAGAAAGTGGTAAAAGAGAAGGTGGAGAGAAGTTATCCTCTTTGTCGGCTGCTTGGAGGACGAGCCGGAACGGGCGATGCCTAGAAGACAAAGAGCGAAGATGGAAGATGGAAGTGGAGCCGGAAGAACTGGGGGTGAGGTGGGACGTTGTCATCGTGGGATCCACTTCCGGAATGAGGGCGAGAAGACGACCACGGGAGCTCCACGAACGGGATGAGAAGTGGACAATAATTTTGCTTTTAACTATAGAGGAGCATCTCAGGTTTGGGATAAGCCTCTTTAGAGGTTTGGAGAGGGAGATAAGTGAAGGAAGGGATGAAGAATTTGAGTGGTAGGGGTCCCCTTTTATATTTGTGGGGATTGAGGGCAATTTGGTCATTTTATACTTGAAAACATTAATTCAGGGTCTTTACTGATAGATTTAAGCATCACTAAAGGCCCTAAATGTGGGCGTAGGTCGCATGCACACGCTTGCCACTTCCTTTTCCGTGCTTCAATGCTTCATCCATGTTCCTAAATCCTCAACTGTCCGATCATGAGATCGGACGGCTTAGAAGTTATCTTGCATGCGCCCTCTTCACACGTTAAGAGGCAACGTGGCCTCTTCCATTGTTGTTGGATCAATGATCAAGGGCTCAGAATGCGCGATTGAGAGGCTTCACAATCGTGCATCTGATCTCGCATGAGATCGGGTGTCATCTTACGCGTCTGGCCGATCACTTCATCTAAGTCATTGGCGCTTGATCGGATGGTCGAATCGTGCTCTCAGGTGCAAGAAGGAGATGCACTGTGGACGACTCGAATGCACATTCCTTGCATGAACAGTGCCACAACCTCTGTTCTACGTGCTCTTTGTGATGCACTTTCGTTTTAAGGTGTGCGCATCCATGGACATTGGTTTACGATCCAACGGCCCAAATTTGCTGCACCTTCACCTTCAGAGAATTAGAATGCCGCTTGGGGCGCAATGTGGCATGCTCTCAACCATTGGATGGGCATGCAAAGTTGGAATTCATCAAACGGGTGAAGAAATGCTGTGGCCGATGCTGGGCAGCTGTGATGGCACCACGTGGTGCCATCATGGCTGTCCATCTTCATTGAGTTGTAGATGGTTGTTGATAGCGAAAAACTACGTGATTAGAATTGGATTTTCGAAACTCGTTGTTATAGTTTGATTTGCGAAGCAATCTATCAACAGATAAAATTTAACCAAAATTTGTAAAGAAATTTCAGGTCGAACACAGGGAGGTTACGTCGATCTAAAATCCGCGATTATATTTTTTTTGTATTTTTGTTTGAAAGCAAGATAATTACAATGGAATTAATATTAACACTAAGAGAGTGAACAATCACTTGATATAATAATACTATTTTTACAACTAGAAAGTGGGAAATGATTACATCTAGAAAGTCAAAAATTCTATTCTAAAAAGCAATAAAAAGAAGGGAGAGAGATGTTATCCTCCTCGACGATTGCTTGGAGGATGAGCCGGACGAAGCAATGCCTTAAAGATGGAGGACGGAGCAGGAAGGAGGACGAAGCAGGAATAAGTGAGAACGAGGCAGCACGTCATCGGTGTCACAGGATCCACTTCCGAAACGGGGGCGAGAAAACTTTGGATTTTATTCTAGAGGAGCATCCTAGGTGTGGGACAAGCTTCTCTTGAGCTTTGGAGAGGGAGAGAAGTGAAGGAAAGGATGAGAATTTCGTAAGATAGGAGTCTCCTTTTACAGTTGCAAGGATTGGGGGTAATTTGGTCATTACATATTTAAAACATTAAATGAGGGGGTCCTTAGTGACGGATTTAAGCGTCAGTAAAGACCCTACATCGCTGCAGCTTTGCACGCACGCTCCTCACCTTCTGCGTGCTTAATGCTTGCCCACGTCCTCGCGATATCAGCCGTCTGATTAAGAGATCGGATAGCTTAAACTTCATCTCGCTCGTGCCTTCTTCTACGTGTAAGATCAAGCGTTCGAAGGTATGTCTGATCGTGCGTGTTGCCGATTGCTTCATTTGACCTGTCGATGCTTGATCGGATGGCCCAAATCACGCTCTCACACGTAAAGGAGGAATGCATTGGGCCAGAGTCAAACGGGCAACCTCTTGCCCTGTAGCACCTCATCCACCGCGCTATGAGGCTCTTTTAGTCGCGTTCTTGTTTTAGCGCTCAGTGAATCTTGGCCGTTGGATCATCATCCAATGATCGAGATCTTTCGTTGCTTAAGCCTTCAGATGAGGAGAGGTGCCAAAGGAGGGAGAGTGAGACGACATGGAAAGTTCTCAGTCGTTGGATGGGCATCCAACAACGGAGATTCGTCGAGCGAGCAAAGAAGAAGAGCTACGGCTGTGATCGCGCCACGTGACACCATCATGGCTGTCCATTTTCATTGAATTGTATATGGTGCCATGGATGTTGGATTGGACCTATTTTTGAGCCGTTGGGCTATGATCATCGATCCAAACCTATCCGTGCAGTCAGATTTGTCATCTGAAGTGCGAATTTACACCATCTTGGTCCTTATTCTATGGGCTTCCTCAGACTATAACTGGTGCTACAGATGTCTGACCGAGGCGATCTTGGAGTCATTGAACTCCCGTCGTCGCCCTAATTAGATCCGTACGGTTGGATCTTCTGTCTGAAGCCCCGATTAAAAGTCGCCCTGTCCCTGGCAATAAAAGGATATAATTACTCTACAATTTATACAATTTGACTTAAATGTGTGATTATGCGTGTTATGCAATATTTACAATGTATGATGTTAATATGGTACTAAGAACATGCATTAATAGATATTTTTGGCTACTTAGATGTATGCACATCAATGGTGCCACGAATGTCGAATTGGATCGATTTTCATGCTATTGGGCTGTGATTGTCAATCTGAACCCATCTGCGTGGTCAGATTTGTCTTCTGAAGTGTAGATTTACACCATCTTGGCCCTTGACCTTCAGTCATTCTCAGACTGTGTCTAATGCTACGAACGTCCAATCAAAGCGATCTTGGAGTCGTTAAACTCCAATCGTCACCCTGATAAGATCCGTACAATTGGATCTTTAATCCGAGGCCTCGATTAATTGTCGCCCTGTCACCTAACCATGAAAAGGAGAAATTAATCTAAAATTTATACAACCTAATCTAAATGCATGATGATGCATGTTATGCAATATTTATATTGTATGATGCAACTTTATGTCTAAGAACACGCAAAAATAGATGGTTTATGTCATATAAACATGTTTACATCACATGACAGTCATGACTTTTGAGATTGCTAATCTTCTTCTATGCTTCATTTATACACCTGGAAAGGTTTGAAGAATATCCATCTGGAACCCTAATTTCCTTTAAGAATGTAAATATTGTCTGTCTTTGCTCTTGATTTAATGTATATAATGCATCAATGAAGTCAATTCTACCACCATCATTCTGCTTAACATGTAACTCAGGGCGAATGCCCATTTGCATTAAATCATTTCATGTCTTCAAAGTATCTTTTGGATTATTTGTTAGATTCAACATATCCAAAATATTATCCATCACGTTCTTCTCTATGCACATGACATCAAGATTGTGACGAATTTTCAGATCCTGCCAATAGGGTAACTCCATGAAGAAGATGCTATTCTTTTTAATCCCACGCAAGCGATCGACGTCATACTTAAATGTACTTCCCAAATGAACATTACCGAGTTCATGCAACTTAGCCATTCTTTTGTCCCCTAGCAACCTAATTGTATCTGTCGTCAATAAGTTTTTCAGATTTCTTGTTGAGTAACGACATGATTTACCATCAAATCAATCCTTAAAATCACTACTCCATCTGTGTTCAACTAGAAGAAACCTACGATGCCCCAAGTAAGAAAATTTGTTACTATCCATAGTCGTAGATGGTGTGTATCTTCCATACAAATAGGACACTCATATTTCCCACTTGTGCTCCAACCAGACAAGTTAACATATGCAGAAAAGTCATTTATCATCTACAGCAATGCAGCTCGTATCTAAAAGAATTATTTTTTGTGTGCATCATAAGTTTCAACACCAACGTTCCACAAGATTTTCAACTCATCTACAAGTGGCTGCAAATAAACATCAATAGCATTTCAAAGGGCCTTTGGCCTGAGTATGAGTATGCTCAACATCATAAAGATGATTTCATACATGTCCAAGGAGGCATGTTATACGTAACTATCACAACAGGCCATATAGAGTACGGAGGATACATGTTTTTAAATGGATTAAATCCGTCACTTGCAAGGCCTAAACGTATATTCTATTCCTCTAATGCAAAATCTAGATACCTATTATTAAATGCAATCCACTCATCAGTATTTGTAGGATGACGCATCATTCCATCGCATGACTTATTTTCATGGTGCCATGTCATCCACTTGCAGTCTTACTAGACATGAATAGGCATTGTAGTCTTGGAATCAGTGGAAAGTAATGCAATACCTTCTGAGGTTGTCTTTTCCCTTTTCTTTTCTCACCTTTATATCTCGACTTGCCACATTCTGGACAACTTTCCAAGGTGTTGTTATCATGACTATATAGAACGCAATCATTAGGGCATGCATCTATCTTCTCACTTTTTAGCCATAAGACACAAAACTATTTCTTAGCATCATACCTTGACTGTGGAAAATCTTTTGGAGTATTTAACAATTCTCCAATAAATTTGAGAACATTTGACATTAACTTAGAAGTTGCTTTATACATCACCTTAATTTGAAACATCTTAAGAAGGAATGACAATCTAGACATTGAATTAATCCCTGGAGCAATAGGTTCTTCCACTGCTTGTCATGCATCCCAAAACTTACTATAATCACAGAACATACTTTCATTGTCCATTATACTTTCCTGACCATCTGCCATCTCTTCCAACATTGTCATATCATTGTCACCACCTACATAATTATAATATTCAAGTGTGGTGCATCGTTCCGAACTCTCCACAGGCTCCTCCCCATGAGCGGCCCATACCATGTAACGAAGCCACCACCCATCACATATGAGATGCTCAAATACAATATCTCGTTCGAATGACAATCCATTCATACAATTCTTGCACGAGCATAAGATCTTAATATACAATCTTCATTTCCTAAGTAGTTCCTTATCATCATGAAATGCCCAATCCAAAAGGTGTATCACTCCACTCTTATAACCAATGTAGTCGATGCTTCATAAAGTTATCCAAGACTTGTCCATATCAACCTAAATATGAAAATGATAGCCACAATTTGAAGTAAGTTACACAAAGGAGTGCATAACTACTTTGATCATAACTTAGGTCCTATTTGTCACATGTAACATATGTTTGAACAAATTTCAGCAGCATCTCCCTACACTTCTCTAGCATACCCCCGAGACTGACATTAACTTGATTCCTAAAACACCCAATGAAGGGTGCTTAAGGAAGCTAGCTAAAATTACTTGGTATACCAAAGATGGGGAAGAAGATACCACCGAAATTTTGGCATAGGTAACATGGAAAAAATAATACCTAAGTTGTGATCAAATATTCAAGAACCTCCTTAATTCGAACCACTTCTGAATTGAGGATGATTAAGACTTGTGTCATGGTATAAAGATAATGTATTATGCATATATGTGTAATATATATACATTGATTCATTGTCCCTATAACATGATCACAAGTCTTGAACGGGCAAGTATTTTGACACATTATCAAACCACTCTAACAAATAACCTTAGTGTTCTCGTTTCCTATTGTTTAAAAACATGAACGTAAATTGTGGATGATGCATGTTTATACTTGTAACAATAGTAACAAGCTTTCCTACAATATATGATTTAAAAAAAATGGCAAAGTTTCTTGTGTAATCTAGTGTATTTCTCAAAAATACATGTTTAGCAACACGATTGTAGAAATATACTTATTCTATAATTTAAATGTGGGCACACCCCATTGCATCACATGCATACAATTATTTATAAGTAAGTGGGTACACTCCACTACAACACTCGCATATATGCCTACCTATTAACCCTAAGGTTAATGATTAACCTAAAACCTATAACAATAAGATCATGTGTTACCTTCAAATGAGAGTAGAGACTAATGTAAAACCTTAGATACTTCAAAAGTCTTCAGGATCAATCCTCAAATAGAAATAGAATATTAGAACCTGAAAAGGTATCAATCAAAAAACATTAGAATTAAAAATCTTTAATAAAAGAGTCTTCATTATACAAAAATTTGTATAATAAAACATTTCAGGTAGTCTTCATGTATGTTTGCTATAACTGTAAAGAGAGGTTAGTCCAATGTTCATGCCAAACAAGAATGCCTAATTTCAATCCCAATCCTATGGGTCATTCAATTTGGAGGAGTGATAGCACAACTATTTAATGAACTTTGCTGGATTAGCACCAAAAAGAAGGGGTGGTGGAGCTCAAGCTGAAACCATAAACCCCCACCCTTCAACTCTCTTTCTCTAATTATGTTATAAATACCCTCCTTCACCCTCTCATCTACACCCTCATCTTCTTTTCTTATCACTAGTTTCTTCCTATAGAAATCATATATCACATCATTATTCACTAACCCTGCTAGAATTGATCATACATCCAAAGGCCATGGCATCGGTAACCCATTTAGCTTGTGACCAAGAGTTAGCCATGGCCAAGAGATGCTTTCATTGTGACCATCTCACCCTTCTTCCAATTCAAACGTAGCATTTGCTTATCATAGTAGACAATCTATTGTGACCACTACTGCATATGTGTTGAGATGCAATTCAAATGCAGTTGGTCTATGTGAGAATGCTCCCATGGGCAAGATCAAACCTCAATCCCACTGCCCAAGCTCTCATCATTTCTGCTGGTGAGAGTTCCATCATTCTATAATATTCATGCTAATTACAACTTAAGTTGGAGATTTTGTTTTTTCCTACACGAATAGATTAACTGAGGGATTATATGCCTCAGTTAATAATGATTGTCGAAGTGAGATACGTAAGCTGCAGTTATAAAACCAAGCAGAGTCTTTGTATGACTAAAAATGATGGATGGATATATCAAAGATCTAAATACACTTAATTCTCCATATGGAAACCATACGTCAGAACAACATATATAAAACTCCCAACCTTGCTTACTTCATTGTTGCATGAAAGGAAGCATCCAAAAGAATGTCTTAATTTATTGCCCAAATTAGGAAGAACTCCTCAGGCATCAATATATAATATAGCCGATAGATGCCGCTTCGCAACGTATATAACAGTTGAGGATCCCCATTCAATTGAGAAGCTAGAGAAGAAAAGAATGCACTAAGAAAAAATTACTACTAGAACTACAAGTTCGCGAGTCCCAACTATGGAAATGAGCGATGATTATATATAGATTTGGGATCAAGATCAAGAAGTACATTATAACCATCCTGGGTTCCAATATTATAAATTTGAAAACATTCACATGAAATTTGCATGAAAAATCAATTCAATAGAAAAAAGGTTTGAAATCAAAAGGTCACTCCAACCCCACGTACATTAAGCAAAATCTGCTTAAATTGATTAAATCTAAATTGAAGTTAACTAACACTAGGAGCCCAAATCAGTATGGCCCTTAAAACAAGTGTATAGCAGACTATGCTTACTGGTTGTTATATATATACAACCTTAAAATCTAACATTTTCCTTTTTCACATTGGATTTCATGTAGTTAATAACACCGAAATTTTAAAGGCCCTATTCTCATTAGTGTTACACTTGTTTTAAAACTTTGACTGTCTAAAATTGAGGGCAAACATATGGAACTATAAATGTGGAAATGGTGGTGATTTTCACATGGGTTCTAGCTAGCTGGAATCTTGATGATGCTTCTTCAGGCATTAGTTAAGCCAATTGTAGGCATTAATATTGATGAAGCTCATCTAAAGGCATGAGCTTCAAGGGACCCCTAGAGAGAGAAAAATAATGTCGCAGAACATCGTATTCTGCAAGATTATGAATAAGGGAATCTTCATATTTTGCAAGATTATGAAGTTGTAGGTTCTTTGAACCATCATTCAAACCTTATTTGAGAAATATAGGATACCTGAAGACTAAGACACAACATCAAATTAGCTGAAGTCAAGACTCAATACACATCATCTAGTTATATGAATTAATAAGGATCAAAGTCCCTTTGCCCAGAAACTTATCTTGAATAATACCCCCTTTCTGTCCCCTTACCTGAATGTGCTCTTGCCCAAGATTTTGTCACTTTTCACCATTGCGGAGGTTGAGGTGTTGTTGAAGGACGATAGATGATGATGGAAGAAGGATGAGGTCATCGCTGCAAAGGATAATCGTCGATCATGAAGGATGACAGTGGATCACCGGTGATGGATCACGAAGACCTGTCCTGATCACATGAGTAGGAAGCATTGTCGAGGATGGCTGAGGATGGCGTGGTTGCAATGAGGAGGAAGTGTTGTCAAGGATGGCTAAGGATGGCGTGGTCACCGACAACGAGGATAGATGAAGGAAGCGGTGAGGAGGGAAGTGGTAAGGAGTAACCGCCACTTTGGATGGCTCTGAGGAGTACTCGTCCGTTGCAATGGCTGAGGGTTTTAGGTGAGCGGTGAACCAATAAATTGGATGTGGTGAGGATTTAAGGAATGTCACTTCATCTACGTCGGAGGTTGAAAATCAATAGCATAAGAGATAGTTTACATTTTCCAGCGATTTACATATATTTATTGCCAAATATTTAAATTCCCATCAGTTATTTAAAACCACCAGTAAATATCTATCACCAAAAGTCAGATTTCTTGTAGTGTTCCCTCACCTAATAAAAATTAGGTTTTTTTAGTGGGAGGGGCCAATCCGGTTCATGGGATACATAGTACCCTCTCGGGTGGGACCAGACTAGTTGTACTATGAACCAAACCCTAGTTTCTATTTAGTATTTTTCAATGCATTATTTCGACCCAGACTCGGCTCAATTCAACCAAGCCCAGACAAAGCAGGCTCCCAGGCCCAAATCAATCCTTAATACTCAAATAATGCTCATGGGTAATGGGTAAGGGGTAATGGCTTATTTGTGCACTGACGACTGGTCAGCATGGGCATGCAATTCATTTTATATGGCAGTAGCACATCATCATCCCACGATGTGGGATGAATCACAACACCTAATTTGGGCACTCACAGCATTCAAAATTCAAGACTTTGGGCCTCGATTTGAGAGCCTAATTTTAATCCAATTTTAAACTAAATTATATAGTTAGAAAGCCCCTATATAAAGCTACATAATTGTACAATTAATTTATAAAAAAAAGTTATTTAATTATATATAAAAATTACCTAAAGTTAGTGCTATGTACAGGTTAATTTACAACTTAAATACTTAATTAATGTACAAATTAATAATTTGATGATGTAATTGACTCTATAAATAATTAATTTACATAATAAGGTATTTATTAAACATTTTTAATTTATTTTAGAATGCTTATTTTAATTTATGTACATTTAATTATAGGTTATTAATAGATACATAAATAATTTAGTTATAAATATTATTATACAGTATAAATATATTATAAATAGGTTGAAATATTTAAAATTAATATATTTAAAATTATACAGTATACCATATAAATTACCTCAGCAATAAGTTAAATTACTAATTTATTTTATTTTAACTTATTAATTTTCCTAATTAACTTAATAATCTAATTATCTACAATAAGTATATAAATAAATCAATATACAGGTATCAATAGTTATATAATAATTACTTCAATATGTATGTATAGTAATAGATACTATTACAAAAGTTTGCATATTTATTTATAATAATCTTAATTTACATACATTTACTCTATTATAAATTGATATATAATTATATAATAAAGTTATATAAACAATAATTCATCCTAAATACTTATTTAAATATATATGATACATTTATAAGTTATTTATGTACATATTTATAGATATTATAGTATTTACATATAACTTAGTGTTAAGTTATATTTACAAGTAGATTATAACAGGCTCGGCTACACAGAAGCTTACACTAAAGTTGGAAGATATGCATACTATGCTAAAGGAATATGGGCAGACAGTGGTGGCTATCAGGGAGCAAAAGAGAGCTGAGGCACTAGTTGAGGTCCAAAGGATTGACTTGAAGGAATGCAGGGTGGTTCTGAGTGCCCAGGAGCAGGAGCTAAGGAAATTTTGAAAGTAGGTCATTCGAGAGGAGGATTTGAAGAAAGAGATGGATTGGAGTGAGAGGTCTAGACAACTGTGGCTTAAGGAAGGGGATGCCAACATGAAATTCTTTCATCTTGCTGCCAGTGCTAGAAGAAGATTCAATCTCGTCTCCTCTATCAAAGTAGGTGAGAGAACCATTACCTCCACTCATGAGATAAGAATTGAAGCTGCCCGTTACTTTAAAGAAACAGCTAAGGCAGTGCCAAGAGGCTCCTGGAGGATGGCTTCGACTACTTTACCTTGTGTCAACAATGAACAAGCAGCTTTGTTAGTTGCCCCTTTTATAGAATAGGAAACTATGGAAGCTATCAAAGTTTTGAATAATGAGGGAGCTCTAGGACCAAATGGGGTACAAGTTCTTTTCTACAAGGAAATGTGGAATGTTCTTAAGAAGAATGTGATGGAAGTTATACATGAGTTTGAAAAGGGAAACTTTGGATTTGAAAGACTGAACATGTCATATTTATTCTTGTTACCAAAGAAGTCGGGTGCAGAGCAATTTTCAGATTACAGGCCTATTGCGTTGTCGAATTCCATTTATCTTATCATCAGCAAAATTCTAGCTAACAGAATTTGTACTGTATTGCAAGACCTGATTATGCCTGTCCAGTTTGCATTCTTACCTGAGAGGTCACTGTAGGAATCATTTATTATGGCTCAAGAAATGGTGATGGGATGGCATAGGCGAAAATCCAAGGCCTCCCTATGGAAGGTAGACTTCTTTAGAGCTTATGACTCAATTTCTTGGCTGTAATTATGGGAAATTCTTAAAAGGAGAAAATTCCCCCCTCTTTGGATACAATGGGTGAAACAGTGCATCACGACTGCCTCCTATTCCCCTTTGATAAATGGGAATCCATGTCGAGCCTGGATCTAGCCTCAGTGTGGGGTGCGGCAAGGTTGCCCCTTAGCTCCATTGATCTTTAATTTCGTAGTGGATACTTTCGCAAGATATGCTTGCAATTTGACAGTAGATGGGATGATAAGGGGATATTCGATGACAAAAAGAAGGGCTTTGGCCCCCATTCTTCAGTACGCGGATGACACTATTTTTTTTGTGGAAGGTGGGAAGAGTGAAGCATAGGCGCTATATTATATGGTCAACATATTCGGTGAAATTTCCAGGTTGAAATTAAATGGAAGTAAGTCCTCCTTGGTCTGCTTTAGTATGAACGTACAAACCAGTGTGACATTTCCAGCATCCTGGGCACACCTGTGATATCACTGTCAATCAAATACCTGGGGCTACCACTGTAGTGCACAAAAATGAAGAAAACTGATTAGACTTTTCTCTTTGAGAAGGTGGCTACGAAGCTAGAAGGCTAGAGCAGCCATTACTTGTCGAAAGGGGGGAGGTTTATCCTATTAAATTCAGTTATCACATCCATTCCAGTTTTCTTCTTCTCTGTCCTCCGAGCTCCAAAGTCAATTTGGAAAAAACTTGACATTATGCGCAAAAGGTTCTTCTCGAAAGGGGCTTCTCACCAAGGTACCTTCTTCCAACCTGTTAAATGGGATTCAATTTGTTGTCCTAAGAAGTATGGTGGCATGGGAATCAAATCTCTCAAAGAGTTTAATGATGCCTTGTTATTGAAATGGGTGGTTCAATTTCTGGAAAGGGAACAAAAACTTTGGATAGAAATCATTCATGATAGTTATGGGGCGGAAAATGATGAGAAGAGTCACTTGAATCTTCATAAGCCATCTCCCTTATGGACCTCTGTGGTGCGTGCCTTGGTTAACAACTAGAATTTATCCCAATCTGTCATGGGTGACGGGAGAAGCTTTAAATTCTGGTTGGAAAAATGGCTGCCTGGTGGGGTGATAAAGGACAGGTACCCTCTTGCATTTTTGGCTGCCACTGATAAAAATGCTTTGGTGTGTGATTATTGGGACAGCTTCTGAGATTTGGACGTTAAACAATGAGGTGGGGAATGACCATGGAATACGAACATGGGTAGAAAATGAATGCCTCCTGTAGGAACTTGCTGCTTTCAGACCTACAACAGAGGAGTGTGATACACATAAATGGGATGGGACCTTCTCGTCAACGGCTTCCTATGAGAAACTCATCCTTTCTTCCAGGTCGGCAGAGGTGGATGATGTTGGGAAGAAGTTATGGAAATTGAAGGTACCATTGAAGGTGCAATTTTTTTTTGTGGTTGTGCAGAAGAGATGGTTTGATAACAGGAGATATGAGGCATAGGAGAATGGGCACCCCTGCTCAATTTTACCATTTGTGTGGGATGCACAATGATTCTAGTCTTCATATTTTCTCCACATGCATGATAACATATTGTGTTTGGAGGAAGGTCTGCAGGGATTCTATTCCCATGTGGGATGATTTGTGGAGTTCTTTTCTGATTTTGAATATGCCATATGTGCCCATGGTGGCTGTGTTATGGTCGGTGTGGAGAGCTAGAAATGAGAGTTTGTTTCAGGAGAGATCGATGAGTGTGGATAATATTGTAAACAATTGCTGGAATCTCATACATATGTGGGGTTCACTCTTGTAATCCATTTCTTTCATATAATCAATAAATGCTCTCCTGGAATGCTATCGGCAATTCGATAGCATTCCTCTTCTTTTCAAAAAAAAAGTTATATTTACAAGTATAGATAGTATATACAAGGCATTTTAGTGTATTTTTGTCAATTTTTAGATTTTTATGGTATTTACATATATAATAGAGTTAGGAGAGAAGATAGAAAAGGTGAGATGATAGAAGAATTATTTTTTTTTGAGATTTTTGAATGTAGTTCTATTATTGAGTTTCAAAGTAGACTGAGCCATCTACCAATATATTCTACCAGCCTGGCGGTTCGAAATACTTTAAAACATTGCATACACTTAAACAACTACCTAATCATACTCAAGACATATTTGTTTTATTTATTTACAATTTTTTGTATTTTCTTTTATATTTTTACAATCTCACACAATCAAGGCTTAGAATGAATATGAACTAAGAACCCAAGCCCATGAAATGCACTCTAAGATTAGGAACAACTGGTTTGACATTTAGAAACATCCAATACATCATATGCAACATGAATGAACAATTAAATATGCTTTTTATTATGAATTTCACTCAAATTATAGATTGGACAGACTATACCCATTTCATGCTGCTTACATTAACTTTAAAATCCTTACAAGCAATTCAAAATCAGCTTTTATACCAACAAATTATACATGAATGCTTGTTATGAAGTCCTAATAGTATACAACATGAATTAATCATTACACCCTTCAAAAATCCACTCCACACACTTCTCAGGTAACCTGAACCTGCTACTGCTACAACCAGCAGCACTGCTGCTGCCACCACAACTGGCAATTAGGCTAGTTAGGTCTAATTTGAAGCTCATAAAACCAACATAAACCTAGCCCATCCATTCAAGATCTGCTACAGCTATTGCTGAACTGGTGCCACTACTGAATGGGTAGTAGAGTTGCAAAAATAAGGTTCAGATCAGACCTTAGAGGCCTGATCTGAGCCTAAATGAATGTCATCTCAGATCTATGTACCATCTTTAAAGAACTTTCAGCCCAGAAAAACATTTCATCCACAAATCTCTTGAAAACAATGATGAAATCCTATGAATGTAGCTGCTATGCAGCCTTTGATGCACTGACATGGGAGATTTGAACCAAAAAATAAGCATTTAAAGAGCCATTTAAGAATTGATTATGCTTTAAACTCATCTTAAAAATTAGATCTATGCATCAAAATCACCACTAAACATCTTGGATTCCATATTTCATTTTAGATTTGGGATGTAAAAATGCATCCCAGAGCTTAGATAAACAATTAAATCCTTATGAAGTTTTTTTTCAAAATCTATTCTAAAACTTCTAAAATCCAAGGGAAACCAGCTTCAACTCGCAAAAGTCCTTGCAATCCTAACATGATCCCCATCTTACACTATAGACAGTGTAAGATGTGGATTTACATTTAAGATTTCAAAATCACCTAAACTCTATTCAAAAGCATTCCAAATCTTGTTTGATAGGTCTAGGACACATTCAAAACATGATTAAAGCTCAAAGACCACGAATAGACCTAATCTAATCTCTCTCTTATGCCATGGATAGTGTGAAGAAAGAAATCAGATGGGTCACTGAAATCCATTAGAAGTGAATCTTAAACCTTCAAATCTCTCAATCTGAACTAAAACCCAAAAGCATGCACTAAAATCCTTTAACTTGAAACCTAAATCTCACTCAAATGAGCATTTGAATCCTTGCTAGAGCCTCAAATCAGTAGAACTAATTTTCCTTGGCTAACTATCAATGAAGAGCAAAATTTCGATTAATCATCATATCAAAGGAAATCATTGAATCACTTCATTCAAAACTATAGGAGGGTCATTATGATCAGGTGGAATGAGTGGAATGACCCTCATATGAAGATTGGCACTCAAATCAGATCTGAATGCTCAAGAACATCAGATCTGATTTGATGCCTTGATGCATGGTTGATTGGCGATTCAAATGTGAGGAAAACATTCGGAAACAAGTGTGACACTACAACAAATAAGGGTTTTGATCACAGTTAAAAATCATGACCAAAGGGTTTAGAACCATCACCAATTTGATCAGCAAAATTTGCATGGCAGAAGGGTCTTTAGTCACAGTTTTGGATAGCTGGCTTCAATGATGTTTGGTCATGGTTATAAACTGTGACCAAAGACTTTTTACTCACAATTGTAAAACTGTAACCACAGAGAGAGCTTTGGTCACAGCTAATAACCATGACCAAAAAGGGCTCCTTTGGTCACGAGTCGCTAACCATCACCAAAGGATCCCTTTAGTCACTATTTATTAATCGTGATCAAAGAGGCCACCATGACCAAAGGTTCCTTTTGGTGACAGTTTATAAATCGTCACCAAAGGTCTCTTAAAATTAAAAAAAAAAAATGTAAATATGTTTGTTGGGGCCAATAGCTGAAATATCTTTTAAAAAAAAAATTATGGTGCAAAGAAAATAAAATGTAAATATTTGCAGCTTTATAATCATATCTTATAACCTTGTAAAATGCATGCATACTTCAATTTTCAATAAACAAGATCATTATAAGAATAATTAATGATTAATAGCTACACAATTATTAAAAATATGAACATAGATTAACAAGTTGAAACTAGCACCGGTTAACAGCATTTGAAAATATTTAGTGTAACATGCTTATCCTACCTTCAATAATCCAAAATTTTCAACTTTAAGGTACAAACATGCAAAATAAGGGAATATATTGCTCTTTGTTATCATTAGAGTTGGTGTCAATCTCAAGGAATACCAAAATCTTTACAAACACAAAGGGAGAACACCAATACCATCTTCTTAAGGGAGGATCATACTACAAAACACTAAATGCAGCATAAAAAATAATTACCTTGCCATGATTCCTATTAAAGGTAAACGACATGAATATTCTTGTCATTGACTCCACAGGTTACTTAATAGTTCCAGCATTCCCCAAATGTGCATTTGTTAGATCCTCATGAATTCATGAAGCTACTTGTCAAAGTAGAAAAATTGATTATAAACTATATGTGGGACCTTATTAGGCAAGATAAGACATAAAGTCAGGTTGTGTATAACATGTGTTAAACTAAGTAATATAAACTAATTTTGAATAAACTAAGCCATATAAACTAAGCAAACCTTACTGAATGCGAACTAGTTTTTTTACATAATGGAAGCAATTGTGCAATGAAGGAACCTAAAAAAATTCACGCTCCCCTCCCCAGAAATCATTGTGTTTAACGTGGGAAGAAAATATGATATGGCTTTAACTTAAAGAGTCTCACACAACAAAATAGAAAATAAAAGCTTATGGGATGTTGACATCTTCAAAATAAATTTCAAATAGAAATAGAATGCCTCATTGCTTCAGAATACCTTTCCTGGTGTTATTAGGCCCTTCTACTCAGCATCAACAATCATGCTATAACCTATTCTAATTAGACAAATACAAGAATAAAATAAATCCTTGTCAGCATCTCGGCTTTAGGCATGTCATAAGTAAAAGAAATGCAACATTCACCTGTCTTTTACACTACAGCAAGGTTCCATGATCTCCATCTTGGCTGCAACATTTTCCACACAACCTTTTACAATGTTGTTCAGAATGGCCATTGGCATTTTCCTTATAAGCTATCATAAAGGGAAAAGGAAGGGGAAAAAAGAAGATGGATTGATTACCCTTGCCTTATCAACTAAAGTATCTTCATTACCATAAGAACAAAGGATTAAAAATTCAAACCATCCATTTCTAACATACAATAATAGATATGCCCTTGTTCATGTGATGCTCCATTTACATAATAGCATGAGTTAAAACAATGTTGCATAGATGGCATAACATAATTTTGGGAAGTAGCCAGATCAAATCCACATTCTACGAAAAAAAACATGTATCTTTGAAAATGACACAATAAATTTTGGAACATATGACTTCATCACCAGTAGACTTGCTTATCACATACAAAAAGGGGCAGTGTTGACTAAGGTCAACAAAAATAGAGGAATTGCTTCAAGAAATAAATAACACCTACATGATTCATGGATCATCTACCTACCCCACTCTCATTCAAGCATAGAGCACCATAGTTTCCCCTAATGGCTAAACTACCTCCATGGCACGCAATTCATGCCAAATCCATCAGCATAAAAAACACAACCTTAACCTTGGAGGGTTTTTGAAAATTACCCTCCAAAAGTATAACAAAGTTTGTGAGTCATCTGCAAAATCCTAAGGAAAGATGAGGGAAGGGGTGCTCTTATGGTAGCTCCCAACACCATGGCAGAATCTTCTATGGTTGGGGTGCCACCTAATTCAATCAGTTAGCTTCACTGAATTTGGAAGATCTCTCTTTCCTCTACATTTCTTAACTCAACCAAATTTATTAAAGGATGGATTATTCTTTACTATTCAATGCAGCTACATAGTATAGCAAAGTTGCTCATATACTTACCTTGACAGTGATTCTATTAACATTAAAGTTGAACCACTATAATTTGTGGGTAAATGCTCCAGCTGGAAGAAAGTAGAAACAAGTGGTAACTAAAAGTTGTAAGGTTGGCAATAAGAAAGGGCAGATATAAAGGAAAATTAGCAAGTCCCACAAAGTTGAATGGTCCATAGTTTTGGTACCTTTACATTTCCAAGCTTGTTAAGAGAATCAATGAAACCATTTGTGATAGGCTTTGACTCATCATGTTGTAAAATGCTACATTTACAAACAAATTGGTAAAGAAAAACATGTGTTATTCTAACACCAATGGGGAGGGAGTTTTAGAAAAATATGGGTTTTGTACACTCTCAAGACATGTCATTAACACTAGGTTTAAGTAAACAAAAACTAACATTGACTCTTATTTACAAAATAAATGATCAAAGCTTGAACTTGAACCTAAGCTAGGCCATGATTGGCTCACTAGGCCCCATAACCCTTGCTCACATATCCAACATTCATTTTGGATACAATTCCAGAATTTCCTTCGGAGATATCCCTAAGCTCAACCAAGAGACAAATGTTTATAAGGAATTCATAGGTAATCCAGTAGCATGAAATTTTATCCATTGATGGGAGAAGAAATGAAGAAGAATTACATAATACTATCGTCGATCAATTAAGGAAGACAACACTTACCCTTCCTTCAAGAAAAACTAGATGAGAAGGAGTCAAGTCATCATATGCTGCCATCGCAGGTAATCAATTCCTGAAGAGAAAAAAGGCACATCAGCATGTACTCTCACATTCAGAATGCAACAAAAAGTCAAATACTTTCCAAACATAAAAGAAGCATGGTGCAAAAAATTTGACAAAGGATATCATCATGAATCCAGAGTAATGGATATCATATCATGTACAGTTTACCAGCAAGCTTGATGTCAATGTTGTCCACAAGCCACTGCACCCCATCTCTCATGAATCCAACATAGCTCATGTCAAATTCTTTCTTCCCCATGAGGTTCCTGTAGGGGGCATAAAACATATACAAAAAATGAAATCATGATTTAGATGCCAAGATGAACATCACATTCGAATATTGCTAACAGACTTCAATTCAAAAAATGAAATACAATAGAAATCTTCTTGAGGAATACAGTAGCAAATTTTGACTTTCAATTCAAGTAGTTAAAATAGGAACTCATGCATATTACTAAAACCAGAATAGATGATCAAAATTGATTCCACTTTGATCAAATTTTTACATGAACAAAATGATACTAGCCAGAGCATTGAAGAGCACTCAAGGATTCATTCTAAAAGAATAATGAAAGAAGGGATGAAAGTTGTACAGACCACATATGATCCCAAACTCAAAGGACGGAAAAAAAATCAGAGCCTTTTATACTTTAAATGGGATCCTTTTTGTTTTGAATAGTTTAAATGAGATCATCTATATCAGTAGATATATAACAACCCATAACCAGACCTGACATGAAAAGAGCTACAAATTACAAATGCAGATATTAGAAGCCAGAATAAATAGGAATCAACTTTGCTACCAGAATTAAAGCCACAAATACAGATATTAAAGCCATAATTGCATATTAAATGCTACCAAAATTTGCTAGTGCTTAAACAATCAATACTGCAATCTTTCATATGGACAAGGTTGTCCTAGTAGCTTGCTAAAGCGAGCCACGAAATCAAATTGCACAAAAATCAATGTGCTAAGGTCGGCTGCTGCTTTTTTATTCTTTTGAAAAATCTTAAGTTCTCACACATGTTTTAGCTCATATGCCTCAATTTTTATCTGGGAATCTGTGAAGCAGTGGTAGAATGATGAATTAAATAGTTCTCATCTGAAATAGCTTAGTTGTAGAACATCTCCAGGGCTATTAATGCTTTCAGGTTCAAAGTTCAAACTAATAAAAAGAAGAATGTTCTGGTTCTTGGTTAATGGTAAAACTAACCTATGTTTTACAGGTTGTTGTGACACATATTAATTATTTGAGACTAAGAGAGAGAACTCTGATTAGATTAAACCTTGCATCATAAATCCTGCTCTTCTTGCATTGATGGACAAGCCTGTGTGCTTATGTAAATTCAAGAACATGCCTACTGGAGCTAAGGCCTCTAACAATGCCAAAGTATTCACAGATAATGATGATCCCATGCCTAAACTAAGTTCAATGCCTATGTTGGAGCTATTCCTAAAAATAAATGATTCTTGTAACTATGATTCTTTAGCAACTGACAGACCAAGCATCTTAAATCACTCAAATCTTTCTGCATTCTCAAAGTCAATTAAGTCTTCTCCTTCAGTTTGCGATTTATTTGTTCTTCCTTTTAATATCAATGTTTAGCATGTTTTAACATATATTATCTTGCTTTACTGGGCTCAGCATTACACTCCGTCCCTTCTTTATGAACAACATTGTTTTCATCCTTTTAACTTTTTGACATGATTTCCTTAGAATGTCTATTGAACTAAACAAACATCAAAATGAAGATGTTTTGTCATCTTAAGTAGGGTCAGCACGTTACCTGACATGTAATTACTTTGTGTTGAAATGCAAGTACATATTTACGTACTTCATAAAGTCCTATATTTATGCTTTATTTGAGAAATATATTTGCAAAAGAAAATAAGGTTAATGCATTTTGATTAATTGATCACGACTCACAAGAATCCTTCTGTGGATTTGTTGGGCATTCACTAATACTTCCATGTGGAAGCACCAGGTAGCTAGACAAATAAAATGTTCCTATTACTTGGGTGGTTATCACTTTGATAAACACCCTCCCCCCTTTCAAAAAAAAAAAATGTTCCCATTAATTTTAACCATCATTCAGAAGTAAAGGTAATTATTTTACTTCTGAGAGATGAATACACCACTCAACCATGTGTATAAAGAAGCGGCTAATAAATGAATGGCCTTCCCTATTCAAAATCAAGATATCAAATGTTTCCATGTAAACACTTGTTTATATGTAGGTCAATTCTCTCACCTTTCCTTTAGTGTTTTGTTCTTTGAATTGTTTCCCATATTTCTTCTAGGATGCTTTTCTATTGCAGATATCAGAATGTTTTCTGCCTCAAATTATTGGGAAAATGGCCTATCAATGTATGATTTCCATCTTTCAACATGTTGGTATAATAGGAAATCAACTATATCAACTCACCCCTCATTAACGCATGAGGAAAAAGAAGCCAGCCCCCATAAAATCCAGAAGCTCATGGAGGAAAATGCACAAGACGAATGCCTTTATGCTACAAATTATGCCTCATTATCAAAGAATAAAGCATTCAATTTTAGTGGGGAAGACACGAGCTCTACTTTGACCATTTCCTCAAATCAAGAAGAGAAAGTAGTTCAGTTCTAAAATCCTCATATTGCTCCTCACATTGTCCCAACAAAATGCAATGATTCATTCTAGATTTTATTTCCCTCAACGGAACCTATGATATCCCTATAGTTAGGTGCTCCTCCCTGGATGATTGATATAACTGTTACAAAGCCCATGCCAATCCACTTTTCAAGCCAGTTAGGTTCGGAAGTCCACAATTGTGTACAGAGTCATCACTCACGCAATCAAAATGCTACAATAGAGGACTCCAACATCAGGATACAAATAGAGGTGATGACTCTACAATTATCAATGCTAATATCATCAATTAGAGTTAATTTTGAGGCTTGGGATTATTGCATGCATATTGCATGATCTGTACATTTTAATCGCTTAGAATTAATGTTTAATGACCATGTCCACAAGTCCATTTTGAAACAAGTCTCAGATGAGTGATCGAACCAAATGGATGGATCTAGATCGACGAACGAAGTCCAACGAACTCAAAATCACTTCGATCCGACCTTCATAGCTCCTACAACAAGCTCGAGAAAGATCAATGGCTAGGGGGTAATGAAACATCCTTATAGGCCTTAGATGAAAAATCCAACCATACGGATGGATCTGGAGCGACGATCGTAGTCCAACAGAGTAGGAATCATCTCAATCTGAGCACCGTGTCACCCTCTAAAATAGATAGAAGATGGACAGCCCAGATGGCACCACGTGGTGCCATCCAGGCCACCCCTCACACCCTCAGCAGCACAAGGCATGCGGTGCACATGAAGCAGCAGCGTAGTAATGTAGTAGCGTAGGTGGCAGCGTGTGCGTGCATGTGGAGCAATGCGCGTGGGCGTATGTGCGCGAACTAGCAAGCTCCAGTGCATGTGCGCATGACAAGGAGCGCGAGGCATGAGCCAGTGGGGCATGAGCGGCAGGTGCGTCTTCAGGGACAGTTGCAGAGGCCTTTAGTGACTCTTGCAGCTGTCACTAAACACCCAGATTTGAATTTGAGCCCTCTCCTCAGTTATAAAAAGGGTCCTACCCCACCCATTTGCAAAGAGCTTCCACCCACGGGATACCACCACCTTCTAGAGTTCCAAGAAAGGTCCCAAAGCTGCCAAGCCTCCGATGGTGCGTCGAGACGGCCATGGCAGTGGAAGCCCTTCCACTGCCATGGCCGTCTCGACGCATTCTTCTTCCTTGTCTTAGTGTTATTTTATTTTGTAGTGTAGTTCATGTCTTGATTTTGTTAAAGCATTCATCAACATTATGTTTCATTACACATTTGATAAGAAATTGTTGGCACATTGATCTTATGATATGGTTCTTTAACCCTTTTCTCTCTCTCTCTATCTCTCTTTCTCTCTCATTTTCTTAAATCAATTTTCAAGCACACAAATGACATATTTACATGACACAAAAGAGAGTATTTGATCTAAATATTGCCTCCCTATGTTCGGCACTTGGATTCACCTCCAATTCTTTATTTAAAATTGATGTCGTAAGCTCACTACAGTGAACGATTTTACGCAAATAGGTCCGCGAACGTCAGTTTTTGGCACCGTTGCCAAGGAGGCAATGAATCTCTTATTCGCTTCCATTTTCTTGTTCATCAGTTATACTTGTGTTATCTAACTTGCTCTTCTCTCTCTTCTTGTGGTTGCAAGAACCTTGTGCATTGGCAACCGGAGGAGAACGAGTCAGGTTGGATCAAAAGGAAGCGCAAGAAGAAGAACGCCATCGACCCTAAGGCTTGATCTTGTCTTCCCATGATCCAAAGGTAACTTCCATCCTTGGGCCATGAAAAATGGTGGTGCTATAAAAAAAACCCTCTTTTGTCTGTCGAAGAAAAACACCACCACTAAGTCTTTAGCCCATTAATTTCGCAAGATTACTTTCTAGATTTGGGTTGAGGACAAGATTCAAGGACCCTAAGCACCTCTAAAAATTTTTAGAAAAATCTCAAGGGTGTTCCTTCCAATAGGAAAACTCCCCTTTAAATTTCGGAATCAAACCCTTTGTGGTTTGGCCATGAGAAATTTGCTACTGGAAGTACACAAGGCTGTACTAAGTTCTAGAGATCTGCAAGGTGTTCTTACTGCTACAAACTCCATGTAGCTCAGATTTGTGAGAGATTTATATTTCTAAAAATATCTTGAAATTCTCTACACTTCTTCTGCAGATCATTTTTGCATTTGAAATTTATTAGTGCTTGTTTTGATCAAAATCTTAAACTTGTGATGGATCTAGAAATTCTGGACAGATTGACTCCTCTTGAAAAAATGTGAATTTGGGTGCTCCATCATCCTTAACAAATTCTGAAATTAATTTTATTGCAAGGATCATTTTATTTCGGTCAGGATAGTGTTATTGCTTGTTTTGATTGGACCCTTCTTGACAAAATCTAAAAAAAAAAAAGATTCATTGAGTAGAAGCTGCACACCCTAGGATCTTCCACACTAGGAAGTTTTTAACTTTATAGGCACACAAAAGACCTTAAGGAAAATCAATCTTCACCAACCATGTGACTATACATTTGTACCTTATTTGAATGTGTAAACAAGTGAAATTTCATAAGCCATTAAAGCAAGGTTTAAAGCCTAAAAATCACACATTTTAATCTTGCTTGATAAAGAACACTAGTTTTGGCATTGGGTCCTTGCACCCAATTGTGCACAAACTTGACCCATAGATAGGACCAATCTAAGTCCTAGGAGTGTGATTGGGTTTGTTAAGTGCTTGGCCTTAATTCCCATTGTGGAATCCGGTGTCTAGGGTATGGGGAAGTGTCAAACGACCGTGGTTGTGGGGTACAAAGGAACTGGCGATGGGAACCAAAGGAAGAACCTTCCCCTCAACCTCCTCATAATCAACCTGGCCAGATTAACTTTGGGAAGGGAGGTTTAAGTCCTTGCAGATTTGATCACTCTCTTCAGGGCTTCCAGGTCACCTAGGGGCCTAGTTTTGCTTGTTTGATTGTTCATACTTAATTCACTCATCCCTCTTCTTCTTCCAACCCATGGATTTTAATGCTTATCCATCCTACCCAAACTATCCCCATCATGATTTGTATTCTAACCCACAATCAGATAACTTTTCAAAAAATCTCACAACCAGATAACTTTTTTTATTTTTTTATTTATGTGGATGGTGAGGTGAGTGGAGGTGGTAAACAAGCAACCAAATCTATCCTAGGGTTTATACAAAGCACCTAAGTTGATTTGGGTTTGAGTTATTAGGTTATGGAATGAAAACTAAGGTGGGGGTGGTGGGGATAAACTTACAAAACTCTTTAACCACACTTTACTCCGATCTATCTGCTTTGGCTCGCCTTGGAAGGGTACCTATAATCATAGAAAGAAAGGAGCAAAGTGAACTAAAAAGTAAAGTAAGGCAGAAAAATGTGAGAAAAACCAAAGAGCGTTGCCTCCTCGGCAACGGTGCCAAAATGATTGCACGGGTTTTGCTTGTTTGAAATCAGGGTTATGAGTAACCTGCCGTCGTAGTTGCAAAACTCATAATCAAATATAATTTATATCAAAACTCCAAGGGAGTCCCGGGTCGAACACAGGGAGGCGATGTTTACTTTGTATGAAAGCCGCGCTTCAACTCGTTCCTTTTTGGTGTTTCAGGGTTTTGTTATTTTTTTTTTATTTTTGAAATAAAATGACAATCAATCACAAGAGAGAGATGGAATTGAATATGATATATTGCAAGAATATCAATTATAATAATCTAGAAAACATAAAAGGAGGGGAAGGTGAGAAGAAATCTCCCGAAGTGCTATTCGGTGAGATGACAGCACCTGGCGGAAGCTTGAACGAAGGAGTTGAGAAGCAAAACAATGGAGGTGAGATGCGGGAGGATGTCGAGTAGAGGAAAGCTTTAGCATAGCTATGGAATGGAGGTGAGAAGGTGGAGATGATCTGCTACCGGAATGGAGGTGGGAGGATGGCTCCAAGGTGACCTATGAATGGGGATGGGAAGATGGAGGAGTATTTGGTGGGGTAGAATTTCGTTACACTAATAGGCACCTTGGAAGCTTGAGAGTAAGCTCTAACAGTGTGTTCGTAGGCTTGCTAGAGCTTCGGAGTAGGTGGGAGTAGAGCAGGTAGAGATGGCTTGGAAGGGAGGGGGTGTAGGTCCTTATATAGTGGATGAGAAGAGGCTAGAATAGGCATGGGACCATTAGCAGCCTCCAAGTCGTCATTGTAAGTGTTGTTGTAGGCAGCTCACTCCCACTCATGCACGCAGCTGGCCTTGCTAGCGTGTGAACAATTGCGACGGCTGTAAGCATCACTGTAGGTCTAGTTCAGGCGTTGCTGTAGGCTGGCACCAACCAAGCACTCGCCCGCACGTAGCTAGTCCGTGCATCACACGCCTCTCGTCACGTGCATGCGCTTGCGCATTGGCGCTGCGCTGGCTATGCACATGCCTTTGCGCATGCATGCTTGTGCTGCGACTGGCCATGCACTGCCTCTTGTGTTCAATTGATGGATTAGGAGCTTCAGTGGGGCTTGATCCTGCGGCAACTGGTTGAGCGATGAGCTTTTCACTAATGCACTACAGGAGTCAGATGGTCGTGGCTACATTTTGAGGCTCAACCGCTTCAACCGTTGGATGCAAATCCAACGATCGAGATCTCTCACTCGAAGGAAGTGGATGTTCTGCAAACGCCCATGGGCGGTTTAGATGGCACCACGTGGTGCCATCTGGGCCATCCATCTTCATTCTTTTGTAGATGGTACCACGGTGCTCAGATCGAGATGATTCCCACGATGATGGACAACGATAGTTGCTCCAGATCCATCCGTATGGTTGAATTTTTAATCCGAAGCCCGTATGGATGTCGCATTGCCCCCTGGCTATTGATCTTCCTCGATCTTCGTATGTTGCTACGGGACTCCGATCTAGACGATTTTGGAGGCGTTAGACTCTGATCGTCGTCCTGATCAGATCTGCATGGTCCAATCATCCATCCGAGGCCTTGAAATAAATCAACTTCTCTCCTAACCAAAAAGTAGGACCTAATTAACCTAAAATATATACTACTCTAAATACAAAATGATGCATGCTATAAAATATTTATAGCATGAAATGCAAATCTAGGCCTAGGAACATGCATGAATAGGCATTTTACCCTCAATAATTGTTCCTACATCATATCCCCATGCCTATCTTTGGCTAGTCCTTAGCAAAATTAAATACATGCTATGTGTAAAAATAGAATTAGGACTCGATTGCTTAAGCCTAAGCCATTTAATAACAATAGAAAATTTCATCTAAGGTCCTAAACTACGAAGACTCAATAGTACCCGAGTGTCTGCCATAATGCAAACCACCCAAGTCCTCGCCTTATTTGAAAAGGGAAGATACATGTTTTTTGTTTTTCTTCTTTTCCATTCTTTTTTTTTTTTGGACTTTTGGAGTTTGAGAGTTTTCGTAAAACCTTTTAAGGCTACTTGACCCGCCCAATACTCGAAAAGGACTCTAAGTGTTAAGCATCTAGTGAAAAGAGTGAAGGATTCACTAGGCAGCTGTTAAAACTGACTTCGGGTTTCTACAACCCTATGTGGCCTTTCCTAGAGGTTTATCTTTTTGAATAGTAGCTTTCTCCCTACTTCTTTTATTTAAGGGGTCAACACAAGGGTGAACCTAGTGTATATCTCCCCAATTTATTCTACTTCCCCGCTTCTTCCCTAAGTGTTTTGGGAATTATTGTGCATTTTTGTGAGCTGGGCTCTGGACAACCAGCCAATGGGCTATTACCCACGGTAACTTGCTAGCCATACTCGTGCGGTGAAGTGTGGCTTATTTTTTATTTTCACCTTTTTCTATTTTTTTATGTAGGTGGATTCCCTAATCTAAGATTTACCTAAAGGCAGTGCAATGAAAATAGTCTTGTCACTGGGCTTTAGTTAACCAGCCGATGAGCTATTACCACCGACAACTTACTAGCCATACCACCCTAGATAATTCATTAGCTACCAAATTTTCGAAGAAACCGTCAAAAAGTGAGTCAGTGCAGAAAAGTGTGTAGATGCTTAGGCTTAAAGTCCTCCCAAATCAGAGGGCGAGTTGATAAGTCGCATACTTATCATCCCAATTTATTTACCAAATTAAAATGAATTTTAATTGGCGAGGACTCGAGACTAAGTCCACATTCGAGTAGACACCCAGGTTAATTAAGCCTAAAGACCTGAAGAGTCTAAGTATCTAGGTCTTATCGTATCATTTACTAAAGTTAATAACTTCCAAATAGCTAAGTTCTCTTCTCCTAATTCTTCTTTTTTATTTAATCTTTTTGAATTTTCAATTTTTTTATAAGAAACTAAAAGAAATTCTACGGAGTTAACAAAAATTATCTCAGGAATTGATTATCCACCCCCCATGCTTAATTATGCAATGTCCTCATTGTAAAAACAAAGACATGAAAAGGGTAGAGTAAACAGAATATCACCTGAACATCGTTAGAAATCTGGTCAGCTCCGCAGAGAACATGAAATATAAACACGTGCTAAATTTCATGCCTTCAGCTAGGCATAAAATACATACAAGAAAGAAATTGAGAATTCACAAGTGCGGGGCAAAATCAAAATCAAAAGATTAATCCTCCGACCCACTAGCAGAAGATGTCCATAGACGTGGACCAGATTATGGTGCTGACCCATGCCACAGGGTCAAGTGGTTCTAAGGTTCTGGATGAAAATCACCCAGAACCTAAGATTATTCTGTTTGCAGGGCCGGGCCTATGGTTTTGTGGTATGCAACCCAAGACCAAAGTGTTCGACAACGGGTTGATTTGATTCATTAAAATCGGGTGTCCACTTATAGTTCAGCTCAGGAAGATAGTCAATTATTCCAAGCTTGAGTCGCACATGAAAGATATCATAAGGGTCCTGATAGAAGGTAGGCGGTTTTAGGTCAATACGAACCCTTAAATCCAAAATCAAATTTCCCTTAGAATTAGCTTCCCAGATTTTTAATTCCAACTTCCTATCTTCCAAAATCAATGTTTTCGAACCTCCAAATCATTGTACACCCCATCTAAAGTACCCAAGTCCAATAATTGCCACTGAATTAGGATTGACTTGGGTGTAATGATTTCTAAATCACAATCAATCCCTTCGGGGTGTGGTTGATGGATGGGGCTACTGATTGGACCTTCTAGTAAATGAGGATTCGAATCCTCCAAGCTAGTCCTAACCGAATCAAAATCTTCAATGAATGGGCTATCAAATGGTTCGTCATGCTCCTTGAGCCCGTTAGACTCAATAAAATCATCTTCCTTAAGCTCAAGTGAGACTTCACTAAGAGATTCCTCACCCTTAAAATCAAAGAATACATGATCCTCATTTGTATGTCGCAAAATCATATGTCATTTCATGGTCAGTGGAGACATATTTTTCGTCATTCCCTAGCTCTCGGATCTTAGGTGAGAAACTCGATTCATCCTCAAAGGGTTGCTCTAAACCAACCAGGTCATCTCCAATCTCAGAATATGTATTCCCCCCGATAGGTGCTTGAGCGGGTTCAGACATTGGCTCTTCAGAAGGGAGTTCATCTTGAGAATCATCCTAAGATTTGATTAGGGCAACCATAAATTTCATCCCCAACCTCGACAATTTCCTAAGAAGAAACTCACCTAGGTCCCAATCCCTAACACTTTGGAGCAAATCCAATAGAGAACTATTAAGCTCATTAATCATTTTGATCATAGGCTCCAATGCTTCAGTGCATGGTGTTGGCTGAGCTTTTAAAGATTGTATAGTGCTCCTCAAAATAATCAACACCCTATCTTGGATCTGGTTCACTTGAACTGACTGGTTCGATTTAGGTTTCGGTGGGTTTGGGTTAAATCTAGGGGAGACAAGATGTTAAGGTTCTCGAGTCCCTCCTTGATAGTAAGTTATTTTAGGTTGTTCAAAGAATAATGATGACCTATTTTCAATGGAATACTGGGGAGGGTAGGTGTTATAATCAGCATATCCTTCCTGAATGTAGATCGGGTTGGTTTTGTATCAAAGGATGGAGATCCATAGTCATTGTAGGTTTCGGAAGGATAGTAATCATAGTCTTGTTGTCTAGGGTTAGGCCCTAGACACTGAGGTCCGAATTCATATCCCCAATCAAAGTTGTCCTGGCTAGTGGATGGGTAATTACAAGTCAAGTCAGGATAGTAATCATCTTAGGGATAAGTGGTGGTAGGAGGATAGGATGTGAAATGTGTGTAGGATGTGGAAGGATACATTATGGAGTATGAGGGAAATCAGAAGAGAGAAAGGAGCACTGTAATATAAGCAATCAATCTTGTCCTTAGGTGGCTTAGACTAAAGACCTACAGACTCCCAAGACCTATCTTGAGATTATAAATGATTTGGTCTACTTTTATCCGGTCAATCAAACCAATTAGGAGGGACTAGGGATAAGGTTCTTCCTTTGGCTTACGCCTCCGGTTCCTAGTGTACCCCCCAGCTGTGGTCGTTTGATGCTACTCCCCTAGCTAGACATCAGATGGACCAACAGAAGCAGATTAATCGAAAAAATCTCAGTCTAAGCCCTGAAAAGCGAATCAATACTTAATGCCAACATCTACTCAATTTTAATTGGGCTTGGGATGATTGTGCTCTTGGAATGTGATGGGCCCTTTAGATGGGTTGCGCTCTTAATAATCAATTAAAATGTGTGTGCGTGTTTAACCAGGGTTTCCAAACAAGGTTTTTTGATGATCTATCTTTTAGGGTTTAACCTTGTTTAGTAGCTTTTAGGGTTTAATCTTTAGGTTTGTTCAATCAGGGTTCAGTAGAACACTCCAAGTTTTACAAACACTGGTGATGATGTAGTCCTTTAGAAATCAGAAAAAAAAGTGGAGTGCCTGGTTCAGCACTAAAAATTAACCCTAAGTAGGAAGCTACTGATGAAATGCTTTTAATTTGAGTGGTAAGACATAAACAAATCAATCAATTGACCTATTCGCACCACAGGTTATGGCACACAATGTCTTAGCCTAATTAGATTTCTACTCACTTATGTGTTTTGAGTTGAAGTGTAATAATGGGAATACCGTCATGAGCCATAACTGGCACAATTTAATCATTATCAAGGAATAAATGCTCCTACATAACCGCTAGAGAGCCCTAATTCACTGCAAATCCATTTTGAGAGAAATACAAGAAAATAGGGTTAAAACTATAATTTTACCATCATATCTTGAATGCAGAATAACCGTGGGTTTTCTCAGGGGTTAATTAAGGGTCAAATGGCCTTAAATGTCCAATAAGTGGGTTAGTATAGAAAGAAAATCCATTTTGAGAGAAATACAAGAAAATAGGGTTAAAACTATAATTTTACCATCATATCTTGAATGCAGAATAACTGTGGGTTTTCTCAGGGGTTAATTAAGGGTCAAATGGCCTTAAATGTCCAATAAGTGGGTTAGTATAGAAAGAAAAGGGTTTTCGTGTGATTTGAGAATTAAATGACTTCTGAAACCCTAAAACTAGACCTGCTTGATTAACTGAGGTTCTGGTAAGGATAAAATTCACCTAAACCCTCTAAAATTCATAGAATAATATTCTCTATGGCTTGGTACCTACAATTTGACCGTCAAAACCTGTCTTGACCCAAAATATAGTCCTAGATAGACATTTACACTAATTTGGATTTTTGCATAAATTAGCTTGTCAAACAAGGTCAAAACCTAAATCAAACTTCAACATTAGATTCCTTGGGTCCAAATAAGGTTTGTACCAAAATTTGGGCCCAATCTGAGATCATCTTGACGAAGTTTACATTTTGATCCAGTCAGACTCTTTATCTCATTCAGATTCTTAGCTATTTGAATTCCTAGCAAATGGCCCCCTAACATTGTCATCATTTTCACAAAAAGGTCCCTTCCACCATGAATCCTATTCCTACAAACTCTGGCGACATAAATTTGGCAAGTTCTCCTTGATTCCTTGACGAATCCCTCTGAAATTTGAAAGGGAAGTTCGTCAAGGAATTTCCTTCCTTTTGTGCCAATTCCTAAGCTCCAGATCTTGCCCAATCTCTCATGTGAATCCTTAAAGAGATGGGTCTCCTATTCCGGCGAGCATTCCTAGCTTGGAAGCTTGACTTCCAAGCTCAAATCGACCTCCTAAGCCCTATATAAGCACGCCCAATCAGGCCAAACTTCCCAAACTTTATTCCGGCCATGAAATTCCCATATTCCTCCCTCTTCCGGCTGCAAAGCTCCGCAAGCTTCGGCGACTCCTCTTGACCTCCTTCGTCGTCCATCCACAATACCAGTGGCTAGATTCCCTTCCTCTCTCTCGTCCGCTCTTGGAAGTACTGGCAGGAGCCCCTCTATCCCTATCGTCGTCACCATTCCTCCCCTACCAGAGAGTTCATCTTCTTTGTCGCCAGCATACCAAAACCGACGTGGATCTCCCCCCTTTTCGTCCATTAGAATAGCTAGTTAGGTTTAGTTAGCATCATAGGTTAGTTTTCCGTCTCTCTATCCTCATTTCAAACCCCGACTCGACACACTCATCCTCATCTTCCTCGCCTCCGACCACTCCTCCGGCTAGTCCATCTCACCTCCACAAACCACCAATCAACTCACCAACAACCTTACGACCTTCACCGCATCACACCCTACCAAACCCCTCTCCCTATTTACCTTCCTGTCCACCCAAACCCTCTGCCGAACACTATGCCCTTCACACCAACAGTCCGAGGTCGTCAGACCTCCTCACTCCGCCAATCACCTCCACACCACCATGGTTACGTTTGTCATCGTCCGACGACGCTTCCTGAGTGCTTTAACGTGGCTGAGAGGCCTTATTCTTGTTTTTCAGGTTATAGGTCTTGCCTGCCATTAAAGGCAAGCTTTGAGCAAGCTTGAAGCTTGCTTCATGCTCGATAGCACTTGGCATGATGCCCAGGCGACATGGAACCATTCCAAGTTCCCTTTTTGATTGTCAATTGGACCCTTTGACCAGCAAGGAACATGAATTCGATGAAGGAGCTACTGCTGCTACTGCGTGAAGGAAGGGTGGGACATTTAGTCCCACCTCGGAAACTGATAGCCACACCACTCCGCATAAATTGAATTTGTCGCCCAGCCTTATCGTTTCAAGTACTCACAGGGGATGAGGTCCTCACGCCCCTCATGTGCCTCGCCCGCGACACCTTACACGTGGGTCTGGCCAATCCAATAACTCGCGTAAACCCAAGCACTCCTCACTCAGCACCCACGCTGGTGAGCTTGGTCCCGGGTGCACGTCTGTGATATAGACACATCCATTTATGTTAAAATGCCTATTCATGCATGTTCTTAGGCTTAGATTTGCATTTGATGTTATAATTATTGCATAGCATGCATCATTATGCATTTAGAATAGTTGTATATATTTTAGGTTAATTAGGTCCTTTTTATGGATAGGAAGGAGATTTATTTTAGGGCCTTTGATAAATGATCAAACCATACAAATCCAATCAGGATGACAATCAGAGTCTAACGCCTCTAAAATCATCCAGATCGGAGTCCCGTAGCATTATATGAAGCCTGAGGAAGATCAATGGCTAGGGGACAATGTGACATCCTTATGGGTTTCAGATAAAAAATCTGACCATACGGATGGATCCGAAGCAACGATCACAGTTCGACAATGCGGAAATCAATTTGATCCGAGCACCGTGGCACCCTCTGCAAAGGAATGAAGATGGACGGCGTAGGTCATGCCACGTAGTGCAACCCAGGCCGCCCAACACACACACGCACCACCGCGCATGCATAGCAACATGAGCGCACACACGTGCGTGGAGGCATGCGTGCACAACAGCGTAGTTCATAGTGCATACATGCGTGCAACAGCGGCAATAGGCGCGGCAACGGGTGCGAGCGCAACTGGCGTGGGCGCATAGCGCTTGCATGCGTGCAACACGGCACGTGATGCGCGAGCCAGTGGGAGTATTGAATGGCACGGATCTTCAGTGATGGCTATAGCGACGTTTATAGCCGTCACTAATGACCCATAAATGAATTTGTTCTTCCACCTCCACTATAAAAGGACCTACCTACCACCATTCCAATCCATCTCATTCTTTCTTCCTCTAACCACCTCCAAGGCTCTAGAGAGAGCTTGTCCCATTCTCAAGATGCTCCTCTAGAGTTAAACCAAATAGTTTTCCCTCCCCTCATCCCCATTCATGGAGCATCCCGTGACTGTCCTCTCACCGCCCTTCGGGAAGAAGATCCTCACCGCGACGCCGTCCTACCCCATCCTCCGTCCTCCGGCTCCATCCTCCTTCGTCCCGCTCCTCACCACCTTCCTTCGGGCAACATCATAGCTAGTCGTCCTCTGAGCAACTATCGAGGGGGATTTTTCTCTGCTCATTCTATCTTTTTATGCTTTCGTAGTGTAGATTTTCCGCTTTCATAGTGTAACAAACAATTCTTCATGAATGGATGATTGTTTCTCTCTCTCTTTTAATTTGCAAGTAGATTAGCTAGATAAGCATTTGTTGATCTGACCTCTTGCTTCCTAAAAATACAAAAAAATTAGAGAAAAATAAAAATGACCAAAAACAAATAAAACGAAGCGCGGTTTTCAGTTAAAGTAAACGTCGCCTCCCTGTGTTCAACTCGGGACTCCCTTGGAGTTTTGGTATAAATTTTTTCTGATCGACGTATTTTGCAACTACGACGACAGGTTACTTGCATCCCTGATTTCTAATACGCGAAACACACATGACCATTTTGGCGCCATTGCCGGGGAGGCAACGAATTTACTCTATTATTTTCTGCGCTTCTTTACATTTACATAACACTAACCTTGCTTATCTCTAATATATTGTCTTGCAGGTACCCTAGCATGGAGATCCAGCTGCGGTAGACTAGAGTAAAGTGCGGGTAGTGTGTTTTGTAAGTGTCCCCCACACCACCCCCACCTTAGTTTTCATTCCATAACCTAATAACTCAAACCCAAATCAACTTAGGTGCTTTGCATAAACCCTAGGGTAGATTTTGGTTGTTTGATTGTCACTCTAGCCACCTCACCCACCTACATATATAAAAAAAATAAAAATAAATATTCTTCTCTTGTGGGATTTAACTGAAAGCTACACACTTAACACCCACAACTTCTTATCATAAGGTGCACAATCACTTTGATTCTACCACTTAACCAGGATCTGACCTATGGACTCGGTACACTTCAACTCAATACACATAAGTGAGTAGAAATCTGAATAGGTTAAACATTCTTATGTGCCTTAATTAAGTGGTGCAACAGGCCAATTAATTGAGCTGTTGGGCCGCACCACTCAATCTAGAACTGATTCATTAAGTAGCTTGCAACTTAGGGTTGATTTTTAGGATTGAACTAGGCACTCCACATTGTATTTCTGATTTTTAAAGGAATATATCTACACCAGTGCTTTCAAAACTTAGAGTGTTCTACTAATCCTTAATTGAATATACCTAAAGATTAAACCCTAAAGGCTACTAAACAAGGTTGAACCCTAAAAGACACATCATCAAAGAACCTTGTTTGAGAACCCTGGTGGTGCATGCACACACATTTTAACAAATCATTAAGGGCACAACCCATCTAAAGGGCCCATCACATTCCTGAAGCACCATTATCTCAAGCCTAACTAAAATTTATTAGATGTTGGCCCTAAGGACTGGTTCGCTCTTCGGGATCCAAATTGAGATTGTTCACGATTAACCTTCTTATACTAGTCAATCTAATGTCTAGCTAGGGGAGTAGCGTCAAACGACCACGGCTGGGGGTTACACTAGGAACCGGAGGTGCAAACCAAAGGAAGGACCTTCTCCGTAGTCCCTCCTTCTAACAGGTTGGATTGCCTAGGCATAAGTAGAGTAAATCATCCATAATCTTAAGACGAATTCTGAGAGTCTATAGACCTTTAGGGTACCCAACCAAAGGACAAGCTTGTATTTTTGTATTGCAGGGCTCCTTTCTCTTCTATTTTCCCTCCTACTCCACAATGTATCCTTCCACTTCTTACATGCATTTCCCATCCTATCCTCCTACCACCACTTATCCCCAAGATGATTACTATTCCGACTTGACTTGTAATTACCCATCCACTAGCCGGGATGACTTTGATTGGGGATACGAATCTGGACCTCAATGTCCAAGGCATAACCCTGGACAGCAAGACTATGATTATTATCCTTCCCAAGCTACAATGATTATAGATCTTCATCCTTTGATCACCAAACCAACCCGATCTACAATCAGGAAGGATATAATGATTATAACACCTACCCTCCCCAGTATTTCACTGAATATAGGTCACCACCATCCTTTAAACAACCTGAAGGGACCTACTATCAGGGAGGGACCCGAGAACCTCGATATCTTGACTCCCTTAGATTTAGCCTGAATCCACCCAACCCTGAATCGAACTAGTCGGTTCAGGTGAACCAGATCCAGGATAGGGTGTTGGCTAATTTGAGAAATACTATACAATCTATAGAAGCTTAGCCAACACCATGCACTGAAGCATTAGAGCCTATGATCAAAATGATTGATGAGCTTAATAGTTCTCTATTGGATTTGCTCCAAAATGTTAGGGATCGGGACCTGGGTGAGTTTCTTCTTGGGAAATTATCGAGGATGAGGATGAAATTTGTGGTTGCCCTAGTCAAATCTTGGGATGATTCTCAAGATGAACCCCTTTCAGGAGAGCCAATGTATGAACCTGCTCAGATGCCTATCGGGGGGGATACATTTTCTGAGACCGAGGATGACTAGGTTGGGCTAGAGCAACCCATTGAGGATGAACCGATTGATTCACCCGAGATCCCCGAGCTAAAGAGCGAGGAAAAATATGCCTCTTTGAACCAGGAAATGACAATCAATTTTGAGACATATATAAATGAGGATCATGGATTCTTTGATTCTGAGGGTGAGGAATCTCTTAGTGAAGTCTCACTTGAGCGTAAGGAAGATGATTTTAGTGAAACAAATGGGCTCGAGGAATCTGACGAACCATTTGATAGCCCAATTATTGAAGATTTGGATTCAGTTGGAACTAACATGGAGGATTCGAATCCTCATTTACTAGAAGATTCAAACAGTAGCCCCATTCCTCAACCAAACCCCAAAGGGATTGATTTTGATTTGGAAATCATTGTACCCAAGTCAATTCTGAGTCAGCCACGATTTCTAGACTTGGGTAAATCATATGGGGTGAATGATATGCTAGGGGTCTCGGAGCCTGAGCACTTGATGTTGGAGGATAGAAATGTTGAAATGAAGATCTGAGAAGCTACTTCTAAGGGAACTACGATTTTGGATCTAAGGGTACCTATTAACCTGAAACCACCAACATTCTACTAGGACCCTTATGATATCTTTCCAATGCAACCCAAGCTTGAAATAACTGATTATTTTTCTAAGTTGAATGTTAAGAGGACATCTGAACTTATTGAACCATCTTTACGTCTTGGGTTGCACACCAAAACACCACAGGCTCGGCCCTGCAAGCTTAACAACCTTCGGTTCTGGGTGATTTTCATCCAAAACCTTAGAACCAATCGACCCTGGGGCATGGGTCTGCACCATAATCTGGTCCTCGTCTGTGGACATCTTCTGCTGGTGGGTTCTAGGATCAATATTTTTATTTTGATTCTGACCCGCACTTGTGAATTTTCAATTTCTTCTTTGTATGTATGTTATGCCTAGCTGAAGGCATTAAACATAGCGCATGTGTATACACTCTTCTCTCTGCGAAGCTGACCGGATTTTCATGACACTCAGGTGATATTCTGTTTACTCTGCCCTTTTCATAGCTTTATTTTTACAATGAGGACATTGCATCATTTAGGCATAGGGGGGTGGATACTTAATTCTGAAATCATTTTGTTAACTTCGTAGAATTTCTTTTAGTTTCTTTAAAAAAAAGAAAGAAAAAAAATTGAAAATTCAAAAAGATAAAAAAAAAGAATAAGAAGAATTAGGAGAAGAGAACTTAGGCATTTGAAAGTTATTAACTTTAGGAAATGATACGAGAGGACCTAAACACTTGACTCTTCAGGTCTTCGGGCTTAATTAGCCTGAGTGTCCACTTGAATGTGGACTTAGTCTCGAGTCTTCACCAATTCAAATTCATTTTTAATTTGGCTAATAAATTGGGATGATAAGTGTGTGACTTGTCAACCCACCCTCTAATTTGGGGAGACTTTAAGCCTAAGCATCTAAACACATTTTTTGCACTGACTCACTTTTCGGTGGTTTCTTCGAAAATTGGGTAGCTAATGAACTATCTAGGGTGGTATGGCTAGCAAGTTGTCGGTGGTAACAGCTCATCGGCTGGTTGTCTAGAGCCCAGTCACAAGACCATTTACATTGTACTGCCTTTAGGTAAATCTTAGATCAAGAAAGCCACCTACTTAAAAAAAAAGAAAAGAAAAGAAAGAAAAGAAAATATAGAGAAAAAAGTAGAAAAAGAAAAAAATAAAAAATAAATAAAACCACACTTCACCGCACGAGTATGGCTGGCAAGTTGTCAGTGGCAACAGCTAATCGGTCGGTTGTCTAGAACTTGGCTCACAAAAAAATACGCAATAATTCCCAAAAAACTTAGGGATGAAACGGGGAAGTAGAATAAATCGGGGAGATATACACTGGGTTCACTCTTGTGTTGACCCCATAAATAGAAGTAGGGAGAAAGCTGCCGATTGTAAAGATAAACTTTTAGGCAAGGTCACCTAGGGTAGTAGAAACTCGAAGTCCGTCTTAACGGCCGTTTTATGACTCTCACTTTTTCACAAAGATGCTTAGTACTTAGAGTCCTTTTCAAGTCTTGGGCGGGTCGGGTAGTCGTAAAAAGTTATCCCGAACTCTCGAACTCCAAAAGTACAAAAAAAATAGAAAAGAAGAAAAATAAGAAAAAGTGTATCTTCCCTTTTCAAATAAGGTGAGGACTTGGGCGATCTGCATTCTGGCAGACACCTGGGTACTGTTAAGTCTCCATGGTTTAGGACCTTAATTGAAATTTTCTATTGTTAGTAAACAACTTAGGCCTAAGTGATCAAGTCCTAATTCTATTTTTATACATAGCATGTAGTTTAATTTTGCTAAGGACTAGCAAAAGATAGGCATGGGGGTATGATATAGACACATCCATTTAGGTTAAAATACCTTTTCATGCATGTTCCTAGGCATAGATTTGCATTTCATGTTATAAATATTGCATAGCATGCAACATTCTACATTTAGAATAGTTGTATATATTTTAGGTTAATTAGGTCCTTTTTATTGATAGGAAGGAAGGAGATTTATTTTAGGGCCTCGGATGGACGATCTTACCGTACGAATCTGATTAGAATGATGATCAGAGTCTAACTCCTCTGAAATTGTCCAGATCAGAGTCTCGTAGCATCATATGAAGCCTGAGGAAGATCAACGGCCAGGGGGCAATGTGACATCCATACAGGTTTTGGATAAAAAATATGACCATATGGAAGGATCCAGAGTAACGATCGCAGTCCATCAATGTGGAAATCAATTCGATCCGAGCACGGTGGCACCCTCTGCAAAGGAATGAAGATGGATGGCCCAGGTCATGCCAGGTGGCACAACCCAGGCCGCCCACGCACACACACACACCCTCGCGCACGCACAGCAGCATGGGCATATGCGTGCACGCTGAGGCACGCATGCACCCAAGCACTGTGGGGCACGCAGAGCGTAGTGCGCAGCGTGTATGTGTGTACAACAGCGATAGCGGCAACAGCAGGCACGGCAGTGGGCGCGAGCACAGCTGGCGTGGGCGCATAGTGCGTGCACGCATGCAACACGGTGCATGATGTGCAAGCTAGAGGGAGTATTGAATGGCACAGATCTTCAGTAACGGCTGTAGCAATGTTTATGGCCATCACTAATAACCCAGATACGAATTTGTGCTTCCTCCTCCACTATAAAAGGACCTACCCACCACCATTCCAATCCATCTCTTCCCTTCTTGCTCTCACCACCTCCAAGGTTCTAGAGAGAGCTTGTCCCAAGCCCGGGATGCTCCTCTAAAGTAAAACCAAATAGTTTTCCCTCCCCTCATCCCTATTCATGGAGCATCCCGTGGTCGTCCTCTCACCGCCCTTTGGGAAGAAGATCCTCGCTGCAACGCCGTCCTACCCCATCCTCTGTCCTCCTGCTCCGTCCTCCTTTGTACCTGTTTACAGGGCGAAATCGATGTTTAAATGATGTTACATTGCAGTATAAATGAAATCGCCTTGAAAACAAATAAGAATTTTGTTACGCAAAAACCTAAGTATTCGAGGTCGAACACAGGGAGAAAATTGGTATTTAAAAACTAATATCACAATCTCAAATTAATCAAATGTGATGTTCAACAATCAATAAAATGAGATTCAATGTATATGAAAGCTAAGGAGAAGAATAGAGATGTAAAAGGAAATATAATGTTCTCTCTTCTTTCTGATGGCTTCTTCTTTCTTCTTCTCTTTTCTTCCTTCTCTGATTTCTTCTTTCTTTGGCTTCTTTCTCTATCTTCATCCTTCTATTCTCTCTACAACTCCTTCCTTTTCTTCTCCTTTTCTTCTTTGCTTGCCTTGGCTTCTATTTTCTTCTTTGATTTCTTTCCTTCAGCTTTGTCTTGCCCTTTTCTTCAGCTACCCCTCTTCCGCTACAGTGCTTCCTCTTCCTTCCTTGTCTTCTGCCTTCTTTCTTCAACTGCACCCTCTTCTTCCTTCTTCTTTAGCAGCACCTTCAAGTCCTCCTTTCTTCTTCAGCTTCTACCTTCACAAGTCTTCAGCTTCCTTCCTTAGCTGCGCCTGCCCTTGGCTTCCTTCCTTCCCTCTTTCCTTGCACACATGAGTGCAAAACCTACCCCTACCCTCCCCCATGTACACTCTCTCTATTTCTCTCTTTGCTCTCCCATAGCCAACCAATTAGGTATACAGGTTAGGTTACGCGCACCTGAGTCCAGGCGCACCGACGTGGGTGGTGCCCGAGAAGTGCAGGGTAAACAGGTTGGCTAGGTCTACGTAAGTGTGGGTCACGGACAAGGCGGGTGACGTAGGCAAGGGGACCTCACCCCGTGAACTAAGGCGATAAGGTGAGAACACAAAAGCAACTTATATGACTTACCTGCACCCAACATTTTCGAGGTGGGACTAAAGTCCCACCCGCTTCTTTGTGCATGTGTAGGGAGGATGCCCGTCAAATAGCTGCAGCTGTGGTCGCTGAGGCCTCTGATTGCTAGGTGCGAAAGGGTTGTGGAAGGATTCCACACACCTAGGGCTTGTCTATCTGGAGTAGCACGACCTGGAGCTAGCAAGCTTGCTCCTTCACGCTTGCTACAATGGCGGAAGAGGGTTGGACCTGAAACTCAGTAATACGGCCTCGCGGCCTTGTCAAACCACGTGGGTAGCTTTTCCGTGTCACGGCGAAGGTGATGTGGTGGGTGGTGTGGCGCAGAACGGCCTAGGCATACGTGCCTAGGTTGGACTGTAACCATGAAGGTGCGTGTGTTCGGTGGGCACTTAGGGAGGTGTTGGCGGTCGATGGTATGGATGATGATCAGTAAGTGATGGCAGAGGTTTTGAGGTATGTGGCGAGGCATGTGGATGGGTGGAACGATGGTTGCGCCTTGCCGGTGGTCTGCCGGAGATGAGGAAGACGGAGGTAGTCGGTGGCTGTTGAGGGGTGTTTTTATGAAATTAAGAGGGGGAAAATGAAAGGTAGGGAGAGAGGAACATACTGAGGATATTTGGAGGAAGGGGGAAAGGCGAAGGGCGAGCGACGCATGTGTGCCGTCGCCAGATTGGTGATTAAAATCACCATTTTTTTAGCTTCTCTACTTTTTTATTGCCTCAAAATACAAGAGAATTCATTGAATATCTAATGTGACAAATTAGTATTTATTGAATATCATTTTGTGGTTTAAATTCTTATGCTCATTTACATTATTAAGATTAGTGTGTGAATTCCTATTTGTTCCCTATGTTCAACCTCGGACTTTCATTCGAGTAATAAATATTATTTATTTTCAAGCGATTTCAACCTATACTACAGCATAGCATTTATAAATCGTGATCTCGCTCTATTAACATGTACTGGGTCCACAAGTTAGATCCCGGTTAAGTGGTAGAACCAAAGTGGAGGGGTGCACCTTAAGTCGAGAGTTGTGGGTGTTAAGGTGTGTCTCTTTCAGAAAATCCCACAATCAGATAACGTTTTTTTATTCTTTTATTTATGCAGATGGTGAGGTGAGTGGAGGTGGCAAACAAACAACCAAATCTATCCTAGGGTTTATAAAAAGCACCTAAGTTGATTTGGGTTTGAGTAATTAGGTTATGGAATGCAAACTAAGGTACGGGTGGTGGGGATAAACTTACAAAACTCTTTAACCACAGTTTACTCTGATCTATCTGCTTTGGCTAGCCTTGGAAGGGCACCTATAATCATTGAAAGAAAGGAGCAAAGTGAGCTAAAAAGTTATGTAATGTGCAAAAATGCGAGAAAAACCAAAGAGCATTGCCTCCCCGTCAACGATGCCAAAATGATCTCACAGGTTTTGCATGTTTGAAATTGGGGTTACGAGTAACCTGTCATCGTAGTTACAAAACTCATAATCAAATATAATTTATATCAAAACTCTAAGGGAGTCCTGGGTTGAACACAGAGAGGCGACGTTTACTTTGTATGAAAACCGTGCTTCGACTCGATTCTTTTTGGTGTTTTAGGGTTTTGCTTTTTTTTTGCTTTTTAAATAAAATGACAATCAATCACAAGAGAGAGATGGAATCGAATACGATATATTGCATGAATGTCAATTACAATAATCTAGAAAACATAAAATTGGGGGAGGTGATAAGAAATCTCCCGAAGCAGCTGTTTGGTGAGACAATGGTGATTGGCGAAAGCTCGAACGAAGGAGTTGGGTAGCAGGACAACGGAGGTGAGATGCAGGAGGACGTCAGGTAGAGGAAAGCTTCAATGCAGCTCCAAAATGGAGGTGAGAAGGCAGAGATGATCTGCTACAGGAATGGAGGTGGGAGAATGGCTCCAAGGCAACCTATGAATGGGGATGGGAAGATGGAGTATTTAGTGGGGCAAAATTTTGTTGCACTAATAGGCACCTTGGGAGCTTGAGAGCAAGCTTTAATAGAGTGTTGGTAGGCTTGCTAGAGCTTGGGAGAAGGAGGGAGTAGAGTAGGTAGAGATGGCTTGGAAGGGAGGGGGTGTAGGTCCTTATATAATGGATGAGAAGAGTCTAGAATAGGCATGGGACCATTAGTGACCTCCAGGTCATTGGTGTAAGTGTCGCTATAAGCAGCTCACGCCTGCTCACACATGCAGCTGGCCTTGGTAGTGTGAGAATAATTAGTGACGGCTGTAAGCATTGCTATAGGTTTAGCTCGAGCATCACTGTAAGTTGGCACCAACCAACCACTCACCCGCACTCAGCTGGTCTGCGCATCATGCGCCTCTGGTTGCGTGCTCGCACACTGGCACTACGCTGGCTATGCGTGCTTGCACATGTGCGTGCTTATGCTGCGACTGGCCATGCGCTGCTTCATGCGCTCAATTGATGGATTGGGAGCTTCGGTGGGGCTCGATCCCTTGATAGCTAGTTGAGCGATGAGCGCTTCACCAATGCGCTACAGGAGTCAGCTGGTCACGGCTACGTTTTGAGGCTCAATTGCTTCAACCATTGGATGCAAATCCAATGGTGGAGATTGCTCGCTTGGAGGAAAAGGAAGTTCTGTGGATGCCCAGGGGTGGTTCAGATGGCACCACGTGGCGCCATATGGGCCATCCATCTTCATTTTGTTGCAGAGAGTGCCACGGTGCTAAGATCAAGATGATTCACATACTGCCAAACTACGATCGTTGCTCCGGATCCATCCGTACAGTCGGATTACCCCCTGGCCGTTGATCTTCCTCAGTCTTCGTATGATGCTACGAGACCCCGATCTAGATGATTTCGGCGATGTTAGACTCCGATCGTCGTCATGATCAGATCCGTACGGTCCGATTGTCCATCCTAGGCTTTGAAATAAATCCTCTTCTCTCCTGACCAAAAAGAAGGACCTAATTAACCTAAAATATATACTACTCTAAATGCAGAATGATGCATGCTATGCAATATTTATAGCATGAAATGCAAATCTAAGCCTAGGAACATGCATGAATAGGCATTTTACCCTCAATAATTGTGTCTAAATCACCCACCCACCCACTAACCAATCTGTTGGGACCTACACTCTAGGAGAACACCAAGGCTCCCACCCTTCCTAGGACCCTAACCATGATAGGTCATTTGAATTCAAGGATCTCTCCTACTTGACCTTTGGATTGGAAGGGATTTTAGAAAAATGGAAATCAAAGGATGATCATAAACCTAGGCAAATCAAGAATGATCAAACCTTGCATTACACCCCTGATGAAGAATCTGACTGGGAGGAGTGACAGAAACCGTTCTCTCACATTTGAAAGTCATCGAAAATCATAGTATAGTCGTCGGAACTCAACAGAATGAACAACCAAAAGAGATTCATCTGGAAATTGTTCATGGATAGGCAGGGAATAAGGAATGTGATCTAGGTCCAATCTGGATAGGTGATCCACCACGACATTCTGTTTTCCAGCTTTGTCACGGATTTTGATATCAAATTCCTGCAATAGAAGGATCCATCTAATGAGCTGTGGTTTGGCATCCTTCTTTGCTAACAAATGCCGGAGGGCAGAGTGGTCAGTGAAGATGATGACCTTGGACCCTAATAAATATGATATGAATTTCTCCAACTCGAATACTACTCCTAGCAGTTCCTTTTCGGTGACAGTGTAATTGCGCTAAACCTCATTCAGCGTCTTGCTAGCATAGTATATAACAAAGTGTTGTTTTTCCCAACGCTGGCCTAAAATAGCACCGACGATAAAATCAGAAGCGTCACACATCATTTCAAAATCAAGCGACCAATCGGGTGGTTGGAGAATTGGGGAGTCAGAAACAGCGCTTTGTAAAGTCTTGAAGGTGCTGAGACACGAGGTATCAAATTCAAATGGGACATCGGCAACCAAGAGATTCGTCAAAGGCCACACAATTTTTGAGAAATCGCGTATAAATCTTCGATAGAAACCGACATGACCCAAGAATGATTGGATCTGCTTGACTGAGCTAGGTGGCGGTAAGTGGGAGATAATCTCTGATTTAGCCCGATCGACCTCAAGTCCATTTTTGGAGATCTTGTGCCCTAGTACTTTACCATCCCTCACCATGAAATGGCTTTTCTCCCAAGGTAGTACTAGGTTTACCTCAATACACCATTTCAAGAACTTGGTGAGGTTATCAAGACAAGATTCGAAATCATCTCCAAAAATGGAGAAGTCATCCATGAATACGTCCACATAATCCCCAATCATATCAGAGAAGATGGCCATCATGCAATGTTGAAATGTCACTGGTGCATTGCAGAGGCCAAAGGGCATCCGTTTAAAGGCGAATGTTCCAAAGGGGCATGTGAATGTGGTCTTGTCTTGATCTTCTGGGCTAATCGTTACCTGATTATACCCAGAGTATCCATCCAAAAAGCAGAAGAAACTGCATCCGGCTAACCGTTCCAAGATTTGATCAATGAATGGCAAAGGAAAGTGATCCTTCTAGGTAGCCGTGTTCAGTTTCCTATAGTCCATGCAGACCCGCCAAGATGTCACAATGCGGGTTGGGAAGGATTTGCCCTTATCATTCTTCATGGCGGTGAGTCTTACTTTCATGGGCACTATCTGAATCGGACTCACCCACTGACTGTCTAAGATTGGATATACAATGCCTGTATCCAGCCATTTGATGATCTCCTTCTTAACAACCTCTAGCATATTCAGGTTAAGCCGTCTTTGAGGTTGTCTTGAAGGTTTCACCCCCTCATCCGTGTAAATGTGATGAGTGCAATACAAGGGGCAAATATCGCGGAGATCAGCAATACTCCACCCGATAGCAGCCCTATGATTTTGAAGTGTAGAAATCAATTGATGCTCCTGTTCGTGGGTTAAGTGGACATTGATAATGACTGGATATGTCTCACTTTCACCCAAGAACACGTACTTGAGTGAGTCAGGTAAGGGCTTCAATTCAATCACGGGTAGGTTAGAATCAGATATGAGAGTGGGAGGAGCAGAATCGAGGGTGGGAATCAGCTAATCCATGTGCACGTGAATTCCCGCTAAGTCGCTCCCTGTGAGATCGATTGAGACTACGTTAACGGGAAACTCGTTAGCTGTAGTCATGTCTTCCTGTAATAACAGGGGTGATTCAGTAATATATGGATCTGGATAGCTAGATTCAGGGGTGCTGTGGTCAGAAGCACACCCTAAACAGTCAGATCCTTGGGGAGATATGTGTAATGCAGTGGTTTTAGTCCCGTGTGGATCGAGGTCCGAGAACCCTGATAGTGTAGACAAATGAGACATTGGGTTGTCACAAAGGAGCCCAATGTTACCATAGTATGCCACATCTTCGTCTTCACCATCCTCCTCTATTCGATCATAGTCTAAGTTCTTTGCTGCCTTGAATATGTCTAGTTGAAGTCACTTGTTGCCTAGGGCAATCTCCATACACCCGGATGCAAAATCGATGTTCGCTCGGGCTGTTGCCAGAAATGGGTGACCCAAAATAATTGGTGCATCTCAGAGATTAGGAGGAACTTCCATATCGAGAATGAAAAAATCTGCGGGAAAATAGAACCTGCGGACTTTCACGATCACGTTCTCAACCACTCCCCTCGGTGTTTTGACTGATCTATCTACCAGCTGAATCATGACTGAGGTGGGCTTCAACTCCCCAAATCGAAATCGATCAAATACGGCAGTGGGAGTTAGGTTGATGGACGAACCCAAATCTAGAAGGGCTTGATCAAATGGAGAATCTTGCAAGAAGCAGGATATGAGTGGGGTACCAGGGTCTTTCTTTTTAGGTGGCAAGTCGGCTAGAATCACGACGCTAGCCTCTTTTGACAATACCGCTTGTCGTCCAATTCTCGGCTATCGCTTCGGGGTACAGTAGTCCATTAAGAACCTAGCGACAGCAGGAATGTGATCGATTGCCTCAAGGAGGGGGACCTGAATATGTACTTCCTTAAACATCGATTTCAGGTCCTCAAAATTCCGCGTGTCTTTTTTAGTACTTCATTTCGTGTTAGAGCCTCAGGAAAAGGGACGGGAATCTCAAGGTTAAGTGGCCTCTTACCCTTATCTACCGAAGGTGGCTCCTGGGATGAAGATGGAGTCGAACTCGCCTGCGGCAAAGGGTGGGAAAAATCAGGACCTGCTTACCTAGGTGGTGGGTCGAATGTCTTCCTTCTGCTTCGCAAAGAGACAGCATGTGCATCGGCTTGCTGTCCATGAGGTGGTGGGGGAGCGAAAGGGGCAGAATATGTGGGATTTTGCAAAGGCAACTGACCTTGCGCATCACCGAGTGGTGCAGGAGGTGCCTATAGTATGGTGTGTGCTTGTCCCTGCGGTGCCTGAAACCTAGGCGAGGCACCCTGGTTCTGCACATATCGAGGATTCGGGACAGGTTAAGAGGGCAAGGCTCCCTGAGTCCTATGCTCCTGCAACAACTAGTTCTGCGTGTTCTGCATGGTTTGTATCTGATCAGCCATTGCCTTCATATCTGCAAGCTATCTTGTGTAGACTTCCTCATCGATTCTTGCAGCTCCTCTTTTAGCACCTCCAAAGGGTTAGCCCGCTTTGGAGGGTGGTTGGCAGCTTGGTGCAGCGGCTGGTATAATGAGCGGGGTTGCTGTTACTGAGACGGGAATGGCTGCTGCCTAGGATATGTGATTTGCACATTCCCATATTGCCTGGTCTGGTAGTGTGGATCTTGATGTGGTCTCTGTGAATTACCAGACCAGGAGAAGTTCGGATGCTGACGCCAACCAGGGTTATACATCTCTGAATATGGGTTATTACGCCCATATCCTTGGATAGCGCTGACATCCTCGTAGGCCGAAGATGTCCGAGGTGTATATCCGTCAACGGGATACGCATTATAATCTGCTGGTGGTGCGTAACCCTGGCCATAAGGTGCCAGATTTGGATTGTTTACGGGATCCTGATATGTGGGATCTCGTAAATACGAAGAAGATGCATCCCGAGTGAGTAGAGTAACTCGAGCAGGTGGGGCACGGGGTGCATAGGAGGGTTGTGAGGTAGCAGAGCTCAAGTCAGATTGACCTTGGCTAATCTGGTCAATCTTCTTCTCAACTAAGTTTATTCTATCCAGCTGCTTGACGATGATATCCATGTCAACTCGAATAGATTCGATGTGAGCCTCGTGGACACCAACCCGTTGCTGACGAGGCCGCTAGAACTGGTTCACAGATGCGGCATTCATCGAGTTCTCTGCTAATGATTCGAATAGCTCAAATGCGCTATTCTCATCTTTTGCGAGAAAATTCCCACCGCTAGATGCATCAACCAGATACCGATGTGTGTCATCCAACCCATGGTAGAAAATCTGAGCTAAGTGCCACCTGGGTATACCATGATGCAGGCATTTTTGGAGAAGGTCGTGAAATCTGTCCCATGCTTCATGTAATTTCCCCCCATCTCCCTGGGAGAAAGTCATGATTGCGCGTCACATTGCGTTTGTTCGACCGATTGGGAAGAACTTTTGCAAGAATTCACGTCGTAATTCTGGCCAGGTTCCAATTGGCTTCCCAATAGTCTTGAACCAGTATGAAGCTTTGTCCCTCAGAGAGAACTAGAAAAGCTTCATCAGAACAATCCCGAGATCAATATTCCTGGGTCGAATCGTTTCAGCGAGTCGACTCAAGTCCTCAAGGTGCTGGAACAGACCTTCGCTTGAGTTCCCATAGAAATGAGTGCTGATCAACCCAATTACATTGGGCTTGAGCTCAAACGCATCTCCGCCTGTGGGAATTCTGGTAAGAGGTGCAATGATTTGTGCGGTTGGGTCGTAGAAATCTAGCAATTGTTCTCCTTGCAGCGAGTGCTGCATCTTGTCAAGCGCCGTCAAAATGCGATCCATGCTCTGCTGATGCTGCTACTCAGATTCGGCGACCCGGGCTTCTAGACGAGCCATCGGGTCTAGATTCTCGATATCCTGACCCGGTCTAGGTCCAGGTCTAGGATTTGCCATGGTGGCTCTTGGAGTAGAAGAAGTGGGGGGAGAAGATGGTCTGGGCGAGGTGATTCACCTTCTTGGGAGTGGCTCCCAAGGTCCAACCAAGTGAGGTCGAAGTGACCTCCTTCCTTGCATACACGACCCAACCCCTAGGTTGGTGTAGCCAAGAAGGACAAGGCTAAGCCCCTGTCAATCAAATGGTCCTTATGGATCAGGTGACCAGATTTTTCATTAGAAATTTGAATTTCTGAAGATAAGTTTATCATTCAACCGACTGAAGGTGATTCCCGCCTCTCAAGCTAACCCAGCCAGTCTGGTTATAGGGGAACTAAGGGGGAGGTTCTTTCTTTGGCTTACGCCTCCGGTTCCGTTGACCCCCAAGCCATGGTCGTTTGACACTACCCCACAAACTTATTCACCAGGTTTGGCAAGAGAGATTAAAAACACCCAGTAGTATGACAATGATCTCGGGTTGATTTCGTGTTTTAAAATTAATTTTAACCCATTTTCTTCAGTGGGGTTTGTGGTGAGTGGCCCACAAGGTGACCAAGCTCACCAGCTAACCAGACTTGATTAAGTCTAGGTTAGCCCATAGTGTGGTCTCTAGTTGTAACCCTAAAGATTCAACCTAAGTTTCATGCACTTCTAGGGTTTTTCTTTTTCTGTTTCAGCAAACTACAAAAGTAATGTTTGTTCTCTGATAATAATTGGAATCCAATTAATTCAAATTTTGTGAGTAGATTCCTTTTTCAATTAGCTTTCCAGAGAATATTTTTTTGGAATTTTTACTATTTCAATAGAATTTTTAGGGAATTTTGAATATCAGGGGGTCATATCTGGAATTTTGACCCCTGGTCGATTTTCTACTTTGAAATAGTACAAATAACCTTCAAAAATTCAGGAAAAATATGAAGAAAAAATCCACTAAGATCAGCTTTCAAACCGCACCATTTTTAGTCAAAACAATTTCGCGGATTGCTCGAAATTGCTTTTTGAAATTTGAAAAATTTTGAATCTGGGTCAGTCTGACCCAATGTACTTCGTGAATTTTTAAAAATTGTATACTCAGAATTTGTTCGAAATAACAGTGGAGTTTGAAAGATTGTTTGAAAATGAATGTTTATCCAAAATTTAAAATTTTTTGCTTACTAATTTTCTGGCAATCGAATTTTTAAATCAAGCTTGAAATCTAGTTGAAAGTTAGAAGGTGGTGGAAAAGCTTTTTGAAGAGGTTTGAATTTGAAATCTAAGCTTTCCACTAAAAATGCCTTTTTTTTCAAAACTTTTGCACTTTTTTTTTTTCAAAAAGAATTTTTCAAAAGATTCAAAGAAAATATCTTTTTTTTCCTTTTTCGAACTTACCTAAGATTAAAAAAGGAAACCTAATCTATATTCTTTTTCATTTTTTTTCTTTTGATTTTTTTTTCTTTTTTTTCAAAAAAAATGAGTAAAATCCTTTTTTTTCTCACACAAAATTTTTCAAGGGAATTGCAAAAAGTAAATCTAATCTAAAAATGAGATGATGTGCACCTGGATTTGTTTTTCGCGCTCGTTGTGTACGCAGATCCCTTTTTTCTTCGATTTTTCCTGCACATCAAAAAAAAAGTAGAGAAAAATTTGTCAGTGATAGTTTCAAAGATTGAAATCATAGAAAATGGCGTTGCCTCCCCGACAATAGCACCATTTGATGGAAACCGTTCTCACGTGTTTGAAAGTAGTCGGAAATCATAGTATAGTCACGCAAAAACGTTCGTCAAAAATTAAGTTTGTAAAGATTACGAGACTTGAGTCCTGGTCGTTCGTCTCTAGGAGGTGTTTGCTTTACTCTTGAATTCGATCTTTTTGGTATTCTACTTCGTTTAAAAATGCACGTCAGTTTCCAATCTCCTAACTAAAACTTCACCACTTCTGTTATTAACTCGGATTACATGCACATATGTCAAATAAATTACGAAGGTGAACGTGTGAGTTTATGTGCGCACGATTCTAGTGAGGTGGTGACTATTTATGGAGAAAGCGTTTATCATTAGATTTTCAATATCCTCGAGAAACGACATGCTTGTGCGTAATGGATAGACAGTTGAAGAGCAAGCAACTTAAATCATGCAAATGTGATAATTATTAAGCTCATGGTGATTTCAAACACATATAGAGACACATATATATATATATAAATGCATTTTCATTCATTCCATTGGGGAGTTGTTTGCACAAGAAATTTAGAGGAAAGATTGTACATAAATGCTTGAAATGGAAATCTATCTACCAGAAAATGATTGCATACAAGAATCAATGGGGGAATTTCGCATGCATCATTGGGGGAGAAGTTAAGACTACACTACTATGCAGTAATAAAAGCAATAAAAATTATGGAGAGCATAGACTAAATCTAACAGAATAGAGGGCATTCAGGGGTGGTCCCCGATGGCCTTGGAGTGGTCGGGAGGAGAATGAGGGGCCGCCAATGTAGCTTAGGTCGACCCTTGGAGAGATGGAGGATTGATCCAGCATCCTGGCATGATGTCCTCCATGATGGTGGTGAGCTCGTGGAGGTGGAGTAGCTAACCTAAGTGAAGGTGGGCGTGTATGGAGCTAATGAGGTGAGTGGTGCCAATGGAAGCCAAGGGATGTTAATGGGGTCACTTGGTTGCCCATGGGGTCTTTTTATAGACCCAATGGCTTCTCTCTAGAGAGGTGTGGAACTCTCTAGAGAGAGTCCAAGAGTGGCCGGCCAAGAGGTTATGAGATCCAAAAATTATGGATCTCATTTTGAATGCCTCTTGGTTGCTAATTTTCGCAACCAAGAGGTGGGGCCACTTCAAGTAGAGTTCTAGAGAACTCTAGAGAAGTGTGTGTGCGTGAATGGGTGTGTGTGTGTGTGTGTGTGTGTGGTCGTGCTCTATATGGCTAGGTGGCTTAGGTTAGGTCCTAAGGGGTTTGGGTAGGTGTAGGTCTTAAATTAGGGTTACAAACCCTTAATTGCTAAGGGGAAAATGCAATTTAACTTAATCTAAGTTTAATTGAATGAGTGTGAACCTAATTAAGAGTTAAATAACTCAATTAGATTGGGTTTAGGTCCATTGGACTCTCACTAAGTCCAATTGAACTTGTGTGGGTTGAGATCTAAGCTCAATTAGACTCAATGAGTCCAATTGACTTAGGTGATGGTAATTGACTTTGATCTAAGTCAATTGGGTTTGGTGAGGACCTAATTAGGTCCTTAGGTAGGTATAGAGGTGATGTACTAGGGTTAGGATACCTTAATTTAGGTTCTTATGGGGTTGGGATTAGGTCTAAGGAGCTAGAGATCCAAGATCAAGACTTAAATCTCAAAATAGGGACAAGAGACCAGTATCAGACATCCAATAATGTGGTCAGACGACTTGTACTAAAAAATCAGAAGTCCAAACTTCAGTTCTAGACATCCAATCTGAGTCAGGGGGAAATCAAGGTTCTATTTTGGGTATTCTGCAGAAATTGGATGTTGACATGGCTTGATCATGTTTTAACAGTTGCGTCGTAGTATAGGTGATCAAGCGTTGTCAACAAATAAAAATTTATCACTCGAAAACCTAAGTATCCGAGATCGAACACAAGGAGCAATTGGAATTTATTACTAATCTCAAGAATGTAATTCAACACTTAATTACTCAAAACTTAATTCAAAATATAGAAATGCATGAGTTTAAAAGTCAATTATGGCAAAAAGAAGGAATTTGGACGTCTGATCATGGGATCAGACATCTTAAAAAGATGATTCCTCCTATCTTGTTCTTGTTATTTTGACTTCTGATTTTCCTTTGTTCTTTTCTTCTTTGGCCATGTGCTTCTTCTTCCCTGTTTCTTCTTTGCAGCTTCTTTCTCTGCTCTTGCCCTTCTTCTTTCCTCTGTCTTGTGCCTTTGCAGTTTCTTTCTCTTTCTTTTCTCTACGGGTCTTCTTCTTCTTCCTTGGCTCTACTTTCTCTTCTTCTTCTGCTTGCCTTTACCTTTTTTTATTTCTTCTTTCTTCTTCAGTTCTTCCTCTTTGGCTTCACCTCTTCCCTCTGCCTTGCCTTTCTCTTTTTCCTCTGCGAAGGCTTCCTTCCTTCTTCTTTTCCTTCGCTTGCAGCGGCTAAGTCCCTGCTTCCTTCTTCAGTTCCTTCCCTACATAGACCAAAGAGAGCAAAACCTAACCCTCTACCCACACTAGCATCTCTCTCTCTCTGTGTATATCACTCTTCAGCACACTCTCCCAAAGCCAGGTAATCGGGTCGGATCGCGCGCTCGAGTCCAGGTGCATCGGCATGGGTGTGGTGCGCGAGGAGTGCTCAAGAGGGTTGTCGAGTTGGGTCACCAGATTCGCATGATGAGCTCAACAGACGAGGTGGTGTATAGGTGAGGAGGGACCTCACCCCATGTGTTCTCAAGGCGATTGGCTAATATCACAAAATCAATATAAACTACTCATGCGCCTTACAACTTACCGAGGTGGGACTAATGTTCCACCACTCTTTCGCGCATGCCCACAGTAGATCGTTCTCCAATTGCAGCACTGTAGGCCTCGCAGCACCCTTTATAAAGTTAGGCTTGCGCACACTCGCAACCCACGCGGTCTGGAAGCCTAGGAGCAGTCGATCGCGGCCTGGAGCTGAAGAACAGTCGAGCTTGAGTCGTCGTTAATGGCGGCTGGAAGCTTGATCCTGCACGACATGAAAAGGGACTTGCGACTCCATCAGACCACAGGAGCACCTTCGCCATGTCACGGCGAAGGTGAGGCGGTAGGTGGCAGGCTGCGGGGTGACCTAGGCGTGCGTGCTTAGGTCGCTCTGTGACCGAATGGATGGGTTTGGTCGGGGGGCAGTTGTGGTGGTGTAAAGGGTCTATGGAGTAGAGGATGTTCAGTGAGGTGAGGCAGAGGTTATGCGATGGTTGGCGAGACGTGTGGGGCTACGGAGTGACAGGAGCGTCTCGCTGGAGGGTGGCCAGAGATAAGGAAGATGGTGGTGGACAGTGGCGGTCGAGGAGCATTTGCTGAAATAAGATGAGGGAAATGAAAGAGGGGATAGAGAAGAGCAGTTCTAACCTAACTAAGAGGACAAAGGGGTCAAGAGGGTGGCTGGCAGTACCTACTGTTACCGAAGAAGGAGTCCAATGGAGGAAGACGGCGGCGACGACGGGGCTAAGGCTGCTCGGGCAGGTGTTGCGCGATGCGGAGGAGGATGAGGAGGATAGCTCTGCCACTGATTTTGTGGCAGAGCGAAGAGGAAGAGGAGGGGGGCTCGCCGGAGCTTGCTGGACCCCTTGGCCGGAGGAGAAGAAAAGGAAATCTAGGTGGAATTTCGGCCAAGTCAAGATGAGGAGGTGCAGCCAGAGTTGGGGGTTAATTTATAGGCACAGGTAGGGATTCATGTGCTTGGAAGACAAGCTTCCAAGCGTGGGACTCCTCGCCGAAGATGGAAGTTTGTTAGGTACCCAAATCTCTCGTGCGTTCGCACGAGAGATTGGGTGCAAATCAGGGATCAGGATTGAGTTCAGATGGAATGGAATTCCTTAGAGAATCTTCCTTCCAAATTTGGAAGGAGATCTCTAAGGAATCAGAGAGTATTCCCTCTCTATTCCTCGTCGGAGCAGGATTTCTCCCCATTAATGGTGGAGGGACCTGTTTGTAAGAGTGGCGAGGAAGCTAGGGGGTTTGTGCAATGGCTTTCAAAAGATAGGGACCAAAATGTAATTGGGAGTACTAATTTGCAAAGTAGTTCAAGATGACCTTCCCTTAGGTCCAAATTTTGGTACAAACCTAATTTTGACATAAAGAATCCAATGGTGGAGTTGGATTTTAGGTTTGACCATGTTTGAATTGACATTTTGCGTAAAAACCCAAATTAGGTCAATTGATGAGTTAGGACCCTAATCTAGGTCAAACTAGGTTCCAAAGGCCAAATTGAATGTTCTAAACCCTAGGGGATATTTTTCAATGAATTTTAGAGGGTTTACTTGATTTTTATCCTAACCAAAACCTTGTTGAATTAAGCGGGTCTGTTTTAGGGTATGAGATGTCATTTAATTCCTAGATTGCACATGAATCCATTTCTGATTGAATCAACCCACTTTTTATCTTATTCAGATCATTTGACCTATATTTTGTCTCTGAGACGTCCCATTTATGTACTCCAATAGTAAAATTACAGTTTTACCCTTTATTTCATGTTTTCTTCTCATAACACTTATTCCTTCAATTAAGCTCTCTTCTAAGTTTTGCAGGAACTTTTATTCTCTTTATTAGGTCAAAATGAGCTAGTTATGGCTCATGATGAGGCTTTCATCATTGGATGTCTGACAATGTGTTTGGATGTCCAATAACACTGTAGAAGTGGGTTTAAGGTGTGCGGGAGATGGCTAAGGGTCCTAGATGTCCTATAACTTATATGGACGTCCAGATAAGGGTTGGAACTAGGGTTTTAGGGCTTCCTACGGTGTTGTGACCTAATCTAAGGGTGTTTAAGGCTTGGGGAAGTCTCTAGGCTATCCTAGGACTAGGATGGACCTAAGCTCTTCACATTCTACTACTTTATTCCTACTCAATAGAATAGCAATCCTTTAACCCCCTTACATTATTATTCCTATATCTAAACTAAGCCTTCTGATCTAACTCTGCTACAACTCCCGTTATTCCTGATCCAGCTTCAGATCCTGCTCTAGATCCAACTCCAAATCTACTTATTACTTGCAATCGACATAATGCACTTAATCAGCACATTATAACATTATTTTATGCATAGCTAAAGTAAAGCAGTAAAGATGCAGATAATGCGTATGCATGCATGAATACTCCTAACTTATGCTAAGTCCTAGCTTAATTTAGGTTGATTAAGACCTATGATTTCTGCATAATCAAGGAGGACTTTGAACCTCAATTATTTTGGAGTAGGACTAAATAGAAAATGGTGCCTCTTGAAGAATTGGACTCTAAAAATGATAGAATAGAGGACCCACCCAAGAACTTAAACCCCAGTACAGACTCTAATGCACATTCTCAACCATACCCTCCTAACCTTGATTTGAATGCTAAGGAGGAAATCCAAGGGAAACCTTATGACACTCAGTAAATTCTTGATAGCCTTCAGTTACAGTTGTATAAGCGGAATAAAGAATTGATTGAGGGGAAACAAGCCATGATGGATATGTTCCAACAATTGGATGAAGAGGGTCAACAAAAAGTGTTGAAAGAAACTTCTTTCTTAGAGACAATTGAACATGCCCCTGTGATAATTGATTGGACCACACCTAGTTGCCCAAAATTGGTGCAGTCCACTATCAACAGTCCCCCAATGTTGGAAAGCATTGAGGATCCTTTGGAACACAAATAGGTAGAAAATGAGGATAAATATGAAAAGTTGAATGATATGATTGGAGTCAATGTCCCAGAATTGAATGATAATTATTTAGTAGTAGGGACATCAAGATTTGGGGATGGAGAATCTAACTCTGAACACCTTGATTATAAAATACTTAAAGACCCCTTCATGGATTTAAAGGAAAGGGAACAAGAAAAACTTAAGCATGAAATGAATGATGAAATTAGCTCCATCACAAGCCCTTCCCTGATGATTGAATATGATTTGGAAGAGACGAACATGATTTCAGGCTCCATTGGTTATGAGGAATTAAACAAAGAAATCATAATTGAGGATGGGGAGGATTTTCACTTTGACCCACTTGAATCAATCATGATTGATCAGACACATTCTTTTGTAGCTAACCTAAGTCTTAAAGGTGTTAATGCAACCAATGTGGAGTTGGCTAAACCTTTGGATTCCAAACTTCAGAAGAAGAAGAGAACATTTTGTTGAAATCAAGTTTTTAGATGGACACAGAAATGATTCCCCCTGAGGACAACAAAATCAAAGAAGGAACTATTGACTTTCAGGATCCTGAGTCGATCAAGCCACCGACCTTTTATCAGGACCTCTATGACCTTTATGACTTAGATTCAAGGAGAAATGAAAACCCTATGCTTCATCATCACCTTGAACCTAATTTTCTAAGGACAAGAACTTCTAACAATCTAAATGTCCGACATTATAGATTAGGGTTACATCCGTCCAAGTAAACTTCTGGTCTACATGCCCAAAGGAAAAGAGACAAATGGACTAAGACATGCATGACCAATGACTTTCTAAGTTCCCGTCCCTTAGGGATGGGACTCCACCATAATCTAGTCTGCATCCACAGACTTTAGACTCTGGGTTTGGCTGATTTTGTTTTCACCTTCGTGACCTAGACTATTCTAGTAATTGATCCTTTGTTGTCTTTGTACTTTGCCCAACTAAAGGCACTAAACTCAGAGCTTCCTAGGAGGAAACCCAAAGGATTCAATTTGACCGGATTCACGATTACAACTCAGGTGATTTCTTTCCTTACTCCCTTACATACATTTATTTTTCCAATGAGGACATCGTCCAACTTAGGCATGGGGGGGTGGTAATTCATAGGATCTGAGTATAAAATTGTTAGCTTGAACTAATTTCTTTTTATTAAAATATATATAATAATAATAGTAATAATAAAATCAGGAAAAGAAAACTTACGTATTACAAGCTTGTCGACTTTAGGAAATGATACGTTAGGGACCTAATCACTTAGACCCTTCAAGTCTTCAGACTTAATTAGTCCGAGTATCCACTAAAATGTGGACTTGGTCTTGAGTCCTTGCAACCTTAATGTATATTAATCTGGTCAATAAAGTAGGGTAATAAGTATACGACTTATCAACCTGCCCTCTAATTTGGGGGTATTTTTAGTCTAAGCATCTACACACATTTTGCACTGACTCACTCATCGGTGGTTATAATAGAAAATGGGTAGCTAATGAACCTTCTAGGGTGGTATGGATGGCAAGTTCTCGTTGATAATAGCCCATTGGCAGGTTGTCCAGAGCCCAACCACAGGACCATTCTCTTTCACAATTTCCTTTAGGTAAATCATAGATGAGGAAAGCCACCTACTTAAAAAAAAATAAAAAGAAAAGGGGAAAAGAAAAAAAGAAATAAGCCACACTTTATCGCATAAGTATGGTTGGCAAGTTATCGTGGGTAATAGCCCATTGGCCAGTTGTCCAGATCCCAGCTCATAAAATGCACAAGAATTCCAAAACACTTAAGGAAGAAGTAGGGAAGTAGCATAATCCGAGGAGATATACATTGGATTTTCCCTTGTGTTGACCCCATAAAAATAAAAAGTAGGGGGAGGCTATCGATCAGATAGATACACCTTTAGGCAACATTTTTTCTTTCAGATCACCTAAGGGTGTAGAAACCCAAAGTCCATTTTAATTACCATTGAGTCTATCACTTTCACAATAAGATGATTAGTACTAAGAATCCTTTTTTATTCTTGGGTGGATTGGGTAGCCATAAAAAGTTACCCCAAAATCCTCAACACCAAAAATCCAAAAAAAAATTAGAAAAGATGAAAAAGAAATGACTATGTATTTTCTTCTATATAGAATAAGGTGAGGACTTTAGTGGTCGGCATTTTGGCAAGCAACCTGGGCACTGTTGAGTCTCTGTGAGTTAGGTTTTTAGTAGAAATTTCCTCCTGTTGATAAGCAACTTCTACCTAAGTAATCAATTCTTAGTTTTATTTCGTAAATAGCATTTAGGTTAAACCTTACTAGGGACTATCAAGGGGTGGGCATGGCGGTATGATGACTCTACAATTATAAATGTTAATATCATCAATTAGAGTCAATTTCGAGGGTACTTGTGCGATAATGTCATATTGTAATGGGCTTGGGAGCGTTGCATGCATATTGCATGATCTTTACATTTTAATTGCTTAGAATCAATGTTTAATGACCATGTGAACAAGTCCATTTTGAAACAGGTCTCAGATGAGTGATTGGACCGTATAGATGGATCTGGATCGACGAACGAAGTCCAACGGACTCGAAATCACTTCGATCCGACCTCCGTAGCTCCCTCAATAAGCTCGAGAAAGATCAACGACTAGGGGGAAATGTGACATCCTTATAGGCCTTAGATGAAATATCTGACCGTATGGATGGATCCGGAGCGATGATCATAGTCTGGCAGCATAGAAATCATCTCGATCTGAGCACCGTGGCATCCTCTACAATAGATAGAAGATGGACAGCCTAGATGGTGCCATGTGGTGCCATCCAGGCTGCCTCTCACACCCCCAACAGCAAAAGGCACGCAACGCGTGTGAGGTGGCAACACAGCAACACTCATGCGAGAGCAAGATAGCGTAGCAGCGTGGGTGCCAACGTGTGCGTGTGCGTGGAGCAACGTGCATAGGCATATGAGCACGGATCAACGTGTGCCAGCATATGCACACACAATAAGGAGTGTGAGGCGCGTGTCAACGGGGCATGAGCGGCAAGTGTGTCTTCAACGACAGCTGCAAGGGCCTTTAGTGGCACTTGCAGCTGTCACTAAAGACTTGGATTTGAATTTGAGCCCTCTCCTCACTTATAAAATGGGTCCTACCCCACCCATTTGAAAAGAGCTTCCACCCACGAGATACCACCACCTTCTAGAGTTCCTAGAAAGGTCCCGAACCCGCTAAGCCACCGACGGAAGCCCCTCCACCACCATGGCTATCTCGACACGTTCTTCTTCCTTGTCCTAGTGTTATTTTATTTTGTAGTGTAGTCCATGTCATGATTTTGTTAAAGCATTCGTCTACATTATATTTGATTACACATTTGATAAGAAATTGTTGGCACATTGATCTTATGATATGGTTCTCTGACCCTTTTCTCTCTCTATCTCTATCTCTCTTTCTTTCTCATTTTCTCAAATCAATTTTCAAGCACACAAACGACATATTTACGTGACACGAAAGCGAGTATTCGATCTAATTATTGCCTCCTTGTGTTTGACACTCAGATTCACCTCCAATTCTTTATTTAAAATTGATGTCGTAAGCGCACTATAATGACGATTTTCTGCAAATGAATCTGCGAATGTCAAGAGGTTGAAGAAATTGTCAATCATCCCTCTCCAATTGGTGAGGATTGAAGTAGCAACATAGGTAATGTTCAGAAGAAATGTAATTATGATGTGCATGGTAGTGTTTGTGATGGAAGTGATGATGTAGTTGCAAAAGATGTCAAAAGATCCACAACAGACATTCCAGGCTATGGAGGCATTCCCTCTTTAAATGGAATTGATCTGAGTCAAATTCAACGCTCAATTCATAGAGAAGTAGCCTTAAACAAAATCAGGGAAAAGAGGAAAGAAAGGTGTTTTGAGAAGAAGGTAGGCACCAATTTTTTGCTAATACTTTCTAGGTATTTGTTTAATTATAACAATACAGTTGGAAAGGAAGGTATCATCATCATTGTATAATCTCAACATTTTTTGACTACATATAATGGCACTCAATATCTTCATAAATTGTTTGAGATTGAATCCATACTTTGTTACAGGTTAGGTACCAGAGTAGAAAAAGCTTGCTGAACAACGCCATCGCATAAAAGAATAGTTTGTTCGTCAAATGCAACATAATACAGAACCTACAGATGCAAACAGATACGGCAATGATTAGCGACCTAAGGGCACTTTTTTTTTTTTGAAGAAGGGCCTAGGGACACTTTTACCAAATTTTACAAGCCTTGCAGTGGAGATTCACTGATGGTGTTTGAGAGAATCGATAGAGGCACTAACTTCACTGATGCTTTCCTTGTTCATAGGATTTTGTATGGAATTCTCCTTGCATATTATGTATAGTGCTTGTATATAGTTTTTCTAGAAGAGCATTTGACAATGATGTTTCTTGGGAATGAAGTGATTGTATGACTAGCTTTGTGATAAAGCAATGAGTTAGAAAAGCAGGATGTGCAAAGGTAATGGTTTCCCTTGAGAGGTTATGTTGACTAACCTCATATGTGGGATTCGCAGGACCACATTTGAGAAATTTATATATCCAGAAGGCTTTTTTTTGTTTGTTGGTCTCTTGATCTTGCATTAGCCTCATTGCTTTAGAGTTTCTATCACTGAAAGTTGCCGAATAAGTCTCTACTAATGACATCAACTGGACTTTTGCCAACATCTCATCAAAAAACCCATTAATGACTCACTAATCACTTGTAATTGTTTCTCATCATCAATCCTTGCCACCACATGGTTGGTAACAAGTGACACCTTCAGCAAAACATTTCCCCTTTCTAATCTAACCATGACAAAATGACACGATAGTAAAGATGATTTCTTGAATCTTTAAGATGGTAAAAGAATACATGAAAGACAAATAACATGGTAGGTATAAGATATAAGGAGTGCTTATATCCACCGTGGAAGCAAGAACGAGGCGATGTTGCAGTCCTTGGAGGCGAGGTCTTGAGGTGGTCGCAAGAAGAGAAGGACTCGCCAGTTGGAAGAGGACGGGAGGGAGGCAGTGGAGTCGAGAGGGGAGGGGAGGTGCTGTTGTTGTCACTACCGCCATTGAGGGTGAAGGGGAGAGGCATCGCTATTGTCATTGCCACCGTTGAGGCACCCTATTGCATTGGGAAAGGGAAGGGGGGAGGTGATGCCATCAGGGATTGGGGAGAGGGAAGGGGAAAGTTGGCAGCATCTTTGAGGGAATTCGGGAGAGGGGGGGAGGGAGGGGGAAATTTTTGGAGGGATTTTTAATATAAATAATTTTTTGGCAAAAGGCTATGGTCAGGGTTTCACTTGGAATTGTGACTAAAGCCTTTTATCACAGTTCTCAAATTTGTGACAAAAAGTTAAAAAAGAAAACAAATTTCACTCTCCCTTTTTGGTTACAGTTTTGGGTCGAATCGTGACCATAAGTTACTTTTGGTCACAATTTCTAAAGCCATGACAAATTCTCATTTTTCTAGAGTGTGTGGTGGTAAGGGAGATCAGTGGATCGATACAATGATGAAAAATCACCTCTGATCTGAATTGATCAGAGAGGGAAAAATGGATCTAAACTAATCTAACAATCAATCAATCAGTTCACTAACTAATTCTACTCCTAGAAAGTAGTAGATCTAATCTATGAAAATAGGAAATCTATCTATGGGAAGAAAGGGATTCTTGGTGTACAGCAGGTCACTACAGTAACGAAGGACGATGTGAAGAGCTCCAGTTGAGGAATGAGGTCCCTAGATCCACAGTGGGTTGCTATGGCGACGAAATTGAGGAAAAAAGCTGGTCCTATCATAGATGACAGATGAAGGAGGAAGAAGAACTGGAGATATGGACGATGACTAACTTAGAGGGAGGGACTGATCGTCCGCACAAGGGTCAAGGCAGGTGCTTAAGTAGAGGTTTGAGTGAATCAGGGCACCGTGGGGTGAGTTTAGGCAGATTTAGGGCAGACAGTGGATGGAGGAAGGATAGGTGCATGGGAATGTCTACACCAAAAGTGCACTGTTGGATCAGACCTGAGGGAGGGAAGAGTGCTTCAAAATAGGGTACAGGATCAAAGCATAAAGATCTGATGTTGATCTGATGGATTCAAAGTGTAGCTTATGTTCTTTGCGAGCTACAGTGCTTTTGTGAGACATCAAGTGTTCGGTGAAATTGTAAAGGTGCCCTTATATTGAAATGGTAGATATTTTGTACAAAAACCCATAAGTTGCAAAAATGAATATAGGCAATCCCTAGTCGCTTCTTGTGGTTTTAGATGTGAATAAAATGTTATGGAATGAGGACCTAAATGTGAAACTCTAAATGTAAGGTCTTATTGATGTCCAAATGCAACTAGGTTTTTATGATAGCTTAATTGAACAATTTAGAAGTTAATTCAACACTTGATTTGTACTTTTGAGCTTAGAAATGTGTTAAATTGGTAATTGGATCATCAATTTACATTTGTGAATAGAATATCTCATTAATTTGACCTAATTATGCATTTTTAACACAAATTTGATTTTTAGGTCATTTCCCTTAATCCCACACTTAACTATTTATTGTATTAATTAGATAGTGTTTAACCTAGTTTCTATCTTAACTTGGGCATATTAGCTATGATGGGCCACACCTCATCGATAACCCCTCGAATAAAATCCTTGATTCATAGTTCATTCTATCACGAGTTACATACTTTTCATGTTCTCCTTTTATCATTAGAATGAGAATGCAAACCAAGTCCTTTCCCAATGGACTACTTCTTCCTTTCATATATGGGTCAGGTTAGAGCCCATACGACCATGCACATAGATTTTTATACATCCTAATATATGCAGAGTGAGCTTGAGTCTCCCAATTTGTTACGTACACCTACAACAGTGGATCTTTGTGATCCCTTTGAAAGACCATCTGTCTCATGTGCCCTTATAGGCACACCAACTTTCCAATCTTAATACTACGATGGGTGCATGGCTATCAGTCCACCAATTGTTCATACTCAGACATAGAGGCATATCTCTTTCAAGGCAAAGGACATGTCGGCCCATGATAGTGATGAGAGGACTTCCGCATCTCCATCTTGTCAAGTCAACTCCTTGACTCAACTTGCATAATAGCCTCGAATTTCTATTCTCATGTAGAGGATGTGCATCAAGGGCATTAGTCAGGAAATAATCTATGGAGAATATTTCCACTCTTCTCAAACTGGAGACAATAATTAAATATCATGGTGGTTCTTGATGACTTATCAAAATCCTTGATCCAAACCATTTGGATGTTTTGATATCTATCATCGGTATATCCAACATGGCATAGTACATTATCTTGATTATATTGAGGGACCTATCTAACAATATTACTGTGTCGCATCATCTGGCAATCAAATATGAACCCTTGATTGAGTGATTTGAGTCAGGTTAGTTCATTGAGGGGACATAACTCCAACACTTAACATGCTTAGAAGGTGTTTGTTTCTCAATAACAACATTAGAAGCATTCATAATGGACTCACATTCATCCAACTCATAAAAGGAATAAGAGTAATAGAACTAAAAGCAATAGTTTTATCATAACAATTATAGTAAGAGTAAAGCACTAAGAGTAATGGAACCAAAAGCAATAGCTTTATCATAACAATTATAGTAAGAGTTTATTTAAATAGAAATGAATATCTGAATCTAACTGGCTGGGAAATGGTGAAAGGTTCCTCATAATGAAAGGTACAAAGAGAATCTCTTAAAAGCATCATATACATGTTGGTCATCTTAAGTCTGTAGATTCGTATGGCTTCTGCTGCAACCATTGCCTTGAATCCCATTATGATTTGCACTACTCCCTCCTCAAGCTTTCTGGTTAGTTCAAACACATGCAACAAATTACAAATATGAAAAGATACTCCATAATCCATAACCCAACTTCCAACTCATCTAACAAGTAAGTTGGTTTCTATGATGAGAAGATATTATTTACCTACATTAGCCTTGCCCTTGCCCTTCTCGAAGGACTTAATGTATTTCAGACAGTTCCATTTCTAGTGGCTTAGCTCCTTGAAGTAGTGACATGCGTCTGTTGCCTTGTCCTTTTTCATGGAAATGGTATGGTGCAAAAAGAGCTAAAGACTTGTTCTTTTCGGAATGTTTCCCATTGCCATGCTTCTTCCTTTTGAACTTCTCATTACTTTCGGTAGCCATTGCCTCAGGTGGTGGAGCCATTCCTCTTTTGCGGAGTTCTAGAGATCGTTTAGAAGTGAGGGCACCAATGTGGGCCAGATTGTATTCTAATGGAAAAAGGAGAGGGCAAAGCCTTTAGTAGTGTTGTGGGGCATCTGGTTGGGGAGGAATGACGTGGTATTCAAGGGACAGCGGCCGTATATGGAAAATTTTGTGGAGTCTATTTCATCTTTGGTTAGGCTGTGGAGTGCATTATTGTAATTGGGCATTACTGTTTGCTGAATGGCCCGATCTTTTTGATATGATTTAATATAATATCTTCTGAGTGGTTATCAATTGGATAAGTACCCTTTCCCTTTTCAAAAAAAAAATCCCAAATATTTTATCGATTTGTTTGATTTTTGAAATACTATTGATAGGAAAAATGAATCATCAAGTCTTATTCAGAGGCTCTTGGTACCTTTATATAGAGAGGTAGAAAGGGAGAAATTACATACTACACCCTTACATAAATAAATAATTAAAAGGATGTCCCTCAATGACAACTCAACACCACCTCTTATGCTGGAGCATAAGCATCAAACATGCTTAGCTTAGAACAAAGACTTTGGAGTCACTTTTTAGAGAGTGCTTTAGTAAAAATGTCTGTAATTTGATCTTCAATACAAATGTAGGGTGTATAGATCATTTTCCTCGAAATGGCCTCTCTAATGAAATGACAATCAACCCTAATGTGCTTAGTTCTCTCATGGAAATAGGATTATTGGCGATAAATGTGGTAGCCTTATTATCATAGTGCATAGGAATAGGACCCAAGACTTGGACACCAAAATCTTGTGAGATGGACTGAACCCATAATAGTTTAGAAGTAGTTTGAGCCATAGCTCTATATTCTGGTTCAACACTTAACCTTGAGACCACTGCTTGCTTCTTCCGGGTCCATGTAACTAGATTGCCTCCCATGAAGCTACAATATCCTATAGTGGACCTTCTGTCCTCATGTGCTCTAGCATAATCAGCATCTGAATAGTTACACAAATCCAAGTGTCCATCATTCTAAAGGTGATGTCCCTTCTAAGGGGCACTCATTAGGTATGTACTTCTTTAGGTGCCTATATAAACTAGCTCAACCTCCTTACTACAAAGGCAATGTCAGGCCAAGTGATGGTTAAATATAACAATTTGTCAACCATCAGTGCATTTTTAAAGAGGGGAAGATAATGAAAGCAAACGACCATTCAATCCACTTCCATTTCATAACAATCCATCCCATCTTAAGCACACATAATAAACTAACATCTTCATTATGTGTTTGCATTGCAAATTCTCCACCTTTATTTTATTTCCACCACCTACCGGTACCCTTTTGCATGGAGCTGTGCACCCATCTTCTCACCGCCCACATACAAATTACTTGGGGAGAGGCACACGCTCTCTATATAAGAGCATGCACCCCTCCCCTGCGGTGAGGATTTTCCATGCTCTCTATATAAGGCATAGCTCACTCTCCCGCTCTTCCCCTCTCAATAGAGAGGTACGCAAAGCACAAGGAGACCTTCTCCGTAGTCTCAACCCCATGGCGAGGACCACTGACAACGTCTTGTTCAATTGAACAGGGGGCCATTGCATGATTTAAACCCGAGTCCCTTGGGTGAAGGCCATCAATCCCCACCACTTGACCACTAGTCACATACTAATATAATAATAGATCTATAGATATATATACATATTTACATATATATATATATTTCTAGTATATCAACATCTATATATATATTATTACTATATAGAGCCATAGGCTCATACTTATATATATATATATATATATATATATATATATAGCTATCCATCTATCTATATCCACTCCATCTATATACTTATCACCTATTCACCCATATATATATTCCATCTATGCAAATTACCCTCACCATTCACACCTATGCACTTCACCCCACTGCACCTTGTGTTGTAGGGACCTTTGCACAAGTTGCATTTGTCCCTACAACATCGTGCAAAGAAAGCGCTTCCACCCACACTCACACACATCTGCTCCACACTCCACATGGCACGTAGTCTTGTTGGTTGCGTCTTGTTAGACATGGACCAACTTGACACCGTGCTACATCCCATCCCCATTTCCATCTCCACCCCTATTTATATAGTATCTATATATCTATATCTATTCTATATCTACTTACATATCGACTATATATATACATATACATATACTAAGCTAAGTATCTCTTTTTTTATTTCTTTCTTTGCATTTTATTTTGCTTTCATTTGTCTTTTATTCTCGCTATTAAAAAGACCAAAAAAAGTATAAAAGAGAAAAGATAATTCTTGTCTTGCAGGTACCCGATCTTGTGAGTGACAAGATCAATTTTGGAACCCTAAATTGGCTTCAAGCCAAGGACCATTTGGCTCAAGGCCAAGGACTTTATTTTTTAGGGTGTGCCTCAAGAACAACATTATCACAAAAATCTTAAAAGTAGAAAAAACCAAAAACATAATTAATGCAAGGAAGAGATACGTTCTAGGAAAGGCATAGAAACTTCTTAATCTCCTAATTCCCACCTGTTTAAGATTGACCCTGGGCCTAAAAGTGACCAAGATAAAATCAAGTAGGCTAGGATAAAATTTTTGTGAAATTGGTGTAGACTCGATTTAGGTTAGCTCATTATGCTAATTTCAACAATAATATCACCATATTAAATAAGCATATTTGAGTCCGCATCACATGGTATCTAGTTACATTCTGCAATAAGGGACTATAATATTTGCAAGAGGCAAGGAAGCATCCATAGGCACTTATGCTGGTTTACAGCCCAACATACTAATCTCTCTCAACATATCAAGAACATACTTACGCTGAGATAGCACAAGTCCTTCTATTTGTTGCACTTCAACACTAATGAAATAGTTGATAGGGCCTAAATCCTTGGTCACAAATTGAGATTGTAGCAACACATTTGTATCTTCTATGCCTTTCCTATCATTGCTAATAAAAAGTATATCAACATAAAAAATAAGTATAACAAAGCATGTCTTCCCATGTAGTGTAAAGATAGAGTGATCAATAGAAGACCTAGCAAAGCCATGCTCTTGTACCACCCTACCAAATCTTTCAAACAAGGCTTTCGCACTCTATTTCAAGCCATAAATGGACTTCTTTAGCTTGCATACCCTCTAGCACTCCCCTTTACTTGGAAATCTTGGTGGTTGTTACTTGTGTACTTCCTCCTCTAAATCTCCATAAAGAACAGCATTCTTTATATCTAGATGGTGGACAGTCCAATGTTTGTTGATAGCCACTAAAAGTAAGATTCTGACATAATTAAGTCGAGCCACTAGGGAAAACATCTCAAAGTAGTTGACTCCAAATGCTTTCATGTATCTCTTAGTAACAAGGCATGCTTTATGCCTCTCCACAATACCATCAGGATGACATTTTAGGGCGAACGCCTACCTACACACTACAACTGTATCTCCTGGGGTAGGTCAACCAAATCCCATGTGCCATGGGACTACAAAGCTGCCATTTCTTCTTCCATAGCCAAGGTTCAAGATGGATCTTGGAATGCCTCCCAATGATCCCGTGGTACCTGATGACTATCAATAACCAAAGAGAGTTGTCGTCCTACTGCAGGCAAACTATCAAAGGACTTAAATTATGAAATAGAATACTTGGCACAAGACCACAAAGCCTTCTTTTGTGCAATAGGAAGGTCTAGGGTGGTGCTCCCAGGAGTAGAAGGCACTTGGTCCTCTGATGAGTCATCAATAGCCAGTGAAGACTAAGCACAAGTGGTAGATAGGTGTTGTATGGGTTTCGCGAATCGCTACGCTTACGTGTTTGGTTTTGGAAAACCTGTCGTTGTAGTTCGAAAGCGAAGAATTCGTGTTCAACAAATAAAATTTATACCGAAAAGAATTCCGGGTCGAACACAAGGAGGCTACGTTGATCTATATTCACAATTATATTTTTTTTAGGATTTTTTTTTTATAAGCAAGGCGATATAATTACAGTGGAGCTATCAGACTAAAAGAAAGAGAGAGAGAAAGAGAGAAAAAGAGAGAGAGAAAGAGAGAGAAAGAGAACATGCATTCAATATTCCAATTGTTTATATAATCAAACTAAATAAAAGTTACACTAGAAAGCGGAAAATCAATTACACTATTAAGAAGGAAAATCCTACACTAGAAAAGCTGTAAATAAGAATGGGAGAGAAAAGTTATCCTCCTCGACGATTGCTTGGAGGACGAGCTAGAAGGGATGACGCCTGGATGAAGGAGAACGAAGCACGACGAAGGAGGACGAAGCAGAAGAACGAGAACGGAGCAGCACGCCGTCGTCGTTGCGGGATCCACTTCCGAAGGGGAACGAAAATTGGACTTTATCTCGCAAGAGCATCCCAGGTGTGGGACAAGCTTCTTTTGAGCTTTGGAGAGGTAGAGAGGAGAAAGAAGGGATGAGAATTTCGTATGGAGGAGGTCTCCTTTTATAGTTGCAAGGAGTGGGGGCAAAATGGACATTACAACTTCAAAATAGTAAATGAGGGGTCTTTAGTGATGGATAAATCCGTCACTAAAGCTCCCTTCGTGGGCGACGTGGGCGGCTCGTGCGCGCCCGCTCGGCTGCTCACGCGCGCAACGCCCGTGCACGTCCATTAATTTTCAGCCGTCCGATCGCGAGATCGGACGGCTTAGATCGCGTCTGCGTCCGCTGTGTTGCGCGCCCCCCGCACGTCTAATTGCGCGTTCGATTGCAGGTCCAATCGCGCGTCGATGCTATCAGGCGCGCGCGGCCGTTCGATCTCCATCCGACGCTCCACCTGCGCCCAATCGCTCGCACCCGCCGCTCCTCGCCATGGCTCGAACCCGCGCCTCGCGCTCGCGATAGCGCGCTCGACCGCTAAGCTATGGGGCGCAGAAGGTCGAGCGGGCATTTTTAAATGCGAGTGCCCACAGCCGTTGGATTAAGATCCAACGGCGGAGTGCGATCGGGCGTGGGTCCTTCACAAGATGAAGCGGCCGCTTAGGCAGCTGAGATGGCACCATGTTGAACGAGAATCTACGCTAACGTGTTTGGTTTTGGAAAACCCGTCGTTGTAGTTCGAAAGCGAAGGATTCGTGTTCAACAAATAAAATTTATACCGAAATCAAAATTCCGGGTCGAACACAGGGAGGCGAACGTTTGATTTAAAAACTTCGCGTTTCTTTTTATTTTGTCACGAAGAAATTCAATTTAAACTATCTAAGTATCTACAACAAATAAAAGAGGGGGAGTAAGAGAGAGAGAAAAAAAATACTATACATGGAAATCAAAATGAGTTGTAGAATAGACAAGGAATTTATCATAAAAGAGTTCGTTCGTTACAACTATAAAACATAAAACAATTACTCTAGAAAGCATTAAAAGAATGGAGGGAGAAATGTCCTCCTCGACGATCGCTCGGAGGACGAATAGACTACTCTAGAAAGCAGTAAATCTATACTAGAAAGCAGTAAAAAGAATAGGGAGAGAAATCCTCCTCGACGGTCGCTTGGAGGACGAGCCGGACGGGACGACGCCTGGATGAAGGAGAACGAAGCGGGACGAAGGAGGACGAAGCAGAAGAACGGGAACGAAGCAGCACGCCGTCGTCGTCGCGGGATCCACTTCCTAAGGGGGACGAAAATTTGGACTTTATCTCGCGAGAAGCATCCCGGGTGTGGGACAAGCTTCTCTTGAGCTTTGGAGAGGTAGAGAGAAGGAAGGGATGAAAATTTCGTATGGAGGGGGTCTCCTTTTATAGTTGCAAGGAGTGGGGGCAAAATGGACATTACATCTTCAAAATAATAAATAAGGGGTCTTTAGTGACGGATAAAACCGTCGCTAAAGCCCCGCCGTCGCCGTCGCCGCCGCGCCCACGCGCGCCCGCTCGGCTGGCCGCGCACGTAACGCATACGCACGTCCGCGTCGTCTCAGCCGTCCGATCGCGAGATCGGACGGCTTAGAACGCGTCCGCGCCCGCTGCGTAGCGCACCGCCCGCGTGTGATCGCGCGCCCACCAGAGCGTCCAATTGCGCGTCGACGCTATCAGGCGCGCGTGGCCGTTGGATCTTCATTTGACGCTCGTGCGCGCCCGCTCGCCCGCGCCTTCGACCCCCTCACCGCGGCTCGAACCCGCGACCTCCGCTTCGCCCGCAGCTGCGTCGCCGCTGCGCTACGCGGGCGAAATGGTCGCGCAGACGTTTTTAAACGCGAGCGACCGCAGCCGTTGGATCGAGATCCAACGGCGGAGAGGAGACGGTGCACGGTCTTCACTGGACTCCTGCGGCCGATTGGGCGGCTGGGATGGCGCCACGTGGCGCCATCTTGGCCGTCCATCTTCTGGAAGTTGTAGATGGTGCCACGGATGTCGGATTGACTCGATTTTTGTGTCGTTCGGCTGCGATCGTCGATCCGAATTCATCCGTGTGGTCGGATTTTCCATCTGAAGTGCGGATTTACACCATCCTGGCCCTTGATCTTTGAGGGTTCCTCGGTCTCTATCTGATGCTACGGATGCCTGATTAGGGCGATCTTGGAGTCGTTGAACTCCAATCGTCGCCCTGATCATATCCATACGGTTGGATCTTTGATCCGAGGCCCCGATAAAATATTTGCCCTGTCCAAGCACATAAAAGGAGACAATTAACCTCCATTTTATTCAAACTACTCTAAATGCAAGATGATGCATGTAATGCAATATTTATATCATGAAATGCAATCCTATGCTTAAGAACATGCATAAATAGACATTTTAAGTAGTGTAAATGTGTTTACATCATACCCCCATGCCTATCTTTTGCTAGTCCCTAGCAAAAACTATATGCTATTTATAAAAGAATTTGGTTAGATTATTTGGACCTGAGTTATTTTCAATCATTAAGAAATTGTCTACTTAAGAACTGAACTTTCAAAGACACAACAGTGCCCGGGTATCAGCCAAAATGCAGACCGCCTCAAGCCTCGCCTTATTCAAAGAAAATTTTCTTTTTCTGTTTTTACACTTTTTTTTTTTTTTTTTTTTTTGGATTTTCAAATTTTAGGGTTTAAGAGTGGCTTTCTACAGCCATTCAACTCACCCAAGATTTGATGAGAACCCTAAGTTTTAAGCATCTTATTGTGATTGTGATAGACTCGTTGACCGGCAATTAAAACGGACTTCGGATTTCTACGCCTCTAGGTGACCTCAAAAAGAATTCTGCCTAAAGGTGTATCTTTACAACCGGTAGCTTTCTCCCTACTTTTATTTTTTAAACGGGGTCAACACAAGGGTGAATCCAGTGTATATCTCCCCGGTTTATTCTACTTCTCCGCTTCTTCCTAAGTGTTTTGGGAATTTTTAGTGCATTTTCTGAGCTGGGTTCTAGACAACCGGTCGATGAGCTGTTACCACCGACAACTTGCCAGCCATACTCGTGCGGCGAAGTGTGGCTTATTTCTTTTTGTTCTTTTCTCCTTTTTGATTTTTTTTTTTTTTAAGTAGGTGGCTTCCCTGGTCTAAGATTTACCTAAAGGCAGCAAAAAGAGAAAGGTCCAGCGACTGGGCTCTGGAGAACCTACCTATGGGCTGTTACCCACGATAACTTGCCAGCCATATCATCCTAGAAGGTTCATTAGCTACCCAATTTCCGTTAAAATCGCCAAACAACGAGTCAGTGCAAAGAAAGTGTGTAGATGCTTAAAACTCAAAATTCCCTTAAATCAGAGGGCGGGTTGACAAGTCGTGTACTTATCACCCAAACTTATTTATTCCAATTATAATAAAATTCAGGTTGGCGAGAACTCGAAAAACAAATCCACATTTTAGTGGATACATAGGCTGATTAAGTCCAAAGACCTAAAGGGTCTTTGTGTTCAGAACATAATATAGTATTTCTTAAGATCGAAAATTTTCTTAAACCCAAATTCTCTTTCCTAATTTTGATTTTTTTTATTTTTTATTTTATAAAATAAAACAAATCTACGGAGCTGACGAATGAATTCAAAGATAAATATCCATCCCCCCATGCCTATCTAATGCAATGTCCTCATTGTATTAAAAAGACATAAAATAGAGAGGAAAAGCGTAGAAAGCACCTGAATTGCGTGGATATCGGGTCCGCTCCGAGATGAAAATGAAAAAGAACTGTATATGTGCTGAGTTTAGTGCCTTCAGCTAGGCACACTATACAAAGAAAAGAAATGAAGAATTCACATGTGCAGGTCAGAATTAGAATGAACAGAAGAATCCTCTGACCTGTCAGCAAAGGTCCACAGATGTGGACCAGATTGTGGTGCAGACCCACACCCCATAATCGAGAATATCTTAGGTTCTGGATAAAAATTACCCAAAACCTAAAATCAGAATGCAAGCGGGGTCGGGCCTGCGATTTGTGAGGATGCAACCCAAGGCCAAAATGTCGGGTTACAGAGAATTGAAGCTCAAAAGGATAATCGTTAAATGTGTGCTTGAGTTTGACATCCTCGAAACAAATGTCGTAAGGGTTCTGATTTGATGGTTTAAGTTTAAAAGGAACCCTTCGACTCAATCTTCCATTTCCTCCAAAATTGACTTCCCAAATCAGAATTTCCCAGCCCCTATCCTCCTCATTCGGCATATCAAATTCCATGACCTCTTGTATATTCATCACCCCGTCTGAAATCTCCAAGTCTAGATGATGTGACAAAATCAAAATTGACTTGGGTCTAATTATCTCAGAATTAGAATCATCAATAAGCTCAACAGGGTGTAACTGATAATCAGGGCATTGAATTAATTCCTCCAGAAAATGCGATTCTGGATCCGTATCGTGTGCCCTAATAAGATCAGTTTCCTCAGTTATTGGGCTATCAAATGATCTATCAGATTCCTCAGGCCCAATCGTCTCACAAAAATCGTGATCTGAAAACTCGTGTGAGACTTCGCAACTTGAATCTTCACCATCAGGATCCGTATCAATGTATGTCCCAAAATCATTTGTCACTTTGCATTCCAAGGGGACATACGTTTCCTCGTAACCCGGCTCAGGGATTTCAGGTGAAGAAATCAAATCATCCTTAATTGGTTGTTTTAATTCAATCTGGTCAGCTTCGTAACACGTGTCCCCCCCAACAGGTGCCTGAGCGGGTTCTGTCATTGGCTTTCCTGAAGAGAGTTCATCCTGGGAATTATTCTAAGATTGAATCAAAGCAACCACGAATCTCATCCTCAATTTCGCTAATTTCCCAAGTAGAAACTCACCCGGGTTCTTATCCTTAACATCCTGGAGCCAATCCAACAAAGACTTGTTTAAATCATCAATCATTTCAATCAGGGGCTCCAATCTCTCAATGCAAGGTATTGGCTGAACTTCTAAAGATTGAATGATATTCCTCAAGTTAGCCAGAACCTTATCTTGAACCTGATTCACCTGAACCAAATGAGTTGGTTCAGGGTTGGGCGGGTTTGACATCAATGTAGAGGAATTAACGAATTGAGATTCGTTATACCCATCCTGATAATAGGTCATTTCAGATTGTTCAAAAGATGGAGATGACCTAAAGGCAGTGAAATCAGAGGATGGGTAAGGATCAGTGTATCCTTCTTGATTGTAGATCGCATTAGGTTGTTCATGAAAGGAGGACGATCTATAATCGATGCAACTCTGAGAAGGATAGAATTGAGAATCAAAGTGTTCAGGGTTAGACCCTAAATACGGGGGTCCGGAATTGTATCCCCAATCCGAATTATCCCAACTAACTGATGGTCGATTACAATACGAGTTGGGATAATCGTCATGTTGAGGATAATTTACAACAGGAGGGAAAGAGTGGGAATGCGTGAAATATGTGGAAGGATTCATGAGACACGGGAGGAAGAAAGGTGCCCTGCAATACAAACAATCAAACCTTTCCTTAAATGGGTTAGCCTACAGACCTACAGACTCTCAAAACCCATCTTGAGATAAAGGAACGATTTGATCTACTTCTGTCTGTTCAATCCAACCAGTTAGAAGGAGGGACTGGGGAGAAGGTTCTTCCTTCGGCTTGCGCCTCCGGTTCCTAGTGTACCCCCCAGCCGCGATCGTTTGACTCTGCTCCCCTAGCTAGACATCAGATTGAACAGTAGAAACAGACTAATCGAAAATAATCTCGTTCTGAGTTCTGAAGAGCGAGTCCAATCCTTAAGGCCAACGTCTACTCTGTTTTATTTAGGGCTAGGTTTGAATGTGCTTTGGAATGTGATGGGCCCTTTAAATGGGTTGTGCCCTTAATGATTGATTGCTTTGTGTGTGCGTGCACAACCAGTGGTTTTCAAGCAAGATTATTTTTGATGTGATGAATTTTAAGGTTCAAATCTTGCTTAGTAGCTTTTAGGATTCAACTTTAGGTGTTTTCAATCAAGTTTCATTGGCACACCAGGTTTTGCAAGCACAGGTGAAGATATTTTCCTTTAAAGTTTAAAAAGAATGTGGAGTGCCTGGTAGATCCCTAAGAGTTGAACCTAATTGGCAGCTACTTGATGAGTTGATTTTATTTGAAGTGGTGTGACCCAAACAACTCAAACAACTGGCCTGATGCACCACCTAATTAGGCACACAAATGATTACCCAATCTGATTTCTACTCGATTATGTGTTTGGATGTGTGTACCGGCTCCTAAGATTGGTTTACCGGTTGAGTTAGAAAATCAGATGAGGTTGTGTACCTCTGTGAGATTTTTTTTTATTATTATTTTTTTTTTAATGTGGGGGTTGGAGTGAGTATGGATGTCAAACAACAAACAATCTAACCTTAGAGTTTAGAAGAACACCTAGGTTGATTGATGTTTGAATTATTATGTGATGAAATGAAATCTAATGGGTGGGAGGTGGGGGATAACTTACAAAACCTTCCACAACACTTTACTCCGATTTACCGCTTTTGCCTGTCTCGAAAGAGTACCTGCAATTACAATAAGAAAGGAGAAAAGTGAGGTAAATGATTTGTAAGTTACAAAACGCGAAGAGAAATCAAAGAGCGTTGCCTCCCCGGCAACGGCGCCAAAATGTTGAACGACAATCTACGCTAACGTGTTTGGTTTTGGAAAACCCATCGTTGTAGTTCGAAAGCAAAGGATTCGTGTTCAACAAATAAAATTTATACCGAAATCAAAATTCCGGGTCGAACACAGGGAGGCGAACGTTTGATTTAAAAACTTCGCGTTTCTTTTTATTTTGTCACGAAGAAATTCAATTTAAACTATCTAAGTATCTACAACAAATAAAAGAGGGGGAGTAAGAGAGAGAGAAAAAAAATACTATACATGGAAATCAAAATGAGATGTAGAATAGACAAGGAATTTATCATAAAAGAGTTCGTTCGTTACAACTATAAAACATAAAACAATTACTCTAGAAAGCATTAAAAGAATGGAGGGAGAAATGTCCTCCTCGACGATCGCTCGGAGGACGAATAGACTACTCTAGAAAGCAGTAAATCTATACTAGAAAGCAGTAAAAAGAATAGGGAGAGAAATCCTCCTCGACGGTCGCTTGGAGGACGAGCCGGATGGGACGACGCCTGGACGAAGGAGAACGAAGCGGGACGAAGGAGGACGAAGCAGAAGAACGGGAACGAAGCAGCACGCCGTCGTCGTCGCGGGATCCACTTCCGAAGGGGGACGAAAATTTGGACTTTATCTCGCGAGAAGCATCCCGGGTGTGGGACAAGCTTCTCTTGAGCTTTGGAGAGGTAGAGAGGAGAAGGAAGGGATAAAAATTTCATATGGAGGGGGTCTCCTTTTATAGTTGCAAGGAGTGGGGGCAAAATGGACATTACATCTTCAAAATAATAAATAAGGGGTCTTTAGTGACGGATAAAACCGTCGCTAAAGCCCCGCCGTCGCCGTCGCCGCCGCGCCCACGCGCGCCCGCTCGGCTGGCCGCGCGCGTAACGCATACGCACGTCCGCGTCGTCTCAGCCGTCCGATCGCGAGATCGGACGGCTTAGAACGCGTCCGCGCCCGCTGCGTAGCGCACCGCCCGCGTGTGATCGCGTGCCCACCAGAGCGTCCAATTGCGCGTCGGCGCTATCGGGTGCGCGCGGCCGTTGGATCTTCATCTGACGCTCGTGCACGCCCGCTCGCCCGCGCCTTCGACCCCCTCACCGCGGCTCGAACCCGCGACCTCCGCTTCGCCCGCAGCTGCGTCGCCGCTGCGCTACGCGGGCGAAATGGTCGCGCGGACGTTTTCAAACGCGAGCGACCGCAGCCGTTGGATCGAGATCCAACGGCGGAGAGGAGACGGTGCGCGGTCTTCACTGGACTCCTGCGGCCGATTGGGCGGCTGGGATGGCGCCACGTGGCGCCATCTTGGCCGTCCATCTTCTGGAAGTTGTAGATGGTGCCACGGATGTCGGATTGACTCGATTTTTGTGTCGTTCGGCTGCGATCGTCGATCTGAATTCATCCGTGTGGTCGGATTTTCCATCTGAAGTGCGGATTTACACCATCCTGGCCCTTGATCTTCTAGGGTTCCCCGATCTCTATCTGATGCTACGGATGCCTGATTAGGGCGATCTTGGAGTCGTTGAACTCCAATCGTCGCCCTGATCATATCCATACGGTTGGATCTTTGATCCGAGGCCCCGATAAAATATTTGCCCTGTCCAAGCACATAAAAGGAGACAATTAACCTCCATTTTATTCAAACTACTCTAAATGCAAGATGATGCATGTAATGCAATATTTATATCATGAAATGCAATCCTATGCTTAAGAACATGCATAAATAGACATTTTAAGTAGTGTAAATGTGTTTACATCACACCACGTGGCCCTATCTTGGCCGTCCATCTTCTGGAAGTTGTAGATGGTGCCACGGATGTCGGATTGGCTTGATTTTTGTGTCGTTGGGTTGCGATCGTCGATCCGAATTCATCCGTGCGGTCGGATTTATCATCTGAAGTGGGGATTTACACCATCTTGGCCCTTGATCTTCTAGGGTTCCCAGGTCACTATCTGATGCTACGGATGCCTGATTAGGGCGATCTTGGAATCGTTGAACTCCAATCGTCGCCCTGATCACATCCATACGGTTGGATCTTTGATTCGAGGCCCTGATAAAATATTTGCCCTGTCCAAGCACATAAAAGGAGACAATTAACCTCCATTTTATTCAAACTATTCTAAATGCAAGATGATGCATGTAATGCAATATTTATATCATGAAATGCAATCCTATGCTTAACAACATGCATAAATAGACATCTTAAGTAGTGTAAATGTGTTTACATCATACCCCCATGCCTATCTTTTGCTAGTCCCAAGCAAAAACTATATGCTATTTATAAAAGAATTAGGTTAGATTATTTGGACTTGAGTTATTTTTCAATCATTAAAAAAATTGTCTACTTAGGAACTGAACTTTCAAAGACACAACAGTGCCCAGGTATCAGCCAAAATGCAGACCGCTTCAAGCCCTCGCCTTATTAAAAGAAAAATTTCTTTTTCTCTTTTCTAATTTTTTTGATTTTCAAATTTTCGGGTTTAAGAGTGGCTTTCTACGGCCATTCAACTCACCCAAAATTTGATGAGAACCCTAAGCTTTAAGCATCTTATTGTGATTGTGATAGACTCATTGACCGGCAGTTAGAACGGACTTCGGATTTCTACGCCTCTAGGTGACCTAACCAGAATTCTACCTAAAAGTGTATCTTTACAACCGGTAGCTTTCTCCCTACTTTTATTTTTTTTACGGGGTCAACACAAGGGTGAATCCAGTGTTTATCTCCCCGATTTATTCTACTTCTCTGCTTCTTCCTAAGTGTTTTGGGAATTTTTAGTGCATTTTATGAGCTGGGTTCTGGACAACCGGTCGATGAGCTATTACCACCGACAACTTGCCAGCCATACTCGTGCGGCGAAGTGGGGCTTATTTCTTTTTGTTCTTTTCTCCTTTTTTTTTTTTTTTTTAAGGTAGGTGGCTTCCCTAATCTAAGATTTACCTAAAGGCAGCAAACTAAGAAAGGCCCCGTGACTGTCCTTTGGACAACCTACCTATGGGCTGTTACCTACGATAACTTGCCAGCCATATCACCCTAGAAGGTTCATTAGCTACCCAATTTCCGTTAAAATCGTCGAACAACGAGTCAGTGCAAAGAAAGTGTGTAGATGCTTAAAACTCAAAATTCCCTCAAATCAGAGGGCGGGTTGACAAGTCGTGTACTAATCACCCAAACTTATTTATTCCAATTATAATAGAATTAAGATGGCGAGGACTCAAAAGCAAATCCACATTTTAGTGGATACACAGGCTAATTAAGTCCAAAGACCTAAGGGGTCTTTGTGTTCAGATCTTAATGTAGTTTTTCCTAAGATTGAAAATTTTCTTAAATCCAAATTCTCTTTCCTAATTTTAATTTTTTTTTTTAATCAAAATAAAATAAATCTACGGAGCTGACGAATGAATTCAGAGATAAATATCCACCCCCCCATGCCTATCTAATGCAATGTCCTCATTGTATTAAAAAGACATAAAACAGAGTGGAAAAGCGAAGAAGCACCTGAATTGCGTGAATGTCAGGTTTAGTGCTGAGTTTAGTGCGAGATGAAAAATTAAAAAGAACTGTATATGTGCTAAGCTTAGTGCCTTCAGCTAGGCACACTATACAAAGAAAAGAAATGAGGAATTCACATGTGCAGGTCAGAATTAGAATGAACAGAAGAATCCTCTGACCTGTCAGCAGAGGTCCACAGATGTGGACCAGATTGTGGTACAGACCCACACCCCATAATCGAGAATATCTTAGGTTCTGGATAAAAATTACCCAAAACCTAAAATCAGAATGTAAGCGGGATCGGGCCTACGATTTCTGAGGATGCAACCCAAGACCAAAAAGTCGGGTTACAGAGAATTGAAGCTCAAAAGGATAATCGTTGAATGTGTGGTTGGGTTTGACATCCTCGAAACAAATGTCGTAAGGGTTCTGATTTGATGGTTTTAGCTTAAAAGGAACCCTTCGACTCAATTTTCTATTTCCTCCAAAATTGACTTCCCAAATCAGAACTTCCCAGCTCCTATTCTCCTTATTCAGCATATCAAATTCCAGGACCTCTTGTATATTCATCACCCCGTCTGAAATCTCCAAGTCTAAATGATGTGGCAGAATCAAAATTGACTTGGGTCTAGTTATCTCAGAATTAGAATCATTAATAAGCTCAACAGGGTGTAACTGATAATCAGGGCATTGAATTGATTCCTCCAGAAAATGCGATTCTGGATCCGTAATGTGTGCCCTAATAAGATCAGTTTCCTCAGTTATTGGGCTATCAAATGATCTATCAGATTCCTCAGGCCCAATCGTCTCACAAAAATCATTTTCAGAAAACTCGCGTGAGACTTCGCAACTTGAATCTTCACCATTAGGATCCGTATCAATGTATGTCCCAAAATCAGTTGTCACTTTGTGTTCCCCAGAGACATACGTTTCCTCGTAACCCAGCTCAAGGATCTCAGGTGAAGAAATCAGATCATCCTTAATTGATTGCTTTAATTCAATCTGGTCAGCCTCGTAACACGTGTCCCCCCAACAGGTGCCTGAGCGGGCTCTGTCATTGGCTTTCCTGAAGAGGGTTCATCCTGGGAATTATTCCAAGATTGAATCAAAGCAACCACGAATCTCATCCTCAATTTTGCTAATTTCCCAAGTAGAAACTCACTCGGGTACTTATCCTTAACATCCTGGAGCCAATCCAACAAAGACTTATTTAAATCATCAATCATTTCAATCAGGGGCTCCAATCTCTCAATGTAAGGTATTGGCTGAACTTCTAAATATTGTATGATGTTCCTCAAGTTAGCCAGAACCTTATCTTGAACCTGGTTAACCTGAACCAAATGAGTTGGTTCAGGGTTGGGCGGGTTTGGGCTTAATGCAGGGGAATTAACGAATTGAGATTCGTTATACCCTTCCTGATAATAGGTCATTTCAGATTGTTGAAAAGATGGTTATGACCTAATGGCAGTGAAATCAGAGGATGGGTAAGGATCGATGTATCCTTCTTGATTGTAGATCGTATTAGGTTGTGCATGAAAGGAAGACGATCTATAATCGATGTAGCTCTAAGAAGGATAGAAATCAGAATCAAAGTGTTCAGGGTTAGACCCTAAACACGGGGGTCCGGAATTGTATCCCTAATCCAAATTATCCCAACTAACTGATGGTTGATTACAATACGAGTTGGGATAATCGTCATGTTGAGGATAATTCACAACAGGAGGGAAAGAGCGGGAATGTGTGAAATATGTGGAAGGATTCATGAGACTCGAAAGGAAGAAAGGTGCCCTGCAATACAAACAATCAAACCTGTCCTTAAATGGGTTAGCCTACAGACCTACAGACTCTCAAAACCCGTCTTGAGATAAAGGAACGATTTGATCTACTTCTGTCTGTTCAATCCAACCAGTTAGAAGGAGGGACTGGGGAGAAGGTTCTTCCTTCGGCTTGCACCTCCGATTCCTAGTGTACCCCCCAGCCACGATCGTTTGACTCTGCTCCCCTAGCTAGACATCAGATTGAACAGTAGAAACAGACTAATCGAAAATAATCTCGTTCTGGGTTCTGAAGAGCGAGTCCAATCCTTAAGGCCAACGTCTACTCTGTTTTATTTAGGGCTAGGTTTGAATGTGCTTTGGAATGTGTTGGGCCCTTTAAATGGGTTGTGCCCTTAATGATTGATTGATTTGTGTGTGTGTGCACAACCAGTGGTTTTCAAGCAAGATTATTTTTAATGTGTGAATTTTAGTGTTCAAATCTTGCTTAAGTAGCTTTTAGGGTTTCAAATTAGGTGAATTGCAATCAAGTTTCTAGGCAAACCAAGTTGTAAAACACGGGTGAAAATTGTTTTCCTTTAAAATCAGAAAGAAAGTGGAGTGCCTGGAACATACCTAGATTGAAAACCCTAAGGAGGAGCTACTTGATGAGTTGGTTTTAAATAAAGTGGTGCGGCCCAAACAACTCAAACAACTGGCCACCAATGCACCACTAAGTTAGGCACTCAAAGATGATTAACCTAGAATGATTTCTACTCTGTTATGTGTTGCTTTGTGTGTACCGATTCCACAGATCATAACCCAGTTGAGTAGAAAACAAATCAAGTTGATCAAGTGCCTTGAACGTGGGTGTGTGTTGTGTGTTTGTTGAAAATTACCCCACAAGATTATCTTTTTGTTATTTTTTTTAAATGAGGGTGGAATGAATGTGAGTGAAAATCCAAACAACCAAACTATTCCTAGGATTTATGCAAACACCTAGGTTATTTGGGATTTGGATTTAATGTGGCAAATGAAATCTATGGAGGGGAAAGAATGGGGGAGCACTTACAGTTGTCTTCAACTGCACTTTACTCCAGTCTACCGCTTGTTGATTCCTTGATGGAGGTCTCTGCAAAACAATAGACATAAGAGAAAGCTAATTAGAAAACAGATAAAGTGCAAGAAACGAGAAGAAAACATCGGAAATCGTTGCCTCCCTGGCAATGGCGCCAAAATGTTGAACGTGTTTCGCGAATCGCTATGCTTACGTGTTTGGTTTCGGAAAACCTGTCGTTGTAGTTCGAAAGCGAAGAATTCGTGTTCAACAAATAAAATTTATACCGAAAAGAATTCCGGGTCGAACACAGGGAGGCTACGTTGATCTATATTCGCAATTATATTTTTTTTAGGATTTTTTTTTTATAAGCAAGGCGATATAATTACAGTGGAGCTATCAGACTAAAACAAAGAGAGAGAGAGAGAGAAAGAGAGAAAGAGAGAGAGAAAGAGAGAGAAAGAGAACATGCATTCAATATTCCAATTGTTTATATAATCAAACTAAATAAAAGTTACACTAGAAAGCGGAAAATCAATTACACTATTAAGTAGGAAAATCCTACACTAGAAAAGTTGTAAATAAGAATGGGAGAGAAAAGTTATCCTCCTCGACGATTGCTTGGAGGACGAGCCAGACAGGACGACACCTGGATGAAGGAGAATGAAGCACGATGAAGGAGGACGAAGCAGAAGAACGGGAATGAAGCAGCACGCCGTCGTCGTCGCGGGATCCACTTTCGAAGGGGAACGAAAATTGGACTTTATCTCGCAAGAAGCATCCCGGGTGTGGGACAAGCTTCTTTTGAGCTTTGGAGGGGTAGAGAGGAGAAAGAAGGGATGAGAATTTTGTATGGAGGAGGTCTCCTTTTATAGTTGCAAGGAGTGGGGGCAAAATGGACATTACAACTTCAAAATAGTAAATGAGGGGTCTTTAGTGACGGATAAATCCGTCACTAAGGCTCCCTTCGTGGGCGACGTGGGCGGCTCGTGTGCGCCTGCTCGGCTGCTTGCGCGTGCAACACCCGCGCACGTCCATTGATTTTCAGCCCTCCGATCGCGAGATCGGACGGCTTAGATCGCGTCCGCGCCCGCTGCGTTACGCGCCCCCCGCACGTCTGATTGCGCGTTCGATTGCGCGTCCAATCGTGCGTCGACGCTATCAGGCACACGCGGCCGTCCGATCTCCATCCGACGCTCCACCCGCGCCCAATCGCTCGCGCCCGCCGCTCCTCGCCACGACTCGAACCCGCGCCCCGCGCTCGCGATAGTGCGCTGGACAGCTGCACTATGGGGCGCGGATGGTCGAGCGGGCATTTTTAAATGCGAGCGCCCACAGCCGTTGAATTAAGATCCAACGACGGAGAGCGATCGGTCATGGGGCCTTCACAAGATGAAGCAGCTGCTTTGGCGGCTGAGATGGCGCCATGTGGCGCTATCTTGGCCGTCCATCTTCTGGAAGTTGTAGATGGTGCCACGGATGTCGGATTGACTTAATTTTTGTGTCGTTGGGTTGCGATTGTCGATCCGAATTCATCCGTGCGGTCGGATTTATCATCTGAAGTGGGGATTTACACCATCCTGGCCCTTGATCTTCTAGGGTTCCCGAGTCACTATCTGATGCTACGGATGCCTGATTAGGGCGATCTTGGAGTCGTTGAACTCCAATCGTCGCCCTGATCACATCCATACGGTTGGATCTTTGATCCGAGGCCCTGATAAAATATTTGCCCTGTCCAAGCACATAAAAGGAGACAATTAACCTCCATTTTATTCAAACTATTTTAAATGCAAGATGATGCATGTAATGCAATATTTATATCATGAAATGCAATCCTATGCTTAAGAACATGCATAAATAGACATCTTAAGTAGTGTAAATATGTTTACATCAACAGGGGTTCGTCCACCTAAGGTATATCCACAGACTTGCATTGAACGTGCATAGGAAAGGTATCTGGTACCTTTAGATGACATGGGAAAGGACCTGAATCAGGTTGATTTGCCTTCTATATAGGGGGCTCAAAGGGATATGGTGGTCAGAAGGTGTAGGAAGGAGGACTTCCTGAGGATAGAAAGATGTGGAATGCTCCCCCCATTTTTAGTAGTAAGGTATCTCCTCAAAAAATGTGACATCAACAAAAACATAAAATCTTTGCAATATAGGATCACAGCACCTGTATATTTTCTGTGTTCTAAAGTAGCCCAAAAAAATGCACCTAATGGACTGAGGAGAAATTTTATTCACCTTAAAAAGATGGACAACTACAAAAAAAAACCTTTAGTGGCATTTAATATTTGCCACTATAGGCCTTTTATTTGCTGCTATTTGTAATTAGCGACACTTAAAATAATTTTCGCTTAATTGCCGCCTTCATTGATGTCACTAAAAGGTTAGCGACAATTGTACCATCACCACTAAATCAATTGCATTAGTGGCACTTTAATTGACGCAAATAACGTCGCTAATGATCTTCTACAATGGCAATTTATTTGTCACTATTTCTTCCCTATTGATTTATATTAGTGGCAATTTAACTGATGCTATTAGTATTGCTATATCCATCATTTAATGGCTTTTTTTTGTCACTAAATTGCCACTATTTATTTACTTTAGTGACACCTTTTTTTGTCATTAAATTGCCTCTATTGATATTATTTAGCAATAATTATTTGTCTCTAAATCACCATTATTGATTTGCTTTAATGACATTTTTTATGCCACTAAATCATCACTAATTATTTATTTTAATGGTACTTTCTTTTGCCATTTAATTGCTACTATTGATTCACTTTAATAATACCTATATATACAACTTAATTTTATTCTTTACTAAGAAATAATTTTTTTCAACAAGCATAAAACATAAAGGCACGAATACAAAATCCTTTTTATTGGCTTTCGGATCTTCAAAGTACATATTCCCCTCTTAAGGGTAATACACGAGAAAAGAAAAGAAAAATATTGAGAAAATAAAAAAATACAACGATGATCTAGATATGAAGCACTTCAGCAACCCAACTGAAATCATTTGGAAAGTCATAAAACTTTGGCATTCATCCCATCTTACAATGCTTCTTCAGAGCTTCACAACATCCTTATTTGGAAGCACAAGATGTTCCTTAACTATGCAAAATTCTCCTTGTGAAGACCAACAGTTCAAAATAAAATTGAAGTCCAACATTTGAAGAAGCTTGTGTTGTTATATCTGCTATCTTGCTTCCTTATGTTGTGATTGGGAGTTCACTTTGTCATAGCTACAGTAAATCCATTGTTAAGACTATGCCATATATGCAATAACTTCTATCTTTAGTAGCATTCTGTCATTAAATTGATACTACATTATATATGCATGTATTGTACCTATATAATCTTCACTTCACTCATTGCAGGTTTGATAGCCCCTACATTGAGGTTGTTACGAACAGTCCCCTTGGAAAGGTCAAAGCCCATGCTGTATGGAAAGAGAGATGGTCAACAAATGTGATAGGTTAGACGACTAGACATGATATTCATCGAAACAAATTGAATAATTATTGGCAGCACACCAAGACAACTTTTTAATGATTCCAGCATTAAAAATGCAAGGGGTCAGTTTATGAGTGGTGAATGACAATGCTTACTCCCAGAAATAAGTTTATTTGAAAACTTGTGATACTACTTTCATGGTCTACTTCAAGCACATCCACATGAATATTTGTTCTACTTTAACCAACTTAAGTTACAATTAGCATATGGCAAAAATGTAAGCATACCCCACTCATGAATTTTGCTACCACTCAAATTAAATACTTTTTTTTCCCTTGTCAACACCAAAGATATGCTTCACCTGAAGAGGTGTTGTTTATTTGCCTTTGTTTATGCAGTGTCATGACAAATTCTTATTTTTTCAACTAACTCGGTTGCATCTTTTGCAACATTAACAAAAAGCACCTATAAAAGTCAGACCAATTTAAATTCAAATATATGTTCAGGAGTTGTTACAACTGAAATTACAACATAATAGTTTTATTAGCACCTCTGGTATGATTAAAAGTGCTTTTGCAAATTCTGCAATTGCTAGTTGCTCCCATGGCCCTAGAGTTGTAGCTAGGTATTCCAAGTATACATAGAGTGTAGCTTCCACAGCCCCACCACTAGCAACAACCTGTCAAAAAGAAATAAATAAGTATCATTCACAAAGCGCAATATCTAGGATACTAGATTTCTTTCTTTGGAAGGGTAAGAATATTATAATATTGAAAAATCTTAAGCCCCATTGAAATGGTTGGTTAAACTAATTAGAAGTCCACTTTTTGGATGATCTAATTGCAAATAAATCCATATTTTTGATGATGAGGTCAAATTGCCAAGAGTTATAGTTCAAACATTTTCATGCAATCTAATCACAAGTAGATGATATAATATACAGCAACACCAAAAAATAGAATCAAAGTTTATGGTGAAGGAAAAGACTCACTCAATCACATTCGTTACAGCATGTCAGCAACATAAGCATGCCACATTGCCTTTCTTTTTTGTATGTGTCTTGATGGCAGTGTGTGGTATCAAGAATTCATGAACACTAACCATATAGTTATTCTTGATTTTTTTCCGTTCTAGCATTGCCAACAAAAAATGAGCAAACCCTTTCTGAAAAAAAGAAAAGGTAAATGCTTGCCAAGTTTTTGAAACAGAAAAAAACTTCCTAGTGCAAAGTCACAAACATCATCTTACAAATAGAGGACACTATCAAAAGTTACCTATGCAAATACAATTTGATTTTCCTATTGAAAAAAAAGTAGAAAAAAATGATGCTCAACATTCCAAAAGAGAACACCAACCAAAGCAGGATTCAAACTATTGTATTTGATTCCAAGGTTCTCTTCACAATGCAAAGGGCATCATGCAGGGAGCATTCCATTTCATCAAGCATATACTCATTGGCACCTGAGTATCAAGGACATCTGCTATATAGAAAAACAAAGTCATCCATGTATTATTGTCATAAATCTGTCTAAAAACATGATACAAACCCCTTAAAATGCATCAATACAAATAATTATATTATGTCTGTGTGCCCCTACCATGGGCCCCCCAAAAGCAACATGTACCACCCCACAACCAAAGCAACTACTTCCACAGCATCATGACAGACATTAAAGCTTCAAGCTAACTAATGACTGGAACTTGCTAGTTAGGGTGCATGCAGAACAAACCACACTTGTGTTTTTTGTTCCCCTCACCAAAATGACATCATCACCAGCAATACACACCTCTATGACTTCATTAGCATATCCAAGAAATGATGAGTCAAATGTTTCCTCCCCCTCCATATTAGCAAAGGTAGATACCTGCATAAATTAAGTAATAAACACTAGATCCAACATATGCTCTCCAAATAAAAACATGATAAACTTTTTTTCCCCAAAGGAAAAATGGTAGGATTACAAGGAGGTATAATTTTCCCTTTAGAGATAAAAGAAGGTACATGAGATTGATAACCCTCTTGCTTTATTAGAAACAAGAACTCATGGTGGATGCATCTAAAGAAAAGATCTCTAATGCATTACAAGGAACATTAAAGAAAGTTTTTTTGGAAATAATAACTGAAGAATAACATTCCTTGTCACCCCGACTCGGTGCCGGAGAGTGGTCATGGCTCTGACCACGGAGGAGCTCCGTGGCAAGCGAGTAAATTCGAGCCCCCTTTTTGTTTCGAAAAAAAAAGAATAACATTCCTTGTCCATTTTCAAAGAGTAATAGCATCCAAGTAGTCACAGTTTCACTGTATTTAAGCAGCCAAAGATCCTAATAATCAAATGCTGGCAAAGCACATAAATAAATCCATAGAGCAAACTCAATTAAGTCCTTGATAACTTGCCTCCAAAGCATGTCATCAATTTCTTTAGTTGTTAATATAACATTCGCTCCTAGTTTCAGAAGCTTCTCTATTCTTTCTTTCGTTATATCTACTTCTCTACATTAGAAGACTGAAACATTAATATCAAAACAATAGCACATACAAAATAGTGGTGATACTTGACGACCACCCATTAAACCATTTCAAAGAGTCTTTTGAAGGAAACTATGTAGCAAAAAAAGGTAATTGCAACTTCATTTCATAGATTTATTTTATTGTCCATGGAAATTTTAGAAAATGGTTGGCATGAGCGGCTCTCCTAATCCTTGCAAGATCCAGACCATGTGTGTTGAAGTACATTACTCCTACTCCCAGACAACTATAAGTAGGCTTGCCAAAAGCTGGAATATAGGTACAATACTTCCTACATGAAACCAGCACCCCCTGGGAAAGTTGTACCTTCTTCCAAGAGGGCGCACCTGCACTTTCTAAGATATCAAACTAGCACTTTAAGTTGGACAACTCAAGATCAAACCATCTATCAAACTAAAATTTTCATGTTCTCTAGTTTTAGCAATCTAAAAGTCATGCCTACCTCAGCCAACAGATATCCCCAACTGAATAACAATGAATAGATGTGCTTCAACATGTAGTTGACTATGGCTATAACTTGTATATAGTACTTATTCAAGACCTACAAATTAACAATCTGGGAAAAACAAGCAAGACAATAACTGCCAGTTAGCCATTCTCAGGCTCAATATCATCAGAATGGCCTTACACCAAAAGAAGATGGAGGTGATATGCCATTTAGCAGCAACAGCAGCAGGTAGTTCTGCAGCAGTAGCAGCTTTGCTAGTTCAGCCGCATCAGCAGTAGTTGGTCAACCACAACAACTGATTAGTTGCAACATCGGTTCAACAACAGTAGTTATTGACTACATATAAATTCACCAAGCGAATCCAACTATAAATAGTGCATTATAGAAAGAGATCGTGTCAACACTCTAGCAAATCCAACAACTCAGATTTATTCTTTTAATGCCTAATAAATTCACCAAGATGATGTTAATTTCAAGCTTTTAGGCAAGGAAGAAAACAAAAAAAAAAGACTTGGGTGGAAGCATGCTCAAATCTAATGGCAAAGAACACATAGATTCAATGACAATCTGCAGTTCAAGTGTAGCCATTACAGATGCAAAAACAAGGATTCCACTAACAAACATCTTCTTCGTCTTGAAATCCTTCGTACCAGAGAGTGCTCCTTTATGTATAGTACATTTTATCTCCATCTAATAAGGAAAAATAAAGGCTTTGAACACCCAAAGAGTAATTGACAAGGGAAAAAAATTGTCAACGTCCTATTTAAGTACATGGACTAAGAATAGATATACATAGTACACAACGATAAGTAACAAACCTGCTTCCCATTGCTCACGTGATTCTCCTTTATCACCTTATCAACAACTGATGGATCAACAAAAGTGATGAAACCAAACCCTCAAGGATGGACTACTTTCTAAATCTTCTTTTTTTCATTTGTAGAGACAATTAGCTTAGTTCCTATTTGGAAGGGAGAAGAGGTGTTAAAGAGGTGCACATAGTATGGAAATGAAACTTGTAGAGAAATAAATATCTAAACAAATGATGGCCAACAATAATTCAATGGACAGCATCAGATTGCAAAATCAATTCCCCATCGAAAGGGACTAATTTTAACAAAATCAACCTACATCAGTTCACATTCTTTTGACGTGACCCATCAAAATAACCAATAAATATAAATATAGGAAGCCAACTAGTAACAAAATACTTCAGTAAATTAGTTCACATTCTTTTCCCAACTCTTTTGATTGGCGAAATACTAGTTGCATTTATCACAAAAAAGAAGACAATAGAGATAATATTTCTAACTACAGCTTTCTTTTTATTTCAACAATATTTAGCAAATAACTGTAGTTGGAAGTGATTACAAAAAAAGTAAAGCTAAAAAGGAGGATACCATCCTCCTTGTATTTTAACTCTTGAACATCTTCCCCCATTGGCTGATTGTGATAGGTCAACATTAGCAGTTCAGCTATAGTAATTCAACAGCAGCAGTTGTAGTTTAGCAGCAGCAACACTTCAACAGCAGTAGTTGCTGCAATTCAGTAGCAGCAGCAGCACTTCAATAGCATTCACTACAACTTAAATGTAGGGAGGCATGGAAGACATTTATGTGATCTTTTGAATAGTTTATGATTACTGGTTAACAATTTGATCTAGGAGTTTGTGATATTTAAGTGAGCTCAGTCTTTTAGTGATATTTAAGTGAGCTCAGTCTTTTAGTGATATTTAAATGATCTCATAACAACCAAAAGAAGAGAAGATCAAAAGATTTGGATAAAAATATAACGACTCAAATGTCTTGATTCATTACACGATCTCACTTTGAAGAGAGCATATAAGCAATGCTTCTAGCAATCCTCTGGCAAATTCTATGATCACATAGTGATTTAATATGTCCCATTATGTCAGATCTTGATTTGTTCTTGTTTTCCAATACACCTGTTGTAGTTCATCACAGGGAAATAAATATAATGCATTGTCCCATGCCCCATTTGATCTCAATATGAATTTCTCTACTGATGCAATATCTCATTCATTCCATAAAATTCAGATCAAGGTATCACAAAATACAGTCATTCACCGGTTACTCCTGTGGTTGGATCCAAATAATCATTCCATCTTATTTCATATTAATTAAAAAGAAGAGGAGGAGGAGGTAGAGATGATACGATGATGATAAGATGATCAAAAGTATAAAATAATGCAATGAGGAAAAGCAAGAGAAAGAAGCAATTACTAAAAATGCAAGTCAAAGTCTTCAAAACAAAGGCTCTTATTAACCGACAAGTCTAGTAGGAAAAACTACATTAAGCATTAATCTGTAAGCACACTAAAATTATTAAAATTGATACTCAAATTGATAGAAACTTTTTTAAGTAATCGATCATGACAACTAAGCATCTTGTGACTTACATGACAAAGAACCAAGGATGCAAGGAAAATTGTTTTGTAAGCACCTGAGGCCCGCCATCTCACTGAAGAACAAATGTAAAATGACTAACACTACATGTAACTCAAAAAATAAATGATCGGAAAATACGAGTTTTGAATATATCAAGCAGAATTACTTTCTTTCACCTGTTAGAATCATTAAAGATGAAGTTTTTGGCTATCAAACTCCTAGATTCCTAAGAAGAAACAAAAAAAAATTTCAAGTGCATATAGCAGTTCAAATGTTGAGGTATAGAAATACTAGATCCTAAGAATGTTCAAACAAGTTTTCCTTTTGCTACATATAATTTCAAATCTCCCTTTGATCCTTGAAGGTAGGCTTATTGAGAGCTTATTGCCAGAAAGATCTCCTTATCCCTACCCTCTTCATGGTACCCATTGAACACAACTCATATTCCCAAACTCATGCAACAATTTATTGCAGCAACCAAACTGAACCATCACTGTTCAACTAAAAACCATCAATCTTCTTCTTACAACAAAACCACCAATCTGAAAATAGTTGAACTTTAAAGTTGGATTCAATGCAGTACCTTCAAATGTTCACTGTCAATCTGTTGCTTTTCAAAAATGCTCTAGGGAGTCAAAAGCGATCAACACCCTGAGACCATGCACCCACACAAATCTGGCCTAATTAGATGTGCTGCTGACCAAGCATTGCCACACTTGATCAAAAGCTATTCATGCTGGTATTGCTGCTCATCCCTGGCAAAACTTTTTAGATCTAGAGCATGCCCCTCAAGCCATGCCACCAACCAGATCTAGGTGCCACCACAAATCGCAAATCTATTGCCATGAAACTAGAGATTCTTTCCAAATACAAGCTCCTAGAGTAACATGTTTTTTTTTCTTTTCCTATATACATACACAATAACAAGAATATAGCTCCTTTTAGTGTTATTTGAAGTTAAAATGACTTGCTAAAAGGGTTATCTATTGCTACTAATATATCCAAGACTCCAATGAGATGAACAGAGCAAAATTTACAAGTGCCTATCTTATAGTAACTAGGGAAATACAAGGAAAGAAGGGGCTACCTCATGTTAAAGTAAAGTTTAATCCAATTCATAAGTAGCTTCCATGAATGATGTATAAATAGATACTGAAATAAAACTTGGAATAAACAAGGAAAAAATCAAAACTCGTAACAAGAAATTGGAGATAAGACTAAGCAACAAAGCAAAGACCTATCAGAAGAACATGAGAAATAAAGTGAACACAAGCGAAATTAAGGATCTTGTGATCCACCTTTGAAAGCGACTAGGTTTGAATCACAAGTGCAGTCATCAGGAAGTCATCGAAATTCTAGTGACCCATCATCAACTTCAAACTTTCACAACAACAACTTGTATATTTGATATAATACCATGCACCTCTTCCTACTATTACTACTCCCATGCCAAAGGACACAACCTCTAGGAATGGAATGGACACAACCCACAGGTGGAACAATGACAAAAAAGATGGCACTTTTGCAGTAGCTATCAACAAGCAAATGGACCTCTATAATGCTGACAACAAGATAGTCACCCTTCACTTTTCAAGAAAACTAATAATGATAACAACATGCATAATTAAAAAATTAATTATGGACAATTAAACCTCTTAATGGTAATTTCTTTGCATTTTGTATTTTTCCCCTTCTCTCATCTTCAAGCTCTATCTTGTGCGTAGCTATTTAAACAAATCCTAAGATAGCAAAACATCTTTTCTGTGCAAATACTACATCTGAGCTATCTATATTTACCTCCTTGAAAACACTATAAGTAGTGCCCTTCAAGGTCAATTACAAAATAGGAAAACAAGGTAAAAAAAGTGTAAGTGTTTAAGTCTGAAAAAGGGACAATAGCAGCAACTACCTGTACTCTAATGAACAACTTGTACTGAAAATATCATTAGCAGCCGCCATCCAAAATAATTCGTTAATAACAAACAATATCTAACTGAATGTTGTCTCATATTACAAAGCAATATACTATAATCATTCCATGAATAAAATAGAAGTCAGTGCATATAACCTATAATCATTCTTTAGAGTTCAAGGCTAAACAACTAACATCACAATCAAGAAAAATACAAAAAATCTATTTAAAATTCAAAGGTAGGACACCTAAACTAGACTCCAAACCATATCTAAACTGGATAATGTGGGAAACATGTTCTTTTATTAATTCTTCATCTTTGAGTTCCCACGTCTATTAAAAGCTCCTGAAAAAAGATTAAGATATAGTGTAAATTATCAATCTAACAAGTATAAAAAGTTATAATGGTTGGTAAACTTATCCATTACCTTGGAATAGTAAGTCTTTTAGGCCACTCAATGATAGAATGGGTAGCATCTCCTATAGTTTGATATTATTCGAATGGCCTAATCAAAGGCTCATCCTCCTCAATTGCAACCTCAATAACAACCCCTATATATTTTGATCCAATTTGGAGCCTCCAATGCACTAGCTTGGATCAATTATCTGTACATGAGCAAGTGCAACTTCTACTTTAGTAGAATCTATACCAAGCAATGAAACCTCCTATAGTAACAAAAACATAGAATCTATATTGGGTTATGATCACTTAGAATACATAAAAACTTAAATTGTACCATCCTCTAGAAAAGGTAGATGCAACACTTGCATGTTGCCTTTTTGAAGTTCTTATCTCATTCCTTAAGGGGTTATCTTCTTGTCTTTCCTAAAAATGAGTACATGGGTTATATGCACTAGATACATGAATAAATAGGGTTATTGCTAAAAGTAAAGGAACCATACACAAAATACCTCAATAGAATCTTTGATTTGCAAGTTTGGTCGGGTCAAAGAATTTAGCATTTCTTTTAAACTATTTATGTCTTGAGATTGTGCTATCAACATTTCCTCCATCTTTTTGTCTTGAGCATCCACCTTTGCTTCAAGATTTTCTTCCCTTAAACCTTCTTCGCTTTGTGCTCCAGTTGTAATAGATGCTCCTAACCCATATCCATGAAAATATTTTTCTTTTCCAGTTCCCACCATGGTTGTGTAAACCTCATCGATGTGAGAACGATCCTCTAACTCCTTTCGTTTCTCCATTGCATTTGTTAATTGTTCCTAACCATCATCCAAAAAAAAATAAGTAGAAAGTCCATGACTTGTAATAAGAGGAAGAAAAGAAAACGTAAAATTCCATTTCAGGAAAGGAAGTCTTACAATTTTGTCTGCAACCTTATCATTAATTGGTGTACCATCCTTTTTCTTGTATGCAACTATGAACACTTCTTCACGAGTCACTTTTCATCATGTTTCCTTTTCTATCTAACAAATTCCAAGTTACAATATTATTCATTATATATAAGAGAAAATTTTTTAAAAAAGACATGTGAAATACTTACTTCATGTTTCAGACATGCATAACTTTTGGTTCCTGTTGTGTGGTTCATTTTTAATTTCACCCTATTTCATTTATTCGTAGCAGAACACTCCTACAATATAAGTATATAACTATAAAATGTAATAATAAAATCAACCTGACTAGCACAATTTACCTTAAATTTTTTAGTACCCGATACTCATTGAGAGATTTCGATTGTTCTTCTGAAACATAAGGATCATGATGTTGCATCCTCTCTTCAAATGGCCAATCAGGATTGTAATAAATTTCCTTTTGCTTGCCTTTAAAATCCCTCCATTTTTTTGCTATTGAATTCATGATCCATTTCTTCATCTTTATGTTAAAATGAAATTTATTCTGGATGAATATTTAAAGAAAAATGTCAACCTAATTTTCTTTCCTAAGGTTAAGATATAAATGTATCTAATATCATTAATAAGTCCCTAAACAAATTCAAACATTGTCATCTTCTTATTGTTTGGAATCAACCTCCAATCTATGCAATCTAAAGGAGCGAGTTTTGAATTTCTAGCTATAGTTCCCAGAAAACTTTCCAAGTTGTTTTGAGTAGGCCCAATGGGTTGGTTCAACTCATTCATATCCACAAAAATCTTATTTGTATACTTATTGCCCCACAACTTCAAGCATGTTGTGTGACCTTGTTTTTTCTTTTGATTACAATCCATTGCTAACAATATAAAAAGAAATGTTTTAAGTAAACAAACATTATGTCATTGAAAAAAAATATATCAATAACATGTAGGGAGCAAAGAGAAATTAAAGACCATGACAATATATTCGAAAGCAAAAAAACTTGGTAGGAAAAAAAACATGTATGTTACCTTACCACTTTCACCGACTTCAGACTCTGTGCTTTCCTCAGATCTCGCCTGAGACTTATAACAAACTTGTTGAGGATCAAAGCCATGTGAAGATAATTTTTCCTTTTCTTTTTGCTGAACCACTTTTCTTTGTTCTTGTTGCTCATAGCCTTTCGAACCTTGAGACTTATGCACATGTGACTGAGCCACTCTTTGTGTTTCTTTAAATCTTCATGTGATTGATTATGGCTAAAAATTTTTTCGATTGAGGTCCAACAGGTGGAGAAGCTTTTCTAAAAAGGATATCTTGCCTTCTCTCATTTATGTCGAATTCACCTCTTACTTGCTTTCGGTTCAACATCCTACAATTAAATAAAAAACAAAAGAAATAATTTAAATAGAAAAGAATGAATAGTAACAAACTAAATAAGATTCAATAAACATTTAAAATAATTTTAAGATAGTAACTCACATTCATTCAAGTTTTCTTCCTTAGTCTCAATGTCAAGAATGGTATCCATATTAATAGCATTTAAGTGCTGTTGCCATATTTCTTTAGTGAATGTGACACCATCAATATCACTTTTTATTACATTAACATTATCATCTTTCTCCAAAGAATCTTCCATATGTGCAACTACGACATTATCTAAATGTCATATGTGTCTCTATGTCTTGTCTGGATTAGGAAGTCGAACATAGAAAACTTGCTGAACTTGAGATGCTAGGGCAAATGGATCTTCTTAAAACCCAATTTGCTCCAAATTCACTAATGTACGACCATTCTTCTTTTTTGCTTTATATCGTACCCATTGACACTTGTATAACACAGTTTTTATTTTCTCATAATAATTAATCTGGATAATATTTGTCAACACCCTATAGTAAGCATCAAGTCCTATTGTAGGGTTTGGATCATTTGCTTTCGAGAAGCACTCTGTATCAGCTACTACTATTTCTCCACTATTTTGTGTTTTTCTATTTGCTTGTTTATGCTTTGTATGGAATTTGAAACCATTTATTATGTAGCCATTATAATAAACTCCTATGTTGTGTGGTCCTCGAGCAAGCACCTCAAGCTCTTCTGGTACATGCTCTTTTTTTGCCTTTTCCTCAATCTACATACGAAAGAAAAAATGTCATTTACAATATTGACAATTAAGAAGGAACATATCAAACTCAATAGTAGGTAGCATACATGTTTCTTGAGCCAATCAAGAAAGGTATTGCTATGGAGATTACTCAATTCTTTTTTCGATAGGTGTCGATTTAATTTCAAATTGTCTTGATGCAATTTGCAGTTACTAACTTAGTGAAAAATCAAACTATATATTATAAATATCAACAAAATCAACCTACACAAGTTCTTACTTTTAAAATGGTAATATTGCATCACAATTTGATAATATATACCCATGTGCAAGATTCATCAAAGTAGGATTATTGAACACATTTGAGTCGTTTCTTAAGAAATGTATTTGCTTTGTAGTATGTCGACAAAATGAGACAAACACTTAAATTTATAAAGCTCGAAAACAATGTGAGTCCGAGGTCGTTCGTAGGGAGCAAATGGAATTCACATGCTAATCACATTTAGAGAAAATGAGCACAATAACACAAATATGCAATAGAAATCAATAATCATAATATATTCAGTAATAGCCCAAATTGTGTCTCAGGAAATGATAAAACAAAAAGAATAAGAAGAACTATAAGAAGTGGTGATTTAAATAACCAACTAATCCCTCCAATTTAAGCATACATCCTAAGCATATTAATTTAATCAAATAACTGAACAATGCCTTTAAACCACTAATTTCAAATAGCCACGTCAGAGCAGATATCAAATATCCCTACAGTATGAAACCATACGTCCTCAAAGTTTCACTAATGACTTAAATATCACGAAGGCTCAGAGCCTTAGCAAGGTGCACAAGGGTGGCAAGCACAGCACAAAGAGTCTTAAGGAAAAGCCTCAAGGACACTAAGCATTGAGAGCATCAGCACATAGCAAAACCCTCCCTCCCCCTCCTTGCAATTTCTCCTCTTCTTCTCTCAGAACCAAATAATTGAGCCATTAGGCAGGTAATTGGATCTGGGCATTGGGTCCAGGCCCGTGTGCATGTGTGCATGGGTGAGGAGTGAGAGCGTGAGGAGGCATGTGCAAAGGGGGACTTGAACCCCAGTGTTATTGGGTGAGGGGCTTAAGGTAGGAAATCAACTTATATGCAGCGCAAGGCTTGTAAACGCACTATGTGGGACTAATATCGTCTACTTTCCTTTGTGTGAAGCTTCAGGTGAAGGTCACTGCAATTGTTGTTGTTGCTATGGTTCTTTACTCAATTGGAGCAGCTGCAAACTTGAGGAGACGAAGCTGCTTTGATTGAGGATGGTAGTAGGTCGGATGCTAGCCATAGAGAGGTGGTCGACATCGATGAAGAAGAAGGTGGCGGTGGACGTCCAGCGATCACCTAAAATAGAAAGTACGGGCTCTAAGCCCAATTAAGGTGTTCATCAGCATCGTTGGAGCACGGCAAAGGTGGTGGCGGTGTCAATTTGGTGTGAGAGAGTGTGAGGTGGCTGAATAATGATGGTGGAGGTGGCTGTGAGTGGGTGAGTTTAGTCGATGGTTCTAGAGGTCAAGATCTCCAATAACCTTGGGGCATTTGATCTTTGGAATGTGGGGAAGGTGTGGGTGGAAGTGGTGGGGTGTTTGGTGGCGTGTGTTGGCTGGGTGAGCTCATTGGAGCTTCGCCAGCCGTGGAGAAGATGGAGGGAGAGAGTGGTGGTCGCCGGTTGAAATGAGTAGGGAAGTAGCTAGTGAGGTTCAAGAGAGGGAGAGGAAGGAGGTTACCTAGCTAAAGGACGAAGGGGGTGAGGACTTGGTATGCCAGTGTAATTGTAGGAGCCAGAGGGGTTGAGGTCTCCGATGAGGGAGAACAGCGGCGATGATGGGAAAGGTAGATCCTGCTGTGGCTGGCGAGAAGCAAAGGAAGGAGAGGGAGGTATTAGGCCGATCAATTTGATGTTGGCGACTAGAGGAAGGAGGAGAGGGTGCTCGCCAGAGCATTAATTAGAGGAGGTCGAGAAAGGAAGGGAAGAAGGTTCTTGGCCTCAAACCTTGCTAAAGAAGATGACCTGAGGGGGTAGAGCTTATATAGAGCTCATAACCAAGCTTTAAACAAGGGAAGAGGTTCTATTTGTTTAGAGAATGAGGCACTAGTCACCCATGAATTTCGTGGGTTTGCTAGGGCTAATTAGCATGAAGTGGAAGCCAAGATCACCTTCAGAAGATTCCCTGCAATACAAACACCAATTGAAAGAAAGGTTAATTACCTCTCAATGGGGTACATCCATCGATATTGAATAGTCCTAGCTAACTTTACCTCTGTAGCTAAGTGTACAGGCAAATGCATCAATATATCGAAGAATAAAGGCGGAAATATTTTCTCCATTTGGCACATTGTAACCTTCTTCGTTTCAATTGCTCAACATGAGTTGGATCGATCTCCTTTGAGCATAGGTCTCTAAAGAAATTGCAAAATTCTATCAACACTAACCTCAGATTCTCATTCCTTACAGCAACTGCTACTGCCAATGGAAGTAGTTATTGCATTAGAATATGGTAGTCATGACTTTCAAACCAATTATATTATGTGTGGATATACTTATGCATCTAGATATGTTTGATGCATACCTATCTGGAGCCTTTATTCCTTTAAGAAGTCTGAACATGTCAATTTTTTCTTTCTTCTTTAATGAAAAGCATGTAGAGGGTAGGCTCATCTTATTTCCCACAACAATTGGATGCAAAGCATGTCTAATATTCATTTCCTGCAAATCAAGCTGACTTTTTACTTTATCTTTGGTTTTTTTGTCCAATGCTAGTAATGTTCCCAATATACTTTCACAAACATTTTTCTCAATATGCATTACATCAAGATTATGGCATACAAGATTTCCTTTCTAGTATAGCAAATCGAACAAAATACTTTTGTTTATCCAATTAGGCATGTACTTGCTTTTTTTGTTAGCATGAATGCCAATGATACTAGGAATACCTTCCAATTGTGCCGAAAGTTCATTGGCAGACAATTTTTTTAGGTGGCTCCCCAAAATCTTGCTTACCATTAAAGGATGCCAATTGTCTTCTATACTTATGATTCATAGGGAGAAATCATCTTTGGCCCATGTAGACATTTTTTTGACTACAGTGAAGGTAGATTTAGTAAGTGTCCTTATTGCGTGGAGGGCAAGCCATGTTTCGTTTTGTTACCCATCCAGAGATATCACCATATGTAGGAAAATCATTAATTGTCCAAAAAAGTGCAGCACGTAACTGGAATAACTCTTTTTTAGACACATCAAATGTTGAAACCCCAATCCATTACTCCTATAGCTCCTCAATTAAAGGTTGCAAAAAGACATCGAACCAGATTTACTAGGAATTAGTGTTGACAATATGAAATTGGGTTGTTTCATGCATAACTGTTTGCAAGCGAAATCGAGGTTTTAAAAACTACGTTGTAGTATAGTTGAAATCGCTTTGAAAACAAATAATATTTATTACTCAAATTTGAAGCTCGAGGTCAAACACAGGGAGCAATATGGCAATTTAAAACTCAAGATCACAATTTGAATAAAAAATATAAGAGATTACAATAATAATAATGTCAGGTATCAATGTGCAAAAAGAATGGAGTAAAATTGTGATTTGAATCACCAATTACTCCTCACAAATAGCAACGAAATCAACAGTATCAATAAAGCCTCAAATATATGCAATTAGATGATCTAGGCTTGTACCAGACAGCTTAAACAGCCGGTGGCTATAGTGCTTCTAAGAGACTCAAGGGTCTCTCTTCTCCTTCTTTCTTTCTGTGCTCTTCTTCTCCTGCCTTGTCTTCTCTTCTTCCATTTGTTCTTCTATGTTGGCCCTTCTATTCTTCTACTCTTCTCCTTCTTCTTTTTCTCTTCCTGTGCGGCTCCCCTGCTTCTTCTTTCTTCTACTTTAACTCCTCTTCTTCACGTATAGGGGGATCCTTCTTCAAATGGCTAAGTGTCAGCCATTATTCTTTGTAGCAAAACCCCCTACCCCTACACAAGATCCTCTCTTTGTCTCCTTAGGTCATGCTCTCCCAGAGCCTCCAACAGTACCGGGTTATCGGGTTTCTGACCTAAAGCGCACCTAGGTCCAGGGCTACGGGCATGATCGTAGTTGAGGAGTGGAGTCAGGTTGGGTCTGTGCCAGGCCCGTGGGGGATGGGTCATAGGTGTGGCGCAGGTGAGCGGGGGACCTCACCCCCCAAGTGTCTGAGGCGATAAGCCCCAGACATTTTTTCCCCTTATGTGGGGTTATAGCGCCACTGGTTTCTGAGGTGGCACTGAAGAGAGTGCCTCTTCTTCGCGTGCATCTGAGGCTAGATTGCCTTCCAATCAAAGTAGCTACTAAGGGTATGGCATGCAATTGAGGCCTTGGGATGAGACCTAAAGCCAAACCGCGTCACTTAGAGGTGGCGCCTGGAGATGCATGTGTCGAACAAAGCTTCGAGCAAGCTTGAAGTTCGTCGCTAATGGTGGGCCTGACTTGGTACCTGAAACTTCAAGAAAAGGGCCTTACGGCCACGTCAAATGGTTTAGCAGGATCATCATAGCATGGCGAACGTGGTGGTGGGTGCAGCGTGGCGTGAGAGTGCGAGAGGTGGCTGGACGATGACGGAGACGGCTGTGAGAAGGTGGGTTGTTCGAGGGCACATTTGGGTGAGTAGTGGAGCGAAATAAGAGAGGGGTTTGACTGGTGGAGTTGTGGCGAAGCTGATGGGGTGGTTGATGAGGTAGATGGAGTGTAGTGGCAGATATGCCTCACCGGAGGAGCAGCCGGAGACGGAGAAGGTGTGGGTGAACGATGGCAGTTGATGGTTGTGTGTGTCTGAGAGGGTAGGCAAACAAAATAGAAAGCGAGAGGGAGCTAAAGAAGGGCTTAGCAAGAGAATAGGGAGGTGGAGGGCTCTGGTGTTGGTCGACTGGAGCCGGAGAAAGATGTTGGTGCGGCAAGGTGGTGACGTCGACCGTCCAATTTGATGGTTGGATAGACAGAGGAGAAGAGCGGAGAGGAGTCACCAGAGCTAAGTTTGAAGGTGGCTGGAGATGGAGTAGGGGGGATTTCTCAGGCCAAAACTTGCTGAAATACACGGTCGTGCCCTGGGGATCTTTTTATAGGGCTCAGGAGGGGGTTTTTAGCTTAGAAGCCAAGCTTCCATGCTAGGAATCGTCATTGGAGTAGGAAACCCAATTGTTCCACGAGTTCGCATTAGGATTTGGGCGAGGATTGGAGCCCAAGATGCGGCTCAAATTGTAGGGAAATCTCTCAAGAATCTCCCTTCCAATTTTAGAAGGGATTCGCTAATCAATCAGGGAGAACTTCCTTGTTGAAGGTCGCTAGAGTAGGATTCCTCCGAGATAATGGCAGAGGGACCTATTTGCAAAGAGTGATGACAAAGATAGGGGCCTTTTTGTAAGGAATTCAAAAGTTAGGGGTCTAAATGAGATAGAAAGAGTCTGACTGGATCAAAATGCAAACTTGGTCAAGGTGATCTCAGATTGGGCCCAAATTTTAGTATAAACCTAATTTGGACACAAGGAATCCAATGGTGAAGTTAGATTTAGGTTTTGACCAAGTTTGACTATGTAATTTGTGCAAAAATCCAAATTAGGGTAAATGTTTGTCTGAGACTCTGTTTTAGGTGAATACGGGTTACGATGGTCAAATTAAAGGTTCTAAACCCTAGAAATATTTTTCTATGAATTTTAGAGGGTTTAGGTGAATTTTATCCTGACTAGAACCTCAGTTAATTAAGCGGATCTATTTTTTGGGTTTCAAAAGTCATTTAATTCCCAAAACACGTGCAAACCTTTTTTTGTTTGTTCTAACCAACTTGTTAGACTTTTAGGACCATTTTACCCTTAATTACCCCCTGAGAAAACCTGTGATTATATTGCATTCAAGATATGATAGTGAAACTACAGTTTTTAACCCTATTTTCTTGTCTTTCCCTCAGAATGACTTTGTAATGAAATATGGCTCCCTGGCAGATATGTAGGAGCATTTATCGACTTAATTGGATCAAAATGAGATAGTTATGGCTCATGATGGTGTTCCCATCATACCCCCATGCCTAGATTTTCCTAGTCCCTTAGCAAAATCTCATGGAATTAACTTTAATTCTAGACCATATGCCTTTCTATGCTCAAAAACTCTGATGTGTGCCTTCTTTTGTAGATTAGGTCAGAATGCCGTTAGTAGGCCTAGAGGTACTCAAGTACCAACCATGATCCGGACCTACCAGTACTAGCCTCAGTCTGCTGCGAAGGTTTCAAAGGCCCACAGGAACTAACCTAAGGTTCGTTGAATTTCGTAGTTAAAGCACCCGTGCTTGTAACATGTTTTAGCCTAATTCAGTTTGCAGTGCGTTTTTGTAAGAGAGAGACAGAATAATTTTTCTTTGTTTTTGGACAGTTTTCTCCCTCTTTTCCTTTTATTTCTAGCCTCGGATCAGCTTTACAACACGATCTATATTGGATTCCTAGTTCCCACAATCAATCCTCACAAGCTCCCTGGAAATCGATGCTTCGAGATGGCATCGCCCATGGCAACCCCCAGAACCCTAGCTTTCGACATTTCGAAATAATTCCACTCATGGCGTTCTGTAACTAAATTCAGACCCTGGTAATGGACATTTTGTGATAATGCCGCCCATGGCATCTGAACCAGCACAAGGTGCTTACATGCCCCTGGTAGGATATTTAGATATCCTAGAAGACAAGCACCGAGGAGACGATATATTATTGCGCATCTTCGAGGGATATTTCCAGCCTCTCCGTGTAGGGAACTCATCCAAATCAACTTGTGTTGATCAACCGCTCCTAATCTAGGTAACTTTTTCAGAATAGATTTAATGCATTTGCATGATTTTGATACTTAAGTGCACTGAACTAGACTGTGTGTGGATTGGGGTGCTTAGGTTACTGAGTTCCACAAACCAAAGGTCAGTTAACGAGGCCGAATAATCCCTAAGCCTTAGACATAATACTTAAGCTTCGCATTTTCCCCAAGAGGCCTAAGATCAGCGTTCCTACTAATCTCCTTTGTCTCTTAGCACATTTTGTCTTTCATTTCCCTTCTTTTTCATTCAGTCTAGAATTGAGTCAATTCCTTAATCTTTTACTAATGACTATCTCTTTTTCTTTTTCTTTTCAAATTGTGCTCCTTTTGACATTTTTATCTCCTCTCCTTTTCTCTTCAAAAATGATATGCAATCAATTCAAAATTTCCTCCCTTCTATTTTTTCTTTTTCAATTTTTTATTTTATTTTTTTGGTTTTTGGAATAAGTGATTTTTTTGATGAAACCCTTTTTTATGAAGTGATTTTCATAGCATTTTGCACTTTAATACCCCCCCATGCCTACGATTTATAGTGTCCTCATTGTAAATTAGATGGGCTCGAGTTCAACTTAGATCATTCATTGGAACAGGTTTTGGATGAGTGGATGGGTCAAGATGACTGTTGCAGATGATTTCAAGCTCGGGTACGGGTACCAAAGGTGGAGTCGGCTGTTCTAATGGATGAACCCTATTGAAGGTGGAAAACTACACGTACGTAGGGAGGCTACGTCAATCTCAAAATCCGCAGTTATATATTTTTTTTATTTTTGTTTAAAAGGAAAAATAATCACAATGGAAGCAATATAAACAATAAGAGAGAGAGAGAAAGAACAATCACTTGATATTTGAATAATGTTTTACAACTAAGAAAGCGATAAATGATTACTCTAGAAAGTGGGAAACTATTACAACTAGAAAGCAGGAAAATTCTACTCTAAAAAGTGGAAAAAGAAGGGAGAGAGAAGTTATCCTCCTCAACGATCGCTTGGAGGACGAGCCTGACAGGACAACGCTTAGAAGACGAGGAACGGAGTAGGAAGGAAGATAAAGCAAGAGAAACGGGAATGAAGTAGCATGTCGTCGTCGTCACGAGATTCACTTCCGGAATGGGGGCAAAAGCTTGGTTTTAGCTCATGAGGAGCATCTCGGGTGTAGGACAAGCTTCTCTTAAGCTTTGGAGAGGGAGAAAGAAGAAGGAAGGGATGAAAAATTCGTAGAGTAGGGGTCTCCTTTTATAGTTGCAAGGAGTGGGGGCATTTTGGTCATTACAGCATCAAAAACATTAATTCAGGACCTTTAGTGACCGATAAATCCGTCACTAAAGGGCTGAACGTGGCTGACGTGCACGCACCACACATGCCTACTTGCCTTCGGCTACCTCAAACGCTTGTGCACTCTCGCACACGATCAGCCATCCGATCTCAAGATCGGATGGCATAAAATGCTCCCTGCCAGTAGTGCCTTTGAAACTCCTCTACTACACGCTCGCGTGTGATGAGGCGTGCAAACGTAGGTCATCGCATGTGTACGCGATCGACGATCCTCTAAGCACCTTGCCTCCTTCCCTCGGCCACCCGATCTTAATTTGATAGCCCAATCGCGCCCACGCCCGCGCCTGTCTGATTTGGAGTACTTAGCGTGGCTCGAAAGCGTGTCCTTCACTCGCAAAGGGGCGCTCAACCGCTGCACTAAGCCTTCACTTGCCTCGCGCGGATGAATTTCTATGTGCGTGCTTGCAACCGTTGGATCAAGATCCAATGGCCCAGATCGCACGTTGGAAACTCTTTGGGGAGGCAGAGGCGGTCCTGAGGGTCGATTGGGTGGCTGGGATGGTGCCACGTGGCACCATCTTGGCCATCCATCTTCTGAGTGTTGTAGACGATGTCACAGATGTCAGATTGGACCAATTTTTACGCTGTTAGGCTGCGATCATCGATTTGAACCCATCCGTGTGTTGAATTTGTCATCTAAAGTGTAGATTGACACCATCTTAGCCCTTGATCTTTAGGGTTCCTCGGTTTCTATTTGGTACTACGGATGTCCGATTAGGGCGATCTTGGAGTCGTTGAACTCCAATCATCACTCTGATCAGATCTGTATGGTTGAATCTTTGATTCGAGGCCCAAATTAATAAGTTTCCCTGTCCCTGATCATAAAAGGAAATAATTACTATACAATTTATATAACTTGACCTAAATGCATGATTATGCATGTTATGCAATATTTACAATGTATGATGCTAAAATGGTACTAAGAACATGCATTAATAGACATTTTAGGTTAATTAGATGTATGCACATCACACCCCCATGCCTATCTTTTGCTAGTCCCTAGCAAAAACTACATGCTATTTATAAAGGAATTATGTTGGATTACTCGGGCATAAATCATTTTCAACATAAAAAAAATTTTTACTTAGGACCTAAACTTTCAAAGACACAACAGCACCCAGGTATCTGCCAAAATGCAAACCACCTCAAGCCCCCGCCTTATTCAAAGAAAGATCGCTTTTTCTCTTTTTCTTTTCTAATTTTTTTTGGATTTTTGAGTTTAGGGTTATAGAGTGGCTTTCTACGGCCACTCAACCCACCTAAGATTTGATGAGAACCCAAAGTTTTAAGCATCTTTTTGTGAATATGATAGACTCGTTGATCGGCAATCAGAATGGACTTCGATTTCTACGCCCCTAGGTGACCTTGGAAAGAAATTTGCCTGAAGGTGTATCTATACGATCGGTAGCTTTCTCCCTACTTTTATTTTTTTATGGGGCCAACACGAGGGTGAATCCAGTGTATATCTTCCTGGCTTATTCTACTTCTCCGCTTCTTCCTGAGTGTTTAGAAATTTTTAGTGCATTTCTTGAGCTAGGATCTAGACAACCGGTTGATGAGCTGTTACGACTGACAACTTGCCAGCTATACTCATGAGGTGAAGTGTGGCTTATTTCTTTTGTTTCTTTTTCTTTCTTTTCTCCTTTTTCTTTTTCTTTTTCTTTTTCTTTTCTTTTTGAACTTTCTTTTTTCATTTTAAGTAGGTGACTTCCTTGGTCTAAGATTTACCTAAAGGCGCAAGAAGAGAGTAGTCTTGTGATTGGGCTCTGGACAACCTACCAATGGGTTGTTACCCACGATAACTTGCCAGCCATATCACCCTAGAAGGTTCATTAGCTACCCAATTTCCTTTAAGACCAACGAACAATGAGTCAGTGACGAATAGTGTGTTGATGCTTAAACTTAAAGTTCCCTCAAATCAGAGGGTGAGTTGATAAGTTGTGTACTTATCACCCAAACTTATTTAATCAAATTAAAATAAAATTCAAGATGGTGAGGACTCGATAAATAAATCCACATTTTAGAGGATACTCTGGCTGATTAAGCCCAAAGACCTGAAGGGTCTTAGTGTTTAGATCCTACTGTAATATTTCCTAAGATTGAAAGTTCCTAATGTCCAAGTATTCCTTTCTAATTCAAATTATTTTAGTTTACTTTTATTTTTTTTAATGTATATATAAGAAAATAAGTAGAATTTACAAGAATTCCACAAAGCTGACAAAGTGATTCAGAAATGAATCCACCCCCCCATGCCTAGCTGATGCAATGTCCACATTGAGAATGAAAGACATGAAAGGAAGGGTAGAATGCAAAAGATATCACTTGAATATGAAGCTCGGGTCAACTCTGAGTCAGACTATACAACTGCTAAGTTTAATGCCATAAGCTAGGCATAGTCTAGCCAAAGGAGTCGCAACATAGCTAGAGTAACCGTGTCTGAGACAGGTTTTGGAATAGTACAGTCAATAACAGGCTTTAGACGTTGACCGTTGACATTGAATGAATTACACGTCTTCGGGTTAAAGATCTGAACAGCCCCATTTGGAAATATCTGATTGATAATGAACGGGTCATTCCATGTCGAGCTAAGTTTGCCGGGAAAGAGCTTAAGTCGAGAATCGAATAGCCAGACTTTCTGGTTCAGCTCAAAGCTCTTGCGGAATATCAATTGGTCATGAAGAGCTTTGGTTCGAACCTTGTAAATCTTGACATTCTCATACGCATCATTTCTAAGCTCCTCCAACTCAGATAGTTAGAGTTTCCTGGTCTTCCCAGCTAAACTTAGATCTAGTTGCATAGCTTGATTGCCCAGAATGCCCTATGTTCGACTTCTACGGGTAAATGGCATGCCTTTCCATACACCAGATGAAATAGAGACATGCCGATGGGAATTTTATACGTGGTACTGTAGGCCCAAAGAGTGTCCTCAAGCTTTTGAGTCCAGTCATTGTGATCAGGCCTAACCATTTTCTGCAAAATATTCTTGATCTCCCGATTGGAGATCTCGAACTATCCATTCATATGGGGATGGTAAGGTATGGAAATTCTGTGATTAACCCCATATTTTTCCAGCAAATTACAAAACTGGGCATTAGTGAAATGAGTGCCACCATCGTTGATGATGGCCCTCGGAATCCTGAATCGGCTGAAGATGTTCTTCTTGATAAAATTGATGACCACCTTGTGGTCATTGGTTCGGGTGGGAATAGCCTCAATCCACTTGGACACGTAATCAACAATGACAAGAATGTACTGATGTCCAAATGAAGGGAGGAAGGGTCCTATGAAATCGATGCCTCAAATGTTGAAGATTTCAACAGGAAGAATCGGGTTTAGGGGCATCATGTCTCTCTTGGTTATGCTCCCAAGTGCCTGGCATCAGGAACATGACCTTGAGAATTCCTAGGCATTCTTGAATAAAGACGGCCAATAAAATCCAAATTACAAAATTTTTGCAGCCATCTTTTTCCTAAAGAATGTCCACTACATGTAGATGCATGGCAGAACTCGAGTATACTCTTGAATTCATTCTTCGGAATGCATTGACGAATAATCTGATCAGAGCCAATGCGGTACAATTTAGGGTCCTCCCAGAAGTAATATTTGGCCTCAGATTTGAGTCTATCCCATTGTTTCTTGGTCCAATCCTAGGGGATTTGACCAACGGCCAAATAATTAATGTGTCAGCAAACCATGGGGTTTGGACACCTGAAACTGTAAGGATGGTCTCGTTTAGAAAAGTATCAGTAATCAGATTGTCTGGATGGGAAGAATCATTTAGAAGTCTCGACAGATGATCCACCACCACATTCTGTACCTCGGATTTATCCTTGATTTCAAGATCAAATTCTTGAAGCAGAAGAATCCAACGAATAAGCCAGGGTTTGGCATCCTTTTTGGCCAAGAGATGTCTCAAAGCCGAGTAGTCAGAATATATGATGACATAAGACCCTAAGAGATAAGCCCTGAATTTCTCCAAAGCAAATACTACAGCTAGTAATTCCTTCTTAGTAACAGTGTAATTCCTCTGGGCCTCGTCTAGAGTTTTACTAGTGTAGTAGATGATAGAGGGCTTCCTATCAATTTTTTAACCCAAAACAGCCTCAATCGCATAATCAGAAGCATCGGTCATGATCTCAAATGGGGCTATCCAAACCGGTGCTTGTAACACCAGAGCACAAGTGACTGCAATTTTAATAAAATCAATGCCTTACGATAATATTCGTCGAAATCAAACAGCGTTTCATTGGCGAGAAGATTGCTCAAAGGACGAGCAACCTTCGAAAAGTCCTTGATGAATCTCCTGTAGAATCTTACATGACCAAGAAATGATCGAATTTGTTTGGCAAATGTGGGAGGAGGAAGTTTAGTGATAGCATCAACCGTAGCTTTGTCCACTTCGATTCCTCGTTTAGAGATTACATGACCCAAGACAATGCCTTCCTGTGTCATGAAATGACTCTTTTCCTAGCTAAGGACCAGTCTTATTTCGATGCATCGTTTAAGAATCATTTCAAGATTAGCTAGACAAGAGTCAAACGATTCTCCAAAAGTAGAGAAATCACCCATGAATACTTCCATAAAGTCCCCACCATGTCCGAGAATATGGCCAGCATACACCTTTGAAAAGTTGCAGGTGCATTGCATAAGCTGAAAGGCATCCTACGGAGAGAAAAGGTTCTGTAGGGACAAGTGAAAGTCATTTTTTCCTAATCCTCGAGATGAATAGGGACTTGGTTGTATCCCAAGTAGCCATTAAAAAAATAGAAGTACTTCTGCCCGGTTAGTCTTTCAAGGATTTAATCAATAAAAGGTAAAGGGAAATGATCCTTTTTCGTGGCTGTGTTCAGCTTCCTGTAATCAATACAAACTCTCTAAGAGGAAGCTGAATGAGTTGTGACAGATTCTCCTTTATCGTTAGTCACAACGGTAATCCCGGCTTTCTTGGGAACAATTTGCACGGGACTTACCCAAGGACTATCAGAGATCGGATAAATGATTCCTACATCGAGCCACTTGATAATCTTCTTCTTGACCACTTGCATATTCAGGTTTAATCTCCTCTGCATCTAGCAAGAAGGGAGCGATCCATCTTCCAAAATTATTTTGTGATTGCAGTAAGATGGCTCGATCCCCCTAAGGTCATGAATAGTCCAACCAATTGCCTCCTTGTGTTCATTTAGGACCTTAATCAGTTTAATCTCCTGCTCCTTTGTTAATTTAGCACTGATAATCACAGGGAGCGTCTTATGTGGTCATAAAAACTGATATTTAAGATTCTCAGGTAATGCTTTCAGTTCAAGCTGGGGTGGGTTGATAATTGAAGGTAAGGAAGATGTTGATGAACACTCATCAAGAGGAAGAGGTTGAGAGTGAACAAAATCAATAACCTCTTCAGAAGATGGCAGGTTTGCCATAGAGGGTTGTGTGTCCAAATCATCATCAGAGGAGGAACCTTCAAATGCAGGAACCATCATACAAGTCTCAATATTCACATTATCATCCTTAAGTTCCTCAATAAATCTACAATCCTTGAATTTATTAATCACCTTAAAAATATCCAATTTCATTCTTTGATCCCCAAAGGCAATTTCCATGCTACCACTTTCACAATTAATGTTGTCCTTGGTGGTAGCCAGGAATGGATGCCCCAGAATGATGGGCATGTTCCTCAGATTTTCAGGTACATCCATGTCAAGGACAAGGAAATCTATAGGAAAATAGAAATCCTTAACCTTATCAATAACATCTTCAATAACGCCTCGTAGATTTATGATCAAACGATCCACTAACTGTAGCGTTACCGAAGTCGGCCGAAGTTCACCTAATCCAAACCTCTCGTAAAGAGAAGTCGGAATTAGGTTAATGAATGCACCCAGATCCAGTAGTGCTCTATCAAAAGTGTAATCTCCAATGACACAAGAAACCAAAGGAGCACCTGGATCTCTCTTTTCCTGAGGGAGGTGGTGCAGGATAATAGAACTAGCCTGCTCAGAGAGTACCACCATCCTTGGAACAGATTCTCTCGACTTACGCTTTTGTGTACATAAATCCTTTAAAAATTTCATGTAAGCTAGTATATGCTTAATAGCGTTAAGGAGCGGGATATTGATCTTGACATTCTTGAAAATATTCAGAAGCTCCTCATTACTATCAACAGACTTCTTCCTTGATCTAATCAAGGCCTCAGGAAAAGGAACATGAGTTGAATCTTTGGAATTAGGTTCCAAAGCCTTGATTTCTTCTCCAGAGTTCTCCTTTCTCTCCTCAAGCTCTTCAGGATCATAACAATGTGGTTGTGGATCCTGAGTTTGTTTACCACTCCTCAAGGTAACAGAATTAGTAGATGCATACGAGTTTGGGTCTTGGGGAGGGTTAGGAAAGATTAGAGGGGCTTCATTAGCCAAGAATCATTGATTTGCGGTAGAAGAAGAAGAGGAAGGACCCTGCTCAACCACCTGAGCATGTGCATGTGGGTCCCTCTGATTCCCGTACCCATAGGCTTGATTGCTCAGATTCTGGATATTACGTAGGTTGGGTATAGGTTGAGATGGTAGAGATCTGGGTTGACGAGAATTAGCAATGAACCTATTTTGCAAGTTGTCCAGCGAGGTTTTCATTTGTTGCATGAGCTGGAGCATAGATCCTTGCATCTCTACCATTTGTTGGTTCAAATCAGCCTGCCCTACGGGTTAACGGGCATTCCAAGCTGGCTGATTGACCTGATTCAAGGGAAGCTAAGTGTAAACATAACCCTGACCCATTGGTCGTTGTGGAGCATAGTTGCTAGGTCGGAATTGGGTCAGCTGCCCTGGGTTTTTCTAGGAGAAGTTAGGGTGGTTCCTCCAACCCTGATTGTATGCATTACAGTAAGGGTTAGACCTAACATTCTCCTATATAGCATATACATCCTCATAGGGTGACGATGGAGAGAAAGAAAGGGAGGGATCAGAGAAACTGGGATCAAAGGCCCCAGTTTGGAACCTGTGGGGTTCCAAATAATGCTGACTCACAGGTTGAGCCGCATCAAGTTGATTCACAAACTCCCATCCAGAAGGAGCTTGCGATGAATGGAATCCCTAATTCTAGTATTAAGTGGATCAAGAGTTGTTCATTGAGTTTCTAGTCATCCACTCCTCCATTCTCTTAGCAACCAAGTCCACCTTTTCAAGTTTATTACAAATCAATTCCATATTGAATGAATGAGAGTCATGGACTTCATTAACATTCGATCTCTGCTGCTAGGATCGGTTAAAAGTATCCATGGAGGCATGATTGATCGAATTCTCGCTCATCTCCTCAAACAAATCGTGTGCGCTACTATGTCTTTGTTGAGGAAATTACCTCCGCAAGAAGCGTCCACGTGATTTCTGAGTTGCTTAGTCAACTCGTGGTAGATCTGCACGAGTTTCCATTTCGGCACCTCGTGGTGTGGACACCTTCGCAATAAGTCCTAGAATCGCTCCCAAGAAACATGAAACTGCTCCCCTGGCCACTGGGTGAATGTAGTAATTGCCCATCTCAATGCATTGGTACATCCAACAGGTAAGAATTTATTCATTTCAACTCATTCCAAGTTGCAATTGGTCTTCCTACAATCCTGTAAGAATGAGCAGCTTTATCCCTAAGAGAGTAGGGGAAGAGCTCATGAACATCTACTCCTCATTCACGTTTCGAGCCTTAGTGGTCTGGACAAAAGTGTTCAAGTCCTCCAAGTGCTGAAACGGGTCTTCAGAGCCATGCTTATGGAAATGTTTGATCAGGCTTAACACCTGGGGCTTGATTTCTTTTTCTTCGGCTGGAATATGGACGTTGGGATATTGTAGTATAGTGGTGAGTATTCCGGCCTGTCACGCGAGCAACCCGGGTATGATCCCCAGCAATGGGGCCAAAATGTTGAAGGCGGAAAACTACGTGATCACAATTGGATTCGAAAACCCGTTGTAGTTTGAGTTGAGAAGAAATCCATTAATAGATAAAATTTATACCAAAAATTCGTAAAGAAGTTCTAGGTCGAATATAGGGAGGCTACGTCGATCTCAAAATCTATAGTTATATTTTTTTGTATTTTTGTTTAAAAGGTGAAATAATCATAATGGAAGAAATATAAACAATAAGAGAGAGAGAGAGAATAATCACTTGATATTTGAATAATGTTTTACAACTAAGAAAGTGGGAAATGATTACTGATGAGAACATCATCATGAGCCCTAACTAACTCATTTTGACCTAAGAGAATAAAACTCCTACATAACTTAGAGAAGGGCATAATTCAAGGAATAATTGTTCTGAGAGAAAAACATGAAATAAAGGGTAAAACTATAATTTTACCATTGCAGTACATCTACGGGATTTCTCAGGAGTTAAACATAGGTCAAATGGTCTTAACAAGATAAAAAGTGGGTTGGTTCAATCAGAATAGGGTTCATGTGAACTCTAAGAATTAAATGACATCTTGTACCCTAAAACAGACCCGCTCAATTTGAAAAGGTTCTAGTCAGGATAAAAATAAACTAAGCCCTCTAAAATTTATGGAAAAATATCCCCTAGGGTTTAGAACCTTTAAATTGGCCTTTGGAACCTATTTTGACCTAAGTAGGCGTCCTAGCTAGATATTTAACCTAATTTGGGTTTTTATGTAAAATGTCCAACCAAACATCATCAAACCTAAAATCCAACTTCACCATTGGATTCCTTAGGTCCAAATTAGGTTTGTACCAAAATTTGGACCTAAGGGAAGCTCATCTTGACCAACTTTGCAAAATAGTCCACCCAATTACATTTTGACTCCTAGCTTTTGAAAACCTTTGCGTAGAACCCCTATATTCCTCACCACTCTTTGCAATTAGGTCCCTCTACCATTAAAGTGGAGGAGTCCTACTTCGGTGAGGATTTGAGGAGGATTTCTCACCGATTCCTCAGAGATCTCCCAGATTTGGAAGGGAGATTCTCTAGCGATATTCGTACCCAATCCCTAGATCTGATTCGTACCCAATCTCTCATGTGAACACTCGAGAGAAATGGGTATCATTTGCACCTTCCTTCTCCAGCGAGATTCATGTGCTTGGAAGCTTTCCTTCCAAGCACAAGAAGCCTCTGTCAGCACCTATAAAAGCACCCTCACATCTGGCTACTCAAAACCAACTTGGCTTGGCCAGAGAACCACCTCCAATATCTTCCCATCTCCACCGACCAAGTGTCCAGCAGGCTCCGACGACATCTCCTCCTCTTTCTCGTCGCTCTGCCACAATACCAGTGGCAGAGATGTCTTCACCTCCTTCCTCCGTGTCACACCATACCTGCACGCGCACCTCCAACCCCTTCATCATCGCCATTCTCTCTCCACTGGACACATCTTCGATGGCGGTGCGTACGGCCTACCACCATTCTATCCCCCTTCGTCCACTAAATTAGATTAGAATGTTTCCCCTCTCTTTCCTTTCACTTTAAACCCCTCGACGTCGCAAACCACCACCATCGTTCCCATCTCTGGCCAACCACCGGCGAGGTGTCTCCGTCACATCCACACCTCCATCCACCTCATCAAACCCCTTATAACCTTTGCCACCATCCACTGAGCATTTTCCCTACCTTCATTGGCCGCCATACACTTCACAAGCGCCCCACCTTCATGGCCACAGAGCAACCTAGGCACGCATGCTTAGGCTGCCCCGCGGCCAGACACCCACCTAGGCACCTTCGCCGTGCCATGGGAAAGCTACCTGTATGTTATAATGGGTGCGCAAGGCTGTATTGAGTGATCGCAGGTCCGACCCCCTTTCCACCATTGAAGCATAAGCAAGGAGCTCGTAAGCTCAACCCAGGCATTGTGCTCCAGGTGAACAAGCCCAGGTGACGAGGGCTAGTTTCGCAAGCACATCTAGCAAGAGAGTAGCCTTGAAGGAGAGCCCAACTGCAGCAATTGAGCGAAATCCTCCTGCAGGTGCGCAAGCGAAGAAGGTGGGGCTTTTAGTCCCACCTCGGAAACTTAGGCGCGCGGTGAGTAACTTAAATTGATTTGGTGTTTTCTTCTCTTTGCCTCAAGAACACCGAGTGAGGTCCCCTCGCCCACGGTCACCTGCCTCGTCCACCACCCATGCCTCCGCGGACCTGGCTGACCGACCTGTTTAACCCTACACTCCTCATGCACCACCCACGCCGGTGTTCCTGGACCCGGGTGCACGTAACCCGACCCGATTACCTGGCTGGCTCTGAGAAAGCAAACCCAAGAGAGAAATACAGAGAAAGTGTACACGGGAAGGGTAAGGGTAGGTTTTGCACTCTCATGTGTGCAGGGATGGAAGAAGGAAAGAAGGAAGGAAGAGGAAGCCAAGGGTAGAGGCTGAAGAAAAGAAGAGAAGGTGTGGCCAAGCTAAAGAAGAAGAAGGCACTGCCAAAGAATACAAGGAAAGAAGGAAGAAGCACTGTAGCAAGAGAAGGTGCGGCCAAGTAGAAAAGGAAGAAGGAATGCAAAAGGCAAAGGCAGAAGATGAAAAAGAATCAAAGGAAGAGCAAGAGTAAGGAACCAAGAGAAGAATAAGAAGGAAGAAGAAGACAAAAGAGAAGAGTAGCCACAGAGGAAAGTTAGAGAAAAGAAGAAAGAGCCAAACCTAAAGGTAGGTGGTAAGGTTCATACATACAGAAATCAAGAAAAGTTAGAAGGATTCTCACAAAAAATTCACATGTCAAAAATACTAAAAAAGTAGAAAATTATGAAAAAGAACAAAAAAATGGAGGGAGGAAAATTTTGAAGCCACATAAACATGAGGAAAAGAGCAAAACTACAAAAAGGAGCACAAAATGAAAAAGAAAAAGAGAGTCAATGATAAAAGATTAAGGGATTAACCAAAGTTCTAGACCACATCAAGGAAAAGAGAAAAATGAAGAAAAAGTGCTAATGAGAAACAAAAAGAGATTAGTAGGAACACTGATCTTAGGCCTTTTGGGCAAGACTCTTAGGCTTAAAAATTCAAGTATCCGCTAAGATCTGGATAATCCTCAAGAGGTTGGGGAAATTGCGAAGCTTAAGTATTAGGTCTAAGGCTTAGGGAATATTCGACCTTCGTTAACTGACCTTCGATTTGTGGGACTCGGTAACCTAAGCACCCCAATTCATACACAGTCTGGTTTAGTGCACATAACTATCAAAATGGCGCAAAAGCATTTAAGTATTCTGAAAAAAGTTTCCTAGATTAAGAGCAGCCGATCAACACAAGTTGATTTGGACGAGTTCCCGGTGCAGAGAGGCAGGAAATTCCCCTCGAAGATGCGTAACAACATATCATCTCCTCGGTGCTTGTCTCCTAGGATATTTACATATCCTATCGGGGGCATGTAAGCACTCTGTTGGTTTAGATACCATGGGCTACATTATCACAAAATGTCCATTTCCAGGGTTTGGATTCGACCATGGAATGCCATGGGCGGGATTATCTCAAAATCTCGAAAGCCAGGGTTCTGGGGTTGCCATGGGTGGTGCCATCACGAAGCATCGACTGCCAGGGACCTTTGAGGATTGATGATGGGGACGAGGAATTCGATACAGACTGTGTTGAGAAGCTAATCCGAAGCTTGAAATAAAAAGAAAAGAGAGAGAAAATACTCCAAACAAATAAATCCTCTGTCTCACTCTTACAAAAATGCACTGCAAATTGAACCAAGGCTAAAATATGTCTCAAGCACGGGTGCTTTAACCGTGGAGTCCAACGAACCCTAGGATAGTTCCTGTGGGCCTTAAAAACCTTCATGGAGGATCGAGGCTAGAGCTGGTCAAGTCTGGATCTTGGTTGGTACTTGAGTACCTCTAGGCCTATTGTTGGCATTCTAACCTAGTCACAGAAGAAAAAGGAAAAAGCACTTATCATAACTGATGAAAGAAACTCATGGTCTAGAACAAAAGTTAAAACCTTGAAATTTTACTAAGGGAATAGCAGAAGCTGGGCATGGGGTTATGATGAGAACATCATCATGAGCCCTAACTAGCTCATTTTGACCTAAGAAAGAGAATAAAGGCTCCTACATAACCTAAAGAAGGGCCTAATTCAAGGAATAATTATTCTAAGAGAAAAACATGAAATAAAGGGTAAAACTGCAATTTTACCATTGCAGTACATCAAAAGGATTTCTTAGGAGTTAAACATTGGTCTAGTGGTTTTAACAAGATGAAAAGTGGGTTGGTTCAGTTAGAAAAGAGTTCATGTTCACTCTAAGAATTAAATGACATCCTATAACACTAAAACTGACCCGCTTAATTCAATAAGATTTTGGTCAGGAAAAAAATCAACTAAACCCTCTAAAATTCATGTAAAAATATCCCCTAGAGTTTAGAACCTTCAAATTGGCCTTTGCAACCTATTTTGACCTAAGTAGGGGTCCTAGCAAGATATTTGACCTAATTTGGGTTTTTGTGTAAAATTTCCAATCAAACGTGGTCAAACCATAAATCCAACTTCACCATTGGATTCCTTTGATCCATATTAGGTTTTTACCAAAATTTTGACCTAAGGGAAGGTCATCTTGACCTACTTTGCAAAATAGTCCACCCAATTACATTGTTAACCCTAGCTTTTGAAAACCTTTGCGTAGACCCCCCTATCATCCTCGCCACTCTTTGCAATTAGGTCCCTTCACCATTAAAGCGGAGGAGTCCTACTCCAGCGAGTATTTGAGGAGGATTTCTCCCAGATTCCTCAGAGATCTCCTCCAAGATTTGGATGGCAGATTCTCTGAGGAATTCCCTATCGTTTGAACACAATCCCTAGATCTAGTTCGCACCCAATCTCTCGTGCGAACGCTAGAGGGAAATGGGTATCACTCACACCTTCCTTCTCCAGTGAGATTCGTGAGCTTGGAAGCTTGCCTTCCAAGAACAAGAAGCCTTTTCCAGCTCCTATAAAAGGACCCTCACATCCGACCGCTGAAAACCAGCTTGGTTTGGCCGGAGAACCACCTCCAATTTCTTCCCTTCTCCTCCGACCAAGTGTCCAGTAGGCTCTGGTGACATCTCCTCCTCCTTCTTGTTGCATTACCTCAATACCAATGGCAGAGACGTCTTCACCTCCTTCCTCCGCGTCGCACCATACCTGCACACGCGCCTCCAGCCCCTTCATCATCACCGTTCTCTCTCCACTGGACTCATCTTCTCTGGTGGAGGTAGGTACGGCTCGGTGCCCTTCTATCCCCCTTCATCCACTAAGTTAGGTTAAAGCGTTTCCCCTCTCTCTTCTCTTCATTTCCCCTCTCTTTCGTTTCACTTTAAACCCCTCGACGCCGCAGACCACCACCATTGTTCCCATCTCCGGCCAACCACCGGCGAGGTGTCTTCGTCACCTCCACACCGCCATCCACCTCGCCAGACCCCTCATACCTTCACCACCATCCACTGAGCATTTTCCCCACCTTCACTGACCGCCATACCCTTCACAAGCGCCCCTCGACCAAACCCACCTTCATGGCCACAAAGCGACCTAGGCACGCATGCCTAGGCCATGCTACAGCTAGCCACCCACCTAGGTACCTTTGCCGTGCCACGGCGAAGCTACCTGTATGTTCTAATGGGGCCATAAGGCTGTATTGAGTGATCATAGGTCCGACCCCCTTTCCGCCATTGAATCAGAAGCAAGGAGCTTGCAAGCTTCAACCCAGGTGCTGTTGTTTGTACGCTTTTGTGGGGTTTTAAAAGATAACACGTTGTTGTAATATAGCCGACAAAATGTTCAAACAAATATAGAGAATTTTATTACTCGAAAAACTAGAGTATCCGAGGTCAAACACAGGGAGCAATCTCAGTACTTCTATAACCAAAGATACAACTTTTAAGTGAAAACAATTGATTCAAAGAGAGAGTTATAAAAAGAATTGCTAAAAGAAAATAGAATTGGACGTCTGATTTCTTTATCAGACGTCTTAAAAGTAAGTCTTCTTTCTCTCTTCTGCCTTCTTCTTCTTTGGCTTTTCTTCTGATCCACAGGTCTCTTTCTTCCTTGAACTTCTTTCTCTTCTCTTCTCTTTCCTGCGAAGGCTTCTTCTTCCTGCCTTTGTTTCTCTTCTGTCTTCTTCCTTTTTGTCTGTAGTCCTTCATTCTTCCTTGTCTTCTTTTCTTCTGCTTCTTCTTCCTTCTTCTCCTCGCGGCTAAGTCTTCTCTCTTCACCGCCTGGCCTGCCTGCACATAGGGAAGCAAAACCTAACCCTTCCCCTCTACCCGAATGTCTCTCTCTCTCTCTGTAATTCGCTCAAGGACGCTCTCCGAGAGCCACGGGTATTCGGGTCGAATCTCGCACCCGGGACCAGGCGCACCGGCAGGTGGGTGATCGTGAGGAGTGCTCAGGTTAGGGTCGGGTCGGATCCCGCCAAATCCGCGAGGTGAAACCGCGGAAGAGGCAAGCGTGGCTAAGGTGAGGGACCTCACCCCTGTGCGTTCGGAGGCGATAAGCAGATAACACAAAAACACTTTAAACCATACCTGTGCGTTGTGTGTCACCAATGTGGGACTATCTGGCCTGCCATAAATTTCGCACGCCCGCAGAGCTTTCTTCGTGCAATTGCCAAAGCTGCGGGCTTCGCAGCTCTACCAGCTGGACCCGAGGGCTTTGCACTGCTCGCGCGAATCTGCTGCGCCTGAAGCTTGGAAGACCTGACTCCTGGAGCTGCTGCGAAGCTGCTTGCTGCTTCAACCGTCAATGGCGGCAGGAGCTGAAACACTGTCCAACATAGGCACGGCCTATTGGCCTAATCAGACAAGCTAGGCACCTTCGCCTTGACACGGCGAAGGTGGTGAATGGTGCTGCAGGGCGTGGGATGGCCTAGGTGTGCGTGCCTAGGTCAACCTATGGCCGGAAGTGTGGGTGAGTTCGGGGGGCTATTGTGGAGGTGTGGAGTGGCAGTGGAGGGGCGGAGATTGTTCCTTGTGGTGGGGCGGAGCTTCTGAGATGGTTGGCGAGCCGTGTGGAGGGGCGGAATGGTGGATGCGGCTCGCCGGAGGTCGGTCAGAGGCGAGGAGGATGGAGGTGGTCAGGCACTGTCGGGGGGCAATTAACTAAAATAACAGGGGGCAAAGAGAGAGGGAAAGATAGCGAAGGTATCTGGAGTGTTCTGGAAGGGAGGGAGGCAGCGGCGTAGATGGCGCATAGCTGCCGTTGTCAGAGAAGAACCCTGAGGGAGGGAGCGGCGACGAGGACGAGGTCAGGGGCATGCGCGCTTGGTACGGCGTGACGCGGGAGGAAGAGGCGAAGTTGACTCTGCTACTGGTATGGCAGCAGAGCAACGAGAAGGAGGGGAGGAGGTCGCCGGAGCTTGCGGGTCTCTTGGCCGGAGATGGAAGAGAGGAAAGTTTGGGGGAATCTCCGCCAATTCAAGTCTGAAGATCTACGACCGGGTCTGAAGATCCTTTTATAGGTGTTGGCCGAACCTTCTAGTTTGTGGAGGGTGCGCAATCACCTCCGCCGGCTCGCCGGAGAAGGAAAGAAGGTGGATACCCAAATCCCTCATGCGTTCGCACGAGAGATTGGTTCACACCAGAGATCGTGATTGGCTTTAGATGGAAGGCAATTCCTCAGAGAATCTCCCTTCCATTTCTGGGAGGGAATCTCTGAGGAATCAGAGAGTAATCCCTCTCTAAACCTCGCCGAAGATCGGTTCTGCCCTAACAATGGCAGTAGGACCTGATTGCAAAGGTGGAGAGGAACTTAGGGGGCTCTGTGCAATGATTTTCAAAAGATAGGGAGCAAGTTGTGATTTGGGTATACTAAATTGCAAAGTAGGTCACCATGACCTCCACTTAGGTCCAAATTTTGGTACAAACCTAATTTGGACCTAATGAATCCAATGGTGAAGTTGGATTTTAGGTTTGACCTCGTTTGACTGGACATTTTGGGTAAAAATCTAAATTAGGTTAATTGAAGAGCTAGGACCCTAATCTAGGTCAAACTAGGTTCCAAAGGCCAAATTGAGTGTTCTAAACCCTAAGGAGTATTTTTTCATGATTTTTATAGGATTTACTTGATTTTTATCCTGACCGAAACCTTGTTAATTTAAGCAGGTCTATTTTAGGGTTACCACATGTCATTTAATTCCTATATTGCACATAAACTCATTTCTGATTGACTCAACCCACTTTTTATCTCATTTAGAACATTTGACCTATGTTTTTCCTCTGAGAAATCCCATTTATGTACTGCAATGGTAAAATTGCAGTTTTACCCTTTAATTCATGTTTTCTTCTCAAAGCACTTATTCCTTTATTTAGGCCTTCTTTTAGGTTATGTAGGAGCTTTTATCTTCTTTATTGGGTCAAAATGAGCTAGTTATGGCTCATGATGAGGCTCTCATCATACCCCCATGCCTAGCATTTGCTAGTCCCTTAGCAAAATTTCATGGTTTTAACTTTCGTTCTAGACCTAGAGTGTCTGTCAACAATCATGATAAGTGCTTCTCCTTTTCTTTTGTGATTAGGTCGGAATGCCGACAATAAGCCTAGAGGTACTCAAGTACCAACCAAAATCCGGACCTGACCAGCTTTAGCCTCAGTCCTCCGCAAAGGTTTCTACGACCCACAAAAGCTAACCTAGGGTTTGTTGGACTCCGCGGTTAAAGCACCCGTGCTTGAGACATTTTTAGCCTAAGTTCAGTTTGCAGCACATTTTTGTAAGAGAGAGATAGAAGATTTATTTGTTTGGAGAGCTTTTCTCTCTCTTTTCTCTTTATTTCTAGCTTCGGATTAGCTTCTCAACATGGTTTGTATCGGATTCCTCGTCCCCATCATCAATCCTCAAGGGTCCCTGGCTTTCGAGATTTCGAGATAATCCCGCCCATGGCAACCCCCAGAACCCTGGCTTTCGAGATTTCGAGATAATCCCGCCCATGGCGTTCCGTGGCCGAATTCAGACCCTGGCGATCGACATTTCGTGATAATGCCGCCCATGGTATCTGAACCAGCAGAGTGCTTACATGCCCCCAGTAGGATATTTAAATATCCTAAGAGACAAGCACCGAGGAGACGATATGTTGTTATGCATCTTAGAGGGGAATTTCCCGCCTCTCCGCGCTAGGAACTCGTCCAAATCAATTTGTGTTGATTGGCCGCTCCTAATCTAGGTGACTTTTTCAGAACATTAAACGCTTTTTGCGTGATTTGGATGTTTATGCGCACTGAACCAGACTGTGTGTGAATTTGGGGTGCTTAGGTTACCGAATCCCGCAAACTGGAGGTCAGTTAACGAGGTTGAATACTTCCTAAGCCTTAGACCTAATACTTAAGCTTCACATTTTCCTCAACCTCTTGAGGATTATCCAGATTTTAACGGATACGTGAACTTTTAAGCAAAAGAATCTAGCCCAAGAGGCCTAAGACCAGCGTTCCCGCTAATCTCTTGTTATGTCTCCTTAGCACTTTTTTTCTTTTTCTTGCTTTAGTTTAGAACTTCAGTTAACCCCTTAATCTTTTACTAATGACTATTTCTCTTCATTTTCATTTTGTGCTCCTTTTTGTCATTTTACTCTTTTCCTCTTCTCATTTGTATGACCCTGAATTGTTCCTCCCCTCCATCAAGTCTTTTTTTTTTTTATTGAAACCCGTTCTTGATATGCATTTTCCTGACATTTTGCACTTTCATACCCCCCCATGCCTAAGATTTGCAATGTCCCCATTGTAAATTAGGTGGGTTCGATTTCAGCTTAGTTCATGAATTAGGACAGGTGTGTGGTGAGTGAATGGGTCGAAGTGACTTGTTGCGAACGATTTCTAATCTCGGGTAGGGATACCTGAGGTGAAGTTGGCTGTTCTAATGGATGAACCCTAAAGTGCAATATGAATTCCGCATAGAGATGTCAGAAAAGGTTTCGGGTTTTTCAAAGAATGACGGGTTGCCTCCCGTTAAGCTGAGTTTTACACCATCGGCTGGGCGCAATGAGCTCAAGAGGAATGGAGGGTAAACGATGACTCAGCCAAATCTATATCGGTCATGTCAATGAACGGCTTAAGTCTCTGACCGTTCACGACAAAGGGTTCAGAATCGTGGCTGAGTGGGCTGATTTCAATGGCTCCATTTCCGAAGATTTGTCGGACTAGGTAGGGTCCGACCCACTTGGATCTTAGCTTCCCTGGGAATAATTTGAGTCGGGCATCAAAGAGTAAAACTTTTTGACCAGGATGAAAGACCTTTCTAGAAATGTGTTTGTCATGAAAAGCTTTTACTCGTTCTTTATAAATTCACGAGTTTTCATACGCGTCGTGGAGTAATTCATCGATCTCGCTCATTTGAAGTCTTCTGTGGGTTCCAGCCTTAGAAAGATCTAGATTACAGGTCCGTACTGCCCAATAGGCTTTATGCTCCAACTCGACGGGGAGGTGACATGCCTTCCCGTACACTAGTCTGAAGGGAGACATTCCTAATTGGGTCTTGTGGGCGGTCCTATAGGCCCACAATGCTTCCGGAAGCTGAGAAGACCAATCTTTTCTATCTGGTCGAACAGTAACCTGAAGGATCTTCTTGATCTCTTGGTTAGATAGCTCAGCTAGACCATTAGTTTAGGTGTGGTAAGGAGTAGAGATTTGGTGTGACACCCCGTATTTGGTCATTAGTGACCTAAACTGAGCGTTTGTAAAATGGGTCCCTCCATCGGAAATTATAGCACGTGGAATCCCGAACCTTGAGAAAATGTTTTGATGAAGGAATTTTATAACGACTTTATGATTGTTGGTTCGGGTCGGAATGGCTTCTATCCACTTGGAAACATAGTCAACTGCGAGTAAGATGTATTCGAAGCCATCCGAGATTGGGAAGGGTCCCATGAAATCAATCCCCCAAATATCAAAAATTTCGCATACCAAGATCGGCTGTAGAGGCATCATGTCTCGATGGCTCATGTTGCCCAGAGTCTAGCAATGGGAACATGCCTTACAATGATCGTATGCATCCTTGAAAATTGTGGGCCAGTAAAAGCCACACTGGAGGACTTTTGATGCGGTTTTATGTCCTGAGAAATGTCCACCGCATGCCTGGTCATGGCAGAATGAGAGTATGTCTTTGATTTCCACTTCCGCGATGCACCGTCGAATTATCTGATCAGCACCAATGCGGAATAAATATGGGTCTTCCCATAGGTAATACTTGGCATCGGAATGCAATTTGTCCTTTTTGGCCTTCAGCCAATCGGGCGGAATTTGATGTGATGCCAGGTAATTAACTATATCAGCGAACCATGGAAGACTTGTACTGATGGTTAGGAGGTGCTCATCAGGAAAATGTTCAGTGATAGGTTCGGAAGGGTCAATTATTTCAGAAGGGAGGTGGGACAAGTGATCAGCTACCACATTTTGCTTTCCTACCTTGTTGCGAATCTCGAGGTCAAATTCTTGCAACAGCAAGATCCATCGGATTAATCGAGGTTTCGCATCCTTCTTTGCAAGGAGATGCCTCACAGGTGTGTGATCCGAGTATATGATAACACGGGAACCCAGAAGGTATGATCTGAATTTTTCCAGGGCAAATACTACAGCCAGCAGCTCTTTCTCAGTAACGGTATAGTTATGCTGAGCATCATCCAGTGTTTTGCTGGTGTAGTAAATGACCACAGGTTTCCCGTCAATTTTCTGCCCCAGAACCGCTCCTACAGTGAAGTCAGATGCATCGCACATGATCTCAAAGGGTTGAGACCAATCAGGGGACTGTAGGATCGAGGCTTGGGTGACTCGGCCACGTAGGATCTCAAATGCTTGAGTGCATTCCTTGGAAATTTCGAAAGGCACATCCTTGGAGAGAAGATTGGTCAGGGGGCGCGCGATTTTGGAGAAATCAGGGATAAATTGATGGTAGAAACCGACGTGCCCCAAAAAAGATCGGATGTCCTTAATCGAGCTAGGCATAGGGAGCTTGGAAATCAGGTTAACCTTAGCTCGATCTACTTGAATGCCTTTCTCCGAGATTAAATGTCCCAGGACAATTCCCTCAGGCACCATGAAATAGGTCTTTTCCCAGGAAAGAACCAAATTCACATCAATGCACCGCCTGAGCATTTGGACCAAGTGTTGGAGGCAATCGTCAAATGATTGTCCAAAAATTGAAAAGTCATCCATGAAGACTTCCAGATAATCACCTACCATATTTGAGAATATGGCAAGCATGCACCGCTGAAAAGTTGCAGGTGCATTGTAGAGACCGAATGGCATCCTTCGAAATGCGTACGTCCCGAAAGGGTAGGTGAAAGTGGTCTTTTCTTGGTCCTCTGGATGGATTGCCACCTGATTGTAACCGGAGTACCCATCAAGAAAGCAGAAGAACCTATTTCCCGCTAGTTTTTCGAGGATCTGATCAATAAATGGTAGTGGGAAATGATCCTTCTTCGTGGAGGAATTGAGTCTTCTGTAATCAATGCAGACTCTCCACGAGTTAGCTATTCGGGTCAGAAAGACTTCTCCGGTTTCAGTCGTTATAATGGTAAGTCCTACCTTTTTAGGCACCACTTGTATTGGACTCACCCAACGACTGTCGGAGATCGGGTAGATGATCCCTGCATCTAACCACTTTATGATCTCCTTTTTCACGACCTCCTGTAGGTTAGGGTTTAGGAGTCTTTGCATTTCTCTTGAAGGTCGTGCGCCTTCTTCTGTGTAGATTCGATGTGTGCAGTATGAAGGGCTTATGCCAGATAAATCATCGAGAGTCCATCCAATGGCTCTACGATGTTGCTAGAGAACAGAAATCAAACGGAGTTCCTGGTCAGGTGTGAGTCGAGAGTTGATAATCACAGGAAATGTCTGATTTGAATCCAAAAACACGTACTTCAGATGTTCGGGAAGGGGCTTGAGTTCCATGACAGGATTTTCAGCAGCAGCGGGTGGTTCGGGGTTTGTATCAAGAGTAATGGTAGGAGTCATAGGTGTGTCTAGATCATGTTCGCCCTCCTCCGTCAGCGGGTTTTGATTCTCTAGTGGTTGATCAGGGATAATCAGGTTGTCTTCTATATGCAATTCATCAACCACGGCTTTGACATCACATATTTCCTCTATAACCCCACAATTAATCCCTTGTTGGGCCTTAAAAATGTCAATCTTTAGGTTTTGGTTCCCAAATTTTAATTCTATCTGGCCCTCTTCGTAGTTTATGTTGGCCCTAGCAGTGGCCAAAAAGGGTCTCCCTAATATGATTGGTGTGTCCCTTGGGTTCTTAGGTGCATCCATGTCTAGTACTATGAAGTCCATCGGGAAATAGAAATCTCCTACCCTAACAATGACATCCTCGAGTATTCCTCTAGGTGACTTGATGGATCGATCAGCTAACTGCAATGTCACCTCAGTGGGTTTAAGTTCAGATTCTTCAAGGTGGTCGAGGAGGGATGTAGGTATTAAATTTATGGAGGCACCTAGGTCTAGTAAGGCTCTATGAAATTGGGTTTCACCAATTTTATAGGAAATCAAGGGAGTTCCTGGGTCTTTAGCCTTGGGTGGGAGTTTGCTCAAGATGACAGAGCTGGCTTGCTCTGACAGTACGATTGGATTCCCATCCTTGGTTCGCGGCTTACATTTAGGGGTACATATGTCTTTCAAGAATCTTGCGTAAGCTGGTATGTGGCAAATTGCATCCATCAATGGGATGTTTATCTAGACCTGTTCAAAGAGCTTGATCAGATCCTCCTCGGGAGCCACGGGTTTAGTTATCCTTTTTCCTTTGGTCAAGGCCACAGGAAATGGGATCCTAGTTGGTTCCTCTAGGATAGGTCCAGGTTCTTGATCTGGGACAGTGGTATCTTGGATAACTATCCTAGGGTCTTGGCTATTATTAGGCTTCGAGTGGTTCGGATAATGTGGGTCTTGGGTTGTTTTACCACTACGTGTTGTTACAGAGTTTAATCCAGCCTGATTTTGGTTTGGGTTTGGTAGGAGGGGTGGCTGCTGCTGAAATCCCGCATAAGATGTTGAAGCTTCCATCCCGTCTGGCGATGGAGCAGTAGGGGCTTGATAAATCACATGTGTTTGGCCTGAATTTGGATTCATAACACGCTTCTGGGTTAGCACGTTATTTGGGTTGGGCAGAGGTTGCGAGGGAAGGGTACCAGGTTGGTGGGAATTTGCCATCTGGGCCAATTGGTTGTGAACCTCTGTGATCTCGTCCTTGTGCTATTTTTGCATTGCCGCATTCGTCTTTTGAATGTCAGCCAGTGTTTGAAGGATAAGAGTCAGTTGATCCTGGTTTTGCCCAGATTGGTAGGTGGGATTGGGCCGAGGCTGAGGCAGCTGATATGGATGAGAGGCTTGTGGACGGAGTTGATATGGTGGTCTTTGAGAATTTCCCGCCCACTGAAAGTTAGGATGATTTCGCCATCCAGGGTTGTAGGTATTGGAGAATGGGTCATTTTGGATGGTGTTGAGGTCCTCACAGTTATGAGGAACCTCAAGAAAGTCAGAATACGAGGGTTCAGAGTTCCCCCAAATTTAGTAGAATGGATCGGAGGTCATTCCAGTCCGAGAGGTAGACGGGGGTGGATATGGGTCCATCCCCTTGGCAGATTGGTGATAGATGTTTTGCACAGTTTCCTTTGCTAGAGGTGGTCGTGCAAAAGAGTTTTGCGCAGAGGTGGCTTGCTGCAAATGTCGAGTTAGCTCGTCCACCTTCTTTTCTATGATAGAAACCTTGTCCAACTGACTGGCCATCAGTTCCAAGTCGAAAGAATTGGACAGGTCCTGCATCTCATGTGTCCCTCTCAGATTCGTCAATGTGCGGGCATTCGTCCTGTCGAATAAGCCCATGGAGTCATTATTTATGGAGTTCTCGCACATGTTTTCGAGAATCTCCCACACCGTGTCCTCATGTTGACCCATGATGTTTCCTCCGCACGTTGCATTGACGAATAAACGAATATCTTCACGGAGTCCCTGGTAAAAAGACTGGACTTGTTCCCACTTAGGAACTCCGTGATGGGGACACTTTCGCATGAGATCTAAGAATCGATCCCATGCTTCGTGAAGAGGTTCTCCCGGTTGTTGAGTGAAATGAGTGATCTGGTGGCGCAAGGCATTCGTCCGGCCAACGGGGAAGAATTTTTTCAAAAATTCGAACTGCAGTTCCTCCCATGTGTTGATCGGACAAGTCTGAGTTTGATACTAGTGTGTGGCCTTGTCCATGAGGGAGAACGAAAACATTTTCATGAGTAGGATATCCCGATTTTGTACATCTGACCCGAAGGTCTGGGCCAGATGCTTGAGTTGTTTAATGTGTTGGAATGGATCCTCAGAGTTAAGCCCATGAAAATTTGGTATGGCATGAATCATATTGGGCTTCAGTTCAGAATCAGGTCCTCCAATAGGGATTCGTACTCGAGGTTCGATCGCCACCGCAGTGGGATTATAGTGATCTCGCATCATAGGTCACTGCGGTGGGTTTACAAAGTTCTAAAAGAGATCATTAAGGCGTTGAAGTTGGTGTTCAAGGTTATTCTCCTCTTCAATGGGTTGTGCCATGATGGGGGAAGAAGGAGAATCAGGATCTGAATCAGATGAGTGATTTATGTGGTGGGGTTGCTGCACAAACAAGGGCATCGAGGCTTGGCCTCGATGAGAGTGAATTTCTAAAGGAGGTCTTAAGGGTGGTCTTAAGGACCTCCTACCAAACATGCATCGAAGGATGTGATGAGATGAGAAGGTGCTGGACCCAATCAAGACACCAAAAAATTGTTGGGTGACTATAGAGGTTCGGGGCGGATGGACCCCTTAGTCAGAAAGGTCGTCCACTTGAGAAATACCTGGGCAGCCAGAGAGGGAGAGTCCCGCAAAGACCCCTACACGGTAGAGCGTCCCCACGAGTTACAGGGTTTCCCCTACCCGACCTCTCTTGTCACTACGGTTCCAGGTAGACCAGAATGGGGACCTTGACCTCTTAAGTCTACCTTTTTTACTTTAAGATCAAGGTGCTTAATGTTCCACTTGAACTTTTAGGTATTTTCAGTGAAAAAGTGACTTAATTTTAAGGTTGGTTGACCCAAGGGATCAACTTCACCTTTTGTTCCTTTAAGAGCTTTTAGGTCCTTTTCTTTTTAAGGTTCAAATGGATTAAAAGCCTGATTTGCTTAGGGTTCTTCTTGTGTAGATCTTTTCAATCAATGTTTAGGAACACCTCTTTTTGGAAAAATTTATTTCTTTGTTTAAGATAAGGTGTGTCTCTAAAAACCCTAGCTTTTTAATCCTTAAATTGGCTCTAGTGGGTCCAATTTAGTTGCCTCAGAATTTAGTACCTAGGGCTCAATCAAGAAAGTTTTAGCCCTAGTTACCTTAGTTGGATGAGCAGATAAAAATGTGATGAAATGAAAATCAGGCAACTTGATGAGTTACTAAATATGAAACAGGTAGCCCTAAGTTGATTGTTCTTTCTTTTTTTTTTTTTTCAGATTTTGAGAGAGTTAAGGGGGAGGACTTATGGAAATTACCTGTTCCTTGGAGTGTCTGTTGTACAGCTGCTCTTCTTTCCTTTTTGCTTTCCCTGTTTTGAGCACAACAAAAGAGAAGAGTTAGGTCAAATATTGGATCAAAAAGTTGTAATCAAAAGCTTTAAAAGTGCCTATTGCTCCCAGGCAACGGCGCCAAAATGTTTGTACGCTTTTGTGGGGTTATAAATGATAACACGTTGTAATATAGCCGACAAAACGTTCAAACAAATATAGAGAATTTTATTACTCGAAAAACTAGAGTATCCGAGGTTGAACACAGGGAGCAATCTCAGTACTTTTAAAACCAAAGAATACAACTTTTAAATGAAAGCAATTGATTCAAAGAAAGAGTTATAAAAAGAATTGCTAAAAGAAAATAGAATTGGACGTCTGATTTCTTTATCAGACGTCTTAAAAGTAAGTCTTCTTTCTCTCTTCTGCCTTCATCTTCTTTGTTGGCTTTTCTTCTGATCCACAGGTCTTTTTCTTCCTTGAACTTCTTTCTCTTCTCTTCTCTTTCCTGCGAAGGCTTCTTCTTCCTGCCTTTGTTTCTCTTCTGTCTTCTTCCTTTTTGTCTGCAGTCCTTCTTTCTTCCTTGACTTCTCTTCTTCTGCTTCTCTTCCTTCTTCTCCTCACGGCTAAGTCTCCTCTCTTCACCGCCTGGCCTGCCTGCACACAGGGAAGCAAAACCTAACCCTTCCCCTCTACCCGAACGTCTCTCTCTCTCTCTGCAATTCGCTCAAGGACACTCTCCCGGAGCCACGGGTATTCGGGTCGGATTTCGCACCCGGGACCAGGCACACCGACAAGTGGGTGATCACGAGGAGTGCTCAGGTTAGGGTCAGATCGGATCCTGCCAGATCCGCGAGGTGAAACCGAGGAAGAGGCAGGTGTGGGTCAGGTGAGGGACCTCACCCCTGTGCGTTCGGAAGCGATAAGCAGATAACACAAAAACACTTTAAACCATACCTGTGCGTTGCGTGCCACCGATGTGGGACTATCTGGCCTACCCCAATTTCGTGTGCCCGCAGAGCTTTCTTCGTGCAATTGCCAAAGTTGCAGGCTTCGCAGCTCTACCAGCTGGACCCGAGGGCTTCGCACTACTCGTGCGAATCTGCTGCGCCTGAAGCCTGGAAGACCTAACTCCTGGAGCTGCTGCGAAGCTGCTTGCTGCTTCAACCGTCAATGGCGGCAGGAGTTGAAACACTGTCCAACATAGGCACGGCCTATTGGCCTAATCAGACCAGCTGGGCACCTTCGCCGTGACACGGCGAAGGTGGTGAACGGTGCTGCAGGTCGTGGGATGGCCTAGGTGTGCGTGCCTAGGTCAACCTGTGACCGGAAGTGTGGGTGAGTTCGGGGGGCTATTGTGGAGGTGTGGAGTGGCAGTGGAGGGGCAGAGATTGTTCCTTGTGGTGGGGCGGAGCTTCTGAGATGGTTGGCGAGCCGTGTGGAGGGGTGGAATGGTGGATGCGGCTCGCCCGAGGTCGGTCGAAGGCGAGGAGGATGGAGGTGGTCAGGCACTGTCGGGGGGCAATTAACTAAAATAATAGGGGGAAAAGAGAGAGGGAAAGATATGGAAGGTATCTGGAGTGTTCTGGAAGGGAAGGAGGCAGCGGAGTAGATGGTGGGTAGCTACCATTGTCGAAGAAGAAGAACCCTGAGGGAGGGAGCGACGACGAGGATGAGGTCAGGGGCACGCGTGCTTGGTACGACGCGACGCGAGAGGAAGAGGAAAAGTTGACTCTGCTATTGGTATGGCAGCAGAGCGACGAGAAGGAGGGGAGGAGGTCGCTGGAGCTTGCGGGTCTCTTGGCCGGAGATGGAAGAGAGGAAAGTTTGGGGGAATCTCCGCCAATTCAAGTCTGAAGATCTGCGGCCGGGTCTGAAGATCCTTTTATAGGTGTTGGCCGAACCTTCTAGTGCATGGAGGGCGCACAATCACCTCTGCCGGCTCGCCAGAGAAGGAAAGAAGGTGGATACCTGATGAGACGTCGGTTCGACCGGTTTCGGTGTTATGTCGTTGTAGTAAAGCCGGTTGTTACCAACGTATCATATAAAATTTTTTTACTCGGAAAAATAAAAGAGTTCCCGAGGTCGAACTCAGGGAGCAAGTTGTATTCTAGAGATATACAAGTTCTATTACAAAAATAAAGAGAGAGAGAGAGATGAAAAATTGGCTTCTTCTTCTTTTCTTCTTTCTTCCTCTTTGTCTTTGGTTCTTCCTGTTCTTCTTCTTCTTCTTTCTCTTCTGCTTTCTTCAGATTTTCCCTTCGTGCTCTTCTTCTTTTGTTCTTCCTTGTTTCCTTTCTTTCTTTTTCGTCAGATCGTCTTCTTCTTTTCTTGCTTCTTGCTTCTCTTCATTCCTTCTTCTTCTTTGTCTTCACCTGCCTTGACTTCTCTTTTTCTTCTTTCGCGATGGTCGTTGCTCTTCCTTCTTCTTCAGCGGGTCTTCTTCTTCTTTGGCTGCTGACCTTCCGTCGTCTACCCCGGTGCTGAGACGACTTAACAATGCCTTCGCTACAGTGCAGCAGCTCCTTCTTCTTCAGCGGGTCTGCTTCTTCTTCTTTGGCCTGCACACTTCAGAGTTCATTCGTCAAGAGGCAAAAACCTACTCTACCCCCCTCCCCCGCGTATTTCTCTCTCTGAAATCACTCTTCGGGAGCTCTCCCAGAGCGCTACCGGGTAATCGGGTTCGGGTCAAGCCCGGGTCCAGGCCCACCGGCGTGCGTGGTGGGCGAGGAGTGCAGGTCAGTCTAATCGGGTCGGGCCAGGTCCGCGGAGCGTGGTCACGGACGAGGCCGAGTCGGGTCGGGTCGGGTGAGAGGGACCTCACCCCGTGGTAACTGAGGCAAACAGCATACGGCAGTTTTTCAATTTATGTGTCCGCGCGCCTTTGAGAGATTCCGAGGTGGGACTAAATGTCCCACCCCAATTCTCCTACGCCTGCAGCAGGGATGGTGCTCCCAATTGCATCGGCTGTTGAGGCGTACAGCTCCAATCGAGGGCCAGGGTGTGTGCGTGAGACTCTTCCGCGCTGGCCGTGGCTATTCAATCTGGGATATCTCGGCTTGGAGCAACCTCGAGCAGGCTTCGAGCTTCCTCGCCAATGGCGGCCAAGGCCTGGAACCTGAAACCAATGGCACGGCCTCTCGGCCAAATCAGACAGGCGGAGGACCTTCGCCGTGGCACGGCGAAGGTGGTCAGGGGGTCTGCAGGGGGCGAGATGGAGCTGTTAGGTCGTCCTAGGTCAGACTGTGAGCGAGGGAGTGGGTGTGTTCGGTGGGTCTGCAGAGGGTGTTTGGTGGGAAGTGGAGGGGCGGAAGAGGATCAGGGTGAGGAGGCGGAAGTTCTGCGGTGGTCGGCGAGCCGTGTGGGTCGCTGAGGTGATGGGAGCGGCTCGCCGGAGGGTGGTCGGAGGCGGAGAGGATGAGGGTGAACAGGGTCGGTAGAGGGCTTAATTGACTAAATCGAAAGCGGGGAAAGAAAGAGGAGGAGAAGGGGAGTAAGTCTAACTTAACTGCAGGGACGAAGGGGGAGGAACAGGGCGACAGTCGTATCGACTGTCGCCGGAGAAGATGATGCTCAGGGAGAGGGGCGGCGGCGAGCAGAAGGCTGGAGAGGCGCCAGCTGGGTGCGGCGTGGCGCGGGAAGAGCAGGGGAGGAGGTCTCTGCTGCTGGTAGTGCGGCAGAGCGAAGAGGTGGAGGGAGAGGAAGTCGCCGGAGCTGGTGAGCGTCTGCCGGAGAAAGAAGAGACGAAAGCTGGGGGTTTTCTCCGTCAGATCCAGGCTGCCTTGGTCGGTGGAGCGGCGGGGGGTATTTATAGGGTTGAAGCAGGGAGGAAGGCGGAGGGAGACGACGTGTCTCCCTCGCCGGAGCATGGTCGGAATTCGAACCCATACCGTCCGTGCGTTCGCACGGCCGGTATGGGGGGCTACAGTGACCATGGGGGTGCTCCTGCGACGGCTGACGACGCAGGGCACCCCCGGTACACATGCCAGGTCCTCCACCTTACCCTGCGCGGCGCCATGCTCCGCGCAAGGTCGCCGGAGCATGGTGCTGGCAGGGTTTTGCAGGAGGGACCTGTTTGCAAAGAACGAAGGAGAGTTAGGGGCCTAAATGCGAGGGTTCAAAAGTTGAGGGCCAAAGAGTAAATATATGAGGACCAAAGTGTAAAGTCGGTCAAGGAGGTTTCTTCTTAGGCTCAAGTTTTTATACATGACTAATTAGAACCTAAGGAATCTGATGGTAAATTTCATTTTCATATTAAACCTTGTTTGACCGGTCAATTTGCGTAAAGACCCAAATTAAGTTATTAATTGGGCATGGTTCTCAATGTAGGTCAAAATGGGTTCTAAAGGCCAAATTGAAGGTTCTAAACCCTAGAGATTATTTTTCTATGAATTTTAGAGGGTTTATTCTATTTTTACTTTGCCTCGAACCTTGTGAATTGAAGTGGGTTGTTTTAGGGTTACAGATTATCATTTGGTTCCTTGGAAGTGCTGTAGCCTTTGCTAGATCATCTCATCCCACTTTTATTCTTATTAAGCTGTTTTGACCTGTGTTTGGGCCCTGAATTACCCTGTATGCAGATTATACTGGTAAAATTGCACTTTTACCCCTTATGACTGGTTTTCTTCTCAAACTCAGAATTCTCTGAGTTAAGCCTTTCCTTGAGATATGTAGGAGCTTTTATCCTTTGTATTGGGTCAAAATGAGCTAGTTATGGCTCATGATGAGGTTCTCATCATACCCCCATGCCTAGCTTTTGCTAGTCCCTTAGCAAACAACTTAAGGTTTCAACCCTTGTTCTAGACCATGAAGTTTTCAATGGTTTTAGATAAGTGCCTTTTTATTTGAGCATAGATTAGGTTAGAATGCTGACCATAGGCCTAAAAGATACTCTAGTACCAATCAAGATCCAAATCTGTCTAGCCTTAGCCTCAGTCTTTTAGCAAAGGTTTTTAAGGCCCGCAAGAATTAACCTAAGGTTTATTGGACTTCGTGGTTAAAGCACCCGTGCTTAAAATGATTTTAGCCCTGGCCCAGTTCGCAGTGCGTTTTGTAAGAGAGACATAGAAAGTTTTTTTTTTCTGTTTGGAGAGTTTTCTCTCTCTTTTTCTTTTTAGTTCTAGCCTAGGATTAGCTTTTCAACACGGTCTGTATCAGATTCCTTGCTCCCATCATCAATCCTCCAAGGTTCCTGGCGATCGATGCTTCGAGATAGCACCGCCCATGGCAACCCCCGGAACCCTGGCTATTGAGATTTCGAGATAATCCCATCCATGGTATTCCGTGGCCGAATCCAGACCCTGGCAATTGACACTTCGAGATAATGCCATCCATGGAATCTGAACCAGCAGAGTGCTTACATGCCCCCCGTAGGATATGTAAATATCCTAAGAGACAAGCACCGAGGAGATGATATTTTGTTACGCATCTTCGAGGGGATTTCCCGCCTCTCCGCGCTGGGAACTCGTCCAAATCAACTTGTGTTGATCGGCCATTCCTATTCTAGGTGTTCTTTTCAGATTTTTGCGACGCTTCTGCGTGATTCTGATTTTTACGCTTACTGAACCAGGCTGTGTGTGAGATTAGGGTGCTTAGGTTACTGAGTCCCGTAAACCAAAAATTAGTTAACGAGGCCGAATACTTCCTAAGCCTTAGACCTAATACTTCAGCTTTTCATTTTCCTCAACCTCTTGAGGAGTGTCCAGATCTTAATGAGTACTAAGAGTCTATTCAAGAATGCCTAAGGTTTGCATTCTTACTAATCTTATTGTGCACTTTTCAGTTATTTTCTTGAATGAGGTCTAGAACTTAGGTTAATTCCTTAGTTCCTTACTAATGACTATCAACTTTTCTTATAATTTTTGTGCTCCTTTTTCATTTTGTTTCTTCTCTCCTTCACAAAATTTTCTTCTCCTCTTTTCCTCTTATTCTTTTTCGAAAAAATTTTTTAATTTTTATGGTATTTTTGGCATATGTGAATTTTTTTGTTTGAAACCTTTTCTTACAAGTTTTTGCACTTTCCTACCCCCCCATGCCTAAGATTTGCAATGTCCTCATTGTAACCTAGGGAGTCTTAGTTCAGGGTGAACTTCGAGTGCTGAAAGGTGTCAGAACAAGTTTCAGGTTTTCAAAGAGAATGACGGGCTGCCTCCCGTTAAGCGCTGAGTTTTACGCCATCGGCTGGGCGCAATAAGCTCAAGGGGAACGGAGGATATAAGATGCCTCAGCCAAATCAGTAGAAGTTACATCAATGAACGGCTTGAGTCTTTGACCATTCACGATGAAAGGTTCAAAATCGTGGCTGAGTGGACTGATTTCGATTGCTCCATTTCCAAAAACCTGTCGGACCAAATATGGTCCGACCCACTTAGATCTCAGTTTTCCTGGGAAGAGTTTGAGTCGGGCATCAAAGAGTAGGACCTTTTGACCAGGATGGAAGATCTTTCTTGAGATGTGTTTGTCGTGGAAGGCTTTAACCCGCTCCTTGTAGATTTGCGAGTTCTCGTACGCGTCTGTGCGTAATTCATCGATCTCGCTGATTTGGAGTTTTCTGTGGGTCCCAGCCTTGGAAAGATCTAGATTACAGTTCCGTACTGCCCAATAGGCTTTATGCTCCAGTTCGACGGGAAGGTGGCATGCCTTTCCGTACACCAATCTAAAGGGAGACATGCCCAATTGGGTCTTGTGGGCGGTCCTATAGGCCCACAATGCTTCCGGAAGTCGGGACGACCAGTCCTTCCTGTCAGGTCGAACAGTGACCTGTAGGATTTTCTTGATCTCCCGATTCGACAGCTCAGCTAGACCATTAGTTTGGGGGTGGTAAGGAGTAGAGATTCGGTGAGACACCCCGTATTTGGTCATCAGTGACCTAAACTGAGCATTTGTGAAATGGGTCCCCCTATCAGAGATTATTGCACGAGGAATCCCGAACCTTGAGAAAATGTGTTGATGAATGAATTTGAGAATGATTTTGTGATCACAGGTTCGGGTCGGTATGGCTTCGATCCATTTGGACACGTAGTCCACAGCCAACAGAATGTATTCGAAACCATCCGAAACAGGAAAGGGGCCCATAAAATCAATCCCCCAAACATCAAAGATTTCGCATACTAGAATCGGTTGCATAGGCATCATGTCGCGATGGCTCATGTTGCCCAAAGTCTGGCAACGACTGCATGCCTTGCAATGACTGTATGCGTCTTTGAACAGTGTGGGCCAGTAAAAGCCGCACTGGAGGACTTTTGATGCGGTTTTATGCCCGGCAAAATGGCCACCGCATGCCTGGTCATGGCAGAAAGAGAGGATATTGTTGACTTCCCCTTCCTGGATACATCTCCAGATGATCTGATCGGCACCTATGCGGAAGAGGTACGGGTCTTCCCAAATGTAATACTTGGCATCGGAGCGTAATTTGTCTTTCTTGGCCTTCGGCCAATCGGACGGGGTCTGATGAGATGCCAAGTAATTTACAATATTAGCAAACCATGGAAGGCTAGTACCAATAGTCAGCAGGTGCTCATCGGGAAAATGCTCAGTGATGGGTCCGGAAGGGTCTATCATTTCAGAAGGAAGACGGGACAAGTGATCAGCTACCACGTTTTGTTTTCCCGCTTTATCGCGAATCTCGAGGTCAAATTCTTGCAACAGCAAGATCCATCGGATCAATCGAGGTTTCGCGTCCTTCTTTGCAAGGAGATGCCTCACAGCCGTGTGATCCGAGTATATGATGACATGGGAACCCAGAAGGTATGATCTGAATTTCTCTAGGGCAAATACTACAGCTAGCAGCTCCTTCTCAGTAACTGTATAGTTACGCTGAGCCTCATCGAGTGTTTTGCTGGCGTAGTAAATGACCACAGGTTTCTTGTCATTTTTCTGCCCCAAAACCGCTCCTACAGCGAAGTCGGATGCATCACACATGATCTCAAAGGGTTGAGACCAATCAGGGGACTGTAGGATCGGGGCTTGGGAGACTCGGTCACGCAGGATTTCAAATGCTTGAGTGCATTCCTTGGAGATTTCGAAGGGAACATCCTTGGAGAGAAGAGTGGTCAGGGGGCGTGCGATTTTTGAAAAATCAGGGATAAATCGTCGATAAAAACCGACATGCCCTAAAAAGGATCGGATGTCCCTGATCGAGCTAGGCATAGGAAGGCGAGAAATCAGATTAACCTTAGCTCGATCCACTTGGATACCTTTCTCCGAAATTGAGTGTCCCAGGACAATTCCCTCAGGCACCATGAAATGGCTCTTTTCCCAGGAAAGAACCAAATTCACGTCGATGCACCGCCTGAGTATCTGGACCAAGTGCTGGAGGCAATCGTCGAATGATGCTCCGAAAACTGAAAAGTCATCCATGAAGACTTCCAGATAATCACCTACCATATCTGAGAATATGGCAAGCATGCATCGCTGAAAAGTAGCGGGTGCATTGCAAAGACCAAAAGGCATCCTTCGGAAAGCGTATGTTCCGAAGGGGCAGGTGAATGTGGTCTTTTCTTGGTCCTCAGGATGGATTGCCACCTGGTTATAACCGGAGTACCCGTCAAGAAAGCAGAAGAACCTATTTCCCGCTAGTTTTTCGAGAATTTGATCAATGAAGGGTAGTGGGAAATGATCCTTCTTCGTGGAGGAATTGAGTCGACGGTAATCTATACAGACTCTCCACGAGTTGGCTAATCGGGTAGGAATGATTTCTCCGGTCTCAGTCGTTATAGTGGTGAGTCCTGCCTTTTTAGGCACGACCTGAATCGGGCTCACCCAACGACTATCGGAGATCGGGTAGATGATCCCGGCATCTAACCACTTGATGATCTCCTTTTTCACGACCTCCTGCAGATTGGGGTTTAAGCGTCTCTGCATTTCACGAGAAGGTCGTGTGCCCTCTTCTGAATAGATATGATGAGTACAATAAGAGGGACTTATTCCAGTCAAATCATCGAGGGTCCATCCGATGGCTCTGCGATGTTGCTGGAGGACAACAATCAGACGGGATTCCTGTTCAGGATTAAGGTTGGAATTGATGATCACAGGAAGGGTCTGATTAGAACCCAAAAAGATGTATTTCAAATGAGCAGGAAGGGGTTTCAGTTCGAGGATGGGGTTTTCAGCAGCAGCGGGTGGTTCAGTATAGATGTGAGGTTCAAGGGTGGGAGTTATTGGGTTGTTCACATCTGGATTTGACTCCTCTATTTGCGGGTCGAGATCCTTCTGTGGTTGATGAGGAATACTCAAGTCATTCTGGAGGTGTGATTCATCAACCAAAGTCTTGATGTCACAAATTTGCTCGATGACGCCGCAATTAATTCCTTGTTGGGCCTTAAATATATCAATTTTCAGTGTTTGATCTCCAAACTTAAGCTCTATTTGGCCCTCCTCACAGCTGATGTTGGCTCTAGCAGTAGCCAAGAAAGGTCTCCCTAGAATGATTGGTGTATCCCTAGGGTTCTCAGGTGCATCCATGTCTAAGACTATAAAGTCCACTGGAAAATAGAAATCCCGCACTCTTACGATAACATCCTCGAGAATCCCTTTTGGTGACTTTATAGATCGATCTGCTAATTGTAATGTCACCTCAGTTGGTTTCAGCTCAGATTCTTCCAGATGGTCAAGTAAGGATGTGGGTATCAGATTTATAGATGCACCTAAGTCTAACAATGCTCTGTCAAATTGGGTACCACCTATCTTACAGGAGATCAGGGGAGTTCCAGGATCTTTTGCCTTGGGTGGGAGTCTACTAAGGATTACAGAGCTGGCTTGCTCTGACAGAACAATTGGGCTCCCTCCCTTGGTTCGCGGCTTACGCTGGGGTGTACATATATTCTTTAGAAATCGTGCGTAAGCTGGTACGTGGTGGATTGCATCCATCAAGGGGATGTTTATGTGGACCTGCTCAAAGAGCTTGACCAGGTCCTCCTCAGGGGCCACGGGTTTGGTGGTCTTCTTTCCCTTGGTCAGGGCCTCGGGAAACGGGATCTTGGTTGGTTCCTCTAAGATAGGTCCTGGTTGTGGGTCTGGAACAGCGGTACCTTGGATAACTATCCTAGGGTCATGATTATCAGGCTGGGAGTGGTTTGGATAACGCGGGTCCTGAGTTGTCTTACCACTACGTGTTGTTACAGCATTTAATCCGGCCTGATTTTGGTTTGGATTTGGTAGGAGGGGTGGCTGCTGCTGAAATCCCGTACGAGAAGTAGAGGCTTCCATCTCGTCTGGAGATGGGGCAGTAGGGGCCTGATAAATCCATTGAGCGTGGCCTAAATTTGGATTCATAACGCGCTTCTGGGTTGGCACGTTATTTGGGTTAGGAAGGGGTTGGGAAGGGAGTGTGCCTGGCTGGCGAGAATTTGCCAACTGGGCCAGCTGAGTTTTAACTTCAGTAAGCTCGTCCTTGTGCTGTTTTTGAATGGCCGCATTGGATTTTTGAATGTCAGCCAGAGTCTGAAGGATTAAGGACATTTGATCTTGATTTGGCCCTGATGGATAAGTAGGGTTGGGCCGAGGCTGAGGCGGCTGGTAGTGATGAGAGGGCTGTGGGCGGGACTGAAAAGGTGGTCTTTGGGTTTGAGAATTTCCCGCCCACTGAAAATTTGGATGGTTTCGCCATCCAGGGTTGTAAGTGTTGGAGAATGGGTCATTCTGGATGGCGTTGAGGTCCTCGCAGGTCTGAGGAACCTCCTGAGAATCAGGGAAAGGGGGAATGGAGTTCCCCCGGCTGGTGAAGAAAGGATCGGATGATCTTCCAGTCCAAGAATCAGATGGGGATGGATATGGATCCATCCCAGGGGAGGATCGGTGTAGGATGTTTTGCACAGTCTCCTGTGTGGAAAGAGGTTGTGCAAAGGAGTTACGCGCAGAGGTGGCTCGCTGCAAGTGCTGAGTCAGCTCATCCACCTTCTTTTCAATAATTGAGACCTTGTCCAATCGACTGGCCATTAATTCCAGGTCGACTGATGCAGACAGGCCCTGCGTCTCATGTGCTCCCTTAAGATTCGTCGCTGCGCGGGTATTCGTCCTGTCGAATAATCCCATGGAGTCATTGTTGATGGAGTTCTCGCACATGTTTTCGAGAATCTCCCATACGGTGTCTTCATGTTGACCCATGATGTTTCCTCCGCAGGTTGCATTGACGAAAAGGCGGATGTCCTCACGGAGTCCCTGGTAAAAAGATTGGACTTGTTCCCATTTAGGAACTCCGTGATGGGGGCACTTCCTCATGAGATCCTGAAAACGATCCCATGCCTCATGGAGAGGTTCTCCTGATTGTTGAGTGAAGTGTGTAATCTGATGGCGCAAGGCGTTGGTCCGACCAACGGGAAAGAACTTTTTCAAAAACTCGGATTGAAGTTCTTCCCAAGTGTTGATCGGCCGGGTCTGAGTTTGATACCAATGGGCGGCCTTGTCCATAAGAGAAAAGGAGAACATCTTCATGAGAAGAATATCCCGATTTTGCGCATCTGATCCAAAAGTGTGGGCCAGATGCTTTAGCTGTTTGATGTGCTGGAAAGGATCTTCAGAATTAAGCCCATGGAATTTAGGTATAGCGTGAATCATGTTGGGCTTTAGTTCGGAATCAGGTCCTCCAATCGGGATTCTAACTCGAGGCTCAATTGCCACCGCAGCAGGATTGTAGTGGTCCCGCATCATAGGACGCTGTGGTGGGTGCACGAAGTTTTGGAAGAGGTCATTGAGTCGCTGGAGCTGGTGTTCCAGATTATTTTCTTCCTCAACTGGCTGAGCCATGATGGGGGAAGAAGAAGAACTTGGTTCTGAATCAGAAGAGAGAATAATGTGAGGGTGTTGCTGCACAAACACGGGCGTCGAGGCTTGGCCTTGACGAGAGTGAATTTCTAAAGGAGGTCTTAAGGGTGGTCTTAGAGACCTCCTTCCGTACATGCACAGTTGGGAGAGGTAAGTTCAGAAGGTGCTGGACCCAATCAAGACACCCACAAATGTGTTGGGTGACTATAGAGGTGCGGGGCAGATGGACCCCTTGATCAGAAAGATCGTCCACCTGAGAATTACCTGGGCAGCCAGAGAGGGAGAGTCCCGCGAAGACCCCTACACGGTAGAGCGTCCCCACGGGTTACAGGGTTTCCCCCACCCGACCTCTCTTGTCACTGCGGTTCCAGGTAGACCAGAATGGGGATCTTGACCTCTTAAGTCTACCAATTTTAAGATCAGGGTGCTTAAGGTTTCACTTGAACTTTAGTCTTTTTAAGTGCAAAGAGTGACCTAATTTAAGGTTGGTTAACCCAAGGGGTCAACTTTACCTATTGTTTTCTTTAAGAGCTTTTAGGTCCTGTCTTTTAGGGTTCAAGTGTTTAGAGAGCCAATTGTTTTAGATTTTCTTTGAATAGGTATTTTCAGACAAGGGCTTGGGCACACTTCATTTGGTTTTCTCAATTCTTGCTTAAGGAGTGTGTCTCTAAATCCCTAGTGTTGGATCCTAGGTTGGCTCTACTTGGTCCAGTTAATTCTTTGTTGGGTAATTAGGGCTCAAGCAAGAATGTGTTAGCCCTTAAATACCCTTAATAGTGTGCAGAAATAATGAGTTGAAAACATGCAACTTTTATGGTTACTAAATATGGAAGACAGGTTAGTCCTATATTGCTTGTTCTTTTCTTTTCTTCCTCTTTAGAGTGTAGGGGTTAATAGTGAGAGAAAAGATTTTACCTGTCTTCGGAGTAGTTGTGTGGTTGCTTGTCTTCTTGAGTTCCTATGGCTGCACAAAAGAGAGGAGATTATTAGAACTTAAAAGATACAGGAATGTTTACCTCTAGAATAGCCGTTGCTCCCCGGCAACGGCGCCAAAATGATGAGACGTCGGTTCGACCGGTTTCGGTGTTATGTCGTTGTAGTAAAGCCGGTTGTTACCAACGTATCATATAAAATTTTTTTACTCGGAAAAATAAAAGAGTTCCCGAGGTCGAACTCAGGGAGCAAGTTGTATTCTAGAGATATACAAGTTCTATTACAAAAATAAAGAGAGAGAGAGAGATGAAAAATTGGCTTCTTCTTCTTTTCTTCTTTCTTCCTCTTTGTCTTTGGTTCTTCCTGTTCTTCTTCTTCTTCTTTCTCTTCTGCTTTCTTCAGATTTTCCCTTCGTGCTCTTCTTCTTTTGTTCTTCCTTGTTTCCTTTCTTTCTTTTTCGTCAGATCGTCTTCTTCTTTTCTTGCTTCTTGCTTCTCTTCATTCCTTCTTCTTCTTTGTCTTCACCTGCCTTGACTTCTCTTTTTCTTCTTTCGCGATGGTCGTTGCTCTTCCTTCTTCTTCAGCGGGTCTTCTTCTTCTTTGGCTGCTGACCTTCCGTCGTCTACCCCGGTGCTGAGACGACTTAACAATGCCTTCGCTACAGTGCAGCAGCTCCTTCTTCTTCAGCGGGTCTGCTTCTTCTTCTTTGGCCTGCACACTTCAGAGTTCATTCGTCAAGAGGCAAAAACCTACTCTACCCCCCTCCCCCGCGTATTTCTCTCTCTGAAATCACTCTTCGGGAGCTCTCCCAGAGCGCTACCGGGTAATCGGGTTCGGGTCAAGCCCGGGTCCAGGCCCACCGGCGTGCGTGGTGGGCGAGGAGTGCAGGTCAGTCTAATCGGGTCGGGCCAGGTCCGCGGAGCGTGGTCACGGACGAGGCCGAGTCGGGTCGGGTCGGGTGAGAGGGACCTCACCCCGTGGTAACTGAGGCAAACAGCATACGGCAGTTTTTCAATTTATGTGTCCGCGCGCCTTTGAGAGATTCCGAGGTGGGACTAAATGTCCCACCCCAATTCTCCTACGCCTGCAGCAGGGATGGTGCTCCCAATTGCATCGGCTGTTGAGGCGTACAGCTCCAATCGAGGGCCAGGGTGTGTGCGTGAGACTCTTCCGCGCTGGCCGTGGCTATTCAATCTGGGATATCTCGGCTTGGAGCAACCTCGAGCAGGCTTCGAGCTTCCTCGCCAATGGCGGCCAAGGCCTGGAACCTGAAACCAATGGCACGGCCTCTCGGCCAAATCAGACAGGCGGAGGACCTTCGCCGTGGCACGGCGAAGGTGGTCAGGGGGTCTGCAGGGGGCGAGATGGAGCTGTTAGGTCGTCCTAGGTCAGACTGTGAGCGAGGGAGTGGGTGTGTTCGGTGGGTCTGCAGAGGGTGTTTGGTGGGAAGTGGAGGGGCGGAAGAGGATCAGGGTGAGGAGGCGGAAGTTCTGCGGTGGTCGGCGAGCCGTGTGGGTCGCTGAGGTGATGGGAGCGGCTCGCCGGAGGGTGGTCGGAGGCGGAGAGGATGAGGGTGAACAGGGTCGGTAGAGGGCTTAATTGACTAAATCGAAAGCGGGGAAAGAAAGAGGAGGAGAAGGGGAGTAAGTCTAACTTAACTGCAGGGACGAAGGGGGAGGAACAGGGCGACAGTCGTATCGACTGTCGCCGGAGAAGATGATGCTCAGGGAGAGGGGCGGCGGCGAGCAGAAGGCTGGAGAGGCGCCAGCTGGGTGCGGCGTGGCGCGGGAAGAGCAGGGGAGGAGGTCTCTGCTGCTGGTAGTGCGGCAGAGCGAAGAGGTGGAGGGAGAGGAAGTCGCCGGAGCTGGTGAGCGTCTGCCGGAGAAAGAAGAGACGAAAGCTGGGGGTTTTCTCCGTCAGATCCAGGCTGCCTTGGTCGGTGGAGCGGCGGGGGGTATTTATAGGGTTGAAGCAGGGAGGAAGGCGGAGGGAGACGACGTGTCTCCCTCGCCGGAGCATGGTCGGAATTCGAACCCATACCGTCCGTGCGTTCGCACGGCCGGTATGGGGGGCTACAGTGACCATGGGGGTGCTCCTGCGACGGCTGACGACGCAGGGCACCCCCGGTACACATGCCAGGTCCTCCACCTTACCCTGCGCGGCGCCATGCTCCGCGCAAGGTCGCCGGAGCATGGTGCTGGCAGGGTTTTGCAGGAGGGACCTGTTTGCAAAGAACGAAGGAGAGTTAGGGGCCTAAATGCGAGGGTTCAAAAGTTGAGGGCCAAAGAGTAAATATATGAGGACCAAAGTGTAAAGTCGGTCAAGGAGGTTTCTTCTTAGGCTCAAGTTTTTATACATGACTAATTAGAACCTAAGGAATCTGATGGTAAATTTCATTTTCATATTAAACCTTGTTTGACCGGTCAATTTGCGTAAAGACCCAAATTAAGTTATTAATTGGGCATGGTTCTCAATGTAGGTCAAAATGGGTTCTAAAGGCCAAATTGAAGGTTCTAAACCCTAGAGATTATTTTTCTATGAATTTTAGAGGGTTTATTCTATTTTTACTTTGCCTCGAACCTTGTGAATTGAAGTGGGTTGTTTTAGGGTTACAGATTATCATTTGGTTCCTTGGAAGTGCTGTAGCCTTTGCTAGATCATCTCATCCCACTTTTATTCTTATTAAGCTGTTTTGACCTGTGTTTGGGCCCTGAATTACCCTGTATGCAGATTATACTGGTAAAATTGCACTTTTACCCCTTATGACTGGTTTTCTTCTCAAACTCAGAATTCTCTGAGTTAAGCCTTTCCTTGAGATATGTAGGAGCTTTTATCCTTTGTATTGGGTCAAAATGAGCTAGTTATGGCTCATGATGAGGTTCTCATCAATACCCAAATCCTTCGTGCGTTCACATGAGAGATTGGGTTCACACCAGAGATCGTGATTGGGTTTAGATGGAAGGGAATTCCTCAGAGAATCTCCCTTCCATTTCTGGGAGGGAATCTCTGAGGAATCAGAGAGTAATCCCTCTCTAAACCTCGCTGGAGATCGGTTCTGCCCTAACAATGGCGGCAGGACCTGATTGCAAAGGTGGAGAGGAACTTAGGGGGCTCTCTACAATGATTTTCAAAAGATAGGGACCAAGTTGTGATTTGGGTATACTAAATTGCAAAGTAGGTCAAGATGACCTCCACTTAGGTCAAAATTTTGGTATAAACCTAATTTGGACCTAATGAATCCAATGGTGAAGTTGGATTTTAGGTTCGACCTCGTTTAACTGGACATTTTGCATAAAAACCCAAATTAGTTTAGTTGAAGAGCTAAGACCCTAATCTAGGTCAAACTAGGTTCCAAAGGCCACATTGAGTGTTCTAAACCCTAAGGAGTATTTTTTCATGATTTTTAGAGGGTTTAATTGATTTTTATCCTGACCGAAACCTTGTTAATTTAAGCAGGTCTGTTTTAAGGTTACCACATGTCATTTAATTCTTATATTGCACATAAACCCATTTCTGATTGACTCAACCAACTTGTTATCTCATTTAGACCATTTGACCTATGTTTTGCCTCTGAGAAATCCCATTTATGTATTGCAATGTAAAATTGCAGTTTTACCCTTTAATTCACATTTTCTTCTCAGAGCACTTATTCCTTTATTTAGGCCTTCTTCTAGGTTATGTAGGAGCTTTTATCTTCTTTATTGGGTCAAAATGAGCTAGTTATGGCTCATGATGAGGCTCTCATCAGCTGTGCTCCAGGTGAACAAGCCCAGGTGACAAGGGCTAGTCTCGCAAACACATCCAGCAAGAGAGTAGGCCTGATGGAGAGCCCAGCTATAGCAATTGAGCGAAGTCCTCTTGCGGGCGCGAGCGAAGCAGGTGGGACTTTTAGTCCCACCTCGGAAACTCAGGTGCGCAGTGAGTAGCTTAAATGGATTTTGTGTTTTCTTCTCTTTGCCTCAAGAACACGGGGTGGGGTCCCCTTACCCACGCTCACCTGCCTCGTCCACGACTGATGCCTCCACGGACCTAGCGGACTGACCCATTTAACCCCGCAGTCCTCATGCACCACCCACGCCGGTGCGCCTGGACCCGGCTGCACGTAACCCGAGTCGATTACCCGACTGGCTCTGAGAGAGCAAACCCAAGAGAGAAATAGAGAGAGAGTGTATGTGGGAAGGGTAAGGGTAGGTTTTACACTCTCGTGTGTGCAGGGAAGGAAGAAGGAAAGAAGGAAGGAAGAAGGAAGCCAAGGGCAGAGGTTGAAGAAAAGAAGAAGAGAAGGTGAGGCCAAGCTAAAGAAGAAGAAGAAGGCATTGCCAAAGAAGACAAGGGAGGAAGAAGCATTGTAGCAAGAGAAGGTGCAGCCAAGTAGAAAAGGAAGAAGAAGGAAAGCAAAAGGCAAAGGTAGAAGAAGAGAAAGAATCAAAGGAAGAGCAAGAGTAACGAACCAAGAGAAGAAAAAGAAGGAAGAAGAAGACAGAAGAGAAGAGTAGCCACAGAGGAAAGTCAGAGAAAAGAAGAAAGAGCCAAAGCTAAAGGAAGGTAGTAAAGTGAATACATACAAAAATCAAGTTAGAAGGATTCTCACAAAAAATTCACATATGTCAAAAATACCAAAAAAATAGAAATTTATGAAAAAGAACAAAAAAATGGAGAATGGATGAAAATTTTGAAGCCACATAAGCATGTGGAGGAAAAGAGCAAAACTACAAAAAGGAGCACAAAATGAAAAAGAAAAAGAGATAGTCATTAGTAAAAGATTAAGGGATTAACCGAAGTTCTAGACCAAATTAAGGAAAAGAGAAAAATGAAGAAAAAGTGCTAATGAGAAACAAAAATAGATTAGTAGGAACACTGATCTTAGGCCTTTTGGGCTAGACTCTTAGGCTTAAAAATTCAAGTATCTGCTTAGATCTGAATAATCCTCAAGAGGTTGGGGAAAATGTGAAGCTTAAGTATTAGGTCTAAGGCTTAGGGAATATTCGGCCTTGTTAGTTGACCTTCGATTTGCAAGACTCAGTAACCTAAGCACCCCAATCCACACACAGTCTGGTTCAGTGCTCATAACTATCAAAATGATGCAAAAGTGTTTAAGTATTCTGAAAAAAGTTTCCTAGATTAGGAGAAGCCGATCAACACAAGTTGATTTGGAGGAGTTTCCAGCGTGGAGTAGCGGGAAATTCCCCTCGGAGATGAGTAACAACATATCGTCTCCTCGGTGCTTGTCTCCTAGGATATTTACATATCCTACCGGGGGCATGTAAGCACTCTGCTGGTTCAGATACCATGGGCAGCATTATCACGAAATGTCCATTGCCAGAGTCTAGATTCGGCCATGGAACGCCATGGGCGAGATTATCTCGAAATCTCGAAAGCCAGGGTTCTAGGGGTTGCCATGGGCGGTGCTATCACGAAGCATCAATTGCCAGGGACCTTTAAGGATTGATGATGGGGATGAGGAATCCAATACAAACTGTGTTGAGAAGCCAACCCGAAGCTAGAAATAAAAAGAAAAGAGAGAGAAAACACTCCAAACAAATAAATCATCTGTCTCTCTCTTACAAAAATGCACTGCAAATTAAACCAAGGTTAAAATATGTCTTAAGCACGGGTGCTTTAATCGTGGAGTCCAGCGAACCCTAGGATAGTTCCTACGGGCCTTAAAAACCTTCGTAGAGGATCGAGGCTAGAGCTGGTCAGGTCAGGATCTTGGTTGGTACTTGAGTACCTCTAGGCCTATTGTTGGCATTCTGACCTAGTCACAGAAGAAAAAAAAAGCACTTATCATAACTGATGAAAGAAACTCATGGTCTAGAACAAAACTTAAAACCTTGAAATTTTGCTAAGGGAATAGCAAAAGCTGGGCATGGGGCTATGATGAGAACATCATCATGAGCCCTAACTGGCTCATTTTGACCTAATAAAGAGAATAAAAGCTCCTACATAACCTAGAGAAGGGCCTAAATCAAGGAATAATTATTCTGAGAGAAAAATATGAAATAAAGGGTAAAACTGTAATTTTACCATTGCAGTACATCAACGGGATTTCTAAGGAGTTAAACATAGGTCAAGTGATCTTAACAAGATAAAAAGTGGGTTGGTTCAATTAGAATAGGGTTCATGTGCACTCTAAGAATTAAATGACATCTTGTAACCCTAAAACTGACCCGCTTAATTGGACAAGGTTCTGGTCAGAATAAAAATCAAATAAACCATCTAAAATTCATGGAAAAATATCTCCTAGGGTTTATAACCTTCAAATTGGCCTTTGGAACCTATTTTGATCGAAGTAAGGGTCCTAGTTAGATATTTGACCTAATTTGGATTTTTGTGTAAAATGTCCAGCCAAACGTAGTCAAACCTAAAATCCAACTCCACCATTGGATTCCTTAGGTCAAAATCAGGTTTTTACCAAAATTTGGTCCTAAGGGAAGGTCATCTTGACCAACTTTGCAAAATAGTCCACCCAATTAGATTTTGACCCCTAGCTTTTGAAAACCTTTGCGCAGACCCCTATCTTCCTTGCCACTCTTTGCAATTAGGTCCCTCCACCATTAAAGTGGAGTCCTACTCCGGTGGGGATTTGACGAGGATTTCTCACCATTTCCTCAAACATCTCCTCCCAGATTTGGAAGGGAAATTCTCTGAGGAATTCCCTATCGTCTGAACACAATCCCTAGATCTGATTCGCACCCAATCTCTCATGCAAATGCTTGAGAGAAATGGGTATCATTCGCACCTTCCTTCTCTAGCGAGTTTTGTGCACTTGGAAGCTTGCCTTCGAAGCACAAGAAGCCTTTGCCAGCACCAATAAAAGGACCCTCACATCCAGCTGCTCAAAACCAGCTAGGCTTAGCCGGAGAACCACCTCCAATTCTTCCCTTGTCCATCGGCCAAGTGTCCAGCAGGCTCCGGTGACATTTCCTCCTCCTTCTCGTCGCTCTACCACAATACCAGTGGCAGAGACGTCTTCACCTCCTTCCTCTGTGTCACACCATACCTGCGCGTGCGCCTCCAGGCCCTTCATCATCGCCATTCTCTCTCCACTGGACTCATCTTCTCCTACAGTGGCAGGTACGGCCTGCCGCCCTTCTATCCCCCTTCATCCACTAAATTAGGTTAGAATGTTTCCCCTCTCTTCTCTTCATTTCCGCCCTCTTTCTTTTCACTTTAAACCCCTCGACGTCGCAGACCACCACCATCGTTCCCATCTCCAGCCAACCACCGATGAGGTGTCTCCATCACCTCCATCCACCTCGCCAGACCCCTCATAACCTTCACCACCATCCACTGAGCATTTTCCCCACCTTCACTGACCGCCATACCCTTCACAAGCGCCCCCTGACCAAACCCACTTTCATGGCCACAGAGCGACCTAGGCACGCATGCCTAGGCCTCCCAGCGGCCAGCCAACCACCTAGGCACCTTCACCGTGCCACGGCAAAGCTACCTGTATGTTCTAATGGGGCCACAAGGCTGTATTGAGTGACCGCAGGTCCGACCCCCTTTCCTCCATTGAAGCATAAGCAAGGAGATCGCAAGCTTCAACCTAGGTGCTGTGCTCCAGGTGAACAAGCCCAGGTGACGAGGGCTAGTCTCGCAAGCACATCCAGCAAGAGAGCAACATTGAAGGAGAACCCATCTGCAGCAATTGAGAGAAGTCCTCTTGCGGGCGTGAGAGCGAAGTGGGTGGGACTTTTAGTCCCACCTCGGAAACTCAAGCGTGCGGTTAGTAGCTTAAATTGATTTTGTGTTTTCTTCTCTTTGCCTCAAGAACACGGGGTGAGGTCCCCTAGCCCACTCTCACCTGCCTCATCCGCAGCCCACGCCTCTGCGGACCTGGTTATCTGACCTGTTTAACCCCGCACTCCTTGCGTAGCACCCACGCCGGTGCACTAGGATCCCGATGCGCGTAACCCGACCCGATTACCCAGCTGGCTCTGAGAGAGAGAACCCAAGAGAGAAATAAAGAGAGAGTGTACACAGGAAGGGTAGGGTTAGGTTTTACACTCTTGTGTGTGTAGGAAGAGGAAGAAGCTGAGAAGCTAAGGCAGGAAGGAGAAGGAAGAGAAGGCTGAAGTCAAGAAGGAAAAGAAGAGGAAGCTGAGGCTAAGGCAGAAGCAAGGCAAAGCTGAAGCAAGGAGAAGTCAAGGAGGAAGAGAACTCAGAAGAGAAGAAGGAAGGAGAAGGCAGCAAGGAAGAAGGTGCAGCCAAGCCAGAGAAGGAAAGGAAGAAGGCACTATAGCAAAGGAGCTAAGAAAGAAAAGGCAAGGGCCGAGAAAGCAAAGGCAAAGAAAGAAGGAAGGCAAGGCTAAGGCAGAGGACAGGAAGAATAAGAAGAAAGAAGAAATCAAGGAAGAAGAAAAGAAGATGACCAAAGTCATAGAAGAAATCAAGAAATAAGAAGCAAGGCAGGAAATTAGAAGCCAAGGAAGGAAAGAAGTTGCAACTAAATGAAAAGAAGAAGAAAGGAGCCGTAGAAAGAAAGAAAGAAGAAGAAGGAAGCATCAGAAAGCTAAGGTAGAGAAGACTAAAGAAGAAGAAAAGAAAGAAGAAAGATGAAGCTGAAGAACAAAGTCAAAGAGAAGAGTCAAAATACTTTTTTATCCAATTCTTCTCAATCTCTTTATTTTGCTATATTTTAGTACTCATAAACTCCTGCATTATACTCTGAATTAGATTTTGAGTAGATTTAAGTGTTCAAATTACATTGATTGAGATTAGTGAATAAATTCCATTTGCTCCCTGTGTTCGACCACGGATACTTAGGTTTACAAGTAAAAAAATTTCTTATTTGTTTTCAACGCTTGATCGACTGTACTATAATGCGACTTACATAAAGAAACTCGATCAAGCATGTGTGAACATTTTGGCACCATTGCCGGGGACACTTTCGACTTTTTGCCTTCTCTGTTAACATTTTGGCACCGTTGCTGAGGAGCAACGCGTAATTTATCACTAATCTCTGCATTCTTTTTGACTATATTTGAACACTAACTTGCCCTATTTTGTTTTGTTGTGATCTTGCAAGGTATTTCACGAGATCTCCCATGCAAGTCAACCACTCCAGGGCAAGTCAACCACTCCACGCAAGTCATCCAAACATCTTTGGGTGCCTCGATTGGGTTAAAAACACCTCCAGTCCCTCATCTCTTCTCTTTAGAGCACACATAGATTTTCAAGTGGGACTCTTTATTCAGATTTAATCACTTCACAACTTGATTCTACATCTTGATCCAAATTCTGATTCTACATCTTGATTCCACCATCTGATCCAAATATGCAGCCAAGTTATTCAGGATTACCATTCAAGAAACCTGAATCACTGAGATCCATGAAAGATAAAATGGTTGAGGATGCCCTTGACTTCTATGAAATTGAATATAAACCCTCAACACCAGTAGAAGACATTCAGGTTAGTGTACCAACAACCACAACTTTAGGCACACGCTCTTCTGCAAGCACCCACCCGCACCCCCACAGGCGTTTCCCCGCATTGCCTCCTCCAGCACCCTTCACTGAAGGCACTGCACCGCTCACCGGCCACTGCAGTGTGCCCACCCGTCCTCCAGCGCTTGCCCCTGCACTGCTCACCACTCACCGCCTGCCACCTTCCTCTCCTTCTTGCAGCCACCACAAGCTGCCATCAACTGCGCCGTCACCACCATCGGGTGCGGCCTGAGCGGGGTGATCTTCAAAGGTAGCCTCGACATCTGTCTCTCCTCCTCCTGTGTGCACAAGCCATGGCAACAAATCCTCTGTTTTCAAGTTGATTAAAAATTACATTTAATGCCATTTCCATCAGAAATTAATTTTCATTTATGATTATTTTATTGTGGCAAAATTGCGAATGCACACTCATGCTTTCTGATAATTGCATGTTATTGATATTCACCTGTTTTAAGATTGTTTTTGGGATTAACATGTGCACCAATTTTCTCTAGTATATGTCAATTGAAAATTACATAAAATCATCATATATTTATTGAAGATTTCAGTGAGGGAAAATTACACATATACCCTTATATTTTTGAGTTATTGTGAATCTTCTTTCCATCTCATTTTATGTCGGATTTGACTAAGGATTTCGCACTTGATCGAAAGAATACAAAATAATCAAGAGTTTATTGCATAATTGCCTCCTTGTGGAAACGACCCACTCTTCTGTGAGTGGTTATTTTTATTGTTGATTAGTCGATTTTTCCACCACTTAAATACTACAACGCGTTATTTCATTTGTGAAACTCAATCAAAAGCGGAAAATCAACTTGTCAAATTGGTGCCGTTGCCGGGGAGGCAACAGACGCAATAGATTTACTTCATTGTTTTTGAATATTCTGAGTTGCGAAATTATCTGATCAATTTTTTTTTTTACTGTGCGAGGAATCTGACGGGGCGATGAGGCGCAGTGGAGCGGCGATAGCAACCACGAGCTAAGCCACATGAGGAAAAGACGTAGGAGACCAAGATCCTGCTTTCACAAAGGATTCTCCGTCGTCACAAAATTTATTTCTGTCTTTTCACCCTTGTAGTAATTGGGGCTGAATTTTTGGGGGTTTGTCCCCACATTCTTTAGCTACTAGGGCTTACATTATTTTTTTGTGCATGCATGATTCTATTTTCTACTTGCCTGCCTTTAAAACCAACAAAGAAAATATCGAGCTGCCTATTTAGAAGTTGGATGCCCTTAGGTGCGCGCATTTAGGGGTGATTGAGCAGCACATTAGATCTTATTATTGCATTGCAAGCATATTAGCATGAAGATTGCTGGAGACAGGTACACCTTTCTAACTTTTGCATCCAGCTCCTGTTCATGCATTTGCATTCAAATTAAAATTCAAGAACACCAAACTATTTGAATTTACTAATTCAGTGGTCACATAACTAAAAGTGGGACTGATAATCAGATTCAACCCTAAAAGCAATTCACATTTGATCTGATTCTAAGGGACTTGTCTGCGATTTGAAAAGAAACTACAAAGATTTGCAGTGTGTTGCACACTTCTAACACTGAGCACGCACATAAGGCACCGCACTAAGGCTCTATCCCTTAAGGCTATAGGCACCGATCTCTTTATCGATGCAAACACTCCTATTGTGCTTTGTGGTGGTGGTAATACTATCTTTTGACCAATTGTTTTGATACTCCACGGAGGGGGACACCCCTTAAAGGAACAAAAGGGTAGTTAAGGGACACTGCATACGCATCGCCTCAAAGGAAGGGTTTGCCCTACTTGCATCCCTTTGTTCGTCCTTGGAGTAACTTCTCACTTGATCACCTGGGAGTATCATCCAAGCAAAGTATAGGTCCTAGGGTACTCGAAGGTTGAATTAAGGCACGTAATTGCAGTGAAAAGCTTATTTGGCCATTTATATTAACTAATTTGACCTCCACAATAAAGAAGGTTAAGATTTCAAGTCCACACCCCTCTTATACCACTTACGTGGGAACGGAGGGATAAGTCTTGATCTTTTGACTTATCTTTAGAGTGGAGGCATCACTTACTCAATAAGAACCCGAATTGTGTTTTGTATGCTTGGTAGACGCTCTCTTGAGGGTAGTCTAGTGTTTGATCCTGAGCCTGAGAGAATTCTTAGGAGAGCTCACCTACGAGAGGAAAAAGAAGGAATGGCTGAGCAAGGTGCAATTCAACAAAGGACCCTAAGGGACTATTTTATTCCAACTAACCAACCTACACAAGCACTAAGACGACTGGCAGGGGATAATCCGTATGAGATCAGGACCAGTACCATATCTTTATTGCCCTCTTTTTATGATACTACTAGGGAGGACCCCTACTGGCATTTGGAGGAAAAATCGAGGTCTGTTCCACGGTGAAGCTCCAGGGCTTTACTGATGAAGCTTTGATGAGGACTCTATTTCCTTTCTCCCTTAAGGATAAGGCCAAGCACTGGTATCATACCCTCGATGCAAGGGTAAATGATTGGGCCGCCTTAAGGGAGAATTTTTGAAAAAGTATTTTCCTATGAGTAAAACCAACCATTACAGAAGAGAGATTATGGGTTTTACTCAACAGGAAGGGGAGCAATTTCATGAGACTTGGGAGCGCTTTAATGACCTTCTTAGGTTATGCCCCCACCATCAAGTGCCAAGATGGCAATTGGTCGAAAGGTCTATAATGGATTATCTGAAAGGCATAGGCAAACCATCGATGCAGCTTGTGCAGGAACCTTCATGACCAGAACTGAGGATGAAGCCTGGGCATTATTTGAAACATTGAGAGACAACTCCATACATCTATCCTCTGCCTATGAAGAAAGAAAACCATCAAGCCGGGGCTTCTCAGGATTTGGCTTATCAGATTCAACTATTGAATAAAAACTTTGATAGGCTTTTAGCAAACCTCGGCATGAACCTGCAAGCAGCCTCTATTTTTCAGGCTTCAAGAGAATGCTCCATTTGCCAAAGCACAATGCACGCCACTGCGGAGTGCCATTAGGCAAACCAATTCCCTGAGTTGATTCAGGCCAACTTGAACGTGGCCCAAGGTTTCCGCCCCCTCGCAATAACCCTTATTCCAACACTTATAATCCAGGGTGGCGAAACCATCCAAACTTCTCTTGGAAGCAAGGTGATGCTTCTAACTGAGTGAATACAAGACCCTTACCTCCCCAACCCATATACCAACCTTCTTATGAAAATCCTCCTCCGAATAAGCCTTCTGAGATGGATGAACTAAAGGCCATGATGAAAGCAATGCAAGAGCATCAGAATATGGTTATCCAATCTCAGAATAAGATGATTACTGATATGCAATCTCAAATTGGTCATCTTACTGAGGCAGTTAGGCAACGTGATCCAGGGAAGTTGCCTAGCTCCTCTGAGGATAACCCTAAGGGCAAGGGGGTTGTATTCAGGGAGCACGCCCAAGCAGTGATCATGTTGAGGAGTGGAAAAAAGATTGACAAGCCTGATAACACTCCTATGGTTACATCTCAGAATTCCCCTTCCACACCTAACCCAACTTCCATCTCACCCGAGGAAGAGCCACACCACTCTCCCTTGCACAAAATCACCGACAATGAGGATGTCGTCCTTCCACCACCCCTTTCCCACCATGATGACCCCTCTACCTAGAAGCCGAGGGTGCCCTATCTAGAGCGCCTATCTGCTCCTGGGGAATCTTCTATTGGCTCGTCTGGTGCCAAGGATAGGACGGAAGAGATTATGGATACTTTTAGGCAAGTCTAGATTAACTTGCCTCTGTTGGAAGCGATTAAACAGATTCCATCCTATGCCAAGTTTCTGAAGGACCTATGCACCCAGAAGCACTGATCTAGGAAATAGGTCCAAACCAAGGTCATCCTGCCTGGCCATGTTAGCTCGATTCTCCAGCATAGAACATGCCCCAAAATGAAAGACCCAGGGGCCCCGTATATTTCAGTGGTTATAGGTAACCAACACATTGACGAGGCTCTGCTCGATCTGGGTGTGGGGGTAAACATTCTACCGAGCTCTGTCTACGACCTTTTGGGAGGAGGCAAGCTAAAGCCTAGTCCAGTAATCCTCCAGGTTGCAGACAGATCACATAAGACACCACTGGGATTATTGGAAGATGTCCTTGTGAGAGTGGAGGATTTCTTTTTTCCCATTGACTTTCTGGTACTTGATACTGACCCATCTAATGAGCCCACAAAGTCATCCATTATTCTAGGACACCCCTTCTTGGCCACAGCCAATGCCTCGATAAATTGTAGATCTGGGGCACTTAAAATGGGCTTTGGGAACAAGAAGATCCGGTTGAATGTTTTTGATACTTACAAGCAACCTGGATTTGAAGATTGTTCTCAGATTGAGGTCATTGATGAAATAATTGAAGAGACTACTCCAGCACTCTTATGTAGAGATCCTTTTCAGAAGGTCATATCTAAGGACCATCCCTTGATTATTAAAGAAACTGAAAGGGAAATGCTCGAACTAGAAGAGTTGCTGGGAATACACACTAAGTCGCTGTCCCCACCCTGGACTGTGAAGGTAGATCCACTGCCTGAGGTGGGGACATCTCAACTAAAACCCTCAATCCAAAAGGCTCCTAAATTAAAGTTGAAACCCCTCCCGAGCACATTGAAATATGCTTTCCTTGGCCCTAATAGCATGCTCCCCATTATTATCTCGACTGCATTATCTGAATTGCAGGAGGGAGCTCTGCTTGAGTGTTTACAAAGGCACAACGAAGCAATTTCCTGGACAATTGCTGATATTAAGGGTGTTGATCCCTCTCTTTGCATGAATCATATATAAACAGACGAGTCTGTGAAGCCTTTCTGAGATATGCAGAGAAGGTTCAATCCAAATATGCGGGAGGTTGTTAAAAAGGAGATTCTGAAATGGCTGGATGCAGGAATTATCTATCCCATTTCAGATAGTAAATGGGTTAGTCCTATTCACGTAGTTCCGAAAAAGGCAGGAATCACTGTGGAAGAGAATGACCAAGGAGAACTGGTGACCACTAGACCCTCAACTGGTTGGAGGGTTTACATTGATTACCGCCGTTTAAACATGGCTACCCAGAAAGACCATTTCCCCTTACCGTTTATCGATCAAATTCTGGAACGATTGGCGAGGAACGAGTACTTTTGTTTTCTTGATGGGTACTCTGGGTACAATCAGATAGTCATTTTTCCTGATGATCAGGAGCATACCACCTTCATGAGTCTGTATGGTACTTTTGCGTTCCGCCGAATGCCATTTGGGTTATGTAATGCTCCTGCCACTTTCCAACGTTTTATGATGGCTATGTTTTCTGATATGATCGACGAGTTTGTTGAAATTTTCATGGATGACTTCTCCATTTATGGCTCGTTGTTTGACCTATGCCTTTCACACCTTGATAAAGTCTTAACCTGTTGTGAAGAGGCAAAGCTGGTGCTTAGCTGGGAGAAAAGCCAATTTATGGCCCAGCAGGGCATTGTGTTAGGCATGTAGCTTTCGTGAGAGGATTAGAGGTGGACACCGCAAAAATCGATTCCATCTCTAAGCTTCCATTGCCCGCCAATGTTCGTCAGGTTAGATCTTTCCTTGGCCATGCTGGATTTTATAGGTGCTTCATTAGAGATTTCAGTAAAATCTCTAAGCCACTCTACGACCTGTTAGTGAAGGATGTCTCCTTCGATTTTGATGATAGATGTGGCGAGGCTTTCCAAGCTTTGAAGAAATCCCTCATTACCATGCCGATTCTCCAAGCACCAGATTAAACCCTCCCATTTGAGCTTATGTACGATGCTTCTGATTTTGTAGTGGGAGTGGTCTTAGGTCAAAGGGTTGATGGCAAACCTCATGTGCTGCATTATGCCAGCAAGACCCTTACAGATCCTCAGCAAAACTACATGGTCACTGAAAAGGAATTACTTGTTGTAGTATTTGCTTTGGAAAAGTTTCGGTCTTATCTTTTGGGATCCAAGGTTGTAGTGTTCACTAATCATTTGGCCCTAAAGCATCTTCTGGTTAAAAAGGACACTAAACCTTGCCTAATTCATTGGATTCTGCTACTCCAAGAATTTGACTTGGAAATTAAAGACAAGAAAGGAGTTGAGAATGTGGTAGCAGACCGTTTGTCTAGGATCCCTATTGAGGAATCAAACCCTGCTAGCGGTATTCAAGAGACTTTCCCTGATGAGTCTCTGATGGTCATGGAAGCTAAAACTCCTTGGTTCACTGACATAGTGAACTATCTGGTCACGGGCATTACCTCCAGTACTTAGGACAAGTAGAAACGAGACAGGTTTCTCACCAACGCTAAATTTTATCACTAGGAGGAACTCGAGCTTTTTAGAGTAGGCCACGACCAGCTTTTTCGCCATTGTGTTCCTGACGAAGAACAAAGAAGTGTTCTGAGCTTCTACCATGACCTCCATTGTGGGGGACATTTTAGTGGGAAGAAGACTGCCCATAAGGTTCTTCAGTTTGGCTTTTGGTGGCCCACATTATTCCGAGATGCACATATGTATGTGGGCGCATGTCTACGTTGCCAGCAGACAGGAACCATTGGAAAAAGGGATGAGATGCCCCAACAACCTATTCTCCCTGTTGAAATCTTTGATATTTGGGGCATTGACTTCATGGATCCCTTTCCTGTGTCCTTCGGATATGAATACATCCTTGTGGCGGTTGACTATGTATCGAAATGGATAGAAGCCATACCCACGCGAACTAATGACCATTCCGTGGTCTTGGGCTTTGTTAAGGCTAATATCATTTCTCGATATGGGTGCTCAAGGACGATTATAAGTGATGGAGGACCTCACTTTAAGAATGTATACTTCACAAGACTACTCAAAAATTTAGGAGTCAATCACATGATAGCCACACCTTATCATCCCCAAACGAGTGGACAAGGTGAAGTGTCTAATAGGGAGATTAAGCGAATTTTAGAAAAAACTGTCAGGCATGATCGGAAAGATTGGTCTAAAAAACTAAATGATGCTCTTTGGGCTTACAGAACTGCGTATAAGACTCCCTTGGGCATGTCTTTTTTCTGTCTTGTCTACGGAAAAGAGTGCCACCTTCCCGTTGAAATCTAGCATAAAGCTTATTGGGCTATTAAAAACGTTAACTTGAATGTGGATAAAGCGAGAAAGGCATGTATGTTAGAATTAAGTGAGCTTGAGAAGCTTCGTAATGAAGCTTATGAAACTTCTCAAACTTACAAGCAACGTACAAAAGTCTTCCATGACAAGCACATCATTAGAAAGACTTTTGAGCCCAACTAGTGGGTCTGGCTTTTCAATTCTAGACTTAAATTATTCCCTGGAAAGCTTAAGTCCCGCTGAGATGGGCCATACGTTGTTATCAATACTTTCCCTCATGGAGCTGTAGAGATTCAGAACCATATTTCAGGTGCGAGCTTTAAGGTAAATGGCCAACGACTTAAACCATATATTACTCTTTCAGATGGCCAAGTTTTGGATGCACTTCTGCTTGAGGAGCCTTAGCTCCTCCTACTCTCCTCCTTAGGTGATATTCTTCTATGTCTGCATTTTTCCAATGAGGACATTGTCAGTCTTAAGCATGGGGGGTTTAACCTGAGAATATTTATAGCATTTATAAATATTTGCATACATATTTATTTATAAAAAAAATCTCTTTTCTTGAATTGAATGGGTTAGCCTTAGCAGAATACCTTTGTCATTGGAGGTTTTTCTTCTTAAAATTATTTCTTATGTTTAGAATCCAGTACATTTATTTCACGTGCACGTAGACTGGGTAATAGATCCTTGAAGAAAACCAATAAGCATTTGTAGTCCGCTAAACCCTTGGATAGTTCATAGGGAGTCAGGCATACTATATTCTAGTAGATCCACCTCATATTTGTGAGAAGAAAGTAGAGAGATTACTGGTGCAATAAGTCTAGTGCAAGGACTCTTAAGTTTTTGACAATTAGATGATGATACTTCAGAGTTAGGTGTAGTTTTTCGCTCTCAATTCCTATGTGCGTACTTTGTGTGAATTCCTGAGAGTCACCAAATAAGGCAGATACACAGAGATGGGGTCTTAATAAAGCTATGACATGGTGGATGGTTACGACCGTCCTTCATAGAGTCCTCAGCTGAAGGTGGGTAATAGTGTCAAAGGTTAGAAATACGCCTATCCTATCCATTCCTTCCCGGTGCCGAGAATAGGCACTTCCACCAAATAAGTCACACAACTTCCTCTTGACCATCATCATCCCTAATAATGCCTTGTAAATAAAAGTCTATATCGTGTTGTGTTGATTGAAAAAGAAACAAAAACAAGAAGAAATAAAAAGAAAAGAAGAGAGAAAAGAAGAAGAAAAAGAAGAAATAGTTATATTACAAAAAAAAAAGAGAGTCCATGTTTATAATGTAACATTGTTTCTAAGGCAACAGAACACCTTTCGTGTTCCACCAAATATGACCCAGAGCTACCTTTTAGTATTTCTGATCACGCGAATACTGGTTGAGGACTCTAACTTAGTTGTAGAGTTATTAGGACTTTAATTGAAGTGTGGATGCCATGTGAGGCCACCAAACAGTGAGTATAATTACTAAATTTGGTGAGATTTGTGATCTCAGAAAGAAAAGAAAGAAAAGAGTGAGCGCCCAGGAACATCAAGAGAGCACAGTTGTTTAGCCTCTCTCTGAGTTGACTTGTCTAATAATTTAGAAATCTAGAGTATGTAGTACTAGACTACATGTAGCACCAGATAAGTGTGTGCCACCAATTACAAATCCATTCAACTCGATATCTCCTACCTAAGCCAAATGCCGGGGTCAAATTACAGAATATCGTCTGCTTTATCCCCGAGGGAAGTAGTTGCCTATCCCGATAGCAATATTTACCAAGGGTGAAGTACAAACTCCCACTGCTAATTAGCTTTTTCACTTGGATCAGTTACTTAGGATATCATCACTTCACATTTGTCTGGATCTTTAAAGTTTTGAAATAGGAAAAGAAAAAATATTCTGATTACTTCTACTATTTTTCATTTTTGCTAGGGACTAGCAAATCTTAGGCATGGGGGTATTTGATGAGTCCATTTTAATGGACTAATATTACGCCTAAGTAACTTTAATCGTACCTTTTAGGCTTGTTAATAACTACATTATGTTATAGAATATTTGCATTCATTATGATTTAAGTTTACATCTATTTTATAGTATTCTATAACTTAATATGTAATGATGTTACATTTTTATGTTGCAGGAATGATATTTAGAAAGAACAAAGGGGGGGAATAAATTTCCCCAAAAAATAGCTGGTGCTATCCCTCCCTCATCCTCCGGCCAGCTGCAACTCCTCCCGCACATTTATCTAATCTTCTGCCGCCCTCCCTCAACAAACGAGGCCATATTTAGAAAGGATTTTGAAAATCCCTGGAAGGGAGGAGAGGAGTTAAGAGGAGGTAGAGAAAGGAGAGGAGGGGCTTCATCATCCAGGAACGATGTAACCTGTGTGCACTGTGCACTGATTGCACAACAAAAATACACCAACAATTGTGCCGTCTTGTGTTATTTCCTAGCATTACCAGTGCATATTAGGTATCCATAGTCGTATTTGTAAAAATACACGTAGGCATGCATTTAATTGAGGGGGGAGGAGAGTGAAAAAAATGGCCTTGTAATTGACAAATTCTTCAAGTGCTGCTTCGCAAATTCACCATCTTTATTTTTAATTTTATTTGACTTTGAAATTCTTCCCGCGGCTACAAGGAATGGCCTCTTCTTCTTCGTGCCATGTCCTGCTCAGCCATTCCCTGCTCAAGCCATGCACAAGCCATGCACAGCCAGGGCATGGCTATGCATGCCTCTTTGCTCTTTAAAGAGCTCGGCTCTCTTCTTTGCGGGAGCCTGGTCCACGCCACCAGAAACACACACAGTACCTTCTTCTCCTGGCCGTCCCCTCCCCTCTCCCTCCATGCGCAGCCTCTCCTCCTCCGAGGAGCCACTCTGAGGGTAGGAGCACCTCACAGTGGTGCACAACCACCACCGTGACTCCACCACCGCCCAGCTCAATAAAGAGTCGGTGGGCGTGGTGGTCTTCTCTCTATTTCAACATTCAGCCACTTTCGCCATTGCGGCAGCTTCAAGGTCTGAAGCTCCGCGGCAGCAGTAGCAGCAAGGCAGCAACAGCAGTGCAAACCACCGTGCGCCCGCACACAGGCCACCACATGATCCTGCAAGCTACCCTCGCCACTCGCTTCTTCGCGTACACCTGCTTCTCCTCGCAAGCCAGTAGCCAGCACTGCATCTCCACGCACGCGTCGAGCCACTCCTCACCTTTTGCACTCACAGCACCAGGCCGACCCGGTCGCTCGGCTCGGCCATGCACTGTAGCCACTGTTCATGCTAGTCAGTGGAACACTGTGGCTACAGTGCGGTGACCGGTAAGTTTCTCATTTAACTAGTCACCCGATGCACCGCAACCGACCCTAGCCCGCGCTTGCGTCCCACCCCATGCCCGCTCCAGCACCCGCCAGCGCTTCTGCATGCGCCCGCGTCTACCAACACCTGCCCGCTTCAGTGTCTGCATCGGCGTCTCCCTTCGCCTGCACCCACCCGCTTCAGCACCCGCTCTTTACGCAACGCGGTGCGCTATGGTCTTTCTCCCACGTGCTCACTCCCTCCAGCACGTGCCTCTCCGCGTGCCTATGTGCCTACCCGCACGCGTGGATCACCAGATGTCGCCAGCTGTGTGCAGATGCCTTAACTGCACTCCTTCACGCCAACTCCAGTAGCCTCTCTCTCTCTCACACACAACACTCTCTCACACTCTCTACACACATATACACACACACACTCACACTCACACTCTCGTACATACACCCACTCACCTATACACTATCATATACACATATATATACGTACATATATATATTTATATATATATATATTTATATGCATATATATATATATACATATATTAGTACTTATATAACTATGTATTAGTCTATATACATATATATATATATCTATATACTTATATATATATACATATATATTTACATATATACATATACTTATATATGTATAAATATATATATATATTATTACCTATATAACTAAGTCTAAGTATACATACATATATATATATATATACATATCTTTCTACATATATCTATACACATATATTACCATATATATATATATACATACATATATATATCTATAACCATATATATATTTATGGATATATATATATATATTTTCATATCACTTACCATATGTTTTATCGCGGGAATGTTTGCACCAGTTGTTGATATTCCCCGATACATGCGTACAAAAAGTGTGTTCACACTCATCTTCCACCCATCCACCTTACATTCCACCCAGCAGCTCGTCCTGTTGGTTGCGTCTTTCTAGACGACGACCGACTTGACACCGTGCTACACGCCATCTCCACCTCTACCCCCACCCCTTTATACATATATAATATATACATATATATATACTATATTTCCTTTATTTCTATTTCTCTTTCTTGCCAGTAAAAAGATAAAGATAAAAAAATATATAAAAGAGAAAAGATAATTCTTGACTTGCAGGTACTCAGTCTTGCAAATAGCAAGACCAGTTTTGAAACCCTGATTTGTCTCAAAGCCAAGAACCTGATTTTGAGGGTGTGCCTCAAGGACAAAAATTATCAGAAAAAAATCTTAAACAAAAGACCACCAAAAACATAATAAACAAACGGAAGAGATTCATTGTATGAAAGGTGTAGAAACTTCTTCTAATCCCACTTCCCTGAGTTCGACCCTGGGCCTAAAAGTGACCAAGATAAAATCAAGTAGGCCAGGTAAAAAAATTTTGTAAAGAGATGGTTAGGCTCGATATAGGTTAACCACTATACGCATTTCAACAATAAAATCACCATATTAACATAACCTATTCGGGCCCGACCACGTCTCCTTTCCTGCACCAAATCACCTTCCAGCCTGCTCTAGCCGTCCTACAGGCGCCCGCTCCTTCTCCACCTTTCGCACCCTTACCAAGCCGCACCCATCTCCAGTGCCCCTGCCAGGTCGCACCCATCTCTAGCCACCTCTCCAGTCACTACACCAGCGCCATCACCGCACCAGCCTGCACCTGCGCCCAACCCTTGCATGTGCCCGCTCCTTCTCCACCTTGCGCGCCCCTGCCAGGCCGTGCCCATCCCAGCCGCCTCTCCAGTCACCACACCAGCGCCATCACCGCACCAGCCTACACCTGCACCCAACCCCTGCAGGCGCCCGCTCCACCTTGCGCGCCCCTGCCAGGCCGCACCCATCTCCAGTGCCCTTGCCAGGCCGCACCCATCTCCAACATCCCCTGTAGGTACCCGCTCTGCCCTCGCCACCTGCACCCGCAGGCGCGCGCTCTTCTGCAAGCACCCACTCGCACCCCCGCAGGTGTTTCCCTGCATCGCCTCCTCCATTGCCCTTCATTGAAGGCGCTGCATCGCTCACCGGCCACCGTAGCACGCCCACCCCTCCTCCAACGCCTGCCCCTACACTGTGCACCGCTCACCACCTGCCACCTTCCTCTCCTTCTTGTAGCCACCACAGGATGCCATCAACCGCGCCGTCACCACCATCGGGTGTGGCCTGAGAGGGGCGATCTTCAGAGGCAGCCTCGACGTTTGTCTCTCCTCCTCTTGTGTGCACAAGCCGCGGCAACAAATCCTCTGTTTTCAAGTTGATTAAAAATTACATTTAATGCCATTTCCACCATAAATTAATTTTCATTTATGATTATTTTATTATGGTAAAATTGAGAATGCACACTAATGCTTTTTGATAATTGCACATTATTGATATTCACCTATTTCAAGATTGATTTTGGGATTAACATGTGCACCAATTTTCTCTAGTATATGTCAATTGAAAATTACATAAAATCATCATATATTTATTGAAGATTTCAGAGAGGGAAAATTGCACATATACCCTTATATTTTTGAGTTATTGTGAATCTTCCTTCCATCGCATTTTATGTCGAATTTGACTAGGGATTTCGCACTTGACCGAAAGAATATGAAATAATCGAGAGCTTATTGCATAATTGCCTCCCTGTGGACACGACCCGCTCTTCTGTGAGTGGTTATTTTTATTGTTGGTTAGTCGATTTTTCCACCACTTAAATATTACAACGCGTTATTTCATTTGTGAAACTCAATCGAAAATGGAAAATTGACTTGTCATGCCCACTCACCTTCGACTGCCTCAAATGCTTAAGCATATTTGCGCTTGATCAGCCATTCGATCTCAAGATCGAACAGCTTAAAATGCTCCTTGCCAATGCCTTTGAAACACTACCGCGCACCTGCGTGTGATGAGGCGTGCAAATGCCTATCATCGCGCACGTACGAGATCGACAATCCTCTGCGTGCCACGCCTCCTCCTTTCGGCCACTCGATCTTGATCTAACAGCCCAATCTTGCCCACGCCCGCACCCGTCAGATTTGATGTGCTTGGCGCTGCTCGAGCGCATGCCCTTTGCTCGCGAAGGGGTGCTCGACCACTGTGCTAAGCCTTCTCTTGTGTTGCACGGATGAATTTGTGCACACGTGCTTGCGGCCATTAGATCAAGATCCAACGGCCCAGATTGCACGTTGAAAACTCTTTGGAGAGGTAGCGATGGTCCTAAGGGCCGATTGGACTGTTGGGATGGTGCTACGTGGTGCCATCTTGGCTGTCCATCATCTGAGTGTTGTAGATGGTGCCACGGGTGTCGAATTAGATCAATTTTTGTGCCATTAGGCTAAGATCATCGATCCAAACCCATCCGTGCGGTCGAGTTTGTCATCTGAAGTGTGGATTGGCACCATCTTGGCCCTTCATCATTACAGTTCCTCGATCTCTATCTGGTACTATGGATGTTTGATCAAGGTGATCTTGGAGTTGTTGAACTCCATTCGTCGCCTTGATCAGATTCGTACGGTTGGATCTTCGATTCGAGGCCCCGATTAACAAGTTACCCTATCCCTGATCATAAAAGGAGACAATATCTATAAAATTAATACAACCTGACATAAATGCATGATTATGCATGTTATGCAATATTTACAACGTATGATGCTAAAATGGTACTAAGAACATGCATTAACAGACATTTTAGGTTAATCAGATGTATGCACATCAAACCCTAAAGTGCAATATGAGTTCAGGATAAGATGTGTCAAGAAGGGTTTCTAGTTTTTCAAAAAGATGATAGGTTGCCTTCGGTTAAGCGACCGGTCGATCTTTCGCTTTTAAGTCGTTTGTAGTTTAATGTGGTGGAAAAATCGACTAATCAATTTTTAATAAGAAATAACCACTCGCAGAGGAGCGGGTCGTATCCACAGGGAGGCAATAACGTATTAAAATTCGCGCCACTTAAAAATGTTTGTTCGGAGTCAATTTGGACAAGAACCAAGCCAAGATTGCCTTTAGATTAAGGTTTAAGCAAGAAACAATGCTGAAATGGCAATTATGAGAAACTACAGGATATTTTCCGCAATGCAGAGTGAATAGAATATGATTAAAATGTGGCAATGGCAGAAAATGTAAATTTTAATTAAAGTTTTACTGTAGCAAAACAGGGGAATTTTTCCCCGTTGTCTTGCGCGACGAGGAGCCCATGGCCGGGCGTGGGAAGCTCGGAGGAGGTCCCTTGGATCAAGGGCTTCGAATTGGTGGTGGCGGCGAGTCGCGCGGCGGTTGGAGGTGGCCGGACGAGCTCCGGCGGAGGTGCTGCAGCCGGCAGCTTGCGCAGCCTGTTGGCGTGAAGTCCGCTGCCTGCTGCTGCTGCGGGGGTGGCTGCTGTGGCTGGCGTGTGCGGCTGGCGTGCGCGGTGGTCAGTTGGGCGGTCTGCAGGAGGTTGTGCGTGGGTGCGCGGAGGGTCTGCAGGAGGGCGCGCGGTTGTGCGTGGGCGGTGGTCTACAGGAGGGCGCTTGCGCGGTGGTAGCTGGCGTGGGCGGAGGGTCTGCAGAGGTCGGTTGCTGGCGGTTCTGCAGGCGCAGTGGTGAACGGCGTGGACTGCAGGTGCTGTTGGAGGGTGCAGGCGCGTGGGCGAAGGACTCTGCAGTCGCGAGTGAATGGCGCTTGTAAGCAGCAGGCGCAGGAGGAGGCGTGCTTGGTTGTGCTGATCTGCAGGCGTGTGTAGGTCTGTAGCCGGTGAGCGGTGGAGGGCGCAGGCGTGGGTGCGTTGAAGGTTCTGCAGGCTGTTGAGTAGAGGCGTGGCTGTTGGAGAGTTGAGGCGCGTTTGAGCTGAAGGTTGACGGACGTGGGTGCGCTGAAGGTTCTGCAGGTGCGGGAAGGGGTCTGCAGGCGACTTCAGGCGTGTGCGGTGAAGTGAGCGGGTAACTTCAGACGTCTGGGAAATTCCCCAGACGTCTTAAGTTACTGAGAGGGTGGCTGAATCAGTAGGTTGGTGACGGTGGTCGGCCATGACGGCGAGGGAGTTGCACGCTAAGGTGCTCACGGTAAGCGGGCGAGCTCCGGATGGCGGTGTGGCCTGTCACACCACACGCCCACGGTGGTGGAGACTCGCCGCCACGGTAGAGGCCGGCAGTGTGGAGTGGAAGAGAGAGGTTCTCTCTGCACAGTGGTGGGTTGGTGGCGGAGGCCTCCTGAGCTCGGCTGCCTCCCTGCTTCTTTTGTAGTGTCTTGAACAAATTTGAAATCAGCGGCCGACCAGATCCACCACATCCGCTCCCCCTTGAATGGCTTCTTCACTGCATCAGCCGGGCATTGGAGCGGTAGCCAGCCGTTCTGAAAGAAGACGAATAAAGAAAATATTATTAAAATATTAGGGTTATTTATGTATAGACCCTCAACTTCTATGTTAATAAAAATAATATACCTAATTGGTTATCTAATTAGATGAATGCTATTCTAAGCTAATTCTAAATGCACTTAAGATATGAATGCAATGTATGGATTATGTAATTAGATTAAAACTATGAATTAATCTATTTACATCCTAATTTATACTAAATAAATGTTAGAATTAACCTAATGTGTAGGCACTTAAATACTTAAATAGCCCACAACTATGGGCTAATCAAATACCCCCATGCCTAGTTTTTGCTAGTCCCTAGCAAAATTAAGCGAAACCTAGCACTCTAAGTAGACTAGTCAACTCACTTAGTCTTCCTTCAGAAGCATATTAAGTTCAGGTTCTAAACCCAAGGTCCCTAAGTAGTTGTTAAGTTACAGACTAGGTCGGCTAAAGACGAGTTGTAAGCACAAGTTTCCCTGATTTCTGACTCTACCCTAAAGTTTATTGATCCCTGAGATTAAAGCATCCGTGCTTTTGCATTGGTCCGAGTTATTTGAGTTAAAGGAATTTTTTTTTTTTTAATATATATACTTTTTTTTTTTGTTTGATTCTTCTAAGTCTAACCTCAGATCAGCTATCAACACGGTCTGTATCGGATTCATTGTCCCCATTACCATACCTCGAAGGGTGCCTGGCTTTCGATGCTTCGAGATAGCACCGCCCATAACGACCCCAAGAACTCCTGGCAATCGACACTTCGAGATAGTATCGCCCATGGATTTCTTAAGCGAATTCAGGCCTATGGCAATCGGCACTTCGAGATAGGGCCGCCCATGGTACCTGAACCGCGCAATGCGCTTACATGCCCCCAGTAGGATGGATATCCTAAGAGACAAGAGCCGAGGAGGTAATATGTTACCATCCCATCCTCAAGGTGAGTATATACTCGACCTCTCCTGCGGCGGGAACTCTTCCAATCAAAATGTGTTTTCAAGCCTTTCTTAAGTCAAAACTAAGAGAACCAAATCTCTTTTCAAAAATTAAGTTAATTACCAGACCAAGTGTGAACAATTTGGATGCTTGGGTTACAAGGACCCGTAAACCAAAAGGTAGAATAAGACTCCAAGTACTACCCCACCTTTTAACTCAAACCCTAGCTTCCCTTCCTCAACCTCTTGAAGAATGGTCCGCAACTTAACTCCTACTTAAGTTTTTAAGTCCACAAAGGACCCTAAAGGTCTAAAGCTAGTAGCTTATTTAGCTTCTAAAGTTTGACCCTAAAATTAACTTAGTCTACCCTAGAGTTCTGATTTGCTTAAGACTGCAAGATCTAGCCAGTTAAGCTCAAAACTTTTTTTTTTTTTGTTCTCTTTTTTTTTTCTCTCTTTTTTCTCTTTTTTTTTTTTTTATAAATGCATGCTATAAACAAAATGCCTTAGGTCCTCTCTCCCATGCCTGGTTCAAACAATGTCCTCATTGAAAATCAAAAATAGCTAAAGGAAGATATTACCTGAGGCGGAGAATAGTAGGAGCTAAGGCTCCTCAAGAGTGACTTTGTCAACTAGATGGCCATCTAAAGTTATGTACGGTTTTAACCGTTGACCATTGACGATAAAGGGAGTTGCTGAAGAGGAAGGATTTTTGATCTCCACAGCTCCATGGGGGAATACTTTGGTGATTATGTAAGGCCCATCCCAACGAGATTTTAATTTCCCAGGAAAAAGCTTAAGCCTGGAATTGAAAAGACAGACTTGTTGGTTGGGTTCAAAGGTCTTTCGAAGAATAAACTTGTCATGCAAGACCTTAGTTCTTTCTTTATAAGCTTGAGAGGTGTCATAAGCATCATTCCTCAGCTCCTCAAGCTCACTTAATTCTAGAAATCGTGCCTTACATGCCTTCTCTAAATCCATGTTAACACTTCGAATAGCCCAAAGTGCTTTATGTTCCAACTCAACAGGTAAATGGCACGCTTTTCCATACACAATCCGAAAGGGAGAAGTACCCAAAGGGGTCTTATAAGCCGTTCGATAAGCCCACAAAGCATCATCGAGCTTTTGGGACCAATCTTTCCTATCAGGTCTAACGGTCTTTTCCAAAATATTTTTTATCTCCCTATTTGATACTTCAACCTGACCACTTGTCTGAGGGTGGTAAGGGGTAGCAACCTTGTGAGTCACTCCCAAACTCTTAATTAACCGATTGAAGTGGTGGTTTCGGAAATGAGGTCCCCCATCACTTATAATAGTCTTGGGGCAGCCAAAACGGGATATGATATTGGCCTTCACAAATTTCAAAACCACAGAGTGGTCATTTATGCGCGTCGGAATGGCCTCTATCCATTTAGAGACATAATCAACTGCCACCAAGATATATTCAAAACCATGGGACGACGGGAAGGAGCCCATAAAGTCAATTCCCCACACATCAAAAATTTCAACAGATTGAATAGGATGTTGAGGCATTTCATTCTTCTTCCCATTCGTTCCAGTCCGTTGACATCTAATATAGGCCTTAACAAAATTATGAGAATCCTTAAATAAGGAAGGCCACCAAAAACCAGACTGGAGAACCTTAAAAGCAGTTTTCTTAGCACCAAAGTGTCCTCCACAATGAAGTGCATGGCAAAATGTCAGCACACTTTGTTGTTCCTCTTCAGGCACACAACGTCTCAAAACTTGGCCTTGTCCAATTCTAAATAATTCTGGCTCTTCCCAATGAAAATATCTCGCTTGAGAAATGAATCTCTTTCTTTTCTGCTTATCCCAAGAGCCAGGAGTTTGTCCAGTGACCAAGTAATTTACAATGTCTGCATACCAAGGTAAAGTTGGTGTTACCTCCATCAGAGTTTCATCGGGGAATGTCTCGCGAATGTCTTCAGAAATAGAGTCGTTAAGAGGAAGACGAGACAGGTGGTCAGCCACAACATTTTCTACTCCTTTCTTTTCACGTATTTCCAAGTCAAATTCTTGAAGGAGTAAGATCCACCTAATCAGACGTGGCTTAGAATCTTTCTTAGCAATGAGATGTTTCACTGCTGCATGATCAGTAAAAATAACCACCTTAGACCCAAGTAAATATGACCTAAACTTCTCCAGAGCAAAAACTACAGCAAGTAATTCTTTTTCAGTGACGGTGTAGTTTTGCTGAGGTTCAGTTAAAGTCTTGCTTGCATAATGCAGCACATGAGGTCTTCCCTCAACCCTTTGTCCAAGGACTGCTCCCACTGCATAATCCGAAGCATCACACATAAGCTCAAAGGGGAGTGCCCAATCAGGAGCTTGGAGAACAGGCACAGAGATCAAGGCCTCCTTTAGAGTTTGAAAGGCCTCGGCACACTTTGAATCAAAACTGAAGGAAGATTCCTTCGCCAATAAGTCACAAAGTGGCCTAGAAATCTTACTAAAATTTTTAATAAAGCGCCTGTACAAGCCAGCATGGCCCAGAAAGGCTCTAATCTGTTTGACATTCGTAGGCAATGGAAGTTTGGAAATAGAATCAATCTTGGCTTTATCTACTTCCAAACCTTGCTCAGATACAACATGCCCAAGTACAATTCCTTTCTGTACCATGAAGTGACTTTTCTCCCAGCTGAGGACTAAACCAGTCTCCTTACATCGTTTCAACACATTCTCCAGGTGCAGGAGACACTGGTCGAAAGACGAGCCATAAATAGAGAAGTCATCCATAAATACTTCGACACACTCGTCAATCATGTCCGAAAAGATAGACATCATACACCGCTGGAAAGTTGCAGGGGCATTACATAATCCAAACGGCATACGCCTGAATGCAAAAGTACCGTAAGGACTCGTGAATGTCGTCTTTTCCTGGTCATCAGGAAAGACTGCCACCTGATTGTACCCAGAATATCCATCGAGAAAGCAATAATACTTATTCCCTGCCAATTTTTCGAGAATTTGATCAATAAAAGGCAAAGGAAAGTGATCCTTCTGGGTAGCGGTGTTCAGCTTGCGGTAATCAATACAGACCCTCCATCCAGTTGAGGGTCTAGTGACAACTTGTTCACCTTGGTCGTTGAGTTCCATAGTAAAGCCTGCCTTCTTTGGCACCACATGAATGGGACTGACCCATTTACTATCAGCAATGGGATATATGATCCCAGCGTCCAACCACTTCAGGATTTCCTTTTTTACAACCTCCCTCATATTAGGGTTCAGACGTCTCTGCATGTCCCTAAAAGGCTTGATGGAATCATCAGTATAAATGTGGTGCATGCAGAGTGTAGAGTCTATACCCTTAATGTCAGCAATGCTCCAAGCAATAGCTTCCTTATGCCTAGACAGGCATTCAATCAAGGCTCCCTCCTGTGCCTCAGACAGCACAGCCGAAATGATAACTGGGAGCGTATCATTGGCACCTAGGAAAACATACTTGAGAGTGTCAGGGAGGGGTTTCAACTCAAGGTTGGGGGCTTGTATGGTTGAGGGTTTCATAATAGATGTCCCCATCTCAGGTAGCAAATCTACCTTCGGCGGAAATGATGGGGGAAGAGACTCAGCAGAAACTCCTAGCAATTCCTCTAGTTCTAGTATATCCCCTTCACATTCCTCCAAGAGATGGGAATGCTCATTTAGCATGACATGCTGAAGGGGGTCATCACATAACATTGCAGGAGTTGCCTCTTCAATCAGGTCATCTATCACCTCAACTTGAGAACAATCCTCAAGTCCAGCTTGTTTGTAAGCATCAAACACATTAAGCCAGATTTTCCTATTCCCAAAGCCCATTTTCAATGCCCCAGTATTGCAATTAATTGAAGCATGGGAAGTTGCAAGGAAGGGGCGGCCCAAAATGATGGAGGGTTTGGTTGGCTTGTTGGTAGGGTAAGTGTCCAAAACTAAGAAGTCAACGGGAAAGAAGAAATCCTCCACTCTTACGAGGACATCTTCCAAAATTCCCCGTGGTGTCTTAAGTGATCGATCAGCAACTTGAAGGACTACAGGGCTAGGCTTCAGATTGCCTCCCCCAAGTTGTTCATATACATAGCTCGGAAGGATGTTCACCCCCGCACCCAGATCAAGCAGAGCCTCATCAATTTGTAAGTCACCAATAACTACAGAGATATATGGGGCCCCTGGGTCCTTAAGTTTCGGAGGTGTGCCATGTTGAACAATTGAGCTAACAGAATCAGGCTAGATTGCCGCTTTTTCGTGCACAAGTCCTTTAAGAAGCGGGCATAAGACGGAATCTGCCTGATAGCTTCAAGCAAAGGCAGGTTAATCTGCACTTGCTTGAAAGTTTCCATAATCTCATCCGTCTTATCTTTGGCTCCAGATGAGCCAGCAGAAGTCTGCCCAGAGGTGGATAAGCACTCTGGAAATGGCACTCTCGATCTCTGGGTGGAAGGGTTGTCATGTCGAGTAAGGGGTGGAACGGGGGCAACTTCTTCCGGTGAGGTGATTTCAAGCGGAGAAGATTTGGGCAAATCTTCTTCGGTGGGGGTGAAAGTCGGGGTGGATGTTTTTTTAGGGGGTGAGACTATAGGAGCATCGGGTTTGGAAATTTCTTTCCCACTCCTCAGAATAGTCACCGCCTGAGCATGCTCCCTAAAGACAATCCCTTTTCCTTTAGGATTTTCCTCAGCAGCACTTGGAAACTTCCCAGTCTCCCTCTGTCTAACGGCCTCAACAAGGTGTCCAATTTGTGATTTCATCTCATGTATAGCCTTGTCATGAGATTGGATGATGGCACTTTGACTTTCTTGCATAGTTTTCAATATCGCCTTCAATTCATCCATCTCAGAGGTTTTAGGTTGGGCAAAGGTCTGAGGTTGGTTCATTTGATGGTTTTGAAAGGATTGCGGTTTGTAATTCCCTGAATTTGAGACATTTCCTTGTCTCCATGAAAAGTTTGGGTGGTTCCTCCATCCCTCATTATAAGTGTTGGAGAAAGGATCATTACGAGGTCTTGGACGGAACCCTTGAGCGGCATTCAAATCTGCTTGTACAAGCTCAGGGAATTGGGAGGCTAAGTGGCAATCCACAGTGGCGTGTGTATTGCCTTGACAAATTACACATTCGGAAGCTTGGGATGTGGAGGTGTTAGGTGTGAATGAACTCGGGTTCGACATAAGCCTTTCCATGTTTTGATTCAGTAATTGAATTTGATAAGCTAAATTCTGGGTTTCCCTTGCTTCATTCGCCTCCAACTTTCTTTGCATGAGAGTGGGCTTTCTATCCATGTAGGCAGAATTCAAGTGAATAGAATTCTCACTCAAAGTATCAAATAAGTTCCAAGCTTCATCCTCAGTCTTAGATAGAAAGGTTCCTGCACAGGCACCATCCACAGTTTGCCTATGAGAATCATTAAGTCCGGTGTAGAACCTTTCAACCAGTTGCCATTTAGGCACCTGGTGATGTGGGCAAAGTCTCAGCAAATCGTTAAAGCACTCCCACGCATCATGGAAAGCTTCCCCATCCTTTTGAGCAAAACTCATGATTTCCCTCCTAAAGTGATTTGTTTTGCTCATGGGGAAGTACTTCTTCAAAAACTCCTTTTTCAGGGCATCCCAAGTATTTAAATTATCAAGGGTGTGATACCAATACTTGGCTTTGTCCTTTAGGGAGAAGGGAAAAAGGGTCCGCATTTGAGCGTCATCAGTAACGCCCTGCAGCTTCACCGTGGAACAGACCTCGGTGAATTCCTCAATATGCCTGTAAGGGTCTTCCCTAGTAGTACCATAAAAGGAGGGTAGCAAGGATATGGTACTACTTTTGATCTCATATGGATTATCCCCTCCAGGTCTACGTAGTGCTGGGCCAGCTTGGTTGGTTGGGATGAAATATTCCTTAAGGCTCCTTTGACCGGCCATTTCTACCCTTGGGAGGTCTTTTCTTAGGATTCTTTCCGGTTCAGGATCAAATGCAAGTTGTCTCCTAAGAGAACGCCTACCAAGCATGCACTACAAACACAATTCAAACGGACTTGTTTGGTCTTTACAGATTTAGGCTTTTGATTTTAAGTCAGATTGCAGGTGACAATACAATTTGTTCAATCAATTTACGCGCCTATTGTCGACCTACGGCTCGCCTAAAAAGACCTAGTTGGAGCTTAGGTGTTCTTCCCTAAATCTCAAATGGTCAAGTAAATCCAAAGACGGAAGATCGAGGGATGCAAGTAGGCCTAAGCCTTCCTTTGAAGCTGTGTTTTCGCGGTGCTCCTCAACTACCCCCAAAAATCCGTGACAGGGTATCCCCCTCTTTGGATTTACAAAACCTTTGATCTCAAGTTCCGAACACTTCAAAATCCAACGAAAGGAGGGCTCTTGTCCTAGTATTTCCAAACCTAAGGAGTGTCTAGAAACGTGCCGTGGTGCAAGTGAAATAAGTGTGCATACACCGTCAAAGATTTTGAACTTTTAATCGCACGCCAAGTTTGAAAATCAAATCCTTGGTTTTTAAAATGTCCTTCCTTTAATTAGTCCTTTTTCTAAAGAAAATATGTGACCACTTGTTAGATTTATTCAGTACAGATTAGGTGGTCTTCGCATTAAATCCCAAATGCAATGCGTGATCAAAAATAGGATGCAAAGTAAGAGAATGCGTACCTTGCCTCCAGCAATCTTCGATGCAAAAATGCACGCAATGCAGAAAAGCAAATCTAGAGGCTGCTCATACAGACCTAAATGGTTCGTCCTAGGGCAGGCAACTTCTAGCAGGCAGCTCATTTTTTTTTCTTTTTCTATTTTTTTTTAGAACTACTTATGCACAAGCAAATAAAAGTAATAATAAAAAATAATAATAAACCTAAATCTAAAGAAAAGGGAACAGGCTCCCAAAAATTACCCAACACGGGTCCAAAACAAAATCAGGGAACAAACCCTCAAAATATGCCCCAGAACAAGGGTTTCAAACTAACTGTAATGAAAAATTAAGTCTTCAGTCTTAATTCTATTCTAATTAAATTAGCGATTAAATACAATGGTGTCCATCGCGTCCTCGTCCTTCTCCTCCTTTCAAAATTGCTTGTCCACTTCTCGTCTGGCGACGTCAAGGGTCGCCTCTCACAGTGGCAGATTCTTGCACAAAATTTCTCGCACAGAAAAGAAAATAATAGATGGTCAAATCTCTGTGCAATTGATAATTAATCAAACTAAAATTAGGCAAAATTATTACATCTGTTGCCTCCCCGGCAACGGCGCCATTTGACCGGTCGATCTTTCGCTTTTAAGTCGTTTGTAGTTTAATGTGGTGGAAAAATCGACTAATCAATTTTTAATAAGAAATAACCACTCGCAGAGGAGCGGGTCGTATCCACAGGGAGGCAATAACGTATTAAAATTCGCGCCACTTAAAAATGTTTGTTCGGAGTCAATTTGGACAAGAACCAAGCCAAGATTGCCTTTAGATTAAGGTTTAAGCAAGAAACAATGCTGAAATGGCAATTATGAGAAACTACAGGATATTTTTCGCAATGCAGAGTGAATAGAATATGATTAAAATGTGACAATGGCAGAAAATGTAAATTTTAATTAAAGTTTTACTGTAGCAAAACAGGGGAATTTTTCCCCGTTGTCTTGAGCGACGAGGAGCCCATGGCTGGGCGTGGGAAGCTCGGAGGAGGTCCCTTGGATCAAGGGCTTCGAATCGGTGGTGGCGGCGAGTCGCGCGGCGGTCGGAGGTGGCCGGACGAGCTCCGGCGGAGGTGCTGCAGCCAGCAGCTTGCGCAGCCTGTTGGCGTGAAGTCCGCCGCCTGCTGCTGCTGCGGGGGTGGCTGCTGCGGCTGGCGTGTGCGGCTGGCGTGCGCGGTGGTCGGTTGGGAGGTCTGCAGGCGGTTGTGCGTGGGTGCGCGGAGGGTCTGCAGGAGGGCGCGCGGTTGTGCATGGGCGGTGGTCTGCAGGAGGGCGCTTGCGCGGTGGTAGCTGGCGTGGGCGGAGGGTCTGCAGAGGTCGGTTGCTGGCGGTTCTGCAGGCGCAGTGGTGAACGGCGTGGACTGCAGGCGCTGTTGGAGGGTGCAGGCGCGTGGGCGAAGGACTCTGCAGTCGCGAGTGAATGGCGCTTGCAAGCGGCAGGCGCGGGAGGAGGCGTGCTCGGTTGTGCTGATCTGCAGGCGTGCGTAGGTCTGCAGCCGGTGAGCGGTGGAGGGCGCAGGCGTGGGTGCGCTGAAGGTTCTGCAGGCTGTTGAGCGGAGGCGTGGCTGTTGGAGAGTTGAGGCACGTTTGAGCTGAAGGTTGACGGACGTGGGTGCGCTGAAGGTTCTGCAGGTGCGGGAAGGGGTCTGCAGGCGACTTCAGGCGTGTGCGGTGAAGTGAGCGGGTAACTTCAGACGTCTGGGAAATTCCCCAGACGTCTTAAGTTACTGAGAGGTTGGCTGAATCAGTAGGTTGGTGACGGTGGTCGGCGATGACGGCGAGGGAGTTGCACGCTAAGGTGCTCACGGTAATGCGGGCGAGCTCCGGATGGCGGTGTGGCCTGTCACACCACACGGCCACGGTGGTGGAGACTCGCCGCCACGGTAGAGGCCGGCAGTGTGGAGTGGAAGAGGGAGGTTCTCTCTACACAGTGGTGGGTCGGTGGCGGAGGCCTCCTGAGCTCGGCTGCCTCCCTGCTCCTTTTGTAGTGTCTTGAACAAATTTGAAATCAGCGGCCGACCAGATCCACCACATCCGCTCCCCCTTGAATGGCTTCTTCACTGCATCAGCCGGGCGTTGGAGCGGCAGCCAGCCGTTCTGAAAGAAGACGAATAAAGAAAATATTATTAAAATATTAGGGTTATTTATGTATAGACCCTCAACTTCTATGTTAATAAAAATAATATACCTAATTGGTTATCTAATTAGATGAATGCTATTCTAAGCTAATTCTAAATGCACTTAAGATATGAATGCAATGTATGGATTATGTAATTAGATTAAAACTATGAATTAATCTATTTACATCCTAATTTATACTAAATAAATGTTAGAATTAACCTAATGTGTAGGCACTTAAATACTTAAATAGCCCACAACTATGGGCTAATCATTAAGCACTGAGTTTAACGCCATCAGCCGGGCGCAATAAGCTCAGGGAGAATGGAGATCAAAAGATACCTTAGCCCTATTCGTATTAGTAAGTTCAATGAATGGCTTGAGTCACTAATCGTTCACAATAAAGGGTTCTGAATCAAGGCTAGGTTGGCTGATTTCAATAGCTCCATTTCCAAAGATTCATCTCACTAAGAATGGTCCAATCCATTTTGATCTGAGTTTTCCTGGAAAAAGTTTTAGTTTGGCATCAAAGAGTAGAACTTTCTAACCAGGGTGGAAAGATTTTTGCACAATGTGCCTATCTGGAAAGCTTTAACCCACCCTTTGTTGATATGCGAGTTCTCGTACGCATCATTGTGTAGTTCCTCGATCTTGCTTAATTGCAACCGATGGTGTATTCCAGCCTTCACTAGATCCAGAATGCACTTCCGTACTACCTAATAAGCCTTATGCTCCATCTCGACAGGAAGGTGACATGCCATACCGTACACTAATATGAAGGGTGACATGCCTAATTGGGTCTTATGGGCAGTCCTATAGGCCCACAAGGATTCCAGAAGGTGAGAAGACTAATCTTTTCTATCAGGCCGAACAGTGACCTGAGGGATCTTCTTAATCTCTCGATTCGACAATTCTGCCAGTCCATTAGTCCGGGGGTGGTAAGGAGTCGAGATATGATGCGACACCGCATACTTTTTCATCAGGGACTAGAAGTGCACATTGGTAAAATGAGACCTGCCATCACTGATGATGGCCTTAGGCACCCAAAATCTGGTAAAGATGTTCTCCTAGATAAATTGAAGGACAACTTTATGATCACTAGTTCTTGTGGGGACGGCTTCGACCCATTTAGAGCCATAATCAATAGCGAGTAGAATGTATTCAAAGTCGTTATATCTGGGAAAGGGTCCCATGAAATCAATTGCCTATATGTCAAAGATTTCACACACAATATCCCATGGGCCCATGTTGCCGAGGGTCTGACAACGAGTGCATGCCCTACAATACGTCTGTGTGTCTTTAAACAAAGTGGGCCAAAAGAACCCACACTGGAGAATTTTCGCTGCAGTTTTACGCCTAGAGAAATGGCCATTGTAGGCCTAGTCGTGATAGAATGACATTACATCATTGACCTCATTGTCAGGAATGCATCTTTGGATCACCTGATGTGGATGTGGAAAAGGTATGGTTCCTCCCAAATATAGTACTTGGCCTCGACAATCAATTTGTTCCACTTGGAAGTCAGCCAATCTAGCAGAACTTTTCCCATAACCAAGTAGTTTACAATATCAGCAAACCATGGGAGATTGTGAATGGCTAGTAGGTGCTCGTCCGAAAAATGCTCGGTGATTGGACCAAATGGGTCGATGATGGAAGAAGGAAGATGGGAGAAGTGGTCAGCTACCACATTTTGTTTTCTCACTTTATCGCCAATCTCGAGATTGAATTCTTGCAACAGCAATATCCAGTAGATTAGTCAAAGTTTCACATCTTTCCTCATAAGAAGGTGCCTCACTGTAGTGTGATCTGAGTATATGATAACACGGGAACCCAAAAGATATGATCTGAATTTCTCCAGGGCAAATACTACGGCTAGCAGCTCTTTCTCAGTAACTGTATTGTTATGCTGGGCCTCGTCAAGTGTCTTGCTAATGTAGTAGATGACCACAGGTTTCTTGTCTATTTTCTACCTAAGTACTGCCCCTATAGCATAATAAGATGCATCGCACATGGTCTCAAAGGGTTAAGAGCAATCAGGGGAATGTAGGATAGGTGCTTGGGTAACTCGATCATGTAGGATCTCAAATGCCTGAGTGCACTCCTTGGAGATTTCAAAGGGGACATCCTTAGATAGAAGATTAGTCAGGGGGAGCATGATTTTCAAGAAATCAGGAATGAATCGACGGTAAAAATCGACGTGCCCCAGAAAGGATCGGATGTCTTTGACCGAGCTAGGCATATGGAGTTTGGAAATTAGATTTACCTTGGCTCGATCAACCTGGATGCCTTTTCTAGAGATGAGATGTCCCAAGACAATTCCCTTAGGTACCATGAAGTGGCTCTTTTCCCAGGAAAGAACCAAGTTCACGTCGATGCACCGCCAGAGGATTTGGACCAAGTGTAGGAGGAAATCATCAAATGATTCACCGACTACCTTGAAGTCATCCATGAAGACTTCAAGGAATTCACCTACCATATCTGAAAATATGGCAAGCATGCACCACTGGAAAGTAGCGAGTGCATTGCAGAGATTGAATGGCATCCTTCAGAATGCATACATTCCGAAGGGGCAGGTGAAGGTGGTCTTCTCTTGGTCCTCAAGATGGATTGCAACCTGATTGTAACCAGAGTACCTGTCCAAAAAGCAGAAGAATCAATTTCCCACTAGTTTCTCGAGAATTTGATTAATGAACGGTAGTAGGAAATGATCCTTCTTCATGAAGAAATTTAGTCTTCTATAATCAATGCAGACTCTCCACGAGTTTGCCATACAGGTCAGTATGATTTTTTCGGTTTCAGTCGTGATGACGGTGAGCCCTTCCTTCTTAGGCACAACTTGGATTGGACTCACCCCTTGACTATTAGAGATCGGGCAGATGATCCCTACATCTAACCACTTGATGTCCTCTTTTTTCATGACATCCTACAGATTTGGATTTAGGCATCTCTGCATTTCACGGGATGGTCATGAGCCCTCTTCAGTGTAGATGTGATGTGTGCAATATGAAGGGCTGATACTAGTTAGATCATCGAGAGTCCATCCAATGGCTCTCCCATGTTGCTGGAGAATAGAAATCAGGCGTGTTTCTTGATTAGGTGTGAGTTGGGAGTTGATAATCACAGGAAATGTCTGATTGGAACCCAAAAAGATGTATTTGAGATGATCAAGAAGAGGCTTTAATTCCATAACTAGGTTGTCAGCAGTAGCGGGTGGTTCAGGGTGAGTGTCGGGAGCAAAGGAAGGAGCTATGGGTGTGTCTAGGTTGAGTTCGGACTCCTCTAATTGTGGGTTTTGATCCTCTTGTGGTTGATTAGAAATAATCCGATTTTCCTCGATAAAGTTGTCAACCACAGCTGCGATATTGCAAATCTGTTCTTTGACTTTGAAATTAATTCCTTGTTGGGCCTTAAAGATATCGATCTTTAGTGTCTTTCTCTCAAATTTTAATTCAATTTGGCCCTCCTCACAATTGATATTGGCTCTAGTAGTGGCCATAAAGGGTCTCCCTAGTATGATCGGTGTATTTTTCACATTCTCAGAAGCATCCACATTTAAGACAATGAAATACACTGGAAAATAGAAGTCATGTATTCTAACTATGACATCCTCAAGAATTCCTTTCGGTGACTTCATTGATCGATTGGCTAGTTGTAAAGTCATTTTTGTCGGTTTAAGCTCGAATTCCTCGAAGTAGTCTAGTGGGGATGTAGGTATCAAATTTATGGAGGCTCCTAAGTCTAATAAAGCTCGGTTGAATTGTATATGACCGATTGCACAGGAGATCAAAGGGGTGCCTGGGTCTTTTGCCTTAGGAGGGACTTTGCTCAAAATGAAAGAGCTAGCTTGCCTCGATAATACGATCGAGTTCCTACCTTTGGTTCGCAGCTTACGCTTAGTTCTACACATGTCTTTTAGAAATCCTGCGTAAGCCTGTACATGGCATATTGCATCCATCAAGGGGATGTTTATATGGACCTGCTTAAAGAGCTTAACCAGGTCCTCCTCAGGTGCCATGATTTTGGTTGTCCTTTTTCCCTTGGTCAAGGCCTCAAGAAATGGAACCTTAGATGGTTCCTCTAGAATGGGTCCAAGTTCTTGATCTGGGATAGAGGCATCCTAGATGACTATCCTAGGTTTAGGGTTTGTATTACCGGGTTGGGAGTGGCTTTGATAAGGTGGGCCCTATGTTCTTTTGCCACTAGGAGTAGTAATAGAATTCAATCCCGCCTGGTTTTGGTTTGGTGTGGGTAAAAGGGGTGCTTGCTGCTGGTAACCCGCATATGATGTCGAAGCCTCCATCCTGTTGGGTGATGGAGTAGAAGGGGCCTAGTAAATGAAGTGAGCTTGGCCCTGATTTGGGTTCATAACACACCTCTGGATCGGAATGTTATTCAGATTAGGAAGAGGTTGTGAAGGAAGTGCACTAGGTTGGCGAGGATTTGCCATCTGGGCAAGTTGATTGCAAACCTCTGTGATCTCGTCCCTGTGCTGTTTTCACCATTTGTCTTCTGAATGTCAGCCAGAGTATGAAGGATAAAAGTCATTTGATCTATATGAGTCAGTCCAGATTGGTAAGTTGGGTTAGGCCGAGGCTGACGCGGCTGATATGGATGAGGAGCTTGTGGTTGGGGCTGATATTGAGGTCTCTAAGTTTGATTATTTCCTGACCACGTGAAATTAGGATGATTATGCCATCTAGGGTTGTAGGTGTTTGAGAATGGATCATTCTGAATGGCGTTGAGGTCCTCATAGGTCCGAGGGACCTTGGAAAAGTTAGAATATGAGGTTCAGAGTTCCCTCAACTAGAGTAGATGGGTCTAGAGTTTCCACCAAAACTAGAATCAAACAAGGGTGGAAATGGGTCCATCCCCTAAGAGGATTGGTGATATATGTTGTGCACAACTTCCCTGTCAGAGGGTGGTTGCACGAATGGGTTTTGCACAGAAGTGGCTCGCTGCAAGTGTCGAGTTAGCTCATCTACCTTCTTAATAATAGAGACCTTGTCCAGATGACTGGCCATCAGTTCCAAGTCGACGAAAGAGGACAGGCCCTACGTCTCATGTGGTCCCTTTGGATTCGTCAATGCACAAGCATTCGCCTAGTCGAACATGCCCATGGATTCATTATTGATGGAGTTCTCGCACATATTCTCGAGAACCTCCCACATGGTGTCTTCGTGTTGACCCATGATGTTTTCTCCGCAGGTTGTATTGACAAATAATTGAATATCCTCACAGAGTCCCTGGTAAAAAGACTGGACTTGTTCCCATTTAGGAACTCTGTGGTGGGGGCACTTTCGCATGAGATCCAGAAAACTATCCCATGCCTCGTAAAGCGGTTCTCCTGCTTGTTGTGTGAAATGCGTGATTTGGTGCTGTAAAGCATTTGTCCGACCAATAGGGAAGAACTTTCTTAAAAACTCAGATTGAAGTTCCGCCCAGGTGTTGATTGGGCACACTTGGGTTTGGTACCAATGAGCAGCTTTATCCATGAGAGAGAAGAACATTTTCATGAGTAGGACATTACGATTTTGAGCTTCTGACCCAAAGGTCTGGGCTAGATGCTTGATTTGCTTGATATGCTGAAAAGGATCTTCGGAATTATGCCCATGGAATTTGGGAATGGCATGAATCATGTTGGGCTTGAGTTCAGTGTCAGGACCTCTAGCGAGGATTTGTACTCCAGGTTCGATGCCACCGCAGCGGGATTGTAGTGATCTCACATCATTGGATGCTGCGGTGGGTTCACAAAGGCTTGGAATAGATCATTGAGGCGCTGAAGCTAATTTTCAAGATTATTTTCTCCTGCTGGTTATGCCATGATGATGAATGAAGGAGAATTAGGTTCAGATGAATCATAAGAGATATCAGTTGGATTGGGTTCTTGCACAAACAAGGAGGTCGAGGTTTGGCCTCGATGGGAATGACTAGATAAAGGAGGCCTCAAGGATGGTCTTACAGACCTCCTCCTGAACATGCACTGATGGAGTAGATGAGGGGTAGAATGTGATGGACCCAATCAAGACACCCAAAAAATTTTGGATGACTATAGTGGTTCAGGGTGGATGATACCCCTTACTCAGAAATCCGTCCACCTAAGAATTACCTTGGCAACCAGAGAGGGAGAGTCCCGCAAAGGCCCCTACATGGTAGAGTGCCCCCACGGATTACAGGGTTTCCCCCACCTGACCTCTCTTGTCACTGATGTTCCAAGTAGGCTAGAATGGGGGGACTTGACCTCTTAAGTCTACCTGTTTTAATTAAGAGCAAGGGTGCTTATGATTTCACTTGAACTTTTAAGATATTTTTGTGAAAAAGTGACCTAATTTGAAGATTGGTTAACCCAACAAGGTGGGCAAACTTCACCTATATTGTATTTTTGAGAAATTTATGTCCCTCTTTTATTGTTCAAATGAAATAAGAGCTTGATTTTAGGGTTTTGCTTGAATAGATCAATTCAATCAAGGTCTAGGCACACATTGTTTTGGAAAGATCAATTCTTGGTTAAGCAAGTGTGTCTCAAAAACACTAAACTGGAATCCCTAATTGGATCTGATTTGGTCCAATATTTTCCATCCAAATGTGGTACCTAGGGCTTTAAACAAGAAGGTTATAGCCCTAAATACCTTAAGATCTTAAGTAGGTGAACAACTTAAGGCTTGGATGTTCTCTCGATTGTATCAAATTAGGCAACTTGATGATTTGTCTAAGAATAGAATGCAAGTAGCCCTAATTGATTTTTCCTTTTTTAGCTTTTTCAGATTTAGGGGCTTAGAAGGATTTGAATGGAGTTTACCTGTCCCTGGAGTGGTTGATGTGTGGCTGATCTTCCTTAATGGATCCCCTGAAATAGATCAAAGTCAAAAGAGATAGAGCAAGTTAGTATTGACTCGGATATTGCCATCAAGAGATCAGAATTGCGCATTGCTCCTCGACAACAACGCCAAAATGTTCGCAAGTGAAATCGAGGTTTTAAAAATTGTGTTGTAGTATAGCCGAAATTGCTTTGAAAACAAATAATATTTATTACTCAAATTTGAAGTCCAAGGTCGAACACAGGGAGCAATATAGCAATTTAAAACTCAAGATCACGAATTGAATAAAAAATATAAGAGATTGTAATAATAAAATGTCAGGTATCAATGTGCAAAAAGAATGGAGTAAAATGGTGATTTGAATCACCAATTACTCCTCACAAGTAGCAACTAAATCAACAATATCAACAAAGCTTCAAATATATGCAATCAAATGATCTAGGCTTGTATCGGACCGCTTAAACAGCCGATGGCTACAGTGCTTCCAAGAGACCCAAGGGTCTCTCTTCTCCTTCTTTCTTTCTTTCTATACTCTGCTTCTCCTACCTTGTCTTCTGTTCTTCCATTTGTTCTTCTTCTTCGTTGGCCCTTCTGTTCTTCTACTCTTCTCCTTATTTTTTTCTTCCTGTGAGACTCCCCTTCTTCTTCCTTCTTCTTCTTTAACTCTTCTTCACACAAAGGGGGATCCTTCTTCAAACAGCTAAGTGTCAGTCGTTATTCTCTGTAGCAAAACCCCCTGCCCCCGTGCATGATCCTCTCTTTCTCTCCTTAGGTCACGCTCTCCTAAAGCCTCCAAAAGTACCAGGTTATCAGGTTTCGGACCTAAAGCACACCAGGGTCCAGGGCTGTAAGCGTGATCGCAGCTGAAGAGTGGAGTTGGGTTAGGTGGGTTAGGTTGGCACTAAGCCTGCGGGGGATGGGTCACGGGCGAGGCATAGGTGAGTGGGTGAGTAGGGGACCTCACCCCCCGAGTGTCTAAGGCGATAAGCCCCAGACCTCATATGTGGGGTTATACCTCCATTGGTTTCTGAGGTGGCACTAAAGAGAGTGCCTCTTCTTCACGTGCGTCTGCGGCTGGATTTCCTTCCAATCAAAGCAGTTGCTAAGGGTATGCCTTCCAATTGAGTGCTTGGGATGAGACCCGAAGCCAATTCGCGTCACTTGGAGGTGGCACCTAGAGATGTAGGTGCCGAACAAAGCTTCAAGTAAGCTTGAAGTTTGTTGCTAATGGAAAGCTTGACCTGGTACCTAAAAATTCAAGAAAAAAGCCTTACGGCCATGTCAAATGGTTCAGCAGGATCACCGTAGCACGGCGAACGTGGTGGTGGGGTGCAGCGTGGCGTGAGAGTGCGAGAGGTGGTTGGACGGTGACGAAGATGGTCGTGAGAGGGTGCATTGTTCGAGGGTGCATTTGTGTGAGCGGTGGAGCAAGATAGGAGAGGGGTTTGATTGGTGGAGTTGTAGCGAAGCTGATTGTTGACGCGGGCTCGATCGTGTTTTAATAGTTAGTTACGTCGTAGTATAGGTGATCAAGTGTTGTCAACCAATAAAAGTTTATTACTTGAAAACCTAAGTATTCAAGGTCGAACACAGGGAGCAATTGGAATTTATTACTAATCTCAAGAATGTAATTGAACACTTAATTACTCAAAACTTAATTCAAAATATATAAATGCATGAGTTTGAAAGTTAATTATGGCAAAAAGAAAGAATTTGGACGTCTGATCATGGGATCAGACGTCTTAAAAATATGTTTTCTCCTCTCTTGTTCTTCTTCTTCTGACTTCTAATTTTTCCTTTCTTCTTTGTGCTTCTTCCTTCTTCTCTGCAGTTGCCTTGCTTCTTTCTTCTTATTTTCTTTTGCGGGTCTTCTCTCTGGCTCTGCTTTCTATTTTTTCTTCTTCCTTCCTTGGTTTTGTTTCCTCTTCTTCTTCTTCCTTGGTTTTGTTTCCCTTGCCTTCAACTTCTCTTCTTCTGCTTGTCTTGACCTTTCTTTATTTCTTCTTTCTTCTCCAGTTCCTCTTCTCTTTTTCCTTCGCCTCTTCCTTTCCTTCTCTTTTTCCTCTGTGAAGGTTTCCTTGCTTCTGCTTCTTCTCCTTCTCTTGCAGCGGCTAAGTGTCAGCTTCGCTGCCCCCTTCTGCCTTCCCTGCACAAACCACAGAGGAGCAAAACCTATCCCTCTACCCACACCCGCGCGTCTCTCTCTGTGTATATCACTCTTCAGCACGCTCTCCCAAAGCTGGGTAAACGGGTCGAGTCGCGTGCCCGGGTCCAGGCACACCGGTGTGGGTGTGGTGAGCGAGGAGTGCTCAGGATAGTGTCGGGTCAGGTCGCGCTAGATCCGCGTGGTCAACTCATGGACGAGGCACAGTGGTTAGGTGAGGGACCTCACCCCAAGTGTAACTGGAGGCAACGAGGCAATAACACAAAAACAATATAAAGGATACACGCACTTTGTAACTTACTGAGGTGGGACTAATGCCCACCGCTCTCTCTCGCACGCCCACAGTAGACCGTGCCTTCAATTTCCACAACTGCAGGCGTTGCGACGTCACTTGCTGGGTCGACTGTCTTCGCAAGACCTTCCCAAGTTTGCAGCACCTGGAATCCTGCAGCCCTGCCACTTGGAGCAAGCATGTATCTTCCTTGAGTCACCGCCAATGGTGGCCTGAGCTTGAAATCTGCCTGACATAACAAGGGCCTTGCAGCCAAATCAGATCACAGGGGGACCTTCGCAGTGTCACGGCGAAGGTGAGGCGCTAGGTGGCAGGCCGCGGGGTGGCCTAGACATGCGTGCCTAGGTCGCTCTGTCGCTGGACGGATGGGTGTGATCGGGGGGCTATTGTGGCGGTGTAGAGGGACTGTGGATGAGTGGAGGGTACCCAGTGAGGTGAGGTGGAGGTTATGCGATGGTCGACGAGACATGTGGGGCTGCGGAGTGATGGGAGCATCTCGCCGGAGGGTGGCCGGAGATGAAGATGGTGGTGAATAGCGGCGGTCGAGGGGCATTTGGTGAAATAGGATGAGGGAAATGAAAGAGGGGATAGATAAGAACAGTTTTAACCTAACTAAAGGGACGAAGGGGGCAAGAAGGCAGCCGGCAGTACCTGCTGTCGCCGGAGAAGAAAACGTCTAGTGGAGGAAGACGGCGGCGACGATGGGGCTAGGGCAGCTCACGCAGGTGTTGCACGACGCAGAGGAGGATGAGGAGGATGGCTTTGCCACTGGTTTTGTGGCAGAGCAACGAGGAAGAGGAGGGGGGCTCGCCGGAGCTCGCTGGACCCCTTGGCCGGAGAAGAAGAAGATGAATTTGAGGTGGAATCCCGGCCAAGTCAAGCTGAGGAGGTGCAGTCGAAGTTGAGGGTTAATTTATAGGTGTTGGCCGAGCTTCTGGTGCATGGGGGACAAGCCTTCTGCCACCGACGCCTTGCCGGAGATGGAAGGTAGTTAGATACCCAAATCTCTCGTGCGTTCGCACGAGAGATTGGATAGGGATCAGAGATTGTGATCGGGCTCAGATGGAAGGGGATTCCTTAGAGAATCTCCCTTCCAATTCTGGGAGGAGATCTTTGAGGGATCAGAGAGTATCCCCCCTGCCTTCCACATCGGAGAAGGATTCCTCCCCATTAATGGTGGAGGGACCTGATTGTTAGATTGGCGAGAAATATAGGGGGGTTTATGCAATGGTTTTCAAAAGATAGGGACAAAAATGTGATTGGGTGTACTAAATTGCAAAGTAGGTCAAGATGACTTTCCCTTAGGTCCAAATTTTGGCACAAACCTAATTTGGACCTAAGGAATCCAATGGTGAAGTTGGATTTTAGGTTTGACCATGTTTGATTTGACAATTTGTGCAAAAACCCAAATTAGGTCAATTGATGAGCTAGGACCGTAATCTAGGTCAAACTAGGTTCCAAAGGCCAAATTGAATGTTCTATACCCTAAGGGATATTTTTCCATGAATTTTAGAGGGTTTACTTGATTTTTATTCTTACCAGAACTTTGTTGAATTAAGCAGGTCTGTTTTAGGGTTGCTAGATGTCATTTAATTCCTTGATTGCATATGAACTCATTTCTGATTGAATCAACCCATTTTTTATCTCATTTAGACCATTTGACCTATGTTTTGCCTTTGAGAAATCCCGTTTATGTACTGCAATGGTAAAATTGCAGTTTTAACCTTTATTTCATGTTTTCTTCTTAGAACACTTATTTCTCCAATTAAGCCCTTTTCTAAGTTATGTAGGAGCTTTTATTCTCTTTATTAGGTCAAAATGAGCTAGTTATGGCTCATAATGAGGCTCTCATCACTGATGGAGTGGTTGACGAGGTGGATGAAGGAGTGTAGTGGCAGATATGCCTCGTCAGAGGAGCAACTAGAGACGGAGAGGGTGAGGGTGAACGACAGCAGTTGACGGTTGTGTGTCTAAGAGGGTAGGAAAATGAAATAGAAATTGAGAGGTAGCTAAAGAAAGGCTTAGCGAGAGAATAGGGAGCCAGAGGGCTCCGGTGATGGTCGACCGGAGTTGGAGGAGGTTGGTACGGCGAGCTAGCGATGTTGACTGAGGTAGAGGCACGACCTCTCGTTGGCAGGAGCGGTTTGCGAGGATGAGGGAAGCTAGTCAGCTATCCAATTGATGGTTGGACAACTGGAGGAGAAGAGCGGAGAGGAGTCGTCGAAGCTAAGTTTGAAGGTGGCCGGAGATGGAGTAGAGGGGGATTTCTCAGGCCAAAACTTGCTGAAATGCATAGTCGTGCCCTAGGGATCTTTTTATAGGGCTTAGGAGGGGGTTTTGAGCTTGGAAGCCAAGATTCCAAGCTAGGAATCATCATCGGAGTAGGAATCCCAATTGTTCCATGAGTTCACATTAGAATTTGGGCGAGGATTGGAGCCCAAGATGAGGCTCAAATTGTAGGGAAATCTCTCAAGAATCTCCCTTCCAATTTTGGAAGGGATTTACTAATCAATCAGGGAGAACCTCCTAGTCGAAGGTCGTCAGAGTAGGACTCCTTGATGATAATGGAAGAGGGACCTATTTGCAAAGAGTGACAACAAAGATAGGGGCCTTTTTGTAAGGAATCGAAAGTTAGGAGTCTAAATGAGATAGAAAAGTCTGATTGGACCAAAATGCAAACTTAGTTAAGATGATCTCAGATTGGATCCAAATTTTGGTATAAACCTAATTTGGACCCAAGGAATCCAATGGTGAAGTTAGATTTGGGTTTTGAAAAAGTTTGGTTGGTTAATTTATGCAAAAATCCAAATTAGGGCAAATGTCTGTCTCAGACTCTGTTTTAGGTCAAGACGGGTTCTGATGGTCAAATTGAAGGTTCCAAACCCTAGAGAATATTTTTCTATGAATTTAAGAGGGGTTAAGTGAATTTTATCCTGACCAGAACCTTAGTTAAAGCGGGTCTATTTTTAGGGTTTCAAAGTCATTTAATTCTCAAAACACATGTAAACCCTTTCTGTTTGTTCTAACCAACTTGTTAGACTTTTAGGATCATTTGACCCTTAATTACCCCATGGGAAAACCCGTGATTGTACTGCATTCATGATATGATAGTAAAACTACAGTTTTAAACCTATTTTCTTATCTTTCCCTCAGAATGACTTTGCAATGAAATATGGCTCTCTGGTAAATATGTAGGAGCATTTACTGACTTAATTGGATCAAAATGAGCTAGTTATGGCTTATGATGGTGTTCCCATCAATAACCATGGAGGAAAATTGTAGGGTATCAAAATAATTGGCCATATGCTATATTAAGAGGACATAATTCCAAAAGGATTAAAACCATCGGAAGCCAGACCAAGTCGAACATTTCGAGGATCTATGAGAAATCTGGATGTTTACTATCTAAGGTTTTCCATGCTGGAGAATCTGGTGGATGTCTCATAATATCATCTTTTGAGTGATCTTCACCATGCCATCTAATTAGGGAAGTTTTCGATGACATAAACAACTTCTGCAATCTAAGCTTCAATGGAAAATACCACATAACCTGGGCAGCAATTTTCTTACCTCATTTGCGATTTGCATCATTTTCCAGTTTATTACCACTTTCCCTCCATCTATAAGCATCCCATACATTACAACTAACATCATTTGCATTCTCTTTCCAATATAACATGCATTTGTTAGGATAAATGTCAATTTTCTTGTAGTTGAGCTCAAGTGCAGATATTATCTTAGCTTCATAAAGGGACGCTGGAAGTGTTTCTCCTTCTGGAAATGCTTTTTTAGCAATTCTAATTACATGGTGAAAGATTTATTTATCCAACCTCGAAGGCATTTTATGTGAAACAAGTGGACAATAAATGATAACTTGCTAAAGTTTTTACATCCAGGGTATAGTTCTTATTCAACATCCTTAAGCAAGTTAAAGAATTCTTTTTCTTTACTATCAAGACCACTTGAAGACTCATATTCCATGTGATCTGTGTCATTATGAAAATTATGCAACCTAAAATTATTATATCAATTTATTTATTTGATCATGTTCTTCATCTTCACTACTTTCAACACTACTTACATTGACATTAGTGGGTACTTCCCCATGAAAAATCCATTGAACATATCCCTGTAGAAAGCCATTGCAAATTAAATGCTTTAATATTGCTTTCCTAATTGCACGACATAGGTTAGCACATGCTCTGCAAGGGCAAACAATGGTGCCATCTTTTGGTGCTTTCTTAAAAGCAAAGTCAATTGGATAACACCTGTCAAATATTTAGTACTTGATCTTCTTCTAGGATCTAACTTTTATCCATTGTTTAACACTCCACCAAGTAATGAATACTTGAGGAGGTATTTTTCAAAGAGATTACAAATAAGATCCATCAATATCTACAATGAAATGAATCTTTCAAAGTAATAGGAATAATGAAAATAAAGTACCAAGAGCATCAAAACAAAACTTGACAAGATGAAAAATATGCATGTTTCTAAAATTAAATGTGGGATACATTTACTGCTAATGGATATTAGTAGGCAAAATTTGACAAGTTGAAACAACCATGTGAAAATTTATCAAACTTTTCATGCAAGTGATATTTACCTGGACTCTATTTGCTCAAATTTATGCTCTCACACTATTACCAATGTGCAAACAAGTGATGACAAAGTCATCATCTCTTTTCCTATCAATCATTATTATTTTTGAGTCCTCAAGTTTAAAACCATCGACTAAAACCACTGCTAAATATTCATTTGACAAAGCAAAAGCATTAAGATCCTAAACAAAATTCTAATTTTTTTCTTTTCTTCATCTTCAACTAGATGAGTGGCCTAGTAAAGTGTGACATTTAAGCTTGCAACGTGAGTTTATGTAACAAGTACCAAAATTTACCCAAATATAGAAATATTATTTGCAACATGAGTGTATTGGGGGAAATAATTGATTCTTGTTGCCATTGTTTGTAATTACTAGGGACTTCTTGACTTTAGGCTACAATCATTTTCTGTAAACTTATTATTGATTATTTAACTTCTATTGCTTCTTTATGACCTAATTTGTGTATAGTTTTGGTTAGTATGTGCATATCAATCAAGTTTGGACAAAGTTAGTATAATTGTTTATGCTAATGTAAATTTAGTGTAACCCTTAAAAGGGTGTGGAACTATATTTTTAAGCACTTTGAAAAGTTCCAAATATGGGAGTTGTTTCTTATAATCTTTGTGTTGGCCGCTAGTTCTTTTCTGTTAGGAGTTGGCAATTGGTTAATTGGCCAAGCAACTTGTAGCTGCAAGATTTTCTTATACCAATGAAGTTGACCAAATCCTTCATTATTCTTCAACTTTTAAACTTACTAAATTGGTCAAAAGTACTAGGAATTACTTGTACCTCTGATTCACAATCCTCCTTGGAAATATATGATTGCTTCTCTAAAATGATGTAAAAAATTATTTTCATCATAAAATTGATGAAAGCTTAATGCTTTGTTATTTAATGTAGTGTTCAATTTTTATCATTACATTAATTATTGATTTTCAATTTCATTCATGCTTGTAGAAAAGATAATCTCTTATCTTAAGAGCTTACAAATGAAATGTGGTTAAATCCTAGTCAATGGTTGAGATGAACACCACGTCATGATGGCATCTCAACTTAAGTTAAAAATAAAATGGGGTTAAGGATATCTCTATTGAAATTATGATGGGCAAATTTTTAGCTTGGTATTCAAACCTGCACTATTTTATTGTTGTTGGATGTGCTTGGATTAGAGTGAGACTTCAATAGCAGTAGTAGTAGTTTGAAATTATTGCTATCATTTGATTTCATCTTGCATCTTACTGTTCTCATTGTTCTTGGACTAGAGGTGTACATAATTAGGAGAATGTTTTTATGTGACCCTAAAAATTCTCATAAATTCATAGGGGGGATGGGAGATACCTTCATTAATACAAACCATGAGGACCTTTTTTGACTTTTAACACCCCAAATTTCCCACTTGTCATAATCAGCTTGTTCCTCTCCTGAGAATTGTAAACTCAACTTCCTTATGTTTGGCTCCTCTCGTATCTTTTTTTGTTTCAATCCCATATATTTGTCACACCAACATGGTTTCCTAGCAAGTAAGAAACTAATTTCAATGGAGTTTCAAGAGAAAAATATCCAACAATGGGAAAAGCTACAAGTTGAAAGTGCTTTCTCTTGCGAATTGAATTGTCTCTAAGGTCTCTAACCAACATGGGAAAAGTCGATCTTGTATGCACCCTTGTTGAGAAGCTTTCCTAATATTTACTTTTTGTCCCTATTAGTTCAGAATCCTCATATTCTTTTTTCTTTTCAAAAGAAAGAATCGTCAGATCCTTTGACATTATTTTTTGAGAAAGGCATGTGCGCATAACTAATGCAAAGATAAGTGTGTGCTATGAGTAGCTATCCCACTTTCTCAAAGTGTTACTAGGCTCTCTATATGGAATTCTTAACATAGAATCTTGCTCTTTTAAATAGAGGAGCATTCCTTTGCTACCATGTGGGCCATAAAAGGCCATTGGAGTCCTCTTCACTTCAATCTCTAAATCCATGATCTAGGAGTCAAGAATTTGTATCAGAGCCCCACCAAAACAATTTCTAGGAAGAGCTAACGAACATAATTTTTTGCATGACTTATTATTCCTTGCCATCCCAACTTCAAAAATCCCCCAACGTAACTCCACAACACAGAACCAATTTAACCAACTTCAATCTCACACCTTTAGCTGTTCCAACACTCATCCACATTAAAAAATCCTTAGCTGTTCGATCATGAGACCAGACAGCTTAAAATCCATCTCGTCCGCAACTTGATTGCACCTCATCGTGTGCTTGCATGTGATCGGGCATTCAAATGCACGTTTGATTACGCGTGCATGATCCGTGAGCCCATATCACTCCACGTCGATGCTTCCAAAGCTGCCCATTGTTTATCGGACGGTCAATCGAGCTGCGCCTTGCACTTGCACTCTATTTTAGTCACATGGGGTTTCGAACCCGCACCCTCCTCTTGAGTGTTGAGTGCTCAACCGTTGAGCTACGTGGTCATTTGAGGTGCGTTTATGCTTAAACGCTCGAGCACTCTTGACCATTGGATGGAGATTCGACAGTCAAGATTGCTCGAGCAATTGAGGAGGGAAAGAACAACAGTGAGCTCTTGGGTGTGATGGCACAACATGGCTCCATCATGGCCTTCCATCTTTTGTGTCTTGTAGATGGTGCCATGGATGTCAGATTGGATTGATTTTCGTGCCGTTGGGCAGTGATCATCGATCCAAACCCATCTGTGCAGTCAAATTTGTCATCTGATGTACAAATTTTCACCATCTTGGTCCCTCAACCTAGGATCTTTCTTAGGCTACATCTGATGCTACGGAAGTCCAATTGGGACGATCTTGGAGTTGTTGAACTCCAATCACCTCCTTAATTCGATCCTTATGATTGGATCTTCAATTCAAGGCCCCGATTAAATATTGCCTATCCTTGACTACCAAAAAGAGTAAATTACTATATAATTTATACACTTTAACCTAAATGCATGATGTTGCATGTTATGTAATATTTACAATGTATGATGCTTCTACGACACTAGGAACATGCATAAATTGACAATTTAAACTATTCAGATGCATACACATCAGCGATGCGCAAAGGAGGAGGATGAGGAGGAGAAGGAGGAGGGGGACGACGACGACAAGGATGGGGATTCACTTGAGGAGGAGGGGGCAACACATGGAGGAGGAGGGCATGGATGTTCTCGGTGCAAGGGGGGCAACACAAGCGAAGCTGCGCGAGGGTGGTGGTGTAAGGGTTTGGATGAGGAAGGTGAACAGTAGGCCACAACACCTAAATAGATTTAGGAACCTATGGCGTCAGTTCTCTCAAAAACCAATGACAAATGATATTGTTGATTCCTTCTTCACCATGCCCAAAATCTTGCCGCTAAATTTAACTTGACTTTTACCGTTGTTTAGTCAAATAATTGACGGTATAAGTAACTAATCCCATGTAAATTCCACATGCAAATTTTTTACCGTCACTTATTCACTAAATCAACGGTAAAGGGTACACATCATCATGCCTAAAATTTTTGTCTGTAATTTTTGCCCACTTTTGTCGTCATTTATTCCAATAACTGATGGAAAAAATATATTTTTTGTTGCTTAATAAGCTGACGATAAATATTAATGACCACCGCGTCGCCTAATCATCGATGGTAGGTCGAGTACTGACCTTTGCCGTCACTTGTTTGAGCAAGTGACGACAAAAATATCTTTGTCGTCAGTTTCAATAACCGACGACAAGTAACCGATGGCATAACCCATTTTTCTAGTAGTGCATCTTCAAGGGGAGTTTCCCACCTCTCTGCGTCAGGAACTCATCCAATCAACTTGTGTTGTTGAGCTACTCCTAAGCTAGATCTTTGATATGGATTTTCATAACAGAACACTTTTGGCATGATTTTTCTTTATTAAGCACACTGAACCAGACTTGCCTGTATTATTACCAAGTCCCGCAAATCAAAAGACAGGCAACGGGGCCAAATAATACATCAGTTTTGCACTTTCCTCAACCTCTTGAGGATTAATCCGGATCTTAACAAATACTTGAGTGTTTAAACCTTAGAATATATCCAATGGGCCTAAGGTCAGTATCCACAACTAATTCCATAAGTTTCAACCTTCCAGGTCTTAATTCATCATTTGATCCAGCCTAGAAGTTAGGTAGGTTCCATATTCAATTTCAAGGGACTCTCTTTTTCTTTTTATTTGTTCCTTTTTCTTCTTTCTTTTCTTTTCCTTCCCTCTCTTTCTTCATTTAGCTCAACATTAGTTATCCTTTCCTCTTTTGTCTCTTCCTTTTTATGAAACCCTTCCATGCATTGATTTCACAGCGTTTTGCACTTTAATACCCCACCATGCCTATGATTTGCAATGTCCTCACTGTAAATTAGGTGGGTTCGAGTTCAATTCAAATCTTACATTAGAACAAGTGGGTGGTGAATGGGTCGAAATGACTGTTACAAATGATTTCAAGCTTTGATACATGTACCAAAGGTGGAGTTAGCTGTTATAATGGACGAACACTAAAGTACAATATGAATTCAGCAAAAGGATATGTTAGGAAGGTTTTGAGTTTTTAAAAGGTGATGGGTTGCCTCTCGTTAAGCGCTAAGTTTAACGCCATTAGCTAGGCAAAATGAAGCTCGTGGAGAATGGAGATCAAAAGATACCACAGCCAAGTGGGTGCGGGATCTTTTGCTTTTTGTGGGAGCTTGCTCAAAATGATCGAGCTGACTTGCTCAGACAATATGATTGGACTCCCATCTTTGTTTCGCTGCTTACGATTAGTTGTACATAAGTTCTTCGGAAATCTTGCGTATGCCGGTATGTAGCGGATTGCATCCATCAAGGGGATGTTTATCTAGACTTACTCAAAGAGCTTGAACATATCTTCCTTAGGTGCCATGGGTTTGGGTTTCTTCTTTCCTTTGGTCAATGATAGGAAGTACAAATAGATGGCTATGCGCACAAACACTCAAACACAATATCATTAATAACAAGAAGGATTTGAACAACCACTCACTTGGGTACTTGATAAATGCCAGTTTATCAACATTCTTATGCATTAAAACAAACCTAGCTCTTAGGATTTTACTCCTCAAATGATTTTTGGGCTGCATTTAGGCATTAATTAGGTTAGGCATACATTGCATTTTTTATTATCTTTTTGATGTGTTTTTGTGAGTGTTAGGGATATACAAGTTGCCAGATACCTAGAACCCTAGCACTTAGGAAGGCAATTGGTGAAGGAGAAGCTCTGACCAGCTAGAACTCAGCTTGATCCAGCTTACCATAGTTGAAATTTAGCTCACCTGAACTAGGGTTAGCTCATCCTAGCTCCATTCAGCTCATCTCAGCTAAATGGTAGCGTAAGAGAGCTCATCTTAGCTCACCCTAGATCAGGTCAGCTCAGATTTAGCTAAACTTAGCTGAGTCTAGCTCATCTCAGCTCCCATTAGTCCATAGGGAGCTCTAGCTAGCTCAGTTGAGTTGACTGGAGTTCACCCCAGCTCAGGTCCAGCTACATCCAGCTTCACTCAACTCCAGTCAGCTGAAGATGAATTCATCCCAGCTCAGGAAGCTCAAGTCCAACTCCTGGGGACTTAGCTTAGCACAACTTAGTTGAGCTAAGCTACCTTAGATACCTCAACCAGCTTGATCCTCCCAGGGAGCACCAGACCTAGTTCACCTCAGCTCATTATGGTAGAAGCCAGCTTGCTTTAGCTTGGCTTAGTAGCTAGCAAAGAACTAGCATGCTAAGCTAGCTAGAGTAGCTCCATGCCACCCTCTTCAGCAGCTACCAGCTCCAGTTCAAGCTCTAGGCTTCTCCTCCTCAGCTCCTCTCTTCAAACCCTAGCTCCAATAACTCCTCCTCTACTCCATAGCTAGCTAGGAAAGCTTAGCTTAGCTAGCAACCAGCTCCTTGGCCATCCACCACCTTCAATTCAACCCTATCTAGCTCCACCAACTTAAGCCCTACCTAAGCTCACCTAAGCTAGCTATCCTACTCTAAGTTGCCACCACCACCTAGCCACCTCTTCACCCCATCATCACCACCAAAAGGCACCAATTTTGGTGCCAAAACCTATCCCTAACTACCCCCCTTTTTGGCACCAACATCCACCCCCATATCCACCAGACACTTAACCCTACAACCCATCCTAGCCACCCACCTACCCTCCCTCCTTCTAGAACCCTACTTGGCGTCACCTAATCGCCCCATCTAGAAGCCATTTTGGCGCCAACATTAAGGGGTGCCACCACCCATAACCACCACCTAGGTACCCCTTGGGTTGGTGCCAATCACCCTTAGCCATAGGATCCCCAACTATCCCCCATATCTCATCCTTGCCATCCATTCCAAGAGCCACCTATGCCCCCCTTTCTACACTATATATACCCACCTATCTTCCCACATTTTCTTCATCCTCCATTAGTGTATTATTCTACCTATACCCACCTACACCTACGACCAAGAAGAAGGAGTAGAGAAGAAGATTAAGGGGGCACATCACCAGCCCCTTTGGTGCCTTCTTCTCCCCACTCTCTTCAACTTGGGCCACTCCAAGGAGGAGGGCTATTCCACTTCAAGGAGGATGGCCAGGAAAAGGAGAAAGACCTAGGGTGGACGTCCACCCTTGAGGAGGAGAATTGAAAGTGGAAGCTACCACCTTGTAGGACATCATTTGGAGGAGCATCTCAAGAAGGAGGAGTTGGAGGACTCTTTTCAAGCCCAGGAGCTACTAGGCTTGGAGAAAGAAGCCGTCATCTTCTTCACCATTTCATTTAGAAGATTTATGTTTTTATCTTCTTGCATTTCAAGTAGATTAGAAGCTTTCCTCTATATGTTTTGTGTAGAACAAGTTCATTTTTAATTCAAGTTGCCTTCTTTCAATTTTTGTTGTAGAGCTTTTTACAATTTTTGCCTAGCATTTGTTTCACTCCCTCTCCCTAATTATTCTAGGCCTCCACATGCCTAGGGTGAGCTTAGGGAGAGGCTATACCTATCACCTTAGGGTTAACTTTATTGAAATAGGTAGTAGTTATTTTCCTACTATCAACAAAATTCGTATTGTCGTTATTTCAAAACCTATAAAAATCATATATATAAAACACCAAAAAGAAAGTTGAGCTCGATTTCCAAGCAAGCGATTTAATTTTGCAAACATTTGGCCTCCTTGGATGACCCTAGATACTCCCCTATCTAGGAATATAAATTTAAAAGCGTATGCAATTTGCTTGTTACAACAACTTAAAAACCCGCTTTTACAAATCATGCCAAACTTCACATCAGTACTCCACTACCTAAGCCTCCCAGCTTAGGGTTTTTAACCCGATTCCCTCAACCCCGAGGGAATCAATTTACTAAATAAGGTAATTAACAGGTTACCTCAACCCAAGTACAACAACGGGTTTGTTACAACCCAAGGAGAAACAAGCTCAAAATACAAATAAGAACTAGTGCAAGAATGAGAACTCCTACAACAAGAATTCCTATGCCTCCCAATAAGTATATAAATTATATTACAGATTTGAGAGCCTAGGATGGACATGAAACACCTTGAAAAAATGGGTGAGGACAACACGTCAATGAGTTTGCACAAGCGTATAGAGGTTGAGAGCAGCAAACTACTTTTTCTCTTCAAAATATTATGGAAATATGAAATGTAGCTCTAGAATTTTTCTATTCTATTTCGTATGTGTAAACTAAGGTCCAATTGTTTATTTATAGAGTTAGGACCTAGGTGGGTCATCTAGTGGACGTTGGGGTTTAAATCCCAATGTTCATATTGCCAAAATCAATTTTTTAGCCGTTCAAATTTGAGCCAAGGGCTAACTGGTACGTATACTAAAGTATGGGTACCGGTACTTGTTGCTTCCAGATTTGGGTTTCAAACACTAAACACAAATCTGTAACCCACTTGTACCAGTATTGATCATTAGTGCCGGCATTCGTTGCCTCCTGTACTGGTACTGATCATGAGTACTGGTACTCGCGGGGTACAGGTTTGTTTCTTTGAAAAAACCCATACCTATAACTCACACGTACCAGTACTTAGGACCTAGGTGGGCCGTCTACTAGATGTTGGGGTTTAAATCCCAACGTTCATATTACCAAAATCAATTGTTTAGCTGTTCAGATTTGAGCCAACGACTAACTAGTACTAGTACTAAAGTATGGGTACCTGTACTTATTGCTTCAAGATTTGGGTTTCAAACACTAAACACAAATCTGTAACCCACTTGTACCAGTACTAATCATGAGTACCGATACTCGTTGCCTCAAGTACCAGTATTGATCATGGGTACTAATACTCGCGGGGTACAAGTTTGTTTCTTTTAAAAAATCCAAACTTGTAACTCACATGTACTGGTACTAAACTTTGGTATTGTACTTATGGGTTAACAAGTACCTTTTTTAAGTGAATTAATCAATTACATTCTTTGAAAGTGATCATAGTATAAATCCTAGTTTATCTCTAATTAATTTTACGGATTAATCTATTTCTTTGTTAAGACTCATACATTCTATAAAATAAAACATCTAATCTAGAAAATCTAAAGGACGAAGATGATCTTCTACTCTTCGACTTCTTGTCATCTTGCCTCCTTCTTATCATCATGCCTGTTTTCCTCGATCTTCACCTAAATCTGAAAAGTACTCAATTTTTAAATATTAATCCATAATAATTTTGTTAAGACCAAAATAAGATGTGGAACAAGGTTTCAACAATCTCCCCCTTTTTGGTGTTGACAAAACTATCTTGAAAATAGATAATTATAGAAAAAATAATTTTTAGCAAAGTTATATGAAGGAAAAACTTTTAATTTAATCCTCCCCCCGAATATATGCTCCCCCTAAAAATATTACAATTTCTCTTTATTTTTCTCCCCCTTTTTGTCAATCATCAAAAAATGAAGGGGTAAAGAATATCATACCATAAAATTACCAATAGTAGAATGGTGCTTGTGGATACCAAGCTCCACTTGTCCACCTTTCTTGATCTTCATGTAATTTGTAGAATGGTTGGAGTGTTTCATTTCGTGCCTTGAACACCCAATGATCACTTTGATCCCATTGATCTACTCCTGCAAAACAATGTAAAATGTCTTTCCTAGGTACCCATTTTCTTGTGGGTTCTTTCAGGTTAGCACCTTTCAAACCCTGAGATTTACCTACCTCTCTTGTGTTAGATCTATAATTCTTGTGAGTTTTGGCTTTTTGGTACATCCATGCATGCCTAGGTGCATGTGATTTATTTTGTGTATTTCTTTTATTTTTAAATTTTGATTTTAAAGAATCATGAAATTCAGTGTTTAGCCTATTAGTTATTTTGACTTTATTTAAAGTCTCCATAAAATGCTCATAAATATCTTCTAGCTCCATTATCTTTGCATGTAACTGATTATTAGTCTCTTTCGACATTTCTAATTCCATTTCTAAACATGATTTATCTATCTTTAATGTTTGGCAATTATTCTTTAAAACCTTATTTTCCTTATTAAATAACCTAGCTTTATGGTATAATTCTTCATAAGCTTAATGTAATTCTTCAAGAGAAAAATCAGGATTTACCTCATCTTCCATGTCTTCTGAAGTTGCAACCAATCAAAGGTGTGAGACCTCATCGTCATCCGATTTACTGGAGTCAGTGTCCATGTCAGAGTTGCTATCATCCCATGTTGCTTTTAAAGCTTTCTTCTTCTTCTTCTTGACCTTTTTTGTATCTTTCCTATTATCTTCCATCTTCTTATTCATGGGGCAATCCTTTCGCAAGTGGCCCTTTTTCTTGCAGTCATAACAGATAATATTAGATGAAACTCTATTGATTTGCTTACTTTGCTTTCAGAGAAATTTTTGGAACTTTCTTATGAGAATCTTCATCTCTTCATCTTCGGATCTGAGGTGCTTGAATTCATGTCCTCCATAATTGATCTAAAGGCAATTCTCTTCTTGCTTGACGCGTTCTCCTCATTCTTCTTCATGTTCTCTAGTTGGACCTCATAGTCCATGAGGCTACCAACTATATCATCCAAGAGGAGAGTGGAGAGATCCTTCACCTCTTGGATGGCTGTGGTTTTTAGACTCCAAGTACTTGTAAGAGATCTTAGGATCTTCCTTACAAGTTGTTCTTTCGAAAATTTTACTCCAAGATTCTTCATGGGGTTAACAATTTCCCCAAACCTCGTATACATGTCCTTGATCATCTTGCCTTTCTACATCCTGAAACACATAATTTTTTGTTAGAATAAAGATACTGGTTTCTTTTACCTTACTTGTTTCTTCATAGGTGACCTCGAGAGTGTTCCAAATTTCGTATGCGGACTCGCATGCTGAAATTTGGTTGAACTCTTTCTTCGATAATGTGCAATAAAGCGCATTCATGGCCTTTGTGTTGCTCACTATTTTCTTCTTTTGATTCGCCGTTAGCTCTACTCCTCCCTTCTTTGGATCTGAATACTTTTGTTGGATAAGATTCCCTGATTCTTCATCCATCGCCTTGAGGAAGACTTGTATCCTCCTTTTCCAATACTCATAGTCCGTCCCATCAAAATAGGGAGGATGGGTCGACGATTGTCCTTCGGTGAGCCATGAGGCTAATCCATTGTGACCAGGAGTTTTTACGTCTTCTTGCAACCTTCTCTGATACCACCTAATAGGATCTAAAAAATAGATGGCTATGCGCACAAACACTTAAACACAATATCAGTAATAACAAGAAGGATTTGCACAAATTACAATCACAGAAATTGACACAAGATGTATAGTGGTTCCCCACTCACTTGGGTACTCCACTACCTAAGCCTCCCAGCTTAGGGTTTTAACCCGATTCCCTCAACCTCGAGGGAATCAATTTATTAAATGAGGTAATTAACGGGTTACCTCAGCCCAAATACAATAATGGGTTTGTTACAACCCAACAAGCAACAAGCTCAAAATACAAATAACTAGTGTAAGAAAGAGAACTCTTACAACAAGAATTCCTATGCCTCCCAACAAGTATATAAATTATATTATCGATTTGAGAGCTTAGGATGGACATGAAACACCTTGAAAAAATGCATGAAGACAACACGTCGATGAGTTTGCACAAGCATAGAGAGGTTGAGAGTAGCAAACTACTTTTTCTCTTCAAAATATTGTGGAAATATGAAATGTAGCTCTAGAATTTTTCTATTGTATTTCATATGTGCAAACTAAGGGTCCAAGGGTTCATTTATAGAGTTAGGACATAGATGGGTCATCTATTAGACATTGGGGTTTAAATCCTAACGTTCATATTGCCAAAATCATTTTTTTAGCCGTTCAGATTTGAGCCAACAACTAATTGGTACCGGTACTCATTGCTTCCAGATTTGGGTTTCAAACACTAAATACAAATCTATAACCCACTTGTACTGGTACTGATCATGAGTACCGGTACCCGTTGCCTTCGATATCGGTATTGATCATGAGTACCGGTACTCGTGGGGTACAGGTTTGTTTCTTTGAAAAAACCCAAACCTGTAACTCACATGTACCGATACTAAACTTTAGTATCGGTACTTGTGAGTTAACAAGTACCTTTCTTAAGTGAATTAATCAATTACGTTCTTTGAAAATGATCGTAGTATAAATCTTAGTTTATCTCTAATTAATTTTACGATTTAAGTTGATTCTTTCTTAAAAGGCATACATTCTATAAAATAAAAAATCTAATCTAGAAAATCTAAAGGTCGAAGATGAACTTCTCTTCGACTCGTCCTAATCATCTTGCCTCCTTCTTGTCATCATGCTTGTTTGCCTTGATCTTCATCTAAATCTGAAAAGCACTCAATTTGCAAACATTAATCCATACTAATTTTGTTAACACCAAAACAAGATGTAGAACAAGGTTCCAACAGTCAAGGTCTCAGGAAATGGAACTTCTGTAGGTTCCTCTAGGATAGTTTCAGCTTTTGGATCTGGGATAATGGTGTCCTGGATAACCACCCTATAGTTAGACTCTGAACTTCCATGATGGGAGTGGCTTGGATAAGGTGGATCCTGGCTTGTCTTGCCACTGTAGGTGGTAACAAAGTTAAGTCCTACCAGGCTTTGGTTTGGATTTGGTAGGAGTGGTGATTGCTGCTGATATCCCGAGTATGATGTCAAAGCCTCCATCCCGTCAAGTTTTGGAGCAGAAGGAGCCTGATAGATAAAGTGAGCTTGGCCTTGATTCAGGTTCATAACATGCCTCTGGTTCAGCACGTTATTTGGATTTGGCATAGGTTGTGATGGAAGTGCACTAGGCTAGTGAGAATTTTCCATCTGCGCAAGTTGATTTTGGACCTCTATGATCTCATCCTTGTGTTGTTTCAGCATAGGTGCATTGGATTTCTAAATGTCAACCAGGGTTTGTAGGATGAGATACATTTGACCATCCCTTGTTGGCCCGGATTGATAGTTTGGATTGGGCTTAGGCTGAGCAGGCTAATAAGGGCAGAGAGCTTGTGGTCTAGGCTGGAATTGAGATCTCAGATTTTGATTATTTCCTAACCACACAAAGTTAGGATGATTATGCCACCCAAGGTTATAAGTGTTAGAGAATGGATCATTCTAGATGACGTTGAGGTCCTTGCAGGTCTGAGGAACCCTAGAGAAGTTGGAATACGAGGGTTTAGAGTTCCCCCAACTAGAGCAAGAAGTTTTGGGGTTTCCTTTGAAACCAAGATCAGACGGGGTTGGATAGGAGTACATCCCCTGATGAGAGTGATGACAAATGTTATGCAGAACCTCCCCACCAGCACACAATTATGCATATGTGCTCTGTTGTGCTGAGGTGGTTCTTTGTAGATGTCGAGCCAATTCATCCACCTTCTTCTCGATAATAGAGACCTTATTCAGGCGACTGGCCATCAGCTCTAGACCGATGGATGAAGACTGGCCCTGAGTCTTGTGTGCCCCCCACGTGTTTGTCAATGCTCAAGTAGTCGTCCAATCTAACATACCCATAAATTCATTGTTTATGGAGTTCTCGCACATATTATCAAGAATCTCCCAAACGATATCTTCATGCTGACCCATGACCACAAGTTGCATTGACAAATAACTTGATCTCATTATGAAGCCCATGGTAAAAAGACTGGACTTATTCCCATTTTGGAACTCCGTGATTGGGGCATCTCCATGTGAGATCCAAAAAATGATCCCATGCCTCATGAAGTGGTTCTCTAGGATTCTGTGTGAAATGTGTGATCTGGTGCCTTAGAGCATTGTCCAACCAATGAGGAAAAATTTCTATAAGAATTCATTTTGCAGTTCCCCCAGGTGTTGATTGGACGATTGAGAGTCTGGAACCAATCGGCAGCTTTACCAACGAGTGAGAAGGAGAACATCTTCATGAGTAGGATGTCTCAATTTTGTATGGCAGGCCCAAAGGTCTGGGCCAAATGTTTTAGCTGCTTGATGTGCTAGAAGGGATCTTCGAAATTGGAGCCATGGAATTTAGGAATAGCATGAATCATATTTGGCTTGAGTTCAACATCAAGCCCTTTAGTAGGGAATTGTACTCTAGATTCAATATCCACCACGATGGGATTGTAGTGATCTCGCATCTGAGGCCACGGTGGTGGATTGATATATGCATGGAATAGATCATTAAGATGCTGTAGCTGATCTTGGAATTTGGGTTCTTCTTTTGCTGGATGTTCCATGGATGAAGGAGATCTAGGATTAGAAGAATCAGAGGAGATGTCGATCTAGTCGGAAGGTAGCACAAACAAGCGAGTCGAGGCTTGGCCTCGATGAGATTGAATAGCTAAAGGAGGTCTTAAGGACCTCCTCCCCAACATGCACTAGGAAACCAGATGAGGGACAAAGCATGTGATGGAACCAATCGAGGCACCCAAAAAACTTTTAGATGACTAAGGAGGTTTGCGGCGGATGATACCTCTTGATCAGAAAGTCATGCACCTAAGAAATACTTGGGCAACTAGGAAGGGAGAGTCCCGCAAAGACCCCTACACGGTAGAGTGTCCCCACAGGTTACAGGATTTCCCCCACCCGACCTTCCTTGTCATCGCGAATCCAAGTAGATCGGAATGAATAACTTGACCTCTTAAGTCTACCAAATTTTAATCCTGAATTATGGTGCTTTTGATTTCACTTGAACTTTAAAGTTGATTGTGATTTGTGACCTAATTTGAAGGTTGGTTGACCCACAAGGTTGATTAGCTTCACCTAACCTACCCTAAGGTTTAGGATGAGTTGGGTAATGACCCCAAAATCACCCCTAGTGGTTTGCAAGTAGGTTATTAAGTCCAAATTTTACGGATTCAAGTGAATGATAGAGCCTTCTTTTATTCAAGTAAGGGTTTAGGTGACACATAATGCGATAAAATCAATTCTTGTTATTTCAAGAAAGTGTGTTTTCTCAACCATGAGATAGAAACCCTAATGTGGCTCTTCTTAGTCCAATTAGTTCTTTTCCAAATGTGGCACCTAGGGCTCAATCAAGAAGGTGAACAACCCTAGGTACCTTAAGGCCCTATTAGGTGTAGAAATCTGGAAGTGGATCTCTAGAATGAATCTAATCAGGCAACTCAAGTGATTAGGTCTAATAATAAATGCGACTTGATCCTAATTGATTTCTTTTGTTAATTCTTTCTAAAAATAAGGGCTTTAAGAAGAAGGAAATGAGATTACTTGCCCCTAGAGTGGTTGTTGTGTGGCTGATCTTCTTTGTGTACCTCATACAAACACGACAAAATAGATAAGTTAAGTTAGTATCAGATCAAAAATTGTAATCAGTGAAATCAAATTGTGCGTTGCTTCCCGGCAACGGTGCTAAAATGTTTAAGCAAATTTGTCATTTGTTAAGTAAATGCGTCGTAGTATAGGATAAACATGCTCAAATCATTTAAATTTATATCTCAAAATCAAAAGATTCTGAGGTCGAACACAGGGAGCAAATAATGGCAATTCAATCTCACTAATCATAATTTAACCAGAAATGTAAGCAATTATAATCAAAACTTCATTCAGAACAACTCAAAATGATATATAGATGAAATCAAGTATCTCAGTGCAAAAATAATGGGTTAAAATGGTGATTTGAATCACCAATTCACCCTTTGAATGTTAAGCTCAAATATCTCAAATATATCAACAGTAATTCTCAATCAAATAACCATGTTAACCAATATCTCAACAGTATTCTGAACCAAAGTACTAGCAAATATCAAGCGACTTAGGTTGCTTCAAGGCTCAGCTCAATAGAATAGAGACAAGCACAGCAACACAGAGGTAAAGGTCTCTCAGATTTGCTAAGTGTAGAGAGCAGTGAAGGGCAAAACCCCCCTCTCTCTTTCTTTCCTCCTCTTTCTTTTCTTAGAAACCCAATTTTAGCTGGGTAATCAGGTGTAAACAGGGTTCAAACATGAGGGCATGTTGTAGGCGAGGAGTGCTTGGCTGGATAAGCAGGTGTAAGGGTGAAGGGGACTGATGATAATGTCATCATCAGCCATATCTAGCCTTAACTAGTAAGAATCCACTGATAAATGCTCCTACACAATAGCCAAAAAGCCCTAATTCATTACATATCCATTCTGAGAGAAATGCATTAAAATAGGGGTAAAACTGTGATTTTAATAGAATATCCTAAATGCAGAGCAATCACCGGGTTTCCCAGGGGTTTATTAAAGGTCAAATGATCATTAATGCCTAATAAGTGTGTTAATGCAGACAGAAACGGGTTTTCATGCGTTTTAAGAATTAATGGACATCTGAAATCCTAAAAACAAACCCACTTAATTAACTGAGGTTTTGGTTAGGATAAAATTCACCAAAACCTTCTAAAAATCATGAAAAAATATTCTATAAGGTTTGGTACCTTTGATTTCACCATTGGAACCCAATTTGACCAAAAATAGTCTCAGACAGATAATTACCCTAATTTAGATTTTTACACAAATTACCCAGTCAAACTTAGTCAAAACCTAAATATAACTTCACCATCAGATTCTTTGGGTCCAAATTAGGTTTGTACCAAAATTTGGGCCTAATTAGAGATTATCCTGACCTAGTTTACTTTTTGGTTGAGTCTGACTCTTTCTTATTACGCACCCTTAGCTTTTTGAATTCCTTACACATGGGTGCCCAACTTTGTCGTCACCTTCACCAAAAGGTCCCTAGCACCATTGGAATCTTCCATCTATACATGGAAGGTTTCAATCTGAGTTATCTCCCTGAATCTACGATGAATCTCTCCCAAAATTGGAAGGGAGACTCCTGAGGAGATCCCATTCAATCTCAGCTCTTCCACGACCTTCCTAATTCATCCAAGAGTTCATGCAAACTCTTGGAAATCCTAAACGTATTTCCTCATTTGCAAAGCTCTCAAGCTTGGTATCCAAGCTTGAAGCTCGACCCAATGTCCTATAAAAAGCCCCCGTGCACAGCTGTAATGACCCGATTCCCAAGTCCCTACAAGACACGAGAATCGGACCGACTCGACTAATCCCAAGACCTGGTCGTCCAACGAGGAAGTAACCAAAAGAGCAGTAAAATAAACCACATTCAACATGAATATAACTAACAGTAAGAAAATACAGCAGTAAGGAAAGAAACCACTACAGTATGTACCACCACAACAGTAGAACAACATTCATAACATAATTTGAACTGCAGGTAAAGAAAAGTACAGCGGTAACAAGAACTACTCACTACAGTGGAACCAAAAAGAGGTACAAGAGAACAATGGTAACTCTACTGGACCCTACTCGGCCTAGTGTCCTCTACAGCCGCTGACCCTGGCTGCTCAACACCTGGTCCTGAAAGGTAACGAGTGTAACACGTCAGCAAAACGCTGAGTAGAGTGGCAGCTAAACTAAAGAAACAGTAAAGTGTACAGTAGCTGTTTTAGATTTTCTTTCTTCCTTTATTTACGTCTTTCTATTGTTTCAAAATTTATCTATTTCTCAGATCCTTCACTTGATCTCGAATGTTACTCATGGGAACGATCTTGATTGCAGTCTTTTCCAAAAAGTAGAAGTAGCACGTGGTGCTCTCCTGGCCGGGAGAGTCCCCCGTGGTGATCCTACTCTCAGTCAACCACCCCAAGGTCACGGACAGGCGTAACGGTGACTACGACACGCGCGATAAACGCACAGGTAGCTAACCCGCACTAACACGTGGTCAGTCGTTTCCGTTAACGGGTGCGCCCAAAGCACAGCACGGAACCAATACAGGGCAGAGCCCTCTCAGTAACAGGGGTCCAACCCCTCCACAGTAACCAAACAGGGGCCTTGCCCCTCCACAGTCCGCGCACCCTCGCCTGACTTCCCTGGTTTGCCCAGTGGGCCTAACAAGTCAGTGTAGGAGGCTAGCAGAACCCCGGGGCCCGTGAGGTAGCTAGTACCTCCCTACACTAGTAGCTCTCCTCGGTAATACGTACACGAGGGCCAGCAAGTCGGTACAAAGTGGCCAGTCTTGACCCTGGGTCCTTGGGGCGGCTGGCTCCGCTCTGCACTAAACAGGTACAGGTACTTCCCTTGGTACTACGTACCCAAGAGACAGCACACTACCACGTCTTTCTTTCTCAGTTCCATTCCTTTCTCTTTCCAGGAGTTCCACTCCTAATTCCCCGTAGGGTTCCAGTTCTTTTAACTCAGCACATTCAGGTTTCACCTTTCCAGTTTCACGTTCATACATCCCATATTCTCAGACATGCTCATTTATTCATAACAGGCAGCTGTTAAACCAATTTACAGGTAGCTATTATTTCCTTTCCACATTTTTCAAGACTGCAGTATTCATATATTCCACTAGTTCTTCCCATCCTAGGATTCATGCCATACCCTAGGATCTATCATACAATCTAGTTTTCCAGCCCTAGGATTCATGCAACACCCTAGGATCTACCATTCATTCTAGTTTCTCATTCCTAGGATTCATGCAATGTCCTAGGTTCTATTTATGGTTCCATAATTTAACGGATTATACTAATAAACTTAAAAGCCACTCTACCGGTTACAACAGGCATATTGGGGGCGTGGTCGGGAATCCCGCGTACCTCCGCAACCCCCAAGACTGCAACAGAACAGGGTCCTATCACAAGGATCAAACACAAGGAGTTTCTCAAAATAGCATACAACTACTGTAGATGGGTAGAGGATTTAATTCTGAAAAGCACGCAACTCGAAACGCAGAAAATGGACTCCGAACAGGCCCTAAACGGGTCGAAAACGACGAAACAGTGAAAAATCAGACTTCTGGAACCTCTTCCAGATGTCTTAAAAAGTGGATCAGAGGTTACCTTTGCTCTGTGTGGTCTCTCAGACGTCTAAAAGCCTGCAGGGGCATTTGGCCTAGTTCCCAGACGTCCGATGGTCACCTCGAACGTCTGGAAGTCGCTCCCGTCGTCTGGCACCACTGCCAGACGTCTGATTCGCGTTGGATGCGAATCTCAGACCCTGCGCGTACCCATTCCTCGTGCTCAGTACGGACAGTCGAAGGAAAGAAGAAGGTACGGAAATAACTTACTTACCAGACATCTGGACAGTCCTCCAGACGTCCTCCTCGTCATTTGGTTGGAAGACCAGACGTCTGATTCTGGAAAAATTTTCAGAACCAGGGCGCCACTCGCCCTCCGCCCGCGACGCACGGCCGCGGCGCGCCTCGTCCGCCTGCTGCTCGAGCTGCAGCAGGCCTCCCGCGTCACTCCGCGCCCGCTGCTCCCCCCACCGGCCAGCCCTAGTAGCCCGGCAAGGTCGCCCTCACGGCCGAGCGCCTCGTCTTCTCGCGCAGCACCTCCTCCCGCACTCGCCGCGGCTGCCACTGTCGCCGCTCGCTACCGTTCGCACTCGTTGGAAGAAGAAGGAGAAACAGAGGTGGTGAGAGTGAGGGAGAGAGTGAGGCTTTTTAAAGCCTCGCAGGGAGGAGAGAGAGAGCGGGACAGGGGGCAGCTCCTACGGAGCAGAGGGAAAAAAGGGCACCTGCAGGTCTGCGCGCGCAGGCGCACAAACGCGACCGCGCGTGCCGCCGTAACTGAATCCCAGATGTCTAGAAGGGGTTCCAGACGTCTTAAAAGACGTCTGAAGCCGCACATTCGTAACAACAGCCCTACATCCTTAGCTTGGTTTGGAGGTCGGATACCTTTTCTTCCCTTCTCTCCGACCTTCATCTCCACCAACTCCAGTGAGCTTCCCCATCTAGCCTCTTCACTCACTGTCACAGACAATAGCCGACGAGTTTGTCTTCCCCAACTTCTTCCGCCCCTTGCGATACATGTAGGAGCCAATCAAACCCCTTCTTTCCACGTCATTGATGAGTCTAATTTATTGGACTTCTATTACGCCTAACACTTAAGTTAGGAATTGAACTATATTTCAAGCACGCATTATACTAGGATATTAATTAAACTTGAGTTTCGAAATTTTTGTTTTTAACTCGATATATATGCTCCATGGATCATTTTCGATATATTACTTATATATATTATTTTATGTAATTTGATTTTATCATGAAATTTATGGTGCTCAACAACCTCCTTAACCTCCTCCCCTTTTCTCTCAACAACATGATGTTTTTTTTTAAAAAAGAGTATCTTCTCCTAGGCATCATCATCCTCTCAAGGGGGGAGCAAAACCTCTACCGTGCACCCAACGAACACTGTGGAAGCTACTTACACTGTGGGCCGACACTCTCCTTGCCTATCCTCCCCTCGCCTGTTCTCACTGCACCCCACCGTTCACCACAGCCACCACCATAAACACCCCTACCTACTCCCCTACATCTTCTTCTTGTTCACCACTTGCAACTCACAAAAGGACCCAAAGCAGCCGCCGATCGTCCCCGTGCGCCACCAGCCACTTCTGGTGACTCCGTGATCGCGTTTTTGCACGTTTGTTAAATTAGGTTTTTAAGTCATTGCAACACACAAAAATGGATTCGCTTTTAAAATTTATAAGACCTAGATAGTGGGGTATCTAGGGTCGTCCAAGGAGGCAAGTTTGTAAATCAAAATCCCTTGCTTTAAAGATGGAACTCAACTTTCTTTTTGGTGTTTTATATATATAATTTTTTTGGTTTTGAAATAGCGACAACACGCGAGTTTTTGTTGATAGCGAGAAAGCAAGTAAAACCTATTTCAATAAAGTTAACCCTAAGGTGATAGGTAGAGCCTCTCCCTAAATTCACCCTAAGCACGTGGAGGCCTAGAATAATTAGGGAGAGGGAGTGAAACAAATGGTAGGCAAAAAGTGTAAAAAGCTATGCAACAAAAATTGAAAGAAGGCAACTTGAATTAAAATGAACTTGTTCTACACAAAACTCATAGAGGAAAGCTTCTAATCTACTTGAAATGCAAGAATATAAAAACATAAATCCTCTAAATGAAATGGTGAAGAAGATGATGGCTTCTTGCTCCAAGCCTAGTAGCTCCCGGGCTTGAAAAGAGTTCTCCAACTCCTTCCTTGCTATGCTCCTCCAAGATGGTGTCCTCCAAGGTGGAAGCTACCACCTTCAATTCTCCTCCTCCAAGGGTAGACATCCACCCTAGGTCCTTCTCCTTTGCCTGGCCATCCTCCTTGAAGTAGAATGGCTCTCCTCCTTGGCATGGCACAAATTGAAGAGAGTGGGGAGAAGAAGGCACCAAAGGTGTGGGTGATGTGCCCCCTTAATCTTCTTCTCTACTCCTTCTTGTTGGCCATAGGTGTAGGTGGGTATAGGTAGAATAAAGCACTAATGGAGGATGATGAAAATGGTGGTAGGTGATGAGTTTTTATAGGGTTTAGGAGGGGAGGGGTTGGCATGGACACATGTAGGGCTAGGATGGACTTATAGGGTGGTTATGGGTGGTTATCATGATCCAAGGGAGGCGACTATTTGTCACCACCTTAAAGGGTGTTAAGGGGGTGGTTATTGTGGCCAAAGGACACCTAGAGTTGGTGCCACTTTTGGCTTCTAGAATGGGGGGGTTAGGTGGATGGCTAGATGTGGTTGTAGGGCTAGGTGTATGGTGGATATGGGGGTGGATGTTGGCACCAAAAAGGGGGTAGTTAGGGTTAGGTTTTGGCACCAAAATTGGTGCCTTTTGGTGGTGATGATGGGGTGAAGAGGTGGCAAGGTGGTGGCACCAACTTGGAGTAGGATAGCTAACTTAGGTGAGCTTAGGTAGGGCTTAAGTTGGTGGAGCTAGCTAGGGTTGAGTTGAAGGTGGTGGATGGCCAAGGAGCTGGTTGCTAGCTAAGCTAGCTTAGCCAGGTTTCGATTATAGGAGGCATTGGAAGTAGGGTTTAAAGAGAGGAGTTGAGGAGGAGAAGTCTGGAGCTTGAAATGTAGCTAGCAGCTGCTGAAGAGGGTGGCATGGAGCTACTCTAGCTGGCTTAGCCTGCTAGTTCTTTGCTAGCTGCTAAGCCAAGGTAATGTGAGCTGGCTTCTACCATAATGAGCTAAGGTAAGCTGGGTCTGGTGCTCTCAGGGAGGATAAAGCTAGTTGAGGCAACTAAGGTAGCTTAGCTCAACTGAGTTGAGCTAAGTTGAGCCCCCAAGAGTTGGACTTGAGCCTCCTGAGCTGGAATGAAGTCATCTTCAGCTGGTTGGAGTTGAGTGGAGCTGGATGTAGCTGGACCTGAGCTGGGGAAACTCCAGTGAACTCAGTTGAGCTAGCTAGAGCTCCCTGTGGACTAATGGGAGCTGAGATGAGCTAGACTTAGCTAAGTTAAGCTAGATCTGAGCTGACCTGAGCTAGGGTGAGGTAAGATGAGCTCTCTTGAGCTACCATGCAGTTGAGATGAGCTGAATGGAGCTAGGATGAGCTAGCCCTAATTTAGGTGAGCTGAATTCTTGCTATGATGAGCTAGATCAAGCTAAGTTCCAACTAGTGAGAGCTTCTCCTTCACTAGTTGCCTTCCTGTGTGCTAGGGTTCTAGGGATCTGGCCATCTGTTTATCCCTAACACTCACAAAAACACATTAAAAACACAATAAAAAATGCAATGCATGCCTAACCTAATTTATGCCTAAATGCTACCCAAAAATCGGTTTGCAGAGCATAATCCTAAGGGCTAGGTTTGTTTTAATGCATAAGAATAATGATAAACTAGCATTTATCACACTTTCATGCTTATCTTTTGCTAGTCTCTTAGCAAAACTTTAATTTTTTGGAAAATAAAATTTTTAGGAAATCTAATTTTTTTTGACTTTTGAGGAGAAAAAGATTGAGGGACCTTGGTTGATATAAACACAGGAGGCATAGGATTTATTAAGGATAAACATCGGGATTTGTTTTTGGATCCAAAAATTAGACAAAATGGGATCAATATATCCTCCAAAAAATTCACAAATTAACCCCTTGTTAATTCAGATGACTTGAAATTTCTCGTTTTAGGATTTTTCTGGCTGTTGAATCTGATTCGCAACTTGCAATATCCTTTAAAACCTTGTGTCTATGCTTGTGAAAAGCCAACATTTATAAGGGCATGTTTTTGGTTTAAAACTTTTTTTTTCTCCCCCATGCTTATTTTTAGCTTAGTCTTACAATAGATGTGTTGGGATCATCATTCCCATTACCAATCCTCGAGGGGCTCTAGCGCTAGTACTTCGGGATAGCACTATCCATGATACCACCCAGGAGCTCACAACCCCAAAACACAATGCGATGTAAAGAGGTGCTCCAAGCAAACTCAAGCGCTTGCTCTGACACTATAGGTAGAGCACTGTCCAAGACATTTGAGCTACTAAAATGTGCTTTAATGCTCTGTCTAAAGATATGAAATATAGATATGGAGTAGCACCGATGTGGTAACATGTTGACATCGCATCCTCAAAGGAGGCATTTTCCTCCTTCTCGACAGTGGGAACTCAATCCAATGATCTACTTCAGACTTTTACTAAGCCCAAACAAAGGAGTTTTTCTAATTTTTAGTTGTTTTTAAGTGTTGGCTTGTGTGTGAAATTTGACATAGGAAGTTCCGCAAGAAATGTAAGTTTTTGAATAAGAAACTAAGACAAATACTTTCCATATTACAAAAGAGGATCAAGTCACCTGAACTATTGATCGGGCTCGGATAGGTTGTGTTAATATAGTAATTTAATCATTGAAATGAGTATAGTGGTTAACCTAAATCGAGCCTAACCATCTTTTTACAAATTTTTTTTTAACCTGGCCTACTTGATTTTATCTTGGTCACTTTTAGGCCTAGGGTCGAAATCAGGGAGGCGGGATTAGAGGTGAATAAGTTTCTACGCCTTTCCTACAACGAATCTCTTTCATTTGTTTATTATGTTTTTGGTGTTTTTTTCTATTTAAGATCTTTTTCTGATAATTTTGTCCTTGAGGTACACCCTCAAAATCAGGTGCTTGGCTTAGAGCCAAATTGTTCTTAGCTTTGAGCCAAATTACGGTTCCAAAACTGGTCTTGGAACCAAGACAAGGATTATCTTTTCTCTTTTACTATTTTTTATCTTTTTAATAGCAGGAAAGAGAAATAGAAATGAGATAAATATAGTATATATATATATATAGGGGTGGGGGTGGAAATGGCGTGTAGCACGATGTCGAGTTGATCGACGTCTAGAAAGACACAACCAATAGGACGAAGTGCTGCACGGAGTGTAGGATGGATGGGTGGAAGGTGTGTGCGGAGACGCTTTCTGTACGCGGGTATCGGGGAATATTAGCAACTGGTGCGGATATTCCTGCGATATAACGCGTGGTAGGTGATATGAATGTAAGTATATATTTATATGTATATATATAGATTGGGTTATAATTATATAGGTGTATATGTAGTTATATATATCTATATATGTATATATATATAGATATGTAAATATATAGATAGATGTATGTATATATATATATGTATATATATATATATAACTAGATATATATGTACATATGTCTAACTATATAGATATGGATATATATATATAGTAATATATGTATATAGATATATTAGTATAAGTATCTATGTATATAGATATATGTAGATTGATATATATATAAGTATATGTATATATATATATATATATATATATGTATATATATGTACATATGCATTTATATCTATAGATATATGTATGTATATATGTATATATATATATCTATAAATATATGTATATATATATATATATGTATATATATATATGTATATTTAGTTATATAGGTAATAATATTTATATATGTATATATATATATAAATATATAGATATAAATATATATTTATATGTATAGACGTGTACAAGTGAGTATGTGTGTGTACACGTGATTGTGTACAAGTGTAGTGTGTGTATGTGTGAGAGAGTGGCTGCTGGAGAGAGGGCGCTGGTGTTTAAGTCATCCAGAGGCTGCAGTTGACATCTGGTGGTGCAGTAGGGGCATGCATGTGCAGGCGCAGGCGTGCACAAGCGTAGGTGCGCACTAGAGGGAGCGGGTGTGAGGGTGTAGCGTAGTGCACTGCGTGGCACAGCGCACCGTGCTGCGCACTGGAGTGAACGCGGGCGAAGATAGGCGTGGGCGCTGGCGCAAACGCTGCGGGCGTAGGCATAAGCGGGAGCAGGCGCGCGGATGCGCTGGAGACCGTTGTGGAGCGGAGAGAGAGCGCACGGTGACCGGATAAGTGGGAAACTTTCCTATCACCGCACTGTAGCTACAGTGTTCCGCAGAAACACATGAACAGTAGCTACAGTGCTTGTGCGCACGCAAACGACTGGCTACGGCCGGTTCTGCGTGCACGGGTGCTCTAGAGCGGGCTTGCGTGCACGGAAGAAGCTAGCACTGGCTGCTGGCTTGCACCCTAGCTGAGGCTACTAGTGCCATGCTGCTGCTGCTGAGCTTCAGAGCTTAACTCTGCGGCATTGGCGTGAAGAGCTTTGAGCGGGTGAAATAGAGAAATGAACCACCATGCCCACCGGCTCTTTGATGAGCTGGGCGGTGGTGGGACTCACGGTGGTGGTCGTGGACCACTGTGAGCTGCTCCTGCCTACAGCGTATCTCTTCAATGGAAGAGATGCTGCTTATGGAGGGGAGAGAGGAAGGAGATGGCCTGGAGAACGAAGGTTGCTGTGTGTCTGGACCAGGCTGCCCTGCAAGGAAGCGGGTAGTGCCTTTTTAAAGAAGATGGAGGCAAGCTCAGCCATGCCCTAGGCTGCGCATGACTAAGCATGCAGCTGGCAGAGCATGCTGTGGCAGAGAGTGGAGCGAAGAAGATGCCATGCCCTGCAGCCACATGGGGAAGAAGATGTTCAAAGCCAAATAAAATAAAGAAGGTGAAAAATTGCGATGCAACCCTTGATGAAAATGTTAATTACAAGGCCAATTATTCACTTTCCTCCCCTCTCAATTAAATGCATGCATGTGTTAATTTTTACAAATGCAACTATGGCTGCCTAATATACAATGGCAATGCTTGGAAATAACACAAGATGGATTTTATTTGGTGTATTTTTGCTGTGCAATCATACCCCCATGCCTATCTTTCGCTAGTCCTTAGCAAAACATTTTGTACTGTATTTAGAAATGATCTTAAGCTGAAGATGTTCTTATGAGGCAACATCGGTGTGTTTATTTGTTGGATATTGTGAGAACCAATTGTAGAGAAGACTACGAGTACTTTAAGTCTTACATGACATAGACCATCTCTCAGCTAACCTGGACTCTTGATATTTAAACCTTAAGTACGATTTCCAGGACCCAGGAGGTTTTTGCCGTACTCGAGAGCTCAAGAGATTATGGCTTGTGCATAGTGAAGGATCAACACTGATCATATGAACATTAGGACTCAAGCCCAGGGTTTCATGAATTTTTAAGTGCAGGTTGGTCCCAGTTTCAGCTCGTGTCTTTGGATTGACCCTTAAAAAGATGACAAAAAACTCAACTCCCATTTATTACATTTGTGGCTCAAACAAAACAGGGTATTTGTAACTTGCCTGAAGAACTTTTGTAGGGAGAAGACTTTACAGACATTTGCGAGATATACTAACTTATTTGCATTTCTCTCTCTATTTTTTTTTTTTTTGAAACACGTGTTAGTATATCTCTTACAACTTTATTTGGAGGAGCACACTTTTCTTTTGGTGGGAGAGTTCCTTTTTGGTGGAAAGAGTCTCTCCTAAACACAAGACTAAAGCCTGGGATAAAAAAGTCTACCTGCGTGTACAGGTAAGGACTCCACCTTCCCTAATGAACACTAGGGTTGGATCTTATGTCCACCTGGTCTTTCTTGATATGTGTAGTGTGAACCAAGATTACTTAAGCTTCGAGTAGAAGCAAACCAACTGTTCCTATACTGGTGTCTCAGGTACAAGAATACGTCCTTAGTTAGGAGAGATTCCGATCTATCTTGTCAATGCTTAAGTGAATTAAGTCGAGCTTGAGCAAATCAAGCTTCTGTGGCCTGGAAAGTCTTCAAAATAGTGGTTGAATATCCATAAACACTTATTGTATTTTTTTGTTTTAGCCTTCAGATCATTACTAAACAACATTTTCTCTTTTTTTTTTTTATAGATAGATGGAGACTGCATAATACCATATAATACCCGGATCCTATGGATGCCTATCCACCCGCCACCCCATGCCAAATGATGCTATGTCCTCATATGCATGCAGGGTAGGGTAGAGGAAGGACCAAATATTAGGTAACGAGAGCTGAGGTGTCGAGTATTTAGTAGGGTGGTAGGGTGGGTGGATGGTGGGTGAAAAGGTGCGAAGTGAAGTGTACGTAGCAGTGGCGGAGGTGTTGTTGGGGTGCCTCCCAACGAGAGTTGAATTTAACTTCCCCAGCTAGACTCAGGATGAGGCACAACATTAGTTACCCTCTAGCAAGGCAATAGTTTCTCCAACGGGGGCAGGTTCATGAGTAAGATAGGGTTTCAAATGCTGCTCATTGACGGTAAATTTATGCCCAGATTTGGGATCTTCAATTTCAACGGCCCTGTTGGGAAATGGTCTCGAGACCAGGAAAGGACCAGTCCATTTGGACTTTAATTTCCTGGGAAAGAATTTGAGCCGGGCATTGTAGAGCCAAACTTGCTGAGATAGCTCAAATTCCTTCCGCCGAATACTGCTGTCGTGAAAAGCCTTAGTGCGTTGCTTGAAAGTTAAGGCAGAATCATAGGCTTCACGACGAAGCTCTTCCAGCTCTTGGAGTTGGAGTTTCCTTTCTCGGCCATACAGGTCTGGGTCGAGGTTACATTGGCGAACCACCCAATAAGCACAGTTCTCCAGCTCCACAGGCAAATTGCAAGGCTTCCCGTAAACGATTCTATAAGGAAGACATGCCAAGGGGAGCCTTGAAGGAAGTCTGATATGCCCAAAGTGCATCAATCAGCTTGTCGGACCAATCCTTACGATCAGGCCAAACCATTTTTTGGAGAATTTGCTTGATTTGCCGGTTCAACACCTCTGCCTGGCCATTCGTCTGAGGATGATACGGAGATGCAATACGATGGTGGACTCTGTAATTCCTCAGAAGTGCCCGAAAAGAAGCATGGGTAAAGTGGCTTCCTCCATCCGAGATAATGGCTCGAGGGATCCCAAAGCGCGCAAAAATGTGGTCTTTGACAAATCGAGTGGATATAACATGGTCAGCATGGCACATGGGAATAGCCTCAATCCATTTCGAAACATAATCAACAACCACGAGGATATATTCGAAGTCGTTGGAAGGCGGAAAGGGACCCATGAAATCAATTCCCCAAATGTCGAAGATTTCCGCAACTAGGATGGGTTGCAAGGGCATCATGTCACGATGTGACATTGACCCTAACGACTGGTACCTAGTGCAATGTTTGGCATAATTGTGTGCATCCTGGTGAAGGGAGGGCCAAAAGAAACCGCACTGCAACACCTTGGCTGCAGTTTTCCTCCCAGAGAAATGACCTCCGCAGGCCTGATTGTGGCAGAAGGATAGCACACTAGGGAATTCGCTGTAAGGAATACAGCGATGGATGATTTGATCAGCACCTATTCGAAAAAGAAGTGGATTATCCCAGAAATAATACTTTGCTTCTGCCATGAGGCGCTCGCACTGGTTTTTAGGCCAGCCACATGGAAGGGAACCAGAAGCAAGGTAATTGGCAATGTCGGCATACCAAGGTCAACTTGCCACATTAATTGCCAGTAGGTGCTCATCGGGAAAAATCTCATTAATTGGCAGAGTAAGTCCAATATGGTCAGGGTCTAGTCTAGAAAGATGATTAGCCACAACATTCTGGGCTCCAACCTTATCGCGGATCTCAATGTCAAATTCTTGGAGCAGAAGGATCCAACAAATCAGTCTGGGCTTGGCATCCTTCTTGTGCATGAGATGGCGCATGGCCGCGTGATCAGTGAAAACAATAACATGTGATCCCAGAAGGTAAGAGCGGAATTTCTCCAGCCCAAAGACGACCGCCAGTAGTTCTTTCTCAGTGGTAGTATAATTACGCTGGGCCTCGTCCAACGTCTTACTGGCGTAGTACACCACGAAGGGGTGTGTATCACGTCTTTGTCCCAGGATGGCTCCGACTGCAAGGTCGGAAGTGTCACACATGAGTTCAAAGTCGAGGGACCAATCAGGTAGCTGGAGAACAAGGGCCTTGGTGATAGCATTACGCAGCTGCGTGAATGCTTGTATGCAATCGGGGCCCATATCGAAGGGTACGTCGGTCGATAGGAGATGAGTTAAAGGTCGAGAAATCTTGGAGAAATCTTTGATGAATATCCTATAGAAATCGACGTGTCCCAGGAAGGAGAGGATTTGTTTGACAGAGCTAGGCACAGGTAAATCAGCAATCACATCAAGCTTAGCTCTGTCAACCTTGATACCCCTATCGGAGATGATATGCCCGAGAACAATTCCCTCGTGTACCATAAAATGACTTTTTTCCTAGGAAAGCACGAGGTTCACATCAATACATCTCCTAAGGATATGGGTCAGGTTGGCAAGACAGTCATCAAAAGAGGGTCCAAAGATCAAAAAGTCATCCATGAAGACCTCGAGAAAGTCACCCACCATGTCATGGAATATTGCCAGCATACATCTCTAGAAAGTTGTTGGTGCGTTACAAAGTCCAAACGGCATCCTTCTAAATGCAAAGGTGCCGAAGGGGCAAGTAAAGGTGGTTTTCTCTTGGTCCCGGGGGTCAATTGCCACCTAGTTATATCCTAAGAATCCATCCAGGAAACAGAAAAATTTATTTCCCGCTAACCGCTCCAGGATTTGGTCAATGAAAGGTAGCGGAAAGTGATCTTTCTTAGTTGCAGCATTGAGTTTCCTATAATCTACACACACTCTCCAAGATGTAGGAGTGCGTGTAGGGATGATTCGCCCCTGTCATTGACACGGATCGTGAGTCCCACCTTTTTGGGCACGACGTGAATCGGACTTACGCAGGGGCTATCGCTGATTGGGTAGATTATACCCGCATCCAGCCACTTAATAATTTCCTTTTTAACAACCCCCCGCATGTTAGGGTTTAGACCTTGCTGCATCTCGTGGGAAGGTTGAGCCTCCTCCTCCATATATATATGGTGAGTGCAGTAGGAGGGGTTAATGCCAGTTAAGTCTGATAAAGACCATCCAATGGCTGCCTTGTGTTCCATAAGCTCCCTGGTCAGTTTTGAACTAATGATTACGGGGAGCATTTCATTTGGTCCCAAGAAAACATATTTAAGCGTATCAGGCAGCTTTTTCAGCTCGGGAGTGGATGGTGAAAGATCTGGCATTTCTTGGGACGAGAGTGTCCCAAATGGATCAGAAGAAATGATTCAGGAGGAAGAAGTTGGCCCTCAGATTGGCTAAAAAGAGGGGCATCTTGGATAGATGAATCCAAAAAGGAATAGCCCCAGTGAGTAGTATGTGGGCTCAAGGTCCCAGTGTGGAGTTGCAAATCCACCTGATTTGGTAGGAAAGAAAGGGCAATCCGATCTTCAAGAGTGTGGACTAGCTGTGAGTAGCCCGGATATGACTCAGAACACGAGGTATGGGAAGCGAAGAAAATCTCGTCAGAAGTCTGGTCAGGAGAAGGTATGGGAATAGGGAGGGATAGGGGAACGTTGCAATATGTGTCGGTCAGGCAATCGTCAGTGTTTAAAGGCAATCCACAGTAGTCAAAATAGGTCCCAATTAGTTCGATACACACACTGACGGCTGTGTCCTCATCATACGTGTCATCCTCGATGCAATTGCAATCAAAGTTCTTGGCTGCCTTGAAGATGTTAAGCTTGAGCTTCTCAGATCCAACGGCAATCTCAATACACCCTGACTCGCAGTCGATATGGGCACGGGCTGTGGTCAAGAAAGGTCGACCAAGGATGATCAGACAATCGAAAAGTGAGCTAGGAACTTCCATATCTAAAACAAGAAAGTCAACAGGAAAATAGAGACTATTGATCCTAACCACCACATCTTCCACCACACCCTTTGGAATTTTGACATAACAATCTGCCAACTGTAACGTGACAGGGGTGGGTTTCAGATTTCCCAAAGAAAATTTTTCAAGCATGATGGTTGGTATAAGATTGATGGAAGATCCTAGATCAAGTAGGGCATGGTTAAAATTGCAGCCTTGGATGCTATAGGAAATAAGCGGTCTGCCTAGATCTTTCTACTTCGGTCGTAGATTTAACAATATAGCACAACTCGCATGAGGCGAGAGAACCATCGGATTCTTTATTTTCTTTGACTATTGCCTGGGTGTTGTGTAGTCTTTGAAAAATCGGGCGATAGTAGGTATGTGGTCGATAGCCTCTAGCAGGGGTACCTTGATTTCAACATCCCTGAATAAATTATGCAGGTTATCAAAGGCTTGTGTATCCTTCTTCTTGCCTTTTGGCTCCCTCAGTAGAGCCTCAAGGAATGGGACTGATTCTGGCACCAATTTGGGCGTATCGTCATCTTGCAAATGTGGTGCGCATCCCGAATGAGAAGGCGATGAAGATGATGGGCCAGGATCAGGTCGAGGCGAATCAACGGTCTACTTACCACTCCTCGTAGTGATCGCGTTGGACGATGCGGGTCCAGTGGGATCATAAGGCGGAGGAGGGTTCACAATAGGGACATAAGAGTGAGGTATTGCAGCGGGATTAGATTGAAATCCCGGTGGAATGCTCGGAGCTTGCAGAATCTGATGAACCTGCCCCTGAGATGGTCGTACCTGTGGTTGAGGACCACGGGGTACGAAGTTTCGTGGGTTGGGAATAGGTTGGGCTGGGAGAGTGCCCTGAGATCAGGTCGCCATGCGTAGTTGACTGATCTCAACATTCTGCTACGCCAATTGGTGCTAAAGAGAGGTCATGTTCTCTTCATGGCGCTTTGACATTTCCGTCATCATTCGCATCAATTTCTCAAGAGGACTTGATGTGTGTTCTATTTGCGATATGCAACGACCCGATGGCGGATTCGCCACAGGATTAGACTGGGCCCTTGGGATGATGGGTGCAGACGGTCGCATTGGTCCACCCATAGGGTTTTGGCACTGCGGGTTGCTAGACCATGCAAAGTTCGGATGATTTCGCCACCCTGGGTTATAAGTGGTAGAGAACGGGTTGTTCCCCAGGGCGCAAACGTCTTCTAAGCCGAAAGACCAGTCCGCATGTAAATACGCATCCGGGCACACGGAGGCTTGGTCCTCTGTGTCAAAATACTGGCGTACAGAAGCCAGATCCACATGACTTACCGAATCGCTTGGTGCGACACTCGATAAGGAAGTTCTCACGGGGTTTCTGGAGATAAGCCTGGTGTTGGAAGAATTGGGATTGTGACGAAGTGGTGAGGTGGGGGTGTTTGCCGTAGAACGGGCAGGATTGGCCAGAAGCTCGTCCAACTTCTTGTGCACGACGAAGACTTCATCCAACTTCTGTGCGATAAGGCTAAGATCAGTGGATGAATGGGAGGGTCTCGTGTCAACTTCGTGAACGTTACGGGGCAGGCTGGTACGATTAAAGGCGATAATGGAAACATTGTTCATTGAGTTTTTGCTCACATTTTCAAATAATTCGAATGCTCCATTCTCGTCTTTATTCATGAAATTCCCTCCGCAGGAAGCGTCTGCAATCTGCTTCAAAGTCTCATTTAGCCCATAATAGAAAATCTGGGCTATATGCCACTTAGGCAGACCGTGGTGCAAACACTTCCTGAGGAGGTCATTATATCTCTCCCATGCCTCATGAAACTGTTCGCCGTTTTGTTGCATAAAGGAAGTTATAGCACTGCGAAGCGCATTGGTTCGGCCGATTGGGAACTTCTTGAGAAATGCTGTTCGCATCTCTTCCCAAGAATGGATGGTTCTCCCAAGGGTGTGTAACCATTGCGATGCTTTATCTCGCAATGAAAACGGGAACATTTTCATGAGGACAATAGATAACCCGATATTTCTCGGTTTGACAGTTTCAGCCAATTGGGTTAAGTCTTCCAAATGAAGAAAAGGATCACTTGCAAGACCATAGATGTGGAAGTTAATCATGCCAATTATATTGGGTTTCAATTCAAATTCGTCCCCGCCCATGGGGACCCGAATTTGTCCTATGGTCTTTGTAACAACAGGATTCTGATAGGAGCTAAGAGACCTAGGCTCCTCCCATTCAGGGGGGTTCTGCATTTCCTCCAATGTTTCCCTAATGGCTTCAATTTGTTCATTATACATTTCCATTTGGGCTTAAAGGCGAGTTATGGGATCCAAGGCTCCACCACCTGGTGGGTTTTGAGGGCAGTTTCCTCCCTCGGGATTTGGGGGTGGGTGTGCAGCTATGTTTGTGGACGATGACGATTCGGCTTCCTTCCTAAAATTATCAGACAATTCAAACAGTTTAGGGTTTTGTGACCTCCTCCCAAACATGCACTACCGCAGGAAGAATTGGGGGGATACGAAGGGAAAAGGAGATGAGAGAAATGACGTCGCAAAGGTACACTTGATGACAAATCAATACAATCAAATTCCTAACCTCTACAATGTGCCCTTAGACCTAAAGATCTAAGTTACCTACTATCACGACCTACGGAACCGAATGCGAGCACCGTGGAACCATCAGGCCAGATTGAAAGGCCGTTTGCCCCAGTCTTAGACACCCGATAGCACGCAGGAACCCTCACCAGAACGTAGGTGCTACACGCAGGTAGTTAGACCTCCAATCCTTAATAAGGGTCAAGTTGCTACCAGTTTTAGTTAGAGGCTTAGGATCAAGTGCTCCTGGAATGTGAAGGGCATTATTTACGGGTAATGCCCAAGTGGTTGATTTTATAAAGTGTGTAAACCAAGCATCAAATAGGGAAATCTCCCTGAATTGAAGTTTTAATTGGTGAATGGTTTTTAGAATTCGGCCTTAAGTAGTATGGATTTTAGGATTTCGTTGAATTACCAATTTAACCAATCTCTTGGTTTTGAGAGAATATAAGTTTTTTTCTAAGCCCAACAAACCCTTCTTCAATGTGATTTAGTTAATGCATGCTAAAAATGCACTGGGCTTCCCTATATGGAGATTTCTATGTGTGGATGCACGAGTCAATTTTAAGTTAATGTGAAAGGGAGCCAAAGCGCTTCAATTCAAGTGCTCCCAATCACCAAAATGATTTTCCACGCACAAGGCTCAACCACAAGATAAAGACAATCAAAGTGTTGGGGTTGAAGTATTCGGGATCAAATCTTAGGCACGTGAAAGGTCGTGGTGGGGTTGGAATCAACTCAATTCCAAGTCTCCCCACCGCAAATGTGATCCCGAACTACAGATAAATGAGGCAAAGAGGGATGGCAATCAATCTATTTATTTTTGCCTCAAAGAATACTTCACACGGTGAAAGATTCAAGAATCAAGATTCTTGGATCTTCACTAAGCGAAGTTTGGCAGAAAATCTCAAGGCGGTGGGAGTGATGACAAACAATCAAGCAAGTGATTTTTAATCCACTTGCCCCAAGAGATCCCAAGGAATGTTTTTTTTTTATATTAAGGTGACTAAGTTGCAAAGAGAGAGACTTACCTGTTTAGTAACGTGGGTGAAGTTCCAATGCGGTGTTAGCGACTTCTCGCTCTTGTTCCCACCTTGGATCTACCCACGTCTCCGACTTCCTCTGCTTGCCTCCCCCTTGCAACTGGTTCACCTGCACACTAGCAGACAAAAACACCCGTGAAGAGAAGGGTGTGAGAAGAGAAAACTAAAGGAATGGAGTAGAAACTTACCTGTATGCGTACCTCCCCGGCAACGGCGCCAGAAAAAGTTATGATCGAGCTCGGATAGGCTGTGTTAATATAGTAATTTAATCATTGAAATGAGTGTAGTGGTTAACCTAAATCAAGCCTAACCATCTTCTTACAATTTTTTTTTTTTAACCTGACCTACTTGATTTTATCTTGGTCACTTTTAGGCCCAGGGTTGAACTCAGGGAGGTGGGATTAGAGGTGAATAAGTTTCTACGCCTTTCCTACAACGAATATCTTCCATTTGTTTATTATGTTTTTGGTGTTTTTTCTATTTAAGATTTTTTTCTGATAATTTTATCCTTCAGGTACACCCTCAAATTCAGGTCCTTGTCTTAGAGCAAAATTGTTCTTGGCTTTGAGCCAAATTAGGATTCCAAAACTGGTCTTGTTATTCGCAAGATCGAGCACCTGCAAGACAAAGATTATCTTTTCTCTTTTACTATTCTTTTATCTTTCTAATAGCAGGAAAGAGAAATAGAAATAAGATAAATATAGTATATATATATATAGATATATATATTATATATATATAGGGGTGGGGGTGGAGGTGGAAATGGCATGTAGCATGGTGTCGAGTTGATCGACGTCTAGAAAGACACAACCAACAGGATGAAGTGCTACGTGGAATGTAGGATGGATGGGTGGAAGGTGTGTGCGGAGACGCTTTCTGTACGCGGGTATTGGGGAATATCAGCAACTGGTGCAGATATTTCCGCGATATAATGCTTGGTAGGTGATAAGAATGTAAGTATATATTTATATGTATATAAATAGATAGGGTTATAATTATATAGGTATATATGTAGTTATATATATCTATATATGTATATATCTATATATAACTAGATATATATGTATATATGTCTAACAATATAGATATGGATATATATATGTATATATATATAGTAATATATGTATATAGATATATAGATATGGATATATATATTTATATGTATTTATGTATATAGATATATTAGTATAAGTATCTATGTATATAGATATATATATAAGTATATGTGTATATATATATATATACATATATATATATGTGTGTGTGTATATATATGTATATGTCTTTATATCTATAGATATATGTATGGATATATGTATATATATATATGTATAAATATATGTATATATATATGTATAAATATATTTATATATATATATATGTATATATATATATGTATATTTAGTTATATAGGTAATAGTATGTATATATGTATATATATATAAATATATAGATATAAATATATATGCATATATATAGGCGTGTACAAGTGAGTGTGTGTGTGTACACGTGAGTGTGTACAAGTCTAGTGTGTGTATGTGTGAGAGAGTGGCTGCTGAAGAGAGGGCGCTGGCATTTAAGTCGTCCAGAGGCTATAGCCAACGTCTGGTGGTGCACACAGGGGCATGCACGCACAAGCGCAGGCACGCACAAGCGTAGGCACGCACTGGAGGGAGCGGGTGTGAGGGCACAGCGCAGCGCACCACGATGCATGTTGGAGTGAACGCGGGCGAAGAAATGGGTGCGGGTGCTGGCGCAGATGCTTTGGGCATGGGCGAATGCGGGAGCAGGCGCGCAGGCAGGTTGGAGACGATTGCGGCATGGAGAGAGAGCGCACGGTGATCGGAAAAGTGAGAAACTTTCCGATCACCGCACTGTAGCTACAGTGTTCCGTAGAAATGCGTGAACAGTAGCTACAGTGCTCGCATGGCATGGACGATTGGTTGCGATCGGTTCTATATGCGCGGGCACTCTAGAGCGAGCTTGCGCGCGCGGAAGAAGCTGGCACCGGTTGCGGGCTTGCACGCGGGCTGAGGCTGCTGGTGCCGTGCTGCTACTGCTGCTGAGCTTTGGAGATTGACTCTGCGGCAATGGCATGAAGAGCTTTGAGCGGGTGAAACAGAGAAATGAACCACCATGCCAATCAGCTTTTTGATGAGCTGGGCGGTGGTGGGACTCAGTGGTGGTCATGGACCACTGTGAGCTGCTCCTGCCCACAGCGTATCTCTTCAGTGGAAGAGATGCTGCATATGGAGGGGAGAGAGGAAGGAGATGGCCTGGAGAACGATGGTTGCTATGTGTCTGGACCAGGCTGCCCTGTAAGGAAGCGGGTAGTGACTTTTTAAAGAAGATGGAGGCAAGCTCAGCCATGCCCTGGGCTGTGCATGACTAAGCATGCGATTGGTAGAGCATGCTGTGGCAGAGAGTGGCGCAAAGAAGAAGCCATGCCCTGCAGCCGTGCGAGGAGGAAGATGCTCAAAGCCAAATAAAATAAAGAAGGTGAAAAATTGTGATGCAACCCTTGATGAAAATGTTAATTACAAGGCCAATTATTCACTTTCCTCCCCTCTCAATTAAATGCATGCATGTGTTAATTTTTACAAATGTAACTATGGCTGCCTAATATATGAAAGAGCGATCTTCGTTTTCGTTGAAAAATTTAGCATAAAATGATGTGCCGTTGTATTTAATTGCATGGTAGAAAATCACTTTTCAAAACACGGGCGTGCTGAAGGTTTGCATGTTGAAGGTTGGAGCAGCTGTGGTGAGGTGTGCGGGCGCCTGCAGATGGGCGTGCTGAAGGTTGGAGCGGCTGCGGGGAGGCACTGGAGAAGGGAGGTGGGCGCGCCTGCAGATGGTGCGGGTGAGTGGTGCTGCACTAGGGCGCGAAGTAGGCTGAAGGGAGGTAGTGCCTGTGGGTGCTGGAAGGTGCGAGAGCGGTGTAGGATCGGGAAAGAGGCTTCATTGGAGCTTGTGGTGGCTTGCGCACGTGCCTGCAGATGGCACGGCCATCTGGTGGTGTGGGCAGTGCACGCTTGCAGGTGCAGGGGCGTGGCTGCAGGCGCTTGCAGGGGAATGGGTGCGGGTGCTATGCGGTCTACAGATGCGGGCACCAGGTGGTGCTAGGGAGAGAGGTGCGCGATGCAGGCTTGGAGGCGATGGTGAAGGAGTGGTGTGGGGGCACAATGCATGCGGTGGAGTTTTTCCCTGCCAAGGGGAAGATGGCCTTCCAGTGCACGCTGCCTCCTCTCTTTTAACTCCTCTCTCTCCCCGCATGCACCAATCAAGGGATTTTCAAATCCCTTTTCTACTTTTGGCCGGCAAGCGTTGGAGGGGAGAGTTACGACTAGCCGGAGGAAAGGGAAAAGTCCCACCGGTTGTTGGGGAAATTTGCTCCCCAACCCTTGCTCTTTCGAAATATAATACCTGCACATAAAAACAACAAAATCATTACATATTAAGTTATAGAATGTTATAAACTTAAATCATGATGTGTACAAATCTTCTACAATTTAATTGCAATTATTAACACACCTACAAGGTACGATTAAAGATACTTAGGCTTAATATTAGTCCATTAAAATGGACTCATCAAATATCCCCATGCCTAAGATTTGCTAGTCCCTAGCAAAAATGAAAAATAATAGAAGTAATCAGAAGATTTCTTCTTTTCTTATTTCAAAACTTTAGAAATCTAGACAAATGTGAAGTGCTGATAGCCTAGGTAACAGATCCAAGTGAAAGTGCCAATTCGCATTGGGAGTTCGTACATCACCCTTGGCAAATATTTCTGTCGAGATAGGCAACTACTTCCCTCGGGGATAAAGCAGACGATAGTCTGTAATTTGACCTCGGCATTTGGCTTAGGTAGGAGATATCGAATGGATTTGTATTTGGTGGCACACACTCATCTGGTGCTACATATAGTCTAGTACTGCAAACTCTAGATCTCTAGACTATTAGACAAGTCAACTCTGAGAGAGGCTACACAATTGTGCTCTCTTGATGTTCCTGGGCATTCTCTCTTTTCTTTCTTTCTGAGATCACGAATCTTGCCAGATTTAGAAATTGTACTCACTATTTGGTGGCCTCACATAGCATCCACACTTCAATTAAAGTCCTAATAACTCTACAACTAAGTTAGAGTCCTCAACCAGTATTCAAGCAATCAGAAATACTAAAAGGTAGGTATGGGTCATATTTGGTGGAACGCGAAAGGTGTTCTGTTGCCTCAGAAACAATATTACATTAGAAACTTGGACTTTTTTTTGTAATATAACTTTTTCTTCTTTTTCTTCTTTCTGTTTCTTCTTTTCCCCCTTTTTTTTGTTTCTTTTTCAATCAACACAACACGATACAGACTTTTATTTACGAGGAATTATTAGGGATGATGATGGTCAAAAGGAAGTTGTGTGGCTTATTTGGTGGAAGTGCCGATTCTCGGCACTAGGAAGGAATGGATAGGACAGGCGTATTTTTGACCTTTGGCATTATTACCCTCCTTCAGCTGAGGACTCTATGAAGGACGGTTGTAACCATCCACCATAGTTATAGCTTTATTAAGACTCAATCTCTGTGTATCTGCCTTATTTGGTGACTCTCAGGAATTCACACACAATACGCACACAAGAACAGAGAGTGAAAACTACACCTAACTCTGAAGTATCATTATCTAATTATCCAGAACTTAAGAGTCCTTGCACTAGACTAAGCGCACCAGTAATCTCTCTACTTCTTCTCATAAATATGAGGTGGATCTACTAGAAGATAGTATGCCTAACTCCCTATGAGCTGTCCAAGGGTTCAATGGACTACAAATGCTTATTGGTTTTCCTCAAGGATCCATTACCCAGTCTACATACACGTGAAATAAATGTACTAGATTATAAACTTAAGAAATAATTCCGGAAGAAAAACCTTCAAAAACAAAGTATTTTGTTAGGGACTAACCCATTCAGCTCAAGAAAAGAGATTTTTTTTTTTTTATGCTAACCTAAATGCATGAATACTTCCTAAAATGCAAATGCACTCCCCCATGCCTAAATCCTACAATGTCCCATTGTAAAATTAAAACAGGAGGAGAAAGGAAAAATATCACCTGACACGGTCTGCTGGGTTGCCTCCCAACATGCACTGCATTTTCTGTCAGCAGCCAGACTAAGAAGGAACCTATAAGTCTGGTTCAAACAGAAAAGGTTAGGCCCTAAGAATATGCGTAACAGCGTAGGCCTAAAAAACAGGTAACCACGGATGTTGGCAAGCTGATGATGCAATGTAATTCCAAATGCTCGCCAGAAGAAATGAAAACAAAAAATCTCGTTGGCTACCTAGGGAGGTCTAGGAATAAGAAAGGGAATATGAAAAGAGGCCTCTCGAAACGGAATAAGTGGAGGATAAGAAGGATCCTCTAAAGCAGGATGGGTTTTAAAAGATATAATCATTATTAGTTCAAACCCTTGAATGGCGAGAGTAAAAGTACAAGCATCAATCCATACTCGCCATTCTATCCTAGGATGTACTGGCATGATATATTCTCCAGAAAGAATGTACATGAGCAGAGATCTGTGCCACAGATCGGTTAGGGAGTATAAGGGTTGTTTGTAGTGTTGGAAGGTAATGGTTAAGTCCAATGAGGGCTTAGTTGGTGTTAGGTCCAATTCCAACAATTATTTAGATTGTGTACACTCCCTAACAATTGCAAACAACTTCAAGTTATCCTACCTAGCATTAATGATCGGAGTCATATTTAAATCAAGGGTAGACTCCAAATTACAACTTTTTGATGGCAGGGTCAAAATGTAAGAATCATTATCATTCAGCTCATCCCCAGATTCGTTTGGTTCACTCAAATACTTGTCGGGGTGTATATGTGATTCCTTAGGAGTTGGATCAGTATCCTCAATTATTTCTAAAGGAGGATTAATCTTAATATTTTGGAGGAAGCCTATATCATTGAATTCGTTATTGTTCTCAGGGTATAAATCCTTAATTGATGTGTTTTGTCCCCGAGAGTCTCCCATAGACTTCTCATTATTTTGTTTGTTCTCCTCTAATATCAACTCCTATTTTGATGGAGGATGACTCTCAAAAGAAAGGAGGAATTTGGATTTAATCATATTATTTCTATCCTCTGGAGGTAAATCCTCAAATGATAAATAATTCTCCTGTGATTCACTCCAGATTTTCAGTCCAGGTTCCTCTGTTGGGGCATCCTCATCCTCTGAATTAAACTCTTCATATCCCTGAGACCAGAATTGATCATCCTCTATTCCCTTAGGGTCACCTTCATTAGGTGCATTTGAATCCTTAGAATATTGAATGGTAGGTGTTGATTCCCTAAGTGGAGGGTCAGGAGTAGGCTCACTAAGAGTAGAATGGGATTCCACCAAATAATCAAGAGGGGAAGTGATAGGAACAATATAACCTTGACCCGGGTTGGTAGGGTTAAGGAGAATACCGTCATTGGGGTCAAGGCCCTCAAGAGGTACCATCTTCCCTTGCCTTTGACTCCAATGTAGTTTAGGTGGATAATCACTATGATCATTGTGCTCTAGTGACGGTGTCTCATTGGGAGAGTCTAAGTGATAACTACATAAAATTGGATCCCTATTGTCATTAGGTTCCTCAGAATTATTTTCATCATCATGATCAATGGGTAGGGATCAGGACTATTGGAAAGCATGTAGTTAAGTTATCTTATTTCTTTATTGAACTATTGACTATTCCTCAACATCTCTTCCTTTGATTCCATTATTTTCTTTTGTTGTTTTTGCGTTTCTATCATAAAAGAGGAGAGGCTACTATTATCAGGTTGGTGAGGATAGTCAATTTCAGGCTCTGGTTGCCTAGGGGTATCGGTCCAACCTCGATACGGAAAATCATGAAGGATGGGAGGGTTGGGTGCTTGCATGGAAGTAGGGATTTCAGGGCTGGAAAATCCCGCTCCTAGGCTCTACTCAAAAGTGGGAGTTATCAAGCCAGTACTCCCAAGGTAGGAATGAGAATGATCCCATGAATTGTCAATGTTCCCATGAAAGGACGGATACGCTCGAAGCATGGGATCTTGATTAAAAGATGGGAAGTATTGACTCTGATAATTTGAATGATAGGAGTAAGAGTAATCCGTTTCTTTAAGCAAAACAATTTTAACTCTTTTAGGATTTAGGAAAATTCATAATATAAGCAGAAAACTTCCTAGAGAGTTCTATTGTCAAAGCAAACACAAATTCAACGGAATCTATTTTTAGTAGATTGTAGGTTTTAGAGTTATATGTTTAGTTGGTGGCCAAACAAGTTTTGCAAAAATTACGCTTCCTAGGCCAACCTTCGCTGGTGCTTATAACCTACTCGCAAGGGATGGAAGTCTCGAATCAAGCCCACACACGAGGAACCGAAGTAACTTGGTGGATAGGCTTATTGATTTCCGACTAACTTCCCTTGTGGTGCAAAAGAGGAGAGGTAGAAATTTATCTAGTGACCTCATGTGAGGTACACAGTGTCTCAAGTGTGCAAGCATACGATCGCGTTTTGATTTTTTGAAATTCCGAAACAGGATCCTTTTGCACACAATTTTTAGTCACAGATTTTAAAGTCCAACCTCTTAACAGTCCCAATTTTTTAAAGTGACCACTGAATTAATTTGATTCAAGCACTTTAGTGGTCTTAGATTTAGGTTTAATGCATATGCATGACAAGTAATTAATGCTCAAGAGAAGATGTACCTTACTCCAGCTTTCTTCGTGCAATGTATGAATGCAATGCAATAAAAATAAACTAGATGCTGTTCATTCAATCCTATATGATCATCCTATAGATATGCAGCTTCTAGTAGGCAGTTCGATTATTATTATTATTTTTTAATAATAGCAAACAGACCTAATCTAACTAACTAACCGAAATGCAGTTCAAAACAGTTCAAATAATCCTATAATCTAAATAAATGGGAACACGCTCCCGAAAATATGCTCCCGCATACGAGAGCGATAAGAAATAAAGTGGCACTGGGGACACGTTCCCAAAAATACCTAACAAGGGTCCAAAAGACAGAATTTAAATTCTAATGTCTATCAAACTAAATCTAACTAAAACCTACTGACTAAATCAGAAATAGGCTTCTCTGTAAGCCTATGTGCGTAGGATTAAGGCCCACGTGTTCCTGTTGCCACCCTCCAGGTGGCTTCAAGGTCCACCAAAAAGATCGTCTCCGCCGTACGCGCCCGTCGCATTCGCCCCGTGTTTTTGCACAGAAGAAAATCCATAGTTAGTAATTCAGAAAAGCTTTCAAAATAGCATAAAAATAACATAAAATTCCTAAAAATTTAATAGGAATTTTTCCTCCCCGGCAACGACGCCATTGAAAGAGCGATCTTCATTTTCGTTGAAAAATTTAACATAAAATGATGTGTCGTTGTATTTAATCGCATGGTAGAAAATCGCTTTTCAAAACATTTTAATTGTCAAAATTTAACAACGAATAGTTGGGTCTTCTCCACAGGGAGGAATTAGCCTATTTAAATTAATAAATAGTGTCTCGTTTATTTGGGAAACTCAATAGATATGCATGCTACTTCGTGCTTTTCTTTTTCTCACATAAATTCTCGTTTTAATCAATTAATCAAGAATGTAGGCGTTATGATGCAAATTCACCATAATATATATCATGTAAAATAGTGATCTTTATACTAGTAAGCACCATAAATACTAATTTCTAAAACATAACTTGTTCTCCATAATCCATGCATTCAATCATTCATGTGATATATATATATGCAAATAATTCAGATGAAGTAGAAGGAGGACTATGCAATTTCACAACAACAATGTAATGCCTAAAATAAATGAATAGTAAACCTCACAATGGCATTTGTTGTAATTTTTAATCCCAACCAAAACAAAGCATTTGCTCTCTCTCTTCCTCGCGAGAGAGAGCACCGGTGGGGCTGCTGCTAGCAAGGGATGTTGGCGAGGATGATGGCTATCCAATGGAGGCGGTGGCGTCAACAGAGACGACTGGAGGCGGCCGACTGGCGGAGGAGATGAGGACCGGAGAAGGCTGCTGCTGTAGCTGCGCGCCTGCTGTGAAGGTGCTGGCGGTTGCAGCGCGCGCCTGCGGGTGCGGGTGGCGATGCGGAGCCTACCAATGGGCGTGCGCACACTTGCAGGTAGAGGTGCTGCTGAAGGTTGGAGCAGCTACGGTGAGGCATGTAGGCACCTGCAGATAGGCGTGCTGAGGCACGCTGAAGGTTGGAGCAGCTGCGGGGAGGCGCTGGAGAAGGGAGGTGGGCGCGCCTGCAGATGGCGCAGGTGAGTGGTGCTGCGCTAGGGCGCGGTGCAGGCTGAAGGGAGGTAGCACCTGTGGGTGCTGGAAGGTAAGGAAGCGGTGTAGGATTAGGAAAGAGGTTTGGCTGGAGCTTGAGGTGGCTTACGTGCGCGCCTGCAGATGGCGCCGCCGTCTGGTGGTGTGGGCGGTGCGCGCTTGTGGGCGCAGGGGCGTGGCTGCAGGCGCTTGCAGGGGGATGAGCGCGGGTGCTGTGCGGTCTACAGATGCAGGCGCCAAGTGGTACTAGGGAGAGAAGTGCGCGGTGTAGGCTTGGAGGCGGTGGTGAAGGAGCGGTGCGGGGGCACAATGCATGCGATGGATTTTTTCCCTACCAGGGGGAAGATGGCCTTCCAGTGCACATCGCCTCCTCACTTTTAACTCCTCTCTCTCCCCGCATGCGCCAATCAAGGGATTTTCAAATCCCTTTTCTATTTTTGGCTGGTGAGCGTTGGAGGGGAGAGTTACGACTAGCCGGAGGAAAGGGAAAAGTCTCGCCGGTTGTTGGGGAAATTTTCTCCCCAACCCTTGCTCTTTCTAAATATAATACCTGCACGTAAAAGCTACAAAATCATTACATATTAAGTTATAGAATGTTATAAACTTAAATCATGATGCGTACAAATCTTCTACAACTTAATTGCAATTATTAACACACCTACAAGGTACGATTAAAGATACTTAGGCTTAATATTAGTCCATTAAAATGGACTCATCAATATACAATGGCAATGCTAGGAAATAACACAAGATAGCATTTTTATTGGTGTATTTTTGCTGTGCAATCAACTATCACGAATTCAGGTGAAATTTTAGTGAAGGATATCTGATCTAGTCTAAAAATAGACCCTAAGATTCTAATGATCAGATTTGCATCCTCATCCCTAGTTTGTTAAAAATTAAATCCCATTGTACCAAAATTGAGCTTTTCAACCTTAGTCCCGATTTCAAAATTTTTCCTTAAAAAGTTTTCAACATTTTTATTCTTTTGGGTATGCAAGCAGGAAAATAAAATAACTAAAGAAAAATGCATGTTTTTAGGCTTTGAAAATCCTAAATCGATCGTCAAATTTTAAAAACACCCCCCATGCTTAAGATATGCAATGTCCTCATGCATTAGGATGGAAAAGGGATCACCTTAATGAAGAGTGGTCGGGTTTAGGATGGTCAAAACCTGAAAAAAGAAAGGAAAAAGGAAAGGGGTTTAGGGTGTGAAGGTATGCACGGAAGATGGAAAATCATGTAAATAATTGGACACTTGGATGCCCGTATAAAATGTGTCTTCTTCTAGATCCCTAGAAAATTGATTAGAAGCAATATTGGGATCAAAGTTGGATGGAAAATGATAAGTGTAGCCCGAGTCTGGCCATGGTTTTAAATCAGGTTGGATGCCAAACTCAGGTGAGTCTGGTGGTAGGTCCATGGGAAAGGGGTCGAGGAAGGGATGGGGAGGATCTGGTGATGTTAGTGTGGAAGGGTGGGGTGATGGAAGAGTGGGAGGGTCAGGGTAATCAGGAAGGGTTTTTTGGTCAAGACAAGTTTCCATATCATAGATTTCTGAGTCGGAGTCCTAAAAAAGATTGTGGTCGGTAAGGGTATCTATCAACATTATCTCCACCAGATTGGAAATTTCCGTATCTGAGTCCTCAAAAAAGTTATCATCATGGAATCTGTTAGAGGATTTGAAAATATCTAAAGTGATAGTTTGGCTGGCGTAAGTGATATCCATTTTTCCTGTGTGGCAATTGATATTTGCCTTTGCAGTGGCCAAAAAAGGTCATCCAAGGATTATTGGGGCATCCAGTAATGATTCAGGTGCCTCAATGTCAAGGACCAGAAGTCTGCAAGGAAGACACAATTCTGGACCTTGACCAAAACATCCTCGACAATCCCACGTGGTTTGAATGTAGATCGGTCGACTAATTGTAGGGTAACCTTGACGGGTTTTAATTCACCGATCTGAAATAATTCAAATAAAATCGTGGGAATGATATTAACTGAGGTACCAAGATCAAGGAGGGCACGATCAAAGGTAGTATCATCAATAATCACTGAAATTAATGGTGTCCCCAGATCTTTCATCTTAGGAGGCAGCTTGCTCTGTATGACAGAGCTTACTGTCTCCGAAAGATGTACCTGTCCTAGATTTTTGGCCTGCCTTTTAGGAGTACAGATCTCCTTCAAAAATTTGGCATAGGCAGGTATATATTTGAAGGCATCAAGGAGAGGAATATTGATTTGAACTTTCCCAAAGAGATCCATGAGTTCTTCTATGGTGGGCTTAGATTTCTTTTTTCTACTAGTGGTGGGGTGCAGAGCTTGTGGAAAAGGGATAGGAATCGTGTCTTGAGATTTTTGTATTTCTTTTTCTTCCTGATGGGGAGGTGGGGAGTCAATTTGCACAGTGATGGGGATTTCACCAGGTTTGTGTGAAGGCTCAGGATCAGTGGTAGTTTTCCCACTCCTCAACATAACTACATGTGTAGTTGGATTATTATTTGGAGGAAGTGGGGGGGCCTGTGGTTGTGGAAACTTGGGAGGCTGCTGAGGTGGTGGATTAGTAGGAGGCTAATTTGGGTAGTGTGGATTTCTCCCCAGATATTGGTTCCTTTGGTGATTAGAGTTGGGCATGGGTTGGGAGGGAAGATGTCCTGCAGGTCTTTGAGTGGGAGTAACCCCAATTTGATTGTTCAGATTTGTGATGGTGTGGGTTACTTCCGTCATTTTTGTCTGCATGTCCTGCATGGTTCTCATCATCTAGGCATTGATATCTTGTTGGGATGGCCCAAGATGAAAGGTTAGATTTGACCCATACCCATTAAAATGATTTGGTTGGGAAGGAACCTGATTATTCCAGGAGTAGTTCGGGTAATTTTTCCAGTTGGAAGAATTTTTAAAGGGCTCCTAGATGGCAGAAATATTTTGAGTGGGGTTAAAATCTGGATCATTGTAATTCCCCAAAGAATCATAGACAGTCTCCGAATATTGGTAATAATCAGCAGGGGTAGTGGTGAGATTGTGCAAATTTTCTCTTCTTGGAAAGTTGGATTGGGTTAGATGTGGATTGTGTCGAGCTTGGGTTGATATGGCAAGTCTTTCCTCAATTTTCTTTTGATTAATATGCATCTGGTTGAGTTTTTTAGCGATCATTTGAAGATCATCTTGGGTGGTAGGGATAGATTGAGTGCCTACTTCATGAACATCGAACTGTGGGTTTTGAGTTTTGCCAAATGTGTTCATGGAAGCTTGATTAAATGAATTTTCACTCATTTCTTTAAAAAGATGATAGGCACTCTCAGCATCCCTATTCAAGAAGTTTCCGCCACACGAAGCGTTGACAAAGTGTCGAAGTTGATCTTCTAAACCTTTATAGAAGACCTACACAAGATGCCACAAAGGAATCTCATGGTGCAGAAAACTTCTTAAAAGATCTTGGAATCTCTCCCAAGAGTCATGGAAACTTTTGCCAGATTTCTATTGGAAGGTCGTAATGGATCTTCGTAATGAATTAGTGCGACCTATGGGAAAGAATTTCTTGAGGAAGGCACTATTGAGCTGAGGCCAAGTTGTGATGGGTCAACCAATGGTCCTGAACCAATAAGCGGCCTTATCTTTAAAAGAAAATGGCAATTGCCGCATCAGCCATAGGTCTTCTTGCACATTTCGGGAACGAGTTGTTTGTGCAAGTAGAGTCAGCTCTTCAAGGTGGCTGAAAGGGTCTTCCCTAGGAAGGCCATGGAAATGCTTAATCAGGTTCAGGACTGCTAGCTTGATCTCAAAGTCCCCCTCTGGTATGACCACCCCTGGTCGTTCCTCATAATAAGATGAATCATAAAAATCTTTTAGAGGAATAACAGGCTGCTGATGGGGTGGTGGGTTTGGCCTTTGATTGGCAAAGTTTTGTATATTCCTAGTCAATGTTTGTTGATTGGAATTTAATTTAGCAATCTGCTCAGCCAACATTGTTAAGAGATCAGGCAGGGGGTCTTGATGTTGTGATTGAGGCAAATCAACATTTGGGAGCTCCAAGTGCTGGAAGTTAAAGGTGGGTGGGTTTTGGGTGGAAGGGTCAGACTTAGGGTTAGTAGTGGGGTTAGAGGTGGGATTAGCGGTGGAAGTGGAAGGGTTAGTGGACCTGTTTTGTTGATTTTCCATATTTTTTGAAGAAGAAGACAGAAAAAGTGATCCTTTTGCACGGGGGGGAGAAATCAAATGGTCCTTCCAAGTGCAGATTTTGATACCGTCGCCAGTGCATAAAATGGAAGAACGGGAGGGGAGGAGAAGAGATGGAGATGAGAGAAGTGTGCACACAAGCAATCAATTTCTAAACCTAACTTAATTGTGAGTAATCAACAGTGAATACCCGTTCTGTCAACAAATCTAGCCAAGTTGCTTAAGGGGAGGTTTGGGCCCAAGTGTTTCCCAGGAAAATCCCTAAGTGCTTGTACAAACCCACGCCTAGTCGTTTGACACGGCCCTCAGCCTGAACACTAGATATAGATGACAGAATTGATATTAACTAGAGAAAACTTAAGTCCTATATAGCAAGCCTAAATTGATGAAACTTTAGGGGTTAAATTACTATAAATTTTAGTTAGGACTAGGATACTAAAGTGTGCATGGAATGTGGAGGGCGTTGATTGGGTTGTTGCCCTGTTATTTCAATTTTTTTGTGTGTATGCAAGAATTGGAAAGTGGTTCCAATTAAAAAGCAAGTTATCACACAATTTCTTGTAATTTTGTCTTTTAGGATTTGATTTAATTCAATGTGTTTTAGGGTTTCTCTTTTTAAATTTTCAAACAAGTTTTGAAACTCCACAATCAAAGGAAAAACAAGTATTGGTGATGGTTAATTTCCTTTAATGTGAGTCTCTAAAAAAGAAAGAAACCCTAAGTTAATTGTCCCTAAGACAGAAAATTACTACCAATGAATTATTTTTAGGCTTTTTGTATTAAGTAGTGATCCAAACAAGTCAAACAACACCACTACTTTGAAGAAAATCAAATAAGGATTCTAGAAAAGATTTTTTTAAGATTTTAGGAATTTGTTTGATAATTGTTTTGAATTTTTATTTGTACTGGTGTCAAAGTCCAGAAATGATATCCGTGGGTATTTTAGACTTTTCAGTATTACCACTGACCTCAGAAAATTTTGGTGATTTTATATGATGTGTAAACTTTCACAAAAATTGGATGACTATAAAAATTCTAAAAATTTGCAGACAGTAGAAAAACAGGAAGATTAGAGGGTGTGACCCCTTTGCAGTCCACGAATTTTTAAAAATTAAATACAAATCCAATTATTCTGAAATTTGGAACGGATGTTTCTAACTTGATTTGGAATCTCTGTGTAAAATTCCAAGATTTTAGGAGGCCTGTGGTGATCGAAATTGATTTTTCAAATCTGGACAAAAGTTTGGATCCAAAAAAGCAGAACACCAATACAAGAAATGGAGTGGTGTTAATGGTGCAAACAAGTAATCACTGGGTTTAAAAATGCACCAGTCCACTTAATTAAGTTGTTTAGGGTCCTAAAAGCCAAGTTTAGTGTATTTGGTAGTTTTTTAGGTTAGGTGTGACAAGTAAGAAGAACCAACCTGAATGTTCGCTAGACAACAAGGAACTTTGAGCTTTCGTTTCCAAATTCCAGCTTTCCCGTTGTAGTTCCTGCACACACTAGAGAAAAGAAAGAGAAGGAGATGAGATCCACTTTAGGCAAGAGAAAAAATGATTAAGCAAAGCCGTGCCTCCGCGGCAACGGTGCCAAAAAGTGATCGTGTTTTTGCACGGTTTGTTAAATTAGGGTTTTAAGTCGTTGCAACACACAAAAATGAATTTGCTTTGAAAATATATAATACCTAGATAGTGGGGTATCTAGGGTTGTCCAAAGAGGCAAGTTTGTAAATCAAAATCCCTTGCTTTAAAGATGAAACTCAACTTTCTTTTTGGTGATTTATATATATAATTTTTTTGGTTTTGAAATAACGACAACACACGAGTTTTTATTGATAGCGAGAAAATAAGTAAAACCTATTTCAATAAAGTTAACCCTAAGGTGATAGGTATAGCCTCTCCCTAAGCTCACCCTAGGCACGTGGAGGCTTAGAATAATTAGGGAGAGGGAGTGAAACAAATGTTAGGCAAAAATTGTAAAAGGCTATGCAACAAAAATTGAAAGAAGGCAACTTGAATTAAAATGAACTTGTTCTACACAAAACTCATAGAGGAAAGCTTCTAATCTACTTGAAATGCAGGAAGATAAAAACACAAATCCTCTAAATGAAATGGCGAAGAAGATGATGGCTTCTTGCTCCAGGCCTAGTAGCTCTAGGGCTTGAAAAGAGTCCTCCAACTCCTTCCTTACTATGCTCCTCCAAGATGGTGTCCTCCAAGGTGGAAGCTACCACCTTCAATTCTCCTCCTCCAAGGGTGGACGTCTACCCTAGGTCCTTCTCCTTTGCCTGGCTATCCTCCTTGAAGTAGAATGGCTCTCCTCCTTGGCGTGGCACAAGCTGAAGAGAGTGGGGAGAAGAAGGCACCAAAGGGGTGGGTGATGTGCCCCCTTAATCTTCTTCTCTACTCCTTCTTCTTGCCCGTAGGTGTAGGTGGGTATAAGTAGAGTAAAACACTAACAGAGGATGATGAAAATGGTGGTAGCTGATGGGTTTTTATAGGGTTTAGGAGGGGAGGGGTTGGCGTGGACACATGTAGGGCTAGGATAGATTTATAGGGTGGTTATGGGTGGTTATCATGATCCAAGGGAGGTGGCTTTTTGGCTCCACCTTAAAGGGTGTTAATGGGGTGGTTATGGTGGCCAAATGTCACCTAGAGTTGGCACCACTTTTGGCTTCTAGAAAGGGGGGTTAGGTGGATGGCTAGATGTGGTTGTAGGGTTAGGTGTATGGTGGATATGGGGGTGGATGTTGGCGCCAAAAAAGGGGGTAGTTAGGGCTAGGTTTTGGCACCAAAATTGGTGCCTTTTGGTGGTGATGATGGGGTGAAGAGGTGGCTAGGTGGTGGCACCAACTTGGATTAGGATAGCTAGCTTAGGTGAGCTTAGGTAGGGCTTAACTTGGTGCAGCTAGCTAGGGTTGAGTTGAAGGTGGTGGATGGCCAAGGAGCTGGTTGCTAGCTAATCTAAGCTATGCTAAGCTAGCACAGCTACTAGCTTTGGAGTAGAGGAGGAGGTATTGGAACTAGGGTTTAAAGAAAGGAGCTGAGGAGAAGTCTGGAGCTTAAAATGGAGTTGGCAGCTACTGAAGAGGTTGGCATGAAGCTACTCTAGCTGGCTTAGCTTGCTAGTTCTTTGATAGCTGCCAAGCCAAGCTAAAGTTAGCAGGCTTCTACCATAATGAGCTAAGGTGAGCTGGGTCTAGTGCTCCCAGGGAGGATCAAGCTTGTTGAGGCAACTATGGTAGCTTAGCTCAACTGAGTTGAGCTAAGCTGAGTTCCTAAGAGCTGGACTTGAGCTTCCTGAGCAGCAATGAAGTCATCTTCAGCTGACTGGAGTTGAGTGGAGATGGATGTAGCTAGACCTGAGCTGGGGTAAACTCCAGTCAACTCAGCTGATCTAGCTAGAGCTCCCTGTAGACTAATGGGAGCTGAGATGAGCTAGACTCAGCTAAGTTGAGTTGGATCTGAGCTGACCTGAGCTAGGGTGAGCTAAGATGAGCTCTCTTGAGCAGCCATTCAACTGAGATGAGCTGAATGGAGCTAGGATTAGCTGACCCTAATTTAGGTGAGCTAAATTCCAGCTACAAGCTGAGTTCCAGCTGGTGAGAGCTTCTCTTTCACCAGTTGCCATCCTGAGTGCTAGGGTTCTAGGGATCTGGCCATCTGTTTATCCCTAACTCTTATAAAAACACATTAAAAACACAATAAAAAATGCAATGCATGCCCAACCTAATTTATGCCTAAATGCAAACCAAAAACCCATTTACGGAGTATAATCCTAAGAGCTAGGTTTGTTTTAATGCATAAGAATAATGATAAACTGGCATTTATCACTTTGCTCACCGCCAACACCTCCAAAGGACTGCCACTGCCAAGCGCACCTCATTGACATTCACGAGGCAGTGGCAGAGACTATATTGCTGCATGCCACCCACACACCGGCGAACTCAAGGTTACGCCGCCCGGCCGCCGCAGACCATCTCAGCCCGCGTCGTCATCTCTACAGTCAAGCTCCACCTTCGGTCCACCATCGCCAGCAGCCACACCCCCAGCCATTGCCTCCACGATGCAGCCGGCCACACCAACACCCCTCTTCTGTTTTTCAACATTGGACGTGGTATTAGATGCAATGAAATGTGAGGAGGTGATTGGGGCTGTGGACTTTTATTTTTTTATATATTTATGTTGCTGAATTTGATCTCTAGCCCCTCTCGTTCCCCCTATTCTGTAGCAAGCTCTCTCTACCTCTCATGACTAAGATGCTTATGAAGCAAGGGAATATTTATTAGGTGAAAAGCACAGGGTGTTTACCTTAATTTTTAAAGTGTCAACTGCATGCAGTATCCTTTAACTCTCTCATCCTCTATTATTTCATCTAACGAAAAGTGTTGATGGGAACAAGAGACATTTAATGTATAATCTTGCTAAGCATTTTTCTATGAAATCAAGACTCATGTGGAAACATTTGTGAGTTTATTTGGTTCGTACCTCCCTGTGGATGCGACATCTTTATTGTGGTTTAATTTGATATCTGTTTTAATTTTTGATTTATAGATTTTCCACCACATAAATTACAACGATAAATCATTTTGTTGCTAATGTAATCAAGCGAATTTCTCTCTATCAAATGGCGTCGTTGCCGGGAAGGCAATGGGCCTAATAAACTCACACACTTTTCCTATTCACATTGATTTGTTATTGATGCTGTATATATTCATCTATTATCTTAATTTGGGTGTGAGGTTATCATGTGGAACAGGGAGAGCTATACTAGATGCACTTTGGTGGGCCTTGATTCCACCTAGCGAGGTGACAAGTAGCTGGGAGATCAAGAAACCTGGAGTTTCATTGAGGACGACTTCTCCTATCCTCCTTCCATTTAATTAGGTGTTAGAATAAACTTTAGACGCAAAATTTTTATTCATTGTTTTCTCACCCTTGTTCATTAGGGTTGGTTTGCGGGGTTTGTTCCCCAATTTTGTTGGATTACTTGGGCCCTTGTTCTGGGGTATTTTTGGGGCCATGTTCCCATTTTATTTAGATTATAGGATTATTTGAATTGTTTGAAATGCATATAGGTTAGTGAGTTAGTTAGTTAGATTAGGTTTGTTTGCTTAATATTATTAAAAAAAAAAAATCAAACTTACTGCTAGAAGCTGCATATCAATAGGGTGACCATCTAGGATTGAATGAGCAGCATTTAGTTTATCTTTACTGCATCGCATACATTCTTGCACGAAGAAAGCTGGAGTAAGGTACGCCTTTTCTTTAGCATCAAATACCTATCATGCATTTGCATTGGACTTAAATTCAAGACCACTAAAGTATTTGGAATCGGGTTAATTCAGTGGTCACTTTAAAAATTGGGACTGCTAAGAGGATGGACCTTAAAATCCGTAACTTAAAATTGTGTGCAAAAGGATCTTATTTGCGAGATTTCAAAACTCAAAACATGAATGTATGATTGCACACCTGAGACACTATACACCTCACACATAAGGTCACTAGATAAATTTCTACCTCTCCTCTTTGCACCAGAAGGGAAGTTAGTTGGAAATCAACAAGCCTATCAACCAAGTTACTTCGGTTCCTCGTGCGTGGGCTCGATTCGAGACTTCCATCCCATGCAATTAGGTTGTAGGCACCAACGAAGGTCAGCCTAGGAAGCGTAATTCTTACAGAACTTGTTTTTCCATCAACTGAATAACTAAGACCTAGAATCTACTTAAAGCAGATCCCACTATGTTTGCATTTATTTTGACAGTGGTAGAACTCTCTAGGAAGTTTCTAATTTCTTTTAAATCCTAAGAGAGTTTAACCTATTTAATTGAAAGAAATGGACTATCCTTACTCCTATCATTTTAGCCAGGATCCCATGCCCCGAGCGTATCCATCCTTCGATGGTACATTGACAATTCATGGGATCATTCATATTCCTGTCCTAGGAGTATTGGCCCGATAGTTCCCACTTTTGAGCAGAGCCTAGGAGTGAGATTTTCCAACCCTGGAATCCCTACTACTATGCAAACACCCAACCCTCCCACACTTCATGATTTTCTATATCGAGGTTGGATCGATACCCCTAGGCAACCAGAGCCTGAGATTGACTATCCTCCCCAATCTGTTAGTAGTAATCATTCCTCTTTTATGATAGAAATGCAAAAACAACAAAACGAAATAATGGAGTCTATGGGAGAGATGTTGAGGAATAGTCAACAATTGAACAAAGAAATTAGTTAGCTTAGCTACACTCTTCCCAGTAATTCTGATCCCTACCCATACGACCGTAATCATGAAAATAATTTTGAGGAAACCAATGACAATAGGGATCCCATTTTATGAGCTATCACTTAGACTCTCCCAATGAGACACGACCACTAGAGTAGAACGATCGTAGTAATTATCCACCCGAGCTATATTGGAGTCAAAAGAAAGGGAATATGGTACCTCTTGAGGACCTTGACCCCAATGACAGTATTTTCCTTACCCCTGATAACCCGGGTCAAGATCGTATTGTTCATATCACTTCCCCTATTAATTATCTGGTGAATCCCATTCTACCCTTAGTGAGCCTAATCCTGACCCTCCACTTAGGGAATCAACACCTACCATTCATCATCCTGAGGATTTAAATGCACCCAATGAAGGTGACCCTAAGGGACTGGAGGATGAATTAGATCAATTTTGGTCTCAGGGATATAAAGAGTATATTTCAAAGGACGAGGATGACCTAATGGAGGAACCCGGACTAAAAATCTGGAGTGAATCGTAGGGGGATTATTTGTTATTCGAGGACTTACCCCTGGAGGATATAAATAATCTAGTTAAATTTGGATTCCTCCCTTCTTTTGAGAGTCATCCTCCACCAAACCAGGAGTTGATATTAGAGGAGGACAAACACAATAGTGAGAATCTTAGGGGAGACTCTCGGGGACAAAACACATCAATTGAGGATTTATGCCCCGAGAAGAACAAAGAATTGAGTGATATAGGCTTACTCCAAAACATTACAATGGATCCTCCATCGAAAATAATTGATGATACTAAAGCAACTCCTTTCTTTACTAATGAATCACATATACACCCTGACAAAAATTTGAGTGAACCAAAAGAATTCGGGGATGAGATTAATAATAATGATTCAGTTGCTTCGACCCTGCCATCAAAGAAAGTTAATTTGGAGTCCACCATTGATTCACATATACTGGAAGGTGAAAATATGACTCCGATCATTAATAATAGGTAGGGTGACTTGAATTTTTCTGCAATAATTGTTAGGGAGAATACACAATCTGAATCATTGTTGGAATTGGACTTGACACCGACTGAGCCCTCCTTGGACTTAACCATTACCACCCAACACTACAAACAACCCTTCCACTCCCTAATCAATCCTTGGCTCAGGTCTCTGCTCACTTACATTCTTTCTGGAGAACATATCAGGCTAGTACATCCTCGAGTAGATTGGAGAGTTTGGATTGATGCTTGTACGTTTAGTCTCACCATTCAAGGGTTTGAAATAATTATGTTTATATCTTTTAAAACCTTTCATGCTTTGGAGGATCCTTGTTATCCTCCACTTATTCCATTTCGGGAGGTCCCTTTTCATATTTCTTTTGTTATTCCTAGACTTCCCCAGGTAGCCTACGAGATTATTTGCTTTCATGTCTTCTAGCGAGCATTTGGGATAACATTGTATCATTAGCTCGCCAACATCTATGGCTACCTATTTTCTAAGCCCGCGTTATTACGCATATTTTTAGGGCATAGCTTTTTTTGTCTAGAACCAGACTTACAGGTTTCCTATAAGTCTGGCTACTGACAGAAAATATAGCGCTTGTTGGGAGGCAACCCAGCATTCATAATAACTCCATCATCAGGTGATTTCCTTCCTTTCTCCCCCTATTTTAATTTTACAATAAGGACATTGTAGGATTTAGGCATGGGGGGGTGCATTTTGCATTTTAAGAAGTATTCATGCATTTAGGCTAGCAAAAAAAAAATTCTTTTCTTAAGCTAAATTGGTTAGTCCCTAGCAAAACATCTTTGTCATGGAGGTGTCATTAAAGATTTTTCTTCTTAAATTGTTTCTTAAGTTTAGAATCCAGTACATTTACTTCACTTGCACGTAGACTAGGTAATGGATCTTTGAAGAAAACCAATAAACATTTTTAGTCTACTGAATCCTTGGATAGTTAAAAGGGAGTCAGGCATACTATCTTCTATTAGATCCACCTCATATTTGTGAGAAGAAAGTAGAGAGATTATTGGTGCTCTAAGTTTAGTGAAAGGACTCTTAAATTTTAGACAATTAGATGATGATACCTCAGAGTTAGGCATAGTTTTCACTCTCTGTTCCTATGTGCGTACATTGTGTGAATTCCAGAGAGTCACCAAATAAGGCAGATACATAGAGATTGAGTCCTAATAAAACTATGACTATGGTGGATAGTTACGACTGTCCTTCATAAAGTCCTCGGCTGAAGGAGGGTAGTAATGTCAAAGGTCAGAAATATGCTTGTCCTATCCATTCCTTCCCGGTGCCGAGAATAGGCATTTCCACTAAATAAGCTACACAATATCCTCTTGATCATCATCATCCCTAATAATGCCTCATAAATAAAAGTCTGTGTTGTGTTATGTTGATTTATAAAGAAGGAAAAAGAAGAAAAAAAAAGAAAAAAAAAAGAGAAGAAAAAAAACAAAAAACAAAACAAAATCAAAAAGAAAAATAGAGAGAGAGAAAAGAAAAAGAAAAGAGTTCAAGTTTATAGTTTTTATCTTCGTGATGATGTTTCTGAGGCAATAAAAACATCCATCGCGATCCACCAAATATGACCCATACCTACCTTTCAGTATTTCTAATCGCCCGAATACTGGCTGAGGACTCTAACTTAGTTGTAGAGTTATTAGGACATTAGTTGAAGTGTGAATGCCATGTGACGCCATCAAACAGTGAGTGCATTTACTAAATCTGGTGAGATTTGTAATCTCAGAAAGAAAAGAAGGAAAAGAGTGAGCACAAAGGAATATCAAGAGAGCACAGTTGTTTACCCTCTCTCTGAGTTGACTTGATTAATAGTCTAAAGATATAGAGTCTGTAGTACTAGATTACATGTAGCACCAGATGAGTATGTGCCACCAAATACGAATCGATTAAACTCAGTATCTCCTACCTAAGCCAAAAAGTTGGGGTCAAATTTCAGATTATTTTCTTCTTTATCCCCGAGTGAAGTAGTTCCCTATCCCGATGGAAATATTTACCAAAGGATAAGTATGAACTGCAAATGTAAGTTGGTTATTTTTACTTGGATCCGTTCCTAAGTTACTATCACTTCACATTTGTCTGGATATCTAAATTTTTGGAATAAGGTCAGAAGAAGTCTTTTGATTACTTCCATTGTTTTTCATTTTTGCTTGGGACTAGCAAAACTTAGGCATAGGGGCATTTGATGAGTCTAATTTATAGGACTTCTATTATGCCTAAGAACACTTAAGTTGGGAATTGAACTATATTTCGAGCACGCATTATACTAGGATATTAATTAAACTTGAGTTTCGAAATTGTTATTTTTAACTCGATATATATGCTCCATGGATCATTTATTGATATATTACTTATATATATTTATTTTATGTAATTTGATTTTATCATGAAATTTGCGGTGCTCAACAACCTCCTTAACCTCCTCCCCTTTTCTCTCAACAGCATGATGTTTTTTTTTTTAAAAAGAGTATCTTCTCCCAGACATCATCATCCACTCGAGGGGGGGAGCAAAACCTCTACCATGCACCCAACAAACACTGTGGAAGCTACTTACACCGTGGGTCGACTCTGTCCTAGCCTATCCTCCCCTCGCCTGTTCTCACCGCACCCCACCATTCACCACAGCCACCACCATCATTACCCCTGCCTACTCCCCTATGTCTTCTTCTTGTTCACCACTTGCAACTCACAAAAGGACCCAAAGTAGCTACCGATCATCCCCGTGCACCACCAGCCACTTCCGGCTGCTCCACTCACCGCCAACACCTCCAAAGGACCGCCACCCTCGAGCACACCTCATTGACATTCATGAGGCAGTAGCAGAGACTATACCGCTGCACACCACCCACACACCGGCGGACTCAAGGTCATGTTGCTCGATCGCCGCAGACCATCTCATCCCACATCGTCATTGCCACAGCAAAGCTCCACCTTCGATCCACCACCACCAGCAGCCACACCCCCAGCCATTACCTCCACGATGCAGCCGGCCACGCCAACACCCCTCCCCTATATTTCAATAGTGGACGTGGTATTAGATGCAATGAAATGTGAGGAGGTGATTGAGGCTGTGGACTTTTATTTTTTTATATATTATGTAGCTGAATTTAATCTCTAGCCCCTCTCGTTCCCCCTATTCTGCGGCAAGCTCTCTCTACCTCTCATGACTAAGATGCTTATGAAGCAAGGGAATATTTATTAGGTGAAAAGTACAGGGTGTTTACCTTAATTTTTGAAGTGGAAATTGCATGCAATATCCTTTAACTCTCTCATTCTCTATTATTTCATCTAACGAAAAGCGTTGATGGGAATAAGAGGCATTTAAAGTATAATCTTGCTAAGCATTTTTCTATGAAATCAAGACTAATGTGGAAACATTTGTGAGTTTATTTGGTTCATACCTCCCTATGGATGTGACATCTTTATTGTGGTTTAATTTGATATCTATTTTAATTTTTGATTGAGAGATTTTCCACCATATAAATTACAATGATAAATCATTCTATTGCTAATTTAATCAAGTGAATTTCTCTCTATTAGCCGTTCGCCCCTCCGGAGAGTTCTCCTTCCATGGCACTGGCCAATCAAAGCCGATGCCTCTCCATCCCTTTCATCCACTTAAAGTAGGTTAGTTAGATACCTTAGTATCCTAGATTAGTTTCCCCTATTCAAAAACCAAAAACAATCGTCAACCTACACGCACACCACCTTCGTTCTCAGCCACCACTCTAGTGAGGGCTTCCTATCATTCCACACACCACACACCTCGTTGAAACTCTCTACACCTCTGCCACTTCATGCCCATCAAAACCCCATCTTTATTCACCTTTCCATCCACTCACATGATCCCCATAACATATCCATCACTGACCACCTTTTCCATCACTGATCAATTGCCGTGCACCTCCATCCTTCACACAAACACCACCATCGCATTCGACATCCTTTGGAGATGTTTGTGAGCTGTTTTAATGTGGTCGTGAAGCTGTATTTGTGATTTTTAGGGTTCACCATCCTCCGCCGTTGCCGCCGCTTTGCTCAACCGTGTTTACGGTCCTCCAGCCGCGATTCTTCACCAATTCATGCCCCATGTGCTGTGGAATAGTCCCAGGAGTCTTCCTAGGCAATTGATTGGGGAAGCTAACTGTAGTTGCCACTTCTAATTGCTCGAAGCAGACCACCTACTGCTGCTTGGATACGCGAGGAGAAAGGGGACTCAATAGTCCCACATCTTGGATTTGCAAGCTACTGAAGCCGCATAAAGGTTTTTTGTGATATGGCCTTATCACCTCAAACACATGGGGGTGAGGTCCAAGCTCACTCGCACTCGACTCAAACCTACCTGAGCCTTCACTCCTTGGCTGCAACCCACGCCCGCAGCCTTGGACCCAGGTTACCGCATACCCGATTACCTGTTAAAACCTGGATTTGAAGGAAGGAATGAAAAGAAAAGAGAGAGCAGGGTAGGGAGGGTTTTTCTCTCTTGAAGGTTGGCTGAACACTTAGCCATGAGTGCCCCTTGTGTGCTGAGAAGGAAAGAAGAGACAAGGAAAAAGAAGAAGGTTGTTGTAAAGGCAAAAGAAGAAAAAGAGGCTCTGAGAAGAGCCAAAGCAGAAGAAGAAAAGGCTAAGGAAGTAAAGAGAAGAAGAAAGAAGAAGCCAAAGTAGAAGAGAAGAAGAAAATTAGAGTACTGTAGCAAGAGAGCATTTAAGTCGTTTGACCTGAATATCAGACGTCTGGGTACTGTTCATTCGTTTAAACATCATTTGAGTAATTAATATACATGTGCTTAGACTAATAATTGGTGATCTAAATCACCATTATTTTGTCTAGATATCTTTTTATCCTCCTTAAATACATTGAGCTTCATTGAATACTTAATGTGACAGGTTATTATTCACTAAAAATCCATATTTTGCTCAATTTCCTATGCTCATTTATATGCAATCAATGATTAACATGTGAATTCCTATTTGCTCCCGGTGTTCAACCACGAACTTCAAAATTCGAGTATAAATTGTATTTATTTTCGTCCTATTATGACTGTACTACAATGCATCTTTTATAAAATCCAATTTTCACATGTTAACAGGGACCCGACCCCCGTGTTCTTGGGTGAAGAACGGGAGTCACAAATCCCTTATATGTGTGTGCGTGTCTTCTGAGTTCCACAATGTGGGACTATGCGTCCCTTCTTTGCCACAACGTAGTAGCTGGTGAAGATGCCTCCAATTGAGGCTAAGAGGGAGGCTTTGGAAGTTAATCATGTACTGGGTTCGCTTCCTAGGACTTAGCTACAGAGCCTGGGAGTGAAACCTGGAGCAGTTGTGGCCAGAGAATTGAAGATGTGGTTGGTGAACTCGAGGGCGGCGACGAAGGTCCGGCAGATACCTGAAATCACGAGAACGGCCTCATGGCCACGTCAAATAAGCTCAAAAGGATTGCTATGGAGTGGCGAGTGCAGTGGTGGGTGTGGCATTTTGTGCGTAAGCATGAGGAGGTCTAACGATCTTGAGACAGCAGTGTGGAGGTGCTTGTGTTGGGTGGAGTCGGGGAGTAGCCAATCCTCTCAAATACTTAAGGGGTTTTACTCATGAGGTCACGACGAAGGTTTCTGGATCGGCGGGGAGTGGATTGATGGAGTGTAGTGGAGTTGCGAGGTTGACAGAGGTACGCTAGATGTTGTACAGATAATCCCCGACAACGATGCCAAAATGTTGTATCAGATAATCCCCAGCAACGATTCCAAAATGTTGTAGCAAAAAATGTCACAAATGGAAGTTGAGTTTTGAAAACTCGTTGTTGTAGTGCGATTTATGAGAAAAACCATCAGCAGATAAATTTAACCAAAACTCGAAAAGAATTTTGGGTCGAACACAGAGAGGCGAACGTTTGATTAAAAATTGCATTTGTTTTATTTGTCATGAAGCAGATTAGCTGGTCAAATGAAATCTAAACTAGCTATCTACTTAAAGAATAAATAATAGAAGAAAGAGAGAATAATACAAATAAGGAGAAAATAAACATGGATCTCATAACCACAAGCTGATGTCATTACAATTACAACTACTCACTATACTAGAAAGCAGGAAATCTACACTAGAAAGCGGGAAATCTACAATAGAAAGCAGTAAAAGAGAAGGTAGAGAGAAGTTATCCTCCTCGACAGCTATTGGAGGATTAGCCGCAATGACGGAGCGCCTAGACGAAGGTGATGAGATGTAGGACGAAGGAGAACGATGAAGGACGGGGCAGGATGATGTCGTAGCGGGATCCACTTCTCGAATGGTTGTGAGAGGACCACCGCGAAATGCTCCATGAAGGGGATGAGAATGAGGAAAAATTATAATTTTAACTCTAATGGAGCATCCTGGGTTTGGGACAAGCTCTTAGAGCTTTAGAGGGGGTGAAAGAAGAGAGGAAGGGATGAAGAAAGTGTAGGGGTCGTAGGGCTATATATAGGTGTAGATTGGATGGGGCAAATAGGTCATAACACTTTAAAACATTAAATCAGGGGTCTTTAGTGATGGATAAAATTGTCACTAATGCACAGATCGTGGGCTTCGATGTGCACGTGCTGTGCATCTCTTCCTCTCCCCATGCGCAACACATATGCATGTCCGAAGGCTATTAGCCGTCCGATCACGAGATTGGACGGCTGAGAATCCATATCGCCTGCACCTAGATAGTGCCTCATCACGCGCCTGCATGTGATCAAGTGTTCAAATGCATGTTCGATCGTGCGTGCATGATCCATGAGCCCAGATCGTGCCACGTCATCGCTTCATCCACCGTCTGTGCCGCATCCAACGGTCTAATTTGACCGCTCCATGCCCTCACCTTGATTTTGAGCTCGTGGGGTCTCGAACTCGCGACCTATGGTTCGCCCACAGGTGCGTGACCGCTACGCTATTGGCCATTCTTTGTCGCGCTTTTGATTTAACACTCAAGCTCTTACGACCATTGGATCAACATCCAATGATCGGGATCAGACGAGCGCATGAGGAGAGAGAGAGAGAGAGAGAGCGGGTGCTTTTGGTCGGTGCAGGTAGCTAAGATGGCACCACATGGCGCCATCTTGGCTTTCTATCTTCTATGTCTTGTAGATGGTGCCATGGATGTCAGATTGAATCGATTTTCACGTCGTTGGGCTATGATTGTCGATCCAAACCCATCCTTGTGGTCGGATTTGTCATCTAAAGTGTGGATTGACACCATCTTGGCCCTTGGCCTTTGATCTTTCTCAGACTACATCTGATGCTACGGAAGTCTGATCGAAGCGATCTTGGAGATGTTGAACTTCGATCGTCACCCTGATCAGATCCATAAGGTTGGATCTTCAATCAGAGGCCTCAATTAAATGTCGCCCTATTACCTGACCATAAAAGGAGACAATTAACTTCAATTTTATACAATCTAACCTAAATGTAAGATGATGCATGTTATACAATATTTATAATATATGATGTAATTCTATGTCTAAGAACATGCAAAAATAGATGATTTATGTGATATAAATGTGTTTACATCACACCCCATGCCTATCTTTTGCTAGTCCCTAGCAAAACCACATGTTATTTATAAAAGAATTAGGTCATATTTCTTGGGCAATAGTTATTTTTTCAACTCTTATGAATTTCAACTTCGACCAGAACTACAGAGACACAACAGTGCCAAGGTGTCTACCAAAATACAAACCGCCTCAAGCCCACGCCATATTCCAAGAAGGATCTTTTTCTTCTTTTCTTCTTTTCTAATTTTTTTAGATTTTTGACTTTAGGGTTTCAAAGCAGCTTCCTATAGCCACTCAACCCATCCAAGACTCGAAGAGAACCCTAAGTTCTAAGATTCTTTATGTGAAATGTGATAGACTCACCAATCGGCGATTAGAGCAGACTTCGGGTTTCTACGCCCCTTGGTGACCTTCAAAAGAAATTCTGCCTAAAGGTGTAACTATTCGACCAGTAGCTTTCTCCCTACTATTGTTTTTATGGGGTTAACACAAGGGCAAACCCAGAGTATATCTCCTCAGCTTATTCTACTTCTTCGCTTCTTCTTAAGTGTTTTGGAATTATACGTGCATTTCTTAAGCTGAGTTCTAGACAACCAACCAATGGGCTGTTACCCACAATAACTTGCCAGCCATACCACCTTAAAAAGTTCATTAGCTATCCAATTTCCATTAAAACCACCAAAAAGCGAGTTAGTGCCAATAGTGTGTAGATGCTTAGACTTAAAATTCTCTCAAATCAGAGGGTGGGTTGATAAGTTGTGTACTTATCACCCCAACTTATTTAACCAATTAAAATATGAATTTAGAATGGCAAGGACTTAAGAAACAAGTCCACATTTTAGTGGATACCCAGGCTGATTACGCCTGATGACCTGAAGGGTCTTAATGTTGAAATCATACAATCTTATTCTCTAAGATTGAAAATTTTCTAAAGCCCAAGTTCTCTTTCCTAATTCAACTTTTTTTTTTGTAAATAAAAGAAAATAAAATGAATCTATAGAGCTAACAAAATAATTCAGTGATGAATATCCACCCCCCATGCCTATCTAATGCAATGTCTTCATTGTATTGAAAAGACATGAAATAGAGTTGAGTAGAGTAGAAAGCACCTGAATTGCATGAATAACAGGTCGGCTCTGAGATGAAAAGAAACTGTGTATGTGTTGAATTTAGTGCCTTCAACTAGGCACACTATACAAAGAAGAAGAAATAAAGAATTCACAGGTGTAGGTCAGAATCAGAATAAGAAAATTTAGCTTTGGACCTGCCAGGAGAAGATGTCAACAGATGTGGACCAGATTGTGATGCAGTCCCATACCCTATGGTAGATTATATTCTGGATAAAAATTATCCAAAACCTAAGATCAGTATGCAAGTGGAGTCGGGCGTGCGATTTATGAGGATGCAACCCAAGTCCAAAGAGTTGGATAACAGAGAAATCAAGCTCAAAATGATAATCAATGAATGTGCACTTGGGTTGGACATCCTCTAAATCAAAGATGTCATAAAGGTCCTGGTAGAGAGTTGGTGGTTTAAAACAAATAGGAACCCTTAGACTCAATCTTTTGCCTCCTCCAGAATTAACTTCCCAAAGCTTCATTTACCACTTCCTATCCTTCGCAATCAGTATTTCAAATTTTGGGACCTCATGCATGTTAAACACCCCATCTGAAATTTCCAAGTCTAAAAGATGGGACTGAATTAGAATTGACTTGGGTTTAGTGATCTCAAAATCAAATTCATCAGTAAACTCTATGGGGTGTAATTGAAGATCGGGGCTATGAACTGAATCCTTTAGAAAGTGAGGATCTGAATCTGCCATGTGAGCCCCAACAGGATCAAATTCCTCAGTCATTGGGTGTTCATCGCGCTTGATCGGGTTTTAAGAATGTCGCGTTGTAGTATAGCCGAAAAAGCATTCAAAACAAATAAAGATTTTATTACTCGAAAATCGGAGTATCCGAGGTCGAACATAGGGAGTAATTGGAATTTACTACTAATCTCAAATGTAATTGAACACTCAAATTTACTCAAAACTTTAATTCAAATATGAATGTATGAGTTTAAAAAGTAATTAAGACAAAAGAGTAAAATTGGACATCTGATCACAAGATCAGACGTCTTAAAAGTATTTTCCCCTTTTTTTGATTATTATTCTTCTTCTTCTTATTCTGATCTTTCTTTCTCTGCAGTCTTTCTCTTCTGCCTTGCTTCTTTCTCTTCTGTCTTCCTTCTATCTTTTTTCTTACTTGTATCTACGGGTCTTCTTCTTCTTCCTTCTTTCTTGGTCTTCTCTTTTTCCTTCTTTCTGCATTCTCTTCTTCCTTGGCTCTGCTTACTTCTTCTTCTTCTTCTCCTTAGCGAGTCTTCTTTTCTTCTCTGGATTCTGTCTCAGCCTCTCTTCTTCTACTTCTTCTCTGCTCGATCTCTCACTTCAGAGCTTCTTCCTTCTTCTCTTTTCTTCTGCGAAGGCTTCTCCTTCCTGAGGCTAAGTGCTGAGCTTCTCCTTCGGCGCGACGTTCCTGCACACAAGGCAACAAAACCTAACCCTTCCCTCTACCCGCACGTATCTCTCTCACTCTGTAAACCGCTCACAGGAAGCTCTCCCAGAGCCAGGTTAACAAGTCGGGTCGTGTACCCGTGACCAGGTGCACCGGCGTGATATGGTGCGTGAGGTGTGCGTGGGTAGTGTCGGGTAGGATCCGCCAGGTCCGCGTGATAAATCCGCGGACAAGGCGGGCGTGGGGCGTAGGACATCACCGCAGGTGTGTCGGAGGCGAAGAGCCTTATTCACAAAATCAATTTAAACCAGGGCGGCGCTTTGTGAACTCACGATGTGGGACTATCCTGTTACTTCATCTCGCGCACGCCCGCAGCCAACCTCTTCGCAATCTCCTCAGCTACTGCCCCTGTTGGTGTCAAGTGCTGAGGCAAAAGTCTTCACAGAAGTCTCCCCAATCCACAGCACCTGGAGCACAGCTGCCCTGAAGCCTGGAGCCTGCTTGGGAGATTCTCAAATCGTCGACAATGGCGGCCAGGGCAGTAGAACTGTCATGCACGAATACGGCCTCACGGCCTAATCAAACTACCGGGAAACCTTCGTCATGGCACGGCGAAGGTGGTGCGCTGTGCAGCAAGCTGCAGGGTAGCCTAGGCGTGCGTGCCTAGGTCGACCTATGGCAGGAAAGATGGGTGTGATCGAGGGTGCGTTGTGGAGGTGTAGAGTGGCAGTGGAGGGGCGGAGGATGTTCAGCGTGATGAGGCGAAAATTTTGCGATGGTCGGCGAGTCGTGTGGAGTTATGGACTGACGGGGGCGACTCGCCGGAGGGTTGCCGGAGGGATGGAAGATGACGGTGGTCAGGCGTGGTCGATGTGTAATCAAATGAAATGCAGTAGGGAAAAGAAAGAGGGGAATATGGGGAACAGTTCTAACCTACTTGCAGGGACAAAGGGGATGGAGAGGCGGACAGCCGTATCGACTGTCGCCGGAGAAGAAGATGCCCAGTGGAGGAAGACGGTGGTGACGACGCTGCTGAAGCGGCCCGCGCGGGTATTGCGCGACGCGGAGGAGAATGAGGAAGAAGTCTCTGCCACTGGTTTTGTGGCAGAGAGAAGAGGAAAGGAAGGAGAGCTCGTCGGAGCTCGCTGGACACCGTGGCCGGGAGGGAAGAGAGGAATCTGAGGTAGAATCCCAGCCAGGTCGAGCTGAAATTGAGCAGCCGGGTTTGGGGGTTCTTTTATAGGCACAGGCCATGTGTTCTGGAGCGTGGAGGCAAGCATTCATCACTGATGGCTCGTCGGAGAAGGAAAGTGGGTGGATACCCACATCTCTCGTGCGTTCGCATGAGAGATTTGGATCAAATCAGGGATCATGACTGGCCCCAGATGGAAGGGAATTCCTCAGAGAATCTCCCTTCCATTTCTGGGAGAGGATCTCTGAGGAATCAGAGAGGATTCCCTCTTAAATCCTCGCCGGAGCAGGATTCTGCCCCAATAATGGTGGAAGGACCTGATTGCAAAAGTGGTGAGGAAGTAAGGGGGCTCTCTGCGATGATTTTCAAAAGCTAGGGACCAAAATGTGATTTGGGTGTACTAAATTGCAAAGTAGGTCAAGATGACCTCCCCTTAGGTCCAAAGTTTGGTACAAACCTAATTTGGACCTAAGGAATCCAATGGTAAAGTTAGATTTTAGGTTTGACCATTTTTGACTGGACATTTTGTGTAAAAACCCAAATTAGGTTAATTAATGAGCTAGGACCCTAATCTAGGTCAAACTGGATTTCAAAGGCCAAATTAAGTGTTCTAAACCCTAGGGGATATTTTTCCATGATTTTTAGAGGGTTTACTTGATTTTTATCCTAATCGAAACCTTGTTGATTTAAGTGGATCTGTTTTAGGGTTACCAAATGTCATTTAATTCCTGGATTGCTCATGAACCCATTTCTGATTGAATCAACCCACTTTTAATCTTATTTAGACCATTTGACCTATGTTTTGCCTATGAGAAATCCCGTTTATGTACTTCAATGGTAAAATTGCAGTTTTAACCTTTATTTCATGTTTTCTTCTCCGAACACTTATTCCTTCATTTAGGCCTTCTTCTAGGCTATGTAGGAGCTTTTATTCTCTTTATTGGGTCAAAATGAGCTAGTTATGGCTCATGATGAGGCTCTCATCATTGGGCCATCATATGATTCATTGAATTCGTCAAGCCCAGTCATCTCATAGAAATCGTGTTCTGTAAACTCACGTGAGACTTCACATAATGATTCTTCACCTTCAGAATGAAAGAAATCAAAATCTGCATTAATGTATGTCTCAAAATCATCAATCACTTTCTGATCCATGGAGACATATGTTTCCTCGTACCCCAACTCAGGGATCTTAGGTGAAGAAATCAGTTCATCCTTAATTGGTTGCTCTAGACCAATCTAGTAAATCCCAGTCTCATAACACGTGTCCCCCCCAACAGGTGCCTGAGTGGGTTCTGACATTGGCTCTCATAAAGGGGGTTCATCCTGGGAATCATCCCAAGATTTAACTAAAGCAACCACAAATCTCATCCTCAATTTCGATAACTTCCCAAGTAAAAACTCACCCGGGCCCTTATCCTTAACATCCTGGAGCCAATCCAATGGATACTTGTTAAGATTGTCAATCATTTCAATTAGGGGCTCCAATTCTTCAAGACAAGGTGTTGGCTAAGCTTCTAAAGATTGTATGGTATTCCTTAAGTTAGCCAACACCTTATCTTGGACCTGGTTAACCTAAACCAAATGATTTGGTTTAAGGTTGGGTGGACTTGGGTTCAATGCAGGGGAGTTAACGAATTGAGGTGAATCATACCCTCCCTGATAATAGGTCATTTTGGGTTGTTCAGACAGGGGTATGACCTATATGCAGTATAATCTGGGAAAGGGTAAGGATCAACATATCCTTCTTGATTGTAGATCATATTAAGTTGTCCAGATGAGGGCAGTGATTTATAATCAATGTAGCTCGAAGAAGGATAAGAATTAAGATTATGGTGTCCAGGGTTAGACCCTGAACATGGAGGTTTGGAACTGTATTCTCAATCAGGATTACCCCAACTAAAAGATGGATAAGAATAAGTCTGGTTTGAATAATAATCATTTTGGGAATAAGTAGAGGTCGGAGGGTAAGAGTGGAAGTGCGAATAGGATGTGGAAGGATCCATGACAGAATAGTAGGAAGAAAGGTGCCCTGCAATACAAACAAACAAACTTGTCCTTAAATGGGCTAGCCTAAAGGCCTACAGACTCTCAGAACCCATCTTAAGATAAAGAAACAATTTGATCTACTTCTTTCCGGTCAATTGAACCAGTTAGAGGGAGGGACTGGGGAGAAGATTCTTCCTTTAGCTTATGGCTTCAGTTCTTAGTGTACTCCCCACCCATGATCGTTTGATTCTGCTCCCCTATCTAGACATCAGATTGAATCATAGAAACAGACTAATCGAAAATAATCTCAGTCAGGGCTCCGAAGAGCGAGCCCAATCCTTAAGGCCAATGTCTACTCTATTGTAATTACGGTTAGGTTTGAATGTGCTTTGGAATGTGATAGGCCCTTTATCTGGGTTGTGTCCTTAATGATTAATTGATATGTGTGTTCGTGCACAACCAGTGCTTTTTAAGCAAGATTATTTTTGGATGAGTGAATTTTAGTGTTTAAATCTTACTTAGTAGCTTTCCGGATTCAACTTTAGGTGTATTCAATCAAGTTCAATTGGCACACCAAGTTTTGATAGCACAAGTGAAGATATTTTCCTTTAAATCTTAAAAAGAATGTGGAGTGCCTAGTAAATCCCTAAAAGTTGAACCTATGTGGCAGCTACTTGATAAGTTATTTTTAGTTGAAGTGGTGCATCCCAAACAAGTCAAACAATTGGCTTGATGCACCACTTAGTTAGGCACACAAGTGATTACCTAATCTGATTTCTACTCAATTATGTGTTTGGGTGTGTGTACCTGTTCCAAAGATTGGTTTACCGGTTGAGCTTGAAAATTAGAAGAGGTTGTGTACTTCTATGTGATTTTTTAAAAAAATTTTTCTTTTATATGTGGAGGGTGAGGCGGGTGTAGGTGTCAAACAAATAATCGAAATTAACCTTAGAGTTTATAAGAACACCAAGATTAATTTTTGTCTATATTATTACATGGTGGAATGAAAACTAGTGGGTGCGAGGTGGGGGTAAACTTACAGACCCTTCAACAGCACTTTACTCCAATCTATCGCTTTTGCCTATTTTGAGAGAGTACCTGCAATCATAATAAGAAATGAGAGAAGTGAGGTAAATGATAAGTACGGTGGGAAAACATGAAAAATCAAAGAGTGTCGCCTCCCCGGCAACGGTGCCAAAATGTGTAGCAGAAAATGTTGCAAACTGAAGTTGAGTTTTGAAAACCCATCATTGTAGTGTGATTTGTGAGAAAAATCGTCAACAGATAAATTTAACCGAAACCCGAAAAGAATTCCGGGTCAAACACAGGGACACGGATGTTCGATTAAAAATTGCATTATTTTATTTGTCATGAAGCAGATTAGCTGGTCGAATTAAATCTAAACTTGCTATCTACTTAAAGAATAAATAATAGAAGAAAGAGAGAATATTACAAATAAAGAGAAAACAGAGATAGAATAAACATGGATCTCATAACCACAAGCTAATGTTCATTACAATTACAATTACTCACTACACTAGAAAGAAGGAAATCTACACTAGAAAGTGGGAAATCTACACTAGAAAGCAATAAAAGAGAAGGTAGAGAGAAGTTATCCTCCTCGATGGTTGCTTAGAGGACAAGCCACAACGACGGAGCGCCCGGACAAAGGTGATGAGATGTGGGACGAAGGAGAATGATGAAGGATGATGGAGAACAGGGCAAGACAACGTCGTAGTGGGATCCACTTCCCAAATAGAGGCGAGAGAACCACCACGGAATGCTCCACGAAGGGGATGACAAGGTGGAAAATTTATAATTTTAACTCTAATGGAGCATCTCAGGTTTGGGACAAGCTCTTAGATCTTTTGAGGGGGTGAGAGAAGAGAGGAAGGGATGAAGAAAGTGTGGGGATCATAGGTTTATATATAGGTGTAGATTGGAGGGGGCAAATACATCATAACACTTTAAAACATTAAATCAAGGGTCTTTAGTGATGGATAAAACCGTCACTAAAGCCCAGATCGTGGGCTTCAAGTGTGCACGCACCGCACACCTCTTCCTCTCCCCATGCATAATGCATATGCCTGTCCAAAGGCTATAAGCCACTCGATCGTGAGATCAGACGGCTAAGAATCCATCTCTCCCGTGCCTTGATAGTGCCTCATCGCACGCTTGGGTGCGATCGGGCATTCAAACATGCGTTCGATCGCGCGCACGTAATCCGTACGCCCAAATCATGCCATGTCATCGCTTCATCCACCATCTACGCCGCATCCAATGATCCAATTTGACCGCTCTGCGCCCACACCTTGATTTTGAGCGCGCGGAGTCTCAAACTCGTGACCTGTGGTTTGCCCACAATCACGTGACCGCTGCGCTATCAATCATTCTTTGCCACGCTTTTGAATTAACACTCAAGTGTTCGCGACCGTTGGATCAAGATCCAATGGTCCAAATCAGATGAGCGCATGCAGAGACAGAGAAAGCGAGTGCATTTGGCTGGTGTGGGCAGCTGAGATGGCACCACGTGCCACCATCTTGGCCATGCATCTTCTATGTCTTGTAGATGGTACCACAGATGTCGGATTGAATCGATTTTCATACCATTGGGCCACGATCGTCAATTCGAACCCATCCATGCAGTCAAATTTGTCATCTAAAGTGCAGATTGACACCATCTTGGCCCTTGACCTCTGATCTTTCTTGGACTACATCTGATGCTACAGAAGTCCAATCGGGGCGATCTTGGAGTTGTTGAACTCCGATTGTCACCCTAATCAGATCCGTATGGTTGGATCTTCAATCCGAGACCCCAATTAAATGTCACCCTATTACCTGACCATAAAAGGAGGCAATTAACCTAAATTTTATACAATCTAACCTAAATGCAAGATGATGCATATTATGTAATATTTATAATAGATGATACAATTTTATGTCTAAGAATGCACAAAAATAGATGGTTTATGTGATATAAACCTGTTTACAGCACCAAAGGTAGGGGAGACAACGTTAGTGCGAGGGAAGGAGCGTTCTGAAGTGGGTAGTGAGGGTGTGAACTGATCAATGATAGCTGTGGAGTTGAGTGATGATGGCTGCAGACGATGGAGATGTAGAGATGGCATCGGCGATGATTAGCCAATGCCAGAGACAAAGCTACTCCTAGAGGTAGAACAGCGACGCTTTGAAGGGGTTGAGAGCCCCTCGCAGGTATGGTGAGGTGCGGAGGAACATGAGGGAGATGAACCTACTGCCTACAATATGTTGCAGTAGGTGAGGAGACTGGAGGAATGGAGTCACCGGAGCGAAGTTGGAGCTGGCTGGAGGTAGGGGAGAAGAGAGTTTTGTGGGCCAAAATCTCGCGAAGGAGTTCGGTCTGACGAGGGGTACCCTTTTCTGAAGCTTCAGGCGAGCTTCCAAGCTTGGAAATAAGCTTGAGAAGCTCAGATTTTTAGGAGGAAAATCAATGGAATCCAAGGGTTCGCACGAGCAACAAGGAAGGATTTTGAATCAAATACTAGGTTTAGGTGATCAGGGATGTCCTCAAGATCATCCCTTCCAATTTTGGAAGGGATTGATCGAGCAATCAGGGAGGAATCCTTGATTAGAAGCTCAGGTTCACAAGTTCACACTTGCCATGGTGGAAGGGACTCAACTACGAAGAAGTTGACAAAGTTGGGGGACTATCCGAAAGGATTTCTGAATGTTAAGTGTGTTTGTGAGAGAAAAAGAGTCTGAATGGATCAAAATGCAAACTAGGTCAAAATGATATCTGATTGGGCCCAAAGTTTGGTAGAAACCTAATTTGGACCCAAGGAATCTAGTGGTGAATTTTTATTTCAGTTCTGACCAAGTTTGAATAGGCAATTTGCGTAGAAACCCAAATTAGGGCAACTTTCTGTTTAAGACTCTATTTAAGGTCAAAATGGGTTCCAATGGTCAAACCAAGCTTACTAAACCTTATTGAATATTTTTCTATGAATTTTAGAAAGTTTAGATGAATTTTATTCTAACCAGAACCTCTATTATTTAAGCAGGTTTGAAATTAGGGTTTGGGTTATGAATCAGTTCTCGAAGTGCGTGAAAACTCGTTTCTGTTTGCTTGAACCCACTTGTTAAACTTTTATGCTCTTTTGGCCTTTAATTCACCCCTATCCAACCCCTTGGTTATTTGTTGTTCATGATATGCTGTTAAAATTACAGAATTAACCCTAGTTCTCTATTTTCTTCTCAAAATAGTCTGAAGTGGTGTTATGACCCTCAGATGGATATGTAGGAGCTTTTATCTTTTATTCCAGATTAAAAGTGGCCAGTTAGGGCCTATGATGGTGTTCCCATCACTTTTCCATCTTTATGTTATTAAAAGAAAAATGTTGAAGATGAAATACTAGCCTTCTTTCACTTACGTTAATTAATTTTTCATTGAACAGAAATATTATAGTTGTGTAATTAAGTGAAAATTATCATTAAATTAAAGAATATAATGGCATATATATTTTTCACTGATGCTAATTGTCATTTGACAAAAATATTATAGTGGCGTAAGTAACAATTGCCACTAAATTGAAGGTAATAGCAGCAAATATATTTTCCACTATTGTTAATTGTCGTTTGACAAAAATATTATAGTAGCATAATAATTACCACTAAATCAAAGGTAATAATGGAAAATATATTTGCCACTAATAGTAATTGTTGTTTGACCAAATGTTATAGTGGCAAATACAAAAAATTTCCTACTAAATCAAAGGAATTAATGGCAAATGCATTATATGCCACTATCTAATTTGCCACTAAAGGACATTTTTTTTGTAGGAGCGAAAGCACTGGAGAAAATATGCATGTTTTGCTTCTTTTTCTAAAAATAGAGAAAGGACCACTATCAATCATAATAGGTGTTCAATTTTATTCATATATTAATAGGGGTTACAAAGCAGCCAGCCACATATTCACATTACCCACCACCTCATTACAAATGTTTTCAATCCAACATCCACCCCCATTGAAAACAAGATCATGGCGCTATCTTCAAACTGACCATAGGTCTGTTGCCATATGCCCCCGCAACTTGTTAGCTATGGTGAGATCTCTCCATAGTTGATCCCATGTTGGAATAGAGTTAGAACAAAACTTGTGCTATACTTCATTTGTGACCAGACATGTGGTGAATAAGTGTTGATATCATCCTGATCAAAGCCACATAGGGGGTATGCATAGGGGGATGCCCATAATACATTCCCTCAACGCACTAGTGACCAAACCATCCCTTCTTGCCAACCACAGGAATATATGGATCTTTAATGGGATTTTTAGCTCCAACTTGATGCATAAGTAACTCTATGAGTATCATCATTGTCCACTAGCAAGATTTTCTAATAGGTTTTATTTGGAGCATCGACCCCCACCTTCCATTCAAACCTATCCACACTGACCTTAGGCATAAATGCCTCCAAGACTTCCATAAGCCTATTGTACTCTATGGAAGAGCGGCTCTCATATGTGTTGTTTGTCTTTTGTGGATGCCATCTATCTCTACCATCCTCCCAATAATTTGCTACCATAGCAGACTTCTTCATAGCACAATTATACGCATGAGGATAAAGTGTATCAAAGCTACCCAAGCCACTCCAAGTATCCTTCCAAAAATGGAAGCATTCACCATTACGTAGAAATGGGGGAGAACCTCTCCCAATGGGACTCCAATGTCTTTGATATTGACCACCAGAAGGGGGATGGTTTATTTGGATTCACCCTATCATACTGGGAATTCGATGTACCATAAGAATCTTTGATCACATCCTACCACAAGCTGTAATCGCTCCTCATAATAATCACTCCCCACTTGAGTAGTAAGGAGTCTCTAAACTCTTGTAATGATCTAACCCCCATCCCACCCTTCTTCAGGTTGCAAATATGGTTCCATTTAACAGGTTGGAGAAAGCAACATTCATGTTTTGGCCCTTTCCAAAAGAATCGCTTCCTCAGCACATCCATCTTTTTAAATACAAACCTTGGTGGCCTAAACATAGATAGGAAAAACATAGGTATAGCCGATAACACAGAGTTTAGTAGGATGAGCCTACCCCCTTTAGACAAAAAACGACCACACCATGTAGTCAGCCACATGGAGATCTTCTCAAATAATTATGCCCATTCCATCTTCTTCAATCTATTTACCTAAAGAGGAAGACTCAGATACCGTATTGGAAGACTAGTAGCTAGCATGTGAAGCATCTCAGAATTAGTGTCCTGGTCCTGGCATGTTGACCCAAAACAGATGAGCGAATATTTAGAGCGATTGGCCCGACACTTCACTAAAAGTCTTCACCACATGCTTCAAATACTCTACTTCCCAGCAACCACCTTCAATGTGCTTTTTGAAAGCTCTTCAGGTGTGTTTTGACGATAGGGATCAAAGGTCCTATTTATTGTTGTTTTTCATCACATTTTGAAAATATTGAGAATACGGCTTTGATTGATAAAAACATGGGTTTGGTTGATCAAAAATACTTTTGGTCAATTAAATAAAAGTATTGATCAATTCAATGTTGATTGATTAAAAGAGGATTTAGATCGACTTTATAAATTCAAATAAAATTTGACCGTTGGACTATTTTGATCAATTAAAAAAGGGGATTGATTGATCAAACAACAATATGACCATTAGAGGTCTTTAATCAATTAAACAAAGGAATTTTGTCGATCAAGGTTTGGTTGACCAAAAACTGGTATTAGTTGATCAGCATTAGTAAAGACTTAGGTTCAAAAGAGAACGATTTTTGTGAATATTGAAAACTTAGCATTTGTTATTTTATTGAGGTTCCTTACATAGATCTAGACTCAATAAAGGTAAAAATAATATTCAACTCTTCTTCTTGAATGATATCACATGAAGCATTTGTATATTCTTGATGAGGACACATCATAGCTTGATTTAACCTTAATGGTTAGTCCTCAGTAAAAACATAATTTTGTTATATCAAAACAAGGGTATTATCATGATGGAGCAAGGGCAGCATGTCTTGAGGATCGCTAATTATACCAAAACCCTACTTAGCTTAAGTCGTTTGACAATCAGGCCTCCTACTTAAATGCTTCTTGAAAGTAGACTTCACTAATTAGACCTACATTGTGAGTGCATACCATGAGACTCACTCAATGAATCCTTAGGGGCTAACATCTAATTAATTTTATATTAGGCTTAGGATGTTAATGTGATCAGGGAATGTGATGGGGCATTGTTTAATGGGTTGGTGTCACTCAGAAATTGATTTGATCAAGTGTGAAGTGCTAGAATCAAAAGGTTCACAATACAAGTTTATTTGATGAGATGACTTCTAAGATTCAAACTTAAATTAGTATATTTTAGGGTTAATATGACTTAATAAATTCAAACAAGTTTTCTTGATAGGCACATAAAGTTTTCTTGATAAGCATGGGTGTCGGTATTTTTCCTTTAAGTCCAAATAATATAGGAGTGCCTAAATCAACACTTAAAAATTAACCCTAAAATCAAGCAACTTCTACTCAGCTTCTACTTGTGAATCATCCTTCGAGATTTAATTTGTGCAGCCAAACAAAATCAACATAAGATTCTCAAACACCACTCAAAGGGGAACACAAAAAATATTTTTTCAAGAATTATAAAGCATTTTTTCTAATTTTTCTAGATTTGATGGTGTACTAGGAGCCTGAAGTCTGTTCTAACCCACAATTAGTAAATGTAAAATCAGTGCAATCAAACATGCGTGGAATATTTTTCTTAGATTTTTCCTAGATGCTCATTTTTCATAGGAATCCAATGCTACCAATTTCATCTCAATTGAATTAGTATACAAAATCTTATGGTTTTTGGATAGAAGCAAAATAGGAAGGAAAATCAGAACAATAGTAGTGTAGTAAGAAAATTATTAAAATTTAAATATAAATCAGGTGGACATGAAATGTTGACACAATCTTCTTGACTTCAATTCCTATGAGTAGGTTTTGGGAATTTTTTTGGAATATGGAAAGTAAAAAATGATTTTTTCAAAAGTTAACAAACTATTTTTGTAAGCAGAAGTTGGAGATTTTAAAAATATGCAAGCCAAAATATACTTCAACCAATAGAAGAACTTTTTTTATTTTATTTTATGGATAAAAAAAATAAACACAAGAAAATTTTCTGACCTAAGAGTCAAACAAAGCACCTAATTTTTTTTGGACATTTTTTTATATATCCAGAAGAACCAAATCCTAACTAAGATAAAGGTGCTTACCCCCAAACGGTCGAATCCGCTTTCCTCCCATTTGTCTCATTTTTCCTTGGATTTCTGATACCTGCACACAAGGAGACAACACATGAAGCAAAGTAGATTAGTAATCTAGAAATAAGTACAAACTCAAAAGGTGAAAAAATATATCCGTGCATCCCCAGCAACAATGTGAAATTGATATGGTAAATATTCACAGTTCTAAAAAGTCAAGATCGTTGTAGCATGAAATAAAGTGATCAATTAAAATTTTTCTAAACGCCTGGAGTCTAGGTTGAACACAAGGAGGCAATCACTATTTTCAAAACCTTTCATTTTTTTTTGCCTTTTTCTATATATGATTGTTTTTTCTTTTCTTTAATTGAGTAGCAATCAGAAATGAATAGCAAACTATTATGATAGCAACAATATAAATATCAAATCACTATTGCAAGAGAGGATATCCTAGAAAAATATACTTTTTTGCAAATAATGAAGAGTTCTTACAAAAGTTAGCAATGAAAATACAAGCAAAATAAAAATAGAAGAAAAGGGAGAATAGTGGAAGAGAGGAGGAGCTACTTGAGGGGTGCTTATCGAAGCTTCTTATGGAGCTTTAGATCTAGGGCGTCGAAAGGAAGAAGAGGAAGATCAGAGAGGCTTGAAGGTGGAGAAAAGGTGGTGGAAGGATGGTGGGTGTGGAAATAAGGATATGGTAGACTAAGGTGAAGTAAGCTATGTTAGGAATTAACTAAATCAATTGTGTGTAGGTGTAGGAGGGGTAGGATTAAGATGAAATAAGGGCCCTTGGATATGATCAATTGTTGTAGTGATGCCACCACCTCAAAATCAACACAAGCCCTTAGTTGGGCATCTAATGGTGGGGGACTAGCAAGGGGACGATGGTGGCTTGTGCTTAGTTAATTGGTATAGGTTGGGCTTGATGACGTGGTGGAATGAGAGACTTAGGATTTAGGTTGACGGTAAGGATATGATATATGGGTATGCATAGTCGTGCAAGGTTGGCAATCAATGGAAAATAGGTAAGTAAATAATGGGTGTTGGAATTGGTTAGAAAATTGATGAATGTGCATGGGGTTTTAACGTGAAGGTGTGTTGGAGATTTTGGAATGGGAAATTGATAAAGGAGTCCATCCACCCTTGGATTTAAATTGGAGAGGGAAGAGGACTTAGGTTCCCTTTAAATAAACTTTAGAGAATAGGGCATACATTGTTATTGTACCCTTGTCCTCTTTGTGAATATTAACTCTGTTTTGCACTTCTTCCCCTTGTAGAACGTGTGAATTCTTACCCCTCTTCACCTACATTTATTCCTGCAATGAATTAGTATCAATATAATATGCACAAATTATCAACATATGCATGAATGAACCTAATATGCATAGACTATTTATTATGCATTATTTACAACCTACGTATGCTATGTTAACTTTGGAACTAACATAGAATAGCAATATTAAATTGAATAATTATGGAATTATCATAAGTTGATCTTAAGGAGGTGATTAACTTAGATTACTTTCTAACAAGTCTTGCATGAATATTTTCAAATTTTGGAAATATTTTTTATATTTGTTTGGTATTTTGAAATAGGAAGTAGGTTAAAGAGGCAGATGTGACCCTATTAGATAACTTTGCCTAGAACCTATGGCTAAAGTTCCCATAAAATTTCACCAAAATAAGGGAAAAAATTGAAGTTGTTTCATGCAATTTGGATATGTATAGAGTTGTAAAACAATATGTGAAGTCCAAAAGATCAGCTTCTATTTTCAAATCTCACTACATAGTCTTGCGTGAATTTTATAAAATATTTGACAACAAATTTATCTATGAACTTTCTACTGAAGTTTTTTGGTTTGATGAGGAATTCCCTAACAGGTTTTGATTCTCTTTGAACAACCTGAGATCAAGGAGTAGAATTTCTTAATTCAACTCATAAGTTTGGATAGAAACTAGCCTTGTAACTTGCACTAGGGGTGGATTTTTTTTTCTTTTCACTTTTTTATATTTTTTTGGTATTTTTGATATTGGAAAGCACGTAAATCAAGCAATCACAGAGAGACACACAAGGAGAGAATGAAAACAAAATATGGTAACTATTATTGTTAAATAAAAGAGTTCTACTACATTACAAAAGTAGAAAATGATGGAGAAGAAGAGAAGTAAGGGAATAGAGATGAGGGAGTCCAGCGAGATCGTGACGAGGGTAGGAAAGTCTGCCAATGGTCACTGGTGAAGGGTGCACAGAGGTGAGGGTTGTACAGAATAGAGAAGAACCACCATGAAGAACAATGGGGACGAAGACGGGAACCACCACGAGGTCATAGAGGAGGCATGAACCATTGAGGCAAGCCCCAAGATAATACTTGATGTAGTGGTGATGATTGTGAGGGAGAGAAAAGAAGGTGGTGGGTGTGTGTAGGTGAAGAAGAAGAAGGGAAGGTGCTAGAGAGGGGGAGAAGGAAGTGAGATGATGGGGAGGAGAAGAGGGGATGAAGATCTAGGGGGTCAGCCATGGAAGAAGGAGGAGGAGGATGAGGAAGGAGGATGTGGATGGAGGGAGGAGGGGAGAGACCATGTGTTGTGGGCTGCAGTAGCTGAATGGCATTGGAAAGCCTTTTTGTTAGTACATTAGTACTGCATTTACTCTATTTTGATGTCTAACAAAATATTATTATTATCATTATATTGCTTGCATTCTATCTCAATATTTTAGGTTATCATGTTCTTAATGGAATACAATGAAGGACTTTATTTCAAGAAGATACTCTCAAGTCTAGGCTTTATTTATTTTCATTTAAGAAACACTTGTTATGGAGCCTTTATTTGCTTCCACATTAATGATAAAATCTACTCTATTAATCGCTTAATAGATTTTAACTAATATTATAGTTCTTTTTATTATGAGCACAATTAACAAGATCTCAGTTCAAAATCTCTATGTTGACTTTTATTGACCAACACTTCATGGTAACATTCATATAAACATTACAGATTTTCTAAAAGTTATTTTGGTCACATGCTTGCTTTTTTATCTAAACTTTGTGTATTTTTAGATGTTATATTTATTCATTTAATAATGGTTAACACAAAATAGTTTTAACACAAAAGGCAAAAATTGTCTTTCGTATTATTCTATGCTATTTTGTATTAATCGATGAATTTTCTTGATTATATACTATTATGAATTTTATTTTTAATTATTGTCTTCCATGACTACTTGAATGTTTTAGATTCAGTGTTCATATCTTATAAAAACACATCACTATTTCTATAAATACTGTTGTCTATTTTCTCAAAACACATACTTCATACATACCATATCCAGCCAAAAGAGTCTTCAAAAGATACCTTGTGATTAAAAGCTTATTCATGCCATTTGAAGTTCTCTCAAATACCTTTCACTCTCACACAAAAAGTCTTCAAGTTCTCAACTACAAGTTTGTTGATATTCTACTTCTTCGCAACATTCTTATCTTTAAGGAAAGTTCAACGTGAAGTATTATTTCTTACTCCGTATTGTCATGTGCTTAAATTATTTAATTTCATTCAAAGTTCTATTGGAGTAATCATTGATATTGGATCTATATCTGCACCCCATTTTTTCAAAGTGTTTTTAAAAGTCTTCTCTTACATACAAGATTATTTGAAAATAAGAATTTCCTACTCACTTTTACGTGCAAAATTTATAATCATGGAAAGTTTACTATGGAGTAAATCCTGATTAGATATTTTGAGCATATACTTTCACATCAAAAATCACATTAGTGATTCTTTAGGAACTTTGTAAACTTTAATCTTATGATTATTGTTGTTGGGTTTCGTGGTGTGGAATTCTTGTTCTTCTTGGAGAGAAGAACTGTAACGACCCGATTCCCGAGTCCCTACGAGACACGAGAATCGGACCGACTCGACTAATCCCAAGACCTAGTCGTCCAACGAGGAAGTAACCAAAAGACAGTAAAATAAACCACATTCAGCATGAATATAACTAACAGTAAGAAGGTACAGCAGTAAGGAAAGAAACTACTACAGTAGGTACCACCACAACAGTAAAACAACATTTATCATATAACAAGAACTGCAGGTAAAGAAGGTACAGCGGAAACAAAAACTACTCACTAGAACAGAAACAAAAGGGTACAAAAGGCTGTGGTAACTCTACTGGACCCTACTCGGCCCAGCGTCCTCTGCAGCTGCCGACCCTGGCTGCTCAACACCTGGTCCTGAAAAAGGTAACAAGTGTAACACGTCAGCAAAACGCTGAGTAGAGTGGCAAACTAACTAAAGGCAACAGTAGAGTGTACAGTAGCTGTTATGTTCTATTACTTCCTTTATTCACATCATGCAATTTTTCTCACTATTTCATTTATTTCTCAGATCCTTTCTTGATCTCGAATGTCCTCGTGGGAACGATCTTGATTGCAGTCTTTTCCAAAAGTAGAAGTAGCACGTGGTGCTCTCCTGGCCAGGAGAGTCCCCCGTGGTGATCCTACCCTCAGTCAACCACCCCAAGGTCACTGATAGACGTAACGGTGACTACGGCACGCGCGATAAACGCACAGGTAGCTAGCCCGCACTGGCACGCGGTCAGTCGTTTCCATTAACGGGTGCGCCCAAAGCACAGCATGGAACCAGGGCAGAGCCCTCTCAGTAACAGGGGTCCAACCCCTCCACAGTAACCAAACCGGGGCCTTGCCCCTCCACAGTCCGCGCACCCTCGCCTGACTACCCTGGTTTGCCCTAATGGGCCTAACATGTCGGTGAAGGAGGCTAGCAGAACCCCGGGGCCCGTGGGGTAGCTAGTACTCTCCTAACACTAGTAGCTCTCCTCGGTACTACGTACACGAGGGCCAACAAGTCGGTACAGAGCGGCCAATCCTAACCCCGGGTCCCTGGGGCGGCTGGCCCCACTCTGCACTAAACAGGTACAGGTACTTCCCTTGGTACTGCGTACCCAAGAGACAGTACAAACTACATCTCAGTTCCATTCCTTTTTCTTTCCAGGAGTTCCACTCCTAATTCCCCGTAGGGTTCCAGCTCTTTATCTCAGAACATCATATGTTTCACTTTCCAGATTCACGTTCTCAAAATCCATGATCTCAAACATGTTTCTTTATTCATAACAGGCAGCTGTTAATTCAAATTACAGGCAGCTTTATATTCCTTTCCATTTTTCCAAGACTGCAGTATTATACATTCCACTAGTTTTTCCATCCTAAGATTCATGCCACATCCTAGGATCTAGCATACAATCTAGTTTTCCGGCCCTAGGATTCATGCAACACCTAGGAGCTATCATTCCATATATTTCTCATTCCTAGGATTCATGCAATGCCCTAGGTTCTAGTTATGGTTCCATACTTTAACAGATTTTATTAATACTTAAAGCCACTCTACCAGGTACAACGGGAGTAATGGGGGCGTGATCGCGAATCCCGTGTGCCTCCGCGACTCTCAAGACTGCAACCGAACGAGGTCCTATCACAAGGATCAAACACAAGGAGTGTCTCAGAACAGTGTATAGCTACTGTAGACGAGTAGAGGAATTAATTCTGAAAAGAACGCAACTCGAATCGCGGAAAACGGAGCCCAAACGGGCCCTAAACGGGTTGAAAAAGACGATACTATGCAAAATCAGACATCTGGAACTCCTTCCAGACGTCTTAAATGGTGGATCAGAGAATTACCTGTTCAGCGTGGTTTCCCAGACGTCCAGAAGTCTGCGGGGACGTCTGTCCTAGATCCCAGACGTCCGATGGTCACTCCGGACGTCTGGAGGTCACTCCCGCCGTCTGGTACAACTTCCAGACGTCTGATTCGCAAAGAATGGCGAATCAGCGAACCTGCGCACAGCCACCCCCCTCCCTCAGTACGGTCAGTCGACAAGAAGGAAGAAGAAAGCGGAAACTCACCTTTCAGACGTCTGTATGATCTTACAGACGTCGACCTTGCCGTCTGGATATCAACCCAGACGTCTGATTCTGGAAATTTTTCCAGAATCAGAACCCTACTCGGCCTCCGCTCGCGACGCCGCCCGCGTCGCACCTCGCGCATCTGCTGCTCAGCCCGCAGCAGGTCCCTCTCCGCGATGCTCCGCGCCCCCTCCGCCCTCCGCCGGCCGGCCAAGCCGCTCCGGCGAGCTCGCCCTCACGGCAGAGCCCCGCCCTCTCACGCCGCACCACCTCCGCGCTCACTGCGGCTGCCGCTGCCGCCCTCGCATCCGCTCGCTCTCGCGCACAGGAAGGAGAAGAAGGAGGAGACGGTGGAGACGGGAGGGGAGGCACGCCCTTTTAAGGCTGCGCGAGGAGGAGAGAGAAGGTGGTCGCAGCGCGCCTGCAGCCGTAGATAGAGAGAGAGGAATCGCAGGTCTGCGCGCACAGGCGCGCAGACGAATCTCCCGTGCGAACATAACTGTTCTCCAGACGTCTGTAAACGATCCCGGACGTCTGGTCAGACGTCTGGATGTGATCCCAGACGTCTGGTACGACGTCTGGGCCACCTCCCAGACGTCTTAAAAGGCGTCTGGGGCACGCGTTCGTTACAAGAACCAAATTACTTTCTTGTGAGTTGTACAAGTAATTGATTTAGGTAATTTGAGGTTTACCACCCTTGGTTGAAAAGTAGTAGTTTAGTGGGTTACTTGCATTGAGCAAGTGGAAAATCCTTGTTGGAAGACAAGTTAGAGGTTTTTCCCAGTTGAAGGGTTTCCTTTCTAAATCATTGTGTTTATTTTGTTGTTTGCTATGTGAGAAATGTTTTGCGTACACCAATTTGTACACAGAATTAGGCAAACATGACACCCCATATTAAAAGGGGCCACATGACCCATGACATGTCGTGTGGCCGAAAGGATGTCATGTTTCGCTGTAAGTCGGTGCCAAATTCCACGTCCAAAATCGATGTACAGTTATCATTGCTCTTGCTATATTATGAATTTTAAATTGCAATTTTATTTGATAATCTTTATATTGCACAATTCATCCCCATCTTGTGTCATTCTCACTTTTATTGAAGGGGTGGGGGGATGTGTGTTTTTGTGAGTTCTGTGGAGGGGATAAGGGGTGTGTTTGGGTGAGTTTCATGGGATAGGATAAGGTTTTACATGAAATTTGGTAGGCGGGTGGCAGTTGACTTTCAATTTGCACTTAAAACATGGTTTTAAATGTCATTGTTGTAGTATAGATGTCATAAATGCAAATCGATGTCACATCATTTTATTTATTTACAATTTTTACTAGTTTGTTTCCAGGTCATTTACTGGGAGGCAGTTATTGATATACGTCACTCTCTAAGTCGAAAAATGTTCTTTTATTCCAAAAATGTTAATTTTATTTACAAAATGAATGAATAAATCAATTAATGAAAGAATTGGTTATTTATTTACAAAAAGAATCAGTTAATATGTAATATAATACCTGAAACAAATGTACAAGAAATAGTCATAAAAAACTAACTACTATTACACTATGTTAGTTATATACAATTACTATAAGTAATACCTAACTATAGGTACACAAGTAGTTACAAATATCTATTATACTAAATTATATTAATATACTAATATCTATAGTAACATATATTATATATACTGTAACTTATACAAGTGTCACTTTAACCTTAGCAAAATATATACATAACATACGACAAAATAGTTGTCTATAATGACATATATACAAATGTACAGTGACGAATGAATCAATAACTAAAGCTCTTAGTTCTTTATATACATATATGAGAGCTCAAACAATACTTATATTATTCTACTACCTATGCTATTACATATATTAATTACATACGTATACATATTTATATTTATTTATGTATATTATTTATATACATATATACTTTATATGTATACTATACATATTATACATATACACAAACTCACACAACACGCACAGCTTCAACACTTAACCGATTTTAGGATCTCTCTCTCACTCACAGCCACCAATTCACATTTCACTAACCCAAAAATTAGGTTTTTGATGGGTGGGCCAGTCCATTTCGAGGGATACACAGCACCACAAGGGCGGGACCAAACCTCTACTTTGAGCCTACCCTAGTTCATTATTAGGTCCATTTCTAATCTGATTCATGGCCCAATATTAGACCTAGCATAGTGCATGGCCTCCAGCCCACCACTGTGCATAAATTCATTCATATGCTCATTCGTATTAGAGGAGAGGAGGTATGGTTGTAATGGGCACCTTGCGCCATGACGACTGAAGTAGCACTGCGTCGAGCCTTCGCCACACGATGTGGCACCTTTCTGAGCACCCAAATTGGCACTGCCAACACGTTGATTTGTGCAAAATTCAAGGGTTTGGCCCTCGATTTGAGGGCCCAAGTTAAGTCAAATTTTAAAATAAATTATATTTTTGAAAAGCCCTTATATAGGGCTATACAATGGTATAGTTAATTTCTAGAAATACATTATTTAGATATATAATTAAATTAGTTGAAGTTGGCTGATTATACACATTAAATTAAAGTTTAATTTGTTAATTAATGTATAAATTAGTGACTTAATTACAAAATTAACTTTATATAGAATTAATCGACATAATAAATTATTTATTACACTTTTTTATTATATGTTAGGAACTTTGTTTTAATTTATGTACAATTAACTGCATGTTTTAGATAGTTTTACATATAAATAATTTATAAATACTATAGCACACTCTAAATATAGTATAAATAAGTTGAAAATAGTTAATATAATATAATACATGTATACATTATAAATTATCTTAGTATTAACTTACATTACTAATTTATTTTATTTTAAGTTAATAATTTACTTAGTTAACATAATAAGTTAATTATTTATAGTAAATATATAATTAAATCAGTTTACAGGTATTATACAGTATATAATATAAAGATGAATACATATGTACAGTATTAAATATAATTATGTACATATAAATATGTTTATATAATTACTTAGATTATTACACATTTAATTTATTATAAATTAATAGATAATAATACAATAAGATTATATATACAATAAATCATTTTAAATGTTTAATTTGATATATAGAATATGGATATAAGTTATATTTACAAATCATATACATATTATACATTATATATATATATAAGTTAGATTTAAATTATATATACAAGTATATACATAATATACAAGGTACTTTTGGATTTTTTGGGGTTTTTCTGATTTTTATGACTTTTATAGATATAGTAGAAGTAGGAGATGAGAGAGAAATGATGAGAAGAGTGAGATGAAGTTCTTTTTGTGATTTTTGATATTTGGTTCCTTATTAAATTATAAGATATACTGAACCGTCGACTGATATATTCTACCAAGTTGAGGGTTCAGATTACCTTAAAACTTGGCAAACACTTAGAAAAATACCTAATCCCACTCAAGACACCTTTATTATATTTTTATATGAATTTTTCAAGATTTTTATTTATTTACAAAGCAACTCCATGTAGGCCTTAGAAGAGTGTTGGACATAAGATCCTAAGGTCTTAAAAATGGGTTTGAAGATTGAGAATGTAACTTGAACACTCAGATCTACCCAACATAATACAAGAAACATGTTTAAACCATAAAATATGATTTTCATCCCAAATTTCATTAGAATTCAATGTTGGACAGCTAAAACATTATTATAGTTGGCAATGCAATTTAAAATTAAATAACAAGCAATTCTAACTAAAATGATATCCATTTCAGATACAAGAATGTTTGCACATTAAGGTCTAACCCTAGACAACATGTCAGCTACATTACAATCCCCAAAACCACTTCAAATCTAAGCCAATTAATGGTTGCTACTGCTCATAATAGCAGCTCAAATTCTGAAAAATCTCCAGCAGCAACTGCTGCAACAATAGGTGCTCTAAAATAGCTAATCAGATGCTGTTGAGGGTGTTCAGATGATAGCTGTAAGAATCAAATTGCTTAAAACCAAACTCAAATCACTTCAGCAGCAGCTGCTACAATGCTGCTGTCCAATGGCAATAGTTCCTGCCCAATATCAATAACTATGAGCTGTTGATTTGATCAGATCACATAGATCTGATCTAATGCTCATGTTGGACTGATACATTAAAATCAATCCTTTTGATTTGTTGTGTTTAGATTTGATTAAATCCCTCTCTCATAAATCATTTAAAACTCTAAAAATATGAGAATCAATGTAAAGAAACTTGTTCAAAAATCAAATCAGACCTCAGATCAAATATGGAATTTCATGTCATTCAAAATCAAAACCATGATGCCCTGTTGTACAGCTTGAGTTTTCAGTCATGAGTCACTAAAGTGATGTAATCAGCTAGAGTTCCTATTCACCATTGACTAGTGAATAGGGACAATAGATGATCCATTTTACCCATTAAAACATTGCTCACACCTCAAATCAGACTTACTGATTTTCCTTGGCTTGAACTACCCAGAACAAAGCTCAAATTGGGTATAAGCTCACTTACAATTCAAATTCAAATTAAAACACGTAAGACTCATTGCAATATACCAAATTAAGTAATTAAAAACCTCAAATAGCTTGATTGAATCCAATGAAAATCAAATGAACTCCAAATCATGATATTGTTGGTGCTAGAGCACCACGATCATTTATTTTGATGATAACAAAATACGTGTCTTTTAACATTTGCTTTTGAGTCCTAGTTTTTAGGTCAAATTGCAAATGGAGACAGGTGTTTAGATGCAGTTTGAGCTCGCATCCATGGCGGATTGGAGGAGCTTGACAGAGGCAAAGGAGCTTCGCGAGGAGCAAAAGCTTGAAGAAGGAAGGAGATGAAGAATATGATAGATTTCCTTTCTATTGTAATTTATATTTTGTTTCTTTTGTTGCTCTTTATTTCTTAGATTCTTGTTAAAGAGCCTCAAAGTACCCTAACAGTAGTCCTAGGAACACTTGCACAAATCCTATGATACTTAGGTTTTCTATAAAGAACTTAGAAAACCAAAATAGGATTCAGATAGCCTTATCAGATGCCCAATCTGGAAATTAGACATCTGATAGGCACTTTTAAGATGTCTGACTATTTGATTAGACATCCATAACATCTAGGCTAGACTTAATAGGTTTTGTCTGTTAGATTCAATCATCTAGACATTAGTCCAGACGTCTTAGGAGACGTCTGATGCCTTTGCCAGACATCCAATTAGTGGAACATTGGCTACCTATGTAAACATTGAGGAAAGTGGCCGTTATCCTTATATCAAACATCTATAGAGGACCCCAGACGTCTGATATGTGACCGTTTTACCTTGACTGACCCAAAATCTCCTTTGAGAGATTTTCTAGCCGTTACCTTCCTTGGGAATTCATTTCCGCAGAACAAATAGGTTTCCAGACGTCCAAACCCAGTGCCAGACATCCTGTAGGTCATCTGATGGCCATACACTAGAACCCTGTTTAGGTTTGATTCAAGTCAGGAAGGAAACCCGCTTAGAATCAGATGTCTGACTTAATTTCCAGATGTCTTAAACAGGTTTTCCAAACGTCTGATGCCTGGACCATACCTCTGATAATCAAAGTCATGATTGATTCTGATTTTGACTTGATTTGCCTTGGATTTGCACCCAACGGCTATGGAAGCCTTCCTAGGCCCTCTATAAATAGAGGAGAACCGTTGCCTTGTAGAAACACACCTTGCAAGAATGTTTCCACTCATTTTGTATCAAATTGAAGTAGAAGAGGCACTTGCTCTCAAAGGCTAGTTCCACATCTGAGAGCCCCATCCAATTTGCCCACCCGCTCTCCCTCCGCGATTAAGAGAGCAATAAAGTGCCGTTGCGTGGTTCATGCACCCATGTTACCGATTCGATGCACTTGCAAGAAAAGGGAAGTTTCTTTACCTATAGAAGCTTAGTTTAATAATTACTTTGTTAGATCTATAGGACTATTCTTGTATCTTTTACTTTGTTATTTAGTTGGGTATTCGCATTATGAATTCTCATCTCCATCAAGGGACAAAATCCTCCTTGTGAAGAGGAGGGGTTGAGGAACGCTACCCTCGTACTTGTAGCATGGTTGTACTTGAGGTTGAACTACCCTCTTTTAATTAGTTCGTATAGTGGATTTGATCGACTAAATCAATCGGGAAATCCTAACTCAAGAGGGTTAGGTGGTGGTTTTTCACCCGGTTTGGGTTTCCAACTAAAAATAATTGTGTACATTATGCGATTGCTAATTTTGTGAGATTGCTATCTTTTTTAATTCCACATTTTACACATCACGCATATCTCACCCCCTCTAAGTAGGGAATCACAGATATTGGGCATTAAAAGCAAATCTAAAAAGAATCAGGCAATTCGAGACAATCAAACCAGATCGGGGGGTCTTTGTGAGCTTATGGAATGAATGGTAGACCCCCCATGTGAATTTTAGGCATAAATTCAGATCTGGAAGACAGGACTTTAGAACTGAATTTAACCTTGATGGATAGGTGGATGATGTAAAAATGCGAGGGGAAATTAGAAATGAATTGTGAGGCGTAGGGAAAGCTATATGAGTCGATGCAAGAGTACAAAAAACTCCTCTTTGATCTGAATAGATTAAAGAGGTTGGAGTGGCTCTAAACTAATCCACTCCTAGCTAACACTAAATCATTCATCAATCTAGATATCTGATATACTCCTAAGCTAATCTAAACTACACTTACTGATACTACACTAATCTAGAAAGCAATTAAAATCCTAATCTCAGAGGAACAGGACCTGTGGATCCAAAGATGGCTACTGAGGAGGAAGAAAGGTGGGAGGTTTCTAGTGAGTGAAGAGCCCACAAGAGGAGCTCTAGGGTCGTGCTCAGGCATATGTCATCCCTAGCGGCGAGGAAGAATTGAGGTTAAAAAACCATGCTCCTGTCATAGACATGGCGAGTGTAGGGGTTAGAAGCGCTGGAGAGGGATGAAGAGATCAGCTCAAGGAAGTAGGAGGGGAGTCGATCCACCTATGTGCGAGCTCAAGAAGGAGCTTAAGTAGACTCTAGAGATAATCAGGACATTGCGAGGGTAGGATTAACTACCTAGGGCTTTGACGCGGTGATGAGTTATAGGAGGGTGATTGTACAGCAAAAATACACCAATAAAAATGCCATCTTGTGTTATTTCCAAGCATTGCCATTGCATATTAGGTAGCCATAGTTGCATTTGTAAAAATTGACACATGCATGCATTTATTTGAGAGGGGAGGAAAGTGAATAATTGGCCATGTAAATAACATCTTCTTCAAGTGCTGCCTCACAATTTCACCATCTTCATTTTTTATTTTTCCTTGAACTTCTCCTCCACGCGGGTCATGGCATGACTTGCTCTTCTTTGCGCCATTCTCTACCAAGGCATGCCCTACCAGCTGCATGGCTGGTCATGAACACCCAGGGCATGGCCGTGCATACCTCCTTCTCCTTTAAAAAGCCCTCCCCACTTCCTTGCAAGAGAGAGCCTGGCACATAGAGAACACAACAGCCACCTTCGTCAGGCCATCTTTCTCCCTTTCTCCCCTCCATACCCAGTACCTCTTCCCCCTGAAGAGATACACTACGACCAGGAGCAGGCTCACAGTGGTCCCACGACCACCACTGTGAGTTCCACCACTACCCAGCTCATCCAAGAGCAGGTGGGCATGGTGGTTTCACTCTCTGATTCCATCGCTCAGCACCTTCCTGCCATTGTTGAAGCTCCAAGCTCCAGAGCTCCAGCAGCAGCGCAGCAGCCTCTAGCCAGCGCGTAAGCCCCCACGTGCACACCAGCAACTGGTGTAAGCTCCTTCCGTGCGTGCAGGCACCTTCTAGTGCACTAGCGCATGCAGAATCAGCCGCAACCAGTTGATGAAGCCACACGGCACTGTAGCTACTATTCACGCGTTTCTGCGCAACACTGTAGCTACAGTGCGGTGACCAGAAAGTTTCTCACTTATCCGATCACCGAGCGCCCCCTCTTTGCGCTGCTACTGCCTCCAGCCAGTCAGTGCAGCACCCGCGTCCATGCCCACTCCTGCTCCAACACCTGCGCCCGCGTTTGCACCTGCACCCGCTCCAGCGCCTGCACTCGCGCCCACGTCTTCGTCCGCGTCCACTCTCGCCCGCAGTGCGGTGCGCTCCGCTACGCAGCACGCTATGTTGCGCTCTCCCTCACGCCTGCTCCCTCCAGCGCACATGCACACCCTTGCGCGCCTGTGCGTGCGCATGCCTGCATTGGTGCCTGGGCCATCAGACAACGGCTGCCTCCACCAGATGCCTTAAACTCCCGCGCTCTCTCTCTCACAACCACTCCCTCACTCTCCAGCAAATGCTCCCTCACTCATACACACACCACACTTGTACACACTCACGTGTACACACACACACTCACTTGTACACACCTATATATACTTATATATATATATTTATATATATATTAATACCTATACAAATATATATAAGTATATATACGTACATACATAAATATATATATATATATATATTTATATTTATACATATATACATATATATATACATATATATCTAATTATAAATATATATATATACCTATCTATATATTTACATATCTATATATATATATATAACTACATATACATCTATATAATTACAACCCTATCTATATATACATATAAATATATATATATATATTTACATTCATATCACCTACATGTATCCCTACAGCATGCGTTATATATCGCGAGAATATCTGCACCAGTTGCTGATATTCCCCGATACCCGCATAGAGAAAGCGCCTCCGCAAGCACACCCACACATCCATCCTACACTCCACGCGGCATTTTGTCCTGTTGGTTGCATCTTACTTGACGTGGACCAACTCGACATAGTGCTACACGCCATTTCCACCTCCACCCCTACCCCTATATATATATCTGTAAATATATATAGACTATATTTGTTTCTTTAGAAGCAACCTCTGTTTCTCTTTTGTTTCCTACTATTAAAAAGATAAAAGATATATATAGTAAAAGAGAAAAGATAATCCTTGTCTTGTAGGTACTCGATCTTACGAATAGGAAGACCAGTTTTTGAAACCCTAATTTGGCTCAAAGCCAAGGACCTGATTTTGAGGGTGTACCTCAAGAACAAAATTATCAGCAAAAAAAATCTTAAATAGAAAAGAAAACCAAAAAAATATAATAAACGCACGAAAGAGATTCGTTGTAGGAAAGGCATAGAAACTTATTCACCCTTAATCCCCGCCTCCCTAAGTTCAACCCTGGGCGTAAAAGTGACCAAGATAAAATTAAGTAGGCCAGGTTAAAAATTTTGTAGAAAGATGGTTAGGCTGGATTTAGGTTAACCACTTTACGCACTTCAACAATAATTTCACCATATTAACACAACCTATCCGAGCTTATCACATCCATTTTCTAGAGCCGTTGCTGGGGAGGTGTGCATTCAGGTAAGTTTCTACTCCATTCCTTTGATTTTCTCTTCTCGCACCCTTCTTTTCATGGGTGTTTTTGTTTGCTGGTGTGCAGGTGAACCAATTGCAAGGAGGAGGCAAGCAGAAGAAGTCAGAGACGTGGGCAGATCCAAGTTGGGAACGGGAGCGTGAAGCCACCGACGCCACACTGGAGCTTCGCCCACATTGCAGAAAAGGTAGGTCTCTCTCTTAGCAACTTAGGTCAATTTGTCACCTTAATAAAAGAAAAAACTTCTTGGGACTTCTTGGAGCAAGTGGATTAAAAATCACTTGCTTGATTGTTTGCCATCACTCCCACCACCCTTGGATTTCCCGCCAAACTTCGCATAGCGAAGATCCAAGAATCTTGATTCTTGAATCTTTCGCAGTGTGAAGTATTCTTTGAGGCAAGATTAAATAGATTGATTGCCATCCCTCCTTGCCTCATTTATCCACAATTTGGGATCACATTTTTGGTGGGGAGAGTTGGAATTGAGTCGATTCCAACCCCACCACGACCTTTCACGTGCCTAAGATTTGATCCTGAATACTTCAACCCCAACACTTTGGCATTCTTTACATTATCTTGTGGTTGAGCCTTGTGTGTGGAACATCATTTTGGTGATTGGGAGCACTTGAATTGAAGTGCTTTGGCTCCCTTTCATACTAATATAAAATTGACTCGTGCATCCACACATAGAAATTTCCACCTAGGGAAGCCCAGTGCATTTTTATCATGCATTAACCAACTCACATTGAAGAAGGGTTTGTTGGGCATAGAAGAACTTGTATTTTCTCAAAAACCCAGAGATTGGTTGAATTGGTAACTCAGCGAAATCTTAAAATCCATACTACTTAAGGCTGAAATTCTAAAAACCATTCACCAATTAAAACTTCAATTCGGGGAGATTTCCCTGTTGCATGCTTGGTTTACACACTTTCTAAAATTAATGCACTTGGGCATTACCCGTAAACAACGCCTTTCACATTCCAGAAGCACTTGATCCTAAACCTCTAATTAAAACTGGTAGCAACTTGACCCTTATTAAGGATTAGAGGTCTAACTACCTACGTGTAGTGCCTATGTGTTATTATGGGTTCCCACATGCTACCGGGTGTCTAAGACTGGGGCAAACGGCCTTTCAATCTGGCCCGGTGGTTCCGTAGGTCATGATGGTAGCTAACTTAGATCTTTAGGTCTAAGGGCACACTGTAGAGGTTAGGGCTTTGATTGCCTTAATTTGTCAACAAGTGTACCTTTGCAGTGTCATTTCTCTTATCTCCTTTTCCCTTCTTATCCCCCCAATTCTTCCTGCAGTAGTGCATGTCTGGGAGGAGGTCATAGAACCCTGGATTGTTTGAATTGTCTAAACCCACTTGGTGGTGGAGCCATGGATCCCATAACCCGCCTCCAAGCCCAAATGGAAATGTGTAATGAGAAAATTAAAGCCATTAGGGAAACCTTGGAGGAAATGCATAATCCTCCCGAATGGGAGGAGCCTAGGTATTTTATCTCCTATCAGAATCCCGCTGCTACAGAGACCATAGGACAAATTCGGGTCCCCATGGGCGGGGATGATTTTGAATTGAAACCCAACATAATTGGCCTGATTAACTTTCAATTCCATGGTCTTGCAAGTGATGATCCTTTTCTCCATTTGGAAGACCTAACTCGATTGGCTAAAATAGTTAAACCTAGAAACATTGGGTTGCCAATTGTCCTCATGAAAATGTTCCCATTTTCGTTGCGGGATAAAGCGTTGCAATGGTTACGCACCCTTGGGAGAACCATCCATTCTTGGGAAGAGATGCGAACATCATTTCTCAAGAAATTCTTCCCAATCAGGTGAACCAACGTGCTTCGCTGTGCTATAACTTCCTTTATGCAACAAAACGACGAACAGTTTCATGAGGCATGGGAGAGATATAATGACCTCCTCCGGAAGTGTTCGCACCATGGTCTGCTTAAGTGGCATATATCCCAAATTTTCTATTATGGGCTAAATGAGACTTTGAAGCAAATTGCAGACACTTCCTGTGGAGGGAATTTCATGAATAAAGATGAAAATGGAGTATTCGAATTATTTAAAAGCATGAGTGAAAACTCAATGAACAATGCCTCCATCGTTGCCTTTAATTGTACCAGCCTGCCCCATAATGTTCACAAGGTCGACACGGGACCCTCCCATTCATCCACTGATCTTAACCTTATCGCACAAAAATTGGATGAAGTCTCCATCGTACATAAGAAGCTGGACGAGCTTCTGGCCAATCCTACCTATTCTATGGCAAACACCCCCACCTCACCACTTCATCACAATCCCAATTCTTCCAACACCAGGCTTATCTCCAGAAACCCCGTAAGATCTTCCTTACCGAGCATCGCGCCAAGCGATTCGGTAAGTCATGTGGATCTGGCTTCTGCAAGCCAGTATTTTGACATGGAGGACCAAGCCTCCGTGTGCTCAGAAGCATATTTACATGCGGACTCGTCTTCAGGCTTAGAAGACGCTTGCACCCTGGGGAACAACCCGTTCTCTGCCACTTATAACCCAGGGTGGCGAAATCATTCCAACTTCACATGGTAAGCAACTCGTAGCACCAAAACTCCACGGGTGGGCCAATGCGACCGTCTGCACCCGTCATCCCAAGGGCCCAGTCTAATCCTGTGGTGAATCCGCCATCGGGTCCTTGCATACTGCAAACAGAACATGCATCAAGTCCTCTTGAGAAATTGATGCGAATGATGACGGAAATGTTGAAGTGCCATGAAGAGAACATGACCTCTCTTTAGCATCAATTGGCGCAGCAGAATGCTGAGATCAGTCAACTACGCATGGCAACTCGATCTTAGGGCACTCTTCCAGCCCAACCTGTTCCCAACCCATGAAATTTCGTACCCCGTGGTCCTCAACCACAAGTACGACCTTCTCAGGGGCAGGTTCATCAAATTCTACACCTTACTCTTATGTCCCTATTGTGAACCCTCCTCCGCCTTATGATCCCACTGGACCCACAACATCCAATGCGATTACTACGAGGAGCGGTAAGCAAACCGTCGATCCACCTCGACCTGATCCTGGCCACATCTTCTTCATCGCCCTCTCATTCTGGATGGGCACCACATTTGCGAGAGGATGATACACCCAAATTAGTGCCAGAATCGGTCCCATTCCCTGAGGCTCTACTGAGGGAGCCAAAAGGCAAGAAAAAGGATATGTAGACCTTTGATAACCTACGTAATTTATTCAGGGATGTTGAAATCAAGGTACCCCTATTAGAGGCTATCAACCACATACCTACTGTCACCCGATTTTTCAAAGACTACACTACACCCCGACAACAGTCAAAGAAAACAAAGAATCCGGTGGTTCTCTCGCCTCATGTGAGTTGTGCTATACTGTCAAATCTACCACCAAAGCAAAAAGATTCGGGCACACCGCTTATTTCCTATAGCATCCAAGGCTGTAATTTTAACCGTGCTCTGCTTGATCTAGGATCTTCCATCAATCTAATACCAACCATCATGCTCGAGAAATTTGCCTTAGGAAATCTGAAACCCACCCCTGTCACGTTGCAATTGGCAGATCATTCCGTCAAAATACTAAAGGGTGTGGTGGAAGATGTGGTGGTTAGGGTCAATAGTCTCTGTTTTCCTGTTGACTTTCTTGTTTTGGATATGGAAGTTTCTAGCTTATTTTCTGATTGTCCGATCATCCTTGGTCAACCTTTCTTGGCCACAACCCACGCCCATATCGACTGCGAGTCAGGATGTATTGAGATTGCCGTTGGATCTGAGAAACTCAAGCTTAACATCTTCAAAGCAGCCATGAACTTTGATTGCGATTGCATCGAGGATGACACTTCTGATGAGGACATGGCCGTCAGTGTGTATCGGACTTATTGGGACCTATTCTGACTGTTGTGGATTTCCTTTAAACACAAATGATTGCCTGATCGACACCTATTGTGACGTTCCCTCATCCCTCCCTTTTCCCATACCTTCTCCTGACCAGACTTCTGACGAGGTTTTCTCCGCTTCCCATACCTCATGGTCTGAGTCATATTCTAGCTACTCACCGCCGGTCCACACCCTTGAAGACCGGAGTGCCCTTTCTTTCCCGCCAAATCAGGTGGATTTACAACTCCACACTGGGACCTTGAGCCCACATACTACTCACTGGGGTTATTCCTTTTGGGATCCATCTATCCAAGATGCCCCTCTTCTTGGCCAATCTGAGGGCCGACTTCTTCCTCCTTAATTGTTTTCTTATGATCCACTTAGGATACTCTTGTCCCAAGAATTGCCAGATCTTTCACCTTCCACTCCCGAGCTAAAAGAGCTACCTGATACGCTTAAGTATGTTTTCTTGGGATCGAATGAAACACTCCTCGTAATCATCAGTTCAAAATTGACCAGGGAGCAAGAGTGCAAACTAACAAAGGTCCTTATGGAACACAAGGCAGCCATTGGATGGTCATTATCAGACTTAACTAGCATTAGCCCCTCCTACTACACTCACCGTATATATACAGAGGAGGAGGCTCGACCTTCCCGCAAGATGCAATGACGTCTCAACCCTAACATGCGGGAGGTCGTTAAAAAGGAAATTATTAAGTGGCTGGATGCGGGTATAATCTACCCAATCAGTGATAGCCCCTGGGTGAGTCAAATTCACGTCGTGCCCAAAAAGGTGGGACTCACCATTCATGTCAATGATAGGGGTGAATCCATCCCTACACGCACTCCTACATCTTGGAGAGTGTGTAGATTATAGGAAACTCAATGTTGCAACTAAGAAAGATCACTTTCCACTACCTTTCATTGACAAAATCCTGGAGCGGTTCGCGAGAAATAAATTTTTCTATTTCCTGGATGGATTCTCAAGATATAGCCAGCTGGCAATTGACCCCCAGGACCAAGAGAAAACCACCTTCACCTGCCCCTTCGGCACCTTTGCATTTAGGAGGATGCCATTCAGACTTTGTAACGCACCAACAACTTTCCAAAGATTGATATTCGATGACATGGTGGGTGACTTTCTCGAGGTTTTGATGGATGACTTTCCTCTTTTGGTGACTGTCTTGCCAATCTGACCCGTATCCTTAGGAGATGTATTGATGTGAACCTCGTGCTTTCCTGGGAAAAAGGTCATTTTATGGTACACGAGGGAATTGTTCTCGGGCATATCATCTCCAATAGGGGTATCGAGCTTGACAGAGCTAAGATTGTTATAATTGCTGATTTACCTGTGCCTGGCTCTGTCAAACAAATCCGCTCCTTCTTGGGACACGTCGGTTTCTATAGGAGATTCATCAAAGACTTCTCCAAGATTTCTCGACCTTTAACTCATCTCCTATCGACCGACGTACCCCTTGATATGGGCCCCGACTGCATACGAGCATTCACACAGCTGCGTGATGCTATCACCAATGCCCCTATTCTCTAGCCACCTGATTGGTCCCTCGACTTTGAACTCATGTGTGATGCTTCCGACCTTGCAGTCGGAGCCATCCTGGGACAAAGTCGCAATAGATACCCCTTCGTGGTGTACTACGCTAGTAAGACGTTGGACGAGGCCCAGCGTAATTATACTACCACTGAGAAAGAACTACTGGCAGTCGTCTTTGGGATGGAGAAATTCCGCTCTTACCTTCTGGGCTTACATGTTATTGTTTTCATTGACCACGCAGCCATTCGCCATCTCATGCACAAGAAGGATGCCAAGCCTCTACTGATTCGTTGGATCCTTCTGCTCCAAGAATTTGACATTGAGATCCATGATAAGGCTGGAGCCCAGAATGTTGTGGCTGATCATCTCTCGAGACTGGACCCTGAACACATTGGACTTACCCTACCGATTAATGAAATTTTTTTCGATGAGCACCTATTGGCAATTAATGTGGCAAGTGGACCTTGGTATGCTGACATTGCCAATTACCTTGCTTCTAGTTCCCTTCCATGTGGCTGGCCTAAAAACCAACGTGAGTGTCTCATTGCAGAAGCAAAGTATTATTTCTGGGATAATCCACTTCTTTTTCGAATAGGTGCTGATCAGATCATCCGTCGCTGTATTCCTGACAGCGAATTCCCCAGTGTGCTATCCTTCTCCCACGACCAGGCCTGCGAGGGCCATTTCTCTAGGAGGAAAACTGTAGCCAAGGTGTTGCAGTGCAGATTCTTTTGGCCCTCCCTTCACTAGGATGCACGCAATTATGCCAAGCATTGCACTTGGTGCCAGTCGTTAGGGTCAATGTCACATCGTGACATGATGCCCTTGCAACCCATCCTAGCTGCCGACATCTTTGAAATTTGGGGAATCGATTTCATGGGTCCCTTTCCTCCTTCCAACAGCTTCGAATACATCCTCGTTGCTGTTGATTATGATTCAAAATGGATCATGGCTATTCCCACATGCCATGTTGACCATGTCATATCCACTTGATTCGTCAAAGACCACATTTTTGCGCTCTTTGGGATCCCTCAAGCCATTATCTCGGATGGAGGAAGCCACTTTACCCATGCTTCTTTTCAGGCACTTCTGAGGAAATATGGAGTCCACAATCGTATCGCATCTCTGTATCACCCTCAGACGAATGGCCAGGCTGAGGTGTCGAACTAGCAAATCAAGCAAATTCTCCAGAAAACGGTTCGGCCTGACCATAAGGATTGGTCTGACAAGCTGATTGATGCACTTTGGGCGTATCGAACCGCCTTCAAGGCTCCCCTTGGTATGTCTCCTTATAGAATCATTTATGGGAAGCCTTATCATTTGCCCGTGGAGCTGGACACCGCGCTTATTGGGCGGTTCGCTAATGTAACCTCGACCTAGACCTGTGTGGTTGAGAAAGGAAACTCCAACTCCAAGAGCTAGAAGAGCTCCATCGTGAAGCCTATGATTCTGCCTTAACTTTCAAGCAACGCACTAAGGCTTTTCACGACAGTCATATTCGGCGGAAGGAATTTGAGCCATCTCAACAAGTTTGGCTTTACAATGCCTGGCTCAAATTCTTTCCAGGAAAATTGAAGTCCAAATGGACTGGTCCCTTCCTGGTCCCGAGACCATTTCCCAATGGGGTCGTTGAAATTGAAGATCCCAAATATGGGCATAAATTTACGGTCAATGGGCAGCGTTTAAAACCTTATCTTACTCATGAACCTACCCCCATTGGTGAAACTGTTGCCTTGCTGGAGGGTAACTAATGTCATGCCTTATTTTGAGTCCAGTTGGGGACGTTAAATTCAGTGCTCGTTGGGAGGCACCCTAGCAACACTCTGCCATTGCCACATACACTTCACTTCGCACCTTTTCACTTCACCACCCACCATCCACCCACCCTACCACCCTACTGTATACCCTGCACCTCAGCTCTCGTTACCCGATCTTTGGTCCTTCCTCTACCCTACCCTGCATGCATATGAGGACATAGCATTGTTTGGCATGGGAGTGTGGATAGGCATCCATAGGATCTAAGTATTATATGGTATCATGCAGCTTCCATCCATCTATAAATATGTACATAGCATAAAAAAAAAAGAAGAAAAAAAAAATGGTGTTTAGTAATGATCTAAAGGCTGAAACAAAAATACAATAAGTGTTTATGGATATTCAACCGCTGTTTTGAAGACTTTCCAGGCCACAGAAGATTGATTCGCTCAGGCTCGGCTTAATTCACTTGAGCATTGACAAGATAGATTGGAATCTCTCCTAACTAAGGATGTATTCTTGTACCTGAGACATCAGTACAGGATCCGTTGGTTTGCTCCTACTCGAGAGCTTAAGCAATCTTGGTTCACACTACACATATCAAGAAAGACCAGGTGAACATAAGATCCAACCCTAGTGTTCATTAGGGAAGGTGGAGTCCTTGTGCGCGTAGGTAGAGTTTTTATCCCAGGCTTTTGTCTTGTGTCTAGGAGAAACTCTTTCCACTAAAAAGGAACTCTCCCACCAAAAGAAAAGTGTGCTCCTCCAAATAAAGTTGTAAGAGATATATTGACACGTGTTTCAAAAAAAAAAAACTGTGCAAATAAGTCAGTATATCTGGCAAATGTCTGTAAATTCGTCTCCCTCAAAAATGTTTCAAGGCAAACTTACAAATACTCTGTGTCTGCCATAAATTCTTTGAGCCACAAAAGAAAAAATGAGGGTTGAGTTTTCCGTCATCTTTCTTAAGGGTCAATCCGAAGACACGAGCTGAAACTAGGACCAACCTGCACTTAAAAATTCATGAAACCCTAGGCTTGAGTCTTAAAGTTCATCTGGTCAGTCTTGATCCTTCACTATGCACAAGCTATAATCTCTTGAGCTCTCGAGTATGGCAAAAATCTCGAGAGTCCTGGAAATCATACTTAAGGTTTAAATATCAAGAGTCCAGGTTAGTCGAGAGATGGTCTATGTCACATAAGACTTAAAGTATTGGTAGTCGTCTTTGCAATTGGTTCTCACAATATCCAACAAATAAACACACCCATGTCACCTCAGAAAAAAGATCTTCAGCTTAAGATCATTTCTAAATACAATAAAAAATGTTTTGCTAGGGACTAGCAAAAGATAGGCATGGGGGTATGATTGCACAGCAAAAATATACCAATAAAAATGCCATCTTGTGTTATTTCCTAGCATTGCCATTGCATATTAGGTAGCCATAGTTGCATTTGTAAAAATTGACACATGCATGCATTTATTTGAGAGGGGAGGAAAGTGAATAATTGGTCATGTCAATAACATCTTCTTCAAGTGTTGCCTCACAATTTCACCATCTTCATTTTTTATCTTGCTTTGAACTTCTTCTCCGCACAGATCAGGGCATGACTTGCTCTTCTTCGCACCATTCTCTACCAACGCATGCCCTGGCAGTTGCATGGCTGGTCATGCACACCCAAGGCATGGCCGTGCATGCCTCCTTCTCCTTTAAAAAGCCCTCCCCACTTCCTTGCAAGAGAGAGCCTGGCACATAGAGAACACAATAGCCACCTTCGTCAGGCCATCTTCCTCCCTTTCTCCCCTCCATACGCAGTACCTCTTCCCCCTGAAGAGATGCATTACGAGTAGGAGCAGGCTCACAGTGGTCCCACGACCACCACTGTGAGTTCCACCACCGCCCAGCTCATCCAAGAGCAGGTGGGCATTGTGGTTTCACTCTCTGATTCCATCTCTCAGCACCTTCCCGCCATTGTCGAAGCTCTAAGATCAAGAGCTTCAATAGCAGCGCAGCAGCTTCCAGCCAGCGTGCAAGCCCCAGCGCACACGCCAGCAGCTGACGCAAGCTCCTTCTGTGCACGCAGGCACCTTCCAGCGCACCTGCGCATGTAGAACCGACCGCAACCGGCTAACGAAGCCGTGCGGCACTGTAGATACTGTTTCATGCTTTTCTACGCGACACTGTAGCTACAGTGCGGCGACTGGAAAGTTTCTCACGTATCCGGTCACTGAGCGCTCTCTCTCCGCATCGCTACCGCCTCCAGCCAGTTAGCGCAGCGCCCTCATCCACGCCCGTGCCCGCTCCAACGCCTGCGCCCGCATCTTCGTTCGTGTCCATTCTCGCCTGCAGCGTGCTGGATTGCACTCTCCCTCACGCCTGCTCCCTCCAGCGTGCACGCGCACCTTTGCGCGCCTGCGCCTGCACGTGCCTACGCCGGTGCCTAGGCCATCAAACGACGGCTGCCTCCACCAGACGCCTTAAACGCATGCACTCTCTCTCTCACATCCACTCCCTCACTCTCGAGCAGACGCTCCCTCACTCATACACACACCAAACTTGTACACACTCACATGTACACACACACACACTCACTTGTACACACCTATATATACTTATATATATATACATATATATATACATATTAGGACCTATAAAAATATCTATAAGTATATATACATATGTACATAAATATAGATATATATATTTATATATATATACATATATACATACATATATACATATTTATATCTATAGATATAAATAGATATATATATATATCTATATATATCTATATATATTTACATATCTATATATATCTTTATACATATATTACTATATATATCTATCTATATCTATACAGTTAATATATATACATATATATCTAATTATAAATATATATATACCTATCTATATATTTACATATCTATATATATATATATAACTACATATACATCTATATAATCACAACCCTATCTATATATATACATATAAATATATATTTACATATACAAATGTATATATATATTTACATTCATATCACCTACCTGTATCCCTACACCACGCGTTATATCGCGGGAATATTTGCACTAGTTGCTGATATTCCCCGATACCCGCGTAGAGAAAGCGCCTCCGCACACACACCCACACATCCATCCTACACTCCACGCGGCACTTCGTCCTGTTGGTTGCGTCTTACTAGACGTGGACCAACTCGACACAGTGCTACACTCCATTTCCACCTCCACTCCCACCACTATATATATATATATTTTTTTTTTTTTTTTGAAATAGAAAGGAGAGCTATCATCCTGCGATAGCAGTCCGGAGTAGTATATTATGTGCAAAGAAGGGAGATTACAAAAAGGATCCCCAAGACTGTATGAGGGCCCAACACTCTCTTACAATATTCTCACAACATACCGGCCTCTCCTGAAAAAGTCTCTCATTCCTTGCCTTCCACACACACCAAATAGAAGCAGCCATGTCTACATGTGGTTTCCCTCTCACCTCAAACCCATGCCACATAGAATCCCACTCTGGTAAAGGCTCCTGACAAATTTTTCTCCAGATGACATCAATGATAAGGCAAGAAGAGAAGAGGTGATTTACATTATCAGTGCTCATCTCACATGAAAAACACATATGATGATCAGTACCCAATCTTCTGTGGCGTAAATCACTTGTGATTAACCCATATCTCCTGCACAGCCAAAGGAAGATTTGTACCTTGAGAGGAATTTTTAACAACCATATCTTCTTATCAATGGAATCATGTCTCCATCCCTCTTCAAAATTTAACATTCTATTATACCCAGATTGGACACTATAGATCCCATCCCACAGATATCTGTCCTCCGTTCCAGGCCTAGGTCTGAAATTTTCAAGGTCTAATAAAAGCCTTCTCTTCTCATCCTATAACTGGGTAGTTCTTCTGTTACTGCTGGATTCCACATCATCCAGATTCCAACTGCTGCTGCTGCAAGACCAGATCTTGCTGACCGTAGCATTCTAGTCAGCTGCTGCATCAAAAGCTCTCGGATAGAGCTCCTTCAAGACCCCCAATTCAGACCATTCCTCCTTCCAAAATCTGAAAGACCTGCCATCTCCAAGTGATGGTTGCAGTAGATGGAAGTGATCAGCCAAAGCCTTAGTTACCGATTTCTAGAAAAGTGATGGACAGTTTGGCTACAGTCTGGAAAACCTACTGTTGAAAGCTCCATATCTATCTCTGATCAGATCAGACCACGATTTCAGATCACCTTGCAGCAGCTTAACAGCCCATTTGAGCAGCAAGGCATCATTAAAATCCTGCAAGGAATTGATCCCAAGACCACCCAGCTCCTTAGGATAGTAGATTTGATCCCATTTGAGAGGTTGCAAGAAGCTGCCCTTGTGTCTAGCTCCCTTCCAAAAAAATCTCTTCCTCATCACATCTAATCTTTTCCAAATGGATCTTGGTGCTTTGAAAATGGAGAAGTAGAAAATAGGGATGGAGGTGATCACTGAATTGAGCAAGATAAGCCTTCCACCTCTGGATAAGAATCTACTGTGCCAACCATCAAGTTTCATAGAGATCTTGTCAAAAAGGCAATTCCAATCACCTCTCTTCAACTTGGAAAACCTCAAAGGCGGCCCAAGATATCTGATAGGAAGACTGATGTGGGGAGTCATCAGGATGGCTCCTAAGGCTTCTTGCTCCTCTTTAGGTAAACCAAAGCAGACCAAACCAGACTTGTCCCTATTTAACCTCGGTCCAGAAAGCTCACGAAAGATATCAACCAAGTGATGCAAAGCCAACGCTCCATCCATGGATCCTTCAACAAAAAAGATAGTATCATTTGCGTACTGAAGAATGGGAGCCAGACTATTCCTGTAAGAGAGTGAATATCCTCTAACAAGACCCACTTTAGAAAGCTTACAAACAAACCAAGCTAAACTGTCAACTGCCAAATTAAAGATCAATGGGGCCAGGTGGCATCCTTGCATGATGCCACATTGAGGCTGGATCCATGCACCACAGGGTTTCCCATTTATTAGAAGGGTAAAGGAAGCTGTGGTAATACATCTCTTAACCTAAGCTATCCACGTAGGGGGAAAGCCCCTTCTTTTAAGCACATCACATAAATAAGGCCAGCTGATTGAGTCATAAGCCTTACGAAAATCAACCTTCCACATGAAGGCCTTGCATCTTCTCTTATGCCAGCCACAAACCATCTCTTGGGCCAAGATAAAAGATTCTTGTAGGGATCTACCCAGGAGGAAAGCAGGCTGAGCAAGATGGATCAAGTCTTGCAGTACAGGCCTCAATCTATTAGCCAGGACCTTTCCAATCACCAAATACAAGGAGTTAGAAAGAGCAATGGGTCTAAATTCCTGAAAAAGATTCAGCACCCGGAGTTTTAGGCAAAAGAAACAGATAAGATCTATTAATTCTTTCAAAGCCAAAATTGCCACTTTGGAATTCTATAATTACCCCCATAACCTCTGAGCCCACAATGTCCCATAGTTCTTTGTAGAAGAAAACCCGGATTCCATCAGGACCAGGTGATCCTTCACAATTGAGATCATTAATAGCCTTCAATACTTCAGCCTCAGAAATAGATTCAATCAGGCTGGCCCCTCGAGACTCATTAATCCTGGGCAAATCATTTGCTGTCATTCTCCAGTTGCCCCTACCTGCAGCTCTTGAAGATTCCTTGAAGTATCTGACGGCCTCAGTTCTGATATCAGATAAGTAATTCTCTTCCCCTCTACAACCATTGATGACAGATTTGTTCTCCTAGAGCTAGCAGCCAAATGAAAAAATTTGGTGTTTGCATCCCCCTCACTTAGCCATAGCTGTTTAGATCGCTCCCTCTCCAATTTCAGGTCTTCTTCAATTACCACCCCCTGCCATCTTCTTCTATCAGCAAGATCAAGTTTAGATAGATGGTCCATAGCTTCCTTGGTATCCAGTTCCTGAATTTTCAGCAAGGCCTCATGACGCTTCTGATGTCTAAGAACTGAGACAATATCTCCATACTCCTTCAGCATGCCTTTCAAAGCCATAAGCTTAGAAGCTAGTCTGGAGGTGGCTGTGCCCTCACCCTGCTGTGACCTCCACCAGTTGGCAAGCATGTCTCTGAACCCTATTTCCTTCAGCCAAGATCTCCTAAATTTAAAATAGGAACCAGCCACCTCCTGCTCACCATTGTCCCACACCAAAGGTGTATGGTCAGAAAATGGATGTTCAAGACCACACACAAATGACATCTGGAAGAGATCTAATAGCTCAGCATTCCCAAAAAATCTGTCAATCTTGGACATGAGCCCATTGCCATTCCTCCAAGTGAATTCAGCCCCTGATGATGGAAATTCGCACATCCCCAAGGCCTGGACCACCAACTGAAATCCTATGGAGGAGTTGTCGACCACCCCATTAGGTCTGTCACTCCCCACTAAAGTACAATTAAAGTCACCTCCAACAAGCCAAGCCCCCCCACCTACAAATTCTGCAGCCAGATTCCAGTCCTCCCACAGTTCCTACCTCCTGTTAGGATCATTTGGCCCATAAACACCAGTCACATAGAAGACACTGTCCCCCTGGTCTCTTGTGAATCTACAGGTCAGAAGGTGCCTAGCCATGGAAACCTCCTGTAAGCACAGCATCTGCTTCCTCCACCAAATGGCAATTCCCCCAGATCTGCCAATGGAATTGACCATCACAAGGTCATTTGCAGATCCTGCCCTCATCTCTTCCTATGCCTTATCAAAAGCACAGCCAATGTGTGTCTCCTGAAGGATGGCATAGTCGATTGCCCATTCACGTAGATATCTAATTAGCGACCCCCTCCTGCTTCTATCACGTAGCCCACGCACATTCCAGCTCAAGATCTTCATTTGGGAATAAGGTCTGTCCCCTTCATAGCTACAGAAGTCCTGCTAACCTTCATCACAGCTGCAACGACTGATTCATCAACCTTTTGTGTGGGAGTGTGCCTTCTTAATCTCAGCTTATAGGGAGGTTTCCAACTCCTAGCAGTAGAAGGAGTCTTTGACTTCGAATGCACGACTTCAGCAACAGGTGAGCAAGTCTGCAAGTTCACAGGATTCGCAGAGGGGTCCACCATATCCGAGATAGCATGCTCATTAATCACATTCATAATCATCCCTACAACTTCATTTGATAAACTCATTTCCTTTCCATTAGCATCCATCACTGCAGGTGCCTCTTGGACTAGGGGTACATCATCTATAATGTCCTGAACTTCAGACCTCATCTCCATAATTCCCAGGCTCCCCACCTCATCTACCAGTTCCCTCTCTCTCGAGCATTCTACCACAACCTCTTGACAGTCACCGTGTGGTTGCAAGGAAGGGGCTTTGGACTTCAGCACCTCAACACAGGAGGGGAGGTCTTGGATCAGAGATACTTCAGCCACACCTGCCAGAGCTTCAGTCCTCGTCTCTACATCCCCCAGGTTCCCTACCCCATCCACCAATTCCCTGCCTTTAGAACATTCTGCCATCATATCCTGAATAGTACAATTTGGATGCAAGGCAGGAGTTTTAGATTTCAGCACCACAGCATAAGAGGGGGGATGATGTCTAGGGACGACCTCTCAATCTGCCACAATAAAATTTAGAAGGAGCATCCAAGAACTGCCCCCACATCTGAGGATCAGTTTATCAGGAATGGCACCAGCCCTGAAGACCTTTACCCTCACATTCAGAACATTGGCATCTCCTTCAGTTAGCCCAATAGCAGCATCCACGGCCACAGATGCAAACCCAACTATCATGTTTTCCACCACCTTCCTAAATCTCAAATGCAGAGGTAGACCTCTGATCTCAAGAACACCAGACCTGGCGGCTGTTCTCTGAGGGGGACGTTCAGGCAAAATCCATCAAAAGGGGATACCAGCTGCCAGATCACTGATAGTCCATCCAAAAAACAAGTCTGAAAGCAGTATCTTTCAACATTTCCTGCACCCACATCAAACAGCACAAATTGTGACAACGAAATAATCGCAATCTTCCAATCATCAGTTGATAAACAGAGAGATCTCACCAATTGTCGAATTCTGTCCATCGATAAGGTGCCCATCATAACTTCTCCAATCAAAGCACTACGTAGAGCCAGTTCCGCTACTTTGACATCCTCAGTCACGGGAACCTCAACATCCAAAGTGCAACCCCTGAGCATTTCGGGGGGAGGGGCATCTGAAACTTACCCCGAGGCCACGAAGGTGTATTGCAGTCCCTGCCCCCAGAACCATCACATGCCACCAGGCAGGCGTCTCGTTTGTGACCAAAACCTCCTCACGCCAGACACAGCAGTGGTTGCCAACAGGTCGCCGCTAGGTGCCCCTGAAGGAAACATCAATAGCAAGTCACCTCCCTTCGACCTCTACCCCAACCATCTCGAAAATCCCTCCTGCCCATGTTCCCAACACCTGCAAGGACACGTACATCACGTGCCTTCCTACTCCAAGATCACGGACGCATGCCGCCCATCCATCAGAGTCACTGGCACCGACGTCGGGCCCCCTCATGTGGCTGGCCATCCAACAACGGCTTTTCCCGCTCAAAGGGAAATTCAAAATTCCTAGAGTAGCCTCTTCATGGGGCCATAATCTTCATGAAGGAACCACTTGGTTGAGAATCAGAATTGACTTTGCTCAACAACCTATAATCTTCAGCAGGTCGCCCCTATATATACATATATATATCTGTATATATATATAGACTATATTTATTTCTTTACAAGCAACCTCTATTTCTCTTTTGTTTCCTACTATTAAAAAGATAAAAAAAATATATAGTAAAAGGGAAAAGATAATCCTTGTCTTGCAGGTACTCGGTCTTGCGAATAGCAAGACCAATTTTTGGAACCCTAATTTGGCTCAAAGCCAAGGACCTGATTTTGAGGGTGTACCTCAAGGACAAAATTATTAGAAAAAAAAATCTTAAATAGAAAAAGAAAACCAAAAAAACATAATAAACGCACGGAAGAGATTCGTTGTAGGAAAGGCGTAGAAACTTATTCACCCTTACTCCCCGCCTCCCTGAGTTCGACCCTGGGCCTAAAAGTGACCAAGATAAATTTAAGTAGGCCAGGTTAAAAATTTTGTAAAAAGATGGTTAGGCTCGATTTAGGTTAACCACTATACGCACTTCAACGATAATTTCACCATATTAACACAACCTATCCGAGCTTATCAGAGGGCGAGAGGCTCTAAAACAAATCTTAGTTGCTAAATCAGATCTAGGGAGGATGGTGAACCTATGTGCAAAGGCGTGCGAAGCTTCGATTTGGTTTGGACGTAGGATGATGGATGCATGTGATGAATGGCTGAGATCGCACCTACTTTTGCGTTGCTAGAGTAGGCACGGGATGCTCAAGTGTGTTGGCAAATTGCATGAAAGGTCTAGATGAACGAAGGGGTAGAAAGTTTACAAAGAAACCCAAAAGTGGAAAGAATTGTTGTGCAGCGTAGCCCCTATGGTCTTCAAAGAGGCCCCTGGCGGGTTTCAAATTGGTCCTTGAGAAGTTTAAAGTGAATAAAATATTATGACTTGAGGACCTCTATGTAAAACTCTAAATGCAAGGTCCTAGTGATGTTCAAATGCTACCAAGCTATTATTGAAGCTCAATTGAACATTTAGGAAGTCAATTCCACCTTTGATTTGAACTTTTGAACCTAAATGTTGTTCAATTTGTAATTGAATTATCAATTTGTATTAATAAATAGAATATCTCATTTTATGACCTAATTTTGCATTTTTATTAAAAATTGGATGTTTCAGGTTATTTCTGTTATTTTCCACACTTAACTTATTTTTGTGTTAATTATATAGTGTTTAACCTAGTTTCTAGCTTAACTTGGACATTTTAGCTATGTGAGTCACACCTCATCACACCCCCATGCTTAGGTTTTGCTAGTCCCTTAGCAAACAACTCATTAAAATGCAAAGCATTCAAGTATCAGCTAGGTAAGTGTGATTAGATATGTATTTTTCTTTCCTCAAATAGTTAAGTGTTTAGAGAAGATCTTTAAGCTAAAAGATTTTTTTTTTTGATAAGCCAACTGTGTTTATGTATGGACATTGTGAGAGCCTATTGCTTAGGAAGAGTAACTAGAACTTAAGACTGATATGACATAGACCATCTCTCGACCAACAAGGACTCTTGATATTTAAACCTTAAGTGAGATTTCCAGGACTCAAAAGGTTTTACAAAGCTCAGAAGCTAAGTGGTTATGGTTGTGCTTAGTGATATGTCAGGACTAACAAGGTGAACTTCAAAACTCAAAAATGAGGATGACTCAAACCCAACTTTTATTACGTTGTGGCTCAAAGAATATTTGGTGAAAATAGGGTATTTGTATTGTACCCTGAAAATATTTTTGGTGGAAAGATATTTACAGGACTTTGGATAACATACTTGACTTATTCTGAAGAATGTCTTTTCCTGCAAATTCTTTTTTTGAATTTTTCTGACTTTTTTTTTCACAAATAGATGTCAATGTGTCTTCGACAACCTTATTCGGTAGAGCACACTTATTTGGTGGGGGAGTTCTTTGGTGGAAAGAGCTTCTCCTAAACACATGACTAAAGACTAGGACAAAGAGTCTACCAGCACGCACAGGTAAGGACTCCACCTTCCTTAATAAACACTAGGGTTGAATTTCAAATTCACAAGATCTTTCTCAACACTATGTAGTCTAAACCAAGGTTACTTAGACTCCTAAGCCAAAGCAAACCAGTGAATCCTATACTGGTGACTCAGGTATAAGAATATGTACCAAGTTAGGAGAGATCATGGTCTATCTTGTCAAAGCTTAAAGTATATTAAGCCAAAGACTGAGCCAGTCAAGCTAAAGTTGCCCAGAATGTGTAACCAACAAAGATTGAATATCCATAAACACTTATTCTGTTTTTATTTTTTTCTTTAAGACCATAGTTAAACACATTCTTTCAAACTTTTTTCTCTCGTCCAGAATTCAATGTTGGAGTTCTCCCTCAATAATAAAGTTCATGCAAGTCCCTTATTGTATTTTTGGCTTTTTTTTATTTTTGTCATTTTTTGTATTTTTGACTTTATAGTTTTTTTTTGAAAATTTTCAATTTTTTTGGTATTTTTGATAAGACTATACTATATGTACTAGAGGAGTGCCTATAATTACATTTCAAAAAATGATTTCACCATTTACACCCCCCATGCTTAAATGATGCAATGTCCTCATTGTATGAATAAGGTGGATGCAAATGCATGCTTTGTTATTCATTATCTTAGATTGGGTGACGGAAGGAAGTCAAAATAAGGAGATAAAAATCTCTGTGCGAATGATTTCAAGTTTGATATGAGATCAGAGTGGAAAGTCAGGCTAAGAAGTGAAATGCATGACATATTTGGCTATGAATGTATGCTAAAAAAGCAAGGATAGATACCTAATGAAAGGAAATAGAAAACAAGAAAGGTGAAAATAGCAATGTACAAAGGATAGGTTGCTAAGTTTAACGCCTTCAGCTTGGCATAAACCCAGTAAAAGATGTCAAAAATGTAGGAGCCAAAGGGATGGTTTGAGAATTGACAAGTCAATGAAGCTCAATGAAAGATATAGATCACGATGTATAAGGATGAGAGTTTGTCAATCTCTAAGGTGAAGAAAAGCTCTGTAATCAATATGCATCATAATCAGATACTTGGTACAAGGCCCAAGTAAAGAATGGGTATCAAATCAAAGGGACTTGGTTCAAGGTCCAAGTAGATAGAAATAAATCATCTCAAAATTACTTGGCTCAAGGTCCAAGTAAAGAAACAGTATATCTAGAAAAATCAACAGCTTCCACCTCTTCAATTAATTAATGCAGATTCAAGATGATGAATTTGGGTTGGGAAGAAGAGGTGGTTGCTGCTTTGAGTAAAGTGTAGAAGTATCAGGATTGTGCAAGGCTTGTGATATGAAGTGTGCTTGGCCTTGGGGAGGATTAGGTTGGACATACTTCTGGGTAGGTATATTCGTCGGATTGGGTTCTGCTTGAGATGATAGTGAATGTGGTTGATGGGATTCCATCAAGTACGATAGTTGGGGTCTCATCTCAACTAGTGTCATGCCCTATCTCTGTTGCATAGCAATATTTTGCTGTTGCAAGTCAGCAAGAGCTTTCATGATTGTCGCTAACTGAACATCTTGTGTAGGCCCAGGTTGAGAGTATTGGGTGGGCTTGGGTTGGGGTTGCTGGTAGGCACGGTGGATACCCGTGTTGTTATGGAGGTAGTGCCTGGATCGGCTTGTGAAGTGATAGTGTACAAGGTTGTTGAAAGGTAGATCTTTGTGAATTTCCCAACCATGAGAAGTTTGGATGATTCCACCATCCACAGTTGTAGGTCTATGAATATGGATCATTGTGAATGGCGTGGAGCTCCTCCGAAGATGCAGAATGTGCAGGGAATTCAGTGTAGGGAGGAACAAAGGTTCCTCCAATAGGTGAAGGATAGGAAAATGAATAATCTAGTAATGTTGGTTGTGTCATAGAAAGGTTATTCACAGTTTCCCTACTTGTGGGAAACTGAGAAGAAGTGTGAGGTGCAGGTGACTGAGAAGAAGAAGATGATGAAGGTTTAGATAGGAATTTCCATACTTCATCTGCTCTCTTCTCTATTAGGCCTACCTTATCCAACTGACTAGCCACAATCTCTAAGTCTCTTATGTTGGATTGGGGTTGAACGTGTACGAACCTACGCTAACGAGATTGGTTTTGGAAAACCTGTCGTTGTAGTTCAAAAGTGAAGAATTCGTGTTCAACAAATAAAATTTATACCGAAAATAATTCCGGGTCGAACACAGGGAGGCTACGTTGATCTATTTTCGCAATTATATTTTTTTTAAGATTTTCTTTAAGCAAGGCGTTATAATTACAATGGGGCTATCAAACTATGAGAGAGATGTTGGTGCTAGAGCACCACGATCATTTGTTTTGATGATAACAAAACACGTGTTATTTAACATTTGCAATTTGAGTCCTAGATTTCAGGTCAATTGCAAATGTGGACGTGTTTAGACGGAGTTCGAGCTCGCATCTAGGACGGATTGGAGGAGCTTGACGGAAAACAGAGGCGGTTCGCGTGGAGCGAAAGATTGAAGATGGAAGGAAATGAAGAATAGCATAGATTTCCTTCTTTTGTACTTGTTGTATTTTTCGTTTCTTTTGTTGCTCTTTATTTCCTTAGATATTTCATGTTAAAGAGCCTCAAAGAACACTAACAGTAGTCCTAGGAACACCGGCACAACCCTAGGATACTTAGGTTTTCTGTAGAATACTTAGAAAACCAGTATAGGGTTCAAATAGACTTTCCAGACATCTAATTCCCGAATCAGACGTCTGATAATGTATTTTAAGACGTCTGACTGTTGTTTCAGACGTCTGATAACTGTTAGGCTGGACATAGTTAGTTCTGTCTGATGAAATCAGACGTCCAGACCTTAGACCAGACGTCTTAGGAGACGTCTGATGACTTTGCCAGACGTCCAATTAGTGGACCGTTGGCTGGCTTCGCAAACACTCCAGATATGACCGTTAGAACCTTATCAGACGTCCATAGGACTGTCCAGATGTCTGATAAATGACCGTTTTGCCTCGGCTGACCCAAAATCTCTTCTCAGAGATTTTCTAGCCGTTGCAATGTTTGGAAATCAATTCCCACAGTAAAAGTAGGTTTCCAGACGTCCAGACATAGTGCCAGACGTCCTGTATGTCGTCTGATGGACTTGCGTAAAAACCCTGTTTAGATCTGATCCAAGTCAGGGAGAGACCCGCCCAAAATCAGGCGTCTGACCTTTGAATCAGACGTCTTATAGTGAACTTCCAGACGTCTGATGCTAGAATTAGACATCTGATAAGCCTGTCAGAATAATGATTGTTCCTGATTTCGGGCTGATTCACTTGGGCTTTGTTCCCAACGGCTATAGAACCTTTCTTAAGCCTTCCAAAGCCTTCCTAAGGCCTCTATAAATAGAGGGGAGCCTTTACACACCAAGACACACCTAGAGAGACCAAGATACACAAGAAACAATTTGTATTACACTTTCCACTCTCTTGTGTCCTAGCTAGCTCTTGCTCTCCAAGCTCAAGCACCATTCTCTTGAGAGCATCAAGCTGTTGCGCACCCGCTCTCCCACCGTAGTTCACGAGAGCAAAGTTGCGCCATCGCGTGGCTCACGCACCGCGTCATCGTCGATGCACTCCTTGCAAAGGGGAGTTTCCTAAATCCTATAGAAGCTTAGGTTTATTACTTTGTTGGCTCTATAGGTTTGTTGTTTATTTTACCTTTGTCTTTTGGTTGGGTATTCGCTTTGCGAATTCCCGTCTCCTTCGTGGGACAAAATCCTTCTCGTGGAGAGAAGGGGTTGAGGAACGCTACCCTCGTACTTGTAGCGTGGTTGTACTGAGGTTGAATCACCCTCGTTTTAAAGTGATTCGTTTAGTGGATTTGATCAACTAGGTTGATCGGAAAATCCTAACTCGAGAGGGTTAGGTGGTGGTTTTCACCTGGTTTGGGTTTCCACCTAAAAACTTTTTGTGTACATTGTGTGACTGTCTTTTTGAGATTGCTTTATATTTCATTTACGCATTTTTTACGTCACACTGATCTCACCCCTCCAAGTAGGGAAATTACAAGAGAGAGAGAGAGAAAGTGAACATGCATTCAATATTTCAATAGTTTATAAAAGGTACAATAGAATGTGGAAAATCAATTACAATAAAAACCAGAAAATTCTACACTAGAAAAGCTGTAAATAAGAATGGGAGAGAGAAATTATCCTCCTCGACGATTGCTTAGAGGACGAGCTGGATGGGACGATGCCTGGACGAAGGAGAACGAAGCAGGACAAAGGAGGACAAAGTAGAAGAACGGGAACGGAGCAGCACGCCATCGTCGTCGCGGGCTCCACTTCCGAAGGGGAGCGAAAATTGGACTTTATCTCGCGAGAAGCATCCCAGGTGTAGGACAAGCTTCTCTTGAGCTTTGGAGGGGTAGAGAGGAGAAAGAAGGGATGAGAATTTCGTATGGAGGGGGTCTCCTTTTATAGTTGCAAGGAGTGGGGGCAAAATGGACATTACATCTTCAAAATAATAAATAAGGGGTCTTTAGTGACGGATAAATCCATCACTAAAGCCCCGACGTGGCCGTCGCCGCCGCGCCCACGCGCGCCCGCTCGGCTGCCCGCGTGCGTAACGCCTACGCACGTCCGCGAAGTCTCAACCATCCGATCGTGAGATCGGACGGCTTAAGACGCATTTTCGCCCGCTACGCTGCGCGCCCACCCGCGTGGGACCGTGCATTACGCGCGGGCGTCCAATCACGCGTCGTCCTGATTGAGCGCGCGCGGCCGTTGGATCGCGATCGTGCGGTCGATCGGAGGCGCGCCACCGCTCCAAGGCGAGGCTCGAACGCGCGTCACTGCTTCGCATTAGAGCACTCGACCAACGCACTGGGGTCGCGTTTGTGTCGAGCGCCTGACTTCAGCGTGGGCGCGTCACAACCGTTGGATCTTAATCCAACGGCGGGGAAAGGCGAATGCGGAGACTGCTGAGGTTGCGTGCGGCCGTTTGGGAGGCCGAGATGGTGCCACGTGGTGGCATCTTGGCCGTCCATCTTCTGGAAGTTGTAGATGGTGCCACGGATGTCGAATTGACTCAATTTTTGTGTCGTTGGGTTGCGATCGTCGATCCGAATTCATCCGTGCGGTAGGATTTGTCATCTGAAGTGCGGATTTACACCATCCTGGCCCTTGATTTTCTAGGGTTCCCCGATCTCTATCTGATGCTACGGATGCCTGATTAGGGCGATCTTGGAGTCGTTGAACTCCAATCGTCGCCATGATCATATCCATACGGTTGGATCTTTGATCCGAGGCCCCGATAAAATGTTTGCCCTGTCCAAGCACATAAAAGGAGACAATTAACCTCCATTTTATTCAAACTAATCTAAATGCGAGATGATGCATGTTATGCAATATTTATATCATGAAATGCAATCCTATGCTTAAGAACATGCATAAATAGACATTTTAAGTAGTGTAAATGTGTTTACATCATACCCCCATGCCTATCTTTTGCTAGTCCCTAGAAAAAACTATATGCTATTTATAAAAGAATTAGGTTAGATTATTTGGACCTGAGTTATTTTCAATCATTAAGAAATTGTCTACTTAGGAACTGAACTTTCAAAGATACAACAGTGCCTGGGTATCAACCAAAATGCAGACCGCCTCAAGCGCTCGCTTTATTCAAAGAAAAATTTCTTTTTCTTTTTACTCTTTTCTAATTTTTTTTTGGATTTTCAAATTTTAGGGTTTAAGAGTGGCTTTCTACGGCCATTCAACTCACCCAAGATTTGATGAGAACCCTAAGTTTTAAGCATCTTATTGTGATTGTGATAAACTCATTGACCGGCAATTAGAACGGACATCGGATTTCTACGCCTCTAGGTGACCTCAAAAAGAATTCTGCCTAAAGGTGTATCTTTACAACCGGTAGCCTTCTCCCTACATTTAGTTTTTAACGGGGTCAACACAAGGGTGAATCCAGTGTATATCTCCCCGGTTTATTCTAGTTCTTCGCTTCTTCCTAAGTGTTTTGGGAATTTTTAGTGCATTTTCTGAGCTGGGTTCTGGACAACCGGTCGATGAGCTGTTACCACCGACAACTTGCCAGCCATACTCGAGCGGTGAAGTGTGGCTTATTTCTTTTTGTTCTTTTCTCCTTTTTGTTTTTTTTTTTCTTTTTTTTTAAGTCGGTGGCTTCCTTGGTCTAAGATTTTCCTAAAGGCAGCAAAAAGAGAAAGGTCCAGTGACTGGGCTTTGGACAACCTACCTATGGGCTATTACCCACGATAACTTGCCAACCATATCACCCTAGAAGGTTCATTAGCTATCCAATTTCCGTAAAAATCACCGAACAATGAGTCAGTGCAACGAAAGTGTGTAGATGCTTAAGACTCGAAATTCCCTCAAATCAGAGGGCGGGTTGATAAGTCGTGTACTTATCACCCAAACTTATTTACTCCAATTAAAATAAAATTCAAGTTGGCGAGAACTCGAAAAACAAATCCACATTTTAGTGGATACACGGGCTGATTAAGTTCAACGACCTGAAGGGTCTTTGTGTTCAGATCTTAATATAGTTTTTCCTAAGATTGAAAATTTTCTTAAACCCAAATTCTCTTTCCTAATTTCGATTTTTTTTTAATCAAAATAAAACAAATCTACGGAGCTGACGAATGAATTCAGAGATAAATATCCACCCCCCCATGCCTATCTAATGCAATGTCCTCATTGTATTAAAAAGACATAAAATAGAGTGGAAAAGCAAAGAAAGCACCTGAATTGCGTGAATATCAGGTTTGCTCCAAGATGAAAATGAAAAAGAACTGTATAAGTGCTGAGTTTAGTGCCTTCAGCTAGGCACACTATACAAAGTAAAGAAATGAAGAATTCACAAGTGCAGGTCAGAATTAATATAAACAGAAGAATCCTCCGACCTATCAACAGCAGTCCACAGATGTGGACCAGATTGTGGTGCAGACCCATCCCCCATAATCGAGAATATCTTAGGTTCTGGATAAAAATTACCCAAAACCTAAAATCAGAATGCAAGCAGGGTCGGACCTGCGATTTATGAGGATGCAACCCAAGACCAAAAAGTCGGGTTACAGAGAATTGAAGCTCAAAAGGATAATCGTTGAATGTGTGCTTGGGTTTGACATCCTCGAAACAAATGTCGTAAGGGTTCTGATTTAATAGTTTCAGCTTAAAAGGAACCCTTCGACTCAATCTTCCATTTCCTCCAAAATTAACTTCCCAAATCAGAACTTCCCCCCTCCTATCCTCCTCATTCAGCACATCAAATTCCAGGACCTCTTGTATATTCATCACCCCGTCTGAAATCTCCAAGTCTAAATGATGTGGCAGAATAAAAATTGACTTGGGTCTAATTATCTCAGAATTAGAATCATCAATAAGCTCAACAGGGTGTAACTAATAATCATGGCATTGAATTGATTCTTCCAGAAAATGCGATTCTGGATCCGTAATGTGTGCCCTAATAAGATCAGTGTTCTCAGTTATTGGGCTATCAATTGATCTATCAGATTCCTCAGGCCCAATCATCTCACAGAAATCATGTTCAGAAAACTCGCGTGAGACTTCGCAACTTGAATCTTCACCATCAGGATCCGTATCAATGTATGTCCCAAAATCATTTGTCACTTTGTGTTCCAAGGAGACATACGTTTCCTCGTAACCCGGCCTAGGGATCTCAGGTGAAGAAATCAGATCATCCTTAATTGGTTGTTTTAATTCAATCTGGTCAGCCTCGTAACACGTGTCCCCCCAACAGGTGCCTGAACAGGTTCTGTCATTTGCTTTCCTGAAGAGAGTTCATCCTGGGAATTATTCCAAGATTGAATCAAAGCAACCACGAATCTCATCCTCAATTTCGCTAATTTCCCAAGTAGAAACTCACCCGGGTTCTTATCCTTAACATCCTGGAGCCAATCCAACAAAGACTTGTTTAAATCATCAATCATTTCAATCAGGGGCTCCAATCTCTCAATGGAAGGTATTGGCTGAACTTCTAAAGATTGAATGATATTCCTCAAGTTAGCCAAAACCTTATCTTGAACCTGATTAACCTGAACCAAATGAGTTGGTTCAGGGTTGGGTGGGTTTGGGCTCAATGCAGGGGAATTAACGAATTGAGATTCGTTATATCCTTCCTGATAATAGGTCATTTCAGATTGTTGAAAAGATGGCGATGACCTAAAGGCAGTGAAATCAGAGGATGGGTAAGGATCGGTGTGTCCTTCTTGATTGTAGATCGTATTATGCTGTTCATGAAAGGAAGACGATCTATAATCGATGTAGCTCTGAGAAGGATAAAAATCAGAATCAAAGTGTTCAGAGTTAGACCCTAAACACGGGGGTCCGGAATTGTATCCCCAATCCAAATTATCCTAACTAACTGATGGTCGATTACAATACGAGTTGGGATAATCGTCATGTTGAGGATCATTTACAACAGGAGGGAAAGAGCGGGAATGCATGAAATATGTGGAAGGATTCATGATACACAAGAGGAAGAAAGGTGCCCTGCAATACAAACAATCAAACCTGTCCTTAAATAGGTTAGCCTAAAGACTACAGACTCTCAAAACCCGTCTTGAGGTAAAGGAACGATTTGATCTACTTCTGTCTGTTCAATCTAACCAGTTAGGAGGGACTGGGGAGAAGGTTCTTCCTTCGGCTTGCGCCTCCGGTTCCTAGTGTACCCCCCAGCCGCGATCGTTTGACTCTACTCCCCTAGCTAGACATCAAATTGAACAATAGAAACAGACTAATCGAAAATAATCTCGTTCTGGGTTCTGAAGAGCGCGTCCAATCCTTAAGGCCAGCGTCTACTCTGTTTTATTTAGGGCTAGGTTTGAATGTGCTTTGGAATGTGATGGGCCCTTTAAATAGGTTGTGCCCTTAATGATTGATTGATTCGTGTGTGAGTGCACAACCAGTGGTTTTCAAGCAAGATTGTTTTTGATGTGGTGAATTTTAAGATTCAAATCTTGCTTAGTAGCTTTTAGGATTCAACTTTAAGTGTTTTCAATCAAGTTTCGTTGGCACACCAAGTTTTACAAGCACAGGTGAAGATGTTTTCCTTTAAAGTTTAAAAAGAATGTGGAGTTCCTGGTAAATCCCTAAGAGTTGAACCTAATTGGCAGCTACTTGATGAGTTGATTTTATTTGAAGTGGTGCGGCCCAATCAACTCAAACAATTGGCCTGTTGCACCACTTAATTAGGCACACAAATGATTACCTAATCTGATTTCTACTCAATTATGTGTTTGGACGGCTCCTAAGATTAGATTACCGGTTGAGTTTGAAAATCAGATGAGGTTGTGTACCTCTGTGAGATTTTTTTTTTTTCTTTTTAATGTGGGCGTTGGGGTGAGTATGGGTGTCAAACAACAAACAATCTAACCTTAGAGTTTATAAAAACACCTAGGTTGATTGATGTTTGAGTTATTATGTGATGAAATGAAATCTAATGGGTGGGAGGTGGGGGATAACTTACAAAACCTTCCACAGCACTTTACTCCAATCTACCGCTTTTGCCTGTATCGAAAGAGTACCTGCAATTACAATAAGAAAGGAGAAAAGTGAGGTAAATGATTTATAAGTTACAAAACGCGAAGAGAAATCAAAGATCGTTGCCTCCCCGGCAACGGCGCCAAAATGTTGAACGTGTACGAACCTACGCTAACGAGATTGGTTTTGGAAAACCTGTCGTTGTAGTTCAAAAGCGAAGAATTCGTGTTCAACAAATAAAATTTATACCGAAAATAATTCCGGGTCGAACACAGGGAGGCTACGTTGATCTATTTTCGCAATTATATTTTTTTTAAGATTTTCTTTAAGCAAGGCGTTATAATTACAATGGGGCTATCAAACTATGAGAGAGAGAGAGAGAGAAAGAGAGAGAGAGAAAGAGAACATGCATTCAATATTTCAATAGTTTATAAAAGTTACACTAGAATGCGGAAAATCAATTACAATATAAAGCAGAAAATTCTACACTAGAAAAGTTGTAAATAAGAATGGGAGAGAAAAATTATCCTCCTCGACGATTGCTTGGAGGACGAGCCGAACGGGACGACTCTTGGACGAAGGAGAACGAAGCAGGATGAAGGAGGACGAAGCAGAAGAACGGGAACGAAGCAGAACGCCGTCGTCGTCGCGGGATCCACTTCCGAAGGGGAACGAAAATTGGACTTTATCTCGCGAGAAGCATCCCGGGTGTGGGACAAGCTTCTCTTGAGCTTTGGAGGGGTAGAGAGGAGAAAGAAGGGATGAGAATTTCATATGGAGGGGGTCTCCTTTTATAGTTGCAAGGAGTGGGGGCAAAATGGACATTACATCTTCAAAATAATAAATAAGGGGTCTTTAGTGATGGATAAATCCGTCACTAAAGCCTTGACGTGGCCGTCGCCGCCACGCCCATGCGCGCCTGCTCGGCTGCCCACGTGCGTAACGCCTACGCACGTCCGCGAAGTCTCAGCCGTCCGATAACGAGATCGGACAGCTTAAGACGCATCTTCGCCCGCTGCGCTGCACGCCCGCCCGGGTGCGACCGCGCGTTACGCGCGGGCGTCCAATTGCGCGTCATCCTGATTGAGCGCGCGCGGCCGTTGGATCACGATCGTGCGGTCGATCGGAGGCGCGCCACCGCTCCAAATTCTGCGTGGGGAGTCTCGAACGCACGTCCCTGCTTCGCGTTAGAGCGCTCGACCAACGCGCTGGGGTCGCGTTTGTGTCGAGCGCCTGACTTCAACGCGGGCGCGTCACAACCGTTGGATCTTAATCCAATGGCGGGGAAAGGCGGATGCGGAGACTGCTGAGATTGCGTGCGGCCGTTTGGGAGGCCGAGATGGTGCCACGTGGCGGCATCTTGGCCGTCCATCTTCTGGAAGTTGTAGATGGTGCCACGGATGTTGGATTGACTCAATTTTTGTGTCGTTGGGCTGCGATCGTCGATCCGAATTCATCCGTGTGGTCGGATTTGTCATCTGAAGTGCGGATTTACACCATCCTGGGCCTTGATTTTCTAGGATTCCCCGGTCTCTATCTGATGCTACGGATGCCTGATTAGGGCGATCTTGGAGTCGTTGAACTCCAATCGTCGCCATGATCGTATCCATACGATTGGATCTTTGATCCGAGGCTCCGATAAAATGTTTGCCCTGTCCAAGCACATAAAAGGAGACAATTAACCTCCATTTTATTCAAACTACTCTAAATGAGAGATGATGCATGTTATGCAATATTTATATCATGAAATGCAATCCTATGCTTAAGAACATGCATAAATAGACATTTTAAGTAGTGTAAATGTGTTTACATCAGTGTACATCCATGTGTGAAAGGGAACGAGAGGGCTTTCTATTAAAAACACTCACTCAAGCATTATTAATAGAATTTTTGACCATTCCTTCAACGAGATCAAAAGCTAAGTCCTCATTTCGACACAGGAAATTGCTTGAAGCGGCATAGACAAAATTCCTTATGTCATCATGAAGCCCATGATAGAAGATTTGGACATGTTGCCAGTGTGGGACACCATGGTAGGGACACTTTCTCAAAAGCTCATGGAATCTCTCCCAAGCCTTGTGCATTTGTTCTCCTGAGTTTTTTGTGAAGGTGGTGATGGCATGCCTCAAGGCATTTGTGCAGGCTATAGGAAAGTACCTCTTAAGGAGCTCATGTTTCAAAGAAGCCCAAGTTTCTATTGGTGTAGTCCGTGCTAAAGTTCTAAATAGAAGGCAACTTTATCTTTAAGTGAGAAGAACATTTTCATCAGTAGTTTCTGCTGATCATGACCACACAGACCTAAAGTCTGAGCAAGATTTTTCAGCTCCTCTAAATGCTGAAATGGGTCCTCAGAAGCAAGACCATGGAAGTGAGGAATAAGTGCAATAAGGTTTGACTTTTGTTCAACAATACGACCCCCAACAGGATAGCATCCCATAGGCATAGGAGGTGCAACTGTGGGATTATAGTAATCCTGTAGTTGAGGTGCTGGGGCAGCTTTAGGTTGAGGTTGAGGGTTTGCTAGAAAATTAATAGCTTGAGTAAGCTATTGTACCTATTGGGTAAGAGTGTTCATTTGTAGTTCTGTTTCAAACAGGTGTTGTATATTAGGTATGGGACCTCTCTCCGGATGTGGTTGGTTAGGAAAGTTAAGGTGTGGAGGAGGTTGGAACCTATGGTTTGGTGGTGGTGGTGGTGGAGGATGTGTAAAGAGATGTGAAGGAAGTTATACAAAATCCTCGAATTGTGTAGAATCATTGTCATCCTTCGGATGAATGAAATGATTGATGGGAGTTTGAGGCCTAGGAGGAATAGGGTTGCACGTGGAAGCCATTGAAGTGGAAGTTGAAGTTTGGGCATCAGCACCCAAGGGAGCTACTAACTCAGGGTTTTGGGATCTCCTACCTTCCATTGAGTCGATTTTTGAAAAATGAATTTTTTGAATAAGTCACAACTCAAAGGAAAAGTAACTCTCAATCAATATCAATCACGAAATAGAAAATCCCAAAATCGATCTCACCACAATCAAAAGACCAATCAATCAAGCAAGCGAGATAAATCTGAATTTTTCTTAGGGTCTGCTACGTAAAGATAGTAGTACACAAACAAATTTTTCAATACAATTGTATGCATCCTATAGAGAACCTAGCAAGGTGCAAACCTCTAAAGTCCACTTAGAATCTGGATAAGACTGGCATGTAAATCCAGACCCTGTGGTTGCTCCAGAAGATGTGATAGAAACCCGTGTGTTTATGAATCTTAAGTGATCATGTAGTGAGTACACGATAGTAATTAACAGAATATCGGTGAAAACTCAGTCAGGGTTTCAAATAGTTTTAGCATCTCCTTTTCAATTTGGCTCAAGTATTTAAGAAGTGTATTCTTTGCAGCTCATCTCACCTTTTAGTTCTTTTCAAACAAGAGATGGTCTTTTTATGTTTTAAGTCAAATGCAAAGGATCGCGGGAGCTTAGAAAGGATAGAAATGCGTACCTAACTCCAACAATTCTACAAGTGATGTAATTTGATTGTATTAAAATCTAGAAGAAAGAATGCAACCTAAGTATGGATGCGTAGAATATGCAGCTGCTAGATAAGGGATGAAATATTTTTGGTATTTTTGATTTTATATTATTTAGGTTATTTCTATTATTTCCCACACTTAACCTATTTCATCATTGACATATCTTTGACAATTGTCCTAATTAACCTAATGATCTTCAGCACACTTAACGTCTTTAGCAATCGCATGGCTGCACATGCGATTGTGGTGGTATCTTAAGATCACCGTTGACATATCTTTGACAATCTTAAGATCATTGTTGACATATCTTTGACAATCTTAAGATCAGCATGCTGAGATCGCATACTCTCAAGCAATCGCAATCGCATGTGCAATCGCCTGCTCCTCTTCAGCACGCTTAACATCTGTGCATGCAATTGTACATGTAGTTGTGCGTTTGATCGCCCGTGCAGTGCTCACGCAATCTCGTGCGGCCACGTTGCCTGCATCAGAGTCGTTCACGCTTCATCCGACGGCCGAAATTGACCGCACACACACTGCTCTTGAATTTGAGGCGAGGTGCGGCTCAAACTCGCACCCCACCTCTTCATGTGAAGGCGCTACTATTGTGCCAAGCCGCCCATGGAGGTGAGCTTTGGTTTAAGGTGCACACGTCCATGGCTGTTGGATCAAGATGCAACAGCCCAGATCAGATGAGTGCATGAGGAGAAAGAGAGCAACGGCTCTTCTTAGGCTGGTGTGGGTGGCTAAGATGGTGCCACGTGGTGCCATCTAGGCCATCCATTTTCCATTGCTTGTAGATGGTGCCACGGATGTCAGATTAAACCAATTTTCACACTGTTGGCCAGTGATCATTGACCCGAGCCCATCCATGCAGTTGGATTTGTCATCTGATGAATGGATTTACCCCCTAACCCCTTGACCTATGATCTTTCTCGAACAACAGCATCTGATGCTACGGAAGTCTGATTGGGGCATTCTTAGAGTCGTTGAACTTCAATCGTCACTCTAATCATATACGTACGATTAGATCTTTAATCTGAGGCCCCGATTAAATATCACCCTCTTCCCTAACCACAAAAAGAGAAAATTAACCTAAACTTTTTACATTCTAAACTAAATGGAAGATGATGCAAGTTATGCAATATTTATAATGTATGATGCAACTATACGCCTAAGAACACAGTTAAATAGATGGTTTATGTTATATAAACATGTTTACATCACACCCCCATGACTATCTTTCGCTAGTCCCTAGCAAAACTACATGCTATTTATAAGAAAATTAGAATCATATTTCTTGGGCAAAACTTATTTTTCAACTCTTAGGAATTTCAACTAAGACCTAAGCTACGAAGACACAACAGCGCCTGAGTATCTACGAAAATGTAGACCGCCTCAAGCCCTCGCCTTATACAAAGAAGGATCTTTTTTTTTCTTCTTTTCTAATTTTTTTGGAATTTTGTGTTTAGGATTTTGGACCAACTTTCTACGACCACTCAACCAACCCAAGACTCAATGAGAATTCTAAGTTCTAAGCATCCTTTTGTGTGAAGTGCTAGACACATTGATCAGTAATTAGAACGGACTTCAGGTTTCTATGCTCCTAGGTGACCTTAAAAAGAATTCTACCTAAAGGTGTATCTATTCGATCGGTAGCTTGCACCCTACTTTTATTTTTATAAGGTCAACACAAGGGTAAGCCTAGTGTATATCTCCTCGATTATTCTACTTCTTCGCTACTTCCTAAGTGTTTAGAAATCATACGTGCATTTCTTGAGCTGGGATCTTGACAATCGGTCGATAAGCTGTTACCACCGACAACTTGCTGGCCATACTCATGTGGTGAAGTGTGGTTTATTTCTATTTTTTTCTTTTCTTCTTTTCTGTTTCTTTTCTTTTTGGATATTTTTCTATTTTATTTCTTTTTTTTTAATTTGGTGGCTTTCCTAATCTAAGATTTACCTAAAGGCAACAAGAAGAGAATGGTCGTGTGACTGGGCTCTGGACAACCGACCAATGGGCTGTTACTCACAATAACTTGCCATCCATACCACCTAGAAGGTTCATTAGCTACCCAATTTCCATTAAAACCACTGAAAAGTGAGTCATTACAAATAGTGTGTAGATGATTAGACTTAAAGTCCCCTCAAATCAGAGGGTGAGTTGATAAGTCGTGTACTTATCACTCCAACTTATTTAACAAATTTGAAATAAATTTTCAAATGGTGGGGACTCGATAAACAAGTTCACATTTTTGTGGGCACCCAGGCTGATTAAGCCTGAAGACCTGAAGGGTCTAAGTGTCCAAGTCATTCAGTATTATTCTCTAGGATTGAAAATTTTCTAAAGCCCAAGTTCTCTTTCCTGATTCAAATTTTTTTCCTTTTTTCCCAAAAATAAAGAGAAAATAAAAAGAATCTATAGAGTTAACAAGATGATTAAGAGATGAATATCCACCCCCCATGCCTATCTATTGTAATGTCCTCATTGTATTAAAAAGACATGAAACAGAGTGGACTAAAGAAGAAAGAACCTGGATTTCATGATTACCCGGTTAGCTCTGAGAAGAAAACAAACTATATATGTGTTGAATTTAGTGCCTTCTACTAGGTACACTATACAAATAAAGAAATAAAGAATTTTGTATAAAGAAATAAAGAATTCATAGGTGCAGTTCAGAATAAGAATAAGAAAATCTAGTTTTAGACTTTCTAGGAGAAGATGTTCAGAGATGTGGACCAGATTGTAGTGTAGACCCATACCCCATAGTAGATATATCTAAGGTTCTGGATAAAAATTATCCAAAATCGAAGATCAGCATGCAAGTGGGGTCTAGCCTGTGATTTTTGAGGATGCAACCCAAGACCATTATAGAGAAATTAAGCTCAAAGGATAATCAATGAATTTGTGCTTGTGTTGCATATACTCAGAATCAAAAATGTCATAAGGGTCCTGGTAGAAGGTTGGGGCTTTCAAGCAATCGGTACCTTTAGACTCGGCCTTATGCTTCCTCTGAAATAGGCTTCCCAAAGTTTCATTTCCCACTTCCTCATCTCCTCATTCAAAATTTCAAATTTAGGGTCCTTCTACATATTAATCACCCGATCTAAAATTTCCAAGTCTAAGAGTTGTGATTGAATCAGAATTGACTTGGGTCGAATGATGTCAAGAACAAAATCATCATTACGCTCAATGGGATGTGATTGAGGAATGGAGCTTTGAATTGAATCCTTAATAAAAGGATCTGAATCCACCATGTGAGCCCCAATAAGATCAAGTTCCTTAATTTTAGGGCCATCAACTAATTCATTGAATTCCTCAGGCTGAGTTGACTCACTGAAATCATGTGCTGTAAACTCAGGTGAGACTTCGCATAATGGTTCTTTACCTTTAGAATCAAAGAATTCTGAATCCACATAATGTATGTCCCAAAATCATCAATCACATTTTGTTCCATGGAGACATGTTTCCTCATACCCCAGCTCAGGTATCTCAGGCGAAGAAATTAGTTCATCCTTATTTGATTGCTCTAGAACAACCTGGTCAACCATGGTCTCATAAAACGTGCCCCCTACAGGTGCTTGAGCAAATTTTGACATCAACTCTCCTAATAGGGGTTCATCCTGGGAATCCTCCCAAGATTGGACTAGAACAATCACAAATCTCATCCCCAATTTCGATAACTTCCCATGTAAAAACTCACCTAGGTCCTTATCCTTAACATCCTAGAGCCAATCCAACAAATACTTGTTAAGATCGTCAATCATTTCAATCAGAGGCTCCAATTTTTCAGTACAAGGTGTTGGCTGAGCTTCCAATGATTGTATGTATTCCTTAAGTTAGCCAACACCTTATCTTGGACTTGGTTAACCTAAACCAAATGGTACAAGGTGATTAGGATAAAACCACCTTTACTTGTCCTTACAGAACATTTGTGTTCTGTAGAATTCCCTTTGGACTTGGTAATGCATCAGTGACTTTTCAACAGTGTATACTAACAATCTTCTCAAACATTATAGGTGATTTTATGGAAGTATTCATGGATGATTTTTCTTTGTTTGGGATTCCTTTGAGAGGTGCCTAATCCACCTAGAAAAGATTCTCCTAAAGTGCATTGAAGTTAATCTTGTCCTATCATGGGAGAAGAGCCACTTCATGGTCAGGGAAGGCACTGTCCTTGGCCATGTTGTGTTTGAAAGAGGGATAGAAGTAGACAAAGGCAAGATGGATACAATTACCCAGCTCCCGCCACCTATGACAGTAAAACAAGTTTAATCTTTTCTTGGACATGTAGGATTTTACCATCATTTCATCATAGATTTATCCAAGGTGGCTAGGCCCTTAAGCAATCTATTAACAAAAGATCTTGCCTTTGATTTTGATTCTAACTGCCTTAGGGCCCTTAATCTTTTAAAGGAGACAATTACCCAAGCTCCCATCATACAACCTCTTAACTGGGATAAACACTTTGAGATTATGGCCAACGCCTCTAATTTTATTGTTGGCACTATCTTGGGGCAAAAGATTAAGAAGAAACCTACTATGATTTACTTTTCTAGTAGAACTCTTGATGAGGCCTAGAGAAACTACATAATAATAGAAAAAGAGCTACTTTCAATAGTATCTACTCTTGAAAAATTTATACCTTATTTATAGAGATCACATGTGCTTATTTATACAACCACTCTGCAGTAAGGCACCTTTTGGCTAAGAAGGATGCAAAACCCGATTAACTAGATGGATCCTTCTACTTCAAGAATTTGATCTCAAAATTTGAGATAAAGCTGATGCCTAAAATGTAGTTGCGGACCACCTATCACAGATCTAGTAGATAAGTCGACCCTAGAATTGACTAACTCCTTCCCAAATGAGACTATCTTGATGTACCATTTGCAAACTACCCTGGTTTGTAGATATCATTAACTACTTGGTAATAGGGTAAATTCCTTTTGATTGTCGAAACAAAAGTGGGACAAATTGATTTCTAATGCCAAGTATTATTTTTTGGAAGAACCAAAACTATTCAGGATTTATGCAAATAAAGTAACCCACTATTGTCTTCCGAATAACAAGATCTCAAGCGTGCTCAAATTCTGTCATACAGTCGCTTATGGGGGTCATTTCTCTAGAAAAAAGATGGTAGCCAAGGTACTCTAAAGAGGATTATATTGGCCATCTTTATTTCATGATTCTTACAACTTCTGCATGTCAAGGACTAGATGTCAAACCTTAGGAAACATGACTCACAAAGATATTATGCCCCTAAACCCAATTCTTGTGGACAAAAATTTTGACTCTTGGGGCATTGATTTTATGGGATCTTTCACCAATTCATTTGGGAACCTTTATATCCTGGTCACAGTCAACTATGTATCCAAATGGATTAAAGTCATCCCTACTTGAACCAATGAACACAAGGAGGTCATGCATTTTGTAAAGAAGAACATCTTTATCTAGTTTGAGATTTAGAAAGCTTTGATCAATGATGGCAGGTTGTTGGAGGGGTTCTAGATAGGAGTTTTAAGTGTGTCTCATTGTAGTAAGATCTCCTAACAAGCTCTCTCAACAAATACAATTTATAACTCAAATATCTAAAAGAAGTCCAAGGTCAAACACAGGGAACAAATATGGAATTTACGTGCTAATCTTCAATTAAAATATAAATGAGCACAATGAATGAAGTAATATAAAGATATTTCAATGAATACTAATCTGTCACATTAAATATTCAATGAAGCTCAATGTATCCCAAGATAAAAGGAATAGAAAAGCCAAAAGTGGTGATTTAAATCACCAACTAAGCCTTCTAAGTATGCATCACAAATATCACAATTAAACCAAATAATTCAACAGTAACTAGACATCTGCCCCTTAAGTCAGATGACTTAAATGTCTCCCACTATAGTGCTTTCAAGAGAGCTTTCTTATGTTCTCTTCAACCTCTTCTTCTACAAAGCTCCTCCTCCTTCTCAGGGTCTTCTCCTTCTCAGCGACTAAGTGTCGCACATCTGCACCTAGGAGCAAAAACCTCCCCTCCCTTACTCTCTTTCTCTCTTTCCTTCCTTTCCTCTTCTCTCAAATATCTGGGTTAATCAGGTATTTAGGTCGAGCACAATAACTGGGTCTAGGGCTGCATGCATGGGGTCACAGCCGAGGAGTGAAAAGTATATGTGGGTCTGGTGTGTGTGGATGAAGTCATCTCACCCTTGTGTCTTGAGGCAAATATCCAAGAGCAGAAAATCAACTTGTTTGGCTCCAGTGCTTCCAATTCCTACGATGTGGGACTAAATCCCACCCCTTCTGCTCGCGTGCGGCTACTTAGATGTCTTCGTTCAATTGGAGTAGCTATAGAGGGTTTGGTCTTCGATTGACCACCTGGGCGTGTGCTTGGGACTAAACCGTGACTCCTAAAGGTTTCACCTAGAGCTGTGGTGGCAAGAACACAACTCTAGGTTTGCTTGAAGTTTCTTCATTAATGGCGGCGCAGGGCAAAACCTGAAAACATCAATAGGGGCTCAAAAGTCCTCATTAAATGGTTCAATAGTGTCACCGAAGGACATGGAGTGTGTTGGCAGCGTCCTCGTGCTGTGGAGGTGCATGTGGTGGTGTGAGGAGGTCGAAGATGGTGGTGCGGTAGTGGATTGTATTGGTGGGTGGTTTGGGAGTGTGAATGGGGAAATAAAGAGAGGGCTTTTGATCGTGGTGATGTGGAGGAGGTTGTGGAGTAGGTGGTGAGCTGGTTGGAGATGTGAGGTGAGGGTAGACCTCGCCAAAGGTACGGCTAGAGCGTAGGAAGAAGGTGGTTGGCGACGGCATCGAGGGGTTCTTTTTGGGTTTTAAGTGGATGGAACTGACCTAAGGAACTAATGGAAGTTAACTACCCTAATTTAATTAGATGAAAGGGGGGATTTCCCACGCTGGTGGTACGTCATACATGGGGAATATGAAAACTCCAGTGGTAGGCAGCGGCTGCTGGTATTGCAACGTGCGGAAGAAGTTGAGGAAGAGGAATCCACCCGCTATGGTTTGTGAGGGCGGATGAGGAAGGTGGTCGAAGAAGGTCGCTAGAGCTTGTGCAGCATTCGGTCAGAGAGGAGGGAAGGAGAGGTTTTTCAGCCAAAAACAATCTAAGGAGCACGGACTTGCAATGTAGGACCTTTTAAAGGGCTTAGGGGGTCTTTCCAAGCATGGAAACCAAGCTTGAAACCATGGAAACTTGATGAAGAAGGAAACCTGAACTTTGAAGGGCTCTCATGAGGTTTTGAGTAGGAATTAGAGACCAATGTTCGGCTGAGATTGTTGGGAAGTTCTTCATGAATCTTCATTCCAAATTTGGAAGAGTTTGGTTGTGAAATCAGGGAGTAATCCCTAATTGAAGGTTGTCAGTGATGGGTTTAGGAGGCTAAAGTGGTGGGTGTTGGTGCTAGAGCACCATGATCATTTGTTTTGATGATAACAAAACAGGTGTTATTTAACATTTGCACTTGGAGTCTTAGATTTCAGGTCAATTGCAAATGTAGACGTGACCAGACGGAGTTCGAGCTCGCATCCAGGATGGATTGGAGGAGCTTGATGGAAAACAGAGGAGATTCGCGAGAAGTGATAGATTGAAGAAGGAAGGAGATGAAGAATAGGATAGATTTCCTTCACTTCTACTCCTTATGTTTTTCGTTTCTTCTGTTGCTCTTTATTTTTGTTACTTAGATTCTTGTTAAAGAGCCTCAAAGTACCCTAACAGTAGTCCTAGGAACACCGACACAACCCTAGGATACTTAGGTTTTCTGTAGAGAACTTAGAAAACTAATATAGGGTTCAAACAGCATTTTCAGACGTCTAATTCTAAAATAAGACGTCTGATAATGTGTTTTAAGACATCTGACTGTTGATTCAGACGTCTAATAACATTTAGGATAGACATAGTTAGTTCTATCTAATGAAGTCAGACGTCCAGACCTTAGACCAGACATCTTAGGAGACGTTTGATGACTTTGCCAGACGTCCAATTAGTGGACCGTTGGCTCTCTTAGCATACACTCAAGGATATGACCGTTAGAGCCTTATCAGACGTCCTTAAGCCCTTCCAGACGTCTGATAATTGATCGTTTTGCCTCGACTGACTCGAAAATCTCTTCTCAGAGATTTTCTAGCCGTTGCAATTCCATTCCCACAAAAAAGTAGGTTTCCAGACGTCCAGACATAGTGCCAGACGTCCTGTATGTCGTCTGATGGACTTGCGCTAGAACCCTGTTTAGATCTGATTCAAGTCAGGAAGAGACCCGCCCAAAATCAGATGTCTGACCTTCTTTTCAGACGTCTTAAAGTGGTCTTCCAGACGTCTGATGCCAAAATCAGACGTCTGATAACCCTGTCAGTGTAATGATTGTTCCTGATTTCGGGTTGATTCACTTGGGCTTTGCACCCAACGGCTATGGAGCCTTTCCTAAGCCATCCAAAGCCTTCCTATGGCCTCTATAAATAGAGGGGAACCTCTTGCACACCAACATACACCCAAGATACACAAGACACAACTTGCAATACACTTTCAAACCATTTTGTGTCTCTCTTGCTCTCCAAGCTCTAATTCTTCATCTAGAGAGCATCAAGCTTCGCGCACCCGCTCTCCCACCGTAGTTCACGAGAGTGACGTTGCGCCGTCGCGTGGCTCACGCACCCGCGTCATCGACTCGACTCACTCCTTGCAAAGGGGAGTTTCTTAATTCCTATAGAAGCTTAGGTTTAAAATTACTTTGTTGGCTCTATAGGATTATTTGTTATTTTATCTTTGTTATTTGGTTGGGTATTCGCTTTGCGAATTCCCGTCTCCTTCGTGGGACAAAATCCTTCTCGTGGAGAGAAGGGGTTGAGGAACGCTACCCTCGCACTTGTAGTGTGGTTGTAATTGAGGCTGAATCACCCTCGTTTAAGTGATTCGTTTAGTGGATTTTGATCAACTTGGTTGATCGGAAAATCCTAACTCGAGAGGGTTAGGTGGTGGTTTTCACCCGGTTTGGGTTTCCACCTATAAATCTTTGTGTACTTTTTGTGATTGTATTTTGTGAGATTGTTTATATTTCAATTCCGCATTTTTTACGTCACGCTGATCGCACCCCCTCCAAGTAGGGAATTACAGTGGGGAACTATTGGTGAAGAAGATGATAAAGTTAGGGGGCTATTTGCAAGGATTTAAAAAGTTAGGGGCATATGTGTGAGAGAAAAGAGTTAGACTGGACTAGAATGTAAATTAGGTCAAGGTGATCTCTGATTAGGCCCAAATTTTGGTACAAACCTAATTTGGACCCATGGAATCTAATGGTGAAGTCGGATTAGGTTTTGACGAAATTTGATTGGGTAATTTTGTGTAGAAACTCAAATTAGGGCAATTGTCTATCTAAGACTCTATTCCATGTCAAATTGGGTTCCAATGGTCAAATAAAAGGTACGAAACCTTAGGGAATATTTTTATATAACTTTTAGAAGGTTTACATGAATTTATCCTAATCAGAACCTCAGTTAATTAAGCAGGTCTATTTTTAGAGTTTCAGATGTTCAATAGTTCTTGAGATGCGTGAAAACCCATTTCTGTTCTGCATGAACCCACTTATTAGACATTTATGACCATTTGAACTTTAATAAACTCCTAGGAAACCCTGTGATTATGTATTTAGGATATTCTGCTAAAACTATAGTTTAACCCCTATTTTAATGCATTTCTCTTAGAAAGGATATCTAATGAATTATGGTTCTTTAGCAGTTATGTAGGAGCATTTATCAATTTATTATGACTAATTAAAGCTAGACATGGCTGATGATGACATTATCATCATACCCCCATGCTTAACTTTTGCTAGTCCCTTAGCAAAATCTTATGAAAGGAACTCAAATTCTAGACCATGCTTTAATTTTCAGAGTCCTAATTTTACTCTTCTCTTTAGAAATTAGGTCAGCATGCTAATAGTAGGCCTAGAGGTACTCAAGTACCGATCAAGATCTAGACCTGACCAGCTTTAGTCTCAGTCTACCACGAAGGTTTCTAAGGCCCACAGAAACTATCCAAAGGTTCATTGAACCCCACGGTTAAAGCACCCATGCTTGTAACATGGTTAGCCCAAGTTCAATTTGCAGTGCATTTTTATAAGAGAGAAGGATAGAAGAATTTTTGCATTTTTGGGGAGTTTTCTCTCACTTTTTCTTTTCTTTATTTCTATCTTTGGTTTGGCTCAAAAACATGATCTGTATCAAATTCCTCATTCCCACCATCAATCCTTGTAAGGTCCCTGGCAATCAATGCTTTGTGAAAGCACAACCCATGGAAAACCCCAGAACCCTGGCTTTCGACACATCGAGATAGTGCCACCCATGGTGTTCTGTAGCTAAATTCAGGCCCTGGCAATCAATATTTTGGGATAATCCCACCCATGGCACCTGAATCAACACAAGGTGCTTACATACCCCCGGTAGGATATTTTGATATCCTAGGAGACAAGAACTGAGGAGATGGTATGTTATTGCACACCTTCTAAGGGAATTTCCCACCTCTCCGCGTCGAGAGCTCATCTAAATCAACTTGTGTTTATAAGCCACTCCTAATCTAGGTAGCCTTTTTCATAACAGAATAAATGCTTTTGCACGATTTTGATTGATTAAGCACACTGAACCAAACTTGTGTGTTGATTAGGGTGCTTAGGTTACCAAGTCTCACATACCAGAGGTTAGTTAACGAGGCCAAATACTACCTAAGCCTTAGACTTAATACATAAGCTTCACATTTTCCTCACCCACTTGAGGACTATCCAGATCTTTACGGATACGTGAAGTTTTAAGCCCTAAAAACAAGTCCAAGAGGCCTAAGATCAGCACTCATACTAATCTCCATGTCTTTCTGTTATTCTAGGACTTAATCTTTTTCTTTGATTTGTTCTAGAACTTAAGTAGATTCCATAATCATTTACTAACGACTATCACTTTTTTTGTTTCAAATTGTAGCTCCTTTTTGACATTTAAATCACCTCCTTTTTTTCTCATCAAGAATGATATGCAATTATCTCTCAAAATTTTCTCCCTTTCCATTTTCTGTTCTTTTTTAATTTTTTATTTTTTTGGATTTTTGACTATGTAAATTTTTTTGTGAGAAGCCCTCAGAAGCTATAATTTCTGTGTGTTTGCATTTTAACACCCCCCATGCCTAACTTTTGCAATGTCCTCATTGTAAACCGGAGGGTATGGAATCAGTTGGGTTCAAGGATTAGAACAGGGTCAATGGGTGGGTGAATGGGTTAGAATGACTGTTGCAGACGATTTCAAGCTTTGATATGAATAGCAAAGGTAGAGTTGGCTGTTCTAAAATTGAACTCAAAGCGCATTAGACGTGAAGCTCAAAAGAATAATCAGAAGGGACTTAGGTTTTTGGAATGACTGGTTGCCTCGCGTTAAGCGCTAAATTCAATGCCTTCAGTCGAGTAGAAGATTTCATGGAGAAGGAGTGGTCAAATCAAATTAGTTTTGTAGAACAAGTACCTTGATCAATAGCCTGGTTGGTCCAACCAGGTGCTTGTTCAGATCAACAGGCTGATGATGCAGCTCAAACCCAATCAGTCTTGTGGCTTGATGGATGTGGATCAAGAGATATGGAGCCCACCAAGTATTTTGTGACTCAGAAAGATACGACAGTGTGAATCGTAGGTTTGGCTGATTCCAATCCACCTAGTCAGAGTAGGGATCCTCAAATGAAAATGGATCTATGGAGGATGTGAGATCCCTATGAAAGTGATCAGAGAAAGATGGGATGTGATTATTAGTCTAATCAGAGTCTGAAACCCGATCAAAATGTGGAGAAGAATCATGTACGACTAAATCATAGAAAGGAGAATCATAGTAGAAGTTGATTCCTGTGGTGGGTCGGGGTTGGGTTTGGATTCGAGAAGGTTCTGTATGTGGATGTAAAGAGGTGGCTTCCTTGAAAACTATGTGAATTGGGGGCTCCTCTTGAAAGGATTCAAAAATAGGCTCATCTAGAGAGTCCTCATAATGCCCATCAAAATCAAAGGTAAATGCCTGAAGAGTGCTTATAGGATCATGAAAATCTAAGTCAAGAAAAGATTCAAACTCGGGATTGTAGACACTCTTGGCACTTGTTTATGATACTTGAAGATCAAAAAGGAATGATTCCATCTTGATGGAACCTGATTTTGAATCAATGATCTCAGGATCAGGGACCTCAGAGTTAGAGTCAAAGAATGGATCAAGGATGCTGGCATCGTAGATTGGTTCATAATTGTCAGGAAACAAAGGTTCTCTGAAATTAGAGTAAGATTCGAAATCGTCGGAGAACTTGCAAAGATCATGTTCTGAACTCGATTCCATATCAGAGGTTCCACTACAGAAAGAATCAAGATATGTAGAAGAAGGAACCTGACTTGAATCTAACCTAATTTCAGATTCCCAGTTTAAAAGGTGTCCCTATTAGGCATAGGCTCAGGTTCTTGGCTCTTAGGGTAGACCCACTTGATTCCCAACTCTTCCAACTCCTCGATTTCTGTATCATAGATTGGCTTGACTTTTGAAAAATCAATTTGTGTCTCTGAGGAGGTTGGAGAGGTGTATTCATCAAATACAGGCCCAGAATTCTATTCTAGATTTAAAATTTGATTCCCATCACATTAGGCCTCATAATTATCCCAAATAGGCTTGAATCCATATTCTAGGTTAACGGTAAAGATTGGATCACTAGAATCTAGGTTGGACTCCATTGGGATGTCATCACCTTAACAAGATAAGGCTTGGGATTTACATTCTCGAGAAGTTCTATTTTAAGATTATCATCACAGGTGTCAGGGAAATCTAAGCTTGATGGACCAGCTTCCTAATTTCCTATGGCCGATTCAGAATTGTGAACACCTACCATTGGCTCCTCTCAACCCTCATAAGATCAGGTATGTCAACTGTTATGAAATTTGAATCTGAATTCATTTGGGTTGGGGGTCCACAACAACCTTGATCATCAAACTCGGGATTTGTGGAATCATGTTGATCATCATAATTATTCCAAGATGTCTTATTATCTGATGGGTATTTTTGTTCAATGGTTCTATATAACTCATTCAGCAATTCTTCCCATTTCTCCATGAGATCTTGGTTTTTTTCCAAAAGTGAAGGATTTGACCAACATTGTAGATACTCGTTGCTATGTAATGTCATTAATTCAATGTATTCTGCTAAGAGATCATCCCGGGTTGAATCGTGTTTTATTTGTGTCCATGATACTTTGAAACAGTTCAGAATGTGGTCTATTATTTTTATAAATTTATCCCAAATGTCCCTATCTAAGGTTTCATAATATTCTTCATGGTGTCTATAGGTAACCTCAATCATCTTATCCTTGATAGTCATTTGCAACACAAGTTTCTTAATCACTTTTCCTAACATGTCAGGTTACATTTTAGAATCAGGTGGTGGAATCAAGATGTAGAATCAAATTTAGGATCATATTGGAACTTGATTAGATCTGAAAAAAATTCCCAAGAAGATTTAATGAGGCATCTTAGGTGAAAAACCTAAGGACCTTCTTGTGTGTGTGCTCTAGAGAGAATATGAGGGACTGGATATTAGTTGGACCCTGACGTGTAGATTTTTTCTTTTGAAGATGATAATTAAGATGATTTGTCATTATATTTCTATGTGATGGAAAATCGACTAATCAAAATATTGAATTGAAATTAACCACTCACAGGAGAGCAGGTCATGTCCACAGGGAGGAAATGGCCTATCAAAACTCATACGGGTTAAAAATAGATGTTCACAATAAATTTCCTCAAGAAACTGAGTCAAAATCGCTTTCAGATTAAGTAAACAATAAGACCTAATGCTGAAATAGCAATTATACACATCTGAAGGATATATTTTGCAATGTGGCATAATATAATACTAATAAAATCTCACAATGGCAAAAGATGTAAATATTAATGCAAGGAGAAATAAGGCATTGCTTCTCTTTCTTCGTCGTTCATCGGGGAGACCATGACTAGAGGCATGAAGCTTGTTAGGGTGGAGTGGGCTGAGGACTACTTGGCAGTGGCGATAGTGCGGCCAACGATGGGCGAAGGTGGTGGTACGGAGGAGAGAAGCGGCGGCGGTGACTATCGCTACTGCTTCTATGCGTGGAGGCACAGCACTGCTAAAGGGCTGCACGTGCGCATGGAGGTATGGGGTGTGCGAGGAGCTGGCAGAGGATGCACATGGGGAGCTGGGACTGCATGCGGGCACTACTGGCATTGCAACTGTGAGAGCACGGTGTTGTGGTGGCAACCCTCAACGCATGTAGATTGCAGAGATGGCAAAGCACTGCTTCTGTTTAAGTCGAAGGAGAGGCACACGCGGAAAGGAGCAGAGGGTGCAGTGGGGGCGTAGCGAGGAGGCACGCGCACTGGAGTTGAGGGGGGGTAGAGAGGAGGTGTGTGCGTGTTGCTGTAGCTACAGCTGCTGTGTGAGAGCATGAGTGCGTGATGGATGGAGCGGATGGGTGCAAGGCGTGGTTACTTGCCGTGCGTGGATGGTAGTGGCTGCGTGCTACTAGTGAAGGTGATGCGGCGAGGAGGTGATGGGTTCTTTTTGGTGGAGAAGAAAACAAAGAGAAAAGAAGAAGCGAAGGGGAAGTGAAGATAGAGGTGGTGCTATAGGGGCTTCAGACGTCTGAGAACATTCCCATATGTCTTAAATGCACGTGGATGTTTACTGATGTGTGGCTGTGGTGGTGATGATGGTGGACAAGGGAGGGTGCACAGTGGTGAAGCTCGGTGATGGTTACATGGTCGTCGGAGACACACGTGCATGGTGTTGGCACGAGTCCACCGGGTTGGCACAGTGAGTTGTCACCTCGCCTGTCCACGGTGTGGTGGAGCTCGGCCTTGGAGACGCATGGTGGTGGTGATGGAGGTGAGCTCGAAGCTCTTCACAATGGTGGAGTCGGGGCAAAGTCTCCCTGAGCATGGCAGCCTCTACTCCTCCTTTATAGCTGTGGTTGCATGGATTTGAAATGGAGAGTGAGCATTGAAGGCTCCAAATCCACTTTTCAAGGAGGAGGAATGCTCACAGTTGTGGCTGGAGTGAATGGTCATAGAGGAAGCAGAGCCATTCCTACAGAAGAAGAGGAGAATTAAAATAATTAAAATTGGTTTATTTATAGACAAAGCCTCATAAAATATCTAATTATATGTAATGCATATATTATGTAAAATGCAAACTAAGCTAATGCATGCTAAGGCATAAAAATGCGATGCATGAAACAAATCTATAATTAATGTATTTATATCCTAATGCATGATAAATACACACTAAAATTAACTTAATGTCTAGGCACTTAAATACCTAAATAGCCCACAAATATGGGCTAATCAGATCCAATCAAGTCACCCAAAGATTTTTGGATGACTAAGGCTGTTTCGAAGAAGATGATACCTATAAATCAAAAATCTTCACACTCAAGAAATACCTGGGCAGCCAGGAAGGGAGAGCCCCGCAAAGACCCCTACATGGTTGAGCGTCACCACGGATTACAAGGTTTCCCCCACCCAACCTTCCTTGTCACTGCAATTCCAAGTAGATCGGAATGTATGAACTTAAGACCTTAATTCTACCAATGTTATTTCTAATTAGTGCCTAGAGTTTCAGTTGATTAGAAGTTGATTGGACTTGTGAACTAATTTGGAGGTTGGTTGGCCTACAATGTAGACCAACTTCACCTGACCTACCCTAAAGATGGAGAATGAACTCTTGGTCAAGACCCAAAAACCATCCAGATTTAACTCTCAGGTTATTAGGTCCAAGAGTTTCAGGGTTCAAGTGAAATTAGAGCTTGGTTTCAGGGTTTTTCTTGATTAGATCTTTTCAAACAAGGGTATGGGTAGCACACAAATGCAGAAGGGTTAATTCTCTTTATGCAGGCAAATGTGAGCTAGCAGTTCAAACCCTAATGTTGAAAACCCTAATTGCAGAAGGGCTAATTCTCTTTATGCAGGGAAATGTGAGCTAGCAGTTCAAACCCTAATGTTGAAAACCCTAATTGGTTCTATTCCAAGTCCAATTTGGTCTCCAATTGTTCACCTTGGGCTTCAAGCAAGAAATGTGTTATCCCAAAGTGTTTACAAATTAAGCATAGTCCCTAATAGGTGCAAGCTATTTAGGTAGGGAATTCTAAACTGAATCCCCTCAAGATTCAATCAGATATGAAAATTTTTCGTAAATCAAAAAACTTGCCTCTTTAATGGTAATTACTAGAAAAATAAGGCAGGTGATTCCTAATTAGTTTTTGTTTCCTTTTTTATCTTCCAAAGATTAGAAGGTTGATTAGGGAAGAATAGAAGTTACCTAACCTAGGAATAGTAGTCTTGCTCGGAATATCGCCTCGTGATGTACCCTGCAAAATTACAAGAAATAAAACAGGGCAAGTTAGTACTCAAATATAATCAAATAAAACAAAGAATAGAGGTGAATTGCACATTGTTCCCTAGCAATGGCACCAAAATGTTGGAGGGTTCTAGATAGGAGTTTTAAGTGTGTCTCGTTGTAGTAAGATCTCCTAAATAGCTCTCAACAAATACAATTTATAACTCGAATATCTTAAAGATGTCCGAGGTCGAACACAAGGAACAAATATGGAATTCACACGCTAATCTTCAATTAAAATATAAATGAGCATAATGAATGAAGCACTATAAAGATATTTCAATGGATACGAATCTATCACATTAAATATTCAATGATGCTCAAGATATCTCAAAATAAAAAGAATAGAAAAGCCAAAAGTGGTGATTTAAATCACCAACTAAGCCTTCTAAGTATGCATCACAAATATCAAACATCTATCGCTCAAGTCAGACAACCTAAATGTTGCCTGCTATAGTGCCTTTAAGAGAGCTTTCTTCTATTCACCTTCTCTTCAACCTCTTCTTCTTCTTCTATCTTCTGCCTTTCTTCTTTTACAAAGCTCCTCCTCCTCCTTCTCAGGGTCTTCTCCTTCTCAGCGACTAAGTGTCACACATCTACACTGAGGAAAAAAACCCTCCCCTCCCTCGCTCTCTCTCTCTCTTTCCTTCCTTTCGTCTTCTTTCAAATATCCAAGTCAATCAGATATTCGGGTCGAGCACAATAACCGAGTCCAGGGCTGCATGCATGAGGTCGTAGTAGAGGAGTGAGTAGCATAGGTTGGTTGAGTGTGCGTGGATGAAGTGACCTCGCCCCTGTGTCTTAAGGCAAATAGCCAAGAGCAGAAAATCAACTTATTCAGCTGCAGCGCTTCCAATTCCCACGATGTGGGACTAAATCCCACCCCTTCTACTGGCATGCTGCTGCAGAGATGTCTTCATTTAATTGGAGCAGCTACAGAGGGTTTAGTCTTCAATTGACCACCTGGGCATGTGCTTGGGATTAAACCACAACTCCTGGAGGTCTCACCCGGAGCTGTTGTGGCAAGAACATAGCTCCAAGCTTGCTTGAAGCTTTTTCAATAATGGCAGCATAGGGAGAAACCTGAACACAACAATATGGGCTCAAAATCCCTTGCTAAATGGTTTAATAGCATCACTAGAGGACGTGGAGTGTGTTGGTGGCATCCTCGTGGTGTGGAGGTGCGTGTGGTGGTGTGCAGAGGTCAAAGATGGTGGTGTGGTAGTGGGTTGTTCGGTGGGTGGTTTCGAAGCATGAACGGTGAAATAAAGAGAGGGCTTTTGTTCGTGGTGATGTGGTGGAGGTTGTGGAGTAGGTGGTGAGGCAGTTGGAGGTGTGAGATGATGGGTAGACCTCACTGGAGGTGCGGCTGGAGCGGAGGAAGAAGGTGGTTGGTGACGACGTTGAGGGGTCCTTTTTAGGTTTTAAATAGATGGAACTAGCCTAAGGAACTAAGGGAACTTAACTATCGTAATTTCATTGGATGAAAAGGGGGATTTCACACACCGGTGGTACGTCAGAAGTGGGGAAGATGAAAACTCTGGTGATAGGGGTGGTGACGACGAGGGGGCATAGGCGGTAGCTGCTGGTATTGCGATGCATGAAAGAAGTTGAGGAAGAGGAATCCACCAGCTATGGTCTGTGAGGACGGACAAGGAAGGTGGTTGAAGAAGGTCGCTGAAGCTCATGGAGCATTCAGTCGGAGAGGAGGGAGGGAGGTTTTCCGGCCAAAAACAAGCTAAGGAGCACAGCCTTGCAATGTGGTCCTTTTATAGGGCTCAAGGGGTCGTTCCAAGATTGGGAACCAAGCTTGAAACCATGGAAACTCAACAAAGAAGGAAACCCAAACCTTTGAAAGGTTTGCATGAGCTTTTGAGTAGGAATTAGAGCCCAATGTTCGGCTCAGATTATAGGGAAACTCTTCATGAATCTTCCTTCCAAATTTTGAAGTTTGGCCGTGAAATCAAGGAGTAATCCCTAATTGAAGGTCACCGGTGATGGGTTTAGCAGTATGAAGGTGGTGGGGGCTTGTTGGTGGAGAAGATGATGAAGTTAGGGGGGCATTTGCAAGGATTTTAATAGTTAGGGGCATATGTGTGAAAGAAAAAAGTTAGAAACTAGGTCAAGGTAATATTTGATTGGGCCCAAATTTTGGTACAAACCTAATTTGGACCAAATAAATCTAATGGTAAAGTCATATTTATGTTATAACCAATTTTGACTGGGAAATTTGTGCAGAAACCCTAATTAAGGCAACTATCTTTCTGAGACTCTATTTTAGGTCAAATTGGGTTCCAATGGTCAAATCAAGGGTACCAAACCTTAGGGAATATTTTTCAATGATTTTTAGAAGGTTTATGTGATTTTGATCCTAACCAGAACCTCAGTTAATTAAGCGGGTCTGGTTTTAGGGTTTCAGATTCCATTAATTCTTGAGATGAGCGAAAATCCGTTTCTGTTTTGCATGAACCCACTTATTAGACATTTATAACCATTTTACCTTTAATAAACCCCTGGGAAACCCTGTGATTATTTTACATTTAGGATATTTTGTTAAAACTGCAGTTTTACCCCTATTTTAATGCATTTCTCTCAGAAAGAATATGCACTAAATTATGACTCGATTATGTAGGACTATTTATCAATTGATTTGACTAATTAAAGCTGGATATGGATGATGATAATGTTATCATCACAGGTCCCATTTCACTTATAATCAATTCAGAAACATTTTGACCAAGTACAGAGTGACATACAAGATTTCTACTCCATATCACCCGTAGACCAACAACCAAGCCAAAATCTCTAATTGGGAAATCAAGAAAATCCTTTAGGATACGATTCGCCTAGAGGAAGGATTGGTCCACAAAATTGTATGACGCACTTTGGGCCTACTAGACTGCATATAAGACCCCGATTGGAATGTCTCCTTTTCATTTGGTTTATGGAAAAATGTGTCACTTCCTTATGGAGTTAGAGCATAAAGCTTACTAGGCCATTAGGACTTTTAACCTAAATTTTGACAAACTTGGATGACATGGGAAACTCTGATTGATTGAATTAGAGGAAATTCGGAATGATGCTTATGATAGTGTAAGATTTTACAAGGACAAGAGCAAAGCTTTGCATGATAAATTTATTTCTCAAAAAAGTTGTCTTAGACCAAAAGGTTTGGCTTTTAATGCATGCTTGAAGATATTTATGGGAAAATTGTGATCTAAATGGACAGGCCCCTTTATTGTAAATAAAACCTTCCCTTATGGGGCTATCCAAATCTTAGACGCCAAGACCATACAGGAGACAAAGGTCAATGGACAGAGGTTAAATCCATACATTAATCAATACCCAGATTCCATCCACTCTGATCAAATTAATCTCCTAGATTTTTTATATGCATAATTGTGTCCGACTAATGACATAAAACATAGCGTTGGTTGGAAGGCAACCTAGTATTTTGTGCAGGTATAGATGTATTTTTATTAATTCAATTCATGAGCTGACCTGTAATAACAAAGCTTAGTTAAGTGATATCCCCTTCTCTTGCTTATTACATTTTGGGTTTCATTTCTATACATTCCAATAAGGGCATTGTAATGGATAAGCATGGGGGGGTGGAAATTGCATGTCTTAATTTTAATGTGTCAGCTATTCCCATCTTACTATTTCCTGATAGAAAAAAAAAACCTTATAAATAGCATTACTTGAATGTCTCCAACTAATTTGAGTAGAAAGACTAGGTGCTTAAAATTAACCAAACCAAGAGGTTGGTTGAGAACTTTAGACCATAAAGCCTTGCAGGCTATAGTTACCTTAATCAATCAAGAGCGTTCTGCTAGATCTGAGTTTGGTTTGATTCTTAATGAATGCGGCTAGTCGAAACCTGTAGTCATGGAGAAAGTATAGGGCTCTATTGTCGGCTCTTCCGTTTGAGAGCTAGGTAACCTAAGTAGTCAAACTTTCATAGATATTAGAATTTAGTTACAAGCATCTGAAATTGTGAAAATACAATCATCATTTGGATCGGGCTTAATTCCTTTTCACCTAAAAGATTTCCGTGGGGTTGTTCCTGAAAGGATGAAGGATGAGCCACTTACCTAGAAAAATGATTTGGAGAATAAAGAAAAGAAAAGAAAGAAATGAGTAGAGAATAAATAAATAAACACCTTGTTAGAAATAGGCACCAAAAATTTCACAAATAACTAAAACACCTCGCTATATATAGGTGTTCTTTCCCTCCCAAAATGTAGAAGAAAAGAAAACAATCATAGAAAACTAATTACAAAAAGAGACCTGAAGTCCAGCGAGGAGATATACGCCTAGTGTGTTGATCTTGAGATAGAAATGGATGAGAAGAAACCTACCATAATCTATGTAAGACCAAACCAAAGTGAAATGCAGGTTGACTGGGAATTGGATTTCAATACCTTCAGACTTGGATTTTTGCAACCTTGGATGCTTGCAGGTCAAATCTATTGCACCTTGCACAAACACTTTAAATTCACAGCTACCAAACCTTGAGCTAGCAATTGAGCCTCAAAAATCAATCTTAAGGCTAAAGGTTAAAAGCTAAAAAGAAGCCAAAAGATTTAGCTTACCCGAGTCTAAATGTCCATCCTTGACACTATAGGCTAAATGGAATAAGGGTCCCAATTAATTCTCTAGAATTTGGCTAACAATAAGTGTTTATTCTAACTACATGGTAAATGCCAATTTATCATCATTTTTATGCCCTAAAATAGATCTAGCTCTTAGGATTTCAACTCCGCAAATGAGTTTCTAGGTTACATTTAGGAATCAATTAGGTTAGGCATGCATTGCATGATTTTTGTATTTTGACATGCTTATTTGAGTGCTAGGGACAAATAGATAACCAAATCACTGAAACCCTAACATTCAGGAAGGTAACAGGTGAAGGGGAAGCTTAATTCAGCTGGACCCCAGCTAAATCTAGCTTATCATAGCTGGACACCAGCTCACCTAGGTTAGGTTTAGCTCTCTCAAGCTCCATTCAGCTCATCTTAACTAGATGCTATCTCAAAGTAGCTCAACTTAGCTCAAGTCAGCCCAGATCCAGCTCAACTTAGTTGAGTCCAACTCATGTAAGCTCCAATCAGTTCATTGGGAGCTTAAGCTACCTCAACTTAGTTGACTATAGTTCACTTCAGCTTAGGTCCAGCTCTTTCTAGTTCCACTCAGCTCTAATTAGCTGAAGATGACCTCAACTAGCTTAGGCCAGCTCAGGTTCTGCTCTCGAAAACTCAACTCAGCTCAACTCAATTAAGCTAAGCTATTTAATCGAAGCTAACTACTCTAGCTAGCTAGGTAGTCTTCGGGAAGACTAGACCCAACTCATCTCAGCTCAATTAAGCAGAAACCAGCTTACTTTAGCTTGGCCTAGCAACTAGCAAAGAACTAGCAAGTTAAGCCAGCTAAGGTAGCTCCTTGTTCTCTTCAGCAGCCACCAGCTCCAGTGTAGCTCCAGACAATTGACTCCAGCTCCTCATATCCAAAACCCCAGCTTCCTCTTACCTCCTCCTCTACTCACCTACTATCTAAGCTAGCTTACCTAGCTCAGCTAAAATGTCCACCCCATGGCCATTTACCACCAACTAAACCCTAGCCTAACTCCACCTTAACTTTACTCCAAGTCCACCACCTAAGCTAGCTACATACTTCCACCTATAGTTGTGCCACCATCCATGTAGCCCTTGACACCACCATCTCCAAGAGCCACCACAAAAGTGACGCCAACGTTTCCCTCCAAAACCCCTTCGTATCACCACCATCCATCTCCCTTAAACCTATCTCCACCATCCACCTAACCACCTTCTAGAAAAGCATTTTGGTGCAAAAGATAAGAACCTTTCCACCACCATAACCACCTCCTAACCTACCCTAAGTTAGTGCCAAAATACCCTACCACATCCCTACAAGTTGGCGCCAACATCTACCATAATCCTAACCCTACACCTAATCCTATGACCAAATCATAGCCCTCCCTTTTGGTGCCAACTTCGAGAACTTAAAGTTAGCGTCAACCTCAACCTAACCACACTTAAATGACCACCTAACACACCCCCTCATGTGGCGCCAATAAACCCTAGCCCTCCATTCCATAACTTCCATCCTAGAACTTCACCATAACCCTACAACACATCACACCAACCCTTAACACTAGTTCCTACTAAAGATGGCACCAACCATCAAAGAATCCCTTCATTTTTGGTGCCATCAATCCTAGCCCTAGGATGTCCTAACCACCCCCTATGAGCCATCTTAGCCATCCTTTCCTTAACCATACCTACCCCCTTAACCCTTCTAACCCTTCTATAAAAAGGCCAATAACCACCAACATTATTTTCACCTTTGGCTTCATTATTCCATCATTCTTCAACCATACTCCACCTACCATAGCCAGCCAAGAGAAGAAGGAGAAGAAGAAGATTAAGGGGACACTCTGTCCCCTTGGTGCCTTCCCCTCTTCCATTCTCTCTTGTGCCCATGACAGCTAGTGGACAAGCCAGATAGGAGGATGCCCAGAGGAGGTTCTTTAGGGTGGTTCACGTCCACCCTTGGAGGAGTTTCTAGGGTGGAATTCTTCCAATCTTTGGAGGAGCTAGGGTCACCCACCAAGGGTTTGCCAAGGAGAAAGTAGCATCTCTGGAGGAGCACTTGAAAGAAAAGGATTAGGAAAAATCCTTTTCAAGCCTAGGAGCAGCTGAGCTTAGAGCAAGGATCTTCTCCTCTTCATCAATATCACTTGGAGGATTTGTGTTTTCATTATTTTTCTATTTCTTTTTAGTAGTAGAAGCATTCCTCTACTTGTATTCCTATAAAACATTTTTCTCCTTAATCAAAGTTTCCCTTCTATAATTTTGTTGCATCCTTTTGATTGCTTTTACTTTAGTACATTTCACTCCCTCTCTCTAATTATCCTAGGTCTCCACATACCTAGGGTGAGCTTAGTGAGAGGTTACTCTTGTCACTTAAGTTGTAGCAATTAGGTGTAATCTTTCCCCACATACTATTTTGTTATTGCCCATTATTTCAAAATCCCAAAAAAAAAAACATATTCAAAATCACAAAAAGAAAGTTGATTTTCCAATTTCGAGCAAGTGTATTTAAAAGTGCATTTCTACCTCCTTGGACAACCCTAGATACCACCGCTATCTAGCTTTATAAATTCAAAAGCGATTGCAAATTTGCATGTTACAACGATTCAAAACCCTAATTTTAACAAATCACGCATTTTTCATGTCACTTTTTGGTGTTGTTGCCAGGGAGGCACGACTTTGCATTTCCTGCATTCCCTTGCTTGATACGCAGACCTCATCCTCTTCTCTTTCTTTTTCTCATGTGTGCAGACACTATAGGAAGAAGGCAAGATTTTGGAAGTGCAAGCTTGAAGTTCCTTTTCTTCCCACACACCAAAAAAATTGAAACAACAAGGCATTACCATAATTAATGCCCTCGACATTACTGTACACATTTAGATACCTAAGCCTAATTTAAAACAAGTAGTCATTTGACCACTTAAGGACTTCACCAAAATTCAGGCTTGATATCTGATATCAAACAATTTCTAAGAATTCTTAATTCCTTTTGAAAACACGATGATAGACTTAGAGGGCAGTCAAATGATGGGTGGGGATTTACACAAGCCCCTAGTGATTTTCCCAGGACATTCTTGGGCCCAATCCACCTCTTTAGTCTAACCAGGTGATCTTAACGAAGTAGGTTAACTTATTGATTTCTTATTTATCGGGTTCCCAAGTCTTAGGTTTCATTAAGGAGTCAACCTTAAGACAGATTATGCTTGGTTGTTTGATTTTCACACTTTCTCTCATCTCTCTTCTCCTCTCCCCGTCTTCCAAGTGCATGCACGGGTGAAGGTCCTAGAACCCACATCTCGAGGAACCATTTGATTTTGCCCCACACATAAAAAAGTCTTTATTTTCTTCATCTCATCATTCCTTTGAATTTCACATGGAAAACATGGAAAGCCGTTCAAAAAGTTCTACTTCCACCTCCCAACCCAAACCTAACTGCCAAAACCCGTCAACTGACCCACAAGCTGATTTTGCCATCCCTAACTTCAAATACTTGGAGCAACCACAAAATCAAGAGAGGCTAGGTGGCTCTTAAAGCCAAAATGCAAATCCCCTTTCTCTTATGATAGATCAATTGGTTTGACTTCAACAAAACCAACAGCAGTTAACTAAGACAGTCATGAACCTAGCTAACCAAAGATCGGGTCAACCCCCTGTAAGGATTTCTATGATCCATCCAATTATGAAGAAACACTCAGAGTGGTTATACCCCAAGGGGATTTTGAGATTAAGCCCACCATTTTGAACCTAATCAAACACTTTCATTCTCTTCTGAGAGAGGACCTCTTTTTCCACCTTGAGGAGCTAACTATCCTCTCTCAAACCACTTGTTCCCAACCTGTTCCCCCAATGTGCAAGAAGAGGTGTGGCTTATGAGACTATTTCCTCTCTCTTTAAAAGATAAGGCTTCTCATTGGTCCAGAATGGTCGAGAGCCCTTTCATCACTTGGCCCCAATTAAAAAGTGCTTTTCTTAAAATTCTTTTTGATAGGTCGTACAAATACTTTAAGACAATCAATAACGACCTTTCAACAAAAATCTGGTGAACCTCCCCACGAGTCTTGGGAGAGATTTCAAGAATTACTAAGAAGTTACCCCTACCATGAAATTCCACAATGGAAGTTAGTGCAAATCTTCTATCATGGATTAGAAGATCAATTAAAATGATTTGTGGATGCTTCATGTGGGGGTAATTTCCTTAATAAAATGCCAAAAGTGCCTACCTCCTTTTTGAAGAAATGAGTGAAACTCATTTAATATGGCCTCAATGGATACTTTTGGTAGAACCAACAACCCAAGACATGGAGTTAATGAAATTGACTCCAAATCCACATCTATTCTAGTCACTCAAGATGATATACACATGATAGCTCATTGATTGGATCAGATGCAAATCAACCAAAAGAAAATGGAACAAAAGCTCACACAAAAACAAGCCCCTTACTCTAACTCTCCTCACCTTCTCAAAAGAGAAAATCTGCACAATATTGATGCTACCCTTGCTGGGCAGCAATTTTTATCTAAATTCTCACAAGATCTGACTAGGTCTTTTGATTTTATGAATCACAATCTTTTTGAACCCACCACTGAGAACATTTTAGATCTCTAGGAGCAATTTAGAAATCCTTCCAATTCTTACAATCAAAATTGGTGGGCCAACCTGAATCCCTCCTGGAAAGCCCCAAATCATGTTTCGTTTTCCAAACAAAAATAATTTGGGACTTATGGGCAAAACATATATAGCCCTGGGCCATCTAAGGAAGATATCAACACCAAGTCATGAAGACTCTTTAAGGAATGCAGACTCAAATAACTGAAGTAACCTGCATGATTACCAATTTACAACATCAAGTAAAGGTTACTTCTGATCACAGACTTGCTAGCAGCCTACCATCCCAACCCATGGCCAATCCTAACAATTAACGGAATCAATACCAAGGTGGATATCCCAATCAACCTATCTACCTAGCACCCTAGCATCAATTGGGTTTTAATCAAAATCAGGCCTCCCGTCCTCCTCCTAGAAACAACCACACTGCAAATGCAGTTACTCTAAGTAATGAGAAAACTACTCACGATCCTTTGCCTGCTGAAGAAACTCACCTTAGGGAAAAGTAGATCAACTATTCCTCCTCCTCCTCTAACCATGTTCAGCAACCCACAATTGCAAAATAGGAAAATCCCATACCCTTTCCACAAGCCCTTCACTCTACCAACAACAAGAAAAAGAAATCCAAGCCCACTGATAAGGAATTGATGAATCTTTTTGGGCAAGTTGAAATAAATACTCCTCTCCTAGATTCCAAAAACTATATCCATGCCTATGCCAAATTCTTAAAAGATTTGTTTACCCCCAAAAGGCAGCCAAGAAACCTAGCAAAGCTGATTCTCCCCGAGAGAGTAAGCTTAGTTTTGCAGAGCAAATTGCCTCTGAAAAGAAAAGATCCAGGCACCCTCTGATTCAAGTAATCATTAATGACACTTCCTTTCATTGCACTTTATTGGATCTCAGTGCCTCAATTAATCTCATCCCCACTATCATTTTTGAAGAATTTAAGATCAATGAATTAAAGCCTGTCGAGGTAACACTTCAATTAGCAAACCGATCTACAAAAAAACCAAAGGGGATTATTGAGGATGAGATCGTATGAGTCAACATTTGTCAATTTGAAGTAGACTTTTTGGTCCTAGACATGGAGGTATTGGAAGCTTTAAAAAATGCCCCCATAATTCTTGGTAAGCCATTTTTAGCCACCACCAAAGCAAATATTGATTGTGATTCTTGAAAAATGAAAATCATGTGTGGCAGTGAATCTATTACCCTACATATTTTTCAAGCTTCTAGGCATTTCCAAGAACCAGGTTTCTTTGATGACTCAGATTTTGAGATAGAAACTTGAGTGGTGGAAACAATGAAAATTTCACACATGGGTTCTTGTTTTGCAGTTAATACGGTTCCTGAACAATCTGGTTTAACCCACCCTCCCACCCAAGTGTTTCTAAATTTTGATGATCAAATTAGGATTTTCAAAACCCAAAAACATTCAATTTTGTCGTTTGTTTTTTTGCATGCATACCCAAAAGAATAAAATTATTGAAAAGTTTTTGAGGATATTTTGAAATCAGGACCAAGGTTGTATATTCACTTTAAGTTACATTGCGATTTAATTCTTAACAAACTAGGGATAAGGATAGGGTTCTGATTATTATAATTTCTAGGTCTATCTTTAGACTAGATCAAGTATCCTTCTCTAAATTCCACCTGAACTCGTGATGATTCAGGTGACTTGATTTCCTTTTGTGACATGGAAATTACCTGGTTTAGTTTCCGATTCAAAAACTTGCATCTCTCACAAAATTCTTGTGTCAAATTTCACACACAAGCCAATACCTAAAAAACATTAAGAAATTAGAAAAACCCCTTATTTAGCCTTAGTGAAATCTGAAGTAGATGACTGGCTTGAGTTCCCACCGTCAAGAAGGAGGAAAATACCTCCTTTGAAGATGCGATGTCAACATGTTATCACCTCAGCGCTGCTTTATATCTATATTCCATAACTTTAGATGGAGCATTAAGGAGCAATGTTGCAGCTCAAGTGTCTTGGATGGTGCTCTACCTATAGCGTCGGAGTAAGAGCTTGAGTTTACTTGAAGTACCCCTTTACACCTCATTGTGTTTTAGGGTTGTGAGCTCCTGGGTGGTGTCATGGATGGTACTATCTTGAAGTGCTGGTGCCAGAGCCCCCGCAAGGATTGGTAATGGGAATGATGATCCTGACACATCTGTTATAGAATTAAGCTAAGAATAAGCATAGGGGGAGAAAAAAAAGTTTTAAACAAAAGAATGACCTCATAAATGTTGACATTCATAAGCATAGACACAAAGTTTTAAAGGATTATGTAAGTTGTGAATCAAATTCAAGAGTCGGAGAAATCCCAACTGCAAAATAATTTCGAGTCATCTAAATTAACAAAGAGTTAACTTATGAATTTTTGGAGGATACATTGATCCTGATTCATCTAAATTCGAAGATGAATCCCGATGTTTATCTATAATAAATCTCATGCCTCTCGTGTTTTAACCAGCCAAGGACCCGTAATTTCCTTCTCAAAAGTGAAAAAAATAGTTTTTCCCAAAAATTCGTATTGTGAAAATTAGTTTTGCTAAGAGACTAGCAAAAGATAAGCATGGCATTGTGATAAATGGTAGTTTATCATAATTCTTACGCCCTAAAATAGATCTACCTCTTAGGATTTTAACTTCGCAAATGGGTTTCTAGGTTGCATTTAGGCATCAATTAAATTAGGTATGCATTCCATGATTTTTGCATTTTTGACACATTTATTTGAGTGTTAGGGATGAACAGATAACCAGACCACTAAAACCCTATCATTCAGGAAGGCAACAGTTGAAGGGGAAGCTTAATTTAGTTGGACCCCAGTTAAATCTAGCTTATCATAGCTGGTCACCAGCTCACCTAGGTTAGGCTTAGCTCTCTCAAGCTCCATTCAGCACATTTTAGCTGGATGCTAACTCAAAGTAGGTCAACTTGGTTCAAGTCAGCCTAGATCTAGCTCAACTTAGTTGAGTCTGGCTCAATTAAGCTCCAATTAGTTCACTGGGAGCTTAAGCTATTTCAACTTAGTTGACTGGAGTTCACTTCAGCTCAGGTCTAGCTCTTTCCAGCTCAACTTATCTCTAGTCAGCTGAAGATGACCTCAACTTGCTTAGGCCAGCTCAGGTCTAGCTCTTTCCAGCTCAACTTATCTCTAGTTAGCTAAAGATGACCTCAACTTACTCAGGCTAGCTCAAGTCTAGCTCCCAGAGACTCAACTCAGCTCAACTCAGTTGAGCTAAGCTAAGTAACCTAAGCTAACTACTCCAGCTAGCTAGGTAGTCTCCAGGAAGACTAGACCCAACTCACCTTAGCTCAATCTAGCAGAAGCCAGCTCACTTTAGCTTGGCTTAGCAGATAACAAAGAACAAGCAAGCCAAGCCTGCTAAGGTAGCTCCTTGCTATTCTCTTCAGCAACCACTAGCTCCAGTGTAGCTCTAGGCAATTCATTCCAGCTCTTCATATCCAAAACCCTAGCTTTCTCTAACCTCCTCCTCTACTCACATACTGGCAAAGCTAGCATACCTAGCTCAGCTAAAATGTCCACCCCATGGCCATCTACCACCAACCTACACCCTAACGTAACTCCACCTTAACTCTAGTCCAAGTCCACCACCTAAGCTAGCTACCTACCTCCACCAATAGTTGGTGTCACCATCCATGCACCCCTTCACACCACCACCTCCAAGAGCCACCACAAAGCTGGCGTCAACCTTGCCCACCAAAACCCCTTCATACCAACTCCATCCATCTCCCTTAAACCTATCTCCACCATCCACCTAACCGCCCTTCTAGGAAAGAATTTTGGTGCCAAAGGTAAGCACCTTTCCACCACCATAACCACCTCCTAACCTACCCTAAGTTGGAGCAAAAATACCCTACAACATCCCTACAAGTTGGTGCCAACATCTACCATAATCCTGACCCTACACCTAACCCTACGACCAAATCATAGCCATCCCTTTTGGCGCCAACTTCTAGAAATTAGAGTTGGTGCCAATCTCACCCTAACCACACCTAAACGACCACCTAACACACCCCCTCATGTGGCGCCAATAAACCCTAGCCCTCCATCCCATAACCTCCACCCTACAACTTCATCCTAACCCTACAACACATCACACCAACCATTAACCCTAGTTCCTACTAAAGATGGAGCCAACCATCAAAGAATCCCTTCATTTTGGCACCATCAATCCTAGCCCTAGGATCTCTTAACCACCCACTATGAGCCATCTTAGCCATCCTTTCCTTAACCATACCTACCCCCATAACCCCTTTATAAAAAGGCCAATAACCACCACCATGATTTTCACCTTTGGCTTCATTATTCCACCATTCTTCCACCATACTCCATCTACCATAGCTAGCGATGAGAAGAAGGAGAAGAAGAAGATTAAGGGGACACTCTATCCCCTTTGCACCTTCCCCTCTTCCCTTCTCTCTTGTCCCCATGCCAGTTAGAGGAAAAGGAAAGCAGGAGGATGCTCGGAGGAGGTTCTTTAGGGTGGTCCACGTCCACCCTTGGTTGAGATTCTAGAGTGCAATTCTTCTAACTTTGGAGGAGCTAGGGCACACCCACCAAGGGCTTGCCAAAAAGAAAGCAGCATCTCTGGAGGAGCACTTCAAAGACAAGGATTAGGAGAAATCATTTTGTTATTAGGTGTAGCCTTTCCTCGCATACTATTTTTTTATTATGCGCTATTTCAAAATCCTAAAAAAGTATCATATTCAAAAATAACAAAATAAAGTTGATTTCCCAATTTCAAGCAAGAGTGTTTAAAAGTGCAATTTTGCCTCCTTGGATGACCCTAGATACCACCGCTATCTAGGTTTAGAAAATCAAAAGCGATTGCAAATTTATGTGTTACAATGATTCAAAACCGTAGTTTTAACAAATCATGCATTTTTCACAACACTACGAAACTTTAGTTGGAGATATTTCATTAAATTGCATTCATTTGTTTTGCTAAGGGACTTGCAAAAGATAGGCATGGGAGTGTAATAACAGTCTAATTTATAACCCTTATATACTTAATTTTGGGCTAGTTCCTATGTTAACACATACATTTAGGTTCTAAATACTTTAATTTGGTCATGCATTCATATTTAGGGTTTGCATATATTTTATGAATAATTATCACCAAATTATACTCTTTTATGAATAACTCATGTATTAGGTATGAGTGAATAAGCTGAGGGACTAAAGAATAAATTTTGGAAGAAGAAGCACCTACATAGAAGCTAGAATAATGAAGAATAAAGGAAGCCAAGGATAAGAGCTCAAAGAAAGAAAAAGACAAGGAAGAAGAGAAGACAATGGGCACTTGACCTCTTCCTACACCTCCACCACTTGAACTTTAAAACAATCTATTCTCCAAAAACCTTGTCCTAAACCTAACCTAAAGCCCTCCTAATTTTAGTAAACCTAAACCTAGTTCATCTAAGCCACATAAACGACATCTAAGGACCAACACTACTTGCTATGTTTAGCCAAAACTTATCAAACATGGCTACCCAACAAAGCTTCTTGAAAATTACTTATGGCTAACCACCTATAGCCTCCTATCTAAGCTACAACTCCAATCCAATGGTTCCCATTCCACCACCTATGTGGCCAGATATTTGGCTTGTCCAACACTCTATTTTTTAGGCCATATCCTCTCCTAAAAACCTAAACCACAAGACCTAATCTGATGTAAACACATTTACACTACTTAAAATGTCAATTTATGCATGTTCTTAAGCATAGGATTGCATTTCATGATATAAATATTGCATAACATGCATCATCTCGCATTTAGAGTAGTTTGAATAAAATGGAGGTTAATTGTCTCCTTTTATGTGCTTGGATAGGGCAAACATTTTATCGGGGCCTCGGATCAAAGATCCAACCGTATGGATATGATCAGGGCGACGATTGGAGTTCAACGACTCCAAGATCACCCTAATCAGGCATCCGTAGCTTCAGATAGAGATTGGGGAACCCTAGAAGATCAAGGGCCAAGATGGTGTAAATCCGCACTTCAGATGACAAATCCGACCGCATGGATGAATTTGGATCGACGATCGCAGCCCAAAGACACAAAAATCGAGTCAATCCGACATCCGTGGCACCATCTACAACTTCCAAAAGATGGACGGCCAAGATGGCACCACGTGGTGCCATCTCAGCCACCCAAATGGCCGCTGGCATTTTGTGAAGGCCCCCGCCCGATCGCTCTCCGCCGTCAGATGGAGATCCAACGACTGTGGCCGCCCGGCACTTAAAACATGCGCTCGACCATCTGCACCCCGCAGCGCAGCGGTCGAGCGCGCTTATGCGAGCGCGGGGCGCGGGTTCGAGCCGCGACAAGGGGATTGGAGGCACGAGTAATTGAGGCGCGTGGAGTGTCGGATGGAGGCCGTGCGGTCGCGGGAGCCCGATAGTGCCGACGCGCGATTGCACACCCCGCGTAACGCGTGATCGCACGCGCAGGCGGACGGGTTGCAGTGGGCGCGGACGCGTTTTAAGCCGTCCGATCTCGCGATCGAACGGCTGAAAAGCGCTGGACGTGCGCAAGCATCGAGGAGCGGGTAGCCAAGGAGGCGTGCGTGGGCGCGGCGACGACGGCCATGTCGGGGCTTTAGTGACAGATTTATCCGTCACTAAAGACCCCTTATTTATTATTTTGAAGATGTAATGTCCATTTTGCCCCCACTCCTTGCAACTATATAAGGAGACCCCCTCCATACGAAATTCTCATCCCTTCTTTCTCCTCTCTACCCCTCCAAAGCTCAAGAGAAGCTTGTCCCACACCCGGGATGCTTCTCGCGAGATAAAGTCCAATTTTCGCTCCCCTTCGGAAGTGGATCCCGCGACGATGACGGCGTGCTGCTTCGTTCCCGTTCTTATGTTTCGTCCTCCTTTGTCCCGCTTTGTTCTCCTTCGTCTAGGCATCGTCCCGTCCGGCTCGTCCTCCAAGCAACCGTCGAGGAGGATTTCTCTCTCCCTGTTCTTTTTACAGCTTTCTAGTATAGATTTACTGCTTTCTAGATTAATCTACTCGTCCTCTAAGCAACCGTCGAGGAGGACATTTCTCCCTCCATTCTTTTAATGCTTTCTAGAATAAATTTATCGCTTTCTAGAGTAATTGTTTTATGCTTTCTAGTTGTAATGAACAATCTCTTCAATGCAAAAATTTCTTGTTTATTCTACATCTCATTTTGATTTCTCTGTGTAATATTCTCTTTCTCTCTTACTCTCTCTCTCTTATAATTATTGTAAATAATTAGATAGTTCTAAATTGAATTATTCTGTAACAAATAAAAAGAAATGCGTAGTTTTTAAATCAAACATCTGCCTCCCTGTGTTCGACCCGGAATTTTAATTTCGGTATAAATTTTATTTGTTGAACACGAATTCTTCGCTTTCGAACTACAGCGACAGGTTTTACAAAACTGAACACGTTAGCGTAGGTTCGTAAACGTTCAACATTTTGGCGCCGTTGCCGGGGATCGAATGATCTTTGATTTCTCTTCGCGTTTTGTAACTTACAAATCATTTACCTCACTTTTCTCCTTTCTTATTGTAATTGCAAGTACTCTTTCGAGGCAGGCAAAAGCGGTAGATTGGAGTAAAGTGTTGTAGAAGGTTTTGTGAGTTACCCCCCACCTCCCACCCATTAGATTTCATTTCATCACATAATAACTCAAACATCAATCAACCTAGGTGTTTTTATAAACTCTAAGGTTAGATTGTTTGTTGTTTGACACCCATACTCACCCCAACCCCCACATTAAAAAGAAAAAAATAAAAAAAAATCTCACAGAGGTACACAACCTCATCTGATTTTCTAACTCAACCGGTAAACTGATCTTAGGAGCCGGTACACACATCCAAACACATAATCGAGTAGAAATCAGATTAGGTAATCATTTGTGTGCCTAATTAAGTGGTGCATTTGTGGCCAATTGTTTGAGTTGATTGGGCTGCACCACTTCAAATAAAATAAACTCATCAAGTAGCTGCCAATTAGGTTCAACTCTTAGGGATTTACAAGGCAATCCACATTCTTTTTAAACTTTAAAGGAAAACATCTTCACCTGTGCTTGTAAAACTTGGTGTGCCAACGAAACTTGATTGAAAACACCTAAAGTTGAATCCTAAAAGCTACTAAGCAAGATTTGAATCTTAAAATTCACCACATCAAAAACAATCTTGCTTGAAAACCACTGGTTGTGCACTCACACACAAATCAATCAATCATTAAGGGCACAACCCATTTAAAGGGCCCATCACATTCCAAAGCACATTCAAACCTAGCCCTAAATAAAACAAAGTAGACGTTGGCCTTAAGGATTGGACTCGCTCTTCAGAACCCAGAACGAGATTATTTTCGATTAGTCTGTTTCTACTGTTCAATCTGATGTCTAGCTAGGGGAGTAGAGTCAAACGATCGCGACTGGGGGGTACACTAGGAACCGGAGGCGCAAGCCGAAGGAAGAACCTTCTCCCCAGTCCCTCCTTCTAACTGGTTGGATTGAACAGACGGAAGTAGATCAAATCGTTCCTTTATCTCAAGACAGGTTTTGAGAGTCTGTAGGTCTTTAGGCTAACCTATTTAAGGACAGGTTTGATTGTTTGTATTGCAGGGCACCTTTCTTCCTCCCGTGTATCATGAATCCTTCCACATATTTCACGCATTCCCGCTCTTTCCCTCCTGTTGTAAATTATCCTCAACATGACGATTATCCCAACTCGTATTGTAATCGACCATCAGTTAGTTGGGATAATTTGGATTGGGGATACAATTCCGGACCCCCGTGTTTAGGGTCTAACCCTGAACACTTTGATTCTGATTTCTATCCTTCTCAGAGCTACATCGATTATAGATCATCCTCCTTTCATGAACAACCTAATACGATCTACAATCAAGAAGGATACACTGATCCTTACCCATCCTCTGATTTCACTGCCTTTAGGTCATCACCATCTTTTGAACAATCTGAAATGACCTATTATCAGGATGGGTATAACAAATCTCAATTCGTTAATTCCTCTACATTGATGTCAAACCCGCCCAACCCTGAACCAACTCATTTGGTTCAGGTTAATCAGGTTCAAGATAAGGTTCTGGCTAACTTGAGGAATGTCATTTAATCTTTAGAAGTTCAGCCAATACCTTGCATTGAGAGATTGGAGCCCCTGATTGAAATGATTGATGATTTAAACAAGTCTTTGTTGGATTGGCTCCAGGATGTTAAGGATAAGAACCCGGGTGAGTTTCTACTTGGGAAATTAGCGAAATTGAGGATGAGATTCGTGGTTGCTTTGATTCAACTCTCTTCAGGAAAGCCAATGACAGAACCCGCTCAGGCACCTGTTGGGGGGACACGTGTTACGAGGCTGACCAGAATGAATTAAAACAACCAATTAAGGATGATCTGATTTCTTCACCTGAGATCCCTGAGCCGGGTTACGAGGAAACGTATGTCTCCTTGGAACACAAAGTGACAAATGATTTTGGGACATACATTGATACGGATCCTGATGGTGAAGATTCAAGTTGCGAAGTCTCACGCGAGTTTTCTGAACACGATTTCTGTGAGATGATTGGGCCTGAGGAATCTGATAGATCAATTGATAGCCAAATAACTGAGAACACTGATCTTTTTAGGGCACACATTACGGATCCAGAATCACATTTTCTGGAAGAATCAATTCAATGCCCTGATTATCAGTTACACCCTGTTGAGCTTATTGATGATTCTAATTCTGAGATAATTAGACCCAAGTCAATTTTGATTCTGCCACATCATTTAGACTTGGAGATTCCAAACAGGGTGATGAATATACAAGAGGTCTTGGAATTTGAAACACTTAATGAGGAGGATAGGAGCGGGGAAGTTCTGATTTGGGAAGTTAATTTTGGAGGAAATGGAAGATTGAGTCGAAGGGTTCCTTTTAAGCTGAAACCATCAAATCAGAACCCTTACGACATTTGTTTCGAGGATGTTCAACTCAAGCACACATTCAACGATTATCCTTTTGAGCTTCAATTTTCTGTAACCCGACTTTTTGGTCTTGGGTTGCATCCTCAGAAATTGCAGGCCCGATCCCGCTTACATTCTGATTTTAGGTTTTGGGTAATTTTTATCCAGAACCTAAGATATTCTCGATTATGGGGTGTGGGTCTGCACCACAATCTGGTCCACATCTATGGACCTCTGCTGACAGGTCAGAGGATTCTTCTGTTCATTCTAATTCTGACCTGCACATGTGAATTCTTCATTTCTTTTCTTTGTATAGTGTGCCTAGCTAAAGGCACTAAACTCAGCACTTATACAGTTCTTTTTCGTTTTCATCTTGGAGCGGACCTAATATTCACGCAATTCAGGTGCTTTCTACACTTTTCCACTCTGTTTTATGTCTTTTTAATACAATGAGGACATTGCATTAGATAGGCATGGGGGGGTAGATATTCATCTCTGAATTCATTCGTCAGCTCCGTAGATTTGTTTATTTTATTTTATAAAAAAAATAATAAAAATAAAAATTTTGGAATTAGGAAAGAGAATTTAGGTTTAAGAAAATTTTCAATCGTAGGAAATACTACATTAGGATCTGAACACAAAGACCCCTCAGGTCTTTGGACTTAATTAGCCTGTGTATCCACTAAAATGTGGATTTGTCTTTGAGTCCTCGCCATCTTAATTCTATTATAATTGGAATAATAAGTTTGGGTGATAAGTACACGACTTATCAACCCGCCCTCTGATTTGAGGGAATTTTGAGTTTTAAGCATCTACACACTTTCTTTGCACTGACTCGTTATTCGGCGATTCTAACGGAAATTGGGTAGCTAATGAACCTTCTAGGGTGATATGGCTGGCAAGTTATCGTGGGTAACAGCCCATAGGTAGGTTGTCCAGAGCCCAGTCACTGGACCTTTCTCTTTTTGCTGCCTTTAGGTAAATCTTAGATCAGGGAAGCCACCTATTTAAAAAAAAAAAATCAAAAATAAAAAGGAGAAAAGAACAAAAAGAAATAAGCCACACTTCGCCGCACGAGTATGGCTGGCAAGTTGTCGGTGGTAACAGCTCATCGACCGGTTGTCCAGAACCCAGCTCAGAAAATGCACTAAAAATTCATAAAACACTTAGGAACAAGCGGAGAAGTAGAATAAATCGGGGAGATATACACTGGATTCACCCTTGTGTTGACCCCGTTAAAAAATAAATAATGGGAGAAAGCTACCGGTTGTAAAGATACACCTTTAGGCAGAATTCTTTTTGAGGTCACTTAGAGGCGAAGAAATCCGAAGTCCGTTCTAATTGCCGGTCAACGAGTCTATCACAATCACAATAAGATGCTTAAACTTAGGGTTCTCATCAAATCTTGGGTGAGTTGAATGGCCGTAGAAAGCCACTCTTAAACCCTAAAATTTGAAAATCCAAAAAAATTAGAAAAGAGTAAAAAGAGAAAAAGAAATTTTTATTTGAATAAGGCGAGGGCTTGAGGCGGTCTGCATTTTGGCTGATACCCGGGTACTGTTGTGTCTTTGAAAGTTCAGTTCCTAAGTAGAAAATTTCTTAATGATTGAAAATAACTCAGGTCCAAATAATCTAACCTAATTCTTTTATAAATAGCATATAGTTTTTGCTAGGGACTAGCAAAAGATAGGCATGGGGGTATGATGTAAACACATTTACACTACTTAAAATGTCTATCTATGCATGTTCTTAAGCATAGGATTGCATTTCATGATATAAATATTGCATAACATGCATCATCTCGCATTTAGAGTAGTTTGAATAAAATGGAGGTTAATTGTCTCCTTTTATGTGCTTGGACAGGGCAAACATTTTATTGGGGCCTCGGATCAAAGATCCAACCGTATGGATATGATCAGGGCGACGATTGGAGTTCAATGACTCAAAGATCACCCTAATCAGGCATCTGTAGCATCAGATAGAGACCGGGGAACCCTAGAAGAACAAGGGCCAAGATGGTGTAAATCCGCACTTCAGATGACAAATCCGACTGCACGGATGAATTCGGATCGACGATCGCAGCCCAAAGATATAAAAATCAAGTCAATCCGACATCCGTGGCACCATCTACAACTTCCAGAAGATGGACGGCCAAGATGGCGCCACGTGGTGCCATCTCAGCCGCCCAAACGGCCGCTGGCATTTTGTGAAGGCCCTCGCTCGATCGCTCTCCGCCGTCAGATGGAGATCCAACGGCTGTGGCCACCAGGCGCTTAAAACATGCGCTCGACCATCCGCGCCCCGCAGCGCAGCAGTCGAGCGCGCTTACATGAGCGCGGGGCGCGGGTTCGAGCTGCGGCGAGGGGATTAGAGGCGCGGGTAATTGAGGCCCGTGGAGCGTCGGATGGAGATCGTGCGGTCGCAGGTGCCCGATAGCGCGATCGCACGCGCAGGCGGGCGGGTTGCAGCGGGTGCGGACGCGTTTTAAGTCGTCCGATCTCGCGATCGGACGGCTGAAAAGCACTGGACGTGTGCGAGCGTTGAGGAGCGGGCAGCCGAGGAGGCACCCGTGGGTGCGGCGGTGACGGCCACGTCGGGGCTTTAGTGACGGATTTATTCGTCACTAAAGACCCCTTATTTATTATTTTGAAGATGTAATGTCCATTCTGCCCCCACTCCTTGCAACTATATAAGGAGACCCCATCCATACGAAATTCTCATCCCTTCTTTCTCCTCTCTACCCCTCCAAAGCTCAAGAGAAGCTTGTCCCACACCCGGGATGCTTCTCGCAAGATAAAGTCCAATTTTCGTTCCCCTTCGGAAGTGGATCCCGCGACGACGATGGTGTGCTACTTCGTTCCCATTCTTCTGCTTCGTCCTCCTTCGTCCCACTTCGTTCTCCTTCGTCCAGGAGTCGTCCCATCCGGCTCGTCCTCCAAGCAACCATCGAGGAGGATTTCTCTCTCCCTATTCTTTTTATAGCTTTCTAGTATAGATTTACTGCTTTCTAGATTAATCTACTCGTCCTCTAAGCAACCGTCGAGAAGGACATTTCTCCCTCCATTCTTTTAATGCTTTCTAGAGTAAATTTATTGCTTTCTAGAGTAATTGTTTGATGCTTTCTACTTGTAATGAACAATCTCTTCAATGCAAAAATTCCTTGTTTATTCGACATCTCATTTTGATTTCTCTGTGTGATATTCTCTTTCTCTCTTACTCTCTCTCTCTCTTCTATTTATTGTAAATAATTAGATAGTTCTAAATTGAATTATTCTGTAACAAATAAAAAGAAACGCGTAGTTTTTAAATCAAACATATGCCTCTCTGTGTTCGACCCGAAATTTTAATTTCTGTATAAATTTTATTTGTTGAACACGAATTCTTCGCTTTCGAACTACAGCGACAGGTTTTCCAAAATCGAACATGTTAGCGTAGGTTCGTAAACGTTCAACATAATCCCATCAATCCATCTCACCATCAAGGGCCTAAACTCCACTTATATGACCGACCACCCAAAGCTTCTTGGAGACTCCATATGGCTAGCCCCCTATAGCCCACTTTTCGACCCTTAGATGCTCATCCAAGGGCATAGTTTATCTTGATGTGATGACCACACTATAGCCTTTGACTAGATCTAATGGCTCACATTTGATTACATTCCTATAAAAATAGTAAGACTCTGCCACCTGCAAATCATTCTATAATCTATATTAGTTTAGCTTAGCTACTCCACCACATAGTGCATGCCTACTACCATATAGCCCATCTCCATGGCCATCCACCACCATAGATAGGTCACCTCCACCTCCATTTACCACTATACATCCATTTTAAATAGAAACCTCTCCCTAGTGCCCTTCTTCCTCTTCCGCCATGTTACTTTGGTGGCTTCGCTATAGCTCTTTCGATCTTCTCCATCTTCTTCCTGGTGTCATGGATCTAAGGCTCCTCCAACAACCTCATAGAAGCATAATACAAGTGATTGCACACTTCTTCTCTCCATCTCCCTCTTTCTATTTATGATCTTCTTATGTTTTTGTCATTCGAAGAATGTAAAACTTTTGATCATTAATAGAAGCATTTCTTGATATTTTTATATTCACAATCTTCGTGGTGATTTGATACCTATCTTTCTTTCGATTCCATTTCAAAAACAAATGGACTTCAGTTGTTCGGTACTATTTTAATTGATCACTAGGTTTTCATGCTACAATGATTCCAAACTTTAAGCCACAATTATCTAGTATATCAATTTAGCACTATGGCTAGGGAGGCACAACCTTGTTTTTGCCTTTCCTTTTCACTTCTTTCTTTAGATTCCTAATCCATTTTGTCTCGTTGTTTGTCATCTTTGTAGGTGCACTAGATAAGGGGTGAAAGTGTGGTTGATAAAAAGGTTGCAAATAAAAGTAATCTCACAATTCAATCACCACAAATGCACAAGTACTTTTAAGTGGAAACCCCAAGGGTAAAAATCACCACCGAAGTCTTCCTGACTTAGGATTTTTTGATCTACCAAGTAGATCAAATCCACCAATGTATCACTTGAACGAGGGTGATACAACCTCAACTTACAATCCACACTACTTTAACCAAGGGTAGTGTACCTAAAATCCTCTTCACGAAGAGTATTTCGTCTCACAAGGAAGACGGGAATTTACCACGTGAATACTCAACCAAAAACAAAATGGAAAATATAACTTATAAAGACACAAAATATAATGTTTATCCAAGATACTATAGGAAAAGGCACATCCCTATTTGTGGAAGTTAGTAGGCATCAAGGCACAGTAGGTTATTGCTCTCATAAGTGTAGTATGAAACTTGGAGAGCTTGGATACTTTATTCTTTTGATTTCTTTACAAAATGAGACTAAAATGGTGGAAAGTATTATCTCTTGGTGTATATAGCCAAGGAGAGGTTCCCCTCTATTTATAAAGTTCTTAAAAAGGTTAAAGAAGTCTTGGGAGAGGGCTTCTAGCCGTTGGAGGCATATCCCAAGAGATATGGTCGAAATCCAGATAAAATCAAGCCATAATTAGGTCTGACAACAGAATTAGGCGTCTGATAAATTGATTACAAATCTAATCAAACGTCTGATAAAAGAATGAGATGTCTGATTCCCTAAGGTGATCCTCTGGAATGGGATTCGATCCAAACAGGGATCAAGTGTCTTGTGGTCAGATGTCTTACTAGACGTCTGAACAAGCTGTTGGATGTCTAATGACAAAGATAATCTTGATAGTTGATTCTCAAAAGCTAACGGTTAGATTTGGTCTTGAAAGATTATAATTAGGGTCAAATTTAATCACAACGGTCAATTATAAGATGTCTGGGACTATCTTTGGATGTTAGGAAGAGGTTTTGTTCATCTTAAAAGGAGTTTCTGGACATTTGATAATATGTCTGGATGTCTAATAAAGGTCATTGGAAGTCTAATAAGATGTCTAGAAGTCTAATAAGGTAGGCTATTTGCTATTTTTGTTTTCTAACTTGATTCTAAGATATTCCTAAGTGTCCTAAGGTTAAGTGAGTGTGTCTAGGACTTAGGTTATTATATTTTGGGCTCTTTAACATATTTCTAAGGAAATAAAAGAACAAAAAATACATGTACATAAAAACAAGATGACTATCCTATTCTTCTTCTTCTTCAAGCTTTGGCTCCAAGCCAAGTCCCCAATCCATGCTCCTTGATGCTTTTGCTCCTAAGTCAAGCTCCTACATTCCTCCATGGACTTAAGCTCAAACTCCTACACACTTGCTACCATTTGCATATACTTCGAAACTTTGAACTCAAATGCAAATGTGAAATTGCATGTGTTTTGTTATCATCAAAATCAATTATCGTGGTACATTTGCACCAATAGTCTTATGTGCAGGAGCCACGAATCAGAAGAAGGCATGACAAACAAAGCAAAATAAGAAATAGAAGTTTAAGGGTAAGTGCCACTATCATTTAGTTTGGGTTAGATTTTATTGGATCTATAAAAACCTTAAAATATATATAGGTGTTTTGCTAGAATATTAGGCCAATTTTATTATATACCTACTTTGTTTATTTGAAAAAAAATAATAAAAAAATCAATCTTGATTAGAGTTATTCTTTGATGTACCTCTTAAAAACCCTTGATCTCTATTTTCAAAATTGATTATTCACTTTTCAAAAATCGTTTCTTAGTATTATGAATCGCTAAAAATTCTTAAAAACTTACTAGGTATTTAAACCAAGAATCTCACATAAAAATTTCAAATAAATATGAGCTGTGAAAATTTTTTAAAAATTCTTATGGTGGACTACTACCAAAATTGAATTTATTCCTATTTTACATCTATATGGAAATTCTTATAATTTTTATACTAGTCTGATTAACCTGAATTGGTGGCATTGGAATCCTTGGGTAACTAAACATCACAAAAAAATTGAAAAAAAATTATTTTGAGCATGTTTGATTACATTGAAATTCCAATCACTAGCTAGGGATCATAATAGACTTGAAAACCCCAGTGCACATTTAAATTTGAAAAAATTACAAGACATGATTTAAAAGTTCTGAAAAAAAAAATTTTGCCATTCCCTTTTAGTGGTCTTTAAGAAGCATTATTTGTATTTAGTTAAAATTTCTTTGAAACTTCTAAGTTTCCTGATCTAGGGTCTAATCTTTAGGTTTGAGAATAGGCACTCATACATTATTTTATTTATGAAGGAAGATATCATTACCCATGCTTGATAAAAACTATTGTATGCCTTCACAAGAACCTTGATTGAAGTGATTAACACATTGGAACCATAGAAATTCACTAATACAAGCATTGAACTTGAAAATTCACCACATCAGTTAAACTTGTATTGTGAATCTCTTGTTTGCACGCTACATATACTACAAAAAATTAAGCTTTATCGACATTTGATATTTGCCACTATATGTCTTCTATTTGCTACTATACCAAATTTGCGACACTTAAAATAAATGCCACTTGTTTTCCACCTTCATTAGCATTAATAAAAGGTTAGCGACATTTGTATAATTGTTGCTAAATTATTGGTATTAGTGTCAGTTTAATTGCCACAATTAATGGCGCTAATGATCTTCTTAAATGACAATTTATTTGCCACTATTTTGCTGCTATTGATTTATATTAGTGACAATTTAATTGACACTATTATTGATGCTATATACTTCAATTCATGACTTTTATTTATGTAACTAAATCACCACTATTAATTTACTTTAATGATACTTTATTTCTCCATTTAATTGCCAATAGTTATATCATTTATCATCAATTATATGTCTCTAAATTGTCACTATTGATTTTCTTTAATTACGCTTTTATATGCCATTAAATCACCAGTATTGATATGTTTTAATAACACTTTCTTTTTCTATTTAATTTCCACTATTGTCACTATTGATTCACTTTGATGACCCCTTGTTATATCATTTAATTATCACTATTGATATTCTCAAATGAGAAAAAGAAATTTAACAAGTCCGAGACGTAAAGGCATGGGAAACCCCAATTTTATTGATTCTCAAGTAATAAAGTACAATAAGAATCTTTCAAGACATTACATCAAAAATAAGGGGAAAAAAAGTAGCAACAACCTCCACTACCATAATAATCCCCTCTTAACAGTGCTATAAACAAAGAAATAAAAAATAAGATAAAATTGAAAATACAACTGAAAAAATATGTCCATCCCATTCATCAAGATGAAAAACATTATTACTGACAACAACTTCCATTGCATTCTAATCTTCTACCACAACTTTAATCTGACCATGAATAAGCTTCTTTGTCCTCAAAACTTCCATGCTTTTAAGTCCACCATCTTCAATTTGATGTAGAAACTCCAAATCTTAGTTAAAGGAGTTGTAGCTCCAACATAAACACATCATACAGGTGTTGCTTGTATTTTATTCTTCGTTGTGTAATTATCTATCAACCTACAACAAATATAGTTACATTTGGTCATCAACAAACATGATTGTAAGTCAATAAAAAGAATTAGTTGATATATTGTGTTGATCCTTTTGCTTATCACCTCCATTCCAGTTTAATTTTAGATATATAGGGTTCCTATATTATGGTTTTTTCCCTATGTAAGGTTCTTCTATTGACTCCAATGCCAATTCATATCAAAGAGAGGTGGTTAAGTAATTCAGGCGCTGGTATTTCCATGATTATTTATATAATTATTGCTTAACTAATGTTAGTCTAAGGGTAATTTATGTTAGATTACATTTAGGTAGGTCAGATTAGGCATTTTAGGTTATTTTGTAAATAATGCATACTTTTGGGCTTTCGTACAATTTTTCCTACAATTGTATCTCACACCTTGATGAGTTAATTTTTATATGTGTAGATACAAAATTTTAGATTAATCGAACCAAGGCTGATTCGACTTTCTAGATTAAGCTCAGTTGGAAAAGGACTAGTCTGGTAAATGGACCTATTTGGAAACCCAATTAACCTAAAGCCCTAGCCTATTTAGGAACCCAATTAGTTATTCCTAAACCCATGCAAATCCCCACCAATAACCCTTTTACCTAGCCCAAACCTAAGCCTAATATCCTCCACGTAATTTCCCATGCCCACCTTCCCACTAAAAGTCCTACACTTGTTTTCTTAATTCCCAAACCACCACCCAACTATTTTCCCACACTACACACCAACATAACTTATTCCCCAACAAACGCAATATCCAAATAATCCCATGTACTTCAAAACAAAACAAACCCATGTACTACAAAATAAAACAAACCCACGTCCATATCCCATGCAATGCCCTCCATAGACTTTCCATACAACCACTTTCCACTACCTGACATCCCTAATTCCATCTACACAAAACCAACACCCAATCCCATGTAATATCCCACCTTATCTCCTACATAACACCTCCAACCACCTCTCAATTTCCCATCCAATTTCTACTCCCACTCGGTTATAATTATTTTACCAATTCCACTCTTCAACTCACAGGCTCATTTCCCATTTATTCCCTTAATTATTTTTCCCATCCATCCTATTAATAAATCTAGGCCACCCATTATCCTTCCTAGTTAATGTAGACCTTAGATTTATCTCCAACAAACACCTAATATATCCTATCACCTTGCCCTTAATCCTAGCTCTTGATCCTTAACCTATTAATCCTATCAATCCAAATTAGTGATCCTAAGCACCTTAGACCGACCAATAGGAAGCCTCCTAGAGACCTATATAAACCCCTATCCACCCCCTCTTTAGAGCTATCTCCTACTTAGAATTTCCTACCTTCACATAGTCTTTACTACTGGTGCTAGTCTACACCATCTTTGGTGATTTTGGTGAGTGCATCTTCTCATCCACATCTAAGTTGATGCTGTGGACTTCGCCTTTGATGCCCACAGGTTCTGCATTTCTCTAGTCTAGTTCTAGCTGTAGTAATCTAGTTCTAGTTATAATTTTCCAAGCATTCCTCTAGTTGCAATACTACTTCTATCTATGCTAAACTCTTATCTTATTCAATAAAGTTCTTATTATTTTTCAACTTGTCTTCAAGTTGTATGCTTTCTGGTAGTAGTATATTATAGTTCTAGCACTTGCATGCTATTAGATTTAGTATTAGTTCTAATAATCATCCTACTTCATACTTTGCCTCCCTATGAATGACTTGGACACCCATATTTTTATTCTAAAATCCTTACGAGTTTGATTTCACTTACAAATCAAGAGTTTCTACATGTATTTATTACAACGAACATGTTTTTTTTTTGCATACCTATTCCACTTGCAAAACACTTTTTGGCACCATTGTCGGGGAGGCAACGAGACTATTTTGCTTTGAATATCTTCATTTAGATTTTCATGTGTGAGATCTAACTTGTTCTTCTCTTTTTGTCATTTTGTGTGTAGGATCGCGTAGTTGCACACAAACAATTCGCGAAGCGATGAGAAGAAAAAGTGCAGGTGAAGATCTCCAGGTAAGTCACCTACATCCTAGACTTAGGTAGATTCATGACTCTTAGGAGTAATTGCATTTAGTATTGTTTCAAAAGAAAAAAGAAAAAAGCTCTTATTGGTGGGTATTATCTTTTGAAAATCAACAAAATCACCTTCTCAAGTGCCAGCGAGCCTTTGATTTTCAAAATTTCATTCCTGAAAATTTACTTGTAGAAAAAATTTGAAATTTTATTGCATGTGGGTATTGACATTAGGAACAATATATCCAAATTTTACGTAGTTCTAATTTATATAAAAATTTTGAAAATTCACTAACTGAACTATTATCAAATCTGTTATTGTTCCTGATTTTTTGGATTTCAAAAAATCATGGGAATTTTTATATAACTCAGATTTATTTACAATTTATTGTGTTGGATTTCTGTGATAATATAGAATCCTTAAAGAATCTGAAAAGAAATTTGGTGCATGTTTGATTACACAAAATATTTGATCACTAACCGGTGGTTAAAACAAACTATAGAACCCCTAATATATTTTAAATCTGGAAAAATTATATAACATGCATTAAAAAATCTAAAAAATTTTTATGTGTGCCTTAGTTGGTGGTACAATAGGACCATTGATTTCTCTGATTGGGTCACACCACATTTGATTCTTTGGGCTAAAACGAATCATATAGCACTATTTGCTCTTAGGGTTTCACATTAAGGTAGAGCACACTTGCATCTCCATACTCAAAGGAAATTTATCAAATAATTAGAACTTGTACAAGCTCTTGTGTGCCTCATCAAAACCATTTTTGGAATCTATTTAACCAAGTGAACCCTAAAATTCACCAAATCAAGCACTTGAACTTTAAGTGCAACCATGTCAATTAAGCTTGTATTGTGAACCCTTGTTTGGCACGCACACACAATTCAATTAATCTAATTGGGCAACCACCCCCCTTACACCCATCATTTAATCTCGTGCACTTTAAATCCTAAGCCCTAATTAACTTGATAGACGCACCAACTAGGTTGGATTTTATTTTCCAAACTACCTAGTTGATTGTATCTAAGGCCTTGTCTATTTGGACCAAATGGTGACAATAAAAGTCGATGCGGTAACTATATTAACCTTTAGTGATATCCCATCGTGTGTGGTGTCTTAGGGGGTCCCACCCTTCTGGCCAGCCAAGTAATTCAAGGGTTAGGTCATTTAGCTAGGGTTAGCAAAATTTGGACTAGGCCCAATAGGTGCAACCTTTTAGGGATAGAATTTGATTGCTTGCATTGTGCACACACTTCTCTCTCTTATTCTCTTCTCATCTATACCATTCTTCCAAGTGTATGCATGGACCTAGATCACAAAATCCACACTTGGTGCCACCTCTACAAAGAAAACCAAGGAGGAGACTGATTATTTTTTGTGAATCCAATTCTACATCTGACTTGGACTCTAATCATGATTTGATGGCTAACCCAGCCAACCCTAATCCACAACCAAATCAGATGGAACCTCAGGCTCAGATCCAAGACCTTCAACACCAACTGAACCAGTTTCAACATGATCATCAGACCCAAATGCAGGAGATGCTTGAGATTTTACAAATCCAACATCCACAGGCTAAACCCGTAAGGGATTTTTACAACCCTACCTAGTATCAACGCCAACCTTATGTTAGGGTCCCACCAGTAGAGGTTCAATTTCAGATTAAACACTCCACTATATAGCTCCTACCTCATTTTAAGGTCAACAATGATGAAGACCCCTTCCAATTCTTAGAAGAGTTTATAGCCATTAGTGAGAGAATTAGAATTCCCAATCTACATGATGATGTGCTTAAAATAAAACTCTTCCCTTTTGCCCTAAAAGAGAATGCTAGTCATTGGTTTAGGTTCTAAAGGAAGCCCGTTAAAACATCGGGGTAGCTAAGAAGCACCTTCTTGAAAAAAAAATTCCCAATTGGAAAAACCAATGCACTTAGAAGAGCTATCACCACCTTCTCCCAACACCCTAAAGAACCACTGCATGAAACTTGGGAGAGGTTCATTGATTTAATTAGAAAATGTTCGCATTATGAGGTTCTTAGATGGCAACTAGTGCAAATCTTTTATCACGGGCTTAATGATCATATGAGAAGCCTTGTGGATGCCGTTTGTGGAGGCAACTTTATTAGCAAAGTTGAAAATGGTGCTTTCAATTCATTTGAGAATATGATTGAGAATTCCATGGGCAATGCCTCCATGGAAACTTATGGAAGATCCATGCAGCCTAGAGGTGGAATTTATGAGGTCCAAGAGAACTCCAACAATGTAGACATGAACTTGATATGTGAAAAGCTGGACAAAGTTGAGGTTGTATCTAAAAAATTGGATGAACAGATGAGCCACAATAGGAAGGGAGCAACCCTCCCATCACCGACAATCAAAGCTCCCTCAGGGAGGGAGTTTGTGAACAAGCTGCACATGGCTCAAGTTGCAAGCCAACTAACCTAGAGCCCTTTACATGGGACCCAAGTAGGGACCTTTGATCCTTACTATCCTAACTCCACACTCCTATCCTCATCATCATCTAGATATGAGGATGTGCCGGCTATCCAAGGGAACAGTAGAAGCAATCCTTTCTCCAACACCTATAATCCTGGTTGGAGAAACCACCCAAATTTCTATTGGAAAAGCCAGGGGCAAGTAAACCAACACATTACACAGCCTAGACCCTATCAGATGAACCCTAGCTTACCTAACACTTATAACCAAAGTCAAAATTATCAACCCTTGCCCCCTAACCAGCCTAGCCAAACTAAATTGGCTATATTGAATCAGAACCAACAACTAATGGACACAAATACTTCCATTTTGCAAGCTATGCAGCAGTTGACCAAGTCCATCAAGGATCTGAAGAACCAGCTAGGGCCAAAGCCTAATGATAGGCCTATTGGTACCCTATCCTCACAACCACTTCCAAACCCTAGAAATGCACCAAGTAGAGGAAATTTCCATAAGGGGTTAATCAAAATCAAGCTCATTTGATTCAGCAAGCTTCTATGACTTCACCTTGTTTCAATCTTCCTCCTAATCCAGGAACTATTTATAATCAGGTTCCTCAATCAGATTTGTACTCTATGACTAGCTCTTCCCAAGATTCGAATGAGTACCCACCTGCTTCAGCCAGTTCTACCACTCTTAGAAGTGGAAGGACTTGCCAGGATCCTATTATGACCCCAACTCTACACTCTAGGGACCCTGGTACACCTAACTTGGGAAAGGGGCCTGTTGTGGAGGAGGATCAAGCTCATGATTCTACGAACTCAGAAATCCAAATCCCTTTTCTTGAGGCCTTGAATAGGCCTAGGAAGAAGCCTGAATCTACTACTGAGACCTGGTTGGATGTGTTAAAACAAGTACAGATTAATATCCCGCTCTTGGAAGCCATTGAACAAATCCTAGCCTGTGCTAAATTTTTGAAAGAATTGACTACTACAAAGCGCATGTTGAAATCAAATAATCCTAGGAAGGTTATCTTGATTGAAAAAGCTATCTCAATCATCTTGCATATTTTGAGTCGTTCATGGGGGAGGAGGGGAGTGGTGGATTTCTTGTGTCTATGATCCATGTGCAGAGAGTCGAAGGGTGGAGTTGTGGGAGGACTTAGCTGTAGTTGCTGATCATGTGCAAAATACACCTTGGCTTGTCAGAGGTAATTTCAATTGTGTGCTAACTGGATAGGATAGGGGGAGTGGTAGGGTTGATAGTGCATCACTGGGCTTTCAATTGGCCGTGAAAAATCTAGGCCTGAAAGAATTTCCTTCATCCAGACCAAGTTTACGTGGTGAAATGGCAGTGGACAGGCTTCAAGGTTAGGCGAATTTTTTGGAAATAGCAACTTGCTGGAGATGTTTTAGATTTCCTCCGTTGCTGGATTATAGTGCCCATTCTCTGATCATACTCCTTCGGTGTAGGATAGTGGTGAAGGGACAACCATTGGCTCTTATTTTAAATTCATGAGGTCTTGGTTAAGGGAATCTAGCTGTTGAGAGATGATTGAATCCAGGTGGCTTTGCCAACATGTGGAGGGTTCTCCCACTTTCAGATTAGCCTCCAAATTGTGGGCATTGTGGGATATGATGAAGGAATTTGGGGCAGTGGCTATGTCCTTGAGAGATCAAAGAAGGAGGGAAGCACTTCATGCGCTACTGGAGTTAGACAATCTGGAAGGGGCACGACCTATAACTAACGTCAAGCTCTCTCAATGCAGATGTTGGCAGGAGGTTATAGTGGAGGAAGATTTGAAGTAAGAAATAGATTGGCATGAGAGGTCAAGACAGTTATGGTTAAATGAAGGTGATGCGAACACGAAATACTTCCATATGGCCGCTAGCTCAAGAAGGCATCTCAATCTCATATCTGCAATCTAGGTTGGAGATCAACGGCTGACATCCATGCGAGAAATAAGAGTTGTAGCTACTAATTATTTTTAAGAGATTCTAGGGCACCTGGCAGGGGACAGTGGAGGATGGCTACATCGACCTTCCTGCATGTCACTGAAGAGCAGTTTGATAGGTTGATAATGCCTATTGGGGAGATGGAGGTCTTTGATGCCTTTAAGGACCTAAATGAGGAAGGATCACCAAGTCCAGATGGCTTCCAGGTGTTCTTCTACAAAGAAATGTTGAGGGTGGTTATGGAGGTTATTGATGAATTCTGGAGGGGCAATTCTAGTTTTAATAGGCTTAATAGATCCTACTTGTTTCTTTTGGCTAAGAAATAGGGGGCTGAACTTTTTTTTGACTTTCAGCCTATTGCTCTCTCAAACTCGATCTATTTAATTGTGAGCAAGGTGTTGGCAAATAGATTGCGGTTTTTTTTGAAGAGCTTGATCTCACCTATTTAGTCTGCTTTTCTCCTCAACAGGTCTCTACAAGAATCGTTTGTGCTCGCTCAGGAGATGGTGGTGGGCTGGCCTAGGAGGAAAAGCAAAGCATTTATGTGGAAAATGGATTTTAGTAAAGCCTATGACTTGGTGTCATGGCCATATCTTTGGGAGGATTTTAGGCAAAGAGGATTTCCACCTCTTTGGCTATAGTGGATGAAGAGATGCATTACGACATCAGCATTCTCCCCTTTAATTAATGGTAGACCATGTGGCTCCTAAATACAACCTCAATGTGGGGGGAGACAAGGGTGCCATCTCACCCCGTTGATTATTAACCTTGTGCTTAATACTTTGGCTCAGTATGCTTGTAGACTTTCTACAATAGGTCATGTTAGGGGGTACTCTATGTCCAATAGATAGGCTATGGCTCCGATTTTGCAATATGCGGATGATATGGTTTTCTTCGCGGAGGGGAGCAACAATGAGGCTCCGATGGTGTTTCTTTTGGTTCATATTTTTGGGGAGATGTCAGGCTTGAAGCTGTATGGGAACAAGTTTTCTTTGGTGTGCTTTGGGATGAGTGGAGAGGAGCATGAATTAATCTCAACAACATTGCATACTCCCATTGTCTCCCTACCAATTAGATATTTGGGGCTACCCCTGAAGTGTAAGAAATTGAAGAGTGACTGGAACGTTTTGTTCGAGAAGACTATAGTGAGGCTTCAGAGCTGGAGTAGTAGATACTTGTCGAAAGGTGGTAGGTTGATTCTCTTGGTAATCACAGCCATCCCGGTATTCTTTTTCTCTATTTTTAGGGCTCCTAAGGTAATCTGGAAGTGGCTGGATGTGATGCATAAAAGATTCTTCTAGAAGGGGGCCTCACATGAAGGTCATTTTTGCAATCGTTGAAGTGGGAGACTATATGTACTCCTAGGAAATATGGTGGTTTCAGCTTAAGATCACTCAAAGACTTTAATGATGCGCTGTTGTTAAAGTAGGCCATCCGATTGTTTGAAGGGGAGGATAAATTATGGTCAAAATTGATCATCTCTGAATATGGGGTGTCACATGCTGCTGCAAATCAGTTGAAGCCACAAAAGCCTTTTCCCTTTTGGATTTAGGTGGTTCAGCCACTTGCTGACAATTGGGGCCTGTTGAAACTAGTAATGGAGGATGGTAGGTCTTTTAGTTTTTGGCACGAAAACTGGTCTGCTTTAGGTGTTTTTAAAGCTAAATTTTCGAGGGTTTTGGTGGTGCCTCTGACAAAATAACATATGTGGCTGATTGTTGGGATGACGATGGTGAGACATGGCAAACTGCAGGCCTTGAGAACTACAAGGATGGATCCAAAACTTGGGACGAGAAATTGAGGCTGCAACAGGAACTTCAAGCCTTGAGGCCAACAGCAGGGGCTGATCATTACACCTGGAAGGAACATTTTTCTTCTTCCAAAGCCTATGAGAAAATGCTTCATAATAGTAGGAATGGAGAAGTTCATATGGTTTGCTCAATGTTGTGGTTGCTTAAGATCCCCTTGAGCGTGCAAATCTTCCTTTGGTTATGTAGGAAGGATGGTCTGATTACGAGTGACGTGCAGCATAGAAGGATGGGGACTCCAACGCAAATATGTCAGCTTTGTAGGCTAAAAACGGATTGTAGCAAATATATTTTTTCCTTGTGAGGTGATTGATTGTGTTTGGAGGGAGGTGCTTGGGGAATCTGTTCCTATGTGGGATGTTATGTGGGATAATTTTTTGTTTCAGGGTAAACCACATTCTTCTATGGTGGCTATTTTGTGGCGTGTTTGGAGAGCTCAAAATCAGTGCTTTTCCAAGAGAGGCCTATGTGCATGAGGAAAATTGTAAATGGGCGTCGGGCTCTCATATAGTGTTGGGAGAATACGAAGTAATGGCCTGATGTGAATTTTTAATAAAATTTTTTCCAGATTTCTATCGTCCTCGATAGCTTTCCTCACAGTTTCAAAAAAAAAAAAAAACTTCCCTTTAAGAAGAAGGATCCAAGAGCCCCTCTAATTTCTTGTTCGATTGGGGATATTACTTTGGATGAAGCTCTATTGGATCTGGGTGCCTCCAGTAATCTAATCCCGACTGTATTATATGAGAAATTCAATATAGGTGACCTGAAGCCCACTAATGTGACATTTCAACTAGTCAACCAGACTATCACCAAGCCACGTAGGATTCTGGAGGATGTGATTGTTTGTGTCAAGGAGTTTTACTTCCCTATTTATTTTCTAGTCCTTGACATGGAGGTACTCGAATGACTCTGTGATACCTCGATCATCCTGGGCAGACCCTTCCTTGCTACTGCTAAAGCCCACATTGATTGTGAATATGGGAAAATGGAAATTGCCTTTGGAGATAAAAAGTTGAAATTAGATGTTTTTAAGGTAATGAAAAACTTTGATGAATGTGGAGCTAGTGAGGACTTAGAGAATGATGATATAGGAAAGCTTGGCTATTAATCTTATTGAGGCTCCTTTGCTAGCATGTTTGATTCAACCAAGAAAGGAAACTGATTTGGAACCTATGTGCAAGGAAGTCTGCAAGTATCTAAATCTAACACCTGACTCAAGATTTAGAATTGATCCTCTTGTGGAGAGGCTACCTATGCCATCTTCACCTACTCAGCTAACCTCACTCAGGGTCCCACCTAAATTGGAATTAAAGCCCCTCCCAAGTAGTCTGGAATATGCCTTCTTAGCACCAAATCAGACCCTCCCTATGATTATTAACTCCCATTTGACTAGGGATCAAGAGCGTAAATTGACTAAGGTCCTAAGTGCTAATAAGCAAACTATTGGATGGATCGTTTCTAATTTGAAGGGTATTAGTCTTGCTTATTGCACCTACAAGATATACTTGGAAGAAGATGCTTGACCTTCTCGTGAATTACAAAGGAGACTTAACCCGAATATGTGAGAGGTCATCAAAAAGGAAATAATTAAGTGGCTTGATGTGGGCATTATTTACCCCATTTCTGACAGTCCTTGGGTAAGCTCAATTCAAGTTGTACCTAAGAAAGTAGAGCTAACTGTGGTGACCAATGACGAGGATGAATCCATCCTGGCCCGCTCCATAACTGCATGGCAAGTCTGCATTAATTATAGAAGACTCAATTCTACCACTAAAAAGGATCACTTCCTCCTACCTTTTATTAATCAGATCCAGGAGAAATTGGTGGGAAGGAAAATTTTCTATTTCTTGGATGGATATTGTGGATATAACTAGGTTGCAATTAGTCCAGAAGACCAAGAAAAGATGACTTTTACATGTCTTTAAGGAACCTTGGCTTTTCGTAGAATGCCTTTCGAATTATGCAATGCACCTCTGACTTTTCAAAGGTGCATGATGGCGATCATTTTGGACATGATCGGTGATTACTTGAAGTCTTCATGGACGATTTTGTGATCTTTGGAGATTCCTTTGATGAGTATCTAAGCAACTTGGACAAGATTCTGAGATGTATAAACCTAAATTTGGTCTTGAGTTGGGAAAACAACCATTTTATGGTCTAAGAAGGGATTGTGATTGGATATATTATGTCTGAAAGAGGCTTCGAAGTCGACCGAGCTAAAGTTGATTTGATCTCCAATCTACCACCTCCTATCTCAGTTCGACAAGTTAGATCATTCTTGGGGCATGTTGGCTTTAATAGAAGATTTATAAAGGATTTCTCAAAGATTTTTAGGCCCTTGACAAATCTTTTGACTAAGGATAACACCTTTGATTTTACTCCTAATTGCACCCAATCTTATCAAAGTCTTAAGGACTCTGTGACTAAAGCCTCGATCCTGCATCCACTTGATTAGTGTCATCCTTTTGAAATAATGTGTGAAACATCAGATTTTGCTGTTGGTGCCATCCTTGGACAAAAGATTGACAAAAAACATGTCGTAATTTATTATGCTAGCAAAATCCTGGATGATGCTCAAAGAAATTACATGACTATAGAGAAAGAATTGCTAGTTGCGGTTTTCAGACTTGAGAAGTTTAGATCTTACATTGTTGGATCCCACGTGGTTGTTTATATTGATCATATAGCTCTACTGCACTTGTTGATGAAGAAAGATGCTAAACCAAGGATAATTAGATGGATCTTACTTTTACAAGAATTTGACCTTGAAATAGAAAACAAGGCCGATTCTCAGAATGTTGTGGCTAATTATCTTTTACAACTCAATTTGGATAATCTTGGCCCTGGACCTCCAATCAGAGATTAATTCCCAGATAAACAAATCTTGACTATAGGCCATAATGGACTTCCCTAGTATGTTGAATTGGCAAATTACTTAGCTACAGGAAGAATACCACATGAATGGACTAAACAACAAAAACTGAGGTTTATCTCTGAAGCTAAACATTATTTTTGGGAGGATCCTTTATTATTCAAGCTTTATAGATCAGATTATTAGGAGATGTGTGCCTGAATTTCAATTTTCAAGTATCTTAGCCTTTTGTCATAATATGGTCTGTGGATGACATTTCTTAGGAAAGAAAACCACTGCAAAAGTGTTGCAGTGTCGATTTTATTGGCCAACTTTATTCAAAGATGCACATAATTTCTGTAAAGCTTGCATTCGGTGTTAATCTTTAGGAAGTATGACAAGAAGAGATATGATGCCCCTTCAATCAATTCTGATTATTGAAATATTTAAAGTATGGGGTATAGATTTTATGGGTCCTTTCACAGCATCACCTAGATTTTAGTATATATTACTTGCTATGGATTCTGTTCTAAATGGATTTAGGCAATGCCCACTAGATCAAATGACCATAAGGTTGTTATTGACTTTGTGAAGAAAAATATATTCTCAAGATTTAGGATGCCTCGAGCTATAATTAGTGATGGTGGGACTCATTTTACTAATGCCCAATTTCGAGGGTTATTGAATAAATATGGGGTGTAACACAAGATTGCTACACCTTATCATACCCAAACTAATGGGCAAGCAGAAGTCTCACATCAGGAGATTAAGAATATACTCCAAAAGACTGTTAGACTTGACAGAAAGGATTGGTCCCTGAGATTAGATGATGCTTTATGGGCTTACAGGACCGCTTACAAGAACCTGATTGGGATGTCTCCTTATAGATTAATTTATGGTAAATCTTATCATCTTCCTGTTGAGTTGGAACATAAAGCTTACTGGGCTATCAGGAAGTGTAATCTTCATTTGGATAAGGCTAGACAACAAAGGAAACTACAACTCAGTGACAAAGAAGAAAAAAGAAGAGAGGCCTATGAGAGTGTTAAGATCTATAAAGAAAAGACTAAGGCCTTTCATGATAAGCACATTAGTAGGAAATCTTTTGAATCTAATCAGAAAGTTTGGCTCTTTGATGTTAGACTTAGACTATTTCCTAGCAAGCTTAGATCCAAATGGATTGGATCATACACTGTGGTTTAGCCATTTTCTAGTGGAACTATTGAAATCTGTGATCCCAAAACTGGGTAATAATTTATGGTGAATGGACAGAGACTGAAGATTTATTATTTGAATGTTGACTAGGAGCCTCTCATTGAAAGTACAACACTTCTGGAATCTTTTTAAGCTGGATTTGACTGAGTCTAACTGTAAACATAAAATTCAATGCTTGTTGGGAGGCAACACAACGCTTGTAAATAATCTTGTTATTTTCTTTGAAATTTTATTTAGGTTTGGATATGATCGAGTCTTGATTTCATTAGAATTCTATGATTTTTAGGTAACATATATTCTTCTTTTATGTTCATTATATGCATTGAGGACATTGCATGAAATGGGCATGGGGGGTAATTAATATTTGTAAGAGTCATTCTTATTTATCTCCAAAATTATAAATATTTAGTGGTTTTTCTTGAAGTAGTTGTGTCATAAAAAAGTAGTAGCTATTTTTTGAAAATAAAAAAATGAACCATTTATACATAGCATTTATACATATTGCATTCATGCATTTATTCAAAAAGATTTTCATCAAGGAGGTTTCTTTGAAGATTTTCTTCTTGAATTGTCTCTTAGTTTAGAATCTAGTATATTTATTTCACTTGCACGTAGACTTTGCAATGGATCCTTTATGAAAACTAATGACATTTTTAGTTTTTCAAGGTGAAGCATTGCTTCTTTTCTTGAACCATTGGACAGTTAGTTAGGGAGTTAGGAAAACTATCTTTCATTTGATCCACAAAACATTTGTGAGATGAGAGTAGAGTGTCTACTGGTGCTCTAAGTCTAGTGTGAGGACTCTTAAGTTCTGGATAATTGGATGATGATACCTAAGAGTTAGGCATAGTTTTTTCACTTAGTTCATGCATGCAAACATTGTGTAAATTCCTAAGAGCCACTAAATAAGGTAGATATGCAAAGATTGAGTTCTAATAAAACTATGACTATGGTGTATGGTTACAATCGTCCTTCATGGAATCCTCGGCTGAAGAAGGATATTAGTGCTAAAGGTCAGAAGTATGCTTATCATATCCATCCCTTCCCAATGCCAAGAGTAAGCGCTTCCACCAAATAAGCCACATAATATCCTCCTGAACAACATCATTCCTAATAATGCCTCATAAATAAAAGTTTGTGCTATTATGCTATGTTGATAGATACAAAAAAATAAGAAAAAAAAAGAGAAAGAAAAAAGTATAGAAAAAGAGAAAAAAAATTTCAAAAAAAGGAAGTGTTTGAGTGCATAGTTGAGTCTATATTTCATTAGGTGATGATTTTATTGAGGCAAAAATACCCATTACAATCCACCAAATATAACCCTTGCCTATGTTTTCACTATTTCTGACCGCCTAAATACTAACTGAAGGATTCTAACTTAGTTTTAGGGTTAGTAAACTATAATTGGGGTATTAATGCCATGTAAGCCCACCAAATATTGAGTGCTCCTACAAACCTGGTAAGATCATGAGCACTCCAAAGAAAAGCTCAAAAAAAAAATAGAGAGAGATAGTGAGCGTAAAGGAACTAAAAGGGAGCACAGTTTTAAGCCTCTCTCTGGGTTGACTTGTTTGATGATTTAGAGATCTCGAGCCTGTAGTACCAGGCTACGTGTACCACCAGATAAGTGTAAGCCACAAAATATGAAACCATTTGACTTAGACATCTACCTAAGCCAAAAAGCCAACGTAGAAATTTCAATTTATTTGTATCCCCAAGGGAAGAAATTTGCCTTTCTCGATAAAGTTTTTACGAAGGGTCAAGTATAGACTTTAAATGTACGTTGGTTTTGCACTTGGATCCATTGCTTAGGCAACTATCACATTATTTTCACATTTGTCTCGATCTCTAAATTTTTTAAAGAAAATAAGAAATCTTTTGTCAAACCCTTGATAAAAAGAAATAAGCAGTCCTTTGGGGGTCGAGTTGTAATTAGCATGGATTACACATTTTGCATTCATTTTACATTATTGCATTTGCTAAGGGACTAGCAAAAGATAGGCACAGAGATGTGATATTTCCATGATTATTTATATAATTAATGCCTAACTAATGTTAGTCTAAGGGTAATTTGGGTTAGATTTCATTTAGTTAGGTCAGATTAGGCATTTTAGGTTATTTTGTAAATAATGCATACTTTTAAGCTTTTGTACAATTTTTCCAACTATTGTATCTGGTACCTTGATGAGTTTATTTTTATATGTGCACATACAAAATTTTAGATTAATTGAAGCAAGACTGATTGGATTTTCTAAATTGAGCTTAGTTAGAAAAGGACTGGTCTAGTAAATGGACCTATTTAGAAACCCAAATAACCTAACACTACTACATACAGGACTTTTGCTGTCAGTTCAAAATCAACGGAAATTTCCTATATAAACGATGGCAATAAGCGACGCCATTAATACTGTCGCTGTTTATATTTGTCGTCGATTACAGGGATAATCTGACATGGAAATAATGTATGACCATTGGACAGATTAGAGCTTTCGACGTCATTTTACAACCGATGGCAAAAACAAATGTCGTCAGTTATTGAATAACCGACGGTATATGTCAGTCACTTCTTCCCGCCATTACACTCCCTTTTTTTATTTACACCGTCATTTAGTAACCTTTACCGTCGGTTATAGAAGCGATGGAAAAAATATTATTACCATCGCTTATTATGATAACCGTCGGTATAACATTACAATAGCAATTTTATCGAACCCTAAATGCTGTCAGTTATTTGAGTAAGCGACGGCATACGAGCGACTGGAAAAATATTTTTTCCATTGGTTATATTGATAAGCGACAGCAAGTGTATGGTTTTGTTTTTTTTAAATTACCAGTGGATGGAAACTAACTACTAAACCCTAAATTTTAGTTATGCTTTTATAGAAAAACAAGTAATGCAAATAAACAAAAAATTATATTTCATAAATATAAATGTAGTACAATAAAAGTTTGAAAAAGAGATATTTACATAAAAATGATTACATGAAATAGAAAAGAAAAGAAAATGCATAGAAATTAAAATATAGCTGCCCCAATGCTACCTCCACCACCCATGAAGTTGTCGTCGTCTCGTCTGCCACTGTGAGGATCCATAGAAGATGGATGCTCTGACTGACCCTTATTATGATTAAGGGCTATAAGCTGCTGAAGCTTATCATCCATCGCATTCATCTTATTCTTCATCTCTACCTCTCTCTTCTCTCTCTCCTCATCTTGTCTCTATAGTTTGTCGATCTTTTGATGCAGTTGATCGACAACACTAGATGAGACAACACCTTTCCTCCCATACGAGGTGGATAACGAGTATGCCCTCTTCGCACTACGAACAAAACCATCGTGGTCAGGTGGCAATACTCTCCTAAATGCCTCATCTGCATCCAAAGGTTGCTGGATGCTATCGGAGGCCTCGTCAGCGAGGGGAGGTGCTAATTGTATCATTTGATCCTAAATGTATTACATAATATTATTATAATATATATATACAAAGTTATAAATTTTTTAAGTTTAGGAAACTTACGTGCTTTTCCTTGTATGACTGATGAATCCACTTACGAGAACCTTTAACTGCAACCTTATTGTGGGAGACCTCGTAGATTTCCATTCTAGTCATTTCCATCCCATCATGTGCAACGGACTGAAAAAATAAAAATGATACAATTAGGTTAAAATAACTTTAAAATTAAGTAATATTTAATGAAAAAGTAATTTCAATACTTACATAATGGTTTCTGACTGTCTCGATACTCCTTCGACCCAAACAATGGGTCTGTGGTGGAGCTTTCGCCCTATTGGCCTTATTTTTTTGTGCTTGCTCCTGTAGACATACATAATAATATTTTTTATGAATTTAAGATATATGAAATTAATAGAATAATTTGTAACCATTTACTAACCTCCGTCTTTGGATTCATCCAATGCTCGCATACCTTCTTCCAATCTTCAAGCATGACATCAGGAGGGTAATTCTCCATTGCCTCCTCAGGTGAACTCATGTTTGAGAAGAACTAAATACGAAATATAAATTGTTAGAAATAATATAAGACATTATGTATATAATAAAAATGTAAATGTTTAAAAATTCTTACATTTCTATTGGTCTCCGTCCTCTAATCCCTATGCGTTTTTGTGGCGTTCTTAAGGATGTATCGAGAGGCATTGGGGTCGTTGATGTAAACACATTTACTGAGGGTAAAATGCCTATTCATGCATGTTCCTAGGCTTAGATTTGCATTTCATGTTATAAATATTGCATAACATGCATCATTGTGCATTTAGAGTAGTTGTATATATTTTGCATTAATTAGGTTCTTTTTATGGTCAGGAGAGGAGAGGATTTATTTCAGGGCCTCGGATGGATGATTGGACCGTACAGAGCTGATTAATACGACAATTGGAGTCAAACGCCTCTGAAATCGTCCAGATCGGAGTCCCGTAACATCACATGAAGCCCAAGAAAGATCAACGGCCAGGGGGACAATACGACATCCATACGAGTTTTGGATGGAAAATCTGACCGTATGGATGGATCTAGAGCGACAATCACAGTTCGGCAATGCAGGAATCATCCCAATCTGAGCACCGTGGCACCCTCTACAAAAGAAAGAAGAATGGATGGCCTAGGTGCTGCCACGTGGCACCATCCAGGCCGCCCACAGCCGGAGCCACATGCAGCGCCCGGCGCATGCCGCGCGCGCACGCAAGGTGTGGGGAGCAAGGGTGCGTGAAGCACGCAGCGCTAGCGGAGCGCGCCAGCGGGGCGGGCGTAGATCTTCAGCAACGCACCTTTAGTGACGCTTGCAGCTGTCACTAATGGTCTATGCACCCTAGCAAGAGGATTTGAAAGGCGGATCTTCAGCGACAGCTGTAGCGACGTTTATGGACGTCACTAATGGCCCATGATGCCAGCGAAAGCAATTGAAGGCCGGATCTTCAACGATAGCTGCAGTAACGTTTGTGGACGTCAGTAAAGACCCAAATACGATTTTTGCCTCTCCTCCGCAATAAAAGACCTACACCCCCTCCCTTCCAAGCCATCTCTACGTACTCTACTCCCACCTACTCCCAAGCTCTAGCAAGCCTACCAATGCTCCATTAGAGCTTGTTCTCAAGCTCCCAAGGTGCCTATTAGTGTAGCGAACCTCTGCCCCACCAAATACTCCTCCAACTTCCCATCTCCCTTCATAGGTCACCTTGGAGCCGTCCTCTCACCTCCATTCCGGTAGCAGATCACCTTCGTCTTCTCACCTCCATTCTGGAGCTACGTTGAAGCTTTCCTCAACCTGACGTCCTCCAGCATCTCACCTCCTTCGTCTGAGCTTCCGCCAGGTGCCGTCGTCTCGCCAAACAGCCGATTCGGGAGATTTCATCTCACCTCCCTCTCCTTATATGCTTTCATAGTTTCTTGTAATTGACATTAGAAGTAATATATATCAGATTTGTTCCAGATCTCTATCTTGCGATACGTTTGCTTGATTTCTTTTATTTCAAAAATACAAAAAAATATCAAAACCCTAAAATACCAAAAAGAAACAAAACGAAATGCGATTTTCACGTAAAGTAAACGTCGCCCCCTGTGTTCGACCCGGGACTCCCTTGGAGTTTTGGTATAAATTTTATTTGATCGACGTGTTTTGCAACTACGATGATAGGTTACTTGTGACCTCGATCTCTAACACGCGAAACACGACACGACCATTTTGGCGCCGTTGTTGGGGAGGCAACGGAATTTACTTTATTTTTTATTGCGTTTCTTTGCATTTACATAGCTTTAAGCCTACTTGTCTTTGATCTACTGTCTTGTAGGTACCCTAGCATGGAGATCCAAGTGTGGTAGACCGGAGTAAAGTGCGGGTAGAGTGTTTTGTAAGTGTCCCCCGCACGACCCCCACCTTAGTTTTCATTCCATAATCGAATAACTAAACCCAAATCAACTTAGGTGCTTTTTATGAACCCTAGGTTAGATTTGGTTGTTTGTTTGCCACCTCCACTCACCTCGCCATCCATATAAATAAAAAAAAAAAAGTGTTATCTGATTGTGGGATTTTCTGAAAGCTGCACACTTAACACCCACAACTTCTTATCCCAAGGAGAACAATCACATTGATTCTACCACTTAACCGAGATCTGACCTGTGGACCCGGTACACTTCAACTAAATACACATAAGTAAGTAGAAATCTGAATAGGTTAAGCATTCTTGTGTGCCTTAACTAAGTGGTGCAATAGGCCAAATGAATGAGCTGTCTGGGCCACACCACTCAATCTAAAATTGATCCATCAAGTAGCTTGCCACTTAGGGTTGATTGTTAGGGCTAAACCAGGCACTCCACATTATTTTTTATTTTTAAAGGAATATATCATCACCCGTGCTTTCAAAACTTAGAGTGTTCTACTAAACCTTGATTGAACCAACCTAAGAATTAAACCCTAAAAGCTACTAAACAAGGTGAACTCTAAAAGGCACATCATCAAATAACCTTGTTTGAGAACCCTGGTTGTGCACACACACTCATTTTAACTGATCATTAAGGGCACAACCCATCTAAAGGGCCTATCACATTCTTGAAGCACCATTGTCCCAAGCCTAACTAAAATTGATTAGACGTTGGCCCTAAAGACCGATTCGCTCGTCAGGATCTAGATTGAGATTGTTCACGATTAACCTACTTTTACTAGTCAATATGATGTCTAGCTAAGGGAGTAACATCAAACGACCGCAGCTAGGGGGTACACTAGGAACCGGAGGAGCAAGTCAAAGAAAGAACCTTCTCCCCAGTCCCTCCTTCTAACTGGTTGGATTGCCTGGACATAAGTAGAGTAAATCATCTATAATTTTAGGATAGGTCCTAAGAGTCTGTAGACCTTTAGGCTACCCAAACTAAGGACAGGCTTGTATTTTTGTATTGTAGGGGTCCTTTCTCTTCTGATTTCCCTCCTCACTTCACCATGCACCCTTCCACATCCTACACACATTTCACATCCTATCCTCCTACCACCACTTATCCCCAAGATGATTACTATCCCGACCTGACTTGTAATTACCCATCCACTAGCCGGGATGACTTTGATTGGGGATATGAATCCAGACCTCAGTGTCCAGGGCCTAACCCTGGACAACAAGACTATGATTATTATCCTTCCCAGAGCTACAATGATTATATATCTCCATCCTTTGATGACCAAACCAACTTGACTTACAATCAGGAAGGATATCATGATTATAACACCTACCCTCCCTAGTATTCCACTGAATATAGGTCGCCACCATCCTTTGAACAACCTAAAATGACCTACTTTCAGGGAGGGACCCGAGAACCTCGACATCTTGACTCCCATAGATTTTACTTGAACCCACCCAAACCTGAACCGAACTAGTTGGTTCAGGTGAACCAGATCCAGGATAGGGTGTTGGCTAATTTGAGGAATACTATACAATCTTTAGAAGCTCAGCCAACACCATGCACTAAAGCACTAGAGCCTATGATCAAAATGATTGATGAACTTAATAGTTCTCTATTGGATTTGCTCCAAAGAGTTAGGGATAGGGACTTGGGTGAGTTTCTTCTTAGGAAACTGTCGAGGTTGAGGATGAAATTTGTGGTTGCACTAGTCAAATCTTGGGATGATTCTCAAGATGAAACCCCTTTAGGAGAGCCAATGTTTGAACCCGCTCAGGCGCCTATCGAGGGGGCTACATTTTCTGAGACTGGGGATGACCAGGATGGGCTAGAGCAACCATTTGAGGATGAACCGATTGATTCACCCAAGATCCCCGAGTCAGGGAGCAAGGAAAAATATGTCTCTTTGAACCACGAAATGATAATCAATTTTGAGACATATATAAATGAGGATATGGATTCTTTGATTCTGAGGGTGAAGAATCTCCTAGTGAAGTCTCACTTGAGCGTAAGGAAGATGATTTTAGTGAGACAAACGAGCTTAAGGAATCTGACGAACCGTTTGATAGCCTAATTATTGAAGATTTGGATTTAGTTGGGGCTAACTTGGAGGATTTGAATCCTCATTTACTAGAAGATTCAATCAATAGCCCCATTCCTCAACCACACCCCAAAGGGATTGATTTTGATTTGGAAATCTTTGTACCCAAGTCAATCTTGAGTCAGCCACGATTTCTAGACTTGGGAGAATCTTATAGGGTGAATGATATGGTAGAGGTCCCAAAACCTGAGCATTTGATGTTGGAGGATAGGAATGTTGAAATGAAAATTTGGGAGGTTAGTTTTGAGGGAAAAACAAGTTTGGATATAAGGGTACCTATTGACCTGAAACCACCTATCTTCTATACGGACCCTTATGATATCTTTCACGTGCGACCCAAGCTTGGAATAACTGATTATTTTTTTGAGCTGAATGTTAAGTGGACATCTGAAACTAGTGAACTAGATCTACCTATTGTCCGCCACTTTGGTCTTGGGTGGCACACCACTAAACCGCAGGCCCAGCCCCGCAAACACAACAACCTTCGATTTTGGGTGATTTTCATCCAGAACCTGAGAACCACTCGACCCTGGGGCATGGGTCTGCACCATAATCTCGTCCACGTCTGTGGACATCTTCTGCAGACGGGTTTCAGGATCAACCTTTTTATTTTGATTCTGACCCGCACTTGTGAATTCTCAATTTCTTCTTTGTATGTATGTTATGCCTAGCTGAAGGCATTAAACTTAGCACGTGTGTATACACTCTTCTCTCTGCGAAGCTAATTGGATTTTTACAACACAGGTGATGTTCTGTTTACTCTGCCCATTTCATGTCTTTATTTTTACAATGAGGACATTGCATCATTTAGGCATAGGGGGGTGGATAATCAATTACTAAAATCATTATGTTAACTCCGTAGAATTTCTTTTAATTTCTTATGAAATTTAAAAAAAATTTGAAAATTTGAAAAAAGATAAAAAAAGAAATTAGGAAAAGAGAACTTAGGCATTTGGAAGTTATTAACTTTAGGAAATGATACGAGAGGACCTAAACACTTTGACTCTTTAGGTCTTCGGGCTTAATTAGCCCGGTTGTCCACTCGAATGTGGATTTAGTCTTGACTCCTCGCCAATTAAAATTTATTTTAATTTGGTAAATAATTTGGGATGATAAGTATGCGACTTATCAACCCGCCCTCTGATTTGGGGGGACTTTAAGCCTAAGCATCTGCATACATTTTTTTGCACTGACTCACTTTCCGATGGTTTTTATGGAAATTGGGTAGCTAATGGACTGACTTAGGTGGTATGGCTGGCAAGTTGTCGGTGGTAACAGCTCATCAGCCAGTTGTCTAAAGCCCAGCCACAAGACCATTTTCGTTGTACTGCCTTTCGGTAAATCTTAGATCAGGGAAGCCACCTACTTAAAAAAAAAAACACTCTAAAAAAGAAAAAAAAATAAATAAAACCACATTTCACTGCACGAGTATAGCTGGTAAGTTGTCGGTGGTAACAGCTCATCGACGGGTTGTCCAGAACCTAGCTCACAAAAAAATAAATGCACAATAATTCCCAAAACACTTAGGGAAGAAGCATGGAAGTAGAATAAACTGGGGAGATATACACTGGGTTCGTCCTTGTGTTGACCCCATAAATAAAAGTAGGGAGAAAGCTAGCGATCGTAAAGATAAACCTTTAGGCAAGGTCACCTAAGGTCGTAGAAACCCGAAGCCATCTTAACAGTTGTTTTGTGAGTCTATCACTTTTTCACAAAGATGCTTAGTACTTAGAGTCCTTTTCGAGTCTTAGGCAGGTTGGGTAGCCGTAAGAAGTTATCCAAGAACACTCAAACTCCAAAAGTACAAAAAAATTTGAAAAGAAGAAAAATAAAAAAAAATACATTTCTTCCCTTCTTAAATAAGGCGAGAACTTGGGCGGTCTGCATTCTAATAGACACCTGCGTATTGTTGAGTTTTTGTAGTTTAGGACCTTAGTTGAAATTTCTATTGTTAATAAACAACTTAGGCTTAAGCGATCTAATCCTAATTCTGCTTTTATGCATAGCATATAGTATAATTTTGCTAGGGACTAGCAAAAGATAGGCATGAAGGTATGATGTAAACACATTTATTGAGGGTAAAATGCCTATTCATGCATGTTCCTAGGCTTAGATTTGCATTTCATGTTATAAATATTGCATAACATGCATCATTGTGCATTTAGAGTAGTTGTATATATTTTGGGTTAATTAGGTTCTTTTTATGGTCAGGAGAGGAGAGGATTTATTTCAGGGCCTCGGATAGACGATCAGACCGTACGGATCTGATTAATACGACGATCGGAGTCTAACGCCTCTGAAATCGTCCAGATCAAAGTCTCGTAACATCACATGAAGCTCGAGGAAGATCAACGGACAGGGGGGAAATGTGACATCCATATGAGTTTCGGATGGAAAATCTGACCGTACGGATGGATCCGGAGCGATGATCGCAGTTCAGCAACGTGGGAATCATCCCAATCTGAGCACCGTGGCACCCTCTACAAAAGAAAGAAGAATGGACGACCCAGGTGCCGCCACGTGGTGCCATCTAGGCCACCTATAGCCACACGTAGTGCATGCGCACAACCGTGGCTGCATGCAGCGCATCGCGCGTGGCAGCAGGGCAGCGCATGCCGTGTGTGCGTGCAAGGCGCGGGGAGCAAGGGCGCGTGAAGCGCACAGCGCTAGCGGAGCGCGCCAGCGGGGCAGGCATAGATCTTTAGCGACGCACCTTTAGTGACGCTTGCAGCTGTCACTAATGGTCTGCGCACACCAGCACGGGGATTTGAAAGGCGGATCTTCAGCGACAGCTGTAGCGACATTTATGGATGTCACTAATGGCCCATGCGCGCCAGTGAGAGCAATTGAAGGGTGGATCTTCAGCGACAGCTGTAGCGACGTTTGTGGACGTCAATAATGACCCAGATACGATTTTTGCCTCTCCTCCACTATAAACGGACCTACACCCCCTCCCTTCCAAGCCATCTCTACCTACTCTACTCCCACCTATTCCCAAGCTCTATCAAGCCTACCAACGCTCCATTAGAGCTTATTCTCAAGCTCGCAAGGTGCCTATTAGTGTAGCAAACCTCTGCCCCACCAAATACTCCTCCAACTTCCCATCTCCCTTCATAGGTCACCTTAGAGCCGTCCTCTCACCTCCATTCCGGTAGCAGATCAACTCCATCTTCTCACCTCCATTCCGGAGCTACACCGAAGCTTTCCTCAACCCGACGTCCTCCAACATCTCACCTCTGTCGTCTCGCTCCTCACCTCCTTCGTCCGAGCTTCCGCCAGGCACCGTCGTCTCGCCGAATAGCCGATTCGGGAGATTTCCTCTCACCTCCCTCTCCTTATATGCTTTCATAGTTTCTTGTAATTGACATTAGAAGTAATATATATTAGATTTGTTCCAGATCTCTATCTTGTGATATGTTTGCTTGATTTCTTTTATTTCAAAAATACAAAAAAATATCAAAACCCTAAAATACCAAAAAGAAACGAAAAGAACTGCGATTTTCACGTAAAGTAAACATCACCTCCTTGTGTTTGACTCGGGACTCCCTTGGAGTTTCGGTATACATTTTATTTAATCGACGTGTCTTGCAACTACGACGACAGGTTACTTGTAACCTCGATCTCTGACACACGAAACACGGCACGACCAGTCGTCAACCCAATCATAACTTTGCTACATTAATTTAAAACAAATATGTCAATGTTACTTTAAAATAAATTTAAGATAAAATTATAAAAGAAATAACTTTTGTAAATGAAATTACCTCCAACTGACGAATCAACTGCCTCTTCAGCTCTGTGGGCACCTTCCTCCAGTCGAAGTAGAGAATGGCATAATGGACTTAACAATTACTCCTACTCGACTAATAAAGCCTGGGTAATTCTCCGCCTCCCTTGTGGATCTGAGCCTAATCGTTAATCTGGCAACCTTGGGGATGCGCTGGAGGTCTAGATTTTTTGTCTTCCCCCGTCCTCTTCTTAGTCTACCTACATAAACATTAATCATATTTATTATATATTTTTTAAGGTATATAATTTAATTCTTAAAGGTATATGATTTCTTACCAAAACTTGAGCCCACCGGTGAGGGGTCGACATGAACTGGGGACATACTCCCCATCATCTCATCCTCTGCCTCCTCACTCTCCTCTCCCTCCTCTCTCACCTCCTCCCCCTCCTCCTCCTACTCAACCTCATCTGATCCTCCATAATCTGGACCATCCTCTATTCGGTCTGGGAAGGTCTGAGCAATCTCCTTCCCCTTTCCCATCCCCCCTGCATGTTGTAAATGTGCCATCTCCACAGGTCATACGACACATGACTTGGGGGCTAGCTGAAGCTGTTGTCGAAGAGGTGGCTAAGCCTGCTGGGGGGGTGGCTGAGCTTGAGGAGACGAATCAGGCTGCATGGGGGGCTGTGTCTCAAGAGGACCCTTTCTTTTGTATTTTTTCTTAAACAACTTCATCTATAATAAGTAAAAATTTAATAAGTAATATAGTTAAAAAGCATTAATATATAAATCATTAATGAAGAAAGTTTACTAAACATAAAAAAACCCATTTAAATAGAAATGAAAGAAAGCAAAGAAATTATTACTAACCTTTTATGTTAACATCTATTACAAAACAAAAAAGAAAATTTAAAAATTTTGGTAGAGTTTCCCCATAAATTTGGAGGTTTCTCTAAATACCTATATATTTAAATTAAAATTGGCACACCCCACATAAATAAAAAGTGCAAAGACAAACCACAAGTGGGTACACCCTACATCCATTCAAATAAAACATGCAACACAACTAGGTACACCCCACATCTAATTAATTAAATAAAAAATAATATGTGGGCACACCCACATCCAGAAAAAAAAACTATAATTTCATCCAATCAAATTTAAAACATTGAAATTATACCTCTAAGTACAACAACCTTCGAGTATGCCCATCATCGATAAACTATAATTTGAAAAATAGAAGTAATTAAAATGCCAATAGAGCAAGAGCAACAAATATTAAACGTGTGTAGTTGATTGGTTTAAGTTTAGTTATTTTTAATGTATAGAAAATGCTAGTTGTAGTTTAGGTTTCTTAAATTTTAATATGAGTTTGATATAAATAGAAATGAATTAAAGTAAACAAACTTTTACTAACCTTAAATGCCCACATCTACTACATTTGAATCTATATGACTTTCTTCTATTAATTCTTGGTATGCTTCAGACTGTGCGTCAAAATGGTTGCGCGGTACTGTTCTTATAGGTATAACCCATCCCCTTTGGCTATTATCAGGGACATAGAAAACTTGTGACGCTTAACAAGCCAATGTAAATGGTTCATCAGACTGAAGAAGTTGACAATTAGAATTTAAACTCAAGAAATTATGTTTCTTATCAATTTTGAAACCGCTATCCTCTTTGAAAACATCAAACCAATAACATTTAAATAGGACAACTCTACAATTATATCTAAAGTTGATCTCCACAATTTCTTTAATTTTACCATAGTATCCATCTGGACCGGTGGAAAGATCCGTATCAGCAACAACTTCGGCCTGTTGTGTAACCTTCCTATCATCAAATTCTTTTATTTTGAATATGAACCCATTTATCATATACCCAGAGAGATAATGTGCATGATGTAATGGTGAATCAACAATTACATCAAAATTTGGTATCCATCGTGGGTCCTTATCCTCTTTCAATTGATGAACCTGGTCTTTAAACCAATCTAAGAAGCGAAATTTGTTTGTCCTGGAAAGAGGTAATCGTTTGAATTCCTCATAAAATGGATCAATTTCAGGAATTTGTTTAAAAATATATAGATGCGTGCAACGTCTGTCATTTTCTGAAATAGCCTTGTACTCTATATGAAGGATCGACTTTCCTCTGATATCAAAAATTGACAAACATTCTTCATCAATGTCATTATATTCCCCCTTATAATTTCTTTGAAGTTTATTGAAGTGATTGTCTATTTCATTCATATACATGGATGTAAAATTAATACACTCCTCCATAAGATAGCCTTCTACAATTGATCCTTTTAGCTTTGCCTTGTTCAAAACATAATCTTTAAGCTTTTACAAAAATCGCTCCAAAGGATACATCCATCTGAATTGTATAGGTCCACCGATTCTCGCTTCATTTGCAAGATCTAGCATAAGATGAACCATTAAATCGAAAAAGGCTGGGGGAAGAATCTATTCCATCTTATAGAGAGTAATGACTATTTATTTATCCCAATATTCTAGCATATCATTTTGTAGCGTCTTCGAATAAAGAGCTTTGAAAAACCTGCTCATTTCTGTGAATGAATCAACAACTGGATCTAGCAGTATTCCCTGTATTGCAAGTGGAAACAATACTTGCATATAAATGTGTGAATCATGACTTTTCAAGCCAGATATCTTTTTCTGTGCTTCATTCACACAACAGGAAAGCTGTAAGGAAAATCCATCTGGCACCCAAATTTCCTTTAAGAAGGAGAGCAGTCTACTCTTCTAGTCTTAATTCAAGCTATAAATAGCAGATGGGAAGTAGCCATCATCCTCATGAATATGCAGCTCCAGACGTATCCTCAAAGTTTTCATATCTTTTCTTGTTTTGACCGTGTCCTTTGAATCATCGGTCAGATTTAATACGTCTAAGATGTTATCCATCACATTCTTTTCGATGTGCATAACATCTAAATTATGATGTATTCTAAGATCTTTCCAATATGGCAGCTATAAAAATAAAATACTTTTCTTTTGAAATCCAGAACTCCTTAAGGCTGTCTGGCCTTGTTTGAATGGTCGACCCAATCGTATCTCACCCATTTCTTGTAATCTCTCCATTATAACCTTACCCGGCAACCTGATTGAATTTGTACTAAGTTTATTTCATGGATTTTTCTTTGAATACAGACATGTCCTGCCATCAAATTTACTCCTAAACTGTGATATTCGCCATCTATGTTCAATAGGTAGAAATCTGCGATGTCTTAAGTAACAGAACTTCTTACTTTCCAACAATCGTAGGTGATGAGTGTCTTCCATACAGACTGGGCAAGCAAGCTTTCCTTTAGTGCTCCAAACTGACAAATTTGTGTGCACCGAGAAGTCGTTTATGGTCCACAACAATGCTGCATGCATATTGTAAAATTCTTTCTTTTCTTCATCATACGTCTTGACACCGGTGAACCATAACTATTTCAGTTCATCGATTAATGGCTGGAGATAAACATCTATTGCATTTCCTAGTTATTTTGGATCGAGGATTAATAGGGTTAGCACCATGAATGACGATCTCATACACAACCAAGGAGATAATTTATAAGTAACCATTACCACTAGCCATATAGAGTATGAAGGGTACATACTCTTAAATGGATTGAATCCATCGCTTGCAAGACCCAAACACACATTCCTTACTTCTGAAGCGAATGAATTGTTTTTTTCGTCAAATATATTCCTGATGGGAACACCATCATGAGCCCTAACTAGCTCTTTTTGATCCAATTAAGTCAATAAATGCTCCTACATAATCGCCAGAAAACCATAACTCACTATATAACCATTCTGAGAGAAAAATAAGAAACTAAGGTTAAAACTGCAATTTTACCAGCTTATCATGAATGCAGAGCAACCACAGGTTTTCTCAAGGGTTGAATAAAGGTCAAATGGTCTTAAGAGGATAACAAGTGGGTTAGATCAGACAAAAAAGGGTTTATGTATGTTTTGAGAATTAAATGACTTTTGAAACCCTAAAGACAAATCCACTTAATTAACCAAGGTTCTGGTTAGGATAAAATTCACCTAAACCCTTTAAAAATCATCAAAAAATATTCTCCAAGGTTTAGTACCTTTAATTTGACCATTAGAACCCATTTTGAGCCAAAATGGAGTCTTAGATAGATATTTTCCTTAATTTAGGTTTTTGCATAAATTGCCTAGAAAAATGTGGTCAAAAACAAAATCCAACTTCACCATTGGATTTCTTAGGTCCAAATTAGGTTTGTACCAAAATTTGGACCTAAGATGAACTTGTCTTGACCTAGTTTGCAAAATGGTCCTATCTGATTACATTTCTACCTTAACTTTCAAAATCCTTTCAAATAGCCCCTTAACTTCTTCATCATCTTCACAATTAGGTCCCTTCGCCATTATTGCTGAGGAAACCTACTCCGGTGATCTTTGACAGGAGATTTCTCCTTGATTGCTTGGCGAATCTCTTCCAAAACTGGAATGAAGATTCATTAAGTAATTCCCTTCAATCTAAGCCTGGCCATATGCTCTAGATCTCTCCCAATCTCTCATACGTACGCATGAGAGATTTGGGTATCATGAAGTTTCCTTCTCCGGTGAGCTTTTTAAGCATGGGAAGCTTGCTTCCCAAGCTCAAAACTTCTTCCTGAGACCTATAAAAGACTCCACAGGGTTCTACCATTCTCCTTAGCTTGAAATTTGATCTGAACTCTGCCTCTTCCTCTCTCCTCTTCAGCTGCAATTGTCCGCAAGGTCCAGCGATCTCTCTTCAACTCCTCTCATCATCCGACCACAAAACCAGTGGCGGATTCATCTTCCTCACCATCCTCCGTGTTGTGCAGTACCAGTTGTCGCCGTCCTTTCCATGTCTTCGCCGCCATCTCTCCTATGGAGGTCCATCTTCCCTACGTCTAGCAACCACACCGACATGGGAATCCCTTCTCCTTTTCATCCTTAGAGTAGATTCTTAGGTTCCTTATCTCCTCTACTTTCTTCTCCTCTCTTTATTTTCAAATCCGACCACCGACACCTCTCCACAACTTCATCTCTTCCATCTTTGGCCACCCCCTCTGGCGAGGCCATCCCACCTCCACAGACCACCAAATCCCTCACCGACAAGCCCACGACCATCGCCACAACTCACTGATCATTTCCCCTCTCTTTATTCACCTCTCCACTCACTCACACACACCCTCGATCACACCCACTCACACACACAGTCTAACCTAGCTACTCACTCACAGCCACTGTCGCTCCACACCAACACCCGCATCACGTTCGCCATGCCCCAGCAACCATCCTTGAGCGTTCTGACATGGCCGAGAGACCATTTCACTATTTTCAGGTACTCGACCTCGTCTGCTAATGATGAGCAAGCTTCGAGCTTGCTTGAAGCTCGCTCCAGGCACTACGGTATCAGGTTGAAGTCCTAGGTTGCACAGAAGTGTCTCAGGCACAGGCCCAGGTCCTCAATTGTAGATGCGAACCTTATGAGCTGAGGCAATTGGAAGGAGATCCCCTGCTACAGACACGCGAAGGAAGAGGGCGCAGATAGTTCCACATTGGCGGCTACGAAGTGTGTTGAGGCACGTAAATTGATTTTGTGATTATAGTTGTTTGCCTCAGTTCATGGGGTGAGGTCCCTCTCACCAGCTCACCCGGCCTCATCAGCGACACCTACCTGTGAACCTGGTCGATCCGATAACCCGCATGACCTGCACTCCTCACTCACCACAGCATGCCGATGAGCCTGGACCCAGGTACGTACCTGACCCGATAACCTAGATACCCTGTGGCTCTGGGAGAGGGGATCCTAAGAGAGAAAGAGAGAGGAGAGTCGCATGGGTAGGGGAGGATTTTGCTACAGGGACCTTCGGCTGACACTTAGTCGGATTCTGAAGAGGAAAGCTAGAGAAGGAAGAAGAAGAAGAAGAGGACAAGGCCTGAACTGAAGGGTCAGAGAAGAAGAAGAGCTAAAGGCATAGAGGAGGAAGGAGAGAAAGAAAAGAAAAGGCCTGAGAGAAAGAAGAAGAAAGAGAAGAACCTGCAGAAGAAAGGAAGAGTCAGAGAAGGAAGAAGAAAAGAAGACAAAGTAGAGAATCACTTTAAATCATCTGATTTCCAAATCAAATGATAGATTTAGCTTTCATTTCATGCATATACATTGAGTTCCTTAGTTGATATTCTAGGAGTATTTGGTGATCCAACTTACCATTTTACTCCCATCTTTTTGCACATTTATACTGATATTATTGCAAATACTTTTAGTTTAAATTGTGATCTTGATTTATAAATCCCATATTGATCCCTGTGTTCAACCTCGAAACATTTTTTAGTAAAAAAAAATTTATTTGTTTGAATGCTATTTCGTCTATACTGCAACGCGATTATTGTTAAACATTGATTTAGCACGATAAACATTTTGGCACCGTTGTCGGGGAGCAACAGGCAATTTAGAACTCTTGATTGCAATTCCTGATTCAGATTCTAACTTGCTATATCTCTTTTGCTATGGTTTTTTTAGGGAGAAGATACATTCATGGAAGATCAATTGCACAACAAACACACCAGGGGCAAGTAAATTCTAACCACTCTATCTTATGCCCCTGATTCTGAAAAGGTTAAAAGAAAGAAAAATCAATTAGGGCCACTCGCTTTCCATTCTTAGATAATTCATCAAGTTGCCTGATTTGATGTAAACAACAAAACCTGATTTGTGCACCCACTTAAGGTAACTAGGGCTATCACATTCTTGTTTGAACCCTAGATACCACATTTGACAAACTAAATTGGACCAAAACAAGAGCCAAGTAAGGATTATAAGTTAGGGTTTTAGAGACACACTTGCTTAAGTAAGAACTGATCTTTCCCAAACAATGTGTGCCTGAGCCTTGATTGAATTGATTTATTCAAGCAAACCCTAAAATCAGGCTCTTAATCTCACTTAAATCCTAAAAGAGAGACCTAAATTTCTCAAAGGACAAATAGGTGAAGTTGACCCACCTTGTTAGGGTAGCCAATCTTTAATTAGGTCACTTTTGCACTTAATACATCTTTAAACTTCAAGCGAAATCCTAAGCACCCTTTCTCTTAATTGAAATTGGTAGACTTAAGAGGTCAAGTCCCCATTCTGGTTTACCTGGACCATCAGTGACAAGAGAGGTCGGGTGGGAGAAACCCTGTAACCCGTGGGGGTGCTCTACTGTGTAGGGGTCATTGCAAGACTCTCCCTCTCTGGCTGCCTAGGTAATTCTCAGGTGGATGGCTTTCTAACTAAGGAGTATCATCCGCCTCGAACCTCTATAGTCATCCAAAATTTTTGGGTGTCTTGATTGAGTCCATCACATTCTATTCTCATTCGATCCATCAGTGCATGTTTGGTAGGAGGTCCTTAAGACCACCCTTAAGGCCTCCATTAGTTATTCACTCCCGTTGAGGCTAGGTCTAGACTTCCGTGTTTGTGCAGCAACCCTATCACAAAGACATCTCTTCTGATCGTCCTGAACCCCTATAGTCATTCCTTCTATTTAGAGCACATACACAAATTTTCTTGGGAATCCTTTTCAGATCTAATAAATTTCGATGTAAACTTGGATTTTCATTCTACATCTCGATTCCACCATCTGATTCAAAAATGCAACCTGGCTACTTAGGAAAATCATTGAAGAAACCTGAATCTCAAAGATACATGAAAGATAGAATGGTTGAGGATGCCCTTAGATTTTATGAGATTGATTACCAAACCTCATACCCAATTGAAGACATTCAGGTTAATGTATCGATAACAACAACCTTCATCATAAACTGTGCCCAAGTAATTATAACACAAGTAACAAATGAATCCACCCAGGATGTTCTCATGACAAGATACATTGAGTTAGAAAAATTATATAACTTTGAATACCTCCAATGCATGACAAATCCTGTACTTTGGGAATGACACCAAGATGATCTTGAAAAATGGGAGGAGATGATAAAATTATTAAAGCAGATAATCGATCAAAAATACCCATACATTCCCCAAACATTCAGCGAAACATCTTGGAACAATGCTAAGGATCAACATGATTTCCCAAATCCTGGGTTTGAGACACAAGGTTGTTGTGGATTCCCAACCCAGATGGAATATGATATGCCTAATCTTGAAATAGGTTTGGAGGTCCCAATTGCAGGAGAACACGATTTTGAGCCAGCCCTAGAAAACCAAAATCCTGGTTCGCCAAGCATAGAATTCCTAGACTCTTGTAATAATGAGATTAAATCAGAACCTCTTGAGGGTGTAAATCCTGCCCCTTACTCTGATAAGGTTACCCCCGAAGGCAATTCTGACCTAGATTCTAGTAATTCAACCCACATCCTTAGCCTAGAATCTGGATTTAAATCTTCTTGGGATAATTACAAGGCCCCATATGACGAAAATCAAAGTTTGAATTTGGATTATGACTCTGGCCTTTATTTGATGAATGTACCTCTCCAACATCCTTAGAAATACAGATTGATTTTTCGTAAGTTGAGCCGATATCAAACTTAGAACTTGATTCTTGCAATTTCTCCGACGATTTTGAATCTTACTATGATTACAGAGAACCATCGTTTCTTGACAACTACGAGCCAATCTACAACCTCAACACACATGATTCATTCTTCGACTCTGACTCTGAGGTCCCTAATCCCAAGATCATTGATTTAAATTCAGGTTCCAATGAGATGGAATCATTTCTTTCTGATACACAGGAATCGGAAACGGAAATTGCCAAGAGTGTCTACAATCCAAAGTTCGAATCTTTTCTTGAATTCGATTTCTTTCATCCTATAAACACTCTTCAGGCATTTACCTTTGAGTTTGATGGCTACTATAAGGACTCTCTAAATGAACTCACCTTTGAACCCTTACTAGAAGAGCCCCCATACACAATTCGTATTAATGCCACCTCCTCTACATATACAGAACCTATTCAAACCCGTTTTCAACCCCAACCCGCAACTGAGCTCAATTTCTATTCTGATTCCCCTCTTAATGAGCTAGTTGCAAATGATTCTCCTCCACATTTTTATCAGGTTTTGGACATCGATCAAGCTACAAATCGCACCCCATCCTTCTCTGATCACTCCTGTAGGGTTCCTACATCCTCCATTGATTCTTTTTCATTTAAGGATCCCTACTCTAATCAAGTTGATTCGACTCAGCCAAACCCTAGCTATACACTTCCATACCCTTTCGAGTTCCAAAGTATATGGTGGGTTCCACATCTCTTAATCTACATTTATCAACCCACTAGATTGATTGGATTTGGGCTGTATCATCAACCTGTTGACTTGAACAAGCACCTAGTTAGATCAATCGGGCTTTTGATCAAGGTGCTTGTTCTGCAAAACTCATCTAATTTGACCACTCCTCCATACCATTTTCCGCTCGGCTGAAGGCGTTGAATTTAGCGCTTAACGGGATGCAACCTGTCATTACAAAAAAGATCGAGATTCTTCTAATTATCCTTCTGTGCTTCACGTCTATTTCACCCTGAGTTTGATTTTAGAACACTTGATCCTACTTCTGCTACACGTGCCAGAGCTTGAAATCATTCGCAACAGTCATTCCCGACCCGTTCACCCACCCGATAATCCTATTTTAATTCCTGAACCCAAAATTGTTTCACACCCTCCATTTACAATGAGGACATTGCAAAACTTAGGCATGGGGGATGGTAAAGTGCAAGCATACAAAAAATCAAAGTTTGGAAGGGTTTTCACAAAAAAAATCACATATTCCAAAAAATACCAAAAGAAATTAATTTTTCCTAAAAAAGAATAAAATATGAGAGGGGAGGAAATTTTGATGGCATATCAGGCTTTGAGGAGAAAAAAGGGAGTTAAAAATGTCAAAAAGGAGCATAATTTGAAAAGAAAAAGAGATAGTTATTAGTAAAAGATTAAGGAATTGACCTAGTTCTAGACCATATTAAGAGAAAGAAAATGAAAGACAAAAAGTGCTAATGAAATAGAGAAGAGATTAGTAGGAACGCTGATTTTAGGCCTTTTGGGATATACTCCTAGACTTAAAAATTCAAGTACCCGCTAAGATCTGGATAGTCCTCAAGAGGTTGGGGAAAATGCAAAGCTTAAGTATTATGTTTAAGGCTTAGGGATTATTTGGCCTCGTTAATTGACCTCTGGTTTGCAAGACTCGGTAACCTAAGCACCCCAATCCACACACAGTCTGGTTCAGTGCGCTTAAGTATCAAAATCACGTAAACACGTATAAATTATTCTGAAAAAGTCACCTAGATTAGAAGCGGCTGATCAACACAAGTTGATTTGGACGAGTTCCCGATGGGGAGAGGTAGGAAATTCCCCTCGAAGATGTGCAATAACATATCGTCCCCTCGGTGCTTGTCTCCTAGGATATCTACATATCCTACCAGGGGCATGTAAGCACCCTATGCTGGTTCAGATGCCACGGGCAGCATTATCCTGAAATGTCAATTGCCAGGGTTCTGGGGGTTGCCATGGGTGGTGCTATCTCGAAGCATCGATTACCAAGGACCCTGGAGGATTGATGACGGGGACTAAGAATCCGATATAGATCATGTTGTAAAGCTAATGTAAAGCAAAAATAACAAGAAAAGAGAGAGAAAACTCTCCAAAGACAAAGAAAAATTCCTCTATCTCTCTCTAACAAAAAAAGCACTACAAACTGAACCTGGGCTAAAACATGTTACAAGCACGGGTGCTTTAGCCGTGGAGTTCAATGAACCTTAGGTTAGTTTCCTGTGGGCCTTAGAAACCTTCACGGTAGACTGAGGCTAGAGCTAGTTAGGTTTGGATCTTGGTTGGTACTTGAGTACCTCTAGCCCTATTATCATCATTTTGACCTAATCTACAAAAGGAAGCACACATCAAAGTTTTTAAGCATCAAAAGATTTTATGGTCTAGAAACAAAATTAATACCTTAAAATTTTGCTAAGGGACTAGGAAAAGCTAGGCATGGGAGTATGATGGGAACACCATCATGAGCCTTAACTAGCTCTTTTCAATCTAATTAAGTCAATAAATGCTCCTACATAACCACCAGAGAACCAAAACTCAATATAAAACCATTTTGAGAGAAAAATAAGAAACTAGAGTTAAAACTGCAATTTTACCAACTTATGATGAATGCAGTGCTACCACGTATTTTCTCAAAGGCTGAATAAAGGTCAAATGGTCTTAATAGGATAACAAGTGGGTTAGATCAGACAGAAAAGAGTTTGCGTATGTTTTGAAAATTAAATGACTTTTGAAACCCTAAAAAAAGATCCACTTAATTAACAAAGGTTCTAGTCAGGATAAAATTCACCTAAACCCTCTAAAAATCATATAAAAATATTCTCTAGGGCTTAGTACCTTCAATTTGACCATCAGAACCCATCTTGAGCCAAAATGGAGTCTCAGATAGATATTTACCCTAATTTAGGTTTTTACATAAATTACCCAATCAAACGTGGTCAAAACCAAAATTCAACTTCACCATTGAAATTCTTAGGTCCAAATTAGGTATGTACCAAAATTTGGACCTAAGATGAGCTTGTCTTGACCTAGTTTACAAAATGGTCCTGTCTGATTACATTTCCACCCTTAACATTCAAAATCCTTTCAAATAGCCCCCTAACTTCTTCATCATCTTCACAGTTAGGTCCCTCAACCATTATCGCAGAGGAAACCTACTCTGGCAATCTTTGACAAGAGATTTCTCCTTGATTGCTTGGCGAATCTCTTCTAAAACTGGGAGGAAGATTCATCAAGTAATTCCCTTCAATCTAAGCCCGGCCATGTGCTCCAGATCTCTCCTAATCTCTCATGCAAACGCATGAGAGATTTGGGTATCAAGAAGTTTCCTTCTCCGGCAAGCTTTTTAAGCTTGGGAGCCTTGCTTCCCAAGCTCAAAACTTCTTCCTGAGACCTATAAAGACTCTACAGGGTTCTACCATTCTCCTCACCTTGAAATTCGATCGGAACTCCCCCTTTTCCTCTCTCCTCTTCAGCCACAATTCTCCGCAAGCTTCGACAGTCACTTTTTGACTCCTCTCATCGTCTGACCACAAAACCAGTGGCAGATTCATCTTCCTCACTGTCCTCCATGTTGTGTAATACCAACCGTCGCCATCCTCTCCCCATCTTCGCCGCCATCTCTCCTACAGAGGTTCGTCTTCCCCACATCCAGCAACCACATCGACGTGGGAATCCCTTCACCTTTTCATCCTTACAGTAGATTCTTAGGTTCCTTATCTCCCCTACTTCTTCTCCTCTCTTTATTTTCAAATCCGACCACCGACGCCTCTTCGCAACTCCATCTCTTCCATCTCAGACCACCCCCTCTGGCGAGGCCATCCCACCTCCACAGACCAGCAAATCCCTCGCCGATAAGCCCACGACCATCGCCACACCTCACTGAACATTTCCCCTCTCTTTATTCACCTCTCCACTCACTCACATGCACCCTCGAACACACCCACTCACACACACAGTCTGACCTAGCTACACACTCACAATCACTGTCGCTCCACGCCACCACCCCCATCACATTCGCCGTGCTCCAATGACCATCCCTGAGTGTTCTAACATGGTCGAGAGGCCGTTTACTATTTTTAGGTACCCGACCTTGTCCGCCATTGATGAGCAAGCTTCAAGCTTGCTTGAAGCTCACTCCAGGCACTATGGTATCAGGTTGAAGTCCCAAGTTGCGTGGAAGTGTCTCACGCATGGGCCCAGGTCCTCAATTGCAGATGCGAGCCCCATGAGCTGAGGCAATTAAAAGGAGATCCCCTACTGCAGACACACGAAGGAAGAGGGCACGGATGGTCCCACATCGACGGCTACGAAGCGTGTTGAGGCGCATAAATTGATTTTGTGATTATGGTTATTTTCCTCAGTTCACAGGGTGAGGTCCCTCTCACTCGCTCACTCGGCCTTGTCCGCGACACCTACCCACGGACCTGGTCGACCCAATAACTCGCTTGACCTACACTCCTCGCTCACCACCGCACGCTGGTGAGCCTGGACCTGGGTACAGGCCTAACCCGATAACTCGGATACCCTGTGGCATTGGGAGAGCAGATCCTAAGAGAGAAAGAGAGAGGAGAGTCGCATGGGTAGGGATAGGGTTTTGCTACAGGGACCTTCGGCTGACACTTGGCCGGATTCTGAAGAGGAAAGTTAGAGAAGGAAGAAGAAGAAGAAGAGGAGAAGGCCTGAACTGAAGGGCTAAAGAAGAAGAAGAGCTAAAGGCACAGAGGAGGAAGGAGAGAAAGAAAAAGAGAAGGCCTGAGAAGAAGAAGAAAGAGAAGAAGTTGCAGAAGAAAGGAAGAGTCAGAGAAGGAAGAAGAAAAGAAGACAAAGAAGAGAATCACTTTAAGTCGTCTGATTTCCAAATCAGACGATAGATTTAGTTTTCATTTCATACATATACATTGAGTTCCTTAGTTGATATTGTAGGAGTATTTGGTGATCCAACTCACCATTTTACTCCCATCTTTTTTCACATTGATACTGATATTATTGCAAATTCTTTTAGTTTGAATTGTGATCTTGATTTCTAAATCCCATATTGCTCCCTGTGTTTAACCTCGGAACTTTTTCGAGTAAAAAAAAATTATTTTTTTGAACACTGTTTCAGCTATACTGCAACGCAATTATTTTTAAACATCGATTTAGCACGATAAACACTTCCACTCGTCTGAATTAGTAAAATGGTGTATTCTTCCATCTTGTGATTTATAATCCTGGTGCCATGTCATCCACCATGCAGTTTTAGTTGATATAAAAAGGCGTTGAAGCCTAGGTGTCAATGGGAAGTAACGAAGAGCCTTCTGAGGTTATTTCCTTTTACTTTCATTTTAACCTTCCTTATATCTCTGAAGTCTGCATTCGGGATAGTTACTTAAATTTGCGAATTCATTTCTAAAAAGAATGTAGTTATTCGGACATGCATCAATCTTCTGATAGTCTAAGCCAAGCTTACGAATCTGTTTTCTCGCCTCATACCATGAAGCTGGAAAACCATTAGGGTTATTCAATAGCTCTACAGTAAACTGAAGTATTTCTGACATGAATTTTGCACTAGCTCTATTCATAGCCTTCAGCTAAAACATCTTTAACAAAAATGACAACTTGGACATTTTTGTAACACCAGGAACAATAGGATCCTCAACCGCCTTAACAGCATCATAGAACGAATGACAACTAAATGGATCTTCCTCATCTGTATTTATATCCTCTCCTACTCTCATCTCGTTCAACATTTCTTGTATTTCTTCACTTCCGCTATCACTAATTACCTCGTTGATCTCTTCGTCAACAGCATTCTCATTGTTTATGGCTTTCTCAGTGAACACCTCTCCATGAGCTACCCAAGTAGTGTAATGATGCCACCACCCATTACAAATGCAGTGCTCGAGCACAGTATTACGATCATGTAGTGAACCATTCAAACATCTTCTACATGGGCAGAAGATATTCTCAAATTGACCTCCTTGCCTAAATATCTTCCTATCGTCATCAAAGGCCCAATCCAGGAATGAAATTACTTCATCCTTATATTTGGTGTAATCTAAACCATGCAATCCAATCCAAGATTTATCCATTGTTACCTAAAATTTAATATAAACAAATCACTTATTAGGAAGGGAAAGGACCGAATGATGTGTATTTTGATTAAGACTTTCACTTTATAGCACATCCTCAAAGATTTGATCACAACTTAGGTTTGCTCAATACATGTAACCTTAGTGTAGTGAAATTTCGGCAGTATCTCCCTGCACTTCTCTAGTATACCCCCCAATACTAACCTTAGCTAAATTTCCTTTAACACCTAATTAAGGGCACCATAGGAAATTAGATAAGATTAGTTGGTATACTAGAGAAGAGTAGGAAGAAGCAACCGAAATTTTATCGAACAAGGTTACATGTAATGAGTAAACCTAAGTTGTGATCAAACCTTTAAGGACCTTCTTTATTTCTGTACTTCACCGAACTAAAGTCAATCGAGTCTTATGGCATGCTACAAAGACAACACATCATGCATGTAAGTTAGGTATACATACACTTCCTGCATTGCCCGTAACATGATCATAAGTCTTGACGGGTGAGTAATTTGGATACATTTTGACTCGGAGGACTTTTACCCTAGGGGTTAGAATACTTAATGTTTGGTCTCGCATGCATAAATCTTCTTTAGCAAGTGTGTGTATCTAAACAATAATTAATTTAAACATTAAAAAAATTTACCAAAAAACTAAGAAATCATTCAATTAAATTAGAAAGATTGAATGTATATATATACCTCAAACTACTAAAGCCTCTAAGTATACTCGACACTGATAACTTACAATTTCAAAAGTAAAATTAATTAAATAACAAATTCTAATTATAATCCTAAACCCTAACCCAAACTAAACATGCAAACCAAGCAACATTGTTCTATCTAAAATGTCAAAGCTACCAACTAGAAGCTAAATCCTATTGGAAGAGAGAATATATTCAATTTTGAGATTTACAACAATAAATGGAAGAGCATATATGAGTAACTCTTCTCGCTTAACAAATATATGTAAACAACATGATCTTCTAAGATTGTCTGCATCTATACTCAGGGAATCAAGGATAGTTCTACATTGTTCATGCAGAGATGCTTAAAATATGCAAAGTTGACAAATGATAAGAAACACAATTGCTATGCTATAAAGATGGCTAATATACGTATTTTTTTTAACCACAAGATCCACTGTATATCTAACCCATCATGGAACATCATTCATCAAATATACCATAAGCAAGCCCACTTAAATGGCTTGGTACTAGGGAATGGGACTCCCACCTAAGAATAAGGTTCAAATCTAATCATATTACATTAAAAGAAAAATTCATGTAATCAAACAGTTACATCAGCTACCACTCCTTCCACACTACACTACACTACTCTCCTCTCACAATCATGTCCCTTGTAGCCACAATAACAATAGAATCATAGAGTTTGCCCTCTCTACTTCGGATCTGAAAACTAGGGGTCCATATCCATTCCACTCCTTGCCAAAGATTCCTAGAAAGCTAATTTCAAGATAGAATCTACCTAATCAGACCCCACCTTCTCCCAAAGAGCCTTTGCAAAATTTCAGCTAAAAAATAGATGATCACCATCCTTAGGAGCATCCTATAGATGCCCTTAACCCGCTATCCTCATTTCAATTCCCACCTATCAACAACTCCAGGACTCTGCTTAAATAGTTGGAGTTCCTCCTGCAGCACTATAAATTCTTCAGATAAATTTGCAAGAAATAAAGGTGTCCAACAATCATTTGCTGCCACTTGTTGGTTCATTCTAATAGGATGTGGCATTTGCTGCCAAGTTCATGGAAAGAGCAAAATAATCATGGGTAATAATGAGATAAGCTACCTCTCTGTGTCCAATCATCCAAAGTAAAATCTATGATGTTTTATATTTGTAAGGAGTTAGGAGGTGGAGGGGAGGAACCAAGGAGGGGGAGGAGGAGGGGGGCCTTGCTAAGGAAGTGGAGTAGGAGGGGAGGAACCAAGGAGAGGGGGCCTGCTAAGGAAGTGGAGAAGCAGGGGGGAGCTAAGGAGAAGGAGGGGATGGTCAGGAGGAGGATGGCGACACCGGCATGTCGGGGAGGAGGAGGATGAGGCCACTGGCTAAGGAGGAGGAAGGTGAGGAGCTTCAAAGGAGGAGGAGGGGGAGGAACCAGGGAGGAAGGGGGCGTAGGCAGAGGAGGATGGGTCAAAAATGAAATAGATGAGGAGGAGGAGGGCGTCGCTGGGCCAAGGAGGAGGAGGATAGGCGAGGGCACTGGCAAGGGTGCTGCAGAGGTGGAGGAGGGAGAGGTTGCTGTCGGAGGAGGAGGAGGGCGAGGAGCAGTAAAGGACGAGGAGGAGCAGGGCGAGCTTCCATGGAGGAGGAGGAGAGAGGCACGTGGAGGAGGAGGAGGAGGAGGAGAAGGAGGGGGTACGACGACGACAAGGATGGAGATTCACCTGAGGAGTAGGGGGCGATGTGAGGAGGAGGACCACATGGAGGTGCTCGGTGCGAGGGGGTGGCACGAGGACTTATGCGAGTGGTCGATGGGTGAGGGTTTGGAGGACGAAGATGAACAGTAGGTTGTAGCATGGTTATAGATTTAGGAACCTATACCGTCGGTTATATTAACAATTGAAGGCAAAAGATGAATTGAACCGCACCCAAAATTTGGAAATGATGCCTAAACCCTAATTTGTTCCGTAGCTTTTTCATATAACCAATGGGAAAGTGTCAATTATAAGATGTCTGGAAAAAGTGTCAGACGTCTAATACTAAGATTCTTTCCTTCCTATTTTCATAAGATCGAAACAGGGTTCTAGATAAGTTGCCCGGACAACAGGTCGGACGTCTGACAATATGTTGAACGTTTGGATAGAGAAATCACTATGAAAATGGATTTAGGACAAACGAATTCATACCTCTACTGTCGCTTATTACATCAACCGACGAAAAAAATATATTTGCCATCGGTTAATAAAGCGACGTCGAATATTAATCACAACCGCACGCATGATCGCTTTTCTTCAACCGACGATCAGTAGAGTACAGGCATTCGTCGTCGCTTATTTTAATAAGTGATGGTAAAAATAGTATTGCTGTCGATTACTAAAGCGATCGTGACTATTAATGACCGCTATGTGACCGATCGCCTTTCTTCAACCGACGATTGGTCGATTACAGGCCTTCTCCGTCGCTTATTTTAATAAGCGACGGGAAAAATATTATTGTCGTCGATTTTATAAATCGACTGCGAGGAATCGATGGTATATCACATATTTCTGGTAGTATAAGTCCTAGACTATTTAGGAACCCAATTACTTATTCCTAAACCCATGCAAACCTCGACCAATAACCCTTTTACCTAGCCCAAACCTAAGCTTAATATCTCCACGTAAATTCCCATGCCCACCTCCCCACTAGAAATCCCACACTTGTTTTCTTAACTCCCAAACCACCACCCAACTATTTTCCTACACTACACACCAACGTAACTTATTCCCCAACCAACCCAATATCTAAATAATCCCAAGTACTCCAAAACAAAACAAACCCACATCCATATCCCATGCAATGCCCTCCACCGACTTTCCTTACAACCGCTTTCCACCACCTAACATCCCGAATCCCATCGACGCAAAATCAACACCCAATCCCATGCAATATCCCACCTTATCTTTTACGTAACACCTCCAACCACATCTCATTTTCCCATGCAATTTCTACTCCCTCTCGGTTATTATTATTTTACGAATTCCACTCTTTAATTCACGGGCCTTATTTCCCATTTATGCCCTTAATCATTTTTCCCATCCATCTATTCCCTTAATTATTTTTCCCATCCATCCAATTATTAAATCTAGTCCACCTATTATCTTTCCTAATTAATCTAGACCTTAGATTTATCTCCAACAAAAATCTAATATATCCTACCACCTTGCTGTTAATCCTAGCCCTTGATCCTTAACCTATTAATCTTACCCATCCAAATTAGTGATCCTAAGTAACTTAGACAGGCCAATAGAAAGCCTCCTAGAGTCCTATATAAAACCCTCCACCCCCTTTTTAGAGCTATCTCCTACTTAGAATTTCCTACCTCCACATTGTCTCTACTGCTGGTGGTAGTCCACACCATCTTTGGTGATTTTGGCAAGTGCATCTTCACATTTGTATCTAAGCCAATACTTCAAACATTGCTTTCGAAGCTCATAATTTCTGCATTTCTCTAGTCTAGTTCTAGTTTTAGTAATTTAGTTCTAGTTATAATTTTCCAAGCATTCCTCTAGTTGCAATACTACTATTTGTGCTAAACTCTTATCTTATTCAATAAAGTTCTAGTTATTTTTCAACTTGTCTTAAAGTAGTAGTATATTATAGTTCTAGTAGTTGTATGCTATTAGATTTAATATTAGTTCTAATAATCATCCTACTTCATACTTAATTCTAGTTCTAATTAGGAAAGCGATTGTGATCTATTTGCCTCCCCGCAAACAAGTCAAACCCCCATATTTTTATTCAAAAATCATTATGAGTTCGATTTCACTTACAAATTCAAGAGCTTCTACGCGCATTTACTACGACGAACACGCTTTCTTTTGCGTACCTATTCCACATGCATAACATGTTTTGGCATCATTGCCGGGGAAGTAATGTGATTATTTCACTTTCAACAGCTTCATATAGATTTGCATTTGTGAGATCTAACTTGTTCTTCTCTTTTTGTCACTTTGTGTGTAGGATTGCAAAGCGATGAGAAGAAAAAGTGTAGGTGAAGATCTCTAGGTAGGTCATCTAAATCTTAGACTTAGGTAGATTCGTGACTCTTAGGAGTAATTACGTTTAGTATTGTTTCAAAAAAAAATAAAAAAACTCTTATTGGTGGGTATTATCTTTTGAAAATGAACAAAACCAACTTCCTGAGCACCTATATGCCTTTAGCAACGTTTGCGGCTTCTCTTCAGTGACATTTTAAATGTCGTTGTTGAGTCGCACATAGTTTTGGCCTCCATATCTCCACTATAAAAGGACCACCACCCCTCCCATTCTTCTTCATCTCTTCCTCTTCTTCCCACACCTCCTCTAAAGTTCTAAGGAGCTGGTCCCAAGCCTGGGATGCTCTTTAGAGTAGAAAAGTAAAATATTTTCCCACTTCTACCCCACTTCATGGAGCATCCCGTGGCCATCCTTTCACCCTGATATAGTAGATCCTCGCAGTGATGCCATCTTGCCCCACCTTCCATCCTTTGACTTCGATTTTCATCTAGCTCTCACCACCTTCATCCAGGAGCTATCAAAGCAAGTCATCTTCCAAGCAGTCGTCAAGGGGGATTTCCTCAACTCATTCTATCTTTTATCGCTTTCTAGTGTAGTCATATATTTTGAGATTAGTTGTAATAAACTCTACTTAGATATGTAGTGATATTCTCTCTCTCTTACTCTTATTTTGCAAGTAAATTAGCTAGATATTATCGACCTGATCTCTTGCCTTATAAAAATAGCAAAAAATTCACAAAAGATGACACCAAAAATAAATAAAAACAAAAGCAGATTTACAAAAGCAAATGTTCGCCTCCCCGTGTTTGACCGGGGGCTCACCTCGAGCTTCAGTTATAAATTTATTTGGTAGTAGATTTTTATGCACTACGATGATGGGTTTTCTTTAACTCAAATCTTTTTACGTTCAAATCTCACTCATCATTTTGGTGTCGTTGCTAGGGGGCAACACACTTTGGTTTTATTTCCCATGTTTTTTGCCTTACCTAAATTTTTTCACTTTTTTCTCTGATATTGTTGTGATTGTAGGTAGTTTTCTGAGGAGGGCCAGAGCGGTTAGATTGGAGAAAAGTGCAGATAAAGGTTCTGTAAGTGTACCCCCACCCCACCCACTAGGTTTTATTTCACCACCTAATAACTCAAACCCTAATTAACCTAGGAGCTTGCATAAACCCTAGGTTAGTCCTGGTTGTTTGATTGTCACTTCACTCACCTAACCTACCCACATAAATTAAAAGTACAAAAAAATACTCTTCTTTTCTTGTAAGATTAAGCTAAAAGTTAGACACCTTATACACCTACACACCCAAGGCACCTCACTTTGATTTGATTTAATCACTTAATCGAAAATCTGACCTAAGGACCCGGTATACCTGCACAACTTATAGAAATAAGTGATTAGAAATAGATTAGGCTAACTACCCTTGTGTGCCTTAATAGTTGGTGCATCAGGCCACTTGTCTGAATTGTTTGGGCTACACCACTTCAAATAAAATTTGATTCATTCAGTAGCTTGCTCTTTATGGTTGATGTTTAGGGCTGAACCAGGCACTCCACATTATTTTTTATTTTAAAGGAATATATCATCACTTGTGATTTCAAAACAAGGAGTGTTCTACTGAACTTGATTGAATGAATCTAAAGATTAATCCCTAAAATCTACAAACAAGGTTAAACCCTAAAAGTCACATCATAAAATAACCATATTTGAAAACTCTAGTTGTGCACTCGCAAACATTTTAATTGATCATTAAGGGCACAAGCCATCTAATGGGCCCATCACATTCCAAGAATAAAATCATCCAAAGCCTAATTAAAATTGAGTAGTCGTTGGCCTTAAGGATTTACACACTCTTTGGGACTCCAACTAAGACTTTTTTCATTTAATCTACTTCTACAGGTCCATCTAATATCTAACTAGGGGAGTAGTATCAAATGACGGTGATTGGAGGTATCAAAGGAACCGGAGATGCAAGCCAAAGGAAGAACCTTCTCCCCAATCCCTCTCTCTAACTGGTTGAATTGACCGAATAGAAGTAGATCAAATCATTTCTTTCATCTCAAGATGGGTTTTGAGAGTCTGTAGGTCTTTAGGTTACCCACCTAAGGACAGTTTTGGTTTAATTGTACTATAGGGCACCTTTCTCTCCTCTATTTTTCCTCTTTCTTTGCCATGGATCCTTCCACATCCTACTCACATTTCCACTCCTACCCTCCTACCACCACTTATCCCCAAGATGATTACTATCTTGACCCGACTGATGATTACCCATCCCCTAGTTGGGATAACTTTGATTGGGGATACGATTCCAAACCTCAGTATCTAGGGCCTAACCCTAGACAATAAGACTATGATTATTATCCTTCTTATGCCTATATTGATTGTAGATCTCCACCCTTTGATGATCAACCTAACTCGATCTACAATCAAGAAGAATATGCTAATTACAACTCTTACCCTCCCCAGGATTACACTGAATATAGGTCACCACCCCACTATCAACAACCTGAAGCGACTTATTATTAGGGAGGACCCCTAGAACCTCAATATCTTGACTCCCAAACCAACCCGACCCCGAACGGAACTATTCGGTTAGGGTGAGAACCAGGTCCAAGATAGGATGTTAGCTAATTTGAGGAACACCATACTATCTTTAGAAACCCAGCTAATCGCACGAGTTTCGCGAGTTTATAATCAGGGTTACAAGTAACCCATCGTCGTAGTTGCAAAACGCGTGGTCAAATAAAATTTATACCGAAACTTGAATTGTGAGTCCTGGGTCAAACACGGGGAGGCGAACGTTTGGTTTTATGAAATCCACGCTTCACTTTTATTTCTTTTTGGTCATTTTTATCTTTTCTAATTTATTTTGGTATTTTTAACAAGCAAGAGATTCGATCAATGAAAACTTTATCTACTTGCAAAAATATAAGAGAGAGAGGGAGAGGGGGAGAGAGAGAGAGAGAAACAATCATCTATTCATCAAGAACTATTTGTTACACTACAAAAGCAGGAAAAATCTACACTTTGAAAGCATAAAAAGATAGAATGGGGTGAGAGAACTCCCCCTTGATGGTTGCCTGGAGGACGACTCACTCTGATGTCACCTGGAGGAAGGTGATGAGAAGCAAGACGAAGGAGGACAGAGCCGGAGGATGGAGGATGGGGTAAGATGGCGTCATGGCGAGGATCTTCTTCTCGAAGGGTGGTGAGAGGATGGCCATGGGATGCTCCACGAATGGGGATGATGGGAGGGAAAACTATTTGATTTTCTACTCTAGAGGAGCATCCCGAGCTTGGGACAAGGTCTCTAGAGCCTTGGAGGTGGTGAGAGGAAGAAAGGAAGAGATGAAGAAAAATGGGTGGGGTAGGGGTACTTTTATAGTGGAGGAAAGAATCAAATTCATATACAGAACATTTAGTGATGATCATAAACGTCATTGAAGATCCGCCACAAACATCGCTTTAGACAGCCCACGTGCCCACCCGCCGTTGCACGTGCATGTCTCCGCACGCACGTGTGTGCACCCACGCTGCTGTGTGCGTATGGTGGCGCGTGCGTGCGCATGGGCAGCCTCGGTTGCGCCACGTGGTGCGATTTGGGCCGTCCATCTTCTTTCTGCTGTAGGGGCAGCTACAGAAATCGGATTAAGTCGATTTTCATGCTGTTGGGCTACGATCGTCAACCCGAATGCATCCATGCGATTGGATTTGTCATTTGAAGCTCCAAATTACGTCACCTAGTCCCTTGGCCATTGATCTTCCTCAAACTGCATATGGTGCTACGGGACTCTGATCAAGATGATTTCGGAGGCGTTGGACTCCGATCATTGTCCTGATCAGATTCATACAGTCAGGTCATTAATCTGAGGCTCCGAAATAAATCTCCTCTTCTGACCATGAAAAGGATGCAATTAACCTAAAATATACACAACTACCCTAAATGTAGAATGGTGCATGATATGCAATATTTATAATATGGAATACAAATCTAAGTCTAGGAACATGCATAAATAGACATTTTAACCTAAATAGATGTGTCTATATCACCAGCCAACACCTCGCAATGAAGAATTGGAGTCCTTGATTCAAATGATTAACGATCTGAATAGCTCGTTATTGCATTGGCTTCAAGATGTTAAGGATAAGGACCCAGGTGAGCTTTTGCTTGGGAAATTGTCAAGATTGAGGATGAAATTCATAGTTGCCGTAGTCCAATCTTAGGATGATTCTCAGGATGAAGCCCCTTCCGAAGAGCCAATGTTAGAACTTGCTCAAGCACCTGTCGGGGGGACACATTTTATAAGACCAAGGACGACCAGGTTGGTTTAAAGCAACTAATTGAGGATGATGTGATTTTCTCACCCAAGATCCTCGATCAAGGGAACGAGGAAAAATGTCTCCATGGACTAGGAAATGACAAACGATTTTGAGACATATATAAATGAGGATCAAGAATTCTTTGATTTTGAGGGTGAATAATCTTTAGGTGAAATTTCACTTGAGCTTAAGGAGAATTATTTTAGTGAGACAAATGGGCTTGAGGAATCTGATGAATTATTTGATGGCCCAGTAATTGAGGAATTTGATCCAACTGGGCTTGACATGGAGGATTCAAATCTAGATTTATTGGATGATTCAATCAGTAGCCCCATTCCTTAACCACACCCTAAAGAATATATTGATGATCTTGAAATCACCAAACCTAAGTCAATCATGATTCAACCACAATCATTGAACTTGGATAATTTAGATACGGTGAATAACATGTTGGAGGTCCTAGAATCTAAAATTATGATTGTAGAGAATAGGAGTATGGAAATAAAAATCTGCGAGGCTAATATCAGGGGAAATAGAGTTCTTGATCTAAGGGTTCATTTGTGTCTGAAACCACCAACCTTCTATGACATTTTTTATTATAAGGACGTGAAACCTAAATATGGAATAATGGACTATCTTGTGGAGTAGAATTCCAAGTGGGAAAACATTCCTATTTGCTATGATCTCCCTTTCATCCACACACACTTGGGTTGCACGCTCCCAAACTGTAGACTCGAACCCACAAGCTACAATATCTTCAGTTTTGGATTTTTATTATTCAGAGCCTTAGAACCACTCGACCTTGGGGCAGGGGTCTGCACCATAATCTAGTCCACATCTATGGACATCTTTTGCTGGCGGGTTTGAGGATCAATCTTTTAATTCGAATCCTGACCTGCACTTCTCAGTCCTTAATTTCTTCTCTTTACTTGTATAATATGCCTAACTGAAGGCAATAAACTTAGCACGTGTGCATGCTCTACTTTCTCTGTGAAGCCGACCAGATTTTCACAAAATATAGGCGATATTCTATTTATTCCGCCCTTTCCTGTCTTTATTTTTACAATGTGGACATTGCATCAATTAGGCATTGGGGGGTGGATACTTAATCTTGAAATTATTTTATTAGCTTCGTAGATTTTCTTTTATTTTCTTTCAAAAAAAAAATCAAAACAACAAAAATGTTAGAATTAGGAGAAGAGAACATAGGCATTAGGAGTTATTAACTTTCGAAAATGATATGATAGCTCCTAAATGCTTAGACTCTTCAGGTCTTCAGGCTTAATCAGCCTGGGTGTCCACTAAAATGTTGACATGTTTCTCGAGTCCTCGCCACGTTAATTTTATTTTGTCTAATAAATTGGAGTGATAAGTACACGACTTATCAACCCACCCTCTGTCTTGATGGGACTTTAAGTCTAAAGCATCTACACACTATTTGCACTGACTCACTTCGCAATTTTTTTAACGAAAATTAGTGTAGGATCTAAAGGGAACAAGCACACTAGAAAGGGGGATGAATAGTGTGGTAAAGAAAGATATTGCACATAAAATAAACCACATAGAAAGTACACCAGATATATTGTGGTTCCCCTCACTTGGATACTCCATTACCTAAGTCTCCCGACTTAGGATTTTTAACCCGATTCACTCAACTCTGTGGGAATCAATTTACTAAAAATCGAGGTAATTAACAGGTTACCTCAACCTAATTACAAGATTAGTTATAAGCAGAAAATTACACAGGTGTAAGCAAGAAATAAAATAGCTTAAACTGGATTCCTATGTCTCCAACAAGAATTAGTTTAGAAGATATTTGATATAAAGATCTAGCAAAAAATAATAAAGCATAAAAATGATTTTACAAGAAAGAGCACATGTGCCAAATAATCTTGTTGCAAAATGTTGATCTTCTTGAAGGAAAGATGCAACAAACTTAGCACCCTTGCTGCTAGAAATTAGAAAAGTATAATCTCGAGCAAGGAGACTTTTGATTCTTTTATCTTATGCAAATGGCACACAACATGTGTTTTTATAGGCCACTAAACACCACCCCTACGATTGTAGGATCTAAAAGGCACAAGCACACTAGAAGGGGAGGATGAATAATGTGGTAAACAAAAATTATGCAAGTAAATCAAACCACAAAATAAAACACTAGATTATAGTAGTTCCCCTCACTTGGGTACTCCACTACCTAAGTCTCCCAACTTAGGATTTTTAACCCGATTCCCTCAACCCGAAGGGAATCAATTTACTATAAACAGAGGTAATTAATGGGTTACCTCAACCCAATTACAAGATAGAATAAGAACAAAATAATACAGGTGTAAGCAAGCAACAATAAAGCTTACAACTAAGATCCTAAGTCTCTAACAAGAATTTGCTTAATAAAATGATTATATACTAATCTAACGAAAGCACACTATAGCAAAAAATAAGATTTTACGATGAAGAACGAGATCACTTGAAAGAGGTTTGTTGCAAAGAGTATCTCCTTGAAAAATGCAACAAAACAACAAGCCTTGCGGCTTAAAATGTGAAATCTAGGAATCAGGAGCATGGAGATAATTTTTCCTTGTGTTGTATGCAAATGACACACATAAGGTGTTTATTTAAGCTGCTAAACTTCTTCCCTACAATTACTAGCCATTAGGGACAAAAAGGGAAGATTAGAGATAGGATTAATTGCAAAATAGTTGCATAGATTGGGCACAACGATTAGTTGGTATCGGTACTAAAGTTGTGTATCAGTTCTGATTGCTCACAGATAACCAGCAGTCAACCCAACAAAGCTTGGGTACCAGTACTCATCATGGGTACCAGTACTTAGTGCTTACAATTGAGTACCAACTAAGTCACTTGGGACCAGTACTCATGATGAGCACCGGTACGTGTAATGTCCTGCACGTCTCAAGTCTTCAAACTGTGAGCACCTGGTACCGGTACTCATGATGACTATCAGTACTTGTTCACAGTTTGGGACTAGAACCCAAACCTATGTCAAGTACCAAGAATGAGCTTAGATCGTTAATCTAAGTGAAATATGAGCATAAAAACATGATCAATACGACAACGAAATGATATGAATTTTCAAACGAATAACTGAACATGAGTATAATTTCTAATTATCTATATTTTGATTTTAATTCCTAAGTCATTTATCTTGTTAGGAGACATACACAAACTAGATTACAAAATATATGAACAATAACACTACATAAACAGTCTTTAATCTTCATGCCATCATCACCTCTTTCATACATTCTTAAATCCTGTTATTTCCGGAAAATAACACTTCATAAACTCATTAAATTTAAAATGGTTTTGTTAACACCAAAACATAAAGAAGTGGAACTAGGTTTGATGTAAACACCATTATTGAGGGTAAAATGCCTATTCATGCATGTTCCTAGGCTTAGATTTTCATTTCATGTTATAAATATTACATAGCATGCATCATTCTGCATTTAGAGTAGTTGTATATAATTTAGGTTAATTGCATCCTTTTTGTGGTTAGGAGAGAAGGATATCTATTTCGAAGCCTCAGATTGACAATCCGACCGTATGAATCTGATCAAGACGACGATCGGAGTCCAACACCTTTGAAATCACTTCGAACGGAGTCCCGTAGCATCATATACAGTTCGAGGAAGAACAACGGTCAAGGGACTAAGAGACATAATTCAGAGCTTCAAATGACAAATCTAACCGCGCGGATGGATTCTGGTCAACGATCGTAGCCTAACGGCGTAAAAATCAACTCAATCCGACCTCTGTAGCAGCCCTACAACAAGAAGAAGATGGACAGCCTAAACTGTTCCACGTGGCGCAGCCCAGGCCGCCCAATGCACGCACGCACCACTGCACAAGCGCAGAAGCATGGGTGTGCACGTGCACCCGTAGGTGCGCATGCGCACAGCGCTGCACCAATGCAGCGCCAGCGCTTGGGCGCATGCACGCGGCAAAGGCAGGGGAGCACAGCGCTAGATATGCATGAGCTGGACCTACAGCGACACTTGAGCTAGACTTCCAGCGACGCTTACAGCCATCGCTAATTCTTCGCTTGCCAGCAAAGCCAACTGTGGGCATGAGTGGGCATGAGCTACCTACAGCGACGCTTCCAACGACGGCCTAGATGTCACTAATGGGCCCATACCTATTTTTGCCTCTTCTCCTCCACTATAAATGGACCTACACACCCTCCCTTCCAAGCCATCTCTACGTACTCTACTCCCACCTACTCCCAAGCTTTAGCAAGCCTACCAACTCTCCATTAGAGCTTGTTCTCAAGCTCCCAAGGCTCCTATTAGTGTAGCAAACCTCTGCCTCACCAAATATTCATCCATCTTCCCATCCCCATTCATAGGTCTCCTTGTAGCTATCCTCCTACCTCCATTCCGGTAGCAGATCACCTCTATCTTCTCACCTCCATTCCAGAGCCACGTCGAAGCTTTCCTCTACCAGACGTCCTCCTACATCTCACCTCCATTGTCCCGCTCCTCATCTCCTTCGTCGGAGCTTCTACCAGTCACCATCATTTTGCCAAACAGCCGATTTGGGAGATTTCCTCTCACCCATCTCTCTTTTTATGCTTTCATAGTTTATTGTAATTGACATTGAAAGTAAAATATATCAGATTTGCTCCACATCTCTATCTTGTGATACGTTTGCTTGTGTGGGATAGGCCAAACATTATGTGTGCCTTAACTAAGTGGTGCAATAGGCCAATTGATTGAACTATTTGGGCCACACCACTTAAGATAAAAGCGATTCATTAAGTAGCTTGCCACTTAGGGTTGATTTTTAGGACTGAACCAGGCACTCCACATTTCATTTCTAATTTTTAATGGAATATATCTACACCAGTGCTTTCAAAACTTAGAGTGTTCTACTGAACCTTGATTGAATATACCTAAAGATTAAACCCTAAAAGCTACTAAACAAGGTTGAACCCTAAAAGACACATCATCAAATAACCTGATTTGCAAACCTTGGTTGTGCACGCACACACATTTTAAATTGATCATTAAGGGCACAACCCATCTAAAAAGTCCATCACATTCCTGAAGCACCATTGTCCCAAGCCTAACTAAAATTGATTAGACGTTGGCCCTAAGGACTGGTTCGCTCATCAAAATCCAGATTGAGATTATTCACGATTAACCTGCTATACCAGTCAATCTAATGTTTAGCTAGGGGAGTAGCATCAAACGACCACGGCTAGGGGGTACACTAGGAACTAGAGGCGCAAGCCAAAGGAAGAACCTTCTCCCCAGTCCCTCCTTCTAACTGGTTGGATTGCCTGGACATAAGTAGAGTAAATCATCCATAATCTTAGGACAGGTTCTGAGAGTCTATAGACCTTTAGGCTACCCAAGGACAAGCTTGTATTTTTGTATTGCAGGGCTCCTTCTTTCTCTTCTGATTTTCCTCCTTACTTCACCATGTACCCTTCCACATCCTACACACATTTCACATCCTATCCTCCTACCACCACTTATCCCCAAGATGATTACTATCCCGACTTAACTTGTAATTACCCATCCACTAGCCGGGATAACTTTGATTGGTGATACGAATCCAGACCTCAATGTCCAGGGCCTAACCCTGGACAAGAAGACTATGATTACTATCCTTCTTAGAGCTACAATGATTATAGATATCCATCCTTTGATGATCAACCAAACCAGATCTACAACCATGAAGGATATGCTGATTATAACACTTACTCTCCCTAGAATTATGCTGAATTTAGGTTGCCACCAACCTTTGGAAAACCTGAAATGGCCTACTATCAAGGAGGGACCCGAGAACCTCAACATCTTAAATCCCTTAGATTTAACCTAAACCCACCCAAACCTGAACCGAACCAGTCGGTTCAGGTGAACCAAATCCAAGATAGGGTGTTGGCTAATTTGAGGAACACTATACAATTGTTAGAAGCTTAGCCAACACCAATGTTTGGCATGTGTAGAGTGTGATTTTGATAGGAAAACGTCATAGTATAGTGCGTAATATGGTTAAACAAAGATTTTTAATAAAAGATAATGAGACTTGAGTCCCGGTCGTTCATCTCTAGGAGGCATTCGTTTTACTTTTGAATTCGATCTTTTATCACTCTACTATGTTTAAAATCACATGCCGATTTATGATTATTACGTATTGAAGTACGACATGCTTAGTTGGAAGTATATCAAGAATTGAAAATAGGCAACATTAATCACACTAAAGATATTGCAATGAGATCATGGTGATTCTCAACACATAGGCATATATATATATATAATATATCTTTCATTCATTCATTTGGAGAGTGTTTGCAACATGAACTTGTAGAGGAAAGCTTGTACATGAGTGCTTAAAAATGTAAAGCTAGCTATAAGAAAACGATCGCATACGAGAATCTACGGGGGGATTTTGCATGCATCATTCAGGGAGAATAAGGACTACGCTACTAAGCAGTAATTAAAAGCAGTAAAACTATGAAGAGCATAAACTACTAATCTAGATCTAGCAGAATAGAAGGGCATTTAGAGGTGGCATCCGATGGCCTTGGAGTGGTCGGGAGGAGAATAAGGGGCAACCAATGGAGGTTAGGCCGGCCCTTGGAGAGAGAGAGGAGTGATCTAGCATCCTGGCATGGTGTCCTTCATGGTGGTGCTCAGCTCGTGGAGATGGAGTGGAGATGGTGGTGGCTACCTTAAGTGGAGGTGGATGGCGCCAAGCAAGTATGGCCAAAAAGTGGATGGGTGCAAATGGCCACCCCTTAGGTCTTTTTATAGACCTAAGGGAAAATCTCTAGAGAATTATGGAATTCTCTAGAGAGGCCTTTGGTGGGAGCTCATGGGAGAGTGAGAGAGAGAGGGTCGATGGTGGTTTTTAGATCCACCAAATGTGGATCAAAAAATTGAATGGCTCTTGGTTGCTAATTTTGACAACCAAGGCAACAACACATGGTACAGAGTTCTATAGAACTCTAGGCTAGATATTTTCATGTGGATGGTGTGTGTGGGTGTTTATGGGTGTGTGTGGGTTGAAACCTAGGTGGCTAGGTTGATTAGGTTAGGTCTAGTGGATTTAGGTCAAGGTAGGTCTCAAATTAGGGTTGTAAACCCTAATTCACTAAGGTAAAGTGCAATTAAACTTAATACAAGTTTAATTGCATGTGTGAAAACTTAATTGAGAGTAAAACAACTAAATTAAGTCAGGTCTAGGTCAATTGGACTCTCACTAAGTCCAATTGGACAATGTGTGCTGAGATCAGGGCTCAATTGGACTCAATGAGTCCAATTGAATAGGCCGATGGAATTGACTAAGATCCAAGTAAATTAGGTTTAGTGAGGACCTAATTAGGTCCTTAGGGAGGTCTAGAGGTGATGTATTAGGGTTAAGGTACCTTAATTTAGGTTCCTAAGGGGTTGGAATTGGGTTTAAGGACCTAGAGATCCAAGATCAAGGCTTGAATCTCAAAACAGGAACTGGAGAGAAGTATTAGACGTCTAATAACAGTTTCAGACGTCTTACACTCAAAAATTAGAAGTCCAAACTTTAGTTCTGAACATCCAATCTGAGTCAGGGGGAAATCTAGGTTCTATTTTGGGTATTCTGCAGAAATTGGACGTCTGACAAAGTGTCTGGACGTCCAATAACACTACAGAAGTGGGTTTGAGGTGTGCGGGAGTTGGCTAGGGGTCCTAGACGTCCTATAACTTATTTGGATGTCCAGATAAGGGTTGGAACTAGGGTTTTAGGGCTTCCTAGGGTGTTATGACCTAATCTAAGGGTGGCTAAGGCTAGGGGAAGTCTCTAGGCTATCCTATGGCTTGGATGGACCTAAGCTCTTCACATTTTACTACTTAATTCCTACTTAATAGAATAGCAAATCATAACTCCCTTACATTGTTATTTCTACATCTAATCTAAGTCTTCTGCTCCAGCTCTACTGCAACACCCGTTATTCCTGATCCAGCTTCAGATCCTGCTCTAGATCAAGCTCTTGATCAGCTTATTGCCTGCAATTGACATAATACACTTAATCAGCACATTATATCATTATTTTATGCATAGCTAAAGGAAAGCAGTAAAGATGCAGATAATGCTTTTGTATGCATGAATAGCCCTAACTTATGCTCAGTCCTAGCCTAATCTAGGTCAATTAAGACCTATGATTGCTGCGCAATCATACCCCCATGCCTAAATCGTGTTAGTCCCTAGCAAATGCAAGACTAAATTATTTACAGCAAGGGTCCCTAAGGGACTGATTATTTTATCAAGTGTATGCCTAGAGATTTTTCTCCTTTTTGTTTTCATCCTATGCTCTAGAAATCCAGACAATCGTGAATATGCAGCTATGTAGCTTTTGCAATGGATTCGAGTGAAAAACTGATTCACCTCTAAAGCCTGTACTTGACCCCTAGTAAAAATTCTAGCAGGATAGGCAGACTTCTTCTCTTGGGGTATTCAAGATATTCTATGAATTTCACCCCAGCTTTAGGCTTAGGTAGACGATGTCTGAGGGTTGTCGATGTTTATTTGGTGGCTCACTCTCAGTTGGTGCTACATAGAGACTAGTACTATAGAATATAGATTCCCAGATTACTAAGTAACTCAACTCAGAGAAAGACGAGAAAAACTATGCTCTCTTCTGATTCCTTTGTATTCCTTCTCTCCTCTCTTTCTTTTTCTTTTCTTTTCTTTCTTTTTCTTAGAGCTCACAATCTCACAAGATTCACATGTATGATCTGTATTTGGTGGTCTCTCTTGGCATTAACACTTTAATTGAGTTCCTATAACCCTAATACTAAGTCAAAATTCCTCAGCCAGTATTCGGGCGGTCAGGAACACAGAAAGATAGGTTACGGCCATATTTAGTGGATCTCAAATTTATTTGGTGGTAATTCCTCAATGCAACTAAAATAAACATTTACTCTTTTTTTCTTTGCTTTTTCTTCTTTTTCTATATTTTTTTCAATTTTTCTTTCTTTTCATCATTTTTTTTTCAACATAACACAACTAGCACGCATCCATGAACTTTATTGAGGCATTATTAGGGATTGGTGGTGCTCAAGAGACATTGGGTGGCTTATTTGGTGGAAGTGCCTACTCATGGCACTGGGAGAGATGGATAGGATGGTGTATTTCTGACCTTGACATCAATACCCTCCTTCAGTCGAGGATTCTGTAAAGAATGATCGTAACCATCCACCTTAGCCCTAGTTTTATGAAAACTCACTCTCTATGTATTTGCCTTATTTGGTGGCTCTCAAAATTCACGCAAAATGTATACGAAGGAACCGAGAGCGAAAACTATGCCTAATCTTTGAGTATCGTCACCTAATTATCTAGGATTCCAGATTCCTTATACTAATCTTATAACACCAGTAACTCTACTCTCATCTCACACTATTTGGTGGATTTTTGGAAGAAAATCTGCCTGACTCCCAAAACACTGTCCAGGGGTTCAGGAAAAGAAGCACTACTTCTTCTCGATAGGCTGAAGATGTTTATCAACCTTCACGGTGAATCCATTACATATTCTATGTGTGTGTGAAAAGTTGTACTGGATTCCAGATTACAGGAATCAACTAGAGGATAAAATCCCTAATGCATTCTCTTAATAAAATAATCTTATTCATGAATGCAATATGTATATATGCTATAAACAAGTAACCTCTTATATTTGTACTTCATGAAATTTTCCTTTCGGGATACATTCAGCTTGACCCTAAATTTAGAAAAAGAGGTGAGTAGGTGAGTCGAAATGGTTGTTGCTGACAATTTCTAGCTCCAATGCGAGCATTGGAGGTGGAGTCGATTGTTCTTTTATTTAGGGTCCTAAATTATGTTTTACATGCAGCTCCAAGGTTTTCCTAAATGTTGGCATAAAAAAAATTTTCAGTTTTGTTGTATCTACCCCCCCATGCCTAAGTTCTTGCATGTCCTCATGCATGAATATAAAAGAAAATAAATACAGCAGAGGATGAGTGCGTAGAAGTCACCTGGAATTGCTCTTGAAAATATACATTTAGCATCGGCTAACCTGTCAGTATGTAATATGCAAAAAGGAAATATGCAAAAAGAAAAATATGCTATATATAAAAATGAATATGTATAGGGTGATGGATGTGGAATAGATGCTGAGTTTAACGCCTCTAGTTAGGCGAAAACTCAATCAGATGTATTAATTCTAGCATAGGAGCCAATCAAGATTAAGAGATAGATGTGCTCGTATGTTCCTAGAATCAGTGGTCCGGAGATGCGAACTAGCTGATTGTGCACCCCTACTCCAAAGAGTCTAGCTATAAGAGAGTGTGGAGTGGTGGTGGAAAATAGAGGATAATCAGAGGGGGGATCATGATGTTGATTTAGCTGATTTATCCTGTCCCATAATTCAGAAAGAAGTTACTGAGGGGGTAATTCAAAATGTATCTCAGAGCCAGAATCTAAGTCATAGGAATCCTCATAACGATAATTGATATCAAAGATCATGCCCTCTCTAGGCTCTAAGTCATATGGGGGTATCCGTGAAAGTAGAAGATTTGTGTGGAGGTCACTGAAATCTTCGTCAGAAATTACTTCATCCTCATCAGTACTCATCTCTGATTCATCGGAGGCTGACACTTTAGGCTCAGGGTTGAGCCATTGACTAGGATGATAAGTGCGTCCCGAGCTCATACTGCTTAAAGCTTCACCCTCATATGCATTAGGTTCCTCAGTAATTCCTGCCTTAGGTAGCATATTTATTTCTTCGATCAAAACATCCATAGCTACTTCTGGTCTTCAGATGTCAGCATCAGGTATAGAAAGTGTCATCTTAGAATCTCTAACATCCGGAATAGGTAATGTAGGTGAAAGAAGAAGAGTGCAGATCAAAAGATGTTGGCTCTAGCACAGGTTCACCTACAATGGGAAGTGGCCTAGATTGATTAGTAGTGTCGCATGTAATGTCTACCTCAGGATCCATATCCTCAATTGGTTCTGCTTCCCTTATCTCAGTTGGCTTTTCTGACCCATGAGGTATCTCCCCGAATTTAGGATAATCCGATTGTGGCTCCGTCCTAAAGATATCAATCCTTTCCCCCTCAATTTCCTGATTGGAGTTCTCAGATGAACCCATTCGGAATACTTCCTACTCCTTTCTCATATCCAAGCTAGGTTCTTCTTCCCCTGGATGCTCTTCCAGCATCTGCTCCTGAGAGTCTTCTGTGTGTCCTTCCGACGTAGTTGTTTCAGATTCTTCGAGGTCTTCAAGGCTATTTTCCACTTGATATCTCAAAAGCAGTAGTTCTTGAGTTTCCCAATTTTGTCCAATTAGCCTTGTTATCTCTGTTGTTTCCTGAAGGAGCTCCCTCATAGCCTGTTGATGCGGAATCTAACTTCATCTTTGGTTCGACTCAGTGATAGCTTGGATTTCATGTAGATAGAATGCAGCCTTCTCCTTAGCGCTAGCTACAGCTCTCTGTATTCTGTAATGCAGTCGCATATGCACCAGTAGCTCTTCAGGGATTCTAGGGGGTGAATCAGGTCTACCCATATTCCATGGGTGAGAAGCAGGAGTATGAAATCCATATCCTATGTTATATGATGCGGTCCTTTGAGGGACCAACTGGTATGGGTCATAATATCGAGGGTTAGGATATGGTTTAACCATTTTGGTAACTCGAGGAGAAGGATCAGGCAAAGCGAAAAGTCATCTTCGCCACCTTGGGTTCTGATCCCAAGGTTGAGCTGATTCAATGACCCAAGCTCTCAGATAAGCTCGTGGGTCCAGCTCTTCTGGATCCTGATTAAGTCCAGATCCAAGGTTAGCCATTGTGGCTATGGGAGATAGAAGAAGTGGGGGGAGAAGATGGTCCTAGCGAGGTGACTCGCCTCCTTTGGAGTGGCACCCAAGGTCCAACCAATTGAGGTCTAAGTGACCTCCTTCCTTACACCACCCAACCCCTTGGTTGGTGTAGCCAAGCCAGACAAGGCTAAGGCCCTGTCAATCATATGGTCCTTATGGATCAGATGACCAAATTTTTCGTTTTAGATTTTAATTTCTGAAGAAATTCGTCATACAACCGACTGAAAGTGATTCCCACCTCTTCGCTAACCCAGCCAAGAGGTTGAAAACATCTAGTAGTATGACAACAAATTTGGGCTTTATTTCTTGTTTTAAAATTTATTTTAGCCCATTTTCTTCAATAGGGTTTTCTCTTGGTGAGTGGCCCACAAGGTGACCAAGCTCACCGGCTAAGTGCTAGACTTGATTAAGTCTAGGTTAGCCCAAGTGTGGTCTCTAAGTTGTAAACCTAAAGATTTAACCTAAGGTTCATGCAATTCTAGGGTTTTGTTCTGTTTCAGCAGAACACAAAATAAAAATTTGTTCTTTAACAATAGTTGGAATCCAATTAACTTGAAATTTCGTGAGTAAATTCCTTTTTCAATTATCTTTTCAGGGAATATTTTTTTTGAATTTTTACTATTTCAACCAAATTTCTAGGGATTTTTGAATGTCAGAGGGTCAAATCTAGAATTTTGACCCTTAGTTTTTTGCTTTGAAACACTATCAAATGACTTTCAAAAAATCAGGGAAAATATAGAAAATAAGACCAATGAGATCAGCTTTCAAACCCCACCATTTTTAGTCAAAATAGATTTGCGGATTGCTCGGAATTGCTTTTCAAAATTTGAAAAATCTCGAATCTGGGTCAGTCTGACCCCTGTGCACTTTGCAAATTTTTAAAAATTTTATACTTGAGATTTTTTCAAAAGAGCAGTGGTGTTTGAAAGATGGTTTAAAAATGAAGGTTTGGCCCATATTTCAAAATTTTTTGCTTACTAATTTATCGGCAATCAAATTTTTTAATCAGACTTGAAATCTGGTTGAAAATCAGAAGATGGTGTAAAAGCTTTTAAAGAGGGCTTGGGTTTAAAATCCAAGCTTTCCACCAAAAATTTTTTTTTTTTTTAAAACTTTTGCAATTTTTTTTTCTTTTCAAATGGATTTTTTCTTTTTTTTCAGAGGGCTTTCAAATATATATATATATTGCTTTTTGTTTCAAACTACCTAGGATACAAAAAGAGACCAAATCTAGATTTTTTTCTTTCTTTTTCTTTTTCTCACGAAAATGAATAGATAAATTTTTTTTATTTTTTTTCAAAAGAAATTACAGAAAATAAATCTACTCCTAAGGCTCAAAGGAAAACCTAATCTAAAAAGGAGATGATGTGCACCTAGATTCGTTTTCCACGCTCGTTGTGTGCGCAGATCCTATTCTTCTTCCATTTTTCCTACACATCCAGAAACAAAGTAGAGACAAATTTGTCAGTGATGGTTTCAAGGATCGAAATCAAGGAAAATAACGTTGCCTCCCCGGCAATAGCGCCATTTGTTCGTGATGCGTAGGGTGCATGTTCGATAGGAAAATGTTGTAGTATAGTGTGCAATATGGTCAAACAAAGATTTTTAATAAAAGATAACGAGACTTGAGTCCCGGTCGTTCGTCTCTGGGAGGCGTTTGCTTTACTTTTGAACTCGATCTTTTACCGCTCTACTTTGTTTAAAATCACTTGCCGGTTTATGATTATTACATATTGAAGTACGACGTGCTTAGTTGCAAGTATATCAGGAATTGATAACAGGCAACACTAATCACACAAAAGATATTGCAATGAGCTCATGGTGATTCTCAACACATAGACATATATATATATATATAATATATTTTTCATCCATTCATTTAGAGAGTGTTTGCAACATGAACTTGTAGAGGAAAGCTTGCACATGAATGCTTAAAAATGTACTGCTAGCTATTAGAAAATGATCGCATACGAGAATCAACGGGGGGATTTTGCATGCATCATTCGGGGAGAATAAGGACTACGCTACTAAGCAGTAATTAAAAGCAGTAAAACTATGAAGAGCATAAACTACTAATCTAGATCTAGAAGAATAGAAGGGCATTTAGAGGTGGCCTCCGATGGCCTTGGAGTGGTCGGGAGGAGAATGAGGGGCTACCAATGGAGGTTAGGCCGACCCTTGGAGAGAGAGAGGAGTGATCTAGCATCCTGGCATGGTGTCCTTTATGGTGGTGCTCAGCTCATGGAGATGGAGTGGAGATGGTGGTGGCTACCTTAAGTGGAGGTGGATGGAGCCAAGCAAGTATGGCCAAAAAGTGGATGGGTGCAAATGGCCACCCCTTAGGTCTTTTTATAGACCTAAGGGAAAATCTCTAGAGAATTATGGAATTCTCTAGAGAGGCCTTTGGTGGGAGCTCGTGGGAGAGTGAGAGAGAGAGGGTGGATGGTGGTTTTTAGATCCACCAAATGTGGATCAAAAATTGAATGGCTCTTGGTTGCTAATTTTGGCAACCAAGGCTACAACACATGGTAGAGAGTTTTAGAGAACTCTAGGCTGGTTATTTTTGTGTGGATGGTGAGTGTGGGTGTGTGTGGGTCAAAACCTAGGTGGCTAGGCTGATTAGGTTAGGTTCTAGTGGGTTTAGGTCAAGGTAGGTCTCAAATTAGGGTTGTAAACCCTAATTCACTAACGTAAAGTGCAATTAAATTTAATACAAGTTTAATTGGGTGCGTGAAAACTTAATTGAGAGCAAAACTATTCAATTAAGTCAGGTCTAGGTCAATTGGAATCTCACTGAGTCCAATTGGATAGTGTGTGCTAAGATCAGGGCTCAATTGGACTCAATGAGTCCAATTGAATAGGCTGATGGAATTGACTAGGATCTAAGTCAATTAGGTTTAGTGAGGTCCTAATTAGGTCCTTAGGGAGGTCTAGAGGTGATGTACTAGGGTTAGGGCATCTTAATTTAGGTTCCTATGGGGTTGGAATTGGGTTTAGGGACCTAGAATCCAAGATCAAGGCTTGAATCTTAAAATAGGAACTGGAGAGCAGTATCGGACGTCTAATAATAGTGTCAAACGTCTTATACTCAAAAATCAAAAGTCCAGACTTCAGTTCTGGATGTCCAATCTGAGTCAGGGGGAAATCTAGGTTCTGTTTTGGGTATTCTGCAGAAATTAGACATTTGACAAAGTGTCTGGATGTCCAATAACACTGCTGAAGTGGGTTGGAGGTGTGCGGGAGTTGGCTAGGGGTTCTGGACATCCTATAACTTATCTGGACATCCAGATAAGGGTTGGAACTAGGGTTTTAGGGCTTCCTAGGGTGCTATGACCTAATCTAAGAATGGCTAAGGCTTGGGGAAGTCTCTAGGCTATCCTAGGGTTGGGATGGACCTAAGCTCTTCACATTTTACTGCTTAATTCCTACTTAATAGAATAGCAAACCTTAACTCCCTTACATCATCATTCCTACATCTAATCTAAGTCTTCTACTCCAGCTCTGCTGCAACACCCGTTATTCCTGATCCAGCTTCAGTTCCTACTCTAGATCCAGCTCCTGATCAGCTTATTTCCTGCAATTGACATAATACACTTAATTAGTACATTATATCATTATTTTATGCATGGCTAAAGGAAAGCAGTAAAGATACAAATAATGCTTATGTATGCATGAATAGGCCTAACTTATGCTAAGTCCTAGCCTAATCTTGGTCAATTAAGACCTATGATTGCTACGCAATCAACCATGCACTGAAGCATTGGAGCCTATGATAAAAATGATTGACAAGCTGAATAGCTCTTTATTGGATTTGCTCCAAAGTGTTAAGGATAGGGACCTGGGTGAGTTTCTTCTTGGGAAATTGTCGAGGTTGAGGATGAAATTTGTGGTTTCCCTAGTCAAATCTTGGGATGATTCTCGAGATGAACCCCCTTCAAGAGAACTAATGTCTGAACCTGCTCGGTGCTTGTCGAAGGGGATACATTTTCTGAGATCGGGGATGACTAGGTTGGGTTAGAGCAACCATTTAAGGATGAACTGATTGATTCACCCGAGATCCCCAAGTTAGAAATTGAAGAAAATTATGTCTCCTTGGATTATGAAATGATTTGTGATTTTGAGCCATATATAAATGAGGATCATCAATTCTTTGACTCTGAGGGTGAAGAATCTTTAGGTGAAGTCTCACTTGAGCATAAATGATTTTAGTGAGACAAACGGGCATGAGGAATCTGATGAACCATTTGATAGCCCGTTCATTGAAGATTTGGATTTGGTTGGGGTTAACTTGGAGGATCCGAATCTTGATGATTTAATCAGTGACCCCAGTCCTCATCTGCACCCCAAAGAGCTGACTTCGGAGATCATTACGCCCAATTCAATCCTGATTCAGCTGTAATTGTTGAACTTGGGCACTTTAGATGGGGTATAAAATGATTTGGAGGTCCTGGAGCTTGAGCACTTGATTTTAGAGGATAAGAATTGGCAATAAAAATATGGGAGGCTAATTCTGAGGGAACTACGATTTTGGATATAAGGGTACCTATTGACCTGAAACCACCTATCTTCTTTACGGACCCTTATGATATCTTTCACGTGTGACCCAAGCCTGGAATAACTGATTATTTTTCTGAGCTGAATGTTAAGTGGACATCTAAAACTAGTGAACCAGATCTACCTATTGTCCGCCATTTTGGTCTTGGGTTGAACACCACTAAAATGCAGGCCCTACCCCGCAAACAGAACAACCTTCAGTTCTGGGTGATATTCATCCTTAGAACCACTCGACCCTGGGGCATGGGTCTGCACCATAATCTGGTCCACATCTGTGGATATCTTCTGCGGATAGGTTTCAGGATCAACCTTTTGATTTTGATTCTGACCCGTACTTGTGAATTCTCAATTTCTTCTTTGTATGCATGTTATGCCTAGCTGAAGGCATTAAACCTAGCCCATGTTTATACACTCTTCTCTCTGCGGAGCTGACCGGATTTTCACAACACTCAGGTGATATTATGTTTACTTCACCCTTTTCATGTCTTTATTTTTACAATGAGGACATTGCATCATTTAGGAATGGGGGGTGGATAATCAATTCCTGAAATCATTATGTTAACTCCGTAGAATTTCTTCTAGTTTCTTATAAAATTAAAAAAATTTGAAAATTTGAAAAAAAAAGAAAGAAATTAGGAAAAGAGAACTTAGGCATTTGGAAGTTATTAACTTTAGGAAATGATATGAGAGGACCTAAACACTTAGACTCTTCAAGTCTTCGAGCTTAATTAGCCTAGGTGTCCACTCAAATGTGGACTTAGTCTCGAGTCCTCGCCAATTCAAATTCATTTTTAATTTGGTTAATAAATTAGGATGATAAGTATGCGACTTATCAACCCACCCTTTGATTTGAGGGGATTTTAAGGCTAAGCATCTACACACTATTCGCACTAACTCACTTTCCAGCGATTTTTATGAAAATTGGGTAGCTTATGGACCGACTTGTGTGGTATGGCTAACAAGTTGTCGGTGGTAACAGCTCATCGACTGGTTCTCCAGAGCCCAACCACAAGACCATTTTCGTTGTACTGCCTTTAGGTAAATCTTATATCAGGAAAGCCACCTACTTAGAAAAAAAGGAAACACTCAAAAAGAAAAGAAAAGTAAAATAATAGAAAATGGAGAAAGTAAAAAAAAGAAAATAATAAAATCACACTTCACCACACAAGTATAGCTAGCATGTTGCCGATGGTAACAACTCATTGGTGGTTGTCCAGAACCCAACTCATAAAAAAAATGCACAATCATTCCCAAAACACTTAGGGAAGAAGTGGGGAAAGTATAATAAATCGGGGAGATATACACTGGGTTCGCTCTTATGTTGACCCCATAAATAAAAGTAGGGAGAAAGCTACCGATCGTAAAGATAAACCTTTAGGCAAAGTCACCTAGGGTCGTAGAAACCCGAAGTCCTTAACGGCCATTTTGTGAGTCTATCACTTTTTCACAAAGATGCTTAGTACATAGAGTCCTTTTCGAGTCTTGGGCGGGTCGGGTAGCCGTAAAAAGTTATCTCGAAACTCTCAAACTCCAAAAGTACAAAAAAATTAGAAAAGAAGAAAAATAAAAAAAAATGTATCTTCCCTTCTCAAATAAGGTGAGAACTTGGGCAATCTGCATTCTGGTAGACACCTGGGTACTATTGAGTCTTCGTAGTTTAGGACCTTAGTTGAAATTTTCTATTGTTAATAAGCGACTTAGGCCTAAGCGATCTAATCCTAATTCTGCTTTTATACATAGCATATAGTTTAATTTTGCTAGGGACTAGCAAAAGATAAGCATGGGGGTATGATGTAAACACATTTATTGATGGTAAAATGCCTATTCATGCATGTTCCTAGGCTTAGATTTGCATTTCATGTTATAAATATTGTATAGCATGCATCATTCTGCATTTATAGTTGTATATAATTTAGGTTAATTGCATCCTTTTTGTGGTTAGGAGAGAAGGATATTTAATTCGGAGCCTCGAATTTACGATTCGACCATACGGATCTGATCAAAATGACAATTGGAGTCGAACGCCTCTGAAATCACCTCGATCGAAGTCCCGTAGCACCATATGCATTCCGAGGAAGATCGACGGTCAAGGGACTAGGAGACATAATTCAGAGCTTTAAATGACAAATCTGACAACGCAGATGGATTTGGGTCAATAATCATAGCCTAACAGTGTGAAAATCAACTTAATCCGACCTCTGTAGTAGCCCCTACAACAAGAAGATGGATGGCCTAGACTGTGCCACGTGACGCAGCCCAAGCCGCCCAGTGCACTCATGCGCCACCGCACGTGCGCGCGCACAGGCACGCATCTGCACCGCGCAGCACAATGCAGCGCCAGCGCCTGGGCGCACATGCATGGTAATGGCGGGGAAGTGCAGCACCAGCTATGCGTGAGCTGGACCTGCAGTGACGCATGAGCTAGACTTACAGTGACACTTATAGCCATCGCTAATTCTTCGTGCACCAGCAAATCCAGTTGTGGGCATGAGCGGGCATGAGCTGCCTGCAACAATGCTTCCAGCGACGGCCTAGATGTCACTAATGGTCCCATACCTACTTTTGCCTCTTCTCCTCCACTATAAAAGGACCTACACCCCCTCCCTTCCAAGCCATCTCTACCTACTCTACTTCCACCTACTCCCAAGCTCTAGCAAGCCTACCAATGCTCCATTAGAGCTTGTTCTCAAGCTCCCAAGGCTCCTATTAGTGTAGCAAACCTCTGCCTCACCAAATATTTGCCCATCTTCCCATCCCCATTCATAGGTATTCAGATCACAGGCTTCGCCTTGGTGCCCTTGGAGTTGGCCGAAATGGCCACTAGTGACTGATCGGAGTTGGAGAGGTCGGCGGCAAGCAGATGACCACGAGTGGCCGTCACTCCTGTGGATGACTAGAGGTTCGCATGTATGCGAGGATGAGTTCAACAGCACATGGGCTTTGTGATGGCAGAGGTGACTCGGTCAACGACAGCTAGACATGGTGGCACAAGAGGTGGCTGACGGAGGTATTGCGGTTGCACGTCAATGGTGGCTATCCTCCTACTATCATGGGGAGGATGTGCAGCGTGAGCGAAGTAGAGAGTTCATGGTTATCTGCTACATCGAGGTCAAGTGCAGTGCTAGGAGGATGTGGAGGTACTTTGTTGTTGTTATCGACGTGGCAGAGGGTTGAGCATGTGAAGGTACTTTGGGTTCTTTTTGTGAACAGGGGGTGGCTTGCATGAGAAGAAGAGGAAGAATGAAGAAGCAGAGATGAGGGAGTAAGCTATGGGTTCGGTTGGTGGTCCACGACGAGGGGGAACAGTTATGCATTGGGTAAGGGCGGTCGAGAGGTGGAGACTACGGGAGTGGTGCTGCAGTGATGGGTTTTTATTTGGGAGGAAGATGATGAATAGTGCGGCTCTGGGAAAATTTGAAGGATAGGATGTTGGTGATGGTGATGGGGTTGCTGTGGTGGTGATGTGGGCATGAGTAACGACGGTGAGGGGTAATGGTGGTGTTCTCTGTCACTGAGCACCACCGCATTGAGGCAAGCGGAGGAGAGGTAGCCACCGTGTGCACTTGAGGTTCACAGTGCATGTGAGTTTCCATAGAGTGCGCTCGAGTCCATGGTGAAGGTGTAAGGAAGAAGATGATCGCACCCACCTTCGCCAATGGTCATTGTGCCTCTTCTTTTAAACACCTCTCCCATTTGTTTCTTCCGCCGAGAGTCTCGACTAGTAACTCAACAAGTAAATCCAAACCATTGGGGAGGTGTTGCATTGAAGTTGGTGCTATTGCGAGAAGTTTGGCTGCCTTGGGTTGTCAGTGGAATGGTGAGGGTGCAGTGCGTTGAAGCCGTGCACTCTGTAGGAAAGAAAAGATAAAGAAATTGGGTTATTTACAAAAATAATCCAAAATAATTCATGTAATGCATGCATGTCACAATAATGAATATTATCTTCTATTACATGTGAATGCAATGTATGAAATATGCATGCAGGAATTTTTATAAACTAATCTATTTATAAATCTAAGTATGATATGTACATGTAGGCATCATTCTAATATCTAGTTATTTATGTATTCGATTAGCCCACAAATGTGGTCACATCAACAAGCACCTATTTTTGGACCTCCAACCTTCGGATGGAGGAACAGTTACATTTAGCAACCACAAGGGCAATATTATTGGTCTTGGTAAAATAGGTAACCCTCTTTCCCCTATCTCGAATGTTTCTTTAGTAAAAGGCCTAAAACACAACTTATTAAGTGTTAGTCAGATTTGTGATAAGGGATATAAGGTAGTTTTTACTTCAAAAATATTTGAACTTATGCATGCATCAACAAATGAAACCATTTTTAAGGAAACTAGCTTTAAAGACATTTATATTGTAGAATTTGATAAAGATAGCACTAATGAATGTCTTGTAGCTAAAAATGAACTGAATGTATGGCATTGAAGACTAGGACATGTTCATATGAGACTAGTTCAAAAGCTAGCCAAACATGAACTAGTTCAAGGTCTTCCTAAAGGAAAATCTGTAGATGACCCCATGTGTAATTCTCTTAAGTTAGGCAAAATCATGAAATCTTGCTTTAAAATCAAAGAAGTTATATCCACATCAAGACCACTAAAATTACTCCACCTAGATTTGTTTGGACCAACAAAATTTGAGTCTTAGTGGATGCAAATATTGCCTTGTAATTGTAGATGATTTTTCGAGTTTTCATGGGTCACCTTCTTGAGATGCAAAGATGGAGTGTTTTCCATATTTTCTTTTTTTTGTAGGAAGGTTCAAACTGAAAAAGGCTACCAAATCACTTGAATTCATAGTGATCATGGTGGCGAGTTTGAAAACTCCTTGTTCGATGATTTTTGTCAAGAGCATGGTATTGTTGATGAGTTATCTTTTCCCCGAACACCTCAAAAAAATGGAGTAGCTGAGAGAAAGAACCACACTCTTCAAGAGTGTGCTCGAAAATTACTCATAGACTCTGAGTTACCGAAGTACTTTTCGGCCAAGGCGGTCAACACGGCTTGTTACGTGTTCAATCACATCTTAATTCGATCTAAGTTGCAAAAAACTTGCTTTGAACTATATTATAGGAAAATACCTAAGATTAGTTATTTTAAAGTTTTTAGATGTCGATGCTTTGTTTTGAATAACCATTCTAATTTAGATAAATTTGATGTCAAAGGTGAAGAAGCCATTTTCATTGGTTATTATTCACGTAGTAAGGCATATCGGGTTTTTAACAAGACCACATTAATATTGGAGGAAACCCTTCATGTTTCCTTCGATGAGTCACCTTACTCTTCCTCTATTGACCGAGCCAATATGGAAGATGAAGATGATTCTCCTATTGATGTGTCTGACATCCCAACTTCCAATATCGATAATCTTCCAAAAGATTGGATATATCAAAGGGATCATCTTGAAAGTCAAGTCCTTGGAAGTGTTTCCAATGGTGTTAAAACCCGATCTCATTTTAGTTGCTCTTTTGGTCTCTGCCTTTGTATCTCAAGTTGAACCGAAGAGTGTCGAGGAAGCATGCATCGAAGAACCTTGGATGATGGCCATGCAGGAGGAACTCAACCAATTCCAAAGGAATGAAGTTTGGGATCTAGTACCTAAGCCTGAAGGGAAAATGGTAATAGGAACCAAGTGGGTATTCTGGAACAAGTTGAATGAATCCGATGTAGTCATTCAGAACAAGGCTCGTTTGGTAGCACAGGGGTACAACCAAGAAGAAGGAATTGATTTTGACGAGACCTACGCTCCCGTAGCTCGACTCGAATCAATTCGCATGCTTCTTGCATATGCCATCTTCATTTGCTTTAAACTCTTTCAAGTGGACGTTAAGAGTGCTTTTCTTAGCAAACTCATTAAGGAGGAAATTTTAGTAAAACAACCTCTCGATTTTGAGTCTCATGATAAGCCTAACTTTATCTATAAATTAAACAAGGCATTATATGGTCAAAAGCAAGCTTGTTGGAGTGATCTATCAAGGATTTAAATCAAAGTATTGTCATCGTAGTTTGAAATCCACAATAAATCGAACAAGAAATAAAATTTATAAGCTCAGAATGTCAGAAATGAAATCCGAGGTCGAACATAGGGAGAAAGTTTTGCATTCACGAGGTAATCTCAATAGATAATATAAATTATCACAATTAATTACTCAAAAACTAATATGCAATGTATAACATAAGTATATGTGGAGATGCAAAGAACTCTAAACAAAATAATGGTGATTTGGATCACCAATTATTAGCCTAATACATATATAGCAATTACTCAAATAGAATCAAATGAACAAATAGTGAATCAGATGTTTGATTGTGAAATTAGATGACTTAAAGTGCATTGCTACAGTGCTTCTTCTTTGATTTTCTTCTGCTGCTCTTTTTCTTTGGCTTTCTTCTATATGGCTCCTTCTCTTCTTTTTTCTCTGGCTTCTCCTTCCTTTCTTTGGCTTTGTCTCATTTTCTTTTCTTCTCATCACACACAAGGCACAATTTCTCAAACTTTGGCTAAGTGTTAGCCAATGCACATAAGAACAAAACCCCCCTTTCCCCCGCGCTCTCTCTCTTTCCTTCCCCTTTTCTTTTTCTCAATGGACAACCGGGCATTCAAGTAATCAGGCATGAGCACACCTAGGACCAGAGCTGCCTGCAGTGGGTAGCAATCAAGATGTGAGGCTTAGGAGGGTAATCGGAATAGACCCATGTGGAGGTGTCATGGGTGAGGTGTGAAGGAGTGCGGGGGACCTCACCCCCCAAGTGTCGAGGTGGTAAGTCAATGTCACAAATCACCTCTATGCGCTGCAGGGGGAGTTGTGCTCCACGATGTGGGACTAAACCCACAAGGTTGCTCTGTACGCAAATTTGCTGGTGTGCTCTTCTAATCAGGGTAGCTGGTGAGGCCATGGCTTCCAATTGAGACCTTGGATCGCAACCTGGGAGGTGTCTGCGTCTCCTGGAGGTGTGACCTGGAACAAGCAAGCCTGGAGCAAGCTTCTAGCAAGCTTGAAACTTTCGTCAATGGCGATGAAGAAGTAGGTACCCGAAATCAAAAGATGGCCTCTCTACCACGTCAAAACAACTTAGGAAGCATCGCTAAACAATGTGGAGTGTAATGGTGGTGGTGGCGTGTTACGAGAGGTCGTGGGTAAGCGTGGCGAAGGCGGATTAGGTTGGAAGAGGTGGGTCTGTTCGGTGAGTAGTTTGCGAGGTGGAATTGGAAAAATAAGAGAAGGTTTTGGTTCGTGGAGTCGAGGCGGAGGTGTAGGTAGTTTCGGCAAGGCGGATGGAGAGGTGTAGTGGCGGAAATGCTTCGTCGGAGTGGTTGCCAGAGGTGGAGACGAAGGTGGTGGGTGGTGTTGTCGAGGGGTTGGAACAAGAGTTAAGAGGGGGAGAATAAATCTATGTGTCTAAGGGAACTAAACAACTCCTAAACTAACGGATGAAAGGGGGGATATCTCCTTGCTGGGGGTACGTCGGCATTGGAGAAGAACTTTCCGATGGGGTAGAAGCGACAACGACAAGGGGAATTGAGGCACCTGCTGGTATGGCACAACATGGACGAGGGGGAGAAAGGCAAATTCATCACTGGTATTGCGTACAGATGACGAGGGAAGTCAAAGAAGATCGCCGGAGGTCGTGGAGTCTTTCGGCCAAAGAGGAGGGAGGAAGGAGGGGGATTTTCGGCCAAAAGCGAGCATCAAAGGACCGGTGTGCATTGGGGATACTTTTATAGGCCTTTAGAGGGTGGTTGAAGCTTGGAAACCAAGCTCTTGAACTTGAAAGGTTCGCTAGAGTTGGAAACTTAAGATATACCCGAATCTCTCATGCATTCGCATGAGAGATTGGGAAGGTTATAGGATTCAAGGTCGAGTGCATTAGAAAGAGAACTCCAAAAGGAATCTCCCTTCCAATTTTGGAAGGGATTCATTAATTAGAGGAGTTCTCTTCAATCGAAGGTCACCAAAGAAGGATTCCTCCACGATAATGGTAGAGGGACCTATTTGAAAAGGGTGATGACAAAGATAGGGGCCTATTTGTAAGGATTTTGAAAGTTAGGGGCATGTGTGTGAGAAAAAAGGGTTAGACAGGGTCAAATTGCAAACTAAGTCAAGATGACCTTTGATTGGGCCCAAATTTTAGTACAAACCTAACTTAGACACAAGGAATATGATGGTGAAGTCGGATTTAGGTTTTGACCAAGTTTGACTTGAGAAATTGTGAAGAAACCCAGATTAAGCCAACTGTTTGTCTAAGACTCTGTTTTAGGTTACAACGGGTTCTAATGGACAAATCAAGCATACCAAACCCTACAAAATATTTTTATATGATTTTTAGAGGGTCTATGTGAATTTTATCATAATCAGAACCTCAGTTAATAAGCGAGTCTTTTTTTAGGATTTCAGATGTCATTTAATTCTTGAAATGCGTGAAAACCTCTTTCTGTCTTCATGGACCTTCTTGTTAGACAATTATGACCATTTGACCTTTGATTAACTCTTAAGAAACCTCATGATTGTTCTACAATTGAGATATGCTGCTAAAACTATAGTTTTACCCCCATTTTACTGTATTTCTCTCAGAATGATTATGCAATGAATTATGGCCCTCTGACGGTTATGTAGGAGCATTTATTCCTTGATTATAACTAATTAAAGGTAGATATGGCTGATGATGATGTTATCATCATACCCTCATGCCTAACTTTTGCTAGTCCTTTAGCAAAATCTAATGAAATTAACTCAAATTCTAGACCATGCCTTTAATGCACAGATCTTTGATGTATGCTTTCTTCTATAGATTAAGTTAGAATGCTAACAAGAGGCCTAGAGGTAATCAAGTACCAACCAAGATCTGGACCTGACCAACTTTAGCCTCAGTCTGCTGCGAAAGTTTCTAAGGCCCACAGGAACTAACCTAAAGTTTGTTGAACTCCACGGTTAAAGCACCAATGCTTAAAACATTGTTAGTCCTGGTTCAGTTTACACTGCGTTTTTGTAAGAGAGAGACAGAATAATTTTTTCATTTTTTGGAGACTTTTCTCTCTTTTTCTTCTTTATTTCTATCTTCGGATTGGCTTACAAACATGTTCTGTATCGGATTCCTAGCTCCCAGCATCAATCCTCACAAGGTCCTTGGCTTTCGATGCTTCGAGATAGCATTGCCCATTGCAACCCCCAGAACCCTGGCTTTCAAAATTTCGAGATAGTGCCGCCCATGGCGTTCTGTAGCTAAATTTAGGCCTTAGCAATCGACATTTTGGGATAATCCTGCCCATGGCACCTAAACTAGCACAAGGTGCTTACGTGCCCCCTGTAGGATGTTTAGATATCCTAGGAGATAAGCACCGAGGAGACGCTATGTTATTGCACATCTTCGAGGGAAATTTCCCTCATTTCCACACCAGGAACTCATCCAAATCAACTTGTGTTGATAAGCCGCTCCTAATCTAGGTGGCTTTTCATAACAGAATTAATGCATTTACGTGTTTTTGATAATTAAGCACACTAAACCATACTATGAGTGGATTAAGGTGCTTAGGTTACCAAGTCCCGCAAACCTGAGGTCAATTAACGAGGCCGAATAATCCCTAAGCCTTAGACCTAATACTTAAGCTTCGCATTTCCTCGACCTCTTGAGGACTATCCAGATCCTAATGGACACTTGAATTTTTAAGCCTAAAACAGGCCCAAGAGGCTTAAGACCAGCACTCATATTAATCTTTGTATCTCTTAGCACTTTTTGACTTTTATTTCTTTCCTTTGATTTGGTCTAGAACTTAAATAGATTCCATAATCTTTCACTAATGACTATCTCTTTTTATTTCAAATTATTACTCCCTTTTGACATTTAAATCACCTCCTCTTTTCCTCTCAAGAATGATTTGCATTTAATTATTTCAAAATTTCCTCCCCTTTCTCTAATTTTTTTATTCTTTTTCAATTTTCTATTTTATTTTTTGGTTTTTCGGAATATGTATTTTTTTTGTGAGAACCCTTCAAAACATTGAATTCTTATGTGCTGGCACTTTAACACCCGCCCATGCCTAAGTTTTGCAATGTCTATGAAATCAGTTTGGGTTCAAGGATTAGAACAGGATAATCAGGTGGGCGAACGAGTCGGGGTGATTGTTGTGGACAATTTTAAGCTCTAGTACGAGTACCAAAGGTGGAGTCGACTGTTCTAAAATTGAACTCGAAGTGCAACAGACATGAAGTACAAAAGGATAATCAGAAGGATCTCAGGTTTTTGGAATGACAGGTTGCCTCCCATTAAGCACTAAATTTAATGCCTTCAGCCAAGCAAAAAATGGAATGGAGGAGTGGTCAAATCAGACGAATTTTGTAGAACAAGCATCTTGATCAATAGCCTAGTTGGTCCAATCTGGTGCTTGTTCAAGTCAACAGGTTGATAATACAGGCAAACCCAATAATCTGGTGGGTGATAGATGTGAATCAGTAGATGCGGAACTCACCATATGCTGTGGAGCTCAAGTAGATGTGGAAGTGTGAAACTATGGTTTGGATGAGTCCAATCAGCCTGGTCAGATAGGGATCCTTGAAAGAGATTAGATCTGTGGAGGATGTCAGGTCCCTACGAGGGTGATCAGAGAAAGATGGAACGTAATTTGCAGTTTGATCGATATCCGATACCCGATTAAAAGATGGAGAAGAATCATCTCCAACCAGCTCATCAATAGGATAATCAAAGTAAAAATTGAGTCTGGTTGTGAGTTAGGGTTGAGAACAGGTTTTGGAAGGCTCTATATGTGTAGAAGAGGTGGCATTAATAAAAATTGTGTGTGAGGGCTCCTCTAGGAAGGATTCCAAGGTAGGTTCATCTAGAGAGTCCACATAATGGCCATAAAATCAAATGTAAATGCCTGAAGAGTGTTTAGAGGGTTATGGAAATCTAAGTCAAGGAAATATTTGAACTCTGGATTGTAAACACTCTCGGTAATTACTATTTCTGATTCTTGAGGATAAAAAAAGAATGATTCCATCTCGGTGGAACCTGATTTTGAATTAATGATCTCAGGATTAGGGACCTCAGAGTCAGAGTCAAAGAATGGATCATGTATGCTGAGGTCGTAGATTGGCTTAGAGTTGTCAGTAAACTACAGTTCTCTAAAATCAGGGTAAGATTCGAAATTGTCGGAGAACTTGCGAGAATCATGTTCTGAATCTGATTCGAGATCAGGGGTTCCACCACAGAATAAATCAAGAGATGTACAATCAGCAACCTGGCTTGGATCTAGCCTATTCTCAGAATCCGAACTAAAAATAATGTTCTTATTAGGCATGGTTGTCGGAGATGAGTTTGGAGTAGGCCAAAGGTAGAAGAAGGGTTATTATGGGCCTAAAACTCGTTGAGGAGTTCGGCTTTGCATTGGAAGTGCTTTTATAGAGCTTCAGGCAAGCTTCTAAGCTTAGAAACAAGCTTAAGATGCTCAGATTTTCAGGGAAAGAGATTCCTGAAATTCAAAAGTTCGCATGAGCTTTACAAAGAGAATTGGAGTCCAAAACTTGGTTTAAACGATTGGGAATTTCCTCAAGATCATCACTTCCAATTTTGGATGGGATTGGTCGAGAAATCAGGGAGGAATCAATGATTGAAGGTCGGTGTCTGATGGCTTCACAATTTTAATGGCAGTAGGGACCTTTTTGAAGAAATGATGAGAAGGTTGGGGGCTAAATGCAAATATTTTGAAAGCTAGGTGCTTAAGTGTAAGAATAGAGTTTAAATGGACTAAAATGCAAACTAGGTCAAGATGAACTCTGATTGGGGCCAAATTTTGGTACAAACCTAATTTAGACTTAAGGAATCTGATGGTAAAGTTAGATTTCAGTTTTAACCAAGTTTGACAGGGCAATTAGCACAAAAACAAAATTAGGCTAGAAATGTCTCTTTGACTCTATTTAAGGTCAAAATAGGTTCTAATGGTCAACACAAGGGTACCAAACCTCATAGAATATTTTTCTATAATTTTAGAAGGTTTAGGTGGATTTTATCTAACCAGAATCTCACTAAATTCAGCAGGTCTGAAATTAGGGTTTTGGGTGTTGTATTGGTAATTGAAATGCACGAAACCCTGTTTCAGTCTGTGTGCACCCACTTATTAGATTTTTACTTCATCTCTGGAAAACTCTTTAGTCATTTTGTGTTCATGATATGCTATTAAAATTACAGAATCAACCCTAGTTTTAAATTCTCTTCTTAAAACAACCTAAAGTGGAGTTATAACCCTCAGAAGGTTATGTAGGGGTATTTATCTTTTAAACCTGACTAAAAGTGCCCAGTTAGAGTCTATGATGGTGTTCCCATCATACCCCCATGCCTAACTTTTTCTAGTCCCTTAGTAAAATCTTATGGAAAGAACTAGAATTCTAGATCATGCTTTTAAGTTTAGATGCCTAATTTCTGTTATTCTCAAGAAATTAGGTCAGAATGCCAACAATAGACCTAGAGGTACTCAAGTATCAATCAAGATCCAGACCTGACTAGCTTCAACTTGGGTGTGTCACCAAGGTTTCTAAGGCCCACAAAACATACCTAGAGGTTCGTTGAACCCAGTGGTTAAAGCACCCGTGCATAAAATGTAGCATGTCTAAGTTCAATTTTCCCGTGCATTTTCATAAGAGAGAGATAGAAGGATTTTTGTTTGGAGAGTTTCCTCTCTTTTTATTCTTAGATTTACCTAAATCCAACCTCGAATTGGCCCTAAACACGATCTGTATCCATTAAGATTTAGATTAGTCCTCAAGAGGTTGAGGAAAGTCCTCAAGAAATAAGCCCAAGAGTTCTAAGGTCAGCACTCGTCACTAATATCCATGTCTCTTTGTCATTTCATGACTTAATTTTTCTTTTGATTAGGTCTAGAACTTAGGTACATTCCATAACCAATTACTATTGACTATAAATTTTTGTTCTTGCTTTTGATTTTACTCCTTTTTGACATTTGTATTTTCTTCTCTTTCCCTCCTCAAGAAAGATTTGCATTTTAGTTCACAAAATTTCCTCCCCTTCCACCAAAAGTTTTTTCTTTTTCATTTTTTTTATTTCTTATCATTTTTACTATGTATATTTTCGTGAGAACCCCTCAGAGAATTGAATTCCCATATGTTTGCACTTTAACACCCCCTCATGCCTAAGTTTTGCAATGTCCTCATTGTAAACCAGGAGGGCACAAAATCAGTTTGGTTTAAAGTTTAGAATAGGTTCGAAGGGTGGCTGAACGAGTCGGGATGAGTGTTGCGAACAATTTCAAGCTTTGATGCAAGTACCAAAGGTGGAATCGATTGTTCTAAAGTTGAACACAAAAGTGCAGTAAGGGTGTAGCTCAAAAGATGATCAGAAGGGTCTCAAGCTTTTGGAATGGTGGGTTGTCTCCCATTAAGTGCTAAGTTTAACGCCATCGGTTGAGTGCAAGGAGCTCAAAAAGATATGTCAATTGCCACATTATGATGGGTAATAGGGAAAAATATGTGATCATGTGATGGAAACACCATCAAGAGCCATAACTAGCTCAATTTGATCTGATTAAGTGAATAAAAGCACCTACATATTTTTCAAAAGGTCTTAAGGGCACAAAACATTGATTTAAGAAGACAAGATTACAGGGTTATTTCTGTAAATTTACCATTCTATCACAAAAATAGAATAACCACATGTTTTCTAAGGGGCTAAATAAAGGTCAAAATGTGCTTGAGTCTAACAAGAGGGTTCATATAGAACAAAATGGGTTTTCATGCGTTACGGGAATTAATAAACATCTGAAACCCTAAAAATAGACCCGCTTAATCTACTGAGGTTCTGGTCAGGATAAAATTCACCTCGAACCTCTAAAATTTAAATGAAATTTTCTCTATGGTTTAGTACCTTCAATTTGACCATCAGAACCCGTCTTGACCTAAAATAGAGCCATAGACAGTCTTTTACCCTAATTTGGGTAATAGTGCAATTTCTCCAGTAAAACATGGTCAAAACCTAAATCTAACTTCACCATTTGATTCCTTGGGTCCAAATTATGTTTGTACCAAAATTTCAGCCCAATCTTCATCTTCATCTGCTTCGATGCCGACCACTGACTCTCCCTCGATGCCTCATCTTCATCCGCTTCGACGACGCTCCGGCGATGCCTACACATCGCTACACCACTCGACTCTTGCGGCTCTTACCACGAGGAGCTCCATGATGGGAACATCATCATGAGCCATAACTAGCTCATTTTGATCCAATTAAGTCAGTAAGCGCTCCTACATAACTGCCATAGAGTCATAAGTCACTGCATAATCATTCTGAGGGAAAAAAAAAAACTAGGGTTAAAACTACAACTTTTACCAGCATATCATGAATGCAGTACAACCATGGGTTTACCTTGGGGTTAATTAAGGGTCAAATGGTTATAAAAGACTAACAAGTGGGTTAGAACAATCAAAAAAGGATTTGCATATGTTCTGAGAATTAAATGAATTTTGAAACCCTAAAAACTGATATGCTTAATTAATTGAGGTTCTGGTCAGGATAAAATTCACCTAAACCTTCTAAAATTCATATAAAAATATTCTCTAGGGTTTGAAATCTTCAATTTGACCATCAGAACCCATTTTTACCCAGAACAGAGTCTTGGACAGACATTTGCCCTAATTTGGATTTTTGCATAAATTACCAAGTCAAAAGTTGTCAAAACCAAACTCTAACTTCACCATTGGATTCCTTAGGTCCAAATTAGGTTTGAACCAAAATTTGGACCCATGATGAGTTTGTCTTGACCAAGTTTGCAAGTTGGTTTTGTCCGATTACATTTCTACCCTTAACTTTCAAAATCTTTTCAAATAGACCCCTAACTTTGACGTCGTTCTAACAAAAAGGTCCTTGCTACCATTAAACCTATTCCTACTTGCTCTGGTGACCTTAATTTGGAAAGAACTCCCTGATTTCTTAACAAATCCCTTTCAAATTTGAAAGGGAAGTTCATCAAGAAATCCCCTTCCTTTTGAACCCAATCCTACGCCCCAAAACTTACCCAATCTCTCATGTGAACGCATAAGAGATTTGGGTATCAAAGATTTTCCCAACTCTGGTGAGATTTCTAAGATTGGAAAGCTTGCTTCCTAAGCCCAAAACCTCCTCCTTGGTTTATAAAAGAACCTCCTGATCATACCATCCTCCTCACGCTCGAAATCAGCCAAGAATCCCCACTAATTCCTCTCTCTCTCAATTGAAAGCTCCTCGACGTCCCATGAGCCCCTCCATCCATCTTCGTCCTCTGTTTGCAATATCAGCAGCGGAGACATCCTCCTCGATTCTTCTCGCGTCGAGCCATACCAGCCGATGCCCTAACCTCCCTCTTCCCCACTGTCTCTCTCTCTGGAGCTATTCTCTTCTTCGGTGCCGGCAACACCATAACCGATGCTGCCTCTACCCTGCTTCATCCGCTAGGTACCCAGATTGACGCCTCATCTTCCACTCTTTGTTTCTAGACATTTGCAACTCTGTTTTGATCGCCGACTCGCCCTACCACCCTCCATCTTCCACCTTGCCGGTGTACCTCCGGCAAGTTCACATGGCCACTACGTCCACCAACCTGGCCGTTGTTCATCCCTACACCTCCATCATGTCCCAGAGAGAAAAAGCCCTCTGGTAATCGAGGCTATTAGCCTCTCAGTGCCACCGAACACACCCACTCTCACGCACACAGTCCGACCTCACTACGCATGCACGAACCTCACCATGCCACACAACCTCCACCGTTGCATTCACCGTGGTACGACGAAGGTCCTAAGCAAGTTTGATTGGGCTGCAAGGCTGTATTACTAATTTCAAGTGACGACTCCTCTCTGCCATTGACACAAAACTCCAAAGCAATCTTCAAAGCTTGTTCTTCACCTGCAGCTCCTGGACTTCGACTCCAGACAGAGTGGACTACCTCCAGGAACATCCTCGCATGGTCAATTGGAGCCTTTGATCACTCCTTATGTGTGAATTGGGCGAAGGAAGCAGTAGCAGCGTGCACGAGCGAAGCGGGAGCAGATAGTCCCACATCGGAAATAGATGAAGCGGCAGAGGCGCATAAGTTGAATTCCTGCTATAGCCTTAACACCTCCAAACATGGGGTGAGGTCCCTCTCACCCACGCACACCTATGCCTCATCCACGACACATCGCCCACAGACCTGGTATCCTGACATGCCTAAGCCTTCACTCCTCGGTTGTGACCATGCCCGCAGCCCTGGACCCAGGTATGCACCTACCCGATTACCCAACTATACCCTGAAAGGCCCTGGGAGGGCAGAGCCTAAGAGGAGAGAAAGAGAGAGAGTCTATACAAGTAGAGGGGGAGTTTTGCTACAGAGAGAAAACGGCTGACACTTAATCGTTTGAAGGATCTTCCCCCTTTGTGTGAAGAAGGAGAATAGAGAAAGAAAGAACAAGAAAGAAGAAGGGTCGAAGGCAGAAGAAGAAGAGTTACAGAGAATGAAAGAAGAGAAGAAGAAACAAAGGATTAAAGACAAAGAAGAGAAGAGAAAGAGAAAGAAGAAGAAGAAGAAGAGAGAGGCTTAAGCAGTTTAAGTAGTCTGATTTACTAATCAGACGATTGGTTTGGCTGCATTTCATTTCATATATACATTGAGTTCATTAGCTATCATTGTAAGGAGTATTTGGTCATCTAAATCACAATTTTACTCCATTATTTTTACATTTTGACACTTGGTCACAGTGCTACTTTATTTTAAAGTAATTTTTATTCACAATTTCATAGCTTTCTTGTCTTAAACTGCAATTCTTAAGAACTTTTTTGAGTAATAAAATTTATTTGTTTGAGCGCTATTTTGGCTATACTACAACGCAACAATTTAAAAACACCGATTTAGCGCACAAACATTTTGGCACCATTGCTAGGGAGAACAGGCAATTTAAAACTCTTGATTGTAATTCCAGATTTAGATTCTAACTTGCTATATCTCTTTTTGCCGTGATTGTTTCAAGGTAGATACATTCAGGGAAGATCAGCCACACATTAAATGCGTTAGGGGTAGGTAAGTTCTGATTACTCTCTCTCTCTCCTAAGCCCCTGAATCTAAAAAGGATAAAAGGAAGAAATCAATTAGAGAAACTTGCATTCTATTCTTAGATAATTCATCAAGTTTCCTGATTTGATACATTTTATTTAGACAACAAATCCTGATCTGTTCACCCACTTAAAGCTTAAGGCATCTAGGGCTATCACATTCCTGCTTAAGCCCTAGGTACCACATTTTGACAAATTAAATTGGACCAAATTAGAGCCAATTAAGGATTCCAGTTTAAGGTTTTTAGAGACACACTTGCCTAATCAAGAATTGATCTTTCCAAACAAATGTGTGCCTAAGCCTTGATTGAACTGATCTATTCAAGCAAAACCCTAAAATTAGGCTCTTAAATTCATTTGAACACTAAAAGAGGGACCTAAATTTTCAAGGATAATATAGGTGAAGTTGACCCACCTTGTTGGGTCAACCAATCTTCAAATTAGGTCACTTTTTGCACTCAACACATCTTAAAGTTCAAGTGAAATCCTAAAGCACCCTTGCTCTTAATTAAAACTGGTAGACTTAAGAGGTCAAGTCCCCATTCTAGTCAACCTGGAACATTAGTGACAAGAGAGGTCAGGTGGGGGAAACTCTGTAACTCGCGGGGGCACTCTACCGTGTAGGGGTCTTTACGGGACTCTCCCTCTCTGGTTGCCCAGGTAATTCTCAGGTGGATGGCTTTTTGACTAAGGGGTATCATCCGCCTCGAACCTCTATTGTCATCCAATTTTTTTTTTTGGGTGTCTTGATTGGGTCCATCACATTCTATCTCTCATCTACTCCATCAATGCATGTTTGGGAGGAGGTCTCTAAGACTATCCTTGAGTCTCTATTGTCCTCGACCTCTTTGTTTGTGCGACAACCCATTCCTATTGATATCTCTTCTGATTCATCTGAATATTATTCTCCGTCATTCACCATCATGGCACAACCCACAGAAGAAAATAATCTTGAAAATCAACTTCAGCACCTCAATGATCTATTCCAAGCCTTTGTGAACCCACCGCAGCGTCCAATGATGCGAGATCACTACAACCCCGCTGCGATGGCGATCGAACCTCGAGTACAAATCCTTGCTGGAGGTCCTGACACTGATCTCAAGCCCAACATGATTTATGCCATTCTCAAATTCCATGGGTGTAATTTCGAAGATCCTTTCCATCATGTCAAACAACTTAAGCATCTGGCCCAGACCTTCAGGTAAGAAGCTCAAAATCAAGATGTTCTACTCATGAAAATGTTCTCCTTCTCTCTCATGGATAAAGCTGCTCACTGGTACCAAACCCAAATGTGTCCAATCAACACCTGGTCGAAACTTCAATCTGAGTTTTTGAGAAATGATCGCACGTGTTTCGCAAGTTTGAAATCAAGGTTACAACTAACCCGTCATCGTAGTTGCAAAACTTGTAATCAGATAAAATTTATATCAAAACTCCAAGGGAGTCCCAGGTCGAACATAGGGAGGCGATTTTTACTTTAACTGGAATCTGCGCTTCGTTTTGTTTATTTTTGGTATTTTAGGGTTTTGTTATTTTTTTGTATTTTTGAAAGAAGACAAGCAAATGAATCACAAGATAGAGATGGAACAAATATGATATATATATATCACTCCAATGTCAATTACAATAGACTATGAAAGTAGAAAAAGAGAGGGGGGTTAGAAGAAATCTCATGAATCGGCTGTTCGGCGAGACGACGGTGCCTGGCGGAAGCTCGGACAAAGGAGGTGAGGAGCGGGACGATGGAGGTGAGATGCAGGAGGATGTCGGGTAGAGGAAAGCTTTGGCATAGCTCTAGAATGGAGGTAAGAAGGCGGAGATGATCTGCTACCAAAATGGAGGTGGGAGGACTGCTCCAAGGTGACCTATGAATGGGGATGCAAAGTTGGAGGAGTATTTGGTGGGGCAGAGGTTCGCTATACTAATAGATGCCTTGGGAGCTTGAGAGCAAGCTCTAACAGAGCGTTGGTAGGCTTACTAGAGCTTGGTAGTAGGTGGGAGTAGAGTAGGTAGAGATGGCTTGGAAGGGAGGGGGTGTAGGTCCTTTTATAGTGGAGGAGAAGAGGCAAAAATAGGTATGGGACCATTAGTGACCTCCAGGCCGTCGCTGGAAGCATCGTTGAAGACAGGTCATGCCCGCTCACGCCTGCTCACATCCACAACTGGCTTTGCAAGCATGCGAAGAATTAGTGATGGCTGTAAGCATCGCTGTAAGTCCAGCTGATGTGTCGCTGTAGGTCCAGCTCTTGTGTTGCTGGTGTTGTGCTGTCCTCGTCTTTGCTGCGTGCGTGCACGCTCACGCGCTAGCACTACGTTGCTACTCACGTGCGGTGGTGCATGCGTGTGAATGGGCGGCCTGGGCTACACCACTTGGCGCAATCTGGGCCGTCCATCTTCTTTTCGTTGTAGGGGCTGCTGCAGAGGTCGAATTGAGTCTATTTTCACGCTGTTAGGCTACGATCATCAACTCGGATCCATCTGCATGGTCGGATTTGTTATTTAAATCTCCGAATTATGTCACCTAGTCCCTTGGCCATTGATCTTCCTCGGACTGCATATGGTGCTATAGGACTCCAATCAAGGTGATTTCAGAGGTGTTGAACTCCGATCGTCATCTTGATCAGATTCGTATGGTCAGATCATCAATCCGAGGCTCCAAAATAAATACCCTTCTCTCCTGACCACAAAAAGACGTAATTAACCTAAATTATATACAAATACTCTAAATGCAGAATGATACATACATTATTTATAACATGAAATTGAAATCTAAATCTAGGAACATGCATGAATAGGCATTTTATTCTCAATAAATGTGTTTACATCATACCCCCATGCCTATCTTTTGCTAGGCCGTAGCAAAATTAAACTATATGCTATGTATAAAAGCAGAATTAGGATTAGATCACTTAGGCCTAAGTCATTTATTAACAATAGAAAATTTCAACTAAGGTCCTAAACTATGAAGACTCAACAGTACCTGGGTGTCTGGCAGAATGCAGACCACCCAAGTCCTCGCCTTATTTGAAAATGGAAGATACATTTTTTTTTCTTTATTTCTATTTCTTTTGTACTTTTGGAGTTTGAGAGTTCCAGGATAACTTTTTACGGCTACCCGACCCGCCCAAGACACGAAAAGGACTCTAAGTGCTAAGCATCTTGTGAAAATAGTGAATGACTCACTAGGCGGCCGTTGAAACGGACTTTGGGTTTCTACGACCCTAGGTGACCTTGCCTAAAGGTTTATCTTTTCGATTAGTAGCTTTCTCCCTACTTTTATTTATGGGGTCAACACAAGGGCGAACCTATGTATATCTTCCCAGTTTATTCTACTTCGCTTCTCCCCTAAGTGTTTTGGGAATTATTATGCATTTTTTTTTGTGAGCTGGGTTCTGGACAACCAGCCAATAGGCTATTACCCCCGGCAATTTGCCAACCATACTTGTACAGTGAAGTGTGGTTTTGTTTTTTTTTTTATTTTTTCTCCTTTTTCTATATATATTTTTTTTCTTTTTCTTTTTATCTTTTTTTTTTCTTTTTAAGTAGGTGGCTTCCCTGATCTAAGATTTACCTAAAGGCAGTATAACGAAAATGGTCTTATGACTGGGCTTTGGACAACCTGCCGATAAGCTGTTACCACTGACAACTTGCCGGCCATACCACCCTAGATAGTTCATTAGCTACTCAATTTCTGAAGAAACCGCCGAAAAGTGAGTCAGTGTAAAAAAAATTGTGTAGATGCTTAGGCTTAAAGTCCTCCCAAATCAGAGGATAGGTTGATAAGTCGCATACTTATCATCCCAATTTATTTACCAACTTAAAATGAATTTTAGTTGGCGAGGACTCGAGACTAAGTCCACATTCGAGTGGACACCCGAGCTAATTAAGCCTAAAGACCTGAAGAGTCTAAGTGTTTAGGTCCTCTCGTATCATTTCCTCAAGTTAATAACTTCCAAATGCCTAAGTTCTCTTCTAATTCTTCTTCTTCTTCTTCTTGAGTTTTCAATTTTCTTTTAAAGAATCAAATAATAGGAAATTTCTATTATTGCTGACAAAAAGGTTATAAAATATGTCCATCCCTCCCCCCATGCTTAGCTATTGCAATGTCCTCATTGTTAAAAATGAAAGCATGCAAGAGTGTAGAAGTGGAAGAATAGCACCTGGTTTCCGTGAGACTCTTGTTAGCTTGGAACAGTCTTTACATGTGCTGAGTTTAGTTCCCTCAACTAGGTGAGGTCCTCAATCATAAATAACTAAACATTGAGGCCACAACAACATAATTTCTGGGCTCCCAGGTATGAGTCTCGGAGAGTGAAAATGGTCTTGCCAAAGAGATGAACAATGAAAGTGGCAAGCTGGTGGTGCAAGGAGAGCCCAAATGGTCTCCAAGAGGAGTTTTATTGATTTATTACAGAGGAAGTGTGGTTGGGTATAGAATTTGTGTAATGGTTGGGTGAAAAAGGACGATGTGGGTTTTGTGATGTGCTGGGAATTTGTGGGTACTCTAGAATACCTAATGTTTGAAGAGTTCTTCCCCAATGTTCAATTTCATCCTCACACTCTGGGTTCTTAAACCACCCATCCTGATCCTCAGAATTCCCACCCACAAGTTGGACCTTAAACTCTAAGCATTCAGGATAAGGATGTTGTTAGGTTTTATCTTGATCATGTAAATCATCCAACAAATTTTGATTTCATGTATATCTTCCTCATCCCGGGTTGCTACAATTGGTCCCATTTTTGTTTTGTCCTCAATTATTTCTGCAACCGTGTGATCTTCCCGAGTTTGGGTTGAGTTGACCATTAAAAGGTTGTCTAAGGTATGTATGGCCATTACTTCCTATATTCTACCAAGCTCCTTCATCGAACCACACTTAATTTTATTCTTCTTTGAGTCCTCGAAAATATTGAATCAATTTGTCATATCCCCTGAGGCCATTTCTATATTTCCCGATTCACAATTAATCCTTGCCTTGGTAGTAGCCAGGAAAGGTCTTCCCAAAATAATCGGGGTGTGGTTGAGCTGTTTTGGGATTTCCATGTCCAGGACCATGAAATTAGCAAGGTAATGCAAATCATTAACCTTGACTAAAAATCCTCCAAAATATCCCTTGGTTTTGTAACAGATCTATCGGTTAACTACAAGGCTATGTCAGTGTGTTTTAGGTAGCCTAGACCCAATTCCATGTGCAATGAGGTGGGGATTACATTAATGGAAGCACCCAAGTTGAGAAGGGCCCGGTCAGAAGTAATGTTTCCTATTGTGCAGGAAATCAGCGGGGCACTCGAGTCCTGCGTCTTAGGAGGTTGTTTGTTTAGCATCAGTGTGCTTATGTTATCAGACAAAACTACTCTCCTATTATTTTTAGATTTCGCTCTATGCCTTTCTTTATATGCATTCAGTAAACCTATGGCGTATGCGGGGATTGATCCGATAGCTGTGAGGAGTAAAATGATTGTCAATTTGAAAGCCTAAAGTAAGAACATCCTTTCCTCCAATTTCTCCTCCAACTTTTTCTGTTTGCCCATACAACAACATACTCCGAATCAGACTTTGATGTTTTGTTGATCACATTCTTAGTTAGGAGTTTAGAATTCTTGCTACGGGGCCTAATGGGGTTGACATGGGGTTGGGTAGGTGATCGTCATCTTTCTCCACACAGTTCATTAAGTTAATTGTGCTTAATTATGTGCAGAAGAAAGTAACTTAGGTCAACTTGAATTTATGTCGATTAAGTAGTATATGGTCAAGTTAACTTAACATTTTAGGTTTTTATTTCTTTTAACTAGTTGAGTCCGGGTCGTTCACTGGATGGCATAACTAAATTAGAATTGAAGGAGAGTTTATATAGGCCACTAAACACCTCTCCCATGATTACTAGCCATTAGGGGCAATTTGGGAAGATTAGAATTAATATAAATTGCAATATAGTCATTCGAATTAGGCACAATGGCTAGTTGGTACCGATAATGAAGTTGTGGTACCGGTATTGACTACTCACAGTCAGCCCAGCAATGCCTGGGGTACCGGTACTGATCATTAGTACAGGTACTCAGTGCATTCTGTTGAGTACCAACAAAGTCACTTGGTACCGATACTTATCACTAGTAGTGGTACTTGTGACTCACAGGCAATGAGGCTGTGAACACTTAATACTAGTACTCATGATGAGTACCGGTACTTGTTGTTCACAGTTTAGGACTTGGACCCAAATTTGTGCCTAGCATGTACCGGTACTTATTACTAGTACCAGTACTTGCTACAAGTACCTCGTATTATAAGTTTTAACCAAATTTTAAGAAAATACTATCTTAGATATACGATAATATTTTCAAAGAGTCAATCCTTAGTTTCAAAATGAAAGATTGAACGTGATTTTGATCCCTAATTATCTCTACTTTTGTTTTAACGCTTAAGTTAACTTTTTCTTGTTAGGAGACATACAAAAGTTTTAAGATACAACAAACTAAACAAAACTAAAGTCTTCAATCTTCATGCCATCATTACTTTTTTCATCCATCCTTAGATCTTGTTATTTTCTGAAAATAATACTTCAACAACTCATTAGATTTAAAATGGTTTTGTTAACACCAAAACATAAAAGAGAAGTGGAACTAGGTTCCAATAGTGGAGTTGGTGCTCTAGCTCTTGGATGTGGAGAGTGGAAGTGGTGATGGAGCTTGTCAATGATGAGAATGGAATCCAAGATTGGGGGTGCATGGCCACCCCCATGGGTTGTTAAATAAGCATGGTGGAGAGTCATCTAGAGAATTAGAGAATTCTATAGAAGACCTCACAAGGTAGTTGTCCAACCCATGGAGAGTGGATCTTCTAGATCCACTTTTCATGGGAAGAAGTTGTGGACTCCTTGAAAGACTTTTTTACTCTTTCAAGGTGGCGCCACTTGGAGACCACTCTAGAATGCTCTAGAGTGGGCATCGAAGTGGTGGTGTGTGTGTGTGTGTGTGTGTGTGTGTGGGTGTGGTCAAGCAAACCATTTGGTCCACTTCTAATTAGGTCTAGGTTGGTCCTAAAAGGTAGGTCTAATTAGGTTTCTAAAAATAGGTTCATCCAACCTATGACTAAAGTGATTGATCCAATTAAACTTAACCAAGTTTAATTGAGTCAATGTGTGTGTAATTGAGAGATAAAGTTCTCAATTAGATTAGGCTTGAGTCAATTGGACTCTCACTGAGTCCAATTAGACTTGTGTTGGTTGAGATTTGTGCTCAATTGGACTCTATGAGTCCAATTAACTGGTGAAGTGTAATTGACTTAGATCCAAGTCAATTGGACTTAGTGAGAACCTAATTAGGTTCTTAGGAGAGTCTTAGGGTAGTGTACTAGGATTAGGATACCTTAATTTAGGTTTCTTAGGGTGTAGGATTGGGTTTAGGGTTCGTAGGAATCAAGATCTAGGTTGGAATCCAAAAAACAACAATAGGAGGAGGGTTCTGGACATTTGATCTTAGGATTAGACGACTTATACTTCAAAATCAGAAGTCTAAGTCTCTAGTCTAGACATCCAGTACTGAATCAGTATGGGGTTTAGGTTCTATCTTGGGTTTCTGTAGAAATTGGACATCTGAAACCTTGTCTGGACGTCCAATTTTGCAGCGGATTGTGTTCTAAGTCCTACGGGTGCTATCTAAGGAGCCTGGATGTCCAGCATCCTACCTGGACGTCCAAAGGTGGGCTGGTATGTGGTTTTTGAGGTGTTCTAGGCTAAGGTGACCTAATGGGGAGGTGTCTAAGGTTTGAGAAGGTATCTAGGGCTGTCCTAAGGCTAGGGATAGGTGTAGGGATGTCCTATGTTCTTCATAATTCAATTCACACATTAAAATCCTACAAGTAATATAGTATACCTCTTCCCTATATCATGTCTTCAGGTTGAGTGGCTTTATTCCAAGGCTTTTGCTCCAGCTCTACTATAGTTTTGGCCTCTTTTCTGCTTCAGGTCCAACTTCAGGTCATCTCCTGAGCTTTTATTACCTACAAACCAAATAATACACTAATCGGTACATTATTGTAGCATTATTTCATGAATATCTAAGCAAAGCAAAAAAGATGTAATGAATTATACTACAATTATTTCAGTAAAAGGTATGCTACTAATGCATGAATTATACTACAATTATGCTAAGTTCTAACTCAATTCAGTTCATTTAAGTCCTATAATTGCTGCACAATCATACCCCCATGCCTAAATCTTGCTAGTCACTAGAAAATGTAAAACTAAGTTATCTCCAAATGGATCCCTAAAGGATTGACTATTTTTATCATGTGTAAGACTATAGATTCTCTTCTTGTTGTTTTCGTCTGAAAATCTAGAAATCCAGACAATTGTGAAAGTGTCATGATGTAGCTTATGCAATGGATTTGAGTGAAAAGCTGATTCACCTCTAAAGCTTGTACTTTACCCCTAGTAAAATTCTATTGGGATAAGCAAACTTCTTCCCTAGGGGTGTAACAAAATATTCTATAAGCTCTACCTCGGCTTTTAGCTTAGGTAGAGGATGCCTGAGATGAATGAGTTTGAATTTGGTGGCTCATACTCATTTGGTGCTACATATAGAGTTGTACTATAGAATCTAGATTTTCAAACTATCAAGTAAATCAACTTAAAGAGAAGCAGGAAAACTGTGCTCTCTTTAGTTCCTTTGTACTTACTTTCTCCTTTTCTTCTCATTTTTTTTTCTTTTCTTAAGCTCACAATCTTACCAGATTTAAAAATATAATCCATATTTGGTGGTCTCACATGGCATTAACACTTTTAATAGAGTTCTAATATAGCCAGTATTCGGGTGGCCAGAAATTCAGAAAAGTAGGTTAAGGCAGCATTTGGTGGATCGCAATTGTGGTAGGTGATGTTACCTCAATGCAATTGAAATAAACACACTTATGAACTCAACACTTTTTTCTCTTATTTTTTCCTTTTTCTATATTTTTTTCTTTCTTTTTCTCTTTCTTTTCTCTCTCTCACTTTTGTTTTTTTTTTATTTTTTTTCTCTTTTTTTCATATAAACACGATGCAATATAACATGACACACGCAAATTTTATTCAGGAGGCATTATTGGGGATCGGTGGTGTTCAAGAAGATATTGAGTGGCTTATTTGGTGGAAATGCCTACTCTCGACATCGGGAAAGGGACAGATTGGACGACGTATTTTTTGACCTTGATGTCAACACCCTCCTTCAGTCGAGGATTCTATAAAGAATGGTCATAACCATCCACTTTAGTCTTAGCTTTATTAAAACTCAATTTCTGCATATCTGCCTTATTTGATGGTTCTCAAACATTCACACAAAGCTTATACGTGAGAACTGAGAACGAAAACTATGCTTAACTCCAAGTATCATTACCTAATTATGCAAAAATTAAGATTCCTTGCACTAATCTTAGAGCACCAGTAGATACTCTACTCTCATCTCACATTATTTGGTGGATCTTCTAGAAGAAGGTTCGCCTGACTCCCCAACCACTATCCAGGGGTTTAGGAAAAGAAGCACTACTTCTCAACAAACTAAAGACATTCATCGATCTTCACAGTGAATCCATTGCAAAATCTACGTGTGAGTGTGAAAATTGTACTGGATTCTAGATTACAGGAATCAACTATAGACTAAAATCCCTAATAAAACCTCTTGGTAAAAATCTTTATTCGTGGATGCAATACATATAAAGATGTTATATACAATTAACCTCTTATGATTTGCACTTTAATATTGTTCCCTTATCGGGTTACATTCAGCTTAGTCCTAGTTTAGAACAAAAAGTGAGCGAACATGTCGAAAGTGGTTGTTGTGGATGATTTCTAGCTCCAATTGGAGCATTGGAGATGGAGTCGATTATTCTTAGATTATGCTCTCTAAAGTACAATTAACATGCTGCTAAGAAGTTTTCTAAGTGTTGGCAGGAAAATTTTTAGTTTAATGTATACTACCCCTCATGCCTAAGTTCTTGCATGTCCTCATCCATGAATATAAAGGAAATAAATTAAGACAAGAAGTAAGTGGATAGAAATCACCTGGAGTCACTCCTAAATTTTCATTCAGCATAAGCCAACATGTTGATATATAACATACAGAAAAATATGCTAAAGGAAAATATGCTATGTATAAAAGACATGTACATATGTATAAGTGCTGAGTTTAATGCCTCCAGCTGGGAGAAAACTCAATTACACATCCTCAGTGAAGTTAATGATTTCATCAGCAGGAGGAGGTTCCTAGGCTATAAATGGCTTGAGGGGCTAACCATTTACCATAGAAACATGCCCAGATTTTAGGTCTATGATTTGGACTACCCCATTAGAGTAAGGGTGAATCAAAATGTACAGTCCAGTCCACTTAGACTTGAGCTTTCCTACAAAGAATTTAAAGCGTGAATCGAATAACCAGACTTGCTGGTTAGGCATGAGTGCTTTCCTCCAAATGCGGCGACTGTGAAAGGCCTTCATCTTGTCTTTATGGATTTTTCCATTCTCGTAGGCCTCCCACCGAATTTCTTCTAGTTCACTAAGCTGGAGCTTCCTTTCATAACCTCTCGCATCGAGGTTAAAATTACACTTTCACACCACCCAAAAGGCATGGTGCTCAAGCTCAACAGGAAAGTGACAGACCTTTCCATATATCATACAATATGGCGACATTCCTAGTGGTGCCTTATACACAATCTAATATGCCCAGAGTGCATCAATTAATCTATCAGACTAGTCCTTCCTATGTGGTGAACCCATCTTCTGGAGAACCAGCTTGATTTGGCAATTAGACACTTCAGTCTGCCCATTGGTCTACGGATGATATAGGTACAATATGATGATGTACCTCGTATCTCTTTAATTGTGATAAAAAATGAGCATGGATGAAGTGACTACCCCTATCGCTGTCAGAGTGCAGGGTATACCGAACCTCACAAAAATAAATTGTCGTACAAAAGAGATGATGGTCTTATGATCGGCCCATCTCGCTAGGATGGCTTCAACCTACCTTGAGACATAACCAACAGCGAGAAGTATGTCCTTGAAGCCATGCGAGTTTGGAAAAGGGCCCATAAAATCGATGCCCCACACATCGAACACTTCTACAACCAAAATGGGTTGGAGAGGCATCATGTTTCTCCTAGTCATAGAACCAATCAGCTGACATCATTTGAACCGCTTGACAAATTCTTATGTATCTCTAAAAATGGTTGGCCAGAAAAAACCCGACTACAAAATCTTCGCAGCGATTTTTCAACTCGAAAAATGACCACTACAGGCCTCACTATGGCAAAAAGATAACACACTAGAAATTTCAGAGTCGGGGACGCACCTCCTAATAAATTGATCAGCTCCAATTCAAAAGAGCAAGGGGTCGTCCCAAAAATAAAATTTGGCCTCAGAAATGAATTTTAGTTTCTGGTCCTTGGATAGGTTCACGAGAATCGTGCCTACGATAAGGTAATTTGCGATATCTGCGTACTAAGGAAACTTGACAGAATTAATAGCCAAAAGAGACTCATCCAGGAATTGATCTGAAATATGCAAGGAATAAGGAATGTGGGCTGGGTCTAATTGAGATAAGTGATTCGCCACAACATTATGAGCTTTGGCTTTGTCATGAATTTCAACATCAAATTCCTACAAAAGAAGGATTCATCTGATAAGACGGGGTTTGGCATCCTTCTTTGTCAGCAAATGCCAAAGGGCGGAATGATCTGTGAAAATTATCACTTTGGACCCAAGCAAGTATGATTAGAATTTCTCCAACCTAAAGACTACTACTAGCAGCTCTTTCACAGTGACTGTATATTATGCTAAGCCTCATTCAATGTCTTGTTAGTGTAGTAAATTACAAAAGGATGGCACTCCCGACATTGGCCTAGAATAGCTTTGATGGCGAAATCGGAGGCATCGCACATAATCTTGAAATTGAGAGACCAATCGGGTGGTTGGAGAATTGGGGAATTAGACACAGCACTTCGTAAGGTCTTGGAAGTGCTAAGACATGAGGAATTGAAGTCAAACGGGGCATCGGCTACCAGAAGATTTGTCAACGGCCATGCAATTTTCGAGAAATCATGAATAAATCTTCGGTAAAATTCGACATGACCCAAGAATGATCTAATTTGCTTAACCGAGCAAGGTGGAGGTGATCGAGGTTTGACTTTTGATTTAGCTTAGTCAACCTCGAGTCCGTTAGATGAATCCTGTGACCTAGTACAATGCCATCCCTCACCATAAGATGGCTTTCCTCCCATGATAGTACTAGGTTTACTTCAATGCATCATTTCAGATCCTTGTAAGGTTATCAAGACAATGAAAAATCATCTCCAAAAATGGAGAAGTCATCCATAAATACTTCCACATAATCCCCATTCATATTATAGAAAAAGTGGCCATCATACAACATTCAAATGTCGCTGGTGCATTGTTGAGGCGGAAGGGCATTCACTTAAAAGCGAATGTTACAAAGGGACATGTGAAAGTGGTCTTGTCTTGATCTTCTAGGTTAATCTCTACCTGATTATACCCAGAGTATCCATCCAAAAAGTAAAAGAAACTACATCCATCTAACTGTTCTAAGATTTGGTCAATGAAGGGTAAAGGAAAATGATCCTTCTTGGTAGCCGTATTCAGTTTCTTATAATCAATGCAAACCCGCCATGAAGTCACGCTACGGTTTGGGATGGATTCGCCCTTACCATCTTTTATGATGGTGAGTCCTACTTTCTTAGGCACAATCTAAATAGGACTCACCCATTGGTTTTAGAAATCGGATATATAAATCCTGCATCCAGCCATTTGATGATCTCCTTCTTAACAACCTCTAGCATATTCTGATTTAGCCGTCTCTGAGGTTGTCTCGAAGGCTTCACCCCCTCATTCATGTAAATATGATGAGTGTAGTACAAGGGAAGAATCCCATGGAGATCAGCAATGCTCCACCCAATAGCAATCCTATGATCTTGTAAAACTGAAATCAATTGATGCTCTTGTTTCGAGGTCAAGTGAGCACTAACAATAACAAGGTATGTCTTACTTTCACCAAAAAACACGTATTTGAGTGAGTCAGGTAAGGGCTTTAGTTCAATTATGGGTAGGTGGGAATCAGAGTCATGAGTGGGAGGAGTAGAATCAATAGTGGAAACCTGACGATCATGATATGCATGAATTCCCACTGATTCACCACCTATAAAATAGTCAGTCCTGACTACATTAACGGGAACCCTGTTTGTAATAGTCATGGTTGATGTACGTGTTTCGGCAAACAAAAAGTTGGGGTTAGGATAAACCCGTTGCTATAGTCATAAAACACATTATCAAATAAGATTTTTTATCGAAACTCCAAGGGAGTCCTGGGTTGAACATAAGGAGGCGACATTTACTTTCATTGAAATGCGCTCTTCATGTTGTTTCTTTTTGGTGTTTTAGGGTTTTGTGATTTTTTTAATGTTTCTGTAATAAAAAGACAAGCAAGATAACTTCACAAAGTGGAGAAAACAAATATGATATATCACAATGTCATTCAAACATCTATTACAATATACTAAAATATAAAAGAGATAGGGGTGAGAAGAAATCTCTCGAATCGGCTGTTTGGCGAGACGACAGCACTTACTGGCAACTTGGACAGAGGAGGTGAGAGGCTAGAAGATGGGAATGAAATTCCAGAGGACACCTAGTAGAGGAACGCTTCACCAAGGCATAGAATAGAGATAAGGTGGTGGAGGTGATCTTCTATCGGAATGGAGATGGGAGGATGGCAACAAGGCTCCCTATGAAAGTAATGAGAGGGACGTTGAATATTTGGTAGGGTAAGGGATTCCTACACTAGTAGGGGACCTTTAGAGCTTGGGAATGAGCTCTTGGGAGCTTTGATTCTAGAGCTTTAGACAAGGTGGGAGTAGCAAAGGTAGAGATGGTTTGGAAGGGAAAGGGTCATGGGGTTTATATAGTGGTGGAATGGAGGTGTTTTGCACGTACGAGTCTTGAGCGACATTTAAAATGTCGCTAAAGACCCACCAAGGGTGTTACTAAACATTCATGCGCCTCTCCTAGCGTGAGGAGGTGCGGCTGTAGCTGGCATAGTGCACGGAGATCTTCAACAGTTGGATCAGGAGTGGATGGTTGAGATTGCGAGGAGGAAGCGTGCATTGCTGGCATTTGAATCCTGCACCTGCTGGCATCTACGATGGCAGCTGTCGAATCCTTTATCACATAGCTGGGAATCACCTGCAGATCATGCCTTCGTTGATTTTAACCACGCTCATCGCGCGATCGTGATGATTGGACGACAGATAACACGCCTAGTCGACTTAAATGAGCACTCCAGATGGTGCGTGTCTGCCTTGGCATGCGATTGCGCATCGTCGTCCAGCATCTAATCATGCGTGGGTCATCTTGACCGCTCGATCAAGATCGAGCGGTCAAATTTAATCGATGTTGGAGTGGGCATGGAGGATCGAAGCTTGAACTCGCGCCTCTTTTTTGCAGAGTAGGTGAGTTATTGTTTAGCCAAGGAGTTGCTTGATTGCGTGGAGATAAGGTGTGGTCGCACTCCTCGACCGTTGGATGAAGATCCAACAGTCAAGATCAATTCTTCCTTGAGATGCTTGAAGTCGGGCGATGAAGAGCACTTCTCAGCCATTGGATTGAGATCCAACGATTGGGATCACTCCTTGTGTGAAGATGGGGAGGCTACGACTTGTGTAAAGCAGCTTGGATGGCACCACGTAGTGCCATCTGGGCCGTCCATCTTCTTCTTCTTGTAGAAGATGCCACGGAGCTCTGATCGGGGTGATGTTTACGTTGACAGACTGCGATCATTGCTCTGGATCCATCCGTATGGTCAGATTCTTCATCCGAAGCCTGTAAAGATGTTGCACTACCTCCTAGCCATATAAAGTGTTAGAATTAATGTACAGAATATACAACTATCCTAAATGCAATGCAATGAATGTTATGTAATATTTATACTATGATATGCAATGCTAGGCCTAGGAACTAGCATAAATAAGCATTTTATCATGATTTCATGCATGTTTATCATACCTCCATGCTTACATTTTGCTAATCCCTAGCAAAATAAACCTAAATGCTATGTATAAAAGTAGAAACGGGGTTTGATTACTTAGGTGAAATTTGTTGGTTGCTTTAGAAAATTTCAACCTAAGACTTGGTTACAAAAACTAGACTGTGCCCAGGTGTCTGCCAGAATGTAGATCACTTAAGTCCTCACCTTATTCGAAAATGGAAGATACAATTTTTTTATTTTTTTTTCTTTTCTAATTTTTTTATTTTTGACTTTTGGAGTTTGAGAGTCCCAGGATAACTTTTTATGGCTACCCAACCCATCCAAGACTCGAAAAAGACTCTAAGTGTTAAGCATCTTATGAAAAGAGTGAAAGACTTACTAAGCGGCCGTTAAAACGGACTTCATGTTTCTATGACCCTAGGTGACCTTAAGAGTTTCTGCCTAAAGGTTTATCTTTCCAAACGGTAGCTTTCTCCCTACTTTATTTTTTATGGGGTCAACACAAGGGCGAACTCAGTGTATATCTCCCTGATTTATTCTACTTCCCCGCTTCTTCCTTAAGTGTTTTGGGAATTATTGTGAATTTTTGTGAGCTGGGCTCTGGACAATCGATCAATGGGCTGTTACCCACGGTAACTTGTTAGCCATACTTGTGTGGTAAAGTGTGGTTTTATTTTTTTATTTTCTCCTTTTATTTTCTATTTTTTTCTTTTTTTTTTCTTTCTGAGTATCATTTTTTTTTCTTTTTCTAAGTAGGTGGCTTCCCTGATCTAAGATTTACCTAAAAGCAGTAGAATGAGTATGGTCATGTGGCTGGGCTCTAGACAACTGGTCAATGGGCTGTTACCTATGACAACTTGCCAGCCACACCACCTTAGATGGTTCATTAGCTACCCAATTTCCATAAAATCGTAGAAAAGTGAGTCAGTGCAATTAGTGTGTAGATGATTAGGCTTAAAGTCCTCTTAAATCAAAGGGCGAGTTGATAAGTCGTGTACTTATCACCCCAATTTAATCACCAAGTTAAAGGAAAACTACTTGGCGAGGACTCGAGACTAAGTCTACATTTGAGTGGACACTCGGGCTAATTAAACCCAAACACCTGAAGAGTCTAAGTGTTCAGGTCCTAAAGTTCGCAACTTCTAATGCCTAAGTTCTCTTCTCCTGATTCTAGTTTCTTTTTCTTTTCTTTCTTTTTTTTTTTAAAAAAAAAGGATAGGAAATTTCTGTTATGGGCTGACAAAATAATCATTTCAAAAAATATCCACCCCCCCATGCTTAGGTAATGCAATGACCTCATTGTTAAAATAAAAGCATAAAGGAGGGCAGAATTGGAAGAATAGTAGTTGATTTCCATGAGATTCCGGTCAGCTCCAAACAATCTTTACATGTGTTGAGTTTAGTGCATTCGGCTAGGCAATGTCCTCAATAAAAAATAACTAACATTGAGGCTGCAATAACACAATTTCTGGGCCCATAGATATGGGTCTTGGAGAGTAAAAATGGGCTTGCCAAAGAGATGATCAATGAAAGTGGCAAGATGGTAGTGCAGGGAGAGTCTAAATGGTCTCCAATAAGAGTTTTGTTGATTCAATACAGAGGAGGTGTGGGTGGATATAGAAATTGTGCAATGGTTCAGTGAACATGGACGATGAGGATTTTGTGATGTGTTGGGGGTTTATGGGTACTCTAGAATACCTAACATTTCAAGAGTTTCTCCCCAAAGTTTAATTTCATCCTCACATTCAGGGTGCTTAATCCAACCATCCTGATCCTCATGATTCCCACCCAAAAGTTGAACCTCAAACTCTAAAAATTCAGGATGAGGACATTGTTAGGTTTTAACCTGATCATGTGAATCATCCAACAAGTTTCCAATTTCATGAATATCTTCCTCATCCTGGGTTGCCATAATTTGTTGTATGTCCTCATTGTCCTCAATTATCCCTGCAACCATGTGATTTTCTTCTTGGGTTTGGGTTGAGTTAGCCATTAAAAGGTTCTCTAAGGTATGTATGGCCATTACCTCCTCTATCCTGCCAAGCTCCTCCATCAAACCAGACTTAATTTTATCCTTCTTTGAGACCTCCAAAATATTAAATTGATTTATTTTATTCCCAGAGGCCATTTCTATATTTCCCGATTCACAATCAATCCTTGCCTTGGCGGTAGCCAAGAAAGGTCTTCCCAAAATAATCGGGGTGTGGTTGAGCTGTTTTGGTGCTTCCATGTCTAAGACCATGAAATCAACAAGGTAATGCAAATCATTAACCTTGACTAAAACATCCTCCAAAAGATCTCTTGGTTTTGTAATGGATCTATCAGCTAACTGCAAGGTTATGTCAGTGTGTTTCAGGTAGCCTAGACCAACTTCCATATGCAGTGAGGTGAGAATCACATTAATGGAAACACCCAAGTTGAGGAGGGCCCAGTTAGAAGTAATGTTTCCTATTGTGCAGGAAATCAACGGGGCTCCCAGGTCCTGCTTCTTAGGGGGTAGCTTGTTTAAGATCAGTGTGCTTGTGTTATCAGACAAGACTACTCTCCTATTATTTTCAGATTCTGCTCTACGCTTTTCTTTATATGAATTCAATAAAACTTTGGCGTAGGCGGGGCTTGATCCGATAGCTGTGAGGAGTAAAATGATTGTCAATTTGAAAGCCTAAAGTAAGGACATCCTTTCCTCCAATTTCTCCTCTAACATTTTCTGTTTGCCCATATAACAACATACTCCCAAATCAGACTCTGATGTTTTGTTGATCACATTCTTAGTTGGGAGTATAGAATTCTTACTACGGGGCCTAATGGTGTTGACATGGGGTTGGGTGGGTGTTGAACGATTTACGAAGCTACGCTAACGTGTTTGGTTTTGGAAAACCCGTCGTTGTAGTTCGAAAGCGAAGGATTCGAGTTCAACAAATAAAATTTATACCGAAATTAAAATTCCGGGTCGAACACAGGGAGGCGAACGTTTGATTTAAAAACTTCACGTTTCCTTTTTATTTTGTCATGAAGAAATTCAATTTAAACTATCTAAGTATCTACAACAAATAAAAGAGAGAGAGGGAGTAAGAGAGAGAGAAAGAATACTACACATGGAAATCAAAATGAGATGTAGAATAGACAAGGAATTTATCATAAAAGAGTTCGTTCGTTACAACTAGAAAACATAAAATAATTACTCTAGAAAGCATTAAAAGAATGGAGGGAGAAATGTCCTCCTCGACGATCGCTCGGAGGACGAATAGACTACTCTAGAAAGCAGTAAATCTATACTAGAAAGCAGTAAAAAGAATAGGGAGAGAGAATCCTCCTCGACGGTCGCTTGGAGGACGAGCCGGACGGGACGACGCCTGGACGAAGGAGAATGAAGCAGGACGAAGGAGGACGAAGCAAAAGAACGGGAACGAAGCAGCACGCCGTCGTCGTCGCGGGATCCACTTCCGAAGGGGGACGAAAATTTGGACTTTATCTCGCGAGAAGCATCCCAGGTGTGGGACAAGCTTCTCTTGAGCTTTGGAGAGGTAGAGAGGAGAAGGAAGGGATGAAAATTTTGTATGGAGGGGGTCTCCTTTTATAGTTGCAAGGAGTGGGGGCAAAATGGACATTACATCTTCAAAATAATAAATAAGGGGTCTTTAGTGACGGATAAAACCGTCGCTAAAGCCCTCAACGTGGGCGTAGCCGCCGCGCCCACGCGCGCCCGCTCGGCTGCCCGCGCGTAACGCCTACGCACGTCGCTTGATTTTCAGCGTCCGCACCCGCTGCGTAGCGCGCCCGCCCGCGTGCGATCGCGCGTTACGCCCGGCGTCCAATCGCGCGTCGTCCTGATTGAGCGCGCGCAGCCATTGGATCTTCATCTGACGCTCGTCCGCGCCCGCTCGCCCGCGCCTTCCACCCCCTCACCGCGGCTTGAACCCGCGACCTCCGCTTCGCCCGCAGCTGCGTCGCCGCTGCGCTACGCGGGCGAAATGGTCGCGCGGACGCTTTTAAGCGCGAGAGACCGCAGCCGTTGGATCGAGATCCAACGGCGGAGAGGAGACGGTGTGTGGTCTTCACAAGACGCATGCGGCCGATTGGGCAGCTGAGATGGCGCCACGTGGCGCCATCTTGGCCGTCCATCTTCTGGAAGTTGTAGATGGTGCCACGGATGTTGGATTGACTCGATTTTTGTGTCGTTGGGCTGCGATCGTCAATCCGAATTCATCCGTGTGGTCGGATTTGCCATCTAAAGTGCGGATTTACACCATCCTGGCCCTTGATCTTCTAGGGTTCCCCGGTCTCTATCTGATGCTACGGATGCCTGATTAGGGCAATCTTGGAGTCGTTGAACTCCAATCGTCGCCCTGATCATATCCATACGGTTGGATCTTTGATCCGAGGCCCTGATAAAATATTTGCCCTGTCCAAGCACATAAAAGGAGACAATTAACCTCCATTTTATTCAAACTACTCTAAATGCAAGATGATGCATGTAATGCAATATTTATATCATGAAATGCAATCCTATGCTTAAGAACATGCATAAATAGACATTTTAAGTAGTGTAAATGTGTTTACATCAGTGGGTCCCTTGTGTCTACTACCACTCCTCAAGGTGATGGTATTTGTAGTGGCAAAATGTTGTTGGTCAGTGGCTTGGGGAGGGTTGGGAAAAATAGGAGGCTCTCGATTGATTATGTTGGGAACTTGGTTTACTCCAGGAGGGGTTGGGGTAGCCTAATAGATAGTATGAGCTTGAGCATGCGGCTCCCCACCATTACCAAACCCTTGAGGCCCAGCGCCAAGGTTTTGTACATTCCTTGGGTTTGGTACAGGTTGTGATGGTAGAGATCTAGGTTGTTGGTTGTTTGCACTAAGTCTGGATTGCAAGGTGTCTAGCGAAGTTTTCATTTGTTGCATGAGCTGGAGAATTGACCCTTGCATTTCTACCATCTTCAGGTTTAAATCAGCATACCTAATGGGTTGTTGAGCATTCCACATGGACTGATTAACCTGATTCGAGGGCAACTGAGCATATACATGACCCTGACCCATTGGTTTTTGCGGTACATAATTGTTGGGTCGATATTGAGTTTGCTGCCCTTGATCTTTCCAAGAGAAGTTAGGGTGATTTTTCCAACCAGGATTGTAGGAATTCAAGTAAGGGTTGGACCTAACATTCTCTTGTACAGCATGAACATCCTCATAAGATGACGATGAAGAAGGATCAGAAAAACTGGGATCAAAGGCCCCAGTTTGGAACCCATAAGGTTCGGAGAAGAGCTGGCCCGAAGGTCGAGCCGACTCCAACTAGTTCACAAGCTCCTGTCCCGTAGGAGTTTGCTAAGAATGGAATCCCGAGCCTTGGGATTGAGTGGATCTAGAAAAATTAGAGTCTTCGGACATCCACTCTTCCATTCATTTAGCAACTAGATCCACATTATCTAATTTATTGTAAATCAATTACATATCAAATGTATGAGAATCTTGGACCTCGTTGGCATTTGATCTAGTTTGTTGGGATGGTTGAAGGCTTCCATGGAGGCATGGTTTAAAGAATTTTCACTCATTTTCTCAAACAAATCATACGCGCTATCTACGTCTGATTGCACGGCAAAAATACACCAATAAATATGTCATCTTGTGTTATTTCATAACACTGCCATTGCATCATAGGTAGCTATAGTTGCATTTGTAAAAAGACACATGCATGCATTTTTAAAGAGGGGAGGAGAATGCGAATAATTGGCCATTTAATTAACATCTTCTTCAAGTGCTGCCTCGCAATTTCACCTTCTTCATTTCTTTATTTGCTTTGAAATCTTCTCCCTCGCGCGGCTGCAGGGCATGGGGCTTGCACCTCTTCGCGCCATTCCTCTGCCAGCAACATGGCTGGGCAGGCGATGCTGGCAGCATGGCAGTGGCAGGCTCCCACTTCTTTAAAAAGCCTGGCCATCTTCCTTGTGAGAAGAGAGCCTGAAAAACAAACACACACGACAGTGACTTCCCTCTACCGTTAGGCCATCTTCCTCCCCTCTCCCTCTCCATACGCAGTATCTCTTCTCCCTAAAGAGACACACTACGGGCAGGAGAAGACCCACAGTGGTTCCACAACCTCCATTGTGAGTTCCACCACCGCCCAGCTCTTTCGTGAGCAGGTGGGCATGGTGGCTTCTCCCTCTTGATTCACTACAGTTCACTATTTCCGCCATTGCCAAAGCTTCAAGCTTCGAAGCTCCCACAGCAGCAACGCCGGTTCGCTACTCCGCCAGCCACTACGCACGCCTCTGCAAACCCTCCGTGAGCTCTTTCCGTGCACGCAGGCGCCTTCCAGCACACCCACGCACGCAGAACCGGCCGCAACCGGTCGCCCACTCCGCGCGGCACTGTAGCTATTGTACACGCCTCTCAGTACGGAACTGTAGCTACAGTGCGATGATCGGTTTGTTTCTCACTTATCCAGTCACCGCGCTCTCTCTCCTCGCTCACAACCCGCTTCAGCCGATCGCCAGCGTCTGCACCCACGCCCGCACTCGCCCGTAGCGTGGTGCGCTGCGCTACGCAGTGCGTTGTGTTGCACTCTCTCGCCTGCACTTGCACTCATCTGCACCTGCACGCCCCTTGCGCGCCTACGTCCGTGAGCCTGCGCACCCAGACAACACTCTCACCCACCAGACACCTTAAACTCTCTCTCTCTCTCACTCCTCTCCAATACACACTCGTACACACACTCACTTGTACACACTCACACCACATATATACATATACATTCGTACATATATATATACACATTCATACCTATACAACTATATATAAGTATATATACATACATACATACATATATATATATATATATACACACATATACACATAAAAATATATATATATAGTTATAAATATATATATATGTCTATTTATAAATATATACATATATATATATACTTACATATCTATATATATATATATATATATTTACATACACATCACATACCTGTATCCATATGCCCTTGCACTAGTCACTCCACCGTGCATTATATCGCATGAATATCTACACCAGTTGCTGATATTCCCTGATACCCGCGTAAAACAAGCACCTCCGCACACACTCCCACACATCCATCCTACACTCTACGCAGCACTTCGTCCTGTTGGTTGCATCTTACTAGACGTGGACCAGCTCGACACTATGCTACACGCCATTTCCACTTGCACCCCCACCCCTATATATATAATATATATATAAATATATCTATATATATACTGTATTTATTTCTCTACAAGCAACCTACTTTGTTTTTATTTCTCTTTTGTTTCCTACTATTAAAAAGATAAAAAAAAAGAGTAAAAGAGAAAAGATAATTCTTGTCTTGCAGGTACTCGGTCTTGCGAATAGCAAGATCTATTTTTTTTGGAAACCCTAAGTTGGCTCAAAGCCAAGAATAATTTAGCTCGAAGCCAAGGACCTGATTTTGAGGGTGTACCTCAAGGACAAAATTATCAGCAAAAAAATTTTAAATAGAAAAAAAACCAAAAACATAATAAATGCACGGAAGAGATACATTTTAGGTAAGGCATAGAAACTTATTCACCTTTAATTCCCACCTCCTTGAGATCGACCCTGGGCATAAAAGTGATCAAAATAAAATTAAGTAGGCCAAGTTAAAAAAAAATTTTGAAAGATGGTTAGACTCGATTTAGGTTAACCCACTATATTAACTTCAATGATAATTTCACCATATTAACACAACCTATTTGAGATCTACCATGCTTTTTTCTGGCGCCGTTGCCGGGGAGGTACGCATTGAGGTGAACCAGTTGCAAGGAGGAGGCAAGCAGAGGAAGTCAGAGACGTGGGCAGATCCAAGGTGGGAACGAGAGCGTGAAGTTGCCGGCGTCGCACTGGAGCTTCGCCCACGTTGTTGAAAAGGTAGGTCTCTCTCTCTTAGCAACTTAGGCTAACTTGTCACCGAAAAAAAAAAAAAAGAAACCTAAAAACACTTCTTGGGATTTCTTGGGGCAAGTGGATTAAAAATCACTTGTTTGATTGTCTGCTATCACCCCCACCGCCCCGGGATTTCCCACCAAACTTCGCATAGCGAAGATCCAAGAATCTTGATTCTTGAATCATTCGTCGTGGGGAAGTATTCTTTGAGGCAAGATTAAATAGATTGATTGCCATCCCTCCTTGACTCATTTATCCACAATTCGGGATCACATTTTTTTTGGTGGGGAGACTTGGAATTTAGTTGATTCCAACCCCACCACGACTTTTCACGTGCCTTAGATTTGATCCTGAATATTTCAACCCCAAAATTTTAATTCTCTTTACATTATCTTGTGGTTGAGCCTTGTGTGTGGAACATCATTTTGGTGATTGGGAGCACTTGAATTAAAGTGCTTTGGCTCCCTTTCACACTAACCTAAAATAAATTCGTGCATCCACACATAGAAATTTCCACCTAGGGAGGTCCATTGCATTTTTAGCATGCATTAACTAACTCACATTGAAGAAGGGTTTGTTGGGAATAGAAGAACTTGTATTTTCTCAAAATCTGGAGATTCGTTGAATTGGTAACTCAACGAAATCTTAAAATCCATACTATTTAAGGATGAAATTCTAAAAACCATTCACTAACTAAAACTTCAATTCGGGGAGATTTCCCTGTTGCATGCTTGGTTTACACACTTTTTAAAAATAATGCACTTGGACATTACCCATATACAACGCCCTTCACATTCCTGAAGCACTTGATCCTAAGCCTCTAATTAAAACTGGTAGCAACTTGACCCTTATTAAGGAGTGGAGGTCTAACTACCTGCGTGTAGCGCCTACATACTGGTGCGGGTTCCCGTGTGCTATCGGGTGTCTAGGACTGGGGCAAACGGCCTTTCAATCTAGCCCGGTGGTTCCACGGTGCTCGCATTTGGTTCCGTAGGTTGTGATAGTAGGTAACTTAGACCTTTAGGTCTAAGGGAACACTGTAGAGGTTAGGACTTTGATTGCCTTGATTTGTCATCAAATGTACCTTTGCGGCGTCATTTCTCTCATCCTTTTTTCCCTTCTTATCTCCTCAATTCTTCCTGCGGTAGTGCATGTTTGGGAGGAGGTCACAAAACCCTGAATTGTTTGAATTGTCTGATAATTATAGAAGAAAAGAAACTAAATCGTCATCCTCCTCCATAAACATAGCTGCACGCCCACCCCCAAATCCTGAGGGAGGAAACCACCCTCAAAACCCACCAAGTGGTGGAGCCATGGACCCCATAACCCATTTCCAAGCCCAAATGGAAATGTATAATGAGTAGATTGAAGTCATTAGAGAAACCTTGGAGGAAATGCAGAACCCTCCCGAACGGGAAGAGCCTAGGTCTCTTAGCTCTTATCAAAATCCCGCTACTACAGAGACCATAAGACAAATTCGAGTCCCCATGGGCGAGGACGATTTTGAACTGAAACCCAATATAATTGGCCTAATTAACTTTCACTTCTATGGTCTTACAAGTGAAGATCCTTTTCTCCATTTGAAAGACCTAACCCGATTGGCTGAAACGGTTAAACCAAGAAACATCGAGTTATCAATTGTCCTCATGAAAATGTTCCCGTTTTCATTGTGGGATAAAGCATCGCAATGGTTACGCACACTTGGGAGAATCATCCATTCTTGGGAAGAGATGGGAATAGCATTTCTCAAGAAATTCTTCCCAATCGGGTGAACCAATGCGCTTTGCCTTGCTATAACTTCCTTTACGCAACAAAACGGCGAACAGTTTCATGAGGCTTGGGAGAGGTATAATGACCTCATCTGGAAGTGTTCACACCACGGTCTGCCTAAGTGGCATATAGCCCAGATTTTCTATTATAGGCTAAATGAGACTTCGAAGTAGATTGTAAATGCTTTCTGCGGAGGGAATTTCATGAATAAAGACGAGAATGGAGCATTCGAATTATTTGAAAACATGAGCAAAAATTCAATGAACAATGCCTCCATTGTCGCCTTTAATCATACCAGCCTGCCCTGTAATGTTCACGAAGTTGACATGAGATCCTCCCATTCATCCACAGATCTTAGCCTCATCACACAAAATTAGATGAAGTCTCCGTCGTGCACAAGAAGCTGGACGAGCTTCTGGCCAATCCTGCTTGTTCTATGGCAAACACCCCCACCTCACCACTTCGTCACAATCCCAATCCTTCCAACGCCAGGCTTATCCCCAAAAACCCCATGAGATCTTCCTTACAGAGTGTCACACCGAGCGATTCGGTAAGTCATGTAGATCTAGCTTCTGCAAGCCAGTATTTTGACATGGAGGACCAAGCCTCCATGTGCTCGGATGCATATTTACATGCGGACTCATCTTCTGGCTTAGAAGATGCTTGCACCCTAGGGAACAACCTGTTCTTTGCTACTTATAACCCAGGGTGGCGAAATCATCCGAACTTCGCATGGTCCAATAACCCACAGCGCCAAAACCCCACGGGTGGGCCAATGCGACCACCCGCACCCGTCATCCCAAGGGCTCAGTCTAATCTTGTGGTGAATCCGCCATTGGGTCCTTGCATACCGCAAACAGAACATGCATCGAGTCCTCTTGATAAACTGATGCGAATGATGATGGAAATGTCTAAGCGCCATGAAGAGAACATGACCTCTCTTCAGCACCAATTGGCACAGCAGAATGCTGAGATTAGTCTACTACGCATGGCGACTCGATCTCAGGGCACTCTTCTAGCCCAACCTGTTCCCAACCCGCAAAATTTCATACCCCATGGTCCTCAACCATAGGTACGACCTTCTCAGGGGCAGGTTCATTAGATTCTGCAAGCACCGAGCATTCCACCGGGATTCCAGGCTAATCCCACTGCAGCACGTCACCCTTATGTCCCTATTGTGAACCCTCCTCTACCTTATGATCTCACTGGACCCGCAACGTCAAATGCGATTACTATGAGGAGCAGTAAGCAAACCATCGATCCGCCTCAACCTGATCCTAGCCTATCTTTTTCATCACCCTCTCATTCAAGATGCGCACCGCATTCACGAGAGGACGATACACCCAAACTAGTGCCAAAAGCAGTCCCATTCCCTAAGGCTCTACTGAGGGAGCCAAAAGGCAAGAAAAAGGATACGCAGGCCTTTGATAACCTGCTTAATTTATTCAGGGATGCTGAAATCAAGGTACCCCTGTTAGAGGCTATCGACCACATACCTACTGTCGCCCAATTTTTCAAAGACTACACTACACCCAGGCGACAGTCAAAGAAAACAAAGAATCCGGTGGTTCTCTCGCCTCATGCGAGTTGTGCTATACTGTCAAATCTACCACCGAAGCAAAAAGATCCGGGCACACCGCTTATTTCTTGTAGCATCCAAGGCTGCAATTTTAATCGTGCTCTGCTTGATCTAGGATCTTCCATCAATCTTATACCAACCATCATGTTCGATGAATTCGCCTTAGGAAATCTGAAACCCACCCCAATCACGTTACAGTTGGCAGATTGTTCTGTCAAAATACCAAAGGGTGTGGTGGAAGACGTGGTGATTAGGGTCAACAGTCTTTGTTTTCCTATTGACTTTCTTATTTTGGGTATGGAAGTTCCTAGCTCACTTTCTGATTGTTCGATCATCCTTGGTCGACCTTTCTTGGCCACAGCCCGCGCCCATATCAACTGCGAGTCGGGCTGTATTGAGATTGTTGTTGGATCTAAGAAGCTCAAGCTTAACATCTTCAAGGAAGCCAAGAACTTTCATTGTGATTGCATCAAGGATGACACGTCTGACGAGGACATGGCCGTCAGCGCGTGTATCGGACTAATAAGAACCTATTCTGACTGCTGTGGATTGCCTTTAAATATGGACGATTGCCTGACCGACACATATTGTGACGTTCCCCCATCCCTCCCTTTTCCCGTACCTTCGACTGACCAGACTTCTGACGAGGTTTTCTCCGCTTCGCATACCTCGTGGTCTGAGTCATATTCGGGCTACTCACAGCCGGTCCACACTCTTGAAGACCGGATTGCCCTTTCTTTCCCGCCAAATCAGGCGGATTTGCAACTCCACACTGGGACTTGGGGCCCAAATACTGCTCACTGGGGCTATCCCTTTTTGGATCCATCAATCCAAGATGCCCCTCTTCTTGGCCAACCTAAGGGCCAACTTCTTCCTCCTGCCTTGTTTTCTTCTAATCCGCTTGGGACACTCTCATCCCAAGGAATGCCAGATCTTTCACCATCCTCTCCTGAGCTGAAAGAGTTGCCTAATATGCTTAAGTATGTTTTCTTGGGACCAAATGAAATGCTCCCCGTAATCATTAGTTCAAAATTGACCAGGGAGCAAGAGTGCAAACTAACAAAGGTCCTTATGGAACACAAGGCAGCCATTGGATGGTCCTTATCAGAATTAACTGGCATTAGCCCCTCCTACTGCACTCACCGTATATATACGGAGGAGAAGGCTCGACCCTCCCGCGAGATGCAGCGACGTCTCAACCGTAACATGCGAGAGGTTGTTAAAAAGGAAATTATTAAGTGAATGGATGCGGGTATAATCTACCTGATCAGCGATAGCCCCTAGGTGAGCTCGATTCACGTTGTGCCCAAAAAGGCAGGGCTCACCATCCGTGTCAATGACAGGGGCGAATCCATCCCTACACGTACTCCTACATCTTGGAGAGTGTGTGTAGATTATAGGAAACTTAATGCTACAACTAAGAAAAATCACTTTCCGCTACCTTTTATTGACCAAATCCTGGAGCGATTAGTGGGAAATAAATTTTTCTGTTTCCTGGATGGATTCTCTAGATATAACCAGGTGGCAATTGACCCTCGAGACCAAGAGAAAACCACCTTTACCTACCACTTTGGCACCTTCGCATTTAGAAGGATGCCGTTCGGACTTTGTAACGCAGCAGCAACTTTCCAGAGATGTATGCTAGCAATATTCCATGACATGGTGGGTGAATTTCTTGAGGTTTTCATGGATGACTTTTCGGTCTTTGGATGCTCTTTTGATGACTGTCTTGCCAACTTGACCCGTATCCTTCGGAGATGTATTGATGTGAACCTCGTGCTTTCCTAGGAAAAAAGTCATTTTATGGTACACGAGGGAATTATTCTCAGGCATATCATCTCCGATAGGGGTACTGAGGTTGACAAAGCTAAACTTGATGTAATTGCTGATTTACCTATGCCTGGCTCTATCAAACAAATCCGCTCCTTCTTGGGACACGTCGATTTCTATAGGAGATTCATTAAAGACTTCTCCAAGATTTCTAGACCTTTAACTCATCTCCTATCGACCGATGTACCCTTTGATATGGGCCCCGACTGCATATGAGTATTCACGCAGCTACGTGAGGCTGTCACCAAGGCCCCTGTTCTCCAGCCGCCTAATTGGTCCCTCGACTTTGAACTCATGTGTGATGCTTCCGACCTTGTAGTCGGAGCCATCCTGGGACAAAGATGCGATAGACACCCCTTCGTGGTGTACTACGCCAGTAAGACATTGGACGAGACCCAGCGTAATTATACTACCACTGAGAAAAAACTACTGGCGGTTGTCTTTGGGCTAGAGAAATTTCGCTCTTACCTTCTGGGCTCGCATGTTATTGTTTTCACTAACCACGCGACCATTCGCCATCTCATGCACAAGAAGGATTCCAAGCCTAGACTGATTCGTTGGATCCTTCTGCTCCAAGAATTTGACATTGAGATCCGCGATAAGGCTGGAGCCCAGAAAGTTGTTGCTGATCATCTCTCGAGACTAGACCCTGACCACATTGGACTTACCCTACCAATCAATGAGGTCTTTCCCGATGAGCACCTATTGGCAATTAATGTGGCAAGTGGACCTTGGTATGTCAACATTGCTAATTACCTTGCTTCAGGTTCCCTTCCACGTGACTGGCCTAAAAGCCAGTGCGAGCATCTCATTGTAGAAGCAAAGTATTATTTCTGGGATAATCCACTACTTTTTCGAATAGGTGTTGACCAGATCATCTGTCGCTGTATTCCTGACAGCGAATTCCCCAGTGTGCTATCCTTCTTCCACGATTAGGCCTGCGGAGGCCATTTCTCTGGGAGGAGAACTGCAGCCAAGGTGTTGCAGTGCAGTTTCTTTTGGCCCTCCCTTCATCAGAATGCACATAATTATGCCAAACATTGCACTAGGTGCCAGTCGTTAGGGTCAATGTCACGTCGTGACATGATGCCCTTGCAACCCATTCTAGCTGCTAAAATTTTTGACATTTGGGGAATCGATTTCATGGGTCCCTTTCCTCCTTCCAACGACTTCGAATACATCCTCATGGCTGTTGATTATGTTTCGAAATGGATCGAGGCTATTCCCACGCGCCATGCTGACCATGTCATATCCCTTCGTTTTGTCAAAGGCCACATTTTTGCACGCTTTGGGATACCTCAAGCCATTATCTCGGATGGGGGAAGTCATTTTACCCATGCTTCTTTTCGGGTACTTCTGAGGAAATATGGAGTCCACCATCGTATCGCATCTCCGTATCATCCTCAGACGAACGGCCAAGCTGAGGTGTCGAATCGGCAAATCAAGCAAATTCTCCAGAAAATGGTTCGGCCTGACCGTAAGGATTGGTCCGACAAGCTGATTGATGCACTTTGGGCGTATCAGACCGCCTTCAAGGCTCCCCTTGGTATGTCTCCTTATAGAATCATTTACGGGAAGCCTTGTCATTTGCCCGTGGAGCTGGAGCACCACGCTTATTGGGTAGTTCGCCAATGTAACCTCGACCCAGACCTATGTGGTTGAGAAAGGAAACTCCAACTCCAAGAGCTGGAAGAGCTCCGTCATGAAGCCTATGATTCTGGCTTAACTTTCAAGCAATGCACTAAGGCTTTTCACGACAGCCGAATTCGACGAAAGGAATTTGAGCCATCTCAGCAAGTTTGGCTTTACAATGCTCGGCTCAAATTCTTTCCAGGGAAATTGAAGTCCAAATGGATTGTTCCCTTCTTGGTCTCGAGACCATTTCCCAGCGGGGCCATTGAAATTGAAGATCCCAAATCTGGGCATAAATTTACGGTCAATGGGCAGCGTTTAAAATCTTATCTTACTCATGAACCTGCCCCCTTTGGAGAAACGGTTGCCCTGCTGGAGGGTAACTAATGTTGTGCCTTATTCTGAGTCCAGCTAGGGACGTTAAATTCAGCGCTCATTGGGAGGCACCCCAGCAACACTCCTCCACTGTCACGTATACTTCACTTCGTACCTTTTCACTTCACTACCCACCATACCACCCTACTATATACCTTGCACCTCAGCTCTCGTTTCCCGATCTTTGGACCTTCCTCTACCCTACCCTGCATGCATATGAGGACACAGCATCGTTTGGCATGGGGGGGTGGATAGGCATCTATAGGATCTGGGTATTATATGGTATCATGCAGCTTCCATCCATCTATAAATATGTACATAAAAAAAAGGTGTTTAGTAATGATCTGAAGGCTGAAACAAAAATACAATAAGTGTTTATGGATATTCAACCACTATTTTGAAGACTTTCCAGGCCACAAAAGATTGATTCGCTCAGGCTTAGCTTAATTCACTTAAGCATTGACAAGATAGATCGGAATCTCTCTGAACTAAAGACGTATTCTTGTACCTGAGACATCAGTATAGGATCCGTTGGTTTGCTTCTACCCAAGAGCCTAAGTATTCTTGGTTCACACTGCACATATCAAGAGAGACCAGGTGAACATAAGATCCAACCCTAGTGTTCATTAGGGAAGGTGGAGTCCTTACCTGTGCACGCAGGTAGACTTTTTATTCCAGGCTTTAGTCTTGTGTCTAGGAGAAACTCTTTCCACCAAAAAGGAACTCTCCCACCAAAAAGAAAAGTGCGCTCCTCCAAATAAAGTTGTAAGAGATATGCTGACACTTGTTTCAAAAAAAGAAAAAAAATCTGTGCAAATAAGTCAGTATATCTCGCAAATATCTGTAAATTCTTCTCCCTAAAAAGTTTTTCAGGACAAGTTACAAATACCCTGTTCCTACCATATATTCTTTGAGCCACAAATGTGATAAAATGGGAGTTGAGTTTTCCATCATCTTTTTAAGGGTCAATCCGAAGACACGAGCTGAAACTGAGACCAACTTGCACTTAAAGATTCGTGAAACCCTGGGCTTGAGTCTTAATGTTCATCTGGTCAGTCTTGATCCTTCACTATGCACAAGCCATAATCTCTTGAGCTCTCGAGTATGGCAAAAACCTTCTGAGTCATGGAAATCGTAGTTAAGGTTTAAATATCAAGAGTCCAGGTTAGTCGAGAGATGGTCTATGTCACATAAGACTTAAAGTACTGGTAGTCTTCTCTGCAATTGGTTCTCACAATATCTAACAAGTAAACACACCCATGTCGCCTCAGAAGAAAATCTTCAGCTTAAGATCATTTCTAAATACAATACAAAATGTTTTTCCAGGAACTAGCAAAAGATAGGCATGGGGGTATGCGCGCCCATCTGCACCTGCACCCTTGCGTGCCTGCGTCCATGCCCCCGCGCACCCAGACGACGCTCTCACCCGCCAGATGCCTTAAACTCTCTCTCTCTCTCACACTCCTCTCCAGTACACACACACACTCGTACACACACTCACTTGTACACACTCACACCATATATATATATACATTCATACATATATATATACATATTCATACCTATACAACTATTTATAAGTATATATACATACATACATATATATATATAGTTATAAATATATACATATATACATATATATATATATACTCACATATCTATATATATACATAACTACATATATACCTATATAACCCTATATATATATATATATATATTTAGATACACATCACAAACCTGTATCCATACGGCCTTGCACTAGTCGCTCCACCACGCATTATATCGCTGGAATATCTGCACCAGTTGCTGATATTCCCTGATACCCGCGTAAAACAAGCACCTCCGCACACACTCCCACACATCCATCCTACACTCTACGCAGCACTTCGTCTTGTTGGTTGCGTCTTACTAGATGTGGACCAACTCGGCACTGTGCTACACGCCATTTCCACTTCCACCCCCACCCCTATATATATAATATATATATATATCTATATATATATATAGACTATATTTATTTCTCTACAAGCAACCTACCTTATTTTTATTCCTCTTTTATTTCCTGCTATTAAAAAGATAAAAAAAAGAGTAAAAGAGAAAAGATAATTCTTGTCTTGCAGGTACTTGGTCTTGCAAATAGCAGGACCAGTTTTTTTTGGAAACCCTAAGTTGGCTCAAAGCGAGGAACAATTTGGCTCGAAGCCAAGGACCTGATTTTGAGGGTGTACCTCAAGGACAAAATTATCAGCAAAAAAATCTTAAATAGAAAAAAAACCAAAAACATAATAAACGCACGGAAGAGATACGTTTTAGGTGAGGCATAAAAACTAATTCACCTTTAATTCCCACCTCCCTGAGATCGACCCTGGGCTTAAAAGTGATCAAAATAAAATTAAGTAGGCCAGGTTAAAAAAAAATTTTGAAAGATGGTTAGACTCGATTTAGGTTAACCCACTATACTAACTTCAACGATAATTTCACTATATTAACACAACCTATTCGAGATCTACCAACGTCTTTATTGAGGAAATTGCCTCTGCAAGAAGTATCCACAAGATTACGGAGTTGATCATTCAACCCGTGATAAAAAATCTGCACAAGCTGCCATTTAGGCACCTCGTGGTATGGACACTTTTGCAATAGATCCTGGAATTGCTCCCAAGCCCCATGAAACAATTCCTCTGGCTGCTGGGCAAAAGTGGTAATTGCTTGTCGCAATGCATTGGTTCTCCCAATTGGGAAGAATTTCTTCAAGAAGGTTGACTTCAAAGATGTCCAAGTAGCAATTAGTCTTCCAATGGTACGATACTAATGTGCAGCCTTATCCCTGAGTGAATGGGGGAAAAGCCTCATGAGCATCTTTTCTTCATCCACATTCGACGATTTGGTGGTCTAAACCAGAGTGATCAGTCCTCCAAATGTTGGAATGGGTCCTCTAAGCCAAGACCATGAAAGTGTTTAATTAAACTCAAAACCTGGGGCTCGTTCTCAACATCACCGGTGGGGATCACAACATTAGGACGATCCTTGTAATTCGAAGGATCATAAAAATCCTTCAAGGGCCGAGTGCCCTGACCATTCACTCGTTGGAACCATTGCTGCATCTATTGCAATTCTTCCAACTACCTCTGAATCAGCTCCTACTAGTTTGGGGGAGGGGGAGGTGGTTGTTGATCATCCATGGGATAGGCTGGCTATAACTCAACCTCCGCCTCCGGGAATGGTCTATAGGTCCTTCCAAGCGAGGGTTTAATGACCTCCTTCCTAGTATACATTGGAAGGAAGTCGGAAGGATGGGAAAAAAGAGCCCTGCAGCACAAAAATGCAAGCATGTCCTTTGGTTGGGTAGCCTAAATATGTACAGACTCCCCGAATCTATATTAAGATTATAAACAATTTACTCTACTTTTATCCGGTCAATTCAACCAGTTAGGAGGGGCTAGGGAGAAGGTTCTTCCTCTGGCTTGTGCCTCCAATTCCTTTGATACCCCCCAACAACGGTCGTTTGATGCTGCTCCCCTAGCTAGACATCAAATTGACCAGTATAAGCAGGTTAATCGAGAACAATCTCAATCTGGGCCTCAAAGAGCGAATCAATCCTTAAGGCCAATGTCTAAATTTTAATTAGGCTTGGGATGATTGTGCTCTTGGAATGTGATGGGACCTTTAGATGAGTGTGCCCTTAATGATAAATTCGTGAGTGTGTATGTGCACAACCAAGAAGTTTTCCAGTAAGATTATTGAGGATAAAGTGAGTTTTAGGGTTTATATCTTGCTAAGTAGCTTTTAGGATTCAAGTATTAGGTATATTTAACCAAATGTTCAAGTGGCAAGCCAAGTTTGAAAGCATGTGTTGAAGTATTTTCCTTTATGGACCAAGAAAATATCAAGTGCCTAGCTTGACCTAACTATTGAATCCTACAGGACAGCTACATGATGAATTTCTTTTAGATTAGGTGGTGCGGCCCAAATAATTCAATCAACTGGCCCAGATGCACCACCGATTAAGGGACACAAAAGTTGATTAACATAGTTTGATTTCTACTCTGTTATGTGTTGATATGTATGTGTATCGGTTCCACAGGTCGGAATCCCAGTTGAGTAGATAAAATCACAAAAGGTTATGTGCCTCCAATGTGGGTGTATGTAGTGTGTATGTTGACTTGTCCCACAATTAGAAGATAATTTTTTTTTAAAATTTTTTTTATATGCTAGGGTAAGATGAGTGTAGGTGGCAAACAAAACAATCAGATTCTATCCTAGGGTTTATGCAAACACCTAAGTAGATTAGGTCTTGGTTATTGATGTGGTGAAAGTGAAACTAGTGGGGGGGAATGTGGGGGCACTTACAAACCACTCTACCTGAACTTTACTCAGATCTACCGTACTTGAATCTCCTTGCTAGGGTACCTACAAGACAATAAATCAGAGGTAAATGGGGTTAGTAATAAGTAAATGCAAAGAAACACGGAAAATAAGAAAGCAAATTCCATTGCCTCCCCAGCAACGATGCCAAAATGATGCGATAGATTTGCACGTGTAAAGAGTTAGGTTTGGAAAATCCGTCATTGTAGTTCGATTCGCAAGAAAATCCATCGATCAGATAATATTTATAATCGAAACTTGAAAGGTGAGTCCTAGGTCAAACACGGGGAGGCGAACATTTAGTTTGAAAAATCTGCGTTTCGCTTTTATTTGTTTTTTTGTTGTTTTTATGTTTTATAATTTTTTTGTGTTTTTATCAAGCAAGAGATTAGATCGATGAAAACATTATCTAACTAATCTACTTGCAAAAATATAAGAGAGAGAGAGAGACAATCACAAAGTTTCAAAACTAATGTTTGCTAGAAATAATTTAGAAACTACAACTAGACTAGAAAGCGATAAAGATAGATATAGATGAGAGAATCCCCCTCAACGGTTGCTCAGAGGATGATTCGCTCTAACTTTTCCTGGAAGAAGGTGGTGAGGAGCAGGACAAATGAGGACGGAGCTGGAGGATGGAGGGTGGGATGGGACAGCGTCACAGTGAGGATCTACTTCCCAAAGTAGGTGAGAAGACGGCCACGGGATGCTCCACGAATGGGGATGAGGGGAGGGAAAAATATTTGATTCTACTTTAGAAGAGCATCTCGAGCTTGGAACAAGCTCTCTCTAGAGCCTTGAAGGTAGTGAGAGGAAGAAAAAAAGAGATGGTGAAGAATGGAGGGGAGTAGGTAGTTTTATAGTGGAAGGAAGAGGAAGAAATCTGTCCAAGGGCTTTGGTGATAGCTACAATCATCACTAAAGACCCATGCAAGCTATCCCTAAAGATCCACTCCATTACTGGCGCAGGCATCACGTGCCCGTGCCTCCCACGCCGTGATGCATGCACGTGGGCTGGCATGTGTTGCGTGCGGCTGTGGCTATGCTGTGCTGCTTGTGCACATGTGCGATTATGCATGCATGTGCACTATGGTGAGTTTGGCCGATCGCCTCCATTTGTAAATTGGGGTGGCTGCAAGGATTTGAAACCTGTACCCCTCCCTTGAGAGTGCACACCTACACCAACGAGCCATGCCCATCTTTGTGTCGCAAGGAGCATCTGAGGAGTGGGGTGAAGGATTCCTAGCCATTGGATCAAGATCCAACGACTGGGAACGAAGGGTGTGGATGCTAAAGGGTGTGGGCGATTGCTGCTGGCTGGAGTTGGGCGGTCGAGATGGTGCCACATGGCACCATTTGGGCCGTCCATCTTCTTTCTATTGTAGAGGGTGCAACAGTGCTTGGATTGAGATGATTTCCACGTTACCGTATTGTGATCATCACTCCGGATCCATCCGTATGGTTGGATTTTTCATCTGAAGCCTATAATTATGTTGCATTACCCCATGCCATTGATCTTCCTCGGATCGCATAAGGTGATACGGGATTCCAATTAGGACGATCTCAGAGGTGTTGGACTCCGATCATCATCCTGATCAGATCTGTACATTCGGATCGTCAATCCGAGGTCCCAAAATAAATATCCTTCCCTCTTGGCCATAAAAGGACATAATTAACCTAAACTATACACAAACTACTCTAAATGCAAAATGATGCATGATATGCAATATTTATAGTATGGAATGCATATCTAAGCCTAGAGACATACATAAATAGGCATTTTAACTTAAATGGATGTGTCTACATCATATCCCAATGCCTATTTTTTGCTTATCCCTAGTAAAATTAAACTACATGTTATGTATAAGAACAGAATTAGGACTCGATCTCATAGGCCTAAGTTGTTTATTAACAATAGAAATTTTCAATGGTCCTGAACTACGAAAACTTAACAGTACTAGAGTGTCTGCCAGAATGCAGACCGCCTAAGTCCTTGCCTTATTTGAAAAGGGAAGATACATTTGTTTGCTTTTTCTTCTTTTCTAATTTTTTTGGACTTTTGGAGTTTGAGAGTTTCAAGATAACTTTTTACGGCTACCCGACCTGCCCAAGACTCAGAAAGGATTCTAAGTGCTAAGCATCTGGTGAAAGGGTGATAGACTCACTAAGAAACCATTAAAACAAACTTTAGATTTCTACGGCCCTAGGCAATCTAAAAAATTTTGCCTAAAGATTTATCTTTCTGATCGGTAGCTTTCTCCCTAATTTTTTTTTATGGGGTCAACACAAGGGCGAACTTAGTGTTTATCTCTCTAGTTTACTCTACTTCTCTACTTCTTCCCTAAATGTTTTGGGAATTATTTGTGCATTTTTGTGAGCTGGGCTCTAGACAACCAGCCAATGGGCTATTACCCACGGCAACTTACCAGCCATACTCATGTGGTGAAGTGTGGTTTTCTATTTTTATTTTTCTCCTTTTTCTATTTTTCTTTTTTTTTTTTTTGCCAACCATACTCGCCAAAATGATGTACATGTTTCGACGAATGGAAAGTTGGGGTTAGGATAAACCCATCGCTGTAGTCGCAAAACACATTATCAAATAAGATTTTTTACTGAAACTCCAAGGGAGTCCCAGGTCTAACACAGGGAGGCGACATTTACTTTCGTTGAAATCCATGCTTCGTGTTGTTTATTTTTGGTGTTTTAAGGTTTTGTGACTTTTTTGGTGTTTTTGTAATGAAACGACAAGCAAGATAACTTCACAAAGTGGAGAAAATAAATATGATATATCACAATGTCATTCAAACATCTATTACAATATGCTAAAATATAAAAGAGATAGGGGTGAGAAGAAATCTCTCGAATCGGCTGTTCGACAAGACGACGACGCTTGGTGGTAGCTTGGATGGAGGAGGTGAGAGGATGGACGACGGGGATAAGATGTTGGAGGATGCCTGGTCGAGGAATGCTTCACCAAGGCATGAAACGAAGATGAGGCGGTGGAAGTGATCTTCTACTAGAATGGAGGTAGGATGGCTCCAAGGCTCCCTATGAAGGTGGTGAGAGGGACGATGAATATTTGGAGGGGTAAGGAATTTCTACACTAGTAGGGGACCTTTGGAGCTTGGGAATGAGCTCTTGGGAGCTTTGATGGGCTTCTAGAGCTCTAGACTAGGTGGGAGTAGCAAAGGTAGAGATGGTTTGGAGGGGAAGGGGTCATGGGGTTTATATAGTGGTGGAATGGAGGTGTTTTGCGCTCACGAGTCTTCAGTGACATTTAAAACGTCACTAAAGACTAGCTGAGGGTGTTCTAAACATTCATACCCCTCTACTGGCGTGAGGCATGGTAGCAATTGGCACAATGCATGGAGAACTTCAACCATTGGATCAGGTGCGGATGGCTGAGATTGCAAAGAAGCACACGCTGCTGGCATTTGAATCCTGCACCCGCTAGCATCTGCAATGGCAGTCGTCGGATCCTTCATTGCACAACTGGGAGGCACCTATAGATCGTGCCTTCATTGATTTGAATCGCACTCATCGCGTGATCGAGACGATCGGATGACAGATAACATGCTCGGTCAACTTAAATGAGCACTCCAGATAGCACGCGTCTGCCTTGGCGTGTGGTTGCGTGTCATCATCTAGCGTCTGATCGCGCATGCATCATCTCGACCACTCGATCAAGATCAAGTGGTCAAATTTAGTCGATGCTGGAGCAGGCGTAGAGGATCGAGGCTCGAACCCTCGCCTCTCATTTGTGGAGCGGGCACATTACCGTTTGGCCAAGGAGCTGCTTGGTCGCGTGGAGATGGGGTGCAGCCGCACTCCTCGATTGTTGATCCAATGGTCGAGATCAATTCTTCCTTGAGATGCTTGAGGTTAGGTGATGAAGAGCACTTCTCCGTCGTTGGATTGAGATCCAATGGCTGGGGCACTCCTTTGCGTGAAGTTGGGGTGGCTGCGGCTCGTGTAGGGTAGCCTGGATGATGCCATGTGGCACCATCTGGGCCATCCATCTTCTTCTTCTTCTTATAGAAGATGCTACGGAGCTTTGGTCGGGGTGATTTTTGCACTGACGGACTGCGATCATCTCTTTGGATCCATTCGTATGGTTGGATTCTTCATTCGAAGCCCATAAAGATGTCACACTACCTCCTGGCCATATAAAGTGTTGGAATTAATGTACAGAATATACAACTATCCTAAATACAATGCAATGAATGTTATGCAATATTTATAATATGATATGCAATGTAGGCCTAGGAACTATCATAAATAAGTATTTTATCATGAATTCATGCGTGTTTATCAACACCCTCCTATGTCAGCAGGGGCAATTAAGTAATCGATGGATTAGGGTAATTATAATCAAGGGTGTCATGATCAAATGAACACCTTAGACAATCGGATCCACAGGAGGAAATGTGCATTGCAATCATCTCAGTCTCATGCGGGTCAAGGTCTAGGAACCCTGACAATGAAGATGAATGTGACATTGGGTCATTACAAAGAAGCCCAATGTTACCACAGAAAGTCGATTCTTTATCTTCACCGTCCTCGATGTGATCATAGTCGAAGTTCCGTGATGCCCTGAATATGTCCAGTCTAAGTCTTTCATTTCCTAAGGCAATTTCCATACACCTGGATGCACAGTTGATGTTCGTGTGGTCTATCGCCAAAAACGGGCAACCCAAAATGATTGGTGCATCACGAAGGTTAGAAGGAACCTCCATATCAAGAACGAAAAAGTCCGCAGGAAAGTAGAATCCACGGACCTTAACAATCACATTCTAAACCACCCCCTTCGTTGTTTTCACTGATCGATCAGCTAGCTGAATGGTAACCAAGGTGGGTTTCAACTCCCCGAATTGAAAATGATCATATATAGCGGTGGGAGTTCAATTGATGGACGAACCTAGATCATGATAGGCCAGATCAAATGGAGAATCTTGCAAAAAGCAAGAAATGAGTGGGGTACCAGGGTCTTTCTTCTTAGGTGGTAAGTCATCTAGAATCACAGCACTAGCTTCCTTCGACAAAACTACCTGTCGTTCATTTTTTTGCTGTCACATCGAGGTACAATAGTCCTTAAAGAACCAAGCAACAATAGGGATGTAATCTATAGCCTTGAGGAGAGGGACCTGAATATGAACTTCCTTGAACATTGATTTCAAGTCCTCGAAATTTCACGTACCCTTTTTCTGTGCTAAATCTCATGTCAAAGCCTCAGGAAAAGGAACGGGAATCTCAGGGTCAATTGGTCTCTTGCCCTTATCTACCGTAGGTGGATCCTAAGAAGAGGAAGGAGATGAACCATCCTACAATAAAGGGCAAGAAAAATCAAGACTTGCCTGCCTAAATGGTGGGTCATGTGTCTTCTTCCTACTCCACAATGCAAATAGCTTTTGCATCGGCATGCTGTCCGTATGGTGGCGAAGGAGCAGAAGGGACAGAATAGGCGAGGTTTTGTAGCAAAGGTGACTGACCCTGAGCATAACCAGGTGGTGCATGAGATGCCTGTAATATAGCATGTGCCTGTCCTTATGGTGCTTGGAACCTAGGCGAGGCACCCTGATTCTACACATATCGCGAGTTAGGGACAGGTTGGGAGGGCAAGGCTCCCTATGACCTATGCTCTAGTAATAGCTGATTCTGCATGTTTTGAATGGTCTGTATCTGGTCAGCCATCGCCTTCATGATCTACAAGCTATCCTAAGTAGATTTTCACATAGATTCTTGCAGTTCCTCTTCTAATGCCCCTAAAGGGTCAGCCCGCTTTAGAGGGTGATTGGAAGCTTGATGCAGCTGTTGATATATAGAATGAGATTACTACTGAGATGGGAATGGCTGCTGCCTTGGGTGCATCTTTTCCACATTCTCGTATTGTCTGGTTTGGTAGTGTGGATCTTGATGTGGTCTCTACGAGTTACCAGACTAGGAAAAATTCAGATGCTGGCGCCAACTAGGGTTATATGTCTTCGAGTATGGGTTATTATTCTCGTATTTATGAATAGCATTGACATCTTCGAAGGCCAAAGATGCCTGACACGTATATTCATGAAAGGAATTCGCATTAAAATCATCATGTGGTGCATAAACCTAATTATGTGATACTAGATAGAGATTATTCACAAGTTCATGATATGCAAGATCCCGTGAATATGGAGAAGATGCATCCCGAGTGAGTAAATTTACTCGAGCAGGAGGGACTCAGGGTGCATAAGAAGATCTAGATGCAGTAGAATTACCAGAGAATTCAGGTCGAGCTCGAATCAGTTCGTTGAGCTTCTTGTCGAGAAGATCCACCTTATCCAACTTGGTGATAATGTCAATATCGGCTCAAGCAGATTCGACGTGAGCCTCATGGACACTAACTCGTTGCTATCTAGGTCGCTAGAATTGGTTCATCGACACGACATTCATATAGTTCTCCACCAAGGATTTGAACAACTCGAATGCGCTGTTCTCATCCTTTGTAAGGAAATTCCTACCACTAGATGCATCAGCTAGATATCGATGTGTGTCATCCAGCCATGGTAAAAGATCTGCACTAGGTACCATCTGGGCACACCATGGTGGGGGCATTTCCTGAGAAGATCATGAAATCAATCCCAAGCATCATGCAACTTCTCCCCTGGTCCTTGGGAGAAAGTGGTAATTGCGTGCCTCATCGCAGTTGTTCGACTGATTGGGAAGAACTTTTGGAGGAATTCACGTCGTAATTCTGCCCAGGTTCCAATTGGCCTCCTGATGGTCTTAAACCAATATGAAGCTTTATCCTTGAGAGAAAATGGAAAAAGCTTCATGAGAACTATTCCCAAATCAACATTCTTGGGTTAAACCGTTTTCGCAATTCGACTCAGGTCCTTTATGTGCTAGAAAGAATCCTCATTTGAGTTTCTATAAAAATAAGTTTGAATTAGACTTATTACATTTGGATTCAGCTTGAATGCGTCTCCACTTGAAGAAATCCAGACTTGAGGTGCTAGAATTGGAGTCGTTGGATCGTAGAAGTCCTATAGCCATTCTCCACAGGGTGGATGCTGAATTCTATCCAATGTTGTAAGAATTCTGTCAATGTTTTGCTAATATCTTTCCTTAGATTCAACGACTCAGACTTCCAAGCAAGCCATCAGGTCTAGATTTGCTAGATCCTGTCTAGGTCCAGGTCCAAGGTTTGGATTAGCCATCTCAGCTAAATGAGTGGAAGAAGAAGGTAGAGGAGAAGAAGGTCCAGCAGATGCGATGAATCGCCTTCGCCTCCTTGGGATTGGCTCCCAAGGTTCAACCAATTGAGGACTACGTGACCTCCCTTGCATACACCAGCCAACCCAGGTTGGTGTAGCCAAGCCAAACAAGGCTAAGGCCTTGGGTCCTTATGATCAGATGACCAGATTTTTCATTAAGATTTTAATTGTTGAAGAAAATTTGGTACAAAATCGACTGCAAATAATCCCAACCCTCATGCTAACCCAGCAAATCTACTATGAGGGGACTAAGGGGAATATTCTTCCTTTGGCTTTCGCCTTCGGTTCCTTTGTACACCTTAGATGTGGTCGTTTGACACTACTTCGTAGATTCGGCAATGGGTTTGGCTAAGTGGTTGTGATGACCCAGTAGTTCAATAACAAATTCAGGTTATTTAATGTATTTTATGAAAATATTTTTTATTTAACCTTCTTTTTTTTCTTCAATTTGGGTTTTGGTGAGTGGTCCACAAGCTGACCTAACTCATCGACTAGCCACTAGACTTGATTAAGTCTAGGCTAGTCAAATGTGGTCTCTAGGTTGTAACCTTAAAAGTTGCACCTAGGGTTCATGCAATGAATTAAGTTCAGGTAGCAGACCATAATTCAATTTGAAAACATTCTCCAAAAAGTAATTTGAATCCAAATGATATAAAATATCACAGGAAGATTCCTTTTCCAATTATCTTTTTATAGAATATTTTTTTGGAACTTTTACTATTTCAAATGAATAAATATAAATTTTTAACTGTCTGGAGGCCAGATTTGGAATTTTGACCCCCTGTCGATTTTTCTTTTTGAAATAGTATCAATTGTGCTCCAAAAATTTAGGAAAAATATGGAACTGAAAGCTAATTTGATAATCTTTCAAACCCCACCATTTTTACTCGAATTTGATTTGTGTTCTGTTTGAAAAAATTTTTTGAAATTCAAAAAAAATTTAGATCTTAGTCTATTTGACCCTTGTATTTCATAAATTTTCAAAAATTGCACAAATCAAATTTTTTCAAATTAATGGTTTCGCTTGAAAGATAATTTGAAAATATAACTTGACCCCAAATTTTAAGATTTTTTAATCGTAAAATATTTGGCAATTGAATTTCTAAAATCCCTAAAAGTATGTGGCCAAATTTCAAAAGGTGGTAAAAAGGCTTTTGAAAGGGTTTTGAATTCAAAATGGGCCTTTTCACAAAATACTTTTTTTTCTTTATTTTTCAATTTTGGGAATTTTTTTGCTTTTTTTTTCAATTTTTTTACTTTTTGGAGAGAAAATTTTTAGATTTTTTTCTTTTTTTTTCACAAGTAAATATACTCCTAAGATTCAAAAGAAACCTAAATCTAAATCTCTTTTTTTTCTTTTCATGTGCAAGAAAATTTTCAGATTATTTTTTTCTTTTTTTAGAAAGCAAATCTAACCCTAGGATTTAAAGAAAACCTACACACTAAAATTTTGGTGTGTACCTGATTTTTCTTCAACTACGCTTGATGTGTACGTAGAATCCACTTTTTCCTATTCCTACACACTAAAAGCAAGTAGAAGCAAAAATGCTAGGATTAAGCTCCGAAATCAAAAACAAAAATCGCATTGCCTCCCTAGCAATGGCACTATTTGTTGAAAGTCATAAAATCAGAATTTGATTAAGAAAATGTCGTAGTATAGCATGAATTACGATTCAAACAAAACTTAATAATGAGACAATGAGTCTCGGTCAATTTCAGGAAGGAAAATAAAGGTGAAATTGATTTTTAATTTATTTATTTCCTTATTTTTCTTGCTTAAATTTGATCGATTTCAAGCTTGCGAATGTAAGTTTCGCCAGTCGCGTTGTTCGCTCTTATTACGTGTATGTGCGTCAGATAAACAATGAATGTGCAAGTTTGGGTACTCGAGCACACAATTCCCACTTCACGATGGCTATTAACAGAGAAAGCATCAATCTCAAGATCACTAATGTTTTCAGGAACTGACATTTTATTGCAATAGATATAGAAATGAAGTAGGCAGCTTTTTTTTCCTCAATTTATAATGTCATTACAATCACTTGTAGAGGAATGCTTGTACATGGAAACTAAAAAGACTAATTCTAAGCTAACATAAAAGATATGCATGCATGGATCTTGAGAAGATTATGCATGCATCCTTAGAGAGAATAATACTACTGCTACTAGCAAGATAAAAATGTAGAAATTAAACTACAAAGAACATGCTACTAGAAATTAAGGCATTGGAGGTGGTCTCCAATGGCCGTGTGGCTGGAGGTGGTAAGAGGGAATAGAGGGATGGCCAAGGTGGTGTGGTCGGACTCTAGATGACGGTGGTGGAGTTGGTGCTCTAGCTCTTGGACGTGGAGAGTGAAAGTGGTGATGGAGCTTGTGGATGAAGAGAATGGAGTCCAAGATTAGTGGTGCATGACTACCCCCATGGGTCCTTAAATATGCATGAAGGAGAGTCACCTAGAGAATTAGAGAATTCTCTAGATGACCTCCCAAGGTGGCTCTCCAACCCATGGAGAGTGGGTCTTCTAGATCCACTTTTCATGGGAAGAGTTGAGGACTTCTTGAAAGACTATTTTTAGTTTTTTAAGGTGGTCCCACTTGGAGACCACTTTAGAATACTTTAGAGTGGGCATCCAAGTGGTGGTGTGTGTGTGTGTGTGTGTGTGCGTGAGTGTGGTCAAGTGGACCATTTGGTCCACTTCTAATTAGGTCTAGGTTGATCCTAAAAGGTAGGTCTAATTAGGTTTCTAAAAATAGGTTCATCCAACCTATAACTAAAGTGATTGATCCAATTAAACTTAACCAAGTTTAATTGGGTCAATGTGTGTGTAATTGAGAGAGAGAGTTCTCAATTAGATTAGGCTTGAGTCAATTGGACTCTCACTAAATCTAATTAGACTTGTGTTTTTTGGTTGAGATTTGAGCACAATTGGATTCTATGAGTCCAATTAACTAGGTGAAGTGTATTTAACTTAGATCCAAGTTAATTGTGCGTAGTAAGAACCTAATTAGGTTCTTAGAAGAGTCTTAGGGTAGTGTATTAGGCCTAGGATACCTTAATTTAGGTTTCCTAGGGTGTAGGATTGGGTTTAGGGTCCTTAGGAATCAAAATCTAGGCTTTAATCGAAAAACAACAATAGGAGGGTTCTGGACGTCTGATCTTAGGATCAGACAACTTATACTTCAAAATTAGAAGTCTAAGTCTCTAGTTTGGACATCCAATACTAAATCAATATGGGATTTAGGTTCTGTCTTCGATTTCTGCAGAAATTGGACGTCTGACACATTGTTTGGATGTCCAATTTTGCAGAAACCCAAGACAAAACCTAAACATCATATTGATTCAATATTGGATGTCCAGACTAGAGACCTAGCCTTCTGATTTTGAAGTATAAGTCATTTGATCCTAAGATTAGATGTCCAATTTTGCAGCAAATTGGATACTAAGTCCTGCGGGTGGTATCTAAGGAGCCTAGATGTCCAGCATCCTACCTGGACATCTAAAGGTGGGATGGAATGTGGGTTTTAAGGTGTTCTAGGCTAAGGTGACCTAATGGGGAGGTGTATAAGGTTTGGGAAGGTATCTAAGGCTATCCTAATGATGATAACTTCATCATCATCCATATCTTGCTTTAATCAATTAGAATCAATTGATAAATGCTCCTACATAACCGCTAGAAGATCGTAATTCACTACATGTCCTTTCTGAGAGATTAACATAAAACCAAGGTTAAAACTATAATTTTACCGTCATGTCATGAATGCAAAACAATCGTGGGTTTTTCCAGGGGTTTATCAAAGGTCAAATGTGTACTAAAGTCTAACAAGAGGGTCCGTGCAAATAGAAATGAGTTTTGCGCATTTCAAGAATTAACTTACATCTGAAACCCTAAAATAGATCTGCTTAATTAACTGAGGTTTCGATTAGGATAAAATTCACCTAAACCTTCTAAAAATTATAGAAAAATATTCTATAAGGTTTGGTACCTTTGATTTGACCATCAGAACCCATTTTGAACTAAAAGAGACTCAGACGGAAAATTACCCTAATTTGGGTTTCTACGTAAATTATTCATTCAACCTTAGTCAAAATGAAAATCTAACTTCACCATCAGATTTGTTGGATCCAAATTTGGTTTGTACCAAAATTTGGGCTCAATCAGAGATCATCTTAACCTAGTTTGCATTCTAGTCCAGTTTGACTCTTTTTCTTACATACACCCCTATCTTTTTGAATTATTTGCGAATAGGTCCCTAAGCTTGTCATCTTCTTTATAGATTGGTCCCTCTACCATTATTGTGGAGGAACTCCTACTTCAATGACCTTCAATTAGAGATTTCTCTCTTTCTTGATGAATCTCTCCCAAAATAGAAAGGGAGATCCCTAATGAAATCCTCTTCTATTTGAGCCACGCATTGGGCTCTGAATCCTACTCAAAACCTAATGCGAACCTTTCAAAGGTTCGAGTCTCCTTGTCGCGTAAGAACCACGTGCTTCCAAGCTTGGAAAGCTCTAATGAAGCCTATAAAAGGTTCCTTGAGGTCAAGCTGACCTCCTTAGCTTCGTTTGGAGGCAGGATACCCCCTCTTCTACTCTCCCCAACCTTCTCCGCCAACTCCAGTGAGCCCCTCTGATAACCTTCCTCGTCCACCATCACAGACAATAGCTAGTGGATTTTCCTTCCTCGTCTTCTTCCCAAGCTTGCAGTACCAGTGGATGCCTCTTTCCCTGTCTTCCTCGCCGTTCCTTCACCACCGGAGGTTTCTTCATCTCCAGCACCAACCAATCAAAGTCGATGTCTTTCCTTCCCTTTCATCCAATTAAAGTGGGTTAATTAGGTTCCTTTAGTTCTTTAGGTTCTTTTCCCTTCTTTCAAACCCCAAATCAACCCACGCTACCATCGCCAACCACCTTCGTCTCCGTCTCCGGCCACTCCCCCAATGAGGCTTCTCCGCTGCCACACACCACCAAATGCCTTGCCAACACCTCCAAAAGCTCCACCATACTCCACCAAAAGCCCTCTTGTATTTCACTCTATTGCCTACTCCAAAGTCCTATTGAACACCACCTCCTCCGCACTTCATCTCTGCCTTCATCCGACCACCTCATGCCCTAACTCTTCACACAGGCACTGCCATCACACTCGCCAGCACTTGGCAAAGCTCATGAATTATTTTAATGTGGCCGTGAGGCTGTTTTTGTGACTTGCAGGTTTCCACCATCCACCGCCATCACTGCCATTAATGCCGCCCTTGTTTTTCAAGTTCTAGCCCTGTTCTTTATGGCAACAACTCCCAGGCATTGTGGAAGCATCCCAGGAAGGCATTCAGGTCCTCAATTGAGGACCAAGATTGAAGCTGCTACGCTAATTTAGCGAAACCTCCTCCTACTGCTGCTGCTTGGATGTGCAAAGAAGGTGGGACTTTTTAGTCCCACATCATAAAGGTTGAAGCCCATGCAGTGGAATAAAAGAAAAAGGTGTTCTTAGGCTTATCGCCCAAGACACCAGGGGGTCGGGTCCCCCACTTCACGCACCTCGTCATGCTCACCCTCGTCCATGCCCACATGCATGTGGACCTGGAACTTTGACCATATACCCGGATCTGAATACTCGATTAAGCCCAGGTTTGAGAGAGAAGGAAAGGAAGGAGAGAAAGGGGGGTTTTGCTCTTCAGGGCAAACTCCTAACACTTAGTCACTGAGAAGCTTGCGAAGACCCTTGTGCATGAGAAGAGAAGGAAGAAAAGAGAAGAAGAAGAAGTGATGAAGAAGGAAAGCTTGAAGAGGAAAAGGCTCTCTAAGAGCACTGTAGCAACAACATCTAAGTCGTCTGCCTTGAGAGTCTGACGTTTGATTAGCTCTGACAGCAAGCATTGTGGATCTATTTGGCTGGCGTGGAAATTATCTTAAGTGGTTTGAGATACTGTGCATTTATTTCATCTATTGAGTAGTTAATATATGTGTATCTAAACTAATAATTGGTGATTTAAATTACCATTATTTTGTCTTATATCTTTTTGTCGTCTTCAATGCTCATGTTCTCCATTCAAGATCAGTTTTGGTGGATATTATTCATTGAATATCATTATTGGTTTGATTTCTTGTGCTCATTTATATATTCATTTCGATTAGCGCGTGAATTGTAATACTTGCTCCCTTTGTTCGACCTTGGACTTCATTTCTTGATTTTGAGTTATAAATTTATTTGTTTAAGCACATTTGTCCTATACTACGATGCATTTCTTAAACAATGACGAATTCGCTTAAACACCTAAGGCTAGGAAAAGTGTAGGGATGTCCTATGTTCTTCATAATTCAATTCACACATTAAAATCCTACAAGTAATGTAGTATACCTTTTCCCTATATTATGTCCTCAGCTTGAGTGCCTTTATTCCAAGGCTTTTACTCCAGCTCTGCTGTAGCTCTAACCTCTTCCCTACTTCAGGTCTATCCTCAGGCCATCTCCTGAGCTTTTATTACCTACAAACCAAATAAAACACTCATCAGTAAATTATTATAGCATTATTTTATGAATATCTAAGTAAAGCAAAAAAGATGCAAGGTATGCTACTAATGCATAAATTATACCACAATTATGTTAAGTTCTAACTCAATTTAGGTCATTTAAGTCCTATGATTACTGCACAATCACTTACTCTGATCAAGTGCACCCTAAGATAAATAAAGGCAAACGACAGGTTGCGGACCTTGAGATTTCCGTCCCTTTTCCTGAAGTTCTCACGTGAGATATAGCAAAGAAAAAGGGATGAAAGAATTTTAAGGACCTAAAGGTAATGTTTAAGGAAGTCCACATTCGGGTCCCTCTCCTCAAAGCTATAGATAACATCCCTGCTGTCGCTAGGTTCTTTAAGGACTATTGTGCCCCTAGTCAACAACAGAAGACAGGATGATAGGTGGTATTATCAAAGGAGGCTAGCACAATTTTCTTGGTTGATTTACCATTGAAAAAGAAAGACCTCGGTATACCGCTCATTTCCTGCTTTTTGCAAGATTCTCCATTTCATCAGGCACTTTTAGGTTTGGGTTCGTCCATCAGCCTAACTCTTACTGCCATATATAATCGATTTCGATTCAGGGAGTTAAAGCCCACCACGGTAGCCATTCAGCTAGCTGATCAATCAATGCAAACATTGAGGGGGGTGGTTGAAAATGTAATAGTAAAAGTCTGTGGATTCTTCTTTCTAGTGGACTTTTTTGTATTAGACAAGGAGGTTCCTCCTAATCTCCATGATGTATTGATGGTAGCACCATCATTGGTGTTAATGAGCTTAAATTAGCCTACTACTGTAATAAATCCTCCTAAATATTCATCAGAAGATCATAACTCTGTTCTGAAGTGAATCTGAGAAGATAAGAAAATGGGTTAATTCTGTTATTTTAACATCTCATGATTAATGCAGATTAACTACGGGGTTAATCAGGGGTTAATTCAAGGTCAAATAAACTTGAAAGATCAAGAAGTGAGCTTTAGCTGACTGAATTGGGGTTTTATTAGTTTGAAGATTAAAATATTATAGAAAAACCCTAATATCAGCCTCACTCAAATTGAAAGGGTTCTGGTAGAAATAAATTCAATCTAAACCTATGAAAATTCATTGAAAAATATTCTAAGAGGCTTGATATCTTCATTTTGACCATTGGGAGCCATTTTGACAAAAAATAGAGATTCAGGCAAGAATTTGTCTTGATTTGGGATTATGTGTAATTTACCTTGTCAAACGTGGCCAAAATCCAAATCTAAGTTCACCATTAGATTCCTTGAGCCTAAATTAAGTTAACACCAAAATTTAGGTCCAATTAGAATCCATCTTGACCTAGCTTGCATTTTAGCCCATGAAATCTCTATTTAGTACACCAAAACCCCTAGGTTCTATGTTCTCTTCCACATATGCCCCTAACTTCTCATCATTTTCACAGAAAATACCCTTGCCGCCATCGTCTTCAACCTTCTCAAAGCAGCTCTAGCACTTTTAGGAAAATCGAACACAAGCATCATTGATTTGGACGAATTGATTAAAGGAGCTTCAATCTAAAATCACTAAAATTGGTAGATTTGTTCATCAGATCTTCCCCAATTGATCAGACTCTGTGTCTAGTCCAATCAAGGATAGTTCATTCATCGGCGATCCCTTGAAATCAGGACTATGAGTCTTGGTGGAACCCATGTTAATTGAAGCCTAAATTAGCTTGTTGGAACTCGCATTTGCTTTATATAAAGAGGGGAGCAATTTAATGCAGAGCTTCATGGAATTCTAGCCAGAAGCCTCCCTGATTCCTCTTCCTCGTAGGCATAGAAAACCACCTCTAGAGCTCCTCGAGCCTCCCTCTTCCCCCTTCACCAAGCACAATAGGCTTAGGGATCTTGCTCTTCGTTCCTCCTAGGAGCTTCTCGTGAAGCTTCACACTTTGAAATGCCTTCCTTCACTCCGAACACCTCTACTTCTTCCCCGTCTTTGGCATACCTCCGATGATGCTCTCCTTACCTCCTCACTCCAAATTAGTATAGGGCTTCTCTCTACTCTCCCTCAATTACATTTTTGGAGCTTCTTAGCTCTGAATTCCCTCTCCTCCATCTTCCTCGACACCAGCCACGCCCTCGCCATCCACCCTCATCATTGGCCTACACTCGCTCACCTCCACCTCAATTTCCTAAGGCGAAAGCTCCACTACACCCTCACACACATTTCGCCTCAGACAATTGCGCCATAGACCGCCTCCACTACCTTCTCCGACTCCATTCACTGGAGCTTCTTGAAGCTCCGTCGTTCAGTTGTTTCACGCACACACTTACTAAATTACCACCACCACCTTCACCCTACCATGACGAAGCATCTAAGCATACTGATTGGGCTCTAAGCTATATTCCTTGTGTAGGTAGCCGTCATTGTCGCCGTCGCCTTCCTCGACTCCATCATCGACCTTTGACCTCGTCTCCACCTTTAGCTGGTGTGGAATACATCCATAAAACCTTCTGGACCTTTAGTTGGACAAAGAAGCTGCAACAACATCACTAATAAGCTGGAGCTTCATAGCAGCAGCATGCGAGGAAAAGGGGTCGATTTAGTCTCACATCGGAAAGCTCTGAATTAGATTTGGTTTCATAAGGATATGAGTGAGAGGGGTTACTGCCTTCGTAACACTGGGGTCAAGTACCTACCCACACAAGCATTCACACACTCTCGCCCGTGCACACGCATGCGGGCCTGGGTCTGGATCCATTTACTCGAATAGTGAAAGAAGTGAGAGAAAAGCGAGGGGATTTTTACCTCAGAAGTCATTGGGTCGTGGTCTAATTTGATAAAAAAAAACTAAGTTTCAAGACTCTAGGTTAAGGAGTTAAGTCGTTTGAAGCCTTAGTGAGCAACATCTGTTACTTGAGTTTGAGTTGGGAAAATAACCTAAGTGTTGAAGGGTTTCATTGGTGGTCTCCACCACCACTTTTTTGGCTTCATATATCTTTCTTCTCATTATTTTTATCTATTGGCTCTGATGTACATTTTTCATATATCTTGAACTTTGTTTGAATGTTGGATTAGTGATTGATTTTTGATCTTTTGCTCCCTGTAAACAACCTTAGAACTCACATTTCTCAAGCTTATAAATTTTAAGCGTTGATTCGATTTTCATTGCTATATTACGACATGAACTTTTCTAAAATGACAAAAATCCACTATCAACATTTTGGGGCAATTGCCATGGAGCAACGTGCACTTCAACCTCTAGTCGTTCTTATTCTGAATTGATTCTAACTTGCTCTATCTCTTTGTTGTGTTGTTATGAGATAAACCATCGCGAAGATTGACCGCTCAAGCAACTACACCAGGGGCAAATAACTACTGTTCCCTCTTCCATAATCTCCTCTTCTCTTAGAAAGATTGAAAAGGAAACAAAGCAATTAGGATCCACTTGCCCTTTTTCTTAGTAATCATCATTCAAGGCAAAAGGTTCCTGATTTGATCGGATTTGACTAATTTAATTAGAGACTCCCATCCTGATACTTGCACCTATTACGGACATAAGGTTCCTTGGGCTATTCACCTTTTTTATTGAGCCCAACGTACCATCTTTGGAAGAAATTGAACTTGGAAATAGATTCAAACTAGGGTTTCCACATTTGAATTTCAAGGACTAGTACACATTTGCCTGCGTAAAAAGAAATATATTCCTGCACTGTGTGCTACTTAAGCCCTCGTTTGAATTGATCTTAACAAGTTGACCCCAAAATCAAGGCTCTATAATCACTTGGATCATTAAAATTTGGGACTTAATAACCTGCTTGAGAACCAATTTAGGGTGATTTGGGTGCTTTTGCCCAAATTTTATCCTCAACTTTAGGGTAGGTCAGGTGAAGTTGGTTCACTTTGTGAATCAACCAACCTTCAAATTATGTCACAAATCAAATCTAGTCTAAATTCAAGTGAAATTCATAGCACAAGTAGGATTAAAACTGGTAAACTTAGGTCTCAGCTCACACATTCTGGTCTACTTGGAATTGCGATGATAAGGAAGGTTAGGTGGGGAAAACCTTGAAACCCATGGAGACACTCTACTATGTAGGAGTCTTTACGGAACTCTCACTTCCTAACTGCCGATAGATCCACTTTGGTGGACTAAATTTAAGCTTAAGTGCATTATCATTGAAATAGAAATTAAATTTTAGGCATGAATTACATAAAAAAATTAATTAAACTTATATTTTGACATTAATGTAATTTTGTAGAAATACACTATTGATTGATCATATTCTTATTCTTCTTTAGAAATATTTGAATATCATATTCACGAAATAAAATAACATTAATGCATCTGAGAGATTCTGTTATCGTTATACTCTCTTAGTCATTCCCGTTCTATTTATAACAGGAAGACGCAGGGTCCCTCCTCCCCATCATCATCTTCTTCCTTCAGCCCACAAAGGGAGGAGCTCTCTCTCCCTCGATCATCATCTCCTTCATCTCCCCCACGCAACCAACAAACCCACCAATGCCACTGCGACCCACCGCGCCCTCTGCCGCTCTGCCCACAACCGCGCTCTCCCCATCGTGACCTCCTGGCACAACCTCACCGACAACCGCGAGCCACTCCACCATCTGCGCCCTCCTCGTAGAGCTCCTCACCCTCTCGGCCACCACAGCCACCGTGATCTCTGACTCCCTCTCGACTTCACACGATGTCACACCTGCACTAGAGAAGACCACGCCCTCAACGCTCCCGATCAGGCCCGCAAGCTCGCCTCCTCTCTCTAGCATGGGACTCACTGTGCCCCCCGCACCCCCATCTTCTTCTCCCTATCGCCTCCACTAAACAGAACATCTCCACTCACAGAGCCCAGCGTACACCTTCATCTCCTCCCCCCTCCACCTGAGAGAATGACCACCGACGCACAGGACCCGACAACCACCTCCAGCCACCGCGCTCGCCCCTCCTCAGACCGCGACCCCTACGCTCCGACGACTCCTAACCACGCCACCTAATCAGCTCTGCCTCAACGCTCTCCTTCTCTGCTCCTCATCCCAGCGGCAGCTGGAGGACACCTGTGATCTCAGCCGACTCCTCCACAACCACTAGCAATACATGCCGCAGGTCTCCACTCCTCACCGTCTGGCTGCTCCCGAGCACCATCAGCCGAGCCGCCACTACCAGAGCACTCCTTACCTCTGGCCGATCTCCTCCAACCAAGCTTGTCGACCATCATCCCATCTCCGCACGCGAGCACACGTGAGAACCTCCTCCCCTGTTTTTCAATAGTAGGGGAGGTATTAGTTGGGTTTGGATTTTATGGTTGAGGGGAACTACTCCTTTATTTGTGAGGTGATTTTATTATGGTATAATTGCATGCCAAGTCCCTTAACTTCCTTGCCTCTCTCCTTTTATATCATGAAATGGATTGACTTGAATGAGAGGTAAATATTTGGTTCAAAGCAAAAGAATAATCTTGCTAATTATTTTTGATTCCATGTGAAAACATTTGTTAGTATATTGAGTTTGAGTCTCTTTGCGGAGACGACCTAATCCACTGTGGTTAGATTTAAATTATTTTACTATTTTGATTAAGAGGTTTTCCACCACGCAATTTATATTGCAACGACATATATATTTCCTTGGTATTATTTCTTCAAGCGAAAATTTCTCGATTAGCTACCCAAGTAATTCTTGGGTGGGTGAGTTTCCAGAGGTCCATCTACCTCGAACTACCTTAGTCACGTAGCCTTTTTTGGTGCCTTGATTGGGTCCAAGATATATTCTGTCTCTCATCTGATTCTGTAGTGCATATACAGGAGGAGGTCCTTAAGACCAATCTTGAGACCTCCATTAGTAGTTCACTCTCATCAGGGTCAAGTCCCGGATCAATTGTTTGGGTCCCCATACAATCAGATCAACATCTCTTATGATCATTCTACATCTGAGCCTAGCTCTCCATCCTTCGCTTCCATGGAGAATCAAGATCTTGAAAGAGGAGGTTAGGTACCAGACTTCCAAAACCAATTACAGAATCTCACAGATCTACTTCATGCATTCATGAACCCCCGACCGCATCCATAGATGCGAGATCACTACAATCCCACAACAGTAGCTATCAAACCCAGGGTGCAAATCCCAGCTGGAGGACTTGATACAGAATTGAAGCAGAATCTTATCAGCATGATCTGCAAATTCCATGGATTGAAATCCAAAGATCCTTTCTAGCAAATCAAACAATTGAAACATCTAGCCTAAACTTTGGACCACCTGTTCAAAACTAGGACATCCTACTCATGAAGATGTTCTCCTTCTCTTTGATGGATAAAGCTACCCATTGGTATCAATCTTTAACTCGACCAATCACACTTGGGAGGAACTACAAGCTAAATTCCTAAAGAAATTCTTCCCAGTGGGTCACACTAATGCCTTGAGACACCAAATCACTCATTTCACGCAAAATGCAGGAGAACCACTACATGAGGCATGAGATTGCTTTCTGGATCTCATGTAGAAATGTCCTCATCACGGAGTTTCTAAATGGGAACAAGTTCAATCCTTTTTCTAGGGACTCCGTGAGGACATTAGATTATTTAACAATGCAACTTGTGGTGGCAAAATCATGGGTCAGCATGAAGACACTGTTTGGGAGATTCTCAAGAACATGTATGAGAACTTCATAAACAATGAGTTTATGGGTATGTTCGACCAAACGACTACCCGTGTATTGATAAACACGTAAGGGGCACACGAAACATGAGACCTAACCACATCCATCGACCTAAAGTTAGTGGTCAATCACCTGTATAAGGTCCCTATCATCAAGAAGAAGGTGGACGAATTAACTCGCCATCTACAGAGAGCCACCTCTTCACAGCAAAACATGTATGCACATTCGCCCTCTGGTAGGGAGGCTATGCATAACATTCACCACCACACATATCAGGGGGGATGCGTATCTAACCTCGTCTGATCCTAATTTTGGAGGAAGCTCTAAACCATCTTACTGTAGTTGGGGAATCTCTGAACCATCGTACTCTGATTACTCTAGAGCACCTCTGACTCACGAGGATCTCCACACCATCTAGAATGATCCATTCTCCAACTCATATAATCCTGGATGGTGCAATCACCGAATTTCGTGTGGTTGGGAAATAATCAGAACTCAATACCTCAATTCTAGCCCTGACCACAGGCTCCGCGACCATATCAGCCTGCTCAGCCTAGGCCCAACTTGAACTTCCAAACCAAGCCCAGCAAGGAGGACCAAATTGATATGCAGAAGACCAATGCGACCATACAAAAATAGCATAAGGCGGAGATCACAGAGGTTCGCAACCAACTCACACAAATGGTTGGGACTTGCCACCCTAGTGCACTTCCTTCCCAACCTCTAGCGAATCTGAATAACATGCCGAACCAAAGGTGTATTATGAACCCAAATCTGGGCCAAGCTCTTTATGTCTATCAGGCCCCTTCCGCACCTCCACCTGATGGGTTGGAGGCTTCCACATCATAGTTGGGATATTAACAGCAACCATCACTCTTGCCAACTCCGAATCCAAACCAAGAAGGCCTAAACGTTGTCACTATGCGAAGTGGAAAAACTACTCAAGACCCACCTTATCCTAGCCACTCCAATCATGGTAGTTCAGAACCCACACAGAGGATGGATATCCAGGACACACCTATTCCAAACTGAGTGCCTGAACCAATCCTAGAGAAACCAATAGAGATTCCATTTCTTGAGGCTTTGACCAAAGGAAACAAGAAACCCAAACCTATGGCACTTGAGGAATACTTGGTCAAGCTCTTTAAGCAAGTCCAAATAAGCATTCCCTTGATGGTTGCAATCCACCACGTACTAGCCTACGCATGATTTCTGAAGGACTTATGTACACCAAAGCGTAAGCCACAAAACAAAGATGGGAGTCTGATTGTGTTGTCTGAGCATGCCAGCTCTTTAATTTTGAGTAAACTCCAGCAAAAAGTGAAAGATCTTAGCACCCATCTCATTTCCTATAAGATAGGCAACCTAGAATTCGATCGAGCTTTATTGGATTTAGGAGCCTCCATAAACCTGATCCCTACCACCCTACTAGATTGCTTTGAGGAGAATGAGCTCAAACCAATTAAGGTGACTCTACAACTGGCTGATAGATCAATAAATCCACCACGAGGAGTTCTCGAGGATGTTCTAGTTAGGATACGAGATTTCTACTTCCCAATGGATTTCATTGTGTTAGACATGGATATTCCTAAAAATCTAAGAGATACACCAATCATCTTGGGGAGACCATTCCTAGCTACAGCTAGGGCGAATATCAATTGCGAAGAGGGCTAGATCGAGTTAAAAATTGAGAATAAGACGTTGAGGATCGATATTTTTAAGGCCCAGAAAGGAATAAACTGTGGGGCAATCGAAGAAGTCTGTGACATAGGTACCTGATAAATGCCAGTTTATCATCTTTTTTATGCATGAAAACAAACTTACCTCTTAGGAATTTAACTCAGAAAATGGGTTTTTAGGCTACATTAGGCATAAATTAGGTTAGGCATGCATTTTACATTTTATTGTCTTTTGATATGTTTGTTTGAGTGTCAGGGTTAAACAAGATAATCAAATCCTCAGAACCCTAGCACTCAAGAAGGCAACTGGTGAAGGAGAAGCTCAAACCAGCTGAGACTCAGCCTAATCCAGCTCATCATAGCTAGATACTAGCTCACTTGAACTGGGGTTAGCCTATCCTAGCTCCATTCAGCTCATTTTAGCTAAATGGTAGCTCAAGATAGCTCATCTTAGCTCACCCTAGCTCAAGTCAGCTCAGATCTAGCTCAATTCAATTGAGTCTAGCTCATCTCAGCTCCCATCAGTTCACTGGGAGCTCTAGGTAGCTCAGCTGAGTTGACTAGAGTCCACCTCAGCTCAGGTCCAGCTACCTCTAGCTCTACTCTACTCCAGCCAGCTAAAGATGACCTCACCTATCTCAGGCCAACTCAAGTCCAGCTCTCGAGGACTCCACTTAGCTCAACTTAGTTGAGCTAAGCTACCTTAGCTACTCTAACTAGCTAGGTCCTCCCTGGGAAAATCAGACCCAGCTCACCTCAGCATACCTTAGCAGAAGCCAGCTTACTTTAGCTTGGCTTAGAAACTAGCAAAGAACTAGCAAGCTAAGCCAGCTAAAGGAGCAAGTGCAATCTTCTTTAGCAGCCACCAGCTCCTATGCAGCTCCAAGCATCACCTTCTCAGCTCCTCTCCTCAAAACCCTAGTTCCCTCTACCTCCTACCCAACTCCCTACTAGCTAAGCTCCAACTCCCTTGGCCATCCACCGTCCATCCGCCACCTACAACTTAACTCCATCTCACCACCTAACTAGTCCACCTAAGCTAGCTACCTACTCCTACTCCAAGTTGGTGCCACCACCATCACCACCCTTCACCCCTCAACCACCACCAAAGGGTACCAACAAGGTGGCGCCAAAACCACCATAACCACCTCCAAGTTGGCACCACCTTTTCTCTCCAAAAATCCTTTCATCCCATCCTTACACCTAAGCCCACAAATCATCTTGGCCATCCACCTAACCCCCCTTCTAGAAGCCCTGATGGTGGCGCCAGAACCATGGCACCCATCCATGGTTGGCGCCACCTTTAGGTGTCTCTCCACCACCCATAACCACCCCCATAACATCCCTTAGGTGGCACCGACATCCCTCCACCCTAGGATCCTTAACCACCTTCCATCATCCAATCCTAGCCACCCATCCAAAGGTCATGCCAACCCCCCATCTCCACCTCTATAAAAACCCTCCTAACCACCACTAAAACCTCATCCTCCCTTAGTTAATTTCTACCTTACACCCACCTACAATTCACTGCCAAGAAGAAGGAAGAGAGAAGATTAAGGGGGCAACACACTCGCCCCCTTGGTGCCTTCTTCCTCTCCACACTTCTTCTTGTGCCACACCAAGGAAGACCTTTTTCACTCAAGGACAATGGCCAAGCAGAGGAGAAGAATCTAGGGTGGATGTCAACCCTTGGAGGAGCAAGGGCACGACCTCCCCTAGGGCTTGCCATAGAGGAAGACACCATTTTGGAGGAGCTGTTCAAGAAAGGAGAAGAAGGAATTCTTCTTTTCAAGCCAAGGGCTTGGAGTAAGAAGATTCTCTTCTTCACCATTACCATCATAGGATTTGTGTTTTTATTGCTTTTGTATTTTCCAATTCAGGTAGGAGCATTCCTCTACATGTCTTTGTAAAATGCATTTCCAACAAATCAAAGTTGCCTTCTTTCCAATTTTATCACAATTTGTATGTTTGTTGTTCTAGCATTTTTTCACCACCTCTCCCAAATTACTCTGGGCCTTCATGTGCCTAGGGTGAGCTTAAAGAGAGGCTATACTTGTCACCTTAGTAATAGTTTAGTGAATTAGCTGTAGATCGCTTTTCTGCCATCAATTTTGCCAGTGCCCGTTATTTCAAAATCAAACAAAAAAAATCATATATTCAAAAATATTAAAAAGAAAGTTGATTTCCTATTTTTTAAGTAAGAGATCTGAAATTGCAAAAATTACCTCCTTGAATGACCCAAGATACTTCACTATCTAGGTTTAAAAATTTAAAAGCGATTGTGATTTGGCTTGTTATGACTTAAAAACCCACCTTTACAAATCACGCCAATTTTCGCAGAAGTGCCCTAGTTGAGGACCTGATTCTTGAGGTGAACCTAATTCTCCAAGAACCTCAACCACAAGAAAATCTTGACCCATAGATTGAGGAGCCTTAGGCTGATCTAGATTTATCCCGAGCTTCCACCTTGTCTTTTGAGGCCAATCCCGAACACCCGCCTACTAGTGATAACCTAGTGCTTGAATCAAAGACCCTCTCAAATCATTTGAAATACATGTTTTTGGGTTCGAATCAAACGTTTTCTGTGATTATCAACTCTCGACTCACTCCTGATCAGGAAACGAAACTTATTTCTGTCCACCAATATCGAAGAGCCATTAGATGGACTCTAGATGAACATATTAGAATAAATTCCTCTATTGCACTCATCGTATCTACATTGAAAGAGGGCTCACGATTGTCTCGCGAAATGCAAAGAAGACTAAACCTAAATCTACAAGAAGTCATGAAAAAGAAAATTATCAAGTGGCTTGATGCAGGCATTATCTACCCCATCTCTGATAGCTTCTGGGTGAGTTCCATCCAAGTTATGCCTAAAAAGGTAGGGCTCACCATGATTACGACTAAATTTGGAGAAACCATCGTAACTCGAATTGAGAACTTGTGGAGAGTCTGCATAGACTACTGGAAAATGAATACCTCCACGAAGAAATACTATTTCCCTTTCCCATTCATTGATCAGATTCTTAAGAAATTAGTGGGAAATCGATTTTTCTATTTCCTAGATGGTACTCCAAATATAACCAAGTGGCAATTCATCCTAAAGATCAGGAAAAGATCACCTCTACGTACCAGTACGGTATGTACGCGTTCTGCAGGATGACATTTAGGCTATGCAATGCACCTACCACCCTTCAGCGGTGCATGCTAGCCATATTCTCTTATATGGTAGGTAAATACCTTGAAGTCTTCATGGATGATTTCTCGGTATTTGATCAATCTTTCAATGATTGCCTTTTACACTTCGTTCAAATCCTCTAATGATGCATCGATGTGAACTTGGTTCTCTCTTGGGAAAAGAGCCATTTCATGGTTCCAGAGGGCATCATTCTTCGACAACTCGTATCTGAGAAAGGTATCCAAGTTGACCTAGCTAAGGTGAATTTCATTTCCAAATTACTTGTGCCCTCCTCAGTCAAGGATATCCGATCATTTCTGGGGCATGTCGATTTCTATCGATGATTTATATCTAATTTCACAAAAATCGTGCACCCCTTAATGGATCTTCTTTCGAAGGACAGTCCTTTCATGATGACAAGTGAGTGTATTCACGCATTCAAAATCTTGTGCAATTGAGCTACCTAAGCTCCAATCTTGCAGTCCCTTGAATAGTCTCAACCCTTCGAGATCATGTGCGATGCATCTAACTATGCACTAGGAGCGGTGCTAAGGTAGAAAATCGAGGGGAAACTAGTGGTAATATATTACTCCAACAAGACATTGGATGAGGCTCAATGTAACTACGCAATTATAGAGAAAGAGCTGCTGGCTGCAGTATTCAATCTGGAGAAAGTCAGATCATTCATACTGGGATTCCATGTCATTATTTACTAAATCTAATTTGGATACAAATCTAATTTGGACCCAAGGAATCTGATGGTGAAGTTGGATTTAGGTTTTGACCAAGTTTGACTGAGTAAATTACGTAAAAACTCAAATTAGGGCAATTGTTTATCTGACTCAGATGTTATTTAATTTCCGAAATGTGTGAAAACCTGTTTCTTTCTATATGAACTCACTTATTAGACATTTATGAACATTTAACCTTCAATTAACCCCTTAGAAATCCCATGATTGCTCTGCAATTAGGATATTCTATTAAAACTGTAGATTTACCCCTGTTTTCATGTTTATATTTTAGAAAGGATGTGTAGTGAATTATGACCTTCTGACGATTATGTAGAAGCGTTTATTAATTGATTATAGCTAAATAAAGCTAGATATGACTGATGATAATGTTATCATCATATACCCCCAAGACTAACCTTAACTATATTCCCAATAACTCTAATTTAAGTGTGTATTAGGAACGTGGATAAGATCAGTTGGTATATTGGAGAAAAGTGAAAAGATACTACCAAAATTCCTCCAGACATCAGTTCCATGTAACAAGTAGCCCTAAGTTGTGATCAAATCTTCAATGACCTCCCTTTGTTTAGAACTCTGAACAAAGGACGATGATTCTTTTGGCATACTATAAAGATAAAGCTTCATGAATGTAAGTGAGGTATACAAACACTTTGTATTGTTCGTATAACATGATCATAAGTGTTGACGGGCAAGTATTTTGATACAATTATCCCCTCCCAAAACTTATAACTTAGGGTTAGAATACCTATTGTTTAGCCTTAAGTACATCTACATTTGTGCAAGTATGTGTATCTAATAATTCATTAAAATAATAAAATTTGCAATAAAAAAAAGTTTTATATACAAAATGAAAATAGATTTTTCCTCCCTTTCCCTCCTCTCCCTCCTCTCCCTTCCCTCCTATACCTCCCTATCTTACCACTTCTTTTCTACTCTTTCTCTCTTCTCCCTACCATTTCTCTCATCCTTCCCTTCCTTTATATTCTTCTTTATGCATCTCTCTCCCTCTCCTTCCTCTCCCTTCTAATTATTTATCCTCTCTTTCCCTCTCTTCTCCCTATCCTTCCTCTCCTCCTTCCCTTCATTAATTCATATTCTTCTTTATGCATCTCTTTCCCTCTTCTTCCTCTCCTACTCCATCTCCTTTCAATTTCCCTCTCTTCTCTCATTACTTCTTCCTAACTTCTTAAATTCATAAAAATTTTCATAGAAATTTCCTTAAAATATAAGTTCTAACCATAATAAATTAACATAGAAATACAATCAAATAAGCATTAAGAAGAAAGTGGGTACACCCCACAATCAATCAAACAAATTCAATTTTCTAAATAAAGTAGGCACACCCCACATTCATAATAACAATTCATTCACAAATCATAAATTAATCAAGTGGGTACACCCTATATTCTAAACCTAATTAAGTGGGCACACCCCACATTCATTCACAAATTAATTAATACAGCTTAATTTGATACCTCAACGAAGCGTGTGAATCGAAGAGAAGGTGTTTGATGATGCGAGATACCTAAATCAAATTACAAAAATTTATAAGTAAAAAATTAAAAAAATAATAAATTTAAACACATTTTACATTTAATTAATATACTATTTTTTATTAACCTAAAAAATTGTAATTGTAGTGGATGAAGGAGGGGGAGGGGGGGTCGGCTAGGAGGAGGAGGGAGGGAGGGTTGGTTGGGAGGAGGATGGGGAGGGGAGGGTCGGTTGGAGGAGGAGGTAGGAGGGGGCAGTCGGCTGGGAGAAAGAGGGGGGGGGTCGGTTGGAGGAGGTGGGAGGGGGTGGATTGGGTACTAGTGGCAGGGGGAGGAGGATATGGCAAGGCGGAGGAGGAGGATGGAGGGGGCACCTGGAGGAGAAGGAGATGGCGTGGGAGGGGATGGATGGGGTCGAGGGCGGTGGCTGCACGCGTGGAGGTGGAGGGCGGAGGCTGCATGTGTGGAGGAGGAGGACGACAAGGGGAGGGGGCTGGAGGAGGAGGACCACCATGGGAAGAGGGAGGGTGGTTACCTACGAGGAGGGGGCATTGCGGTCGGAGGAGGTTCGGCTGGCCTTAGAGAAGAAGAGAGGGAAAGGAAGGAGAGGGTTTTGGGGATGGGGTGTCATTGGGGTAATAATGCACATTTAACAACAATTTTGTAGAAAACTGTTGTTTAATGTCAAGTTAGGGTGCCACTTCTCGTGCCCAAAAAAAATTCATGAAATATATATATGACGGTTTGTGAGAAACCGTCGTTTTGGTGGTTTATACTACAGTTTAAAAACCGTCATGTATATTATTCCCTTTGCGACAGTTGTACTAATAATCATCATTTATAATGCATCGTGAGACACGACGAGTTTAATGAAAACTATCATCCATATCATCAATAAGATGGTTTAAAAAATGTCGCTTATATATTCTACTCTGAAAGATGGTTTTAACAAAAATCGTTGCTATAAAAGCGTCGCGAAAGCCCATTTTTCTAGTAGTGCTTGCTAGTATAGGATGGTATGATTGCTCTGGATGGTTTTGGTATGCCTGTGAGACATGCGGATGAGATCCCCTATCCATGACTGCCCATGATGGCATTTCCAGACCATAGTGTAGTGAGCATAAGTTCAATTTTTGCCGCCTACGCGTAGGGGGCTGACCAGGGAGACCCAATGAGACACTTGGGCATTGACCTTTGGTCACACTCACTCTTGTTTGGACCCCTCATCATAATGGTGTGGGATCTGAATTCTGCTTTCTCACTTATGTAGATATCACCGACCTTCCTTCAGGTGTGGGATTAGTAGACAGTAATGCGTATCGGAATTATCAGATATATACCATTGATTCTTCTTCCCCTTCCCTATGGAAACCTTCTCCCATAGACGACTTTGTATGCCCTCCACCTGTGATTAAACTCAAGCCCTTACCTGATCATTAAAATATGTGTTCTTAGGCAATAGTGAGACCAACTTGGTTATTATCAATTCTCATTTAACCCAAGAACAAGAGCTGTAATTGATTTTTGTACTTCATGTACATAGGGCTGCTATTGGGTGGTGCATCTCTGATCTCCATGGTATTCGCCTCTCTCACTATACTCATCATATATACATGGATAATGGGGTGAAACCTTCTAGACAACCTCAGAGATGGCTAAATCCAAATATGCTGGAGGTTGTTGAGAAGGAGATCATCAAATGGTTGGATGCTAATATTATATCCAATATTTGATAGCAAGTGGATGAGCCCCATCCAGATCGTGCCTAAAATGGTAAGATTCACCGTTATAAAGAATAAAAAAGGTGAATCCATCCTGACCCACACTATGACTTCATGGCAGGTCTATATTGATTATAATAAGACGAACATGACTACCAAAAGGGATCATTTTCCTTTGCCTTTCATTGATCAAATTTTGGGAAGGCTAGCTAAAGGAAGCTTCTTCTATTTTTTAGATGGATACTCCAAGTATAATCAGATTGCAATTAACCAGGATGATCAGGACAAGACCAGTTTCACCTATCCCTTGGGCACATTCAGTTTCAAGCGAATCCCTTTGTCCTATGCAACACACCCGCAACTTTTCAACGTTGCATGATGGCCATATTTTCAAACATGATAGGGGACTTTGTGGAAGTATTTATGGATGATTTCTCCATGTACAGAGATGATTTTCAATCTTGTATTGATAACCTCACCAAGTTCCTAAAGAGGTTCATTGAGGTTAATATAGTACTTTTATAGGAGAAAAGCCATTTCATGGTAAGGGATGGCATAATACTAGGCCACAGGATCTCTACTAATGGACTCGAGGTCAACCGAGCGAAGTTTGATGTTATTTCTTGATTACCTCCACCTAGCTCGGTTAGGCAAATTAGATCTTTCTTAGGTCACATCGGATTTTATAGAAGATTCATTAAAGAATTTTTAAAAATTGCTCATTCATTAACGAATTTTCTAGTCACTGAAGTCCCATTTGATTTTAATTCCTTTTGTCTTAGTGCTTTCGAGACTTTATGAAGTTCTATATCTGATTCTCCTGTTCTCCAACCACTCAATTGGTCTCATGATTTTGATATTATGTGTGATACATTGAAATTTTGCTGTTGGAGCTATTCTTGGCTAGCGTTGGGAGCACCATCCTTTTGTCATTTACTACGCTAGCAAAACACTAAATGAGGCTCAGCGTGATTACACTATCACTGAGAAGGAACTGCTAACCATAGTGCTCGGGCTGGAGAAATTTCGCTCTTATTTGTTAGGGTCCAAAGTCATTGTTTTTACTGATCATTCCACACTCTGGCATTTGTTGGCAAAGAAGGATGCCAAACCTCGCTTGATTAGATGGATCCTTCTATTGCAGGAATTTGATATCAAAATTTGCGACAAAGCTAGGGCACATAATGTAGTGGCTGATCACCTATCCCGACTTAACCCAACCCACATCCCGTACTCCCCACTTATATTTGATAGTTTTCCAGATGAATCTCTGTTGGCTATAGATTCTTGAAAGTTTCCCTGGTATGAGGATATCGTAAATTATCTTGTCTCAAGCGAGATACCTGCGGGATTATCCAAGGATCAGAAGCTCAAATTCTTGTCAGAAGTCAAATTTTATTTTCAGGATGATCCTTTACTTTTCCATATTGGATTTGACTAGATAATCAGGAGGTGCATCCCCGACTCTAAGATTTCTAGTGTGTTATCTTTTTGCCACAACGATGCCTATGGTGGCCATTTTTTTGGTACAAAGACCACTGCAAAGATTTTGCAATCAAGTTTTTTTGGCCAACCATTTTCAAAGAGAACACAAATTTGCCAAATGTTGTAAGCAATGCCAGTCAGTCAATTCTATGACCAGGAGAGACATAATGCCTCTCCAACCTATCTTGATTATAGAAGTGTTTGATATTTGGGCCATTGATTTTATGGGCCCAATTCCAAACTTGCATGACTTTGAGTACATTCTTCTCGCAGTTGATTGTCTCGAAGTGGGTTGAGGCTATCCCAACACGGCAAGCTAATCATAAAATCATTATATCTTTCTTTTGGGAATTTATCTTTGTGACATTTGGTGTCCGCAATGCTCTTATTAGCGACGGGAGGAGTCATTTCATCCATGCCCATTTTTGGTCACTATTGAAAAAGTATGGGCCACCTTATTGCTACCCCATATCACCCACAGACCAATAGGCAGGCTGAGGTGTCTAATTGTTAGATCAAACTCTTTTTGCAAAAGATGGTTAGACCTGACTAGAAGGATTAGTCTGATTAGTTGATTGATGCACTATGGGCATATTGGACTATGTACAAGGCCCCACTCGGAATACCACCATACTACATGGTGTATGGAAAGGCCTGTCAGCTTCTGATTGAGCTAGAGCACTATGCTTTTGGGCAGTGCAGAAATGTAATTTTAACGTCAATGAAGGAGGTCATGAAAGAAAGTCTAGCTCAATGAATTAGAAGAGATTCTGCGAGAGGCCTACAAGAATGCAAAGATTTATAAGGATAAGATTAAGGCCTTTCATGACTGCCATATCTAAAGGAAAACTTTCATACCTAACCAGCAAGTCTGGTTATTTGATTCTAAGCTTAAATTCTTAGTGGGCAAGCTAAAGTCCAAGTGGACTAGGTCTTTTGTTGCGATTCACCCATACTCTAATGAGACAGTTTAGATTCTGGATCCAAATACTGGGCATGTTTATACAGTGAATGGCCAGTGCCTCAAGCCATTCCTAGCCTAGGAACCTCCTCTTGCTGATGAAGTCATCAATCTTATTAAGGACATCCGATGGAGTTTTTTTCCCAACTAGAGGCGTTAAACTTAGCATTTATAAATAGCATTTGCTTTTCTTTTATATATAGCATATTTGTCATATTTCATAAGTGTTGGAATAAGCCGAAGGAAAAATTTAGGAGCTATTCAAGGTGATTTCTACCCTTTTCTACCTCTTGTCCTTCATTACTTTTCATTCTATTTATTTTCATGCATTAGGACATGAAAAAATTTAAGCATGGGGGGTAGTATACATACAATGATTATTTTTTGCCAACACCTAAGTTTTCAATAAAATTTTCATTATTGCATTCGCATTTTGCATATTTTCTCGCAGTAGTCCTTGTGAATAAGTTTTCAAAAAGAAAAAAAAATATTTTTATATATAGTTTATCTATACAAAAAAAAGTGTGTTGTCAGTGTTATTTTTGGAATTTAAGTTAGGAGGAATCGAGAACTCTCGATTTTGAGGATTTACCGATGTTAGGAAATGTGGAACAATGTCTTTTTGCTTAGAATTTTCAGGTCCTTATGGACATAATTTCTCGAGTATTTACCTAAATCTGGATTTATTTTCCCGAGTCTTTGAAAGGAGTTTAAAAAAGCTAGAAGTATTAAGTTAAGGGAGTGATGAGTGAATGACTTATCGCTCCACCCTATGGTTTGAATCATCTTCACTTGTACATTGCATGGACTCATCTTTTAGGTGATTTTGTTGAGCCCTTAGTGGTCAAAAAGATTTAGTCTTAGGGTTGTAGATCCAAATGACCTTGCCATGTTTCTAGCTCTTAGGACTAATCCTGTTTATAGGGGAAAGCATTTAGAACAGATGAAGGAGAGCCACTCACCTAAAAAAATGAGTTGGAGAAAAAATATATACATTTAGTCGAAAAACTTAGAAGGAAAAAAAATATATACAGAAAAAAAGAAAAAAAAAATATTCCACCAAATAAAAGCATGTCACTACATATGGATACTATCTAATTCCATTTTCAAATAAAAATACCTTTCTACAAATAGGTGCTAATCCTACAGAAAAAAGAAAAAAAAATACGGAGAAAAAATTAGGAATAAGAGACCAATGGGTCCAGCCGTGGAGATATACACCTAGTTTGTTGACCTCAAGGTAGAAAAGTAGTAAGGAGAAAGCTACCAAATCTTAGTATGGCATAATCGAAAATAAGATTGTCTTAGAAAGAGTATAAAAATATTCTAAGCTTTATTGAATGCTAGGAATCAACTTAGTTACCCATCTGACAAGTCACATAATAATCACACACAAGATGATGGTTTCAGACATTCAATTCATAATTTGGGTGGGTGACTTAGTGAGAGAAGGTTGCTTTGGCAACCTAAGTCTAAAGGTTAATAGGACTTCTGATTTGATTTGGAAGGTCTGGATTTGAGTCGATACTCAAGAGCTGTTGAAGTCTTTATCATTAAGGATTTGTTTGTAATTTCTTTCCATGGGTGAAAAATCGTATTGAGATTTTTAATTCAAACTCGCTTGATTCCTTAACAACTCGTTTTGCAATAAAAGTATATATAGATATATATAAATAAAGAAAAAAATAATCTATTTTATTTTCAAAAATAAATCCACGTATTTGATTTTCTCATCTTTTTCCATGGATTTTTCATGTGTTAGCTTTGCTAGGTACTAGCAAAATTTAGGTATGAGGGTATGATTGCACTACAATCATATGACTTAATCAACCTGAATTATGTTAGAATCTAGTTTAACTTGTAATAGTCCATTCATAAATTGCATATCATGCATTGCATTTCCTTCTTTAGCTGCATATATTATAATACCATTTTTCCATGCTAATTAGGGTTTATTCTTGTTTGTAGGACATTAGTAGATTAGAAGCTATTCTGGATGGAATAAAGCTGGATAGGAGCAAAAGCTGTTGCAGAGTTAGCACTAGATTTTGTGAATAAAGAATAAAGACACCAGCTGGAGAGAAGAAAGAAAGAAAGAACAAAGGATTGTCTATCTAGAATGGGATTAGAGAAAAAGAATGAGAAGATTTAGGGTAACCCTAGCCTTGAAACCCTAGGACAACCCTATCCCCAGACTAGCTCAGAACCAGAATATCTAAGCTCAAAAGCCAAAAACATGGATAACATTATCCATGTCCCTATCCATCCTATCCTTAGCACTATCCTAATATCCATAACCCTAGTCTACCTATCCTAGACCCAATCCTCAACTTAGATATCTATTTAGGTCCATACCTTACCTAATCAACTTAGTTTGAGTCAATTAGGCTAGCCTGCAGTTAATTGGGTCTATGAGACCTAATTGGACTAATCCTAAGTTGATTGGACTCAATTGAGTCTAATCATGCTAACCTAATCCAATTAGGCCTAGCCACATCCAATTAGGTGCAGTATAACCTCATTGGATGCAACCAACTCTGATTAGGTTTAGTTGGAACCTAATCAGATCAACCTAATTAGACTCAATAAAGTCTAATTGGACCTAACCTAAATCCAATTAGGTGTGTTTACATCTAATTGAGTTTACACATATCTAGATTAGGTTACCATAGGTCTAATTAGGTTCACATCTACCACACTTAGTTTAATTAGACCTGATTAGACTAAAACCTAACTCAACCTAGGTTGAACCAACCCAAACCCAATTAGACCTGCAACCTAAGCCTACAAAACCCACACACACACACCCATACACATGTTACACACACACCTACGCACACACACCCACGCACACTTTTCTTAGGCCTTAAGGAAGAGGCCTATCCTTTTGTTGCAACACAGAAGAAAGATCTTATCTCTTTGATCTTTCTTATGGAAAGATCAAAAGAGATAAGATCTTTTGATACTAAAGACCACCTTAGGATCTTATCCTAAGGTGGCCCACCAACCTAGCTGCCCCCCACCTAAATAAAACCCCATGGTTGATGGCCATGTGTGCCCCCCCTCCTCCTTCCTCCTTTCTTCTTCCTTCATAACTTCCTCCAAGCTCCATAGTCATCCACCTTCCACCTTGGTGGTCGGCCATCCTCTACCTCCTACCACCTTCCAAGTCCACCAAGGGATCCTCCTTGGTGCTTTATTTCTAGTAGCCTAGCTTTATATTATAGTCTTCTTATTCATTTTCTTTGTTACAGTTCTACTAGATCTTCTAGTAGTTCTTTTATTTATTCTAGTTTTTCTAGTAGTTCTTTTACTTGTTCTAGTTGTTTCGTTAATAGCTAGTTGCTTTTCCATGCTTCCATCTCCTCACGATTTTGTTATCTCCCTACTTGATGAATGAATAAGTGATTATGTTTTCTTATTGCAATCTCTAGTTCTAGTTGTTATTTACTTTCAAAAAGAATCAAAATCATAAAAAAATATGAAACAGAAAATCAGAAATATATATATGGATGGTTGTTCCTACCTGTATTAACGAACCGATCATCGAAGAAAACTCTCTTGATACTATGCATATAATTCGTGAGTTTCAAGACGAGCACTACAAAAAAATAGCCTTTAACGACATTTAATATTTACCACTATAGACTTTATATTTGCCACTATATGTAATTAGCAACACTTAAAATAATTGCTGCTTAATTGTCGCCTTTGTTGGCTTCACTAAAGGGTTAGCAAAAATTATATAATTGCCACTAAATCATTGGTATTAGCATCACTTTAATTACTACAATTAATGTCGCTGATGATTTTTTTAATTACAATTTATTTACCACTATTTTACCACTATTAAATTATCTTAGTGATAATTTAATTAACGTTATTAATATTGCTATATACTTCATTTAGCGATTTTTATTTATGCCACTAAATTGCCACTATTAAATGCTTTAATGACATTTTGTTTTGTAGTTTGATTATCACCATTGATATTATTTAGCAACACTCATTTCTCTCTAAATTGCTACTATTGATTTATTTTAATAATACTTTCTTTTATCATTTAATTTCCATTGTTGATTCAATTTAGTGACAGCTTGTTATATCACTTAACTTGTCACATAGATATTCTTTAGTGAGATATTTTTATTTTAACAATTTAGAAACATAAGGGCAACATCAATTTTATTGATCTCCCAATAACAAAGTATAATAAGAGCCCTTTAAAGGGATACATTAGAAAACAAGAAAAACATAAAATAGGTAGAAACATCCTTAACATCAAAATGTCCCCTCTCAAAAGTCATGATGACTCAACCACTAAAAGCAAGAAGCTTTTCAAATCCTTTATCCCAAGTAGCTTTGATCTTCCAAACTTCAATTTGAAGCAAAAAAGCAGCACCACGATCATTAATAATCATTGTCCAATCTTAAAATTCAATCAAAATCAGCAATTGCAACAACTAACACATCTTGGCTTTGACAGTAGCTTCAATGGTCTCTATCTTGTTTGAGTACCTGATTTGTGAGCTATCTCAGCCAAGTAACTCACACATATATCCATTTATACAAATAAGAGTTAGGTGTCAACATGAATGAAAGCTTAAGCAATACAATTGATGGGAATACCATCATGAGCCATAACTAGCTCAATTTGATCTGATTAAGTCATTAAATGCTCCTATATAACCGCCAGAGAGCCCTAATCCATTGCATAATCATTCTGCGAGAAAGACAAGAAAACAGGGGTAAAACTACAGTTTTAATAGTATATCTCAATTACAGTACAATCATGGGATTTCTCAGGGGTTAATCAAAGGTCAAATGGTCTTAAAAGTCTAACAAGTGGGTTAGAATAGACAGAAAAGGGCTTTCGTATGTTTTGATAATTAAATGACATCTGAAATCCTAAAAACATACTTGCTTAACTAACTGAGGTTCTGGTCAGGATAAAATTTACCTAAATCCTCTAAAATTCATAGAAAAATATTCTCTAGGGTTTGGTATACTTGATTTGACCATCAGAACCAGTCTTGACCCAAAAGAGTCCTAGACAGACATTTACCCTGATTTGAGTTTTTGCATAAATTACCTAGTCAAACTAGGCCAAAACAAAAATCCAATTTCACCATTTGATTCTTTAGGTCCAAATTAGGTTTGTACCAAAATTTGGACCCAATATGAGATCATCTTGACCAAGTTTGCATTTTGGTCTAGTCAGACTCTTTCTATCTCATTCAGACCCTTAGCTTTTTGAATTTCTTGAAAGTAGTCCCACAATTTTTTTCTCGTCTTCATGAAAGGGTCCCTTCGCTATTATCACTCAAGAATCCTACTCCGATGAGCTTCATTTGGAGAGATCTCCTTGAAGCTCTTTGAGGCTTTGCCTTGTGCCTTGTGCTTTGGCTGTGCTCTGAGTAGTTTAAGTCGTCTGTAGTACCTTGACAACATTTGACTTGGCCTTGGCTCTGATATTGTGGATATATTTGGTATCTGAATCAGACGTGGATATTTGCATAAGTGGATATAGAGAAATTGATTTGGATTGAGATTGTGATTTCATTGGGATATGTGCTTAAATTGAGGATTTAAGTGGTGATTTAAATCACCATTTTTAGGGTTCTATTCTTCTTTTTATCCCACTAATCTTTTAAGATACTATTGTTATAATTGAATATCCTTTTGAGTAGATTATTATTCATTGAATATCTCTCTTGTGTTTAATTAATTATGCTCATTATTTCTAATTGCGATTAGTGTGTGAATTGCACATTTTCTCCCTGTGAACGACCTCGGACTCAATTCTTATTTTCGAGCAATCTACAAATTTAAATGTTGTAACGTTTTTGTTGATCATACTACAACACGCTTTTCTTAACATTTGACGGAAGTGCTATAACACTCGCATTTCTCTCTTCCTACTTATTAGTTGCAGGAATCCAGTACATTGGCGACGGGAGGAGCGTGGACCAAGTTAGTAGATTGGAGCAAAGGAAGTACAAGAGATGACCGTCATCAACCTGAGGATTTGATATCTTGTCTTCCCACGATCCAAAGGTAACCCCTCATCTGTGGACCAAGGAAAACACTTTAAAAAAATTTCAAAATAAAAAATAAAATAAAATAAAACTTGTGAGTGGTGGTTAAAAAAAAAACCTCTTGTGCTTGGTGAAGAAAACACCACCATTAGGTTCTCAACCCATCAATTTTGCAACACTAACTTCTATTCTTGGGTTGAGCACATGATTATAGGACCCTTAATACCTCCTAAAATTCTAAAAAAAACTCAGAGGTGGTCCTTTCAGCGAGTGAACTCCACCTAAAATTTCATAGTCAAACTCTTTGTGGTTTGGCTGTGAGAAATTCACCACTAGGAGTATGCAAGGTTGTCCTGATTTCTGGTGACCCAAAGGTTGTTACTGTTGCTGCGGACTCCACGCAGCTTGGATTTATGTGAGATTTATATTTTAAAAATCTCTTGAAGTGCTCTATACTTCTTCTGAAGGCTATTTTTCCATTTGAAAGAGATTAGTGCCTGTTTTGACTCAATTCCTAAACTCACGCACTGATCTAGAGTTTATGGACAAACTGACCCCTTCTTGGAAAAGTGTGAATTTGGGTGGCTTATCATCCTTGAAAAATTCTGAAATTGATTTTGTTGGAAGGCTCGTTTGATTTTGGTCAGTATAGGGTCATTGCTTGCTTTGTTTGGACCCTTCTTGATAAAGTCTGAATTAGAAAAAAGAAGATTCATTCGGTAGAAGTTGCATGCCATAGGATCTTCCACACTAGGGTGCTTTTAACTCTATAGTCACACAAAAGACCCTAAAGAAAATTCAATCTTCACCAATCGTGTGACTACATCTTTGTAACTTGATTGAACTTATAAATAAGTGGAATCCTAAAATTTAATAAAGATTTAAACTCTAAAAATCCACTCATCATAATCTTTCTTGATAAAAAAAACACTTGTTTTGGCATTGGGTCCTTGCACCCGATTGTGCACATAGTTTAATTGGAATTTTTAAGGGCACCAACCCCCTGACTGAATCGTTCTTGCGCATTTGAAAGTCGTCGAAAATCGTAGTATAGTCGCGCAAAAACGTTCGTCAAAAATTAAGTTTGTAAAAATAACGAGACTTGAGTCCTGGTCGTTCGTCTCTGGGAGGCGTTGCTTTTACTTTTGAAATCAATCTTTTTGCCACTCTACTTCATTTAAAATCACACGCTGGTTTATGATTATTACGTATTGAAGTACGACATGATTAGTTGCAAGTATATCAGGAATTAAAAGCAGGCAACATTAATCACATAAAAGATATTGCAATGAGTTCGTGGTGATTCTAAACACATAGACATATATATATAGAAAAGCATTTCTCATTCATTCAGTGGGAGAGTTGTTTGCACAGGAAATTTAGAGGAAAGCTTATTATACATGAATGCTTGAAACGAAAATCTAACTACCAGAAAATGACTGCATACAAGAATCTACGGGGGGATTTCGCATGCATCATTGGGGGAGAACTTAAGACTACGCTACTAAGTAGTAATAAAAACAACAAAATTATGAACATGAATTAAATCTAGAAAAGGGCATTCAGGGGTGGTCCCTGATGGCCTTGGAATGGTCGGGAGAAGAATGAGGGGCAGCCAATGTGGCTTATGCAGACCCTTGGAGAGAGGTAGGGTTAATCCAACATCCCGGCATGATGTCTGATGTAAATACATTTACACTACTTAAAATGTCTATTTATGCATGTTCTTAAGCATAGGATTGCATTTCATGATATAAATATTGCATAACATGCATCATCTCGCATTTAGAGTAGTTTGAATAAAATGGAGGTTAATTATCTCCTTTTATGTGCTTGGATAGGGCAAACATTTTATCGGGGCCTCGAATCAAAGATCCAACCGTATGGATATGATCAGGGCGACGATTGGAGTTCAACGACTCCAAGATCGCCCTAATCAGGTATCCGTAGCATCAGATAGAGACCGGGGAACCCTAGAAGATCAAGGGCCAGGATGGTATAAATCTGCACTTCAGATGACAAATCCGACCGCACGGATGAATTCGGATCAACGATCGCAGCCCAACGACAAAAAAATCGAGTCAATCCGACATCTGTGGCACCATCTACAACTTCTAGAAGATGGACGCCCAAGATGGTGCCACGTGGCGCCATCTCAGCCGCCCAAACGGCCGCTGGCATTTTTTTGAAGGCCCCCGCCCGATCGCTCTCCACCGTCAGATGGAGATCCAACGGCTGTGGCCGCCCGACGCTTAAAACGTGCGCTCGACCATTCGTGCCCCGCAGCGCAGCGGTCGAGAGCGCTTACGCGAGCGCGGGGCGCGGGTTCGAGTTGCGGCGAGTGGATTGGAGGCGTGGGTATTGAGGCACGTGGAGCGTCGGATGGAGATCGTGCGGTCGCGGGCGCCCGATAGCGCCGACGCGCGATTGGACGCCCCGCGTAACGCGCGATCACACGCACAGGCGGGCGGGCGGCAGCGGTGAAGGCGCGATTTTAAGCCGTCCGATCTCGCGATCGGACGGCTGAAACTTCGCGGACGTGCGTAGGCGTTACGCACGCGGGCAGCCGAGCGGGCACGCGTGGGCGCGGCGACGACGGCCACGTCGGGGCTTTAGTGACGGATTTATCCGTCACTAAAAACCCCTTATTTATTATTTTGAAGATGTAATGTCTATTTTGCCCCCACTCCTTGCAACTATAAAAGGAGACCCCCTCCATACGAAATTTTCATCCCTTCTTTCTCCTCTCTACCCCTCCAAAGCTCAAGAGAAGCTTGTCCCACACCCGGGATGCTTCTCGCGAGATAAAGTCCAATTTTCGTTCCCCTTCGGAAGTGGATCCCGCGACGACGACGGCGTGCTGCTTCGTTCCCGTTCTTCTGCTTTGTCCTCCTTCATCCCGCTTCGTTCTCCTTCGTCCAGGCGTCGTCCCGTCCGGCTCGTCCTCCAAGCAATCGTCGAGGAGGATAACATTTCTCTCCCCATTCTTATTTACAGCTTTTCTAGTGTAGAATTTTCTGCTTTATAGTGTAATTGATTTTCCGCATTCTAGTGTAACTTTTATAAACTATTGAAATATTGAATGCATGTTCTCTTTCTCTCTCTCTCTCTCTTTCTCTCTCTCTCTCTCTCATAGTTTGATAGCCCCAATGTAATTATAATGCCTTGCTTAAAGAAAATCTTAAAAAAAATATAATTGCGGAATAGATCAACGTAGCCTCCCTGTGTTCGACCCGGAATTATTTTCGGTATAAATTTTATTTGTTGAACACGAATTCTCCGCTTTCGAACTACAACGACAGGTTTTCCAAAACCAAACACGTTAGCGTAGGTTCGTAGCGTTCAACAATGTCCTCCATGATGGTGGTGAGCTCGTGGAGGTGGAGTAGCTAACCTAAGTGAAGGTGGGCGTGTATGGAGCTAATGAGGTGAGTGGTGCCAATGGAGCCAAGGGATGTGAATGGGTGCAAATGGCCACCCCTTAGGTCTTTTTATATGCCTAAGGGAAGTTCTCTAGAGAATTATGGAATTCTCTAGAGAGTTCTATGGTGGGAGCTCGTGGGAAAGTGAGAGAGAGAGGATGGATGGTGGTTTTTAGATCCACCAAATGTGGATCGAAAAATTGAATGGCTCTTGGTTGCTAATTTTGGCAACCAAGGCAACCACACATGGTAGAGAGTTCTAGAGAACTCTAGGCTAGGTATTTTCGTGTGGATGGTGTGTGTGGGTGCGTGTGGGTGTGTGTGGGTTGAAACTTAGGTGGCTAGGTTGATTAGGTTAGGTTCTAGTGGGTTTAGGTCAAGGTATGTCTCAAATTAGGGTTATAAACCCTAATTCACTAAGGTAAAATGCAATTAAACTTAATACATGTTTAATTGGGTGTGTGGAAACTTAATTGAGAGTAAAACAACTCAATTAATTTAGGTCTAGGTCAATTGGACTCTCACTGAGTCCAATTGGACAATGTGTGCTGAGATCAGGGCTCAATTGGACTCAATGAGTCCAATTGAATAGGCTGATGGAATTGACTAAGATCCAAGTCAATTAGGTTTAGTGAGGACCTAATTAGGTCCTTAGGGAGGTCTAGAAGTGATGTACTAGGGTTAGGGCACCTTAATTTAAGTTCCTATGGGGTTCGAATTAGGTTTAAGGACCTAGAGATCCAAGATCAAGGCTTAAATCTCAAAACAGGAACTGGAGAGCAGTATCAGACATCTAATAATAGTGTTAGATGTCTTATACTCAAAAATCAAAAGTCCAGACTTGTTGTCTGGATGTCCAATTAGAGTCAGGAGGGATTTTCGGTATTCTGCAGAAATTGGACGTCTGACAAAGTGTCTGGACGTCCAATAACACTGCAGAAGTGGGTTTGAGGTGTGCGGGAGGTGGCTAAGGGTCCTAAATGTCCTATAACTTATTTGGTTGTCTAGATAAGGGTTGGAACTAGGGTTTTAGGGCTTCCTAGGTTGTTGTGACCTAATCTAAGGGTAGCTAAGTCTTGGGGAAGTCTGTAGGCTATCCTAAGGTTAGGATGGACCTAAGCACTTCACATTTTACTGCTTTATTCCTACTTAATAGCATAGCAAACCTTTAACTCCTTTACATTATTATTCCTACATCTAATCTAAGCCTTCTGCTCCAGCTCTGCTGCAACTCCCGTTATTCCTGATCCAGCTTCAGATCCAGCTCCTGATCAGCTTGTTCCCTGCAATCAACATAATGCACTGAATTAGCACATTATAACATTATTTTATGCATAGGTAAGGAAGAGCAGTAAAGATGCAGATAATGCATATGCATGCATGAATAACCCTAACTTATGGTAAGTCCTAGCTTAATCTAGGTCAATTAAGACCTATGATTGCTGTGCAATCACCCCCTAATGCCCTTCACATAATCCCTGAGCACAAGCACTGACCTAGCCCAAATTAAAATTGAGTAGACGTTGGCCCTAGGATTCACCGAGTCTATTTCGGGATATTCTCCTTAACAAATTTCAAATTAGTGATGTATGCTTGCTTCAAAAGGTGCCAAGTTAAGAGTCCTGGCTGTTAAATGACTTAAGTAAGAAAGGGTTTGGCATAATTAATGACCCTTGGGACTTGCTCCCCTTGCTTCGCCTGCCCAACTTTACCACCTTCGGGAGTAAGGACAACACCAAATTCGTCATGTGGTCAGAGTTTATTTCTGAAGCATAGGTCACCCAGGTCTACACTATAGGGCCTAGATTTGTTTGCTTGGTTGTGCACACACTATTCTTGCATCTATTTTTGTTCGCATCCCTCCCTATTCTTCTCTATTGTATTCACGGAAGACGAACACTTCATCCTGAATTGGTTGGTTTAGATAGAGAGATTAGGAGGAGACTTGATTTTTCAAGGGTTAAGACTAAGGAAATGGCCGACCCAAGAGTTAAGGAGGTTGAGGACTAGCCTCAACCTAATGCTATGGCCACTATCTAGACTCAAATCATTGCCAACCACCAACTCCAACAACAACAGATCCAACCATCATGCAAGCCATACACTGACTGCAGAACCCTCAAGGGAAAGTCCCACCTAATCCACCACAACCCTCTAAGGGCCAACCAAGGACTCTGTGATTTCTACGGTCATCTGCCATTCCTGTTGAGTCATACCTTAGGGTCCCCAAAGGGGGAGATGATTTTGAGCTAAAATCCAATGTCCTTAGCTTGATTCAAAGCCAGTTCCATGGGAGCTCGAATGAAGACCCTTTCCAACACCTAGAGGACCTAGATTGGATTGCTTGAATCGTGAAACCTAGGAACATTCGTTTGAACATTGTTTTAATTAAAATGTTCCCATTCTCCTTAAGAGACAAAGCTTCTCATTGGCTTATGACCTTAAGGAGACCCAACTCCACTTGGGAAGAATTGAGGCATGCATTTCTTAAGAAGTTTTTCCCTATAAGAAAGACTAATGCCTTTAGAAGAGCCATCACTACATTCACCTTACAAAGTGAAGAACAATTCCATGAGGCATGGGAATGATTTAACGAATTATTGAGGAAATACCCGCACCACGAGGTTTTGAGGTGGCAATTGGTTCAGATTTTTTACCATGGTCTAGACAACAACCTTAGGAATTTCGTTGATGCGTCATGTGGAGGTAATTTTCTAAACAAAGATGAGGAAAGTGCATTCAAGCTCTTTGATTCAATGAGTGGGAACTCGCTTAATAACGCCTCCATGACCCAATGTAATAGGTCCAATCAACCCCGTGGTGGGATTTATGAAGTACAAACTGATTCGAGGATGGTTGATATGGACATCATAACGAAGAAACTAGATTGGGTTGAGTTGGTGGATAAGAAAATATATGAGCTTTTAAATCAATCCCAAGCCCCACCGCAAACCTTCTCCCTAAGGAAGGGAGCACACAATGTTGACCTAGTTTAGCCTATGAACCAAGTGCATCTGGAACAACACCTGACCATGTTCCAGGGAGGGACCTTTGCTCCCTCAAATCCTAATTATTTTTTACCCTCCCCTTTGGCACCTTCTACCTTTGAAGATGCTCATGCCATCCAGGGATACTCTAAGCCTGATCCTTTTTCCAACACCTATAACCCTGGATGGCGCAATCATCCAAATTTTGCCTGGTCTAACCAAAAACCAAACCAATTCCAAAACCAACCTAGGCCAAACCCTCCCTCCTATCAGGAAGGTCCACCTGCTAGACCATCCTATAACCAGCATAGGGTGGCTCCAACACAACAAAACCAAATGGACACTTTGATCAAGATGATGGCTGATATGCATCAGAAACATCAAGAGGAGATGTCTTTAGTGAAGGGACCATTGAGCCAGCTGTTAGATAACAAACAATAGGGGTTCCTTCCATCTTAGCCACAACTGAACCATAGGAATGTAATGAACAGAGGCCACAATCCTCAAGGGTTCCAACAAAATTAGGGGCAAGCCCATATGATTTTACAAGCCCCACAGACACCCTCTAGGTTTGTTGCTTCTTCTTCTTCTTCTTAAGGACCCAACCTTGGTTCCAATGCCTTAGCCAATGTGGTTACCTCGAGAAGCAACGCTCAAACCCAGGACCCCAAATGGCCAACCCCTCCTGTGACCACACTACCTGAGATAATTGATTCTAAGGATGAGTGGGTAGAACCCAAGGATCAGGAACCCGACCTGATTCAAACCCAAATCCCATACCCTAAAGCCTTGGACAAGGTCAAGAACAAGAGAAATGTAGCTCAGAATGAGGAGTTGTTAGAAATATTCAAACAAGTACAGATCAATATTTCTCTCCTCGAGGTGATCAAACATATCCTGGCTTACGCAAAGCTTTTGAAGGATGTTTGCACACCCAAACGTAAGCCAAGAACCTAAGCACCTAAGAAGGTAGTGCTATCTAAGTAGGCTAGTTTAGTGATATTGAGTAGCCTACCTCCTAAAAAGACTGACCCTAGAGCACCTTTGATCTCGTGTAATATTGGTGGTATGACTTTTGACAAAGCACTCCTAGACTTAAGTGCTTCAATTAACTTAATCCTGACTGCCCTTTATCACCAATTTGGATTCGAAGAATTAAATCCTACACCTGTGACCACCCAACTAGCCAACTGATCTGTGAAAACCCCGAAAGGAGTAGTCGAGGATGTAATTGTTCGGGTTAAGGACTTCTACCTCCCAGTTGACTTCTTAGTTCTTGACATGGAAGTCCCCAGACAATTACAAAACACACCCATCATCCTAGGTAGACCTTTTTTGGCTACAGCCAAGGCTAACATTGACCGCGACACAGGATGTATGGAAATTACCTTTGGAGATAAGAAAATGTAATTGGATATCTTCAAGGTAATTAAGTCTTTTGATTATGGTTGGGTCGAGGAATGCGATCCCATGGAAACCATGGTTGAAGAGTACTTGATAGCAAGCTCTTTAGAGAACCATTTAACTCAACCAGCTTTAGACCACTACCCTGATCCATTCCAATCTCTAGAGGTTGCAAAACTTTGTAGAACTGATTACCATCGGCAACCTCCATTTGAGGAGATTGATGTCACCCAACTCCCTCCCTTCCCTTACCCGTCAAACATTGTACCACCTGCACCTGAACTAAAACCTCTGCCCAATAACCTCAAATATGTCTTCCTAGGACCTAATCATACTTTCCCTGTGATTCTCAATGCAAACCTGACTAGGGACCAAGAGCTTAGGTTGACTACAACTCTTTCTGAACATCGAGCAGCAATTGGGTGGATAATTTTTGACTTAAGGGGAATTAGCCCTAACTATTGTACACACAAGATCTATTTTGAAGATGGGGCTTGACCTTCTTGCCAGATGCAAAGGCGACTGAACTCGAACATGTGAGAGGTCATTAAAAAGATGATAATTAAATGGTTCACTGTGGAAATCATTTATCTGATTTCGTCAGCCCCTATGTGAGCCCTACTCAAGTGGTACCAAAGAAGGCTAGGCTTATCATGGTCACAAATGACCAGGGTGAATCAATCCCCACCCACACCACCACTACGTGGCGGGTGTGTATCGACTATTAGAAGCTAAATGAAGCTACTAAGAAGGATCATTTCCCTTACCATTCATTGACCAAATTCTTGAATGATTGGTAGGGCGAAAATATTTTGGCTTCCTGGATGGATAGCCAGGGTATAACCAAGTTGCTATTGCATTAGAAGATCAAGAGAAGACCACATTCACCTGCCTATATGGCATGTTTGCATTTCGCCGTATGCCATTCGGGTTATGCAACGCACTCACTACCTTTCAGCATTGCATGTTAGCCATCTTTTCAGAGGTGGTGGGTGAATACTTAGAGATCTTTATGGATGATTTCTCCATTTTGGAGACTCATTAGGCCATTGCCTTAGTAACCTGGAGAAAATCCTGAAATGATGTATTGAGATTAACCTAGTTTTAAGCTGGGAAAAGAGCCATTTAATGGTTCAAGAAGGGATTGTCCTCGGTCACATCATCTTGCATAGGGGCATAGAAGTTGACCAAGCTAAAGTTGACTTAATTTCCAAACTTCCACCTCAGAGCTTGGTCAAACAAATCAGGTCTTTCCTAGGACACGTTGGCTTCTATAGAAGGATCATAAAAGACTTCTCCAAGGCATCCAAGCCCTTCACTGACCTTCTAGCCAACAATGTGCATTTTGACATGGCACCTTATTGCATCAAAGCCCACACCACTCTAAGGGATACAGTCTCAACTGTACCTATTTTACAACCCCCAAATTGGTCCTAGGACTTTGAAATAATGTGTGATGCATCAAATTTTGCTGTTGGAGCAGTCCTAGGACCAAGACAAGAGAAGAAACCCGTGGTGATCTACTATGTGAGCAAAACCTTAGATGAGGCTCAATGGAATTACACTGCCATAGAAAAGGAGCTACTCACTGTAGTTTTTGGATTAAAAAAGTTCAGATCATATCTTCTAGGATCCCACGTCATCATTTACACTGACCACTTGGCTATTCGACACTTGCTTCCAAAAAATGATGCTAAACCCAGGCTGATCAGATGGATCCTGCTCCTACAGAAATTTGACTTGGAAATATACGAAAAAGTCGGATCCAAGAATGTTTTAGCCGACCACCCATCCAGACTTCACCTAGAGCATATTGGACCTTCACTACCCTTAACTGACACATTTCATGATGAACAAATTCTAGTTGTGCATGGAAAGAGTCTCCCTTGGTATGCAGACTTAGTTAAATATTTAGTGGTAGGGTAGATTCCACACTACTGGTCTAGACAACAACAGGACAAGTTCTTAGCTGAGGCCAAACATTATTTTCAGGATGATCCCTTACTATTTAGACTTTATGCTAATCAAATCATTAGGAAATGTATCCCTGAAGAGGAGGTTCAAAGTGTGCTATCCTTTTATTATGACCAAGCCTATAGTGGTCACTTCTCTGGGAAACAAATGGCTGCAAATGTTTTGCAGTCCAGTTTTTACTGGCCATTACTATTGAAGGACGCAAATAATTTTCCAAAAACCTACACTAGATGCCAGACCCTAGGGACCATGAACAAGAAGCATATGATGCCTCTACAACCCATTTTTATCATTGAAATATTTGATGTCTGGGGCATTGATTTCATGGGTCCCTTCCCACCACCATCAAACGGCTTCAAATATATACTAGTCTCAGTGGACTATGTCTCGAAGTGGATTGAAGCTGTGCTTACTCGGAAATGTGATCATAAGGCCATCGTGGACTTTGTTAAGAAGAATATCTTTTCCCAGTTTGGGATACCTAAGGCCATGATCAGCGATGGTAGGAGTCACTTCATCAACTCCCAATTTTATGCTTTACTTAAAAAATATGGGGTCACTCACTGCATTAGCACCCACACCACCCGCAAGCAAATGGGAAAACTAAGGTCTCAAATAGGTAAATTAAGAATATTCTGCAAAAGACTGTGAGACCTGACTGGAAGGATTGGTCCACACAATTGGATGATGCCCTTTGGGCATACAGGATCATTTATAAGACCCTGATAGGCATGTCAGCATATCAATTGATCTTTAGCAAAGCTTACCACCTTTTGGTCAAGTTGAAGCATCGGGCATACTGGGTCGTTAAGCAATGTAATATGGATTCCCATATGGCCGGAACTCAAACGAAGCTCCAACTCTCCGAGCTTGAGGAGATTCATCAGGAAGCTTATAAGAACAATCGACTTTATAAGGATAAGATGAAAGCTGTCCACGATAAGCACATTAATAGAAAAACCTTCGAGCCAAATCAGCATGTCTGGCTCTTTGATGCGAGACTTAAACTCTTTCTAGGGAAATTAAGATCTAAGTGGACGAGACCATACCGAGTGGTCAGACCTTTTTCCAACTGGGCAGTAGAAATTACTGATCCTATGACTGGGCAAACCTTTACAATTAATGGCCAAAGATTAAAACACTTTCTTGCCTAAATTTCCTCGAAGGAAGTTGTAACCCTCATTAAGGGTTAAACTGGAACATCGCCTAGCTGGAGGTAATAAGCTCAGTGCTTTCTGGGAGACAACCCAAAGGTTTCAAGCTAATCGAATACACAGTTACAACTTAGGTGATTTCTTTCCTTACTCCCTTGCATACATTTAATTTCCAATGAGGACATTGTCCAAGGTAGGCATGGGGGAGTGGTAATTCTCATTTTCTGAGTACAAAAATTGTCAACTTGAACTAATTTTTATATCTTTATAAAAATAAAGAAAAAGAAAGGGAAAAGAAAACTTAGGCATTAGGAGCTTGTCAACTTTAGGAAATGATACATTAAAGACTAGAACACTTAGACTCCTCAGGTTTTCGGGCTTAATTAGCCTGGGTGTCCTCTAAAATGTGGATTTATTCTCGAGTTCTCACCACCTTAATTTACATTAACTTGGATAATAAAGTGGGGTGATAAGTATATGGCTTATCAACCCACCCTCTAATTTGGGGGGACTTATAGTCTAAGCATCTGCACACGTTTTGCACTAACTCACTCCTCAACAGTTCTAACAAAAATTGAGTAGCTAATGAACCTTTTAAGGTGGGATGACTGGCAAGTTGTCGTGGGTAATTGCCCATTGGCCGGTTGCCTAGAGCCCACCCATAGGACCATTTTCTTTTACTATTGCCTTTAGGTAAATCCTATATCAGGGAAGCCACCTGCTTAAAGAAAAGAAAAGGATGATGATGAAAAAAAAAAGAAAAAGGACAAAAAGAGAAAAGAAATAATCCACTTCACTGCATGAATATGGCTGGCAAGTTATCGTGGGTAACAACCCATTAGCCGTTTATCCAGATCCCAGCTCATAAAATGCATAAAAATTCCAAAACACTTAAGGAAGAAGCGGGGAAGTACAATAATCTGGGGAGATATACATTAGGTTCGCCCTTGTGTTGACCCCACAAAAATAATAGGAAGAAAGCTATCAATCTGACAGATACACCTTTAAGCAACATTTTCTTTTCGGGTCACCTAGAGGCGTAGAAACCCAAAGTCCATTTTCATTGTCATTGAGTGAGTCTATCACAATTTTCACAACAAGATATTTAACACTTGGAGTCCTTTTTGAGTCTTAGGTGGGTTGGGTAGCCGTAAAAAGTTACCCTAAAACTCTCAACTCCAAAAAAAAAAGGAAAATAATTTACTTTTATGTAGAATAACGTGAGGACTCGGACGGTCTAAATTTTGGTAAGCACCTGGGCACTGTTGAGTCTCTATGGATTAAGTTTTTAGTGGAAATTTCCTCCTATTGACAAGTAACTTATGCCCAAGCAATCGATTCTTAATTTTAGTTATAAATAGCATTTAGGTTAATTTTGCTAGGGACCAGCAAAATAAAGGCATGGAAGTATGATAAATACACATTTATTCATGGTAAAATGCCTACTTATGTTAGTTCCTAAGCTCAACATTGCAATTAACACTGTAAATAATGCATAACATTCATCATGTTGCATTTATGTTGACTTGTATAAATTACATATTAATTCACATATTTCTATGGCTTGAGAATAGGGTGATATAGTTCAGAGCTTCAGATGAAAAATCCAACCGTACAGATGGATTCAAATTGACGATCACAGCCCATCGACGCAAAATTGATCTGATCCGACATTTGTAGCATCCCCTATAAGCATCTGAAGATAAACGACCTAGATCATGACATGTGGCATCATCTATGTTGCTCCAAGACCGCCCCACTCTCACTAAAAGACATCATCGCCACTTCTCCACCGTCGGATGAAGATCGCATGGCTAGTGAAGCACCATGTCTCATCAGGCTCACGGTTATTGGATGAAGATCCAATGGCCACGAGCATGTGCACGATGGATCATCCGCATGACAATCAACAACCACAGCTCATTGGAAATGAGCACGACTCTGATGCCAAGGATGCACGTTCGAGTCTCACCGAAGCACCTCTCTACCGAAATCAAAATTCAACCATCCGATCGAACATGAGCGGCAACATAGATGGAGACGTGGTGCTCTGAGCGCCACGCAATCAGCACGTGCACAATAATGCACAAACGCATGCCAAATCATATGCATGCCCATCGCGTGATCCGGTGCACTCACGTAAGATGGCTGTGAGCACTCCCCACCGTCCAATCTCAAAAGAGGCATGATATGTGCACACTTGAACAATTCGAAGGTGCGATCCACGTGCTCTCCCCAGCCATCCAATGTGAATCAGACAGCTATCATCTCCCATTGCCAGAGAAAGTGCGCTGCATGCAATTTGGGAGCGCGAGATCTGCATTCTTTATCCACCCTACGATGAGGATCCAACAGCTACATGTGATCCTTACGTCGTCCAGCTGCATGCGATCTCCGCATCATCTAACTACGGCCTTCAACGTCGGCCAGCGGGTGTGTGGGACATGCGTGCATGTCCCATGCACCCCCGTTAAATCCATGCACGAGAATGACCCCTTCCTACACCTATATAAGCCCCTCCTACACCTCTCGTCTCTTCCTATCTTCTACAAAGCATGTGCCCCACCTCCATAGAGCTTTAAAGTAAGGTCCCAGAGCTGTTAAGTCGTCGATGGAAGCCCCTCCACCGTTGTGGCTACCTCGCCTCTCCGTTTTGTGCATTTAGTCTTTAGTTTAATGTTTATGTTGTTTTAAGCTTTCCTCTAGCATTATAGTTGTAAAACAATTCTATCTTTCACCGTATATTATCATCTTGATTGGTTTCATGCATAGTTAGCAATCACCACATCTTTATCATGAATCTCTAACCCTACAACTCTCTCTCCGCAAGCAAATGAAATGAAATATTTTGTGACATTAAAGCGATTAACTGATCCGATTTCACGCCTCCTCGTGTTTGACACTCGTACTCACGTTCGATTCTTCTTTTAAAATTGATGTCGTAAACACATGTTACAACGAACAACTTAACCTAATGCATTTCTCGACGTCACTTGCTCTGTAGGGTTCAACTTTTACAACTGACTAGGCACTCCACATTGTTGTTGATTTCTAAAGGAAAAACATCTACACCCATGTTTTCGGAACTTGATTTGAACTTGGCTGAATCAACCTAAAGTTGAACCCTAAATGCTACTAAGCAAGATTTGAACCCTAAAATTCATCTCATCTCAAATAATCTTGCTTTGAAACCACTAGTTATGCACGCATCCACTTAAAGGGTACAACTCATTTAAAGGGCCCATTACATTCCAACGCACTACTATCTCAGGCTTAACTTAAAATTGAGTAGACGTTGGCCCTAGGATTCATTGAGTCTGTTTTAGGGTACTCTCTAAATCGTGACACGAATTAGTGACGTTTGCTTTTTCCATAAGGTGCTAAGTTGGGGGCCCTGATTATCAAATGACTTAAGTAGGCAAGGGTTTGGCATAATTAACGATATTCGGGACATGCTCCCCCTGCTTCTCCGGCCCAATTTAACTGGCTTCTGGATTAAGGACAACACAAAATTCATGTTGTGCTTAGAGTTTATCTTGGAGCATAGGTCCTTAAGCTACCTAACTTAAGGATAGGCCTGTATTTTTTATGTTGTAGGGCTCCTTTCTTCCATCCTTCCATCTTCCTTCCAGTGTATGCTTGGGAGGAGGTCATTGAATCCTCATTTGGAAGGACCTCTAGACCATTCGTGGAGGCACAGGTTAAGCTATAGTCAAGCAGATCCCATGGCTGACCCACAACCACCTCCCAAGCCTCCAAATCACAGGAGTCAATTCAAAGGCTACTGGAACAATTGCAGCAGATGCAAGAATGGTTCCAATGCATGAATGTTAGGGTGCTTAGCCCTTAAAAGACTTTTATGATCCTTCAGACTATGGGGATTGTCTCGGTGTTGTGATCCCATAGGTGATGTAGAAATCAATCCGCAGGTATTAAGCCTAATCAAATACTTTCATGAGCTTGGCTCTAAGGACCCATTCCAGCATTTGGAGTATTTAACCACTTTGGTTTAGACCACCAAGGCTTGGAATGTGAATGAGGAGCAAATGATCATGAGACTTTTCCCCCACTCTCTCAGGGATAAGGTCGCACAATGGTACCAAACTATTGGAAGGCTGATTACTACATGGTATGATGTTAAATTAGCTTCCTAAAGAAATTCTTCCTAGTCAGACGTACTAATGTCGGCGATGGGCAATTACCACTCTCGCCCAGTGTCTGGGGTAACCACTTCATGGTGCTTGAATATTGATATCCCTCTTGAAGTTGAGGAAGAAAATTTAGGCCCTGAATATCAATCATTTCATTTTGAGGAACCAAACACTAATGGGCCTGAATATGATTTTGTTGTATTTGAGGATACTCAGGAAGACATTCATGAATTGATTTAGATGATCACATATACTAAACAACAAAATCAAAAAGATCTTAACGACTCCTCAATCAATGATTCAACCCATTCCACTTTTATGGAGGGACTCACTACTGAATCTATTGCCCAATTCCATCTAAGTGAGAAAGAGGAAATATCCCCTTATGAAAAAGATATTCAATATATTGAAAAATTATTGGGGATTACATATGATGAGTTACCTGAGGAAGTTAAGAATGTTGCTAAATCATATGAATTCAATTGGGAATTGGAATTGAATGACTGTGAAGAGGAAAAAGAAGAGGATGATACTCAGGAAGAAATATCTTTGGGAGAGATAAAGAGTGATCACTCGACCTTGACTTCCTGATTTGACCACACCACTTGGATCATGCCTTCCATTTATCACCATTATTAGGACCCATATGTACCCCACACGACTTTTCTCATACCCCAACCACCTGCCTTCTCCATCAACTCTTTGGGATGCCTCCATCTTCATCTCTTCTAGGCACCCACATTTATCTTTCTTTCTTCTGTAGCATCTAGCTGCAAATATTCCCAAGCCCCATTATAATTTTTTTTTTTGATTCTTTAGGCTTGGAATTCATGGACGGTTGGTTCACATTTGTGGCCCGCTGTTGGCAAATGAGATTAAAATTCTTATCATTTTATTTGCCATTCTCAATACTATATTGATATATCCTTTTTGAGTTTACGCCCAGCTAGAGGCATTAAACTCAGCACTTATATATAATATATTTTATTTAGCACATTTTCTTGCATATTTCTTTCCTTTCATAGGTGTTGGAATATGTTGTCTACTAAGAATTTAGGAACTATTCCAGGTTATTTCTACCCTTTATATTTCTTGTCTTGCATTATTTTTCATTATATTCATGCATGAGGCATGCAAGAAAGTAGGCATGGGGGGGTAGTGTACATATATTGAAAACTTTTTTGCCAACACCTAGGAAAACCTTTCATATTTTTGAAATATCATGCTAATTGTACCTTAGGGTCCTTAATTTAAGAATAACCGACTCCACCTCCAATGTTTACAATGGAGCTAGAAATTATCTGCAACAGCCACTTCTGACTCATCCACTCACCTTTTTGTTCTTAAAATTAGGATGAAGCTAAATCTGAACTCGAAGAAGGGAAAATTTTGAAGTGCAACCATGAAAGGTTGCTTATACATACAATATATATAAATTGCATCAATGAATAAAAGATTTTTATCAAGAGGTTTTATTAGGGATTCTCTTCTTGAGTTGATTCTGAATTTAGAATCCAGTTCAACTATTACACTTGCACATAGATTTTGCAATGGATCAATTATGAAGACCAATAGACATCTTTAGTTTGTTGAGCAGAAGCATTCCTCCTTTTCCAGAACCCTTGGACAGTAGTCAGGGAGTCTGGCAAACCATCTTCCATAAAATCCACCAAACATTTGTGAGGTGAAAGTAGAGTGTCTACTGGTGCTCTAAGTCTAATGCAAGGACTCTTAAGTTTTGGATAATTGGATAATGATATTCGGAGCTAGACATAGTTTTCGCTCTTGGTTCCTTGGTGCGTAGATTCTTGAGAGCCACCAAATAAGGCAAAAATGAAGAGATTGAGTTCTAATAAAACTATGACTAAGGTGGATGGTCACGACCGTCTTTTACGAAATCCTCATTTGAAGGTATTTGTGTCAAGGGTCAAAAAATATGCTGCCCTATCCATTCCTTTCTTGGTGCCTAGAGCAGGCACTTCCACCAAATAAGCTACACATTATCCTCTTAAACATCACTGTTCACACGCAGAATCGATGTTTTAAAAGTAATGTGCTGTAGTATACCCAATAAATCACATAGAACACTTAAAATTTATACCTCGAAAGAAATCCAAGGTCAAACACAGGGAATAATATGATAATTTATCTCAAGATCACAATTTTAAGCAAAAATATAATAATGTAATAGCAATTTCAAGCACAAATGATGTAAATATAAATTCAAGAGTCAATGTGGCAAAAATGATTAAGGTAAAATGGTGATTTGAATCACCAATTTACCCTATTAATAATATACTCAAATAATGCTACAGTATCAGCCACACAATTTCCACATCAACTTAAGTGTCTTAATAATGCAACAGTGACTCAGAACCAACAACAGAGGCAAAGGCCTCGCTTTTTCCTTTTGGTCTCAGGGAGTGGCACAAACATGGCACCAACAAAGGCGAAGGCCTCCTTTTTCACTAAGCGTAGAGAGCAACAGAGGACAAAAATCCCCTCTTCTCTCTCTCTCTTTTTCCTTCTCTTCTCTCTCAGATACCTGAGATTAATCAGGTCAGTAATCAGGTATAAGGACAGGGGTCCAGATCCGTGGGCTATGAGCACGGACGAGGGTGCGTAGGTGTGCGAGGGACCTCACCCCCCATGTGTTGAGGCGATAAAGCCTCGGCACAAAAACAATTTATCCCCTGTTGAAGGTGCACCGCTCTACGATGTGGGACTAAAATCCCACACCATTCTTCAGGTAATCGCGAAGCTATTCCCTTGTTCAATTCTCCCAAGGGAGTAGTCAGTGCTCCTAATTGGTGGTCCAAGTGCAATCCTGGGATGATTCTGCAGCTACTAGAGTCAGTACCTGGAGCAAGCGTACACTGGAGCAAGCTTTAAGCTTTGCTCGAAGCTTCTGTTAATGGTGGCGAAGGAGCGACCACTTGAAACAGTGAAAGTAGCCTAAAGGCCATGTTAGAAATCCTTAGGAGCTTCGTGCAAATGTGGCGAAGGTGTTGGTGGCAGTGGCGTGTGGTGAGAGTGGTCGGAGATGGCTGGCGAAGGTGGAGGAGGTCGGAAAAGGTGCATTTGTTCGATGGATGATTTGGGTGAGTGGAGTGGTGAATAGGGAGAGGGGTTTTGATGGGCAAGTCATGGTAGAGCTTATGAGGTAGTTGGCGAGGTGTTTGGAGTGGTGGAACGTGTGGAAGACCTCGCCAGAGTGGTTGCTGGAGCAGAGGGAGATGAATTTGCAGGAGGCAAAGCGGTGGTCGAGTCAGAGTGGCGAAGATGGAGTTGTGAAGTAGCGGAGCTAGGGAGTTGATCTGAGTAGGTAGCAGATGACGAGGAGGAGCAATGTCGGGTTTGTTATGGCTGGCATCGGAGATGAAGGCTACTCCAGTGGGGTGGAAGCGGCGACGACAATGAGGATTGGGGTGCCCGCTAGTATGGCATGACACGGAAGTGGGAGAGGAAGGAGAATCCACCGCTGGTATTGCGAGCGAATGACGAGAGTTGTCGGAGGGAGTCGCCGGATGTCATGGAGCCTTTCGGTCGAAGAAGAGGGAGGAAAGAGGGGTATTCCAGGCCAAAAACAAGCGTAAGGAGATCGGCGTGGATCATGGGTCTTTATATAGGCCTTAGAGGGAGGTTTGAAGCTTGGAAACCAAGCTTTCAAGCTTGGTAAGCTTGACGCACAAGAGATACCCAAATCTCTCATACGTTCGCATGAGAGATTGAGAAGGTTATGAGGTCTAAGATCAGGTGTGATGGAAAGAGAATTCCTTAAGGAATCTCTGGTTCAAGTATGGGAGAGTTTCATCAAGCAATCATCAAGAACATTCCAAATGAAGGTCATCGGAGTAGGATTCCTCCATGACAATGGTGGAAGGACCTTTTTGTAAAGAGTGATGATAAAGATAGAGGCCTATTTGTAATGAATTTCAAAAGTTAGGGTCACTTGTGAAATAGAAAGAATCAGATAGGACTGAAATGCAAACTTGGTCAAGACGATCTCTGATTGGGCTCAAATTTCGTTACAAACCTCATTTAGACCTAAGGAATCCAATGGTAAAGTTGGATTTTGGTTTTAACCTAGTTTGATTGGGTAATTTATGCAAAAACCTAAATTAAGGCAATAGTCTGTCTATAACTCTATTTTGGGTCAAAGCGAATTCTAATGGTCAATTCAAAGGTACCACACCCTAAAGGAAAATTTTCTATGAATTTTAGAGGGTTTGGATGAATTTTATCCTAATCGTAACCTCAGTTAGTTAAGTGGGTCTATTTTTATAGTTTCAAATGTCATTTAATTCTTGAAGTGCATAAAAACCTATTTCTGTCTACGTGGACCCCCTTATTAGACTTGAATGTATATTTGACCTTTAGTAACCCTTGAAAAACTCCGTGGTTATTCTGTATTTGTGGGTTACTGGTAAAATTACAAAAATAACCTTTTATTCTTATTTTCTTCTCAAAACAACTCAACCTACCCAAGAGTCTTTTTGACTGATATGTAGGAGCTTTTATTAACTTTATCAGATAAAATTGATTTAGTTATGGCTTATGATGGTGTTCCCATCAATCAACAATCCCCAATAATGCCTCATGAATCAAAATTGGCGTGTATTATGTTGTATCACGTTATGTTAGTAGTTATGAAAAAATAAAAAAATAAAAAAATAGAAAAAAGAAAAAGTCAGAAAAAATGGCCTTGACCTACTTTTTCTATATTTCTGATCACCCGAATACTGATTGAGGAATTCTACCTTAGTTGTAGGGTTATTAGAACTTTAATTAAAGTGTTAATGCCATGTGTGGCTACCAAAAATTGAATACATTTACAAAATCTGGTGAGATTATAAGTTTGAAAAGAAAAGGAAGAAAAGAAAGAAAAAGAGAGAGATAGTAAGTACAAAGGAACTAAAAAAGAGCACAGTTGTAATACTAGACATTATGTAGGTTGGTGCCGAGAGTACAACCTCAAAAGAGAGCACAGTTAGTGTCGAGAGTACAAAGGAACTAAAATATGGTTGCCCTCTCTAAGTTGAATTAGTCGATAGTCTAAGAGACCTAAAGCCTGTAATATTAGACATTATGTAGTATCAGATGGGTGTGAGCCACCAAATGCAAAATCACGTGACTCAGACATCTTCTACCTAAGCCAGAAAGATGGGGTGGAAATTACATATTACTTGTTATGTATCTCCAAGGGAAGAAGTTGCCTATGCTGATAGAATTTTTACTAAGGGTTAAGTACGAACTTTAGATGTGGATTGGCTTTTTACTTGGGTCCATTACTTAAGATGTTGTCACTACACTTTCATACTGTCTGGATCTTTAGATTTTTGGATGAAAACAAGAGGAAAATATTTAATCAAACCCTTGATAAAAAGAATAAGCAATCCTTTAGGGACCAATTTGTAAATAACATAGTTCATACACCTTGCATTCATTCTTGCATTTGCTAGGGACTAGCAAAGTTTAGGCATGGGGGTATGATTGTATAGCAATCGTAGGTCTTAATCAACCTAAATAATGTTAGAAACCTAGCTTAATCTGTAAATATTGCATTCATATCATGCATATCATACAATGCATCATGTTATAGTATTGTACATAGAATAATGCGAGATTATCTTGCTATTTAATGCTTCTATTGTTATTTGTAGGTAATAAAGTGATTCAGGGTGTGAGTTAGAGTGGAATAAGGCAAGGAAGATAAGAAGAAGAGAAGAAGAAGATGGATCCAGACAGAGAAAGGAGGAGGATAGCCCTATCCCTACCCTTAGAAACCATAGGACAACCTTCCTAAAACCTAAAACCACTTCCATTAGGACATTTTGGCCTTAGAACCTAAAACATGGATAGAACTATCCATATTTCTATCCACACCATCCCAATCCCTAACCTAAACCTTAGAAACCCTAGGAACTAGTGCCCAAAACCTATTTAGATTTCCCAAACACTTAGGAACCAAAACCTACCCTAGAACACTGTAAGAACACTTTCCAACAAAGTTTTAGGTGTCCAAACAATGTGTCCAGATTCCCAATCTCTATAGAAACACTCGCCAGAACCCAAGTCAAGTACTAACATGGAATTGGCATCCAACCCACTATTTGGATGCCCAACTTTGACGTATAAGATGTCTTACCATATTTCCAAACATCTAGAGATGCTCTCTAGTTGCTATTTTTGAAATCAGACGCATGGGTTCAATCCTTTTGACCTAGCAGCACCACTACCCTTAGCCCAACCTAACTAGGTTAGACCATTACCCCCAAACCCTAGAGCCTAATTAGGGAGTTCCTAATCCAATTCCACACTTATGCACCTAATTAGGTTAAGACTCAACCTAATATGCTAAACCAACCCGCCTAAGACCTAACCCAACACACCCACACCACCACTACTTGGTTGCCCACTCTAGAATTCTCTAGAATGGTCTCTAAGTGGTGTGCACACTCCAAAGGTGGCGCCACTCTTGAAGACTAAAAATAGTAGCCACCTTAGTCCACAACTCCTCTTCGCCAAAATAGGATCTAGAAGACCACCTCTACTCCACATGTTGGCACCAACTAAGTGACCCTCTAAAGTCTTCTATAACCATTTAGAGGAGCCACCCAAAGTCTATAAAAAGACACCTAGTGTGGCCACCCAGGAGATGATACTCTCCCTCATTAGTTCCCTTAGGCTCCATCTACCTCCACCTCCATAGCTCTCCTCCTCTACTCTGCAAGGCCGTCCCCATAGTCCTTCTCCAAGGGGTACTTCTCCTCCTCCATGGACGGCTAGCAAGAAGAAAGCCCCTCTCCAAAAGTTTCTCAAGGATGGCTAGGGAGAAGAAGGGTTCTCCACCCTCTCTTCTATTGGATGTGTCTCTCATCTTCACCGACCTCTAAGGCTACCGAAGCACTCCTCGTCGGAGCACCATCGGCACCCTCCTTTTCTAATCTCTAGTCTAGATTCTTTTGCATTTCAAATATATATATATATATATCATCAAGCATGTCTCTAGAAGTAGTTTTGTATATTCTCATCACTATTGTGAATATGTTAATAGAATAAAGCTTCTTTCATTATCAAATAAATTATGACGATTTCTCTAGATTTCAATGATCATATGTTGCACCATGTTAGGTTTAGGCTTTAGATTAGTTAATAAATTGGGTTAGAAATTCATTTTGGAATTTGCGATCACACCTCCCTGAGTTCGATTGGGACTCACCAACTCGTTATATAATTTTTGTTTGAATCGGATTTTGCGACTGTAGTACGACGTAAAATTATTCAAACTCACAATTTATGATCTCAACATGCTTCCATGGAGACTTTCAACCAATCCCAATAGCCCAGATCAAATGCTAATGAGGTTCAGGATTCTCATTCATTTGACATGGAATAATTGATTTGTAATGAGTTAGATAAGGTGGATCTAGTTTCCAAAAGAATGGAAGAGTGGATCTCCATGCATGTGCATATCCCATGCATGAGCATTAAGACCCCACTACGCACAAGGCTAGTTTCCACCTTCCTCCCAACACTATATAAAGCCCTACCACCCCTCTCATTCCTCTTAATCCCTTCCTACCCCATTTCTCACCTTCCTAGAGCTCAAGAACTTGTTATAAAGATCACTTCTAGTGTTCCCAAGCCATTGGGATGCTCCACTAGAAAATTAAAATAATTTTTTCCACCTCACCCTCATTCGTGGAGCTCCCGTCAGCATCTCCTCATCCCCATTCTAGGAAGCGGATCACGCCACGACGTTGCCCTTCCTCACCTCATTGCCTTCCGACACCATTCTCATTCCAGCTTCTCACCATCTTTATCCGGGCTCCGTGAACACTTCTCATCCTCCAAGCAACCGACAAGGAAGATTTCTCTCATCTCTATCTTTTTACAGCTTTCCTAGTGTAGATTTATTGTATTAAACATTATATTTTCAAGCATATATCTAGAAGTGATTTCCTCTCTCTCTTCAATTATTTGCAATTAGAGTAATTATTCCTGCTTTACTTTCCCTGCTTTGTAGATTAGCTAGACTATTTTAGAGATAATTTTTCACCTACCTTCTTGGTTATCTAAAATACCAACAAAAATCACCAAAGATAAAAACAAAAAAACAAATAAATACGAAACATGGATTTCTCTAAATCAAACATAGCCTCCCTGTGTTCAACCCGGGACTCACCTGAGTCTTGATTAAATTATTTGATAGCGGATTTTCTGCAACTCGATGACGCAGATTTCTATTTGTAGAAACCCTAAATCACCCTTTTTCACATGAATCTCCCACTATCTTGCTACAAGCCATGATAGACTCTCCAAGTCTATCCAAGAACTATACTTGAGCATTTAGGTAGTCAGATACACATGATGCCCGTGCTATAGCAAAACTAAATTTGTCTCTCACTGCCTACGCATCATCAAAGAAATACTGTCAATAACATCCTAAATACTAACGTAGTCCCTACTGGTGAGTTGCCTATCAAGAAGACCCAACTCCTAGTCGTAGAAAGGAGTAGGACAAGCTGGTGGAGGGTTGGTGGCAGTGAAATGCTCATAGAGTGGGTAAGTTGGAGGTACAACAAAAGAGGAAGCTCCTTGAGTAGATGGTCTGTCATGCTTGATGAGAGCCTCATCATGAGCCATAACTAGCTCATTTTAACATAATAAAGAGAATAAAAGCTCCTACATAACCTAGAAGAGGGCTTAATTGAAGGAATAAGTGTTCTGAGAAGAAAACATGAAATAAAGGTTAAAACTGTAATTTTACCATTGCAGTACATAAACGGGATTTCTCAGAGGCTAAACATAGGTCAAATGGTCTAAATAAGATAAAAAGTGGGTTGATTCAATCAGAAATGGGTTCGTGTGTAATCTAGGAATTAAATGACATTTGGTAACCCTAAAACAGACCTGCTTAAATCAACAAGGTTCCAGACAGGATAAAAATCAAGTAAACCCTCTAAAAATCATGGAAAAATATCCTCTAGGGTTTAGAAGATTCAATTTGGCTTTTGGAACCTAGTTTGACCTAGAATAGGGTCCTAGCTCATCAATTAACCTAATTTAGGTTTTTATGCAAAATATCCAATCAAACGTAGTCAAACCTAAAATCCAACTTCACCATTGGATTCCTTAGGTTCAATTTAGGTTTGTACCAAAATTTGGACCTAAGGGGAGGTCGTCTTGACATACTTTGCAATTTAGTACACCCAATCACATTTTGGTCCCTAACTTTTAAAAACCATCACAGAGAGCCCCCTAGCTTCCTCGCCAACCTTGCAATCAGGTCCTTCCACCATTATTGGGGCAGAATCCTGCTCCGACGAGGATTAGAGAGGGAATACTCTCTAATTTCTCATAGTTCCCCTCCCAGAAATGGAAGGGAGATTCTCTGAGGAATTCCCTTCCATCTGAGCCTGGTCATGATCCCAGACTCGCATCCAATCTCTCGTGCAAACGCACGAGAGATTCGGGTATCCAACCACCTTCCTTCTCCGACAGAACGTCGGTGACAAGAAAGCTTGTCCTCCATGCTCCAGACTCACGGCCAGCGCCTATAAAAGAAACCTCAAATTCAGCCGAACCTCCTCACTTGACTTGGCTAGGATTCCGCCTTAGATTCTTCTCTTTCTTTTCCAACCAAGTTGTCGAGCGAGCTCTGGCGAGCCCTCCTCCCCTTCCTCTTCGCTCTGCCACAAAACCAGTGGCAGAGACATCTTCCTCATACTCCTCCACGTCGTACAACACCCGCACGCATTGCCTTAGCCCCGTCGTCACCGCCATCTCCCTCCACTAGGCGTCTTCTTCTCCGGCGATAGCAGATACTGCTGTCTGCCTCTCCGTCCCCTTCGTCCCTGCAATTAGGTCAGAACTATTCCCCTTCTTCCCCTCTTTCTTTTCCCCACTTTATTTCACTCGATTAACCCTCAACTGTTCCTGTCCACCATCACCTTCTTCATCTTCGGCCACCCTCCGGCAAGTTGCTCCCGTCGTTCTGCAGCCCAACACGACTCGCCGACCGTCTCATAAGCTCCGCCTCACCTAACTGAGCACTCTCCACCCATCCACAGTCCCGCTACACCTACCCAACACGCCCCCGAACTCACCCATCCCTCAGGCCACAGGACGACCTAGGCACGCATGCCTAGGCCGCCCTGCAGCCTGCTACAGGGCTCATCACCTTCGCCGTGCCACAACGAAGGTCCCCCGGAAATCTGATTAGGTCGAGAGGCCCTTTTCGTGTCTGGCAGATTCCGCGCCCCGGCCGCCATTGACGTCGACTCGAGGAGCTCCAAGCTTGCTCCAGGCTTCAGAACTGCTAGGATCCAGGTACTGCGCATTGGGGAAGATCTCATGAAGACTTCTGCTCCAGTAATCGACACCAACAGAGGCCGCAGCTGTGGTAATTGCAAGAAGGTTTGCTGTGGGCACGTGCGAGAGAAGGCAGGAATTTAGTCCCACATCGTGAATTCACAGACGACTAAAGTGGTTTAAATTGTTTTTGTGAAATTGGCTTATCGCCTCCAGTCACTTGGGGTGAGGTCCCTCACCTAACTCACATGCCTCATCTGCGGTTTCACCTCGCGGATCTGGCGGGATCCGACCCGACCCTATCTGAGCACACCTCGCGCATCACATACACGCTGGTGCGCCTGGTCACGAGTGTGCGATCCGACCCGTTAACTCGGCTTTGGGAGAGCTTCATGAGAGTGGTTTACAGAGAGAGAGAAGCGCGAGTAGAAGGGGGGTTAGGTTTTGCTGTGGCATTGTGCAGGAAAGGAGGAAGGAAGGATTGCAGGGGAGAAGCCAGCACTTAGACGCTAAGGAGAAGAAGTAGAAGGAAGCCTTCGCAGAAGAAAAAGAGAAGAAAAGAAGGTGCGCCAAGGGAAAGAGAACTCAGAAGAAGAAGAAGAAGAAGAAGAAGAAGATGAAGAACTGAAGGCAGATAGAATCCAAAGAAGAAGAGGGCCCGTAAAGAAGAAAGAAGGAAGAAGATACTGCAGATGAAAATAGAAAGGAAGAAAGATCAGAAGAAGAAGAAAGAATAATGGAAGAAGGGAAATACTCCAATATTTCTTTTTTGCCATAATTGCTTTTCAAACTCATGCATTTATATTTGAATTAAAGTTTTGAGTAATTAAAGTATTCAATTATATTCTAGAGATTAGTAGTAAATTCCAATTGCTCCTTGTGTTCGACCTCGGATACTTCGATTTTCGAGTAATAAAATCTTTATTTGTTGTCACGGAAGGTTCGTCTATATTACAATGCATTAATTAAAACACAATCCAAACGCATCAACATTTTGGTGCCGTTATCGGGGAGCAACGAGCAATTTACCATTAGTCTCTACATTCTTTTTATCATATTGAACACTAACTTGCCCTACTTTACTTTGTTGTGATCTCACAGGTATTTCACGAGAAAATCCCTCCCGCAAGTCAACCACTCCAGGGCAGGTAAGTTCTTTTCTTCCTTAAACTATCCCCTAAGCTTTAAATGACAAAAGGAAGAAATTAATTTAGGAATCAATTGCCTTCTTTCCATAGTAATTACCATCTTTAAAGGCAAACGTTTCCTGGTTTTGCGAAAATATTTCTCAAATCTTCTTGAAGTTGGAGCGATTGTTTTTAGATTCTATCCCACAAATTCATGTGCCTAATAGAAATTACGTGTAATCTCGGCGGACAACACACTTCTTATTTTTAAGTCCAAAGAGAGCCTTTTCAAAAGAAAAAAAAAGGACTGGAAATAGAACCAAATTAGGGTTTCTACAGTAGGATCTTGGAGTGTTAGTCATACATGCCTGCATAAAAGGAAAGAAACCCTCCCGCATCAGTGTGTCACCCAAGCCCTTGATTGAAGAGATCTAAACAAGACAAACCCTAAGAAAAATTGAGCTCTAAAATCACTTGAATCTTAAAACCTTGGACCTAATAAACTGGGAGTCAAATCAGGGTGATCTCTAGGCTCCAAACCTAGAATCATTCTGCCATCTATAGGACAGGTCAGGTGAAGTTGACCCATTGGGTCAACCAACCTCTAAATTAGGTCACAATATCAAACTATCTAAAGTTCAAGTGAGAACCCTAAAGCACCTTTGAAATAAAAGTGGTAGACTTAAGAGGTTAAGGTCCCCATTCTGATCTACCTGGAATCTCAGTGACAAGAGAGGTCGGGTGGGGGAAACCCTGTAACCCGTGGGGACGCTCTACCGTGTAGGGGTCTTTGCAGGACTCTCCCTCTCTGGCTACCCAGGTAATTCTCAGGTGGACGATATTCTAATTCAGGGGTACCATCCGCCCTGAACCTCCATAGTCATCCAAACGTCTTTGGGTGTCTTGATTGGGTCAAAAACATCTCCAGTCCCTCATCTTTTCTCTTTAGAGCACACACATACATTTTTCACTGGGACTCATTATTTAGATTTGATCGCTTCATAACTTGATTCTACATCTTGATTCAAACTCTGATTCTACATCTTGATTCCACCACCTGATCTAAATATGCAGCCAAACCACCTAGGACTACCATTCAAGAAACCTGAATATCGGAGATCTATGAGAGATAAGATGATTGAGGATAACATGAAATTCTATGAAAAAGAAGAAACATCAACACCAGGAAACATTCAGGTTGATGTCCCAACAACCACAACCTTTATCATAATTTGTGCCCAAGTACTATTAGCAGAAGCCAAAAAAGGATCAACTCGTGACTTGATCATTACTGGATACATTGAGATAGAAAAATTGCACAATCTTGAATACCTCCAATGTATGACAAATCCTCGACTTTGGAAGCAACACCAAGATAATCTTGAAAAACGAGAAGAGATAATGAGATTAGTAAAATAAATTATTGACCAAAAGTACCCGTATACAGAAGATGAACCATCTTGGGAAAACATCGAGGATCAATCTGATCTCGGGTTTGAGGCATAAAATGGTTGTGGATTCCCAACCCAGATAGAATACAATGTGCCTGATATTGAAGATGGTTGGGAAGCTTCAAATGCAGGAAAATACCATGTTGAGCCCATTCTAGAATCCCAAAACTCCTGCAAGTATGAGAGTAGAACTGAACCTCTTGAGGGTGTAAATTCCATCCCTTATTCTGATAACGTGACCCTCGGAGGTTATTCGAACCTAGATTCTAGTGATTCAACCCACATCCTAAGCCCAAAATCAAGATCTGAAACCTATTGGGAAGATTTCCAGGTCCCATATGAAGATCAATCTTTTAATGAAGAATATGATTTCGGGCCTTTATTTGATGAATATCCCTCACCAACATCCTTAGAGGAACTTATCAATTTTTCGGAAGTCACGCCAATTTACGATACAGAAATCGAGGAGTTGGATGAGTGGGGTTTCGATTGGGTCTGCCCTACTAGCTTAGAACCTAAGCCTCTACCAGATAAGGACACCTTTCTAAGCTCAGAGTTAACATTTAGGCTAAACCCCAGCCAGGCTGGTGAGTATACAATATATGATTTATTCTATGGTGGAACTCATGATGTTGAATCTTATTTAGATTTTGATTTTCGCAAACTCTCCGACGATTTCGAATCTAACCATAACATCGGAGAAAATCTGCTTCATAAGCCAATTCTCTTTGAAGCCACTTGCTCCACATATATAGAACCAATTAAAACCCGTTCCCTACCTCGACCCGCAACCGGACTCAATTTCTATTCTGATTCACCTCCCACTGAGCCGTTTGCAGATGATTCAACTCCATATCTATACCAGGTGACAGGTATTGATCAGACCGAAAAATAGGAGCCAACATTCTTTGATCACCCCTATAGGGATTCCACACCTTACATTGATTATTTTTCGGAACCCTATTCTGACCAGGCTAATTCGACTCAGCCCAAACCTGAGTTTTCACTTCCATATCCATCTGAACCACATGGCATTTGGTGGGTTCCGCATCTGTTGATCTGCATCTATCAACCCACCAGACTTATTGGGTTTGAGCTGCATCATCAGCCCACTGATCTTAACAAGCACCTGGTTGGACCAACCAGGCTCTTAATCAAGGTGCTTGTTTTACAAAATTCTGTCGATTTGACCACTCCCTCTCCACCCCATTTTCCGCTCGGCTGAAGGCATCAAATTTAGCGCTTAATGTGAGGCAACCTGTCATCCCAAAAATAGAGACCCGTCTGATTATCCGTCTGTACTCCACGTCCATTGCACCTTGAGTTCAGCCTTAGACAGTTGATCCCACCTCTGGTACACGTACTAGAGCTTGAAATCGTTCACATCAGTCATTTTCGAACCATTCACCCACCCGATGTATCTTGTTCTAAGTCCCTGACCTTAACATTATTTCACACCCTCTGTTTACAATGACATTGCAAAACTTAGGCATGGGGGGGTGATAAAGTGCATACATACAGAACCAAGAAAAAATCAGAAGGATTCTCACAAAAAATTCACATATGTCAAAAACACAAAAAAATTGAAAAATTATGAAAAAGAACAAAAAATGGGGGAGGGCGGAAATTTTGTGAGCCACATAATTATAAGGTGGAGAAAAAGAGCAAAAATGACAAAAGGGAGCACAAAAAGAAAAAGAAAAAGAAATAGTCATTAGTAAAAGATTAAGGAATTAACTGAAGTTCTAGACCAGATCAAGAAAAGAAAAGTGCTAAGGAGACATAACAATAGATTAGCGGGAACGTTGATCTTAGGCCTCTTGGGCTAGATTCTTTAGCTTAAAAATTCACATATCCGCTAAAATCTGGATACTCCTCAAGAGGTTGAGGAAAATGCGAAGCTTGAATAATAGGTCTAAGGCTTAGGAAGTATTCGACCTCGCTAACTGACCTCCGGTTTGCGAGATTCGGTAACCTAAGCACCCTAAATTCACACACAGTCTGATTCAGTGCGCATAAACATCCAAATCACGCAAAAGCATTTAATGTTCTGCAAAAGTCACCTAGATTAGGAGCGGCTAATTAACACAAGTTGATTTGGACGAGTTCCCGACGTGGAGAGGAGGGAAATTCCCCTCGAAGATGCATAACAACACATCATCTCCTCGGTGCTTGTCTCTTAGGATATTTAAATATCCTACTGGGGGCATGTAAGCACTCTACTGGTTCAGATGCTATGGGCAGCATTATCACGAAATGTCGATTGCTAGGGTCTGAATTCGACCACGGAACGCCATGGGCGGGATTATCTCGAAATCTTGAAAGCTAGGGTTCTGGGGGTTGCCATGGGCGGGATTATCTCGAAATCTCGATAGCCAGGGATCCTTGAGGATTGATGATGGGGACGAGGAATCCGATACAGACCGTGTTGAGAAGCTAATCCGAAGCTAGAAATAAAAAAAAAAGAGAGAGAAACGCTCTTCAAACAAATAAATCTTCTATCTCTTTCATACAAAAACACACTGTAAACTGAACCTAGGCTAAAAATGTCTCAAGCACGGGTGCTTTAACCACGGAGTACAACAAACCTTAGGTTAGTTTCTGTGGGCCTTAAAAACCTTTGCGGAGGACTGAGGCTAAAGCAGAACAGGTTCAGATTTTGGTTGGTACCTGAGTACCTCTAGGCCTATTGTCGGCATTCTAACCTAATCACAAAAGGAAAAGAAAAGCACTTATCATAACTGTTGACAGACACTCAGGGTCTAGAACAAAAGTTAAAACCTTGAAATTTTCCTAAGGGACTAGCAAAAGTTAGGCATGGGGGTATGATGAGAGCCTCATCATGAGCCATAACTAGCTCATTTTGATATAATAAAGAGAATAAAAGCCCCTACATAACCTAGAAGAGGGCTTAGTTGAAGGAATAAGTGTTCTGAGAAGAAAACATGAAATAAAGGTTAAAACTATAATTTTACCATTGCAGTACATAAATGAGATTTCTCAGAGGCTAAACATAGGTCAAATGGTCTAAATAAGATAAAAAGTGGGTTGATTCAATCAGAAATGGGTTCGTGTGCAATCCAGGAATTAAATGACATTTGGTAACCCTAAAACAGACCCGCTTAAATAAACAAGGTTTCGATCTGGATAAAAATCAAGTAAACCCTCTAAAAATCATGTAAAAATATCCTCTAGGGTTTAGAACATTCAATTTGTCTTTTGGCACCTAGTTTGACCTATAATAGGGTCCTAGCTCATCAATTAACCTAATTTGGGTTTTTACGCAAAATGTCCAATCAAACGTGATCAAACCTAAAATCCAACTTCACCATTGGATTCCTTAGGTCCAATTTAGGCTTGTACAAAAATTTGGACCTAAGGGAAGGTCGTCTTGACCTACTTTGCAATTTAGTACACCCAATCACATTTTAGTCACTAACTTTTGAAAACCATCACAGAGAACCCCCTAGCTTCCACGCCAACCTTGCAATCAGGTCCTTCCACCATTATTGGGGCAGAATCCTGCTCCGACGAGGATTAGAGAGGGAATACTCTCTGATTCCTCAGAGATCCCCTCCTAGAAATGGAAGGGAGATTCTCTGAGGAATTCCCTTCCATCTGAGCCCGGTCATGATCCCAGACTCGCATCCAATCTCTCGTGCGAACGCACGAGAGATTCAGGTATCCAACCACCTTCCTTCTCCGACAGAACGTCGGTGACAAGAAAGCTTGTCCTCCATGCTCCAGACGCACAGCCAGCGCCTATAAAAGAAACCTCAAATTCGGCCGAACCTCCTCAGCTTGACTTGGCCGGGATTCTGCCTCAGATTCTTCTCTTTCTTTTCCAGCCAAGTTGTCGAGCGAGCTCCGGCGAGCCCTCCTCCCCTTCCTCTTCGCTCTGCCACAAAACCAGTGGCAGAGACGTCTTCCTCATACTCCTCCACGTCGCGCAACACCCGCGCGCGCTGCCTCAGCCCCGTCGTCGCCGCCGTCTCCCTCCACTAGGTGTCTTCTTCTCCGGCGACAGCAGATACTGCTGTCTGCCTCTCTGTCCCCTTCGTCCCTGCAATTAGGTCAGAACTATTCCCCTTCTTCCCCTCTTTCTTTTCCCCACTTTATTTCACTCGATTAACCCTCGACCGCTCCTCTCCACCATCACCTTCTTCATCTTCAGCCACCCTCCGGCAAGTCGCTCCCGTCTCTCCGCAGCCCAACACAACTTGCCGACCGTCTCATAAGCTCCACCTCACCTCACTGAGCACTCTCCGCCCATCCACAGTCCCGCTACACCTACCCAACATGCCCCCAAACTCACCCCTCCCTCCGGCCACAGGACGACCTAGACACGTACGCCTAGGTCGCCCCACGTCCTGCTGCATGGCTCATCACCTTCGCCGTGCCACGGCGAAGGTCCCCGATAATCTGATTAGGCTGAGAGGCCCTTTTCGTGTCTGGCAGATTCCGCGCCCTGGCCGCCATTGACATCGACTCGAGGAGCTCCAAGCTTGCTCCAGGCTTCAGAACTGCTAGGATCCAGGTGCTGCACATTGGGGAAGATCTCGCGAAGACTTCTGCTCTAGCAATCGACACCAACAAAGGCCGCAGCTGTGGCAATTGCAAGAAGGTTTGCTATGGGCACGTGCGAGAGAAGGCGGGAATTTAGTCCCACATCGTGAATTCACAGACGGTTGAAGCGGTTTAAATTGTTTTTGTGAAATCGGCTTATCGCCTCCAGTCACTTGGGGTGAGGTCCCTCACCTAACTCACACGCCTCATCCCTGGTTTCACCTCACGGATCTGGCGAGATCCAACCCGACCGTATCTGAGCACACCTCGCGCATCACATACACGCCGGTGCGCCTGGTCACGAGTGCACGATCCGACCCGTTAACCTGGCTCTGGGAGAGCTTCATGAGAGTGGTTTACAGAGAGAGAGACGCGCGGGTAGAACAGGGGTTAGGTTTTGCTATGGCATTGTGTAGGAAAGGAGGAAGGAAGGATTGCAGAGGAGAAGCCAGCACTTAGACGCTAAGGAGAAGAAGCATAAGGAAGCCTTTGCAGAAGAAAAAGAGAAGAAAAGAAGGTGCGCCAAGGGAAAGAGAACTCAGAAGAAGAAGAAGAAGAAGAAGAAGAACTAGAGGCAAACAGAATCCAAAGAAGAAGAGGACCCATAAAGAAGAAAGAAGGAAGAAGCAGAGCCAAGGAAGAAGAAGAAGATACTGCAGCAGAAAATAGAAAGGAAGAAAGATCAGAAGAAGAAGAAATAATAATGGAAGAAGGGAAATACACTTTTAAGACGTCTGATCCTATGATCAGACATCCAATTTTTCTTTTTTGCCATAATTGCTTTTCAAACTCATGCATTTATATTTGAATTAAAGTTTTAAGTAATTAAAGTGTTCAATTATATTCTAGAGATTAGTAGTAAATTCCAATTGCTCTATGTGTTCGACCTCGGATACTCCGATTTTCGAGTAATAAAATCTTTATTTATTTTCACGGAAGGTTCGTCTATATTACAACGCATTAATTAAAACACGATCCAAATGCATCAACAATGCTCCTGGGGCTACTGCTGAGGATCTACTTCCTCACCACAAGCTCCCTATGCTTGCTCCATTTTAGTATATGTGAAATTATCAAAATTAGAGAATCAAGTAATGAATTGTTTATGGCTGCTATCCATTGGGACATTGACATGTAGGAAGATATGAGATAGGAGAGTCCTAAATTGGAAGGAGCTAGAGGGTTTCTTGTCCATCAAGTAAAGAATCAAGGGGTTCTAGTTGAACCACTCGTTCTTCATGAAGGCATATAAGGTAATTAATAAGCATGATCCTCAGGTTGTTCTCAAAAGAAGTCGCCTTAGACATAAAGTTCCATAAGAAGGCTTGATTAAGGAATCGAGGAACACGACGAAAGTAGGGGGACTTGGCAGGAAGACCTAAATCATAGTGAGAGGGAGTGAGAAGAGTCACCTTAATGGTGTCACTCTGGGTCTGCTAGTGGAGCTCTAAGAAGGTAGGACCAATATTAGGGCATCCAAGAATCTCGATGATGATGTCGGCATTCACCAAAGCTTTGATCCTATAAACATTAGAAGCAAGCTCTATGTTGAACCCTTCACTTATGTTTTTCACATTGGCATAAAACAGGTGATGAGCCATTGGATCAACACCAAGAATGCGACTAGTCTTGGAACCGCATAAAATTGCACTAGAAAAGATGGAGGATTTGGTGGTCAGCGAATTTATTCTATAAACCTGGAAAGATAGTCTCAAAATATGCAAAGTCCACAGGATGGCCAACATGTGAAGATGGCTTAGCTAGTATAGAAACGTCCTCACATGCGGCCCTAGTGATAGAATAGCGACCGAAAGTATCATCACGAGAGGCAGAAGAAGAAGCATGCGCACAGTTTGGAGCCGTTGGTCAATCAAAAGTATTGATTGGTCGATCAAAAAATGAATTTTGATCGATCAGAAAGGTCAAGTGGTTGATCAAAATTAGGCAGATTAGAGTTATGGAAAAAGGATTTTTGGTCGATCAAGTGGGGGGGTTGATCGATGTTGAAATGTCGAAGTACTACACCATCGAATTTGGTTTTGAAAACCTGTCGTTGTAGTTTGAATAGTGAAGAACTTGGGATCAACAAATAAAATTTATACCGTAATAGAAATTCCAAGTCGAACTCAGTGAGGCTACGTCGATCCGAATTCGCAATTATATTTTTTTGTGTTTTTGTTAAAAAAATGGAGTAATTACAATGAAATGAAGCACTATAAACAATCAGAGTAAAAGAGAGAGAGAGAAAACATCCACTTGATATTTCAAAATGTTTATACAACTAAGTAAACAAGAAATTACACTAGAAAGCAGGAAAATTCTACTCTAGAAAGCAAGAGAAAGGAATGGGAGAGAGAAGTTATCCTCCTCGACGATCGCTTGGAGGATGAGCTGGACGAGATGACGCCTGGAAGGTGAAGAACAGAGCAGGAAGAAGGAGGTCGAGGCAGGAAGAATGGGAACAAGGCATCACCTCGTCGTCGTCGCGGGATCTACTTCCGAAATGGGGGCGAAAAATTGACTTTATCTCTTGAAGAGCATCCCGGGTGTGGGACAAGCTTCTCTTGAGCTTTGGAGAGGGAGAGAAAATAAGGGATGAGAAATTCGTATGGAGGGGGTATCCTTTTATAGTTGAAAGGAGTGAGAGCATTTTGGTCATTACATTTTGAAAAACATTAATTCAGGACCTTTAGTGACTGATAAATCCATCACGTGGGTGGTGCTCGCGCGCCCGCTCTCCTTCCGTGCACCCCACGTCCTTCAAATCATGGCCATCTAATCGTGAGATCGGACGACTGAGAGCTCTCCTCGCCACACCTCAACCGCGCACCTTACGCGTGAGATCCCACGTCACGCAAGGCATCAGATAGCACGTGGGCGCTATCGGCCGCACAGCGTCGTTGGATCTTGATCGCACCCGTGCGCCCGCTCCAATTTGAGGCATGCAGGGGCTCGATCTCGCTCCTCATCTGGATAAGGCACTCGACTAACGCGCTACGGGTGCATTTATGTCGAGCGCACAACTCAAGCGCACGTGCCTCGCAGCCGTTGGATCTTGATCCAACGGCGGAGAAGCTCTGGCTAGAAGAGCTTCAGTGGGTGCGTGCGGCCAGTTGGGCGGCTGAGATGGCACCACGTGGTGCCATCTTGGTCGTCCATCCTCTAAGTGATGTAGATGGTGCCACGAGCATCAGATTGGATTGATTTTCACACCGTTAGGCTGCGATCGTCGATCTGAACTCATCCGTGTGGTCGGATTTGTCGTCTGAAGTGCGGATTAACACCATCTTGGCCCTTGATCTTTCAGGGTTCCTCGATCTCTATCTGATGCTACGGATATCTGATTAGGGCGATCTTGGAGTCGTTGAACTCCAATCATCGCCTTGATCAGATCCATACAGATAGATCTTCAATCTGAGGCCCCGACAAAAAGTCACCCTATCCCTGACCATAAAAAGGACACAATTAATCTACATTTTATTCAGACTAATCTAAATGTAAGATGATGCATGCTATGCAATATTTATAGTATGTAATGCAATTCTATACTTAAGAATACGCATAAATAGACATTTTATGTAATATAAACATATTTACATCAATCAATTAAATCTATACTTGGGCACAAAATCAGAGTTCTCCATAATTGAAATTGATCACATACACCAAAATAATTCGCAAGCAAAGCACCAAAGATCTATAGGGTGGAGTTTAATCGAAAATCATATAATAAGGCAAAAGAAAAGAAACAAAAGAGAGGAGAATAAGAGATTCTACCAAGATCGATCTAGGTGAACGATCAAAGGGAGTGTAGGCGTGTTGGGCTTGAAATCCATCTTATTTTAGGAGAGTATCATGTCGTAGTATAGAGACAAAAATCAAATCAACATTTAAATTTATAAGTGCTTGAAAAATCATGAGTTCCGAGGTCATTCGCAGGTGAAATGACCCTTTCCAAGGACCGTTTGGAGTTTTTTTGGAAAGTGAGGGTCATGAGCGAAATTCTAAGCCCTTTGGGTTTAGGCATGTGGGGTTTATGGGGAAAGAGGGAATTTTGAGGGGGTATCACACAATTTTTCCCTCCCTCTCTCTCTTCCCACTCACACCCATGCACACACTCATGCATGCACACCTCTCCTTCCTAACCAAAACCCTAAACCTACTTCTATTTAAACCCAACCCCCCTCCTCCCACTCCATCACCACAGCCTCCACCTTCATCCCTTAGCATCCACTCCTCCTCGTCCCTTGCAACCACAAGTAGAGGAGAGGAGCTCGCGAGCGGAGGAGAGGGAGAGAGGGAGAGAGTGTGAGCAAGGAAGGGGAGAGCTTGAGAAAGAGGAGACAGCACGGGGGAGCTTGAGCATGTGCAGCTAGAGGAGCTTGAGCAGGAGAGCTCGCACGAGGGAGCTATCCTTACTGCGGTTGCAGCAGCAAGCACTCGGAGGTGCAAGGGGAGGAGCCGTGGCCAGAGTTGCTGCTGCAGGAGTTGAGGGAGCTCGTACGAAAGGAGAGGAGGCCGCAGGAGGAGGATCTGCAGCCTTCTGCAGCTACTGGAGCAATTGCTGTGGGCTCTGTGAGCGAAGCTTGTGAGAAGACGAATGCCGCGAGGGAGTTCTATGTATTGAATTTTTCAGTATCAGACGTCTGGATCATCTACCAGACATCTAGAGCAGCAGCGGGACATTCGGAGCTGAAGCCGGATGTCTAAAAACACGTGAAGTGCTGAGGTATGAGTTTTGTACGCTTCTGCATGCGCGTATGTGAAGTACGTTAATGTTGTGCGGTCATCATTTTAAACCTGTGAACACATGTATAGGCATAGGCCTTGGAAAGGCATGTAAGCATGCTCTTCAAGGTGCTTTAGGACATCTAGATGACTCTACATACATCTGGAAGAACCCTACGATGGCTGTAAGGGGTTCTAGACGTCCACCAGCAATGCAAGAACACAAGGTGAGTTTCTGACATCGTTTAAGACGTCTGGGCCTAGTCCCAGACGTCTGATTTTAGCTAGACGTTCGGGGCCCAGACGGAGTCGAATTTACGTAAACAGAATACTGTTGTTTTTCGCTCGAGTTTCTCTCGTGTTGTGACACTTGTACACTGTTTTGAACTCGTCTGATGTGATTTAGTCACTGGTATAGGTTTCCAACCTGTACCATGTTCAGGGCCCGAGGAGACGACCGGATCTACGATTCAGGTCCCCATTCCTCCCATGTATCTCGGTAGAGTGGTTTACCTTCATATTAAGATTTAAATAAGTAAAGTGCATGTTTAGAATAACTTGATTGAACCCTATGATGTGAAATAAACCCTAGGGCAGAAGCGAATGAACATTGTTTGAGCTAGACTGTTTACTTTGAGACACTTGTTAAACCCTACTTTCTAGAAATTGTATAGATACATGATGTGATATTTCTTTAGTTGTAAAAACACAAGCTGCCTGTTATATGAATGAGAATTAGAGGGTGAACAACGAGATATGCATGTTGACAAATGAAATCAAATAAATACGAGCATGAACCCTACAGGAATCTAGGAGAACTCCTATATACGGAAGAATCTCATATGTAGACGGGAGGTAAGCTAGTCCTTGTGTACGTGGTACCAAGGAGAGAAGATGTAGCTGCCCCTTGGGTTGTGACCCAGGGTTAGGACTAGTCACCCTACACCGACTCCTATTCGGCCCTCGTGTACGAGGTACCGAGGTGAGCTACTTAGTGTAGGGAGGGAGCTAGCCGCCCCAAGGGGCCCAGGGTTAAGACTAGCTACCCTACACCAACTCTTGTTAGGCCTACTAGGCAAACCGGGATAGTCGGACGAGGGTACACGGACTGTGGAGGGGTGAGATCCCTGTTCTGAGAGGGCAAGGCACTGTGCTATTCCATGCTGTACTTTTGGGTGTACCCGCTAGAAGAAATGATTGACCGCATGCCAGTGCGGGGTAGGTACTCGTGCGCTTATCGCGCGTGCCATAGTCATCACTACGTCACGACCGTGACCTCGGGGTTATAGACTGGGTGTAGGACTACCACGAGGGACTCTCTCGGCCAAGAGAGCACCATGTGTACATCTTACATTATAGGAAAAATTGTAATCAAGATCGTTCCCTTGAGGAACCAGGAAAATCAAGAAATGTATGGATCCTTAGTAGAATAAACGAATCAGAAACACTAGGTGAGATGAATAGAAATGAATGGTTAATTAGTTGCTTGTTCTTATGAAAATTGCATGTAAATGACTTAACCACCACTCTACACAGCGTTAGCTGACCACGGATTTTATAACCTTGTTCAGGTCAAGGAGTTGAGCAACTAACGCCATCGGCTGTAGAGGGAGATGGCCTCAGTCGAGCCCTGAACACTAGGTGAGATGAATAGAAATGAATGGTTAATTAGTTGCTTATTCTTACGAACATTGCATGTAAATGGCTTAACCACCACTCTACTCAGCATTAGCTGACCACAGATTTTATAACCTTGTTCAGGTCAAGGAGTTGAGCAGCCAATGCCACCGGCTGCAGAGGGAACTGGGCTCAGTCGAGCCTTGCCTTAGCTATTGTTCCCTTTTTGTTTCCAAACTTTCTGTTATTGTAGTGAGTACTCTAGCATGTATTACTATTTCTGTTATCTTTCTGTTCTACTTTCCACTGTTGTAATTATGATGACATGAAATACCGTGAGACTTTTCGTTCTAATTTTCCTTTACTATCTCTTGTTTATTTCTGCTTAGTTACATTGCATGGGTGGTTATGGGATATTTTCTTCTTTTGGTTATTTCTCATTGGACGACTGGGTCTTGAGATCTAAACAAGGCGAGCCGGTCTCAGGTCCTGTAGGTAGCCGGAATCGGGTCATAACAAAGATGGTATCAGAGTAAGGTCATCCCGAGAAATAAACCAAATGGTTTGAAAGTAACCACTCAAGTACATGCAGCTAGGATAGTCATCACAACGTATTGCCTTGATCTTCGCTTTTGAGTCTTATTATTTTTATATAACCTAGTATCGTTGACAATCCATGATCTTTCTCTTGTATCTCCTTGTAGAAGATGCCTTGTCGAGGAGTTCTTGAGTTAGGCTGCAGACGTGGCCATGTTCGTGGTCGTAGGAGTGGATGTGTCGGACTTGAGGTACCAGACAACCCACCCCTCCTTTCAGACATTCAGGTGCAAGACCTCGCCCAGCTAATTCGAGACATAGTGTGAGAGGAGCTCTAGTAGCCTCCCCCTCGGCCATCCCTCCTTGAGGATGTGGAGGGAGAGTCCTCTATGGGACAGGGGAATCACCGTAGTGCTGGATGAGCTAGAGGGGGAGGGGGTGATCCTTCACCACCCCCACCACCCTTAGACACTTCTGAGCACAAGCCTTCCTTACGTGGAGGCGTACCTATTCCCCCGTTGCAGCTCCACCACCAGCTTTTCGACCAGTTCCAGAAGCTGAAGCCCCCCTCCTTCAAGGAGAATGAGAGCTCGTCTAAGGCAGAGGACTGGCTGGAGCAAATAGAGAAGGTGTTTGACAAGCTCCGCTCTTCTGCAAAGTGTCGTGTGGCCTTTGCCACATACCAGTTAGAGAGCGCAGCCCACCTGTGGTGGAGGGCAGTCAGAGGCCAGGAGGGGAGAGAGTCATCGTTGGACCGATTCGTGGGTCTCTTCTGCGAGCAGTACTTTCTGCATACCTAGCAGGACCAGAGGAGGTGGGAGTTCCATACTCTCTGCTAGGGGGTAATGACAGTTAGCATGTACCACATGCATTTCCTGAAGTTGTCATGCTTCGCCCCGACAGCTATGTCTACAAAGGAGGAGCATCGATGGAGGTTTACTGAGGGGCTCCGACCTGCGATTCGGGGGTATGTGAAACCCCTGAAGTTGCCCACCTTTTCTTGCATGGTTGAGGTGGCCATGACCTATGAGGAAACCAACTCTACCGTGCAAGACAATGACAGTGGATGGAAGAGGCCCTACCAGCCAGAGTACCCATAGGGCTGTCGAGGGAGGAGGCACATGGCGCCCACAGGGGAGTGGTCTCGTTCTATGGGGCCACCAGTGGCCATTAGGGGCCACAGATAGGGGTCAGCTACCAGCACCGGACCCCCACCCAGCTATCAGTAGGGACTGACTGAGGAAGGAGGTCATGCCCCTCTCTGCTACCAGTGTGGCCAGCCAGGCCACATTAGGAGGGACTACCCATCTAAGGTTGGAGCATAGCAGATGCTCCCAGCACCGAGCACTGGAGGCTAATCTGGCAGTCGCGGTCACCAGGCACGTGGAGGAGGACAACAGTCACGAAGAGGGCACAATCCAGCTGTTGCTCGCCCGACCCAAAGCGTGGCTGCTTCTTCTGCACCCCAGGCTGAGGGGCGTATCAATGCCCTAACTCACAGAGATGCCAGGGCTTCAGGTTCTGTGGTGGCAGGTATGGTTACCATTTCTGGCAGATTAGTCTATGTTCTTTTCGATTCTGGTGCCACACACTCTTGTCTCCTTGAGTTTTGCCGTCAGTTTGGGGCCGAGTAGTGTACTGTTAGAGGTTTCATTCCTGATTAGAGGGCCAGGTGCACAGTTGTTTATCGTAGAGGTCTTTACAGACTACGAGGTCGCTATAGGGGGACACAGTCTTCCCGTCGACCTGATCGTGATCCCGATGGAGGACTTTGGCGTGATCCTAGGGATGGACTGGTTGTCTACCTATCATGCTTTGGTGGACTGTTTTGGGAGGAAGATCGTCTTCTCCATACCGGAGTTGCCTCCCTTTGAGTTTCATGGCCAGCCGGTAGATGGAGGTTTCAGGTGCATTTCCGCGCTTCGGGTAGCAAAGCTTTTGAACCAGGGGTGTGAGGGCTTCTTAGCTTGTGTTGTAGCAGAGCCTAGCCCTGTGACTGACTTTCAGAGTATCCCAGTGGTCTGCGAGTACCCCAACGTCTTCCCAAACAGCTACCAGAACTACCACCTGAGCATGAGATCGAGTTTGAGATCTCACTAGTACTGGGGACCAGCCCCATTTCTACTGCACCATACAGGATGGCACCACTTGAGCTACAAGAGCTAAGTCTCAGTTATAGGACCTATTGGAGAAGGGCTTTGTGAGTCCCAGTGCGTCCCCGTGGGGTGCCCCTGTATTGTTTGTGAAAAAGAAGGATGATACCTTGCAGCTTTGTGTCAACTACCAACATCTAAATCGGGTCACCGTCAAGAACAAGTACCCGCTGCCTCTTATCGACGACCTCTTTAAACAGTTGAGAGACACCACAGCGTTCTCTAAGATATATCTGAGGTCAGGTTACCACCAATTGAGGATCAGGGAGATCGTCTCCAAAATAGCTTTTCATACTCGGTACGGGCACTACGAGTTCTTGGTCATGCCGTTTGGCCTAACCAATGCCCTCGCTGCTTTCATGCACATGATGAACCATGTTTTCAGGCCATACTTGGACCAGTTTGTGGTGGTATTCATCGATGATGTCCTAGTCTACTCTCGGGATCAGTCATAGCTTGGACAGTAAGTACAGCAAGTTGTACTTGGACCAGCTTTCCATGCTCGGTATGGTCCTGGATACCTTGAGACGACACAGGTTGTATGCCAAGTACAGCAAGTGCGAGTTTTGGCTGAGACAGGTGACCTTCTTGAGCCACGTGATTTCAGGAGATGGATTGGCTGTTGATCTACCTAAGGTCAAGGCCATACTCAAGTCGGAGAGGCCACACACAGTGATAGAGATACGTAGCTTTCTGGGACTAGTAGGCTACTACCGGCGGTTTATCAATGGGTTCTCTCAGATCTCGTGTTCTATAATCCAGGTGACCTGGAAGGACATGCTCTTTTCCTAGATAGACGAGTGTGAGGCGTGCTTCCAGGAGCTAAAGAAGAGACCACAAGATACCCTACCTGCTTCGTTCTTCCAGGCGTGCTTCCAGGACGCCGCTCCTATGCTTACTATCCCAAACAACAGTGGCAGATTTGTGGTTTACACCGCTGCTTCGTTGTAGGGGTTGGGTGGTGTGCTCATGCAGTGGGGTCACATTGTCGCTTACGCTTTGCAGCAATTGAAGCACCAAAAGCATAGATACCATACCCATGATTTAGAGCTGGCAGCAATTGTCTTCGCGCTGAAGACATGGAGGCACTACCTTTATGGTGAGATGTTCAAGATCTTCACAGATCACAAGAGCCTCAAGTACCTATTTGACTAAAAGGAGCTCAACATGAGACAGAGACGATGGTTAGAGCTCTTGAAGGACTACGACTGCAGCATCTCCTACCACCTAGGGAAGGCCAGTGTGGTGGCCGATGCCTTGAGCCGGAAGGCGCCCACCCACTTGGCCAGCTTATAGGCACAGAGTTGGAGACTCATGGATGAGGTAAGCAGTTGGTGACCTCGAGAGTCATGGGGGTACTGCAGGCTGGTGGTAGTGATGCGGCAAGCACGACTAGAGCTGATAGACCGCATTATTACAGGGCAGATGGTCAACCCATACTTACAGACACTGTGAGACAGGGTGTTAACATGGGACCCAACAAACTTTTCCTTCTTTGACAAGATACTACGCATGAGGGGACATTTGTCCATTCCTAGAGACGAGGAGCTGTTGAGAGAGCTCCTGACTAAGGCGCATGAGTCTAGGTTCACCAAACATCCCAGGAACACAAAGATGTACCATGATCTACGATGTGACTTCTAGTGGAGGGGGATGAAGTGGGATGTTGGTGAGTTTGTTCAGCAGTGCTTGGCATGCCAGCAAGTGAAGGCCGAGCACTAAAGGCTTGCAGGGCCGTTATAGCCACTTCCTGTGCCAGAGTGGAAGTGGGAGAGTATCACCATGGACATGATAGTGGGGCTACCAGTTACACAGTGAGGACACGACGCAGTTTGAGTGATAGTAGATAGGTTGACGAAGACAGTGCGGTTCCTGCCAATCCGAGTTACGTTTGGGCCAGCACAGCTAGCAGAACGATACATTAGAGATGTGGTGCACCTTCACGGAGTCCCTCGTGAGATCGTATCTGACAGCGATACTCGCTTCACTTCCCTATTTTGGGCAGAGTTTTAGCAGGCCTTGGGGACATGTTAGAGGCTCAATACCGCCTACTGATGATGCTACATTTTATGGTAATAATTCTGCCAATCCGGGTTTATCTTAAGGGTAACATACATGAATATCACATCATAAATGGGTATGGGAGCATTACATGCATCTCACATTGAGATTGCTTATAAATCAGTGTTAATGGCCATTTGCATAAGTTCATGTCAAAATAGGCCTCAGATGAGCAATCAGACCACATGGATAGATTCAGAATGACGAACGGAGTCCAACGGACTCAAAATCGACCAAATCCGACATCTGGAGCTCTCACAACTTGCTCGAGAAGTTCTGACCATTGATCTGATGATCAACGGTCCACAGCATGCCACTTGGTGCCCGATCGGCGCATCACGCCACCGCCCCACCTCTTCCATCACCGCATGATGAATCTCAGTCATTCGATCTACAATCGAATGGCTAAGAACGATTCTCAACACCTTCGAAAACTCGTTGCACACTTTCCTTGTCACCCGCAGGGGCGATCTCAGTCGTTTGATCTGCGATCGAACGGTTGAGAACAGATCTCGCAAGGCCCATCCAACGGTCGACACACCTGCGCACCCGCCTCCTCTCCGCAACCATCCGCCTTCGCAGCTCAGCAGTCGGCGCTTCAACCTCGAACTGAGGGGCGCAAGTTCGAAATGCCCGTCGCATCCCAAATCCGCGCGATCTGATGCAGTTCAATTAAGGCCGTTCATCTGCGATCGAACGACGTGGAAGCAAGCGACACAGCGCGATCATGAACGCTCACACCAGATGCATGTGATGACGCGCGCACACAGCGCTGGTGAGGCACGATCTGAAGTGCGCTCATCGTGCGATCTCGACCATCCGATCTGCGATCGGACGGTCCTCAGCAGCCGCATACGGATCACCGAGAAGAACACGCGTGCAACGGACTGGCGAGCAAGGGGCTACACCGACGGTTTTGGCATAAGTTTACTGATGTTCCAAACATCGCTAAAGCCCCTACTTCATATGGAAAGCCCTTCTTCCTATATAAATCCCTTCCAACTACCCATGTAAATCATTGATTACACTTACAAGCCTCCTATCCTACTCCGAGCCATCCTTAGCACCTTTTTGTGATAGCCGAAGCCGTCGAGCCGTCGACGGAGTCCTCCACCGCTGTGGCCACCTCGCCGTCTTCTCTTTCTCTCTCTCTAGCTTAGCTTTACTTTACTTGTGCTTAAGCATTTATCTAGTGTTGTAATTGTAAAACTGAAGTTGCATGTTAAATGATGATGTTCCCTATCTAGTTATTGTCTCTCCTTTTCTTGAGTTTTTCTCATCTTGATTTACACGAATGCTGTGCTAAAAAGAACTCTAACCCTACTCCCTCTCTCTCTCTTTCTCTCTCTTAATCGCTTTTCTTCCACGTTTTCTCGCAAGCAAAACCCGCCATTTCCGTGACAACCATGTGATAGAAAAACCCGATTTCACACCTCCCTGTGTTCGACACTCAGACTCACGTCTAATTCTTTGTTTAAAATCGATGCAAGGAACGCGAGCTACAACAACCGATTTATACAAATGCGTTCGAAGCGCATCAATTTTTGGCATCGTTGCCGAGGAGGCAACGGATTTATTTTGTCGCTTCCATTCTACATCCATACCCACATCGTCTGACTCATTTTCCCCTCTACTTGATTGATCGCAGGAACTCGGCACCGGGGCAACGACGGAGCGCAACTCGTGATGGTAGGGATGGAGTAAGCGCAGCAAGGATCGGTTGTGAGTATTTCTTTTCCCATGGTTGTTTGCTTGCTTAAAAAAAATATAAAAAAATTAAAATCAGAAAAAAAATTGGCATGGTGAATGATTGCCTGATCCTCATCCTTAACTCATCACCCAGCAAAAAAATGCACTCTAACATTCTTAAAGACCTAATCTTTTTTAGTGTTCTTTTTCTTTGAGTAGTGTTTGTGAAGGCACCGTGGTTTGACTTAGGCTGCACCACTCACCCCTAAAATCGACTCATCTAGTAGAAATTGCATGAACACTAGGATAAGCACATTAGGATTCTAGAGGAAATTCACTCTCACCCATTGTGTGTAAAACTTGGAGTGCCCACTTGAAACTTGTCTGAAAATACTAAGACATGTCAACCCTAAAAGGCAATAAAGTAAGGACAAACGTTAAAATACACATCTTAAATCCTTGCTTGAAAACCATGTCTTGTTAGGAGTACACACATCTAAATTGGATAACTAAGAGGCACCACCCCAATTAATGCCTCATCACATAACCCGAGCACAAGCACTGCCCTAGCCCCATTAAAACAAAGTAGACGCACCCTAGGCAGGACTGGGTTAAGTCTCAAAAGGCATGATTTTGTTTGCTGGGCACTTAGTCTTCATTCCCTTAGTAGAATCTGGTGACTAGGCTGCGGGAAAGTGTCAAACAACAGCGGTTGTGGGGTCTACGAAACCGGCGGTGCAAGCCAAAGGAAGAACCTTCCCCACAATCCCCTTGTAATCAACCTTGCCAAATTAGCTTTGGGAACGGCAGTCCCGTTCCTACAGACTTGATCGTTCCTTTGGAGATTTCTAGGTCCCCTAAGGAATACACTGTAAGGATTAGGCTTGTCTGCTTGATTGTGCACACATGCTTCTCGCATCTATCTCTCTCCGCATCCCTCCCCTGTTCTTCTCTAGTGTATCCACAAGAGACGATCACTTCATCCCGAGTTGTTTGTTTTGGGATGGGAAACCAGGAGACTTGATCTTGCTAGAGATATGGCCGAACCTAGAGTAGATGAGGTTGAGGACCAACCTCCACCAGATACGATGGCCATCATCCAGGCCCAGATCAATGCAAACCACCGGCTTTAGCAGCAACAGATCCACACTATCATGCAAGCCATACACTGGTTGCAGAACCCGCAGGGGCAACCATCACCACCTTTGTAGGACCTGCAAGGGCAACCACCACTTGATCCACCACAATTCTAGGGCCAACCTAAACCCCTCCGTGACTTCTACAATTCTTCTACGATTCGGAATGAACCACACCTTAGGGTCCCCGAGGGGGGAGATGATTTTGAGCTGAAATCAAACGTCCTAAGCCTGATTCAAAGCAACTTTCATGGGAACTCAAATGAGGACCCCTTCCAACACCTAGACGATCTTGACCAGATCGCTCGGATTGTAAAACTCAGGAACATTAGCCTAAACATTGTTTTGATCAAGATGTTCCCCTTCTCACTAAGAGATAAAGCATCTCACTAGCTTAGGACATTAGGAAGACTTATCTCCACCTGGGAAGAACTGAGACATGCATTTCTAAAGAAATTCTTCCCCATAAGAAAGACCAATGCCCTCAGAGGAACCATTACCACCTTTACACTCTAGGGCGGGGAAAAGTTCCATGAGGCGTGGGAGAGATTTAACGAATTATTAAGGAAATGCCCACACCATGAGGTTTCGAGGTGGCAATTGGCATAAATCTTCTACCACGGTCTGGACAACAACCTTCAAAACTTCGTCAATGCCTCATGCAGGGAAACTTCTTGAATAAAGACGAGGAGAGCACGTTTGAGCTCTTTGAGTCTATGAGCAAAAATTCGCTCAACAATGCCTCCATGACCCAATTTAGTCGATCCAATCAACCTCGTGGTGGGGTCTATGAGGTATAAGCAAATTCTAGAATAGTTGACATAGATATCTTTGCTAAGAAATTGGATCGAGTGGAATTGGTAGATAAAAAGATAGATGAACTATTGAACCAGAAAAGAAACCTGCTACAGACACTCTCCCTAGCAAAGGGAGCTCACAATGTCGACCTAGTGCAACCACTAAGCCAGATGCACCAGGAACAACCCCTGACCATGTTCCAGGGAGGGACCTTTGCTCCCTCAACCCTTAATTATTGTCCTCCCTCCCCCTCAACACCTTCTATCTTTGAAGATGTCCAAGCTATCCAACGTTATTCCAAACCTGACCCCTTCAACACCTACAATGCCGAATGGCGTAATCACCCAAACTTTGCTTGGATGAACCAGAAATCGCCTCAATTCCAGAACCAGCCCAGGCCAAACCATCAGCCAAACCTGCCCTCCTATCAGCAAGGTCCACCGGTTAGACCCCCCTATAACCCAAATAGGGCGGCCCCTCCCCCACAAAACCAAATGGACACCTTGATAAAAATGATGGCTGAAATGAACCAAAAACACTAGGAGGAAATGGCTCTAGCGAAGGACAGTTGAGCCAGCTATTGGATTGTAAACAACAGGGATCCCTTCCTTCTCAGCCACAACCAAACCCGCGAAACGTGATTAACAGAGGCCCCAATTCGCAAGGGTTCCAAGGCAATCCCAGGTAGGCCCACATGGTCCAACCAGCCCCACAAACACCCCCTGGGTTTGGTGCTTCTTCTTCCTCTTCTTCTCAAGGATCAACCCATGGTCCCAATGCCTCTGCAAATGCGGTGACCTTGAGAAGTGACACTAAAACCCAGGAGCCAAAATGGCCGACTCCACCCAAGACTTCACCCCCTGAAATACTCGACTCTGAAGACGAGCAGGAAAGACCCAAGGACCTGGAAACAAACCCTATTCACATCCAGACACCATATCCAGAGGCCTTGGAGAAGATAAAGAAAAAGAAAGTTATTGTGGAAAATGAGGAGCATTTGGAAATCTTCAAGCAAGTTCAGATTAATATCCCACTCCTCAAGGCCGTCAAGCACATCTCAGCTTATGCTAAGTTCTTAAAGGATGCCTATACACCGAAGCGTAAGCCACGACCCCAAGCACCTAAGAAGGTTGTGCTCTCAGAGCAAGCCAATTCTGTAATCTCTAGCAACCTTCCACTCAAACGAAATGACCCAGGAACACCCCTGATATCCTGCAATATCGAGGACATTACATTTGATAAAGTGCTCCTGGACTTAGGTGCTTCAATCAAGCTAATCCCGACAACCTTGTATCACCAATTTGGATTTGGAGAGTTGACGCCTACACCTGTGACAATTTAATTGGCTGATAAATCCGTGAAGACCCCGAAGGGGGTTGTCGAGAACGTGATTGTTCGGGTCAAGGACTTTTATTTCCCAGTCGACTTCTTGGTGCTTGACATGGAAGTCCCTAAATAGCTACAGAATACACCCATCATCCTAGGCAGACCTTTCTAAGCTATGGCTAAGGCGAACATCGATTGTGACACGGGATGCATGGAAATCACCTTCGGAGACAAAAAGATGCAGTTGGATAGCTTCAAAGCGACCAAGTGATTGTACAGCAAAAATACGCCAGTAATTATGCCATCTTGTGTTATTTCATAGCACTACCATTGCATCTTATGTAGCTATAGTTGCATTTTTAAATAAACATATGCATGCATTTATTGAGAGGGGAGGATAATGCGAATAATTGGCCATCTAATTAACATCATCATCAAGGGCTGCATTGCAAATTCACCATTCTCATTTTTTTATTTTGACTTTGAAATCTTCTCCCTCCCGCGGCTTAGGGCATGGGGCATGCACCTCTTCTCACCATTCCTCTGCCAGCAGCATGGCTGGTGATGAGAACGTCATCATGAGCCATAACTAGCTCATTTTGACCTAATACAAAGGATAAAAGCTCCTACATAACTCAAGGAAAGGCTTAACTCAGTAAATTCTGAGTTTAAGGAGAAAACAAGTCATAAGGGGTAAAAATGCAATTTTACCAGTATAATCTGCATACAGGGTAATTCAGGGTCCAAACATAGGTCAAACAAACCGAATAAGAAGGAAAGTGTGATGATCTGATAAGGGCTACAGCAATTCCAAGGAACTAAATGATAATCTGTAACCTTAAAACAAACCCACTTCAATTCATGAGGTTCGAGGTAAAGTAAAAATAGAATAAACCCTCTAAAATTCATATAAAAATAATCTCTAGGGTTTAGAACCTTCAATTTGGCCTTCAGAACCCATTTTGACCTACATTGAGAACCATGCCCAATTAATAACTTAATTTGGGTTTTTACGTAAATTGACTGGTCAAGTAAGGTTTTATCTAGAAATAAAATTCACCATCAGAATCCTTAGGTCCTAATTAGTCACGTATAAAAACTTGAGCCTAAGAAGAAACCTTCTTGACCAACTTTACATTTTGGTCCTCATCTATTTACTTTTTGGCCCTCAACTTTTGAACCCTCACATTTTGGCCCCTAGCTCTTCTTCGTTCTTTACATTCAGGTCCTCCCTGCAAAACCTGCCAGCACCACGCTCCGACAACCTTGCGCGGAGCATGGCGCCGTGCAGGGTAAGGGGGAGGGCCTGCTAGGTCAAATGGGGGTGCCCTGCATCGTCAGCCGTCGCAGGAACACCCCCTGGTCGCTGCAACCCACCATACCGGCCGTGCGAACGCACGGACGGTATGGGTCTCCTTCCTCCGGCGTCCTCCGGCAAGGGAGACACGTCGTCTCCCTCCGCCCTCCTCTCTGATTCCGCCCCTATAAATACCCCCGTCGCTCCGCCGTTCTTGGCAGCTCGGTCCTGACGGAGAAACACCCTCTTTTCACTCTCTTCCCACTCCGACAGGAAGCCCTCCAGCTCCGGCGGTTCTTCCCTCCTCCTCGTCGTTCTGCCGCACTACCAGCAGCAGAGCTGCCTTCCCCTGCTCTTCCCACGCCGCGCCGCACCTAGTGTGCGCCTCTCCAGCCCTCTCCTCGCCGTCGCTCCTTCCTCTGGGCAGCTTCTTCTCCGGCGACAGTCGATACGACTGTCGCCTGTTCTGGCCCCTCCTTGTCCTGCTAAGTAGGTATAACTTCTCACCTTTCTCCCCTCTTCCTTTTCCCCACTTTAAACCCTTACTGTCGCCCTCGATTCCGACCAATCGCCCTCACCTTCTCCACCTCCGGCCACACTCCGGCGACCCGCTCCCATCACTCCAGCACCCTACACGGCTCGCCGACCTGCACATAATCTCCGCCTCCTCACCCTGATCCATTTCTGCCCTTCCAATTCCCGCCACCAGACCTCTGCAAATCCATCGAACACACCCACTTCCCGACCCACAGTCCGACCTAGGGCAGCCCTTGCACGCCGCCCCACACCTCGCCACCACCCGCACGAGCTTCGCCGCACTCTGGCGAAGCTCCCAGCACCTTCTGATTAGGCCGAGAGGCCGTTTTGCTGTGAACAGGTCACCCGTCCTCCGCCGCCATTGCTGTACAGAAGGAGTTGCCTCCGCCTGCAGCTGCAGCCTCGCTACGCCCAGATCAGAATCCCAGGTTGCGTGGGGTGTCTTCGCGAAGAATCCCAGGTCCGCAGCAGGGGTGAGGGCCTCGCGTAAAGCCGCAAGTACCAGCTGGTTCCTCCGTGCAGGCGCCAAATTAGGGTGGGACATTTAGTCCCACCTCGGAAGGCTCTGGAGCGGCGCAGCGATACAAATTGAAAACGTGCTGGAGGCTTATCGCCTCAGCACACGGGGTGAGGTCCCTCTCACACCGTCTCACCGGGCCCATCCGCGAGCTCATCACGCGGATCCGGCCGACCCGACTTGTCTGGCACTCCTCGCCCACCACGCACGCTGGTGGGCCTGGACCCGGGCGCGACCCGTACCCGACTACCCGGCAGCTCTGGGAGAGCTTTCCTAAGAGCGGATTCTGTGAGAGAGAAACGCAGGGGGGGGGGAGGGTAGAGTAGGTTTTTCCGTCACTGATTGGAACTTTGAGTGTGCAGGCACAGGTGAAGGGACTGCGGAAGGGCTGAAGAGAAGAAGAAGAAGACTGAAGGAAGGAGCACCAAGCGGCACTGTAGCAGCGGCGACTTAAGTCGTCTGAGTGGAAAATCAGACGACGCTCTGAAGGCAGAAAAGAAAGAAGAAGAACATCACCACTGCTGCAGATAAAGAAGACAGAAAGAAAAAGAAGAAAGGAGAGACGACGTCCTGACAGCAAAAGTAGAAGAAAAGCACGAGAAGAAGATCAGAAGAAAGAAGTAAAAAGAAGATCTGAAGAACAGAAGGCAGAAGAAGAAGACCACAAGGAGATAAACAAAGAAGAAGAAACCAAAAGCCAAAGAGAAAGAAAGAAGAGAAGAAGAAGCCAAATTCTCATCTCTCTCTCTCTCTTTATTTTTGTAGTAAGAATTTGTACCCCTAGAATACAACTTGCTCCCTGAGTTCAACCTCGGGAACTCTTTTATTTTTCGAGTAAAAAATTATATATTTGAAATGATGGCAATAACTGGCTATACTACAACGCTATAATAAAACCTAGTTATCTTTGGCCACCATTTCTTCAGCTAGACTTGCTGTGCCAGCAGCATGGCAGTGGCATGCGTCTTCTTCTTTAAAAGGCCTTGCCCTCTCCCTTGCACAGGGCCGGCAACACACACCACCCGCAAACACTTTCCTCCAGGCCAATCTCCTCCCCTCTCCCTCTCCATACGCAGTATCTCCTCTCACTGAAGAGACACACTGCGGGCAGGAGAAAGCTTATAGTGGTCCCACGACCACCACTGTGAGTTCCACCACCGCCCAGCTCCTTCGAGAGTAGGTGGGCGTGGTGGTTTCACCCTCTGTTTTCACCACTGAACACCCTCGCCGCCATTGTCAAAGCTTCAAGGTCGGAAGCTCCAGCAGCAGTGCAGGCCACCGCGCGCACGCCAGCAGACGTCCACAAGCTCTCCCCACGCACGCAGGCACTTCCCAGCGTGCCCGCGCATGCAAAATCAACGCTACCGGTCACCTACTCCCACCGGGCACTGTAGCCACTATTCACGCTTCCCAGCACAACACTGTAGCCACCGGCTTGTTTCTTACTTAGCCGGTGGCACAACACTCTCCTCACTCGCAACCTGCTCCAACCGGTCGCCCGCATCTGCACCCACGTTCGATCCCGCCCGCAGCGCTGTGTGTTGCTCTACGCAGTGCGCTGCGCTGCACTCCCGCTCTCGCCCGTGCACGAAGGCAGTACGCGTGCCCCCCTCCAGTGCCCACGCGTAGCCCTTGTACACCTGCGCGTGCCCTAGCCACCAGACGACACCCGCTTCCACCAGACGACTTAACTCCTCCGCTCTCTCACAGCCACCCGCCAGTACACGCACACACACACTCACTTGTACACACTCACGTGTAGTCTCTCACACACACTTGTACACACACACACACACCCTTATAAACTCACATCTACACACATATATTTATATATCCACTCACACACACACAGATATATATATATATATATACATTGATACTTATACAAATATATCTATATACATATATACATATACATATCTATATACAGATATATATATATATCTATATAGTTATAAATATATATATATATATATATCTATCTATTTATAAATATACATATATATACATATATATCTATATTCACATATCTATATATATACATAACTACATCTATACCTATATAGTTATAACCCTATCTATGTGTGTCTATATATATATATATACTTACATACACATCACCTACCAGTATCCATATGCCCTTGCACTAGTCACTCCACCGCGCATTATATTGCGGGAATATCTGCACCAGTTGCTAATATTCCCCGATACCTACGTAAAGTAAGCGCCTCCGCACACACACTCCCACACATCCACCCCACTCCACGCGGCACTTCGACTTGCTGGTTGCATCTTACTAGACGTGGACCAACTCGATACTGTGCTACATGCCATCTCCACTTCCACCCCCACCCCTATATATATAATATATATATATCTATATATATAAAGACTGTATTTATTTCTCTACAAGCAACCTACCTTGTTTTTATTTCTCTTTTGTTTCCTGCTATTAAAAAGATAAAAAAAAGAGTAAAAGAGAAAAGATAATCCTTGTCTTGCAGGTACTCGGCCTTGCGAATAGCAGGACCAATTTTTTTAGAAACCCTAAGTTGGCTCAAAGCTAAGAACAATTTGGCTCAGAGCCAAGAACTTGATTTTGAGGGTGTGCCTCACGGACAATATTATCAACAAAAAAATCTTAAACAGAAAAAAAACAAAAGCATAATAAACGCACGGAAGAGATACGTTCTAGGAAAGGCGTAGAAACTTATTCACCTTTAATTCTCGCCTCCCTGAGATCGACCCTGGGCCTAAAAGTGACTAAGAAAAAATTAAGTAGGCCAGGTGAAAAAAATTTTTTGTGAAAGATGGTTGGAGTCGATTTGGGTTAACTCACTATACTAACTTCAACAATAATTTCACCATATTAGCACAACCTATTCAAGGCCTACCATGCTTTTTCTGGCACCGTTACTGGGGAGGTGTGCATTGAGGTAAGTTTCTACTCCATTCCTTTGATTTTCTCTTCTCACACACTTCTCTTCACGGGTGTTTTTGTTTACTGGTGTGCAAGTAAACTAGTTGCAAGGAGGAGGCAAGAAGAGGAAGTCGAAGATGTGGGCAGATCCAAGGTGGGAACGAGAGCGTGAAGTCGCCGACGCCGCACTGGAGCTTCGCCCACATTGCTGAAAAGGTAGGTCTCTCTCTCTTAGCAACTTAGGTTAACTTGTCACCTAAAAAAAAAAACCTAAAAGAAACACTTCTTGGGATTTCTTGGGGCAAGTGGATTAAAAGTCACTTGTTTGATTGTCTACTATCACCCCCACCGCCCCGAGATTTCCCACCAAACTTCACATAGCGAAGATCCAAGAATCTTGATTCTTGAATCTTTCGTCATGTGAAGTGTTCTTTGAGGCAAGATTAAATAGATTGACTGCCATCCCTCGCCTCATTTATCCGCAATTCGAGATCACATTTTTTGGTGGGAAGACTTGAAATTGAATTGATTCCAACCCCACCACGACCTTTCACCTACCTAAGATTTGATCCCGAATATTTCAACCCCAACATTTTGATTTTCTCTACATTATCTTGTGGTTGAGCCTTGTGTGTGGAACATCATTTTGGTGATTGGGAGCACTTGAATTGAAGTGCTTTGGCTCCCTTTCACACTAACCTAAAATTAACTCGTGCATCCACACATAGAAACTTCCACCTAGGAAAGCCCATTGCATTTTTAGCATGCATTAACCAACTCACATTGAAGAAGGGTTTGTTGGGTATAGAAGAACTTGTATTTTCTCAAAACCTGGAGATTGGTTGAATTGGAAACTCAGTGAAATCTTAAAATCCATACTACTTAAGGCTGAAATTCTAAAAATCATTCACTAACTAAAACTTCAATTCGGGGAGATTTCCCCATTGCATGCTTGGTTTACACACTTTCTAAAATCAACGCACTTGGGCATTACCCGTATACAACGCCCTTCACATTCCTAAAGCACTTGATCCTAAGCCTCTAATTAAAATTGGTAGCAACTTGACCCTTATTAAGGATTGAAAGTCTAACTACCTGCGTGTAGCACCTACGTGCTGGTGTGGGTTCCTGCGTGCTATCAGGTGTCTAAGACTGGGGCAAACGGCCTTTCAATTTAGCCCGATGGTTCCGCGGTGCTCACATTTGGTTCCGTAGGTTGTGATAGTAGGTAACTTAGATCTTTAGGTCTAAGGGCACATTGTTGAGGTTAGGACTTTGATTGCATTGATTTGTCATCAAGTGTACCTTTACGGCATCATTTCTCTCATCCCCTTTTCCCTTCTTATCTCCCCAATTCTTCCTGCGGTAGTGCATGTTTGGGAGGAGGCTACAAAATCCTGAATTGTTTGAATTGTCTGATAATTCTAGAAGGAAAGAAACCGAATCGTCATCCTCCCCCACAAACATAGCTGTACGCCTACCCCCAAATCCCAAGGGAGGAAACCACCCTCAAAACCCACCAGGTGGTGGAGCCATGGACCCCGTAACTTGCCTCCAAGCCCAAATGGAAATGTATAATGAACAGATTGAAGCCATTAGGGAAACCTTGGAGGAAATGCAGAACCCTCCCGAACGGGAGGAGGCTAGGTCTCTTAGCTCTTATCAAAATCCCACTGCTATAGAGACCATAGGACAAATTCGGGTCCCCATGGGTGGGGACGATTTTGATCTGAAACCCAATATAATTGGCCTAATTAACTTTCACTTCCATGGTCTTGCAAGTGAAGATCCTTTTCTCCATTTGGAATACCTAACCCAATTGGCTGAAACGGTTAAACCAAGAAATATCAGGTTATCAATCATCCTCAGGAAAATGTTCCCATTTTCGTTGTGGGATAAAGCGTCGCAATGGTTACGCACCCTTGGGAGAACCATCTATTCTTGGGAAGAGATGCGAACAACATTTCTTAAGAAATTCTTCCCAATCAGGTGAACCAATGCGCTTTGCCGTGCTATAACTTCCTTTACGCAACAAAATGGCGAACAGTTTCATGAGGCTTGGGAGAGGTATAATGATCTCCTCCGGAAGTGTCCGCACCACGGTCTGCCTAAGTGGCATATAGTCCAAATTTTCTATTATGGGCTAAATGAGACTTTGAAGCAGATTGCAGACGCTTCCTGCGGAGGGAATTTTATGAATAAAGATGAGAATGGAGCATTCGAATTATTTGAAAACATGAGCAAAAACTCAATGAACAATGCATCCATTGTCGCCTTTAATCATACCAGCCTACCCCGTAATGTTCACGAAGTTGACACGGGACCCTCCCATTCATCCACAGATCTTAGCCTTATCGTACAAAAATTGGATGAAGTCTCCATCGTACACAAGAAGCTATACGAGCTTCTGGCCAATCCCGCTCGTTCTATGGCAAACACCCCCACCTCACCACTCCGTCACAACCCTAATCCTTCCAACACCAGGCTTATCCCCAAAAACCCCTTGAGATCTTCCTTACCGAGTGTCGCCCTGAGCGATTCGGTAAGTCATGTGGATCTGGCTTCTGCAAGCCAGTATTTTGACACGGAGGACCAAGCCTCCGTGTGCTCGGATGCATACATATATGTGGACTCGTCTTCTGGCTTAGAAGACGCTTGCGCCCTGGGGAACAACCCGTTCTCTGCTACTTATAACCCAGGTGACGAAATCATCCTAACCTCGCATGGTCCAATAACCCGCAGCGCCAAAACCCCGTAGGTGGGCCAATGTGACCATCCGCACCCGTCATCCCAAGGGCCTAGTCTAATCCTATGGTGAATCCGCCATCGAGTCCTTACATACCGCAAACAGAACACATATCAAGTCCTCTTGATAAATTGATGCGAATGATGATGGAAATGTCTAAGCGCCATGAAGAGAACATGACCTCTCTTCAACACCAATTGGCACAGCAAAATGCTGAGATCAGTCAACTACGCATGGCGACTCGATCTCAGGGCACTCTTCCAACCCAACCTGTTCCCAACCCGCGAAATTTCGTACCCCGTGGTCCTCAACCACAGGTACGACCTTCTCAGGGGCAGGCTCATCAGATTCTACAAGCACCGAGCATTCCTCCGAGATTCCAGGATAATCCCACAACGGCACCTTACCCTAATGTCCCTATTGTGAACCCTCCTCTGCCTTATGATCCCACTGGACCTGCGACGTCCAATGCGATTACTATGATAAGCAGTAAGCAAACTGTCGATCTGCCTCGACCAGATTCTGGCCCATCTTTTTCATCGCCCTCTCATTCGTGATGCGCATCGCATTCGCAAGAGGACGATACACCCAAACTAGTGCCAGAATCGGTCCCATTCGATGAGGCTCTACTGAGGGAGCCAGAAGGCAAGAAAAAGGATACGCAGGTCTTTGATAACCTGCGTAATTTATTCAGGGAAGTTGAAATCAAGGTACCCCTGTTAGAGGCTATCGACCACATACCTACTATCGCTCGATTTTTCAAAGACTACACTACACCCAGGAGACAGTCAAAGAAAACAAAGAATCCGGTGGTTCTCTCGCCTCATGCGAGTTGTGCTATACTGTCAAATCTACCACTGAAGCAGAAAGATCCAGGCACACCGCTTATTTCTTGTAGCATCCAAGGCTGCAATTTTAACCATGCTCTGCTTGATCTAGGATCTTCCATCAATCTTATACCAACCATCATGCTCGAGAAATTTGCCTTAAGGAATCCGAAACCCACCCCTGTCACGTTACAGTTGGCAGATCGTTCTGTCAAAAGATATACATCTAATTATGTTGCACAGCAATTATGCCAGCAAAAATATATTGCACGGCAAAAATATACCAGTAATTATACCATCTTGTGTTATTTCCTAGCACTGCCATTGCATCTTATGTAGCTATAGTTGCATTTGTAAATAAACATACGCATGCATTTATTGTGAGGGGAGGATAATGCGAATAATTGGCCATCTAATTAACATCTTCATCAAGGGCTACATTGCAAATTCACCATTCTCATTTTTCTATTTTGCCTTTGAAATCTTCTCCCTTGCGCGGCTCAAGGCATGGGGCATGCACCTCTTCGCGCCATTCCTCTACCAGCAGCATGGCTGGACTTGCTCTACCAGCAGCATGGCAGTGGCATGCGTCTTCTTCTTTAAAAGGCCTTGCCCTCTCCCTTGCGCAGGGCCGGCAACACACAACACTTGCAGACACTTTCCTCCAGGCCAATCTCCTCCCCTCTCCTTCTCCATACGCAGTATCTCTTCTCACTGAAGAGACACACTGCGGGCAAGAGAAAGCTCACAATGGTCCTACGACCACCACTGTGAGTTTCACTACCACCCAGCTTCTTCGAGAGCAGGTGGGTGTGGTGGTTTCACCCTCTGTTTTCACCGCTGAACACCCTCGCTGCCATTGTCAGAGCTTCAAGGTCGGAAGCTCCAACAGCAGCAACAACCGCCAGCAGCAGCGCAAGCCAGCAGACGTCCACAAGCTCTCCCTGCGCAAGCAAGCACTTCCCAGCGTGCTCGCGCACGCAAAACCGGTGCTACCAGTCAGCCGCTCCTACGTGGCACTATAGCCACAGTTCACGCCTCTTAGTGCCACACTGTAGCCTCCGGCTTGTTTCTCACTTAGCCAGTGGCACAGCACTCTCTCTCCTCTCCTGCAACCAGCTCCAGCCGGTCGCCTGCATCTGCGCGCACTCAATCCCGCCTGCAACGTTGTGCGCTGCACTACGCAGTGCGCTGTGCTGCACTCCCGATCCCACCCGCGCACGAAGGCAGTACGAGCGCCCCCCTCCAGTGCTCGCGTGTAGCCCTTATACTCCTGCGCGTCCCTGGCTGCCAGACGACTTAACTCATCCGCTCTCTCTCACAGCCACCCACTAGTACACGCACACACACACTCACTTGTACACACTCACGTGTACTCTCTCACACACACTTGTACACACACACACCCTTATAAACTCACCTCTACACACATATATATTTATCTATCCACTCACATATATACATAAACATATATATATATATATATTGATAAATATATATATACATATATATCTATATTCACATATCTATATATATACATAACTACTTATATACCTGTATAGTTATAACCCTATCTGTGTGTATATATAGATATATATGTACTTACATACACATTATCTACCTGTATCCATATGCCCTTGCACTAGTCACTCCACCGCACATTATATCGCGGGAATATCTGCACCAGTTGCTAATATTTCCCGATACCTGCGTAAAGCAAGCGCCTCCGCACACATACTCCCACAAATCTGCCCCTCACTCTATGCGGCACTTCATCTTGTTGGCTACGTCTTACTAGATGTGAACCAATTCGATACTATGCTACACGCCATCTCCACTTCCACCCCTACCCCTATATAATATATATATCTATATATATATAGACTATATTTATTTCTCTACAAGCAACCTACCTTGTTTTTATTTCTCTTTTGTTTCCTACTATTAAAAAGATTAAAAAAAAAAGAGTAAAAGAGAAAAGATAATCCTTGTCTTGCAGGTACTCGGCCTTGTGAATAGCAGGATCAATTTTTTTGGAAGCCCTAAGTTGGCTCAAAGCCAAGAATAATTTGGCTTGGAGCCAAGAACTTGATTTTGAGGGTGTGCCTCAAGAACAATATTATCAACAAAAAAATCTTAAATAGAAAAAAAAATAAAAACATAATAAACGCACGGAAGAGATACGTTCTAGGAAAGGTGTAGAAACTTATTCACCTTTAATTCCCGCCTCCTTGAGATCGACCCTTGGCCTAAAAGTGACCAAGAAAAAATTAAGTAGCCCAGGTGAAAAAAATTTTTTGTGAAAGATGTTTAGACTCGATTTAGGTTAACTCACTATACTAACTTCAACGATAATTTCACCATATTAACACAACCTATTCGAGACCTACCACCAAGTCTTTCGATTGAGACTGGATTGAGGAGTATGACCCCGTGGAACCTTTGGTCGAGGAATGCCTTAACCTTAGTTCCTTAGCTGACCATCAGACCCAACCCTGTGACGACTGTTCTGACCCATCCTCGACTGTGCATACTAACCTCTGTAGGGTTAATTACCATCAGCAACCATCGTTCGAGGAGATTGATGTGGATCAACTCCCACCTTTCCCCTACCCATCGAGTATGGTTCCACCCACACCCAAGCTGAAGCCGCTACTTGAGAATCTCAAATACATCTTCCTTGGACCTAACCAGACTTTCTCGGTGATTATCAATGCCCACCTATCCAAGGATCAGGAACTCAGGTTGACCGCAACCCTATCAGAACATCAGGCCGCCATTGGATGGACTATCTCATATTTGAGAGCAATTAGCCCCACCTATTGCACCCACAAGTTCTATCTGGGAGATGGGGCCTGACCTTCCCATCAGATGCAGAGACGATTAAACCCGAATATGCAGGAGGTCGTCAAGAAGGAGATTATGAAGTGACTTGACACTGACATTTTTACCCAATCTCTGATAGCCCCTTGGTGAGCCCTACTCAAGTGGTCCCCAAGAAAGTCGAGCTCACCGTTGTCACCAATGACCATGGCGAATCCATCCCCACCCGCACCACCACTGCATGGCAGGTGTGCATTGATTATAGGAAGCTCAATGAGGCAACCAAGAAAGATCATTTCCCCCTGCCATTCATTGACCCGATTCTTGAGCGATTGACAAAGCAGAAATATTTTTACTTCCAGGATGGATATTCAGGATACAACCAAGTCGCAATTGCTCCTGAAGATCAAGAGAAGACCACATTCACTTGCCCGTATGGCACATTCGCATTCCGTCGTATGCCATTCGAGTTATACAACTCACCCGCTACCTTTCAGCGTTGCATGCTAGCTATCTTTTTAGAGATGGTAGGTGAATACCTGGAGGTCTTTATGGATGATTTCTCAGTATTTGGGAACCCATTCAACCATTGTCTGAGCAACTTAGAGAAAATCCTGAAACGATGTATCGAGGTTAATTTGGTGTTAAGTTGGGAAAAGAGCCATATCATGGTTCAAGAAGGAATTGTCCTCAGTCACATTGTATCGCATAGGGGCATTGAGGTGGATCGAGCTAAAGTTGATTTGATTTCCAAACTTCCCCCACCTAGCTCGGTCCGACAAATCTGCTTGTTCCTGAGACATGTCTGCTTCTATAGAAGGTTCATTAAGGACTTCTCCAAGCTCTCGAAATCTTTGACCGACCTTCTGGCCAATGACGCCCTCTTCCACATGACACCTGATTGCATCCAGGCTTACCACACTCTTAGGGAATCTGTCTCCACCACACCTGTGTTACAGCCCCCAGACTGGTCCTAGGATTTTGAGATCATGTGCGATGCATTAGACTTCACCATCAGCACAGCCTTGGGACAGAGACAAGACAATAAACCCATGGTGATAACTACGTGGGCCCAACGAAATTATACAGTCACAGAGAAAGAACTGCTCGCCATAGTTTTTAGACTCGAAAAGTTCCGATCTTATCTTTTGGGATCCCACGTGACTATCTAAATGGACCGCTCAGCCATCCAGCATTTGTTGGCCAAGAAAGATGCTAAACCTAGGTTCATCAGATGGATCCTACTCTTGCAGGAATTTGACCTGGAAATTTGCGACAAAGCTGGGTCCAAGAATGTTGTCGCCGATCACCTGTCCAGACTCCACCCGGACTACATTAGGCCCTCCTTGCCCTTATCTGATACCTTTCCTGATGAATAAATTCTAGCTGTGCATGAAAGGAAATTACCCTGGTTTGCCGACTTTGTCAACTATCTGGTAGTAAGACAGACCCCGCACAGTTGGTCCAGACAGCAACGGGATAAGTTCTTAGCTGAAGCCAAACATTATTTCTAGGATGATCTCACGCCAACCAAATTATCAGGAGGTGTATTCTGGAGGAAGAAGTTCAAAGTGTGCTACCCTTTTGTCATGACCAAGCTTGTGGTAGCCACTTTTCGGGGAAGAAGACGGATGCAAAGGTTTTGCAATCCGGATTTTACTGGCCTTCCTTATTCAAGGATGCACACAAATTTTCTAAGACTTGTTCTCACTGCCAGACTTTAGGGACCATGACTAGAAAAGACATGATGCCCCTCTAGCCCATTTTGATTGTTGAGATCTTCGATGTGTGGGGAATTGATTTCATGGGCCCCTTCCCACCATCCAATGGCTTTAAGTACATCTTAATCTCAATAGAATATCTCTCCAAATGGATTGAAGCCGTCGCCACCCGTCGTTGCGATCATAAGGCTATCATGGACTTTGTTAAGCAGAACATCTTTTCTTGGTTTGGAATACCGAAGGTCATGATCAGTGATGGTAGAAGTCATTTTATCCACGCCCAATTCTGTGCCCTACTCAGAAAATACTGGGTTACCCACCACATTGCCACCCCGTATCATCCGCAAACTAATGGGCAAACTGAGGTCTCAAACAGACAGATTAATAACATTCTACAGAAGATCGTGAGACCTGACAGGAAGGATTGGTCCACACAACTGGATGATGCCCTGTGGGCATACACTTATCACCTGGTCTTTGGCAAAGCTTACCACCTTCCTGTCGAGTTGGAACATTGAGCTTACTGGGCCATTAAGCAATGCAACATGGATTCTCAGTTAGCTGGTGCACAGAGGACGCTCCAACTCTCCGAGCTCAAGGAAATTCGTCAGGCCACCTTTGAGAATAATCGACTTTACAAGGAGAAGATGAAAGCCATCCACGACCGACTCATCCACAAAAAGACCTTCGAGCCCAATCAGCAAGTCTAGCTCCTTGATACCCGACTCAAACTCTTTCCCGGGAAGCTTAGATCCAAGTGGACAGGACCGTATAGGGTAGTCAAACCCTATTCCAGTGGGGTGGTTGAAATCGCAGATCCGAACACTAGGCACACTTTCACGGTAAATGGTCAGAGACTAAGGCACTTCCTTGCCCAGGTTCCCCCAAAGGAGGTTGTCACCCTCATTGAGGGTTGACACGAAGCATCGTCCAGCTGAAGGTGTTAAACTCAATGCTTCTTGGGAGGCAACCCAAAAGATTCAAACTGATCAGGTATACCGCATCACTTAGGTAATTTCTTTCTAAACCCCTGTGGCATCAACTTATTTGTTAATGAGGACATTGTCCAACTTAAGCATGAGAGGGTGGTAATTTGCATGTTCTGAGTTCATTTTATCAGTCTGAATAAATTTTTTTAAAAAAATGATGAATTTAGGAAGAAAACTTAGCCATTACAAACTTGTCAACAGTGGAAAATAATACAAAAAGAACCTAAACACTTAGACTTTGCAGACCTTCAAGCTCAATCAACCCTGGTATCTGTTAAAATATGGATTTAGCCTCGAATCTTTGCAATCTTAATTTATTTTAATCCACCAATAAAATAAGGTGACAAGTATATGATTTATCAACTCATCCACTGACTCTGAGGGACTTTTAGTCTAAGCATCTGCACACATTGTTGCACTGGCTCACTCCTCAGAGATTTTGACAGAAATTGGGTAGCTAATGAACCTTCTAGGGTGGTATGGCTGGTAAGTTGTCGTAGGTAACAGCCCATTGGCCTATTGTCCAGAGCCCAGCCACAGGACCTTTCTTCTTATTGCCTCTAGGTAAATTTGAGATCAGGGAAGCCACCTACTAAACAACAAAAGAAAAAAAAGAGAGAAGAAAAAGAAAAAAAAATAGAAAAGAAAAAAAAGAGAACAAAATAAGCCACACTTCACCACACGAATATGGCTGGCAAGTGGTCATGGGTAATAGCCCATTGGCCGGTTGTCCAGAACCCAGCTCACTAAATGCACAAAAGGATAAAAAACACTTACGGAAGAAGCGAGAAAGTAGAGAAATCCAGGGAGATATACACTGGAAACACCCTTGTGTTGACCCCAAATAAAATAAAAGTGGGGAGAAAGCTACCGATTGGACAAATACACCTTCAGGCAAAACACTTTCTTTTCCAGTCACCTAGGAGCATAGAAACCCAAAGTCTCTCTAAATTACCGTTGAGTGAATCTATCACGATCTTCACACCAAGATGCTTTGCACTTAGAGTCTTTTTTTGTGTTTTAGGTGGGTTGAGTAGCCGTAAAAAGTTACCAGCACACTCTCAACTCCAAAAGTCCAAAAAATGAGAAAATATGAAAAGGAAAAAAATATATATAACCGAAGATTTGGGTGATTCACATTTTGGCAGACACCCGGACACTGTTTAGTCATTGAAGATTAGGATCTTAGTATATTTCCTCCTGTTGACAAGTACCAAAATATCTAAGTAATCACTTCTTAAATTTTGACTGAGAATAATGGCTAGGATGAAACTTGTTAGGGATTAGCAAGGAGTAAGCACGAGGGTATGATGACACTACATTTTATGGTAATAATTCTACCAATAGAAGTATATCTTAAGGGTAACATACACGAATATCACATCAAAAATGGGCATGGGAGCATTACATGCATTGCACATTGAGATTGCTTGTAAACCAGTGTTAATGGCCATTTACACAAGATCATGTCAAAATAGGCTTCAGATGAGCAATTGAATCACACGGATGGATTCAGAACGACGAACGGAGTCCAATAGACTCAAAATCGACCAAATCTGACATTCAGAGCACCCGCAACTTGCTCGAGAAGTTTTGATCGTTGATCTGATGATCAACGACCCACAACACGCCATGTGGCACCCGATTCCCCACCTCTTCCATCACCGTAGGATGAATCTCAACCGTTTGATCTGCGGTTGAATGGCTAAGAACGGCTCGCAGCACCTTCGACGACCCGCTGCACACTCTCTTCGTCACCCGCAGGGGCGATCTCAACCGTTCGATTGCAAATCAAACGGCTGAGAACAGATCTCGCACCATCCATCTGTTCGAGCTCGGATAGGTTGTTTAATATGGTGATTTAATTGTTGAAATGAGTATAGTGGTTAACCTAAATCGAGCCTAACCATCTTTTTACAAAATTTTTAACCTGGCCTACTTAATTTTATCTTGGTCACTTTTAGGCCCAGGATTGAACTCAGGGAAGCGAGATTAGAGGTGAACAAGTTTCTACGCCCTTCCTACAACGAACCTCTTTCGTTTGTTTATTATGTTTTTGGAATTTTTCTATTTAAGATTTTTTTTCTAATACTTTTTGTCCTTGAGGTACACCCTCAAAATTGGGTTCTTGGCTTTGAGCCAAATTAGGGTTCCAAAACTGGTCTTGCTTTTCGCAAGACTGAGTACCTGTAAGTCAAGGATTATCTTTTCTCTTCTGTATATTTTTTTTATCTTTTTAATGGCAGTAAAGAGAAATAGAAATAAGATAAGTATAGTATATATATATGTATAGATTATATATGTATATAGGGGTAGGGGTGGAGGTGGAAATGGAGTGTAGCATGGTGTCGAGTTGACTGTCGTCTAGAAAGATGTAACCAACAGGACGAAGTGCCGCATGGAGTGTAGGATGGATGGGTGGAAGATGTGTGTGGAGACGCTTTCTGTACTCGTGTATCGGGGAATATCAGCAACTGGTGCAGATATTCCTGCGATACAACGTATGGTAGGTGATATGAAAACAAATATATATATATATAGATATAGATATATATATATATAGTGATATATGTATATAGTTATAAATATGTATATATGTATATAGATATATGTAGATATATATATATATATGTGTGTGTGTGTGTGTGTGTATGTCTGTATGTATGTATATATACTTATATATAATTGTATAGGTACTAATATGTATATATATATATATATGTATGTATATATATATAAGTGTGTCTATAGGCGTGTATAAGTGAGAGTGTGTGTCTACAAGAGTGTGTGTGTGTGCTGCAGGAGGGAGTGAGAAAGTGCTGTGAAAGAGAGAGAGAGGGAGTGTCTGCTGGAAGAAGATGGCGCGGTGAGTTAAGCCATCTGGTGGCAGCAGTCGACGTCTGATGGCCAACGTGCAGGCGCAGGCACGCGAAGATGCGCGCGCACGCTGGAGGAAGTGGGCATGGGCGTGCGCGGACGGGCTGGTGACGGTAGCGTCGCGAAGAGAGAGCACGCGGTGACCAGATAAGTGAGAAACTTTTCGGTCACCGCACTGTAGCCATAGTGTCGCGCTCTCTAGCGTGAATAGTGGCTACAGTGCGCGCTCGACTCGTGTGACCGACTGCTGGCAGTTCTGCACGTGCGGGCGCTGCGGAGCGAGCCCACATGCGCGAAAAGAGCTGTGTCGGCTGCTGCAGGGGCGCGCGGTGGCCTGCATGCGGTGTGGGGCGGCCGGTTCCTTGCTGCAGCTGCGGTTGAGCTTCAAAGCTTGACTCTGTGGCAATGGTGGAAATGGTGGAACTCACAGTGGAGAACCACCACACCCACCAGCTCTTTGATGAGCTGGGCGGTGGTGGGACTCACAGTGGTAGTCGTGTACCACTGTGAGCTAATGTCGAGCCCAGATAGGTTGTTAATATGGTGATTTTATCATTGAAATGTGTATAGTGGTTAACCTAAATCGGACCTAACCATCTCTTTACAAAATCTTGAACCTGGCCTACTTGATTTTATCTTGTCACTTTTAGGCCCAGGGTCGAACTCAAGGAAGCGGGGTTACAAGTCGAGTTTCTACGCCTTTCCTACAACGAGTCTCTTCCGTTTGTTTATTGTGTTTTTGGGTGTTTTTCTTATTTAGATTTTTTTTCTGGTAATCTTTGTCCTTGAGGCACACCCTCAAAATTGGGTTCTTGGCTTTGAGCCAAAACAGGGTCCAAAACGGTTCTTGCTATTCGCAAGACAGAGTATCTGCAAGTCGAGGATTATCTTTTCTCTTTTATATATTTTTTTTTATCTTTTTACTAATAAGAAAGCGAAACAGAAATCAAGTAAATATAGTATATATATATATAGGTATATATTATATATGTATAAAGGGTGGGGTTGGAGGCGGAGATGGAGTGTAGCACTGTGTCGAGTCGGTCGTCGTCTAGAGAAACGCAACCAACAGGACTAGGTGCCGAGTGGAGTGTGGGATGGATGGTGGAAGATGTATGTAACCACGCTTTTTGTACGTGTGTATCGGGGAATATCAGCAACTTGTGCAGATATTCCCGCGATACAGCGTATGGTAAATAATGTGAAAAAATATATATATGTATATATGTAAATATATCTATATGTATATATATATATGGTTATAAATATATAGCTATATATATATGTAGATATATATGTATATATATAAGTGTATATGTATATATATGTGTGTGTGTGTGTATGTATATATAACTATATAGAGGTATATATATATGTATGTATAAGTATATAGTAATATATGTATATATAGATATATGTAGCTAAGTATGTATGTATATATATATATATATATGTATATATATATAGAATAATAATATATGTATATAGGTATATGTATCTAGATATGTATATATAGTTATATAGATATATATATGTATGTATGTATGTATGTATGTATACTAATACATAAGTATATAGATACTACTATATGTATAAATATAAGTATATATATATCTATATATGTATATATATATATGTATATAAATATATGTATATATATATCAATATATAAGTATACGTATATATGTATATGTTTATAATAGAGTATAGGTGTGTGTGTGTGTGTGGAACTATTAGTGTAGGTGTGTGTGAACGTGGTGTAGGGAGTGCTATGAGTGTTGTGAGAGAAAGAGTGAGAGAGAGAGAGAGTGGGAGAGATGGCAGCCGCTGGAGTGTTAAGGCATCTGTGACCAGCGGGTGTCGTCTGATCCACGCGCGCACGCGCAAGCGCGTACGCAGAGAGGAGCGCACGGGAGGATTGGGCGCAGAGAGGAAAGGCAGCGCCCAGCGCTGTGCGGAGTTGCTGGAACGGGCGCTCGCAGGCGCGAGAGAAGGGAGCGGGCGAAGCAGACGTGCATAGGTGAGTGCGGGCGAGGCACACGGGTGCGGATGAGTGCGGGGGACGCGGGCGGAGACACGCACGCAGGCTGCAGCTGGTTGCGGCGTGCCGAGTGACCGGTAAAGTGAGAAGCTTTCCGGTCACCCCACTGTAGCCACAGTGTCGCGCAGACTCGCGTGAATAGTGGCTACAGTGGTCGGCCGCGCCGCGCAACCCGGAGTGGGTGGTGCTGTGAGAGAGGCCGGCTCGCGGCTGGCACGCACGGGCTGGCACGCGAGGGAGAAGACCTGCGTCGGTCGGTTGCAAGCGCGGAGGAGCTCGCGACAGAGCGGCGAAGTGGGAGGTGAGGTGTCTGCAAGTGCGCGCGGAAGCTTGCAGGTGCTGGCAAGGGGCGGGAAGCGATTGGCTGGCCGCTGCAGAGGCGCACAGCAGCCGGTTGCGGGTGGAAGAGGGAGCGATAAGGCAGAGAAGCGGATGGTGGAGAGGGCCTGTAGGTGCACGCGGAGGGGTTGGGGTGCCTGCAGGCTTGCGCGGAAGGGGCTGCTACTGCTGCTACTTTGCCGCTGCTGCTACTGCTGCTTCAAGCTTCATACCTTGAAGCGTGCGGCCATGGCATAAGGTGCTGGAAGCTAAAAAAAACTATAAAAGAGCCACCACGCCCACTGGCTCTTTGAAGAGCTAGGCGGTGGTGGTCTCACTGTGGTGGTGTGCACCACAGTGAGAGCTCCTGCTCGCCAGGTGTCTCCTCAGAGGAGGAGGGACGGCGTATGGAGGGGAATGGAGGAGAGGGTGGTGGCCTGGAAGGAGCTGCATTGGGTTTTTCTGATGTTGGACCAGGCTTGCTGCTGAAGGAGAAGTCGTGGCCTTTTAATACGAGAAGAAGGCATGGCCATGCATGGCTCATGCAGGGAATGGCAGCCGCAAGGAAGGGCTGGCAGGGAGAGGGATGGAGAGCAGGGAATGGCAAGTTACAGTCGCGGGAAGCATGGCACGAGGAGAAGATGCATGTAGCCACGGGAAAGATTAAAAATCAAGTGGAAATAAAAATAGAGGTGGGAATTTTGCAAAGATGCACTTGAGGAAAAATGTAAAATGCAAGGCCACTTATTTCATTCTTCTCTCCTCTCAATTAAATGCATGCGTACAAGTATTTTTACAATGCAACAATAGAGACCAAATATGCATTGGTAATGCTAGGAAATAGCACAAGATGGCACAATTACAGGTGTATTTTTGCGGTGCAATCATACCCCATGCCTATGTTTTGCTAGTCCCTAGCAAAACAGTATTTAGAAATGATCTTAAGCTGAAGATTTTCTTCTTAGGTGATATAGGTGTGTTTATTGTTGGATATTGTGAGAACCAATTGTAAATAAGACTACCAGCATTTTAAGTCTCACATGACATAGATCATCTCTCGACTAACCAGGACTCTTGATATTTAAACCTTAAGTACGATTTCCATAACCCAGGAGGTTTTTGCCGTACTCGAGAGCTCAAGAGGTGATGGCTTGTGCATAGTGAAGGATCAAGACTGGCCAGATGAACATTAAGACTCAAGCCCAGGGTTTCACAAATTTTTAAGTATAGGTTGGTCCCAGTTTCAGCTCGTGTTTTCGGATTGACCCTTAAGAAGATGATGGAAAACTCAACTCCCATTTTCTGACATTTGTGGCTCACAGGAAAATAGTTTACAGACATTTGCGAGATATACTAACTTATTTGCATTTTTTTTTTTAGAAACACATGTCAGTATATCTCTTACAACATTTTTTTGAAGGAGCACACTTTTTTTTTCTTTTTGGTGGGAGAGTTTCATTTTGGTGGAAAGAGTCACTCCTAAACACAAGACTAAAGCCTGGGATAAAAAGTCACCTGCGCGTACAGGTAAGGACTCCACCTTCCCTAATGAACACTAGGGTTGGATCTTATGTTCACCTGGTCTTTCTTGATATGTGTAGTGTGAACCAAGATTACTTAGGCTCTCGAGTAGAAGCAAGCCAACAGATCCTGTACTAGTGTCTCAGGTACAAGAATACGTCCTTAGTTAGGAGAGATTCCAATCTATCTTGTCAATACTCAAGTAAATTAAGCCGAGCCTAAGCAAATCAAGTTTCTTTGGCCTGGAAAGTCTTCAAAACAGTGGTTGAATATGCATAAACACTTATTTTATTTTTGTTTCAGCCGTCAGATCATTACTAAACACCATTTTTTTATATATATATAGATAGATGGAAACTGCATGATACCATAAAATACCCAGATCCTATGGATGCCTATCCACCCCCCCATGCCAAACGATGCTATGTCCTCATATGCATGCAGGGTAGGGTAGAGGAAGGACGAAAGATCGAGTAACGAGAGCTGAGGTGCAGGTATACAGCAGGGTGGTAGGGTGGGTGGATGGTGGGTGGTGAGGTAAAAAGTGAAGTGAACGTGACAGTGGCGAAGTGTTGTTGGGGTGCCTCCCAACGAGCACTGAATTTAACGTCCCCAGCTGGACTCAGAATGAGGCACAAAATTAGTTACCCTCCAGCAGGGCAATAGTTTCTCCAATGGGGGCAAGTTTATGAGTAAGATAGGGTTTCAAACGCAGCCCATTGACCGTAAATTTATGCCCAGATTTGGGATCTTCAATTTCAACGGCCCCGTTGGGAAATGGTCTCGAGACCAGGAAAGGACCAGTCCATTTGGACTTCAGTTTCCCAGGAAAGAATTTGAGCCGGGCATTGCAGAGCCAAACTTGCTGAGATGGCTTAAATTCCTTCCGCTGAATACGGCTGTCGTGAAAAGCCTTAGTGCGTTGCTTGAAAGTTAAGGCAGAATCATAGGCTTCACGACGGAGCTCTTCCAGCTCTTGGAGTTCGAGTTTCCTTTCTCGACCACACAGGTCTGGGTCGAGGTTACATTGGCCAACCGCCCAATAAGCGCGATGCTCCAACTCCACAGGCAAATGACAAGGCTTCTCGTAAATGATTCTATAAGGAGACATACCAAGGGGAGCCTTGAAGGCGGTCCGATACTCCCAAAGTGCGTCAATCAGCTTGTCAGACCAGTCCTTACGGTCAGGCCAAACCATTTTCTGGAGAATTTTCTTAATTTGCTGGTTCGACACCTTTGCATCTGAGGATGATACGGGGATGCGATACGATGGTGGACTCCGTATTTCCTCAGAAGTGCTCGAAAAGAAGCATGGGTAAAGTGGCTTCCTCTATCCGAGATAATGGCTCGAGGGATCCCAAAGAGCGCAAAAATGTGGTCTTTGATAAATCGAGTGGAAATAGCATGGTCAGCACGGTGCGTGGGAATAGTCTCGATCCATTTCGAAACATAATCAGCAGCCACGAGGATAAATTCGAAGTCGTTGGAAGGAGGAAAGGGACCCATGAAATCAATTCCCCAAATGTCGAAGATTTCCGCAGCTAGGATGGGTTGCAAGGGCATCATGTCACGACGTGACATTGATCCTAACGACTGGCACCAAGTGCAATGTTTGGCATAATTGTGTGCATCCTGGTGAAAGGAGGGCCAAAAGAAACCGCATTGCAACACCTTGGCTGCAGTTTTCCTCCCAGAGAAATGGCCTCCGTAGGCCTGATCGTGGCAGAAGGATAGCACACTGGGGAATTTGCTGTCAGGAATACAGCGACGGATAATTTGATCAGCACCTATTCAAAAAAGAAGTGGATTATCCCAGAAATAATACTTTGCTTCTGCCATGAGACGCTTACGCTGGTTTTTAGGGAAACCATGTGGAAGGGATCCAGAAGCAAGGTAATTGGCAATGTCAGCATACCAAGGTCCACTTGCCACATTAATTGCCAATAGGTGCTCATCAGGAAAAATCTCATTAATCGGCAGAGTAAGTCCAATATGGTCAGGGTCCAGTCTAGAAAGATGATCAGCCACAACATTCTGGGCTCCAGCCTTATCGCGGATCTCAATGTCAAATTCTTATAGCAGAAGGATCCAACGAATCAGTCTAGGCTTGGCATCCTTCTTGTGCATGAGATGGCGAATGGCCGCATGATCAGTGAAAACAATAACATGTGAGCCCAGAAGGTAAGAGCGAAATTTCTCCAGTCCAAAGACGACCGCCAGTAGTTCTTTCTCAGTGGTAGTATAATTACGCTGGGCCTCGTCCAACGTCTTACTAGCGTACTACACCACTAAGGGGTGTCTATCGTGTCTTTGTCCTAGGATGGCTCCGACTGTAAGGTCGGAAGCATCACACATGAGTTCAAAGTTGAGGGACCAATCAGGTGGCTGGAGAATAGGGGCCTTGGTGACAGCATTACGCAGCTGCGTGAATGCTCGTATGCAGTCGGGTCCCATATCGAAGGGTACGTCGGTTGATAGGAGATGAGTTCAAGGTCGAGAAATCTTGGAGAAATCTTTGATGAATCTCCTATAAAAATCGACGTGTCCCAGGAAGGAGCAAATTTGTTTGACAGAGCCAGGCATAAGTAAATCAGCAATTACATCAACCTTAGCTCTGTCAACCTCGATACCCCTATCGGAGATGATATGCCCGAGAACAATTCCCTCGTGTATGATAAAATAACTTCTCTCCCAGGAAAGCACGCGGTTTACATTAACACATCTCCTAAGGATACGGGTCAGGTTGGCAAGACAGTCATCAAAAGATGGTCCAAAGACCAAAAAGTCATCCATGAAGACCTCGAGAAAGTCACCCACCATGTCATGAAATATCGCCAGCATACATCTCTGGAAAGTTGCTGGTGTGTTACAAAGTCCGAACAGCATCCTTTTAAATGCAAAGGTGCCGAAGTGGCAGGTAAAGGTGATTTTCTCTTGGTCCTGGGGATCAATTGCCACCTGGTTATATCCTGAGAATCCATCCAGGGAACAGAAAAATTTATTTCCCGCTAACCGCTCTAGGATTTGGTCAATGAAAGGTTGCGGAAAGTGATCTTTCTTAGTTGCAGCATTGAGTTTCCTATAATCTACACACACTCTCCAAGATGTAGGAGTGCATGTAGGGATGGATTCGCCCCTGTCATTGACACGGATGGTGAGTCCCGCCTTTTTGGGCACGACGTGAATCGGACTCACCCAGGGGCTATCGCTGATCGGGTAGATTATACCCGCATCCAGCCACTTAATAATTTCCTTCTTAACGACCTCCCGCATGTTAGGGTTGAGATGTCGCTGCATCTCGCGGGAAGGTCGAGCCTCCTCCGTATATATACGGTGAGTGCAGTAGGAGGGGCTAATGCCAGTTAAGTCTAATAAAGGCCATCCAATGGCTGCCTTGTGTTCCATAAGGACCTTCGTTAGTTTGCACTATTGCTCCCTGGTCAATTTTGAACTAATGATTACGAGGAGCATTTCATTTGGTCCCAAGAAAACATACTTAAGTGTACTAGGTAGCTCTTTCAGCTCGGGAGTGGATGGTGAAAGATCTGGCATTTCTTGGGACAAGAGTGTCCCAGGCGGATCAGAAAACAAGTCAGGAGGAAGAAGTTGGCCCTCAGATTGGCCAAGAAAAGGGGCTTCTTGGATAGATGGATCCAAAAAGGAATAGCCCCAGTGAGTAGTATATGGGCTCAAGGTCCTAGTGTGAAGTTGCAACTCCGCCAGATTTGGTGGGAAAGAAAGGGCAATCCGATCTTCAAGAGTGTGGACCGACGGTGAGTAACCCGGATATGACTCAGACCACAAGGTATGGGAAGCGGAGAAAACCTCGTCAGAAGTCTGGTCAAGAGAAGGTACGGGAATAGGGAGTGATGGGGGAATGTCACAATATGTGTCGGTCAGGCAATCATCAATGTTTACAGGTAATCCGCAACAGTCAGAATATGTCCCAATTCGTCCGATACACGCGCTGACGGCCATGTCCTTGTCAGACGTGTCATACTCGATGCAATCGCAATCAAAGCTCTTGGCTGCCTTGAATATGTTAAAAGCATGAGCTTCTCAGATCCAACGGGAATCTCAATACAGCCCGACTCGCAGTCGATATGGGCGCGGGCTGTGGCCAAGAAAGGTCAACCAAGGATGATCGGACAATCAGAAAGTGAGCTAGGAACTTCCATATCTAAAACAAGAAAGGCAGCAGGAAAACAGAGAGTGTTGACCCTAATCACCATGTCTTCCACCACACCCTTTGGATTTTTGACAGAACGATCTGCCAACTGTAACGTGACGGGGGTAGGTTTCAGATTTCCCAAGGAAAATTTTTCGAGCATGATGGTTGGTATAAGATTGATGGAAGATCCTAGATCAAGCAGGGCACGGTTAAAATTGCAGCCTTGGATGTTATAGGAAATAAGCGGTGTGCTCGGATCTTTCTGCTTCGGTGGTAGATTTGACAGTATAGCACAACTCTCATGAGGTGAGAGAACCACCAGATTCTTAGTTTTCTTTAACTGTCGCCTAGGTGTTGTGTAGTCTTTGAAAAATCGGGTGACAGTAGGTATGTGGTCGACAGCCTCTAAGAGGGGTACCTTGATTTCAACATCCATGAATAAATAACGCAAGTTATCAAAGGCCTACGTATCCTTCTTCTTGCCTTTTGGCTCCCTCAGTAGAGCCTCAGGGAATGGGACTGATTCTGGCACCAATTTGGGTGTATCGTCCTCTCGCGAATGCGGCGCGCATCCCGAATGAGAGGGTGATGAAGAAGACGGGCCAAGATCAGGTCGAGGCAAATCGACAGTCTGCTTACCGCTCCTTGTAGTGATCGCATTGGACGATGCGGGTCCAGTGGGATCATAAGGCGGAGGAGGGTTCGCAATTGGGACATAAGAATGAGGTGCTGCAGCGGGATTAGCCTGAAATCCTGGTGGAATGCTCGGAGCCTGCAGAATCTGATGAACCTACCCCTGAGAAGGTCGTACCTATGGTTGAGGACCACGGGGAATGACATTTCGCGGGTTTGGAACAGGTTGGGCTGGAAGAGTGCCTTAAATCGAGTCGCCATGCGTAGTTGACTGATCTCAGCATTTTGCTGCGCCAATTGGTGCTGAAGAGAGGTCATGTTCTCTTCATGGCGCTTTGACATTTCCGTCATCATTCGCATTAATTTATCAAGAGGACTTGATGCATGTTATGTTTGTGGTATGCAAGGACCCGATGGCGGATTCGCCACAAGATTAGATTGAGCCCTTGGGATGACGGGTGTAGACAGTCGCATTGGTCCACCCGCAGGGTTTTGGCACTGTGGGTTGCTAGACCATGCGAAGTTCGGATGATTTTGCCACCCTAGGTTATAAGTGGCAGAGAACGGGTTGTTCCCCAGGGCGCAAGCATCTTCTATGCCAGAAGACGCGTCTGCATGTAAATATGCTTCCGAGCACACGGAGGCTTGGTCCTCCATGTCGAAATACTGGCTCGCAGAAGCCAGATCCACATGACTTACCGAATCGCTCGGCACGACACTCGGAAAGGAAGGTCTTACGGGGTTTCTCGAGATAAGCCTGGTGTTGGAAGAATTCAGATTGTGACGAAGTGGTAAAGTGGGGGTGTTTGCCATAGAACGGGCGGGGTTGGCCAGAAGCTCGTCTAGCTTTTTGTGCACAACGGAGACTTCATCCAATTTCTGTGCGATAAGGCTAAGATCAGTGGATGAATGGGAGAGTCCCGTGTCAACTTCGTGGACATTACGGGACAGGCTAGTACGATTAAAGGCAACAATGGAGGCATTGTTCATTGAGTTTTTGCTCATATTTTCAAATAATTAGAATGCTCCATTCTCGACTTTATTCATGAAATTCCCTCCGCAAGAAGCATCTGCAATCTGCTTTGTAGAATACCTGAGGCTATATGCCACTTAGGCAGACCGTGGTGACGACACTTCCTGAGGAGGTCATTATATCTCTCCCATGCCTCATGAAACTATTCACCGTTTTGTTGCGTAAAGGAAGTGATAGCACAATAAAGTGCATTGGTTCTTCCGATTGGGAACAACTTCTTGAGAAACGTTGTTCGCATCTCTTCCCAAGAGTGGATGGTTCTCCCAAGGGTGCGTAACCACTGCGACGCTTTATCCCGCAATGAAAATGGGAACATTTTCATGAGGACTATTGGTAACCTGATATTTCTTGGTTTAACTGTTTCAGCCAATCGGGTTAGGTCTTCCAAGTGGAGAAAAAGATCTTCACTTGTAAGACCATGGAAGTGAAAATTTATCAGGCCAATTATGTTAGGTTTCAATTTAAAGTTGTCCCTGCCCATGGGGACCCGAATTTGTCCTATGGTCTCTGTAGCAGCAGGATTCTGATAGGAGCTAAGAGACCTAGGCTCCTCCTGTTCGGGAGGGTTCTGTATTTCCTCCAATATTTCCCTAGTGGCCTCAATTTGTTCATTATATACTTCCATTTGGGCTTGGAGGCGGGTATGGGATCCAAGGTTCCACCACCTGGTGGGTTTTGAGGGTGGTTTCCTCCCTCAGGATTTGGGGGTGGGCGTGCAGCCATGTTTGTGGAGGAGGATGATGCGGCTTCTTTTCTAAAATTATGAGACAATTCACACAGTTCAGGGTTTTGTGACCTCCTCCCAAACATGCACTACTGCAGGAAGAATTGGGGGGATACGAAGGGAAAAGAGATGAGAGAAATGGCGCCGCAAAGGAACATTTGATGACAAATCAATACAATCAAATTCCTAACCTCTATTAGACCTAAAGATCTAAGTTACCAACTATCACGACCTACGGAATCGAATGCGAGCACCACGGAAATACCAGGCCAGATTGAAAGGCCGTTTTCCCCAGTCTTAGACACCCGATAGCACGCGGGAACCCTCACCAACATGTAGGCTCTACACGCAGGTAGTTAGACCTTCAATCCTTAATAAGGGTCAAGTTGCTACCAGTTTTAGTTAGAGGCTTAGGATTAAGTGCTTCTGGAATGTGAAGGGCATTATCTATGGGTAATGCCCAAGTGATTGCTTTTACAAAGTATGTAAACCAAGCATGCAACGGGAAAATCTCCCCGAATTGAAGTTTTAATTTGTGAATGATTTTTAGAGTTTCAGCCTTAAGTAGTATGGATTTTGGGATTTCTCTTAATTACCAATTCAACCAATCTCCAGGTTTTGAGAGAATACAAGTTTTTTTTTTTAAGCCCAACAAACCCTTCTTCAATGTCAGTTGGTTAATACATGCTAAAATGCAATGGGCTTCCCTAGATGAAGATTTCTGTGTGGATGCACGAATCAATTTTAAATTAGTGTGAAAGGTAGCCAAAGTACTTCAATTCAAGTGCTCCTAATCACCAAAAATGATTTCCACACACAAGGCTCAACCATAAGATAAAGGAAATCAAATTGTTGGGGTTGAAGTATTCGGGATCAAATCTTAGGCACGTGAGAGGTCGTGGTGAGGTTGGAATCAACTCAATTCCAAGTCTCCCCACCAAAAAGGTTATCTCGAATTGCAGATAAACGAGGCAAAAAGGGATGGCAATCAATCTATTTATCTTTGCCTTAAAGAATACTTCACACGGCGAAAGATTCAAGAATCAAGATTCTTGGGTTTTCGCTATGTGAAGTTTGGCGGAAAATTCTAGGGCAATGGGAGTGATGGCAAACAATCAATCAAGTGATTTTTAATCCACTTGCCCCAAGAGATCCCAAGAAGTGTTTTTTTTTTAGTTTTTTTTTTCATTAAGGTGATAAGTTGACCTAAGTTACTAAGAAAGAAAGACCTACCTGTTCAGCAATGTGGGCGAAGCTCCAATGCGGTGCTGGCGACTTCACGCTCCCGTTCCCGCCTTGGATCTACCCACATCTCTGACTTCGTCTGCCTGCCTTCTCCTTGCAGTTGGTTTACCAGCACACCAACAAACAGAAACACCCGTGACGAGAAGGATGTGAGAAGAGAGAACTAAAAGTAATGGAGTAGAAACTTACCTGAATGCGCACATCCTCGGCAACAGCGCCAGAAAAAGGTGTGGTCGAGCTCGCATAGGTTGTGTTAATATGGTGATTTAATCGTTAAAATGAGTATAGTGGTTAACATAAATCGAGCCTAACCATCTTTTTACAAAATTTTTAACCTAGCCTAGTTAAATTTATCTTGGTCACTTTTAGGCCCAGGGTCGAACACAGGAAAGCAGGATTAGAGGTGAACAAGTTTCTACGCCCTTCGTACAACGAATCTCTTCCGTTCGTTTATTATGTTTTTGGTGTTTTTCTATTTAAGATTTTTTTACTGATAATTTTTGTCCTTAATGTACACCCTCAAAATCGGGTTAGCTTTAAGCCAAATTAGGGTTCCAAAACTGGTCTTGCTATTCGCAAGACTGAGTACCTGCAAGTCAAGGATTATCTTTTCTCTTCTGTATATTCTTTTTTATCTTTTTAATGGCAGTAAAGAGAAATAGAAATAAGATAAGTATAGTATATATATATGTATAGATTATAGATGTATATAGGGGTGGGGGTGGAGGTGGAAATGGAGTGTAGCACGATGTCGAGTTGATTGTCGTCTAGAAAGACGCAACCAATAGGACGAAGTGCCGTGTGGAGTGTAGGATAGATGGGTGGAAGATGTGTGTGGAGATGCTTTCTGTACTCGTGTATCAGGGAATATCAGCAACTGGTGCAGATATTCCCGCGATACAACGTGTGGTAGGTGATATGAAAAAAAAAAAAATATATATATATATAAATATATATCTATATGTACATATATATAATTAGATAGATATGTATGTATATATAACTATATATAGATATATATATATATATATATATGTATATAGATATATGTAGATAGATATACATATATGTACTTATATCTATAAATATATATGTATATATGTATGTATATATGCATATATATGTGTATAAATATATATATATATATATACATATATATATGTATATATGTATGTATGTATGTATGTATACTTATATACAATTGCATAGGAACTAATATATATATATAAGTGTGTATATAGGCGTGTATAAGTGAGTGTGTGTGTGTGTATATGTGTCTGCGGGAGGGAGTGAGAGAGTGCTGTGAGAGAGAGAAAGAGGGAGCGTCTGCTGGAAGAAGATGGCGTGGCGAGTTAAGCCATCTGGAGGCAGTGGCCGACGTCTGATGGCCAACGCGCAGGAGTAGGCGCGTAGGCGCATGAAGATGAGCAGCACGCAGGAGGCAACGGGTGTGAGGGAGATTGCATCGCAGCGAGCTGCGCATTGAGGGAAACGCAGGCGATGGAGCGGGCGCGGGGAGAGACGCGGGCGTGGGCGTGCGTGGACGGGCTGGCGATGGTAGCGGCGCGGAGAGAGAGCGCGCAGTGACCGGATAAGTGAGAAACTTTCCGGTCACCGCACTGTAGCTACAGTGTCGCACTCTCTAGCGTCAACAGTGGCTATAGTGCACGCTCAGCTCGCGCGACCAGCTGCTGGCGGTTCTGCGTGTGCGGGCACTGCGGAGCGAGCCCGCACGCGCGGAAAGAGCTGCGCCGACTGCTGCAGGGGCACACGGTGGCCTACGTGCGGCGTGGGGTGGACAGTTCCTTGCTGCAGCTACGGTTGAGCTTCAAAGCTTAACTCTGTGGCAATGGCGGAAATGGATGGAATGACAAAAACAAAGAGGAGAACCACCACGCCCACCAGCTCTTTGATGAGCTGGGCGGTGGTGGGACTCACAGTGGTAGTCGTGTACCACTATGAGCTGCTCCTGCCCGCAGCGTAGCTCCTCAGGAGGAAGAGAGGCTACGTATGGAGGGGAGAGGAAAGGAGATGGCCTAGAAGAAGAAGATGTGTTATTCTTTGTGTGGACCAGGCTCTCCTTGATGTGTCTGCGAGGAGGGCCTTTTAAAGAGGATGGAGGCAAGCACAGCCATGCCTTGGGCTGTGCATGGCTGTGCATGCGGCTGGCAGGGCATGCTATGCAGAGAATGGTGCGGTGAAGATCAAGCCATGCCTTGCAGCCGTGGAGAAGAAATTCAAAGCCAATAAAAAAAGATGGAGATTTTGCGAGGCAGCACTTGAGGAATACGTTAATTTCATGGCCATTTTATTCACTCTCCTCCCCTCTCAAATAAATGCATGCATGCATTTATTTTTACAAATGCGACTATGTCTACCTAATATACACTGGCAATGCTTTGAAAGAGCACAAGATGGCACAGTTGTTGGTGCATTTTTGTTGTGCAATCACCATCCAACGGTCGACACACCCGTGCACCCGCCTCCTCTCCGCGACCATCCGCCTTCACAGCTCAGTGGTCGGCGCCTCGACCTCGCACTAAGGGGAGTGGGTTCGAAATGGCCGCTGTATCCCAAATCCACGCGATCTGATGCGCATTCAATTACGGCCATTCATCTGCAATCGAACAGCACGTAAGCAAGCGATGCGATGCGATTGTGAATGCTGACGCCATACGTGCGTGATGACGTGCGCGCACAGTGCTCGTGAGGTGCGATTTGAAGCACACTTAGCGCGCGATCTCGACTATCCGATCTACGATTGAACGGTCCTCAGCAGCCGCACATGGATCACCATGAAGAAGAACATGCGCGTAAGGGACCGGCGGGTAGGGGGCTATATTGACGATTTTGGCATGGGTTTAGCAATGTTCTAGGCATCGCTAAAGCCCCTACTTCATTTGGAAAGCCCTTCTTCCTATATAAACACCTTCCAACTACACATGCAAAGCATTAATTACACTTGCAAACCTCCTATCCTACACCTAGCCATCCTTAGCACCTTTTTGTGATAGTCGGAGCTGACGAGCCATCGAAGGAGCCCTCCACCGCCGTGGCCGCCTCACCATCTTCTCTTTCTCTCTTGTGCTTAAGCATTTATCTAGTGTTGTAATTGTAAAATTGAAGTTGCATGTTAAATGATGATGTTTCCTATCTAGTTATTATCTCTCTTTTTCTTGAGTTTTTCTCATCTTGATTTACATGAATGCTGTGCTAAAAAGAACTCTAACCCTACTCTCTCTCTCTCTTTCTCTCTCTCTTACTTGCTTTTCTCTCGCTTTTTCTCACAAGCAAAACCCGACATTTCTGTGACAACCAAGTGATAGGAAAACTTGATTTCACGCCTCCCTGTGTTCGACACTCGAACTTATGTCTGATTCATTTTTTAAAATCGATGCAGCGAACGTGAGCTACAATGATCGATTTATACAAACGCGTCCGGAGCTCGTCACCTACCACCCCCAAACCGACGGACAGTAGGAGCGCACCATACAGACACTCGAGGACCTCCCTCACGCTTGTGTACTAGACTGAAGGGGCTCTTGGGAGGAGCATTTGCCTCTGGCAGAGTTTGCATACAATAACAGCTATCATTTGAGCATCGGTATAGCACCTTACGAGGCTCTGTACGGGTGGAAGTGTACTGCACCCTTGAGTTGGGTCGAAGTGGGGACTAAGTGGGAGGTTAGTCCTAGCTGCTCCGTTAGAGTCAGGAGGTGATAGAGCAGATTCACAGATGACTCCGTACTGTTGGGAGCAGGTAGAAGAGCTATGCTGATAAGAAGCGCAAAGAGGTGCAGTTCGAGGTTGGGGATCACGTCTTCCTCCATGTTTTACCCATGAAGGGCTTGTAGCATTTTGCAGTGAGAGGGAAGCTTGCGTCGAGGTTTGTGGGGCCCTTTGAGGTCTTGGAGCGGGTAGGATCCGTTGCTTACCGGCGTGCCCTTCCTCCCCAACTCTCTGGAGTGCACGACATGTTCCATGTGTCCAACCTCAGGAAGTACGTCATCGATCCCAGCCACGTTCTGAGCCATGAGAGAGTCAAGGTGGGAGACAACTTGACCAATCCCGAGAGGCCGATTAGATACTAGATAGAGCCATCCAGAGTTTGAGACAGAAGCAGGTACCACTGGTAAAGATCCTATGGAGAAGCCAGCAGTACAAGGAGGCGACTTAGGAGCCTGAGGAGGCAATGTGAGAGCAGTACCTGGAGCTTTTTGAGGGTATGTCCCTTCTGACCTACTTTGGTCCTTTTTAAGATTGTTATGCATTTTTACATCATTTCCACGCCCTACTAAGCTCAAGTTTTAAGGATGAAACTTCCTTTAAGTTTATTATGTTGTAATGACCCTTTCTAAGGACCATTCAGAGTTTTTCTGGAAAGTTAGGGGTATGAGCAAAATTCTAAGCCCCTTGGGTTTAGGCGTGTGGGGTTTATGGGGAAAGAAGGAATTTCAAGTGTGTATCACACAATTTTTTCCTCCCTCTCTCTCTTCCCACTCACACACCCACGCACACACCCATGCACGCACACCTCTCCTTCCTCACCAAAACCCTAAACACACTTCTATTTAAACCTAGCCCCCTCCTCCCTCTCCATCACTATAGCCTCCACCTTCATCCCTTAGCATATGCTCCTCCCCATCCCTTGCAGCCACGAGAGGAGGAGAGGAGCACATGAGTGGAGGAGAGGGAGAGAGTGTGAGCAAGGAAGGGGAGAGCGTGGGAAAGAGGAGAGAGCTTGAGGGAGCTCGAGCGTGCGTGGTAAAAGGAGCTTGAGTAGGAGAGCTCACGTGAGGGAGTTGCCCTAGCTGCGGTTGCAGCAGCAAGCGCTCAAAGGTGTGAGGGGAGGAGCAAGGGACGGAGTTGCTGCCGAAGGAGCCAAGGGAGCTCGTGCGAGAGGAGAGGAGGCCGCAGGAGGAGGATTCGGAACCTCCTGCAGCTGCTGGAGCAGCTGCTGCGGGCTCTGCGGGTGAAGCTCGTGAGAAGACGAACACTGCGATGGAGTTCTACATATTGGATTTTCCAGTATCAGATGTCTAGAGCATGTACCAGATGTCTGGAGCAAAAGTGGGGCATCCAAAGCTGAAGTCGGACATTTGAAAACATGCGGAGTGCCAAGGTATGAGTTCTGTACGCTTCTGCATGCACATATGTGAAGTACGTTAACGTTGCGCTGTCATCATTTTAAACCTACAAATGCATGCGCAGGTACAGACCATGGAAAGGCGCGTAAGCATGCTTTTCGAGGTGCTTTAGGACGTCTGGACGACTCTACAGATGTCTGATCAGATATCTGGATGCACTGACAGACGTCTAGAAGAACCCCAGGATGGCTGTAAGGGGTTCCAAATGTCCGCCTGCAATGCAGGAACACAAGTTGAGTTTCTGACGTCATTTAAGACCTCTGTGCCTAGTCCCAAACGTCTGATTTTAGTCAGTATGCACGTTTTTGGCCCATTTTGGGCCCAGACAGAGTCGAAGTTACGCAAACAGAATATTGTTATTTTTCGCTCGTGTTTCTCTATGTGTTAATGACACTTGTACATTGTTTTGAACTTATCTGATGTGATTTAGTCACTAGTATAGGTTTCCAACCTATAGCGTGTTCGGGACTCACGGAGATGACCGAATCTGCGACTCAGGCCCCCATTCCTTCCATGTATTTCGGTAGAGTGTTTACCTTCATATTAAGATTTAAATAAGGTGTATGTTTAGAATAACTTGATTGAACCCTAAGATGTGAAATGAACCCTAGGGCAGAAGCGAATGAACATTGCTTGAGCTACACTATTTACTTTGAGATACTTGTTAAACCTTAACTGCTAGAAATTGTATAGATACAAGATGCGATACTTCTTTAGTTGTCAAAACACGAGCTGCCTGTTATATGAATGAGAATCAGAGGGTGAACAACGAGATACGCATGCTGAGAAATAAAATGAAATAATTACGAGCATGAACCCTACGGGGAACTAGGAGAAGAACTCCTGTATACGGAAGAATCTCGTATGTAAATGGGAAATGAGCTAGTCCTTGTGTACGCGATACCAAGCAGAGCAGCTGTCCCATTAGTGTAGAGGGGAGCTAGCCACCCCTTAGGTTGTGACCCGGGGTTAGGACTAGTCACTCTACACCGACTCTTGTTCGACCCTCGCATACGTGGTATCGAGGTGAGATACTTAGTGTAGGGACGGAGCTAGCCGCCCTACAGATGATAACGTCAACATCAACTATATCTAGCTTTATTTAGTCAATTTACATCATTAAATGCTCCAACAAAATCGTCAGAAGGCCATAATTGATTGCAAATCCTTTCTGATAAAAATACAAGAAATCAAGGTTAAAACTATAATTTTACCATCATATCATGAATGCAGAATAACCGCATGTTTCTCCATGGGTTAATTAAGGGTCAAATGATCTTAAGATTCGAACAAGTCGGTCAGTACAGACAGAAAAGGGTTTTCGCATGTTTTGAGAATTAAATGACTTCTAAAACCCTAAAAATACTCGCTTAATTAACTAAGGTTTTGGTCAAGATAAAATTCACCTAAACCCTCAAATTCATAGAAAAATATTATCTAGGGTTTGGCATCCTTGATTTGACCATTGGAACCCATCTTGACCCAAAACAGAGTCTCAGACAAACATTTGCCCTTATATGGGTTTTTACATAAATTACCTAGTCAAACTTGATCAAAACCTAAATCTAACTTAACCATTGGATTCTGATTGCACAACAAAAATATACCGATAATTGTGCCATCTTGTGCTATTTCCTAGCATTGCCAGTGCATATTAGGTAGCCATAGTCGCATTTGTGAAGATACACGCATTCATGCATTTATTTGAGAGGGGAGGAGAGTGAATAAAATGGCCTTGTAATTAACAAATTCTTCAAGTGCTGCCTCACAAATTCACCATCTTTATTTTTATTCTTATTTGACTTTGAATTTCTTCTCCGCGGCTGCAAGGCATGGCAGCTTCCTTCTCCACGCCATTCTCTGCAACATGCTCTCCCTGCCAGCTACATGCACAGCCATGCACAGCCAGGGCATGGCTGTGCTTTCCTTCTTCCTCTTTAGAAAGGCACGGCCACCTTCTTTGCAGAGAGAACCTGGTCCACACAAAAAAAACACCAACACTTCCTTCTTCCAGGCCGTCTCCTCCCCTCTCCCCACCATACGCAACCTCTCCTTCTGAGGAGCCACTCTGCCAGCAAGAGCAGCTCACAGTGGTGCACAACCACCACTGTGAGTTCCACCACCGCCCAGCTCATCAAAGAGCCGATGGGCGTGGTGGTCTTCTCCTCTCTGTTTCGCCGTTCCGAGCATCTCCGCCATTGCCACAGAGTCAAGCTTTGAAGCTCAACCGCAGCTGCAGCAAGGAACCGGCCGCCTCTTGCCCACGCGCAGGCTACCGTGCATGCCAACAGCCGGCACAACTCTTTCCGCACGCGCCAGCAGGTCACCCTCGCCCCTCTCCGCACTCGCCAGCAGCCGGCGCAGTCCTTCCGCATGCGCGCCAGCTCGCTCAGTGGCGCTCGCACTCACAGAACCGCCAGCACCCGGTCGCGGGAGCCGAGCGCACACTGTAGCCACTGTTCATGCATTTCAGCGGAACACTGTGGCTACAGTGTGGTGACTGGTAAGTTTCTCACTTATCCGGTCACAGCACGCTCTCTCTCAATGCTGCAACCGTCGCTCGCCCGTCCGCACGCCCGCTCCCGCGTACGCCCGCTTCTTTAGCTTCCGCTTCTTCGCCCGCACCCGCCTCACCGAGCAAAGCTGTGCGCTGCGGTCCCTCCCTCGCGCCACTCCTTCCAGCGTGCGCACGCATCTTCGTGTGCCTATGCGCCTGCGCCTGCATGTGGCCATCAGACGACAGGCACTACGTCCGAACGACTTAAACGCCGCGCCTCCTTCACTCCAGCAGAAGCGCAATCTCTCTTTCTCTCTCTCTCTCTCTCACAGCACTCTCTCACTCCCTCAGCAGACACATACACACACACACACACTCTCGTACACACACACCCACTCACTTATACACTACTACATATATATATATACATATACATACATATATATATATATATATATACACACATAAATATATATATATACATATATCTATACATATATTAGTACTTGTATAACTAAGTATTAGTATACATACATACATACATACATACATATATATATATATATATATATATATATATATATATATATAACTAAGTATAAGTATAGATACATATATAGATATATATACATATATATACACATATACTTACACATATATATATATACAAATATACATACAAATATACATATATCTATAACTATAAATACATAGATATATATATATATATATACACATATATATAACTATATATATATATATAGATACATACATATACATCCATCTATCTATACATATATTTACATATCTATATATATATATACATATATATATATATATACATATATAACTACATATATACCTATATAATTATAACCATATCTATATATATACATATAGATATATATTTACATATATATACATATATTTTCATATCACCTACCATACGTTGTATCATGGGAATATCTGCACCAGTTGCTAATATTTCCCGATACACGTATACATAAAACATTTTCGCACACATCTTCCACCCATCCATCCTACACGCCACGTGGCACTTCGTCTTATTGGTTGCGTCTTCCTAGATGATGACCGACTCGACACCATGCTACACGCCATCTCCACCTCCACCCCCACCCCTATATACATATATATATATACTATATTTACCTTATTTCTATTTCTCTTTCTCCTGCCATTAAAAAGAAAAAAAAATATATACAAAAGGGAAAAGATAATCCTTGACTTGCAGGTATTCAGGCTTGCGAATAGCAAGACCAGTTTTGGAACCCTAATTTGGCTTAAAGCCAGGAACCTGATCTTGAGAGTGTACCTCAAGGACAAAAATTATCAGAAAAAAAAATCTTAAATAGAAAAACACCAAAAACATAATAAGCGAACGGAAAAGATTTGTTGTAGGAAAGGCGTAGAAACTTATTCACTTCTAATCCCACTTCCTTGAGTTCGACCCTGGGCCTAAAAGTGACCATGATAAAATCAAATAGGCCAGGTAAAAAATTTTGTAAAGAGATGGTTAGGCTCGATTTAGGTTAACCACTATACTCATTTTAACGATAAAATCACCATATTAACACAGCCTATTCGGGTCTACACCAAACTCCTTTCTGGCGCCGTTGCCGGGGAAGTGTGCATTCAAGTAAGTTTCTACTCCATTCCTTTAATTTTTCTCTTCTCACATCCTTCTCTTCACGGGTGTTTTTGTTTGTTGCTGTGCAGGTGAACCTGTTGCAAGGAGAAGACAGGCAGACGAAGTAGGAGACGTGGGTAGATCCAAGGCAGGAACGAGAGCGTGAAGACACCGGCACCGCACTGGAGCTTCGCACACGTTGCTGAACAAGTAGGTCATTCTTTCTTAGCAACTTAGGTTAACTTGTCACCTTAATAATAAAAAAAAAACTAGAAAAACTTCTTGGGATCTCTTGGGGCAAGTGAATTAAAAATCACTTGTTTGATTGTTTGCCTTTACTCCCACCGCCCCGGGATTTCCCGCCAACCTTCGCATAGCGAAAATCCAAGAATCTTGATTCTTGAATCTTTCACCATGTGAAGTACTCTTTGAGGCAAAAATAAAAAGATTGATTGACATCCCCCTTTGCCTCATTTATCTGCAATTCGGGATCACCTTTTTGGTGGGGAGACTTGGAATTGAGTTGATTCCAACCCCGCCACGACTTTTCACGTGCCTAAGATTCGATCTCGAATACTTCAACCCCAATAATTTGACTTTCTTTATTTTATGGTTGAGTCTTGTGTGTGGAAATCATTTTGGTGATTGGGAGCACCTGAATTGAAGTGTTTTGGCTCCCTTTCACACTAATCTAAAACTGATTCGTGCATCCACACATAGAAATCTCCATCTAGGAAAGCCTATTACATTTTAGCATGCATTAACCAACTGACATTGAAGAAGGGTTTGTTGGGCTTAAAAAAAAAACTTGTATTCTCTCAAAACCTGAAGATTGGTTGAATTGGTAATTTAGAGAAATCCTAAAATCCATACTACTTAAGGCTGAAACTCTAAAAACCATTCACCAATTAAAACTTCAATTCGGGGAGATTTCCCCGTTGCATGCTTGGTTTACATACTTTGTAAAATCAATTACTTGGGCATTACCCATAAATAACGTCCCTCACATTCCAGAAGCACTTGATCCTAAGCCTCTAACTAAAACTGGTAGCAACTTGACCCTTATTAAGGATTGGAGGTCTAACTACCTGCGTGTAGCACCTACGTGCTGGTGAGGGATCCCGCGTGGGCAAACAGCCTTTCAATTTGGCCCGGTGGTTCCGCGGTGCTCGCATTCGGTTCCGTAGGTCGTGATAGTAGGTAACTTAGATCTTTAGGTCTAAAGGCACACTGTAGAGGTTAGGAATTTGATTGTATTGATTTGTCATCAAATGTACCTTTGCGGCGTCATTTCTCTCATCTCTTTTCCCTTCGTATCCCCCCCAATTCTTCCTGCGGTAGTGCATGTTTGGGAGAAGGTCACAAAATCCTGAACTGTGTGAATTGCCTGATAATTTTAGAAAAGAAGCCAAATCGTCCTCCTCCACAAACATGGCTACACGCCTACCCCTAAATCCCGAGGGAGGAAACCGCCCTCAAAACCCACCAGGTGGTGGAGCCTTGGATCCCGTAACCCACCTCCAAGCCCAAATGGAAATGTATAATGAACAAATTGAAGCCATTAGGGAAACATTGGAGGAATTGCAGAACCCTCCCGAATGGGAGGAGCCTAGGTCTCTTAGCTCCTATCAGAATCCCGCTGCTACAAAGACCGTAGGACAAATTCGGGTCCCCATGGGTGGGGATGACTTTGAACTGAAACCTAACATAATTGGCCTGATAAATTTTCACTTCCATGGTCTTGCAAGTGAAGATCCTTTTCTCCACTTGGAAGACCTAAACCGATTGGCTGAAACAATTAAACCAAGAAACATCGGGTTACCTATAGTCCTCATGAAAATGTTCCCGTTTTCATTGCGGGATAAAGCGTTGCAGTGGTTACACACCCTTGGGAGAACCATCCAGTCTTGGGAAGAGATGCGAACAACGTTTCTCAAGAAGTTCTTCCCAATCGGGCAAACCAATGCTCTTCATCGTGCTATCACTTCATTTACGCAACAAAATGACGAACAATTTCATGAGGCATGGGAGAGATATAATGACCTCCTCAGGAAGTGTCCGCACCACGGTCTACCTAAGTGGCATATAACCCAGATTTTCTACTACAGGCTAAATGAGACTTTGAAGCAGATTGCAGACACTTCCTGCAGAGGGAATTTCACGAATAAAGACGAGAATGGAGCATTCGAATTATTCGAAAATGAGTGAAAACTCAATGAACAATACTTCCATATTCGCCTTTAATCATATCAGCCTGCCCCGTAATGTCCACGAAGTTGACACAGGACCCTCCCATTCATCCATAGATCTCAGCCTTATTGCATAGAAATTGGATGAAGTCTCTGTCGTGCACAAGAAGCTGGACGAGCTTCTAGCCAACCCCGTCTGTTCTATGGCAAACACCCCCACCTCACCACTTCGTCACAATTCCAATTCTTCCAACACCAGGCTTATCCCGAGAAATCCCATAAGACCTTCCTTACCGAGTGTCGCACCGAGCGATTCGGTAAGCAATGTGGATCTGGCTTCTGCGAGCCAGTATTTCAACACAGAGGACCAAGCCTCCGTGTGCTTGGATGCGTATTTACATGCGGACGCGTCTTCTGGCATTGAAGATGCTTGCGCCCTGGGGAGCAACCCGTTCTCTGCCACTTATAACCCAGGGTGGCGAAATTATCCGAACTTTGCTTGGTCCAACAACCCACAGCGCCAAAACCCCGCAGGTGGACCAATGCAACCGTTCGCTTCCATCATCCCAAGGGCCCAGTCTAATCCTGTGGCGAATCCGCCATCGGGTCCTTGCGTACCGCAACTAGAACACGCATCAAGTCTTGATAAATTGATGCGAATGATGACTGAAATGTTAAAGCACCATGAAGAGAACATGACCTCTCTTCAGCACCAATTGGCGTAGTAGAATGCTGAGATCAGTCAACTACGCATGGCAACTCAATCTCAGGGCACTCTTCCAGCCCAACCTATTCCAAACCCGCGAAATTTCATACCCCGTGGTCCTCAACCACAGGTACGACCTTCTCAGGGGTAGGTTCATCAGATTTTGCAAGCTCCAAGCATTCCACCGCAATTTCAGGCTAATCCTGCTGCAACATCTCACTCTTATGTCCCTATTGCCAACCCTCCTCTGCCTTGTGATCCCACTGGACCCGCATCGTCCAATGCGATCACTACAAGGAGCAGTAAGAAGACAGTCGATCCGCCTCGACCTAATCCTGGCCCATCTTCTCCATCGCCCTCTCATTCGGGATGCGCATCGCATTCGCGAGAGGACGATACACCCAAAATGGTGCCAGAATCAATCACATTCCCTGAGGCTCTATTGAGAGATCCAAAAGGCAAGAAGAAGGATACGCAGGCCTTTGATAACCTACGTAATTTATTCAGGGATGTAGAAATAAAGGTACCCCTGCTCGAGGCTATCGACCACATACCTACTGTCGCATGATTTTTCAAAGACTACACAACACCCAGGCGACAGTTAAAGAAAACTAAGAATCCGGTGGTTCTCTCACCTCATGCGAGTTGTGCTATACTGTTAAATCTACCACCGAAGTAGAAAGATCCGGGCACACCACTTATTTCCTACAACATCCAAGGCTGCAATTTTAACCGTGCCTTGCTTGATCTAGGATCTTCCATCAATCTTATACCAACCATCATGCTCGAAAATTTTTCCTTGGGAAATCTGAAACCCACCGCTGTCACGTTACAGTTGGTAGATCATTCTGTCAAAATTCCAAAGGGTGTGGTGGAAGACGTGGTGGTTAGGGTCAACAGTCTATTTTCCTGTTGACTTTCTTATTTTAGATATGGAAGTTCCTAGCTTACTTTCTGATTGTCCGATCATCCTTGGTCGACCTTTCTTGGCCACAGCCCGTGCCCACATCGACTGCGAGTCGGGCTATATTGAGATTGCCGTTGGATATGAGAAGCTCAAGCTTAACATATTCAAGGCAGCCAAGAACTTTGATTGCGATTGTATCGAGGATGACACGTCTGACGAGGACATGGCCGTCAGCGCGTGTATCGGACGAATTGGGACTTATTCTGACTGCTGCGGATTACCTGTAAACACTGACGATTGCCTGACCGACACATATTGTGACATTCCCCCATCCATCCCTTGACCTGTTCCTTCTCCTGACCAGACTTCTGACAAGGTTTCCTCTGCTTCCCATACCTCGTGGTCTGAGTCATATCCGAGCTGCTCACCGCCAGTCCATGCTCTTGAAGACCAGGTTGCCCTTTCTTTCCCATAAAATCAGGTAGATCTGCAACTCCACATTAGGACCTTGAGCCCACATACTTCTCACTGGAGTTATTCCTTTTTTGGATCCATCTATCCAAGAAGCCCCTCTTCTTGGCAAATCTGAGGGCCAACTTCTTCCTCCTAATTTGTTTTCTGATTCGCTTAGGACACTCTCGTCCCATGAAATGCCATATCTTTCACCATCCACTCCCGAGCAGAAAGTTGCCTAGTACATTTAAGTATGTTTTCTTACGGCCAAATGAAATGCTCCCTGTAATCATCGGTTCAAAATTGATCAGGGAGCAAGAGTGCAAACTAACGAAGGTCCTTATAGAACACAAGGCAGCCATTGGATGGTCTTTATCAGACTTAACTGGCATTAGCCCCTCCTACTGCACTCACCGTATATATACGGAGGAGGAGGCTCGACCTTCCCTCGAGATGCAGTAACGTCTCAACCCTAACATGCGGGAGGTCGTTAAGAAGGAAATTATTAAGTGGCTGGATGTGGGTATAATCTACCTGATCAGTGATAGCCCCTGGGTGAGTCCGATTCACGTTGTGCCCAAAACGGCGGGACTCACCATCCGTGTCAATGACAGGGGTGAATCCATCCCTACACACACTCCTACATCTTGGAGTGTGTGTAGATTATAGGAAACTCAATACTACAACTAAGAAAGATCACTTTCTGCTACCTTTCATTGACCAAATCCTAGAGCGGTTAACGGGAAATAAATTTTTCTATTTCCTAGATGGATTCTCGGGATATAACCAAGTGGCAATTGACCCCCGTGACCAAGAGAAAACCACTTTTACCTGCCCCTTCGGCACCTTTGCATTTAGAAGGATGCCATTTGGACTTTGCAACGCGCCAGCAACTTTCCAGAGATGTATGCTGGCGATATTTCATGACATGGTGGGTGACTTTCTCGAGGCTTTCATGGATGACATCGATCTTTGGACCATCTTTCGATGAATGTCTTGCCAACCTGACCCGTATCCTTAGGAGATGTATTGATGTAAACCTCGTGCTTTCTTGAGAAAAAACTCATTTTAAGGTACACGAGGGAATTGTTCTCGGACATATCATCTCCGATAGGGGTATCGAGGTTGATAGAGCTAAGCTTGATGTAATTGCTGATTTACCTGTGCCTGGTTCTGTCAAACAAATCCGCTCCTTCCTGGGACACGTCGGTTTCTATAGGAGATTCATCAAAGATTTCTCGACCTTTAACTCATCTCCTATCGACTGACGTACCCTTCGATATGGGCCCCGACTGCATACGAGCATTCACACAGCTACGTAATGCTGTCACCAAGGCCCCTGTTCTCCAGCCACCTGATTGGTCCCTCGACTTTGAACTCATGTGTGACGCTTCCAACCCTGCAGTCGCAGCCATCTTGGGAGAATGACGCGATAGACACCCCTTCATGGTGTACTGCGCCAGTAAGACGTTGGATGAGACCCAGCGTAATTATACTACCACTGAGAAAGAACTACTGGCGATCATCTTTGGGCTGGAGAAATTCCACTCTTACCTTCTGGGCTCACATGTTAATGTTTTCACTGATCACACGGCCATTCGCCATCTCATGCACAAGAAGGATGCCAAGCCCAGACTGATTCGTTGGATCCTTCTGCACCAAGAATGACATTGAGATCCGCGATAAGGCTGGAGCCCAGAATGTTGTGGCTGATCATCTTTCCAGACTGGACCCTGACCATATTGGACTTACTCTATCGATTAATGAGATTTTTCCTGATGAGCACCTATTGGCAATTAATACGGCAAGTGGACCGTGGTATGCCGACATTGCCAACTACCTTGCTTCTGGATCCCTTCCACGTGGCTGGCCTAAAAACCAGTGCGAGCGTCTCATGGTAGAAGCAAAGTATTATTTCTGGGATAATCCACTTCTTTTCCGAATAGGTGTTGATCAAATCATCCATCGATGTATTCTTGACAGTGAATTCCGCAGTGTGCTATCCTTCTGCCATGATCAGGCCTACGGAGGCCATTTCTCTGGGAGGAAAACTGCAGCCAAGGTGTTGCAGGGCGGTTTCTTTTGGCCCTCCCTTCACCAGGATGCACACAATTATGCCAAACATTGCACTTGGTGCCAGTCGTTAGGATCAATGTCATGTCGTGACATGATGTCCTTGCAACCAATCCTAGCTACGGAAATCTTCGACATTTAGGGAATTGATTTCATAGGTCCCTTTCCTCCTTCCAATGGCTTCGAATTTATCCTTGTGGTAGTTGATTATGTTTCAAAATGGATCGAGGCTATTCCCACATGCCGTGCTGACCATGTTATATCCACTCGATTTGTCAAAGATCACATTTTTGCGCGTTTTGGGATCCCTCGAGCCATTATCTTGGATGGAGGAAGCCACTTTACCCATGCTTCTTTTCGGGCACTTCTGAGGAAATACAGAGTCCACCATTGTATCACATCCCCGTATCATCCTCAGACGAATGGCCAGGCAGAGGTGTTGAACTGGCAAATCAAGCAAATTCTCCAAAAAACGGTTCGGCCTGATCGTAAGGACTGGTCCGACAAGCTGATTGACGCACTTTGGGCGTATCGGACCGCCTTCAAGGCTCCCCTTGGTATATCTCCTTATAGAATCGTTTACGAGAAGCCTTATCATTTGCTCGTGGAGCTGGAGCACCGCGCTTATTGGGCGGTTCGCCAATGTAACCTCGACCCAGACCTATGTGGTCGAGAAAGGAAACTCCAACTCCAGGAGCTGGAAGAGCTCCGTCGTGAAGCCTATGATTCTACCTTAACTTTCAAGCAACACACTAAGGCTTTTCACGACAGTCGTATTCGGTGGAAAGAATTTGAGCCATCTCAGCAAGTTTGGCTCTACAATGCCCAGCTCAAATTCTTTCCTGGGAAATTGAAGTCCAAATGGACTGGTCCTTTTCTAGTCTCGAGACCATTTCCCAATGGGGCCATTGAGATTGAAGATCCCAAATCTGGGCATAAATTTACGATCAATGAGCAGCGTTTGAAACCCTTACTCATGAACCTACCCCCATTGGAGAAACTGTTGCCCTACTGGAGGGTAACTAATTTTGTGCCTCATTCTGAATCCAGCTGGGGACGTTAAATTCAGCGCTCGTTGGGAGGCACCCCAACAACACTCCACCACTGTCACGCTCACTTCACTTTTCACCTCACCACCCACCCTACCACCCTGCTGAATACCCTGCACCTCAGCTCTCGTTACCCGATCTTTCATCCTTCCTTTACCCTATTTTGCATGCATATGAGGACATTGCATCGTTTGGCATGGGGGGTGGATAGGCATCCATAGGATCTGGGTATTTTATGGTATCATGCAGTTTCTATCTATCTGTAAAAAAAAAAAAAAATGGTGTTTAGTAATGATCTGAAGGCTGAAACAAAAATACAATAAGTGTTTATGGATATTCAACCACTGTTTTGAAGACTTTCCAGCCCACAGAAGCTTGATTCGCTCAAGCTCGGCCTAATTCACTTGAGCATTGACAAGATAGATTGGAATCTCTCCTAACTAAGGACGTGTTCTTGTACATGAGACACCAATACAGGATCCGTTGGTTTGCTTCTACTAGAGAGCCTAAGTAATCTTGGTTCACACTACACATATCAAGAAAGACCAGGTGAGCATAAGATCCAACCCTAGTGTTCATTAGGGAAGGTGGAGTCCTTACCTGTGCACGTAGGTAGACTTTTTATCCCAGGCTTTAGTCTTGTGTTTAGGAGAGACTCTTTCCACCAAAAAGGAACTCTCCCACCAAAAGAAAAGTGTGCTCCTCCAAATAATGTTGTAAGAGATATACTGACACGTGTTTCAAAAAAGAAAAAAAAGATGCAAATAAGTCAGTATATCTCGCAAATTTCTATAAAATCTTCCTACAAAAAAGTTCTTCAGGGCAAATACCTTGTTTTTTCTCTTTGAGCCACAAATGTCAGAAAATGGGAGTTGAGTTTTCCGTCATCTTTTTAAGGGTCAATCCAAAGACACGAGCTGAAACTGGGACCAACCTGTACTTAAAAAATTCGTGAAACCCTGGGCTTGAGTCTTAATGTTCATCTGGTCAGTCTTGATCCATCACTATGCACAAGCCATAATCTCTTGAGCTCTCGAGTACGGCAAAAACCTCCTGGGTCCTGAAAATTGTACTTAAGATTTAAATATCAAGAGTCCTGCTTAGTTGAGAGATGGTCTATGTCATGTAAGACTTAAAGTACTGGAAGCCTTCTTTGCAATTGGTCCTCACAATATCCAACAATAAACACACCTGTCGCCTCAGGAGAAAATCTTCAGTTTAAGATCATTTCTAAATGCAATATAAAAAAATGTTTTGCTAGGGACTAGCAAAAGATAGCCATGGGGGTAAGATTGCACAGCAAAAATACACCAATAATTGTGCCATCTTGTGCTATTTCCTAACATTGCCAGTGCATATTAGGTAGCCATAGTCGCATTTGTGAAAATACATGCATGCAAGCATTTATTTGAGAGGGGAGGAGAAAATAAAATGGCCTTGTAATTAACAAATTCTTCAAGTGCTGCCTTGCAAATTCACCATCTTTATTTTTATTTTTATTTGACTTTGAATTTCTTCTCCGCTGCTACAAGGCATGGCAGCTTCCTTCTCCACGCCATTCTCTGCAACATGCTCTCTATGCCAGCCGCATGCACAGCCATGCACAGCCAGGGCATGGCTGTGCTTGCCTTCTTCCTCTTTAAAAAGGCACGGCCATCTTCTTTACAAAGAGAGCCTAGTCCACACAAAAAAAACACCAACAACACTTCCTTCTTCCAGGCTGTCTCCTCCCCTCTCCCCTCCATACGCAGCCTCTCCCCCTTCTGAGGAGCCACTCTGCGGGCAGGAGTAGATCACAGTGGTGCACAACCACCACTGTGAGTCCCACCACCGCCCAGCTCATCAAAGAGCCGATGGGCATGGTGGTCTTCTCCTCTCTGTTTCGCCATTCCAAGCATCTCCCACATTGCCACAAAGTCGAGCTTTGAAGCTCAACCGCAACTGCAGCAAGCAACCGCCCATTGCTTGCCCGTGCGCAGGCCACCGTGCACACCAGCAGCCGGCGCAACTCTTTCCGCGTGCGCCAGCAGGTCGCCCTCGCCCCTCTCCGTGCTTGCCAGCAGTCAGCGCAGTCCTTCCGCACGCGCGCCAGCACACTCAGCGGCGCCAGCACTCACGGAACCGCCAGCACTCGGTCGCACGAGCCAAGCGTGCACTGTAGCCACTATTCACACGTTTCAGCAGAACACTGTGGCAACAGTGCGGTGACCGGTAAGTTTCTCCCTTATCCGGTCACCGCACCCTCTCTCTCCGTGCCGCAACCGTCGCTCGCCCGTCCGTGCACCCGCTCCCGCGTACGCCCGCTTCTTCAGCACCCGCTTCTTCGCCCGCACCCGCCTCACCGCACAGCGTTGTGCGCTGCGGTCCCACCCTCGCGCCACTCCTTCCAGCGTGAGTGCGCGTCTCTGTGCACCTACGTGCTTGCGTCTACGCATGGCCATCAGACGATGGGTGCTGCGTCCGGACGACTTAAACGCTGCGCCTCCTTCACTCCAGCAGAAGCGCTCTCTCTCTCTCTCTCACAGCACTCTCTCTCCCTCAGCAGACACATACACACACACTCTCGTACACACACACCTACTCACTTATAGACTACTATATATATATATATGAATATACATATACATATATATATACATAAATTTATATATATATATACATATATCTATACATATATTAGTACTTGTATAACTATGCATTACTATACATTCATACATATATATATATTTATTTATTTATTTATTTATATATATATACACACATATTTACATATATACATATACTTATATACCTATAAATATATATATATTATTACCTAATAACTATGTATAAGTATAGATACATATATAGATATATATACATATATATACACATATACTTATACATATATATATATACAAATATACATACATATATACATATATCTATAACTATAAATATATATATAGATAGATAGTAATATATACATGCATACATATATATATATATATATATATATATATATATATATATATATATATATATATATATAACCATATCTATATATATACATATAGATATATATTTACATATACATACATATATTTTCATATCACCTACCATACGTTGTATCGCGGGAAAATCTGCACCAGTTGCTGATATTCCCCGATACACTCATACATCTTCCACCCATCCATCCTACACGCCACATGGCACTTCGTCCTGTTGGTTACGTCTTCCTAGACGACGATCGACTTGACACCATGCTACACGCCATCTCCACCTCCACCCCCACCCCTATATACATATATATATACTATATTTACCTTATTTCTATTTCTCTTTCTCCTGCCATTAAAAAGATAAAAAAAATATATACAAAAGAGAAAAGATAATCCTTGACTTGCAGGTATTCAGGCTTGCGAATAGCAAGACCAGCTTTGGAACCCCAATTTGGCTCAAAGCCAAGAACCTGATTTTGAGGGTGTACCTCAAGGACAAAAATTATCAGAAAAAAAATCTTAAATAGAAAAAGACCAAAAACATAATAAGCGAACGGAAGAGATTCGTTGTAGGAAAGGTGTAGAAACTTATTCACTTCTAATCCCACTTCCCTGAGTTCGACCCTGGGCCTAAAAGTGACCAAGATAAAATCAAATAGGCCAGGTAAAAGATTTTGTAAAGAGATAGTTAGGCTCGATTTAGGTTAACCACTATACTCATTTCAACGATAAAATCACCATATTAACACAGCCTATCCGAGTCTACACCATATTCCTTGTGTCCAAATTAGATTTGTACCAAAATTTGGACCCAATATGAGATCATCTTTACCTAATTTGCAATTTGGTCCTATCTGACTCTTTTCTCTCACATGTATGTCCCTAACTTTTGAATAAATTATATTTGGGTCCCCAACTTTATCATCTTCTTCTTCAAATAGGTCTTTGCCGCCCTCAACTCATAATCCTAAAGCTCCGACAACCTTCAAATGGGAAGATCTCCCTGATTTCTCGCTCAATCCCTTCCAAAATTGGAAGGGAGATTCCTTGAGGAGTCTTCTTTCCAATGCACCCGTCCATGAACCCTACAACCTTCCCAATCTCTCATGGGAATGCTCCCCAAGCTTGGGAAGCTTGCTTCCCAAGCTCTAATCACCCTCACGGCCTATATAAGACTCCCCAAGACAGACCTTTCTACTGACACTCGAATTCGACCGAATTCACCTCTAATTTCGTCTCCCCTCAGCCGATCGAAGCTCCTCGACGTCCTTCCAAGCTTCTCCGACTCCTTCCTTCATGCACGCGTAATACTAGCGGCAGATTTATCTTCCTCACTCTCTTCTGCATTGTGCTATACCCGCCGACGTCCCTATCTCCTTCGTCCTCGCCATCCTACCCTCACTGGAGCATTTTCTTCCCCGACGTCGGCCATACCATATTTAGCGCCGCTCCGTCCCCTTGGTCCATTAGATTAGGGTAAGATTAGCTTATTTTAGCTTGTAGGTTAGTTTCCCACTCTTCTTATCCCTGTTTCGACCCTCGACACACGTTATGACCTCCATCTTCCCCATCTCCGGCAATCCCTCCGACGAGGCGTCCCCACCGCTACACCCTTCCATCCGCCTTGCCGAAACTCTCATAAGCTCTGCCACACCACCCTCTACAAAACCCCCATCCTATTTCGCCCTATTATGCACCTAACCGCTACACCGAATAAACCCACCATTGCGCACCATCTCCGACTTCGCCCTACACATACACGCACACACTCACCTCATCACACGCACCATTACACTCACCATCCCCTGACGAAACTTCTGAAGTATTTTAGCGAGGCTGAAAGGCCATGCCTCTCCTTTTAGGCACACGGCGGACTTCCACTGCCCATCACCGCCTACGTTCTTCGAGTTCTAGCCGCGAAGCTCTAGGCCACACCCTCCAGGCACTACGGAATCACCACAGGATTGACACCAGGTTTTCAATTGGGGACCCCGAGGTCAAACACTTCCCCAATTTGGCGGAGAGGCATTAGTAGACGCTCACACGAAGACGGTGGGACATTTAGTCCCACCTTGGAAACTAGTGGTGCTGCAGTAGCGCATAAAAGGAAAAAGTGACAAAGGTTTATCACCTCAAGTGACTTGGGAGGTGAGGTCCACTGCACCGTTCACCTGCCTCGCCCGTGACATGCACCACGTGGGCCTGGCTCCGACCCGACCCGCCTAACCCACGCACACCTCGGCTGCTACCCCACACCGGCAGCCCTGGTCCTGGGTACGCTCTTGCTCGAATCTGATTACCCGATGATAAACATGTATAAACTCATCGTAAATTGCTTATTTATGATAGTTCCTAGGCCTAGAATTGCATATTATGATATAAATATTGCACAAACATCCATTGCATTGCATTTAGGATAGTTGTATATTATGTACATTAATTCTATCATTTTACATGGCCAAAAGGCAGTACGACATCTTTACAGGCTTCGGATGAAGAATCCGACTGTACAGATGGATTCAGAGTGACAATTGCAGTCAGTCAACGTAAGAATCACCCCGATCTGAGCTCTATAGCACCCTTCGCAAGAAGAAGAAGATGGACGGCCTGGATGGCACCACGTGGTGCCATCCAGGCCACCCCACCTGAGCCAAGGCATCTCCAAGCCCACCGCAAGATCAGATCCCAGCCGTTGGATCTCAATCCAACAGCTGAGATGTGCGCTCCACGGCTAAAGAAGCATCTCATCTCACCCAATCGCTGGCAGATCAAGTGAGGAGTCATCTCGACTGTTGGATCTTCATCCAACGGTCATGAATGCGGAAGCTTAATTCATAAGCAAAGCACATAACAATCCTCAGCACAGTGATTTGCACCTCAGCTCACAATGTGCGGCCATGCGTTCGAAGCCCCGTGTGCAGATTTTATCCACTGAAGCGCATGTGGGAGGGAAATTAAGCTGTCGATGGAAGATTGGGCGGTGAAGGAAGCAGCTACATGGATGCACAGTTGAGTGCATAAGCTGCATGCGACTGCCGACGCACCTCGAGAACGCACCATCTGATGCGCACAGCTAAGATGTCTGAACGTAGCATCCGATGGCTGATGGCGAGGCGCGCGATTCAAATTTTGCGAAGGGGCACAATCTTCTCTCGGTCGTGAGATTCTTCATCCGACAGTCAGGATTCATCCGCGCCTACGTAAGTGATGATAGATATGGGCGTGAGCAGTGGGTGCAGGATTTACGATGGAAGAGTGGGCCTTTAGTGACATTTGCAGCTGTCATTAAATGGCCTACACAGTGAGTGCACCAGCCAAGTCAATGAAGAGGCACGGACATTTTGGCGACAGCTTGAGCAGCCTTTAGTTACGCTTGTAGCTGTTGCTGAATGTTTGTGCACGGGATTCTCTTCTTCCCATCCACTATATAAAGGCCTACACACCCCCCTTACCAAACCATCTCTACCTACTTTACTCCCACCTACCTCTAAGCACTAGTAAGCCTACCAACGCTCCATTAAAGCTTACTCTCAAGCTCCTAAGGCTCCTATTAGTGTAGCAAACCTCTGCCTAACCAAATATTCCTCCATTTTCCCATCCCCATTCATAGGTCACCATGGAGCCATCCACCTACCTCCATTCCGGTAGCAGATCATCTCCGCCTTCTCACCTCCATTCTGGAACCACGCTGAAGCTTTCCTCTACCCGACGTCCTCCTGCATCTCACCTCCATCGTCCCGCTCCGCACCTTCTTCATCTGAACTTCTGCTAGGCACCGTCGTCTCGCCGAACAGCCGATTTAGGAGATTTCTTCTCACCTCCCTCTCTTTTTATGCTTTCGTAGATTATTGTAATAGATATTAATGCAATACATCACATTTTATTCCATCTCTATCTTGTGATTGCTTGTCTTTTATTTCAAAAATTAAAAAAAAAATAAAACCCTAAAACACCAAAAAGAAACAAATCGAAGTGCGATTTTTATACAAAGTAAACGTCGCCTCCCTGTGTTCGACCCGAGACTCCCTGGGAGTTTCGGAATAAATTATATCTAATCACAAGTTTTGCAACTATGACGATGGGTTACTCATAGCCCCGATTTCAAACACGCGAAACCCGTGCCATCATTTTAGCGCCGTTGCCAGGGGTAACAGAATTTACTTTATTATTTTCTGCGCTTCTTTGCATTTACATAGCACTAACCCTGCTTGTCTTTGATCTACCATCTTGCAGGTACCCTAGCATGGAGATCTAAGTGCGGTAAACCAGAGTAAAGTGCGGGTAGAGTGTCTTGTAAGTGTCCCCCACATTTCCCCCCACTAGTTCATTTCGCCACAATCATAACCAAGACCTAATCTACTTAGGTATTTTTATAAATCCTATGATAGACTTTGTCTTATTTGCCATCATCACCCATCTCCCCCACATCTTATAAAAAAAAAAATACAAAATGATACTTTCTGTGGGACGAATCAATTTACACACTTTATACACCCACATCAGAGGCACATAACTTGATTTTCATCTACTCAACCAAGATTCCGACCTGTGGACCCGGTACACAAATTCAACACATAAAAGAGTAGAAATCATATTAGGTTAATCACCTTTGTGTGCCTTAATCGATGGTGCATTTGAGTCGATTGATTGAATTGTTTGGGCTGTACCACCTAATCTAAAAGAGGTTTATTTTGTAGTTGCCCCATAGAATTCAATAACAAGGTCAAGCTAGGCACTCCATATTTTTCTTGATTTCTAAAGGAAAATACTTTAACACGTGTTTTTAAAAACAAACTTGGTTTACCTCACGAAACTTGGTTGTAAGTACCTAATATTTGAATCCTAAAAGCTATTAAGCAAGATTTGAACTCTAAAACTCACCTCATCATTAATAATTTTGCTTGAAAATCACTTGGTTGTGCACATTCACACATTCTTAAATAAATCATTAAGAGCACAACCCATTAAGGGCCCATAACATTCCAGAAGCACCATTGTCCCAAGCCTAATTAAAATTGAGTAGACATTGGCCTTAAGAATTGGTTCGCTCTACGGGATCCAAATTGAGATTATTCACGATTAACCTACTTATACTAGTTAATCTGATGTCTAGCTAGGAAAGTAGCGTCAAACAACCATGGCTAGGGGGTACACTATGAACCGGAGGCATAAGCCAAAGCAAAAACCTTCTCCCCAGTCCCTCTTTCTAACTGGTTGGATTGCCTGGACATAAGTAGAGTAAATCGTCCAAAATCTTAGGACGAATTCTGAGAGTATGTAGACCTTTAGGCTATCCCATCTAAGGACAAGCTTGTATTCTTGTGCTGCAAGGTTCCCTCTCTTCCCCGTCCTTCTAACATCCAGTGTATGCTTGGAAAGAGGTCATTGAATCCTAGATTAGAAGGACCTTTAAACCATTCTAGGAGGTAGAGGTTGAGCTATAGCCAAGCAGATCCCATGGCTGATCAACAACCACCTCCCCCACCCCCGAACCAGTAGAAGCTGATTCAGAGGCAGTTGGAAGAATTGCAACAGATGCAGCAATGGTTCCAACGTATGCATGGTCAGGGCACTCGGCCCTTGAAGGATTTTTATGATCCTTCAAACTATGGGGAACGTCCCAGCGTCATGATTCCCGCCAGAGACAAAGAAATCAAGCCCCAAGTCTTAAGTTTGATTAAGCACTTTCATGGGCTTGGCTCGAAGGACCCATTCCAACACTTGGAGGATCTGACCACTTTGGTTCAGACCACCAAAGCAAGGAATGTGAACGAAGAGAAGATGATCATAAGGCTCTTCCCCCACTCTCTCAGGGATAAAGCCACACATTGGTACCGGACTATAGGAAGGCCAATAGAAACTTGGGCTGCTCTTAAGTCGGCTTTCTTGAAGAAATTCTTCCCTATCAGTAGGACCAATGCCTTGCAACGAGAGATTACCACTTTTCCCCAGCAGCCGGGGGAACCATTTCATGGTGCCTGGGAGTGATTCGAGGAACTTTTGAGGAAATGGCCACACCACGAGGTGCCAAAATGACAACTCGTGCAGATTTTCTATCACGAGTTGGTTGAGCAACTCTGTAATCACGTGGACGCTTCCTGCAGAGGCAATTTCCTCAATAGGGATGCAGATAGAGCATACGACCTATTTGAGGAAATGAGTGAGAACTCAATTAATCACGCCTCCATGGATGCATTTAACCGGTCCCAACAACCCAGGTCAAGTGCTAATGAGATATAGGATTCTTATTCATTTGACATGGAATTGATTTGTAATAAACTGGATAAAATGGACTTGGTTGCTAAGAGAATGGAAGAATGGATGTCTGGGAATTTCGGAAACACTTCTATACCTACTCAATCCCAGAATTCAAGATTCCATTCCTCACGAGCTCCCACAGGGCGGGAATTCGTGAACCAACTTGATTCAGCTCAACCTCTGAGCTAGGATTTCTCAGAACATTATGGGTTCCAAACTGGGGCCTTTGATCCCAGTTTTTCTGATCCTTCCTTCTCTCCATCCTCGTCTTATGAGGATGCGTATGCAATGCAGGATAATGTTAGGTCCAACCTGTATTCCAACACTAATAATTCGGGTTAGAGGAACCACCCTAACTTCTCCTGGAAAAGTCAGGGGCAACAGACACAAACTCAACCCAGCAACTGTGCATCTCAAAGACCTATGGGTCAGGGTCAAGTACACACCCAATTGCCCTCGAAACCAGTTACTTAGCCATCTTGGAATGCCCAACAATCTGCAGGGTAGGCTGATTTAAACCAGTAGATGGTGGAAATGTAAGGGTCCATGCTCCAGCTTATGCAGCAAATGAAGACATCATTAGATAACTTGCAATCTGGGTTAATTGCTAACACCTAACAACCCGGATCTCCACCATTCCAACCCATACCCAACCCACACAATGTGTAAAATCAGGGCAATAGAGCCCAAGGGTACGAGAATCAAAGGGACCCACACGCATATGCTCAGGTGGTTGAGCAGGGTCCCTCATCTTCTTCTTCTGGTTACATGACTAACCAAGGCCCCCCAATCTTCACTAACCCACCTTAAGACCCAAACCCGTATGCCTCTGCAAACTCTGTCACCTTAAGAAGTGGAAAGCAAACCCAGGACCCTAAATTATCTACTAGATGCCAAAACCCTGGGGAGCTTGAGAGAGAAGAGGAGGAGATCAAAGAAGACAATAAGGCCCAGGGATCGAAAATTGAAAATACCACCCATATCCCATTCCCTGAAGCCCTATTAAAAACCAAGAAGAAGAAAACCCTAGATAGCAACGAGGAGCTCCTAGATTTATTCAAGAGCGTAGAGATCAATATTCCGCTCCTCGATGCTATTAAACACATCCCAACTTACGCTAAATTTTTGAAAGAACTATGTACCCAAAAGCATAAACCGAGGGAACCCACTCCGAGGAAGGTGATTCTCTTTAAGCAGGCAAGTTTTGTGATCCTGCATCACCTTCCTCACAAGAAGAAAGATCCAGGTGCCCCCTTGATCTCATGCATTATTGGGGAATACACTTTTGATAAGGCACTATTGGACCTAGGTGCATCCATCAACCTAATCTCGACTTCTCTTTATGAGAGGTTTGGGTTAGGTGAACTCAGGTCAACCTTAGTAACACTACAATTAGCAGACCGATCAGTCACCACACCGAGAGGCGTTACTGAGGATGTAATTGTCAAGGTTAAGGATTTCTACTTTCTTGTAGATTTCTTCATTCTTGACATGGATGTTGTTGAACGTTCCGAACATTGCGCTAACGTGTTCAGTTTTGGAAAACATGTCGTTGTAGTTCGAAAGCGAAAAATTCGAGTTCAACAAATAAAATTTATACCGAAATTGAAATTCCGGGTCGAACACAGGGAGGCGGACGTTTGATTTAAAAACTTCGCGTTTCTTTTTATTCGTCACGAAATAATTCAATTTAAACGATCTAATTATATACAATAAATAGAAGAGAGAGAGAGGGTAAGAGAGAGAGAGAGTATTACACATGAAAATCAAAATGAGATGTAGAATAAACAAAGAATTTCTCATTGAGGAGATTGTTCATTACAACTAGAAAGCATAAAATAATTACACTAGAAAGTGATAAATTTACTCTAGAAAGCATTAAAAGAATGGAGGGAGAAATGTCCTCCTCGACGGTCGCTTGAAGGACGAGTAGATTAATCTAGAAAGCAGTAAAAAGAATAGGGAGAGAGAAATCCTCCTCGACGGTCGCTTGGAGGACTAGCCAGACAGGACGATGCCTGGACGAAGGAGGATGAAGCAGGACGAAGGAGGATGAAGCAGAAGAACGGGAAAAGAGCAGCACGCCATCGTCGTCGCGGGATCCACCTCCGAAGGGGGATGAAAATTTGGACTTTATCTCGCGAGAAGCATCCCGGGTGTGGGACAAGCTTCTCTTGAGCTTTGGAGGGGCAGAGAGAGGAAGGGATGAGAATTTCGTATGGAGGGGGTCTCCTTTTATAGTTGCGAGTGGGGGCAAAATGGACATTACAACTTCAAAACAATAAATGAGGGGTCTTTAGTGACGGATAAATCCGTCACTAAAGCCTCCTTCGTGGGCGTCGTGGGTGGCTCACGCGTGCCTCCTCGCCTGCTCACGCGCGCAATGCCTTCCCACGTCCTTTGAATCTCAGCCGTCCGATCGCAAGATCGGACGACTTAAGTCACGCCATCACCCGCTATGCTGCGCGCCCATCCGCGTGCGATCGCGCGTCCATGCCACGCATTCAATCGCGCGTGAACTCTATCGGGCGCACGCGGTCGTCCAATCGCCATCCAACACCAGCCCGCACCCAATTGCCTGCGCCTTCAAACCCCTCGCTACGGCTCGAACCCGCGCCCGCCGCTCGCGTAAGCACGCTCGACCGCTACGCTACGAGGCGCGGATGGTCGAGCAGACGCTTACAGCCGTTGGATCAAGATCCAACGGCGGAGAGCGAGCGGGTGCGGGGCCTTCGTAGAACGCGTGAGGCCGTTTGGGTGGCCGAGATGGCCCCACGTGGCGCCATCCTGGCCGTCCATCTTCTGGAAGTTGTAGATGGTGCCACAGATGTCGGATTGACTTGATTTTTGCGTCGTTGGGCTACTATCGTCGATCCAAATTCATCTGTGTGGTTGGATTCGTCATCTGAAGTGCGGATTTTCACCATCCTGGCCCTTGATCTTCTAGAGTTTCCCGGTCACTATCTGATGCTATGGATGCCTTATTAGGGCGATCTTGGAGTCGTTGAACTCCAATCGCCGCCCTGATCACATCCATACGGTTGGATCTTTGATCCGAGGCCCCGATAAAATGTTTGCCCTGTCCAAGCACATAAAAGGAGAGAATTAACCTCCATTTTATTCAAACTACTCTAAATGCAAGATAATGCATGTTATGCAATATTTATATCTTGAAATACAATCCTATGCTTAAGAACATGCAAAAATAGATATTTTAAGTAGTGTAAATGTGTTTACATCAGATGTACATAATGATTTGAGAAACACGCCCATCATTCTGGGGCATCTGTTCCGAGCTACCGTCAAGGCCAACATAAACTGTGAAAGCAGTAGTATGGAGATCGCCTTTGGGGATAAGAAGTTAACTCTGGATATTTTTAAGGCGAAAAGAGGATTTGAGGATTGTGGATTCATTGAGGAGCTTGAGGATCAGGATCTTAAGACTAGTATGACAATCGTTGCACTCGAGGACTCCACCAACTTTAGTGAACCCAACCCACAACCCTCTGTGGAAGACCTGCCATACCCTGAAAAGGTTGTTGATTTTGTTCATTCCCAGCCTCTTCCACTGGATCATCCTGATGAACCTTCATTAGCATCCTCCCTACCTTCTATTCTAAATCCACCCCAGCTGGAATTAAAACCATTACCCAAAAATTTGAAATATGAGTTCTTAGGGCCTGAAAACACGCTCCCTATGATTATTAGTGTTGATTTGACTAAAGAGTAAGAATCAAGGTTAATTAAGGTCCTTAAGAACGAGGCAATTGGTTGAACCATCCACGACCTTAGGGAGATCGAGCCATTTTATTATAATCATCGTATTTTCATAAAAGATGGATCCCAGCCTTCTCGTGAAATGCAAAGGAGACTAAACCTGAATATGCGAGAAGTGGTCATGAAGGAGATAATCAAGTGGCTCGATGCTAGGATTATTTACCTAATCTCAGATAGTCTATGGGTTAGCCCCATTCAGAGTGTACCTAAGAAGGTGGGAATAACCATTTAGACTAACGAGAAAGGGAAAACCTTCACCACTCATTCAGTTTCTGCTTGGAGAGTTTGTATTGACTATAGGAAGCTGAATACAACCACTAAAAAGGATCACTTTCCCTTTCCATTCATCGATCAAATCCTTGAAAGGTTAGCTGGGTAAAAATATGTTTGCTTCCTGGACGGTTATTCGAGATATAACCAAGTCTCTATCCATCCCGAAGACCAAGAAAAGATAGCATTCACACGTCCCTACGGAACCTTTGCATTCTGTAGAATGCCTTTCGGGCTTTGCAATGCACCTGCGACTTTTCAAAGGTGCATGTTGGCCATCTTTTCTAACATGGTGGGAGATTGTCTTGAGGTATTCATGGATGATTTCTCTGTTTTCGGAGGTTCTTTTGAGTCTTGCCTAACTAACTTGGGATTGATCCTCCAAAGATGTATCAAAACATTGCTGCTCTTTAGCTGGGAAAAAGCCACTGTATTACTCAGGAAGGCATTGTCCTAGGTCATGTAGTCTCTAATCGGGGTATTGAAGTTGATAAAGCTAAGGCGGATGCTATCTCTAGACTTCCTCCACCCACATCTGTAAAACAGATCCCCTCTTTCCTTAGGCATGTGGGTTTTTATAGAAGATTAATTAAGGATTTCTCGAAGGTTGCTCGGCCCTTGAGTAACCAAAGACACGTCGTTTGAATTTGATGAATCATGCCGTAAGGCATTTAATTTATTAAAAATGGCAGTCACCTGTGCCCCGGTGTTGCAACCACCGGTTTAGATAGCCTCATTTGAGATTATGGCTGATGCATATGACTATGCCGTCAAGGCTGTCTTGGGTCAAAAGATTGAGAAAAAGCCCTCTGTGATTAACTATGTTAGCAAGAATCTGGACGAGGCCTAGAGGAACTACACTATTATTGAAAAAGAATTGCTAGCCGTAGTTTTCGCTTTAGAAAAATTCAGGGCTTATCTGTTAGGTTCTCGTGTCATCATCTATACCGACCACTCGGCCTTGAAACATCTCTTGGCTAAAAAGGATGCCAAACCCTAACTTATTCGCTAGATTCTACTACTTCAAGAATTCGATCTTGAAATCAGGGATAAAGCTGGGGCACAAAATGTAGTGGCGGATCACCTCTCGAGAATTCTAATTGATTCTCCCCATCTAGATGTCCCAATCTCTGATACTTTTTCGGATGAAACTATCCTTATAGTCTCGAGTATCCAAACCCCCTGGTCTGCGAATATTGTCAATTATTTGGCCGTTGGTCAAATCCCCCAGGATTAGACCAAACAACAACGAGATAGACTTGTGTCTGAGGCCAAATATTATTTTTGGGACGATCCCAAGTTGTATCGCATTGGCGCAGACCAGATAATTCGTCGATGCATCTCGAAAATCGAGTTCCATATTATACTTGAGTTTTGTCACACATCTACATGTGGTGGACACTTTTCTGGGAAAAAGACGACAGCAAAAATCTTGAAATCCGGATTCTATTGGCCATCATTATTTAAGGATGCCCAGGAATTCTCAAAGTCATGCACCCGATGCCAGACACTCAGGAACATGGCTAGGAGAGATATGATGCCCCTGAACCCAATTCTTTTCGTTGAAATTTTTTACATTTGAGCCATCGACTTTATGGGACCCTTCCCTCCTTATTTGGACGCCAGTATATTCTGGTCACTGTTAATTATGTGTCCAAATGGATTGAGGCAATTCCCACCTGGACCAATGACCACAAGGTGGTAATTGATTTTGTGAAGAAAAATATCTTCAGTCGCTTCGAGGTTCCTAGGGCAATTATCAGAGATGGTGGCACACATTTCACTAATGCCCAGTTTCGGAATTTACTAGGGAAATACAGGGTGAATCATCAGATTTCCATACCTTACCACCCTCAGACGAACGGATAGCTCGAGGTCTCCAATTGGGAGATCAAAAATATTTTGCAGAAAATCGTTAGGCCTGATAGGAAGGATTGGACCCAAAAGCTAGATGATGCTCTTTGGGCCTACAGTATGGCATACAAAACTCCTATCAATATGTCTCCATTCCATCTGGTGTTTGGTAAGGTGTGTCACTTACCCGTAGAACTTGAAAATCGAGCATTTTGGGCCATCAGGAAGTGTAATTTTGACCTAGAGTTGGTCGAGAAAACCAGGAAACTCCAACTATCTGAGTTGGAGGAGCTTCAAAATGATACTTATGAAAATGCCAGAATCTATAAGGCAAGGACCAAAGCTCTCCATGACCAGATGATTTCACGAAAGAGCTTTGAGCCGAACCAGAAGGTCTTGCTTTTCGATTCTCAGAGATACAAAACCCCGGTTCACCAAGCTTAGATTTCCCAGACACCTATGATACTAAGATTGAATCAGAACCTCTTGAGATTGTAAATTTCATCCCTTATTCTGATAAGGTGACTCTCGAGAGCAATTCTGATATCCCTATAGAGCCCAGCCTAGATTCTAGTGATCCAACCCACACCCTTAACTCAGAATCTGGGTCTGAGCCTTATTGGGATGATTACAAGGCCCTATATGGTGGAAATCAGATTTTGAATTTGGATTATGATTCTGGGCCTGTATTCAATGAGTGCACGTCTCCAAACTCTTTAGAGATACCGATTGATTTGTCAGAAGTCACGCCTATCTGTGATACAGAAATTGAGGAGTTGGAAGAGTTGGGTTTTGATTGGATCTTCCCTACAAGCCAAGAACCCGAGCTCATGCCTAATAGGGACATCTTTTTGAGCTCAGAATCTGAAACTAGGTTAGATCCAAGTCAAGTTGCTGATTCTACATCTTTTGATTTACTCTATGGTGGAACCTCTGATCCCGAATCAGATTTAGAACTTGATTCTTGCAAGTTCTCCGATGATTTCGAATCTTACCCTGATTTCGAAGAACTGTTGTTTCCTGATGACTACAAGCCCATCTACGACCTCAGCATCCACGATCCATTCTTCGACTCTGACTTTGAGGTCCCTGATCCCGAGATCATTGATTCAAAATTAGGTTCCATTGAGATGGAATCATTTCCTTTTGATCATCAGGAATCAGAAACAATAAATGCTGAAAGTGTCTGCAATCTAGAATTCGAATCTTTCCTTAACTCAAATTTGCTTGATCCTATAAGCACTCTCCAGGAATTTACATTTGATTTTGATGGGCTCTATGAGGACTCTCTAGATACACCTACCTTTGAACATTTTCTAGAAGAGCCCTCAAATACAATTATTTTTGAAGGCACCTCTTCTACATATGCAGAACCTTCCCAAACCCGTTTTCAACCCTAACCTGCAACCGGACTCAATTTCTACTCTGATTCACCTCTCAATGAGTCGGTTGCACATGGTTCTCCTCCACATTTCAATCGGATTTCGGACATCGATCAGACCATAAATCATACCCCATCCTTCTCTGATCAATCCCGTAGGGATCTCACATACTCCACTGATTCATTCTCTTTTGAGGATCCCTACTCTGACCAGGCTGATCCGATTCAGCCAAACCCTAGCCTTTCACTTCCACATCTACTCGAGCTCCATAGCATAAGGTGGGTCTGCATCTACTGACTCACATCCATCAACCCACTAGATTGATTGGGTTTGGGCTACATCATCAGCCTGTTGATCTAAACAAGCACCTGGTTGGAGCAACCAGACTTTTGATCAAGGTGCTTGTTCTACAAAATTCATCTAATTTTACCACTCCTACATACCATGTTCTACTTGACTGAAGGCATTGAATTTAGCACTTAACATGAAGCAACCTGTCATTCCAAAAACCTGAGATCCTTCTTATTATCCTTCTATACCTCACATTTATTGCACTCTGAGTTAGATTTTAGAATAGTTGATCACACCTCCGGTACTCGTATCACAGCTTGAAATCGTCCGCAACAGTCATTCCCGACCCATTCGCCCACCCGATAATCCTGCTCTAATTCCTAAACCCAAAATTATTTCATACCCTCTGTTTACAATAAGGACATTGCAAAACTTGAGTATGAGGGGGTGTTAAAGTGCAAACATACAAAAATTCAAGTTTCTGAAGGGTTCACACAAAAAAATTACATATTCAAAAAAATCAAAAAAATTGAAAAAAATAAAAAAATGGGAGGGAGGAAATTTTGAAAAATTGAATGTATATCATTCTTGAGGAGGAAAAGGGAGGTGATTTAAATGTCAAAAAGGAGCAATAATTTGAAATAAAAAGAGTTAGTCACTAGTAAAAGATTAAAAAATCTACTTAGTTTTAGACAAAATCAAAACAAAGAAATAAAAGACAAAAGTGCCAAGGGATGAAAGAGATTAGTATGAGTGTGATCTGAGGCCTCTTGGGCTGTGTTTAAGCTTAAAAATTCAAGTATCCATTAAGATCTACATAGTCCTCAAGAGGTTGAGGAAAATGTGAAGCTTAAGTATTAGGTCTAAGGCTTAGGGATTATTCGGCCTCGTTAACTGACCTCTAGTTTACAGGACTCGGTAACCTAAGCACCCTAATCCATATACAGTCTGGTTCAGTGCGCTTAATTATCAAAATCATGCAAAAGCATTAATTCTATTCTGAAAAGGCCACCTAGATTAGGAGCATCTTATCAACAAAAGTTGATTTGGATGAGTTCCCGGCGTGGAGAGGTGGGAAATTCCCCTCGAAGATGCATAATAACATATCATCTCCTCGGTGCTTGTCCCCTAAGATATCTAAATATCTTACCGGGGGCTCGTAAGCACCTTGTGCTGATTCAGGTGCCATGGGCGGGATTATCCTGAAATGTCGATTGCCAAGGCCTGAATTTAGCTACAGAATGCCATGGGCGGCACCATCTCGAAGTGTCGAAAGCTAGGGTTCTGGGGGTTGCCATGGGTAGTGCTATCTCAAAGCATCGAAAACTAGGGACCATGCGAGGATTGATGGTGGGGACAAGGAACCTGATACAAACCGTGTTGTAAAGCCAATCCGAAGGTAGAAATAAAGAAGAAAAAGAGAGAGAAAACTCTCCAAAAATGCAAAAAATTCTTCTATCTCTCTCTTACAAAAACACACTACAAACTGATTCTGGACTAAAAATGTTTTAAGTATGGGTGCTTTAACTGCGGAGTTCAACTAGCCTTAGGTTAGTTCCGATGGGCCTTAGAAACCTTCGCGGTGGACTAAGGCTAAAGTTGGCCAGGTCAGGATCTTAGTTGATACTTGATTACCTCTAGGCCTATTGTTGGCATTCTTACCTAATTTACACAAAAAAGCACACATCAGAGATCTGAACATATGATCTAGAATTTGAGTTAATTCCGTAAGATTTTGCTAAGGGACTAACAAACGTTAGGCATGGGGGTATGATGATAACGTCATCATCAACCGTATCTAGCTTTATTTAGTCAATTTCCATCATTAAATGCTCCTACATAATCATCAAAAGGCCATAATTCATTGCAAATCCTTTCTAAAAGAAATGCAAGAAACCAATGTTAAAACTATAATTTTACCATCATATCATGAATGAAGAATAACTGCATGTTTATCCAAGGGTTAATCAAGGGTCAAATGATCTTAAGAGTCCAACAAGTGAGTTAGTACAGACAGAAAAGGGTTTTCGCGTGTTTTGAGAATTAAATAACTTCTAAAACCTTAAAAATAGACTCACTTAATTAACTGAGGTTTTGGTCAAAATAAAATTCACCTAAACCCTCAAAAATTTATAGAAAAATATTATCTAGGGTTTGGCATCCTTGATTTCACCATTGGAACCCGTCTTAACCCAAAACAGAGTCTCAAACAGACATTTGCCCTAATATGGGTTTTTGCATAAATTACCTAATCAAACTTGGCCAAAACCTAAATCCAACTTCACCATTAGATTCCTTAGGTCCAAATTAGATTTGTACCAAAATTTGGACCCAATATGAGATCATCTTGACCTAGTTTACAATTTGATCCCGTTTGACTCTTTCTCTCACATGTATGCCACTAAATTTTGAATAAATTACATTTGGGTCCCCAACTTTATCGTCTTCTTTAAATAGGTCCCTGCCACCCTCAACTCCTAATCCTAAAGCTCCAACGACCTTCAAATGGGAAGATGTCCCAGATTTCTCGCTCAATCCCTTCCAAAATTGGAAGGGAGATTCCTTGAGGAGTCCTCTTTCCAATGAAGTCATCCTTGAACCCTACAACCTTCCCAATCTTTCATGTGAATGCATAAGAGATTCAAGTATCTTTCAAGTTTCCAACTCTGGCGACCTTCCAAGCTTGGGAAGCTTGCTTCCCAAGCTCTAATCACCCTCTCACGGCCTATTAAGACTCCCCAGGTCAGACCGTTCTGCTGACGCTCGAATTTAACCAGATTCACCTCTAATTTCCTCTCTCCTCATCCACTCGAAGCTCCTTGATGTTCGGCGATCTCCTCTGACTCCTTCCTTCATCCACAAGGAATACTGGCAGCAGATTTATCTTCCTCGCTCTCTTCCGCATCGTGTTGTACCCGCCGATGTCCCTATCTCCTTCGTCCTCACCGTCCTACCCTCACCGGAGTATTTTCTTCCCCAATGCCGGCCATACCATAATCTGCACCGCTTTGTCCACGTGGTCCATTAGATTAGGGTTAGATTAGTTTATTTTTGCTTGTAGGTTAGTTTCCCACTCTTATCCCTGTTTCGACCCTGGACACATGCTATCACCTCCATCTTCCCCGTCTCCGGCAATCCCTGCAGCAAGGCGTCCCCACCGCTACACCCTTCCATCCGCCTCACCGAAACTCTCATAAGCTCTACCACACCACCCTCTATAAAACCCCCATCCTATTTCACCCTACTACAACCCAACCGCTACACCAAACAAACCCACCATCACGCACCATCTCTGACTTCGCCCTACACCTACACGCACGCACTCGCCTCATCACACACACCGCTACGTTCGTCGCCCTCCGACAAAGCTCTTCAAGTATGTTAACCGAGTCAAAAGGTCGTGCTTCTCCTTTCAAGTGCACGCCGGACTTCCGCCCCCTCCTCCAGTTGCTGCCTTCGTTCTTCGAGTTCTAGCCACGAAGCTCCAAGCCACACCCTCCAAGCACTGCGGAATCACCGCAGGATTGACACCAGGTTTTCAATTGGGGACCCCGAGCTTAAACACTACCCCAATTCGGTAGAGAGGCATCAGCAGACGCTCGCGCGAAGATGGTGGGGCATTTAGTCCCATCTCGGAAACCAGTGGCACTGCAGTAGCACATAAAAGGAAAAAGTGACAGAGGCTTATTGCCTCAAGTCACTTTGGGGGTGAGGTCCCCTGCACCCTTCACCAACCTCACCCGTGACATGCACCACATGAGCCTGACTTCGACCTGACTCGCCTAACCCGCACACACCTTGACTGCTACCCCACATCGACAACCCTGGTCTCGGGTATGCTCTTTCCTGAATCCAACTACCCGGTACTGTGTATGGCCTTGGGAAGGCAGGAAAGAGGAAAACCCAGAGAGAGAATACAGAGCACAGGGGTTAAGGGGTTTTGCTCTATTGAGAGTTGGCTAAACACTTAGCCGCTGAAGGGATTGCCACCCTCTATGCGTGAAGAACAAAGGCCAAGGCAAGAAAGAAAGAAGAGGAGAAGACCTAAAGAGGTAAGGCAACCATAGAGGAAGAAGAGAAGAAAAGAGAAGCCAAGGAAAGAAGGAAGAGCCACGGTAGAAGAGGCATGCAGAAGCAGACAAAGAAGATCAGAAGAGAAAGGAAGAGAAAAGCACTGTAGAATCAGACGTTTAAGACGTCTGATCCTACCATCAGACGTCCAATTCTCCTATTTCAGTCTAATTAACTTGATTAATATTGAGCATCTACTTGCTATGATTGTGAGGAGTAATTGGTGATTCAAATCACCATTTTACTCCATTCTTTTTGCACATTGCTACTTGAAATTATTGCTATATCATTTTGAATCAATTCTAATTGTAATTGCTTATATCTTTTATTTAGAATTGAGATTAACACGTGAATTCTTATTTACTCCCAGCAAACAACCTCGAACATTCATTTGAGTTATAAATCTTATTTATTTTCAAGCGATTTCGACCTATACTACGATGCAGCTTCTATAATGACAAATTCGCTTGATTTGCACCCAAGGGCCTGAGGACGATTTATACCACGGATTTTATAACCTTGTTTAGGTCAAGGAGTTGAGCTGGGCCTAGTCGAGCCCAGCCTTAGCTGTTGTTCCCTTTTTGTTTCCAAGCTTTCTGTTGTTGTAGTGAGTACTCTAACATGTATTACTGTTTCTGTTATCTTTCTGTTCTACTTTCCACTGTTGCAGTTGTGATGGTATGGAATACCGTGAGACTTTTCCTTCAATTTTTCCTTTACTGTCTCTTGTTTATTTCTACTTAGTTACATTGCATGGGTGGTTACGAGATATTTTCTACTTTTGGTCATTTCTCTTTGGACTACTGGGTCTTGAGATCTAGTCGAGGCAAGCCGGTCTCAGATCCTGTAGGGAGCTGGAATCGAGTCGTAATAGCAAGGAGCCGATATAGCAATTCAATCCACTAAGCAAATGTAAAAGATGAGCACAATAATCAATCACAACTATAATATGCAATGAATCAATCAACTAAAAAGAGAAGACTTAAAAATGAAATCAAGATTGTATCCCAAGAGTCAATTACAAAAATATAAAGAGAAGACTTAAAGTGGTGGTTGAAATCACTAATTAAGCCCCTCTAACACTTAGCACAATTCCTAATTCAAGATCATATCTTAATGCTAGCAGTAATCTTAAGCCAAATCATAGCCTCAAGCTTCCTAAGTCATACGTCTCAATGAAGCCTCAGACGCCTTAAGTAACAAGCCCAAATGACCTTTGAAATTGCCTAAGTGTAGGCACGAATCCTGAGGTATCCCAATACAAAGCCCTCCTTCCCTCAGAAATTTCCTCCTCTCTCTCTTCAGAACTGGGTTAGGGGTAATCGGGTAAACGAATCCGAGGACCAGGCCTACATGGGTGTGGGCAGTGGGTGAGGTGTGAGAGGGTATGAGTGAGGAGGGACCTCACCCCATGTTTAGATGCAAGCAACTAAGGGAGTAAAAGCATTATAAACGCGTTTCAAAAACAAAGAGCCACGATGTGGCACTATCTGGTAAAGCTCCTTTGCATCTTTCATAGTTGATGAAATCCTTATCGATTTTAGCTGCTGTTGGTTTGCCTTCGTCAATTGAGGGCCCAGACGAGACCCTCGTGTCAAGCCACAGCTATTGGGAGTGGTGGCGAGGCAGTTGGTTGACGGACGGCAATTGATGGAGTCAGAGAAGATGGTCAGTGACGACGACAGTGACCTACAAAGAAAACACGACCTAAGGCCCAATCAGAGAGCTCAGAAGGATCGCCAGAGTATGGCAAGCATGATGGTGGCAGTTATTTGGTGTTTCGTGCGCTGTGGAGGTCAACCAAGGTCGAAGACGATAGTGGCGAGGTGGGTTCTTCGAGGATGGGTTTCAGTGGCCAAATCCCCTAATAAAATTGAGGCTTTTGGTCACCGGAACACGTGGGTGGTTGTGGTGATAGTGGTTTATGATTTTGTAGGGTGTGGTGCCGACATGAGCTCATCAGAGCTCATGCTTGAGTTGGGAAATAAAGGAGATGAATATGGTGGACAATGCGTGAAACCTAAATCTAAAGGCGTAGCAAGAGTCTAGTGAGGTAGAGGGAGAGTTTAGGGAACTTAGGGGAGCTTAAGTAGGTGAGATGCGTCTGTCATTGACCGACTGGATGCGAAGACGAAGGTAAACTTTGGTGATGGAATCGACAAGGAAGAAGAGGCTGGGAACGGTCGTGCTTTGGCTGGCAACAGTCGCGAGGAGGTAAGGAAGGATGTGGGCCACCCAATTTAGTAGTTGGTTGGCCAGATGAAGGAGGCAGAGAGACTCACCGAAGCTGAAGAAGATGATGGCTGGAGGAGGAAGAGGGAAAATTCTAGTCTATTCTTGGCTGACTTTGACCGTGGACCATTAGGGGTTTATATAAAGCTCAAATTCGAGCACAATTAGGAAGATTAGGTGCCAAGACTTTGGATTTGGAAGCAATAAAAACCCACATTTTCTTTGAGTTTTCTGGAGCTCCTCTCTCCAAACCAGCATCTAAGATCTTGTTCAAACGATGGGGAAACCTCTTGTGATTTCTCCTTCCAAGTTTGGAATGATTTGGTTGCGGATTGAAGGAGAAATCCATGAGTAAAGTCTGCTACCATGGATTTGAAGAAGTTGTTCAGACTATACTGGTGGAAGGGGTATTTTTGCGAAAATGATGAGAAGTTAGGGGCCTGTTGGGAAGGCAACATGAAAGTTCAGGGTCTAGATGCGAAAAACAGAGTTTTTAGGACCAAAAATGCAAACTAGGTTAAGATGAACTCTGATTGAGTCCAAATTTTAGTGTTAACTTAATTTGGACCCAAGGAATCTAACAACAAACATAGATTTGAGTTTATACCACGTTTGACTGGGTAAATTGCATAAAATCCCAAATTAGAGTAAATTCACATCTAAAACTCTATTTTTGGTTAAAATGGGTCCAGATGGTCAAAGTAAGGGTACCAAACCTCTTAGAATATTTTTCAATAATTTTTAAGAGGTTTAAATTAAATTTATCTTGACCAGAACCCTTTCAATTTAAGTGTGGTTGATAATTAGGATTTTCAGTGATATTTTATTCCTTGCAATGCGGGAAACCCTCATTTAGTCTAACCTTAAATTCACCCCTTAATTAATCTACATTAATGATGGAATGGTAAAACAGCAGAATTAAACTTGCTTTTCTATCTTCTCCTCAGAACAGTTTAATGTGGAATGATAACCCTCAGACTAGATCTCTAACCTGGATTTTAACCATCAAGATGCCTTACTGAGTCACATCTTGACGTGTGTTCGTGCGTATGTGTTTAGAAGTGTCGTTATAGTTCACACTTGCAATGCCGATTTTAAAGTAAAGAAACGGATGTGAGCCCGAGTGTCGGTCTCAGGAAGGCGTGAAAATCGAATTTTTCTTGTCACTTATTGTCACAAAAATCGTGGAGTTTTGCTTGCGAAAAGGCACGAGTGAAAAGAGAGAGAGAGAGAGAGAAAGAGAGTGAGAGAGAGATTAGGGTTGGAATCATTTCATTCATAACATGCAATTTAAATAGAAAATAGAGCAAGCAACTGAACAGAAAACAACTTCATTAATCATGCAGCTTTAGTTCATGAATTACAACATTAGATACATGCTTAAACATAAGTAAAGCTTAAAAGAAAGGAAGAAAGAGAGAGAGAGGGAGGGTGGCGAGGCAGCCACGGTGGTGGAGAGAGCTCCGTCGGTGACTCATCTTCGGCTATTACAAAAGAGCTTAAAGGTAGTTAGGAGAGAGGTAGAGTAGTTGCAAGTGGAGTGAATGCCTTGAATGAGTTGTTGGAAGGGGTTTAAATAGGAATAAGGGCTTTCCAAATGAAGAAGGGGTTTTAGCGACGTCCCGTCCCGGGATATCGCTAAAACCCTTCCCAAAACGTCGGTGAAGCCCCTTACCCACCAGTCGCTCGCCCGCAGCTGTTCTTCCTTGCGCCCGATCCGCGTGCACACATTACGAGTCGTCCAATCAAAGATCGGACAGCTGGGATCTCACGTGTGGCGCTCAATTGGATCGCGCCTTTACGCCCGCGCCATCACGCGCATCTGGCCAGGGCGCATCTGCAGGTGCCACGTCGTGCTATCTCGCCCGTCCGCTGCTGATCGGGCGGCTCAATTTCCCCCGCGCGTGTCGCCATCTCTGAATTTCAACTCCATGCAACTCAAACCCGCGTCGTGTGGGCGCAGGCGTGCGCTCCAACTGTTGCGCTACGCCCGCTGCTTTGTCGTGGCGACCGCGGGCATGCCCGCGGTTCTCAGCCGTTCGATAGGAGATCGACTGCTAAGATCTGCTCTTCAGATGAAGGAGGAAGCGAGCGCGATCTGGACGTGGTGAGCGGGAGCCATGTGGTGCACCGTACGCCGTTGATCATCAGATCAACGGTCAGAACTTCTTGGACCCATTGTGGGAGCTCTGGATATCGGATTTGGTTGATTTCGAGTCCGTTGGACTCCGTTCGTCGTTCTGAATCCATCCGTGCGGTCAGATTGCTCATCTGAGGGCTGCTTTGACAAGTGCTCATACAAATGGCCATTAATACTATTTTATAAGCAATCTTGACATATGATGCATGCAATGCTCCCATTCTACTTATATTGTATTATATGTACCTTTTATTCTTAAGATGGACCCTATTTAACAGAATTATCATCCCCAGATGCAGTGTTATCACATCTCTTGAAATTAGATCAAAATACCAATAAGAGGCCTAGAGGTACTCAAGTACCAGCCAAAATCCAGACCCGACTAGCCTCAGCCTTGGGTTTGCCATGAGTTTTCTAAGGCCCGCAAAAACTATTAGAGGTTCGTTGACCCCAACAACTAAAGCACCTAGACATATACGTAGTAAGTTCAGGTTTGGTTTAACAGTGCCTTTTCGATAACAGAGATAGAGAGGGATATTTATTTTGAGAGTTTTCTCTCTTTTCTTTTTATATTTCCCTAAATCCAACATCGGATTAGCTCTAAACATTGCCTGTTTCAGATTCCTTATCCCCGCCATCAATCCTCGAAGGGTCCCTGACTTTCGATGCTTCAGGATAGCACCGCCCATGGCAACCCCCAGAACCCTGGCTTTCGATACTTCAGGATAGTGCTGCCCATGGCGTTCTATAGCTAAATTCAGGCCTTAACAATCGACATTTTGAGATAATCCCACCCATAGCACTTGAACCAACACAAGGTGCTTACATGCCCCCGAAAGGATATTTAGATATCTTAGGATACAAGCATCGAGGAGACGATATAGTATTTCACATCTTCGAAGGGAGTAATTTTCATTTCGCCTCTCTGTGCCAAGAACTCGTCCAATCAACTTGAGTCTTTGAGCCACTCCTTAGTCAGATCTTTGAGAAAGCATTTTCAGAACAGAACACTTTTGGCATTATACATCATTAAGCGCACTGAACCAGACTAGTTTGTGATTTTTGGGTGCTTAGGTTACCAAGTCCTGTAAACCAAAGGGCCGAATATTCCCTAAGCCTTAGACTAAATACATCAGCCTCTCAATTTCCTCAACCTCTTGAGGATTTATCCGGATCTTAACAAATACGCGAGTGTTTAAGCCCTAAAATAGGTCCAAGAGGCCTAAGGTCGGTATCCATCACTTATCTCCTAAGATTTAGCCCTTCAGGTCTTAATTCATTATCCGATCCAACATAGAACTTAGGTAAGTTAAATACTCAACTACGGGGACTAACAAATTTTTTTTCGATTGTTTTCTCCATTTTTCCTACTTTTTCTTTTCTCCTCAATACAAAATTTTCAATTCAACTCCTTTCATTTCTCTTTTTTTTTGTAATGAAACCCCTCAATCAATTGAATTTCACAACTTTTTGCACTTTAATACCCTCCATACCTAAGATTTGCAATGTCCTTATTGTAAATTAGGTGGGTTTGAGTTCAGCTTAGATCATACATTAGAATAGGTTTGGTGGGAGGCAAATGGGTTAGGATGACTGTTGCAGATGATTTTAAGCTTTGAAATGAATATCGAAGGTGGAGTCGACTGTTCTAGTGGACGAACCCTAAAATGCAATATGAATTCAGCTCAGAGATAGGTCAAAAGGGTTTCAAGTTTTCAAAATGATGGGTTGCCTCCCATTAAGCTCTAAGTTTAACACCATCAATTGGGCACAATGTGGCTCAGGGAGAATGGAGATCAAAAGATACTGCAACCAGAATCGAATTGGTAAGTTTGAGGAATGGTTTCAATCTTTGACCGTTCACAACAAATGGTTCTGAGTCATGTCTGAGTCCACTGATTTTGACAGCTGATGCAGAAAGTACGCAGTTTGTTAAAAGATGTAATTAGTGTCGTTGCAATGCGTAAATCTACAATCAAACTTTCACATTTATAATACCTAAATAGTGGAGTATCTAAGGTCGTCCAAGGAGGCCAATTTGTTAATCACAAAAATGATTCTCTCTCACCTCTCAAATCAACAAATGTATTTTTGTATTTTTCATTTTGTTGTTTTTAGGGTTTTCAGAAACAATCGGGTTTTTGTTGTGAAGATCAACTATGTTAAAACTACACCTAGGTGATAATAATAAAACCCTCTCTTCTAAGCTCACCCTAGGCAAGTTCGCCTAACATAATTAGAAGAGGAGAGTGTGATGTACACTACACTAGAATAACATGAGAAACACACTAAGATAAAGACATGAACTTGGAAGGCAATTTGCAACTTGTATTACTAGCAACTAGACGGAATGTAGAGGAATGCTTGTTACATGAAAATAAAAACACACTAGCTAATACAAGAAACATATAAAGATAAAGAAGAGAAGGGATCCCTGGCAGAGCTTTGGATAGCCTTAATCCAAGTGCGGTTGCTCCTGCACCTAAAAAGGCTTCTCCTTGGTTTCTTCAAGTAGTCCTCCAAGCTTTCTCCTCCAAGGTGGGTGTCAATCACCTTGCTCCTCCTCAATGCCTGGTCGTCTCCCCTTTGTGAAGAAGATCTCCTCCTTGGCATGGCACAAGGGAGAGGAAGAAGATGAAGGCACCAAAGGGGCAGGTGGTCGGACCCAGATAAGTTGTGTTAATATGGTGATTTTATCATTGAAATGTGTATAGTGGTTAACCTAAATCGGACCTAACCATCTCTTTACAAAATTTTTTTAACCTGGCCTACTTGATTTTATCTTGGTCACTTTTAGGCCCAGGGTCGAACTCAGAGAAGTGGGGTTAGACGTCAAGTTTCTACGTCTTTCCTACAACGAATCTCTTCCGTTCATTTATTGTGTTTTTGGTGTTTTTTTATTTAGATTTTTCTTTTGATAATCTTTGTCCTTGAGGCACACCCTCAAAATTAGATTCTTGGCTTTGAGCCAAATCAGGATTCCAAAACGGGTCTTGTTATTCGCAAGACGGAGTACCTGCGAGTCAAGGATTATCTTTTCTCTTTTATATATTTTTTTATCTTTTTATTGGCATGCAAGAGAAATAGAAATAAAGTAAATATAGTATAGATATATATGTGTACAATATATATGTATAAAGAGGTGGGGGTGGAGGCGGAGATGGAGTGTAGCTCGGTGTCGCGTCAGTCGTCATCTAGAAAGATGCAACCAACAGGACGAGGTGCTGTGTGGAGTGTAAGATGGATGGTGGAAGATGTGTGTGACCATGCTTTTTGTGCGCGTGTATCAAGGAGTATCAGCAACTGGTGCAGATATTCCCGCGATACAACGTATGGTAAGTAATGTGAATATATATATATGTATATATCTGTATATATGTAAATATATCTATATGTATATATGGTTATAAATATATAGGTATATATGTACTTATATGTATATATATATATGTATATATGTAAATATATATAAGTATATATATATGTATGTAACGATATATATATATATATAGTAATATATGTATATAGATATATGTAGATAGATATGTGTATATATATATATATATATATATATATATATATATGTATATATAGTTATATAGATATATATGTATATATGTATGTATATTTGTATATACATATATATATATATACACATAAGTAGGTGTGTATATATATATATATATATATATATATATATATATATATATATATATATATATATATATGTATCTATACTTATACTTAGTTATATAGGTAATAATATATATATATATATACATACATATATATATATATGTATATAAGTATATATATATAAATATATATATGTACATATATATATATATGTATAAGGTAGAGTATAGGTGTGTGAGTGTGTGTGTAGAGAGAGAGAGAGAGTTCTGTGTGTGTGTGTGAGGGAGAGAGAGAGTGAGAGAGAGAGGCTGCTGGAGCGAAGAGGCTGGAGAGTTAAGTCGACCGGGTCCTCCAAGCGTCATCCGATGGCGCACGCACACGTGCAGGTGCGTATGCGCGCAGAGAGGTGTACTGGAGGGAAGTGGGCGCAGAGAGAGGACCGCAGTGCACAGCGCTGCACAGAGAGGCGTACGCGGGCAAAGGGAGCGGGCGGGTGTGGGCAATGCAAGCTCACGCAGACGTGCGGGCAGGCGTTGGAGCGGGTGCGGGGCTGAACGCACACGTGGGCAAAGGCCGGTTGCGGCACGTCGGGTGACTGGATAAGTGAGAAACTTACCAGTCATCCCACTGTAACCACAGTGTTCCGCAGAAACGTGTGAACAGTGGCTACAGTGGCCGGGCAAGCCGCGCAACTGGGAGCGGACGATACTGTGAGTGCGGCTGGCTTGCGGCTGGCGCGCATGAGTTGGCGCGTGCGTGGAAGGGGTGCGCCGGTTGGTTGCGGGTGCGGAGAGGTTCACGACAGGGCACGCGGAGAGGGAGGCAATGGCGCCTGCAGGCGCGCGTGGTGGCCTGCGTGCACTGCTGCCGCCTTGCTGCTACTGCTGTGGGGCATGGCCGGCTGCTGCAAGGGCATGCAGTGGCCGGTTGAGCTTCAAAGCTGAAGCTTCAGTGGTAATGGCGGAAGGGCTTCAAACGAAGAAATAGGGAAAGGAAGACCACCACGCCCACCAGCTCTTTGATGAGCTGGGCGGTGGTGGTCTCACGGTGGTGGGTGTACACCACAGTGATGTACTCCTGCCCGTAGAGTGTCTCCTCAGAGGAGGAGGGCCTGCGTATGGAGGGAGAGGGGACGGGATAGTGGCCTGGAGGGAGAAGCTACTGTTGGATTTTTTTGTGTGGAGGACCAGGCTCTCCTTTTGCAAGAAGCCGAGCTCTTTTTATAGAGCAAAGAGGCATGCACAGCCATGCCCTGGCTGTGCATGGCTTGTGCATGGCGTGGCAGGGAGAGCATGAGTAGGGAATGGCTAAGCAAGACATGGCACGAAGAAGAAGATGCCAGCCGCAGAGAAGAAAGTTAAAAATCAAAAAGAAACAGAAAATGAAGATGGAAATTTTGCAAGGCAGCACTTGAGGAATTTGTTAATTGCAAGGCCATTTATTTCACTCTCCTCCCCTCTCAATTAAATGCATGCATGCATGTATTTTTACAAATGCGAATATGGATACCTAATATGCACTGGTAATGCTAGGAAATAGCACAAGACGATACAATTGCAGGTGTATTTTTGCAATGCAATCATACCCTCATGCCTATCTTTTGCTAGTCCCTAGCAAAACAGCATTTAGAAATGATCTTTAAGCTGAAGATTTTCTTTTGAGGCGACATAGGTGTGTTTATTGTTGGATATTGTAAGAACCAAGTGTAGAGAAGACTACCAGTACTTTAAGTCTCATATGACAGATCATCTCTCAACTAAACTGGACTCTTGATATTTAAACCTTAAGTACAATTTTCAGGATCCAGGAGGTTTTTGCAGTACTCGAGAGCTCAAGAGATTATGGCTTGTGCTTAGTGAAGGATCAAGACTGACCAGATGAACATTAAGACTCAAGCCCAGGGTTTCACGAATTTTTACGTACAGGTTGGTCCCAGTTTCAGATCATGTCTTCGGATTGACCCTTAAAAAGATGATAGAAACTCAACTCCCATTTTCTGACATTTGTGGCTCAAAGAGAATAGGGTATTTGCCCTGAAGAACTTTTTTAGGAGGAAGACTTTACAGACATTTGTGAGATATACTGACTTATTTGTATCATTTTTTTTTTAAACACGTGTCAGTATATCTCTTACAACATTATTTGGAGGAGCACACTTTTCTTTTTGGTGGGAGAGTTCTTTCTTGGTGGAAAGAGTCACTCCTAAATACAAGACTAAAGCCTGGGATAAAAAGTCTACCTGCGTGCACAGGTAAGGACTCCACCTTCCTTATTGAACACTAGGGTTGGATCTTATGTTCACCTGATCTTTCTTGATATGTGTAGTATGAACTAAGATTACTTAGGCTCTCAAGTAGAAGCAAACCAACGAATCCTGTACTGATGTCTTAGGTACAAGAATACATCCTTAGTTAGGAGAGATTTCAATCTATCTTGTCAATGCTCAAGTGAATTAAGTCGAGCCTAAGCGAATCAAGCTTCTGTGACCTGGAAAGTCTTCAAAACAGCGGTTGAATATCCATAAACACTTATTATATTTTTGTTTCAGCTTTCAGATCATTACTAAACACCATTTTCATTTTTCATTTATATATATATATATATATATATATATATATATATATATATTTAGGTGGAAACTGCATGATACCATAAAATACCCAGATTTTAAGGATGCCTATCCACCCCCCCATGCCAAACGATGCTATGCCCTCATATGCATGCAGGGAAAGGTAGAGAAAGGACGAAAGATCGGGTAACGAGAGCTAAAGTGCAGGGTATACAGCAGGGTGGTAGGGTGGGTGGATGGTGGGTGGTGAAGTGAGCGTGATGGTGGATAGTGAGAGGTCTGGCATTTCCTGGGACGAGAGTGTCCCAGGCGGATCGGAGAACAAGTCAGGAGGAAGAAGTTGGCCCTCAAATTGGCCAAGAAGAGGGGCTTCTTGGATAGATGAATCCAAAAAGGAATAGCCCTAGTGAGTAGGATGTGGGCTCAAGGTCCCAGTGTGGATTTGCAAATCCGCCTGATTTGGCGGGAAAGAAAGGGCAATCCAGTCTTCAAGAGTGTGGATCGGTGGTGAGCAGCCCGGATATGACTCAGACCACGAGGTATGGGAAGTAGAGAAAACCTTGTCAGAAGTCTGGTCAGGAGAAGGTATGGGAATAGGGAGGGATGGGAGAACATCACAATATGTGTCGGTCAGGCAATCGTCAATGTTTTCAGGTAATCCGCAGCAGTCAGAATAGGCCCTAATTGGTCCGATACACACGCTGACGGCCATGTCCTCGTCAAGCGTGTCATCCTCGATGCAATCACAATCAAAGTTCTTAGCTACCTTGAAGATGTTAAGCTTGATCTTTTCAGATCCAATGGCAATCTCGATACAGCCCGACTCGCAGTCGATATGGGCATGGGCTGTGGCCAAGAAAGGTCAACCAAGGATGATCGGACAATCAGAAAGTGAGTTAGGAACTTCCATATCTAAAACAAAAAAGTCAACAAGAAAATAGACTGTTGACCCTAACCACAACGTCTTCCACCACACCCTTTGGAATTTTGACAGAACGATCTGCCAACTGTAACGTGACAAGGGTGGGTTTCAAATTTCCCAAAGAAAATTTTTTAGCATGATGGTTGGTATAAGATTGATGGAAGATCCTAGATCAAGCAGGGCACGATTAAAATTGCAGCCTTGGATGCTACAAGAAATAAGTGGTGTGCTCGAATCTTTCTACTTCGGTGGTAGGTTTGACAGTATAGCACAACTCGCATGAGGCGAGAGAACCACCGGATTCTTGGTTTTCTTTGACTGTCTCCTACGTGTTGTGTAGTCTTTGAAAAATCGGGCGACAGTAGGTATGTGGTCAATAGCCTCGAGCAGGGGTACCTTGATTTCTACATCCCTGAACAAATTACGCAGGTTATCAAAGGTCTACGCATCTGTCTTCTTGCCGTTTGGCTCCCTCAGTAGAGCCTCAGGGAATGGAACTGATTCTGGCACCAATTTGGATGTATCGTCCTCTCGCGAATGCAGAGCGCATCCCGAATGAGAGGGCGATGAAGAAGACGGGCCAGGATCTGGTCGAGGTGGATCGACGATCTGCTTACAGCTCCTCGTAGTGATAGCATTGGACGATGCGGGTCCAGTGGGATCATACGGTGGAGGAGGGTTCAGAATGGGGACATAAGAGTGAGGTGTTGCAGCAAGATTAGCCTGAAATCCTAGTGGAATGCTCAGAGCCTGCAGAGTAGGATAAACCTGTCCCTGAGAAGGTTGTACCTGTGGTTCAGGACCACGAGGTACGAAATTTCGCAGGTTTGGAACAGGTTGGTCTAAAAGAGTACCCTAAGATCGAGTCGTCATGCGTAGCTGACTAATCTCAGCATTCTGTTGCGCCAATTGGTGCTGAAGAGAGGTCATGTTCTCTTCATGGCGCTTTGACATTTCCGTTATCATTCGCATCAATTTATCAAGAGGACTTGATGCGTGTTCGATTTGCGGTACGCAAGGGCTTGATGGTGGATTCGCCATAGGATTAGACTGGACCCTTGGGATGACGGATGCGGACGGTCGCATTGGTCCACCCGTGAGGTTTTGGCGCTGCGGGTTGCTAGACCATGCGAAGTTCGGATGATTTCGCCACCCTAGGTTATAAGTGGCAGAGAACGGGTTGTTCCCTAGGGCGCAAGCATCTTCTATGCCAGAAGACACGTCCGCATGTAAATATGCTTCCGAGCACACGGAGGCTTGGTCCTCCATGTCGAAATACTGGCTTGCAGAAGCCAGATCCACATGACTTACCGAATCGCTCGGCACGACTCTCGGTAAGGAAGGTCTTACGGGGTTTCTCGGGATAAGCCTGGTGTTGGAGGAATTGGGATTGTGACGAAGTGGTAAAGTGGGGGTGTTTGCCATAGAACGGGCGGGGTTGGCCAAAAGCTCGTCCAGCTTCTTGTGCACAACAGAGACTTCATCCAGTTTTTGTGCAATAAAGCTGAGATCAGTGGATGAATGGGAGGGTCCCGTGTCATCTTCGTGGACATTACGGGATAGGCTGGTACGATGAAAGGCGATAATGGAAGCATTATTCATTGAGTTTTCACTCATATTTTCAAACAATTCGAATGCTCCATTCTCGCCTTTATTCATAAAATTCCCTCCGCAGGAAGCGTCTGCAATCTGCTTCAAAGTCTCATTTAGCCCATAGTAGAAAATCTGGGCTATATGCCACTTAGGGAGACCGTGGTGTGGACACTTCCTGAGGAGGTCATTATACCTCTCCCATGCCTCATGAAATTGTTCGCCATTTTGTTGCGTAAATGAAGTGATAACACGGCGAAGCGCATTAGTTCGCCCAATTGGGAAGAACCTCTTGAGAAACGCTGTTCGCATCTCTTCCCAAGAGTGGATGGTTCTCCCAAGGGTGCGTAACCACTGCGACACTTTATCCCGCAATGAAAATGGGAACATTTTCATGAGGACTATAGGTAACCCGATATTTCTCGGTTTAACAGTTTCAGCTAATCGGGTTAGGTCTTCCAAGTGGAGAAAAGGATTTTCACTTGCAAGACCATGGAAAATTTATTAGGCCAATTATGTTAGGTTTTAATTCAAAGTCGTCCCCGCCCATGGGGACCCGAATTTGTCCTATGGTCTCTATAGCAGCGGGATTCTGATAGCAGCTAAGAGACCTAGGCTCCTCCCGTTCGGGAGGATTCTGCATTTCCTCCAATGTTTCCCGAATGGCTTCCATTTGCTCATTATACATTTCCATTTGGGCTTGGAGGCAGGTTATGGGATCTAAGGCTCCACCACCTGGTGGGTTTTGAGGGCGGTTTCCTCCCTCGGGATTTGGGGGTGGGCGTGCAACTATGTTTGTGGAGGAGGATGATTCGGCTCCTTTTCTAAAATTATCAAACAATTCACACAGTTCAGGGTTTTGTGACCTCCTCCCAAACATGCACAACCGCAGGAAGAATTGGGGGGATAAGAAGGGAAAAGAGATGAGAGAAATGACGGTGCAAAGATACACTTGATGACAAATCAATACAATCAAATTCCTAACCTCTACAGTGTGTCCTTAGACCTAAAGATCTAAGTTACCTACTATCATGGACTACGGAATCGAATGCGAGCACCACGGAACCACCGGGCCAGATTGAAAGGCCGTTTGCCCCAGTCTTAGACACCCGATAGCACGCGAGAACCCTCACCAGCACGTAGGCGCTACACGCAGGTAGTTAGACCTCCAATCCTTAATAAGGGTCAAGTTGCTACCAATTTTAGTTAGAGGCTTAGGATCAAGTGTTTCTGGAATGTGAAGGGCGTTGTTTACAGGTAATGCCCAAGTGATTGATTTTTTTCAAGTGTGTAAAATAAGCATGCAACGGGAAATCTCCCTGAATTGAAGTTTTAATTGATGAATGGTTTTTAGAATTCAGCCTTAAAGTAGTATGGATTTTAGGATTTCGCTGAAATACCAATTCAACCAATCTCCAGGTTTTACAAGAATACAAGTTTTCTTCTAAGCCCAACAAACCCTTCTTCAGTATCAATTGGTTAATGTAATGGGCTTCCTTAAATGGAGATTTCTATGTGTGGATGCACGAATCAGTTTTAGATTAGTGTGAAAGGGAGCCAAAGCACTTTAATTCAAGTGCTCCCAATCACCAAGAAAAATATCCACACACAAGACTCAACCAAAAGATAAAGAAAATCAATTTGTTGAGGTTGAAATATTTGGGATCGAATCTTAGGCACGTGAAAAGTCGTGGTGGGGTTGGAATCAACTCAATTCCAAGTCTCCCCACCAAAAATGTGATCCTGAATTTGCAGATAAGTGAGGCAAAGAGGGGTGCAATCATTCTTTTTATGTTTGCCTCAAAGAATACTCCACATGGTGAAAAATTCAAGAATCAAGATTCTTGGATTTTCGCTATGCGAAGTTTTACGGGAAATCCCGGGATGGTAGGAGTAAGGGCAATCAATCAAACAAGTGAATTTTAATCCACTTGCCCCAAGAGATCCAAGAAGTTTTTCTAGTTTTTTCTAGTTTTTAGTTTTTTTTACTAAGGTTACAAGTTAACCTAGGTTGCTAAGAAAGAAAGACTTACTTGTGCAGCAACGTGTGCGGAGCTCCAATGCGGTGTCGGCGTCTTCACGCTCTCGTTCCCGCCTTGGATCTACCCATGTCTCCGACTTCATCTGCCTATCTTCTCCATGCAACAGGTTTACCTGCACACAAAAAATAGAGACACCCGTGAAGAGAAGGGTGTGATAAGAGAAAAAATTACAGGTATGGAGTAAAAACTTACTTGAAGGGGCACTTCCCCAGCAACGGCGCCAGAAAGATTGTGGTCGGACCCGGATAGGTTATGTTAATATGGTGATTTTATCATTGAAATGTGTATAGTGATTAACCTAAATCAGACCTAACCATCTCTTTACAAAAAATTTTTAACCTGGCCTACTTGATTTTATCTTGGTCACTTCTAGGCCCAGGGTCGAACTCAGGGAAGTGGGGTTAGAAGTCAAGTTTCTACGCCTTTCCTACAACGAATCTCTTTCATTCGTTTATTGTGTTTTTGGACTTTTTCTATTTAGATTTTTCTTCTGATAATCTTTGTCCTTGAGGCACACCCTCAAAATTAGGTTCTTGGCTTTGAGCCAAATCAGGGTTCCAAAATGGGTCTTGCTATTCGCAAGACGGAGTACCTGTGAGACAAGGATTATCTTTTCTCTTTTATATATTTTTTTATCTTTTTACTGGCATGCAAAAGAAATAGAAATAAAGTAAATATAGTACAGATATATATGTGTATACTATATATGTATAAAGAGGTGGGGGTGGAGGCGAAGATGGAGTGTAGCACGATGTCGAGCCAGTCGTCGTCTAGAAAGACGCAACCAACAGGACAAGGTGTTGTGTGGAGTGTAAGATGGATGGTGGAAGATGTGTGTGACCACACTTTTTGTACGCGTGTATCGGGGAGTATCAGTAACTGGTACAGATATTCCCGCAATACAACGTATGGTAAGTAATGTGAATATATATATATATGTAAATATATCTATATGTATATATGATTATAAATATATAGGTATATATGTAGTTATATGTATATAGATATATATATATATGTATGCAACTATATGTATAGATAGATATATGTATAGAGATATATATATCTATAGTAATATATATATATATATAGAAATATATATATATAAGTATATATACATATATAAATATATATATATATATATATATACGTGTATATATATATGTATAAGGTAGAGCATAGGTGTGTGTGTGTGTGCAGAGAGAAAGAGAGAGTTGTGTGTGTGTGTGTGTGTGTGTGTGTGAGAGAGAGCGAGAGAGAGGCAGCTGGAGCGAAGAGGATGGAGAGTTAAGTCGGCCGGGTCCTCCAGGTGTCGTCCAATGGCGCACGCACACGTGCAGGCGCATATGCACGCAGAGAGGCGTGCTGTAGGGAAGTGGGCGCTGAAAGAGGACCGCAGCGCACAACGCTGCGCGAAGAGGCGTACGCAGGTGAAGGGAGCGGGCGATTCGGGCGCACGCAGACGCGCGGGCAGGCGCTGGAGCGGGTGCGGGGCTGAACGTGCACGTAGGCGAAGGCCAGTTGCAACACGTCGGGTGACCGGATAAGTGAGAAACTTACCGGTCACCCACTATAGCCACAGTGTTCTGCAGAAATGCGTGAACAGTGGCTATAGTGGCCGGGCGAGCCGTGCAACCGGGAGCGGACGGTGCTGTGACTGCGGGTGGCTTGCGGCTGGTGCGTGCGAGTTGGCGCGCGCGTGGAAGGGGTGCGCCGGTTGGTTGCGGGCGCAGAGAGGTTCATGATAGGGCGCATGAAGCGGGAGGCAAGGGCGCCTGCAGGCGCGTGCGGTAGCCTGCATGCGCTGCTACCACCTTGCTGCTACTGCTGTGGGGCTTGGCTGGCTGCTGCAGGGGCATGCGGTGGCCGGTTGAGCTTCAAAGCTTGAAGCTTCAGTGGCAATGGCGGAAGGGCTTCAAACGAAGAAATAAGGAAAAGACGACCACCACACCCACCGACTCTTTAATGAGCTGGGCGGTGGTGGTCTCACGGTGGTGGGTGTACACCACAGTGATGTACTCCTACCCGCAGAGTGTCTCCTCAGAGGAGGAGGGCCTGCATATGGAGGGAGAGGGGACGGGATGGTGGCCTAGAGGGAGAAGCTGCTGTTGGATTTTTTTGTGTGGAGGACCAGGCTCTCCTTTTACAAGAAGAAGCCAAGCTCTTTTTATAGAGCAAAGAGGCATGCACAACCATGCCCTGGCTGTGCAGGCTTGGCAAGGAGAACATGAGCAGGGAATGGCTGAGTAGGACATGGCGCAAAGAAGAAGATGCCAGCTGCGGAGAAGAAAGTCAAAAATCAAAAAGAAATAGAAAATGAAGATGGAAATTTTGCAAGGTAGCACTTGAGGAATTTGTTACTTGCAAGGCCATTTATTTCACTCTCCTCCCCTCCCAATTAAATGCATGTATGCATGTATTTGTACCAAAATTTGGGCCTAAGGTAAGGTCATCTTGACCTACTTTGCAAAATGGTCGGCCCAATTACATTATGGCCCCTAACTTTTGAAAATTCTTACGCAGAGCCCCCTAGCTTCCTCGCCACCCTTACATTCAGGTCCCTCCACCATTACAGTGGAAAAATCCCACTCTGACGAGGATTTGAGGAGGATATCTCCTCGAATCCTCAGAGATCTCCCAAATTTGGAAGGGAGATTCTCTGAGGATTTCTCCATCGTCTGAACGAGATCTCCAGATCAGATTTACACCAAATCTCTCGTGCGAACGCTTGAGAGATTTGGGTGTCTTGCGCACCTTCCTTCTTTGGTGAGGACTTTGCGCGGGAAGGCTTGCCTTCCAAGCACAAGGGGTTCAGCCAACAGCCATAAAAGGACCTCCGATCCTATACACATCTTCTAAGCTTGATTTAGCCGCAAATACCCTCTCAATTTCCTCCTTCCTCATCTCTGGTCAAACGCCCGCAAGCTCCAGCGATCTCTCCTCCCTCTTCTCGTCGCTCTATCACCTTACCAGTGGTAGGGTTAGCTTCGTCTCTTTCCTACGTGTTGCACCGCACCAGCGCACGCCTCTCCGACCTCTTCCTCGTCACCGTCATCCACACCTCAGGACTTTCTTCCCCAACGATGGCACAAAAGCGCCGCTCGTCTCCTCGGCCACACCTTCGTCCCAATACCCACAGATAAGTTCCTCTCCTCCCACTCTTCATTTTCCCTTATTTAATTTCAGGAAACGCCCCTCGACTACCACTGTCCACCTTCATCTCCAGCCGACCACCGATGAGGTGTATCCACTGCTCCACACCTCCACACGCCTCACCACCAACCTCATCACCTTCGCCATCACCTGCATATATAAAAATATGAAAAAAAATACACTTCTTTTGTGGGATTTAATTAAAAGAGACACACTTAACACCCATAAATTCTCATCCTAAGGCACACAATCACTTTGATTCCACGAGTTAACCGGAATCTAACCTGTGGACCTAGTACACTTCAACCTAATACACATAAGTGAGTAGAAATCTGAATATGTTAATGATAAGAACCTCATCATGAGCCCTAACTAGCTCATTTTAGCCTGAGAAAGTAAACAAAAGCTCCTACATAACCTAAAGGAAGGCCTAATTCAAGAGATTACTATTTTGGGAAGGAAACATGAACTAAAGGGTAAAAATGTAATTTTACCATTGCAGTACATCAATGGGATTTCTCAAGGGCTAAACATATGTCAATTGGACTTAATAAGAGGAAAAGTGAGATGGTTCAATCAGAAAAGGGTTATTGTGAGATTTAGGAATTAAATGAAATTCTGTAACCCTAAAACAAACCCGCTTAATTCAACAAGGTTTCGATCAGGATAAAAATCTACTAAATCCTCTAAAATTCATGGAAAAATATCCCCTAGGGTTTAGAACCTTCTATTTTACCTTTGGAACCTATTTTGACCTAGATTAGGGTCATATCTCAGTATTTAACCTAATTTAGGTTTTTGTGCAAAATTTCCAGCCAAACGTGGTCAAACCTAAAATCCAACTTCACCATTGGATTCCTTAGGTCTACATTAGGTTTGTACCAAAATTTGGGCCTATGGTAAGGTCATCTTCACCAAGTTTGCAAAATGATCCACCCAATTAAATTCTGTCCCCTAACTTTTGAAAACCCTTGCGCAGAGCCCCCTAACTTCCTCTCCACCCTTACATTCAGGTCCCTCCACCATTACAGCAGAGGAATCCCACTCCGACAAGGATTTGAGGAGGATATCTCGAATTCTCTTAGATCTCCCAGATTTGGAAGGGAGATTCTCTGAGGATTTCTCCATCGTCTGAACGAGATCTCCAGATTAAATTTACACCAAATCTCCCGTGCGAATGCACGAGAGATTTGGGTGTCTTGCGCACCTTCCTACTCCGGCGAGACCTTTGCGGTGGAAGGCCTGCCTTCCAAGCACAAAGTGTTCGGCCAGCAGCTATAAAAGGACCCTCGATCCTTTACGCATCTTATAAGCTTGATTTAGCCGCAGATACCCTCTCAATTTCCTCCTTCCTCATCTCCGGTCAAATGCCCACAAGCTCCAGCGATCTCTCCTCCCTCCTCTCGTCGCTCAGCCACCATACCAGCGGCAGGTTAGCTTCGTCTTGTACCTACGCGTTGCGTCGCACCAGCGCACGCCTCTCCGACCTCCTCGTCGCCGTCATCCTCACCTCAGGACTTTCTTCCCCGATGATGGCACATACACGCCGCTTGTCTCCTCTGCCTCCCCTTCGTCCCAATACCCACAGATAGGTTCCTCTCCTCCCACTCTTCATTTTCCCTCATTTAATTTCAGGAAACACCCCTCGACTGCCACTGTCCACCTTCATCTCCCTCATCTCCGACCGACACCCGACGAGGTGCATCCACTGCTCCGCACCTCCACACGCCTCACCACCAACCTCATCACCGTCGCCATCACCCACATATATAAAAAAATAAAAGAAATACACTTCTTTTATGGGATTTAATTAAAAGAGACACACCTAACGCTCACAAATTCTCATCCTAAGGCACACAATCACTTTGATTCTACTAGTTAACCGGAATCTGACCTATGGATCTAGTACACTTCAACCTAATACACATAAGTGAGTAGAAATCTGAATATGTTAATGATGAAAACCTTATCATGAGTCCTAACTAGCTCATTTTGACTTGAGAAAGTAAACAAAAGCTCCTACATAACCTTAAAGAAGGCCTAATTCAAGAGATTACTGTTCTGGGAAGGAAACATGAACTGAAGGGTAAAACTACAATTTTATCATTGTAGTACATAAATGAGATTTCTAAAGGACTAAACATAGGTCAATTGGACTTAATAAGAGGAAAAGTGGGATGGTTCAGTTAGAAAAGGGTTATTGTGAGATTTAAGAATTAAATGACATTCTCTAACCCTAAAACAAATCCTCTTAATCCAACAAGATTCTGGTCAGGATAAAAATCTGCTAAACCCTCTAAAATTTACGGAAAAATATACCCTATGGCTTAGAACTTCAATTTTGCCTTTGGAACCTATTTTGACCAAAATTGGGGTCCTATCTCAGTATTTAACCTAATTTGAGTTTTTGTGCAAAATTTTCAGCCAAAGGTGGTTAAACCAAAAATCCAACAACACCATTGGATTCCTTAGGTCTAAATTAGGTTTGTATCAAAATTTGAGCCTAAGGTAAGGACATCTTGACCTACTTTGCAAAGCGGTCCACCCAATTACATTCTGGCCACTAACTTTTGAAAACCCTTGCGCAGAGCCCCCTAACTTCCTCGCCACCCTTACATTCAGCTCCCTCCACCATTACAGCGGAAGAATCCCACACCGACAAGGATTTGAGGAGGATATCTCCACGAAACCTCAGAGATCTCCCAGATTTGGAAGGGAGATTCTCCGAGGATTTCTCTATCGTCTGAACGAGATCTCCAGATCAGATTTCCACCAAATCTCTCATGCGAACACTCGAGAGATATGGGTGTCTTGCGCACCTTCTCCGACGAGGCCTTTGCGCTGGAAGGCTTGCCTTCCAAGCACAAAGGGTTCGCCCAGTGGCTATAAAAGGACCCTCGATCCTTTACGCATCTTCCAAGCTTGATTTAGCTGTAAATACCCGCTCAATTTCATCCTTCCTCATCTCCGGTCAAACGCCCGCAAGCTCCAGCGATCTCTCCTCCCTCCTCCCGTCGCTCTGCCACCATACCAGTGGCACGGTTAGCCTCGTCTCGTTCCTACGCGTTGCGTCGCACCAGCGCACGCCTCTCCGACCTCCTCGTCGCCGTCATCCTCACCTCAGGACTTTCTTCCCTGACGACGGCACATACACGCCGCTCGTCTCCTCTGCCTCCCCTTCGTCCCAATACCCACAGATAAGTTCCTCTCCTCCCACTCTTCATTTTCCCTCATTTAATTTCAAGAAACGGCCCTCGACTGCCACTGTCCACCTTCATCTCCCTCATCTCTAGCCGACCACCGATGAGGTGCATCCACTACTCCGTACCTCCACACGCCTCGCCACCAACCTCATCACCTTCGCCATCACCCACATATATAAAAAAATAAAAAAAAATACACTTCTTTTGTGGGATTTAATTAAAAGAGACACACTTAACACCCATAAATTCTCGTCCTAAGGCACACAATCACTTTGATTCTACCAGTTAACCAGAATCTGACCTGTGGACCTAGTACACTTCAACCTAATAATGCACATAAGTGAGTAGAAATTTGAATATGTTAATGATGAGAACCTCATCATGAGCCCCAACTAGCTCATTTTAACCTGAGAAAGTAAACAAAAGCTCCTACATAGCCTTAAGGAAGGCCTAATTCAAGAGATTACTGTTCTGGGAAGGAAACATGAACTAAAGGGTAAAACTGTAATTTTACCATTAAAGTATATCAACAGGATTTCACAGGGACTAAACATAGGTCAGTTGGACTTAATAAGTAAAAAAGTGGGATGGCTCAATCAGAAAAGGGTTATTATGAGATTTAGGAATTAAATGAAATTTTGTAACTCAAAAACAAACGCGCATAATTCAACAAGGTTCCAGTCAAGTTAAAAATCTACTAAATCCTCTAAAATTCATGGAAAAATATCCCCTAGGGTTTAGAACCTTCGATTTGTCCTTTGGAACCAATTTTGACCTAAATTGGGGTCCTATCTCAGTATTTAACCTAATTTGGGTTTTTGTGCAAAATTTTCACCCAAACGCGGTCAAACCTAAAATCCAACTTTACCATTAGATTCCTTAGGTATAGATTAGGTTTGTACCAAAATTTGGAACTTTCGTAAGGTCATCTTGACCTACTTTGCAAAATAATCCACCCAATTACATTTTGGCCCCTAACTTTTGAAAACCCTTGCGTAAAGCCCCCTAACTTCCTCTCCACCATTACATTCAGGTCCCTCCACCATTACAGCGGAGGAATCCCACTCTGACGAGGATTTGAGGAGGATATCTCCTCGAATTCTCAGAGATCTCCCAGATTTGGAAGGGAGATTCTCTGAGGATTACTCCATCGTCTAAACAAGATCTCCAGAAAAGATTTACACCAAATCTCTCGTGCGAATGCTCAAGAGATTTGAGTGTCTAGCACACCTTCCTTCTCTGGCGAGGCCTTTGCGCTGGAAGGCATACCTTCCAAGCACAAAGGATTCAGCCAGCGGCAATAAAAGGACCCCCGGTCCTTTACGCATCTTCCAAGCTTAATTTAGCCGTAGATACCCTCTCAATTTCCTCCTTCCTCATCTCCGGTTAAATGCCCGCAAGCTCCAGCGATCTCTCCTCCCTCCTCTCGTCGCTCAGCCACCATACCAGTGGCATGGTTGCTTCCCCTTGTTCCTACACGTTGCGTTGCACCAGCGCATGCCTCTCCGATCTCCTCGTCGCCGTCATCCACACCTCAGGACTTTCATCCCTGACGACGGCACTTACGCGCCGCTCATCTCCTCTGCCTTCCCTTCGTCCCAAAACCCACAGATAAGTTCCTCTCCTCCCACTCTTCATTTTCCCTCATTTAATTTCAGGAAATACCCCTCGACTGCCACTGTCCAACTTCATCTCCATCATCTCCGGTCGAACACCAACGACATGCATCCACTGCTCCGCACCTCCACATGCCTCGCCACCAACCTCATCACCGTCGCCACCACCCGCATATATAAGAAAAAAAAAATACACTTCTTTTGTGGGATTAAATTAAAAGAGACACACCTAACACCCATAAATTCTCATCCTAAGGCACACAATCACTTTGATTCTACCAGTTAACCGAAATCTAACCTGTGGACCTAGTACACTTCAACCTAATACACATAAGTGAGCAAAAATATGAAAATTTTAATGATGAGAACCTCATCATGAGCCCTAACTAGCTCATTTTTACTTGATAAAGTAAACAAAAGCTCCTACAAAACCTAAAGGAAGGCCTAATTCAAAGGATTACTGTTCTGGGAAGGAAACATGAACTAAAGGGTAAAACTACAATTTTACCATTGCAGTACATCAACGGGATTTCTCATGGGCTAAACATAGGTCACTTGGACTTAATAAGAGGAAAAGTCAGATGGTTCAGTCAGAAAAGGGTTATTGTAAAATTTAAAAATTAAATGACATTCTCAAACCCTAAAACAAACCCGCTTAATTCAACAAGGTTCCGATCAGGATAAAAATCTACTAAACCCTCTAAAATTAATGGAAAAATATCCCCTAAGGTTTAGAACCTTCAATTTGGCCTTTGGAACCTATTTTGACCTAGATTGGGGTCCTATCTCAGTATTTAACCTAATTTGGAATTCAACAAGGTTCCGATCAGGATAAAAAACTACTAAACCCTCTAAAATTAATGGAAAAATATCCCCTAAGGTTTAGAACCTTCAATTTGGCCTTTGGAACCTATTTTGACCTAGATTGGGGTCCTATCTCAATATTTAACCTAATTTGGATTTTTATGAAAAATTTCCAACCAAATGTGGTCAAACCTAAAATACAACTTCACCATTGGATTCCTTAGGTCAAAATTAGATTTGTACCAAAAGTTGGCCTAAGGTAAGGTCATCTTGACCTACTTTACAAAATGGTCCACCCAATTACATTCTGGCCACTAACTTTTGAAAACCCTTGTGCAGAGCCCCCTAATTGCCTCGCCACCCTTACACTCAGGTCCCTCCACCATTACAGCAGAAGAATCCCACTCCGACGAGGATTTGAGGAGGATATCTCCACGAAACCTCAGAGATCTCCCAGATTTAGAAGGGAGATTCTCTGAGGATTTCTCTATCGCCTGAACGACATCTCCAAATCAGATTTACACCAAATCTCTCATGCGAATGCTCAAGAGATTTGGGTGTCTTGCGCACCTTCCTTCTTCGGTGAGGCTTTTGCACTGGAAGGCTTGCCTTCCAAGCACAAAGGGTTCGGCCAGTGGCTATAAAAGGACCCCCGGTCCTTTACGCATCTTCCAAGCATGATTTAGCTGCAGATACCCTCTCAATTTCCTCCTTCCTCATCTCCGGTCAAATGCCCACAAGCTCCAGCGATCTCTCCTCCCTCCTCTCGTCGCTCTGCCACCATACCAGTGGCAGGGTTAGCTTCGTCTCGTTCCTACGCGTTGCGCCGCACCAGCGCATGCCTCTCCGACCTTCTCCTCGTCGTCGTCATCCTCACCTCAGAACTTTCTTCCCCAACGACGGCACATGCGCGCCGCTTGTCTCCTCTGCCTCCCCTTCGTCCCAATACCCACAAATAAGTTCCTCTCCCCCCACTCTTCATTTTCCCTCATTTAATTTCAAGAAACACCCCTCGACTGCCACCGTCCACCTTCATCTCCCTCATCTCCGGCCGACCATCGACGGGGTGCATCCATTGCTCCGCACCTCCACACGCGTCGCCACCAACCTCATCAACTTCGCCATCACCCGTATATGTAAAAAAATTAAAAAAAAAAAATACACTTCTTTTGTGGGATTTAATTGAAAGAGACACACTTAAAATCCATAAATTCTCATCCTAAGGCGCACAATCACTTTGATTCTACCAGTTAACCAGAATATGACCTGTGGATCTAGTACACTTCAACCTAATACACATAAGTGAGTAGAAATCTGAATATGTTAATGATGAGAACCTCAACATCAACCCTAACTAACTCATTTTGACCTGGGAAAGTAAACAAAAGATCCTAGATAACCTAAAGGAAGGCATAATCCAAGAGATTACTGTTCTGGGAAGGAAACATGAACTAAAGGGTAAAACTATAATTTTACCATTGCAGTACATCAACGGGATTTCTCAGGGACTAAACATAGGTCAATTGGACTTCATAAGAGGAAAAGTGGGATGGTTCAATCAGAAAAGGGTTATTGTGAGATTTAGGAATTAAATGAAATTTAGTTACCCTAAAAAAAACCCGCTTAATTCAACAAGGTTTCGGTTAGAATAAAAATCTACCAAACCCTCTAAAATTCATGGAAAAATATCCCTTAGGGTTTAGAACCTTCAATTTGGCCTTTGGAACCAATTTTTACCTAGATTGGTGTCCTATCTCAGTATTTAACCTAATTTAGGTTTTTGTGCAAAATTTCTAGCCAAACGCGGTCAAACCTAAAATCCAACTTCACCAATGGATTCCTTAGGTCTAAATTAGGATTGTTCTAAAATTTCGGGCGATGGTAAGGTCATCTTGACATACTTTGCAAAACGGTCTGCCTAATTACATTCTAACCCCTAACTTTTGAAAACCCTTGCGTAGAGGCCCCTAACATCCTCTCCACTCATACATTCAGGTCCCTCCACCATTACAGTGGAAGAATCCCACTCCGACGAGGATTTGAGGAGGATATCTCCTCGAATTCTCAAAGATCTCCTAGATTTGGAAGGGAGATTCTCTGAGGATTTCTCCATCATCTGAACGAGATCTCCAGATCAGATTTACACCAAATCTCTCGTGCGAACGCTCGAGAGATTTGGCTGTCTTGCACACCTTCCTTCTCCGGCGAGGACTTTGCGATGGAAGGCTTGCCTTCCAAGCACAAAGGGTTCAGCCAGCGGCTTTAAAAGGACCCCAGGTCCTTTGCGCATCTTCCAAGCTTGATTTAGCCGCAGAAACCCTCTCAATTTCCTCCTTCCTCATCTCCGGTAAAACGCCTGCAAGCTCCAGCGATCTCTCCTCCCTCCTCTCGTCGCTCTACCACCATACCAGTAGCAGGGTTAGCTTCGTCTCATTCCTACGCATTGCAACGCACCAGCACACGACTCTCCGACCTCCTCGTCGCCGTCATCCTCACCTCAGGACTTTCTTCCCCGACGACGGCACATACGCGCCGCTCATCTCCTCTGCCTCCCCTTCGTCCCAATACCCACTCTTCATTTTCCCTCATTTAATTTCAGGAAACACCACTCGACTGCCACTGTCCACCTTCATCTCCCTCATCTCCGGCCGACCACCGACGAGGTGCATCCACTGCTCTGCACCTCCACACGCCACGCCACCAACCTCATCACCGTCGCCATCATCCGCATATATAAAAAAATTAAAAAAAAATGCACTTCTTTTGTCTGATTTAATTAAAAGAGACACACTTAACACCAATAAATTCTCATCCTAAGTTGTACAATCACTTTGATTCTACAAGTTAACCAGAATCTAACCTGTGGACCAAGTACACTTCAACCTACTACACATAAGTGAGTACAAATCTGAAAATGTTAATGACGAGAACCTCATCATGAGCCCTAACAAGCTCATTTTGACCTGAGAAAGTAAACAAAAGGTCCTGTATAACCTAAAGGAAGGCCTAATTCAAGAGATTACTATTCTGGGAAGGAAACATGAACTGAAGGGTAAAACTACAATTTTATCATTACAGTACATCAACAGGATTTCTCAGGGGCTAAACATAGGTCAATTGGACTTAATAAGAGGAAAAGTGGGATGGTTCAGTCAGAAAAGGGTTATTGCGAGATTTAGGAATTAAATGAAATTCTGTAACCCTAAAACAAACTCGCTTAATTTAACATGGTTCCAGTCAAGATAAAAATCTACTAAACCCTTTAAAATTCATGGAAAAATATCCCCTAGGGTTTAGAACCTTCAATTTGGCCTTTGAAACCTATTTTGAACCAGATAGTGGTTTTTGCACAAAATTTAACCTAAAATCTGGCATATCTCAGTATTTAACCTAATCTGGGTTTTTGCGCAAAATTTCCAAACAAACGTGGTCAAACCTAAAATCCAACTTCACTATTGGATTCCTTAGGTCTAAATTAAGTTTTTACCAAAATTTGGGCCTAAGGTAAGGTCATCTTGACCTACTTTGCAAAATGGTACACCTAATTACACTCTAGCCCCTAACTTTTGAAAACCTTTGCGCAGAGCCCCCTAACCTCCTATCAGCCCTTACATTCAGGTCACTCCACCATTACAGCGGAAGAATCCCACTCCGACGAGAATTTGAGGAGGATATCTCCTCGAATCCTCAGAGATCTCCCAGATTTGGAAGGGAGATTCTCTAAGAATTTCCTTATCAGCTGAACGAGATATCCAGATCAGATTTACACCAAATCTCTCATGCGAACGCTCGAGAGATTTGGGTGTCTTGCACACCTTCCTTCTACGGCGAGGCCTTTGTGCTGGAAGGCTTGCCTTCCAAGCACAAAGGGTTCGGCTAGCGGCTATAAAAGGACCCCCGGTCCATTACGCATCTTCCAAGCTCGATTTAGCTGCAGATACCCTCTCAATTTCCTCCTTCCTCATCTCTGGTCAAATGACCGCAAGCTCCAGCGATCTCTCCACCCTCCTCTTGTCGCTCTGCCACCATACCAGTGGTAGGGTTAGCTTCGTCTCTTTCCTACGCGTTGTGCCACACCAACGCACGCCTCTCCGACCTTCTCCTCGACGCCGTCATCCTCACCTCAGGACTTTCTTCCCCGACAACGGCACATACACGTCGCTCGTCTCCTCTGCCTCCCCTTCGTCCCAATACCCACAGATAATTTCCTCTCCTCCCACTCTTCATTTTCCCTCATTCAGGAAACACCCCTCAACTGCCACTGTCCACCTTCATCTCCTTCATCTCCGGCCGACCACCGACGAGGTGCATCCACTGCTCCGCACCTCCACACGCCTTGCCACCAACCTCATCTCCTTCACCATCACCTGCATATATAAAAAAATAAAAAAAAATACACTTCTTTTGTGGGATTTAATTAAAAGACACTTAACACCCATAAATTATCATGCTAAGGCACACAATCACTTTGATTTTACCAGTTAACCAGAATTTGACCTGTGGACCTAGTACACATCAACCTAATACACATAAGTGAGTAGAAATCTGAATATGTTAATGATGAGAACCTCATCATGAGACCTAACTAGCTCATTTTGACCTGAGAAAGTAAACAAAAGCTCCTACAAAATCAAAGGAAGGCCTAATTCAAGAGATTACTATTCTGGGAAGGAAACATGAACTAAAGGGTAAAACTGCAATTTTACTATTACAGTACATCAATGGGATTTCTCAGGGGCTAAACATAGGTCAATTGGACTTAATAAGTGGAAAAGTGGGATGGTTCAGTCAGAAAAGGGTTATTGTGAGATTTAAGAATTAAATGGCATTCTGTAACCCTAAAACAAACCCGCTTAATTCAACAAGGTTCCTGTCAGGATAAAAATCTACTAAACCCTTTAAAATTCATGGAAAAATATCCCCTAGGGTTTAAAACTTTCAATTTGGCCTTCGGAACCTATTTTGACCAACATGGGGGTCCCATCTCAATATTTAACCTAATTTGGGTTTTTATGCAAAATCTCCAGCCAATGTGGGTAAACCGAAAATCCAACTTCACCAATGGATTCCTTAGGTCTAAATTAGGTTTGTACCAAAATTTAGGCCAAAGGCAATGTCATCTTGACCTACATTGCAAAACGGTACACCCAATTACATTCTGGCCCCTAACATTTGAAAACCCTTGCGCAGAGCCCCCTAACTGCCTCGCAACCCTTACATTCGGGACCCTCCACCATTACAGCGGAAGAATCCCACTCCGACGAGGATTTGAGGAGGATATCTCGAATCCTCAGAGATCTCCCAAATTTAGAAGGGAGATTCTCTGAGGATTTCTCCACCATCTGAACGAGATCTCCAGATCAGATTTGCACCAAATCTCTCATGCGAATGCTCGAGAGATTTGGGTGTCCTGCGCACCTTCCTTCTCCGGCAAGGCCTTTGCGCGGGAAGGCCTACCTTCCAAGCACAAAGGGTTCGGCCAGCGGCTATAAAAGGACCCCCGGTCCACTACGCATCTTCCAAGCTTGATTTAGCCGAAGGTACCCTCTCAATTTCCTCCTTCCTCATCTCCGGTCAAACGCCCGCAGGCTCCAGCGATCTCTCCTCCCTCCTCTCGTCGCTTTGCCACCATACCAATGGTAGGGTTAGCTTCGTCTCGTTCCTACGCGTTGCGCCGCACCAGCGCACGCCTCTCCAACCTCCTCCTCGTCGCCGTCATCCTCACCTCAGGACTTTCTTCCCCGACGACGGCACATACACGCCGCTTGTCTCCTCTGCCTCCCCTTCATCCCAATACCCACAGATAAGTTCCTCTCCTCCCACTCTGCATTTTCCCTCATTTAATTTCAGGAAACGCCCCTCGACTGCCACTATTCACCTTCATCACCCTCATCTCCAGCCGACCACCGACGAGGTGCATCCACTACTCCGCACCTCCACATGCCTCGCCACTAACCTCATCACCTTCACCATCACCGGCATATATAAAAAAATAAAAACAATAAACTTCTTTTGTGGGATTTAATTAAAAGAGACACACTTAACATCCATAAATTCTCATCCTAAGGCCCACAATCACTTTGATTCTACCAGTTAACCGGAATCTAACTTGTGGACCTAGTAACTTCAACCTAATAAACATAAGTGAGTAGAAATTTGAATATGTTAATGATGAGAACCATATCATGAGCCCAAACTAGCTCATTTTGACCTGAGAAAGTAAGCAAAAGCTCCTACATAACCTAAAGGAAGGCCTAATTCAAGAGATTACTGTCCTCGGAAGGAAACATGAACTAAAGGGTAAAACTGTAATTTTACCATTGCAGTACATCAACGAGATTTCTCAGGGGCTAAACATTGGTCAATTGAACTTAATAAGAGGAAAAGCGGGATGGTTCAATCAGAAAATGGCCATTATAAGATTTAAGAATTAAACGAAATTCGGTAATCCTAAAACAAACCCGCTTAATTCAACAAGGTTACGGTCAAGATAAAAATCTACTAAACCCTCTAAAATTCATGGAAATATATCCCCTAGGGTTTAGAACCTTCAATTTGACCTTTGGAACCTATTTTGACCTAGATTGGGGTCCTATCTCAATATTTAACCTAATTTGGGTTTTTTTGCAGAATTTCCATCCAAACGCAGTTAAACCTAAAATCCAACTTCACCAATGGATTCCTTAGGTCTAAATTAGGTTTGTACCAAAATTTGGGCCTATGGTAAGCTCATCTTGACCTACTTTGCAAAACGGACCACCCAATTACATTCTAGCCCCTAACTTTTGAAAACCCTTGCGTAGAGCCCCCTAGCTTACTCTCCACCGATACATTCAGGTCCCTAAACCAATACAGCGAAAGAATCCCACTCCGACGAGGATTTGAGGAGGATATCTCGAATTCTCTGAGATCCCCCAGATTTGGAAGGGAGATTCTTTGAGGACTTTTCCATCGTCTGAACGAGATCTCCAGATCAGATTTACACCAAATCTCTCGTACGAATGATCGAGCGATTTGGGTGTCTTGCGCACCTTCCTTCTCCATTGAGGCCTCTGCGCTGGAAGGCCGGCCTTCCAAGCACAAAGTGTTCGGCCAGCGGCTATAAAAGGACCTCCGGTCCTTTACGCATCTTCCAAGCTTGATTTAGCCGCGAATACCCTCTCAATTTCCTCCTTCCTCATCTCCAATCAAACACCCGCACGCTCCATCGATCTATCCTCCCTCCGCTCGTCGCTTAGCCACCATACCACTGGCACGATTAGCTTCGTCTCGTTCCTACGCATTGCGTCACACCAGCGCATGCCTCTCCGACCTCCCCGTCGCCGTCATCCTCACCTCAGGACTTTCTTCCCCGACGACGGCACATATGCGCCGCTCGTCTCCTCTACCTCCCCTTTGTCCCAATACCTACAAATAAGTTCATCTCCACCTCTTCATTTTCCCTCATTTAATTTCAGGAAACACCCCTCGACTGCCACTGTCCACCCTCATCTCCCTCATCTCCGCCCAACCACTGACGAGGTGCATCCACTACTCCGCACCTCCACACGCCCCGCCACCAACCTCATTACCGTTGCCATCACCCGCATATATAAAAAAATAAAAAAAAATACACTTCTTTTATGGGATTTAATTAAAAGAGACACACTTAACACCCATAAATTCTCATCCCAAGGCGCACAATCACTTTGATTCTACCATTTAACTGGAATCTGACCTGTGGACCTAGTACACTTCAACCTAATACACATAAGTGAGTAGAAATCTGAATATGTTAATGATGAGAACCTCAACATCAACCCTAACTAGCTCATTTTGACCTGGGAAAGTAAACAAAAGATCCTAGATAACCTAAAGGAAGGCATAATCCAAGAGATTAATGTTCTGGGAAGGAAACATGAACTAAAGGGTAAAACTATAATTTTACCATTGCAGTACATCAACAGGATTTCTCAGGGACTAAACATAGGTCAATTGGACTTCATAAGAGGAAAAGTGGGACGGTTCAATCAGAAAAGGGTTATTGTGAGATTTAGGAATTAAATGAAATTCAGTTACCCTAAAACAAACCCGCTTAATTCAACAAGGTTACGGTCAAGATAAAAATCTACTAAACCCTCTAAAATTCATGGAAATATATCCCCAAGGGTTTAGAACCTTCAATTTAACCTTTGGAACCTATTTTGACCTAGATTGGGATCCTATCTCAGTATTTAACCTAATTTGGGTTTTTATGCAAAATTTCTAGACAAACGTGGTCAAACCAAAAATCTAACCTCACCATTGGATTCCTTAGGTCTAAATTAGGTTTGTACCAAAATTTGGGCCTAGGGTAAGGTCAACTTGACCTACTTTGCAAAAGGGTCCACCCAATTACATTCTGGCCACTAACTTTTGAAAACCCTTGCGCAGAGCCCCCTAACTTCCTCGCCACCCTTACATTCAGGTCCCTCCACCATTACAGCGGAAAAATCCCACTCCGACGAGGATTTGAGGAGGATATCTCCACGAAGCCTCAGAGATCTCCCAGATTTGGAAGGGAGATTATCTGAGGATTTCTCTATCATCTGAACGAGATCTACAGATCAGATTTACACCAAATCTCTTGTACGAACGCTCGACAGATTTGGGTGACTTGCGCACCTTCCTTCTTCGACAAGGCCTTTGTGCTGGAAGGCTTGCATTCCAAGCACAAAGGGTTCGGCCAGTGGCTACAAAAGGACCCCCGGTCCTTTACGCATCTTCTAAGCTTGATTTAGCTGCAAATACCCTCTCAATTTCCTCCTTCCTCATCTCCGGTCAAATGCCCGCAAGCTCCAGCGATCTCTCCTCCCTCCCCTCGCCGCTTTGCCACCATACCGGTGGTAGGGTTAGCTTCGTCTCGTTCCTACGCGTTGTGCCGCACCAGCACACGCCTCCCCAACCTTCTCATCGCCGTCATCCTCACATCAAGACTTTCTTCCCCGATGACGGCACATATGCGCCGCTCGTCTCCTCTGCCTCCCCTTCGTCCCAATACGTACAGATAAGTTCCTCTCCTCCCACTCTTCATTTTCCCTCATTTAATTTCAGGAAACACCCCTCGACTGCTACTATCCACCTTCATCTCCCTCATCTCCAGTCGACCACCAATGAGGTGCATCCACTACTCCGAACCTCCACACGCCTCGCCACCAACCTCATCACCTTCGCCATCACCCGCATATATAAAAAAATAAAAAAAAATACACTTCTTTTATGGGATTTAATTAAAAGAGACACACTTAACACCCATAAATTCTCATCCTAAGGTGCACAATCACTTTAATTCTACTAGTTAATCAGAATCTGACCAGTGGACCTAGTACACTTCAACCTAATACACATAAGTGAGTTGAAATCTGAATATGTTAATGATGAGAACATCATCATGAGCCCTAACTAGCTCATTTTGACCTAAGAAAGTAAACAAAAGCTCCTGCATAATCTAAAGGAAGGCCTAATTCAAGAGATTACTGTTTCGTGAAGGAAACACGAACTAAAGGGTAAAACTGTAATTTTACTATTGCAGTACATCAACAAGATTTCTCAGGGGCTAAACATAGGTCAATTGGTCCTAATAAGATGAAAAATGGGATGGTTCAGTCAGAAAAGGGTTATTGTGAGATTTAGGAATTAAATGAAATTCAGCAAACCTAAAATAAACTCGCTTAACTTAACATGGTTTCGGTCAGGATAAAAATCTAATAAACCTTCTAAAATTCATGTAAAAATATCCCGTAGGGTTTAGAACCTTCAATTCGGCCTTTGGAATCTATTTTGACCAAGATTGGGGTCCTATCTCAGTATTTAGCCTAATTTGGGTTCTTGCACAAAATTTTCAACCAAACATGATCAAACCTAAAATCCAACTCCACCATTGGATTCCGTAGGTCTAAATTAGGTTTCTACCAAAATTTGGGCATAAGGTAAGGTCATCTTGACCTACTTTGCAAAACGGTCCACCCAATTACATTCTGGCCCCTAACATTTGAAAACCCCTACGCAGAGCCCCCTAACTTCCTCTCCACCGACACATTCAGGTCCCTAAACCATTACAGCGGAAGAATCCCACTCCGACGAGGATTTGAGGAGCATTTCTCCACGAAACCTCAAAGATCTCCTAGATTTAGAAGGGAGATTCTCTGAGGACTTCTCAATCGTCTGAACGAGATCTCCATATCAGATTTACACCAAATCTCTCGTGCGAACGCTCGAGAGATTTGGGTGTCTTGCGCACCTTCCTTCTCCGGCGAGGCCTTTGCACTGGAAGGCTTGCCTTCCAAGCACAAAGGGTTTGGCCAGTGGCTATAAAAGGACCCCTGGTCCTTTACACATCTTCCAAGATTGATTTAGCTGCAGATACCCTCTCAATTTCCTCCTTCCTCATCTCTGGTTAAATGCCCGCAGGCACCAGCGAACTCTCCTCCCTCCTCTCGTCGCTCTGCCACCATACCAGTGGTAGGGTTAGCTTCGTCTCGTTCCTACGCGTTGCGCCGCACCAGCGCACGCCTCTCAAACCTTCTCGTCGCCGTCATCCTCACCTCAGGACTTTCTACCCCGACGATGGCACATACGCGTCGCTCGCCTCCTCTGCCTCCCCTTCGTCCCAATACCCACAGATAAGTTCCTCTCCTCCCACTCTTCATTTTCCCTCATTTAATTTCAGGAAACGCCCCTTAGCTGCCACTGTCCACCTTCATCTCCCTCATCTCCAGCCGACCACCGACGAGGTGCACCCACTACTCCGCACCTCCACACACCTCACCACCAACCTCATCACCTTTGCCATCACCCGCATATATAAAAAAATAAAAAAATACACTTCTTTTGTGGGATTTAATTAAAGGAGACACACTTAACACCCATAAATTCTCACCCTAAGGCGCATAATCACTTTGATTCTACCAGTTAACCGGAATCTGACCTGTGGACCAAGTACACTTCAACCTAATACACATAAGTGAGTAGAAATCTGAATATGTTAATGATGAAAACATCATCATGAGCCCTAACTTGCTCATTTTGACCTCAGAAAGTAAACAAAAGCTCATACATAACCTAAAGGAAAGCCTAATTCAAGAGATTACTATTCTGGGAAGGAAACATGAACTGAAGGGTAAAACTACAATTTTACCATTGCAGTACATCAACGAGATTTCTCAGGGGCTAAACATAGGTCAATTGGACTTAATAAGAGGAAAAGTGGGATGGTTCAATCAGAAAAGGGTTATTGTGAGATTTAAGAATTAAATGATATTCTATAACCCTAAAATAAACCCACTTAATTCAACAAGGTTCAGATCAGGAAACACCCCTCGACTGCCACTGTCCACCTTCGTCTCCCTCATCTCCGGTCGACCATCGACGAGGTACATCCACTACTCCGCACCTCCACACACCTTGCCACCAACCTCATCACCTTCACCATCACCCACTGATCACTTTCCACCCATCCACTGACCACCACACATGCCCTACACTTCCACCAAACAAACCCACAAGCACGGTCACAGTCCGACCTAGGCACACACGCCTAGGCCATTCTGCGCCACACCAACCCCCACCTCACCTTCACCGTGACATGGCAAAGCTTTCCCTGTTGTTTGACAGGGCTGCAAGGCCATCTTTGTGTCGCACAGGTCTAAGCCCCCTTCCGCCATTAACACTGAAGCAAGCTTGCTTGCTAAGAGCTCCAGGCCACGCTCTCCAGGCATAAGGGCTCCAGGCGACACGCATTGAGTGTGCGAACGTAACCAGCCTGAGAGTAGACTTCGCGAGGCTCCCAGCTACTCCAATTGAGTGGAGTTCCCTCCTGCAGGAGCCAGCAGAAGTGGGTGGGACTTTTAGTCCCACCTCGTAAACTCAGGGGCGAGTGGTGTTACTTAAATTGTTTTCCTGTTTCTATCTCTTCGCCTCAAGTGATATGGGGTGAGGTCCCTCGCCCTCACATGCTCGTGCCTCGTCCGTGACCCCACAGACGTGGCACCCGACCCGATTACCTAGCACTCCTCGTGCACTAGCCACGCCTGTGAGCCTGGACCCGAGCACGTGAAACCTGACCCGATTACCCGACTCTGGAAGAGCATACCTAAGAGCGAAATATAGGGAGAGAGACGCGGGGAGGGGTAGGGATAGGTTTTGCTCCGTTGTACTGTGCTGGAAAGGAAGAAGAATCTGAAGGCAGAAGAAGAGAAAGCTAAGAAGGAAGAAGAGGAGCAACTGAAGAAGAAGACCAAGTGTAGAAGAAGAAAAGGAGGCAACTATTGGACTTGAAGGCAAAGGAAGCCAAAGACAAGGAGGGACTTAGTTGCAAAAGATTGCAGAGGAAGAAGAAAGAAGAAGGAGCCAAAGAAAGCAAAAGCTGAAGAAGAAGAAGAAAAGGAGCGGCCAAGCAAAGATAGAAGAAGGAAGAAAAGGAAAGAAAGAAGAAAAAGAAAGGAGACTGCAGAAGGAGTGGCTGCAAAGAAGAGAGAAAAGGCAAAAATCAAAAAAAGGACAAGTTGTGCACTGTAGTAGAAACTTTTAAGACGTCTGATTTTACATCAGACGTCCAATTTTTGAGTTTATCTCTACATTGACATTATTTTTACTTCTCAATTTTGATTGGATTGGTTATTGCTTTTTGTTAAATTGAGAGTTGTGCCCTTAAGTTTTTAAATACCCAATTGCTTCTTATGTTCGATCTCGAATACCTTGATTTTTGAGTTAGAAAATTTTATTTGTTTTCACGACGATTTCATTAATACTCAACGAACATCTTTTGAAAACATGATCTCGCCTCGTCAACAGTTAAACATCTATGTGCCTTAACTAAGTGATGCAACAGGCCAATTGATTAAGATAAAAGTCATTCATCAGTAGCTTACCACTTAAGGTTAATCTTTAGGGCTAAACAAGGTACTCCACATTATTTTTTTTGATTTCTAAATGAATATATCATCACCGGTGCTTTCAAAACTTAGAGTGTTCTCTTGAACTTGATTGAATACACCTAAGATTAAACCCTAAAAGCTACTAAACAAGGTTAAACCCTAAAAGACACATCATCAAATAACCTTGTTTGCAAACCCTGGTTGTGCACACACACACATTTGAATTGATCATTAAGGGCACAACCCATTTAAAGGGCCCATTACATTCCAAAAGCACAATCATGCCAAGCCTAATTAAAACAGAGTAGATATTGGCCTTAAGGATTGATTCGCTCTTCGGGACTCAAACTGAGATCTTTTTCGATTAATCTATTTTTGCTGATCCATCAGATGTCTAGCTAGGGGAGTAGCGTCAAACGACCGCGGCTGGGGGTTATACTAGGAACCGGAGGCATAAGCTAAAGGAAGAACCTTCCCCCCAGTCCCTCCTTCTAACTGGTTGGATTGACCAGATAAAAGTAGACCAAATCATTTATAATCTCAACACAGGTCCTGGGAGTCTGTAGGTCTTTAAGCTAACCCACCTAAGGACAGGGTTGCTTGCTTGTACTGCAGCGCTCCTTTCTCTTTTTTGATTTCTCTCCTATTCTACTGTAACGACCCAGTTCCCGAGTCCCTACGAGACACGAGAACCGGACCGACTCGACTAATCCCAAAACCTAGTCGTCCAACGAGAAAGTAACCAAAAGAGCAGTAAAATAAACCCCATTCAGCATGAATATAACTAACAGTAAGAAAGTACAGCAGTAAGGAAATAAACTACTACAGTAGATACCACCACAACAGTAGAACAACATTTATCATATAACATGAACTGCAAGTAAAGAAAAGTACAGCGGAAACAAGAACTACTCACTATAACGGATACAAAGAGGTACAAAAGACAGTAGTAACTCTACTGGACCCTACTCGGCCCAGCGTCCTCTGCAGCCGCTGACCCTGGCTGCTCAACACCTGGTCCTGAAAAAAATAACGAGTGTAACACGCCAGCAAAACGCTGAGTAGAGTGGCAACTAAAACTAAAAACAACAGTAGAGTGTACAGTAGCTGTTATGTTCTATTACTTTCTTTATTTACATCTTTCAATTATCTCACTATTTCATTTATTTCTCAGATCTTTTACTTGATCTCGAATGTTCCTCGTGGGAACGATCTTGATTGCAGTCTTTTCCAAAAAGTAGAAATAGCACGTGGTGCTCTCCTGGCTGGAAGAGTCCCCCGTGGTGATCCTACCCTCAGTCAACCACCCCAAGGTCACTGACAGACGTAACGGTGACTACGGCACGCGCGATAAACGCACAGGTAGCTAACCCGTACTGGCACGCGGTCAGTCGTTTCCGTTAACGGGTGCACCCAAAGCACAACACGGAACCAGTCCAGGGCAGAGCCCTCTCAGTAACAGGGGTCCAACCCCTCCACAGTAACCAAACCGGGGACTTGCCCCTCCACAATCCGCGCATCCTCGCCTAACTACCCTGGTTTGCCCCAGCGGGCCTAACAAGTCGGTGTGGGAGGCTAGCAGAACCCCGGGGCTCGTGGGGTAGCTAGTACCTCCCAACACTAGTAGCTCTCCTCGGTACTACGTACGCGAGGGCCAGCAAGTCGGTACAGAGTGGACAGTCCTAACCCCGGGTCCCTGGGGCGGCTGGCTCCGCTCTGCACTAAACAGGGGGACAGTCGCTCTCCTTGGTACTCCGTACTCAAGGGCCAGCTCACTTTCCCAAAACTATTCCATTCACTTTCCAGGAGTTCTACTCCTACTTCCCCGAAGGGTTCCATCCTTTTTACTCAAACATCCAGGTTTCACTTTCTAGTTTCACATTCTTACAATCCATGTTCTCAACCACGTTATCTATTCACAATAGGCAGCTGTTAATTCAAATTACAGGCAGCTTTATATCTCTTTCCATTTTCCAAGACTGCAGTATTATACATTCCACTAGTTTTCCCATCCTAGGATTCATGCCATATCCTAGGATCTATCATACAATCTAGTTTTCCAGTCCTAGGATTCATGCAACACCTAGGAGCTATCATTCCATCTATTTCTCATTCCTAGGGTTCATGCAATGTCCTAGGTTCTATTTATGGTTTCATAATTTAACAGATTTTAGTAACTTAAAGCCACTCTACCAGGTACAACGAGTGTAATGGGGGCGTGATTGGGAATCCCGCGTGCCTCCGCGACTCCCAAGACTGCAACTGAACGAGGTCCTATCACAAGGATCAAACACAAGGAAAGTCTCAAAACAGTGTATAGCTACTGTAGACGGGTAGAGGAATTAATTCTGAAAAGAACGCAACTCGAATCGTGGAAAACGGAGCCCGAACGGGCCCTAAACGGGTCTAAAACGACGACACTGTGTAAAATCAGACATCTGGAACTTCCTCCAGACGTCTTAAAAAGTGGATCAGAGAATTACCTGCTCAGCGTGGTTTCCCAGATGTCCAGAAGGCTGCGGGGACGTCTGGCCTAGCTCACAGACGTCCGATGGTCACCCCGGACGTCTGGAGGTCACTCCCGCCGTCTGGTACAACTTCCAGATGTCTGATTCGCAAAGGATGGCGAATCAGCGAGCCTGCGCACAGCCAACTCCCTCCCTCAGTACGGTCAGTCGACAGGAAGGAAGAAGAAAGTGGAATACTCACCTTTCAGACGTCCGTATGATCTTCCAGACATCTCCCTCGCCGTCTGTCTATAAACACAGATGTCTGATTCTGGAAATTTTTCCAAAACAGGGCACCGCTCGGCCTCCGCTTTCGACGCCGCCCGCGTCGCACCTCGCGCGTCTGCTGCTCAGACCACTGCAGGTCCCTCTCCGCGTCGTTCCGCGCCTCCTGCGCCCTCCGTCGGCCGGCCAAGCCGCTCTGGCGAGCTCGCCCTCACGGCAGAGCTCCGCCCTCGCACGCCGCACCTCCTCCGCGCTCACTGCGGCCGCCGCTGCCGCCCTCGCGCTCGCTCACTCTCGCACACAGGAAGGAGAAGAGGAAGGGGACGGTGGAGACGACAGGAGGGGAGGCGTGGCCTTTTAAGGCTGCGAGAGGAGGGAGAGAGAGCGCGGCAGGCCTGCAGCCGCAGAGAGAGAGGGAAAAAGAGAGAGAGAGAGGAATCGCGGGTCTGCGCGCACAGGCGCGCAGACGAATCTCTCGTGCGAAAAATAACTGTTTTACAGACGTCTGGAAACGATCCCAGACGTCTGGTCAGACGTCTGGGGCACGCGTTCGTTACAATATAACAAACTCAAAGGAAGTTTCGTCCCTGAAACTTGCGGCAACTAGGGTGCGGGAAAATACGTCCAAATAACCATAACAAACTCAAAGAGGACCGAAGCCGGTCCGAAAAGACGCACCCACGAAAAGCTCCGGGTACTGCTCCCGCATTGCCGCCTCAGGCTCCCAGGTAGCCTCCTCGTACCGCTGGCTCCTCCACAAAACCTTTACCAGGGGTACTTGCTTTCGTCTCAAACTGCGGACGGCTCGGTCTAGGATCTGCACTGGCCGCTCGGGGTAGGTCAGGTCGTCGCTCACCTCGACACTCTCGTGACTCAGTACGTGACTGGAATCGGCTACATACTTCCTGAGGTTGGACACGTGGAACACGTCGTGCACACCAGAAAGCTGCGGAGGAAGGGCAAGTCTGTAAGCAACGGGTCCAACCCGCTCCAGGACCTCAAAGGGCCCTACGAACCTCGGCGCGAGCTTCCCTCTCACCACAAACCGCTGTAGGCCCTTCATGGGCGAAACACGAAGGAAGACGTGGTCCCCAACCTCAAACTGCACCTCTCTGCGTCTCCAATCCGCGTAGCTCTTCTGTCTGCTCCTGACAGTGCGGAGTCGTCTGTGGATCTGCTCAACTACCTCCTGACTCTGCCAGATCAACCTGGGGCCAACCTCCCACTTGATCCCCACCTCAACCCAACTCAAGGGTGCCGTACACTTCCGTCCGTACAGAGCCTCGTAGGGAGCCATGCCGATGCTCGAGTGATAGCTGTTGTATGCAAACTCCGCCAGGGGTAGGTGCACCTCCCAAGAGCCCCTCCAGTCCAGTACACAGGCACGCAAAAGGTCCTCAAGTGTCTGTATCGTGCGCTCAGACTGTCCGTCTGTCTGGGGGTGGTAAGCCGTGCAAAACCTCAACCTCGTCCCCAAGGCCTGCTGAAACTCAGCCCAAAACTGGGACGTAAAGCGGGAATCCCGGTCGGATACGATCTCCCGCGGAACTCCGTGTAGTCGTACCACATCACGGATATACCTCTCTGCCAACTGTGCTGGTCCCAAAGTGATTCGGATCGACAAGAAACGCGCCGTCTTCGTCAGTTTATCCACTATTACCCAGACTGCGTCGTGACCCCGCTGGGTAACGGATAAGCCCACCACCAAGTCCATGGTGATGCTCTCCCACTTCCACTCTGGCACTGGAAGCGGCTGAAGCGACCCTGCAGGCCTCTGATGCTCGGCTTTCACCTACTGACACACTAAGCACTGTTGCACGAACTCACCCACATCCCGCTTCATCCCTCTCCACCAAAACTCGCGTCTCAAGTCGTGGTACATTTTCGTGTTCTCGGGATGTATGGTGAATCTGGAACCGTGTGCCTCAGTCAGGTGCTCTCTCAACAGCTCCTCGTCTCTGGGAACGCACAACCGTCCCCTCAAACGTAGCACCCGGTCTGTGAAAGAGAAGTCCCCTGGGTCTCCTGATAGTACTCTGTCGCGCAAAGACTGCAAGTACGGATCGGCCATCTGTCTTGTGATGATACGGTCTATCAGCTCTGGCCTGGTCTGCCGTGTCACCGTCACTGCCCACAGTACCCTCATAACTCTAGAGGTCGCCAACTTCCCACCTCCTCCAAAAGGCTCCAACTCTGTAACTGTAGACTGGCCAAGCGTGCGGGCGCCTTACGGCTCAAGGCGTCAGCCACCACATTGGCCTTTCCCGGGTGGTAGGAGATGCTGCAATCGTAGTCCTTCAGGAGCTCCAACCAACGTCTCTGTCTCATGTTGAGCTCCTTCTGGTCAAAAAGATATCTGAGGCTCTTGTGATCTGTAAAAATCTCGAAGGTCTCACCGTACAAGTAGTGCCTCCAGGTCTTCAGCGCGAAGACAACAGCTGCCAACCCTAGGTCGTGGGTAGGGTAGGTATGCTCATGAGGCTTCAGTTGCCGCGAAGCGTAAGTGACAACATTGTAGTTTCCCTACTTGGAGGGGTGAGATCAGTGTGACGTAAAAAATGCGTAAATGAAATATAAAGCAATCTCAAAAAGACAATCACACAATGTACACAAAAAGTTTTTAGGTGGAAACCCAAACCGGGTGAAAACCACCACCTAACCCTCTCGAGTTAGGATTTTCCGATCAACCTAGTTGATCAAATCCACTAAACGAATCACTTTAAAACGAGGGTGATTCAACCTCAGTACAACCACGCTACAAGTACGAGGGTAGCGTTCCTCAACCCCTTCTCTCCACGAGAAGGATTTTGTCCCACGAAGGAGACGGGAATTCGCAAAGCGAATACCCAACAAAATAACAAAGATAAAAGAAAACAACAAACCTATAGAGCCAACAAAGTAATTTAAACCTAGCTTCTATAGGAAATAGGAAACTCCCCTTTGCAAGGAATGCATCGACGATGATGCGGGTGCGTGAGCCACGCAACGGCGCAATGTCGCTCTCGTAGACAACGGCGGGAGAGCGGGTGCGCAAAGGGAATGATGCTCTCAAGATGTAGAACTTGAGCGTAGAGAACAAGAGCTTCTTGGACACAAGAGAGTGGAAAGTGTAATACAAATTGTTTCTTGTGTATCTTGGTCTCTCTAGGTGTGTATCTTGTGTCTTTTTGTGTTGCAAAGGCTCCCCTCTATTTATAGAGGCCTTAGGAAGGCTTTGGAAGGCTTAAGAAAGGTTCTATAGCCGTTGGATGCAAAGCCCAAGAGAATCAGGCTGAAATCAGGACAATGATTGCATTTGACAGGGTCATCAGACGTCTGGAAGGCCACTTTAAGACGTCTGATTTCAAGGTCAGACGTCTGATCCTATGCGGGTTTCTCCCTGACTTGAATCAGATCTAAACAGGGTTCTTGTGCAAGTCGATCAGACGACATACAGGACGTCTGGAACTAAGTATGGACGTCTGGAAACCTACTTTTACTGTGGGAATTGATTTCCAAACATTGCAACGGCTAGAAAATCTCTGAGAAGAGATTTTGGGTCAGCCGAGGCAAAACGGTCATTTATCAGACGTCTGGACAGTCCTATGGACGTCTGATAAGGCTCTAACGGTCATATTTTTGAGTGTCTGCTAAGCCAGCCAACGGTCCACTAATTGGACGTCTGGCAAATCCATCAGACGTCTTCTAAGACGTCTGGTCTAAGGTCTGGACGTCTAATTTCATCAGACAGAACTACTATCTCCAGCCTAACAGTTATCGGACGTCTGAAACAACAGTCAGACGTCTTAAAATACATTATCAGACGTCTGATTTTGGAATTAGACGTCTGGAAGTGCTGTTGGAACCCTATATTGGTTTTCTAAGTATTCTACAGAAAACCTAAGTATCCTAAGGTTGTGCCGGTGTTCCTAGGACTACTGTTAGGGTTCTTTGAGGCTCTTTAACATAATTTCTAACGAAAATAAAGAGCAAGAAAAATAAAGATAAAAGTACATGAAAGGATTAAAAAGAATCTATCCTATTCTTCTTGTCTTCTATCTTCAATCTGTCGCTCCACGCGAACCTCCTCTGTTTTCCGTCAAGCTCCTCCAATCCGTCCTGGATGCGAGCTCGAATTCCGTCTAAACACGTCCACATTTGCAATTGACCTGAAATCTAGGCCTCAAATTGCAAATGTTAAATAACACGTGTTTTGTTATCATTAAAACAAATGATCGTGGTGCTCTAGCACCAACAAACATAACCCCTCTGCATGAGCACACCTCCTAACCCCTGCAAGGAAGCGTCCGTGTACACAACGAACCCGCCACTACTGTCAGGGATGGTGAGCACGGGAGCCGAGGTCAACCTCTCCTTCAGCTCCAGAAAACACGCCTCACAGGCGTCTGTCCAAGCGAAAGGCACGTCGTTCCGGGTCAACTGTGTCATAGGACGCGCAATCTGCGAAAACCCTCTGATGAACCATCTGTAGTAGCCAGCTAGTCCCAGGAAACTGCGGATCTCAGTGACTGAACGCGGTCTCTCCCACCTGAGCACTGCCTCGACCATGGCGGGGTCCACCGCCAGGCCGTCTCCAGAGATCACGACCCAAGAAGGTCACCTCCCTCAACCAGAACTCGCACTTGCTGTATTTGGCGTACAGCCTGCGTCGTCTCAGAGTGTCCAGAACCATCCGCAAGTGCTGTCCGTGCTGTGTCCGATCTCTAGAATAGATGAGTACATCATCTATGAAAACCACCACGAACTGGTCCAAGTACGGTCTAAACACCCAGTTCATCAGGTCCATGAAAGCAGCAGGGGCATTGGTCAGCCCAAACGGCATGACCAAAAACTCGTAGTGTCCGTACCGGGTGCGGAAAGCTGTCTTGGAGACGTCGGTCTCCCTGATCCTCAACTGGTGGTATCCAGACCTCAAGTCTATCTTGGAAAACACCGTGGCACGCCGCAACTGGTCAAACAAATCGTCGATCCTCGGCAGCGGATATCTGTTCTTGATGGTGACCCTATTCAGCTGTCGGTAGTCCACACAAAGGCGTAGGGTCCCATCCTTCTTCTTCACAAACAGTACTGGGGCTCCCCAGGGAGACGCACTGGGCCTCACGAAACCTTTCTCCAAAAGGTCCTGCAACTGGGACTTGAGCTCTCGCAGCTCAAGCGGTGCCATCCTGTATGGCGCGGTGCAGATGGGGCTGGTCCCTGGTACTAGTGAGATCTCAAACTCGATCTCACACTCGGGCGGTAGTCCTAGTAACTCGTCTGGAAACATGTCGGGGTACTCTCTGACCACCGGGATGCTCTGGAAGTCTGCCACAGGGCTGGGCCCTGCCACCACACAGGCTAGGAAGCCCTCACACCCCTGGCTCAAAAGTCTCGCCGCTCGAAGTGTCGAAATGCACCTGAAACCCCCGTCCACTGGCTGTCCGTGAAACTCGAAAGAAGGCAGCTCCGGAATGGAGAAGACAATCTTTCTCTCAAAACAGTCCACCAAGGCGTGGTAAGCGGACAGCCAATCCATCCCCAGAATTACACCAAAGTCCTCCATCTGGATCATAATAAGGTCAGCTGGCAGGCTATGTCCTCCAACGCTGACCTCGCAATCTGTGTACACCTCCTCAGCTACAAACAGCTGACCACTCGGACCTCTGATTACGAACGGATTTTCTAACAGTGTATAATCCTGGTCCAAACTAACTGCGAAACTGGCTGCGACAAACGAGTGCGTAGCGCCGGAATCGAAAAGTGTGTAAACGAGTCTGCCAGAAACTGCAACCATACCTGCTACCACGGATCCCGAAGCTCCGGCGTCCCTGTGTGTTAAGGCGTTGATACGCCCCTCAGCTCTAGGTGCGGACGAAGCAGCCACACTCAGCGTCGGACGAGTAGGTGCTGGCCGGTACCCTCCTCGCGATTGCTGTCCTCCTTCTCGCGCCTGGGAACCGCGGCCTCCTGCGCGCCCTCCAGTGCTCAGCACGGGAAGTATCTGCTGACCTCCAACCCTAGATGGGCAGTACCCCCTGACGTGGCCTGGCTAGCCACACTGGTAGCAGAGGGGAACCCGACTCCCGCCCTCAGTGAGTCCCTGCTGTCGACTAGGCGGGGGTCCGGTGCTGGCGACTGGCCCCTGTCGAGGGCCCCCAAAGGCCACTGATGGCCCTACACAACGTGACGGCTCTCCTGCGGACGCCACGTGTCTCCGTTTTCGCCGACCCTGTGAGAAGTCTGGCTGAAAGGGCCTCTTCCGCCCGCCATCGGTCTCTCGCGCGGACGGGTTGGTCTCCTCGTAAGTCATAGCTGCCTCTACCACCCTCGAAAACGTAGGCAGCTTCAGGGGTTTGACATACCCCCAGATCGCAGGCCGGAGCCCCTCGGTGAACCTCCAAAGGTGCTCCTCCTCAGTGGCTACCGCTGTCGCTGCAAAGCGGGACAGCTACATGAAACGCGTGCGGTACGCGCTCACAGTCATCGTCCCTTGGCGGAGAGTGTGGAACTCCCGCCTCCTCTGGTCCTGCCACATCTGGGGAAAGTACTGCTCGCAGAAGAGGGCAACGAACTGGTCCCACGTCGACTCGTCCCTCTCCTATCCCCGGACCGCCCTCCACCACCGGTGTGCCGCACTCTCCAGCTGGTACGTGGCAAAGGCCATGCGGCACTCCACCGGGGGGCAAAGGGTGTCGAAGATCTTCTCCAGCTGCTCAAGCCAGTCCTCTGCCTCGGTCGGGTCCTCATCCCCCTTGAAGGAGGGGGGCTTCAGCTTCCGGAACTGTCCGAAAAGCTCGAAGTTGCGCTGTAGGGGAGGTGCTGGTGCACCTCCAGGCGAAGGTGCCTCATGTACAGAAGTGTCGGAGGAAGGCGGGGGCGGCAGGGGCCCATCCCCTCCCTCGTGTCCAGTGCCGTGTCCGTCGCGTGGTCCCACAGAGGACTCCCCCTCTGCAACCCCAGGAGGAGGCGCTCGGGGCGGTGGGTGGAGCTCCACTCGTACAATATCTCGTATCAGTCTGGCGAGGTCCTGGGCCTGGATGCCCGGGAGTGGTGGCTGGTCCACCGAGACGTCAACAACAGCACGTCCACCTCGCCGACCTCGTCCTCGGCCGCGCCCACGGCCAGTCTCGCCAGTCCCGCGACGAGGCATCTCCTACAAGGAGACGCGAAACCAAACGAAAACGTCAGAACAGACGGTACATAACGAAACTTCTAAGAGCTCAAGTCAGGAGATATGTTGTGGTGGCTACTCTAGCTATAAACAAGCAAATTTGTTATTTTCCAGTCAGTTGATTCACATCTCGGGACGACCTTGCTCTGATACCATCTTGTAAGGACTCGGTTCCCGAGTCCCTACGTGACACGAGAACCGGACCGACTCGACTAATCGCAAGACCTAGTCGTCCAACGAGGAAGTAACCAAAAGAGCAGTAAAATAAACCCCATTCAGCATGAATATAACTAACAGTAAGAAAGTACAGCAGTAAGGAAATAAACTACTACAGTAGATACCACCACAACAGTAGAACATTTATCATATAACATGAACTGCAGGTAAAGAAAAGTACAGCGGAAACAAGAACTACTCACTATAACGGATACAAAGAGGTACAAAAGACAGTAGTAACTCTACTGGACCCTACTCGGCCCAGCGTCCTCCGCAGCCGCTGACCCTGGCTGCTCAACACCTGGTCCTGAAAAAAATAATGAGTGTAACACGTCAGCAAAATACTAAATAGAGTAGCAACTAAAACTAAAGACAACAGTAGAGTGTACAGTAGCTGTTATGTTCTATTACTTTCTTTATTTACATCTTTCAATTATCTCACTATTTCATTTATTTCTCAGATCTTTTACTTGGTCTCGAATGTTCCTCGTGGGAACGATCTTGATTGCAGTCTTTTCCAAAAAGTAGAAGTAGCACGTGGTGCTCTCCTGGCCGGGAGAGTCCCCCGTGGTGATCCTACCCGCAGTCAACCACCCCAAGGTCACTGACAGACGTAACGGTGACTACGGCACGTGCGATAAACGCACAGGTAGCTAACCCGTACTGGCACGCGGTCAGTCGTTTCCGTTAACGGGTGCGCCCAAAGCACAGCACGGAACCAGTCCAGGGCAGAGCCCTCTCAGTAACAGGGATCCAACCCCTCCACAGTAACCAAACCGGGGCCTTGCCCCTCCACAGTCCGCGCACCCTCGCCTGACTACCCTGGTTTGCCCCAGCGGGCCTAACAAGTCGGTATGGGAGGCTAGCAGAACCCCGGGGCCCGTGGGGTAGCTAGTACCTTCCTACACTAGTAGCTCTCCTCGGTACTACGTACGCGAGGGCCAGCAAGTCGGTATAGAGTGGCCAGTCCTAACCCCGGGTTCCTGGGGCGGCTGGCTCCGCTCTGCACTAAACAGGGGGACAGTCGCTCTCCTTGGTACTCCGTACTCAAGGGCCAGCTCACTTCCCCAAAACTATTCCATTCACTTTCCAGGAGTTCTACTCCTACTCCCCGTAGGGTTCCATCCTTTTTACTCAAACATCCAAGTTTCACTTTCCAGTTTCACATTCTTACAATCCATGTTCTCAACCACGTTATCTATTCACAACAGGCAGCTGTTAATTCAAATTACAGGCAGCTTTATATCTCTTTCCATTTTCCAAGACTGCAGCATTATACATTCCACTAGTTTTCCCATCCTAGGATTCATGCCATATCCTAGGATCTATCATACAATCTAGCTTTCCAGTCCTAGGATTCATGCAACACCTAGGAGCTATCATTCCATCTATTTCTCATTCCTAGGGTTCATGAAATGTCCTAGATTCTATTTATGTTTCATAATTTAACAGATTTTAATAACTTAAAGCCACTCTACCAGGTACAACGGGAGTAATGGGGGCGTGATCGGGAATCCCGCGTGCCTCCGCGACTCCCAAGAGTGCAACTGAACGAGGTCCTATCACAAGGATCAAACACAAGGAAAGTCTCAAAACAGTGTATAGCTACTGTAGACGGGTAAAGGAATTAATTCTGAAAAGAACGCAACTCGAATCGCGAAAAACGGAGCCCGAACGGGCCCTAAACGAGTCGAAAACGACGACACTGTGTAAAATCAGACGTCTGGAACTTCTTCCAGACGTCTTAAAAAGTGGATCAGAGAATTACCTGCTCAGCGTGGTTTCCCAGATGTCCAGAAGTCTGCGGGGATGTCTGGTCTAGCTCACAGACGTCTGATGGTCACCCCGAACGTCTGGAGGTCACTCCCACCGTCTGGTACAACTTCCAGACGTCTGATTCGCAAAGGATGGCGAATCAGCAAGCCTGCGCACAGCCAACTCCCTCCCTCAGTACGATCAGTCGACAGGAAGAAAGAAGAAAGTGGAATACTCACCTTTCAGACGTCTGTATGATCTCCCAGACGTCTCCCTCGCCGTCTGTCTATAAACCCAGCCGTCTGATTCTGGAAATTTTTCCAGAACAGGGCACCGCTCGGCCTCCGCTCACGACGCCGCCCGCGTCGCACCTCGCGCGTCTGCTGCTCAGACCGCAGCATGTCCCTCTCCGCATCGTTCCGCGCCTCCTACACCCTCCGCCGGCCGGCCAAACAGCTCCGGCGAGCTCGCCCTCACGGCAGAGCTCCGCCCTCGCACGCCGCACCTCCTCCGCGCTCACTGCGGCCGCCGCTGCCGCCCTCGCACTCGCTCGCTCTCGCGCACAGGAAGGAGAAGAGGAAGGGGACGGTGGAGACGACAGGAGGGGAGGCGTGGCCTTTTAAGGCCGCGCGAGGAGGGAGAGAGAGCGCGGCAGGCCTGCAGCCGCAGAGAGAGAGGGAAAAAGAGAGAGAGAGGAATCGCGGGTCTGCGCGCACAGGCGCGCAGAAGAATCTCTCGTGCGAAAAATAACTGTTTTACAGACGTCTGGAAACGATCCCAGACGTCTGGTTAAACGTCTGGATGTGCTCCCAGACGTCTTGTCAGACGTCTGGGCCACCTCCCAGACGTCTTAAAAGACGTCTGGGCCACGCGTTCGTTACATCTACCATGTATCCTTCCACATCCTAAACTCATTTTCCATCCTACCCTCCAACCACCACTTATCCCAAGTTGATTACTATCTCGACTTGACTTGTAATTATCCATCCACTAGCCAGGATAACTTTCATTGGGGATACGAATCCAGACCTTAGTGTCTAGGGCCTAACCATGGACAACAAGACTATGATTGCTATCCTTCTCAAAACTGCAATGATTATGGATCTCCATCCTTTGATTACAAAACCAACCCGATCTACAATCAGGAAGCATATATTGATTATAGCACCTACCCTCCCCATTATTTCATTGAAAATAGGTCATCACCATTCTTTGAATAACCTGAAATGACATACTCTCAGGGAGGGACCCGAGAACCTCGATATCTTGACTCCCCTAGATTTAACCCAAACCCACTCAAGCCTGAACCGAACTAGTTGATTCAGGTGAACCAGATCTAGGACAGGGTGTTGGCTAACTTGAGGAACACCATCCATTCTTTAGAAGCTCAGCCAACACCATGCACTGAAGCATTAGAGCCTATGATAAAAATGATTGATGAGTTGAATAGCTCCTTATTGGATTTGCTTCAAAGCATTAGGGATAAGGACCTTGGTGAGTTTCTTGAGAAGTTGTCGAGGTTGAGGATGAAATTTGCGGTTCCACTAGTCAAATCTTGGGATGATTCTCAAGATGAACCCTCTTTAGAAGAGCCAATGTCTGAACCCGCTCAGGAACCTATCAGAGGGGATACATATTCTGAGACTGGAGATGACCAGATTGGTCTAGAACAACCCATTGAGGATGAACCAATTGATTCATCCGAGATCCTCGAGCTAGGGAGTGAGGAAAAATGTCTCTTTAAACCAGGAAATGACAATCGATTTTGAAACATATATAAATGAGGATCATAAATTCTTTGACTCTGAGGGTAAAGAATCTCTTAGTGAAGTCTCACTTGAGCATAAAGAAGATGATTTTAGTGATACAAATGGGCTTGAGGAATCTAATGAACCATTTGATAGCCCATTCATTGAAGATTTGAATTTGGTTGGGGCTAACTTGGAGGATTCGAATCCTCATTTACTAGAAGATTCAATCAATAACCCCATTCCTCAACCACATCCCAAAGGGATTGATTTTGATTTTGAAATCATTGTACCCAAGTTAATTCTGAGTAAGCCACAATTTCTGGACTTGGGTAAATCTTATGGGGTGAACGGTATGCTAGAGGTCCCGAAGCCAGAGCACTTGATGTTGGAGGATAGAAATGTTGAAATAAAAAATTGGGAGGTTAATTCTGAGAGAACTACGATTTTAGATCTAAGGGTACCTATTGACCTGAAACCACCTACTTTCTATCAAGATCCTTATGATATATTTCATGTGCAACCTAAGCTTGAAATAGCTGATTATTTTTCTAAGGTGAATGTTAAGAGGACATCTGAACCTATTGAACCATCTTTACCCGTTTTCCGACACTTTGATTTTGGGTTGCACACCACAAAATCGCAAGCCTGGCCCCGCAAGTAAACAACCTTCGATTCTGGGTGATTTTCATCGAAAACCTTAGAACCACTTGACCCTGAAGCATGAGTCTGCATCATAACTTGGCCCACATATGTGGACATCTTCTGTTAGCGGGTTGGAGGATCAATATTTTTAATTTGACTCTAACCTACACTTGTGAATTCTTAATTTCTTCCTTATATGTATGTTATGCCTATTGATGGCATTAAAATTTAGCACGTGTGTATATTCCACGTTCTCTACGAAGCTGACTAGATTGTCACGAAATTCAAGTGATATTTTGTTATTCCGCCCTTTTCATTTCTCTATTTTTACAATGAGGACATTGCATCATTTAGGCATGGGGGTGGATACTTAATCCTAAAATTATTTTGTTAGCTCTGTAAAATTTCTTTTATTTTCTCTAAAAAAATTAAAAATTCAATAACACAAAAAAAAGAAAAAAATAGAATTAGGAGAAGAGAACTTAGGCTTTTGGAAGTTATTAACTTTATGAAATGATACGATAGGACCTGAACACTTAGACTCTTCAGGTCTTTAGGCTTATTTAGCTTGGTTATCCACTCTAATGTGGACTTAGTCTTAACTCCTCGCTAATTCGAACTCATCTTTAATCTAGTAAATAAATTGGGATGATAAATACATGACTTGTCAACTCACCCTTTGATTTGAGGGGATTGTAAGTATAAGCATCTACACACTATTCACACTAACTCACTTTCCGACGATTTTTACAAAAATTGGGTAGCTAATGAACTTTCTAGAGTGGCATGGCTGGCAAGTTGTCGTGGGTAACAGCCCAGTGGCCATTTGTCCAGAGCTCACCCACAAGACCATTTTCTTCGTACTGCCTTAGGTAAATCTTAGATCAGGGAAGCCACCTACTTAGGAAAAAAAATAGAAAAAAATAGAAAAAAGAGAAAATAAAACAACACTTCACCACACGAGTATGACTGGCAAGTTACCGTGGGTAATAGCCCATTGGCCAGTTGTCCAGAGCCCAACTCACAAAAATGCACAATAATTCCAAAACACTTAAGAAAGAAGCTGGGAAGTAGAATAAATTGGGGAGATATACACTAGGTTCACCCTTGTGTTGACTCCATAAGAAATTTAAAAGTAGGGAGAAAGCTATCATTCGGAAAGATAAACCTCTAGGTAGAAATCTTTAAGGTCACCTAGGGTTGTAGAAACCCGAAGTACGTTTTAATGGCCATCTAGTGAGTCTATCACCTTTTCACAAGATGTTTAGCACTTAGAGTCCTTTTTTAGTCTTGGGTGGGTTAGGTAGTTGTAAAAAGTTATCCCGAAACTCTCAAACTCCAAAAGTCCAAAAAAGAATAGTAAAGAAGAAAAAATAAAAAAATGTACCTTCCCATTTCAAATAAGGCAAGGACTTGAGCGATCTGCATTCTAGTAGACACCTGGGTACTGTTGAGTCTTCGTAGTTTATGACCTTAGTTGAAATTTTCTATTGTTAATAAACAACTTAGGCCTAAGTGATCTAATCCTAGTTTTGTGCTTTATACATAGCATGTAGTTTAATTTTGCTAGAGACTAGCAAAAGTTAGGCATGGGGGTATGATATAGACATATCTATTTAGGTTAAAATACCTAGTTATGCATATTCCTAGGCTTAGATTTGCATTTCATGTTATAAATATTGCACAGCATGCATCATTCTACATCTAGAGTAGCATATATTTTAAGTTAATTAGGTCCTTTTTATGGTCAAGAGAGAAGAGGATTTATTTTAAGGCCTCGGATAGATGATCGGACCGTACGGATCTGATCATGACGACGATCGGAGGCTAACGCCTCTAAAATCGTCTAGATCGGAGTCACATATGTAGTCCGAGGAGGATCAATGGTCAGGAGGGCAATGCGACATCCTTACAGGCTTCAGATAAAAAATCCAACCGTATGGATAGATCTAGAGCGACGATCGCAATCCAACAACATGGAAATCAACTCAATCCATTCACCGTGGCACCCTCAGCAACAGAAAGAAGAATGGACAGCCTCGATGGCACCACATGACGCCATCCAGGCCGCCCAACATCAGCCAGCAACGCCTGCTCCCACCTCTCCATCATCTGCGACCTTCATTCCCAACCGTTGGATCTTGATCCAACGACTGAGCAACTCTCCACCACGCGCGTTAAGTCGTCCACTTGACGCATCCAATGTCTTGGCACGTTAGTTGGGGTGCTAGACTCCAAGGGAGGGGCGCAGGTTCGAATCCCCGCAGCCCACCCCAATTGAGGAATTGAGCACTGCCTTGCAGCTACTGCGCTCAATTCCTCGCGTGCGAGGCGCAGCGCAAGCGATAGCGCACAGCAGAGCGACAACGCGGACAAGCCTGTGCAAGCGCGCACGACACGGGTGCGTGAAGTGCGCAACATCAACCGAGCATGTGCCAGTGGGGGTATGCATGGGTTTTCACAATAGTTGCACAAGCCTTTAGTGACGCTTGCAGTTGTCACTAATGGCCAGTGCGCGCCAGCAAAGGAATTGAAGGCGCGAATCTTCAAGGACAGAAAGGGCGTATATGTAGCGTCATTTACGAACGTTAGTAATGACCCAGATGCAAATTTGTTCTTTCTCCTCCACTATAAAAGGACCTACCCACCATCATTCCAGACCATCTCTTCCTTTCTTCCTCTCACCACCTCCAAGGCTCTAGAGAGAACTTGTCCCAAGCCCAGGATGCCCCTCTAAAGTAGAAAACAAATATTAGTTCCTACCTCTCATCCCCCTTTGTGGAGCATCCTGTAACCATCTTCCTACCTCCCTTTGGGAAGAAAATCCTCACCAAGATGCCATCCTGACCTGCCCTCCATCCTTCAGCTCTGTCCTCGTTCGTCCCGCTCCTCACCACCTTCCTCCAAGCGACGTCAGAGCGAGTCATCCTCCGAGCAACCATCGAGGGGTATTCTTCTCATCTCCATCTTTCTTTACTGCTTTCTAGTGTAGTTTTTCCCACTTTCATAGTTGTAGAAACACTTATTGAGATATATGTGATTGTTTCTCTCTCTCTTATATTTTGCAAGTAGATTAGTTAGATAAGAATTCATCGACCTAATCTCTTGCTAAAAATACCAAAAAAATTAGAAAAGATAAAAATGACAAAAAGAAATAAAAAGCGAAACACGTATCTTTCAAAACCAAACATTCGCCTCCCCGTATTCGACCCAGGGCTCACTGTTTGAGTTTCGGTTATAAATTTTATCTGATCGACGGACTTCCTCGCTAATCGAACTACGACGATGGGTTTTCCAAATCCGAAACCTTTTCGCGTGCGAATCCACCGCTATCACCTTACTACAAGGTCACCGTTGTAGCATGGGTCACCTTGGGGAACGTTTACTTCGCACATCTAATGGAAGCTTATAACCCAGGCGTAATGAATCTATATAAGATGAAGTGAAACAGAGGGTTTATTAATTACGTGCAATGAGCGAACAAGCTCGTCTGTGCCCTGACTACGACTCGTGCCCAACGCATGTATGACTTGACTGCTACTCGCTTCATGTGTTAGCTACACGCTATAGCTCGTACCTCTACTTCGCTACCTGGGATGGAGCTTAGTATCATGTCGCCCCTTCAATCTCCGTGAAAGACTTTCATTGAATATAATAGAGGTTCATTCTTCTCCTCCACCGCATTTCCTATTTCTTTGTCCCCTTGACTGGCAATACCTATGTTGTTTGAAACTCACTATAATATAGGACTCCTCCATCTCCCCACTATTCCCAAGGACGAGCAGAATCGAAATAGCAAATTCTTGGGTCATCCCAATGGGTTCAGAAACCACACGTTTCTCTGGATAATCATAACATATTTCCACATATCCACTCAGAGGAAAGTCTTTTCGTAATGGATGACCCTTGAAACCATAATCAGTTGATATATGGCATAGATCTGGATGATTGATGGAAGAAACACCAGACATATCCCATACTTTTCACTCCCACCGGCCGGCTGATGGAAATGGACTAACTACTAGAGATATTCATGTTACTTCGTCTACACTTGTTTGTACACGAATGCATAAGTTATTCCGAGTACTCAGTAAATTATGGACCACTTCAAATCTTCATTTTTGAGAGGGATAATCAACTCCGCCAATATAGATCGAAACTTGAACCCGTGTATAGGTATGCAATTTGAGAAAGCACAAAAATGGAAATAGGTAGTCCGTATTAGTATCAGATCTATTCCCAATTTCCGTTCTTTCCATTTTATGTATCCATTTCTTGGGAAAAGTCTCCCAACTATATTGGAAAATAGATTTGTTATCCATAAATATAAAGAAAGTGTCGATTTGTCCTTTACTTCTTGCTCTCAAAATGTTGAGAAGAAAGACTTCTTGGAAATCGCCGGTTGGGTTGGTCCAACCAAGAAAGGCATGGGAGTGGAGAGCATTGAGCCGAGTGAAGTAAAGACTATCCTCGATGCTACTAATAGCGGCTTAGCGGAATCGCAGAGTGAGGTACAAAGTGAAGATGGATCCTCCCTCCAGTCGTGGGTCCATTTGAAGAACCTAAAGAAAGAACCCACGTACAGGGGCCTGGCTTCTTTCCAAAGACCATCTCAAAATCATTTTGTTGATGAGTCGAAGGAAGTCATCTATACTACAAGAGTAGAAAATGAAGTAGGAGCGACACCCTGTTGTGAGCCGGTGCTTGAACCATGGTTGAGGCTGCCGATGCCTCTCACATTACTACGACGAAAAGACCTCCCCACAGGCCGCTCAAAATAAGGCTAGGCTTGTGAGCTTTACCCGAGTTCTTGCTTTAGGTTGAAAGAAGGGTAGGGCCTCGGGGGAGGGGAGAAGATCCTCTCTCTGGGCCTGAGCCTTCCCTATTTATGGTAGTTCCACAGAGCTTTCGATCATCCCCGTTGTAGTAATGTTTTGATGGAGGAAGTAGGGGGAGGCAAGGTTTTTTAGTAGTAGACAGAGATCGAAGAGGTCCAGCTCTTAGACGAAAATGTGCATTACGCGCTCGATGACTAAATCGCTTTTTTTCCCCCAACTCAAAAAGAAAGAAGAGAAAGAACTAGGCCTACCCCAAGGGGTAGCTTGCTTACCAAGCCATCCTGGTCCTCTAGTTCGCTCCATTATTCTTGAAAGACCTTAAAAAATCTACTCACTATCAAAATGAAAGACAATCGATTATCTACCCAAGAATACTAAGAGTCCCACATATAGAAAAAGGTCACAAATAAATTTGAACCAAGTAACATTGTAAAGGCATAATGATAAACAAATCCACTTTGAAGTTGACTTATTCACTCGGCCAATTGTCGAAATGTGTACGAGATACCACAAGGGCCCAATATCTCAATAGCACCCTTGTCTAAAGCTTCGAATGAGACTGAATATCCGAAATGCAGGAACGATCTTACTATAAAGTCATTCAAAACTTGATTGAAGAACCAGCATTTATTGAAGAAGCAATAGAGTCGATTACAAAAGTACAAGATTGAAAGGCTTGTTGGAATTGATCCACTACGAGATTGACATTATACGCTACAAAAGCACCTAAAGTACTAAGCAAAATAGGTATGAGTTTGATAATGGTTGGAGCAGCAAACTCGGATTCGGTAAGAATCTCATTTTTTGGTAGTATGAAGAGGGAATTGGCCCAAACATTGGATAGGGTCAAGACGCAACTGGGCACCGGTGACTTACTCAACGTGCCCCCCAAACCGCATGAAATGGTCGCCTATTACGCGGCTCATAGAATCTTTCTGGGGTGGGCCTACCTATTATTTGTAGGTGGTACGACGCACCCAGGGCCTCTATTTGCTGTGGACTTCCCCTTCATTTCCCCCATCTTCAACCTAGTTGACGAAGCTAGGAAAGGTGGATGGGTGGGAGAAGATTCGTTGTCCCTAATGTAGCAGTCGGAAAGAAGACCAGGCTTCGAAGTGGACTGAGACTTTTGTTTGAAGACGTCAACCACTAGTGGAATCGGCAAGATTGAACCAAGGCCACTGCTGGGGGACAACCAAACCAAGTAGTGCAGTATTTGATTTCTCATAAACATCCTTACCTCTCTGCTTTGCCGCTCCAAGTCACTCCCGTCAACCTCTACCACATCCCAAGCAGTAGTCAAATTAGAAAGAAAGGAGGGTTTTGCCGCTCATTTCATTGAATTACACTTGCACCCTTCCACTCTTTTGCTTCTCAAGTACTAATTGAATGATTCTACCTCGCTTTGTCAACTTAGCCAATATCACAACTTCGATACCTTCCCTGCCATTGTGCCAGACTACACCCCCCAAAAGCCCCAAGGGTGGAAAGGCAACCCTTTGTCTGGCCCCCCTGGGAAGAGAATCATTCAGACGATCAAACCTTTTGATTCCATTATGAAATTTCGAAATTGATGGAGATTTGTAGCATCATTCAAATAAATACAAATTAAGATCGTAAAAACATAAGCTTGTAATATAGCTACACCTAATTCCGGACCAATTAATGCAACTATAAATAAAGGACCAAGACCCCCTATTAAATAGAAAAGATTATTCATATATAGCATAGTCCAAGCAAACCCACTTAAAATCTTTACTAAACTATAACCAGCCATCATATTAGCAAATAAACGTATTCCTAAGCTTAATGCACGAAAACAATAAGAGATTAGCTCAAGGAGTACTAAAAAAGGTGCTAACGGAGTGGTACTCCTGTGAGCAATAAAAAGCTTAAAAAATGAAGCCCATTTGTTTGAAATCCATCATAATGCCTATAAAAATTGAAAATGAGAGAGCCAAAGTAATGAGAAAATGACTTACCACTATGAAGCTATATGGTATCATACCTTGGGGATTACAAAATAACAAAAAAGTCAAAGTGACCAAGATGCAAGGGAAAAACTTTTGTTTCACATTTCCTGAAAGACCACCTATTTCATTTACCAGGTTCAGCATGAAATCATAAATAACCTCTACCAAGGATTGCCAAGCATTTGGCACTGACTTTCTCCCTCCATTTTTCATAACAAAATCAACCATCAGTAAGACCAAACTGAGAGTGAGCAGCATAGACAAGGATGGATTTTTGAATGATAAATAGATATTTCCCACCTTCATCATAATCAAAGGGTTAATGGCAAATTGGTCAAGTGGGCTGTCTCCAATCAGCCTCCAGGTTTCGACTATCATTCTTGTTATTTCCTCCCCATTTCAGAGCCTACCCTCCAACCAGGTTGTGACAAAATGGACTCTTTCCTTCCTCTCTCTTCCGATGAGGAGAAATCTCTCTGCAACGATGTCGAAATCTATGACAAATTTCCCTTCTCTGACAAGACTGGCAGATAATATTCCTATAAATAGGGTACCAGGGAAGACGCTACCAATAAATGAAGAAAAGAAGACCTCCCTCATTATGCAATGGGGAAACTGACTCTTTCTTACCAAGTCAAGTTCTTCCCCCAGCATTGCTTCTAGATAGAATTAGGATGAAAGCATGACAAAAGGGACGACATGGATAAGGGATGGTTTTTGAGGGGTTCTACTGGAAGTGGTTCTCTAGGTGTTGAAGGTGGAAAACTACGCATTCGTAATTAGATTCGAAAACCCGTCATTGTAATTCAAGTCGCAAAGAAATCCGTTCAACAAATAAAATTTATACCGAAAAATCCGTAAAGAAGTTCCGGGTCGAACACAGGGAGGCTACGACGATTTCAAAATCTGCAGTCATATATTTTTTTTGTATTTTTTTGTTTAAAAGGTGAAATAATCACAATGGAAGTAATATAAATAATAAGAGAGAGAGAGAAAGAACAATCACTTGATATTTGAATAATGTTTTACAATTAAGAAAGCGAGAAATAATTACACTAGAAAGTGAGAAATTGTTACAACTAGAAAGCAGCAAATTCTACTCTAGAAAGCGATAAAAGAAAGGAGAGATAAGTTATCTTCCTCGACGAATGCTTGGAGGACGAGCTAGACGGACGCGATGCCTGGAAGACGGAGGATAAGGCGGGAAGGAGGACGAAGTCAAAAGAACAGGAACAAGTCAGCACATCGTCATCGTCGTGGGATCCACTTCCAGAACGGGGGTGAAAACTTGATTTTAGCTCTTGAGGAGCATCCTAGGTATGGGATAAACTTCTCTTAAGCTTTGGAGAGGGAGAGAGAAGGGGTGAGAAATTCGTAGGGTAGGGTTCTCCTTTTATAGTTGCAAGGAGTGGGGGCATTTTAGATATTTTAATTTCAAAAACATTAATTGACCTTTAGTGACGGATTTATCCGTAACTAAAGGCCTGAACATGGTCGACGTGCGCACACGCCTCATCACCTTCGGCTGCCTCAACGCCTGCACACGTTCAAAGGCTCCCAGCCGCCCGATTAAGATATCAGATGCTTAAAAAGCATGTGCCCGCTCCTTCAAAACTCCTCTGCCACGTGCCCGCGTGCGATGAGGCGTGCAAATGCCTGTCATCGCATGCATACACGATCGACGATTCTCCATGCACCACACCTCCCCTCGGTCGCCCGATCTTGATCTGATGGCCCAATTGCACTCACGCGCGTGCCCATTTGAATTGAGGTGTTTCGCGCGGCTCGAATGTGTGCCCTTCGCTTGCGAAGGGGCACTCGACCACTACGCTGAGCTCCCTCTTGTGTTGCACGAAGGACTTGTGCGTGCGCGATCTGCGACTGTTGTATGGGCATCCAACAATGGAGATTCATTGAGCAGGTGAAGAGAAGTGGAGGCGGGTCCTTGGGGCCAGTTGAGCAACTGGGATGGCACCACGTGGCACTATCTTGGTCGTCCATCTTCTGTGTATTGCAGATGGTGCTACGGATGTCGGATTGGATTGATTTTCGTGTCATTAGGCTACGATCGTCGATCTGAACCCATCCGTGTGGTCGGATTTGTCATCTGAAGTGCAGATTGATACCATCTTGGCCCTTCATTTTCAGGATTCCTCGGTCTCTATCTGGTGCTACGGATGTCCGATCAGGGCGATCTTAGAGTCAAACTCCAATTGTCGCCCTGATCAGATCCGTATAGTTGGATCTTTGATCCGAGGCTCCGATTAGCAAGTTGCCATGTTCCTGGCAATAAAAGGAGACAATTACTATACAATTTGTACAACTTAACCTAAATGCATGATTATGCATGTTATGCAATATTTACAATGCATGATGCTAATATAGTACTAAGAACATGCATTAATAGACATTTTAGGTTAATCAGATGTATGCACATCACACCCCCATGCCTATCTTTTGCTAGTCCTTAGCAAAAACTACATGCTATTTATAAAAGAATTAGGATTGGATTACTTAGGCACAAGTCATTTTCAACATTAAGAAATTTTTACTTAGGACCTGAACTTTCAAAGACACAACAGTGCCCAGGTATCTGCCAAAATGCAGACCGCCTCAGGCCCTCGCCTTATTCAAAGAAAGATCTCTTTTTCTTCTCTTCTAACTTTTTTGGATTTTTGAGTTTAGGGCTACAGAGTAGCTTTCTACGGCCACTCAACCCACCCAAAATTTAATAAGAACACTAAGTTCTAAATATCTTTCTGTGAATGTGATAGACTCGTTGATCGGCAATCAAAACGGACTTCAGATTTCTACGCCCCTAGGTGACCTTAAAGAGAGTTCTACCTAAAGGTGTATCTATACGACCGGTAGCTTTCTCCTTACTTTTATTTTTTTTATAGGGTCAACACAAGGGTGAATCCAGTGTATATCTCCCCAACTTATTCTACTTCTCCGCTTCTTCCTAAGTGTTTTAGGAATTTTTATGTGCATTTCTTGAGCTGGGATCTGGACAACCGGTCGATGAGCTATTACCACCGACAACTTTCCAGCCATACTCGTGCGGTGAAGTATGGCTTATTTCTTTTGTTTCTTTTTCTTTCTTTTCTCCTTTTTCTTCTCCTTTTTCTTTCCTTTTTGGACTTTTCTCTTCTTTTTTTTTTAAGTAGGTAGCTTCCCTGATCTAAGATTTACCTAAAGGTAGCAAGAAGAGAGTGGTCTTGTGACTGGACTCTAGACAACGTACCTATGGGATGTTACCCACGATAACTTGCTAGCCATATCACCCTAGAAGGTTCATTAACTATCCAACTTCCGTTAAAACTGTCGAACAAGAACTTAGTGACGAATAGTGTGTAGATGCTTAGACTTAAAATTCCCTCAAATCAGAGGGCGAATTGATAAGTCGTGTACTTATCACCTAAACTTATTTATTCAAATTAAAATAGAATTCAAGATGGCAAGGACTCGATAAACAAATCTACATTTTAGTGGATACCCAAACTAATTAAGTCCAAAGACCTGAAGGATCTTAGTGTTCAGATCCTACTATAATATTTCCTAAGATTGAAAGGTTCTAATGTCCAAGTATTCCTTCCTAATTCAATTTTTTTTTATGTATATATAAAAAAATAAGTAGAATTTATAAGAATTCCACAGATCTGACAAAATGATTCAAAAATGAATCCACCCCCCCATGCCTAGCTGATGCAATGTCCACATTGAGAATAAAAGACATGAAAGGAAGGGTAGAATGCAGAAGATATCACCTGAATATGAAGCTCAGGTTAACTCTGAGTCAAACTGTACAACTGTTGAGTTTAATGCCATCAGCTAGGCGTAGTCCAGCCAACAAAGTTATAACATAGCTAGAGCAATCGTGTCTGAGATGGGTTCTGGAACAGTACGGTCTATAACAGGCTTTAGACATTGACCGTTGACTTTGAATGAATTACCCATCTTCGGGTCAGAGATCTATACAGCCCCGTTTGGAAATATCTGATCGATAATGAACGGGTCATTCCATTTCAACCTAAGTTTGCCAGGAAAGAACTTAAGTCAAGAATCAAAGAGGCAGACTTTCTAGTTTGGCTCAAAGCTCTTTCGGGAAATCAATTGGTTATGAAGAGCTTTGGTCCGAGCCTTTTAGATCTTAGCATTCTCATATGTGTCATTTCTAAACTCCTCCAACTCTGATAGTTGGAGTTTCCTGGTCTTCCCGGCTAAACTCAGATTTAAATTACACTGCTTGATTGCCCAGAATGCCCTATGTTCAATTTCTACGGGTAAATGGCATGCCTTCCCATGCACCAAACAAAATGGAGACATGCCAATGGGCGTTTTATACGCCATACGGTAGACCCAAAGAGCGTCCTCAAGCTTTTAAGTCTAGTCTCTGCAATCAGGGCTAATCATTTTCTGTAGAATATTCTTGATCTCCTGATTGGAGATCTCGGCCTGTCCATTCATCTCGGGATGGTAAGGTGTAGAGATTCTGTGATTTACCCCATATTTTGCCAACAAATTACGAAACTGGGCATCAGTGAAATGAGTGCCACCATCGTTGATGATTGCCCTCGAAATCCCGAACCGACTGAAAATGTTTTTCTTGACAAAATCTATGACCACCTTGTGGTCATTGGTTCGAGTGGGAATAACCTCAATCCACTTGGACACGTAATAAACAGCAACGAGAATGTACTGATGTCTAAATGGAGGAAGGGTCCCATGAAATCAGTGCCCAAAACGTCAAAAATTTCGATGGGAAGAATCGGGTTTAGGGGCATCATGTCTCTCTTGGTTATGCTCCCAAGTGCCTGGCATCGGGAACACGACCTCGAGAAGTCTTGGGCATCCTTGAAAAAAGACGAACAATAGAATCCAGATTGCAAAATTTTTGTAGTTGTCTTTTTCTTGGATAAGTGTCCACCACACGCAAATGCATGGCAGAACTCAAGTATACTCTTGAATTCGTTCTCTGGAACGCAACGGCGAATAATCTAATCAGAGCCAATGCGGTACAGTTCAAGGTCCTCCTAGAAGTAATATTTGGCCTCAGACTTGAGTCTATCCCGCTGTTGCTTGGTCCAATCCTGGGGGATTTAACCAACGGCCAAATATTTAACAATGTTACCAAACCACGGGGTAGTATAGTCGTTGTAGTATAGTGGTGAGTACTGCCTATAATGCAGGTGACTCGGGTTCGATCCATGGCAACGGTGCCAAAATGCTAAAGGCAGAAAACTACGCGTTCGCAATTAGATTTGAAAACCTACCGTTGGATTTGAAAACCTACTCGTTCAACAAATAAAATTTATACCGAAAAATCCGTAAAGAAGTTCTGGGTCAAACACAGGAAAGCTACGTCAATCTCAAAATCAACAGTTATATTTTTTCTTGTATTTTTTTGTTTAAAAGGTGAAATAATCACAATGGAAGCAATATAAATAATAAGAGAGAGAAAGAACAATCACTTGATATTTGAATAATGTTTTACAACTAAGAAAGCAGGAAATCATGACACTAGAAAGCAGGAAATTGTTACAACTAGAAAGCAGGAAATTCTACTCTATAAAGTGATAAAAGAAAGGAGAGAGAAGTTATCCTCCTCGACAAATGCTTAGAGGACGAGCTAGATAGAGGCGACACTTGGAAGACGAAGGACAAGGCGGGAAGGAGGACAAATTCGGAAGAACGGGAACAAGGTTGCACGTCGTCATCGTCGTAGGATTCACTTCCGAAATAGGGGCAAAAACTTGGTTTTATCTCTTGAGGAGCATCCCGGATGTGGGACAAGCTTCTCTTAAGCTTTGGAGAAGGAGAGAGGAGAAGGAAGGGATGAGAAATTCGTAGGGTAGGGGTCTCCTTTTATAGTTGCAAGGAGTGGGGCATTTTAGACATTTTAATTTCAAAAAATTAATTCATAACCTTTAGTGACGGATTTATCCATCACTAAAGGTCTAAACGTGGCCGACGTGCGTGCACCGTGCGCATCTCCTCGTCTTCGGCTGCCTCAACGCCCGCACACATTCAAAGGCTCCCAGCCGTCCGATCAAGAGACCGGACGCTTAAAAAGTGTGCGTCCGCTCCTTTAAAACTCCTCTACTGTGCGCCCACATGCGATGAGGCATGCAAACACACGTCATCTCGCGCGTACGTGATTGACGATTCTCCATGCACCATGCCTCCTCCCCTCGGCCACCCGATCTTGATCTGACGGCCCAATTGCACCCACGCTCGCGCCCGTCTAAATTGAGGCATTTTGCGTGGCTCAAACACGCGCCCTTCACTCGTGAAAGGGAGCTCGGCCGCTGTCTAAGCTTCCTCTTGTGTCGCGCGAAAAACTTGTGCGTGCACGATTTGCAGCCATTGGATGGGCATCCAACGGAGGAGATTCATCGAGCGGGTGAAGAAGAGAAGTGGAGGCGAGTCCTTGGGGTCGGTTGGACAGCTAGGATGGAGCCACATGACACTATCTTGGCCATCCATCTTCTGTGTGTTGTAGATAGTGCTACGGATGTCGGATTGGATCGATTTCCGTGTTGTTAGGCTGCGATCGCCGATCTAAACCGATCTATGCGATCGGATTTGCTGTCTGAAGTGCGAATTGGTACCATCTTGGCCCTTGATCTTTAGGGTTCCTCGATCTATATCTGGTGCTACGGATGTCCGATCAGGGTGATCTTGGAGTCGTTGAACTCCAATCGTCACCCTGATCAGATCCGTACGGTTAGATCTTTGATCCGAGGCTCCGATTAACAAGTTGCCCTATCCCTGGCCATAAAAGGAGATAATTACTATACAATTTATACAACTTGACCTAAATGCATGATTATGCATGTTATGCAATATTTACAATGCATGATGTTAATATGGTATTAAGAACATGCATTAATAGACATTTTAGGTTAATCAGATGTATGCACATCACTAGGCATATATATAGTTAAGTCGGGTCCTAGGTATTTATGGTCCCTCCTCGATGTTATTCGCTCTGAAATGGATTTTAAAATTATGATATTGCAGTATGGATTGAATCAGCGCAAAAAACAGATAATATTTATACTTGAAAGAAATCTGAGGTCGTTCGCTGGGAGCAAGTGGCAAATATGAATCTCAAGATCACAATTTCAATCAAATATATGAGCAATTGCAACCCAAAACTTAATTTTAAAAAATGATATAGAGATGAAGCTTAGTAATAAAGTGCAGAAAGAAGGTTAAAATGGTGATTTGAATTACTAAATTAACCCTATAATTTAACCACAATTATTTCAAATGTTTGCACAGTATCAATCACAATTAGAGTACGCAAGATGAGTAAGCAATAGATCCCAAGAGGCTTGGATATGTGTAATCAGACAGTGGATGTGTGGATCAAAAGTCTTAAATAACCAGTTGCTACAGTGCCTCCAAGAGACTCAAGGGTCTCTTCTTCTTCAGCTTTCCTTGCCTTGGCGCTTTTCCTCTTCTCACGACTAAGTGTCGCACGACTGCCTGCAATAGCAAAACCCCCCTCCCCCTTCTCTCTTTTCTTCTTTCTTTTCCCCTCTCAGATATATGCTAATCGGATCCAGGTTTACAGGTAAATGGTTCAAAGCTCAGACCCGCGTGGCGTGGCCATAGGCGAGAGCATGCAATGGGCATGCGTGTAGGGACCTCACCCCCTGTGCGTGCTGAGGCGATAAGTTAGATGCACAAAATCAATTTAAACCGCATGGGGGAGTCTTTCATATCCAATATGAGACTATCTTGTCCCATGTTCTTCTCGCAGCAGGCAGCAGTGAACTTCCTTCGCTGAATAGGAGTAGCTGCTACATTCGGGGTCTCCAATTGACCTGGAGACCTCCCTGGAGTTATTCTGCATCACCTGGAGTAGACACCTAAGAGCAAAGGCGCAAGAACACCACCTGGAACTCCTTGAAGAAGCTCCGCCAATGGCAGCTTCACCTGTGGCCTGGAAACAAGAACAAGGCCAAATGGCCACGTCAAAACAACTTAGGAGTGGGTGCCGGAGCATGACGAGTGTGGTGGTGGTGGTCTGAGGGCGTGTGAGCATGTGAGGAAGTCTGGTGAAGTCGAAATGGAGGTGCAATGAGGGTGGTGTTCGGGGGACTCGTCGAGTGGCGAATCGGTGAAATAGATAAAGGGCTTTTTCCCTTCGTGTGATGGCAAAGCTTGTGTTGGTGAGAGCGGCAAGAGTCAAGCAATGTAGCAGCATGTAGGCGTCGCCGAAGTGGATGAAGATGAAGGCATCGAGGGAGAGTGGTCAGAGGTGAGATGTGAGTGCAGGAAAAAGATGTAGGGAGTAGTGAGAGAGATAGAGATACTTAGCGATAAAGAGGTGGAGACGGCTGATTGTGGTAGACTAGCACCGGAGGAGGAGAGAACGGCGAAGCAGCGACGGTGAGGTAGGCAGAGGCATGTCCTCCCTTTGGTTGAGGAGGATCGCAACGAAGAGGAGAGTCAAGAGGACCAACCAATTTGGTCGTTGGATGGCTAGAGGAGGGGGATCAAAGAAGTCATCGGAGTAGCGATCATTGGTGGCCAAAGAAAGGGATTCAAGGGCTTTTGGCTTGCCAAAATTTGCTGAGAAGCATGGTGAGGCATTGGTCAAACTAATATAGGCCATAGGAGGCCTTTCCAAGCTTGGAAAGAAGCTTCCTAGCTCGGAAGGTCCTCGCGAAATAGGATACCCTAACCTTCTAATGGTTTGCATGACCTTTTGGGAAAGAATTGGAGCTCAAGACTGGTCCCATGTGGAAGGGAATTTCACAAAGAATCTCTGGTTCAATTTTGGGAAGGTTTTATTAAGAATCGAGTGAGAAATCTCCACTCGAATCTCGCCAAAGCAAGGTGCGTTCACACCAATGGCAGTAGGGATCACCTTGTAAAGAAGATGACAAAAGTTAGGGACCCAAATGCATATTTTTCAAAAGTTAGGGGCACGGGTGTGAGACAAAATAGCCAAACAGGACCAAAATGCAAACTTAATCAATATGACCTCAGATTAGGCCCAAATTTTGGTACAAACTTAATTTGGACCCAAAGAATTCAATGGTGAAGTTAGATTTATGTTTTGACCACATTTAACTAGAGAAATTGCACAATTACCCAAATTAGGGCAAAAGTCTGTATTTGACTCAATTTTAGGTCAAGACAGGTTCTGATGGTCAAATTGAAAGTACTAAGCCCTATAGAATATTTTTATATGAATTTTAGAGGGTTTAGATGAATTTTATCCTAACCAGAACCTCAGTAGATTAAGCATGTCTATTTTTAGGGTTTCAGATGCCCATTAATTCTCGTAATGCATGAAAACTCATTTCGTTCTGTATGAACCCTCTTGTTAGACTCTAAAGCACATTTTGACCTTTATTTAACCCCTAAGAAAACCCATGGTTATTCTATTTTTGTGATAGAATGTTAAATTTGTAGAAATAATCCTGTAATCTTATCTTCTTCTCAAATCAGTGTTTTGTGTCCTTAAGACCTTCTGATGGATATATAGGAGCTTTTATTCACTTAATCAAAGCAAATTGAGCTAGTTATAGCTCATGATGGTGTTCCCATCACTCGACATTTGATGCAAGGGGTGAAATCAGAGGTCTCGAGTCCCACGAGTTGTAGCTTAGGGTGGAAAATGGGAACACTTGCCCCCTGAACCTAACCTTTGGCTATCGCATACGGTTCGTACCATCTGCTAGAACTCTCTTGACCCGAACTACCAATCACTGACATAGGAAGACACGTATAGAGGGTCCACATGTGACAATGTCACATGGTTTAGGTCATCTCCTATGAATGTGATGGGTTAGGGAGCAAGAACTCACGTCGAGAAAGGCAGATATGTGACACAATCTCATTGCTTTCATTGATAAGAAGGCTCTCTTCCTTCACTTTCCACTCCTGATTGGTTCGTGCTTCCTTCCCTATGAGACTCTTGCTTCCCTTCTCAATAGGCAGTGTAGTAAGGCTGGAGGTTAGGTGTGCAGGACTTTACAATCAGGGGAGCAGATCGGTCCATCTTGGTTCTGCTAGGTCAAGTGTGGCATCCACCTTCATAATAGGTAGCTCTGAGGCAGCAACTCATAGCTAAATTACCTAAATTGTTTAGCTGTCCTTCCGTAGCTTACCTATCCTTGTGTGGTTGTCTATTCCTCAACCTGGGGCCTCGAAACCAGCTCCACACTCCTATTCTATTAGTATATGTTCTACTTTAAAAAACCCAACCCGCCGCTTCAATCACAAGTCCCCGCTGAAGCTGAAGTCACAAGTGGTGAGACCTCCTGTTCCATCATTGCTACTAGTTTCAGGCTACCCGTAAGCCACTGCTTGACCTCTGATCCTATTTTAGTAGTAGATTAAAAAACCTTCTCTGCCTTGCAACTATAGCGCTACTGGAGTAGCTCGTACCCTCTCCCTGATAAAGAAAGTCAGCAACCTTGTTCTCTGCCTTTACTTCAAAATCGTCAGCTACTTCAGTTTTCTAGCATAAGTTGCTTACTTGAAAAACATCAGCTACTTCGTTGCCTTCAGTCGATTCCATCATACCCTCGAAAGAGGGAAGCTACCCACAGAATAATGCACTTGTCATCGTACGAGTGAAGACACCCTATTGATGAGAAAAGCCGTTGTAAGAACTGCATCAACCCAATACTGAGAAGGAACATACATCTGAAACATCATGGTTCTAGACACATCAAGTAAGTGTCTGAGCTAGCATTCAGCCACCCCATTCTGTTGGGAGGTATGAGCACAAGAAGTCTGGCCAAAGAGGTCAAAAATGAAGTGCTTACCATAGATGCATTCACAAACTCAAGTATCTACCATTATCACTTCTTTTGGTAGTACGAATAGCAGAAGAAAACTCAGTCTTGATTTTAGAGAACAAATTTGCTTTGCCAGGTTTTTTAATAAGTACAGGAGTTTTAGACTTTTCCTTCAACATATAGACCCATGTAACCTGGGTACAACCATCCATAAGAACCAGAAAGTACCTCAAACCCCTGAGACTTAGTTTATTTCCTGACAAGATCCCCACAAATCTGCATGGACTCAATCAAAAGGTGACTCAGCTCTTTTATTGTGACTTCAAGGATTTTATATTTCTCTGTGGTGCTTGCCAAGTTTACAAGCATCACATTAGAATGACTCAAGGAACTGTCAATCTGGAAACTGACGACGTAGCACGGGAATACTCAGGTGACCCAAACGCAAATGCCACTGCAGAGCACTGCAGCAGTAGTAAAGCAAGGCGACAACAATAAATAAATGTGTAGTTGGAAAACCGATATTTTTCAGGTAGTCAATACCATCACGCTCAAATCCTTCATCAATCCACCTCATCATCCGATGATCCTACAAGAAAAAGAAATGATCATCAAATACTGCTTGGCAGTTTAAGGCCTTGGTAATCTAATTGATAGACATCAAATTGAAAGCCAATTTTGGAGCATGCAACACATCTGTGAGAGATCCAAGACCCTGTCAAAGGAAGATCTCCAAGCCCAGTAACTGGAGATAGGGCACCATCAGCTCCTCTCACATTGAGTGGGTTAGCAAGAGATCGTGAAGGGAAGGGAAGGGAAGTAAGGATGTGAATCAAGTTGCATCTCCAGTAATGGTAGTCTATTGGGAAGAAGCACTTGAATCTGCTATCCAGTCAGGATCATGAGATCCTGCCAATCTGACAAAAGAAGCTCCAGTAGAAGTAGACTGGGATGTCAGTAATCTGTCATACTCCTCCCGAGAAATAGTCACCTGAGAGGCCGAAGCATCAACAACCTGAAAGATGGTCTCATCAACTTCGGAAGAAACGTGGTGGGGATGTAGGGCATGTCCCTGTTTATAACCATGTTTGATCCAACACCTATCAATAATATGACTGGTATGGTGGCAATGCTCACAGAATAGGTGGTTCCATCACGACCTCATCCACGGCCACCACTACCCATAGGTGGGCGTCCCCCCCTGCCTGAGGAGTCTCTGCGACCACGGCCAATTGATCCCATGACAGAAGAGTCAATCACTGGAGTCAGAGCAGATATCTCGAGATGAGATAGGCGTGCATATATCTACGCAATTTTGAGCAGTAGTAGGTGTCTCCTTTGAGGTCACTAGTTAATCTTTCATGACCTTGTACTCTGGGAGCTTACCTAGGGTTGTCAGAAACTGAACAGATCTAATAGCTTGCCTCTGCTTGGCCATAACTGAAACATCAGATGACAGAGGCATTTCTAGTAAGTAGCCTTCTTGCTCATATCACAAATTCTTCAAAGAACCATAACACTACCAAAGACAATGATCACTTATGGGTAGCTATGGAAAGTGTGTATATCCTCAACAACCCGATAGAGACAAGTGCGCAATATTGCTATTCTAAGAATGTATCTCAGGTAGCATGTCCCACATCTTTTTGGTAGACAACTAGGACATGACCTACTTGGCTATAGACTCCATGTTGTTCAACATACAAGTGGCGACCCACTGAGTGACAGGATCTTCGATCATTAGGGTAGCCACATCAATACGATTTAGAATTAATTAACGGTAAGCATAATGGGATTGAATGTGGTTTTTTGGTGTAGTAAGGTGAAACTAGGTTTGTGAGTTGAAACCTAGGGTTTGGGTTTGGGCTAGGGATCTAGCCAGCTAGTGAACCCTTGCACTAACTTGTTTGATTTCAAACTGTAGTGGTTTGTCCCTACTGGGTAGCACCCGTTTGGCTCATCCCTATTTTGTGACCTACTTTCAGGTAGAATGTTGCCAAGCAGTGCTTCGACGACTCGCAGGATTGTCTCTAGTGTAGAAATTGCCGGGTGACACTTAGCAGGTAACCTTATACCTTGATTTTTGATGGATTTCTGCTTTATATGCCAGCTTGTTGGATGTTTCCATTTATGTAGAGAATTCTCATGTATGTGCCATTTTTCCGACGCTTTCCTACCACACTTTTGCAGTTACAGTTGATCAATGGTAGCTACTCTTTGGTGGCTCGACTATAATTTTGTGCAACCTGAATTCAATAAACCAGCGCCTCCTTTGTTGCCACTCCCAGTAATCCGACCCTTGTTGGGGCCTAGATTTTTGGGGCGTGACAGTGACAACAGTAGAAAGATGTGTGGGTGGTAGGCTGAGGTAGTACAAGCCATCCTGCTAAAGTCCACCAATCCGCTTCATCGTCTGGAGAAAGGAAGAAAAACTCATCATGAAAAACTGCCTGAACTACCAATTTCATGCCTTAGAAATCTTACTGTTAATGCGTTGAATCAGTGTTTTAAAAGTAATGCGCTATAGTATAGCCTATAAATCACGTAGAACACTTAAAATTTATAGCTCACAAGAAATCTGAGGTCGAACGTGAGGAGCAATATGGCAATTTATCTCAAGATCATAATTGTAAGCAAGAATATAACAATCTAATAGCAATTTCAAGCATAAATGATATAGATATAAATTCAAGAGTCAATGTGGCAAAAAGATTATGATAAAAATGGTGATTTGAATCACCAAATTACCCTATTACAATTATACTCAAATAATGCTACAGTATCAATCAACCAAATGCCATGTCAACTTAAGTGTCTCAATAGTGCAACAGTGACTCAGAACTAGCAACAGAGGCAAAGGCCTCTCTTTTTCCTTCAGGCCTCAGGGAGAGGCACAAGCACAGCACAGCACCAACAGAGGTGAAGGCCTCTTTTTTCGCTAAGTGTAGAGAGCAGCAGAGGGCAAAAATCCCCCTCTCTGTCTTTCCTGCTCTTCTCTCTCAGAATCGGGCCAACCAGACCAAACTTGGGTAACTAGGCAATCGAAGGACCCAGACCTGCTTGGTGTGAGCGCAGGCAAGGGCACGTGCGTGGAGCATGCATGTGGGACCTCACCCTGGTGCTCTCAAAGGCAACTGGGTAGAGGCACAAAAATAATTTATGTGCGGTCGTGGCTTCTACAACTTACGAGGTGGGACTATCCCACCTGTTTCGTTCCTTCATGCAGCAGTAGGTGATGGAGCCCCTGATTGGAGTTAGAGATGATGCTTGCGTCGTCAATTGCGGACCAAGAGGGATGCCTAGAAGGCATCCGCAACACCTGGAGCAGAGAGCATTGAAGATCACGCTCTAAATGCCATGAATGGAGTTGGAGAAGGTGGAGGCAGCGGCAGAGCTTCGGTTAGACATGAAAACCAAAAATACAGCCTTATGGCCACGTTAGACAAGTTCAAAATCTTCGCCTTGCTGAGGCGAAGTCAACGGCAGTGGCTGCGTAGTGTGGCGTGGTGTGTGTGGGCAAAGCAAGGTCGAAGGTGTGTGTGGAGTGCTATGTTCAAGGGGGTTCTCGAGAGGCAAATCCCCTTAATTACTTGAGGGTTTTGGTCGTGAGGACACGGCAGAGGTGAGGAGCATGGAACCAGCGCGATTGTGCATTTGTGGAAGCTACTAGGGCACTCCAGAGGTTCATCGGTGAGGTGGAAGATGACGATGTGGACGGCGTAGGAGCGGTTGCTATGGAGAAGTAGTAGTACAATGCTGATGAGTCGAGGATAGAGCATTTATTAGGCTAGGCTATGGATAAATAGAGGTAGAGGCAACGCCGGGTCTGGTGTGGCCGACGTCGGAGACGAAGATGCTCTGGCTAGAGAGAACGGCGACAACAAGGGGAAGGAAGCACCTCGGGGGTATGTCAAAGTGCGGAAGAAGCTGGGGAGTCGAGACCGACCAACTATGGTCCATGACAGCTGGTGAACAAGCTTGGAGGAAGGGGTCGCCGGAGCAAGCCAAGGAGGAGAGGAAATAGGGCTAGATTTGGCTCAATTTCACACTAAGGAGGTAAGGAATATCATGGGGGGGTTTTTTATAGGCTAGAGGGCAAGCTTTCTAGCTTGGAAACCAAGCTTGAAAGCTCCTAAGATTCGCGAAATAGGAGACCCGAATCTTTGAAGGATTCACACGAGCTTTTTAAAGAGGTTTGGAGACTTGGACGTGGCTCAATAGGAAGGAGATTATCTAACGAATCTCCCTTTCAATTTTGAGAGGGATTCATCAAGTAATCACAGAGTTCTTGCCAAAAAAAGCTCGTCAGAGTAGGACTTCTCCACAAAAATGGTGGAAGGACCTTTTTGTAAAGAGTAATGACAAAGATAGGGGGTATTTGCAAGGAATTTCAAAAGCTGAGGAGTTGTGTGTGAGAGAAAGAGTCAGACTGGACTAAATTGCAAAATAGGTCAAGATGATCTATGATTGAGCCTAAATTTTGATACAAATCTCATTTGAACCTAAGGAATCCAATGATGAAGTTGGATTTTGGTTTTGACCTAATTTGATTGGGTAATTTATGTAAAAACCTAAATTAGGGCAATAGTCTGTCAGAAACTCTGTTTCAGGTCAAAATGAGTTTAGATGGTCAAATCAAGGATGCCAAACCCTAGAGAATATTTTTATACGATTTTTAGAGGGTTTAGATGAATCTTATCCTAACTAGAACCTCAGTTAATTAAGCGGGTCTGTTTTTAGGATTTCAGATGTCCATTAATTCTTGAAATGCATGAAAACTCGTTTCTATCTGCATGGACCCACTTATTAGTCATTAATGACTAAATGACCTTTAATAAGCCCTTAGCATATCCCTTGGTTATTCTGCATTTGTGATAAGATGGTAAAATTACAGAAATAACCCTATTTTCATCTTTTCTTAAAACAACTCAATCTGCCCAAAAGACCTTCTGACTTTTGAATTTATCAAATCAAAATAAGCTAGTTATGGCTCATGATGGGGTTCCCATCACTTACTAATAGACATGAAATGGAAAGCAAAGAAAGAAAAGAATTATGCTTTATCATATTCTATAAAATTTGGATGAACTCGCTTTATGGAAGATTTGGTATCAACCCTATAGGGTAGTACTGTGACTGAAATCTGCACTCAGGAGCAATACAATTCTATCATTATGTCAAACAGCTTTATGTTTGGTGACAAATTGAGTGAAGATCATTTTATGTGCACATACAAAAGAAATCTCATAAATCATCTGATGAATTTTGGAAACCAGCAAGGATTGCTACTATCCCAATGGTATAGTATTTCTGCGGCAATTATATCTTGTGTAAGGATTTATATGCATCCATATATAAAGCAAAATCAATGCTTCTACACTGATACAGATTCAATTTTTCTGCTTAAACCACTCTCTGATTTAGAAATCTCCAATGATATTTTAGGGAAATGGAAACTGGAGTCTAAGGTGAAAGGTCTTTTCTTGGTACCTAAATGTTATTACCTCAAAAATCATGAAGATCAAGAGCCAGTCATTGTTGTTTACAAAGGAGCTGTCAAAAGCACTGTCACAGAGGAATGGATGAAAGAACTCTATCATGATGAAACTAAGAAACATACTGTCACAATTCAATCATCCATTCGTGTGGAAATGAAAACATTGACCATGGAGTTGGGATCAATTGACTTGAGCTAGTTTGAGCTACCATCCAACTAAGGTGAGCTGAATGGAGCTAAAGTGAACTAGCTAGAGCTACCATTCAATTGAGATGAGCTGAATGGAGCTAGAGATGAGTTGATCCAGCTAGAATGAGCTGGGATCCAGCTACGATGAGCTGGATCTAGATGGAAACCAGTTAAAAGGGGCTTCTTCATCTTCTACCTTCTTGAGTTCCAGGATTTTAGGGATCTGACTATCTGTTTATACCTAACACTCAAATAAACATGTCAAAAACACAACAAAATATGCATTGCATGCCTAACCTAATTGATGCCTAAATGCAGCCCAAAAACTCATTTGCGAAGGTAAAATCCTAAGAGCTAGGTTTTGTTTCAGGGCATAAGAATGATGATAAACTACGTTTATCATACCCCCATGCTTATCTTTTACTAGTCGCTTAGAAAATCAAATTTATACAAAATAGAACTTTCGGGAAAACTACTTTTTTCAACTTTTTTTTAAGGAGAAAGAGATCACGGGACCTTGGCTAGTTAAAACATGGGAGGTACGAGATTTGCTATAGTAAACATCGGGATTCATTTTCGGATCCAAAAAATTAGATGAATCGGGATTAATATACCCTCCAAAAATTCATAAATTAATCCCTTGTTAATTCAGATGACTTGAAATTTTTATAGTTAGGATTTCTCCTGCTCTTGAATCTGATTCGCAACTTGTAATATCCTTTAAAACATTGTGTCTGTGCTTGTAAGAAACCAAAATTTGTAACGTCATGTTTTTGGTTTACAACCTTGTTTTTCTGTCTCCCCCATGCTTATTCTTAACTTAGACTTATAACAGATGTGTCGGGATCATCATTCCCATTACCAATCCTTGATGGTGCTCTAGCGACAGTACTTCGAGATAGTACTATCCATGACATAACCCAGGAACTCATAACCCCAAAAATCAATGTGGTTTAAAGGGGCACTCCAAGTAAACTCAAGCTCTTGCTTCAATGCTTTGGGTAGAGCACCGTCCGACACACTTCAGCTACAAAAATGCACCTTAATGCTTCGTCTAAAGATATGAAATATAGATATAGAGCAGTGCCAAGGCAATAACATATTGACATCGCATCCTCAAAGGAAGCATTTTCCTCCTTCTCGACAGTGGGAACTCAAACCAATGATCTGCTTCGGGCTTTTACTAAGGCCAAACAAAGGATTTTTCTAATTTCTAATTATTTTTTAGGTGTTACCTTGTGTGTGAATTTTGACACAAGAAATTTTGTGTGAGATGAAAGTTTTTGAATTGAAAACTAAGTCAGATACTTTCCATGTTACAGAGGGGGATCAAGTCACCTAAAGTATCATGAGTTCAGGTGAAATTTTAGAGAAAGATATTTGATCTAGTCTAAAGGTAGACCCTGAAATTCTAATAATCAGATCCATATCATTATCCCTAGTTTGTTAAAGATTAAATCCTAATGTACAAAAAGCGAATGCTCAACCTTAGTCCCAATTTCAAAATTTCCTAAAAAAGTTTTCAACATTTTTATTTTTTTAGGTATGCATGCAGAAAATAAAACAAGAAAATTGCATGCTTTTGGATTCTAAAAATCCTGATTTGATCGTAAAAATTTGAAAACACCCCCTCATGCTTAAGATGTGGCTTGTCCACATGAAATTGGAACGAAAAAGGGATTACCTTGGTGAAGGTGGTCAACATCAGGATAGGCAAAGCCACTAAAAAGATAGAAAAATGAAAAAGCAAAAAAAATGATAGGTTATCTCTCATCCAGTGCTATCTTTTACTTCATTCAGCCAGGTGTGAATTGCAATGCACGAAAGACGGGCAATCATGTAAATAATTGGACACTTAAATGTTCTTAAGAAAGGTGTCTTCCTCAGGAACTCTGAAAAAATGATTGGTAAAGATATAGGGATCAAAATGAAACAGAAAATTGGAAGAATGATCCAAGTCTGGCCATGGTTTGAATTTATGATGAAAGCCAAACTTGGATGGGTTGGGTGATAGGTCCATTGGAAAGGGAGAGGGAGAGAGGTCATTGTGATGCAGGGTGGGTGAAGTTAGTGTGGATGTTTTTGGTGAAAAATCAGGAAGATTAAAAGAGTAAAAGTCAAACCCTAATTAATCTAAAATGTCTTGGACCACAAAATCATATTTAGAATATGAATCAATAAAATTTGGATCAATGGTGGTCAAAGTAGAGTAGGAATTGATCAATAAAGATTTCTCAATTATTGCTTCCATTTTATTATCAGGGTCCTCAAAAAATTCATGATCAATGGACTTCTTGGAAGCTTGGAAAAGATCTAATTTGATAGTCTAGTTACTGCAACTTATATCCATTTTTCTGAAATGATAATTGATATAAGCTTTTGCAGTAGCCAAAAAAATTCTTTCAAGGATGATAGGGGCAGTTTTGAGAGCCTCAGATACCTCTATGTCAAGGACTAGAAAATCAATCGAAAATAGACAATTCCAGACCTTGACAATACTATCCTTGACAACTCCTCGAGGTTGAATGGCAGATCGGTTTGTCTATTGAAATTGAACCTTAATAGGGTTTAAATCACCGAATCGAAATTTCTTGAATAAAATCGAGGGAGTGAGATTAATAGAGGCACCTAAGTCGAGAGGGGTGCGATGAAAGGTGGTGTCATTTTTGACAACCGAAATGAGCGGTGCACCCAGGTCCTTTTTCGTGAGAGGCAGCTTGCTCTATATAACTGAGCTTACTGTCTCAGAAAGGACCACCCATCCTAGATTCTGGTCTTGCCACTTGGAGTACACCATTCTTTCAAAAATTTAGCATAGGCAAGGGTGGCATCTAGGAGGGGGATGCTAGTTTGGACTTGCCCAAATAAGTCCAAAAGATCTTGGTGAGAAGGCTCTGATTTCTTTTTAGAAGGATTGGATTGCAGTCCTTGAGGGTGAGAAATAGGATTTTTATCTTGTGTTTTTGGTGTTTCTTTTTCTTCTTCTTGATTAGGGTTAGGAGAGTTAAGTTGCATAGGTTGAGAGTGGGTTTCATCAATTTTATTTGAATGCCATAAATCAGTGGTGGTTTTCCCACTCCTCATTATATCTGCATAGGCAGTTTGGTATGCCTAGGAGGAGGTAGGGGAGCCTATTGTTGATAGAAACCAGGTTGATGCCGCGGTATCAAGTTAATAGGAGGCTGATTAGTGTGGTTTTGATGTTGGTTTCCACCCAGGTGTTGGTTCCTTTGATTAACAGGGTTTGGTGTGAGCAGGGATGGTGAATGTCCTGCAGGTCTTTGGATTGGAGTAACCACAACTTGATCATGGAGATTGTTAATAGCACTGGTTATTTCCATCGTTTTGCTTTGCATTTCCTGCATGGTTTTCATCATTTGGGCATTGATGACTTCTTGAGATGGCCCAGATTGATAACAAGTCTTATTTGAACCATACCCTCCAAATGGGTTTTATTGTTGGAAAGGATTCGGATTGATCCAGGAGTGAGTCGGATAATTCCTCCAATTAGAGGAGTTTTTAAATTGCTCCAAGAGGGTGGAGATATTTTGAGTAGGGTGATAATTTGGATATGTGTAATTCTCCGTTGAACCATAAAAAGCCTCGAAATACCGATTATACTCAACACAGGCAGTATTTAGATTATGCAAATTTTCTCTCTTTGGGGTGTTAGATGGGGTTAGATGTGGAGTCCATGGAGCTTGGGTAAGTTTGGCAGGTCTCCCTTGGTTGGCAAGGTTTGTTTTATCCCTATTCAATTGTTGATTAGCTTGTAGCTGAGCCATCATGGAGCAGAAATGAGGTAAGGGGGCTTGATTAGGTAGCTCCACGGCAGATAGCTAGGGGATGGAAAAATCAGCATGTGGGTTAGAGGACTTATTTTGTTTTTCCATTTTTTTTTAACGACAAAGAAGAGGAAGAATACGGGAAAAGAGGTCTTTGGCGCGAGGGGGGGAAAAATCAAGTGGTCCCTCAAAGTGCAGAGTTTGGGACCGTCACCCATGCAAAAATTGGAAGAAACAGGGAGGAGAGGAGGGAGAGATGAGAGAGTGTGCAATTAAGGAACAAAATTCTAGACCTAACTTAAATGTGACTCCCTAAAAATTAACCTAAGACTTGATCTATCTAGGAAATAAGTGTTAATCGCTCTGAATCAGATTTTAAAATCGATGCGTTGCAATATAGATTGAATCAGAGCGAAAAACAAATAGAATTTATACTCGAATGGAATCCGAGGTCGAACGCAAGAAACTATTAGCAAAATAATTCTCAAGATTACAATTCAAGCACAATATAAGCAATTTACAAAAGAATTCCAAGCAACAATAATATATAAATGAAAGCAAATGTCAAATAGTGCAAAAAGAATGGGGTAAAATGGTGATTTGAATCACCAATTACCCCTCACAATAATATCAAATATCTCAACAGCATTAATCAATTTAAATCCATATAGGATAAGTGCACAGTACACTCCCTTCAAAGAAAAGACAATGAAATTCTCAACCTGACGGCTTAACCGTCCAACTGCTACAATGCCAAGAGGGCACCCTTCCCCTTCCTTCCCTTTCTCTCTTCTGCCTCCTTAAGCTCCGGAGAAGGCACAACACAGAGCTCAACACCAACACCAACAGAGGCAAAGGCCTCCCTCAGAAATCACTAAGTATTGAGAGGAGGGCAACAGAGCAAAACCCCCCTCCCCTCCCTCTCTTTTATTTCTCTCTTAGAATCAGGTGAACTAGACCAGACCCGAGTAACCGGGTAAACGGACCAAGGCCTTGACCCGCGAGATATGAACATGGGTGAGGGCGTGCGTGAGGAGTGCGTGTTGGGACCTCACCCCCTGTGCGTGCTGAGACGATAAGCCACCAACACAAAAACAATTTAAACCGCATGGGGGCTTCGGTGCTTTCCGATGTGGGACTACGTTGTCCCCCTATTCCATTGCGAAATCCCGCAAGAGCTGCAACTGAAGGGAGTCTGAATTGATGGTGCAAGCAACCTGGGCAGTTGCAATTGTGGAGCTAGAGATGTTCCTAGAAGGTGTCTGCAATGCTTGGGGAAGAGAATACTGATGAACACGGCCTGGTTACTACAGCTGAGGTCAGAGAAGATGACGTAGCGGCGGAGCTCTGACCTGGAACCTAAAACAGAAGATAAGGCCTTTCAGCCACATCAAAATAGACTAGAGGAATCGCTGGGGCTCGACAAGTGCAGGGGTGGGTGCAGCATGTGGTGTGAGTGATGATGGAAGCCTGACAACCTCGAAAAGGTGAAGCGGGAGTGCTTGAGTTCGAGGAGATGTCCTAGTGGGTGAATCACGAAATTGGTTGAGGGATTTTGTAGAGGGTGATGCGGCGGAACTTATGGAGGTGGCGCGGGGCTATTTGGTGGACTATGGCGATGGCACGGGCTCACCGGAGCCCTTGCCGGAGGCGAAGAAGACGGAGGGGGAGAGGAATGGTTGGCGATCGTGCATGTGTTATGAGTGCGAGAAAAAGTAGAGGGAGAGAGAAAGGGATAGAGATACTTAGCGACGAGGTAGAGAAGCGAAGGCAGCCAATTGTGGTAGACCAGCATCGGAGAAGGAGGAGAAAACGGCGAGACGACGACAATGAAGTAGGCAGAAGTACGCCCTTCCTTTGGCTGGGGAGGGTCGAGACGAGGAGAGGAGTACGATATGCCGACCAATTTGGTCGTTGGATGGTCGAAGGAGGAGAATCGAGGAAGTCACCGAAGTAGTGGTCATTGGAGCTAGAGGAAGAGATTTAGAGTCTTTTGGCTTGCCAAGACTTGCTAAAAAGCTTGGCCATGCGACAGGGGTTCTTTTATACGCCATAGGAAGGCCTTCTAAGATTGGAAAGAAGATTCCTAGCTCGGTGGGTTTTTGCGAAATAGGATACCCGAACCTTTGAAAGGTTCGCATGACCTTTTGGAAAAGAATTGGAGCCCAAGACTAGTCTCATTTGGAAGGGAATTTCGCAAGCAATCTCCAGTTCAAATTTGGGATTGTTTGGTTGAGAATTGAGTGAGAAAATCTCGCTTGAATCTCACCAGAGCTCAATGTGTTCACACTAATGGCGACAAGGACCTAAATGTGAAGATGATGAAGAAGTTAGGGACCTATTTGTAAAGGATTCAAAAGTTAGGGACATGTGTGTAAGATAAAAGAGTCAAATATGACCAAATTGCAAACAAGTTAAGATGATCGTAGATTGGGCCCAAATTTTGGTACAAACCTAATTTAGATCTAAGGAATTCAATGGTGAAGTTGGATTTTGATTTTGACATAATTTGACTGGGTAATTTGCATAATTACCCAAATTAGGGCAAATATCTGTCTGGGACTATTTGGGTCAAGACAGGTTCTAATGGTCAAATTGAAGACATTAAACCCTAGAGAATATTTTTATATGAATTTATAGGGTTTAGGTGAATTTTATTCTAACCAAAACCTCAGTTAATTAAGCGGATTTATTTTTAGAGTTTTAGATGTCATTTAATTCTCAAAATACGCGAAAACCCTTCTCTATCTGTACTAACCCACTTGTTAGACTCTTAAGACCATTTGACCCTTAATTAACCCCTGGGAAAACCTATGATTATTCTGCATTCAAGATATAATGGTAAAATTACAGTTTTAACCTTGATTTCTTGTATTCCTCTCTGAAAGGATTTGCAATGAATTATGACCTTCTGATGGTTATGCAGGAGTATTTAATGACCTAATCAGATCAAATTGAGCTAGTTATGGCTCATGATGGTGTTCCCATCAAACCCCTATGCCTAGCTTTTACCAGTCCCTTTGCAAAATCTCATGGAATTAACTCAAATTCTAGACCATGCCTTTTTATGCTCAGATTTCTGATGTGTGCTTTCTTTTTTAGATTAGGTCAGAATGCTAATAGTTGGCCTAGAGGTACTCAAGTACGAACCAAGATCCGGACCTAACAAGCTCTAGCCTCAGTCCACCGCGAAGGTTTCTAAGGCCCACAAGAACTAACCTAAGCTTCGTTAAACTCTGCAGTTAAAGCACCCGTGCTTAAAACATGTTTAGTCCCACTTCAGTTTGCAGTGCATTTTTATAAGAGAGAGACATAAGATTTTTTTATTTTTGGAGAGTTTTTTCTCTCTTTTCTTTCTTTATTTCTAGCTTCGGATTGGCTTTACAACACGGTCTGTATCAGATTCCTAGCTCCCACCATCAATCCACGCAGGGTCCCTAGCAATCGATGCTTCGAGATAGCACCACCCATGTAACCCCCAGAACCCTAGCTTTTGACACTTCAAGATAGTGCCGCCCATAGCGTTCTGTAGCTAAATTCAGGCCCTGGCAATCGACATTTTGGGATAATCCTACCCATGGCACCTGAAATAGCACAAGGTCATTACGTGCCCACGGTAGGATATTTAGATATCTTAGGAGACAAGCACCGAGGAGACGGTATGTTATTACGCATCTTCGAGGGAAATTTTCCACCTCTTCACGACGGGAACTCTTCTAAATCAACTTGTGTTGATTAGCCGCTCCTAATCTAGGTAGCATTTCATCACAGAATTAACGCATTTGCATGATTTTGATAATTAAGTGCACTTAACCAGACTGTGTGTAAATTAGGGTACTTAGGTTACCAAGTCCCTCAAATTAGAAGTCAGTTAACGATGCCGAATAATCGATAAGCCTTAGACCTAATACTTAAGCTTCGCATTTTCCTCAACCTCTTAAGGACTATCCAAATCTTAACGAATATTTAAATTTTTAAGCCTAAACATAAGCCCAAGAGGCCTAAGATCAGCGTTCATACCAACCTCCGTGTCTCTTAGAACTTTTTATCTTTCATTTCTTTCTTTTGATTTGGTCTACAACTAAGTAGATTACTTAATCTTTTACTAATGACTATTACTTTTTATTTCAAATTGTTACTCCTTTTTTACAATTAAATCACCTCCTCTTTCCCTCCTCAAGAATGATATGAAATTTGATCATTCAAATTTTCCTCCCTTCTCCATTTTTTGTGTTTTTTTTTTTTTTTTTTTTGGAATATGCTTTTTTTTTATGAAACCCTTTCTTGTGAAGTGATTCTCACAATGTTTTGCACTTTAATAACCCCCCATGCCTATGATTTGCAATGTCCTCATTGTAAATTAGGTGGGTTCGAGTTCAGCTTAGATCGTACATTAGAACAAGTTTAGATGGGTGGACGGGTCGAGGTAACTGTTGTGGACGATTTCAAGCTCTGGTACGGGTGCCAAAGGTAGGTTCAACTGTTCTAATTGATGAACCCTAAAGTGCAATATGAGTTCAACACGGGATGTGTCAAGAAGGGTTTCGATTTTTTCAGAAAAGATGACAGGTTACCTCCTGTTAAACGCTGAGTTTAACGCCATCAGTCGAGCGCAATGACCTCAGGGAGAATGGAGATAAAAAGAGATAGTAGCCAAGTTCGAGTCAGTGAGTTCGACGAATAGTTTGAGCCTCTGACCAATCACAATAAAAGGTTCAAAATCACGGCTGAGTTCACTAATTTGGACTACTCCATTTCCAAAGATTCATCTCACCAAGAATGGTCCAATCCATTTTGATTTGAGTTTTCCTGGGAACAGTTTGAGTTTGGCATCAAAGAGTAGAACTTTTTGACCAGGGTGGAAAGATTTTTGCATAATGTGCCTGTCATGGAAGGCTTTGACCCGCTCTTTGTAGATACGCGAGTTCTCATACTCATCATTGCATAATTCCTCGATCTCGCTCAATTGCAACCAGCAATGTATTCCAGCCTTCATCAGATCCAGATTGCACTTCCATACTGCCCAATAAGCCTTGTGCTCCATCTCGACGAGAAGGTGACATGCCTTTCCATACACTAATCTCAAGGGAGACATGCCTAATTGGGTCTTGTGGGTAGTCCTATAGGCCCACAAGACTTCTGGAAGGTGAGTAGACCAATCCTTCCTATCAGGCTGAACAGTGACCTGAAGGATCTTGATATCTCGATTTGACAGCTCTGCCAGTCCATTAGTCTGGGGTTGGTAAGGAGTCAAGATACAATGCGACACCCCGTACTTTTTCATCAGGGACTGTAGGTGCACATTGATGAAATGAGACCTACCATCGCTGATGATGGCCTTAGGAACCCTAAATCTGGTAAAAATGTTCTCCTGGATAAATCGGACGACAACTTTATGATCACTAGTTCTCGTGGGGACAGCTTCAATCCATTTAGAGACAATCAACAGCGAGTAGAATGTACTCAAAGCCGTTAGATCTAGGAAAGGGTCCCATGAAATCAATTCCCCAAATGTCAAAGATTTTGCACACAATAATCGAGTTTAAGGGCATCATATCCCACAGCCCATGTTATCGACGGTCTGACGAGTGCATGCCCTATAATATGTCTGTGCGTCTTTAAACAAAGTAGGCCAAAAGAAACCACATTGAAGAATTTTCGCTGCAATTTTACACCCAGAGAAATGGCCACCGTAGGCCTAGTCATGACAGAATGAGATCACGTCATTGACCATGTCGTCAGGAATGTATCTCCGGATCACCTGATCATTGCCAATGTGGAAGAGATATGGTTCCTCCCAAATATAGTACTTGGCCTCGGCAATCAATTTGTCCCGCCTGGAAGTCGCCCAATCTGATGGGACATTCCCCATAACCAAGTAGTTTACAATATCAGCAAACCTTGGGAGACTGTGAATGGTTAACAGGTGCTCGTCCGGAAAATGCTCGGTGATCGGACCAGACGGGTCGATGACTGAAGAAGGAAGACAAGACAAATGGTCAGCTACCATGTTCTGCTTTCCCACTTTATCACGAATCTTGAGATTGAATTCTTACAACAGCAAGATCCAGCGGATTAGTCAAGGTTTCGCATCCTTCTTCCCGAGGAGGTGCCTCACTGCAGTGTGATTCGAGTATATGAAAACACAAGAACCCAAAAAATAAGATCTGAATTTTTCTAGGCCAAACACGACGGCTAGCAGCTCTTTCTCAGTAATTGTGTAGTTATGCTGAGCCTTGTCAAGTGTCTTGGGATCACATGGGTTTCGTGTGTTTGAAATCAGGGTTACAAGTAACCCATCATCGTAGTTGCAAAACTCGTGATCAAATATAACTTATACCGAAATTCCAAGGGAGTCTCGGGTCGAATATAGGGAGGCGACGTTTACTTTGTATGAAAACCACGCTTCGATTTGTTTCTTTTTGGTATTTTAGGGTTTTTTTTTTGTTTTTAAAATAAAATGACAATCAATCACAAGAGACAGATAGAATTGAATCTGATATATTGCATGAATGTCAATTGCAATAATATAGAAAACATAAAAAAAGGGGGAGGTGAGAAGAAATCTCCTGAAGCGGCTGTTCGACGAGATGACAGCAACTAGCGGAAGCTCGGATGGAGTTGGGAAGCAGGACAATGAAGGTGAGAAGCGGGAGGACGTCAGGTAGAGGAAAGCTTCAGCACAACTCCGGAATGGAGGTGAGAAGGCGGAGATGACCTGCTACTGGAATGGAGGTGGGAGGTCGGCTCCAAGGCTACCTATGAATGGGGATGGGAAGGTGGACAAGTATTTGGTGGGGCAGAGTTCTATTACACTAATATGCACCTTGAGAGCTTGAGAGAAAGCTCTAACAGAGCGTTGGTAGGCTTGCTAGAGCTTGGGAGTAGGTGGGAGTAGAATAGGTAGAGATTGCTTGGAAGAGAGGGGGTGTTGGTCCTTTTATAGTGGATGAAAAGAGGGTAGAATAGGCATGGGACCATTAATGACCTCCAAGTCGTCATTGGAAGTGTCGCTATAGGCAGCTCATGCCCGCTTACGCCCACAGCTGGCCTTGCTGGCGTGCGAATAATTAGCATTGGCTATAAGCATCGCTGTATGTCTGCCAAGCTATTGTTGAAGGCTGGCACCAACCGAGCACATGCCCGCCCCATGCATACAGATTACGCGGAGGTCCTACCTGGCGTGCGCACTGCTAGTGCATGCTAGCACTGTGCTGCTGCTGCTGCATGCACTGGCTAAATTGAGAATGGGGGGCTGCGGGGATTCGAACATGTGCCCCTCCCTTGTGATCCAACGCTCCCGCCATTGCACCACGTTCGCAAGTGTGTCGCGAAGGGGAGTTGCGGCCGCGTGGTGTGGGTGAGCTCTCAACCATTGGATTTTCATCCAATGGCTGAGATCACTTGATGGGCAGCCCTTGGAGATGTGGCGGGTGACTTTGGGTGCTCCAGATGGTGCCATTGGCACCATCTGGATTGTTCACCCTTCATTGTTTGCAAAGGATGCCATGGTGCTCAGATCGATGTGATTTCTATGTTGTCGAACTGCGATCATTGCTCCAGATCCATCCATACAGTCGGATTTTTCATCCAAAGTCCGTAAAGACGTTGCATTGCCTCCTAGCCATATAAAATGAAAGAATTAATATACAAAACATACAACTATCCTAAATGCCATGCAATGGATGTTATGCAGCATTTATAACATGATATGCAATTCTAATCCTAGGAACTATCATAAATAAGCATTTTATTATGAATTCATGTATGTTTATCATACCCCCATGCTTACATTTTGCTAGTCCCTAGCAAAATTAGCCTAAATGCTATTTATAAAAGTAGAATTACGATTCGATCTCTTAGGCATAATTTGTTGGTTGTTTTAAGAACTTTCAACCCAAGACCTGATTACGAAGACTCGACAATGCCTATCTGCCAGAATGCAGACCATCCAAGCCCTCGCTTTATTTGAGAAGATGATTCAAAACATTTTTCTTGTTTTTCTTCTTTTCTAATTTTTTTCGTACTTTTGGAGTTTGAGAGTTCTTGGATAACTTTTTACGGCTACCCAACTCACCCAAGACTCAAAAAGGACTCTAAGTGCTAAGCATCTAGTGAAAAGAGTGAAAGACTCACTAGGTGGCCATTAAAACGAACTTCGGATTTCTATGACCCTAGGTGACCTTGCCTAGAGGTTTATCTTTTTGAACTATAGCTTTCTCCTTTTATTTATGAGGTCAACACAATGGCGAACCCAGTGTATATCTCCTCAGTTTATTCTACTTCCCCCCTTCTTCCCTAAGTGTTTTGGGAATTATTGTGCATTTTTTTGTGAGTTGGGTTCTGGACAACCGATCAATGAGCTGTTACCCACGACAACTTACTAACTATACTCGTGCGGTGAAGTGTGAATTTTTTTTATTTATTTTTTTCTCCTTTTCTATTTTTTCTTTTTTTTCCTTTCTTTTTTTAAGTAGGTGGCTTCCCTGATCTAAGATTTACCTAAAGGCAGTATAATGAAAGTGATCTTGTGACTAGGCTCTGGACAATCGGCCGATGAACTGTTACCATCGACAACTTGCCAGCCATACCACCCTAGATAGTTCATTAGCTACTCAATTTCGAAAGAAACTGCCAAAAAGTGAGTTAGTGCAAAAAAAGTGTGTAGATGCTTAGCCTTAAAGTCCCCCCAAATCAGAAGACGAGTTGATAAGTCGTATACTTATCATCCCAATTTATTTACCAAATTAAAAGTGAATTTGAATTGGTAAGGACTCGAGACTAAGTCCATATTCGAGTGAACACCCAGACTAATTAAGCCCGAAGACCTGAAGAGTCTAGGTATTTAGGTCTCAAAGTATCAATTCCTAAAGTTTGCAACTCCTAATGCCTAAGTTCTCGTCTCCTAATTCTTAAATTTTTTGTTTTGATAGAATCAAATAACAAGAAATTATTGTTACAGCTGACAAAAAGATTATAAAATATATCCACCCCCTATGCTTAGCTATTGCCTCATTATTAAAAATGCAGGCATGCAGGAGAGTAGAACTAGAAGAATAGCACCTGGTTTCCATAGGATTCTGGTAAGCTTGGAACAGTCTTTACACATACTGAGTTTAATGCCTTCAGCTGGGCGATGTTCGACCCGCGGTGGTTAAGGCAAGGTAAGAGCAACCTTATTTAAGACGGGTTCAGGGAGCACATGGTCAACAAAGGGTTTGAGACACTGTCCATTGACCTTGAAGATATTACCCGTCTTTGAGTCAGACATTTTGACGACCCCGTTAGGGAAAATCCACTGAATAACGAACGGACCGTCCCACTTAGACTTAAGTTTTTCGGGGAAAAGCTTCAATCGAGAATCGAAAAGCCAAACCTTCTGATTCGGCTCAAAGCTCTTACGTGAAATCATCTGGTCATGGAAAGCTTTGGTCCTTGCCATATAGATTCTGGCATTTTCATAAGCATCATTTCGAAGATCCTCCAACTCAGATAGTTGGAGTTTCTTGATTTTCTCCGCCAACTCTAGGTCAAAATTACACTTCCTGATGGCCCAAAATGCCCGGTGTTCAAGTTCTTCAAGTAAGTGACATGCCTTACCAAACACCAGATGGAATGGAGACATATCGATAGCCGTTTTGTACACCGTACGGTAGGCCCAAAGAGCATCATCTAGCTTTTGGGTCCAATCCTTCCTATCAAGCCTAACGATTTTCTGCAAAATATTTTTGATCTCCCAATTGGAGACCTCAGCCTGTCCGTTCGTCTGAGAATGGTAAGGTGTGGAAATCCTATGATTCACCCCATATTTCCCCAATAAATTTCAAAAATGGGCATGAGTGAAATGTGTTCCACCATCACTGATAATTGCCCGAGGAACAATGAACCGACTGAAGATATTTTTCTTCACAAAATCGATGACCACCTTATGGTCATTGATCCAGGTGGGAATTGCCTCAATCCATTTGGACACGTAATCAACAGTGACCAGAATATACTGGTGTTCAAATGGAGGGAAGGGTCCTATAAAGTCGATGGCCCAAATGTCAAAAATTTCGATGGAAAGAATTAGGTTCAGGGGCATCATATCTCTCTTAGCCATGTTCCCGAGTTTCTAGCATCGGTTGCATGACTTTGAGAATTCCTGGGCATAGAATCTGGATTGCAAGATTTTTGCTACAGTCTTTTTCTCGAAAAAGTGTCCACCACAGGCAGATGAGTAGCAGAACATAAGTATGCTATGGAACTCAATTTCTGGGACACATCGACGAATAATCTGGTCAGTGTCGATGTGGTACAGCTCAGGATCGTCCCAAAAATAATGTGGCCTCAGACACAAGTCTATCCAGTTATTGTTTGGTCCAATCCTGGGGGATTTGACCAACGGCCAAATAATTGACAATGTCTGCAAACGAGGGGGTTCGGATACCCAAGACTATAAGGATAGTTTCATCTAGAAAAGTATCAGAAATTGGGACATCCGGATGAGGAGAATGAATTAGGAATCTTGAGAGGTGATCCGCCACTACATTTTGTGCCCTGGCTTTATCCCTGATTTCAAGATTGAATTCTTGAAGCAGCAGAATCCAGTGAATAAGCCAGGGTTTGGCATCCTTTTTGGCCAAGAGATGTTTCAAGGCCAAGTGGTCGGTATAGATGATGACACGAGAACCTAAAAGATAAGCCCTAATTTTTTCTAAAGCAAAACCTAAAGCTAGCAATTCTTTTTCAATAATAGTGTAGTTCCTCTAGGCTTCATCCAGAGTCTTGCTAGCATAGTAAATCACAGAGGGATTTTCTCAATCTTCTAACCCAAGACAGCCCCGATGGCATATTCAGATGCTTCAGCCATAACCTCAAATGGGGTTGTCCTGACCGGTGGTTGCAACACCGAGGCACAGGTGACTGATGTTTTTAATAAATCAAATGCCTCACGACATGATTCATCAAACTCAAACGGCGTGTCTTTGGCCAGAAGGTTACTCGAGGGTCGAGCAACCTTTGAGAAGTCCTTAATGAATATTTTGTAGAAACCCACATGACCAAGGAAAGAGCGGATCTGCTTTACGGATGTGGATGGAGGAAGTTTAGAGATAGCATGCACCTTAGCTTTATCAACCTCAATACCCCAACTAGAGACCACATGACCCAAGACAATTCCCTCCTGAGTCATAAAGTGGCTCTTTTCCCAGCTAAGGACTAGTCGTGTTTTGATGCATCTCTGGAGGATCAATTCCAAGTTAGCTAGGCAAGACTCAAAAGAATCTCCAAAAATGGAGAAATCATCCATGAACACCTTAAGACAATCTCCAACCATGTCAGAAGAGATAGCCAGCATGCACCTTTGAAAAGACGCAGGTGCATTGCAAAGCCCGAAAGACATTCTACGAAATGCAATGGTTCCGTAGGGACATGTGAAGGTTGTCTTTTCCTAGTCTTCGGGATGGATAAGGACTTGGTTATATCCCGAATAACTGTCCAGGAGGCAGAAGTATTTTTGCCCAACTAACCTTTCAAGGATTTGATCGATGAATGCCAAGGGAAAGTGATCATTTTTAGTGGCTATGTTCAGCTTTCTATAGTCAATACAGACTCTCCAAGCAGAAGCTAAATGAGTGGTGAAGGTTTCCCCTTTCTTGTTAGTCATAACTGTTATTCCCGCCTTCTTAGGTACAATCTAAACGGGGCTAACCCACGGACTATCCGAGATTGGGTAAATAATCCTAGCATCGAGTCACTTGATTTTCTCCTTCTTGACCACTTCTCACATATTCAAGTTTAGTCTCCCTTGCTTCTCACGAGAATGGCAGGATCCATCTTCCATAAAAATACAATGATTACAATAAAATGGCTCGATCCCCTAAGGTCATGGATGGTCCAACCAATTGCCTCCTTATTGTTCTTAAGGACCTTAATTAACCTCGATTCTTGCTCCTTAGTCAAATCAGCACCAGTAATCACAGGGAGCATGTTTTCAGGTCCTAAGAACTCATATTTCAAATTTTTGGGCAATGGATTCAGTTCCAACAGAGGTGGGTTTAGTATAGAAGGTAGGGAGGATGCTAATGAAGCTTCATCAAAACGATCTAGTGAAAGAGGTTGGGAATGAAAAAAATCAGCAGCCTCTTTAGGATGTGGTAAGTCTACCACAGAGGGTTGTAGGTTGGGTTTGCTAAAGCTGGTGGAGTCCTCAAGTGCACTGATGTCATACAAGTCTCAAAATCCTGATCCTCAAGCGCCTCAATGAATCCACAATCCTCAAATCCTCTTATTGCCTTAAAAATATCCAGAGTTAGCTTCATATCCCCAAAGGCGATCTCCATACTACCGCTTTCACAGTTTTTGTTGGCTTTGGCGATAGCTAGGAATGGACCCCCCAGAATGATGGGCGTGTTCCTCAAATCATTAGGTACATCCATGTCAAGGACGAGAAAATCTACAGGAAAATAGAAATCCTTGACCTTGATAATTACATCCTCAATAACGCCTCCCGGTGTGGTGACCAAATGGTTTGCTAATTGTAGCATTACTGAGGTTGGCCTGAGTTCACCTAACCCAAACCTCTCATAAAGAGAAGTCTGGATTAGGTTGATGGATGCACCTAGGTCCAAAAGTGCCCTATCAAAAGTGCATTCCCCAATAACGCATGAGATCAAGGGGGCACCTGGATCTTTCTTCTTTTGAGAAAGGTGATGCAGGATAACAGAACTTGCCTGCTCAGAGAGAATCACCTTCCTCAGAGTGGGTTCTCTCGGCTTACGCTTTTGGATACATAGTTCTTTCAAAAATTTAGCCTAAGTCGGGATGTGCTTAATAGCATCGAAGAGCAGAATATTGATCTCTATGCTCTTGAATAAATCCAAGAGCTCCTCATTGCTATCTAGAGTTTTCTTCTTCTTGGTTTCCAATAGGGCATCAGCGAACAGGATATGGGTGGTATTTTCAATTTTCGGTCCCTGGGCCTTATTGTCTTCTTCAATCTCCTCTTCTCTCTCAAGCTCCCCAAGGTTTTGGCATCTAGAAGGTAATTTAGGGTCTTGGGTTTGCTTTCCACTTCTCAAGGTGACAGAGTTTGCAGAGGCATAAGTGTTTGTGTCTTAAGGTGGGTTAGTAAAGATTGGAGGGCCTTGGTTGGTCATGTAACCAAAAGAAGATGATGAGGGACCCTGCTCAACCACCTGAGCATGTGCATGTGGGTCCCTTTGATTCCCGTACCCTTGGGCTCTATTGCCCTGATTTTGCACATTGCGTGGGTTGGGTACGGGTTGGGATGGTAGAGATCCGGGTTGTCAGGTGTTAGCAATTAACCCAAATTGCAAGTTATCCAATTATATCTTCATTTGCTGCATAAGCTGAAGCATGGACCCTTACATTTCTACCATTTGCCAATTTAACTTAGCCAACCCTGCAGATTGTTGGGCATTCCAAGATGGCTAAGTAACCGGCCTCGGGGGCAATTGGGTGTATACTTGACCCTGACCCATTGTCCTTTGAGATGCATAGTTGCTGGGTCAAGTTTGGGTCCGTTGCTCCTGACTTTTCCAGGAGAAGTTAGGGTGGTTCCTCCAACCCGAGTTATAAGTGTTGGAATACAAGTTGGACCTAACATTCTCCTACATTGCATATGCATCCTCATAAAACAAGGATGGAGAGAAGGAAGGATCAGAAAAACTGGGATCAAAGGCCCCAGTTTGGAACCCATAAGGTTCCGAGAAATCCTGGCTCATAGGTTGAGCCGAATCAAGCTGGTTCGCGAACTCCCGCCCGTGGGAGCTCGCAAGGAACAAAATCCCTAATTCCAAGATTGAGTAGGTATAAAAGTGTTTCCTGATTTCCCAGACATCCGTTCTTCCATTCTCTTAGCAACCAGGTCCATTTTATCCAGTTTATTAAAAATCAATTCCATGTCAAATGAATGAAAATCCTAGATCTCATTAGCACTTAACCCAGGTTATTGGGACCAGATGAATGCATCCATGGAGGCATGATTAAATGAGTTCTTGCTCATTTCCTCAAACAGGTCGTATGCGCTATCTGCATCCTTATTGAGGATGGAATCGCTCCTAGGCACCATGAAATGGTTTCCCCGGCCGCTGGGCAAAGGTGGTAATCACCTGCCGCAAGGCATTGGTTCTTTCAATAAGGAAGAATTTCTTCAAGAAAGCTGACTTAAGAGTAGCCCAAGTTTCGATCGGCCTTCCTATGGTCCGGTACCAATGTGCGGCTTTATCCCTGAGAGAGTGGGGGAAGAGCCTCAAGATCATTTGCTCTTCGTTCACATTCCATGCTTTGGTGGTCTGAACCAAAGTGGTCAAATCCTCCAAGTACTGGAATGGGTCCTCTGAGCCAAGCTCATAAAAATGCTTAATCAAGCTTAAGACCTAAGGCTTGATTTCTATGTCCCCGGTGGAAATCATGACGCCAGGACGTTCGCCATAGTTTGAAGGATCATAAAAATCATTTCAAGGGCTGAGCGCCCTGACCATTCATACGTTAGAACCATTGCTGCATCTACTGCATTTCTTCCAACTACCTCTGAATCAGCTCCTGCTAGTTCGGGGGCGACGGAGGTTGGTTGTTGATCAGCCATGGCATCTACTTAGCTAAAGCTCAACCTTCACCTCCAGGAATGGTCTAAAGGTCCTTCCAATCTAAGGTTCAATGACCTTCCAAGCATACATTGGAAGGAAGTCGGAAGGACGGGGAAGAGAAGGAACCCTGCAGCACAAAAATACAAGCCTGTCCTTAGATGGGGTAGTCTAAAGGTCTACAGACTCTCAGAATCCATCCTCAAATTATAGACAATTTACTCTATCTATGTCCAGGCAATCCGACCAGTTAAAAGGAAGGACTGGGAAGAAGGTTCTTCCTTTGTCATGCGCCTCCAATTCCTAGTGTACCTCCAGCCGCGGTCGTTTGACGCTACTCCCCTAACTAGACATCAGATTGACTAGTATAAGTAGGTTAATTGTGAATAATCTCAATCTGGATCCCGCAGAGCGAACTAGTCCTTAAGGCCAACGTCTACTCAATTTTAGTTAGGCTTGGGACAATAGTGCTTCTGGAATGTGATGGGCCCTTAATGGGCTATGCCCTTAATGATTTGTTTGAGAATGTGTAAATGTGCATAACTAAGAGGTTTTCAAGCAAGATTATTAATGATGAGGTGAGTTTTAGAGTTTGAATCTTGCTTAATAGCTTTTAGGATTCAAATATTAGGCACTTTCAACTAAGTTTTGTAAGGCAAACCAAGTTTTTTTTTAAAAGCACGTGTTCAAGTATTTTCCTTTAGAAATCAAGAAAAATATGGATTGCATGGCTTGACGTAGTTATTGAATCCTATGGGGCAGCTACAAAATGAACCTCTTTTAGATTAGGTAGTGTGGCCCAAACAGTTCAATCAATCAGCTCAAATGTACCACCGATTAAGGCACAAAAAGGTGATTAACCTAATATGATTTCCACTCTTTTATGTGTTGAATTCGTGTACCGGGTCCACAGGTCAGAATTCCAGTTGAGTAGATGAAAATCAAGTCAGGTTATGTGCCTCTGAGGTGGGTGTATAGAGTGTATAAATTGATTCATCCCACAGAAAGTATCTTTTTGTTTTCTTTTATAAAATGCAGGGGTGAGGTGGATGAAGGTGGCAAACAAGACAAAAAATTCTATCCTAGGATTTATGCAAACACCTAAGTAGATTAAGTCTTGGTTAAGGGTGTGGCGAAATGAAACTAGTGGAGGGGGAATGTGGGGAACACTTACAAAACACTCTACCCACACTTTACTCCAGTCTACCGCACTTGGATCTCCATGCTAGAGTACCCGCAAGATAGTAGATCAAAGATAAGCGGGGTTAGTGCTATGTAAATGAAAAGAAGTGCAGAAAATAATAAAGTAAATTTCGTTGCCTCTCCGGCAACGGCGCCAAAATGATCGACGTATTTCACGTGTTTGAAATCAAGGTTACGAGTAACCCGTCATCGTAGTTGCAAAACTCGTGATCAAATATAATTTATACCGAAACTCCAAAGGAGTCCCAGGTCGAACACAGGGAGGCGACGTTTACTTTGTATGAAAATCGCACTTCAATTTGTTTCTTTTTGGTGTTTTAGAGTTTTGTTATTTTTTTTATTTTTGAAATAAAATGACAATCAATCACAAAAGAGAGATAAAATTGAATCTGATATATTTCATGAATGTCAATTACAATAATATAGAAAACATAAAAAGAGAGGAAGGTGGGAAGAAATCTCCCGAAGCGGTTGTTCGGTGAGACGACGACGCCTGGTGAAAGCTCGGATGGAGTTGGGAAGCTGGACGATGGAGGTGAGAAGCGAGAGGACATCAGGTAGAGGAAAGCTTCAGCGCAGCTCCGGAATAGAGGTGAGAAGGTAGAAATGATCTGCTACTGGAATGGAAGTGGGCAGACAGCTCCAAGGCTACCTATGAATGAGGATGGGAAGCTAGACGAGTATTTGGTGGGGCAGAGTTCCGTTACACTAATATGCGCCTTGGGAGCTTGAGAGCAAGCTCTAACAAAGCGTTGGTAGGCTTGCTAGAGCTTGGAAGTAGGTGGGAGTAGAGTAGATAGAGATGGCTTAGAAGGGAGGGGGTGTTGGTCCTTTTATAGTGGATGAAAAGAGGCTAGAATAGACATGGGACCTTTAGTGACCTCCAAGTCGTCGCTGGAAGTGTCGCTGTAGGCAGCTCACGCCCACAACTGGCCTTGCTGGCGTACGAATAATTAGTGATGGCTGTAAGCATCACTGTATGACTGCCAAGCTGTCGTTGAAGACTGGCACCAACCAAGCACGCGCCTGCCCCATGCACGCAGATTGCATGGAGGTCCTGCCTGGTGTGCGTGCTAGCATGCGCTTGCGTGCGCGCACGCTGCTGGTGCGTGCTGGCGCTGCACTGCCGCTACTGCTGCATGCACGCGCATGCGCTAGCTAGATTGAGAATAGGGGGGTTACGAGGATTCAAACCCATACCCCTCCCTTGCGATCCAATGCTCCCATCGTTGCGCCACATCCACAAGTGTGCTGCGAAGAGGAGTTGCGACCGCGTGGTGAGGGCGAGCTCTCCCGAAGAGGATGAAATCCAACGGTTGAGATCACTTGATGGATGGCCGTTGGAGATGTGGCAGGTGACTTTGGATGCTCCAGATGGTGCCACGTGGCACCATCTAGACTGTCCACCCTTCATTGTTTGCAGAGGATGCCACAGTACTCAAATCGAGGTGATTTCTACGTTGTCAGACTGCAATCGTCGCTCTGGATTCATCCATACAGTTGCATTTTTCATCTGAAGTCTATAAGGACGTTGCATTGCCTCCTGGCTATATAAAATTAAAGAATTAATATACAAAACAAACAACTATCCTAAATACCATGCAATGGATGTTATGCAGTATTTATAACATGATATGCAATGTTAAGCCTAGGAACTATCATAAATAAGTATTTTATCATGAATTCATGTGTGTTTATCATCTTGCTAGCGTAGTACATGACCACGGGTTTCCCATCTATTTTCTGCCCAAGTATCGCACCCACAACATAATCAGATGCATCGCACATGATCTTAAAGGGTTGAGACCAATCAGGGGACTACAAGAGAGGTGCTTAGGTAACTCGATCACGTAGGATCTCAAACACCTAAGTGCACTCCTCGGTAATCTCAAAATGGGCATCCTTTGAGAGAAGATTAGTTAGGGGGCGTGCGATTTTCGAGAAATCGGGAATGAATCAACGGTAAAAATCGACGTGCCCCAGAAATGAACGGATGTTCTTAACCAAGCTAGGCATAGGGAGTTTGAAAATCAGATTCACCTTGGCTCGATCAACTTGGATGCCATTTTCAAAGACGAGATGTCCCAGGACAATTCCCTCAGGTACCATGAAGTGGCCCTTTTCCCAGGAAAGAACCAAATTCACGTCAATGTACCACCTGAGAATTTGAACCAAGTGCAGGAGGAAATCATCAAAAGATTCTCCAAATACCAAGAAGTCATCCATGAAGATCTCAAGGCATTCACCTACCATATCTAAAATATGGCAAGCATGTACCATTGAAAAGTAGCAGGTGCATTGCAAAGACCGAACGGCATCCTTCGGAATGCGTACATCCCGAAGGGATAGGTGAAGGTAGTCTTCTCTTAGTCCTTAGGATGAATTGCAACCTAGTTATAACTGGAGTACCCGTCCAAGAAGCAGAAGAATCGATTTCCCGCTAGTTTCTCGAGGATCTGATCAATGAACGGAAGTGAGAAATGATCCTTCTTCGTGGAGGAATTGAATCTTCTGTAATTAATGCAACCTCTCCACGAGTTCACTATACAAGTCGGTATGGTTTCTCCGATTTCAGTCGCGATCACGGTAAGTCTTGCCTTCTAAGGCACAACTTGGATTAGACTCACCCACCGACTATCGGAGATCGGGTAGATGATCCCTACATCTAACCAATTAATGATCTCCTTTTTCACGATATTCTGCAGATTTTGATTTAAGCATCTTTGCATTTCACGGGATGGTCGTGAGCCCTCTTCGGTATAGATGTGATGTGTACAATATGAGGGCTGATGCCAGTCAGATCATCGAGAGTCCATCAAATGGCTCTCTGATGCTGCTGGAGGACAGTAATCAAGCGTGCTTCTTGATTAGAGGTGAGTCAGGAGTTGATAATCACAGGAAACGTCTGATTGGAACCCAAAAAGACATATTTGAGATGATCGGGAAGAGGCTTTAATTCCATAACTGGATTGTCAGCAGCAGCAGGTGGTTCATGGTGGGTGTCAGGAGAAAACGAAGAAGCTATGGGTGTGTCTAGGTTAAGTTCAGACTCCTCTAATTGCAGGTTTTCATCTTGTTGTGGTTGATAAAAAATAATCGAGTTTTCATCGATACATGGGTTGTCAACCACAGCCTTGATATCACAAATTTACTCAATAACTCCGCAATTAATTCCTTGTTGGGCCTTAAAGAAATCGATATTTAGTGTCTTACTCCCAAATTTTAACTCAATTTGACCCTCCTTACAATTAATATTGGCCCTAGCTGTGGCTAGAAAAGGTCTTCCTAATATGATTGGTGCATTCATCAAGTTCTCAAGAGCATCCATGTCTAAGACGACGAAATCCATGGGGAAGTAGAAAACGTGTATCCTAACTATGACATCCTTGAGTACTCCTTTTGGTGACTTAATAGATTGATCAGCTAACTGCAAAGTCATCTCTGTCGGTTTAAGTTCAGATTCCTCAAAGTGGTCTAGTAGGGATGTGGGTATCAAATTGATGGAAGCTCCTGAGTCCAAAAGGGCTTTGTCAAATTCCAAATCACCGATCTTGCATGAAATCAAAGGGGTACCAAGGTCCTTTGCCTTAGGCAGGAGCTTGCTCAAGATGATGGAGTTAGCTTGCTCTGATAGTACGATCAGTTCCCTCCTTTGGTTCACAGCTTACGCTTGGGTGCACACATGTCTTTCAGGAATCGTGCATAAGCCGATACGTGGCGTATTGCATCCATCAAGGGGATATTTATTTGGACCTACTCAAAGAGCTTGACCAGGTCCTCCTCAAGTGCCACGAATTGGGGTTTCCTTTTTCCTTTGGTCAAGGCCTCCGAAAATGGAACCTCTACAGGTTCCTCTAGAATGGGTCCAGGTTCTCGATCTGGGACAAGGGTATCCTGGATGACTATCCTAGGGTTTGGGTATGAATTACCAGGCTAAGAGTGGCTTGGATAAGGTGGGTCCTGTGTTGCTTTGCCACTACGGGTAGTAACTGAATTTAGTCCTGCCTAGTTCTAGGTTGGTGTAGGCAAAAGAGGTTGTTGCTACTGATAACCTGCGTATGATGTCGAAGCCTCCATCCCATCGGGTGGAGCAGAAAGGACCTGATAGACATAGTGAGCTTGGCCCTGAGTCGGGTTCATAACGCGACTCTGGTTCGACACGTTATTCGGGTTAGGCAGAGGTTGTGAAGGAAGTGCACCAGGTTGGCGAGGATTTGCCATCTGAGCAAGTTGATTGCTGTAACGACCCAATTCCCGAGTCCCTACGAGACACGAGAACCGGACCGACTCGACTAATCTCAAGACCTAGTCGTCCAATGAGGAAGTAACCAAAAGAGCAGTAAAATAAATCACATTCAGCATGAATATAACTAACAGTAAGAAAATACAGCAGTAAGGAAGGAAACCACTACAGTATATACCACCATAACAGTAGAAAAACATTCATAACATAATATGAACTGCAGGTAAAGAAAAGTACAGCGGTAACAAGAACTACTCACTACAGCGGAAACAAAAGGGGTACAAAAGAACAGTGGTAACTCTACTGGACCCTACTCGGCCCAGCGTCCTTTGCAGCTGCTGACCTTGGCTGCTCAACACCTGGTCCGGAAAAGTAACGAGTGTAACACGTCAACAAAACGCTGAGTAGAGTGGTAACTAAAACAAAAGAAACAGTAGAGTGTACAGTAGCTGTTATGTCCTGTTACTTTATTTACGTCTTTCAATTGTCTCACGGTTTCATTTATTTCTCAGATCCTTCACTTGATCTCGAATGTTCCTCGTGGGAACGATCTTGATTGCAGTCTTTTCCGAACAGTAGGAGCACGTGGTGCTCTCCTGGCCGGGAGAGTCCCCCGTGGTGGTCCTACTCTCAGTCAACCACCCCAAGGTCACGGACAGGCGTAACGGTGACTACGACACGCACGATAAACGCACAGGTAGCTAACCCGCACTGGCACGCGGTCAGTCGTTTCCATTAACGGGTGCGCCCAAAGCACAGCACGGAACCAGTACAGGGCAGAGCCCTCTCAGTAACAGGGGTCCAACCCCTACACAGTAACTAAACAGGGGCCTTGCCCCTCCACAGTCCGCGCACCCTCACCTGACTACCCTGGTTTGCCCAGTGGGCCTAACAAGTCGGTGTAGGAGGCTAGCAGAACCCCGGGGCCCGTGGGGTAGCTACTACCTCCCTACACTAGTAGCTCTCCTCGGTACTACATACACGAGGGCCAGCAAGTCTGTACAAAGTGGCCAGTCCTGACCCCGGGTCCCTGGGGCGGTTGGCTCCGCTTTGCACTAAACAAGTACAAGTACTTCCCTTGGTACTACGTACCCAAGAGATAACACACTACCACATCTTTCTTTCTCAATTCCATTCCTTTCTCTTTCCAGGAGTTCCACTCCTAATTCCCCGTAGGGTTCCAGTTCTTTTAACTCAACACATTCAGGTTTCACCTTTCCAATTTCACGTTCATACATCCCATATTCTCAGACATGCTCATTTATTCATAACAGGCAGCTGTTAAACCAATTTACAGGTAGCTATTATTTCCTTTCCACATTTTCCAAGACTGCAGTATTCATATATTCCACTAATTCTTTCCATCCTAGGATTCATGCCATACCCTAGGATCTATCATGCAATCTAATTTTCCAGCCCTAGGATTCATGCAACACCCTAGGATCTACCATTCATTCTAGTTTCTCATTCCTAGGATTCATGCAATGTCCTAGGTTCTATTTATGGTTCCATAATTTAAAAGCCACTCTACCGGTTACAACAGGCGTATTGGGGGCGTGGTCGGAAATCCCGCGTACCTCCGCAACCCCCAAGACTGCAATGGAACGGGATCCTATCATAAGCATCAAACACAAGGAGTTTCTCAAAACAGTATACAATTACTGTAGACGGGTAGAGGATTTAATTCGGAAAAGCACGCAACTCGAAACGCGGAAAACGGACTCCGAACGGGCCCTAAACGGGTCGAAAACGACGCAACAGTGCAAAATCAGACGTCTGGAACCTCTTCCAGACGTCTTAAAAAGTGGATCAGAGGTTACCTTTGCTCTGCGTGGTCTCTCAGACGTCCAGAAGCCTACAGGGGCGTCTGGCCTAGTTCCCAGACGTCCGATGGTCACCCCGGACGTCTGGAAGTCGCTCCCGTCGTCTGGCACGACTGCCAAACGTCTGATTCGCGTTGGATGCGAATCTCAGACCCTGCGCGTACCCATTCCTCGTGCTCAGTACGGACGGTCGAAGGAAAGAAGAAGGTACGGAAATAACTTACTTACCAGACATCTGGATAATCCTCCAGACGTCTTCCTCGTCGTCTGGTTGGAAGACCAGACGTCTGATTCTGGAAAAATTTCCAAAACCAGGGCACCACTCGCCCTCCGCCCGCGACGCACGGTCGCGCCGTGCCTCGTCCGCCTGCTGCTCGAGCTGCAACAGGCCTCCCGCGTCACCCCGCGTCTGGTGCTCCCCCGCCGACCGACTCTAGAAGCCCCGGCAAGCTCGCCCTCGCGGCCGAGAGCCTCCTCTTCTCACGCAGCACCTCCCCCCTGCACTCGCCGCGACTGCCACCGCCGCCGCTCGCTCACTCGCGCTCGCACTCGCGCACCGGCTGGAAGGAGAAGAGGAAGGGGGCAGAGGTGAGAGTGAGGGCGAGGCTTTTTAAAGCCGCGCGGGGAGAGAAAGAGAGAGAGAGCGAGAGAGAGGGGTGCAGCCTGCGCCCGCAGGAGGGAGAGGGAAAAAGAGAGGGGGGTGCGTTCGCAGGTCTGCGCGCTCAAGCGCGCAGATGAAACCGCGCGTGTCGAAAAAAATCGAATCCCAGACGTATGGAAGGGGTTCCAGTCGTCTGGTCCGACGTCTGGGCCACCTCCCAGACGTCTTAAAAGACGTCTAAAGCCGCACGTTTGTAACAATTGCGAACCTCTGTGATCTCGTCTTTGTGTTGTTTTCGCATAGCCACATTCATTTTCTGAATGTCAACCAGAGCCTGAATGGTAAGAGTCATCTAATCTTCGTGAGTTGGCCCGAATTGATAAGTTGGGTTGGGCTGAGGCTGAGGCAGCTGATATGGATGAGAAGCTTGTGGTTGAGGCTGATATTGAGGTCTCTGATTTTGATTGTTCCCTGACCACATGAAATTAGAATGATTACGCCATCCAGGGTTGTAGGTGTTTGAGAATGGATCATTTTGGATGGCGTTGAGGTCCTTGCAGGTCTGAGGAACCTCAAAAAAGTCAAAATATGAGGGTTCAGAGTTCCCCCAACTAGAATAGGCGGATCAAGGGTTTCCTCTAAATCCAGAATCAGATAGGGCTGGATACGGGTCCATCCCCTAAGAAAATCGGCGGTAGATGTTATGCATAGCCTCCCTGCTAGAGGGTGGTTGCACGAACGGGTTTTGCATAGAGATGGCTCGCTGCAAATGTCAAGTCAGCTCATCGACCTTCTTCTCAATAATAAAGACCTTGTCCATGCAACTGGCCATCAGCTACACGTCAATAGAAGAGGACAGGCCCTGTGTCACATGTGCTTCCCTTGGATTCGACAATGCACAGGCATTCGTCCAGTCGAATATGCCCATGGATTCATTATTGATATAGTTCTCGCACATATTCTCGAGAATCTCCCACACGGTGTTTTCATGTTGACTCATGATATTTCCTTCACAGGTTGCATTGATGAATAATCGAAAATCCTCGTGGAGTCCTAGGTAAAAAGGCTAGACTTGTTCCCATTTAGGAACTCCGTGGTGGGGGCACTTTCGCATGAGATGCAGAAAATGATCCCATGCCTCATGAAGTGGTTCCTCTTGTTTGCTGCGTAAAATGCGTGATCTGGTGCCGTAGAGCATTTGTCCGACCAACAGGGAAGAACTTTTTCAGAAACTTAGATTGTAACTCCACCCATGTGTTGATTGGATGCGTTAGGGTTTGGTACCAGTGAATAGCTTTGCCCATGAGAGAGGAAAACATTTTCATGAGCAAGATATCCCGATTTTGAGCTTCTAACCCAAAGGTCTAAGCCAGATGCTTGAGGTGCTTGATATGCTGGAAAGGATCCTCAAAATTATGCTCATGAAATTTGGGAATAGCATGAAGCATGTTGGGCTTGAGTTCAGTATCTGGACCTCCGGCTGGGATTTGGACTGGAGGTTTGATCGCCACCGTAGTGGGATTGTAATGATCTCACATCATAGGATGCTACAGTGGGTTCATAAAGTCCTGGAATAGATCATTGAGGCGTTGAAGCTGATTCTCAAGATTGTTTTCTTCTATTGGTTGCTCCATGATGATCGATGAAGGAGAGCTAGGTTCAGATGAATCAGAAGAGATATCGATCTGGTTGGGTTGTTGCACAAACAGGGAGGTTGAGGCTTGGCCTCGACGGGAGTGAATAGCTAATGGAGGCCTCAAGGGAGGTCTTAGAGACCTCCTCCCAAACATGCACCAATGGAATAGATAAGGGATAGTAGGTGATGGACCCAATCAAGACACCCAAAAATTTTGGATGACTATAGAGGTTCGGGGAGGATGATACCACTAAGTCAGAAAGCCGTCCACTTGAGAATTACCTGGGTAGTAAGAAAGGGAGAGTCCCACGAAGACTCCTACATGGTAGAGCGCCCCCACGGGTTACAGGGTTTCCCCCACCCGACCTTTCTTGTCACTGACGATCTAAGTAGACTAGAATGGGGACTTGACCTCTTAAGTCTACCTGTTTTAAGTTAAGAGCAAAGGTGCTTATGATTTCACTTAAACTTTAAGATGTTTTTCTGCATGGTGACCTAATTTGAAGATTGGTTGACCCAAAAAGGTGAGTCAACTTCACCTGTTCTGTCCTTTGAGAAATTTAGGTCCCTTTCTTTAGTGTTCAAATGAGATTAAGAGCCTGATTTTAGAGTTTGCTTGAATAGATCAATTCAACCAAGGCTTAGGCACACACTGTTTGGGAAGGTTACTTCTTGATTAAACGTGTCTCTAAAATCCTAAACTGGAAACCCTAATTGGCTTTGATTGGTCCAATCAAATTTGTCCAAATGTGGTACCTAAGGCTCAAGCAAGAAGGTGATAGCTCTAGATACCTTAAAACCCTAAGTAGGAGCACAAATCAGGGTTGAGTGTTTTCTAGAAATGAACCAAATCAGGCAACTTGTTGTGATTGAATCTAAAAACAGAATGTAAGTTGGACCTAATTGATTTCTTCTCTTTTTTAGCTTTTTCAGAATTAGGGGCTTAGGAGAGATTGGATTTGTGGTTTACTTGCCCCTGGAGTGGCTGATGTGTGGCTAATCTTCCTCCAATGAATCCCTAAAACATATCACAATCAAAAGAGACAGAGCAAGTTGGTACCAGGTGAGGAATTGTAATCAAGAGATCGAATTGCACATTACTCCTCGGCAATAGCGTCAAAATGTTAATCACTCTGAATCAGATTTTAAAATCGATGCATTACAGTATAGATTGAATCAGTGCGAAAAACAAATAGAATTTATACTCGAATGGAATCTGAGGTCGACCGCAAGGAGCAATTAGCAAAATAATTCTCAAGATTGCAATTCAAGCACAATATAAGCAATTTATAATAGAATTCCAAGCAATAATGATATATAAATGAAAGCAAATGTCAAATAGTGCAAAAAGAATGAGGCAAAATGGTGATTTGAATCACCAATTACCTCACACAATAATATCAAATATCTCAATAGTATCAATCAATTTAAATCCACGTAGGATAAGTGCACAATGCACTCCCTTCAAAGATCAGACAATAGAATTCACAACCAGACGGCTTAACTATCCAACTGCTACAATGCCAAGAGGGCACCCTTCCCCTTCCTTCCCTTTCTCTCTTCTTCAACCTCCCTAAGCTCCAGAGAAGGCACAATACAGAGCTCAGCACCAACACCAGCAGAAGCAAAGGCCTCCCTCATAAATCACTAAGTGTTGAGAGGAGGGCAGCAGAGCAAAACCCCCCTCCCCTCTCTCCCTTTTCTCCTCTCTCTCACAGAATCAGGCGAACCAGACCAGACCTGGATAACAGGGTAAATGGACCAAGGCCCAAAATCACGAGGCGTGAGCATGGGCGAGGGCGTGCGTGAGGCATGCGTGTAGGGACCTCACCCCCTGTGCGTGCTGAGGCGATAAGCAACCAGCACAAACAATTTAAACCGCACAAGGGCTTCGGTGCTTTCCGATGTGGGACTAAGTTGTCCCCTTGTTCCTTTGCAAAATCCCACAAGAGATGCAACTGAAGGGTGACTGAATTGATGGTGGAAGCGACTTGGGCAGCTGCAATTAAGGAGCTGGAGATGTTCCTAGAAGGTGTTCGCAATGCCTAGGGAAGAGAACGCTGCAGCACACGGCCTAGTTACTACAACCAAGGTTGGAGAAGATGACGTGGCGGCGGAGCTTCGACCTGGAACCTGAAACAGAAGATAAGGCCTTCCGGCCACGTCAAAATAATCTAGAGGAATCGCTGGGGTGCGGCGAGTGTGGGAGTGGGTGCAGCATGTGGTGCGAGTGATGGTGGAAGCCAGACGACCTCGAAAAGGTGAAGCGAAAGTGCTTGAGTTCGGGGATGTGTCCTAGTAGGTGAATCACGAAATAGGTCAAGGGCTTTTGTAGAGGGTGATGCGGCGGAACTTATGGAGGTGGCGCGTGGCTGTTTGGTGGACTATGGCGGTGGCACGGGCTCACCAGAGCCCTTGCCAGAGATGAGGACAGAGGGGGAGAGGAATGGTTGGCGGTCGTGCATGTGTTATGAGTGCGAGAAAAAGTAGAGGGAGAGAGAAAGGGATAAAGATACTTAGCGACGAGGTAGAGAAGCGAAGCCGGCCGATTGTGGTAGATCGGAGCCGGAGGAGGAGAAGACGGCGAGACGACGATGAAGTAGGCGGAAGTACGCCCTCCCTTTGGCCGAGGAGGGTCGCGATGAGGAGAGGAGTACAATAAGCCAACCAACTTGGTCGTTGGATGGCCGAAGGAGTAGAATCGAGGAAGTCGCCGAAGCAATGGTCGTTGGCGGACGCAAGAAGGGATTTAGAGGGTTTTGGCTTGCCAAGACTTACTAAAAAGTTTGGCTGTGAGACAAGGGTTCTATTATACGCCATAGGAAGCCCTTCCAAGATTGAAAAGAAGCTTCCAAGCTTGGAGGGTTTTTGTGAAATAGGATACCCGAACCTTTAAAAGGTTTGCATGACCTTTTGGAAAAGAATTGGAGCCCAAGACTAGTCTCATTTGGAAGGAAATTTCGCAAGCAATCTCCAGTTCAAATTTGGGATTGTTCGGTTGAGAATTAAGCGAGAAAATCTCGCTCAAATCTCGCCAGAGCTCAATGTGTTCACACTAATGGCGACAGGGACCTAAATGTGAAGATAATGAAGAAGTTAGGGACCTTTTTGTAAAAGATTCAAAAGTTAAGGGCATATGTATGAGATAAAAGAGTTAGACAAGACCAAATTGCAAACTTGGTTAAGATGATCTCAGATTGGGCCCAAATTTTGGTACAAACCTAATTTAGATCTAAGGAATTCAATGTGAAGTTTGATTTTGGTTTTGACCTAGTTTGGCTGGGTAATTTGCACAATTACCCAAATTAGTGCAAATGTTTGTCTAAGACTTTATTTTGGGTCAACACAGGTTCTAATGGTCAAATTGAAGGCACTAAATCATAGAGAATATTTTTCTATAAATGTTAGAGGGTTTAGGTGAATTTTATCCTAACTAGAACCTCAATTAATTAAGCGAATCTGTTTTTAGGATTTCAGATGTTATTTAATTCTCAAAACACGCAAAAACCCTTCTCTATCTGTACTAACCCACTTGTTAGACTCTTAAGACCATTTAACCCTTAATTAACTTCTGAGAAAACTCGTGATTGTTCTACATTCAAGATATGATGGTAAAATTACAGTTTTAACCCTAATTTCTTATATTTCTCTCTAAAAGGATTTGCAATTAATTATGGCCTTCTGATGGTTATGCAGGAGCATTTAATGACTTAATCAGATCAAATTGAGCTAGTTATGGCTCATGATGGTGTTTCCATCAATAAGAAATCAGTAGTGGATATCCGTTCTCTCAACAAATCTAGTTAGGCAGAATAAGGGGAGGGCTTGGCCCAATCATGTCCTAGGGAAATCACTGGGGGCTTGTGTAAAACCCCGCCTGGTCGTTTGACACGGCCCCTCTACCTGACACCAGATATAGATGAAAGATTGATACCAACTAAAGAAAACTTAAAACCTAGATAGCAAGCCTAAGTTTGATGAAACCTTAGAGGTTAAATTGCTATAAAATTTTAATTAGTTCTAGGTGCGTAAAGTGAGCAATGGATGTAATAGGCGCTAGTTGGGATAATGCCCAATTATTTCTTTTTGGTGTGTACAAATTGGGCAGGAAATGGTGTCTAAGCTAAATCAAAAGTGGTTTGCAAATAAGGATTTTTTGTTGAAGGATTTTAAGATTTTAATAAAGATTTAATGTCTTTTAGGATCACTCTTATTAAATGTTCAAACATCGTTTTGATGTTCCACAAAATAATGGCAAACAAGTTTTTATTGGTAGAGATCAATTCCTTTGAAATTTGATGTGACAAAGAGAGAAAATCAAAAAACTTAAAGTTGGAAATCTTAGTTATGTGACTTCTACAAAATGAATCTCTTTTTAAAATCTTTTTAGGTGATGGTCCAAACAAGACAAACATCATTACCTGATGTAAAATCAAACAAGGAATCCAAAAATTATTTTTTTATGATTTTAGGAATTTATTGGATATTTTATTGAAAATTTTCTTCTTATTGGTGTCAAGAGTTAGAGATGATAGATTTAGGGAATTAATTCTGTAGAAACCTCAAATGATTTTAAAAATTTTTGATAATTTTATATGTAGATAATTTCTCAATGTTTCCAGAAATATAAAGTTTGCCCAAATCTGACGAGTAGAAAAATTTATAAAATTCTTGGACAGTAAGAAAATAATAAGAAAAGAAAGTCTGACCTCTAATTAGTTCATAAATTTTTTAATTTTTCTATTCCACAAAACTACTTGAAAATTGAACTCAAGGTTATTAACTCAAAGGGGCTTCCTAGGATGAAATTTGATGATTTTAGGAAGCTTCTAAGTGCCCGAACTTGATTTTTAAAAATCAAGACAAAAGTCTAGATTTTCAAAAATCAGACACAATAAGGCAAAGGTAGTGGAACAATGAAGCAAACAAGCAACAAAATGAATTTTAGGGTTCCACCACCCTTAATTTTTCTTGTTTTTGATTTTTTTGATAATTTAAATATTTTTTTAAGAGATTTTTCTTTTGGTTTTGATAAGAAAAAGCCTAGGGTACTAACCTAAAATACGTAGGAAGAAAAGAAACTTGAAGCTTCTGCTCCAAGTGCTCTAAATCTCACTCCTGATTCGCACCTGAAATCAGAACAAACAAAATTTCCTAAAGATCAAGCAAGAAAGAGAGATTAAATATGCAAATAAGCTGTACCTCCTTAACAACGATGCCAAAAAGTGATGCGGAAAATACGTTGTTTGTTAAAAGATGTAATTAGTGTCGTTGCAACACGAACATCCACAATCAAACTTTTACATTTATAATACCTAGATAGCAGAGCATCTAGGATCGTCCAAGGAGGTCAATTTAGTAATCACAAAAATGATTCTCTCTCTCTCCTCTCAAATCAACACATGTAGTTTTATATTTTTCGTTTTATTGTTTTTAGGGTTTTTAGAAATATTTGGGTTTGGTTGTGAAGATTAACTTCGCTAAAACTATGCTTAGGTGACAATAATGACACCCTCTCTTCTAAGCTCACCCTAGGCAAGTGCGCCTAGGGTAATTAGAAGAGGATAGTGTCGTGTGTACTATACTAGAATAACATAAGAAACACACTAAGATAAAGACATGAACTTGGAAGGCAATTTGCAACTTGTATTACTAGCAACTAGACGGAATGTAGCGGAATACTTGTTACATGAAAATAAAAACACACTAGCTAATACAAGAAACATATAAAGATAAAGAAGAGAAGGGATCCCCTGGCAGAGCTTTGGATAGCCTTGCTCCAAGTGCGGTTGCACCCGCACTTAAAAAGGCTTCTCCTTGGCTTCTTCAAGTAGTCCTCCAAGCTTTCTCCTCTAAGGTGGGCGTCAACCACCTTGCTCCTCCTCAATGCCTAGTCATCTCCCCTTTGTAAAGAAGATCTCCTCCTTGGCGTGGCACAAGGGAGAGGAAGAAGAGGAAGAAGGCACCAAAGGGGCAAGTAGGTTGCCCCCTTGATCTTCTCTTCTTCTTCCTTTGGGTGGATGAAGGTGGTATGGGTGGAACCTAACTAATGGAAGAGATGATGGTTTTTTTTGGTAGTTAGGAGGGTATTTATAGAAGTGGAGAGTGGTGATTGGCGTGGAGATTAGGTGTAGGGTTAGGATGGGTTTTAGGAGGTGGTTAGGTGATCCTATGGTGGAGGGTTTTTGGCGCCAAGTGGAGGGGTGCATAGGTGGTGGTTATGTGGTGGAAGGGCACCTATAGGTGGTGCCAAAATGGAGGCTTCCAAAAATGAAGAGAAGCCTCCATTTTGGCACCACCAAGGAGGGTTCTAGAAGGGGGGTTATGTGTAGGGTAGGGATGGCTTGTAGGGGTACGTGTATAATGGTGATGAGGGGGATTTTTGAAGGGAAAAGTGGTGCCAACTTGGAGGTGGTTGTGGAGGGTTTTGGCGCCACTTTTGTGGTGTCCCTTGGTGGTGGTAGTGGGGTGAAGGGGTGTATAGGAGTTGGCGCCAAAATGGGTTTAGGACTAGGAGCTTAGGTGGACTAGGTTTAGGGCTATTTGGTGGAACTTGGCTAGGTAGGTTTTATGATTAGGTTTGGTTGCCAAGGAGGTTCCTAGCTAGGCTAAGCTAGCTTAGCTAGTAGGGAATAAGGTTGGTGGCATGGGGAGCTATGGTTTTGAGGGAGAAGAGCTGGAGGTAGCTATCTTAAGCTACACTGGAGCTGGTGGCTGCTGAAGAGAGCTGCAAGGAGCTACCTTAGCTAGCTTAGCTTGCTAGTTCTTTGCTAGCAGCTAAGCCAAGCTAAGATGTGTTGGCTTTTGCTGATGTAAGCTAAGGTAAGCTGGGTCTAATCTTCCTGGAGATTACTGAGCTAGCTAGAATAGCTAACTTAGGTCAAGTAGCTCAACTCAACTAAGTTGAGCTAAGTTAAGCCTCCAGGAGCTGAACTTGAAATAGCCTGAGCTGGTTAAGGTCATCTTCAGTTGACCAGGTCTAGCTAGTAGCTAGTCCTAGTCAAGTTGAACTTCCAGTGAACTCTTCTGAGTTGGAAGAGCTGGAATGGAGCTAGGATCAACTAACTTGAGCTAATTTTAGCTGCCATCCAGCAAAGGTGAGCTAAATGGAGCTAAAGTGAACTAGCTAGAGCTACCATTCAACTGAGATAAGTTGAATGGAACTAGGGATGAGTTGATCCAGCTAGAATGAGCTGGGATCTACCTGGGATGACTGGATCTAGTTGGAATTCAGCTGAAAGGAGCATCTTCATCTTCTGCCTTCTTGAGTGCTAGGGATTTAGGGATCTGACTATCTGTTTATCCCTAACACTCAAATAAACGAGTCAAAAACACAACAAAATTGCATTGCATGCCTAACCTAATTGATGCCTAAATGCAACCTAAATATCCATTTGCAGAGTTAAAATCCTAAGAGCTAGGTTTGTTTTAGGACATAAGAATGATGATAAACTGACATTTATCACACCCCCATGCTTATCTTTTCCTAGTCTCTTAGCAAAAAAAATTTGTACAAAATAGAATTTTTGGGAAAACTTCTTTTTTCAACTTTTTTTTAAGGAAAAAGCGATCATGGGACCTTGGCTGGTTAAAACATGGGAGGTATGAGATTTGTTATAGATAAATATCAGGATTCATTTTCGGATCCAAAAAATTAGATGAATTTGGATCAATATATCCTCCAAAAATTCACAAATTAACCCCTTGTTAATTTAGATGACTCAAAATTTTTTTAGTTAGGATTTCACCAGCACTTAAATCTGATTCGCAACTTGCAATATCCTTTAAAATCTTGTATCTGTGCTTGTGAAAAACTAAAATTTATAAGTTTGTGTTTTTGGTTTACAATTTTTTTTTTGTCTCCCTCATGCTTATTCTTAGCTTAGTCTTATAACAGATGTATCGGGATCATCATTCCCATTACCAATCCTCGAGGGGGCTCTGGCACCAGTACTTTGAGATAGTACTGTCCATGACACCACCCAGGAGCTCATAACCCCAAAACACAATGCGGTATAAAGGGGCGCTTCAAGCAAACTTGAGCTGCAAAAATGCACCTTAATGCTCCATCTAAAGATATGAAACATAGATATAAAGCAACACCCAGGCAGTAACATGTTGACATTGTGTCCTCAAAGGAGGCATTTTCCTCCCCTCGGTGGTGGGAACTCAATCCAATGATCTGTTTTAAACTTTTACTAAGGCCAAACAAAGGGTTTTTCTAATTTCTAATTGTTTTTTAGGTGTTGGCTTTTATGTATTAATTTTGACATAAGAAATTTTAAATGAGATGCAAGTTTTTAAATCGGAAACTAAGCTAGATACTTTCCATGTTACAAAGGGGGATCAAGTCACCTGAACTATCATGTGTTCAGGTGAAGTTTAGAGAAGGATATTTGATCTAGTTTAAAGGTAGACCCTGAAATTCTAATAATCAGATCTATATCTTATCCCTAGTTTGTTAAAGATTAAATCCCATTGTACCAAAAGTGAACTCCTCTAGGTGACTTTATTGATCTGTCAGCCAGCCATAGAGTCACCTCAATCGATTTGAGCTCGATTTCCTCAAAATAATCTATTAGGGATGTGGGGATCAAGTTTATGGAGTCTCCTAAATCCAATAAAGCTCAATCGAACTCTAGGTTACCTATCTTACAGGAGATCAGAGGGATGCCAGGATCTTTCACTTTCAGTTGGAGTTTGCTTAAGATTATAGAGCTATCTTGCTCAGACAACACAATCGGACTCTCGTCTTTGTTTCGTGGCTTACACTTTGGTGTACATAAGTCCTTCAGAAATCGCATGCAAGTCCGTACGTGGCAGATCGCATCCATCAAGGGGATGTTTATTTGGACCTTTTCAAAGAGCTTGACCAAGTCTTCCTTGAGTGCCATGGGTTTGGGTTTCCTGTTTCCTTTGGTCAAGGCCTCCGGAAATGGCACCTCTGTTGGTTCCTCTAAGATTGGTTTAGGCTCTGGATCTGGGATAGGTGTGTCCTGGATGACCTTCCTACATGTTATCCGAATTAGGAAGAGGTTGAGAAGGGAGTGCACCAGGCTGGTGGTCCCAGCCATCTGTGCGAGTTGATCTCGAACCTCTGTGATCCCTTATGTTATTTCTGCATAGCTGTATTAGTCTTCTGGATGTCAACCAGGGGCTGCAAAATCAAGCTCATTTGATGTTCCTTGGTAGGCTCTAGTTGGAAATTCGAGTTGGGCCTAGGCTGAGTGGGCTAATATGGTCGCGGAGCTTATGGTCAGGGTGGGAATTGAGGTCTCGAGTTCTGATTATTTCCCAACCATGCGAAATTCAGATGATTGCGCCATCCAGGGTTATATGAGTTGGAGAATAGATCATTATGGATGGCATGGAGATCCTCGCAGGTCTTTTGAACTCTAAACTAATCAGAGTATGAGAGTTCAGAGTTCCTCCAACTAGAGTAGGATGGTCCAGAGTTTGCTTCGAACCAGGATCTAACAGGGTTGGATATGCATCCATCCCCTGATATGCATGGTGGTGAATGTTATGTACGGCCTTCCTACGTGAGGGCAGATGTGCATACATGTTTTGCTGCGAAAAGGTGGCTCTCTATAGATGTTGAGTCAAGTCATCCACCTTCTTCTCGATGATGGAGACCTTATTCAGGTGATTAGCCACCAACTCCAAGTCGACGAATGCGGATAAGTCACATGTCCCATGTGGCACTTGCATGTTTGTCAATGCACGGGTGGTCGTCTAATCAAACACACCCATATACTCATTGTTTATGGAGTTCTAGCATATGTTCTCGAGAATCTCCCAAATGGTGTCTTCATGTTGACCCATGATGTTGCCACCACAGGTTGCATTGGCAAATAATCGAATGTCCTCACGGAGTCCCTAGTAAAAGGACTAGACTTGTTCCCATTTAGGAACTTTGTGATGAGGGCATTTTTACATGAGATCCAAAAAGTGGTCCCATGCCTCAAGAAGTGGTTCTCCCGCATTCTGCATGAAATGTGTGATATGGTGTCTCAAGGCATTAGTGTAACCAACTGAGAAGAATTTCCTCAGAATTCAAAGGGGAGTTCCTCCCATGTGTTGATCGATCGAGTCAGGGTTTGATACCAATGGGCATCCTTACTCATAAGAGAGAAGGATGTCCTTATTCTAAACAGGTGGTCCAAAGGTTCAGGCCAGATGTTTCAGCAGTTTAATGTGCTGAAAAGGATCTTCAGAGTTCAAGCTATGAAAGTTGGGGATTGCATTGATCAGATTCAACTTTAATTCAGTGTCAGGTCCTCTAGCCGAAATTTGCACCCTAGGTTTGATAGCCACTTCTGCAGGATTATAGTGATCTTGCATCTACGGCCGCTATAGGAGATTCTTGAATGCATGGAATAAATTAGTGAGGTGTTGTAATTGATTCTAAACATTGGACACTTCTTATTCTTGATTCTCTATGGTTGCAAATGATGGAGAGTCGAGCTTGGATGTGGAAGCATCAGAAAAGATCTCGATCTGATCGGATGGGAACACAAATAATTAGGTCAGGGCTTGACCTCGACGAGAGTGAACTGCTAATGGAGGACTGAAGATTGGTCTTAAGGACCTCCTCCTATACATTTACTTTGGAATCGGATGAGGGACAGAATGTGTATTGGACCCAATCGAGGCACCCAACAAAGCTAGGTGACTATAATAGCTCGACGTAGATGGACCTCTGGATAAAAAACTCACCCACCCGAGAATTACTTGGGCAGCCAGGAAGGGAGAGTCCAGCAAAGACCCCTACATGGTAGAGCATCCCAGGTTACAAGGTTTCCCCTACCTGACATTTCTTGTCACCGTAATTCCAAGTAGATCAGGATGTGTGAGCCTGACTCCTAAGTCTATGAGCTTTAATTCTATTTGTGCCTCGAATTTCACTTGAACTTTAAGCTGATTTGATTTGTGACCTAATTTGGAAGTTAGTTGATTAACAAAGTGAACCAACTTTACCTGACTTGTCCTAAAGTTGAGGACGAGGTTTGGGTCAAGAACCCAAATCACCCTAAATTGGTTTGCAAATAGGTTATTAGGTCCCAAATTTTCATGATCCAAGTGATTATAGAACCTTGATTTTAGGGTCCACTTGATTAAATCAGTTCAACCAAGGGCTTGGATAACACATAATGCAGGAATATATTTCCTTTTGAAGCAAGCAAGTGTGTACTCCTGGAACCCTAATGTGGAAATCCTAGATTAGCACTATTTGCAAGTCCAATTCTTCCAAAGATGGTTCCTTGGGCACAATCAAGAAGGTGAATAGCCTAAGGAACCTTATGTCCCTAATAGGTGCAAGTATCAGGATGGGGATCTCAAGTCAAATCGAATCAAATTAGGAAACTTGAATGATGATTATTAAATAAGTAAAGTAAGTTGATCTTAATTGATTTCTCTTTTCAATCTTTCCAAGAGAGGAGGGACTTAAAGAAGAAGGAAATGTGATTACCTACCCCAGGTGTGGTTGCTTGTATGGTCAATCTTTAGATTCACTTGCAAAAATACAATAAAGTAGATATAGCAAGTTAGAATCAATCAAAAAGTGTGATCAGTGACTGAAATGCATGTTGCCCCTCAGCAACGATGCAAAAATTTTGGGCTTGAAATCTGTCGTAATCTAGGAGAGTATCGTGTCATAGTATAGTGACGAAAATCGAATCAACATTTAAATTTATAAGTGCTCTAAAAATCATGAGTTTTGAGGTCTTTCGCAGGGTGCAAATATAGCAATTCAATCCACTGATCAAATATAAATGATGAGCACAATAATCAATCACAACTATAATATGCAATGAATCAATAAACTAAAAAGATATTCAATTAGAATCAAGAATGTATCTCTAGTTTCAATGACAAAAATATAAAGAGAAGCCTAAAAATGGTGGTTGAAACCACCAATTAAGCCCCTATAACACTTAGCACAATTCCCAATTCAAGATCAGATCCCAAAGCCAGCAGTAATCTCAAGCCAAATCAAAGCCTCCAACTTCCCAAGTTAGATGTCTCGATGAAGCCACAGACGGCTTAAGTAACAAGCCCAAAGCACCTTTGAAATTGCCTAAGTGTAGGCATGAATCCTGAGGTAACACAATGCAAAACCCCCTTCTTCCCTAAGAAATTTCCTCCTCTCTCTCTTCAGAATCGGGTTAGGGCTAATCGGGTAAATGGATCCAGGGACCAAGCTCGCCCGGGTGTGGGCAGCAGGTGAGGTGTGAGAGGGCGTGAGTGAGGAGGTACCTCACCCTGTGTTTAGAGGCAAGTAGCTAAGGGAGAAAAGGCATTATAAATGCATTTCAAAGACAAAATGCCACGATGTGGCACTATCTGCTAGAGCTCCCTCACATGTTTCACAGATGATGAAATCCTCATCGATTGTAGTTGTTGTTGGTTTGCCTTCATCAATTGAGGGCCCAGACAAGACCCTCATGACAAGCTGCAGTTATTGGGAGTGGTGGCGAGGCAGTTGGTTGACAAACGACAGCTAATGGAGTCAGAGAAGATGGCCGGTGATGGCGACGGTGACTAGCAAAGAAAGCACGACTTAGGGCCTAATCAGAGCACTTAGAAGGATTGTCGAAGTACGGCGAACATGATGGTGGAGATGATTTGGTGTTTTATGAGTTGTGGAAATCGGCCAAGGTCGGAGACGACGGTGGCAATGTGGGTTGTTCATGGATGGGTTTCAGTGGCCAAATTCCCCAATAAACTTGGGGCTTTTGGTCACTGGAACATGTGGGTGGTTATGGTGGTAGTGGTTTGTGATTTCGTGGGGTGTGGTGCCGATGCGAGCTCGTCGGAGCTCATGCTTGAGTCAGGGAAGAGGGAGATGAACGTGGTGGACAGTACGTAAAACCTAAATCTAAAGGCATAACAAGAGTCTAGTGAGGGAGAGGGAGTGGTTAGGGAACTTAGGGGAGCTTGAGCTGGTGAGATGCATCCATCATTGACCGACCAAACACGAAGACGAAGGTGAAGTTCCGTGATGGAATCGGCGAGGAAGAAGAGGCTAGGAATGACTGTGCTTTGGCTGGCGACAGTCCCGAGGAGGAAAGGATGTCAGCCACCTAATTTAGTGGTTGGTTGGCCGGATGAAGGAGGCAGAAAGACTCCCCAGAGTCGAAGAAGATGATGGCCGGAGGAGGAGGAAGAGGGAGAATTCCAGTCTATTCTTGGCTAACTTTGATCGTGGACCATCAGGGGGTTTATATAGAGCTCAAATTCAAGCTAAATTAGGAAGATTAGGTCCCAAGACTTTGGATTTGGAAGCAAGAAAACACCACATTTTCTTTGAGTTTGCTGGAGCTCCTCGCTCCAAATTAGCATCTAAGATCTTATTCAAACGATGGGGAATCCTCTTGTGATTTCTCCTTCTAAGTTTGGAAGGAATTGGTCGTCAATTGAAGGAGAAATCCATGATTGAAGTCAGCTGCCATGGGTTTGATGTTGTTCAGACTATAATGGCGGAAGGGGCATTTTTATGAAAATGAGAAGTTACGGGCATGTTGGTAAGGAAACATGAAAGTTAGGGGTCTAGATGTCAAAAATAGAGTTTTTAAGGCCCAAAATCCAAACTTAGTCAAGATGAACTATGATTGGATCCAAATTTTGGTGTTGATATAATTTGGACACAAGGAATCTAATGGTGAACTTGGATTTGAGTTTATACCATGTTTAACTGGGTAAATTTCATAGAAACCCAAATCAAGGGAAATTCCCATTAGAAACTCTATTTTTTGTCAAAATGGATTCAGATGGTCAAAGTAAAGGTACCAAACCTCTTAGAATATTTTTCAATGTCTTTTAGGAGGTTTATATTGATTTTATCTGGTCCAAAACCCTTTCAATTTAAGTGTAGCTAATAATTAGGATTTTTAATAATATTTTAATCCTTGAAATGCATGAAACCCTAAATCAATCAATGTGAGTCTACTTTTTAGTCTTTTGAGTTCATTTAACATTAAATTTACCCCTTGATTAATTTACATTAATGATGGAATGGTAAAACAACATAATTAACAGCGTTTTTCTATCTTCTCCTCAAAACAATTCAATGTGAAATTGTGACGATCAGACAATCATTTAGGAGCATTTATCATTTGAATCTAATTAATTTTGGCTAGTTAGGACTCATGACGGTGTTACCATTAGGGCGATGACTAATCAGAGGAAGAACGGTTGGAGCTGGCTTGAGGGAGGATGCAAGGAGGAAAGTGGCGGCTTACGTCGCCGATGGTCGAAGGCGGTGGCAGCGCGAAGAGGAGAGGTGGAGGCAGGAGGTGGCGTGAGGTGATTTTGGTTGAGGGATAAGGTGGTGGGTCGATGGTGGTTGGTTGTTGGTCGGTGGTGGTGGCTTTTGGTCGGTGATGGTGGCTTATTTGGTCGGTGGGGGTGGCAAAGACCGATGGGGAAGGAGGAGGCATGGCATATGGTGGGGAGTTGTGGTCGGTGGCGGTGTGTTATGTGGGGTAGGTTTAGGTTTTGCTAGGGTAGGTGGGTAAAATGGTGTGTGTTTTTATATTTTTGAATGGTTAAGTATGGTAAAAGTAAACTAGGTAGTTATTAGATGTAATAGGGTCAGTTTAGGTAGGTAAAAGCAAGATTAGAGATGATTAGGATAAAAAATGCGAAATAGGATCCCGCCCAAATTTGATTGATTAAAACATTATTTTGGTCAATCAAAACGAAAATTGATCGATCGGAGAAGAGGGTTGGTCGATCAAGATTCAAAGTTTTGGGGGGTAATTTCCTGCCCAAACAAATTGTTCGATCAAGCAAGAATTTTGGTCGACCAAACTTCAAATTTTTGAAGGAAAATTCCCACCAAAAAAGTGGTCGATCAAAAAAGATGTTTTTGATCGATCAAACTTGGTCAATCAAAATTAAATTTTTGATTGATCAACCTAAGAAAACACACAGATTCAAGATTTTCAGATAGTTCTTTTACTCTTACTAGACCTAGGGCACAGCATATAAGGTTGAACCTATCTTTGGGTAAAGATTTGGTAAATATATTAGCTAACTAGTTGTCTGTTTGTACAAACTCTAAGTTTATTTCACCTTTTAGTGCATAATCTCTAAGAAAATGATGTCTGACATCAATGTATTTAGTTCTAAAGTGTTGTATCGGATTTTTAGATTGGTTAATGGCACTAGTATTCTCACAAAGTATTTTGTTGTTTTTGTACGTTACGCCAAAATCTTCTAAGGTTTGTTTCATCCATAAGAGTTGTGAGCAGGCTAGGGATACAGCTATGTATTCAACTTCTGTTGTGGATAAGGAAACAGTGTTCGATTTTCTAGACAAGGAAACTCCATGTTTTTGAGTTGTGTTGAAGGTGCCATACATGTTTCGTTTCCTTTCACTTTGTCCATGGAGAATTTCTTTAGAATCTCCGAGGTGTACTTCATTTAGGATATGAATATCCCAACGGACAATTAGTCTATTTGAAGACCAAGAAAGAATCGAAGTTTTCCCATCATACTCATTTCAAATTGGTCCTACATAACTTTGGCGAACTCTTGTCATAAAAGATCATTGGTAGCTCCAAAAATGATATCATCAACATAAATCTGAATTAAGAAAAGGTCATTTTCTTTTTGTTTTGTAAATAGAGTTGGTTTTATTTTTCCTATCTTAAAGCCATTTTCAATTAGCTAATTTTTTAGCCTGTCATACCAAGCTCGTGGAGCTTGTTTAGACCATACAATGCTTTATATAATTTGTAAACTTATTCTAGATGGTTAACATTCAAAACCTGGAGGTTGCTTAACATAGACTTCTTCCTTGATAAATCCATTTAGGAATGCACTTTTGATGTCCATTTGGAAGAGTTTGAACTCTATGTGGGTGGCAAAGGATAACAACATTCAAATGGATTTCAGGCAAGCCACAGGTGCATAAGTCTCATCATAGTCAATTACTTCTTAATTATACGCTTGGGCCACAAGTCTAGCCTTATTTCTAACTACTTCTCCTTATTCATTGAGTTTATTTCTAAATACTCATTTTGTTCCTATAATGGTTTGAGAATCGGGTTTGGAACAAGTTCCCACACTTAGTTTCTCTCAAATTGATTCAATTATTCTTGCATTGCAATAATCTAGTGCTCATAAGTAAAGGAATCCTTAACATTTTTGGATTCTAGTTGAGAGACAAAAGCTGTAAGTACTAAGGTGTTGGCTAATGTTCTGGATTGAACTCCTTTGGATAGGTCTCCAATTACTGATTCCTGTAGGTAATCCTTCATATACGATATATCTTTTGGTAGATCTTCCGAGATATTTTCCTCAGGTATGTTTGAAAGATCTCTTAGGTGTTCATCATCATCAATATGAGAGGATTGTGGGTGTGCTAGGGTTTCATCCAAAGATATGTGTAAAGTTTCCTCAACATAATTTTTCTTGTTGTAAACTCTATAGGCTTTACTTTTAGTAGAATAACCTAAAAGGATTCTTTCAGAACTCTTAGCATTTTGATCGAAAGTTACGAAATTAATTGATTTTATGTCGTAGTATATTTGCAAAATCCAATTCAAACAAAAATTAAGTAACAAGACGGTGAGTCCCGGTCAATCCCAGTGAGGCGTTTAAAAGCGAAATTGATTTGATTTTTTCTTTCTTTACTTGCTCAAAATTGTACGTCAGTTTCAAGCCCACGAATGTAAGTTGCGCCAGTCATGTTAGCCCTTACTACATGCGTGTGCGTCAAAGAAACAATAAAAGTAAAGGTGTGGGTACTTGTGTGCATGATTCTTACTTCATGATGGTTAATGAAAAATACATCAATCGCAAGATCATTTATGTTTTCAGGAACTGGCATCTTGTAATATAGATAAACAAATTAGATATCAGGCAACTGGAGATTTTATTTCCTCATAGATGATGTCATTATAATCAAGTGTAGAGGAATGCTTGTACAGGAAAGCTTGAAAACACTACTCTAACTAACATAATATTATGCATGCATGGATCTAAGGAAGATTATGCATGCATTCATCAAGGTAGAGGATTACTACTTATACTAACAAAAAATAATGCATAAATTAATCTATAAAGAACACTAATCTAGCTAACATAAAACAAGGCATTAGAGGTGGTCTCCAATGGCTATGTGGTTGAGGTGGTGGGAGGGAAGAAAGGGACGGCCAAGGTGGTTGGCCGGCCTCTTGAGAAGGTGGTGGAGTTGCTTGGATCTTAAACTTGAAGGTGGTGGTGCTTGAAGGTGGAGGAGCTCGCCAATGTGTTGGAGATGGAGGTGACATCCAACATGGGGTGCATGCCCGTCCCCTTAGGTCCTTAAGTAGACTAAGGGAGTAGCCCTCTAGAGAATTACAGAATTCTCTAGAACTAGGCTTAGGTGGTGGCTAGAGAGTTAGGGAGTGGGTCGTCTTAGATCCACTTCCTAAGGAGGTAGGTTGTGGACTCCTTGAAAGACTATTTTTAGTCTTTCAAGGTGGCACCACTTGGAGACCATTCTAGAGAATTCTAGAGTGGGCGGCCAAGTGGTGGTGGTGTGTGTGTGTATGAGTGTGTGGGTGTGGCTAGGTGGTTTACGTCAAATCCAATAAGTTTAGGTGATTTGGTTTAGGTAGGTTTCTAGAAATAGGGTTATAAACCCTAATACTAAAGTGATAAGTGCAATTAAACTTACCCTAAGTTTAATTCAGTAGATGTGTGTGTAATTGGGAGAGAAAGTTCCTAATTAAATCAGGCTTGAGTCAATTAGACTCTCATGAGTCCAATTAAACTTGTGTTGGTTGAGGTTTGAGCTCAATTAGACTCTATGAGTCCAATTGGCTAGGTAGAATGTAATTGACTTGATCCAAGTCAATTGGGTTAGTGAGAACCTAATTAGGTTCTTAGGAGGGTCTTAGGGTAGTGTACTAGGCTTAAGACACCTTAATTTAGGTTCCCTAAGGCATAGGATTTCAAAATCAATAACTGGAGAGGGGTTCCAGACATCCGATTTAGTGATCAGACGACTTATACTTCGAAATTAGAAGTCTATGTCTCTGGTCTGGGCATCCAAAGTTGAATCAAAGTGGAGTTTAAGATCTATCTTGAAATTCTGCAGAAATTGGATGTCTGACACCTTGTTTGGACGTCCAATATTCCAGCAGAATTGGGTTCTGGCTCTGTGGGTGGTGTCTAAGGGTCCTGGACATCCAGCAACCTACCTGGATGTCTAGATATGGGCTGGAATAAGGGTTTTGAGGTATTCTAAGATAAGGTGACCTAATCTAAGGGTGGCTGGGGTTTAGGAAGGTCTCTAAGGCTATCCTAAGGCTAGAAAAGGTCCTATGTTCTTCATAATTTAATTCCTACATTAAAATTCTACTAGTAAGATAGTATAGCTCTTCCCTACATTATGTCTTCATCTTTATTCCAGAGCTTCTGCTCCAGCTCTACTGTAGCTTTAGCTTCCTCCCTTCTTCAGATCCAGCTTCAAGCCATCTCCTGAGCTTTTTATTACCTACAATCCCAAATAGTGCACTAATAAGTACAATATTTCATGATTATTTAAGTAAAGCAAAAGAGATGCAATATATGCTATTTATGCATGAATTACACAACAATTATGCTAAATTTTAACTTAATTTAGGTCATTTAAGTGCTATGATTGCTGTGCAATCATAGCATCAAATTTATCAAGGTTGTCCTTTGTATTCAGTATAAAACATTTGCATCCAAACACATTGAAATAGGAAATCTTAGGTATTCTTCCATGATAAAATTCAAAGGGTGTTTTGTTTAGGATAAGTTTGATCTGGGATCTATTTTGGATGTAGCAAGTAGTGCTTTCAGCCTCACCCCAAAAATATTGAGGTAACTTTGACTTGCACAACATTGTACAGGCACACTCTTGTGTGTCTTATTTTTTCTTTCAACACCTCCATTTTGAGGAGTAGCTCTAGGAAATGCAAACCCATGTTTTATACTAAATTGATCGCAGAAGCCAGAAAAGGATTAATTTCCAAATTCTCCATTATGACCACTTCTTATCTTAATGACTTTCAATGCTTTCTCATTTTGCAATCTCTTTACAAGTTTACTAAGTATATCAACGGTCAAGTCCTTACTTTTTAGGAAAGATACATAGGTAAATCTAGTGGTCATCAATAATGATAAGACAATAGTAACACCCACTCAGGCTTTCGGATTTGGTTGGTCCAAACAAGTCTAAGTGAAGTAGTTCTAGAGGTCAAGAAGTGCTAACCATCCTTTTTGTTTTAAAAGAGGTTTTGATTTGTTTACCAATTTCATAGGAATCACAAATTTTGCTTTTCTTGAAATTGATTTTTAGCAACCCTTCGATTAGCTCATGTTTCACAAGCTTACTTATGTTTTTCATGTGAACATGTCAGTCGTTTGTGCTAGAGTATTGCCTTATCGTCAGATAAGACAAGACATTCGAACCTATCGCATTTGTCAAAGTTGACAATATAGCTATCTTTGTATCTGTGACCTTTAAGTAATGTTTGTTTAGTTTGTTTCTTTTATTTGAAATTCATTTGAGGCGAAACTGATTTTATAACTTGTCACATATTTTGACTTTCACTAAGCAAGTTGTATTTGAAACTTTTAACTAATTACACATTATCAAAAGGGGTAGAGGAGTTACCAATTTGACCAATACCAATAATACAACCCTTCTAGTCGTTCCCAAACATAACCATACCACCTTCCTTGCAGTTGAGCTCTAGGAACAAGTCTTCTTCTCCTGTCATGTGTTTTGAACATCCATTGTCCATGATCCATTTTCTTTTCCCTTGATCCTGTCATCCATGCAACTCCGTGAGGACTAGCATCACAAGACCTATACATTGGCTTCATCTTTCCATTGGATTCATGATAAATCCAACTTTTATAATATACTTGATCTTTTTGACCTATAAAATAATATTTCAAAATGTATTTTGGTACCCATTTTTGTTTGGGTCCACGTTTGTTATTTTGTTTTGCCATACTAGGCAAACTACTTTTCTCGACTTTTTGGTTGAAATTAGAGCTAGATGATTCATGATCAATTTTAGGTTTATATCCTAACCAAAATCTTTTGGTGGTCTAGGTTTGAGTTCCTTGCCGTTTGTGAAGATTATGACTTCCTTTCGTGAGCTTCGCTAGATCATTCACAAGAGTAGCAGATTTTTCTTTAAGCTCATCAATATCTAATTTTAAGTCATCTATATGTGCTCTAAGTGTTGTGATTTCAAGAGATAGCGCATGATTTTGCAAAGTAAGTTTTTCTTTTAGTGCAATTTCCTCATTTAGAGTTTTTGCTAATTTTCTATTTTCAATTTTGAGTGAGTTAGCTAGATCATGCACGATGAGTGAGAAAATCATTGTAAAAAGTTTGAGTTTAAAAAACCTGAGTCATAAAATTCGCAAGAAAATCCGCTACCAAATAACTTTTACTTAAACTTTGGTGCGTCCTGGGTCAAATAAGGGGAAGCTACGTCGATTGTATCCACAATTATATTTTTTGTATTTTCTTTATAAGGGAAACATTCACAATGGCTACAAATAGCTAAACTACTTGAAATATAAACGAGTGAGAACTTTTATTTCTAAGATAATGTTGATATAAACATCTATTTAGGTTTAAATGTCTATCCATGCATATTCCTAGGCCTAGATTTGTATTTCATGTTATAAATATTGCATAGCATGCATCATTCTGCATTTAGAGTAGTTGTATATAATTTAGGTTAATTGCATCCTTTTTGTGGTCAAGAGAAAAGGATATTTATTTTGAATCCTCAGATTGACGATCCGACCATATGGATCTGATCAAGACAACGATCGGAGTCCAACGCTTCCAAAATCAGCTAGATCGGAGTTCCGCAGCACCATATGCAATCCAAGGAAGATCAACAGCCAAGGGACTATATGAACAATCTGGAGCGTCAAACGACAAATCCGACCACACAGATGAATTCGGGTCGACTATTGCAGCCCAACGATGTGAAAATTGACTCAATCCGACCTCTGTAGCATCTACAAAAGAAAGATGGGGCTGCCCAAATTGCACCACGTGACGCAACCCAGGCCGCCGATGCGCATGGATGTGCCACCGCACGCGCACAGCAGCACCTGCATGGAGGCACGCACGCACAAGTGTAGCGGCGCGTATCACGCGTGAGCGCGCAACACAGGCGTGTGCCAGCGCAGCGACAGGTAGGCGGGTGGCTGTCTTCAGCGACACTTGCGGTGGATCTTCAGCGACACTTGCGGTGGATCTTCAGCGACAGTTATGACCGTCACTAAATGTCCTATATACAAATTTGATTCTTTCCTCCACTATAAAAGGACCCCTAACCCTGCCCCTCCCATTTTTCTTCATCTCTTACTTTCTTCCTCTCACCACCTCCAAGGCTCTAGAGAGAGCTTGTCCTAAGCCCAGGATGCCCCACTAAAGTAAAACCAAATAGTTTTCCCTCCCCTCATCCCCATTCGTGGAGCATCCCATGGCCGTCCTCTCAACGCCCTTCGGGAAGAAGATCCTCGCCGCAACGCCGTCCTGCCCCATCCTCCGTCCTCTAGCTCCATCCTCCTTCGTCCTGCTCCTCACCACCTTCCTCCGGGCAACGTCAAAGCCAGTCATCCTCCGAGCAACCGTCGAGGGGGATTTCTCTCAACCCATTCTATCTTTTTATACTTTCATAGTGTAGATTTTTCCCACTTTCGTAGTGTAACAAACAATTCTTGATGAATGGATTATTGTTTCTCTCTCTCTCTCCCTCTCCCTCTCTCTCATATTTTTGCAAGTAGAAAAAATTTTTCATTAACCGAATCTCTTGCTTGTTAAAAATATCAAAAAAATTAGAAACAATAAAAATGACCAAAAAGAAATAAAAGAGATGCGGATTTCATAAAACCAAACGTTCGCCTCCCAGTATTCGACCCGAGATTCAATTATCGAGTTTCGGTTATAAGTTTTATTTGACCACGCTTTTTGCAACTACGACGACGAGTTACTCGTAACCCTAATTTTAAACTCACGAAATACGTGCGACCATTTTAGCACCATTGTCGGTGAGATAACGCTCTTTGATTTTTTTTCCTGTGTTTTTCCACCTTATCTAACTTTTATCTCACTTTTTCTTTGATCTTACTGTGATTGCAGATACTCATCTGAGGCGAGCCAAAGCAGTAGATCGGAGAAAAGTGTGGATGAAGGTTTGGTAAGTTTATCCCCACCACCCCCACCCACTATTTCATTTCCCCACACTAATAACTCAAATCCAATTCAACTTAGGTGCTTTTTATAAACCCTAGGATAGATTTGGTTATTTGTTTGCCACCTCCACTCATCTCACCCTCGCATATATAAAAGAAAAAAAAAACTCTTCCCTTGTGGGATTTTCTGAAAGCTACACACTTAACACCCACAACTTCTCACCCTAAAGCGCATAATCATATCAATTCTACCAGTTAACCGGGATCTGACCCATGGACCCGATACACATAACACATAAATAAGTGAGTAGAAATTTGAATAGGTCAAACATTTCTGTGTGCCTTAACCAAGTGGTGCGATAGGCCAATTGCTTGAACTGTTTGGGCTGCACCACTCAAAATAAAAGCGATTCATCAAGTAGCTTGCCACTTATGGTTGATTCTTAAGGCTAAACCAGACACTCCACATTTTTTCTCTAATTTCTAAAGGAATATATCATCACCAGTGCTTTCAAAACTTGAACTGTTCTCCTAAACTTGATTGAATATACATAAGATTAAACCCTAAAAGCTATTAAACAAGGTTAAAACCTAAAAGACACATCATCAAATAACCTTGTTTGAAAACCCTGGTTGTGCACGCACACATATTATAACTGATCATTAAGGGCACAACCCATCTAAATGGCCCATCACATTCCAAGAGCACAATCAACCCAAGCCTAATTAAAATTGAGTAGACGTTGGCTTTAAGGATTGATTCGCTCTTTAGGGCTCAGACTGAGATTTTTTTCGATTAATCTGCTTCTGCTGGTCCATCTGATGTCTAGCTAGGGGAGTAGTGTCAAACGACCGCAGTTGAGGGGTATACTAGGAACCGGAGGCGCAAGCCAAAGGAAGAACCTTCTCCCCAGTCCCTCCTAACTGGTTGGATTGACTGGATAAAAATAGACTAAATCGTTTATAATCTGAAGACGAATCCTAGAAGTCTGTAGGTCTTTAGGCTACCCATATAAGGGCAGGTTTGGTTGATTGTACTGCAGGACACCTTTCTCTATTCTGTTTTCCCTCCTACTCCACAATGTATCCTTCCACATCTTTCACACATTTCCAATCCTACCCTCCTACCAACACATATCCTCAAGATGATTATTATCCCGACTCGACTTATGATTACCCATCCACTAGCCGAGAACTTTAATTGGGGATATGAATCCGAACCACAGTGTCCAGGGCCTAACCCTGGACAACAAGACTATGATTACTATCCTTCCCAGAGCTACAATGATTATAGATCTTCATCCTTCGATCACCAAACCAACCCGATCTATAATCAGGAAGGATATAATGATTATAACACCTACCCTCCCAAGTATTCCATTGAATATAGGTCACTACCATTCTTTAAACAATCCGAGACGACCTACTATCAGGGAGGAACCCGAGAACCTCAATATCTTGACTCCACTAGAATGAACCCAAACCCACCCAACCCTGAACCGAACCAGTCGATTCAGGTGAACCAAATCCAAGACAGGGTGTTGGCTAACTTGAGGAACACCATGTAATCTTTAGAAGCCCAGCCAATGCCATGCACTAAAGCATTGGAGCCTATTATAAAAATAATCGATAAGCTAAATAGCTCTTTATTGGATTTGCTCCAAAGTGCTAGGGATAGGGACCTAGGTGAGTTTCTTCTTTGGGAAATTGTCAAGGTTAAGGATGAAATTTGTGGTTGCCCTAGTCAAATCTTGAGATGATTCTCAAGATAAACCCTCTTCAGGAGAGTCAATGACTGCATCCGCTCAGGCGCCTGTCAGGGGGATACATTTTCTGAGACCGGGGATGACCAGGTTGAGCTAGAGCAACCCATTGAGGATTAAACCGATTGATTCACCCGAGATCCCTGAGCTAGGGAGCGAGGAAAAATGTCTCTTTGAACCAAGAAATGACAATTGATTTTGAAACATATATAAATGAGGATTATGAATTCTTTGATTCTGAGGGTGAAGAATCTTCTAGTGAAGTCTCATTTGAACTCAAGGAAGAGGATTCTATTGAAACAATCGGGCTCGTGGAGTATGGCGAACTATTTAATAGTCCGATCACTGAAGATTATGATCATGTTGGAGCTAACTTGGACAATTCAAATCCTGATGATTCAATCAGTAACCCCATTCCTCAAACACACCCTAAAGAATTGAATGATGATATTTTTGAGATCACCAAACCCAAGTCAATCCTGATTCAGCCACAATTATTGGACTTGGGTACTTTAGATGGGGTGTACAACGATTTCGAGGTCTCAAAAATATTGATTTCGGAGGATAGGAAGTTGGAAATAAAAATTTAGGAGGCTAATTCTGAGGGAACTATGATTTTGGATCTAAGGGTACCTATTGACCTAAAACCACCTACTTTCTACCAGGACCCTTACAATATCTTTCACGTGCAACCCAAGCTCGAAATAACTGATTATTTTTCTAAGCTACATGTTAAGTGGACAACCGCACCTATTGAACCATCTTTACCCGTTGTCCAACACTTTGGTCTTCAGTTGCACACCACTAAACCACAGGCCTGGCCCCGCAAACACAACCTTCAGTTCTGGGAGATTTTCATTCAGAACCTGAAAACCACTCGACCCTGGGGCATGGATCTACATCATAATCTGGTCCATGTCTATGGACATCTCCTGTTAGCGGGTCTGAGAATCAATATTTTTATTTTGATTGACTCACACTTGTGAATTCTCAATTTCTTCCTTCTATGTATTTTATGCCTAGCTGAAGGCATTAAATTTAGTACGTGTTTATATTTCACGTTCTCTACGAAGCTGACCAGATTCCTCACGATGTTCAGGTGATATTCTATTTACTCCACCCTTTTCATGTCTTTATTTTTACAATGAGGACATTGCATCATTTAGGCATGGGGGGTAGATATTTAATCCTGAAATCATTTTGTTAACTCCGTAGAATTTCTTTTAGTTTCTTTAAAAAAAAGAGAAAAAAAAAGAAGAATTAGGAGAAGAAAACTTAGGCATATGAAAGTTATTAACTTTAGGAAATGATACAATAAGACCAAAACACTTAGATTCTTCAGGTCTTCGAGCTTCATTAGCCTGAGTGTCCACTCGAATGTGAACTTAGTCTCGAGTCATCGCCAATTCAAATTCATTTTTCATTTGGCTAATAAATTGGGATGATAAGTATACGACTTATCAACCCACCCTCTGATTTGAGGGGACTTTAAGCTTAAGCATCTACACACATTTTTTGCACTGACTCTCTTTTCAGCAGGTAGCTAATGAACTATCTAAGGTGATATGGCTTGCAAGTTGTCGGTGGTAACAGCTCATTGATCGGTTATCCAGAGCCCAGTCACAAAATCATTTTCATTGTACTACCTTTAGGTAAATCTTAAATCAAGGAAGCCACCTACTTAAAGAAAAAAAACACACAAAAAGAAAAAGAAAAAAAATAGAAAAAGGAAAAAAAAATAAAAATAAACAAAACCACACTTCACCACACAAGTATGGCTGGCAAGTTGTCGGTGCTAACATCTCATCGGCCGGTTGTCCAGAACCCAGCTCACAAAAAATGCACAATAATTCTCAAAATACTTAAGAAAAAAGCAGGAAAGTAGAATAAACTAGGAAGATATACACTGGATTCGCCCTTATGTTGACCCCATAAATAAAAGTAGGGAAAAAGCTACCGATCAAAAAGATAAACCTCTAGGTAAGGCCACCTAAGGTCGTAGAAACCAAAATCCGTCTTAACAACTGTCTAGTGAGTCTTTCACTATTTTCACAAGATGCTTAGCACTTAGAGTCCTTTTCGAGTCTTGGGCGAGTCAGGTAGCCGTAAAAAGTTATCCCGAAACTCTCAAACTCCAAAAGTACAAAAAGATTAGAAAAGAAGAAAAATAAAAAAAATCTATCTTCCCTTTTCAAATAAGGCGAGGACTTGGGTGGTCTGCACTCTGGCAGACACCCGGGTACTATTGAGTCTTCGTAGTTTATGACCTTAGTTGAAATTTTCTATTATTAATAAATGACTTAGGCCTAAGCGATCTAATCCTAATTTTAATTTTATACATAACATGTAGTTTAATTTACTAGGGACTAGCAAAAGATAGACATGGGGATATGATATAGACACATATATTTAGGTTAAAATGCCTATTCATGTACGTTCCTAGGCTTAGATTTGCATTTCATGTTATAAATATTACATAGCATGCATCATTCTGCACTTAGAGTAATATATAATTTAGGTTAATTGCATCTTTCTTATGGTCAGGAGAGAAGGATATTTATTTCGGAGCCTCGGATTGACGATCCAATCGTACAGATCTGATCAAGACGATGATCGGAGTCTAGCGCCTCTGAAATCGCCTCGATCGGAGCCCCATAGCAACATATGCAATCCAAGGAAGATCAACGGCCAAGGGATTAGGTGATGCAATCTAGAGCATCAAACGACAAATCCAACTACACTGATGGATTCAGGTCAACGATCATAGCCCAACGGCATAAAAATCGACTCAATCCGACCTCTTTAGCATCCCTTACAAAGGAAAGAAGATGGACGGCCCAAATTGCACCACGTGGCACAACCCAGGCTGCCCATGTGCACGCACACGCCATCACACACGCACAACAGCTCGAGCGCTTGCGTGTGTGCGAAGGCACACACGCGCAAGCATAGTGACGCGCAGCAGCGCACGCGGGCATGAAGGTAGCAACATGTATCGCTCATGCGTGTGCAACACGAGCACGCGAAGCGCGCGCCAGAGCAGCGACAGGTGGGCGTGTGGGCTGTCTTCAGCGACGTTTGCGGTGGATCTTCAGCAACTTTTATGACCGTCACTAAAAGTTCTATATACGAATTTGATTCTTTCATCCACTATAAAATGACCCCTACCCCTCCCATTTTTCTTCATCGCTTCCTTTCTTTCTATCACCACCTCCAAGGCTCTAGAGAGAGCTTGTCCCAAGCCCGAGATGCTCCTTTAGAGTAAAACCAAATAGTTTTCTAATTCATGGAGCATTCCGTGGTTGTCCTCTCACCGCCCTTCGGGAAGAAGATTCTCGCCATGACACCGTCCTGCCCCATCCTCCATCCTCCGGCTCCATCCTCCTTTGTCCCGCTCCTTACCACCTTCCTCCGGGCAATGTCAGAGCGAGTCGTCCTCCAAGCAACCGTCGAGGGGGATTTCTCTCACCCCATTCTACCTTTTTATGCTTTCATAGTGTAGATTTTTTCCACTTTCGTAGTGTAACAAACTGTTTTTGATGAATAGATGATTGTTTCTCTCTCCCCCCCTCTCCCTCTCTCTTTTATATTTTTGCAAATAGATAAAGTTTTTATCGACCGAATCTCTTGTTAAAAATACCAAAAAAATTAGAAAAGATAAAAACGACCAAAAAGAAATAAAAGAGAAACGCGGATTTCATAAAACCAAATGTTCTCCCCGTGTTCGACCCGAGACTCACTTTTTGAGTTTCGGTTATAAGTTTTATTTGACCACACATTTTGCAACTACGACGGGTTACTCATAACCCTAATTTCAAACTCGCAAAACACGTGCGATCAAATGTCAATTACTACTTACTACAATTATAAAGCTAAAAATCTACTCTAGAAAGAAAAAAAGATAGGGGATGAGAGATTATCCTTCTCGACGAATGCCTGGAGGACAAGTCGGACGAACGACGCCTAGAAGGAGAGTGAAGACAGAGGATGGAGGGAGAATATGGAAGAATTGGGGATGAGGCAAGGCGTCAACGTTGCGAGATCTGCTTCCGAAATGGGAATGAGAGGACAGTTGGAGAGAGCCTATGAAGGGGGTGAGAAGTAGAAAATTTTATTTTTTAACTCTAATTAAACTTCCTGTAGCTTGGGAGCACTAGGGTGAGCTTTAAAACTTGAGTTCTTAGCTCCTAGAGAGGTTAAGAGAAGGGATGATTCACGGAGGGTGTAGGTGCCCTTATATAGATGAAGTTTAAGGGTAGAAAGGTCATTTTCAAACCTTGAAATTAATATCAAGGCCTTTAGTGACACGTAACTTCATCGATGTAGGCAATTATAACTGTTGGTGCGCAAAAAGCGAAGGGCCATCCGATCATCGTACGATCACAACGTCGCTCACCCAACTCTTCAGCTCCCACACATTTCAAACGCACATGAGCTACACCAACCGTTGGATGGATGATTGACGTCCCAGATTGCACGTGCGTTCATCTTCATCGTGCGAGCACCAACGTTTGATCATGCGTCATCATGTGCATCTAGCGTACACTCCATCCATGTGGCCACGTCTCCACTCCTATTGTCGTTCAATCATGCATCAACGGCTGAATTTCATCCTCGCCTCTCCACAACGAATTGAAGTCACTCGCGAGGTCTCGATCATGCGCCTCTACCTTACGAGTGATGTGCAAACCGGTTGCGTCATCAACGTGGATGGTCATGGATTGGAATTAGTGGGACGCGATTTTGATGGTCATGGATGAGAGGTGATAAGATTCGTTGGATCTTGATCTGACGGTCAAGATGAAATATGGCGTGTCCCTTTAATCTTTTACGGTGAGGAGCTGCCTCAACCATTGGATGAAGATACAACAGCTAAGGTTGCTTGATCGGAGGAAGGGTTGCGACAGTTGCTAGGGTGATTTGGGCAGTTGAGATCGTGCCGCATGGCACCATCTGAGTCGTCCATCTTCTCTTGCTCATAGGTGGTGTCACGGATGTCAGATTAAATCGATTTTTACGTCGTTGGGCTACGATCGTTAATCCGAACCCATTAGTGTGGCTGGATTCTTCATTTGAAGTTTGTATTCTTACCACCTTGCCCCTTGACCTCTGATCTTCCTCGAACTATGTCTGATGCTACGAAGGTCCGATCAAGGCGATCAGGGCGACCTTCCACGAACTTTCTTCAATCCAAGACCCCAAAGTGATGTCTCCCAATCCCCTTGCCACAATAAGAGGTAAATTACTATGCAATTTATACAAATTAATCTAAATGTTTGGTGATGTATGTTATGCATTATTTATAATGCATGATGCTTCTATAACACTTAGAACATGCCTAAATAGAAATTTTAGGATAATTTACGGCAACACCATCATTAGCCACAACTAACTTAAATTAGTGGAAATCAAGTAACAAATGCTCTTGCATGATTGCCTGTAAGTCATAATTCCACTCAGATCCATTTTGGGGAGAGAACACTAAAACAAGACTAATTCTATAATTTTAACATCATACCATAAATGAAGAGTAACCACGGGGTTTACCGGGGGTTAAGTCCAAAGAGTGGGTTCACATAGACAGAAATAGAGTTTCATGCATTTCGAGAACCAAAATAACACCCAAAACCCTAATTTCAGACCCGCTTGAATTAAAGAGGCTCTAGCTAGAATAAAATTCATCTAGACCTCCTAAAATTCATATAAAAATATTTTAAGAAGTTTGGTACCCTTGGTTTGACCGTCTAAATGTATTTTGACCTTAAACAGAGTCTTAGACGAAATTTTGCCTTATTTGGGCTTCTATGCAAATTGCAAGTCAAAAGTGTTCAAAACTCAAATCCAACTTCACCACTAGATTTCTTTGTTCCAAATTAGGTTGATACCAAAATTTGGACCCAATCAGAGTCTATCTTGAAATAGTTTGCAATCTGACCCCTTAAAACTCTATTCTTCACACCTTAGCCCCTAGCTTTCGAAATTTCTTGTGTCTAGGTCCCTAAGTTTCTTGTATTCTTCTCAAATGGGTCCCTTCCGCCATGACAAGTGTGAACCCAAGCCCACCGACCTTCAATCAAAGATCTTTCTCTGATTACTCAACCAAATCCCTTCAAATTTGGAAGAATTGATCTAGAGAAGTTGCCCAATCTGTTGGACTTGATTCCAAGGCTTGAAATCAACTCTTGAAGCTTGGGCGAACATGCGATTTTAGAGAGATTTCCTTACCTTAGCTGCGAGGAATGTGTTGATTCCTTGCAACTAGAGGTCTACAACTCATCTAAAAAGGCTTGCGTACATCCCAAGCTCTTAGTCGAGTTTAGGCCTAGAAACCTTCATTCCTCCCTTCTCCGGCCGTCCTCCAGCTTAACTCTAGCGACACTCAACCTCGTCCTCAGACCAACTAATAATCAAATTAGCTAGTCCTTCCTCAGCTTCTTCTGCCTCTCGCCGACCAAAGCGAAGGCTCCTAGACCTCGTCTTCCTCACTGTCTTCCTCAACGGAGTTCTCGTCTTCCCCGGTGCTAACCAATCAAATCCGGTGCCAATTTTCCCTCCTTTCATTCGTTAGTTAGGTCAACCTCTCTCTCACTCTCTCTCTCTCTCTCTAGACTCCATTCAACCCCTTAAATCCTCAATTCCACCGCCAATCCACTACCCCCCCTGATCGTCTTCTCCGCCTCCAACAAGGACTAGCGAATCCGCACCGCCATTACACTGCACGAATCCCTTCACCACCACCACCCACACCTTCATCTCATCTCAACAAATAAAAGCCCCAACAAAATTGGGTGCTTTGACTGCTCCACAACTCCGCCGGATAACCAATTGTTCCGCTACCTTCTCCAACATCGTCCGGCCATGTCCGACCGCCATCCACCAAACAAACACCACCACCGAACTCCTCATGCTCCAGAGATTCATATGAACCTATTAATTGGGGCCAGAAAAGGGATGTGGTCGTAAACCCAGATAGGTTGTGTTAATATGATGATTTTATCGTTGAAATGCGTATAATGGTTAACCTAAATCAAACCTAACCATCTCTTTACAAATTTTTTTTACCTGACCTACTTGATTTTATCATGGTCACTTTTAGGACAAGGGTCGAACTCAGGTAAATGGGATTAGAAGTGAATGAGTTTCTACGCCTTTCCCACAACGAATCTCTTTCATTCGCTTTATTATGTTTTTGGTGTTTTTCTATTTAAGATTTTTTCTGATAATTCTTATCCTTGAGGCACACCCTCAAAATCAGGTTCTTGGCTTGGAGCCAAGTTAGGGTTCCCAAAACTAGTCTTGCTATTCGCAAGACTAGGTACCTGCAAGTCAAGGATTATCTTTTCTCTTTTATGTATTTTTTTTATCGTTTTACTAGCAGGAAAGAGAAGCAGAAATAAAGTAAATATAGTATATATATATATATGTATGTATTATATATGTATAAAGGGGGTGGGGGTGGAGGTGGAGATGGCGTGTAGTACGGTGTCAAGTCGGTCGTCGTCTAGAAAGACGCAACCAACAGGACGAAGTGCCGCGTGAAATATAAGGTGGATGGGTGGAAGATGAGTGCGAACACACTTTCTATACGCGTGTATCGGGGAATATCAACAACTGGTGTAGATATTCTCGCGATACAACGTATGGTAGGTGATATGAAAATATATATATGTATATATGTATATATATTTGTATATATATGTGTATAAGTATATATAGTTATAGATATATACATATATGTGTATATATATATATAAATATATATAGATATAAATATATATATGTATATATATATATATAAGTATATAGTAATGTATAAGTCAGTGTGCGTGTGTGCGAGTGTGTGTGTGTAGGTGTTTGTAGAGAGAGAGTGCTGAGAGAGAGAGAGAGGGAGAACATCTACTGAAGATGGCGTGAAGGAGTGCGGGTTAAGTCGTCTGCACGTAGCTAGCGACGTCTGGTGATCCACGCGCACACGCAGGCACGCGAAGAGGCGCGCGTTGGGAGGGAGTGAGCTCGAGGGAGAGGTCGCAGCACACCACGCTACGCGATGAGGCGGGCGCTGAAGCAGGCGGGCGTACACGGGAGAAGGGAGCAGGCGAAGACACGGGCGGGTGCGGGCGCTAGCAGACACGGGCGCACGCAAACGCGTGGGCGGGCGCTGGAGCGAGCTCGGGGAGGGACGCGGGCGTGGGCTAGCGCAGGTTGCGGCGCGTCGGGTGACCGATTAAGTGAGAAACTTACCGGTCACCGCACTATAGCCACAGTGTTCCGCTGACTAGCGTGAACAGTGGCTACAGTGCATGGCCAAGCCGCGCAACCGAGTGCGCCCGGTTCTGTGAGTGCGGGAGGTGTGAGCGGCTAGCGCACGCGCAGAGAAGCTGTGCCGGCTACTTGCTTGCGGGTGGCCCTTCGCGACAGGGCACGCGGAAGCGTGAGGCGAGGGCGAAGGAGTGCGACAGGGCGCGCGGAGAGGGGCGCGGTGTCCTGCTGGCGTGCGCGGTGGAGCTTGGCCGACTGCTGCAGGGGCGCACGGTGGCCTGTTGAGCTTCAAAGCTTGAAGCTTTATGGAAATGGTGGAATTGTGGCTAAACTTCGCAACAGAGAGAACCACAACGCCCACCGGCTCTTTGATGAGCTGGGCGGTGGTGGACTCACAGTGGTGGTTGTGCACCACTGTGAGTTGCTCTTGCCCGCAGCGTGGCTCCTCAAAGAGGAGAGGCTACGTATGGAGGGGAGAGGGGAGGAGACGGCCTGGAGAAGAAGAGCTGCAGTGTGTTGGGTTTTTTTTGTGTGGACCAGGCCCAGCCGCAAAGAAGAAGGTTGAGCTCTTTTTAAAGAGCAAAGAGACATGCACAGCCATGCCCTGGCTGTGCATGGCTCTGCATGGCTGGCATGGAGTGCTTGTGCATGCAGTTGCAGGGCAAGCATGCTGCAGAGCATGGCGCGAAGAGGAAGAAAAGGCCATGCCTGCAGCCGCACAGAGAAATTCAAAGTCAAATAAAATTAAAAATAAAGATGGTGAATTTGCGAAGCAACACTTGAGGAAAACGTTAATTTCACGGCCATTTTATTTCACTCTCCTCCCCTCTCAATTAAATGCATGCATGCGTGTATTTTTACAAATGACTATGGATACCTAATATGCACTGGTAATGCTAGGAAATAGCACAAGATGGCACAATTGCAGGTGTATTTTTGCGATGCAATCAGAGTCTAGAGCCCGTGTTTTCACTTTCAGGTGTTTGCCATCTCCACCGTTGACCGTCGTCTTCTCCGATGTCAGCCAACATCATCCGGCCATCAATCAACACTACTACTATCTTCTGGACCTGCGGACCCCCTCAGCGAAGCTACCTACAGCATCAATTGAAGAGAAGAACAGTAGTAGCACTTCAATTGAACACGAAGGCTTCACGCTACTACATGCAAAGGCAGCTGCAATCTTTAGTCCCACATCATGTGGGACAAATTCACAAAGGGGCATAAAAGCAAAAGATCACTTGGCTTCATTGCCCAGTACAAAGGGGGGTCGAGTCACCCATGCACACGCTCACCCATGCACTCTCACTTCTCACCCATGACCACTTCCCGCGGGTCTGGACCCTACCCGGATCTGATTACCTGCCTAAACCTATGCTCGGTTCTTGAAAAGGGGAAGAGGAGAAATACTGAGGATGAGGGGGAGGGTTTTGCTTTAGGATTCGTGTCCTCAAAGTGCGTGCAGCATGCCCAATACTTAGCCATTCTAAGATGGCTTTGTGCTATGTTTAGCGCCCTTGTGTGTCTTGCTGAGGCTCTGTGCCTTGGTGGTTTAAGGCGTCTGAAGGTTGTGGCCAACGTCTAATTTGGCTTGGAATTATGATACTATGGCATTATATAATTTGGTTGCTTTAGATATCTTAGCTCTTATCTGACATTGAATTGAAAGATTAAGTGGTTCTAACCACTATTGAGATATTTGAATGTGCTTAAATGTAGGATTAAGTGGTGATTTAAATCACCATTCTTTTTAGATTCCTGATTTATTATCCCACTGTCTTGAGATACTCTTGATTATAATTCAATGTATTTTTTAGTAGATTATTCATTGCAATCTTTATCTTGTGCTCATTTATATTATGATTAGTATGTGAATTCTATATTTGATCCCTGCAAACGACCTTGGACTCAAATCCTTGTTTTCGAGTTTTATAAATTTAAATGTTGTAGCATTTTTGTCAACTATACTACGATGCATATATCTTAAATCGACACAAAATGCATGAAACACTAATTAGATGTGTGCACATCACACCCCCATCCATATCTTTTGCTAGTCCCTAACAAAACTACATGCTAAAGAATTATGATCAAATTGGGTAATAGTTATTTCTCAATACTAAGAAATTTCTACTAAAGACCTGAACTATAGAGACTCAACAATGTCCAGGTGTCTGTCAAAATGCAAACCACCTCAATCTCTCACCTTATTCAAAAACAAATACATTTTTTTTCTTTTCTTTTTTTTTTTTTTGAATTTTTGAGTTTAGAGTTTCAGAGCAACTTTCTACGGCTACCTAACCCACCCAAGACTCGAAAAGAACACTAAGTTCTAAGTATCTTTTTGTGAAACTGTGATAGACTCACTAATTGCAATTAAAATGGACTTCAGATTTCTCTAAACCCTAGGTGACCCTAGTGAAGAATTTCTGCCTAAAGGAGTATCTATTTGACCGGTAGCACCCTACTTTTTATTTTTATGGGGTCAACACAAGGGCGAACCCAATGTATATATCCCTTATCTATTCTACTTCCCACTTCCTAAGTGTTTAGAAATTAATCGTGTATTTTGTGAGATAGGTTCTAGATAACCGGCCAATGGAGCATCAAACCCATGGCAACTTTCCAACCATACTCGTACGGTGAAGCATGATTTTTTTTTTTTGTTCTTTTCTATTTCTTATCATTTTTTTCTTTTCTTTTGAGTAGGTGACTTCCTTGATCTAAGATTTACCTAAAGGCAGCAGAAAGAGAATGATCATAAGGCTGAGCTCTAGACAACCGACTAAAACCCATGACAACTTGCCAGCCACACCACCCTAGCAGGTTCATTAGCTACCAAATTTCTGTTAAAAGCATCGAAAAGTGAGTCACTGTAAATAGTATGTAGATGCTTTAAACTTAAAATCCCCTCAAATCAAAGGACAAGTTAATAAGTCATGTACTTATCACCCTAACTTATTTAACCAATTAGAAATGAATTTACGAATGGCGAGGACTCAAGAAACAAGTTCACATTTTAGTTAACACCTAGGTTGATTAAGCCCGAAGACTTAAATAATCTAAGTGTTCAGGTCCTATTATATCATTTCCAAAAGTTGAAAAACTCTAATGCCCAAGTTTTCTTTTCCTAACTCAATTTTTTTAAATAAAGAAGGGAAAAATAAAGGAAATTTATAAGAAATCCACAGAACTTGCAATATATAATTAAAAATGAATCCACCCCCCATGCCTAGCTTATGCAATGTCCTCATTGAAAATAAAAGGCATGAGAGAGGGTAGAATGAAGAAAATATCATCTATATTCTATGATGCTTTAATCAGCTCTGAGTCAGACTGTACAAATGCTGAGTTTAATGCCATCAGCTAGGCGGGGTCCAACCAAAGAAATCAGATCAAGGTTAAAGCAACCTTCTCTAAGATGGGTTCTGGGATAACGCGGTCAACATAAGGTCTTAGACGTCCGTTGACCTTGAAAGAGTTACCCATCTTTGGGTCAGAAATCTTAACAGCCCTATTTGGGAATATCTAATCAATGATGAACGCGCCATTCCATTTTGACCTAAGCTTGCCGAGAAAGAGCATAAGTCGAGAATCAAATAGCCAGACCTTCTAGTTCGGCTCAAAGCTCTTGCGTGATATCAACTAGTCATGAAGAGCTTTAGTCCTAACCTTATAGATCTTGGCATTCTTATATGCATCATTTTTAAGCACCTTCAACTCAGATAGTTAGAGTTTCCTGGTCATTCTGGATAAGCCTAGATCAAAATTGCATTTCTTAATTGTCCAAAATGCCTAGTGTTCAAGCTCTATGGGTAAGTGACACACCTTTTCATACATCAAACAAAACGTTGACATGCCAATAGGCATCTTGTATACCATACAGTAGGCCTAAAGAGCGTCGTCAAGCTTTTGAGTCCAATCTTTCCTCTCAGGCCTAACCATTTTCTGTAAGACGTTCATCTCCCGATTGGAGATCTCAGCCTATCCGTTCATCTAGGGGTGGTAAAGTGTGGAAATTCTGTGATTCACCTCGTATTTTTCCAATAAATTCTTTAACTGGACATTGGTGAGATGGGTACCACTATCACTGATAATGGCCCTCAGGATCTCGAACTAACTGAAGATATTCTTCTTAACAAAATCGATGACCACCTTATCATTGGTTCGAGAGGGAATAGCCTCGATCCATTTAAACACAGTCAACAGCTACAAAAATGTACTGGTGTCCAAATGAAGGGAGGAAGAGTCCCATGAAATAGACGCCCCCAAGGTCGAAGATTTTGACGGGAAGAATAGGGTTTAAAGGCATCATGTCTCTCTTGGCTATGTTCTCAAGTGCCTGGCATCGGGAACATGACCTCAAGAATTTCTAGACATCCTTGAATAAAGATAGCCAATAAAATCCAGATTGTAGAATCTTCGCAACCGTCTTTTTCCCAGAGAAATATCCACCACACGCAGATCATGGCAGAACATAAGTATGCTTTGGAACTCATTTTCCAGGACACATCAGCGAATAATTTGATAAAAGCAGATGTGGTACAGTTCGAAGTCATCCCAAAAGTAATATTTGGCATCAAATATAAGCCTATCCCATTGCCGCTTGGTCTAATCCAAGGGGATTTGACCAACAGTCAAATAATTCACCATGTCAACAAACCAAGGGGTTCGGACACCCGAAACAGTAAGAATTGTTTCATCCGAGAAGGCATCAATAATCGAAATATCTAGGCAAGGAGAATCAATTAGGATTCTCGAAAGATGATTCACCACTACATTTTGTGCCCCAGGTTTATCTTTAATTTCAAGATCGAATTCCTGAACAAAAAGAATCCATCGAATGAGCCAGGGTTTGGCATCCTTTTTAGCCAAGAGATGTCTCAAGGCCGAGTGGTCGCTATCCTAAAAGATAAGACCTAAATTTGTCCAAAGCAAATACTACAGCTAGCAATTCTTTTTCTGTGATATTATAATTCCTCTAGGCCTCATTTAGAGTCTTGCTAACATAGTAGATGACAGAGAGCTTTCTGTTAATCTTCTGACCCAAGATAGCCCCAACAGCATAATTAGAAGCGTCGGTCATAATTTCAAATGAGGCTATCTAGACCGGTGGTTGCAACACTGGAGCACAAGTGACTGCCGTTTTGAGTAAATAAATGCCTTGTGGCATGATTCATCAAATTCAAACGACGTGTCTTTGCCTAGAAGGTTGCTCAAAGGCCGAGTAACCTTAGAAAAGTCCTTGATGAACTTTCTATAAAAACCAAGATGACCAAGGAATGATCAGATTTGTTTAATAGATGTGGGTCGAGGAAGTTTGGAGATAGCATCCACCTTAGCCTTATCAACTTCAATACTTCGATTAGAAACCACATGACCCAAAATAATGCCTTACTGTGTCATAAAGTGACTCTTTTCCCAGCTAAGGACCAACCATGTTTTGATGCATCTCTTAAGGATTAATTCCAGATTTAGCTAAGCAAGACTCAAATGAATACTTCCATACAATCTCCCACCATGTCTGAGAAGATGGCTAGCATGCATCTTTCAAAAGTCACAGGTGCATTGCAAAGCCCAAACGACATTCTACAGAATGCAAGCGTTCCGTAGGGATAGGTGAAAGTTATCATTTCCTAGTCTTCAAGATGGATAAGAATTTGGTTATATCCCAAATAACCGTCCAGGAAACATAAATACTTTTGCTCGGCTAACCTTTCAAGAATTTGATCAATCAAAGGCAACAGAAAATGATCCCTTTTGGTGGTTGTGTTAAGCTTCCTGTAATTGATACAGACTCTCCAAGAGGAAGCTGAATAAGTTGCGATAAATTCGCCTTTCTCGTTAGTCAATACGATAATCCCAACTTTCTTGGGAACAATTTGCATGGGACTCACCCAAGGACTATCCGAGATCGGGTATATGATACCTACATCAAGCCACTTGATATTTCTTTCTTGACCACTTCTTGCGTGTTGGGGTTCAGTCTTCTCTAGATTTGGCAAGAAGGGCAGGATCCATCTTCCATATAAATCCGATGATTACAATAAGATGGCTTGATCCCTCTGAAGTCATGGATGGTCCAACTAATTGTCTCTTTATGTGCCTTTAGGACCTTAATCAATTTCGATTCTTACTCCTTAATCAACTTTGCCCTGATAATCACAAGGAGTGCCTTCTTGGATCCCAGGAACTCGTATTTCAAACTTTCAAGAAATGGCTTAAGTTCTAGCTGGGGCGGGCTGATAACAGAAGGCAGTAAGGATGCTAATGAAGATTCATTAAGACGATATAGTGGAAGAGGTTGTGAATGAACAAAATCAATAACCTCTTCGAAATGTGGTAGATCTACTATAGAAGGTTGTGGTTCATTGGTGCGGGAGGAATCCTCGAGAACAGTAATAGCCATACAAGTCTCAATGTCCAGATCATTATTCTGGAGTTCCTAAACATATCCACAATCCTCAAATTTGTTAATCGCCTTAAAAGTATCGAGTTTTAGTTTTCTGTCCCCAAAGGTAATCTCCAGATTACCATTTTCACAGTTTATATTGGCCTTAATGGTAGCCAAGAATGGACGCTTCAGAATGATGGGCATGTTCCTTAAGTCTTCAGGTATATCCATGTCAAGGACAAGGAAATCTATCGGAAAATAGAAATCCTTGACCTTAACAATAACAACCTCAATAACACCTTTCAAGTTTGTGACCAAACGGTCCGCTAATTGCAGTGTTACTGAGATCAGCCTAAGTTCACCTAATCCGAACATTTCATACAGGGAAGTCGGAATTAGGTTTGTGGATTCACCTAGATCTAAGAGTGTCTGGTCAAAGGTGTAATCCTCGATAACACAAAATCAAAGGGGCACCTGGATCTCTCTTTCTTTAAGGGACGTGATGCAGAATAACAGAACTGGCTTGCTCAGAGAGTATCACCTTCTTCGGGGTTGATTCCTTCGACTTACGCTTTTGAGTGCATAAATCCTTCAAGAATTTAGCATAAGCCGGAATATGCTTAATAGCATCAAGGAAAGAAATATTGATTTCGACAATTATATCCTGCAATTTTTTTCGTATTTTCTTTATAAAGGAAACATTCACAATGGCTATAAACAACTAAACTACTTGAAATATAAACAAGAGAGAGAGAGAGGACAACTTTTATATCTAAGATAATGTCAATTACAACTACTTGCTACAACTAGAAAGCTGAAAATCTACTCTAGAAAGCAATAGAAAGATAGGGGATGAGAGATTAGCCTCCTCGACGAATTCTTGGAGGACGAGTCGGAAGGACGCCACCTGGACGAAGGAGACTGAAGATAGGAGACAAAGGGCGAATCTAGAAGAACTGGGGATGAGGTAGGGCATCAACGTCGCGAGATTTGCTTCTGGAATAGGGATGAGAGGACAACTGGCAAGAGCTCCATGAAGGGCGTGAGAAGTGGAAAATTTTATTTTTAAATCTAGTGGAGCTTCCCGTAGCTTGGAAGCACTAGAGTGAGCTTTAGAACTTGAGTTCTTATCTCTTAGAGAGGTTGAGAGAAGAGGGATGATTCAGAAAAGGGGTGTAGGTGTCCTTATATAGATGAAGTTTTAGGGTAAAAAGGTCATTTTAAGGCCTAGAAATTAATATCAAAGCCTTTAGTGACACATAAGTTTGTCAGTGTAGGCAGTTATAACTACCGATGCGCGGAGAGCGAAGGACCATCCAATCTTCATCGTATGGTCGCAATGCGCGCTCGCCCGACTCTTTAGCTCCCATGCATTTTGAACATGCATGTGCTACACCAGCCTTTGAATGGATGATCAATGTCCCAGATTGCGGACGCGTTCGTCTTCACAGTGCGAGCACCAGCATTTGATTACGTGTCATCACGCACGTCTAGTGCAAGCTCCATCCGTGCCGCCACATCTCTACTCCTATTGTTGTTCAATCGTGCTACATCAACAGCGAATTAAAGTCACTCGTGGGGTCTTGATAAATGCTAGTTTATCATCATTTTTATACCCTAAAACTGATCTAGCTCTTAGGGTTTTAACTCCGCAAATAGGTTTCTGGGCTACATTTAAGCATCAGTTAGGATAGGCATGTATTGCATAATTTTTGTTGTTTTTAACACGTTTATTTGAGTGTTAGGGATGAATAGATATCCAGATCCCAAAAGCCCTAGCATTCAGGAAAGCAACAGGTGGAGAGGAAGCTCATTCCAGTCGAACCATAATTGAATCCAGCTCATTATAGCTGGATATCAGCTCAACTAGGTTGGGTTTAGCTTATCCTAGCTCCACTCAACTCATCTCAACTTAATGGCAGCTTAGGGTAGCTCAACTCAACTAAGCTCTAATCCAACTCAACTTAGTTGAGTCAAGCTCACCCTAGCTTCATTCAGTTCACTAGAAGCTCTAGCTAGCTCAACTTAGTTGACGAGAGTTCACTTCAGCCCCAACCTAGCTCTCCCGAGCTCCACTCAGCTCACTATAGCTGAACTCCCTTCAGCTTAGCTACTACTTGTCAATTTAGTAGCTAAGATAGCTCGAGAGTCCCCATCAGAAGCACATCCAACTCAACACAGCTTTAAATAGGTTGAGTCCATCTCAACTTAGCTCTACTACTCAAGCTTAGTTGTTAGCAGAAGAATTAGCTAGCTAAGCTAAGTAACTAAGCTCTTATTAAGACCTCTTTAGTCACTATTAGCTTCGGGAAAATTCCTTTAGCTTCAGATGTGCTCCAAAGCAGCTCAAAGTTACTTTTTCTCAGCAAAACCCTAGCTCGTACCTCTGTTTGCAGCAAATTGTCGATGTAAAGGAAATGCATGTGTAGTATAGTCAACGAAAATGCAAAACACTTAAATTTATAAAACTCAGATTCAAAAAGGACTCTGAGGTCGTTCGCAGGGAACAATTGTGCAATTTAATTTACCAATCACAATTTATCAAAAGAATATGCAATTGAAATCAATAATATGCTCAAAATGATATTTCATAAAGAACTAGAAGAACAATGCAAAAAGATCGGGTTAAAATGATAATTTGAATCACCAATTTAATCCTTAAGTTTAAGCTCCCAGATCTCAAATAAATGAACAGCAAACCACAATCATTAAGCCACGTCAGTTAAGTACTTAAATGTTCCCACAGTAACCAGCAGAATGCCTCAAACGATAGAACAAGGCATCAGACGCCTTATCAAAAGAGGCACAGCACCACAAAAGAAGCACAAGGGCTTCTCTCCTTCAAGCCTTAGAAGAGGCACAGCAGCAACACCAACAGAGGCCCAAGGGCCTCACACAAAGCCCATAGAAGCTAAGTGTTGAGAGATGGAGAGGCATGAATCCCAAGGCAGGGCAAAACCTGCCCCCTCTCTTTGATTCCCTTTCTCTTCTCTTCCCAGCTCATAACGAACCAGACCCGGATAGCCGGGCAAACGGATCAAGGGTCCAAACTCACCAGCATGTAGGCGAGCGAGGAGTGTGCGGAGGTGCGAGAGGGACCCAACCCCCGTGTGCTTGGGAGAACAGCCTCTGACTTTTTCCTTATACGCATGGTCTTGAGCACTCCCACTAATGATGTGGGATTATTGTCTTGCTTCTTCGTCGCAAGACACCTACAGGTGGTGTAGCATCTAATTGGGGATGAAGGAAGCCCTGGCAGCTACAATTGATGACCTGGGAGGGAACCTAGAGATGGCTTGCAGCAACTAGTAGAGGTAGCGACAAAGAACATGGCCGGATAGTTGCAGATGGAGTCGGAGAAGGAGGTGGCGGCAATGGAGCTCCAGCGAATACCTGAAACCACGAATGCGGCCTTGCGGCCACATCAAAATAGCTCAGAAGCTTCGACTAGAAGAGGGAAGCATGTTGATGGGTGTTGCATGCAGTGAGGGGGCATGTGGTGGCCTGGCGGAGTCAAGGAGTGATCACGCAGCAATCATAGGTCTTAAATGACCTAAATTAAGTTGGAACTTAACATAACTTAGTATAATCCAGCAATCATAGGTCATAAGCATACTTTGCATCTTTACTGTTTTATTTTATCTATGCATAGAATAATGTTATAATGTGCTGATTAAGGGCATTATATGATTTGTAGGTAATAAGAAGATCTGAAGCTAAATCTGAAGCTGTATCTGAAGCTGGATCTGAAGAATAAAGAGGAGTTAGTGCCAGAGCAGAAGACTTAGGAATAAAGTAGAAAAATAATGTAGGGTTGAGGTATGCTACTCTACTTAGTAGAATGTAATGTAGAGTTTAAATTATGAAGAACTTAGGACCAATCCTAGCCAGAGGATAGCCCTAGAGACCATACTAAGCCTTAGCTACCCTTAGATGAGGTCACCTTAGCTTAGGATACCTCAAAACCCTAGTTCTAAACCTTATCTGGACATCTAAAAAAGTTATTAGACGTCCAGAACCCTTAGGCATAACCCGCAGACCTAGAACCCAAGTCTGCAGTGTCATTGGACGTCCAGACAAGTTGTCAGACGTCCAATCTCTGCAGAATTCTAAGACAGAACCTTGAATCCACCCTAACTACTAATTGGACGTCCAAACAAGAGGTCTGGACTTTTGATTTTTTAGTATAAGTCCTCTGATACTCCTCTCCAAACCCTATTTTGGAAATCAAGCTTGGATCTTGATTTCCTAGGTCCCTAAACCCAATTCCAAACCCTGGGAAACCTAAATTAAAGTATCCTAATCCTAATACACTACCTCTAGACCCTCCTAAAAACCTAATTAGGTTCTCATTAAGCCCAATTGACTTAGATCAAGTCGATCACACTTCACTTAGTCAATTGGACTCATAGAGTCCAATTGAACTATGATCTCAACCTACACAAGTTCAATTGGTCTCAATGAGAGCCTAATTGACCTAAGCCCAACTTCATTGAGTATTCTCACTCTCAATTAGGTTTTCACTCTTTCAATTAAACTTATTACAAGTTTAATTACACATTCATTTTAGTAATTAGGGTTTGCAACCTTAATTCTAAAACCTAACCTAACTCAAACCCTTAAAACCTAACCTAGACCACTAGACCACCTAGCCATCTAGGTCATGCACACACCCACACACCCTCACCTAGCTGTACACACCTAGAGTTCTCTAGAACTCTCCGTAGGTGGTGCCACCCTTAGATGCTAAAAATAGCAACCAAGAGAGAGTCTTCTCTTAGATCCATGAATTGTGGATCTAATAAGACCCACTCCCATCCATCTTGACACCAAGATGGAAGCCCTTCTAGATAATTCTATAATTCTCTAGAGAGCCACACCCATAGCAGCCCTAGTGTCTATAAAAAGACCCTCTTGAACGACCATGGACCCATCTTGGACTCTCCATTAGTGGCTCCTCACTCCATCTACATCTCCATGAGCTCCTTCTACCTCTAAGCACTATTGGACGCCCAAGAGCAACCCTCCACCACCTCTCCAAGGGTCGGCCTAAGCACCATTAGCCACCCCTCTTTCTCCTTCCTACCACCTCAAGCTCCACAGGCCTTTGGAGACCGCCTCCATTACCCTGATTTCTCGTAGATAAGTAGTTCTTCATAGTTTTTTCTCTACATTATTCTCTACTTTAGTAGTGTAGTCATCTCCCTCTTGCCTGATGCATGCACAATCTCCTGTACATCCGCACATGCACTAAGTTTCTGTTAGCTAGCTTCGCTTTAATCATTCATGTACAAGCTTTCATCTAGATCTACTCTGTAATCACTCCTTCCGATGAAATGAAAATCACCTAAGCTTATATATATATATATATAGATATATATATATATATATATATGTATATATATATAGATATATATATATATATATATATGTATATATATATAGATATATATATATATATATATATATGTTGTGGAATCACCATGAGCTTCCTTGCAAAATCTTTCTTGTGACAAGCATGTCGGTGAATGAAGATGTTAACCTAATGATCAATGCTTTTTCGGTAAATAGCCATTGCATAACTATGATCACGAGCACTAATTCTCACACGTTCACTTTTGTCATCAATTTGACGCACGCACACATCATTAGGGTCAATAACGCGACTGGCAACACATTTATTCATAGGTTGGAAACCAACGTGCATTTCTAAGTAACGAAAAGATCAAAAATTAATTTCGCATTTTCTAAACGCCTCCCTGAGATCGACCGGGTCTCACCATCTTATTAATTTACAAATATTTTTTATCATGGGTTTCATGTGATTATACTACGAACTACAACACATGTCAAAGCACGCGCATAAACGGCTTGTCAAGGAGGTGGTGCGGAGGAGATTAAGTTCGGTGGAGGTGTCGAGGGCATGAATCATGAAATAGGAAGAGGGGTTTTGGTCGTGGAGATGTGGTGGAGGTTTTAGGAGCAGTAGTGAATGATTTGGTGGTCTGTGGAGCGCGTGCATGCTTGTCAGAGTGTGGCCAAAGCTGGGAAGGTGACAGTGGGGCGATCGTGTGGGCATGCGAACCTAGAGTCTAAGTGTGTGAGTAGAGTCAGGGGAAGGAGAGGAGTCGAAGGGGGGGAGTTGCGGATGACGAGAGGGCAGAGGCAACGCCTGCTGTGATTGGCCAACGCCGAAGACGAAGCAGGCTTCGGAGAGGACGGGGACGTCTGAAGGGGGAGGAAGCCTCTCGCAGGTATGGCGAGATGTAGACAACGGAGAGGAAGGACCTGCTACCTATAGTACGTGGCAACAAGCGAAGAGGCCGAAGGAGGGTCACCGAAGCAAGGTGGATGAGGCCATAGGTCAAGGAAATAGAGGAGTTTTTAGGCCTAAAACTTGCTAAGGAGCAAGGCCTCCCTATGGGAGACCTTTTAAAGGCCAAAGGGCAGCTTCCAAGCTTGGAAACAAGCTCGAAGAGCTCAAAATTTTAGGGAAGATGTTCCTCGATCTTGAGGGGTTTGCACGAGCTCTTGGACACGAATCGAGGTCCAAGACTCAATTCAGATGATTGGGGATTCTCTTAAGATCATTCTTTTCAATTTTGGAAGGAATTGGTCGAGAAATCAAGGAAAAATCCCAGATTGAAGGTCGGTGTGTTTGGATTCACACTGTTAATAGCGGCAGGGACTATTTTGAAAAATATGACGAAATGTTAGGGGCTAAATGTAAAGATTTCGAAAGCTAAGGGCTCACGTGTGAAAAATAAAGTTTAAATGGGCTAAAATACAAACTAGGTCAAGATAGACTCTGATTGGTCCCAAATTTTGGAATTAACCTAATTTCGACCCAAGGAATCTAATGATGAAGTCAGATTTCAATTTTGACCAAGTTTAACTAGGCAATTTGAGTAACAAATTAAATTACGGCAAACTTCTGTCTAAGACTATTCAAGGTCAAAATAAGTTCAGATGGTCAAACAAAGGATATCAAACCTCATAGAATATTTTTTTATAAATTTTAGGAGGTTTATATGAATTTTATTCTGATTGAAACCTCTGTAATTTAAGCAGATTTGAAATTAATGTTTTGAGTGATGTATTGGTTCTCAAAACGCGTGAAATCTCGTTTCTATCAGCATGAACCCACTTATTATTCTTTAATGCTCATTTGACCTTCAGTTTACCCCTGACAAACCCTTTGGTTATTCTGTGTTCATGATATAATGTTAAAATTACAGAATTAACCCTAGTTTCCTGTTCTCTACTCAAAACAGAATGATGTGGAGTTATAACCCTCAAATGGTTATGTAGGAGCATTTATCTTTCAAACCTGACTAAAAGTGACTAGTTAGGGCCAATGATGGTGTTCCCATCATACCCCTATGCTTAGCTTTTGTTAATCCCTTAGCAAAAATCCTATGGATCAAACTAGGTCATTAAGTCGAATGTAACCATCAGGATGCCTTACTAAGCTGCATCTCTAGAAATCAGATCAAAATACTAACAATTGGCCTAGAGGTACTCAAGTACCAGCCAAGATCCAAACCTGGCCAGATTCAACCTGAGTCTGCCACGAAGGTTTCTATAGCCTGCAAAACTACCCGTGCGTAGATGTAGCATGTTTAGGTTCAATTTGCCAGTGCATTTTTGTAAGAGAGATAGAGAATGATTTTTTCATTTGGAAAGTTTTCACTCTTTTCTTTTTATTTTTTCCTAAATCCAGCCTTGAATTAGCCCTAAACACAGTTTGTATCAGATTCTTTGTCCTACCATCAATCCTCGAGGGGTCCATAGCAATCGATGCTTCGGGATAGCACCGCCCATGGCAACCCCCAGAACCCTAACTTTCAACACTTTGGGATAATGCCGCCCATTGTGTTCTGTAGCTAAATTCAAGTCCTGACAATCGACATTTTGGGATAATCCCATCCATTGCACCTAAACCAGCACAAGGTGCTTACATGCTCCCAGTATGATATTTAGATATCCTAGGAGACAAGCACCGAGAAGACAACATATTATTACTCATCTTCGAGGGGAATTTCCCACCTCTCCGCGTCGGAAACTCATCCAATCAACTTGTGTTGTCGAGCCACTCCTAAGCTAGATCTTCGAGATGATTTTTTAGAATAGAACACTTTTGGCATGTTTTCTTTATTAAGCACACTGAACAAGACTTAGTGTGTGATTTTGGGTGTTTAGGTTACCAACTCCTACAAACTAATGGGTAGGAAACGAAGCCGAATAATCCCTAAGCCTTAGACCTACCACATCAGCCTCGTATTTTCTTCAACCTCTTGAGAATTAATCCGGATCTTAACAAATACATGAGTGTTTAAGCCCTGAAACAAGCCCAGGAGACCTAAGGTTGGTATTTGTCACTAATCTCCTACGTTTTAACCTTCCAGGTCTTAATTCATTGTTCGATCCAACTTAGAAGTTAGTAAGTTCTATACTCAATTTGAAGGGGCTATCTCATTTTCTTTTCTTTTTGCTTGCTCCTTTTTTCTCTTTCTTTTCTTTTCTTTTCTTCTCCTCAATTATTTTTTTAATTCAAACTAACCTCTCCATTCCTCTTTTCTCCTTTCGCTCTTTTTTAATTTTTTAATGAAAACCCTCCATGAATTGATTTTCACAGTATTTTACACTTTACTACCCCCATGGCTAAGATTTGCAATGTCCTTATTGTAAATTAGGTGGGTTTAAGTTCAATTCAGATCGTACATTAGAGCAGGTGGGTGGTGAACGGGTCAGAATGGCTGTTGCAGACATATTCTAGCTCTGATACATGTATCAAAGGTGGAGTCGGCTGTTCTAACAGAGCTATGTCAGAAGGGCTTCGAGTTTTTCAAAGATGACGGGTTGCCTTCCATTAAGCGCTAAGTTTAATGCCATCAGCTAGGCACAATGAAGCTCAGGGAGAATGGGGATCAAAAGATACTACAACCAAATTTGAGTCGGTGAGTTCAAAGAACGATTTGAGTCTCTGACCATTCATGACAAAAGGTTTCGATTCGCGGCTGAGTTCACTGATTTCGATCGCTCCATTTCCAAATACTCGTCTCACAAGGAATGGTCAAATCCATTTTGATCTGAGTTTTTCTGGGAAGAGCTTGAGTTTAGCATCGAAGAGTAATACTTTCTGATCAAGATGGAAAGATTTTTGCGAAATGTGCCTGTCATGGAAGGCTTTCACCCGCTCTTTTTAGATTCGTGAGTTCTCATACGCATCATTGTGTAGTTCCTCGATCTCACTCATTTGCGAACGACGGTGGATTCTAGCCTTCATAAGATCTAGATTGCACTTTCATACTGCCCAGTAGGCTTTATGCTCCATTTCTACAGGAAGCTGACATGTCTTCTCGTACACGAGTTTGAAGGGAGACATACCTAACTGATTCTTATGGCCGATCTTATAGGCCCACAAAGCTTCCGGAAGGCGAGTTGACCAATCCTTCTTGTTAGGCCAAACAGTGACATGATCTTGATCTCTGGATTTGAAAACTTAGCCAATCCATTAGTCTGGAGGTGATAAGGAGTCGATATACGATGTGACACCCCATACTTTTTCATCAGGGACTGGAAGTGCACATTTGTAAAGTGGGTCCCTCCATCAAAGATGATAGCTCGTGGAATACTGAACAGAGAAAAGATGTGTTGATGAATGAATTTTATCACAACTTTATAATGATTGGTTCGGGTCGAGATGGCTTCGCTCCACTTGGACATGTAGTCCATGGCTAGGAGAAAGTATTCAAAACCATCGGATTTTGAAAAGGGACTCATGAAGTCAATCCCCCAGATGTCGAAGATTTCGCACACGAGAATCAGCTGTAAAGGCAGCATGTCACGACAACTCATGTTGCCTAAGGTCTGGCAACGAGTGCATGCCTTACAATAGTCGTGTGCGTCTTTGAAAATTGTTGGCCAATAGAATCCGCACTGGAGGACTTTTGCTGCGATTTTGTGTCTAGAGAAGCAACCACCGCAGGCCTAGTCATGGTAGGACAAAATGCCATTAATCTTAGATTCTGGAACACATCTTCTGATGATTTGATCAACACCAATGTGAATAGATACGAATCTTCCCAAATAAAGTATTTGGCATCTGAAAGTAATTTGTCTTTCTTGGCCTTTGGCTAATCAAACGGAATATGATGCGATGCCAAATAGTTAACCATATTAGCATACCACAGAAGTTCCGTCTCAACTGTCAGGAGGTGCTCATCAAGAAAATGTTTCATGATAGGTCCGGAAGGGTCAATGATTGAAGAAAGATGGGATAAGTGCTTAGCTACCACATTCTATTTTCCCACCTTATTACGAATTTCAAGATTGAATTCTTACAACAGCAAGATCCAATGGATTAATCTAGGCTTTGTGTCCTTCGTGAGTAAGTGCCTCACTGCAGTGTGATCCGAGTAAATAATGACGTGGGAACCCAGGAAGTATGACCTGAATTTCTTCAGGCCAAATACTACAACCAGCAGCTCTTTCTCTGTAATAATGTAATTACGTTGAGCCTCGTCCAATGTCTTGATGGCGTAATATATGATACCGATTTCCCATCAATTTTCTAACCCACCACCACTCTTACTGTGTAATCAGATGCATCGCACATGATCTCAAAGGATTGAGACTAGTCAGGAGATTGTAGGATTAGTGCTTGGGTGACTCGATCGCGCAGGATCTCAAATGCGTGAATGCACTCACTAGATATCTCAAATGGCATGTCCTTCGAAAGGAGATTGATCAAGGGGTGTGCAATCTTAGAGAAATCAGGTATGAATCAACGATAAAATCCAACATGCCCCAGGAATGATCTGATGTCTTTGACCAAGTTAGGCATAGGTAGCTTGGAAATCAGATTTACCTTAGCTCGGTCGACCTGGATACCTCTCTCAGAAATAAGGTGTCCAAGTACAACGCCCTCAGGAACCCTGAAGTGGCTCTTTTCCCAAGAGAGAACCAAGTTCACTTCGATGCATTTTTTAAGGATCTGGACCAAATTCAAGAGGTATTCATCAAAAGATTCACCGAATACCAAGAAGTCGTCCATGAAGACCTCAAGGTAATTACCTACCATATCTGAGAATATGGCTAGCATGTGCCACTGAAAAGTGGTAGGTGTATTGCATAGCCCGAATGGCATCCTACGAACGCGTACGTCCCGTAAAGGCAGGTAAAGTTAGTCTTTTCCTGATCCTTCTAGATGAATTGCTACCTGATTATATCCGGAGTACCTATCCAGGAAATAGAAAAATCGATTTCCCGCCAGTTTCTCGAGAATTTGATCAATGAATGGAAGCGGGAAATGATCTCTCTTCGTGGAGGCATTCAATTTCCGATAGTCTATGCAAACTCTCCACGAATTTACAATGCGAGTCGAGATGGTCTCTCCAGATTCAATCGTGATAATGGTGAGCCCTGCCTTTTTAGGCACAACCTGAATCGGGCTCACTCGGCGGCTATCAGAGATCGAGTAGATGATACCAACATCTAACCACTTGATGATCTCTTTCTTCACGACCTCCTGCAGATTCGAATTGAGTCTTCTCTACATCTCTCGAGATGGTCATGAGCCCACTTCGATGTAGATACAATGTGTGCAATACAAGGGACTGATACCAGTTAGATCATTGACAATCCATCCGATGGCTCTCCGATGCTGCTGGAGAACAGAAATCAGCTTTGTCTCCTGATCAGATGTGAGTCAGGAATTGATGATCATAGGAAACGTTTGATTGAAACCCAAAAACGCATACTTCAGATGATCTGGGAGAGGTTTCAACTACATAATCGATCAATCAACAGCAGGTAGGGGTTCGGGATAGGCCTCAGAAGATAAAGTGGGAGCTAAGGGTGAATCTAGATTAGCTTTGGGCTCCACTATCTGTGGGTCAGAATTTTCTTGAGGTTGAGGATCAGGGATAATCGGGTCTTCCTCTACAAATGGATCCTCAACCATAGAACTAATGTCGCACACTTCCTCAATTACCCCACAGTTTATTCCTTTCTGGGCCTTAAAGATATCAATCTTTAGTGTCTGGTTCCTGAATTTCAACTCAATCTGGTCCTATTCAAAGTTGATGTTTGCCCTAGCTGTGGCTGAAAATGGCCTCCCTAAGATGCTTGGTGTGTTTTAGATTTCAGGAGTGTCCATGTCTAACATGATGAAGTCCACTAGAAAATAGAAATCACAGATCCAATCCAAAACATCCTCGAGAATTCCTCTGGGTGATTTGATTGATTAGTCTGCTAACTACAAAGTCACCTCAATCGATTTAAGCTCAATTTCCTCAAAATGGTCTAGTAAGATGTATGTATCAGGTTTATGGAGGCTCCTAAATCCAACAATGCTTGATCAAATTCTAAATCAGCGATCTTACAAGAGATCAAAGGGGTGCCAGGATCTTTTGCTTTTTGCGGGAGTTTACTAAAGATGATCAAGCTGACTTGCTCAGACAATACGATTGAACTCCCGTCTTTGCTTCGCGGCTTACGCTTTGGTGTACATAAATCTTTTAGAAATCTCATGTAAGCAGGTACGTGGTGGATTGCATCCATGAAGGAGATGTTTATCTAGACTTGCTCAAAGAGCTTGACCAGATCTTCCTCAAGTGCCACTGATTTGGGTTTCCTCTTTCCCTTGGTCAAGCCTTAGGAAATGGAACCTCTATAGGTTCCTCTAGAGTTGGTTCAAGTTTTGGATCTGGGATAAGGGTGTCCTGGATAACCAACCTAGGGTTAGGCTCTGAACTACCAAGCTGAGAGTAGCTCGGATAAAGTGGATCCTGAGTCGACTTGCCACTATGGGTGGTAACAGAATCAAGTCCCCCCTGGTTCTGGTTTGGAGTTGGCAGAAGTGGTGATTGCTGCTAATATCCCGAGTATGATGTCGAAGCATCCATCCCATCAGGTGATGGAGCAGAAGGGGCCTAATAAACATAGTGAGCTTGACCCTAATTCGGGCTCATAACCCGCCTCTAATTTGGCATGTTATTAGGATTTGGCAGAAGTTGAGACAGAAGTGCACCAAGCTGGCAAGAGCTCGCCATCTGTGCGAGCTAATTTCGAACCTCTGTGATCTTGTCTTTGTGCTGTTTCTGCATAACCGCATTAGTCTTTCGAATGTCAGCCAGGGTTTATACAATCAGAGTCATTTGATCTTCCCTTAACGACCCAGATTGGTAATTCGGATTGGGCCTGGGCTGAGCGAGCTGATAAGGGTGTAGAGCCTGTGGTCGGGGCTAGAATTAAGATCTCAAATTTTGATTATTTCCTGACCATGCGAAGTTTGGATGATTACGCCATCCATGGTTATAGGTGTTTGAGAATGGATCATTCTCGATGGCGTGAAAATCCTCGCAAGTCTGAGGAGCTCCAGAGAAGTCAGAGTACAAGGGTTCAGAGTTCCCCCAACTAGAGCAAGTAGGCTCAGGGTTTCCTCCGAAACCAAGATCAGACAAGGGTGGATATGGGTCCACCCCCTGATGAGAGTGGTGGTAAATGTTATGCACAGCCTCCCTACTGGAGGGTGATTGCACATACATGTTCTTTGCGGCGATGGTTCCCTGCAGATGTCGAGCCAAATCATCCACCTTTTTCTTAATGATTGAGACCTTATCCAAGCGACTGGTCATCCGTTCCAGATCAGCGGATGCGGACAGGCCTTAAGTCTCGTGTGCCTCCCACATGTTTGTCAATGCATGGGTGGTCGTCCGATCGAACACACCCAACGATTTATTATTTTTGGAGTTCTTACACATGTTCTCGAGAATCTCCCAAACTATATCTTCATATTGACCCATGATGCTTCAACCACAGGTTGCATTGACAAAGAGCTTGATATCCTCACAGAGCCCATGGTGAAAAGACTGAACTTGTTCCTACTTAAGAACTCCATGATTGGGGCATCTCCGCATGAGATCCAAAAAGTGGTCCCATGCCTCATGAAGTGGTTCTCCTGCATTTTACGAGAAGTGCATGATTTGGTGCCTTAAAGCATTTGTCCGATCAACGAGGAAGAATTTCTGTAAGAATTCAGTTTGGAGTTCCCCCCATGTGTTGATTGGATGGGTCAGAGTTTGAAACCAATCGACAGCTTTATCTATGAGAGAGAAGGAGAACATCTTCATGAGCAAAATGTCTCGATTCTGTATGGTAGGCCCAAAGGTCTGGGCTCGATGTTTCACCTGCTTGATGTGTTGGAAGGGATCTTCGGAGTTCGAGCGATGGAATTTAGGAATAACATAGATTATATGTGGCTTGAGTTCAACATCAAGTCCTCCAGCTAGGATTTGTACCCTGGGCTCGATCTCCACTGCAGCGGAATTGTAGTGATCTCATATTTGAAGATGTGACGGTGGATTGATGTGTGCATGGAGTAGATCATTGAGGCGTTGTAGCTAATTTTGGAAATTAGGTTCTTCGTGATTCTCCATGTATGTAGATGAAGGAGATCTAGGCTCAGAAGCAGAAGGATTAGAAGAGATATCGATCTGGTCAGATGATAGCACAAATAAGTGAGTCGAGGCTTGGCCTCGACAAGAATGAACTGCTAATGGAGGTCTCAAGGGTGACCTTAAGGACCTCCTCCCAAGCATGCACTAATGAGCCAGATGAAGAACAGAATGTGTAATGGACCCAATCAATGCACCAAAAAAATCTTTGGATGACTAAGGAGGTTCGAGGTAGATGATACCTCTTAATCAAAAAATCACTCACCCAAGAAATACTTGGGCAGCCAAGAAGGGAGAGCCCCGCAAAGACCCCTACATGGTAGAGTATCCCCACAGGTTAAAGGGTTTCCCCCACCCAACCTTCCTTGTCACTAAGAATCTAAGTAGACCAGAATGAACTTGACCTTTTAAGTCCACCAAGCTTAGTACTGAATTATGGTGCTTTGAATTTCACTTAAACTTTAGAATTGATTTGTGATTTGTGACTTAATTTGAAGGTTGGTTAACCCACAAAGTGGGTCAACTTCACCTAACCTACCCTAAAGTTTAGGATGAGTTGGGTAATGAACCCAAAAATCACCCTGAGTGGCTTGCAAGCAGATTATTAAGTCCCAAGTTTTAATGATTCTAGTGAATGTTAGAATCTTCTTTTAGGGTCTTCTCACTTAGATCAATTCAATCAAGGCTTGGGTGGCACACAATGCAGGAAATCAATTCTCTTTCAATTCAGCAAAATGTGTTTTCCTCAAACCCTAAAAATAGAAACCCTACTTTGGATCTTTTCCAGGTCCAATTCTTTCCAAGTGTGGAACTTAGGGCTCAATCAAGAAGGTGAATGGCCCTAGGCACCTTAAGTCCCTAATAGGTGCAAAAATCTAGAAGGGGTGTCTAAATAAAACAAATCAGGCAACTCAAGTGATTAAGTCTAAGAAAGAATGCAAGCTAATCCTAATTGATTCTTCTTTTTAATTCCTTCCAGAAATAGGGGCTTAAGAAGAAGGAAACAAGATTACCTACCCCTAGAGTGGTTGTCATGCAGCTGATCTTCACCCGTGTACCTTGCACAACCACAACAAATCAGATAAAATAAGTTAGAATCATATCAGTATTGTAATTAGTGAAATGAAACTATGTGTTGCTCCCCGGCAATGACCCCAAAAAATTTGTACGAAATCATCAATGTATAGGAAATGCACGTGTAGTATAGTTAATGAAAATGCAAAACACTTAAATTTATAAAACTCAGATTCAAAAAGGAGTCAGAGATCGTTCGCAGGAAGCAATTGTGCAATTTAATTCACCAATCACAATCTATCAGAAGAATATGCAGTTGAAATCAATAAGATGCTCAAAATGATATTTCAATAAGAACTAGAAAAATAATGCAAAAAGATCATGTTAAAATAGTGATTTAAATCACCAATTTAATCCTTAAGACTAAGCTCACAAATACTCAAATAAATGAATAGTAAACCACAACCATTAAGTCACGTCAGTCAAGTACTCAAATGTTCCCACAGTAACCAGCAGAATGCCACAAATGATAGAACAAGGCATCAGACGCCTTATCAAAAGAGGCACGGCACCACAGAAGAAGCACAAGGGCTTCTCTCGTTCAAGCCTCATAAGAGGCTCAAGGGCCTCACACAAAGCCCACAAAAGCTAAGTGTTGAGAGAGGGAGAGGGCACGAATCCCAAGGCAGAGTAAAACTCACCCCTCTCTCTCTGATTCTCTTTCTCTTCTCTTCCTAGCTTAGAATGGACCAGACCCAAGTAGCTGGGTAAACGGATCAAGGGTCCAGACTCGCCGACGTGTAGGGCAAGGAGTGCATGGAGGTACGAGAGGGACCCAACCCTTATGCGCTTGGGCGAACAGCCTATGCAACTTTTTCCTTGTACGCGTGGTCTTGAGCACTCCCACTGACGATGTGCGACTATTGTCTTCTTCACGAGACAACTGCAGGTGGTGTAGCTTCTAATTGGGGATAAAGGAAGCCTTAGCAGCAGCAATTGATGACCTGGGAGGGAACCTGGAGATGGCCCGCAACACCTGGGAGCGGTAGCGAAGAAAAACACGGCCAGATAGTTGCAGATAGAGCTGGAGAAGGAGGTGGCAGTGATGGAGCTCCGACATTTACCTAAAACCACGAATACGGCCTTACGACCACGTCAAAATAGCTCAGAAGCTTCGCCTGGAAGATGCGAACGTGTTGGTGGGTGTTGTGTGTGGTAAGGGGTCTTGTGGTGGCTTAGCAAAGTCGAGGAGGTGGTGCGGAGGAGATTGAGTTCGATGGAGGTGTCGAGGGCGTGAATCATGAAATAGGAAGAGGGGGTCTGGTCGTGGAGGTGTACCAGAGGTTTTGGGAGCGGTGGCGAGTGATTTGGTGGTCTATGGAGTGCGTGCGTGCTCGTCAAAGTGTGGCCAGAGTTGAAGAAGGTGACGGTGGGGTAGTCATGTGGGCATGCGAATCTATAGTCTAAGTGTGTGAGTAGAGTCAGGGGAAGGAGAGGAGTCGAAGGGGGGTAGTTGCAGATGGCGAGAGGGTGAAGGCAACGCCGGCTATGATTGGCCGGTGCCGGAGATGAAGGAGGCTCCGGAGAGAGGGACCGCAACATCTGAAGGGAGAGGAGGCCTCTCACAAGTATGGAGAGATGCAGACGACGGAGAGGAAGGACCTGCTACCTATAGTATGTGGCAACAAGGAAAGAGGCCGGAGGAGGGTCGTTAGAAAAAGGTGGAGCAAGTCGTAGGTCAAGGAAATAGAGAAGCTTTTAGGCCCAAAACTTGCTAAGGAGCAAGGCCTCGCTATTGGGGACCTTTTAAAGGCCAAAGGGTAGCTTCCAAGCTTGGAAACAAGCTCGAGGAGCTCGGAATTTTAGGGAAGAAGATCCCCTATCTTGAGTTCACACGAGCTCTTGGACACGAATCGAGGTCCAAGACTTGGTTCAAGATGATTGGGAATTCTCTCAAGATCATTCCTTCAAATTTTGGAATGAATTGGTCGAGAAATCGGAGAGAAATCCCAAATTAAAGGTCGATGTGTTTAGGTTTACATTGTTAATGGTGACAAGGACCATTTTGAAGAAAACAACGAAAAGTTAGGGGGCTAATGTAATGATTTTGAAAGCTAGGGGCTTAGGTGTGAAAAATAGAGTTTAAATGGACTAAAATGCAAACTAGGTCAAGATGGACTCTGATTGGACCTAAATTTTGCCCTTAACTTAATTTGGACCCAAGGAATCTAATAGTGAAGTCATATTTTAGTTTTGACCAAGTTTGACTAGAAAATTTGCATAAAAATCCAAATTAGGTAAACTTCTGTCTAAGACTCTATTCAAGGTCAAAATATGTTCAGATGGTCAAACTAGGTTCAGATGGTCAAACAAAGGGTACCAAACCTCATAGAATATTTTTTTATAAATTTTAGGAAGTTTAGATGAATTTTATCCTGACCAAAACCTCTATAATTTAAGCGGGTCTGAAATTAGGATTTTGAGTGCCATATTAGTACTTGAAACGTGTGAAATCTCGTTTCTGTCTACATTGACCCACTTATTAGTCTTTAATGCTCATTTGACCTTATGTTTACCCTTGACAAACCCCTTTGTTATTTTGTGTTCATGATATGCTGTTAAAATTATAGAATTAACCATAGTTTCCTGTTCTCTTCTCAAAATAGAATGATGTGAGTTATAACCCTCAAATGATTATGTAGGAGCATTTATCTTTCAAACCTAACTAAAAGTGACTAATTAGGGCCTACGATGGTGTTCCCATCAACCTCCAATCATCTACTAGTTAAGCTAGCTTAGCTTAGCTTAGCTCTACCTAAGTCCACCTCCATGGCTACTAGCCCTAACCCTAAACTCCACCCTAAAGTGGCTCCACCTTAACTCTACTCAAACCTAAGCTACCTCCACTCTAACTTGGCGCCAACACACCCGTATCCCTTCACACCACCACCTCTAAAAGCCACCAAAAACCCACGCCAACCACCTCCTATAATTACCCTCTTTTGGCACCAAAATCTCCCTCCAAAATATCCTTCATCCTAACCCTACACATCATCACCCAAGCCATCACCACCCTCCATTCTTCCCTCCAAAAACCCCCCTTCTAGAAGCCCACTATTGGCGCCAACTTAAGGCACCCCTAACCCCCCATGGACAGCCACTAAAAGTGGCCTCCAACCCTTAACCAACCACCCATGCAACCCATAGGATGGCTCCAATCAAACCCAACCCTAGATCCTACAACCAACCCATCCTAAAGCCACCAAATCCCCTCCAAAACTTTTCACTTGGAAACAACTAACCCTGACCCTAGGATCATCTAACCAACCCCATAACCCCATCCTAGCCCTACACATCATCCACACTAACACCCCCCCCCCCTAACCATTCTTATATATAACCCATCTAACTACCATTACCCTTCACCTTTGGCTACATACATCATTCATTCTTTCACCAACACTCCACCCTAGCTCACGGCCAAGAGAAGAAGGAGAAGAAGATTAAGGAGACATTTTGTCTCCTTGGTGCCTTCCCCTCTTCCCTTCTCTCTTGTGCCTACGCCAGCTAGAGGTCAAGCCAGACGAGGAGGATGTCTAGAGTAGGATCTTTAGGATGGTCTACATCCACCTTAAGAGGAGTTTTTAGAGTGGAATCATTCCACTCTAGAAAGAGCTAGGGCACGCCCACTAAGGGCTTGCCAAGGAGGACAACATCAACCTGGAGAACATCAAGAAGGGAGTAGGAGGAATCCTTTCTAAGTGCAACAACAGCTAAGCTTGGAGCAAGGATTCTCTCCTCTTCACCACCATAATCAAGAGGATCTTTGTTTTATCAATTTGCATTTTTATTTCTGTAGTAGAAGCATTCCAGCACAACAAATTTTCTCCATATATAAAATTTCCTTTCTACATTTTTATTACATTCAATTAATTGCTTTTTACTTTAGTGCACTCACACCCTTTCTCTAATTATCATAAGTCTTCACGTACCTAGGATGAGCTTAAAGAGAGATTCTTCCTATCACTTAGATTTTAGTAATTAGGTGTAGTTCTTCTCCATATTTCCCTATTCAATTGTCCGTTATTTCAAAATCAAAAAAAAAAAAATCTTACATTCAAAAATTACAAAAAGAAAGTTGATTTCTAACTTGTCAAGAGAGTTTTCAAATTGTAATCTTACTTCCTTAGACGCCCTAAATACCATCATTATCTAGGTTATAAATTTAAAAGCGATTACACATTCACATGTTGCAACGACTTAAAAACCTAATTTTATCAAATTATGCTTTTTTACTATCAAGTCTCGATCATGCACCTCTACCTTGCTAGTGACGTGCGAACCCGTTGCACCATCAATGTAGATGGTCGCGAATTGGAATTAGTGGGATGCGATTTCAGCCGTTGGATGAGAGGTGATCAGATCTGTTGGATCTCAATTCAACAGTTGAGATGAAATATGGAGCAACCCTTTTATCTTCTAGAGCGCTGGTGAGGGGTTGCCTCAATCATTGGATGAAAATCCAACAGCTAAGGTTACTTGATCAAAGGAAGAAAGGCTACGGTAGTTGCTGGGGCGATTTGAACGATTGAGATGGTGCCATCTAACACCATCTAAGACATCCGTCTTCTCTTGCTCGTAGGTGGTGCCACAGATGTCGGATTGAATCAATTTTCGTATCGTTGGGGTACGATCGTCGATCCAAACCCATCAGTGCAATTGGATTCATCTAAGGTTTGAGTTTCACCACATTGCCCGTTGACCTTTGATCTTCCTCAGACTACATCTGATACTACGAAGATTTGATCATGGCGATCTTGGAGGCATTGGACTCCAATCATCGCCCTGATCAAATTTGTACAGTTGGATCTTCAATTCGAGGACCCGAAATGATGTCGCCTTATCCCCTTACCACAATAAGAAGTGAATTACTATGCAATTTATACAAATTAAGCTAAATGCATTATGTGCATGTTATGCAATATTTATAATACATAATACTTCTATGACACTAGGAACATACATAAATAAACATTTTAGGCCAATTAAATATGTTCACATCAATGCATCTCATAGAAAGCTTCTAATAACTCATTATGTGTGAAAGAAGTTACCTCATCTTCTAGAGCCATAAGTCTTACACTACAACAAAAAGGGCTAAAGTTGACGAATATTTTATAAAGATAACGACTAATAAATTATCGTTATATGACCTATTAATGAATAATTTATTCTTCATCATATTCATTGCTATATAAGTTTTAAATCTACAGCGAATAATACATTTATTGTCAAATTCAAACAACGAATAAAATTGTCACTAAAATAATCACATACTTTAAATTTACTAACGAATATTTTCATTGCTTGTACCTTTTAACAATGATTTTTTTCGTTGCCTAGCAAAGAATATGTTAACGATTAATTCATTACAATGTAAGAAGGATACAAAAAATTATTAATTATCCTTTAAATACTCATAAGGTATCGCACCTATAATTTATTTTGATTACCTATAAAATGAAAAATTATTTTACAATATCCACCAAAATATTTCTCACAGATTGAAATTTTTGAATGAAACTTTTATTGAAAATACACCTAAAAAATTGTGTACAGGTTTCATTGAAACATATATTTAAAGGGACAAAAAAATTTACTTTATTAATTTCCAAAAAAACATTAAGATGCATAGTTTCTAAAATGAACTCCTGCAGTTCTTTTCAACCAATATAGCTAGAATTTTACAAAAACGAATTGTTCCTGCACTCTTTCCTATTATACATACAAGTCAGACAAGAAACTACCTTTATAAACTTTTTGAGAATCTATATAGTAGAAAAGAAACTGACTAAAATTCTACAGAAAGAGATGCACAAAAAGTGATGTCTAAAACATAACGGCAACAGTAGTCCATAACCCGGCAAACCACACGCTAAATCACAATTGCACTCTGTAATTTCCCACTTGGAGGGGTGACGTAAAAAATGCGGAATTGAAATATAAAATAATCTCACAAAATATCAATCACACAAGTACACAATTATTTTTAGGTGGAAACCCAAACCGGGTGAAAACCACCACCTAACCATCTCGAGTTAGGATTTTCCAATCAACCAAGTTGATCAAAATCCATTAAACGAATCACTTTAAATGAAGGTGATTCAACCTCAATTACAACCACGCTACAAGTGCGAGGGTAGCGTTCTTCAACCCCTTCTCTCCACGAGAAGGATTTTGTCCCACGAAGGAGACGGGAATTCGCAGAGCGAATACCCAACCAAATAACAAAGATTAAAATAACCAACAATCCTATAAAGCCAATAAAGTAATTTTAAACCTAAGCTTCTATAGGAATTAGGAAACTCCCCTTTGAAAGGAGTGCGTCAGCGACGCGGATGCATGAACACGACGGCGCTACGTCGCTCTCGTGAACTACGGTGGGAGAGTGGGTGCGCAAAGCTTTATGCTTTCATGATGAAGAATTAGAGCTTGAAGAGCAAGAGTCTTTTTTGACACAAAAGAGTGTGAAAGTGTGTAGCTAGGCGTGTATTGGTGCGCAAGTGGTTCCCCTCTATTTATAGAAGCCTTAGAAAGGCTTTAGATGGCTTAGGAAAGGCTCCATAGCCGTTGGGTGCAAAGTCCAAGTGAATTAACCTGAAATCAGGAACAATCATTGCACTGACAGGGTTATCAGACGTCTAATTATGGTATCAGATGTCTGGAAGACCACTTTAAGACGTCTGATTTCAAGGTCAAACATCTGATTTCGTGCGGTTTCCTTCCTGACTTGAATCAAATCTAAACAGGGTTCTTGTGCAAGTCCATCAGACGACATACAGGACGTCTGGCACTATGTCTGGACGTCTGGAAACCTACTTTTTTGTGGAAATGGATTTGCAACGGCTAGAAAATCTCTGAGAAGAGATTTTCGGGTCAGTCGAGGCAAAATAGTCAATTATCACACGTCTGGAAGGGCTTAAGGACGTCTGATAAGGCTCTAACGGTCATATCTTGAGCGTATTGTAGGAGAGCCAACGGTCCACTAATTAGACGTCTGGCAAAGTCATCAGACGTCTTTTAAGACGTCTGGTCTAAGGTCTGGACGTCTGATTTTATCAGACAGAACTAACTATGTCCAGCCTAAATATTATCAGACGTCTGAATCAACAGTCAGACGTCTTAAAATACATTATCAGACGCCTGATTTTGGAATTAGGCATCTGGAAATGCTGTTTGAACCCTATATTGATTTTCTAAGTTTTCTACAGAAAACCTAAGTATCCTAGGGTTATGCGGGTGTTCCTAGGACTACTGTTATGGTACTTTGAGGCTCTTTAACATAATTTTCTAAGGAAATAAAGAGCAAGAAAATAACGACAAATGTACATGAAATGAATAAAAAGAATTCTATCATATTCTTCTTGTCCTTCCATCTTCAATCTATCGCTCCTCGCGAATCTCCTCTATTTTTCATCAAGCTCCTCCAATCCATCCTAGATGCGAGCTCGAACTCCGTCTGGTCACGTCTACATTTGCAATTGACCTGAAATCTAAGACTCCAAGTACAAATGTTAAATAACACGTGTTTTGCTATCATCAAAACAAATGATCATGGTGCTCTAGCACCAACAATCTCCCCCTTTTTTATGATGACAAAATCATAAATAATAATGCAAAAAATCCTCCCCCTTTTTGATATTATCAAAAAGGTTTGATTGATTTTAAATTTTCTATAACTCCCCCTTAAAACATGCTCTTCTATAAATTTCTTTTAACAAAGGTAATGTCCTCCTTGTTTTTTATAACAAGATAGCTATTATTTTTCTCCCCATTTCTAAAGGAAATTTAGCTACCTTATATCTCCCTCTTAAAAATTGAAAATTAGCTTATAATTTTTTGCTCCCCCTCTCTAAATGTTTATGATAAAAAGATAGGGTAAATGATTTTTACCTCACCTACCATGGCCAATAAAATGACCCAAATGGTGGTGGTGGATGCCACATCGGATGGGGCTCCCATCCGTAGCTTGGAGGCCCAGGCATTGGCGTCGGTCTCTAGTCTGGTGGTCGACGTGCGGCGGGTCCATCGTTTGTTCGCCGTCTCGTCGGTCTTCTTGTTCTCCTCCTTGGTCTACTCATTGGTTCTCCCAACTCGAGTTGACCAGTCTTGAGTTTGTAGGTCCAGTCATTTGTGTCGTAGTTATCCCTGAAACCTACAAAACAAGATTCCAATTCTTTTTTCGGTATCCAAGTGGGCTTGAATCCGGATCTGTTAACGGACCTCCTTGATGGAGATCCTTTCTCAATTTTAGGGCTATATAAATCTACTTTGTTGATTAATTTGTTATAATTTTCCCTAAGATATGCAATTTCTTTTTCTATAGTATGCATCTTAGTCTTTAAATCACAGATTTCTAACTTTAAACTATCATTTTCCTCAATCAATTTATTATTTTCATTGATGAGGTTATGATTTTCTAATAATAAGTTATCATTTTTAGGACTAGTTTCTATGTCCTTGAGTTATTTTTCTAATATATCATTTTCATTTCTAAGAAAACTAAGATTCTTTTTCATACTTTTATTTTCTATCTTAAGTGCTTTACTAACTTCAAAAAGTTCATTAAAAGCTTCTTGTAAATCGTAACTTGCCTCGTTGTCTAAGTTGCTTCCGCTTTCGCTGTCGCTTTCTCTGGCCATGAAATCGAAGTAAGCGATTTTTTCTTCTATGGACTTTTCTTCTTCCTCCGAGCTGGAATCGTCCCAAGTGGCTTGGAACGCCTTCTTCTTAGATCTCTTTTCCTTTCCTTCTCCTTTTTAAGAAGGCACTTTGGTCGTAGGTGCCCTTTCTCGTTGCGGTGGTAGCAACGTCTCGGACTTTCCTTCTTCTCCTTTTTCTCTTTCTTTAATTCCCTACAAAACTTGGAAAATTTTTTAAGTAAAATTCTAAAGTCTTCGTCATTGGAACTTACCTCACTATCCGATGCGGCTCTGAAGGCGAGTCTTCTTTGGTTTAATTTCCAGTGTATCCTTCTTCTTTGGTTTAGTCTCGTAGGCCATTAGATTGCCTAGGAGATCTTCCATGTTGAGCTCCTCCACTTCATTCGCCTCCTCGATGGTGGTGACTTTCTGTTCCCATTCCGGTCCAAGGGAACGAAGAAGCTTCCCTTGAAACTCCCCCTTGATGAAAGTCTTCCCTAAAGCTTTCGAGTTATTTACAATGAGAGTGAACCTAGTGTTCATCTCACTTAAAGATTCGTTAGATTTCATTGAAAAAGACTCAAACTCTTGTGAAAGTAAATTTATTTTAGAAATTTTTACCTTAGAGGTACCTTCGTGAGTTACCTCAAGTGTGTGCCAAATCTCGTATGCGGTGGCGCATTGCGAGATTCTGTTGAACTCCTCCGAGCTGAGCGCACAATACAACGCGTTCATTATTTTCACATTGAGAGAGAGCTCCCGGATCTGCTGCTGCGAGTATCATCCGGCGGGTTTTTCTGGGATGTCGAAGGGGGTCTCGCACCTGGCCCATATTGTGAAATCGGTGGCTTGAAGCCATATCTTCATCCACAGCTTCCAGTAAGGGTAGTTGCTCCCATCGAAGAACGGCGGACAAGTCGTAGACTGGCCCTCGGAAATCCTACCAGCGGAACTGCTTCCCTCCATAGATCTTCTTGCTGAGTTGTTACGCCGAAACAGCAAGACCTACTCTAATACCAATTGTAATTTCCCACTTGGAGGGGTGACGTAAAAAATGCGGAATTGAAATATAAAGTAATCTCACAAAATATCAATCACATGAGTACACAATTATTTTTAGGTGGAAACGCAAACCGGGTGAAAACCACCACCTAACCCTCTCGAGTTAGGATTTTCCAATCAACCAAGTTGATCAAAATCCACTAAACGAATCACTTTAAACGAGGGTGATTCAACCTCAATTACAACCACGCTACAAGTGCGAGGGTAGCGTTCCTCAACCCCTTCTCTCCACGAGAAGGATTTTGTCCTACGAAGGAGACGGGAATTCGTAAAGCGAATACCCAACCAAATAACAAAGATTACAATAACCAACAATCCTATAGAGCCAACAAAGTAATTTTAAACCTAAGCTTCTATAGGAATTAGGAAACTCCCCTTTGCAAGGAGTGCGTCCGCGACGCGGATACGTGAACAACACGACGGCGCTACGTCGCTCTTAAGAATTACGGCGGGAGAGCGGGTGCGCAAAAGCTTGATGCTCTCAAGATGAAGAATTAGAGCTTGAAGAGCAAGAGAGTCTTTTTGGACGCAAAAGAGTGTGAAAGTGTGTAGCTAAGTGTGTATTGGTGTGCAAGAGGTTCTCATCTATTTATAGAGGCCTTAGGAAGGCTTTGGATGGCTTAGGAAAGACTCTATAGCCGTTGGGTGCAAAGTCCAAGTGAATTAACCCGAAATCAGGAACAATCATTGCACTGACAAGGTTATCAGACGTCTAATTATGGTATCAGACGTCTGGAAGACTACTTTAAGACGTTTGATTTCAAGGTCAGACGTCTGATTTCATGCGGGTTCCTTCCTGACTTGAATCAGATCTAAATAAGGTTCTTGTACAAATCCATCAGACGACATACAGGACGTCTGACACTATGTCTGGACGTCTGGAAACCTACTTTTTCGTGAGAATGGATTTGCAACGGCTAGAAAATCTCTGAGAAGAGATTTTCGGGTCAATCGAGGCAAAACGGTCAATTATCAAACGTCTGGAAGGGCTTACGAACGTCTGATAAGGCTCTAACGGTCATATCTTGAGCGTATGGTAGGAGAGCCAACGGTCCACTAATTGGACGTCTGACAAAGTCATCAAACATCTCCTAAGACGTCTGGTCTAAGGTCTAGACGTCTGATTTCATTAGACAGAACTAACTATGTCCAGCCTAAATATTATCAGACGTCTGAATCAACAGTCAAACGTCTTAAAATACATTATCAGACGTCTGATTTTGGAATTAGACGTCTGAAAATACTGTTTGAACCATATATTAGTTTTCTAAATTTTCTACAGAAAACCTAAGTATCCTAGGGTTGTGCGAGTGTTCCTAGGACTACTGTTATGGTACTTTGAGGCTCTTTAACATAATTTTCTAAGGAAATAAAGAGCAAGAAAATAACGACAAATGTACATGAAAGGAATAAAAAGAATTCTATCATATTCTTCTTGTCCTTCTATCTTTAATCTATCGCTCCTCGCGAATCTCCTCTGTTTTCCATCAAGCTCCTCCGATCCATCCTGGATGCAAGCTCGAACTCCATCTGGTCACGTCTACATTTGCAATTGACCTAAAATCTAAGACTCCAAGTGCAAATGTTAAATAACACGTGTTTTGTTATCATCAAAACAAATGATCGTAGTGCTCTAGCACCAACCACTCGACACTCAGATGTCGGACTACAACCCATCCATGAATGATCCTTGTAACCTGTGCATGCTTCATTCCGTAGTATCATGCCCCTAAGTCTAATGATTGCATGTGTGAAGCTTTAACAAAAAAAAAAGCAAGAAAATGCCATCAGCAAGGAAGATATAATTTGAAAGTATTTCAAATTTCATTTGTTTAGATGCTTCTATTTCATCAACAGACTCAAGTTTTTGAATAAGCAAACCTCTTGATGGAGGAAGATATAGAAGCATCCAAATTACATGAAACTTAAGACTATTAAGGTCCTTTTACATCCAAAAAATGATGGTAGAAATAACAAGATACATCTTATTTCAATCAACGCTTGCTTATCACCGGTATCATCTCCATTACCAATGACATATCACCCACTAATCAACTATGACATTCCCATTAAGCAACTAAAAAAATACAACGTATAGATGCAAGAGAGAAGGCAAAATAAATTCACAAAAAATGAACATAAGTTTAAAGCTTATATTACAGAAAACATGAAGGTAAGTTTGTCAAAAATAACCAATGCAGGTTTGTCAGGTGTGTAGTAGGATTGGATAAAGAAAGCTCATACACAAAACAAATGCAAAATAAAAATGAATGCAGGTTTATACCAAGTGTATGTAAGTCTTGAAATTTCAAATTTTAGAAAATGACAATACCACATCTATAGAACATATACATCTTATAGAACAAATGAAAACTACCACATAGATCTCTTGGTGTGTATCATACATGATAAGAAAATAACTCTTATTTTGCATGAACTATGTCTGCAATAACACAATACATAAACACAGAAGAGATAACTTGGGCACAAAGCTAATTTAGGAAATTACACCAACTCAGGTTTGTTGCAAAGTGAAAGATCCATGCATGGGATCATGAAGTTAACTATAAGCATATGTGGGATCTGCAAACACATGCCTTGTTGGCATTTGTGCACGCAAAGAAGGTGTGCATGCATTAAATGATGCAACAGTTGTTAAAGGGTGCAGCACTATACAAGCTACTCAAATGGACACTCTATTCATGCAACAAACACTTGTAGGTCACAATTGTGAATGATAAAACAATGATTATGTGGGGGAAAAGGTGTTTAGCAAACACACTATTATTAGATCTAGGAGAGAATTCAATTACATACCTAAATATATTCTTCTCAACAATCAGGAGATAACATCTGATCTCTTGAAATTTGCCTCTCAAGACAAAACATCCTGTGAAATTTAGTTAATGGACTCAATACTATATTTATAAAGATACATGTCTTTGACTAATGTATAAAAAAAATATTTTATATACCACAAGCACGATACAAATGGATAGCAGAAAGTGCTCAGAAAAAAGCTAAAATTTGAAGTAGTTGATGCAATTTGTGGAAACTTGTCATTTCCACAGGGACAAGAGATCCATGATTTGAATTCCAATTATATATTATATGACTAGTGCCATAGTTGTAACCTACCAAAAATATCCAACAATCTAAGTCTAGTAATTCTAATAAAAGCTTACCTTTCAAAATGCTTCAAATAAATTATTTTTGTGCCGTGGTTGATGATTTTTTTGACAAATCGGAAACCTACAAAAAGAATAAAAAAATCATCAACAAGAAAATCACTTGATTAAAAATAATTCATTAAAAGTACAAAATACTCACTTCATTATTCACCTGAAAAGGATTAGAAAATCCAACAAATTGTTGAAAAAAGTTTGTTCTCTTCTCCTGTAGTCGCACCAAAGAAAATGAAATAGCCTTTCACATGAAAGACATCAAATCAAGTGGATAAAAAATAAACATACAAATATTATAAACCATGCCTTAATATTCTCCACTGATTACCCACCCATATTTTGACATAAGATTGCAATATACAATTCATTTTAAGTCTTTACATTTTTTATTGTCTCTTGCATTTCTTTCATCTGCAAATTTATCGATTCTATCTCTACATATTCAATTGTGTTCTTGACAAGAATGTGATGCCCTTGATATTGTAAAGATCTTGCTCCCAAGCTATACCAATGCTCCTAAGTCCTCAATATTGACAAAAATTGACATTTTCAAGCATATATTTTTGGTTTTTTTAATTGAACACCAATCTAATCTAGTTTAGTCTAGTTAAACCAATGCAAACTAAATTACATGATTCGATTTTTTTCAATTTTTTCAAATGAAATGCAAGCTAACTTGATCATCATCTATTAGTTAGGTTTTTTTTTTTTAAGGTTATAGTAGTCCATTAAAAAGGTACGAGTGGGGTAAACATATAAAACAAAGAGAGCTAAAACTTGCTTAAAATCCGACAAAATTTTCCTTATTTTATCGTGTTTTCCCAAAATCCTATACCTGCAAAGAAACTTGTGCATGCATACCAAGAAAACTATGGTGGGCACACCCCACAATCAACCACAAACGGAGGAAAAATCAAAAATACAGTACAAGCGAGCACAACCTACAACCACAAGATGATAAAACACAAGAAAAAAAACCACCAAGTGCACATCAAGCAGTAAGACAACTAAAAAACAAAAGCACTGCTTAAAACAAAATGAACAAAAATTTTACACAAATATTGACCATTTTACAAAGCATTGAAAGAAACATGTCTATCAACAAGTTAAAGGATCCCCTCTTATTTAAGGATCAATGGAGAATGAACCCCATGCCAAACTAGAGATGAAATTATCTGGAATATTTTCAGCATGTCAACAAAACTATGCTGGTGATTTACATGGAAAACCAACATATCTCAACTCTATATGAGTTTCATGCACCAATGAGGGGAGCATTATAGTGTGCAACTTGAGTGGGACTCGTGGATTTTGGTTTGCATGTGTATGCAAGTTTGTTGTGTGACACTATGTGAGGATTCCCTGTGAGTGCTAATGAGAGTCTTTTGTTAGGAGTTAGTGTTAAATGTCAAGTGAGTTAAGGATACATGTTTTCACATTCAAATAGACTCTTTACATGATCAACTTGAAATCCTTGTCCCCATTGTCATTTAACACCAGAGAAGGCAAAATAAAATCATATGCAAAGAGTATTAATCTCCTTCAGCTAATGTCATCTATTATCATTCCCTTTGACACTTTTACTGCAGAAGAGTTAACCACATTAAGCAAAATGCCCATCCATTTATTTTTAGGATCCAATTTACATATTCAATTCCTTTTGTTTGAATAGAGATGTGACAATATGACATAGTGTCACCAGGTGATCATCACCACAGGCAATGGCAGCATTAGACACAGAAAGAACAAATTTGTTAGATATTACAGCATCTGAGGCAAGTGAATGACAAAAATCAAGGGAAAACAAAATTATTTTTGAACGAAACTTTAAACCCTAAAAACACATGATCAACTACATTGCAACAAATGATATTCACAGCTAACAACTACGTGACAAGATAGACACAACCCTGCCAACTAAGCAATGATCTCTAACCATCACACCAGCGGCCACATTAGTAACAAGAGCAACACACCTATCAAAAACAAAAGCATCAACGACCCTCAAATGACGAAAGTTGAAAGAAAGAACATTTATGTAGAAAACACGTGATCAACTTTAGATAAAGGAACAACACACCCCTCAAAAACCAAATTATCAGGGACAAGCAAGTGGCAAAAATCAAGAGAAAAAGGAACATATTTGCGCAAACCTTCAACTTTCTACCTTGGCTAATAGGCAAACCCAATTGAGGTTAAAAAAAAACAGCAACCACAACATAAATTACAGGAAAAGAAATTACTGGCAAAATTATCATAAACTACAGATGTAGCACACTATCGACAAGAAAATCAACAGAGATCCCCAGTCAAAGATACTACTTAGAAGAAGAGCAACAAATCGTAGAAAAATCCTTAGAATATGGCCGGTCAAATCCAAGTGCCAAATCCTCATGCAAACTCAATTTAATAGAGCAAAACTCAACCACAAGACAATATAGTACAAACGAAAATCAACCACAAACGGAGCAAAAATCAAGAATATAGTACAAGCAAACACACCCCACAACCACAAGACAATAGAAGCATAAAGAAAAAAAAATCCCCCAAACACACATCAAGTAGTGATCACTATAATCATCACATCAACCATCATTAAAATTTACACAATCAACATGTTGTCCACAATCCACAATCTATGTATAACTACTTACAAAAAGATCAAAATTGCTTATACATAGGCTTTTTAAAAAAGACTAGTTATGTACAGGATTATATCAAAAAGGCTTTTAAAGAATTGTTAAGGCCTCCAAGAGCAACAAAATCCCCTCTTAATACCTTTATTAGGGTCCTCATAAGGGCTTAAATTGGTGTGGGATAAACATTAAGTTTCACACCCTTACATCTACAACACTGGTTAGGCAGCTAAAAACCAAAAGCACCGCTTAAATGGTTTAATGGCTGGTTCAATTTCTGAAACATTAATGTAGATAAAGTTGGGGTTGAAGGAATTCACAGTGGAATAAGTTGTTGGCATTTCATATCAATTTGTGGGTGGAACTCACACTTAAAAACAATAAGGATGGGCATGAAATGTGGTTAAAACTAAAGCTGAGAGCACTATCATTGCTAGAGCTAAGATGAAATAAAACAATAGTAAGAGAAACAATGTCCACTCCACTGTGATTAATAGTTTCTAAGTTTTTGTGATTAAAACAATGATGACAGTGATAATACAATAATCAAATAACGATAATGATAACTGTAATACTTTACCACGTTACAATATTTATAAAATTGAAAGCAAAAAAGAATAATGCAATAGGGAAGGTTGGGTGAAAGCAAAAAAGGTTGGGTGAAAATCTTTTACATAAAGATTTTCCAACTACATTGTTGGCAAGAACAATATGCTGCATGCTGGCAAGGTTGCATAGTTATTCGAGCATTGGGAACTTCAAGAGGCTTGGCCTTCTCCAACTGTCTTGAGCAATTTGGTTGTCAGCAGTGTATTTTACTTGTGTAAAACTTGGTCATCTTGTAATTTAATTGCCTAGAGTATGTTCTTGTGCCATGATGTTGAATTTTTTTTGTCCTTATAGGTATGTATTTGAAAGTTGTGCTAAGTTTCTCAACCCGTTCCTTAATCAATATAACTAGAAATTGCATTTCCAATCCAATTTATCAAGTATCAAATCTTACCAATATCATTTCATTATGGTCGTGCAGTAATTGCGTAATTGGTCTACCACTCCAACAGTCAAAGCCAACCTAAGATCCTTTGTGTCATTCTCACTCATGCATTTACTCCAAATGATAGTGATCACACTTAACGATTTTCCTTGCCGTTCTGGGGGACCTCTGGGTTTTAAGAAGTCAACTTTCATGTTTTGTGTCATTTTATTATAATATTTGCCATTCTTTGCTGTCTTGCATATTTTAAAATTGTCACTGCTAGTTCATTGGTCTATTTTATGCATTCTTCTTTCTTATTTAATTGTTATTGAGGATGAAAGATGTGGTTCTACTTGTTTTGGCTAATAAGCAAGATTGCCCCAATGCCATGAATTCTGCTGAGATTACCAAACTATTTGGGCTTCACTTTTATGAGCAGAATTAGTATCTATCACTCACACCATTTTCGTTCTGAAGATTACTATCATGTTGTACTATACCTGGATGCTCAAGCCTCTACCTTACACCTCTTTTATTTTACTCAGGTATGTTGCGAGTACAGATGCACTTTCTTGGAAGGGCCTTTACAGTGGATTCTTTTGGATCTGCAAGAGCATCTAGTACAAGGCTAGTCTTCAATCTCTCACATTACATGCCTCTTTTTCTTAAAAGCAAATAAATAAATAAAGCAAGGTTCTGGCTGCCTTGAGCACTATCATTTTCCCATGACCGTTTCCAGACCTAGAGATGGACTACCATACAACCCAATACCATTTGTCAATGGAAAGCTCATGCATGGGAACATTTTCATATACCTTCACAGTTACACGTGTCATTTTTTTGTTTCTTTCGTTTTGCAGGATTGAGACATTGGATTACAACACATTCTAGAAAATATCATTCTATTCTAAATTTGTACATGTTCAGGTTGTAGAGAACATTGCTTTGAGTGCTGGCGAATGAAGTCGGGTGAACATTGTTGTTCAGGGGTTTCTGCTGTGAAATACAAACTACCGCATCTCTATCTCCAACAACCACGCCTCTAGCTTTTTAAAGAGGTTGACACAAGAAGTTTCACACCATGGCACATTACTGGTTCATTGTTTCATTTGTAGGTATCAATATCCAAAGAAAATATTTTCTTAATATGTGAAATCCAGAAACCTATTTGTATTCCTGAATAGCAGGAGGCAAGGTTTGCCTTTCAATTTTCATTCGGAAGGGGAAAGGTGGACAGAACAATAATCTTGGTGAAGTTCAGAATATTTGGTTGGATTGTAGCTATTTTGGTTGCTCAACATTTCAAAGTTGTCGATGTTGCCACTTGAAAAATTCAAGATGTGAAATAAAGATGAATATTTAGCTTGGGTATTTATTTGATGCTACTGCATATGTGATTACATGTTTTGGAAATTTATTAAACAGCCAAGCCATATCACTGAATTAAAGAAATAAAACGTCATGGAAAAAAGCCACTTCTCTTCCACAAGGGCTAGTGCCTATTCTCATCAAGCAAAGAAATTTTGCTATTGTTACAATGGCATAAGAGCAAGCCTTAGGAGTTGATTTCTCAGAGACAAACAAGAAATCAGAGCAAGCCTGGAAGTGACTACAATGGCTAGACAGCACATTCCTAAAAATGTTCAACTCAAGGCATGCAGGGAGGGGATGATGTAGCAGACAACCTCACCAAAATATCACCAATGACAACTCCAATAAAGGTTTCTCAAAGGTAGACAAAGGCCATTAGGCATGTAGATCTTCAGAACTGACAAGAAAATTCTCTTTTAAGGGTGAGCTAAACCCTGATGGCATTAATGCCAAGCCTGATTACTTGGCCGGTGGGCACTCATAATATCTAGGCAACAACTTAGAAAGTAATAGCTTTGGCTACACAGCAAAGTTTCGAACCATTAATCCGGGATCTGAAGGTTTTAAAAGAGTCACTATTGAAATTCTGTCTCCAAATCCAATCAGCATCATCCTCTCTCAAAAAATTATCCATAAATCTCATCCAACAGATGTTCCTTCCTAATTGCAGCCAGCTTACAGTGTCAAAGGACTCAACTCTCCATAAATCCATATCCAAAAGGATCAAGCATACTACTAGCCACAGTACCTTTCTGGTTAGGAACAAGCCACAACACTCCAAGAGATCTCTAAGTACGGACATGAGGAAGCTACTCGGTACAGTAGAAGAGTTAGAAACAAGAAGTACTACTCTGCAAACTCTTATACCATCAGGAAGCCAAGAGACGACAAAACAACCTCTATTTTTAGGAATACCAGTCATGAGAAAAAAGCTAAATTCTCTAGCTGGTACAAAATTGGAATCATCTAAGTTATCAACCCTCAGAGAATAAGATGACTCCCAAGAAGAAGAAACATTAGGCATCAACTCTTTCAGGCAAATAACTGGGACTCTCAAAGCTTTGCTAGAGATGTCTACAGATTTCTTGGAACCAGAGCTTTTCTGGAATTAGCAAGATTAGAAAAAATGATGATCCTTGAAGGAGCCCCAATCAATGTTCTACTTTCAAGCTTTTCTCAAGTTACCAAGATCAAGAGATTACATGATTCGGTAACTTCTAAACAAGTTAGAAATCACATGAATGAAATTGTTAAAAAGGCACCTACATGGCTAGACAATATTTGTCTCTACTCTGTCCCACTAAACCTCTTTTGGGAGATGCAATACCTTAATCGAGTTACTCACCATAGCGAGGGTAGAGCTTGGGGCGGCGGGGGAGGGTTCGCGATTGTGGCGACGCGTCGAGGATGGGGCAGTGGCGGTGGAGGCAATGCAGCAGAGATCTTGTTGGAGGAGGTGGAGGCGGCGGCGGCAGCGGTGCGTTGGGGATGGGGATCACATGAGAACGAGGAGCAGCGGTGGGAGCGATCGACGGTGGAGATCTAGGGATCCGACAACGATGAGCGGCGGTGGGAGCGATCGACAGTGGCGATCGATCTGAAGGCGAGGAGCGGCGGTGGGATCGATCGGGCAGCGGTGATCTAGGGATCGGAGCACGCGAGAGACGGGGATGGTGGATCAGAGCACACGATCTAGGGATTGAAGCGGTAGTCGAGGGATCAAGAGATCGGATTGGAGGGGGTGTCAGTTGAGGGACAGGGACGACAGGGGGGTGGTAGATCGTAGTCGAGTGGGTGGGGGAGCAGGGGGGATCATTGGAGTGCATAAGGTTTTGAAAAATTATAAAAAGTATCTTTCAATTCTCTATATGAATTTAAATAACATGACGACGATTTTTTTGCGTGGTTGACAAATTGATAACGCTGAATCAAAATAATAGTTGCTGTGTTTTAAACAAATTATAATGAATAATTAAAGTTATTATTTTAAAAAAAAAATTATAACGAATAAGTAAAATCATTCTTAATTTAAACGTAATGATGCATGTTGCAAATCATCCCTATTTATACATCATCTTTAGTATATTTTGTTGAAGTAATTGCTAACAAATACATAACAATGAAACAAAATAATCGTTGTTAATTTTAAAAGAAATCGCAATGAATAACTAAAATCGTTGTTATTCTCAAAAAAATCGTAATGAATAATTAAAATCATTATTATACTTAAACATAACGACGAATGCTACTAATCGTCGATATTTATTTGTTATCTTTTGTATATTTTGTTGTAGTGCTAAAAGAGCTTCTTCACCGGAGGCTTCTTCTTCTTCTAAGTTTGAATCAGATTCATCCTAGGTTGCCTGAAGGACCTTCTTGTTTCCATCTCTCTTGGAGGGTTTCTTGGTTTTCTTTCTTTATGTCTCCTTTTTAAGAATTGGACAACCCATTCAAATATGTCCCTTCCATTTACAGTTGTAGCAGATGACAGCATCTTCCTTTGAATCTTTCTTCTTCTTTCTCCAGTTCCTCTTGTTCTTTAGGAACTTTCTAAATTTCCTTGAGAGAAGGGCAATGTCATCTTCATCCTCACTGCTCGGTTCGTCTAAGTGATCGTTTGCTTTGAGTGCTATGCCTTTCTTCTTTATTCCTTCTTTTTTGTTCTCCTTCATATGCTGAAGTTGAACATAATATGTCATAAGACTACTGATTAGATCATCCAATTGTAACGTCGTCAGATCCTTTGATTCCTGGATGGCAATAGTTTTTGTTTCCTAGTCACCGGTGAGAGATCAAAGAATCTTTTTCACCAAGGCTTCATTTTTTATGCCTTGATCCAAATTCCTTAGGGAGTTTACAATGTCTATAAACCTTGAGTACATCTCCTTGATTGACTCTCACTTTTTCATCCTGAATAGCTCATACTTCTAGGTTAGCAAATTTACATGGGTTTCCTTTTCATTTGAGGTTCCTTTGTGTGTGACTTCCAAGATATTCCAGATCTCGTAAGCTAGTTTGCACACAGAGACTGTTGAATTCATCCCTGGAAAGTCCACAAAATATTGCGTTCATGGCTTTAGCATTATGGATATTCATCTTTTTCTGCTCTGTTGTTATGGCTACTCCTTCCTTTATTTCTAAGCATGTATATTTTGACCCAATTACGTCGCAGACCTCAAAGTCCATAGACTCCAAGAAGATCTACATTCTAGTCTTCGAATAACCATAGTTTGTGTCATCGAATAGCGAAGGGCATATTGTAGATTGCCCCTCAGCATAAGTGTCGACAGATGACTTTGACATCTTCAAGACTTAACGTAGCTTTGATACCAAATGAGATTACCTACAGATCTAATACACTCTACTAGAGGGAAGGGGTGAATAGTATAGATGGCAATTTAAAAATAATCTTTAAATTTAAATGATCACAAATCAAAAATATCAAACACAAGTACACCTTTATTTATAGTGAAAACTCTTGCGAGTAAAAACCACTACCTAAGCCTCCCAGCTTATGATTTACCTAACTAGACTGAGCTAGTCAATCCACTAAAAGCTCATACCACTTGAATGAGGGTGGCACATCTTACAACAATCCTTCTCTTTGTACCTAAAGAGAAGAGCAACAACAATGGGTCTCCTAAAACAACTAGGGACCCTAATCAAAATACCATAATAAAGGAAATACAGTATAATCCTAAGGAACCTCAATGAAAAATCAAATCGATGTTTTTCACAAAGGATTTTGATTGGAGTGCTTTGAAAAGCATGGAAGCAGAATTGTAGAAGCACTGTAGAGATGAAAGCGTAAAAAGCACTTTTTCTAGAGATATTTCGCTCTCGTTGTGTGTAGAAAAAGGCTACCAAGGACCTCTATTTAACTGGAATTCGACCTAGAAAGGAAGTTTTTCAACTGCATTTAGTAGATCAAATAAAGTAGTTTGGTCGATCAAAAAAGCATTTGGTCGGTCAATCTATTTATTTGGTCGATCATTGATTGGTCGATTAATTAATATTTTGATCGATTAAAGGGGTTTTTATGAACTTCTTAATTTGGCTAGATTTGATCGATTAAACTAAATGATTGGTTGACCAAAGTCTTTCAGTCGATCATTTTTAACAATTGGTCGATCAATTAATGTTAGAACTATATGTTTAGGTAAATTACATTTTGTGAGAATAAAATTAAGGTTCCATACATGTATTCTAGACTCAAGAAATAAAAAGACTCAACAAATGACCCCAAAGAGCTTTGTTCCTTTCCATAGAGTCCTGAAAGGTTAGTCTGACAGATAACATAATTTTAGTGCATCAAAACTGAGATATTAACATCATGTACTTTATTATGCTAGCAAGACCCTGACTGATCCACAAAAAAACAACACTATGATAGAAAAAGAACTTCTTGCGATAGTTTTTGCTTTGGATCTAAGGTTGTGGTGTATACTAACCATTCTGCCTTAAAGCATTTGCTTGCCAAGAAAGACACCAAACCTAGACTTATTAAATGGATTCTATTACTACAGAAGTTCGATCTTGAAATCCATGACAAGAAAGGGGTCAAGAATGTAGTAAAAGATCATTTATCCAGGTTCCAGTTGAGGCTTCAACCTCATTAAGAGACATTTGTGAGACTTTTCCTGATGAAACTATTATGGTAGTACACCTAACTACCCCTTGATATGCTGATGTCGTCAACTACTTGGTCACTGACGAGACCCCCAGTATGTGGAATAAGCAGAAGCAAGACAGATTTCTCACTGACATTAAGATTATCACTGGGAGGACCCCGAACTCTTTAGAAAGGTCATGACCAAGTCTTCCGTAGGTGTGTCCCAGAGGAGGAGCAACTGAGTGTCTTCAATTTTTGTCACACATTGCACTATGGAGGGCACTTTAGTGCTAAGAAGGCTACCTTTAAGGTTCTCTAGTCTAGTTTTTGTTGGCCCTCACTATTCAAAGATGCTTATACTTATGTGGGGGCATGTCTGCATTCTCAACAGACTGGAATGATTGGGAAGTGGGAAGAGATGCCCTAGCAACTTATTCTTCCTAAAGAGATATTCAATGTTTGGAGCATAGATTTCATGGGCCCCTTCCCATCGTCCCATGGTTATGGATATATTCTCATGGCAGTTGATTATGTATCAAAATGGATAAAGGTCATTTCGATTAAGACCAACGATCACTCTATAGTCATGGATTTTGTCAGGGCCAATATCATTTCTCGATTTGGTTGCCCAAGGATAATCATTAGTGATGGGGGACCACATTTTTGGAATGCTCAGTTCACCCATCTATTCAAAAGTCTTAGTGTCACCCAAAAAACCCCGTATCATCCGCAAACGAGTGGACAGGTCGAGGTATCCAATAGGGAGATCAAAAGAATCCTTAAGTAAACTATAAGCCCCAACAGGAAAGATTGGTCAAAGAAATTAAACAACACATTATGAGCTTATAGAGTTGCTTACAAGACCCCCCTAGGCATGTCTCCCTTCTGTATAGTGTATAGAAAAGCTTGCCATTTGCTTGTTGAGATTGAGCATAAGGCTTATTGGGCTATCAAGAATGTCAATAGGGATCTGAATAAATCAGGCAAAGCATGTTTGTTTGAACTCACTAAGCTTGAGGAGTTGAGGAATGAGGCCTATGAGTCTGCTCAAGCCTACAAAGAGCGCACAAATATATTTCATGATAAGAACATCCTTAGTAAAACCTTCGAGCCCAACCAACGAGTCTTCCTGTTCAATTCCAGACTTAAGCTTTTCCTTGGGAAACTTAAGTCCCATCGGGATGGGTCATACACTATCACACATGTGTTTCCTCACGGTGCTATTGAGATCCAAAATCCCTCCTCTGGTGAGACTTTCATAGTAAATGGTCAACATTTGAAATCGTATGTTACTCTTTCTAATGGCCAAGTTTTGGACACTTACAGGTTGGAGGAGCCTTAGCTCCGACCATTCTCCATCTCAGGTAATATTATTCCTTGCTTCTTACTTTCCAATGAGGACATTGCCAGGTTTAGGCATGGGGTGGTATAACTTGAGGTTGTACATAGCATTTATACATACTTTGCATGCATGTAGTTAGTGCATTAATAGTTATATATATTTACGCAAAAAAGAAGAGAGAAGAAGAAAAAGAAAGAAAGAAAGAGAAAAAAAGGACCAAATGCTTGTTAGTCCTAGCATTTGATTATTGAAGAAGTTTTCCTAAGTTTTGGGTTAGAACGAATGATGAATTAAGACCTGAAGTGCCAAGCCTTAGGAGATAAGTGAGGTATATTAACTTTAGGCCTCTAGGGCATGTTGGGTTCAAAAATTCAAATATTTGTTAAGATATGGATTATTCTTCAAGTAATTGAGGATGTTGAGAAGTTAATGTATTAAGTCAAAGCTTAGGGAGTATCTAACTTCTTTATCTACCCTCTAGTTTGCAGGCTCTCAGTAACCTATGCATCCATATCACACACACTGGTCTAGTTCAGTATGCTTAATAAAGAATAATTGCAAAAAGTTTTCGATCTGAAAAATGGTTTCCTCGAGGATCTGATTTATGAAAGGCTCGAAAATATAAGTTGATTAAAAGAGTTCCTACCACATGAGAGGAGTAAATACATCCCTTTAGGATGTGTTATAACATGTCATCACCTTGACGCTTGTCTCTTAGGATATTCAAATATCCTACCAGGAGCATGTAAGCGCATTATGTTGTTCCCGTGAGCAGCATTATCCTGAAATGTCGATTGCCAGGACCTAAATTAGCTAAAGAATGCCATGGGTTGCACTATCACGAAGTGTCAATTGTCAGGGTTCTTGGGGTTGCCATGGGTAGTACTATCCTAAAGCATCGAATCCTAAGGACCCTTTGAGGTTCAATGATGGGAACAAGAAATTTGACATAGACCATGTTGAGAGCCAATTCTAGGTTAGATTTAGGGGAATCACAAAAAAATTACAAGAAGAAAAATCTCAAAAATATCTCTTTTATCTCTATTCTAAAAAATGTGCTGGCAAGCTGAATCATGACCACTTGCACGAACGCATGGGTGCTTTAATCTCTGGGGTCAACAAACCCTTGGGCAAGTATGAGGCCTAAGAAACCCTTGTCAAAGACCCAAAGCATAAGTCGATTAGATCTATATCTTTACTAATACTTGAGTACCTTAAGGCCTAGGGTTAGTATTTCAAACTAGTTTCTAGAGGCGAGGCACAATAAGGCATCCTGACAGTAATTCTGATCCAGAGACTTGGTTCTTCTCCATATGATTCTTCTTGGGACTAGCAAAACTGAGGCATGTGGGTATTTGATGGGTCTACTTTAGTGGACTATAATTATGCCTAGGAACATTCAATTTAGTGATTAAAATCAATTTTGACCATGCATTACATTGAGAAAACAGATAAGCTTATGATTCATTGTTTCTGTATTTTTATTTAATTAATGCACTTCATACGCATATGTTCTTTACATATAATCGTATACTAATTATTTGTAGTAGGAATTAATTGAAGATTAAATGTTGGAATGTCATCTTGGCATTGGAACTTTTCTCTAATAAAAATGGCAACTGCCACCTTCCTTATTTCCTTCCCTCCAATTTCACGATTGTTTCTTTCCCAAACTGTCCCCAATCATTGGAAGCAACCCGCCACCATTCTCCAATTTTCTCCTCCTTACTTTTCCATCATGTTAAACCCATCTCTAATTTCTCTCTGACGTCCATCTCCACCAAACAAAAAATCGAACTCTATATTTTCATAACAACCTCCACTACCCTTAAATCCCTCTCTCCTTCCCTGATCGTACATACGGAGATTGAAGCCCTCCGTTCTCAATGAACACACCCCCCCTCCCCCCATCTCCAAAGAATTTTGTTAAGTACACTAGTTAGGGAATAATATTCCTTAATTACCATATAGGGGAACAAAATTCGGAAGCTCCCGTGTGAAACTCCCCTCTAGTAGAAGGGAGTTTATGGCTGCGCATTTTTAGACATAACTTGCCTCTAGTAGAGGCAAGTTTCACATGGTCCAAATCCCCTTGCAAAGGCGGGTTTGATGAACATAAAACTCGCCTATGAGGAAGGCGAGTTTTAGGTGTAACTCACATCTTAAAGAGGCGAGTTTGCCTCTATGCTACTCCTGCTGCATTGCTTGCACTGCTGCTAATGTTGTTGCTGTTGCTTGCTGCTTCTACTGCTCATGCAGCTGCTGCTTCTACTACTCATGCTGCTGCTCATGCAAGTGCTACTGCTGCTAATGCAGCTACATAGCTGCTCATGCAACAGCTGCTGCTATCGCAAATCATAAAGAGGGAATTTGGAATTGTCACTTCAATGGTGAAGCTTCTTATTCTTCTTCTAATGATGATGAGAGTAATTATAGCACCCCTTATTCAGATTCAAATTATAGGATGTCTTCGAATAAGATTAAGCTTCCAGATTATATTGATGTGGGGCAAACATTAAGAAGATCTAAGAGACTTCAAAATAGATACGAATGTTCTTTTTATCAAAGTGACAGATGAAAGATCATTTTGGAGGATGGATTTGAAGGGGACTAGCTGTGATGACCTGCAAGCATGCAAATCAACTTTGGATATGGACATAAAATTTAAGTCCCTGCTTTTCTACACTTATTTTCTATTCATGTTCTTATATCCTAAGATGCTGTTAGATTGGTTTCAACATTTTGCTGCTAGGATGCTGCTGCATATTTTGATTTCAGATGGAAGGTTTAGAACTCATATGAGGTTCAATTGAAGTAAAATTGGGCTAGAGATTTACTAGGAACTATTTAGTTTTGAAGGGCATATATCCATCTTGGATATGTGCCCAAAATTTAAGTCTTTTGTTTCTATTTCAGAATTTTTCCTATAATATCAGAGCTGGGATTATAACTTTTTATAAAGGCTGCTGTTATTCCATATTTCTTTTGGAATTTCAATCTCTCTAGGTTTTCCTATTGCTGTTGTTTTAGGTTAAGCTTTGGTTTGGATAAGAGCATCTAGGCTTGGATTTTTGGGGACTAAAGTAAAGTCTGGTAAGTGTGCTTATCCAATTTGCAAATGCAACTGCTACTACTAATGCAGCTGCATAGCTGCTCATGCAGTAGCTGCTTCTACTACTGCTAATGTAGCTCCTACTGCAGGTAATGCTGCTGTTGCTGCTGTGGCTAATGCTACTGCTGCTAATGTTGCTTATATTATTTCAATCACACACACCAACCGAGCATTTAATGGCAACTAAGTAATGAACAAACACAATCAACCAAGCAAGTAGTCACAAAGAAGCAATGTATGATAACTGATGTCGTGAAATGCGTTAGGTTCATTTGTCTATTGTAGCATGCAATTACGATGTCAATTTTAATAAAAAAAATGGAAAGGTGAGTACGAGTGTCGATCTCAAGGAGGCAATAATCTGAATCGTTTAATCACTCATTGTCACAAAATATTTCATTTTATTTACTTGTGCGAAAAATGAGAGAGGAGGGTTAGAAATTTGATGTAGACGAAAGATCACCAACTATGCATGAAATGGAAACATGATGAAGCATAAGATAAGCGAAGTAGTAAATCACTTGGAAAGCATAAAACAATTACTTCTCTGGATTATGTATCCAATGTACTACAAATATGAGTGAGGAAAAAAAACTAGAAGAATGGTTGACAAATAGGAATTATAAGCTAAGCGAGAACTATCAATCAAAGGCAAAGAAAAGAGTTATCGAGGCAGCCACGGCGGTGGATGGGCTTCTATCGGTCGCTCGGTGGCTCTGGAATCTAGCTTTGAAACTCAATGGAGTGGTAGTGTTGCTTGGAAAAGATATGTGCAAATAGGGGTCTTAGGGGCCCTTTATAGGTGAAGAAACACCTTTTGGTCGGGCCTTGCATTGAAGCCATGCACAGGACATGCCTGCGCCCAGCTGTGCGTAGCACAGTGCCTACGCACGTGCATCGCACCCACGCATCACGCCAGCGCGTCACGCCCACGCATCACACCTGCTGGCCTTCCACAACTGTTCGATGAATGATGAAGTCTCCAGATCACATGCGAACGCACTCTCCAGATCGCGCCTCGCTCGATCAGATGGCGGATGAAGCGCTCAAACATCTTAATGAATCGCGCACCCCTACGCATACGAATGCACCCCTGATTATGTGTCAGATGGCACATGTCTGAATCGCATTCATTGTATGGTGCCACGTAGCCGCTTCAGCACTCAACCGATGGAGATCCGGCGGCCAAATTTTGCTGCCTCTTCGTGTGTAGTGCAATTGCACCTTGCGAAGTCTTGAACTCGCACCCACCATGTGTGGGTTGAGGTGTGGACCAACGCACTACACTCACCGCTTTGTTGCATTTGCGAATTAGCGTGTACGCATTCTCAGCCTTTGGATCAAGATCCAACGGTCGAGATTGCTTGATGAAGGTTCATTTGAGGAGAGCGATGAGATGCTAGTGGCTGTTGGGCTACCTGGATGGTGCCACGTCGTGCCATCTGGGCCGTCCATCATCTTTCCTTTGTACTGGATGCTACAGAGCTTTGATCGAGATGATTCTTGCTTCATTGGATTGCATTCAACGATCTAGATTCATCCATGCAGTTCGATTGCTCATCTGAGACCTACTTCAATATGCACTTGTACACAAGGTCATTATACATTAATTTAAAACAATCTTTAATGTAGAAATGACACAATATGCATGTATTGCTCCTAGACCCTTTGTAATATGGTATTCATGCACATGCACCCAGAAATTGACTCTAATTGATGTAATTAACACTATTATTTGTAGAGTCATCACACCCTCATACCCACCCCTTGCAATCCCTAGCAAGGTTAACCTAAATGTTATTTATAACTAAAACTAAGAATTGGGCATAAGTTACTTGTCAACAATAGGAAATTCCTACTAAGAACCTAACCCATAGAGACTCAACAGTACCCAGGTGCCTGTCAAAATGCAGATTGTCCAAGTCCTCGCCTTATTCTATATAGAAGCAAATATAATGTTTTCTTTTTCTTTTCTAAAAAATTCTTTTAGATCATGGAGTTGAGAGTTTCGGGGTAACTTTTTACGGCTACCCAACCCACCTATGACTCAAAAAGGACTCTAAGTACTAACCATCTTGTCCTGAAAATTGTGATAAACTCACTCAACGGCAATTAAAATGGACTTTAGGTTTCTACGCCCCTAGGTGACCTGAAAGAGAAAATGTTTCCCAAAGGTGTATCCATCTGACCAGTAGCTTTCTCCCTACTTTTATTTTTGTGGGGTTAATGCAAGGTGGAACCCAGTGTATATCTCCCTAGATTATGCTACTTCCCTGCTTCTTCTTTAAGTGTTTTGGAATTCTTGTGCATTTTATGAGTTGGGATCTGGACAATTGGCAATGGGCTGTTACCCATGACAACTTGCCAGCCATACTCGTGTGGTGAAGTGTGGCTTATTTTTTTTTTCTTTTTCACCTTTTTCTATTTTTCTATTTCTTCTTTTTCCTTTTAAGTAGGTGGCTTTCTTGATCTAAGATTACATAAAGGCTGTAGTAAAAGAGAATGGTCTTGTGGGTGGGCTTTGGACAACTGGCTAATGGGCTGTTACCCACAACAACTTGCCAACCATACAACTCTAGAAAGTTCATTAGCTACCCAATTTCCATTAGAACTACCGATGAGTGAGTCAATGTAAAACGTGTGTAGATGCTTAGACTAAAAGTTCCCCCAAATTAGAGGGCGAGTTGATACTTATCACCCTACTTTATTGACTAGATTAATATACATTAGGTGGCAAGGACTCAAGAACAAGTCCACATTTTAGTGGACACTCGGACTGATTAAGTCCAAAGGCCTAAAGAGTCTAAGCATTTAGGCTGCTAACGTATCATTTCCTAAAGTTGACAAGCTCCTAATGCCTAAGTTTTCTTTTCCTAATCTTTTTTTTTTAATAAAAGAAATAGAAATTAGTTTAAGTTGACACTTTTGTACTCATAACATAAGAGTTACCACCCCCCCATGCCTATGTTGGATAATGTCCTCATTAGAAAGTAAATTTATGCAAGAGAGTAAGGAAAGAAAACACCTAAGTTGTAACTGTGTATCCAGTTAGCTTGAAACCTTTGGGTTGCCTCCCAAGAAGTGCTAAGTTTATTGCTCCAGCTAAGCGAAGTTCCAGTTTAACCCTCAATGAGGGTTACAACTTCCTTTAAGGAATCTGGGCAAGAAAGTGTTTCAATCTTTGGCCATTAATTGTAAAGGTTTGCCTAGTCTTAGGATCAGCAATTTCTACTGCCCCGTTGGAAAATGGTCTGACCACTCGGTACGATCCCATCCACTTAGATCTCAATTTCCTAAGAAAGAGTTTAATTCTTGCATCAAAAAGCTAGACTTGCTAATTCGGCTCAAAGGTTTTTCTATTAATGTGCTTTCTTGGACAACTTTCATCTTCTCCTTATAAATTCGATTGTTTTGATAAGCATCCTGACGAATCTCCTCGAGCTCAGAGAGTTGGAGCTTCCTTTGAGTTTCGGCCATCTGGGAATCCATCTTACATTGCTTAACGGCTCAGTATGGCCGGTGCTCCAACTCGATCGAAAGATGGAAAGCTTTGCCAAAGACCAATCGATATGGTGACATGCCTATTGGGGTCTTAAAAGCGATCCTATATGCCGAAAGGGCATCATCCAATCGTGTGGACGAATCCTTCTGGTCAGGTCTCACAGTCTTTTGCAGAATATTCATAATCTGCCTATTTGAGACCTCAGTTTGCCCATTCGTTTGCAGGTGATACAAGGTGGCAATGCATTGAGTGACCCCGTATTTCTTAAGGCACGAAACTGGATACTAATGAAGTGACTCCCACCATCGCTGATCATGGCCTTAGGTATCCCAAATCGGGAAAAGATATTTTTCTTAACAAAGTTCATGACAGCCTTATGATCACATTTTCGGGTAGGCACGGCTTCGAACCATTTTGAGTCGTAGTCTACTGAGACTACTATATACTCGAAGTCGTTTGATGGTGGGAAGGGACCCATGAAGTCGATGCCCCAGACATCGAATATTTCGATGATAAGAATGGGTTGCAAAGGCATCATATCTTTCATGGTCATGGTCCTTAGGGTCTGGCATCTAGTGTAGGTTTTAGCAAAGTTATGTGCATCCTTAAATAGTGATGGCCAGTAAAAATCGGATTGCAAACTTTTGCAGTCATCTGCTTCCCAAAGAAGTGGCCACCACAGGGTTGGCTATGACAGAAGGATAACACACTTTGAACCTCCTCTTCAAGGATACACCTCCTAATGATTTGAACAACACAAAGTCTAAACAGAATAGGATCATCGCAAAAATAATATTTAGCCTTAGGCAAGAACTTATCCTGCAGTTGTTTAGACCAGCCATGCGGAATCTGCCCTACCACTAAATAATTAACTAGGTTTGCATGCCAGGGGAGACTCTTTCCATGCATAGCTAGAATTTGTTCATCAGGAAATGTGTCAGTTAAGGGTAGTGAAGGTCCAACATGTTCCGGGTGAAGTCTGGATAGTTGGTCAGCTACTACATTCTTGGATCTAGCCTTGTTGCATATTTCCAGGTCAAATTCCTACAGGAGCAGGATCCATCTGATCAGCCTAGGTTTAGCAGCCTTTCTTGCTAACAAATGCTGGATAGTCGAGTGGTCAATGTAAGTGATCACGTGGTATCCTAGAAGGTACAATCGAAACTTTTCTAATCCAAAAACTATGGCAAGTAGCTCCTTTTCTATGACAGTGTAATTCCGTTGAACCTTATCCAAAGTTTTGCTCGCGTAGTAGATCACCATGGATTTCTTCTCTCATCTTTGCCCTAGGACTGCCAATAGCAAAGTCCGATGCATCACACATTATCTCAAAGTCCTGGGACCAGTTTGGGGGTTGTAAAATAGGTGTAGTCTAGATTGTATCCCATAGGGTGGTGTAGGCTTTGATGAAATCAGGTGTCATATCAAAATGCACATCGTCTGCTATAAGTTCAATCAAGGGCTTGGATAGCTTGGAAAAATCCTTTATGAACCTTCTATAGAATCCAACATGTCCCAAGAAAGATCTGATTTGTTTGACCGAGCTAGGAGGTTGAAGTTTGGAAATTAAGTCAACTTTAGTTCGGTCAACTTCTATGCCCCTATGCGAGACGATGTGATTGAGGATAATCCCTTCTTAAACCATAAAATGGTTCTTTTCCCAGCTTAAAACTAGGTTGACCTCGATACATCATTTCAGGATTTTCTCCAGGTTACTAAGACAATGGTCGAATGAGTTTCCAAAGATGGACAAATCATCCGTAAAGACCTCTAAGTATTCACCCACCATCTCCAAAAAGATGGCTAACATGCAACGTTGAAAGGTAGCGGGAGAGTTGAATAACCTAAATGGCATACGACGGAATGCAAATGTGCCATACGAGCAGGTGAACATGGTATTCTCTTGATCTTCTAGTGTAATAGCAACATGGTTATATCCTGAATATCCATTCAGGAAGCAAAAATATTTTCACCCTGTTAATCGTTCAAGAATCTGGTCAATGAATGGCAGGGGGAAATGGTCCCTTTTAGTGGCTTCATTTAGCTTCCTATAGTCAATACACACCCACCACACAATGGTGGTACGAGTGGGGATGAATTCACCTTGGTCATTTGTGACCACGATGAGCCCGGCCTTCTTTGATAACACTTGAGTGGGGCTCACCCAGTGGCTGTCGAAAATCGAATAGATGATTTCCACATCCAGCCATTTAATTATTTCTTTTTTAACGACCTCTAGCATGTTTGGGTACAATCACCTTTGCATCTAGCAAGAAGGTCGAGCCCAATCTTCCAAATAGATCTTGTGGGTACAATAGTTAGGGCTAATTCCTCTTACATCAAAAATTGTCCACCCATTTGCTGCCTGATGTTTAGAAAGAGTTGTAGTCAACTTAAGATCTTCATCCCTAGTCAGGCTTGCATTGATAATCACAGGGAAAGTATGGTTAGGTCCTAGGAAGACATAGTTGAGGTTATTGGGCAGAGGTTTCAATTCAGGTGCAGGTGGTACCATGTTTGACGGGTAAGGGAAGGGAGGGCATTGAGTGACATCAATCTCCTCAAATGAAGGTTATCGGTGGTAATCAGTTCTGTAGAGTTCTGCAACCTCCAGAGATTGGGATGGGTCAGGGTAGTCTACAGCTAGTTGAATCATATGGTCCTATAAAGAGCTTACAGTTAGGCATTCTTCAACCAGGGTTTCCACAGGATTGTATTCCTCAACCCAACCACAATCGAAAGACTTAGTTGCTTTGAATATATCAAATTGTATCTTTCTATCTCCAAAGGCAATTTCCATATATCCCGTGTTGCAGTCAATGTTAGCTTTGGTTGTAGCCAAAAAGGGTTTGCCTAGGATGATGGGTGTGTTTTGTAGTTGTTCGGGGACTTCCATGTCAAGGACTAAGAAGTCAATTGGGAAGTAGAAGTCCTTAACCCGAACAATTACATCCTCAACTACCCCTTTCGGGGTTTTCACAGATCGGTCGACCAGTTTGATAGTCACAGGTGTGGGCTTTAATTCTCAAAGCCCGAACTGATGATAAAGGGTAGTTAGGATTAAGTTAACTGAAGCACCTAAGTCCAGGAGTGCTCTGTTAAAAGTCATGTCACCAATATTACATGAGATTAAAGTCACTCCAAGGCCAGTCCTCTTAGGAGGTAGGCTACTCAATATCACTGAACTAGACTACTCAGATAGCACTACCTTCCTAGGTGCTTGGGTTCTTGGCTAATGCTTGAGTGTGCATACATCCTTCAAAAACTTTGTGTAAGTTGGGATATACTTGATTACTTCAAGGAAGGGTGTATTGATTTGTACTTGTTTGAAAATTTCTAACAACTCCTCATGCTCAGCCACATTTCTCTTCTTCTTTACCTTATCCAAGGCTTCAGGGTATGCGATTTGGGTTTGACCAGGTCAAGTTCCTAATCCTTGGGTTCCTCCCGCTCATCCTCAGAATCATTTATCTCAGGTAGTGAGGTCACAGGAGGGGTCGGCCATTTGGGGTCTTGGGTTTGAGTGCCACTTCTCAAGGTAACTGCATTGGTTGAGGCATTGGAACCAGGGTTAGGTCCTTGAGAAGAAGAAGAAGCGCCAAACCCAAGGGGTGTCTGTGGGGCTTGTAAAATCATATGGGCTTGCCCTTGATTTTGTTGGAACCCTTGAGGATTGTGGCCTCTATTCATTACATTCCTTGGGTTTGATTATGGCTGAGATGGAAGAGACCCCTGTTGTTTGTTATCCAACAGCTGGCTCAATTGTCCCTTCACTAAGGCCATCTCCTCCTGATGTTTCTGATTCATATCAGCCATCATCATGATTAGGGTGTCCATTTGGTTTTGTTGTGTAGGAGCCATCTTATTCTGGTTAGAGGGTGGTCTAGCAGATGGATCTTGCTGATAGGAGGGAGGGTTTTGCCTGGGTTGATTTTGGAATTGGTTTGATATTTGGTTCGACCAGGAAAAATTTGGGTGGTTGCACCATCCATGGTTATAAGCGTTGGAGAAAGGATTGGGCTTAGAGTATCCCTGGATAGCATGGGCATCTTCAAAGGTAGAAGGTGCTGAAGGGGAGGGGAAAGAATAATCAGGGTTTAAGGGAGCGAAGGTCCCTCCCTGGAACATGGTCAGTGGTTGTTCCAGGTGCACTTGGTTCATAGATTGAACTAGGTCGACATTATGTTCTCTCTTCGCTAGGGAGAAGGTCTATAATGGGGTTCGTGATTGGTTCAAGAGCTCATCAATTTTCTTGTTGACCAACTCAACTCGATCCAATTTCTTTGCTATAATGTCCATGTCAACCATCCCAGAATTAGTTTGCACCTCATAAATCCCACAATGAGGTTGACTGGACCTGTTGAATTGGGTCATTGAGGCATTATTAAGCGAGTTCTCACTAATTGACTCAAAGAGCTTGGACGTGTTTTTCTCATCTTTATTCAGAAAATTGCCTCCACATGAGGCATCCACGAAATTTCTAAGGTTACTCTCCAGACCATGGTAGAAGATCTGGGCCAATTGCCACCTCGGAACTTCGTGGTGTGAGCATTTTCTCAGTAATTCATTAAATCTTTCCCACATCTCATGAAAATGTTCTCCACTTTGCAAGGTGAATGTGGTAATAGCTATTCTAAGGACATTAGTCTTTCCTATGGGGAAAAACTTCTTAAGAAATGCATGCCTCAATTCTTCCTAAGTGGAGATGGGTCTCCTTAAGGTTGTAAGCCAATGAGAAGCTTTGTCTCTTAAGGAAAATGGGAACATCTTAATTAAAATAATGTGCAAATGAATGTTCCTAGGTTTCATGGTCCGAGCAATCTGATCTAGGTCCTCCAGGTGTTGGAAAGGGTCTTCATTTGAGCTCCCATGGAAATGGCTTTAAATCAAGCTAAGGAATCGGGTTTAGCTCAAAATCATCTCCCCCTTCGGGTACCCTAAGGTATGGCTCAATATGGATGGCAGACGGATCATAGAAATCATGGAGAGGCCTTAGTTGGCCCTCAAGGGGTTGTGGTGGGTTAGATGGGTTTGTTGGGGGTTGCCCTTGAGGGTTCTGCAGTTGGTATATGGCCTGCATGATGGTTTGGATCTGTTGTCATTGTTGTATAGTGGTGAGTATTCCCGCCTATAACGTAGGCAAGCTGGGTTTGATCCTTGGCAACGGTGCCAAAAAATGACGTCGTGAAAAGCGTTTGGTTAATTTGTTCGTTGTAGTATGCAATTACGACATCAATTTTAATAAAAAATGGAAAGCTGAGTACGAGCGTCGATCTCGAGGAGGCAAAAATCTGAATCGTTTAATCGCTCATTATCACAAAATATTTTGTTTTGTTTACTTGCGAGAAGAATGAAAGAGAGAATGAGAGAGGAGGGTTAGAAATCCGATGTAGATGAAAGATCACCAACTATGCATGAATTGGAAACATGATGAAGCATAAGCGAAGTAGTAAATCACTTGGAAAGCATAAAACAATCACTTCTCTAGATAATATATCTAATGTACTACAAATATGAGCAAGGGAAAAAAACTAGAAGAATGCTTGACAAATAGCAATTATAAGCTCAGCGAGAACTAGCAATCAAAGGCAAAGACAAGAGTCATCGAGGCAGCTACGGCAGTAGATGGGCTTTCATCGGCGGCTCGACGGCTCCAGAATGTTGCTAAGCTCAATGGAGTAATAGTGTTGCTTGGTAAAAGATATGTGCAAGTTTGATGAATGATGAAGGCTCCAGATCGCACGCAAATGCATGCTCCAGATCATGCCTCGCTCAATCAGACGGAGGCTGAAGTGCTCAGATGTCTTAACGAATAGTGCACCCTCGCACGTACAATCGCATGCCTCATTGCACATCAGATGGTGCATGCACGAATCGAGCGCATCGGATGGAACCATGTAGCTACTTCAGTGCTCGCCCGATGGAGATCCGGTGGCCCAATTTCGTCGCCTCTTCACGTGCAACGCAATTGCACCTTGCAAAGTCTCGAACTTGCGCCCACCGCATGTGGGTTGAGGTGTGGACCAACACGCTACACCTACCACTTTGCTGCATTTGCGAATTAGCGTGTACGCATTCTCAGCCTTTGGATCAAGATCCAACAGCCAAGATCGCTTGCTGAAGGTTCATTTGAGGAGAGCGATAAGATGCAAGTGGCCGTTGGGCTACCTGGATGGTGCCACGTCGTGCCATCTGGGCCATCCATCGTCTTTCCTTTGTACTGGATACTACAGAGCTTCGATCGAGATGATTCTTGCTTCATTGGAATGCATTCATCAATTCGGATTCATTCATGAGGTTCGATTGCTCATCTGAGACTTTCTTCAATATGCACTTGTACACAATGTCATTAAACATTAATTTAAAGCAATCTTAATGCATAAATGGGACAATATGCATGTATTGCTCCTAGGCCCTTTGTAATATGGTATTCATGCACATGTACCAAGAAATTGACTCTAATGGATGTAATTAACACTTATTTGTAGAGTCATCGATAACCAAGCAATCATCCACAATATGTTGGGAGGAATGTTTACATCATTAATTTTTAGTTCAAATTTTCTACATGATAATATTTTCATTAAAGTATTACCCAAAAATGGTGCAATATTATAAGTATGCAACCTAGGTGCAATGTTTACAACTAAGTCTCACTTTCAACTACAAAATCATACAATAGGAATAATTAGTTTCTTCCCTTTCTCCATCAAGTGATGTCTTTCGAGGGTTTTGAGAATTATCTTGAAATTATTGTAACAGACTCTATCGATCTATTTCATCAATGTGTGTGCCAGTGGCATCTTTTAGGTCACTGAAATCCGAAGCTGTTGGAGGTGATGGTGGGCCACGATGAGTAACATGTGCGGTCCCTTCCCCGAAGTTTGTATCTTCAGCCTTTCTCTTAAGTAGAGCTCTTGGTGTTATCTTAGAGACAATAGCTAACTCAATGGGTGTAGGCATGAATGTATCATCTTCCCTAGGAATAATCGTTGCATCCAAACTAGCATCCACCACTTCAAAGTTGTCAAAGATTGGAGCTGCTGGAGGAGATGGTGGGGCATTAGAAGCAACCTCTGAGGCCTCCTCTCCCAAGTGTATGATAACTCTACATTTGGTGGTGATAATTCTGTCAATCGAAGTTTACCCTAAGGGTAACATGCACCAATAACACATCATAAATGGGCATGGGAGCATTACATGCATTGCACATTGAGATTGCTTATAAATCAGTGTTAATGGCCATTTGTACAAGTTCATGTCAAAACATGCCTCAGATGAGCGATCAGACCGCACGGATGGATTCAGAACAACAAACGGAGTCCAATGGACTCAAAATTGATCAAATTTGACATCCAGAGCTCCTGCAACTAGCTCAAGAAATCCTGATCATTAATTAGATGATCAATGGCCTACAGGCGGCCACGTGGCAGCATCTGATGTGCTCGCACCTGTGGCGCACCTCATCATCGTGCTAAGCATTTTAAGCCGTCCGATCTGACGATCGGATGGCTGAGAAGCCACTAGCTCACCGCACGCACCTCATCACCGCGCGCCTTCGATCAGATCCTAACCGTTAGATTTTCATCCAATGGTCGACCCATGCCACACCCAATCTCGTTGTCACGACAAAGTGAGGTGTGCAGCACAGCGGTCCGCACCTCGCCCTCACACAGAAAGGCAAGGGTTCGATTCGCCCTGTGTCTTACTCTTTGACCCTACGCACATCGCAGCTAAATCAAGCCGCTCGATCAGCAGCGAATGGCGCAGATGAAAGCCACGTGGTGCAAGGGATGTGCACGGATGTTCACGCGTGCGATAACACGCGAGGCATGCGCTGCGCAAGCGCGATCCTTAGCGAGCGCTTATGTGAAGCCTTATCCGTCCGATCTTTGATCGGATGGTGCACAGTGAGCACACGCGGATCACGGGCGCGGCGCATGGGAGGAAGAGCAACTGCACGTAGGAGACCAACAGGCAAGGGCCTTCACCGACATTTTTGGGGCGATTTTAGCGACGTCTTGGACGTCGCTAAAGCCCTTGCTTAATTTAGAAACCCCCTCTTCCTATATAAACCCCCTCCAACTACCCATGGAAAGGCATTGAATACACTTGCAATCCTTCTACCCCATTCCTAGCCTCCCTTAGCACATTTTGTACTCGCTGGAGTTGACGAGCCACCGACGGAGCCCTCCTCCACTATCGTGGCCGCCTCGCCTTCTCCTCTCTCTCTCTCCCCCCCTTTACTCTAGCTTTACTTTACTTTTGTTTAAGCCTTTAGTTATTGTTGTATCTGTAAAACTCAAGTTGCATGCTAAATGATGTTGTTTCTTATATAGATATTGCCTCTTTCTTTTGATCGGGTTTTTCTTATCTTGATTTGCATGAATGCTATGATCAAAAGACTTTAACCCTACCCTCTCTCTCTCTCTTTCTTTCTCTTGTACTCTCTTTTCTCTCCTGCGTTTTCTCGTGCGCAAGCAAAACTTGCCATTTCCGTGACAACTAAGTGACAGAAAAAGCCGATTTCATGTCTCTCTATTTTCGACACTCGGACTCATCCATTTCTACATTTAAAATCGACATTGCGAATGTAAGCTACAATGACCTATTTGGACAAACGCGTCTGGCTCACGTCAGTTTTTGGCGCCGTTGCCGGGGAGGCAATGGATTTATTTTGTCTCTTTCATTTTGCATCCATCTCACATCGTCTAACTTATTTTCTCCCTCTACTTGATTGGTTGTAGGAACTCAACACCTAGGCAGCGAAGGAGCACGACTCGTGACAGTAGAGATGGAGTGAACACAACAAAGATTGGTTGTGAGTATTGCTCTACCCGTAGTTGTTTGCTTGCCTAAAAAAAAAAATCTAAAAAAAAAATTAAAATCAAGGAAAAATTTATGTGGTGAATGATTGCTTGATCCACATCCTAAATCCATCACCCAACAAAAAAAATACACTCCAGCATTCTTAAAGACATAATCTCTTTGGAGTGTTCTTTTTCTTTTTGAGTGATGTTTGCGAAGCCACCATGACTTGACATGGACCGCATCACTCACCTTAAAATCGACTCACCTGGTAGATTGCATGAACAGTAGGGTGAGAACATTAGGGTGTTTTCTAGGGCCTCCTAACTCTAAAGGAAATTCACTCTCACCCGTTGTGTGTAAAACTTGGTGTGCCCACTTGAAACTTGTTTGAAAACACTGAGGCACTTTAACCCTAAAAGACATTAAAGTAATGACAAACGTTAAAAGACACTACATCTTAAATCCTTGCTTGAAAACCATGTCTTGTTAGGTGCACATACATTTGAATCAGATAACTAAAAGGCACCACCCCAATCAATGCCTCATCACATGTCTTGAGCACAAGCACTAACCTGAGCCCTCATTAAAATAAATTAGACGTGCCCTAGGTAGGATTGGTTTAAATCTCGAAAGGCATGATTTCGGTTGCTAGGCACTTGGCTTTCATTCCCTTCGTAAAATCTAGTGACTAGGCTGTGGGGAAGTGTCAAACGACCGCGGTTGTGGGGTCTATGGAACCGGCGATGCAAGCTAAAGGAAGAACCTTCCCCACAATCCCCTCATAATCGACTTGGCCATATTAGCCTTGGGAAGGGCAGTTACGTGCCTATAGTCTTGATTGTTCCTTTTGAGATTTCTAGGTCCCCTAAGGATACTCATGCGGCGAAGTATGGCTTATTTATTTATTTATTTTCTTTTTCTTCTTTTTCTATTTTTTTCTATTTCTCCCATTTTTTCTTTTTCTCTTTTCTTTTTCTTTTGTTGTTTAGTAGGTGGCTTCCCTGATCTCAGATTTACTTAGAGGCAATAAAAAGAAAGTGATCCTGTGGCTGGACTCTGGACAACTGGCCAATGGCCTGTTACCCATGACAACTTGACAACCATACCACCCTAGAAGGTTCATTAGCTACCCAATTTCTGTTAGAATCTCCGAGAAGTGAGTCAATGCGAAAATGTGTGCAGATGCTTAGACTAAAAGTCCCTCCGAGTCAGAGGGTCGGTTGATAAGTCGTATACTTATCACCCTACTTTATTGGTGAATTACAGTAAATTAAGGTTGTGAGGATTTGAGGCTAAATCCATATTTTAACGACACCAGGGCTGATTGAGCCTGAAGGCCTGAAAAGTCTAAGTGTTCAGGTTATTTTCATATTATTTCCCACTATTGACAAGTTCCTAATGCCTAAGTTTTGCTTCTTAAATTCATCATTTTTTTAAATTAATTTATTTTATTCTATTCAGATAAAATGAACTCAAAACATGCCAATTACCATCCCCCCCATGCTTAAGTTAAAAATGTCCTCATTGACAAGTAAATGGATGCAAAGGGGGTTCAGAAAGAGGTCACCTGAGTGATGCCATGCACCTAATTAGTCTAAATCTTCTGGGTTGCCTCCCAGGAAGACTGAGTTTAATGCCTCCAGCTGGGCGATGCTTCATGTCAACCCTCGATGAGGGTGACAACCTCCTTTGGGGGAACCTGGGTAAGGTAATGCTTTAATCTTTGACCGTTTACCATGAAGGTGTGCCCAGTGTTCGGATCTGCAATTTCAACCACCCCATTGGAAAAAGGTTTGACCACCCGATATGGTCCTGTCCACTTGGACCTGAGCTTCCCGAGAAAAAGTTTAAGTCGGGCATCAAAAAGCCAGACTTACTGGTTAGGCTGGAAGGTCTTTCTATGGATGAGTCGGTCATGGATGGCTCTCATCTTTTCCTTGTAAAGTCGATTGCTCTTAAATGCGTCCCGACAAATTTCCTTGAGCTCAGAGAGTTGGAGCGTCCTCTGTGCACTAGCTAACTGAGAGTCCATGTTACACTACTTAACAACCCAGTAAGCTCGGTGTTCCAATTTGACTAGGTGATATGGCGACATGCCTATCGGGGTCTTAAAAGCGGTCCTATATGCTCACAGGACATCATTCAATCATGTGGACTAATCCTTCCATCAGGTCTCACAGTCTTTTGCAGAATGTTCTTAATCTGCTTATTGGAGACCTCAGTCTGCCCATTGGTTTGCGGATGATACGGGGTGGCAATGCGGTGAGTAACCTTGTATTTTCTGAGTAGGGCACGAAACTGGGCATGGAAAAGTGACTTCCACCATCACTGATCATGGCCTTCGGTATTCCAAATTTAGAAAAGATGTTTTGCTTAATAAAATCCATGACAGCTTTATGGTCACATCTGCGAGTGGCAACGACTTCAATCCATTTTGAGACATAGTCTACTGAGACTAAGATGTACACAAAGCCATTGGATGGTGGGAAGGGGCCCATGAAATCAATGCCCCAAACGTCAAAGATCTCAACAATCAAAATGGGCTGGAGGGGCATCATGTCTTTTCTGGTCATGGTCCCTAAAGTCTAGCAACGAGAGCAAGTCTTCGCAAAGCTGTGTGCATCTTTGAATAAGGAAGGCCAGTAAAATCCGGACTGCAAAACCTTTGCAGCTGTCTTCTTCCACGAAAAGTGGCCACCACAAGCTTGGTCATGACAAAAGGATAGCACACTTTGAACTTCTTCCTCCGGGATACACCTCCTGATAATTTGGTCGGCACAGAGGCAAAACAGCATGGGATCATCCCAGAAATAATGTTTGGCTTCAGCCAAGAACTTATCCCATTGCTATCTGGACCAGTTGTGCGGGGTCTGTCCTACTACTAGATAGTTGACAAAGTCGATATACCAGGGTAGTTTCCTTTCGTGCACAGTCAGAAGTTGTTCATCAGGAAAGGTATCAGTCAAAAGCAAGGAGGACCCAATGTGGTCCGGGTGGAGTCTAGATAGGTGATCGGCCATGACATTCTTGGACCTGGCTTTGTCATGAATTTCCAAGTCAAATTCCTGCAAGAGCAGGATCCATCTGATGAGCCTGGGTTTAGCATCCCTTTTAGCCAACAAATGCCGGATGGCCGAGTGGTCCATATAAATGGTCATGTGGGATCCTAAAAGGTAAGATCGGAACTTTTCGAGTCCAAAAACTACAGTAAGCAGCTCTTTCTCTGTGACTGTATAGTTCTGTTGGGCCTCATCCAACGTCTCGCTCTCGTAGTAGATCACCACAGGTTTCTTTTGTTGTCTCTGTCCCAAGACTACGCTAATGGCAAAGTCTGATGTATCACACATAATTTCAAAATTCTGGGACCAGTCTGGGGGCTGTAACACAAGTGCAATGGAGACTGATTCCTTGAGGGTGGTGTAAGCTTGGATGTAATCAGGTGTCATGTGAAACAGGACATCGTTGGTCAGAAGGTCGGTCAAGGGTTTAGAGAGTTTGGAGAAGAGTTTAATGAACCTTTGATAGAAACCAATGTGTCCTAGGAAAGATCGGATTTGCTGGACCGAGCTAGGTGGCAGAAGTTTGAAAATCAAATCAACCTTAGCTCGATCCACCTCAATGCCCCTATGCAATACAATGTGCTCGAGGACAATCCCTTCTTAAACCATGAAATAGCTTTTTTCCCAGCTCAAAACCAAGTTAACCTCGATACATCACTTCAAGATTTTCTCCAAGTTGCTCAGACAATGGTCGAATGAGTTCCCAAACATTGAGAAATCATCCATAAAGACCTCTAGGTATTCACCCACCATCTCTGAAAAGATGGTTAGCATGCAATGCTAAAAGGTAGTGGGTGCGTTGCATAACCCGAATGGCATACGACGGAACACAAATGTGCCATATGGGTAGGTGAATGTGGTCTTCTCTTGATCTTCGAGAGCAATCGCGACTTGGTTGTATCCTGAGTATCCATCCAGGAAGCAAAAATATTTCTGCCCTACCAATCGTTCAAGAATCTAGCCAATGAATGTCAAAGGGAAATGATCTTTCTTGGTTGCCTCATTGAGCTTCCTATAATCAATGCATACCTGCCATGCAGTGGTGGTACGGGTAGGGATGGATTCGCCATGCTCATTGGTGACAACAGTGAGCCCGGCTTTCTTGGGGACCACTTGGGTGGGGCTCACCCAGGGGCTATCGGAGATTGGGTACATGATGTCAACGTCAAGCCACCTGATGATTTCCCTTTTAACGACCTGCTACATATTCGGGTTTAATAGTCTCTACATCTGACGGGAAGGTTGAGCCCCATCTTCCAGATAGATCTTATGGGTGCAATAGGTGGGGCTAATTCCTCACAAATCCGAGATGGTCCATCGAATGGCCGCCCGATGTTCTGATAGGGTCGCGGTCAACTTGAGTTCCTGATCCTTGGTTAGATGGGGTTGATAATAACCGGGAAGGTCTGGTCAGGTCCAAGGAAGATGTACGGCTTCAGCTCAGGTGTGGGTGGAACAACACTCGATGGGTAGGGGAAAGGTAGGAGTTGATCAGCATCAATCTCCTCGAATGGTGGTTGCTGATAGTAATCCGCTTTACAGAGGTCAGCGTGCACAGACGGGGATGGTCCAAAACAGTCGTCACGGGGTTGGGTCTGATGGTCTGATACAAAACTAAGAGTGAGGCATTTCTCAACCAGAGGCTCCACGGGATCATGTTTGTTACGACCCGGTTCTCGAATCCCTACAGGACCTGAGACCGGCTCGACTCGACTAATCCCAAGACCCAATCATTCAACAAGAAAGTAACCAAAAAGCAGGAAAGTAAACCACATTCACTATGCTAAGCAACTAACAGTAAAAAGGTATAGCAGCAAAGAAGTAAAAATTGCTATAGTACATATCACCACCACAACAGTAGAAAAGTAACAAGGTACATAACACAAAGTACAGAACGTAAAAGTACAGAATATAAAGGTACAAGAGCCTCTAACTCACTACTACAAAAGGAGTATAACAAAAGAAGCTATTGCTGCTGGGCTCTACTGGGCCCAGCACCCTCTGAGCCGTAGACTCGAGTTGCTCAACACTTGGATCTGAAAAGGGTTATGAGTACACAACATCAACGAACGCTGAGTAGAGTGGCAACCAACTAACTAAAGCAGATAATGTGGACAGGTAGCTGTTGTTTTTCAATTACTTTCTTTAACTAATTTTCTTTTTCACCACTTGGCTTATTTATCAGATCTCTTTCTTGATCTCGAATGTTCCTCGTGAGAACGATTTTGATTGTAGTCTTTTCCGAAGAGTAGAAGGCACACGTGGTGCTCTCCTGGCTGGGAGAGTCTCCAGTGGTGATCCTACACCCAGTCAACCACCCCAAGGTTATAGACAGACGTAATGGTGACTACGGCACGTGCGATAAGCGCACGGGTAGCTACCTCGCACTGGCACGCGGTCAATTGTTTCCACTAACGGGTGTGCCCAAGCACAGCACGTAACAGTATAGGGCTTAACCCTCTCAATAACAGGGGTTTAGCCCCTAAGAACCAAATAGGGGTCTCGCCCCTCCACAGTTCGCACCCTCACCTGACTACCCTGGTTTGCCCAGTGGGCCTAACAAGTCGGTGTAAGGTGGCTAGCTGAACCCCGAGCCCCATAGGGTGGCTAGCTCTCTCTCTACACTAGTAGCTCTCCCCAATACAGTGTACACGAGGGTCACAGAGTCAGTGCAAAGTGGCCAAACCCACCCCGGGTCTCAACTTGAAGGGCAGCAAGCTCCCCTCTACACTAAGAGGTAACATGCACTCCCCTTGGTACCATGTACTCAAGGGCCAGCACACTTACCAACGCATTTCCAGATCCATTCCATTTATTTCCAACAGCTCTACTCCTATTCCCCCGTAGGGTTCATGCTCATATGCTTCATGCCATTCCATACCAGGTTTTATAATTTCTATTTCCATTCCTAGGTTATACACAGGTAACTGGTATTTCTATCTTTCCCATTTCCATACTCAGGTTATACACAGGCAGCTCGTATTTCTACCATTCACATTTCCATTCTCAAATTATACACATGCAGCTCGTATTATGTCATTTAATGTATACAATAGGAAAGTCACATGCAACAGTTAACTAGCACAAGTATTTCATATTTCATAGGCAGCATTTGTTCATTTACAGGCAGTTGTTAACATTTCTATATACTCATTCAAGACTGCAATTCAATCAACCAATATATACATTTCAAGTATTTCTCATCCTAGGATTCATGCCATATCCTAAGTTCTAATCATTCATTCCACACATGCATTCAGGTTTATAATTAAATTAGGGGAAGCCACTCTACCAGTCAACCTAGGAGTACTGGGGGCTTGAACGGCAGGCTTACGTGCCTCAACAAGCCCCGAACCCACAATAGAACGAAGTCCTATAGCAAGGAACAATCACAATGAGACATTCAGAATAGCATAGAAAGCCTTCTATCAAGTAGAGGAACATGCAAGAAAAACACCGGTATCTCGCTTGTGTAAAATGGACCTTAAACGGGTCACAACAGGGTTACAGACTCAAATCAGACGTTTGGAACAACTTCCAAATGTCTTAAAAGTGTCCAGTAACGTACCTCAAGCTCTACGTCAACCTTAGAAGTCCAGGAACTCTTCTAGACCATCTGGAGCTAGCTCCAGTCGTCTGACCACCTCTCTGGACGTCTGGAAGTGCTTCCAGCCATCTGGTAAGCTCCCCAGACGTCTGAAATGCGTGGGAGGGCGTGTCCCGCACCTTCTCAAAGCAAATCCTGCATGCATCCACTAAATCTTCTCAAAATAGGCATGCAAAAGGATACCTGCGGAGCGACCTGCATGGCTGTATCCGCAAAGGGGACGTACCTTCACGAAGCCCTCTCCTCAGACATCTGGAACTACCTCCAGACGTCCGCTCCATCGTCTGGACGTCACTCCAGATGTCTGATTCTGGGAAAAACCCAAAACTAGAACCTGCTCCTGCTCGCTCACGCCGTGCGTGGCCACGCCTCGCTTCCTCGGCTACAGCAGTGTTAGGGATGACCTCCCGATGCACTCCTCTTCGTGAACATGCTACTCCGATCGTGCGCTCTCCTGTAAGCTCCCACACAAGCTCGCGAGCTCACTCTCCTCCTCCTCGCCTCACGCCACTCCTCGTTGCCGCTTTCGCGCTCACTCGCTCACGCTGGGGTAAAGAGGAAGGGAAGAAGCGGCTGGAGTGGGGTGAACGAGAGAGGAGGAAGGGGGTTTTATAAGGGTAAGGGTTAGGGTTCACTGGAGAGGGAAAAGAGAGAAGGAGAAAAAAGAGATAGTACTATCTGTGCGCAGCCCGCATGCAGACGCGAGCTTGTACTCAAAATTTTTTATTTCCAGATGTCCGGGAAGGTGTCTAGATGTCTTACCAGACGTCTGACCGACAATCCAGACATCTTAAAAGGCTCAAACAGCACGAATCTTAATAATGTTCCTCAATCTAGTCGTAATCGAAAGACTTAGTAGCCCTGAAGATACCCAACTACATCTTCCTGTCTCTGAAGGTGATTTCCATGCATCCCGTGTCACAATCGATGTCCACCTTAGCCGTAGCTAAGAAAGGTCTGCCCAGGATGATGGGTGTGTTTTGTAGATGTTTGGGGACTTCCATGTCGAGCACCAAGAAGTTGACTGGGAAGTAGAAGTCCTTGACTCGAACAATTACGTCCTCGACAACCCCCTTCGGGATCTTCATAGATCGATCAGCCAATTGGATAGTCACAGGTGTTGGTGGCAATTCTCCAAATCCCAATTGGTGATACAGGGTTGTTGGGATCAAATTGATTGAAGCACCTAAGTCCAGGAGTACTCTATCAAATGTCATGTCCCCGATATTACAAGATATCAGGGGTGCTCCTGGGTCTATTCGTTTGAGCGGAAGATTGCTCGATATCACGAAACTCGCTTGCTCTAAGAGCACATCCTTCCTAGGTGCTTGGGGTCATGGCTTACACTTCGGCGTATAGGCATCCTTTAGGAACTTAGCATAAGCCGGAATGTGCTTAACTGCCTCAAGGAGCGAGATGTTAATCTGAACCTACTTGAAAATTTCCAAAAGCTCCTCATTTTCCACAACCGCTTTTTTTCTCTTCATCTTCTCCAAGGCCTCGGGGTACGATGTCTGGATTTGAACTGGGTCAGTCTCCAGGTCCTTGGGTGTTTCCTGTTCGTCTTCAGAGTGGGGTATCTCAGGGTGTAAGGTCACGGGAGGAGTTGACCACTTGGGATCCTGGGTTTTAGTGCTACTTCTCAAGGTCACCACATTTGCAGAGGCATTGGGACCATGGGTTGATCCTTGAGAAGAACAGGAAGAAGAAGCACCAAACCTAGGGGGTGTTTGTGGGGCAAGTTGGGCCATGTGGGCCTGCCCGGGATTGCCTTAGAACCCTTGCGAATTGGGGCCTCTGTTAATCACGTTTCTCAAGTTCGGCTGTGGCTGAGAAGGAAGGGATCCCTGTTGCTTAAAATCCAACAGCTAGCTCAACTATCCCTTCACTAACGGCATTTCCTCCTGGTGTTTCCGGTTCATGTCAACCATCATTTTCATCAAGGTGTCCATTTGGTTTTGTGGGGGAGGGGCCGCCCTATTTGGATTATAGAGGGGTCTAACAGGTGGACCTTGCTGATAGGAAGTCGAGTTTGGCTGATGGTTTGGCTTGGGCTGGTTCTGAAATTGATTTGGTTTCTAGTTCGTCCAAGCGACGTTTGGGTGATTACGCCATCCGGCATTGTAGGTGTTGGAGAAGGGGTTAGGTTTGGAAAAACCTTGGATGGTCTGGACATCTTCAAAGATAGAGGGTGCCGAGGGGGAGGGAAGAGAGTAATCAGGGGTTGAGGGAGCAAAGGTCCCTCCCTAGAACATGGTTAGGGGTTGTTGCAGGTGCATCTGGCTTAGTGGCTGAACTAAGTCGACATTGTGAGCTCCCTTTGCTAGGGAGAGAGTCTGTAGTGGGTTCCTGGTCTGGTTCAATAGTTCATATATCTTCTTATCCACCAATTACACTCGATCCAATTTCTTGGCAATGATATCCATGTCAATCATTCCAGAATTTGCTTGTACCTCATAGATCCCACCACGGGGTTGACTGGATCGACTGAACTGGGTCATGGAGGCATTGTTGAGCGAATTTTCGCTCATAGACTCGAAAAGCTCAAACGTGCTTTCCTCGTCTTTGTTCAGAAAGATTCCTCCGCATGAGGCATCGACAAAGTTCTGATGGTTGCTATCCAGACCATGGTAGAAGATCTGGGTCAATTGCCACCTTAGAACCTCATGGTGTGGGCATTTCCTCAACAATTCGTTAAATCTCTCCCGCGTCTCATGGAATTGTTCCCCGCACTGGAGTGTAAATGTGGTAATGGCTCTTCTGAGGGTATTGGTCTTTCCTATGGGGAAGAATTTCTTTAAGAATGCATGCTTCAGTTCTTCCCAGGTGGAGATAGGTCTTCCTAAAGTTCTAAGCCAGTGAGGTGCTTTGTCTCTCAGTGAGAAGGGGAACATCTTAATCAAAACAATGTCTAAGCTGATGTTCCTAGGCTTGACAATCCGGGTGATCCGGTCAAGGTCCTCTAGGTGTTGAAAGGGGTCCTCATTTGAGCTCCCATGGAAGTGGCTTTGAATCAGAATCAGGACATTAGGTTTTAGCTCAAAATCATCTCCCCCTTCGGGGACCCTAAGATGTGGTTCGATCCGAATAGTAGACGGATCGTAAAAGTCACAGAGGGGCCTAGGTTGGTTCTAGAATTGTGGTGGATCAAGTGGTGGTTGCCCCTGTGGGTTTTGCAAAGGTGGTGGTGGTTGTCCCTACGGGTTTTGCAACCAGTGAATGTCTTGCATGATAGTGTGGATCTGCTGCTGTTGAAGCTGGTGGTTTGCATTAATCTAAGCCTGGATGATGACCATCGTATCTGGTGGAGGTTGGTCCTCAACCTCATCTACTCTAGGTTTGGCCATGTCTCTAGCAAGATCAAGTCTCCCCTGGGTTTCCCGTCCCAAAACAAATAGCTCGGGATGAAGTGATCATCTCCAGTGCATACACTAAAGAAGAATAGGGAGGGATGCGGAGAGAAACAGATGCAAGAAGCGTGTGTGCTCAAACAAGCAGACAAGACTAGTCCTTATAGTGGTATGGCTGGAAAATGGTCGTGGGTAGTAGCCCATTGGTCGATTGTCCAGAACCCAGCTCACTAAATGCACAACTAAGGAAGAAGCAGGGAAGTAGAGCAATCCGGGGAGATATACACTGGAAACACCCTTGTGTTGACCCCAAATAAAATAAAAGTAGGGAGAAAGCTACCGATCGGACAGATACACCTTCAGGCATGCACTTCCTTTTCCGGTCACCTAGGGGTGTAGAAACCCAAAGTCTGTTCTAATTACCATTGAGTGAGTCTATCACAATATTCACACCAAGATTCTTAGTACTAAGAGTCTTTTTTGAGTTTTGGGTGAATTGGGGAGCCGTAAAAAGTTACCAACACACTCTCAACTCCAAAAATCCAAAAAATGAGAAGAGATGAAAAAGAAAAAAAATATATATGTATGCCTTAAAGCAAGGATTCAAGTGACTCATATTTTGGCAAACACCCGGGCGCTGTTTAGTCTCTGTAGATTAGGCTCTTAGTATATTTCTTCCTATTGACAAGTAACAAAATGTCTAAGTAATCAATCCCTAGATTCTGACTGAGAATAATGGCTGGGATGAACCTTGCTAAGGATTAGCAAGGAATGAGCATGGGGGTATGATAACTCTACATTTGGTGGCAATAATTCTGTCAAACGAGGTTTATCTTAAGGGTAACATGAATAAATAACACATCATAAATAGGCATGGGAGCATTACATGTATTGCACATTGAGATTGCTTATAAATTAGTGTTAATGGCCATTTGTATAAGTTTATGTCAAAACAGGCCTCAGATGAGCAATCGGACCACACGAATGGATTTAGAACGACGAACAGAGTCTAACAGACTCGAAATCAATCAAATCTGCCATCGGGAGATCCAGCAACTAGCCCAAGAAGTTCTGGTCATTAATCTGATGATCAATGGCCCACAGGTAGCCACATGGTAGCATCTGATGCGCTCACACCCGCGGCGCACCTCGTCATCGTGCTAAGCATTTTAAGCCATCCGATAGTCACCAGCTCGCCGCACGCACCTCGTCACCGTTAGCCTTCGATCAGATCCTGACCGTTGGATTTTCATCCTACGATAGACCCGCGCCGCGCCCAATCTGGTCGTCATGACAAAGCGAGGCGCACAGCACAGCGGTCCGTGCCTCGCCCTCGCATAGCAAGGCGAGGGTTCGACCCGCCCCGCGCCTCACTCTTTGACCTTGCGCATGCCACGGCTAAATCAAGCAGTCCGATTAGCATCGAACGACGCAGATGGAAGCCACGTGGCGCAACTGATGCGCACGGACGTTCATGCAAGCGATAGCACGTGAAGTGCGCGCTGCGCAAGCGCGATCCTTAGCGCGGGCTCACGCGAAGCCTTAACCATCCGATCTTCAATCGGATGGTGCACAGCAAGCGCACGCAGATCGTGGGTGCGGGGCACGGGAGGAAGAGCAGATGCGTGTGGGAGACCAGCAAGCAGGGGCCTTCACCGACATTTCTGGGGTGGTTAAGCCCCTACTTAATTTAGAAACCCCTTCTTCCTATATAAACCCCCTCCAACTACCCATGGAAAGGCATTGAATACACTTGCAATCCTTCTACTCCATTCCTAGCCTCCTTTAGCACATTTTGTACTTGCCATAGTTGACGAGCCGCCAATGGAGCCCTCCTCCATCGCCGTGGCCGCCTCGCCTTCTCCTCTCTCTCCCTCCCTTTACTCTAGCTTTACTTTACTTTTGTTTAAGCATTTAGTTATTGTTGTATCTGTAAAACTTAAGTTGCATGTTAAATGATGTTATTTCTTATATAGCTATTGCCTCTCTCTTTTGATAGGGTCTTTCTTATCTTGATTTACATGAATGCTATGATCAAAAGACTCTAACCCTACCCTCTCTCTCTCTTTCTCTCGTACTCTCTTTTCTCTCCTGCATTTTCTCATGCGCAAGCAAAACTCGCCATTTCTGTGACAACTAAGTGACAGAAAAAGCCAATTTCACGCCTCCCTGTGTTTGACACTCGAACTCACATCCATTTCTACATTTAAAATCAACGTTGCGAACGCGAGCTACAACGACCTATTTAGACAAACGCATCCGGCTCATGTCAGTGTACATCTTCAACCTTTCTCTTTAGGGGAGCTCTCGGTGTAATATCGGAGACAAGTAACTCAATGGCTGGAGTTGTGAATGGATCATTAGTTTGAGTTTGCTGCAAGGAAAATTATTTAAGTGTCAATGTATTGGTGAGAATGGAAATATTATATTAGTTAAAACTTCTTACCTCAGATTGGGCTTGCAAATCCTGGTGGGGGTCCACCTCTGATAGATCCTGAGAGACCTAGGAGGGTTCTTATTGTATAGTTTACTGCATGAAAATTTTTTAGGTGTGTTAAAAAATTGATAGGAATGGAATTATGAAATTCCTGTAGAGTTATATTACCTGAATTATGTCCTATAGATGCTGGGGTGGTTCCACCTCTAATTAATCCTGAGAGGCTTGGGTGGGGACTTCTCGTAGAGGTTACTGCATGGAAAATATTGAAGTGTATGAATAATTTGATAAGAATGGAAAATTTAAGTTTTCTACAAAAAATTATACCTCAAATGGGTTCTGTAGATGTTGGAGGGTTTCGACCTCTGATTCATCCTGTGAGGCCTGACTTAGTTCTTGTTGTAGAGATTGCTACGTGGAAAATATTAAAGTATATGAATAATTTAATAAAATTGGAAATATTAAAATTATTTTAAAATTTTATGCCTTAAATGCATCTTGAGGATGTACCACCTCCATTTGATCCTGTGAGGACTAAGAGGGTTCTTCTCATGGAGAGTGTTACTTTGAAATCATTGATGTGAATTTCCAATGTGTCAATAAGTTCATGAGAAAGAGAATATTAAATTCAATAAACATTTTTACCTTAGAAGGGGCCTGTGGATCTTGGGGAATGTGTGGGTCCTTTGGTGGAGGCTGTGGGGCCTTTGGTGAAGGGTCTATAATGTCGTGAAATGTGTTAAGTTAATTCGTTCATTGTAGCTTGTGCTTTTGACATCAATGTTAAAGAGAATAATCAAACGAGAGTACGAGTGTTGTTGGTGTGAGCAAATGAGGAGAAGGAAATATGTGTTCATTATAGTATCCTCTAAATCGCTCAATCAACAAATACAATTTATAACTAGAATTCAAAAGAGTATCCAAGGTTGGACATAGGGAGCAAATATGGAATTCACGTACTAATCTCAATAAATAATATAAATGAGTACATTAATTACTCAAAAACTAATATGCAATGTATAACATGAGTATATGAGGAGATAAAAAGAATTCTTGACAAAATAATAGTGATTTGGATCACTAATTATTAGCCTAACACATATATAGAATTTATTGAATATAATCAAATGAAGGAATAGATAATCAGACAACTTAAAGTGTGTTGCTACAGTGATCCCTCTTTGATTTTCTTTTGTTGTTCTTCTTTTTCAGCCTCCTCTTCTCTACCTTTTTCTTTTGCTTCTCCTCTTCTTCTACTGTGCTCCTTTCTCTGCCTTTTCCTCTTCTTCTTCTTCTTCTTCTTCAGGCCTTCTTCTTCAACCTCCTCTTCTTCTGCTCTATCTCCTTTCTTCTTCTGATGACTAAGTGTCGCACAAGTGCCTGCGAGAGCAAAACCCCCTAACCCCGCACTCTCTCTCTCTCTCTCTTCCCCTTCTCTTTCTTAATGTTCGGTCATATGCTCGAGTAATCGGGTGTCAGGAATCCGCATACCTGGGACCAGGGTTGCGGGTGTGGGTCGTAGCTGAGGTGTGAGTATAGCTTAGGCAGGTTATCGGGTTCGGAGCCAAGCCTGCGGGGAGTAGTGTCATGGGCAAGGTGTGAGAGGTGTGCGGGGACCTCACCCCGTGTTAGGAGGTAGTAAGGCACCGAGACAAAATCAATTTATTCTGCCTCATGTACTCCATTTCCGAGGTGGGACTAAATGTCACCCTCTTCTTCGCAAGCAGCAGTAGGTGAAAGCGTCTCCAATTGAAGCAGCTGCTGGAGTTTACACTCTCAATCAAAGACTTGAGCGTATTCTTGGACTGATTCCGCACCACCTAGAGTAGTGACCTAGGGCTCTTGGTTGGGAAGCAAGCTTCAAAGCTTGCTTGAAGGTCTTCGGTAATGGCGACAATGGGTGGAAAACCTAAAACACAAAGTATGGCCTTACGACCTTATTAGAGAAGCTCAGTAGGATCGTGAAGATGCAACAAAGGCGTTGGTGGCAGTGGCATGCTACGAGGGGGTCGGAGATGGCTAGCGAAGGCAAAGGAGGTTGGAAATTGATGGGTTGTTCGGTGGGTCGTTAGGAGGGGCAATAAACCTAACTGAGTTAGGGCTTTTTCTCCTGGGATCGAGGCAGAGGTGTAGGGATGAGCGGTGGCCAATTTGGTGGAGCGTGGTGGCCGTGCGAACTCGCTGGAGGTACATTGGCGAGGTAGAAGACGGAGGGTATGTGATGGAGTCAATGGTCAAAATGGAGTGTAGTCGATGTGTGTGTGAGGTAGAGGAGTTAGGGAACTTATCTAGGTGGTTAGCAGATGACGGGGAGTAGAGGAAACACCGGTTGCAGTGTGGTCGACGCCGGGGAAGAAGGTGCTTCGATGAGTAGGAAACGACGAGAAAGACAAAGGGAGAGGCGTCGGCTGGTACGACACGATGCGAAAGAAGATGAGGAAGATGAATCCACCGCCGGTATTGCGAGCAGACGAAGGATGGAGTCAAAGGAAATCGCTAGACGTCAAGGAGATATTCGACCAGAGAGGAGGGAAGAATCGAGGGTAATTCCAATCGAATTTGAGCGTAGGGAAAGCGGTTTGTCATGGGACCCTTTTATTTTTTTTTTGAAACAAAAAGGAAAGCTATCATCTTACGATAGCAATCAGGAGAGGTATATTATATAAACAAGTAAGAGGAATTACAAAACAGATCCCCATGTATGTATGAGGGACCATCACTCTCTTACAATTTTTTCACAACACACTGGTCTCTCTTGAAAAAGCCTCGCATTTCTCGCCTTCCACACACACCAGAGAGTGACAGCCATACGCACATGTGGCTTCTCTCTCACACCAAACCCATGCCAGATGGAATCCCATGTTGGTAGTGGCTCCTGGCAAGTCCTCCAAATAGCGTCACTGACCAGGCAAGATGAGAAGATGTGGTTCACATTGTTAGTGTGCATGCCACATAAGTAACATTCATGACGAGCAGCTCCCATCCTCCTATGTTGTAGATCACCTGTAATCAAATCATCTCTCCTACACAGCCAAAGAAATATTTGTACCTTAAGGGGGATTTTTAGGAGCCAAATTTTCTTGTCAATGAAATCGCATCTCCACCCACTTCCATTTTCCATGATTCTATTGTAACCACACTGCACAGTGTAGAGCCCCTCCCATATGTATTTATCCTCCACTCCAAGCCTTGGCCTAAAGCTTTCAAGATCAGAGAGCAGATTCCTCCTTTCATCCCACAGCCGGGTGCCCCTTCTGGTGGATTCTTCTTCATTCAAATTCCAGCTGCAGCTATTGTTAGACCAGAATCTGCTAACAGTTCCCTCCTTATCAGATGCTGCAGCAAAGGCCCTTCGATAGACCTCCTGCAGAACACCCAGCAGGGACCAACCTTCCTTCCAGAAGCTGAAGGTCCTACCATCCACAAGAGCCGGCTGCAGCAGATGCAAGTTATCAGCCAAAGTCTGATCATTGAATTCTAGAAGGGTGAGGGTCTGTTGGGCTGCAACCTAGAAAGCATACTGTTTGAAGCTCCATAACTGTCCTTGATCAAGGTAGTCTAAGGTTTCAACTCTCCTTGCAAGAGCTTAATTGCCCACTTAAGCAATAAAGCATCATTGAACTGTTTCAGAGATTTAATCCCAAGTCCTCCCCTGTCCTTAGGTTGGCAAATCTACTCCCACTTCAGTGGTTGCAAGAATCTACCCTCATGCTTGGCTCCCCTCCAAAAGAACCTTTTTCTCAATACATCCAGTCGTTTCCATATGGACTTAGGGGCTCTAAAGATGGAAAAGTAGAAAACAGGGATAGAGGTGATCACTGAATTGAGCAAAATGAGTCTTCCACCCTTTGAAAGAAAGCTGCTATGCCAACCATCCAGCTTCACTGAAATTTTATCAAAGAGACAAATCCAATCTTTTTTCTTCATTCTAGAACATCTTAGTGGCAACCCCAAATATTTGATAGGAAGGCTGATGCGGGAGGTCCCCAAAATAGCAGCAATATCACCTTGCTCAGCCTCAGGTAAGCCAAAACAAACCAAACTTGACTTTTCTCTATTCAGCCTAAGGCCTGAGGGCTCACCAAAGATGTTGACCATATGACACAAAGCTAGTGCTTCATCCATAGATCCTTCCACAAAAAAAATCGTATCATCTGCATACTAAAGTATAGGAGACAAAGTACTCCTGCAAGATAAGGAATATCCTCTAATAAGACCTGCTTTAGCAAGTTTACAAGAATACCAGGCCAAGTTGTCAACTGCCAGGTTGAAAACCAAAGGTGCCAGAGGACATCCTTGTCTGATCCCACATCGGGGCTGAATTAAAGCACCACATGGTTTCCCATTTATCAAAGGAGTGAAAGAGGCAGTTGTGATACACCTTTTCACCCATTGAATCCAAACAGGGGGAAAACCTCTTCTTTTAAGTACTTCCCAAAGATAGGGCCAACTGATGGAGTCATAAGCTTTGCGGAAGTTAACCTTCCATAAAAAGCCTTACACTTCCTCTTATGCCAACCACAAACCATCTCCTGGGCCATGATAAAAGACTCTTGTAGAGATCTGTCAGGAAGGAAGGCTGATTGAACAGGGTGGATCAGCTCTTGCAAAATAGGCCTCAATCTATTGGACAAGACCTTGCTAATCACCAAATAAATAGAGTTAGAGAGGGCAATTGGTCTGAATTCCTAAAAAGATTCAGCTCCTGGAGTGTTTGGCAAAAGAAATAGAAAGGATCTATTGATTCTTTCAAAGCCAAAGTTTCCAATCTCAAATTCTCTGATCACCTCCATCACCTCAGTGCCCACAATATCCCACAACTCTTTGTAGAAGAAAACTTGATTTCCATCAGGACCAGGTGAACCTTCATAGTTGAGATCCTTGATGGCCTTCAAGACTTCAGCTTCAGAAATATTAGCAGTCAGGCTGGACCCTTGATTCTCAGTGATTCTGGGAATGTCACTTGCTACCATCCTCCAATAGCCCCTACCAACAGATCTTGAAGACTCCTTGAAGTACCTGACAACATCAGCTCTGATATCAGAGATGGAGGTAATTCTCTGCCCATCTTTAACAATAGAGGAAATCAGATTGATTCTTCTTCGAGAGCTGGAAGCCAAATGGAAGAACTTAGAGTTTGCATCCCCCTCTTTTAACCACAGATGTCTTGACCGTTCCCTTTAATCCATCTCCAGCTTTAGGTCTTCTTCAGCCACCACCCCCTGCCATTTCTTTCTGTCAAGGATATCCTGCTCAGATAGCCGATCATTGTCTTCCTTGGAATCCAATTCCTGAACCTTCATCAAGGCATCTCTGCGTCTCTGATGCCTTAAGACAGAAACAACATCACCATATTCCTTTAACATCACTCTCATAGCCAAAATTTTGGAAGCCAACTTGAAGGTAACTGTGCCCTCAACCTCCTAAGCCCTCCACCAACCTGCAAGCATTTCTCTGAAGCCTGATTCCCTTAGCCATGACTTCGTGAATTTGAAGTAAGATCTAGCCAACACCTGTTCCCCATGGTCCCAGACCAGGGGAGTGTGATCAGAGAAGGGACGTTCAAGGCCACAGACAAAGGATAATTGGAAAAGGTCCAATAGCCCAGCATTGCCAAAGAACCTATCAATCTTGGACATGAGCCCATTACCATTCCTCCAAGTGAATTCAGAGCCTGAGGAGGGGAATTCACTCAAGCCTAAAGCTTCGACCATCAGCTGGAAGCCAGTGACAGCACTATCCACCATCCCACTGGGTCTGTCACTTCCCACCAACACACAATTGAAATCCCCTCCAACAAGCCAGACAACCCCATTCACAAAATCCGCAGCCAAATTCCAATCCTCCCAAAGCTCATGCCTTTTGCTAGGATCATTGGGACCATACACACCTGTCACAAAGAAGTCACTGCCCCCTGGTCTCTTTTGAACCTGCAAGTCAGTAAGTGTCTAGCCAAAGATGCCTACTCCAATTGTAGCACATGCTTCTTCCACCAGATGGCAATACCCCCAGATCTGCCACTTGAATTGATCATCACAATGTCATTAGTAAGACCTGCTTTCATCTCTACCCAAGCCTTGTCAGACTCACTAACAATATGTGTCTCTTGGAGGATGGCACAATCAATCTCCCATTCTCGCAAATATCTAAGCAAAGAAGCCCTTCGACTTCTATCGCACAGCCCACGCACATTCCAAGTAAGAATCCTCATTTGGCCATCTGATCGGTCCCCTTCTTCGTAGCAGAGACTTTGCTAACCTTCATCACAGCTGCAATGGTACACTCATCAACCTTTTGTGTAGAATTATGTCTTCTCAGCCTTAGCTTGTAGGGAGGTCTCCCTAGACCAGAGGTGGAAGGAGTCTTAGACTCCAATTGCAGATCACCAACCACAGGAGGACTACATTGCATATCTAAGAGATTCACAGGGGGATTTTCTAGATCAGAAACAACTGGAGCATTGGCGAGGGGAGTCACATCTTTCAAGTCCTCAACCACAGCCTCATTCAGCAATGTTATCTCCTCCCCTTCTTTCACCACCACTGCAGAGTTGCTTGGATTAGAGGTGCCCCACCCCCATCCTCCAGAGTTTCAGATATCACCTCGTCTACCCTCAAGCCCCCCACCCCATCTTCCAGATCCACAATTTTATTGGGCTCGGCCAACATCTCCTGACTTGCACAATTTCTCAGTATAGAGCCTGCTTTGGCTTGCAGCACCTCAGCATACGAGGGGGGGGGGGTGATGGCTTGACTCCACACCCCTGTTAGCCACATGAAAAGTCAAGAGTAGCATCCAAGAGCTTCCCCCACACCGAAGAATCAGTTTATCTGGAGCAGATCCAGCCCTGAAGACATCCACCCTCACCTTCAGAACACTAGCATCTCCTTCAGTCAGACCAATTTCAGCATCCTTTGCCACAGATGCAAACCCAACAATCATATCTTCCACCACCGCCCTAGACCTCGGGTGCAGAGGCTGACCTTTGATTTCAAGAGAACCTGATCTAGGGGTAGCTCTTTGAGGTGGTCACTTAGATAAGGACCCATCAAAAGGGGATACCAAACGCCACAACACTGTCAATCCACACAGATTACTGGATCGAAAACACAGATGTTTGACGCCTGCCACCCCCAAATCAAAGAGCACAAACCACGAAGGGGAGAGAACCGCAATTTTCCAAGCATCATTCTAGAGGGAAAGAGAACTTACCAGTTGACGAGCTTTCTCCAGAGATAGAGTGCCCAACATCACTTCCCCAATCGAGGCCCCTCGCAAAACCTATTTCGCCACCTTAACATCCTCACTCAGAGGAATCTCCACATCCAGGGTATGTCCCCCGAAAGCTGGCAGGGGAGGTGGAAGAGGTTGCTGTGCCTCACCCTTAGGTTTCCATGGTTTAGTGCGCATCCTACCCCCAGATCCACCACGAGCTGCCAAGCAGGAGTCACGCTTGTAGCCATAGCCCCTACAAGCCAAGCACAGCATTGGCCGACGGCACATCGCTGCCAAGTGCCCACAGTGCCGACATCTAAAGCAGACAACCTCCCTATGGTTCCATGACCACCCAACGTGAGACCCCCTCTTGTCCACTGCCCCAACTCCATTAGATGCCTGGTCACCTTGCTCTTTTCTTCTCCAAGACTGTAAGCGGCATATCAACCATCCATCAAAGCTGGTAGCATGCCCGTCGGGCCACCTCAGGTGGCCAGCCATCATTGCCGGAGCTTCTCGCCATCATGGGACCCTTTTATAGGCCTCAGGGAGTTGGTTGGAGCTTGGTAACCAAGCTTTCAAGCTTGGAAGGTTCGTTAGAGTTGGAAACTCAAGAGATACCCAAATCTCTCATGCATTCACATGAGAGATTGGGAAGGTTATGGAGATCGAAGTTGGGTGCGTTGGAAAGAGAACTTCTCAAGGAATCTCCCTTCCAATTTTGGAAGGGATTCGTTGATTAGAGAAGGAGTTCTCTTCAATCAAAGGTTTTCGGAGAAGGATTCCTCCGCAATAATGATGGAGGGACCTATTTTCAAGGAGTGACGACAAAGATAGGGACCTTTTTGTAAGGATTTTGAAAGTTAGGGGCATGTGTGTGAGAGAGACTCAGATTGAACCAAATTGCAAACTAGGTCAAGACAATCTCTAATTGGGTTCAAATTTTGGTACAAACCTAATTTTGACCTAAGGAATCCAATGGTGAAGTTGGATTTTGGTTTTGACCAAGTTTGATTGGGTAATTTATGCAAAAGCCCAAATTAGGGCAACTATCTGTCTGAGACTGTTTTAGGTCAAATTGGATTTCAATGGTCAAATTATGCATACCAAACCCTAGAGAATATTTTTCTATGATTTTTAGAGGGTTTATGTGAATTTTATCCTGACCAGAACCTCAGTAGATTAAGTGGGTCTGTTTTTAGGGTTTCAGATCTAAAATGCGTAAAAATCCATTTTTGTCTACATTGACCCACTTGTTAAGCATTTAAGACCATTTGACCTTTAATTAACCCCTGGAGAAACCCACGGTTATTCTGCAATTGAGATATGTTGTTAAAACTATATTTTTACCCCTATTTTCTTGTATTTCTCTCGGAATGATTATGCAGTGAATTATGGTCCTCTAGCTGTTATGTAGAAGCATTTAATGATGGAATATGACTAAATAAAGCTAGATATGACTGATGATGACGTTACCATCATACCCCCATGCCTAACTTTTGCTAGTCCCTTAGCAAAATCTTATGGAATTATCTCAAATTCTAGACCATGCCTTTAATGCTCAGATCTCTGCTGTGTGCCTTCTTTTGTAGATTAAGTCAGAATGGTAACAATAGGCTTAGAGGTACTCAAGTACCAACCAAGATCCGAACCTGACCAGCTTTAGCCTCAGTCTGCTGCGAAGGTTTCTAAGGCCCACAGGAACTCACCTAAGGTTCGTTGAACTCCACGGTTAAAGCACCAATGCTTAAAACATGGTTAGTTGAGGCTCAGTTTGCAGTGCATTTATGTAAGAGAGAGATAGAGGAATTTTTGCATTTTTTTAAAGAGTTTTCTCTCTCTTTTTCTTCTTTATTTCTAGCTTCGGATTGGCTTTACAACACGGTTTGTATCGGATTCCTAGCTCCCACCATTGATCCTCGCAGGGTCCTTGGCCTTTAATGCTTTGAGATAACACCGCCCATGGCAACCCCCAGAACCCTGGCTTTCGATACTTCGAGATAGTGCCGCCCATGGCATTCTATAGCTAAATTCTGGTCCTGGCAATTGACATTTTGTGATAATGCTGCCCATGGCATCTGAACCAGCACAAGGTACTTACATGCCCCGATAGGATATTTAGATATCCTAGGAGACAAGCATCGAGGAGATGATATGTATTACATCTTCGAGGGAAATTTCCTGCCTTTCCGCGCTGGGACTCATCCAAATCAATTTATGTTGATAAGCTGCTCCTAATCTAGGTAGCTTTTTCATAATATAATTAACGCATTTATGTGATTTTGATAATTAAGCGCACTGAACCAAACTGTGTGTGGATTAGGGTGCTTAGGTTTCCGAGTCTCGCAAACCAGAGGTCAGTTAATGAGGTTGAATAATCCTTAAGCCTTAGACCTAATACTTAAGCTTTGCATTTTCCTCAACCTCTTGAGGACTATCTAGATCTTAACAGATACGTAAATTTTTAAGCTTAAACACAGCCCAAGAGGCCTAAGATCAGCACTCATACTAATCTTTGTATTTCTTAGCACTTTTTGACTTTTATTTCTTTCTTTTGATTTGGTGTAGAACTTAAATAGATTTCATGATCTTTTACTAATGACTATCTTTTTTATTTCAAATTGTTGCTCCTTTTTGACATTTAAATCACCTCTTCCTCCTAAAAAATGATTTGCATTTAATTCTCAAAATTTCCTCCCCTTTCTCCATTTTTGGTTCTTTTTCAATTGCATTTTTTTTTTGGAATATGTATTTTTTTTGTGAGAACTCTTCAAAACTTTGAATTTTTGTATGTTTACACTTTAACATGCCCCCATGCCTAAGTTTTACAATGACCTCATTGTAAATCGGAGGGTATGAAATCAGTTTGGGTTTAGGGGTTAGAATAGGATAGACGGGTGGGCGAACAGGTCGGGGTGCTTGTTGCGAACAATTTCAAGCTTTGGTACGAGTACCAAAGATGGAGTCGACTGTTCTAATGACTGAACTAGAAGTGCAATAGACGTGAACTACAAAAGGACAATCAGAAGGATCTCAGATTTTTGGAATGATGGGTTGCCTCTCGTTAACCGCTAAATTCAATGCCTTCAGCCGAGCAGAAATGGTCATGGAGGAGTGGTCAAATCAGACGAATTTTGTAGAACAAGCACCTTGATCAATAGCTTGGTTGGTCCAACCAGGTGCTTGTTCAAGTCAATAGGTTGACGATGCAGCCCAAACCCAATTAATTTGGTGGGTTGATAGATGTGAATTAGTAGATGCGGAACCCACCATATATTCTATGACTTAAATAGATGTGGAAGTGAAAAGCTAGGAATTGGTTGAGTCCAATCAGCCTGGTCAGAGTAGGGATCTTTGAAAGAGAATGGATCTGTGGAGGATGTAAGGTCCGTACGAGGGGATCAAAGAAAGATGGCATCTAATTTGCAGTCTGATCGATATCCGATACCCGATTAAAAGATGGAGAAGGGCTCATACAAAGAAGAGATGAAGGAGAATCATCTGTAACTGGCTCATCGAGAGGAGAATCAAAGTAAAAATTGAGTCCAGTTGCGGGCCGAGGTTGAGAACGGGTTTTGGAAGGCTCCGTATGTGTAGAAGAGGTGCATCAATAAAAATTGTGTGTGAGGGCTCCTCTAGGAAGGATTCCAAGATAGGTTCATCTAAAGAGTCCTTATAATGGCCCTCAAAATCAAATGTAAAAGCCTAAAGAGTGTTTAGAGGGTTATGGAAATCTGAGTCAAGGAAAGATTCGAACTCTGGATTGCAGACACTCTCGGCAATTACTATTTCTGATTCTTGAGGATAAAAAAGGAATGATTCCATCTTAGTGGAACCTAATTTTGAAATAATGATCTTGGGATCGGGAACCTTAGAGTCAGAGTCGAAGAATGGATCATGTATGCTAAGGTCGTACATTGGCTTAGAGTTGTCAGGAAACAACAGTTCTCCGAAATTAGGGTAAGATTCGAAATCGTCGGAGAACTTGCGAGAATCGTGTTCTAAATCAGATGCAGGATCAAAGGTTCCACCATTGAGTAAATCAAGATATAGAGAAGCAGCAACTTGACTTGGATCTAACCTATTTTCAGATTTCGAGCTAAAAAAGGTGTCCCTATTAGGCATAGTCTCGGGTTCTTTGCTTATAGGGTAGACCCAATCGATTCCTAACTCTTCCAACTCCTTGGTTTCTGTATCATAGAATGGCGAGACTTCCGAAAAATCAATCTGTATCTCTGAGGAGGTTGGAGAGGTGCACTCATCAAATATAGGCCCAAAATCATAATCTAAATTTAAAATCTGATTTTCATCATATTGTGCCTCATAATCATCCTGATAGGGCTTAGATCTAGATTCTAGGTTAAGGGTGTGGGTTGGATCATTAGAATCTAGGTTGGGCTCTATAAGGATATCAGAATTCTCTCGAGAGTCACCTTATCAAAATAAGGGACGAAATTTACACCCTTGAGAGGTTCTGATTCAATCTTAGTATCACAGGTGTCTGGAAAATCTAAGCTTGGTGAACCAGGCTCTTGATTTTCTAGGGCTGGCTCAAAATTATGAACAACTGTAATTGGATCCTCCCAACCCGTCTCAAGATCAGGAATGTCAATTTGTTCATAATTTGAATCAGATTCCATTTGGGTTGAGGGTCCATAATAAGCTTGATCATCAAACCCAGGATTTGGGAAATTACATGGATTACTGGAATTACTCCAAAATGTCATCTTAACTTCTGACGGGTATTTTTGATTGATGCATCTATATAATTTATTCAGAAATTCTCCCCATTTTCCCAAAAAATTCTAGAGTTCTTCCAGAACTGAAGGATTTGACCAACATTGCAGACAATCATTATTGTGTAATTTCACCAATTTCATGTGTTCTACTAAGAGATCATCCTGGGTTGAACCGTGGTTTAGTTGTATCCATATCATCTCCATAAGGTTCAAAATGTGGTTCATTGTTTTCTTGAATTTATCCTAAATGTCCCTTTTACAATATTCTTCATGGTTTCTATAAGCATTCTCAATTATCTTTTCTTTCATATTCATTTGGGACTCAAGTTTCCTAAATAGCCTTCCCATATAGCCAGGCTGCATTTTTGAATCAAGTGGTGGAATCAGGATGTAGAATCAAACTCAAGATTAGATTGCAGTTGATTTGACTAGATAGAAATCCCTAAATGATCTGTGTATGTGCACTAGTGAAAAGATGAGGGACTGGATGTTGTTTGACTCAATCAAGGCACCCAAAGCTTTTTGGATGACTATAGAGATTCGGGGCGGATGACACCCCTGGATCAGAAAGTCGTCCACCTGAGAATTACCTGGGCAACCAGGAAAGGAGAGTCCCGCAAAGACCCCTACACGGTAGAGCGTCCCCATGGGTACAGGGTTTCCCCCACCCGACCTTCCTTGTCACTGAGGGTCTAGGTAGACCAGAATGGATAACTTCACCTTTTAAGTCTACCAATTTTAAGTCCTAATTTATGCCTTTAATTCCACTTGATTAAAAGTTAATTTGACTTGTGACCTAATTTGGAGGTTGGTTGGCCTACTAGGTAGACCAACTTCACCTGACTTGCCCTGAAGATGGTAGAATGAAATCTAGGTCAAGACCTAGAAATCACCTTGAATTGACTCTCAAGTTATTAGGTCCAAGGGTTTTAGGTTCAATTGAATTTAGAGCTTGATTTTTAGGGTTTTTCTAGATTAGATTTTTTCAACCAAGGGCTTGGGTAGCACACAAATGTGGGAAGGTTATTTCCTTTTATGCAGGCAAATGTGAACTATCACTACAGAAACCCTAATTGGCTCTATTCTGCATCCAATTTGATCTTAAAATGTTCTCCTCGGACTTCAAACAAGAAGTGCGTAGTCCAAGAAGATTAGAAATTATGCGTAGTCCCTAATAGGTACAGGAAATTTGGGTAGGGAATTCGAAATAGAATCGTCTTAAGCTTCAATTAGATATAAAGTTTGTTCGCAAATCAGGAAACTTGCCTTTTTAAATGATGATTACTATAAAAATAATGCAGGTGATTCCTAATTGATTGTTTCCTTTTCTTATCTTCCCAAGATTAAGAGGTTGATTAGGGAAGAATAGAAAAGTTACCTGCCCTAGCGTGGCTGTTTTGCATGAAAGATCTCCTCGTGAAGTACCTTACAAAATCACAAGAAATCAAATAGGGCAAGTTAGTGCTCAAATATAATCAGATAAAGCAGAGAATAGTGGTGAATTGTGCGTTGCTCTCTGGCAACGGTGCCAAAATGTTGGTGCGAGAGAATGAGGAAATTGAAATATGCATTCGTTGTAGTATCATCTAAATTGCTCAATCAACAAATAAAATTTATAACTCGAATTCAAAAGAATATCTGAGGTCGAACACATGGAGCAAATATGGAATTCATACACTAATCTCAACAAATATTATAAATGACACAATTAATTATTCAGAAACTAATATGCAATGTATAACATGAGTATATGACAAGATAAAAAGACTTCTAGATAAAATAATGGTGATTTGGATCACTAATTATTAACCTGACACATATATAGAATTTACTGAATATAATCAAATGAAGGAACAGATAATCAGATGCCTGATTTTACAATTAGATGACTTAAAGCGTGTTGCTATAGTGATCCCTCTTTGATTTTCTTCTGTTGTTCTTCTTCAACCTCCTCTTCTCTGCCTTTTTCTTTTGCTTCTCCTCTTCTTCTACTGTGCTCTTCTTTCTCTGCCTTTTCCTCTTCTTCTTCAAGCCTTCTTCTTCAACCTCCTCTTCTTCTGTTCTGTCTCCTTTCTTCTTCTCGCGATTAAGTATCGCACAAGTGCCTGTGAGAGCAAAGCCCCCTAACCCCACACGTTCTCTCTCTTCCCCTTCTCTTTCTCAATGTCCGATCATATGCTCGGGTAATCAGGTGTTAGGAATTTGCGTACCTGGGAGCAGGTCAGTGGGCGTGGGTCGCAGCCGAGGTGTGAGTATAACTTAGGCGAGTTATTGGGTTCAGAGCCAGGTCCACATGGAGTAGTGTCACGGGTGAGGCGTGAGGGGTGTGTGGGGACCTCACCCCATGTTAGGAGGTAGTAAGGCACAGAGGCAAAATCAATTTATTCTGCCTTGCGTGCTCCTTCGTTTTCGAGGTGGGACTAAATGTCACCCTCTTCCTTACGAGCAGCAGCAGGTGAAAGCATCTCCAATTGAAGCAGCAGCTGGGGTTTACACTCTCAATTAAAGACCTGAGCGTATTCTTGGACTGATTCCACACCACCTGGAGTAGTGACCTAGGGCTCTTGGCTAAGAAGCAAGCTTCAAAGCTTGCTTGAAGGTCTTCGGTAATGGCGGCAATGGGCGGCAAACCTGAAACACGAAGTATGGCCTTGCAGCCTTGTCAAAGAAGCTCAGTAGGATCACGAAGATGAGGCAAAGGTGTTGGTGGTAGTGGTGTGCTATGAGGGGGGTCGGAGATGGTTGGCGAAGGTAGAGGAGGTTGGAAATTGATGGGTTATTCTGGGGGTGGTTAGGAGGGGCAATCGACCTAACTAAGTTAGAGATTTTGCTCTTGGGATCGAGGCAGAGGTGTAGGGATGAGCGATGGCCAATTTGGTGGAGCATGGTGGCCATGCAAACTCACCGGAGGTACGTTGGCGAGGTGGAAGACGAAGGGCATGAAATGGAGTCGGTGATCGAAACGGAGTATAGTTGATGTGTGTGTGAGGTAGAAGAGTTAGGGAACTTATCTAGGTGGTTAGTAGACGACGGGGAGTAGAGGCGACGCCGGTTGCGATGTGGTTGGCGCCAGGGAAGAAGGTGCTCCGGTGAGTAGGAAACGATGAGGAAGATAGCGGGAGAGGCATCGGCTGGTACGACATGACGCGGAAGAAGATGAGGAAGATGAATCTGCCGCTAGTATTGTGAGTGGACGAAGGATGGAGTCAGAGGAGATCACCAGACGTCGAGGAGCTATTCGGCCAGAGAAGAGGGAAGAATCAAGGGTAATTCCAGTCGAATTCGAGTGTAGGGAAAGCGGTTTGTCATGGGGACCCTTTTATAGGCCTCAGGGAGTCAGTTGGAGCTTGGAAACCAAGCTTTCAAGCTTGGAAGGTTCGTCAGAGTTGGAAACTCAAGAGATACCCAAATCTCTCATGTGTTCGCATGAGAGATTGGGAAGGTTATGGAGATCGAAGTTGGGTGCGTTGGAAAGAGAACTTCTCAAGGAATCTCCCTTCCAATTTTGGAAGGGATTCGTTGATCAGAGAATAAGTTCTCTTCAATCAAAGGTTTTCGGAGAAGGATTCCTCCGCGATAATGGTGGAGGGACCTATTTTCAAGGAGTGACGACAAAGATAGGGGCCTTTTTGTAAGGATTTTGAAAGTTAGGGGCATGTGTGTGAAAGAAAGACTCAGATTGAACCAAATTGCAAACTAGGTCAAGACAATCTCTAATTGGGTCCAAATTTTGGTACAAACCTAATTTTGACCTAAGTAATCCAATGGTGAAGTTGGATTTTGGTTTTGACCAAGTTTGACTGAGTAATTTATGCAAAAACCCAAATTAAGGCAACTATCTGTCTGAGACTCTATTTTAGGTCAAATTGGGTTTCAATGGTCATATTATGCATACCAAACCCTAGAGAATATTTTCCTATGATTTTTAGAGGGTTTATGTGAATTTTATCCTGACCATAACCTTAGTAGATTAAGTGGGTCTATTTTTAGGGTTTCAGATGTCATTTAATTCCTAAAATGCGTAAAAACCCATTTTTGTCTTCACGGACTCACTTGTTAGGCATTTAAGACCATTTAACCTTTAATTAACCCTTGGAGAAACTCGTGGTTATTCTGCAATTGTGATATGCTGTTAAAACTGCATTTTTACCCCTATTTTCTTGTATTTCTCTCAGAATGATTATGCAATAAATTATGGTCCTCTGGCTATTATGTAGAAGTATTTAACGATGAAATATGACTAAATAAAGCTAGATATGACTGATGATGGCGTTATCATCAAGTGTCGAACACAGGGAGGCATGAAATTGAATCAATTAGTCACTTTTTTTATTGCCACATGATGGTTTGCTTGAGTGAAAGAGAGAAAAGAGAGAGAGAGAGTAGAGTTAGAAATCTATAGAAGAATATGGTTGCTAACTACACCGTAGAAAATGAAGCACCTAACTTAGAGTGCATAAAAATAACACAGTCATAATAGCAGAGAATGCTTCTTTGAATCATAAAATCATTTTACAATTATGAGCAACAAAACTAGAGTAATGATTAAAGGAATATAAACTATAAGCTAAAGCAAACTAGAAATTAAATGCAAAAAGAAGAGTGTCGAGGTAGCCACGGTGGTGGAGATACTTCCTTCGGTGGCTCAGTGACTCCAGGAACTTGCTTTGAGCTCTAGAAGGTGGTGGAAAGATTGGTGGAGAAGATGATTTGCAATGGGGGTCTTAAGAGCCTTTTATAGGCAAAGGAAGGCCTTAGTTCGGCCTTGAACGACCCCAAACAACACTGAACCATGTTGGATCAGCCATTGGGACTGAACTGATGCCTCCCCAAACATGTGGCTGCGTGGCTGCTTCTAGGTCATTGATTTCCTCATCCAATGGTTGCAAAGCACCTTGATCATGCCTTCAATCTTGCGCACGATCGCGCTGATTGATCAAGCACATGGCTGGACGCATGAGATCACTGTTGTGAGGGCTATTGGGGAGATTAAAGTGTCTCGTTGTAGTAAAGTCTCCTAAATCGCTCTTCAACAAATAATATTTATAAACTCAGATATCTTAATGAAGTCCAAGGTCGAACACAGGGAGCAAATGTGAAATTCACATGCTAATCTTAATCAAAATATAAATGAGCACAGGAAATCAAACCAATAATGATAATCAATGAATAATATCTACTCAAATATGATATTCAATGTAGAACATGAGTATATCAAGAGTTAAACAAGGCAAAAAAGATGTCTAAGACAAAATAATAGTGATTTAAATCACCAATTATTAGTTTAGACATATATACTAATTACTCAATTATAGGAAATAAATGAATAGTAGCCTTAATCAGTAATGCCACGCAAGCTTAAGTGGCCAAAGTATCAAATGCTCAATTAGATGTCGGCTTTTTAGATCAGACGACTTAAACGTCATTGCTATAGTACACGCACAAGCCTTGCTTCTTCTTTACCTCTTCTTCTTCTCTTCTCCTTTACAAGTACAAGTGCTCTCTCACAGCTATGTGTTGGATTTTTTTCACGGAGAGCAAAACCCTCCCCCCTCCTCACTTTCCTTTTCTCTTTCCCTCTCTCAGATAATCGGGTATATATACAGGTAATAGGATTCGGGTAACCAGGTTTGACCAGGCTCGTGTGTTGTGTGCATGGGTAAGGTGTGATAGCATGAGGAGGCGCGTGTGGGGGACTCGACCCCCCTTGTGTCTCGGGCAATGGGTGGTATGCAAGGAAATAATTTATTCATTGGGGAGGCTTCATTCACCACCGATGTGGGACTAAAGTCCCTAGTCTTGCTCACGAAGTTGCAGGAGATGGCGCCCTCAAAGTGACATAGCTGATGTTGTGCTTGCGTTGCTTTGAAGTCCTAGAGAGCTCCCTTAGGTGTTTCAGCATCAAATGAGAGTACCTGTAGGTTGAGTGGAGGTCGACGCTCAGTGTTGGATGTGGGAGACTACAGGGGCGACGACGAAGAATAGCAAACTCTTGAAAACAAGAACATAGCCTCTCAGCCTAATTAGACTAGCTCAAAAGTATTGTCGTGTGTGAGAAAGGTGATGGCGGTGGTTTTGTGGTGATTGGTGAAGCGTGGAGGTCGGACGAACTCGGAGGAGGTGTGCGGAAGTGGGTGAGTTCGGTGGGGAGATGGAGTGGACAATAGACCAAAAAAGATTAGGGCTTTTGTTTTAGGGGCCACGGCGGAGGTTTTGGGAGTGGTGGCAGACCAGATGGTGGTCTGTGTTGAGCTCGCGACCTCGCCGAAGTTCGACCATAGCAGGAGAAGACGGTGGGGGAGAGGTGTGGTCGGTGGTTGATTTGAAGAATAAAGGAGTCGAGGATGGTCTAGAGAGGGAGAGGAAACTAATAAGACCTAATTAGCAGGTGAAAGGGGCAGGAAGGCGCTAGCTTCAATGGGTGCTCTGGGGAAGTTACGATGACGATGATGAGGTTACGAAGCTCTGGTTTTTAGCCTAGCAAACGCGAAAGAAGAAGAGGAAGAAGGAGGCACTCTTAATTTGACCGTTGAGAGGTCGTAAGAAGACAGGGGAAGTAGTTGCTGGAGCTTAGGTCAGAGCTTGGACAAGGAAAGAAGAGGAGTATTTTGGCCTTAAACCAAGCTAAAGAGAACAATCTTGCAACCTAGGTCCTTAAATAGGCCTTAGAGAGGGGTTCCAATCATGGAAGGAAGCTTTCAAGCTTCGTCCAATTTGCACATGTGGGGTACCCACATCTCCCATACGTTTGCATGGGAAATTGGAAAAGACTTAGGGTTCAAGGTTGGGTTTGATTGAAAGAGAATCTTTGGTTCAAATCTGGGGCTGATTGATTGAGAAACGAGTGAGAAAATCTCGCTCGAATCTCGCCAGAGAGGTGTAGCTATTCCTAATGGCAATAGGGACCTGGATGTAAAGAAGATGAAGAAGTTAGGGGGTCCCTGTAAGGATTTCAAAAGTTAGGGATATGTGTGTGAGAGAAAAGAGTCAGACAAGACCAAAATGCAAACTTAGTCAAGGTGATCTCTGATTGGGCCCAAATTTTGGTACAAACCTAATTTGGACCCAAGGAATCTGATGGTGAAGTCGAATTTAGGTTTTGACCAAGTTTGATTAGGTAATTTGCATAGAAACCCAAATTAGGCCAACTGTTTATTTGAGATTCTATTTTGTCAAATTAGGTTCCAATGGTCAAATCAAAGGTATCAAACTTTATAAAATATTTTTCTATTATTTTTATAAGGCTTAGGTGATTTTTCTCCTGACCAGAACCTCAGTTAATTAAGCGGGTCTGTTTTTAGGATTTTAAATGTCATTTACTTCTCAAAATGCGTGAAAACTCGTTTATGTTTGTATGAACCCACTTATTAGGCACTTATGATTATTTGAACTTTAATTAACCCCTGAGAAATCCCGTAATTGCTCTACATTTAGGATATTTTGTTAAAATTGTAGTTTTAGCAATATTTTCATGTTTATCTCTTAGAAAGGATATACAATGAATTACGGTCTTCCAGCGGCTATGTAGGAGCATTTATCAATGGATTATGACTAAATAAAGCTAGATATGGCTAATAATGACGTTATCATCAATCGCGTGGATCAAGATCGACCAACGTGGGTAATTTAGGTCCATAGATGGTGAATCATGTAGCAAAATTTAATCTGTGCACGCCCATAGATCACAATTCGATAGCGCATCGCGTGGATGAGAGACGTCGTGCCTTGCCATCGCACTACGCGAAATTAGATGCAATCTCAGTTGTTGATGCCTAATCTGATGGTCCTAGTGAGGCACGGGTGTGGCATGATATGGACAGTTTAATGGTGATGAAACGATGCGAGTGATGTGAGGAGTCCATTAAAATGGATTAATATTAAGCCTAAGTATCTTTAATTGTACAATTTAGGTATGTTAATAATAACAATTAAGTTGTAGAAGATTTGTACACCTCATGATTTAAGTTATAACATTCTATAACTTAACGATTTTATTGTTTTTGTGTCGGTAATAAAATGGACAAAGAATAAGGGTGGGGGGATAAATTTCCCCAAACAGCCGCAACTCTTTCCCCCCTCCCCCGTTGGACATTGGGGTAATCTTCTTCTCCCGTCGCCTTTCTCAACAGCTATGACCGGGGATTTGGGAAAATCCCTGAACTCACACGGCGAGGGGAGAAGTTAAAAAGAAGAGGCGCGGAGAGAGGAAAGGGATCCAGAGAGAAGGAAAGAAGAAGCCTGCACTGTGCCCTCTGCCCACTTGCGGGGAAAAACCTCCACCCGTGCGCACGCCTCCGCCGGTGCACCCTCCTTGTGCGCCTCTTCCTTCCTGCAGTTCAATGCACCCTCACTCGTGCGCCCACCTCCGCCCGCGCACCTCTCCCTCCAGCCACAGCAGGTGCATCCACCAAACCAACGCCTCCACTTCCTGCCATTGCAGGCCGCTTCCTGCAACAAGAGTTCACCAAACTGCCCGCGCGCACCAGGCCGCGCCCTCATCACCTTCCGCCCCAGCCTCTGCAGCGTGCCCTGCTGCAGGCGCACTCCACCCTGCGCGCATCCACGCCACGCCACTCCTCCCTGCATCCGCGCGCCCTACCACCCGCACTGCCACCTGCTCACCATCTTCCATCGCGCGCTAGCGCGCCCCACTGCTCCACCTTCCTACAGACTGTCGCCCATCTGCAAGCGCACTCCACCACCGACTGCAGAGCGCCTCTCCACGCCAGGCGTGCACTTGAACTCTCCACCGCCCATCTGCAGGCGCACCAGAGCACGCACGCCCGCGCACCAACGCGTGCGTGCACGCCCATCCGCGCAGCCATAGTAGCAGCCTCCGTCTCCTCCAACAGGCTGGCGCTCTGGCCACCTCTGCCAGCCGCCGCTGGCCACCTCCAGCCATGCCACTGCCACCGTTGCGTAGCACTCGTCAAGCCACACCTCCCTGCCAATTCTCGTGGCAAACCGTGCGCGGCTGCACTCGCGAGGAGGAGAGAGGAAGAAAGCTCTGTTTTCCTCTTAAATAAAATTTACATTCAATGCCATTGCCACCAATTTGATTTTCTTTTATTAATATTATATTGTGGCAGAATTGCATTCAAACACTCATAGTTCTTTCTAATTACATGGTATTTATATTAACTAGTTTAAGGTTGATTTTGGGCTTAACTTAAGTACTAATTGTCTTTAGTACACATCACGTGAAAACTGCATGAATTCATCCTAAATTTATTGAGGATTTCTGTGAGGGAAAACTGCACTTACACCCTTAACTTTTTAGGTTATTGTAAATCTACTTTCCTTCACATTTTAAGTTCGATTTGAAAAGGGATTTCGCACTATCTGAAATAACATTAAATAATTAAAGTATGGATTGCATCATTGCCTCCCTGTGGACACGACCCGCTCTTTTGCGAGTGGTTATTTTCATTATTTTTGATTAGTCAATTTTTCCACCACTTAAATACTATAACGCTAAGCGACAAGTCGTCTATCAAAATTGGCACCGTTGCCGGGGAGGCAACAGACGCAATAGATTTACTTTATTATTTTTGAATCTTTTGAGTTGCGAAATTATCTAATCATTTTGATTATTGTGCAAGGAATCCATCGAGGCGACAAGGCGCAACAGAGTAGCGACAGCAACCACGAGTTAGGCCACTCGAGGAGAAGATGAAGGAGACCAAGATCCTGTTTCGCAGAGGATTTTCCGTCGTCACAATTTAATTCTGTCTTTTCGCCCTTGTAGTAATTTGGGGCTAAATTTTTGGAGGTTTGTCCCCGCATTCTTTAGCTACTAGGGCTTACAATATTTTTGGTGCATACGTGATTATATTTTCTGCTTGCTTGCTTTTAAAAACCAATAAAAAATATCGAGCAGCTTATTTAGAAGTTGCATGCCCTTAGGTGCACGCATTTAGGGGTGATTGTTTCTCCACTCTGGATCGGACTTTTAGAGAATATCATGTTGTAGTACAGCCGAAAAAGCGTTGAAAATAAATGAAGATTTTATTACTCGAAAACCGGAGTATCCGAGGTCGAACACAAGGAGCAATTGGAATTTACTACTAATCTCTAAAATGTAATTGAACACTTTAATTACTCAAAACTTTAATTCAAATATGAATGTATGCGTTTAAAAAGTAATTGAGACAAAAAAAAGGAAAATTGGATGTCTGATCATAAGATCAGACGTCTTAAAAATGTATTCCCTTCTTTCATTCTTTTTCTTCTTCTTCTGATCTTTCTTTCTTCTTTCTCTGCAGCCTTTGCTTTCCCTTCTGCTTTGCTTCTCTTCTTCTTCTTCTCCCTTGGCGGATCTTCTTCTTCTTTGGATTATGTCTGCCTTCTTCTTCTTCTTTTTCTTCTGAGTTCTTCTGCGTCCTCTTTCTCCTTGGCACACCTTCTTTTCTTCTCTTTTTCTTCTGCGAAGGCTTCTTTCTGCTTCTTCTCCTTAGAATCCCTGGCTTCTCCTTTGCAATCCTTCCTTCTATTTCTTCAAAGCTCTCCTTCTGCAAAGACTTCTTTTGCTAAGTGCCGGCTTCTTCTTCTTTCCTTGCCTTTCCTGCAATGGCCCACAGCAAAACCTAACCTTCCCTCTACCCGTGCATCTCTCTCTCTCTGCAAACCGCTCACAGGACGCTCTCCCAGAGCCGGGTTAACGGGTCGGATCGCGCACCCGTTACCAGGTGCATCGGCGTGATATGATGCACGAGGTGTGCTCAGTAGTGTCGGGTCGAATCCCGCCAGGTCCGCGAGGTGAATCCGCGGACGAGGTGGGCGTGATGGGCGAGGGACCTCGCCCCAGGTGTGTTCGGAGGTGAAGAGCCTCTAACACAAAAATAATTTAAACAGTGGAGGTGCTTCGTTGCTCACCGATGTGGGACTAAATTGTCGCCTCTCCTCGCGCGCACTCGCAGCAGACCCTCTCTCAATTGCCTCAGCTGCAGCCTTTGTTGGTGCCAATTTCTGGGGCAGAAGTCTTCACGAGAGCCTCCCCAATCCGCAGCACCTGGAGCGCAGCCGTCTTGATGCCTGGAGCTAGCTTAGAGCTTCTCGAGTTGTTGACAATGGCGGCCGGGGCAGTAGAATCTATCAGACACCAATACGGCCTCACGGCCTAATTAAACCACCGGGAAACCTTCGCCGTGGCACGGCGAAGGTGTTGAGCCATGCAGCAGGCCGCGGGGCAGCCTAGGCGTGCGTGCCTAGGTCATCCTGTGTCCGGAAAGATGGTGTTGGTGCTAGAGCACCACGATCATTTGTTTTGATGATAACAAAACACGTGTTATTTAACATTTTCACTTGGTGTCTTAGATTTCAAGTCAATTGCGAATGTAGATGTGATTAGACGGAATTCGAGCTCGCATCCAGGACGGATTGGAGAAGCTTGATGGAAAACAGAGGAGATTCGCGAGGAGCGATAGATTGAAGATGGAAGGACAAGAAGAATAGGATAGAATTCCATTTTATTCCTTTCATGTACTTTTGTCTTTATTTTCTTGCTCTTTATTTCCTTAGAAAATTATGTTAAAGAGCCTCAAAGTACCCTAACAGTAGTCCTAGGAACACCAGCACAACCCTAGGATACTTAGGTTTTCTGTAGAGAACTTAGAAAACCAATGTAGAGTTCAAACAGAGTTTCCAGACGTCTAATTCCAAAATCAGACGTCTGATAAAGTGTTTTAAGACGTCTGACTGTTGATTCAGACGTCTGATAACATTTAGGCTGGAGAAGTTAGTTCTGTCTGATGAAATCAGACATCCAAACCTTAGACCAGACGTCTTAGGAGGCGTCTGATGACTTTGCCAGACGTCTGATGACTTTGCCAGACGTCCAATTAGTGGACCGTTGGCTCTCTTAGCATACACTCAAGGATATGACCGTTAGAGCCTTATCAGACGTCCTTAAGCCCTTCCAGACGTCTGATGATTGACCATTTTGCCTCGACTGACCTGAAAATCTCTTCTCAGAGATTTTCTAGCCGTTGCAAATCCATTCCCACGAAAAAGTAGGTTTCCAGATGTAACGAACGCATGCCCCAGACGTCTTTTAAGACGTCTGGGAGGTGACCCAGACGTCGGACCAGACGTCTGGGATCATTTCCAGACGTCTGGAAATCCGTTATCTTCCACACGCGCTAGTCGTCTGCGCGCCTGAGGGCGCAGACCCGCATATTCGTTTATTCCCTGCGGCTGCAGACGCCCTGCCGCGTCCTCTCTCCTCCTCGCACGGTCTTAAAAGGCCACGCCTCCCCTCACTTCCGTCACCACCGTCTCCTCCCTCTTCTCCTTCAGCCAGTGAGTGTGAGCGCGAGCGCGAGGGCGGCAGCGGCGGCCGCAGTGAGCGCGGAGGAGGTGTTGTGTGCGAGAGCGGAGCTCTGCCGTGAGGGCGAGCTCGCCGGGGCTGCTAGGGCCGGCCGGCGGAGGGCGCAGGGGGCGCGGAGCGACGAGGAGGGGGGGACTGCTACGGTCTAAGCAGCAGGCGTGCGAGGTGCGACGCAGGCGGCATCGCGAGCGGAGGCCGAGTGGCGCCTTGATTCTGGAAAAATTTCTAGAATCAGACGTCTGGGTTGATAGCCAGACGGCGAGGGCGACGTCTGGAAGACCATCCAGACGTCTGAAAGGTGAGTTTTCCATCTCCTTCTTCCTTCCTGTCGACTGACCGTACTGAGGGAGGGAGATGGGTGTGCGCAGGCTCGGTGATTCGCCATCCATCGCGAATCAGACGTCTGGCAGTAGTACCAGACGGCGGAAGCGACCTCCAGACGTCCGGGGTGACCATCAGACGTCTGGGAGCTAGGCCAGACGTCGCCGCAGACTTCTGGACGTCTGGGAAACCACACTGAACAAGGTAATTCTCTGATCCACTTTTTAAGACGTCTGGAAGTAGTTCCAGACATCTGATTTTGCACAGTGTCGTCGTTTTCGACCCGTTTAGGGCCCGTTCGGGTTCCGTTTTCCGCGATTCGAGTTGCGTTCTTTTCAAAATTAATTCCTCTACCCGTCTACAGTAGCTATACACTGTTTTGAGATACTCTTTGTGTTTGATCCTTGTGATAGGACCCCGTTCTGTTGCAGTCTCGGGGGTCACGGAGGCACGCGGGATTCCCGACCACTCCCCCAGTTCTCCCGTTGTACCTGGTAGAGTGGCTTTAAGTTATTAATAAAATCTGTTAAATTATGGAACCATAAATAGAACCTAGGACATTGCATGAATCCTAGGAATGGGAAATAGATGGAATGATAGCTCCTAGGTGTTGCATGAATCCTAGGGCTGGAAAACTAGATTGTATGATAGATCCTAGGATGTGGCATGAATCTTAGGATGGGAAAACTAGTGGAATGTATAATACTGCAGTCTTGGAAAATGGAAAGAGATATAAAGCTGCCTGTAATTTGAATTAACAACTGCCTGTTGTGAATAAATAACGTGGTTGAGAACATGGATTGTAAGAATGTGAAACTGGAAAGTGAAACCTGGATGTTTGAGTAAAAAGGATGGAACCCTATGGGGAAGTAGGAGTAGAACTCCTGGAAAGTGAATGGAATAGTATTGGGGAAGTGAGCTGGCCCTTGAGTACGGAGTACTAAGGAGAGAGACTATCCCCCTGTTTAGTGCAGAGTGGAGCCAGCCGCCCCAGGGACCCGGGGTTAGGACTGGCCACTCTGTACTGACTTGCTGGCCCTCGCGTACGTAGTACCGAGGAGAGCTACTAGTGTAGGGAGGTACTAGCTACCCCACGGGCCCCGGGGTTCTCTAGCCTCCCACACCGACTTGTTAGGCCCGCTGGGGCAAACCAGGGTAGTCAGGCGAGGGTGCGCGGACTGTGGAGGGGCAAGGCCTCGGTTTGGTTACTGTGGAGGGGTTGGACCCCTGTTACTGAGAGGGCTCTGCCCTGGACTGGTTCCGTGCTATGCTTTGGGCGCACCCGTTAACGGAAATGACTGACCGCGTGCCAATACGGGTTAGCTACCTGTGCGTTTATCGCGCGTGCCGTAGTCACCGTTATGTTTGTCAATTACCTTGGTGTTGTTGACTGAGGGTAGGATCACCACGGGGGACTCTCCCGGCCAGGAGAGCACCACGTGCTACTTCTACTTTTTGGAAAAGACTGAAATCAAGATCGTTCCCACGAGGAACATTCGAGATCAAGAAAAAGATCTGAGGAATAAATGAAATAGTGAGACAATTGAAAGATGTGAATAAAGAAAGTAATCGAACATAACAGCTACTGTACACTCTACTGTTGTCTTTAGTTTAGTTGCCACTCTACTCAGTGTTTTGCTGACGTGTTACACTCGTTACCTTTTTCAGGACCAGGTGTTGAGCAGCCATGGTCAGCGGCTGCAGAGGACGCTGGGCCGAGTAGGGTCCCGTAGAGTTACCACTGTCTCTTGTACCTCTTTTTGTTACGTTGTAGTGAGTAGTTCTTGTTTCCGCTGTACTTTCTTTACCTGCAGTTCAAATTATATTATGAATGTTGTTCTACTGTTGTGGTGGTACATACTGTGGTAGTTTCTTTCCTTACTGCTGTACTTTCTTACTGTTAGTTATATTCATGCTGAATGTGGTTTATTTTACTGCTCTTTTGGTTACTTCCTCGTTGGATGACTAGGTCTTGGGATTAGTTGAGTCGGTCCGATTCTCGTGTCTCGTAGGGACTCGGGAATCGGGTCGTTACACCAGACGTCCAGACATAGTGCCAGACGTCCTGTATGTCGTCTGATGGACTTGCACAAGAACCCTGTTTAGATCTGATTCAAGTCAGGAAGGAACCCGCACGAAATCAGACGTCTGACCTTGAAATCAGACGTCTTAAAGTGGTCTTCCAGATGTCTGATGCCAGAATTAGATGTCTGGAAACCCTGTTAGTGCAATGATTGTTCCTGATTTCGGGTTGATTCACTTGGGCTTTGCACCCAACGGCTATGGAACCTTTCCTAAGCCTTCCAAAGCCTTCCTAAGGCCTCTATAAATAGAGGGAAACCTTTGCAATACAAAAACACACCTAGCTACACACTTTCACACTCTTTGTGTCCAAAAAGACTCTCTTGCTCTCCAAGCTCTAATTCTTCATCTTGAGAGCATCAAACTTTGCGCACCCGCTCTCCCGCCGTAGTTCACGAATGCGACGTAGCGCCGTCGTGTTGTTCACGCATCCACGTCGCCGACGCACTCCTTTCAAAGGGGAGTTTCCTAATTCCTATAGAAGCTAGGTTTAAAATTACTTTGTTGGCTCTATAGGATTATTGTTCTTTTATCTTTGTTATTTGGTTGGGTATTCGCTTTGCGAATTCCCGTCTCCTTCGAGGGACAAAATCCTTCTCGTGAAGAGAAGGGGTTGAGGAACGCTACCCTCGCACTTGTAGCGTGGTTGTATTTGAGGTTGAATCACCTTCGTTTAAAGTGATTCGTTTAGTGGATTTTGATCAACTTGGTTGATCGAAAAATCCTAACTCGAGAGGGTTAGGTGGTGGTTTTTACCCGGTTTAGGTTTCCACCTAAAAATACTTGTGTACTTGTGTGATTGTCTATTTTGTGAGATTGTTTATATTTATTTCCGCAATTATTACGTCACCCCCTCCTAGTGGGGACTTACAAATGGGTGAGTTCGGGGGTGTGTTGTGGAGGTGTAGAGTGGTAGTGGGTGGGCGGGGTGGCTGGAGGAATGGAAGATGACGGTGGTCAGGCGTGGTCGAGGGGTAATCAATTGAAATACAGTGTGGGAAAGAAAGAGGGGAAGATGGGGAGTAATTCTAACCTAGTTGCAGGGCGAAGGGGACAGAGAGGCGGACAGCCGTATCGACTGTCGCCAGAGAAGAAGATGCCCAGTGGAGGAAGACGGCGGCGACGACGGGGCTGAGGCAGCGCGGGCGGGTGTTGCGTGACGTGGAGGAGTATGAGGAAGATGTCCCTGCCACTGGTTTTGTGGCAGAGCGAAGAGGAAGGGAAGGTAATCTCATCGGAGCTCACTGGACACCTTGGCCGGGAAAGAAGAGAAGAATATGAGGTAGAATCTCGGCCAAGTCGAGCTGAAATTGAGCAGCTGGGCTTAGGGGTTCTTTTATAGGCACTGGGCCGTGAGTCTAGAGCGTGGAGGGCACGCATTCATCACCGACGGCTCGTCGGAGATGGAAGGTGGCGGATACCCAAATCTCTCGTGCGTTCACACGAGAGATTGGGAGCAAATCTGGGATTGTGGCCGGGCTTAGATGGAAGGGAATTCCTCAGAGAATCTCCCTTCCATTTCTGGGAGGGGATCTCTGAGGAATCAGAGAGTATTCCCTCTCTAATCCTTGCTGGAGCAGGATTCTGCCCCAATAATGGTGGAAGGACCTGATTGCAAGGTTGGCGAGGAAGTTAGGGGGCTCTCTGCGATGATTTTCAAAAGTTAGGGACCAAAATGTGATTAGGTGTACTAAATTGCAAAGTAGGTCAAGATGACTTCCCCTTAAGTCCAAATTTTGGTACAAACCTAATTTGGACCTAAGGAATCCAATGGTGAAGTTGGATTTTAGGTTTGACCACGTTTGATTGGACATTTTGCGTAAAAATCCAAATTAGGTTAATTGATGAGCTAGGACCCTAATCTAGGTCAAACTAGGTTCCAAAGGCCAAATTAAGTGTTCTAAACCCTAAGGAATATTTTTCCATGATTTTTAAAGGGTTTAGTTGATTTTTATCCTAACCGAAACCTTGTTGATTTAAGCGGGTCTGTTTTAGGTTTACCAAATGTCATTTAATTCCTGGATTGCTCATGAACCCATTTCTGATTGAATCAACCCACTTTTTATCTTATTTAGACCATTTGACCTATGTTTTGCCTCTGAGAAATCCTGTTTATGTACTGCAGTGGTAAAATTGCAGTTTTAACCTTTATTTCATGTTTTCTTCCCAGAATACTTATTCCTTCATTTAGGCCCTCTACTAGGTTATGTAGGAGCTTTTATTCTCTTTATTATGTCAAAATGAGCTAGTTATGGCTCATGATGAGGCTCTCATCATTGATTGAGCAGCATATTAGATCTTATTATTGCATTGCAAACGTCTTAGCACGAAGATTGCTGGAGACAGGTATATCTTTCTAACTTTTGCATCCAGCTTCTGTTCACGCATTTGCATTCCAATTTAAATTTAAGACCACCTAATTATTTGAATTTACTAATTAAGTGGTCACATAACTAAAAGCGAAACTAATAATCAGATTCAACCCTAAAAGCAATTCACTTTTGATCTGATTCTAAGGGACTTGTCTGCGATTTCAAAAGAAATTACAAGATTTGCGGTGTGTTGCACACTTTTGACACTGAGCACGCACATTAGGCACTGCACTAAGGCTTGATCCCTTAAGGCTATAGGCACCGATCTCTTTATCGGTGCAGACCCTCCTATTGTGCTTTGTGGTAGTGGTGATACTATCTTTTGATCAAGTGTTTTGATACTCCACGGAGGGGGACACCCCTTAAAGGAATAAAAGGATAGTTAAGGGGCACCGCATACGCATCGCCTCAAAGGAAGGGTTTGCCCTACTTGCATCCCGTTGTTCATCCTTGGAGTAACTTCTCCCTTGATCACCTGGGAGTATCATCCAAGCAAAGTATAGGTCCTAGGGCACTCAAAGGTCAAATTAAGGTACGTAATTGCAGTGAAAAAGTTGTTTGGCCATTTATTTTAACTAATTCAACATCCACAATAAAGAAGGTTATGATTTCAAGTCCACACCCCTCTTATACCACTTACGTGGGAACGGAGGGATAAGTCTTGATCTTTTGACTTATCTTTGGAGTGGAGGTTTGACTTACTCAATAATAAAAAAAATTCTGAATTGTGTTTTGTATGCTTGGTAGACGCTCTCTTGAGGGTAGTCTAGTGTTTGATCCTGAGCCCGAGAGAATTCTTAGCAGAGCTCACCTAGGAGAAGAAAGAGAAGAAATGGCTGAGCAAGGTGCAAATCAACAAAGGACCCTAAGGGACTATTTTATTCCTACCAACCAACCTGCACAAGCACTAAGACGACTGACAGGGGATAATCCATATGAGATCAAGAGCAGTACCATATCTTTATTGCCCTCTTTTTATGGTACTACTAGGGAGGACCCCTACCGGCATTTGGAGGAATTCACCAAGGTCTGTTCCACAGTGAAGCTCCAGGGCTTTACTGATGAAGCCCTGATGAAGACTCTATTTCCTTTCTCCCTAAAGGATAAGGCCAAGCACTGGTATCATACCCTTGAAGCAAGGGTAAATGATTGGGCTACCCTTAAGGGAGAATTTTTAAAAAAGTTTTTTCCTATGAGTAAAACCAACCATTACAGAAGAGAGATTATGGGTTTTACTCAACAGGAAGGGGAGCAATTTCATGAGACTTGGGAGCGCTTTAATGACCTTCTTAGGTTATGCCCCCACCATCAAGTGCCAAGATGGCAGTTGGTCGAAAGGTTCTATAACGGATTATCTGAAAGGCATAGGCAAACCATTGATGCAGCCTGTGCAGGAACCTTCATGACCAGAACTGAGGATGAAGCCTGGGCATTTTTTGAAACTTTAAGCGACAACTCCATACATTTGTCCTCTGCATATCAAGAAAGAAAACCATCAATCTTGTAGAGGAAGATAGAGGCCCATGAAGGTGGGGCTTCTCAGGATTTGGCTTATCAGATTCAACTATTGAATAAAAACTTTGATAGGCTTTTAGCAATCCCCGGCATGAACCCCCAAGCAGCCTCTATTTTTCAGGCTTCAAGAGAATGCTCCATTTTCCAAAGCACAACGCACGCCACTGTGGAGTGCCATTAGGCAACCCAATTCCCTGAGTTGATTCAGGCCGACTTGAACGCGGCCCAAGGTTTCCGCCCCCCTTGCAATAACCCTTACTCCAACACTTATAATCCAGGGTGGCGGAACCATCCAAACTTCTCTTGGAAGAAAGCTGATGTTTCTAACTCAGGGAATATAAGACCCTTACCTCCCCAGCCCACATACCAACCTTCTTATGAAAACCCTCCTCCGAATAAGCCCTCTGAGATGGATGAACTGAAGGTCATGATGAAAGCAATGCAAGTGCATCAGAATATGGTTATCCAATCTCAGAATAAGATGATTACTGATATGCAATCCCAAATTGGTCATCTTACTGAGGCAATTAGGCAACGTGATCTGGGGAAGCTGCCTAGCTCTTCTGAGGAGAACCCTAAGGGCAAGGGGGTTGTATTTAGGGAGCACGCCCAAGCTGTGACCATGTTGAGGAGTGGAAAAAAGATTGACAAGCCTGATAACACTCCTACGGTTACATCTCAGAATTCCCCTTCCACACCTGACCCGACTTCCATCTCATCCGAGGAAGAGCCACATCACTCTCCCTCACAAAAAATCATCCACAATGAGGATGTCGTCCTTCCACCACCCCTTTCCCGCCATGACGACCCCTCTACTCAGAAGCTGAGGGTGCCCTATCCAGAGCGCCTATCTGCTCCTGGGGAATCTTCTGTTGGCTCGTATGGAGCCAAGGATAGGACGGAAGAGATTATGGATACTTTTAGGCAAGTCCAGATTAACTTGCCTCTGTTGGAAGCAATTAAACAAATTCCATCCTATGCCAAGTTTTTGAAGGACCTGTGCACCCAGAAGCACTGATCTAGGAAATAGGTCCAAACCAAGGTCATCCTGCCTGACCACGTTAACTCAGTTCTTCAGCATGGAACACCCCCCAAAATGAAAGACCCAGGGGCCCCATATATTTCAGTGGTTATAGGTAACTAACACATTGACGAGGCTCTGCTCGATTTGGGTGCGGGGGTAAACATTCTACCGAGCTCTGTCTACGACCTTTTGGGAGGAGGAAAGCTGAAGCCTAGTCCAGTAATCCTCCAGGTTGCAGACAAATCACTTAAGACACCACGGGGATTGTTGGAAGATGTCCTTGTGAGAGTGGAGGATTTCTTCTTCCCCGTTGACTTTCTGGTACTTGATACTGACCCGTCTAATAAGCCCACAAAGCCGTCCATTATTCTGGGATGCCCCTTTTTGGCCACTGCCAATGCCTCTATAAATTGTAGATCCGGGGCACTTAAAATGGGCTTTGGGAACAGGAAGATCCGGTTGAATGTTTTTGATACTTACAAGCAACCCGGATTTGAAGATTGTTCTCAGATTGAGGTCATTGATGAAATAATTGAAGAGACTACTCCAGCACTCTTATGTAGAGATCCCCTTCAGAAGGTCATAACTCAGGACCATTCCTCGATTATTAAAGAAACTGAAAGGAAAATGCCCGAACTAGTAGAGTTGCTGGGGATACACACTAAGTCTCTATCCCCACCCTGGACTGTGAAGGTAGATCCGCTGCCTGAGGCGGGGACATCTCAACTAAAACCCTCAATCCAAAAGGCTCCTGAATTGGAGTTGAAACCCCTCCCGAGCACATTGAAATATGCTTTCCTTGGCCCTAATAACACGCTCCCCATTATTATCTCGTCTGCATTATCTGAATTGCAGGAGGGAGATCTGCTTGAGTGTTTACAAAGACACAAGGAAGAAATTGCCTGTACAATTGCTGATATTAAGGGTGTTGATCCCTCTCTTTGCATGCATCATATATACACGGATGAGTCCATGAAGCCTTTCCGAGACATGCAGAGAAGGCTCAATCCAAATATGCGGGAGGTTGTTAAAAAGGAGATTCTGAAATGGATAGATACAGGGATTATCGATCCCATTTCAGATAGTAAATGGGTCAGTCTAATTCATGTAGTTCCGAAAAAGGCAGGAATCACTGTGGAGAATGACCAAGGAGAACTGGTGACCACTAGACCCTCAACTGGTTGGAGGGTCTGCATTGATTACCGCCGTTTAAACACGGCTACCCAGAAAGACCATTTCCCCTTACCGTTTATTGATCAAATTTTAGAACGATTGGCGGGGAATAGGTACTTTTGTTTTCTTGATGGGTACTCTGGGTACAATTAGATAGCCATTTTTCCTGATGATCCAGAGTGTACCACCTTCACGAGTCCTTATGGCACTTTTGCGTTCCGCCGAATGCCATTCAGGTTATGTAACGCTCCTGCCACTTTCCAACGTTGTATGATGGCTATCTTTTCTTATATGATCGACGAGTTCGTTGAAATTTTCATGGATGACTTCTCCATTTATGGCTCGTCGTTTGACCTATGCCTTTCGCACCTTGATAAAGTTTTAACCCGTTGCGAAGAGGCAAAACTGGTGCTTAGTTGGGAGAAAAGCCACTTTATGGTCCAATAGGGCATTGTGTTAGGGCATGTAGTTTCCAAGAGAGGATTAGAGGTGGACACCGCAAAAATCGATTCCATCTCTAAGCTTCCATTGCCCGCCAATGTTCGTCAGGTTAGATCTTTCTTTGGCCATGTTGGATTTTATAGGTGCTTCATTAGAGACTTCAGTAAAATCTCTAAGCCACTCTGCCACCTGTTAGCGAAGGATGTCTCCTTCGATTTTGATGATAGATGTGGCGAGGCTTTCCAAGCTTTGAAGAAAGCCCTCATTACCGCACCGATTCTCCAAGCACCAGATTGGACCCTCCCGTTTGAGCTTATGTGCGATGCTTCTGATTTTGCAATGGGAGCGGTCTTAGGTCAAAGGGTTGATGGCAAACCTCATGTGTTGCATTATGCCAGCAAGACCCTTACGGATCCTCAGCAAAATTACACGGTCACGGAAAAGGAATTACTTGCTGTAGCATTTCTTTGGAAAAGTTTCGGTCTTATCTTTTGGGATCCAAGGTTGTGGTGTTCACTGATCATTCAGCCCTTAAGCATCTTCTGGCTAAAAAGGACACCAAACGTCGCCTAATTCGTTGGATTCTACTACTCCAAGAATTTGACCTGGAAATTAAAGACAAGAAAGGAGTTGAGAATGTGGTAGCAGATCATTTGTCTAGGATCCCTATTGAGGCATCAAACCCTGCTGGTGGTATTCAAGAGACTTTCCCTGATGAGTCTCTAATGGCCGTGGAAACTAAAACTCCTTGGTTCGCTGACATAGTGAACTATCTGGTCACGGGCATCACCCCTAGTACTTGGGACAAGCAGAAGTGAGATAGGTTTATCACCCATGCTAAATTTTATCACTAGGAGGAACCCGAGCTTTTTAGAATAGGCCCTGACCAGCTGTTTCGCCGTTGCATCCCTGATGAGGAACAAAGAAGTGTTTTGAGTTTCTGCCATGACCTCCATTGTGGGGGACATTGTGGGAAGAAGACTGCTCATAAGGTTCTTCAGTCTGGTTTTTGGTGGCCCACATTATTCCGAGATGCACATACGTATGTGGGCGCATGTCTACGTTGCCAGCAGACGGGAACCATTGGAAAAAGGGATGAGATGCCCCAACAACCTATCCTCCCTGTTGAAATCTTTGATATTTGGGGCATTGATTTCATGGGTCCCTTTCATGTGTCCTTCGGATATGAATACATCCTTGTGGCTGTTGATTATGTATCAAAATGGATAGAAGCCATCCCCACGTGAACCAATGACCATTCTGTGGTCTTGGGCTTTGTTAAGGCTAATATCATTTCTCGGTATGGGTGCCCAAGGACGATCATAAGTGATGGAGGACCTCACTTTAAGAATGTACACTTCACTAGACTACTCCAAAATTTGGGAGTCAATCACATGATAGCCACACTTTATCATCCCCAAATGAGTGGGCAAGTTGAAGTGTCTAATAGGGAGATTAAGCGAATTTTAGAAAAAACTGTCTGGCCTGATCGGAAGGATTGGTCTAAAAAATTAAATGACACTCTTTGGGCCTACAGAACTGCATATAAGACTCCCTTGGGTATGTCTCCTTTCCGTCTTGTCTACGGAAAAGCGTGCCACCTTCCCGTTGAAATCCAACATAAAGCTTATTGGGCCATTAAAAACGTTAACTTAAATCTGGATAAAGCGGGAAAAGCACGTATGTTAGAATTAAGTGAGCTTGAGGAGCTTCGTAATGAAGCTTATGAAACTTCTCAAGCTTACAAGCAACGTACAAAAGTCTTCCATGACAAGCACATCATTAGAAAGACTTTTGAGCCCAACCAGTGGGTTTGGCTTTTCAATTCTAGACTTAAATTATTTCCTGGAAAGCTCAAGTCCCGTTGGGATGGGCCTTACGTTGTTATCAATACCTTCCCTCATGGAGCTGTAGAGATCAGGAACCCTATTTCAGGTGCGAACTTTAAAGTAAATGGCCAGCGAATTAAACCGTATATTACTCTTTCAGATGGCCAGGTTTTGGACGCACTATGGCTTGAGGAGCCTTAGCTCCTCCCACTCTCCTCCTCAAGTGATATTCTTCTATGTCTATATTTTTCCAATGAGGACATTGTCAGTCTTAGGCATGGGGGATATAACCTGAGAATGTTTATAGTGTTTATAGCATTTATAAATATTTGCATACATTTTTATTAAAAATAAAAATAAAAATAAAAAAATAATAATATAAAAATTTCTTGAGCTGATTGGGTTAGTCCGTAGCAAAATACTTTATTGGAGGTTTTTCTTTCGGAATTATTTCTTAAGTTTAGAATCCAGTACATTTATTTCACGTGCACGTAGACTTGGTAATGGATCCTTTGGGAAAACCAATAAGCGTTTGTAGTCTACTGAACCCTTGGACAGTTCTTAGAGAGTCAGGCATACTATCTTCTAATAAATCCACCTCATATTTGTGAGAAGAAGTAGAGAGATTATTGGTGCACTAAGTCTAGTGCAAGGACTTTTAAGTTCTGGATAATTAGATGATGATACTTCAGAGTTAGGCATAGTTTTCACTCTTTGTTCCTATGTGCGTACTTTGAGTGAATTCCTGAGAGTCACCAAATAAGGCAGATACACAGAGATTGAGTCTTAATAAAGCTATAACTATGATGGATGGTTACGACTGTCCTTCATAGAGTCAGCTGAAGGAGGGTAATAGTGTCAAAGGTCAGAAATACGCCTGTCCTATCCATTCCTTTCCGGTGCCAAGAATAGGTACTTCCACCAAATAAGCCACACAACTTCCTCTTGACCATCATCATCCCCAATAATGCCTCGTAAATAAAAGTCCGTATTGTGTTGTGTTGATTGAAAAAGAAACAAAAACAAAATTAAAAAAAAAAGGAGAGAAGAAAAGAGAAAAGAAGTAGAAAAAGAAGAAATAGAAAGAAGAAAAAGAAAAAAAAGTGATATTAAAAAAAAAAAATCCTAGTGTATGATGTAACACTGTTTCTAAGGCAACAGAACACCTATCGCGTTCCACCAAATATGACCCATACCTACCTTCTAGTATTTCTGATCGCCTGAATACTGGTTGAGAACTCTAACTTAGTTATAGAGTTATTAGGACTTTAATTGAAGTGTAGATGCCATGTGAGGCCACCAAATAGTGAGTATAATTTCTAATTCTAGCGAGATTCGTGATCTCAGAAAGAAAGAAAAGAGAGAGTGCCCAGGAACATTAAGAGAGCACAGTTGTGTAGCCTCTCTCAGAGTTGACTTGTTTAATAGTCTAGAGAGCTAGAGTCTGCAGTACTAGACTATATGTAGCACCAGTTGAGTGTGTGCCACCAAATACAAATCCATTCAATTTGATATCTCCTACCTAAGCCAAACGCTGGGGTCAAATTACAGATTATCGCTCGCTATATCTCCGAGGGAAGTAGTTGCCTATCTCGACAGAAATTTTTGCCAAGGGCGATGTATGAACTCCCAATGCGAATCGGCTCTTTCACTTGGATCTGTTACCTAGGCTATCAGCACTTCACATTTGTCTGGATTTCTAAAGTTTTGATGTAAGAAAAGAAGAAATCTTCTAACTATTTTTCATTGTTGCTAGGGACTATCAAATCTTAGGCATGGGGGTATTTGATGAGTCCATTAAAATGGACTAATATTAAGCCTAAGTATCTTTAATTGTACAATTTAGGTATGTTAATAATAGCAATTAAGTTGTAGAAGATTTGTACACCTCATGATTTAAGTTATAACATTCTATAACTTAATGATTTTATTATTTTTGTGCAGGTAATAAAATGGACAAAGAGCAAGGGTGGGGGGATAAATTTCCCCAAACAGCCGCAACTCTTTCCCCCCTCCCCCGCCGGACATTGGGGTAATCTTCTTCTCCCGCCGCCTTTCTCAACAGCTATGACCGGGGATTTGGGAAAATCCCTGAACTCACGCGGTGAGGGGAGAAGTTAAAAAGAAGAGGTGGGGAGAGAGGAAAGGGGTCCAGAGAGAAGGAAAAAAGAAGCGTGCACTGTGCCCTCTGCCCCCTTGCGGGGAAAAACCTCCACCCATGCGCACACCTCCACCGGTGCACCCTCCTTGCGCGCCTCTTCTGTCCTGCAGTTGAACGCACCCTCACCTGTGCGTACGCCTCCGCCCGCGCGCCTCTCCCTCCAGCCACAACAACTGCATCCACCAAACCAACGCCTCCACTTCCAGCCACTGCAGGCCGCTTCTTGCCACAAGAGCTCACCAAATTGCCCACGCGCACCAGGCTGCACCCTCATCACCTTCCGCCCCAGCCTCTGCAGTGTGCAACAGCGCGCCCTGCTGCAGGCGCACTCCACCCTGCGCGCATCCATGCCGCGCCACTCCTCCCTGCATCCGCGCGCCCTACCACCCGCACTGCCACCTGCACGCCATCTTCCAGCCTGCGCACCATCGCACCCCACTGCTCCACCTTCGTGCAGACCGCCGCCCATCTGCAAGTGGCGCTCCACCCCCGACTGCAGAGTGCCTCTCCACGCCAGGAGCGCTCCTGCACTCTCCACCGCCCATCTGCAGGCGCACCAGAGCATGCACGCCCGCACACCAGCGCACGCACGCACGCCCATCCGCGTAGCCATAGCAGCAGCCTCCGTCTCCTCCAACAGGCCGGCGCTCCGGCCACCTCCGGCCATGCCACTGCCACCGTTTTGTAGCGCTCGTCAAGCCGCACCTCCTTGTCGATTCTCGCGGCAAACCGTGTCCGGCCGTACTCGCGAGGAGGAGAGAGGAAGAAAGCTCTGTCTTCCTCTTATTTAAAATTTACATTCAATGCCATTGCCACCAATTTGATTTTCTTTTATTAATATTATATTATGGCAGAATTGCATTCAAATACTCATAGTTCTTTCTAATTGCATGGTATTGATATTAACTAGTTTAAAGGTTGATTTTGGGCTTAACTTAAGTACTAATTGTCTTTAGTACACATCACGTGAAAACTGCATGAATTCATCCTAAATTTATTGAGGATTTCTGTGAGGGAAAACAACACTTACACCCTTAACTTTTTAGGTTATTGTAAATCTACTTTCCTTCACATTTTAAGTTCGATTTGAAAAGGGATTTCGCACTATCTGAAATAACATTAAATAATTAAAGTATGGATTGCATCATTGCCTCCCTGTGGACACGACCCACTCTTCTTGGAGTGGTTATTTTCATTGTTTTTGATTAGTCGATTTTTCCACCACTTAAATACTATAATGCTAAGAGAAAAGTCATCTATCATGATGCACGCCCGTGTGCTTGGAGAGGGAGTGACCTTTAAAGGGGCACTAGGATGACCCCACATAGCTCAATGAGGACCATTGATCATCAGATAACGGTTAGAACATTCTAGGCTCATTGTAAGAGCTAATAAGTCCACTTTCGTGGACCATTAGTTGGCATAAGTGCTCTTTAATTAGTCATTCTTAGTTGATATTTGATTAGGAATTAAGTGGGAATTCAACATAGTCTACGTATCATATATGCACGAATATTATGTTTAATAACATATAATATGTTATGATAACCATTTGGTGGATGTAGGCTCAGCATAAGACACCTGAAGGTACCATTCAGACGGTCAAAATCACTCTACAAGATGTCTGGAGCTCAATTTGGATGTCTAAAGAATTACCATCATAGATCCCCTAAGGTCTGCATATTTTAAGACATCTGAAGAATCACTCAGACGTCTGATGAAAGCTGCCAGTGTTTATCCTTCTGTTCCAACCACTCGCAACTCTCGCTGAGTGGTTGGAGAAGATGGCGGCCACAAAGAAATAGATGGGGGATTTGTTTTTAAAAAGAGCTGCTCCAACCCACCATCGGGAGATCTACACACGCTCTCTCTCCATATTCTTCCTCTCGTCTGCACCGTGCTCTGAACATGCATGTGGACCCAAGCCTGCACTGTGGATCGACGTCGGCCTCACCTCTCCTCCACTCGCCTCAATGTGGTGGTGCTCAGTGACAGAGAGTGCCACCACTAGCTGTTCCCCCAACATCTCCTCCCTTTCACCAACGCCATCACCACAACCCACCACCACAAGACTGGCAGGTCGCACCGTGTGCAGCCACCCAGCAGCAGCCTGTGCGCGCGCCCCCTTACGGGCAGAAGCTGCGTGCCCTTGTGTGCACACATCCAGCCCACGCGCGTGTGCAACCACCAGTAGCGCACAATCAGCTCCTTCTTCTCCTTCTCCTTCCCACGCCTCCCCTGTTTTGCAGCAAAGAACCCAAAATGCCACCGGCCGCGCATGCCATCATCACACCACAGCCGTGCGTGCACTGTGCACATGCCACCACAGCAGCCATCTGACACCCTCCCCACTGCTGCCTGATGTCAACGCCGCTTGCGGCAACTCCACTATCGGCCACGAAGACACCAGCAGAATCCGCCACTATCAACCTCTGTTCTATCGTCCACCCACCTCCGACAGTCTCGGCCCTCGCCTCCACCAGCAGCGCGCTCCTCTCCTCCTGTGGAACTCCTCCACCAAAGCAAACAGCCGACGCCTCTTCCTCCAATGTGCGGCGAAGAGAGAGGATGTTTCCTCTGTTTTCATGCACATTAAAGATTGCATTTCATTGCCATTCCCGGTTGATATTTTATTGAATATTATATTCAATTTATTGGATGATTTTACAACCAAGTCCCTTTAGTTTACGCTAATTAGTGGCTTATCAAATTTCATGACTATCTTCCCCCATCTATTAGCTTCACATTAAATGGTGATATTATGCTTTACATTGGATGCCATTGAATATTTGGGGTTGATTGATTTTATAAGAGTATTCTAGTAAAAGAGAATTTGTGTGATTGGTCCATCTCTTCTCAGAAATTAGAGATTGGTTATTTGATTCATCTATAAGTGTTCTTTCTTTGGCATTAGGATGAATGAATGAAATTACTTTTAAGTAAACCAGAGGTAAATTTATTGTGAGTTTATTTGGCTTGATCCTCCTTGTGGATACGACATTTTTATTGTGGTTTAAATTGATATATGTTTAATCTTTGATTGGGAGATTTTCCACCACATGACCACAACGACATATCTTTTTATTGCTATCATTCATAATTAAGCGAATTTCTCTCTATCAGGAGCTATGGAGGTTGGACTCCAATTTTTTATTCGAATCCATCCGTACTGTTGGATTGCTGATCTGTGACCTATTTCAATATGCACTTGTACAACATAGCCATTAAATGTTAATTACAAGCAATCTTAATGTAGAGATTATACTATATGCATGCATTGCTCCCAAAACCACTATCTTATGATATTTATGCACATGCACCCTCAAAATTGACTCTAATTGATATAATTAATGCTAATAACTATAGAGTCATCATACTCCCATGCCCACCCCTTGCTAGTACCTAGCAAGGTTAATCATAAAGAATAGGAGCCAAGGAGCGATTGCCAGGGCACAATTATCTACCGACCAGAGGAAATTCAATACCTAAGGTCTTAACTACTAAGACTCAACAATGTCATGATGCCGACCAAGATATGGATCACCCTACTCCTTGCCTTATTCATATATACATTTATATGTGTATGTATATATATATATATTTCTTTTGTTTTCTTTTCTTTTTTCATGTTCAGGGTTTGGAGCAACGTTCCGTGGCTACCCAACCCACCCAAGACTCGAAATAATCGAAAAGTGTTAAGCATCTTGTTACGTATGTGATTGACTCGCTATACGGGCAACTAAAGTTGACCTCAGGTATCCATAAGCTCTAGATGACCCTACAATGAAGTTATTGCCACCTGAAAGTTTGTCTCTTCGATGGTAGCTTTCTCTCTACTACTTTTTTCTACCGTCAACACTAGGCAAACCTAATGTATATATCCCTGGGGCTTTTATTTCTACTTCTCTTCTCCTTAATTAGGGATTTGTTCGTGCTTTTCGTAGGCTGGGCTCTGGACAACCAGCAATGGAGGGTTACTGTTAGTGCGCTAAAGTTTGGTTTAAAATATGAGTCATAGTATGGTGACTAAAGCAATGAAAACATTTAAATTTATAATCTCAAATTTGAGTCCAAGGTCGTCTCAAGGAGCAAAATAATCACAATTCAACCTCTAATCAAGTGAATAAAATGAGGCACAAGTTCTTGATATAAAAAGAAATATATTACTCAATTGATTTCACTATCAAACTCCAAAAAGAAACATAATTCTTTAAGCAAAAATGCGGTTTTTCAACTAAGCTTAAGCCTCAACACTTAGAGAATTTTCATTCCAAAGAGAGCCTTTCAAACCAAAGCACAAAATCGACCCAATGCTCCAGCCAAAGGCCCGCCCAAAGCAAGCCAAGCCTTCAGCCAAAAATTCCACCCAGACCTAGTTCAAAACCGACCTAAGACCTGTTCAATCCTGCCTGACTTTAGTTTGGGCTAGGGAGGATAGGAGTTTGTTGCTGAAACCCAGAATAAGAGGTTGAAGCACATGTCCCATCAGGGGATGGAGCAGAATGGGCCTGATAGACAAAGTGGGCTTGGCCCTGATTTGGATTCATAGTGCGCCTCTGGTTCAACATGTTATTTGGATTCAGAAGAGGCTAAGAAGGGAGTGCACCCAGTTGGCGAGCACTTGCCAGCTGCGCCAATTGATTGCACAGCTCAGAGATCTCTTCTTTATGTTGTTTTTTCATGTCAACCAAGGTCTGGAGAATCAAAGATGTCTGATCTTCTTTAGGTGGTCCAGATTGGAAAGTTTGATTGGGCCTTGGTTGAATGGGTTGATAGGGATGCAGGTTTTGTGGTCAGGGTTGGAATTAAGGTCTTAGATTTGGGTTATTTCCCGACCACGCAAAGTTTGGATGATTACGCCATCCAGTGTTGTAGGTATTTGAGAAGGGATTGTTTTGGATGGCGTGGAGATCCTCGCAAGTCTGAGGATTCCCAGAATAATCAGGATATGAGGGTTCAGAGTTCCCCCAACTGTGGTAGGTTACCCTAGAGTTTCCTCCGAAGCTAAAATCAGATGGGGGTGGATACGCATCCATCCCAGGAGAGTGGTAGATATTGTGTGCAGCTTCCCTACCTGAGGGTGGGTGTGTATATGTGCATTGTGGTGTAGAGGTGGTCTTGTGTAGATGTCGAGTGATGTCGTCTACCTTCTTCTCAATGATAGAGACCTTATCCAATTAATTGGCTACCAACTCCAAGTCAACGGATGCGGAAAGGCCTCGAGATTCTTGTACCCCCCAATTGTTTGTTAATGTGTGGGTGGACGTTTGGTCGTACGCACCCAATGACTCATTGTTCACGGAGCTCTCGCACATGTTCTTGATAATTCCCTAAATCTCGTCTTCATGCTGACCCATGATGCTACCACCAAGAGTTGCATTGACAAATAGCTTGATGTCATCACAGAGCCCATGGTAAAAGGATTGGACTTGTTCCCACTTCAGGACTCCGTGATGGGGGCATTTTCTTATCAGATCCAAAAAATGATCCCATGCCTTGTGTAGAGATTCTCCTGCTCCTTGGGAGAACTGTGTGATTTGGTGTCGCATAGCATTTGTGTAATCAATGGGATAGAATTTTTGTAGGAAGGTGGTTTGAAGTTCTTCCCATGTGTTGATCACTTGTGGATAAGTTTGAAACCAGTAGGCAGCTTTGTCAGCCAGAGAGAAGGAGAAGATCTTTAAGAGCAAGCCATCTCGATTCTGCATGTCTGCCACAAAGGAGTGGGTCAGATGCTTCAGAATCTTGATGTGTTGGAAGGTTCCTCAAAGTTCAAGCCATGGAATTTTTGAGTCATGTGAAGCATACTAGGCTTGAGCTCCACCTCGGGTCCTCTCGTAGGGATATTGATTCATGGTTCAATCTCCATTGCCGCCGGATTGTAGTGATCTCGCATTTGAGGCTGCAGCGGTGGGTTGATGAGGGCATTGATTTGATCTCTGAAATCAAAGAATTGTTGTGGTTCAAAGTTAGGTCGTTCTGGCTGATCCATGGTTGTGATTGGAGGTTTAGGCTTAGAATCAGAGGAAATGTCAATATGATCAGGTTGTTGCACAAACACAAAGGTCGAGGCTTGGCCTCGACGAGAGTGAATAACTAATGGAGGCCTCAAGGGTGGTCTTAAGGACCTTCTCCCAAACATGCACCGATGGAGAAGATGAAAGATAGAATGTCAGAAGAACCCAATCGAGGCACCCAAAGATTTTTGGATGACTATAGAGGTTCAGGGCAGATGATACCTCTGGATTAGAAAGTCGTCCACCTGAGAATTACCTGGTAGCCAGGAAGGGAGAATTACACGGTAGAGCATCCCCACGGGTTATAGTGTTTCCCCCACTCGAGCTTCCTTGTCATTGAGGGTCCAGGTAGACCAGAATGGTGACTTGAACTCTTAAGTCTACTAATTTTAAGTTTAGAGCAAGGTGCTTATGATTCCACTTGAACTTTAAGATATTTTGTGCAAGGTGACCTAATTTGAAGATTGGTTGACCCCATAAGGTGGGTCAACTTCACCTGTTTGTCCTTTGAGATTATTAGGTCCCAACTTTTTAAGATTCAAGTGGATATTTAGAGCCTAATTTTAGGGTTTGCTAGATTAGGTCAATTCAAACAAGGCTTGGGACACATAAGTTGGGAGAATATATTCTTGATTAAGCAAGTGGAGTCCTCAACCCTAGAATAGAAATCCTATTTTGGCTCTGATTGATCCAATTAGTTCCATCCAAATTTGGTACCTAGGGCTCAAGCAGGAAGGTGATAGCCCTAGATACCTTAAACCCTAAGTAGGTGCAGAAATCAAGGTTAGGGTTTGTCTACAAAAGAATCAAATTAGGAAACTCGTGAGGATTGATTCTAAGAATAGAATGCAAGTTGATCCTAATTGATTTTTTTTTCCTTTTTTAGCTTTTCAGAATTAGGGGCTTAATGAGGATGGAAAATGAGATTACCTACCCCTAGAGTGGCTGTTGTGCGGTTGATCTTGCTCCTTGGTTAAATCCCTTGCACAATCTCAATCAAAAGAGATAAATCAAGTTAGTATCAAGTCAGGGATTGTAATTAAGAGATCAAATTACGTGTTGCTCCCCTGTAACGACGCCAAAATGTTTATGCGCTAAAAGTGTGTTTTAGAAGTTGCTGCATTGTAGTATGGGTGAAAATAGATAAAATTTATACTTGAATAAAATCCAAGGTCGTCACTGGGAGCAAGTAGCAAAATAAATCTCAAGATTGCAATTCTATCACAAGATATCAATATATAATGAAATTTCCAGACACAAATGATATAAATATAGATTCAAAAGTCAATGTGGCAAAAAGATTAGGGTAAAATGGTGATTTGAATCACCAGTTACCCTACTACAATTATACTCAAATAATTCTATAGTATTAATTAACCAAATGCCACGTATGATAAGTGCACAATGTACTCAGAACTAGCAATAGAGGCAAAGGCCTCTCTTTCTCAAGCCTCAGGGAGAGGCATAGCAGAGCACAGCACCAACACCAACAGAGGCGAAAGCCCCCTCAGAATTCGCTAAGTGTTGAGAGGGGTTCACTGAAGCAAAACCCTCCCTCTCTCTCTTTTTCTTTCTCTTCCTTCTCTCTCAGATCTGGCAAACCAGACCAGACCTAGGTAACGAGGTAAATGGCCCAAGGTCTAGACCTATGAGGCATGAGTGTGGGCGAGGGCACGTGCATGCGTGCGGGACCTCACCCTGGTGCTCTCAGAGGCAACCAGGCTGAGTCACAAATTACTAATATGGGCGGTCGGGGCTTCTTCGCTCTATGAGGTGGAACTATCCCACGCAGCTTCGTCATAATGTAGTAGCAGCTGAAGAAGGTTCCCATTGAGAGCAAGGATGAAGGGTGGAGTCCAATTGAATGCTTGGAGCGCTTCCTGGGAGTCAGCTACAACAGCTAGAGGTGGAATCTGGAAGGCTTGTGGCCAGAGGACTGCAGCTAATGTTGGAGAACTCGGGGGTGGCGGCGGAGGTCCGGCGGTCACCTAAAAAGTAGAAAACAGCCTCTCAGCCACGTCAAATATGCTCAGGAGGATTGCTTGAGGATGGCGAACGTTATGGTGGTCTTGGTGGTGCGCGTGACTGAGTGAGGAGGGCGGACGACCTTGAGACGACAGTGCGGATGTGTGTGTGTGTGGGGTGGAGCATTAGAGAGATCAATCCCCTTAATTTCTTGCGGGGTTTTGTTCATGTGGATAAGGTGAAGGTCATAGGCTTGTTGGCGAAGCGTTTGAAGTAGTGGAGTAAGCAGAGAGCTTCGTTGGAGGAGTGGCCGGAGCGGAGGAAGATGGAGTCACGAAGGGCGATGCGGTGGTCGAGTTGGAGCGTAGTGGCATGGTGATGATGTATGGAAGATGAGAAATTGAACGAACTAGTTATTGGATGAAGGGGAGCAGAGATGGCGCCAGTTGTGGTCTGGCCAGCACCTAAGGAGATGAAAACTCCTATGAGGTAGACGGCGATGAAGATGGGGTTAGGAAGCATCACACGAGTATGTTGAGACGGGGAAGAAGAACCAGCCGCCTATGGTATGTGGCAGTCGGTGAAGGAGCTGGGGATAGGAGTTCGCTGGTGAGACAAAGGTAGAGGAACGAAGAGGGTTTTTGGCTTAAAAACTTGCTGAAGACGAGGGGAATGCCAGGGAAGTCTTTTATAGGCCAAAGGTCGAGCTTCAAAGCTTGGAAACCAAACTTTGAAAGCTTGAAATCATGGAATAGGTTTAGGATTTCCAAGAGTTTGCATGAACTCTTGGACGAGATTTGGAAGGCAAGACCTGTCTCAGATTGAAGAGCAACTCCTTAAGAATCTTCCTTCCAAATTTTGAAGGATTTCGTTGTGAAATTAGGGAGAGTCTCTTGATTGAAGGTCGGCGGTTCATGGGCTCACATAGTAATGGCGGCAGGGGCATTTCTGTGAAGAAGATGAAATAGATAGGGGGTTTTTGTAATAATTTCAAAAGCTGAGGGGTTATATGAGAGACGAAGAATCAGACTTGGACTAAAATGCAAACTAGGTAGAAATAATCTCATATTGGGCTCAAATTTTGATACAAACCTAATTTGAACCCAAGAAATCAAATGGGAAGTTGGATTTTTGTTTTGACCTCGTTTGACTGGGTAATTTATGTAAAAACCTAAATTAGGGCAATAATCTGTCTGTGACTCTATTTTGGGTCAAAATGGGTTTTGATGGCCAATTCAAAGATGCTAAACCCTAGATAATATTTTTCTGTGAATTTTAGAGGGTTTATGTGAATTTTATCTTGACCAGAACCTCAGTTAATTAAGCGGATCTATTTTTAGGGTTTCAGATATCCATTAATTCTTGAAATGTGTGAAAACCCATTTCTGTAAGCATGAACCTTCTTATTAGGCATTAATGACTAAATGACCTTTAATAAACCCTTGGCATACCCCATGATTATTTTGTATTTGTGATAAGATGGTAAAATTACAGAAATAACCTTATTTTCATCTTTTCTTCTCAAAATAACTCACCCTGCTCTAGAGACCTTCTGACTGATATGTAGGAGCTTTTATTGACTTTATAAGATCGAATTGAGCTGGTTGTGGCTCATGATGGTGTTCTCATCACTATGGATGTCCACAAAGTTAGGGTGATGACGTGTCATCTCATGAACACGAACCCAAATATTGAACTGCATAAGGAAACGATAATGTCTATGAAATTAAAGGAGCAGATATATAATTAACAAGCATTATTCTATAACTTCTATCTAATTATGATAAAGGGTTGTATAAGGATTTACGTTGTAATCCAATAGTGCACCAAGTCAACTGATAACCTCCTAGTGATCCTATTAGACCAAGGCACGTAATCCGACGTAGCGGTGAGCTATCAGTTAATGTCAATGGAATGATATGTTCTCCCCTGGCCCCCCAATCTTGAATGTATGATGCATGTTATTGACGCCAATCGATCTCAAATTTTCCTCGCAAATCTAAATCATGGAGGTGGTCTTCTGAACTGCATTCCAAAGGAACACCCTAATGACCTCCAAATTAGCTACGGACGCGATCTGGGAAGTGATGCTCCACCATATAGAAGCATATCAAGGGGACTCGTGTACACCAGATCTCCCTCCCAGCTAGGAAATATTCAAGTAGGTTTTGTTGTATATCCTACGTGTAAGGCTGCCATACAACCTGCATAATCTCACAACTTTAATAATTAAAACATGTTTTCTGACATAATAAATGTGGTGGAAACGTTAAATTAGATACTTGCTCTACACTTTGGAGGTCAAATGCATCCCTATATAGAATCACAATGTTGGTTGACTACTTCCGGACAACGGATGTGCATACTAATTAGTGTAATTCATTTTCAACATAAGTTAGCATTCTAAATAATTAATAAAAAATGTAGGTGATGTAAACATGTTTATATTACGTAAAATATCTATTTATGCATGTTCTTAAGCATATAATTGCATTACATACTATAAATATTGCATAGCATGCATCATCTTGCATTTAGATTAGTTTGAATAAAATGGAGGTTAATTGTCTCCTTTTATGTTCAGGGATAGGGCAACTTTTTATCGGGGCCTCTGATCGAAGATCCAACTGTATAGATCTGATCAGGGCGATGATTGGAGTTCAACGATTCCAAGATCGTCCTAATCAGACATCTATAGCATCAGATAGAGATCAAGGAACCCTAGAAGATCAAGGGCCAAGATGGTGTGAATCCACACTTCAGACGACAAATCTGACCGCAGGGATGGATTCGGATCGAAGATCGCAGCCTAACGGCGTGAAAATCGACTCAATCCAATAACCGTGGCACCATCTACATCATCCAGAAGATGGACAGCCAAGATGGCACCACATGGAGCCATCTCGGCCGTCCAACCGGCTGCCCTCAACCTTTGAAGCGTCTAGCACCCTCGCCTCTCCGCCGTTGGATCAAGATCCAACGGCTGAGAATGGATCCCAATCGGCGCTCTCAAACTCTGAAGGATCACTTGGAGATGAAGCCCTGACCATTGGATCTTAATCCAACGGTCTTGATCGTGCACTCAGATGTCGCTCCACCCGCCCATCCACGCGTGTATTGCATTGGATAGAGCGTTCACTCGCGGATGGACGCAGGTTCGAGCTGCGAGGAGTGGGAATTGAGGCATGGGAGAGTGGGCACGCTTGATCGCTCGATGATGATCCAGCGGCCACGCGTGCTCAATCTAGATCACGCACCATCGCACGCCATGCGTAATGCGGGATCGCACCCGTAGGCACGCGATGAGGAGGCGCAGTGAGGATCTCTCTCTTAGCCGTTTGATCTCACGATCGAACGGCCGATATTTGAAGGACGTGAATGAGCGTTGCGCCTTAAGGAGATGAGCAGGTGTGCACACATCGCCACTGCGCCCACATTCGGACCTTTAGCGACAGATTTATCTGTCACTAAAGGTCCTGAATTAATGATTTTCAACTTGAAAAGGCCAAATTGCCCTTACTCCTTGCAATTATAAAAGGAGACCCCCTCCATACGAAATTATCATCCCTTCCTTCTCTTCTCTCCCTCTTCAAAGCTCAAGAGAAGCTTGTCCCACACTTGGGATGCTTCTCAAGAGATAAAGTTAAATTTTCGCCCCCATTTCGGAAGCGGATCCCGCGACGACGACGACGTGCTGCCCCGTTCCCGTTCTTTCTCCTTCGTCCTCCTTCTTCCTGCTTTGTTCCCCGTCTTCCAAGCGTCGTCTCGTCTAGCTCGTCCTCCAAGCGATCGTCGAGGAGGATATCTCTCTCTCCATTCTTTTTAATGCTTTCTAGAATAGATTTAATGGCTTCTAGTGTAATCATTTTCCGTTTTCTAGTTGTAATGAGTAGTGTAATGAACAACCTTTTTGATAATGAAAATCATGTTTATTATACATCCCTTTTTGCTTTTGTTTGTAATATTCTCTCTCTCTTCTATTTATTGTAAATAGATAGATAGTTTCCAATCAACTATTCTGCTCCAGTACAAATAAACAAACACGTATTTTTAATCAAATGTCCACCTCCCTGAGTTCAACCTGGGATTTCTATTCCGGTATAAATTTTATTTGTTGAACACGAGTTCTTCGCTTTCAAACTACAACGACAGGTTTTCAAAACCAAATACGATAGCGTAGTAACCTGTAGCTTCAACATTTTGGTGCTGTTGCCGGGGAGGCGACGCTCTTTGATTTTTTTCATGTTTTCCAACTTACGAATCATTTACCTCACTTCTTTCCTTTCTTATTGTGATTGCAGGTACTCTTTTGAGATGAGCAAAAGTAGTAGATTGGAGTAAAGTGTTGTTGAAGGTTCTGTAAGTTTTGCCCCATCTCCCACTAATTAGTTTTCATTCCACCACGTAATAACACAAACATCAATCAACCTAGGTGTTCTTATAAACTCTAAGGTTAATTTTGTTTGTTTGCTTGACACCTACACCCACTTCAACCTCCACATTTAAAAGGAAAAGTTAAAAAAAAATCTCACAGAGGTACACAACCTTATCTGATTTTCAAACTCAATCGGTAAATCGATCTTTGGAACTAGTACACATATCCAAACACATAATTGAGTAGAAATCAAATTTGGTAATCATTTGTGTGCCTAATTAAGTGGTGCAACAGGCTAATTGTTGAGCTGATTGGGCTACACCACTTCAATTAAAATCAACTCATCAAGTAGCTGCCGCATAGGTTCAACTCTTAGGGATTTACCAGGCACTCCACATTCTTTTAAGTTTTAAAGGAAAACATCTTCACTTGTGCTTTCAAAACCTGGTGTGCAAACAAAACTTGTTTGAAAATACCCAAAGTTGAATCCTAAAAGCTACTAAGCAAGATTTGAACCCTGAAATTCACCGCATCAAAAATAATCTTGCTTGAAAATCACTGGTTGTGCATGCACATACATCAATCAATCATTAAGGACATAACCTAAATAAAGGGCCCATCACATTCCAAAGCACATTCAAACCTAGCCCTAAATAAAATAGAGTAGATGTTGGCCTTAAGGATTCGACTCGCTTTTCGGAGCCCAGAATGAGATTATTTTCGATTAGTCTATTTCTACTGTTCAATCTGATGTCTAGCTAGGGGAGCAGAATCAAATGATCGTGACTGGGGGCTACACTAGGAACTGGAGGCGGAAGCTGAAGGAAGAACCTTCTCCCCAGTCCCTCCTTCTAACTGGTTGGATTGAACAGACAGAAGTAGATCAAATCGTTTCTTTATCTCAAGATGGGTTCTGGGAGTCGTAGGTCATTAGGCTAGCCCACTTAAGGACATGTTTGATTGCTTGTATTGCAGGGTGCCTTTCTTCCTCTCGTCTATCATGAATCTTTACACATTTTATATGCATTCCCGCTCTTTCCCTCCTGTTATGAGTTATCCTCAACATGATGATTATCCCTACTCGTACTGTAATCAACCATCGGTTAGTCGGGATAATTCGGATTGGGGATACAATTCCGAACCTCCGTGTTTAGGGTCTAACCCTGAACACTATGATTGTGATTTCTATCCTTCTCAGAGCCACATCAATTATAGATCGCCTCCCTTTCATGGACAGTCTAATACGATCTACAATCAAGGAGGATACACGGATCCTTACCCATCCTCTGATGACACTGCCTTTAGGTCATCACCACCTTTTGAACAATCTGAAATGACCTATTATCAGGAAGGGTATCACGAATCTCAATTTGTTAACTCCTCTGCACTGATCCCAAACCCGCCCAACCCTGAACCAAGTCATTTGGTTCAGGTTAACCAGGTTCAAAATAAGGTTTTGGCTAACTTGAGGAATATCGTAAAATCTTTAGAAGTTCAGCCAATACCTTGCATTGAAAAATTGGAACCTCTGATTGAGATGATTGATGATTTGAATAAGTATTTGTTGGATTGGCTCCAGGATGTTAAGAATAAGAATCCGGGTGAGTTTCTACTTGGGAAGTTAGTGAACTTGAGAATGAGATTTGTGGTTGCTTTGGTTCAATCGTGGGATGATTCCCAAGATGAACCCCCTTCAGGAGAGCCAAGGTCAGAACCCGCTTAGGCACCTGTTGGGGGGGACACATTTTATGAGGTTGACCAGAGTGAATTAGAGCAACCAATTAAGGATGATCTGATTTCTTCACCTGAAATCCCTGAGCCGGGGTACGAGGAAACGTATGTCTCCATGGACCAAAAATGACAGATGATTTTGGGACATACATTAATACGGATTTTGATTTCTTTGATTCTGATGGTGAAGATTCAATTTGCGAAGTCTCACGTGAGTTTACAGAACACGATTTCTGTAAGACGATTGAGCCTGAGGAATCTGATAGATCATTTGATAGCCCAATAACTGAGGAAACTGATCTTATTGGGGCTCACATTACGGATCCAGAATCGCATTTTCTGGAGGATTCAATCCAATGCCCTGATTGTTAGTTACACCCCATTGAGCTTATTGACGATTCTGTTTTTAAGTTTATTAGACCCAAATCAATTCTAATTCAGCCAAATCTTTTAGACTTGGAAATTTCAGACGGGGTGATTAATATGCAGGAGGTCCCAGAATTTGACATTCTGAATCAGGAGGATAGGAGCTGGGAAATTTTGATTTGGGAAGCAAACTCCGGAGGAAGTAGAAGACTGAGTCTAAGGGTTCCTATTCATCTGAAACCATCAAACCAAGACCCTAATGACATTTGTTCTGAGGATGTTCAACCCAAGCATACATTCATTGATTATCCTTTTGATATTGAATTCTTTGTAACCCGACTCTTTGGTCTTGGGTTGCATCCTCATAAATCGCAGGCTCAACCCTGCTTGCATACTGATTTTAGATTTTGGATAATTTTTATCCAGAACCTTAGATATTCTCGATTATGGGGTATGGGTCTGCACCACAATCTGGTACACATTTGTGGACATCTGCTGGCAGGTCAGAGGTTTCATCTTTTTATTTTGATTCTGATCTGCACCTGTGAATTCTTTATTTCTCTTCTTTGTATAGTGTGCCTAGCTGAAGGCACTAAATTCAGCATGTATACAGTTTTTTTTAGTTTTTATCTTGGAGCAGACCTGACATTCACGCAATTCAGGTGCTTTCTACTCTATTCCACTTTGTTCTATGTCTTTTTAATACAATGAGGACATTGCATTAGATAGGCATGGGGGGTGGATATACATCTCTGAATTTATTTGTCAGCTCTATAGATTCATTTTATTTTCTTTTATTTATATATATAAAAAAATTATGGAATTCGGAAAGAGAACTTGGGTTTAAGAAAATTTTCAATCTTAGGAAATATTACATTAGGATTTGAACATGAAGATCCTTCAGGTCATCAGACTTAATCATCCTATGTATCCACTAAAATGTGGATTTGTTTTTTGAGTCCTTGCCAACCTGAATTCTATTTTAATTTGAGTAAATAAGTTTGGGTGATAAGTACACGACTTATCAACCCACCCTCTGATTTGAGGTAACTTTAAGTCTAAAGCATCTACACACTTTCTTTTCATTGACTCATTGTTCAGCGATTTGAATGGAAATTGGGTAGCTAATGAACCTTCTAGGGTGATATGGCTGGCAAGTTATCGTGGGTAATAGCCCATGGGTAGGTTATCCAGAGCCTAGTTACTGGACCATTCTCTTCTTGCTGCCTTTAGGTAAATCTTAGACCAGGGAAGCTACCTACTTAAAAAAAGAGAAAAAAAGTCAAAAATAAAAGAAAAAGAAAAGGAAAAAAAAGAAGAAAACAAAAGAAATAAGCCACACTTCGCCGCACGAGTATGGCTGGAAAATTATCGGAGGTAACAGCTCATCGACTGGTTGTCCAGAACCCAGCTGAAGAAATGCACTTAAAATTCCTAAAACACTTAGGAAGAAGAGGAGAAGTAGAATAAACCGGGGAGATATACAGTGGATTCACCCTTGTGTTGACCCCATAAAAATAAAAATAGGGAGAAAGCTACCGGTTGTAAAGGTACACCTTTAGGTAGAACTCTCTTTTTAAGGTCACCTAGAGGTGTAGAAACCCGAAGTTCGTTCTAATTGTCGATCAATGAGTCTGTCACATTCACAATAAGATGCTTAGAACTTAGGGTTCTCATCAAATCTTGGGTGAGTTGAATGGCCGTAGAAAGCCACTCTTAATCCCCAAACTCAAAAATTCAAAAAAAAAAAAATTAGAAAAGAAGAAAAAGAGAAAAAGAAAATTTTCTTTGAATAAGGCGAGGGCTTGAGGCAGTCTGTATTTTGGCAGATACCTGGGCACTATTGTGCCTTTGAAAGTTCCAGATCATAAGTAAACATTTTCTTAATGATTGAAAATAACTTATGCCCAAATAATCCAACCTAATTCTTTTATAAATAGCATATAGTTTTTGCTAGGGACTAGCAAAAGATAGGCATGGGGGTGTGATGTAAACATGTTTATATTACATAAAATGTCTATTTATGCATGTTCTTAAGTATAGAATTGCATTACATACTATAAATATTGCATAGCATGTATCATCTTGCATTTAGATTAGTTTGAATAAAATGGAGGTTAATTGTCTCCTTTTATGTTCAGGGACAAGGCAACTTTTTATCGGGGCCTCGGATCGAAGATCCAACCATACAGATCTGATCAGGGCGACGATTGGAGTTCAACGATTCCAAGATCGCCCTAATCAGACATCTGTAGCATCAGATAGAGATCGAGGAACCCTAGAAGATCAAGGGCCAAGATGATGTGAATCCACACTTCAGACGACAAATTCGACCGCAGGGATGGATTCGGATTGAAGATTGCAGCCTAACGGCGTGAAAATAGACTTAATCCGACAACCGTGGCACCATCTACATCATCCAGAAGATGGACAGCCAAGATGGCACCATGTGGCACCATCTCGGCTGCCCAACCGGCCACCCACAACCTCTGAAGTGTTTAGCACCCTCGCCTCTCTATCGTTGGATCAAGATCCAACTACTGAGAATGGATCCCAACCGGCGCTCTCAAACTCTGAAGGATCACTTGGAGACACAGCCCTGACTGTTGGATCTTAATCCAGGGATCCTGATCACGCACTTAGATGTCGCTGCGCCCGCCCATCCACGTGTGTAGAGTAGTGGATAGAGCATTCACTCATGGATGGACGCAGGTTTGAGCCGCGAGGAGCGGGAGCTGAGGCGTGGGCGAGTGGGCACGCTTGATCACCTAATGATGATCTAGCAGCCACGCGCGCTCAATTTAGATCACGCGCCATCGCACGCCGCACGTAACTTGGGATCGCATGTGTAGGCGCGCGATGAGGAGGCGCGGTGAGGATCTCTCTTAGCCGTTCGATCGTAGGATTTGAAGGACGTGAATGAGCGTTGCGCCTTGAGGAGATGAGCCGACGTGCACGCACCATCACTATGCCCACGTTCGGACCTTTAGCGATGGATTTATCCGTCACTAAAGGTGCTGAATTAATGATTTTCAACTTAAAAAGACCAAATTGCCCTCGCTCGCAATTATAAAAGGAGACCCCCTCCATATGAAATTATCATCCCTTCCTTCTCTTCTCTCCCTCTCTAAAGCTCAAGAGAAGCTTATCCCTCACCTGGGATGCTTCTTAAGAGATAAAGTCAAAATTTTGCCCCCATTTCGAAAGCGGATCCCGTGATGACGACGACGTGCTGCCCCATTCCTGTTCTTCCTGCTTCGTGCTCCTTCTTCCTGCTCTATTCCCCGTCTTCCAGGCATCGTCCCATTTGGCTCGTCCTCCAAGAGATCGTCGAGGAGGATATCTCTCTCTCCATTCTTTTTAATGCTTTCTAGAGTAGATTTACTGCTTTCTAGTGTAATCATTTTCCGCTTTCTAGTCATAATGAGTAGTGTAACGAAAAACCTTTTTGATAATGAAAATCATGTTTATTCTACATACTTTTTTGCTTTTGTTTGTAATATTCTCTCTCTTTCTCTTTTCTATTTATTGTAAATAGATAGATAGTGTCTAATCGACTATTTTACTTCGTGACAAATAAGACAAACGTATATTTTTAATCAAATGTCCGCCTCCTTGAGTTCGACTCGGGATTTCTATTTCGGTATTATTTTATTTCTTGAACATGAGTTCTTTGCTTTCAAACTACAATGATAGGTTTTCAAAACCAAATATGATAGTGTAGTAACCCGTGGCTTCAACAGTAGGTGTTCACATGCAAAATCGCCATAATATAATATTTTATTAATAAGTGAATAGTGATCTTGGCATGTAGCAATCAGTGTAAATATTAATCTCCAATAGAATAGACCCTGTTCACTATAATAATATCTCATGCTTTATATCCTTCTTGAGAGTAATTCAAATAGACAAGAGGTATATCCATGCAAATTGCTCTCAATAAATTAATCCATTAAATAAAAGAATAGGAATGTGGCAATGGCATTCACCGTAATGATTAATATCCTCATTCATTATTGCAAAATAGGGGAAAGGGGAAGGTAGCAAGTGTGTGTAGCTGGTGCGATGGCTGGCGTCGTGGCTGCTAGTGGAGATGCGTTGGAGAAGGAGCTTTGAGATGGCAGCAAAGGCATGGTCGATGGTCACCGGAGGTGGCCAGTCGGTGGGGAAGAAGCTGCCGGCGATGGGTTCTTCCAGTCGTGAGTATGGGATACGGTTGGTTTGTCGGAGGGTATGGTTGCACTCATGGTGTCATGGCAAGTCCAAGGGAGTTATCGATGCAAAGGATCGAGGTTGCTATAGTGGCTATGTGAGGCGAGAAGGTGCCTGCAGTTTGGGTTCCTTTGGGAAGTTGCAGGGGGAGCAGTTCAAAGGAGATGAAGAAGAAGAAGAAAAGGTGGGTGGGGGGTTTGGTGATGTGGAAGGTGCTACAGCTGGAGGTGTCTGCTGTTGGTTATTGGTGGAGAAGGTGGTGATAGGTTATGGGTGGAGAAGTTGAAGGAGATGAAGATGGAAAGGGGAAGGGGTGTGCATTAGGTGTTGCGGCTAATGGTGTTGATGGCAATGATGGTGTGTGTGCTGTCACCACACACACCACGGTAGGAGAAGGGTGACGGTGGAGCTTACTCAGGCCACGGTGCATGATGAGTCCATGGTGCAAGCTCTACTTCACGGTGGAGAGAATGGTGGATCCCCGCCAGGGGGAAAGATGATGAAGAAGATGGCTAGCCCTCCTTTTAAAATGCCTCTATTTGTTCTCCTTCTGTCAAAAACTTCTCCAACCACTCAGCAGAGATCGCGAGTGGTTGGAACGGTGAGATAAGTTTGGTGGTGTCTTCATCAGACTTCCAGACCAAGTTCTGGACATCTTAAAAGGTGTAGACATCAGGGAGTCTACGATGGCAGTTTCCAAATGTCCGATCTGCGCTCTAGACGTCTTGTAGAAGCAGAATGGACGTCTGACTCTTGCACCTAGCTTGCATCCAACCATACAGATTATCATAACCATATGTTGTAAAATTGGTGCATAAAATTATATGTAGACTAAGGTGAATTATCATTTAACTCCTAATTAATTAGAAACTAAAAATAGATAATTAAAGAGTACTTAGGCCAAATAATGGTCCACTAAAGTGGACATATTAGTGACGGTGCTCTTGGATGGATGCTAGAGGGCTTGGAGAGAAACAACACTTTTCTAAGTGATTTCCTTCTTCTTTTTAGACACAAATAGATGTTGAAATAGTTTCTCAAGGTGTGTATTACAAAGGAAGGGTCCTCCTCTATTTATAGATGGCTTAGGAACCTTTTGGAAGGCTATGGAAGCCTTAGGTAGCTATTGGAAACAAATCCAAGGCTAATCAGGCTAGAATCAGGGCTATTATGATTCTGACAGTGTCATCAGACGTCTGAGTCATCGTCTGATCTAGAAGGGTGGAAGATCTGGACTAGATTAGATCAAGACGGACGTTTAAAGAGGTGTTTTAAGGTGTCTAGGAATCTAATCAGACGTCTAATTCTAGACGAGTTTCCTTCCTATTTTGTCCAGACCTAAATAGGGTTCTAAGCTAAGTTGCTCAGACGACAGGTTGGACATCTGACAATATGTCTGGATGTCTGGAAACAAAAAACATTGCGAGAATGGATTTCCCAAGGCTCAAATGGCTATAAGGTTTGAAGGAAGTAAATAGAATCAGATCTTAGCCTAACGTCTACTTATTAGACGTCTGGTAAAGACTACAGACATCTGAAAGATAATGTAAATCAGATTAAAGATTAATCCTCAACGATCAAGTTTGAGAAGCCAATGGTCCTCTAGTTGGACGTCTGGCAAGGTCCTTAGACGTCTAGACTAAAGGTTGGAGGTCTGAAACTAGTAGATAGAGAGTAAGTTTCCAGCCTAAGTGTTTTGGACGTCTGATCAAACAGTCGGATGTCTTAAAGTCTATGATCAGACGTTTGATGTCCAGATTGGACGTCTGCTCAGGCTATCTGAAGCCTATTTTGGCTTTCTAAGTTCGCTACGAAATGCCTAAGTATCCTAGGGTTGTGTAGGTGTTCCTAAGACTACTGTTTAGTTACTTTGGGCTCTTTAACATCTAATCTAGACAAAATAAAGAGCAAGGAACAAAGATACAAAAATAAATTACATGAACGGAATAAACTTCTATCCTATTCTTCATCTCCTTTCTTTAAGCTTTCACTTCAAGCGAAGCTCCTTCTCCTCCATCAAGCTCCTCCAATCCACCATGGATGTGAGCTTGAGCTCCTCCTTCACACTTGTAACCATTTGCATTTTCCTGAAACCTTAAACTCAATGCAAATGTTAAATGACAATTGTTTTGTTATCATCAAAATTAATGATCGTAATGCCCTTGCACCAACATATGGAGTCATCCACAAGTAAACTAGTGATGATAGCCATGTCCTCCGGAGTGACAGTTATCTCACCCTTGGCCATATGAAACGTGTGAGTCTCCAATCTCCAGCGATCCACGATCCACTAGAGCTGTGGCAAGATCCCAATCTAATGATATGAAAGCAAAGTCTAAAATTCCTCCAAACCCCGCTTCTTGTATAAGCTGGGAAACTCGTGGGTGCATTGGAATAGATCGCATGATTGCATCACGTCAACAGCTTCTCAATGCTGAGTAAACCTATGTTTAATGTGGAACTCGATAATGGAAGATAAATTTATAATGTGAATTGAAAAAATAATCATGATTGAATTATTGATAGTTCATGGAATATAAACTTATAATAGAATCATATTGAAAGTAAGTTTGATTTACATATGAAATGTATGATTAAGGATACTTACATCACCGTTCCACACACTTGTGGATCAATGCACATCCTGTCCACGTAAAACTGATGGGTCAATTGGTCCTGCCTCCATCTGCAATTCAAGACTGGAAAAAGTAACCATAAATATTAACTGTATGTGTATGAGACATTGACAAAATATAAAAGATGCCATCAGAAGTTCACCTCTATTGGACAATTCTTCCTATTATAACTAGTACATTTACAAATACTACTTTTATTGATATTTTTATTTCTTTGGCAAGTGTTTGGCTGTGGGATTTGTTGTGTAGATGACAAGGTTCCGTGTTGTAGATGAGGGCAATGCCTTCTAGTATGACCTTCTTGCATGCACACATGACAACTATTACTTTGCTTTCTTTCTTGGATATCCATCTCATTATGAATACGAGACAACTTTGGTAGTCCTTTCTCTCATTTTTCTCCCACCACGGGGATGTGCCTCTGAAATGAATATGGCTGCTAACCTTTAGGATCAGGTATTGGCTCGAATTTACCTTGGTATATTAACATTTGTTGCTCCCAGGTGTACCAATGGGTGACAGCTATGCGGATGTCAACACGCCTAGATGTTAACACTGCACATACATGTGAGCATAAGATTCTATATGTTTGGCACTTGTTGGAAGTTCAAGATAAATTTCTTATGTCAACTTTGTAAAAATTTCCACCTTTCAAATTGTATGGTGTCTCACGTCTACTGGTAAGAACTTCATAGTATGGATCTAGAATCCCATGAAAACGAGTCACATTATGACTTCTCCCTATATTCATCCAATTTTCAAGCATATCATTTGCATATGTAGTATATTTCCCATTTCTAACCATGGCTGCATGTGCTTACTCATGGTGCTTGTCAAAGTACACAACGCAATTGTAGAAAGTTTTTCTAACTAAGGCACATATAGGTAATACTCTAGCTTCTTTAAGGATGGGATTATAACTCGTTCAAATTTTTCATCATGTTTCCAAATCTATAACCACCATCGAAAGCCATCGTCCACTGTTGCTTATCGATCCCGTGCTCATCAAACCATTTAGGAGCATCTTCACTAATGTTTCTCAATGTATTCATGCAAAACTCTCATTTTAGCAGAGAAGATTGCAGTGCAACCCTCATTATTAACTTCTTCATATACATATTCTTCTAAGAAGTGTTAAAATTGCTAGTAGCGTGACGTGCACAAAATCTCCAATGTACATGATGTGACCCAACATCCTCAATAGCAATTACAGCAAGAATCCCCCCATGGTGGGTAGAAATAATACAAATTGGATCTTCCTGATCATGGATCAAACAATATCTTACTCTTTTGAGAAACCAAGACCATGTATCTATGGACTCCTCATACACAATAGCGAATGAAAGAGGTACAATATGTTGATCAGCATCCACGCCACATGCAGTCAGCAATTTATGCTTGTATTTACCATAAAGATGTGTGCCATCGATAGAAATAACTGGCCGACAATAGTTAAATGCTTTGATGCACGGTTCATATGCCCAAAAAGCTTTCATCAAGACCACATTGTTTGTGTCATTAACATCAATAGATTCTAAATCCATGAATGTCCTAGGATTTGAGTCTCTAATGGCATAAAAAAGATATGGCAAGTCTTCATAGGACTTAACCCACTCACCATACACCAATTCAATGGCTTTTCACTTTGCATCCCACACTCTTCTCCTTGTGATTCTATACTTGAATTTCTCATCAATTACCTCAAGTAAGAATTTCATCTTAACCAAAGGTGATCGTTTGACATAACTCATTAGGTACCATCCCATGAAATTGCAATCAAGTTGAGGGTGATCTTCATTGTCTTGGATATGGCCATAAGTGTGTTGACCATGCAAAGTGCTCAATACCTATTATTGATCAAATGTTCTAAAATGGCCGTGCAATCTCTATGTGCACCCTTCAGATTTACGTGCACATATCAACGACCAAACATTTCTATCTAACCTTTAAACTTCAAAATTCACATGATTCTCAATGTGAAAATTTTTAATAGCATACACAAAGTCCTGCTTGGTTCTAAATGTCATTCCTTTCACCAGTTGTGTGTTCGGATGACTCATTCCAATGAGGGAGCATTCATTAGAGCCATCTTCTCTTTCAAGAGAAGTTGGCAAATTGCCATAAAACGAAACATGTCTATCCTTGGGTAACTCATTGCTAGCATGCCTGCTATCAAAACCAAACTGAAGCACCCTCCTGTTATAGGTTGGGACATGACATGGTGAATTTACCTAAACATTCTCTCCCTCATTCAACTTGTCTTCTTCATCTGTGTCATTCTCATGTGGTTAGCCACAAAGGTCATTGACAACTTGAGAAATGTGCCTTACCCTACGTTTATTTTGAGAAACTATATGTTGCACATCATTTTGCTTGTCAAGGGGTATAACACCCATATCATTTTCATTTTCAGCATCAAGTGGCTCGATGGGATTTTCAGGAATAGACATCTACCCATGAAGTATGTGAAGTGGTTCTTGTGCAGGTGGTTGAGGTGACCATTCCACAGAAGCATTCAGTTGTTGAGGTGTACGTCCACCTTGACCTTCGACCTCAATGTAAAGTTCAGTAAATATTTTTCCGCTCTAGGCATCAACCACCTAATCCATCATGGATTCGAAATCATCCCAATCCCCCACAATGGTCAAATAATAATCAATCCCTCCTCAATAGGGAAAGTGATGACTGATCTTAACTCATCACTCCCTCGATCAATACCTAAACTCGTGCAAATCTTATCCAATAATTGCTCAACTTTTCAATTCGTATATATCCTATCCTCTTATGTGGATCCCTGTCATAATGCACTATGTTTCCACTTCAGACAATAGAACCACCATAATATAGCAAGTAAGGCACAAATTCGGCCATTCTAAATAATTTGAACAAATCGTAAAATCAAAGAGATTAAATGACAACACGCAAGGGCAAAATAGTCACATGTGGATTTCACTTCTTTCTTATTGAAGTAGAAACCTAACAATTTACCCTAATAGAACACTTTCATGATGTTAACTTTAACCTTAAAAGTTTCATAACCTAACAAATATTCAAAGAGTGGCTCCACTTCACAAGCTTCCTAGTCTAACACTTAAAAAATTATATCAAATAAACCTACCAAAATTTTGCTCTAAAAAAGAGAGTAAACCCTAAAACTTAACCATTTCCATACTCCAAACAATACAAATAAAATTAACAACTATTGCTTAATATATATAGAGTGACAAGATGGGGCACAAACAGTGGTTTGGAGGAGCAACTACAATAGTAGAGGGGGTGCTCAAAGGAGAGGGAGCGGCAGCACTACCTGGCGAGCAAGCAATAGCAATGGACTTGTAGGAACAGTAGCAGGTGGCGGAGGAGGCAGTGGTGGACAATGAGGAAGAAGCAGCAGGGGTTGGAGGAGAGGCACTAGCCTTGGCAACGGCAGCAGGAGGTGGAGGAGGGCCACAACAGCTATGGGAATAGGAGCTTCGACATGTAGGAGCCTTAGAGGTTTGGGTTTCAAATGGTAGGGGAGGGGAAGGGAAAGGGCAGGTAGGAGTATAAAGTGAGAAACTCACCTCTTGAAGAGGCGAGTTATCTAGAAAGTGCACCTCCTCAAACTTGCCTCTACTAGAGGTGAGTTTCACATGGGTTCTTATAATTTGTGTTCCCCTGTATGGTAATTAAGGACTATTATTCCCTAACTACTGTACTTAGGAAAATTTTCCCTCATCTTGCTCACATCTTTCCCTCTCTCTATCGCTAACACACACTCGTGAACCAATCCCACCGCCCCTTTACCACAACCAGCGCCCCCCCTCCTCTTCGATTCCCTCTCCCTTCACAAAGGCACCACCCACAAATCACTCAAACCTGATGCCCTTCATCTTCCTCTCCCCCGCTGCAATGCCCCCCGGTGTCCAACATACTCCCTTTCTATCATGCGTCGACCCATCCATGTACTCATTTCTCTCCCCTTCTCGCTGATTAACCCATAAACAACACACTCTACCTCTCTCTCTCTCTAAGAATGCACGCACACACCACTACGCTCAAAGACTCACGCCAGCACAAAAACCAAATCGTCCCCTCGACGTTCCCACTACCCCGATGACCATGAATGCCTACTCTTCATTGACCATGTTTACCTCCGCGCTCTCGGCTCGCTCTCTCCACCGAGAGTTGCCATCACTGTGACTCCGCCATCTTCTCGTTCATGATGATCAGCCACCACCATGCTCGATTCCTTGATGTCATCACTGCGATTGCTACGACCTTCACCGCGATTGTCTAACCGCTCTCACCTTCGTGAGTGCAGCCGAAGCCTCACCACTATGCCCATCATGCACCATGCTCGACCTCTCAATCCTCTCAACATGAAGAACGATGACCATGTACCTCCACTTCCTTCAGCCCACGTGGTGACAGCTCATGGACCAACTCTCCGTATCCACCGTGATCTACTGAGTTTCTTTGAACTATCATAGTTTTTTATTTTTTGGATTATTTGAATTATTGTTGATCATCATCATATTTGAGTAAACCTATTAGTGTGTATATGCCTCCCTGTGGAGATGACATTTCTTTACATGGTCAGTTTGATTGAGTTGAATGCATATATTGAGGTCTCATCGGTTCACCCATGAGTATCATTTGTTCTGATTCAGGATTTTTCCACTGCATTTAATACTGCATGCCTTATTATTATTAATATCACTACCATTGTTATTGTTATTTATCAAAGTGAAAAATCCCTTATCAGTAGGGGCAATTGATGAGGGAAGGAATTAATCATCACAAAACAATGCCATATGGCAAGCCAATGACCAAGAGGTTCAAAAGAGACTAACCTCATTGAGTGGCAAGTAAGTAGCAGCCCAAGCTACCCAAATAGACTAGTTTGCTTGAGCCAGCCTGCTTGAGTATGTCCCCCTGAGTTAGCCAACCCACCTAAGGTTTATTCTACTTGAGTTGGCCAGTCTGAGAATGCATTAGAAGGGGGTGATTAGTGCACCAATTTAAAAATACAAGATTTTTTAAGCTAAATATAAAAACCACAGAAGATACACACCACAATGGACAATAATTTTTAGGGGGAAACTCCTAATGGAGAAAAACCACCACCCAAGTCTAAGGCAATCAACAACTCCACCACTTCAACAAGGGTGGTGTACCTCATATTATAAACCCCCCTCCAGTCCCCATCGGAGAGTTTACTTTTCTAAATAGAAGGGATGGAGATCTGACAGGCCAAATACCCACTTAAAATTACAAATAAGAAAGAAATGAAATACACCCAAGAACTTAAGGAGCCTAAACAATGAAGAACTACTAGGCTACTAAGGTTCTAAGTTATACTCCCTAATAAAATGGCTTGTGAATGAGTGGAAGCACAGGGGATTTAGCTCTTTATTAATGCGGAAGTGAGTGTAGAGAGCAAGAGAGCACAAATGAGACAGTAAAGAGCTCTATTCAGTATGCACTTGAAGTTTTTGGTGTATATGGGTGCTAACTCTCTTGAGAGTGTTGTGATATGATTTTATAGGTAATAGGATGGTCCTAGTATGCTTATACAAGGTCTCATAGCCGTTAAATACAAATTTGCATAAGGCAGATCTCGGTTAGAAAAGACTACTTAACTGGCAGCTAATAACAAACATCTAATTTAATATTCAGACATTTGGTGTGCCACATTGGACATCTATTGATAGTTTTAGATGTCAGGATTTCAATGTACATGAAAAGGGGGCAAAATTTGTAGAGGCAACTAAACGACGTGCATATAGATCGGACAACATATATTCATAATAAGAGACGTCTGATATTTGGATCAACCATCTGATTTTGTGGGTTGAGCTCCCTGGAAGTTCCCTACTAGGTCAGATCTTATATAGGGTTCATGTGCCAGATTACCAAACATCTTGTGAGACATCTAATGATGTGGTTGGTTGCCTAGAAGACACATATATTAGAGGGTCATTCTTTTGTAAAAGAGGGAAAGTGTCTTTACAATTGTGTGCAACCTAAATAGCTCAAATTTCAAAAATAACGTCTATCAATGAGACATCTAAAGGTAATGTCATACGTCTAGATTTGTGTGGAGACATATGATTGTGTGGTTGGCCATCGTTAATAATAAAAATGAGGAGCTATTTTCCTTGTTGAGATTGGGTTGTATGGTTGTGTTGGGTGATGTTTGTAGAGACTAATAGACGTCTGATACATAGAGTAGATGTCCTATATTGGATGTAATGACTTCAATTATTTTTGTAAGAGTTTCTTCTTAGGTTGGTTTTGGTCTATTGGGTTCCTAGGTTGAACTAGGGATCTGACGACTCCTTACAATCAAGCTTCTAGACAAACAAATACAAGAAAAATTTTACAAGGACTTTCTTGGCCACACACTTCTTTACTTCCTTCATGCTTGAGTCTTCAACCTTCTTGTCTTATGGAGACAAGATCCTGCCTTCCTGTCATTTTACGATATAGAGTTTGTGCAAGCACTTTGATTTTATGTTTAGTGCTTGTTAATGGGGTTTTGAAAGATCATTAAACATGATTAAAGCGGTTGCGCTAACATAGTCTACCTAAGTTGGCCATTCTTCTTGCATTCTAGGTTGCCCAAGTTGGCCAGTCCACCTAAACTAGCTCGCCAGAACTGGTCGGTCCACATAGGAAGAAAAAGAGACAGAAAATAAGGGCCCTCAAAAAGCAAGTTGAATTGGTACACTTCTTCAAAAGGAGTAATTGCATGTAATTATTATGCCCTTTTCCTTCCTTATAAAAGAGCCTCCATGTACATTGTGAAGGGAGACAAGGGAGAGAAGGAGAAAGAGAGAAACTTGTTGTACTCTCTCTTTGTTACTCCATACATAATAGATATATTAAGGGTTATATCTCTTCAGTTGTACACTTGACATTGGTGGAATTGGGTTACTAATCTCCTATTTTTGTGTATGCTTGTTTATTTCTTCATTTTTCTTGGCTGTTTCATGTTTCTCGTGAAATACAATTTTTTTTTGTGGACTTTGGTGCCTCAACAGCAACCTTTGAGGTTAATCAAAATCTTTTATTCAAATGTTTAATATAACCTTATTACATTATTTAAATGGCTCTCTCAAGATATACAAATCCAACAATGGTGTTAATGAAGAGGGGTTCTCCGATAGTGGTGGATGATAGGGAGAGAGTTGTCAAGAGAATGAGGGGTGGTGGTGCTGAGGAAAATGGGTGGTCTGATGGTGGTAGCCCTAGTGGGGGGGGGGGGGTCATGCAAGGAAGAAGAGGAGAGGAAAGGGGGTGCTCTAGTAGTGCTAGTGTGATCTCTGTAGGGAAGTAGACGTGGGTTGTCTGACAGTGGTGATGGGGTCCTTATAGGGAAGAAGGGAGGAGAGGTTGTTGTCCAATGGTGGTGGCGATGAGGAACTCATCATGGCTCCTAATTTACCCATATTAGCTAGTTTCCTTAGTTAATTAACATTGAATAGCATTTATATAGGGTTAATTATATATTTTGAGTAAAATAGCAAGGACCTTACAAATATGTTAAAATCACTAAATTAAGGTTTAATTAATGTTTATTTAATTTTAATTAATAATTAGGACTCAAACATAACCATTTAGATATATATATAAAACACTTAATATAAGTAATATTAATTTATAACCTAAGTTGTTAATTAACTTAATTAAGTTAACCACTTAAATAAATATAGCTAAAAAGGATGTACATACAATTTCATGTCATAAATGTATTATTTACTGTATTTATAATACTATCAAAAAGTTGAAAAAGAAATAAATTAAATTGCTTAATAAAAGTCCATGTTTACATTTTAGTCACCAGCTTTCATATCAATCGAGTCCTTTTATACATTAAGGTCCTTATCTATTTGCACTAAGGTCCTTGTGTATACCTTTTCTCCAAACTCTTCTTTCTCGTTAACAGCTAGCGATGGCCAGAGATGAGAACCTAGGATCACCTCCATTTCGACATGCTACAGACACTGTAGTTGCTGTTCAAGCTCCTCTCACCTTCCTCTTTGTATCCAATGGTCCAAATGAACTTTTAATCCTAATTTCAATAGGTAGATAACCTCACCATCACCGAAGATGATGACGGTGGTTTCTATGAACCTCAACATACTATGGACTAGATACATCCCCTTAAACTTTGCTCTCCACCATAAATAGACCTCGACCCCTCAGATTACAAAGGTTGGCTCCCTACTCTCTTCTCCCATCGTAGTCGACGATAGGCTATTCTTCTCAAACTCCGACCACCCTTTCTCTCCTTCTCGAGCTTGTTCCATGGTGAATCAGTTGTCTCTCTCACCTCCTCTTCCTTTGCTTTGCCTGGCAATGGTGGAGGAGCATCATATCTCCACCACAACACTTTTGATCCAACAATGAAGGTATCTCCTCAACCCTCTGATTTTGCTATTGCCTCCAACGTGCCAAAATCGAGGTACTCTCTCATCATTTCATCCAAGTAATAGTAGATTAAGACTTATTTAGTGATGTAGGTTAATTCTAGGTAGTTAATTAGTTAGTTTAGTTTAGTTTAGACTTCTCTCTTCTCATCTTCTTCCTTGTCTCCGGTAAGGCCAAATCCAGCCTTGTTGGACTTCAATCCACAAAATCAAACCATCCTCCACCCTTCTCAACTCCTCACGACCATTTTCTGCTTCTCTTCTCTTCCTATGAACTTATGAACACTAAACACCTAATTCATCTCAACTCCTGAGCTCTGTTGTCAATGGCAGAGGCTAGGAGAAACTGTCTCCCACCTTCGCCTCATCATAAAGTGCAATTTTCCTCAAATAATTTAAAGACTCACTGTCTCTTGAGTTCTGGCAAACTCAAGTTGTCTTTTGAATTGAATTAAGATCAAAGATGTGATTCAAGCTTCCTTTTATGAAATTGATGCGTTCTTGAGCTTCATGAGAATCTTAGGAAGCTTTTGAAACTATTCTTGAGTAGTTTTATGGAGTTTTGATATTTGATGATCAAATTCCAGAGGTCACCAAAGCTCTGATAAGCTCCAACGAATCATTTATTGAGCTACAATGCTTGAATCAATGTAAGAAGCTCCAAATCCTTATTCTATGATATTCTAATCTCAACACACTCATTGATTCTTTGTTTCCTTGATTTAAACATCCAGATAGATCTCGTCTTTCGAGCTAAGGATGACTGATCACTTGATTGCAGACCTTAGTATTAGGTCAGAAAGCTTCCTCAAGTCTTAAAGGGTCTAAATTAAGCTTTGAAATCATGTTTGAATCTTTGGATTGATCTATCAAACAACCTCATAGTTGATTTTAGGTAGAACACCTGGAACCTTGTATCCAAGTGTCAAAAGTCATTTTTTGAAGGTTACATTGAGTTTTTGAGGTTAATTAGAATCTATCTGGGCTACTCGTGTGATTTGAACTAATCCAAAATAAAAGTCAACTCTTCACTCTATTTAGTCAACCCTGAGTCACCATGGGAATGTAAAGCTTCTAAGCTCTGGTTTAAGTGTTGTTCTGTGTTCTGAAAGATAATAGGAATCATTTGAATCTAATTTTGGGAAGTTTTAAGTTGATTAAGGCTTGATTCCATCTCTTGATTAGTTTAGGTTCAGTTTGGACTTAAAAGAGCACTGGGTGAATTTTCAAGCTAATTTTAGCTTGAATCAATTCAATTCAACCTTCTTAAGTGGTCTAGCATCTTTTTAGAGGTCTTAAATTATTTGTTAGGACATTCGATCCTTCATTTCAGCCATTCTAAGCTTTAGGTGGAAGCTTTGAAGCTTCCTAGGTGTTCTGAACTTCTAGAAGCCCTCCTCTAAGCTCCAGGAGATGTGGAATTAACATAGGCATAATGTGAGAGTTATAGGTTTGAGAGAGTGAATTAACAAGTCAATTTGAAGATTTAAGCTAAGCTAATGAGCTATGTGATATGCAAATTCCCAACATGGTTAATTAAGGTTATTAGTTTTAATTAATCATGCTAAAAATGATGCTTAATCTATCTTGCTTAATTAATTTGTCATCATTAATTTTAGTATAGGGTGCAAGATAACTTAACATTTAGAAATTTTACTTTTAACTGGTTGAGTCTAGGTTGTTCACTAGGAGGCTTAATTATGGTAAATCAATCACCATTTTATTCTAAGTTAACCTCTATTATTAACTACTTAAGTTACTATACTACTCTACATTGGTTATTCACTTACTATACTACTAATATAGCTTATATTACTCTACATTAGGTTATTATGCTATTATATACTCTAACTAACTAACTACATAATTAGTATCTTAATTACCTATTAATTACTATAATATGTTATCCACATGAATAATTGCATAAGAATTGACATTAATAACATGGCAATTATTCCGTATATGGAAAGAAATGATATTACATTTAAAATCAAGAAGGAATTACGTCAGAATGAATGTACAACATAGGCATAATAAACAACAAACACATATGCCTTCTATTCTTCACAGCCTTCATGACTTAGTTGTTTTGGAAGCCCTTTCTTCTCTTTTCCCTTAACAAAAATTGATTAATTGGCAGGCCTATGGTTCACAGGATCAATAGCCACTAGGGTTGGATCGATACATATTTAATGTGATGAAACGGTGTTTAAGACGTTGTTGCGTTGTAGTATGGATTGTAATAGCATGAAAACAGATAAAATTTATACTTGAATAAAATCCAAGGTCATTCACTGAGAGCAAGTAGCAAAATAAATCTCAAGATTGCAATTCTATCACAAAATATCAATATATGATGAAATTTCTAAACTCAAATGATATGTATATAAGAACAAATGTTGATAGTGCAAAATGATTAGGGTAAAATGGTGATTTGAATCACCAATTACCCTAATTACAATAATATCAAATATCTCAATAGTATCAACCAAGTTTAATCCACATAGGATAAGTGCACAGTGCACTCCTTGTCAGGGATCAGATGACAGAGCTTTGAATCAGACGGCTTAACCATCCAACTGCTATAGTGACAAGAGAGCACTCTTCTTCTTCCTTTCCTTTCTCTCCTCGAGCTCAAGGGAAGGCACAACACAGAGCTCAACACCAACACTAGCAGAGGTAAAGGTCTCTCTCAGAATTCGCCAAGTGTCGAGAGGTGGGTAGTAGAGAAAAACCCCCCTCCCCCTCTCTCTTTCTCTTTCTTTCCTTTTCTTTCGCTCAAACCTGGGACTAACCGGGTAATCGGATATACGGTCAGAGGTCCAGACCCGCCGACATAGGGTAGCGAGTGAGGGTGCTTAGAGAGGTGATCGGGGACCCGACCCCTGGTGATCTTGGGTGATAAGCCCCCTTCAAAAATTCAATATATGCAACTTTGAAGGCTCGACAGTTCATGATGTGGGACTATTAAGTTCCTGTTCTTCGCGTAAGTTGCAGCTCTTGAAGATGCCTCAAATTGAGGCAGTTGCAGGCACAGGTGACCCCAATCAAGGACCTGGGAAGGATCTTGAGACCACTCCATGTGAACTGGGGCTAAAATCTAGAGCGGATGTGGTCAAAGGACTGAAGGCGTAGTCGGCGCAGCTAGGGCGGTGGCGGAGCTCTGATGGAATACCTGCAAGCATGAGAACGACCTTACAGCCACATCAAATCTGCTCAGGAAGATCGCCTGAGGATGGCGAACGTGATGGTGGTCTTGGTGGTGCGTGGGAGTGAGTGAAGAGGTCAAATGAACTCAAGATGACAGTGCGGTGAGCGTGGAGTTTGGAAAGTGATTAGGGTAAACAAACCCCTCAAATTTTTGAGGGGTTTTGTTCCTTGTGGATGAGGAGAAGGTCATAGGCTTGTCGCTGAAGCATTTGGATCAGTGGAGTGAGTGGAAAGCTTCACTGGAGGAATAGCCAGAGTGGAGGAAGATGAAGTCGCGGAGGGTGAAGCGGTGGTCGAGTGTGTGTCGTGAGTGCGGGAAAGAGAAGTAGGGAGGGAGAGAAATGATCTGAGTAGGTAGTGGATGAAGGGGAGGAGAAGCAATGTCGGGTGTGGTTTGGTTGGTACCGGAGATGAAGAGAGCTCTGGTGGGAGAGAATCGGTAACGACGAGGGGAATTAGGACGCCCACTGGTATGGCACGATGCAAAAGACGGAGAGGAAGGAGAATCTGCCACAGGTATTATAAGCGAACGACGAGAGTGGTCAAGGAGAGTCGCCGGACGCCGTGGAGCTTTTCGACCGGAGAGAGGGAGGAAGGAGAGGTATTCCAGCCAAAAATGAGCGTGAAGAGAACAATTTATCCTCAGGAGTCTTTAAATAGGCCATAGAGGGAGGTTTGAAGCTTGGAGACTAGGCTTTCAAGCTTGGTAAGTTCGTTGGAGTAGGATGCCCACATCTCTCATGCATTAGCATGAGAGATTGGGAAAGAATTGGAGACTTAGACATGGCTTAAAAGGAAGGAGATTACCTGACGAATCTTCCTTTCAATTTTGAGAAGGATTCGTCAAGAAATCACCGTGTTCTTGCTAAAAGAAGCTTGTCGGAGTAGGATTCGTTGTCGATAATGGTGGAGGGACCTTTTTACAAAGAGTGATGACAAAGATAGGGGCCTATTTGTAATGAATTTTGAAAGTTAGGGGTACTTGTGAAATAGACAGGACTGAAATGCAAATTAAGTCAAGACGATCTCTGATTAGGCCCAAATTTTAATATAAACCTAATTTAGATCCAAGGAGTCCAATGGTGTAGTTAAATTTTGGTTTTAACCTAGTTTGATTGGGTAATTTATATAAAAACCTAAATTAGGGCAATAGTCTGTCTGTGACTATGTTTTAGGTCAAAACAGGTTCTGATGGTCAATTCAAAGATGCTAAACCACAGAGAATATTTTTATATGAATTTTAGAGGGTTTATGTGAGTTTTATCTTCATTAGAACTTCAGTTAATTAAGCAGGTCTATTTTTAAGATTTTAGTTGTCTATTAATTCTTGAAATGCATTAAAACCCGTTTCTGTCTGCATGAACCCACTTATTATACATTAATGACTAAATGACCTTTAATAAATTGTTGGCATACCCGTGGTTATTCTGTATTTGCGATGAGGTGGTAAAATTGCAGAAATAACCCTATTTTCATCTTTTCTTCTCGAAACAACTCACCCTGCTCTAGAGACCTTCTGACTGATATGTAGGAGCTTTTATTGACTTTATAAGACCAAATTGAGCTAGTTATGGCTCTTGACGGTGTTCCCACCATAACCCCATGCCTAGCTTTTGCTAGTCCCCTAACAAAATTCTGTGAATCGAATCAATTATCTAGGTCAGATGTAACCATCAGGATGCCCTACTAAGTCGCATCCCTAGGAATCAGATCTTAATACCAACAATAGGCCTAGAGGTACTCAAGTACTAGCCCAAATCCAGACCTGACTAGCTTTCACCTCAGTCTGCCGTGAAGGTTTCTAAGGCTTGCAGGAACTAACCTAAGGTTCGTTGTACCCAGCGGTTAAAGCACCCATGCTTGAAACATGGTTAGTCTAGGTTCAGTTTGCCAGTGCATTTTGTAAGAGAGAGATATAGAAGGAGAATTTGATTTGTGGAGAGCTTTCTCTCTCTTTTTCTTTTCATTATATTTTTCCTTAGATCCATTTTCGGATTTTCCTTAGACACAGTCTATATTGGATTCCTTGTCACCACCATCAATCCTCGCAGGGTCCCTGGCAATCGATGCTTCGAGATAGCACCACCCATGGCAACCCCGAGAACCCTGGTTTTGGAGATTTCAGGATAATCCTGCCCATGGCATTCTGTAGCTTAATCTAGACCTTGGAAATCAACATTTCGTGATAATGCCGCCCATGGCATCTGAACTAGCACAAGGTGCTTACATACCTTTGGTAGGATATTTAGATATCCTAGGAGACAAGTACCGAGGAGACGATATGTTATTGCGCATCTTCGAGGGGAATTTCCTACCTCTCCATGCCGGGAACTCATCCAAATCAACTTGTGTTTCGAGCCGCTCCTAATCTAGATCTTATGACCTTTTTCAGAACAAATTAAATGGCCTTTGGCATGATTTCATTATTCAAAGGGCACTGAACCATACTGTGTGTGATTTAGGGTGCTTAAGTTACCGAGTCCTGCAAACTAGAGGTCAGTTAACAAGGTTGAATACTTCCTAACCCTTAGACCTAATACACAAGCTTTGCATTTTCCCCAACCTCTTAAGGACTAATCTGGATCGTGACAAGTACGTGAGTGTTTAAATCCAATTAGATCCAAGAGGCCTAAGGTCGGTATTCGCCACTAATCCCTTAAGGTTTAGTCTTTCAGGTCTTAATTCATCATTCGATCCAACCTAGAAGTTAGGTAAGTTCCATATTACTTTGAAGGGACTCCATTTCCTTTATCTTTTTTCTCCTTTCTTCAAATTTTCTTTCCTCCTTTTCTCATAAAATGGATCTCCTTTTTCCTCAATCCTCTTTTTTGTTTTTTATGAAACCCTTTTTATGAATTGATTTTCACGGTGTTTTGCACTTTCATACCCCCCCATGCCTATGTTTTGCGATGTCCTCATTGCAAATTAAGTGGGTTCGAGTTCAGCTTAGATTGTACATTAGAACAGGTTCAAAGGGTGGGTGGACGGTTTGGGATGACTATTGTGGATGATTTCAAGCTCTAGTATGAGTACTAGAGGTTGAGTCGGCTATTCTAATGGATGAACCTTAAAGTGCAATATGAGTTCAGCAAAGAGATGTGTCAAAAGGGCTTCGAGTTTTTCAAAAGATGACGGGTTGCCTCCCATTAAGTGTTAAGTTTAACGCCATCAGCCAGGCATAATGAGCTTAGGGAGAATGGAGATCAAAAGATACCTCAGCCAAGTTCATATCAGTGAGTTCAATGAACAGCTTGAGTTGCTGGCCATTCATGATGAAAGATTCAGAATCAAGGCTGGGTTGACTAATTTCAATTGCTCCATTTCCAAAGAATAATCTTACCAAGAATGGTCCAATCCACTTAGATCTGAGTTTGTCTGGAAAGAGTTTGAGCTTGGCATCAAAGGTAAGACTTTCTGACTAGGGTGGAAAGATTTTCGCACAATGTGCCTGTCATGGAAGGCTTTGACCTGCTCTTTGTAGATACGCGAGTTCTCGTACGCGTCATTGCATAGCTCCTTGATCTCGCTCAATTATAACCGGTGATGTATTCCAGCCTTCATCAGATTCGGATTGCACTTCTGTACTGCCCAATAGGCCTTATGCTCCATCTCTACGGGAAGGTGACATGCCTTTCCGTACACTAATATGAAGGGAGATATGCCTAGTTGTGTCTTGTGGGAGGTCGTATAGGCCCACAAAACTTCCAAAAGGTGAGTAGACCAGTCCTTCCTATCAGGCAGAATAGTGACCTGAAGGATATTCTTGATCTCTTGATTAGATAGTTCAGCTAATCCCTTGGTTTGGGGTGACACCCCGTACTTGGTCATCAGGGATCTGAACTATACATTTGTAAAATGGGTCCCTCCATCAAAGATAATAGCACATGGGACACCGAACCAAGAAAAGATGTGCTGATGAATAAACTTGATTACCACCTTATGATCATTGATTCGGGTTGGGATAGCTTCAATCCATATAGACACGTAGTCTACAACGAGAAGAATGTATTCGAAGCCATCCGATTTAGGGAAGGGTCCCATAAAATCAATCCCCCATATGTCGAAGATTTCGCATACGAGAATTGGCTGTGAAGGCATCATATCACGGTGTCTCATGTTGCCCAAGATCTGGCAACGAGTACATCCCTTACAGTAATCATATGCATCCTTGAAGATCGTGGGCCAATAAAAGCCTCACTGGAGGACTTTAGCTACAGTTTTATGTCTAGAGAAGTGTCCACCGCAGGCCTGGTCATGGCAGAAGGATAGAATGTCTTGAATTTCTGCTTCCAGGATGCATCATCTGATGATTTGATAAGCACCAACGTGGAAGAGGTATGGGTCTTCCTAGATGTAGTACTTGGCATCAAAAAGCAACTTGTCCTTCTTGGCTTTCGGCCAATCGAACGGGATCTAATGTGACGCCAAGTAGTTAACCAAATTAACGTACCAGGGAAGTCTAACACCAATAGTCAGGAGGTGCTCATCAGGAAAGTTCTCTGTGATTGGTCTAGAAGGGTCGATGATAGCAAAAGGAAGGTAGGACAAGTGATCAGCTACCACATTTTGTTTTCCCTCCTTGTCACGAATCTCGAGGTCGAATTCTTGCAACAGCAAGATCCAGCGGATTAGTTGTGGCTTCACGTCCTTCTTTGCGAGGAGGTGCCTCACTACAATGTGATCCGAGTATATGATAACATGGGAACCCAAAAGATAGGATCGAAATTTCTCCAGGCCAAATACTACAGCCAGTAGCTCTTTCTCAGTAATTGTATAGTTATGCTGAGCCTCGTCCAATGTCTTGCTGGCGTAGTAGATGACCATGGGTTTCCCGTCGACTTTCTACCCAAGCACTGCACCCATTGCGGAGTCAGACACATCACACATGATCTCAAAGGGTAAAAATCAGTCAGGGGATTGCAGGATTGGTGCTTGGGTAACTCGTTCATATAGGCTCTCAAATGCATGAGTGCACTCGGTAATTTCGAAGGGGACATCCATTGACAATAGATTAGTCAGGGGGAGTATGATTTTCGAGAAAATGGGAATGAATCGACGGTAAAAACTGACGTGCCCCAGAAAAGAGAGGATGTCCTTGATCGAGCTAGGCATGGGTAGCTTGGAAATCAAATTAACCTTAGCTCGATCAACCTAGATGCTTTTTTTAGAAACATGATGTCCCAGGACAATTCCCTTGGGAACCATGAAATGGCTCTTTTCCCAGGAAAGAACCAGATTCACGTCGATAGAACGCCTGACGATTTGGACCAAGTGCAGAAGGCAATCATCAAAAGATTCCCCAAATACTGAGAAGTCGTCCATGAAGACTTCGAGGTACTCACCTACCATATCTGAGAATATGGCAAGCATGCACCACTGAAAAGTAGCGGGTGCATTGCAGAGACCGAACGGCATCCAACGAAATGCGTATGTCCCGAAGGGGCAGGTGAAGGTGGTCTTCTCTTGGTCCTCAGGATGGATTGCTACCTAGTTGTAATTGGAGTGCCCATCCGAAAAGCAGAAGAGTCGATTCTGTGCCAGTTTCTCGAGTATTTGATCAATAAATGGCAGTGGGAAATGATCCTTTTCTGTGGAGGCATTTAGTCTTCGGTAATCAATACAGACTCTCCACAAGTTTGCAATGCGGGTTGGTATAGTTTCTCTAGTATCAATCGTAATAATGGTAAGTCCTGCCTTTTTGGGCACAACCTGGATTGGACTCACCCAACGACTATCGGAGATTGGATAGATGATACCTGCATCTACCCACTTGATGATCTCCTTTTCACGACATCCTGTAGGTTCAGATTCAGGCATCTCTGCATTTCTTAGGATGGTCGTGAACCCTCTTCGGTGTAGATGTGATGCGTGCAATATGAGGGGCTGATGCCAATCAGGTCATTGAGAGTCAACTAATGGCTCTCTGATGCTGCTGAAGGACAGAAATCAAGCAGGTTTCCTAATCAGAGGTAAGGTGGGAATTGATAATCACAGGAAATGTCTGATTAGAACCCAAAAAGACATATTTGAGATGGTCAGGGAGGGGTTTCAACTCTATGACTGGATTTTCAGCAGCAGTAGGTGGTTCATGGTGAGGTTCAGGAGCAATGGTAGAAGCTAAAGGTATCTCTAGGTCTGGTTCAGGCTCCTTGAAGTGTGGGGTTTGATCCTCTTGTAGTTGAATATCAGGGATAAGTGGGTTTTCCTCGATATGGGTCGTCAACCACGGACTCAATGTCGCAAATTTGTTCGATAACCCCACAATTAATTCCTTTCTAGGCCTTAAAGATGTCAATCTTTAGTGTCTTATTACCAAATTTTAACTCAATTTGGCCCTCCTCACAATTGATATTGGCACTAACTGTGGCTAAAAAAGGTCTCCCTAAAATGATCGATGTGTTCTTCAGGTTTTCAGGAGCTTCCATGTCTAAAACTATAAAGTCCACGAGGAAGTAGAAATTGTGTTCCCTAACTATGACATCCTCGAGAATTCTTTTTGGTGACTTAATAGATTGATCAGCCAATTGCAATGTCACCTTTGTCGGTTTGAGCTCAGTTTCTTCAAGGTGGTCAAGCAGGGATGTAGGTGTTAGGTTTATGGAAGCTCCAAGATCCAATAAGGCTTTGTCAAATTGTATATAACCGATAGCACAGGAGATAAACGGGGTGCCTCGGTCTTTTGCCTTAGGCGAGAGTTTGATCAAAATGATGGAGTTGGATTGCTCCGACAGTACAATTAGGTTCCTAGCTTTTGTTCATGGCTTACATTTTGGTGTACATATATCTTTTAGGAATCTTGCGTAAGTCGGTACGTGGCAAATTACATCCATCAATGGAATGTTTATTTGGACCTACTCAAAGAGCTTGACTTGGTCCTCCTCGAGAGCCATAGGTTTGGGTTTCTTCTTTCCCTTGGTCAAGGCCTTGGGAAATGGAACCTCAGATGGTTCCTTTAGAATTGGCTCAGGCTCTTTATCAGGGATCGGGGTGTCCTGGATGACCAATCTAGGGTTAGGGCCTACAGTCTCAGGCGAGTTGTGGCTAGGAAAAGGTTGGTCCTGTGTTGCTTTGCCACTACGGGTGGTGACGGATTTAATCCTGCCTGATTCTGGTTTGGGCTAGGGAGGATAGGTGTTTGCTACTGAACCCTAGAATATGATGTTGAAGCACCCGTCCCATCAGGGGTTGGAGTAGAAGGGGCCTGAAAAACAAAGTGGGCTTCGCCCTGATTTGGGTTCATAACACGCCTCTGGTTTGGCACATTATTTGGATTCGAAAGAGGTTGAGAAGGGAGTGCACCCGACTGGCGAGTACTTGCCAGCTAGGCCAATTGATTGGGCAGCTCGGAGATTTCTTCTTTATGTTGGTTTTGCATGTCAACCAAGGTCTAGAGAATCAAAGCTGTCTGATCTTCCTTAGGTGGTCCAGATTGGAAATTTTGATTGGGCCTTGGTTGAGTGGGTTGATAGGGGTGTGGGTTTTGTGGTCAGGGTTGGAACTAAGGTCTTGGATGTGGGTTATTTCCCAACCACGCAAAGTTTGGATGATTATGCCATCCAGGGTTGTAGGTATTGGAGAAAGGATTGTTCTACAAGGCATGAAGATCCTCGCAAGTCTGAGGATCCCCAGAGTAATCAGGGTATGAGGGTTTAGAGTTCCCCCAAATGTGGTAGGCTAGCTTAGAGTTTCCTCCAAAGCCATAATCAGATGGGGGTGGATATGCATCCATCCCTGGAGAGTGGTAGATATTGTGTGCAGTTTCCCTACATGAGGGCGGTGGTGTATATGTGCTTTGTGGTGTAGAGGTGGTCTTGTGTAGATGTCGAGTGGTGTCCACTATTTGTGATCACTAAATCGGTATTTAATAATATCGCATTGTAATATAGCCGAAGAAGCGTTCAAAACAAATATAATTTTATTACTCAAATTTTGAAGTTCGAGGTCGAACATAGGGAGCAAATTGGGGTTTAGAAATCAAGATCACAATTCAGAATTTAGAAGAATATGCAATAATATCAATATCACAGTGCAAAAATAAAGGAGTAATTATAGAGCACAAAATACTAAAGAAACTCAATGTATATGAATGAAACTCAAAATTTGATGTTTGATTTGTGAATCAGACACCTTAAAACGATGATGCTATAGTTCTCCTGACTTCTTTCTTCTACTTCTACTCCTCTTCTTTCTCTTTCTCTGTCGACTACCTTGGCTTCAGCTTTCTCCTTCCTCTACGATCTTTCTCTGCCTCTCTTCTTTCGCCTTTCTCTGCCTTGGCTTCTTTACGTCCTTGCCTTCCTCTCTTTGGCTTTAGCTTTCTGCCTTTCTTCCTTCAGTTTCTTCCTTCTCTTCTCTATCTTTCTTTGCCTTAAATTCTACGGCTCTTGTCTTCTCCTTCTTCCTTTGGCTTCGCTTCTCCTCCTCTTCATCCTGCAGAGCAAAACCTACCCCCTACCTACACGCACTCTCCTCTCTTTTCTCTCTTAGGTTCTGCTCTCTTAGAGCCACGCGTTTCTCTGGTAATCGGGTCAGGTACGTACCTGGGACCAGGCTCATCGGCGTGTGGTGGTGGGTGAGGTGTGCAAGTCAGGTTGGGTCAAGACCAGGTCCGTGGGGCGTGGTCGTGAACGAGGCCAGTCGGTCGAGTGAGAGGGACCTCACCCCATGATTCGGAGGTGATAGGCCTCTAGCAGGAATTCAATTTATGCAGGTGCTGCTCCTCTTCCGGTTTTGAGGTGGGACTATCTTCCCACCTTCTTCGCGCACGACCGCAACAGAGGTGTTCCTTCGATTGCAGCAGTTGCTACTGCTCTTGACTGGAATTGGATGCCTGGAGTCGTGCGCGAGTGTCTTTCGTGCAGTCTAGGATAGAGACCTGGGGTTGGCATGGCCTGGAGCTCACTTCAAGCTTGCTTCAAGCTCTGCGCCAATGGCGGAGCATGCTGATGAGACACTCATCATGATCTCTAATTACCTCTAATTAACTAGTCTTCCTAGTTAATTAGCTAAGGTTATGAACATATAAAGGTTAATTATAGAATAAGGGATATTTAGTCAAGGACCTTAAAATAAGTTGAAAATGACATTTTATCATTCAATTGACATTATTAATAATTTAGATAATAATTGGACTCGAAATCCTATTAATCATTCTCTTAATTAATAAGTTAAGTAACTTAAGTATAATGTATACCTAAGTATGTAATAACTTAAGTGACTTTACTTAATCTAATAAATTAACCTAAAAAGGTCAAAAATGTAAATTCAAGGTGTAAACATAATATTTACCTTATTTACTAACATATATAAAAAGTTGAAAAAGATCTAAATTAAAATAAACCTTCAAAACCTGGGTTTACATTTTAGTCCTTAATATTCATTATAGTCGGGTCCTTATTTCTCACACAGGTCCTTAAGTTTTATTACTTTTATGTCCCTTTTTGTCTTCTTCTTCTTCAGCCAAACGAATGGCTGGCGGCAGAGAGTCACCCCACCGCGTGATCACCACCCTACTGACATCATTCCTCTTTGTCCAAGCTCTTGCAGCTTGCGCTCACCACCTCCACTTGATCCACTGGTCTGGATTAATCGAGAATCCTATTTTTCAGTGGGAGATAACCTCACTGTCGTCAGAGACGACGATGGAGGTTAACTTCCTCAAGCTCCTTCTTCGGCTAGACCCTGCCACTCTCTTCGCCGCAAACTGTTATAAATACCCCCTCACACCTTTGATTTTATTCAAGTTGCCTCCCTTCCCTCTTCTAACACTGTAGCTGACCCGATAGGCTATTCCTCCAAAACTCCGGCGACTTCCCATTCCATTTTCCGACTTCCTCCGTCCATCTTAAGCAGCCGAGGAGATCCGCCGTGGTCTTCCGCACCTCTGACAAAGGCGTCGACCCTAGGATTCCTCAGCTCCACCTCAAATCCGCCCGCTGGAGATTTTTCTTCCACCCTTTGATTTCATCGTCTGTTATGAGCCTTCGGCGGAACCCTATTGACCCCTTCGTCTAGGTAACAGTAGATTAGGAGTAGGCTAGCTTAGTTAGTTAGTTTAGTTAGTTAGATTAGAGTAATGTTAGAATTTAGTTTCATCTCCTCCTACTCTGGCGAGTTCCTTGAGCTCGCCAGAGCTTCAATCTTGTCTTTTAATTCACTGTCCACCTTCCTGTATCTTCCATGTTCACTTCTAAATCACTTAATCATTAATTAAATCACCTAAATGCCTAATTCAAATCTTACCTTCACCGACTATCATCACTGTCCATGGTGACAGTAGTCGATTTAATTCTACCTCCATTGGGTTCTTTCATCACTTATCACCACCTATGAACCCTAATCGACATTATAATACCTATTATTATCATCTATAATTAAATGCCCAAAATTTAATTTAGTTCCTCAGCTCGCTGTCTATGGCGGCTCAAGAATAGTTCAAACTATAAATTAAATATATATTTATGAATAATAACATCTATTGACTTGATTTAACCTCTCAATCGAGTGGTTAAACAAGTCCTGAGCTTTAACCACTCAAATCTTTTAAGAAAATAATTTCATTGTCAAATCTTACATTTTAATGAACAAATGAGGAATTAAATGTGATACTGAGGTTCCTTGCAACCTCAGGATCCTTTTTGAATCAAAAAATGGTTAGTTTTATTAATCTGTACATACAATTTTATATTTTCTAGACTCACCGGAGCTCTGGTGAGCTCCGGCGAGCCATTTTTGTGTTACAGCCTCTAGAACTTGCTGAGTAGCTCCAGAATAGTATTATAAGGATCACTGATTGTTTTAAAGAAATTTGTTTGAGGATTTAACCACTGGAGCTATAGATGTAACTTCATCTTCCCCAACTCCGGCGAGTTGGAGAAGTCAGTTAGGAAAGATCTGAAGAGCATTTAATGAGCTCAGAAGCTTCAGTGCAATGCACTGAAGCTATTTAAACCTTCAAAACACTGTAACAACCTTCCATTAATTTTGTCGAACACACACCTTTTTCGGTTCAGGCGGCGAGCCTGAAACCCTAGGAATCAAGGTTAGAATAACTTTCTGAAGATCTGAATGAGTTTCCGAGGTTGAGGAGACTCTAATTGAGGCATTAATTTATTGGGAGAAGATTTTAAATAGAAAGTCAATTTTCGAGCTTCCATAGTCAAACATGAGTCTGTTAATGGAGTTCTAAGCTCGAATTGAGGAATTGAGATGTGAAAACTGTTTTTGGGATCTTATTTGATGATCTGAGAGTGATTAAAGTAAGCTCAAATGAATGAATGTTTGAGAATTTAGTTTCTGCTAATTTGGGTTACTTTCGAACCCAAACCAACAGGAGTACTATTCTGATGAAATTTAAACTTAAAACCTATCCAGATTGATCTGTTATAACCCTTAGAATTAATCTAAATTGATTAGAAACACTTTTAAGTGTCTGTTGCACTTATTGAAATCTGAAAAATCAAACTCTGAAGCTTTCAGAGAAGTGAAAAACTTCTCTGCATGTTCTGAAGGTCTTAAGAACTTAAGACCTACTCTAACAGAAGCAAAATTACTTATATAACATATACAGACCTTTTAATAGAAGAGAGAAGTCCGTCTGAAGACTCTCCTGACATAAAATTCACTTTCCAGGCTTAAAAACTCCGTAGGAACCCCTGATTTCATCTTTTAAATTGAAGAGAAAAACATCGTTAAAACATTAAATTGACCCTGAAATTGTGTAGATTACCCTTAGAGCTTTCCAACAAACTTGAAATCATTCAATTTGGAGCTCTGGGTAGAAAGTTATGAACATTTGAATTCGAGTTTGAGAGGGGTAGGATAGTCCCACCTCAGTTGTTCATGAGCGCGCGCCTGGGGATAAAAGTAATTCGTTGCATGGCCTCTGCAGTCGTCAGCGGTTATCGATTCCATTTGATCTGAGCATTGCATGTGTTCTGTGTGTGCGGGCTTATGCCTGCGGGTGTGCGCCCTTGGGGGCGTGTGAATGAGGTTGTGCCTTGGGAGGTGAGAGTGGCCTGGGAGGCCGGGTTGAGCCAAAATGGCTCGAGACTGTGAATCGATAAACAAATGAACCGAAAATGAATCTAGCTGAGATTAGGCGAGGATCGAGTAGGGTCTGGTCCCACCCTGGTCTCAGGGTGCTGTGTATCCTCGAAAGGACCTCGCCACAAATAAAATAACTTTTGGTTAAAAAAGTAAAAAAACCCAGTTCAGCTGAAAGTTTAAGGAAAAGAGAAGCCGCTGAAGGATGCTAAGTGTTGAAGCTGAAAGCTAAAGAAGAAAGCATAGGCGCTAAGGAGTGTTAAGGAAAAGAGACTAAGGAACAAAGGAGAAAACTAAGGGAAGAAGAGAAGGCAGGAGACTAAGGGAAAAAGAATAAGAGACAGGAAGAAAAGAAGGCAGGAACAACAGAAGAAAGAGAGTTCAAGAGATAGAGAAGAAAATAAAAGAAAGAAAGAAGAAGATGAGAGGCTGAAGAGATAAATGAATTTTTCTTGTATCATTATTTTTTTTTTGTTCTTAATTGTAAAAAGGCATGTTTTAATATAATAACTTTTAATTGCCTTAATTTCTTAGAACGAAATAAAATTGAAAAGCTAGCATGTTTACTTGTTAATAAAGTAGATCATTTTGAGTAAATATGTTTCAATGGAATTTTGTATATTCTTTATAGTTTAAATATTTTTAAAAAATTCATGTTTTGAAAATCAAACTAGTTATACCTCCTAAATTTATAGAAATTAAAGAGAATTGGTGAATTTGGAGAAAATTATTATACCTCCCAGTGAACAACTTGGACTCAACTAGTAAAAATTTCTAAAATGTTAGGTTAATTCGACCCTATACTACACAATCGACACAACTTCGAGTTAACTTAAGTGATTTCTTCTACTCTTAATTAAGTAAAATTAACTTAATTACTGAGTTGAGTGAAACCCACGTATCACACGCCTGCACCTGAAATCACCACAACAGCCTCACGGCCACGTTAGAACGTTTAGGAAGCTTTGCCGAGGCACGGCGAGTATGCTGCGGTGGTCGGTGTGGCGTGGGAACACCTGTGTGAGCGTGCCTAGGGCACACTGTGTGTGTATGTGTGGGTGTGTTCAAGGGTGTGTTTGAGTGAGTGTTTGGGTGATATGAGTGAGGGGTTGTGATCAGGGAGTCAAGGTGATGCTTATGGACTTATCAGTGAGGAGGGGGGTGGTCTGTGGTAGTGGAGTGATCTCGCCAGAGTTGGTGGCAGGAGGTGAAGGAGATGATGGTGGTGGAGTGCGGCAGTAGTCGATTTAGGGAAATAAAGAGGGGGAAAGGAAGTAGAGGGTGAAAGGGACTTATCTAGGAGGTGAAGAGACGAAAGGGAGATGGAGATGGTGTCAGGCGTGTATTGTCGACGTCGGAGACGAGGATGCTCAGAGAGGGACGGTCGGCGAGGATGAAGGGGAGACAGGGGCGTCGGCGGGTGCTGCACGACGTGGACAAACGTGAGGAAGAAGAACTTGCCACTGGTATTGTGGTTAGGCGACGAAGGAGATCAGGGAAGGTCGTCGGAGCTTGATGAGTGAGTCGGCCGGAGGAGGAGAGAAGAAATTGAGGGGATTTCCGGTCGATTTCAAGCTTAAAGGAGTCAAGGTGAACTGGGCTCCTTTAAATAAAGCCCTGGAGGTTGGTTTTGTGCTTGGAAGCCAAGCTTCCAAGCAAGGCAGGGTCGTCGGAGTTGGCAACTCGAAAGAGACCCAAATCTCTCATGCATTCGCATGAGAGATTGGGAAAGAATCTTGGATCATGGATGGATTTAGATTGGAGGGATTTTCTCAGAGAATCCCCTTCAAAATCAGGGAGAAATCACCTTCTAAAGCTCGCTGAAGTAGAATTCCTTCGCTATAATGGCAGAGGGACCTAATTGCAAAGAGCCATGATGAAGGTAGGGGGCTTTTGCAAAGGTTTTTGAAAGATAGGGGTACAAATGTAATCAGGTTGGACCTATTTGAAAAGTGGGTCAATATGAGTTTCCCTTAGGTCCAAATTTTGGTACAAACCTAATTTGGACCTAAGGAATCCAATGGTGAAGTTGGAGTTTGGGTTTGACCACATTTGACTAGGAAATTTATGTAAAAACCCAATTTAGGGCAAATATATGTCTGAGACCCCATTCTAGGTCAAAATGGGTTCCAATGGCCAAATTGAAAATTCTAAACCCTAGAGAATATTTTTCTATGATTTTTAGAGGGTTTAGGTGAATTTTATTCTGACCAGAACCTTGTTTAATCACCTAGGTCTATTTTAGGGTTATAAGAAGTCATTTAATTCCCAGAACTCACACGAACCCTTTTCTGTCAAATCCAACCCACTTTTTATCTTGTTAAGACCTTTTGACCTGTGTTTAGCCGTTCAGAAAACCCGTTGTTGTATTGCAATAGTAAAATTGCAGTTTTATCCCTTATTTCTTACTTTTCTCTCAGAAAGGTTATTCAGTGAATTAGGACATCCAGTTGGTTATGTAGGAGCTTTTATTCTCTTCTTTGGGTCAAAATGAGCTAGTTAGGGCACATGATGGTGTTGCCATCATCCATCTTCTTCTCATTGATGGAGACCTTATCTAATTGGCTAGCTATCAACTCCAAGGCAACAGATGCGGAAAGGCCTCGAGACTCGTGTACCCCCCAATTGTTTGTCAATGCACGGGTGGACGTCCGGTCGTACACACCTAGTGACTCATTGTTCAGGGAGTTCTCGCACATGTTCTCAAGAATTCCCCAAATCTCGTCTTCATGCTGACCCATGATGCTGCCACCACAGGTTGCACTAACAAATAACTTGATATCATCACGGAGCCCGTGGTAAAAGGATTGGACTTGTTCCCACTTAAGGAGTCCGTGGTGGGGGAATTTGCACATGAGATCTAGAAAACATTCCCATGCTTCATGTAGAGATTCTTCCACTCCTTGGGAGAAGTGCGTGATTTGGTGCCGCATAGCGTTTATGCGACCAATGGGATAGAATTTTTGCAAGAAGGCAGTTTGAAGTTCTTCCCATGTGTTGATCATGTGTGGATAAGTTTGAAACCAGTAGGTAGCTTTGTTGCCAAAGAGAAGGAGATCTTTAAGAGCAAGACGTCTCGATTCTGCATGTCTACCTCAAAGGTGTGGGCTAGATGCTTCAGATTCTTGATGTGTTGGAAAGGATCCTTGGAGTTCAAGCCATGGATTTTTGGAGTCATGTGAAGCATACTAGGCTTGAGCTTCATGTCGAGTCCGCCCATAGGGATATTGATTCATGGTTCGATCTTCACTTCCACGGGATTGTAGTGATCTCGCATTTGAGGACGCAGTGGTGGGTTGATGAAGGCATTAATCTGATCTCTAAAATCAAAGAATTGTTGTGGTTCAAAGTTAGGCCATTCTGGCTGATCCATGGTTGTGATTGGAGGTTCGGGCTTAGAATCAGAGGAAATGTCAATATGATCAAGTTGTTGAAAAAACACAGAGGTCGAGGCTTGGCCTCGACGAGAGTGAATAGCTAATGGAGGCCTCAAGGGTGGTTTTAAGGACCTCCTCCCAAACATGCACTGATGGAGAAGATGAGAGATAGAATGTCAGACAGACCCAATTGAGGCACCTAAAGATTTTTGGATGACTATAGAGGTTCGGGGCGGATGATGCCCCTAAATCAGAAAGTTGTCCACCTGAGAATTACCTGGGCAGCCAAGAAGAGAGAGCCCCATAAAGACCCCTACATGGTAGAGCATCCCCACGGGTTACAGGGTTTCCCCCACTCGACCTTCCTTATCACTGAGGGTCCAGGTAGACCAGAATGGTGACTTGACCTCGTAAGTCTACCAATTTTAAGTTTAGAGGAAGGTGCTTATTATTTCACTTGAACTTTAAGATATTTTGTGCACGGTGACCTAATTTGAAGATTGGTTGACCCCACAGGGTGGGTCAACTTCACCTGTTTGTCCTTTGAGATTATTAGGTCCTAATTTTTTTAAGATTCAAGTGGATATTTAAAGCCTCATTTTAGGGTTTGCTTTCTTAGGTCAATTCAAACAAGGCTTGGGACACACATAGGTTGGGAGAATATATTCTTAACTAAGCAAGTGGAGTCCTCAACCCTAGAATAGAAAACCTAATTTGGCTCTGATTGATTGATGACGCTACATTTTATGATAATAATTCTGCCAATCGGGGTTTATCTTAAGGGTAACATATACGAATATCACATCATAAATGGGCATGGGAGCATTACATGCACCCCACATTGAGATTTCTTATAAACCGGTGTTAATGGCCATTTGCACAAGTTCATGTCAAAACAGGCCTCAGATGAGAAATCGGACCGCACGGATGGATTCAGAACGATGAACAGAGTCCAACATACTCAAAATCAACCAAATCTGACATCCGGAGCTCCCGCAACTTTCCTGAGAAGTTCTGACCGTTGATTTGATGATCGATGGTCCACAACGCGCCACATGACACCCGATCAGCGCATCCAAGCCACCACCCCACCTCTTCCATCACCGTAGGATGAATCTCAGCCGTTCGATCTGTGATCGAACGAATAAGAATGTCTCGTAGCACCTTCGACAACCTGCTGCACACTCTCTTCGTCACCAGCAGGGTGATCTCATCCGTTGGATCTGCGATCGAATGGCTGAGAACTAATCTCGCACCGCCCATCCAACGGTCGACACGCCCGTGCACCCGCCTCCTCTCCACGACCATCCACCTTTGCAGCTCAGCGGTCGGCACCTCGACCTCGCACTGAGGGGTGCGGGTTCGAAACACCCACTGCATCCCAAATCTGCACGATCTGCTGGGCGTTCAATTATGGTCGTTCATCTGTGATCAAACAACGTAGAAGTAGGTGACGCGGTGCGATCGCGAACGCTCATGCCAGACGTGCGTGATGACGCGTGCGCATAGCACTCGTGAGGTGCGATCTGAAGCACGCTCAGCGCACGATCTCGATTGTTCGATTTGCGATCGAACGGTCCTTAGTGGCCGCACACGGATCACCGAGAAGAAGAACACACGCGCAAGGGACCGACAGACAGGGAGCTACACCGACGATTTTGGCATGGGTTTAGCGACATCCCGGACGTCGCTAAAGCCCCTACTTCATTTGGAAAGCCCTTCTTCCTATATAAACCCCTTCCAACTACCCATGTAAAGCATTGATTACACTTGCAAGCCTCCTATCCTACTCCTAGCCATCCTTAGCACCCTTTTGTGGTAGCCGGAGCTGACGAGTCGCCGACGGAGGCCTCCTCCACCATCGTGGCTACCTCACCGTCTTCTCTTTCTCTGTCTCTCTCTCTAGCTTAGCTTTACTTTACTTATGCTTAAGCATTTATCTAGTGTTGTAATTGTAAAATTGAAGTTGCATGTTAAATGATGATGCTCCCTATCTAGTTATTGTCTCTTTTTTTCTTGAGTTTTTCTCATCTTGATTTACATGAATGCTATGCTAAAAAGAACTCTAACCCTACACATTCTCTCTCTTTCTCTCTCTCTTACTCGCTTTTCTCCCGTGTTTTCTCGCAGGCAAAACCCACCATTTCTGTGACAACCAAGTGATAGAAAAACCCGATTTCACGCCTCCCTGTGTTCGACACTCGGACTCACGTCTGATTCTTTCTTTAAAATTGACGCAACGAACGTGAGCTACAATGACCGATTTATACAAATGAGTCTGGAGTGCGTCAGTTTTTGGCGCCGTTGTCGGGGAGGCAACGGATTTATTTTGTTGTTTCCATTCTACATCCATACTCACATCGTCTGACTCATTTTCTCCCTCTACTTGATTGATTGTAGGAACTCAGCGCTAGGGTGACGATGGAGCGCGACTCGTGATGGTAGGGATAGAGTAAGTGCAGCAAGGACCGGTTGTGAGTATTTCTTTTCCCGTGGTTGTTTGCTTGATTAAAAAAATCAAAAAAAAATTTAAAATAAAAATAAAATTGGCGTGGTGAATGATTGCCTGATCCTCATCCTTAACTCATCACCCAACAAAAAAATACACTCTAACATTCTTAAAGACCTAATCTTTTTGAGTGTTCTTTTTCTTTGAGTGGTGTTTGCGAAGCCACCGTGGTTTGACTTGGGCCGCACCACTCACCCCTAAAATCAACTAATCTGGTAGAAATTGCATGAACACTAGGATGAGCACATTATAATTCTAGAGCCTCATCACGCTAAAGGAAATTCACTCTCATCCATTGTGTGCAAAACTTGGCATGCCCACTTGAAACTTGTCTGAAAATACTAAGACATGTCAACCCTAAAAGACACTAAAGTAAGGGGAAATGTTAAAAGACACCACATCTTAAATCCTTCCTTGAAAACCATGTCTTGTTAGGAGCACACACATCTGAATTGGATAACTATGAGGCACCACCCCAATTAACGCCTCATCACATAACCTGAGCACAAGCACTGCCTTAGCCCCATTAAAATAGAGTAGACGCACCCTAGGCAGGACTGGGTTAAGTCTCAAAAGGTGTGGTTTTGTTTGTTGGGCACTTGGCCTTCATTCCCTTAATAGAATCTAGTGACTAGGCTATGGGGAAGTGTCAAACGACCGCGGTTGTGGGGTCTACGGAACCAGCAATGTAAGCCAAAGGAAGAACCTTCCCCACAATCCCCTCGTAATCAACCTGGCCAGATTAGCTTTGGGAAGGGTGGTCCCATGCCTACAGACTTGATCGTTCCTTTGGAGATTTCTAGGTTCCCTAAGGAATACATTGTAAGGACTACGCTTGTTTGCTTGATTGTGCACACACGCTTCTCGCATATGTCTCTCTTCGCATCCCTCCCCCATTCTTCTCTAGTGTATGCACGAGAGATGATCACTTCATCCCGAGTTGTTTGTTTTGGGATAGGAAACCAGGAGACTTGATCTTGCTAGAGATATGGCCGAACCTAGAGTAGATGAGGTTGAGGGCCAACCTCCACCAGATACGATGGCCATCACCCAGGCCTAGATTAATGCAAACCACTGGCTTCAGCAACAATAGGTCCACACTATCATGCAAGCCATACATCGGTTGCAGAACTCACAGGGGCAACCACCACCACCTTTGCAGGACCCGCAAGGGCAACCACCACTTGATCCACCACAATTCCAGGGCCAACCTAGGCCCCTCCGTGACTTCTACAATCCTTCGACGATTCTGATTGAACCACACCTTAGGGTCCCCGAGGGGGGAGATGATTTTGAGCTGAAACCAAACGTCTTAAGCCTGATTCAGGGCCACTTTCATGGGAACTCAAATGAGGACCCCTTCCAACACCTAGAGGATCTTGACCGAATCGCCTGGACTGTAAAACCCAAGAACATTAGCCTAGACATTATTTTGATCAAGATGCTCCCTTTCTCACTAAGAGATAAAGCGTCTCACTTGCTTAGGACTTTAGGAAGACCTATCTCTACCTGGGAAGAACTGAGGCATGCATTTCTAAAGAAATTCTTCCCCATAGGAAAGATCAATGCCCTCAGAAGAGCCATTACCACCTTTACACTCTAGGGCAGGGAATAGTTCCATGAGGCATGGGAGAGATTTAACGAATTATTAAGGAAATGCCCACACCATGAGATTCCGAGGTGGCAATTGGCCTAGATCTTCTACCACGGTCTAGATAGCAACCTTCGGAACTTCGTCGATGCCTCATGCAAGGGAAACTTCCTGAAAAAAGACGAGGAGAGCGCATTTGAGCTCTTCGAGTCTATGAGCAAAAATTCACTCAACAATGACTCCATGACCTAGTTTAGTTGATCCAGTCAACCTCGTGGTGGGGTCTATGAGGTACAAGCAAATTTTGGAACGGTTGACATGGATATCATTACTAAGAAATTGGATCGAGTGGAATTGGTAGATAAAAAGATAGATGAACTATTGAACCAGACCAGGAACCTGCTACAGACTCTCTCCCTAGCAAAGGGAGCTCACAATGTCGACCTAGTCCAGCCACTAAGCCAGATGCACCTGGAACAACCCCTGACCATGTTCCAAGGAGGAACCTTTGCTCCCTCAACCCCTGATTATTCTCTTCCCTCCCCCTCAACACCTTCTATCTTTGAAGATGTCCAGGCTATCCAAGGTTATTCTAAACTTGACCCCTTCTCCAACACCTACAACGCTGGATGGTGTAATCACCAAAACTTTGCTTGGACGAACCAGAAACCACCTCAATTCTAGAACCAGCCCAGGCCAAACCATCAGCCAAACCCATCCTCCTATCAGCAAGGTCCACCAGTTAGACGCCCCTATAAGCCAAATAGGGCTGCCCCTCCCCCACAAAACCAAATGGACACCTTGATAAAAATGATGGCTGAAATGAACCAAAAACACCAGGAGGAAATGGCTCTAGTGAAGGGACAATTGAGCCAGCTGTTGGATTGTAAACAACAAGGATCCCTTCCTTCTCAGCCACAACTGAACCTGCGAAACGTGAGCCCAAATTAATGCTAACCACTGGCTTCAGCAACAATAAATCCACACCATCATGCAAGCCATACAACGGTTACAGAACCCACAAGAACAACCACCACCACCTTTCCAAGACATACCAGGGCAACCACCACTTGATATACCACCATTTCAGGATCAGCTGAGGCCCCTCCACGATTTCTATAATCCCTCTGCTATTAGAGTCGAGCTGCACCTTAAGATCCCCGAAGGGGGAGATGATTTTGAGCTGAAACCGAATGTCTTGAGTCTGATCCAGAACCACTTTCATGGAAGCTCAAATGAGGACCCCTTCCAACATCTAGAGGATCTCGACCGCATAGCGCGAACTGTGAAACCTAGGAACATTAGCCTTGGCATTGTTCTAATCAAGATGTTTCCTTTCTCATTAAGAGACAAGGCTTCTCATTGACTTACAACCCTAGGTAGACCCATCACCACCTGGGAAGAAATGAGGCATGTATTTTTAAAGAAATTCTTCCCCATAGGAAAGACCAATGCCCTCAGAAGAGCTATTACTACCTTTACACTCCAGGGTGGGGAACAATTTCATGAGGCGTGGGAAAGATTTAATGAACTCTTGAGGAAATGCCCACACTACGAAGTACCAAGGTGGCAATTGGCCCAGATTTTCTACCATGGTCTGGATAGCAACCTGCGGAACTTCGTCGATGCCTCATGCGAGGAGGACTTCTTGAACAAAGACGAGGAGAGCGCATTTGAGCTCTTTGAGTCTATGAGCGAGAATTCGCTCAACAATGCCTCTATGACCCAGTTCAACAGGTCCAATCAACCCCGTGGTGGGATTTATGAGGTACAAGCAAATTCTGGAATGGCTGACATGGACATCATTGCCAAGAAATTGGATCGAGTGGAATTGGTGGACAAAAAGATTGATGAGCTATTGAACCAGACCAGGAACCCCTTACAGACTTTCTCCCTAGCAAAGGGAGCACATAATATTGACCTGGTCTAGCCCTTAACCCAACTAAACCTGGAACAACCCCTAACCGCGTTCCAGGGAGGGACCTTTGCTCCCTAAACCCTTGCTTACTCCCTTCCCTCTTCATCAACATTGGCTAACCTAGAAGATGTGCAAGCTATCCAAGGATATGCAAAACCTGACCCTTTCTCCAACACTTACAACACTGGCTGGCATAACCACCCCAACTTTGGTTGGACAAACCAGAAACCATCGCAATTCCAAAACCAGCCCAGTCCAAACCAGCAGCCACACTTGCCCCCTATCAACAAGGACCACCAGTTAGACCCTAATATAATCAGAATAGGGTGGCCCCTCCCCCATAAAACTAAATGGATACCGTAATAAAGATGATGGCTGACATGAACCAAAAACATCAGGAGGAAATGGCCTTGGTAGAGGGACAATTAAGCCAACTCTTGGACTATAAACAACAAGGATCCCTACCTTCCCAACTGATTAGCCCATAGTTGTGGGCTATTTAAGTATTTAAGTGCCTAAACATTAGGTTAATTCTAACATTTATTTAGCATAAATTAGGATGTAAATAGATTAATTCATATTTTTAATTTAATTACATAATCCATGCATTGCATTCATATTTTAAATGCATTTAGAATTAGCTTAGAATGGCATTCATTTAATTAGTTAACCAATTAGGTACATAAAAGTTGAGGGTTTGTATATAAATAATCATAATATTTTAATAATATCCTTTATTCTTCTTCTTCTCAGCAATGGCTCGGCTGCCGCTGCAACGGCTCTTGCCGCACTGAAGCCATATTCATGGATCAGCGGAGAAGGTGGATGTACTCCTGCCTCTCAATTCAATTTCATACAAGCAGCTATAAAAGGAGGAAAGAGGCTGCCGAGTGGGGGATGCCTCCACCCCCAACCCACACTGTGCAGAGTCCATCTCTTCCATTCCACACTGCCAGCCTCAACCGCGGCGACGACCCTCCACCATCGTGGGCGTGTGGTGTGACAGGCCACACCACCATCCGGAGGTCGTCCGCATTACCGTGAGCACCTCGCCGTGCACCTCCCTCGACGCCGTCATCAACAACCACCGTCACTGCAATCACCCCTCAGCCAGTTAAGACATCCGGGAAGTTTCCCGGACATCTGAAGCTTTGACCTCCCACTCCTGCAACAACCACGCTCGCCCGCTCACCTTCCGCCTGCAACCTCACCCGCTCACTCCACGCCCTCCAGCCGCACGTAAGGCGGGCACGGCTGGCAGTCTTCCCATGCCTCCAGCCTTCGTGCGCACCCGCCCCCACCGCCAATAGGCCGCGCGCACCCGCCTGCAGCCTTCCCGAGTCTGCTCCAGCACCACCCTCGCGCCTGTAGCCTTCTTCTACACGCCCTCCAACCAGCATGCGCCAGCCTGCGCACCCATGCCAGGGTGCAGCAACGGCTGCAGCGCTCAACCGCACACAGCAGTAGAGCCGTGCGCCTCCCGCGCCTGTAGCGCTTCCTGCGCCTGCAACGCCTCCCGCCTGTGCACGCAACAACAGGCCTCGTGCACCCATGCCACCCGCACGCTTGCAGCAGTCCTCCTGCGCCCTCCAGCCAGCGCGCACCCGCCTGCAGCACCTTCCGCCAACAGGCCGCGTGCATTGCCCCCAATAGCAGCTACATCACCGTTTGCAGCCACCTCCGCTGGAGCTCCGTCCGGCCAGCTCCGGCAACCGCACGATACGCCGCCACCACCGCTTCGAAGCCCTCGGTCCTAAGAACTTCCTCCGAGCTTCCCGCATCTGGCCATCCACTCCTCATCGCGCACGGTCAAGGGGAATAAATCCCCTGTTTTGCTACAGTAACATTGCCATTGATAATTACATTTTCTGCCATTGTCAATTTTTAATGATATTTTATCGATTCTGCATTGCAACAAATATCCTCTAGTTATTAAGAATTGCTATTTCAGCATGATTTCTTGATTCAACCTTAATCTGAAGGCAATTTTGACTTGATTCTTGTCTGAACGAACTACGAACGAACATTTTTAACTGGTGCGAATTTAAATACGTCATTGCCTCCCTGTGGATACGACCCGCTCTTCTGTGAGTGGTTATTTCTTTTTAAATATTGATTAGTCGATTTTTCCACCACATAAAACTACAAACAACTTTAAAGCGAACAATCGACTCGTCAAATGGCACCGTTGCCGGGGAGGCAACAGACGCAATAATTTCACCTGATTTTATTTTGATTATTTGTCAATTGCACAGTGATTTGACCATTTATTATTTTCTTTTCTATGTGAGAAAATTTGTGCAAGAATCAGCCATTGTGAGAGGCGACCCTTGACGTCGCCAGAGGAGAATTGGACGAGCTAATTTGAAAAGGAGGAGAAGGTCGAGGACGTAACGGACATCATTGTATATTTAATTGCTAATTTGATTAGAATAGAATTAAGACTTTAGATTTAATTTTTCATTGCATTTTGTTTGAAACCCTTGTTCTGGGGTATATTTTGAGGGGTTTGTTCCCCGATTTTGTTTTGGGCCCGTGTTGGATAATTTTTGGGAGCCTGTTCCCTTTTCTTTAGATTTAGGTTTTTTAGTTTATTGATTACTTTTATTTGCTTGTGCATAAGTAGTTTAAAAATTAAAAATAAAAAAATGAGCTGCCTGCTAGAAGTTGCCTGCCCTTAGGACGAACCATTTAGGTCTGTATGAGCAGCCTCTAGATTTATTTCTCAGCATTACGTGCATTCTTGCATTGTTGATTGCTAGAAGCAAGGTACGCATTCTCTTACTTTGCATCCTATTCTTGATCACGCATTGCATTAGGATTTAATTCAAAGACCACAAAATTTGTCTTGAAGCGATCTAACAAGTGGTCACTTATATTCAAGAAAAAGGACTAATTAAAGGAGGGATATCTAAAAATCAAGGACTTGATTGTAAAAATGTGGTGTGCAATTCAAAATTTCAAAATCCTTTTGCGATGAATACACACTTATATCTGTTGCACCACAGCACTCATTTAGACACTCCTAAGTCTTGAAACGACTAGGATAAGAGCCCTCCTACTGTTGGATTCTGAAGTGTTCGGAACTTGAGATCAAAGGTTTTGTAAATTCAAAGAGGGGGATACCCTGTCACGGATTTTTGGGGGTAGTTGAGAAGCACCGCGAAAGCACAGCTTCAAAGGAAGGCTTAGGCCTACTTGCATCCCTCGATCTTCCGTCTTTGGATTTACTTGACCATTTGAGATTTAGGGAAGAATACCTAAGCTCCAACTAGGTCTTTTTAGGCATTTTGAAGGTTGACAATAGGCGCGTAATTGATTGGGCAACTTGTTTTGTCACCTACAATTTGAACTAAAGTCAAAAGCCTAAATTTGTAAAGACCGAACAAGTCCTTTTGAATTATGTTTGTAGTGCATGCTTGGTAGGCATTCTCTTAGGAGATAACTTGTATTTGATCCTGAACCTGAAAGAATCCTAAGAAGAGACCTTCCAAGGGTAGAAATGGCCAGTCAAAGGAGCCTTAAGGAATATTTCATCCTAACCAATCAAGCTGGCCCTACACTACGTACACCTGGAGGGGACAATCCGTATGAGATCAAAAGTAGTACCATATCCTTGCTACCCTCCTTTTATGGTACTACTAGGGAAGACCCTTACAGGCATATTGAGGAATTCACCGAGGTCTGTTCCACGGTGAAGCTGCAGGGCATTACTGATGACGCTCAAATGTGGACCCTCTTTCCCTTCTCCCTTAAGGACAAAGCCAAGCATTGGTATCACACCCTTGATAATATAAATACTTAGGATGCCTTGAAGAAGGAGTTTTTGAAGAAGTACTTCCCCATGAGCAAAACAAATCACTTTAGGAGGGAAATTATGAGTTTTGTTCAAAAGGATGGGGAAGCATTCCATGATGCGTGGAAGCACTTTAACGACTTGCTGAGACTTTGCCCACATCACCAGGTGCCTAAATGGCAACTGGTTGAAAGGTTCTACACCGGACTTAATGATTCGCATAGGCAAACTGTGGATGGTGCCTGTGCAGAAACCTTTCTATCTAAGACTGAGGATGAAGCTTGGAACTTATTTGATACTTTGAGTGAGAATTCTATTCACTTGAATTCTGCTTACATGGATAGAAAGCCCACTCTCATGCAAAGAAAGTTGGAGGTGAATGAGGCAAGGGACAACCAGAATTTAGCCTATCAGATTCAATTATTGAATCAAAACATGGAAAGGCTTATGTCGAACCCGAGTTCATTCGTACCTAACACCTCCACATCCCAAGCTTCTGAATGCTTAATTTGTCAAGGCAATACACACGCCACTGTGGATTGCCACTTGGCCTCCCAATTCCCTGAGCTTGTACAAGCGGATTTGAATGCTGCTCAAGGGTTCCGTCCAAGACCTCGTAATGACCCTTTCTCCAACACTTATAATGAGGGATGGAGGAACCACCCAAACTTTTCATGGAGACAAGGAAATGTCTCAAATTCAGGAAATTACAAACCACAATCCTTTCAAAACCATCAAATGAACCAACCTCAGACCATTGCCCAACCTAAAACCTCTGAGATGGATGAATTGAAGGCATGTTGAAAACTATGCAAGAAAGTCAAAGTGCCATCATCCAATCTCATGACAAGGCTATACATGAGATGAAATCACAAATTGGACACCTTGTTGAGGCCGTTAGACAAAGGGAGACTGGGAAGTTCCCCAGTGCTGCTGAGGAAAATCCTAAAGGAAAAGGGATTGTCTTTAGGGAGCATGCTCAGGCGGTGACTATTCTGAGGAGTGGGAAAGAAATTTTCAAACCCGATGCTCCTATAGTCTCACCCCCTAAAAAACCATCCACCTCAACTTTCACCCCCACCGGAGAAGACTTGCCCTAATCTTCTCCGCTTGAAATCACCTCATCGGAAGAAGTTGCCCCTGTTCCACCCCTTACTCGACATGACAACCCTTCCACCCAGAGATCGAGAGTGCCTTTTCCAGAGTGCTTATCCACCTCTGGGTAGACTTTTGCTGGCTCATCTGGAGCCAAAGATAAGACGGATGAGATTATGGAAACTTTTAAGTAAGTGCAGATTAACCTGCCTTTGCTTGAAGCTATCAGGCATATTCCGTCTTATGCCCGCTTCTTAAAGGACCTGTGCACAAAAAAGTGGCAATCTAGAAAACAGGTCCAATCAAAAGTTGTCCTGCCTGATTCTGTTAGCTCAATTGTTCAACTTGGCACACCCCCGAAACTAAAGAACCCAGGAGCCCCATAGATCTCTGTAGTTATTGGTGACTTACAAATTGATGAGGCTCTACTTGATCTGGGTGCGGGGGTGAACATCCTTTCGAGCTACGTGTATGAACAACTTGGGGGAGGCAATCTGAAGCCTAGCCCTGTAATCCTTCAAGTTGCTGATCGATCATTTAAGACACCACGGGGAATTTTGGAAGATGTCCTCATAAGAGTGGAGGATTTCTTCTTTCCCATTGACTTCTTAGTTTTGGACACTGACCCTACCAACAAGCCAACCAAACCCTCCATCATTTTGGGCTGCCCCTTCCTTGCAACTTCATATGCTTCAATTAATTGCAATACTGGGGCATTGAAAATGGGCTTTGGGAACAGGAAAATCTGGCTTATTGTGTTTGATGCTTACAAACAAGCAGGACTTGAGGATTGTTCTCAAGTTGAGGTGATAGATGACTTGATTGAAGAGGCGATAGATGACCTGATTGAAGAGGCAACTCCTACAATGTTATGTGATGACCCCCTTCAGCATGTCATGCTAAATGAGCATTCCCATCTCTTGGAGGAATGTGAGCATTAGGAGTTTCTGTTGAGTCTCTTCCCCCATCATTTCCACCGAAGGTCGATTTGCTACCTGAGATGGGGACATCTATTATGAAACCCTCAACCATACAAGCCCTCAACCTTGAGTTGAAACCCCTCCCTGACACTCTCAAGTATGTTTTCCTAGGTGCCAATGATACGCTCCCCGTTATCATTTCGGCTGTGCTATCTGAGGCACAGGAGGGAGCCTTGATTGAATGCCTGTCTAGGCACAAGGAAGCTATTGCTTGGAGCATTGCTGACATTAAGGGTATAGACTCTACACTCTGCATGCACCACATTTATACTGATGATTCCATCAAGCCTTTTAGGGACATGCAGAGACGTCTGAACCTTAATATGAGGGAGGTTGTAAAAAAGGAAATCCTGAAGTGGTTGGACGCCGGGATCATATATCCCATTGCTGACAGTAAATGGGTCAGTCCCATTCATGTGGTGCCGAAGAAGGTAGGCTTTACTGTGGAACTCAACGACCAAGGTGAACAAGTTGTCACTAGACCCTCAACTGGATGGAGGGTCTGTATTGATTACCGCAAGCTGAACACCGCTACCCAAAAGGATCACTTTCCTTTTCCTTTTATTGATCAAATTCTCGAAAAATTGGCAGGAAATAAGTATTATTGCTTTCTCGATGGATATTCTGGGTACAATCAGGTGGCAGTCTTTCCTGATGACCAGGAAAAGATGACATTCACGAGTCCTTACGGTACTTTTGCATTCAGGCGTATGCCATTTGGATTATGTAATGCCCCTGCAACTGTCCAGTGGTGTATGATGTCTATCTTTTCGGACTTGATTGACGAGTGTGTTGAAGTGTTTATGGATGACTTCTCTATTTATGGCTCGTCTTTCGACCAGTGTCTCCTGCACATGGAGAATGTGTTGAAACGATGTAAGGAGACTGGTTTAGTCCTCAGCTGGGAGAAAAGTCACTTCATGGTACAGAAAGGAATTGTACTTGGGCATGTTGTATCCGAGCAAGGTTTGGAAGTAGATAAAGCCAAGATTGATTCTATTTCCAAACTTCCATTGCCTACGAATGTCAAACAGATTAGATCCTTTCTGGGCTATGCTGGCTTTTATAGGCGCTTTATTAAAAATTTTAGTAAGATTTCTAGGCCACTTTGTGACTTGTTGGCGAAGGAATCTTCCATCAGTTTTGATTCAAAGTGTGCCGAGTCCTTTCAAACTCTAAAGGAGGCCTTGATCTCTGCACCTATTCTCCAAGCTCCTGATTGGACATTCCCATTTGAGCTTATGTGTGATGCTTCGGATTCTGCAGTGGGAGCAGTCCTTGGACAAAGGGTTGAGGGAAGACCTCATGTGCTGCATTATGCAAGCAAGACTTTAACTGAACCTCAGCAAAACTACACCGTCATTAAAAAAGAATTACTTGCTGTAGTTTTTACTCTGGAGAAGTTTAGGTCTTATCTACTTGGGTCTAAGGTGGTTATTTTTACTGACCATGCAGCAGTGAAATATCTCATTGCTAAGAAAGATTCTAAGCCACATCTGATTAGGTGGATCCTACTCCTTCAAGAATTTGACTTGGAAATACGTGAAAAGAAAGGAGTAGAAAATGTTGTGGCTGACCACCTGTCTCGCCTTCCTCTTAATGACTCTCTTACTGGAGACATTCGTGAGACATTTCCCGATGAAACTCTGATGGCGGTAACACCAACTTTACCTTGGTATGCTGACACTGTAAATTACTTGGTCACTGGACAAACTCCTAGCTCTTGGGATGAGCAGAAAAGAAAGAGATTCATTTCTCAAGCAAGATATTTTCATTGGGAAGAGCCAGAATTATTTAGAATTGGACAAGACCAAGTATTGAGACGTTGTGTGCCTGAAGAGGAACAACAAAGTGTGCTGAGTTTCTGCCATGAACTTCATTGTGGAGGACACTTTGGTGCTAAGAAAACTGCTTTTAAGGTTCTCCAGTCCGATTTTTGGTGGCCTTCCTTATTTAAGGATTCTCATAATTTTGTTAAGGCCTGTATTAGATGTCAACGGACTAGAACGATTGGGAAGAAGAAAGAAATGCCTCAACATCCTATTCAATCTGTTGAAATTTTTGATGTGTGGGGAATTGACTTTATAAGCCCCTTCCTGTCGTCCCATGGTTTTGAATATATCTTGGTGGCAGTTGATTATGTCTCTAAATGGATAGAGGCCATTCCTACGTGCACAAATGACCACTCTGTGGTTTTGAAATTTGTGAAGGCCAATATCATATCCCATTTCGGCTGCCCCAAGACTATTATAAGTGATGGGGACCTCATTTCCGAAACCACCACTTCAATCGGTTAATCAAGAGTTTGGGAGTGACTCACAAGATTGCTACCCGTTACCACCCTCAGACAAGTGGCCAGGTTGAAGTATCAAATAGGGAGATAAAAAATATTTTGGAAAAGACCGTTAGACCTGATAGGAAAGACTGGTCCCAAAAGCTCGATGATGCTTTGTGGGCTTATCGAACGGCGTATAAGATCCCTTTGGGTACTTCTCCCTTTCGGATTGTGTATGGAAAAGCATGCCATTTACCTGTTGAGTTGGAACATAAAGCACTTTGGGCTATTCAAAGTGTTAACATGGATTTAGAGAAGGCAGGTAGGGCACGACTTCTAGAATTAAGTGAGCTTGAGGAGCTGAGGAATGATGCTTATGACACCTCTCAAGCTTATAAAGAAAGAACTAAGGTCTTGCATGATAAGTTTATTCTTCGAAAGACCTTTGAGCCCAACCAACAAGTCTGGCTTTTCAATTCCAGACTTAAGCTTTTTCCTGGGAAGTTAAAATCTCGTTGGGATGGGCCTTACATAATTACCAAAGTATTTCCGCATGGAGCTGTGGAGAACAAAAATCCTTCCTCTTCAGCAAATCCCTTTATCGTCAACGGTCAACAGTTAAAACTGTGCATAACTGTAGATGGCCATCTGGTTGACGAAGTCACTCTTGAGGAGCCTTAGCTCCTGCCATTCTCTGCCTCAAGTAATATCTTCCTTTAGCTATTTTTGTTTTCAATGAGGACATTGTTTGAATTAGGCATGGGGGAGAGGACCTGAGGCATTTTGTTTATAGCATGCATATAAAAAAAAGAAAATGACAAAAAAAAATTAAAAAGAAATAAAAAAAAAAGTTTTGAGCTTAACTGGCTAAGTTCTGCATTCTTAAGCAAATCAGAACTCTAGGGTAGACTAAATTAATTCTAGGGTCAAACTTTAGAAGCTAAATGAGCTGCTAGCTTTAGACCTTTAGGGTCCTTTGTGGACTAAAAAACTTAACTAGGAGTTAAGTTGCGGACCACTCCTCAAGAGGTTGAGGAAGGGAAGCTAGGGTTTGAGTTAAAAAGGTGGGGTAATACCTGGAGTCTTGTTCTACCTTTTGGTTTACGGGTCCTTGTAACCCAAGCATCCAAATTTCACACACTTGGTCTAGTAATTAACTCAATTTCTTTCTTTCTGAAAAGAGATTTGATTCTCTTAGTTTTGACTTAGGAGAGGCTTGAAAACACATTTTTATTGGAAGAGTTCCCGCCGCAGGAGAGGGGAGTATATACTCACCTTGAGGATGCAATGATAACATATTACCTCCTTGGCGCTTGTCTCTTAGGATATCCATCCTACTGGGGGCATGTAAGCGCATTGTGCTGTTCAGGTACCATGGGCAGCCCTATTTCGAAGTGCTGATTGACATAGGCCTGAATTCGCTTAAGAAATCCATGGGCGATACTATCTCGAAGTGTCGATTGCCAGGAGTTCTTGGAGTCGTTATGGGCGGTGCTATCTCGAAGCATCGAAAGCCAGGCACCCTTCGAGGTATGGTAATGGGGACAATGAATCCGACATAGACCGTGTTGATAGCTGATCTGAGGTTAGACTTAGAAGAATCAAAAAAAAAAAAAAAAAATATATATATATATATATATAACTTTTTCCTTTAACTCAAATAACTAAGACCAATGCACAGGCACGGATGCTTTAATCTCAAGGATTAATAAACTTTAAGGTAGAGTCAGAAATCAGGGAAACTTGTGCCTGCAACTCGTCTTTAGCCGACCTAGTCTGTAACTTAGCAACTACTTAGGAACCTTGGGTCTAGAGTCTGAACTTAATATGCTTCTGAAGGAAGACCAAGTGAGTTAACTAGTCTACTTAGAGTGCTAGGTTTTGCTTAATTTTGTTAGGGACTAGCAAAAACTAGGCATGGGGGTATTTGATTAGCCCATAGTTGTGGGCTATTTAAGTATTTAAGTGCCTAGACATTAGGTTAATTCTAACATTTATTTAGCATAAATTAGGATGTAAATAGATTAATTCATATTTTTAATTTAATTACATAATCCATGCATTGCATTCATATTTTAAATGCATTTAGAATTAGCTTAGAATGGCATTCATTTAATTAGTTAACCAATTAGGTACATAAAAGTTGAGGGTTTGTATATAAATAATCATAATATTTTAATAATATCCTTTATTCTTCTTCTTCTCAGCAATGGCTCGGCTGCCGCTGCAACGGCTCTTGCCGCACTGAAGCCATATTCATGGATCAACGGAGAAGGTGGATCTACTCCTGCCTCTCAATTCAATTTCATACAAGCAGCTATAAAAGGAGGAAAGAGGCTGCCGAGTGGGGGATGCCTCCACCCCCAACCCACACTGTGCAGAGTCCATCTCTTCCATTCCACACTGCCAGCCTCAACCGCGGCGACAACCCTCCACCATCGTGGGCGTGTGGTGTGACAGGCCACACCACCATCCGGAGGTCGTCCGCATTACCGTGAGCACCTCGCCGTGCACCTCCCTCGACGCCGTCATCAACAACCACCGTCACTGCAATCACCCCTCAGCCAGTTAAGACATCCGGGAAGTTTCCCGGACATCTGAAGCTTTGACCTCCCACTCCTGCAACAACCACACTCGCCCGCTCACCTTCCGCCTGCAACCTCACCCGCTCACTCCACGCCCTCCAGCCGCACGTAAGGCGGGCACGGCTGGCAGTCTTCCCATGCCTCCAGCCTTCGTGCGCACCCGCCCCCACCGCCAATAGGCCGCGCGCACCCGCCTGCAGCCTTCCCGAGTCTGCTCCAGCACCACCCTCGCGCCTGTAGCCTTCTTCTACACGCCCTCCAACCAGCATGCGCCAGCCTGTGCACCCATGCCAGGGTGCAGCAACGGCTGCAGCGCTCAACCGCACACAGCAGTAGAGCCGTGCGCCTCCCGCGCCTGTAGCGCTTCCTGCGCCTGCAACGCCTCCCGCCTGTGCACGCAACAACAGGCCTCGTGCACCCATGCCACCCGCACGCTTGCAGCAGTCCTCCTGCGCCCTCCAGCCAGCGCGCACCCGCCTGCAGCACCTTCCGCCAACAGGCCGCGTGCATTGCCCCCAATAGCAGCTACATCACCGTTTGCAGCCACCTCCGCTGGAGCTCCGTCCGGCCAGCTCCGGCAACCGCACGATACGCCGCCACCACCGCTTCGAAGCCCTCGGTCCTAAGAACTTCCTCCGAGCTTCCCGCATCTGGCCATCCACTCCTCATCGCGCACGGTCAAGGGGAATAAATCCCCTGTTTTGCTACAGTAACATTGCCATTGATAATTACATTTTCTGCCATTGTCAATTTTTAATGATATTTTATCGATTCTGCATTGCAACAAATATCCTCTAGTTATTAAGAATTGCTATTTCAGCATGATTTCTTGATTCAACCTTAATCTGAAGGCAATTTTGACTTGATTCTTGTCTGAACGAACTACGAACGAACATTTTTAACTGGTGCGAATTTAAATACGTCATTGCCTCCCTGTGGATACGACCCGCTCTTCTGTGAGTGGTTATTTCTTTTTAAATATTGATTAGTCGATTTTTCCACCACATAAAACTACAAACAACTTTAAAGCGAACAATCGACTCGTCAAATGGCACCGTTGCCGGGGAGGCAACAGACGCAATAATTTCACCTGATTTTATTTTGATTATTTGTCAATTGCACAGTGATTTGACCATTTATTATTTTCTTTTCTATGTGAGAAAATTTGTGCAAGAATCAGCCATTGTGAGAGGCGACCCTTGACGTCGCCAGAGGAGAATTGGACGAGCTAATTTGAAAAGGAGGAGAAGGTCGAGGACGTAACGGACATCATTGTATATTTAATTGCTAATTTGATTAGAATAGAATTAAGACTTTAGATTTAATTTTTCATTGCATTTTGTTTGAAACCCTTGTTCTGGGGTATATTTTGAGGGGTTTGTTCCCCGATTTTGTTTTGGGCCCGTGTTGGATAATTTTTGGGAGCCTGTTCCCTTTTCTTTAGATTTAGGTTTTTTAGTTTATTGATTACTTTTATTTGCTTGTGCATAAGTAGTTTAAAAATTAAAAATAAAAAAATGAGCTGCCTGCTAGAAGTTGCCTGCCCTTAGGACGAACCATTTAGGTCTGTATGAGCAGCCTCTAGATTTATTTCTCAGCATTACGTGCATTCTTGCATTGTTGATTGCTAGAAGCAAGGTACGCATTCTCTTACTTTGCATCCTATTCTTGATCACGCATTGCATTAGGATTTAATTCAAAGACCACAAAATTTGTCTTGAAGCGATCTAACAAGTGGTCACTTATATTCAAGAAAAAGGACTAATTAAAGGAGGGATATCTAAAAATCAAGGACTTGATTGTAAAAATGTGGTGTGCAATTCAAAATTTCAAAATCCTTTTGCGATGAATACACACTTATATCTGTTGCACCACAGCACTCATTTAGAAACTCCTAAGTCTTGAAACGACTAGGATAAGAGCCCTCCTACTGTTGGATTCTGAAGTGTTCGGAACTTGAGATCAAAGGTTTTGTAAATTCAAAGAGGGGGATACCCTGTCACGGATTTTTGGGGGTAGTTGAGAAGCACCGCGAAAGCACAGCTTCAAAGGAAGGCTTAGGCCTACTTGCATCCCTCGATCTTCCGTCTTTGGATTTACTTGACCATTTGAGATTTAGGGAAGAATACCTAAGCTCCAACTAGGTCTTTTTAGGCATTTTGAAGGTTGACAATAGGCGCGTAATTGATTGGGCAACTTGTTTTGTCACCTACAATTTGAACTAAAGTCAAAAGCCTAAATTTGTAAAGACCGAACAAGTCCTTTTGAATTATGTTTGTAGTGCATGCTTGGTAGGCATTCTCTTAGGAGATAACTTGTATTTGATCCTGAACCTGAAAGAATCCTAAGAAGAGACCTTCCAAGGGTAGAAATGGCCAGTCAAAGGAGCCTTAAGGAATATTTCATCCTAACCAATCAAGCTGGCCCTACACTACGTACACCTGGAGGGGACAATCCGTATGAGATCAAAAGTAGTACCATATCCTTGCTACCCTCCTTTTATGGTACTACTAGGGAAGACCCTTACAGGCATATTGAGGAATTCACCGAGGTCTGTTCCACGGTGAAGCTGCAGGGCATTACTGATGACGCTCAAATGTGGACCCTCTTTCCCTTCTCCCTTAAGGACAAAGCCAAGCATTGGTATCACACCCTTGATAATATAAATACTTAGGATGCCTTGAAGAAGGAGTTTTTGAAGAAGTACTTCCCCATGAGCAAAACAAATCACTTTAGGAGGGAAATTATGAGTTTTGTTCAAAAGGATGGGGAAGCATTCCATGATGCGTGGAAGCACTTTAACGACTTGCTGAGACTTTGCCCACATCACCAGGTGCCTAAATGGCAACTGGTTGAAAGGTTCTACACCGGACTTAATGATTCGCATAGGCAAACTGTGGATGGTGCCTGTGCAGAAACCTTTCTATCTAAGACTGAGGATGAAGCTTGGAACTTATTTGATACTTTGAGTGAGAATTCTATTCACTTGAATTCTGCTTACATGGATAGAAAGCCCACTCTCATGCAAAGAAAGTTGGAGGTGAATGAGGCAAGGGACAACCAGAATTTAGCCTATCAGATTCAATTATTGAATCAAAACATGGAAAGGCTTATGTCGAACCCGAGTTCATTCGTACCTAACACCTCCACATCCCAAGCTTCTGAATGCTTAATTTGTCAAGGCAATACACACGCCACTGTGGATTGCCACTTGGCCTCCCAATTCCCTGAGCTTGTACAAGCGGATTTGAATGCTGCTCAAGGGTTCCGTCCAAGACCTCGTAATGACCCTTTCTCCAACACTTATAATGAGGGATGGAGGAACCACCCAAACTTTTCATGGAGACAAGGAAATGTCTCAAATTCAGGAAATTACAAACCACAATCCTTTCAAAACCATCAAATGAACCAACCTCAGACCATTGCCCAACCTAAAACCTCTGAGATGGATGAATTGAAGGCATGTTGAAAACTATGCAAGAAAGTCAAAGTGCCATCATCCAATCTCATGACAAGGCTATACATGAGATGAAATCACAAATTGGACACCTTGTTGAGGCCGTTAGACAAAGGGAGACTGGGAAGTTCCCCAGTGCTGCTGAGGAAAATCCTAAAGGAAAAGGGATTGTCTTTAGGGAGCATGCTCAGGCGGTGACTATTCTGAGGAGTGGGAAAGAAATTTTCAAACCCGATGCTCCTATAGTCTCACCCCCTAAAAAACCATCCACCTCAACTTTCACCCCCACCGGAGAAGACTTGCCCTAATCTTCTCCGCTTGAAATCACCTCATCGGAAGAAGTTGCCCCTGTTCCACCCCTTACTCGACATGACAACCCTTCCACCCAGAGATCGAGAGTGCCTTTTCCAGAGTGCTTATCCACCTCTGGGTAGACTTTTGCTGGCTCATCTGGAGCCAAAGATAAGACGGATGAGATTATGGAAACTTTTAAGTAAGTGCAGATTAACCTGCCTTTGCTTGAAGCTATCAGGCATATTCCGTCTTATGCCCGCTTCTTAAAGGACCTGTGCACAAAAAAGTGGCAATCTAGAAAACAGGTCCAATCAAAAGTTGTCCTGCCTGATTCTGTTAGCTCAATTGTTCAACTTGGCACACCCCCGAAACTAAAGAACCCAGGAGCCCCATAGATCTCTGTAGTTATTGGTGACTTACAAATTGATGAGGCTCTACTTGATCTGGGTGCGGGGGTGAACATCCTTTCGAGCTACGTGTATGAACAACTTGGGGGAGGCAATCTGAAGCCTAGCCCTGTAATCCTTCAAGTTGCTGATCGATCATTTAAGACACCACGGGGAATTTTGGAAGATGTCCTCATAAGAGTGGAGGATTTCTTCTTTCCCATTGACTTCTTAGTTTTGGACACTGACCCTACCAACAAGCCAACCAAACCCTCCATCATTTTGGGCTGCCCCTTCCTTGCAACTTCATATGCTTCAATTAATTGCAATACTGGGGCATTGAAAATGGGCTTTGGGAACAGGAAAATCTGGCTTATTGTGTTTGATGCTTACAAACAAGCAGGACTTGAGGATTGTTCTCAAGTTGAGGTGATAGATGACTTGATTGAAGAGGCGATAGATGACCTGATTGAAGAGGCAACTCCTACAATGTTATGTGATGACCCCCTTCAGCATGTCATGCTAAATGAGCATTCCCATCTCTTGGAGGAATGTGAGCATTAGGAGTTTCTGTTGAGTCTCTTCCCCCATCATTTCCACCGAAGGTCGATTTGCTACCTGAGATGGGGACATCTATTATGAAACCCTCAACCATACAAGCCCTCAACCTTGAGTTGAAACCCCTCCCTGACACTCTCAAGTATGTTTTCCTAGGTGCCAATGATACGCTCCCCGTTATCATTTCGGCTGTGCTATCTGAGGCACAGGAGGGAGCCTTGATTGAATGCCTGTCTAGGCACAAGGAAGCTATTGCTTGGAGCATTGCTGACATTAAGGGTATAGACTCTACACTCTGCATGCACCACATTTATACTGATGATTCCATCAAGCCTTTTAGGGACATGCAGAGACGTCTGAACCTTAATATGAGGGAGGTTGTAAAAAAGGAAATCCTGAAGTGGTTGGACGCCGGGATCATATATCCCATTGCTGACAGTAAATGGGTCAGTCCCATTCATGTGGTGCCGAAGAAGGTAGGCTTTACTGTGGAACTCAACGACCAAGGTGAACAAGTTGTCACTAGACCCTCAACTGGATGGAGGGTCTGTATTGATTACCGCAAGCTGAACACCGCTACCCAAAAGGATCACTTTCCTTTTCCTTTTATTGATCAAATTCTCGAAAAATTGGCAGGAAATAAGTATTATTGCTTTCTCGATGGATATTCTGGGTACAATCAGGTGGCAGTCTTTCCTGATGACCAGGAAAAGATGACATTCACGAGTCCTTACGGTACTTTTGCATTCAGGCGTATGCCATTTGGATTATGTAATGCCCCTGCAACTGTCCAGTGGTGTATGATGTCTATCTTTTCGGACTTGATTGACGAGTGTGTTGAAGTGTTTATGGATGACTTCTCTATTTATGGCTCGTCTTTCGACCAGTGTCTCCTGCACATGGAGAATGTGTTGAAACGATGTAAGGAGACTGGTTTAGTCCTCAGCTGGGAGAAAAGTCACTTCATGGTACAGAAAGGAATTGTACTTGGGCATGTTGTATCCGAGCAAGGTTTGGAAGTAGATAAAGCCAAGATTGATTCTATTTCCAAACTTCCATTGCCTACGAATGTCAAACAGATTAGATCCTTTCTGGGCTATGCTGGCTTTTATAGGCGCTTTATTAAAAATTTTAGTAAGATTTCTAGGCCACTTTGTGACTTGTTGGCGAAGGAATCTTCCATCAGTTTTGATTCAAAGTGTGCCGAGTCCTTTCAAACTCTAAAGGAGGCCTTGATCTCTGCACCTATTCTCCAAGCTCCTGATTGGACATTCCCATTTGAGCTTATGTGTGATGCTTCGGATTCTGCAGTGGGAGCAGTCCTTGGACAAAGGGTTGAGGGAAGACCTCATGTGCTGCATTATGCAAGCAAGACTTTAACTGAACCTCAGCAAAACTACACCGTCATTAAAAAAGAATTACTTGCTGTAGTTTTTACTCTGGAGAAGTTTAGGTCTTATCTACTTGGGTCTAAGGTGGTTATTTTTACTGACCATGCAGCAGTGAAATATCTCATTGCTAAGAAAGATTCTAAGCCACATCTGATTAGGTGGATCCTACTCCTTCAAGAATTTGACTTGGAAATACGTGAAAAGAAAGGAGTAGAAAATGTTGTGGCTGACCACCTGTCTCGCCTTCCTCTTAATGACTCTCTTACTGGAGACATTCGTGAGACATTTCCCGATGAAACTCTGATGGCGGTAACACCAACTTTACCTTGGTATGCTGACACTGTAAATTACTTGGTCACTGGACAAACTCCTAGCTCTTGGGATGAGCAGAAAAGAAAGAGATTCATTTCTCAAGCAAGATATTTTCATTGGGAAGAGCCAGAATTATTTAGAATTGGACAAGACCAAGTATTGAGACGTTGTGTGCCTGAAGAGGAACAACAAAGTGTGCTGAGTTTCTGCCATGAACTTCATTGTGGAGGACACTTTGGTGCTAAGAAAACTGCTTTTAAGGTTCTCCAGTCCGATTTTTGGTGGCCTTCCTTATTTAAGGATTCTCATAATTTTGTTAAGGCCTGTATTAGATGTCAACGGACTAGAACGATTGGGAAGAAGAAAGAAATGCCTCAACATCCTATTCAATCTGTTGAAATTTTTGATGTGTGGGGAATTGACTTTATAAGCCCCTTCCTGTCGTCCCATGGTTTTGAATATATCTTGGTGGCAGTTGATTATGTCTCTAAATGGATAGAGGCCATTCCTACGTGCACAAATGACCACTCTGTGGTTTTGAAATTTGTGAAGGCCAATATCATATCCCATTTCGGCTGCCCCAAGACTATTATAAGTGATGGGGACCTCATTTCCGAAACCACCACTTCAATCGGTTAATCAAGAGTTTGGGAGTGACTCACAAGATTGCTACCCGTTACCACCCTCAGACAAGTGGCCAGGTTGAAGTATCAAATAGGGAGATAAAAAATATTTTGGAAAAGACCGTTAGACCTGATAGGAAAGACTGGTCCCAAAAGCTCGATGATGCTTTGTGGGCTTATCGAACGGCGTATAAGATCCCTTTGGGTACTTCTCCCTTTCGGATTGTGTATGGAAAAGCATGCCATTTACCTGTTGAGTTGGAACATAAAGCACTTTGGGCTATTCAAAGTGTTAACATGGATTTAGAGAAGGCAGGTAGGGCACGACTTCTAGAATTAAGTGAGCTTGAGGAGCTGAGGAATGATGCTTATGACACCTCTCAAGCTTATAAAGAAAGAACTAAGGTCTTGCATGATAAGTTTATTCTTCGAAAGACCTTTGAGCCCAACCAACAAGTCTGGCTTTTCAATTCCAGACTTAAGCTTTTTCCTGGGAAGTTAAAATCTCGTTGGGATGGGCCTTACATAATTACCAAAGTATTTCCGCATGGAGCTGTGGAGAACAAAAATCCTTCCTCTTCAGCAAATCCCTTTATCGTCAACGGTCAACAGTTAAAACTGTGCATAACTGTAGATGGCCATCTGGTTGACGAAGTCACTCTTGAGGAGCCTTAGCTCCTGCCATTCTCTGCCTCAAGTAATATCTTCCTTTAGCTATTTTTGTTTTCAATGAGGACATTGTTTGAATTAGGCATGGGGGAGAGGACCTGAGGCATTTTGTTTATAGCATGCATATAAAAAAAAGAAAATGACAAAAAAAAATTAAAAAGAAATAAAAAAAAAAGTTTTGAGCTTAACTGGCTAAGTTCTGCATTCTTAAGCAAATCAGAACTCTAGGGTAGACTAAATTAATTCTAGGGTCAAACTTTAGAAGCTAAATGAGCTGCTAGCTTTAGACCTTTAGGGTCCTTTGTGGACTAAAAAACTTAACTAGGAGTTAAGTTGCGGACCACTCCTCAAGAGGTTGAGGAAGGGAAGCTAGGGTTTGAGTTAAAAAGGTGGGGTAATACCTGGAGTCTTGTTCTACCTTTTGGTTTACGGGTCCTTGTAACCCAAGCATCCAAATTTCACACACTTGGTCTAGTAATTAACTCAATTTCTTTCTTTCTGAAAAGAGATTTGATTCTCTTAGTTTTGACTTAGGAGAGGCTTGAAAACACATTTTTATTGGAAGAGTTCCCGCCGCAGGAGAGGGGAGTATATACTCACCTTGAGGATGCAATGATAACATATTACCTCCTTGGCGCTTGTCTCTTAGGATATCCATCCTACTGGGGGCATGTAAGCGCATTGTGCTGTTCAGGTACCATGGGCAGCCCTATTTCGAAGTGCTGATTGACATAGGCCTGAATTCGCTTAAGAAATCCATGGGCGATACTATCTCGAAGTGTCGATTGCCAGGAGTTCTTGGAGTCGTTATGGGCGGTGCTATCTCGAAGCATCGAAAGCCAGGCACCCTTCGAGGTATGGTAATGGGGACAATGAATCCGACATAGACCGTGTTGATAGCTGATCTGAGGTTAGACTTAGAAGAATCAAAAAAAAAAAAAAAAAAAAAAATATATATATATATATATAACTTTTTCCTTTAACTCAAATAACTAAGACCAATGCACAGGCACGGATGCTTTAATCTCAAGGATTAATAAACTTTAAGGTAGAGTCAGAAATCAGGGAAACTTGTGCCTGCAACTCGTCTTTAGCCGACCTAGTCTGTAACTTAGCAACTACTTAGGAACCTTGGGTCTAGAGTCTGAACTTAATATGCTTCTGAAGGAAGACCAAGTGAGTTAACTAGTCTACTTAGAGTGCTAGGTTTTGCTTAATTTTGTTAGGGACTAGCAAAAACTAGGCATGGGGGTATTTGATTAGCCCATAGTTGTGGGCTATTTAAGTATTTAAGTGCCTAGACATTAGGTTAATTCTAACATTTATTTAGCATAAATTAGGATGTAAATAGATTAATTCATATTTTTAATTTAATTACATAATCCATGCATTGCATTCATATTTTAAATGCATTTAGAATTAGCTTAGAATGGCATTCATTTAATTAGTTAACCAATTAGGTACATTGTTTTAGTTAACATAAAAGTTGAGGGTTTATATATAAATAATCATAATATTTTAATAATATCCTTTATTCTTCTTCTTCTCAGCAACGGCTCGGCTGCCGTTGCAACGCCTCTTGCCGCACCAAAGCCACATTCATGGATCAGCGGAGAAGGTGGATCTGCTCCCGCCTCTCAATTCAATTTCGTGTAGGCAGCTACAAAAGGAGGAGAGAGGCTGCCGAGCGGGGGAGGCCTCCACCCCCAACCCACACTGTGCAGAGTCCATCTCTTCCATTCCACACCGTCGGCCTCAACCGCGGCGACGACCCTCCACCACCGTGGGCGTGTGGTGTGACAAGCCACACCGCCATCCGGAGGTCGTCCGCATTACCGTGAGCACCTCGCCGTGCACCTCCCTCGACGTCGTCATCAACAACCACCGTCGCTGCAATCACCCCTCAGCCAGTTAAGACGTCTGGGAAGTTTCCCAGACGTTTGAAGCTTCGACCTCCCACTCCTGCAACAACCACACTCGCCCGCTCACCTTCCGCTTGCAACCTCACCCGCTCACTCCACGCCCTTCAGCCGCATGCAAGGTGGGCACGGCCGGCAGTCTTCCCATGCCTCCAGCCTTCGTACGCACCCGCGCCCACCGCCAACAGGCTACGCGCACCCACTTGCAGCCTTCCCGAGTCTGCTCCAGCACCAACCCCGCGCCTGCAGCCTTCGTCTGCACGCCTTCCAGCCAGCGCGCACCAGCCTGCGCACCTACGCCAGCGTGCAACACCGGCTGCAGCGCTCAACCGCACACAGCAGCAGAGCCATGCGCCTCCCGCGCCTGCAGCGCCTCCCACCTGTGCACGCAATAATAGGCCGCGCACACCCACGCCACCCGCACGCTTGCAGCAGTCCTCCCGCGTCCTCTAGCCAGCGTGCACCCACCTGCAGCGCCTTCCGCCAACAGGCCGCCACGCGCACCGCCCGCCAACAACAGCTGCAGCACCGTTTGCAGCCACCTCCGCCGGAGCTCCGTCCGACCGGCTCCGGCAACCGCGCGACACGCCACCACCACCGCTTCGAAGCCCTCGGTCCCAAGAACTTCCTTCGAGCTTCCCGCATCCGGCCGTCCACTCCTCGTTGCGCACGGCCAAGGGGAATAAATCCCCTGTTTTGCTACAGTAACATTGCCATTAATAATTACATTTTCTACCATTGTCAATTTTTAATGATATTTTATTGATTCTGCATTGCAACAAATATCCTCTAGTTATTAAGAATTGCTATTTCAGCATGATTTCTTGATTCAACCTTAATCTGAAGGCAATTTTGACTTGATTCTTGTCTGAACGAACTACGAACGAACATTTTTAACCGGTGCGAATTTAAATACGTCATTGCCTCCCTGTGGATACGACCCGCTCGTCTGTGAGTGGTTATTTCTTTTTAAATATTGATTAGTCGATTTTTCCACCACATAAAACTACAAACGACTTTAAAGCGAACAATCGACTCGTCACCAACCACAATCGAACCCATGAAACATAATTAACAGAGGCCCCAATTCGCAAGGGTTCCAAAGCAACCCTGGGCAGGCTCACATTGTCTAGCCAGCCCTGCAAACACCTCTTGGGTTTGGTGCTTCTTTGTCCTCGTCTTCTCAAGGATCAACCCATGGCCCCAATGCCTCTGTGAATGCGGTGACCTTGAGAAGTGGCACCGAAACCCAGGATCCCAAATGGCCAACTCTCCCTGAGACTTCACCCGCTGAAATACCCGACTCAAAAGAGGCACCAACCAAGGACCCAGACATAGAACCAATCCACATTCAGACACCCTACCCTGAGGCCTTGGAAACAATCAAGAAAAAGAAGAATGTTGTGGAAACTGAGGAGATGTTGGAAATCTTTAAGCAAGTACAGATTAATATTCCGCTCCTTGAAGCTGTCAAACACATCCCTGCTTACGCTAAGTTTTTAAAGGATGCTTGTACACCCATGCGTAAGCCGAGACCTCAAGCACCTAGGAAGGTTGTGCTCTTTGAACAAGCAAGTTCCGTAATATCAAGCAACCTTCCACTCAAGCGAACTGACCCAGGAGCACCCCTGATTTCCTGCAATATCGGGGACATGACGCTTGATAGAGCGCTCCTGGACCTAGGTGCTTCTATCAATCTAATTCCAACAACCCTGTACCACCAATTTGGTTTTGGAGAGCTGAACCAACCCCTGTCACCATCCAGCTGGCTGATAGATCAATGAAAACCCCGAAGGGTGTTGTTGAGGATGTGATTGTATGGTTAAGGACTTCTATTTCCCGATCGAATTTTTGGTGCTCGACATGGAAGTCCCTAAAAAATTACAGAACACACCCATAATCTTAGGCAGACCTTTCTTAGCTACGGCTAAGGCAAACATTGATTGCGACACGGGATGTATGGAAATCGCCTTCGGGGACAGGAAAATGCAATTTGATATCTTCCAGGTGACAAAGTCTTTTGATTGCGATTGCGTTGAGGAACATGATCCCATGGAAACTCTAATCGAGGAATGCCTCACCCTCAATTTTGTATCAGACCACCAAACACGTAGTGACTGTTCTGACCCGTCACCATCATTACCCGTGGACCTCTATAAGGCTGAGTACCATCACATGACACCATTTGAGGAGATCGATGTTGATCAACTCCTGTCCTTTCCCTTCCCATCGACTGTGGTTCCACCCGCACCTGAACTTAAACCATTGCCCGAGAATCTCAAGTATGTCTTCCTGGGACCTGACTAGACCTTCCCAGTGATTATTAATTCTCATCTAACCAAGGATCAGGAAATCAGGTTGACTGCGACCCTTTCAGAACATTGGGCCGCCATTGGTTGGACCATTTCGGACTTAAGAGGAATTAGCCCCACCTATTGCACCCATAAGATTTACCTGGAAGATGGGGAACGACCTTCCCGCCAGATGCAGAGACGTTTAAACGCAAACATGCGGGAGGTCGTTAAAAAAGAAATTATCAAGTGGCTTGACGCTTACATCATATATCCTATCTCCGATAGCCCCTGGGTGAGCCCCACTTAAGTGGTTCCAAAGAAAGCTGGGCTCACTGTTGTCACCAATGATCATGGCGAATCCATCCCCACCCACACCACCACCACATGGCAGGTGTGTATTGATTATAGGAAGCTCGATGAAGCCACTAAGAAGGATCATTTTCCCTTGCCATTCATTGACCAAATCCTTGAAAGATTGGCAGGGCAGAAGTATTTTTGCTTCCTGGATGGATATTCAGGATATAGCCAAGTCGCAATTGCTCCGGAAGATCAGGAAAAGACCACATTCACTTGCCCGTATGTCACGTTTGCATTCCATCAAATGCCGTTCGGGTTATGCAATGCACCCACGACCTTCCAACGTTGCATGCTAGTCATTTTTTCAGAAATGGTGGGTGAATAATTAGAGGTCTTTATGGATGATTTCTCTGTGTTCGGGAATTCATTCGAACATTGTCTGAGCAACTTGGAGAAAATCCTGAAACGATGTATCGAGGTTAACCTGGTGTTAAGTTGGGAAAAGAGCCATTTTATGGTTCACGAAGGAATTGTCCTTGATCACATCGTATCGCATAGGGGCATCGAGGTAGATCGGTCTAAGGTTGATTTAATTTCCAAACTTCCTCCACCTAGCTCAGTCCGACAGATTTGCTCCTTCCTAGGACATGTTGGCTTCTACCGAAGGTTCATTAAAGACTTTTCCAAGCTTTCCAAACCCTTGACCGACCTTCTAGCCAACGACGCCCTATTCCACATGTCTTCTGATTGCATCCAGGCTTATCACACCCTCTAGGACTTAGTCTCCACTGCACCTGTACTTCAACCCCCAGACTGGTCCCAGGACTTCGATATTATGTGTGATGCATCAGATTTTGCCATAGGCGCTGTCCTGGGACAAAGGCAAGACAAGAAGCCCGTGGTGATCTACTACGCGAGCAAAACATTGGACGAGGCCCAACGAAATTATACGGTCAAAGAAAAAGAGTTGCTTGCTGTAGTCTTTGGACTTGAAAAGTTCCGGTCGTATTTGCTAGGATCCCACATGACTATTTACACTGACCATTTAGCCATCCGGCACCTGTTGGCCAAGAAGGATGCAAAGCCCAAGCTCATCAGATGGATTCTGCTTTTGCAGAAATTTGACCTGGAAATCCGAGCCAAGGTCGGATCGAAGAATGTGGTGGCTGACCACTTGTCTAGACTTTATCCAGACCACATTGGACCCTCCCTACCTCTATCTGATGCCTTCCCTGATGAACACATCCTGGCTGTGCAAGATAAGAAAATGCCATGGTATGCTGACTACGTCAACTACCTGGTTGTAGGACAAACCCCACACAGCTGGTCCAGACAGCAATGGGACAGGTTCTTGGCTGAGGCCAAGCACTATTTATGGGATGATCTCATGCTGTTTCGCCTTTGTGCTGACCATATCATCAGGAGGTGTATCCCCGAAGATGAAGTTCAGAGTGTGCTTTCCTTCTGTCATGACCAGGCCTGTGGTGGCCACTTCTCTGGAAAGAAAACAGTTGCAAAAGTTTTGCAGTCTGGATTTTACTGGCTGTCCCAATTTAAGGATGCACACAACTTTGCCAAGACTTGCTCACGCTGCCAAACGCTGGGGACCATGACCAAGAAAGATATGATGCCCCTTCATCCCATTTTGATTGTCGAAATCTTCGACATTTGGGGTATCGATTTTATGGGCCCCTTTCCACCATCCAACGGCTTCGAGTACATCCTAATCTCAGTCGACTATGTTTCTAAATGGATTGAAGCTGTCGCCACCCGCCGATGCGATCACAGGACTGTCATGGACTTTGCTAAGAAGAACATCTTTTCCTGGTTTGGAATACCTAAGGCCATGATCAATGATGGTGGAAGCCATTTTATTCATTCCCAATTCCGTGCCCTATTTAGAAAATACGGGGTGAACCACCACATTGCTACCCCATATCATCCGCAAACAAACGGGCAGACCGAGGTCTCAAATAGACAAATCAAGAACATTTTACAGAAGACTGTGAGACCTGACAGGAAAGACTGGTCCACACGACTTGATGACGCCCTGTGGGCATACAGGACCACTTTGAAAACCCCGATTGGCATGTCTCCTTATCGCCTGGTCTTTGGCAAAGCCTGCCATCTTCCTGTCGAATTGGAACACCGGGCTTACTGGGCTGTCAAGCAATGTAACATGGATCCCCAGTTAGCTGGTGCGCAGAGGACGCTCTAATTATCTGAGCTTGAAGAAATTCGTCGAGACGCTTTTGAAAATAGTCGAATGTATAAGGAGAAAATGAAAGCCGTCCACGACCGACTCATTCATAGAAAAACCTTTGAGCCTAACCAGCAAGTCTGGCTATTTGACGCCCGCCTAAAACTCTTCCCAGGGAAACTCAGGTCTAAATGGATAGGACCATTTAGGGTGGTTAAGCCCTACTCTAATGGGGAGGTTGAAATCACTGATCCTAACACTGGGGACACTTTTATTGTTAATGGTCAAAGATTGAAGCATTTCCTGGCCCAGGTTCCCCCAAAGGAGAGTGTCACCCTCGTTGAGGGATGACACGGAGCACCACCCAGCTGGAGGCGTTAAACTCAGTGCTTCCTGGGAGGCAACTGATGAGAGCCTCATCATGAGCCATAAGTATCTCATTTTGATCTAATAAAGAGAATAAAAGCTCCTACATAACCTAGAAGAGGGCTTAATTGAAGGAATAAGTGTTCTGAGAAGAAAATATGAAATAAAGGTTAAAACTGTAATTTTACCATTGCAGTACATAAATGGGATTTCTCAGAGGCAAAACATAGGTCAAATGGTCTAAATAAGATAAAAAGTGGGTTTATTCAATCATAAATGGGTTCATGTGCAATTCAGGAATTAAATGACATTTGGTAACCCTAAAATAGACCCGCTTAATTCAACAAGGTTTCAGTCAGGATAAAAATCAAGTAAACCCTCTAAAATTCATGGAAAAATATCCCCTAGGGTTTAGAACACTCAATTTGGCCTTTGGAACTTGTTTTGACCTAGATTAGGGTCCTAGCTCATCAATTGACCTACTTTGGGTTTTTACACAAAATGTCTAGTCAAACGTGGTCAAACCTAAAATCCAACTTCACCATTGAATTCCTTAGGTCTAAATTAGGTTTGTGCCAAAATTTGGACCTAAGGGGAGGTCATCTTGACCTACTTTGCAATTTAGTACACCTGATTACATTTTGGTCCCTATCTTTTGAAAACCATCACATAGAACCCCCTAGCTTCCTCACAAATCTTGCACTCAGGTCCTTCCTCCATTATTGGGGCAAAATCCTTCTCCGACGAGGATTAGAGAGGGAATACTCTCTGATCCCTCAGAGATCCCCTCCCAGAAATGGAAGGGAGATTCTCTGAGGAATCCCCTTCCATCTGAGCCCGATTACAACCACTGATTTGTACCCAATCTCTCGTGTGAACGCACGAGAGATTTGGGTATCTTACTACCTTCCATCTCCAGTGAGACGTCGGGGACAGAAGGCGTGTCCTCCACGGCCAACACCTATAAATTAGACCCTAACTCCAGCCGAACCTCCTCAGTTCGACTTGGTTAGGGTTCCACCTCCAATTCATCTCCTTCTCTGGCCAAGGTGTCTAGCGAGCTCCGACGAGCCCCCCCTCCTCTTCCTCTTCGCTCTGCCACAAAACCAGTGGCAGAGCCGTCTTCCTCATCCTCCTCCGCATCGTGCAACACCCGCGCGCGCAGCCTCAGCCCCGTCGTCGCTGCCGTCTTCCTCTACTGGGCGTCTTCTCCGATGACAACAGATACTGCCGTCCGCCTCCTCGTCCCCTTCGTCCCTTTAATTAGGTCAAAACTATTCCCCATCTTCCCCTCTTTCATTTCCTCCCTTTATTTCACTCAATCAACCCTTGACTGTTCCTGTCCACCGCCACCTTCCTCATCTTCGGCCACCCTTCGGCGAGACACCCCCATCGCTCCGCAGCCCCACACGCCTCGCCGACCATCACATAACCTCTGCCTCACCTCACTGAGTAGCCTCCGCCCATCCACGGTCCCTATAACCCTCCACAACAACCCCTCGAACTCACCCATCCCTCTGGCCATAGAGCAACCTAGGCACGCACGCCTAGGTCGCCCTGCGGCCTGCCGCATAGCTCATCACCTTCGCCGTGACACGGCGAAGGTCTCCCGGTGATTTGATTAAGCCGAAAGTCTCTTTTCGTGTCTGACAGGTTCCACGCCCTGGCCGCCATTGACGGCAACTTGAAGGAGCTCCACGCTTGCTCCAGGCCTCAGGACTGCTAAGCTCGAAGTACAGTTGACTCTGGGAGGTATTGCGAAGACGTCTGCTCTAGCAAGAGGCGCTGCGAAGTCCGCAACTGTGGCAATTGAAGGCGCGGTCTGCTGCGGGCGCGCGCGAGAAGGCTGGGAGCTTTAGTCCCACATCGGTAAGCCACGACGCACGCATACCGTTTATATTGATTTTGTGATATACACTTATCACCTCCGAACGCACCTGGGGTGAAGTCCCTCACCTATCTCACCTCGCCTCGTCCGCGGTTTCACCACGCGGATCTGGCGAGATCCGACCCGACCCTGTCCTGAGCACACCTTGCCCATCACCCTCACGCCGGTGCGCCTGGTCACGAGCACGCAATCCGATCTGTTAACCCGGCTCTAGGAGAGCATCCTGAGAGTGGTTTACAAAGAGAGAGATGTGCGGGTAGAGAGGGTTAGGTTTTGCTTTGCTGTGGCTTGTGCAAGAAAGGCAAGGCAGGAGGAAGAAGGAAGAAGACAACACTTAGCCGCTAAGGAGAAGCAGAAGGAAGCCTTCGCAGAAGAAAAAGAGAAGAAAAGGAAGAAGCGAAGGAAAAATAGAACTGAAGAAGAAGAAGACCCGTAGAGAAGGAAGAAGAAAGGCAGACGAAAATAAGAAGAAAAAGAAAAGTAGAAGAAGAGGAACTAAAGTAGAGACAAGTAAGAAGAAGACAGAAGAAAATAGAAAGAAAGAAGACAGAAGAAAATAAGAAGAGAAGAAGCAAGTAACTGCAGAAGAAAATAGAAAGGAAGAAAGATCAAAGGAAGAAGGGAAGTATCTTTTAAGATGTCTGATCAATGGGATCAGACATCCAATTTTTCTTTTTTGTCTCAATTACTTTTCAAACTCATGCATTTATATTTGAATTAAAGTTTTGAGTAATTAAAGTGTTCAATTACATTCTTGAGATTAGTAGTAAATTTCAATTGCTCCCTGTGTTCGACCTCGGATACTCCAGTTTTTGAGTAATAAAACTTTTATTTGTTGACGACACTTGATCACCTATACTACGACGTAATTCATTGTTAAAACACGATCTAGCCCCGTCAACAGCAACCCAGAGGATTCAGACTGATCCGGTATTTTACGTCACTTAGGTACTATCTTTTTGAACCCTTATGCATCCATGTACTTGCCAATGAGGACATTGTCCAACTTAAGCATGAGGGGGTGATAAATTACATAATCCTGAGCTTATTTAATCAGTCTGAATCAAATAAAATAATAATAAAAAAATTGAATTTAGGAAGAAAACTTAGGCATTAGAAACTTGTCAATAGTGGGAAATAATACAAAAAGAACTTAAACACTTAGACTTTTTAGGCCTTCAGGCTTAATCAGCCCTGGTGTCCGTTAAAATATGGATTTAGCTTCGAATCCTTGCAACCTTAAGCCATTCTAATCCACCTACTAAATAAGGTGATAAGTATACGACTTATCAACTCACCCTCTAACTCAGAAAAACTTTGAGTCTAAGCATTTGCACACATTTTTGCGCAGACTCACTCCTTAGAGATTTTGACAGAAATTAGGTAGCTAATGAACTCTCTAGGGTGGTATAGCTGGCAAGTTATCGTGGGTAACAGCCCATTGGTAGGTTGTTTAGAACCCAGCCACAGACTATTTCTTCTTCATTGCCTCTAGGTACATTTGAGATCAGGGAAGCCACCTACGAAAAAAAAAGGAGAAGAAAAGAAAATAAACCACACTTCACCACATAAGTATAGCTGGCAAGTGATCGTGGGTAACAGCCCATTGGTCGGTTGTCCAGAGCCCAGCTCAATAATTGCACAAAAAGAACCCAAACACTTAAGGAAGAAGCAGGGAAGTAGTACAAGCCGAGGAGATATACACTGGAAAAATCCTTGTGTTAACCCCAATTAAAAGAAACGTAGGGAGAAAGCTACCAATCGAACAAATACACCTTCAGGCAAATTTATTTCCTCTTCCGGTCACCTAGGGGCGTGGAAACCCAAAGTCTGTCTAAATTACCGATAAGTGAGTCTATCACAACCTTCACACCAAGATGCTTAGCACTTAGGGTTTTGACCGAGTTTTGGGTGGGTTAGGTAGCCGTAAAAAGTTACCAACCCACACTGAATTCCGAAAAAATTCTAAAAAAAATATATATATATACATATACATATGTATAGTTATATACATTAAAGCAAGGATTCGGGCGATTCGTATTTTGGCAGACACCTGGGCACTGCTTAGTCTTTGTAGATTAAGATCTTGATATATTTCCTCCTATTGACAAGTGACGAAGTGTCTAAGCAATTACTTCTTAAATTCTGAAAGAAAATAAAGGCTAGAATAAACCTTGCTAGGAACTAGCAAGGAGTAAGCATGGGGGTATGATAATACTGCACAAGGGGGTGATAATTATGTTGAATAGGACCCATCTTAAGAATAAAAGGCACAACATAAGTAGAATGGGAGCATTGCATGCATCATGTACTAAGATTGCTTATAAAACTGTATTAATGGCCATTTGTGTAAGCACTTGTCAAAGCAGGCCTTAGATGAGCAATCGGATCGCACGGATGGATTCAGAACGACGAACAGAGTCCAATGGACTCAAGATCGGCCAAATCCAACATTCAGATTTCCTACAATGGGTTCAAGAAGTTTTGACCGTTGATCTAGAGATCAACGGCCCTCATTGCGCAACGTCACCCCCGCTCCACCGCACGCCGCTCTCCCTTCAGCTAAGATCAAATCTCTGCCGTCGATCTTCGATCGGACGATCGAGACTCGCTCGCCCTCTCGAGTCACTTTGACAAAGCGCGGGCGTGGCGCAACGGTTAGCGTGCACGCCCGCACACACGCGACGTGGGTTTGAGCTGCGCGGTGTGTGAAATCGAAGACGAAGGATGCACGCGGAGAAATTGGGCCACCCAATCAGCAGTAGGTGGCCGAGATCACGCCACGCAGCGTGCCCACAGATCGCGAGCGCCCACCCGCGTGCGCACGTCGGGAGACGATGCTCGCGCACACGCGTGCCCGAGGCGCGATCCAAGCGCATCCAAGGAGAGATCTCAGCCGTCTAATCTCTCACGCTGCAGACGCAGATCGAGCGCGAAGAACGGCGCGAGCGGTTGACCGGCGAGCTGGAGGGCTTCACCGACACTTTTGGAGTGGTTTTAGCGACGTCCCGGACGTCACTAAAGCCCCTTCTTCTTTTAGAAAGCCCTTAACCTTATTTAAACCCCCTCCAACCACTCATTCAAGGCATTCACTTTTCTTGCAACTATTCCACCCTCTCTTAGCTAGCTTTAGGCCCTCTTGTAATCGTCGGAGACGACAAGCCGCCGACGGAGCCTCCTCCACCGCCGTGGCTGCGTCGTCGCTCTCCCTCCTCTCTCTCTCTCTCTTTTAAGCTTTCCATTACTTTTGTTTAAGTATGTATTTAATGTTGTAAGCTATGAATTAAAAGTGCATGATTAATGAAGTTATTTTCTGTTCAATTGTTACTTTAAGTTCTATTTAAGTTGCATGATCAAACGAGAAACACTTTAACCCTAATATCTCTCTCTCTCAATCTCTCTCTCGCTTTTCAAACTGCACCTCCATAAGCAAAGCTCCGCGCTTTCCGTGACAACAAGTAATAAGAAAAATCCGATTTTCATGCCTCCCTAAGACCGACACTCGGACTCACCTCCGTTTATTTACTTTAAAATCGGCGTTGCAAGTGCGACTATAATGACATTTCTTAACACACACGCACAACCGCACATCAGTCGTGCCCCATCTTCAATATAGATTCAATGAGTACGATAGTTGGGGCTAATCTCAATAAGGTCATGCAAAGTCCACCCAATTGCCTTCTTGTGAACTCGCAAAATCGCAATCAATTTCATTTCTTGATCTTGAGAAAGATGTGAATTGATAATTACAGGATAAGTTTGATCGAGTTCGAGATATACATATTTAAGTGTGTCAGGCAACGGTTTAAGTTCTACCTTAGGTGTAGGATCAACAACAGAGTCTGGGGCGAAATTTTCCACTGCAAACAAAGGTCAAGATGAGTCATATGATTCAACCTCTAGATCAATTGCAGAGTCAGAGAGCGGGATTTCATCCTGAGGGATAAAGAATTCACAGGATGGTTCTTCTAAATCTAAGGAAATAGGCTTATCCTCAAGAATAGAAATCGCTCGAACTCCCTCGATCCATTTGCAATCTAATCCTCAAGAAGCTCTAAATATATCCAATTTAAGTATCTTCTCCCCAAACTTAAGCTCCATCTTCCTAGTTTCATAATCTACGTTGGCCTTTGCAGTGGCCAAAAAGGTTCTCCCTAGAATGATTGGGGTATCCATAATTCGTTCTTGTACTTCCATATCAAGTACAATAAAATCCGCTAGAAAGTAGAAGTCTTAAACTCTTACCATGATATCTTCTAAAACTCCTCTTGGTGACTTAATAGATCTATCGGCTAATTACAAAGTCACATCAGTCGACTTAAGGTTTTCTATGTCAAAGTGTTCTATAAGAGAAGAAGGAATTAGATTTATGGATGCTCCTAAGTCAAGGAGGGCTCTATCAAAGCACTGGTTCCCAATTATGCAGGAAATCATTGGAGATCCTGGGTCTTTCTTCTTCAAAGGAAGTGTACTCGATATGATTGAGCTAACTTGATCAGAGAGTACCATAGTGCCTCCTTTTTTTGGCTTACATTTCGAAGTACTCAAGTCTTTCAGAAATATCACATAAGCCAGAATGTGCTTGATAGCATCTAGGAGTGGCATATTAATGTGAACCTGTTCAAAGACCTTAATCAAATCCTCATCAATAGTGACAGGTTTCTTTTGTTTCCTAGATCTCTTGTTAATTGCTTCTGGATATGGGACTTAGGTATCCTATCCTACAGAAGGATTGACCTGATCAGAAGAACCCGTGGGAATAATGGCGAGATCAAGTGAATCACCTCTAATAGAAGTAGGAACAGGAGCTATTCTGGATGTACTAGGGTCAGTAGGATGTAATCATGGATCTATGGGATCCCTAGTGGAAGTCCCACGACGGGTTGCAATAAAGTTAATACCCGCATGAGAACAAGAAGCAAGAGAAGATGTAGAAGCTTGCTTTAAGATAGATGGATTTGGTAGTAAAGGTTGATTCAATTGATTTGCAAAAGTCTATTGTTGATTCAGAAACTCGTATTCAAGAACTGTAGAGGGTAGGTTTTGATTCAGAGGAACCTAATGTACAAAGTGAGCCTAGCCCTGATTTGAATGTTAACCTCCTAGGTGGTACCTAGGATTTGGTATGTTCCTAGTGTTTGGAACTGGCTGGGATGGTAGGGCCCCTACTCGACGAGATTCAGTCAACTACGTGATTTGGCCTCGTAGATCAGCCAATTCTGCTGAACACTGCCATTGGACTTCAGCGAGAGCCTCAGAATTCTGTTGCTGGCTCTCATTCACAGCGCGCAAAATCTAATCAAGTTGTGAATCTCTATTTGGCGCTGAGTAGCTCTACGTACTCACAAGAATGGGCCTTGCATTCAATTCTTGATATGGCAACATCGGCATGTTTTGACGAGTCTCATTTGGATAGGACAGTCTCTGAGAATGATCAAACCAAGAGAAGTTGGTATGGTTCTCCATCCAAGGTTGTAAGTGTTGGAGTACAGATTTGATCTTGTGTTGTATCCTTGGATGGCGTGTAAATCATTTGGATACATCATGTTTTCTGTAAAAGAAGGAAGTGGGGAAAGAAGTGGGAAAGATGGGACAAAGGTCCCTCCTTGGGTTGGTGGATGAGTAGGGAGACAACCCAAGATGGATTTCACAAATCAAGATTATTCACAAATTCTCCGTGGGAATTTACGAAACAGGTAGATGCATGGGATTCGTAGTGAGTAGAGGTGTAAGATTCCTCATCGTATTGCAGACCTCTTCGAGTTGCTTCGATGCGATGTTGACCTTGTCTAGTTTCTCAGCTATAATCTCTATGTAAAAATTGAGTTTGAAAACCCATTGTTGTAGTGCGTAAAAATCAACTATCTGAAAACCCATCGTTGTAGTGCGTAAAAATCAACTATCAAATAAATTTAACCGAAACTTTGGTGAGTCCCAGGTTGAACACAAGGAGGCTACATCAATTAAATCTGCAATTTTTTTTTTTGTATTTTTTTACAAAGAAATCATTCACAATATCTAATCTACTTGAAATATAAACAAGAGCGAAAGAGTGAGAGAGAGAAAATAATAACTTTTATAACTATGATAATATCAATTACAACTACTTGCTACAACTATAAAGTTGAAAATCTACACTAGAGAGCGATAAAAAGAAAGGGATGAGATATTATCCTCGTCAATGAATGCTTGGAGGATGAGCCGAATGAACAATGCCTATAGGAAGGAGAGTGAAGATGAAGGTAGGAGGATGAATCTGGAAGAATCGGGGATGAGGCAGGGCATCGATGTCATGGGATACAATTCCTGAATGGTGGTAAGAAGACAACCACGGGTGCTCCACGAACGAGATCGTAAGTGGATAAAATTTTGGTTTTTACTCTAGAGAAGCATCCCAGGTTTGGGACAAGCTTCTTTAGATCTTTAGAGAGGGTGAGAGAAGAGAGGAATGGATGAAGAATGAGGAGGGGATGTATGGCCTTTATATAGGTGAGGTTTGAGGGCAAAAAGATCTTTTTACATACTGAAAAATCAATGTAGGGCCTTTAATGACGGATGTGCACATCGCTGAAGCCGCACGTTACTGAAGCACACGCATGCAACATGGGCCACGTCACCGTGAAGCCATATCACAAGGAGGTATGTTGCGATGCCAATCTGAGCGCTCACATGAAGCCACGTCACCATCGCTTCTCCTTTAGTGGTTGAGGCACGCTCACCCAATCATCACGACACGTGGCCGCATCAAGGCCATTCGATGGAGATTGTACGATCGTGATCAACACTTGTCTGCTCTTCACAACTCGCGCAAGGCATGTCATCTTATGCATTATCACGTGTGTATTCATCCGATGCTTGATATTTCACCACGTCACCTCCTCCATTGCAGTTCAAATCGCATCCAACAGCTTGATTTTCCCTGCGTGCCTCCTCAACGGATTTGATCTGCAGGGCACGGCTCAAATGCACGTCCTGAGTTGTGCAAAGAGGCTCTAACCACTGTGCTATCTCTGCGGATTATCACGAAGATAGTTTCTTATGCTCGCGCCTCAATCGTTGGATGAAAATCCAATGGCCACGATTGCATGATGGAAAGCCCTTTGAAGAATGATATTGTGACGAGGAAGATCTCGGCTGTTGGATTAAAATCCAACGACTAAGATTTATCAATGAATGTGCCTTTGAGAAGTTGTGAGATGTTGGAAGGGTAGAGTGGACTCATCTCGGCTGTTGGATTTTCATCCAACAGTCGAGATCAAGTGAGGAATGCTCCTTTAGGATATGAGATGCTAAGGGCAACGTGGAGTCTTCGTGGTTGTTGGATCAAAATCCATTGGCCCAAATTTCATCCCACATGCGCTTCAGAGGTGGGGCGAGCTCTCTTAGTAGCTTTGGGTGGCTGTGATGATGCCACATGGCGCCATCATAGTCGTTCATCTTTAAATGCATGCAGATGGTGCCATGGATGTTAGATTGAATCGATTTTCATGTCGTTGGGCTACGATCATCGATCTAAACCCATCCGTGTGGCTGGATTTGTCATCTGAAGTTTGAATTTCTACGATCTTGTCCCCTTGGCCTCTGATCTTCATTGAATTGCATCTAATACTATGGAAGTCCGATTGGGGCAAGCTCAGAGGTGTTGAACTTTAATCGTCTCCCTAATCAGATCTGTATGGTTAGATCTTCAATCCAAGGTCTAGATTGATATCGCCTTGTCCCTTAACCATAAAATGGGAAAATTAACTATACAATTTATATAAATTAATCTAAATGCATGATGATACATGTTATGAACTAGACTGGCTCTCCACTTCATGAATGCCCTTGTGATGCAAGTTCTAATGCGTGTTTTGATGCGGGTTCCCTCGTGTGAATTGTGACATAGATGCATTACTAATCATGTTTTGCTGCCATCCCTTTGAACAATTCTGAGGTGGATTCTTCGTTGTAATTTAGGAAATTACCTCCATAAGAGGCGTCAACCATATTACGAACTCCCTCTTTTAATCCATAATAAAAGATATGCATGAGTTACCATCGAGGGATATCGTGATGTGGCTATTTCCTTGCAATTCATGAAAGCTCTCCCATACTTTATGAATTGGTTCTCCTTGGTTTTGTGCGAAAGTCGTGATGGCTCTCCAAAGAGCATCTGTGTGACCTATAGGAAAGAATTTCTTCAAGAATTCATATTCAAGTTCCGTCCAAGTAGTGATAGGTCGAACGATCATGCAATACGAATAGGTAGCCTTATCCTTAAGGCTGAAGGAGAACATATTCATCAGAAGGATTTCCCGATTCTGATTCCACGAACCCAAAGTTTGAGAAAGTTTTTTGAGATCTTCTATGTGTTGAAATGGATCCCCAGATGCATGTCCGTGAAAGTGTGGGATTAGACTGGTGATATTTGGTTTAAGCTCAAGGCCATTTTCCCCTACGAGAATCCTAACGTACGGCTCCACCTGGGCATTGAGGGATTTTAGTAATCTCTAAGCAAGGGCTTAGTTGAAGGACAAGGAACGAAACCAGAACCTACCTCAAGTCAACGAGCCTTGAGATTCTGAAGAGCAGTCGTCAGCAAATTGATTTGATGGTTCTACTAGAGAATTTGGATGTTCTGGTTCAAGAAATCCTCATGGATATCAAAAAGCGACATCTCTCCCTCACCAAAAGAAGCTGGAGTCTTGAGATTCTGTGGCTAATCCATAGAATCAAATGCAGAAAAAATAGAGAAAGAAGATGGGATAGAATGTTGCACAGGAAAATCGGGTCTAGGTAGATCTATTAGCGGAGGGATGAGGAGTGTTCTCAGTGATTGCCTCCCATACATAAATTGAAAAAATGTGCAAAGGCACACTCACGCCACTGCAAGAAACAACAGCAAACAAAACCCATATACAACGAACAAAAATGAGTTTTCTTCTTTTCAAAGGAAAAGAAGTCCTAGAATACGTGGAAAACATGCGAAGAGACAAACAAATAGTATATCAATACAAATACGCATCTTGTGTGTCTACGAAGTGCGTATCCTGAAAGCTCAAAATTCCAAGGTCTAGGATTAAGACCGCTCACTATAAGCTCCCTAAGGTGTGCGGAGCTCCACCACTTTCTAAGGTGGGACTTTGTTAGCTTGATTCTCTTCGTGCGAGCCATGCTCTAAGTCAAAACTTCAACAATCGATTGCTCTTAGCTCACAGGTCCAAATCGAGCAAATAAGAGCTTAATCGAAAGCTGTTGGATTCATCTATCGATTACTGAATTCAATTTGAACTTTGGATCACAATTGATCCATGAAATTAAGGCCTAAACATGGCCTGATAGCCATGTACTGTGTTCAGCCGTTGCTTCTTAGCAAAGGTGGAATTAGGTCAAATGATCCCATCAACTGAGAGTCCAGAAAGGTTAAATGAACCATTCCACATGAAGTGGAGAAGAATTGGAGGTATAGGGAAGCTTAGGGAACTCTAGAAGCTTCAGAGCTTCATTCTAAAGGGCAGAACTCTGATTTCAGAGTTAAAATAGCCTAACAGGTAGATATAATCATCAACTATCAACCCAAATCGATTTAGTGACTCAAATGGAATTGATTTGGTCTAAATTTGGCTTAAAATCTCACCAAAAAGCCGCTGAACACCACTGAGTTCTCGTTTAAACCCAAATAAGACAGAAGTTGGAATTCACATTAAACCTCAATCAAATTCACTCAATTTGGTTCAAAATGATTCAAGAACTCAATTCAATCTATAAATCTGAAATTCAAAGCCTAGAACCTAAAAATGAACCCAAGGTTGACTTATTTAAGTTAGAAGTTGACTTCTAACTACATAGCTCCTCTGATTAAGGAAAGCACCCATATTGACTAAAATCAACCTCAGGAGTCGATTCAACACCTCAAATTTATTTTTAGCCACTCTACAGGTGATTTCAGGCACTGCTACCTGAATTCCAAAGGTGAGTTGGTCGACAGAAGATCCTAGAGTTTTTTGTTGTAATTTCTTTTTGATTCAATGCATATCTTTCTTTTTGCTTATGGGATGATTGCTTGTTATTCATTATATATTTCTTTGCAATTATCCAAGTGATTAACATATTGTAGATAATTAATAGGTGATTAAGTAGTTAATTAAGTAATTAGTCTAAGTAATTGTAATAGTAGTGTAGTAACTTATATTCTAAGTAATATATGCTATATTAGCTAAGTAATTATAATAGTATTATGACCTAAGTAGTGTTAGTATACTATAAGTAATATCTAAATAAGTAGTAATTATAAGTAATTAATATAGTAATTAAGTACTTAACCTTAGTTTAATTAAGTAATGTAATATTAATGGAGTATAGTAGTTAATACTTATTTAATTTAAATATATCTATAGTATGTAGGTAATTTAAGTAGTATACTTATTAAGATAAGCTTATAAGTTAATTAGTAATTATTCTTTATATTAAGTAAGTATGTAAGTGATATACGGTAGTTAGTTAATTTTATTGATTAAAAATAAAAAGTAATATAAAATAAGTGGTGATTAGTATATTTAATTTAATCTCCCACCGAATGACCTAGACTTAACTAGTAAAAATTTATGAAATATGATGATTATCTTACTTCTTATACTATAACTTAACAATAATTAATTAACTATATAAGGTAATTGTACATCAGGTGGTTGGTGAGCGAAGGGTTGATAGGGAGGAAAGGAGGGAAGGGGAGTGGTGGTGTTGAGGGGGAGAGGTTCTGCCGAGAAGAAGAGTAGGGGAGAGGTGTGTTACCTGAAAAGTGCAAGATGTCACTGGCCGCCATTAAAGATAGGAGAGGACATCACCCAGAACTAGTGGAGGTTACAGAGATGAGGGATTGGTGAGACTGTGCCTTGAGAGATTAGGGTTACAATTGGGAATTTAGAAGGTGGGGGAAATGAGGAATCGGTAAGACTATGAAGGTTGCAATTGAGAATTTGGGAGGAAAGTAAGAAATCACGAGATGAGAGTTTTACTGTAACTTGACAATCCTTTTGTTTGTGTGCGTGTGTGTATTGGATTTAGTTGAATTTGTTAAATCTAATCTTTTTTTACTGAGTTATAAAATTTTAATTTAATTCAATCTAATCAGGTTCCTACCCAGAGCATACCCCTGGCTTGGATGACAACTGCGGCACTCGAGTCTGCGAAGTAACGATAGAGGCAACGCCCGTAAGGACATGCGGTGGCAAAGCGAAAGGTCTAATTGACCGCGAAATCCCAATGGTCGCTCCTCTTCAAAGTTCATTGACCGATGAAAGACCAGGAGCAACAACCGTATTCCATCACAACACCAAACTTATCCGTCGTAAATATCGTCTGTCAGCCGAGCTTCCTTACAGCCGTCGTAAAACCGGGACTTCTGAATGCCTCTTAGTTTCTTCTATCACTTGTCCACAGGGAAAGGAAAAGTTCTATGGGGGAAATACAGAAAAGATAGAGAAGGAAGTCGGATGAGAAAAGAAGCATAACAGAAAACGCAACTAAATTACGGAAGGAAAGAAGAAGCCATCTGCCGCATGCATCTTGACCTGACCGCGCTTTCGGCTAACCTCTCCTCCTTTTTGCTTTGCTCTTTGCTTCAACTACACTCCACACAGAAAAACACCCCCACCAATCACATGACCGCACACCCACCGGTGGTGTTCTCGTCGCTGAAGAAGTGGCTGTACTCCGGCGGCAGCGGTGGTGGTATGTAGCTCACGGCCAGTGGCGGTGGCCGCGCGTACACCATCGGCTGGAACGTTCGATCCTGTCCGTTCATCATCATCATCATCATCATCATCCTCTGCTGCTGCTGCTGCTGCATCATAGCAGCAAGGTACCGTTGCTGCTGCTGTTGATGGTAGGCCGTGTTCGGCCCCGATTGCGGTGGGGCCCCCACCGCTCCCGCTCCGTGGAAATAAGCCGACCCACCTGCGGGGAGCCCCTGCACCGACGCTGCTGGCGGGAGGTTCGGGTTAACCACAGACTGCGCGATGGCAACCGGCATGGGAGCTACAACTCCAGGACCCATCACACCCGGCCGGTTGCCGCCAGCGTTATTACTGACGTTCTTGGCGTCTTTAACAACGCCTCCAAAGTCGTTGGGCTTCCGAAGCCCCGCCTGGTTAGGGCCCTCCCGGCAACCTCTCTTGTCTTCATTGTCCCCGCCATGGTCACCCTTCTTCGCGTTGGGAATGTTGCCAACTTTCCCACTGCCATTTGCCGCGGCACCAACGGGACGATTGGTGTTGACGTTGGTGTTGTTGTTGGGCTTGGACGGCTTGATCTGCTTCGGGTCCTCCTCGAAGTCCTCGTCAAACTCGTCGTCGAAACTGCCGTCGAAGTCGTCGTCGTAGTCGTCGAGATCATCGTTGAATTCACTGCCGCCGCCGTCGTCCTCGGGGACGTCGAACTTGACGGCTTTGGGGGTTTCTTTGGTAGTGGGCGGTTTGGCGTCTTTGATCACCTGCTGGAGATGCTTCTTATGCTGCTGCTGCTGCGGTTGTGGTGGTGGTGGGGTTGGTGACGGCTGACCACCCTTGGATTTGTTTGCAACTCCAACAGTGTCAACATCTTGAGCTTTCTGCGGCTTAGGGTTCTCCTTCTGCCCGCATTTCCCACTCCCCAGCTGAAGACTGTGAAACTTGTTGCTGATCTGCTGCTGCTGCTGTTGGCTTTTTGCATTGTTATTGATGCTGCTGCTGCTGCTGCTGGTAGACTTTGGAGTGATGAGCTCTGCATGCTTACCATTCTTCACGAGCTTCTTGATAAGTGTTTCCGGGTCGACATCGCCGGAGACGGTGACCTTCCCATGCTCTGCATCTATGGTGGTTATGTAAACACCTGAAACATAGAGTGGCGAGACCAAATATAGAAACTTTGGATTGAGCATGGTGAAGTTGGTCCGAAGATGGCGTTTTTTGCCCGGGGGGGTGCTTACCTTCCACTTTGTGTAGGATTTTCTTCACCTTAAGCTTGCAGCCATCACAGTGGATGTTCACCTTGAGAACACACGTCTGAAGCAGAAGAGATGGACCACAAGAAAAACCAAAAAGAGATTAAAAGAGATAAGGGACGATGGCAGGACTTGCATGATAATTGCAGAGAGGGATGAGAGCAAGGAAACAAAATGTCAGGAGAAGAAAAGTGTCGGCACCTGTATCTTGAGGAACTTGGTGTCTTCTTCCTTACTCATCCTGATCAACAGAAGATGAGAGAGAACAAGAGGAAGTGTTGCGGGGAGGAGATCTCAAGCAAGAAAATGATGGTCGTCTTCTTCTTACATGAGACCAGAAGGGAGAAATCCCCTGCTTACCACCACCACCTACCAGAAAAACTATGAAGGAGGGTGGAAAGTGTACTCCTCTGTATTTTGTAAAAGGAAAGCTTATATGGAGAAGGATGGGATATCTTGTGTTGGTCTGGAAGAAGAAGCTCAGAAGGTAAAGATAAAGGAGGCTCCCCCTCACACCTAAAATAGAGTCCCAAAGGGGAAGTCTCCCTCTGCCCTTACAATTCTAAGGATGCAAAATATATAAATGGGTTCTCTCTTCCATTATTTACACTAGATCACGACTTAAACGGCTTTCAGAAGTATAGGTATGAGTAATGCGAGAGAGGCAAGGCCAGAGAAAGATAAGGTGACCAATCTGCATCTCCATCCTCTCCCCCCTCTCTCTCTCTCTCTCTCTCTCTGCTCTTTTTGTTTTCATTCGGCATGCTTTTCCGATTTTCTGCTCACTCTTTATTTTACCCCCTTTTCTAAAATAGAAAACTGTCTATAATCAGAAGCTCGGTATGTGAGCTTAGGAATCAGAAACTTGGTAGAGTCTCTCTGACGAGTTGGGTTGGTCATGTAAATATGTGCACTGTTTGGATGTTTCTGTAAACCCACTTGCATTTAGCAAAGTTCAGAAGAGGGGACAGTGCATTGGGGGGTGCGGAAGGACGGTGAGGAAAGAAGAAAGGCGCAGGGTAACTTGAACCACAAAATCCATAGGAAGGAGGGGTTGGTGAGGATCAGAATGTGAGGTGAGATGGGATGAGCATCCATTATAGGATTTTGTTTGTGAAAGGCTATGCCTGTGTCACGAGGTTCGAGTTGCACCTGTCCGATGAACAAATTCCAAATCGGGGCACCACCCTCCCTTTGGCCTCATTTATTGCAAGGAGCCTGCATACTTAGTGGTGCAAGTTGATGTTTGGTAAGCTAACCAAACCAAAAATATACGACCACGCAATGTGGAACAGAATCATCACCATGTTCTTGTCTCACCTCTGTTAGTTAGGATGCATTTGGCCGTGAGGTAAGTCTGGAATTAATTGTGATGAGTGTTCCGTGGAAGGGTATAAAGGATGGTTGTATGCGGTGGAGAGCATTTTACATAAAATCGCAATCTAATAATGTATTCCACGAAATTTCATCCCTCATTCCTCTCCGAGATTAATATTGCATGTCCTAACCTTAGCCTTAGAGAGATCGGAGTTAAAGAAGGGCTACAATACACTTTTCTTTTGGGATATTTAGTTTCACTTTATGGAGAAGAATTATGTAACCAAACCATAGAGAATCCAACAACTCCAAATGAACTAACAAAAGCTAGATCGCAAAAGGCCTGAATACTAAAGACAAGAAAAACAAAAAAGATGTGGGTTGAAAAATACAAAAGTTGATGCAAAAAGTCATGTAGATGGTTGTAAATGTGATCTCCACTTGATGTATTTCCTTTCTATGCAAAAAAAGTACTCACACATGTTGGGATCCACCACTGTTGAAATCAACAATAAATCACTTTTGTATGGATGTAAACTACTCAAATCACTTTCAGAATCACTTTGTATCAGTGTAAAATCATTTTGTACCTTTAAAATAATTTTGCACCGGTGCAAGATTAAATTTCAAGTGTTTCTTCATTTATGAGAAGTAATTTTTCAGTTAAAAGTGATTTTTCACCTTATGATTTAGGATTTATTCTTTAGTGTTTAGGGTTCCTAAATCCTAAATACTAAAGGCTAAACCCTAAATCCTAAGGAAAAAATTCACTTTTTAAGTGTAAAATCATTTTTCATAGGTGAAACAACTTTCTATAAATCTAAATTATAAATCCTAAATCTTAATCCTAATCTTATAGGTCAAAATCACTTTGCACATGTACAAAATCACCAAATTACCTTTGAAATAATTTTACATCGGTGTAAAATCATCCAGAATAATTTATCACTGATGCAAATTGATTTAATACAACAACAACCAAGCTTTTTCCCACACTAAATGGGGTCAGCTATATGGATTCTTTGCCTCCACACAGATCTATTTTCAGCCATTTCAGGACTTAAATTAAAGTAATTGAGGTCATACTTAATAGTTTCATTCCAACACTTGTTTGCTTTTCCTCGCCCCCTTTTAGCAGGTTTAGCCTCCAACTTCTCGTATCTCCTAACTGAAGCATCTAGTGGCCTTATTTGTAAATGTCCAAACCACCTTAGACGTACATCTCTCATTTTATCCTTATCGGTGTCATCCTAACCTTATTTCTAATAATCTTATTTAAAATACGGTTCTTTCTTGTATAACCACACATCCATCTTAACATCTTCATTTCTGCCACAGACATCTTCTGTACATGCCTATAGTTTATAGCCCAGCATTCAGAACTGTACAACATGTATGGTCTTACCACAGCTCGATAGTATTTTCCTTTGACTTTTAAAGGAACCCTCTTATCACAGAGAACGTCAGATGCACACCTCCATTTCAACCACTCTGCATTAATTCTATGTGTAACATCTCCATCAATTCCACCATCATGTTGGAAAATGGATCCCAAGTACTTAAAAACATCTTTTATTGGAATGCACTCTTCTCCAATTTTTATATCAATCCCTTCATTGTTCCCTCTACTACTAAACTTGTATTCCATATACTCAGTCTTCATCCTATTTATGCGTAATCCTTTATCTTCCAGAACTTCTCTCCAAAGCTTAAGTTTTCTGTTCGCTCCATCTCGTCTCATCAACTAACACAATATCATCAGCAACAAGCATACACCAAGGCACCTCAACTTGGATATACTTCGTTAACTCATCCATTACCAAGGCAAAAAGATAAGGACTTAAAGTTGAACCTTGATGCAGACTAATGGTGATATCAAAGTAGTCCGTCAAATCATCCTTAGTCTTTACATAAGCTGCTGCTCCATAGTACATATCCTTTATTAGGTTGATATATATAATTGGCACTTGTCTTTTCTCCAAAATTCTTCACAAGATATCTCTTGGGACAGAATCATAAACCTTCTCCAAATCAATAAAAATCATATGTAAATCCTTTTTTTTGACTTTGTATGTCCCCATCATACGTCTCAAGAGATGTATTGCCTCAATAGTAGACTTGCCTGGCATAAAGTCAAACTAATTTTCAGTTACCTTATAGACTTGCTTCACCCTTCTTTCAATTATTCTTTCCCAAAGTTTCATCGTATGACTCATCAACTTAATACCTCAATAGTTGGAACAATCTTGTATGTCACCCTTGTTCTTGTATAAAGGTACTACAGAACTTTTCCTCCACTCCTCTGGCATCTTCTTGCCTCTCCACACAATATTAAATAAATTTGTGAGCCAAGTTATACCCCGTTCTCCCGTCATTCTCCAAACGTCTATAGAAATATCATCAGGCCCAACAACCCTTCACTTTTTATTATCTTCAAAGCCTCCTCTACTTCTTTTTTTTGTATCCTTCGATAATATGTCTGATTTACATACTCTTCTGAGTTGGCTAACTTCTCTAAGATGCAAATTGATTTACTACTGGTGCAAAATTATTTATCATCAGTATAAAGTTATTTATCACCTCTGCCTTTTAGTTTAAAGTGATGTGTTGATTTTTTTCAACGTATTGGAACCCATTATGTAACAAACCTTACATTCTTTTGTTTCTTGACATTAAATATCAATTATCAAGTGGAGCTCACATTCACACCACCTTGCATCGTTTTTTGCATCATATTTTACATTTCTCTACATTTTAATAAATAAAAAATATAAGAACAAAACAAAACAAGGGAGCTCCCTAAATAGCATGCAAGTGATCTTAATCTTTGGCAAAGATTGCTCCATGCTAGGAATGGCATCAAGCACAATTGCATCTAAGGCATAACAAAGTAGCCAATTTATACCTTTGTGTTATGACTTGAACCTCCATCTTCGTAGGAGTTCAGATCAAATTTCCAGAACCACCTACGATCTCGATCATCTAACATATAAACATAAAGTATAAGCATTGCACAATAAGTAACATCACAAAGTAGAGAAAGAAGAAAGAATCTATAAATGAAATAAACGCTTAAAAATTCAATCATCATCCATAGCCATCAATGAAAATAAAAAGTAAGAAAGCATTATTGATAAATAATTGAAAGGACAAAACTAACTAAAACTAACCAAGAAAGTCCCACTGGCTACGATATAGAAGTTGGACTAGCACCATCTCTCATAGTCATGAACATAGCTACTACACACCAAAACATTAATACAAAATCCAAATGGAAAAGTCAGCAAAAGCTGAGCAAAGTAAAATAGACAAAGTAAAATTTGAAAAGCTATAAGAAAATAAGAAGTAAGTACTTATTCATATTAGTTTCCTTAATTATTCAATTATTACTAAATTTTCCTACTATCTATGCCTTCTCATTTCACAGTCATTACTAACCCAAAATCATGTCCTTGAAAGGCGTGAAGAGATATCGCTACGATCTCTCAAGTTGCAAGATCGATACGAGACTCTTATGGCTAGGAAATTAGCTCGCACCTGTCCTACAACTTGTTTAATCACCCCAAAATCTTTGCCTAGGTGAACTGGTGACTTCGAGCTCATGTGGTATAGATGCGAGGCACTACTCTACACAAGCACGTGGTTAGTTGTCTTTACTACAAGGTACGGAAATTGGTATCAAAATCATTTCACAACAAACAACATGTATCCAACACACTAGTTACCAGGTTGGCTAAATAGCCTAATAAAAGAGTCATAGGGAGACTAGTTTACTCCCTAAATCAATCTCAAGCTTCCATGTAACATATATCATAGTCTGAGGCCATAAATTGCATACAGGAGACTATCCACTTGATTGTACAAGCGACTTTCCATGGTTACACTTATCTCGATCATTAGATATTTCAATTCATTTGTCATGCTACTAGCTAATGCCAATTATGTTCTTATCCATTTCATAAACATTTGGAATTATCAGTCATTCAAATGATTTCATGTAGGTTACAGTATTCATATGTGGCATCAACAAATTTCTATTAAATGACCATAGTTAATCAAACTAGCATGCTAAATACATATGGTAAGATTCCAACACTTCAGTATTTATTCAGGGAAATGTTATTCAAGTGAATCAATAAAATTCCACATCATTAAAGTTACACTTGTAAGGAAATATTCAAATTCTCAAGAAATATAGGCATTTAGATGGATTTGAAATGTTCATTGGTTCATATTTATTAATTTATCGAATCAATGTTCAGATATAGATGGATTGTCAAGTTCTAATCATTCTCAAGAAATATAGGCATTGATGCACAAAATCCTCTAAGGGATAATTACATCATTACAATGCAAAAATCACGATCATTTTGTATTTTTTGAATTCATAAAGATTTAGGTGAAGATAGGAGTCTGAGTCATCTCACTGCATGTTTTGTATTTTTAATTTTTTAGATTTTTTGGTATTTTAAATAGGGAAGAACATAAAGGGACATCAAAATAGGGACCAAATTGTAGAATTAAGACCTAAATGTAATTTTCAAATAAATTATTTTCTGAGAATGTAAAAATTCAAATAAAATTACTAAAGCTATGTTAGTTTCTAACTAAGGTTTCTACCAAATTTCATGCAAAAGGTTTAGAACTCACATAGTAAATTTAGAGATAAAAATATGGACTAATTTGGGACAATGTTAAGACTTGAATGTAAATAATTTTGTAATTTTTATAGAAAGCAAGTTTTTGTACAAAATTTGGATGGTAACCTAAGCTAATATGTAGGAAAGAAATATATTTTTTTTGGCATCTTTTGATGCACAGAAATAGATGTGAAATTCAGGTGCTTAAATGTGAACATCTAAGATAAGTATGAATCACATAAAGCATAGAAACTATAGTAACATGCAATATTGACTAAAAGGAAGAATAGAATCAAATAGAATTCATTATTAATGGCAAGTCATCACAACTAATGTCATCAAAAACTACAAAAAATATGAACTACAAATAACATAAAATAGAAAAACATAAGCAAAAGAATGAGTAGAAGAACGGAGGACTTGTGGCAGAGGTGGAGAGTGTCGCCGATGACCACTAGAAGATAGCTTTCTTGGAGAAGAACCGGAGGAGGAAGCTAGACATTCCAAAGATGGAGAAGCCTTGATGAAGATGGAGGAATAGGGGATGACCTTAAGGTGGAGTAGAAGAGAGAATAGGAGGGATAGGTAGAGGGGGATCTAGGTAGAGGGATGAGAATGGAGAGGGTGGTGGAGATGGCGTAGAGAATTAGAGAGAGAGAGAGATGTTGATGGTGTGGAGGGCTTGTAGTTTTATATAAAGGAGGAAGGGTAGGGTGGCACCACCTTAGGTGATGTAGCTATGGTGAGGTGGCATGTGGTGATTGGGTTGATGAGGTGGAGAGGGTGAGGTGGCGGAATGAGATCAGAAGAAAGAGTTGGCACGAAGGGATTGGAAGAGAAAATAGGCCAAGGGACAAGGTTGGTATGGATGGTGGTGATGGAGTGTTTGGATGGTGGACGACCATGATGTGGCAAGTGGAGTTGGCGTGGGATCTTGGAGATAGGCATAGAGTTTGTGCCACTTAGTGTTTGTTGAGGGGGATGACATGGGTTATTGGGTGATGTGGCATTGCATAGGTGGTGGAATGTGAGTGGATGGGAAGTTAGGTCATGGATTGATGAGGTGGAGGAAGGTGGTGTGGGATATCGGTGGTAAGATTAAAGTTAAGTGTACACTAGAGGACTAGGTTGGTGTGGGAATTAGGCTAGGGCTAGGTTGGGCATGTGCTATTATTAGGTAGCATTGGGGTTGAGTGGGGTTTTGGTTAGAATTATCGTTTAGGTAGGCTTATTTCGTAAAGAGGAGGCTACCAGCCCTTGCCTTCGCCACTTAGCTTAGCTTAGACACTCCTATAAAGAATAATGGAAATTTATTAATAATTAAGCCTAAATAATACACGAATAGTCCAAAGATACAGTAATACCTAAAATGCCCTATTTATGATGCAATATGCAACGGTGGTTATAAAAGTAACAGAAATCAAACATGATTTAGTTAATAATTCCTATATTCATCACACCTCCTTGCCTAACTTTTGCTAGTCCCTAGCAAAACAAAGTTGAAAAATAAGCTCAAAGTGCAAAAACTACATATGATAATTGAATTTGAGTTAGGATATTATTATTAATGAGGCATCAGTCCTCATCAATCAAAAGAAAATGTACATAAGACCTTAACTACAAGGACCTCAATAGTGCTAGAGTATCGACTAAAATGCAAATCTCCTAATCTCATCAAAACTCTATTAGCCATAGTTTTAGGTCTTAAAAGCGACTTTCTATGGCTCTTCAATCTACCTAAGGTTGAATGGAAACTAAAATTCTACGCATTTGTGCTTGTGGTAATGACTTTATGTGTGGGCAACTCAATCTAGAAAGCTAAATTTTCCTTAAGACACGAGACCACCCTTTACTTCACCCAAATCTTGTCTTTGAATTTGCTTTACTACAGATTAGTAGCTTTCTCTCTCCTTTTTTCTATCTTGAGCTCAACACAAGAGTGAGCTTAGTGTATATCCCTCCAGCTGTGTCATTTGACCTCTTTATTATTTCTCACCACCTAAGTCACTAATTTTTTATTTTTTTATTTTTATTTTTTGATTTTTTCTTCCTACTATTTTATTCCTTTCTCATTTTTACTTCTTTTTTCAATCATTTTTCTAGGGTAGATACCTCTTCTGAATATGGTTCATGAACATCTCCCAAACAAGAATTTGAGGAAGATCAATGCTCAAAGTTGGGATCTAAGTACCCTACATATAGAGAGCATGCCTTAGGCCATTTGGCCTCTTTATTAAGTTTGATTCTGGGATAAAAATGATCGAACCCCTCAAGAATCATTGTGTTACAGGTGTTAATGAATTGCTTGCTCTGGGGTTTATAGGGTTAGATGTATTTCAATTGGTCGGATGGGAAGGTAGTAACATGAGAGGTTGATGAGAACCTCATCATGAGCCATAACTAGCTCATTTTGACCTAATACAAAGGATAAAAGCTCCTACATAACTCAAGGAAAGGCTTAACTCAGAGAATTCTGAGTTTAAGGAGAAAATAAGTCATAAGGGGTAAAAATGCAATTTTACCAGTATAATCTGCATACAGGGTAATTCAGGGTCCAAACATAGGTCAAACAAACCGAATAAGAAGGAAAGTGGGATGATCTGATAAGGGCTACAGCAATTCCAAGGAACTAAATGATAATCTGTAACCTTAAAACAAACCCACTTCAATTCACGAGGTTCGAGGCAAAGTAAAAATAGAATAAACCCTCTAAAATTCATAGAAAAATAATATCTAGGGTTTAGAACCTTCAATTTGGCCTTCGGAACCCATTTTGACCTACATTGAGAACCATGCCTAATTAATAACTTAATTTTGGTTTTTGCGTAAATTGACAGGTCAAACAAGGTTTTATCTAGAAATAAAATTCACCATCAGAATCCGTAGGTCCTAATTAGTCACGTATAAAAACTTGAGCCTAAGAAGAAACCTTCTTTACCAACTTTACATTTTGGTCCTCATCTATTTACTTTTTGGCCCTCAACTTTTGAACCCTCGCATTTTGGCCCCTAACTCTTCTTCGTTCTTTACATTCAGGTCCTCCCTGCAAAACCTGCCAGCACCACACTCCGGCGACCTTGCGCGGAGCATGGCGCCGCACAGGGTAAGGGGGAGGGCCTGCCAGGTCAAATGGGGGTGCCCTGCGTCGTCAGCCGTCGCAGGAACACCCCCCTGGTCGCTGCAGCCCACCATACCGGCCGTGCGAATGCACGGACGGTATGGGTCTCCTTCCTCCGGCGTCCTCCGGCAAGGGAGACACGTCGTCTCCCTCCGCCCTCCTCTCTGATTCCACCCCTATAAATACCCCCGTCGCTCCGCCGTTCTTGGCAGCTCGGTCCTGACGGAGAAACACCCTCTTTTCACTCTCTTCCCACTCCGACAGGAAGCCCTCCAGCTCCGCGCGGTTTTTCCCTCCTCCTCCTCGTCGTTCTGCCGCACTACCAGCAGCAGGGCTGCCTTCCCCTACTCTCCCCGCGCCGCGCCGCACCCAGCGCGCGCCTCTCCAGCCCTCTCCTCGCCGTCACTCCTTCCTCTAGGCAGCTTCTTCTCCGGCGACAGTCGATACGACTGTCGCCTGTTCCGGCCCCTCCTCGTCCTGCTAAGTAGGTAGAACTTCTCCTCTTCCTCCCCTCTTCCTTTTCCTCACTTTACATCTTTACTGTTGCCCCGATCCGACCAATCGCCCTCACCTCCTCCACCTCCGGCCCCTGCTCCGACGACCCGCTCCCATCACTCCAGCAACCCACACGGCTCGCCGACCACCGCAGAACCTCCGCCTCCTCACCCTGATCAACCTCCACCCTTCCACTTCCCCCAAATCACCCTCTGCAACTCCACCGAACAAACTGATAGCGAAAATACGCGGTTTGTTAAAATACGTCGTTGTAACGCGTAAATCCGCTTTCGCTCTTAAATTTATATTCCTAGATAGGGGAGTATCTAGGGTCGTCCAAGGAGGCAATATGGTTGCAAAATTGATTCTCTTGCTTGGAATATATCTCAACTTTCTTTTTGGTAATTTTCAATATACCATTTTTCTTTATTTTTGAACTAAGGCAACATGCGAAATTATGGCGGGAAAAGTGTTTACACTTCCAATTAAGTAAACTACTCTAAAGTGGCAAGTAGAGCCTCTCCCTAAGCTCACTCTAAGCAAGTGGAGGCCTAGAATAATTAGGGAGAGGAAGTGAAGAATGCTGAAAATAAGCAAATAGAAATGCAAACAAGATATGCGAAGAAGGCAACTAGATAATTGATAAAGTGTTTAACAAAATGCCTAGTAGAGGAATGCTTCTACTACTAGATAATTGAAATAAAGAAAGAAAACACAAATCCTCTAGATAGATGGTGAAGAAGAGGGCTTCTTGCTCCAAGGTTGGTGGCTCCCAAGCTTGAAAAGAATCCTCCAACTCCTTCCTTGCTGTGCTCCGCCAAGATGATGTCCTCCAAGGCAAGCCCTAAGGGGGCGTGCCCTAAGTTTCTCTCCAAGGGTGGACGTCCACCCTAAGCTTTTCTCATTTGCCTGGCCGTCCTCCTTGAAGTGGGAGAGTCCTCCTCTTTGGCGTGGCCCAAGTTGAAGAGAGTGGGGAGAAGAAGGCACCAAAAGGGCTAGTGGTGTGCCCCTTTAATCTCCTTCTCTACTCCTCCTTGGGCGTAGGTATAGGTGGATGTAGGTAGAAAATACACTAAAGGAGGATGCCCAAAAATGGTGGTAGGTGGTGGCCTTTTATAGAATAGGAGGGGGGCTATGGTGACCTTTGAAATGGATGGCCAAGATGAGTTGATGGAGGTGGTTGGAGATCCCATGGCCAAGGAGAGTTGGCGCCACCTTAAAGGGCACCAAGGGGTAGTTATGGGTGTTGACACCCTTTGGTGTTGGCGCCAAAATGGGCATTCTAGAAGGTCATTAGGTGGCGCCACCTTAAGGTTCTAGAAGGGGGGGTATGTGGATGGCTAGGATGGCTTATGTGGGTAGGTGTAGGGTGGATTTAAGGGGCTGAAAGTGGCGCCAATATAGAGGTGGTTAGGGGTGGTTTTTGGCACCAACTTGAAGTGTCTTTTGGTGGAGATAATGGGGTGAAGGGATGGCTAGGAGGTGGCGCCAACTTGAGTAGAGTAGCTAGCTTAGGTAGGCTTGAGTTGGTGGAGCTAGCTAGGGTTGATTTTGGAGGTAATGAATGGCCAAGGAGCTGGTTGTTAGCTATGATAAGCTAAGCTAAGATAAGCTAAGCTAGCTTAGCTAAAGGTGGAGTGGAGGAGAAGGTGTTGGAGCTAGGGTTTGGAGGAAGGAGCTGAGGAGGAGAGTCTGGAGCTGGAGCTGGAGCTGGCTGCTACTGAAGAGGCTGGCATGGGGCTACTCTAGCTGGCTTAGCTTGCTAGTTCTTTGCTAGCTACTAAGCCAAGCTAAAGTGAGCTAGCTTCTACCAAAATGAGCTGAGGTGAGCTAGGTTTGGTGCTCCCAGGGAGAATCAAGCTGGTTGAGGCAGCTAAGGTAGCTTAGCTCAACTGAGTTGAGCTAAGCTGAGTCCCCGGGAGCTGGACTTGAGCTTCCTGAGCTGAGATGAATTCTTCTTCAGCTGGCTGGAGTTGAGTGGAGCTGAATGTAGCTGGATCTGAGCTGGGGTGAACTCCTGTCAACTCAGCTGAGCTAGCTAGAGCTCCCTGTGAACTAGTGGGAGCTGAGATGAGCTAGACTCAGCTAAGTTGAGCTGGATCTGAGCTGACTTGAGCTAGGGTGAGCTAAGGTGAACTCTCTTGAGCTGCCATCCAGCTGAGATTAGCTGAATGGAGCTGGGATGAGCTAACCCTAGTTCAAGTAAGCTAGGTTCCAGCTATGGTGAGTTGGATCAAGCTGGGTTCCAACTAGTCTGGGCTTCTCCTTCACCAATTGCCTTCTTGAGTGCTAGGGTTTTAGGGATCTGTGAATTTATACATCCCTAACACTCACAAAAACACATTAAAACAACAATAAAAAATGCAATGCATGCCTATCCTAATTTATGCCTAAATGCAGCCCAAAAACCCGTTTGCGGAGTAAAATCCTAAGAGCTAGGTTTGTTTTAATGCATAAGAATGATGATAAACTGGCGTTTATCACAAACCCATCTCCCAACCTGCAGTTTGACCTAGGGCGGCCCTTAGGCTCCGCCTCGCCGCCTGCACATCCTCCGCGTTTCTGATTGGGCCGAGAGGCCGTTTCTCTGTGGGCAGGTACCTGCGCTTGCCGCCGCCATTGTTGAAGCGAAGCAGCTTCTTCACCTGCTGCCCCAGGTGCGCCACGCCCAGGTCACGCTCCCAGGCAGTGCGAGGCGTCTTCGCGAAGTGATAGGCTGCAGTTGAGGCGAAGCTCTCGCGCGAAGCCCCCGCGCTTCGCCTCGACCGCTGCTGCTTCCTCCGCGCAGGCATCCAAATTGGGGTGGGACATTTAGTCCCACCTCGTAAAGCCACTGAGGCGAACGGGCGCTTAAAGGCAAAAAGTGCCTTAAGCTGTTCGCCTCAGTTCACGGGGTGAGGTCCCCTTCACCCGCCCGACTACCCGGCCTCGTCCGCACGCACGCCTCGTGGACCTGGCCCGACCCGACTAAGCCCGACCTGCACTCCTCGCCCACCACCGCACGTCGGTGGGCCTGGACCCGGGCGCGACCCGTACCCGACTACCCGGCAGCTCTGGGAGAGCTTTCCTAAGAGCGACGTCTGTGAGAGAGAAACGCGGGGGGGGGGGGGGGGGGGGGGGGAGGGTAGAGTAGGTTTTGCCGTGTGTCTCTGATTGGAACTTTGAGTGTGCAGGCACAGGTGAAGGGACTGCGGAAGGGCTGAAGAGAAGAAGAAGAAGACTGAAGGAAGAAGAGCAGCCAAGTCAAAGCAAAGAGGAAGGAGAAAGCAAAGAAGAAGAAGACAAGCAAGGCAGAGAAGAAGGCTGACGAAGACTGAAGGAAGGAGCACCGAGCGGCACTGTAGCAGCGGCGACTTAAGTCATCTGAGTGGAAAATCAGACGACGCTCTGAAGGCAGAAAAGAAAAAAGAAGAACATCACCACTGCTGCAGATAAAGAAGACAAAAAGAAAAAGAAGAAAGAAGGAGAGACGACGTCCTGACAGCAAAAGCAGAAGAAGAGCACGAGAAGAAGATCAGAAGAAAGAAGTAAAAAGAAGATCTGAAGAACAGAAGGCAGAAGAAGAAGACCACAAGGAGATAAACAAAGAAGAAGAAACCAAAAGCCAAAGAGGAAGAAAGAAGAGAAGAAGAAGCCAAATTCTCATCTCTCTCTCTCTCTCTCTATTTTTGTAATAAGAATTTGTACCCCTAGAATACAACTTGCTCCCTGAGTTCGACCTCGGGAGAACTTTATTTTCCGAGTAATAAATATTAGTGAATGATGGCAATAACTAACTGTACTACAACGCTATAACAAAACCTAGTTGTCGCCACGTCATTTCTTGGCGCCGTTTCCGGGGAGCAACGGCTATTCTAGAGGTAAACATTCCTGTTTCTTTTTAGTTTCTGATAATCTCCTCTCTTTTGTGCAGCTACAGGAAATCAAGCAACCGCACGACAACCACTCCGAGGATAGGTAATTTTTTCCTCTCACTATTAACCCCTAAACTCTAAAGAGGAAGAAAAGAAAAGAACAAGCAATATAGGGCTAACCTGTCTTCCATACTTAGTAACCATAAAAAGTTGCATGTTTTCAACCCATTATTCCTGCACACTATTAAGGGTATTTAAGGGCTAACACATTCTTGCTTGAGCCCTAATTACCCAACAAAGATCTAACTGGACCAAGTAGAGCCAACCTAGGATCCAACACTAGGGATTTAGAGACACACTCCTTAAGCAAGAATTGAGAAAACCAAATGAAGTGTGCCCAAGCCCTTGTCTGAAAATACCTATTCAAAGAAAACCTAAAACAATTGGCTCTCTAAACACTTGAACCCTAAAAGAAAGGACCCAAAAGCTCTCAAAGGAACAAGAGGTAAAGTTGACCCCTTGGGTCAACCAACCTTAAAATTAGGTCACTTTCTCACTCAAAATACCTAAGAGATCAAGTGGAACCCTAAGCACCTTGCTCTTGAACTAAAATTGGTAGACTTAAGAGGTCAAGATCCCCATTCTGGTCTACCTGGAACCGCAGTGACAACAGAGGTCGGGTGGGGGAAACCCTGTAACCCGTGGGGACGCTCTACCGTGTAGGGGTCTTTGTGGGACTCTCCCTCTCTGGCTGCCCAGGTAATTCTCAGGTGGACGATCTTTCTGATCAAGGGGTCCATCTACCCCGCATCTCTAAAGTCACCCAACACATTTTTGGGTGACTTGATTGGGTCCAGCACCTTCTAAACTCATCTCTCCCAACAGTGCATGTACGGTAGGAGGTCCTTAAGACCACCCTTAAGACCTCCTTTAGAAATTCACTCTCGTCAAGGCCAAGCCTCAACGCCCGTGTTTGTGCAGCAACCCCCTCACATTATTCTCTCTTCTGATTCAGAACCAAGTTCTTCTTCTTCGCCCATCATGGCTCAGCCAGTTGAGGAAGAAAACAATCTGGAGCACCAGCTCCAGCAACTCAATGACCTCTTCCAAAACTTCATGCACCCACCACAGCGTCCTATGATGCGGGACCACTACAATCCTGCTGCGGTGGCCATTGAGCCTCGAGTCAGAATCCCGATTGGAGGACCTGATTCTGAATTAAAGCCCAATATGATTCATGCTATACCTAAATTCCATGGGCTTAATTCTGAAGATCCCTTCCAGCACATCAAACAGCTAAAGCACCTGGCCCAAACTTTTGGGTTAGATGCGCAAAATCGGGATATTCTTCTCATGAAGATGTTCTCCTTTTCTCTTATGGACAAGGCCGCCCATTGGTATCAAACTCAGACCCGGCCGATCAACACTTGGGAAGAACTTCAATCTGAGTTTTTGAAAAAGTTTTTTCTCGTTGGTCGGACCAACGCCTTGCGCCATCAGATTACACACTTCACTCAACAATCAGGAGAACCTCTCCATGAGGCATGGGATCGTTTTCAGGATCTCATGAGAAAGTGCCCCCATCACGGAGTTCCTAAATGGGAACAGGTCCAATCTTTTTACCAGGGACTCCGTGAGGACATCCGCCTTTTCGTCAATGCAACTTACGGAGGAAATATCATGGGTCAACATGAAGACACCGTGTGGGAGATTCTCGAAAACATGTGCGAGAACTCCATCAACAATGACTCCATGGGATTATTCGATAGGACGAATACCCGTGCAGCGACGAATCTTAGGGGAGCACATGAGACGCAGGGCCTGTCCGCATCAGTCGATCTGGAATTAATGGCCAGTCGATTGGACAAGGTTTCAATCATTGAGAAGAAGGTGGATGAGCTGACTCAGCACTTGCAGCGAGCCACCTCTGCGCGTAACTCCTTTGCACAACCTCCTTCCACACAGGAAACTGTGCAAAACATTCTCCACCGATCTTCCCCTAGGATGGATCCATATCCATCCCCATCTGATTCTCGGATCGGAGGATCATCCGATCCTATCTACACCAGCCCGGGGAATTCCATTCCCCCTTTCCCTGATTCTTTAGAGGTTCCTCAGACCTGCGAGGACCTCAACGCCATCCAGAACGACCCATTCTCCAACACCTACAACCCTGGATGGCAAAACCACCCCAATTTTCAGTGGGCGGGAAATTCCCAAACCCAAAGACCACCTTTTCAGTCCCGCCCACAGCCCTCTCGTCATTACCAGCCGCCTCAGCCTCGGCCCAACCCTACTTATCCATCAGGGCCAAATCAGGATCAAATGTCCCTAATCCTTCAGACTCTGGCTGACATTCAAAGAACGAATGCGGCTATTCAAAAACAACACAAGGACGAACTTACAGAGGTTAGAACTCAATTGGCCCAGTTGGCAAATTCTCGCCAGCCAGGCACACTCCCTTCCCAACCTCTTCCTAACCCGAATAGCGTGCCGACCCAGAAGCGCGTTATGAATCCAAATTTAGGCCACGCACAATGGATTTATCAGGCCCCTACTACTCCATCTCCAGATGAGATGGAAGCTTCAACTTCTTATGCGGGATTTCAGCAGCAGCCACCCCTCTTACCAAACCCAAACCAAAATCAGGCCGGATTAAATTCTGTAACAACACGTAGTGGAAAAACAACTCAAGACCCGCATTATCCGAACCACTCCAAGCCTGATAACCATGACCCTAGGATAGTTATCCAAGATACCACTGTCCTAGATCAAGAACCCAGACCTATCCTAGAAGAACCAACCAAGGTCCCATTCCCTGAAGCCTTAACCAAAGGGAAGAGACGAACCAAGCCCGTGGCACCTGAGGAGGACCTGGTCAAGCTCTTTGAGCAGGTGATGGCCCTCGTTCTCGTTTGTGTTGACAACCGGGTTTTATTGTTATAGCGTCGTAGTATAGCCAGTTGTTGCCATCATTTCAAATATATAAAAATTTTTTTACTCGGAAAAGAGTTCCCGAGGTAGAACTCAGGGAGCAAGTTGTATTATAGAGATATACATGTTTCTTTTACAAAAATAAAGAAAGAGAGAGAAATAATTTGTTGTCTTCTTTTCTCTTTGTTTCTCCTCGTCTCAGATCTTCTTCTTCTTTGTCTGCAGAGGTGATGTTCTTCTTCTTCTGCAGTGGTGATGCTCTTCTTCTTCTTCCAGCTGTTCCTGCTCTTCCTTTTTCTTCTGTCTTTCTTCAGTTCTTCTTCTTTCTTCTTTGTTTTTCTTCTTTCAGTTCTTCCCTTGTTCTTTTGTGTTCTCTGCCTCGCCTTCTTCTGTTGTTCTTCAGATCTCCTTCTTTCTTCTTTTCTTTTTCCAGTCAGGACGTCGCCCCTCCTTCTTTCTTCTTTTCCCTTCAGGACGTCGTCTGATTTCCAAATCAGACGACTTAAACTGCCTGTTGCTACAGTGTCTCCCTCAGCTTCCTTCTTCTTCCGCGGTCCTTCTTCTTCACCTGTGCCTGCGCACTTCAGAGCTTACGTCAGAGGACAAAACCTACTCTACCCTCTCCCCCCCCGCGTCTCTCTCTCTCTGAAACCACTCTTGGGAAAGCTCTCCCAGAGCTGCCGGGTAGTCGGGTACGGGTCGCGCCCGGGTCCAGGCCCACCGGCGTGCGTGGTGGGCGAGGAGTGCAGGTCAGTCTAAGTCGGGTCGGGTCAGGTCCGCGGGGCGTGAGCGCGGACGAGACCGGGTAACCGGGCGGGTGAAGGGGACCTCACCCCGTGTGCTGAGGCAGTAAGGCTAATGCACAAAATCAATTTAAACGGTGAAAAGGTTGTGAGGCTTACCGATGTGGGACTAAACGGAGGCCTCTCCTCGCGTGCGCCTGCTGGGAGATTGTGGCCTAGCTTCTGCAGCTGCGGCTTCGATTTGCGTCGGTTGCTGGCTGGCTGCCTTCGCAAAACTCCTCGTAATCCGCAGCAGCTGGAGACCTGGAGTCCTCAAGCCTGGAGCGCGGGAGAAGCTGCTTCAATGTGCGTTAATGGCGGTCGAACCTCAAAACCTGTCGGACACGAATATGGCCTCTCGGCCTGATCAAACCACTGGGGAACCTTCGCCGTGGCACGGCGAAGGTGTGGAGCTGTGCGGCAAGCCGCAAGGTGGTGTCTGGCGGCAGCCCTAGGTTGGATTGCAACCGGAGGAATGGGTTTGTTCGGGGGAGCGTTACGGAGGTGTGGAGTGGCAGTGGAGGGGTGGGGGGTGCTCAGTGTGATGAGGCGGAGGTTCGGTGAGGGTCGGCGAGGTGTGTGAGGCTGTGGAGCGATGGGAGCATCTCGCCGGAGGGTGGCCGGAGACGGAGGGGGTGACGATGGTCAGGGTCGGTCGAGGGCTTAATTGAACAAATTGAAACCGGGGAAAGAAAGAGGAGAGGAAGGGAAGTAGTTCTAGCTTACTTGCAAGGACGAAGGGGGGGCAGCAGGGCGACAGTCGTATCGACTGTCGCCGGAGAAGAAGATGCTCTGGGAAAGGGGCGGCGGCGATCAGAGAGCCGGAGAGGCGCCAGCTGGGTGCGGCGTGGCGCGGGAAGAGCAGGGGAGGAAGTCTCTACTGCTGGTATTGCGGCAGAGCGAAGAGGAGGAGGGGGAGGAACCGCCGGAGCTGGTGAGCGTCTGCCGGAGAGAGAAGAGAGGAAAGTTGGGGGTTTTCTCTGTCAGACCCGAGCTGCCCAGGTCGGTGGAGCGACGGGGGTATTTATAGGGATCAAAACAGGGAGGAAGGCGGAGGGAGACGACGTGTCTCCCTCGCCGGAGGACGCCGGAGATGGAGACCCATACCGTCCGTGCGTTCGCACGGCTGGTATGGTGGGTTACAACGACCAGGGGGGTGTCCCTGCGACGGCTGACGACGCAGGGCACCCCCGGTTTACTTTCCAGGTTCTCCCCCTCACCCTGCGCGGCGCCATGCTCCGCGCAAGGTCGCCGGAGCATGGTGCTGGCAGGTTTTGCAGGGGGGACCTGATCGCAAAGAACGAAGGAGAGTTAGGGGCCAAAATGCGAGGGTTCAAAAGTTGAGGGCCAAAAAGTAAATATATGAGGACCAAAGTGTAAAGTTGGTTAAGGAGGTCTCTTCTTAGGCTCAAGTTTTTATACATGACTGATTAGGACCTAAGGAATCTGATGGTGAATTTCATTTCTATATTAAACCTTGTTTGACCGGTCAATTTATGCGAAAACCCAAATTAAGTTATTAATTGGGCATTGTTCTCAATGTAGGTCAAAATGGGTTCTGAAGGCCAAATTGAAGGTTCTAAACCCTAGAGATTATTTTTCTATGAATTTTAGAGGGTTTATTCTATTTTTACTTTGCCTCGAACCTCGTGAATTGAAGTGGGTTATTTTAGGGTTATAGATTATCATTTAGTTTCTTGGAATTGCTGTAGCCCTTGCTAGATCATTTCATCCCACTTTTATTCTTATTAAGTTGCTTTGACCTGTGTTTGGGCCCTGAATTACCCTGTATGCAGATTATACTGGTAAAATTACATTTTTACCCCTTATGACTTATTTTCTCCTTAAACTCAGAATTCTCTGAGTTAAGCCTTTCCTTGAGTTATGTAGGAGCTTTTATCCTTTGTATTGGGTCAAAATGAGCTAGTTATGGCTCATGATGAGGTTCTCATCAGCAGGTCCACATAAACATCCCCTTGATGGATGCAATCCACCACGTACCGGCTTATGCACGATTTTTAAAGAATGTGTGTACACCCCAGCGTAAGCCGCGAACCAAGAATGGGAGTCCAATTGTTCTGTCAGAGCAAGCCAGCTCTGTAATCCTAAGCAGACTCCCACCCAAGGCTAAAGATCCTGGTACTCCCCTGATTTCCTGTAAGATAGGTGATACACAATTTGATAGAGCATTGCTAGACTTGGGTGCTTCCATAAATCTGATACCCACATCCTTACTTAACCATCTAGAAGAATCTGAGCTGAAACCAACTGAGGTGACATTACAATTAGCAGATCGATCTATAAAGTCACCAAAAGGGATTCTCGAGGATGTTATTGTGAGAGTGCGGGATTTCTATTTTCCTGTAGACTTCATAGTCTTAGATATGGACGCACCTGAGAACCCTAGGGATACACCAATCATCTTAGGGAGACCTTTCTTGGCTACTGCTAGAGCCAACATTAGCTGTGAGGAGGGCCAAATAGAGCTCAAATTTGGGAATCAAACACTGAAAATTGATATATTTAAGGCCCAACAAGGAATCAATTGCGGTGTCATCGAACAGATTTGTGACATTAGGACTTTGGTTGATGAAACACACTTCCAGAATGATCTAATTATACCTCATCAACCGCAGAAAGATCTTGATCCGCAAACTGAGGAGTCGAATCCAGATACTCAGGCAGTGCATCGATGTGAATTTGGTTCTTTCCTGGGAAAAGAGCCATTTCATGGTGCCTGAGGGAATTGTCCTGGGGCACTCAATTTCGGAAAAAGGCATCCAAGTGGACCGAGCTAAGGTTGATCTGATTTCTCACCTTCCTATGCCTAGCTCGATCAAGGACATCCGATCTCTTTTGGGGCATGTCGGTTTTTATCGACGATTTATCCCTGATTTTTCAAAAATCGCGCGCCCCCTGACCACTCTTCTCTCCAAGGATGTACCTTTCGAAATTTCCCAGGAATGCACTCAAGCATTCGAGATCTTGCGTGACCGAGTAACCCAAGCCCCGATCCTACAGTCCCCTGATTGGTCTCAACCCTTTGAGATCATGTGCGATGCATCCGACTTCGCTGTAGGAGCGGTTTTGGGGCAGAGAATTGACGGGAAACCAGTGGTCATTTACTACGCCAGCAAAACACTCGATGAGGCTCAACGTAACTATACGGTTACTGAGAAAGAGCTGCTAGCTGTAGTATTTTCCCTAGAAAAATTCAGATCATACCTTCTGGGTTCCCGTGTCATCATATACTCGGATCACACAGCTGTGAGGCATCTCCTTGCAAAGAAGGACGCAAAACCTCGATTAATCCGATGGATCTTGCTGTTGCAAGAATTTGACCTTGAGATTCGCGACAAATCGGGAAAACAAAATGTGGTAGCTGATCACTTGTCCCGTCTTCCTTCTGAAATAATTGACCCTTCCGGACCCATCACTGATCATTTTCCCGATGAGCACCTGCTGACTATCGGTACTAGCCTTCCATGGTTTGCTAATGTAGTAAATTACTTGGCATCTCATCAGATCCCGTCCGATTGGCCAAAGGCCAAGAAGGACAAATTACGCTCCGATGCCAAGTATTACATTTGGGAAGACCCGTACCTCTTCCGCATAGGTGCTGATCAGATCATTCGGAGATGTGTCCCGGAGGAGGAAATCAGCAATGTCCTCTCTTTCTGCCATGACCAGGCATGCGGTGGCCATTTCGCCGGGCATAAAACCGCATCAAAAGTCCTCCAGTGCGGCTTTTACTAGCCCACACTGTTCAAAGACGCGTACAGTCACTGCAAGGCATGTAGTCGTTGCCAGACTTTGGGCAACATGAGCCATCGCGACATGATGCCTATGCAACCGATTCTAGTATGCGAAATCTTTGATGTTTGGGGGATTGATTTTATGGGCCCCTTTCCTGTTTCGGATGGTTTCGAATACATTCTGTTGGCTGTGGACTACGTGTCCAAATGGATCGAAGCCATACTGACCCGAACCTGTGATCACAAAATCGTTCTCAAATTCATTCATCAAAATATTTTCTCAAGGTTCGGGATTCCTCGTGCAATAATCTCTGATGGGGGGACCCATTTCACAAATGCTCAGTTTAGGTCACTGATGACCAAATACGGGGTGTCTCACCGAATCTCTACTCCTTATCACCCCCAAACTAATGGTCTAGCTGAGCTGTCTAATCGGGAGATCAAAAAAATCCTGCAAGTCACTGTTCAGCCTGACAGGAAGGACTGGTCGTCCCGACTTCCGGAAGCATTGTGGGCCTATAGGACCGCCCACAAAACCCAATTAGGCATGTCTCCCTTTAGACTGGTGTACGGAAAGGCGTGTCACCTTCCTGTAGAACTGAAGCATAAAGCCTATTGGGCAGTACGGAACTGTAATTTAGATTTTTCGAAGGCTGGAACCCACAGAAAACTTCAAATTAGCGAGATCGATGAATTACGCCTAGACGCGTATGAAAACTCGCGAATCTACAAGGAGCGGGTTAAAGCCTTCCACGACAAGCATATCTCGAGAAAAATCTTTCATCCTAATCAGAAGGTCCTACTCTTTGATGCCCGACTCAAACTTTTCCCGGGAAAGCTGCGATCCAAGTGGGTCGGACCATATTTAGTCCGACAAGTTTTTAGAAATGGAGCTATCGAAATCAGTCCACTCAGCCACAATTCCGAACCTCTCATCGTGAACGGTCAGAGACTCAAGCCGTTCATTGATGTGACTTCTACTGATTTGGCTGAAGCATCTTATATCCTCCATTCCCCTTGAGCTTATTGCGCCCAGCCGATGGCGTAAAACTCAGCGCTTAACGGGAGGCAACCCGTCATTTTCCAAAAAATCCAAAACTTTTTCTGACACCTTTTTGCACTTAAGGTTCACCCTTGTAGACAGCTGACCCCACCTCAGATGCTTGCATCTGGGATTAGAAATCGTACGCAAAATTCAACCCGACCCATTCACTCATCCAAATTTCTGTCTTAAGGAATGAACTAAGTTGAATAAAAACCCCCTAGGTTACAATGAGGACATTGCAAATCTTAGGCATGGGGGGGTATGAAAGTGCAAAACTTGTAAGAAAAGGTTTCAAACAAAAAATTCACATATGCCAAAAACACCATAAAAATTAAAAAATTTTTCGAAAAAGAATAAGAGGAAAAAAGGAGAAGGAAATTTTGTGAAGGAGAAGAGAAAAGAAACAAAAGGAAAAAAGGAGCACAAAATATGAGAGAAAAGTAATAGTCATTAGTAAGGAACTAAGGAATTAACCTAAGTTCTAGACCTCATTCAAGAAAATAACTGAAAAGTGCATAATGAGATTAGTAAGAATGCAAACCTTAGGCATTCTTGAATAGACTCGTAGTACCCATTAAGATCTAGACATTCCTCAAGAGGTTGAGGAAAATGAAAAGCTGAAGTATTAGGTCTAAGGCTTAGGGAGTATTTGGCCTCGTTAACTAATTTTTCGTTTACGGGACTTAGTAACCTAAGCACCCTAACCTCACACACAGCCTAGTTCAGTAAGCGTAAAAATCAAAATCACGCAGAAGCGTCGCAAAATTCTGAAAAGTACACCTAGAGTAGGAGCGGCCGATCAACACAAGTTGATTTGGACGAGTTCCCAGTGCAGAGAGGCAGGAAATCCCCTCGAAGATGCGTAACAAAATATCATCTCCTCGGTGCTTGTCTCTTAGGATATTTACATATCCTACTGGGGGCATGTAAGCACTCTGTTGATTCAGATTCCATGGATGGCATTATCTCGAAGTGTCAATTGCCAGGGTCTGGATTCGGCCACGGAACACCATGGATGGGATTATCTCGAAATCTCAATAGCCAGGGTTCCGGGGGTTGCCATGGGCGGTGCTATCTCGAAGCATCGACTGCCAGGAACCCTTGAGGATTGATGATGGGAGCAAGGAATCTGATACAGACCGTGTTGAAAAGCCAATCCTAGGCTAGAACTAAAAAGAAAAAGAGAGAGAAAACTCTCCAAACAGAAAAACTTTCTATCTCTCTCTTATAAAACGCACTACGAACTGAGCCAGGGCTAAAATCATTTCAAGCACGGGTGCCTTAACCACAAAGTCCAATAAACCTTAGGTTAGTTCTTGTGGGCCTTAAAAACCTTTGCTAAAGACTGAGGCTAAGGCTAGACAAATTTGGATCTTGATTGGTACTAGAGTACCTTTTAGGCCTATGGTCAGCATTCTAACCTAATCTAGGTTTAAATGAAAAAGCACTTATCTGAAGCTATTAAGAACTTCATGGCCTAGAACAAGGGTTGAAACCTTAAGTTTTTGCTAAGGGACTAGCAAAAGCTAGGCATGGGGGTATGATGAGAATCTCATCATGAGCCATAACTAGCTCATTTTGACCTAATACAAAGGATAAAAGCTCCTACATAACTCAAGGAAAGGCTTAACTCAGAGAATTTTGAGTTTAAGGAGAAAATAAGTCATAAGGGGTAAAAATGCAATTTTACCAGTATAATCTACATACAGGGTAATTCAGGGTCCAAACATAGGTCAAACAAACCGAATAAGAAGGAAAGTGGGATGATCTGATAAGGGCTACGTTATTCCAAAGAACTAAATGATAATCTGTAACCTTAAAACAAACCCACTTCAATTCACGAGGTTCGAGGCAAAGTAAAAATAGAATAAACCATCTAAAATTCATAGAAAAATAATCTCTAGGGTTTAGAACCTTCAATTTGGCCTTCGGAACCCATTTTGACCTACATTGAGAACCATGCCCAATTAATAACTTAATTTTGGTTTTTGCGTAAATTGACGGGTCAAACAAGGTTTTATCTAGAAATAAAATTCACCATCAGAATCCTTAGGTCCTAATTAGTCACGTATAAAAACTTGAGCCTAAGAAGAAACCTTCTTTACCAACTTTACATTTTGGTCCTCATCTACTTACTTTTTGGCCCTCAACTTTTGAACCCTCGCATTTTGGCCCCTAACTCTTCTTCGTTCTTTACATTCAGGTCCTCCCTGCAAAACCTGCCAGCACCACACTCCGGCGACCTTGCGCAGAGCATGGCACCACGCAGGGTAAGGGGGAGGGCCTGCCAGGTCAAATGGGGGTGCCCTGCGTCGTCAGCAGTCGCAGGAACACCCCCTGGTCGCTGCAACCCACCATACCGGCCGTGCGAATGCAGGGACGGTATGGGTCTCCTTCCTCCGGCGTCCTCCGGCGAGGGAGACACGTTGTCTCCCTCCGCCCTCCTCTCTGATTCCACCCCTATAAATACCCCCGTCGCTCCGCCGTTCTTGGCAGCTCGGTCCTGACGGAGAAACACCCTCTTTTCACTCTCTTCCCACTCCGACAGGAAGCCCTCCAGCTCCGGCGGTTTTTCCCTCCTCCTCCTCGTCGTTCTGCCGCACTACCAGCAGCAGGGCTACCTTCCCCTACTCTCCCCGCGCCGCGCCGCACCCAGCGCGCGCCTCTCCAGCCCTCTCCTCGCCGTCGCTCCTTCCTCTAGGCAGCTTCTTCTCCGGCGACAGTCGATACGACTGTCGCCTGTTCCGGCCCCTCCTCGTCCTGCTAAGTAGGTAGAACTCCTCCTCTTCCTCCCCTCTTCCTTTTCCTCACTTTACATCTTTATTGTTGCCCCGATCCGACCAATCGCCCTCACCTCCTCCACCTCCGACCCCTGCTTCGGTGACCCGCTCCCATCACTCCAGCAACCCACATGGCTCACCGACCACCGCAGAACCTCCGCCTCCTCACCCTGATCAACCTCCGCCCTTCCACTTCCCCCAAATCACCCTCTGCAACTCCACCGAACAAACCCATCTCCCAACCTGCAGTTTGACCTAGGGCGGCCCTTAGGCTCTGCCCCGCCGCCTGCACACCCCCCGACCACCTTCGCCGTGCCACGGCGAAGGTCCTCCGCGTTTCTGATTGGGCCGAGAGGCCGTTTCTCTGTGGGCAGGTACCTGCGCTCGTCGCCGCCATTGTTGAAGCGAAGCAGCTTCTTCACCTGCTGCCGCAGGTGCACCACGCCCAGGTCACGCTCCCAGGCAGTGCGAGGCGTCTTCGCGAAGTGCCAGGCTGCAGTTGAGGTGAAGCTCTCGCGCGAAGCCCCCGCGCTTCGCCTCGACCGCCGCTGCTTCCTCCGCGCAGGCATCCAAATTGGGGTGGGACATTTAGTCCCACCTCGTAAAGCCACTGAGGCGAACGGGCGCTTAAAGGCAAAAAGTGCCTTAAGCTGTTCGCCTCAGTTCACGGGGTGAGGTCCCCTTCACCCGCCCGACTACCCGGCCTCGTCCGCACGCACGCCTCGCGGACCTGGCCCGACCCGACTAAGCCCGACCTGCACTCCTCGCCCACCACCGCACGTCGGTGGGCCTGGACCTGGGCACGACCCATACCCGACTACCCGGCAGCTCTGGGAGAGCTTTCCTAAGAGCGGCGTCTGTGAGAGAGAAATGCGGGGGGGGGAAGGGTAGAGTAGGTTTTGCCGTGTGTCTCTGATTGGAACTTTGAGTGTGCAGGCACAGGTGAAGGGACTGCGGAAGGGCTGAAGAGAAGAAGAAGAAGATTGAAGGAAGAAGAGCAGCTAAGTCAAAGCAAAGAGGAAGGAGAAAGCAAAGAAGAAGAAGACAAGCAAGGCAGAGAAGAAGGCTGACGAAGACTGAAGGAAGGAGCACCGAGCGGCACTGTAGCAGCGGCGACTTAAGTCGTCTGAGTGGAAAATCAGACGACGCTTTGAAGGCAGAAAAGAAAGAAGAAGAACATCACCACTGCTGCAGATAAAGAAGACAGAAAGAAAAAGAAGAAAGAAGGAGAGACGACGTCCTGACAGCAAAAGCAGAAGAAGAGCACGAGAAGAAGATCAGAAGAAAGAAGTAAAAAGAAGATCTGAAGAACAGAAGGCAGAAGAAGACCACAAGGAGATAAACAAAGAAGAAGAAACCAAAAGCCAAAGAGGAAGAAAGAAGAGAAGAAGAAGCCAAATTCTCATCTCTCTCTCTCTCTCTCTTTATTTTTGTAATAAGAATTTGTACCCCTAGAATACAACTTGCTCCCTGAGTTCGACCTCGGGAGAACTTTATTTTCCGAGTAATAAATATTAGTGAATGATGGCAATAACTAACTGTACTACAACGCTATAACAAAACCTAGTTGTCGCCACGTTAGCGGTGAATTAGATGATACAATTGTAGCACCAATTTTGTAACATTTGACTAATCTAGAGTGGGTCATTGAAGAAACAAAGGAAACTTTGGATCATGAGCTTCATTTGGAGGATTTTGAAGATGGGGACTTTAAGAATTGGGATCATAAAGAGGAAATTAATGAGGAAACAACCCCTTCACTTGAAAATTTTGATCTTGATAAGGGTAAACAAAGTGTTGAAGATGTCCCATTGTAGAGTTTGGATTTTAAGGAAGATTTATGGATTGAAAAAGAACCTGAATATGAGACATTTCATTTTGAGGATCAATTACACTCTGTATCTAGTGAAAGTCCCTTTCTTGAGGTAGGTGAGGCTAAAGCAAGTGAATTATAGTTTAACCTTGATGAGAGCTTAATAGTTAGCCTTATGATGAGTCTATTTTAATAGACTATTGTTATGCTTAAGTAATTCAATTCTAACATTGTATGTTTGTTAATAATCACATTAGGTCATTAAATGATTGCATGTGCCATTATTTAAGTTTACATTTATTCTATTGCTTATTACGTAATTATTTTATATTTCATGAAGGTCCTGCAACAGGGCACTCGTTACATCTCCTCCACTTAATATACTCCATCAGGCTAATAATCGGGAAGAAGAGGGAGGAGGATCAATTTTGGAAAAGAACAAGGGGGTGAAAAGATATTTCCCCCCCACAAATCTCTCAACCTACGGCCGGTCTCAACAACCCCATTAGCAGCTGTCGGCCATGTTTTAGTAAAATCCCTTGACTTACGCGGGGGAGGGGATAAAAAGAGAGAGGTGGAGGGGATTGGGAGAGGAAAGACCATCCTGCGTAAGGCAGAATTGTCCCCTTACTGCGTGCACTGTGGAGAAGGCATGCATGGAGCCTCCATACTGCCAACAACCTCTCCCATCGCTAGCCTAGCCTGCCTTCACCATCCTCCCACTGTGCGCCTGCAACCGCAGAACTGCCTTACCGCGCCCTTGCAAGCGCAAGGCAGTCTTCCACCGCGCACTTGCGTCCGCGCCCTTGTGCACAGCCACACCCTCGCCAGCCTGCCCTCATCGCACTACCACAACTGCGCCTTTGCACTACCACAACTGCACGCATTGCCACAGCCTTACCGCGCACCCTACAGGCACCACACCATCCTACCACCGCGTGCGCTCCGGCCTCTCCCACTTGCCAGCCCTTGCAAGCTCGCCCTTGCAGTGCTACTTCCAACAGCTTCACTGCCTGTGCTTCAGCCACCAAGCGCAACGTGCAACAGCGTAAGCATGCCACCACGCCCACCTACACTTCAGCCACCACGCACAGCACGCCTCACCCCCTTGCCTCTCCTTCTTCTTCCTCCTTCGCCACCTGCTGCACGAACAAAAAGAACCCAAACACCACTGTCGGTCCTCCACGCGCAGCCAACTCCTTTGCCTTCCATTCCATGCGCCTTCTACGCCATCCATCTCATCTTGGTCCTCTGACCACCCTCGGCTTCATGCAGTGGCACCTTCGGCTGCCGTTTACCGTTGACAGGCCTCCTCACCGACGAGCTTCATCTCCTTCGGCCGGCCACCACTGACCACCAACGACCACGCCACGACCTCCACGCACAGCCCTCACCACCAGCGACCTTCTTGTGCAACCACGCCTCTAGCCGATCCTTCCTCTTCTCGCACACGCCAAGAGGAGTTATCCCCTATTTTGCTACAGTATGGGAGCAATTAGAATTTACATTCAATGCCATTGGTGTAATTAGATTTATGTTTTTCTGAATATTTTATTCATCTGAAATTATATGGATGCCCTCACAAGTATTGTTTACATGCATTCCTATCTTTATCGGTTGGATTAGAGTTATAAATACATGCATGAAATGCCATCAAACTTAAAAGGTGAAAGACCAATATCTTGGGATTTAATTATGTTACATGCCATTGCAAGGTATTTCAAGGAAGGAAAATTACATACATAACCTCACATTCTTAAATTATCACATCTTCCTTCTTTTTGCCTTATTTTACATCAGATTTGAGTACGGATTGCACACTTGATTAAACAAATACACAGGAAAAATATTTAGTGAATTTATTAATCTATTCCTCCTTGTGGATACGACATCTTTTTCGTGTGAATTTATTAATCTATTCCTCCCTGTGGATACGACATCCTTTTCGTGGTTTAAATTGATATCTATTGATTGAGAGATTTCCACCACAGAAATTACAATGTCATATCATTCTATTGCTATTTTAATTAAGTGAAAATCTCTCTATCAAATGGCGTCGTTGCTGGGGAGGAAACAGATGCAATAGATTCACTTTATTATTTTTGATATTCTGAGTTGTGCAATTATCTGATCATTCTTAATTATATTGTGCAAGGAATCTGATGGGGCAACACACGCAACAGAGCGGTGACATCAACCTCAAGCTAAGCCACACGAGGAAAAGACGTAGGAGACCTAGATCCCACTTTCACAGGGGATTCTCCGTCGTCATAAAATTTATTTTTATCTTCTTGCCCTTGTAGTAATTGGGGTTGAATTTTTGGGGGTCTGTCCCCACATTCTTTAACTACTAGGTTTACATTTTTCCGCATGCGTGATTCCATTTTCTGCTTGCTTGCCTTCAAAACCAACAAAAGAAAATATCGAGCTACCTGTTTAGAAGTTGCATGCCCTTAGGTGCGCACATTTAGGGGTGATTAAGCAGCACATTAGATCTTATTATTGCATTGCAAGCATATTAGCATGAAGATTGCTGGAGACAGGTACACCTTTCTAACTTTTGCATCCAGCTCCTTTTCACGCATTTGCATTCACATTAAAATTCAAGACCACCAAGTTGTTTGAATTTACTAATTCGGTGGTCTCCTAACTAAAAGTGGGACTGATAATCAGATTCGACCCTAAAATCAATTCACATTCGATCTGATTCTATGGAACTTGTCTGGGTTTTCAAAAAAAAAAAAAAAAAGATTTGCGGTGTGATGCACACTTCTGACATTGAGCACGCACATTAGGCACCGCACTAAGGCTCAATCCCTTAAGGCTATAGGCATCGATCTCTTTATCGGTGCAAACCCTCCTATTGTGCTTTGTGGTGGTGGTGGTGCTATCTTTTGACCAAGTGTTTTGATACTTCATGGGGGGGGATACCCCTTAAAGGAACAAAAGGAAAGTTAAGGGGCACCGCATACGCATCACCTCAAAGGAAGGGTTCGCCTTACTTGCATCCCTTTGTTTGTCCTTGGAGTAACTTCTCACTTAATCACCTGGGAGTATCATCCAAGCAAAGTATAGGTCCTAGGGCACTCGAAGGTTGAATTAAGGCACGTAATTGCAGTGAAAAACTTGTTTGGCCATCTATATCAACCAATTCGACCTCCGCAACAAAGGTTAAGATTTCAAGTCATCACCCCTCTTATACCACTTACGTGGGAACAGAGGGATAAGCCTTGACCTTTTGACTTATCTTTGGAGTGGAGGTTTCACTTACTCAATCAATAAGAACCTAAATTATGATTGATATTGTATGCTTGGTAGACGCTTTCTTGAGGGTAGTCTAGTGTTTGATCTTGAGCTCAAGAGAATTCTTAGGAGAGCTCACCTAGGAGAGAAAAGAGAAGGAATGGCTGATCAAGGAGCAAATCAACAAAGGACCCTAAGGGACTATTTCATTCCAACTAACCAACCCGCACAAGCACTGAGACGACCGGCAGGGGATAATCCATATGAGATCAAGGGCAGTACCATATCTTTGTTGCCCTCCTTTTGTGGTACTACTAGGGAGGACCCCTACCAGCATTTGGAGGAATTCACCGAGGTCTGTTCCACGGTGAAGCTCCAGGGTTTTTATGATGAAGCCCTGATGAGGACTCTATTTCCATTCTCCCTAAAGAATAAGGCCAAGCACTGGTATCATACCCTCGATGCAAGGGTAAATGATTAGGCCACCCTTAAGGGAGAATTTTTTAAAAAGTATTTTCCTATGAGTATGGCCAACTATTACAGAAGAGAGATTATGGGTTTTACTCAACAGGAAGGGAAGCAATTTCATGAGACTTGGGAGTACTTTAATGACCTTCTTAGGTTATGCCCCCACCATTAGGTGCCAAGATGGTAGTTGGTCGAAAGGTTCTATAATGGATTATCTGAAAGGCATAGGCAAACCATCGATGCAGCCTGTGCAGGAACCTTCATGACCAAAACTGAGGATGAAGCTTGGTCATTATTTGAAACATTAAGTGATAACTCCATACATTTGTCCTCTGCCTATCAAGAAAGAAAATCATCAATCTTGCATAGGAAGATAGAGGCCCATGAAGCCGGGGCTTCTCAAGATTTGGCTTATCAGATTCAATTATAGAATAAAAACTTTAATAGGCTTTTAGCAAACCCCGGCATGAACCTGCAAGCAGCCTCTATCTTTCAGGCTTCAAGAGAATGCTCCATTTGCCAAAGCATAACGCATGCCACTACGGAGTGCCATCAGGCAAATCAATTCCCTGAGTTGATTCAAGCTGACTTGAAAGCAGCCTAAGGTTTCCGCCCTCCTCCTCACAATAACCCTTATTCCAATACCTATAATCCAGGGTGGTGGAACCATCCAAACTTCTCTTGGAAGCAAGGTGATGCTTCTAACTCAGGGAATACAAGACCCTTACCTCCCCAACCCATATACCAACCATCTTATGAAAACCCTCCTCAGAATAAGCCCTCTAAGATGGATGAACTTAAAGCCATGATGAAAGCAATGCAAGAGCATCAGAATATGGTCATCCAATCTCAGAATAAGATGATTACTGATATGCAATCCCAAATTGGTCATCTTATTGAAGCAGTTAGGCAACGTGATCTGGGGAAGCTGCCTAGCTCTTTTGAGGAGAACCTTAAGGGCAAGGGGGTTGTATTCAGGGAGCACGCCCAAGTGGTGACTGTGCTGAGGAGTGGAAAGAAGATTGACAAGCCTAATAACACTCCTACGGTTACATCTCAGAATTCCCCTTCTACACTTGACTCGACTTCCATCTCCATCGAGGAAGAGCCACATTGCTCTCCCTCGCACAAAATCACCCACAATGAGGATGTCGTCCTTCCACTACCCCTTTCCCGCCATGACGACCCCTCTACCCAGAAGCTGAGGGTGCCCTATCCAGAGCGCCTATCTGCTCCTGGGGAATCTTCTGTTGGCTCGTCTAGAGACAAGGACAGGATGGAAGAGATTATGGACACTTTTAGGCAAGTCTAGATTAACTTGCCTCTGTTGGAAGCTATTAAACAGATCCCGTCCTATGCCAAGTTTCTGAAGGACCTGTGCACCCAAAAGTGACAATCTAGGAAACAGGTCCAAACCATGGTCATCCTGCCTGACCATGTTAGCTCGGTTCTCCAGCATGGAACACCCCCCAAAATGAAAGACCCAGGGGCCCCATATATTTCAGTGGTTATAGGTAACCAACACATTGATGAGGCTCTGCTCGATCTAGGTGCGGGGGTGAACATTTTACCGAGCTCTGTCTACGACCTTTTATGGGGAGGCAAGCTAAAGCCTAGTCTAGTAATCTTCCAGGTCGCAGACAGATCACTTCAGAAACCACGGGCATTGTTGGAAGATGTCCTTGTGAGAGTGGAGGACTTCTTCTTCCCTGTTGATATTCTAGTACTTGATACTGACCCATCAAATAAGCCGACAAAGCCGTCCATTATTCTGGGACACCCCTTCTTGGCCACAGCCAATGCCTCTATAAATTGTAGATCTGGGGCACTTAAAATGAGCTTCAAGAATAAGAAGATCCGGTTGAATGTTTTTGATACTTACAAGCAATTCGGATTTGAAGATTGTTCTCAGATTGAGGTCGTTGATGAAATAATTGAAGAGACTACTCCAGCACTCTTATGTAGAGATCCCCTTCAAAAGGTTATATCTAAGGACCATCCCCTGATTATTAAAGAAACTGAAAGGGAAATGCTCAAATTAGAAGAGTTGTTGGGGATACACACTGAGTCTGTGTCCCCACCCTGGACCGTAAAGGTAGATGCACTACCTGAGGCGGGGACATCTCAACTTAAACCCTCGACCCAAAAGGCTCCTGAGTTGGAGTTGAAATCCCTCTCGAGTACATTGAAATATGCTTTCCTTGGCCCTAATAACACACTCCCCGTTATTATCTCATTTGCATTATCTGAATTGCAGGAGGGAGCTCTGCTTGAGTGTTTACAAAGGCATAAGGAAGCAATTGCCTGGTCAATTGCTGATAATAAGGGTGTTGATCCCTCTCTTTGCATGCATTATACATACACGGACGAGTCCGTGAAACCTTTCCGAGACATGCAGAGAAGGCTCAACCCAAATATGTGGGAGGTTGTTAAAAAGGAGATTCTGAAATGGTTGGATGCAGGGATTATCTATCCCATTTTAGATAGTAAATGGGTCAGTCCTATTCATGTAGTACCCAAAATGGTAGGAATCACTGTGGAGGAGAATGACCAAGGAGAGCTGGTGACCACTAGATCCTCAACTGGTTGGAGGGTCAGCATTGATTACCGCCGTTTGAACACGGCTACCCAGAAAGACCATTTCCCATTACTGTTTATCGATCAAATTTTGGAACGATTGACGGGGAACAAGTACTTATGTTTTCTTGATGGGTACTCTGGGTATAATCAGATAGCCATTTTTCCTGACGATTAGGAGCGTACCACCTTCACAAGTCTGTACGGCACATTTGCATTCCGCCAAATGCCATTCGGGTTATGTAATGCTCCTGCCACTTTCCAACGTTGTATGATGGCTATCTTTTCTAATATGATCAACGAGTTCGTTGAAATTTTCATGGATGACTTCTCCATTTATGGCTCATCATTTGACCTATGCCTTTCGCACCTTGATAAAGTCTTAACCCATTGCGAAGAGGCAAAGCTGGTGCTTAGCTGGGAGAAAAGCCACTTTATGGTCCAGTAGGACATTGTGTTAGGGCATATAGTTTTTGAGAGAGGATTAGAGGTGGACACCGCAAAAATTGATTCCATCTCTAAGCTTCCATTGCCTGCCAATGTTCATCAAGTTAGATCTTTCCTTGGTAATGCTGGATTTTATAGGCGCTTCATTAGAGATTTCAGTAAAATTTCTAAGCCACTCTGTGACCTGTTAGCGAAGGATGTCTCCTTCGATTTTGATGATAGATGTGGAGAGGCTTTCCAAGTCTTGAAGAAGGCCCTTATTACTGCACCGATTCTCCAAGCACCAGATTGAACCCCCTCGTTTGAGCTAATGTGTGATGCTTCTGATTTTACAGTGGGAACAGTCTTAGGTCAAAGTGTTGATGGCAAACCTCATGTGTTGCATTATGCCAGCAAGACCCTCGCGGATCCTCAGCAAAACTACACGGTCACTGAAAAGGAACTTCTTGCTATAGTATTTGCTTTGGAAAAGTTTTGGTCTTATCTTTTGGGATCCAAGGTTGTGGTGTTCACTGATAATTCTACCCTAAAGCATCTTCTTGCTTAAAATGACACCAAACCTCGCCTAATTCATTGGATTCTGCTACCCTAGGAATTTGACCTGGAAATTAAAGATAAGAAAGGAGTTGAGAATGTGGTAGCAGATCATCTGTTTAGGATCCCTATTGAGGCATCAAACCCTACTGGTGGTATTCAAGAGACTTTTCCTGATGAGTCTCTGATGGCCGTGGAGGCTAAAACTCCTTGGTTTGCTGACATAGTGAACTATTTGGTCATGGCATTACCCTAAGTACTTGGGACAAGCAGAAGTGAGACAGGTTTCTTGCTAATGATAAATTTTATCATTGGGAGGAACCCAAGCTTTTTAGAGTAGGCCCTGACCAGCTTTTTCTCCATTGCATCCTTGATGAAGAACAAAGAAGTGTTCTGAGTTTCTGCTGTGACCTCCATTGTGGGGGACATTTTAGTGGGAAGAAGACTGCCTATAAGGTTCTTCAGTCTGGCTTTTGGTGACTCACATTATTATGAGATGCACATACGTATGTGGGCGCATGTCTACGTTGCTAATAGATGAGAACCATTGGAAAAAGGGATGAGATGCCCCAACAACCTTCCTCCCTGTTAAGATCTTTGATATTTAGGGCATTGACTTCATGGGGTCCCTTTCCTGTGTCCTTCGGTTATGAATACATCCTTATGGCTGTAGACTATGTATCGAAATGGATAGAAGCCATACCCACACGAACCAATGACCATTCCGTGGTTTTGGGCTTTGTTAAGGCTAATATCATTTCTCAGTACGGGTGCCCAAGGACTATCATAACTGATGGAGGACCTCACTTCAAGAACGTACACTTCATAAGACTACTTCAAAATTTGGGAGTCAACCACATGATAGTCACACCTTACCATTCCCAAACAAGTGGACAAGTTGAAGTGTCTAATAGGGAGATTAAGCAAATTTCAGAAAAAACTGTCAGGCCCGATAGAAAGGATTGGTCTAAAAAACTAGATGATATTCTTTGGGCCTATAGAACCGCGTATAAGACTCCCTTGGACATGTCTCCTTTCTGTCTTGTCTATGGAAAAGTGTGCCACCTTCCAGTTGAAATCCAACATAAAGCCTATTGGGCTATTTATTAAAAACATTAACTTGAATCTGGATAAAGCGGGAAAGGCACGTATGTTAGAATTAAGTGAGCTTGAGGAGCTTTGTAATGAAGCCTGTGAAACTTCTCAAGCTTACAAGTAACGTACAAAGGTCTTCCATGATAAGCACATCATTAGAAAGACTTTTGAGCCCAACTAGTGGGTCTGACTTTTCAATTCCAGACTTAAATTATTTCCTGGAAAGCTCAAGTCCCGCTGGGATGGGCCATATGTTGTTATCAATACTTTCCCTCATGGAGCTGTAGAAATTTGGAACCCTACTTCGGGTGAGAGCTTTAAGGCAAATGGCCAGCGACTTAAACTTTATATTACTCTTTCAGATGGCCAGGTTTTGGACGCATTTCGGCTTGAGAAGCCTTAGCTCCTCTCACTCTCCTCCTCAGGTGATATTCTTCTATGTTTGCATTTTTCCAATGAGGACATTGTCAGTCTTAGGCATGGGGGGGTATAACCTGAGAATGTTTATAGAATTTATAAATATTTGCATACATATAGAGAAAAAAAACTCTTATTTTCTTGAGCTGAATGGGTTAGTCCCTAGCAAAATATCTTTGTCATTGGAGGTTTTTCTTCTTGAATTATTTCTTAAGTTTATAATCTAGTACATTTACTTCACGTGCATGTAGACTAGGTAGTGGATCTTTGAAGAAAATCAATAAGCATTTTTAGTCTACTAAACCCTTGGAAAATTAATATGGAGTCAGGCATACTATCTTCTAGTAGATCCACCCCATATTTGTAAGAGGAAAGTAGAGAGATTACTGGTGCGCTAAGTCTAGTGCAAGGACTCTTAAGTTTTGGATAATTAAATGATGATACTTCAGAGTTAGGCATAGTTTTCACTCTCTGTTCCTGTGTGCGTACTTTGTGTGAATTCCTGAGAGTCACCAAATAAGGCAGATACACAGAGATTGAGTCTTAGTAAAGCTATGACTATGGTGGATGGTTACGACCGTCCTTCATAGAGTCCTCGGATGGAGGGTAATAGTGTCAAAGGTCAGAAATACGCATGTCCTATCCATTCTTTCCTGGTGCCGAGAATAAGCACTTCTACCAAATAAGCCACACAATTACCTCTTGACCATCATCATCCCTAATAATGCCTCATAAATAAAAGTCTGTGTCATGTTATGTTGATTTAAAATAAAAAAGTAAAATAAAAAAAAGAAAGAAGAAGAAGAAACAATTATATTACAAAAAAAAGAAGAAGAAAAGAGAGAGAAAAGAAAAAGAAAAGAGTCCAAGTTTATAATGTTATTTTTGTAACATTATTTCTGAGGCAATAAAACACCTATCGCGATCCACCAAATATGACCCATACCTACCTTTCAGTATTTCTGATCACCTGAATACTGGCTAAGGACTCTAACTTAGTTGTAGAGTTATTAGAACTTTAATTGAAGTGTGAATGCCATGTGAGGCCACCAAACAGTGAGTACATTTACTAAATCTGGAAAGATTTGGGTTCTTAGAAAAGAAATAAAGAAAAGCGTGAGCGCCAAGGAACATCAAGGGAGCACAATTTGTTTAGCTTCTCTCTGAGTTGACTTGTTTAATAATCTAGAGATCTAGAGTCTGTAGTAGTAGATTACATGTAGCACCAGATGAGTGTGTGCATTCAAATACAAATCCATTCAGCTCGATATCTCCTACCTAAGCCAAAAGCTGGGGTGAAATTACAGATTATCTTCAGCTTTATCCCCGAGGGAACTAGTTGCCTATCCCGACAAAAATATTTACCAAGGGTAAAGTATGAACTCCCAATGTGAATTGACTTTTCACTTGGATCTGTTGTTACCTAGGCTATCAACACTTCACATTTGTCTGGATCTCTATAGTTTTGAAATAAGAAAAGAAGAAATCTTTTGATTACTTTTATTATTTTTCATTTTTGCTAGGGACTAGCAAATCTTAGGCATAGGGGTATTTGATGAGTCCATTTTAATGGACTATTATTATGCCTAAGTAATTCAATTCTAACATTGTATGTTTGTTAATAATCACATTATGTTATTAAATGATTGCATGTGTCATTACTTAAGTTTACATTTATTCTATTGCTTATTATGTAATTATTTTATATTTCATGTAGGTCCTGTAACAGGGCACTCGTTACATATCCTCCACTTAATCTACTCCATCAGGCTAATAATCAGGAAGAAGAGGGAGGAGGATCAATTTTGGAAAAGAACAGGGGGTGAAAAGATATTTCCCCCCCACAAATCTCTTAACCTACGGCCAGCCTCAATAACCCCATCAATAGTCGCCGACCATGTTTAGTAAGGGATTTTGGAAATCCCTTAACTTGCGCAGGGGGGAGGAGATAAAAAGAGAGAGGCGGAGGGGCTTGGGAGAGGAAAGACCATCGTGAAGAAGTTACTGCGTGCACTTTGGAGAAGTCGTGCACGGTGCCTCCATACTGCCAACAGCCTCTCCTACCGCCAGCCCAGCCTACCTTCACCATCCTCCCACCGTGCACCTGCAACCGCAAAACTGCCTTACCGTGCCCTTGCAAGCGCAAGGTAGTCTTCCACCGCACGCCTACATCTGTGCCCTTATGCGCAGCCACACCCTCATTATCCTACCCTCACCGCACTGCCACAACCGCGCCCTTGCACTGCCACAACCGCACACACTGCCACAGCCTCATCGCGCGCCCTGCAGGCGCCACACCGTCTTGCCACTGTGTGCGCTCCAGCCTCCCCCACCCGGTAGCCCTTGCAGGCGCGCCATTGCAGCGTTACTACCAACAGCTTTACCACCTGCGCTTCAGCCACCACACGCAGCATGCAACAGCGCAAGCACGCCACCACGCCCGCCTGCTCTTCAGCCACCTCATGCAGCGTGCCTCACCCCCTTGCCTCTTCTTCTTCCTCCTTCGTCACTTGTTGCACGAACAAAAAGAACCCAAAACCACCACCGGTCCTCCACGCGTAGCCGACTCCTCCACCCTCTGCTCCACGTGCCCTCTACGCCATCCATCTCATCTCGATCCTCTGACCACCCTCGATTCACGCAGTGGCACCTTCGGTTGCCGTTCACCACCGACAGGCCTCCTCACCGGCGAGCTTCATCTCCTCTAGCCAGCTGCCACCGACCACCAACGACCACGACCTCCACGTGCAGCCCTCATCACCGACGACCTTCTTGTGCGACCACGCCTCTAGCCGATCCTTCCTCTTCCCACGCACGCTAAGGGGAGTTATCCCTTATTTTGCTCCAGTACAGGAGCAATTATAATTTACATTCAATGCCATTGGTGTAATTAGATTTATGTTTTTCTGAATATTTTATTCATCTAAAATTATATGGATGCCCTCACAAGTATTACTTACATGCATTCCTATCTTTATCGGTTGGTTTAGAGTTATAAATACATGCATGAAATGCCATCAAACTTAAAAGGTGAAAGACCAATGTCTTGGGATTTAATTATGTTACATGCCATTGCAAGGTATTTCAAGGAAGGAAAATTACATACATACCCTCATATTCTTAAATTATCACATGTTCCTTCTTTTCGCCTTATTTTGCATCGGATTTGAGTACGGATTGCGCACTTGATTAAACAAATACACAGAAAAAATATTTGGTGAATTTATTAATCTATTCCTCCCTATGGATACGACATCATTTTTGTGGTTTAAATTGATATCTATTGATTGAGAGATTTCCACCACAGAAATTACAACGTCATATTATTCTATTGCTATTTTAATTAAGTGAAAATCTCTCTATCACCTCACCTTTACATTAACTCTTGGGGAACCAAAAGTTGAATCATTTATTTTTGAATTTGAGTGTGAATTTGATTTAACCAAGTTAAAACTATTGTTTCAAGATTCAAAAGACTTGGATTTCATGAAAGGGGTTGAGGACATCAAAGTGATCCCATTGAAAGAATTGAATGGTATGGAGGATATTAGCAATGAGGTTTTCACTTAGGATGAGAACTTGAGGAGAAAGGAATTGTTGGATTTAAGGGCTCCTATGTATTTTAAATAGCCAACACTGTATAAGAATCTTTGCAATCCTTTTGAGTTAAATTGTAGTGAAAAGATCATGGAACCCAAGTATGTTCAATTACGAGATCCTTATTGCTTGTGCAAAATCATCGTTGTTTGAGATATACGTCATACTATAGGACAAAATCGCGTAAAACACTTAAATTTATAAAGATCAGATTCAAAAAGGAGTCTGAGATCGTTCGCAGGGAGTAATTATGCAATTCAATTCACCAATCATAATTTAATAAGAAATATATATGCAATTGAAATCAATAAAATGCTCAGAATAATATTTCAATGAAGAATAGAGTATCAGTGCAAAAAAATTGGGTTAAAATGGTGATTTGAATCGCCAATTTAACCCTCAATGTTAAACTCTTAATCTACTCAAATATTTAAACAGTAAATCACAATCAATAATCCACGTCAAGTACTTTAAATGTTTCAACAATAACTTAGAATCAAGCACCAGTGGGGGTCAGACGTCAACCAAAGGCTTCAGATGCCTTATCAGAAGAGGCACATTACCAACAGAGCATAAGGCTCTCACAAGGCCTTCTCTTCTTCAGGCCTTTCTCAAGAGGTCCTCAAGAGCCAACTCTCTTAGAGGCTAAGTATAAACCTCTTTCTTCAGCACGCAAAGGCAACACAAAATCTAAGTGTGAAAGCCTCTCTTTCTTCAGCACGCGCATATGAATCTCAGAGCAAAACCCTCCCCACTCCTCTCACAAATCTCTCCTCTTCTCTTTTCTCTCAGACCCGAGGGTAATCGGGCATATAGGCGAGTTATCAGATTCGGGCAAGGGACCAGACCCTTGTGGCAGTGGTCATGAGCGAGGTGTGCGTGAGTGAGAGAGGGACCCGTCCCTTTAGTGTACCGAGCGATAAGCACAGAATAGGATTTCCACTTAAGCACTTGTGCGAGCCCTTTAGCTTATGAGGTGGGGCTATGTTCCACACCTCCCTTCACGTGCGTCAGCAGGAAGCAACTCCTTCCAAATCACAACAGCAGTGTGGCTTCACGTCTCAATTGGAGCCCTGGGAAGGTTCCTGGAATTGGGTTGCAGCATCTGGACATGGTAGCAGGGCTGGAGCAAGGCGATCGGTGGTGGAGACAATGACGGCGACGGCGAGCGATAGTGAACACTTGAAATGATGAACACGGGCTCAAATGCCCCAATTAAAGAGCTCATGAGGATCATCGGAGGACGGTGAAGGTGGTGGCGGTGTCCTTGTGGCGTGTGAGTGCAAGTGGTGGTCTAGCGAAGTTAGGGAAGAGGTGCGGAGATAAGTTTGTTCGGTGGAGGGTGTAATCCCCTCAATTTCTTGAGGGGTTTTGGTTGTGGAGTTGTGGCAGAGGTTTTGGGAGCGGTGGCGAGTGATTTGGGCAGTGTGGAGGGCAGAAGGCCTCACCGGAGTTCAGCCAGACATGGGGAAGACGGAGGCGTCAAGGGAGTAGCGATAATTAAAATGAGGTTCTGAAGGCATAGAAAGGATCGAGAGCGAGAGAGAGCGAGAGAGGGAGAGAGAGAGAAGTTAGGGAACTTAGGGAGAGGGAGAGTAGTTGAGGGCATCTGACTGTAATGGGCCAGAGCCAGAGAAGGTGATGAAGTCCAGTGAGGTGGTGGCGATGATGAAGAGGTAGAGAGTAGTCCATCTTTGGCCGGAGAGACGTGGAAGAGGAGGAAGGTAGAGGGTCGTCCAATTTGATGGTTGGACGATTGGAAGAGGAGGACGGAGAGGGTCGCCAGAGCTGAAGGTGTGGGTGGCCGGAGAAGATGAAGAGAGGGTGATTTTGGCTCTAAACTTCGCTAAAGAGCTCGGTTTCTCAAGAGGGTCCTATTTAAAGACCTCAGAAGGTGTTCCAAGCAAGGTAGGAGGTTTGGCGAATTTCAAAACTTAGGGAAAAGGATCCTTGAGATTGGTAGCATTCTTATGAGCTTTATGGAGCAAATCAAGGTCCAAGACCTAGTCCAATCGATAGAGGATCTCTCAAAGATTCTCCCTTCCAATTTTAGGAAGATTTGGTTGAGTATCGAGCGAGAAAACCTCGCTTAAATCTCAGCAGGGAGCTCCATTCACACCAATGGCAATAAGGACCTTTTTCAAAAATGATGACAAAGTTAGGGACCTGATTGCAAATATTTCAAAAGTTAGGGGCTTAATTGAGAGGAATAGAGTTTAAATAGACTAAAATGCAAACTAAGTCAAGATAAACTCTAATTGGGGCCAAATTTTGGTACAAACATAGTTTGGACCCAAGAAATCTAATGGTGAAGTTGGATTTCAGTTTTGAGCAATTTTGACTGGGTAATTTGCGTAGAAACTGAAATTAGGGCAGAAATCTGTCTGTGACTCTATTTAAGGTCAAAATTCAAATGATCAATCAAGGATACCAAACCTTAAAAAATATTTTTATATGAATTTTAGGAGATTTAGATGAATTTTATCCCAACCAAAACCTCTGTAATTTAAGCGAGTATGAAATTAAGGTTTTTAGTGCTCTATTGGTTCTTGAAACGCATGAAACCTCGTTTCTATCTGCATAGACCCACTTATTAGTATTTAATGCTTATTTGACCTTTATTTTACCCCTTACAACCTCGTGGTTATTCTGTGTTCATGATATGCTACTAAAATTACAGAATTAACCCTAGTTTCCTGTTCTCTTCTTAAAACAAAATGATGTAGAGTTACAACCCTCAAATGGTTATGTAGGAGCATTTATCCTTCAATCCTGACTAAAAGAAGCTAGTTAGGGCCTATGATGGTGTTCCCATCAATTATCTCAAGCTCCACTACCAATGGACATTGGTACTTTACAATAGGTATTTATCAAGTGTCTGACATTTCAGCCTTGGGTTGCATGTGATTAAACCTAGAATCTGCTTGCAGACATAAATTTTGAAGGCATGAGATACATTTATTTGACATTCACGATTTAAAAACTATTTGACATTTTGGACTTGGTCTACAATGCCAACTTATTCACATTTGTGGGCATCTGATCTCTGAGCTTCATGATCAAATCTCAATCTTGATCTTGACCCTTTTCATGGAATTTATTGATATATTCTTTGTGAGATGACTATTTGGTTATTGACGTTAGATTCAACACTTGTTGGGAGGCAACCTAGTGTTGATATTACTAATTATTTTTCTTTGATGTCATCTTAGGTTAGAGTAGACTAAGTTAGAGTCATGTACAAAGTAATCGAGATGGGCCAAGATCATTGACATCTGGTTGTATTGTTCCTTTTCCCTTCTGTCTCATTCTTTCATTTACTACTTCGTGCATACATTGAGGACAATGTTTGAGATAGGCATGGGGAGAGGCATAAATTTTGTCGATTTCGACTATCTCTGTATTTCTGCTTGTCTCTTGTATCGATTTTCGAATATATAAAGAAAAAATTAGTGTTTTTAGAGTCTTGAGCTAGGAAAAGATTACAATATGTAGTCATTAAAAAATTGTTGGCCTTTGGAAAAATATGATTAAGATCATTTTTGACTTAATCAACTCAAGTATTTACTAAGATGTGAATCTATTTTTTGAGTCCTTAAGGAATTTTGTTAGATAAGATATTAAGCCAGCAGGGTATTTACTAAGATATCTTTCCACTATCTAGTTTGAGTGATTTTGAAACCTTAATCATCTCACCTTTTGCATGTATGTTCTCACGTTTTTGTGTGGGTTTAAAGTGTATCACGTTGTAGTATAACCGACAAAACGTTTAAACAAATATAAAGAATTTTATTACTCGAAAAACTAGAGTATCCGAGGTCGAACACGGGGAGCAATCTCAGTACTTTTTAAAACCAAAGAATACAACTGTTAAGTGAAAATGAGTGATTCAAAGAGAGAATTTTAAAAAGGATTTGTAAAAGAAAATAGAATTGGACGTCTGATTTCTGTATTAGTCGTCTTAAATGTAATCCCCTTTCTCTCTTCTTCTCCTTTCTGCTTCTTTCTCTTTCTACCGTTGCTTCTTGTCTCTTATTTCTTCTCCTGCCTTGCCTTCCTTCTTTCTTCTTCTTCTTCTGATCTTTGCAGAGTCTTCACTTGGCCTCTCTTCATTCTTTTCTTTTGCCTTGCCTTCCTTCTTTCTGCTCTTTGGTTCTCTACAAAAGCTTCTCCTTCTTTCTCTGCTACACAGCCTCTTCTTCTTTCTTCTCTTCCTTTTCTGCAGCTGCTAAGTGTTTGCTTCTTCCTTTGCTTCTTCTTTCCTGCGCACACCACAGCCAAAGCAAAACCTACCCCCGTCCCTCTACCCAAACGTCTCTCTCTTTCTCTGCAATTCGCTCAAGGATGCTCTCCAAGAGCTACACGGGTAATCGGGTCGGCTTCGCACCCAGGACCAGGTGCACCGGTAGGTGGTGATGTGCGAGGAGTGCTCAAGGTTAGGGTCGGGTCGGATCCCACCAAATCCGCGAGGTCAAGCTGCGGACGAGGTGGGTGTGAGGGCAGGTGGGGGACCTCACCCCTGTGCTTACGGAGGCAGTGAGCTTAAAACACAAAAATAATTTATATTATACCTGTGTTTCGCGATTCAACGATATGGGACTATCTGATCAGTCCCGATTTCACGCACGCCCGCAGAGCTTCCGTCGTGCAATTGCCCTAGCTGCTGGCCTCGTAGTGCGACTTGCTGGCCTCACTCACTTCGACACACTCGCATGAGTCTGCTGCACTTGCAGCCTGGGATCCTAGTGCCTGAAGCTGCTACGAGCTCCTCGCTGCTTCGACCGTCAATGGGGGCAAGAGCTGCAACCTATCATACACAAGAACGGCCTATTGGCCTAATCAGATTAGCTAGAAACCTTCGCCGTAGCACGGTGAAGATGATGCGCAGTGCTGCAGGTCGCAGGTTGGCCTAGGCGTGCGTGCCTATGTCAACCTATGGTCGGAGGTGTGGGGTTGATCGGGGGTGATTGTGGAGGTCTGGAGTGGCAGTGGAGGGGTGGACTGAGTTCCTGGTGGTGAGGCAGAGCTCAAGAGAGGGTTGGCGGGTCGTGTGGAGGGGCGGAGTGGTGTGGGCGGCTCGCCGGAGGGCGGTCGGAGGCGAGGACGATGGAGGTGGTTAGGCACTGTCGGGGGGTAATTGGATAAAATAGTAGGGGGAAAAGAGAGAGGAGAGGATGGAGAGGGTATCTGGGGTGATCTGGAAGGAAGGGAGGCAGCGGAGTGGACGGCGCGTAACTGCCGTCGTCGGGGAAGAAGGACCCTGAGGGAGGAAGCGGCGACGAGGATGAGGGCAGGGGCACGTGCGCTTGGTACGGCGCGACGTGGGAGGAAGCGGCGGAGTTGACTCTACTGCTGGTATGGCAGCAGAGCGATGAGAAGGAGGGGAGGAGGTCGCCGGAGCTTGCGGGTCTTTTGGCCGGAGATGGGAGAGAGGAAATTTGAGGGGATCTCCGTCAAATTCAAGCTTAGGATCTGCGGCAGGGTCTGGGGAGTCTTTTATAGGTGCTGGCCGCACCTTCTAGCGCATGGAGACCGCGCAATTAACTCTGTCGGCTCACCGGAGATGGAAGGACGGTGGATCCCAAATCTCTCGTGCGTTCGCACGAGAGATTGGGTTCACACTAGGGATCATGTTCTGCTTTAGATGGAAGGGAATTCCTCAGAGAATCCCCCTTCCATTTCTGGGAGGGAATCTCTGAGGGATTAGAGAGTAATCCCTCTCTAAACCTCGTCGGAGCTCGGTTCTGCCCTAACAATGGAGGCAGGACCGGATTGCAAAGGGGGCGAAGAACTTAGGGGGCTCTCTGCAAAGATATTCAAAAGATAGGGACCAATTTGTGATTTGGGTGTACTAAATTGCAAAGTAGGTCAAGATGACCTCCCCTTAGGTCCAAATTTTGGTACAAACCTAATTTTGAACTAGGGAATCCAATGGTAAAGTTGGATTTTAGGTTTGACCTCGTTTGACTTAACATTTTGCGTAAAAACCCAAATTAGGTTAATTGAAGAGCTAGGACCCTAATCTAGGTCAAACTGGGTTCCAAAGGCCAAATTAAGCGCTCTAAACCCTAGATGATGTTTTTCCATGATTTTTAGAGGGTTTACTTGATTTTTATTCTGACCGAAACCTTGTTAATTTAAGCAGGTCTGTTTTAGGGTTACCAAGTGTTATTTAATTCTTAGATTACACATAAACCCATTTCTGATTGACTCAACCCACTTTTTATCACATTTAGATCATTTGACCTATGTTTTGCCTCTGAGAAATCCCATTTATGTACTGCAATGGTAAATTTACAGTTTTAACCTTTATTTCATGTTTTCGTCTTAGAGCACTTGTTCCTTCAGTTAAGCCTTCTTCTAGGTTATGTAGGAGCTTTTATCTTCTTTATTGGGTCAAAATGAGCTAGTTATGTCTCATGATGAGGCTCTCATCATACCACCATGCCTAGCTTTTGCTAGTCCCTTAGCAAAATTTCAAAGTTTTAACTTTCGTTCTAGACCCTGAATGTCTATCAACAATCATGATAAGTGCTTCTCCTTTTCTTTTGTGATTAGGTAGGAATGTCGACAATAGGCCTAGAGGTACTCAAGTACCAACCAAAATCCGGACTTGTTCCGCTTTAGCCTCAGTCTTCCGCAAAGGTTTCTACGGCCCACAGAATCTAACCTAGGGTTTGTTGGACTCCGCGGTTAAAGCGCCCGTGCTTGAGACATTTTTAGCCTAAGTTCTGTTTGCAGTGCATTTTTTTTGTAAGAGAGAGATAGAAGATTTATTTGTTTGGAGAGATTTTCTCTCTCTTTTCTTTTTATTTCTAGCTTCAGATTAACTTCTCAACACTATCTGTATCGGATTCCTCGTCCCCATCATCAATCCTCAAGGGTCCCTGGCTTTCGAGATTTCTAGATAATCCCACCCATGGCAACCCCCGGAACCCTGGCTTTCGAGATAATCCTGCCCATGGCATTCCGTGGCCGAATCCAGACCCTGGCGATCGACATTTCGTGATAATGCCGCCCATGGTATCTGAACCAGCAGAGTGCTTACATGCCCCCAGTAGGATATTTAAATATCCTAAGAGACAAGCATCGAGGAGACGATATGTTGTTACGCATCTTCAAGGGGAATTTCCCGCCTCTTCGCGCTGGGAACTCGTCCAAATCAATTTGTGTTGATTGACCGCTCCTAATCTAGGTGACTTTTTCAGAACATTAAACGCTTTTCGCGTGATTTGGATGTTTATGCGCACTGAACCAGACTGTGTGTGAATTTGGGGTGCTTAGGTTACCGAATCCCGCAAATCGGAGGTCAGTTAACGAGGCCGAATACTTCCTAAGCCTTAGACCTAATACTCAAGCTTCGCATTTTCCTCAACCTCTTGAGGACTATCCAGATTTTAATGGATACATAAATTTTTAAGCTAAAGATACTAGCCCAAGAGGCCTAAGACCAGCGTTCCTGCTAACCTCTTGTTATATCTCCGTAGCACTTTTCTTTTTTTTTTCTTGATTCGGTCTAGAACTTCAGTTAACCCCTTAATCTTTTACTAATGACTATTTCTTTTTATTTTCCTTTTGTGCTCCTTTTTGTCATTTTACTCTCTTTTCTTCCTCTCATTTGTATGACCCTGAATTGTTCCTCCCCTCTATCAAGTCTTTTTTTTTTTTTTTATGAAACCCTTTCTTTATATGAATTTTCTAACATTTTGCACTTTCATACCCCCTATGCCTAAGACTTGCAATCTCCCCATTGTAATTTAGGTGGGTTCGAATTTAGCTTAGTTCATGCATTAGGACAGGTGTGTGGTGAGTGAATGGGTTGAAGTGACTTGTTGCGAACGATTTCTAATCACGGGTAGGTATACCTGAGGTGAAGTTGGCTGTGCTAATGGATGAACCCTAAAGTGCAATATGAGTTCCGCATAGAGATGTCAGAAAAGGTTTCGGGTTTTTCAAAGAATGACGGGTTGCCTCCCGTTAAGCGCTGAGTTTTACGCCATCGGCTGGGCGCAATGAGCTCAAGAGGAATGGAGGGTAAAGGATGACTCAGCCAAATCTATATTGGTCATGTCAATGAACGGCTTGAGTCTCTGACCGTTCACGACAAAAGGTTCAGAATCGTGGCTGAGTGGGCTGATTTCAATGGCTCCATTTCCAAAGATTTATCGGACTGGGTAGGGTCCGACCCACTTGGATCTTAGCTTTCCTGGGAATAATTTGAGTCGGGCATCAAAGAGTAAAACTTTTTGACCAGGATGAAAGACCTTTCTAGAAATGTGTTTGTCGTGAAAAGCTTTAACCCGTTCTTTGTAAATTCGCGAGTTCTCATACGCGTCGTGGCATAATTCATCGATCTCGCTCATTTGAAGTCTTCTGTGGGTTCCAGCCTTAGAAAGGTCAAGATTACAGGTCCGTACTGCCCAATAGGCTTTTTGCTCCAACTCGACGGGGAGGTGACATGCCTTCCCGTACACTAGTCTGAAGGGAGACATTCCTAATTGGGTCTTGTGGGCGGTCCTATAGGCCCACAATGCTTCCGGAAGTCGAGAAGACCAATCTTTTCTATCAGGTCGAACAGTAACCTGAAGGATTTTCTTGATCTCTCGGTTAGATAGCTCAGCTAGACCATTAGTTTGGGGGTGGTAGGGAGTAGAGATTCGGTGTGACACCCCGTACTTGGTCATCAGTGACCTGAACTAAGCGTTTGTAAAATGGGTCCCTCCGTCGGAAATTATAGCCTGTGGAATCTCGAACCTTGAGAAAATGTTTTGATGAAGGAATCTTATAACAACTTTATGATTGTTGGTTCGGGTCGGAATGGCTTCTATCCACTTGGAAACATAGTCAACTGCGAGTAAGATGTATTCGAAGCCATCCGAGATTGGGAAGGGTCCCATGAAATCAATCCCCCAAATATCAAAAATTTCGCATACCAAGATCGGCTGTAGAGGCATCATGTCTCAATGGCTCATGTTGTCCAGAGTCTGGCAACGGGAACATGCCTTACAGTGATCGTATGCATCCTTGAAAATTGTGGGCCAGTAAAAGCCACACTGGAGGACTTTTGATGCGATTTTATTTCCTGAAAAATGTCCACCGCACGCCTGGTCATGGCAGAATGAGAGTATGTCTTTCATTTCCACTTCCGCGACACACCGTCGGATTACCTGATCAGCACCAATGCGGAATAGATACGGGTCTTCCCATAGGTAATACTTGGCATCGGAACGCAATTTGTCCTTTTTGGCCTTCGGCCAATCGGACGGAATCTGATGTGATGCCAGGTAATTAACTATATCAGCGAACCATGGAAGACTTGTACTGATAGTCAGGAGGTGCTCATCAGGAAAGTGTTCTGTAATAGGTCCAGAAGGATTAATAATTTCAGAAGGAAGGTGGGACAAGTGATCGGCTACCACATTTTGCTTTCCCACCTTGTCGCAAATCTCGAGGTCAAATTCTTGCAACAGCAAGATCCATCAGATTAATCGAGGTTTTGCGTCCTTCTTAGCAAGGAGATGCCTCACAACTGTGTGATCCGAGTATATGATAACACGGGAACCCAAAAGGTATGATCTGAATTTTTCCAAGGCAAATACTACTGCCAGCAGCTCTTTCTCAGTAACCGTATAGTTACGATGAGCCTCATCCAGTGTTTTGCTGGCGTAGTAAATGACCACAGGTTTCCCGTCAATTTTCTGCCCCAAAACTGCTCCTACAGCGAAGTCAGATGCATCGCACATGATCTCAAAGGGTTGAGACCAATCAGGGGACTGTAGGATCGGGGCTTGGGTGACTCGGTCACGTAGGCTCTCAAATGCTCGAGTGCATTCCTTGGAAATTTTGAAAGGCACATCCTTGAAGAGAAGATTGGTCAGGGGGCGCACGATTTTGGAGAAATCAGGGATGAATCGACGGTAGAAACCGACGTTGCCCAAAAAAGATCGGATGTCCTTAATCGAGCTAGGCATAGGGAGCTTGGAAATCAGGTTAACCTTAGCTCGATCCACTTGGATGCCTTTCTCCGAGATTAGATGTCCCAGGACAATTCCCTCAGGCACCATGAAATGGCTCTTTTCCCAGGAAAGAACCAAATTCACCTCGATGCACCGCCTGAGTATTTGGACCAAGTGTTGGAGGCAATCGTCAAATGATTGTCCAAAAATTGAAAAGTCATCCATGAAGACTTGCAGATAATCACCTACCATATCTGAGAATATGGCAAGCATGCACCGCTGAAAAGTTGCAGGTGCATTGCAGAGACCGAATGGCATCCTTCGAAACGCGTACGTCCCGAAGGGGCAGGTGAATGTGTCCTTTTCTTGGTCCTCTGGATGGATTGCCACCTGGTTGTAACTGGAATACCCGTCAAGAAAGCAGAAGAACCTATTTCCCGCTAGTTTCTCGAGGATCTGATCAATAAACGGTAGTGGGAAATGATCCTTCTTCATGGAGGAATTGAGTCTTCTGTAATCAATGCAGACTCTCCACGAGTTAGCTATTCAGGTAGGAATGACTTCTCTGGTTTCAGTCGTGATGATGGTAAGTCCTGCCTTCTTAGGCACCACTTGTATTGGACTCACCCAACGACTGTCGGAGATCGGGTAGATGATCCCTGCATCTAACCACTTTATGATCTCCTTTTTCACGAGCTCCTGCAAGTTAGGGTTTAGGCGTCTTTGCATTTCTCTTGAAGGTCGTGCGCCTTCTTCTGTGTAGATTCGATGTGTGCAGTATGAAGGGCTTATACCAGTCAAATCATCGAGAGTCCATCCAATGGCTCTACGATGTTGCTGGAGAACAGAAATCAAACGGAGTTCTTGGTTAGGTGCGAGTCGAGAATTGATAAACACAGGAAACGTCTGATTTGAATCCAAAAAGACGTACTTCAGATATTCGGGAAGGGGTTTGAGTTCCATGACAGGGTTGTCAGCAGCAGCGGGTGGTTCGAGGTTTGTATCAGGGGCAATGGTAGGAGTCATAGGTGTGTCTAGATCATGTTCGCACTCCTCTGCTAGCGGGTTTTGATTCTCCAGTGGTTGATCAGGAATAATCAGGTTGTCCTCTATTTGCAATTCATTAACCACGGCTTTGACATCACATATTTCCTCTATAACCTCGCAATTAATCCCTTGTTGGGCCTTGAAAATGTCAATCTTCAGATTTTGATTCCCAAATTTCAATTCTATCTGGCCCTCTTCGCAGTTTATATTGGCCCTAGTAGTGGCCAAAAAGGGTCTCCCTAATATGATTGGTGTGTCCCTTGGGTTCTTAGGTGCATCCATGTCCAGTACTATGAAATCCACTGGGAAATAAAAATCTCGTACCCTAACAATGACATCCTCGAGTATTCCTTTGGGTGACTTGATGGATCGATCGGCTAACTGCAATGTCACCTCAGTGGGTTTAAGTTCAGATTCTTCAAGGTGGTCAAGGAGGGATGTAGGTAATAAATTTATGGAAGCACCTAGATCTAGTAGGGCTCTATCAAATTGGGTTTCACCAATTTTACAAGAAATCAAGGGAGTTCCTGGGTCTTTAGCCTTGGGTGGGAGTTTGCTCAAGATGACAGAGCTGGCTTGCTCTAACAGTACGATTGGATTCCCATCCTTGGTTCGCGGCTTACGTTTAGGTGTACATATGTCTTTCAAGAATCTTGCGTAAGCCAGTATGTGGCGAATTGCATCCATCAACGGGATGTTTATCTGGACCTATTCAAAGAGCTTGACTAGATCCTCCTCAGGAGCCATAGGTTTGGTTGTCCTTTTTCCTTTGGTCAAGGCCTCAGGAAATGGGATCCTAGCTGGTTCCTCTAGGATAGGTCCAGGTTCTTGATCTGAGACAGTAGTATCTTGGATATCTATCCTAGGGTCTTGGCTATTATCAGGCTTGGAGTGGTTAAGATAATGTGGGTCTTGGGTTATTTTACCACTACGTGTTGTTACAGAGTTCAATCCGACCTGATTTTGGTTTGGGTTAGGTGGGAGGGGTGGCTGCTGCTGAAATCCCGCATAAGATGTTGAAGCCTCCATCCTGTCTGGTGATGGAGTAGCAGGGGCCTGATAAATCACATGTGTTTGGCCCGAATTTGGATTCATAACGCGCTTCTGGGTTAGCACGTTATTTGGGTTGGGCAGAGGTTGCGAGGGAAGGGTACCAGGTTGGCGGGAATTTGCCATCTGGGCTAGTTGGTTGCAAACCTCTGTGATCTCGTCCTTGTGTTGTTTTTGCATTGCCACATTCGTCTTTTGAATGTCAGTCAGTGTTTGAAGGATAAGAGTCAGTTGATCCTAGTTTTGCCCTGATTGGTAGGTGGGATTGGGCCGAGGCTGAGGCAACTGATATCGACGAGGGGCTTGTGGACGGGGTTGATATAGTGGTCTTTGAGAATTTCCCGCCCACTGAAAGTTAGGATGATTTCGCCATCCAGGGTTGTAGGTATTGGAGAATGGGTCATTCTGGATGGCGTTGAGGTCCTCGCAGTTTTGAGGAACCTCGGGAAAGTCAGAATACGAGGGTTCAGAGTTCCCCCAACTCGAGTAGAATGGATTGGAGGTCACTCCAGTCCGAGAGGCAGACGGGGTGGATATGGGTCCATCCCCTTGGCAGATTGGTGATATATGTTTTGCACAGTTTCCCTTACCAGAGGAGGTCGTGCAAAAGAGTTTTGCGCAGAGGTGGCTTGCTGCAAATGTCGAGTTAGCTCGTCTACCTTCTTTTCTATGATAGAAACCTTGTCCAACCGACTGGCCATCAGTTCCAAGTCGACGGAAGTGGATAGGTCCTGCATCTCATGTGTCCCTCTTAGATTCGTCGATGCGCGGGCATTCGTCCTGTCGAATAAGCCCATGGAGTCATTATTTATGGAGTTCTCGCACATGTTTTCGAGAATCTCCCACACCGTGTCCTCGTGTTGACCCATGATGTTTCCTCTGCATGTTGCATTGACGAATAAACGAATATCCTTATGGAGTCCCTGGTAAAAAGACTGGACTTGTTTCCACTTAGGAACTCCATGATGGGGGCACTTTCGCATGAGATCTAGGAATTGATCCCAAGCTTCGTGAAGAGGTTCTCCCGGTTGTTGAGTGAAATGAGTGATCTGGTGGTGCAAGGCATTCGTCCAGCCAACGGGGAAGAATTTTTTCAAAAATTCAGACTGCAGTTCCTCCCATGTGTTGATCGGACGGGTTTGAGTTTGATACCAATGTGCGGCCTTGTCCAAGAGGGAGAACGAAAACATTTTCATGAGTAGGATATCCCGATTTTGTACATCTGACCCGAAGGTCTGGGCTAGATGCTTGAGTTGTTTGATGTGTTGGAATGGATCCTCAGAGTTAAGCCCATGGAACTTCGGTATGGCATGAATCATATTGGGCATCAGTTCAGAATCAGGTCCTCCAATTGGGATTCGTACTCGGGGTTCAATTGCCACCGCAGCGGGATTATAGTGATCTCGCATCATAGGTCGCTGCGGTAGGTTTACAAAGTTCTGAAAGAGATCATTAAGGCGTTGAAGTTGGTGTTCAAGGTTATTCTCCTCTTCAATGGGTTGTGCCATGATGGGAGAAGAAGGAGAATCAGGATCTGAATCAGATGAAAGGTTTATAAGGTGGGGTTGCTGCACAAACAAGGGCGTTGAGGCTTGGCCTCGACGAGAGTGAATTTCTACAGGAGGTCTCAAGGGTGGTCTTAAGGACCTCCTACCGAACATGCATCGAAGGATGTGATGAGATTAGAAGGTGCTAGACCCAATCAAGACACCCAAAAATTGTTGGGTGACTGTAGAGGTTCGGGGCAGATGGACCCCTGGATCAGAAGATCGTCCACCTGAGAAATACCTGGGCAGCTAGAGAGGGAGAGTCCCGTAAAGACCCCTACACGGTAGAGCGTCCCCACGGGTTACAGGGTTTCCCCCACCCGACCTCTCTTGTCACTGCGGTTCCAGGTAGACCAGAATGGAGACCTTGACCTCTTAAGTCTACCTTTTTTATTTTAAGATCAAGGTGCTTAATGTTCCACTTGAACTTTTAAGTATTTTGAGTGCAAAAGTGACCTAATTTTAAGGTTGGTTGACCCAAGGGATCAACTTCACCTCTTGTTCCTTTGAGAGCTTTTAGGTCCTTTCGTTTATGGTTCAAATGGATTAACAACCTGATTTGCTTAGGGTTCCTTTTGTATAGATCTTTTCAAACACGGTTTAGGCACACCTCTTTTTGGACAATTTGTTTCTTTGTTTTAAGAGAAGATGTGTCTCTAAAAGCCCTAGCTTTGCAATCCCTAACTTGGCTCTAGTCGATCCAATTTAGTTGCCTCAGAAATTACCACCTAGGGCTCAATCAAGAAAGTTTAGCCCTAGTTGCCTTAGTTGGATGAACAGATAAAAATGTGTTGAAATGAAAATCAGGCAACTTGATGAGTTACTAATTATGAAATAGGTAGCCCTAAGTTGATTTTTCTTCTTTTTTTTTTTCCTTTTTAGATTTTGAGAGGGTTAAGAGAGAGGGCTTATGGAAATTACCTATTCCTTGGAGAATTTGTTGTGCAGTTATTGTTCTTTCCTTTTTGTTTTGCTTTCCCTGTTTGGTCACAACAAAAGAGAGAAGTTAAGTCAGATATTGGATAGACAAGTTGTAATCAAAAGCTTCAAAAGTGCCCGTTGCCCACGGCAACAGCGTTTTTGTGCGGGTTTAAAGTGTATCACGTTGTAGTATAACCGACAAAACATTTAAACAAATATAAAGAACTTTATTACTCAAAAAACTAGAGTATCCGAGGTCGAATACGGGGAGCAATCTCAGTATTTTTTAAAACCAAAGAATACAACTGTTAAGTGAAAATGAGTGATTCAAAGAGAGAATTTTAAAAAGGATTTGTCAAAGAAAATAGAATTGGACGTCTGATTTCTGTATCATACGTCTTAAATGTAATCCCCTTTCTCTCTTCTTCTCCTTTCTGCTTCTCTCTTTCTGCCTTTGCTTCTTGTCTCTTATTTCTTCTCCTCCCTTGCCTTCCTTCTTTCTTCTTCTTCTTCTTCTTCTGATCTTTGCAGAGTCTTCACTTGGCCTCTCTTCGTTCTTTTCTTTTGCCTTGCCTTCCTTCTTTCTGCTCTTTGGTTCTCTACGAAAGCTTCTCCTTTTTCTGCTACACAGCCTCTTCTTCTTTCTTCTCTTCCTTTTCTGCAGCTGCTAAGTGTTCGCTTCTTCCTTTGCTTCTTCTTTCCTGCGCACACCACGGCCAAAGCAAAACCTACCCCCGTCCCTCTACCCAAACGTCTCTCTCTTTCTCTGCAATTCGCTCAAGGACGCTCTCCAAGAGCTACACGGGTAATCGGGTCGGCTTCGCACCCGGGACCAAGCGCACCGGCAGGTGGTGATGCACGAGGAGTGCTCAAGGTTAGGGTCAGGTCGGATCTCTCCAAATCCGCGAGGTCAAGCCGCGGACGAGGTGGGTGTGAGGGCAGTTGAGGGATCTCACCCCTGTGCTTACGGAGGCAGTGAGCTTAAAACACAAAAACAATTTATATTATACCTGTGTTTTGCGATTCAGCGATGTGGGACTATCTGATCAGTCCCGATTTCACGCACGCCCGCAGAGCTTCCATCGTGCAATTGCCCCAGCTGCTGGCCTCGCAGTGCGACTTGCTGGCCTCGCTCACTTCGTGACACTCGCATGAGTCTGCTGCACCTGCAGCCTGGGATCCCTGGTGCCTGAAGCTGCTTGGAGCTCCTCGCTGCTTCGGCCGTCAATGGCGGCAAGAGCTGCAACCTATCATACACAAGAACGGCCTATTGGCCTAATCAGATTAGCTAGAAACCTTCGCCGTAGCACGGCGAAGATGATGTGCAGTGCTGCAGGCCGCAGGTTGGCCTAGGCGTGCGTGCCTAGGTCAACCTGTGGTCGGAGGTGTGGGGTTGATTGAGGGGTGATTGTGGAGGTCTGGAGTGGCAGTGGAGGGGTGGACTGAGTTCTTGGTGGTGAGGCGGAGCTCACGAGAGGGTTGGCGGGCCGTGTGGAGGGGCGGAGTGGTGTGGGCGGCTTGCCGGAGGGCGGTTGGAGGCGAGGACGATGGAGGTGGTTAGGCACTGTCTGGGGGTAATTGGATAAAATAGCAGGGGGAAAAGAGAGAGGAGAGGATGTAGAGGGTATCTGGGGTGATCTGGAAGTAAGGGAGGCAGAGGAGTGGACGGTGCGTAACTGCCATCGTCGGGGAAGAAGGATCCTGAGGGAGGAAGCGGCGACGAGGATGAGGGTAGGGGCACGTGCGCTTGGTACGACGCGACGTGGGAGGAAGCGGCGGAGTTGACTCTGCTGCTGGTATGGCAGCAGAGCGACGAGAAGGAGGGGAGGAGGTCGCCGGAGCTTGCGGGTCTTTTGGCCGGAGATGGGAGAGAGGAAATTTGAGGGGATCTCCGTCAAATTCAAGCTTAGGATCTGCAGCAGGGTCTGGGGAGTCTTTTATAGGTGCTGGCCGCACCTTCTAGCGCGTGGAGACCGCGCAATTAACTCTGCGTTCGCACGAGAGATTGGGTTCACACCAGGGATCGTGTTCTGCTTTAGATGGAGGGGAATTCCTCAGAGAATCCCCCTTCCATTTCTGGGAGGGAATCTCTGAGGGATTAGAGAGTAATCCCTCTCTAAACCTCGTCGGAGCTCGGTTCTGCCCTAACAATGGCGGTAGGACCGGATGGCAAAGGGGGCAAAGAACTTAGGGGGCTCTCGGCAAAGATATTCAAAAGATAGGGACCAATTTGTGATTTGGGTGTACTAAATTGCAAAGTAGGTCAAGATGACCTCCCCTTAGGTCCAAATTTTGGTATAAACCTAATTTTGACCTAGGGAATACAGTGGTGAAGTTGGATTTTAGTTTTGACCACTTTTAATTGGATATTTTGTGTAAAAACCCAAATTAGGTTAATTGAAGAGTTAGGACCCTAATCTAGGTCAAACTGGGTTCCAAAGGCCAAATTAAGTGTTATAAACCCTAGAGGATGTTTTTCCATGATTTTTAGAGGGTTTACTTGATTTTTATTCTGACCGAAACCTTGTTAATTTAAGCGAGTCTATTTTAGGGTTACCAAGTGTCATTTAATTCTTAGATTGCACATAAACCCATTTCTGATTGACTCAACCCACTTTTTATCCCATTTAGACCATTTGACCTATGTTTTGCCTTTGAGAAATCCCATTTATGTACTGCAATGGTAAATTTACAGTTTTAACCTTTATTTCATGTTTTCTTCTTAGAGCACTTGTTCCTTCAGTTAAGCCTTCTTCTAGGTTATGTAGGAGCTTTTATCTTCTTTATTGGGTCAAAATGAGCTAGTTATGGCTCATGATGAGGCTCTCATCAATGTACACATTGACTACCTTGTGGGCACTTAGCAGTAGAAAGTTAAGTTTTCTACGAGTTGTGAGATCTGAGGGTCTAATTTGATAATTAGACTTAATTTCATCTCGAGACCCTCATGGGGTATGGCTGTCACATTACATTGGGTATGTTTCCCATATGTAGGGTGTTCAGATCCCAGCTTTGCACTCTGATATTCTTTGAATTCTTGTTTAAGAAGTAAAAAAAAGAAATATCTAAAAAAAGGAGGTAAAAAAAGAAACATATCTATATGAAAAAAATATAGTGAGTTGGGTATTGAGAAACAATAAAAGACACCAAAAGGTGAATCCAAGGAAATATACGCTAAGTCTGCTTTTGTGTTGACCTCAGGATAGAAAGAGAGAGGGAGAAAGCTACTAGTCTGTAGTAATGATATCATAGCTCAAACTTGATTGTATTTTATCCGTCAATGGTTTTTGCATCTCAAGTTAGTTTTTTCGTTTTATTTTGCTCGAGGACTAGCAAAAATTAAGCATGAGGGTGTGATGAACACATGATAATCAATTATATCATGCTTAATTGTGCTAGTTTTGTAGCATTAATTGTATTAGAACTAGAACATTTTTAGGTATTAGTGCATGCATGCATCTTGCAGTTCAAAATGGGTTATTGAACCCAATTATTTTATAACTATTAATAACAGCTTTATCTCTTTGCAGGAATGCCTGAGGGAGCTAAGCTAAAAGAGGAGACAAGAGTTGGAAGCCTCCTCCAACTAGTAAGATAGGCCACCTCATCATGCCACCTCCTCACTAAATTCCATGCCACCCACCACCATAAAACCTTAACTCCACTCTACCTAACCTTAACCTTAGCCTTCCCTCCACCAAATAAGCCCACCTAACCCAAATTCTAACCTAAATTCCACGCCACCTCTAGCCCTAACCTAAAATCTCACACCATTCTTCACCTTCCACTTCATCAATCCACATCCTATCTTTCCCTCCACTCACATCACACCACCTAAGCATGGCCACAACACATAATTTCACACACCACTACCACCAACAAAACCCTAGCCCTATCCTAAACATCCCACACCACCTCATACCACATCACTAAATCCATCATAGACCTCCACCCTCCTAACCCTACCCTTCCTTCATCACCTCCATCCATGCAAACGTTAATCCATGTCCTCTATTTTCATCCAATCACCTCATGCCAAACCCCTTCTTCCAATCACAACATGCCACTTCATCCTCTCCACCTTATCAACCTAATCATATCATGCCACCTCACCCTTTCCACATCACCATAGTGGCATCAACCGTTTCCCCCCTCCTCTATATAACACCACCATCCCATCTTATCTTCCATCATCTTCTCCATCCCCTCTCCCTCCATCTCGCCATCTTTTCCTCCATCATTCTCCTACTCCATCTCTCCACCTCTCCCTCTCCCTCTCTATAAAACCCTAGGTCATGCCTTACCTCTCCTCCCATTCTTTTCCACCATAAAAACCCTAGCCTCCACGCCCAAGCATCTTCTACAAGCAAGCTACTTCCGATGGTCGGTGGTGACACTCTCCACCTCTGCCATGAGTCCTCCATCTTCTTCGCTTTACGGCTTTCTACTATTAGCCTTCCTCCTTATTCTTCTCCTTGTTTTCTTGCTTTTGGTTATGTTATTTACAATTTGTAGTTTTTGAACTAGTGCACATTTTATATCAATAATGAAATTCATTTTGGTGTTATCCTTCTTTCTTGCCTTCTTCCTAGTTAATATTGCCTTCTCTTTAATTAATATTGCATGTTGTAGAGTTTATGTGATTTGCATTTCACCTTAGTTATTAGATTTCTATTTCCGAAGTCTTACAATTATTTCCATGCATTAGAAAATTCCAAAAAATATATTTCATTTTTGCATATTAATTTTAATTCTCATCCAAATTTGTCCACAAATTATCATATTTCATTTGGGACCAAACACTATCATGATTTAGTCCCTACAACTTATTTTCGAATTTATTATGAGTATTCTACATATTAGGTTTGCACGAAATTTGGTAGAAACATTAATTAGATATTAAAGTAGCTTTAGTAATATTATTAGGATTTGTACATATTCAAAAATTTATTTGCACATGATTTATGTTTAGGGCCTTATTCTACAACTTAGTCCCTATCATTAGTCTCCATTGTCTTGTATCTCTATTTTAAAATACCAAAAAAATAAAAAAACCAGAAATACATTAGTTAGGTTTAGATAAGAAGAAATAAGATCTTGTGCCTCCCTATGTGAAATGACCCACCGCTCTTTGGTTGGATAATACATCTGGAGTGTTCATCAGATGTTTGTCAAGATGTCTGGATAGATGGCAGGATGTCTAAAAGTAAGGAGAACAGTACGTTCTTTTGCTTTTCGCATGCATGCATTTTTCCCCCTTCTGGACTCCTCACCCAAAACCCTAATAACCCTCTATTTAAACCCCCACACACCCGCACCACCCTCTCCATCACCACCAGCCATCGCCACCTCCATCTTCTTCCCCCTGCCAGCGACCATCTTCGTCACCGCCCCCCTACCATGAGCGAGCGAGGGTGTGAAGGAGAGAGGAAGAGAGCATGAGCGAGGGCGTGAGAGGGAGAGAGTGTGAGCGAGGGCATGAGAAAGAGTGAAAGACCTTGCGGGAGCTCATGCACAAGGGGTACCTTGCTGTGGGTGCGGTAGCGTGAGCTCAGTGGAGCTCGAGGAGGAGGAGCTCAAGAGGGAGTCACCGGAGCTCGGAGGAGCTCGTGCGGGAGAAGTCGAGGACACGTACGAGGAGGAGGAGCTCATGGGCAGAAGCGAGGAGGCACTGCTGCAGCTTCTGTGGGCAAGCTCGTGGAGGAGACAGCATCACAAGGAGTTCTGGGTACTGGATCATTTCCAGTATTAGACGTCGGAGCTTCTACCAGATGTCTGGAGCAACAGCAGGACGTTCAGAGCTGAAGCCGGATGTCTAAAATCACGTTTGGTGCTAAGGCGTGTGTTGTTGCATGGGTTCCAGCCATGCAGATGGGATCCTTAGCTGATTTTGGGTCTGTGCATTTGAAAGCAGGCGTAGAGCATTGGAAAGGCATGCGGTGCGCCCTTTGAGGTACTTTGGGACATTTGAGCACATTGCTAGATATCTGATTGTACTTCCAGATGATCGGAAGGAGAGTTCAATGTCTGGAACTCCCCTCAGGTGATTGCAGAAGGATTCAGATGTCTAAGGAAGCCATAGGAAACATAGGGTAGTTCTGACGTGGCCCAGACGTCTGATTTTGGGCAGTATGTGCATTTTTGGCCCGTTTAGGGCCTAAATGAAACCAGATTTTCGCAAACAAAGTACCGTTGCTTTCCGCTCGAGTTTCTCTACATGTAAGTGTCGAGTATATACTGTTTTGAACTCATCTGATGTGACTTAGTCACTGGTACAAGTCACCAGCCTATATCGTGTTCAGGGCCCGTGGAGATGATAGGACCTACGGTTCTAGCCTCCATTCCTCCCGTGTTTCCTAGTAGAGTGGTTTGCTTTAATATCAAGTTTTAATCAAACAATGTGCTTGTTTAGAATAATTTAATTGAACCTTAGGATGTGAAATGAACCCTAGGGCAGTAGCGAACGGATATTGCTTGAGCTACCCTGTTTCCTTGAGATGCATGTTAAACCAACTTGCTAGCAAATGTATTAGTTTATTAATGTGATGCTTTCTCAGTTAGTAAAGCACGAGCTGCCTATTATAAGAATGAAACCTGTAATGTGAATAGTGAGATCGGAATGTTGGAAAATGGAATGAAATGAATACAAGCTTGAACCCTATGGGAAATGAGAAGAACTCCTGTATATGGAAAGAACTTAGTAAGTAGACGGGAAATGAGCTGGCCCTTGTGTACTCGATACCAAGGAGAGCAACTGTCCCTTTAGTGTAGAGGAGAGCTAGTCGCCCCTTTGGGTTCAGACTCAGGGTTAGGTCTAGTCACTCTACACTGACTTCCATTTGGTCCTTGTGTACGTGGTACCGAGGTGAGCTACTTAGTGTAGGGAGGGACCTAGCCTCCCCACGGGGCTCGGGGTTAGGACTAGTCGCCCTACACTGACTCTTATTAGGTCTACTGGGAAACTGGGATAGTCGGACGAGGGTACGCGTACTGTGGAGGGGCAAGACCCCTGTTCTGAGAGGGCAAGGTCCTGTTCTGTTCTGTACTGTACCTTTAGGTGTGCCCGCTAGTAGAAATGATTGACCACATGCCAGTGCAGGATAGCTACCCGTGCACTTATCGAGCGTGCCATAGTCACTGCTACGTCACGACTGTGACCTCAGGGTGGTTGATTGGATGTAGGATTACCTTGGGGGACTCCCCCAGCCAGGAGAGCACCACGTGTACATCCTACATCACGGGAAAGACTGCAATCAAGATCGTTCCCTTGAGGAATAGTCTTGATCAAGAGATGACCAGATAATAAAAGAACAAACAAATCAGATCTACTTGGTTGAGCTAAATGAAAATGAATAATTAATTAGTTGCTTGTCTTAATTGCATGTAAATGGCTTAGTTACCACTCTACTCAGCATTAGCTGACTACAAAATTTTATAACCTTGTTCAAGTCAGAAAGTTGAGTAGCCAGCACCACCAGTTCCAGAGGGAATTGGGCCCAATTGAGCCCAGCCTTAGCTGTTGTCATTTCTATTCCAGCACGTTCTTTTGTTGTAGTCGTGAGTATTTGTCATATGTAATACTTTTCTACTATGTTTCTGCTTTATTTTCTGCTGTAGTAGTTGTGATGGCCTATACTATTATGAGATATTTTGTTTTATTTTCCGTTACTGTCTCTGTATTATTTTATTCTTAGTTACATTATACTTGTGGTTGTGGAATATTTTTTGCTTTTGGTTATTTCTCGTTGGACGGCTAGGTCTTGGGATTAGTCGAGGTGGGCCAGTCTTGGGTCCTGTAGGGATCTGGGATCGGGTCATAACAAGATGGTATCAGAGCAAGGTCATCCCGAGAAATGAACCAAATGGTTTGAAAAATAGCCACCCACATGCATGTAACTAGGATAGCCATTGCAACGTGTCACTTTGATCTTCACTTTTGAGTCTTATCTATTGATGTAATTTGTTATCATTGATAGTTCCTGATCTTTTTTTTATGTCTCCTTGTAGGAGATGCCTCGTCGGGGAGTTCTCGAGGCAGGCTGCGAACGTGGCCGTGGGCGGGGTCGGAGGGGCGGACGTGTTGAATCTAAGGCACCGCCGACCTACCTCTCCTTTCGGGCATCCAGGCCTAGGATCTCACGCAGCTTATCCGAGATATCATACAGGAGGAGGGGGTGATCCTCCACCACCCCCACCACTTTCAGACACTTCTAAGCACGGGCCCTCCTTGCCTGGAGGTGTACCTGTTCCACCGTTGTAGCTCCACCATGAACTTTTCGGTCAGTTTTGGAAGCTGAAGCCCCCTTCCTTCAAGGGGGATGAGAGCCCGTCTGAGGTAGAGGACTGGCTGGAGCAGATAGAGAAGGTATTCGACACCCTCTGCCCTCCTGTAGAGTGCCGCGTGGCCTTTGCCACGTACCAGCTGGAGAGAGTAGCCCACAAGTGGTGGAGGGCAGTCAGAGGCCAGGAGGGGAGAGAGCTGATGTGGGACTAGTTCGTGGCTCTCTTCTGCAAGCAGTACTTTCTGTAGATCTGGCAAGATCAGAGGAGGTGGGAGCTCCACACTCTTTGTCTGGGGGAGATGACAGTTAGTGTGTACCGCACGCATTTCTTGGAGCTGTCATGCTTCGCCGCAACAGCAGTGTCTATTGAGGAGGAGCACCTGTGGAGGTTTATTGAGGGGCTTCGACCTACGATTTGGGGGTATGTGAAACCCCTAAAGTTTCCCACTTTCTCTGGTGTGGTTGAGGCGGCCATGACCTATGAGGAAACCAACCCGACTGTGTGAGACATTTACAGCGGACGGAAGAGGCCCTACCAGCCAAAGTACTCACAGGGCCATTGGGAGAGGAAGCACACGGTGGCTACAGGAGAGCCGTCTCATTCTATGAGGCCACTAGTGGCCTTTGGGGGCCCCAGACAGGGGCCAGTTGCCAGTTCCGAACCCTCTCCCAGCCACCACCTGGGATCGACTGAGGGAGGAGGCCGTGCCCCTCTCTCCTACCAGTGTGGCTAGCCGAGCCACATCAGGAGGGACTACTCATCTAGGGCTGGAGCACAGCAGATGCTCCCCGCACCGAGCGCTGGAGGCTGAGCTGGTTGCTGCGGTCACCAGGTGTGTGGAGAGGACAACTGTCACGAGGAGGGTACCGAACAGCTGCTGCTCGCCCGACCCAGAGCATGGCTGCTTCGTCTGCACCCATGGCTGAGGGGCGTATCAATGCCTTAACACACAGAGACACTAGGGCTTCTGGTTCTGTGGTGGAAGGTATGGTTATCGTTTCTAGCAAATTAGTCAATGTTCTTTTCGATTCTGATGCCACACATTCTTTTGTCTCCTCGAGTTTTGTCATCAATTTGGGGACGGGTAGTGTACTGTTAGAGGTTACGTTCTTGATTAGAGGGCCAGGTGGACAGTTGTTCGTAGCAGAGGAGGTCTTTACAGACTACGAGGTCGCTATAGGGGGACACAGTCTTTCCGCCGACCTGATAGTAATCTCGATGGAGGACTTTGGCGTGATCCTAGGGATGGACTGGCTGTCTGCTTATCATGCCTTAGTGGACTATTTTGGGAGGAAAATCATCTTCTCCATATTGGAGTTGCCTCCCTTTGAGTTTCACGGCCAGCTGATGGATGGAGGTTTCAGGTGCATCTCTATGCTTCGGGCAGTAAAGCTTTTGGGCCAGGGGTGTGAGGGTTTCTTAGCTTGTGTGGTAACAAAGCCTAGTCCCATGGTTGACTTTCAGAGTATCCCGATGGTCTACGCCCCGACATTTTCCCAGAGGAGCTGCCAGGACTACCGCCTGAGCATGAGATCGAGTTTGAGATCTCACTAGTACCGGGGACCAGCCCCATTTCTACTGCAACATATGGGATGGCACCACTTGAGCTACGAGAGCTCAAGTCATAGTTGCAGAACCTGTTGGAGAAGGGCTTTGTGAGGCCCAGTGCGTCCCCATGGGGAGCCCCTATGTTGTTTGTAAAGAAGAAGGATGGTACCCTGCGACTTTGTGTCGACTACTGACAGCTGAATTGGGTCACTGTCAAGAACAAGTACCCGCTGCCTCGTATTGACGACCTCTTTGACCAATTGAGAGACATTACAGTGTTCTTTAAGATAGATCTGAGTTCAGGCTACCACTAGTTGAGGATCAAGAAGACCGACGTCTCCAAGATAGCTTTCCGTACTCGGTACGAGCACTATGAGTTCTTGGTCATGCCGTTTGGGCTGACCAATGCCCTCGCTGCTTTCATGGACAGACCGTGTTTTCAGACCGTACTTAGATCAGTTTGTGGTGGTGTTCATCGATGATGTCCTAGTTTACTCTCAGGATCAGGCACAGCATGGACAACATTTACGTATGGTCCTAAATACTTTGAGACGACGCAGGCTATATGCCAAGTACAACAAGTGCAAGTTTTGGCTGAGACAGGTGACTTTCTTGGGCCATGTGATTTCAGGAGATGGATTGACTGTGGATCCAGCCAAGGTTGAGGCCGTGCTTAAGTGGGAGAGACCACGCACAGTGACAGAGATACGCAGCTTTCTGGGATTGGCAGGCTACTACCGATGATTTATCAGAGGGTTCTCTCAAATCACGTGTCTTATGACTCAACTGACCCGGAAGGATGTGCCCTTTTCTTGGAGCGACGAGTGCGAGGCGTGCTTTCAAGAGTTGAAGGAGAGAATGACTTCAGCTCCTGTGCTTGCCATCCCAGGCAGCAGTAGTGGGTTTGTGGTTTACACTGATGCTTCATTGCAGGGGTTGGGTAGTGTGCTCATGCAGCGGGGTCACTTTGTCACTTACGCTTCGCTGCAACTAAAGCTCCATTAGCATAGCTACCCCACCCATGATTTAGAGCTGGCAGTAGTTGTCTTTACGCTGAAGATATGGAGGCACTACCTATATGGTGAGACATTCGAGATCTTCATAGACCACAAGAGCCTCAGGTACCTATTTGACTAGAAGGAGCTCAACATGAGATAGAGACGTTGGTTAGAGCTCCTGAAGGACTACGATTGCAACATCTCCTACCACCTAGGGAAGGCCAATGTAGTGGCCAATGCCTTGAGCTGAAAGGCGCCCGTCTACTTGGCTAGCTTGAAGGCATAGAGTTGGACACTCATGGAGGAGGTGGGCAGTTGGCGACCCCGGGAGTCACGGGGGTACTATGGGGCAGTAACAGTGTCACGGCAGGCACGACTAGAGTTGATAGACCGCATCATTGCAAGACAAATGGCCGATCCATACTTACAGACACTGCAAGATAGGGTGTTGATAGGGGACCCAGGAGACTTTTCCTTCTCAGATAAGATACTGCACATGAGGGGACGCCTATGCATTCCTAGAGACGAGGAGTTGTTGAGAGAGATCCTAACTAAGATGCACGGGTCCCGATTCACCATACATCCCAGAAATACAAAGATGTACCATGACTTGCGACACGACTTTTGGTGGAGAGGAATGAAGCGAGTTGTTGGTGAGTTTGTCCAGCAGTGCTTGGTATGCCAGCAAGTGAAGGTCGAGCACCAGAGGCCTGCAGGGCCATTATAGCCACTTCCTGTGACAGAGTGGAAGTGGGAGAGTATCACCATGGATTTGGTGGTGAGTCTACCAATTACCCAGTGGGGACACGACACAGTTTGGGTTATAGTAGACCGATTGACGAAGATGACACGGTTCCTGCCGATCCGAGTTACCTTTGGGCCAGCACAGCTAGCAAAGCGATACATCAGAGATGTGGTACGTTTGCACGAAGTCCCTCGCGAGATTGTATCTGATAGGGATACTAGTTTCACCTCCCAATTCTAGGCAGAGTTTCAGCAGGCATTAGGGACCCATCTAAGGTTCAGTACCGCCACTACCTCCAGACTGATGAGCAGTCAGAGCACACCATACAGACACTCAAGGGCTTCCTACATGCTTGTGTACTAGACTGGAGAGGCTCCTGGGATGAGCATTTACCCTTGGCAGAGTTTGCATACAATAACATCTATCATTCGAGCATCGGCATGGCACCTTACGAGGCTCTATATGGGAGGAGGTGTACTGCACCCTTGAGTTAGGTCGAGGTAGGGACCAAGTGGGAGGTTGGCCCTAAGCTGATCGGGCAAAGTCAGGAGGCAATAGAGCAGATTCACAGATGACTCCGCACTGTCAGGAGCAGGCAGAAGAGCTACGCCGATAGGAAGAGTAGGGAGGTACAGTTCGATGTTGGGGATCACGTCTTCCTACGTGTTTCACCCATGAAGGGTTTGCAGCATTTTAGGGTTAAGGCGAAGCTTACACCGAGGTTTGTGGGGCCCTTTGAGGTCATGGAGCTGGTAGGACCCATTGCTTACCGGCTTGCCCTTCCTCCCCAGCTTTCTGTAGTACACGACGTGTTCCACATGTCCAACCTCAGGAAGTATGTCATCGATTCCAACCACGTTCTGAGCCATGAGAGCATTGAGGTGGGAGACGACCTGACCTATCCTGAGAGGCCAGTACAGATACTAGACAGAGCCGTCTAGAGTCAGAGACGGAAGCAAGTATCACTGGTGAAGGTCCTATGGAGAAGCTAGCGATACGAGGAGGCGACTTGGGAGCCTGAGGTGGCAATGCGAGAAAAGCACTCAGAGCTTTTTGAGGGTACATCTCTTCAGACCTACTTTGGTCATCTTTAAGTTTGTTATGCGCTTTTACGTACTTTCCACATCCTACTTAGCTCAAGTTTCGGGAATGAAACTTCCTTTAAGTTTGTTATATTGAAATCACCCGCCGCTCTTTGGTTGGATAAGACGTCTGGAGTGTTCACCAGACATCTGTCCAGACATCTGGATAGATGGTAGGATGTCTAAAAGTAAGGAGAACCGTACGTTCTTTTGCTTTTCACGTGCATGCGACGTGCATGTGTTTTTCCCCCCTTTGGCCTCCTAACCCAAAACCCTAATAACCCTCTATTTAAATCCCCACACACCCATGCCACCCTCTCCATCACCACCAGCCATTGCCACCTCCATCTTCTTCCCCCTGCCGGCGACCATCTTTGTCACTGCCCCCCTGCCGCGAGCGAGTGAGGGTGTGAAGGAGAGAGGAAGAGAGCGTGAGCGAGAGAGTGAGAGGGTGAGAGTGTGAGTGAGGGTGTGAGAAAGAGGGAGAGACCTTGCGGGAGCCCGTGTGCGAGGGGTGACTTGCTGTGGGTGAGGCAATGCGAGCTCGATGGAGCTCGAGGAGGAGGAGCTCGAGGGGGGGAGCTCGAGAGGGAGCCGTGGGAGCTTGGAGAAGCTCGTGTGGGAGAAGTCAAGGACGCATGTGATTCTAGCCCCCGTTCCTCCCGTGTTTCCCGATAGAGTGGTTTGCTTTAATATCAAGTTTTAATCAAACAAAGTTCATGTTTACAATAATTTAATTGAACCCTAGGACGTGAAATGAACCCTAGGGCAGAAGCAAAAGGATATTGCTTGAGCTACACTGTTTCCTTGAGATGCATGTTAAACCAACTTGCTAGCAAATGTATTAGTTTATTAATGTGATGCTTCCTCAGTTAGTAAAACATGAGCTGCTTGTTATAAGAATGAAACCTGTAATGTGAATAGTGAGATTGGAATGTTGGAAAATGGAATGAAAGGAATATAAGCCTGAACCCTACGGGGAATCAGGAGAAGAACTCTTGTATATGGAAAGAATTTAGTAAGTAGACGGGAAGTGAGCTGGCCCTTGTGTACGTGGTACTAAGGAGAGCAACTATCCCTTTAGTGTAGAGGGGAGCTAGCCGCCCCTTTCGGTTGAGACTCGGGGTTAGGTCTAGTCATTCTACACCGAATTCTGTTTGACCCTTGTGTACGTGGTACCGAGGTGAGCTACTTAGTGTAGGGAGGGAGCTAGCCACCTCACGAGGCCCGGGGTTAGGACTAGCCACCCTACACCGACTCTTGTTAGGCCCACTGGGCAATCCGGGATAGTCGGACGTGGGTACGCGGACTGTGGAGGGGCGAGACCCGTGTTCTGAGAGGGCAGGGCCCTGTGCTATTCTGTACTATACCTTTAGGCATACCTGCTAGTAGAAATGACTGACTGAGTGCCATTGTGGGATAGCTACTCGTGCGCTTATCGCACGTGCCGTAGTCACCGCTACGTCACAACCGTGACCTCGGGGTGGTTGATTGGATGTAGGATTATCACGGGGGACTCTCCCAGCCAGGAGAGCACCACGTGTACATCCTACATCACGGGAAAGACTGTAATCAAGATCGTTCCCTTGAGGAAAAGTCAAGATCAAGAGATGACCAGATAAATAAAAGAACAAACAAATCAGATCTACTTGGTTGAGCTAAATGAAAATGAATAATTAATTAGTTGCTTGTCTTAATTACATGTAAATGGCTTAGTTACCACTCTACCCAGTATTAGCTGACTACGGAATTTTATAACCTTATTCAGGTCAGGGAGTTAGGCAGCCAGCACCACTGGTTGCAGAGGGAACTGGGCCCAATTGAGCCCAGCCTTAGCTATTGTCATTTCTATTCTAGCATGTTCTTTTGTTGTAGTCGTGAGTATTTGTCATATGTAATACTTTTCTACTATGTTTCTGCTTTATTTTCCGCTATAGTAGTTGTGATGGCTTGTACTATTATGAAACATTTCATTTTGTTTTCCCTTACTGTCTCTATATTATTTTCTACTTAGTTACATTGTACTTGTGGTTGTGGAATACTTTTTGCTTTTGGTTATTTCTCGTTAGACTACTAGGTCTTGGGCTTAGTCGAGGCGGGCTGATCTCGGGTCCTGTAGGGATCTAGGATCGGGTCGTAACACTACGAGACAACTCAAACTCCCATCTCTTCACTTAAATCTTTTATAGTTCAAAAAATAAATTTAAAATGGTTGTGATTTCCACGCTACGATGACAACATTATCTTTTGACGAATTTCAAGCACCAAGTACTAGGGGCATGACTTCAAAGAAATTCCTCAGAAAGGTATTCAACTCCTTATCTGATTGAATTACCATGATCTGTTTAACCGTTTGGTTCTCAACCAATGCTTGATACTCTTTGAACTTTTCAAAGGTTTAGACATGTGACGCATTTGGTAAATGAATTTGTACCATGAAGAGTCATCAGTAAATGTCATGAAATACTGTTGATTGTTCCTAGTCACAGTACTGCATGATCCACATACAAATGTATGTATGAGGTCCAACAAGTCCTCATGTCTTACCCCCTTTCTAGGAAAGGGTGGTCTAGATATCTTCCCATGAATGCAATTGTTTATGTGAAGGCGAAATTGGGTTTGTAAATATCGCGTTGCAGTAAAGTTGAAATCGCTTCGAAAAACAAATAAGAATTTATTACTTGAAAAACTAAGAATCCGAGGTCGAACATGGGAAGCAAATTGGTATTTAAAAACTAAGAACACAATCTCAATTTGATAAATGTGATGTTTAATCAAATGATGAAGCAATAGACTAGTCTCAATGTATATAAAAGCTCAAAAAGATATGAAAATAAGATGCTTCTAGCTTAGGCTTTCTCTTCTTCTTTCTTCTTCTCTGATGTCTTGTTCTTTCTCTTCCTTTTCTTCCTTGACTTTAGTTCTTCCTATGACTGTGGCTTCTTTCTCTTCTTTCTCCTTCAGATTTGCCTTCAGGTCCTCAGCTTCCTCTTTGGCTCCTCCTGCCCTTAGCCTTCTTCAGCTTCCGCTTCCTTCTTCCTTTCCCTACACAGAAGTGCAAAATCTACCCCTACCCTCCCCCACGTATGCTCTCTCTCTTTTCTCTCTTAGCTTCGCTCTCCCAGAGCCAATTGGGTAAACGGGTCGGGCAAGCGCACCCGGGTCTAGGCGCACTGGCGTGGGTGATGCGCGAGGAGTGCAGGGTTATCGAGTCAGGTCAGCCAGGTCCGCGGAGGAGTGAGCGCAGACGAGGCGGATGTGTGGGCGAGGGGACCTCACCCCGTGTTCGGAGGCAACGAGTCTAAAACACAAAATCAATTTAAATAGCTCACCTCACTCCAAAACAACCGAGGTGGGACTAAAAGTCCCACTCGCTTCTTCGCGTGCGTTCGCAGGGAGTCTCCACTGATTGCGGCAATAGCGGAGTGTGTTGGCTTCAATTACTGGGTGCAAGGGGATCGCAAAGTGTTTTTGCGCACCTGGGACTCGGTCTCCTGGAGTGGGGCTGCATGGAGCAAGCTTGCGAGCAAGCTTTTCTCCTGCTCCAATGGCGGCTGGGGGTCCAACCCTGTCAGTCACGAATACGGCCTCACGGCCCTGTCAAAGTACTTAGAAAGCTTTGCCATAACACGGCGAATGTGGCGTAGTGGGTGGTGTGGCATGGGATGGCCTAGGCGTGCGTGCTTAGGTCGGACTGTGGCCGTGAAAGTGCGGTTGTTCGGGGGCAGTGTAGGGCGTGTGTGGTGGTCGATGAAGAGGTGGATGATAGTCAGTGGATGATGGTGAAGCTTCTGTGGTAGTTGGCGAGGCGTGTGGGTGTGTGGAGTGGTGGATGCGCCTTCGCCGGTGGTCTGCCAGAGATGAGGAAGATGAGGGTGGTCTGTGGGTGTCGAGGGTGGTTTTGTGAAATAAAGAGGGGGAAAATGAAGAGTAGAGAGAGAGGAACTTAACTGAGAGTGATTGGACGAAGGGGGGAGGCGGAGGGCGAACGTGCGTATCTGCCGTCGTCGGAGATGAAGGCCCTGAGATGAAGAGGCGACGACGATGAGAGGGTTGAAGACGCGGGTGTAGGTATGGTGCAACGTGGAAGAATGAGGCAGAGAAGACTCTGCCATTGGTATGGTGGCAGAGTGACGGGAAGAGGGAGGAAGAGTCACCAGAGCTTACAGGCTACTTGATCGGAGAGGGGAAAGGATGAATTTTGGGGGACTCTTTGGCCAAATCAAGCTTAGAATGGACGGCCGGTCCTGGGGCTTCTTTTATAGGCACAGGCAGAGGGCCTTGTGCTTGGAAGACAAGCTTCCAAGCACAAGTTTCCTCGCTGGAGTAGGAAAGTCGAGAGATACCCATATCTCTCATGCGTTCGCACAAGAGATTGGGGCGAATCAGAGCACATGATGGGGTTCACATGATCGGGAATTCCTCAGAAAATCTCCCTTTCAAATATGAGAGGGATTCTCTAAGGAAACAAGGAGATCTCCCTCTTGAATCCTCGTCGGAGTAGGAATCCTCGTCGGAGTAGGATTCCTTTGCTGTAATGGTGGAGGGACCTAATTGTAAAGAATGGCGAGGAAGCTAGGGGGTCTCTGCAATGTTTTTGAAAGCTAGGGGTCTAAAAGTAATTAGGTTGGACTATTTTGCAAAGTAGGTCAAGGTGAGTTCCCCTTGGGTCCAAATTTTGGTATAAACCTAATTTGGACCTAAGGAATTCAATGGTGAAGTTGGATTTTAGGTTTGACCATGTTTGACTGGATATTTTGGACAAAAACCCAATTTAGGGCAAATGTATGACTAGGACCCCTATTTAGTTCAAAATAGGTTCTAACGGCCAAATTGAAGGTTCTAAACCCTAGAGAATATTTTTCCATGAATTTTAGAGGGTTTAGTTGATTTTTATCCTAACCAGAACCTTGTTGAATTAAGTGGGTTTGTTTTAGGGTCACAGGATGTCATTTAATTCTCAGATTGCACATTAACCCATTTCTGATTGAACCAACCCACTTCTCATCTTGTTAAGACCAATTGACCCATGTTTAACCTCTGAGAAATCCTGTTATAGTACTGTAATGGTAAAATTGCAGTTTTACCATTTGTTTCTTCCTTTTCTTTTAACCTAGTTATTCTCTGAGTCAGGCCCTTTACTTGGTTATGTAGGAGTTTTAGTTTCTTTTCTAGGTCAAAATGAGCTAGTTAGGGCTCATGATGGTGTTCCCACCAACAATGTTCGCAAGTAGGCAAGCATTAGACCTTTAGAAAATCCAAGGGTCCATCCTTGTCAAGTCTATTAATTCTATCAACCGACACATGTCCTAATCTATGATGCCAAATCATCATGGATCTATTTGCATCTTCCCTGGAACACTTAGAAGGTGTTTGATTCTCAATCATAGCATCAAAAGTGTTAAAAAAAGACTCATATTCATCCAGCACATACAAACCATCAAGAGTAATGGATCCAAAAGCAATATCTTTTCTATAATGACTTATAGTAAGAGTTTTCTCAAAATGAAAAGCATATCCAAATCTAACAAGTTTAGAAATGGATAGCAAGTCCCTTCTAATGGAAGGTATGAAGAGATATTCTCTCAAAACTAGAATATGCTCATTGGGCATCCCGAGTCTGTAGATCCCTATAGCTTCTGCTGCAACCATTGCCTTGGATCCCATCATGATCTGTTCTTCTCCCTCCTTAAGCCTTTTGGTCACCTAAAACACATCAATAAATTGCAAATATGAATAAATGCTCTAGAATCCACAACCCAACTTACAACTCGTCCAATGGGCAAGTTGGTTTCTATGATGAGAAGAGGTTCCGTACCCGCATTGACCTTGCCTTTGCTTTTCTCCAAGGACTTCATGTACTCCAAATAGTTTTGTTTCTAGTAGCCAGCCTTCTCACAATAGTGGCACATGCCTACCTTGTCCTTCTTCATGGAAGAAGTGAGATGTACAGAAGGAGCTGAAGACTTGTTCTTTTTTTGGGAACCTTTCCCTTTACCTTGCTTCTTCTACTGAAGCCTCCCACTATTCTCAACAACCATTGCCTCAAGTGGGTTCTTCTTCTTAATGATGTCCTCAACAGACTTAAGCAAGGAGATGAGCTCAATCGTGGTTGTCTTCATCTTTCCCATGTGGAATGAGACAATGAAGTTGGTGAAGTATCTTGGAAGCAATTACAAGATGATATCCATGAGGGTCTCATCATTAATCATCATCTCCGACCGTTGGAGGTCTGAAATATGTTCGTGTTGTTGTTCCTATAGATCTTAATAGTATATTGGAGGGGAGAGGTGAATAGTATCGCTTTAAAAATTTAAAGATGATAATAGCGAAAATAATTTAAACCACAGAATAATAGGCATAGATGACACCTGTATTTATAGTGAAAACCCTTCCCGGCTAAAAATCACTACTTAAGCCTCCCAACTTAGGATTTTTCCGACTAGGTGAGGCTAGTCAATACACTATCACACCACTTGAATAAGGGTGGCACAACCTCTTATAACAATCCCTTCTCTTTTCAACCTGAAGAGAAGCACAACAACAATGGATCTTCTCAACCACTTGGGATATGTAATCAAAGCAGCAAATAGAGATAAAATAGTATAATCCTATGGAACCTCAAGGAATGTCAAACCGATGTTTTTGTAGAGGATTGGATCGATGTGCTTTGGAAAGTGAAGAAGTAGAAGAGCAGTTAAAAACCACTACCTAAGCCTCCCAGCTTAGAATTTTTCCAACTAGCTGAGGCTAGTCAATCCACCATCACACCACTTGAACGAAGTGGCACAACCTCTTATAACAATCCCTTCTCTTTTCAACCTGAAGAGAAGCACAACAACAATGGATCTTCCCAACCACTTGGGATTTGTAATCAAAGTAGCAAATAAAGATAAAAATAGTATAATCCTATGGAACCTCAAGGAAAGTCAAACCAAATTTTTTGCAGAGGATTGGATCGACATTCTTTGGAAAGAGAAGAAGTAGAAGTGCAGAAGCACTTGAAAGAAATCATGAGAGCTCTTTTTCTAGAGATATTTCTTCTTGGAATGTGTGTTAAAAAAGGGCTACCTTGGACCTTTATTTATACTAGAGAATCGACCTAAAAAGGAATTAATTCGAATTCAATTGGTCAATTAATTAAGGTAGTTTGGTCGATCAAAATGAGATTTGATCAGTCAAACTAGTTATTTGATCGATCAATGTTTGATCAATTAATTAAGCTAGTTAGTCGATCAATTCATTTGGTCGATCAATATTATTATTTGGTTGATCAATTAACCTAAGAACTTGATTTTTATGTTGAGCATGAAAATTTGTTTGAAGTCAATTTGAGGTTCCTTACAATATATTCTAGACTCAATAAAAAAGACTTTGGGAGGAAAACAACAATCTTCTTACTTTATTCCATGAATTCAGAAAGAGAGTCCTGAAAGATTAGTCTACCCGATAGCATAATTTTGGCGCATCAAAATAGAGGTACGTACATTCTCCCCCTTTTTGATGACAATAAAATTGTAATTATGTAGAGAGATAAAAATTTAAAGTGTTGTGCATAATATCTCCCCCTTTTTGTTTCAACAAAAAGTAAACATATAGCTATCAATTTTATCCATCTCCCCCTTAAACATGTAATTAAAGCAGGTAAATTTATAACATGCAACTGAAATTTTGCAATAGAAATAAGTATGCAGCTAATATAAGAAAAGAAAACCATGCATCTAATATATATATACATATACATATATATATATATATACATACATATATATATATATATATACATACATATATATATATATGGAAAGCAAGATAAAATACTCCACATAATATAAAATAGTACTAAATTTTTGATCGATCAAAGGTTGAAAACATGTCAATCAAAATTATCCAATTAGCTCTTTTAACCTAGATAGTCCTAGTGCACGGTAGATAAGGTTAAACCTATCTTTTGGTAGGGGTTTTGTGAAGATATCAGCTAATTGATTCTTAGTCTTAACAAACTCTAAGTTAATCTCACCATTTAGGACATAGTCCCTTTGGAAGTGGTGCCTACCATCAATGTGTTTAGTCCTAGAGCGTTGGACAAGGTTTCTAGATAGATTGATGGCACTAGTATTGTCACAAAGAATTTTATTATTTTTATAGGATAGGCCCAAATCTTCTAGTGTTTGTTTCATCCACAATAGTTGTGAACAAGCTAGAGATGCAACTATATATTCGACTTTTGTTGTGGATAGTGAAATAGTATGTTGTTTTCTAAAAAACCAAGAGACTAGCGAATTTTCAGAAAACTGACACATTCCACTAGTACTCTTCCGGTTAATGAAACTACCCGCATAATTAGCATCACAAAAGGAATAGAGATCCAATGTGGCTGACTTTGGATAGAACAGTCCTAGGTCTAGTGTGTGGTTTAGGTACTTGAGAATTCTTTTTATTGCATTTAGGTGTGATTCTTTAGGATCAACTTGAAAATAAGCACATAAACAAGTGCTAAATAGAATATCAGGTCTACTAGCTATTAAATATAGTAGAGAACCTATCTTGCTTCTGTACAATTTTTGATCTAAAGACTTACCTATCTCATCACTTTTGAGTTGAGTGGAGGCTTCCAGAGGCATTTCCTTTCCTTTCACCTTGTCCATGGAGAATTTCTTCAAGATCTTCGTGGTGTACTTTATTTGGGATACGAATATCCCAGAGGATAGTTGGTCAATCTGAAGACCAAGAAAGAACTGAAGTTCTCCCATCATGCTCATTTCGAACTGATCCTGCATAACCTTGGCAAACCCTTGGCACAGAAGATCATTAGTACACTGAAAATGATGTCAACAACATAGATTTGTATTAGTAAGAGACAATTTTCTTTCCTTTTTGTAAATAAAGTTGGATCTACTTTACCAATTTTAAAATCATTTTCAATTAAGTAAGTTTTTAATCTGTCATACCAAGCTCGAGGAACTTGTTTCAGACCATATAAGGCTTTATTTAGTTTATAGACATATTTTGGATGGTTTGCATCTTCAAAGCCTGGGGGTTGTTTAACATAGACTTCTTCCTTATAAATCCATTTAGAAAGGTGCTTTTGACGTCCATCTGAAAGAGTTTAAACTCCATGTGAGCGGCAAAGGCTAACAGCATTCTAATGGATTCCAAGAGAACTATAGGTGCATATGTCATCAAAATCAATTTAGTCTTATTGATTATACCCTAGGGCCATAACTCTAGCTTTGTTCCTAACTACATCTCCTGATTCATTTAGCTTATTCCTGAAAATCCATTTGGTTCCTATGATAGTCAAAGAGTCAGGTTTTGGAACGAGTTCCCATACTTGGTTTCTTTTAAATTGGTTCAATTCATCTTCCATTGCAATAATTCAACAATTATTAGAAAAGCTTCCTTAACATTCTTAGGTCCTTGTTGAGAAACAAAAGTTGTAAAAGCTAAGGTGTTGGCTGAAGATCTGGTTTGAACTCCTTTGTATAGGTCTCCTATCACAAGTTCTTTTGGATGATCCTTCATATACAATATATCTTTTGGTACTTCATTCGATATGTTTCCTTCTGGTATGTTTGAAGGATCTCCTATGTGGTCATCATCATCATCATTAAGAGAGGATTGTGGTTGAGCTAGAGTCTCATTAAAAGATACATGCATAGTTTCCTCAACAATAGAATTCTTCTTGTTAAATACTCTATAGACTTTACTTCTGGTTGAGTACCCTATAAAGATTCCTTCTGAAGTCTTAGCATCAAACTTATCAAGATTATCCTTTGTGTTCATTATAAAGCATTTACAACCAAATATCTTGAAATAGGAAATTCTAGGTGTTCTTCCATGATAGAGTTCAAAGGGTGTTTTGTTTAGGATAGGTATAATCAGGGGTCTATTTTTGATATAGCAAGTAATGTTTACAGCCTCAGCCCAAAAATATCGAGGCAACTGTGACTCGCACAACATTGTGTCGGCACACTCTTGCAAAGTTCTATTTTTCCTTTCAACAACTTCATTTTGATGTACAACTCTAGGAAAAGCAAATTCATATTTTATCCCATATTGATCACAAAAGTCAGAAAAAGATTGATTCTCAAATTCTCCATCATGATCACTTATAATCGTAATGATTTCTGATCCTTTCTCATTTTGTAATCTTCTTACCAATTTACTAAAAACATAAATAGTCATGTCCTTACTTTTCAAGAAGGATACCTAGGTATATCTTGAGAAATCATTGATTATGACTAGACAATATCTGCACCCACTTAAGCTTTCTAATTTAGTTGGTCTAAATAAGTTTAAGTGAAGTAACTCCAGGGGTCGAGAGGTGTTAATCGTCCTTTTAGGTTTAAATGAATTTTTGGTTTGCTTACCAATTTTATAAGAATTGCAGGCTTTGCTTTTCTTGAAATTGATCTTTGGCAAATGTTTGACAAGCTCATGTTTCACAAGTTTGCTGATATTCTTCATGTGAACATGACTTAGCCATTTGTACCAAAGTATTGCCTCATCGTCAGATGCGACAAGACATTCAAAGCTATCGCATTTGTCAAAGTTGACAATATAAATATCTTTTTGTCTATTACCTTTAAGAAGAATTTGTTTGGTTTCTTTATCTCTTATTTTAAAGCCAGTTGAACTGAAAGTAATTTTATAACCCTTATCATAAATTTGACTTACACTAAGAAAGTTATGTTTTAGTCCTTTAACTAAGTGCACATTATCAAAAGAGGCAAAAGAGTTACCAATTTGTCCAGTACCAATAATACGACCCTTGTGATTGTTCCAAATGTGACTGTACCACCTTCCTGGCGGTTGAGTTGCAGGAACAGGCCTTCCTCTCTTGTCATGTGCTTGGAACATTTGTTGTCCATGATCCACCTTCTTTCTTCTCAATCCTGCCATTTGTTTATGCTTGTGAGGTCTTGGATTATTAGATCTATAAATTGGCTTCAAACTTCCATTTGATTCACGACATGTCCTCCTTTTATAATCTACTTGACCTACAAAACAAGATTTCAAGAGTGCCTTTGGTAGCCATTTTCACTTGGGTCCACATTTGTTAGATGGTGCTATCTGTTTAGGCAAGCTACTTTTTTCTTCCTTTTGACTTAAACTAGATGCTTCATGGTCACTTTTAGGTACATACCCTAACCCAAATTTTGTGGTCATCTGGGTTTGTGTTCCTAGTAATTTATGCAAATTATGACTACCTTTTGTGAACTTAGCTAAGTCATCTACAAGACTAGCAGAATTTTCTTGCAGCTTATCTATATCTAACTTTAGGTCACCTATTTGCGATCTTAGTGATGTGATTTCAATAGATAGTTCCTTATTTTGTGATGCAAGTATATCTTTTTGTGCTTTTTCTTCTTCTAAGGTTTTTGCTAAGCTTCTATTTTCTAACTGAAGTGATTTAGTTACATCATGCATTTCAAAGAAAGCTTCTAATAGTTCATCAGGAGAGAAGTTACCAAATCTTCTAGGGCCATAAGCCCTAGAAGAGCTTCTTCACTGGATGTCTCTTCTTCTTCTGAGCTTGAGTCAGACTCATCCCAGGTTGCTTTAAGAGTTTCCTTCTTTCCATCCTTTGGAATTTCTTCTTTTCTAATACCTTTATGAGGAGTGGACAATCTTTTCTGATGTGTCCCTTCTTGCAGTTGTAGCATATGATGGTGTCTTCTTGGACTCTTCCTTCTTCTTTCTCCAATTCCTTTTGTTCTTGAGGAACTTCCTGAACTTCCTCAAGAGAAGAGATATGTCATATTCTTCATCTTCACTTGAAGTGTCCTCTAATTGATCATTAGCTTCAAGTGCTACCATCTTCTTCTTGACTCCTTCACTCTCATGTTCCTTCATATGTTGAAGCTGGACCTTGTATGCCATTAGACTACCAACAAGATTGTCTAACTTTAAGGTAGACAGATCTTTTGATTCTTGAATGGCAGTGGTCTTCATCTCCCAATCACTGGTGAGAGATTGGAGGATTTTTTTCACTAAGGCTTCATTTTTTATTTCTTGATCCAGGCTCCGTAGGCAGTTTACAATGTCCATAAACATTATAAACATCTCCTTGATGGATTCTCCATTCTTCATCCTGGAAAGCTCATATTTTTGGGTTAGTAAATTCACACGAGTTTCCTTTACCTTGAAGGTACCTTCATGGGTTACTTCCAAGATGCTTCATATCTCATGAGCTATGTTTCAGTCTGATACACGATTGAACTCTTCCTTTGAGAGTCCACAAAAAATTGCATTCATAGCCTTCGCGTTGTGTCGCCAACTTCTTTTGGTCTGGAGTCACAGCTACTCCTTTGATTTTAGGTCATGTGTATTTGGAGGCGATGACATCCCATACCTCAAAGTCCATAAACTCAAGGAAGATTTGCATCCTAGTCTTCCAATAGTCGTAGTTCGTTCCATCAAAGAGTGGAGGTCGAACTGCAGATTGCCCCTCAGAATGCTAATTGCGCAGCAATCATAGGTCTTAATTATCCAGAATTAGGCTAGGACTTAGCATAAGTTAGGGTAGTTCATGCATGCATAAGCATTATTTGCATATTTACTGTTCCTCCTATAGCTATGCATAGAATAATGATATAATATACTAATTTGGTGCATTATATAAATTGCAGGAAATAGAAGCTCAAGAGCTGGATTTAAGATTGGATCTGAAGCTGGACTTGAAGCTAGAGTTGTAGCAGAGCTGGGGCAGAAGACCAAGAATAAGATGTAGTAGACAATAATGTAAGGGGTTGAGGTATGCTATTCTGTTAAGTAGGAATAAAGCAGTAAACTATGAAGATCTTAGGTCCATCCTAGCCCTAGGATAGCCTAGAAGCTTTCCCAAGCCTTAGCCACCCTTAGATTAGGTCACTATACCATAGGAAGCCCTAAAGCCTTATTTTTAGCCTCTAGCTGGATGTCCATATGAGTTATAAGACGCCCAGAACCCTTAGCCACAACCCACGCACCTAAAACCCACTTCTGCAGCATTTTAAGATGTCTAGACACTTGGTTTGGACGTCCAATTTCTGTAGACAAAACCTTAATTCTTCTTTGCCTCTGTTTGGACATCTAGACATCTAACTTTTCATTTTAAGATGTCTGACACTATTGTCAGACATCTGGAATTGCTCTCTAGTTCTTATTTTTTAATTCAAGCTTGGATCTTGAATTCCTAGGTCCCTAAACCCAATTCCAACCCCATAGGAACCTAAATTAAGGTACCCTAACCCTAGCACATCACCTCTAGACCTCCCTAAGGACCTAATTAGGTCCTCACCAAACCTAATTGATTTGGATCTTAGTCAATTTCATCAGCCTATTCAATTGGATTCATTCAATTAGACTCATTGAGTCCAATTGAGCCCTGATCTCAGCACACATTGTCCAATTGAACTCAGTGAGAGTCCAATTGACCTAGACCTACCTTAATTGAGTTCTTTTACTCTCAATTAGGGTTTCACACATCCAATTAAACTTGTATCAAGTTTAATTAATTGCATTTTACCTTAATGAATTAGGGTTTACAACCCTAATTTGAGACTTACCTTGACCTAAAGCCACTAGAACCTAACCTAATCAACCTAGCCACATAGGTTTCGACCCACACACACCACACACACTGTCTACATGAAAATATCTAGCCTAGAGTTCTCTAGAACTCTCTACCATGTGTTGTTGCCTTGTTTGCTAAAAATAGCAACCAAGATGCATTCAATTTTTAGATCCACCAAATGTGGATCTAAAAACCACCCATCCATCCACTCTCTCCCTCTCCCACGAGCTCCCACCAAAGGCATCTCTAGAGAGTTCCACACTTCTCTAAAGAGGCTCCCTTGGGTCTACTTAAAGACCTTTGGGTGGCCATTTGGTCCATCTTGGTCTCTTGGCTTCATTCCACCTCCATTACTCCACCTCCATCTCCATGAGCGCAACATGGCATCTCCATCACCTCCACGCCAGTCCTAGATCACCTCCAACCTCTCTCCAAGGGCCGGCCTACTCACCATTGGTTGCCCCTCTTTCTCTTCTCACCCATTCAAAGGCCATTGGAGCCCACCTCCGAATGCCCTGTTTCTATTAACTAGATAAGTAGCATAGTTCTTTGTAGATTAATGCTTTATTACCACTCAGTAGTGTAGCTCCATAGTCTCCCCCAATGATGCATGCGTAATCCCCTTATAGATTCATGTATGCCTTCATTTTCTGTTAGCTTGTTTATTGCTTTCAAGCTTTCCTGTACAAGCTTTCCACGAGCTTCACTTTGTATCCACCATGATGCAATCAATGAAATCATCTTCTATATATCTCTATGTCTACATGTGAAAATCACCATGAGCTAATTGCCATATTTCCTTGTGATTAAAGTTGCATGCGTGAAATTTGTATTCTTTTGCAACTAAGCATGTCGTGTATCAATATGAATTATTGTAAATTGGCATGCATTTCTGAATAAGTAGAGCGAGCTAGATAGAATTCAAATCTACATTTTCTAAATGCCTCCCAGAGACGAATGACCAGGACTCAAGTCTCATTATTTTATAAAGTATTTTTGACGAGCATTTTCGCTTACTATACTACAACGAGATCTCTATTTTCAAAACATGCGTGAGAACCACTATCTGTCACATGCGTGTTAACAGATGACTTTGACATCTTCTAGATGACAAAGCTCTGATACTAGTGTGGTTCCTGTGGATCTTAATAGTATACTAGAGGGAAGGGGTGAATAATATTGCTTTAAAAAATTTAAAGATGATAATAGCTAAAATAATTCAGATCACAGAATAACATGCATAGATGTCACCTGTATTTATAGTGGAAACCCTTCTTGACTAAAAATCACTACCTAAGCCTCTTAGCTTAGGATTTTTCCAATTAGGAGAGGCTAGTCAATTCACTATCGCACCACTTGAACAAGAGTAGCATAACCTCTTACAACAATCCCTTCTCTTTTCAACCTGAAGAGAATCACAACAACAATGGATCATCCCAACCACTTGGGATCTGCAATCAACGCAATAAATAGAAAGAAAAATAGTATAATCCTATAGAACCTCAAGGAAAGTCAAACCGAATTTTTTGCAAAGGATTGGATCAACGTGCTTTGGAAAGCGAAGTAGAAGCATAGAAGCACTTGAAAGAAAGCATGAGAGCTCTTTTTCTAGAGAGATTTCTTCTTAGAATGTGTGTTAAAAAAGGGCTACCTGGGACCTCTATTTATACTAGAGAATCACCTAAAAAGGAATTAATCTGAATTCAATTGGTCGATCAATTAAGGTAGTTTGGTTGATCAAAATGAGATTTGGCTAGTCAAACTAGTTATTTGATTGATCAATTTTTGGTCAATTAATTCAGCTAAATGGTCAATCAAAAGTGTATTAAACAACTTCCTAAAATGGGTGATTTGATCAATTAATCAAGTTGGTTGGTTGATCAATTCATTTGGTTGATCAATTAACTTAAGAACTTGATTTTTATGTTAAGCACAAAAATTCGTTCAAAGTCAATTTGAGGTTCCTTATAGAATATTCTAGACTCTAAAAAAAAGACTATGAGAGGAAAACAACACTGTTCTTACTTTATTCCATGAATCCAGAAAGAGAATCCTAAAAGATTAGTCTACTGAGAGCATAATTTTGGTGAATCAAAACAGAGGTACTTACACGTACATCTTCAGAACATGCTCCCTAACGGAAGTCCTTGCCTTCATCTTGCATGAAAGCAACTCCTTGAGCACATTGTAGCAATGATTTTGGTTCACATCTCCGAACGTCTCCTTCAGGATAATCAAGATCTCAGACAAGATTCTCATATCCTCATGTTGTTTCTAAAGTGATAAGGTCGAAAAATCGCATTTAAAATGATGGAATCATTGTAGTCCATAGATTGAATTTTTAAGGTGGGTCCAAGTCGAACATAGGGAAGCACAATGATGAGCCTATTTGAACGGGTCTATCACTTATTTCTTTTTGTCTTTTTTTATGTAATGAGAAAGAAAGACAAGATCATAGGTTTAGCATCAAATATAAAAGAAAGAGAAGGTGAGGAACATGGCATAAAAACAAAACATCTTCATTAATAAAAACACTATCTATTACAATGATGAAAAACTAAATGGAAATAATAATAAAATAGAGAAAGGGACACAACGAAGAAAGGATGGTGGTGCAATAGTCCACAAGAAGCCATCACCATTCGGAAGAAGCTGAGGAGAGACCTAGAGAGAGGCAGGTGATGAGAGAACCTTGGCGTTAAGAATGGGTAGGAGAGGTGGATAGCTAGGGAGGTAGTGAGGTAGAAGGGTTCTATCCTAAAGGGATGGCCATTAATGGAGGTGGTGAAGAAAGAACTTAAGCTAACCTAAAGATTGGGTGAGGGTAGAATGAAGAGGAAGATGTTAAGGAGTGGAATGGAGATGAGAAGATGAGAGATGGAGGAAGACATGATTTACGTGGTAGGGGTCCTAGGCTTTTTATAGAGAATGCGAATTAATGTGAGCCATATGATTAGGTGGAGGTCTAGGATGTGTTGATCAATCTAAGTTTGAACTAGGCTAGAGGATAGTGAGGCAAGGGTGGATAGCCATGGAACATTCTAGAATAGTCTAGAATGGCCAGCCAAGAGAGAGTGAATGTGGACCTTAGATGGAGGGTTGAATGGTGGAGATGTGGTCCTGTCTTTAGCCAAAAATAGGAAGCGAGTGATGGCCTTTGGATGATGTGTGTAAGGTTTAGATGGAGTAGGATTTTGTTACTAACAATAGGTGGTTTCCTAATGACCATTGGGTGAAAGATGGAGGGTGGTAAGAAGGTCATTACATGGCGTAGGACAAGGCTAATTTTAGAATAGGTTGTGTTCAGCGAATTCATCGTTGTTTAAGAGATGCGTCATAGTATAGGACAAAATTGCTCAAAACAAATAAAATTTATAACTTGAATGTCAGAAATGAAGTTCGAGGTCATACGCTGGGAGCAAATGTGAAATTCACACACTAATATCAACAAATAATGTAAATGAACACAATTAATTACTCAAAATCTAATAGGCAGTGTATAACATGAGCATATATGATGAGTCAAAGAGTAATCTAAACAAAAAAATGGTGATTTGAATCACCAATTATTAGTCTAACGTACATAGCAAATACTCAAATAATATCAACTATTCAAACCAAGTGTACAGTGCACTTCATTAGACGACATATTCTTTAACTAGATGGCTTAAGTTAGCCTTGCTATAGTGCTAAGAGGGCATTGTGCTTCTTCTTCATCCTCCTCTTCTTTCTCTGCGTGCACATGCCTTCTTCTTCATTGGCTTCTGTCTCTTCTCTTCCCTTTAGTTCTCCTTCCTCTTCTTCTCTTTTCCTTTATGCACAGGGGGCATCTCTTCTTCAGATGCGATTAAGTGTTAGCCAAATACACGACAGAGCAAAACCCCCCTTAACCCATGCGCTCTCTTCTTTCCTCTCTCTGGGTTCTCCTCTTTCACTCCCTCCCAGGGCCATGCACAGTATTAGATTATCGGGTAATCGGTCTAGAGCACACCTAAGACCAGGGCTGCCAGTGTAGGACCTCACCCTCATGTGTTAGGAGGGGATAGGCCCTAGGGATGTTGCCTGGGGCTCGCGATGGCAAGAGACCTTCTTCAAGCTCCTCGAAGGAGCTCTGGTAATGGAGGTGGTGGCGGTGAACCTGAAAATGAAGAACACAGCCTTACGACCTCGTCAGATGGTTCAAAAGCTTCTTTGTAGCATGGCGAACATGGTGGTGTGCGTGATGTAGCGCGAGGATGCATGTAGATGGCTGGCGAAGTCGAAATAGGTCGGAGATGATGGGTTTGTTCGGCAGAGGGTTCGAGTGGATGGTGGAGCGAAGTAGGAGAGGGGTTTTATAGAGGGTGGTGCAGCAGAGCTTATGAGGGTTTCAGCGAGGCGGATGGAGGTGTGTAGCAGTGGGGATGCCTCACCAGAGGAGCGACCGGAGACGGGGAAGATGAGGGTGATTGACGACGTCGAGGGGATATTTTTGGTTTTTTGGGTAGGAAACTAACCTAAGGATCTAAAGAAGCTAAACTAACCCTAATCTAATGGACGAAGGGGGGAGAATGGCACCGGTGTTGGTAGGCTGGTGCTGAGGAAGAAAACACTTCATTGGAGGTAATGACGACGACGACGGAGAGAGAGCGATGGCGGCTAGTATTGCACGACGCGGAGGAAGATGAGGAAGAAGAATCCGTCGCCAGTATTACGGTCGGACGATGAGGATAGGCAGAGGGAGTCACCGGAGCTTGAGGAACCTTTCGGTCAGAATAGGAGGGAGGAAATGAGGGTAGATCTGGCCAAAATCAAGCTTAGGATGGACAACGTGCACTGGGGGTCCTTTTATAGATTTCTAGAGGGTGATTAGAGCTTGGGAAGCAAGCTTCCCAAGCTTGGAAGGCTGCCGAAGATGGAAACCTATGGGATACCTGCATCTCTCATGCGTTCGCGTGAGAGATTGGGAAGGTTGTTGGGCTCAAGACTAGATTCATTGGAAAGAGAACTTCTCAAGGAATCTCCCTTCCAATTTTGGAAGAGATTCATTGATCAGAGGAAGAGTTCTCTTCAATCAAAGGTTGTCGGAGAAGGATTCCTCCATGATAATGGTAGAGAGACCTATTTGCAAAGAGTGATGACAAAGGTAGGGGCCTATTTGTATGGAATTCAAAAGATGAGGGGCTATTGGAGATAAAGAAAGTCAGACTTATACCAAATTGCAAACTTGGTCAAGATGATCTCAGATTAGGCCCAAATTTTGGTACAAGCCTAATTTGAACCTAAGGAATCCAATGGTAAAGCTAGACTTAGGTTTTGATTACTTTTGACTGGGTAATTTATGCAAAATCCCAAATTAGGGCATAGGTCTGTCTGTAGCTCTATTTTAGGTTAAGACGGGTTCTGATGGTCAAATTGAAGGTACCAAAACCTAAAGAATAATTTTATATGAATTTTAGAGGGTTTAGGTGAATTTCATCCTAACCAGAACCTCAGTAGATTAAAAAAGTCTATTTTTAGGGTTTCAGATGTCATTTAATTCTCGAAACGCGTGAAAACCCATTTCTGTCTGCACGGACCCTCTTGTTAGACATTTAAGACCATTTGACCTTTAATTAAGCCCTGAGAAATCCTGTGATTATTCTGCAATTGAGATATGCTGTTAAATCTATAGTTTTACCCCTATTTTACTGTCTTTCCCTTAGAATGGATTTGTAGTGAATTACGTCTCTCTGGCTGTTATGTAGGAGCATTTAATGATGGAATATGACTAAATAAAGCTAGATATGGCTGATGATGACATTATCATCATATACCCATGCCTAACTTTTGCTAGTCCCTTAGCAAAATCTCATGGAATTAACTCAAATTCTAGACCATGCTTTCAGGTCTCTGATATGTGCTTTTTTTGTAGATTAGGTCAGAATGCAAATAGTAGGCCTAGAGGTACTCAAGTACTAGCCAAGATCTGGACCTGACCAGCATTAGCCTTATTCTGTCACGAAGGTTTCTAAGGCCCACAGGAACTAACCTATGGTTCGTTGAACTCTGCGATTAAAGCACCCTATGCTTAAAACATGGTTAGTCTGGGTTTAGTTTGCAATGCATTTTTGTAAGAGAGAGAGAAGAATTTTTGCATTTTTGGAGAGTTTTCTCTCTCTTTTTCTTCTTTAATTCAAGCTTCAGATTGGCTTTACAACACGATCTGTATTGGATTCCTAGCTCCCACCATCAATCCTTGCAGGGTCCCTGGCTTTCGATGCTTCGAGGTAGCACTGCCCATGGCAACCCTTAGAACCTTAGCTTTCGACACTTCGGGATAGTGCCGCCCATGGTGTTTTGTAGCTAAACTCAAGCCTTGGCAATTGACATTTCAGGATAATCTCGCCCATGGCACCTAAATCAGCACAAGGTGCTTATGTGCCCCCAGTAGGTTATTTAGATATCCTAGGAGACAAGCAATGAGGAGATGGTATGTTATTGCACATCTTCGAGGGGAATTTATCACGTCTCCGTGCTGGAAACTCTTCTAAATCAACTTGTGTTGATAAGTTGCTCCTAATCTAGGTAGCTTTTTCAAAACAGAATTAATGCATTTGTGTGATTTTGATAATTAAGCACACTGAACTAGACTATGTGTGGATTAGGGTGCTTAGGTTACCGAGTCCCGCAAACCAGAGGTCACTTAACGAGGTCGAATAATCCTTAAGACTTAGACCTAATGCTTAAGCTTCGCATTTTCCTCAACCTCTTGAGGACTATCCAGATCTTCACGGATACGTGAATTTTTAAGCCTGAACATAGCCCAAGAGGCCTAAGATAAGCACTCATACTAATCTCTGTATCTCTTGGCACTTTTGCCTTCTATTTCTTTCTTTTGATTTGGTCTAGAACTTAGTAGATTCCTAATCTTTTACTAATGACTATCACTTTTCTTTCAAATTGTTGCTTCTTTTTGACATTAATATATCTCCTCCCCATTCCTCCTCAAGAATGATATGTAATTTGATCTTTCAAAATTTCCTCCCTTCTCCAATTTTTTTGTTCTTTTTTTTATTTTTCATTTTTTTGGTTCTTTGGATATGTTTTTTTTGTAAGAATCCTTCAGAACTGTGAATTTTTGTGTGTTTGTACTTTAACACCCCCCATGCCTAAGTTTTGCAATATCCTCATTGTAAATGGAGGATATGAAACAGTTAGGGTTCTGGGATTAGAATAGGATAATCGGGTGGGCTAATGGGTCAGGATGACTGTTGCGGAAGATTTCAAGCTCTGGTAAGAGTACCAGAGGTGAAGTCGATTGTTCTAAACTGATCTTAGAGTGCAATAGACGTGAAGTGTAGAAGGATAATCAGAAGGTGTTTGTGTGCGCAAATCCGTTGTTGTTTAAGAGATGCATCATAGTATAGGACAAAATCACTCAAAACATATAATATTTATAACTCGAATGAAAGTTCGAGATCATTTGCTGGGAGCAAATATGGAATTCAATCGCTAATCTCAACAAATAATCTAAATGAGCACAAGAAATTGAGCAAAATATAGATTTTCAATGAATAATAACCTGTCACATTAAATATTCAGTGAAATCCAATTATCTCGAGAATATAAGGAAAAAAAGAGAAAAGAATAACAGACAATGGTGATTTGAATCACCACTTATATCCTCTAAAGTTTAAGCATGCATTCAATCATCAATTTAGTTTAACCAATAGTAGGCAAGCAATTAGACATCTTAACAGAAGGCAAGCACAAGCCTTCTCTTTCTCTTCTTTTCTGTGTGCACAGACCTTCTTCCTTCTCTTCTTTCTTCTTTAGCTTCTCTGCCTCACCTCTTCTTTCCTTAGCTTTGTCTCTTATGCACAGAGGGGCACCTTCAATTTTTGGCTAAGTGTTAGCCAATACATAGGGAAGTAAAACTCCCTGCCTCGTACTCTCTCTCCTTTTCTCTCTCTGGGTTTCCACCGTTCTTCCACCTTTAAAAGCCATGCATAGTACCGGGTTATCAGGTAATCGATCTAGAGCTCACCTGGGACCAGGGTTGCCGACGTGGGGCAGCAGCCGAGGTGTGCATGGGCATAGGCGAGTAAATGGGTCGGAGCCATGCCCGCGACGCAGTGTCACAGACGAGGCATGTGAGGGGCATGCGGGGGACCTCACCCCCCAAGTGACTTGAGGCAATACTCCCCAATCACTTTTTCCTTTTATGCCACCGTTGCACTTCCAAAGTCCACGATGTGGGACTATAAGTCCCAGCTCTTTCCTCATGCAATAGCTGTACGTGGACTTGCTTCGAATTGAGGGTGAGGACGCTTCTATCCACTGCAATTGAGGACCTGGATCTCTTCAAGACTTCGAATCGCGGCACCTGGAGTGGACGCCTGGAGTTAGTGAAACCTGGAGAGTGCTTCAAGCAAGCTTAAAGCTCCTGCGTTAATGGAGTTACAGTCCCTGCACTTGAAATCAAAAGATGGCCTCTAGGCCATGTCAAAACAACTAAGCAAGCATCATCGGACTACGACAAATGTAAGAGTGGTGGTGCGGAGGTGATTGGCGGAGTGAGAAGGTCTGACGACCTCGGACTGTTGGTGCGGAGGGCGTGGTGTTCGGCAAAGGGTTTGAAGGGGCAATCGACCTAACTAGGTTAAGGCTTTTGCTCCTGGGATCGAGGTAGAGGTGTAGGGATGGATGGTAAGGTGTATGGAGCGGTGTAGCGATGGGAGTGCCTCGCCAGAGGTATTGCTAGAGACGGGGAAGATGAGGGTAATTGACAGCATCGAGGGGATATTTTTGGTTTTTTGGGTAGGAAACTAACCTAAGGATATAAAGAAGCTAAGATAACCCTAATCTAATGGATGAAGGGGGGAGAACAGTACCGGTGTTGGTAGGCAGGCACTGGGGAAGAAAGCACTCTGGTAGGTAGGATGACGGTGACGACGGAGGGAGAGTGACGACGGTTGGTATTGCACGACGCGGAGGAAGATAAGGAAGAAGAATTTGTCGTCGGTATTGCGGTCGAATGATGAGGGAGACCAAAAGGAGATGTCAGAGCTTGCGGAGCTTCTTGGCCGTAGCAGAGAGAGGAAGGTGGGGTTTCACGACCGAAATCAAGCTTGGAGAGGCCGGTTTGCCCTAGGGGTTCTTTATATAGGTAGCAGGGGGTTGATTGAAGCTTGGAATCCAAGATTTCAACCTTGGAAGGTTGTCGGAGTTGGAAACTCTAAGGATACCTGAATCTCTCATGCGTTCGCATGAGAGATTGGGAAGGTTGTTGGGCTCAAGACCAGATTCACTGGAAAGAGAACTTCTCAAGGAATCTCCCTTCTAATTTTGGAAGGGATTCATTGATCAAAGGAGGAGTTCTCTTCAATCAAAGGTCGTTAGAGAAGGATTCCTCTGTGATAATGGTGGAGGGACCTGTTTGCAAAGAGTGACGACAAAGATACGGGCTTGTTTGTAAGGAATTCAAAAGATGAAGGGCTATTTAAGATAAAGAAAATCAGTCTTGGACCAAATTGCAAACTCAGTCAAGATCACCTCAGATTGGGCCCAAATTTTGGTACAAATCTAATGTGGGCCTAAGGAATTTAATGGTGATGTTGGATTTTGGTTTTGACCTTATTTGACTAGGTAATTTATGCAAAAACCCAAATAAGGGCAAAAGTCTGTCTGTGGCTCTATTTTGGGTCAAGACGGGTTCTGATGGTCAAATTGAAGGTACCAAACTATAGAGCATATTTTTATATGAATTTTAGAGGGTTTAGTTGAATTTTATCCTGACTAGAACCTCAGTAGATTAAGCGAGTCTGTTTTTAAGGTTTCAGATGTCATTTAATTCTCGAAACACGTGAAAACCCATTTCTATTTGCACGAACCCTCTTTTTAGACATTTAAGACCATTTAACCTTTAATTAACCCCTGAAAAATCTCGCGATTGTTCTACAATTGAGATATGCTGTTAAAACTACAGTTTTACCCCTGATTTACTATCTTTCCCTTAGAATAGATTTGTAGTGAATTACTACTCTTTGGCTGTTATGTAGGAGCATTTAATGATGGAATATGACTAAATAAAGATAGATATGACTGATGATGACGTTATCATCATGCCCCGATGCCTAACTTTTGCTAGTCCCTTAGCAAAATCACACGGAATTAACTCAAATTCTTAACCATATGTTCAAATCTCTGATGTGTGCTTTTTCTTGTAGATTAGGTCAGAATGCCAATAGTAGGCCTAGAGGTACTCAAGTACCAACCAAGATTCGAACCTGACCAACTTTAGCCTCAGTTTGCCGTGAAGGTTTCTAAGGCCCACAAGAACTAACCTAAGGTTCGTTGAACTCCGCGATTAAAGCACCCGTGCTTAAAACATGTTTAGCCCAAGTTCAATTTACAGTGCATTTTTGTAAGAGAGAGATAGAAGAATTTTTTCCTTTTTAGAGAGTTTTCTCTCTCTCTTTCTTCTTTATTTATAGCTTCGGATTAACTTTACAACACTGTCTGTATCATATTCCTAGCTTCCACCATCAATCCTCATAGGGACCCTAGCTTTCGATGCTTCGAGATAGCACCACCCATGGCAACCCCCAAAACCCTGTCTTTCAACACTTCGAGACAGTACCGCCTATGGTGTTCTGTAGCTAAATTCAATCCCTGACAATCGACATTCCGGGATAATCCCGCCCATGGTACCTGAACTAGTACAAGGTGTTTACGTGCCCCCAGTAGGATATTTAGATATCCTAGGAGATAAGCACTGAGGAGGTATGTTATTGCGCATCTTCAAGGGGAATTTCCCGCCTCTCCACACCAGGAACTCATCCAAATCAACTTGTGTTGATAAGCCGCTCCTAATCTAGGTGGCTTTTTAGAACAGAATTAACGCATTTGCATGATTTTGATTATTAAGCGCACTGAACCAAACTATGTGTGGATTAGGGTGCTTAGGTTATCGAGTCCCACAAACCAGAGGTCAGTTAATGAGGTCGAATAATCCCTAAGCCTTAGACCTAATACTTAAGCTTTGCATTTTCTTCAATCTCTTGAGGACTATCTAGATCTTAACAGATACGTCAATTTTTAAGCCTAAAACAAGCCCAAGAGGCTTAAGATCAACGTTCATACTAATCTTTGTATCTCTTAGCACTTTTTGACTTTTATTTATTTCTTTGATTTGGTCTAAAACTAAGTAGATTCCGTAATCTTTTACTAATGACTATCTCTTTTCTTTCAAATTGTTGCTCCTTTTTGACATTTAAATCACCTCTTCCTCCTCTCAAGAATGATTTGCAATTAATTCACTCAAAATTTCCTCCCTTCATTTTTTTGTTCTTTTTTAATTTTTTATTTTTTTGGTTTTTAGGAATATGTATTTTTTTTGTGAGAATCCTTCAGAACTGTGAATTTTTGTGTGCTTGCACTTTAACACCCTCCTATGCTTAAGTTTTGCAATGTCCTCATTGTAAATGGAGGGTATGAAACAGTTAGGGTTCAGGAGTTAGAATAGGTTTAGTGGGTGAGCGGACGATTTTAAGCTCTGGTACGAGTACCAAAGGTGGAGTCGATTGTTCTAAAACTGAACTCATAGTGCATTAGACGTGAAGTACAAAAGGATAATTAGAAGGATCTCAGGTTTTTGGAATGATGGGTTGCCTCCCGTTAAGCTCTAAATTCAATGCCTTCAGTCGAGCAGAAAATGGTCATGGAGGAATGGTCAAATCATATGAGTTTTGTAGAACAAGTATCTTGATCAATAGCCTGGTTGGTCCAACTAGGTGCTTGCTCAAGCAAGCAGGCTGATGATGCAACCCAAACCCAATCAATCTGGCAGGTTGAAAGATGTGGATCAAAAGATGCGGTGCCCACCAGATACTGTGAAGCTCGAAATGATGTGGAAATGAAAAATTAGGGTTTGGCTGAATTGGATCAGCCTGATCAGAGTAGGGATTCTCAAAAGACAATGAATTAGTGGAGGATGTAAGATCCCTACGAGAGTGATTAGAGAAGGATGGGATGTGATTTGCAGTTTGATCGAAGTTCGAAACCTGATTGAAATGTGGCCAGGAACCATATGCTACCGGTTCGTCGAGAGGAGAGTCAGAGTAGAAATTATGTTCGGTTGTGGGTCGGGGTTGAAAATAGGTTTGGGAAGGTTCTGTATGTGCTGTAGAGGAGGTGGCTTCAAGAAAAAATATGTGTGAGGGAACTTCTAGGAAGGATTCCAAGGTAGGTTCATCTAGAGAGTCCTTATAGAACCCATCAAAATCAAATGTAAATGCCTGGAGAGTGCTTATAGGATCAAGGAAATCTGAGTCAAGAAAAGATTCGAACTTTGGATTGTAGACACTCTTGGCAATTACTGTTTTTGATTCATGAGGATCAAAAAGAAATGATTCCATCTCAATGGAACTTGATTTTGAATCAATGATCTCGGGATCAGGGACCTCAAAGTCAGAATCAAAGAATGGGTCATGTATGCTGAGGTTGTAGGTTAGCTCATAATCGTTCGGAAACAAAGGTTCTCCAAAATCAGGGTAAGATTCGAAATCGTCGGAGAACTTCCGAGAATCATATTCTGAATTTGACTCAGGATCAGAGGTTCCGCCATAGAATAAATCAAGAGATGTGGACTCAGCAACCTGACTTGGGTCTAACCTATACTCAGAGTCTAAGATAAAAAAAGGTGTTCCTATTAGGCATGGGCTCAGGTTCTTGTCTTGTAGGGAAGACCCAATCGATTACTAACTCTTCCAACTTGGTTTTTGTATCGTAGATCGACATGACTTCTGAAAAATCAATCTATGTCTCTGAGGAGGTTGGAGAGGTGCACTCATCAAATATAGGCCCAGAATCATAGTCCAAATTCAAAATCTGATTTCCATCACACGGGACCTTATAATCATCCCAATAATGCTCAGATCCAGATTCTAGGTTAAGGGTGTGGGTTGGATTACTAGAATCTAGGTTGGGCTCTACAAGGATGTCAGAATTGCTCTCGAGAGTTACCTTATCAGAATAAGGGATGGAATTTACACTCTCTAGAGATTCTTATTCAATCTTAGTATCACAGGTGTTTGGGAAATCTAAGCTTGGTGAACCAGGTTCTTGATTTTCTAGGGCTGGCTCGAAATCATGATCACCTGCTGAAACGTTGGCTTCGAGAGATAACCGGGTTTTATTGTTATAGCGTTGTAGTATAGCCAGTTATTGTCATCATTTCAAATATGTAAATTTTTTACTCGGAAAATAAAAGAGAGTTCCCGAGGTCGAACTCAGGGAGCAAGTTGTATTCTAGGGGTACAAGTTTCTTTTACAAAAATAAAGAAAGAGAGAGAGAGAGAGAATTTGTTGGCTTCTTTCTTCTTCTTTTCTCTTTGCCTATCTTCTTCTACTTGACTCTTCTGCTTTATCTGCAGCAGTAGCGATGCTTTTCTTCTTCTTTCAGTTCTTGTTTCTGCTCGTCTCTTTCTTTTTCTTCTCCCTTGCGGTCCTGTTCTTCTTCTTCTTTCTTTCTTGTTTCTGCTCGTCTCTTTCTTTTTCTTCTCCCTTGCGGTCCTGTTCTTCTTCTTCTTCTTTCTTTCTTCTTCTTCTCGTGTTCTTCTTATTCTTTCAGTTCTTGTCTTGGCCTCTCTGCGTTCTCCTCTGCCTCGCCTTCCTTCTCCTTCTTTGCCTTCAGGACGTCGTCTGATTTTCCAATCAGACGACTTAAACTACAGCTGCTATAGTGCCGCTCGGTGATCCTCCTTCCTTCAGCTTTCGTCTTCTTCCACGGTTCTTCTTCACCTGTGCCTGCACACTTACACAGCTTGATCAGAGAGAGGGGCAAAACCTATCTCTACCCTCCCCCGCGTCTCTCTCTCACAGAATCCGCTCATGGGATAGCTCTCCCAGAGCTGCCGGGTAGCCGGGTACGGGTCGCGCCCGGGTCCAAGCCCACCGGCGTGCGTGGTGGGCGAGGAGTGCAGGTCAGTCTAAGTCGGGTCGGGCCAGGTCCGCGGGGCGTGAGCGCGGACGAGACCGGGTAACCGGGCGGGTGAAGGGGACCTCACCCCGTGTGCTGAGGCAATAAGCCTCTAGCACTTTTTCACTTTATACCGCTGCGCCTCTTCAGAGTTTTCCGAGGTGGGACTAAATGTCCCACCCCGAGTTGGCGCCCACGTGGAGGAGACAGCTGGTAATCACGGCGTTACGCGAGGCCTTCGTGCGAGGGCTTCGCTTCAGCTGTAGCCTGACGCTTTGTCGAAGTGCCTCGCAAGGCCTGGGAGTCGAATCTGGGCGTGGCGCGCCTGCAGTTGCAGGCGGAAGCAGCTCCTTCTGCACGGCAATGGCGGCGGAGGTCGGGTGACCTGTTCACAGCAAAACGGCCTCTCGGCCTAATCAGAAGGTGTCGGGAGCTTCGCCAGAGTGCGGCGAAGCTCGTGTGGGTGGTGGCGAGGCGTGGGGCGGCGTGCAAGGGCTGCCCTAGGTCGGACTGTGGGTCGGAAGATGGGTTTGTTCGGTGGGGCTGCAGAGGGTGATGTGGGGGAAGTGGAAGGGCGGGGGTTGATCAGGGTGAGGAGGCGGAGGTTCTGCGGTGGTCGGCGAGCCGTGTGGGTTGCTGGGGTGATGGGAGCGGCTCGCCGGAGGATGGCCGGAGGCGGAGAAGGTGAGGGGTCGGAATCGAGGGCGACAGTAGATGTTTAAAGTGAGGAAAAGGAAGAGGGGAGGAAGAGGAGGAGCTCTACCTACTTAGCAGGAGGAGGAGGGGCCGGAGCGGGCGACAGTCGTATCGACTGTTGCCGGAGAAGAAGATGCCCGGGGGAAGGGGCGGCGGTGAGCAGAGGGCCGGAGAGGCGCCAGCTGGGTGAGGCGTGGCGCGGGAAGAGCAGGGGAAGAAGTCTCTACTGCTGGTATTGCGGCAGAGCGAAGAGGAGGAGGAGGAAGAACCGCCGGAGCTGGTGGGCGTCTGCCGGAGTGAGAAGAGAGGAAAGTTGGGGGTTTTCTCCGTCAGATCCGAGCTGGGAAGAACGGTTGAGCGACGGGGGTATTTATAGGGACCGAATCAGGGAGGAAGGCAGAGGGAGACGACGTGTCTCCCTCGCCGGAGGACGCCGGAGATGGAAACCCATACCGTCCGTGCGTTCGCACGGCCGGTATGGTGGGTTACAGCGACCAGGGGGGTGTCCCTGCGACGGCTGACGACGCAGGGCACCCCCGGTTTACTTGCCAGGCTCTCCCCCTCACCCTGCGCGGCGCCATGCTCCGCGCAAGGTCGCCGGAGCATGGTGCTGGCAGGTTTTGCAGGGGGGACCTGAACGCAAAGAACGAAGGAGAGTTAGGGGCCAAAATGCGAGGTTCAAAAGTTGAGGGCCAAAAAGTAAATATATGAGGACCAAAGTGTAAAGTTGGTCAAGAAGGTTTCTTCTTAGGCTCAAGTTTTTATACATGACTAATTAGGACCTAAGGAATCTGATGGTGAATTTTATTTCCAGATTAAACCTTGTTTGACTGGTCAATTTACGCAAAAACCCAAATTAAGTTATTAATTGGGTATGGTTCTCAATGTAGGTCAAGATGGGTTCCTAAGGTCAAATTGAAGGTTCTAAACCCTAGAGATTATTTTTCTATGAATTTTAGAGGGTTTATTCCATTTTTTCTTTGCCTTGAACCTCGTGAATTGAAGTGGGTTTGTTTTAGGGTTACAGATTATCATTTAGTTCCTTGGAATTTCTGTAGCCCTTGCTAGATCATCTCATCCCACTTTTATTCTTATTAAGTTGCTTTGACCTATGTTTGGACCCTGAATTACCCTGTATGCAGATTATACTGGTAAAATTGCATTTTTACCCCTTATGACTTATTTTCTCCTTAAACTCAGAATTCTCTGAGTTAAGCCTTTCCTTGAGTTATGTAGGAGCTTTTATCCTTTGTATTGGGTCAAAATGAGCTAGTTATGGCTCATGATGAGGTTCTCATCATACCCCCATGCCTAGCTTTTGCTAGTCCCTTAGCAAAAAAACTTAAGGTTTCAATCCTTGTTCTAGACCATTAAGTTCTTAATAGCTTCAGATAAGTGCTTTTTCATTTGAGCTTAGATTAGGTTAGAATGCTGACCATAGGCCTAAAAGGTACTCTAGTACCAATCAAGATCCAAATCTGTCTAGCTTTAGCCTTAGTCTTTAGCAAAGGTTTTTAAGGCCCACAAGAATTAACCTAAGGTTTATTGGACTTTGTGGTTAAAGCACCCGTGCTTGAAATGATTTTATCCCTGGCTCAGTTCGCAGTGCGTTTTGTAAGAGAGAGATAGAAAGTTATTCTGTTTGGAGAGTTTTCTCTCTCTTTTTCTTTTTAGTTCTAGCCTAGGATTGGCTTTTCAACAGGTCTGTATCAGATTCCTTGCTCCCATCATCAATCCTCAAGGGTTCCTGGCAATCGATGCTTCGAGATAGCACCGCCCATGGCAACCCCCGGAACCCTGGCTATTGAGATTTCGAGATAATCCCATCCATGGTGTTCCGTGGCCGAATCCAGACCCTGGCAATTGACACTTCGAGATAATGCCATCCATGGAATCTGAATCAGCAGAGTGCTTACATGCCCCCAGTAGGATATGTAAATATCCTAAGAGACAGGCACCGAGGAGATGATATTTTGTTACGCATCTTCGAGGGGATTTCCTGCCTCTCCGCGCTGGGAACTCGTCCAAATCAACTTATGTCGATCGGCCGCTCCTATTCTAGGTGTTCTTTTCAGAATTTTGCGACGCTTCTGCGTGATTTTGATTTTTACGCTTACTGAACCAAGCTGTGTGTGAGGTTAGGGTGCTTAGGTTACTGAGTCCCGTAAACCAAAAATTAGTTAACGAGGCCAAATACTCCCTAAGCCTTAGACCTAATACTTCAGCTTTTCATTTTCCTCAACCTCTTGAGGAGTGTCTAGATCTTAATGGGTACTAAGAGTCTATTCAAGAATGCCTAAGGTTTGCGTTCTTACTAATCTCATTATGCACTTTTCGGTTATTTTCTTGAATGAGGTCTAGAACTTAGGTTAATTCCTTAGTTCCTTACTAATGACTATCACCTTTTCTTATAATTTTGTGCTCCTTTTTCATTTTGTTTCTCTTCTCCTTCTCCTTCACAAAATTTCCTTCTCCTTTTATTCTTTTTCGAAAAATTTTTTAATTTTTATGGTGTTTTTGGCATATGTGAATTTTTTGTTTGAAACATTTTCTTACAAGTTTTGCACTTTCATACCCCCCCATGCCTAAGATTTGCAATGTCCTCATTGTAACCTAGGGGGTTTTTATTTAACTTAGTTCATTCCTTAAGACAGAAATTTGGATGAGTGGATGGGTCGGGTTGAATTTTTGCGGACGATTTCTAATCCCAGATGCAAGCATCTGAGGTGAGGTCGGCTGTCTACAAGGGTGAACCTCAAGTGCAAAAAGGTGTCAGAACAAGTTTCAGGGTTTCAAAGAGAATGACGGGCTGCCTCCCGTTAAGCACTGAGTTTTACGCCATCGGCTGGGCGCAATAAGCTCAAGGGGAAAGGAGGATATAAGATGCTTCAGCCAAATCAGTAGAAGTTACATCAATGAACGGCTTGAGTCTCTGACCGTTCACGATGAAAGGTTCAGAATCGTGGCTGAGTGGACTGATTTCGATTGCTCCATTTCCAAAAACCTGTCGGACCAAATATGGTCCGACCCACTTGGATCTCAGTTTTCCTGGGAAGAGTTTTAGTCGGGCATCAAAGAGTAGGACCTTTTGACCAGGATGAAAGATCTTTCTCGAGATGTGTTTGTCGTGGAAGGCTTTAACCCGCTCCTTGTAGATCGGCGAGTTCTCGTACGCGTCTAGGCGTAATTCATCGATCTCGCTGATTAGGAGTTTTCTATGGGTCCCAGCCTTGGAAAGATCTAGATTACAGTTTCGTACTGCCCAATAGGCTTTATGCTCCAGTTCTACGGGAAGGTGGCATGCCTTTCCGTACACCAGCCTAAAGGGAGACATGCCCAATTGGGTCTTGTGGGCGGTCCTATAGGCCCACAATGCTTCCGGAAGTCGGGACGACCAGTCCTTCCTGTCAGGTCGAACAGTGACTTGCAGGATTTTCTTGATCTCCCGATTAGACAGCTCAACTAGACCATTAGTTTGGGGGTGGTAAGGAGTAGAGATTCGGTGAGACACCCCGTATTTGGTCATCAGTGACCTAAACTGAGCATTTGTGAAATGGGTCCCCCCATCAGAGATTATTGCACGAGGAATCCCGAACCTTGAGAAAATGTGTTGATGAATGAATTTGAGAACGATTTTGTGATCGCAGGTTCGGGTCGGTATGGCTTCGATCCATTTGGACACGTAGTCCACAGCCAACAGAATGTATTCGAAACCATCCGAAACAGGAAAGGGGCCCATAAAATCAATCCCCCAAACATCAAAGATTTCGCATACTAGAATCGGTTGCATAGGCATCATGTCGCGATGGCTCATGTTGCCCAAAGTCTGGCAACGACTGCATGCCTTGCAGTGATTGTATGCGTCTTTGAACAGTGTGGGCCAGTAAAAGCCGCACTGGAGGACTTTTGATGCGGTTTTATGCCCGGCGAAATGGCCACCGCATGCCTGGTCATGGCAGAAAGAGAGGATATTGTTGAATTCCCCTTCCGGGACACATCTCCGGATGATCTGATCGGCACCTATGCGGAAGAGGTATGGGTCTTCCCAAATGTAATACTTGGCATCGGAGCGTAATTTGTCTTTCTTGGCCTTCGGCCAATCGGACGGGATCTGATGAGATGCCAAGTAATTTACTATATTAGCAAACCATGGAAGGCTAGTACCAATAGTCAGCAGGTGCTCATCGGGAAAATGCTCAGTGATGGGTCCGGGAGGGTCAATTATTTCAGAAGGAAGACGGGACAAGTGATCAGCTACCACATTTTGCTTTCCTGCTTTGTTGCGAATCTCAAGGTCAAATTCTTGCAACAGCAAGATCCATCGGATTAATCGAGGCTTCGCATCCTTCTTTGCAAGGAGATGCCTCACAGCTGTGTGATCCGAGTATATGATGACACGGGAACCCAGAAGGTACGATCTGAACTTTTCTAGGGCAAATACTACAGCTAGCAGCTCTTTCTCAGTAACCGTATAGTTACGCTGAGCCTCATCGAGTGTTTTTCTGGCGTAGTAAATGACCACAGGTTTCCTGTCAATTTTCTGCCCCAAAACCGCTCCTACAGCGAAGTCGGATGCATCGCACATGATCTCAAAGGGTTGAGACCAATCAGGGGACTGTAGGATCGGGGCTTGGGTGACTCGGTCACGCAGGATTTCAAATGCTTGAGTGCATTCTTTGGAAATTTCGAAAGGAACATCCTTGGAGAGAAGAGTGGTCAAGGGGCGTGCGATTTTTGAAAAATCAGGGATAAATCGTCGAAAAAAACCGACATGCCCTAAAAAGGAACGGATGTCCTTGATCGAGCTAGGCATAGGAAGGTGAGAAATCAGATTAACCTTAGCTCGATCCACTTGGATACCTTTCTCCGAAATTGAGTGTCCCAGGACAATTCCCTCAGGCACCATGAAATGGCTCTTTTCCCAGGAAAGAACCAAATTCACATCGATGCACCGCCTGAGTATCTGGACCAAGTGTTGGAGGCAATCGTCGAATGATGCTCCGAAAACTGAAAAGTCATCCATGAAGACTTCCAGATAATCACCTACCATATCTGAGAATATGGCAAGCATGCATCGCTGAAAAGTAGCGGGTGCATTGCAAAGACCGAAAGGCATCCTTCGGAAAGCGTATGTTCCGAAGGGGCAGGTGAACGTGGTCTTTTCTTTATCCTCAGGATGGATTGCCACCTGGTTATAACCGGAGTACCCGTCAAGAAAGCAGAAGAACCTATTTCCCGCAAGTTTTTCGAGAATTTGATCAATGAAGGGTAGTGGGAAATGGTCCTTCTTCGTGGAGGAATTGAGTCGGCGGTAATCTATACAGACTCTCCACGAGTTGGCTAATCGGGTAGGAATGATTTCTCCGGTCTCAGTTGTTATAGTGGTGAGTCCTACCTTCTTGGGTACGACCTGGATTGGGCTCACCCAACGACTATCGGAGATCGGGTAGATGATTCCGGCATCTAACCACTTGATGATCTCCTTTTTCACGACCTCCTGCAGATTGGGGTTTAAGCGTCTCTGCATTTCACGAGAAGGTCGTGTGCCCTCTTCCGAATAGATATGATGAGTACAATAAGAGGGACTTATTCCAGTCAAATCGTCGAGAGTCCACCCGATGGCTCTGCGATGTTGCTGGAGGACAACAATCAGACGGGATTCCTGTTCAGGACTGAGGTTGGAATTGATAATCACAGGAAGGGTCTGATTAGAACCCAAAAAGATGTATTTCAAGTGAGCAGGAAGGGGTTTCAGTTCGAGGATGGGGTTATCAGCAGCAGCGGGTGGTTCAGTATAGATGTGAGGTTTGAGGGTGGGAGTTACTAGGTTATTCATATCTGGATTCGACTCCTCTGTTTGCGGGTCAAGATCCTTCTGTGGTTGATGAGGCATAATCGCGTCATCCTGGAAGTGTGATTCATCAACCAAGGTCCTGATGTCACAAATTTGTTCGATGACGCCGCAATTAATTCCTTGTTGGGCCTTAAATATATCAATTTTCAGTGTTTGATCTCCAAACTTAAGCTCTATTTGGCCCTCCTCACAGCTGATGTTGGCTCTAGCAGTAGCCAAGAAAGGTCTCCCTAGAATGATTGGTGTATCCCTAGGGTTCTCAGGTGCATCCATATCTAAGACTATAAAGTCCACTAGGAAATAGAAATCCCGCACTCTTACGATAACATCCTCGAGAATCCCTTTTGGTGACTTTATAGATCGATCTGCTAATTGTAATGTCACCTCGGTTGGTTTTAGCTCAGATTCTTCTAGATGGTCAAGTAAGGATGTGGGTATCAGGTTTATGGATGCACCCAAGTCTAACAATGCTCTATCAAATTGGGTACCACCTATCTTGCAGGAAATCAGGGGAGTACCAGGATCTTTTGCCTTGGGTGGGAGTCTACTGAGGATTACAGAGCTGGCTTGCTCTGACAGAACAATTGGGCTCCCTCCCTTGGTTCGCGGCTTACGCTGGGGTGTACATATATTCTTTAGAAATCGTGCGTAAGCTGGTACGTGGCGGATTGCATCCATCAAGGGGATGTTTATGTGGACCTGCTCAAAGAGCTTGACCAGGTCCTCCTCAGGGGCCACGGGTTTGGTGGTCTTCTTTCCCTTGGTCAAGGCCTCGGGAAACGGGATCTTGGTTGGTTCTTCTAGGATAGGTCCAGGTTGTGGATCTGGAACAGCGGTTTCTTGGATAACTATCCTAGGGTCATGGTTATCAGGCTTGGAGTGGTTTGGATAATGCGGGTCTTGAGTTGTTTTACCACTACGTGTTGTTACAGAATTTAATCCGGCCTGATTTTGGTTTGGGTTTGGTAAGAGGGGTGGCTGCTGCTGAAATCCCGCATAAGAAGTTGAAGCTTCCATCTCGTCTGGAGATGGAGCAGTAGGGGCCTGATAAATCCATTGTGCGTGGCCTAAATTTGGATTCATAACGCGCTTCTGGGTTGTCACGTTATTTGGGTTAGGAAGAGGTTGGGAAGGGAGTGTGCCTGGCTGGCGAGAATTTGCCAACTGGGCCAGTTGAGTTTTAACTTCTGTAAGTTCGTCCTTGTGCTGTTTTTGAATAGCCGCATTCGTTTTTTGAATGTCAGCCAGAGTCTGAAGGATTAGGGACATTTGATCCTGATTTGGCCCTGATGGATAAGTAGGGTTGGGCAGAGGTGAGGCGGCTGGTAATGACGAGAGGGCTGTGGGCGGGACTGAAAAGGTGGTCTTTGGGTTTGGGAATTTCCCGCCCACTGAAAATTGGGATGGTTTCGCCATCCAGGGTTGTAAGTGTTGGAGAATGGGTCGTTCTGGATGGTGTTGAGGTCCTCGCAGATCTGAGGAACCTCCTGAGAATCAGGGAAAGGGGGAATGGAGTTCCCTCGGCTGGTGTAGAAAGGATCGGATGATCCTCCGATCCAGGGGAAGATCGGTGGAGGATGTTTTGCACAGTCTCCTGTGTGGAAGGAGGTTGTGCAAAGGAGTTACGCGCGGAGGTGGCTCGCTGCATGTGCTGAGTCAGCTCATCCACCTTCTTTTCAATGATTGAGACCTTGTCCAATTGACTGGCCATTAATTCCAGGTCGACTGATGCGGACAGGCCCTGCGTCTCATGTGCTCCCTTAAGATTCGTCGCTGCGCGGGTATTCGTCCTGTCGAATAATCCCATGGAGTCATTGTTGATGGAGTTCTCGCACATGTTTTCGAGAATCTCCCATACGGTGTCTTCATGTTGACCCATGATGTTTCCTCCGCAAGTTGCATTGACGAAAAGGCGGATGTCCTCACGGAGTCCCTGGTAAAAAGATTGGACTTGTTCCCATTTAGGAACTCCGTGATGGGGGCACTTTCTCATGAGATCCTGAAAACGATCCCATGCCTCATGGAGAGGTTCTCCTGATTGTTGAGTGAAGTGTGTAATCTGATGGCGCAAGGCCTTGGTCCGACCAACGGGAAAAAACTTTTTCAAAAACTCGGATTGAAGTTCTTCCCAAGTGTTGATCGGCCGGGTCTCAGTTTGATACCAATGGGCGGCCTTGTCCATAAGAGAAAAGGAGAACATCTTCATGAGAAGAATATCCCGATTTTGCGCATCTGATCCAAAAGTGTGGGCCAGATGCTTTAGCTATTTGATGTGCTGGAAGGGATCTTCAGAATTAAGCCCATGGAATTTAGGTATAGCATGAATCATGTTGGGCTTTAATTCGGAATCAGGTCCTCCAGTCGGGATTCTGACTCGAGGCTCAATGGCCACCGCAGCAGGATTATAGTGGTCCCGCATCATAGGACGCTGTGGTGGGTGCACGAAGTTTTGGAAGAGGTCATTGAGTCGCTGGAGCTGGTGTTCCAGATTATTTTCTTCCTCAACTGGCTGAGCCATGATGGGGGAAGAAGAAGAACTTGGTTCTGAATCAGAAGAGAGAATAATGTGAGGGTGTTGCTGCACAAACACGGGCGTCGAGGCTTGTTCTTGACGAGAGCGAATTTCTAAAGGAGGTCTTAAGGGTGGTCTTAAGGACCTCCTTCCGTACATGCACTGTTGGAAGAGGTAAGTTTAGAAGGTGCTGGACCCAATCAAGACACCCAAAAATGTGTTGGGTGACTATAGAGGTGCGGGGCAGATGGACCCCTTGATCAGAAAGATCGTCCACCTGAGAATTACCTGGGCAGCTAGAGAGGGAGAGTCCCGCGAAGACCCCTACACGGTAGAGCGTCCCCACGGGTTACAGGGTTTCCCCCACTCGACCTCTCTTGTCACTGCAGTTCCAGGTAGACCAGAATGGGGATCTTGACCTCTTAAGTCTACCAATTTTAAGATCAGGGTGCTTAAGGTTTCACTTGAACTTTAGTCTTTTAAGTGCAAAGAGTGACCTAATTTAAGGTTGGTTTACCCAAGGGGTCAACTTTACCTCTTGTTTTCTTTGAGAGCTTTTAGGTCTTGTCTTTTAGGGTTCAAGTGTTTAGAGAGCCAATTGTTTTAGGTTTTCTTTTGAATAGGTATTTTCAATCAATGGTTTAGGCACACTTCTTTTGGATTTTCTCCATTCTTGATTTAAGTAGTGTGTCTCTAAAACCCTAATGTTGAATCTTATGTTGGCTCTACTTGGTCCAGTTAGTTCTTTGTTGGGTAATTAGGGCTCAAGCAAGAATGTGTTAGCCCTTAAATACCCTTAATAGTGTGCAGGACTAATGATTTGAAAACATGCAACTCTTTATGGTTACTAAGTATGGAAGATAGGTTAGCCCTATATTGCTTGTTCTTTTCTTTTCTTCCTCTTTAGAGTTTAGGGGTTAATAGCGAGAGGAAAAATTTACCTGTCCTCGGAGTGGTTGTCGTGCGGTTGCTTGTCTTCTTGATTTCCTGTAGCTGCACAAAAGAGGGGAGATTATCAGAAATTAAAAAGAGAAACAGGAATGTTTACCTCTAGAATAGCCGTTGCTCCCCGGCAACGGTGCCAAATGAAACGTTGGCTTCGAGAGATAACCGGGTTTTATTGTTATAGCGTTGTAGTATAGCCAGTTATTGCCATCATTTCAAATATATAAATTTTTTACTCGGAAAATAAAAGAGAGTTCCCGAGGTCGAACTCAGGGAGCAAGTTGTATTCTAGGGGTACAAGTTTCTTTTACAAAAATAAAGAAAGAGAGAGAGAGAGAATTTGTTGGCTTCTTTCTTCTTGTTTTCTCTTTGCCTATCTTCTTCTACTTGACTCTTCTGCTTTATCTGCAGCAGTAGCGATGCTTTTCTTCTTCTTTCAGTTCTTGTTTCTGCTCGTCTCTTTCTTTTTCTTCTCCATTGCGGTCCTGTTCTTCTTCTTCTTCTTTCTTTCTTCTTCTTCTCGTGTTCTTCTTATTCTTTCAGTTCTTGTCTTGGCCTCTCTGCGTTCTCCTCTCCCTCGCCTTCCTTCTCCTTCTTTGCCTTCAGGACGTCGTCTGATTTTCCAATCAGACGACTTAAACTGCAGGTGCTACAGTGCCGCTCGGTGATCCTCCTTCCTTCAGCTTTCGTCTTCTTCCACGGTTCTTCTTCACCTGTGCTGCACACTTACACAGCTTGATCAGAGAGAGGGGCAAAACCTATCTCTACCCTCCCCCGCGTCTCTCTCTCACAGAATCCGCTCATGGGATAGCTCTCCCAGAGCTGCCGGGTAGCCGGGTACGGGTCGCGCCTGGGTCCAGGCCCACCGGCGTGCGTGGTGGGCGAGGAGTGCAGGTCAGTCTAAGTCAGGTCAGGCCAGGTCCGCGGGGCGTGAGCGCGGACGAGACCGGGTAACCGGGTGGGTGAAGGGGACCTCACCCCGTGTGCTGAGGCAATAAGCCTCCAGCACTTTTTCACTTTATACCGCTGCGCCTCTTCAGAGTTTTCCGAGGTGGGACTAAATGTCCCACCCCGAGTTGGCGCCCACGCGGAGGAGACAGCTGGTAATCGCGGCGTTACGCGAGGCCTTCGCGTGAGGGCTTCGCTTCAGCTGCAGCCTGACGCTTTGTCGAAGTGCCTCGCAAGGCCTGGGAGTCGAATCTGGGCGTGGCGCGCCTGCAGCTGCAGGCGGAAGCAGCTCCTTCTGCACGGCAATGGCGATGGAGGTCGGGTGACCTGTTCACAGCAAAATGGCCTCTCGGCCTAATCAGAAGGTGCCGGGAGCTTCGCCAGAGTGCGGCGAAGCTCGTGTGGGTGGTGGCGAGGCGTGGGGCGGCGTGCAAGGGCTGCCCTAGGTCGGACTGTGGGTCGGAAGATGGGTTTGTTCGGTGGGGTTGCAGAGGGTGATGTGGGGGAAGTGGAAGGGCGGGGGTTGATCAGGGTGAGGAGGCGGAGGTTCTGCGGTGGTCGGCGAGCCGTGTGGGTTGCTGGGGTGATGGGAGCGGCTCGCCGGAGGATGGCCGGAGGCGGAGAAGGTGAGGGTGAGGGGTCGGAATCGAGGGCGACAGTAGATGTTTAAAGTGAGGAAAAGGAAGAGGGGAGGAAGAGGAGGAGCTCTACCTACTTAGCAGGAGGAGGAGGGGCCGGAGCGGGCGACAGTCGTATCGACTGTTGCCAGAGAAGAAGATGCCCGGGGGAAGGGGCGGCGGTGAGCAGAGGGCCAGAGAGGCGCCAGCTGGGTGCGGCGTGGCGCGGGAAGAGCAGGGGAAGAGGTCTCTGCTACTGGTATTGCGGCAGAGCGAAGAGGAGGAGGAGGAAGAACCGCCGGAGCTGGTGGGCGTCTGCCGGAGTGAGAAGAGAGGAAAGTTGGGGGTTTTCTCTGTCAGATCCGAGCTGGGAAGAACGGTTGAGCGACGGGGGTATTTATAGGGACCGAATCAGGGAGGAAGGCAGAGGGAGACGACGTGTCTCCCTCGCCGGAGGACGCCGGAGATGGAAACCCATACCGTCCGTGCGTTCGCACGGCCGGTATGGTGGGTTACAGCGACCAGGGGGGTGTCCCTGCGACGGCTGACGACGCAGGGCACCCCCGGTTTACTTGCCAGGCTCTCCCCCTCACCTGCGCGGCGCCATGCTCCGCGCAAGGTCGCCGGAGCATGGTGCTGGCAGGTTTTGCAGGGGGGACCTGAACGCAAAGAACGAAGGAGAGTTAGGGTCCAAAATGCGAGGGTTCAAAAGTTGAGGGCCAAAAAGTAAATATATGAGGACCAAAGTGTAAAGTTGGTCAAGAAGGTTTCTTCTTAGGCTCAAGTTTTTATACATGACTAATTAGGACCTAAGGAATCTGATGGTGAATTTTATTTCCAGATTAAACCTTGTTTGACTGGTCAATTTACGCAAAAACCCAAATTAAGTTATTAATTGGGTATGGTTCTCAATGTAGGTCAAGATGGGTTCCTAAGGTCAAATTGAAGGTTCTAAACCCTAGAGATTATTTTTATATGAATTTTAGAGGGTTTATTCCATTTTTGCTTTGCCTTTAACCTCGTGAATTGAAGTGGGTTTGTTTTAGGGTTACAGATTATCATTTAGTTCCTTGGAATTTCTGTAGCCCTTGCTAGATCATCTCATCCCACTTTTATTCTTATTAAGTTGCTTTGACCTATGTTTGGACCCTGAATTACCCTGTATGCAGATTATATTGGTAAAATTGCATTTTTACCCCTTATGACTTGTTTTCTCCTTAAACTCAGAATTCTCTGAGTTAAGCCTTTCCTTGAGTTATGTAGGAGCTTTTATCCTTTGTATTGGGTCAAAATGAGCTAGTTATGGCTCATGATGAGGTTCTCATCACCTGCAATCGGATCCTCCCAACCCATCTCAAGATCAGGAATGGCAATTGGTATGAAATTTGAATATGAATTCATTTGGGTTAGGGATCCACAACAACCTTGATCATCACACCTGGGATTTGGGAAATTACATGGATTACTGGAATCATTCCAAGATGTTATCTTAACTTCTGATGGGTATTTTTGATCGATGGTTCTATATAACCCATTTAGCAATTCTCCCCATTCTTTCAAAAAATTTTGGAGTTCTTCCAGAACTGAAGGATTTGACCAATATTGTAGACAATCATTATTGTGTAATTTCACCAATTCATTGTGTTTTGCTAATAGATGATCTCGGGTTGAACCGTATTTCATTTGTGTCCATATTATCCCTACACAGTTCGTGATGAGGCCTGTTGTTTTTGCAAATTTTTTCAGCATGTCCCTTTTATAATTCTTCATGATTTTTATAGGCATTCTCGATTATCTTTTCTTTCATGCTCATTTGGGACTCTAGTTTTCTAAATAGTCTTCCTATATAGCCAGGCTGCATTTTTGAATCAGGTGGTGGAATCAAGATGTAGAATCAAACTCAAGATTAGATTTGAAGCTGATTAGATTAGATTTAGAAATTCCTAAGAAGATTAAATGTGGCCTCTTAGGTCAAAAACCTAATAGCCTTCCTGTGTATGTGCTCTAATAGAAAAGCTGAGGACTAGATGTGAAATTTGACCCAATCAAGGCACCCAAAGATTTTTGGATGACTAAGGCAACTTTGAGGCAGATGATGCCTCTGAATCAGAAATTTACACACCCAATAATTACCTAGGCAGCCAAGAATGGAGAGCCTCGCAAAGACCCTTACACGGTAGAGCGTCCCCATGGGTTACAGGGTTTCCCCCACCCGACCTTCCTTGTCACTGAGGGTCCAGGTAGGTTGGAATGTACGAACTTAAGACCTTAAGTCTACCAATTTTATGTCCTAGTTTGTGCCTTGAGTTTCACTTGATTAGAAGTTAATTCAACTTGTGACCTAATTTGGACGTTGGTTGGCCTACAATGTAGACCAACTTCACTTGACCCTCCTTAAAGATGGCAAAATGAGATCTAGGTGAAGACCTAGAAATCACTCTGATTTGACTCTCAAGTTATTAGATCCAAGATTTTAGGATTCAAGTGAAATTAGAGCCTGATTTTAGGGTTTTTGGTGATTAGATCTTTTCAACCAAGGGCTTGGGTAGCACACAAATGCGGGTGGGTTTGTTTCCTTTCATGCAAGCAAGTGTGAACTAGCACTCCAAAATCCTAGAATTGAAACCATAAGTGGCTCTATTCTGCTTCCAATTTGATCGTAACTTGTTCACCTTGGGCTTCAAGCAAGAAAGACGTTAGCCCAAAGTGATTTAGAATTTAAGCATAGTCCCTAATAGGTACAGGCAAATAAGGTCAGGAATTTCTAAACAGAATCACTTCAACTCCAATCAGATTTGAAAAAATTTTCATAAATCAGGAAACTTGCCTTTTAAATGATAATTACTATGAAAAATAAGGCAGGTTATTCCTAATTGATTGTTTCCTTTTTGTCTTCCTAAGATTAGAAGGTTGATTAGGGAAGAATAGAGAAGTCACCTGCCCAGGAGTGGTTGATTTGCGCAGAAGATTTCCTCGTGAAGTACCTCGCAAAATCACAATAAAGCAAATAGGGCAAGTTAGTGCTCAAATATAAAAAATATAGTAAGAGAATAGCGGTAAATTACACGTTGCTCCCTAGCAACGACACCAAAATGTTTGTGTGTGCGAATCTATCATTGTTTAAGAGATGCATTGTAGTATAAGAAAAAATCGCTCAAAATAGATAATATTTATAACTTGAATGAAAGTCTGAGATCATTCGTTGGGAGCAAATATGTAATTCAATCGCTAATCTCAACAAATAATCTAAATGAGCACAAGAAATTGAGCAAAATATAAATTTTCAATGAATAATAACCTGTCACATTAAATATTCGGTGAAATCCAATGTATCTCGAGAATATGAGGATTAAAAGAGAAAAGAATAAAAGACAATGGTGATTTGAATCACCACTTATATCCTCTAAAGTTTAAGCATGCATTCAACCATCAATTCAATTTAAGCAATAGTAGGCAAGCAATTAGACATCTTAACAGAAGGCAAGCATAAGCCTTCTCTTTCTCTTCTTCTCTACTTGCACAGGCCTTCTTCCTTCTCCTCTTCTTTCTTCCTTAGCTTCTCTACCTCACCTCTTCTTTCCTTAGCTCTGTCTCTTATGCACAGGGGGGCATCTACGATTTTTAGCTAAGTGTTAGCCAATACACAGGGAAGCAAAACCCCCCTACCCTGCACTCTCTCTCCTTTTCTCTCTTTGGGTTTCCACCTTTCTTCCGCCTTCACATGGCCATGCACAGTACCAAGTTATCGGGTAATCGATCTAGAGCGCACCCGGGACTAGGGCTGCAGCATGGGGTAGCAGCCGAGGGGTGCACGGGCATAGGCAGGTAAATGGGTCAGAGCTAGGTCCATGTGCGCAGTGTCACGGGCGAGGCATGTGGGGGACCTCACCCCCCAAGGGCGACATGCCCCAATCACTTTTTCCTTTTATGCCACCGTTGCTCTTCCAAAGTCCATGATGTCGAACTATAAGTCCCTGCTCTTTCCTCACGCAGCAGCTGTATGTGGACCTACTTCGAATTGAGGGTGAGGACGCTTCTATCCACTGCAATTGAGGGCCTGGATCTCTTCAAGACTTTGAGCCTCAGCACCTAGAGTGGACGCTTGGAGTTAATGAAACCTGGAGCAAGCTTTAAGCAAGCTTAAAGCTTATGTGTTAATGGTGTTACAGTCCCTGCACCTGAAATCAAAAGATGGCCTCTCGACCACATTAAAGCAACTCTGGAAGCATCATCGGATGACAACAAACGTAAGAGTGGTGGTGCGGAGGTGATTGGCGGAGTGAGAAGGTCTGATGACCTCGGACTATTGGTGCGGAGGGCATGGTGTTCGGCAGAGGGTTTGAAGGGGCAATAGACCTAACTAGGTTAGGGCTTTTGCTGCTAGGATCGAGGCGGAGGTGTAAGGATGGATGGCGAGGCATATGGAGCGGTGTAGCGATGGGAGCGCCTCGCCGGAGGTATTGCCGGAGACGGGGAAGATGAGGGTGATTGACGGCGTCGAGGGGATATTTTTGGTTTTTTGGGTAGGAAACTAACTTAAGGATCTAAAGAAGCTAAACTTGCCCTAATCTAATGGATGAAGGGGGGGGAACAGTACTGGTGTTGGTAGGTCGGCACTGGGGAAGAAAGCACTCCGGTAGGTAGGACGGCAACAATGACGAAGAGAGAGCGACGACGGCTAGTATGCATGACGCGGAGGAAGATGAGGAAGAAGAATCTGTCGCCAGTATTGCGATTAGATGATGAAGGAGATCAGGAGGACTCGCCGAAGCTTGCAAAGCTTCTCGGCCATAGCGGAGAGAGGAAGGCAAGGTTTCACGACCGGAATCAAGCTTGGAGAGTCCGTTCTATCCTAGAGGTTCTTTATATAGGTAGTAGGGGCCTGGTTGAAGCTTGGAATCCAAGCTTTCAACCTTAGAAGGTCGCCGGAGTTCGAAACTCTAAGGATACCCGAATCTCTCATGCGTTCGCATGAGAGATTGGGAAGGTTGGGCTCAAGACCAGATTCACTGGAAAGAGAACTTCTCAAGGAATCTCCCTTCTAATTTTGGAAGGGATTCATTGATCAGAGGAGGAGTTCTCTTCAATCAAAGGTTATTGGAGAAGGATTCCTCTGTGATAATGGTGGAGGGGCCTATTTGCAAAGAGTGGCAACAAAGATAGGGGACTATTTGGAAGGAATTCAAAAGATGAGGGGCTATTTGAGATAAAGAAAGTCAGACTTGGACCAAATTGCAAACTCGGTCAAGATGATCTCAGATTGGGCCCAAATTTTGGTACAAACCTAATTTAGGCCTAAGAAATCCAATGGTGAAGTTGGATTTTGATTTTGTCCTCGTTTGACTAGGAAATTTGTGTAAAAGCCTAAATTAGGGCAAAAGTCTATTTGTGGCTCTATTTTGGGTCAAGATGGGTTCTGATGGTTAAATTGAAAGTACCAAACCCTAGAGAATATTTTCTTATGAATTTTAGAGGTTTAGGTGAATTTTATCCTGACTAGAGCCTCAGTAGATTAAGTGGGTCTATTTTTAGGATTTCAGATGTCATTTAATTCTCGAAATGCGTGAAAACCCATTCTCTCTTCATGGACCCTCTTGTTAGACATTTAAGACCATTTGACCTTTAATTAACCCCTGAGAAATCCCATGATTGTTCTACAATTGAGATATGCTGTTACCCCTGTTTTAATATCTTTCCCTTAGAATGGATTTGTAGTGAATGATGGTCCTCTGGCTATTATGTAGGAGCATTTAATGATGGAATATGACCAAATAAAGCTAGATATGGTTGATGATGATGTTATCATCAGAAGGATCTTAGGTTTTTTGGAATGACAGGTTGCCTCCCATTAAGTGCTAAATTCAATGCCTTCAGTCGAGCAGGAAATGGTCATGGAGAAGGAGTGGTCAAATCAGACGAGTTTTGTAGAACAAGCACCTTGATCAATAGCCTAGTTGGTCCAACTAGGTGCTTGTTCAGATCTACAAGCTGATGATGCAGCCTAAACCCAAACAATCTAGTGGGTTGATAGATGTCAATCAAGAGATGCAGTGCCCACCAGATACTATGAAGCTCAGAATTATGTGGACGTGAAAAATTAGGGTTTGGCTGAGTCGGATTAGCCTTGTTAGAGTAAGGATCCTCAAAAGAGAATGAATTAGTGGAGGATGTGAGGTCCCTACGGGAGTGATCAGAGAAGGATGGGGCGTGATTTGTTGTCTGATCAAAGTCCGAAATCTGATTGAAATGTGGAAGAGAATCATCTACAGTCATCTCGTCAAGAGGAGAATCAGAGTAAAAATTGAGTCCAATTGCGGGTCGGGGTTGGGTTTGGATCTGAGCGGGCTCTGTATATGCTATAGAAGAGGTGGCATCAAGAATAACTATATGTGAGGGCTCCTCTAGAAAATGTTCAAAGGTAGGTGTATCTAGAGAGTCCACATAGAACCCATCAAAATCAAATGTAAGTGCCTGGAGAGTGCTTATAGGATCAAGGAAATCTGAATCAAGGAAAGATTCGAACTCTGGATTGTAGACACTCTCAGCAATTATTGTTTCTAATTCCTGAGGATTAAAAAAAAATGATTCCATCTCAATGGAACCTGCTTTTGAATCAATGATCTCTGGATCAAGGACCTCAGAGTCAGAGTCGAAGAATGGATCATGTATGTTGAGGTTGTAGATTGGCTCGTAATCATCAGGAAACAACACTTCTCCAATATCAGGGTAAGATTTGAAATTGTCAGAGAACTTGCGAGAATCATGTTCTGAACCTGATTCTAGATCTAAAGTTCCACTACAGAGTAAATCAAAAGATGTAGAATCAGCAACCTGACTTGGATCTAACTTAATTTCAGAATTTGAACTAAAAAAGGTGTCCCTATTAGGCATGGGCTTGGGTTCTTGGCTTTGAGGGAAGACCCAATCAAAACCCAACTATTTCAGCTCCTCGATTTCTATATCATAGATCGGTGTGACTTTCGAAAAATCAATTTGTATCTCTGAGGTTGGAGAGGTGCACTCATCAAATACGAGCCTTGAATCATAATCCAAATTCAAAATCTGATTTTCATCACACGGGGCCTTGTAATGATCCCAATAAGGCTCAGATCCAGATTCTAGGTTAAGGGTGTGGGTTGGATCACTAGAATCTAGGTTGGGCTCTACAGGGATGTCAGAATTACTCTCAAGAGTCACCTTATCAGAATAAGGGATAGAAGTAACACCCTCGAGAGGTTTTGATTCAATCTTAGTATCACAGGTGTATGGGAAATCTAAACTTGGTGAACCAGGCTCTTGTATCTCTAGGGCTGGCTCGAGATCGGGAACACCTGCAATTGGATCCTCCTAACCCTCATCAAAATCAGGAATGTCAATTGCTATGAAATTTGAATCTGAATTCATTTGGGTTGGGGATCCACATCAACTATTATCATTGAACCTGGGATTTAGAAAATTGTGTTGATCATTAGACTTACTCCAAGATGTTTTATTAACTTCTGATGAGTATTTTTGATCGATGGTTCTATATAACCCATTCAACAATTTTCCTCGTCTTCTAAAAATTCCTGGAGTTTTTCCTGGAATGAAGGGTTTGACCAACATTGCAGAGACTCATTGTGGTGTAATTTCACCAATTCACTATGTTTTGCTAGTAGATTATCCCGGGTTGAACTGTGGTTCATTTCTGTCCATATTATCCCTGCACGGTTTGTGATGATGTTTGTTGTTTTCAAAAATTTTTCCTAAATGTCCCTTTTATAATATTCTTCATGGTTTCTATAAGCATTCTTAAGTATCTTTTCTTTTATGCTCATTTGGGACTTAGGTTTTCTAAATAGTCTTCCTATATAGCCAGGCTGCATTTTTGAATCAAATGGTGGAATCAAGATGTAGAATCAAAACTCAAGATTAGATTTGAAGCTGAATAGGTTAGATTTAGAAATCCCCAAGAAGATCTGTGTATGTGCTTTAAATAGAAGGGATGAGGGACTGGATGTGAATTTTTGATCTAATCAAGGCACTCAAAGATTTTTGGATGATACCTTTGAATTAGAAATTTGCACACCCGAGAAGTACCTGGGCAGCCAGGAAGGGAGAGCCCCACAAAGACTCCTACACGGTAGAGCATCCCCACGGGTTACAAGGTTTCCCCCACCCGACCTTCCATGTCACTGAGGTTCCAGGTAGACCAGAATGTACGAACTTATGACCTTAAGTCTACTAGTTTTATATCCTAATTTGTGCCTTTGATTTCACTTGATTAGAAGTTAATTCAACTTGTGACCTAATTTGTAGGTTGGTTGGCCTACAATGTAGACCAACTTCACCTAACCTGCCCTAAAGATGGCAGAATGAGATCTAGGTCAAGACCTAGAAATCACCCTGATTTTACTCCCAGGTTATTAGGTCCAAGATTTTAAGATTCAAGTGAAATTAGAGCCTAATTTTTGGGTTTTTATTGATTAGATCTTTTCAACCAAGGGCTTGGGTAGCACACAAATGCGGGAGGGTAACTTTCCTTTAATTTAGGAAAAAATGTGTACTAGCACTCTAAACCCTAATGTCAAACCCTAATTGGCTCTATTCTGCATCCAATTTGATCTCAACATATACAACTTGGACTCAAACAAGAAGGATGTTAGCCCAAAAGTGATTTAGAATTTAAGCGTGGTCCCTAATAGGTACAGGTAAATAAGGTCAGGAATTTCTAAATAGAATTGCTTCAACTCCAATCAGATTTGAAAAAAATTTCACAAATCAGAAAACTTGCCTTTTAAATGATAGGTACTATGAAAAATAAGGCAGGTGATTGCTAATTGATTATTTCCTTTTTTGTCTTCCCAGGATTAGGAGATTGATTAAGGAAGAATAGAGAAGTTACTTGCCCTGGAGTGGTTGATTTGCGCTGAAGATCTCCTCATGAAGTACCTTGCAAAATTACAATAAGTTAGTGCTCAAATGTAAAAATATAGCAAGAGAATAGTGGTGAATTGCATGTTGCTCCCTGGCAACGACGCCAAAATGTTTTAGCGAATTCGTCATTGTTTAAGAGATGCGTCATAGTATAGGACAAAATCGATCAAAACAAATAAAATTTATAACTCAAATGTCAGAAATAAAGTCTGAGGTCGTTTGCTAAGAGCAAATATGGAATTCACATACTAATCTCAACAAATAATGTAAATGAGCACAATTAATTACTCAAAATCTAATAGGCAGTGTATAACATGAGCATATATGATGAGTCAAAACGTAATCTAGACAAAATAATGGTGATTGGATCACCAATTATTAGTCTAACGTATATAGCAAATACTCAAATAATATCAACCAGTCAAACCAAGTGTGCAGTGCACTTCATCAGACGACAGATTCTTTAACTAGATGACTTAAGTCAGCCTTGCTATAGTGCTAAGAAGGCACTCTGCTTCTTCTTCAGCCTCCTCTTCTTTCTCTACGTGCACAGGCCTTCTTCTTCTTCTTTGGCTTCTCTCTCTTCTCTTCCCTTCAGTTCTCCTTCCTCTTCTCTTTTCCTTTATGCATAGGGGGCAGCTCTTCTTCAGATGAGCTAAGTGTTAGCCAAATACACGACAGAGAAAAACCCCCCTTAACCCCGCACGCTCTCTTCTTTCCTTTCTCTGGGTTCTCCTCTTTCACGCCCTCCTAGGGCCATGCACAGTATCAGGTTATCGGGTAATTGGTCTAAAGCGCACCTGGGACCAGGGCTACTGGCATGGGGTAGCAGCCAAGGTGAGTGCAGTCATAGGCAGGTCAGGTTGAAGCCAGGCCCGTGTGGTGGTGTCACGGGCTAGGCTAGTGTCGAGTGCGGAGGACCTCACCCTCATGTGTTAGGAGGCGATAATCCCTGGGTATGTTGCATGGGGCTTGCAATGGTAAGAGACCTTCTTCAAGCTCCTCAAAGGAGCTCTGGTAATGGTGGTGGTGGTGGTGAACCTAAAAATGAAGAACATGGCCTTGCAGCCTAGTTAGATGGTTTAGAAGCTTCGTCGTAGCACAACGAATGTGATAGTGTGTGTGATGTAGCGCGAGGATGCGTGTAGATGGCTGGCAAAGTCGGAATAGGTCGAAGATGATGGGTTTGTTCAGTGGAGGGTTCGGGTGGATGGTGGAGTGAAATAGGAGAGGGGTTTTATAGAGGGTGGTGCAGCGGAGCTTATGAGGGTTTCGGTGAGGCAGATGGAGGTGTGTAGCGGCAGGGATGCCTTGCCAGAGGAGCGGCCAGAGACAGGGAAGACGAGTGTGATTGACGACGTCGAGGGGATATTTTTTGCTTTTTGGGTTGGAAACTAACCTAAGTATCTAAAGAATATAAACTAACCCTAATATAATGGATGAAGGGGGGAGAGGGGCGCATGTGTTGGTAGGCCAGCGTCGGGGAAGAAAGCACTTCGGTGGAGGTAACAGTGACGACGACGGAGAGAGAGCGACGGCGGCTGGTATTGCATGACAAGGAGGAAGATGAGGAAGAAGAATCTGCCACTAGTGTTGTAGTCGGATGATGAGGATAGGCAGAGGGAGTCGCCGGAGCTTGAGGAGTCTTTCGACCAGAATAGGAGGGAGGAAATGAGGCTAGATACGGCCAAAATCAAGCTTGGGATGGACTATGTGCACTGGGGGTCCTTTTATAGGTCTCTAGAGGGTGATTTGGAAGGTCACCGGAGATGGAAACCTATGGGATACCTGGATCTCTCATGCATTTACATGAGAGATTGGGAAGGTTGTTGGGCTTAAGATTGGATTCATTGGAAAGAGAACTCCTCAAGGAATCTCGCTTCCAATTTTTGAAGGACTTCATAGATCAGAGGAGTTCTCTTTAATAAAAGGTTGCCGGAGAAGGATTCCTCTGCGATAATGGCGGAGGGACTTGTTTGAAAAGAGTGATGACAAAGATAGTGGCTTATTTGTAAGGAATTCAAAAGATGAGGGGCTATTGGAGATAAAGAAAGTCAAACTTGGACCAAATTGCAAACTCGGTCAAGATGATATTAAATTGGGCCCAAATTTTGGTACAAACCTAATTTGGACGTAAGAAATCCAATGATAAAGTTAGATTTAGGTTTTAACCTCATTTGACTAGGTAATTTATGAAAAAAATCCAAATTAGGGCATAGGTCTATTTGTGGCTCTATTTTAGGTCAAGACGAGTTCTGATGGTCAAATTGAAGGTGCCAAACCCTAGGGAATATTTTTATATGATTTTTAGAGGGTTTACGTTAATTTTATCCTAACAAGAACCTCAGTAGATTAAGCGGGTCTATTTTTAGGGTTTCATATGTCAATTAATTCCCGTAATGTGCGAAAATCCATTTATGTTTGTACGAACCCTCTTGTTAGACATTTAAGATCATTTGACCTTTAATTAACCCTTGAGAAATCTTGTTATTTTTCTACAATTGAGATATGCTGTTAAAACTACACTTTTACCCCTATTTTACTGTATTTCTCTCAAAATGGATTTACAGTGAATTACGACTCTCTGGCTGTTATGTAGGAGCATTTAATGATGGAATATGAATAGATAAAGCTAGATATGGCTGATGATGATGTTATCATCAGGTTGTCTTGGGTTTGAACAGATAGAAAGGTAGGGAGATTGCCATGCATGCTCATCTTTATTCCTTCTTACTTGTTTTTATTTTTCCCTGAGCTTTCTTTATTTCTTCTTTATTTAACTTTTGAATAATTGCTTCTCCTCCAATAAGTGATTTGGCAACTTCTTGGCTTTAGTACTTCATGCTCAATCCCTGTGATTAGCGAGAATTTGGCGAAGAAAAATAGTTAGGGTTTCAAGAGACAGAAACCCACGTCGTAGTACTAACAAAATCTTACTATCAAAAAATAACCGAGATGTGAGTCCCAGGTCAAATACAGGGAGGTGACATATGATTAAAAACCACGTTTGATTATTTATTCTTGGTATTTTTCACCTTTTGCAATTTTTATGGGTTTTGGTATAAGTAGAATATCATATTAACACTAATCTAGCTAAACAAAATAATTAAAGAGTGAAAGAGAGAGAGAATTTGATATTATAAATAACGAAAATTTATTACAGCTAAAAATGAAGATAATACAATAAAAGACAGAGTAAGGTGAGAAGAATCTCTTGAAACGGCTGTCCGGTGAGACGACGACGCTTGGCGACAACTGGATAACTGGTATGAGGAGTAGGACGACAGGGATGAGGTGTAGGAGGAAACTGAGTAGAGGAAAGCTTAGGCCAAGGTAGAGGGAATTTGGGATGAGGGATAGGAGTTCCTAACCTAAGGGAATGGGGATGAGGCGGTGGAGGTGATCTTCTACCTAAATAGGGGTGAGAGTATAGCTCTAGGGTTCCCTACGAAGGTGGTGAGGTGTAGGATGAATATAGGTAGGGGTTTCTCTAGGCTAATAGGGAACCCGAGAGCTTAGGAGTGGAGCTTAGGATCTTTGGGAGGCTTCTAGAGCTCTAGAGTAGGCGAGGGAAGCATAGGTAAAGATGATTTGCAAGGGGAAGGGAAGGGGGTATTTATAGGTGCTTGGGATAGGGTTTTCCTGGCCATATCACACATGTGGCACTCAATGTACCGTGTGCAGCATGTAGCCGCACGTAGCACTCGTGCACTTGTGGTGCTAGCAGCGGGAGGCACAGCTAGGGAGAGTAAAAACCGTCGAATGAGATGTGGTGGGCCTAGATTACATGAGGATGTGCCCTCAAGATCGCGAACTGTAACCGTCCATCACTCGTAAGGATCCGTAGTGCCACACGACGCAATCTCCATCGCTTATCGCGCATCAGATCCACGCCCATCCGTGCTTCATTGACGCGACTCCATTGCAGCCACATGATCACCATCGGATGGTCGAAATTGATTATGCCTCCATTGATGAGGGATGTGGATTAGAGCTTGGACCCATGCCTCTTGTTTGAGAGGGTGGGGTCTAATGTACCATCCAGATCACTAGTTAATTAAGGTTAATTAATTGTTGTAGTAGTATAGTGTCGCAATCCAGACGGATGTCATTTTATTTATATATAAATTTATTTGTTTTATTCTAGGTCGTACACTCAGAGACAGTTATTGATATACATCACTCTCTAATGTCAAAAATCATCTTTTATTCTAAAAATGTTATGTTTTATTTACAAATGAATGAATTAGAATCAATATAATCAAAGAGTGAAATAATCTAAGTCAATTATATACAAATAAAAGCAAATGAATTAATGTTAGTGATAATGCCTCAAGAATATATAGAAAATAAACGCACCAAAAACAATGCTAAGTTAATCTAGGTTAGTTTATTTCACACTTAATTCTAGTTACACACTAAGTTTCTACTCAATTAAAACTAAACTAACTATATACAAGTTTGAATAAAAGAATAATAAGTAAAAGAGTTATAAAATCATAACCTCAAGCACTATATATAATACAAGGTAAAAAGTGTATGTAACACTATACTTAACATATATATATATATATATATATATATATATATATATAGAACTTATATACATACATATTACACTTAATATAATGCTTAGCTTATATATACACACAATACATATACATACATACATACATACATACATACATACATACATACATGTATATAAAGTGTCCTTACTTACATATATCTAATCTATATATATATCTATATATAATATACAACTAATACATACCTATACAATATGAACATACTTATATTATACAATATATACAAAATATGTACATATAAATATATACTTAACACATATATAACATACATATAATTAACACTTAACTCATGCACATACATAACACAACACACACACTTAACTTATTTTAGAACTCACATAGCACACATTTCACTTAAGTTTTGATTTTAACTTAAATAATAAGCATACACGTGGCCCAAAAAGAATGGGTCATCTCTTCACAGGATCAACGGCCCAAAGGGTTGGATTGGTACCTATTTACACAAGATCGTCATTGTTTAGAAAATGCATCGTAGTATAGTTAACAAAATCGTATAAAACATTTAAATTTATAAAACTCAGAATATAGTTGAAGCTGAGGTCGTTCGTAGGGAGCAATGATGGCAATTTAATTCACTAATCACAATTTACTCTAGAAATATGTGAAAATATAATCAAAACTTTACTCAGAATAATATACCAATAAAATCAAGTATGAGAGTGCAAAAATATTAGGTTAAAATGGTGATTTGAATCACCAAATTAATCCTTAAGTTTAATCTCACAATTAATTCAAATAATTGAACAGTACTCTCAACCACTTATCACAGTAAATGCTAGATCAGACGACAAATAGAAGGCCTCAGATGCCTTAACCAACAGCATCTCACAAGGCATAAGGGCCTTTCAGAAAGCTTCATAGAAGAGGTACAATAGCAGCACCCAACAGAGGCACAAGGGCCTCACACAAAGCCCTCAGAGGCTAAGTGTTGAGAGAGGGAAATGGTAAGAATCCCAAGGTAGAGCAAAACCCACCCCCTCTCTCTCTCTGATTCTCTTTCTCTTCTCTCAGCTCAAACTCGGGTGTACAGTACCAGGTTTAATCGGTTAAACGGTCAAGGGTCCATACCCGTCGGTGTGCGAGGAGTGCACGGCTGTGCAAAAGGGACCCGACCCCTGTGTTCTTGGGTGAGGGGCCTATGCGACTTTTTCCTTTTATGTGTGGTCTCAAGCTCTCCCACTAACGATGTAGGACTATTGTCCTACCTCTTCTTCACATGGAAGCTACAAGTGGTGTAGCTTCTGATTGGGGATGAAGGAAGCCCTGGCAACAACAATTGATGGCCTGGAGATGATCCTGGGAACATTCCGTAGCACTTAGAGGTAGCAGCGAAGATGAACTCGGCTGGAGAACTACAGCGGAGGTCGGAGAAGAAGGTCGCAGCGGTGATGCTCCAGTGATGTACTTGAGAAGGAGAATACAGCCTCTCAGCCCTGTTAGAAAAGCTCAGAAGAAGCTGCAAACGTGCTGGTGGGTGTTGCGTGCGATGAGGAGGTGCGTGGAGGGCTGACGGAGTGGGAGATGGTGTGCAAAGGAGGTGGAGTTCAGTGGAGATGTCGAGGGAATGAATCCCTTAATATCTTGAGGGGTTTTAGTGAACATGGAGTTGCGGATGTTTTGGGAGTGTTGGCAGAGAGGTTGGTGGCTTGTGGAGGGTGTGCGTGCTCGCCAGAGTGCGGCTGGAGCGAGGGAAGGTGACCGTGGGGCAGGTGTATGTGCATGTGAACCTAGAGTCTGAGGGCATGAATAGAGTCAGGGGAAGGGGAGGAGTTGAAGGGGGTAGTAGCGGATGACAAGGGGGCAGAGGAGATGTCAGCTATGATTGGTCGACGTCGGAGACGAAGAAGCTCCGGAGATTAGGATGGCGACGACGAAGGGATTGGAGAGCTCCTTGCAGGTATGGCGAGTGTGGAAGGAAGAGAGGAAGTGTTCCCCGTTGCCCATTGTACATGGCAGCGGGCAAGGAAGCTGGAGGGAGGAAGTCACCGGAGACGAGTTTGGAGCTGGCCGAAGGTAAAGGAAGAAGGTCTATTCTGGGCCAAAAAGTCGCTAAGGAGCAAGGCCTTGCGAGGGGGCTCCTTTTGAAAATCTAAGGGCGGCTTCAAAGCTTGGGAAGAAACTTGAGAAGCTTGGATTTTGGGGGAAGAAAATCTATGATTTCATGGAGTTCGTATGGGCTTCATTGTCCAAATCCAGATCCAAGATGTGGTTTAATTGATTGGGAAAGCCCTTATAATCAATCCCTCTAATTTTGGAGGGATTTGGTCAAGATATCAGGGAGAAATCCCAGATTGAAGCTCAGTGGGCTTGGTTTCACACTGTTAATGGTGGCAGCGATCGTTTTGGAGAAAATGACAAGAAGTTAGGGGGTTAAATGTAAAGATTTCGAAAGCTAGGGACTTAGGTGTGAAAAATAGAATTTTAAGGGACTAAATTACAAATTGGGTCAAGATGAATTCTGATTGGGTCCAAATTTTGGACTTAACCTAATTTAAACCCAAGGAATCTAATGGTGAAGTCAGATTTTAGTTTTGACCAAGTTTGACTATGTAATTTACGTAAAAACCCAAATTAGGGTAAACTTCTGTTTGAGACTTTATTCAAGGTTAAAATAGGTTTAAATGGTCAAATAAAGTACCAAACCTCATAAAATATTTTTATATGAATTTTAGGAGGTTTAAATGAATTTTATATTGACCATAACCTTATTAATTTAAGTAGGTCTGAAATTAGGATTTTGTGTTATGATTCGGTTCTCGAAATGTGTGAAACCCCGTTTCTATCTCTATAGACCCACTTATTAGACATTAATACTCATTTGACCATCAATTTACCCCTGAAAAATACCGTGGTTATTCTGTGTTCATGATATGCTGTTAAAATTACATAATTAACCCTGATTCCCTATTTTCTTCTCAAATAGAATATTATGGAATTATGATCCTCAGATGATTATGTAGGAGCATTTATCCATCAAACTTGACTAAAAGTGGCCAGTTAGGGCCTATGATGGTGTTCCCATCATACCCCCATGCCTAGCTTTTGCTAGTCCCTTAGCAAAAATTCTATGGATCAAACCAGGTCTCTAGGTCGGATGTCACCATTAGGATGACCTACTAGGCTACATCTCTAGAAATCAGATCAAAATACTAACAATAAGCCTAGAGGTACTCAAGTACCAGCCAAGATCTAGACCTGACCATCTTCAGCCTGAGTCAGCCGCCAAGGTTTCTAAGGCCCATAAAAACTACCCAAAGGTTCGTTGACCCCAAAGGTTAAACCAACCGTGCGTAGACGTATTGATAGGTTAAATCCTCAACATGGTTAATTAAGTTATTTAGGCTTAATTAATTGTGCAAGAATGCAACTTAGGTTAACTTGAATTATTATCATGAGTGTAGTATAGGGTCAAGTTAACCTAACATTTTAGATTTTAAGCTCTTTTTAACTGGTTGAGTCTAGGTCGTTCACTGGGAGGCATAACTTAATCTTAATTCACCATTAATTGCTAAGGAATAATTAAGAACTAATTAATTGACTAAATATTAAATTAGAATACTTTAAGCCTATAAACATTGCACAAGAATTAGTCAAATTAGCACATGCAACATTCCATGAATAGAGAACATATTTACACATGTCATTTGTCATTAAAAACCAAGTAAACATGTTTATTACATCAAATATGGCTAATTACAAAAGATTAAGGCAAGGAAATGCTAAACAGATGATTGCAAATGCCTTATTACATCTTTTAAAGCTCAAAATAATAAAGGAGAACAAGGTATATCAATGATATTACAATCAGACATTTAAGAAAATAGCAATGGATGTCTTAAAAAAATGGCAATTAGAAGGCTAAAAATAAAGCAAGACATCTGATTTCTTCTTCCTTTTCTTTTCTCATTCTTTTCTTAAGCTTCTTCAGCCCTCTCTTTCTTCTTTCTTATTTCCTTTTTGCTATTGCTCTTTTTCTCTTTCTCTTCTTTAATTTCCTTACTCTTCTATGATGCCTTAGGTGCGACACTTAGCCAATTTTCTTAAGTTATCCTCTTAAGCTCTCACATTCTCTTTACTGTTCTCTCTTATATCCACCATGCTTAGTCATTTTCGCAAGAACTTAACCCATTTAAACTTCAATTATAAAAATCGTTCGGGGATACATAGCACCCAATTGGGCGGGACCAGACCCTACTTGAGCTTCGGCCTAGTTCTTAATTGGTGGATTTTTTTCATATGTTCATCAATGCACAGTCCCCAGCCTCCCAGGACCACACACTCGCTCACAGGCCCACGCACACGCCTACAAGCGCGCACACACACACACATGTGCAGGCACATGCATCGCATGAACCCGCACCCAAGCCATTTCCTTTTCGTGCCTTGCGTTGACGACCGAAGCATCATCTACGCAAAATCGTAATATACCATGTCGTGCGCTCAGGAACTTCCAAGGTGGGACTATCTTTCCCAGCTCCAGGCTGAACTTCTAATGAAGATTCTGGTCGACTCCGTTGATGGTTTCAACTGAACAAAGGCTCGATTGAAAGCCCTTGGTCTGCTCTACATGATTGGAACACCAATTTGGTGTTCAGATCAGATCTGGCCCTTCGATTTGAAGGACGAAGGTGAAGCTTCAGTGCAGCCATCAGCGGCTACAAAGGAGACTCTTCCAGTCAAATGACTTGTAGAAGGATCTTGGACCTCCAGTGGAGGACTAGATCACCTTCAATAGGTGATTCCGCATCTAATAGAGATGAGAGAAGGTCCTATATAGCTTCAGGAATAGCAAGAAACTCATGAACTTTGCATAGGAGCTTCAGAGCTCCATTTTGAGCTCTGAAAGGCTCGATAGGGAGAGAAAAACCTCTAGAACAGAATTTAACAATCTCAGCAGATTGTTTCACATTGATTTGGGCAGAATTGGCGATTGAATCTCGCTAAGAACACACTGAAAATAGTATGGGTGCGAAAATAACCCATATTGGACAGAGACTTGATTTGGTTTAAAACCTCAATAAAACAAGTTAAAATTGATTCTAACAACCTCATTATCATCCTAACAACAAATTCAACTCATCAAACCTCAATTTTAACAAAAAATTCTCTAAATCAAACTTGAGGTTGACTATAAAGCCCCAGAAGTTGACTTTTTGAATTACCTAATCTCTGACCTAATTGAAACTCTAGATCTAGTTTACATCATCACAGAAATTGATTCAGTTTAGGATCGCTCTCCCAGAGTCGAGTAATCGGATGCAGGTAATGTGACCAGGACCAAGCCCACTGGCGTGCGGTGGTGGGCGAGGAGTGCGCGGTTTAGGTAATCGGATCCTACCCAGACCCACGTGGCGTGAGCACGGGCGAGGGCGAGCGAGCGCGTGGCGAGCAGTGTGCGGGAGAGGGACCTGACCCCTGTGTTTGAAGGCGAATACCTTAGGCACTTTTTCAATTTAAGTGCGGGCGCTTGGCCACGCACTTCCAAGGTGGGACTAAAGTCCCACCTCCCAAATTGGTGCCCGCTGGCAAGCTAGCTGCGACCAATTGCAGCAGCCCGCGAGGTCTTCGCCCCAGCTGCAACCTGGGTGTCTTAGCAGAGGCACCCCACGTGACCTAGGATGCACACCTGGGCTGGAGAGTGCCTGCAGCTGCAGGTGAAGAAGCTGCAGCAGCTTCAGCAATGGTGGCGAGGGAGCTCCGACCTGAAAATAGCAAGACGGCCTCTCGACCACATCAGAAAATAGGGGAGGCTTTGCCGGAGTGCGGCGAAGACAGTGCGGGGGTCGGCAAGGCACGAAGGCGTGTGTGGAGGTAGCCCTAGGTCGGACTGTGTGCGGGAAGATGGGTTTGTTCGGGGGGTGATCATGCAGTGATTGACAGTGAATGGAGAGGGGGGACTGGTTGAGTGGAGTGAGGGGGAGCTTCTGGGGTAGTCGATGAGGAGTAAAGAGGTCTGTGGAAGCGGGATGAACTCGCTGAAGAAGGTGGTCGGAGACGGAGCAGGTGGAGGTGGAAGTTGCGTGTGGTGGAATAAAAAGGTGACTTAAGAGAGGGAAAATGTAAGGGAGAGAGAGAGGAAGCTATCTACCTACTTATTAGACGAAGGGGGAGGGTGGAGCAGCCGACTCGTATCTGTCGGAGCTTGAGACGAAGAAGCCCTAGAGGAGGAGTGCGGCGACGAGGAAGCAAGCGGAGGGCACCGGTAGGTACAGCCCGACGCGGACGATGGAGCAAGGCAAACCTTGCTGCAGGTAGGGCAGCAGAGCAATGAGGAGGAAGAGGAGGAAGTCGCCGGAAGCTTCGGGCCTTCTGACGGAGGAGGAAGAGATGAAGGAGGGGGGGTTTCTCCGTCAAAGAAAAGCTTATCGGAGCCAACAAGGTGTGCCGCTCCTTATAAAGGGGTTGGCGCAGGGGGAGGGGCATGCTGGCGTCGTGCCAGCCTCGTCGGAGTAAGGTCGGAGATGACAGCCATGCCTTTCGCGCGTTCGCACAGAAGGCATGGTGGTCGGCAAAGGGCGTGGGCGGGTCCCTGCGACAGAGGATGCAGCAGGGAACCCCCCGTTTGCTTTGCAGGACGGCAGCCCTACCCTACGAGGCTCCATACTCCGCACAAGGTCGTCGGAGTATGGCGCTGAGCAGAAGTTGCAGGGAATACCATTCTGCAAAGAACGATGAAAAGCTGAAGGCCTAAATGCAAGGGTTTCAAAAGATAAGGGTCAAAAGTAAATGAAGAGGACCAAATTGTAAAGTCGGCCAAGGAGTTCTCTTCTTAGGTTCAAGTTTTTATGCAAGACCAATTTGAACCTAAGGATTTTAATGGTGAATTTTAATTCTGGGTTGGACCATGTTTGACCAGCCAATTTGCATAAAAACCCAAATTAATTTATTAATTGGGCGTGGTTCTCTTTTTAGGTCAAAATAGGTTTCTAAGGCCAAATTGAAGGTTCTAAACCCTAGAGAATATTTTTCTATGAATTTTAGAGGGTTTAGTTGATTTTTATCCTACCTCGAACCTCGTGAATTGAAGTAGGTTTGTTTTAGGGTTATAGAATGTCATTTAATTCCTAGAAGTTGCTACAACCCTTTTTAGATCAGATCCTCCCACTTTCGTTCTTGTTAAGCTTGTTTGACCTGTGTTTGGATCCTTAATTACCCTGTTTGCAAACTGCATTGGTGAAATTGCAGTTTTACCCCTTATGATTTGTTTTATTCCTAAACTCAGAATTCTCTAAGTTAAGCCTTTCTTTGAGTCATGTAGGAGCTTTTTCTCACATATCTGGGTTAGATTGTGCTAGTTAGGGTTTATGATGTGGTTCTCATCAGCTTTTCATAACAGAATACTTTTGGCATGATTTCTTTATTAAGTGCACTGAATCAGACTTAGTGTGTGATTTTGGGTGCTTAGGTTACCAAGTCCCACAAACCAAAGGGTAGGCAACGTGGCCGAACAATCCTTAAGCCTTAGACCTACTACATCAACCTTGCACTTTCCTTAACCTCTTGAGGACTAATCCAGATCTTAATAAATACATGAGTGTTTAAGTCCTGAAATAAGCCCAAGAGGCCTAAGATCGGTACTCGTCACTAATCTCCTAAGTTTCAGCCTTCCAGGTTTTAATTCATCATCCGATCCAACCTAGAAGTTAGGTAAGTTCCATACTCAATTTCAAGGGATTATCTCATTCTTTTCATTTTGTTTGCCTCTTTTTTCTCTTTTCTTTTCTTTTCTTCCCTTCACCTCAATTATCTTTCATTCAGTTCAAATTGACCTCTCCTTTCCTCTTTTCTCCTCTCTCTCCCTCTTCAATGAAACCCTTCCATGCATTGATTTTCACAACATTTTGCACTTTAATAACCCCCATGCCTAAGATTTGCAATGTCCTCATTGTAAATTAGGTGGCTTCGAGTTTCTCTTAGTTCGTACATTAGAACAGGTGGGTGGTGAACGGGTTGGAATGACTGTTGTGGACGATTCTAGCTCTGATAGAAGTATCAAAGGTGGAGTCAGTATTTCTAACAGACGAACCCTAAAGTGCAATATGATTTCAGCAACAAGATATGTCAGAAGAGTTTCGGGTTTCTCAAAAATGATGAGTTGCCTCCCGTTAAGCGCTAAGTTTAACGCCATCAGCTTGGTGCAATGAAGCTCAAGGAGAATGGAGATTAAATGACACTGCAACTATATTTGAGTCGATGAGTTCGAAGAACGGTTTGAGTCTCTGATCGTTCACGACAAATGGTTCTGAATCATGGCTAAGTTTGCTGATTTCGATGGCAACATTTCCAAACACTTGTCTCACAAGGAATGGTCCAATCCATTTTGATCTGAGTTTTCCTGGGAAGAGCTTGAGTTTGGCATCAAAGAGTAATACTTTCTGACCAGGATGGAAAGATTTTTGTGAAATGTGCCTGTCATGGAAGGCTTTGACTTGCACTTTGTAGATTCGCGAGTTCTCATACGCGTCATGGCATAGTTCCTCAATCTCGCTCATTTGCAACCGACGGTGAAGTCTAGCCTTCATAAGATCTAGATTGCACTTCCATACTGCCCTGTAGGCTTTATGCTCCATTTCTATGGGGAGGTGACATGCCTTCCCATACACGAGTTTGAAGGGAGACATTCCTAACTAGGTCTTATGGGCGATTCTATATGCCCATAAGGCTTCTGGAAGGTAGGCAGACCAATCCTTCCTGTCAGGCCGAATAGTGACCTGAAGGATCTTCTTGATCTCCCAATTTGATAGTTCAGCCAATCCATTGGTCTAGGGGTGATAAGGAGTCGAGATACGATGCGACACCCCGTACCTTTTCATTGGGGACTGGAAATGCACATACGTATAGTGGGTCCCTGTTGATAGGGTTTCATTAAGTGTTAAAATATATGCATTGTAGTATAATCGACAAAATCTTACAATAAACATTTACATTTATAAACTCAAAATCTAAAATATGGAAGTCCGAGGTCATTCGCAAAAAGCAAATATGGAATTCACAACACTCATCTTGAATTGAAATGAATGAGCACAATCGACGGAGCACAATAGAGATATTCAATGAATAATATATGTAGAAATATATTCAATGAGAACCAATGTATGATGGAGCAAAAAGAATAAGAGAATAAAAAATAATGGTGATTTAAATCACCATGTATATCCTCTTAATTTAAGCATGCATCCAAAGTATTCAAATAATTCAACAATAACTCTAATCAATCTTTCAAATAATGCCACAGTGTTCACAACTAAATCAGACGTCGAGTCTGATGACCAGACGCCATATTAGAGCATAGCATAGAGGCGTTTAAGCCTCGCTTCTCTCCTCAACAGCTTCTCTTCTAAAGGCTTTCTTCTCAAGCCTTTACCTTCTTCAGCATAAGAGCACCAATTTCCTTCAGTGACTAAGTGTTTAGCTTTTTCTCCAAGGGCATGCATTTCGAGGTTAAGTAAAGAACAAAACCCTCCCCCCTCTTTCTCAAAAATCCCTTCTCTTTTCTCTTAGGACCGGTCTAATCGGGCATATAATCGGATAAACGAAATCGAGTATCGGGTCTAGGCCCATGTGCATTTGTGCACAAGCAAGGGTGCGCACTGAACGTGGACCTCACCCCCGAGCATTGACGTTCGATGGACACGTTTGTGTAAAATTTGTTCGTTGTAGTGCGCTTACGACGTTAATTTTAAATAAAGAATTGGAGGTAAGTTCGAGTGTTGAACACAGGGAAGCAATAATTAGATCAAATACTCACTTTTGTGTCACATAAATATGTCGTTTGTGCTGCTGAAAATCAATTTGAGAAAATGAGAGAGAGAAAGAGAGATAGAGAGAGATAAAAGTTAGAGAACCATAATCAAGATATCATAAGATCAGTGTATCAACAACCTCTTATCAAATGTGTAATCAACATAATGTAGATGAATGTTTATCAAGATAGATGAACTACACTATAAATTGAAATAAAAATAAGAATAAGGATGAAGAACGCATCGAGACAGCCACGGCGGTGGAGGGGTCTCCGTCGGCGGCTTGGTAGCTTCAGGACCTTGCTTGGAACTCTAAAAGGTGGTGGTATCTCGTGGGTGGAAGCTTTGCAAATTTGGAGGGGGTAGGCCCTTTTATAATGGAGGGAGAAAGCAAAAAATCATCCTCAGGTCAATAGTGACAGCTGCAATCGTCATTGAAGACCCGTCGCATACATCGCCCTTGCCCCCACCCTCGCACCTTCAGTGCTCTAGCTGCCTCCGCGCACCCCGCTGCACGCACATGCGTTGGCATGTGCTATGCCGTGCACACGCACCTTGCTACCCTGCACTTGCGCTTGTGCGCTGCTGTTGTTCCTCGCATGCACGCATGCACGCACGCACACGTGCCTTACTGCGCTACCACTTCAATTGTTAATTGATGGGGGTCGCAGGGATTCGAACCCACGCCCCTCTCTTGAGATCTCCTCTCAAGACAATGCTCCACGTCTGCAAGATTGTTGAGAGGAGAGGCTAAGGGCGTGTGGTGGAGATGGCTTCTCAACCATTGGATCAAGATCCAATGGTTGGGAATGGATGATGTGTTGATGAAGGGTGCGTTGGTGGATGCTGGCCAATGTTGGGTGGCTTAGATGGTGCCATGTGGTGCCATCTAGGTCGGCCATCTTCTTTCTTTTGTAGAGGATGACACGGTGCTCGGATCAAGATGATTCCTACATTGTGGAATTGCGATTGTTGCTCCAGATCCATCCGTATGGTTGGATTTTACATCTGAAGCCTGCAAGGATGTTGCATTGTCCCCTAGCCATTGATCTTTCTCGAACTTGTTGTGGAAGCTACAAAGGTCGGATTGAGGTGATTTTGAGTCCGTTGGACTCTGTTCATCGATCCGGATCCATCTATATGATCCAATCTCTCATCTGAGAGCTATTTCAAAATGGGCTTGTGCACATGGTCATTAAACATTGATTCTAAGCGATCTCAACATCAAATAATGCATAATGCATGTAATGACCCTAAACCCACTATGATATGATATTATTGCACAAGTACCCTCGAAATTGACTCTAATTGATGATATTAACACTAATAATTATAGAATTATCATACCCCCATGCCTACTCCTTGCTAGGGTCCCTAGCAAGGTTTAACCTAAATTAGGAATTGATTACTCAGGTAAACATTGCTTGTCAACAGGAGGAAATTTCTACTAAGAACCTAACTCGCTAAGACTCAACAGTGCCCGGGTTGCCTGCCAAAATGCCGACCACCTGAGTCCTCACCTTATTCTATATAGAAGCAAATACATATTTTTTCTTTTTCATCTTTTCTAATTTTTTTGGATTTTTGGTGTTGAGGATTTTAGGGTAACTTTTTACAGCTACTCAATCTACCCAAGACTCGAAAAGGATTCTTAGTGCTAAGCATCTTATTGTAAAAGTGATAGACTCACTCAACGGTAATTAAAACGGACTTTGGGTTTCTACACCCCTAGGTGACTCGAAAGAGAAAATGTTACCTAAAGGTGTATCTATTTGACTGGTAGCTTTCTCCCTACTTTTTATTTTTGTGGGGTCAACACAAGAGTGAACCCAGTGTATATCTCCTCGAATTATGCTACTTCCCCTCTTCTTCCTTAAGTGTTTTGGAATTCTTGTGCATTTTATGAGCTGGGATTTGGACAACCGGCCAATGGGCTGTTATCCATGACAACTTGCCAGCCATACTCGTGCGGTGAAGTGTGTCATATTTCTTTTTTTGTTCTTTTCTCCTTTTCTATTTTCCTATTTCTATCTTTTTTTTTTAAGTAGGTGGCTTTCCTGATCTAAGATTTACCTAAAGGCAGCAGTGAAAGAGAATGGTCCTATGGTGGACTCTAGACAACCTGCCAATGAGCTGTTACCCACGACAACTTGCCAGTCATACCACCCTAAAAGGGTCACTAGCTACCCAAATTTCGTTAGAACCTTCAATGAGTGAGTCAGTGCAAAACATATGTAGATGTTTAGAGTAAAAATCCCCCCAAATTAGAGGGTAGGCTAATAAGTCGTACACTTATTGATAAGAGCCTCATCATGAGCCATAACTAGCTCATTTTGACATAATAAAGAGAATAAAAGCTCCTACATAACCTAGAAGAGGGCTTAATTGGAGAAATAAGTGTTCTGAGAAGAAAACATGAAATAAAGGTTAAAAATGTAATTTTACCATTGCAGCATATAAATAGGATTTCTCAGAGGCAAAACATAGTTCAAATGGTCTAAATAAGATAAAAAGTGGGTTGAGTCAATCAGAAATGGGTTTATGTGCAATCTAGGAATTAAATGACATTTGGTAGCCCTAAAACAGTCCTGCTTAAATCAAAAAGGTTTCGGCCAGGATAAAGATCAAGTAAACCCTCTAAAATTCATGTAAAAATATCCTCTAGGGTTTAGAACATTCAAATTGGCCTTTGGAACCTAGTTTGACCTAGAATAGGGTCCTAGCTCATCAATTGACCTAATTTGGGTTTTTACGTAAAATATCCAGTCAAACGTGGTCAAACCTAAAATCCAACTTCACCATTGGATTCCTTAGGTCCAAATTAAGTTTTTACCAAAATTTAGACCTAAGGGGAGGTCATCTTGATCTACTTTGCAATTCAGTACACCCAAATCACAATTTGGTCTTTATCTTTTGAAAATCATCACAGAGAGCCCCCTAGCTTCCTCGCCAACCTTGCAATCAGGTCCTTCTGCCATTATTGGGGCAGAATCCTTCTCTGGCGAGGATTAGAGAGGGAATACTCTCTGATTCCTCAGAGATCCCCTCCAAGAAATGGAAGGGAGATTCTCTGAGGAATTCCCTTCCATCTGAGGCCTATCACGATCTCTGATTTGATCCCAATCTCTCGTGCGAACACATGAGGGATTTGGGTATCCACCCACTTTCCTTCTCTGACGAGCCATCGGAGACAAAGGCGTGCCCTCCAAGCTCTGAACACACGGCCCAATGCCTATAAAAGAACCCCCAAACCCGGCCGCTCATTTTCAGCTCGACCTGGCCGGGGTTTCACCTCAGATTCGTCTCTTCCTTCCCGACCAGGGAACCCAGCGAGCTCCGGCAAGCTCCCTTTCCTTTCCTCTTCGCCCTACCACAAAACCAGTGGCAGAGTCATCTTCCTGATTCTCCTCCTCGTCGCACAACACCCACGCACGCCGCCTTAGCCCTGTCATCGCCGCCGTCCTCCCCCACTGGGCATCTTCTTCTCCGGTGACAGCAGGTACAGCCGTCCGCCTCTCCGTCCCCCTTCATCCCTGTAGTTAGGTTTAAACTATTCTCCTCTATCCCCTCTTTCATTCCCCTCACCTTATTTCATCAATCGACCCTCGACCGTCGCTGACCACCGCCATCTTCCTCGCCTCTGGCCAACCTCCGGCGAGTCGCCCCCATCGCTCCACACTTCCGCACGACTCGCCGACCAACTCAGAGGCTCCGCCTCACCTCACCGAGCAACCTCCGCCCATCCACCATCCCTCTATGCCTCCACAACAGCCCCCCGAACACACCCACACCTCTGGTCACAGGATGACCTAGGCACGCATGCCTAGGCCGCCCCACGACCTGCTGCACATCGCACCACCTTCTCCGTGCCACGGCGAAGGTCTGCAGGTGGTTTGATTAGGCCAATAGGCCGTATTCATGCATGACAGGATCGAAGCTGCAGCCGCCATTGACAACGGTTGAAGCAGCTTCCAAGCACGCTCAGGCTCCATGGCTTCAGGATTTCAGCTGCTGTGGAGTGGAGTGAGTTGCGTGCAAGCATCCAGTTATCCATTGAAGAGAGTTGAGGCTGCAACTGAGCAGAGTGCGAAGAGCGTTCTGCTGGCGCGCGCGAGAGCAGGGCGGGACTAATAGTCCCACATCGGAAATCTATGAGGCGTAGGTGTAGTATAAAGTGAATTTGTGTTATCTTCTCGTTGCCTCTGAACGCACAGGGGTGAGGTCCCTCACCTAACGCACGCTCACCTCGTCCGCGGTTTCACCTCGCAGATCTGGCGGGATCCAACCCGACCTTATCTGAGCACACCTCGCGCATCACCCTCACGCCGGTGCACCTGGTCCCGGGTGCGCTACCCGACCCGATAACCCACGGCTCTGAGAGAGCATCCTGTGAGCGATTTGCAAAGAGAGAGAGAGAGACGTGCAGGTAGAGGGACAGGGTAGGTTTTTCTCCCTTGTGCAGGCAGGCTGAGAGTTGAAGAGAGGAGACTTAGCCGCAGGACGAAGAAGAGAAGGAGCAGAAGAAGAAGAAACTCTAAAGAAGAGGCTGAGCAAGGCAGAGAAGAAGAAGAAGAAAGGTTGCAGAGAAGAAACAGAAGACCAAGGAAGAAGAAGAAGCCTTCGCAGAAGAGAAGGAAGAAGAGAGAGACTGCAGAGAAAAAGAAAGGCCAAGACAGAAGAGAAAGAAAGCAACATTAGAAGAAGAAGAATAATCAAAGAAGGGAAAACACTTTTAAGACGTCTGATCTTGTGATTAGACGTTCAATTTTACTCTTTTGCCTGGATTACTTTTAAATACATTTGAATTAAACTTTTGAGTAAATTAGAGTATTCAATTACATTTGAGATTAGTAGTAAATTCCGATTGCTCCCTGTGTTCGACCTCGGATACTCTAGTTTTCGAGTAATAAAAACTTTTATTTGTTGACGACGCTTGATCACCTATAATACGACGCAATAACTGTTAAAACACGATCGAGTCAGTCACTTCAACACTTATCACCCTACTTTATTGATTAGATTAAAATGAATTATAATGGCAAGGACTCGAGACCAAGTCCACATTTTAGTGGACACCCGAACTGATTAAGTCCAAAGACCTGAAGAGTCTAAGCGATTAGGTCCCTAACGTATCATTTCCTAAAGTCGACAAGCTTCTAATACCTAGGTTTTCTTTTCCTAATTTAATTTTTTTTAAAAAGAAAGAAATAAAATTAGTTCAAGCTGACAATTTTGTACTCAGATCCTATGAATTGTCACCCCTCCATGCCTAAGTTAGACAATGTCCTCATTGGAAAAATAAATGTATGCAAGGGAGTAGGGAAAGAAATCACTTGAGTTGTAATTGTGAATCTGGTCAGCTTAAAACCTCTGGGTTGCCTCCCAGGAAGTGCTGAGTTTTGTGCCTCCAATTGGGCATGGTTCCGGTTTAACCCTCAATGAGGGTCACAACTTCCTTTGGGGGGATCTGGGCAAGAAAGTGTTTTAGTCATTGACCATTAATAGTGAAGGTTTGCCCAGTCTTGGGATTGGCAATTTCAACTGCCTCGTTGGGATAAGGTCTGACCACTTGATACAGTCTCATCCACTTAGATCTCAGTTTCCTGGGAAATAGGTTAAGTCTTTCATCAAAAAGCCAGACTTGCTGATTCTGCTCGAAGGTTTTTCTTTTAATGTGCTTGTCGTGGATGGCTTTCATCTTCTCCTTATAAAGTTTATTATTCTCGTAAGCGTCCCGACAAATTTCCTCGATCTCGAAGAGTTGGAGCTTCCTTTGAGTTCCGGCCATCTAGGAATCCATATTGCACTACTTAACAGCCTAGTATGCCCAGTACTCCAACTCAACCAGAAGGTAGCAAGCTTTGCCAAAGATCAACGATAAGGTGACATGCCTATTAGGGTCTTAAAAGTGGTCCTGTATGCCCAAAGGGCATCATCCAATCGTGTGGACCAATCCTTCTGGTCAGGTCTCACAGTCTTTTGCAAAATATTCTTAATCTGCCTATTTGAAACCTCAGTTTGCACATTTGTTCGCGGGTGATATAGGATGGCAATGCTGTGAGTGACCCCGTATTTCTTAACTAAAGCACGAAATGGGGCATTAATGAAGTGACTCCCACCATCGCTGATCATTGCTTTAGGTATACCAAACTGGGAAAAGATATTTTTCTTAACAAAGTCCATGACAACCTTATGGCCACATTTTTGGGTGGGTATAGCTTCGATTCATTTTGAGACATAGTCCACTAAGACTAATATATACTGGAAACTATTTGATGGTGGGAAGGGACCAATGAAATCGATGCCCCAGAAATCGAAAATTTCGACGATCAGAATGGGTTGTAGAGGCATCATATCTTTCCTAATCATAGTCCATAAGGTCTGGCATCTAGTGCAAGTCTTTACAAAGTTATGTGCATCCTTGAAAAGTGATGGCCAGTAAAAATCGGACTGCAAAACTTTTGCAACCGTCTACTTCCCAGAGAAGTGGCCACCATAGGCTTGGTCAGGACAAAAGGTTAGCACACTTTGAACTTCCTCTTCAGGAATACACCTCCTAATGATTGGCCTACCAAGAACTTATCCTGCTGCTATCTGGACCAACCGTGCAGAGTCTGTCCTACCACTAAATAGTTGACTAAGTCCGCATACCAGGGTAGACTCTTTCCATGCACGCATAGAAGTTGTTCATCGGGGAATGTGTTGGTTAACGGTAATGAGGGTCCAATGTGTTCCGGATGAAGTTTGGACAAGTGGTCAGCTACAACGTTCTTGGACCCGACTTTGTTGCGTATTTCCATGTCAAATTCTTGCAAGAAAAGGATCCATTTGATTAGCCTGGGTTTAGCATCCTTTTTGGCTAACAAATGCCGAATAGCTGAGTGGTTAGTGAAAATAGTCACGTGGGATCCTAGAAGGTATGATCTAAACTTTTCTAATCCAAAAACAACAGTGATCAGTTCTTTTTCCGTGACAGTATAATTCCATTGAGCCTCATCCAAAGTTTTGCTCGCATAGTAGATCACACCATGGGTTTTTTCTCTCTTCTTTGTCCTAGGATTGCTCCAACAACAAAATCTGATACATCGCACATTATCGCACTGTCCTGGGACCAGTCTGGGGGTTGTGAAACAGGTGCAGTTGAGATTGTATCCTTAAGTGTGTTGTAGGTGTTGATGCAATCAGGTGTCATGTCAAAAAGTACGTCGTTGGCTAGAAGGTTAGTCAAAGGCTTGGAAAGTTTGGAAAAAACCTTAATGAACCATCTATAGAAGCCAACATGTCCTAGGAAGGATTGGATTTACTTGACTGAGCTAGGAGGTGGAAGTTTGGAAATTAGATCAACCTTAGCTCGATCAACTTCAATGCCCCTATGCGAGACGATGTGATCGAGGACAATCCCTTCTTGAACCATAAAATGGCTCTTTTCCAAACTTAAAACCAGGTGAACCTCGATACATCGCTTCAGGATTTTTTCTAGGTTGCTAAGACAATGGTCGAATGAGTCTCCAAACATGGAGAAATCATCCATAAAAACCTCCAAATATTCACCTACCATCTTTGAAAAGATGGCTAACATGCAACGCTGAAAAGTAGCAGGTGCATTGCATAATCCGAATGACATACGGCGGAATGCAAATGTGCCATACGAGCAAGTGAATGTGGTCTTCTCTTGGTCCTCTGGTGCAATAGCAACCTGGTTATATCTTGAATATCCATCCAAGAAGCAAAAATATTTCTACCTTGCCAGTCGTTCAAGAATCTGGTCAATGAATGGGAGGGGAAGGTGGTTCTTTTTAGTGGCCTCATTAAGCTTCCTATAATCAATGCACACATGCCATGCGGTTGTGGTGAGGGTGGGGATGGATTCGCCCTGGTCATTCGTGACCACGGTGAGCCCGACCTTCTTTGGTACTACTAGAGTAGGGCTCACCCAGGGGTTGTCGGAAATCAAGTAGATGATTTTCGCATCAAGCCACTTGATTATTTCCTTTTTAATGACCTCTCGCATATTCGGGTTCAATCGACTTTGCATCTGGCAAGAAGTTCAAGCCCTATCTTCCAAATAGATCTTATGAGTGCAATAAGTAGGGCTAATTCCCATTAAGTCAGAAATTGTCCATCCAATAACTACTTGATGTTTAGAAAGGGTAGTAGTCAACCTAAGTTCTTGGTCCCTAGTTAGGTATGCAATGATAATCACAGGGAAAGTCTGATCAGGTCCTAGGAAGAGGTACTTAAGGTTGTTGGGCAAAGGTTTCAATTCAGGTGCAAGTGGGACAATGTTTGACGGGTAAGGAAAGGGCGAGAGTTGATTAACATCAATCTCCTCAAATGGAGTTTGCTGGTCGTAATCAGCTCTATAGATTTCAACCTCCAAGGACTGGGATGGGTCAAGGTAGTCATCAACTAGTTGAATCAGATGGTCTTCGAAAGAGCTAACCATGAGGCATTCTTCAACTATGGTTTCCACAGGATCGTACTCCTCGACCCAACTGCAATCAAAAGACTTAGTCACCTTGAAGATATCCAATTGCATCTTCTTATCTCTAAAGGTGATTTCCATACATCCATGTCACAATCAATGTTCGCCTTGGCTGTAGCCAAGAAGGGTCTGCCCAGGATGATGGGTATGTTTTGTAGTTGTTCGGGGACTTCCATGTCAAGGACTAAAAGGTCAATTGGGAAGTATAAGTCCTTAACCCAAACAATGACATCCTCGACTACCCCTTTCGGGGTTTTCATGGATCAATCGACCAGTTGGATAGTCACAGGTGTGGCCTTTAATTCCCCAAATCTGAATTGGTGATAAAGGGTAGTCGGGATTAAGTTAATTGAAGCACCTAAGTCCAAGAGCACTCTATCAAACGTCATGTCACCAATATTGCAAGATATTAGAGGCGCTCTAGGGTTAGTTCTTTTCGAAGGTAGGCCGCTTAATATCACTGAACTAGTTTGTTCCGAGAGCACTATCTTCCTAGGTGCTTGGGTTCTCAGCTTACGTTTTGGTGTATAGACATCCTTCAAAAATTTAGCGTAAACTGGGATACGCTTGATTGCATCGAAGAGAGGTATATTAATATGTACTTTTTTTAAAATCTCCAACAACTCCTCATTCTCAGCCACATTTCTCTTTTTCTTTATTTTCTCCAAGGCTTTAGGGTATGGTATTTGGGTTTGAATTGGTTCAGGCTCTTGATCCTTGGGTTCCTCCCACTCATCCTCAGAATCAGGCATCTAAGGTAGTGAAGTCACAGGAGGGGTTGGCCATTTGGGGTCTTGGGTTTGAGTGTCGCTTCTCAAAGTAATCGCATTGGCTGAGGCATTGGAGCCATGGTTAGATCCTTTAGAAGAAGAAGAAGCATTATAGCCAGGAGGTGCCTGTGGGGCTTGTTGGATCATGTGGGCATGCCCCTAATTTGATTGGAACCCTTGAGGATTGTGTCCTCTGTTCATTACATTCCTCGAATTCGATTGTGGTTGAGAAGGAAAGGACCCTTGTTGTTTGTTATCCAATAGTTGGCTCAACTGTTCCTTCACTAATGCCATCTCCTCCTGATATTTCTGATTCATATCAGCCATCATTTTAATCAGAGTGTCCATTTGGTTCTGTGTAGGGGTCACCCTATTCTAATTATAGGGGGGTCTAGTAGGTGGACCTTGCTGATAGGAGGGAGGGTTTTGCCTAGGTTGGTTCTGGAATTGATTCGATTTTTGATTTGACTAGGCAAAGTTTGGGTGGTTGCACCATCCAGGGTTGTAAGTGTTGGAGAAAGGGTCTGGCTTAGAAAATCCCTGGATGGCCTGGGCATCATCAAAGGTAGAAGGTGCCGAAGGGGAGGGGAAAGAGTAATCAGAGTTTGAGGGATCAAAGGACCCTCCCTGGAACATGGTCTACGGTTGTTCCAGGTGCATTTAGTTCATAGATTGAACCAAGTCCACATTGTGATCTCCCTTCGCTATGGAGAGGGTCTGTAATGGGGTTCGGGTTTGGTTCAATAGCTCGTCTATCTTTTTATCCACCAACTCAACTCAATCCAACTTCTTGGCTATAATGTCCATGTCAACCATTTCAGAATTGGTTTGCACCTCATAAATCCCACCACGGGGTTGACTAAACCGTTTAAATTGGGTCATGGAGGCATTGTTAAGCGAATTCTCGCTCATTGATTCAAAGGGCTCAAACGCACTCACCTCATCCTTATTCAAAAAGTTGCCTCTACATGAAGCATCCACAAAATTCCTAAAGTTGTTATCCAGACCATGGTAGAAAATCTGGGCCAGTTGCCACTTTGGAACCTCGTGGTGTGGACATTTCCTCAATAATTCATTAAATCTCTCCCATCCTCATGAAATTGCTCTCCACTTTGCAGGGTAAAAGTAGTAATAGCTCTCCTAAGGGCATTAGTCTTTCCTATGGGGAAAACTTCTTAAGAAAAGCATGCCTTAATTCCACCCAAGTGGAGATGGGTCTCCCTAAAGTCCTAAGCCAATGAGATGCTTTGTCTCTTAAGGAGAACAGGAACATCTTTATTAAAACAATATCTAAACTGATGTTCCTAGGTTTTACGGTCCGGGCAATCCGCTCTAAGTCCTCTAGGTGTTGGAAAGGGTCTTCATTTGAGCTCCCATGGAAATGGCTTTGGCTCAAGCTAAGGACATTGGGTTTTAGTTCAAAATCATCTCCCCCTTCTGGGACCCTAAGGTATGCCTCTACCCAGATGGCAGATGGATCATAAAAATCATGGAGAGGCCTTAGTTGGCCCTCCCCTCTATGTTGATTAATTCACCTTTTTAGGGTTTATGTTTAGTTGTAGACTGATGTTGTCATTGGGTTTTATGTGAAAAACACACCAATTTAAAAATTCCAACTTAAAAATATGTAGTACAAAGTGAGTCGAGTCAAATCCTTACGAAACGTTTGCTTATGATCAAAATGGAGTGCTTAGGAATTTTCTTGGGATTTTAGAAGGCCTCTTAATATTTGTTTTAGATTTTAGAATTCCAATGTCACAATCAGCCTATTAATACCCCCTATCGATTTTACCCATGGAATGTAGACTTAGGAAAATCAAAAATGTTTTTCAATTTTTGTCCAAAAACTAGATTTGATATGGAAAATTTCAGAACAAGTTTCAAAGCAATCCAACTTGTATGCAAATTATAAAATTTTGGCAAGGTCAAGTTTCAGACTCTAAAAATCAGACTGATATGCCTCTACGATTTGATTTTTATCATTTTCTAGAGAAGAAATTAGACAGTGAGAGTTATATGCTTGGATTCCTTACTTCAAGGGATATCTCCATTGAATATATCAGATTTTTTTGAACAATATTTCCAAGGTGAAATGATTTTATCAAAATAGGACACGAAGAAGCATGAAAATAGATAACAACACAAAACTAGATGTGTAATCAAACTAGATGAAATCAAGGCATAAAGTGCGTAAGGCCCATACATAGGAAGGCTCATGTGGTGGTTTGCTCCCCCAAGCCTCACTGTTTCTCGGGCAATACAACACTAAGGGTATAGTTTGACTTGGAGAAAACTATCCTAGGTTTGGGCTATTCTAGGTGCACGTATGCCCTAGGCATATGATGACTCAGGTTTACGAGACAATTCACACACTCCTTCACATTTAAATCAATCTCACTTGTACCCTCTCCCCTTGCTCCAAACGTGAACATGTTTAGCCACTCATGCATCGCAAGAAAACTCATACACATCAAGCCATAGAAAATAAAGATATTCATTGCCAAGAAATTGACTTGTTCTCAATCAAAAATCTAAACAAGATAAGTTTGACAACATAAATAGCTTGATGTGGTGAGGAAGACTCCTCAATGAAGGAAATGGCCGCAGCAGAGATGGCAGGCTAGAGCTCCTCTTCCTCGATAGCTCCTCCTTCCAGTAGCTCCTCACGGCTCCTCACCGACGGCTTTAAGATGGTGGTGGCGTATAGCTAGTGGTTATTAGGTGCTAAGGCCTGCCTGTTGGATGGCATGGAGAAGATGGTAGATGGTCATTGGGATGGTGGTTTGTTGTGAGATGGAAGGGTGGATTCAAATGGAGAGGGTGGTTATGTGTTGTGAGTGGGACGAGTTGCTGCTGGTGTGAGCTTGAGCGAAGTGTTTGTCTAGTGTGAGGAGTGGTCTCTGCGGTTCGCAAGGTGGTGCACTCACGAGTAGGAGGTGTTGTGTGTGGTGTAGAGGCCATGGGAGAGAGGTCAGGCAATGGAGGATAGTCTCTATGGTCAGTTGAGATATGAGGTCTGTGTATGTGCAATGGAGTTAATGGGCTACAGGGTCACGATTATTGAGGCGAGTGGAAGTGAGTTCTATCGCTAGTGGTATGTAGGATGGAGAGGTAGGGGGTGGTAGTGGTCTTGTGAAGTCGATGCAATGGGGAAGGGTGATGGTGGTGTTGTCGGTGGGTGTAAGTGTTGCAAGCGTCAAAAGAATGGGCCGAGGTGGCGATGGGTTCTGACCAGGGAATGAGATGAAGGTGCTCTCTCTGAGAGTGTTAGGGCCTACAGGAGTTACTATGCGTATCGCGAGAGGGTGGGGGTTTGCTCCCTGTTGTTTGTGCAAGTGCACCACAATCATTGATTATGATGATAACAAAACACTTGAGATATAACATCTACAATGGAGATTAAGATTTCAAGTTAAATGCAAATAAAATCAAGTGTGGAGGAGTTCAAGCTCAAGTCCATGGAATTCAAAGGAGTCTGATGGAGGGACAAAAGCATCAAGGAGTGGTGAAGATGGAAAATTAGGCATAAAGCTTAAAGATGAAGGAGATTGAAGAGGACTTAGAAAATATTATTGTTATATTTATATTTTATTTTTGCTCTTTTCATTTTAGATTCATGTTAAAGAGCCCAAAACTATACTAACCTAGGTCCTAGGAACACTTATCAATCCTTAGAATACCTAGGCAAAATAAAGAGTTAAGTTAGAAAGCCAAAACAGTAAACAAATAACCTTATGAAACGTCCACCATAATCATCAAATGTTTGATATTTCATTTTAAGTCATCCGATAGATTCATCGGGCGTCCAATAACCAAGATCTAAAACACTTAGCTTAGTACATTTCATGTTTGGACGTCCACCCCCATTTCCAGACATCCAGACCTATCTCTAGACATCTGAAGACTTCCTTAGATGACCAATATAAGGTCGTTAGGCTCAAATAAAGAGTTGTCAAAACAAAATCTTCGCGAGATAAGTTAAGATTATTTTGTTAATATTTCCAAACGTCCAAAGACCTTTCCAAATGTCCAATAAAGAGATGTTGGGAGCTTTCTGACCAAAATGTTGATTTGTCAAAATACCTATAATCATGAGTCCTTAGGAAATCAATTCTCGAAGTTTACCCTCTATATCAGACATCCAATAACAGTATCAGATGTCCCATAGACATTTGACATTTAGATTGCAAGATCCCTGCATCGATTTGATCATTTCTAGGAAACACAAATGCCTTCTTTAGACATCCAATATTTGTGCCAGACGTCTTATATGCCTACATCAGACGTCCAACCCTTGAACATAATATCCTTCTTTGGATTTGACCAATTCCAGGAAACCCACCCTTCAGAATTAGACATCCAAAAGCTATGTCAAACGTCCAATATACTGTTATCAGACATATGACTAAATTATCAGTCGTCTAGTCCTACTATTAGAACCAATTATTTCCTGATTTAGTTTGGTTTTCTACCCAATCTCTTGGGATATGCCTCCAACGGCTACATGACCTCTCCCAAGCCTTCTTGAACATTCTTAAGACCTCTATAAATAGAAGGGAACCTCTCCTTTTCCAATGGAAACCTTAGAATCAATTCTTCCCACCTTTAGGCTCATTAAGAGAAGATCAAAGAGGAGAAACTTTGCCATTGCTCTCCAAGGTTCACACTACACATCTGAGAGCACCAATACTCTATGCTTGCACACTATTTCACTTCCATCATAGGGAAGTCTCTTTGCCTATAGGAGATTAGTTTAAATTATATTTTGTGGATCTATAGGTGGTTTTTTTTGTTTTGTACTTTGGTTAGGTATTCGTGTGGCAAATTCTCGTCTCCTACGTGAGACAAAATTCTCCTCGTGAAGAAGAGGGGTTTGAGGTACACTACCCTAGGGTTGAAGTAGTGTGGTTGTATTAAGATTATGCCACCCTCGGTTTAAAGTGATGAGTTTAGTGGATTTGATCTACTCGGTAGATCAGGAAATCCTAAGTCAGGAAGACTTCAATGGTAGATTTTACCCTTGGGGTTTCCACTAGTTGTGTAATTGTGGTGAATGTTATTGTGGGATTATTTTTAATTTTGCAAATTGTCTTGCATTCTATTTCCTACACTATTCACCCCCTCTATTGCACACTTTCACCTGTGTGGTTAGCACCAGTGTGAGTAAGGAAGGGCTATGGGGCACCTCTGTGGGTGTGTGTGGCGTGACATTGGAGGAATCTTCGAGAGCAAGGAATCGACATGCATGAGGAATTGCAGGGGTTGTCTTCTGTTGGGGATTGCCATTGAATAAGAAAAGAATAAGTGGTGGTCTAGAGGTAAAATTATGTCCAAGGGATTGTGGGATTACTTTGGAAATAAAAGAGACTGGAATTAAGATGGGGAAGCATTGCACTTTTTCCATAGATAAAAATATAATGCCTGCAGTTCTATATATCTCTCTCCCTTATGTGTGCTAACCTGCATTAAATAAAACCATATTAATATCATTAGACAATTAAATCTGAACTATGCGTGCATGCCTAAATATAATTATTTATATACAAAAGGGTTTAAAAACTAAGGCTTAGGCTCAAAAATAGACTATTGAAGTGGACTCATCAAATGCCCCCATGCCTAAGTTTTGCTAGTCCCAAGCACAATATTGTGATCATGAAAACAATCCTCTCAGCTAGGGCATGTAAGTTAGGGTGCCTTAGTATATCCAACCCTCAAAGAAGTAAGTTCAGAGTCTCAAGATCTAGTCTTAAGGGTATTGAAGTACCGACCAAGATATAGACGTCCTTTATCCATTTAGATTCTGATAGATCGCTATTTTAGGTAATCAATAAAGGTTTCTTCGACCTTCATGTCTGCTCGATGGTTTGTTAGCCCCAAAGGTGAAACCATCCATGCATTTGCAAAATGATCTTTGTTTAGCTTGCATGTGTATTAAAGAGAGGAAGAAGGAAGCTTTATGGTTTTTCTTTTGTAGTATTTTTTTTGTGATCCCTCTAAGTCTAACCTTGGATTGGCTCTCAACATGGTCTATATTAGATTCCCTGTTCCCATCACCAATCCTCGAAGGGTCCTTGGCATTCGACATTTCATGATAATGCCACCCATGGTAACCCGAAAGAACCCTGGCAATCAGCACTTCATGATAGTGCCTCCCATGGTGTTCTTAAGCTAAGTCAAGCCCTAGAAAATGACATTTCGTGGTAATGCCGCCCATGGCACCTGAATGGCACGATGAGCTTACATGCCCCCAATAGTATATTTAAATATCCTAGGAGACAAGCACTAAGGGGGTGACATGTTTATATCACATCCTCAAGGGAAGTATATACTCCTCTCATGCAACGGGAACTCTTCTAATCAACTTGTGTTTTTTAGCCTTTCCTTAGTCAAAACCTTAAGGGAACCATGTTTCAAAAAGAGAGATTTTTGTGATTTTATTTTTATTAAGTATACTGAGTTAGATCGAAGCCTGTGTGGAGTGGATGTTTAAGTTACCCAAAACCCGCAATCCAAAGGGCATACAAGGAGGTCAGATACTCCCAAAGCTTTCAACTTAAAATGTTGGACTTACAATCACTTCAAGGATTCAGAAAAAAGAATCTTAATCTTAGTAAATACTTAAGTTTTTTTAAGCCTACTTTAGGCCCAAAGAGTCTACACACAAGACTCTTCCCAAACCCTTCAACGGTCAAAGACTACATGGCTTTGTCTTATCATCCTTTCCTAGCCCAGATTGTGTTCTCATTTCCACAATATTAATTGCTTTATTTTCTTTTTATCTACCTTTTTTTTTAGAAACTATATCTATGCTATATAAATGCAAGTACATACAAATGCTATGTACAAAAAGCAGGTTTACCTCCCCCCCATACCTATTTTGTACAATGTCCTCATTGTACAATAGAAGGAAAGATAGACTTGATCCAAAGTTGGGTTGCCTTCTAATGAGCGCTGCATTTAACGTCAGCAGCTAGACAGGGCAGAAGCTAAGTTAAGGCTCACTAAGGTAGGTAGTGTCGATCACTTGGCCAGCTTGAATTATTTCTATGTAAGGCTTCAATCTATGGCCATTGACTTTAAAAGCATTCCCTGATTGAGGATCCTAGATTTCTATCACGCCAAGAGGGGAGACGCCCATTACAGTAAAGGGGCCATCCCAGCAGGACTTCAATTTCCTAGGAAACAGCTTAAGGCAGGAATTGAAGAGCCAAACTTGCTGGTTGGGCTCGAATGTTTTTCTAAGGATAAATTTATCGTGAAAAGCCTTGGTGCACTCTTTGTAAAGACGTGAGCTTTCATAAGCATCATTTCGTAATTCCCCAAGCTCACTCAAATGTAACTTGCGTGCTTTCCTGACATTATCAAGATCAAATTTTAATGCTTTTATTGCCCAAAAGGGCTTAATGCTAGCTCTAATTCCATAGGTAAATGGCACACTTTTCCATAAACCAGGAGATAAGGAGACATACCAATGGTTGTCTTAAAAGCATTCCTATAGGCCCATAATGCATCATCAAACCTTAATGATCAATCTTTCCTATCAGGCCTTATAGTTTTCTCTAATAATTTCTTGATCTCCCTATTAGAAACCTCCACTTGTCTGCTCATTTCAAGATGATAAGGTGTTGCCACCTTGTGCGTAACTCCATATTTCTTGAGGAGAGAGATCAAGTGGACATTCTTGAAATGCAGTCCTCCATCACTAATAATCACCCTAAGGCAACCAAACCTCAAGAAGATATTAGCCTTAATAAACTTTAGGATGATCGTTGGTCTTGGTAGGGATTTCTTCTATCCATTTAGACACGTAGTCCACAGCCATTAGGATGTATTCAAATCCAAAGGAGGGAGGAAAAGGTCCCATGAAGTCTATGCCCCAAACATCAAATATCTCCACGGGAAGGATCAAGTTTAGCTCATCACTCTTTCCAATTGTGCTAATCTTTTGACATCTAGTGTAGGACTAGATAAAGTTATGTGAATCCTTATATAATGAAGGCCAATAAAAACTAGACTGGAGGACCTTCATGGCAGTCTTCTTGCCACTAAAGTGCCCACCAAAGTGGAGGGTGTGATAGAAATTTAAGATGTTCTGCTGCTCATGGTCTAGGACACACCTCTTAATCACCTAGTCGCTACAATACTTGAACAATCAGGATCTTCCCAATAGTACTCCCTAACTTGGGCTAAAAATATCTCTCTCCTTTGCTTGTTCTAATTCCAAGGAAGTTTTCTAGTAACCAGGTACTTGACAATATCAGCGTACCAGGGAGAGGTGCAGTTACAGAAAATAAAGTCTCAGCAGGGAAAGTCTCCCTAATATCATCAAGCAAGGTGATCTCTTCAGAAGGTAGTCTCGACAAGTGAACTGCTACTACATTTTTAATACGTTTCTTTCCTGTAATTTCCAATTCAAATTCTTGTAGTCACAGAATCCATTTGATCAACCTAGGCTTGCTATCCTTTTTCCCAATAGGTGGCGAAGAGTAGAATGGTCAGTGAGAACAACCACCTTCGACCCCAAAAGATAAGACCTAAATTTCTCTAAGGCAAAAACCACAGCAGAAAGCTCTTTTTCTGTGGTAGTGTAATTTAACTGGGAATCATTTAAGGTCTTACTTGCATAGCAAAGCACATGGGGTTTCTTGTCTCTTCTTTGTCCTAGCACAGCCCTAACCGCCTAGTCAGAAGCATCACACATTAGCTCAAAAGGTAAAGTCCAATCAGGTGGTTGCGTAATAGGAACCGTGGTTAGTGCATCCTTAAGGTGCTAAAAGGCTTCCATTCACTTCTCATCAAAGTAATGTTTGATTCTTTTTCCAACAATGCACATAAGTGTCAAGAAATTTTACTAAAATCCTTAATGAACCTTCTATAGAATCCTACATGGCCCAAGAAGGATCTTACCTATTTCACATTAGTAGGGGGAGAAAGTTTAGAGATCAAATCAACCTTGCCCTTGTCAACCTCAATCCCCCTTTTGGAAATGACATGACCTAGCCAACTAAGGTGACCTAGCCAATGTAATAGTACAATCCCTTATTACATCATAAGGTGACTCTTCTCCCAACTTGAAACCAAATTAGTCTCCTTGCATTGTTTCAAAACCTTAGCCAAATTGTCAAGATGGGGCTTACCCACTTACTATCCGAAATTGGGTAAATGATGCCCACATCCAACCATTTGATAATTTCCTTTTTGACCACCTCCCTTATATTAGGATTGAGCCTCCTCTGCATGCCGCTGTACAGTTTAATGGACTCATCCATATAAATGCGGTGCATGTAGAGAGTGGAGTGATGTGAAAAATGCGTAGTTTGTAAAAATGGATTTTGATATCGTTGTAACGCGTAAATTCCAACCAACTTTTAAATTTATAACCTAGATAATATGAGTATCTAGTGTCGTCTAAGGAGACAAATTTTAGTTACAAAAGCAATAATCTCTCTCTTACTCTCTCAAATCCTCTTTTCTTTTTGGTTTTTTTGATTTTGTGATTTTTAGGGTTTTCAAATATAGGGCAACGAAAGATAAGAAATATGCCGAAGTAATTGTGCTAAGATGAAAGCCATTGAAAGCAACAAACAATTGAAAGGCACATGAAATTGAAAGCAAGTGAATTAAAGGGAAAATTTTGTCTTTGTTTTTATAATAAGAAGAACAAGTATCTGTTGAATCTAAAATCATGCTTTTGATAAGGTGCAAAATCGATTCAAACAACAATTTTAATGCGACTTGGTGAGTCCTGATTGATCTTAGGGAGGCGTATTTCAAGAATCGATCATGATTCTCTACTTGCTTGGAATAGCACTTCGGTTTCTACAACATGTAAATAGGATTCATCGGTTGCATTATTTATGCATAGAACGTGCTCATGGATTAAAAAGATGACAAATGTGAAGGTGTGAGTTGTCGTGCATACTACTTCCACTATTCACGTGTTACCGATGGAATTCCTATCTAGCAACAATTCATTTATATTATCTAGAACTAACATGATTTATTTTCAATAAAGAAAAATATATTATAAATTAGAGATAGATGGTTGATTCTAGATACGTGCTTCTGATAACATTATGAATGCAATAAAATAACAATTATAACAAGAGAAAGGTAGAGAAATAAGATCAGAGGTGAGGGCATTGATGGTGCTCCGATAAGAAGTGCTTCAGTGACCATGGATTACTTCAGAAAGGGCAGTAGAACCTACCCCTTTGGTGGTAAGGGGGCGGTCAAGAGCTTGGTGGAGGAGAGCACTTTGGAGTGGAATTAGGAAGGAGGCGGCCGATGGAGCAATGATGGTTGGTATGGGGGGTTCTTAGCCCCTTAAATAAGTAAATCAAGGGGTAAAATGGGTATTTTAGGACCCCCAACTGTGCCATCAAGCTAGAGCAAATGAGGGTCATATGATCGTGGATCAACAGCTCTGATCACATCGAGATCACCCTCTAATAGTGCCTCTAACATGCACTGCCATCTGATGTTGCCACGTGGCTCACCTATAGAAGTCCGATCACCATCGTGCGATTGTGGTCGTGTCAAGCGTGTAGTTGCTCCATTCCTCAGTGTGCGCTAAACGCACTCATTTGATCGTGGCCATCTAATCATGATCCGATGGCTCTGATGGAGTCAAGATCGTGCACTTGATGCACGCTGAGGGAGAGCTTGCCCACGTGAAGGCCTTCGAGGACCATCCAATCACGATCGGATGGTTGAGAATGCGTCAGATTGAGTACTTAGAAATCGTGAGGGTGCGTATGTGGTGTCGGACCCGAATAGGTTATTAATATGATGATTTTATCGTTGAAGTGTGTATAGTGGTTAACCTAAATTGGACCTAACCATCTCTTTACAAAAAAAATTTTTTTTACCTGGCCTACTTGATTTTATCTTGGTCACTTTTAGGCCCATGGTCGAACTTAGGGAAGTGGGGTTACAAGTCGAGTTTCTACGCCTTTCCTACAACGAGTCTCTTCTATTCTTTTATTGTGTTTTTGGTGTTTTTCTATTTAGATTTTTTTCTAGTAATCTTTGTCCTTGAGGCACACTCTCAAAATTGAGTTCTTAGCGTTGAGCCAAAATAGGGTTTCAAAATGGGTCTTGCCATTTGCAAGACGGAGTACCTGTAAGTCAAAGATTATCTTTTCTCTTTTAAATATTTTCTTATCTTTTTAATAACAGGAGAGCGAAATAGAAATAAAGTAAATACAGTATATATATATATATGTATATATTATGTATATAAAGGGGTGGGAGTGGAGGTGGAGATGGAGTGTAGCACGGTGTCGAGTCGGTCGTCGTCTAGAGAGACGCAACCAACAGGACTAGGTGCCGCGTGGAGTGTGGGATGGATGGTGGAAGATGTATGCGACCACGCTTTTTTGTACACGTGTATCGGGGAATGTCAGCAACTGGTGCAGATATTCCCGCGATACCGCGTATGGTAAATAATGTGAATATATATATATATATATGTATATGTATATGTGTAAATATGTCTATATGTATATATGGTTATCTATAGGTTATATATATATGTATATATGTATGTATATATGTATATGTATATATATATATAGGTATGTAAATATATATATATATAAGTATAGATAGATATATGTATAGATCTATATATATATGTATGTCTGTATAAGTATGTATATATAACTATATAAATGTAAATATATATGTACGTATATGTATATATGTATATATAGATATATGTAGCTAGATATATGTATATATATATATATATATATATATGTATGTATCTATACTTATAATAGTATCTACATAGATATATGTATATTTATATATATATATATGTATATATATCAGTATATATATATATAAGTAGATAGATATATCTATATATATGTATATGTATAGACTAATACATAGTTATATAAGTACTAATATATATATAGATACATGTATAAATATATATATATATATGTATGTATGTATGTATGTATGTATACTATTACATAAGTATATAGGTACTACTATATGCATAAATATAAGTATATATATATATATGTTTATAATAGTGTATATGTGTGTGTGGGTGTGTGGAAGTGTTAGTGTAGGTGTGTGTGTGCGTCAGTGTAAAAAGAGAGCGGGAGAGAGTGAGAGAGAGAGAGAGAGAGGGAGTGGGAGAGAGAGGGGTGGAGTTAAGGTTTTGAGGCATCTACAGACCAGCGGCGTCATCTGGTGGTTCGGGTTCGCACGCAGGCGTGCACGCACGCAGACAAGCGTGCGCTGGAGGGTTGGCGTGCGAGGGAGAAGGCCTGCGCCGGTCGGTTGCGAGCGCGGAGAGCTCGCGATAGAGCACGCGGGGTTGGAGGGTGAGGGCACCTGCAGCTTGCGTGGAAGCTTGCAGGTGCTGCAGGGGGGCAGGGAGGTGCTTGGTCAGCCGCTGCAGAGGTGCGCAGGGGCTGGTTGCGGGCGGAAGCAAGCTTGCGACAAAGCAGAGAAAGCGGAGGCGGAGAGGACCTGCAGGCACACGCGGAGGGCTGGGGCGCCTGCAGGCCCGTGTGGAAGGGGCTGCTACTGCTGCTACTTCCTTGCCGCTGTTGCTTCAAGCTTCAGACCTTGAAGCTGCTCCAATGGCAGAAGTTGTTGGAACAGACAAAATGAAAGAAGAGCCACCACGCCCATCGGCTCTTTGAAGAGCTGGGCGGTGGTGGTCTCACTGTGGTGGTGTTCACCACAGTGAGAGCTCCTGCCCGCCGGGTATCTCCGAGGAGGGTCGACGTATGGAGGGGAATGGAGGAGAGGACGGCTTGGAGAGCTACTGGTGGGTTCTTTTTTTGCTGCTGGGACCAGGCTTCTTTGAAGGTGGAAGCCGTGGCTTTTTATAAAGGGAGAAGGCATGGTTGGTAATGGCAGCTGTAGGGAAGGGCTGGCAGGAGAGGTAACCGCAAGGAATGGCAAGTTGCAGCCGCAAGAAGCATGGCGTGCAAGGAAGAAATTCCTCCATGAAGCCGTGGGGAGGATTAAAAATCAAGTGGAAATAAAAATAGAGATGGTGGATTTTGCAAAGAGGCACTTGAAGAAAAAAGTAAAATGCAAGGCCACTTATTTCATTCTCCTCTCCTCTCAATTAGATGCATGCATGCATGTATTTTTACAATGCAACTATGGAGACCTAATTATGCATTAGTAATGCTAGGAAATAGCACAAGAAGGCACTATTGCATGTGTATTTTTGCGGTGCAATCATACCCCCATGCCTATCTTTTAGTAGTCCCTAGCAAAACATTTTTCGTAGTATTTAGAAATAATCTTAAGCTGAAGATTTTCTTCTGAGGCGATATAGGTGTGTTTATTGTTGGATATTGTGAGAACCAATTGTAGAGAAGACTACCAGTACTTTAAGTCTCACATGACATAGATCATCTCTCAACTAACCAGGACTCTTGATATTTAAACCTTAAGTATGATTTCCAGGACCCAGGAGGTTTATGCCATACTCGAGAGCTCAAGAGGTTATGGCTTGTGCATAGTGAAGGATCAAGACTGACCAGATGAACACTAAGACTCAAGCCTAGGGTTTCACGAATCTTTAAGTACAGGTTGGTCCCAGTTTTAGCTCGTGTTTTCGGATTGACCCTTAAGAAGATGACGAAAAACTCAACTCCCATTTTCTGATTTTTGTGGCTCAAAGGAAAACAAGGTATTTGTAACCTGCCTTGAAGAACTTCTTGTATGGCGAAGACTTTACAGACATTTGTGAGATATACTGACTTATTTGCAACTTTTTTTTTTGAAACGCGTGTCAGTATATCTCTTACAACATTTTTTTGAAGGAGCATACTTTTTTTCTTTTTGGTGGGAGAGTTTCTTTTTGGTTGAAAGAGTCGCTCCTAAACACAAGACTAAAGACTGGGATAAAAAGTCTACCTGCGCACACAGGTAAGGACTCCACCTTCCCTAATGAACACTAGGGTTGGATCTTATGTTCACCTGGTCTTTCCTGATATGTGTAGTGTGAACCAAGTTTACTTAAGCTCTCAAGTAAAAGCAAACCAACGGATCCTGTACTGGTGTCTCAGGTACAAGAATATGTCCTTAGTTAGGAGAGATTTCAATCTACTTTGTCAATGCTCAAGTAAATTAAGCCCGAGCCTGAGCGAATCAAGCTTCTATGGCCTGGAAAGTCTTCAAAACAGAGGTTGAATATCCATTAAACACTTACTGTATTTTTGTTTTAGCCTTTAGATCATTACTAAACACCATTTATTTATATATATATATATAATTTTTTTTCGTTTTCTTTTTCTTGCATATTTATAAATAGGTGTGAACGGTATGATACCATAAAATACCCAGATCCTATGGATGCCTATCCACCCCCCCATGACAAACAATGCTATGTCCTCATATGCATGCAAGGAAAGGCAGAGAAAGGATGAAAGATCGGGTAACGAGAGCTGAGGGTCAGGGTATAGAGTAGGGTGGGAGGGTGGGTGGATGGTGGGTGGTGAAGTGAAAAGTGAAGTGCTCGCGATAGTGGCGGGAAAATTAATGGTGGGTGGTGAAAGGTCTGTCATTTCATGGAACGAGAGTGTCCCAGGCGGATCGGAGAACTAGTCGGGAAGAAGTTGTTCTTCAGATTGGCCAAGAAGAGGGGCTCTTTGGATAGATGGGTCCAAAAAAGAATAGCCCCAGTGAGTAGGATATGGGCTCAAGGTCCCAGTGTGGAGTTGAAAATCCGCCTGATTTGGTGGGAAAGAAAGGGCAATCCTGTCTTCAAGAGTGTGGACCGGTGGTGAGCAGCCCGGATATGACTCAGACCACGAGGTATGGGAAGCAGAGAAAACCTCGTCAGAAGTCTGGCCAGGAGAAGGTATGGGACAGGGGAGGGATGGGGGAAGATCACAGTATGTGTTGATCAGGCAGTCATCAGGTAATCCGTAGTAGTCAGAATAGGTCCCAATTTGTCTGATACACACGCTGACGGTTATGTCCTCGTTAGACGTGTCATCCTCGATGCAATCGCAATCAAAGTTTTTGGCTACCTTGAAGATGATAAGGGCACGGGCTGTGGCCAAGAAAGGTCGACCGAGGATGATCGAACAATCAGAAAGTGAACTAGGAACTTCCATATCTAAAACAAGAAAGTCAACAGGAAAACAGAGACTATTGACCCTAACCACCACATCTTCCACCATACCCTTCAGGATTTTGACAGAAAGATCTGCCAACTGTAACGTGACAAGGGTGGGTTTCAGATTTCCCAAGGAAAATATTTTGAGCATGATGGTCGATATAAGATATATGGAAGATCCTAGATCAAGCAGGGCACGGTTAAAATTGCAACCTTGGATGCTATAGAAAATAAGCGGTGTGCCCAGATCTTTCTGCTTCGGTGGTAGATTTGACAGCATAGCACAACTCACATGAGGCGAGAGAACCACCAGATTCTTAGTTTTCTTTGACTGTCGCCTGGGTGTTGTGTAGTCTTTGAAAAATCGGGCGACAGTAGGTATGTGATCGATAGCCTCAAGTAGGAGTACTTTGATTTCTACATCCTTGAACAAATTGTGCAGGTTATCAAAGATCTGCATATCTTTCCTTTTGCCTCTTGGCTCCCTCAGTAGAGCCTCAGGGAATGAGACTGATTCTGGCATCAATTTGGGTGTATCGTCTTCTCGCGAATGCGGTGCGCATCCCGAATGAGAGGGCGATGAAGAAGAAGACGGGCCAAGATCAGGTCGAGGCGGATCGACGGTCTGCTTACTGCTCCTCGTAGTGATAGCATTGGACAATGCGGGTCCAGTGGGATCATATGGCGAAGGAGGGTTCGCAATGGGGACATAAGAGTGCGGTGCTGCAGCAGGATTAGCTTGAAATCCCAGTGGAATGCTCGGAGCTTGCAGAATTTGATTAACCTGCCCCTGAGAAGGTCGTACCTGTGGTTGAGGACCACGGGGTACGAAGTTTCGTGGGTTTGGAATAGGTTGGGTGGGAAGAGTGCCTTGAGATCGAGTTGCCATGCCTAGTTGACTGATCTCAGCATTCTGCTGCGCCAATTGGTGCTGAAGAGAAGTAATGTTCTCTTCATGGCGCTTTGAAATTTTCGTCATCATTCGCATCAATTTGTCAAGAGGACTTAATGAGTGTTCAGTTTGTGGTACGCAAGGGCCTGATGGCGGATTCGCCATAGGATTAGATTGGGCCCTTGGGATGACGTGTGCGGACAGTCGCATTTGTCCCCCCGTGGGATTTTGGCACTGCGGGTTATTGGACCATGAGAAGTTTGGATGATTACGCCACCCTGGGTTATAAGTGGCAGAGAACGGGTTGTTCCCCAGGGCGCAAGCGTCTTCTATGACAGAAGACGTGTCCACATGTAAATATGCATCCGAGCACACGGAGGCTTGGTCCTTCATGTCGAAATACTGGCTCGCAGAAGCCAGTTCCACATGACTTACGGAGTCACTTGGTGCGACACTCGGTAAGGAAAGTCTTACAGGGTTTCTTGGGATAAGCCTGGTGTTGGAAGAATTGGAATTGTGACAAAGTGGTGAAGAGGCGGTGTTTGCCAGAGATCGGGCGGGGTTGGCCAGAAGCTCGTCCAGCTTCTTGTGCACGATGGAGACTTCATCCAGTTTTTGTGCAATAAGGCTTAGATCAGTGGATGAATGGGAGGGTCCCGTGTCAACTTCGTGGACATTTCAGGGCTGGCTGGTACGATTAAAGGCGACAATGGAAGCATTGTTCATCGAATTTTCACTCATATTTTCAAACAGTTCAAATGCTCCATTCTCATCTTTATTCATAAAGTTCCCTCCGTAGGAAGTGTCTGCAATCTGCTTCAAAGTTTCATTTAGCCCATAGTAGAAAATCTGGGCTATATGCCACTTAGGCAGACCGTGGTGCGGACACTTCCTGAGGAGGTCGTTATACCTCTCCCATGCCTCATGAAATTGTTCACCGTTTTGTTGCGTAAATGATGTGATAGCACGGCAAAGCGCATTGGTTCGCCCGATTGGGAAGAACTTCTTGAGAAATGTTGTTCGCATCTCTTCCCAAGAGTGGATGGTTCTCCCAAGGGTGCGTAACCACTGCGATGCTTTATCCTGCAACGAAAATGGGAACATCTTCATGAGGACTATAGGTAACCCGACATTTCTTGGTTTAACAATTTCAGCCAGTCGGGTTAGGTCTTCCAAGTGGAGAAAAGGATCTTCACTTGCAAGACCATGAAAGTGAAAATTTATTAGGCCAATTATATTTGGTTTCAGTTCAAAGTCGTCCCCACCCATGGGGACCTGAATTTGTCCTATGGTCTCTGTAGCAGCGGGATTCTGATATGAGCTAAGAGACCTAGGCTCCTACCGTTCGGGAGGGTTCTACATTTCCTCCAATGTTTCCCAAATGGCTTCGATTTGCTCATTATACATTTCCATTTGGGCTTTGAGGCGGGTTATGGGATCTACGGCTCCACCACTTAGTGGGTTTTGAGGGTGGTTTCCTCCCTCGGGATTTGGGAGTGGGTGTGCAGCCATGTTTGTGGAGGAGGAGGACGATTCAGCTTCTTTTCTAGATTTGTCAGTCAATTCAAATAGTTCAGGGTTTTGTGACCTCCTCCCAAACATGCACTACCGCAGGAAGAATTGGGGAGATGAGAAGGGAAGAGAGATGAGAGAAATGACGCCGCAAAGGTATACTTAATGACAAATCAATTCAATCCAATTCCTAACCTCTACAGTGTGCCCTTAGACCTAAAGATCTAAGTTACCTACTATCACGAACTACGGAACCGAATGCAAGCACCGCAGAACCACCTAGCCAGATTGAAAGGCCATTTGCCCCAGTCTTAGACACCCGATAGCATGCGGGAACTCTCACCAGCACATAGCCGCTACACACAGGTAGTTAGACCTCCAATCCTTAAGAAGGGTCAAGTTACTACCAGTTTTAGTTAGAGGCTTAAGGTCAAGTGCTTTTGGAATGTGAAGGGCGTTGTTTATGGGTAATGCCCAAGTGATTGATTTTCAGAGTGTGTAAAACAAGCATGCAACGGGGAAATCTCCCCGAATTGAAGTTTTTAATTGGTGAATGGTTTTTAGAGTTCAGCCTTAAGTAGTATGAATTTTAGGATTTCTCTAAATTACCAATTCAACCAATCTCCGGGTTTTGTGAAATACAAGTTTTCTTTCTAAGCCCAGCAAACCCTTCTTCAATATTAGTTAGTTAATGCATGCTAAAATGCAATGGGCTACCCTAAATGGAGATTTCTATGTGTGGATGCACGAGTCAGTTTTAAATTAATGTGAAAGGGAGCCAAGCACTTCGATTCAAGTGCTCCCAATCACCAAGAAAAATGTCCACACACAAGGCTCAACCAAAAGAAAATCAAATTGTTGGGGGTTGAGGTATTCGAGATCGAATCTTAGGCAAGTTGAAAAAGTTGTGGTGGGGTTGGAATTAACTCAATTCCAAGTCTCCCCACCAAAAATGTGATCCCGAATTATAGATAAGTGAGGCAAAAGAGGGGTGCAATCAATCTTTTTATGTTTGCCTCAAGGAATACTTCCCACGGTGAGAAATTCAAGAATCAAGATTCTTGGATTTTCGCTATGCAAAGTACAGCGGGAAATCCCGGGGCAGTGGGAGTGAAGACAATCAATCAAACAAGTGAATTTTAATCCACTTGCCCCAAGAGATCCCAAAAAGTTTTTCTAGTTTTTAGTTTTTTTTTTTATTAAGGTGACAAGTTAACCTAGGTTGCTAAGAAAAGAAAACCTACTTGTTCGGCAACGTGTGCGAAGCTCCAATGCGATGTCGGCGTCTTCATGCTCACATTCCCGCCTTGGATTTGCTCACATCTTCGACTTCGTGTGCCTGCCCTCTCCTTGCACCAGGTTCACCTGCACACCAAAAATAGAGATACCCGTGAAGAGAGAAGAGAAAAATTGAAAGGAATTGAATAGAAACTTACTTGAAGGTGCATCTCCCTGGCAACGGCACCAAAAAAGATGTGGTGTCAGACCCAAATAGGTTGTTAATATGATGATTTTATCGTTGAAGTGTGTATAGTGGTTAACTTAAATCGGACCTAACCATCTCTTTACAAAAAAAAATTTTTTTACCTGGCCTACTTGATTTTATCTTGGTCACTTTTAGGCCTAGGGTCGAACTCAGGGAAGTGGGGTTACAAGTCGAGTTTCTATGCCTTTCTTACAATGAGTCTCTTCCGTTCATTTATTGTGTTTTTGGTGTTTTTTTATTTAGATTTTTTTCTGGTAACCTTTGTCCTTGAGGCACACCCTCAAAATTGAGTTCTTGGCGTTGAGCCAAAATAGGGTTTCAAAACGGGTCTTGCTATTCGCAAGACGGAGTGCCTGTAAGTCAAAGATTATCTTTTCTCTTTTATATATTTTCTTATCTTTTTAATAACAAGAAAGCGAAACAGAAATAAAGTAAATACAGTATATATATATATGTATATAAAGGGGTGGGGGTGGAGGTGGAGATGGAGTGTAGCATGGTGTCGAGTCGGTCATCGTCTAGAGAAACGCAACCAATAGAACTAGGTGCCGCGTGGAGTGTGGGATGGATGGTGGAAGATGTATGCGACCAGACTTTTTTGTATGCGTGTATCGGGGAATATCAGCAACTGGTGCAGATATTCCCACGATACCGCGTATGGTAAATAATGTGAAAAAATATATATATATATATGTATATGTGTAAATATGTCTATATGTATATATGGTTATCTATAGGTTATATATGTATTTATATATGTATGTATATATGTATATGTATATATATATATAGGTATGTAAATATATATATATATAAGTATAGATAGATATATATGTATAGAGATATATACATATATATATATATATATATATATATATAGGTATGTATATATAACAATATAAATGTAAATATATATGTATGTATATGTATATATAGATATATGTAGCTAGATATATATATATATATATATATATGTATGTATGTATGTATGTATGTATGTATGTATGTATCTATACTTATAATAGTATATATATAGATATATGTATATTTATATATATATATATGTATATACATATATGTATATATATGTGTATATATATATATAAGTAGATAGATATATCTATATATATGTATATGTATAGACTAATACATAGTTATATAAGTACTAATATATATATAGATACATGTATATATATATATATATATATATATATATATATATAAGTATATAGATATATGTATATATATGTATATGTATATGTATATATATAAGTATATATATATATATATATGTATATATGTATATAAATATATGTATATATATATCAATATATATAAGTCTACGTATATATATATGTTTATAATAGTGTATATGTGTGTGTGGGTGTGTGGAAGTGTTAGTGTAGGTGTGTGTGTGCGTCGGTGTAAAGAGAGAGTGGGAGAGAGTGAGAGAGAGAGGGAGCAGGAGAGAGAGAGGTGGCAGCCGCACTGCTAAGGGGTGGAGTTAAGGTTTTAAGGCATCTGCAAACTAGCGGCGTCGTTTAGTGGTTTGGGTTCGCATGCAGGCGTGCACGCACGTAGACAAGCGTGCGCTGGAGGGCTGGTGCGCGAGGGAGAAGGCCTGTGCCAGTCGGTTGCGAGCGTGGAGAGCTCGCGACAAAGCGCATGGGGCTAGAGGGCGAGGGCGCCTGCAGCTTGCACGGAAGCTTGCAAGTGCTGCAGGGGGGTGGGGAGGCGCTTGGCCGGCCTCTGCGTGCTTATGACAGAGTGGAGAAAGCGGAGGCGAAGAGGACCTGCAGGCGTGCGCGGAGGGTTGGGGCACCTGCAGGCATGCGCGGAAGGGGCTGCTGCTGCTACTGCTTCCTTGCCGCTGCTACTTCAAGCCTCAGACCTTGAAGCTACTCCAATGGCAGAAGTTGCTAGAACGGACAAAACGAAAGAAGAGCCACCACGCACACCAGCTCTTTGAAGAGCTGGGCGGTGGTGGTCTCACTGTGGTGGTGTGCACCACAGTGAGAGCTCCTGCCCGCCGGGTATCTCCGAGGAGGGCCAATGTATGGGGGGGAATGGAGGAGAGGACGGCCTGGAGAGCTGCTGGTGGGTTCTTTTTTTGCTGCTGGGACCAGGCTTCTTTGAAGGTGGAAGCCTTGGCTTTTTATAAAGGGAGAAGGCATGGCTGGGAATGGCAGCTGCATGGAAGGGCTGGCAGGGAGAGGTAGCCGCCGGGAATGGCAAGTTGCAGCCGCAGGAAGAATGGCGCACGAGGAAGAAATTGCTCCATGCAGCCGTGGGGAGGATTAAAAATCAAGTGGAAATAAAAATAGAGATGGTGGATTTTGCAAATTGGAACTTGAAGAAAAAAGTAAAATGCAAGGCCACTTATTTCATTCTCCTCTCCTCTCAATTAGATGCATGTATGCATGTATTTTTACAATGCAACTATGGAGACCTAATTAAGCATTAGTAATGCTAGGAAATAGCACAAGAAGGCACTATTGCAGGTGTATTTTTGCGATGCAATCAGTATGCCCATGCATCATCGCTTGCGTCAGATGATCCGTCCATCCATGGTGCTGCGTAGCAGCTCCATTACTTCTCAATAGTAATCCAATGGTCGAATTCCATCTGCCTCACACTACAATGAATTGAGCTCCTTTTGCACAGCTCGAACTCGCATCTTGTGCTCTATATAGAGTGCTTGACCACTGTGCTACGAGCGCCTCTGTGTGGCACAGATGAATTGGTGCTCAGTCGCTCTCAGCCGGTGGATCTCTTTCAGCCGTTGGATGAAGATCCAACAACTGAGAGGAGTCTTCTCTTGATGAGGCGTTGAGTCCACGTAGCCCAAGTGTGGCCGTGGATGACAATCCAACAACCCACAGATAGTGTGGAGGCTCCTTCAGTAGCTGAGGGTGTAGTGGCGGCCATTGGAATTGCTCCACATGACACCATCCTGACCATCCATCTTCCCACCTTAGTAGATGGTGCTACAGTGCTCCGATTGAGGTGATTTTTGCATCGTTGTACTGCATTCGTCACTCTGAATTCATTCGTACAGTTTGATTTATCACCTACTACCCCGAATCATCTACAATTATTATTATCTATCAATTAGACATAAAAATAGAATTATCAATTAGACATAAAAGTAGAATTATTCTTTACATGGCTAAATGAATCAATTATGATGCAACTATGCAGCTCATGCATGCATTATTCTTAAGTTAAGCTAGGATCTTACTTAATTTAGGTTAATTAGGCCCTATGATTGTTGTGTAATCATTATCTCAATACAAGGCCTACTTGGAAAGCTCACTTGTGTGGAGGGATTCCACACAAGTAATTTCCAAGTAGAGGAAATTAAAAAACCAAAACGCTAAAGTAGAAAGTCTCCCGAATGGTGAAGAAGATGATCCTCGCTCCAAGCCCTGATGCGTCCTGACTTGAAGAGAACCTTCTTGCTCCAAGATGATGCTCCTTCCTAGCTCTCCATGGGTGGTGGACGTCCACCCTTCTCCTCCTTGCCTGGCCATCCTCCACAAGTTGCTCCTTGGCTTGGTTCCATGGAAGAAGAAAGTGGTGTGTAGAGACTAGAAGGAGGTGGTGTTTTGTCCTCCTAGTGTGAACGCCCACTCTTCTTCTTCCAAGGCGTTGGTAGGGATATTAGGTAGAATAATTGTAGTAGCCAAGGATGGGATTTAATGGTGGTTACATAGGGTTTATATAAATGATGAAGGGGTGGTGGTTATGGTGGTGAAGGGGCATTACAGGTGGCGCCACATGTAGGGTTGCCTTCATTTTCCCTCCAAATTTGGGGCTTCTAGAAGGTGGATTTTTGGAGGGAAATTGGAGGGCTAGGATGCAATTTGGAAGTGGATGGATGGTGGATATAGTGGTGGTTGTAAGGAGATATTTGGCATTAACTTAGGTGGTGGTTACATGGCGGTGGCACCACCATGAAAGGGTGCCTTAGGTGGAGGTAGTTATCTATGGTTGGCGCAAAAAATGGAGGTGGTTGCTTGGTGTTTTGTCACCAATTTTTAGGTGGAGTAGTTAGAATAGGGAGCTACATGGAGGAATAGGAAGAGAACTTAGCTTAGCTAGCTTGAGCTAGCTAGTAGCTAATGGGAGCTACGTGAGGTTCTCTTGAGTTGTCACGGAGCTAAGGAGAGTTGAAGTAGTTCACAACTAGTAGCCAAGCTTAGTGGAATTGAGCTGAAACTACCTAGGGAGAGCTGAATGAGCTGAAGAGGAGTTGGGATGAGTTGACATGCAACTAACTAGAGCTTCTGTCTTCTTCTCTTTAATTTCTTCCTTCATTGTGTCCAGGTTTAGTTGATCTTTAGTGGTTTCTCATTCCCTGACAAGCAAATGATATATATAAGTACATAAAATTATAGAAAACCCTAATAATGCATGCACTAGCCCTAAATGCATATGAATGCTTAATGCAACTAAATACTGTAGTGCGAATGAAAAAACCTAGGTACTATGTGTGATTTATGCTTAAGGATGATGATAAATAGGAGTTTATCATAGGGTCAATTCCCTTTATATTCGCTATGGTCAAACCAATCACCCCTCATATTCTCTTAAATAATCTACCAGTCCCCTTTCTCGATCCTCAACCAACTGTGTAATAAATGCCAGTTTATCATCATTCTTATACCCTAAAACTGATCTAGCTCTTAGGGTTTTAACTTTGCAAACGAGTTTTCATCTACTTTTAGGCATTCACTTAGGTTGGGCATGCATTGCATTTTGTTGTATTTTGATGCATTTACTTGAGTGTCAAGGATAGGCAGAGAGTCAGATCCCTCAAACCTTGGCAATTAAGAAGGCAGAAGATGAAGGAGAAGCTCACACCAGTTGGATCCCAACTTCTTCTAGCTGAACCAACTTATCCTTAGCTCCATTTAGCTCATCCCAACAGAATGGTGGCTCAAAATAGTTCACCTCAGCTCCATTTAGCTCACCTCAGCTGGATGATAGCTCAAACTCGCTCAAGACAGTTGATCCCAACTTCTCCAGCTCAAAACAGTTCATTGGAATCTCTACCTGATTAGGACTAGCTATTGTCATCAACTAGCTAAGACTAGTCAGCTAAAGATGACCTCAACCAGCTCAGACCATCTCAAGTCCAGCTCCCAAAGACTCAACTCAGCTCAACTTGGTTGAGCTTAGCTATTTGACCTAAGCTAGCTACTCCAGCTAGCTAAGTAATCTCCAAGAAGACTAGACCTAGCTCACCTCAACTCACATCATCAGAAGCCAGCTCATCTTAGCTTGGCTTAGCAACTAGTAAAGAACTAACAAGCTAAGCTAGCTAAGGCAGCTCCATGCAGCTCTCTTTAACAACTATCAACTCCAGTACAACTTAGATGCAGCTCCTCCTCAGCTCTTCCTACAAAACCCTAGCTCCTTCTACCCCCTCTTCCAGTACACTACTAGCTAAACTCTACTCCATGACCAACCACCACCGACCTATACACCGGTTCAAGGGTGGCGTCAAAACCATGCAACCTTTCACCATATAACCACCACCCTAACCACCATTAAATTGGCACCAAATAGCCCCTCATGCCTCTCCAAAAGTGGCTCCAATTTAAGCCCCCATCACAACCCTACACCTACCCATTTTGATCCATCACCACCCTCCATTCTTGGCACCAAACCTTTAACCCTTAACCACACCTAACTCCACGCCAAACCACCCCTTAACTAAGCCTCTCCACACCCTCTCAATTGGTGCCAAATCTCCCTTAAATCCTAGCCCTCCATACCACCACAACTCCCATGTAAACCCTCCACATATGGCCCCTTCTATAAGCACCAAAGTTGGTACTAACGTGGTGGTTTACAACCACCATGGACGGCCATCAAAAGGGTGCCTCCAACCCTTAACTAACACCCTTCATAAACCTTGAATCGGTGCCAAGAAACCTTGGTCCTTGGATCACCTAACTACCCCCCAAAACCCATCCTAGCCATTCACTACATACACGCCTACCCTTCCCCGTTACCACTCTATATATACCCACATAACCACCACATTCAAATCACCCTTGGCTACATTATATCCTAGCTTACACCTATATTCCTACCTACTATATTTGGCTAAGAGAGAAGAAGAAAGGAACATTAAGGAGACAACCCTGTCTCCTTGGTGCCTTCCTCTTCTTCTCTTCTCTATTGTGCCCAAACCAAGGAGGACACAACTAAGGGGACGGCCAGGCATTGGAAGAGAGCATAGGGTGGTCCACGTCCACCCTAAGGAGGACAATTAAGAGTGGAATTCTTCTACTCTAGGAGGAGCAAGGCACACCCCATCTAGGGCTTGCCAAGGAAGAGAATCTTCATCTACTTGGAGTACTTCAAGGAAGGAGTTGGAGGATCCTTTCTATGCCTAGGAGCAGCTGAGCTTGGAGCAAGGATTCCTTGCTCTTCATCATCATTACTAGGAGGATTTTGTTTTATTACTTTTGCAGTAGAAGCATTTCACTACAAGATTTTTGTAAAATAATTTTCTCCTCAATATAAGTTGCCTTCCAATTTTTGTTGCATTTATTTACTTGCTTTTATTTTAATTTAGTGCACTCACACTCTCTCTAATTATCCTAAGTCTTCACGTACCTAGGGTGAGCTTAGAGAGAGATTCTTCTTATCACTTAGGCTCTAGCGATAAGGCGTAGTCTCCTTTCATGTTTCTTTGTTTTGTTGCCCATTATTCCAAAAACCCAAAAAAGTTTTATATCCAAAATTACTAAATGAAAGTTGAGCTTCATTTTTTGAGCAAGAGACTTTTAAAATCGCATTTCCGCCTCCTTAGGGATGACCCGAATACTTGCTAAGTACTCAATTTTTATAAATCTTAAAAGCGATCGAACTCATGCGTACAACAATAAAAACCCTAATTTGCAAATCGCATGATTTTTTGTATCATTGTGATGAGATGATTACTGGTAGGTGTGGCTGCGTGTGGAGCCTATAAGAACTAAGTATACATTAGAGGGGGGTGAATAGTGTATTATCGAAATCTAATGCTGAATTAAAAATAGCATTCACCACATATGAATCAATCACAAAAGTAGATGACACCTGAATTTTAGAGTGGAAATCCTTCCAGGTAAAAACCACTACCTAAGCCTCGCAGCTTAGGATTTCTTTGACTAGACAATGCTAGTCAATTCCACTAACACACCACTTAAAGAGGGTGGCAACCTCATACAAGACTTCTTCTCTCATACACCTAATCAAGAGAAGAAAAATAGCAAGACTCCTAAAATAACTTGGGTCCCAAATCAAAATAACAGGAATAAAATATATAATAGTAAATACTATGGAACCTCAAAACTAAAACAAATCAAGCTTTTTGGAATCGCAAAGAGCCATGCTTTAGATCGTAATAGTTGCAAGAGAAGAGGCACGAAAGCACTAGAGAATGTGAGAGAATTGCTTACTAAAGCTCTTTAGGTGTGTTTTGAAATGGGGGGTTGAGGGTCCTATTTATAAGTGCTTTTCGATCTGTTTTAGAAAGTATGGAAATACAGATTTGGTCGATCAAAATGACTTTTGGTCAATTAAATTAAAGTTTTGATTGATTCTGTGTTGATCGATTAAATTAGGAATTTCATTGACTTCTAACGCAATTTTAGAATTTGACCGTTAGAGGTCATTGATCAATTACTCTAAGTGGTTGATCAAAAGAAGTGAATTTGGTCGATAAAATATAAAAGATTGGTCAATCAATAGTACCAAAAACTTAGGGTTTTAGCTGGATTTGAAAAAGTAACGAAGTTTCATAATGCATTGGTTGTTATCTTTGAGGTTCCTTACAATATACAAGACTCAACAAAATTAGAAAGAGTCTTCAAGTACTTCATCAAAGATTGATTGCTTATGTGGCATGATCATTTCTTGAGTCTAACTTTAAATGTCCTGAAATGATTAGTCCATAATAAAACATAATTTTGTTACATCAAAACAAGGGTATCAACATTCTCCCCCTTTATGATGATAACAAAATTATAATTATATATACATGAATGAAGAAATGATGCATGACATGCTGCCTATGTTAAGTGCATATAGAAATTTTTCTCCTCCTTTGTTATTAGCAAAAAGCGTCTAACAAAGTATAAAACAAAAAATTTGCTCCCCCTTAGTAAATGTTGTTTGCAAATTATGGCATGCTGCTTATATAAACAACATTAAAAATAACAGGGATTCATATAGATAGGAAGATCTATAACTAAATAATGCATTAAGATTAGCAAGAATAAAGTACTACAAAGTGTCGTAAATAAGAAACTACAAGCCATGAAGATCATAAAGTACTACAGATAACAAGTGCTACAAAAGAAAACTACAAATAAAGTACTACAAGCAATCCAGTACTACATCCCATAATGTTGCAAAGAAAAGAAAAACTAGAAGAAACTCAAAAAAGCCTCGATGTCTGATGGGAACTCTGCGTCCATGTCAAAATCATCCAATGTATAGTTGGCAATGCTGGGTCTGACGGAAGAGGAGCCGAGAAAGCAAAGTCGTCCTCCCAAAACTAGTGACAACTGAGTCTGCGTAGTACTGTTGGACGGTGTGACTAATGTGCCAGCTTGCTGCTGTCGAGGAAGTGCTGAGGTAGTCGAGTCATGAGGAGGTTCTGCTGCTACTGGAGGAGGATCTCGTCTGGCTCTAGGAGGCCTATGGCCTCAGAACTGAAGCTCATGTATCTACTCTCCCAGCTAGTCAAGGAACTTCCCCTGCCTGCTTAGGTAGTTGGATACCTAAGTGTCATGCTCCATCATCATCGAGCTAGTCTCCCTCTAGCGATGCATCATGTGGTAGATGTCATCAGTGATGTCCTGAACACCCAGAGTGTCATACCTGGTGAACTACCTATCAAGGTAGGGCCACTCATAGTCGAAGAAGGATGGAGTGGGTCTAACTGAAGGAGGGCAATAGGAGTCAAAGTAATGGTAGGGTGTGTAGGCAGGTGGAGCAGTAAAAGGTCCAGCCTAAGAGGGTGGAGGCTGGGAAGAGGAGGAAACAGCTACCTAAGAAGTTAAATCCTGTCGTCCCAGACGCTCTTGCTCCATCTTGGAGTAGGTAAGCTCCCCAAAGATACTAACACAAGAGATGATCTACTTATGGTTGATATCCATAGGCACACTAAAGTGGTGGAAGATATGAGAAAGAAGGGTCACAAAAGGAAATACACTCATGGGCTTCCTTTCCATGATGGTGAGGTTGAAGTGGTTCCAATTAAATTGCATTGCTTGTCATAAAGACGTAAAGAGCCACAAGCATGGAACCAGGATAGTTTTCGAATGAGGTGGATTTGGACATAAAGTTCCAAAGAAAGATGTGGTTAAGGAATCAGAGGAGAGGATGGAAGTAAGGTGACTTGGTGGGCTTGCCCAAGTCAAAAACTCAGGAATCATCAAGGTCTCCCTAATGATCTCGGAGGTGGTGTTGTAATGGAGCTCGTGATAGGTGGGACTGATAAATACCAGTTTTTCATCATTCTTAGGCTAATATTACACTTAGTTCCTAGAGTTTTTGCAATCTCATTGTGGTATTAGGTTGCATTTAAGCATTCACATGCATTTAGGATTTAGCCATGCATTGTTAGGTTTTCTCTTCATTTTATGTATTTATACACTTATATTATTTGTTAGGGATGAGGACATAATAGAAATCAACTGAACCCTAACTATGTGAAAGGCAAGAACTCGAAAAGAGGATAGAAGCTCAAGCAGCTATATCCAGCTCACCTCAACTGTATTCCAACTCATCTTTAGCTCACCCCAACTCATGGCAACTCAATTCCATGGATCTTAGCTACTAATCTTGACCTAGCTAGCTAAGCTAGCTGAAGAGTCATCAATCAACTACATTCCAACTCAAGCCAACTCATCTTCAGCTCAAGAAGCTCAATTCAGTTCAACTCCTTCATGCATGGCTACTAGTTGTGAACTAGCTAGCTAAGGAGACCTCAAACAACTCAACCCTAGCTCACCTCAGCTCTAGGAAAGTTGAAGTTATCTCCTTTCAGCTAAACCCTACTCTGCTTGGCTACAAGCAGAGAACTAGCTTGTTGAGCTAGCTGCTAAGTTCACAAGAAGCTCTTCATCAAATATCCTCAGCTCCAGACAAGTTCAAGACAATTCAAGGCAGCTCATCCCAGCTACTCTAGCTTCTACTAGCTACTAGCTACTAGCTTAGCTAGCTAAGCTAGGTCTTACCCTACTCCTACTCTACTTCACATGGTCAGCCACCCATCTCCCAAAAAACCCACCAAAAACCTCCACCTTCTCCTCCTCCTTTAGTCACCAAAATAAGGCAACCACCACCCTCCCTCACACCCATTCAAAATGGCACCAACTTAGGCACCTCTCCAACCCACAATCACTACCATCCCACGGCAATTAAATCCCACCATCCATTCCACATCAAAGCCTATCCTAACCCTTGATTTTTCCCTCCAAAATTATACCTTCTAGAAGCCCCATTTTGGAGGGAACATGGAGGCATCCCTACATTTGGCGCCACCCATATGCACCCTTCCACCACCATAACTACCACCCTTTCCATTCCATAAAAACCCTACCCTACCTCCACATAAAAGCCATCCTTGGCTACATAATTCCTACACCAAAAACACTACATCAAGGCCAAAGAGGAGGAAGTTGGGCTTGCACATTAGGAGGGCCCCTTACCATCATGCCCTTCTAGTCTCTACACCCTAATTTCTTCCTCCTTGGAACCAAGCCAAGGAGAAACCTAGGAAGACGGCCAAACAGGAGGAAAGAGTGGTGGACGTCAACTCTTGAGGGAGCTAGAAAGGAGAAGACTGCAAGAAGCAAGGAGGAACCCTCTTCAAGTGTAGGAGCAGCCACACATAGAGTGAGTGCTTCTTCTTCAATTGGGAGCTTTCCTACTTTTTCTTCTATGTATTCATTTTACTAAAAGCATTCCTATACTTGGGGATTAGTTATGTGGGATTCCTCTACACAATTGAGCTTCCCAAGTACTTATAGACATTTTTGCTTAATCAATCAATGGCCTTTCATCAATCTTTGTCTTTAATTCAAAGTGTCATTAATTTCTTTGTGCACTACTCCACCTTTCTAATTATTGTAGGAGCACTTGCTTAAGGTGAGCTTAGAAAGGTAGGACATCTTTTATTTCAATTACTTAGGCGTAATTGGATTTTGTTGCACAAAAATTTGCATTCCGTTGCCTCGATTACAGAAACCCTAAAAAACTCACAAACCCTAAAAGCACTAAAAAGAGAATTTGGGAGAGCAAGAGAAAGAATATCATCTTCTTAACTAAAAATTGGCCTCCTTGGATGACCCTAGATACTCCCACTATCTAGGTTTTACAAATTTAAAAGTTGTGCGGATTTACGTGTTATGACTTAAAAACTCGATTTACAAATCACGCATTTTCTCACATCAGGGACTAGAGGAGGGACAGCCAAGAACCTAGAAGAGTATGCCAGCATTTACCAATACCTTAATGTCATAGACATTAAACGTGAACTAAACATCAAAACCCTTGCCTATATTGCGAAGGTTGGAATAGAAAGTGTGACACACCATGGGGTCAATCCCTTGATACGACTACCTTCTGTGTTCGCATAAAAGTTCCTATCAAAGAGACAACCTGTCTTATGAATGTGCTCAAAATAGTCTAGGTCGATAAGGAGACTCACATGCAGAGATAGCTTGAAATAGAGAGAAAAGTTATGCCTCGCGTCATCATTTATAAAATAGCTGTCAAAAATATCATCACAAGGGGTGGAAGAGTGACGGGAGCATTTAGGAGTCATAATCACAATTCTGTTCTATTTTAGTTGATCAAAATAGGTTAATTGATTGATTAAAAGTCAACAAAGAATAAAAATTGATCAATTAAAATGAAGACAGTAGCAAAGTTAAGTGCAAGCAATTTTTGGCCGATCAAGTTAAGAGATTTGATCGATCAAGAATAAATTTTGATTGATCAGTGAAAATTCATTTGGCCAATCAAAAGAGGCATAGAACATTTTTAATACAATATTTTTGGTCAATCAAAAGACATAAATTGATCAATCAAAAATCAACAGTAGCGACAAAAATAAGGGTTGTGCAAATTGAACGAGTTGAAAGAAAATGAAGAACACGAAGAACAAGTGGCCAAAAAAAAAATGAAACAACATTACATAACTACATCAAAACAAGATCAAATCATTCTATGATATGTAAGAAAAGGACAGGGGATAGGGATATACTAAGATCGACAAGGATCGATCTGAGAAGGCAGTGTGAGGGGAGGCGGGGAGGAGGTCGATCGATCATCAGGGAGGTCAACGAGGCAGCAGTGACAACAAGGATGTCACTAGAGAGGGGGGTCGACGGCCTTGGTCGACCAAGTCGTGATCAACGGTGGTAGCGGTGGTGTTGTTTGGTCAATGGGAGGGAGGTTGTGGATGCTCTTGGTCATTAGTTGTGTGGAGGATGGGGGGACCACGATGGGAGCTCTTGGAGGGAGTGGGGCCTGTGGTGTTGGTTGTGGTTACTTTGTTGTGTTAAGGGGAGGAAAGGGTAAATATTTTGAGTGAAAAAAGAGTGGTAAAAAGGTTCTTTTTATAGAGATTAGGTCAACCAAAATAGGTAGGTAGTAAAAAAAGAACAATATCAAAGATTAGGAGAGGATTAGCAATCAAATCAAGGTGATTTGATTTGCAAAACACCAATCTCGGCAAAGTGATTTCCACCCAGATTTGGTTGATCAAAAACATTATTTGGTTGACGAAAATCAAATTTGTTTGAACCAAAGAGATCTAAGTGAATCAACTCAAGTGGCTTTAAGGTGCTGACTTTATAACCTGATAAATCTACAATATTTTGTGGTAAAATGCCTATTATGTAGGTTCCTAAGATGTTTAGATGCATTTGGCATTGCCAATAATGCAAAACATTCATCATATTGCATTTATATTAAATTGTATAAATTATATATTAATTTTCATGTATTAATGGCTAGGGAACAAGGTGGCACATCTCTGGGCTTCAGATGAAGAATCTAACCGTACAGATATGATTAGAGCAACGATCAGAGTCCAACTCCTTCAAAATTGCCCTAATCGGACCTCCACAGCATCCTCTACAAGCCATAGATGATCGATGGCCAAGGGACAGGATGATGCAAATATGGACCTCAAAAGAAAAATCCAACAGTACGTATGGATTTGGGTTGACAATCACAGCCCAACGGCGTGAAAATCGCCCCAATCCGACATCCACAGTATCACCTACGAAGAGAAGATGGATAATCCAGATGGCACCACATGGCGCCATCTAGGCCACCCAAGGCCACCGCTGCCTCCCTCCTCATCCACACCATTAATTCTCAGTTGTTGGATCTTCATCCAACAGTTGAGAGGAGCCTAACCCATGCTTCTACTCCTCAAGAGGGGCTAAACTCAAAAGATCATGATCGTTGGATCTTCATCCAACGATTGAGACCTCGTGCCACAGCCATCATCAGATCGACATTATTGTTCCCCTAGCACAACGGTCACACACGCACCTCTTAAACAAGAAGTGCAAGTTCAAGATGCCATCAACTGCACCCTTAGCACATGTCTATCAAAATTAGACCGCTCGATCGCTATCTAGCAATCAAGATTAAGCTGCGTAGCTGAGCACGGGTTAAGAGCAATCCAAGGAGCACGGAAGGTGGACTGAGAACCACGCAACATTACGAATCTACGCTGACAATAAATGCCTAATCATACGCGCCCCAGTGTGTGATCTCAGCGCACAAAGGCACCACTCTGAAGTGTCCATCTTAGATCTAACAGCAGTTGCACGCTTCTTATGATCTCAGAGCACGTGCTACGCACGATTTGTGAAGGGTGCATGAGGTTGCTCCTCGGCCATGTGATCAATATCCAAGGGTGCACATTGATAGGTCCACTTTAGTGGACTAATTTAGTACTTAAGTGCATTATTATTTGGATGAGAGATTAATTTAAAGCATGCATGTTATTGATAAAATCATGTGAACGTTAGATTTATCATTTCATGTATTAATTGCATTAATCCTTATATAAAAGGGTTAATTACTTCTGTGGCTGCAAGGTCATTTAGGGAAGGATAATTTTTAGTAAGTCCACATCAAATACAATCTTAATATGTATTGATTTCTGAGAGAAAGAAAGAAAGGAAATATAAATAATGATATAAAACCACCGCTACCCCTCTCCAATTTGAGATTCGTCACCATTCCCTTTCCTTTTCTAATATCTCAAACAAGACAAAAAAAGATGGTGGCAACCAGCACTTGGGGATCTCTCTCTTCCCATAATCTCTCCATCTCATGCTATTGTCTCTTTCTCATTCTATGTATAAAACATGCAGGGACGGCTGAATATTTGATCCCTCCACGAGAGGTTTGTCCTCTCCAAATATCTCCTCCAAAAGGAGGCAACTCCTCCACCATCGATGCCACGACCACCACCGCGTCTTGCCCACGACAACGACCACCACTGCGTCTCGCCTCTGATGACCACCACCACATCTCGCCTATGCCAAATCCATCACTGCAGTAAGTGGTGATAGCACCAACACCCGCAACAGCGACGACAAACCACCACCGAGACCGCATCGACCTCTACCGTGTCCGCCGACCAACAGAAGCACACGCCCTTGCTCCCTTTCACTTAAGACGTCCGGGAACCTTCTCGGACGTCCAAAGCCCCTGCACCTATCCTTCCTTCAGACAACTGAGCAGCCATGCATGCACACCACCACCTTTGCGTACACTCTCCAGCACCATCCAATAGCCACGCACAACGCCAACTTCCTCCGCGCACCTAGCCATCATTGATGCCACCATCAAGCGTACCTCCTCCTCGCGTGTGCTTACACACCCAGGTCCTCGCACAGCCACAGGAAGCATACCAGGCAACGCACCACGCACACACCTTTGCCGATAGAGGCGCTACCTTCGCCACGCACGTGGCCTGCCTTCTATTCCAAAGCGCATGCTCACACCCGTGCACCACAGCCTCGCATGCCCTCCACAAAAGCGTGCAGCAGTCGGCACCTCAACCTCCTCATCGTGCCCAGCTTCCCCATCTTCTTCATCTTCTTCCTCGCCAACCAACAGGAAACAACCCAAACCTCACGCCAGTCCACCTCCGTGCAGCCATCACCACAGGCCTCGATTCTCCTCTCCAACCACGCCACCGACCTCCCCTCGATGCCACGAACCCGACCAAGTCCTTGGTCGTGCCAACCGCGATCCATGAGCATGTGCGAACAAGCCACCGCCAGCGAGCTTCTTCTCCATTGGCCGACCACCTTCGGCTGTCTCCGTCATTGCCGCAACCTCTATCGGACCGACATCATCGTCGACCTCCCTTGCTCGTCAGTAGCCCGCTGACGCTCCCTCTCGTGCGTGAGCAAGAGAGAGAAGTGGTATTAAAATTTACCAAACATGCCATTGTGAACCACTATTCAATTTTTTTTATTAATTTATTGTGGTGAAATTGCATCCTGACACTTGTTCTTTCTCGTATTTGTTCGGCTATTGTTCTTCATCTCATTTTGCATAGAAATTAGATTCAGATTTGCGATTTAGTATGCATGCAATTCAAAATTACATGACATGCGACTACACATGCATCATCTACATATTTTTGGGAGCTTGATTTCTGACATGAAATTTACATAAATAACCCTTAACTTCTCATGAAATTGAAAGTTACATTCAGAACAGCATATTCATTAAATTGATTCCGTGAATGTTTCTGCGAACATGATGGCTACATACCCATGAATTTATTGCAGTCATTCCTCCCTGTGGATATGACCAACTCTTCATGGTTAGTTTTGTTGAAATATTTTTGTTCGAGATTTTCCACCACGATTTATACACTGCGACGACGTATTTTTCTGAAACAACATCATCAGCGAAGCGAAAATTGATTAGCCCATATTTGTGGGCTATTGAAGTATTTAAGTGCCTAGACATTAAGTTAATTTTAACATTTAGATAGCATACATTAGGATGTAAATAAATTAATTCATATTTTTAGCTTAAGTGCATAATTCATGTGTGGCATCCATATCTAAATGCATTTAGAATTAACCTAGAATTGCATGCATTTGATTAGTTAATTAATTAGGTGCATTACATACATTATTTTAATTAACATATAAGTTAAGGAGTTATGTCTAAATAATCCTAATTATTTTATTATTCTTCTTCTTCTCCTTCTGCAGGTAACCCCTCTGCCTCTGCCTCCTCCTCCTACGCATTCATTCTTCACAGTTGCCAGCATTCACTCAACGATGGATCTCCTTTCGCCTATTTGGATTGCAAATCCTTGTAGCCACAGCTACAAAGGAGGAGGAACGGCTGCCATTCAAAGGAGGCCTCCATCCCCACTCCTCACCATGCAAAGAACTTGTTCTCATCTGCTCCACTACCACTGGTCAACCGCGGCAGTGTTTCATCACCGTGGGCGTGCGGGGTGACAGCCTACACCGCCATCGTAGAGATCCGCACTACAAACTCACCATGCAACCGCTTAACCACCAACTCCACATCCCCCACCACTTTCTCTTCTATTTCTCTTCCACCTCAAAAACAAACCCAACTTCACTCGTCGCCACCCGACTTACGCAGCAGCTGCAACTGTAGCAATAGAGCACAGCCTCCACACGCCACCCACTGCACTGCCCCTCACCTTCAGATGCGCACACCGTGCGCACCTCCTCACTGCCCTACAGAAATGTCATGTGCAGCAAGTCCTTCGTCGGCTCCCTGTGCAGCTGCACACATGCACCCTCGTGCCTGCCGCATGCATCACCAGCAGCAGCTCCACCCGCACGCAGAGCACGCTGCACCTCCGCCTGTGCCTCCCATGTCGTGCGCAGTAGAACCAACCCACTACACGCCCGCACAGCCTCCACGCCCTCCTTGTTGCACCTTCGCCTGCAACCACTCCAAGCGCTACTCCAGCAACAACAAAGCACCCCCCCATTGGCCCTTGCATCCAACCTGTGCGTGCAGGGCGCACGCTACTCCAACACCTCCACCCACATGCAGAGCATGCATCCTCCAGCACCTCCAGTGGCCACTCTCACACTTAGCAGCGTAGCATCCTGTGCACCACGCAGCAGGCCAACGCACGACCACCGGCCTCTCCTCCTGTGAGCGTCCACCGCCAGCCACCTCTAGCCACACTTCCAACGCCATCGCAAAGGCCTTGCTCCGGCCGACCTTTTCCCATAGTAGCTCCTCGAACGAACCTCTCTCCCGTGCGCTAGGAGGAGAGAGGTAGAATCCTCTATTTTAGTTTGTATTTTAATTTACGGGAATTGCCATTGTCAAGAATCATTTTTTTGATTTCTTAGATTAATTAAATTATGGTGAAATTACAGCTTTATCCTTATTCTTCTATATAATTGTTAAGCCTTTATGATTCATCTCAATATGCATTACATTTAATTTTGAATTACATTTTAGTATCCATGCGAGTGAAAAGTTCATGATATACCCTTGCACATGAACAATTTTCTTACATGAAAATTATGTCAACAACCCTTGACTTTTCCATAAATTTAAGGTTTACATTCAAAGCGACATATTCATTGTTTGATTTGATGAATATTTTAGCGAACTCAATTTCTACCTAATTGTGATTTTAATAGGCCTCTGCCTCCCTGTGGATATGACCCACTCTCCTGTGAGTGGTTAATTTTAATTCAATACTTTGATTAGTCGATTTTCTACCACTTAGAAATGCAACGACAAATCATCTTAATTATCATCTTCGAAAGCGAAAATCGACTTGTCAAAAATCCCTCGATCAAATGGCACCATTGCTGGGGAGGCAATAGGTGCAATAAATTTTCACGATTATATTTTGAGATTATTCCAAATTACACATTGATCTGACCAGTTGATTATTTTTTCTGTGCGAGGAATATGACGAGGGACAGGCATAGCAGAGAAGCAACGTCGACCTTGACCGACGCCCACACACGCGGAGAAGTCGTGAAGAGAAGGAGATCAGGATCCTGCTTTCACATGGGATTCTCCTTCGTCATGAAGTTTATTTTGATTCTGTCTTCTCGCCCTTGTAGCAATTAGGGCTTATTTTCGGGGGTCTGTCCTCACATTCTTTAGCATTTAGGGGCTATATTTTTCTACTTGCATGATTCATTTTCTACTATCATGCCTCTAAAACAAAAAGATAAAAAATATCGAGCTGCTTGTTTAGGAGTTGCATGCCCTTAGGTGCGCGCATTTAGGGGTAATTGAGCAGCTTATTAGATCTCTTTCCTTGCATTGTGAACATATCTGCACGAAGATTGCTGGAGACAAGTATAGCGTTCTATCTTTCCATCCAACTACTGTTCACACATTGCATGTGGATTAAATCTCAAGACCACCAAAATTGATTGAATTGAACTAATTCAGTGGTAGCCTAACTGAAATTGGAACTGCTAATCAGATTTGACCTAAACAATCAAAATCACATGTGCTCTGATTAAAAGGGACTTGTCTGAGATTCTTGTCAAAACCAAAATTGATTTGCGGTGTGATGCACACTTCTGATACTAAGCACACACACTAGGCACTGCACTAAGGCTCGATCCCTTAAGGCTATAGGCACCGATCTCTTTATCGATGTAGACCCTCTGATTTCGCCTTATGGTGGTAGTACTATCTTCTAACCAAGTGTTTTAATACTTCATGGAGGGGGACACCCCTTAATGGAACAAAAGGGTAGTTAAGAGGCATCGCTTATGCATCGCCTCAAAGGAAGGGTTCACCCTACTTGCATCCCTTTGTTCGTCCTTGGAGTAACTTCTCAGTTGATCACCTGAGAGTATCATTGAAGCAAGGTGTAAGTCCTAGGGCACGCGAAGGTCGACTTAGGGCCTTTAATTTATTATGAAACCTCTTTGGCCACCAAGAAAGAACGTAAATGACCTCTATTCTTCTCCAAAGAGCTTGTCAAGGATCTCAAGTCACAGCTCCCTCTTATACCACTAAAGTTGGAACGGACGGGTGCAAACTTGACCCCATTTGACAACTTTAAGGGGTAGATTGGAGGTTGGCTTAAATCTACTCTAAGAAAGAAAAGAAAGTCCCCTTTCCTTATGTTTAATTGGGGTATGTGTTGTTCAAGTCATGTTTTCAAATAGATTACAATAGCTACTTCACTTTTTACTTTCACCCTAGAACACCAAATTCCAATCCCATGACCTGCAGTGATCCATCATCTGATGAACAATGGGATCTTTTCTACTCCTACTATAGGAACATTGATCTAATTAATCACTAACCCAGTGGTGATGAGTAGAACCTAGGAGAAGGGTATCCCAACCTTAGCTCTTCCATGACAATGCCCAACCCACCTACCCTTCATGATTTGTCTTATCGAGGTTGGACCAATAATCCTAGGCAACTTGAACCTGAGATTGACTATTCTCCACATTCTAATAGTAGCCTCTCCTCTTTCAAGAGAGAAATGCAAAAACAACAGATGGAAATGATGGAATCTTTAGGAGAGTCTTTGTGGATGAGTAAATAATTAAAAGAAGAAATTTGTCACTTGATTTACTCCCTTGAGTTTGATCATAACCCCTCCATGTTAGATACATCTCCCTTGAGAGAGACACGCCACGTGATGGAAGGGACATTAGGGACCCAATCTCGGAGTATAGTGATTGCGCAGCAATCATAGGTCTTAATTGACCTAAATTAGGCTAGGACTTAGCATAAGTTAGGGTAATTCATGCATGCATAAGCATTATTTGCATCTTTACTGCTTTCTTTTATCTATCCTACCAGGGGCACAAAAGCATCTCGTGCTGGTTCAGATGCCATGGGCGGCATTATCCCGAAATATTGATTGTCATGGTCTGAATTTAGCTATAGAATGCCATGGGCGGCACTATCCTGAAGTGTCGAAAGCTAGGGTTCTGGGGGTTGCCATGAGCGGTGCTATCCCGAAGCATCGATTGCTAAGGACCCTACGAGGATTGATGGTGGGGACAAGGAATCCCATACAGATCGTATTTAGAGCCAATCCATTGTTGAGTCTAGGGGAATTTAAAAAGAAAGAGAGAAAACTCTCGAAATAATATTTCTCCCTCTCTTACTAAAAATGCACTGGCAAACTGAACCTAGCCTTGCTGCACATATGCACGGGTGGTTTAACCACTGGGGTCAACGAACCTCTGGGTAGTTTTTGTGGGCCTTACAAACCTTTGTGGCAGACCCAAGGCTGTGGCTGGTCAGTTCCGTATCTTGGCTGCTACTTGAGTAACTTTAGGACTATAATTGGTATTTCGATCTAGTCTCTAAAGGAGTGGCACAATAGGATGTCCTAACAAAAAAAATCTGGCCTGGAGACCTGGTCTATTTTGTATGATTTTGCTTGGGACTAGCAAAACTTAGGCATGGGAGTATTGATAGGTCCACTTTAGTGGACTAATTTAATGCTTAAGTGCATTATTATTTGGATGAGAGATTAATTTAAAGCATGCATGTTATTGACAAAATCAGGTGAACGCTAGATTTATTATTTCATGTATTAATTGCATTAATCCTTATATAAAAGGGTTAATTACTTATGTGGTTGCAAGGTCATCTAGGGAAGAATAATTTTTAGTAAACTTCACATCAAATGCCATCTTAATATGTATTGATTTCCAAGAGAAAGAGAGGAAGGAAATAAAAATAATGATATAAAACCACCGCTACCCCTCTCCAATTTGGGATTCGTCACCATTCCCTTTCCTTTTCTAATATCTCAGATAAGACAAAAAAAGAGGGCGGCAGCCAGCACTTGGGGATCTCTCTCTTCCCATAATCTCTCCATCTCATGCTATTGTCTCTTTCTCATTCTATATATTAAACATGCAAGGATGGCCAAATATCTGATCCCTACACGAGAGGTTGGCCCTCTCCAAATCTCTCCCTCTCCAAAGGGAGGAGGCAACTCCTCCACCATCGACGCCACGACCACCACCACGTCTCACCCACGACAATTATCACCACCACATCTCACCTCAGGCGGCCACCACCGTGTCTCACCTACACCAAATCCACCACCACAGACGGTGGTGACAGCATCGACACCCACAACCGCAATGATAAACCACCACCGCGACCGCATCACCATCTACCGTGTCCGCTGACCAACAGAAGCACACGCCCCTACTCCCTTTCACTTAAGACATCCGGGAACGTCCAAAGCCCTTGCACCTCTCCTTCCTTCAAACAACTGAGCAGCCATGCACGTGCACCACCACCTTTGCGTGCACTCGCCAGCACCATCCAACAGCCATGCACAGCACCAACTTCCTCCACGTGCCTAGCCATCACTGGCACCTCCTCCTCGTGTGTGCATGCATGCCCAGATCCTCGCATAGCCATAGGAAGCTTACCAGGTCACACACCACGCACGCATTGGTGCCGATAGAGGCAGTACCTTTGCCATGCGCATGGCCTGCCTTCTCCTCTTCCATAGCACGTGCTCATGCCTACGTGCCACAACCTCACCCACCCTCCACCAAAGCATGCAACAACCGACACCTCAGCCTCCTCATTGCGCCCATCTTCTCCTTCTTCATCTTCTTCTCATCCAACCAATAGGAAGCAACCCAAACCTCATGTCGGTCCACCTTCATGCAGCCATCACCACAGACCCTGATTCTCCTCTCCAACCATGCCACCGACCTCCCCTCGATGCCAAGAACCTGACCAAGTCCTGAACCGCGCCAACCGCAAGCCACAAGCACATGCGAATAGGCCACTGACGGGGAGCTTCTTCTCCGCAGATTCGCTACCTCTGACCATCTCCGTCAATGACGCAACCTCCATCGGATCAACCTCATCATCGTCGACCTCCCTCGCATGTCAGCAGCCCGCCGACGCTCCTTCCCGTGCACAAGCAAGAGAGAGAGAGCAAATGCTCTATTTTGAGTGGTATTAAAATTTAACAAACATGCCATTGTGAACCACTATTCAATTATTTTTCTAATTAATATATTGTGGTGAAATTGTGCCCTGACACTAGTTCTTTCTCGTATTTGTTCGGCTATTGTCTTTATCTCATTTTTCATGGAAATTAGATTCAGATTTGTGATTTAGTATGCATGCAATTCAAAATTACATGACATGCCACTACACATGCATCATCTACATATTTTTGGGAGCTTGATTTCTAACGTGGAATTTACATAAATAACCACCTAAGGAGGACCTGGTCAAGCTCTTTGAGAAGGTCCATATAAACATCCCCTTGATGGATGCGATACGCCACGTACCGGCTTACGCATGATTTCTGAAAGACAAGTGTACACCAAAGCGTAAGTCGCAAACCAAAGACAGGAATCCAATCATACTATCAGAGAAAGACAACTCCGTCATTTTGATAAAACTCCCTAATGAGAGCCTCATCATGAGCCCAATAAAGAGAATAAAAAGCTCCTGCATAACAAAGAAGAAGGCTTAATTGGAGGAATAAGTGTTCTGAGAAGAAAACATGAAATAAAGGGTAAAACTACAATTTTACCATTGCAGTACATAAACGAGATTTCTCAGAAATAAAACATAGGTCAAATGATCTAAATAAGATAAAAGGTGGGTTGATTCAATCAGAAATGGATTCATATGCAATCCAAGAATTAAATGACATCTGGTAACCTTAAAATAGACCTGCTTAATTCAACAAGGTCTCGGTCAGGATAAAAATCAAGTAAACCCTCTAAATTTCACGAAAAAATATCCCCTATGGTTTAGAATGTTCAATTTGGCCTTTGGAACCTAGTTTGACCTAGATTGGGGTCCTAACTCATTAATTGACCTAATTTGGGTTTTTACGCAAAATATCCAGTCAAACGAGTTCAAACCTAAAATCCAACTTCTCCATTGGATTCCTTAGGTCCAAATTAGGTTTGTACCAAAATTTAGACCTAAGGGGAGGTCATCTTGACCTACTTTGCAAATTAGTACACCCAATTACATTTTGACCCTTATCTTTTGAAAACCATCACATAAACCCCCCTAGCTTCCTCACCAATCTTACAATCAGATCCCTCCACCATTAATGGGGAGGAATCCTTCTCCGTCGAGGAAGGGAGGGGGGATACTCCCTGATCCCTCAGAGATCTCCTCCCAGAATTGGAAGGGAGATTCTCTGAGGAATCCCCTTCCATCTAAGCCCGATCACAATCTCTGATTCCTGTCCAATCTCTCATGCGAACGCACGAAAGATTTGGGATCTCAACCCCCTTCTTCTATGAGATGACGGTGGCTAAAGGCTTGCCCTCCACTCACCAGAAGCTCGGCTAGCACTGATAGCGATTTCCCGCGGTTTGTTAAAATACGTCGTTGTAACGCGTAAAACCGATCAACTCTTAAATTTATATTCCTAGATAGGGGAGTATCTAGGGTCGTCCAAGGAGTCCAAATGTTTGCAATAGTGATTCTTTTGCTTGGAATACAATCTCAACTTTATTTTTGGTATTTTTCAATATATCATTTTTTTGTTTTAAATTAAGACAACATGCGGAATGGTGACGGGAAGGTGATTTACACTTCAATTTAAAATACTACTTCTAAGTGGCAAGTAGAGCATCTCCCTAAGCTCACTCTAGGCAAGTGGAGGCCTAGAATAATTAGGGAGAGGGAGTGAGGAATGCTAAAAACAAGCAAATAGAAATGCAAACAAGAAATTGCAAAGAAGGCGACTAGATAATTAAAAAAAGTGTTTAACAAAAATGCCTAGTAGAGGAATGCTTCTACTACTAGAAAATTGACATAAAGAAATGCAACCACAAATCCTCTAGATAGATGGTGAAGAAGAGGGCTTCTTGCTCCAAGGTTGGTGGCTCCCAATCTTGAAAAGAGTCCTTCAACTCCTTCCTTGCAGTGCTCCGGCAAGGTGATGTCCTTCAAGGCAAGCCCTAGGGGGGCGTGCCCTAAGTTCTCTCCAAGGTGGACGTCCACCTTAAGTCCTCCTTTGCCTGGCCGTCCTCCTTGAAGTGGAAGAGTCCTCCTCCTTGGTGTGGCTCAAGTTGAAGAGAGTGGGGAGAAGAAGGCACCAAAGGGGCTGGTGATCTGCCCCTTTAATCTCCTTCTCTACTCCTTCTTCTTAGCCGTAGGTATAGGTGGTTTAGGTAGAAAAATATACTAAGGGAGGATGGGAATTATGTGGTGGTAGGGTAGGGTATTTATAGGATGGGAAGGGGGGTGGTTATGGTGTTTTTTTGGAGGGAAATGAAGGGGTGCTTGGTTATTTTTGGAGGGAAAAATGGGAGGGAAATGAAGAGGTGCCTTGGTTTTCCCTCCAAAAATACCTTCTAGAAGGCAATTTTGGAGGGAAAAAAATGGAGGGTGGAGATGGGTTTTGATGGTGGATGTAGGGTGGTGATGGAAGGGATAGTTGGCACCAAAATAAAGTAGGAGTAGGTGGTCTTTTTGCTGGAGCTTAGGTAGTAGGGTAGTAGGGTAGTAGGTTTTGGTGCCATGGAGGTGGACTAGCTAAGTTAAATAGCTTAGCTAGCTTAGCTAGTAGGGAGTAGAGTTGGAGGCATTTGGAGCTAAGGTTTTCAGGGAGAAGAGTTGGAGGTATTTATCTTGGGCTGCACTAGAGCTGGTGGCTGCTGAAGAGAGCTGGAAGGAGCTACCTTAGCTAGCTTAGCTTGCTAGTTCTTTGCTAGCTACTACGCCAAGCTAAAGCAAGCTGGCTTCTGCTAAAAGGAGCTGAGGTGAGCTGGGTCTAATGCTCCCGGGAAGGATCAAGCTGGGTGAGGCAGCTAAGGTATCTTAGCTCAACTGAGTTGAGCTAAGTTGAGTCCCCGGGAGCTGGACTTGAGCTTCCTAAGCTGGAATGAAGTCATCTTTAGCTGGCCGGAGTTGAGTAGAGATGGATGTAGCTGGAACTGAGCTGGGGTGAACTCCAGTCAACTCAGCTGAGCTAGCTAGAGCTCCCTGTGGACTAATGGGAGCTGAGATGAGCTAGACTTAGCTAAGTTGAGCTGGATCTGAGCTGACCTGAGCTAGGGCGAGCTAAGATGAGCTCTCTTGAGCTGCCATTCAGCTGAGATGAGCTGAATGGAGCTAAGATGAGCTAACCCTAGTTCAAGTGAGCTGGAATCCAGCTATGGTGAGCTGGATCAAGCTGAGTTCCAGTTAGTTTGAGCTTCTTCTTCACCAGTTGCCTTCCTGAGTGCTAGGGTTTTGGAGTTCTGACAATCTGCATATCCCTAACACTCACAAAAACACATTAAAAAGATAATAAAAAGTGCAATGCATGCCTAACCTAATTGATGCCTAAATGCAGCCCAAAAACCCATTTGCGGAGCAAAATCCTAAGAGCTAAGTTTGTTTTAATGCATAAAAATGATGATAAACTAGCGTTTATCACACCCCCATGTTTATCTTTTGCTAGTCTCTTAGCAAAACTTAAATTTTTTTAAAAAAATGAAATTTTTGGGAAATCTAATTTTTTTCTACTTTTGAGTAGAAATAGATTAAGGGACCTTGGTTGATCTAAACACAAGAGGTATAGGATTTGTTAAAGATAAACATCGAGATTTGTTTTGGATCCAACCATTAGATGAAACGGGATCAATATATCCTCCAGAAACTTCGCAAATTAACTCCTTGTTAATTCAGATGACTTGAAATTTTTGTTTTTAGGATTTTTCTGGCTCATGAATCTGATTCGCAACTTGCAAAAATCCTTTAAAGTCTTGTGTCTATGATTGTGAAAAGCCAACATTTATAGGAGCATGTTAATTTATTTATTTATTCTTTTTTTTCTCCCCCATGCTTATTATCAGCTTAGTCTTACAACAGATGTGTCGGGATCATCATTCCCGTTACCAATCCTCGAGGGGGCTCTGGCGCCAGTACTTCGGGATAGCACTGTCCATGACACCACCCAGGAGCTCACAACCCCAAAACACAATGCGGTGTAAAGGGGCGCTCCAAGCAAACTCAAGCTCTTGCTCCGACACTATAGGTAGAGCACCATCCAAGACACTTGAGCTACTAAAATGTGCTTTAATGCTCCGTCTAAAGATATGAAATATAGATATGGAGCAGCACCGAGGTGGTAACATGTTGACATCACGTCCTCAAAGGAGGTATTTTCCTTCTTCTCGGCGGTGGGAACTCAAACCAATGATCTGCTTCAAACTTTTACTAAGTCCAAACAAAGGAGTTTTTCAAATTTTTAATTATTTTTAAGTGTTGGCTTGACACAAAAAGTTTCTCAAGACACGCAAGTTTTTGAATCAGAAGCTAAGTCAAATACTTTCCATATTACAAAATAAGATCAAGTCACCTGAACTATCATGAGTTCAGGTGGAGTTTTAGAGAAGGATATCTGATCTAATCTAAAATAGACCCTGGAATTCTAATGATCAGATCCATGTCCTCATCCTTAGTTTGTTAAATATTAAATCCCATTGTACCAAAAGTGAATTTTTCGACCTTAGTCCCGATTTCAAAATTCTTCCTCAAAAAGTTTTCAACATTTTTATTTTTTTGGGTATGCAAGCAGGAAATAAATTAAAGAAAATTGCATTTTTTTTTTAGGTATGCAAGCAGGAAATAAATTAAACAAAAATGCATGTTTTTAGGTTTTGAACATCCTAAATCGATCGTCAAATTTAAAAACACACCCCCATGCTTAAGATATGCCATGTCCTCATGCATTAGGAGGGAAAAGGGATCACCTTAGTGAAGAACGGTCGGGTTTAGGAGGAACAAAACCTGGAAAAAGAGGGGGAAAAAAAAAAAGGAAAGTAAGAAAAATTGATGGGTTACCTCCCATCCAGTGCTATCTTTTACGCCATTCAGCCGGGCGTGAAGGTATGCACGGAAGACGGAAAATCATATAAATAATTGGACACTTGAATGTCTTTAATAAAAGTGTCTTCCTCAAGATCGCTAAAAGGATGAGTGGTAAAGATAAAGGGATCAAAATAAAATAGAGAAATGGAAAAAGGACCCCGGTCTGGCCATGGTTTGATTTGATGATGAAGGCCAAACTCAGGTGGATCAGGTGGTAGGTCCAATAGAAAAGGGAGGGGAAAGGAGTTAGTGATATGCAAGATGGGTGAAGTTAGTGTGGATATTTTTGGTGAAAAATCAGGAAGATGAAAAGGGGGAAAGTCAAACCCTAGTTGATCTGGAAAGTCTTGGACCACATAATTATCCTTAGAATAAGAATCAATAAAATCTAGATCAATAGTGGTCAAAGCTGAATGAGATTGGATCAACATATACTTTCTAAATACTGCTTCCATTTTATTATCAGTATCCTCAAAAATTTTATGATCACTGGACCTCTTGGAAGCTAGAAATAAATCTAATGAGAAGGTCTGGTTACTACAACTTATATTCATTTTCCCAGAATGAGAATGGATATTAGATGTTGCGGTAATCAAAAGGGGTCTTCCAAGAATGGTATTAATGAGAGCCTTAGGTACCTCTATGTCAAGGACCAAAAAATTTACCGGAAATAGACAATTTCGGACCTTGATAATACTATCTTCAACAACTCCCCGCGGTTGAATGGTAGATCGATCTTCCAATTGAAATTGAACCTTAGGAGGTTTTAAATCACTGAATCGAAATTCCTCAAATAAGACTGGGGGGATGAGATTACTAGAGATACCTAAGTTGAGAGGGGCGCGAAAAAAAATGGTGTCAGTTATGACAATTGAGATGAGCGATGTGCCCTGGTCCTTTTTTGTGAAAGGCAGCATGCTCTGAAAAACTGAGCTGGCTGTCTTAGAAAGGACCAACCTTTCTACATTCTGATCATGACTTTTTGAAGTAAATTTTTTAGAGGCATGGGGAGAATCTAGGAGGGGAATATTCCTCTTGACTTGCTCAAATAAGTCCAAAGGATTGTGGTCAGAGGGCTCTGATTTTGGATTGTTGGATTGCAGTTTTTGAGAGTGGGAAATAGGGTTTGAATCAGGTGTTTTTGGGATTTCTTTTTCTTCTTCCTTATTGAGGTTAGGGGAGTCAATCTGCATTGGTTGAGAATCAGTTTCATCATTTGAATGTGAAGGCCTTAAATACATGTTGGTTTCCTCACTCCTCAAAGTCTCTACATACGCAGCTTGGTGGTCACTGGGAGGAGATGGGGGGGGCTGATTTTGATAGAAACTGGGTTGGTGCTGTGATATTGGGTTAGTAGGAGGCTGAACCACGTGGTTCTGATGTTGGTATCCACCTGGGTGTTGGTTCCTCGGATTAATAAAGTTTGGTGTGGGTTGGGATGGTGAGTGTCCTGCAGGTCTTTGAGTCGGAATATCCCCAATTTGATCATTAAGATTGTTAATAAGATGGGTTGTTTCCTTTGTTTTTCTTTGTAACTCCTGCAGGGTTTTCATCATCTGGGCATTAATGTCTTCTTGAGATTGCCCAGATTGATAAGTCTGATTAGAATCATACCCTCCAAACGGGTTTTGTTGTTGGTGTGGAACCGGATTGGTCCAGGAGTGAGCCGGATAATTTCCCCTATTAGAGGAATTTTTCAATTTCTCCTGGAAAGTAGGGACATTTTGGGTGGGGTGATGATTGGGATAAACATAATTCCCTGTTGAACCATAGAAAGCCTCAGAATAATAATTATACTCAGCACGAGATTTATGCAGATTTTCTCTCTTGCGGGTGTTTAAAGGGGTGAGATGTGGAATGTGTGGAGCTTGGGTAGGTGTGGCAGGACTCCCTTGGTTGGCTAGGTTTGTTAAATCCTTATGCAACTGTTGTTGCTTAACTTGTAGCTGAGCCATGATAGAGTAGAGATTAGGTGGAGGGGCCTGATTAAGTAGCTCCTGGGTGGAAACATAGGGGAAAGAAAAATTAGCATGTGGGTTAGAGGACCAATTTTGATTTTCCATTTTGAGAGAAGAGGAAGAATGCAGGAAAAGTCTTTTTTAGGGAGGCAAAATCAAGTGGTCCCTCCAAGTGTGGAGTTTTGGACCGCCGCCCGTGCAAAATGGAAGAAATGGCAGGGGAGGAGAAGAGATGGGGATGAGAGAAGTGTGCACACAAGTAATCAAATTCTAGACCTAACTTAATTGTGACTCCCTAGAATTTAACCTAAGACTTGGTCTACCTAGGAAACAAGTAATCAATAGTGAATACCCGTTCTGTCAACAAATCTAGCCAAGTTGCTTAAGGGGAGGTTTGGGCCCAAGCATTTCCCAGGAAAATCCTCAGGTGCTTGTACAAACCCGCGCCTGGTCGTTTGACACGGCCCCTCAGCCTGAACACCAGATATAGATGACAAAATTGGTATTAACTAAAGAAAACTTAAATCCTATATAGCAAGCCTAAATTGATGAAACCTTAGGGGTCAAATTGCTACGAATTTTAGTTAGGTATAGGATACTACAGTGCACATGGAATGTGGAGGGCGTTATTGGGATGTTGCCCTATTATTTAGATTTTTGTGTGTGTGTGCAGGGATTGGAGAGTGGCTCCAATGAAAATCAAGTTGTCACAAAATTTTTTTGTATTTTTGTCTTTTAGGATTTGATTTAATTAAGTGTATTTTAGGGTTTCTCTAGTTAAATTTTCAAACAAGTTTGAAAATCCACAATCAAAGGAAAACAAGTTGTATGAGTGATTGTATATTTCCTTTAAATTGAGTCTCTAGAGAGAAAGAAAGAAACCCTAAGCCAATTGTCCCTAAGACAGAAATTTAACTACCAATGAGTTATTTTTAGGCTTTCTGAATAGATAGTGATCCAATCAATGCAACCAACACCACTACCTTGAGTAAAATCAAACAAGGATTCCATAAAGATTTTTGTAATATTTTAGGAATTTGTTTGATAATTGTTTTGAATTTTTAATTGTACTGGTGTCAAAGTCCAGAAATGATACCCGTGAGTATTGTGGACTTTTCAGTATTACCACTGACCTCAAAAAATTCTTGTGATTTTATGTGATGTGTAAAATTTCACAAGGATTCTAGAAAGATAAATTTCACAAAAATTGGATGAGTATAAAAATTCTAAAAATTTGTGGACTGTAACAAAACAGGAAGATTAGAGGGTGTGACCCCTCTGCAGTCCACGAATTTTAAAAATTAAACTCAAATCCAATTATTTGGAAATTTGGAACAGATGTTCCTAACTTAATTGGGAATCATTCTGTAAAATTTTATAATTTTAGGAGGCCTGTGGTGTTAGGAATAGATTTTTCAAGTTTGGATAGAAATCTGGACCCGAAAAATAGAACACCAATACTTGCAATGGAGTGGTGCTCAAGAAGCATACAAGCAAACAATAGATTTTATAATGCACTACTCCACTTAATTAAAGTGTTTAGGGTCCTGAAAGCCAATTTTAGTGTATTTTGGTAGTTTTTTAGCCTAAATGTGACAAGAAAGGGGAACCAACCTGAATTTCACGGGAAGAAAAGGATCTTTGAGCTCTCGATTCCAAATTCCCGCCTTCCCGCTGTAGTTCCTGCAAGCACAAAAGAAAGAAAGAGAAGGGGATGAGATCCACTTCAAGCAAGAGAAAATTAATTAATACAAAGCTGTGCCTCCCCGGCAACGGCGCCAAAAAGTGATAGCGATTTCACGCGGTTTGTTAAAATACGTCGTTGTAACGCGTAAAATCGATCAACTCTTAAATTTATATTCCTAGATAGGGGAGTATCTAGGGTCGTCCAAGGAGGCCAAATGTTTACAATAGTGATTCTCTTGCTTGGAATACAATCTCAACTTTATTTTTGGTATTTTTCAATATATCATTTTTTTGTTTTAAATTAAGACAACATGCGGAATGGTGACGGGAAGGTGATTTACACTTCAATTTAAAATACTACTTCTAAGTGGCAAGTAGAGCCTCTCCCTAAGCTCACTCTAGGCAAGTGGAGGCCTAGAATAATTAGGGAGAGGGAGTGAGGAATGCTAAAAACAAGCAAATAGAAATGCAAACAAGAAATTGCAAAGAAGGCAACTAGATAATTAAAAAAAAGTGTTTAACAAAAATGCCTAGTAGAGGAATGCTTCTACTACTAGAAAATTGACATAAAGAAAGGAAAACACAAATCCTCTAGATAGATGGTGAAGAAGAGGGCTTCTTGCTCCAAGGTTGGTGGCTCCCAATCTTGAAAAGAGTCCTTCAACTCCTTCCTTGCAGTGCTCCGCCAAGGTGATGTCCTTCAAGGCAAGCCCTAGGGGGGCATGCCCTAAGTTCTCTACAAGGTGGACGTCCACCCTAAGTCCTTCTCCTTTGCCTGGCCGTCCTCCTTGAAGTGGAAGAGTCCTCCTCCTTGGCGTGGCTCAAGTTGAAGAGAGTGGGGAGAAGAAGGCACCAAAGGGGCTGGTGATGTGCCCCTTTAATCTCCTTCTCTACTCCTTCTTCTTAGCCGTAGGTATAGGTGGTTTAGGTAGAAAAATATACTAAGGGAGGATGGGAATTATGTGGTGGTAGGGTAGGGTATTTATAGGATGGGAAGGGGGGTGGTTATGGTGTTTTTTTGGAGGGAAATGAAGGGGTCCTTGGTTATTTTTGGAGGGAAAAATGGGAGGGAAATGAAGAGGTGCCTTGGTTTTCCCTCCAAAAATACCTTCTAGAAGGCAATTTTGGAGGGAAAAAAATGGAGGGTGGAGATGGGTTTTGATGGTGGATGTAGGGTGGTGATGGAAGGGATAGTTGGCACCAAAATAAAGTAGGAGTAGGTGGTCTTTTTGCTGGAGCTTAGGTAGTAGGGTAGTAGGGTAGTAGGTTTTGGTGCCATGGAGGTGGACTAGCTAAGTTAAATAGCTTAGCTAGCTTAGCTAGTAGGGAGTAGAGTTGGAGGCATTTGGAGCTAAGGTTTTCAGGGAGAAGAGTTGGAGGTATTTATCTTGGGCTGCACTAGAGCTGGTGGCTGCTGAAGAGAGCTGGAAGGAGCTACCTTAGCTAGCTAGCTTGCTAGTTCTTTGCTAGCTACTAAGCCAAGCTAAAGCAAGCTGGCTTCTGCTAAAAGGAGCTGAGGTGAGCTGGGTCTAATGCTCCCGGGGAGGATCAAGCTGGGTGAGGCAGCTAAGGTATCTTAGCTCAACTGAGTTGAGCTAAGTTGAGTCCCCGGGAGCTGGGCTTGAGCTTCCTAAGCTAGAATGAAGTCATCTTTAGCTGGCCCGAGTTGAGTAGAGATGGATGTAGCTGGACCTGAGCTGGGGTGAACTCCAGTCAACTCAGCTGAGCTAGCTAGAGCTCCCTGTGGACTAATGGGAGCTGAGATGAGCTAGACTTAGCTAAGTTGAGCTGGATCTGAGCTGACCTGAGCTAGGGTGAGCTAAGATGAGCTCTCTTGAGCTGCCATTCAACTGAGATGAGCTGAATGGAGCTAAGATGAGCTAACCCTAGTTCAAGTGAGCTGGAATCCAGCTATGGTGAGCTGGATCAAGCTGAGTTCCAGTTAATTTGAGCTTCTTCTTCACCAGTTGCCTTCCTGAGTGCTAGGGTTTTGGAGTTTTGACAATCTGCATATCCCTAACACTCACAAAAACACATTAAAAAGATAATAAAAAGTGCAATGCATGCCTAACCTAATTGATGCCTAAATGCAGCCCAAAAACTCATTTGCGGAGCAAAATCCTAAGAGCTAAGTTTGTTTTAATGCATAAAAATGGTGATAAACTAGCATTTATCAAGCACCTATAAAAGGACCTCCGACCCTCTGTGAATCTCTCTGACTTGTTTTGGCCGTAGAACTCTCCAAAATTCATCTCTCCTCTCTCCGGCCAAGAAGCCCACAAGCTCCGACGATTACCTCTCCTTCTCATCGCTCTGCTGCCATACTAGCAGCGGAGTTCACTCCACCTCATCATCCCACGTCACGCCGCACCAAGTGCACGCCTCCCTGACCTCTTCCTCATCGCCGTTATCTCCCATAGGGTTGTCTTCTCCGACGATGGCACAAACGAGCCGTCTAACTCTGCAGCCCCCTTTCACTCCCAACAATCCAGATAAGTTCCCCATCTTTCACTCTTTCATTTCCCTCACTTTATTTCACACAACCGCCCCTCAACCATCACTGTCCACTGCCACCTTCCTCATCTCCGACCACCCTCCGGTGAGACGCTCCCATCACTCCGTAGCCCCACACGTCTCGCTGACCACCGCATAACCTCTGCCTCACCTCACTGAACATCCTCCACTCATCCACAGACCCTCTACACCGCCACAACAGCCCCCCGATCACACCCATCCGTCTGGCCACAGAGCGACCTAGGCCCACATGCCTAGGCCGCCCCACAGCCTGCCACCTACTACTCACCTTCGCTGTGACACGGCGAAGGTCGCCCTGTTATCTGATTGAGCCGCAAGGCCCTTTTTGTGTTAGGCAGGTTTCAAGCTCTGGGAACCATTAGCGGTGACTTGAGGAAGCTGCTTGCTTGCTCCAGGTTGAGAGACTTCAGGGTTCCAGGTGCAGCAAACTTGGGAAGGTCTTGCGAATCCAGTCGTCCCAGCAAGTGACGCCGCAAAGCCGAAAGTTGTGGCAATTGGAGGCACGGTCTACTATGGGCGCGCGAGAAAGAGCGATGGGCATTAGTCCCACCTTGGTAAACTGTAAAGCGCGTGAGTCCTTTAAATTGATTTTGTGTTATTGCCCTGTTGCCTCCGATCACACTTGGGGTGAGGTCCCTCACCTAAGCACTGCCTCGTCCGTGAGCTCATCACACGGACCTGGTGCGACCCAACCCGACACTCTCCTGAGCACTCCTCGCGCACCACACCCACGCCGGTGAGCCTGGACCCTGGCGCGTGACCCGACCCGTTTACTCGGCTCTGGGAGAGCATGCTGAAGAGTGATATATAGAGAGAGAGAGATGCGCGGGAAGGGTAGGGGAGTAGGTTTTGCTGTGTGTGCTTGTGTGCAGGAAGCAGGGACTTAGCCGCTGCAAGCAAAGGAAAAGAAGGAAGGAGGCTCCGTAGAGGAAAAAGAAAGGCAAGGCAGAAAAGAAGCGAGGTCAAAGGGAAACAGAACTAAGGAAGGAAGAAGAAGAGAACGCAGAACCAAGGAGAAGAAGACTCGCAAAGAAATAAAGGTAAAGACAAGCAGAAGAAGAGAAGCTGAAGGCAGAGGGAAGAAGCGAAGGAAAAAAGAGAAGAGGAACTGAAGAAGGAAGAAGAAAGAGATCAAGGGGTAGACAAAGAAGCAAGAAAGTGAAGAAAAAGAAGAGGAACAAGGCTGTAAGGGAAGAGAAGAAGAGGAGCTGAAGCAGAGCAAAGTCTGGGAAATACTTTAAGATGTCTGATATTGCATCAGACATCCATTTTTTCTTGAGCAATTTCTTTCTATATCACTCTCATTGAACTAGTCATTTTTTCTTATTTAAAAAGTTGTGTTCTCAAGTTTTGGAATACTTAGATTGCTCCCTGTGTTCAACCTCGGATACTCTGATTTTCGAGTTATAAATCTTTATTTATTTTCGCGGAAAGTTCATCTATATTACAATGCAATATTTGTTAAAATATGATCTAGCCGCGTCAACATTTTGGCGCCGTTGCCGGGGAACAACGGGCACTTCTAAAGCTTTTGATCACAACTTCTGACCCAATATTGACTTAATTCCTCTCTTTTATTGTGCTTGTCTCAGGGAAAGCAGAGAAAAGAAAAGCAGCTGCACAATAGACACACCTAGGAATAGGTAATTTTCATTAGCCTTCTCTCTTAACCCCCTCAAAGTCTAAAAAGGAACAAAGAAGAATTAACCTAGGGCTACCTGTTTCATACTTAGTAATTCATCAAAGTTGCCTGATTTTCATTTCAACACATCTTTAACTGCTCATCCAACTAAGGTAACTAGGGCTAAAACTTTCTTGATTGAGCCTTAGATACCAAATTTTGAGGCAACTAAATTGGACCAACTAGAGCTAACTTAAGGATTGCAAAGCTAGGGTTTTTAGAGACACATCTCTTAAACAAAGAAAAAAGTTTTTCCAAAAAGAGGTGTGCCTAAACCTTGTTTGAAAAGATCTATACAAGAGAAACCCTAAGTAAATCAGGCTTTTAAATCCATTTGAACCCTAAAAGAAAGGACCCAAAAGCTCTCAAAGGAACAAGTGGTGAAGTTGATCCTTTGGGTCAACCAACCTTAAAATTAGGTCACTTTTTCACTCAAAAGACCTAAAAGTTCAAGTGGAACCTTAAGCACCTTGATCTTAAAGTAAAAAAGGTAGACTTAAGAGGTCAAGGTCCCCATTCTGGTCTACCTAGAACCTCAGTGACAACCGAGGTCGAGTGGGGAAAACCCTGTAACTCGTGGGGACGCTCTACCATGTAGGGGTCTTCGCGGGACTCTCCCTCTCTGGCTACCCAGGTACTTCTCAAGTGGATGACCTTTCTGACTAAGGGGTATCATCTGCCTCGAACCTCTATAGTCACCCAACATTTTTGGGTGTCTCGATTGGGTCCAGCACCTTCTAATCTCATCACATCCTTCGGTGCATGTTTGGTAGGAGGTCCTTAAGACCATCCTTAAGACCTCCTTTAGAAATTCACTCTCGTCGAGGCCAAGCCTCGAGGCCCTTGTTTGTGCAGCAACCCCACCACATAAATCTTTCATTTAATTTAGAACCAAGTTCTCCTTCTCCCATCATGGCACAACCCATCGAAGAAGAGAACAACCTTGAGCACCAACTTCAACGCCTGAATGATCTCTTTCAAAACTTTGTAAACCCACCGCAGCGACCAATGATGCGAGATCACTATAATCCCGCTGCGGTGGCGATCGAACCTCGAGTCCGAATCCCGATTGGAGGTCTTGATTCTGAACTGAAGCCCAAAATGATTCATGCTATACTAAAGTTTCATGGGCTTAACTCCGCGGATCCATTCCAACACATTAAGCAACTCAAGCATCTGGCCCAGTCTTCGGGTCAGATCCACACAACCGGGATATCCTACTCATGAAAATGTTTTCTTTCTCCCTCCTGGACAAGGCCTCCCATTGGTATCAAACTCAGACCCATCCGATCAACACATGGGAGGAACTTCAATCCGAATTCTTGAAAAAGTTCTTCCCCGTTGGCCGGATGAATGCCTTGCGCCACCAGATCACCCATTTCACTCAACAACCGGGAGAACCTCTTCACGAAGCATGGGACCGATTCTTAGATCTAATGCGAAAGTGCCCCCAACACTGAGTTCATAAATGGGAACAAGTCCAGTCTTTTTACCAGGGACTCCATGAAGACATTCGATTATTCGTCAATGCAACGTGCGGAGGAAACATCATGGGCCAACATGAGGACTCAGTGTGGGAGATTCTCGAAAACATGTGCGAGAACTTCATAAATAATGACTCCATGGGCTTATTCGACAGGACGAATGCCCGTGCATCGACGAATCTGAGAGGGGCACATGAGACGCAGGACCTGTTCACATTCGTCGACTTGGAACTGATGGCCAGTCGATTGGACAAGGTTTCTATCATAGAAAAGAAGGTGGACAAGCTAACTTGACATTTGCAGCAAGCCACCTCTACGCAGAACTCTTTTGCATGACCACCTCTGGCGAGGGAAACTGTGCAAAACATCTACCACCAATCTGCTAAGGGGATGGACCCATATCCACCCCCGTCTGCCTCTCGGACCGGAGTGACCTCTGATCCATTCTACTCGAGTTGGGGGAACTCTGAACCCTCGTATTCTGACTTTCCTGAGGTTCCTCAGAACTGCAAGGACCTCAACGCCATCCAGAATGACCCATTCTCCAATACCTACAACCCTGGATGGCGAAATCATCCTAACTTTCAGTGGACGGGAAATTCTCAGACTCAAAGACCACCATATCAGCCCCATCCACAAGCACCTCATCCATATTAGCCGCCTCAGCCTCGGCCCAATCCCACCTACTAATCCGGGCCAAACCAGGATCAAATGACTCTTATCCTTCAAACACTGGCTGACATTCAAAAGATGAATGCGGTAATGCAAAAACAGCACAAGGATGAGATCATAGAGGTTCGCAACCAACTGGCCCAGATGGCAAATTCTCGCCAACCTGGCACCCTTCCTTCGCAACCTCTGCCAAATCCAAATAACGTGCCGACCTAGAGGCGCGTTATGAACCCAAATTCAGGCCACGCACATTTGATTTATCAAGCCCATGCTGCTCCATCACCAGACGGGATGGAAGCTTCGACATCTTATGCGGGATTTCAGCAGCAGCCACCCCTCTTACCAAACCCAAACCAAAATCAGGCCAGATTAAACTCTGTAACAACACGTAGTGGTAAAACAATCCAAGACCCACATTATTCGAACCACTCCAAGCCTGGTAGTAGCCAAGACCCTAGGATAGTTATCCAGGACACCACTGTCCCAGATCAAGAACCTGGACCTATTCTAGAGGAACCAACTAGGATTCCATTTCCTGAGGCCTTGACCAAAGGAAAAAGGATAACCAAACCCGTGGCCCCCAAGGAGGATCTGGTCAAGCTCTTTGAATAGGTCCAGATAAACATCCCCTTGATGGATGCAATTCGCCACGTACCGGCTTACGCAAGATTCTTGAAATACATATGTACACCTAAACGTAAGCAGCGAACTAAGGATGGGAATCCGATCGTACTGTCAGAGCAAGCCAGCTCTATCATCTTGAATAAACTCCCACCAAAGGCGAAAGACCTAGGAACTCCCCTAATTTCTTATAAAATTTGTGAAACCCAATTTGACAGAGCCTTGCTAGATCTAGGTACCTCCATAAATCTAATACCTACATCCCTCCTTGACCACCTTGAAGAGTCCGAACTTAAACCAACTGAGGTGACATTGCAGTTAGCCAATCGATCCATCAAGTCACCTAAAGGAATACTCGAGGATGTCATTGTTAGGGTACGGGATTTCTACTTCCCAGTGGACTTCATAGTTCTGGACATGGATGGACCTAAGAACCCAAGGGACACACCAATCATATTAGGGAGACCCTCTTTGGCCACTACTAGGGCCAACATAAACTGTGAAGACATAAACTGTGAAGAGGGCCAGATAGAATTAAAATTTGGGAATCAAACTCTGAAGATTGACATTTTTAAGGCCCAACAAGGGATTAATTGTGGGGTTATAGAGTAAATATGTGATATCAGAGCCGTGGTTGATTAATCGCATACAGAGGATAACCTGATTATCCCTGATCAACCACTAGAAGATCAAAATCCACCAACAAAGGAGTGCAAACATGATCTAGACACACCTATGACTCCGACCCTTGTACCTGATACAAACCCCGAACCACCCACTGCTGCTGACAATCCTATCACGGAACTTAAGCCCCTTCCTGAGCATCTGAAGTACGTCTTTTTGGGTTCCAATCAGATGTTTCCTGTGATTATCAACTCTCGACTCACACCTGACCAGGAACTCCATTTGATTACTGTTCTCTAGCAACATCGTAGAGCCATTGGATGGACTCTCGATGATTTGACTGGCATAAGCCCTTCGTACTGCACACATCGAATCTACACAGAAGAAGGCGCACGACCTTCAAGAGAAATGCGAAGACGCTTAAACCCTAACCTGCAGGAGGTCGTGAAAAAGGAGATCATAAAGTGGTTAGATGCAGGGATCATCTACCCGATCTCCGACAGTCGTTGGGTGAGTCCAATACAGGTGGTGCCTAAAAAGGTCGGACTTACCATCATCACGACTGAAATCAAAGAAGTCATTCCTACCCGAATAGCTAACTCGTGGAGAGTCTGCATTGATTACAAAGGACTCAATTCCTCCATGAAGAAGGACCATTTCCCATTACCGTTTATTGATCAGATCCTCTAGAAACTAGAGGGAAATAGGTTTTCTTGATGGGTACTCCAGTTACAACCAAGTGGCAATCCATCCAGAAGACCAAGAAAAGACCACATTCACCTGCCCCTTTGGGACGTACGTGTTTCGAAGGATGCCTTTCGGTCTCTGCAATGCACCCGCAACCTTTCAGCGGTGCATGCTTGCCATATTCTCAGATATGGTAGGTGACTATCTGGAAGTCTTCATGGATGACTTTTCAGTTTTTGGAGCATCATTTGATGATTGCCTCCAACACTTGGTCCAAATACTCAGGCGGTGCATCGATGTGAATTTGGTTCTTTCCTGGGAAAAGAGCCATTTCATGGTGCCTGAGGGAATTGTCTTGGGACATCTAATCTCGGAGAAAGGCATCCAAGTTGATCGAGCTAAGGTTAACCAGATTTCCAAGCTCCCTATGCCTAGCTCTATTAAGGACATCCGATCTTTTTTGGGGCACGTCGATTTTTAACATCGATTTATCCCTGATTTTTCAAAAATCGCACGCCCCCTGACTACTCTTCTCTCTAAGGATGTGCCTTTCGAAATTTCCAAGGAATGCACTCGGGCATTTGAGATCTTACGTGACCGAGTCACCCAAGCCCTGATCCTACAGTCCCCTGATTGGTCTCAACCCTTTGAGATCATGTGCGATGCATCTAACTTCGCTGTAGGAGCGGTTTTGGGGTAGAAAATTGACGGGAAACCCATGGTCATTTACTACACTAGCAAAACACTGGATGAGGCTCAGCATAACTATATGGTTACTTAGAAAGAGCTGCTAGCTGTAGTATTTGCCCTAGAAAATTTTAGATCATACCTTCTGGGTTCCTGTGTTATCATATACTCGGATCACACAGCTGTGAGGCATCTCCTTGCAAAGAAGGACACGAAACCTCGATTAATCTGATGGATCTTACTGTTGCAAGAATTTGACCTTAAGATTCGCGACAAAGCGGGAAAGCAAAATGTGGTAGTTGATCACCTGTCCCGCCTTCCTTCTGAAATAATTGACCCTTCTGGACCCATCACAGAACACTTTCCTGATGAGCACCTCCTGACTATCAATACAGGCCTTCCATGGTTCGTAGATATAGTGAATTACCTGGCATCACATCAGATTCCGTCCGATTGGCCGAAGGCCAAGAAGGACAAATTGTGTTCCGATGCCAAGTATTACCTATGGGAAGACCCGTATCTATTCCGCATTGGTGCTGATCAGATAATTCGACGGTGTGTCGCGGAAGTAGAAATCAAAGACATACTCTCATTTTGCCATGACCAGGCATGCAGTGGACATTTCTCAAGACACAAAACTGCATCAAAAGTCCTCCAGTGTGGCTTTTACTGGCCCACAATTTTTAAGGATGCATACGATCACTGTAAGGCATGTACCCATTGCCAGACTTTGGGCAACATGAGCCATCAAGACATGATGCCTCTACAGCCGATCCTGGTATGTGAAATTTTTGATATCTGGGGGATTGATTTTATGGGACCCTTCCTGATCTCGGATGGCTTCAAATACATCTTACTCGCAGTTGACTACGTGTCCAAGTGGATAGAAGTCATTTCGACCCGAACCAACAATCATAAAGTTGTTATCAAATTCATTCATCAAAACATCTTCTCAAGGTTCGGGATTCCACAAGCAATAATTTTCGACGGAGGGGCCCATTTCACAAATGCTCAGTTCAGGTCACTGATGACCAAATACGAGGTGTCACACCGAATCTCTACTCCTTACCCCCCCAAACTAATGGTCTAGCTTAGCTATCCAACCGAGAGATCAAGAAAATCCTTCAAGTTACTGTTCGACCTAACAAAAAAGATTGGTCTTCTCGGCTTCCGGAAGCATTGTGGACCTATAGGACCGCCCATAAGACCCAATTAGGAATGTCTCCCTTTAGACTAGTGTACAGGAAGGCATGTCACCTCCCCGTCGAATTGGAGCATAAAGCCAATTGGGCAGTACGGAATTGTAATTTAGATCTTTCTAAGGCTGGAACCCACATAAGGCTTCAAATAAGCGAGATCGATGAATTACGCCACGACACGTATGAGAACTTGTGAATTTACAAAGAACGGGTTAAAGCTTTTCACGACAAACACATTTCTAGAAAGATCTTTCATCCTGGTCAAAAGGTTTTACTCTTTGATGCCCGACTCAAATTATTCCTAGGAAAGCTACGATCTAAGTGGGTCGGACCCTACCTAGTCCGACATATCTTTGGAAATGGAGCCATTAAAATCAGCCCACTTAGCCACGATTCCGAACCCTTTGTTGTGAACGGTCAGAGACTCAAATCGTTCATCGACATGACCGATACAAATTTGTCTGAGTCATCCTTTACCCTCCATTCCCCTTGAGCTCATTGCGCCCAGCCGATGGCGTAAAACTCAATGCTTAACGGGAGGCAACCCGTCATTTTTTGAAAAACCCAAAACCTTTTCTGACATTTCTACGTGGAATTCATATTACACTTTAGGGTTCATCCATTAGAACAGCCGACTTCACCTTAGGTACCCCTACACGAGATTAGAAATCATTCGCAACAAGTCACTTCGACCCGTTCACTCACTAAACACCTGTCCTAATGCATGAACTAAGCTGAAATCGAACCCACCTAATTTACAACAATGGGGACATTGCAAATCTTAGTCATGGGGGGTATGAAAGTGTAAAATGTCAGGAAAATTCATATCAAGAAAGGGTTTCAATTCAAAAAAAAAAAAAACTTGAAGGAGGGGGAGAAACAATTTGGGCCATACAAAATGAGAGGAGGAAAAGAGTAAAATGCCAAAAAAGGAGCACAAAATAAAAAAGAAAAAGAAATAGTCATTAGTAAAAGATTAAGGGAATAACTGAAGTTCTAGACTAGATCAAGAAAGGAGAAAAAGAGAAAAGTGCTAAGGAGACATAACAAGCGATTAGCGGGAACGCTGGTCTTAGGCCGCTTGGGCTAGATTCTTTAGCTTAAAAATTCACGTATCCACTAAAATCGGGATAATCCTCAAGAGGTTGGGGAAAATGCGAAGCTTAAGTATTAGGTCTAAGGCTTATGAAGTATTTGGCCTCGTTAACTAACCTTCGATTTGCAGGATTTGGTAACCTAAGCACCCCAATTCACACATAGTCTGGTTCAGTGCGCATAAATATCAAAATCACGCAAAAATCGTTTCAATGTCCTGAAAAAGTCACCTAGATTAGGAGCGGCTAATCAACACAAGTTGATTTGGACGAGTTCCCAGCGCAGAAAGGCGGGAAATTCCCCTCGAAGATGCGTAACAACATATCATCTCCTCGGTGCTTATCTCTTAGGATATTTAAATATCCTACCAGGGGCATGTAAGCACTCTGCTGGTTCAGATATCATTGGCAGCATTATCACGAAATGTCGATCGCCAGGGTCTGAATTCGACCACGGAATGCCATGGGCGGGATTATCTCGAAATCTCAAAAGCCAGGGTTCTAGGGGTTGCCATGGGCGATGCTATCTCGAAGCATCGATAGCCAGGGACCCTTGAGGATTGATGATGGAGATGAGGAATCCGATACAGTCCGTGTTGAGAAGCCAATCTAAAGCTAGAAAAAAAAAGAAAAGAGAGAGAAAAACTCTCCAAACAAATAAAGCTTCTGTCTCTCTCTTACAAAAATGCACTGCAAACTGAACCTAGGCTAAAAATGTCTTAAGCACGGGGGCTTTAACCGCGGAGTCCAACAAACCCTAGGTTAGTTTCTGTGGGCCTTAAAAACCTTTGGTAAGGACTGAGGCTAAAGCGGGTCAGGTCCAGATTTTGGTTGATACTTGAGTACCTCTAGGCTTATTGTCGGCATTCTGACCTAATCACAAAAGAGAAAGAGAAGCACTTATCATAACTGATGACAAGCACTCAGGGTCTAGAACAGAAGTTAAAACCTTGAAATTTTGCTAAGGGACTAGCAAAAGCTAGGCATAGGGTTATGATGAGAGCCTCACCATGAGCCCTAACTAGCTCATTTTGATCCAAGAAAGTGAATAAAAAGCTCCTGCATAACAGAGAAGAAGCCTTAATTGGAGGAATAAGTGTTCTGAGAAGAAAATAAGAAATAAAGGGTAAAACTGCAATTTTACCATTGCAGTACATAAACAGGATTTCTCAAAAATAAAACATAGGTCAAATGGTCTAAATAAAATAAAATGTGGGTTGATTCAATCAGAAATGGGTTCATATGCAATCCAAGAATTAAATGACATCTGGTAACCCTAAAACAGACCTGCTTAATTCAACAAGGTTCTGGTTAGGATAAAAATCAAGTAAACCCTCTAAAATTCATGGAAAAATATCCTCAAGGGTTTAGAATGTTCAATTTGGCCTTTGGAACCTAGTTTGACCTAATTTGGATTTTTGCACAAAATGTCCAGTCAAACATGGTCAAATCAAAAATCCAACTTCACCATTGGATTCCCTAGGTCCAAATTAGGTTTGTACCAAAATTTGGACCTAAGGGGAAGTCATCTTGATCTACTTTGCAAATTAGTACACCCAATTACATTTTAACCCTTATCTTTTGAAAACCATCACATAAACCCCCCTAGCTTCCTCGTCAATCTTACAATCAGGTCCCTCCACCATTAATGGGGAGGAATCCTTCTCCGTCGAGGAAGGGAGGGGGGATACTCCTTGATCCCTCAGAGATCTCCTCCCAGAATTGGAAGGGAGATTCTCTGAGGAATCCCCTTCCATCTAAGCCCGATCACAATCTCTGATTCCTGTCCAATCTCTCATGCGAACGCATGAAAGATTTGGGATCTCAACCCCCTTCCTTCTTCGATGAGATGACAGTGGCTAAAGGCTTGCCCTCCACTCACCAGAAGCTCGGCCAGCACCTATAAAAGGACCTCCAACCCTCTGCGACTTGTTTTAGCTGTAGAACTCTCCAAAATTCATCTCTCCTCTCTACGACCAAGAAGCCCGCAAGCTCCGACGATTACCTCTCCTTCTCATCACTCTGTTGCCATACCAGCAGTGGAGTTCACTCTGCCTCATCCTCCCGCGTCGCGCCGCACCAAGCGCACACATCCCTGACCACTTCCTCATCGCCGTTATCTCCCTTAGGGTTGTCTTCTCCTACGACGGCTCAAACGAGCCGTCTGACTCCGCTGCCCCCTTTCACTCCCAACAATCCAGATAAGTTCCCCATCTTTCACTCTTTCATTTCCCTCACTTTATTTCACACAACCGCCCCTCGACCGTCACTGTCCACCGCCACCTTCCTCATCTTTGGCTACCCTCCGGCGAGATGCTTCTATCACTCTGCAGCCCCACACATCTCGCCAACCACCGCATAACCTCTGCCTTACCTCACTGAACATCCTCCACTCATCCACAGACCCTCTACACCACCACAATAGCCCCCCAATCACACCCATCCGTCCGGCCACAGAGTGACCTAGGCCCGCACGCCTAGGCCACCCCGCGGCCTGCCACCTACTGCCTCACCTTCGCTATGACACGGCGAAGGTCCCCCTGTGATCTGATTGAGCTGCAAGGCCCTTTTTTTGTCAGGCAGGTTTCAAGCTCTGGCCACCATTAGCGATGACTCGAGGAAGCTGCTTGCTTGCTCCAGGTTGCGAGACTTCAGGGTTCCAGGTGCAGCAAACTTGGGAAGGTCTTGCGAATCTAGTCGTCCTAGCAAGTGACGCTGCAAAGCCTACAGTTGTGGCAATTGGAGGCACGGTTTGCTGCGGGCGCGCGAGAAAGAGCAGTGGGCATTAGTCCCACTTCGGTAAGCTGTATAGCGCGTGAGTCCTTTAAATTGATTTTGTGTTATTGCCCTGTTGCCTCCGATCACACTTGGGGTGAGGTCCCTCACTTAAGCACTGCCTCGTCCGTGAGCTCATCACACGAACCTGGCGTGACCCGACCAGACACCCTCTTGAGCACTCCTCGCGCACCACACCCATGCCGGTGCGCCTAGACCCGAGCGTGTGACCCGACCCGTTTACCCGGCTCTGGGAGAGCATGCTGAAGAGTGATATATAGAGAGAGAGAGATGCGCGGGAAGGGTAGGGGAGTAGGTTTTGCCGTGTGTGTTTGTGTGCAGGAAGCAGGGACTTAGCCGCTGCAAGCAAAGGAAAAGAAGAAGGAAGGAGGCTCCGTAGAGGAAAAAGAAAGGCAAGGCAGAAAAGAAGCGAGGTCAAAGGGAAACAGAACGAAGGAAGGAAGAAGAAGAGAACGCAGAACCAAGGAGAAGAAGACTCGCAAAGAAATAAAGGTAAAGACAAGCAGAAGAAGAGAAGCTGAAGGCAGAGGGAAGAAGCGAAGGAAAAAAGAGAAGAGGAACTGAAGAAGGAAGAAGAAAGAGATCAAGGGGCAGACAAAGAAGCAAGAAAGCGAAGAAAAAGAAGAGGAACAGAGGCATCACGGGAAGAGAAGAAAAGGAGCTGAAGCAGAGCAAAGTCTGGGAAATACTTTAAGACGCCTAATATTGCATCAGACGTCCATTTTTTCTTGAGCAATTTCTTTCTATATCACTCTCATTGAACTAGTCATTTTTTCTTATTTAAAAAGTTGTGTTCTCAAGTTTTGGAATACTTAGATTGCTCCCTGTGTTCGACCTCGGATACTTTGATTTTCGAGTTATAAATCTTTATTTGTTTCACAGAAAGTTCGTCTATATTACAACACAATATTTGTTAAAACATTATCTAGCCGCGTCAACACTCCCACCTATGGCAAAAGACCAAGGAACCCCTCTGATCTCCTATGAAATCGGTGATATACAATTTGATCGAGCTTTATTAGAATTAGGAGCCCCATAAATTTGATACCTACAACCCTACTAGACTACTTCGAGGAATCTGAGCTTAAACCGACTGAAATGACTTTACAACTAGCCGACCGATCAATTAAGTCACCAAAAGGAATTCTCGAGGATATCATAGTGAGGGTACATGATTTCTATTTTCTAGTAGATTTTATTGTCTTAGACATGGATGCTCCTGAGAATGTGAAGAATACATCGATCATACTAGGGAGACCCTTTCTGGCCACTGCCAAGGCCAATATCAATTGTGAGGAGGGCCAAATTGAATTAAAATTGGAAGCAAGACACTAAAGATAGACATCTTTAAGGCCCAACAAGGAATTAATTGCAGAGTCATAGAATAGATTTGCAATATCAAAGCTGTGGTTGATGACTTTATCGAGGAAAACCTGACTATTTCTGATCAACCACAAGAGGATCAAAACCTGCAACTAATGGAGCCCGAACTCAACCTAGACACACCCATAGCTCCTTCCTTTGCTCTCGACACCCACACTACACCACTCGCTACTGTTGACAACCCGGTTATGTAATTAAAGCCTCTTCCCGATCATATCAACTACATCTTTTTGGGTTCCAATCAGACGTTTCCTGTGATTATAAACTCCCAACTCACACCTGATTTCCATTCTCTAGCAGCATCGAAGAGAAATTGGATGGACTCTCGATGATCTGACTGGTATCAGCCCCTCATACTGCACACATCACATCTACACCAAAGAGGGCTCACGACCATCCCATGAAATGCAGAGACGCCTCAATCCAAATCTACAGGATGTCGTGAAAAAGGAGATCATCAAGTGGTTAGATACAGGGATCATCTACCCGATCTCCAACAGTCGGTGGGTGAGCCCAATCCAAGTTGTGCCTGAGAAGGCAGGGCTCACCGTCATTACGACTGAAACCGGAGAAACCATACCGACCGGTATTGCAAACTCGTGGAGAGTTTGCATTGATTATAGAAGACTCAATTCCTCCACGAAGAAGGATCATTTCCCACTATCGTTCATTGATCAGATTCTCGAGAAACTAGTGGAAAATCGATTCTTCTGTGTTTTGGATGGGTACTCCGGTTACAATCAGGTCACAATCCATCCCGAGGACCAAGATAAGACCACCTTCACCTGCCCCTTTGGAACATACACATTCCGAAGGATGTCGTTCGATCTCTGCAATGCACCTGCTTCTTTTCAGCGATGCATACTTGCCATATTCTCAGATATGGTAGGTGAATACCTTGAAGTCATCATGGACAACTTCTCAGTATTTGGTGAATCATTTGATGATTGCCCCCTACATTTGGTCCAGATCCTCAGGCGATGCATCAATGTTAACTTGGTTCTTTCCTGGGAAAAGAGCCACTTCATGGTACCTGAGGGAATTGTCCTGGGACATCTCATCTTTGAAAAAGGCATCCAAGTTGATCGAGCCAAGGTAAATTTGATTTCTAAACTCCCTATGCCTAGCTCGATCAAAGGCATTTGATCCTTCCTGGGCACGTTGGTTTTTACCATCGAATCATTCCTGATTTCTCGAAAATTGCATGCCCCCTGACTAATCTCCTATCTGAGGATGTCCCCTTTGAAATCTCCAAGGAGTGCGCTCAAGCATTTGAGATCTTGTGTGATCGAGTTACCCAAGCACCTATCTTGCAGTCCCCTGATTGGTCTCAACCCTTTGAGATCATGTGTGACGCATCTCATTATGCTATAGAGGTGGTACTTGGGTAGAAAATAGACAGGAAACCCGTGGTCATCTACTACGCTAGCAAGGCACTTGATGAGGCTCAGTATCAGCTATTGAGAAAGAGCTGCTAGCCGTAGTATTTGCCTTGGAAATATTCATATCATATCTTTTGGGTTCCCAGGTTATCACATACTCATATCACACTGCAGTGAGGCACCTCCTTGTGAAGAAGGATGCGAAACCTCGACTAATCTACTGGATCTTGCTGTTGCAAGAATTCAATCTCGAGATTCACGACAAAGCGGGAAAACAGAACGTGGTAGCTGACCACTTGTCCCATCTTCCTTCTTCCGTCATCGACTCGTCTAGTCCAATCACTGAGCATTTTCCGGATGAGCACCAGCTAGCCATTCACAATCTCCCTTGGTTTGCTGATATTGTAAACTACTTGGTTACAGGGAAAGTTCCGCTAGATTGGCCGACTTCCAAGCAGGACAAATTGATTGCCGAAGCCAAGTACTATATTTAGGAGGAACCATACCTTTTCCACATCGGGAATGATCAGGTGATCCGGAGATGCATTTTTGACGATGAGGACAATGACGTAATATCATTCTATCATGACCAGGCCTGCAGTAGCCATTCCTCTGGGCGTAAAACCACAGCGAAAATTCTCCAGTGTGGGTTCTTTTGGCCCACTTTGTTCAAAGACGCACAGACGTATTGTAGGGAATGTGCTCGTTGTCAGAACCTCAGCAACATGGCCCCGTGGGATATGATGCCCTTAAACCCGATTATTGTCAGCGAAATCTTTGACATATGGGGAATTGATTTCATGGGACCCTTTCCCGGATCTAACAGCTTCGAATACATTCTACTCGCTATTGATTATGCCTCTAAATGGGTCGAAGCCATCCCCACGAGAACGAGTGATCATACAGTTATCCTCTGATTTATCTAGGAGAACAACTTTACCAGATTTTGGGTTCCTAAGGCCACCATCAGCGATGGCGGGTCTCATTTTACCAATGTACACTTCCAGTCCCTAATGAAAAAGTACAAGATGTTGCATCTTATCTCAACTCCTTACCACCCCCAGACTAATGGACTGGCAGAACTATCATATCGAGAGATCAAGAAGATCCTTCAGGTCACTGTTCGGCCTAATCGAAAAGATTGGTCTACTCACCTTACAGAAGCCTTGTGGGCCAATAGGTCCACCCACAAGACCAAATTAGGCATGTCTCCCTTCAGATTAGTGTACGGTAAGGCATGTCACCTTCCCGTAGAGATGGAGCATAAGGCTTATTGGGCAGTACGGAAGTGCAATCTGGATCTAGTGAAGGCCGGAATATACCGTCGATTGCAATTAAGCGAGATAGAGGAACTATGCAATAATGCGTATGAGAACTCGCGTATATACAAAGAGTGGGTTAAAGCCTTCCACGGCAGGCACATTATGCGAAAATATTTCCACCCTGATCAGAAAGTTCTACTCTTTGTTGCCAAACTCAAATTATTCCCAGGAAAACTCAGATCAAAATAGATTGGACCATTCTTGGTGAGATGAATCTTTGGAAATGGAGCTATTGAAAATAGCCAACCTAGCATTGATTCAGAACACTTTGTTGTGAACGGTCAGTAACTCAAGCTGTTCATTGAACTCACTGATGCGAACAGGGATGAGGTATCTTTTGATCTCCATCCTCCCTGAGCTTATTGCGCCCGACTGATGGCGTTAAACATAGTGCTTAACGGGTGGCAGCCCATTATCTTTTTGAAAAACCCGAAACCCTTCTTGACACATCTTATGCTGAACTCATATTGCACTTTAGGGTTCATTCATTAGAAAAGCTAACTCCACCTCTTCTACCCGTACCCGAGCTTGAAATCGTCCGCAACAGTCATCCCGACCCATCCACCCACCTAACACCTATTCTAATGAATGATCTAAGCTGAACTCAAACCCACCTAATTACAATGAGGGCATTGCAAATCGTAAGCATGGGGGGGGGGGGGGTAGTAAAGTGCAAAACACTGTGAAAATCACTTCACAAGAAAGGGTTTCATCAAAAAATCACATATTCCAAAAAATCAAAAAAATAAAAAAATTGAAAAAGAACAAAAATATGAGAAGGAAGAAATTCTGAATTGATTGCATATCATTTTTTAGGAAAAAGGGAAGGAGATAAAAATGTCAAAAGAGAGCACAATTTGAAAAAAAAAAAAGAAAAAGAGATAGTCATTAGTAAAAGATTAAGGAATTGACTTAGTCTTAGACCAAATCAAAAGAAAGAAAATGAAAGACAAAAAACGCTAAGAGACAAAAAGAGATTAGTAGGAATGCTAATCTTAAGCCTCTTGGGCTTTGATCCTAGGCTTAAAAATTCAAGTATCCGCTAAGATCTGGATAGTCCTCAAGAGGTTGGGAAAAATGCGAAGCTTAAGTATTAGGTCTAAGGCTTAGGGATTATTCAGCCTCGTTAACTGACCTCTACTTTGCAGGACTCCATAACCTAAGCACCCCAATCCAAACACAGTCTGGTTCAGTGCGCTTAAATATCAAAATCACACAAAATGCATTAAATATGTTCTGAAAAAGTTACCTAGATTAGGAGCGGCTGATCAACACAAGTTGATTTGGACAATTTCCCAGTGTGGAGAGACAGGAAATTCCCCTCGAAGATGCGAATAACATATTATCTCCTCGATGCTTGTCTCTTAGGATATCTAAATATCCTACTGGGGGCATGTAATCACCTTGTGCTGGTTCAGATGCCATGGGTCACATTATCACGAAATGTCGATTGCCAGGGTCTGGATTTAGCTGTAGAATGCCATGGGCGGAATTATCTCGAAATCTCGAAAGCCAAGGTTCTGGGGGTTGCCTTGGGCGGTGCTATCTCGAAGCATCGATTGCCAGGGACCCTACGAGGATTGATGGTGGGAACCAGGAATCTGATACAGACCGTGTTGTAAGGTAATCTGAGGCTAGAAATAAAAAGAAAAGAGAGAGAAAACTCTCCAAAAACAAAGAAAAAGTTCTTCTGTCTCTCTCTTACAAAAAAACATACAAACTGAACTTGGGCTAAAACATGTTACAAGCACGGGTGCTTTAACCACAGAGTTCAACGAACCTTAGGTTAGTTCCTGTGTGCCCTAGAAACCTTCACTGCGGACAGAGGCTAGAGTTGGTCAGGTCCAGATCTTGGTTGGTACTTGAGTGCCTGTAGGCCTTCTATCGGCATTCGGACCTAATCTACGAAAGAAAGCGCACATCAAAGTTTTGAGCATAGAAGGGCATATGGTCTAGAATTTGCTAAGGGACTAGAAAAAGCTAGGCATGAGGGTATGATGGGAACACCAACATGAGCCATAACTAGCTCATTTTGATCCAATTAAGTCAGTAAATACTCCTACATAACTGCCAGAGTGCCATAAGTCACTACATAACCATTCTGAGGGAAATACAAGAAAATAGGGTTAAAACTGCAATTGTACCATCACATCATGAATGTAGTACAATCATGGGTTTTCTCAGAGGGTAATTGAGGTTCAAATGGTCCTAAAAGACTAACAAGTGGGTTAGAACAAACAGAAAAAGGTTTGCACATGTTTTGAGAGTTAAATGACTTGTAAAACCCTAAAAGCAGACCCGTTTAATTAACTAAGGTTTTGGTCTGGATAAAATTCACTTAAACCCTCTAAAATTCATAGACAAATATTTTCTAGGATTTGGAACCTTTAATTTGACCATTAGAACCTGTCTTGACCCAAAATAGTCTTAGAATGACATTTGCCCTAATTTAGATTTTTGCATAAATTACCCAGTTAAAAAAAGTCAAAACCTAAATTTAACTTCACCATTAGATTCCTTGGAACTAAATTAGGTTTGTACCAAAATTTTGGCCCAATCTGAGATCATCTTGACCATGTTTGCATTTTGGTCCAGTCAGACTCTTTCTATCACATTCAAACCCTTAACTTTTTAATTTCCTTAAAAATTGCCCCCCAACTTCTTTGTCTTCTTCACAAGAAGGTCCCCACACCATTTTTGGAAAGTAAAACCTTCACCATCGAGTTTCAAGTGAGGATTTCTCACTCAATTCTCAATCAATCCTTCTCAAAATTGATACGAGGATTCTTGGGAAGTTTCCTTCCATTTGAGCCATTCCTTGGGCTCTAAGTCCTTCCCAAAAGGTCATGCGAACCTTTCAAAAGTTCAGGTATCCATTGTTGCAACCACCTTCTAAGCTTGAAAGCTTCTTTCCAGGCTTGGAAGGGCATTCTATGGCCTATAAAAGAGACCCCAAGGCACGACTGTGCTCTTCAGCAAGTTTTGGCCTAAGAAACCCTCCTTTAGTCCATCTCTGGCCACCTTCAGACTTAGCTCCAGCGAACCCTCTCCGCTCTCCTCCTTTAGCTATCCAACCATCAAATTGGACGGCCGACTATCCTCCCCTTGTCTTCGCAAACCTCTCCTGCCAACGAGAGGTCATGCCTCTCCCTCAGTCGACGTCGCCGCTTCGCCGCACCATCTTTCTTCTCTGGCTCTGGTCAACCAACACTGACAGCCATCCGCCTCCCTACTCTCTCGATAAGTCCTTCTTTTGCTCCCCACCTCTTTATATTTCATTTCCCAACCTTCACAAACGCACACAATCGGCAATTGCCGCCGCCCACCTCCATCTTCTCCGTCTCCGGCTGTTCCTCCGGCGAGGCATATCCACCACTACACTTCTTCATTTGCCTCGCCAACTACCCCATAACCTTCGCCGTTCCACCATGAACAAAAGCCCTCTCCTATTTCACTCCACCACTCACCCAAACGTGCCCTCAAACACACCCACTCTCACGCGCACTGCCCGACTTCGCCCCACATGCACAGACCACGCCATGCCACACAACCATCACCGTCACACTCACCATGGTCCGGTGATTCTTCCTGAGCCTTCTGAAGTGGCTAAAAGGCCTTCTTGTTGATTTCAGGTGCCCGTCCCCTCCGCCATTGGAGCAGCTTCTTCAAGCAAGCTTCAAGGTCGCTCTAGGGTGCCTTCACTCCAGGTTTCAACTACAAGTCGTGCGGAAACATCTCGCGAACACACTCAGGTCTTCAATTGAGGGAAATACCCTCAGCAGTGACCCAAACAAGGAGACCGTGCTGCTGCAGACACGCAAAAGGAAGGTGGGACTTTAGTCCCACCTCAGAAGCTAAGGAGCACACTACAACGCATAAATTGATTTTGTGTCTAAGGCTTATCACCTCAGACATTGAGGGAGAGGTCCCCGCTCACCCACTCACCTGTGCCTCGCCCGTGATCCGTCCCCTGTGGGCCTAGTGCAGATCTGACCCGCCTAACTCGTTCCACTTCTCGGCTGCGATCACGCCTGCAGCTCTGGACTAGGGTGTGCTCTAGGTCCAAAACCTGATTACCCGATACTGTAGAAGGCTCTGGGAGAGTGTGACCCAGAGAGAGAAAGAGAGATAGCACGTGGGGGCATGGGTTTTGCTACAGGGAGTAACGGCTAACACTTAGCCATTTGAAGGATCTTCCTCTTCTACGTGAAGAAGGAGAACTGAGAAGAAAGAAAGAAGAAGAGGAGAAGGCCTGAGCACAAGAAGAAAAGAGAAGAAGGAGAAGCCTCACAGGAAGAGAAAGAGAAGAAGAAGAAGAGAAGACAAGGTAGGAGAAGCACAAAGAAAGGAGAAGTAGAGAGACCCTTGTGTCTCTAAACAGCACTGTAGCACAGGCTGTTTAAGCCATCTGATACATTTGATTGCATATATTTGAAGCTCTGATTTAATTATTATTTGAGTAATTGGTGATTTAAATCACCATTTTACTCCATTCTTTTTGCACATTCATACCTGACATTATTCTCGTTGCAATCTCTTATATTTTTTATTCAAATTGCTATCTTGAGTTTTGAATTCCATATTGCTCCCTGTGTTCGACCTCAAACTTTAAATTTGAGTAATAAATATTATTTGTTTTCAAAGCGATTTCAGCTATACTATTGATGGGAACACCATCATGAGACATAACTAGTTCATTTTGATCCAATTAAGTTAATAAATGCTCCTACATAATTGCCAGAGAACCATAAGTCGTTACATAACCATTCTGAGGAAAAGATAAGAAACTAGGGTTAAAACTATAATTTTTCCATCATAACTTCAATACAGTACAACCACGGATTTTCTCAGGGGCTGAATGAGGGTCAAATGGTCTTAAAAGGATAACAAGTGGGTTAGAACAGACAGAAAAGGGTTTGCACATGTTTTGAGAATTAAATGACTTCTGAAACCCTAAAAATAGACTCGCTTAATTAACTTAGGTTCTGGTCAGAATAAAATTCACCTAAAGCATCTAAAATTTATAGAAAAATATTCTCTAGGGTTTGAAACCATAAAATTGACTATCAGAACCTGTTTTGGCCCAAAATAGAGTCTCAGACAGACATTTAACCTAATTTAGGTTTTTACATAAATTACCCAGTCAAATGCGATCAAAACCAAAATCTAACTTCATCATTAGATTCCTTAGGTCCAAATTAGGTTTGTACCAAAATTTAGACCCAAGCTGAAATTGTCTTGACCTAGTTTGTAAATTGGTCCTGTCTGATTACATTTATGCCCTTAACTTTCAAAATCCTTACAAATAGACCCCTAACTTTGTCATCATCTTCACAAATAGGCCCCTGTCGCCATTACTCTTATTCCTATAGGCACCAGTGACCTTGAAATGGAAAGAACTCCTAGATTCCTTGATGAATCCCTTTCAAATTTGAAAGGGAAGTTCGTCAAGGAATTCCCTTCCTTTTGAGCCGCATCTTGGGCCCCAATTCTCACCTAAATCCTAATGGGAATGCATGGAACAAATGGGTTTCCTGTTCCGGCGAAGCTTCCAAGCTTAAGATCTTTCCTAAGCCCTATAAGAGAAACCCTAGGGCACAGCCATTCTCTTCAGCTAGTTTTGAGGCTAGAAACCCTCTTCTCCATCTCTGGCCACCTTCAGACTTAGCTCTAGCGACCCCTCTCTGCCCTCCTCCTCCGGCCATCCAACCATCAAATTGGATGGCCGACAATCCTTCCCTCGTCTTCACGAACCTCTCCTACCAACGAGAGGTCGTGCCTCTCCCTCAGTCGACCTCGCTGCTTTGCTGCACTTTCTTCCTTCTCCAGCTTCGGTCGACCAACATAGGAGACCTCTATCTCTCTATCGTGTCCCTATGTTTTTCTATCGCTTTCTCTCTTACTATACTTTCTTTTCCCACTCTCACAACACACACAACCACTGATTCTCCCTCAACATCGTCACCTTCTTCCGCTTCGGCGAAGCTCCAGCGACGCCTATCCACCGCACCACTACACAAATCCCACTGCTACCACCCACACCAACTCTGCCATCACTCCACGAACAAAAGCCCTAACCTAATTCCACCTATCGCTCACCCAAAATCACCCCCAAACACACCCACTCTCACGCGCACAGTCTGACTCCGCCTCGCACACACGGACCTCGCCACGCCTCACAACCACCACCGTCGCACTCGCCGTGGTTTGGCAATCCTTCCTGAACCTTCTAATGTAGCCGAAAGGCCTCCTTGCTAATTTCAGGTGCTCGTCTCCTCCACCATTGGAGGTGTTTCTTCAAGCAAGCTTCAAGGCTACTCCAAGGTACCTTAGCTCCAGGCAACACTTCCAGGAGCAGCGGACTTCGTCCAGGAACGCAACAAGGGGATCAATTTGGCCCTTTGATCAGACCTTTGACCAAAATTAGATAAAACATCTGCCGCAGCCAGCATGAAGTGGAAGGGTGGGACTTTAGTCCCACCTCGGAAGCTGAAGAGCGCACTGAGGCACATAAATTGAAAACGTGCCTAAGGTTGTTTGCCTCAGACATTAGGGGTCAGGTCCCCGCTCACCCGCTCGCTCACCTGCGCCTCTCCCGTGACCCATTCCCCCATGGGCCTGGTGCAGACCCGACCCACCTAACCTGTTCCACTCCTCGGGTGCGACCACGCCCGCAGCCCAGGACCCTAGTGCACTCTAGGTCCGAAACCCAATTACCCAGTACTGTGGAAGGCTCTGGGAGAGCATGACCCAGAGAGAGAAAGAGAGATAGCGTGTGGGGGTAGGGGGGTTTTGCTACAAAGAGAAACAACTGAGACTTAGCCATTTGAAGCACCTTCCCCCTCTACGTGAAGAAGGAGAACAGAGAAAGAAAGAAGAAAAGAGGAAGGCCTGAGTAGAAGAAGAGAAGAGAAGGCACCTCACAGGAAATGGAACAGAAGAGTAGAAGAACAGAAGAAGAAGAACAAGAAGAGGAGAAGCTCAGAGAGAAAAAGGAGCAGAGAGACCCTTGAGTCTCTAGCACTGTAGCACAGGGCTATTTAAGATGTCTGATACATTTGCTTACATCTATTTAAGGCTTTGGTTTAAGTGTTATTTGTAAGGAGTAATTGGTGATTTAAATCACCATTTTACTCCATTCTTTTTGCATATTGATCCTGACATTATTCTTATTGCAATCTCTATTCTTGATTTAAATTGTGATCTTGAGTTTTGAATTCCATATTGCTCCCTGTGTTCGACCTCGGACTTAAAATTCAAGTAATAAATTTATTTATTTTCAAAGCGATTTCGACTATATTGCAACGTAGTTTTTAACCTCAATTTCGCCGTGGCAACATTTTGGCGTCGTTGCCAGGGAGCAACGCGCAATTCAGATCTCTTGATTGCAATATCCGAGTCAATACTAACTTGCTCTATCTCTTTTGACTATGATCTATTTCAGGGATTCATCAAAGAAGATCAACCGCACAATAACCACTCCAGGGACAGGAAAAATTCCATTCAAAACCTCCTAAACCCCTGACTCTGAGAAAACTTAAAAAGGAAGAAATCAATTAGGGCTACTTTCATTATATTCTTAGATTAATCATCAAGTTTCCTGATTTGATACATTTTAGAAACATTCAAACCCTGTCTGTGCACCCATTTGAAGCTAAGGTATCGAGGGCTATCACATTCTTGTTTGAGCCCTAGGTACCACATTTTGACAAACTAAATTGGACCAAGTAGAGCCAATTAAGGATTCTAGTTTAGGGTTTTAGAGATACACTTGCTTAATCAAGAAATTATCTCTCCAAAACAATGTGTGCCTATACCTTGATTGAACTGATCTATTCAAGCAAAACCCTAAAAATCAGGCTCTTAAATTCATTTAAACACTAAAAGAGGGACCTAAAATTCTCAAGAGGATAATACAATTGAAGTTGACCCACCTTGTTGGGTTAACCAATCTTCAAATTAGTTCACTTTTTCACAAAAACATCTTAAAAGTTCAAGTGAAATACTAAGCACCCTTGCTCTTAATTAAAACTGGTAGACTTAAGAGGTCAAGTCCCCATTCTAGTCTACCAGGAACATCAGTGACAAGAGAGGTCAGGTGGGGGAAACATTGTAACTCGTGGGGGCGCTCTACCGTGTAGGGGTCTTTGCGGGACTCTCCCTCTCTAACTGCCCAGGTAATTCTCAGATGGACAGCTATCTAACTAAGGGGTATCATCCACTCCGAACCTCTATAGTCATCCAAAATTTTTGGGTGTCTTGATTGGGTCCATCACATTCTACCTCTCATCTATTCCATCGGTGCATGTTCGAGAGGAGGTCTCTGAGTCCATCCATGAGGCCTCCTTTAGTTACTCATTCACATCGAGGCCAAGCCTCGACCTCCTTATTTGTGCAACAACCCAATCCAATCGATATCTCCTCTTATTCATCTGAACCTAATTCTCCTTCATCCATCATCACGGCACAACCAACAGAAGAAAATAATCTTGAAAATCAGCTTCAGCACCTCAATGATCTATTCCAAGCCTTCGTAAACCCACCACAGCGTCCAATGATGCGAGATCACTACAATCCTGCTTCAGTGGCAATCGAACCTCGAGTAAAATTCCCGCTGGAGGTCTTGACACTAAACTCAAGCCCAACATGATTCATGCCATTCCCAAATTCCATGGGCATAATTTCGAAGATCCTTCTAGCATATCAAGCAACTCAAACATATGGCCCAGACCTTCAGGTCAGAAGCTCAAAATCGGGATGTTCTACTCATGAAAATGTTCTCCTCTCTCATGGATAAAGCTGCTCACTAGTACCAAACCCAAACGCATTCAATCAACACCTGGGCCCAAGTTTTTGAGAAAGCTCTTCCCTGTTGGTCGGACAAATGCTTTACAGCACCAGATCACACATTTCACACAACAAACAGGAGAACCACTTCACGAAGCGTGGGATCATTTTCTGGATCTCATGCGAAAGTGCCCCTACCACGAAGTTCCTAAATGGAAACAAGTCCAGTCTTTTTACCAGGGACTCCATGAAGATATTCGATTATTCGTCAATGCGACCTACGGAGGAAACATCATGGGTCAACACAAAGACAACGTGTGGGAGATTCTTGAGAATATGTACGAGAACTCCATCAATAATGAATCCATGGGCATGTTTGACCAGACGAATGCCCGTGCATTGATGAATCCAAAGGGAGCACATGAGATGTAGGGCCAATCCTCTTCCGTTAACTTGGAACTGATAGACAATCATCTGGACAAGGTCTCTATTATTGAGAAAAAGGTGGATGAGCTAACTCAACATTTGCAGCGAGCCACTTCTACGCAAAACACATTCACGCAACCACTCTCTGGAAGGGAGGCTATGCACAACATCTATCACCAATCTTCTCAAGGGATGGACCCATATCCACCCCCGTCTAATTCTGGTTTCTGAGGAAACTTTGGACCCACCTACTCTAGTTGGGGGAACTCTGAACCCTCGTATTCTGTCTTTCCCGAGGTTTCTCAAACCTGTGAGGACCTCAATGTCATTCAGAATGATCCATTCTCCAACACTTACAACCCTGGATGGCGTAATCATCCCAATTTCATGTGGTCAATAATCAAAATTAGAGACCTCAATATCAACCCCGACCATAAGCTCCTCGTCCATATCAGCCACCTCAGCCTTGGCCTAACCCATCTTATCAATCTGGGCCAACTCATACAGATCAAATGACTCTTATCCTTCAGACTCTGGCTGACATTCAGAAGATGAATGCAACTATGCAAAAATAGCACCGAGACAAGATCACAAAGGTTCGCAATCAACTTGCCCACATGGCAAATCCTCGCCAACCTAGTGCACTTCCTTCACAACCACTGCCTAATCCAAATAACGTGCCAAACTAGAGGCATGCTATGGACCTAAATCCGGGCCAAGCTCACTTTGTTTATCATGCCCCTTCTACTCCATCACCCGATGGGATGGAGGCTTCGACATCATATACAGGTTACCAGCAGCAAGCACCTCTTTTACCCACACCAAACCAGAACCAGGCAGGATTGAATTCTGTTACTACCCGCACTGGCAAAACAACATAGGACCCACCTTATCCAAGCCACTCCTAGCCTGGTAATACAAACCATAACCCTAGGATAGTCATCCAGGACACCTCTATCCCAGATCAAGAACCTGGACCCATTCTAGAGGAACCATCTAAGGTTCCATTTCCCGAGGCCTTAACCAAGGGAGAAAGGATAACTAAAATCATGGCACCTGAGGATGACTTGGTCAAGCTCTTTGAGCAGGTCCATATAAACATCCCCTTGATGGATGCGATACGCCATGTATCGGTTTATGCATAATTTCTGAAAGATCTGTGTACACCTAAGCATAAGCCGGAAACCAAAGATGGGAATCCAATCGTACTGTCAGAGCAAGCCAGCTCCGTCATTTTGAGCAAACTCCCGCCTAAGGCGAAAGACCCAGGCACCCCTCTGATCTCCTATGAAATCGGTGATATACAATTCGACCAAGCTTTATTAGACTTAGGAGCCCCATAAATTTGATGCCTACAACCCTACTAGAATACGAGGAATCTGAGCTTAAACCAACTGAAATGACTTTACACTAGCTGAACGATCAATTAAGTCACCAAAAGGAATTCTCGAGGATGTCATAGTGAGGGTACATGGTTTCTATTTTCTAGTAGATTTTATTGTCTTAGACATGGATGCTCCTGAGAATGTGAAGAATACATCGATCATACAAGGGAGACCCTTTCTAGCCACTGCTAGGGACAATATCAATTGTGAGGAGGGCCAAATTGATTTAAAATTTGGAAGCAAGATACTAAAGATCGACATCTTTAAGGCTTAACAAGGAATTAATTGCGGAGTCATAGAACAGATTTGCGATATCGAAGATGTGGTTGACGACTTTACCGAGGAAAAACCAACTATTTCTGATCAACCATAGGAGGATCAAAACCCGTAATTAGAGGAGTCCGAACTCAACCTAGACACACCCATAGCTCCCTCCTTTGCTCCCAACACCCACCCTGAACCACCTGTTGCTACTGACAACCCAGTTTTGGAATTAAAGCCTCTTCCCAATCATCTCAAGTAAGTCTTTTTGGGTTCCAATCAGACATTTCCTGTGATTATCAACACCCGACTCACACTTGATCAAGAAACACACCTAATTTCTGTTCTCCAGCAACATCGAAGAGCCATTGGATGGACTCTCGATGATCTGACGGGTATCAGCCCTTCATACTGCACATATCACATCTACATTGAGGAGGGCTCATGACCATCCCGTGAAATGCAGAGACGTCTAATTCCAAATCTGCAAGATGTCGTGAAAAAGGAGATCATCATGTGGTTAGATGCAGGGATCATCTACCCGATCTCCGACAGTCGGTGGGTAAGCCCAATCCAAGTTGTGCCTCAGAAGGCAGGGCTCACCGTCATCACGACTGAAATCGGGGAAACCATACTGACCTGTATAGCAAACTTGTGGAGATTCTACATTGATTACAGAAGACTCAATTCCTCCATGAAGAAGGATCATTTCCCACTACCGTTCATTGATCAGATTCTCGAGAAACTAGCAGGAAATCGATTCATCTGCTTTTTGGATGGGTACTCCGATTATAATTAGGTCGCAATCCATCCAGAGGACCAAGAGAAGACCACCTTCACCTGCCCCTTCAAAACATACGCATTCCGAAGTATGCCGTTCAATCTCTGCAATACACCTGCTTCTTTTCAGTGGTGCATGCTTGCCATATTCTCAGATATGGTAGGTGAATACCTTGAAGTCATTATGGATGACTTCAAGGTATTCAGTGAATCATTTGATGATTACCTCTTACACTTGGTCCAGATCCTCAGGCGATGCATCAATGTGAACTTGGTTCTTTCCTGGGAAAAGAGCCACTTCATGGTACTTGAGGGAATTATCCTGGGACATCTCATCTCTGAAAAAGGCATCCAGGTTGATCGAGCCAAGGTAAATTTGATTTCCAAACTCCCTACGCCTAGCTCAATCAAAGACATATGATCCTTCTTGGGGCGTGTCGATTTTTACCATTGATTCATTCCAGATTTCTCCAAAATTATGCACCCCCTCACTAATCTTCTATCTAAGGATGTCCCCTTTGAAATCTCCAAGGAGTGCGCTCAGGCATTTGATATCCTACTTGATCGAGTTACCCAAGCACCTATCTTACAGTCCCTTGATTGGTCTCAACCCTTTGAGATCATGTGCGATGCATCTGATTATGCTGTAGAGCGGTACATGGGTAGAAAATAAATGGGAAACCCATGGTCATCTACTACGCTAGCAAGACACTTGAAAGGCTCAGCATAACTATACAATTACTGAGAAAGAGCTGCTAGCCATAGTATTTGCTCTGGAAAAATTCAGATCATATCTTTTGGGTTCCCAGGTTATCATATACTCATATCACACTGCAGTGAGGCACCTTCTTGTGAAGAAGGATGCGAAACACTAACTAATCCTCTCGATCTTGCTGTTGCAAGAATTCAATCTCGAGATTTGCGATAAAGCGGGAAAATAGAATGTGGTAGCTGACCACTTGTCCCATGTTCCTTCTTTCGTCATCGACCCGTCGGGTCTAATCACTAAGCATTTTCCAGACGAACACCTGCAAGCCATTCACAATCTCCCTTGGTTTGCTGATATTGTAAACTACTTGGTTACAGGGAAAATTCCACTAGATTGGCTGACTTCCAAGGAGGACAAATTGATTGCTGAGGCGAAGTACTATATTTGGGAGGAACCATACCTTTTCCACATCGGCAATGATCAGGTGATTCGGAGATGCATTCCCAACGATGAGGTCAATGACGTAATGTCATTCTGTCATGACAAGGCCTGCGGTGGCCATTTCTCAGGGCATAAAATCGTAGCAAAAATTCTCCAGTGTGGGTTCTCTTGCCCTACTTTGTTCAAAGATGCACAGACGTATTGTAGGGCATGCACTCATTGTCAAACCCTTGGCAACATGGGCCCGTGGGATATGATGCCCTTAAACCCAATTATTATGTGCGAAATCTAAGATATATGGGGAATTGAATTCATAGGACCCCTTCCTAGATCTAACGGCTTCAAATACATTCTACTCACTATTGATTATGCCTCTAAATGGGTCAAAGTCGTCCCCACTAGAATGATTGATCATAAAGTTATCCTCCGATTTATCTAGGTGAACATCTTTACCAGATTTGGGGTTCCTAAGGCCATCATCAGCAATGGCGGGTCTCATTTTACCAATGTACACTTCTAGCCCTTGATGAAAAAGTACAGGGTGTCACATCATATCTCGACTCCTTACCACCCCCAGACTAATGGACTGGCAGAACTATCAAATTGAGAGATCAAGAAGATCCTGCAGGTTACTATTCAGCCTGATCGAATAGATTGGTCTGCTCACCTTCCGGAAGCCTTGTGGGCCTATAGGACCGCCCACAAGACCCAGTTAGGCATGTCTCCCTTCATATTAGTGTACGGTAAGGCATGTCACCTTCCCGTCGAGATGGAGCACAAGGCTTATTGGGCAGTACAAAAGTGTAATCTAGATGTAGGGAAGGCTGAAATACATTGCCGATTGCAATTGAGTGAGATCGAGGAACTACGCAATGATGTGTATGAGAACTCGCATATCTATAAAGAGCGGGTCAAAGCCTTCCATGACAGGCGCATTGTGCAAAAATCTTTCCACCCTGGTCAGAAAGTTCTACTTTTTAATGCCAAACTCAAATTGTTCCCAAGAAAACTCAGATCAAAATGTATTGGACCATTCTTAATGAGACGAATCTTTGGAATGGAGCTATTGAAATCAGCCAACCTAGCCTTGATTTAGAACCCTTCATCGTGAACGGCCAAAGACTTAAACCATTCACTAAACTCACCGATGCGAACAGGGCTGAGGTATCTTTTGATCTCCATTCTCCTTAACCTTATTGCGCCCAGCTGATGGCGTTAAACTCAGCGCTTAACGGGAGGCAACCGGTCATCTTTTTTAAAAACCCAAAACCCTTCTTGACACATTTTATGCTGCACTCATGTTGCACTTTAGGGTTCATCCATTAGAATAGCCGACTCCACCTCTGGTACCAATACCCGAGCTTGAAATCGTCCACAACAATCACCCTGACCCATCCACCCACCCAACACCTATTCTAATGAATGATCTAAGCTAAACTCGAACCCACCTAATTTACAATGAGGGCATTGCAAATCGTAGGCATGGGGGGGTATTAAAGTGCAAAACGCCATGAAAATCACTTCACAAGAAAGGGTTTCATAAAAAAAAAATCACATATTCCAAAAAATAAAAATAATAATAATAAATTGAAAAGGAACAAAAATAGAAGAAGGGAGGAAATCTTGAATTGATTGCATATCATTTGTTAAGGAGAAAAGGGGAGGAGATTAAAAGGTCAAAAAGGAGCATAATTTAAAAAGAAAAAAAGAGATAGTCAGTAGTAAAAGATTAAGGAATTGACTTAGTCCTAAACCAAATCAAAAGAAAGAAAATGAAAGACAAAAAGTGGTAAGAGACAAAAAGAGATTAGTAGCAATGCTAATCTTAGGCCTCTTGGACTACGATCCTAGGCTTAAAAATTCAAGTATCCGCTAAGATCTGGATAGTCCTCAAGAGGTTGGGAAAAATGCAAAGCTTAAGTATTAGGTCTAAGGCTTAGGGATTATTCAGCCTCGTTAACTGACCTCTGGTTTGTGGGACTCAATAACCTAAGCACCCCAATCCAAACATAGTCTGGTTCAGTGCGCTTAAATATCAAAATCATGCAAAATGCGTTAAATATGTTCTGAAAAAGTTACCTAGATTAGGAGCGGCTGATCAGCACAAATTGATTTGGATGAGTTCCCAGCGCAAAGAGGCGGGAAATTCTCCTCGAAGATGAGCAATAACATATCGTATCCTCAGTGCTTGTCTCCTAGGATATCTAAATATCCTACCAAGAGCATGTAAGCACCTTGTGCTGGTTCGGATGCCATGGGCAGCATTATCATGAAATGTCGATTGCCAGGGTCTGGATTTAGCTACAGAATGCCATGGGCAGGATTATATCGAAAGCCAGGGTTTCGGGGGTTGCCATGGGTGGTGCTATCTCAGCATCAATTGCCAGGGACCCTACTGGTGGTCGGGCCCGGATAGGTTGTTAATATGGTGATTTTATCATTGAAGTGTGTATAGTGGTTAACCTAAATTAGACCTAATCATCTCTTTACAAAATTTTTAACCTGGCCTACTTGATTTTATCTTGGTCACTTTTAGGCCCAAGGTCGAACTCAGGGAAGTGGGGTTAGAAGTCAAGTTTCTACGCCTTTCTTACATCGAATCTCTTCCATTCGTTTATTGTGCTTTTGGTGTTTTTTCTATTTAGATTTTTTTGATAATCTTTGTCCTTGAGGCACACCCTCAAAATTAGGTTCTTGGCTTTGAGCCAAATCAGGGTTCTAAAACGAGTCTTGCTATTCACAAGACGAAGTACCTGCAAGTCAAGGATTATCTTTTCTCTTTTATATATTCTTTTTTATCTTTTTACTAGTAGGAAAGTGAAACAGAAATAAAGTAAATATAGTATATATATATAGGTATATATTATATATGTATAAAGTGGTGGGGGTGGAGGCGGAGATGGAGTGTAGCATGGTGTCGAGTCGGTCGTCGTCTAGAAAGACGCAACCAACAAGACGAGGTGCTGCGTGGAGTGTAAGGTGGAGGATGTGTGTGACCACGCTTTTTGTACGCGTGTATCGGGGAATATCATCAACTGGTGCAGATATTCCCACGATACCACATATGGTAAGTAATGTGAAAATATATATATATGTATATATGTAAATATATCTACATGTATATATATATGGTTATAAATATAAATATAAATATATATATATGTATATGTATATATATGTATATGTATATATATATAGGTACGTAACTATATGTGTATGTATATATATATATATATGTATATGTGTATATGTATGTATATGATACTATATAGATGTATATATATATATGTGTATGTATATAGTAATATATGTATATATAGATATATGTAGATAAATATATACATATGTATGTATGAGTAGGTGTGTATATATATATATGTGCATATGTATGTATATGATACTATATATGTATATATATATATGTATGTGTATATGTATGTATATGATACTATATAGATGTATATATATATATATGTGTATGTATATAGTAATATATGTATATATAGATATATGTAGATAAATATATATATGTATATAATAGTGTATAAGTGTGTGTGTGTGTGTAAGAAAGTGTGAGTGTAAGTGTGTAAGTGTCGGTAAAGAGAGTGAGAGAGTGCTGTGAGAGAGAGAGAGAGAGAGAGACTGCTGGAGTGAAGAGGCTGAAGGGTTTAAGTCGTCCGCGTGCTTAGGGCCGACGTCTGGTGGCTTCAAGCTCACGAGTAGGTGCGTATGTGCGCAAAGAGGCACCTGCTGGAGAGCGATGGGCACGGAGAGGACCGCAACGCACCGCACTGCACGAAGGGCTGGAGCGGGCGCACGTAGAGGCACGCAGGCGACGGGAGCGGGCGCTAGCAGAGGACCGCATGCAGACGCGCGGGCGGGTGCTGGAGTGGGACGCGGGGTGAGACACGCGCGTGGGTGAATAGCGGTAGCGGCGCGTCTGGTGACCGGTTAAGTGAGAAACTTACCAGTCACCGCACTGTAGCCACAATGTTCCACAGACTGGCGTAAACAGTGGCTACAGTGCATGGCCAAGCGGCGCGACCGGGTACGCTCAGTGCTGTGAGTGCGGGTGGCGTGGATGTGGCTCGGCACGCGCGGAAGAAGATCTGTGCCGGCTGGGCTACAAGGAGAAGCGGTGTTTACGTGAAGAAGCTGGAGGTGAGGGCGCCTGCAGGCGCGTGCGGAAGGCCTGCGTGCGCTGCTGCCACCTTGCTGCTGCTGCTGTGGGGCTTGGACAGCTGTTGCAGGGCGTGCGGTGGCCGGTTGAGCTTCACATCTCGAAGCTTTGGTGTAATGGCGGAAATGGCGTGGAAAGTGAAACATGGAAGAAGGCCACCACGCCCACCGGTTCTTTGATGAGCTGGGCGGTGGTGGTTTCACGGTGGTGGGTGTGCACCACAGTGATGACTCCTGCCCGCAGAGTGGCTCCTCTGAGGAGGAGGTTTTGCGTATGGAGGGAGAGGGGAGGGGACGGTGGCCTGGAGAAGAAGATGCTATGGATTTTTTTTTTTTGGCTGGACCAGGCCCTTTGTAAAGGAATATGCCGCCCTGCTTTAATTGAAGAAGAAAGCATGCACAGCCATGCCCTGGCTGTGCATGGCTCTGCATGGGCTCGGTAGGGAGTGGCTGCACAGGTCAAGATGAGTAGGGAATGGTGCGAGGAGGAAGCTGCCATGCTTTGCAGCCACGAGGAAGATTTCAAAATCAAATAGAAATAAAAATAAAGATGGTAATTTTGTGAAGCAACACTTGAAGAAAATGTAAATTGCGAGGCCATTTTATTTCACTCTCCTCCCCTCTCAATTAAATGCATGCATGTATTTTCACATATGCGACTATGGAACCCTAATATGCACTGGTAATGCTAGGAAATAGCACAAGATGGCACAATTGCAGGTGTATTTTTGCGGTGCAATCATACCCCCATGCTTATCTTTTGCTAGTCCCTAGCAAAACATTTTTGTAATGTATTTAGATATGATCTTTAAGCTGAAGATTTTCTTCTAAGGCAACATAGGTGTGTTTATTGTTGGATATTGTGAGAACCAATTGTAGAGAAGACTACCAATAGTTTAAGTCTCACATGACATAGATTATCTCTCGACTAACCAAGACTCTTGATATTTAAGCCTTAAGTACGATTTCTAGGACCCAGGAGGTTTTTGCCGTACTCGAGAGCTCAAGAGGTTATGGCTTGTGCATAGTGAAGGATCAAGACTGACCAGATGAACATTAAGACTCAAGCCCAAGGTTTCACAAATTTTTAAGTAAAGGTTGGTCCCAGTTTCAGCTTGTGTCTCCAGATTGACCCTTAAAAAGATGACGGAAAATTCAACTCCCATTTTCTGACATTTGTGGCTCAAAGAAAACAGGGTATCTGTACTTTTCCCTGAAGAACTTTTGTAGGAGGAAGACTTTACAGATATTTAAGATATACTGACTTATTTGCATCTTTTTTTTTTGAAACACGTGTTAGTATATCTCGTACAACATTATTTGGAGGAGCACACTTTTTTCTTTCTGGTGGGAGAGTTCCTTTTTGGTGGAAAGAGTCTCTCCTAAACACAAGACTAAAGCCTGGGATAAAAAGTCTACCTGCGTGCACAGGTAAGGACTCCACCTTCCCTAATGAACACTAGAGTTGGATCTTATATTCACCTAGTCTTTCTTGATATGTGTAGTGTGAACCAAGATTAGTTAGGCTCTCAAGTAGAAGCAAACCAATGGATCCTGAACTGGTGTCTTAGGTACAAGAATATGCCTTAGTTAGGAGCGATTTCGATCTATCTTGTCAATGCTCAAGTGAATTAAGCCGAGCCTGAGCGAATCAAGCTTCTGTGACCTGGAAAGTCTTCAAAACAATGGTTGAATATCCATAAACACTTATTATATTTTTGTTTCAGCTTTTAGATCATTACTAAATACCATTTTCATTTTTCATTTATATATATATATAGAAACTGCATGACACCCTAAAATACCCAGATCCTATCCACCCCCACATGCCAAACAATGCTATGTCCTCATATGCATGCAGGGTAGGGTAGAGGAAGGACGAAAGATCAGGTAACGAGAGCTGAGGTGCAGGGTATACAGCTGGGTGGTAGGGTGGGTGGATGGGGGGTGGTGAGTGTTGTTGGGGTGCCTCCCAATGAGCACTGAATTTAACATCCCCAGCTGGACTCAGAATGAGGCAAAGAATTAGTTACCGTCCAGCAGGGCAACGGTTTCTCCAACGAGAGCAGGTTCATGAGTCAGATAGGGTTTCAAACGCTGCCCTTTGACTGTAACTTTATGCCCGGATTTGGGATCTTCGATCTCGACGGCCCCGTTGGGGAATGGTCTTGAGACCAGGAAAGGACCAGTCCATTTGGACTTCAATTTCCCAGGAAAGAATTTGAGTTGGGCATTATAGAGCCAAATTTGCTGAGATGGCTCAAATTCTTTCCGCCGAATACGGCTGTCGTGAAAAGCCTTAGTGCGTTGTTTGAAAGTTAAATTAGAATCATAGGCTTCACGACGAAGCTCTTCCAGCTCCTAGAGTTGCAGTTTCCTTTCTCGACCACATAGGTCTGGGTCGAGGTTACATTGGCGAACCGCCCAAAAAGCGCGGTGCTCCAACTCCACAGGCAAATGACAAGGCTTCCCGTAAACGATTCTATATGGAGACATACCAAGGGGAGCCTTGAAGGCAGTCCGATACGCCCAAAGTGCGTCAATCAGCTTGTCAGACCAATCCTTACGGTCAGGCCGAACCATTTTCTGGAGAGAATCTGCTTGATTTGCCGATTCTAGACCTCTGCCTGGCCGTTCGTCTGAGGATGATACAAGGATGCGATACAATGGTGGACTCCGTATTTCCTCAGAAGTGCCCGAAAAGAAGCATGGGTAAAGTGGCTTCCTCCATCCGAGATAATGGCTCGAGGGATCCCAAAGAGCACAAAGATGTGGTCTTTGACAAATCAGGTGGATATAACATGGTCAGCACGGTGCGCAGGAATAGCCTCGTTCCATTTCGAAACATAGTCAACGGCCACGAGAATGAATTCGAAGCGTTGGAAGGAGGAAAGGGACCCATGAAGTCAATTCCCCAGATGTCGAAGATTTCTACAGCTAGGATGGGTTGTAAGGGCATCATGTCACTACGTGACATTGACCTAACGACTGGCACCTAGTGCAATGCTTGGCATAATTGTGCGCATCCTGGTGAAGGGAGGGCCAAAAGAAACCGCACTACAACACCTTGGCTACAGTTTTCCTCCCAGAGAAATGGCCTCCGCAGGCCTGATCATGGCAGAAAGATAGCACACTGGGGAACTCACTGTCAGGAATATAGCGACGGATGATTTGATCAGCACCTATCCGAAAAAGAAGTGGATTATCCCAAAAATAATACTTTGCTTCTGCCATGAGACACTCGTGCTGGTTTTTAGGCCAGCCACGTGGAAGGGATCCAGAGGCAAGGTAATTGGCAATGTCGGCATACGACGGTCCACTTTCCACATTTATTGCCAATAGGTGCTCATCAGGAAAAATTTCATTGATCGGCAAAGTCCAAAATGGTCAAGGTCCAGTCTGGAAAGGTGATCAGCCACAACATTCTGGGCTCCGACCTTATCGCGAATCTCAATGTCAAATTCCTGGAGCAGAAGGATCCAACGAATCAGTCTAGGCTTGGCATCCTTCTTGTGCATGAGATGGCGAATGGCCGCATGATCAGTGAAAACAATAACGTGAGAGCCCAGAAGGTAAGAGCAGAATTTCTCCAGCCCAAAGATGACCGCCAGTAGTTCTTTTTCAGTGGTAATATAATTACGCTGGGCCTCGTCCAATGTCTTACTGGCGTAGTACACCACGAAGGGGTGTCTATCGCGTCTTTGTCCCAGGATGGCTCCGACTGCAAGATCGGAAGCATCACACATTTGTTCAAAGTTGAGGGACCAATCAGGCGGCTGGAGAACAGGGGCCTTGGTGACAGCATTACGCAGCTGCGTGAATGCTGGTATGCAGTCAGGGCCCATATCGAAGGGTATGTCGGTTGATAGGAGATGAGTTAAGGGTCGAGAAATTTTGGAGAAATCTTTGATGAATCTCCTATAGAAACCTACGTGTCCCAAGAAGGAGCAGATTTGTTTGACAGAGCCAGGCACAGGTAAATCAGCAATGACATCGAGCTTAGCTCTGTCAACCTTGGTACCCCTATCAGAGATGATATGTTCGAGAACAATTCCCTCGTGCACCATAAAATGACTTTTTTTCCCAGGAAAGCATGAGGTTCACATCAATACATCTCCTAAGGATACGGGTCAAGTTGGCAAGACATTCGTCAAAAGATGGTCCAAAGACCGAAAAGTCATCCATGAAGACCTCGAAAAAGTCACCCACCATGTCATGGAATATCGCCAACATACATCTTTGGAAAGTTGCTGGCGCGTTGCAAAGTCCGAACGGCATCCTTCTAAATGCAAAGGTGCTGAAGGGGTAGGTAAAGGTGGTTTTCTCTTGGTCCCGGGGATCAATTCCCACCTGGTTATATCCTGAGAATCCATCCAGGAAACAGAAAAATTTATTTCCCGCTAACTGCTCTAGGATTTGGTCAATGAATGGTAGCGGAAAGTGATCTTTCTTGGTTGCAGCATTGAGTTTCCTATAATCTACACACACTCTCCAAGATGTAGGAGTGCGTGTAGGGATGGATTCACCCCTATCATTGACACGGATGGTGAGTCCTGCCTTCTTGGGCACAACGTCAATAGGACTCACCCAGGGGCTATCGCTGATCAGGTAGATTATACCCGCATCCAGCCACTTAATGATTTCTTTCTTAACGACCTCCCACATGTTAGGGTTGAGACGTCGTTGCATCTCGCGGGAAGGTCGAGCCTCCTCCTCCGTATATATACTGGGAGTGCAGTAGGAGGGGCTAATGCCAGATAAGTCTGATAAAGACCATCCAATGGCTACCTTGTGTTCTATGAGGACCTTCATTAGTTTGCACTCTTGCTCCCTGGTCAATTTTGAACTAATGATTACAGGGAGCATTTCATTTGGTCCTAAGAAAACATATTTAAGTGTGCTAGGTAGCTCTTTCAGCTCGGGAGTGGATAGTGAAAGATCTGGCATTTCTTGGGACGAGAGTGTCCCAGGCAGGTTGGAGAACAAGTCATAAGGAGGAAATTGGCCCTCAGATTGGCCAAGAAGAGGGGCTTCTTGGATAGATGGATCCAAAAGGGAATAGCCCCAGTGAGTAGGATGTGGGCTCAAGGTCCCAGTGCGGAGTTGCAAATTCTCCTGATATGGCAGGAAAGAAAGAGCAATCCAGTCTTCAAGAGTGTGGACCGGCAGTGAGTAGCCCGGATATGACTCAGACCACGAGGAAGCGGAGAAGACCTCGTCAGAAGTCTGGTCAGGAGAAGGTACGAGAATAGGGAGGGATGGGGGAACGTCACAATATGTGTCGGTCAGGCAATCATCAATGTTTATAGGTAATCCGAAGCAGTCCGAATAGGTCCCAAATAGTCTGATACACGCGCTGACGGCCATGTCCTCGTCAGACATGTCATCCTCGATACAATTGCAATTAAAGTTCTTGGCTACCTTGAAGATGTTAAGCTTGAGCTTTTCAGATCCAATGGCAATCTCAATACAGCCCGACTCGCAGTCGATATGGGCGCGGGCTGTGGCCAAGAAAGGTTGACCGAGGATGATCGGATAATCAGAAAGTGAACTAGGAACTTCCATATCTAAAACAAGAAAGTCAATACGAAAACAGAGACTGTTGACCCTAACCACCATGTCTTCCACCACACCCTTTGGGATTTTGACAGAACGATCTGCCAATTGCAACGTGACAGGGGTGGGTTTCAGGTTTCCCAAGGAAAATTTTTCGAGCATGATGGTTGGTATAAGATTTATGGAAGATCCTAGATCAAGCAGGGCACGGTTAAAATTGCAGCCTTGGATGCTACAGGAAATGAGCGGTGTGCCTGGATCTTTCTGCTTCGGTGGTAGGTTTGACAGTATAGCACAACTTGCATGAGGCGAGAGAACCACCGGATTCTTGGTTTTCTTTGACTGTCACCTGGGGGTAGTGTAATCTTTGAAAAATCAGGCGACAGTAGGTATGTGGTCGATAGCCTCGAGCAGGGGTACCTTGATTTCTACATCCCTGAACAAATTACACAGGTTATCGAAGGCTTGCATATATTTCTTTTTGCCTTTTGGCTCCCTCAGTAGAGCCTCAGGGAATGGAACTGATTCTGGCACCAATTTGGGTGTATCGTCCTCTTGCGAATGCGGTGCGCATCCTGAATGAGAGGGCGATGAAGAAGACGGGCCAAGATCAGGTCGAGGCAGATCGACAGTTTGCTTACCGCTCCTCATAGTGATAGCATTGGACGATGCGGGTCCAGTGGGATCAGACGGCCGAAGAGGGTTCGCAATAGGGACATAAGAGGGCAGTGCTGCAGTGGGATTAGCCTACAATCCCGGTGGAATGCTCGAAGCTTGCAGAATTTGATTAACCTACCCCTGAGAAGGTCGTACCTGTGGTTGAGGACCACGGGGTACGAAGTTTCGCAGGTTTGGAACAGGTTGGGTGAGAAGAGTGCCCTGAGATCGAGTCGCCATGCATAGTTGACTGATCTCAGCATTCTGCTGCACCAATTGGCGCTGAAGAGAGGTCATGTTCTCTTCATGGCACTTTGACATTTCCGTCATCATTCGCATCAATTTATCAAGAGGACTTGATGCGTGTTTGGTTTGCGATACGCAAGGGCCTATTGGTGGATTCGCCATAGGATTAGACTGGGCCCTTGGGATGACGGGTGCGGATGGTCGCATTGGTCCACCAGTGGGGTTTTGGCACTGCAGGTTGTTGGACCATGTGAAATTTGGATGATTTCGCCACCCTGGGTTATAAGTGGCAGAGAACGGGTTGTTCCCCAGGGCGCAAGTGTCTTCTATGCCAGAAGACGTGTCCGCATGTAAGTATGCGTCCGAGCACACGGAGGCTTGGTCCTCCGTGTCGAAATACTGGCTCGCAGAAGCCCGTTCCACATGACTTATCAAGTCGCTCGGTGCGACACTCGGTAAGGAAGGTCTTACGGGGTTTCTCAAGATAAGCCTGGTGTTGGAAGAATTAGGATTGTGACGAAGTGGTGAAGTGGGGTGTTTGCCATAAAACAGGTGGGGTTGGCCAGAAGCTCGTCCAGCTTCTTGTGCACGACGGAGACTTCATCCAATTTTTGTGCAATAAGGCTGACATCAGTGGATGAATGGGAGGGTCCCGTGTCAACTTCATGGACATTTTGGGGTAGGATAGTACGATTAAAGGAAACAATGGAGGCATTGTTCATTGAGTTTTCACTCATATTTTCAAATAATTTGAATGCTCCATTCTCGTCTTTATTCATGAAATTCCCTCCGCAGAAAGAGTTTGCAATCTGCTTCAAAGTCTCATTTAGCCCATAGTAGAAAATTTGGGCTATATGCCACTTAGGCAGACCATGGTGCGGACACTTCCTGAGAAGGTCATTATACCTCTCCCATCCTCATGAAATTGTTCGCCGTTTTGTTGCGTAAATGAAATGATAGCACTGCGAAGCGCATTGGTTCGCCCGATTGGGAAGAACTTCTTGAGAAATGATGTTCGCATCTCTTCCCAAGAGTGGATGGTTCTCCCAAGGGTGCGTAACCACTGCGATGCTTTATCCCGCAACGAAAACGGGAACATTTTCATGAGGACTATAGGTAACCCGATATTTCTTGGTTTAACAGTTTCAGCCAATCGGGTTAGGTCTTCCAAGTGGAGAAAAGGATCTTCACTTGCAAGACCACGGAAGTGAAAATTTATTAGGCCAATAATGTTAGGTTTCAATTCAAAGTCATCCCCACCTATGGGGACCCGAATTTGTCCTATGGTCTCTATAGCAGTGGGATTCTGATAGGAGCTAAGAGACCTAGGCTCCTCCCGTTTGGGAGGGTTCTGCATTTCCTCCAATGTTTCCCAAATGGCTTCAATTTGTTCGTTATACATTTCCATTTGGGCTTAGAGGTAGGTTATGGGATCTAAGGCTCCACCACCTGGTGGGTTTTGAGGGCGGTTTCCTCCCTCAGGATTTGGGGGTGGGCGTGTAGCCATGTTTGTGGAGGAGGAGGATGATTCAGCTTCTTTTCTAAATTTATCAGGCAATTCAAACAGTTCAGGGTTTTGTGACCTCCTCCCAAACATGCACTACCGCAGGAAGAATTAGGGGGATAAGAAGGGAAAAGAGGTGATAGAAATGACGCCACAAAGGTACACTTGATGACAAATCAATTCAATCAAATCCCTAACCTCTACAGTGTGCCCTTAGACCTGAAGATCTAAGTTACCTACTATCACGAACTACGGAACCGAATGCGAGCACCACGGAACCACCGGGCCAGATTGAAAGGCCGTTTGCCCTAGTCTTAGACACCCAATAGCACGCGGGAACCCTCACCAGCACGTAGGTGCTACACGTAGGTAGTTAGACCTCCAATCCTTAATAAGGGTCAAGTTACTACCAATTTTAGTTAGAGGCTTAGGGTCAAGTGCTTTTGGAATGTGAAGGGCGTTGTTTACGGGTAATGCCCAAGTGATTGATTTTTCAAAGTGTGTAAAACAAGCATGCAACGGGGAAATCTCCCTGAATTGGAGTTTTAATTGGTGAATGGTTTTTAGAATTCAACCTTAAGTAGTATGGATTTTAGGATTTCTCTGAAATACCAATTCAACCAATCTCCTGATTTTGAGAGAATACGAGTTTTTTTCTTCTAAGCCCAACAAACCCTTCTTCAATGTCAGTTAGTTAATGCATGCTAAAATGCAATGGGCTTCCCTAATTGGAAATTTCTATGTGTGGATGCACGAATCAATTTTAGATTTATGTGAAAGGGAGCCAAAGCACTTGAATTCAAGTGCCCCCAATCACCAAAAAGATGTCCACACACAAGGCTCAACCAAAGGATAGGGAAAATCAAATTGTTGGGGTTGAAGCATTCGGGATCGAATCTTAGGCAAGTTGAAAAGTCATGGTGGGGTTGGAATCAACTCAATTCCAAGTCTCCCCACCAAAAATATGATCCTGAATTTGCAGATAAGTGAGGTAAAGAGGGGTGCAATCAATCTTTTTATGTTTGCCTCAAAGAATACTTCCCACGGCGAAAAATTCAAGAATAAAGATTCCAAGTAGGGCAGGAAATCCCAGGGCGGTGGGAGTAAAGGCAATCAATCAAACAAGTGAATTTTAATCCACTTGCCCCAAGAGATCCCAAGAAGTTTTTCTAGTTTTTTTAGTTTTTAGTTTTTTTTTATTAAGGTGACAAGTTAACGTAGGTTGCTAAGAAAGAAAGACCTACTTGTTCAGCCACGTGTGCAAAGCTCCAGTGCGGTGTTGGCGTCTTCACGCTCTCGTTCCTGCCTTGGATCTGCCCACATCTCCGACTTTGTCTGCCTGTCTTCTCCTTGCAACAGGTTTACTTGCACACCAAAAACAAAAACACCCGTGAAGAGAAGGGTGTGACAAGAGAAAAATTACAGGAATGGAGTAAAAACTTACTTGAAGGCACACTTCCCCAGCAACGGCACCAGAAAGGATGGTGGTTGGGCCCGGATAGGTTGTTAATATGGTGATTTTATCGTTGAAGTGTGTATAATGGTTGACCTAAATCGGACCTAATCATCTCTTTACAAAATTTTTAACCTGGCCTACTTAATTTTATCTTAGTCACTTTTAGGCCCAGGGTTGAACTCAAGGAAGTGGGGTTAGAAGTCAAGTTTCTACGCCTTTCCTACAACGAATCTCTTCCATTCGTTTATTGTGTTTTTGGTGTTTTTTCTATTTAGATTTTTTTCTGATAATCTTTATCCTTGAGGCACACCCTCAAAATTAGGTTCTTGGCTTTGAGCCAAATCAAGGTTCCAAAACGGGTCTTGCTATTCGCAAGACGGAGCACCTACACGTCAAGGATTATCTTTTCTCTTTTATATATTTTTTTTATCTTTTTACTAGCAGGAAAGTGAAACAGAAATAAAGTAAATATAATATATATATATAGGTATATATATTATATATGTATAAAGGGGTGGGGGTGGAGGCGGAGATGGAGTGTAGCACGGTGTCGAATCGGTCGTCATCTAGAAAGATGCAACCAATAGGAGGAGGTGCTGCTGGAGTGTAAGGTGGATGGTGGAGGATGTGTGTGACCACGCTTTTTGTACGCGTGTATCAGGGAATATCAACAACTGGTGCAGATATTCCCGCGATACCACGTATGGTAAGTAATGTGAAAATATATATATATGTATATATGTAAATATATCTACATGTATATATATATATGGTTATAAATATCTAGGTATATATATGTAGTTCTATGTGTGTGTGTATATATATATATATATATATGTATATGTATATATATGTATATGTATATATATATAGGTATGTAACTATATGTATAGATAGATATATGTATATGTATATATGTATATGTGTATATGTATGTATATGATACTATATAGATGTATATATATGTGTGTGTATGTATATAATAATATATGTAGATAAATAAATATATATATATGTATGAGTAGGTGTGTATATATGTATATACATATATATGTATCTATACTTATACTTAGTTATATAGGTAATAATATATATATATAGACATATGTATATATATGTATATATATGCATATAAATATATGTATATATGTAAGTATATATGTGTATATATATATATATATAAGTATATAGATATATATATATATATGCATGTATGTATATAGACTAATACATAGTTATATAAGTACTAATATATGTATAGATATATGTATATATATATATATATGTATATAAGTATATGTATATATGTAAATATATATGTATATATATCAATATATATATGTATACGTATATATATATATATATGTATGTATATAATAGTGTATAGGTGTGTGTGTGTGTATGAAAGTGTGAGTGTAAGTGTGTAAGTGTCAGTAAAGAGAGTGAGAGAGTGTTGTGAGAGAGAGAGAGAGACTGCGAAGTGAAGAGGCTGGAGGGTTTAAGTCATCTGCGTGCTCAGGGCCGACGTCTAGTGGCTTCGCGTGCACGCGCAGGTGCGTATGCGTGAAAAGAGGCACGTGCTGGAGGGCGATGGGTGCGGAGAGGACCGCAGCGCACCGCGCTGCGCGAAGGGCTGGAGCAAGCGCACGCAGAAGTACGCGGGCGACGGGAGCAAGCGCTGGTAGAGGACCGCACGCAGATGCACGGGCGGGTGCTGGAGCGGGATGCGGGGCGAGACGCGTACGCGGGCGAACAGCGGTAGTGGAGCGCCGGGTGATCGGTTAAGTAAGAAACTTACCGGTCACCGCACTGTAGCCACAATGTTCCACAAACTAGCGTAAACAGTGGCTACAGTGCATGGCTGAGCTGCGTGACCGGGTATGCCCGGTGTTGTGAGTGCAGGTGGCGTGGACATGGCTCGACGCACGTAGAAGAAGGTCTGCGCCGGCTGGGCTGCGGGGAGAAGCGGTGTTTGCGTGAAGAAGTTAGAGGCGAGGGCACCTGCAGGCGCGCGCGGAAGGCCTGCGTGCGCTGCTGCTGCCTTGCTGCTGCTGCTGTGGGGCTTAGCCGGCAGCTGCAGGGCGTGCGGTGGCCGGTTGAGCTTCACAGCTTGAAGCTTTGGTGTAATGGCGGAAATGGCATGGAAAGTGAAACAGGGAAGAAGGCCACCATGCCCACCGTCTCTTTGATGAGCTGGGCGGTGGTGGTTTCACAGTGGTGGGTGTGCACCACAGTGATGACTCCTGCCTGCAGAGTGGCTCCTCTGAGGAGGAGGTTCTGCGTATGGAGGGAGAGGGGAGGGGATGGTGGCCTGGAGAAGAAGATGTTGTGGAGTTTTTTTTTTTGGCTGGATCAGGCCCTTTGCAAAGGAAGAAGCCACCCTGCTTTAATAGGAGAAGAAAGCATGCACAGCCATGCCCTGGCTGTGCATGGCTCTACATGGGCTCGGCAGGGAGTGGCTGCACAGGTCAAGCTGAGCAGGGAATGGTGCGAGGAGGAAGCTGCCATTCTTTGCAGCCACAGGGAAGATTTCAAAATCAAATAGAAATAAAAATAAAGATGGGAATTTTGCGAAGCAGCACTTGAAGAAAATGTAAATTGCGAGGCCATTTTATTTCACTCTCCTCCCCTCTCAATTAAATGCATGCATGCATGTATTTTCACAAATGCGACTATGGAACCCTAATATGCATTGGTAATGCTAGGAAATAGCACAAGATGGCACAATTGCAGGTGTATTTTTGTGGTGCAATCACCTACGAGGATTGCTGGTGGGAACTAGGAATCCGATACAGACCATGTTATAAAGCTAATCCGAGGCTAGAAATAAAAAGAAAAGAGAGAAAACTCTCCAAAAGCAAAGAAAAATTCTTCTGTCTCTCTCTTACAAAAACGCACTGCAAACTGAACCTGGGCTAAAACATGTTACAAGAACAGGTGCTTTAAATGCGGAGTTCAACGAACCTTAAGTTAGTTCCTGTGCGCCCTAGAAACCTTCGCTGCAGATAGAGGCTAGAGCTAGTTAGGTCCCAATCGAGGTTGGTACATGAGTACCTCTAGGCCTACTATCGACATTCTGACCTGATCTACAAAAAAAGCACACATCAAAGTTTTAGGCATAGAAAGGCATATGGTCTAGAATTAAAGTTAATACCTTGAAATTTTGCTAAGGGACTAGCAGAAGCTAGGCATGGGGGCATGATGGGAACATCATCATGAGACATAACTAGTTCATTTTGGTCCAATTATGTCAGTAAATGCTCCTACATAACTGCAAGAGAACCATAAGTAGTTGTATAACCATTCTGAGGAAAAGATAAGAAAACAGGGTTAAAACTGTAATTTTAAAATCATAACTTGAATACAGTACAACCACGGGTTTTCTCAGGGGTTGCATGAGGGTCAAATGACCTTAAAAGGATAACAAGTGGGTTAAAACAGACCGAAAATGGTTTGCACGTGTTTTGAGAATTAAATGACTTCTGAAACCCTAAAAATAGACCTACTTAATTAAATGAGGTTTTGGTCAGGATAAAATTCACCTAAACCCACTAAATTTCATATAAAAATATTCTCTAGGGTTTGAAACCTTTAAATTGACCATCAGAACCCATTTTGGCCCAAAATAAAGTCTCAGACAGATATTTACCCTAATTTGAGTTTTTTACGCAAATTACCCAGTCAAACGCAGTCAAAACAAAAATACAACTTCACCATTGGATTCCTTAGGTCCAAATTTGGTTTTTACCAAAATTTGGACCCAAGCTAAAATTGTATTGACCTAGTTTGCAAATTGGTTCTGTCTGAATACATTTATGCCCTTAACTTTCAAAATCTTTAAAAATAGACCCCTAACCTTGTCATCGTCTTTGCAAATGGGTCCCTACAGCCATTACTCCTATTCCTACAAGCACCGGTGACCTTGAAATGGAAAGAACTCCTTGATTCCTTGACGAATCCCTTTCATATTTGAAAGAAACGTTCGTCAAGGAATTTCATTCCTTTTCAGCCGCATCTTGAGCCCCAATTCTTGCTCAAATCCTAATGGGAACGCATGGAACAAATGGGTTTCCTGCCCTGGCGACAATTCCAAGCTTGGAAGCTTGGATTCCAAGCTTAAGATCCTTCTTGAGCCCTATAAAAGAAACCCTAGGGAACAACCGTGCTCTTCATCTAGTTTTGAGGCTAGAAACCCTCTTCTTCTCCATCTTTGGCCACCTTTACACTTAGCTCCAGCGACCCCTCTCCGCCCTCCTCCTCCGACCATCCAACCATCAAATTGGATGGTCGACAATCCTCCCCTCATCTTTGCGAACCTCTCTTGCCAATGAGAGGTCGTGCCTCTCCCTCAGTCAACGTCGCCGCTTCGTCGCACCTTCTTCCTTCTCCAACTTCGGTCGACCAACACCTGATCCCTCCTTCTCTCTATCGCATCCCTAAGTTCCTCTATTGCTCTCTCTCTTACTATACTTTCTTTTCCCACTCTCACAACGCACACACAACCACTGATTCTCCCTCAACACTGTCACCTTCTTCCGCTCCGACGAAGCTCCGGCGACACCTATCCACAATGCCACTGCACGAATCCTGCTGCTACCACGCTCACCAGCTCCGCCATCACTCCACGAACAAAAGCACTAACCTAATTCCACCTATCGCTCACCCAAGCTCGCCCCCGAACACACCCACTCTCACGCACACAGTCTGACTCCGCCTCCCATGCACGAACCTTGCCACACCTCACAACCACCACCATCGCACTCGCCGTGGTCCAACGATCCTTCCTAAACCTTCTAACGCGGCCAAAAGGCCATCTTGCTGATTTCAGGTGCTCGTCTCCTCCGCCATTGGAGCAGCTTCTTCAAGTAAGCTTCAAGGCTACTCCAAGGTACCTTTGCTCCAGGCAACACTTCCAGGAGCAGCGGACTTCATCCAAGAACGCAATAAGGGGATCAATTTGGCTCTTTGGCCGGACCTTTGACCGAAATTAGACGCAACATCTGCTGCGGCCAACACGAAGAGGAAGGGTGGGACTTTAGTCCCACCTTGGAAGCTAAAGAGCGCACTGAGGTGCATAAATTGAAAAAGTGTCTAAAGTTGTTTGCCTCAGATACTGGGGATGAGGTCCCCGCTCACCTGCTTGCTCACCTGCTCCTCACCCATGATCCGTTCCCCCGTGGGCCTAGCGTAGACTTGACTCGCCTAACCCGTTCCACTCCTCGACTGCGACCACGCCTGCAGCCCTGGACTTGGGTGTGCTCTAGGTCCAAAACCCGATTACCCGGTACTATGGAAGGCTTTGGGAGAGCATGACCCAGAGAGAGAAAGAGAGATAGCATGCAGAGGCAGGGGGTTTTGCTATAGAGAGAAACGGCTGACACTTAGCCATTTGAAGGACCTTCCCCCCTACGTGAAGAAGGAGAATAGAGAAAGAAAGAAGAAAAGAGGAAGGCCTGAGTAGAAGAAGAGAAGAGAAGGCACCACACAGGAAATGGAACAGAAGAGTAGAAGAACAGGAGAAGAAGAAGAACAAGAAGAAGTGGAGAAGCTCAGAGAAAGAAAGGAGTAGAGAGACCCTTGAGTCTCTAGCACTGTAGCACAGGGCTATTTAAGATGTCTGATACATTTGGTTACATCTATTTGAGGCTTTGGTTTAAGTGTTATTTGTAAGGAGTAATTGGTGATTTAAATCACCATTTTACTCCATTCTTTTTGCATATCGATCCTGATATTATTCTTATTGCAATCTTTATTCTTAATTTAAATTGTGATCTTGAGTTTTGAATTCCATATTGCTCCCTGTGTTCGACTTCGGACCTAAAATTCGAGTAATAAATTTATTTGTTTTCAAAGCAATTTTGACTATATTACAATGTAGTTTTTAACCTCGATTTCTCCATGACAACTATAACACAGTTTTTAACCTCGATTTCACTTGCGAACATTTTGGCATCGTTGCCAGGGAGCAACGCGCAATTCAGATCTCTTGGTTGCAATGTCCGAGTCAAGACTAACTTGTATCTCTTTTGACTTTGATCTATTTCAGGGGATCCATTGAGGAAGATCAGCCGTGCATCAACCACTCCAGGGGCAAGTAAACTCCATCTACCTTCTTTCAAACCCCTGAATCTGAAAGAGCTAAAAAAGGAAGAAATTAATTAGGGCTACTTGCATTATATTCCTAGATTAATCATCAAGTTTCCTGATTTGATACATTCTACAAACATTCAAACCCTGATCTGTGCACCCATCTGATGCTAAGGTATCTAGGGCTATCACATTCTTGTTTGGGCCCGCGATACCACATTTTGACAAACAAAATTAGACCAAATCAGAGCCAATTAAGGATTCTAGTTTAGGGTTTTAAAGACACTTGCCTAATCAAGAATTTATCTTTCCAAAACCAATGTGTGCCTATACCTTGATTGAATTGATCTATACAAGCAAAATACTAAAATCAGGCTCTGAAATTCATTTGAACACTAAAAGAGGGACCTAAATTTCTCAAAAGGACAAAGCAGGTGAAGTTGACCTACCTTCTTGGGTTAACCAATCTTCAAATTAGGTCACTTTTTCACAAAAACATCTTAAAAGTTCAAGTGAAATCATAAGCACCCTTGCTCTTAATTAAAACTGGTAGACTTAAGAGGTCAAGTCCACATTCTAGTCTACCTGGAACATTAGTGACAAGAGAGGTCGGGTGAGGGAAACCATGTAACCCATGGGGGCACTCTACCTTGTAGGGGTCTTTGTGGGACTCTCCCTCTCTGGCTGCCAAGGTAGTTCTCAGGTGGACGGCTTCTGACTATGGGGTATCATCTGCCTCAAACCTCTATAGTCATGAAAAAATTTTTTGGTGTCTTGATTGGGTCCATCACATTCTACCTTTCATCTACTCCATCGGTGCATGTTCAAGAGGAGGTCTCTAAGACCATCCTTGAGGCCTCCTTTAGCTACTCATTCACATCGAGGCCAAGCCTCGACCTCCTTGTTTTTGCAACAACCCAATCCAATCGATATCTCTTCTGATTCATCTGAACCTGATTCTCCTTCATCCATCATCATGGCACAACCAGCAGAAGAAAATAATCTTGAAAATCAACTTCAGCGCCTCAGTGATTTAGTCTAAGGCTTTGTGAACCCACTGCAGCATCTAATGATGTGAGACCACTACAATCCCACTGCGGTGGCAATCGAACCTCGAGTACAAATCCCCGCTAGAGGTCCTGACACTGAACTCAAGCCCAACATGATTCATGCCATTCCCAAATTCCATGGGCGTAATTTCGAAGATCCTTTCCAGCATATCAAGCAACTCAAGCATCTAGCCCAAACCTTCAGGTCAGAAGATCAAAATTGGGATGTTCTACTCATGAAAATGTTCTCCTTCTCTCTGATGGATAAAGCTACTCACTGGTACCAAACCCAAACGCATCCAATCAACACCTGGGCAGAATTCAATCCGAGTTTTTGAGAAAGTTCTTCCCTATTGGTCGGACAAATGCTTTACAGCACCAGATCACACATTTCACACAACAAACAAGAGAACCACTTCATGAGGCATGGGATCATTTTCTAAATCTCATGCAAAAGTTCCCTCGCCACGAAGTTCCTAAATGGGAACAATTCTAGTCTTTTTACCAGGGACTCCGTGAAGATATTTGATTATTCGTCAATACGACCTATGGAGGAAACATCATGGGTCAACACGAAGACACCGTGTGGGAGATTCTTGAGAATATGTGCGAGAACTCCATTAATAATGAATCCATGGGCATGTTTGACAAGACGAATGCCCGTGCATTGACGAATCCAAAGGAAGCACATGAGATGCAGGGCTTGTCCTCTTCCGTCGACTTGGAATTGATGGACAGTCATCTGGACAAGGTCTCTATTATTGAAAAGAAGGTGGATGAGCTAACTCGACACTTGCAACAAGCCACCTCTGCGCAAAACCTGTTCATGCAACCACCCTCTGGCAGGGAGGTTATGCACAACATCTATCACCAATTTTCTCAAAAGATGGACCCATATCCACCCCCATCTGATTCTGGTTTCGGAGGAAACTCTGGACTCACCTACTCTAGTTGGGGGAACTCTGAACCCTCATATTCTATCTTTCCCGAGGTTCCTCAAACCTGTGAGTACCTCAACGCCATTCAGAATGATCCATTCTCCAACACTTACAACCCTGGATGGCGTAATCATCCCAATTTCATGTGGTCAGGCAATAATCAAAATTAGAGACCTCAATATCAGCCCCGACCACAAGCTCCTCGTCCAAATCAGCCACCTCAACCTCGGCCTAACCCAACTTATCAATCTGGGCCGACTCATATAGATCAAATGACTCTTATCCTTCAGACTCTGGCTGACACTCAGAAGACGAATGCGGCTACACAAAAATAGCACAGAGATGAGATCACTGAGGTTCGAAACCAACTTGCCCAGATGGCAAATCCTCGCCAACCTGGTGCACTTCCTTTACAACCTCTACCTAATCCAAATAACGTGCCAAACCAGAGGCATGTTATGGACCTAAATTCGATGGGATGGAGGCTTCGACATCATATACGGGTTACCAGCAGCAAGCACCGATTTTACCCACACCAAACCAGAACCAGGCAGGATTGAATTCTGTTACTACCCGCACTGGAAAAACAACACAGGACCCACCTTATCCAAGCCACTCCTAGCATGGTAATACAAACCCTAACCCGAGGATAGTCATCCAGGACACATCTATCCCAGATCAAGAACCTGGACCCATTTTAGAGGAACCATCTATGGTTCCATTTCCCGAGGCCTTGACCAAGGGAAAAAGGATAACCAAAATAGTGGCACCTGAGAAGGATCTGGTTAAGCATTTTAAGCAGGTCCATATAAACATCCACTTGATAGATGTAATTCGCCACGGACCGACTTATGCACGATTTCTAAAAGATGTGTGTACACCTATGCATAAGCCGCGAACCAAAGACGGTAATCCAATTGTACTGTCGGAGCAAGCCAGCTCCGTCATTTTGAGCAAACTCCCACCTAAGGCAAAAGACCCAAGCACCCCTCTAATCTCCTGTGAGATCGGTGATATACAATTCGACCGAGCTTTATTAGACTTAGGAGCCTCCATAAAATTGATACCAACATCCCTACTAGACAACTTCAAGGAATCTAAGCTTAAACCGATAGAAATGACTTTACAACTACTCGACTGATCTATTAAGTCACCAAAAGGAATTCTCGAGGATGTCATAGTTAGGGTACATGACTTCTATTTCCCATCGAATTTTATCGTCTTAAACATGGATGCCCTTGAGAATGTGAAGAATACACCGATCATACTAGGGAAACCCTTTCTCGCCACTGCTAGGGCCAATATCTATTGTGAGGAGGGCCAAATTGAATTAAAATTTGGGAGTAAGACACTAAAGATCGACATCTTTAAGGCCCAACAAGGAATTAATTACGGAATCATAGAATAGATTTGTGATATCAAAGCTGTGGTTGACGACTTTATCGAGGAAAACCTGACTATTTCTGATCAACCACAAGAGGATCAAAACCTGCAACTAGTGGAGCCCAAACTCAACCTAGACACACCCATAGCTCCATCCTTTGCTCTCGACAGCCACACTAAACCACCCGCTGCTACTGATAACCCGATTATGCAATTAAGGCCTCTTCCCGATCATCTCAAGTACATCATTTTGGGTTCCAATCAGACGTTTTCTATGATTATCAACTCCCGACTCACACCTGATTTCTATTCTCGAGCAACATCAAAGAGCCATTGGATGGACTCTCGATGATCTGACTGGTATCAGCTCCTCATACTGCACACATCACATCTACACTGAGGAGGGCTCACGACCATCCCATGAAATGCAAAGAAGCCTCAATCCAAATCTACAGGATGTCATGAAAAAGGAGATCATCAAGTGGTTAGATGTAGGGATCATCTACCCGATCTCCGACAATCAGTGGGTGAGCCCAATCCAAGTTGTGCCTAAGAAGGCAGGGCTCACCGTCATCACGACTGAAATCGGAGAAACCATACCGACCCGTATTGCAAACACGTGGAGAGTCTGCATTGATTACAGAAGACTCAATTCCTCCACGAAGAAGGATCATTTCCCACTACAATTCATTGATCAGATTCTCGAGAAACTAGCGGGAAATCGATTCTTCTACTTTTTGGATGGGTACTCCAATTACAATCAGGTCGTAATCCATCTCGACCAAGAGAAGACCACCTTCATCTGCCCCTTTGGAACATACGCATTCCGAAGGATGCCATTCGATCTCTGCAATGCACTCGCTTCTTTTCAGCGGTGCATGCTTGCCATATTCTCAGATATGGTAAGTGAATACCTTGAAGTCATCATAGATGACTTCTCGGCATTTGGTGAATCATTTGATAATTGCCTCCTGCACTTGATCCAAATCCTCAGGCGATGCATCGATGTGAACTTGGTTCTTTCCTGGGAAAAGCGCCACTTCATGGTACCTAAGGGAATTGTCCTAAGACATCTCGTCTCTGAAAAAGGCATCCAGGTTGATCGAGCCAAGGTGAATTTGACTTCTAAACTCCTTATGCCTAGCTTGGTCAAAGACATCCGATCCTTCCGGGGACACGTCGATTTTTACCATTGATTCATTCCCGATTTCTTGAAAATCGCGTGTCCCCTAACTAATCTCCTATCTAAGGATGTCCCCTTTGAAATCTCCAAGGAGTGCGCTCAGGCATTTGAGATCTTGTGTGATCGAGTTACCCAAGCACCTATCCTACAGTCCCCTAATTGGTCTCAACCCTTTGAGATCATTGCGATGCATCTCATTATGCTGTAGGGGAGGTACTAGGGTAGAAAATAGACGGGAAACCCATGGTCATCTACTATGCTAGCAAGACACTTGACGAGGCTTAGTATCAACTATTGAGAAAGAGCAGCTAGCTATAGTATTTGCCTTGGAAAAATTCAGATCATATCTTTTGGGTTCCTGGGTTATCAAATACTCAGATCACACTGCAGTGAGGCACCTCCCTGCGAAGAAGGATGCAAAACCTTGACTAATCTATTGGATCTTACTGTTGCAAGAATTCAATCTTGAGATTTGCAACAAAGTAGGAAAACAGAACGTGGTAGCTAACCACTTGTCCCCTCTTCCTTCTTCCGTCATCGACCCGTCTGGTCCAATCACTGAGCATTTTCCAGACGAGCACCTGCTAGCCATTCACAAACTCCCTTTGTTTACTAATATTGTAAACTACTTGGTTACGGGGAAGGTTCCGCTAGATTGGCCGACTTCCAAGCAAGACAAATTGATTGCCGAAGCCAAGTACTATATTTTGGAGGAACCATACCATTTCCACATTGGCAATGATCAGGTGATCCAGAGATGCATTCCTAATGACGAGGTCAATGACGTAATATCATTCTGTCACGACCAAGCCTACAGTGGCCATTTCTTTGGGCGTAAAACCACAGCGAAAGTTCTCCAGTGTGGGTTCTTTTGGCCCACTTTGTTCAAAGATGCGCAGACGTATTATAGGGCATGTGCTCGTTGTCAGACCCTCGGCAACATGGCCCCACGGGATATGATGCCCTTGAACCTGATTATTGTGTGCGAAATCTTTGACATATGGGGAATTGATTTCATGGGACCCATTCCTAAATATAACAGCTTCGAATACATTCTATTCACTGTTGATTATGTCTCTAAATGGGTCGAAGCCATCCCCACGAGAACAAGTGATCATAAAGTTATCCTCCGATTTATCTAGGAGAACAACTTTACCAGATTTGGGGTTCCTAAGGCCATCATCAGCGATGGTGGGTCTCATTTTACTAATGTACACTTCCAGTCCCTAATGAAAAAGTACGGGGTGTTGCATCGTATCTCGACTCCTTACCACTCCCAAACTAATGGACTGGCAGAACTATCATATCGAGAGATCAAGAAGATCCTTCAGGTCACTGTTCGGCCTAATCGAAAAGATTGGTCTACTCGCCTTACAGAAGTCTTGTGGGCCTATATGACCACCCACAAGACCCAATTAGGCATGTCTCCCTTCATATTAGTGTACGGTAAGGCATGTCACCTTCCCGTGGAGATGGAGCACAAGGCTTATTAGGCAGTACGGAAGTGCAATCTAGATCTAGTGAAGGCTGGAATACACCATTGATTGCAATTAAGCGAGATCGAGGAACTACACAATGATGTGTATGAGAACTCACGTATCTACAAAGAGTGGGTTAAAGCCTTCCACGGCAGGCACATTGTGCGAAAATCTTTCCACCCTGATCAAAAAGTTCTACCTTTGATGCCAAATTCAAATTGTTCCTAGGAAAACTCAGATCAAAATGGATTGGACCATTCTTGGTGAGACGAATCTTTGGAAATAGAGCTATTGAAATCAGCCAAACTAGCCTTGATTCAGAACCCTTTGTTGTGAACAGTCAGGGACTCAAGCCGTTCATTGAACTCACTGATGTGAACAGGGATGAGGTATCTTTTGATCTCCATTCTCCCTGAGCTTATTACACCCGGCTAATGGCGTTAAACTCAGTGCTTTACGGGAGGCAACCCGTTATCTTTTTGAAAAACTCGAAACCCTTCTTGACACATCTTATGCTGAACAAATATTTCACTTTAGGGTTCATTAATTAGAACAACCAGCTCCACCTCTGGTACCCGTACCCGAGCTTAAAATCACCCGCAATAGTCATCCCGACCCATCCACCCACCTAACACCTATTCTAATGAATGATCTAAGCTAAACTCGAACCCACCTAATTACAATGAGGGCATTGCAAATCGTAGGCATGGGGGGGTAGTAAAGTGCAAAACACCGTGAAAATCACTTCACAAGAAAGGGTTTCATCAAAAGACTCACATATTCCAAGAAACCAAAAAAATAAAAAATTCAAAAAGAACAAAAATAGGTGAAGGGAGGAAATTCTGAATTGATGCATATCATTTTTGAGGAAAAAGGGAAGGAAACAAAATGTCAAAAAGGAGCACAATTCGAGAAAAAAAGAAAAAGAGATAGTCATTAGTAAAAGATTAAGGAATTGACTTAGTCCTAGACCAAATCAAATGAAAGAAAATGAAAGACAAAACGTGCTAAGAAACAAAAAGAGATTAGCAGGAACGCTAATCTTAGGCCTCTTGGGCTGCAATCCTAGGCTTAAAAAATCAAGTATTTGCTGAAATCTAGATAGTCCTCAAGAGGTTAGTAAAAATGCGAAGCTTAAGTATTAGGTCTAAGGCTTAGGGATTATTCGACCTCGTTAACTGATCTCTGGGTTGCGGGACTCGGTAACTTAAGCACCCCAATCCACACACAGTCTGGTTCAGTGCGCTTAAGTATCAAAATCACGCAAATGCGTTAAATCTGTTCTGAAAAAGTTACCTAGATTAAGAGCGGCTGATCAACACAAGTTGATTTGGATGAGTTCCCGACGTGATGAGGCAGGAAATTCTCCTCGAAGATGCGTAATAACATATCGTCTCCTCGGTGCTTGTCTCTTAGGATATCTAAATATCCTACCGGGGGCATGTAATCACCTTGTGCTGGTTCAGATGCCATGGGCGACATTATCACGAAATGTCAATTGCCAGGGTCTAGATTTAGCTACAGAATGCCATGGGTGGGATTATCTCGAAATCTCGAAAGCCAAGGTTCTGGGGGTTGCCATGGGCGGTGCTATCTCGAAGCATCGATTGCCAGGGACCCTACGAGGATTGATCGTGGGAACTCGAAATCCAATACAGACCATGTTGTAAAGCTAATCCGAGGCTAGAAATAAAAATAAAAGAGAGAGAAAACTCTCCAAAAACAAAGAAAGTTCTTTCGTCCCTCTCTTACAAAAAAGCACTGCAAACTGAACTTGGGCTAAAACATGTCACAAGCACGGATGCTTTAGCCGCGGAGTTCAACGAACCTTAGGTTAGTTCTTGTGCGCCCTAGGAACCTTCGCTGTAGACAGAGGCTAGAGCTGGTCAGGTCTGGATCTTGGTTGGTACTTGAGTACCTGTAGGCCTACTATCGGCATGCTGACCTAATCTACAAAAGAAAGTGCACATCAGAGTTTTGAGCATAGAAGGGCATATGGTCTAGAATTAAAGTTAATTCCATGAGATTTTGCTAAGGGACTAGCAAAGGCTAGGCATGGGAGTATGATGGGAACACCATCTTGAGTCATAACTAGCTCATTTTGATCCAATTAAGTTAGTAAATACTCTTACATAACTGCTATAGAGCCATAAGTCACTGCATAACCATTCTGAGGGAAATACAAGAAAATAGGGTTAAAATTGAAAAATTACCATCACATCATGAATGCAATACAATCATGGGTTTTCCCAGGGGTTAATTGAGGGTCAAATGGTCCCAAAAGACTAACAAGTGGGTTAGAACAAACAGAAAAGGGTTTGCACGTGTTTTGAGAATTAAATGACTTTTGAAATCCTAAAAATAGACCTATTTAATTAAATAAGGTTCTAGTCAGAATAAAATTCACATAGACCCTTTAAAATTCATATAAAAATATTCTCTAGGGTTTGGAACCTTTAATTTGACCATCAGAACCTGTCTTGACCCAAAACAGAGTCCTAGACTGACATTTGCCCTAATTTGGGTTTTCGCAAAAACTACCCAGTCAAAAAAGGTCAAAACCTAAATTTAACTTCACCATTAGCTTCCTTGGGTCTAAATTAGGTTTTTACCAAAATTTAGGCCCAATCTGAGTCATCTTGACCATGTTTGCATTTTGATCTAGTCAGACTCTTTCTATCTCATTCAGACCCCTAACTTTTGAATTTTCTTACAAATTGCCCCCCAACTTCTTTGTCTTCTTCACAAGTAGGTCCCCACGCCATTTTTCGAAGGTAAAACCTTCACCGTCAAGTTTCGAGAGAGGATTTCTCTCTCGATTCTCAATCAATCCTTCTCAAAATTGATACGGGGATTCATTGGGAATCTTTCAAAAGTTCATGCGAACCTTTCAAAAGGTCATGCGAACCATTCGAAATTTCAGGTATCCATTGTTGCAACCACCTTCTAAGCTTGAAAGCTTCTTTCCAAGCTTGGAAGGGCATTCTATGGCCTATAAAAGAGACCCTAGGGCACGACCGTGCTCTTCAGCAAGTTTTGGCCTAAGAAACCCTCCTTTACTCCATCTCCAGCCACCTTCAGACTTAGCTCCGGCAACCCCTCTCCCCTCTCCGCTCTCCTCCTCCAGCATCCAACCATCAAATTGGACGGTGATTGCACAGCAATCATGGGTCCTAATCAACCTAAATAATGTCTGAACCTGGCTTAAATTTTGGATATTGCACTCATATCTTGCATATCATTCATTACATCAATCTATTTAGAATAAGATGAGATATCCTACTAGTTAATGGTGTTTTATTGCTATTTGCAGATAATAAAGTGATCCAGGATGGAGATAGTGGAATAAAGTAATAAAGGAAGAAGACTGATTCAGATAAGAGTAGTGAGGAGGATAGCCTTATCCCTACCCTTAGAAACCATAGAATAGCCTTCCCAAATCCAAAATAACCTCCATTAGGGCACCTTATCCTCAAAACTCAAACATGAATAGCACTATCCATGTTCTTATCCACCCTATCCCTCTAAAAAACACTTAGGAACCAAAACCAACCTTAGAAAACCTAAAACCCACTCTCCAGCACATTTTAGGATGTCCAGACACCTAGCTGGAATCTGATTTATGCAGAATAACAATCCAGGAAGCCAAAACTCATACTGACACAGAATTAAACGTCTAATTTAATGTCTAGACGACCAATTTTGTAGTATAAGATGTCTTACCACTATCCTAGACGTCTGATACTGCTATCTAGTTCCTGATTTTAGTGTTGGAAGCCCTAGCTTGCCTATTTTGACCTAGGAACCCCACCGGACACCCTAGGAAAACTAAGTAGAGACCTCCTAAGCCTAATCCACTATCCATAGCCCTACTTGTCCTATCCCTAACCCAATTGAACCATCCCATACCTAATTGGGTGCATCTATAGTTGATTGGGTGCACCCAAGCCCAATAAGATCCACCCAGGATCTAATTAACTCATACCTATTATGGTTACCCTCGCCTAATCACATGCACACATCTAATTAGACTTGACCTAGACCTAATTAGGTTCACTCCTACCCAATTAGACTTTCCTAAGCCTAATTAGGTCCACACCCACTTAATCTAGATTAACCCAACCTATTTAGCACCTAACCTTACCAAAACCCACAACCTAGCCCTACGAAAAATACACACCCACACACACACGCACACCTTCCCATTTTATTCCCACCAAACCCATGCACACTCTCTTGGAAACCCTAAAAACTTGTGTCAAACCTAGATCCCAAAAATGTGGCATTGGCTATTTTTGAAGCCACCAAAAGTGGCAACCAAATGGAGCCTTCCATAAGGGCAAAGAGGGAGCCACGAAATTGGATTATCTCCATACACTCTCCCATCCATACTCTCCACTCTAAACTTGCTTCCACCCTCCAAAACCTTAAGGCCGTCCTCCTCATCCTCCTCCAAGGCTCCATGGATGGCTAGCTAAAGAAGCTTCTCTCCAAAGCTTCACGGATGGCCATTGGTAGAGAAAGGGTGCAACTCCCTCCTCTCGCCACTTGGGTGCACTCGATTCCATCTTCTTCTCTTCTTGGATGACCATGAAGGCTCACCCATATCCTCTTGTGGCCAACCATCTCTTTTGGTAGGCGAGTGGACGGGTTTGCATACCCAAGGTCTAGCCTACACCCTCACACAAGGCCAATGGCCCTAGTGGCAACTTTCCGGCGTGAGGGATTTCTTCTATTTATTTTCTTTCTAGTGTAGATGATATGTGATAATCTTTTATGCATAAAAAAATTCATGATGTTTCTATGATTGATATTGTCCCCATGTTTGCTTGCCTATATGGTACTTAGGTTTGATCACACCATGCATGGCCACCATGGCCTCATTTAGATGCACATAGTCACTTAGGTTTTTGCTAGTTTATCTAGATCTAGGTTTCATTTTGCTTTTCAAAATAAAGATCAAAAACACAAAAAAAAGGGCAAAAGACAAAAAGACAAAAATATTAGGTTAGATTTAGGTTATAAAAGCCGATTCAAATCTTGATTCATTTTCACGCCTCCCAGAGACGAACAACTGAGACTCAAGTTCTAAAAAGAATACCTTTGACAAGTGGTTTTTGCGACTATACTACGATTTCCAACGATTTCAAATTATGCAATTTCCATGCTCGTCAAATGGCGTCGTTGCCAGGGAGGCAACGCACGAGTTTAGATTTGGATTTACTTAACTTCTGTTTGTTTTGATTGTAGGGTGTCAAGATGAGGATCCGTGCACACATCGACCCGTGGTGAAGACCGTAGGTATTTTCTTCGTCCTTTAGTTTGTTGTTTCCTTAGGCTAGAAAAAAAAAATATATATATATATATATAAATTCAAATTAAAATTTTCGGATCTGAATTAAAAAAAGAATTCTTTCTTTGGTGTGTGTTTTAACTTGGAAACTACTTAAACACACCAAAATCAGATTTGGAAATTCGGCCAATAAATATTGACGATTTTCAAAAATTTATTGCTGTGACATTAGGAGTCCAAAAATCTTGGGATCCGATTTGTTATTAGGTTTTTAAACCAGCTTTCCGGTGCCACCTTTATTTGGAAAAATTCACACTGTACAAATTTTAAAAATTCACACAATGGAAGGGAGTCAGAACAGTCTGTACTCTGATTTTTTATAACTTTAAACATTAATTCTAACCTCTACATAAATCACATCTCTTTGAAAGTTATGGGGTTGGAAAGCCACTGACACCTAGTATTTTCTATAAATTTTGAAGAATTTTCGGATTTCCCTTGATACTGTTTCAAACTACACTTCTCGTAGGGGGTCCATCTGGTCTATTTGACCGTTTGGAACATAAAAATTTGTGAAAAATTGCACGAAATAGTAAAAATCTTAAAAAAATATTCCCTGGAAAACTTATTGAGAAAGGAAGATCTCTACCAAATTTCATATTATTTTTCTTCAGTTACTGATTTGGGAAGTGATTTCAAGTTAGACTAAGGTCTGAATGCAGATTTTAGAAGAAGCACAAACCCTAGGTAATTCACATTAGGGTTTAAATTTAGAGACCCAAAACAAACCTGTTTGAGCCAGATTTGGGTGTGATTTCATGAGAAGGGATTTTCTATGATTGGTTGTCATCTCCTCACCCACTTGAATTGAAATTGATCTACATTTCAACTTAGGCAACCAATTACGTCTATTTCATTTAGTAGTAGTGCATTAGGACCATTATTTTCCTTGATTGGGTCGCACCACTTCAACCTTATTGGACTTAAAAGCATCATATAGACCTATCTGATATTAGGGTTTCCACACTAGGGTAGAGCACATTTGCATGCCATACTTAAAGGAAATTCATATAACAATTGGGACTTGCAAAACCTGTTGTGTGCTTCACTACAACATTGTTTGAATTGACCTAAACAAGGAAACCTTAAAAGAAAAAAATTAATACAAGCACTTGAACCATAAAAGCCACTACACCAATTAAAGCTTGTATTGCAAACCCTTTGTCTGCGCACTTCACACTCTAAATCCAATTTTAAGGGTAACACCCCCAATCGCCCAATCACATTCCAAGAGAACTCTAAGCCCAAGCCTAAAACTAAGTAGGCGTGCCCTAGGCAGGACTAAATTACTTGGTAACTGAAATTTAATTGGGTAAAAATCAAGGCCTTGTCTATTTGGACCAACTGGTGAGAAGAAAGGTCGGTGCGGTAACTGTGTTAACCTTTAGTGGTGTCCTGCCGTGCGGGGTGTCCTAGGGGGTCCCACCAATCTAGCCAGCCAAGTAATTCAAGGGTTGGTTTAACCCAGTTCCATCTCAAGATACCAGGTTTAGATCCAATTAGGGTATACAATTTAAGGCTAGCTTGTTTGCTTGTTTTAGGGCTCTCTCATCTTTCTTCCTAGACCTTTACCTTAATTCCACTAGCCCCTTGTAGCTAGTTGTGTCGTCCTAAGGAAGACCATCTCTTATCTCTATTCGTGTCTTCTCTCAAATATCCATGAACCCATATCATTCTTTTGACCATCAGGGTCCTCCATCTCCCAAACCAACCATGATTTCGACTCCTCCTAGTTGGGAGACTCATCCTAACTAGTTGGGATATGATCATCTTTATCCCCCATCTTATTTAGAACCTGAACCTCATGGATCCAACCCTTATCTAGATCAGAACCAATTGAAAGCCATAATTGCTGAATTCCGGGAATATAACAAGGACTATACAGATCAATGTGCCAAACTTCTGGAGCAAATTAGATGATCTCAGGCACAATCTCAATCTTATCACTCCTATCAAGAACAAGAGACTTGGAAAAACCAGCCTAGTGGCTCTAGTGACCAATATTTTGGATCCACTAGCTACTCTACTGATTCTTGCCACCATGGGGAGGCATCTTGGACTCAGCCAACCCAAAAGGCACCTTTGGACCTAATCCGTGATTTGGGTAGATCAATTGAGGAATGCACTATTTCTGATACACCTGTACCTGATGAGATATCTCTAAGGAATTGGAATAATGGATCACAAGTACAAGACCACATAACAGGTTCTCAATCAACTCCCTCTATAGTCAGCCCCACTCAGGGCGATACACCCATTGATTCATATCCAGATTCGTATAACCTGGAGTGGAGAAACAATCCTGATCATTCATGGCCACCACAGAGACCACTCAGACTAAACATCAATCTAGGCCAGCCTAATATTCCACTCAAACCACTTTAGGGCAACCATCTAGTCCAGCCCAACCCGCAACCACCCTTGAAGATATCATGAACATTTTGTTGGACTTTGACAAGAAAAATGAAGAAAAGCTGACTAAGTTGGAAAATCAAGTGAAATCTCAAGGGGATCAAATCAAGAGACTTTAAGAATCACTTTATCTCTAGATGCAAATGCCTTTTCACTCCTATTCTCCACCTATTCTTCCGACCCCACCTCCAATCTATCATACATGCCATTGTGCGGGGGCCAAATCTGTGGCCTATAAAAGGAAGAGAAAAGCTAAGAGCCCACCCAAACGACCTGATTCAGGCTCAACCAAAAATCATAAGACCAAACCCACATCCAGCTCTGACTCAGACTCAAGGGACAAAAAGAAGAAAAAGGCTTCTGAAGTTGATTTGACCTATTTACCCTTTCCTGAGGCCTTAAAGAAAGAGTCACAAAAGAAGAAAAAGACTTGCACACCTAAAGAGGTGGTTTTACCAGCTAACATAAGTGCATTTGTTTCTGGCACTCTACCACCCAAAATGACTGACCCTGGAAAACCCTTCATATCTTATGCCATAAAGGGATTCACCTTCAACAAAGCCCTTGTGGATCTAGGGTCTTCCATTAGCTTGATTCCTACCGCCCTTTTTGACCGCACCAGACCTGGAGATCTGCACCACACACCTGTCACCATTAGAATGGCAAATGTCTCCATCAAACTACCTAAGGGGGTAGTTTAGGATGTGATTATTAAAGTGCAAGGTCTTAGCTTTCTGGTTGATTTTATTATTTTGGACATAGATATAATGGAAAAGCTAGTAATTCACCCATCATTCTGGGTCGACCTTTCTTGGCTACAGCCAATGCACGAATTGACCGTTACTCAGGATGTATGGAGATGAGTAGTGGCAATGAGAAGATTCACTTTGATATTTATGCAACTACTAAGAAAACAAAGTCAGGGTATTTTCTGGATGACATGGAAAGTGAGTCGGAGGGTAATTCGGAAGAAACTATGGCAATTGACATCTGGGTAGAACCACTTGACCCGAATCGACAATCCACTAGATCACATAAGTCACCCTCAATACTAGATCAAATTATTGATAGTATGGCTGACTATCTTGATCGATCTAGCCCAATTCAAACCCCTACCCCTTGCAATGAATCCTGGATTACTTAATTGATCAAAATGATTCATGAAATAAAAGAAGCTAGTGTAAGAATATGATGATATAAAGAAAGAGCTTCATAAAATCCAGGACGAGCAACAAAAATAAAAAATGTTTGAATTTGGGTCAGGAGTGTCACAACCGATTTCTGATTCGGTGGTGGTCATGCAGGATTCTGTTGATCAAACACCCGAGGTGGATGATATTGATAATCTTATTAAAGTCGAGAATGGAGATTTATTCGAGAATCTTGATCTTGATTTAGGGCCTGAGTACCAATCATTTCATTTTTAGGAACCAAGTATTAAGGGACCTGAATATGATTTTGTTGCATTTGAGAATACCCATGGAGACATTGATGAATTAATTCAAATGATCTCATACACGAAGCAACAAAATCAAAAGGACTGTAACAACTCCTCAATCAATGATTCAGCCCATTCCACTTTCATGGAGGGACTCACTAAATCTAATGACCAATTTCATCTAAGTAGTAAGGAAATATCCCCTTTTGAAAAAGATATTCAGGAGATTGAAATACTGTTGGGGATAACATATGATGAGTTAGGAAGATAAAAATTTTGGGGAATCATGTGATAATTAGGAATTGGCATTGGAAAATTTGGAAGAGATAAAAGAAGATGAGACCCAAACATCTTTGGTAGAGATAGACATTGATCACTAGACCTTGATTTCCAGATTTGACCACACTACTTGGGTCATGCCTTCCATTCATCAGCATTATCAGGACCCATATGATTTCACCTCACACGACTCCACCCATACCCCTACCACCCACATTCTCCATCACCTCTTCAGGATGCTTTCATATTCATTTCTTCCGGGCACCCGTATTTATTTGTCTTTCTTCTGTAGCCAGATGCTACAGACAATCCCAAGCCCCATCTACATATTTTTCCAATTATTTGGACTTGGAATTCATGGACAGCTGGTTCGCATTTGCGGTCCGCTATTGGCGAATGAGACTAAAATTCTTATCATTCTACTCGCTATTCTCTGTACTGTATTGGTATAGTCTTTTTGAGTGTACGCCCAGCTGGAGGCGTTAATCTCAGCACTTATATATAGCATATTTTATTTGTCATATTTTTCCTGCATATTCAATTTCAAGTGTTGGAATAAGTGGAACGTCAAAATTCAGGAGCCATTCCAGGTGAATTCTACCCATTTACTCCCTGTCTAAATTTATTTTTCGTTATATTCATGCATGAGGACATGCAAGAAACTAGGCATGGGGGGGTAGTAATTGTAAACTGAAAATTTTTCTACCAACAACTAGGAAAAATCTTTCATACATCATGCTAATTGCACTTTAGGGTCCTTAAATTAAGAACAACCGACTCCACCTCCAATGCTTGCATTGGAGCTAAAAATTGTCCACAACAGCCACTGTTGACTCATCCACTCACCTTTTCATTCTAAATTTAGGGTCAAGCTGAATATAACCCGAATTAGGGAAATTTTCTAAGTGCAACTTTTGAAAGGTTGTACATAGCATGTATATATATTGCATTCATGAATAAGACTTTTATCAAGAGAATGTAAAGGATTTTATCCTCAGTTGATTCCTATAATCTGGAATCCGGTGCAATTTTCACACACACATAGAATTTGCAGTGGATTCACGATGAAGGCCGATAAATGTCTTTAGTCTGTCGAGAAGAAGCAGTGCTTCTTTTCTGAACCCCTGGACTGTGTTTTGGGAGTCAGGCAGATTTTCTTCCAAAAATCCACCAAATAGTGTGAGATGAGAGTAGAGTATACTGGTTCTCTAAGATTAGTCCAAGGAATCTAGAATCCTAGGTAATTAGGTAATGATACTCAGAGATTAGGTATAGTTTTTGCTCTCAGATCCTGCATATACATTTTTGTGTGAAAATTTGAGAGCCACCAAATAAGGCAAATACGCAGAGAGCGAGTTTTCATAAAACTAAAGCTAAGGTGAATGGTTACAACCATTCTTTACGAAATCCTCATCTGAAGGAGGGTATTGATATCAAGGTCAGAAATACACTATCCTATCCGTCTCTCCCAGTGCTGTGAGTAGGCACTTCCACCAAATAAGCCACCCAATGTCTCTTGAGTACCACCAATCCCTAATAATGCCTCCTTAATAATGTTCATGAATGTATGCTAGCTTGTGTTGTGTTGAAAAAAAAAGGGAAAAAAAAGGAAAAGAAAAAAAATGATGAAAAGAAAGAAAAATTGAAAAGAAAAATTAGAAAAAAGAAGAAAAAGCAAAGAAAAAAAAAGAGTGAATATTTAGTGTTTATTTCAGTTGCATTGAGGCAATACCACCATAAAATTACAATTCACCAATATGGCCTTAACCCACCTTTTCTGTGTTTCTGACCACCCGAATACTGGTTGAGGAATTCCGACTTAGTGCTAGGGTTATGAAACTCAATTAAAGTGTTAATGCCAAGTGAGAACACCAAATATAGGTCATATGTGTGAATCTGGTGAGATTGTGAGCTCTAAGAAAAAAGAGAGAGAGAGAGAGAAAGAATGAATACAAAGGAACCAAAAGAGAGCATAGTTTTTCTCGTCTTCCTCTGAGCAGAGTTACTTAATAATTTTGGAATCTAGATTCTTTAGTACTAATCTCTATGTAGCACCATTTGAGAGTGAGCCACCAAATATATAATCTTTTCCCTCTAAGATTCTCTACCTAAGCTTAAAGCCGGGGTGGAATTCATAGAATATCTTGAATACCCCGAGGGAAGAAATTCACCTATCCCGCTAGAATTTTTACTAGGGGAAAGTACAGGCTTTACAGGTGAATTAGGTCTTTCACTCGAATCCATTGCAAAAGCTACGTAGCTGCACTTTCACATTTGTCTGGATTTCTAGAACATAGGATGAATATAAAAAGGAGAAAAATCTCTAAGCAAACACTTGATAAAATAATCAATCCCTTAGGTACCCTGATGTGAATAATTTAGTCTTGCATTTGCTAGGGACTAGCAAAGTTTAAGCATGGGGGTATGATTGCACAACAATCATAGGTCCTAATCAACCTAAATAATGTCTGAACCTAGCTTAAATTGTGGATATTACACTCATATCTTGCATATCATGCATTGCATCAGTCTATTTAGAATAAGATGAGATAACCTGCTAGTTAATGGTGTTTTATTGTTATTTGCAGATAATAAAGTGATCTAGGATGGAGATAGTGGAATAAAGCAATAAAGGAAGAAAACTGATTCAGATAAGAGTAGTGAGAAGGATAGCCTTATCCCTACCCTTAGAAACCCTAGAATAGCCTTCCCAAATCCAAAACAACCTCCATTAGGGCACCTTAGCCTCAAAACCCAAACATGGATAGCACTATCCATGTTCTTATCCACCCTATCCCTCTCCAAAACACTTAGGAACCAAAACCAACCTTAGAAAACCTAAAACCCACTCTCCATCACATTTTAGGATGTCCAGACATCTGGCTGGACGTTAGATTTCTACAGAATAACAATCCAGGAAGCAAAAACTCATACTGACACAAAATTGGACATCTAATTTAATGTCTAGATGTCCAATTTTGTAGTATAATATGTCTTACCACTATCCTAGACATCTGATACTACTGTCTGGCTCCTGATTTTGGTGTTGGAAGCCCTAGCTTGCCTATTTTGACCTAGGAACCCCACCGGACACCCTAGGAAAACTAAGTAGAGACCTCCTAAGCCTAATCCACTATCCATAGCCCTACTTGTCCTATCCCTAACCCAATTGAACCATCCCATACCTAATTGGGTGCATCTATAGTTGATTGGGTGCACCTGAGCCCAATTAGATCCACCTAGGATCTAATTAACTCATACCTATTATGGTTACCCTCGCCTAATCACATGCACACATCTAATTAGACTTGACCTAGACCTAATTAGGTTCACTCCTACCCAATTAGACTTTCCTAAGCCTAATTAGGTCCACACCCACTTAATCTAGATTAACCCAACCTATTTAGCACCTAACCTTACCAAAACCCACAACCTAGCCCTACGAAAAATACACACCCACACACACACGCACACCTTCCCATTTTACTCCCACCAAACCCATGCACACTCTCTTGGAAACACTAAAAACTTGTGTCAAACCTAGATCCCAAAAATGTGGCATTGGCTATTTTTGAAGCCACCAAAAGTGGCAACCAAATGGAGCCTTCCATAAGGGCAAAGAGGGAGCCACGAAATTGGATTATCTCCATACACTCTCCCATCCATACTCTCCACTCTAAACTTGCTTCCACCCTCCAAAACCTTAAGGCCGTCCTCCTCATCCTCCTCCAAGGCTCCATGGATGGCTAGCTAAAGAAGCTTCTCTCCAAAGCTTCAGGGACGGCCATTGGTAGAGCAAGGGTGCAACTCCCTCCTCTCGCCACTTGGGTGCACTCGATTCCATCTTCTTCTCTTCTTGGATGACCATGAAGGCTCACCCATAGCCTCTTGTGGCCAACCATCTCTTTTGGTAGGCGAGTGGACGGGTTTGCATACCCAAGGTCTAGCCTACACCCTCACACAAGGCCAATGGCCCTAGTGGCAACTTTCCGGCGTGAGGGATTTCTTCTATTTATTTTCTTTCTAGTGTAGATGATATGTGATAATCTTTTATGCATAAAAAATTTCATGATGTTTCTATGATTGATATTGTCCCCATGTTTGCTTGCCTATATGGTACTTAGGTTTGATCACACCATGCATGGCCACCATGGCCTCATTTAGATGCACATAGTCACTTAGGTTTTTGCTAGTTTATCTAGATCTAGGTTTCATTTTGCTTTTCAAAATAAAGATCAAAAACACAAAAAAAAGGGCAAAAGACAAAAAGACAAAAAAATATTAGGTTAGATTTAGGTTATAAAAGCCGATTCAAATCTTGATTCGTTTTCACGCCTCCCAGAGACGAACGACCGGGACTCAAGTTCTAAAAAGAATAAAATCTACGCAAGTTTCGTTATCACAAATACCTTTGACGAGTGGTTTTTGCAACTATACTACGATTTCCAACGATTTCAAAATACCTGATTTCCATGCCCGTCAAACGGCCGACTATCCTCCCCTTGTCTTCACAAACCTCTCCTGCCAACTAGAGGTCATGCCTCTCCCTCAGTCGACGTCGCCGCCTCGCCGCACCATCTTCCTTCTCTGGCTCCGGTCAACCAACTCCGACAGCCCTCCGCCTCCCTACTCTCTTGATAAGTCCTTTTGCTCCCTACCTCTTTCTATTTCATTTCCCTACCCTCACAGGCGCACACAATCGCCAAATGCCGGCCCCCACCTCCATCTTCTCCATCTCCAGGTGTTCCTCCAGCGAGGCATATTCGCCACTACACTTCTCCATCTGCCTCGCCAACTACCCCATAACCTTCGCCATTCCACCACGAACAAAAGCCCTCCTATTTCACTCCACCACTCACCCAAACGTGCCCCCGAACACACCCACTCTTACGCACACTACCCGACTTCGCCCCACACGCACAGACCACACCACGCCACACAACCATCACAGTCACACTCGCCGTGGTCCGGCGATACTTCCTGAGCCTTCTGACGTGGCTGAAAAGACTTCTTGTTGATTTCAGGTGCCCGTCCCCTCCGCCATTGGAGCAGCTTCTTCATGCAAGCTTCAAGGCTGCTCCAGGCTTCAACTACAGGTGATTGCACCGCAAAAATACACCTACAATTGTGCCATCTTGTGCTATTTCCTAGCATTACCAGTGCATATTGGGGTTCCATAATCGCATTTGTAAAAATACATGCATGCATGCATTTAATTGAGAGGAGAGGAGAATAAATAAGTGGCCTTGCAATTAACATTTTTCCTCAAGTGCATCTCTGCTAATTCACCATCTTTCTATTTTTTATTTCACTTGATTTTTAAAATCTTTCCCACGGCTGCATGCATCTTCTTCTCCTCGCACCATGCTTCCCTGCAGCAGCCCTCTCCCTGCCAGCCGCAGCAGCCCAGTCCCTAGCACTCCATGTACAAGCCATGCACAGCCAGGGCATGGCTGTGCATGGCTTTCTTCTTCTATAGAAAAGGCCACAACTTCTTCATCAGCCAGCCTAGTCCAACAGAGAAAAACCCACAGCAGCTCCACTTCTTCCAGGCCACCATCCCCTCCTCCCTCTCCCTCCACACGCCGGCCCTCCTCGGAGACACCCGACGAACAAAAGCAACTCACGGTGGTGCACAACCACCACCGTGAGTCCACCACCACCCAGCTCACCATAGAGCCAGTGGGCATGGTGTCTCTTCCCTGATTTCTTCGTTTCCAGCCACTTCAGCCATTGGAGTGGGAGCTTCAAGCTTGAAGCTCAAAGCTCCAGCAGCAACAGCAAGGCGGCAGCAGCAGCATGCAGCGCAAGCCACCAGCCCCTTCCGCGCACACCTGCAGGCTGCCCTCGCCCTCCACGCACGCCTGCAAGCCTCTCCAACTCCCGCTTCTTCGCTCTATCGCGCTCTCTCTTCTGCTTGCAACCGGCCACCGCGCGTCACTACAGCAGCCAACCAAGCACCCCTGCGCACCCCAGCAGCGCCCACGTCGCCCTCCCCCTTCCCCGCGCACTCCAACTCCCTCTCCGCGTGCTCTGTCGCGAGCTTCTCCGTGCCTGCAATCGGTTGGCGTAGACCATCTCCCTTGCGCGCCAACCCACATGCACCAGCTGCGAGCCGGCCACACTCACAACACCTGCAGCTCTCGGTCGCGCGGCTCGCCCGACCACTGTAGCCACTGTTCCTGTGGCTACAGTGGGGTGACCGGTGAGTTTCTCACTTTACCGGTCACCTAGCGTGCCGCAACCGGCCGCAGCCAGCGCGCGCGTCTCCGCCTGCACCAGCCGCACGTCTGCGTCGCCTGCTCTCTTCACCCACGCGCGCCTACAAGCGCCTGCTCTAGCCTTCACGCAACACGATGCGCTGCGCCTCCTCTCCGCGCCCCTCGCCGTCCAGCGCGCACGCCCTCACACGCATACGTGCCTGTGCGTGCGCTTGAGGACCTCCAGACGATGCCACTGGCCTTCAGACTCCTTAACCTCCAGCCATCTCTCCCACTCTCTCTCTCTCTCTCTCTCTCACTCTCTCTCACAACACTCACAGCACTCTCTTTACCGACGCTCACAAACACATACACTCACACTTCCACACACACACACACACACCTATACACTATCATATACATACATACATACATACATACATACACATACATACATATACATATATATATTGATATACATACATATACATATATATATATATACACATACATATACTTATACGTATATATAAATATATATATATATATATATACACACACACATACATATATACATATATATCTATATAACTATATATACATATATACATATATATATTGATATATATATATATATATACATATATTTATATACCTATATATATACATATATAGATATATATATATACTTATATTTACACACATAGTACTACCTATATACTTATGTATTAGTATACATACATACATACATACATATATATATATATATATATACACTATACATATATTAGTACTTATATAAATATGTATTAGTCTATATACATACACATATATATATATATACATCTATATACTTATATATATATATACATATATATACATATACTTATATATATATATATATATATATATATATATATATATATATATATATATATATATATATATATACACACACATACATATATACATATATATCTATATAACTATATATACATATATACATATATTATTATATATATATATATACATATATATATATACATCTATATAGTATTATATACATATATATATATACATCTATATAGTATTATATACATATATATATATATATATATATACACACATCTATACATATAGCTACATACATATATACATATACTTATATATATACATATATGCATATATATATACACACACACATATATATATACATATATATGCCTATTTATAGCCACATATACATATAGATATATTTACATCTATGCATATATATATATATATATATATGTATTTTCACATTATTTACCATACGTGGTATCACAGGAATATCTGCACCAGTTGCTGATATTCCCCGATACACACGTACAAAAAGCGTGTTCGCATTCATCTTCCACCATCCATCCTACACCTTACATGCGGCACTTAGTCCTGTTGGTTGTGTCTTTCTAAACGACGACCGACTCGACACCATGCTACACTCCATCTCTGCCTCCACCCCCACCCCTTTATATACATAATATATACCTATATATATATATATATATATATATAATATATTTACTTTATTTCTGTTTCGCTTTCCTGTTAGTAAAAAGATAAAAAAATATATAAAAGAGAAAAGATAATCTTTGACTTGCAGGTACTCCGTCATGCAAATAGCAAGACCCATTCTGTAACCCTGTTTTGGCTCAAAGCCAAGAACTCAATTTTGAGGGTGTGACTCAAGGACAAAGATTACCATAAAAAAATCTAAATAAGAAAAACATCAAAAACACAATAAACGAACGGAAGAGACTCGTTGTAGGAAAGGCGTAGAAACTTAACTTGTAACCCCACTTCCCTGAGTACGACCCAGGGCCTAAAAGTGACCAAGATAAAATCAAGTAGGCCAGGTTAAAAATTTTGTAAAGAGATGGTTAGGTCCGATTTAGGTTAACCACTATACACACTTCAATGATAAAATCACCATATTAACAACCTATTCGGGTCCAACACCACACCTTTTCTGGCGCCGTTGCTGGGGAAGTGCGCCTGCAAGTAAGTTTCCATTCCATTCCTTTCATTTTTCTCTTCTCTCTTCATGGGTGTTTTTGTTTTTTTTTTTTTGCTGTGCAGGTAAACCTGTTGCAAGGAGAAGACAGGCAAACGAAGTCGGAGACGTGAGCAGATCCAAGGCGGGAACGATAGCGTGAAGACGCCGACACCACATTGGAACTTCGCACACGTTGCCGAACAAGTAGGTTTTCTTTTCTTAGCAACCTAGGTTAACTTGTAACCTTAATAAAAAACTAAAAAAAAAAACTAAAAAAACTAAAAACTAGAAAAACTTCTTGGGATCTCTTGGGGCAAGTGGATTAAAATTCACTTGTTTGATTGATTGTCCTTACTCCCACCGCCCCGAGATTTTCCACCTTACTTCGCATAGCGAAAATCCAAGAATCTTGAATTTTTCGCCGTGTGAAGTATTCTTTGAGGCAAACACAAAAAGATTGATTGCACCCCTCTTTTGCCTCACTTATCTACAATTCTGGATCACCTTTTTGGTGGGGAGACTTGGAATTGAGTTAATTCCAACCCCATCACAACTTTTCAACTTGCCTAAGATTCGATCCCGAACATTTAAACCCCAACAATTTAATTTTCTTTATCTTTTGGTTGAGCCTTGTGTGTGGACATTTTTCTTGGTGATTGGGATAACTTGAATTGAAGTGCTTTGGCTTCCTTTCACATAAACTCTAAAACTGATTCGTGCATCCACACATAGAAATCTCCATTTACCATTGCATTTTAGCATGCATTAACTAACTGATATTGAAGAAGGGTTTGTTAGGCTTTGAAGAAAACCTATATTCTCTCAAAAACACGGAGATTGGTTGAATTGGTAATTTGGAGAAATCCTAAAATTCATACTACTTAAGGATGAACTCTAAAAACCATTCACCAATTAAAAATTTCAATTCGGGGAGATTTCCCCGTTGCATGCTTGTTTTACACACTTTGAAAATCAATCACTTGGGCATTACCCATAAAAAATGCCCTTCACATTCCAAAAGCACTTGACCCTAAGCCTCTAACTAAAATTGGTAGCAACTTGACCCTTATTAAGGATTGGAGATCTAACTACCTGCGTGTAGCGTCTACGTGCTGGTGAGAGTTCCCGTGTGCTATCGGGTGTCTAAGACTGGGGCAAACGGCCTTTCAATCTGACCCGGTGGTTCCGCCGTGCTCGCATTTGGTTCCATAGTCTGTGATAGCAAGTAACTTAGATCTTTAGGTCTAAGGGCACACTGTAGAGGTTAGGAATTTGATTGTATTGATTTGTCATCAAGTGTACCTTTGCGGCATCATTTCTCTCATTTCTTTTCCCTTCTCATCTCCCCAACTCTTCCTGCGATAGTGCATGTTTGGGAGGAGGTCACAAAACCCTGAACTGTTTGAATTACCTGATAAATTTAGAAAAGGAGCCGAATCATCCTCCTCCTCCACAAACATGGCAAACACCCCCACCTCACCACTTCGTCACAATTCTAATTCTTCCAACACCAGGCTTATCCCGAGAAACCCCGTAAGACCTTCCTTAACGAGTGTCGCGCTAAGCGACTCGGTAAATCATGTGGAACTAGCTTCTGCAAGCCAGTATTTCGACACGGAGGACCAAGCCTCCGTGTGCTCGGATGCATATTTACATGTAGACACGTCGTCTGGCATAGAAGACGCTTGCGCCCTGGGGAACAACCCATTCTCTGTCACGTATAACCCAGGGTGGAGAAATCATCCAAATTTCGCATGGTCCAACAACCCGCAGCGCCAAAACCCTACGAGTTGACCAATGCAACCATCCGCACCCGTCATCCCAAGGGCCCAGTATAATCCTATGGCAAATCCGCCATCAGGCCCTTGCGTACCGCAAACAAAACACGCATCAGGTCCTCTTGATAAATTGATGCGAATGATAATGGAAATGTCAAAGCGCCATAAAGAGAACATGACCTCTCTTCAGCACCAATTGGCACAGCAAAATACTGAGATCAGTCAACTACGCATGGCGACTCGATCTCAGGGCACTCTTCCCGCCCAACCTGTTACAAACCCGCGAAACTTCGTACCCCGTGGTCCGCAACCACAAGTACAACCTTCTCAGGGACAAGTTCATCAAATTCTACAAGCTCCAAGCATTCCACCGGGATTTCAGGCTAATCCCGCTACAGCATCGCACTCTTATGTCCCTATTGCGAACCCTCCTCCTCCGTATGATCCCACTGGACCCGCATCGTCCAATGCTATCACTATGAGGAGCGGTAAGCAGACCGTCGATCCACCTCGACCTGATCCTGGCTCTTCTTCTTCATCGCCCTCTCATTCAAGATGCGCACTGCATTCGCGAGAGGACGATACACCCAAATTGGTGCCAGAATCAGTCCCATTCCCTGAGGCTCTACAGAAGGAGCCAAAAGGCAGGAAGAAAGACATGCAGGCCTTTGATAACTTGCGTAATTTGTTCAGGGATGTAGAAATCAAGGTACCCCTGCTCGAGGCTATCGACCACATACCTACTGTCACCCGATTTTTCAAAGACTACACAACACCCAGGCGACAGTCAAAGAAAACTAAGAATCCGGTGGCTCTCTCACCTCATGCGAGTTGTGCTATACTGTCAAACCTACCACCAAAGCAGAAAGATCCGGGCACACCGCTTATTTCTTGTAGCATCCAAGGTTGCAATTTTAACCGTGCCCTGCTTGATCTAGGATCCTCCATCAATCTTATACAAACCATCATGCTCGAAAAATTTTCCTTAGGAAATCTGAAACCCACCCCTGTCACGTTACAGTTGGCAGATTATTCTGTCAAAATCCTAAAGGGTGTGGTGGAAGACATGGTGGTTAGGGTCAACAGTCTCTGTTTTCCTGTTGACTTTCCCTTTTTAGATATGGAAGTTCCTAGCTCACTTTCTGATTGTCTGATCATCCTTGGTCGACCTTTCTTGGCCACAGCCTGCCCCCTTATCGACTGCGAGTCGGGCTGTATTGAGATTGCCGTTGGATCTGAAAAGATCAAGCTTAACATCTTCAAGGCAGCCAAGAACTTTGATTGCGATTGCATCGAGGATGACACGTCTGACGAGGACACCAACGTCAGTGCGTGTATTGGACTAATTGGGACCTATTCAGACTGCTGCGGATTACCTGACGACTGCCTGATCAACACATACTGTGATGTTCCCCCATCCCTCCCTTGTCCCGTACCTTCTCTTGGCCAGACTTCTGACGAGGTTTTCTCCGCTTCCCATACCTCGTGGTCTGAGTCATATCCGGGCTACTCACCGCCGGTCCACACTCCTGAAGATCGGATTGCCCTTTCTTTCCTGCCACATCAGGCGGATTTGCAACTCCACACTGGGACCTTGACCCCATATCCTACTCACTGGAGCTATTCTTTTTTGGATCCATCTATCCAAAGAGCCCCTCTTCTTGGCCAATCTGAAGGCCAACTTCTTCTTCCCAACTTGTTCTCTGATCCACCTGGGACATTCTCGTCCCATAAAATGCCAGACCTTTCACCATCTTCCATCACTTTTCACGCCACTATCACGATCACTTCACTTTTCACTTCACCACCCACCATCCACCCACCCTACCACCCTGCTGTATACCCTGCACCTCAGCTCTCGTTACCCGATCTTTCGTCCTTTCTCTATCTCTCCTTGCATGCATATGAGGACATAGCATCGTTTGGCATGGGGGGTGGATAGGCATCCATAGGATCTGGGTATTTTATGGTATCATGTAGTTTCCACCTATTTATAAATATGCAAGAAAAAGAAAAAGAAATATATATATATATATAAATGGTGTTTAGTAATGATCTGAAAGCTGAAACAAAAATACAATAAGTGTTTATGGATATTCAACCTCTATTTTGAAGACTTTCCAGCCACAGAAGCTTGATTCGCTCAGGCTCGGCTTAATTCACTTGAGCATTGACAAAATAGATCGGAATCTCTCCTAACTAAGGACATATTCTTGTACCTGAGACACCATTATAGGATCCATTGGTTTGCTTTTACTTGAGAGCTTAAGTAAACTTGGTTCACACTACACATATCAGAAAAGACCAGGTGAACATAAGATCCAACCCTAGTGTTCATTAGGGAAGGT